>CM057468.1:60464144-70464144 GCA_030035585.1 Dugong dugon
TGTTAACCAATGTCATAAAACAACATGTGTACTACTGTTTCATGAGAAACTATTTGTTCTGTAAGCCTTCACCTGAAGTACAATAAAATATTAAAAAAAAAATTAGAATTATGTCCACCTAAAGTTATAGGACAAATTTTAGACAAAATCATTCAAATTTAGGGCAAGAGTGAACCCTAGATAACTTTACCCCCATTTTTTTCACCTCATCATTTTACAAAGAATACACTAAACTCCAGAAATGTTAATTGGCTCACCAGAGTTCACCTAAGCTATCTACATTTATAAGAACTTTTTTTTAAAGTTATATTTAGAACATTCGTCTTTATTCCTAGGCGAATTTTCTTTCTATTATATAATGCCTTTCCTAGAAACCCAGAAACTAAGACAAGTATCTAATTTTAATTTTTACCTCACAAAGCTTGTTATGTAGTTGACTCTTCGTACGTAGCTGACTCTGGTATTTATGAATTTTCCAAATTAGCTGACAGACTCGGCTAAACTTTTGGTGTTGGTGAGTCACTGTCCATGGTGCTATACTATGGCAAAGAAGAAAACAACTTTCCAATTATTATATAACACTTACTTTTGATAACAGTCATATTTCTATGATATCATTTAAATGTAAAATTTATATGCTGACTATTTTCCATTATCTAGGTAACATATTCACTATATTTGCTTTGTTCCCTGGGTGGCACAAACAGATTGCACCTAGCTGGTAACTGAAAGATTGATAGTTCGAACTCAGCCAGTGGCACCACAGAACAAGAAACCTGATGATCAGCTTCCATAAAGATTATAGCCAAGAAAACATTATGGAGGAGTTCTACTCTGTAACACATGGTATCACCATGAGTCCGAATCAGCTAGATGGCACTAGACAAAACAACTTATTTGCTTTGAAATCAAGAATCTAAAATTTTCTTTATTTCCTCACTATTTTGGCCACAATTTAGATGAGTAACTCCTTGATAATTAGATTCTATACGATCTGTAGAAGAATACTTTGAAAATATAATAGGATAATATAACAATGATATATTGAGTTTTTTATTGGCTTAGAACTAATAATTTAATAGCTTTTATTTTTTTCAGATATATATAATCAGCATCTCATAATGTCATAACTCATCACTACTCAGAATAAGGTATATTTAATGGAAATACTTTCCCTAAAGTGTGTTAATCTCAATACAGTCCAGTTATCTGATGAGCTGATCATCAAAGGGAAGAGGCTTACCATCTCATTCAGAGTAAACTAAAATGGTTTACCTTACAAAGGTACTATAGGATTTGGTCCTCCTTAACCTCTCTAGTGTCCTGCTAAGCTCCTCCTCTTTCTCTTTTTCCAGCAATAAATGGCCCCTTTGCTATTCCTTGAATATGCTCAGCATGCTCCTATTTGCAGACTTAGCTCTAACTGTCCTTCCTCTCTAGAAAGCTCTTTCTCCCAAATATTACTTACTGAACTCCAACCTTATGGTTAACAGCACATTAACCACTAGCAAAACAGGTAACTTCCCCAAGGTCACCTAGCTTGTGAGTGATAAAACTGGGAGGATCCATATTTTTTTTTATTGTTTTTATTGTACTTTAGATGAAGGTTTAAAGAACAAATAGTTTCTCATTAAACAGTCAGTACACATATTATTTCATGACATTTGTTAACAACCCCATGACATGTCAACACTCTCCCTTCTCGACCTTGAGGACCATTTTTTTGGTGAAAATATACATAGCCAAAGTTACACCATTTTGAAAGTTTCTACATGTACAATTCAGTGACATCGATTACATTCTTCCAGTTGTGCTGCTATTCTCACTATCCTTTTCCAAATTATTCCATCACCATTATCTTCAACTCACTGTCCTCTTGGCTTCCCATCAAACCTTTTGAGTTGCTGTTGTCAATTTGATCTCACATAGATAATTCTTTTTCTTTTTTGTTTTGTACCTTAGATGAAGGTTTGCATAACAAATAGTTTCTCATTAAATGGTTAGTACACATATTGCCCTATGACAATGGTTAACAACCCCATGGCATGTCAACACTGTCCCTTTTCAACCTTGGGTTCCCTATCACCAGCTTTCCTGTCCCCTCCTGCCTTCTAGTCCTTGTCCCTGGACTGCTGTGCCTCATTAGTCCTGTTTTGTTTTATGAGGCTGTCCAATCCCCGGCTGAACGGTGAACTTTGGGAGGGGCTTCACCACTGAGCTAAAAGGGTGTCTGGGGGCCATACTCTCAGGGTTTCTCCAGTCTCTCAGGCCAGTAAATCTGGTCTTTTTTTGTGAGTTAGAATTCTGTTCTACATCCTTTTCCAGCTCTGTCCAGGACCCTCTATTGTGACCCCGGTCAGAGCAGTCAGTGGTGGTAGCTGGGCACCATCTAGCTGTCCTGGACTCAGTCTGGTAGACGCCTTGGTAGCTGCGGTCCATTAGTCCTTTGGACTAATCTTTTCCTCTATCTTGTTCTCTTCATTCTCCCTTGCTCCCGAAGGGGTGAGACCAGTGGAGCATCTTAGATGGCTGCTCACAGGCTTTTAAGACCCCAGACGCTACTCACCAAGGTAGAATGTAGAACATTGTCTGTATAAACTGTGTTATGCCAATTGAGCTAGATATTCCCCGAGACCATGAGGATCCATATTTTTAATTAATACATTGTTCATATTTCTAAAAGCATAATATTCAGTTAAAAAAAAACAAAGATTGTAACTGAGTTTCCCTTTTCCTCAACAAATATTATTATTACTTTTAGCTTTAAAATTTTTTTCGATAAGTGCTTCTTACAGCTTTCAAAGACAGGTTACATTATTTTGCTTTTATTTTTATTTTTTATTTTTTCCCTTAAAATATTTTCCACTTAGAAAAATCTTAATCCAGTCATATGCAAAATGAAATAAATCATGACTGGCCATAAAAAGATATATAAAAAATGTGTATAATTTAAACCAGCATTCTTGACTTCCACAGACATTCCAGTTCTCACCCTGATCCTGGTCTCCAACTAGTCGTTGAAAACAATTTGAGAAAGACAATTACATAAAAGGGAGCAGGCTGCAAGAATCTCTAATAACCCTTAAAGGAAGTTAAGGAAACCATGAAGGTCAGGTCTGTCTATGACCTCAGAGAATTCAAGAAAATATTCATGACAACATGGGAACTTATAAGTACCTCTGTATATCATGAACTAAGTGGCAATAGTTCAGCCAATTTAGAATCTTCAAATGTAATGAATCAATTGACTTCATTTTATATGGCAGTCACTCAACTTCTCTGCTAAAATGTTCAAATTTTCTCATGACTATATACTCTGTTTACCCATAAATATAAATACAATTATTTGAAACATAATTTACTAATCATGAAATATACATTGAAAAAAAAAGAAAAGAAATAAAGGAGAAGAGAGAGTTAAAGGGAATAAAAACATCTTAGAGAAGATCTATTATCATACTACCAAGGCACACAGGGGGAAGATACAGGGCAGGTGGGAATTTTTATAGGAAAGAACTGATGAGGAAATATGTATAGGTGAAAACAAGTGTTATTTTCCTAAATTCCACCCTCATCTGTACGGCTGATAGTTAACAGTAATGTTCCACATGTTGCCTACTTTGATACATTGCTTATTCAACAAGCAGTTATGTGCCAAATGAATGGGTTTCTGACCACAGACCTGATGGCTTGGGTATAATTGCCCTGCACAATTTGTTTGTACACTTCATTCCACATTTTCCCTTTTCTGCTGCCTCTTGACCTTCCTGCTTCAATTTCTAAGAGTGGTTGATGGCTAAAATGTCAAGCCCTGAGGAGACAATCCTGAAATGAAACAAAGCACTAAGAATGTGGTGCCATCAAGTAAATCGAACTCCTAGTCTAAATGTAATGAAGGTAGCATCTTATCAAACAACAATAACAACAAAAAGAATGAAAAAATATCCATTAAACTGGCCAAAACTGGAAAATTACTTGATTATCCAGGTAGAATACTGCACAGAAAACATCTCCTAGGACACTGTCTTGCTGTCTATTCGCACTAATGGCAAATGACATTCTCTTGGATCTAAAAGAACAAGTGCGTCAAGCTGATGTTTCAATTATTTCTTCTGACATCTGCTAACATTGAATAGTACTCCCAGAATTTTCCACCATTATTACAACAGTTTGGGTGACCGTGCGGTAGTTGTTGTTCATAGGGACTTACATTTTAGTAAATGTTTTATCTTTTTCCTTTTTTTTCAGCATTGCTATGAGGAAAAACTGAGTTCACCGAAGTCCTTAATATAGAGGAATGTTATGGATTGATTTGTGTACCCCAAAAATATATGTTGTAAATTCTAACCTCTCTGCCTGTTGTTATGGAGCCCTGGGGCACAGTGGCTAAGAGCTCGGCTGCTAACCAAAACATCAGCAGTCTGAATCCACCAGCTGCTAATTGGAAACCATACGAGGCAGTTCTACTCTGTCCTATAGGGTTGCTATGAGTCACAATCTACTCAATGGTAACAGGTTTGGTTTATTTATTTATTTTTTTTGTTATGCCTGTGGTTGAGATAGGTGAAGATTGATGCCAATCCACATGGAGATCAACGAGAAACGAGGAAACAAGCTGAATAGACAAAGACCTTCCCCCAGAGCAGACAGAGAGAGAAAAAACCTTACCCTAGAGCCAATGCCCTAGGCTCCTAAACTGTGAGAAATAAATTTCTGTTTGTTAAAGCCATCTACTTGTGATATTTCTGTAATAGCAGCACTAGATAACTAAGACTGAATTCGGTTCTGGAAGAGTGAGGTGCTACTCTAACAGAAATCTAAAATGTGGAAGTAGTTTGGAAACTGGATAATGGGTAGAGCTGGAAGAGTTTTAAGGTGCCTAATAGTAAAATCTCCCATGCGTCAGTTTGTCACACTGTGGCGGCTTGCATGTTGTTGTGATGCTGGAAGCTATGCCACTGGTATTTCAAATACCAGCAGGGTCACCCATGGTGGACAGTTTTCAGTGGAGCTTCCAGACTAAGACAGACTATGAAGAAGGACTTGGCAATCTACTGAAAAAATTGGCCAATGTAAACCTTATGAGTAGCAGCAGAACATTGTCTGGTATAGTGCCAGAAGATGAGCCCCTCAGGTTGGAAGGCACTCAAAATACAACTAAGGAAGAGCTGCCTCCTCAAAGTAGAGTCAACCTTAAAGACATGAATGGAGTAAAGCTTGCAGAATCTTCATTTTCTGAGGTGGCACAACTCCAAATGAGAAGAAACAGAAGCAAACATCCATTAATAATCAGAACATGGAAGGTACAAAGTATGAATCTAGAAAACTTGGAAGTTGTCAAAAATGAAATGAATCACATAAAGATCAATATCCTAGGTACTAGTGAACTGAAATGGACTGATATTAGCCATTTTGAATCAGACAATCATACATGGTCTACTATGCTGAGAATGACAAATTGAAGAGAAACAGCATCACTTTCCTCATCAAAAAGAACATTTCAAGACCTATCCTGAAGTATAATGCTGTCAGTGACAGGATAATATCCATATGCCTACAAGGAATACCAGTTAATATGATTATTATTCAAATTTACTCACCAACCACTAATGCCAAAGATGGGGAAATTAAAGATTTTTACCAACTTCGGCAGTCTGAAATTAATCAAACATGCAATCAAGATACATTGATAGTTACTGGTGATTGGAACGCAAAGTTGGAAACAAAGAATAAGGATGAGTAGTTGGAAAATATGGCTTTGGTGATAGAAACTACACCAGGGATTGAATGATAGAATTTTGCAAGACCAACGACTTCTTCATTACAAACACTTTTTCTCAACACATACACTGTGACTATACATGAAGAACTCCCCAGATAGAGTACACAGGAATCAAATCAACTACATCTGTGGAAAGAAATGATAGAGAAGATAAATATCATCAGTCAGAAAAAGACCAGGGGCCAACTGTGGAACAGACTGTCAATTACTCATATGCAAGTTGAAGTTGAAGTTGAAGAAAATTAGATCAAGTCTATAAGAGCCAAAATATGATCTTGAGTATACCCCGCCTGAATTTAGAGACCATCTCAAGAATAGATTTGACACATTAAATGCTAATGATAGAAGACCAGATGATTTGTGGAGTGACATCAAGGACATCATACATAAAGAAAGCAAAAGATCATTAAAAATACAGGAACGAAAGAAAAAATCAAAATGGATGTCAGAAGACTCTGAAACTTGCTCTTGAACATAAGAGTAGCTAAAGTGAACCGAAGAAGATTTCAAAGGGAGCTTGCAAAGACAAAGTACTATAATGATACGTGCAAGGACCTGGGGTTAGAAAAACAAAAGGGAAGAACACACTCAGAATTTCCCAAGCTGAAAGAACTGAAGAAAAAGTTCAAGACTCGAGTTGCAATACTGAAGGATTCTATGGTGAAAATATTAAACAACGCAGGAAGCATCAAAAGAAGATGAAATAAATTCACAGAGTCACTGTACCAAAAAGAATTGATTGACATTCAACCATTTCAGGAGGTGGTATATGATGAAGAACTGATGGTGCTGAAGGAAGATGTCCAAGCTACATTGAAGGGAATGATGAAAAACAAGGCTCCAGGAATTGACAGACTACCAACTGAGTTGCTTCAACGAATGGATGCAGCACTGGCGGTGCTCACTTGTCTATGTCAAGAAATTTGGAAGACAACTTTCTAGTCAACTGACTGGAAAAGATCAGTATTTGTACCCATTCCAAAGAAGGGTGATGCAACAGAATTTGGAAATTATCGAAAAATATCATTAATATCACACATAAGTAAAATCTTGCTGAAGATCATTCAAAAGTGGTTACAACAGTACATAGACAGGGAGCTGCCAGAAGTTCAAGCCGGATTCAGAAGAGGGCTTGGAACAAGGGATATCGTTGCTGATATCAGATGGATCTTGGCAGAAAGCAGAGAATACCAGAAAGATGTTTACCTGTGTTTTATTGATTATGCAAAGGCATTCAGCTGTGTGGATCATAACAAATTATGGAAAACATTATGAAGAATGGGAATTCCAGAACACTTAATTGTGTGCATAAGGAACCTGTACATAGACCAAAAGGCAGTCATTCAAACAGAAAAGGGGAATACCATGTGGTTTAAAGTCAGGAAAGGTGTGTATCAAGGTTGTATCCTTTCACCATGCTTACTCAATCTGTATGCTGAACAAATAACCTGAGAAGCTGGACTATATGAAGAACACGACATCAGGATTGGAGGAAGACTCATTAACAACCTGCAATATGCAAATGACACAACCTTCCTTGTTGAAAGTGAAGAGGACTTGAAGCTCTTACTGATGAAGACCAAAGACTGCAGCTTTCAGTATGGACTACACTAACGTAAAGAAAACAAAAATTATCACAACTGGACCAATAAGCAGCATCATGATAAAGGGAGAAAAGATCGAAGTTGTTATCAAGCATTTCATTTTACTGGGATCCACAATCAACATCCATGGAAACAGCAGTCTAGAAATCAAAGGACATATTGTATTTGGAAAATCTGCTGCAAAACACCTCTTTAAAGTGTTAAAAAACAAAGATATCACCTTGAAGACTAATGTGCACCTGACCCAAGCCGTGATGTTTTCAAACACCTCATATGCATGCAAAAGCTGGATAATGAATAAGGACGACTGAAGAAGATTTGTTGCCATTGAAATACCGTGTTAGTGAAGAATATCGAATATACCATGGACTGCCAGAAGAAAGAACAAATCTGTCTTGGAAGAAGTACAGCCAGAATGCTCCTTGGAAGCAAGGATGGCAAGACTTCATCTCATATACTTTGGACATGTTATCAGGAGGGACCAGTCCCTGGAGAAGGACATCGTGCTTGGTAGGGGGTCAGCGAAAAAGAAGAAGACCCTCAATGAGATGAATTGACACAGTGGCTGCAGCAACATATTCAAATATAGCAGTAATTGTGAGAATGGCTCAGGACTGGGCAGTGTTTCGTGTCGCTATGAGTTAGAATCAACTTGATGGCACCTAACAACAACAACAATACCTGTGATTATAATCCAGTTTGGGAATGGGTTATCTTTGTTATTTAGTGAGGCACGATTAGTATAGGGTGTATCTCTTCTGAGATATAAAAGAGATTAAACACAAGCTAGCAAGCCGAGGTGGAGAAGAGAGATGCTAAGCCACATGAAGATCACCCAGGAACAGAAGCTCAGAAGAGACAAGCAATTTTTCCAGAGCCAGAAGAGAGAGAAAGGCTTCCCATAGAGCCAGCACTCTGAATTCGGACTTCTAGCCTCCTAAACTGTGAGAAAATAAATTTCTATTTGCTAAAACCACCCACTTGTGGTTTTTCTGTTATAGCATCACTAGATAACTAAGACAAGGAGTGTTCCTATATCACTATTCACCAGAAAGACAATAAAACTGAATGGTACATTGGAAAGATTTGAAAGCAAAAGTTGAGACCAAATTTCAGGCATGTTGCTCATAATTGCTGTAGAAAATTGTATAGCATGGTAGATAGCTGTACCTGAATTCTACTTCTTTGTAAACTGTGTTTTTATCACTATCATTTGTCCTCCCCTACTGCCATATATCCTCCATAACAAGCAAGCAAACAAAAAACCATTGCAGTCGAGTCAATTCTGATTCATGGTCACCCTGTAGGACAAGTAGAACTGCCCCATAGAGTTTCCAACGAGCAGTTGCTGGATTCAGACTGCCAACATTTTGGTTAGTAGCTGAGCTCTTAACCATTGCGCCACCAGGGCTCCGCCAGAATATTTTAATTTCTCTGCAATCTGGACTGCTAAAACCAGAATGCTGTCTATTTAGTAGCTGTAAAAGAAAGAAAGAAAGAAAAGGCACGGAGTGCTCATTGAGTTCAAAATTTATATTGCTTTTGTTGTGCAAGGATTGACACCATAGAAGTACGAGAGATTCTATTTCAAGATTTTATTCAAAAAATAAAATCTCTGTACTTTTTTTAAGATCTTATTCCCCCTCCCCATCCTGCCCCCTGTTTCCCATCACTATAACATGCCATGCTGTATAATTTGTTGCTGCTGTTTCATGCCTGTGAGTTGGCTCCAACTCATGGCAACCTTGTAAATGACAGAATGAAACATTGCCCAGTCCTGTACTATCTTCCTAATTATTGGGATGTTTGAGTCCATTGTTGCAGTTATTGTGCCAATCCATCTCATTCAGAGTTTCCCTCATTTTCACTGACTGTGAACATAAGCAACTAGAATCTTTAAAAATGGAAGGCTGAGTGTGCTTTTTGATATTTACCTTCAGGGTCTTTTTAAAAAAGTTTTCTTCTTTGACGTTGTCTACACATTCTGCTGTCTCCAGTCATCTCTGATTTCTGGAATCCCACAACATACTAAACCATCATGCGACAGCCAATTATGCAGCTGTTTTAGTTATCTAGCGCTGCTATAACAGAAATACCACAAGTGGATGGCTTTAACAAAGAGAAATTTATTCTCTCACTTTCTAGGAGGCTATAAATCCAAATTCAGGGTGCTGGCTCCATGGGAAGGCTGTCTCTCTCTGTCAGCTCTGGAGGAAGGTCCTTGTCATCAATCTTCCCGAGTCAAGGAATTTCTCAGTGCAGGAACCCCAGGCCCAAAGGACACCCTGTGCTCCCTGTGCTTCTTTCTTGGTGGTAGGAGGTCTCCATATCTCCCTGCTCACTTCTCTTTTTTATATCTCAAAAGAGATTGGCTTAAAACACAATCTAATCTTGTAGACTGAGTCCTGCCTCATTAACATAACTGCCAATAATCCCATTTCATTGACATCATAGAGATAGGATTTACAACACATAGGAAAATCACGTCAGATGACAAAATGGTGGACAATCACACAATACTGGGAATCATGGCCTAGCCAAATTGACACACATATTTTTTGGGGACACAATTCAATCCATGACAAGCACCCATACTTCAAAAATCCCACTTTATGTAGGCAAGGTCATTAAGAGTATACCGGAGACAGAGGGGAGACCCCGGTGGTGTAGTGGTTCAGAAATATGGCTGCTAACCAAAAGGTCTGCATTTCAAATTCCCCAACCACTGTTTGGAAACCCTTGGGGCAGTTCTACTCTGTCCGATAGGGTTGCTATGAGTCGGAATCGATTCATCGGCAGCTGGTTTGCTTTTGGTATATGTATACATGTAGCCCTGGTGGTGTAGTGGTTAAGAGCTCAGCTGCTAACTAAAAGGTCGGCAGTTGGAATCCACCAGTCACTCCTTGGAAACCCTATGGGGCAGTTCTACTCTGTCGTATAGTGTTAGTGTTACTATCAGCCGGAATCAACTTAACGGCAGGCAACGGGTTTTTTGTTTGGTTACATAATGTATCTTTTCTCTATATGTAACATATCCATATACACATATTCATGACAATATATCAACCACTAAAATGCTGTTTAAAAAGTTAATACTTAATTACACAAAACAGATTAATAGCATATTAAAAAAAAGTTGGAGAATAGTTTGGGATCAATTAGCATGTTATAAAATGGAGAACATACTCTATAATATTACAATTGTTTATATTTGAGATGTGGGATTATTAATATTTTTTCTTATATATAATTCTATTTGTATAATTTACTATATATATGTGTATATAATATTTAGTAAATGCATATTATAATTCATATATATTCATATGCAGCAAAACAGTACACATACTATTTTTAAAAATGAAATAGAATCAACTAATAAAATAATTCTCAAAATTTATACACATCATTTACACCATTAATATTTATTTAACTTATTTTTAGATACAGATTTTAATGTACCCATTGCCGTCGAGTCGATTCCAATTCATAACAACCCTATAGGACAGAGTAGAACTGCCCCATAGGGTTTCCAAGGAGCAGCTGGTGGATTCTAACTGCTGACCTGTTGGTTAGCAGGTGAGCTCTTAATGACTGTGCCACCAGGGCGCCTCAGGTTTTAATAGATGTAATGGATATAACTGTCATTTATGATAGAATGATAAGAGACTGAAATTCTTGTCGCATGTATAATGTGCTAATGATATGTAGCAGTTCAAATGACCAAAATTACCAAACTGATGATAATGTTCATTTGTCGCTAAATATGTTCATCCATCTACTTGACTATATTTTCCATAACTATCCTACACTACTGTGGATTTTCCCATGGAATTGTAATTATAACCATAAATTGGAACCAAGCCTAAATAATTTATTGCTTAAAATAGGATATCAGTGTTTTTTTTTTGGCACACTAATGCTACATGACAAAACACCTGAAAACTCAGTGGCTTAAAATAATAAGCATTTATTAGCCCATGAGCCTATAGGCTAGTGATTTTGAGCTGCGCTTGGCTGGGCAGTTTTGCTCTCTTCTGGCTCAGCTCACTCAATGTCAGCGCACAGACCAGCTGTAGGCTGATGTAGCCTGGCAGTGGGAAGACTGGGGCAACTCACTTTGTTCCACGTGTGTTTAATCATGTAACCTGAGCATATTCTCCTGTTGAGGGCAGAGATGCAAGGGCATAAGTAAAAGTATGAAGTACTTTTTCAAGCTTCTGCTTTAGAAACACATGCTAACATCCATTGGCCAAAGCAAGTCACATGGAGCCAGTTTAGCAGTGGGAAGATGCTACAAGGTTTTAGGTCAAACAGCACGGACACATAGTTGTTATTGTTGTTAGTTACCCTTGAGTAGATTCTGACTCATAGCGACCCCATATGTGCATGTGAGTAGAAGTGCCCGGTAGGGTTTTCAAAGCTATGACTTTTCCAGAAGCAGATCACCACGCCTGTCTTCCAAGCACCTCTGGGTGGTTTCGAACCGCCCATCTTTCGGCTAGTAGTCAAGCGCTTAACCCTTTGCAGTACCCAAGGACCTATGGACACAGAGAGGAGTGTGGAATAAGGGTCATTATAAAATCAACCTACCACGTAAGGTATGAACAGTTTTAACTTTACTATTAAGAGGTCATAATCACCTATGGAATATTTCAGCCTACACGTACCTAGCCTCTCCTCAGAAATCCTCATTCAAGGGGTCTATATGTTCAGAAATCCATACAGGTGATTAAAAAAAAAGAGAAAATTGCTGCCCAGTCAGTTTCAACTCATAGTGATCCCACGTATGTCAGAGTAGAACTGCTCAAAAGAACTTCCAATGGCTTTTCCATAAGTGTGTCAGAAGTAGATCACCGGGCCTTTCTCTTCAGGCACCCCTGGGTGCACTAGAACTGCCAACTTTTCAGTCAGAAGCTGAGCTTGTTAACCATTTGCATCACCCAGCAATTTATTACCTAACTGAGAGAGTAGCCTAATAAAATTAATGCCAAAAGACATGACATAGCAATTTTATTAGCCTGAGGTGAGTATGCTTATATTTTAAGAATTGTCAGACAGTTTACAAGGCTCAGGTCATACACAAAATGTTTAACAAAGCAAGTCATGAGTAATAGTAGAACTTTCTTCCTTAAGTCTTGTGCTTACTTTCCAGAATACAAAAATCAAATGCAATAATATTTCTTATTTCAATAAAATTTTCCCCCTAGATTTCCTGTTTTGTGGTTTTACTTGTTTTTGCTGCCTACTTCATTTTATAATCCAGTTTTTCCCCTTTATCCAGACTTCCAAAGGATCTATCTTCATTCTGCGGCTTGGTCTGATTCAGTGGAATATCCTAAAAATAACAGTAATAAACTCCCACTAAAGCCTGTGTTACAAAAACATTTTTGTCTTCAGTTTTTTAGTGTCATCCCAATTAATAATATGAAAGCATTACTTTCCAGTTCCTTCATAAAATGTGCTATTTTACTATAAATATCTTGATATTCCAGACATCAGCTTAAAATATAGAAGGAAAATATATATGAAAGTTGATCCATGACAAACATGTAACAGGACTCTACTCAACATATTAGACAAAAAATATGTACTATCCTTTTCTTTCATTTAAAAACTTTCTTCACTAACTGAATTTCAAAGCCATGCCTCATCCACAAACTTTGACTATTGTGAAAAAAATAAAGTTATATTTAGTGGTCAAGAATACTGTGTATAAAATTAGAATGAATTGCCTCATTTGGGGAAGCCATTCAAATGCATGGTCATCTATTCAAGGTTTGAGGCCTAGTTTCACAAAAGTTGGGTCAGAGAAACTGTCTGAAATGCATGAGGCATGTTTCCTGGTCCTCTTGCAGCACCTTTTCTGATTCTGTGCTAAGACTCAGAGCTTGAAGAGTTGGATGTTGATTGTCAATGTGTTACTAATAAAAAGTTAAGCCCTCAGATTTCTAAACCAGACATCTTTGCAAAAACCATTGCAAGTTCTTATTTTTCTTCCTGTATCAGCTATTCATCTCACACTCGTGAAAATCAATGCATGACTTCATTCATTATGATCTATGCTTCAGTCTGAACAATTCAGGAATATTCGTCAAGACTTGCTATTAATCAGTTAAAGATGTTCATAAACAAAGTTGATGAATAATTCATATAAAGATCTAGTGTATGTGCTCTAATGATGAATAATCATAAACTGATCTGGAATTTGTTAATGACTTATGAATATTTATTTCGAGGAGTTACTCCTGTGCAATTCACAGTTCCATGAAAACTGTTTCCTTTTACATTTCATCCCATACTTTTACTGAAGATGCCTTTGGGACCATTAAGTATCTTTTCTAGAGAGTTTTAATACACTAAAAATTGTGAATGCAATGTCATCTGCAGACCTAATTAAACACACGAAAAATTCTTATTTATTTCCATACTCTCAATCTAACAGATTTTTCTTAGGTAATGCTGTCTTCCACTATACGATCTTCTTATATATGACAGAAAAATTGCTATGTGAAGCCCACTTAACTAGTCAGATGTGAAAAAATAAACCAAACTGAAAACCAAACCCCGGAAATAACATTTTCTTTAAGCAGCCACTAATCTCATGCCAGGTGTGGAATTTGCTGCTCTTCAATGAATGTCTTTTTAGTGTGCCCTTTGGCCACTTACAAATTGGAAATTTCACAACAACTTTGGGTTGAGTATTTATATGATATGAGACACTTCAGCCTAGGATTGTCATCAGCTGGCCCTTCTCAGGATGAGGAGAATTAGCAAGCAACATTTTTGGAACTCTTCAAGTGTTCCAAGTGCTTGGCAATCATTTACCAGTTAATCCTCCTTTGAGGGAGGTCAGCCCTCTGCTTGAATTTTCACATGAAGTATTTCACACAGATGTGAAATAATCTCTAAAAGGCCACAGTGCAGCAAATCTGGAGTAATAAAAATAATCAGAGACAGATCTGGGCAAAACGGGGGAGCAAGAAATTTATATCTTTAGTTTACCACCTGCATGCTGTTTTCGAGTGCTTCTTATGTTAAAAACATAGCTAATGCTCACTGTGTATCAGGAATTATTCTAAACATACTGTTGTTATTAGTTGCTGTTCAGTAAGTCCAACTCATGGTGACACCATGTGTGCAGAACAGAACTGGTCCATAGGCTGTGACCTTTCAGAAGCTGATCCTCAGGCCTGTCTTCTGGGACACCTCTAGGTGGGTTCAAACTGATAACTTTTAGGCCAGTAGTCAAGCGCTTAACTGTTTGAGCCAACCAGGGACTCCCAACACTTGCATAGAAGAGTTAATTTAACCTTCACTGCAATCCTAGGAAGTGAGTACTATCATTATTTTTCTTATGTAGATGAGGAAACTGAGACACACAGTGATTCAATCAATTGTCCAGTTACACACCTAGTCAGTGACAGAGTGTGGATTAAAATCCAAGATATAGAGCTCCAGTTTGAACTCATAACCATCATGGTGTGGTGGCTGTACTTCTCCATAGTGTTCCTCTGCCCAATTTTTGCCCTTTCAATCATCCCACCTTAGCTTGTCTAGCCAGCAATTACCTATACTGTACATTTCTGTTGGAGTGCCAGTGTGGTGCAAATGATTAATGAGCTCACTGAAAGGTTGAAAGTTGGAGTCCACTAAGAGGTGCCTTGGAAGAAAGGCCTGGCAATTTACTTCCAAAAAATTAGCCATTGAAAACTCTATTGAGCCCAGTTTGACTCTGACATATGTGGGGTCACCATGAATCAATATCAACTTGACAATAACTGGTTTTATACTTCTGTCAAATACACCCAACAAAATTTACTTGTTTTGTGTCAGTTATTTAAGTCTTCTCTCTGGTGGGGAACTACTGTTATGTACCTGTGTTGATAACTGAGATATTTTGAAAGTGAGGGACTGTTATGGATTGAATTATGTTGCCCATAAATGTGTATCAACTTGGCTAGGCCATGATTCCCAGTATTGTGTGGTTGTCCACCATTGTGTGATCTGATGTGATTATCCTATATGCTGTAAATCCGAACCTCTATGATGTTAATGAGGCAGGATTAGAGGCAGTTATGTTAATGAGGCAGGACTCAGTCTACAGGATTAGGTTGTATCTTGAGTCAATCTCTTTTGAAGCGTAAAAGAGAGAATCAAGCAGAGAGAAGTGGGACCTCCTACCACCAAGAATGAAGAGCTTGGAGTGGAGTGCATCTTTTGGACCTGGGGTCCCTGTGCTGAGAAACTCCTAGACCCACGGAAAGATTGATGACAAGGACCTTCCCCCATAGCCAACAGAGAAAGAAAGCCTTCTTCTGGAGCTGACGCCCTGAATTTGAACTTCTAGTCTCCTATACTGTGAGAGAATAAATTTTCATTTGTTAAAGGCACCTACTTTTGGTATGTCTGTCATAGCAGCACTAGATAACTAAGACAGGAACCCTTTGAAATTCTCTTCAAGTGTCATTTAATGAACGCATACTATGCCCCTTTTAAAGTACTACCCCTGCAGAAAAGAGTTGTGAAATTTTTGTCATTGTTTCCTCCAGAAAATCTTCAGTTATCAGTTCTCTAAAGGGAGCAGGGAGATTTTTCAGTTTAGCTAGGGAGAGTTTCATAACCAACTGGCGTGAAGGGTACTGATTAGAACCAAACCAGCAATGTCAATCACACGTTTTTCTAGACCTTTTATCTACTCTGCCAAGACATTTTCATAAGTGTAAATGGGTTTTTGAGTGTATTCAGCCAAAAATTACTTTGAGACTGTAAATTCCATTGATGTCATACGCTAGGTGGTTAAATTCCTCAATTTATAAGGAAAGTTAGTTAGTGGTTGCTATGAGGTCAGTCTCTATTTGTAATAATTATTCCATTTTCAGGGGAGAAGGGAGGTCTGGGAACTATTTTCCGGGCTAGTTTCACACTCTCTTAAGTGTCTGTCTCAGCACCTATCTCTTAGATGCATGTGTACGTATTTAAAGAACTTCTCCACAGGCTCCCTTTCAGTGCATCAAAAGGATGTTAGTGTTTGAATAACCAACAATGGCCTTAAATATTAATGTATTAATGGTACAATGGAATTATATCTGATAGCTTCAAAAGGGTTATAAATAGTCAATGGTAAATAAAATTGTACAAAAAAAAAGAAAAGAAACTATGTAGTCTTTTCAGAGGCACAATTAGTAAAAACTATGTCCTTAGAAAGCGTTTTTAAAAATTATCCCAAATCATGATGTTCTTTAGCATTAGCACTTCTTTCTTTTATATGTAGATTTAGCATTTTCTCCCTAGTATCTAAGGGCTAGCTGGTCTTATAAATGTCTGTGACATTTTATAAAAAAATATTTTATTTCTCTTCAAAAAATATCTTGTATGCTTTTACCCCCAAATAAAGTAGTATTATTCAACAGTATGAAAACGTATCTTTCATTTTAGAATTAATAGCAATTTTGAATGAACTCACTTCACACTCAAGATTTTTCAAATATTTCCTCTCTTTCAACTTAGTATCACTCTGTGTAGGTTTTATACAGTGATAATGCTACTCAAAGCAGGTTCTGCTCAGTGCAACTTCTTGTCAGTAAAGATACATCGAGATGGGGAGAGAGGAAGAACATTTATTGCAAGCACACAGGTGAGGAGCAAGGAGGTGTATACCTCAAATCAAGCTCCCGTAACAAAGGGAGGCAGAACGTTTTAAATTGTCTCTCACGAGGAAGTGCATACAAACATTATGGACTATACAGGTTATCATGTTGCGCAGGCACAGTAAGACAAATTGCATTTTTTCTTTGGCATGTAGGCTAGTAAACTGGGTTGACTAGCTTAAGCCATACCCAGTGCTTTGAGGACAACGGACAGGAGGGGCAGATTCAGCCTGGGGGGCAAATTCAGCCTGGTCTGAGCAGCTCCCAACTGAGCCACACCCAGCGCTATCACTTAAGGCTTTGTTTGATAATGGCTAAGCAGCTTCTGGCTTCCTTGGCTATCAATAACACAGATTATTTCTTCCTTATTTTATTATTATTGTGAAGAAGAAATTCTTCTCATTTTATATTTTATGTCACATTTAAAATCATAATTACTATTTTAGCAAAGCATATATAAACTTCTTAAAAATGCCTTAGTTCATTTAACTTCTTTTTATGCCTCTATTAGGTAGTTATTATCACTATTTAACAAAGGAGAAATAAAATGAGTCACACAGAGTCACACAGATGTTTGTTTACTTACCCAGAATTGGGCAGTTAGTAAGTGGCCAAGTTAGGGTGGAACATAAGCCTTTGAATACAGGACTTGTGTTCTTAAGCAGTTCTCTATTTTGTTTTTTACTATCTAGTAGTACTACAAAGCTTACAATAAAAACGCACTTCTCTTTGCATCACCAATTACTACCCCTCTTACACCTTCCCTCCTCCTCTTTGAATATTTACCTCCACATTTCTAAATAATATAGTTGTAGAACTCTTTCTTGATTTTTCAGTGTCAGATATTAATTACTGGCTTACATTATAGAAGATAAGGATTTAGCTCACAGAGTTTTCCTCTCCTTTGTGATTCCATTTTCCCTATACCCCATTATCCTAAAAAACTAATATCCAACTTCCTGATAAAGTCAAATTTCAGTATTTACATTTTATGGTTTTACAGACATTGCTCTCAGTTGACTCCTGACAGAACTCTCACACTTCGTTTTTGCACTAAGGACACTCACACTTCACTTCTTGTGCACATTTTTCTTTCTTCTGAAGTTATCTCATTTATTTCAATTGCTTTCTTTCTATATACCTATCACTAATTCAGCACCCAAACTATCTGACAGCACTGTAAAATTATTCTCAATATGGTCAAATATTTCATGTAAAACTGTTTAAGTTCCAATTTTTTTCCATTCATATATGCCTCTTGGACCTCTCTGTCCCCCTGTTCCCATCTGATCTGTGTTTATTCTCAAAGACTTCTACACGTCTGGCTTTGGAGAATTTCCACCTTTTCATCATTCTGGGAATTGCCTTCTTCTCTCTCTTTGGATCTCATTTATCTTGGCCTCGTATCTTCCTTTTTTGGTGTTTCCTCCCTAATTTTGATGGAGTATATTCTCTAAAAGAACACTAGTTGAGTATTCCGTGAGTGTTTAGGCATGACATAATTTTATTTGCAAATTGAATATATAGAATTGTAGGCTGAAATTATTTCATCAGATTTTAGCTTCCAATATTGATCTTGAGAAATCTGATGCAAATTTTGTATGAGACTTTTTTTCCTTCTCTGAAAGCTTTTGGGATTTGAATGTAGGTCAGAAATTTTACTATACTTATGTTTGACTTGCTGTGATAATTTTCATCTTGCATTGAACTGAAAAATCTGTGAGCTTTTATGATATGAAAACCCATGTCCTTCAGTTCTGAAAATTATTCCTCTCAATCTTTTTCTTTGTTCTCTCTTCCTGGAGCTCCTATCAGTTAAATATTTGATTTTTTAATATTTATCTTGTTCAGGGGTCAGCAAACTTTTTCTGTAAAGGATCAGATATTAAATATGTTGGACTTTGGCTGCCCATAAAGTTTCTGACCCACTACTCTACTCTGTCCACAAAAGCAGCCATAGACAATACCTGAACGAATGAGCATGCCAGTGCTCCAATAAAACTTTATTTATAATTACAGGCAGCAGGTTGATTTCATTTGCAGGCAGTAGTTTGCCAACCTTGATCTTGATCACATCCACTTTATTAAAATCACTTGTTAATTTTTATAATTTTCCAGATCATTGCTTTGGATTTTCTAGGCAAAATTACTCATATTATATGCACAAGCAAAACAAAACAGAACAAGAATTTAGATTCTTACTTTTCATTGGTACATTATTCCTCTTTTTAATCAAATATTCCAAATAAAGGATGAAATAATAATGTTGACAGAAACTACACAATTTTAATGTGACTGAAACTAGTATCGATACTTCTGGTTTAATAGGATTTATTGTTCTATTTTCCAAGTCATTTTAATTTTAATTAACAACAATTATTTGGTTTAATATTAATTCCCTGCTAACACTCGTTAAGATAATTGTGAATCCTTTTCCTAGTAGCCTTGGATGAAATATAGTGACTTTTGAAAAATTAAATTATTTTTTAATTGATAGGGTAAATCTGGATTGAGTATAGTGTTTTATTTCAGTTACCTTGGCATTTATTTAGGATTTTAATATCTATAGTTTCCCCTTTACTATCTTTTTCAGTCTTTGATATACATGCATATAACAAAACCAAACCCATTGCCGTTGAGTCGTTTCTGACTCAGCGACCCTATAGGACAGAGTAGAACTGCCCCATTGGGTTTCCAAGGAGCGGCTGATGGATTCAAACTGCTGCTGACCTTTTGGTCAGCAGCCTAAGCTCTTAACCACTGTAACTACTATATGACTAAATGTTAAAAGTCGATTGGTTAAATCTATGCTCTGTACACAGGTGGCCCAAATGAGAAAATATTTACTCTTTTTTATAAAAAAAAGAAAAGAAAAATTTCAACAAAACATTAAATTTTATTTGAACTCATTGCCTTTATTGACAGTTCATGAATTGGGAAGCATCTGGTCTGGAAGTCAGACAAGAGCTCCAAAGGACAAGTGAAAGAAACAGAAGTTATATAGGCAAAATTGTATAAGAACAAGGAAGAAACACTGGACAAAATAGTGACTGTCAGTTCTAAGTTACTTTCCCTGGCATACTGGGAACTTTCATAGCCAGGTCATGTACTATAGCTGAGGTGGCAAGCATGGATTGATGATTTAGGTTTCCACTCCGAGGAAGGCCAGGCATTTACAGGAAATGGAAACTTGATTAGTTTTGGTTTGCTGAGTGGGGCTTAACATAAGTGACTCATTTTGGGCGTGGTATAGTCTGGTTAAGGAGTCCTGGTGGTGCAGTGGTTAAGCACTCGGCTGCCAATTGAAAGGTCAGCGGTTGAACCCACTAGCCGTTCCACAGGAGAAAGATGTGGCAGTCTGCTTCTATCAAGATAATTAGCTTTGGAAACCCAATGGGGCAGTCTACTCTGTCCTGTAGAGTTGATATGAGTCGGAATCAAACCAAGGGCAATGGGTTTGGTTTTGTTATAGCCTAGTTAACACTCCACTCAATCGAGGTGAGAGTAATCGATGCTAATTTACCAACTTAGTCTCCCGCTCCCCAACCTCCATGGGCATTTGAATTCAAAACACCCAAAGAGAGAGGGGGTCAGACAGTAATGGAAGAATAACACCCGCAGTGGCTATCTAGGCTATTGCACCTGCACTGGGAGCGTGGCTCCACTGAGCACTTTCTATTAAACCAGTACAGTCAAATAGCCTTCCTCAGATACGGTAATGTGTTAATTAAAAGATTATAGGGGCTTAACTTGTATTTTTGACCTAATATGATGGTAAAATTATCTAAAACAGGGGTGTCAGATGTTTGGACAGGGGCACAATTGCAGTGCTTACCATAGGCTTTATTTTCGGTAGATATGATGCTGGCTATACCCGGTTAATAGAAACTGCTGAGTGGCACCGTCTGCCCGGAGCTGGTGCACTATCTGCTATACCTGCCATACCCTAGTTACATCTCTGGTGAAAGAGTGAGGATGTCTGAGTCACCTGAAAGAAGAGGCACTATATTAGGTAACAGAAATCTGCAAGTGATGGAACAAGGTAAATAGGCCATTAGAGCTGAGTTTTGTGCTAAGTAATCTTCCATTTTCTCTCTTTTGTGAGGTTTTGGAAGAGGCTGCATAGGTCTGGCTCACTATTATTACTCCCCATTGCTAACCCCCACATTGTCTCATGATCTTGTTTTTCCCTGAGGTTCCAGTCTCTACAAAAAAAAAAATAATAATAATAAGAGTAACCAACGTTCCTCCTTGGAGGGTGGAAAACAAGTGATAATGATCTAGGAATGAAAAACCGAACAAAGCACCCGTCTCATGACAACAAAACCAAGATGTTGCCAGATGACCCCAAAGAATATCAGTAGAAGATTAACTCATCTGGGACATGACCACCTCAAGGAGGAACTAACACAAACTTCTAAGACCTGTAATCCTGTCCCTATAAAGCCTTTGGCTGATCTCTAGTGGGGAAGATGGGTTTTTGGAGGAATCTATTCCCCTTTGTCACCTACAGATCGATATATAATAAAACTCTTGCTGCTTACCTCACCCCTGTCTCAGAATTGGCTGTTGCAGAAGGCAGCTCCAATCCAAGTTGTTGTGGTAACAGTTTGATAGTTCAGATGTTTTAGGTTTTTGTTTGTTTTTTTTTTAACATCCTCATATATCTGTATAATAAATGCCCATCTGCTGGAAAAGGTTTAGCTATCCTTGCTACCTAAAAGAAACTTTAAGATGCATTCACAGATTATATAATGTGGAATTATTCTCCGTAAACTTAAAAGAATTCACTGGTAAATTTATAATCCCTCAGAGCTTTAATTTGGATGTAATTCTTGAATTTTTTCCACATTTTATTCAGTTATTAATTTACTCATATGCTCTCATTCTTGAGACAATTTTGCTTTATATGTGTCTTACAGTAACCATCCATGCTCTGATTAATGTAAAATTAAGAGATTTATTGAAAGAAAACAGACAGCTGGAGCTGTGAATAGACTGAACTCCAGGCCGTGGAATCCAGTAATTAGAAAATGGCAACTCAGCAGTAACGTTTTCTAGGACAGGATACAATGGCCCTGAAACACATTACTTGATTGGTATTCACAAGCTTAGATCACCGAAAGACATTACTCAATCGGCAGATCATTTTAAGGGAGGGCTTTTGGTAGGGGGAACTCGGGAAGCATGGATTTCTGTAGCTGGAACTTGTAAAGAGGACTTTTTCTGCCAACATCTGTAAAGCAATTGACTTAAAAGAGTATACCTACTTTCTTAGACTGGTTACAATGTGGCAATTACACCGGTACATGACGGGGGGGCGGGTCGCAGTGTAGTCACGTCATCATTACCAGACATTTCTGTCTTAGAAACAGAATAAAAGATGGCTGCCGCTAGGGTGAAAACGGAACCAGCATAAAAGGAATCGCACCCAGTCCTCAAACTGGCCTTTGCAGATCTTATGAGGTATTTCAATTTTTTTTTTTTTTAATTCCCTTACACATGTGTGTTTATAAAAATTATCAGTTTATAAAGATTTCAAAAGAATTAGCCTATATGTGGACCTAGTATTCTCTTAAAATATGCTGAGTCTCTTTTACATACGTTGGAGGTATTCAACCATGTAAACTCTTCCAAGCTAGAGAGGCAGGAATCAAGAATGACAACGGTTTTCATTTTCTAGGAGAGTACAAATATTTAGTCACCTGTAAACAACATAATACTCTTGAAGGTTACCTGTGCATATTTTAGCAAATGTAAATAGCACTTACTACACAAGATTTGACAAATATTACTTAATTGGCATAAATACAAAGGCAATTATGCAGCGCAAATTCGCTGTGCAGATTATTAAGAGAATTCTGTGCTCTTTGACACAGTGTAGCCATATTTGGCAAAGTGAGCTATGAGAGCCTTGTTTTATTTATTCCCACTGTAAGGACAAATACAAACTGAAAATAAATGGGTTTAATTCTCCCTGTTGAAAATCAGGGAAGAGGTTTCTCCTCCTTCCCTCTTCTTTCCGGAATTCACTTTAGATAGCTTGTCATTATAAAACCTTTCTCCATCTCTTTAAAAAGTATGTAAACGTAAGGTTTTTAACTGGAGGATCTGGCAGCTACTTCATTAAACTGTTACCTTCAGGTAACCCTCCCTTACTTCCTAGTTTCCTAGAAGGAGATAAGCATAACTTCAGGTATCTTGTCATGAAGATACTAGGAAATTAGCAATTTTATCTTGAAAACATGAATGTAATGAGTCCTATCCATTTAGTTATATAATGATTTAGGAAATAATATTGGAGTTATTATTCCTTCTCCTTGAGCATAGAGAATGTGACCTAGCTGGAGCTGGGCTCACAAGGACTCACAAGGACACATCAACTGGCCCTGAGGTATAAAGCCAATAGCTAAGAAGATCTTGGAAACTATCTTTTAGGGAAACTTTTACATAAAGCCAATCAAACAGAACACGAAAGACTGTCTACTCTTTTTCTATTAGCATTTAGTGAAAAGAAATTTGTTAGTCAAATGAAGACTGTCCTGACTGTTGTTACTGAAACCTGTACCAATGATTGTTAAGAAAGACAATTCAAAATGTAGGATCACAGTTTCTAGCCAATCTGAAAATGCTAAGCTTTCAATGGTTTTGCCCATTTATAATGTCAGTATATGCGGATCATTCTGTAATGGTCCTTGGACTCTGGCAGACTTGGCGCTGGCAGCATGGTTGTCTGTTTCTCACTTTTGCCCTCTTGAATATATGCCGAATAAAACTTTCTTTTTGCTTGACTAAAGTTTGTGATGTTTTTCCCCTACAACAGTAAAGAGTAAGATTTAGTTCTGTCATTGCAATCTCATTAGCAGATTGCCTGTGAAGCATCACATTCTGGTTTAATGCATATTCAATAATAAAAAATTTCTTTCTATTTTTGTGGAGAAGTTTTCTGTGTTGGGAGTAAATTTTGTTATTATATTCTCCCAACACTATGCATATTTTTGAGTTAGAATTTTCTGTATATGTAGTCATAAAAATAAAAATGTAAGTTGTTAAATATAAATGATTGTATGTGGACTATCATTTTGCAAAATCTTCCACAATTCCAAATACTTAATTAAACATCATTTTAGCATTGTTCATTTTGAAAATCATTTCTGAGCATAATTAAAATTTACTTTTTGCTTTATTTCACTTGTATTAATTATCTTCTCTCCTGAAATTGTAATCAACTTTTTAATAAAACAGAAATATAACTCTTTGTACATTTTCTTTCTCTATTATAAGTACATAATAACAGAATTTTAAAGCAATAAAATATATTTTATACGTTTTGGGAGTTTAAGGGTTTATGTGCCCTTTATTTCTAAGAAGAATAGTAATTATAATAATTTTTATCTATTCCCAAGGAACTTATACACGAAGAGTTTGGAGTCACTGATTTACTCTGTGAGACTTTGATAATGTCTACATTTTAAAAAATATTTTAACATTTATTTTGTTCTCTACATTAGTTAACACTTCAATGTAAATAAAAATATTCCTTGTTGTTTGCCGACGTATAATGACCCTATAGGACAGAGTGGAAGTGCCCCATAGGGTTTCCAAGGAGTGGCTGGTGGATTTGAACTGCCGACCTTTTTGTTAGCAGCCTGAGCTCTCAACCACTTTGCCACCAGGGCTCCAAATATGTATATATGTATATATATCCCTAGCAGTAATTATTTAATTTTTAATTGAATTAATAGAAATGTCTCTAGTTTTTCACCATTTAACATGATTGTGTCATCTAATTATAAATTATATCATATTAAGTAAACAGTTTTCAACTGATATTTTGCTAAGAGTTGTTTTTTTATTTTTTTAAATCAGGAATGGATGGGGATTTTTTTATTAAAATTTGATATTTACTAAATCATGATTTTTTCCTCATTTGTACTATGTAAACAATGAATCATGTTCATAGATTCCCGATGACATGTTCTTGAATTATTTATTTTACTTTTGATGGACATTTTGGTTGTTTCTGATTTTTTGTTATTTCAAATAGTACTATAAACACTCTTGTACGTGTCTGTTGGTGAGCATTTTCGTGTGCGTATATACCAGTGTGTACGTATATATGTGTGTATACATACACAACCAAATAGGCTAAGATGTGTACATACCTAAGTTTGGTAGTGCTGCACCATAAGGTGGAAATATGTTCAGCTTTAGCAGATGCTGTCACTTTTCCAAGATAATTTTACCAATTTATACTCCAACCACCAGCGTATGAAAATTTCAGTTGCTCTACATTCAGGCAGCACTTGATATTTCTCATCGTCTTCATTTTAGTCATTCTAGAGATTTAATAAGTGATAATAAAGAAGTTGAGAACCTTTTCAAATATTTATTGGATTTTTTAGATAGCCTCCTTTGTCAAGTGTCTGTTAAATGTTTTGCACGTTTTTTATTGTTTTTTTTTTTTTTTTTTTTTTGCTTGTTTTCCTCCTGTTTATCTAGAGGATATCAGTTCTTTGTTAGAAGTATATACTGCAGCAATTTAATTCACTCTGTTGGTTGTTTTTTAATGCTTTTATTGGTGTCTTTGACAAATATGAAGATAAGATTTTAATAAAAGTTTAATATTTTTGTATCAATGATTTATGATTAAAAGAGGAGCCCTAAAATATATATTTACATCTGTTACATTCTACCATATTTTTTTAAACAATCTGATTTATCCTCTTTTTGTATTTGAGAAGTAATCTGTTCTTCTTATCATTTTCTAAAGACAAAACTTTTTCATCATTGACTTCTCATTACCTAAACTCAAGGAAGGCAAAGTATACTAAACAGATTTTTATCAAGTGGTTACAAAGTTCAGATGCATCCATTTTTAGTAAATCACCACTTTGGTGATATTGCAATTAATAATTGTACAAATTTATTTCTGAATGTCAACACTTTAAATAAATTAGTTAACATGTACTAAATTCATTTTCCCCAGGGAATAAGCAAATTATTATATTTCTTTCCTCCATTTTTTTTTTAACATAAATGAATTGACATCCTGTCTTTTTATGGATGCACATATGCACGTATGTGTGTGTGTATAATGTAAACATACACATACCCAAAACAAAATCCACTGCCATAGAGTTGATTCCAGCTCATAGTGACTCTATAGGACAGAGTAGAACTGCCCCATAGGGTTTCCAAGGCTGTAATCTTTACAGAAACAGACTGCGACGTCTTTCTCCAGTGGAGTGGCTGGTGGGTTCGAACCACCCACCTTTCAGTTAGCAGCCAAGTGCTTAACTACTGCACCACCAGGGCTCCTTAAAGATACACATACATATGTATATTTTAAAAGTGAGTTACGATCAGTTGCATGAGAGGAAAAGATGCAAGTGATATTTTAGGCCTGAAGAATATCCAAATTACAGGTATGAGTTTGAGAGTTTTTATTACTGTAATTTGCACCAAGCATGTAGGATTAACTCAAAGTATAACGATGTTAGTTTTCTTTAAAAAAAAAAAAAGGCATTGAATTTAAGACTTTTAACTTCTTATACACATGCAATATAACTATTCTGCCCTTGACAAACTAGGTTAGATAAGTGTAGGAAGAGCCAGCTGAGGCTATTTGTTGTTAAATAATTTAAAGCACTCATTTTTTTTAAAGCAAGCTTTAAGAACAATTATTATTTTTTAAAAGATCTTTTGTGTGTAAGCAGGAGTGAGAAAGAAACAGGGAGATACTAATACCGGTATTACTATGCTTTTGTAACTTTAAAATTCTTACCTTCTTTCAAAATAGCCTAAGATTTCCTGGGGATTGCATTGATGTAATTGTACAACCTACTTTCTTTTTCTTTGGTTTGTTTTTTTTTTTTTTTTTTAAATGACTATGATTTAAGAAAAAAGACAAATATTCCTTTGAATTAATTGTTAGGTTCAATCTTTTCCTTAGAAGACACCTTTTTTCTTATTTTGTATTATTCAGATTGGTAACTTTTAATCTAAGGCCAAATACGCTCTCTGAATGAATTAGAAACATATTTTGCCCTTGTATTCTTGAATTTAAAAAAAAACGTGGTGGCACAGTGATTAAAGTGCTAATGGAAAAGTCAGTGGTTGAAACCCACCAGCTGCTTGGCAGGAGAGAGATCTGGCAGTCTGCTTTCATAAAGATTTACAGCCATGGAAACCCTGTGTGGTAGTGGTAGTGTTATTCCGTCCTATAGGGTCACTGTGAGCCGAAATCAACTTGATGGCAGTGGGTTTGTTCTTGAATTTGCCTTGATAACATAGAGTAATAAGAAAATAAAGACACAAGATATTTTTGGCATTCAGTATAACATTTATTGGAAATATGAAATAACATCACATTTATACTGCAGTTACTTCTTTACAATGAAGAAGTCTCTATATATACACATACACATGCACATAACTACAAATCAGCTAAGTAAATCTCTTGAGAGATTTTTTTCATTGAGATTTTATTTCGGAAAATATACTATCTGGCTAGAAATAATCAGACTACAGAAAATATATAACATTTATTGTCAGATTAACTCAAGACGAATGACTAAGTGGAGCCAACAGTCATCAAGAGGAAGGGAGAGAAATAATGGAACAGAAATATTTACAGCTTACTATTACAACCCCAGAAAAACATGATGGAAGAGAAGTGAGGGAGTTTTGATGGTGCCCTCTGGAGGTAGGTGTGAGCACTTGTCATTCCTCTATTTTATAGTAGAATATAGGAAGATGATCTCTGTATTAAACCGTTCTGCAGGTATACCCAGTCATACAAATAACTGATGCAACTGGGTTTCCCCTTAGGCTATTGTGGGGTTGAGGATTTCCTCATCTTTGTGATTTAAAAATGTCTGTGATAGTGCTCTGCTAGGAGCAAAGCTATAAATATCCAAATGACTATACTAATTTGGGTGTTTTCACACCTAAAATATTTATGGAGTATTTCTACCTGATGATTCCTTTAGAATGAATATAGTTGGTTTTATTGAGTTAGCTAAAAGGATCAGCATATTTAAATTAAACTTACAGTTTAATAGCTTTCTTCTTATAAATTTCATGTAAGAACTTCTAAATCTGAAAATGTATTCAGAAATCTGTAGTCTGTTAGAAGCGGTTTAATCCTCTGGATACACCAACATCTTTGAAAACTGAAGCAAATTTACAAATCAAATAACAGCATCAGCATATTATGATCTTATTGTTCTACAGAACCCACTTTTCCTTCCTATGTCCACCCATTGAAGGTAGGATACACAATTATCTAGCATTTCCTCAAACATTTAAATGCTACCGGAAGACTCTTCCATAGAAGATTGCTCGGCCTAAAACTACTTTCTTTTAAGTTCTTAAACTTTCTCTAATGTTTGATAAAATTTGCACAAACTACTAGCATCAGCAAGAAAAACAAATTACCAGTAAGAATTAGAAACTCCTCAAAAACAAAAAGTAGCCTGCGACACAGTCTGTTAGTCTTAAAATGGAATTACACCAACTCCTCACTTATCGACATGGTTAGGTTCCAAAAACCAGGTCATTATGCAAAAATCAGCATTATGTGAAAAGGGAGGATGACTACATCGGATTACAAAAATGGAGGATGACTATATCATTACATAACTGTCAAACCACTGAGAATTATGGTCTAGCCAATTTGACACATAACCTTAATCATCACAGCCAGTGTTACTCTAACCTCACATTTCAGTATTCATTACTACCAGACATGTAGTTAATGAGCAAAATAGTCAGATTGTAGATTTTTTACTGTTGTCGTGAATGTGAAGTGTCAGGTAATGGGAGAGTCGATAAGCAAAGAGTAGATGTATCTTTATTTTAACTGACAATAACTCTATGGCAAATTGTTTGCTACAGGGAATTCAGATAAAAAAGTTTTCTGCAGGCTTACATTAAAAAAGTTATTAAAAATACACCAAAACATGAGGTTTCTTTTTCCGTTTAGTAAGTTCATTACTTCAAGTAAAATCCTAATAAAAGTGTTTTTATTTAGAGTTTTATTTTCTTTTTGGTTTTTGCTTCACTCAATAAGATCAAAATAAACTCCAGTTTTTTTTTCCCCCCCCAGGCCAATGTTGTCACTTTTATGCAACTGAGCTTCCATTATAATATTATGATGCTATGATGTTATGTAGGACAAGGGTATGTAGTATCCACCAAGAGAGTTTCCAGAATATGGATAGGAAGGGTTGGAGTAGTGTTGAGCTTCAGAAGGTTTAAGATATAGCGTTGTCTTTCCTGTTCTCCATCACTCACTTGCAGACCAACATCATCTGACAAACCCAGTCCACATAATTAAGAGGGGATGACCAATGGTGTTACGTGGGATTAAAATACTTCTGATCAATGCAAAAGAGCAGAAGTGCCATTGAGCATGTTTTTGAGAGATTTTATGTTACTATTGGCCCTGTATCTTATATATTTCAGATATATTTGGGGTGGATATGGTGCCCAATGTCCTGTGGCTGTCGATACTTTGAGTTATGAAAGAGCAAAAATAATTGCACCTGCTTGTCTTAAAATTTTCTGACAAGGGATTATTTAATGCATTTGGCCCTCATTCCTCTCCCCAATAGCTTTACTATATCAGACACAAAATAATCTATTTCAATTAGTTGTAACTTTTTTTTGTAATTATAAGGTAATATAAAATCAGTGTAAAAGTTTCAAACAGTATAGAAAGTTAGATGTTAAACCATCTTTTCAAAGTATAGTTTTCAAAATTAAAAAGTATGACTTCCACACATATTTATAGACAGAATGAACATGTGTCAAGAATATATTTACTCATTAATAAAGGAACTAATAAGATGTTAACTCCTGGGTGGTGCAAACAACGTGCTGTACTACTAAATGAAAGGCTGGAGGTTTGAGTACACCCAGAGACGCCTCGGTATAATCAAGCACTTAAGTACGCTGAAGAATATCTTGAAACACTTGTAGTATTAGTCTTAAAATTAGGGTTGATCGTCTCTAAAAGTACCATCCCCCAAATAGCATAAAGGGTAAATAATATGTTTTATTTATGAACAGCTAATATACCGAAAAGGAGTTCGTGGGTGGTTCAAACAGCTAAGTGCTCGACTACTAACCAAGAGGTTGGTGGTTCAAACCCACCCAGAGGTGCCTCGGAAGAAAGGCCTTGTTATCTGCTTTTGAATGATCACAGCCTTGAAAACTCTATGGAGCACTGTTCTACTCTTCAAAACATGGAGTCTCCATGAGTCACAATTGCCTTGATTACAACTGGTTTTGTTTTGGGTTTTAATATATAAACAATACTGCTTTTATAATTTTTGTTACAAATTTAAGAATACAAATCCCCAAACACTGTAAAGCTTGTTTTCTCAAACTCTGAATTACCAACCTTTTGAACAAGAATTTTTTTTTCAAAATACTTTTAGCCTAACATCTGTTACTGTGACATGTCAAAAGGAGTTACATCATGTAATAAAACAAACTTAGAAAGGTACAAAATTTTAGAGCAATATTTTGCCAGAGCTTAGAAAAAAAAAAAAAACTAACAAAAATATATAGATGTACATATCTAAAATTTTCCAATCTGCATTTTTTTATCTAAGATAAAAATTAATCTGTCATAGTTATATATTAGCAAATTATATTAAATTGAGGTACACTGATAGCATACCTTTATTAGACATGTAAAAAGATTACTGAGAAATTGTGTCAATTTTTTTTTAAATTACAAGAACTTGTACGTGATTGTTCTTAGCAGCATTATTCACATTAGCAAAAAATTGGAAATAACACAAATGTCTATTCAGCTAATAAATAATTAAATAAAATGTATATTTATACAATGGGAGATTATTTGTCAAGAAAAAAGAAATGAAGTACTGATACATGCTCAACATGGATGAGCCTTGAAAAAGTTATGCTAAGTGAGAGAAGCCAGTCACAAAAGAACACATATTTTGTGATTCTGTTTGCCTGAAATATGAAGATAATTCAAAAATAGTTGAAGCAGTACGTCTACAGGAGACTGCCAGAAATTCAAGCCAGATTCAGAAGAGGACATGGAACAAGGGATATCACTGCTCATGTCAGATGGATCTGGCTGAAAGCAGAAAATACCAGAAAGATATTTACCTTTGTTTTATTGACTATGCAAAGGCATTTGACTGTGTGAATCATAACAAATTATGGATGACATTACAAAGAATGGGAATTCCAGAACACTTAATTATGCTTATGTGGAACCTGTACATAGACCAAGAGGCAATCATTCGAACAGAACAAGCGGATACTGAATGGTTTAAAATCAGGAAAGGTGTGCGTTAGGGTTGTATCCTTTCACCATACTTATTCAATCTGTATGCTAAGCAAATAATCTGAGAAGCTGGACTAAATGAAGAAAAATATGGCATCAGGATTGGAGGAAGACTATCAACAACCTGCAATATGCAGATGATGCAACCTTGGTAGCTGAAAGTGAAGAGGACTTGAAGCACTTACTGACGAAGATCAAAGACTACAACCATCAGCATGGATTACACCTCAACATAAAGAAAACAAAAATCCTCACAACTGGACCAGTAAGCATCATCCTTATAAACAGAAAATATTGAAGTTGTCAGGATTTCATTTTACTCCTATTCACAATCAGCGCCCACGAAAGCAACAGTCAAGAAATCAAACCATGTATTGCACTGGGCAGATTTGCTGCCAAAGACCTCTTTAAAGTGTTGAAAAGCAAAGATATCACATTGAGGACTAAGGTGTGCCTGACACAAGCCATGGTATTTTCAGTTGTCTCTCATATGCATGTGAAAGCTGGCCAGTGAATAAGAAAGACTGAAGAAGAATTGATAATTTTGAATTACAGTGTTGGCAAAGAATATTGACTATACGTGAACTGACATAAGAAGGAACAAATCTGTCTTGCAAGAAGTACAGCCAGAATGCTTCTTAGAAGAAAGGATGGTGAGACTTTGTTTCACATACTTTGGACACGTTATCAGCAGGGACCAGAGCCCGGGTGGTGCAGTGGTTAAGAGCTACGACTGCTAACCAAAAGGTCTGCAGTTTGAATCCACCAGCCGCTCCTTGGAAACCCTATGGGGCAGTTCTTCTCCATCCCATAGCGTCGCTGTGAGTCAGAATTGACAGCAACAGGTTTATCAGGAGGGACCTGTCCCCAGAGAAGGACATCACTCTTGATAAAGTAGAGGGTCAGGGAAAAAGAGGAAGACCCTCAGTGAGATGAATTAACACAATAGCTACAACAATAGGCTCAAACATAGCAATGATTATTAAAATGGCACAGGACCGGGCTATGTTTCCTTCTGTTGTACATAGGAAACTGACTTGACAGCACCTAACAACAACATAGATAAAGAAAATAGAGTAGTAGTTTCTTAAGTATGGAGGGGCTGAGGAAAATAGGTAGTGATTGCTAATAGGTAAAGGATTTTTTGGGGGTGATATATATATTCTAAAATTGATTGTGGTGATTAATGTGTAACTTTGTAGAAATACAAGCAATCTACTGGTAAGAGAATCAATCTGTGAGTTTACAAAGATCACTAGACACAAGATCAAGTTACACAATCCTACTGTATTTCCAAATAACAGGAACTAACAGAAAATATGTTAATATACTTTTTAAATTAACATTAAACACAGGCAGTACTTGAGAATGAATATAAAAATATATGTGCAAGAAATTTACAGTGGAAATCTATAAAATATTATAGAGAGAAGTTAAAAAAAACATAAATAGATGGTCGGATATACCACAATCATAGTTTGAAGATATATATTAAAAATACTATCTCTCCCTTAATTTATATTTAACGCAATCCACATCAAAATACTAGCAGGTTGTTTTTGTGGAATGTAAGATCATTCTAAAATTTATGTACAAATTAAAAGACTGTTAGGACACTGACCAGGTGATTTTTCTATTAATAATTTCTCCTTTTATTTTTGGGTCCCCCTTTCACTTATGACAATGCCTTACTTCCACAGCCCCACTTTTCTTTCAGAGAATTCCCCACATCAGCACCTCCACATTCTTTGGAGAGCTATATACTCAACTTTTGAAGCCATGGCACACTGGTGCCAGAGTCTTTTAAAGAACATAAGAATAGCTGTTTTGTCACTCTTTGGCTGACCATCCAAGATGATTGCCACTCAGTAGTACCCTTTTGATATTGTTTCCAGGGTTCTATTATGAAAACTCACCTTTAGAGTTAATCCCTGTCTGGGTAGTATTGGTTTTTCAGTTCTTTAATTCACTTAAGCATCACAAATATATTGACCCTATTTAGTTCATATATTCCATTAAACTCTCACTTTTGTTCGCTAAGTCCTTGAAATCTTTTCAGGTTGCTAACAGAGCTATTATTTTATTAGTATTTATTTTCAGCATTTGTTTTAGTCAAGGTTCTCTATAGTAACAGAACCAGTGATCAGATAGAGACATAGCGATGATATAGATATAGCTACAGATACAGAGAGATTGAGATTTACTTTTAAGAGATTAGCTCGTGAAATTGTGGGAGTGGCAAGTCCAAAATGTTTTGGTCACATGACAGAAAGAGTGCTGAGTAGATTTGGCAATTTCTGCCAAAATACCTATTTAGACTCAGGAGGCAGAACACACCTTAAGGAAATTCCCTTTTCAACTAATTGATTGATTACATTACATTAGATTACATTATAGAATGTGATTACATTATGTTGCATTGCATTATATTATGTGTCTTAATTATCTAGTGCTGCTGTAACAGAAATACCACAAGTGGATGGCTTTAACAAACAGAAATTTATTCTCTCACAGTCTAGGAGGCTAGAAGTCTAAATTTAGGGCTCCAGCTCATGGGGAAAGCTTTCTCTCTCTGTCAGTTCTGGGGGAAGGTCATTATCATCAGTCTTCCCCTGATCTAAGAGCTTCTCAGCACAGGGACCCCGGGTCCAAAGGATGTGCTCGCCTCCTGGCACTTCTTTCTTGGTGGTATGAGGTTCTTCTCCTCTCTGCTCCGTTCTCTCTTTTATATCTCAAGAGATTGAATCAAGATACAAACTAATCCTGTAGATTCAGTCCTGCCTCATTAACATAACTGCCTCTAATCCTGCCTTATTAGCATCACAGAGGTTAGGATTTATAACACATAGGGTAATCACATCAGAACACAAAATGGTGGACAACTACACAATACTGGGAATCATGGCCTAGCCAAGTTGACACCCATTTTGGGGGGGACACATTCAATCCATAACATTATGGAACAGCAGCTAGACTAGTGTTTGATCAAACCACTGGGAACCATAGCCTAGCCAAGCTGACGTGTGAAATTAACCATCACAGCATTTCAATGAGTTTTTGGAAAGGAGTAGAGAATAAAAAATGGACATTCAATCATCCATTTTGACCTAGATATTTTGTTATTATGCAGGTGTTTTCAATCACTATTTAAATTAATTTTAGAATAATAAGAAAATTCCTGACACAAAACTATTAACTAAAAGTCAGGGGAAGAACAAAAGAGAAGGAAAGCTGCCCATATTCTGCAAAAAAATTTTATTTTTTCCAATTACTGAAAGATTTTATAATCTGCGCACAGAATTTTTCATGTCTAATGGGATTAAGCGTCTCATGTTAGAAAACCATTATGTAAAATAAAGCCTGCAGTAAAGTACCTCTAGTTTGTTTATCTATTTATTTAAGCTCCAGAATTTATTACTAATACATCTAAATTTAAGTGAGCTTATTCTGAACATTATGGAGTGCATTTAAGTATTTTTATGAATTGGTTTCTTTCTCAGCTGGTTGCAAAGCCTCCATAAAATTGAAATCTAAAGGATTTTAATAGGAAATTATTTACTTTCCATTTCTTTATTACTACACTCCTCATTTCTGTATTCTCGACACTGGATAATCTTAGCCTCAGCAGCATATTATTGAATAGTTTTTTGCATAAATGGAAAATCGACAGATTATTTGCTAAAAGGGGCATTAGCTAGTTATAATAAGAATATTGGAATATTGCGTTGATAAATATAACCTATTATGTGTCTTCATTCAAACATTCTTTAATATTTTTGGTTCTCCATCTCCATTGTCACCACCCTAATTCAACTGTACTTTTCTCCTAGCTAGGTTCTTGTAAGGTCTCCTTTCTGTTCTCCTCTTATTCAGTCATCTTCCACACAGGAGCTAGAGAGATCCTAATGATGTACAGAATGCATCATATTATTCTCTTGCTAGAAACTTTTCAATGTTTGCCCCTTTCTCTTAAGAAAAAAGACAAAATTCCTTAACATAAAGTACCAGAATTGAATACCTTCCAAGCTTTTCATCCTCCTCGCTATTTCACCCATATTTTTTTTCTATTAAATCATTCTTCCATTGGGATAAGTTTCTAACTCATTCAGAGTCTTTGTAAATACTCTTACAACTGCTTGGACAATGTGTGGTGTTTTACTTCATAGCTAAATTAGTCTTGTATTTATATTTTATTCTTTTATTCATTCAAGAAACTTCTATTTAATACCTACAGTATGCCAGGTACTGTGGTAGTATTGCAAATATATTGCTGACAGTCACTGGCTCCAAGGATATTATAGTCAGATGACAAAAGCAGGCACTGAGCTCACTTGTGTGCCCAGGGTTTACCAGAAGGTGCATGGGGAAGACCCATGCTGGGCAATCAAAAGCAATCACTATGACAGTCCACTACTACTCTCAGGTTTTAACACCCTCTACCACCTTTTTTTTTTTTTTTTTAATTCTATGATCATTTTAATAAAAATTCCAAAACATGTATTTTCACATGTTGGAATTGCAGATTTGAGTTGAATAATTTAAGCATCAACTTGTTGATCATATGAACTTCTTTCCTTTCATAGATCTTCAAATTCTAAAGAAGTAGTCAAAAAGGAAAAGAACTGGTATCAATTCAGGCTCTTTTTTTTTTTTTTTTTAAACTATGGTAAAAAATATATCTATAACATAAAGTTTGCGTTTTCAGTTGTGTTAAGTGTAAAATCGAGGGGCATTAATTATATTCACAATTTTGTGCAACCATCACTACTATTCATTTCCAAAACTTTCCATTACCCCCAAAATAAACTCTATACCCATTAATCAATAACTTCTTATTCTACCACCTTTTGCTATCCTTTACTTTGAATTGTATGTGTAGAAACTGTTGAATTTAGTGTATGTTTTGCTGTGTATATCCTCAATAACAACAACAAAAATAAATTGTAAAAGAAAAAAAGAAACTTGAAGAATCCATTTACAACGTGTCTCATGTAAACATTTTTTACTTGGTATCAAGTATGGTTTTCCACATACAAAGTTGTTATAGTGGAATACCTGAAATCATATCATACATTAGAGTTCAACATCTTAAGGAAACAAAGAATAACAGAAAATATTAAACAAGTTTTTATTAGAGCTAAACTTTTTCTGCACTCACTTATAAGAGTTTGTTATGCTAACTTTTTCATTTATATTGAAGTTATAATTTCACCTATGAAATCCCTCAAGATCTGATTAGTTCCTCTCTAGAGAAAATAGTTTATCAAACATATAAATATTTCCACATACTCAATAAAATCTAACATGAATAAAAATAAAATATGAAGAAAATAAACAGTTTATAGTAAACGAGATAATTTTAGACAAGTTGGATTAACTGTTATTTTAAGAGATGCCAATCTGTGCCGCTTATTATATTAAACATTAGAGTAGAGATTGGTGATTTATTTTCTCCTTCAGGATACTTAAGTCTCATGCAAGCATACAAACTAAATAAATGCATAATCTCAAATTACCGGTAGTCATTTATAAAATAAGTTTATCTAAACTGTATGCTAAAACTATGCAGCAACATTTTTGTTTAATGAGAGTGAATTTTTTTCACTCCATATTTATTGAGTGCTTATCCTATTCCCAGCAATGTTGTAGGTGCTTGGGATACATCAGTGAATAAAATGAAGTTCCCTGAACTCATAAAGCTTTCTTCTAGAATGCTAGTTCTAGAAGGTTTACTAATGTAGAACAATTAGTAAATTGTTTATATTCTTTATAATAATTCTTTGAACATTTCAAAGATATCTCACAATGAGAAAGGGACCTGGAGATGGTGTACCCATTAGACAGGGCCCTAGAAATTGCCCCTTTCCATGGACATACTCATTTTAAAGTCTGGCCTTCAACCACATAGATAGAGAAACCTGACACTGAATACACCAAAAGGTGCTCCATCTCTCACAAGTGGACTCCGATTAACCAGGTTCACAGAAACCAGAATCTATAGCAAAAACCCTGATTTACTGGCTTATGTTGAAAACTACAATGGCTGATATACAGAGACGAAGCACTGTATGCTTTCTTTCCCTGTAGACAAGATCTAGGAAAACCAAACTCTAATCAGATGGTTGCTTGAAGAGCATGAAATAATAACGTGAGTTGAAGATAGGTTTTGAATGTTTGCAATATCATGCTAAAAAAAAATCTGCTAGTATCAGCCTCCTATGAAGTGTCTAGCTCCAAATTTTTGTGCAGTTTATTTTGACTTCTCTACTATACCTCTGAAGTACACATAAAAACATATAACAGGCACATGCATATACTTCACTGTGGCTGATTCTAAACAGAGCACCTTGTTTGTCTAATTAGGAGTATTATATCTCAGTCTTCTCATTGCCCTTGCATCAGATATACCTACCTGTGGGGAAAAAAAAGTAAAAAGGTATAGAAAATTTGTTGGTGTCTGCTTTAGTTAATTGCATTATCTTCATTACCTTCATTGCTTAGCAAATGTAACCTAGGATTTTAACTGAGAAATTCTTTCTCTAAGTATTCAATTCACATCTAATTAAGATTCTCTCATACCCAATTCATATTTATCTAAATGGTAAACTCCATAACTATGACACTTTCTGTATTTCTGGATTTACTCTCTGAGGGTAGGTCCTAATTTTCTCTCTGTCCATTTCATTATTTTATTATTTTAAATAAATTTTTTCACATTTATTATTTTACAGAAGCCTCAGTGGTCTGCTCAGTCAACCCTAGTTTAAAATTTTTTTGTCTCACGTGTTGCCGTTGCATCCTCTGTACATTAGTTCATTACATTCTTTACTAATTTTCCCAATTAACTGTACCCTATGATTCCTGAGGAGGTGAAATAAATCTGGGTTATATAAATAACATAATGAATGTTCTCCATAAAAGGCAATGACATTGTGCAGGACGACATACTTTCAAGAAAGTCAACATTGGAAAAAGCATTTGTGATACTGAATTACGTATGGATAATTCATATACGATAAGATCGATGGCGTGTTTGTTTTTAATGGATCACTCTGAAAATGGCTTTTGATTCACAATATAACCCAGGCCTCTGAAATTGACAGTAGGAGATCTGCTACTCTTCATTCCACAAAGCCTTAATAGCATGAGGTAGAAGATAAGCCTGAATTGACCTTTAGTTATTGGTATGTCACTGTTGCTGCTGCAATCACTTGCATTTGTTTATGGAAGACAGAGATGTACAGGTCAGATCCCTCTTCAGTCAAGGACTCATTGCCCGGAGTCAAGGACTGCAGATAGCCTTATAGCTTTAACTCCACAAATCCACATCAGTTATTGAGCTGAATATGTTTGCCACAGAAGGGTCCCAGTTAATGACTGAGAAAGACTGTGGTATAAGGACATAGTCTTCTACTTAACACGTGACTCCTTCATTCAGCAGTCTTCACTTCCAGGCTTGCAGAGACTATCAGATCTACACTGTGGTCTGATGATTGTCCCTGCCCAATCCCACTTCCTCTCATTTTCTTTTACAGGTGTTCCTCCCCAACATCACTTTTGAACTCCAACTCAGCTCTTCCCAGAGGACTCAGTGGTATCATACGTGGGATTTTGAAACTGAATTACTTCCTACCCAGCTGGAAATGATGGCAACATATTGAGTGGACTGTGGGGCATGGATAGTCCTTAGCTCAATATTGTTGTTATGTTAGGTGTATCGAGTTGGTTCCTACTGATAGCGACCCTGTGTACAACAGAACAAAACACTGCCTGGTCCTGCGCCATACTCACAATTGTTATGCTTGAGCTCATTGTTGCAGCCAGTATGTCAGTCCATCTCACTGAGGGTCTTTCTCTCTTTTGCTGGCCCTCTACTTTACCAAACATTATGTCCTTCTCGGGACTAGTCTCTCCTAATAACATGTCCAAAATATATGAGATGAAGTCTTGCCGTCCTTGCTTCTAAGGAGCATTCTGGCTGTACTTCTTCCAAGACAGATTTGTTCATTCTTTTGGCAGTTCATGGTATACTCAATATCCTTTGTCAACACCCTAATTCAGAGGTGTCAATTCATCTTTATTCATTGTCCAGCTTTCACATGCATATGAGGCAATTGAAAACACCATAGGTTGAGTCAGGCACACTTTAGTCCTTAAAGTGACATCTTTGCTTTTTAACACTTTAAAGAGGTCTTTTGCAGCAGATTTTCCCAATGCAATATGTCATTTCATTTCTTGACTACTGCTTCCATGAGTGTTGATTGTGGATTCAAGTAAAATGAAATCTTTGACAACTTCAGTCTTTTCTCTGTTTATCATGATGTCACTTATTGGTCCAGTTGTTAGGATTTGTCTTTTCTTCATGTTGAAGTGTAATCCATACTGAACTGTAGTCCTTGATCAAGTCCTCTTCACTTTCAGCAAGCAAGGTTGTGTCATTATAGTAGCCCAATTATTAAAATTTTGTCATATCACCAGTGCAATGATTTAGGCTAGTGAAAATTACTGAGAAAACAATGCATATAAGGTCAGTGGAATTCGTTGGTAGTTTTTAAGTTTCATTGAGGCCTTAAAAGTGAGATACTGAAAAGCTAAAATTTTTAACAAATGACTGAAAACTTAGAGTAAAAGCCAGAAAGCCTTATCATCTGCAGTGGAAGAGAAGAAAAGGTTTACAATGAACTCAGCATTAATAGAGTTGCCAAGCAGGTCAGTTATGCCAAGGACATAGAAGAACCTGGGACCCTGACACATGGGTTCTGGGTGAATGATGCCAAAGGTTTTAATTTTCCAAACTTCTCTGAACGCTTAGAGCCTGCACAGGTGGCCCACTACTCCCTGTTAAGAGCTTGCACTCTTCCTGTGTGGGGAAAACTACAGAAGCCTCTCCCAAGCAATGTAACAGGGGCTAACCTCGGGATCTACCCTTATTGTCTCAGAACTGTATATGTACCAGGCCATTGCTGTCCATAACCTAGACACTCTCTACTCTTCTGTTATATGAGTCTTCATAATAAAAAAGTCACAGTGGGTCTCTGTGGTCCCAAACATATTTACCTGTTCTTCAAAGCAATGGTGACCTTTTTGGAACACGTTTGTGCCCTACAGACTCTACTGGTCAAGGAAGTCACATGTCAAGCCCCTAGTCCTCACCCAGTGACATTACAGCTGTAGGGTAAGTACCAATTAATTTTTTCTAAGCCCCACTGCCACCACCTGTCAGTTTGTCATACTGTGGGGGCTTGCATGTTGCTGTGATGCTGAAAGCTATGCCACCAGTAGTCAGATACCAGCAGGGTCACCCATGGCAGACAGGTTACAACTGAGCTTCCAGACTAAGATAGACTAGGAAGAAGGACCCAGCAGTCTACTTCTGAAAAGAATTAGCCAGTGAAAACCTTATGAATAGCAGCAGAACATTGTCTGATATACTGCTGGAATTTAGAGACCATCTCAAGAATAGATTTGACTTGCTGAAAACTAATGACCAAAGACCTGATGAGTTGTGGAATGGCATCAAGGACATCATACATGAAGAAAGCAAGAAGTCATTAAAAAGACAGGAAAAAAGAAAATACCAAAATAGATGTCAGAAGAGACTCTGAAACTTGCTCTTGAACGTCAAGTAGCTAAAGCAAAAGGAAGAAATGATAAAAGAACTGAACAGAAGATTTCAAAGGGTGACTCGAAAAGACAAAGTAAAGTGTTATAATGACACGTGCAAAGATCTGGATAGAAAACCAAAAGGGAAGAACACGTTCGGCATTTCTCAAGCTGGTACAACTGAAGAAAAAATTCAAGCCTTGTGTTGTAATAGTGAAGGATTCTATGGGGAAAATATTAAGGTAGGAAGGAAGGAAGAAGATGGAAGGGATACACAGAGTCACTGTACCAAAAAGAACTGGTCAATGTTCAACCATTTCAGGAGGTAGCATATGATCAGGAACCAGTGGTACTGAAGGAAGAAGTCCAAGCTGCACTGAAGGCATTGGCAAAAAACAAGGCTCCAGGAATTGACGGAATACCAACTGAGATATTTCAACAAACAGATGCAGTGCTGGAAGTGCTCACTCATCTATACCAAGAAATTTGGAAGTCAGCTACCTGGCCAACCAACTGGAAGAAGTCCATATTTATGTCTATTCCCAATAAAGGTGATCCAACCAAGTGTGGAAATTATCGAACAGTATCATTAATATCACAAGCAAGTAAAATTTTGCTGAAGATCATTCAAAAGCAGCTGCAGCAGTGTATCGACAGGGAACTGCCAGAAATTCAGGCTGGATTCAGAAGAGGACGTGGAACTAGGGATATCATTTCTGATGTCAGATGGATCCTGGCTGAAAGCAGAGAATACCAGAAAGATGTTTACCTGTGTTTTATTGACTATGCAAAGGCCTTCGACTGGGTGGATCATAACAAATTATGGATAACATTGTGAAGAGTGGGAATTCCGGAACACTTAATTGTGCTCATGAGGATCCTGTAAATAGATCAAAAGGCGGTTGTTCGAACAGAACAAGGAAATACTGTGTGGTTTAAAGTCAGGAAAGGTGTGCTTCCTGGTTGTTTCCTTTTACGATACCTATTCAATCTGTATGCTGAGCAAATAATCCAAGAAGCTGGACTATGTGAGGAAGAACGGGGTGTCAGGATTGGAGGAAGACTCGTTAACATCCTGCGTTATGCAGATGACACAACATTGCTTGCTGAAAGTGAAGAGGACTTAAAGCACTTACTGATGAAGATCAAAGCCTGCAGCCTTCAGTATGGATTACACCTCAACATAAAACAAAAATCCTCACAACTGGACCCATAAGCAACATCATGGTAAAGGGAGAAAAGATTGAAGTTGTCAAGGATGTCACTTTACTTGGATCCACAATCAACACCTATGGAAGCAGCAGTCAAGAAATCAAATGACGCATTGCATTGGGAAAATCTCCTGCAAAAGACCTCTTTGAAGTGTTGAAAAGCAAAGATGTCACCTTGAAGACTAAGATGCACCTGACCCAAGCCATGGTATTTTTCAGTCGCATCATATGCATGTGAAAGCCGGACAATGAATAAGGAAGATCGAAGAAGAATTGACGCCTTTGAATTGTGGTGTTGGCGAAGAATATAATACCATGGACTGCCAAAAGAACGAACAAATCTGTCTTGAAAGAAATACAACCAGAATGCTTCTTAGAAGCAAGGATGACGAGACTACATCTTGCATACTTTGGACACATTGTCAGGAGGGATCGGTATCTGGAGAAGGACATCATGCTTAGTAAAGTAGAGGGTCAGCGAGAAAGGAAGATCCTCAATGAGATGGATTGACACAGTGGCTGCAACAATGGGCTTAAGCATAACAATGATTGTGAGCTTGGTGCAGGACTGGGCAGTGTTTCGTTCTGTAGTACATAGGGTCTCAATGAGTCAGAACCATCTCAATGGCACTGACTCAAGGGCATCTAACAAAAACAAGCCCCACTGAGGCTATTTGGAAACCCTCATACAGCTTCTTGCTAACCTGGAGCCACCACATCTGGTATAGCTACCAGGATGTCATCCGGAGCTGTACATAATTAATGTCACTGAACTGTACATGTGAAGACTGTTGAAATGGGAAACGTTTTGTTATCTATACATATAGTTTAATGTATATATAAAACTAAAACTCGTTGCCATCAAGTCTATTCCAACTCATAGCGACCCTGTAGTAGAGTAGAACTGTCCCATAGGGTTTCCAGGGAGTGCCTGGTGGATTCAAACTGGTGACCTTTTGGTTAGCAGCTGAACTCTTAACCACTGTACCACCAGGGTTTCCAAAAATATATATTCATATGTATAATATAATGTATTTATGTTTTTGTACTTAAATTACTTGGGTTGATTTCGCTTTAGCTTGTTAAATTTTCTCTAGGGTCTTACATAAATTTTAGAATTTAACACTTAAATTTCGAATGCAGTAATTCACAGGAAAAATATATGATTCAACAGTTTTTTTAATGGATAGCATGGAGACAGTTTTATTGCTTACTGGTTACTTGTTTTTAAGGAAAGAAAAATCTGAGTGCTTTAGTTGGTAGGGTTTGAGAAACCAATGAGAAAATATTGAAGACATAATAAATACATGAGATGCACAGACTGAAAAGGGATGAAATAAGAGAATGAAGAGAAAAATAACTTTCTCAAAATAGAATGACTTGATTTCTTTAAACAAAGTCAGCATTGAGAAGAGAAAAGGAGGAGTCTTGTATACTTGCATATGTTTATCTATCAGTTTTACCTATCAATTCTAACACACTTTGGTGTAATCTTATATCTTTAAACTATCCTATCACATTTTTTTTTGTGAAAATCTCCTTTTTCTTTGATTTAGGTCTTTATTTGTCCTAATAGTTTTCATCTCACAGATTTACTCTAATCCCTATAAGTTTCTCACTAAAACTTAATTTTCTTATCTCACACACAAAACATGTTAAAGGATTATTGAAACATGTGAAACTGTAAGTCTTTCTTAACTCTCAACTTGTGGATACCCTATTTGTCTCTTAGTATGGATTGTTGAAGTCCATATAATACCCTGTTAAGAGCTTAATCTTTTGTCATTATGCATTTGTTTGGTTATTATGTTTCCATAGCTATGTCAATCATAGGTTAAGTATTCAAGAAGTAGACTCTTTACTTGTATAAAGTATCCCCTCATACTCACTTGAGAAGGAGCCCTGGTGGCACAATGGTTCAAGAACTCGGCTGCTAACAGAGTGGCTCTACAGGAGATAAGATCTGGCAATCTGCTCCCATAAAGATTACAGTTTAGGAAATCTATGGGGCAGTTCTACTCTGTCCTGTAGGGTTGCTGTAAGTCAAAATTGACTCGACAGCACCCAACAGCAACTTAATAGAACTTTTGATTATGAGGATATTTTTTCAGGATAGCATATGCATGTTATAAGTCTCTCAATGATACTTGTATTCCAAAATTATTTGGAAATGTACAATAACTGAAATGAGAATAGCCAGTAAATACATCATTTCTGAACACACTAAAGAAGTATTAATTTTAAAAGCCATTGCTTTGGGAATATGTCATCCATCAAATAGGTTTGAGATGAAAACTTCCCAGTAGACTATATAAAAAAAAAAAGAGAGAGAGACCTTTGAAAGTATCTTGACATTTCATCACTTTTTTTCTTATTATTTTCCTAGAGTCATTTGACAGTGAAAGATCTAATCTAGACCTCAAAGCTGTTGATAAAAATTCTGAAACCATTACTCATGAAAGAAACATAAAGGGAGAATAATTATGTCCTACTAAACGTTGAAAGTAAAAGCAGGGAAATGTAATTTAACTGTTGAGCTTTCAGGAAATTGCATTTATTCACATATCAACTATAAATATTTTCTTATTCTAAGCAGATGGTTATATGACTACCTCATTTAAATGTTTAAACATGCACACACACAGACACACACACACATCTTGACTTTAGATGTCCAAGGAGACTTAATCACTTAATCAGTTTCCTGAGCATATACTTCTTTTGTTGTTATAAGGATCTTCTTATAATCGTTTATGTATTTTAATGCCCAGTGTGAACATTGGTCTGCTTAGTTATTATAGCATCATTCAGTTCTTCCAGATATGTTGGTACAGAAAGCAAATTTAATACTATTGTGATGAGTGTGCACTTTTAAAATTTCTTCTGTTTTTCTGTACCTTTCACCCAATCAGCCACTTTTATTCACAATTACTGAATTGTCTGTCTCCCTCATGTTCTTTCACCCCAGGTTGACATTTCTTAATCCCTTATTTCTTATCATTTTTTCCACATACACTTCCAGCCCCCATTGACACTTAGACTCCCTGTTCATTTAAAAATGATTCAGATTTTTAGGTTGATGATAACAGTTTTCTGGTTTATTTGTCAAAGTGCTTTTTCACCTTAAGTTTTCTATGTAGATTAAAGTTGTCTTGGAAGTTCAATCCTAGAACTCTTCAATGTAGAACCTCAAGCACGTTGAAAGACTGAAAAACAAAAAAGCAAGCAACCAACCAACCCAACTCAAGATCCTGAACATGAAATAATAGCTACATACCAGAGAATCCCCCCCACCCAAACCAGGCCATGTTGTTGAACATTTTGCCAGCACTCCACTAAATCTGTTCATATTACCCTCTAGTTGTATCTGAACATCCTCAAAATGGTGCTTCATGTGTACCCTCAATTCACTGATATGTTGTTGTTGAGAATCTCACTAAGTCTCTCGTGAAGAAATAGTTCTGTTAGTTTCTGGTCATGATTCTTACAGAAGCAGAGTCCAAGAATGCGTACCAGATCATTATCTCTGTGCTCACTGGCTCTCCCTATCCAACAACCTGTAAAAAGTGGAATTGAGAGGAATTGGGGCAAAGATAGTTTTTCCCCAATGTTAGCAGAAACTGACTACAGTTATAGTAGACATAGATTTTAAGTTAGTCTTTGTCTCCCACCAGACTAAAATCTCCTGGAAGAGAACAAACTAGGAAATGTTATGTATCACAATGCCCAGCAGAGTTGTGCCAATGATAGGCTTTCAGAATGGTTGTTGACATTTGTTGTTGACAAAAGAAATAAAAATAAAATCAACAAGCACATATAAAAGCATCTTTTTTAAAAAGTAAGCCTAAGTTTTCAATCTAGAGATTAAATTTTTTGTTATAATAAACACTTCCAAATACATTTAGTTAATTTTTATCACAGTCTTTCACTTGTATATAAGAGATACCAATCAACAGATTATATATATGAAACAAATATTTAAAAAAGCATAATTTATATAAAAAAGAAGAGAAAGAAGAACAAAATATGGACAGTTTTGGTAATGGTGTTTTTTTTTTTTTTTTTTTTTTTTTCTTTTTCTTTCAGTTTACTGGCAGCTAGCAAAGAGGCCAGTCTGCCCATAGGTGGCTCAGTGGGTCGTCAGAGAAAACAGTGTTAATTGTTTATGGATTCTCTTGACAATCTTTGACTCACACATACAAGGCTGTCTCTGTATAACATCTCCCAGAGACTTTTGTTGGCACTTCCCTCTTAGTTAGACTAGGTCTGCACATGCTTTCCCTATCTGAATTTCCCAATCAAAGCTGGGAATTAAATGACATGACCAAGCTTCCCTAAGGAAAAGATCTGCCACCATTAGAAATAACATAACCTTTCATTTATTTATGTTTTTACTACATTTTATAAAATCATGATGTACTTTCCACTTGTATTAGAATACTGATATGGTGTTACTATGAATTGATAGATATTTCAGGCTCCGGATTGCAAAATCAATCTTCTAAATGAAATCCACACCAGCAACAACAACCTGTTCATCTCAGTATTTCCCATGCAAATTCTATGTCCAAAGCATGTGAGATGTAGTCTTGCCAACCTTGCTTCTAAGGAGCATTCTCGCTGTACTTCTGAGACAGATTTGCTTGCTCTTTTGGAAATGCATGGTATATTCAATATTCTTTGACAATACCATAATTAGAAAGCGTTAATTTTTCTTCCATCTTCCTTATTCATTGTCTATCTTTTGCAAGCATATGAGGCAATAGAAAACACCATGGCTTGGGTCAGCATCTTAGTCTTCAAGGTGACATCTTTGCTTTTTAACACTTTAAAGATGTCTTTTGCAGGAGGTTTACTCAATACAATGCATCATTTGATTTCTTGACTGTTGCTTCCATAGGTGTTGATTGTGGATCCAAGTGAAATGAAATCCTTGACAACTTCAATCTTTTCTCCCTTTATCATGATGGGTCCAGTTGTGAGGATTTTTGTTTTCTTTATGTTGAGGTGTAGTTCATACTGAAGGCCATGGTCTTTGATCTTCATCAGTAAGTGCTTCCAGTCCTCTTCACTTTCAGCAAGGAAGGTTGTATCATCTGTATAACATAGGTTGTTAATGAGTCTTCCTCCGATCCTAATGCCTTTTTCTTCATTATAGTCCAACTTCTCGGATTATTTGCTCAGCATACAGATTGAATAAGTATGGTGAAAGGATACAACACTGACTCACATCTTTCCTAACTTTAAACCACACAGTATCCCCTTGTTCTGTTCGAACAGTGGCCTCTTGATCTACGTACAGGTTCTGCATGAGCACAATTAATTGTTCCAGAATTCCCATTCTTCACAGTGTTATCCATAATTTGTTATGATTCTCACAGTCAGATGTCTTCGAATAGTCAATAAAACATAGGTAAACATCTTTCTGATATTTTCTACTTTCAGCCAGGATCCATTAGACATCAGCAATGATAGCTCTCATTCCACGTCCTCTTCTTAATCTGGCTTGAATTTCTGGCAGTTTCCTGTCAGTGTATTGCTGCAGCTTTTTTTTTTTTTTTAATTTTTTTTATTGCACTTTAGATAAAGGTTTATAGAACAAATAGTTTTTCATTAAACAGTCAGTACACATATTGTTTTATGACATTGATTAACAACCCCACGACATGTCAACACTTTCCCTTCTCGATCTTGGAGGACCTTTTTTTTGGTGAAAATATACATAGCCAAAGTTACACCATTTCAAAAATTTCTACATGTACAATTCAGTGACATCAATTACATTCTTCCCATTGTGCTGTTGCCACTGCTTTTCAATGATCTTCAGCAAAGTTTTACTTGCATGTGATATTAATGATATTGTTCCATAATTTCCATATTTGGTTGGATCACCTTTCTTTGGAATGGGCACAAATATAGATCTTTTCCACTTAATTGGCCAGGTAGCTGTTTTCCAAATTTCTTGGCATAGACGAGTGAGCATTTTCAGAGCTGCATCCGTTTGTTGAAACATCTCAATTGATATTCTGTCAATTCCTGGAGCCTTGTTTTTCACCAGTGCCTTCAGTGCAGCTTAGACTTCTTCCTTCAGTACCATCAGTTCCTGATCATATGCTACTTCCTGGAATGGTTGAATGTCGACCAGTTCTTTTTGGTATAGTGACTCTGTGTATTCCTTCCATGTTCTTTTGATGCTTCCTGCATTGTTTAATATTTTCTCCAAGGAATCCTTCAGTAATGCAACTCAAGACTTGAATTTTTTCTCCAGTTCTTTCAGCTCGAGAATTGCCAAGCATGTTCTTCCCTTTTGGTTTTCTAACTCCAGGTCTGTGCACATGTCATTATAATACTTTACTTTGTCTTCTCAGGCCGCCCTTAGAAATCTTCTGTTCAGCAGTTTTACTTCATCATTTCTTCCTTTTGCTTTAGCTATTTGACGTTTAAGAGCAAGTTTCAGAGTCTCTTCTGACATCCGTTTTGGTCTTTTCTTTCTTTCCTGTCTTTTTAATGACCTGTTTCTTCTCGTATGATGTCCTCGATATCATTCCACAGCTTCCTGATCTTCAGTCATTAGTGTTCTAATGACCATTTAGATGGTCTCTAAATTCAGGTGGGATATACTCAAAGTCGTACTTTGGCTCTCATGGGCTTGTTATAATTTTCTCAGCTTCAACTTGAACTTGCATATGAGCAAATGATAATCTGTTCCGCTGTTGGTCCCTGGCCTTGTTGTGACTGATAATATGGAGCTTTTCCATCATCTCTTTCCACAGATGTAGTCGATTTGATTCCTGTGTATTCTATCTGTGGGGTCCACGTGTATAGTCACCGTTTATGTTGTTGAAAAAAAGGTGTTTACAATGAAGAGGTCATTGGTCTTGCAAATTTCTTTCAGTCAATCTCTGGTGTGACTTCTGTCACCAGGGCCATATTTTCCAACTACCTATCCTTCTTTGTTGTTTCCAACTTTCTCATTCCAATCACTAGTAATTATCAATGCATCAAGATTGCATGTTCAATCAATTTCAGACTGCAGAGGTTGGTAAAAATCTTAAGTTTCTTCATCTTTGGTCTTAGTGGTTGATGCATAAATTTGAATAATAGTGGTATTAACTGGTCTTCCTTGTCGGCATATGGGTATTACCCTATCACTGACAGGGTGTACTTCAGGATAAATCTTGAAATGTTCTTTTTGGAGACGAATGCAACGCAATTCCTCTTCAATTTGTCATTTCCAGTGTAATAGACCATATGATTGTCTGATTCAAAATGGCCAACAACAGTTCATTTCAGCTCACTGATGCCTAGGATATCAATGTTTATGTGTTCTATTTCATTTTTGATGATTTTCAATTTTCCTAGGTTCACATTTCATACATTTCATGTTCTGATTATTAATGGTTGTTTGCAGCTTTTTCTTCTCATTTTGAGTTGCCACATTAGTAATTAGTAAATTAGTCCCAAAATCCACATCATTAAGATCGACTCCACTTTGAGGAGACAACTCTTCCCTAGTCGTCTTTTGAGTGCCTTCCAACCTAAGGGGCTCATCTTCCGGCACTGTATCAGACAATGTTCTGCTGCTATTCATAAAATTTTCACTGGCTAATTCTTTTCAAAAGTAGACTGCTAGCTCCTTCTTTCTAGTCTGTCTTAGTCAGAAGCTCAGCTGAAACCTGTCCACCATGGTTTACCCTGCTGGTATTTGAATACTGGTGGCATAGCTTCCAGTGTCACAGCAACATGCAAGCCATCGCAGTACAACAAACTGACAGATGCGTGAGGGACCCAAAGTCATAGAATGGGTTATGGCACAACTGGAGCCAAGAACCAAGTCTCCTGTTTTCTAATGCAGGATATTCGCTACTACATTTGATTACTGTTACCATGGGAGAATGCGTGAAGAAATGCACAAGAAAGTACCAGGGGAATATTGCCTATTGTATTTTAGTATATATGAACTATCATAGCTATCAAAAACTTATTCAAACCCCAACAAGTTATAGATAATTTGATTCATGAAAGGCTTTTTACTTGGTATCTTCTAATTCTTTGCAGATATTTATTCTGAGAAAGCTCACTAACAAAACAAAAATACAAAAATAAGTTGTTCCGTAAAATTTGGAACATTTGTAATTAGGTTCAATTTTTTTGCATGTGCAGTTGAGTATTAATGGAATCAAATATTATTATACTTACCAGAAAAGGAATTTGGGGTAGTCAAATTAAATATCCTAAGTATGATTGACAGAATTTTTCAAGTAATATTATTCAAGTTGTATTTTTTTCTTTCTGAGCTATTATACTAATTTTAGAGACTTATAATTAGGTCAAAAGCTGAACGCTTTAAGTATCCATAACCTAGTAAATTACAGATTTTTAGTCCTAAACTCACAATTATTAAGTGGTCTTTACCATTCAAGGATCTAAAAATAATCTTAGAAAAATTTTTATTGGAAGCAAATCATATTAATGGAATCTCAATCTCCCTTTTCTTGGTTCACTTTCCCATCCCTCTATGTATTACAGGGCCCCCATATTCATGGTCTGGCTGCCCTTCAGAATCCACTAAGACCAAGATATTATTCTCAAATGTGATGATGATTTATCTGAAAATAGGGTCTGTGGATTGACAGAATTCACTTTCTACCTGACCTGTATTCATAGTGATTGTTATGTTGAACCAATATATGAAGTTAGCGTTGTTCCTAGTGACTGTTTAACCTTTGACACTTTTATACCTGACCTGAAACTGACTTTACCAACTGAAATTAAGATTTAGATTTCATAGTTTAATAGTCTCAAAAGAATTGTCCTTACACCATGGTTTTGGTTCAGGTTTATAATCCTTACAGAACTACAGTCTTTTCCCTATAGCAGCTGACGGACAAATCATTAGTTTTTCAATATTGCATCCAGAGATCTAGACTATTGAAGTGTGTGACCTTGGCAGTGATTGGCCTTTTAATGATGAAATGAGAATGATTCATCACATCTAGCTCTGAATCATCTGAGAAGCTTCCTCACAGTGCTGAAGCTCAAATCCCACCGCATGAGATTCTGATTTAACTGGTCTAGGAAGGGCCCTAATCCAAAACCTATTGCCATCGAGTTGATTCCGACTTATAATAACCCTATAGGACAGAGTAGAACTTGCCTCATAGGGTTTCCAAGGAGCAGCTAGTGGATTCGAACCGCTGACCTTTTGGTTAGCAGTCAAATGCTTAGCCACTGCACCACCAGGACTCCAGGAAGGGCCTCAGGCATTCATAAATGTTAAATGATCCTCAGGTGACTCTGATTTTCATTCAAGTTGAGGTCCACTGATTTGGCCTCAGTAATTATGAATATTGTTCAGCTGAGCCCTAGTCTAGGCTATCCTTACTGTGTCTTCTCAACAAGATCATGACAAAGCATTTGCATGATAAGGTAAATGATATAGCGATTATTTCTATAAATATTTGAAAAATAATGAGCCTTAGTTATTTGACTTAGGATTACTTCTATTTTATGTTTAGCCTCAGAATAGAACACACATTCTACTCGTTTATATAACCAGAGTTTGGCTTGTTTTTGCTTTTTGTTTTTAATAGATAAATTAGCAGGTTGAGTTTAGCAGTTTTGGTCTCTAGTTCCCCACTACACCAAAGGGAGGAATACAAATATAATAATTTCAACTACTCATATCTTCATTTGTTTATAGGATAGCCCATCTACTAAGTAACATGTACTTGGGTACTTTGGGCATGTTGTTGTCAGATGCTATCATGTCAGTTCCAACTAAATAGCGATCCTATGTAAAACAATGAAACACTGCCCAGTCCTGCACCATCCTCACAATCAGTGCTATCTTTGAGCCCATTGTTGCAGCCATTGTGTTAGTCTATCTCCTTGAGGGTCTTTCTCTTTTTCACTGACGGTCTACTTTACTAGTCCTTCTCCAGGGACTACTCCCTCCCAGTAACGTGTCCAAAGTACATGAGACAAAATCTCACCATCTTCCCATCTAAGGAGCATTCTGGCTGTACTTCTTCCATAGATTTGTTCCTTCTTCTGGCTGTCCATGCTATAGTCAATATTCTTCGCCAACACCATAGTTCAAAGGCATCAATTCTTCTTCAGTCTTCCTTATTCATTGTCCAGCTTTTGCATGCATAGGAAGCTATTGAAAATACCACAGCTTGGGTCAGGCACACCTTCATCCTCGAAGTGACGTCTTTGTTTTTTAACCATTTAAAGAGGTCTTTTGCAGCAGATTTGCCCAAATGGAATACTTTGTTTAATTTCTTGACCACTGTTTCCATAAGCGCTGATTGTGGACCTGAGTAATATGAAATCCTGACAACTTCAATCTTTTCTATGTTATTATGAGGTCACTTATTGGTCCAGTTGTGAGGATTTTTGTTTTCTTTGTATTGAAGTGTAATCCATACTGAAGGTTGTAGTCTTTAGTCTTCATCAGTAAGTGCTTCGAGTCCTCTTCACTTTCGGCAAGCAAGCTTGTGTCATCTGCATATTGCAGGTTATTAATGGGCCTTCCTCCAATCGATGCCACGTTCTTCTTCATAAAGTCCAACTTTTCAGTGTATTTGTTCAGCATACAAATTGAATAATTACGGTGAAAGGATACAACCCTGATGCACACCTTTCCTGATTTTAAACCGTGCACTATCCCCTTGTTCTGTTTGAACGACTGCCTCTTGATCTGCTTACAGATTCTGCATCAGCAAATTAAGTGTTCTGTAATGCCCATTCTTCACAATGTTATCCATAATATGTGATGATCCACATAGTTGAATGCCTTTGCATAGTCAATAAAACACAGGTAAACATCTTTCAGGTATTCTCTGCTTTCAGCCAAGATCCATCTGACATCAAGAATGATATTTCTCCTTCCACATCTTCTTTTGAATCCAGCTTGAATTTCTGGAAGTTCCCTTTTGATGTAGTACCATAACCGTTTTTGAATTATCTTCATCAAAATTTTATTTACGTGTGATATTAATGATTTTGTTAAATAATTTCCACATTCTGTTTCATCACTTTTCTTTGGAATGGGCACAAATATAGATCTCTTCCAGTTGGTTGGCCAGGTAACTGTCTTCCAAATTGCATGGCATAGACAAATAAGCGCTTCCAGTGGTGCATCTGTTGAAACATCTCAGCTGGTATTCCGTCAGTTCCTGGAACCTTGTTTTTCTCCAGTGCCTTCAGTACAACTTGGACTTCTTCCTTCAGTACCAACAGTTTTTGGTTATATACTACCTCCTGAAACGGTTGAATGTCAACTAATTCTTTTTGGTACAGTGACTCTATGTATTCCTTCCATCTTCTTTTGATGCTTCCTGTGTTGTTCAATATTTTGCCTATAGAATTCTTCAGTATTGCAGCTTGAAGCTTGAATTTTTTCTTCAGTTCTTGCAACTTGAAAAATGCCAAGCATGCTCTTCCCTTTTGGTTTTCTAACTCCACGTGTTCACACGTTTGATTATAATACTTTACCTTGTCTTCTTTAGCTGCCCTTTGAAGTCTTCTGTTCATCTCTTTTGCTTTATCATTTCTTCCATTTGCTTTAGCTGCTCTATGTTCAAGAGCAAGTTTCAGAATCTCTTCTGACATTCATTTTGGTCTTTTCTTTCTTTCTTGTCATTTAAATGACCTTTTGCTTTCTTTATGTATGATGTCCTGAATGTCATCCCATAGGTTGTCTGGTCTTCGGTCATTAGTGTTCAGTGCATCAAATATATTTTTGATATTGTCTGTAAATTCAGGTGGGATATACTCTAGGTCATACTTTGGCTCTCGTGGCCTTGTTTTACTTTTCTTCAGCTTCACCTTATTGTCTCTTTCCACAGGTGTAGTCAGTTTGATTGCTGTGTATTCCATGTAGTGAGGTCCATGTATATAGTGGCCATTTGAATTGTTGAAAAAAAGTATTTCCAATGAATAGGTCACTGGTCTTGCAAAGTTTGGCCATAGTGATCATAATTTCTCAGTAGTGTCTAGCTTTTGTGGTTGAAAGGCTATTGGGGAGATCTGGTTTGGACATGGATATATTGGAATCATTGGCTAATTTCAGTAATTTTGGGGATGTTTGCAATTTTCACCCTGCCTGGAGAATAAAAAACAGCATGGTTATACCAATTTACATTGTATAGTGCATAAGAACAAGATAACGTGCCTTCTGCTAGGTCATTAAAAAAAAAAAAAAAGAAAAAGTACCTCGACTCTAGTTGGATTTGTAAAAACTGAGCTCACAAACTGAGCAAACAAATCTAGGTTTTTGAGTTTTAAATAGTATTAGAAGTTGGAAGATTGGACAAGACACCAAAGAAACAATAGGACAGGAGTCATGAAGCCAAGATGTGGTAAAGTCAGAAAGCCAAGATGTGTTAAAATCAGGGCTTCAAATCACCTGGGGATCCATAAGAATCACCTGGGGATCTTGTTAAAATGTAGACTGTGATTCAATATGTCTAGGGTGGAAATGAAATTCTCAGCAGGGGGTTGAACTAAAACAAGTTCAACCAAAAAAAAAAAAAAAAAATCATTGCCATTGAGTTGATGCCAACTCATAGTGACCCTATAGGACAGAGTAGAACTGCCCCATAGGATTTCCAAGGAGCAGCTGGTGGATTTGAACTGCTGACCTTTTGGTTAGCAGCCGAGCTCTTAACCACTGCACCACCAGGGCCCCAAACAGGCTCAAAGCCCTGGGTAGAATACTCAGTTCCCACCAGGGATGCACACGTGTGTGTGCGCATGTGTGCGTGTGTATTGGAAAGGTGGTAGTTGTGGATCAAGAAGTCATTCCGTGAGAAGGGAAATATTAAGAAAGCCATATATAGCCGTGTATTTTTTTAAATAATTGAAAAATACAATTTTCCCAGATATTTATTATTTCTGAATAATAACAGGAGGTAAATAGCTGGGTTTTGAATCAGATATGATCTACTTACCTTCTACTGCATATGTTTCTTTTTTCTGATATCTATTAAATGAATACTTACATTGTCTTAAATGACACACTAATGGATAGATACACATAAAATATTAAAAAGGCGACTATTTAGTTTGCTATGTTATCATCTGGAAATATCCATTCACTTGATGTTTACACTCACTTTGGTTAAATTGACAATTGATAGTTGTAGAATCAGCTTCAGGCACTGAAAATGTGAGGAATGCCAAGGTAGAATGTTTACATTTTACTTTGACTATGCTGCTGTAAGTCCAAGAAATAGTAAAAATTTGATGTCTAAGGCAGGCAGGTGATGGAAATATGTTAAAATGTGTATTATGAATACCATTTCCTCCTTCCCCACTGCATGAGGGCAGACATATTTTTCACAAGTTTAAAGTGTGGAAATACATTTGCTGTATACATGGTATATAAATGTAAGTGACACAGTCATTTTTATTCCTGGAGTAGTTGATTAATCAGAACACCATATTTTTTAATTATGTTAAAAAGCAAGACTTATTTTTCTAAAGCTATCATGAGTTTTCTTATTAGTGCTCATAGGTACTGTCATAAAAAATGAGTTTAGTAACCATGACAAAATCTTACTGTAGTCATCCCAATGTATCTGAAATATACATTGAGGGACTCTTTGTTTTTGTTTTGTTGTTGTTTGTTTAACCTCATCCTTTTACATCCATTCTGGGGAAATTTCCATATCAGTTTCTTTTGCTATCTTTTTTCTTGTCTTCTCGTCATCTGTCTCTCCTTCTCTTGTTATACTCTGATTTCTCATCTCCTGAAAATATCTGACCATTCAGCACAGTAATAGACATCTCAGGAAGATGCACATCATTTAGAAGTGTCAAGATCTTGAACTCTTCTCACCTCTGTCTCTATTCCCATTCACTTCCATGCTTTGAAATCACATTTATATGAGGGGGTCACAACCTCAAATGCCTATATGTCTTTTACAGGAAACAGATGAATAAAGCAGGCTGGATAAAAGTAAAAAGAGGGTCTTTATGATTTATTTTTTATTCTATTTGACATGGTAAATGAATAATTTCTTTTATAAGAACTGTGACCCTAATACTCCACAGCATGTTTTCTCCTTTTCAGAATTGGCAATTGAGAGCTCAACATAATTAACACCATGATGAAGCTGTAAGTTATTTTTTCTGCCTGCCTTGTCCTTTCCTCATACCTTTGTTAATGACTTTGTTTTGTTCTGCCTGGCCACCTGTGACTTACGACCCCCTACATGAAGATTAGAGCCCAGATGTCTGGCAAGTGTATCTGTGGCCTGAAAAGGAGATGTCCGGCATGTATCTCTTTAGACTGATAAAAAGTCTCTTGTAATTATCTTGTAATGAGTAACTCATCTGGCCATGCCATCTGCAGGGTACAAAGACACTTCTAAGCTTTGTAAAAATCATATATAAGCTCTAATGTAAAATTGCCTTTCAGGACTCTACAAAGACAGCTTGCGTTGCTGTCAGACTTCCTGTTGGTGCCACCTCCTAAATAAACTCTCTCTCTTTCTGACTTGGAGTACGTTTTATTAGCTTGACTGCTGCAGGGCATGGACCCTAATTGGGCAACAGAATCAGCACAAAGCTGATTCTCCTGAGGCAGAGATTAAAGATGTCCCAAATGTCCAACTTTTCCAAGCTGTTGTACCACTCCATCATCTCTAACATCAGTACTCTCCCTCTGTCTTTGGGTTCCCTAATTTTCTGCAATGTCTCACAGAACTCAAAAACTGAATAAAGGAAATGGCTCACATGGTTGTTGAGGCTGGAAAGTCCCAAATTCATGGGTCAGGCATAGGCTTCTCCTTTGCCCTCAGTCTCTGCCCAAAGGCACTCAGCTTTCTTGCTCCATGGGCCAAGAAGCCCACTGTGCCATCTCCTGCTGGTCTCTCCTTCCTTGGTGGTGGTGGGCTCTTCTCTTTCCCACCTGTGGGTTGCTCATTTCAAGCCCAGCAGGGTGGCAAAACTGACAAATCCCCTTAGTGGGCCACAATTACCCATCACACAGTCCCACTCAGTCACCTGGGTGGGAGTTACAAGACCCTGGCTAGAAAGGCCACACAAAAAGCAATCCATTACAGTGCACATGGGTAAACAGAAATATTTTTCTACTCTAAGAAGCAATTTTATCAGTGGCAACTGACTCAGCCTCATTGTGGAGGAGACAACAGGGAGTGAAAGAGAGTACTGCAAATGGAATAACATAAACCTTATTAAAGAGGCACAGACAGGCACTACTCAGCTCTGGGTGACTGGTGTCATGAGAGAATGCACAGCTTTTATTACCAGGTCCCATTTTTATGTGAAGTTCCCTGATTTTTAAATGCTGGTAATTATTTAAAATTAAAAACAAAATAAAATACCATGGGTACCAATAAAACATACATGTGCATCGAATGTTGCCCATGCACCACTAGTTTAGAAATCTGTTCTTGACTCTTAATCTATCTTTTGAGTTCTACATTCATATCCAACTGTTCATATGACTTCTTCATTGAATATCTAAACTCCATCTCACTTAACATATCTATATTAGAACTCTTACTATTTTCCCCTCAAACTTTCTTTCTCATCTTTCCCTTTCTCAGGAATGGTACCATTATCAGTTTAGGGATTAGCCTTGATCATTTTACTTATATCCTTCTCCATAATCCAGTTCATCAATAGGTTCTGTCATTTTTAATCTCCGAAATATAGCTATAACCCATCTAATTCTGTCTATCTTTGCTGACAGCCTTAACCTTAACCTCCAATTTCACTTTCCTGGACTAATGCAGTAGTCTTCAGTTTGGTTGTTCTGCTGTGCTTCCCCCTTCTTAATCAATATTCTATCAGCACTGCAGCAGTTTTAGACAGCAACAACAAAGCAACAGTATTATTCCTCTGCCTAACTTCTTTCAATGACTTCCCACTGCATTTAGAATAAAAGTTATAATCTTTTCATGGCCTAGCTCTTTTTGACACTGCACCCTCACTCAGTATTCTTGTGCCACATTAGCCTTCTTTCTGTTACTAAAAAGCCAAGTTCTTGTCCATGTTAGGGCTATACTGCTTCTCTCCTGGCTCTTTGAATAGTTGGCTCCTTCTCAATTCTATGTCTCAGCTAAAATGTCTCCTCAGAGAGACATTTTCTGACCATCTTATCTAAAGTAGCCTCTTCCACAGAGTTCCTAAAATATCACCCTATTTATTTTCTTCATTAATTCAGTACAACAATATGCAGATTTATTTATTTACTTTGTTACTAGCTATAACTTTACCACTGAATGTAGCTCAAAGAAGGCAAGGATCTCATCTGTCATGTTTGATATAGCAGCCTGGCACATGATACTTTCAAAATAAATATTTGAAGAAATAAGTGGTTTGAATAGCTGTTGTTGTTGAGTGTCATCAAGTCAATTCTGACTCATAGAGACCTCATGTAACAGAATAGAACTGCTCCATAGGGTTTTCTTGCCTGTAATCTTTAAAGAAGCAGATTTCCAGGTCTTTCTCCTGCACAGCCACCTGATGGGGTCAAACTACCAACCTTTTGATTAGCAACCAAGGGCTTAACCATTGCACTACCAGGGCACCTGTGAATAGCTAAAGAAACATATTTATCATGTGGACAGCACTATTTTACCAAAAAAAAAGGAAGCTTCTAATTCAAGACATGTAATCGGGACCTGCCCGCGTTACTCATCACTGCCAACACCAGCATTCCTCACTCTGTGAACTAGCCACATAACTCCCTGATTCAGCACCTTCACAGATGCTGTTTCTTCTGCCCATAATTCTTTCAGCTCATACTCATTTTAGCCAACCAACTCCTCTACTCACCTATTCTTCCTTCAGAGCTCAGTGAATGTTCCCCAGTGAAACTTTCCCTGTCTCCCACCATACCACCTGAGACTTGGATAGATTCCACCCAAAATGTGCTTTCATGTACGTCTAATGTATATCACTTATCTCAACTGTAGAACATTTCAAGATCTATCTTGAAGTACAACACTATCAGTGATAGGATAATATCCATATGCCTACAAGGAAGACCAGTTAATAAGACTATTATTCAAATTAAACACCAACCACTAAGGCCAAAGATGAAGAACTTGAAGATTTTTACCAGCTTCTGCAGTCTGAAACTGATCAAACATGCAATCAGGATGCTTTGATAATTACTAGTGATTGGAATGAGAAAGTTGGAAATGAAGAAGGATCAGTATTTGGAAAATATGGCCTTGGTGATAGAAGTGATGCTGGAGATCGCATGATAGAATTTTGCAAGACCAACAACTTCTTTATTGCAAATACCTTTTTCACCAACATAAACAGCAACTATACACATGGACCTTGCCAGATGGAATACACGGGAATCAAATCGATCCATGTGTAGAAAGAGACGATGGAAAAGCTCAAAATCATCAGTCAGAAGAAGGCCAGAGGCTGACTGCAGAACAGACCATCAATTGCTCATATGGAAGTTCAAGCTGAAACTGAAGAAAATTAGATCAAGTCTATGAGTATATCCCACCTGAATTTAGAGATCATCTCAAGAGTAGATTTGACGCATTGAACACTAATGATCAAAGACCAGATGAGTTGTGGAATGATAATGAGGACATCATACAGGAAGAAAGCAAGGGGTCATTAAAAATACAGGAAGGAAAGAAAAGACCAAAATGTATGTCAGAAGAGACTCTGAAACTTGCTCTTGAATGTCGAGTAACTCAAGTAAAAGGAAGAAATGATAAAGTAAAAGAACTGAATAGAAGATTTCAAAGGGTGGCTCCAAAGTAAAGTATTATAATGACATGTACAAAGAGCTGGAGATGGAAAATCAAAAGGGAAGAACACACTTGGCATTTCTCAAGCTGAAAGAACTAAAGAAAAAATTCAAGCCTTGAATTGCAATATTGAAGCATTCTATAGGCAAAATATGGAACAACACAGGAAGCATGGAAAGAAGATGGAAGGAATACACAGCGTCACTGTACCAAAAAGAATTGGTTGACATTAAACCATTTCAGGAAGTAGTATATGACTAAGAACTGATGGTACTGAAGGAAGAAGTCCAAGCTGCACTGAAAGCGTTGGTGGAAAACAAGGCTTGAGGAATGGTTGGAATACGTTGAGATGTTTTGACAGATAGATATAATGCTGGAAGCACTCACTCATCTATGCCAAGAAATTTGGAAGACAGCTAGCAGGCCAGCCAGCTGGAGGAGATCCATATTTGTGCCCATTCCAAAGGAAGATGATCCAACAGAATGTGGAAGTTATTGACCAGTATCATTAATATCACACATAATTAAAATTTTGCTAAGGATAATTCAAAAATGGCTGCAGCAGTCCATTGACAGAACTGTCAGAAATTTAAGCTGGATTCAGAAGAGGACATGGAATGAGGGATATCATTGCTGATGTCAGATGTATCTTGGCTGAAAGCAGAGAATACCAGAAAGATGTTTACTTGTATTTTATTGTCTATGCAAAGGCATTCATCTGTGTGGGTCATCTAACAAATTATGGATAACATTGCAAAGAATGGGAATTCCAGAACACTTAATTGTGCTCATGCAGAACGTGTTGTACATAGACCAAACGACAGCCATTGGCACAGAACAAGGGGATACTACATCGTTTAAAATTAGGATAGGTGTGCTTCGGGGTTGTATCCTTTCACCATACTTATTCTATCTGTATGCTGAGCAAATAATCCAAGAAGCTGGACTATCTGAAGAAGAAAGGGGCATCATGATTGGAGGAAAACTCACTAACAACCTGCCATATGCAGATGACAACCTCGCTTGCTGAAAGTGAAGAGGACTTGAAGCACTTACTGATGATCAAAGCCCACAGCCTTCAGTATGGATTACACCTCAACATAAAGAAAACAAAAAGCCTCACAACTGGATCCATAAGCAACATCTTAATAAACAGAGAAAACATGGAAGTTGTCAAGGATTTCATTTTACTTGGACCCACAGTCAACACCTATGGAAGCAGCAGTCAAGAAATCAAATGACGCATTGCATTGGGAAAATCTGCTATGAAAGACCTATTTAAAGTGTTGAAAAGCAAAGATGTCACTTTGAAGACAAAGTGCGCTTGACCCAAGCCATGGTATTTTCAGTTGCATCATATGCATGCAAAAGCTGGACAACAAATAAGGAAGACCGAAGAAGAATCGACACCTTTGAATTGTGGTGTTGGCGAAGAATATTGAATATACCATGGACTGCCAAAAGAATGAATAAATCTGTCTTGGAAGAAGTACAACCAGAATGCTGCTTAGAAGCAAGGATGACAAGACTACATCTTACATAGTTTGGACATGTTGTCAGGAGAGATTGGTCCCTGGAGAAGGACATCATGCTTGGTAAAGTACAGGGTCAGCGAAAAAGAGGAAGACCTTCGACAAGATGGATTGACACAATGGCTGCAATAATGGGCTCAAGCGTAACAACAATTGTAAGCATGACTGGGCAGTGTTTCGTTCTGTGGTACATAGGGTCACTATGAAACGGAACCGACTTGTTAACACCTAACAACAACAATAATATCCCAATTGTAATTATCATATTTTCGTATTTACTGCCTTTAGAACCCAAATCTTTCTTGTTCACTGCAACATTACCAGCTTCTTACAAACTCCCTGGAGCAAAATTGACATTAAATAAATATTTAGTGACAGATTTTTATAAATGAGAAGCAATGAAAATATGGAATAACTCACTTTTTATCATCCCTGTTCCCCCAAAGTAAAAATTAATTAACATTAACAGAAATCAATTGATATCTCATAGGCTCTCACCTCTGAGAGGATACAGGTCCTTCATTCCCTAAAAAGTCCTTCTCCATTGTTTTTGGAAATTCTTGGAGGATTCACATGTGCTCAGGAGCTACTCCTCCCAGCCACTTTATGAAGTCTTCTAGGTTCTCACCTCCTCTTCTGACTCACTGCTTTATTAATGTTTGCCAGCAGCAGAGCTATGTGAAGGTATCTTGTCACTGTCTCTCAATCTCCATGCAAGGTTCCTTTGTTACTCTTTGATACTACTGCCATCCTTTGCTACTATACGTGCTACTGCTGCTCTGGAAATGTAGAATGTTTTGAAATGTTCTCCGTAGATCTGCTCCATTGAGTAATATCTGGAAAAAAAAAAAAAGATAATGATCCTTACTTTCTTCTGAAATATACCTCATGACAATAATGACAGCTTGTGCCCAGTGTTGTGTAGAATTTTTTGAGTTTTGTTTGTTTGCTTATACTTTTTAAATTCATGGCCACCTTTCTTAGAATTCAGGCATAAATCCACAAAACCCTGAGTTACATGCTATTCAGTGACTGCTCCATGATTTTCTCAGAATTACTTTGCCCTTCCAATAATTGAGGTTTTGATGTGCTTCAAACACTTATTTCTCCCAGGAAGATCTTATATCACTCACACACGTAGATTCCTGGAGAACACATGTCTCAGTCATCCATTTTCTAGACTTAGAATGCAATTGAGGATCCCCACACCACTTTTAAATGTTGTTTCAGTAATGAAAAACAACAACAGAGAGTCCTGGATGGGGCAGGAGAAAAGTGGGGTGCAGAACCCAAATTCTAGTAAGAAGACCAGACTTAATGGTCTGACTGAGACTGGAGGAACCCCGGAACACATGGCCCCTGGATTCTCTGTCAGCCCAGAACTAAAACAATTTCTGAGGCCAACTCTTCAGACAGGGATTGGACTGGACTGTGGGACATAAAGTGATACTCATGAGGAATGTGCCTCTCAGCTCAAGTAGATTCAAGAGACTCAACAGGCAGCTTCTGTCTGGAGGTGAGATGGGAAGGCAGAGAGGGTTAGGAGCTGGTTGAATGGACATGGGGAATCGGGTGGAAAGGAGGAGTGTGCTGTCACAGTATGGGGAGAGCAATTAGAGTCACATAACAATGTATGTATAAATTTTTGTATGGGAAAAATTTAAAACAACAACAAAAACCCACCCCAAAAAACATGGCAGCCAGATAGGTCTGGATCTAATGGAAAATGCTTTGCGGTTCTAGCACCATGAACCACCTGAGGTTACTATGTATTGTGACAATATAGGAAGGCAAAATAATATGGTTTCAGCATCACATAGCTTGTAATGGGCCTATTGTACAGATATATGTTTAGCAAATCCATCATAATCATCAGGATATCATCCAAAGCCTTGCTCTTCCTCCTTTTCCCCTATATCATTACTAATGTTTGGGAGGAATTCATAAGCATATGAAAGCGAAAAGTCACTGATGTGAAACCAAGGACTAGCAATGGTAAGGAGCCTGCTCTTGTGCAGGGAATGCGTTTTCAGTGTATGCAGTGACTAAATGTTTCCATGGAAGACTTTTAAACAGATGAATCTGCCATATTTTATGACCAAATACAAAACAGTATAATAGACACCAAGCAGCCTAGAGACAGCCTGATCTGCCTTTTACTGCCTTCAGTGAGCCAGTTTGAGTTCCAGCATTGAAATGCATCGGTGCTTGAGAAATAGCGAAACACGAGATGAGACTTCAGAAAAGGTCTTAGTTAAAATGGCAGAGTTAGAACTGAGTGGAAATCTTGCTCTTAGGAAAATTAGCAGAGAGAAAATAACTCATGAGAGCAAAGGTTTAACTCAAGGGAAACAAAAATAGATGGGAGAAATATTTTCTTGTTTCGTAGGTATTTCTTGTAAAGGAAGCCAAAGGGAAACAATGAATATGACTACAAATTAAACAAAAAATACTGTGAGCAACTTACTTCAGCATGGATCTTACATATATTACTATTGAAATATATGCATTTCCTTGCATAATTTAAGAATTTTTCTACATAGCAATTAAAATTGTATGTTTTGCAACGTGTTTGTTGATTTTTATCTCATGCAAGCAGTGATGTAAACTAGTATCTTGTGTCAGTGATGACGGGCTATAAGAAAGGCATTATTCACACTAGATAATGTATTAAAATGTGCACACCCAAATTCCTGTTGTAATTAAATCAAGTTGCCACCAGGGGGAGCAAGTGAATAAATCGGAAGGCTCTATGTCCAGGTACTCTTCCAACAGAAGGTACACTAGATTTCAGAGGGAACTACTCAATTTTTGCCTTTTTTTTTTCTCTTTTTTCCTGGAGAATCATTTGCAGCCTGCATTTCACTGTGGGTGGTTTATTTCATATTTATTTTCCCTGGTTTTTCAGCTGCTTTCTTTGGTTGTAAATCCATGCTGTGTTTGAGCAGCAAAGCAATATTCTAGCGAACTCCAACAGGGATATGTTTTCCTACAGAATTTCTAACACCTCACATAGTTACACCAGAGCTATTTCAATGCCTTGCCAAAGGTATCGTTCTAGTAACTGAGCCCAGAGTCTGGGATAGGGGATAAAATTAAATGAGGAGGGGACACACTGCTTATGGAATCTGTTGGAGTTGCTTGGGGATTCAGAATGATCAGCTAGGGAAGCTGGTGGGTCAGCACAATAGAATGCAGTTAGCGAATGCAGTTAGCATCAGCATGTAAAGCCCTCCCCCGTGACGTTCTTCTTTCTTTGTATTACCAAGGCAACGAGGCAGCCCTCTTCTTTCTCACCTCCTCAGTTTGAGCAGCCGCAGTCTCCCTCCCCTTCTCACTTACTGGCTCTGTATGCACTTGGAGTTGATTTTAAACAGGTTGCACTTGGGCTAATTGTGTGGTTATGGAAAATGGGCAGAACAGGGGAGGAAGGGGAGTGAGGATTTAGGCTTTGCAGTGTGCACTTTTTTTTTGTTTTTTAAACCGGTCCACACTCTCTTTGGAATATGAGAATATTTCATTCCTATTTGTGGCCATAGGCTGGCATGAAAAAAATGTCTTTCTTTTCATCATGGGTCTATGCAGATAGATAGATATACACCTAGGCACTTTACTATGTGTTTTAAGGATACATTTACATATTTAAATATGTAATTAGAGCTAGTTTGTTATTAGATAAGTGATGTTTCAACTACATTTTTGAAGTCACTGGTAGCCAGAAATTGTGAAGAGTGAAGTAACAATTCAAGTAAAGAAATGGAATGACTGAAAAAAAAATATATATATATAAATATAAGCAGTAGTAACATTTGAATGAGTAGGACTGAAGGAAGAAGATAGCTTTAACTTTCTAATATATACAGGTTTTTTTTTTATTATATTAAGCAAGCATGTAGTTCTTTTTAAAAATTTAAAAACTAATTCAAGAAATTAAAATGAAATACATTTTAAAATAAAGACATACCTATCAGTTAGGAAAAAATACAAAATAGGTTCTAAATCAAGCAAATAACTCCAATAATAGCTGAATATTTATTGAATGCTTTCTATGTTCCAGGCAATAGCCTAAGCACTAATTTGATTCTTACAAGAACCCTATGATTCAAGTATTTTTATATCATTTTTTTCAGATGAGGGAACTGAGAAATAGAGATAACTTGTCCAAGAGCACTTAGCACTACTAACCACTTTGATGTATTGCTTCTCATTTTAAAAAATGTTATAATTTGTCTGTGGCATTAGATTTATCTTTCTTTGAGAGGAAGAGCAAAGGAAAAGTAGGCAGCTTGATGACATTAAACATAATTACCCTCATGTCAATTTGACTTTGGTCTAGTGAATAAATTCATGGATTCTGGAGTCAGCTAAAAGTTAGTTTGTAGCTAGGCTTTATAACTTAGTAAACAGGCAGACTAAGCTTCCAGCCTCAGTTTATGAATGTGTAAAATGGGTATAATAATTGCTACCTCTCTTCCAGCCTGCCCACTTCATTCTATGGCCCTCTGTCTCCCTCAGATGCCAGGTACTGTCTTCTTCCTTCTTAATAGAAAAGACCTCATAAACTCATTTAAGATTTTAGTTTTGCAATGCCCTTCTCAAGGATATTGGCACTATAAAAAAAGGACACAAAGAGCAATGAAAATGCTTATATCAAAGGCATGCTTTAGTTATGAGATATTGTGGGAATGAGAGCTTTACTGCAACCACACCCAGATTTGCATTCTCTCAGGCATTTGCATTCTCTACCTCAATTGCAAATAGAGTTTTCTACATATTACTATAGACATAACACATAAGGAAACACAGAAATGGTAATGGAAGAAGCTGCATAGGTCCAGCTCACTATTATTACTTCCCATTGCTAACCCCTGCATTGTCTCATGATCTTGTTTTTCCCTCCCGTTCCAGTCTCTATAAAAAGTTTAAGATTAACCAGTGTTCCTCCTTGGAGGGTGGAAAACAAGTGATAAACTGAACAAAGAACCCATCTTGGGACAAGAAAGCCAGGATGTTGCCAGATAACCCCCAAGAAGAGATTAACTCGTGTGGGATGTGACCACCTCAAGGGGGAATTAACGTAAACTTCTAAGAGCCACAATCCTGTCCCTATAAAAGCCTTCGGCTGATCACCAGTGGGGGAGACACGTCTTTAGAGGAATCTATTCCCTTCTGTCTCCTATATATTGATACATAATAAAACTCTTGCTGCTCACCTCACCCCGTCTAAGAATTGGCTATTGCGGCAGGCGGCTCCAATCCGTTATTGTGGTAACAGTAATAGACTTTGTAGAACACTCTGTAGACTTACACAGCCTCCCCGTAAGGACACAAGGTCTTTGCTAACATAAGCGAAGCAGGCCTCTCAAAATCTTCAGCTGATTTTCCCTTTACCAGCTGTTTCATGGGGGAAAATAATGAGTGCCTACTTAATTTTTATAGTATACTTGAACATTATGTTCAAATAGTTTATCCCACAGAAAAAGCAAAGCTGCTGCATCAGTGCAGAATTCATGATCTGAGAGGTTAACAACTATTAGATAAGAAGGAGCCCATATCAGTTCACTTGCTATAATACCTACTTCCAGACTCCAAAGATCTAAAACCTGCCTTGAACTATAATCAGACTATAAATTGTTAAACACCAGCAAAAAAAAAAAAATCGGGTGGTACCTCTTGTATTGACAGTGAATTTGGTTGTGTGTATGGGTTGAGTTGATAGGATATGTTGTTCTTAGGTTCCCACTAGTCAGTTCTAACTCATAGTTACTCTGCGTACAATAGAACAAAACACTACCAGTCCTGTGCCATCCTCCCAATCTTTGCTATATTTGAGCCCACTGTTGCAGGCACTGTGTCAATCCATCTCCTTGAGAGTCTTTCTCTTTTTCTCTGACCGTCTACTTTGCCAAGCATGATGTCTTAGGAATTGCTCCCTCCTGATAACATGTCCAATGTATGCAAGGTGAAGTCTTGCCATCCTTGCTTCTAAGGAGCAGTCTGGCTGTACTTCTTCCAAGACAGATTTGTTCCTTCCTCTGGCAGTCCATAATATATTCAGTATTCTTTGCTGACACCATCATTCAAAGACATCAATTCTTCTTCAGTCTTTCTTATTCATTGTCTAGATTTTGTATGCATATGAGACAATTTAAAATACCATGGCTTGGGTCAGGCACACCTTAGTCATCAAAACATCTTTGCATTTGAACACTTTAAAGATGTCTTTTGCATAAGATTTGCCCAATGCAATAAATCCTTTGATTTCTTGACTGTTGCTTCCATGGGTGTTGATTGTGGATCCAAATAAAATGAAATCCTTGGCAACTTCAGTATTTTCTCTTTTTATCATGATGTTGCTTATCAGTCCAGTTGTGAGGATTTTTGTTTTCTTTATGTTGAGGTGTAAACCATAGTGAAGGCTGTAGTCTTTGATCTTCATCAGCAAGTGCTTCAAGTCCTCTTCACTGTCAGCAAGCAAGGTTATGTCATCTACATATCACAGGTTGCTAATGAGTCTTTATTTAATCATGATGCCATGTATTTGCAATGAACAAATCGTTGGTCTTGAAAATTCTTTCATGTGATCTCTGACATCGTTTCTATCACCAAGGCTATATTTTTCAACTACTGATCCTTCCTCTTTGTTTCCAACTTTCACATTCCAATCACCAGTAATTATCAATGCATCTTGATTGCATGCTTGATCAATTTCAGACAGCAGAAATTGGTAAAAATCTTCAGTTTCCTTATCTTTGTCATTAGTGGTGGTTGTATAAATTTGAATAATCGTCATATGAACTGATCTTCCTTGTGGGTGTATGTATATTATCCTATCACTGACAGCTTTGTACTTTTGGATAGATGTTGAAATGTTCCTTTTGACAATGACTGTCACATCATTCCTCTTCAGTTTGTCATCCCTGGTATAGTAGATCATAAGATTGTCTGAGTGAAAATGGCCAATACCAGTACATTTCAGCTCACTAATGCTCGGGATATCAAATCTTTAAGAGTTTCATTTCGTTTTTGATGACTTCCAGTCTTCCTAGATTCATAGTTCATACATTTCATGTTCCGATTATTAATGGATGTTTGTAGCTGTTTCTTCTCATTTTGAGTTGTGCCACATCAGCTAGTAAAGGTCGTGAAATCTTTACTCCATCTACTACATCCATTTTGAGGAGGTAACTCTTTCCAGTTGTATTATGAGTGCCTTCCAACCTAAGGGGCTTATCTTCTGGCACTATGTCAGACAGCATTCCACTGCTGTTCATATGATATTCACTGGCCTAAATATATATATATTTAGAAGTAGATCAACAGGTCCTTCTTCCTAGTCTGTCTTATCTGGAAGCTCATTGAAACCTGACCATTATTGGTGACCCTACTGATATTTAAAATACCAATGGCCTTGCTTCCTGCATCACAGCAACACACAAGCCACCATGGTATAAAAAAACTGACAGATGAGTGGTGGAATAGGGTTTGACAACTCCTAAAAAGATTCAGATTCTAGATGAAAGTTTGGCTTTGGAAGAAACCTCCCTTTTAATATGAGAGCCAATCTCTTTGGACTGAATTTTCAAGGAATGTTAACATGTCTAAGGGAAGATCTCTGTCATTAGGAAATGGTAGGGGAATGGGGGCAAGGCAGGAACCCTAGGTTTCCTGTCATTGAGGATGATTTTAACTTCACCAAAAAGAAAATCCAACTCAAAGTGGCTTAAACAGTTAAGAAAATTTATGATTTCATATTATGAGGAGCCTGGAGATAAGCCGATTCCAGGTGGGATATATTAGTGGATCAACAATATAATCAAGGACAAAGTTTTTCATTGTCATTCCCCGCCATCCTCACAAGCTTGGCTTATTTCCTTGGCCTTGTCCTCTTTGAATACAATATGATTGTCTACTTGCAGGAATCACATCCCAAGTCCAAAAGCAGGGCAGGGGGTGGTATGTGAGGAAGAGCCTGCAACCTTTTCTTGTGTGCCTTTTGCAGAGCCAGCAGATTTTCCTTGGGAAAATCTCTCATTTCCCATTGACCAGAGCCATATTCCTGTTACTAAGTCATCATTGGCAAAGAGAATGCTAGTACTTTGAATAATCAGGATCCACTACTGGATTATCCTGACACAGTAACTATATCTTTGGAACCAAAGGAATTCCATTTTGAGGAACAAGTAGGGGAACGGTAACTGAGAAAGTAGCCAATGCTGTTTGGGCAAGGGCCAGTGAACCAGTTCAAGAGACAACCTAGAAAGCTAATTTTAAATTGTCTTCTATGTGTCAATTCCTATCTGTTACCGTGTAACCTTGAATGATGTCACCATACTAGGAAAAAAACCGTGACTAGCTGAGGTGCTTGCTGAGTGAGGGCAAAGGGAATACTGAATGAGTGGTGGAAGAAGGTAGTTCTAAATACTAGCTATGACCACATGACCAGTTGCAGAAACAAGGACTGTAACTGTTAAGAGTATTTCTTCCTTGTTTTGTTATGCATGTACGTAGATATTTATGTATAGTAAATATTTTTTTCTTCCATCCTTTATTATTCATCATAAAATATAAGATGTAAATGAGACTAGTGCATTTTCAGTTGTATGTATGTTAGTTGTATCATGTTAGGCACAAGTATGTCTTTATAAATGTCTTTATTTAGAGATTATATAAGGTCTAGGGAGATGTGTACAGGCGCTAAGTTGACAAGAGGTAGACTGTAATGGTTGATGTTATGTGCCAACTTGGCTAGGCCATGATTTTCAGTGGTTTGGCAGACATTATGTAATCATCCTTCGTTCTGTGATCTTATGTGAGCAGTGAATCAGTTGAAAGGGGAGTTTCCTTGGGGGTGTGGCCAGCGTCCAATATATATGGATGTTCTGGAAATACTTGTGCTCTCTCTCCATCCTGCATTCATCTTGTCATCCTCTGACCTCTGGTTCTTGGAAAGTGAGCCAGCAGCCTGCTGCCTGACCTGCAGATTTTGAGTTCCTCAGCCCTTCCAACTACATGAGTCAGGAGAGCCTCCAACCTGCTGCCTGACTCACAGATTTGAGACTTGACAGCCTCTACAATTGTATGAGCCATTTCCTTGAAATAAATTTCTCTACATGTGTTTATATATTTATATATTCGCTCTTACCTGGTTTTGCTCCTCTAGAGAACCCAGCCTAATACATTTGGTTTTACTTTGTTGTGGAGTATTAGTGTAAAGGGCTGTAGTCATAACTGAACCGGAATGGTAAGGGACAACAGCATAACCTGAGGCCTTCAACCTCATGGCAGCCATACTTAATGAGATCCATAAGGGAAAGAAGAATCTGAGGCCAGGGGTTGGGGATGTGAAATCCATCTCCCTTCTTCAAGTAAATGTATCTTTGCCAGTATTATCCTCAGAAGATTGATTCATTTATTCAACAAATATTACATGAGTATCTAGTACATAGTCAGGCATTACTCTGGGCATCGAGGATACATCAGTGGAAAAAACAAACAAACAAACATTCATGCCCAAGGACTCATGTTTTAGTTGGGTTGGTGGGGAAAGAAACAGATTAAAACCAAAATAAATAAATAGAGTCTTTAGCATGTTAAAAGATTAAAGTACTATAGAAAAAAAATAAAGCAGAAAAGGGAGTAGGGAGGGCTAATAAGTTAGCAGTTTTAAACAGTGTCATCAAGAATAACCTCAATGAGAAATAATGTTTGAGAAAAGACTTAATAGAGGTAAGGGAGTGAGTCTTGCAGGTATATTTGCAGGAAGAGCAAGTAAGAAACAAGTAAGTGCCCTGGGCCTACAATGTGAGGGTGCTGACATATTCCCGAAACAGGAAGGATTTCAGAGAGGAATGAATGAGCACAGAAGGATAGGAGGCAAGGTTAGATAGGAGACTGGGGATGAGGAACTTGGAGGTCATGGTAGAGAGTGTGGTTTCAATTCAGAGTGAGATGTAGAATCAGTGGAAGCTTTTCAGCAAATAGTAGTAACATTAATACTTATACTGTTTTGGGTAATAGACTAGAAGACAGGAGTGGAAGCCAGGAGACAAACTAGAGGGCTGCTACAATAAACAAGTGAGTGATGGTTGATTGCAGTTTGGATCAAGGTGATAGTAAAGAGCACGAAAGGGAACTGATTCTGAATATACATACGTAGGTACCCCAAATGAACCAATGACAGAATGGATGTGGCATCTGGAAGAAAGAGGAAGGAGCCAGAGACAGTTTGGAGTATTCCTTGATTAAGTGAGACAACAGGTTTTTTGTTTTGTTTTGTTTTGTTTTACCTTCTTGACCATGCGTAGACAGCACTTAGCAGCACAGTGCTACTTGAAAGAATTGAAAATGGGTTACAGAAAAAATTATTCCACAGTTTTTAAGGATCATGTTTCTGTAGTGAGATAGTCTTCTACTATAAAATGGGGAAAAGGATCTACATTCCAATCCTGGCTCTATTAGTGTCTAACTTTGTTACCTTGGGCAGGTGACATTATCTGTCTGGACCTCATTCTGTTTCATTTGTAAAAGTGAAAGGGCTTTATCAGAGTATCTGGGGTCTATTTTAGAGTCAACATACTAGAATTCTTTTGTCTATGATCTGGTGAGGCAAATATTTCACTCTTCATACGTAACTGAGAATAACTGTAAAAGTGTCACATAAAAAAATTGTCAGAAATAAGTTTCCATCAAAAGGAGTTTGGGAATCATTTTATTTCAAAAACAAAAACAGAATTATTTTAATGCATTGTCTGTCAACAAATTTTAAGAATTTCTAAAAGGTCTAAATATTAGGCCCCAAAGATACTGGTTTACAAATAAGATGATATCATTTAGTATCTTTTGTAAAGTTTGAGTGAATTCCAATTTTTACTTCTCCCAAATGAAGGTTCTCCTGTTGGTCATTGTAGCCTAACTAACTGTGAGCCATAGAGAAGAAATGTCAATTAAAATCAAAGGCAGTAGTCTTTTCTCAGTATGTCTGAATAAGAATTAAAGAAAATATCCCACCAAATAAGCAGATCATTGGCAGATTTCCTGATTTACATCATCCATCTGTTTGGTTCCATAATACTCATTTTCTAAAAATCAATCAAAAATTTAAATTTGCTGAGCACAAATAATTTATTCCATGGCCAAAATCAGCCCACAATGAGTCATTTCCAAATAATGGACTTTTTTGTTGTTGTTGTTTAATTCTTCCTCCTAAAAGGATCAATTACCAATTTAGTGAGAAACTGAGATTTTGTATAAATCATTCTTGCATTATGGCTGTTTAAATGCTATTAATACCTTCCTTTAATATACATATACACATACACATACATACATGTATGTATGTAATGGGCCTACCACATGCCAGGCACTCTTCTATGTATTAGGGATAGAGCTATAAAGTAGTAAAGTCTGTAGGCTCATGGAGATTTTCTTATGCTTTGTTCCGTGCCCACCTTTCACATGTCAACTACACTACCTTAGAAGTAACTGGGGTATGCTGTTGTCTAAGGGTGTTTACAAATGTAACTCTTAAACAAATGTTGCTGCCCCATTGGTGTCAGTCCAATTATTAGGCACTGCTAGCCATTTTTTCATTCTGTAACTGTTAGTAAGTAGCCTTGTCTAGCACTGCTAAGTAAGTTGGAATTTTTAAATAGTTTTTCACAGGCAAAGGATTTTCAACTAGACCAATGGACCTTACTTGCTTATTTCCATTAATAGAGGCAGCGTGGTTTGGAGTAAAGAAATTGGATTTGCAATCAGAAACTTAAGCTCTGGCTCTGTCATGTGCTGTGAACTCAAGCAAGTTGCTGAAGCCTCATCTGTAAATTGGAGGCTATTGATGAGTGCCTCCAAGTTATTTTAAGGCTTGAGTGAGATGATATATCTTAGTATACTAAGTTCTAAAACACTAAATGTATTTTTATGCTAAACATTAAACCATTAATTATTAGTTTAAAAAATAATTTAATTTGCTGTAGACATATAATACATACACATTAAAGGGAATAAAAAGATAAATAGTCTTTAACTTGAAAACTGTAATCATCACATCACTTCCAGTTGTAGCATCTTGCTAAGGACAATGTTTTATTTTAGAAGATATACTTTACAATATTTGCAGGATAGCATTTTTATCCTTACCACTAAGCATTCCTCGTAAATGGTGCAAGATCTCTAGATGATATAGAAACTTTTGCTTGAAAACAAAGCAAAAAAAAAAAGTCTAAATATGATGGAACACATTATTAACTAGCATTTCCTATTATAAAAGTATTAGGTACCTAGTCATGTGATCCACATGAAAAAAAAAATGTTTGTTAAATTCCTGTGTTTGCTTGATGAAGTACAGACACAGCCTTTATGCACCTGGGAATTGTAACAGGTAATAGACTAACATAGATCAATATTTAGGTGACATTCAGAAGTTGAATGAAGGAAGAACAAAACAAAAAATATAAAATCATGATAAATGGTTGTTTTACATTATGTCTGTGTTGCCATTTAACCAATCAAGTGGCAACACTTTCATATGTAAACCAGGATGCAGTTGGGGAAAGTTTCAGCATACACATTGGTGTATGATGTATATTCTACATAAACACCTCTAAAGCTTTTCCTTTCTTCAAAGCAATAGCAATTGAACATTCAATTGAAATAATTTAAAAACTATGCTACACTTGGTACACCACTTGTCTCACATAGCTTCCCACCAATTTTTAGTAAGAAAAAGAGGAAAATTAGAACTGAACTGTTATGCCATTGACAAAATAATAAGTAGGAACCCAATAAAATATGGTGAAAGAACAAAGGCATTAGCAACCCACTACTGAAGACATTTATCTATGCCTCACATAAACCTACTCTAATATTCTAAAGAGAAAACATAGGGGGGCTTAGACAGACAGAAGATGTGAGGCAAAAATAGTCAAACTGCAGCCCAACATCCTACATGCACAACTGGGGTGATAATTATTTTCAAAAAGTCTAAGTATTGGCTTTATAATATAGATTTGGTTCTTTAAGTCATTAAAATTTCTTTCACAAGTAAATCTTAAATTCACATTTACTTTATTTATTGTCTCAAAGGTCAAATAGAAGATGATCATATAATATATCCTAAAACATGACAGAAGATAAATTTGTGAAAGCACTGTAATGGATGCTGAGGTATATACTTCGTATCACCTCTTTTAGGACCTATGCACTCATTACTTCAGTTCTGGAAGTGTTGCTTTCTGCCAAAGGGAGTCTGTCTCCAATGACTGGTTGATGAGTACAGGGATACAAAGGCTGACTCCCTTTGCCTCAATTTGGAAAAAGTCTGAAGGGCCACACCAGCACCAGAGTTCCCCAATGGGTAAACAGAGGTCTTTGCTTCAACTGTATTTCAGTTCACCTTCTCCCTCTGCCCAACTCTGCTTCCTTCACTGCCTTTCAGGTATTCTGAAGAGTTCTCCCCACTAAACCACAATGTCAGAGTCTCAAAGCCTCCCTCTGAATCTGGCCTCCTCTCTAATTAATTAGATTTTGAAACTGTGCAACCTATAACAGGAAATTGGGAAAGCTATGCATTTTCTCAGTACCTTGCCACCATTTTATTGAAATGTTTTGCTTATTTGTCTCAAAATTCTTAAAATGCTTACCTCTTTTTCCTCTATCACATGCCTGATCAAATTCTGATCACAACAAGAATACAGAACACTGACTTTTTCTTTTCTAGATAATGAAATCATGATTTAATAAGGGCAGAGAAATTTGAAAGGTCATTGAATCCAGTTTTAGTTATAGTTTTCATCAGCCAATAGACTATGAAAATTCTATTCAGTCCTTCAAATTAGCATCAGTTATCTTTATTCAGAGACATCCCTGACATTCAGATTTATCTTCCCAGACATGCTACACTATGAAAACTAAGTTTAAAATGAATAGACTATGATTTATATTAAGACCATTGCCAAATTGTGTTAGATATAAAAACAAGAAAAATTTAAATATATTAATACGGGGACCTCATACCACCAAGAAAGCAGTGTTGGGAGCAGAGCTTGCCTTTGAACCTGGGGTTTCTGTGCAGAGAAGCTCCTAGTCCAGGGGAAGATTGATGACAAGGCCCTTCCTCCAGATCCAGCAGAGAAAGCCTTTCCCTGGAGCTCACGCCCTGAAATTGGACTTCTAGCCTACTAAACTGTGAGAGAATAAACTTCTGTTTGTTAAAGCCACCCACTTGTGGTATTTCTGTTATAGCAACACTAGATAACTAAGACAGAATTTGGTACTCAGAGAGTGAGGTGCTGCTCTAACAGATACCTAAAATGTGGAAGCAGTTTTGAAACTGTGAATGGATAGAAGACTCAGGAGGAAGTGAGGAGAACTGTTAACACCAGAGAAGGCGTAGATGGTGAGAAACAGCAGCAGAGGACCAGCAGCAGCAGTGAACCACCAGCAGGAGAACCAGGAGACCAGTGCCAGACAGCACTGGAGCTGACCCATGGAGCAAGAAAGATGAGTGCTTGTGTGCAGGAGGCTTCCTGGTGGAGTGGGGTGCCTCTGGGCACTTATCGGTAGAACTACTGAGCTTTGGAACACTTGCCCCAGCAGGGCAGGTGTGGGCATGAGGTCCAAGGGCCAAAAGACCAAGGAACACAGGAAGCCGAGCTGCCTCAGTCTCAAAAGGTATGGCCAAGACCTCTGGGGTTTCAAAGGGTGGAGCCATGGCCTCTGGTGTTTATAAGGATGGAGTCGCCACTCTGATGGACTAGGCGAATGGGGCACCTAAAGCCGAGGGAACAGAGTTGCTGTCCCACTGGGCCTGGAAGGCAGAACTGAAATTCAGAGCCGAGGGGCCGCCAGTCAGAATCTGGTGAGTGTGGCCAATACCTAGAGTCTGGAGGGCAGGGCCATTGTGTAAATGGTCTCAGAGAACAGAGGATTATTTTCAAAACCTTGAGGGCTAATGTAATGCATTCTGCTGACTTTCTTGGTGCCTGTTATGCCTTCTTTCCCTCCAGTTTCTCCTATTTGTGATGGAAATGTCTAGCTTGTGCCTGTTCTGCCATTATACTTCGGAAGCAGATTACTTGTATTCTAGATTTCACAGATGAAAAGGAATTTTTGGATTTTGGACTTGGAGTTGATTTAAGACTTTTACTATGATATAATGGGGTAAATATGTTTTACATGTGGCAAGGACATGAATTTTTGGAGACCAAAGGGTGGAATGTCATGAATTGAATCGTGTCCCCCCAAAATATGTGTCAACTTTGTTAGGCCATGATTCCCAGTATTGTGTAGTTGTCTTCCATTTTGTGATTTTCCTATGTGTTACAAATCATAATCTCTGCCTGTGGTTAAAGAGGATTAGGTTGGGACATAACACCCTTGCTCAGGTCACATCCCTGATCCAGTGTAAAGGGAGTTTCCCTGGGGTGTGGCCTGCACCACCTTTTATCTTACAAGAGATAAAAGGAAAGGGAAGCAAGCAGAGAGTTGGGGACCTCATACCATCAAGAAAACAGTGCCGGGAGCAGAGCACATCCTTTGGACCTGGGTTTCCTGCACAGAGAAGTTCCTAGTCCAGGGCAAAATTAATGACAAGGACCTTCCTCCACAGAGCTGACAGAGAAAGCCTTCTCCTGGAGCTGATGCCCTGAAATTACACTTGCAGCCTACTGGCCTGTGAGAGAATACACTTCTGTGTGTTGAAGCCAAATAAATAAATAAATATACTAATACAAAATTTACTTACTTTTTATTGATGCTTACTATCTATTAGATACCACACTAGGTATTTTTTCATGCATTTTCACTAAGCCTCACAACATTTTACAAGATAAATATTATTAGCATTATACAAAACAAGACAAATATGGTTTATGATATTAAATAACTAGTCCAAGATAACACAGTTAGTGATAGTGTTGAAATCCATTGGGTAAAGGTCACCAGGGACTTGCGTGGTCATACAGCTCAAGTTTATTTAGCTTGCTATAGTAAGAGAAAACACTCCACAAGCAAGCCTTAGGAATTTTTCAATCTGAAGAAGTTATGTCAGGCTTTTATAGGGTACTGGGTTCTCTATGAATCGGAATCAACTGGACAGCAATAGGTTTGGTTTATGGGTTTTCAGAACTTAGTTTTGGTGGTTTTAATAAGAGTTGTGCAAAATAAAGGACTGGTTAAGACTGGTAATTTGGGAGAAGCAGGGATCATTTACTGTTGATTGTAGGCTCACACTAAAGACATTTTAACCAAGGGGAAATGTTTTCTGTTGTTTTCCTTGGTCCATGAGGCTGTTATCATGGTTTATGAATTAAAACCTTTCAGGGGGTTGGTTGGTCAACCAGTTTCTCAACACCTATTCTCATAACACAGAAGTCTCAAGTATGTTGACATGGGCTCATTTCACCTGTTCAACTCTATCATGCTACTTTCTGCCTGGAGGAAATAAAAATCTAAAACATAGATGGAATAAAATGTTTCTTGTTTGCTTTACTAGTTCTTTTAGAGTAATGTATAATGTCTGTTGGAATAAGCCTCATCATTAGCTTTCTCTTTGACCAAATAAGAATTTTTTTTTTTTTTCCTTTTTCACTTTTCAGAATTGGATATTATTGACCATAGTTAGGTCTACAGACTTTTTTTTTTTTTTAACTCCTGTCTTAATCATCTAGTGCTGCTGTAACAGAAATACCACAAGTGGATGGTTTTAACAAAGAGAAATTTATTTCCTCATAGTCAAAGCAGGCTAAAACTCCAAATTCAGTGTGTCAGCTCCAGGGGAAGGCTTTTTCTCTCTGTCGGCATTTCATCGGTGTTCCCCTGGACTAGGAGCTTCTCCACGCAGGGACCCGGTCCAAAGGATGCGCTCTGCTCCAGGCACTGCTTTCTTGATGGTATGAGGTCCTCCTGTCTCACTGCTCACTTCTGTCTTTTATATCTCAGGAGATTGCCTCAGGACACAGTCCAGTCTTGTAGATCCAGTCCTGCCTTACTAACACTACTGCCACCCATCCTCCCTCATTAACATCATAGAGGCAGGTTTACAACATACAGGAAAATCACACAGTACCAGGAATCATGGCCTAGCCAAACTGGTATCACATTTTTTGGGGGACATAATTCAAACCATGACAACCCCTTTATTATATTTATATAGAAGAGAGCTTAGAACTGTGAGACAAGAACTTCTTGTTAGAAGCCCTACCTAGGTGATACTTAACCTCTCTGTGACTCGCTTAACTACTCTGTGACACTTTTTTCAAGTTGTCACCCGTGCTTGAACAACAGCTTACTCTTTTGGCTAAGGAAGTGCCCTCTTTTTTTTTTTTTTTAACCCTGTTCAAGTTGTGTCATCATTACTTTCTCTGTCATTTGCCGTCTGAGAATTAGCCATGGTAGTTCTTGTTGTTCAACGTTTCTCTGAATATTATGTATTTTTATTAGTGAAATACTATGTTTTTAAAATATAGAGTTTAAGATACTGTAATGTTATACCATAAACCTATGTCCAGAGTAGTAAAGTCTGGTCAATTAAATATATACTTACTAGGTATCTACCATATATATGCAAGGGCTGAAAAAACAATTTTCATGGAAGATTCATTTCTTCCTATAAAAGAGTTCAAAGACCTCTAAGTGTGAAATGACATTTAAGCAAATAACTCTAGTATACAAATGAAGATATCAAATACCCTTAGAAAGATACAAAGAAAATATATCCATTCAAAAAAGAGAGAGATAGCACACCCTGTTGTGACAAGGCTCATATAGTTAAAATTTAAGATGAACCCTGAAAGATAGTTAGAATTTTAATATACAAACATGATGGGGGACAAGAAAGGTATTCAAAGTAAAACCAAGACTAAAGCAAATAAAATTAAAAATCAAGTAAGAAAATATGGTGTATGTTTGAGAATAAAAAATAAATTTGGGGCTAGAGTAGAAAGCAGAAAAGGCAAAAATAGAGTGGAAGGACTTGAATACCAGGATAAGGTGTTGGTTTTTAATATCATATATAATCAGGAATCATTGAAAGTTTATGAGTTGGAAAATGATACATGAAAATATTAGTGAAATGAGTTTGGGAAACTATGTGGAAGGTAATGAGTGCCTCAAGTTGGAAAATGGGAGCAAGGCAAAAGAATTGCAATAGATTTGAAAAGTGGCAGATGTTACAGAGCTTAGATATTAATTTTATTTGAGCAAAAGTTGGAGATGGTTCCAATATCTTGAACATGACTGACCAAGCAATTGATGTTAACTTGTTTCTAAACAGAGAAGTCAGGTTGATCTGGTTTAAAAATATTAGATACCAACAGATTTGCCCTTCTCTTTCTCCAGACTTTATAAAATAGGACATGAAGATTTTACATGCTCTTAACAATATTACATATCTTTGATTTACTGTGCAAGTGTGAGGCTGACTATTACTGCAGCTACTGCAAAAGAATGTCACAGGTAATATAACAAGAAACTGCATCCAGTTCTGGAGTTGAAACTAGTGGCATGGCTTAGCGAAAGACAGTTTTCAACAGTATAAAGTAATTCTGTTGAAGTTTCATGATTATTTATTTAGGGTTTTTTCTTATTACCTATTTCCTGCCTAATAAACTCTTTTCCCCACCCCAACTTAGTGGCTTGTAACAGCAAGAATTTTAATGTACCTAGCAATTGTGTAAATCAGAAGTTCCGTCAGGGCTCAGTTGACTGATTCCTTTGCTCTACATAACAATGATTAGATTACCTGGTATTATTCAGCTGGAGCTGACCTGATCTTTAGGGTCCAAGATGCCTTCACTTACGTGCCTTGTGCCTTGGTGAGGATGATTGCAAGGCTAGGCTCAGCAGGCTTTCTTCCTTCTCCTGTCCATGTAGTCTCAGGACCTCATTATGATATCTCTAGGAAGGCAGATGGACTTCTTATGGCAGCTCAGGGCTTTCAGAGACCAAAGCGGAAGCTGCCCACTTTGTTCAGAACTGGGATAGTTTCATTTGTGCCAAACTATTTGTCAAAGTGGCCATCCAAAACCAAAACCCATTGCCATTGAGTCAATTCCGAATCATAGCAACCCTACAGGACAGAGTAGAACTGCTCCACAGGGTTTTCCAAGGAGTGCCTGGTGCCTTTGAACTGCTGACCTTTTGGTTAGCAGCTGAACTTTTAACCACTGAGCCACCAGGTTTTCCTTAAAGTGGCCATTGGCTAGCCTAAATCAAAGGGAAGTGACAAAAGATTCCATATCTTGATGAGAAGAATATCAAAGTGTTTGCAGTCATATTAATTTGCTATAAGAGTTTAGGAAGCTAGGTGAGCCCTCCATTCACTGCTTCTTACAATCTGGCAGGACCTCATCCTGCACCAGCAGAATATGTTCATCACCTTTTGAGCATATTATCCCTGTAGGAACCTGAGGTGCTTGAAAGGCTGTACTCACTATCCGTCACCCATCCTGAGGCTCTAGAGGATCTGTTGTTGAAAATATGTTATGTGAACTTGTCATAGAAATGTGACTTGTAAACAATTTAGAGTTTTCATTTTCACCAATTCTCAAAACAACCACGTTGAGTTATAACCTAGACAATTGGAAATAGCTGAGACTTCTGAGATAGAGACTTATGTTTAGATAGTACATGAATTTGGCTTTTAATTATTGTAGACAAGGTAACCAATATATTTTTTTGGAAAAAAAAAACCAAAAAACCTTATTTGAATTTAATTTAGAAAACTTACCTCACCTCAATTTTTAAAATAAATTGTATTCTGCAATGATGTTTTTCCCCCTTTAAACAGTATTATTTTCTCTGTTGAATATTATTTACCTGAAGATCTTTCCAAGTCCAGAATCCTATTATTGATCAATACACACATTTAAACAAATAATACATCTAAGGTGGCTAGTTTAACTAGCAGATAAGTGCCATGCTCTTTTTTCAATCAATAATTTCATAACAAAGGCATCAGTTTTAATAACCCACATCCTGAAAACCGTAAATTAAGAGTTGGTGGTTTATAAACATGTCACCAATTAATTGTCAATTATTACCTGTACAATTGACAGTGAATTAAAAATGGGATACATTTAAAGGCCCCATTTGATTTCATTTTAATAAACCTATGCTTTCTATGAATTAGTATTTTTATTAATTTAAAATATAAAGGCCCTAAATTAAAATTCACAAATAGATTTGAAATATTTTCCTATTTTCAAAATTACTGTAGGTCTCTAGTACATAATACAAAGAGCCCTGGTGGCACAGTGGTTAAGTACTCAGCTGCTAACATTTGTTGCTGACACTAAAGGTCAGTGGTTCAAACCCACCAGCCACTCCATGGGAGGAAGATGTAGCAGTCTACTTTGGTAAAGTTTACAGCCTTGGAAACCCTATGAGGAAGTTTTACTCTGTCCTGTAGGTCGCTATGAGTTGGAATCAACTTGAGGACAGTGGGTTAGTACATAATACATGTACGCTGTCTATTACCTATTATCTACCCTCTCTGTGATAAAATATTCTCTCTCCCACATATTCTGCAATTACTCAGTTACCTGAAAAAAATGATGAATCATTGTTACCAACTATTTTCAAGTTTAAATAATTATGTTTATAATTTCTTTAAAATAAATTATATGTTCAGATTACTTTCCGCATCTTATATATGGATTGTAGTCTCATGTTCAGTTCATTTATCTGGCACAGATTTTGTAAAAGTAAGTAAAACTTTCTGATTAATAGTCACATAAGTTCACCCTTGGGTTTCACCCATCTTAGGTGCATGATATATGGTCTCAACCATATATTTGTATATCTTTACCGGTTAAATATGAGACAAACTCTGTATCTATCACTGTTTATTGAAAGAAATATATAAAATTTTAGTATTTAATGAGATTTATACTGTTCCTTAATTCACTCAATAAAACTTTATTGAGCTCCTTCCCTTGACAGATGGTTCTAGGGATATAATGATGAACAAAGCCTACTTAGCTCCCACCGTCCTGAAGCACACATTCTATTGGAGGGAGCAGACAATAAAAAAGTGAACAAAATAAATGAATATAATATGAGATAGTAGTTAGTGCCATAAAAAAGTTTAGTCAGGGAAAAAGCAATACAATATTGGGGTCGGGGAGAGGGACTTTATTTTAGATTGGGTGGTCCGTCAAGGCTTTTCTATGGAGGAGATCTTTGAGAGGTGCTAAATAAACTGAGAGTGTTCCATGCATGACCCTGTTCCACCCGCCACCATTATTCTCTCTCTTCTTACCTGGTTTCTATCTTATGGTTTAACTATCTTATGGCACTAATTACTGTTTCATATTTTATTTATTTTATTGTTTGTTTCCTCCAATAGAATGTGAGCTTAAGGACAGCAGAAGTTAGTCAGTCTTATTAATCTGGGAGATGTGTGTGTATGTGGGTGAGGGAAGTGTTTCTTCTCCATTAAGTCCTTCAAAGACCCAAGCAGCTGTATCTCTGCCATCCTCACATGCCTGCATGAAAGGGGAAAGAGCACAGGGTATTTTCTGTGAGACGTTTCATAGGACAGTTACAGTGCTCCTCACATTCCACTGGAGACAATGTGGGCATATGGTCACAGCCAACTACAAGGGAGGCTGAAAAAAGTAATATACCTGAGCAATAATATGCCCCCAGACCAAAAACCAAACCCTTTGTCGTAGAGTTGATTCCAACTCACAGAGACCCTATAGGACAGAGTAGAACTGTTGCATAGAGTTTCCAAAGAGCAGCTGGTGGATTTGAATTGCCGACTTTTTGGTTAGCTGCTGAACACTTAACCACTGCATCACCAGGGCTCCAATAATATGCCCAACTACTATAAAAGAAAGGTGAAGGAATTTTGTTGAATAGCTGATAGTCTCTGCCACAATCACCAATTATCTTCAGATGATTAGATCTACTGCTGGTCTATTCCATCCCTCTTTTTATTGCATTCCCATTGTTGTTGCTCTAATTCAGATACTTACTTTAATTCTGGCATTGCACAAGAATATTGCATCACTGGAATAGAGGTAAGAGGGCAATTCAGGAAAAAGGAAATAGTTAACAGTATCACATGCTGCTGAGAAATCAACTAAATAAGGACTAAAAATGGATGTGGGTATGAGAGTCAGTGACGGCTGTCCCATTCCCACCCAGCAACTGGAAAGATATCATTTCCACTTATTTTCGAGAGAAAGAGTGGAAAAGGTAAAAATGTGAAGTTGGGGCAGGGGGTAGGAGTTTAATTTTAGATATGTTTAGTTTGACTAATGTAGCTTGACGTTAGTCCCAATTGTAGATGTAAAATAAACAACTGGATTTATTAATCTGGAGTTCATTGAAGAGGTCTAGGTAGAGATATAAATTTTAGAGTTGTCAGTGCATAGATTTAAAAAAAATCTATTTTGTTAGATGAGATCATCAAGTGAGTGATTGTAGGTTAAAAAACAAACAAACAAAAAACTATAGGGCCAGGGACTGAACCTCTGGACATTTCAAGGTTTAATTGTTAGAGAAATGAAGAAAAGCCACTAATTAGAGTCTTACCTAAAAGTTAGTTATGTCAAGGAGTCATAAGCACTGATTCACGGTGGCAAAGTTATCTTCATAAGTGTCTGACTGAGAGCGCCTGGAATTAAGTTTTATTTTAGAATATCCTTACCCTAACTAAAGGAGCCTTGGTGGCTCAGTGTTTAAGCACACTGCTGCTATACAAAAGGTCAGTGGTTCGAACTCACAAGCCACTGTGCAGGAGCAAGATGTGGCAGTCTGCTTCTGTAAAGATTTCACCTTGGAAACCCTATGGGAGGTTCTACGCTGTCTTACAGGGTTGCTATGAGTCGGAACTGACTCCATGATACACAGCAACACTCTAATCAAACTGTAAATAATTCACTAGAACATGACATAGTAACATTGACAGTATTACCAAGATTTTGAAGTGAAAACCCTCAAGCCTTTATTTTTTACATAGATAGAAAACACTTTGATTTACCTAATACTTGTTTTTTATTTCTTCATAAAATAATTAATAAGAATAGCATATCTTTTTGTATTTCTTAATAATAATAATAATATCATATCCTTGTAGAATTTTTACTAGAGTTCAATGTGGTTTTATAGATTATATGTATCAAAGTACCCCATATTTTCAATTGAAGCACTTATCAAAATAAGGATAAAATAAATATTTGTGTAATTATGTAAACTATTGAATAGATCATACACTTGCATGATTCAAAATATATATTAATATGACTTAAAGTTTCTCGCCTACTCTGGGAATCATCCAACAGATCTTTCACACTTCTTTTCCAACCTCCCCTATGACAGTTAATAATTTTTGAGAAATTTTGGTACACATATACACATATAGACACACATTTTGCTTGTCATAGAAACACAAATGCAGATTCTTAGTTCTCCTTTACTTTTACTCAAAAGATAATATATATATATATATAATATATAGTTCTGTATGTTACTTTTTCACTAGCAGTGTGGTCATTCCTATGCAGTAACTATATTTGAATACCTGTAGTGTTCCAGGAGCCCTGGTGGCACAGTGATTAAGAACTTGCTTGGCTGCTAAACCAGCTGCTCCTTGGAAACCCTATAGGGCAGTTCTACTCTGTCCTATAGGGTCACTATGAGTCGGAATCGACTTGAAGGAAAAGAGGTTTGGTTTTAGTATAGCATTCCAGATGTTGTTCTAGGAGTTGGGGACACAGCAGAACAAAATAAATAGAAATTCCTGCATTTGTAAAACTTGCATGCTAATGTGATATAGCTTAGAGGTTTTGTTTATTTCAGTACATAGCATTTCACTGAAGAGATTGATCATTATTTAACTCTTCTATTGCTACTACTAACAATTAAAATTGCACATTTATCATTTTGGCATGACTGTAAGTACAGATGTATGTCTACATATGTATGTGTAAAATAAATGTCCCAAGTGGAATGTCTCGATTAGAGGCATTTGCATTTGTAACTTTTGTATGTTTTGTCAGATTGCCAAATTTGACATATAAAAGTTTTTCTATCTATTCTTTCTTAATATATTTAATTTATTTTTGTTGGCAATATATATTAGTGAACATACAGCCATTCCCAATTTCTACATGAACAGTTCAATAACATTGGTTATGTACTTCACGTTGCATCATCATTTTCACTATCTCTAGCCATATTGTTTCATCACCATTAATTTAGGGTCTCTGCCCCTTAAAGTTCTCATCTGTGCTTTAGATTAACTATTGTCAATTTAAACTCATATAGATAACTCTTTATAAGAGTGATTTTCTCAAGTATACATATTTTCTTAATTGGACTAAACAATGGCTTCATGAGATAGTTTCAGTTCAAGGTTTAAAGATTATTTCTGGACATTAGATTCGGGGGCTCCCCCAATTTCAGTGGATCCAGTAAGTCTGGTTTCCATATGAGTTTGAAGTTCTGTTGCACACTTTTCCTCCTTTTGATCAGGATCCTTCTGTTGGGTCCTTGATCAAAATGTTCAGTAATGGTAGCTGGCAGAATCCATTTCTTCTGGTGTCATAGTAATGGAGATAGTAGTTTATGGAGGCAATTAAACCTGCAGCCCATTTCCTTCTCTAATTCCTGTGTCTCCTTCTTCCTCTACTGTTCCAGGTGAATAAAGACAAGTTGTTGCATCTTGGGTGGCCACTGGCAAGCTTTTAATACACAGGCACAACTCACCAAACTAGGTGAGTAGTTTGGCCAGTTGACTGGATAGACCCACTCAATGACCCTAAACCTTTGAACCAAGAAAACTAATCTCATGAAGTATTTAGTTGTACCTGAGTAGTATCAATAGGTGCACATTATTTTTTTTTTTTGCTGCTGTTGTAGGTGTAAAATTATATAAAACACTTTATTTGCCATTTTGCCTTTTTTTTTTCCTGTATACCTATTGTACACCTGTAAGCTGATGTACAGCTCAATGGTAACAGCTACATTAGTGTGGTTTGGGTAATCTATTCTTAGTTTAATGAACATTTTTATCAAAATGGTTGCATACATTTCCTGACATGAAGTTAGTTCTGGACATGATCTTGTATGTAGAATATCCTATAAAAACAAAACAAAAAACACATCCATTGCCATTGAGTTAATTCCGACTCATAGTGACCCTATAGGACAGAGTAGAACTGCCTCATAGGGTTTCCTTCTTTACAGAAGCAGACTGCCACATTTTTTTCTTGTGGAACAGCTGATGGGTTCAAACTGCCTACCTTTCAGTTAGCAGCCAAGTGCGTTATTAACCACTGTGCTATGTCCTAAGAAAATCCTACAGAATCTACAAAAAAAAGCTACTAGAACTAATAAGTGAGGTTAATAAGGTGGCAGAATCATGTCATCTATGAATAAAAAGTTTTCTTTCTTATCAATCTAGGTGCCTACTATTTCTTCATTTCCTTATAATACTTTCAATATAATTGAAACAAACCAGACTCAGACAAAAACATTACAAGAAAAGAAAACTATAGTCCAATATGCCTCATGAGCAGAGATGCAAATATTCTAAACAAAATTTTAGCAAATCAAATCCAACAAAGTAAATGGTTACTAGATTATGATCAAACAGGGTTTATTTCAGGGGTGCAAGGTTAGTTTAACATTTGAAAACATTCAATGTAATTGATATCCAGCCATTTTACCCATGTAGAAAGTCCTTTTGGAGAACTCTGTTCCGGAATTGGAATGCCTATTAATTCCCTCATCTACTTCCAGCATTATTTGTTAGTAATGGTTTAATGGAGCACATCGGAGATATTTTAGGTGATTATTTGTTCATTAAAAAATATGTTAAGGCAGTCTGGAAGAAAATGTGATGGGAAATAAGAAACAAAACATACAGTTAGGAAAAACTTATTTTTTAAAAACTAAAGACAACAGATATATACCAATATATAATTTAAAAAATCCTGTAGAAACTTTTTGGTTTTTATTCTTTTTTTAATACTAGAAATACTCTGTTGTCTTGGGTTTGACATTTACTTCTCTGGGTGGTAAATATTTTCCTAAACACATGTTTAAGTAATACAAAAACAAAACAAGCCTATGCTCTTCCACATCAAGAAAGGTTCCCTAATGGGTCTGAAAATATGCTCATGATAAGATGGCTAGCTCTCCAGATAGAGCATGTTCACAGTGTAAATAAAGCTATTATGTATTCTTCAGGATTGGACTCTAACCCAGTCGAACTTTCTAGCAAGGCTTGTTGAATTGAAATATGGTTACCTTCCAAAGTGTACATGTATTTCAGAAAGATATATCATTTCAGTTCAACAGTTTGCATGCTTATTTACAACATTTAAGAAACTTTAAACACCGGTGCTGGTTTTAAGGTAACCTGAGATTGTGTCTGAAATCTAGGACGGTGTGTCACATAAATATTTAGGAATAAGCCTTCTAAATTAACATCCTGGTAAGATGCAGATAATCTGGTTTCCTCCACAGAACAATAGAATTTGATCATGATTATCAGTTGGTTTTATATATCCAATGTATATCTACAGGGTTTCTCAATTGCAGCACTAAGGACATTTGAGCCCAGATAATCCTTCGTTGTGGGGGCCTGTCCTGTACACTGTCAGGCTGTTAAGCATTATCCCTGGCTTCTACCCACTAGATGCTGCCAGATACTCCACCTAGTTGTGACAACCAAAAATGTCTCCAAATGTTGTTAAATGTTCCTGTCTAAGTCATCTACTGCTGCTTTAACAGAAATACCGCAAGTGGATGGCTTTAACAAAGAGAAATTTATTTTCTCACACTCTAGTAGGCTAGAAGTTCAAATTCGAGGCATTAGCTCCAGGGGAAGGCTTTCTGTTTCTGTCGGCTCTGGAGGAAGGTCCTCATCTCATCGTCATCAGTCTTCTGGACTAGGAGCTTTTCTGCGCAGGAACCTTGGGTCCAAAGGACGCACTCTGCTCTGGGTGCTTTCTTTCTTGGTGGTATGAGGTCCCCCCTGTCTCTGTTCACTTCTCTCTTTTATATCTCAAGAGATTGCCTCAGGACACAATCCAATCTTGTAGATTAAGTCCTGCTTTACTAACACAAACTGCCGCCCATCCTCCCTAATTAACATCATAGAGGCAGGATTTACAACATACAGGAAAATCACACAATACCAAAGATTCATGAACCAATCAAATTGATACAAACATTTTTGGAAGGACATAATTCAATCCTTGACAGTTCCCTAAACCCATTGCCAGTCAGTTCTGACTCATAGCAACTATATAGGACAGAGTAGAACTGCCCCATAGGGTTTCCAAGGCTGTTTACCAGAAGCAGACTGCCACATCTTTCTCTCATGGAGTGGCTGGGGGTTCGAACCACTGATCTTTCGGTTAGCAGCTGAGCACTTCATCACTGCACCAGCAGGGCTCCATAAATGAACATAGTTCATGCTTAAATTAATAATTTAATAAAATGAATAAATATATAAAAACATATTCATACTAACTGCTTAATAAAATATAGCTTTTCATTGCTTCATTTAGATTTAGTCATTATGTCTTTTGCAGTTCCTATTCAGACATTATTATACACCACAAAAAACAAAAAAACGCAATAGCAAAACAAAGCCATTGCCATCCAGTTGATTCCAACTCATAGTGACCCTATAGGACAGAGTAGGACTGCCCCATAGTGTTTCCAAGGAGCGGCTGGTGAATTTGAACTGCTGACCTTTTGGTTAGGAGCTGAACTCTTAACCACTGAATCACCAGGGCTCCTATTATACACAAGTATTTCCCAAAGGCAGGTTATTTTGCTCCCTAGGGGACATTTAGCTTTAGATGTAGTTTACCACCTGCTTTGGGCTGCATTTGCAAGCAACCCAACTCCAGGAAGTGACAGGCCTGGGGCTACTGGGCCACTACTGGCCTCACATCTTCCATGGGCCTTGAAACCTCTCTTCAAAGTTCTTTTCAACTTTCCCTTACAGTACTTTTTTGGAGCCTGGTTGCACAGTGGTTTAAGCATTTCGCTGCTAACCAAAAAGTCAGCAGTTTGAATCCACTAGCCGATCCTTGAAAACCCTATGGAGCAGTTCTACTCTGTCCTATAGGGTTGCTATGAGTCAGAATTGACTCAATGGCAACAGGTTTGGGTGTTTTTTGGTTTTAAGTTCATTTATATGATTATGTAAATGTAAATTATAACATATAAACATGCTACTGACAGCATATGTTCAATGATGCTTTTGAACTTCCGTTCCTCCTCATTAACAATGTGATCAAACAATTGGTAAAATGGTTTATAAGGTATTGTCTCTTTTCTGGCTGGTCCCCAGCCTCTCATTCTTTCATGATAATTTTGCAGTTTGTTTCAAATCTTATGTATGTTGCATAATTATCTTTAGGACATGGCCAATTCCCTGTATTAGATCTTTTAATACTAGCTGAAAGTATTTTCAGTCTCACTTTAAGCGTAGAGTTTCCAAGAATTACTTCTGAGGTCTCTATCTCTGTTCTTAGTTACCTAGTGTGAAGTTGGACTTGAGAGAAAAAAATGCAATCATAACTAATTGTATCTTATTACTGCTTCTCTGACTGTTATGTAGCCCCTTGCTAGGGTCACTCAGAGAGATGTCTTCTAGGCCTTTGGATTTTGGTAGAAGAAAAGCAGCCTCTGGGTTGAGAATCCTTTGGCAAATGCTCTAGTACTGTGCAGGAGTACTCCTTGATGCTTCCCATAGTGCAGTAACAATTATCTCTCTTGATTATAGCCACATGCATTTCTACTGGTTAAACCAGGTGTGGCCCTCCAACTGTACCAGGCAATGTGGTATAGTAAGAAATGGATGTTCTTTATGACCTCAGAGTTTCACTCATCTACTTATTTTTTTTTTTAAGTTAGAATCATGTGCTAAAGTAGACATGATTAAATAAACTTCCTCTATCCCTCTGTGTGATATTGGGCAAGTTGTAATTTGAAGTGGTTTTGTTTTTTTTACCTATAAAATAAACATAATGATACTTGTCGCAGAGATTGTTAGAATTTAGAGAGCTACATATGTACAGGCCGTGGCACAGTGGCACTCAGAAGATGTTGATTCTTTTTTTCCTGGTGGATGGCAGTGGTGGTTCAGTGGTGAATTCCTGCCTTCCATGTGTGAGACCTGGGTTTGATTCCCAGGCCAGTGCACCTCATATGTAGCCACCACCCGCCTGTAAGTGGAGGCTTATGTGTTGCTATGATGCTGATCAGGTTTCAACAGATCTTCCAGACTAAGACAGACCAAGAAGAAAAGCTTGGAGATCTACTTCTGCAAATTGGCCAATGAACATCTGTCAGGTCACAATGGTTCAATCTGCAACAAATCATGGCGATGGTACGGGACTGGACAGCGTTTTGTTGTGCTGTGCATGGGTCACCACAAGTTGGAGGCCAATTCAGTGGCAGCTAACAACAACAATAAGGTCTGCTTTGCAGTAGGAACAAAGTAGAGCAGTAATATAAAAGACAAAGTATGATGGGCAGAGAGGGGCTCTGGGGCAGTTTTGATGAGAGCTGAAATGTGAGCTCAGACAGCCTGTGGTATTCCTTTATTTTAATTAGAAGGAGTTTAGCAGATGAAGAATTGATGACTCTCACCAGATTTGCACATTCATGTAGGTCACACAGTCTTGTCAAAATGAGGTTGCACAATCAGTCAGAGATACACCTCCAGGACTGGAAGGGGGAGCTGATCTTCCAAATTATAGTGTGAGATCCTTTACAGGTCGACATGTGTGCTTCATTATGAGTTATGACTTTAAAAATAAATCCTGTAATTTTGGGATGAAAAGCTAAATTATATTGTAGTTTGGTATTAATAGAGTTAGTTTATAAAAAGAAAGCATTTCAATATTTTTTTAAAAAAAACTTGCTTTTGTATTTTTTACTTTTAATATGCTGGTTTCCAAAAAAAATGGGGGAGTTCTGTCTCTCCATCTCTGAGAGACTCTGCCAGTGTTGTTCTCACTGTTTATTGTGATGGCAACCTGCACAGCATTGGCTAAGAGGTAATTGAACTACTGAAAAAAGGTCACATCTGAAGTTTCAAGAGCGGCCCTTTGGCATGGAAGGTGATGACTAGAAGTGTTTTGCCAAGATTATAAAGGATGGAATCCAGACTTCAGGACTATCACCATGATATCACACTTGGAGTCCAAGAAAATTAAAAAGGATTTAACAAAATAATTAAACTGAGCTCATGATTTGAGGAGCCTTTGTATTTGGCAAAGGCAATTGAGAGAAAATCTTCCTTAGCAACCATGTTATTCATGATCTCTTGGCTATGTTTACCAATACCCTCATCATCCATTTGAACACTTGTGTTTTTATCTACATTTCAAAGATACATATTTTATCAATTAAAGTTCTGTGTGTTTTATTTAATTCAGTAAAGCTCATTTACCTTTAATACATTGAATATCATATTTTAAAGATTTTTAAAATGTAAAATACTCCCAGGAATCAGTGCTGACGTTTTTCTCAGATAAATCGCTGCACTGATTGCCGTGAAGTACACTGATGTCACTATCACTATGACAACATTATGACAAGAACTAGTCACTCTAAGCTACCTAGTTTAAAAAAAGTCATCTAGATTTCTGAAAAAAAAACAAAAAAACTGACAAATACTAGGACCTTGCTTTCTTACATAAATTAGTGCTGTAATGGTTATGGAATGTTGAATCACAATTGGATGAAGAAGCAGTTCAAGCTAATGTTTCTCTAAAGGGAAGATTTAAATATCTGACAAATAGAACAAAGCAACTTTTTATCATTATAATATAAGGCACTATATGATGCAATGAATTCATTTCTCTTTCCCTGTTTATTTATTTTTTGCATTTAAGAAAGCACAGTGCAATGACCTCAACAAATAGTCTAAATAGGTGAGTTTGGGATCTATTTGAAGACTTAATGTGAGGCAACATTTCAATCAGTCTTTACACTTTTAGGATATTACACAATTTTTAATTTTCAGCTTTTTATGATAGAACTGAGTCAGCCACTTGTACCGTTCCATTTTTAATTAGGGAAGAATTTTAAATTATATTTTCTTTGTTAACTTTAAAAATAACTTGTCTCTCATGTGTTTTCTGTCCCCTCTCCTCCCTGGGGTGCCCTAAAGAAAGTAAATAAAGGAGTGCTAGAACCTTAGGAAGAAAATATTAGTCACCACAAACACCATTCATTTAGAAACATACTGCTGCCAGTATTTTTGGTAATCGTTTATGATCAATTTTGTACTTGTTTTAGTTTATACAGTACAGTGTCAGCATTCTGACATTTGCTGTTTAGAGAACTGTGTCACCACGTGATACGACACGGAACAGTTGACAAATGGCAATTTTCCGAGTAATGTTTGCCTTTTTATTTGATCTGAGCCAAATCTGAAACTCTTAAGAGGAATTACTTCTTTATAAGACTTGGTTGATTAAAAAAAAAAAAAGATAGTCTGCTTTTATTTTAAAAATCTACTTCTCATTTGCAGCAATTAAGAGAATGTAACTGTTACGCATCGTATATAACTATGGGCTGTAATCACACAAATGATCATTATGTTTCTTTATAATACTTATAACACTTCTGTTTTCCTTTCAGTGTCTCTAGTGCCCAATGATGTGTTAAAGAAAAAGAATAGTCTTTCAGTCACATTAAAAACAGAAGCATTCTCTGTGAAAGCTATATGATCCAAGTACACTATCTGATGCAAATAATCAAGTATGTTTTTGGTGTTCTGAAAATACCTATACAGAGCAATTAAAAAAAAAAAAAACAATTCTAAAAGATTGACTATGTAGAATAGTTATCTACAAATAGCTCAGGTTTCTTTGATTAGCGATATGATTAATTAACTTAATATTTAATCCATATTTTATTGCATCAATCTCTGTATTAGAACTCAGATGTACATGTTCTCATTATATTACTTTTTACTAATTTTTTATTTTCTAAATTATATGATTACAGCTGTAGTATACATCATCTAAACAATAAAGAAACTATATTTCATTGAATAAAAGGCTTTCTAATGTCCCTCAATAGCATTTTAAACAATTAAAAGTAAATAAGTATATGTATATGTATGTATATATATATATGTATATACATATGTATGTGTATATATATATATGTGCGTGTATATGTATAGAAGAAATATAATCAAAAGTCTATTGGATATGTAGAAGCTTCAAGGACTGGCCCAGGGGGATTTCAGACATCTATTTTTAGTAAAAAAAGAAAACTTCAAAACTGATTGTTCTAAGTTATTTGTTTTATGAGATATGCTTCCCTTCCAAATTATAGTTTCTATTTTAAAATAAGCCTTTAGCAGATAATATTGTTTATCACCAAAAAATCCACTCGAGTCTATCAGTCTAACTTATTTTTTATCACAAAAGAACGCATGCGTAGTTAGAGTTCTTATATCCTATAAGTTAACTACTTTGTACATACCCCCCACATACACATACATAACACATACATAGACAAACACAAACATATACTCACATGCTTTTGTGTTTAAGATGGGGAGATACGGAACTTAGTATGCACCTATTCTTCTCTGTAATCCAAATTGTATATTTCACCTTAATTTTACTTTTTTCTTATTGTGTTTCCTTAAAAATTCTTTCAAGTAAAACAAATTAAAAACCTCATTCCTCAAGGACATTTTTTTATCTGAAGATTTGAGCAACTGTAGATTTAAAATATATATATATATATTTTTTTTTTTGTAATCTTTGAGAGAACTAGGACATCAACAAACAAATTCATATGAAAGGGGTTTAGATCTTAAGAAATATAATTCAGATCTAATGAGATATTAGTCACATATTGAATTACTGTCAGGATTACTCCCTCACCCAGTGTTTTAAATTTATTTAAATTTGGTGATTTTATAGTAATAACAATAGAAAGACAGTAAGGTAATCTCTTTTTCTTTTTTGCATTTAAAAAGCAAATGTTTCAGTTAACTGCCATGTAAATGGATTTAAAAAATTGCTGCTTATACCTTTAGGACAAAAGGACAAGCAAAAGATCTGTGTTATTCATGGACTCTGATTTATTCCAGTTTGCCTGCTTAAGTTATGTCAAATAGTTTTTATAGTACATAAAGAATCCTAACATTTAGAGAGATAGTAAATCTAAAATGGAGACTTTTTCCTAATATGTGTGTTATAGTGATTGTATATGTCAAGGCTTAGTTTATTTACAATGCATAGTAAAGTAGCATTTGTGATTAGAATAACAGGGATTCCAGACACTGATTTTTGTCACACCAATACTTTAAGGTAAAGTGGCCTGTCTGTATTTCACTGAAACAATATAATCTTGATTTGCCTTAAAATTAAATTAATTTTTTTATAAAAAAGTTTAAACATTGCTGTGACTTACTTTTTTTTTAAATAAAAAGCTGTCATCCAGGAATTTTTCCACAAACAGTATTGCATTTGACAAGCTTACTGGTAATGCACTCATTATTTTTTCTTTCTTTTTCCCGAATAAACAAAATTGGGTTCACATATGTTTGTTTTAAATTCAGTCAACTCTGTCTTGCAGTTAGGATATGGAAAATTGGCTAGATTTTTTTACTCACCTACAAAACTTGAATCAAGTAACCATTTTAAAAGTACTATATTTAGTGTCCACAAAAGTTTAGATAACTTGTGGTTAGATTTTACTGCCAAGAATACACTACAAGTCTTTTGTTAATGTTATTTTTAGATGGGAAAGGAGGTAGACAATTTTCTTTTCTGCAATGTAAATAAATTTTTTTTCTAATATCTCAGAACTTATACTCTGGTTTCTCTTCAGATCGTATAGATCTTTCACCTTTTACTAATATCTCAGAACTCAGTAAACATAGGGACACTTTGAAATATATTTATTTATGATTATTGTTCTTTTCATGCACACAGACAGTCTCCAGCCTCTGAAGTGCAGAGGTCTTATTTACTTGCTATCACCATCTGTGAGGAAATATTTTGAGTTGAAAAGAAGCATCAAAAGAATAATCCCACCTGCAGATGCTGCTCAACTGAGAAATTAATCCCAATAATTGAAACCTTCATTTAGTGAACACTGATTTATTTTTCTTTTCATTATAACACAATAGTTTACCTTATCTGACTCTCTGGATAAGAAAAAAATGCTAATTATTTTTTGTTCAGATTTGCATTTGAAACTTCACTTTAATTAGGGCTTTAAGTAAAAATGGTACAAAAACTCCTTGAAACTCTCCATCTCTCTACTACTCACCTACCACCCAACCCTTTCATATCCCACCCTCAATCCCCTAACACGTGCCAAGCATAGTATATATTGTTGATCCTGACTCCAAACTGCAATCCATATATGGTTACCATGGCAGAGCAGGAATCTGGGGCTATCTTTAGGATGATGGAGCCTAAGGAAGACCACACCATATGTTCTAGATTTTTTCATCACCCACACCTAAGATTTGTATACCTGTAAACCAAACCAAAACCAAACCCACTGCCGTCGAGTCGATTCTGACTCATAGCGACCCTAAAGGACAGAGCAGAACTGCCCATAGGGTTTCCAAGGAGGGGCTGTTGGATTAGAACTGCTGACCTTCTGGTTAGTAGCCACGCTCTTAACCTCTGTGCCACTAGGGCTCCTTAACCTATAAAGCAAGATAAAATAAAAAGTGCAGCCCATCAATGGAAAACCTCACAAAAAGGCAATCAAGTAACTGAGGAATGGGCATGAAAATGTGAAGGGAAATTTTACCTGCATTCTCTTGGTGATTGATGGGAGAAATTTGAAGAATGATTTGTATCCTATTTATCTTTTATCTCCTCTGTGTCATTCATTCAATCTTTGTCTTTTTCATCCATGTCATTCATTCTTTCATTTATTCATTCAACTAACATTTATTGATCATATTAGCATTAAGTACCACTTAATTTCTACTTTATTTGCCAAACTTGTTTCTTCCTCAAGAATTTAAGTTTCCCCATTACCTTGTTTTATTTCTTCATAGCATTTGCGCTTCTTGAAATCTTATGTGTTTGTTTGCTACATTGTCTGTTTACCTCTACTTAAATTTAAGTTTGTGAGAGCAACAGCTTGTAGGTGTTGTTCAGTGTTGAATTTCCCAGACCTAGGGAGGTTCCTGAAGGAGTCTTGGTGGTGCAGTGGTTAAAGCACTCAGCTGCTAACCAAAAGGTGGGCAGTTTGAACCCACCAGCTGCTCCATGGGGGAAAGATGTGCCAGTCTGCTTCCATAAAGATTTACAGCCTTGGAAACTCTATGGGGTAGTTCTACCCTGTTCTATAGGGTGCCTATCAGTCAGAGTCAACTTGATTACAGTGGGTTTAGGGAGATAACTTGGCATGTTGTAATAGTTATGTCAATAGTAAATAATAATAATATTTGATAGCAGCTAACCTTTACTGAATTTTTAAAATAAATGTTCTCAATAAATGAAAGAATGATGCAACTCATACCAAGGGAATCATTGGGATTAATTAAACCCAGATTATATTATCGGAAGAGGCTGCATAGGCCCGGCTCACTATTATTTACTCCCCATTGCTAACCGCCGCATTGTCTCATGATCTTGTTTCTCCCTCCAGTTCTAGTCTGTACGAAAGGTTTAAGATTAACCGATGTTCCTCCTTAGAGGCTGGAGAACCAGTGATAATGATCTAAGGATGAAAACCAAACAAAGCACCCATCTTGTGACAAGAAAAAATAGGATGTTGCCAGATAATCCCCAAAAATGTCACTAGATAACCCCCAAGAATGCCAGTGAAAGATTAACTCATCTAAGACATGACCCCCTCAAGGGGGAACTAACACAAACTTCTAAGACCCATAATCCTGTACCTATAGAAGCCTTCAGCCGATCTCCAGTTGGAGAGACGGGTTTTTTGGAGGAGTCTATTTCCCTCTGTCTCCTATATATCGATATATAATAAACTTCGTGCTGCTCACCTCACCCGTCTCAGAATTGGCAATTGCGGCAGGCGGCTCTGATCCTCATTATTACGGTAACATTATTATATTTAATGATCTATTTATCCCATAAATTTTCACTTTCAAATAGCCCTTAAATGGGAGGCTATTTGCAATCACTTCTCTTCATTATCCACTAGACATGATTTTCCTGGACAAGAATTATAGGAATTGGTTTTTGTGAGATCTTAACCACTAAATATTAAATGGATATTCACTTGAGTCCGGGGCCCATGATGGCTTTTAAATTGGCTAATGATACACAAATCCCTAAGCAGAACTGATGATAACATCAAGATTCTACCTTGGTTTGTCTCTGACATCATCTGCTGCGGATTTATCTCTTTTAGACTACTCCCTCCCTCCCTCCCTCCCAGTGTTTTTCTAACTTTTACTTTAACTGATTGTCTGACTTTACAATGCTCTAGTAGAATTCATTAGTCATATACTTATTGACTTTTAACATTTTAGACATGATTGTTGCTCTGTAAGAATATTTCAAAGGAGTCTTGTGTGTCCTGTAAGAATATTTCAGAGGAGTCCTGGTGGCAATGGTTAAGTGCTCGGCTGCTAACAGAAAGGTTGGCAGTTTGAACTCACCCAGCAGCTGTTTGAGACGAAGACCTGGCAATCTACTCCCATAAAGATTATAGCCTAGGAAACGATATGGGGCAGTTCTGTTTTGTTGCATGGGTTGCTATGAGTCGAAAATTGACTCAGTGGAATCTTAGAACAACAATCAAGTTCTTTAAGGTCTAATGTTATATTTTTCTCAAAAATAAGTCTGAGATTATGTAAAAAAAGTAAAGAAGTTTTGCCTTTAATTATGAATGACATCTCCTTAAAGAGTCAACCACATGCTGCTAAAGTTAGAAAATATTTGTTCTTTCGGATGTTCTGTGAAAAAAAGAAAGAATTTGTTCACATTCATATATAGGAGTTTTAAATCTTCTTAGATTCTCCCTAGCACATAAGCATTCTTTGTTTTTTTATTTAAAATTTAAATCTTTCATGTAAAAAAGAATATTCTGCAGCTGACCAGCTCAAGTTGAGTTGCAGTCTAAAAATAAAAGTTAAATTAATTCAGTAGTTTAACTGAACCAATAAATGCCATCAGACATATCACTAAATTGGTTCATTTTAAATAATTAGCTCATTACAAAGGTTTGCATTATCTGTAGAATGAATAATATTTTTCAGGATTTATTATAAAATGTATGTTTTATGCATAATATTACCTCATAAAGATGACATTTTGAAGAGTTTAACACGTCTTCATATAATGTATCATTTAAAATTGTGCATTGTATTACTTTTATTTAATGTTCTGAAATATATATTCTGGAGTCCCTGGGTGGCACAGATGGTTAAGTGGCTCAAATATTAACTGAAATGTTGGCAGTTCAAATCCATCCAGAGGTACCTCAGCAGAAGGACTTGGAGATCTATTTCTGAAAGATTACGGCCATTGAAAACCCTATGGAGCACACTTCTACTTTGAAACACATGGGGTCATCATAAATCAGAATCGCCTCCACAGTAACTGGTTTGTTGGTTGGTTGGGTAATATTGATTTTTAGATGACATGTTTTAACAAAATTTTGATAGTGATCAAGTGGAAGTGTTCTCTAATCCTTAGAACACCATAAGCAGAGTTATTTATCTTTACAGCATCTTTGCACTTGAATTGACAGAAAAGCGAATAAAAAATTAAACTACCTAAGGTTATTGTGGAATGGGGCCAAGGGAAAAATTCAGACAGATGTCTCATCTGGTCATTCTGTTCTAATGGAGGCAGCACAATCTCAGTCAGTAAACAACATTGATTAAATATACCCTTAAAAACTTCTACCATTTTATCTAGTCAGGATTTTTCCTTGAATAAGGGAAATGATGCCAGTCCATTCTGGTATTACAACATGAATCACTGAAAAAATTTGTTTAGCAAGCTTTTATTATGTCTTTTGTTCTCTGCTAAGTGAGATATAAAGAAGCCTTTTAAGATATATTTCTGTCATCAAGGCACTACTAGTGTAATTAGGGAGACAAATTTAAGAGCTAAATTGTTTCTTACTCCTTCACTTGTAGGAAATAAAAAAGTGATTAGCATGGACTGTGGTAGTAAAATCATCATAGAAGAAAGAGACTTCAGCCAGATCCTAAGAATTGTGAAGAATATAGTTTTGTTGAAAGAAGAAGGGGAGGCACATCACGAAGGCAGAAAATATAATCAAAAGAATCTCCGTGAGTGCCACATTTGAGATGTTTAAGGCTACTAAAAAGGAAGCGTAACTTGATCAACTTAGTAAGTACACTTTAGTGAGAGATTGTTGCTGTTGGTTACCTCAACTTGATTCTAACTCTCAGTAAAAACCCAGATTATCTGTTTAGGAAGATTTTGCTTACTAAAGATTCTTGGAGTTACCAAGGAGTGTCCAAGTGATGATCATGAAAATAGAGGGAGTGATACTGAAAGGAAGTCTGAAGTTTATATGCAAAGAAAAATTAAGCTGCATGCACACAGGTTTCCCAAACAAAACGCAAGACTATTTTAAATATGGTAAAAATTCAGGGATAAAGGGAAAGAGAAAATTCACAGAAATGGTAAAACTGGACACATGCCAAAGAATGATGGGCTAAAGAAACAACCTCGAAAAAGTGATTTCTAAACTAGAACTGACATTAAAATAAGCAATACAATCTTTAGAGACCTCCCTTTTACATTCCTCTTAGAAACTGGCCATACCACTCCTTGGTAACTCCAAGAATCTTTAGTAAGCAAAACCTTCCTAAACAGATCATTCGGGTTTATACTGAGGGTTAGAATCAAGTCGAGGTAACCAGCAACAACAATCTCTCACTGAAGTGTGCTTACTAAGTTAGTTGATCAAATTACACTTCCTTTTTAGTAGCCTTAAACATCTCAAGTGTGGCACTCATGGAGGTTCTTTTGATTATATTTTCTCCCTTTGTGATGTGCCTCCCTGTCTTCTTTCAACAAAACTGTATTCTCCACAATTCCTAGGATCTGGCTGGAGTCTCTTTCTTCTACGATGATTTTACTACCACAGTACAACCCCTACAATAACTATTACCTCAAAGAGTGAGACTGCTGGAACGTGTAGGTGAGTTTGTGGGATTATAACATATATAAATCCTTAAATTGGGATGCATATTCTCTTATGTTTTTTCTTTGAGCTCTTTTTTTCTGAGATCCTGGGTAATAAAGCATTTGTTGTTGTTAATTGCCATTAAGTCGATTCTGACTCCTGGACACCCCGTTTGCGCAGAGTAGAACTGCTCCACAGAGTTTTCAAGGCTGTGACCTTCTGGAAGCAGATCACCAGGCCTGAATTTGAAGGCGCCTACTGGTGGGTGTGAACTCCCAACCTTTCAATTAGTAGCAGAGAGCTTATTTGCTTGTGCCGTACAGGGACTCCAATAAATTCACCCAAGGCGTGTTTGGACTTGATCTGACAGCAAGAGAAGTATTTGTTAATATAATTAAAAAAACTACGAGGAGGACAAGATAAATGGATCCGTAGTACTAAGTATATGGTATTCACATTAACCTTAGAGTGGATAAAAAGATGATCTGTTGTGTGGTATTAATGTTGTATGGTATTGATGACAGCATCAAAGAATGACACCAGTCAGTATCAAATGAACTTTTGGGAGACAATCACGATTTTCACTGTCAGTTTACTCCTTGGCTAAATTTATTCTGATACCACTGTACAAAATGATATTTGTAGAACTAATTTTCTTGAATTAAAATCTAAACAAGTCTATATTTACATTCTTTCTATTTTTATTTATCTTTGCCACAGTAGTATTACTTTATTGATAATACTTTTGAACTATGTTTCCATAAAAAAATACAGTTCATAGGTTAATCTTGTAAAATTAAGAAGAAAAAAGTCAGGGAATTACCTGTAGTTTGAGTATCTAAACGTAAGTACTGTTAATATTTTTGGTTCATTTAAAAAAAAAATTAAGACAAATGTTCTTTTTGTAATCAAGCAGTATATAAAAACTCTCGTCTTGCTTTTTTTTTTCCATTTAATATATCACGAAGTCATATGTTGATATGTATTCTTTGAGGATTACTTTTAGTAGCTACGTAATATTCCATCAAGTTAACCCCATGCACTGTTATTGTTGTTGTTGTTGGGTGCTGTCAAGTTGATTCTGACTCATAGTGACACCATGTGTCAGGGTAGAAGTGCCCCATAGGATTTTCTTGGTTATTATCGTTATGGAAGCAAATTGTCAGTTCTTTCTCCCATAGAGGTGCTGGGTGGGTTCTAACCGCCAACCTTTCAGTTAGCACCCGAGCACTTAACCATCGTACTACCAGGGCTCCTAAGTACTTGAAATTATTCTTTCTAAAATTGATCCCAGAATCTTTAACAGATCAAAGTTAAGAAGCTGATATTAGTGATAACATATATGAAATTTAGAAGGCAATTTAATCTCCAGAAGATACACTGAGATAGGTTTCTAACTTGTTAATTCTTGCTTGTGTGTCACAAATGACTGATAAAGTTTAACTTCACTGTGAAAATGCAGGAAAACATGACCACTTTGTGGAGAAGCCCTGAAGAAAATTGTTATGCTTTCACTCAGGATTAGATATTAAAATCATTTACTTAAAGAAAAACAGATATTTCTTGGGCATATAATAAATACATGTATATGTATAATGTGTAGATATTCTAAGTTGTTGGTGTTGTTAATTGCCATCAAGTAGATTCCAACTCATGGTGACCCCAGGTGTGCAGATTAGAACTGTGCTCCATAGGGTTTTTAGGGCTGTGACATTTTGGAAGCAGATTGCCAGGCCTGTGTTTTGAGGCACCTCTGGGTGGATTTCAACTGCCAACCTTTCAGTTAGTAGTCCATCACAAACAACAACAACAGATACTCCAATGCATACGGTTATTTTCATATGAAATGAAAGAAAATATTTTGGGTAAATTTAAAGATTTGTGTACATTTAAAGTGAAGGAGAACAAATAGGGAAAGCTGTGTTTTTACTTTCAGTGATACAAGCTAAAGTTACATTATAGGGCTTTCCATTTCTCCCCTCAGCAATAATTGTGGAGAAATTACATTCACCTTTCCACATCTGAGATGTTTAACTTACTGAGATTTACAGTGACTTCTTTCAGATTGGCACATTAGAGCAGTTACTTAGTCAACAAGTATAGCAATATGTAATTTAGTGACAAATGTGGTTACTAGGTTACAAATGAGTTATGTTATCTTTGGTGAACTCTAGGACTGTGAATAATCAAATTAGTTTTCTCCCCCAAATTTAAAAAAAAAAAAAGTAAATTCAAGAAATTGGATCATAATGGCAGATTCAGCAAATAAAGACATTTAATTCCCCTTCCACCTAAAATACCCAAAAATGATAAAAAATAAAATAAATCTCTCTAATTTACTGGTAAACAAGATACATAAGCCATGTAGAAAATCAGTATGTCAAAATCAATAGCTTTCATATAATCCTGCTACAAGCAATTAGAAAATGTAACTAAAAAGTATGAAATATCTAGAAATAAACCTATCAATAACTGTGCACTAATATATGTTTTTACTGCCTCAAATATTGCTGGAAGCAGAATGAATTCTGGAAGATCCAACCCTTACCTCTCTTCTCAGATTCTAGAAGAATAAAGTGGAATGTATGCATGTGGTTTGTTTTGTGTGGGGTGGTAGGTAGAGGGGTGCATGCATTCTTATTATCCTTCTTGCCCAGATATTTTCTCCACTCTCCAAAATTCTCTCTATTCTAGTGCTTAAGAATTTCAGAATGAAAGGCAAGAATATTCTGCACATTTTTGGTTAATCACTCCATCATACCATTTATTAAGGCATTATACTAAGTGCATAATTGAAGGAAGGGAAAAACAGGATGAAGGAAACAAAAATTAATATATCAAAATAGTATGTGCTCACAATTTTTAGTAAGTTTAAATGCCTGTCAAGAAACCTAAAAATAAATGTGCAGCACATAAAGAAAACTCTAATATATGAATGAGAGTGTGAGTAAAAAAGTATGTTTTATCTTAGGTATGAAGACACTAACAAAATGTCAATGTTACTAAATATATCTATAAATTTTGTGATCTTGTTCTTGGCAATAGAGGGAGAACTTGACAAATGCTTCTAGATTGATCTATAACTTTAAACATCCAAAAATAAAATAAAAATTAGGAAAGAGAAATATTTAAAAAGAATGTGTATCACTATCCCTATGAGTTTTAAAAATCCCCATGGTCATTCTTTAAAAAGCAGTGGAAATAGATCTGAATACATACAGGAATATATTAACTGATGAATGTGACATTTCAAATACCAGAACATATGAAATCACTTCATAAATCAATGCTGAGAAAACTGGCTAGGGATTTGGGAAAAATAATGCTAAATTTCTAATTCCTGTCTTATGGAAAATAAGATGGGGCCAGACTTTAAATGCAAAAATTTAAAAATAAAAATACCAGAGAGGAACAGAATTTAAAAAAAAAAAAAAATCTTAGGTTGAGATGATTACTTCCAAGTGAAAAGTGAAACCTAGAAGTCCTACTTTATTTTTGACTGCATAACATTTAGAAATATTTAAATAGTAACAAATATTATAAACAACATCAAAAAGCTTTAAAAAATAAGCAACAAATAACTGAGAGTTTACTATCAACTCTCTAGCACTTAATCTATTAATTTAGGAATAAAATGATTAAAATACTGATAATTTCAGCAGGGGGTGTGGTTGTTGTTAATTTGGTATTTTTTTGGTTTTTAGAGTTGTTTCAAAAATCAATCAGCATTTATTGAGCTTAATAGTAGTTATATTTACAAATGCATTATCCCATCTTATAGCATATAGTAATAGTCTTTATTTACTTATTTTTTTAATTGTACTTCAGGTGAAGGTTTACAGAACAAATAGTTTCTCATGAAACAGTAGTACACATATTGCTTTATGACATTGGTTAACAACCCCACAACATGTCAACCCTCTCCCTTCTCAACCATAATAGTCTTTAAATTGTTTCAAACTGTCCACCTGGTAAGTAGGTAAAATTTTAATTATGATTTAAGTAGTAGTGAACAAATTATTTAAATTAAAATAAAAAATTTACATGATCTAATCTAAAGAATGGAGTGAAATACAAACTACATATATATTTGTTTATTGTGCTTTAGGTTGTAAGTTTGCAGCTCAGTTTAATTTCTCATTCAAAAATTTATACACATATTGTTTTGTGAAATTAGTTGAAATCCCCACAATGTGACAACACTTTCCACCCTGGGTTCCCTGAGTTCATTTGTCCAGTTCCTGTCCCTTCCTGCCTTCTCATCCTGCTTTTGAACAGCAGCTGCCCATTGGGTCTCATATATTTGATTGAACTAAGAAGCACGTTCTTTATGTGTGTTATTTTTTGTTTTCTAAGCCTGTCTAATCTTTATCTGAAAAGTAGGCTTCAGGAATGATTTTACTTCTGGGTTAGCAGAGTGTCTGGGGTCCATAGTTTTGGGGGTTCCTGCAGTCTCTGTCAGACCAGTAAGTCTGGTCTTTTTACGTGAATTTTAACTCTGTTCTGCATTTATTTCCTGCTCTGTCCGGGACTCTCTGTTGTGATCCCTATCAGTTTGGTCATTGGTGGTAGCTGGGCACCATCTAGTTCTTCTGATTTCAGGCTGGTGGAGTCTCTCATTCATGTGGTCCTTTAGGCCTTTGGGCTAATATTTTTCTTGTGTCTTTGGTTTTCTTCACTCTCATTTGCTCCGAGTGGGATGGGACCAACACGTGTATCTTAGATGGCCACTCTCAGGCTTTTAAGACTCCAGATGCTACTCACCAAAGTGGGATGTAGAACATTTTCTTTATGAACTATGTTATTCCAATTGACCTAAATTTTCTCTGAGACTATGGTCCCCAGCCCCCAGGCCCACCTACTTGGTCCTTCAAAGGGTTTGGATGTGCCTAGAAAATTTCTATGCTTTTGTTTAGGTCCAGTTGTGCTGACTTCCCCTATTGTGTGTTGTCCTTCCCTTTACCCAAGTTGACACAAGTCTACTATCTAGTTAATGATTCCCCTTCCCCTCCCTCCCTCCCCTTTGATGGTTACCCTTGTAACCATCAAAGAATGCTTTTTTCTGTGTATGAACCTTTTCTTGAGTTCTTATAATAGTAGTCTTACACAGTATTTGTCCTTTTGTGACTGACTTACTTCACACAGCATAATACCCTCCAGATTCATCCATGTTGTGAGGTGTTTCCCAGATTCATCACTGTTCTTTATCATTGCATAGTATTCCACTGTGTGTATATACCATAGTTTGTTTATCCATTCATCTGTTGATGAGCATTTAGGTTGTTTCCATCTTTTTGCTGCATGCTGCAATGAACATGGATGTGCATATGTCTATTCATGTGATGGCTCTTATTTCTCTAGGGTATATTCCTAGGAGTGGGATTGCTGGATTATATGATATTTCTATTTCTAGCTTTTTAAGGAAGCACCATATCATTTTCCAAAACCTATATATGCTTAAGAATTATTTTAACATCATCTATATTCTGGAAGGGGCTCTTGTGGCACAGTGGTTAAGCATTTGACTGCTAACCAAAAGGTCAACAGTTCGAATCCACCAGCTGCTCCTTGGAAACCCTATGGGGCAGTTCTGCTCTATAGGGTTGCTATGAGTTGGAATTGACTCAATGGCAGTGGGTTTATCTTCTGGAAAGGGAGTCTTGTGGAATGATGGTAAGTGCTTGGCTGCTAACCAAAGAGTTGATGGTTCAGATTCACCCAGTGGCTCGGTTGGAGGAAGACCTGGAGCTCTCCTCCCTAAAAGTTTACAGCCTAGTAGAACTGTCAGACAGTTCTACTCTGTCACTTGGGGTCACTATGAGTTGAAATTTATTCAGTGACACCTAACAACATAGGAGTCAAGTTGTTGATTTATAAGGCCAATGTTTTCAGACACGTTGGGAAGTTTCTTCTTTATTTCTAACTGTTAACGTACTTCCTCCATAGATTTTCTGTGAAGTCACATTTCATGTTTTTCATGTAGCTCAGGCAGAATCTAGAGTTTCAGCTAAAACTTTTGAATCTCATTTTCAAACTGCATTTTCACACTATAAATATGTTAAGCTAGAAAGTTAAGCAAGAAAGATCAGTTAGAATCATTTTAAAGAGAGAAAATACATCAGATGTTCTGTGGTGCTTGTAGATGTCCAGGGGGTGGCTGCTGTAAACCTGAATCAAATCTACATATCACCCTGAATCCCTGAGCCCTCACAGCTTAGTCCTTCTCCTCCCGTGGGCACCTGATAATGTGTTGGATGCCTTGACCTGCTTTGGCCTCTGCCCTGGGCTGCCTGTGGACTAGCAGGTGCAGAGGAGCCACTTGAAAAAAAATCTGGATTTCCAACCCCAATTCAGTCAGTTTTTGCCTGTTGTGACCATTTTCTTAGATTGTTGACCTTTCTCTCAGCCAACAAAACTGCTAACCAATTATTTAAACTATTTTCTCAAAGTTGCTAATCCATCCTTCCCTTGTGTCTTTGGTTTTCTTCATTCTTCCTTGCTCCTGAAGGGGTGAGACCAGTGGAGTATCTTAGATGGTTGCTCACAAGCTTTTAAGACCACAGATGCTATTCACCAAAGTAGAATGTAGAACATTTTCTTTATAAATTATGTTATGCTAGTTGAGCTAGATGTTCCCCAAGCCCTCAACTCAGTAATTTGGTCCCTCACTGAGCTTGGAAGTGTCTATGGAGCTTCCATGACCTTGCCTTGGACAAGTTGCGCTGGTTTCCCTAGTATTGTGTACTGTCTTACCCTTCACCAAAGTTACCACTTATATATTGTCTATTTAGTGTTTTTCCAGCCCAACCTCTCCCCTCGGCAGACAAAACTACTAACCAATTACTTAAACTATTTTCTCAAGGTTGCTAGTCTACCTTTTTTTGAAAAAAAATGGTACTTTCCTATTGTTTCTCCAGGTCTCCCGCCATCTTCCTATAGGAGTCAAGTTGTTCATGTATAAGGCCAGTGTTTTCAGACACATTGGGAAGTTTCTTCTTTATTTCTAACTGTTAACTTACTTCCTCCATAGATTTTCTGTGAAGTTGCATTTCATGTTTTTCATCTAGCTCAGGCAGAATCTAGAGTCTTAGCTGAAACTTTCAAATCTCATTTTTAAACTGCATTTTCACACTGTAAATATGTTACTCTGATTTGAGACTTTTGATTTGAACTTCAGTTGCTTTTGTCATTTAACTTTCTTCATATAACTTTTTAAATACTTCTTGTTTTTCTCTTTCAAGCTTTTTAAAGAAAACCTTTAAGTTAAAAGCATTGATGAGTTTCTTCAAATTGTCCTCTTCCTGATAATCTTGGTCCCCATTTTCTGATTCACTGTTTTTGTCTAATTCCTTTTTGCCATTATCAGTAGTCTTCTCCAAAGAGAACAGGTTAAACTTAACATCTTTAGCACAGTTTCAGTCAGAGATTTAAAAAGAGGATCCTTTATCATTTACAACCTGCTCCCTTTCTATGTTGAAGTTTTCAAGCTTTTTTTTTTTTTTTTCTGTTTCTTCAGCTGTTGCATTCTTTGCTTCTATTTAGCACCTTCTTGAGCAAGCAACTTTAGGTTTACCTGTAGCTGAATGTTTTCATCAAACCATTAACTATTTCACTATGATGTTCTACATTCTTCTGAGATGCCTTTGAGATGTTTGCGGTCTCAGTCAGAGATTAGAAAGATTTTGATGTCTCTTTGAGTGACAGTGTCTGTCCTTGAAGATGAGCCATCATGACACATGAACTGAAAGTTTAAAGGTTTTGCCTTTCTGTTCTCTGTTGAGAAGATTTATAAAAAGGTGGACCTGTTCCTATACTTAATAAGTACCGTCAAATACTTAGATTTTAACTTTAGAGAACTGGCCTTCACTCCTGGTGATGTGAGGGCTTCAAAGTCTTTGCAGCCATTATTAATCTTGTAATTTATCTTAAAATATTCTTCAATTTGGACACATAATCATTTGGCTAGCCATTTTTTTTCTTTACAGTATTCCAACTTTTACTGTAAAAACAATCAAAGCAACAGATACCAAAATTTTCAAGGGAAACTCAAACAAACTTGAGCCTTGTGTCCAAAATTCAGTCAACACCATCAGAACACCACACAGCTACCACAGGACTGGCTAAAAAGAAATTTGTGAGACTATCAAGCAGGTTGTACATGGGTCCAAAGGACACTGCAGCTCTGTCTCTGGCTAGTAGCTTGTGGGCTAAAACTGCCTGCCTGGAACTCTGCAAGTTTCCTATGTGTAACCATAACCTGGGGCTTCAAAATTGGAACCAGTATTTGAGAAAAGCAATACATCGTTGCCGTCAAGTCGATTCCAACTCAAAACAACCCTACAGGACAGAGTAGAGCTGCTCTGTAGGGTTTCCAAGGAGCAGCTGCTGGATTCTAACTCCCAACCTTTCAGTTAACAGCCAAACTCTTAACCACTGTGCATCAACTTCCCAAAGAGTATCCTATTTTAGGCTGAAAATCCTGTGAGGTTGACAACACTTTAAGGTTGATCATCATATGAGGTTGTTAAATTTCTTTTAATGGATAAACTTAAGTTTAGCCTAGACAAATATCTTATTCAGAGACAGAACTACTAAGATGCCGGGTTTGATTTTGAATCAAAATTATCTGACTCCAAGTAAATTTTTTTTTTTTTTTAATTGTACTTCAGGTGAAGGCTTACAGAAGAAAAACTTTGTCGTGAAACAGTAGTACACATACTGTTTTATGACTTTGGTTTTGGGTTAACAACCCGACAGCATGTCAACCCTCTCCCTTCTTGACCTTTTTTTTTTTTTTTGGTGAGAATATACATAGCCAAAGATACACCATTTCAAAAATTTCTACATGCACAGTTCAGTGACATCGACTACGCTCTTCCAGTTGTGCTGCTATTCTTACTTTAGATGAAGGCTTACAGAACAAAATAGGTTCTCATTTAACAGTTGGTACAGATGTTGCCCTAGGACAATGGTTAACAATCTCACAACACATCAACACTATTCTTACTCAACCTTGGGTTCCCTATCACCAGCTTCCCTGTCCCCTTCTGCCTTCTGGCCCTTGTCCCTGGACTGCTGTACCTCATTAGTCCCATTTGGTTTTATGGGGCTGTCCACTCCCAGGCTGAATGGTGAACTTTGGAGATGACTTCACCACTGAGCTAAAAGGGTGTCTGGAGGCCATATTCTCAGGGTTTCTCCAGTCTCGTTTAGGCCAGTAAATCTGGTGTTTTTTTTGTGAGCTAGAATTTTGTTCTACATCCTTCTCCAGCTCTGTCCAGAAACCTCTGTTGTGATCCCGGTCAGAGCAGTCAGTGGTGGTAGCCGGCACCATCTAGCTGTACTGGACTCCGTTTGGTGGAGGCCTTGGTAGCTGTGGTCCATTAGTCCTTTGGACTAATGTTTTCCTTGTATCCTGTTCTCTTCATTCTCCCTTGCTCCTAAATGGATGAGACCAGTGGAGTATCTTAGATGGCCGCTCACAGGCTTTTAAGACCCCAGACACTACTCACCAAGGTAGAATGTAGAACACTGTCTTTATAAACTGTGTTATGCCAATTGAGCTAGATGTTCCCCGAGACCATGGTCCCCACAGCCCTCCACCCAGCAATTCAGTTCCTCAGGGAGTTTGAATGTGTGTATGGAGCTTCCATGACCTTTCCTTGTACAAGTTGTGCTGGTTTCCCCTGTATTGTGTACTGTCTCACCCTTCACCCAAGATACCACTTATCTATTGCCTATTTAGTATTTCCCCCCCCACCCCTCCCATCCCTGGTAACCAACAAAGATTGTTACATTTTGTGTGTGAACTTTTTCATGGGTTTTTACAATAGAGGTCTCATACAATATTTGTCCTTTTATGATTGACTTATTTCACTCAGCATAATGTCCTCCAGTTTCATCCATGTTATGAGATGCTTCACAGATTCATCGTTTTTCTTTCTCATTGCATAGTACTCCATTGTGTGTATGTACCATAGTTTGTGTATCCATTCATCTGTTGATGGGCATCTAGGTTGTTTCCATCGTTTTGCTGTTGTGAACAATGCTGCCATGAACATAGGTGTGTGTATGTCTATTCGAGTGACGACTCTCATTTCTCTAGGATATATTCCCAGGAGTGGGATTGCTGGATCAAATGGTATGTCTATTTCTGGCTTTCTGAGGAAGCACCATATCATTTTCCAAAATGGTTGTATCATTTTGCATTCCCACCAGCAGTGCATAAGAGTTCCGATCTCCCCGCAGCCCCTCCAACATCTGTTATTTCCAGTGTTTTTGAATCGTGCCAGTAATGCTGGGGTGAGATGCTATCTCATTGTGGTTTTAATTTGCATTTCTCTAATGGCTAGTGATCGCAAGCATTTCCTCATGTGTCTGCTGCCCATTTGAACGTCTTCTTTGGTGAAGCGTCTGTTCATTTCCTTTGCCCATTTTTTAATAGGATTATTTGTCTTTTTGTTGTAGAGGTGTTGGATTTTCTTGTAGATTATGGAGATTAGACCTTTGTCTGACTTGTACTGTCCAAAATTTTTTTCCCAGTCTGTAGGTTCTCTTTTGACTCTTTTGGTGAAGTCTTTTGAAGAGCATAGGTGTTTGATTTTTAAAAGATCCCAGTAATCTAGCTTATCTTTTGGGGTTTGTGTGTTGATGGTTATGGTTTGTGTCCTGTTAATGCCATGTATTGAGGCCTGTAGTGTTGGTCCTATTTTTGTCTTCTGTGAGTTTTATAGTCTTAGGCTTCATATTCAGGTCTTTGATCCATTTTGAAGTAGTTTTTGTATATGGCATGAGGTATGGCTCCTGCTTCATTTTTTTGCGATGGATATCCAGTTTTGCCAGCACCATTTTGTTAAAAAGACCGTCTTTTCCCATTTGATGGACTTTGGGCCCTTGTCGAAGATCAGGTGACCGTAGGTGGATGGATTTACATCTGGGTTCTCAATTCTGTTCCATTGGTCAATGTATCTTTCGTTGTACCAGTACCAGGCTGTTTTGACTACTGTAGCTGTATAGTAGGTTCTGAAGTCAGGTAGTGTGAGTCCTCCAACTTTATTCTTCTTCTTTAGTAGTGCTTTACTTATTTGGGGCTTTTTGCCTTTCCATGTAAAGTTAATGATTAGTTTTTCCATCTCTTTGATGAATGTTGTTGGTATTTGGATCGGGATTGTGTTGTATTTGTAAATTGCTTTGGGTAGAATTGACATTTTCACAATGTTGAGTCTACCTATCCATGAGCATGGTATGTTTTTCCATTTATATAGATCCCTTTGGGTTTCATGCAGTAGTGTTTTGTAGTTTTCTTTGTACAGGTCTTTTACATCCCTGGTTAGATTTATTCCTAAGTATTTTTTCTTTTTAGGGGCTATTATAAATGGTATTGTTTTCCTGATTTCCTTTTCATCGTTCTCCGTATTGGTGTATAGGAATCCAACTGATTTTTGTATGTTTATCTTGTATCCTGTCACTCTGCTGAATCTTTCTATTAGTTCCAGTAGATTTCTCATGGAGTCTTTAGGGTTTTCTATGTATAGTATCATATCATCTGCAAACAGGGAGAGTGTAACTTCTTCATTACCAATTTGGATGCCCTTTATTTCATTTTCTTGCCTTATTGCTCTAGCTAGGACTTCCAGCACAATGTTAAATAGGAGTGGTGATAAAGGACATCCTTGTCTTGTTCCTGTTTTCAAGGGGAATGTTTTCAGCCTCTCTCCATTAAGAATGATGTTGGCCATCAGTTTTCCATAGATGCCCTTCATTATGTTGAGAAATTTCGCTTCTATACCTATCTTATTGAGAGTTCAGGAATAGGTGTTGGACTTTGTCAAATGCCTTTTCTGCGTCAATTGAGATGATCATGTGATTCTTTTCTTTCCTTTTATTTATGTGGTGGATTACGTTGATTGATTTTCTAATGTTGAACCATCCTTGCGTACCTGGTATGAATCCCACTTTGTCGTGGTGTATTATTTTTTTGATATGATGCTGAATTCTATTGGCTAGAATTTTGTTAAGAATTTTTGCATGTATATTCATGAGAGCTATTGGACTGTAATTTTCCTTTTTTGTGATGTCTTTGCCTGATTTTGGTGTCAGCGTTATGCTGACATCATAGAATGAATTTGAAAGTGTTGCTTCCTCTTCTGTGCTCTGAAATAGCTTGAGTAGTACTCATCCAAGCTCTTCTGTAAATGTTTTGTAGAATTCTTCAGTGAAGCCATCTGGGCCAGGACTTTTTTTGGTTGGGAGTTTTTTTATTATCTTTTCAATCTCTTCTCTTGTTATGGGTCTGTTCAGATTTTCAACATCACCTTGTTGTAGTTTGGGTAGATAGTGTGCTTCTAGAAATTTATCCATTTCCTCTAGGTTTTCAAATTTGTTGGAGTATAGTTTTTCATAATATTCTGTTATAATCCTTTTTATTTCAGTTGGGTCTGTTTTAATGTCCCCATTTCATTCCTTATTTGGGTTATTTGTGTCTTCTCCTGTTTTCCTTTTGTCGGTCTGGCCAGTGGTTTGTGGATTTTGTTGATTCTTGCAAAGAACCAACTTTTGGTTTTGTTGATTCTTTCTATTGTTTTTCTGTTGTCTATTTCATTTATTTCTGCTCTGATCTTTACTATTTCCTTTCTTCTGGTGGTTGTGGGCTTTTTTTTGCTGTTCTCTTTGTGTTTGTTTGAGTTCTGTAGTTAATGTTTTGATTTTGTCCCTTTCTTCTTTTTTTGTGCGTGCATCTATTGCTATAAATTGTCCTCTGAGGACTGCCTTTGCTGTGTCCCAAATGTTTTGGTATGATGTGTTTTCAATCTCATTTGATTCTAGGAATTTTTTGATTCCATCTCTGATTTCTTCTGTTACCCAGTGATGTGTAAGCAAGGTATTATTCAGTTTCCATGTAGTTGATTTTTTTTTCCTTGTTCTTTCTCTTGTTAATGTCTACCTTGATGGCATTGTGGTCAGAGAAGATACTTTGAATTATCTCAACGTTTTGGATCTTGTTGATGATTGCTCTGTTGCCTAAGATGTGGTTCTAAGTATAGTTTTTTTGTTTTGTTTTTTAACTATTTTATAGCCTTAATGTGGAAACATTTGTTTTCCCCAACTTTTAAAGCAAAAGGATTGGTGAACAATGGCTGAGGTCCATGCACCTCAAAAATTATCTAATCCAATCATCATTCTTTTTTCCTCTTAATACGGTAGCAAAGGGACCATTTTGTCATATGTATTATTCACCCCTTTACTTAATGAGGAGCCCTAGTGGTGCAGTGGTTAAGCATTTGGCTGCTAACCAAAAAGAATGGAAGTTTGAATCCACCAGCTGCTCTTTGGAAACCCTATGGGGCAGTTCTACTCTGTCTTACAGGGTCACTATAAGTTGGGATCAGCTTGATGGCAATGGGTTTTTCATGGGTGCTTAACGAGTCCTAATAGAATATCTTTAATGTGACGTGTTCTAGTGCTACAGAGACAAGGAGTTGACAGTCTGGTCAAGGGTCCAAACAAGTTAACAGACAATTACAATGTATTGTGAAAAGTGCTATTGTAGGAGCCAGGACAAGCTTAGGGAGGACATCTAACAAGCAGGTGTTGAGTGATGCTTGGGTGGTGTTAATTTTTTGCTACTTTTAAAATCTTCTCTTTGTTGTTCAGCAGTTTTACTATGTATGACTTTGTTAGACTTTAATTTTACTTATCCTACTTTCTCTATGTTATGCTTTTTATATATGCAGATTGATATGTGACTTTATTCTGGAAATGTTCTTCCATGATTTCTTCCCTTTCTCTATAATCTCTTTTAGAAAATCTGATGAAATATAAATGCTAACTTCCTGTTTTAGAATACATCTTAAACTGTCATATTTTCCATTTATTTTCTTCCCCATACTTCTCTGTGGATAATTTCTTCAGATTTATTTTCCAGTTCCCCACATTTCTTTTTATCTGTGTGTACTTTTTTGTATTTTGTTGACATATATTGACTTTTCAAATTCAACAATTTTAACTAATTTTTTTAATTACTTTTAATTTGTTTCATATCTATTTGGATATTTTTATAATCCCATTTTCCTTGTTCATTTTTTAATTCCATTTATAATTCTTTATATATTTTACATTCATTATGTGATCATTGATTTCTTCAAAGTTGCCTAAATAGTTTATTTATTGTTTTTGTTGGGTTTCATTCTTAATCGTAATTTTTTATTTGGACTCATATTTTATTTAAATTTAACAACTGGTCAATCACGTGATCTTCAATTGAAAATATCTACTTCCACACAGAATTGGAGTTTATTTATTTATTTTTTTTAATATATATTTTATTGTACTTCAGGTGAAAGCTTACAGAGCAAATAGTTTCTCGTGAAATAGTAGTACACATGTTGTTTTTTGACATTGGTTAACAACCCCACAACGTATTAAGCCTCTAAATTCTCAACCTTTTTTTTTGATGAAAATTACAGATGGCCAAAGATACACCGTTTCAAAAATTTCTACATTCACAGTTCAGTGACATTGACTACGCTCTTCCAACTGTGCTGTTATTCTCACTTAAGATGAAGGCTTACAGAAAAAATAGTTATTCATTTAACAGTTACTACACATGTTGCCCTATGACAATGGTTAACAATCTCACAGCACATCAAGAATATCCTTACTCCACCTTGTGTTCCCTATCACCAGGGGGCTTCCTTGTCCCCTTCTGTCTTCTGGACCTTGTCAGTGGACTATTGTACCTCTTTAGTCTCATTTGTTTATTTATTTATTTATTTATTTATTTATTTATTCTTATTTTATTTAAACACCATTTCAAAACTTTTTACTTACACATTTAAGTGATATTGACTATGCTCTTCCAATTGTGCTGCCATTCTCGCCCAAGATGAAGGCTTACAGGACAAAACAGCCTCCCATTTAATAGTTACTACAAATGTTGCCCTATAGCAGTGGTCAACAATCTCACAATACATTGACAGTGTCCTTATTCAATTTGTGTTCCTTATCTTCAGTTTCCTACTCTCCCTCTGCCTTCTGGCCCTTGTCACCGGACTCCTGTACATCGTTAGTCCCATTTAGTTTTACTGGGGTGTCCATTCCCAGGCTTAACATCGAACCTTGAAGGTAACTTCCCCTCTGAGCTGAAAGGGTGTCTGGGGGCCACACTCTCGAGGTTTCTCTAGTATTCTTTAGGCCAGTATATCTGGTCTTCTTTTTTTTTTTTTTTTTTTTTTTGGGAGTTAAAATTATACTCTACATCCTACTCCAGCTCTGCCCAGAACCCTCTGTTGTGATCCTGGTCAGAGGAGTCGTTGGTGGTAGCCGGGCACCATCCAGCTGTACTGGGCTCAGTCCCGTGGAGGCCTTGGTAGCTGTGGACCATTAGTCCTTCGGACTAATCTTTTCCTTGTATCCTGTTCTCTTCGTTCTCCCTTGTTCCCGAAGGGATGAGATCAGTGGAGTATCTTAGATGGCCGCTCATAGGCTTTTAAGACCCCAGACACTACTCACCAAGGTAGAATGTAGAGCATTATCTTTATAAGTAGTGTCATGCCAATTGAGCTAGATGTTCCCCGAGATCATGGTCCCCAGAGCCCTCCGTCCAACAACTCAGTCCCTCGGGGGGTTTGGATGTGTCTATAGGGCCTCCATGACCTTTCCTTGTGCAGGTTGTGTTAGTTTCCCCTGTACTATGTACTATCTCATCTCTCACCCAAGTTGCCACTTACCTATTACCTATTTAGTATTCCCCCCCCCCCCCATCCCTGGTAACCAACAAGGATTGTTACATTTTGCATGTGAATTTTTTCATGGGTTTTTACAATAGAGGTCTCATACAATATTTGTCCTTTTGTGATTGACTTATTTCACTCAGCATGATGTCCTCCAGTTTCATCCATGTTATGAGATGGTTCACCGATTCATTGTTCTTTCTCGTTGCATAGTACTCCATTGTGTGTATGTACCATAGTTTGTGTATCCATTCGTCTGTTGATGGACATCGAGGTTGTTTCCATCGTTTTGCTATTGTGAATAATGCTGCCATGAACATAGGTGTGCATATGTCTATTCGAGTGATGACTCTTATTTCTCTAGGATATATTCCTAGGAGTGGGATTGCTGGATCGAATGGTACGTCTATTTCTAGCTTTCTGAGGAAACGCCATATCATTTTCCAAAATGGCTGTATCATTTTGCATTCCCACCAGCAGTGTAAAAGAGTTCCCGACTCCCCGCAGCCCCTCCAACATTTGTTATTTCCAGCGTTTTTGATTCGTGCCAGTAATGCCGGGGTGAGATGGTATCTCATTGTGGTTTTAATTTGCATTTCTCTAATGGCTAGTGATCGCGAGCATTTCCTCATGTGTCTGTTGGCCATTTGAATGTCTTCCTTGGTGAAGTGTCTGTTCATTTCCTTTGCCCATTTTTTGATAGGATTGGTTGTCTTTTTGTTGTAGAGGTGTTGGATTTTCTTGTAGATTATGGAGATTAGACCTTTGTCTGACTTGTACTGTCCAAAAATTTTTTCCCAGTCTGTAGGTTCTCTTTTAACTCTTTTGGTGAAATCTTTTGAAGAGCATAGATGTTTGATTTTTAGAAGATCCCAATTATCTAGTTTATCTGTTGGGTTTTTTGTGTTGATGTTTATGGTTTGTATCCTGTTAATGCCATGTATTAAGGTCTGAAGTGTTGGTCCTATTTTTTCTTCTATGAATTTTATAGTTTGAGGCTTTATATTCAGGTCTTTGATCCATTTTGAAGTAGTTTTTGTATATGGTGTGAGGTATGGGTCCTGTTTCATTTTTCTACAAATGGATATCCAGTTTTGCCAGCACCATTTGTTAAAAAGACTGTCTTTTCCCCATTTGATGTATTTTGGGCCCTTGTCAAAAATCAGGTGACCATAGGTGGATGGATTTACATCTGGGTTCTCAATTCTGTTCCATTGGTCAATGTCTCTGTTGTTGTACCAGTACCAGGCTGTGGAGTTTATTTTTGGTGATACAAGAGGTGCTACTGACAATTTTAGCCACTTTCATGGGACCTTAGTTTAACGTGATAGTTTTACATTCAGCCTTTTCACATTCCTATGACCCCATGATTAGTCTACTAATCTCTGATTGTTAGTATCTTAAGGAAAAACTTTTTTGTCTTTTATTTTCCTTGTCCATTCTTCTGCCAAAAATTTCACTCCATATTTGTTGTTGTTTTAAGCTTTAGGGAATTCCTTTACATTCTAGTGAACCCAGTAGTGAATTAAGCTTTTCATATGCAATAGTTAATGCAGAACCTTACTATATGTTAGTAGAGAGTTTAGGACTCTAGAGTATTGTGTGTGAAAAAACACTAGATTAAATACTATACTGCTATGTTTGACATTTTACCAGGAAATTTCAGCAGAAGCACAAGAGGGAAAATTTGTTTAAAATTTCCATAATGCATTGAATTGAAGTAAAAGATCCTTTAGTATCTGTTTAAAAAAAGCAAGTGATGAAAGAAAGTGGCAGGTAAAATTAGAGTGTCTGTAGTCTTAGGTTTGCTATTCCATTTCAGTTGCTTTGATACATCCTTGCTCCTGAATACCATTTTCGAGGCTCCATAGAAATCATTTTCCTTCTGTTGACAAGTTCTTCTTCAGCTATTGAAAACATAATCACCAGTATATTATACTTACTTTTGTGATAATATTGTCGTTCCCCTTGAGCTACCCAGTTAAAGAGTATTGCATCAGGTGTGTAAGTTGAGCAGATGGCTGCTGTCATCCTTTTTTCTTTTGACTTGGACTGGAGACATTCTTTTATTTTCCCCTTTCAATCCTCACACAATATGTTGGTTTTATGTTGAAGTCAATGCACGTGAAAGAGCAATAATTAATTTGAGGAGAAATTATGCAACAAAAGCAGTAGATTAATCATAACAGACTTTGTGGAATTATTGAACCATTGCTATGGGAAGTAAATAACAGATGCTCAAGCCAAAGAGGTTCTGAAGAATTGGGTATATATGGTGTTACCTAGTATAACTCTTTCAACATTTGCTTTTCTCCAAATTCTCTTCTAACATACATATTTAGATATATATAATATAAGGTAAGATACACACACATACACAACCCACTTTCAGATTTTTTTTAAGTCCCTCACATACCTATACCAGGAAGACTACTTTTCTTCTAAGGGTATTATTCAATGCACACTATTGTATAATATGATTATATTACATTGACTCTGGTATGCTCAGTATAGTCTCATTATTTTAACATGAATTTCAGTTAAATATATGCATACTTTATATATATATTTTAGAAAGTTAGGTATATAATTATAAATGTAAGTAAAATTTTACACCTTAACCATAATTTAACAAGAAGCAAGTGTAATACCAGAAAATAAATTAAAAAATTCATAACAGAATAGTTTTGTTTTTCCATTTCTATATAAAGGCGTTTGTTTTACAAGCAAAGTAACAAATGGCCCAAAACAATATTCTTGTTGCTAGATTCTTAGAAACCTAAACAGACATTATACTTTTTAAGTTTGAACATGACAAGCTGAAACATTATGAAGATACTTGGTAAAATAAGAATGTGTCTCATCAAAAATAATTAGAATTTCTTTTTCCTAGCACAAGTCATTGACTTTGTGCACAAAAAACATTAATTTCTCTTTAGACTTTTCCTCTTTTTGTTAATCTTTTCCTAAGTAGCAACTACCTATGTTAATTAATCTGTTTTTAAAAATACAACATCCTTCAAACATGCTTTCTTAGATTATAGCTGTTTATTTCCTGGCTGTGGTAAACTATTTTATTTTGAAATATTTTTCAATTACTTGTATCCGATAATAAGTATGAGGTGGATGATTTTGTTGAATATACCCTCAATTGAGTATAATAAAAATAGATTAGTCTCAAGGAATTTAACCAAAATGTTAGCGGTATTAGCAAGTAATTTAGATGCAATGGTAAACAATATTGAGAAAAGAGCTTACACCTGGACTTTCAGAAGACCTGGGTGATATTCTTGTTTCTGTCACTCAATGACAATGTGATTGTGGGCAAGTCATGTCCTCTTCCTAGACTTCTCAGTTTCCCCACATAAAATTATGGAGAATCCTTTGTGGTACAATATATTCAGAAACATGAGCGCCTGATATCTCTGTGTGTGTGTATCTGTGTGTTTGTGTGTGTGTGTGTAGTTTTGTAGCAGGGACGAGGGTGCTATTATTGAACTATGTTGTTTAAAAAGATGTAGTATTGGATGTCAGTATTTTATATGCTCTGTATGTGTGTGTGTGAAGGGATGAGTTTGAGCCAAAGAATACCATGCACTGGATTCAGAGAAATATGTTAAGAAGCCAGTATAATAGTAAGTAAGAACTAGAACTAAATGAAGGTGACAGTTAAGAAATGAGGGTTCATCAGTTTTCTCTACATTAATGCATGTTTTGTTTTTTTTTCCTTTCAACTCTGTGTGAAAAGTTAAGGTTAAATTTAAATTCTATGGAGATGTTAAGCAGAACATAAAAGATCAAAAGCTCAAATGCTGTAGAACCTATGTGGAATAAAACCATAAAATCATCTGAGTAAAAGTATGGAAAACTTAGCAAGAAACACTTAATACTAGACAGTATATACATTCCCAACAGGTCAAAATTACAAGAAGTCTTAAGAATCCTGGTATATCAATGACTCTTAGAGTATTAATAGCAGAATCATACATTAGATGCTTAACACATCTTCATTCTGATGCATGAAAAAGAAAAATATTTAATTGCACAGCAGCACAGCAATATTAATACTAACATATTTTCTTCTTGTAATTCAAGGTTTTTTTTTTTTTTAGATACTTACAGATGTGGAAAACAACAGGAAAATTTGTAACTTTGGCTACTGTAATTTGTTCATTTACCCATTGTTCATGATATTGATGAACCATTAAAAACTCGTACTAATGTGTAACAATGATCAAAGTACAATAAGTGAATAAAATTGCAGTAGTTGGAATATTGATATTTGACACTAGTTTGCTTTTTCATTCATCTTCATCTACCTATGTCTAAAAAGTTAGATTTCTATCAATAGGATATTTCTACTATTGTCTATTGTTTGCCTCTGAGGATTAGAGGAATGTGTTCAGATTTAGTTGCTTTGGGGATATACGTGCTTGTGCTTTTATACGTGTGCGAGTGTATAAGAGAACATCTGCTATAATTACTTATAATCATGGATTAATAGGTATTTATAAAAGCCCTGGTGTTGCAATGGTTAAGAGTTTAGCTGCTAACTGAAAGATAGGCAGTTCAAACCCTCCTGGGAGAAAGACTTAGTGATCTGCTCCTGTAAACATTACAGCTCAAGAAACCCTATGGCACAGTTCTGCTCTGTCACATGGGGTCACTATGAGTCATAATGATACCTAACGATAACAACAACAATGTAAAAGATTTGATTTTGGTAAGTTTATTTATAACCAGACCTGTTTCTAATTTTTTAAGTTAATGTTTAATTGATAACATGCAAAGAAGAAAGTGGACAAGTGCACAGATTAAAAAAAAAATTGCAAACTGAACACACCTGTGTACCCAGAACTGCAATTTAGAACTAGAACATTACCAGTGCACCAGAAGTTCCTCATGTGCTCCCTTTCATTATTACCCCTTGCCAAGGGTAATCACAATCCTCATTTCTAACACTATTAGGGAGTTTTGCCAGTTTTTAAATTTTATATAAATGGAATTATGAATTGGAATCAACTGGACAACAATGGGTTTGGTTTTTGGTTATATGTTATAAAATGTATATCTTGACACTTTTTGACATTATATTTGTGAGAATTTATCCCTGTTGTTGCATGTAGTTATAGTTCATTAATTTTTTATTGTAGTATAGTAGCCATTATTTTATTACGCCACATTTTCTATTCTGCTGTGAACATTTCGATGTTTCTTGTTTTGTCGCATTATGAATAAGCTATTATAAACATATGTTGACACATGCACATACCTAAGAATAGAACTAAGGTGACATAGGGTATGCATATGATCGATTTTAGGAGATATTCCCTTACAGTTTTCCAAAGTGATTACAGCAATTTACACTCCTACCAGTGGTTTATGTGAGTTCCCATTGCACCGTATCCTTGTCAACACTAGTTTTTGTTCTTATTAGATTTTATTTCAAATGATTATCACATGTTCTGAAAAAATATATTTTTACTCATTTTTCTAATTTTTATACTTGCAAAGTTATCTTCTGATAAACCCATTGTCTGTGGGTAGATTTAATTCAGGTTTTAAAAAATATTAGCATTATTGATATTTTTGAACAGAAAATTTGTCATGTGGCTCTATTCTGTACACTGTAGGATATTTAGCAGTATACCTGGCCTCTACCCACTTGATGCCATTATCAAGCCTTCCCCTTCCCACCACCTCAGCCAGGAACAGTCATGATAATCAAAAATGTCTCTGAACATTTCCAAATATCCCTTATGAGGGAAGGATCACCTTAGTCGAGAATCAGTTAGAATTTTAAGGAAAATTAATAAATACTGGTGATTATGTGTATGGCAGAAAAAGAAACTCTGTGATGTACTCCTTAAAAAAGAATTTCATAAGCTAGTACTTTTAAAATTTCGTTCTAATGACAGATTTGATTATATACCTCCCTTCTTCAGAAATGATCAATTCCAAAAGAAAAATGCTTAAATTATTTAACATAGGTTTCAAACTCTTTTAACTTTAATTCTTATCTCCTACTGTATTTCTTCGTGAATACCATAAAATCCTTCCTATCCTTTTGCCCTACCCAGGGACTCCTCATTATTAACTAGTAAGAAGGAGCCCTGTGGAGCAAAGGTTAAGCGCTTGGATGCTGACTGAAAGATTGGCATTTCAAATCAACCATGCAGCTCTGCAGGAGAAAAACCTGATTATCTTCTTCCATAAAAATTCCAGCCTAGAAAACCCTATGGGGCAGTTCTACTCTATCACATGGTGTCACTAGGAGTGAAAAATGAACTTGACTGCACCCAGCAACAACACCTTAAATGACGGAATTATTAAGCCACCACTTGTCTGTCAGTTTGTCATACTGTGGTGGCTTGCATGTTGCTGTGATGCTGAATGCTGTGATGTTAGTATTTCAAATACCAGCAGGGTCACCCATGGTGGACAGGTTTCAGCAGTGCTTTCAGGCTAACACAGACTAGGAAGAAAAACCTGGTGATCTACTTCCAAGAATTAGCCAATGAAAACACTGTGGATCTCAACAGAATATTGTCTGATATAATGCTGGAAGATGAGCTCTTTAGGTTGGAAGGCACTCAGGATACACAGTGTCTGTAACATTGGTCTCGAGAATAGCAATGATGGTGAAGATGGCCCAGGACTGGGCAACTTTTCTTCTGTTGTACATAGGGTTGCCATGAGTTGGAGCTGACTTGAAGGCAACTAACAACAACTTCAACAACATGAAAGGGCCTGTCTTTTCAGAAAAACATAGCTATGTATAATGTAAACAAGCAAACAAAAATAATAATAATAATAATTTAAAAATTAAAAAATCTAGGTTCTCTTAACAAGGAAGCAGGGATGTGAGGAGTAACTATTGAGTAGGCATGATCTATTTGCCACTTTATATAGTCTTCAACTCATTTGAGCTGATAAGTCTTTCATTCAAATGCAAAGATAAGTCTATGAACCAAATAAGCATAAGTTAATACAGCTCCAAAGAAAATATTGCTGATTGAATTCTAAAACTGACTGTTAATGAGGTTCGAGTTAGAAGTAATTGTTTAATAAATATGAAATTATATTTTACATTATATCCATTTTGCTTTCAAGTATCCCTCTGTTAATATGCATCTAAACTTCTTACACAATCTTTCATTATACCCAAACTTGAATCTGGTGTGATTTTTAATTTTTTTAAAGTGATCTCATTGTAAGTGATTAGGAATTGATCTTTTTCCTAAAGACTGACAGACTTCTCAGAATGAGTAACAGCTGCAACAAAAGCTAAATTTTGGTATTTGGTATCATTCACCAATATTTAAATCATCATTATTAATTGTATGAGGACTACTTCAAGAATCTAATGAAAGCTGTAAACTATTTCCACAGATAGCTGTATATCTTTACAAATTATGCATAAAACTTGGTGAACAGTCTCCATGAATCCCATTTAAGTACAACATAGGTACATGGGACTCGCTCAGGTTACAAATTCTGATTTAAATGAATGTTTCTTAGAAAATCATCTATTTCTTATTTGAAAATTCAGCTAATTTCAGGTAGTGGTTCCCATAATGATACAGTCCTATCTAAAATCACAGATTATTTAGTAACTACATTGAATACTTTTGTTAATAAGGTATTCTCTTGATAAGGACTGCCCCATATAATCTCAGGTTAAGATTCTTTTTCATCACACAGAGCACTATTGTTTCAATTTTTTTTTTTGGCAGGTGCTGGAAAAGATGCATTTTTTATAACAATATCAGCCCTATTTGTAATCATTCCTGCTGTCCATGCCCTACTAAAGTTAGTTTAGCTTTGCTTTAGACTAGAATAAATAATTCATCTCATAAATTTTAATGGACAAAAGCAACAACAACAATAAACCTCTCTCTTCCTCACATCTACTGTTTAAATTATGGTTCTTACCATAACAAAAGGTATGAACTATACATTTTGAGAATTCGGTGATAAATTTATATTCTCGCCTATCGTAGTTTTACTTAAGACATATGTTCCTTGAAAGAGACAGACTAAGCAACTGTTAAAAGTTAATTAATATCTTGTTACATCACCAGAAAATAAAGTATAGGCAGTCCTCGGATTATGACCAAGTTTTGCTGCTAAGTCTGTCTTTAAGTCGAATTTGTATGTAGATGGTAACAGTTAGGTACGGTTCGTATGTAATGTCAGTTAGTCAAATATTTGTCTTATTATAGTACATAGGGTACCTTTTATATGCATAAAAAACATTAAAGAAACATGTCCAGATATAGTAAAACATAAATTTAACATAATAATACAGTAATAATAATAATGTTTTGATGTGCATCACAAAATACTATCCATTTGTTATTATGAATCATTGTATGTACCTCAAATTTTTAACATAATAAATAGGCTTTATGGGGGCTGATTCGTAACTATAGGTTGTTTGTAAGTCAGATGTTCATAATCCGGGGACTACCTGTATCTGAAATCCCATTTTACTGTCCAAAATTTATACATAAACCAAAATAGGATGTATCAATGTCCTTAGTCTGTATGGAATAATAACGTAAGAAATGTTAGATTTTGAAAAGTGACTTTGTGTTGTTGCTGTTTACTATTCAGAAATGCAGAATTCTTGTACCCTACTGAATCAGATCTACATTTTAACAAGATCCCAGGTGACTTGCTTTGAGAAGCACTTTTCTATAGAATACCATGAGATGTTCTGGAGAGACAGAGGGAAAGAAGGAAGGGGGAAGGGCAAGAGGAAGGGGATGAAAGAAAAGAGAAGGGAGGAGAGAAAGGAAGAGGACAAAAGAAAACAGAAAGAACATGCTGTTTCCCCTCATGGACACCCACAGTGTAACTGGCCTGTTCAAAGCTAATAGAAAGTTTTATAATAAAGAAACAATAAAGAGTATTATATGCATAGTGACTGTTCTACATGAATTAATTTCCTCATTTTCTATTTTTATATAGAATTGCTGCTATTTATGATTACCATACCCCACCTCTAACAGCCATTGGAAAATTTTGTTTTAGTTAAAAAATGCAGGTAATATCTTACATAAACTTATTTTTTGTTGTTAGAACTTGTCTGGTAAGGGTGTTTTTAGGAAAAAAAATAAATTCTTTGATAGACATTCTGATGATTCAGGCCTATTATGGATTCTTGGTGAGAATCTTTTGCAGACCATCTAAAACCTACAGTTTATCTTACTGTTGCCGCAAAAGGAATTTTGTTTTTCTCCTTGATAAATATCCTTAGTGCCCAGCTCTTTTACACATAAACCGTATCATCTTTGTCAATGATTTCCTTTAAAAACATGCTGAATTCACAGATCGATAAGCTGCCAACTTAAACTGGTATACAATTTTCAGGCTCATTAATGCACACGAAGAGACAGGTCCACTGATTCCTCAGCTGACATTCTCAGAAAGAAACAGGTCCTTGAATGCTTCCCTGTCCAGTAATACTCCACTCAGCTCTAAGGCTTGTCTCAGGGTTAGTAATGTCCTTTTAGAACCATAAGACTCCAAACACAACATTAGATTGTGGGTAAAATTATGACAGCAAAGAAATTCAGTTATGTGATTCTATTTTTGTTTGTTTTAAACACTGACGAAAATGTACTGAATGTAAAAAGTTGAGCAGATGTCAAGTCCAGATCAATGCACTACATGAAGTTTTAAATCAAATTAAAGGGATTGATTGAAGCAGACATTCCTTATTGTAATTTGCTTGGCTTTGTCTGTTTTTCCTTTGCTCTAGTGGGTATTAATTCTTTGCGTATTATTTTCACATGATAAAATGTATTAGGCAAAATATACTTTCAAGATATAAACAGGAACAAATTATGGTGGAATACAAATAAAAAGATTTACTTCATTCCTAAGGTTAGCTTTTAAGTATATTTTATTGCTTATAACTTCTTTACTTTGGTGTCCTCAGTCAGATCATTCAGAAAGTACTAGCTTAACCTCACAATAATGATTAAAAAACAAATAAGTGAAAACTGATTTGTAATTCAGTGAAATCATGGGCTGATGGCTTATAGCATACAAAGCACTCCTGCACTTAAAAGGTTAAAAACTCAGCAGATTACAGATACCTGCTTGTTCTTATCTGTAATATACTTTTTATTTATATTGCAAATGCTTATTTAGAATATTGGTATACAAATAAATAAGGTATGTCATTGAAATAAACAAAATGATAAGTGATTTTTCTCTCCTGGGAGCAATTCATTAAATTAGTAATTTTGAATGTTAGTGATGTCAAAAGGGAAAAATAAGTTAAATTATTTTTCTGCTGATCAAATGGAAGTTGAAATTATTCATGAGATTAAAGAACTGAAAACCTTACTTACTGAATTTAGAGCTGAAAGACAATTCGGATGCTTTCTTTGTTCTGAAAACACTGATATCTGCAGACAAACAACAATGAAAAAGTATTTAGATCCATAGGTTTTTGCCATACAATGAAAAACAAAAACAAAAAAATTACTACTGACAGGACAGACTTTTTTTGTTTTAAACAGAACCAGGGATTGGATTCCAGAGAGGAACATAATGAAATGTCGCATAGCTGAAGAGACACCACTCACATCTCCTGTCTTATGTGATGGAACTGATAATGGAAAAAATAGTAAAATAATGCCTTGTCATTTTGAAGCATCAACAAAATAGAGAATGTTCTGGGACTGTTGAAAACTGGGTATGTCTGATCCTTAAATAATAATCATAATTAAAGAGCAGCAGAGCATAAAGTAGAAAAAACTAAAGAAATTTATGTTCTGTAGAAGTTAGTTTACCTTTTTGCCTCTCTGAAATCAAAGTCCACATATTTATGAGACCTCAGTTGCTCTTCTTTCTTTGTATACATCAGTGTTTAATATCCTATCAATTAATGAGCATTTACCATATAAGAACTGAAGATACGAGTAAGACATAATTTTTTCCCTAAAAAAACACGTGGAGTGATAAATTAACATAGCAATAATTATTTAAAGGAAAAGGCATAATACGGTTACTTTGGGAGAGATACATATGTAGGTGGAAAATGAACTTCAGTCTTTTAACACATAAAGTTCTCAAAAACTGTATGCCAAGCACTATGCTAAGAATAAGAGTTTAATTGGAGACATAAGGAAAATCTTTATAGGCAAAACAAACTTCATCAAGGCACTGAAAGAAATAATAGACATATTTTCCACTGATGGATAATTAACAGAAAGTTCACTGCAGAGAAAAAGAAAATTGTCATGATATAATGAGCATGCAGCACAAGAATCACTTTTATATGGCCTTTCTAGCCATGGGCTTGTAACTCCCAGAAAATGATTGGCTGGGCCACAATCTTGTAAGGGATTGGTAGATTTAGTATACAAATACCTGTACACGTTGATGCCCAGTCGATTCCAACTCATAGAGACCCTATAGGACAGAGTAGAACTGCCCCATAGGGTTTCCAGGGAGTGGCTGGTAGATTTGAACTACTGACTTTTTGGTTAACAGCCAGGATCTTAACCACTGTGCCACCAGGGCTCCTACTATGCAAATAGTGGCTTGAAAATCCACCCAACTGGGTTGACCCACTTGTGGTCCAGCTACGAAGTTGGTTGGTTTTGCCATTCTGCTAGTCTTATATAAGGGTCAATCCCACAGTGATTGGGGGACCTCACTACCATCAAGAAGAGTCTGTAGTGAAGTGCGTCCTTTGGCCCTGGTGTCCCTATGCTGAGAACCTCCTACACACAGAAGAGAGAGCTGTAACACTAAAGACAGAGAGATAGTGGATTAGTTGGCGCATGGAGACAGCTGATAGTCTAGCTGGCCAGTTGGCCCACAGAGAGAGATGGCTACAGTATGCTTGCTAGCCCATGGAGAGAGAGAGCTATGCAACTCTGTGCAGGAGGTTGCTAGCAGAGCTTGCCCGTGCAGGAGGTTAGCCTGCTGCTAAATAACTATAACACTTGTCCATGCAGGGCAGAGGCCTGAGTGTGCCCCATGCAACATGCCTCTCCTCCCTGAGCAGCATGGTGGGAGCCATGTGGGCCTTCGGGCATTGTGGGCCTGGGTAGTGTGGCAGCCAGAGAGAGAACTACAGGGGCCTGAGTAGTGTGGCAGGAGCCAGCAGTGGAGGCTTAGAAGGGCCCAGCAGCAGAGGCTCAGGATTCCATTCAGGGGTCTTCCTGCCAACGAAGCAAGGCCCAGTGAGGCCCAGCAGCAGAGCAGAAGCCTTGGAAGCGAGGTAGCCCGTTCCCTCCCCCCACCCCAAGTAGTGTGATGGTAGTGGGAGATAGCAGTGCAGTGAACACAGCATCTAACCTGAACAACTGCTGCCGGCCCAGCTACACAAAATGAACATGGATAATTTGGGGAAGGATAAGCGTTTCCCCCTTTGAAACTCTGATTGTTATTGTTTACTGTTTGCTTTCTATAAATAATAATAATGGCTTTCATTTTGCCGACACTGTGAGTCTTGTGTGTCCCGCTCGATCATAGATGAATATAGCACCCGTGGGATGGTTGATGCCAGTGGGTGTACCTGCCTTATTTCTAGCAGTCTTATGGCTGCCTGGACTTTGGAGGCACAGCCTGTCTGCATGTGCAATGCAGATAGACATACAGACTGACTACACACAGAGCAAAATGGGAAAGTTTGTATATTCACATGATAGAGAATAAATAGTAATGTTTTGTTAATAGATTAATCCTGGAAGCAAAAGTTTAAGTCATAACTGGAGTAAACTGAAGTGGTTATTGTCTCTCAGTGCCAGGCTCACCCTTTTGTAATATGCTTTGTGGTATTGGGGATGCGAGTTTCCACACTCTCTTTCTAAGATTTCTTTACCGTTTGGGAGGCAATGGTGGGACATTAAAAGGTCAGAGGAGAGGAGGAAGAACTCTTATCCTGCCTCTAGCTTCTGTCAGCATCCCTTCAGCATCAGCAGACAGTAGCAGCTCCGGTGACATTTGGTGCCTGTAGAACCAGCAACAGAGCATTTTCCAAGGTGGTCCAAGAATGAGCCACAGATTCCTGCCCCCACCCTATTAACCCCTCTTCCCACTCGCAGGCCAGGTTCCAACACCAGCCATCTGGCAGTCCCTGAGGGCCAGCACAGCAGCTTTGTTGACTCCTAATTTCTGGTGGCACCACTTTTTGCAGTTCTAATTCTGGGTCACTCCAGCCTTTCATTTTTGCTTTAGCCTTTGAACACCTGAGTAACCAATTATCTATATTAGATGGCCGCTGTTTGGTTTCCATTTCTTGGACAGACCTTGACTAATATGGATGGCACTGAGAAATGTTGCCCACAGGGGTGGCATAACCAGTGATGTACTTTAAAAATGTATAATCTTGTAGTTTGCAGGATTAGTAAAATGCATTATAATTTGGAGGAGTGAATGTTCAGTTGGATTATTAATAATTCAGCTGAAGAGAAAAAAATTTCGGCAATTCTGACAAAGAGAGGTCATTGGTGACATTAAGATCAGTTTTAGTTACATACTGGACACAGAATACATGTTACACTGGCTAGAAGTGTATGTATGTTACAATTTAGGAAAGAAAAAAAAAAGGCTGTGAAAGAACAGTGAAATTGCACAACATTTGAAGAAATATGTGCAATCAAAAATGTTTTTCTTTTAATGTTTTAAAAGGAAAAATAACTTAGGCCTTTATTTATAAATTTGAGATGCTAACAGCTAAGAGGAGCCCTGGTGGCATACTGGTTAAGAGCGTGGCTACCAACCAAAATGTCGGCAGTTCAAATCTACCAGCCGCTCCTTGGAAGCCTTATAGGGCAGTTCTACTCTGTCCTATAGGTTGCTATTAATCAGAACCGACTCAACAGCATCTAACAACCCAAAAAGCTTTAGTGTAATTCTGAAGAAAATTTTAATTTAGGATATTAGTAAGATAGCTAGGTATTTAGATCATTAAAATTTCTGTGTGTACTGGATAATTCATTATTTTGCAATGATTTCTATTAAATAAATCTCTATAAACTCACCCAAGAAGATGCAAACTCCATGAGGATAGAGATTTTTGTTCACTTCTGGATCATCTGTGCCTGGCACATTTTAGTTGTCACTAAATGCTTGTTGAAAGCATCATTTTCATATTTTATTTCATGTATTTTTACTAACTGTTTTATGTATAAATAAACTTAAATCAATTTTTATTCTCAAATTGAAAGGACTTCAGCAAGAAAATCTCATTTAATTAGATTTCTCAAATTCCCAGGCTACTTCATAATTTAAGGAGTGGTTAAGTTTTTGGCTGCTAACATAAAGGTCATGATTCGAATCCACCAGCTGCTCTGCTTTTATTTTAAAATAGAATACAAAGCTTTATTTTAAGATGTGGCAGTTTGCTTCCGTAAAGATTACAGTCTGGGAAACCTTATGGGGCGGTTCTATAGTGGCGCTGTGAGTTGGAATTGACTTGACAGCAACTGGTAAATGGTACTCCATTATTTACTAAAACCTTATCATATGATCACCTAAATATTCTGTTATGAGGAAGATATTTGTAGTAGCAATCTTGCTTTTAATAGACTGGCTCAGAATCTATGAATTGTCTTGTGAACACACTAAACAATGGTACAATTTTCATAAATTGAATATTGATATCTCAAAATCAGCGTTTTTAGAATAGATTTTGCACTTAAGCATATAGAAAAGAAGAAGATGAAAAATCTAAATCTGCTACTTAATAAACCTGGATAAATTTTTTTTTAAGTCCTTTGATTTTTCTCAGTTTGTTTTCTGTTCTCTGACTTTTCTTTGTTAACACAGAATATAGCTTGATGAGAAAATGAAAAAATATAATTGAAAGAAGAGATATTACTCTTCAGCATAGAAAACAAGAATCAGAACACCTTTTTTACAAAGTAGTTATAATCCTTTTTTAAATATTTTTGACCCTAATTTTTCTGTAAATATTGCAGGGTTTGTGTAGAAGTTTGCATTGATTTTTTTATGTTTTTAAAGTTTCTCAAATAGAGAGCTAATATAAAATAAACCAAAGCAAAACCTAGCAAGCATCTTTCTTGAGGATATTTGAGGATAGATCTTTTAACAAATATAGTATATGATAGACCAGATGTTCTGCCAGACGCACCTTCTGAAAATAATAAAATATTTTTAGATAAAATGTTTTAAAGTTCAGTTAACTGTATCAATGAACTATAACTAAAACGAGTGCTTAGAAGCCATATTAATGGGAGTAAGGAACCCAGACAGGCAAGCAGAGCACTGAAGCCAACTTTACATTGTGGGCATTTGCTGAAGAAACTGAACATGATTGTTAGTTATCACAGGGATAAAGGAGAAAGAAGGAAAAAGCCTAGGTCCCAGTTATGGTGGAGAACACTCTAATAAGAAACCATTGTGCTCTCCACCATCACATAAAATTGAAACCCACAAAGCTACATCATTAGTGAAACAGATAAGCAAAAAACTGTGTACCTCCTCACTATCCTAACAACAGGGAACTTGAAGAAAAATTGCCTGTCTTGAAACTTCACGCCTAGTGTAGAAAGAAATGAGAATCTCTCCAGTGGATTTGTAATAGCAAACAGGCTCCTTTATGAGCTTGCAGCCCAAATTCTCAACAACCAGATAGTTCAAAACACCTAAAGCTCAAAATTGATTAGGAAAAAAAAATGCAAATCTTCTGTGGAGAACCACATTAAATGTGGTAATTGGAGTAAGCCACTTAGTCCTAGTCAGCTTCCCTAGAAGAAGTCACGTAGTAAAATTTAATGGTAAATGATCAGATTGTTAAAAATTATAAAACACCAAAGGAAACCAAGCACTGCCAGAGAAATAATACATATAAGATTCAAATTCAGAGATATTAAATATTGGATATACTAGATCAATGTAAAATACTTACATTAAATACATTCAAAGAAATAAAATTAAAGTTTGAAGATATGAGAAAGAAGTATCATACATGAAAATGACCAATTGGATTTGTAAATATATTCTGTATATATATATTTATAAGTATATATGATATACATATCATATATAATCTAGAAATATGGAACTTCTGATTCTGTGAAGATTAAGTAACCTCATTCTTCCCAGGTCCTACCTCTTACAACTAAGTTCTTCTGGACATAAAGTAACAAAAAGACATAGGAGGATTCTGAAAGTTGCAAAAAAAGAAGATGGGCTGCTGGGGGAATCATAAGATTTGAAAAAATGACACAGTGTATACAATCAAAAATAACTTCTCATACCAAGAACCAGGAAAATCACAATTGAATGAAAGAAATCAACAGATGCCAAAAGTGAGTTGAACAAGGTGGTGGAATTATCTGACAAGAATTTTCAAGCAGCAAACCAGTGAAACAACCTGGACCCGGTGCTTTTTTTCTTGCAAGATTATTCATTAATGTTTTGATTCATTAATAGATATCTATCTGTTCAGATAATCTGTTTCCCATTGTTTGAATTTTGTTAGTGTCTTTTAAGGAATAGATCCATTTCATCTAACTTATAAAATTTATGGGCATAGAGATGTTCAAATATTCCTTTATTACCCTTTTAATATCCATGGGATAAGTAGTGATGACAACTCTTCTATTTCTGAAATTAATAATTTATAATTCCCTCTTTTTTTCCATTAGCCTGGCTAGAGGTTTATAAATTAAATTTTATTACTATTTTCGAAGAACCAGCTTTTGGGTTTATTGGTTTTCTGTATTAGTTTCTTGTTTTCAATTTCATTTATTTCTGATATAATTTTTATTATTTCTTTTATTCTGCATTCTTTAGGTTTATATTGATCTTTTTTCTCTAATTTCCTAAAATGGTAGCTTAGATTATTGGTTTTAGATCATTCTTTTCCGATATATTGATTCAATGCTCTAAATTTCCCCCAGGGGACTGCTTTTGCTGCACCCCACACATTTTAATGAGCTCTATTTTCATTTTCATTTAGTTCAAAATATTTTTAAAATTTCTCTTGAGACTTCTTCTTTGGCCCATATGTGATTTAGCAGTATATAATTTAATCTCAAGTTATTTTTTATCCAGTTATCTTTCCATTATTGATTTCTAGTTTAATTCCATTGTGATGTAACAACATACTTTATATGATTTCTATTCTTTTAAAATTTGTTGAGGCAGTTTTTATGGCCCAGAATTTGTTCTATTTTGGTGAAAGTTCAAGTGAGCTTGAGAAGAATGTGTATTCTGCTGTTGCTGGATGAAGTATTCTATAAATGTCTACTAGATCTACTTGATTGATGGTGCTGTTCAGTTCAACTATATTCTTACAGATTTTCTGCCTGCTGGCTATATAGTTTATTGATAAAGAGTCTTGAAGTCTCCAACCACAGTAGTGTATTTTTCTATTTATCTTTGCAGTTCTATCAATTTTTTCCTTTTGCATTTTGATGCTCTATTGTTAGATCCATCCATGCTAAGGATTGTTAAGTCTTCTTGAAAAATTGATCCCTTTATCATTATGTAATGGCCCTCTTTATCCTTGATAATTTTTCTTATTCAGAAGTCTGCTTTGTCTGAAATTAATGTAGTTACTCCAGGTTTCTTTTGATTAGTGTTGGCATGGTATATCTTTTCCCATCCCTATACTTTTAATCCATGTCTTTATATTTAATGTGTATTTCTTCTAGACAAAGTATCATTGGATCTTGTTTCTTTATCTACTCTGACAGACTCCATTTTTTAATTTGTGTGTTTAGACCGTTCATATTTAAACTGATTATTGATATAATGGGATTGATATCTACCAAATTTGTGTTTGCTAGTTGTTAACACTTATTCTTTGTTTGTTTCATTCTTTCATTTTTTAAAAATCTTCCCATTTTTCTGCTTTCTCTGGTTTTAATTGAGCATTTTATATGATTGCATTTTTTCTTCTCTCAAAATATCAATTATATTTCTTTTTAAAATTTTTTACTGGTTCCTCTAGAGTTTGCAATACTTTGGTGCAGTTGCTTCTGACAGAGTATGCTGAGTTTTTTCCCATCTATCCCTTCTAACACTGCTGTCATTAATTTCACTTACCTATAAACTATAATCACCCAATATATTGTTGCAATTATTACTTTGAACAATTATCCATTAAATAAATTAAGAAAAATGAAAGTTTTATTTGACTTTCATTTATTCCTTCTTTGACACTCTTTCTTTTTTTATGTAGATCTGAGTTTTGATCTATATATATTTCTTCTCTCTAAAAAATTTCTTTTAACATTCCTTGCATAGCAGGTTTACTGTTAAGAAATTTCCTCAGTTTTTCTTTGCCAAGAAAGTCTTTGTTTCTTCTCACTTTTGAAGCATATTTCTCTGGATATAGAATTCTAGATTTGTGTTCTTCTCCCCCAATACTTTAAATATTTCTCTCCAGTTTCTTCTTGCTTGTATAGTTTTGGATGAGAAGTCTGATGTAATTCTTTTTCTTGTTCCTTCTCTAGGTAAGGCTTTTCCCTCTATTCTCTCGCTCTTTCAAAACTTTGGTTTTCTGCACTTTGAATATTATATGCCTGGGTATATATTTTTTGGTGTTTATTCTCCTTTGTATTCTCTGAGCTTCCTAAATCTGTGATAATCACTATTAATCTCGGATCTGTGTTCATCTGCCTAATCTAAATATTTCATATTAGTAAGATCATACAATATTTGTCCTATTGCGATTGACTTACTTCACTCAGCCTAAGGTTTTCAAGGTTTATCCATGTTGTAGCCTGTGTCAGGACTTCATTTGTCTTTATGGCTAGTAGTATTCCATTGTATGTATATATCACATTTTGTTTATCCATTCATCTGTCAATAGATATTTGATTGTTTTCACTTTTTAGCTACTGTAGAAAATGCTGCAGTGTTTGTTTTACATGTGTCTGTTTGCATCACTGTTTCAAGTCTCTTAGATATATACCTAAGAGTGACATTTCTGGACTGTATGGTTGCTCTGGAGCCCTGGTGGCACATGGTTTTTGGCTCAACAGCAAAGGTTTTTATTTTTTTTGTTTTTTATGGTTTCTCTACGTTTAACTTTTTAGGGAACACCAAACTGTACTATTTTGCATTCCCACCAGCAATGGATAGAGTTCTGATTTCTCCACATCTTTGCCAACATTTGTTATTTCCCTTTTTTTTTTTTTTTTTTTCTTAATCTTAGTCATCCTAATTGGGGAGAAATGGTATTTCCTTATGGTTTTGATTTGCATCTCCCTACTGGCTAATCACGTTGAACATCTTCTTATGTGCTTGTTGTCCATTTGAATATTCTCTTTGGTGAACTGTCTATTCAGGTTCTTTGCCCATTTTTTGGTTGGCTTGTTTGTCCTTTTCTTGTTAAATTTTAGGAGTTTTTTTATCTGTTCTGGATATTAAGCTCTTATCTGATATATGGTTTCCAAAATTTTTCTCCCAGTCAGTAAATTGTCACTTCATTTTATTAATAAAGTCTAATGATGTACAAAGTTTCTAATTTTTATGACATGAAAGATCCCAATTTTCTTACTTTCTTTTTTCTTTTTTTGTTGTTTGTGCTTTTGGTGTCACGTCTAAGAATCTACTGTTGAAGACTAGGTCTTGAAACATAATCCCTGTATTCTAAGAGTTTCATAGTTTTAAGTCATACATTTAGGTCTTTCATCCATTTTGAGTTAGTTTTTATATATGGTATGAAGTACAGGTTTAGTGTCATTCTTTTGCTTGTGGAAATCCATTTGTCCCAGCACAGTTTATTGAAGAAACTATTCTTTCTCCATTTGATGGATTTCTGTCCCATTTTTTACATTCTTCCTTCTCTTGCATTTCAGTTTGGGCAGTTTCTGTTGTCATATACTAATGCTTACTGATTCTTTCCTCTGCTGGTCCAGTTTACTGATAAGCCCATCAAAAGCATTCTTTGTTTCTATTACAGTACTTTTGATTTTTGTTGTTGTTGTTTTCTTTTTATTCTTAGAGTTTCTATCTCCTGGCTTACATTACTCATCTGTTCTTGTATTTTGTCTATATTTTTTCCTTCATACCCCTTAAATATCATAGTTATTTTAAATTCTTTATCTAATAACTCTAAAATCTGCGTGATATGGAGTCTGGTTCTAATGTTTGCTTTGTCACTCCAGACTGTGTCTTTTGTTGCCTTTAGCATAGTGTTATGGATTGAATTATGCCACCTCCAAAAAATGTAGGTTTAAGTCCTAAACCATACAAAGGTGAATGTAATCTTGTTTGAGGGAATATGGCTTTTCTTTGTAGATGTTATCAGTTAACAAAGTCATACTTGGGTAGGATGGATCCCAATTCTAATTACTTTTGAGTGGTGTCTTATAAAAAATATAAAAATGGAAGGACAAGCATGGAAACTGAGTTATACACGGAGACAAGATGTCACATAATGACAGAGGCAGACATATCTGTAATCAGCAAAGGAATGCCAAAGATTACCAGTAACCACCAGAAACTAGGAGAGAGGCATAGAACAGTTTCACTCTCAGAACCCCCGAAGGAATTGATACAACGGAGACCCTGATCTAGATTTCCAAGATCCAGAACTGTGAGACAATAAATAAATTTCTGTCTTTAAATCCACCCGTGTTGTGGTATTTTGTTATGGCAGCTGACAGTCAGACATGCTGTTATTAGGTAATAGCACTGAAGTAATTAGGATTTTTGTGTGATGTTTTATGTTAATGTGGCTAATGTTGTACTGTAGGTGCTAGAAGCTTCAATTTTCTTTAGTTTCCATTTCTGTAATATTCTTTATTCTTTTTTTAGGTTTCCTTAAGGACTTCTTCTTAAATAGAATTTGTGTCTTGCAGTTCTTTCAGGGGTAATCCACTGGTATTATCCTGGAACCTTGTTGATAATGTGGTAAGGTATTAAGGAGAGGAAGTATTCTATAATCTTATGATTAAATCTGCTTTTCAGTGGGTCTGAGTTCCTTGTTGTGACCTTCAGAAGCATTTCTTAGCCTTTTTCTCCCTTCCTTTATGGAAAACAGGAAGGCTAGGGGGGACTGATATATTTACCTTGGTGAAAGAAAGCTCTGGTAAAATATTATGCTTGATGGCAGACCCTTGTTACAGAGAACAGTATGTGCTTATTTTTCCCTAGGTTTATTTCAGAATGACATTTTTCCCCTCCCTCTTCCAGAAGTACAAGGAGATTTTTGTTCCTATCTTCACCATGAGAACCTGGTGGGTTCCATTTAAATGTTCCTGCCAGTTATTGGCTCCAGTGGCTTCTACTCCCAGGAAGCTGATCTTGTTGAAGATTTTCTTAGTCTTTTTCCTCAGTTTTTGGAAGAGTGTACCCTATGGTGTAATTGTTGGATCTAAGAAAGTCATTGATTTTTAGTTTGTTCAGCTTTTTACTTGATGAGGATGGAAGTGATGGCATCCTATTTCTTTACATGAAGAGTTGAAAGAATTTACCTTTTTATCATCCAGTAAGTCATTCTTGAAAACTTTCTTCAAGTGTCAACTACTCCAGGATAAACATTCATGTCATATTTCCCCCACTTGTGTGTGATTTTATTCTCTCTCTGTGGGGATATATGCCATTTAAACATGGCTGCACTATTGACGACTGCAGCTCCCACAGGCCTGTATGCTGCACAGCATGTTGAGACTTGTCCCCAACATGTTGAGACTTGTCACGACTTGTTTTCCCAAACCTATTGTCCCGTTACTAATTGGCTTGTTTACCTGAATTCCTTCTCCCTTACCCGGAACTTACTGTTACTTACCCAAAGCCCATTGTTCTGTTATTTGCTTCACTGCTTGCTGTATTGACTATAAATAAACTTCTGGGACTGAAGCCGGGGGTTGACTTCTCAGAGTGACCCTTCTGGCCCCACTTCTCTGTAAGAGTTGTGTTTGGTTACTGTCTCCGCCGTCCTGACATTCGCGGCCACTGCAACAGACGGTGCCCCGTGTAAGGAGTTGCGACATCTGTCTTCTTTACTTTCCTAGCACCTCTTTGGTTATTGTTATTACATTCTTCTATAATCTTTGAATTGCTTGTTCGCATCTACCTCTAGAATATAACATCCTTGATGTCAAGAAATATGTGTCATTTGTCTATGTATTTATAGTGCCTGACACCATATCCAGTCCATAGGAGGACACAGCATTCTTGTGCAAGGAAAATGGATATGATGGTGCATATAATTCCTAGCCTAAAGAAGGTGCATGTTTTATGTGAGTAACAGGAACATTAGTAGGGATTTTATATACAGTTGAGAAGTACAAGAATTGTTGAGTGCACAGGTGCTATGAGAGTTGACAGGTGGAGTAATCATATGTTTTCTAGAGGAGAAGAGACCTGAACTGAATGTGAAAGAATGAGTTGCTTTGAGCCAGACAAAGCAAGGAAGAGTAACAAGGGCATCAATCTTTCAGGGCAGAGGAGACATCTTGGGCAATGATGTGGAGGTGAGTGACAGCACAGTGGGGGCAGACTCACTAATCCATGGTGTTGGGACAAAATGTGTGAGGCTGGCAAAGGCTGAGGGAGAACATTTGACAGTGTCATATTTCTTGATAAAGTAGAAGGCAAGGTTATCTGCTATGACGAAGAAGACTGGGCAAAATGGGAGTCTTGAGGTGAACCACAAAGTCTGAAATCGAGCATTAAGGAAATGAGATTTAGTAAGGACCTTAGACAAGTGAAATAAGTGACAATGATTTAAAACAATGAGGGACAACTTGAAGGATTACTAGTTGAAGGGAACAGAGAAGAGCTTCCTGTACAAGGCAATATAAGAGACAGTCTGTAGGTAGGTATGAGCTGGTATGTATGGAACACACATATGTATAGACACTCAAACATCCTACAAGAGAAATGGAACCTAGAGCCATCTTTGAAATAGTGAGAATGACATGGGTGATAAAACAGACAACTCAATATATTTCCACTACAATATGTAATTTGCTCTTGGCATCCACTTAGTCCTAGTCAGCTGCAGCTAGAAAAAGAAATAATAATGAATTTTGTGTCTGAGTCTTTATAATACCAAATACTTCTCATTCTAACTCCATTAAAATAGTTCTGGCTTTCCATGTAAACTATCCAACAACTTTCTGTATGATCCCTGGTGCTTGTCTGTTTTTATTCTAATACATTCTACTCACCACCACCAGATGAATAACCCTAATCGTTCCTCCATTGATCTCATTCCACTGATGAAATCTCTAAATGTCTCTTCATTGTTTGATCTTTTGGTTGATCTTCTTGTTGCTGGCAAGTTAAACAGATTCTAGGTACGTGAAGCAAAATAATTTCATTCAAGAACTATGGAGTGGCTCCCAGGCTAATAGAAACCATTATATGACCATGTTTAGAAAGGCTGGGAAACAGAGTATTTTGGAGAACTATATTGAAACATCTGAGGATGTTTCTGTGGGATTTATCAACTCTAATGGGATCCTATGTTTGGGCAGCTCAAAGTTCTAGGGAGAGAGTCTTGTTAGCATACTTTATATAGCTCCTTGGCCTTGGTAGTGAGGGTGCTTTTATTTACATTGCAGCATGATTGTATCCAAAGAAAAATCAGAGTTTGTAATCAAAGGAGGACTATATTCTGAGTAGAACAAAACAGAAACTAAAATAAGTCAGACAAACAAAACTCAGAAGTATTTTGAGCATAAACCAAACATCTTAGCCTGAGAGTTAAACTCTTCTTTTCTCTGGCCTCTATAAACTGTTTCAGTCTCAAATAATATTCCAGCCTGCTATTACATAAACAAAGTCAGGAAATACATAACAGAGAATGGTCCATTAATTTAATTAATGACTTCATTTTTATTTTCACATACTTGGTTTCCCATCTAAGATTAAATGAAACACAGTGTTTCTATGATTTGGCTGCCCTGGATCATGAGACACAGATGCTTTTACTGCATCTTAAGATACTCATGAAAGCCTCAGGTGGACACATCATTCTCAGATGACTTAGGCTTGAGAAAGATAGTCTGTCTTTTGAAGGAAAATAAAGAAAAGAAAGAAATTGTTTCTAAAGTAATATTTCTAACTAGACTTGAGTAATTAATAAATTATTAAACATTGAATGACCATTTGCCAGACATTTGGCTAAGTGTTGGAGCTATAGTGTAAAAAAAAAAAAAAAGTCAGAATTCTGCTTACAAGTGAGATTGACAAATATTAAACAAATAAATAACAAATGCACTGTGTAATTAATCATTATGCTAACCACTATGAAAGAAAAATGAGAAAAAAATATATTTATACTCCATAACCAGACTATAAAATTTACATAATGTAAGACCCACTGTTTAAAAGTATTTTCAGCATTTGGACAGATCCTTATACAAACACATTTATTGATGCTATGGAGCCCTGGTTGCACAGTGGTTAAGAGCTTGGCTACTAACCAAAAGGTCAGCAGTTTGAATCCACCAATCACTCCTTGGAAACGCTATGAGGCAGTTCTACGCTGTCCTATAGGGTTGCAGCAATAATTCTTACTCCAGGCATTTTTTAAAAAACTAACGATAGAAAGACAAGTAAGGTATGACCCTTCCCTCAATGAACTTATGGTATAATGAGAGAGAGTTACAGATAAACTAATAACTTAGTAATATAACACATTTTGCTATATAAATGCATTATAAAGTAAACATAGTTATTAAGATGCATAAATTAAGGACTCTAGACCGCTGTTCTTCACCTTGGCATGAAATATATCAGATACAAACAATGTTGTGATTGTTTTGTGCTGTCAAGTCAATTTCGACTCAGAGCGACCCTATAGAACAGAGTGGAACAGCCTGAGGAGCCTTGGTGGCACAGTGTTTAGGAGCTCGACTGCTAACCAAAAGATTGGCAGTTTGAATCCACCAGCTGCTCCTTGAAAACCCTGTGGAGTGGTTCTACACTGTTCGATAGGGTTGTTATGAGTTAGAAATACTCGACAGCAACGGGTTTGTTTGTTTGTTTTAATCTTTACTAAGATGCAAATGACCCAAGCTATGGTGTTTTCAGCCACTTCATATGCACATGATAGCTGGACAATGAATAAGGAAGACTGAAGAAGAACTGATGCATTTGAATTATGGCGATGGCAAAGATTATCGAATATACCATGGGCTGCCAAAAAAACAAATAAATTTGTCTTGGAAGAAGTACAGACAGAATGTTCCTTAGAAGAAAGGATGACAAGACTTTGTTTTGTATTCTTTGGCTATGTTATCAGGAGGGACCAGTCCCTAGACAAGGGCATCATACTTTGTAAAGTAGAGGGTCAGCGCAAAAGAGGAAGACCTTCAAGGAGATGGATTGATGCAATGGTTGCAAAAATGGGCTGAAACATAGCAATGATTGTGAGGATGGTGTAGAACCACTCAGTGTTTTGTTCTGTTGTACGTAGGGTCACTATGAATTGGAACAAACTTGATGGCACCTAACAACAATAATCGCTAGGAGAAGCAGAATGCCAGATCTTTTCTCCCACGGAGCCGCTGTGGGTTTGAACCACCCACCTTTCAGTTAGCAGCCAAGTGTTTTAACTATTGTGCCACCAGTGATCCTATACAAACTGTAAGTTGCAATAAATATATGCATATGCTTGAAATAGATTACAACATAAAACATTTTTTAAAAATTTAAAATTTAGAGTTTAGTGAGGATATTAAATGATGAAGGATTTTACCTCCAGGATACAAGATACAACATACAAAAATTAGTTGGTTTCCTGTGCATCAATAATGAGAACAACAGAAAGGAAATAAGGAAAGCAATATCATTTATAATAGCCCCTAAAAAATAAAATACTTAAGAAGAAATCTAACCAGGGATGTAAAGACCTATACAAAGCTAACGACAAGACACTACTGCAAGGAACCAAAAAACACCTACATAAATGGAAAAACATACCATGCTCATAGATAGGTAGACTCAATATTGTGAAAATGTCAATTCTACACAAATCAGTCTATAAATACAAGGCAATCCTGTCCAGATACCAACAGCATTCTTTAACGAAATGGAAAAACTAATCCTTAACTTTATATAGAAAGGAGAGAGTCCTTGGATAAGTAAGGCATTGTTTAAAAAGAAGAACAAAGTAGGAGTAGGAGACCTCACACTACATGACCTCAGAACCTACCATCTAGCTATGGTAGTCAAAACAGCCTGGTACTGGTACAAAGACAGACACATTGACCAATGGAACAGAATCGAGAACCCAGATGTGAATTACGTCACCTGTGCTCACTAATCTATGACAAAGGTCCAAATCCCATTAAATGAGGAAAAGACAGCCTTTTTTAACAAATAGTACTGGAAAGACTGGATGTTCATCTGTAAAAAAGTGAAACAGGACCCATAGCTCACACCATACACAAAAACTAATTCAAAATGGATCAAAGACCGGAATATGAAACCAAAAACTATAAAGAATATGGAAGAAAAATAGGTCAATGCTAGGGGCCCTAATATAAGGTATCAATAGGATACAAACCATAACTAGCAATGCACAAACACCAGAAGATAAGCTAGATAACTAGGATCTTCTAAAAATTAAACACACTCATCAAAAGACTTCACCAAAAGAGTAAAAAGAGAACCTACAAACTGGGACAAAATTTTTGGCTATGACATATCCAACAAAGGTCTAATCTCTAAAATCTGTAGGAAAATCCAACACCTCTACAATAAAAAGAAAAATAATCAAACTAAAAAATGGGCAAAGGATATGAACAGACACCTCACCAAAGAAGATATCCAGGAGGCTAATAGACACATGAGGAAATGCTCACAATCACTAACCATTAGAGAAATGCAAATCAAAATACAATAAGATACCATCTCACCCGATATTATTGGCACGAATCAAGAAAACAGAAAATAACAAATATTGGAGAGTCTGTGGCGAGTTTGGATCTCATGCTCTGCTGGTAGGAATGCAAAATGATACAACCATTTTGGAAAACAATATGGTGCTTCCTTAAAAAGCTAGAAATAGAAATACCATATGATCCAGCAATCCCATTTCTAGAAATATATCCTTGAGAAATAAGAGCCATCACATGAATAGATATATGCACACCCATGTTCACTGCAGCATTATTCACAGTAGCAAAAAGATAGAAACAACCTAAGTGCCCATCAACAGAGAAATAGATAAACAACTATGGTACATACAAACAATGGAATACTATGCAATGATAAAGAACAATGATGAATCTTGGATACATCTGACAACATGGATGAATCCAGAGGGCATTATACTGAGTGAAATGAGTCAGTCAAGGACAAATATTGTATGGGACCACTATTATAAAAACTCATGAAAAAATTTCCACACAGAAATAAACAATCTTTGATGTTTACAAGGGAGGAGTGGGGTGGGGAGAGAAAAACACTAATGAGACAATAGATAAGTGGTGTGATGGTTAAGATTGTGTGTCAACTTGGCTGGACCATGATTCTCAGTGTTTTGGCAGTCATATAATGTTATGATCACTTCCCTATTGAGATTTGATACATGATCACCCCCATGATGGGATCTGCTGTGAGAAGCCAGTCAGTTGAAAGGGAGTGTCCTTGGGCTTGTGGCCTGCATGGAGTGTGGGCCGACATCCAGGCAGGGCTCGGGGGCTCTTGCTCATTCTGGAGCCCGCAGCTGGCTTGTGTTCGTCTAACCTGTTGTTCTTGGGACTTGAGCTAGCAGCTTACCTGTGGTCTTGGCTGCCAATCTTGGGATTCATCAGTCTTCACAGCCTGTGAGTAAAAGCCCTGCTCTCCAGCCTGCCAGTCTTGGTTTCACCAGCCACTGCGGCTACATGAATCAGAAGTCTCGTTCCTAACCCATGGACTTGGGACGTTACAGCCTCTACAACTACATGAGCCATTTCCTTGATGTAAATCTCTCTCTCTCTATATATATATATATATATATATTTATACACTTTACTAGTTTTGCTTCTCTAGAGAACCCAGCCTAAGACAAGTGGTAACTTTGGTGAAGCGTAAGATGGTACACAGTACTGGGGAAGTCAGCACAACTTGACCAAGGCAAAGTCATAGAAGCTCCATAGACACATCCAAACTCCCTGAGGGACCGAGTTGCTGGCCTGAGGGCTGGAGACCTTAGTCTCGGGTGACATCTAACTCAATTGGCATAACAGAGTTTATTAAGAAAATGCTCTACATCCTACTTTGTTGAATAGCATCTGAGGTCTTAAAAACTTGTGAGTAACCATCTAAGATACATTTACTGGTCCTATCTCATCTGGAGAAAAGGAGAATGAAGAAAATCAAAGACACAAGGGAAAGATTAGTGCAAAGGACAAATGGACCATGACTACCACAGCCTCCACCAGACTGAGTCCAGCACAACTAGATGGTGCCCAGCTACCACTCCTGACTGCTCTGACAGGGATCACAATAGAGGGTCCTGGACAGAGCAAGAGAAAAAAGTAGATCAAAATTCAAATTCACAAAAAAGACAAGACTTATTGGTCTGAGGGAGACTGGAGAAACCCCAAGAGTATGGCCCCTGGACACACTTTTAACTCAGTACTTAAGTTACTATTGAGGTTCAGCCTTCAACCAAAGATTAGTCAGGCCTATAAAACAAACAGTAACTCACGTAGTTCAACCATATATAGGAGACTAAATGGGCACACCAGCCCAAAAGAAAAGGGAGGAAAGGACAGGAAGATTGGATGAATGGAAACAGGGAACCTGAGGTCGAGAAGGGAAGAGTGTTGACCCTTTGCGGGGTTGGCAGCCAATGTCACAAAACAATTCGTGTATTAATCGTATAACGAGAAACAAATTTGCTCTGTAAACTTTCACCTGAAGTACAAAAAAAAAAAAAGAATTCTACCTCCAGGTGATTTAAAACTAATACAAATTATTGAGATTTTAAGTGTTACTTACATCCTGTACTGATTAGACATAAATTAATCAGCTATCTGTTATATTTCCTTAAGCACTGTAATTTCAAACAAGTTTGCAAAGGGATGAATGTTGCAGTAAAATTAATTTGTTTGACCTTTGGAGCCAGGTTATAGGGATCCAGTGCCTTTGGCTCCTGTCACAGGTGTGTATCCTTGGATAATTTACTTAAATTATCTGTGTTTCTGTTCTTCATCTGAAAATTGGAAGTAACAACAGTATCTGCCTAATAAGATAGTTGTGATAGTTAAATGAGATTTCATTTGTGTATTATATAGCTTTTAGATTAGTGACTAGTATAATAAATATTTGTTCTTACTAAAAGTGACTATATTTTGGTGGACAAAACAGGAAACTAAAAAGGAGATGTATGCTCTTCCAAGCTATTATTATATTTTGGGAGAAATATTTCCAAGAAAAAAAATTATTTGTTATACGTTAGTTTTTAATAATACATATTTTTTCTTATATAAAGTATTATGACATCACAGATTTCCAGAATTATCACAATGGGTGACAATTTTTCCCTCACAGTTTTGATGTCAATTCCTATTGATGTAAAAGGGTTATGTGCCAGTGTTTCATGAAACAATTCAACCTCAAAAGCCATTTTTAGATAAATCATACAGGGCAAATATGGTTTCTGAATTCAGGTCATGCCAATTGAGAGAATGACTGAGTTTTAAATGTGTACGTGTGACATATATATATGGAGTCCCGGTGGCAGAGTGGTTAAGAGCCATGGCAAGCTATGGCTGCTAACCAAAAGGGTGGCTGTTTGAATCCACCAGCCACTCCTTGGAAACCCTATGTGGCAGTTCTACTCTGTCCTGTAGGGTCGCTATGAATAGGAATCAACTCAACAGCAACAGTTTTTTTTATATATATAAATTGTCTGTTTTAATTGTCCAATTTAGTCTTAATTTGTGAGCTGACATGTAATGAATTATATTTGCAGATTTTACTGTTTGTAATAGCCAAGAAACCTTAGTTTTAAACTTTGCACTGGGTGTATTTAAAACTGCTTTTTAAAATCTCAAATGAAAAATATTTTCTTTTCCGTCTGTACAAATTATGGAAATCCGTTTTCACAATGCTCTAAGAAGAGCTACAAAACCGAATCCCTAAAATGTATATACATTAGTTTTGATAGAAGAATGAGGCTATAAAAGCATAAAGTAATGATTAGGAAAAGACAGCATGGCACAAAACATCACCTCCTTCAGAAGACCTTTCTTTCTGAGCGGTTTTTGACATTTTTACCTTTAAAAATATGGTTGTAATATGAAGATAAGAAATTATTCATTGTAGGATGACATGAATTAGCTGTAACAAGCCGTAGCTGTCTGTGGACTGTGCAGGTCACATAGATGATCAAGCTTTTCGTCCTTCAAGCTCTTCTAGCTAGAGAAATCATACAATAGAAAGCCATCACAAAGAACGTGAGATTTCAATTAAAAAAAAAAAAAATTATCGAGTCTTCCAATGAGCTTCTGTAATTTGCAAATACTTTTTATTATTTTAGTATTCATATGCATCTCCCACTCAGTATAGACTGTGAAGGTTAATTGAACAAATGCACCTTCAGTTTCTGTAAGTTACTTCAAGAGCAAGTATCACACAGATGGCTAATTTTGCAACAGTGAAGATAGTGGTAATGGATTTTGTTATTAAATTTCCACAATCATATAGCATCTGTCTTTTCAACAAAGTGCTTTGTTAAACCCACCCAAAACCAATCTATATGTATACACACTTTTAGTGCTTAGTATAGGTAGGTATCATTACTATTACAAATATTAATATTTTAACAGACTCTTAGTTTCAGGTTACCTGCCTGAAGTTATGGAAATCTGCGTTTCAATTTAATAACAAAATTTACTTTAAAGTTAAATCACATGTAAGATACAATAAAAAGCCATCCAAGGACCATAATAATAATAATAAAGTCTGCACTTTATCTTAAGGCATTCTTCTCTGAACTGCAGACGATATAACCAATTTAACCATTTAAATAGCTTAAAGTGTCTATTTTGCTTGAATTTTGCAGCATGATTTTCTAAAGATTTAATTAAATGAAAATTCTTAGTTCTCTTTCAAAAATGCCATTTAAAATGATTAGTTGCAACTCTATATCAATGTATTTCAAAATCTTTTGTGTGCCTTTGTTTGCAGGGCTGTGTGCCAATATGAATACACTATAACCTAATGAAAAGACAAACAAATGGCCTCGGGATTGTTAGGGAGTAATGACAGAATATTGTTCAAGGATTAGAAAAGATACAGAAGAAGAACCAGTTAAATCTACCAACCTGTTTCCGAAAAAATAAGAATAATAATAAAGTCACAACAGATTATGTATGCTTTGTCTTTTTTAAACCATTGGTCTAAGTAATAAGGTGAGGTCATGGAATATAAAATATGGCCATTTTCTGAAACACTGTATGGATGACCATTGCTAAATCAATTATACTGTAATTCACATCCATCACTGAGACAGCCAAATAAATGGCTAGATTGTATTACAGTCCGCTAATTTCCCAGATAAAAGTTCACTTTCAAAACTACAATTTCTCTGTCATAGGTCTTCTATTTTGTGCTTTAAATCGAGTTTTGCTGCATTTTCTAGGGTTCCTTAAGTATGTGTCTGGTTTAGGACTTCAAATACTATGGGCGCTTAAGAAAGTTTGAGTGAATGGCTTCTTCAGTAATTCATGTTATTTATCATTGATCAGTCAAGTCCCTTTATAACACAAATTACCTTCTCTGAATTAGAGAGATAATTTTCTCTAATTTTAAGAATTGCCTCATAGATCACCAATATGCTTGGTGCCCTTAAGTGAGTCATTCATATTTCGCCATTGCTGTTCAGTAGGTTTTTTTTTTTTTTAATATATAACGGAAAAATCATGTCCTTAAACATTAACCTCAGAAATTATGGTTCCAAAGAACAGTGGAAGTAATGTACGTACTCAGTTTAGGTAATGTATGTTGTGGAAAGATGTGTACATGTAGAACTCTGTCAGGTACTGTGCTGTGTGCTTACATGGGCCATCTTGTTTGATTCTCACAGCCATCCTGTGAGTGAGATGCTATAATTATCCTCACTTTATAGGTGACAGAACTGAGATATGGAGAGGTTAAATACATTTCCCAAGGTCATACAGCTAATCATTGACAGATCTGGGAACTGAAGTGGGTCTGTGTTGTGTCAAAACCCATACGCTTAACACTAAGCTATTCCTGGCTGGAGAGATCAGTAAATAGCTTTCTGAGCAAAAAGCCATGGTGACCTCCTTCATTAGTTTCCTCTCCTCTAAAATATGAGAATGAAGTCTAAGGGTCTATCCAAATCCAATATTTTATGATTATTATTCTTGTTAAAAGTAGCACAATAAATTCACATATTTTCTGAATCTTCCCTAACCTCCCAGCCTATGACCACTGATTCATTGTTTTGAAACAAGTGGAAAATTTCCCATGTGATTCTCTGTTCAATTTAAGAAGCATCTCGCCTCTCATCACTTGAGCCAGGATTGGCAAAGATTTAAATCATGTCTGACATAAATTTGAGCTATTTGAGATTTCTGAAACATTAAATATTTAAATAAAAATTAAAATTATAAAGCAAGTATACATTTATTTATGGAACCATATGTCCTTTAAAAACATCTTCTATGACTGATAGCAAAAAGTCAATGCTTTGCATAGAGTAGATGGTCAATAAATGTTAGTTGAATAAATTTAACAATAAAAGGTGTTCTTAAGCACTGGTTTACGTAAAAGATTGTGATTAAATATGGACTTATGTCTACTACACCTGTTGCTGTGGAGTGGATTCTGACTCACAGAGACCCTATAGTTCAGAGTAGAAATGCCTCATAGAGTTTCTAAGGCTGTAATCTTTTTTTTTTTTTTAAGTTTTTTTAAATTTTATTTTATTGTACTTCAGTTGAAGGCTTACAGAACAAATAGTTTCTCATGAAACAGTAGTACACATATTGTTTTATGACACTGGTTAACAACCCCACAACATATCAACCCCCTAACTTCTCAACTTTTTTTTTTTGGTGAAAATACACATAGCCAAAGATACACCATTTCAAAAATTTCTACATGTATAGTTCAGTGACATTGACTACGTTCTTCTAATTGTGCTGCTATTCTTACTTAAGATGAAGGCTTACAGAACAAAATAGTTTCTCGTTTAACAGTAACTACAAATGTTGCCCTATGACAATGGTTAATAATCTCACAACACATCAACAGTATCCTTACTCAACCTTGGGTTCCCTATCACCAGCTTCCCTGTCCCCTTCTGCCTTCTGGCCTTTGTCACTGGACTACTGTACCACATTAGTCCCATTTGGTTTTACGGGGCTGTCCACTCCCAGGCTGAAGAGTGAACCTCGGAGATAACTTCACCACTGAGCTAAAAGGGTGTCTGGGGGCCATACTCTTGGGGTTTCTCTAGTCTCGTTTAGGCCAGTAAATCTGGTCTTTTTTTTGTGAGTTAGAATTATGTTGTACATCCTTCTCCAGCTCTGTCCAGAACCCTCTGTTGTAATCCTGGCCAGAGCAGTCAGTGATAGTAGCCGGGCACCATCTACATGTACTAGACTCAGTCCGGTGGAGGCCTTGGTAGCTGTGGACCATTAGTCCTTCGGACTAATCTTGTCCTTGTATCCTGTTCTCTTCATTCTCCCTTGCTCCCGAAGGGATGAGACCAGTGGAGTATCTTAGATGTCTGCTCACAGGCTTTTAAGACCCCAGACACTACTCACCAAGGTAGAATATAGAACATTGTCTTTATAAACTGTGTTATGCCAATTGAGCTAGATGTTCCCCTTGACCATGGTCCCCGCAGCCCTCAGCCCAGAAATTCAGTCCCTCGGGGAGTTTGGATGTGTCTATGGGGCTTCCATGACCTTTCCTTGTACAAGTTGTGCTAGTTTCTCTGTATTGTATACTGTCTCACCCTTCACCCAATATACCACTTATCTATTGACTGTTTAGTATTCCCCCCCACCCCTCCCATCCCTGGTAACTAACAAAGGTTGTTACATTTTGTGTGTGAACTTTTTCATGGGTTTTTACAATAGGGTTCTCATACAATATTTGTCCTTTTGTGATTGACTTACTTCACTCAGCATAATGTTCTCCAGTTTCATCCATGTTATGAGATGCTTCACAGATTCATTGTTGTTGTTTCTTGTTGCATAGTACTCCATTGTGTGTATGTACCATAGTTTGTGTATCCATTAGTCTGTTGATGGGCATCTAGGTTGTTTTCATCGTTTTGCTATTGTGAACAATGCTGCCATGAACATAGGTGTGCATATGTCTATTTGAGTGACGACTCTCATTTCTCTAGGATATATTCCCAGGAGTGGGATTGCTGGATCGAATGGTATGTCTATTTCTAGCTTTCTGAGGAAGCGACATATTGTTTTCCAAAATGGTTGTATCATTTTGCATTCCCACCAGCAGTGCATAAGAGTTCGGATCTCCCCGCAGCCCCTCCAACATTTGTTATTTCTGGTGTTTTTGATTCGTGCCAGTAATGCCGGGGTGAGATGGTATCTCATTGTGGTTTTAATTTGCATTTCTCTAATGGCTAGTGATCGCAAGCATTTCCTCATGTGTCTGCTGCCCGTTTGAATGTCTTCTTTGGTGAAGCGTCTGTTCATTTCCTTTGCCCATTTTTTAATAGGATTATTTGTCTTTTTGTTGTAGAGGTGTTGGATTCTCTTGCAGATTATGGAGATTAGACTTTTGTCTGACTTGTACTATCCAAAAATTTTTTCCCAGTCTGTAGGCTCTCTTTTGACTCTTTTGGTGAAGTCTTTTGAAGAGCATAGGTGTTTGATTTTTAGAAGATCCCAATTATTCTAGCTTATCTTTTGGGGTTTCTGCGTTGATGGTTATGGTTTGTATCCTGTTAATGCCGTGTATTGGGGCCTGAAGTGTTGGTCCTATTTTTTCTTCTATGAACTTTATAGTATTAGGCTTTATATTCAGGTCTTTGATCCATTTTGAAGTAGTTTTTGTATACGGCATGAGGTATGGGTCCTGTTTCATTGTTTTGCAGATGGATATCCAGTTTTGCCAGCACCATTTGTTAAAAAGACTGTCTTTTCCCCATTTGATGGACTTTGGGCCCTTGTCGAAGATCAGCTGACTGTAGGTGGATGGATTTACATCTGGGTTATCAGTTCTGTTCCACTGGTCAATGTGTCTGTCGTTGTACTAGTACCAGGCTGTTTTGACTAATGTAGCTGTATAGTAGGTTCTGAAGTCAGGTAGTGTGAGTCCTCCAACTTTATTCTTCTTCTTCAGTAGTGCTTTACTTATTCAGGGCTTCTTCCCTTTCCATATAAAGTTAATGATTAGTTTTTCCATCTCTTTGAAGAATGTTGTTGGCATTTAGATCGGGATTGTGTTGTATTTGTAAATTGCTTTGGGTAGAATTGTCATTTTCACAATGTTGAGTCTGCCTATCCATGAGCATGGTACGTTTTTCCATTTATGTAGATCCCTTTGGGTTTCATGCAGTAGTGTTCTGTAGTTTTCTTTGTATAGGTCTTTTACATCCCTGGTCAGATTTATTCCTAAGTATTTTATCTTTTCAGGGGCTATTGAAAATGGTATTGTTTTCCTGGTTTACTTTTCATCGTTCTCCTTACTGATGTATAGGAATCCAACTGATTTTTGAATGTTTATCTTGTATCCTGCTACTCTGCTGAATCTTTCTATTAGTTCCAGTAGAATTCTCATGGAGTCTTTAGGGTTTTCTATGTATAGTATCATATCATCTGCAAACAGGGACATTTTAACTTCTTCATTATCAATTTGGATGCCCTTTATTTCTTTTTTTGCCTTATTGCTCTAGCTAGAACTTCCAGCACGATGTTAAATAGGAGTGGTGATAAAGGGCATCCTTGTCTTGTTCCTGTTTTCAGCCTCTCTCCATTAAGAATGATGTTGGCCATCAGTTTTGCACAGATGCCCTTTATTATGTTGAGAAATTTCCCTTCTGTACCCATTTTATTGAGAGTTTTTATCAGGAATGGGTGTTAGACTTTGTCAAATGTCTTTTCTGCGTCAATTGAGATGATCATTTGATTCTTTTCTTTCCTTTTATTTATGTGGTGGGTTACCTTGATTGATTTTCTAATGTTGAAATATCCTTGCATACCTGGTATGAATCCTACTTGGTCATGGTGTATTATTTTTTTGATATGATGCTGAATTCTATTGGCTAGAATTTTGTTCAGAATTTTTGCACCTATATTCATGAGAGCTATTGGTCTGTAATTTTTTTTTTTTTGTGATGTCTTTGCCTGGTTTTGGTATCAGCATTATGCTGGCATCATAGAATGAATTTGGAAGTGTTGCTTCCTCTTCTATGCTCTGAAATAACTTGAGTAGTACTGGTACAAGCTCTTCTGTAAATGTTTTGTAGAATTCTCCAGTGAAGCCATCTGGGCCAGGGCTTTTTTGGTTGGGAGTTTTTTTTTATTACCTTTTCAATCTGTACTCTTGTTATGGGTCTGTTCAGACTTTCAACATCACTTTGTAGTAGTTTGTGTAGGTAGTGTGTTTCTAGAAATTTATCCATTTCCTCTAGGTTTTCAAATTTGTTGGAGTATAGTTTTTCATAATATTCTGTTATAATCCTTTTTATTTCAGTTGGGTCTGTTGTAATGTCCCCCATTTCATTTCTTATTTGGGTTATTTGTGTCCTCTTCTGTTTTTCTTTTGTCAGTCTGGCCAGTGGTTTGTGGATTTTGTGTATTCTTTCAGAGAACCAACTGTTGGTTTTGTTGACTGTTTCTGTTGTTTTTCTGTTCTCTATTTCATTTATTTCTGCTCTGATCTTTAGTGTTTCTTTTCTTCTGGTGTTTGTAGGCTTTTTTTGCTGTTCTCTTTCTATTTGTTTGAGTTCTGTAGTTAATGTGTTAATTTTTCCCTTTCTTCTTTTTGATATGTGCATCTATTACTATAAATTGTCCTCTGAGGACTGCCTTTGCTGTGTCCCAAAGGTTTTGGTATGATGTGTTTTCATTCTCATTTGATTCTAGGAATTTTTTGATTCTATCTCTGATTTCTTCTATTACCCACTGATGTGTAAGCAAGGTATTATTCAGTTTCCATGTAATTGATTTTTTTTCGTTGCTCTTTCTAGTGTTAATTTCTACCTTGATGGCATTGTGGTCAGAGAAGATACTTTGAATTATCTCAACGTTTTGGATCTTGTTGAGGATTGCTCTATGGCCTAAGATGTGGTCTATTCTGGAGAACGTTCCATGTGCATTGGAAAAGAATGTGTACTTTGCAGCAGTTGGATGGAGTGTTCTATATATGTCTATGAGGTCAGGTTGGCTGATTGTGCCCTTTAGGTCTTCTGTATCTTTGCTGAGTTTCTTCTTAGTTGTTCTGTCCTTTACTGAGAGTGGTGTGTTGAAGTCTCATACTATTATTGTGGAAGTGTCAAGTTCTCTTTTTAGTGTCGTTAGAGTTTGTTTTATATATTTTGGAGCCCTGTCATTGGGTTCGTAGATGTTTATTATGGTTATGTCGTCATGATAGATCACCCCCTTAATCATTATAGAGTGTCCTTCTTTGTCTTTTATGGTAGATTTTGTTTGAAAGTCTATTTTATCTGAGATTAGAATTGCCACTTCTGCTCTTTTTGGTAGTCGTTAGCTTGTTATATTTTTTTCCTACCTTTGACTTTTAATAAATTCACATCTTTGTTTCTAGGTGTGTCTCTTGTAGACAGCATATTGATGGATTGTGTTTTCTTATCCATTCTGTCACTCTCCGCCTCTTTATGGCTGCATTGAGTCCATTTACATTATGTGTAATTATTGATAGATGTGAGTTTGTTGCTGTCATTTTGTAGTGCTTTTCTTTTGTGGTGCTGACGTTTTCTTTGTTCTTCTTACTCTCTTGTGCTGAGTTACTTTTGTTTGTGGATTTTTTTTCATTTCTTTTGTTTTTGTAGGTTTTGTTTTTGCTGAGACTTTATGTTTTTCCTGTTTTTTTTTTTTTTTATGAGTATGTTTGTTACCTTTCTTTGTAGTTACCATGAATTTTGCCCTTATCTTTCTGAGTTTGAAGCAGTCTACCATTACTTGGTATTGCCTTGCCTTCCTCTCCATTAGAAGGTTCTACACCTCTGCCGTTTATTCCCTCTTATTGTTTTGATGTTGTTGTCATTTACTGATTAACTGCTCTGATTCCCTGTTGTATTTCTTTTGGTTTTGGATAGTCCTCGAGAGTTCATTTCCTGTATTGGTATCTGGCTGGTACAATCCTGAATCCTAGATTCTGCCTGTGAGCTGAAGTTGTTTGTTCTCAGATCAAAGATCTCCCTTTAATAATTCTTGTAAATTTCGTTTGACTTTTACATATTCCCTTAATTTCTGTTTATCTGGAAATGAGCTAATTTCACCATCAAATTTGAACGAGAGTGTTGCAGGATATATTATTCTTGGCTGGCAATTTTTTTTCTTTCAAGATTTTAGATATGTCATCCCATTGCCTTCTTGCCTGCATGGTTTCTGCCAAATAATCTGAGCTTAGTCTTATTGTTTCTCCTCTGTATGTGACTTCTTGTTTTTCACAAGCTGCTCTCAGGATTCTTTGTCTTTGGTTTTGGGGCGTGTGATTATGATATGCCTTGGTGATTTTCTTTTGGGTCTCTCCTATATGGGGTTCATTGAGCTTCTTGGATGGTGAGCTTTTCATCGTTCATGATATTGGGGAAGTTTTCTGTCAGCAGTTCTTCAGTGATCCTCTCTGTGTTTTTTGTTCTCTCCTCGTGTTCTGGAATTCCAGTCACTCAAAAATTTTTGCTTTTGATTGTATCCCACATAACTCTTCATTTTTCTTTGTTCTTTTTTCTGAGTTTTCCTGAAACAGAGTTGTATCCAAGTATTTGTCTTCAATTCCACTGATTCTGTCTTCTACCATTTCAAATCTGCTTCTCAGCCCTTCTATGACCCGTCCATTTCTGAAATTTTGTTGTTTATCTTTTGAATTTCTAATTGTTGTCTTTATATAGTTTCTAGTTGTGAATTTATTTTGGCATTTTGTTCCTGCATTATTTTCCTTAATTATTCCAATTTTTTGTCTGTATTTTCCATGAATTTGTCTATTTTTTCCTCATGTTTGTCAGCTTTTTTCCTCAGCTCTTGGAGAAGTCTGCGTATTAGAGATTTGAATTCCCTTTCAGGTAGTTGTAGTGCCTTTTCTTCCACTGGAAAGTCATCTGGTGTTTTATTTGGACACCTACTGGAACCAGCCTGTCCTGTTTTTGTAAATGTTTTGATACTGTCTGCTGTCTGTGGGGCATTCAATAGTTATTTTTCTCATTTATTGATTGTAGATTTGTTTCTTTCATCCCTTTTTTTTTTAAAATATGACTATGTCTGAACAGGCAGACTGTGTGTTCTTTGCCTTTTGCTCACCTGTGGGCACAATACTTTTCACCTCCTTCTCCAATTGGCGGGATCAGTCACTTAGATATCATATGGCAGGGCAGGTCTAGCTGAAGAGGAGTTACTGGGATGGGTTGTTTGTGGCACTTACTACAGCCACCAGGGTGGGTCAGTAATGAGTGCAGGGCAGGTTCCAGTAGGCTGTGCCTGTGCTACTTGGTGGTGTGTTGTTAAGCGCACGGTGCAGGTAGTCAGGATGTAGCAGGAAGATTGTTATGTGTGGAGCTAAGATGGATATGGGAGACAGGAGAGAGGAACAGGAGCTGAAAACGTACAAAGAAGCAAGAAAGAATGCTAGGGGAGCTTGCCTTTGGAGTGGAGAGATGAGAGACTGTGAAATGGAGAAAAACAGAAAGGGGAAGAGGAAGAAAAGAAAAGAATGAATAAATAAAAATCAGAAAGGTTAAAGAACCGCAGTGTTTCAAGGGATCCCACAAGTGCAGCTATGAGGTCTGGGAAAGTCGTTCTCAGGTGTTGCAGTACAGCCTGGCTGGAAGGCTTAGAGGTACACAACACCTGGTATTCAGGGAACAGAAAGAGAAGGAAGATATAGAGAGATGAGAAACTGAGTAAGGAAGAAATACAAAAAGGGAAAAAGAGGGAAAAGAAAAGAAAACAAATTAAAAAAAAAAAAAAGAATAAGAAAAGCCCCCCCAAAAACAGAAAAAAGAAAAAAAAAACCCAATGAAAAAGAAATGCCCTCAGAGATCCCTCTGCATGTCTGTGGAAGCCGAGGGGGTAGCTTCCAAGCCACGGAGCACCGCCTGGCCAGAACGGGCTCCCAACTCAGGAAAAGGAAATGAAAACAAACAATTCAAAACAAACAAACAAACAAAAGCCCCAGGATCCCACCAGCATGGCAGCCCAGACCGGGAAGCAGCTCCACACTTGAACGGAGCTCCACAGCCCCTCAGGAAGAAGAAAGATGGTGCATGGAGCCATGTATTTGAGCGAAAGGAGGGGGAAGTGGTGAGAGGTAAGGAAAAAATCAAAATAAGCAGAAAAAAAAGCAACACCAGCAGCCAACAACTAGCACTTAGCCAGCTAGTGTGGGCTGGTGGAATGCAAGCAGCCGGTGTTTCTCGGAGAAGAGACTGTGTCCGCGGGAAGCAGAGGGGGCCGAGTGTGGGTGAAGAAGGGTAGGGACGGGGAAAGCGTATATCACAAATTGCCGGAGCTCCGCAGCCCCTCAGGAAGAAGCAAAGATAGCACACGGAGCCAGGTATTTGAGTGAAAGGAGGAGGAAGTGGTGAGAGGTAAGGAAGAAATCCAAAGAAGTGGAAAAAAGTAGCACCAGCAGCCAACAAATGGCACTCAGAGAGCCGACCAGTTCGGGTGTGTGGAATCCAAGCAGTTGATGTTTCCTGGACAAGAGATTGTGGCTGCGGGAAGCAGAGGAGGCTGAGTGGGGGTGAAAAAGGGTGGGGAGTGGGAAAGCATATATCGCAAATTACCGGTTGTTTTGTCTCCTGCTGGAAGCTCCATGAAGCTGCTTTCTCGTATCCCCGTCTTCTGGTCTCTGACAGGAGTCCAAGATGGCAGATCCGCACTGCGTTAGGTGGTAGGGGACCTCTGCATGAATATCTCCTCGCTCTGCGTTCTGTGTCAGTTTTCTCACTCCATTTGGTGCTTGGCTGAGTTCTTTATCTCTTCATTTGATGTTTTAGGGTTTCAGGATTGTTGTTCTCTCTGTTCGGCTTAGTTTTTCGGATCTTTGCTGTGGAGGGACGGTGTGGTGCCTTTGCCTAGAGTGCCATTTTGCCAGAAGTCCTAAGGCTGTAATCTTTACTGAAGCAGATTGACACATCTTTCTCCTGTGGAGCTGCTAGTGGGTTTGAACCACAGACTTTTTGATTAGCAGCTGTGTGCTTAATCACGGCGCCACTAGGGCTCCTATATCCACTATAAGTAACATAATATTTCACTATTTAAGCTGTGCTTCTAATCACTTTTATCTTTAAGGATTATCTTATTTAGAGTGATAAAAGGCCAGTAAAGTTTAGTTCCCTAATATAGGATTACACCTACATACATTTTAGAACCACACATGCCCACACACACACAAATGTGTACACATCTATTTTCTTTAGGCATGTAATCCCGTACCCACTAGACTAGGTGCAGATTTGGAAGTCAGAAGGGGAGAAGCTATGAATTTTTCAGAGATTAGGGAAGTCCTTAATGTTACTGCTTTGCAAAATGATCAGGAAATGAGATTCTAGAGAATTTTATAGATCAAATTTGTATAGTAAAAACAAAACGAAACATTTTGGAGGAGTATTGGGGACAGCACATTTATTATGTAATTGTCTGATAGACCTGAAAGGATGCTTAGAGACTGTGAGAAGTGAGTCATATACCACAGCTACTTAGTAGCAAAATATAGATGGGAAGAATTCAAACATCCTTATTCCCAGCTCTCTTATCATCCCAATGCCCTGGTTTGATAGGTTGATTCATTCATTTATTCAGTAACTATTTACTATGTACACACCAAAGCTCAAAGCACTTTGAGAAGTACTTGAGACACATTAGTGAACTAAACAGATATGGCTTCTACCATTGGAGAGCTTACAAACTTTTGACTTTTCTCTAGTGTATGAGTATCACTAAATTATAGAATTTAGTTGAAAATAGATATTTTGATGATAAGAGAGGTATAGATAAAATTAAGATGGTACTTCTTTCTACATTTTCATAAATTGTCAATTTTGTTGATTACTGAGTAGTTATAGAGCAAGGTCCTTTTTCTGCCACTATTTTTTAAATTGATTAATTATACAAAGATCCCCAGGAAATTTCTGACAATTTAGTAGTGAAGGGTAAAGATGCATCTTACAGAAATGGGCATGGGTTGTGAAGCAATGATTTGTGAGGTCTCTACAAAATGGAAATTTTTTGAATTATCCGAGTCAGGGTTGAAGGGTCAGCCATTAATCCCCAACTGATGATTTCTTTTTCCATTTCCAAACCTCAGGAATAATGTGGTATTTTTTGTTAAGAGTGTTGTTTCTTCTTTATATCTCAGTAATGCTACAAGCAATTTTTTGAAGCCAACCAAATTGGCATTGAATACTCATTACCAATTTTTTCAGTATGTTATGATTCTTCAGTCTCTACTCAGACCAGATGTTTAGCCTCCTGCTTGTCTAGACGAAAGATATCTAATTAATTAGGTCTCTCGAGAATGTTTAAATTGTAAGTACTCCCCACAAATATGTTGAATTTAAAAATAGGAGTAAGGATAAAATAAAACAAACAAAAATGCTAGATTTTTAGATCTTCAGACCCTGGTTGTTTTAGTAAGGGGCAAGTTTGAGGGGAAGGGAAAGCTTCATATCACATCACCTGTGGATAAAGTGGGCCTTCTGTATCAAAATGTATTCCTAGGTGGCAGAGTACACATTTGCCTACTTCCTTACGTTGCACTGTATACTAGTATGAAAATGTGTTTTTACTCGTCATAGTTTTAATAATGTTAATAGTACTTTATATTATCATTACTATCATTATTATTAGCTGTCTTTGAGTCCACCCAACTCATAGCCACTCCATGTACAATGGAATAAAATGCTGCCCGGTCTTGCACCCAGATCTGTGATTGGTTTCAGATTAGATTATTGGGATCCATAGGCTATTCATTGGCTGATTTTTAAAAAAAATATTTTATTGTGGTTTTGGTGAAAGTTTACACAGCTAATTAGGTTCCCATTTAACAGTTTCTATACATACTGTTCATTGACATTGGTTACATTTTTCACAATGTATCAACATTCTCATTATTTCCGTTCTAGTTGTTCTATTTCCATTAATCTAGCTTCCCTGTCCCCCTTACCTTCTCATCTTTGGTCTATGGTATTTATCATTTGATTTCATTTAGATGATTATTTAGAGGAGCACGTTGATCATGGGTGATATTATTTGTTTTATGAGCCAGTCTGTCATTTGGCTGAAAGGTAACCTCTGGGAGTGGTTTGAGTTCCATGTTTAAAGGTATCCCAAGGCAATAGTCAGGGGTTCCGCTAGTCTCTACCAATCTAGGAAGTCTAGCCTATTTTTAGGAATTTCAGTTTTGTTCTACATTTTTCTTGCATTCTCTCCAGGACCATCTATCGTGTCCCTGATCAGAAAGGTTGTCAGTGGTAGCCGAGCACCATCTGATTTTTCTGGTCTCCAGGTAGGTGAGGCCATGGTTCCTGTAGACTATTAGTCCTGTAGACTAGTTTCTTCTTTAATCTTTTGTTTCCCTCTTTCTCTTTTGTTCCAGACAAGTAGAGACCAATAGCAGTGTCTTAGATGGCCACTTGCAAGTTTTTAAGACCCCAGAAGCTACTCACCAAGCTAGGATTATCATTAACTTTATGAACTATATTGTGCTATTTACCAAGTTACCCCACAAGACTATGGTCTTGAGCCCTCAAACCTGGTAAACCAATCCCACAAGGTGTTTGGTTATGTCTAGGAATTATCTGTAACTGTGCCACCACGTGCTTTATTTTATGTATAAATATATATGCAGCATACATAAACACACCTATTCATGAACATCTGCATATTCATATGTGCCTTCCTATACATATATATGCATACATGTCTATCTGTGTAACAACACGTATTTTTTAGTTATTACTGGTTTTGCAAAATTGTATATAACATTTACAAAACCATCCCTTCTTCTTGTGTACTTCTTAGTGTCATCATTTACCTTGGTCAAGCTGTGATGACTTCATCCTTATTTGATATTGCCTTTCCCATCATCGTTGATTGATTTTTGGAAGTATATTGCCAGACTTTTCCTAGTCCATCTTAGTCTGAAGCTCCTCCAAAACCTGTTCAGCATCATTTCAACTGACTGACAGGTGGTGGCTGCACATGAGGTGTGTTGGCTAGGAATTGAACCTGGGTCTCCTGCAGAGAAGGTGAGAATTCTACCAGTGAAACACTTTGCCCCAAGTATTTTATATAATAGTATGTTAAGATAACCAAATGAAAATAATGATAATATTATAAAATATGTGGTTATTTCATATGATGCTTTATTAGAATTTTGACATTTAAAAAATTATGGATTTTCTTTTCGTTTAGAGCATTGTATGGTTTTTTTTTTTTAAACATGCTATTAACCTATGATATTTTCTGTTATAATTGTAGTTATGTTGGTTTTGGTAAATTGATATTTATTGGATAATTGTTAAATGCTTTGCACATTAACTAGCCTTTGTTTAGGTAAAGGTGGTGATTTTCTAATATAAATAGATCTGGCAAAGATGTATTATTTAATCTTTTTGGGTTCCTTCGCTCCTTCTGGGTCCTTTTTTAAATTTCCAGCAGACATCTTCTTTCTGCTTTCTCGTTTGTCCAATTTAATCCTTATTTCAAAGCCCTAACATCTGGGAAAATGCATGGCAAATATGAAAAGTGCTCAGAGCAAGGTAGATATGATTAAAGGTATGTATTCTAAATAAAATTAAAATGAATTAAGTTTAATTTTAGCTTAGACAACTTAAAGCAGAAAATGGATTAACAGTACTATTCAATGAAATTGTGTGTGTGTGTGTGTGAAAGAGAGAGAATTAGGAGGTATTGTTCATTTTTACCCAGGCTCGTTCAGAGCAAGAATGTGATGACAAACTATTGCTAGAGAAAACTAAGTTATTTTTAAGAAGAGGTATCATTTCAGTCTTTTGGAGCTTTGAGAACCTGTTTAACTTCTTGGTTCTGTTGAAAATTTCCTTATATGAGAATACAGTAGAGAAAAATGAGGGCAGAGAATGAGCAACCAATAAGGAGAGAGATGGAGAGTCCAGAGATATCAGAAACCAGTAGGTTTTACCAGAGTTTTTAGCTGACAGAGATGTTAATGCATTGAAATCACAGTGGATATTGTGTGGGGAAGCTGAGAGCCACCAAGGGACGTGTATATCAAGATACCCTACATCTAAACTGGTAAACACACTCCCTAATAACTATCTGGTTCCGCATACTTTGTATGAAATAGATGTGATTATTGACCAGCTTGCATTTTTTATTACCCAGTGAATTACTTTACACGCACGGCTCAAAAAGATAATTTTCAACTGTGCCCTAGCTCATATATAAATCGTTGATTACACTCACATATGGTTTCACTTTCAATATTCGACTGCCTTCTGCCTTCCTTTTCTACATTATCCTCTTCCATCCTCCAGTCACCTGACTCCAGGTTACCAGTTTGGCATATAGCAATAGAGTGTGCAGCTGCTACAATTGTAGAAGTGGGTTAGGCAGGTGGTTGCTGAACAATAACCCATCAAGGACTAAAGTTAGTAGAAGAGAGGGAGGGGAAGATAGGTATCAGGTTTCCTGTTAGAGGGTAGATATATCCTGAGTGGTAGTAATCACAGTGATTCAAGCTTAATGTCTCAAGAACAGCCACCCATACCTGCACAGTCTCCTCCCCTGTCCTATAACTGCACCAGCAGTTAAATAGCTGTAAAGCACTGTCTCCCTGTCTCATTTTCCCCTGAGCTCCAACAGCAATAGTAGCAATAGCAGCTGTAGAAGCTGCAGCCGGAGATAGGCAGGGCTGTTGCTTGCAGCCTTGCAAATTGCCTCCCCCTCAAACCACACACGCTCACACACTTCCAATATCGACGCATCTTCATATACATCAAGGATTAAGAGAGATGACAGATGACTGATGTCATGGACAACAGGTATTTAATCTCTGACAAATTCAGTTTCCTTCTGATGTTTATTGGTATTGAGAATAACATGATCATTTGTGATACCTAGCTTCAGTGGGAAACTGGAGGTGGCCGCGGTTGAAGGGTGAGGGGCGGTAAGGTGGGAGGAGTAAAAGATGGGGAAAGGGGGTGCCAAAGATGACTTTCAGTCTCCGAAAACCTCCGTCCTGCAGCCTCTGTGGTTTCTGAGTTGCAAATTATCAGGGTCTAGTGGTTTGCAGGCAGCCTGTGTTGTTCACTGGAAGTAGATTTCCATCTTTCAGACACTATTTAGGATGGGCCGTGTGTTCTGGAAGGGGGTGGAAGTAGGGAGGAGGAGATGCTGTGAGCAGAGTTCTTGAAGCTCCACTCCTCTGGGGAAGCCAAGCTGCGAGCCAGCCTCACTGAGCGGAGAGCGTGTGAATTGGAAGGGATCCTGAGCTGTCTGGTCCCAGTTTCTCTCCGGAAAAGCAGTTGCTCTCGCCTCAGAGATGCACCCAGTCTTCGCCTGCATCACACTGCAGTAAGTTAAACTCGACAGGGATAGCAATTTGAGTGGCTTCTGGGTATGTGGTGTGGGGGAAGGGAAGCTGAGAAGAAATGGCGAGGAAAGTTAGAAAAGCCTAGCTTTCAGGAGTGAACCTTTGAATTCTTCACGAGATACTAAATCGGGTTGTCTCCCTGACTCCTGTCGTAGTTGTGCTCTAGTCGAATAACTCGCAGTTATTTGCACGGATACCTCTTGTTAGTTAGGCAAGCAGAAAGCGCCCTGTCCATTGTGATTTTATGAAGCAAAACTGGTAAATCTGTTCTAGATTTCATTGCAGGAATGGTCACCTGAAAGTTACCGGTGAAATGGGAGCTTGTTTTCTAATTGTGTTTTCAGAAGAAAATTCATAAAGAGGCTGGCTAAGACTTTCAAATGGTCCCAGTTAATTGTTACAAGTTTCATTCCATATTTATTCCTAATCTGTAAAACAAACAAGCAAACAAATAAACAAAACACTTCTTGGAGTTACCATATTAAAATAAAATGTGAAGCAGCTCCCTAGATAACTGCTAGGCAACAGTCTAGGTGACACTGATGATACAATAAACATTCAGATACTCTTGAGTGGGTGGGACGGGGAGGGTTCCCTCAGTTTACTACAGCAATAACCGCCGCTTGCTTAATAGTCTCTTCCTTGCGATTTCAAAGCAGTGATTTTTACATAGATGACTTTAAACTTAAAAACCGAGCAGATTTGTGTTTACTGGCAGAAAAATAAAGGCTTAAAAACTTTTTAAAAACTACTTCAACTGGTTGCTCAAATTGCAGATAACCAGCTCTTTCAAAAGGAGGTAAAAAGAGGACAGCAGGGGCAACCCATTGTAAAGCAAATGACCAAATAAATGGGAATGCAGGCAAAGCATGAATGGTCTTTTATAGAATGGAAACCAGAAAGAATCAATCTAGAAATGTTGGGGTATTTAACTAGATTCTCTTTCATAATGACCGCACTTTTTAATGGAAAAAAAATAAGGAAAATAAAAGGAACCCCTCAAGCAGAAAGAATATAGGTTACATAAAAAGGTTAAACTTAGTTGTAGAATCACTGGAGAAATTACTGTGTTACTATATTTTCCTCAAAGAAAGATTAATGAAAAAACAGAGGTTACCAAAAGCAGAATCTAGGAATTTAAGCTGGACACTTCCATAAACCATAAGTGTTACAGGATTAAAAAACAACAACAACAATGCCATTGAGTTAATTCTGACTCATAGCGACCCTATAGGACAGAGTGGAACTACTCCATGGGTTTCCAAGGCTGTAAATCTTTACAGAAACAGACTTCCACATCTTTCTCCCATGGAGTGGCTGGTGGATTCAAACCACAGACCTTCTGGATAGCAGCCTGGTGCTTTGACTACACTGCCACCAGGGCTCCTCCCTATAGAATAAGGGGGTATCAAAACTTATGAAATAACTATCGCAAATGCAAAGTAATTCTGAAATCTTCCATCTTTAAAAAAGGGGAAACAAAGACTACTTTTCTATTATTTCAGTTTTAAACTGTATTATTCTTTTTATAATCCACCTAAACTTTATTTTTATATTAAAAATAAAATAAGCCCAGAATGTAACTTGAATTAATTTGCTGAATTCGCTGCTCATTTTGGGACTCTCTGGATATAAAGGCTGGGTTCATAGTTTTGGCATTGTCAGAGTACCCAGGTTGTTATAGGCAACCCATTCTGCACATGTATAATTTCTCTGTGTATAACATCTGCATGTGACTTTGTGAATCACTGACTAAATATAATCCAGGGGAAATATTTTTATAATATTACATATGTAAGCGTGGTTCAAAATTTTCAATGGCAATAAAGAAGAAAAGGAAACATCTATAAGAATATGGTTGGAGTGAGTTTGCATGCAGTCCTGTGATACTCTAAAATAGACCTTTGCCTGAACGTTAGGTATTTAGCTAAAGAGAAGGGAAATCAGGCTGATTAGTACTGATGGGGAGATGTTAAAATTTCATTAAAGATAGAAACTTAGGTAGGTGGAGTTGAGTCGTGGCAATACTTGTGCTTCATATTTTGGTTGTCCTACTGGTAAACAAACCTCATGTCATGTCTGGGAAGATGATTGTTAAAACCACTTTTGAAATAAAACAATTATTTTAAGGTTAAAGCCATTGGTAAAATATTCTGGGACAGTGAACTAAGCTAAGCAAGTATCCTATGACTCATGCTTTTCCTTGCACAGTATTGAAAGAAGGAAGGGTTGTAGCCAGACGAACCAGACAAAGAGATGGCTGATGGTCCCTCAATCTAATTCTGCCCCACTAATAATGACTATGATGTGATATATAGGCTTGAAATGACATTTTAAGATTTTTCTTTTCCTGGACACTTCTGGCTGGCCTCAGGACCAGAACATTATTTATACATGCATAGTACTGTTGTAGTATTTTTATGAGTAATACCTCTAGCCTAGCAGTATCTTTCCAGAGCAAACTACAGGCAAAATTGTGAAGAAGCTTCTCCCTGTTGTCCTCCCTATTTGTGGCATTTTCTCTCTTGTAAAGCACCAATACAAAATCTGACCTCAGGTAAGAGCCAGCTACTTGTTCACTCTTCAGTATTGACTACAAAGAGTGTTTAACTCATTGATAACTCCCAGGATTGTCTGCATGTGTTATTTACTTACCACACAGTGAATGAGTAGTTGCCAGTTATTACAAGTATAGTAAAGGCAGGCACTGGGTCAAGCACTTTGAATGTGTCTTCTCATTTATGGCATAACTTCTACAGGAGGAAGAGGGTTTTATCTCCCATTTTCAAGAAACCCAGTCCCAGGGAGAATAAGTAAATTTATTAAAGCAAATGTTTAGTAAATGTGGAGTTAGGATTAGCTCTTAGGTTTGACTAACTCTCTTAATTACTTGACCACTTTGTTTTATTGAAATGGTACTCTACTGTGGATTGTATGGGGCATGCTTATTGTTTTGTAGATGGAGTGGATGGAGAGTGCTTGAAAAATCATACCAGTCAAGAGAGAACTCCCTTCTGTGGTGATACTCGAGATTGTATCTACCTGAGGAACCTAAACTGACTCCAGATCCACACTTGGCATACTCATGATTCTAATATCAGGGTTCTGCTCTGGCTCCATGAAGAAGAGTAGGAATGAAACTTGGAATCGCCTTTGCCAGGAAGTAAGATAATAGAATTAAACCAGAGGAGAGGAGTGGGAAGCTCCAAAAACCAAGACAGATAAAAGGAAAATAAGGGGATTACATGGTGGGAGATTGGTATAAGAACTTGTCCAGATTATGTGTCCTGAGGGACTTTTTAAAAAACTAACTCTTTGGGATGTGTGTTGGGTAGAGGTTTTTAAATTCACAGATAAAGCAGACTCAGAGCATCTCTTTAATAGCTGTATGATCTGATTATAAAAAATAGATTAGACTTGTCAAATAATCTCCTTTACATACATTTTTTTAAGACCAAAAAAAAAATGATTCAAAGGAAAATGGGATAGAAAGGCCAGATGATGAGCAAAGAGGTGAAACAGTGCATGGAAATGTCACTAGTTCTTGCATAATCATTTTTTGAAGATTTGCCAGGAAGTTAAAAGCCATCCTTAACTAGTGAGGATCAAAACAAAATGGTTCATTTAGGTAAAATTTGAAGTGTTATAAAGGCTAACATGATTACTCTAACTTGTCTTCTTATCACAGAAGACAAACATTAACAGAATAAAATGAAAATGTTATGGGCATAGAGCCAAACAATATTTTTGGATTGGTCTTTCTCAGCATGCTATATTTAAACAGCTGAATTTTTTAAAACTATTGTCTGAGTCAACAATTTGAGATGAAGAATCTGCCTCTTAATAAGAAATCTGTGTTGCACTGTAAATCTGAAACTCACTGTTCTTGACTCAGTTATTTTTTATTGGAAATATGCCAGTCTTTACAACTCCAAGGAGCACAAAAGCTGTTACTTCCAAATCAAAGAATAAATAAATATATGCCATAAGCAAAGCTGATACTTCTGAGCTATCATCAGACAGGTATACAGTGATGACGCTTTGTAAGTCCACTCACATTGTTGGCGCTGATTCTTTCTGTTGCCATTTGTGACGCTGTAAATTGGGATTAGGAATAGCGTTAGATTAGGGATTGATTGTTAAATGTGGTGCTTACGTATAAAATTGGTCCTCCTGCCCATTGGCTCTTTTCATCTCTCAGCTTAAAAATACTGACAGAAACTTTTATTGAGTGCTTACTACATGCCAGTTGCTATAAGAAGAATTTGGATAAATTAGCACATTTAATCTTGACAATACCCCTATCAGGCAATCCTATTATCCTCATCTCCAATTTAGAAGAGAGTAAACTGAGGCAGGAGGAGCTAAGTGACATGCCCAGACTTACAAACTAGTAGGAATAGAACAATGGTTTGAAGCCACACAATCTGATTTCCAGAGCCCATGCTTTTAACCAAAAGGCACTAAGATCACTATTAACTACCAGTGGCTTCCAACTTTCAGCAGTTCATTGCTATTTCACACCTCCTGCTAACCAAAAGGTTGGCAGTTCGAATCCACCAGGTGCTCCTTGGAAACTCTGTGGGGCAGTTCTGCTCTGTCAAATAGGGTCACTATGAGTCAGAATTGACTCAATGGCAGTGGGTTTGTTTTTTTTTTTTGATTTGTCTCTTCTAACACCTGCCTCTCTGTAATATTTTTCCTGACATCCAGATTCTTCTGTCCTCACTCCACTGTAATGTTTTTCACCTGATTATTTGTCTTCATTCCCTCAAGCTTTTACTCTGGCATTATGTATTTTGGGGATCCTATTTAGATCCTAACCACTGTCCTCTGTAGTTCCACTGAAACTTGTGCTTGTCCTTATTACTGACTGTGTCATAGAGGGTTGAAATGATCTGTTTTCTACACTGAGGACAGAGATCAAGCCTTATTTGTCTTTGGAACTTTAGTGTTCAGCATAGAGTCTAATAAAATGTTGGAAGCTCAATCAGCAGTTCCTTTAATGGATTGAATTCAAGGCTCTAATTCAAACCCCTGAAGAGATAGGTAGCCTCAACTCTTTAATATTTAGCCTTTAACACTTCACCAGAGAATGGTCTTTCAAATGCAACTTGTAAGGACTGAACCAGAGAATATATTTTAATAAGTATAATTCATGATTAGAATAAAATTATTCAAAATACTTTTACTACTTTCTGTGGTATTACATTTAAGAATATTAACAAAGCCTGTTGCCTTAGAGTCAATTCCTACTCATGGTGACCCGTGTGCATCAGAGTAGAACTGCACTCCATAGAGGTTTCAACTGCTATGCTCTTACATAAGTAGATCACCAGGCCTTTCTTCCACTGTGCTGCTGGGTGGATTTGAATTGCCAACCTTTCTGTTAGTAGCCAAAGGCAAACCATTTGCTCCACTCAGGGACCTTATAGGGAGCTAATTTTTGGAATATGTTGGATAACATTTATTTCCAGATCACAAAATTAAAAATTTTAATGATACCTAATTTCGAGTTACAAGTTACTAATGTATCATTTGCCGGGCGGAATAAAAACCAAATTTTAGAATAAGTGGTTAACCAAAGATTTTTTGTTCTTGTGGGGCAATAGAATTAAGTTAAAAAATTGGGCATTTAAAATTATTTCTCAAATTCTTGTCTCCTTTGAGGAAAAAAAAAAAAAAAACTTAGAAGATTTTTATTCTGCCATAGTTGACAAATAGTGAGTCATATATGTGAGGAGACATTTGATACTTGAGTACCACTGGAAAAAAATAAAGCCATTGATAATGGTGGGAAAAATCAATCCCCAATCCCCCCTCTGTCAAAGAAGCATTTTCAGTTTATGTGATAATTTGGATTCTACTTATTAATGATTTTATGAATTTATTTCATTATGTAATATAATGTGAACTGGACAGCACATATGACTTTCTAATTACAATATTTTTTTAAATTGCCATCTTAGGTCAAATTAATCTGTTTTATTCTCTTTCTAATCTCCATGGATCAGTTATTAAATAAGCAAGTATAAGCAAGGGACAGATGGGATGAGAAGTGTGGTAGCTATTTAAGATTTCCTTGGAGCTCCATTAGCAGTAATCTCAAGAGGAAGTTGCCCCAGTGTGGCAGCTGGGCCTTCCTTTTTAATATACTTTTTTTTTTTTCCGTTAAAGAATCCCAGTGTATATCATATTTTGATTCTTCATGAGGAGATGAGTTGTGATTTGTGATTGAGGGCATGGAGAAGCAGACTCCACGAATAAGTTCTCAGTATGCAAAGATGCTTATTTGAATTTCATCATTCTTTTCTGGGCACTGTGGTATAGGGTTAAGAATTTAATCTCATGCAGATTACCTGGGCTGAATCCTTACTACCTGGGTGACCTTGAGCAAGTAACTTAAATTCTATGCTTTAGCTTTCTTGATGTAAAACAAGACTAATAAAAACAATGATATATGAGTCTACTTCATAGAATTACATAATTTAATTATGTACACAGGGACTTAGAACCAAATGCACAAAATAAACACTCAGAAACATTAGCTATTTCTTATTATTTCCTATTTACTTGAAATGTTGTCTCAGATAGACAGCAGAGGATCGATAGCAAAGAAAATATCTTAAAATTTAAATGTAAAAAAAATCCTTATTTTAATGTTACATCAGTAAAAATATTTAATGAAGCTCATAAAATATATTAAATGTTAATATAAATACCCTCTTTTTGGGGTCTTGTTTATTTATTTTGACTTTTATTTACAAAATGGAGTGATTATTAACATAGATAAGTTAGATAACACATGTAAATCATGCCAGAGAGTGGCTGACATAGAATCAATCAACATTTTAATTCCTTTCCCTTTACCTAAAGCCATGAAGAATCTTTCATTTTTACCGCTCTGATATTCTTAAAACATAGTCATAGCTGTCATCCATTTAATATAAAAAATTATATTTTGTTTTATTCTATATTGACTACTCTAGCACCCATACCGTAGCATACTGGGAAAACATGACCTCTTATGTAAGGAAAACTATAACTACCTAGATCAAATCCTTATGAATTATATGAAATTGGAAGGAGGAAGAAATAGAGGCACTGTGGAAACACATTATAGGATCCTTGCCCTGAAAACAGAACTTCAAGCAGAAAAGATGAGTTTGTAGTTTATTCAGCAATTTGTTTTGCTGAGACAGTGAATGTAAGGAAGTGTTTCTGCTTGGGCTTTTGACCAAGGAATCACTCTACTTATTCCTTAATGAAAAGAAATAGGGACTAAGAAGTTCTCCCTTGCCATGCCTTTCTTGGGGTGTATTTTGGAGGCTGTAAAGAGCACTCAGCTACTTCTGGGAAGTTTAAGATTCATATAAGTAGATGAAGATATTAAAACTATCACTTTAAGAAATAGAACTACTAACACCATGACCCTATTTCATCCTTCAGTCATTGTTGGGCTATTGTATGCCAGGCACTGTGCCAGGCTCTGGGAAGGAAGAGTAACAATAACAAGCAAATCCTTACACTAGCAAAGTTACACTTCGGTGAAAGCCAGAAGCAAACGCACTTAAACAAGGAAACAAGTACATGCTTTACTGTTATTTTTGTTATAGTAAGTGCTATGAAAGAACCATAGAGTTGAGATAGAGAGGAACAGAAGATGCTATTTACTTGGGAATAAGCTAGTTTTAAGACTCATAAGAATCGAACCCCTCCCCCGCAACACACACACACACACACACACACACACACACACACACACACACACACACACACACACACTATATTTTCAAATACATGCCCATGGCAGAATTGTTTCTTGCTTTCTTCATTATAGGACAGGTCTCTCCTGTTGACAGTGACTATAAGATCATACACCTGAAGTAATCCACAAGACCAAGACGGATGAACTCATGGTGAATTAGAATTTTAGAATTATTGAGTGAAACGTTTCATTCGGTCAAAAACATTACTCCCACATTGCTTTTACCATTACTTTTATATTATAGGGTTATTCAGCTTGAGGAAGCTTTTAAAGATTAGAAAAATGAGAGCACTTAATGTTGCTTACTAATTTCTCCTGCCTGTCATTTTGGGCTGCGCATAAACAACTTGTAACTTCCCCGCACTTGTCCCAAATTACTAGAATAGAGAAAGAACATACAAGCTGATGAGTCACTTAGCTGTTGTGTTGTTCTTAGTAAGAGTTCTGATTACTAGGATGAGTGCTCTATTGTTTCATGATGTTGTTTGCCACAGCATATGTCAGGTCAGAACTTTTATTTGGCAAGTAGAGTTTGCTTCCCTGTCACATGTTGAAAAAGCATAGCATAAAAGCCATTCAGTGGAGGACTATTGCTTTGTTTCATTCCATGGTTTTGAATCTATTCTGTCCAGACTCTACTATACAACATATTCTGAAAGCTAAGTACTATGATTTTTGAGCTTCATGTGGAAATTTTTGTTTTGGAGGCATCAAAGGTTTTATCATTCCAGCTACCTGAATAATTGCTTGGTGGTATATTAGGTGCTTGGTAACTATATTATCTTTATAACAGGACTTAAAAACAAAAACAAAAAACAGCATCTTGATTGTGGATATAGTAATACTGCTATTCTTCATGGTTAGGGAAAGTACTTTAATTCCTGAAATTAGTAATTTGTAAAAAAAGAAAATAAAAATCTTTAAATTTGATATATATGGCAATAGTATGGTTGTGCTATAGTGATCAAAATTATCCTCCACTAAGATGCATCAAAGTTAAATTGAAGAAGTTAGCAACTTGCATCTTACCTTCTGAGAATATCTTGGACAAAAGAGAATGTGTCATAACTTCTAATTCTTTAACATTTGTTTTGCTGCTGCTAATGAGTTAAAGTCCAGGCAGTTAAGAGAAAAGAAAAAACTAAAGAATGCTAATATGTTACCATGTTAAAAAATATTAGAAGAAGAAAGAGAAATAAACCTTTCCTTATTTAAACATTAAACAAAGTTAAATTGCTTTCTTTTTTACTTCAGGAATGTTTATAGTCCTTTAGGTGCAATTGTGTGTTGGTATTTCTTAAAGTGGAATTTAGAACAAACTTCTCTGACTTGAACCACAGAATCTTTCCCTCTGGGGCACCTATTAATATCTCCTCAGAGGACAGTTGAAGAAGTGCTGGCCTATTGGCATTCAACTATTAATTTTAAAATATTGAGCACTTACCATCTGTCATGGATTGAATTGTGTCCCCCCAAAGTATCTGTCAGCTTGGCTAGGTCATGATTCCCAGCATTGTGTGATTGTCCACCATTTTGTCATCTGATGTGATTTTCCTATGTGTTGTAAATCCTATCTCTGTGATGTCAGAAACCTGGTGACGTTGTGGTTAAGAGCTATGGCTGCTAACCAAAAGGTTAGAAGTTTGAATCTACCAGGTGCTCCTTGGAAACTCTACTGGGCAGTCCTACTCTGTCCTGCAGGGTCGCTATGAGTCAGAATTGACTCAAAGGCAACGGGTTTGGTTTTGAGTTTTTATGATGTTGATGAGATGGGATTAGCGGCAATTATGTTAATGAGGCAGGACTCAATCTACAAGATTGGATTGTGTTTTGAGCCAATCTCATTTGAGATATAAAAGAGAGAAGCCAGCAGAGAGGCATGGAGACCTCATAACACCAAGAAAACAATGCTGGGAGCAGAGCACATCCTTTGGACCTGAGGTTCCTGTGCAGAAAAGCTCCTAGACCAAGGGAAGATTGATGACAAGGACCTTCCTCCAGAACCGACAGAGAGAAAGCCTTCCCCTAGAGCTGGCACCCTGAATTTGGACTTCTGGCCTCTTAGACTATAGGAATAAATTTATCTTTGTTAAAACCATGCACTTGTGGTATTTCTGTTATAGCAGCACTAGATAGTTAAGACACCATCAAATGCCCTAGTTGGTGCTGGTTAGAAAATGAATAGAACCTGGTCTTGACATTGAGGAGATTCTGAATTGGGTGTTGGAGGAAGATACACAGAAAGAGAAATTATAATCTCAAGACCTATGGGCAGTGATAGAGGCTAGCACATGTTGCTATAGAAGATGAGGGGAGCAAGAGACTAAGGAATTTATCACATATAATTTGGAACTTGAGTTGGGTCTTTCGGGAAGAATAGTGATTTACTCAAAAAAAGAAAGGACGATAAAAGTACTTTTACAAATGTATGTCTAGAGATCATTATTGTACTACCCTCATGTGAAAACCAGTACTCCTTTCATTAATCCAGGCATTACTCTTGAGTAAACAATTGAGTATACAACTAAGAGATGAGAGCAGCAAAGTGGGAAGAAAATACATAAATTTCATGGTATCAGTGCTAAGTGAAGTGTTTGGAGTAGATAAGAGTCTCTGGGAAAAGAAAGTAAAGCAAGAAAGAAGATAATTCTAAGAAAAAATCTGACTAATTCTAATATTTTTAGAATATACCGGAGTAGATTAGATTGCAGAGAATGAAAATGAGTTGTCCTAGGTGAAGAGAAACAACAACAACAGAACTATGTGGCATTCCAAGGGCCAGGGAACAACACTCTATAAGATGGACAAAGTAACCACCACTGTCAACTGTCGTTGGGTTTAAAAAAGCATTACATTACATATGCATTGGATTTGAACCCACAGAGATCACTGATGATTTTAGCTAAAACTATACTTCTGGAGTGATGAGGATGAAACCTGAATGAGAAAGTGTTAAGGTGTGAGAAGTAGCTTGGGAAATGTAGACAGAGCTATTCATTTAAAAATTTTGTTCATGAAGGTTTGAAGGAAGGTAGAGTTATTTCTGGGGGATAATAGGGGTTTGGGAGAAAGTTTTCTTTTTTTAAAATGGGAGTGTTTTGAGCATGTTAAATATCTATGAGAAGTTATAAGAGAGTGATTAAAAAATAGAAGAGAAAAGGAATGTCTGATGGATACCTATGAATGGAGGATTGGATAGGATACAAGACACATGGGGGATGGGTTGACTTTGACAGGGAGGGACACCCCGTATAAAGAACAAGGAGAGAAGGAAGGAGAGAAATGAGCAATCTACCCCTCAGTATCATCTATAGTCTTCTTTATTTGTTGTTGTTGTTGTTAGGTGTCTTCATTGAGGCAATTTCGGCTCATAGTGACCTCATGTGACAGAGTAGAACTGTCCCGTAGAGTTTTTTTGGCTGTAATCTTTATGGAAGCAGATCACCAGGTCTTTATCCTGCAAGACCATTGGGTGGGTTTGAACTGACAACCTTTCAGTTAGTAGCCAAATACTTAACCATTTGACCCACCAGGGCTCCTTTTGGTCTTCTTTATTACTCCTTCAGATTTAGAAATCTTGATAAGAATTTTCCTTTTATGTATATTTCCTGTCCTTATTTTGACTGGTTAAAGTATATATGTTGGGAATTCAGTTGATGCCTGTGGTTGAAATTCCTGAACCACCTTACCTGCATTGACATGCCACTCTAGTCCATATTAACTATTGGTAAATGACTCCATTGTGGATCTTGTTATTACCTGGAAATGCTCACTTTTGAAATCTTGAAATTCGACACAACACTTATATTTTCCTTTCTCCCTCCCACAAACTTTTAGTATCTTGACACACCTCATTTCCTCCAAATGAACATTTTCTCACTCTGCCTCGACCCCTTCCCACTAATGCTTCCTATTCAGGTAAGACCTAATACACAACTTACAAAACTCTCTTACCCAAATCTTCATTTCCATGCACTCTTTTCCTTCCATTTTACATCTGGCCAAATCCTCACCATTTCTCAGCTGAGCAATCTGGCTTTGCTTTTTCACTTGAGCTGCTGAGTGCTAGTGAAAATCACAAAGCCATGAAAACTGATGCCATAATAAATTTGTGATCTCCCATCTCAGCACGACCCTGGTAATTTTTCTAAATGTCCGTGTTTTGTTTCCCTTTCCGTTCTCCACGGTAACCTTCTCAAAGCCCCGCCACACATACCCATCATATTTTCTTAAGAAAATAGAGATTTAAGAATCTTCAACCTCTCTTTTTTCATTAATTTTTATTTGTTGTATTGACACAAACATTTAAATTAAATTCAAATTTTAATAAAAAAATATTAACATCTACAACTATTTAAATCCTATCCTCCATCCTCCCACCCCCATCTCTGTATTCCTTGCTTTTAGGCCAAGTTTCATAACATGTACCATCTTTATCTCTTCAAGAATGCCTATTGCTACTCTCTTTTCTTGCAATCCAATGTTCCTTTGACAATTAAAAGAAAAAGTTGTCATCAAGTCAATACCATGACCAAGTATGGACAGAGTAGAACTGCCCCATAGGGTTTCCAAGGAGTGGCTGGTGGATTCAAACTGCCAACCTGTTGGTGAGCAGCTGAGCTCTTAACCACTGGCAATAAGCTATGTAAAGTTCCCTTTCTGTCAATGCTACTTCCTCACCTTACTTACACTCTTACCGTTTCTCTGGTTCTTTGTTTTTCCCAGTGCTTAGAACTACCTAACAAAGACCAGGTACCTAAAAAAAACTATGAGTAAATAAGTGAACTGTAAAAATTCCCCTTTCTTGATTGGGGATGATGGATTGTCTCATAAAAGCATCTTCCTGGTCAACAATGTTTTTATCCTTTAGTGTACTCTGCTAGAGAAATAAGTGACCATCTCCTTTCTCTGAAATGTAATGTTTCTGAACTTCTCTGTGTTTTTTAGTATAGTTTATACTGATTGAGAATAAGTACAGAATCCTTTAGCATATGTTCTCCCCTGGTGCTTAACAGTAATAAATATATTTACTCATTCTAAAGGTAAGTATCAATTAGGTTATTCTCTTTTGAGAAAATGAGATTCTTCTTAATTGACCAAGTGTAGTAATTGGAGCTTCATTTCTTCAATTTTAGCAACTTAAATTAGATATAGACATTTGTTTTATTTGTGGCATATCCTGTGAAGTAATTATTGGCATTTAGATCACGAACCTGGATAGAAGAAGTGGAAGGATCAGGATTATTTTTGGTATTTGACAAGAACAAGTATGGAAACTTTGAAGCTCATAGGAAGTAAACAGAAGGCTAAGAGCTCACTTATGTGGAAAGAATACAAGATTACCTGGTCTACTTTCCCCAATGCTGTCTGACTTTCTCAGAGTCTCATTTAAAATGATGATGTACCAATGACAACAGAAAAAAAAAATTTTTTTTCTCAGTCACATCAAATACTACAAGAATTGTGAAAAATAATGCTTATAGAAACTTTTAATCATAATTCCCATTTTGGTTAAGGAATGGGTGGTCACTTGTTCAGGTTCTTGCTTTCCCATAGCTCTGTCCTCCGTCCATTCTTTCCATGTAAGCAAACGTCACCTAATGAGAGAAATAAGGCCATTTGTAGGTGGGAATCATGATTTATATCAAACCTTGACTTCAGATGGATGCATCCATTCGAGTACATGAATCTACTTTGAGAGTGTGCATTTTTTTGTTTATCTGCAGCTTCACAAATCATACAGTGAGGTATTCCATGCAGTAGCCTTTGAATTTCTAATATTTCTTTTCTATGTATTTTTATCTAAGCAATATAAATCAGGTTATCTGTGACCTAAAAAAAATGTATACTCAGTCATTTTGCCTGGGACGCAATATTGTATATGCCCTCATTAGTTTTGTCTGTGGAATTTTTAAAAGTATAACTTCACGAGGAAATAAAAACTATGTGGAATAAGTTTAGAAGAAGACTTTCAGATTGAGAGTTTCCATTAGATTTTATAATTAGGTAAATTCTAATAAACTCGTGTATTTTAAATTCATTTGTCAAAATTTTCCCTTTAGTAATGGTTTTAGACATCAATGAAACAGATTTATATATTTCTGTATGATATTGTCTTAGTTATCTAGTGCTGCTATAACAGAAATGCCACAAGTAGATGACTTTAACAAACTGAAATTTATTCTCTCACGCTTTAGGAGGCTAGAAGTCCAAATTCAGGGTGCCAGCTCCAGGGGAAAGCTTTCTCTGTCAGCTCTGAGGAAGGTTCCAGAGGTCATCAATCTTTCCCTGATCTAGAAACTTCTCAGCACAGGGACCCCAGATTCAAACGATGCACTCCACCTCTGGCTCTTTTTGGTTGGTAGCAGTGAGGTCCCTCTCCTTTTTGCTAGCTTTTCTGTTTTATATCTCAGAAGAGAATGACTCAAGATACAATCTAATCCTATAGATTCTGTCCTGCCTTATTAACACAACTGCCTCTAATCCTGCCTCATTAACATTATAGAGGTTAGGATTTACAACACATAGGATAATTCCATCATATCACAAAATGGTGGACGACCACACAATACTGGGAATAATGGTCTAGCCAAGTTGACATGCATTTCTGGGGGACACAGTTCAATCCATAACAGATATTTATCCCAGACAGAACTGGAAAAAAATTGGAAAACTAATTTTAAACTTGGAAAAATTATTTTCTTGGTAGGTCTAAGTTGAAAATAGGGCCTACTTTGATCTGGTCAAGTTTCCCTCTGTCTAATGTCCAGATTCTACTAATTCCACAGTTTTTGTTTGTGTAGTGTTTAGAATGGAATTCCATTTCTTTAGGAGTTTTTCTTTTCAGTTTCTACTTTAGATGGCCAAAATTTTTGGTTGTTGTTGTTGTTGTGTGCTGTAGAAATAATTCCTATACATAGTGACCCTATAGGACAGAATAGAATTGCCCCCATAGGGTTTCTTAGGTTAAAATATTTACAGGATTAAATTTCCAGGTCTTTTCTCCTGTGGAGTGGCTAGTGGGTTTGAACCACCAACCTTTTTGTTAGCAGCCAAGCACTTAACCATGGCGCCACCAGGGCTCTCTTAGATTTTAGGTATATACTATTGAATTTATTCCAATGGACAGTTGTTCTTTCTGATATACAATTAGCAAAATATTGGCTACATGTTATTACCCAAGAAATGTTTATCCTCTGTTTCCTAAACAGAGCACTGTGAGTGATCTTTCTCAACCATCTCCTTTGGGATAGAGGTGGTTTTCTAATTGGAGTTTATGGTAGTGCGTGGTCAGGCTTATTGTATTGAAAGTATGGTTTGGTTGAGGAAGCACAAAGTAATAGAACACAGGTGTATATATTTGTAACGTAGCAAGAATTTCACTAAAGTGAAGAGATCTGGCTCTTGAGTGCTGACATAGCTCACCACACAGAGTATTTTAAAGACCGAAATTTTGCGTTCGATACTTTGGTGACTGAGAAAATTCTTCCCTATATATGGGATGCTGTAGGACCTAACTTTGGGGCCTTTGCCCCTGTGAGGAAGAAAATAAAGCCTCGAGGAGCATTTACTCACTTGCATTCTTAATCCTGTGTTTATCCTTTGCAAGAATTGTTTGCTAGGATAACAATAAATTGAAATGAAGGCCAAACTTAGCTGAATTACAGACTTCATTCTTGCCAGTGCTAGAACCGGAACAAACTGCTTTGTTTTTGAATTACAGACTTCATTCTTGCCAGTGCTAGAACCAGAACAAACTGCTTTGTTTTGACCATTTTCCAAAACCAGAAACCACACCAGTTACTGTCAAGTTGATTCCTACTCATTAAGACCCTGTGTGTGTCAGAGGAGAATTTGCTCCATAGTGTTTTCAAAGGCTGATTTTTCAGAAGCAAATTGTTAGGCCTTTATTCTGAGACACCTTTGGGTGGATTGAACCTTCAACCTTTAAGTTTGCAACTGAGTGTGTTAATCATTTGCACCACCCAGGGACTCCATGACCAGCTTGGAGTCATAGATAAAAAAGGTCTATACTGGACTGCCTCATAGAGTCAGTGCCGCTTCCTGCATAATATTGTTAACACTCCCCAGCTGCAATTCCTGCAATTTAATCGTGTTCCTCTTTATCCATGTCATACCTACTAGTATGCAGGCAACATAGTTTTGCTAAATGTTTTCATAGTCAATAAGCTTAGAAAAATTCTGATAGGCCAGTAAACATTATGCTTATTGATTTATACCTCTAAGTTTCATTGTTTAAGTAAGAAGGCTGGATCACTAACTACCCATGTGTAACCAACTCTGAAATGTTAAGTTCAGAGAAATGTTAAGCCCTCACAGCTTTCAAATGTTTGGCTCCTACTTTCTACAAAGATGAAAATGAAGGGAACTAACCAATGAAAAATTTGAGGAATCAGTAAACATTCTCTTTTACGTTGCCTTTTACTTGTATTCAAGTTTCACCTTGCCTTTAGGTCTATCACTGACTTTTTATTTTCTTATTTCCATTTCATTAAAAAATAATAAAGGGTATCTTTTATATTTAGACTTTAACTCTCTAAGGAGCCCTGGTTAAGCACTTGGCTGCTAATCAAATGTTGGCAGTTTAAACTCACCAGCCACTACAAGGGAGAAAAGACCTGGCTATCTGTAAAAATTACTGCCTAGAAAACACTATGGGGCAGTTCTGCTCTGTCACATGGGGTTGTTGCATGTCAGAATTGACACAAGGGCACATTACAACAACAACAACTCTTGAAGAGCAAAACGTAAATGCCCTGGTAATTTGCATTCTAAGCAATGCTCTGTCCTCATGGCTTTCAGGTGAATGGTGCCTTCACACAGAGATGAAAGTGAAGAGGGCCAACCCTTTAGGATTTACATTTTAAGTGCGGGACAGAGAGGTAATAGAATGCTGGATGGTTAAATGATGTACGAAGTTTCATGATGTGAAAGGAACCCACATATTGGAAATAGTATCCATTACGCCATGTCTGCCTTTGGGGCTTTTACCTCTGTACCTCTCACTATTTCTAAAGTCAATTGTAATCTGCTATCAATATGCATCTCTTCTTAAATTGGCCTTAAAATTTATTAATTATTTTCTAATGTCAAATGCATTCGCCTCTCAATTCTTGCCATCTTGAGTCTCTTTTCAGCACTTGACATTTTTGATAACTTTACTTTTTGTTGCAACTCTATCCTCCCTTGTCATTGTAAGACGGCACTACCTTAATATTTCTATTTATTCATGTAGTCAAAAAGCATTTGTCTTAATCATCTAGTACTTCTATAATAGAAATACCATAAGTGGATGGCTTTAACAAACAGAAGTTTATTCTCTCACAGTCTAGTAGGCTAGAAGTCAAAATTCAGGGCATCCACTCCAGGGGAAGGCTTTCTCTGTTGGCTCTGGAGGAAGATCCTTGTCATCTATCTTACCCCTGGACTAGGAGCTTCTCCATGCAGGAACTGTAGGTCTAAAGGACATGCTCTGCTCCCGGCACTGCTTTCTTGGTGGTATGAGGTGCCCCTGTCTTTCTGCTTGCTTCTCTATTTTATATCCCAAAAGAAATCGGCTCAAGACACAATCCAATCTTGTAGATTGAGTCCTGCCTCACTAACACAACTTCCGCCTATCCCACCTCATTATCATCATAGAGGTAGGATTTACAACACATAGGAAAATCACATCAGATGACAAAGTGGTGGACAATGGCCCAATACTGTGAATTACGGCCCAGCCAAATTGATACACATATTTTTAGGGACACAGTTTAGTCCATAACAGCATTTAATAACTACTGTTTTCCAGGCACTGGGGATACAATGCTTATCAAACACAGAAAACGTTTCCACCTCCAGTCAATTTACAGTTTAGTGACAGTGATTAATATTAATTAGCAGTTATTTAATTTAGCAAATATATGTTGAACATATACTTCGTGCCAGGTTCTGTTCTAGGTATTAAAAATCCAGTGGAAAAATGGTACATCTAGAAACTTACATTCTCATGGTGGAGATAGAAATTAACAATTAAACATATAATAATGTAATTTTAGAAGGAATTGAAGACTGGGCAAGAGGAAAGAAATCGGTGAATAGAGAATGCTGTTTTCAATAACGTGCTAGTATAGATTTAATTTTTTTGGTATGTTCTAGCTTTCTATGGACATATTACAATTGAAATGCTTCTAAGCCACGTGCTGATGTTAAGTAGGCAGTTTGATATATATGAGGCTGAAACTAAGGGGAGTGGTTAGAAACAAAAAATGTGCAAGTTGTCAGGAGATAGAGGTATCTATAGACCTGTGTATTCCTGGTAATTCCTTGAACCAATATTTATGGCGATTCTTTGGTAACAAAAGGAGTCCCTGGGTGGTGCAAACAGTTAATGCTCTCAGCTGCTAACCAAAAGGTTGGAAGTTCGAGTCTACCCAGAGTCACCTCAGAAGAAAGGTCTGGTGATCTGCTTTAGAAAAATCAGCCATTGGAAACCCTATGGAGCACAGTTCCACTGTAACACACGTGGAGTAACCGTGAGTCAAAATCAACTATATGGCAACTGGTTTGGTTTGGTTTTTTTGTAAACCTGGAACCAGGAGAGACCACTTAGGGATTGAACACAGAGAGAGAAGAGGGTCCAGTGCTGAGCCTTGGGGTAAATTAACATTTAGCAGTAGAGGAGAGCTGGAGGAACCTGCAAAGGTGACTAGAAGGTGTGGCAGGGGAAAACCAAGAGAATGCATTGCCTTGAATGCCAAGTTGCATAGTGTTTAAAGAAGAAAGTGCTATTGAAATGTGCCAATCACTACTGAGTAACCAAGCAAGACGACTGTGGATAGAGCAGAGGATTGGGAAAGATAGGTCTTTGCTGACCTTGAAAAGGACAGCAGTGGAGTGATGGAGCAAAAGCGTGACAGAAGCTGACTGAAGTGTGAACTGTTGGTGTTGAAATGGAGAGGAAACAAATCAAATAACCTTACAACTAAATTGTAAATTGCACTTAAAATGAATGCTCCAAGTGCAACAGTATTTTTTGACCTAGTCTAGGGGGGTTGGAAGGTTTTTTGAAGAAGTGATTCAAAACTGAAGTCTGAAGGATGACTCAGTACTAACTGGAAAACAAAGAAAAGGTAGAAAAACAGGTAAAGAGGCTATTGCAAGCCAAACTTGAGGGCTGAAAGAAGGTCATACAGTTTGGAGTGGGTAAGATATGAGATTAAACAGGAGTCACATGGTGCAGGGCCTTGTAAGGAAAGCTATTTTTGTCTTTAACTTTAGACAGTGGAAACAATTGAGATCTTAAGGGAGGTGGGGATATGTTATAAACATAATCTGTGTTTTGATGAGATTAGTCTAGCTGCAGTACATAGAATCAATTGGAGGTCATCAGATGGAAGTTCCTTAGCCAGTTGGGGCGGGGGGCATTGCAGTAATCAAACTGAGTGATTATTTTAGCTGGATTATAGCAGTAACTGTTAACAAGATGGATTGACACAGTGGCTGCAATAATGGGCTCAAACATAACAACGATTGTGAGGATGGCACAGGATCAGGCAGTGTTTCATTCTGTTGTACATGGGGTCTGTATGAGTCAGAACTGACTCGACAGTATGTAACAAAAACATAACAGTAACAGTGTAAATGGAGAAAAGTAGATAAATTTGAATGATATTTATGAAGTGAAATTGACAGGACTTGTGATAGTCTGGATGAGTTTATGAGGAGATGAAGATGTTTGCATCAGGGGATGGCAGTGCCATGCTGAGGGAGAATTAGAGCAGGATCCCACTGGTTTGTTGTTATTATTAATGCATTCAGTTTAGATATGTTGAATTTGAGGGACTTTAGAGCCATTCTCATTTGCTTACTAGACTTATCTGTCTATATATCTCACTGATCCTTCAAGATTATCAAAACTAAGTTCATCTTCATTCTTCATCTCTCCAAACTTTCTCTCTCCCATGTTCATATCTCAGTCATCTTGAAATGTTCCTAGAAATGTTGCTAGAAAGTAACACCAAGATTCCATATTAACTGATTCCAATTCCTTCTCCTGATTTTTCCTGTCTGTTCTCTCTCACGTGTCTCCTTCTTTCCATTAGAGCTCTAGTGCCGAAAATAGTTAAACCCTTGGCTGCTAACCGAAAAGTTGGTGGTTTGCACCCACCTAGGGGCTCTGCAGGAGAAAAATCTGGCTATCTGCTTCCACAAAGATTACAGCCAAGAATACCTTATGGGGCAGTTCTGCTGTGCCATATAGGGTCACTGTGAGTTGAAGTTGACTCGATGGCACCTAACAACAAAGACAACTGCCCCTGTTGGGCAGTTTAAAAATATTCAATTTCACTTGACAGTACTCTTAAAATAACCTGCTATGTGGTCTCTTCATATTCAGTCTATCCCTTGCTTAATGTTTTTTTTTAATTCTCACTATCAGTTTTCATAAATAAAACCCGGGTTTTCTCTTGTCCTTGGCACAATTATTCGGTGACTGTCCTTTTCCTTTTCAGTAAGCTGTAGATTCCCCTTAGCCTGACATTCAGGCTGAAAAAAGAATCTGTAGATTCTTCTTATCCTGCCAAAATTATATACCACAGTGATTAAGAACTGCCTGGTTTAAATCCTGACTTTAGCACTTACTAGTTGTATGATTTTGGTAGAGTTATTTAATCTCAGTAGGTCTCAATTTTATATTTTTCAAATGGGAATATTAATAGTAACTCCTTTCCATGGTTGTATTGAGGTCTAAATCCATGGCTATCTCCTGGGACAGTCCCTGGCATAGTGTTAGCACTCAATGCAGCTTCTATTATTAGTCTGTTAGCCCCATGGTACACCCCCTCCATGTATACAGGCACATTTAACCACTTAATGAACGCAGATTTTATTTTCTTTCTGTGTGTCATTTCCCCCATGCCTCTGTCAGTTTGTAGTACTATGGGGGCTTGCGTGTTTCTGTGATGCTGGAAGCTATGCCACTGCTGTTCAAATACCAGCAGGGTCACCCATGGTGGACAGGTTTCAGCAGAGCTTGAAAATATAAAAAAAAAGTGTCATTTTATACTCCTTGCTTTATTCTGCCTGGAATATTTTCTCCTTCCTCTCTTGGAAGGCCCTCCTCATAACACCATTGCTTCCTGTTCAGATTCTCTCATCTCTTCCAGGACCAGCTCCATTCTTAATTGCTCCAGTAAACATCCCTACCTCCCTCAACCCTTCTTCCACCCCAGCTCCAGGTTAGAGTGAACACTGCTCAAGAAGCATCTCTGTTTTCACACATTTTTACATATTTTGGACAAGTACCTTATTTGTCCCTTAAGTATAGTTACATATGTAGCTTTCTTACATCTTCTACTACACTGTGGTGCTTGAGTACAGAGAATTTGTGGAGCATCCATATTTGTGAACAAATGTTTGCACTGTCAGCGTGCAACTCCTTCTGTAATCTGTACATGTTCTCTGTTTTCCTTCCCACACAGCCTGGTTTTGGCTCTACTCATCATGGAACATTGAGTTACCTGGCTCACATCTTCTCTCTTAAGGACGGGAGCTTTCAACTCAGCAGTCTTCTAAACCAATCAGGGCTAATGCATTTTCCGGAGTTCTCAGGAACTCTAAGTACATTCTAACTAAGCCCTTCTGGTGACAATGGCCTGTTTTTGTGTTCAAGTCGTTAGCTGTTTTATTTTTTATTTTATTTTCACTATACCTAATTTGAAGGGAGCAGTTTTAAGAGAGGTGGCAAAGCACCAACTTAATACTGTTCCACTCAGAAGTATCCAATAATGAGCTTCTTTTTGAAAAAAAAAAATGTGGCCTAGAAGAGAATATTTCATATTTTTTGTGTTTCCCGAGCAATTTCCTCTTGTCTGAGTTCTGCAGAGCAATGGCCTTTGGAGCATGAGCTGCTGATTTTTAAGAAGTTCCAAAAGCATGAATCAAGATTGCTTCTTATTTTATTCATGGCTGTACTTGGTCGGAAGTTAGAGCCTGAGATGAGGGTTTATTTTTCCCTTCTGAAGATTTTAGGGATGTTTTTGTCAGGATTTGCAAAATGTGCTCTAGGAACATATGATAAATGGAGTGCTGCTTCAGAAAAAGGCAGGCTGTTAAAGAACATATTTATCTCCACGTTTGGGAAACAGAGCAGGATAAATACAGGTCTTATAAAAAGCTGTGTGAAAACTGTCTAAGGTAAGGGAGAAGGACAAGCTGACATGGCTTTATCTGCATTTTATTTCTAATTTATGAGATGCCTAGGCATAAAGAATAATCTGAAATCAGTGATCATTCAGAAAAGAACATTTATTTTTTTGCCTTGTAGTATGTGGGAAAATTTGATAGTTAAACGATTCTGTTTCAAGAATAGATATCATTGTTTAAGAGAAATAAATGTATTTAAAAAAACAAAAAGTATTCCAGGTTTGCCTAGAGCCTGGATCTGCCTGTTTTTGTAAATGATGTTTTAGTGGAACATAGCTGCATCCATTTGTTTATGTGTTGCCTGTGGCTCCTTTTGCAGTACAGCAGCAGAGTTGAGTAGTTGCTTGAGTAGTTGGAACAGAGACTCACAGGCCAGCAAAGTCTAAAATACTGTCTGGCCCTTTTTAAAAAGAGATTGTTGACCCCTGGCCTAGAGTGAAGCTTTGGAATGGAAGGAAGCTTATTCATTTTGGTCCACTCTGTTTTCTATAACGACATTAACAAGAAGCTTGTTCTAATTACTATCGATGACTGAATTGTGATGGCAGCATCATATATTATTTGGTAGTCTAATTCCACTGATTCATTTGTTTCTGGAGTGTAATTGGGTTTAGAATAGGGCTAAAAGTAAAAAAAAACAATAACAACAACAAAAAAAAACCAATAAATTTATATCTACCTCATCCATCTAAAGCTTAATTAGATATCACACAAATTTTATTGTTTGCAGAGTTACTGAGTCTACTTACATGAGCAAAATGTCAGTTAAACCTCTGGGTTCAGGTTCCCCCTTCTTATAAGAGTTTCCCCAAAAGTGACTCTCAGATTTGTTCAGGAGTGTGAAAAAATTGGAATCCTTAATGTGAAATCACACGGCTTTTTGCATGTAGACTCATAGCAAGAAATTTCAGATATGTGTGTCCTCCCATCTTAAATATTAAAAAACCTGGAAAATTTGAAGTCATTAAGTATTTTATGTGTCTACATATTTTATTTTCTAGTTGTTCATTCATTTGTTGTTTGCTAGAATTCATTAATACTCATTTTATCAAACGTTAGCACTGTGCCAGGTGCTAAAGGGGAGCAAAAAAAGCATGATTCCTAACTTCATTGAGCTTTCATACTTTGGGGGAGGATAGACAGTACATTGTAAACAAATAGATATATAATCACAAATGAAACATATGCCATATACAGAGTAAAAGCTGAGTTCATTACAGGTTATGACTTAGAAGAGTGAGGAAAGTTTTCCTTAATAAAGTAACTATTTAGCTAAGATTTGAAAAGTGAGAAGTTAGGCAGATACCAAAAGAGAGAAAGAGAAAATACATCCCAGAGAAGTACCTTTATACATTCATGCTTACAACCAACTAAGTACTCCAATATAACAATCTTATTATATTTTTCTGGAAAGCTTGATTTATATTCTCAGTAATAAGAACACTTTTAACTTTTTTATTCATCCCAAAACTTTCGCAGTTACATTTCACCTCACTCTCAGACGGCCAAGGCTCGTATTTCTTATAGAAAATATAAGTCAGAAAACAGGAAATTCAACTTTGTTAACTAATCTATAAGCCTATGCCATCACCGGCCCCTCCTTCTTCCTCCTGTCATTACAGAGGAAGATGTAGTCTTCCTGTGGAATCCAACCGAGGCTGTCAAACACTCCACCCATCTTGTGGAATTCAGCCATCAGTTATTCGTTCTCTCTCTCTCTCACCCTTGATTCCTCTTGCCCCTCCTATTCCTAAATACATCCATATTCAGATTCTGTCTTTATACCTCCAAAAGTCACTTCTCTTCATTTTCATTACTCTATTTGACATCACCAAAATCTCTTGTCTAGGAAATAACTGTTAAAGTATAGTTTTTCAAAAAATTGAAAATATGACTTTCATAGAAGTAGAAAATGAACACATTTCAAAGATCTTATTCAACTCATTAATTAAAGGAAGAACAAGTAAGATGTCAGGAATAATTCAAAAGAGAATTCGAAGATGTAAGATACATAGAGTTGGTCAGTAAAGGAATTACAGAAATGAATTTGCTGAAAGATAAAAAACTGGTCAATGTTGAAAAGGCATTAAGTAGTAATCTTTGCAATTGGGGTTATCTTTTCCGTGGAATAAAAGTCATTTGCATTTCTTTTGGACAGAAATCATTTTATATTTTTTCAGATAAGAATCATTGACATTGCAACCAATATTGTATAAGCTAACTTTTACTCTTAGAGAGCTGTAACATATCCTAACCAATAGCAAATAGGAGGTCAAGCAAGGGTACTGTAATGGTTAAAGTTGTGTGTCAACTTGGCTGGGCAATGATTCTCAGTGGTTTGGCAGTTATGTGATGATGTAGTTTGGCAGTTATGTAATGATGCAATTTGGCAGTTATATAATGGTGTAGTCATCCTCCATGATGTGATCTAATGTGATCGGCCAATCAGTTGTAAGAGGACTTTCCTTGGGGGTGTGGCCTGCATCCTATATATATTCTGGCAAAGCTTGCTCACTGGCTTGCTTTGGATCTTGCATCCAGCTCCTTATCATCTGACCTCCGGTTCTTGGGACTTGAGCCAGTGGCTTGCCATATTACCTATCGATCCTGAGATTTGTCAGCCTCTGCTGCCTGTGAGGCAGCAGCCTGCCTCCTGCCTGCTGATCTTGGGTTCATCAGCCCCTACAACTACATGAGTCAGGAGAAGCCTCCAGCCTGACGTCTGACCCATGAACTTGGGACTTGCCAGCCTCTACAACCGTGTGAGCCATTTCCTTGAAATCTCTCTTTCCATACATAAGAAGCTCTGGTAGCATAGTGGTTAAGAGCTCAGCTGCTAACTGAAAGGTCGGCAGTTTGAAATCTACCAGCCACTTCTTAGAAATCCTGTGGGACAGTTCTACTCTGTCCCATAGGACCACTATGATTACAAATTGACTCAATGAGTTTTGTATACATACATACATATATATATATATATCACTGGTTTTGCTTCTTTAGAGCAGCCAGCCAAAGACAGGTATATACTCCAAGAAAACCAGTCAGGGTGTGATTGCTAGGCAATGTCTAGGACTACACTGAAATGAAACTTAGTAATCATTTTGCCTATTTCCAAATGTAGATAAATGTTCCTGACTTAGTTGTTGTGCACACACTTTTCACTACCCATACACTTAGAGAACTTCAAGAATGTTCTTTTGAGAATTTTATTATATAGACATTTAAAATGACTTTATAGGGAAAGTATCTTAATCAAAATCAAAAGCAAGTGATTTGTTGGGAAGAAATCCTTTTAATCATATAATAGGCAAAGTGTTAATTTCTCTAATGTTCAAGAAGTAACTAAAAACAATTCAAAAAAGATGACAGAGCTATAGAAATAATTCAACAGAGTATGAATGATCAATTGTAGTGATTCTAATGGTCAGTGGGCACATGAAAAGATGCTCAAATTCAACAGTGGTCATAGAAATGAATTAATAATCACAACAGCAACAACAACAAAACAGTCTAATGTTCACTCATCAGATTGGCAAAACTTAAAAACAACTGGTAATACACAGTATTGGCAAGGGTGTAAGGAAATGACTCTCTTATAAACTGTCAGCATCTCTGTAGATTTTTTCTATGAGATATTTGAGAAGTTTTTTGCCACAGCCATTATTATTCAAATTCCCCAAACTTTTAGACCTAACAGCCCTAACAGCCTCATTGTTATTTATTTACTCAATAAAATAAACATACTAGAATATAAAGTTATATGACAAGTTTTTTTTTTAATAGCAGAGTACTGGAAACAAGGCTAAATAACCATCATAAGGGAAATGGTTGAGTAAATTATGATGCTTCTATGCTGTGGAATGCTGTATGGCTATTCTAAAGAATGAATTGTAATTGCCTGTATGTCTATTATACTTTTAAAGTAAAAATGTGATAGAATCTGATTGTATTTTTAAAAAAATAAAAGCAAAAAATGGCAAAGAATTATTCCCCATATATGATATAGTTGTATAAGCAAAGAAAAGATATACACAAAGCTTTAACAGCTGTTAGATTAAGGTTATGAGATTGGCATGAGGCTCCTAGAGAGATCATTAGTTTTGATACTTTAGCATTTTGTTAGAAAGTATTATTAATTCTATAACTTTCTATATTATTAAATTATTATACAATATTACATCTTTTCCCTATGCCCACAATTTTTTTCAAGGGGTTTCTTACAGCATTAGGATGCAATCCAAACCTCTTACCCCCTCTCTCTGTAAGTCTCTCCTGATTCAGCCTGGTTTACTGCTCCAACTTGAGCCATTCTAGCACTCTTTAGTTGCATCTTATAGTTTATTTTGTGATAGTGCAACACTTTTTTACATTAGTACCTTCCCACTCACTACCATCCTCTGTGTCTGGAACTACTTTTTCCCATCTCTGTCCGGGTGATTCAGTTTAAATGTCACTTCCCCAAAATTACAATTTTGATCCTTTAATAGAAATTATGTCCTCCAGTTATGCACTCTCATGAGGATTCTGAGAAATGTAGTGTTTTAATAGAAGCGAAATCTGCATGCTACGAAGCTTTGAATTACTGAGTAATATGAAGACACGGTGGCCTCAACAATGGGCTCAAGCACAACAGCCATTGTAAGGGTGACACAGGACCAGGCAGTGTTTCATTCTGTCGTGCACAGGGTTGCTGTGAGTTGGAAGGGACTCGATGGCACCTAACAACAACAACTACTCTGTCTTACAGGGTCACTGTGAGTCAGAATAGGCTCTATGCCAACAGATTTTATACATAAGTTATAAACCACTAACATGAAAACCAGTACAAACTGTGCACAGACATGATGGAAATGCAATGCCAGAGGGATTGGCCAAAAAAAAAAAAAAAAGTCTTTCAAAAGAATATTTGTGTAGGAAAGAGACCAAAAATTTGGCCTAATGTCAGCAACAATACTATATGGTATAAGTCGCATATATGAATTCTCAGAGCTTGGAAAGGGTGACAATATGTGATACATAGTTATGAAGCTTTTTGGACATCCTACCATTTTTAGATGACAAAAAATGCTCTGTATTAACTGTGGCTATATAAGTCCTTTTTTTTTTTTTTTTTACATGCAAACCTAAATAAAAACACTAATATTCTCATTATTATCTTCCTAGCACTAAGGACAATTCTAAGCACATAAAAAGCACTAAGATATTGAAATCACAGACACTGACTAATTTTTTTCATTTCTGAAAACAGAATTAGGTAGATGTTACCAATCTTGGTAAAATAGCATACCGTATATAAGAAAAGTAATTTGAAATATGAGTTAAATTTTTGTTTATGATTTGGGTCAATTGAATTCAGATATCTACATTGAATGTTCTACAGTTGTGTTAGGCACAGTGAGCTTAAAAAAAAAAAAAACTATATAGCATGGTTAGTTGAGGGTACAACTAAAACTTATACTCCACATAGTTGAATGACAGTATAGAGCATTGTATATTTAAGCTCCACTACAAGTGGAACGGGCCCCTGGCGTAGTGGTTAAGAGTTTGGCTGCTAACCAAAAGGTCGGCAGTTTGAATCCACCAGTCGCTCCTTGGAAACCCTATGGGGCAGTTCTGTTCTGTCCTATAGGGTCACTGTGAGTCGGAATCGACTCGACAGCAATGGGTTTGCTATGAGTGTTATAGACAATAAGTCCAGAAAGGCAACCAAGTTGTATTGAGTTCAATTTGATGCAACTTATAATTAAAAAAAAAAAAAAACTGATGCAATCACACTTGTAAGAAGTGTACTATAAGAAGGAAAACAGGTTAGTGAATTTGGTTGAATTCTAGCTTGACTCTTAGTAAAAGCAAAGGTATAGACATGATGTAAAAGTCTCATTATTTAGTCAAATGATGCTTATCAATATGTTAGGATATATAAGTATACACACACACACACACACACACACACACACACACACATTTTACTCTAAAACTTGCCACTCAAGATAAGAATGTAACATATTCAACATGTATGCACATATTAATTTACAGAAACTCCATAATGCTGTTTATTGAAAGTCATTAAATATTTATTTCCCAATAAATAGATAAAAATAAATAAATGTGAAAACATAAGACAGTATATTAAGTTTTAGTCTGTGTGAGCATTTTATTCCAGAAGAGTGAAAATTGGTATATTTCAGATATATAGTCTTTAATTATCTATGTGGCTTAATAAGAAAAAGCAGGAGGACTCCTAGAAAAGTGAATGATTTAACTATTCTTAGATTTTAAGTTAGAGGCAATTATGTGAAGCAGAAGAACACCTTCTGAAATAAGGGAAATAGCATTTGGCATTCAATGAGGATGTTTAAAAAGAACAGAAGATTCTCAATGGCAAGTAACTATGCAGTAATGAAAGCTTATTTTATGTGTGGCTTGTAAAGACAACTTCATTTCTTTATAATCACTTAATATGTTGATCAAACTGGTGTTGAATTGTCTTTTGTATGCTGCCCATGGCTTTCAGGGAAATTCATTTTAACACCTTATCGCATCTACTTACCTTATTCATGACACACCAAACTCTTACCTAGAAGATGGTGTGATTTTCTAACACACACATGTGTGCATGCACACACACACACACCCTCACCACACAAAGATCCTTATGGAATTGCATTTTAAGAATCTAGTTTAATTTTTTTTTTCTGTTTTTCCTTAAGGTAGCAAAATGAAAGAAGTGTTTGGGAAGGGAAGATACTGCAAAGCTATTTTTTTCTCCTACTTATTTTTGGAAAACAATTTGGAAATTTACATACAGGGGGCTGTGTGATCTAACACTTTATATTGTGTCTAATAATACATTTATGCGTGGGCTTTGATTTTGAATAATTCTTTACAGCTCAGGATGCGATGAATATTGTTGCAGTTGTTACTCTTCTCAGTTGTTACTAAAAAAAGCAGTATTTCAGATTATTTCGATCTTTTGAAGCAATATAGCAATATCCCCTCAATTCTTTTATTATTTTATCTTTTATCATTGCTTTTATATAGAATATATATTAACTATCTCATTTCCTATATATATGTATATGTCTATATATGTATGTGTACATATATACACACACACTCTATACCATAGGATGGTATAGTAGTTTTTCCTCACTATAAGCTCATGGTAAGATTTTGTACATAGGAAAATTGAGGTTCTCATACTTTATGTGCATCTGATAATATTAATAAAATGAATAAAAATATGCTTATATTACTAATCTTAGTGAATTTTATTTGAAATATAGAAAATATATACTGTTTCCAGAGCTAAGCTCTCAACCAACTTGTCTCCAGAAAAATTGCTTTATAGAAAAATGTATGTCTGCTAAATACTTGATAAGTTCAATGTGGTATAATAAATCCTGATTAAAGAAAGGGGTGAGACAGCCAAAGAGCCTGAGTAGAGCTGAGGACCCCAGGCCCTCATTTTCTCTGTGTTGTCAATACAGGGACTTCTCAGGGTTATGTTTGTTTGTATGTATGGAAGTGATACTGCAGGATAACTGGTTATTTCTCTTCATCTTCAGCTAGAGAAATGTAACCTTTGTTTTATACATAGGGTGTACTAGTAAAAATTCAAAGAAAGATTGCTGCTACTAAAATATGTGAAAAGCACAACTGTATATTATTTGTTTTATTCTTAGTAAATCAGCATTTGATTTTCTCCTAGTTTGATTAATCACTGTATTATTCCATATTTTTACACCAACTACTTATGTAATATTTTCAGAAGAAATTACTAACAGAATGCATAAATAATACTATTACTGAACTTTGCAGATTATATTTCTTTAAAGAAGCCAAATGTCTTTTCAATAACTTTCACTCACTTCAGAGGTCTTCAGTAATAGTGGATCTACTTTTGGACTGTAAGGGTAACTTTGCCTAGAAAGAGTGGAACTCTAAATTAATTATAAATTGTAGGGGGTACGTGCTATTGAAAAACACGTGCATATATATGTAGATATAGAAACACTGTATATTTCTACAATAAGACATTAATTAGGGCAATTAATATTTGGTTAAGGAGCCCTGGTTACACAATGGTTAAGCACTTGGCTGCTAACAGGAAGGTTGGTGGTTCGAACCCATCCAGCAGTTCCTCAGAAGAAAGACCTGGTGATCTGCTTCAGTAAAGACTACAGCCTAGAAAAACCTATGAGGCAGTTCTAATCTATCATATGAGGTCACTATGAATTGGAGATTAACTCGATGGCACACAATTTATCTTCTTTCCATTTTAAACTTTTCCCACCAAAATCATACATAAATTGTTCAAAATAAAAAATGATCTAATGTATTCAAACTTCTATTGTCTGTTATACTTGAATAACTTTCTAAATGTTATTATCTTATTATCTTCCTGCCTTATCTATATATCATTATGATCAGAGAATAGGGAATTTATTGCATGAAATATTTTAAGATCTTGTCAGTTACAATACTGTTAAGTAGGCTATTATCAAGAATAAGAACAAAATGTGAAAATGCCTTTTGCCATTTACACTTGAACAAGTAAAGATGGGCTAACTTGAGTGGGTATTTGAATGAAAGATTGTGGAGGCATAATGGGAAGGGATTCTGGTGACAGATTTGCCTATGTTCTGAGAGACTAAGTTGACATTATGTACCAGCAAGTTATTAGCAACCAAAAATTTCCTGAAGATAATAAGTTATTCCAAAATTGTTTAACTGGCATTTTGGATAGTTCTGTTTCTGAGCCAGGGTACATTTTTTAGTCTTCTGGAGGCCTTTGAATTTCCTATTACGTGGGTCAATTCTTATAATCTTTCTACTTTTTGATTACTTTCTTGAACTTACAGTTTGCAAGGCATTACATTTTAATGTGTTATGATTATCACTTAAGTGTTTTATGCTCCTAATCTGTTGGTTATCAAATAAAATGTTAATATTTCTTTCATATTGGCTCTTATTTTTAAGTTGGAGAAGCTTCTCAGGTAAATATATTCTATATGTAAAATGTGACTGTTTAGAAAACAAGTCTCCTTCTTTGCTGAATATGTCTAAACTGGCTCTGGGGAGTCAGGAGTGAGGCTAGAATTGTGTCGTAGAGAAAAGGAACCCGAAGAGGCCAAAATTCAGGAAGCATCCAATGGCAGCAAAATGAGCAAAGTTCATTTTCAGAATTTTTTTCAGAATTTTTCAGAATTTTTGCAGGCACTTGAGTTCTTTAAACAGTGGTGACGATGTCACTGTGCTATATAAATGTTCACCAATATATTATATTATTTTTTTTAACCAACATTTATTTAATTTCTGCCCTAAACAGGCCTTGTGCTAGGAATTACTAGATGTAATCAGAGTGAAATACAGTTTAAGACAGGCTGTTTGACAGTAAATTCCTGATTCTAAAGCAGGTGTGACAAATGGGTTTCATCACATACACCAACATCAATCAACTTGTAGTATTTGCCTACAGTGCCGTGTAGAGTGGGATTCTGAGACTGCCTCTGGGCTTAACAGTAAAATATTTTAATCATTTATTTATGACTGTGGCTCTTCAAGAGTTGGATAGAAGGGTGCCTAGAGGTAGCAGATATATGCTTGTCATCCCTGTTTTATTGCTTCCTTATTTAGAGGCATCATTTCAAAGGATAATTAAATGTATTTTATAGGGAGAATATTTATGTATCGAGCAATATGAGCAGATTAATATATGACAGATTCTTATATTAAACTTCAGAAATGACTTATGATGCTTGATTCCTCATCCTTTACCAGCTCATATTTATTTTTAGATCGAGTGAATCACCATTTTGCCCTTTTCTTCACAAAGAATTTAAGGAGGTTAATGTTCTTGATAATCCCAGTCCTGTCTACATGATAACTTTATTTTGGGCAAAGTGGCATATCAATCATGGAAGTCTTAACAAAAGGCTTCAGAGGATTCTTAGGTTTCCAACTTCCAAAGGTTGTTTAAGATAAAAGTAGGAAAACTAAATGGGTTAATATTAAAATTAACTTTGATAATGATCAGCTAAGGTCTGCACCATGACATCCATCTTTATATCTTCCCGAACACAGTATAAAATACACTCAACAGATGCCTGTTAATTATATAAAAACGTAATTAACATAATAAATATGTTGATATTTTTACAAAATCCAGACAGTGGTGAGCTCTTAGTAAAGGTTCACTGAATGCTTGTTCATGATATGATATATGAGAGATCTGTGTATTCCCAAAGTTTTACTTATTTATTTTTTTTAGCACTGTGCTATGCATAAGAGATATGATTCCTGGCCCTCTCAATTAGTCCAAATTCTCAATAAATCCATATTCTAAGTACTCTTAGCATACCAAACATCTAGGCATATTAACATATCAAAAGTAGAGAATAACAAGCAGTTTTAAGTAAGTGATAAACTGTATGAGACTGACCCCAAAATGGCCAATCAGAGTAGGGTAGATTTTGGTTACCAGAGAAGCATTTTCTTGGGAAGGTCAGACTAAATTAGTCTGTCAGGATTTACATGATTTAGAGAAAATGGGAGAAGACTTTTTCAAAGATGGTGGGGGAAAATATCCTAAATAGAAGCAAAAGATATTTTCTAAAGGATTAACTCATTAATTCATGTGTTTATTTATTTCATTTCACTAGTCTATTAACTATCTATTGTTTGAGCACCTACAGTGTACATTACAGGAAGGCACAACGTAATATAAACAGGGAAGTAGAGCACTCCCTTTAAAGTATCTGTGGAATACCTAGATTAAGATTCTCAGTTAACATATGACTCTATGGTTTAGGATGTCAGGTGAGAATTGTGGGCTGGAGATAAATTTAGAAGGCTTTTTCATATAGGTGGCAATGGAATCCATAGATGTGAATGAGATCACTCAGGAAAAAGCATATAGAGTCAAAAGATACTCAGTATACATCTCTAGGTCTCAAAATTCAAGATGTTGGTAAAGGAAGAAACTTTTATAGAAGAAATAAAAAAATAGATAGTAGAAGAGCTAAGGGAAAGTGTAATTTAAAAAAAAAAGCTTTGGGTAACAAAATATTACACTAATATTTGCTTCCAAATCATACATTAGATCTTCTGGCGTACCATGAACATTCAGTGGATATCTTGTTTATTACTGTGTAAGGATCAATTACCCAATCATTTGATGTGAATTAATTCCTTTATTTAACAATGTGCATTACTAATGTGTTATGATGTAACATGGCAGCTTAACCATTTTCCTAAAAATGGAAAGAGTATTCTCTTTTTGAAGAAATACATGCTTAACTTAAAGCTATAATAAAATGTCATTAAAACAGAATAAAATCTCTAAGCTTTAAAATACACAAAATTATGAACCCAGTTAATATTTAAGTGTTTACATCTGTTAAAACATGTAGAATTCCAAAGTCTTCTAGAAGGACCCCAATATGAAGTAAAAACTAATGTTAAATATTTAATTGAATTTTGTTTTCCAATAATTACATAGGATCTTTTTTCATTTTGCATTACTCATTTTATGAGGAACATAATTTCTTTTCTTTGTATATAATATTCCCGTTGGCAAGATGCCATTACTCATCTCTGCAGGCTTGGTTACTTTAATGATTACAATCCCAAGGTAGAATTTGTATATTTAGTCGCAAAGAATTATTTTATATTTTTAATTATTTCCCGTACAAAAATTTATACATACATTGTTATGTGACTCTAATTGCTCTCCCCATACTGTGATAGCACACTCCTCCTTTCCACCCCTGAATCACCATGTCCATTCAACCAGCTCCTAACCCTCTCTGCCTTCCCATCTCACTTCCGGACAGAAGGTGCCTGTTTAGTCTCTTGTATCTACTTGAGCTAAGAGGCACACACCTTACGAGTATCACTTTATGCCCCACAGTCCAGTCCAATAGAAGAGTTGGCCTCGGAAATTGTTTTAGTTCAGGGCTGATAGAGAATCCAGGGGCCATGCTTTCCGGTGTTCGTCTGCTCTCAGTCAAACCACGAAGTCTAGTCTTCTTACTAGAATTTGAGTTCTGCACCCCATCTTTCTCCTGTTTCATCCGGGACTCTCTCTTGTGTTCCCTGTCAGGGCGATTACTGGTGGTAGCTGGGCACCATCTAGCTCTTCTGATCTCAGGCTGATGAAGTCTCTGGCTTATGTGGCCCTTTCTGTCTCTTGGGCTAATGCTTGCCTTGTGTCTTTGGTGTTCTTCATTCTCCTTTACTCCAGGTGGTAGAGACCAACTGACACATCTTAAATGGCTGCTTGCAAGCTTTTAAGACCCCAGATGCCACTCACCAAAGTAGGATGCAGAACATTTTCTTTAGTTTTTTTAATTTTCATTTTCATTTTCATTTTTTATTGTACTTCAGGTGAAGGCTTACAGAACAAATAGTTTCTCATGAAACAGTAGTACACATATTGTTTTATTACATTGGTTAACAACCCCACAACATGTCAACCCCCTCTCCCTTCTCGAACTTTATTTTTGGTAAAAATATACATAGCCAAAGATAGACCATTGCAAAAATTTCCACATGCACAGTTCAGTGACATTGACTACGCTTTTCCAATTATGCTGCTATTCTCACTTTAGATGAAGGTTTACAAAACAAAATAGTTTCTCGTTTAACAGTTAGTACACATGTTGCCCTATGACAATGGTTAACAACCTCACAACACATCAACACTATCCTTACTCAACCTTGGGTTCCCTATCACCAGCTTTCCTGTCCCCTTCTGCCTTCTGGCCCTTGTCCCTTCACTGCTGTGCCTCATTAGTCCCATTTGGTTTTATGGGGCTGTCCACGCCCCGGCTGAACGGTGAACCTCAGCAATGAATTCACCACTCAGCTAAAAGGGTGTCTGGGGGCCATACTTACAGGGTTTCTCCAGTCTCCTTTAGGCCAATAAATCTGGTCTTTTTCTTGTGAATTAGAATTTTGTTCTACATCCTTCTCCAATTCTGTCGAGAACTCTCTGTTGTGATCCTGGTCAGAGCAGTGAGTGGTGGTAGCCGGGCAACATCTAGCTGTACTGGACTCAGTCCGGTGGAGGCCTTGGTAGATGTGGTCCATTAGTCCTTTGGATGAATCTTTTCCTTGTATCCTATTCTCTTCATTCACCCTTGCTCTCGAAAGGATGAGACCAGTGGAGTATCTTAGATGGCTGCTTACAGGCTTTTAAGACCCCAGATGCTACTCACCAAGGTAGAATGTAGAACATTGTCTTTATAAACTGTATTATGCCAATTGAGCTAGATGTTCGCCGGGACCATGGTCCCCACAGCCCTCCACCCAGCAATTCAGTCCCTCAGGGAGTTAGGATGTGTCTATAGAGCTTCCATGACCTTTCCTTGTCCAAGTTGTGCTAGTTTCCCCTGTACTGTGTACTGTCTCACCCTTCACCCAAGATACCACTTATCTATTGCCTATTTAGTATTTCCCCCCCACCCCTCCCATCCCTCGTAACCAACAAAGATTGTTACATTTTGTGTGTGAACATTTTCATGGGTTTTTACAATAGAGGTCTCATACAATGTATGTCCTTTTGTGATTGACTTATTTCACTCAGCATAATGTCCTCCAGTTTCATTCATGTTATGAGATGCTTCACAGATTCATTGTTGTTTTTTCTCGTTGCATAGTACTCCATTGTGTGTATGTACCATAGTTTGTTTATCCATTCATCTGTTGATGGGCACCTACGTTGTTTCCATCGTTTTGCTATTGTGAACAATGCTGCCATGAACATAGGTGTGCATATGTCTATTCGAGTTACGACTCTTATTTCTCTAGGATATATTCCTAGGAGTGGGATTGCTGAATTGAATGATATGTCTACTTCTAACTTTCTGAGGAAGCACTGTATCATTTTCCAAAATGGTTGTGTCATTTTGCATTCCCACCAGCAGTGCCTAAGTGTTCTGCTCTCCCTGCAGCCCCTCCAACATTTGTTATTTCTGGTGTTTTTGATTCATGCCAGTAATGCCGGGGTGAGATGGTATCTCATTGTGGTTTTAATTTGCATTTCTCTAATGGATAGTGATTGTGAGCATTTCCTCATGTGTCTCTTGGCCATTTGAATGTCTTCTTTGGTGAAGTGTCTGTTCATTTCCTTTGCCCATTTTTTAATAGGATTATTTGTCTTTTTGTTGTAGAGGTGTTGGATTTTCTTGTAGATTATGGAGATTAGACCTTTGTCTGACTTGTACTGTCCAAAAATTTTTTCCCAGTCTGTAGGTTCTCTTTTGACTCCTTTGGTGAAGTCTTTTGAAGAGCATAGGTGTTTCAGTTTTAGAAGATCCCAGTTATCTAGCTTATCTATTGGTTTTTGTGTGTTGATAGTTATGGTTTGTATCCTGTTAATGCCATGTATTAAGGCCCGAAGTGTTGGTCCTATTTTTTCTTCTATGAACTTTATAGTTTTAGGCTTTATATTCAGGTCTTTGATCCATTTTGAAGTAGTTTTTGTATATGGTGTGAGGTATGGGTCCTCTTTCATTTTTTTGCAGATGGATACCCAGTTCTGCCAGCACCATTTGTTAAAAAGACTGTCTTTTCCCCATTTGATGGACTTTGGGCCCTTGTTGAAGATCAGGTGACCATAGGTGGATGGATTTACATCTAGGTTCTCAATTCTGTTCCATTGGTCAATGTATCTGTTGTTGTACCAGTACCAGGATGTGTTGACTACTGTAGCTGTATAGTAGGTTCTGAAGTCAGGTAGTGTGAGTCCTCCAACTTTATTCTTCTTCTTCAGTAGTGCTTTACTTATTCAGGGCTTCTTCCCTTTCCATATAAAGTTAATGATTAGTTTTTCCATCTCTTTGAAGAATGTTCTTGGTATTTAGATCAGGATTGCATTGTATTTGTAAATTGCTTTGGGTAGAATTGTCATTTTCCCAATGTTGAGTCTGCCTATCCATGAGCATGATATGTTTTTCCATTTATGTCGATCCCTTTAGGTTTCTTGCAGTAGTGTTTTGTAGTTTTCTTTGTATAGATCTTTTACATCCCTGGTCAGATTTATTCCTAAGTATTTTATCCTTTTAGGGGCTATTGAAAATGGTATTCTTTTCCTGGTTTCCTGTTCATCGTTCTGCTTATTGGTGTATAGGCCAACTGATTTTTGAATGTTTATCTTGTATCCTGCTACTTTGCTGAATCTTTCTATTAGTTCCAGTAGATTTCTCGTGGAGTCTTTAGGGTTTTCTGTGTATAGTATCGTATCATCTGCAAACAGGGACAGTGTAACTTCTTCATTAACAATTTGGATGCCCTTTATTTCTTTCTCTTGCCTTATTGCTCTAGCTAGAACTTCCAGCACAATGTTAAATAGGAGTGGTGATAAAGGGCATCATTGTCTTGTTCCTGTTTTCAGCCTCTCTCCATTAAGAATGATGTTGGCTGTTGTTTTTGCATAGATGCCCTTTATTATGTTGAGAAATTTCCCTTCTATACCTATTTGATTGAGAGTTTTGATCAGGAATGGGTGTTGGACTTTGTCAAATGCCTTTTTTGCGTCAGTTGAGATGATCATGTGATTCTTTTCTTTCCTTTTATTTATGTGGTGGATTACGTTGATGGATTTTCTAATGTTGAACCATCCTTGCATACCTGGTATGAATCCTACTCGGTTGTGGTGTATTATTTTTTTGATATGGTGCTGAATTCTATTGGCTAGAATTTTGTTCAGAATTTTTGCATCTATATTCATGAGAGCTATTGGTCTGTAATTTTCTTTTTTTGTGATGTCTTTGCCTGGTTTTGGTATCAGCATTATGCTGGCTTCATAGAATGAATTTGGAAGTATTGCTTCCTCTTCTATGCTCTGAAATAGCTTGAGTAGTACTTGTACAAGCTCTTCTGAAGATGTTTTGTAGAATTCTCCAGTGAAGCCATCTGGGCCAAGGCTTTTTTTGGTTGGGAGTTTTTTAATTACCTTTTCAATCTCTTCTCTTGTTATAGGTCTGTTCAGATTTTCAACATCACTTTGTTGTAGTTTGGTTAGGCCATGTGTTTCTAGAAATTTATCCATTTCCTCTAGGTTTTCAAATTTGTTGGAGTATAGTTTTTCATAATATTTTGTTAAAATCCTTTTTATTTCAGTTGGGTCTGTTGTAATGTCCCCCATTTCATTTCTTATTTGGGTTATTTGTGTCCTCTCCTGTTTTTCTTTTGTCAGTCTGGCCAGTGGTTTGTGGATTTTGTCGATTCTTTCAAAGAACCAACTTTTGGTTTTGTTGACTGTTTCTGTTGTTTTTCTGTTCTCTATTTCATTTATTTCTTCTCTGATCTTTAGTGTTTCTTTTCTTCCAGTGGTTGTGGGCTTTTTTTGGTGTTCTCTTTATATTTGTTTGAGTTCTGTAGTTAATGTTTTGATTTTGTCCCTTTCTTCTTTTTTTGTGTGTGCATCTATTGCTTTAAATTGTCCGCTGAGGACTGCCATTGCTGTGTCCCAAAGGTTTTGGTATGATGTGTTTTCATTCTCATTTGATTCTAGGAATTTTTTGATTCCATCTCCGATTTCTTCTATTACCCAGTGATGGGTAAGCAGGGTATTACTCAGTTTCCATGTAGTTGATTTTTTTTCCTTGCTCTTTCTAGTGTTAATTTCTACCTTGATGGCATTGTGGTCAGAGAAGATACTTTGAATTATCTCAACGTTTTGGCTCTTGTTGAGGATTGCTCTGTGGCCTAAGATGTGGTCTATTCTAGAGAACGTTCCATGTGCACTGGAAAAGAATGTGTACTTTGCAGCAGTTGGATGGAGTGTTCTATATATGTCTATGAGGTCAAGTTGGCTGATTGTGCCCTTTAGGTCTTCTGTATCTTTGCTGAGTTTCTTCTTAGTTGTTCTGTCCTTTACTGAGAGCGGTGTGTTGACGTCTCCTACTATTATTGTGGAACTATCCATTTTCCTTTTCAGTGTTGTTAGAGTTTGTTTTATGTATTTTGGAGCCCTGTCATTGGGTGCGTAGATGTTTATTAAGGTTATGTCTTCATGATGGATCGTCCCCTTAATCATTATATAGTGTCCTTCTTTGTCTTTTATGGTAGATTTTGTTTTAAAGTCTATTTTATCTGAGATTAGAATTGCTACTCCTGCTCTTTTTTGGTAGTTGTTAGCGTGATATATTAGTTTCCAACCTTTAACTTTTAATAAATTCACATCTTTGTTTCTAAAGTGTGTTTCCTGTAGACAGCATATTGATGGATCATGTTTTCTTATCCATTCTGTCACTCTGTGTCTCTTTATGGGTGCATTGAGTCCATTTACATTCAGTGTAGTTATTGATAGATGTGAGTTTGTTGGTGTCATTGCTTTTTTTTGTGGTGCTGATGTTTTCTTTGTTCTTCTTACTCTCTTGCGCTGAGTTACTTTTGTTTGTGGATTTTTTTTTCATTTCTTTTTTGTAGGTTTTGTTTTTGTGGAGACTTTATGTTTTTCCTCTTTTTTTTTTTGTGAGTATGTTTGTTAACTGTCTTTGTGGTTACCATAAATTTTACCCTTATCTTTCTAAGTTTGAAGCAGTCTACCATTACTTGGTATCGCCTTGCCTTCGTCTTCATTAGAAGGTTCTACACCTATGCCGTTTATTCCCTCTTTTATTGTTTTGATGTTGTTGTCATTTACCGATTAACTGCTCTGATTCCCTGTTGTATTTCTTTTGGTTTTGGATAGTCCTTGAGAATTCATTTCCTAGATTAGTATCTGGCTGGTATGATCCTGTGTCCTAGGTTCTGGCTGTGAGCTGCAGCTGTTTGTCCTCAGATTGAAGAACTCGCTTTAATAATTCTTGTAAGTTTGGTTTGACTTTTACATATTCCCTTAATTTCTGTTTGTCTGGAAATGACCTATTTTCACCATCAAATTTGAACAAGAGTTTTGCAGGATATATTATTCTTGGCTGGCAATTTTTTTCTTTTAACATTTTATATATGTTACCCCATTGCCTTCTTGCCTGCATGGTTTCTGCCGCATAAGCTGAGCTTAGTCTTATTGTTTCTTCTCTGTATGTGACTTCTTGTTTTTCATGAGCTTTTCTCAGGATTTTTTGTTTGTCTTTGGTTTCGGCGAGTGTGAATATGATATGCCTTGGTGATTTTCTTTTGGGGTCTGTTCTATATGGGGTTCATTGAGCTTCTTGGATAGCGAGCTTTTCATCTTTCATGATATTGGGGAATTTTTCTGTCAGCAGTTCCTTGATGATCCTCTCTGTGTTTTCTGTTTTCTCCCCCTGTTCTGGAATTCCAATCACTTGCAGATTTTTGCTATTGATTGTTTCCCACATAACTCTCAGGGTCTCTTCATTTTTCTTTGTTCTTTTTTCTGAGTTTTCCTGAAACAGAATTGTATCCAAGTGTTCGTCTTCAATTCCACTGATCCTGTCTTCCGCTGTTTCAGATCTGCTTCTCAGCCCTTCTATGACATCGTCCATTTCTGAAATCTTGTTGTTTATGTTTTGGATTTCTAATTGTTGTTTTTGTATAATTTCTAGTTGTGAATTTATTTTGGCATTTTGTTCCTGCATGATTTTCCTGAATTATTCCATTTTTTTGTCCATATTTTCCATCAATTTGTCTATTTTTTCCTCATGTTTTTCAGGTTTTTGCCTCAGTTCTTGGAGAATTCTGAGTATTAGAAATTTGAATTCCCTATCAGGTGTTTCTAGCGCATTTTCTTCCAGAGGAGAGTCATCTGGTGTTTTATTTTGGACACCTACTGCAACCATCCTGTCCTGTTTTTGTAAATGTTTTGTTATTGTCTTCTGTCTTCGGGGCATTCGGTAGTTATTTTTCTCATTTATTGATTGTAGATTTGTTTGTTTCGTCCCTTTTTTTTAAAAAAAATTTGACTATGTCTGAGCAGGCAGACTGTGTGTTCTTTGTTGTTTGCTCGTCTCTGGGCACAATACTTTTTGCCTTCTTCTTCAACTGGCAGGGTCAGTCACTCAGATATGGTATGGCAGGGCATGTCTGACTGAAGAGGAGTTACTGGGATGGGTTGTTTGTGGCACTACAGCCACCAGGGCTGGTCGGTAATCAGTGCAGGACAGGTTCCAGTACGCTGTGCCTGTGTTGCTTGGTGGTGTGACGTCAAGCGCACGCTGCAGGTAGGCAGGGTGCAGTGGGGAGATTGCTATGTGTGGAGCTAAGATGGATATGGGAGAGAGGAGAGAGGAACAGGAGCCAAAAACATACAAACAAACAAAAAAGAATGCTAGGGGAGCTTGCCGTTGGAGTGGAGAGATGAGAGACTGTGAAATGGAGAAAAACAGAAAGGGGAAGAAGAAGAAAAGAAAAGAAAAGAATGAATAAATAAAAATCGGAAAGGTTAAGGAACAGCAACATTCCCAGGGATCCCACCAGTGCAGCTTTGAGGTCTGGGGAAGTCGCTCTCAGGTGGAAGGCGTAGAGGTATACAATGCCAGGTATTCAGGGAACAGAAAGAGAAAGAAGATATAGAGAGATGAGAAACTGAGCAATGAAGAAAGACAAAAAGGCAAAAAGAGGAAAAAGAAAACAAAACAAATTTAAAAAAATTAAAAAAAAAAAAAAAAAAAGGCCCGCAAAGAAAGAGAAAAAAAAAAAAAAAACTTAAAAAGAAATATCGTCAGGGATCCCTCTGCACTTCTGTGGAAGCTGAAGGGGAGTCTCCCTGCCACGCAGGGAGGCCTGGCCAGAAAGGGTTCCCAACTGAAGAAAAGTAAAAGAAAACAAACAAACAATTCAAAACAAACAAATGAACAAAAGCCCCGGGATCCCACCAGCACGGCAGCCCAAACTGTGAAGCAGCTCCACATGAACGGAACTCTGCAGCCCCTCAGGAAGAAGCAAAGATGGTGCATGGAGCCAGGTATTTGAGTGAAAGGAGGGGGAGGTGATGAGAGGTAAGGAAGAAATCAAAAGAAGCGGAGAAAAACAACACCAGCAGCCAACAAATTGCACTCAGAGAGCCGACCCGTTCGGGTGGGTGGAATCCAAGCAGTCAGTGGTTCCCAGACAAGAGATCATGGCCACGCGAAGCAGAGGTGGCCAAGTCGGGTTGAAGAAGGGTGGTGGGGTGAGAAAGCACGTATTGCAGATTACCAGCTGTTTTGTCTCCTGCTGGAAGCTCCATGAAGCTGCTTTCTCATACCCCCTGTTTGCTGGCCTCCGATAGGAGTCCAAGATGGTGGATCCACGCTGTGTTAGCTGATAGGGGACCTCTGCATGAGTTTCTCCTTGCTCTCCGTTCTTTGTCAGTTTTCTCACTCCATTTGGTGCTTGGCTGAGTTCTTTATCTCTTCATTTGATGTTTTAGGGTTTCAGAATTGTTGTTTTCTCTGTTTGGCTTAGTTTTTCGGATCTTTGCTGTGGAGGGATGGCGTGGTGCCTCTGCCTAGAAGGCCATTTTGCCAGAAGTCAGAACATTTTCTTAATAAGATTTGTTATGCCAGTTGACCTAGATGTCCCCTGGAAGCATGATCCCCAGATCCCTACCCCTGCTACTCTGTCCCTCAAAGTGTTTGATTATATTCAGAAAACTTCTTAGCTTTGGTTTAGTCCAGTTGTGCTGACTTCCCTTATAGTGTGTACTGTCCTTCCTTTTTTCCTAAGATAATTCTTATCTACTATCTAGTTAGTAAATAATCTTCTCCCATTCTCCCCACCCTCGTAACTATCAAAGAGTATTTTCTTCTGTGTTTAAACCTTTTCTTGAGTTCTTATGATAGTGGTCTCATAGAATATTTGTCCTTCTGTAACTGACTTAATTCATTCAGCATAATGACCTCCAGCTTCCTCTATATTATGTTTGATGGCTTCATCGTTGTTCTTTATTGTTGCGTAGTATTCCATTGTGTGAATAAACCATAATTTATTTATCCATTTGTCCATTGATCAGCACCTAGGTTGTTTCCATCTTTTTGCTCTTGCGAACAGTGCTGCAGTGAACATGGGTGTGCATATGTCTATTCGTGTGACAGCTCTTATTTCTCTAGGATATTTTCCAAGGAGTGGGATAGCTGGATCGTATGGTACTTCTATTTCTAGCTTTTTAAGGAAGTGCCAAATCGATTTCCAAAGTGGTTGTATCATTATATATTCTCAACAACAGTGTATAAGTGTTCCAGTCTCTCCACAACCTCTCCAGCATTTATTATTTTGTGTTTTTTGGATTAATGCTAGCTTTGTTGGGGTGAGATGATATCTCATTATAGTTTTGATCTGCATTTCTGTAATGTCTAATGATCATGAACATTTCTCCATGTGTCTGTTGGCCACCTGAATATCTTCTTTGGTGAAGTGCCCATTTTTTAATTGGGTTGTCTTTTTGTTGTTGAGGTTTTGCAGTATCTTGTAGATTTTAGAGATTAGACACTGATCGGATTGGTCGTACCCAAAAATTTTTTCTCAGTCTGTAGGTTGTCTTTTGACTCTTTTGGTGAAGACTTTGATGAGCATAAGTGTTTGATTTTTAGGAGCTCCCATTTATCTCGTCTCTATTCTGGTGCTTGTGCATTGTTACTTATGGTTCATATTGTGTTTATGCCATGTATTAGGGCTCCCGGTGTTGTCTCTATTTTTTCTTCCATGATCTTTATCGTTTTTGATTTTATATTTCAGTCTTTGATCCATTTTGAGTTAGTTTTGTGCGTGGTATGAGGTATGGGTCTTGTTTCTGTTTTTTACAGATGGATATCCAGTTATGCCCCCACCATTTGTTAAAGAGACTGTCTTTTCCTCAATTAACGGATGTTGTACCTTTGTCAAATATCAGCTGCTCATAGGTGGATGAATTTATGTCTGGATTCTCAATTCTGTTCCATTGGTCTATGTATCTGTTGTTGTACTAGTACCAGGCTGTTTTGACTACCATGGCAGTATAATAGCTTCTAAAATCAGGTAGTGTGAGGCCTCCCACTGTGTTCTTCTTGTTGAGTAATGCGTTACTTATTCGAGGCCTCTTCTCTTTCCATATAAATTTGGTGATTTGTTTCTCCATCTCATTGAAAATTGCCGGTGTAATTTGGATTGGAATTGCATTGTATCTGTAGATCTCTTTGGTTAGAATTGACATTTTCAGAATGTTGAGTCTACCTATCTACGAGCAAGCTGTGTTTTTCCACTTATGCTGGTCTCTTTTGGTTTCTTGCAGTAGTTTCTTGTAGGTTTCATTGTATAGATCATTTATGTCTCTGGTTAGATTTATTACTAAGTATTTGATCTTCTTGGGGGCTATTGTAAATGGTATTGATTTGGTGGTTTTCTCTTTGAGGTTCTCTTTGTTAGTGTAAATGAATCCAACTGATTTTTGTATGTTTATGTTGTATCCTGAAACTTTGCTGAAATTTTCTATTAGTTCCAGCAGTTTTCTTGTGGATTCTTTGGGGTTTTCTGTGTATAAGATCATATCATCTGCAAATAGAGATACTTTGACTTTTTCCCTACCAATCTGGATGCCCTTTATTTCTTTTGGTAGCCTAATTGCTCTGGCTGGGACCTCTAGCACAATGTTGAATAAACGTGGTGACAAAAGGCGAGGAAAATGCTTTCAAAGTCTCTCCATTTAGGGTGATGTTGGCTGTTGGCTTTGGATAAGTGCCCTTAATTATATTGAGGAATTTCCCTCCTATTCCTATTTTGTTAAGAGTTTTTATCATGAATGGGTGTTAGACTTTGCCAAATGCCTTTTCTGCATTGATTGACAAAATCATGTGGTTTTGTCTTTTATTTTATTTATGTGATGGATTACATTGATTGTTTTTCTAATTTGAACCATCCCTGCATACCTTGTGTAAATCCCACTTTATCATGATAAATTATTTTTTTGATATGTTGCTGAATTCTGTTTGCTAGAATTTTGTTAAGGATTTTTGTATCAATCTTCATGAGGGATATTGATCTGTAATTTTCTTTTTTTGTGGTGTCTTTACCTGGTTTTGGTATCAGGGTTATGCTGGCTTCACCGGATGAGTTTGGGAATATTCCATCCTTTTCTATGTTCTGAAATACTATTAGTAGTAGTGGTGTTAACTCTTCTCTGGAAGTTTGGTAGAATTCTCCAGTGAGACTGTCAGGACCAGAACTTTTTTTGTTCTGAGTTTTTTAATTACCTTTCCAATTTCTTCTTTTATTATGGGTTTATTTAGTTGTTCTATCTGTGTTTGTGTTAGTTTAGGTAGGTAGTGGGTTTCTAGAAATTTTTCCATTTCCTCTAGGATTTCAAATTTGATAGAGTACAATTTTTCATAGTATTCTGATTCTTTTAATTTCAGTTTGTTCTTTTGTGATATCACCCATCTCATTTCTTATACGAGTTATCTGCTTCCTCTCCAGTTTTTCTTTTGTCAGTCTGACTAATGTTTTATCAGTTTTGTTGATCTTTTCAAAGAACCAGGTTTTGGTCTTCTTAACTCTTTCAATTGTTTTTCTATTATCTATTTCATGTAATTCTGCGCTAATTCTTATTATTTCCTTTCTTCTGGCACCTGAGGCCTTCTTTTGGTGCTCTTTCTACTTGTTCTAGTTGTAGGGTTAATGTTTTGATTATGGCCCTTTCTTCTTTTTGGATATGTGCATTTATTGCTATACACTGACCTCTGAGCACTGCTTTTGCTGTGTCCCAAAGGTTCTGGTATGATGTGTTTTCATTCTTGTTTGAGTCTATGAATTTCTTTATTCCATCCTTAATGTCTTCTATAACACAGTAGTTTTTGAGCAAGGTGTTGTTCAGTTGCTACGTGTTTGATTCTTTTCCTTGCTTTTTCTGTTATTGATTTCTGCTTTTATGGCTTTATGGTCCAAAAAGATGCTTTGTAATATTTCAGTGCTTTGGATTTTATTAAGGCTTGCTTTATGGTCTAATATGTGGTCTATTCTGGAGAACGTTCCATGTGAGTTGGAAAAGAATGTATAGTTGGCTGCTATTGGCGGGAGTGTTTGGTGTATGTCTATGAGATCTAGTTGGTTGATTGTAGCATTTAGCTTTTCCGTGTCTTTTTTGAGCTTCTTCCTGGATGTTTTGTCCTTCACTGAAAGTGGTGTGTTGAAGTCTCCTACTATTACTGTGGAGCTGTCTATCTGTCTTTTCAGTGCTGTTAGAGTTTCTTTTATGAATTTTGGAGCGCTGTCATTAGGTGTGTAAATATTTATTATAGTTATGTCCTCCTGGTGTATTGACCCTTTAATCATTATATAGTGTCCTTCCTTATCCTTTGTGGTGAATTTTACTTTAAAGTCTATTTTGTCAGAGATTAATATTGCCACTTCTGCTCTTTTCTGAGTGTTGTTTGCCTGATATATTTTTTCTGTCCTTTGAGTTTTAGTTTGTTTGTGTCTTTAAGTCTAAGGTGTGTCTCTTGTAGGCAGCATATAGATGGATTGTGTTTTTTTTACCCAATCTGCCACTGTCTGTCTCTTTATCGGTGCATTTAGTCCATTTATATTCAGCGTGATTATTGACATGTATGAGTTTAGTGCTGTCATTTTGATGTCTGTTTTTGTGTGTTGTTCACAGTTTCTTTGTTCCACTTAATTTTCTGTGCCGAGTTGTTTTTCTTTATGTATTTTGTTTTCATCTTTTTCATTGTTGTTGATTTTGTGTTTTTCTAGTTTTTTATTTTGACTTGTAGGATTGTTAGTTTTCTTTGTGGTTACCTTAGTATTTACCCCTATTTTTCTAATTTTATACCAGTCTTTATTTCTTTATATCACTTTGACTTCCTCTCCATATGAAAAATCTATGTCTACATCTTTTAAGTCCCTCTTTTTTGTTTATAATGTCATCTTTTACATATTTACGTCTGTTTCCCTATTTTCAGTGTGTTAGCTTTGACTTACTTTTGTGACTTTCCTATCTGGGTTGATATCTGGTTGCTTTGTCCTGTGTTCTAGTCTTGGATTGTTATCTGATGTGACTGATTTTCTAACCGGAGGACTCTCTTTAGTATTTCTTGTAATTTTGGTTTGGTTTTTGCAAATTCCCTAGACTTCTGTTTATCTGGAAATTTGCTAATTTCATCATCATATTTGAGAGACAGTTTTGCTGGATATATAATTCTCGGCTGGCAGTTGTTTTCCTTCAAGGCTTTATATATGTCATCCCATTGCCTTCTTGCCTGAGCTGATTCTTATGGAGTCTCCTTTGTAGATGACTTTTTGTTTATCCCTAGCCACTCTTAAAATTCCTCTTTATCTTTGGTTTTGGCAAGATTGATAATAATATGTCTTGATGACTTCCTTTTGGGATGTACCTCATGTGGGGTTTGATGAGCATCTTAGATAGATATGTTGTCATCTTTTACGATATTAGGAAAATTTTCTGCCAACAAATCTTCAACACTCTGTATTTTCTGTTATCCCCCCCTTTTCTGGTACTCCAGTCACTCTTAGTTTATTCCTCTTGATAGAGTCCCACATAGTTCTTAGGGTTCTTCATTTTTTTAAATCCTTTTATCTGATTTTTCCTCAAATAAGTTGGTGTCAAGTGCTTTATCTTTATCTCACTAATTCTGACTTCCATTGCCTCAATTCTGCTCCTATGACATTCTATCGAATTGTCTAATTCTGAAATTTTATTGTTAATATTCTGGATTTCTGATTGCTGTCTCTGTATGGATTCTTGCAGCCTGTTGAATTTGTCATTATGCTGTTCTCTAATCTTTTTAATTTCCTCTATTGCGTGTTCTGCATTTTGATTAATTTCCTTCCTAATTTCTTGAAGAGTTCTGTGTTCTGTATATTAATCTTTTGTATTCTGCCTCCAGTAATTCCAGGAAATTTTCCTCCGCTGGATAATTTCAATTTTTTTTTATTTTGGGAGCTTACTGAAGCCATCATGGATTGCCTCTTTATGTGAGTTGATATTGACTGTTATCTCCGAGTCATCAATAAGTTAGTATATTTATTTATTTTATGTTTGCTTACTGTGTCCTAGTTTCTTCTTTTGTTTTGATATGCCCAAAATAGGCTGCTTGTACGAGCTAGTTTGATTATTGGCACCTTCGAAGCTCTAATGTCCTGCCGCCAGGTGGTTAGATCTGTTACTATGTATGTGAGCTTAGGAGTCTGCCCACTTCTCCTGTATGGATTCAGCTGAGGTGCCCAGGTAGATAGCCACCAAGTGTGTGGTGTAGGCTCTCACTTACAGTCCTAGACAGGCATGGGTGATTGGTGTAGGCACAGGCAGCTAGCTGTAGCAGGGGGACACACTCTGAGCAAGGCAAGGGGCCGATGGCCACCCCCAAGTGTCCAGGAAAAAGGTGTGTCCCTGTTACCTAGAGCGCATAGGTGGATGGGTTTTGTAGCTGGACTGTGAGCACCTAATGCTGTTGGCTGTAAGGACTGGAGGGCACCTCTTATTCATGAGCCCCTATCGCAGATAGCTAGGTGGCATGGGTGTAGCCACCAGTCCTCAGGCCCCTGATGTGGGTAGGTGAAGACCCTGTTTAATGGTCAGAGCAGTGTGAAATGTCAAGAACCTGCCACTTCACAGCTGAAACAGTTGAAGTCAGACTTCTGGTATATACCCTGTCGTGCTGCAGTAATGAGGGCCTATGCTGTTTAGATGGGCCCACACTAGTCTATGCATGGGGGAAGGCACTCGAAGTCGTGGATCCCTTATGCCCATGCCTAGGCAAAGGAGCTGTGCCTACCCTGGATTTCTGGCTTAGGGGAGCCGGCAGTTTATTTTTTCCCCTGTTTATTAATTTGTTCACTCTCCAAGGCAGGGAGAATGGCTCTGGGTGTGTGACGGATCCTACTTCCGGCCCCGGGGACTCAGCAATTGCTGAAGCCGGTCAGGGACCCAGCGCAGAGCAGGGAGCGAGGAGGTAAATGGAAGAGAAGTTTTTCCCTAAGGAGGGTGTTTCTGATCCACGTGGTAGGCTGTAGACAAGTACTTATCTTTCATCGAGGGCTGTTTATCACTGGTTCTGGGTGGCCTTGTAGACTTTCTGGATCTGGGTCTCTCCCGGTGCAGAAAACACTCCTCCCGAGCATGACTGCTTGCCTGCCTCACCGCCCTGAGCTGACAGGGCTTGAAGGGCTCAGGCTGTTGCTGGGTCAGCTCTGGCAACTCCTCATTGCTTCTGAACCATCTCCCCTTCCCCCAGCCACTCTGTCTGGCTCCTCAGCTCTGCCTTTGATGTTCAGGGCTCCCAGATTGCCATATATAATCAAATCACTTTTTTTTTCGGGTCTTTGTTGCAAGAGGGTCCACCGGAAGCGTCTGACCATTCCGCCATCTTGGCGCTGCCCTAGTTGCAAAGAATTCTGACAGTGTTTAGATTATTACATCTAGAGTGACTATCCTTGTAGTTTAGGAAAAACATTCTGTCTTTGCTTGTAAGACAAACAATGGAGAAGATTTCTTTTTCCAAGTATCTTCATAGAACTGTTTTATGTCCTCATCTTCCCTGTGGAAATTGGAAGTTGCATCCATGCAAGGAAGCAAGGAACTAACAATTTACTAACATTCATTGCATGCTTAAGTATGCATCAGAGACTATGCTAGATTCTTGGTGTTGTTAGCTTGGTGCAGTAGATTTTGACTCATATAGACCCCTTGTGACAGAGTAGAATTGCCTCATAGTGTTTGCTAGGATCTAATCTTTATGGGAGCAGATGGCCAGGTCTTTCTCTCCTAGAGCCGATGGGTGAGTTCGAACCATTGCCCTTTCTGTTAGCAACCAAATGTTTGACCATTGAGTCACAAGGACAAGAATCGTAGGCCCTTAATTTCCCAACAGTCTCCTGAGGTAGCTATTATTTTTCCCATAGTATATTTAACAAGGAAAACTCAACCTCGCTTCCACTTCTAGAAAGGGAAAATGGAAATTAGAAAAGTTGAAGGGAAGACAAATTGTTGATTAAAGGTAAACTTTTGGAGAGAGTTAATCTGAAGAAGGTGAGAGAGTTTAGGGGTAGAACCAAAAGTTTCCTGCATAGAAATTCCGTGAAATGAATCTTTAGAGAAGGAGGGAGAGAAGCAAGCATTTGGGACAGCTTTAGAATGGAGCAGTGATTAAGGGGTTATTTAAGGAGATGTTTTGCTTTGGAAAATGTGGGCATTTCTTCTGTATTATGACAAACCGTTCCATAAAATCCACATCATTGTCAATAAAAGACTGACACAGGAAGGTGGTGGATCAGATCAGGGCCAAAAAAAGAAGGTCCGGTTACCTGGAGGTAACATGTTGATGATGAAATGGAGATGCAGAGATGTAAATTAGGACTAAAGATAGGATTCAAATCTAGCTCTGTCTGACTACAAATCTTATGCTTCTGGTATTACTTTACTTTGCATACCATTTGAAATCAGCTATAAATTCAAGGAGAAATAGGAACGCTGCTGTATCCTTTGTTGATGATGCCTTTGTTAGTATTCTGTTGATGATGTCTTTCTGGACACTGATTTGATTGTTTTGGCAGATATCTAAGAATTAAACATAAGTCAAAGAATCAATGCTAGTTGCTCTTGCATACATATCCTAAGAAACTGTATTTCCTCATCTCTGCTAGAATTATTTACAAAGATGATTTCCAAGTAGTAAACCAAAGTGTAAGTTACTTTCATGTTCTATTAAAAATAAAGAAGAAAATATGATTCACTAGGGTTATTTATGAAGGATAATTACATTTGTTTTAAATCGTTTATAAGGATTTAGAACTTTATTTATTTATTTTTTTTAGCCAACACTGTTCAGCAGGTGAGTTTTAAATATTAGTGCTCCAATTTCAGAGAACACAAAGTCAGTTTTTAAATCTAAGAAGTAGTTTAACAGGTACCATCTAGATAAAAGGAAATACAACATTTCAAAAAATGTATTATAAAAATATGTAAACAAAACTGATAGCCTTAATATATTTTGTAAGCTACTGGAAAGTAGCTATCAAAGCACTTGAACATAAAACATGTGGCATTTCAGAAAAACAGATTAATTACAAAATGGATATTTTCTGAAACAGTACTTAATAATTATATGTGAATGTATTAACAGACAGGACTACTGTCTCTAGAGAATTAAATGGCCTATGAAATAGTCACCACCATAGTTAAAATACAGTCTGCCTAAGGTTATACTTTTCAATATCTAAAAAGCTCTAACTTACATTACAGTGCCCCATAACAGGGTTTCTCAGCCTGGCATTATCAACATTTGGGGCCAGATAATTATTTGTTGGGGCCGGGGTGGGTGGTGTACTATAAGATGTTTACCAGTATCCTTGGCCTTTACTTGTTAGATACCAGTAGTACAATCTTTTCCCCCACCAGTCATGATGATAAAAACTGACTCTAGACATTGCCAATGTCTCTCGGGGAGGGAGGAGGCAAAATTGCCTCTGGATGAGAACCACTGCCCTATATGAATAATCAAACTCCATTTGAGACACCTTCTTATATTAAGTCATGAAATATATCTTATTCATAAATATTACAAAATAAATTAGACTTTCCGTTTATGCTTCTTTTCCAAAAGCTTTGTGTAATAGTGTAGTTCAGAATATTAGTACTAGTACATGGTACTCTCCATCTCTATAAAACAAAAAAGAATATTTAGTAATCATGCAGGAATGAATAAATAAAAGTTATTTTACTTGAGCAAATCCAAGGCCAGTTAATCTAGTCTTTTTTTGTGAGTTAGAATTTTGTTCTACATTTTTCTCCTGCTGTGTCCGGGACCCTCTATTGTGAACCCTTCCAGAGCAGTAAGTGGTGGTAACTGGGCACCATCTAGTTGTTCTTGGCTCAATCTGGTGGAAGTTGTGGTAGTTGTGGTCCATTAGTCCTTTGGACTAATCTTTTCCTTGTTTCTTTGGTTTTCTTCATTCTCCTTTGCTCCAGCTGGGATGGGACCAGTAGATGTATCATATATGGCTGTTCGCAGGCTTTTAAGACCCAGATGCTACTCACCACAGTCAGATGTAGAACATTTTCTTTATAGACTATGTTATTCCAATTGACATGGATGTTCCCCAGCACCATGGTCCCCAGCCCTCAGCCCAGTAGCTTGGTCCCTTAAGGCATTTGGATGTGTCTGTGAAGCTTCTATGACTTTGCCGTGGTCAAGTTGTGCTGACTTCTCCAGTATTGTATACAGTATTGTGTTCAAGGTTCATCATTGTTCTTTATCATTGTGTAGTATTCCATTTTGTGTATATACCATAGTTTATCCATTCATCTGTTGATTGGTGCTTAGGTTGTTTCCATCTTTTTGCTATTGTGAATAATGCTGCAGTGAATGTGGGTGTGCATATGTCTATTTGTATGATGGCTATTATTTCTCTAGGATATATTCCTAGGAGTGGGATTGCTGGATTGTATAGTATTTCTAGTTCTAGCTTTTTAAGGAAGTGCCATAATGTTTTCCAAAATGGTTGTACCATTTTGCATTACCACTGGCAGTACATAAGAGTTCCAGTCTCCCTGAAACCTCTCAACTTTTGTTGTTTTCTTTTTTCTTTTTGATTAGTGCAAGTAATTTCGGGGTGAGATGGTATCTCATTGTAGTTTTGCTTTACATTTCTTTAATGACTAGTGATCGAGAACATTTCTTCATGTGTCTACTGGACACCTGAATGTCTTCTTTGGTGAAGTGTCTGTTCATATCCTTTGCCCATTTTTTAATTGGATTATTTCTTCTTATTGTAGAGGTGTTGGATTTTCCTGTAGATTTTAGAGATTAGACCTTTGTTGGATATGTCATAGCTAATTTTTTTTTTCCTGCTCTGTAGGTTCTCTTTTTAGTCTTTTGATGAGCATAAGTGTTTGATTTTTAGAAGATCTTATTATCTAGCTTATCTTCTGCTGTTTGTGTATTGTTAATTATGGTTTCTATCTTGATTATGCCATATATTATGGCCCCTAGTGTTGACCTTGTTTTTTCTTCCATGATCTTTATAGTTTTTAGTTTTATATTTACATTTTGAATTAGTTTTTGTGTATGTTGTGTGGTATGGTCCTTTTTTTGTGTGCTTTAAGTGAAAGTTTACAGTTCAAATTATTTTCTCATACAAAATTCATACACACATTGTTATATGACCCTGGTTGCTTTCCCTGTAATGTGACGGCACACTCCTCCTTTCTACCCTGGATTTCCTGTTTCCATTCAACCAGTTTCTATCCCTTCTTGCCTTCTCATCTTGCCTCCAGACAGGCACTGCCCATTTAGTCTGATATATCTACCTGAGCTAAGAGGCACTCTCTTCAAGAGTATCATTTTGTGTCTTATAGTCCAGTCTAGCCTATGTCTGAAGAGTTGGCTTCCGGAATGGTTTTAGTTCTGGGCTAACAGAAAGTCCAGGGGCCGTGTCTTCCGGGGCCCTTCCAGTTTCAGTCAGACCATTAAGTCTGGTCTTTTTACTAGAATTTGAGTTCTGCAACCCTTTTTCCTCTGTTCTGTCAGAGACTCTCTGTTGTTCCCTGTCAGAGCAGTCATTTTGGTAACCAGCCACCATCTAGTTCTTCTGGTTTCAGGCTGATGAAGTCTCTGGTTTATGTGGCCCGTTCTGTCTCTTGGGCTAATATTTTCCTTGTGTCTTCGGTGTTCTTCATTTGCCTTTGCTCCCGGTGGGTTGGGATCAATTGATGCATCTTAGATGGCCGCTTGCTAGCTTTTAAGACCCCAGATGCCACTCACCAAAGTGAGATGGAAAATATTTTCTTAATAAACTTGTTATGCCACTTGACCTAGATGTCCCTGGAAACCATGGTTCCCAGACCCCAGCACCTGTTACTCTGTCCCCTGGAAGTGTTTGTTTGTATTCAGGAAACTTCTTAGCTTTTGGGTTAGTCCAGTTATGCTGACTTCCCCTTTAGTGTGTGCTGTCCTTCCCTTCACCTAAGATAATTCTTATCTACTATCTAGTTAGTGAATACCTCCCTCCCCACCCTTGTGACCTTCAAAGAATGTTTTCTTCTGTGTTTAAACCTTTTCTTGAGTTCTTATACTACTGGTCTCATACAATATTTGTCCTTCTGCATCTGACTAATTTCACTCAGCATAGTGCCTTCCAGATTCCTCCACATTATGAGATGTTTTGTGGATTCATCATTGTCTTTTATCATTGTGTAATATTTCATGTGTGAATATACCATAATTTGTTTATCCATTAGTCTGTTAATGGGCACCTAGCTTGTTTCCATCTTTTTGCTATCGTGAACAGTGCTGCAGTGAACATGGGTGTGCATATATCTATTTGTGTGACTTCTCTTCTTTCTCTAGGATATATTCCAAGGAGTGGATTGCTGGATTGTATGGTACTTCTATTTCTAGCATTCTAAGGAAGCACCAAATCGATTTCCAAAGTGGTTGTACCATTTCACACTCCCACCAACAGAGTATAAGTGTTCCAGTCTCTCCACAACCTCTCCATCATTAATTATTTTGGGTTTTTTGGATTAATGCTAGCCTTGTTGGGGTGAGATGGTATCTCATTGTAGTTTTGATTTGCATTTCTCTAATTGCTAATTATTGTGAGCATTTCCTCATGTATCTGTCATGTCTTCTTTGGTGAAGTGCCTGTTCATATCCTTTGCCCATTTTCTAATTGGGTTAGTTGTCTTTTTGTTGATATTGTGTTGCAGTATCTTGTAGATTTTAGAGATTGGATGCTGATGGGATTTTCTGTAGCCAAATTTTTTTCCCAGTCTATAGGTTGTCTTTTTACTCTTTTGGTGAAGTGTTTTGATGAACATAAGTGTTTGATTTTGAGGAGCTCCCAGTTACTGAGTTTCTCTTCTGGTGTTAATGGATTGTTACTTATTGTCTGTATACTGTTTATGCCATGTATTAGGGCTCCTAGCATTGTCCCTGTTTTTCTTCCATGATCTTTATTGTTTCAAATTTTATATTTAGGTCTTTGATCCATTTTGAGTTTGTTTTCATGCTTGGTATGAGGGATGGGTCTTGTTTCATTTTTTTGCAGATGGATATCCAGTCATGGCAGCACCATTTGTTAAAGAGACTGTCTTTTCCCCAATTAACTGACTTTGGGCCTTTGTCAAATATCAGCTGCTCATAGGTGGATGAATTTATGTCTGGATTCTCAATTCTGTTCCATTGGTCTATGTATCTGTTGTTGTACCAGTACCAAGCTGTTTTGTTTCTAGAAATTTGTCCATTTCCTCTACCTTTTGAAATTTGTTAGAGTACAGTTTTTCACAGTATTCTGTTTTGATTCTTTTAATTTCAGTTGGGTCTGTTGTGATATTTCTTACACAGGTTATTTGCTTCCTCTCCTGTTTTTCTTTTGTTAGTTTGGCCAGTGGTTTATTGGTTTTGTTGATCTTTTCAGACAGCCAGCTTTTGGTCTTGTTAACGCTTTCAATTGTTTTTCTATTTTCTATTTCATTTACTTCTGCTCTAATTTTTGGTATTTACTTTCTCTGGTGCCTGAGGACTTCTTTTGTTCCTCTGTTTCTATTTGTTTGAGTTGTAGATTTAATGCTTTGATTTTAGCCCTTCCTTCTTTTTGGATGTGTGCATTTATTGCTATAAATTGACCTCTGAGCATTGGTTTTGCTGTGTCCCAAAGATTCTGGTAGGATGTGTTTTCATTCTCATTTAATTCTGTGAGTTTTTTTATTCCATCCTTAATTTCTTCTGTAACCCAGTAGTCTTTTAGCAAGGTGTTGTTCAGTTTCTGTGTGTTTGATTTTTTTTTTTTTCCTTAGTTTTTCTGTTATTGATTTCTACTTTTATGGCTTTATGGTCAGAAGAGATGCTTTGCAGTGTTTTGATGCTTTAGATTCTGTTAAGGCTTGCTTTATGGCCTAATATGTGGTCTGTTATGGAGAATGTTCCATGTGTGTTGGAAAAGAAAATATACTTGGCCGCTGTTGGATGGAGTGTTCTGTATATGTCAGTGAGATCAGGTTGGTTAATTGTGGCATTTAGATCTTCCGTGTCTTTACTGAGCTTCTTTGTGTATGTTCTTTCCTTCACTGAAAGTGGTGTGTTGAAGTCTCCTATGATTACTGTGGAGCTGTCCATCTCTCTTTTCAATGCTGTTAGAGTTTGTTTTATGTATTTTGGAGCCCTGTCGTACCTGCGTAAATATTTATTACAGTTATGTCCTCCTGGTGTATTGACCCTTTAATCATTATATAGTGTCCTTCCTTATCCTTTGTGGTGAATTTTACTTTAAAGTCTATTTTGTCAGAGGTTAATATTGCCACTTCTGCTCTTTTTTGAGTGTTGTTTGCTTGATATATTTTTTCCATCCTTTGAGTTTTAGTTTGTGTCTTTAAGTCTAAGGTGTGTCTCTTGTTGGCAGCATATAGATGGATCATGTATTTTTATCCATTCTGCCACTCTCTGTCTCTTTTTTGGTGCATTTAGTCTGTTTACATTCAGTATAATTATTGATAGGTATGAGTTTAGTGCTGTCGTTTTCATGTCTTTTTTTTGTGTTGTTGACAGTTTCTTTGTTCCACTTAATTTTCTGTTGCTGAGCCATTTTTCTTTATGTGTTTTCTTTTCATCTTTTTTATTGTTGTTGATTTTGTATTTGCTGAGTCTTTATATTTTTCTTGTTTTTTATTTTGATGTGTAGGATTGTTAGTTTCCTTTGTGGTTACTGTAATATTTACCCATATTTTTCTAAAGTTTAAACCAGTCTTTTATTTCTTTATATTGCCTTGACTTCCTCTCCATATGAAAAATCTATGTCTACATGTTTTAGTCCCTCTTTTTTGTTTTAATGTTGTCGTCTTTTACATATTGACATCTATTTTCAGCGTTTTAGCTTTGATTTACTTTTGTGACTTCCCTTTCTGGGTTGATTTCTGGTTGCTCTGTCCTGTGTTCTAGTCTTGGGTTGTTATCTGATATTACTGATTTTCTAACTGGTGGACTCCCTTTAGCATTTCTTGTAATTTTGGTTTGGTTTTTGCAAATTCCCTAAGCTTCTGTTTATCTAGAAATTCCCTAATTTCACCATCATATTTGAGAGACAGTTTGCTGGATATATAATTCTTGGCTGGCAGTATTTTACCTTTGAGACATTATATATGTCATCCCATTGCCTTCTTGCCTGCATAGTTCCTGCTGAGTAGTCCAAGCTTATTCTTATTGACTCTCCTTTGTAGATGACTTTTCATTTATCCCTAGCTACTCTTAAAATTCTCTGTTTATCTTTGGTTTTGGCAAGTTTGATTGTAATATGTCTTGGTGACTTTCTTTTGAGATCTACCTTTTGTGGAGTTCAATGAGCATCTTGATAGATATCTTCTCATCTTTCGTGATATCAAGGAAGTTTTCTGCCAACAAATCTTCAACAATTCTCTCTGTATTTTCTGTTATCCCCCCTGTTCTGGTACTCCAATCACTTGTAGGTTATTTCTGTTGATAGTGTCCCACATAATTCTTAGGGTTTCTTCATTTTCTTAAAATTCTTTTATCTAATTTTTCCTCAAATAAGTTGGTGTCAAGTGCTTTATTTTCAATCTCACTAATTTGACTTCCATTGCCTCAATTCTTCTCCTATGACTTTCTATTGAATTGTCTAATTCTGAAATTTTATTATTAATCTTCTGGATTTCTATTTGCTTTCTCTCTATGGATTTTTGCAGCTTGTTCAATTTGTCATTATGCTCTTCTATAATCTTCATAAGTTTCTCTGTTTCTTTGTCTGTGTTCCTTAGCTTGTTCTGTGTTTTGCCTGATATCCTTCCTGATACCTTGAAGAGTCTGTATATTAATCTTTTGTTTTCTACCTCTGGTATTTCCAAGAAGTTCTCTTCCTCCAGAAAATTTCTTAATTCTTTGTTTTGGGAGCTTGCTGAAGTCATCATGGTCCACCTCTTTATGTGATTTGATATTGACTGTTGTCTCCAAGCCATCGCTAAGTTATTATATTTATTTATTTTTTGTTTGTTTACTGTGTTCTAGCTTCTTGTTTTGTTTTCATATGCCCAAATAGGCTGCTCATGTGAGCTAGTTTGATTATTGGCACCTTTGAAGCTTTAATGTCCTTTCATGAGGTGGTTAGATCTGTTACTAGATATGTTAGGCCAGGAGTCTGTTTACTTTTCTTGTATGGATTCATCTCAGGTGTCCAGGTAGTCAGTCACCAAGTGTGTGGTGCAGGCTCTCACCTACAGTCCTAGACAGGCAGGGATGATTGGATTAGGTGCAGGTATCTGGCAGCAGTATGGGGTGACACACTGGGCAAGGTATTGGGCTGATGGCTGCCCATGAGTGTCTGACAGGAAAGCATGTTCCTGTTCCCTAGAGTGCCTAGGTGGGTGGGTTTTTTAGCCAGACTGTGGACACCCAGTGCTGTTGGCTGTAAGGACTGGAAGGCACCCTTTATTGTTGGCCCCCTGTCACAGGTCCTAGGTGGTGTGGATGGAGCTGCCAGTCCTCAAGCCCCTGATGTAGGTAGGTGAGGACCCTGCTTAATGGGCAGAATGGTGTCAAATGCCCTGAAGCTACCAGTGTACCACATAGCTGACACAGTTGAAGTTAGGCTTCAGGTATGTACCCTGTTGTGTTGTATGAATGAGGGCCTATGCTGTTGAAAAGGGCCCACACACGTCTATGCAGGGGTGAAAGGCATTCAAAGTCTGTGTACCCCTTTTGCTTGTGCCTAGGCAAAGGAGCTGTGTCTGCCCTGAGTTTCCAGTTTAGGGGAGCTGGCAGATTATTTTTTCCTGTTTGTTATTTTGTTCCCTCTCCAAGTCTGGGAGAATGGCTCAGGGCACGCAACAGGTCCTACTTCTGGCCCAGGGGATGCGGCAGTTGCTGATGCTGGCCCAGGACCTGGTGCAGAGTGATGTTAGGCAGGTAGGTAGGAGAGAGGTTCTTCCCAAATGCTGTGTTTTTTGATCCCCACGGTAGGTTAGACACATGTACTTATCTTTTGCCAATTGATCACTGCTTTTCACCGATTCTGGAGGCTTGAGTAGACTCTCCACCGCTTGGTTCCTCCTGATGTGGCAAACATGTCCTGAATGCCACTGCTTACCTTACCGAGCACACCAGCCAATCTGGCCTCAGTCTGATTCCTCAGCTTTGCCTCTGATATTCAGGGCTCCTAAATTGTCATATATAATAGGTTCACTTGTTTTTTTCAGGTCTTTGTTGTAAGAGGGACCACAGGAAGCATCTGACTACTCTGCCGTCTTGGCCCCACCTCCTCCTGTTTCATTTTTTTTTACAGATGGACATCTAGTTTTACCAGCACCATTTGTTAAAAAGACTGTCTTTTCCCCCATTTAATGGACTTTGGGCCTTTGTCAAAGATCATGTGGCTGTAGGTAAATGGATATACATCTGGGTTCTTGATCCTGTTCCATTGGCCAGTGTGTCTGTCATATCAGTACCAGGCTGTTTTGACTACCTGTAGCTGCATAGTAGGTTCTGAGGTTAGGAAGTGTGAGTACTTCTACTTTGTTCTTCTTCTTCAATAATGCTTTACTTATCTGGGTCTTCTTTCTTTTCCATATAAAGTTATTGTTTAGTTTTTCCATCTCATTAAAGAATACTGTTGGTATTTGGATTGGGATTGCTTTGTATTTGTAGATTGCTTTCAGTAGATTTGACATTTTCACAATGTTGAATCTACCTATCCAGGAGCATGGTATGGTTATATTTATTCCTAAGTATTTTATATTTTTAGGGGCTATTATAAATGGTATTGCTTTCCTGATTTCCTTTCATTGTTCTTTTTATTGGCATGTAAATATTCAACTGATTTTTGTATGTTTATCTTGTATTCTGCTATTCTGCTGAATCTTTCTATTAGTTCCAATAGTTTTCTTGTGGAGTCTTCAGGGTTCTCTATGTATAGTATCATATAATCTGGGATAGTTTTACTTCTTCCTTACCAATGTGGATGCCCTTTATTTATTTATTTTCTTGCTTTATTGTTTCAGCTAGGACTTCCAGCAAAATGTTACATAGGAGTGATGGTAAAGGGCATGCTTGTCTTGTCCTCATTATCAGAGGGTATGTTTTCAGCCTTTCTCCATTGAGAATCGTGTTAGTTTTGTATAAATGTTGCCGTTGAATCAATTGCAACTCACAGCAACTTTATTGGACAGAGTAGAACTGACCCAGAGGATTTCCAAGGAGTGGCTGGTAGATTTAAACTGCTGACATTTTGCTTAGCAGCCATACTGCTTAACCACTACACAACCAGGGCTCCTGGGTTTGTATAGATGCCCTTTATTATGTTGAGGAATTTCCCCTCTATTCCTATATTATTGAGAGTTTTTATTAGGAATGGATGTTGGACTTTATCAAATGCCGTTTCTGCATCGATTGAGATGATCATGTGATTCTTTTATTATATTTATATAGTGGATTACATTGATTGATTTTCTAATGTTAAACTATCCTTGCATACCTGCTATAAATCCCACTTGTTCATGGTGTATTTTTTTTTTTTAAATGATGCTGAATTCTATTGGCTAGAATTTTGTTGAGAATTTTTGCGTCTATATTCATGAGAGATGTTGGTCTGTAATTTTCTTTTTTTGTGGTGTCTTTTCCTGGTTTTGGTATCAGGGTTATGCTGGTGTCATAGAAGGAATTCAGAAGTATCCTTTCCTTTTTTATGTTCTGTAATAGTTTGAGTAGTACTGGTGTGAGCTCTTCTCTGTATGTTTGGTAGAATTCTTCAGTGAAGCCATCTGGGCAAGGACTTTTTTTTATTGGAAATTTTATATTACCTTTTCAATCTCTTATTTTGTTATGGGTCTATTCAGATTTTCTACCTCAGTTTACATTAGTTTAGGTAGGTAGTGTGTTTCTAGAAATTTGTCCATTTCCACTAGGTTTTCAAATTTGTTGGAGTACAGTTTTTCATAGTACTCTTTTACGATTCTTTTTATTTTAGTTGAGTTTGTTGTAATATCCCCCATTTCATTTCTTATTTGGGTTATTTGATTCCTCTCCTGAGTTTTTTTTTTGTCAGTTTCTCCAGTGATCTGTCAATTTTGTTGATCCTTTCAAAGAACCAGCTTTTGGTTTTGTTGATTCTTTCCATTGTTTTCCCATTCTCTATTTCATTTATTTCTGCTCTGATCTTTATTGTTTCCTTTCTTCTTGTGACTGTGGGCTCCTTTTGCTGATCTGTTTCTATTTGTTCAAGTTGTAGGGCTTACTTTTTGATTTTGTCCCTTTCTTTTTTTTATATTTTTATAAACTGACCTGTGAGCACTGCCTTTGCTGTATCCCAGGTGTTGTGGTATGATGTGTTTTGATCTCATTTGTTTCTAGAAATTTTTTATTCCATCTTTGATTTCTTCTCTTACTCAGTGGTAAGAAAGCAAGGTGTTACTCAGTTTTTATTTGATTTTTTTTCCTTGTTCTTCCTGTTATTAATTTCTACTCTTATGGCATTGTAATCAGAGAAGATGCTTCGTATTATCTGAATGTTTTAATGGCAACTAATTTTCAGGGACAACATGTTATTCACACTTTCTGAAGGAAGTACATGGCAACATTTTAAAATCCTGATAAATCTATGATCTCTGTATTTAGAATCATAAAACCTTTAGACATTGTCCTAGAGTCCATGACTTTTCTCTCATAAGTGTGCATATACACTCACACAATTTTGCACATAATATCAGGTTTTCCAAACTCCCTGAAACTGTGTACGAACAACTTAATGTCCTATGGTAAAAGGCTCAAAGATAAAATAATTTTTTAAACAATTCTCTAATCATAAATAACTTATGACTCTGCCCTTTGAAACCACAAAACTGAAAAATAAATAACTGTAAAACATTTAACTAAAAATTATCTGATTAATATTCTGTCACTGAAATCCTCAGGGATGTTTATATCATCTCATTTTACAATATGATAAAAAGAAGGTGGAATATCTGTCTTTGGAAAATGACACTAAAATACCATTTTAAAGTCATTTCCTTTTTCTTCCCTATTTATCTTGGTTTTTGTCTGCCCTTTACAAAATAATTTCCTGGGTACCAACTTATTACACATGATGTACACATGTAAAGGAAATAAGCATGGGAGTTGAATGTAGATGAATATGATTGTCATCAGTTCAAATGGGAACCAGAAAGGGTTTGTTTTACAACAGAGGTAATGAATTATCAAGAATGAATGAAATTTATCTTTTGATAAGACAATATTTACTACCTTATTCATTCCAAATCTAAGACGTTTTTAAGAAGCATTTTATTATAATAGTTCATACTTTCTAGATGACAGAAATGATAGATTTTTTTAAAGAATATGTTGTCTTTTTTAGTCAAAGAAGTTATTTAATAAGTAAAATACTTGTCACGTTGTTGATAGAATATATCATTTAAGTATGAAATCAGAGCTATTTTTCCATTACTTTAATGGTTAATGAAATTGTTTTCTTGTTTTCATCTTGTTTCTGGCAGCAAAAATAAGTAACAAGGTGTCATCAACTTTCTGATTTCTAGGTACAATGTTCTCATACGGCTGTTCATTAATAATCACTTAAAATATTGCTAATACTCTTTTGTTACAACTTTGGCTATATGCTGTGTCCTATCAGGTGCCCTTAGTGTATGTTGTGACATTATAACATAGGTGAGATTCTTGGCTGCAACACAACTATTGCACTGTGTACGCATGTATTTCGGTGTTTGAATTTATTCGGGGATAGAGATAAAGGGAGAAGGAAAAGTATTTCTTCAATCACTTAAAATACCTTAATTAAGAGTCTAAAGTAAATGTTTCTTCAAGAGAATATAGCAGTTACAAGCCAAGCCCTTAACCACTGCACCACCAGGGTTCCTCTATACCCCATTGATTACCTCTTTTTTCCATCTTGATGGTAGAAAGCAGTGGTCCGCTGCACTTAGCTCTCTTGGCTCACCTTTTTAAGTCAAGCTTTCCTAGCTTCACTAGTGGTTTCTGGTTCACATTTTCTGTTTCTGACTCTCAACAAATACGTAACTGATGGAGTAATAGTAACATGTTGTGGCTGTTTTCATATGTGACTGTGAAATCAAACCTTATTAGTTAAAACTAACACGGAGACTTAGACTCGACTCTGCCTTTCTTTTTTCTTTTTTGGATATTCAGATCTCTTGTGCAGGTACGAATCTCTTTTTGCCCCAACTTTGGTTTATGTTCCTGAAATCCACCTGTAATCCCTGTTCTCTGCCTAAGTCATTTCTTGATTTCTGATCTCAGTGTTTCTGTTGCCTGGAATGCCTTCTCTCATGTTCTCGCTCTCTTTTGGTGAATACATAAATCAAGGTCAAACTCAGGTTACACTTCCTCTTTGTAGCTTTCCCTGATCTACCCAGTCAGGATCTTACTTTCACCTCTGTGCTTCTGGAGCACTCTGTTATTCATCAAGCAGCCTCATATAAAGATGAATGCATTTGAATCTTCCAAATAGACTATGAGATCATTGAGATCAGAGACCACTGTTTAACTATGTGTATTGTTCCCAGAACCTATGACAACGACAAGCATTTTGTCACTCAATAAATGTTTAATTTGAATATCCGTACTTTGTCTACTCTTGCTAGTTTCTTTTGTCTGTCTTCCTCATACATTTTGTCTCTGTCTCTTGGTCAGTTACCTAAGATTCCTTCTCATATCTCCTGGTTTTCTGCTGATATAGTGATTTCACTAGAATAGGATCTAGGATTCACTTGCAAGCTCCTCAGGTTGTTAGCACAATCTATTTCCTGGAGGCAGTAGAATTCCAGGAAGTTTGCATCTTCAAAGCCAGCAATTTAGAGAGGAATTTTTACTGCTTTAAATCTCTGACCTCTAGATCATCTTTTAAAGGGCTCATATGACTGGGTTAAGTCCACCAAAGATAATCTCCTTTTTGATTAACTTAAAACAGCTGATTAGAGACTATCATTACATCTGTAGAGTCCCCTTACCTTTACCATATAATGTAAACTAATCAATAGACATTCTATTGGTTAGAGGCAAGTAACAGATTCTGCCCACACTGAAGGGCAAGAAATTACACAAGGGTATGACTCTTTTGGGGTTAGTCTAGGATATGTCCTCCCAACTCATCTTATGGACAGAAGCTTAAGAAGGTGACTGAAATAAGTCCATTTTAAAGAGCAATTTGGCATCATATTGTAAAGCATACCCTAAAACCCAGGTATTCCATGCATGGTTACAGGCCTAAGAGACATATGTGGGAATGTTTATTACATTATTATCTTCCTTTCTTTAAAAAAAAAATTATTACAGTTTTAAATATGTATATATATATATAAATATTAAACATTTGCCATTTCAACATTTTTTACACATATAATTCCATGGCATTAATTACATCATCATGTTGTGCAATCATCACCACTGTTTCCAGAGATTTCCACCACCCTTCCCAGAAACTCAGTGCTGTCTGAACAATGAATCCTCCTGTTCACCCCACCTGCCTCTGGTAGCCAATAATAAATTTTGGTCTCTATACATTTGCCAAATTCTAGATATTTCATGTAAGTGGGATTATTCAGTATTTGTCTTTTCTTGACTGACTTATTTTACTTAGCATAATTTTTTCAAGTTTGTTCATGTTGTAGCATGTATTGGGACATCATTTCTCTTTATGGCTAAGTACCATTCCATTGTATGTGTTTACCATATTGTGTTTATTCATTCGTCTATTGATTGACATTTTGGGTGCTTCCAACTTTTTGTTATTATGAATAATTCTGCAGTGAACATTGGTGTACAAGTATCTTTTTGAGTCCTTGCTTTCAATCCTCTGGGGTATATACCTAGGAGTGGAATTGCTGCATTATTCTTTTTAGTAATGAAAAAGTAGAGATTACCTAAATTCCCATGAATAAAAGACTAGATGAATAAATTTGATATATTCATACAATGGATAGTTTTGTTCCATAGCAGTGGTGAGGAATGAGCCAGAGCCACATGTGTTCACAATGACACATCTAAAAACAATAAGTGAAAACTGCAAGTTATAGAAAGAGATGTGCAATATGATATAATTTAAATAAAGTTCAAAAAAAAATATTCATGCTTTGTATATTTCATATGTAGTAAAAGAATTAAGAAAGCATAGAAATAATAAATAGCAAGTTCAAGAGAATGATTATCTCTGAGGAGGGAGGAAGGAAATACTTTGCGGAATACGTGGAAAGTTCAAAAATTATAGCAAAATATCAAGATTTGACATATCTGGGATTGGGGCACCAGGTGTTTGAAGTATGTATATATATATATATATATATATATATATATATATATACACACACACACATATATATATTTGTTTCTTTTTAATTCTTATGTTTTTACTTTTATACATGGAGAAAGCATTTAATAATTAGCAATATAATTTAATACTCTGATTGAGCAGAGTGTTCTTGTTGTTGTTTGAGAAATATATGTCCCAAATGACATCACTTCCTTATTTAATATCAGGATGTTCATAATATATCTGGAAATGTAATTGAATTTTGACAGGATGAATTTGGTTGTGTTAACATCTGGATTTTAAAATGTGTGAGTTTATATGAGTGCGAAAAGTGTATGTTTACAAATTGAAAAAAGATGAATTATAACTATATACTTTTACATTTGTGTTTCAATGAGAATCTTTCTTTCAAATGATAGTTTGGGATCTCTGTGTTTTCTCTTCTACTGAGATCATTTTCAAATTTTAATCTAGGATTTTTCAACTCTTAGAAATAAGCCTCAGGAGGCTAATAAGGAAAAGTTCATAAATTGAAAGTGGTTAACTTATGAGCTTCCTTATGAAAAGTATCTGGAATGCTATCAGATTTTATTATCTGACTAAGGCATTATTTCTGCCATTAATATTGATCAAAATGTGTGCTTCAGGGATTCAAACACTAGAGAAACTTAGGAAAATGTTAATTATTGGTATTAATTTCATATCATCTAAATTAATATGTTGACACTAAATACTATTAGTATTGCTATAAAGATAATATTTTTACATATTGCTTTCTGTATATTTTACATTAAAATTTTGTTTTCTACTATGAATGCCTTATTGTCCAAGGTTAAAAAATTGTTTTTAAAAGTACCTGTCAGTCATCCTTTCAAAGAAAAGAAAGGACTTTATAGTTAATCAACACCAAACATGGTGTTAATATTTAGGAACTAAAATGAGAACGAAGGAGCGTTGGTAGTGCAACTGTTAAGCGCTTGGCTGCTAACCGAAAGATTGGCTATTTGAATTCATCCAGCGGTTCTATGGGAGAAAGACCTGGCAGTATGCTTCCATAAAGATTATAGCCAAGAAAACCCTATGGGACAGTCCTGCTCTGTCAAATGGGATTGCTATGAGTTGGAATCAACTCTACGGAACCTACCAACAAAAACAAAATGAGAACAAGAAATTAAGTATGGAAAGAATCCAGATTCCCCAAAAACTTATATTAAAAAAAATTTTTGGTAGATGAAGCAATGTCTCAGACTTTACTTAAGAACTTAATTGATTATAACCTTGGAAGGCAGAATGCTGAAACAGTCTCTGAAAACATGTGTGTGTGTGTGCTTTTGTGAATATATATGTTAGTGTTGGGGAAACAGTTACGTCTGTTGGTCAATGGAAATATAGTTTTAAATAGTCGGATTGCCAGTTCTTTTTCCTTTTCCGGTATGTCCTATACATGTTTGCAGCAAATATGTCAAGATTAAAATTATATACCTAAGTAGAAGGGATACATATCCTCTCTCTGAAAGAACCTTGAAGAAAGAATATGTTAGTTGAAAGATCTCACAGGGTGATTTAGGATCTCCCAGAATTTCCAAGTGCTGCTAAATTTAGGCCATTTCTAACCAGGCAAGTCTGAGGTGTGCTATTTCTCTGCTGATCTCTAAATAGCTGATCACCAATCTTTTTTGAGGTAGACCTGATTTAAAATGTTACAACCTTGAGTTCTTCTTTAAAGGAGTAATTTATTATCAGTATCTTTATTTAGAAACCTGCTTTAGAACCTTTGTAATATGGTTCAGTTTGTCAGAGTTTCTGTTCTTTTTAAGGTTGTCCCGTGGGCTCTCTTGAATGCGTCACAGCTCATCATGCTTTTATTACCTAGCAATTATTGCAGTTCAGAATTTGAGTTCCTTTTTATCATTCTTTGGTTATAAAAACTTCTAAGTTGCTTTTTTATAAGGTAAGTACTATATATAGTAAAATAATTTCATTAGTCAATTTGTTCTCCTTGCACTTTAGTAGATAAAGTTCTGTAGGTTAGGAGTAATAAACTTAAAAATAAATAAAAAACCATTTATTTCAATTATCTACTATAATAAATGTGGATTATGTGATGGAACTAGGTATAGATTTAGACCTCTTGCGTCCCAGATGAGATCATTTGTATTAATTATCATTTTGCCCAAGATGAAAACAGGGTATAAAGAAGTTAACTATTGTTCAGAATGACAGTTTTAGGCCAGAGCCCTGGTGGCGTAGTGATTCAGAAGTTGGCTGCCAACCAAAAAGCTGGCAGTGCAAATCCACCAGCTGCTCCTTGGAAACCCTATGGGGGAGTTCTACTGTCCTATAGGGTCACTGTGAGTTGGAATTGACCCGATGGCAACAGAATTTGTTTTATATGTCCATACTTACCTTACTAAAATGCTGAGATCTTAACCAGTTCAGAGTTTGTGATTGAATTATATTATATTTAATTATGCAAATTGGACATTTTCCTACAGACAGTAAAGAACCATTAAACGTGTCAGATGTGGAAGTCACGTATGCAGATGGACTTTTAGGAAAAGTACATTAATTGCAGTGTAAAATAATGCAATGAAGGAGATTTGCAACTAGTGAGTGAGGTGGATGTGGTTAAGGTGTGAAGTAAACAATGACCAGGGGCGTGGAGACAAGTGTATTTTGTTTATAAAATACTATGTGAAATTTAAAATAATCACTAGTTTTTAGATACATTTTAGGGGAAGTGGTTGTATTTCAAAAGTTTTTCAAGCTCACTTCTCAAAATCTCTTACAGTTTGTGGTTAAAAGAACACTAATCCTGAACCCTTGGGTAATTAAAAAAAAAAAAAAAGTACAAGTTTAATATTTTATCAAACAGGATTTCAATGCTAGCAAGAACAGAGAAAAACAAATGAGAAGATAATGTTGTAAATGCTTCTCAACAGTGTTTTGGGTGAACCATGATGAACACGGGAAGTTTAATGTACTGTTTTTTAAAAACAAAATAAAATTATATACAGCTAGAATATGTATTTTTCTATTGCTGAATATAGCTCTCTGTTTTTATATTATGTTTTTATTACAAATATTATTCCTTAGAGAAGGTATCAAATTCATTTGGTAAAAATCTCCCCAGCATACTTCAGTAGTGATTTTCCTTAGGCAGTTGTGTAGTCTACTTGAAGTTGAATAACAGCAGCTGTGTTGATTATTTTACGGGAATTAAAGGATTGGAAAATATTAATTCCGTTCAAGTAGTTGTCAATTTCCAGGAGTTGCTTGAAAGTGAATTTATTATTTTTTAATTAACAGAAGAAAATTATATAATCGGTAAACGCGCATTCTTAATCTAGTACAAAGTCTTAATATGTATTATGCAATAATTTATTTGGGAAAAGGGTTAATAGTTGGAGAATTAAGTTTAGTAAATTTCTGTATTCTTAAGCTGGACATGGGAAATGGTAAAGATAAATTTATTAACTTGCAAAAATCAAAATTCTCGGAAATATCTATTTCTGTTGAAAAAGTTCAAGGTTAGACATATGGAGAAAACCTTTGAATTGCAGCCTTCCTTAATCAGTATTGTACCTGGGGCTGAAGTATAGGGTTATCCTTTAGCCTTTTTCATTTTCTCCTCTTCAATTGGGCTTATATTTGCATTTGGAGAATTTTATTGGAGAGACATGTAGGCCTTATTCTCTGAAAAACGCATAACAAAAATGACTGACAAAATGGACATTTTCTCTTTCTGGGCTCAGGATCCTTAGCTATATTATCAGGCTGAAAAATTCAGTGATTATGGTTCCATCTTTTTTCCAGTATATTATGCTAGAGTCCTATTTTTTATTCCCTGACCCTCACTCTTTCAGAAATCCATGCCTGTAAAGTCAAATGTAGAAAACACACGTTAAATATTTATACTCAACTCACTTCCAGATACTGTTATTTCTTACTTCAGCGGGAAATGGAAGATTGGTAGACAATACAAATCTTCCTAGATAAGAATTGTAAATTGAGAGTTAAGCATACATGCAAACACATAGACATATAATTCATTCATCGTATGCTAAAATTTAATAATAATAAATATTATTGAGTACTTATGTGTCAAACATTGTCCTAAGCATTTGTTCTGGTTACTATTACCTAACAAACCACCAAAATTTAGTGCTGTAAAACAACAATTTTATTGTGCTCATGGGTTTAGTAGGTCAGGAATTTAGAATGGATATAGCAGGTTTGGCTTACCTCTGTTGCACAATATCTGGTGCCTCAGGTGGGAAAACTTAAAGCCTGGAAAAGGATTGGACTGGAACCATTTGAAGGCATCTTCACTCCCATATTTTGAAGTTGATGCTGGCTGTTGACTGGGACTTCACTTGGGCTATAAGTGGCCTCTCCATGTGGTCTCTTCACATGGGCTAGTCTGAGCTTCCTTACAACATGTGATTTAGTTTCCAAGAGCGACTGTACCAGACTAAGGCTTAAATCCATGATATTTTTATGAAGTCATATAGCACTCCTTCTGCTGTAATCTATTAGTCAAATTTGTCACAAAAGTACTCACAAGTACTAGGGGAGGAGACTTAGACCCCACCTGTTGAAGGGTATTAGCAGAGTTCTAGAAGAGCATGTGGAAAAAGAGATATTGCTGTGGTCATCCTTAGAAAATAGAATCTGCCAGAGCAGTTTACATTCGGTATTTCATGTTGAAAGAGGTTCTATCCCTGTACATGATCCCCATTTCCCCTCATGTGCCAGTTTCTACTCTAATAGATGCTCTTAAAATCATATATGAAGAGAAGGAGGATAGAAAACTCACCGAAAATAAATCTATTAAAAATAATAACATAATGTAAAAACCCAAATTCACAACTGTGACTTCAGAAACTTAGACAATTCACAGCTTGATATATTCCCCTTTTGCATCATGAAAGAGTTCCCTTGAATTTTTTTCTTTTAAATGTGTTACGTATGAGCAGAGTCAAAAAATAACACAATCATGAATCTTATATTAAGCCACCCACATAATCTTTTGAAAAGTTCAAAGATTTCTAATCTGTTTTTCCAGTATACATACTGTATATATGTTCGAATTCAGTACTACAAATACATCTTAAGTCCTTATTCATAAAAGAAAGAAAAAAATAACCTCTATTGAGAATTTTTTATTTGTCATGTATTGCGCGCATGTTATTTCATTAAATGCTAATTATACCTCTGAGGTGGGTGGTATTACCCACTTTTCTTGAAAAAGATAATTGAAGCTGAGATAGGTTAAGTGATGTATTTAACACAAGGAGTATACACAGTTCAGAACCTGAATGGGAATGCAGGTCTATCTGATTAAAAAGTGATAGGTTAAGAATATGATTATTTGTCCTTTAGATGCCATAGTCTGTAAATTGATAATTTAAAATTAGCCTCAATCTTACCATTCTAAATTAACAATTAACAAGTTCAAATTGGTTTTTACAGTCTCTACTATTCTTAATGCATGCTTCTAGTGAGCTCACTTTATCTCATTTGTATATGACTTTTTCATACCTACACATAGCTACTTCCCTCTTTCCTCATCATTGCCTAAGTAAACACTTAGATAATAGCTGAGTTTACATTTCATTGTTTTACGCTTCTTTGAGAAAACAAGTCATCAGACCAGCAATCTTTCATTTTCTAAGCACCAAATCTACAAAAGCGTTTGCATCCATACGCAGCCTTAGGGTTAACTTTGCTTCCCACATGTTTTCTAGAACCTGTCTCCTCCTGCCATTTTAATGACTTTCAAACACTGGTCAGTTCCTCTTTCTAGCTTGGACCATTCACACTAATAAATCCTTCTCATCAGCCTTCAAATATGTTCTAGTAATTCCCACACAACAAAACAAAAACAACTTTTCTTAATTTCACATCCTTCTCTAGAAAGCTGCTTCGATCTCTCTACTCATCATAATCAAACTTTTCAAAGAATTGATGGCTTTCACAGTCTTCATTTCCTAAATTCAGTTCCACTATACAACACAATACAGTTCCACTGTACATTCCAATTTGACTTGTTCAACTTCAGAGAAACTGCTATTGCTAAGGTCACCAGTGACTACAATATTGCCCATTGAAGGTTTCAGTCCTTATTTTACTCAGCTGTTTAACAGCTTTTGAGAAATGCCTGCTATGCTCTTCTTGAAGGATTCTTGTCTTTTGTGTTGTTTTCTTTGACACTATAAAATCTAGGGTTTTTTTTTTTTGGAGGGAGGGAGGGAGAGGGATTGATGAGGTGGGGGAATGCAGTTCTTCTTTCACCTAATCTCTAAGTATGAGAACTCCTTGGAGTTTTGTCCTGGTCTTATGCTGCACTCTTGCCCCAGGAGTGTTGGATTGTTTATATTTGCCACTTCATGTTCTCCATTTACCCTTTTCCTGTGTTTCTGTGCCTCATGAGGCTGTTCTATATAGACTGCACTGGTGATCTTCTTTGCCTTCTGGATTTGGGCTGGGTTTGGTCCATGTAGGGACTGAAGGATATTGGAGAGCTGGAGAAGGATACGTTTAAGGCATTAATTTCTCCAGCTCTGGCCCTTCCAGGTCACTTCATGAGGAATGTGTCCTACTGCTTAAGGCCAAGTCTCCTAACAAAAGACCCTCTGAAGATAGCTACTCTCTCTGGGGGTTTGTTAGCTGCTACTTCCCTAGTCTCTTAAGGCCTAGGGTCAACAAGTTCCCCACTATTGCTACTCCAGAATACTGAACCAGCCTTTATTAGCTTTTTTAACCCCTGTCTATGCTTCCTAAATAATTTTTGTGTTAAGCTCTTAATTACCCATGTAAGTGTTACCATCTGTTTCCTACTGGGATCTTGACACACAAGCTCCTTCACCCGGAAGCAAACAGTGAGACAAAGTTAAGAATGTAAAGACTTATCAGGAAATTATTCCTATGAAAGATACAGAGGGGAGAAAGCAGGACTGGGCAGGGAAGCCTTCAGACAATGATGCATATTTGACACCTTTGAAAGGAAAGGGGCTAAAGGATGCAGGGCTTGTCAAGGGTAGCCTTAGACAACAATGCAGATTTGACAAAGTCTCAGCCAACTCAGTGGAAAGCTCTGGAACAAGTGTTGACCATTAAAACAGCCCTCCAATGGACTGAAATGGCATGGACCTGGTACAACCATCATCTTTAAGCATTGACACCTGCCTGTGAAAAGTCTGTTATTGGTTTGAAAGCTGAGTTGGATTTTGAAGGAGATAAGAGCTAGGGGCTAACTGCAATCTTTGCAACTGAGTGACAAATTTTTTCTTGAAGGCAGAGTTTAGCAGCATAGCTTCATGGTACGCACATCAGGCAATATTATCCATTTCAGTATCCTCAAATATCTACACAGGACAACTCATAATATATCTCTATCTCTCTTTTCTTAGCTCTAGATTTATCTCACCAGCTACTAGTCCTTCCAACATAGATGTCTGATACGCATCTGATATTTAACATATCCAGCAACAAAATATTGTATTTACTCTTGTACTCAAATTTGCTACTACTCTGATATTTGGAAATTCTTTAAAATTTACTTTTTTCTACCGTGTGCTCAAGCTAAAATATAGTATGTGTTCTTGATCCCCTCTTTCTGCAAACAACATATCCTATTCATCATCAATTGCTAATTCAAAAATATATCTTGAGTTCAGCCTTTTACCCTAATCTTTACTGTCACTTCCCTAGTTAAAGCTACCACCAGTTCTCACCCAGTACAGAAATAAACTCCTAATTGGTCTACCCACTTCCATTCTTGTGTTCTTCCAATCCATTGATTAGCGTGAACTTCTTAAAATATAATTGGAGCATGTTAATCTTTTGTTCAAAATACTTCAATAGCTTCATAATTTACTTATGATAAATTGTACTATTCTTAATATGGCCTCTAAGAATCTCCATGCTGTAGCTCTTATCTATTTTTCCAGCTTAAAATTCTGGCCCTCTCCACTTTGCTCACCAGGTGCCAGTCACACGTGCCTTCTTTACAGATCTTCTGATAGTTCTAGTTTTTCTTCATCTCTGCCAGAGTGGTGTTCTCCCCAATTCTCAAGGTTCCAACTGTTATTCAAGTTTTATCATTTAGCTTTAAACAAAACTTCCTCTGTGGGTTTCTCTCCAAAATTCTTAATCTAAATCAAGATGTCCTGCTTTATGCTTTCATAGAATTCTGTTTTGTTTTTCAAATATATATATATATGATTTATAACAGTTTACTATTATTGCTACCCAAAGCAGGTCCTGTTAGGTGAGGCTTTTTGTCAATAAAGACACACCAAGGTGAGGAGGGAGGCATAAAGTTATTGCAAGCACGTAGGCAAGGAGCAAGGAGGTGTATACCTCAAATCAAGCTCCCTGAACAAAGGGAGGCAGAAGCTTTTATACTGTCACGAGGAGGTACATACAAACATTATGGACTGCATAGGTCATCATGACACACAGACACAGTAAGATAAATTGCATTTTTTCTTTGGCATGTAGGCTAGTAAACTGGGTTTGACTGACATGAGCCACACCCAGAGCTTTGAGGACAATGGACAGGAGGGGGCAGGTTCCTCACGGTCTGAGCAGCTCCCAATTTAGCCACACCCACTGCTATCACTGAAAACTTTGTTTGCTAATAGACAGGAGGAGTAGGTCTTGATTGACAATGGCCAAGTAGCTCCTGGCTGCTTTGGCTATCATTATTCATTTTATAGATGGTTTGTTTAACCTAGATCTTTTCCACTGAATAAGACCGTGGAGCTCAGAGACCATATCTGTTTTGCATATCACTGCATCCCTGGCATCTTAGTATAGTGCCTAGTACCCAATGGGGTCTCCATTTCAACTTCTTTTCATGGATAAATAAATAAATAATAACAAAACAAGTGATAGCATTAATTTTATTCAACATACCCACAATTGATATTTTGGATCTGCATCCCTTTACACCTCTATGATTTTTCTATTACTTACAATTTGGGGTTATGAACCTTAAGACCAAGTAATATTTTTAGTTATCAATATACCCTAAATTTGTGTATATATACTCTCCAATGTGTCTTAACATTTATTAATTCTTATTCCAATGATTCCCTTGAGAAGGACATCATGTTTGGTAAAGTGGAGGGTCAGTGAAAATGAGGAAGACCCAATGAGATGGATTGACACAGTGACTGCAACAATGGGCTCAAACATAGCAATGATTGTGAGGACAGTGCAGGACCGGGCAGTGTTTCATTCTGTTGTCCATAGAGTCACTATGAGTCGGAAATGTCACGACGGCACCTAATCACAGCATTCTAATTATTTAGAAGTCTACATTTAACAAATAATGCATCCAGACTTCCTCCAGGAAGATGGTGCTCTAGGCAGAAACACCATGCCGTCCCTCCACAGCAAAGATCCGAAAAACTAAGCCAAACAGAGAATCAACAATCCTGAAACCCTAGAACATCAAATGAAGAGATAAAGAACGCAGCCAAACACCAAACGGAGTGAGAATACTGAAAGAGAACGGAGAGTGAGGAGAGACTCATGCAGAGGTCCCCTACCAGCTAACCCAGTGCGGATCCACCATCTTGGACTCCTATCGGAGACCAGCAAACGGGAGAACGGGAGAGCAGCCTCGCGGAGCGTCCAGTGGGAGACGGAACGACCGTCTCTCATCTGTCCATTCCAACGACAAGCTCCCCTAGCATTCTTTTATGTTTGTATGCTTTTTGCTCCTGCTCCTCTCTCCTCTCTCCCATAGCCAGCTTAGCTTCACGCATAACAATCTCCCCGCTGCATCCTGCCTACCTGCACCGTGCACTTGACATCACACCATCAAGCTGTGCAGGCACGCCCTATTGGAACCTGCCCAGCACTGACTACCGACCGTCCTGGTGGCTGCGGTGAGTGCCACAAACAACCCGTCCCAGTGGCTCCTATTCAGCTAGACCCGCCCAGCTGTACCAGAAGGACGAAACAAAAAAAAATCTACAGTCAATAAACGAGAGAAATATCTACTGAATGCCCTGAAAACAGCAAACAATATCAAAACATTTACAAAAACAAGACAAGATGGCTCCAATAGGCGTCCAAATTAAGACACCAGGTAACTCTGCTGTGGAAGAAAATGCACTAGAAGTACCTGATAGGGAACTCAAATCACTAATTCTTGGAATTTTCCAAGAACTGAGGCAAAAAGCTGACAAACATGAGGAAAAAATAGACAAATTTATGGAAAATACAGACAAAAAATTGGAAGAATTCAGGAAGATGTTGCAGGAACAAAATGCCAAAATAAATTCACAACTTGAAATTATACAAAAACAACAATTAGAAATCCAAAAGATAAACAACAAGATTTCAGAAATGGACGGTGTCATAGAAGGGCTGAGAAGTAGATTTGAAACCGTGGAAGACAGGATCAGTGGAACTGAAGACAAACACTTGGATACAACTTTGTTTCAGGAAAACTCAGAAAAAAGAACAAAGAAAAATGAAGAGACCCTGAGAGTTATGTGGGACACAATTAAAAGCAAAAACTTAGGAGTGATTGGCATCCCAGAACAGGGGGAGAAAACAGAAAACACAGAGAGGATCATTGAGGAACTGCTGACAGAAAACTTTCCCAATATCATGAAAGATGAAAAGCTGGCCATCCAAGAAGCTCAACGAACCCCATATAGAAGAGACCCCAAAAGAAAATCACCAAGACATATCATATTCACACTCGCCAAAACTAAAGACAAACAAAGAATCCTGAGAGCAGCTCGTGAAAAAGAAGAAGTCACATATAGAGGAGAAACAATAAGACTAAGTTCAGATTATTCGGCAGAAACCATGCAGGCAAGAAGGCAGTGGGATGACATATATAAAATCTTGACAGAAAAAAACTGTCAGCCAAGAATAATATATCCTGCAAAACTCTCGTTCAAATTTGATGGTGAAATTAGGTCATTTCCAGATAAACAGAAACTAAGGGAATATGCAAAAGTCAAACCAAACTTACAAGAATTATTAAAGGGAGTTCTTCGATCTGAGGACAAACAGCTTCAGCCCTCAGGGAGGACCTAGGACCTAGGACGCAGGTTCATACGAACCAGATACCATTCTAGGAAATGAACTATCGAGGACTATCCAAAACCAAAAGAAATACAACAGGGAATCAGAGCAATCAATCAAAGGATGACAACAACATCAAAACAATGAAAGAGGGAACAAACGGCATAGGTATAGAACCTTCTAACGGAGAGGAAGGCAAGGCGATACCAAGTAAGGGTAGACTGCTTCAAACTTATAAAGATAAGGGTAAAATTCATGGTAACCACAAAAAAGGTTAACAAACCAGCTCATAAAAATAAAGATGAAAAACATAAAGTCTCAGCAAAAACAAAACGTACAAAAACAAAAGAAATGAACACAAAATCCACAATCAAAAGTAACTCAGCAGAAGAGAGTAAGAAGAACAAAGAAAACTTTAGCACCACAAAAAAAAGCACTACAAAATGACAGCAACAAACTTCCATCTATCAATAATTACACTGAACGTAAATGGACTCAATGCACCCATAAAGAGACGGAGAGTGGCAGAATGGATAAGAAAACAGGATCCATCAATATGCTGTCTACAAGAGACACACCTTAGAAACAAAGATGTGAATTTATTAAAACTCAAAGGTTGGAAAAAAATATATCAAGCTAACAACTACCAAAAAAGAGCAGGAGTAGCAATTCTAATCTCAGATAAAATAGCCTATAAAACAAAATCTACCATAAAAGACAAAGAAGAACACTATATAATGATTAAGGGGTTGTTCCATCATGAAGACATAACCATAATAAACATCTACACACCCAATGACAGGGCTCCAAAATACATAAAAAAAACTCTAACAGCACTGAAAAGAGAAATTGACAGTTCCACAATAATAGCAGGAGACTTCAACACACCACTCTCAGTAAAGGACAGAACAACTAAAAAGAAACTCAGCAAAGATACAGAAGACCTAAAGGACACAATCAGCCAACTGGACCTCATAGACATATATAGAACAATCCATCCAACCGCTGCAAAGTACACATTCTTTTCCAATGCACATGGAACGTTCTCCAGAATAGACCACATCTTAGGCCACAGAGCAATCCTCAACAAGATCCAAAACGTTGAGATAATTCACAGTATCTTCTCTGACCACAATGCCATCAAGGTAGAAATTAACACTAGAAAGAGCACGAAAAAAATCTAACACATGGAAACTGAATAATACTCTGCTTACACATCAATGGGTAATAGAAGAAATCAGAGATGGAATTAAAAAATTCCTAGAATCAAATGAAAATGAAAACACATCATACCAAAACCTTTGGGACACAGCAAAGGCAGTCCTCAGAGGACAATTTATAGCAATAGATGCACATATCAGAAAAGAAGAAAGGGACAAAATCAAAACATTAACTGCAGAACTCAAACAAATAGAAAGAGAACAGCAAAAAAAAAAGCCTACGACCACCGGAAGAAAGGAGATAGTAAAGATCAGAGCAGAAATAAATGAAATAGAGAACAGAAAAACAATAGAAAGAATCAACAAAACCAAAAGTTGGTTCTTTGAAAGAATCAACAAAATCGACAAACCACTGGCCAGACTGACGAAAGAAAAACAGCAGAGGGCACAGATAACCCAAATAAGAAATGAAATGGGGGACATTACAACAGACCCAACCAAAATAAAAAGGATTATAACAGAATATTATGAAAAACTGTATTCCAACAAATTTGAAAACCTAAAGCAAATGGATAAATTTCTAGAAACACACGGCCTACCCAAACGACAACAAAGTGATATTGAAAATCTAAACAGACCCATAACAGGAGAACAGATTGAAAAGGTAATAAAAAAACTCCCAACCAAAAAAAGCCCTGGCCCAGATGGCTTCACTGGAGAATTCTACAAAACATTTACAGAAGAGCTTGTACCAGTTCTACTGAAGCTATTTCAGAGCATAGAAGAGGAACCAACACTTCCAAATTCATTCTATGAAGCCAGCATAACGCTGATACCAAAACCAGGTAAAGACATCACAAAAATGAAAATTACAGACCAATATCTCTCATGAATAGATGCAAAAATTCTGAACAAAATTCTAGCCAGTAGAATTCAGTATCATATCAAAAAAATAATACACCACGACCAAGTAGGATTCATACCAGGTATGCAAGGATAGCTTAACATTAGAAAATCCATCAACGTAATTCACCACATAAATAAAAGGAAAGAAAAAAATCACATGATCATCTCACTTGACGCAGAAAAGGCATTTGACAAAATCCAACACCCATTCCTGATAAAAGCTCTCAATAAAATAGGTATAGAAGGGAAATTTCTCAACATAATAAAGGGCATCTATGCAAAACCAACAGCCAACATCATTCTTAATGGAGAGAGGCTGAAAACATTCCCCTTGAAAACAGGAACAAGACAAGGATGCCCTTTATCACCACTCCTATTTAACATTGTGCTGGAAGTTCTAGCTAGAGCAATAAAGCAAGAGAAAGAAATAAAGGGCATTCAAATTGGTAATGAAGAAGTTTAACTCTCCCTGTTTGCAGATGATATGATACTATACATAGAAAACCATAAAGACTCCACGAGAAATCTACTGGAACTAATAGAAAGATTCAGCAGAGTAGCAGGATACAAGATAAACATTCAAAAATCAGTTGGATTCCTATACACCAGTAAAGAGAACGATGAAAAGGAGATCAGGAAATCAATAACATTTTCAATAGCCCCTAAAAAGATAAAATACTTAGGAATAAATCTGACCAGGAATGTAAAAGACCTATACAAAGAAAACTACAAAACACTGCTGCATGAAACCCAAAGGGATCTACATAAATGGAAAAACATACCATGCTCATGGATAGGCAGACTGAACATTGTGAAAATGACAATTCTACCTAAAGCAATCTACAAATACAATGCAATTCCAATCCAAATACCAACAACATTCTTCAAAGAGATGGAAAAACTAATTATTAACTTTATATGGAAAGGGAAGAAGCCCCGAATAAGTAAAGCACTACTGCAGAAGAAGAATAAAGTTGGAGGACTCACACTACCTGACTTGAAAACCTACTATACAGCTACAGTAGTCAAAACAGCCTGGTACTGGTACAATGACAGATACATTGACCAATGGAACAGAATTGAGAACCCAGATGTAAATCCATCCACCTACAGTCACCTGATTTTCGACAAGGGCCCAAAGTCCATCAAATGGGGAAAAGACAGTCATTTTAACAAACGGTGCTGGCAAAAGTGGATATCCATTTGCAGAAAAATGAAACAGGACCCATACCTCACACCGTATACAAAAACTACTTCAAAATGGATCAAAGACCTGAATATTAAGCCTAAAACTATAAACTTCATAGAAGAAAAAGTAGGACCAACACTTCAGGCCTTAATACATGGCATTAACAGGATATAAACCATAAACATAAACACACAAAACCTAACAGATAAACTAGATAACTGGGATCTTCTAAAAATCAAACACCTATGCTCTTCAAAAGACTTCACCAAAAGAGTCAAAAGAGAACCTACAGACTGGGAAAAAATTTTTGGACAGTACAAGTCCGACAAAGGTCTAATCTCCATAATCTACAAGAAAATCCAACACCTCTACAACAAAAAGACAAACAATCCTATCAAAAAATGGGCAAAGGAAATGAACAGACACTTCACCAAAGAAGACATTCAAATGGCCAACAGACACATGAGGAAATGCTCGTGTTCACTAGCCATTAGAGAAATGCAAATTAAAACCACAGTGAGATACCATCTCACCCCGGCATTACTGGCACGAATCAAAAATACTGGAAATAACAAATGTTGGAAGGGCTGCGGGGAGATGGGAACTCTTATGCACTGCTGGTGGGAATGCAAAATGATACAACCATTTTGGAAAATGATATGGCATTTCCTCAGAAAGCTAGAAATAGACATACCATTCGATCCAGCAATCCCACTCCTAGGAATATATCCTAGAGAAATAAGAGTCGTCACTCGAATAGACATATGCACACCTATGTTCATGGCAGCATTGCGCACAATAGCAAAACGATGGAAACAACGTAGGTGCCCATCAACAGATGAATGGTACATACACAGAATGGAGTACTATGCAACGAGAAAGAACAACAATGAATCTGTGAACCATCTCATAACATGGATGAAACTGGAGGACATTATGCTGAGTGAAATAAGTCAATCACAAAAGGACAAATATTGTATGTGATCTCTATTGTAAAAACCCATGAAAAAATTCACATGCCAAATGTAACAATCCTTGTTGGTTACCAGGGATGGGAGGGGAGGGGGGGGAATACTAAATAGGCAATAGATAAGTGGTATCTTGGGTGAGAGGTGAGACAGTATACAGTACAAGGGCAACTAGCACAACCTGCACAAGGAAAGGTCATGGCGGTCCCATGGACACATCCAAACTCCCCGAGGGACTGAGTTATTGGACGGAGGGCTCTGGGGACCATGGTCTTGGGGAACATCTAGCTCAATTGGAATGACACTACTTATAAAGATAATGCTCTACATTCTACCTTGATGAGTAGCGTCTGGGGTCTTAAAGGCCTGTGAGCGGCCATCTAAGATACTACACTGGTCTCATCCCTTCGGGAGCAAGGGAGAATGAAGAGAACAAGATACAACGAAAAGATTAGTCCAAAGGACTTATTGTCCACAGCTACCAAGACCTCCACCGGACTGAGTCCAGTACAGCTAGATGGTGCCCGGCTCCCACCACTGACTGCTCTGACCAGGATCACAACAGAGGGTTCTGGACAGAGCTGGAGAAGGAAGTAGAGCATAATTCTAACTCACAAAAAAAAAAAAAAAAAAAAAAAAAAAGACCAGATTTACTGGCCTAAAGGAGACTGGAGAAATCTCAAGAGTATGGCCCCCAGATACCCCTTCAGCTCAGAGGTGAAGTTACCTTCGAGGTTCACTGTTCAGCCTGGGAGTAGACAGCCCAGTAAAACTAAATGAGACTAATAAGGTACAGGAGTCCAGTGACAAGGGCCAGAAGGCAGAGGGGGAGTAGAAAGCTGATGATAAGGAACACAAGTTGAGTAAGGATACTGTTGATGTGTTGTGAGATTGTTAACCATTGTTATAGGGCAACATCTGTAGTAACTGTTAAATGGGAGGCTATTTTGTCCTGTAAGCCTTCATCTTGGGTGAGAATGGCAGCACAATTGGAAGAGCATAGTCAATGTCACTTAAATGTGTACGTAAAAAGTTTTGAAGTGGTGTATCTTTGGCTATGTGTATTTTCACCAAATAACAAAAAAAGCTGAGAATTCAGAGGGTTAAAATGTTGTGGGGTTGTTAACCAAAGTTATAAAACAGCATGTGTACTACTGTTACATGAGAAACTGTTTGTTCTGTAAGCCTTCACCTGAAGTACAATAAAATATTAAAAAATAATAATAATAATAATGCATCCAGTCTGTCAGATTCATTTATCTAGACATTGCCAGAGAGCTCCTTTGTGAGGAGACTGATTTCCTTCTCTAATTATGGAGAATGTGCTTTAGTCCAGGTACAATGAGTCAAAGAACCTTCTCCTGCTCCCCCAACATAATTACTCCCTGCCACCAGCTAGGTCAAGTGGCACATTCACTGACTAATGAGGAAGCTGGAATTAGACTGCTGTCCAACAACCATTAAAGTGGAACCCTCCTGGCACTCATTTTACATGCCTAAAGAAAGCTTCCTGCAAGGGAACAGGAAGTCTGTGCATGCACCCTAGGGAATTCCAGCTGAACACAGTCACTCTCTTTCTTCCCATTATGAAGAGGTAGAGACTATAAGAAAGTGCTGCCATCATTCTCATCACCCTCTCAGGCATGAAGAATAGCTGTGCCTCTGATTTCTTTAAAATGATACATGCCATGAAAAAACTTGGAAACAGAAAAGGGTAATGGTTGAACAACATGATGAGCATAATTAATGTCACTCAGCTGTACATATGAAGATTGTTGAAATGGCAAATGTTTTGTTATATATATAGTTACCACAATTTAGAAAAAGAAAAAAGTTATAAAAAAGTTTGTTTGAAATATCTATTAACATCTGATGTTGTTAACAATGTGTCTCATACTAGGAGTATATTGTGTCTTGAAATATTGGGTTATGAAAATACATATATGCATCTATATAATTTATGAATAAACAAACATATGTTGGGAAAAATATATTACACATGCAGCATTTCTCTTTTCATGGACTTGTGATATGCCAGCTCAACTAGTTAAAAGATTTGAATAGGAAGATGTTCTCCACCCACACCCCACTATTATTTTTCTTATTTGACTACATGGCATGTCACATGATAAGAGTTAGAACTACTAGATTTGTGAGAAACCAAGGGCTTCTACTAGGCAAAGTGTGAGAAACGGAGGTCTTATTCAAAGCATTTCAATGTTGAAGTAAAGCCATATCCAAGAACTGAAGAGAATTTACCTTGAATCCTTCACTGGAGCCATTACTCTTAATAAAAAAAAAACCTCAAAAAACCAAACCCACTGCTGTGAGTCAATTCTGACTTGTAGGGACCCTGCAGAACAGAGTATAACTGCCCATAGGGTTTCCAAGGCTATAAATCTTTACGGAAGCAGACTGCCACATCTTTTTCCCGTGGAGCTGCTGTTGGGTTCAAACTGCCAACCTTTCAGTTAACAGCCCATCCGCTTAACCACTGCACCACCAGGGCTGCTTACTTTTGCCATTTAGCAAGAGGTATTTACAGAGGTTTTTTTTTTTTTTTTCTTTTCTTTCTCTGTAAATACCTCTTGCTAAATGTCAGATTGAGTTTTCTCAATTCAGAGAAGCCATTCTTGATACAAAACTGAAAACTTAAGTTGATAATGTTACGCTAGATCAAAAAAAAAAAAAACAAGTTTTTTTTTTTTTAGATTGTTAAAAATGATTTAATAATAGGCCTGATGCTCATGTATAATAGGTGTTACTATAAGTTGGTTAACTGACATCTCAATTAAGGCATCCCTTGGGAATGAAGCTAATTTATATGGAGTTAACGATAGTTAAAAAAAAAAAAAAGCCAGAGAATATTCACAGACTGTGGAATAAGACCACATTTTGTAACTATAACAGTGTTTATATCTGTAAGTGTAACTTTTGTTTATGACCATTCAGTTGAAGAAAAGGGATATGGCTCCTAGGAAAAGTCTGAAGTGTCTTCTGTTCCTGGTCCCTTTTTTTATTATTAATTTTATCGTGTTTTAGGTGAAACTTTACAGCTCAAGTTAATTTCTCATTCAGAAATTTATACGCATATCGTTTTGTGACATTGATTGAAATTTCCACAATGTGAATAGCATGCTCCCCCTTTCCACCCTGGGTTCTCTGTGTCTATTGTCCATTTCCTGTCCCTTCCTGCCTTCTCGTCTTGCTTTTGGACAGAAGTTGCCTATTTGGTCTCGTATATTTGATTGAACTAAGAAGCTTGTCCCTCACTTGTGTTATTTTTTGTTTTAAAGGTCTGTCTAATCTTTGAAAAGTAGGCTTCAGGAGTGGTTTCATCTCAGAGTTAGCGGAGTGTCTGGGGGTCAAAAATGCAGGGGTTCCTCCAGCCTCTTGTCAGACTAGTAAGTCTGGTCTTTTCATGTGAATTTGATTTCTGTTTCTACATTTTTCTCCCATTCTGTCTGGGACTATCTGTTGTAATCCCTGTCAGAGGGATTGCTGGTGGTAGCTGGGCACCAACTAGTTGTTCTGGCCTCAGGCTGGGGGAGGCTCTGGTTCATGTAGTCCTTTAGTCCTTTGGGCTAATGTTTTCCTTGTGTCTTTTGTTTTCTTCATTCTCCTTTGCTCCAGATGGGACGGACCAATAGATATATCTTAGATGGCTGCTGAAAAAATTTTAAGACCCCAGATGCTACTCACAAAAGTGGGATGTAGAACATTTTCTTTATGAACTGTTATGCCAATTGACTTAGATGTCCCTCGAGACTAGGGTCCCCAGTCCCCAGCCCCAGCTCCAGTGACTCGGGCCCTCAAAGTGTTTGTGTGTGTCTAGGAAACTTCTATGTTTTTGCTGTGGTGCAGCTGTGCTGACTTCCCTTTAGCAAGGTTGACACTGGTCTACTATCTAGTTAGTGATTTCCCCTTCCCATCCATCCCTAATCTTGTAACCACTAAAGAATGTTTTTTTTTTTTTCTGCACATAAACCTTTTCTTGAGTCCTTATGATAGTGGTCTCATGCAATATTTGTCCTTTTGTAACTGAGTTATTTCACTCAGCATAATGCCCTCAGATTCATCCATGTTGTGAGATGTTCTGTAGATTCATCATTGTTCTTTATCATTGCTTAGTATTCTGTTTTGGGTATGTACCATAATTTGTTTATCCATTCATTTGTTTATGGGCATTGAAGTTGTTTCCATCTTTCTGTTATTGTCAGTAGTGCTGCAGTGAACATGGGTGTGCATATGTCTATTTGTATGATGAATTTTATTTCTCTAGGGTATATTCCTAGAAGTAGGATTGCTGGATCGTGTGGTACTTCTAGCTTTTTAAGGAAGCATCATATTGTTTCCCAAAGTGGTTTGTATCATTTTACATTCTGACCAGCAGTGCATAAGAGTTCCAATGTCCCACAGTCTCTCCAATATTTGTTATTTTGTATCTCATTGTAGTTTTGATTTGCATTTCTCTAATGGCTAATGATCTTGAGCATTTCTTATGTGTCTCTTGGCCACCTGAATTTCTTCTTTGGTGAAGTGTCTGTTCATATCCTTTGCCCATTTTTTAATTTGATTTTTTGTCTTTTTATTATTGAGGTGTTGAGGTGTTTTGTAGATTTTAAAGATTAGACTCTTGTTGGATATGATATATGATTTTTCTGGTCTGAAGGTTCTCAGTTTACTCTTTTGATGAAGTGTTCTGATGAGCACAAGTGTTTAATTTTTAGGAACTCCCAGTTATCTAGTTTCTCATCTAGTGTTTGTGCATTGTTAGTTATGGTTTGTATACTATTTATGCCATGTATTAGGGCCCCTAGCATTGTCCCTATTTTTTCTTCCATGATCTTTATTGTTTTAGATTTTATATTTAGGTCTTTGATCCATTTTGAGTTAGTTTTTATGTATGATGTGAGGTATGGATCTTGTTTCAGTTTTTTACAGATGGACATCCATTTATGCCAGGACTATTTGTTAAAGAGAAGGTCTTTTCCCCATTTAACAGATTTTGGCCCTTTGTCAAACGTCAACTGCTCATAAACCCATTGCCGTCAAGTTGACTCCGACTCATAGTAACCCTATAGATGGATGGATTTACTTCTAGGTTCTCAATTCTGTTCCATTGGTCTATGTGTCTGTTGTTGTACCGGTACCAGGCTGTTTTGACTACTGTGGCTGTATAATAGGTTCTAAAATCAGGTCGTATGAGGCCTCCCACTTTGAACCTCTTCTTCAGTAATGCTTTAGTTATCCGAGGTCTCTTCCCTTTCAATATAAAGTTGGTCATTTTTTCTCCATCTCGTTAAAGAATGCTGTTGAAATCAAGATTGCATTGTATCTGTAGATTGCTGGATAGTATTGACATTTTCACAATATTAAGTCTTCCTTTCCAGGAGTATGGTATGTTTTTGCATGTTTGTAGGTCTCTTGGTTTCTTGCAGTAATGTTTTGTAGGTTTTTTTTTTGTATAAGTCTTTTATGTCCCTGGTTAGATTTATTGCTATGAACTTTATCTTCTTAGGGACTACTGTAAATGGTACTGTTGATTTGGTGATTTCCTTCTCAAAGCTCTTTGTTGATATAGAGGAATTCAACTGATTTTTGTATGTTAGCACTGTTTCCTGCTACTTTGCTGAAATCTTCTATTAGTTCCAGTAGCTTTTTTGTGGATTCTTTGGGGTTTTTTGTGTATAAGATAATATTATCTATGAATAGGGATAGTTTTGCCTCTTCCTTATCAAATTGGATGACCTTTATTTCTTTTTCTTGCCTTATTGCTCTGGCTGGGACTTCCAGCACAATGTTGAATAAGAGTGGTGATAAAAGGCATCCTTGTCTGGTTCTCATTCTCAAGGGGAATGCTTTCTGTCCCTCTCCTTTTTAGAATGATGTTGGTTGGTGTTTTTGTATAAATATCCTTTATTATGTTGAGTAATTTCCCTTCCATTCTTATTTTACTGAGAGTTTTTATCAGGAATGGGTGTTGTATTTTTTCAAATGCATTTTCTATGTTGATTGATAAGATCATATGATTATTTTCTTTTGTTTTATTTATGTGATGGATTATGGTGATTGATTTTCTTATGTTGAACAATCCCTGCATACCTGGTATGAATCCCACTTGGTCATGATATATTATATTTTTGATATGCTGTTGAATTCTATTGGCTAGAATTTTGTTGAGAATTTTTGCATCTATGTTCATGAGGGATGTTGGTCTGTAGTTTTCTTTTTTTGTGGTGTCTTTGCCTGACTTTGATATCAAGGTTACGTTGGCTTCATAGAATGATTCTGGGAGTATTCTGTCCTTCTCTATGCTCTGAAATAGTTTGAATAGTATTGGTGTTAACTCTTCTCTGAAAGTTTGGTGGAATTCTCCAGTGAAGCTGTCCAGTCCAGTGTTGTTTTGTTGTCGTTGTTGGGAGTTTTTTTTAATCACCTCTTCGTGTCTTCTTTTGTTGTGAGTCTGTTTAGATTTTCTACCTCAGTTTGTGTTAGTGTAGGTAGGTAGTGTGTTACTAGAAATTTCTCCATTTCCTCCGGGTTTTCAAATTTGTTCGAGTACAGTTTTTCTGTTATGATCTTTTTTATTTCACTTGGATTTGTTGTGATAAACTTGTCTCATTTTTTATTCTGGTTATTTGCTTCCTCTCTTGTTTTTCTTTTTTCAGTTTGGCCAGTGGTTTTTCAATTTTGATGATCTTTTCAAAGGACTAACTTTTGGTCTTATTGATTCTTTGTATTAGTTTTATGATCACTATTTCATTTGTTTCTGCTCTAATCTTTATTATTTCCTTTCTTCTTGTGACTTTGGGTTTCTTTTGCAGATCTCTTTGTATTTGGTGGACTGGTACAGTTAATGTTTTGATTTTGGCCTGTTGTTCTTTTTGATGTGTGTGTTTATTGCTGTAAATTGACCTCTAAGTACTGCTTTGCTGTGCCCCAGAGGTTTTGGTAAGATGTGTTTTCATTCTTACTTGATTTTGTGAATTTTTTTATTCCATCCTTGATTTCTTCTATAACCCAGTCGTTTTTAAGAAAGGTTTTATTCAGTTTCCATGTATCTGATTTCTTTTCCTTGCCATTTCTGTTATTGATTTCTACATTTATGGCATTATGCTCAGAGAAGATGTTTTGTATTATTTCAATGTTTGGATTTTGTTAGGGCTTACTTTGTGGCCTAAAATGTGATCTATTCTGGAGAATGTTCCATGTGCACCAGAAAAGAATGTATACTTGGCTGCTGTTGGGTGGATATATCTAAGAGGTTGACTTGGTTGATTGTGGCATTTAGATCTTCTGTATCTTTATTAAATTTCATTCTAGATGTTCTCCCCTTCACTGAAAATGGTGTTTTGAAATCTCATACTATTATTTTGGAACTGTCTATTTCTCTTCTTAATGCAGTTAGAGTTTCTTTTATGTATTTGGAGCCCTGTCAGTGGGTTTGTATACACTTATTATAGTTATGTCGTCCTGGTATATTGACCCTTTAATCATTATATAGTGTCCTTCCTTATCCTTTATGGTGGATTCTGCTTTAAAGTCTATTTTATCAGAGATTAATATTGCCACTCTGTTGGTTATTGTTTGCTTGATCTATTCTTTTTCCCATCCTTTGGGTGTTAGTTTGTTTCTTTGTGTCTAAGATGTTTCTCTTTTAGACTGCATATGGATGGATCATGGTTTTTTATTTTTTATTTTTATTTTTTACCATTCTGCCACTCTTTGTCTCTTTACTGGTACATTTAGGCCATTTATGTTCAGTATAATTGTTCATAGGTATGAGTTTACTGCTGTCATTTTGTTTTTTTGTGGTGTTGACAGTTTCTTTGTTCTATTTAATTTTCTGTGTTGAGTTCTTTTTGTTTATGGATTTATGGTTTTTCTTTTCATCTCTTTCATTATTGTTGACTTTATGTTCGCTGAGTCTTTATATTTTTCTTTTTTTATTTTGGTGGGTAGGTTTGTTAGCTTCCTTTGTGTTTACCTTGAAATTTACTATTATTTTTCTAAGTTTAAACCAGTCTTTTATTTCTTGATATTGCCTTCACTTCCTCTCCATATAGAAGCTCTGTGACTACACTGTTTACTCTCTTTTTTTTTGTTTTGACGCTGTCATCGTTTACATAGCGATGTCTCTAGTTCCCTATTTTCAGTCTTTTAGCTTTGTGTTGTTATCTGGGTTGGTATCTGGTTGATCTTTCCTGTGTCCTAGTCTTGGATTACTGTCTGATGCTTTTGATTCTCTAACCGGAGGACTCCCTTTAATATTTCTTGTGATTTTGTTCTGATTTTTACGTATTTCCTTTATTTCTGCTTATCTGGAAATGACCTAATTTCATCATCGTACTTGACAGACTGTTTTGCTGGATATATAATTCTTGGCTGGCATTTTTTTTTCCTTCAGGGCTTTATATGTTATCCCATTGTCTTCTTGCCCACATGGTTTCTGCTGAGTAATCAGAGCTTAGTCTTATTGGTTTTCCTTTGTAGGTGACTTTTCGTTTATCTCTAGCAACTCTCAGGATTCTTTCTTTGTCTTGAGTTTTGGCAAGTTTGATTATGATATGCCTTGGTGAGTTTCTTTTGGGGGTCTATCCTGAATGGGGTTCATTGAGATTCCTGTATATATATCTTCTCATCTTTCATGATGTGAAGGAAGTTTTCTGCCAGCAAATCTTCAACAATTCTGTTTTCCATTATCCTCTTCTGTTCTGGTACTCCGATCACTTGTATGTTTTTCCTCTTGATAAACCCGTTCCCGTTGCCATTGAGTCAGTTCCAACTCATAGCGACCCTAGAGGACAGAGTAGAACTGCCCCATAGGGTTTTCGAAGAGTGCCTAGTGAATTTGAACTGCCGACCTTTTTTGGTTAGCAGCCGTAGCTCTTAACCACTCTGCCACCAGGGTTTCCTTCCTTTTGACAGTATCACACATGATTCTTAGGCTTTCTTCATTTTTCTTCATTCTTTTTTTCTGATTTTTCCTCAAACAAATTGGTGTCAAGGGTTTTATCTTCAATTTCCTTAATTCTGACTTCCATTGTCTCATTTCTGCTCCTATGAACTTCTGTTGAGTTGTATACTTATGAAATTTTGTTGTTAATCTTTTGGATATCTAGTTACTGTTTTTGTATGGTTTCTAGTAGCCTGTTTATTCTGTCATTTTGTTCTAGTATTGTTTTCCTGAATTCTTCCATTGCTTTGTCTGTGTGTTCCTTGGTTTTATCTGAGTTTTGCCTGATCTCTTGGAGAGCTCTGTATGTTAGTCTTTTGAATTCTTTATCAGATAGTTCCATTGCCTTATCTTCCTCTGGAATGTTTTTGGTTCCTTAGTTTGGTCACTTGGTGGGACCATCTTGTCCTGCTTCTTTATGTGATTTGATATTGACTGTTGTCTCTGAGGCATCAATAAGTTATATATATATTTTTTTTATTGTATTTTTGGTTACTACATTCTGACTTTTTGTTTTGTTTTATTATGTCCAAGTAGGCTGGGCATGTGTGCTACTACTCTGGTCGTTAATCTGGCCTCGTTGAAGCTCTCACCTCCTGTCTTCAGGTGGTTGGAGCAGCTATTAGCTGTGTGAGCCCAGAAGTCGGTTCACTGTTCTTGAGGGACTGCTGAAGATGTAGGAGGTGTTTTTGGTGGGGTGATGAATCTGCCCTGCTGGTCACCTGGCCATGGGTGCAGGAGGTTTTCTCCCTAGTCATTGGATTGGGTGTTGTGTGTGTGCTCCACTGCTTACCGGTTTGTCGGGCACAGGTGCTTGGGTTATCGATCACCAAGTGTGTGGTGTGGAGACTCTCAGCTGCACTTCTGAGTGGTCATGACTGCTTGGGGGTTTTTGGAGCAGGCACAGGTCTCTGGTTGCATTGGGGGTAAGGCAGATGGCTGTTGGCTGCCCCTGGGTACCTGGATGGAGGGCTTTCCCCTGCCCGCTAGAACGCATAGTGGAGGGGATGGTACTGCATCTGATCCTTGTCACCCAGTGCCATTGGCTGGAGGAATTGGGGGGCACCACTGATTTTCAGGCCCCTGTCCTGGGTGGCTAAATGGCATGGCTGGTACCACTGGCCCTCTGGTCCCTGATGTGGGTGGGTGAGGCTGCTTATTAGCGAGCAGGGCAGTGTTAAATGCCACAAGTCTGCAACTCCCACTTGGCTGCTGCAGATAAAAATGGGCTTAAGCTGGAAGCCCTGCCCATTTTGTCGTAATGGGGGAGCACTGTTCCAGGTCGCCCAGTAAAGCACTGATGTGAGTGATCGGTAGTGGAGAAGAGCACTGCAACTCTGTGGACCCCCTACGCCAGTGGCTGGGTGAAGAGGCAGGTGCCTTCGAACTGGGCTGTGAGTTCCAGGCTTGGGGTGTGACAGTGTATGGGGATGGATGAGGAGAAGGGGATGCTCCTCAGCTGTGGAGCTTTGGTTGGGGAAGAGGTATGGTGTGTGCGTGGTGGATATACGAGCTTGCACTTAGCTTTCACAGGTCTGGTGTCACTCCTGTTTGATTTTGGAGGTGTGTGCAGATTTGCTGCTGCTTAGCTGCACCAGATGGGGTGGATTTCCACTGGGGATGTTGCTGCGTGGCTCAGTCTGCGTACACTGTGCAGATTCAGCTAGCAGGACCTAGAAATCTGGCAATCTGTAATTCCCTATTTCTGCTGTTTTTGAATTGTCTCTCCTTCCACCTGTCATTCAGTCTGATTCTTCAGCTTTGTCTTTGATGCTTAGGCTTCCTAGATTGTCATATGCATCTAATTTACTTGTTTTTTTCAGGTCTTTATTGTAAGAGGGATGACAGTGACTGACTATTCTGCCATCCTGGCCCTGATTCCCCTGGCCCCTTCTTTATGTACTATTTTCTCTTCCTCAACTTCAATGGCTCTTTTAAACTCTCCCACCCACATTATTCTTTATGCAAAAGGAAAGAAGTAGGTTCATTTAACAAATATATACTGAGCAGCTACCATGTGTTAAACACTACTCTAATCACTGGGAAAACAGCAGTAAAAAAAGAGATGAACCCCGCCTTGTGAGGCTTATATTTTAGTCAGCACCTACAAGAGGATGTTGATGTAGAATCTAATAGAGAGGGATGGATGAATCAAAGCCAGATCCAATAAGTGTTTTTAGTTGCTTTGTCTTTTTTGTGGAATGTCTTCAAGGTTCACATCCACTCATGTTGGCCTTAATTTTAGTGCAAGCATAAAAAATATTAAATAATATAATTAAAATATTTGATGATAAAAAAGTTTTATTAGAAACAAATGAAACAGAGATTGAGGGATGGTGTGTATGTGTGTGCAATTTTAAATTGTATGACCAGGTGAGACCTTGCTGAGAAGACAGCATTCATGTAAAGATTAGAAGAATGTCAGTTAACCAGTCATTTTAAAGTTGAGTTTCTTATACTTAACTTTCAGTCTCTGCAAAAGATTAATGTGCTCATCTGCTAACTGAAAGGTAGGAGGTTCGAGTCTACCCAGAGGTGCCTCAAAAGAAGGACTTGGCTATCTACTTTTGAAAAACTCAGCCACTGAAAACCCTATGGAGCATAGTTCTACTTGATATACATGGGGTCTCCATGAGTCAAAGTTGAATCAATGACATTTTTTTTTTTAAGACATAACTAACCAGAGAATTTTAATAAATTTTGGATTAATCAGCTGAGTACAGAGCTATAATTTATTTTTACTATTATACTCTATTAATTAACTTAGTATTGTTGTTACTTTGTCAGAGGAGCCTCTGGAATCACCTTAGTTCATGACTATCCAAGAACACCAAGGTGATTTGGGAATAGACAATATCAGGGAAAGGTGAGCCAGCTGAAGACGTGAATTAAGAAGCTATTGCAACAACTAAGTGAGAGAGAAAGGAACTAAATGAACACATTGACATTTTCCCAAAATAAATGAGTGATCATGTCTTTCACCTGTTTGTAGTCCTTTCATTGTTGCTTATTTCCTTTAGGATAATGTGAGAAATCTTTTCTACCATTAAAGTCCCTCCAAAAACTGGTCTCTTGCTGGTTTCTCCAGCCTTAGGTCACAATTATTGCTTAAAATTGGATCCTTTTGCTCCATCCACACTGGACCATATACTCTTCCTTACCTTTGTCTTCCCCCATACAGCTCTCTTATACTGAAAAAGTCCCATCATTTACCAAGTCTCAGCTTCAGTGTCACAAAATTCTGGGAACTCTGACTTCCCATTCCCCCTCAGGTCTAGGTAGATGCCTCTAATGTTTCCCCATGGCACTTATCATACTGTGTTGCAAACATCTGTCTACCTATCTGTTTCTTTGAATGAATGAATGAATGATTATCCAAAAGCTTTGGTATAGTACCTTGGAAGGCGAAGACATGCCTTGCATCTTTACTGCTCATCCTAGCCTGGTGTCTGAGAATAGAAGTACTGGTTATTGAATAAAGTTATAAATGAAGTGAATGAGTGAATAAATACTAAAATGTACATCTAGCTTCAGTGATAAAACATGACCACAAGTTGTATATAATCATATGAGTGGAGGACCACTTCTGTGACTGTAAGAATTTTGTGCTAAATAATTAGTGATAGTCTTGGCAAGTATATGAGTTCAAATGAGTTATTTTTATTATATATGCATTAGGGAATATATGTGTGGATATTTTGTGAGTAATTTATTTCTACTCTCTGTCTTATTATAAAGGAGCCCTGGTGATGCAGTGGTTAAAGCTCTCGGCTGCTAACCGAAAGGTCGGTGGTTGAAACCCACCAGCCACTCAGTGGGAGAAAGATGTGGCAGTTTGCTTCTGTAAAGATTACAGCCTTGGCAAACCCTATGGGGCAGTCTTATTCTGCCCTCTAGGGTTGGTATGAGTCAGAATCCACTGTATAACAAAAGGTTTTTGGTCTTATGATAAATAAGGAATATTATCAGGCCTAATTTTGCCAACATTTGCAATTTTGTCTCTTAGGAACTGCATATAGCCACTAGAAACAAAAAATAGAAAGAAGAATGGCTTTAACAAAATAAAAGTTTTTTTTTTTTTTTTAATGTAAAAAGATTAGAGGTAGGCAGTCTAGGGTAATAGTCCACAGACTTTTTCTCTGAAAGATCACCTAGTTAATATTTTAGGCTTTGCAGGCCATCTAGTGTCTGTTACAGCTACTCAACTCTGTCATTATAGCATGAAAGCAGCTACTGAGTATATGTAAACAAATGAGTGTGCTTGTGTTCTGATAAAAACTTTATTTACAGAAACAAGCGATGAGCTGAATTTGTCCCACTGTCTGTACCTCTGGTCTATTTATGGGAATTTAACAACCTTAGCATATGGTTTTTGTTTTAAAGTTTAAATCAACAGAACAAGAAATTAGTGGATTTGCAGCTATCACATCAACATTCCACGTAGGGAAAAAAAAAAAAAAAAACCCATTGCTGTCGAGTTGATTCCCCATAGGGTTTCCAAGGAGCGGATTCGAGCTGCCGACCTTTTAGGTTAGCTGCTGTAGCTCTTAACCACTACACCACCAGGACACTTGCCAGATGCCTCATCTAATGCTTTGTTTAACATCTACTTACATGTCATTGGCCAATTATGGATGCGAGGGAGAATGGGAAATTTAGTCGCTTAGATGAACGTACATTCATTCATAATGAAGTCAGATTCTGTTACCAAGGAAGCAAGGGAAAACAGATAGGGGTGGACTTCTAACAGTCTGTGCCACACCTACCAGATTCCAATCACTCATTGTCAGTTTTTCTTCTTTGTCCTAAGGGAACACTATTAGTTCCTACCTCTTGTAGTTATGAAGACTGGCTGATCTAACACACAAACACTGTGAAAAGAAAGTTCAATTTACATTGTAAGCACTTAATAAAGCTAACACATTGTTGGGATTTTAATTAATTTATTCTTATGTTGTATGTTTTAGGAGCCCTGGTGACACAGTGGTTAAAGTGCTCGGGTGCTAACTAAAAAGTTGACGGTTGGAACCCACCAACCACTCCATGATAGAAAGATGTGGCAGTCTGCTTCTGTAAAGATTTACAGCTTTGGAAACCCTATGGGGCAGTTCTACTCTGTCCTATAGGGTCTCTATGAGTTGGAATCTCCTGGATGGCAGTGCATGGGTGGTGGGTTGTATGTTTTGATCTTTGCTGTATCCCCAGTGCCTACAATTGTGTCTGGCACACAGGAGAGTTCTATAAACATTTTCTGAATGAATAAATAAACTACCAATATCACCAGTTATGATTTTTGGGTTGCAGGCAACGGAAACTGACTCCAGCCAACTTAATTCTTTTTTAAAAGAATTTACTAGCTTCTAGAGTTAACAAGATAGCCAGAGAACCAGGGTCAAAAAGGGACAGGTGTCAGAAAAAAAAGCCAGAAGTACCCGTAGTAGGAAATAATTGATCCAATTAGCCTGTCATGGATTGTTGTTATCAGGTGCCGTTGAGTCAGTTCCGACTCATAGTGACCCTGCCTACAACAGAAGGAAACACGGCCCAGTCCTGTGCTATCCTCACAATAGTTGCTATGTTTGAACCCATTGTTGTAGCCGCTGTGTCAAACCATTTCATTGATGGTCTTCCTCTTTTTCATAGATCCTCTTTTCACCATGTCCTTGAATCACCCCACTCAACATCTAAAGCCCTCAGAGAGAGAGCCTAATATGCCAAAAGTGACTGAATCATCTGTCCCTTTGGCTAGAGGGAAACAGAACACCTTGTTTATAGTCCTACCAAAATTGCACATAATTAGAGAGAATCAAGATATTAAGATGAAATCAGTGTGAAGGATGAAATTAGCAGGAAGAAACTGGGTGGAAGAAATGTTTACCACATGGTCCCGTTCCTTTTTAGTTTGTGTGCTTCCAGAAAGTCAAATAAAAGTCAGTAAAAGCCTCACATGGGGAAGGAAAAGAGACCTAGCAATTTGGTCTCTGCTAACACATCAGTACCTTCATTTTTCAAATGAAATAGCAAACCTTCACCTTGTAAAGTTGAGTGCAGTAATCCTGAATGTATAAACCAACAAGAAAAATTCTATAAGGCAAGAAAGACTGGATGTGATATTGGAGAACAGTAGTAAAGAGATACTGAAGTGAGGTGAAGCACTAAGGCCAAATGAGCTTTGTCCACAGGGATACTTTGGCTTTATGTAATGACATCTGTACAGAGAAGCCTTCCAATGGTACAGCTTCATAAACTTTCCAAGAATTTTTTTTTCTGATACTTTATTTTCTAAAAAGACCACAGTGCCAGCCATGTTGATTACTGATCAGTTCATTATAGTCTCTAATAAAAAGTTGAAACCAGCTGGCTTTTCACTTTGCCTTTATTGATCTAGCCAGTAAATGTGGTTCTGTGACAACTAGAGATTTATTTTTAAGCACGATTCAGAATAAGTATCATCTAACTATCATTATGCAAATCTCTTTCCCAGATAACTGTCAGACATTTGGAATTGCTTTAACTTAGTAAATTTTATTGAATTTTTTTAACTTGTAAAATTAGAATTATTCTCTTTATTCACTTGATAGAAAAACAAAACAAAACAAAACAATTCATCCAACACCCAAAACTGATTTGTATAATTGCAAATGTGTGTGCCATTACTGAGGACCAATCCAAGTAATTGTTGGGATTCTAGTAAAGTAGTAGATTGTATATGCAGGCAACCGTAGAACTTTCTCTAAGAATTTGTGTCTAGATTTTATACATAATGTTTAGATATTAAAGAAATGATGGGATCAGATTGATAAAAATGATACCCTCATCTGCTTTTGAGGTGTGAAGTTTATACAAAGGAACAAAAAAGCTTGCCTGTATGATACTAGACTTTATAAAATTTTCTTCACATCATGTACTTTAAATTATACCTATCTATGATTTGTTATCAGGAAATATATATAAAAATGACCATTGTAAAGTAAATGAGCAACTAGAGTATTACAAAAAAGTAGTAACTTTGAATTGCATTACTTAGAAATTAAAAATTCTTAATATTTTATAACTCGTTCTTTTTTTCCTTTTTGCTATAATGCTAATTTTTTTTATCTTTATGTTTTTCTTTCTGCAGTGCTTTAATACGTTATTGAAACTACAGACTCACATCCACAGTGGTTTCATGTTGACAGATTGCATATTTTGAAAGCCTGAGGTATTTTATCATGAAACATGCCATGTGGAATCTTTGAAGCATAGAGATCTAAACACCTGAATAAAGGATCCCTCACCTGGTATGTAAGAGAGTTCTCACCACCACAATGACAAACCAGGAAAAGTGGGCCCACCTTAGCCCCTCAGAATTTTCACAACTTCAGAAATATGCTGAGTGTAAGTATACATATTGATAATGTAATTTTATTTGGCATTTATGCTAAAGAAGGTGTCATTTATTTACAAGAAGAGATCACAGATCCTGATGATCACAGGGACAGATGCACATGTGTGTTTTGTGTTCGTTAGTGGGTTGAGCTGAGACTACCTTTCCGGAATGAGAGACAGGAAAAGGGAAACTTAAATATCAAATCTTGAAGATAAAGAAACTAAGATGTTAGAGTCAAAGCTAAACTTGGAAACACCCCAGCTGTAATAGAAGTAAAGCAAAGGGAAAGATTTAGAAGGAGAGTGGAGACCTGTAATATTGTAACAAAGAAAAGGACAAGCAGGAGCAGAAATACAGTAATGAAGAAGTAAAAGGAAGTAAAAAAGGCAGTTATACTTGAGTCAGTATGGCCTGGCTCATAGATCATGAAGAAGGGAAAGAGTAAAGTTGTTTTTGTTAGGAAACAAAACATTTCAAAAGAGACTGGGATTAGGGAATTATAGATACATTGTAGAATTGAAATTGCAGATTGTCTAATGAAGAGAAATTGTTGGGTCCTTGCACCAACTTGTTTAGTGTGTGTATTTATACCAAAGATACACCTAGCAATTCACTTTACAGAAGGCTATTTTTAAGTATTACATTTCTTAGGACATGCACAGTTGGTTTACAAGTTATTTATTTTTTACCCAAGATTTTCAGAATTACTTGTACTTCACAATAGAGGTTCAGTGATATGTATGAATAGCAGCTATGTCGAAGTATTAAAAAGGGAAGAGGGAAGGAACTAATAATAGGAGGCACTGAAAAGGTTTGAATGAGGATGAGTAGAGAAGAAGTAACACATAAAAAGTTTAATAAGAATTGTGAGTGGAGGAAATCACATGGTGACTAGAAGAATGAAATGCAAGATATGGAAAACAGGAAAAGAATGAACAACATTTAATAATGAAAAAGGCAAAATTTGAAGCAGCTGCAATACTTAAGGCAGAGAGGAAGCATGGCACATATGGGATGGGCATCAGGAATGAGTTGATCATTATTGTGAAAGAGAGCAAGAGAAAAGGCTTAAACACAGAAAGGGGATTTGAAATAGTAAGAAACAGACGCAGTAGTAACTGAATAATAACACTGACATTCACAGGGTACATATTATGAGTCAGAAACATTAATAAATACTAGATGATTATTAGCTAAGGAGCCCAGGTGGCATAGCGGTTAAAGCCATCAACTGCTAACTGGAAAGTCCACAGTTTGAAACCACCAGCTGCTCCACAGGAGAAAGATGTAGCAGTCTGCTTCTGTAGAGATTTACAGCATTGGAAACCCTGTGGGGTTGCTATGACTTGCAGTGGGTTTTGTTTTTTTCGGTATATCATCTTAAAGGGCCAGTTTCACAGGTGCTCAAGAGTCTAGGTATTTCAGGGAGTAAGGGTGTTGGCAGGTATTTGAAAATCCAGATGAACACGTGCATTTTCTTAGTCAATAATAATAAAAGAACAGCTAATATCATGTGAGCTTAGAAATTTGTTGACATCAAACTGTAGTCTTCATACTCAAAATTGGGCCATCAAAAACACAATTACTCCATGCACATATAAAGAAAATTTAGCCTAGAGTGGCTGCAGTCTTGTTTCTTGTCTGCATTCTTATACTCAGTTATTTCTAAATTTAAAAAATGATCAACCTATGGTTTCCAATTTCTATACAATCTTTGCTATTGTGGAATATCTAATCATTAAGTAAATATTTCTGAGCATCTTCTTTAGGGAGGAGGGTACAGGAAATACAAATATAAACCAATGTGGAATTTTTCTTCAAGGGATTTACAGTTTAATGGAGACTAGAAACTAATGGATAAATGACACTCTATCTAGGCAGAATATTGTAACTGCTGCAAAAGTTTAGCATTGTTTAGGTTTTAGAATTCAGTTGGAGATGGGGAAAGAAGGTGAAGTTTTTATGAAACAAGGGGGTTTTGAAATGAATCTTGAAAAGCAGGATTAGATAAATGGGCAAGAAAATAATATGGATAAAAACTAAAATTCAACATATATTTGAGGAAGAGAGACCAGCCACCTTTAGTCACACCGCAAATGAAAGAGTAAGTGGAGTTAATGCTGTTAAAAAAAAAATGAGATGAAATCAAATTATGAAGGGCTGAGCTTAGAGTGAGATAAACAGTGAAGAGTCATTGTAAGGCTGTAAGTAGTGGAGTGACATGAGTAATGCCATGCTTCACAGAGTTTAATCTGGCAACTGACAGTGGTATACAGTAATGGAAAGATACTAGAGGCAGTCCAGTTAGCAAGCTGTTGGAGTAGACTATATAGTGGGCTCAAGCATAAACATTGTGAGGATGGCACAGGACCACGCAGTGTTTCATTCTGTTGTTCATAGGGTCACTATGAGTCAGAACCGACCAACAACAACAACAACAACATATAATGTGGGTGATGAAAAATGACTGGAGAAGGGGAGATTGGGATGTTTTAACATTAGAACTAATAGAGCAGAGCTTGACAAGCCATAAAAAATGGGAATTGACGAGAGAGACAGAGGGAGAATGAATCTAATTTAACTCCAGTTTTGACTTTGACGATTAGTGTGACAATACATATGTGGAAAAGTCAGTAAAAGGAACTACATAAGTAAAGAAAACATTGAGTTTGGTTTAGACTATATTGAACTTGGCTTGATTATTAAAATTTTAAAATAATTATTAAAATATTTTCCAGTGTCTGGGTACTTTAAACAAAAAGTGCTTATAGAAACCATAGGTAAATTATTTCCATGATAGCTACAATATCATTTATAATGACTGTTGCTCAGATAGTTAAATTTTCTTTGTATTTCTAAGTGGACAGACATTTCTACTAAATTATTAAATGTCTTTCAGGCAGCTACTTTTATTGGCTAAGGAATATGGGGCTACAATTATTTACATCACAGGAATCAATTTACGGGAATGTCTAAGACAAATGGTAATAAAATTATCATAAATGTAAAAGTTGTAAATGTTGAGACACAAATTTATGAGGGTTCAATAAATTGATAATACCAAGTGAAAAAGTGAATGTAAAATGTTAAAGGAATTTTATGAACAGACAGACTATCAGTAATACAAGTTGACATGGTGAGTGTAAAACATTAAAATGAATTTTACAAGAAGACAAGCTAACAGGTTAACTGTGAATAGAAAAAAAAAAAGTGTCTATTCCCTTGAACCCTGGTGGTGGAGTGAGTGGAGCCCTGGTGGCGCAGTGGTTAAGAGCTACGGCTTCTAACCAAAAGGTCAACAGTTCGAATTCACCAGCGGCTCCTTGGAAATCCTATCAGGCAGTTCTACTCTGTCCGATAAGTTCGCTATGAGTTGGAATTGACTCGACGGCAAGAGGTTTGGTTTTGGTTTTTTTATTGCATGATCATTAGACTTGTTCATCTTTTTAAATAACCAAGACCACAGGAAAAGTGCTAGACTTACTCCTTTAAGAAGATTCCTGTGTAATTAGGAAGCAAAGCATATAGAGATTAGAATGTATCCTTGTGTAATAAATTGCCATTGTCAAAATATAACTGGAAGCAAACTTATTATCCAGAAAGTTATAAAAGTAGTACCTTTCCCATGCTATTCAATACATGTGATCAAGTGTATCAAGTGTATCAGTGGTATTTACGGGTCTGAGCTGTCGTGCTGTAATGCAGTATTTAGAAAGTGATGTTCCTCCTTACTGTGTTAGAAAAGTGGTATATTGGATTCACTTTCTTGAGTTTACTTATTTTGTATCTTTCAATATGGAAGTTGTTTGTATGCATTAAATGAGGAAATATTAAAAAGAAAATGTTGATTTAAGGTTAAGTTTACAACATGGTAAGATTATATGTAGTATACATCCAATAAGTACTTTTTAATGTTTTTTTGGGATGGGGATGAATGAGCTTATGGAACTCCTACCCCAGTAAAATCTAAATCATTACTTCCAAACCATGAAGATCATCTTCTCAAGTTACTTATTTGATGTTGGATTTTCTCCACAATCGTCACAATATACACTGCAACTCAGAATGTTTTCATAACTTCCAGCCTTTTTTCATTATTGAGGTAAACAGGGTGATTTAGCACAGCATTCCTGGTAAGGCAGCCAGCACATCAGACAGCCTATGTTCAAACCCTGACTCTTCCATTATTTGGATATCTGACGTTGGGCTTACTTAACATCTCTGTATCTCATTTATTGCAACTATAAAGTGGGGAAGATAACACATATGTCATGTGTTGTAAGTATTAAATTGAATGGGTTAATGTATATGATGTAATTAAAGCAGCACCTGGCAAGTAGTAAATGATATGTGTTTATAATTATCATTTTAACAAAGAGGCAGTGAATGTGTTATCTTGGCTGTTTGAACATATTGTTGATGATCAAGTAGAAAAGTGCCACATTTCTGAACATGAAGATTTGGTACTTTTTTTTTAATGTAGAAACTAGATTCTTCCTACAAGGTAGAAACTTCTGATACTCTTGGCGGCCTCGGTTCTGTGTTGTCCCCACAAATGCTGAAGGCAGCTAATGTGGAGCCTGCTGTGGCTGCCTACAGCATGCTGCGACCGTGCTCCTGTTTAGGGTTTCAGGCTGAGTCACACTGCATGGAAAACATTGCCATTGACGTGTGGGAGGGGAGTATAATTTTCTTTCCCACTCTTTCTATAAAGTCGTCCAAACTGCTTTTAGAAGATAAAGAGCTCTAACTCCTGCCGTGTAGAGAATTGAGCTTAAAACATCGTGAGTCTATCGGCACTTCCTTCTGTGGTTCCAGAGTATAGCAAAGGGTTAGGAAACTCTGAGTCTTTTCACGAATAACAATATTTTGTATGTAAAATCTATATGATGTATCTAAGTGATTCATTATTTACCCACATATTGTCACTTAGGATTGGCTTTTTATATGCTATATATAAAGTTTGTTATATAGCATGTGAATTATTATTTTTTTTTTTGAAAAATACTGTTATTATGGTGGAAATACTTGCAAGCTTTCATAAATTTCATACTGTTTATAGCAGCTGGCAGGAGCCCTGGTGGTGCAGTGGTTAAAGAGCTTGGCTGCTAACCAAAAGGTTGGCAGTCTGAATCTACCAGTGGCTCCTTGGAAACCCTACAGGGCAGTTCTACTCTGTCCTACAGGGTCAGTATGAGTTGGAATAGACTTGACGGCAATAGGTTTGTTTTTTTTGGTTTATAGCAGCTGGCATTGTAGAGAGTTGTAAAATTATGCTGAGCTTATTCTTTTCAGTAAGGACTAATGTGCCTAATGTCTGGACCTAACGTACAATTTCTTCCATTGGAATGTGGCATGCAGTGCAGCTTAGTGGAAAAGAGCACAGGTTTTGCAGGCAAACAAATATTTGACAGTGTGAATCCTAGCTCTGTCTTCTACTTATTAGTGGTGTAACCTTGTGAATGTTTCATAAACTATCTGTGCCTCAGCTCTCTCACCTGAAAAAATAGAATACCACTTCAAAGTGTTGTAGGATTTAATGAAACCATAATCATCATCATAAAAAATAATAGGTTTTTAGTGTCTTGTGCTGAAAAATTTACAATTATCAACTCATTTAATTCTCACAATAAACCTCGGGGGTAGGTACATCATCCCTGTTTCTGGCAAAGTCCCTGGCACATAGCCATGGCTCAATAAGTGATAACAAAAGTGAAAACAGTAATATTTAGTATATGCTTGTTGTGAAGACCAATATGTTAAGGAATAGTTATTAACCATGTTTCCAAAACAGGGAAAACTAAGACCTGGGGCCCAGAACCTCATATCTCCCTCAGTCACAGACATCCCCCAAAGGGTTTTTGCATATACAACAAGGCAAAGAAGCTATGCTGCTGACTATGGCTTTGACCCCAAAATATCTTTCTGGTTTCTTACTCTGGTTGATTAGACTGGAGCATGTGTGAACTTCAGTGATGTTCTGCCTAAAATAGAGACAGGTTTAAGCATTCTACCCACACTCATTCCTCCTTGTCCTTGGAACCTCCTTCATTGGAGCAATTTTAGGAAAAATATATCCAAACTCTTTTCTATTTTCAGTACATTTATTCTTCTCCTTAGGAACTCCACCCACTAGCATGGTGACCTAATTGTGCCTTTGAGGTATGTTTTGTGCTTAATCCATACAAGATGGGATAAAGAGAATGGAGAGGGAGAAGAGCAACCTCTGCCCACATATGTCTTCGATTTGCTGTTAACCAATTTTAGATTACACCCTAGCTCTCCTTCCTATTTTGCCATGCTGGGATTAGCTTTTATTTCTGGGCCTATGTCCTGTGTTAGATTGACCCTATTTTGAGAGACCAAGTCAATTTTTGATAATTATTCTCTTAGTACAAGATAAAAGGAAAAATGCCATAGGGCCATTTAACATAGTGGCTGAGAGCACAAAGTTTTGTGTCAGATAAAACTGGGTCTGAGCTCTAGCACTGAGATAAATACCTCGGTTTCCTCACCTATATCATAGGATCATGCTGATGGTTAAAAGTGAAAATGGATGTAAAAGGCTCAAGACATAATACATTATTGTTACAAGGATTGTGATAGTGGTGGCTGAGGTAGTTTAATGTCAAATGCACACTTAAACAGACTAAATAATACATTAAGTTGTACCGGAAATGGCTTGACTTACTTGAAAAGTCTTGTCATTGTCTCTGACACTAGGTCTGCAATTTGAATCTGGAACTCTATTTTAGATAAATCGTGTCTTCCATTCCTGGCCCTGTTTCTCTGATTTGCATTGATTAACTCGGCAGTCCCTGGCTCTGACCCAGATTGTATTTCTGAAATGTATGTTAGCTGCATAATCTCTTTTGCCTTCTCTCTGGCTCTGGTTCCTAATTGTCATCCAGCCTCAAACTGAATTTCCTGGTGTTGGATTTTCTCAGTCCATATGCCTTAAATCTTGCAATAGTAAAAGAAAGTAAAAAAAACAAACAAAAAAAAAAGTGAATGTCTGAATTTTCATTATTTAGTGCCACAACAACAACAAAAAAAACACCAAACCCGTTGCCATCAAGTCTATTCTGACTCATAGCGACCCTGTAGGACAGACTAGAACAGTCCCAGAGTTTCTAAGGAGCACCTGGTGGATTTGAACTGCTGACCTTTTGATTAGCAGCCTGAGCTCTTAACCACTATGCCACCAGGGTTTCAATTTAGTGCCATAAAGGCACGTAATTTTCAACGATGTTTAAACGTGTTGTTTTTAACTTTTCATACTTGCCAAAAAGACAACTTTATTTAAATTTATGGTAAAACAAACTTTAATATTAAAGTAAGCACTTCTGAGGTATACTGGTCAACATGGGCTAGATTAGGCTGTTATAAAAAGAAAATTCACCAAACTTTAGTGGCTTAGCAAAACAGAAGTTTATTTCTTGCTATATTACGTTCCAGTCTGAGTCAGCAAGAGGTTCAGTCTCACATTGTCCTCAATCAAGATCCCAGTCTGATAGAGGCAACCAGAAGCTTTAAAGATTGGCAGAGTATTATGGACTGAATACTTCCCTGTCCCCCAAAAAAATTTATATTGAAGTTCTAACCTCTGGTATGTGAATGTGAGTGTGACCTTGTTTAGAAATCAAGTCTTCAATGACATTATCTGTTAAGTTAACGTGAGGTCACACTGGAGCAGGGTGTGTCCTAATTTAATTATAGTGGTACCCTTAAAAAAGGGAAGAGACAAAGAAAGACAGACATAGAGGGAAGATAGCCATGTGAACATGCATCTGCAAACTGAAGAACACCAAGAAATGCCTAGAACTACCAGAAGCTGAGAGAGACATGGCCCTGCTGACATGTTGATTTGGACTTGTAGCCTTCAGAACTGAGACAATAAGTTTCTGTTGTTTAAAGCCACTTAGTTTGTGGTATTTTATTGTGGCAGTCCTGGGATATTAATACACAGAGAAAAAAGTGAGAGCTTGTCCATTGGTTGTTGGCTCTTAAAGCTTTCCTCTGTTTATGATATTTTTACATTTCTTTGCTCTAAGTAATTCATGTGGACACACCTAACTTCAAGGGAGTAGATAATTGCATTCCTTCAATAGGTGCAGTATTGGGGAGAACTGAAATATTTGTGGAAACTGTTAATGTGTCCAGTATCACATGAGTAAAACATGGGCCTGCCATTTACTCTAGGATATTAGGCAAGTCTTAAAAACTTCTTTAAGCTTCAGTTTCTTCACCTATAAAGTGAGGATAATAATAACCCAAAACCCATTGCAGTGGAGTCAATTCTGACTCATAGTTACCCCACAGGACAGAAGAGAATTGCCCCATAGGATTTCCAAGGCTATAATCTTTACAGAAGCAGACTGCCACATCTTTCTTCTGTGTATCCCCTGGTAAGTTCGAACTGCTGACCTTTTGCTTAGCAGCTGAGAGCTTAATTACTGCACAACCAGGACTCCAAGGATAATAATACCTACCTGTAAATAATAACTTGTCATTATTATTATTGTGATAAATTATAACAAAAATTACCACTGAGCCTAATCTATCTTGAGTTATCTTCTTTATTCTTAACTCAGTTATAGCTTAAAGGTTAGTTGTTACTCACTAGTAGAAAAATGTCACAATATAAATGGTGTACAGGCAAAAGGAACTTATGTTACACATTGGACATTCACTGAGTCAACTATATTGAATACATTTTACTTGTAGGCATTATGCTTGGTTCCTGGTAATACAAAAATGAATATTGTAGTTCTTTCAATCAAAGAGCTTACAGTATGTTAGGATGGATAGATATGGTAGCAAATAATGATGAAGCATAGAAATACTTTTTCAGAATGGCATATATGTAAAACTCTTGGAGAGCTTTTGACTGCTTCATGTGAATAGGAGTAGGATATGGGAATGGGATTTTAATTTGAATTGGAAGTATTGAATAAGGCTGAGAGAAGCAGATAAACTCCAAAGGAATGGAAAGAGTGTGACACATTAGTAAAGAATTGGAAGTGTGTGTTTCTGTGCGAGTGCACACACATGCCTGTGCACGAGCATGCATGTAAATGTGTGTACGCACTGGAAATAAGGCTGAAGAACTCAGCAATAGTCAGATCGAGTGGGCCCATGAATGCCAGTAATAAAAGATTGTCTACCAACATATAGTCCTGGGAAGACATTGAGGATGTTAACTGGGGAGACAGTGACATGGTAAGATTTGGATTTTAGAAAGAAACAAATACACAATATCATGGATGAAAAGAATACCAGAAACCACTTAGCAGGATATTTTACTGGTACTATTACTACGCTATTAAATGTGTAGAGTTACATTAAGGTGAAGGCATTGTTGACAGAGAGGTCAGCACATACTCAAGAAGGTATCTGGAGGAAGAATGAACCAAATGCAGTCACCAACTGGATATGAGAACTAAGGAAGAAGGATAGGGTGTTTTGTGCTTCGCAGAGTAAGTTAATGAGGTTCAATTCAGGAAAGGAATGCAAAGGACAGGTTTAGAGAGAAAGTTAAGTGACTTGGTTTTAGACATATTGAACCTTAAGATTCCCATGGCATATCAGATGAAGATATAACTTAGGTACTTAGGATTATAGGTCTGGAACTCAGAAAAGAGATCAGAGCTGGAGATATAGAATGGGTGTACTTTTGCATGTGGGCACTTAATTAAACCATGGGAGTAGATGAGATGGCCCAGTGGCAGCAGATTGTGTGAGGAGAGAAGGATGCAGATGGAATGGTAAAGAATATTATAAATAAGATTCAGTTGGAAGATGAGATATCCATGAAACAATTGAGAATCAATAACAAGAAAAGGAGAAACAAATGATAAATGGTATTCTAGAATCTGAAAATGTAAAGTGTTTCCAGAGGTGAGGTATCTCTTAAGATAATACCAAAATGCTTCTAGATTCTTCTTCATTTAGAATGTCACTGGTGATATTAATAAGGATTTTTTTTCTTTTTTAGAATAGTTGGTGCAGGGGGATCAGTGGAAAAGAAGAGAGGCAGGGAGAGTATATATCAGCGACTCTTTATAACATCTTAACCATGAAAAAGAAGAGGAAGGATCATAGCTAAAATTAATAGGGTAGATAGAGGGATTTTGTTCTTCCACATAGGAGAGAAGAGCGTATTTATAGACCTAGAATGTAGGTGAAGATACAGCATATAAAGGGAATAATTTGTGAAGAAAAATTTTGATCCTCTGGCCAAATAATTGATTTTTGTTTTGGTTTTACTCAATCTTTTAAATTCATCTCTACTGTTTATTTCCTTAACATATTTATTCTGGCCTTTAGCAACTTACTTAACCTTTTTAAAAGTTTAATTTCCTCAACTGTGTAATTAAGAAAACAATATAGCCTGTCTCACAAGATTATTGTAAGAATCAAATGAAATAAAGTGAGTTTAAAGGCTTTGCAAATTGCAAAGCACCATACATGTTAATTATCACTTTTATTGTTATTAGAATGTTCAGTTTTTTTTCTAATTTTTCTTTCCTTTTTCTGTAGTACAAGTTACCTCCTTCTCCCAAATACATATTTGTATTTCATTATTTATTGAACTTTAAGATTTGCTTCTCTGAGACTCTGTGAGCACAATGCACTTCTTCACTTAGTGGCCCAGTTCTCCTCCTTCACCTGTCAGAACAGTGTGTTTCTTAAATCCTGTAGCCACTTCCAAAGCCTTTCCCAGGCATCTTTAGAAGTAAAGATCATTTTTCTCATACCACAAATGTAAGTCTCAGTGATACTCATTTCCATCACTAGGTGTCAATGGGAAGATTTTCTGTAGTATGTTCAATAAATTTTGTGGTTTTTTTGTGATATTGATAAACCCACTGCTTTGCTCTATAGCACCAGAAGTGTGTGCATGTATATAGTGTTTGATAACGAGGTACACTGTCAAGAGCATCCCTTTTTCTTACAATTATTGTCATCCTTGTTAGCTTGTTTTCAATGCTTTAGTATAGAATAAGAACAAAAATAAAGGATATGGGAGAATGGGACAAACGACCTGAATCTGGCCACAGTCTCTCCATTTGAAAGATGCTCTGAGAATTGCTTGCAAGTGCATGAATGTCCAGGCTGCTCTTCTTGACATCCTGCCCTGTGTTATAAATGTCTTTCGAGCAGAATGTTACTATTTAAGCTGCTACAGCTGCCAAATGATGTGTGACTTCCAGGCTTTTTCTCTGCTTAGCTTCTTACTGGATTAAAATAATCCACTGTCTCTTGAAAGCTACCACAAAAATGAGGTCAGTGGGAAACCAAATTTCACTTGGAACAACAAGGAATGCATAAAATAATGATAGCTATGGTTTTGACCTAGAAAGGAGAGTCTTCCAGATGCTTACAAAGCTTTGCCAAATATTTATGGTTTGTAGTTTTCCTATAGATATTAGAGATTCCTTGTGGGATTTTAAAACAATTTCTACCAAATGTAATTCTTTCTCTAGAAATAGACTCTGCAAAGCTCTGTCTTGATCATAGGCTATTCAAGGAGGTAGTCTGTAATGAAAGGAATTCCACAGCATCCTTGAAACCTGATACATTCTGCTCAGTGGTAGAATATGCTTTGGTGTGACTCCTGAAATGGTCTGTAATTACCAATATTACAGATTAGTTGGTTTTAGTGGAAAGAAAATCAGTGCATATGATTTTTTTTTTTTTTTTTTTGCTGGCCAGAGTCCTTTGTAAATGGGCCTTTCTGGAAGGATACATTTTCTCATCTATTCTCCCCGTGCCCACTTCACAGGTGCCAGAATTAAAACAAACAAACAAACAAAAAAAAAACTTAAACTTTTTATGCTCTCTTAGACCAGAAAAACTGCACCTTAAGATCTCTAGTGTCTTCTTCCTAGTTGTCATAGATGTAAGGCATTGCCCTCAGTATCTCTGGGAAATATTTTGGAAGTACCAGTAACTGTTTCCACAGGTCACTTAAAAATTAATGATAGTTTTTACTATCTCCAAATGTGCTTTCTGCTCAAAGCACCTTGTGGGAATTTCTTCTTCCGCTGTTGGCCACTGTAGTCATTATGTTGAGTTCTGTGCTAATTTTCTTTTTGTTCCTTAGCCATCAGTATGGTCAAACAAGCACACAGAATCCAGAATTAAAAAATAATAATAATGCCATTAACTTAAAAGTTCATTAATGTAATCTCTCTAAGAATCCATCTTGGAGAAACAGAACTTCCTAGAATGGTCATTTACAAAATTCCACGTGTAATAATTACATAGATGGCTCCACTGTTCCTGAGTCCATAAGCCACCTAAAATGAAAGAGCACTTCTCGATCGCTTGTAGTTTCTCATTTAGCCCCTCTTCTGATTGTTGGGTGTCTGAGAACTTTCAGTTTCAAAAACGTTTATGTATAATTCCTTTTCACCACAGCCTGAAAGTGAGGCATTTGGAAATATCCCCATGATACTTTCTGGTTTCTTTCTGACCACACAGTTAGCACAAGGACATGTGAAGGAGCACAGCAAGATACCAGTCTATGTCACTAGCAGTTAGTAGAGGTTGGCATTTACCCTGGTTTGCAACTTTAGTCTGATTACAAGTGCTGGGTCCACACATACCACTTCTCATCTCCACATTTTCCTCTGGCAATTTAGAGAGCTTTTCAGTGTACCTGGAGCCCTGGTTGTGGAGTGGTTAAGTGCTCAGCTGCTAACCAAAAGGTTGGCTGTTCGAATTCACCAGCCTCTCCTTGGAAACCCTGTGGGGGCAGTTCTTCTCTGCCCTGTAGGGTAGCTGTGAGTCAGAATTGACTCAACGGCAACAAGTTTGGTTGTTTGTTCTTCAGTGTACCCAGCTCAGGTACTTTTTACCTTCAGACCACATAGAGTTATGTAAACAATCTTTGTAGGAAATGTGAACAATACTGCCCAACAAAGGACTCAATAATAATATTTCCTTGAGACTATTCTTCTTTCTCTGTTCACGCAGGTAGATTTGACTGCTTACACTTTTCTCATGGTAGTGCAGGACAGAAGCTCCAGTGGGATTCTATTTTCTGGAACCCAGTCAAAGCCAATATCATGGCATTTTGTTCAAATCTAGGAGGGATTTTTTTCAAAACATAATTAACCAACTTGCCCTGCACACTATTCTGCTGGTGCTCAATGTCCCACTGTTGCACTGCTACTTCTCCACTGGTAGCAGAAGGTAGGGAGTCCTTCCCGGGAGGAATACTGTGAGTTTGCCCATGACAGTACCCTACCCCATGAAGGTGAGGATTGGAAATTCTTATTCAGCCATCTAAAGTGTCTATCAGCATTACTAACATCTTAGTTTCCAATCAGATAAATCTTCTCTGCTGGTGCAAAATCTTTGCCTCTTGAACGATTTCTATTTATTTTTTCCTGGTTCTTAATTACTTCTGATGTCTCTTGATCTCTCTTGAACTTATCAAAACCACAGGGATCTTTAGACAACTCAGGAAGTTTGATTTTGGCTCACAGAGCTTGGCAGTGGGCCATATATTGCTCCCACCATCTCCTATTTGATTCTCAACTGGCTGTCTTTTCCTAAGCCCTCCTCTCTAGTGTCCTGTGTAAAAAAAATTCTAGTGTATCATAAAATTGCATGTATTTTATCTTCTCTTGTCCAAGAGGTCAAGGCTTGGCATATGTATCTTGGAATTTTCTAACCTACTTAAAATTTGCTTTGTAACCTACTAAAACCACAGTCTGCAGCAAAACAGAGGTGGTGCCACTTTCTCCAGGTTTCTTTAGGTTATCCTCACATTTCAGTTGTATTTCAGAGTTCCTATTTCTGTTGTATATTATGGATCATTCAATAGATAGTTCAACTTCTCCTTCCCTGGAACTTGCTTAAATTGCTCACAAATATTTTGAGCTGTCCGTGCAGGTTTGTCTAGCAGAAGTGTGCTTCTCTTCTATTGTGCACACAGGGCTTCTATGTGAGTGGTCCAGATATATTACAGGATCCCTCAGCTACACCACATTCCTCACCAGGCTTTCTTATCCATAAAGAATACACAACATTCTTTTACAACATTCTATCACAAATGGGGATAAATCCATATAAGAAATGAGATGGGTGATATCACAACAGACCCAAATGAAATTAAAAGAATCATAACAGAATACTATGAAAAATTGTAGTCTAGCAAATTTGAAAACCTTGAGGAAATGGACAAATTTCTAGAAACTCACTACCCACCTAAACTAACACAGAGGTGGAACAACGAAATAAACCTATAATAAAAGAAGAGACTCAAAAGATCATTAAAAAACTCCCAGGAAAGAAAAGCCCTGGCCAGATGGCTTCACTGGAGATTTCTACCAAACTTTCAGAGAAGAGTTAACACCACTCCTGCTAAAGGTATTTCAGAGCACAGGAAAGGATGGAATACTCCCAAACTCATTCTATGAAGCCAGCATAAACCTGATACCAAAATCAGGTAAAGACACCACAAAAAAGAAAATTACAGACCAATATCCCTCATGAACATTGACGTAAAAATCCTCAACAAAATTCTAGCCAATAGAATTCAGCAACATATCAAAAAAATAATTCACCATGATCAAGTCGGATTTATACCAGGTATGCAGGGATGGTTCAACATTAGAAAAACAATGTAATCCATCACATTAATAAAACAAAAGACAAGAACCACATGATCTTACCAATTGATGCCGAAAATGCCAACACTCATTCATGATAAAATCTCTCAACAAAATAGGAATAAAAGGGAAATTTCTCAACATAATTAAGGACGTTTATACAAAGCCAACATCCAACATCATCCTAAATGGAGTGACTTTGAAAGCATTCCCCTTGAGAACAGGAACCAGACAAGGATGCCCTTTATCACCACTCTTATTCAACATTGTGCTGGAGGTCCTAGCCAGAGCAATTAGTCTAGAAAAAGAAATAAAGGACATCCAAATTGGGAGGGAAGAAGTAAAAGTATCTCTATTTGCAGATGATATGATCTTATAAAAAGATAACCCCAAAGAATCCACAAGAAAACTACTGGAACTAATAGCAAATTTCAGCAAAGTTTCAGGATACTAGATAAACTTATAAAAATCCATTGGATTCCTTTACACCAACAAAGAGAACCTTGAAGAGGAAATCATCAAATCAATACCATTTACAATAGCCCCCAAGAAGACAAAATACTTAGGAATAAATCTAACTAGAGATGTAAAAGACCTATACAGTGGAAACTATAAAACACTAATGCATGAAACCCAAAGGGATCTACATAAGTGGCAAAACACACCTTGCTTGTGGGTAGGTAGACTCAACATTGTGAAAATGTCAGTTCTACCTAAAGCAATCTATAGATACAATGCAATCCTGATCCAAATTCCAACGGCATTTTTTAATGAGATGGAGAGACAAATCAACTTCACATGGAAAGGGAACAGGCTCTGAATACGTAAAGCATTACTCAAGAAGAACAAACTGGGAGGCCTCAAACTACCTGATTTTAGAACCTATTATACTGCCACAGTAGTCAAAACAGCCTGGTACTGGTACAACAACAGATACATAAACCAATGGAACAGAATTGAGAATCCAGATATAAATTCATCCACCTATGAGCAGCTGATATTTGACAAAGGCCCAAAGTACATTAATTGGGAAAAAGACAATCCCTTTAACAAATGGTGCTTGTGTAACTTGATATCTATCTGCAGAAACACTGAAACAAGACCCATACCTCACACCATGCACAAAAACTAACTCAAAATGGATCAAAGACCTAAATATAAAATCGAAAACTGATAAAGATCTTGAAAGAAAAAATAGGGACAATGCTAGGAGCCCTAACACATGGCATAAACAGAATACAAACCATAAGTAACAATGCACAAACACCAGAAGAGGAGCTAGGTAACTAGGACCTCCTAAAAATCAAATACTCGTGCTCATCAATAGCCTTCACCAAAAGAGTAAAAAGAAAACCTACAGATTGGGGAAAAATTTTGGCTACAACACATCCTATCAGCATCTGATCTTTAAAATCTACAAGATACTGCAAAACCTCAACAATAAAAAGACAAATAACCCAATTTAAAAATGGTCAAAGGCTATGAACAGGCACTTTGCCAAAGAAGACATTCAGGCAGCTAGCAGACACATGAAGAAATGCTCACAATCATTAGCCATTAGAGAAATGCAAATGAAAACTACAGTGAGATACCATTTCACCCCAACAAGGCTAGCATTGATCCAAAAAACACAAAATAATTAATGATGGAGAGGTTGTGGAGAGACTGGAACACTTATACACTGTTGGTGGGAATGTAAAATGGTACAACCACTTTGGAAATCGATTTGGCACTTCCTTAAAAACCTAGAAATAGAAGTACCATACGATCTAGGAATCCCACTCCTTGGAATATATCCTAGAGAAATAAGAGCTGTCACATGAATAGATATGTGCACAGCTATGTTCATTGCAGCACTGTTCATGATAGCAAAAAGATGGAAACAACCTCGGTGCCCATCAATGGACGAATGGATAAACAAATTATGATATATTCACACAATGGAATACTACGCAACTATAAAGAACAACGATGAAGCCATGAAACATAACATGGACGAATCCAGAAGGCATTATGCTGAGTGAATTTAGTCAGTCACTAAAGGACAAATATTGTATAAGACCACTATTATAAGAACTCAAGAAAAGGTTTAAACACAAAAGAAAACATTCTTTGATGGTTACCAGGGTGGGGAGGTGGGGAGAGGGTTATTCACTAACTGGATAGTAGACAAGAATTATCTTAGGTGAAGGGGAGGACAGCACATGTTACAGGGGAAGTTGGCACAACTGGACTAAACCAAAGCTAAGAAGTTTCCTGAATACAACCAAACACTTCGAGGGACAGATTAGCAGGGGTGGGGGTCTGGGGACCATGGTTTCAGGGGACATCTAGCTCAATTGGCATAACAAAGTTTATTAAAAAATGTTCTGCATCCTACTTTGGTGAGTGACATCTGTGGTCTTAAAAGCTAGCAAGTAGCCATCTGTGATGCATCGTTTGGTCCCAAGCCACCTGGAGAAGAGGAGAATGAAGAACACCAAAGACACAAGGAAAAGTATTAGCCCAAGAAACAGAAAGGGCCACATAAACCAGAGACTGCATCAGCCTGAGAGTGGAACTAGATGATGCCCGGCTACCACCAATGACCGCCCTGACAGGGAACACAACAGAGAGTCCCTGATGGAGCAGGAGAAAAGTGAGATGCAGAACTGAAATTCTAGTAAAAAGACCAGACTTAATGGTCTGACTGAGACTGGAGGGACCCCAGAAGGTATGGCCCCCGGACTGTCTGTCAGCCCAGAACTGAAACCATTCCCAAGGCCAATTCTTCAGACAAAGATTATACTGGACTATGGGACATAAAATGATGCTCGTGAAGAGTGTGCTTCTTAGCTCAAGTAGATACATGAGACTAAATGTGCAGCTCCTGTCCAGAGGTGAGATGAGAAGGCATAGAGGTTCAGGAGCTGGTTGAATGGACACAGGAAATCAGGGGTGGAAAGGAGGAGTGTACTGTCACAGTATAGGGGGAGCAATTAGGGTCACATAACTATGTATAAATTTTTGTATGAGAGACTAACTTGAATTGTAAACTTTCATTTAAAGTACAACAATAAAATAAATAAAAAAATAAATGGGGATAAATTATTATATGTTATTGTTAGTGGTTGTTACGTGCAGTCAAGTCACTTTAGACTCATAGCAACCCTATGTACAACAGAATTAAATACTGCCCAGTCCTGCGCCATCCTCACAATCATTGCCATGTTTGAGCCCATTGTTGCAGCCAATGTGTGAATCCATCTAGTTGAGGGTCATCCTCTTTTTTGCTGACTCTCTACTTTACCAAGCATGGTGTCCTCCTCCAGGAACTGGTCCCTCCTGATAACATGTCCAAAGAACACATGATGAAGTCTCAGCATCCTTGTTTCTAAGGAGCATTCTGGCTGTACTTCTTCCAAGACAGATTTATTCATTCTTCTGGCAGTCCATGGTATATTCAATATTTTTTGCCAATGCCATAATTCAAATGCATCAATTCTCCTACAGTCTTCCTTATTGATTACACGGCAGTCCTTTGCATATGAGGCAATTGAAAATACCATGGCTTGGGTCAGGTGCACCTTAGTCCTCAAAGTGGCACCTTTGCTTTTAAACACTTGAAAGAGGTCTTTTGCCACAGATTTGCAAAATGCAGTACTTCGTTTGATTTCTTTACTACTGCTTCCGTGGGCGTTGATTGTGGATCCAAATAAAATGAAATCCTTGACAACTTCAGTATTTTCTCTGTTTATCATGATGTTGCTTATTGGTCTAGTTGTGAGGATTTTTATTTTCTTTATGTTGAGGTGTAATCTATACTGAAGGCTGTAGTCCTTGATCTTCATCAGTAAGTGCTTCAAGTCTTCATCTTCAGCAAGCGAGGTTGTGCCATCTGCATATTCAGGCTGTTAATGAGTCTTCCTCCAATCCTGATACTACGTTCTTCTTCATATCGTCCAACTTCTTGGATTATTTGCTCAGCATACAGATTGAATAAGTATAGTGAAATGATACAACCCAAGCACACCTTTCCTGACTTTAATCCACACAATAAATATCCCCTTGTTCTGTTTGAACAACTGCATCTTGGTCTATATACTGGCTCTTCATGAGCATAATTAAGTGTTCTGGAATTCCCATTCTTTGCAATGTTACCTATAATTTGTTATGATCCACAGAGTCGAATGCCTTTGCATAGTTAATGAAATACAGGTAAACATCTTTCTAGTATTCTCTGCTTTCAGCCAAGATCTATCTGATATCAGCAACGGTATCCCTCCTTTCATGTCCTCTTTTGAATCTGGCTTGAAATTCTGGCAGTTCCTGCTGCAACTGTTTTTGAGTCATCTTCACTAAAATTTACTTGCATGTGCGATAATGATATTGTTCACTAATTTCTACATTTTGGAATGGGCACAAATATGAGTCTGTCTCAATCATTCATCCAGGTAGCTGTTTTCTAAATTTCTTGGCATAGATGAGCGAACCCTTCTAGCATTGCATCTGTTTGTTAAAAAATTTCAATTGGTATTCCTTCAATTCCTGGAGGCTTGTTTTTCACCAATGCCTTCAGTCCAACTTGGACTGTTCCTTCAATACCATCGGTTCTTGATCATATGCCTCCTGAAATGATTGGATGTTGACCAACTATTTTTGGTACAGTGATGCTGTATTCCTTCCGGCTTCTTCTAATGTTTCCTTTGTCATTCAGTGTTTTGCCCCTAGAATCCTTCAGAATTGCAACTCAAGGCTTGAATTTTTTCTTCAGTTCTTTCAGCTTGAGAAATGCTAAGTGTGTTCTTCCCATTTGGATTTTTAACTCCAGGTTTTTGCACATTTCATTATAACACTTTATTTTGTCTTCTCGAGCACTTTTTGATATCTGTTCAGCTCTTTTACTTCATCATTTTCCTGTTTGCTTCAGCTAGTCTACATTCAAGAGCAAGTTTCAGAGTCAATTCTGACATCCATTTTATTCTTTTCTTTCCTGTCTTTTTAATGACCTTTTTTTTTTTCGTGTATGATGTCCTTGATCTCACGCCATAACTCATCTGGTCTTCAGTTATTAGTGTTCAGTGCATCAAATGTATTCTTGAGATGTTCTCTTAATTCAGGTGGGATATACTCAGGATCATACTTTGGTTCTTGTGGACGTGTTTTATTTTTCTTCAGCTTGAACTTATACTTGCACATGACGATTGTCTGTTCTTCAGTCATTTGCTGGCCTTGTTCTGACTGATGATATTGAGCTTCTGCATTGTCTCTTTCCACAGATGTAGTCCATTTGATTCCTGTGTATAGCATTTCATGATGTTCACATGTATAGTCATCATTTATTTTGTTGAAAAAAGGTATTTCCAGTGAGTAGGTCATGTGTCTTGCAAAATTCTATCATTCGATATCTGGTGTCATTTCTATCACCAAGGCCATGTTTTCTAAGTACTGATCCTTCTTTGTTTTCAGCTTTTAAATTCCAATCACCAGTAATTATCAGTGCATCTTAATTTTATGTTTGATCAATGTCAGACTGCAGGAGTTGCTAAAAATCTTCAATGTCTTCATCTTTGGCAAGAGGCGTTTGTACATAAATTTGAGTAATAGTCATATTAACTGGTCTTCCTTGTAGGCATATGAATATTACTCTTTCACTGACAGCGCTGTACTTCAGCATAGATCTTGAAATGTTCTTTTTGACAATGAATGTGACATCATTCCTCTTCAATCTGTCATTCCTGAGATAGTAGCCCATATGATTGTTCGATTCAAAATGGCCAATACCAGTCCATTTCATCTCACTAATGCCTAGGATATCTATCTTCAAGCATCCCATTTCATTTTTTACAATTTCCAGTTTTCCTAGATTCATACTTTGTACATTCCACGTTCCGATTATTAATTGATATTTGCAGTTGTTTCCTCTCATTTTGAGTCAGGCTACATCAGCAAATGAAGGTCCTGAAAGCTTTCCTCCATCCATGTCATTAAGTTCAACTCTGCTTTGAGGAGACAGATATTCCTCAGTCGTATTTTGAGTTTTGAGTGCCTTCCAATCTGAGGGGCTCATCTTCCAGGCCTATATCAGACAGTGTTCTGATTCTAGTCTTTAAAAACATGCTGTTTCTTTAAAAACAGTGTATAATACATAGGGATAAATCATTTTATAGCTGGTTAAAATCATTCTATAGCAAGATTCTTTACTCAGTATTACCTGCAGGAAATTTATTTCAGGGATCATCCTGATATACCCACATCATATAGCTCAGTCCTGGCTTTTGGATAAAAAGCAACATTCTCAAAGCTTGTGTTTCTTTAGCATACCCACTGCTAGGGTCCATGTTTCCACAGTGTCAGTGTCTCTCTCATAGTAAGAGGGTTATCCTAGAACCATGACTTATCATGCTATATATATGTTCAAATGCTTTCCACTCTTCTATTATAAGTTTAAATGTCATAGTGTAGGCTTCAGTAACTTTCTGTGGTGTGCTTGGATACATGTATGGCCACCCCAGAGATCAAAAACCCTGGGCAATGCTGTCTTCAAATATTTCCATGCTGTTACACTACACAATGTCTTAAAGGGGGTCCAGGTACAGCCCATGTTTCACAAGGAATGCAACACCATGAGTAGCTGATCAAAAACACATCTGGAGTGTGAAAGATAGGGCAAAACATTTGTTCATTTGTAATCAGCTACAAATGCATGTTCTCTCTTCTCCTGTTACATTTCCTCTTTCTTTTTGTAGTACTTTGCAGTGTCCTGGGTACATTCTACCTGAGTCCTGCAGGGTCAAAGCTGGCAAGACCATAATTTGGTGTCCAGTGTATTTAGGGTAGGCAGTTATTCATAGATTCATCTCATGAGGGCAAAAGACAAAGAATTTTTTCACCAGTGGCTCACTGAAGACCTTACATCTGTTTTAGAGGATTCAGAGTGATGCACCTTTAAGGCAAGCCAAATGTTTACATGCTAATATTTATTCATTACCACTCTGAGCATTTCTTGGGTGGCAAATATTGTATCTCTTATGAAAAGCTTATTATGGGTCACATCATTCTAGTGCCTATGCTTTACCTGTATTAACATATTTAATCTTCATAGCAACACTACCAGGCAAGTAATTATTGCTATTTTACAGGTGAGGAAATTGAAGCCCAGAGGAATTTAATAATACCTTGCCCAAGGTCATAGATCCAGGGTTCAAACCGCGTGGACTGGTTCCAGAATTCATGCACTTAATCACTCTGCTATACTGCCCTTTGACACATTATCTTTTGGTGACCATTAGCTTAAAAAAAAAGAAAAAAGAAGCACAAGCAAACAAAACTGTACCCCTCCAGGGATGAGAATAGGAAGGAAGAAAATGAATAAAAGGAGAATTAGGAAGCTCCATTCTGTCACAAGTTCATATTATTCATATAGAATACAAATGTTTGATATGACTGAGGCGACAAAACATAAAGTAAGGTATTTCCTGGAAGCCACTGGGCTGAGAAACCGGTAATTTTAAAGTGCTTTCAGTACATCCTTTAAAGCAGTCTTGAGACAGCTCTGATGGGCAGGGAGTTTGGAGTCACTTTGAAAACAATGACAGACTCCTGAAAAGAAAAAAGAAAAACCAGAGGTTATAGGTGTGAGCTTCCCTGGAGAGATACATTTCTCCTAGGCAGAATCCATTTTCAGGCTTTAGTAGGAAGAAGGCTGATGAGGTCAGCCAAGTTGTTTGAGTAAGCACTTACAAGCTTGTCTCATTTTTTACTGAAAGTTTCACAATGCTGCTGTGTGCAAGCCCCCGAGCAGTGTAGGCAAAATCAAATAGGCTGCCTCAGGCAACAACAGTAAAGAGAAATGTTGAAGGTATAATCCAGTAAGTAGGCAAAGGGAAGTTTGCAATTTGAGAGTTAATGCAACTGACAAAAATGAAATGAATTAATCGGAAAATACAAGATACCTGTGTATTTGTATTCCTTCAATCATTGCTTCTCACAGTAAATCCTTTGCTGATAAACTGTAAAGAAGTAACAGTTCAACTATGTTTTTGTTTTGAATAAAGTGTTAATTTTAAGGAAAGGAATAATTGCCTGGATCATATGTTTGAATTGTACTCTTTTAAAAATATATTTTTGGAGAGAGGCATTGCTGTTAGCCCGTAGCCCACTGTGATGGTTAAGATTGTGTGTCACCTTGGCTGGGCCATGATTCTCAGTGTTTTGGCAGTTGTATAATGTTATGATCCCTTCCCTGTTGAGATTTGATATGTGATAACCCCCCGATGGCATTTGCTGTGAATAGCCAATCAGTTAAAAGGGAGTTTCCTTGGGCATGTGGCCTGCCTCAAATATACGTGGACATTCTGGCAAGGCTTGGGGGCTTTTTGCTCACACTGGATCCTACAGCTGGCTCCTGTTCATCTGACTTCCAGTTCTTGGGACTTGAGCTAGCGGCTTACCTACGGTCTTTCCTGCTGATCTTGAGATTCATTGATCTTCGCAGCCTGTGAGCAAGAGCCCTGTTCTGTGACCTAGCAATCTTGGGTTCACCAGCCCCTGCGGCTATGTGAATAAGGAGAAGCCTCTATCCTCACCCACTGGCTTGGGACATTCCAGCCTCTACAACTTCATGAACCATTTCCTTGATATAAATCTCTCTCTATATATATTTATACGCTTTACTTATTTTGCTTCTTTAGAGAATCCAGCCGAAGACACCTACTGAATGGCTTATTCTACATGAAACATGTACCTGTGCTACAGTACCTGCTTCTCAATTCAAGCCTGTGCATTACCATACATTGCAAACCACCAGATCCTCTGAACACAAACAGAGTGGCATACAGCATTGACAAATGATGCTTTGCAATATCTGTGCTTATCTGATTTATGTTCATACCCATACACAAACACATACACATTTTTAGCATTTCTTGGTTTGGCTTCAATATTCCCATTCAATCAGCTGTTTCTGTTGGAACTAGTCAACATAGAACTGATCATATTAATATATGAACATTATAATCAATAAAAGTAAAACACAAAATGTTGTTTTATATAACTTCATGAATTATGATTTGGAAAGATAAAGACCTGGTCATTTGAATAATTTGAAAAGGTGTTAGTATAAATAAACTTAATATGTTTTCTAATCTATGATGCAGCCCACAAAGCAAACCATATGCAAATATTTCTCCACGTCTAAGCTAATGAACCACCATCTGTCTGTCAGTTTGTCACACTGTGGTGGCTTATGTGTCGCTGTGATGCTGGAAGCTATGCTACCAGTATTTCAGATAGCAGCAAGGTCACCAATAGTGGACAGGTTTCAGTGGAGTTTCAGACTAAGACAGACTAGAAGGAAAGGCCTGGTGATCTATCAAAAAGTAACCAGTGAAAACTTTATGGATCACAATAGAACGTCACCTGATTCGCTTGCTTTGGGCACATCAGAGAAGGACATTGTGTTCGGTGAAGTAGAAGGCCAGCGAGGGTGAGGGAAGACCCTCAGTGAGATGAATTTGCACAATAGCCACAATGGTGGACTTAAACATGCTGGTAATTGTAAAGATAAACCAGGACCAGGCATCGTTTAGTTCTGTAGTCAGGGGCTGATTAACCAGTGAGCAAGGTACACACAGGCTTACTTGTATTTACTTACTAATCTGTAGTGAACAATTGCACATGGGTATCAAATTTCACATCAAAGATGTGGTGAAAAGCAGGTGAAATTGTGCAGTACATAGTTGTAAGAAGCACAGTAAGCCCTTGAGTACCTTGCTTGTTGGATAGGCTACCCATGTCTGTTGTACGTAAATTTGCCACAAATCAGTGATCCTTATCAGACCAAAGAATAAATTTTTGAAGTACTTAATATTTTCAAATCCTTAGCAGCAATAGAGATAGTTTGCTACCAATTTTCTTCCACAAAATAACTAAATTTCATCTATCTCCACTATTTTTCTCTCCTCATTTTCTTCCTCTATTTCTCTGCTGTTTCCCTCCCTCACATCTTCTTTTTTTATTTCTCTGTGATGTCCCAGAGAGACAGAAAAAAACAAGTATCCTTATGAGCAAAAACAAAATTATTACATTCCTTAACATGGAACTTAACTTACAAATTGCTCTTTGTTTAGGGAGAAAATATAAATGAGGAAAAAAAGACAATGGATCTAAAAGAAGAGTCAATGGCAATAGACGATGTACTAATATATATCGATGAGCACAGCCAATTGAAAAATTTTTTTTTACTTTTAAAAGGCATGTATATTTTCACTACAGATAATCTGCAAAATATTGAAATGCAGAAAAAAATTAATGCTCTTAGTCTCACTTCCTTCTAGATTGTTTTTGGATCATAGTTTTTTGGCTTTTGTTATTGTTATTTTGTTTAGAGTTGTTTGTTTTGGAACAGGTGAATTTTAAACTTTCTTTTCTTAGTGAATAAACTATATTTTCAGGGAAGAGATCAATTTTTAAATCTGACATTGTTAAAAGTGGATAGTCAACTTTCAGTTCTCTCAGTTGAAATCAGCTTAAAAAAGGAAGAATACTCTATGTTCTTATGATTGTTAGCCTTAATAAGATGCTAGAATAACTAGATTTCTCCCCCTTAAGGTAGATTTCTGATACTGTGAAAATATACTATATTTAGTATACCACAGAGATTAGCTTTTAAAATTGAGAAAAAGTTTTTTCTGTTTTAAAATGTTGGTTTTAGAAATAAAAAGTAGTAACTGAGAAGACAAGAAATAGTATTTAGGGGAATCAATTAAAAATGATATGATGTTGGCTTATCTATATATTTGAATATTCTATTCCATTGATTTACTGATTTTTGCTTCCTACCTTATTTAATTTTATTTTGTGCTGAAATCTCACTGCTTCCTTAATTATAATTTTGAACTCTTTTATCATTTAATTTTCTTTTAAAGTGCAAAGATCTCTTGGACTCTTTATAATTCTGTAAAATGAGTTGATTAGACAGGTATTTAATTCTTAAGTCATGGAATATATTATTTACAATGAACAAAATATATAAATTGACCTAAATCCTTGGCAAATGTAGCTGAAAATTGACTGCATTGTCTAATTGTTCTTAAGACATTGAATAGAAAAATAATATATTTGAAGAAATCCCTGATTTCAGAGATGAAAAAAAATCTTCTAGAAAAAGTTCTTCATCATTACAGCCTCAAGGATTTAATTTGTGGTCTTGTGTCTGTTAGAAGAGCTGTGGAAGGAACTATTTGGTAGTTTATACTTATCCTTCTGTAAGTTCCCTAGCCCCCATGTTTGTTGTTGATATCTTGGACTCTTGTTCTATAAAACCTGTTCTGTAAAAGCTTGACTAGACATTCTTTCTCTACTTACTGTCTCGTTTATCTGCCTGGCCTGTGTTCTCAGCAATCACTGAGAAACCACTGAGGCTACGATTATAATAGTCAATATTCTTTAATTATTTTATGTGAACTCACTAATTTATTTGACTTTGATAACCTATCATTCCTTCTTAAAACACTCATTTCTCTTACACCCCATAAAAAACCCATTGCCATTGAGTCAGTTCCAACTCACAGCAACTGTATGGGACAGAGCAGAAGAACTGCCCCATAGGATTTCCAAGGAGTGGCTGGTGAATTTGAAGTGCTGACCTTTTAGTTGGCAGCCGTAGCTCTTAACCACTGCACCACCAGGGTTCTTCCACACAGATGCCTTAATTTCCTGTTTGCTAGCCTATCTCTGGCCCATCCTTTTCAATCTCTTCTGTAAATTCCTCCTTCGAAACTTGACCTCTAAGTGTTGGCATGTTTCTGCGTTATGTTCCCTTCTAAAAGTCAACTTTAATTTCCTATGTAATCATCTGTTTTAAAGCTTTAAATACCATGTATGTGACAGTGACTCCCAAATGTATATTTCTAACCCCATCTTTTCCTCTCAACTTCAGCTATAAATATTCAACTGTCTAGCTGACATCTATACTTGCATCTCTCACTGGTATTTCACATTTAACAGATCCAAAATTAAATGTTTGATTTCCTCTCTGGTTCATTAAAATAAAACAAACTCTGTTCCTCCCTTAGGGAGCCCTGGTGGCATAGTAGTTAAGTGCTCAACTGCTAGTTGAAAGGTTGGCAGTTTGAACCCATCAGCCACTCCATAGGAGAAAGATGTGGCAGTCTGCTTCCGTAAAAATTTATGGCCTTGGAAACTGTATAGGGTAGTTCTACTCTGTCGTATGGATGGCTATGAGTTGGAATCGAATTGACTGGATGACAGTGGGTTTTGGGGGTTCCTTCCTTAGGCTTCTGCATTTTGAATTTGTACTGCCATTATTCCATAACCTTACCAGAAAAGTTAAGATGCATCCTTGAAGCCTATCTTTTCCGCACTATATAAACTGTTAACGTGTCAACCCTCTAAATTAATGTCCCCATATCCCTTAATTTCTACTGTTTCCACCATAAACACAAGCATCACTGCTTCTGTCTTGGACTACTGCAGTAGCCTTCTTGGTCTTCCTGTGTCCCTTCATATCCTTTTCCAATATATTCTCCACAGAGAAGCTAGAGAATTCTTTGGAGAATATAAATCCAACTTTGCCATTTCCTTTTCATAAAACCTTGAAGTGATGTCTCATTATACATAAAGTAAAATCCAGATTCCTTACCTTGACCTCTATGACTTGTATAGACTGTCTTTGACTGAGTTTTCTAACCAGTCTTTTGTCACTCTCTTTTGCCCACTCTGCTCAACTACACTAATCTTGACATACTCTAGTCTCTTTTACTGGATATATTTGCCTTTTGATTTTTCCCCAGGCTGCTTCGTTTTCATCTTTCAGTTCTCAGCCCAAATGTCAACTTGTCCAGGAAGCCTCTCCTAGCCAAGTTCTTTCTCCCTGATATCATCTACCTCTATAACCTATTAATTTCCTTCGTTGCAAATAATATGATTTGGATTTATGTACCTGCTGTTTTAATTATTTGTTTTTATGATCTCTAGTTCCTGGAGCTAATCACCTATGTTTATTTAATCACAAGTATATATATCCAACTTCTGAACATAGTATTTACTTAAGGTAAATAGCCGCAAATAGGTCTAGTCTAAGTATAAAGAATTGAGCATGGTAGGGTTGTTAAAGAAGAAGCTGTGATAGAAAAATAAACTATACTGACTTCAAAATTTTGCTCTTCTAGTCATGGATATATTATTGACTTATATGTGGATAGAGTTTTTCCATCTATAAATAATTAAGTGATTGGGGGTAACAGTATAGATTTTTCTGGAATCTGGTTGAAAGTGTTCACAGAGAGAGAAAACAGACAGCTCAGCACACTTAGTGTAAAAACCTGAGATGTTTTTAAAAGCCTGGTTTGAGATAGTAACTATGGAATTTGGGTCACAAATTATTCTGTGGATCTACTGTAGTTTTCCACATCTAGTTTGATTAACTACAGAGCCATATTATACTTCAGAGTTTTCAAGATTTCAGCTCAGAAATAAATTTATGTGATAATTTTGGGTTAACGTCATTAGAGTTTCTTTCCTTTAACAGAAAGGTGTTATTAAGGAAGGAAAACTATCCTCTGTAGCATTTCACACACAGCCCACTTACATTAAATGTTCTCTGACTACCATCAAATGATCAACTATAAATTCTTAAAAAGTATATATTGCTTTGTTGTACTTTATAAAGACTTCTCTGAATATTTCAACATTTTCTTATCTTTATCTCTTCTGTATTTATTGCACCTATTGTTTATACTATTCATTTGACCCTTCATTTGTCTTATGAATTACTTAGTATGTTTATTCCACGTATTTTTTTTTTTAAACTTGTAAAGTCATATGGTGTAAAGATTAAGAACATGGGCTTGGAATCAACCTGCTTAGATTTGAATTTTGACTGTACAAACTATGCAAGTTTGGCCAAGTTATTTCACCTCTGTGCCTCAGTTTCCTCATCTGTAAATTGTGGATAAGTATAGTATATATACCATAAGGACATAATGGTAGCAGTTATTATTATTACTGTGTCTTAAATAATTGATTTATCCAAATAGAATGCAAATAACTTGAGGACAGGACCTCTATGTCCCATTTATTCCCCACTGCCATCACACTAGTTTCTCTACTTGATGAGTGGAAGATATTGAAGAAAAGAAATAGAATAAAGAGAATGAGTATTTGGCATCTGGAATTCACAGGGTAGAGAATGAAGGAAATCAGTTAGAAAAGAAAGGTGGACAGAAGAGAAACATAAGGGAGAGAGCTACCTTATACTTATTTTTAAATTGTAGAAGCACTCTGCTCTTTCTTGCAGTAGGCACTTATTTCTGACTTATAGTTTCTGCTCTTCTTTACACTACCATTCTCTCTAGTTGTTTCCTTCTTCAAATATTACCTTCCCTGACATATAGATTTGGACCATGCACTAGTCCGAATATAGTTTCAACAGCCATTAATATACCATTGTCCTTATCATCACTTCTGTCTCCTCACTCCCAAAATCCTGACTGGTAATAAAATCTGATGGGAGGCAATTGTACTGTTTAGTTTTCTGTCTTCTGCCAGCAATCATTGCCACTGCTCTGTTTCCCTTATGTTGCATGTATTTTATGATTCCTTTCCTTGTGGCCTCTGGAGCCCTGGTGGCACAGTGGTTAAGCGCTTGGCTGCTCACCAAAAGGTCCGAGGTTCAACCCCACCAGTGGCCCCATGGGAGAAAGATGAGGTACTGTTTACATAAAGATACAGTCTTGAAAACCCTATGGGACAATAGAGTTGCTATGAGTTGGAATTAACCTGAGGGAACCTTTTTTTTTTAGTTTATGTTCTCTACTCAGAACCTTACCCAGAGGGTTTCTGACACTGCGGCAAAATGGCTTAAGGCAGAAGGGGAAGGGTGCCTGCAGGGATCTAACGGGCTAAGTTTCTCCAGCTTCTGGGAAACATAGTGGGCCACCAAGCCTGGCTATTTAATCTCTCTCCTTTTATGTGTGCAGATTGGCATTCTCCCCAGAGCCTGCTGGTTCAAGATACTAGAGCTGTATGCATTAGAGGGGGCAGAGTTAAGTGTTTGAATTAATCAAGAGTAGAAATGGGACCTCCTCCGACTTAGCCAATTTATTTATATGTCTGGAAAATACCTTTCAACTATTTTCAATAGTTACTTGTAGGAGGATTGTGACAATGGCCCAATTTCCCTTGATATTTTTGAAATAAATGTGCTCAGTTGTTAAAGGCCCCCCTTCAGTGAGCCTGTAGAGGTTTCTGGCTCTTACGAATTTATGTTCTAATCTTTTGGAACATTGGTATTATCACAGTTTCCTAGCTGAATTCACGATCTGTGTACCCAAGAGGAAATCTGGACCTTTTTCCAGTTGGTATCTGGGTTGCTGTCTCTTTTATTAGCACATAGTAGAGAAATTCAGAATTAGACTTGGCAGATATATATGAGATGCCTACTTATTTTTTTGTTGTTGTTATCAGAATTGATTCTCCATATCAGTGTCATGGTATTATTTGTGTGCTTCTGCATGCACATGTACATTTGTGTTATATTCCTCTGGGAAGTGATTAAAAATAGACTTTACACTATATCATTATTGTCAGTATCTGTGGCAGAGGTATAGGGATAGACATTAAGTAGGAAATTGGCTTTGACAATCTAATCTAAACATCGTGTCATTTGTGCTTATTTTAGATGAAAACATACGTTCCCTGGCAGGAAGGAAAAAAAAATGTACGTTAATTAAAATATCCAACTCTGATTCAAATTCTAAAAATGAGTAAATGACAGCAGAATAGATGTTAAATACCAAAAAAATAAAAAATTTAAAAATCTTGCAAGTAACACCCAATGTTTACTCAGCTTTTTTATTCAGATTTTACTTCTACTTTGATTATTTTTACCATAATTAATGCTTTAGAACCTCTTTTGCTTTTATTTCTATTTGTTTGCGCGTTTGTTTTAACATATCAGTGTCTAGCTAGATTTCACTGTTTACTTTTTAAACTAAAGTCAGACTTTGAACCTGGGACTTTTGTAGTTTAATTTTTACCTGGTATCACTAGACAGGCATTGACATTGATAAATAAAATCTTACAACATTTACTAGACTATGAAATGTACTCTTTCTTGGACAAATAATTTAAAATATCCCAATGGCATTTAGTCAAATGTGGTGTTTGTGATAGGTGTGGCTGTGAAGCAATATCATAAGTACTGAAGGTCAAGATCCCTGAGAGATTTTATTATAATCAAATTAAAGTAATGTGCAGATGGGCTTCTGGCTACTCATAGTCATTAGTTATTTCCTGAAAACTCAAAAACTAGAACTAGATCTGAAATTTTAGCACGAATTTGAAATAAGAAAAATAAAAAGGCAAAATATTGATGCATGTTATAAAAATGAACATCTTACAGACAGAAGACTGTGCTAGAAGACTGTGAGCTTTTATGTGCTAAGTGAGTCCCATCATCAGTGTAGAACATAAAGTCAAATTTCTCACCAGGAGCTTATGTCTGATGGCATTTGCATTAGGACTTGGTAACTGGAGGAAGTAGTTGTTCTCAGAATATGTTGGTTATTTTTTTTTGCTATTACAATCAAGATATTGACAGGGAATATAGACATCTTATAAAATACTAAACAATGCAGGAAGCATCAAAAGATGGAAGGAATACACAGAGTCACTATACCAAAAAGAATTGGTCAACATTTAGCCATTTCAGGAGGCAGCATATGATCAAGAACCAATGATACTGAACGAAGAGGTCCAAGCTGCACTGAAGACATTGGTGAAAAACAAGGCAGAATGCCAACTGAGATGTTTTAACAAATGGATGCAGCGCTGGAGGTGCACACTCTTCTATGCCAATAAATTTGGAAGACAGCTACCTGGCCAACCATCTGGAAAAGATCTATATTTATGCCTATTCCAAATAAAGGTGACCCAACAGAATGTGGAAATTATCGAACAATATCATTAATATCACACACAATTAAAATTTTGCTGAAGATCATTCAAAACCAGTTGTAGCAGTACATCCACAGGGAACTGCCAGAAATTCAAGCCAGATTCAGAAGAGGACACGGAACGAGGGATATCATTGCTGATGTCAGATAGCTACTGGCTGAAAGCAGAGAATACCAGAAAGATGTTTACCTGTGTTTTATTGACTATGCAAAGGCATTTGACTGTGTGGATCATAACAAATTATAGATAACATTGCAGAGATGGGTTTTCCAGAACACTTAATTATGCACATTAGGAACCTGTACATAGACCAACAGGCAGTCATTCAGACAGAAAAAGGGGACACTGCATTGTTTAAAGTAGGGAAAGGTGTGTGTAAGGATTATATCCTTTCACCATACTTATTCAATCTGTATGCTGAGCAAATAATCTATGAAGAAGAACATGGTATCAGGATTGGAGAAAGACTCATTAACAACCTGCGTTATGCAGATGACACAATCTTACTTGCTGAAAGTGAAGAGGACTTGAAACACTTACTGAGGAAGATCAAGGACTACATCCTTCTGTACAGATTACATCTCAACATGAAGAAAACAAAAACCCTCACAACTGGACCAATGGGCGACATTATGATAAATGGAGGAAATATTGAAGTTGTCAAAGATTTCATTTTATTTGGATCTGCAATCAATGCCCATGGAAGCAGCAGTCAAGAAATCAAATGATGTACTGCATTGGGCAAATCTGCTGCAAAGGACCTCTTTAAAGTGTTAAAAAGCAAAGATGTCACTTTGAGGACTAAGGTGTGCCTGACCCAAGCCATGATGTTTTCAGTCATTTCACATGCATGTGAAAGCTGGACAATGAATAAGGAAGACTGGAGAAGAACTGACACCTTTGAATTATGGTGTTGGCAAAGAATATTGAATATACCATGGACTGCTAGAAGAACAAACAGATCTATTTTGGAAGAAGTACAGCCAAAATGCTCTTTAGAGTCAAGGAGTCATCTCATATACTTTGGGTATGTTATCAGGAGGGACCAGTCCCTGGAGGAGACCGTCAATACAATGGATTAACACAGTGGACTGCATCAAGGGGCTCAAGCATAACAATGATTGTGAGGATGTTGCGGGACCAGGCAGTGTTTTGTTCTGTTGTACATAGGGTCGATAAGAGTTGGAACTGACTAGATAGCACCTAACAACAACAACATAGACAAATTTTCACAATAGTAATAGATAATATTTTTTATATGTAAAGAATTTTGTTAAATCATTTGCTTGTATTATTTTATTTAATCTTTACATCATACTTATGAGATAATATCATTTTACTACTTTTCAGACGATAGAAAATAAGGTTTAAAGAGGTGTCAAAGCCATTACCTACAGTCAGAAATGGAACTAGTGTCCATCTAATTTCATAGTCCATGCTCTTTACTTACTTGCTCTCCTGACAAACGGTCACAAATCCTTCTGCTTGATCACACCTGGAAGCTAAAAACAAAGACCAAAAAAAAGAAAAAAGATTGTTTCAATAACTTCTAACCATCAACATGGATAAGAGCTCAGAAAAACATGGAGCAAAATGGAAACCTGGGTGGACAAGGAAAGTGAACCTGAAGATAATTTCTGATAAGCATTCAGAGAAATTTTGTGACTACTTTCCACAGATATACAATATAAGCATGCTTAATATTAGAACATTCTATAAATTTAATCCTTTTACATTTAAAAGCTGCATCTTTTTCCTTCAGTTTAAACTGAGGTGATGTTTTACCTAGTCCCTGGTTATCATCAGCTCAGCAACTCTGGTCAGGGAATTGTCTCTTACAATCTGCTTCCAACAGCCTCCTTTTTAAATTTCACCATTGTACACTGTCTGTAACCCCTCATAACCCCTTCCTGTGCTGCTGTTGATTTAAAGAAATAAATAAGGGGAAGAAGAGGGAGTGCTGAGCTGCCCTGTGTGCAGCTCTGTGATTTGATGTCCTCTGCCCCGCAACATGGAAGTTAGGGGATTGGGACTCCAAGAGAAGTAGGATGATTGAAAGAAGAAAATAAGGCATGCCTCTGTCTATTAGGATCTCTTTTCAGACTGTAGAGACTGAGTGATTTGTCATGCACTTACCTAAGCAAGCAAAAATACAATCATGTGAAGTGAAGTGAGTGGCTGCAAAAAAACAAGGCAGAAATGGGACAACCCATATCCCATCTTTTGGCAAGGATGTGTGAGTTTTCCACGGGCTAACTGGATTTATGGAAAAGCTGGCCAGGATGAACTATTTTGCCAGTCCCATAGACCAGAGGGAGGCCTTCTGGCACAGGGACCCTATAGCAAGAAGCCACTATGTCATGGTGGGTCAGGCTGGAAGGAGTTGGAGGCACATTTGCCGTATCGGGGAACTGTGCAATGGGAGCCCCTAAATGAAGATTTCATACCCGTATACGAGACTGTCAGCATTTGATGGCTGCCATACACAGCATGCCCTGGTGGCATACTGGTTAAGAGCTTGGCTGCTAACCAAAAGGTTGGCAGTTTAAATCGACCAGCCACTCCTTGGAAACCCTATGGATAAGTTCTGCTCTGTCCTATAGTGTCACTATGAGTTGGAACTGACTCAACAGCACCTAATAATACCACCACACACTTAACAATACACCACACCTGATTGGCAAGCCACAATCAATACAGAAACAAGACAGCAACGAACAAGCAAAAAAATATTTATCTACTTTTTTCTAATCCATTCATTTTCTGTTTATAACCCTCTTTATTCATTTGTAATTCATATATTTCATCTCTAATAATGTACAGCAAAAAGAAAATAATTAAATATGAGGAAAAAGAGAAAATATAGAGGTTACAGTAAGTATAAAATACAGTATTACATGTCAGAATAAGAGAGTAGAAGGAATGGATCAAAAACATTAATGGATTATGTTAGAATAAGACATCTCTGAGCTAAAGAACATTCTACTGATCAAAAGAGTTAATTGAACAAAGTTATTAAAAAGAAACAGTTACCTGCAATATATATTTTTAGAGTTGAAGGAAAATCTCTACAGTTAAAAAAAAAAATTGGCCTAGTTTCAGACTTTACCTCTTCAGAATAAAATCTCAGAAGAAAATGAAGTTAGGTCAGTTGAATGTTGAGTGGAAAAATGACACCAAAATTCCAAAACCAACCACATTTGAATTCATAAATTAATACAACAGAAGTCATTAATAAATATTTATATAAGATACTGTGATTTAGAAAATGAGTTACGCATTTATATATCATGAAAGTATTATATGATACTTTTGAAATAATCCTTGTTATGGAAGAGAATGCCACAATAAGTAGAAATGCTATTAGAAAGTGACTACAATGTATATATGTTTGTGTGTGTGTGTGTTTGTTTTTCCAGGGAACAGTATGGCAGAGGTGAGATAAACTTCGGGGTTTAGGAAAGATAGGGCACGGTATTATCGTCAAGGATCTAGGCTTTTTCCATCTGTTTACTTTGCTATTCTTGGTACTGGCTTGACCTCACTCTAGTGATTTAGGTAAGTGCAACAGTTGCAGCCAATATTCAGAGGATGGGAAAATCACATTTTTTCTTGTGATTATCTCTTAGAAGAGAAAACACTTTCTTTAGAAGTTTCCTTGAAGATACCCCATCACATACCATTGAACAGATTTGGGTCATGCACCTATCCCTGACTCAGTACTGGTTGGCTTGAGTTACACATCCAGGATGGAATAAATGTTGGGGAGTTAATTGCAATGTCCACTGTGGTCCTCCAACAACCAAGGAATAAACCAAAATACAGAACTGAGGATAACTCATGGTATTTTAATGGGCTCACAATTCATGGATTTATCTAATTCATGGATTAGAAGCGCTCATTAAAGCCAAACTTAAGTAGAATGAATGCTAAATAAATGTTTAAAACGTGGTTATAAAATAGAATCAAAATCTCCAAAGTTATTCATCAAAAGTAGACACATAACATAAAACACAAGTAAACAGTTTCAGGTCTCAGTTCTCAGATCCTGCCAACAAAAAGTGTAAATAATGTAGCAAATGGATTGGGAGGTCATCATGAAGATAATTTTTTAAAGCTATTTTAAAATCACTAGAGTAAAAATACAAGGTAACATTTTATATATGTCACAAGAAATATAAAACCAGGAAGTTTAAAAACATAAGATGAGAGAAGTAACGGCAATAAATACAAATAGATTTAATTTCACTATTAAATGTCATACAGTCTCATTCTGAGTTAAAAATAAAAGCCCAACAATTTACACTCAATAAGAGACATAGGTAATACAAGGTGGAACAGAAAGGTTAAATGAGAGAGATAGAAAAGAGATAAATGTTTCATTAGAAAACAGTATATGGTGGCTGCTAAACTGATTTGTAGATATCCATTCTGGAGGCAGCAGCCCTGTGCAACCTGCTGGAATTGCTGCAGCATGTTTGGTTTATGTGTCATTTCTCTCTCACTGTTGCTCATTTCTGTGATAGCTCGATGTTCCCAAGAGCAATCCTGGTGGGGAAAGTTGGGGAAATATGCCTAGCAGGCATACTAAATATGAGAATAGTTCCTCTATTGCAGTTGAAGCAAAAATTAAATGTTGCATTATTTACAACTGCTCATCTATATATCTCTTCTTTTCACTCCTGAGACTTGCTAAAAGAAATAGCTGGCAGTAAGGAACACTGAATGTGTTAGAACTGCCAACAGTGAAGGTCATTGGAATGGTTCTGGTTATTAATAAATTATCATATGCTTCTCCCAGTCTTTGAGCACTCTAAATATGGCATTGAAAAGTTAGGGAATGGTCTGTTTTTGTTATGAGCATCAGTTCTAGAGATTTCATGAACTTTGTTTTCCTATTTTTAGAGAATATTTAGTACGTGACTATGTTTATTTTTTTCTTAGGTTTGGATCATATGTTTGTAAAGTCGTACTCACTAGTAGGGAAGAAATCACAATCGAATACAAGTTGTGGATTGGGGATAAAAGGAGCTAGAGAAAGGAGAAGCACTTAGTGATGCTGTAAAATTGCTAAGGTGCAACTTCACAAGGCTAATTTTAAACTAAGTAAGCACACATGGTATTTTAGTTTTTGAAATCATATTGCTTCAAAAATGAGTTTTTAATACCAAGAATAGTTCACATGTGGGGGCTGAGAGAAGAACTAATAGAGTGAAGAGGGTTGAAAGATTGAAGCCTGGAGTATGTGACAAGATAAATTCCAACAGAAAATGTGAAATTGGGATAATTTATCTGAGCACCCAGGAAGCTGTAGCTTAGAATATTCTACAGACATTTTTAATTTTCAGAATTCAGTATGCTAATATTTTTACATATGAAATGATTTATGAGCTATTGAAGAATAGGTTTAGAAGAATATAGTGCAATCATAGCTAGGAAATAAGGGACAGAAAAATATTAGTGTCCATGGGAGTGAATTTATGTGTTCTAGTAGGGCAGAAGAGTACTGATGTTTCAGTGGTTAAGAGCTTGGCTGCTAACCAAAAAAAGGCCGGCAGTTCGAATCCACTAGTAGCTCCTTGGAAACCCTGTGGGGCAGTTCTGCTTTGTCCTATAAAGTTGCTACGAGTTGGGGTTGACTTGATGGCAATGGGTTTGTTTTTTTTTTGTTTTGTTTTGTTTTGTAGGGAAGGAAGTCTGTGTATACATCTAGCAAGAAGCACAGAGAGGACAGATTTTATTTCATTTTGAAATGAAATAAATATGTGCCACCATTTTAATGAAAGGAAAAACATGAAAGTTATAACTGGTTACCAAACTAAAGACAGGTAATAAAAGATCTGATTTTAGAAACTCTAGTGTCAAAATAGGAGCCCTGGTGACGTAGTGATTAAGCGCTGGGCTGCTAACTGAAGGTCGGCAGTTTGAACCTACTGGGGGCTCCGTGGGGAAAAAAAAAATATGGCAGTCTGCTTCCGTAAAGATTACAGCTTTGCAAACTCTATGAGGCAGTTCTCTCTATCCTGCAGAGTCTCTATGAGTCAAAATTGACTGGACGGCAACAGATTTGGTTTTTGGTTTAGTGTCAAAACGAGAATGATCAGCTGAGGGAATTCTAATTTTATGATGTTTTAATCAATTACATAAATAATTTGAATATTACTTTCATCCAAAGTTGATATGATTTTCACCACCCCCTCATTTCAAGTATTATAAATTTTGGATAAATTAGCAAACAATATTACAAATACTTCACATTTTGGATAATAATTTCATGAGAAGCATAGATTTTCATCTAGAAAAGCACGATGTTTAAAGTACGTAGTCTCCTTTACTTTATAATTCTTAGCAAATAAATTTGGCACTTACACAACACAGGTTCCAGGGATTGTACTAATGGAGGATACTAATGTAGCATATTTCTGAGCCTCCAGAGCCCTTTGTTCACATTATAACCATCATAAAGGGAATTTTAATAATCCCCAAGATCAGGATACTCTGCTTGGCATTGCTTAAAGCATTTGAAATCTTAAACACTCTAGAACTGCATTGTCTAATGCTCATGAAATGTGGTTACTTTGAATTGAAATGTGCTATAAGTATAAAATAAACACCAGATTTCAAAGACTTAGCATGAAAAAAAAAGGTTAATTTTTTTTAATATTGATTACATGTTGAAATGATATTTTGGATATATTGAAATAAGTAAGTCAAATATTAAACTTCTATTTCTTTTCTTTTTTTGCTATTTTTAATGCAGCGACTCCAGAATTTTACCTAAATGACTCACATGTGTGGCTTCCATTATATTTATACTGGAGAGTGAGTGCTCTTCTAGAATATTGTAATCTAAATACGGTAGAGCGTAACACTGAGAGTACAAGTTCAGGCTGAAATAAATTCACTCAGGATACAAATGAATTACTGAGAATGACCAGGTTTAAATAAATTTCCAGAAACCAGACCATGGCTCACTTGTTTTGTCCCAGATCATTGTAATGTCTTAAGAGTGACAACATAGATGCTTCTGCCACTGATCTCTGAGTCTAGTTATTAAGGATCATAGTTCTAGCTTCAGGCCAGTTTCTAAATATCAAAGTCATTCATACTGTCAATATGCATAGATTCTTTCAAGTCTTCAGCGGAAAAAAAAGACTAAATGAACTAGAACCTCAGTGATCTGAAGGAGTTAACACAGGATACAAACATGTTTAATTCTGATCGACTTGTATGCTGGATTTAATGGAAAACAGGGAGGTAAATGCAATCCTGGAAGTTTCAGATTGGAAATCTACAGACATTCATTTTTCATGTTAATCTAACACCCTGATACCCCTAAAATGTGCCAGAAAAATCTTAATAAAGGATCTTATTAACCACATTGATACATGTAGTCTACAGTAACAAGACTATTGTTTTCTTTAGGAAGAACTGTATTTACTGCTTTTAGCGTTCTTCAGTCCTTACCCATTTAGTGCCTAAAACACTACTATGTCATTGGCACTGAATTATTATAGATGTTTGATTTGAGATTTGAATACTACATAGGTATTCAAGTTGATTTTGCAAAATATATTAAGTTAAAACCTAATAACAGTTTTTTTTTTTTTCTGCAAAAAAATGCTTAGGATTGTGCATTCTTTACTAACGAATACTCAATATACAGGACCCCAAATTTCTTAGAAGTCCCTTGGGAAAAGCTTTCATTTGTTAGATGGGTAGAAATTAAAATTTGGCCTCTATGTTCTTGGGGAAGGGCCTCACTCCCCGTATAACTGGTACATTTCTTGGCCCCAACTTTAACTGAACTTAAAGTCTTAAACTTGATGTTTAATGTACTCCTTTTGATCTTACCTTGAAAGCATAGCCTCTATTAACTGTAACAGGAAACCTAGTACTTACAAGTGAGTAGTTAATACTGTTGAAAAGTTGATCACAATTAAAAGTGTACATGTGAAAAAAATTATTTAAATAGTCAATATAATTAATAGAGCCAGAATACTGACATTTCCAGACAGGCTCCCTTATATTATGATAGTATGTTTGTCTTTTAAATTCACTTTATTGCACTTTTCCACAGTAGTTATAAAGAGAATGCTAGGAGAAAACTCAGCTTACATAAAACTTACCATGCTCTCAAGTTTCATTTCTAAAGTTTCTTTAGCCTCTATTAAAAATGAGTGCTTTTATCTCCACATCATTTGCCCTTTTCCTAAGTAACTTCAAGTATAAATGGAGGAAGGCTGGTGTGGCAGAGCCATTTTGAAATTAAGAAGTTGGAGTTGTACTTTAGTCACCATCTATTTTGCCACTTCATTTTTCAATTAAGAACTTTGAGGGCAGGCATGTTACCTGACTTTTACGAGGTTACACAGCTGATTAGTGACAGATCTGGGGTAAGGACCTGGAGTACCTTTATCATAATGTGATTATTTCCACTGTTTCATGAAGAGACTCTTGGCCTTTTCTGGTAAAATGAAACCTATGAATTAAAAGCAAACATGATACTCTCTTCAGTTTTCACTTGGATTACTTCAGCAGCTTATGCCCGTGTTTCACATCTTTTTTGTAATCTCTTGTGCTGCATTCATTTTTTTTTTCAACCAATTATTGTTTCCATCAAGTCCTTATCTTGTTCAAAACAACTTTACTGGCTACTGATTCAAGCCTCATGTCCTTACCTGTCCTTGAAACCCTTTAGAGTACAGTATCTCTTTCATTTATTCAATTTTATCTTATTGCATTTGTTCACCTTTCACATTTTATTGGGAAGTGATGAACATTTAGGAAGCATCAAGTCATTCTTCTTGAATAATATGAATTTTATTTTATGATCCCCTGTAACTTACTAATCAGTTTACCCTCTTGACACTGTTAATTATTTATTAATTATGTATAGGACTGTTCTATTTTCTTCTTACTTTCTTCATAGCACTATTTTCTGTGCAAAACATATTAGCAATTTTTGACACTACCATTCTGATGAACATTCAGAAAATGATAATCTGATCTATTTATTCATAGAAACATCAGTCACAGAAGTTCTTTCAGTTTACAATAAAAACACAGAATAAATATTTTTAGCGCATGAATTTATTTAAAAAGAAAACTCTAAATGGTATTCTTGTGATAACTGGGAGTATTAGTATGTAGTGTGGATACCGGATTATGCCTCAGAAATGTCAGTTTCTTTAGGTGTTATAATGGCATTGTAGTTTTGTCAGAGATTATCCTCATTCCTGGGAGTTGTATATGGAAGAATTTATGGGTGAGGTGTCATGACATCAATCACTAACTTTTAAATGACACCAAAAATATGCATACACATGTATAAAAGATAAAGTTAGTTTAAGGGTTGTCTTAGGCTGGATTCTCTGGAGAAGCAAAACCCTTAAAGCATACATGTGTATATATATACGTGTGTGTGTGTGTGTGTGTGTGTGTGTGTGTGTGTGTGTGTGTCTGTGTGTGTGTATGTGTATGTAGAGAGAGAAAGAGAGAGAGATTTATATCAAGGAAATGGCTCATGTGGTTGTAGAGGCTAGAAAGTCCCAAGTCTGTGCGTCAGGCTGGAGGCTTCTCCTGACTCATGTAGCTGCAGAGGCTGGTAAACCCAAGACTGACAGGTCAGACAACAGGCCTCTGGCTCACAGGCTGTGGAGACTGACGAGTCCCAAGATCGGCAAGAAAGCTGCTAGATCAAGTCCCAAGAACTGGAGGTCAGATGAACAGGATCTGGCTGCAGGATCCAGAGTGAGCAAAAGTCTATGAGTCTTGCCGCAAAGTCCACCTATATTGCATGCAGGCCACACCCACAAACAAACTCCCTTTCAACTGACTGGCTACTCATAGCAGATCCCATCATGGAGATGATTATATTATACTAGATCTCATCTTGGAGGTGATTACATCATTATATGACTGCCAAACTACATCATAACTACCAAACCACTGAGAATCATGGCCCAGCCAAGTTGACACACAACCTTAATGATCACAATATAGGGTTGTTTGACATTTTTCCCGAGAAAAGGTATAAGGCCAAAAAAAAAAGGCAAAAGAGGGAGCTATTATGAAGATGCACTAAGACAGAGCTACTAAAACTTGATGATGTTAACATGGAAAGCATGAGCTTCTGTGGCAGCAATGAGAAGGTGTGTTATGAGATATTCCTAGGACTTTTTGCCTGCCTCCATTATTTTCTGTTACTCTTATCATTTCCAATGTATATCAATACTGATCTTATCAATATGATTTGACATTTGACAATGTGAGAGTTGACAGGTAATTTTCTAATCTGATGTTCTATTTGTTTATAATTATCTTCTTGGGACAGAGTAGAAGAAAAGTAGACTTTACTATATACCAACTCAAGATATTTAACTCACGATAATAAACAAAATTTTCCGTCAGTTACTTTTTAATTAACAATAACTGCAGTTTAGTACTTATTCATTTGTTTGTTCTTTTTTTTTTAAAAATATTTGAGTTGACCACTATTGTACAAATTGGACATAAAATGGTTAAGAAGACTATCTCTCTTCTCAAGAAACATAAAATATAGTGCTGATACAAAGAAGTGAACAGGCAATTATATGATCCGGGATGTAGAATGCTTGAGGTTATACAGAAACCCAACTCTAATTGGCTACTGCAAAGAAGAGATTTACTGATTTAACTGAAAAATCCCAAAACTGTTCTAGCTTCAAGCACAGCTTCATGCCCTCAGGAATTTGTCCCCATCTCTCAGCTCTGGTTGTCTCTCAAAGAGCTTGATTCTTTCCCTTTCTCGTAGCTGGGTGATTTTGGCAGTGCTAGGTGAATACCCTACTAGTTTGCAAACCTAGGAGAAACAGCTGTCATTGTTTCTAATTGATCAGGGGAAAGTCCTGAAGCTGTTGATGCTATCTGTTATCTCAACATACTTACTCATCACTGCAGTAAATGCTATGGCTCTGATTGTCCTGACCTAGATTATATGCCCATCCCTAAAGCTGTGGAATAGGGAGTGTCTCCGGAAAAATGTGGTCTCAGAGTGGGGTAAACAGTTTCTCAAAAAAAATTTTGTATGCTGTTATCAGAAAATGGGGGATGCTTTTGAATACCAACTTGGCAAATATAACAGATACCTATTGCATAGACTGATGGGATATGTAGGTTTTATGTTGATTGTTATAAATAAACTGAAAAGAAGTGTGATAGTTTAACCTTTGTTAAATCTTTGTGGTGGGTGCACAGGTTTTCATTATTTGATTCTATAAATTTTTGTGTACATTTGAAATACACCCGCTTCTCACTTATCCACATGGTTAGGTTCCAAAAACCAGGCTGTTATGCAAAAATAGGCATTATGCAAAAATGGAAGATGACCAAATCAGATCACAAAATGGAGGATGACTGCATCATTATATAACTGCCAAATTGCATCATTACTACCAAATTAGATCATTACTTAACTGCCAAATTACATCATTACATAACTGCCAAACCACTGAGAATCATGGCCCAACCAAGTTGACACATAACCTTAACCATCACAGCCAGTGTTACTTTCACCCCACACCTTGGTGTTTGTTACTGCCAGATGTACATTGTTAATGCAAAAAATAGATAGTAGATTTTTTACTGTTGTCATAAATGCAAAATATCAGATAATGAAATAGTCAATAAGTGAGGAGTAGGAGTATTTCTAATAGAATGATCATCTGATCCATCACCATTTGATAAATCTCCAATTTAACATTGCTTTATAAATTGAATTACATTAAGAATGTTAAAAGTGAAGATTTTTTAAATTTTCAGAGAAATTCACAAAAATTATAAAAATATTTTGGAAAAGCTGCAAAAAGTAGGCTGAGAGAAGCCAAGGATATACTCTTGAACCTTATTAAGCTGTCTAGATTTTAGTGGATCTGCAGGTTTAAATGCTACAGCACTCACATTCCTACTGATTACAGTGGATATTTACATAATAAGAGGTTGCATTTGTGTAATTAATAACAAAAGAAAAAATGAAAAAGTCTAAAAGGAATTGTAGAAGCAAGAGCTCCTTTAAAATCAGATTGCTTGCTGTACCTCTGGTGGCAGCGATTTTGCAAACTGAAAATGAAATCAAGTTTACAAGCTATTAAAATTATCACGATAGTGTTTAGTTTATAATGAAGTAAACTCTGGATTTAAGAGAACCTTAAATAAAGTAGAAAACTCCCAGATTTTTACACCAATTGTAACATTACATATAATTTCTCATGGAGAAATTTCTCTAATTTCTCATGGAGGTAGTTAATCTTACCATAATTTTTCATTTACAGTTACCTTATGCTCTTTGTCTAGATGTCTTTTAAGTTCTTGTAAGATGTATTAATCATCTTTATAAAGCTATTAATCACCTAATTACACAAAATATTTGAGTGATCCTTTAAAAAGCATCTAACCAGTTGCTGTTGAGTTGATTCCAACTCATGGCAACCCCATATATGTCAGAGTACAACTATTCTCCACAGGATTTTCAATGGCTGATTTTTCAGAAGTAGATCACCAGGCCTTTCTTTCGAGGCAACTCTGAGTGGACTCAAACCTTCAACCTTTTGGTTAGCAGCCAAGGGAATTAACCCTTTGCACCACCCAGGGACATCAAACAACATAGTCACCCCTGATTTCTAAAACCTTAACATCATAATGAGGCTCAGGAACCCAGACAAAGAAGGCAGAGCAGGGTCCATGCATCCAGGAAACAGAATGGGGCCATATAGCCTGTTTGAGTGTTACACAGGAGATGCATAGGGGGAAAAGGCAGGAAAGTTATCTTGAGACAAGAGTGGTGGGAATGGCATGTCCCTACTAGGCAGGATGAGGAGAAAAATCCCATTCCAATAATTCTGTTTTATGAAGCTAAGCCGTTGCATGGGACAATTTTCTAGGCTGTAAAATGCAATTTCCAATAGCTTTCTCCCGGAATGGCTGCCACTATATTTCTTAAGCATCACTATAATACGTGGAATAAGCAATGCAACTTTTTCCTTTAAGCATTTGAGAAAGCTTCTCTGGTTCCAGGTTACTGTGTTTTTACATTTCTCTTTTTTCTGATTTTTTTTTTAATAATGAGTATGATCGATATGTGCAGTCTTTTTTTGATAATCTCAGTTACAGATTCTGCTTCAAATGGCTATTTGTGTATATTTTCATATACCTATGTTTCCTTTTCTTGTTAGTTAGAATGTCAGGGATTTTACTGAAAGAACATTTTTCTTTATAGATTTAATTTGTATGTTCTTAATTGATGAATTCAAGACATTTAGTTTAAAGTGGAACTAATTTCTTACAGATTTTCTTTATAAGATTAGTATTATGTTGCCATAGAGAAATTTCTCTAGTGGATTGAATTAAATGTATTTAAATAGAAAAAATTATCAAGGCATAAATAACAATACTATAGATGTGACAGCTTTTCCTTAAAAGATTTATGCAACAAGGTGAGGAGTAAATATTTTAACAAACAAAAATATTCTCATATTACAGAAGAAAACAAGATACAAGGGAAAGATTAGTCCAGAGGACTAATGGACCACAACTACCACGGCCTCCACCAGACTGAGTCCAGTACAACTAGATGGTGCCTGGCTACCACCACTGACTGCTCTGACAGGGATCACAACAGAGGGTCCTGGACAGAGCTGGAGGAAAAGTGTAGAACAAAATTCTAACTCACAAAAAAAGACCAGACTTACTGGCCTGACAGAGACTGGAGAAACCCCGAGAGTATGGCCCCCAGACACCCTTTTAGTTCAGTAATGAAGTCACTCCCGAGGTTCACCATTCAGCCAAAGATTAGACAGCCCCATAAAACAAAACGAGACGAATGGGGCATAACGGTCCAGGGACAAGGACTAGAAGGCAGGAGTGGACAAGAAAGCTGGTAATAGGGAACCCAAGGTCGAGAAGAGACAGTGTTGACATGTCGTGTGGTTGTTAACCATTGTCATAAAAAAGTATGCATACTAACTGTTTAATGAGAAAACTATTTGTTCTGTAAACCTTCATCTAAAGTACAATTAAAAAAACTCTTTTATTACATTTATAAAATAACTTTCAAAGTTTGCTCAACAGATATTTTATTTGTGATTTAATCTTCATCTTTTTACTGGAGTCTACTAACCTGTTTTTACTGTAAGTATGACAATATCTCTAATTACAAGACTTGGCACTTATAGAAACATTAGAATAAGAGGTATATTTTGCCCTAAACATCTGAAAACCTTTCTTTAATTCTGTTATTGTCCAACTACTTAAGTTGAGACTTTCCTAGTCCCAGTTCTTCTGAGTGGCTTCTAAGACGTATTATTTCCTTTCCACCTCTATCTCCTTACTCCAGAAATAAATGATGATGGCGAAGGCAATGATGATACCAGTTGTTAACTTTAATTGAGCACTTATTATGTGCCAAGTGCCTGATAAAACCCATTGCCATCATCGAGTAGATTATGAGTGCCTTATATTCATTATTTTACGTAATTTTCATTACATTGTCTTATGTAGGTACCATTATTATCGACAGTATAATTGGAGATAATATAATTGAAAATCAGAGATGTTAAGTAATCTGCAAAGGTCACATAGTTAACAGCCAAGAGAGCTAGAAATTAAACTCAGGAATATTCAACTTGGTGTCCAAACTTGTCCCAACTGAGATCTCAACTACCTCCTGACCATTTTCTTGAAAGAACAGTAAATTTGTGAGCCCTTGTGCTATGTGACCTTTAAAATGGCCTAAATTATTGATCGAACTCCTCTGAGTATCCATAATAAGTCCTTGGCATTTTTCCTCTTTAAATTATTGTTTGAATAGATTAAATAGGTTATTATCTCAAAAATGAAGGCCGTATGAAAGGAAATAATCTGAGAAGTTTCATTCCCATCACAGCAGGTGGTTGTCCCCCTCCATCCCCTTTCCTCAACTTGTTTCGCTATTAGTAACTCTTCTTATTAATTTTTTATTTACCTTTCTCATGTTTCTTTTTTGCTAATATAAGCAAAATCTAGTATATATTTTTATCCCTTCCCCTTCTTAAACAAAATTTCCCTAATATATGTATATTCCCATGCTCCTTTCTTTTTAAATTTAAATCCTGGAAACATTTCCATAGAAGTATATTGAGATCTTCCTCTTTCTTTCCTTATACCTACATGGTATTATGTATTATCTAATGAAATTTTCTAACAGTCCTTTGTCTACCATTCCCAAAGCAATATACTTTTGTTTTATTAATTGAGATAGGATCCTTTTTTCTCTCCTGGCAGTAGCCAAAATCATCTCATTCATACATAATTATAGAAATAAAGACATTTAAAATAGATATCTCAAATTAGAAGACAAAACTGCACAACAGTAAATAGGGGTGGGAGACAAGACAAAATATAATATGACCATTAGGATAAGAGAGACCTGGTTTTTAAATTTATCTGCTACTTCTTTGATCCCTGAACATGAATAAATTATTTAGCCTCTCTGATTTTCATTGTCCTCCTCTGTAAAATAGGGGGAATAATAAATACCTCAGAAGACATTATAAGAATGAATGAGATAATTAGTACAAATCCCAAAGAAGTATGTGGCATATGGTAGGCACAATGATTGTTTTCTTTCTTTTCTATATAGTATTTTTTGAACTATTTTTGCAGAAGTGTAAGTATTATCTGATTTTCCATCTTCTCATCTAATCTTGCCACTGCTTTGTTTAAGGTGAAAACATTTCTTTTGGCAGATATCAATGTAGGTTTATTTTTTTTTATTTTTTATATTTTATTGTACTTCAGGTGAAGGCTTACAGAACAAATAGTTTCTCATGAAACAGTAGTACACATGTTGTTTTATGACATTGGTTAACGACCCCACAACATATTAACCCTCTAACTTCTCAATGTAGGTTTATTTTTGACTATTATGCAGCCTCTGTCCTTTTGCTGGATCTCATTCTCTTCCTCTGCTAGGCTCCCAATGATTTTATAAGAAGCATCTTACTTAAGAACACCTACCTTTTTAATCAGAGCCCCAGAACTGCATGTAGCTGAAAAAGCTTGAGAAGGGTAGCTACATGGCAAAGCTGAATGCTAATTGGATTTGGGGATTAGGGCAGCATGAATAAACTGCAGCGCTTTCTTATTCTCATATTTGGTGACTGCTAGAACATTTCATTCTGGAAAGGCAAAGCAAATGATAGGTCTGCAACAAGGTAAATGACTGTACAACTATCAGTCAGAATTCTGTCAAGGCTCCTGCCATTTGTAAGCAAATCTATTCTAAGAACAGCAATGACAACCCCACCCACCTCGTTGGCTATTTTAAGGAATACAGTACTGAAGACTTTGTCGGGGTATTCTTCAGACAGTGCCAGCTGGCACAATGCCCTCTCATCTGTGACTCATCTTACAGTCCGTGTTTGCCTCAAGAGTAGATCTCTTCAGAACAGTTGAGAAAGGAATGGCCAAGGAGGATGATGTGCTCTTATTTAATTTCTAATGAAACCATTAGATACTAAATGTTAAAGCTGAAAAAATCCTCTGAGAACCTTTCAGATAAGATTCTGCTGTGAACCTAGTAGATTAAAGATGTTCTTTTTAAGATGCAGCACATAGTTTTTTCTTTTTATTTAAAATATATTTATGCATACCAGCAAAATAAAGCTGATATTTCTGCCTTAGTTCCGTTGTTTCTCTTCAAGGATTGGTTTTGCCTTCTCAGGCCCCGCAGTGTTAGTATTTTCCCTTCTTGCTCTCATAACCGTAATTATAAAAGCCATCCTTCAATAGACACGGTTTGATTTATTGACTTATGTGCAGCACTACTTTATCTGAGGTTTGAAGTTTCATAAACCACAAGCTAGCAATTGTCTCAGGAACATAGTAAACAATATACAGAAAATTTACATTCAGTCCAGTTGCCAGTTTGCTGCATCTACTAGCATTCCCATGTGGCTATGAGAAAACTGCTTTCTCTCTGATCCTCTGCCTCGCTAAGGGTGAATAACAAAGAGAAAACAGGACCTACACAGAAGTGTTCATATGCTGATTAAATGAGATAATGTTTGAAAGCATTTTGCAAAGTACTTTAGACATGTAGTGACTTATTATTTTAACTGCTTTATAAAGTTCAGTTTGTAATTTGCATCATAGTTTCCTCTAGCCCATTTTCTGTCAATGCACTTCTACTACGCCCAACCCCTGGTACCCACTGATTTGATTTTTGTCATTATAGGCTTGCCTTTTCAAGAGTGTCCTCAATATTGAATCATACAGTATGTGCCTTTTGTTTCTGGCTTTTATCACTTAGCATAATGCTTTTGAGCTCATCCATGTTGCGTGTATCATAGTTTGTTCTTTCTACTTTCTGTGTAGAAACCCTGGTGGTGTAGTGGTTAAGTGCTGCAACTGCTAACCAAAAGGTCAGCAGCTCGAATCCACCAGGTGCTCCTTGGAAACTCTATGGGGCAGTACTACTCTGTCCCGTAGAGTTGCTATGAGTTGGAATCGACTAGATGGCAACGGGTTTTTTTTTGTTTATCCCACTGTATGGATGTACCATAATTTGTTTATCAATTCACCTGTTGGTAGACATTTGCAGTGTTACCAGTTTTCAGCTATTATAAATGAAGCTGCTTTGAACATTTGAGTACAAATCTTGAATCCACAAATGTTTAGTTTTCGCATGGCAAATATCTAATGTAGCTAAAGGAAATAATTAAAACAATTATAGTATAAACAGGATGTTTAAAGGGAAGCAAAGGGAGATAAATTTTCTGTACTGTACTTGATCTGGTAAAATGACACCAGCAGGTTGTGATAACTCATGTGTATATAATGTAATACCTAGAGCAAACACTATAAAGCCATACAAAGAGATACACTCAAAAACACTATATATAAATCAAAATGGAATTCTAAAAAATGGTCAGGTGCCTCACAAAAAAGCAGGAAAAGGCAAAGAGAGAAACAAGAAGAGAGAGCAAAGAAAAAACAAAACAAAACAAAATGGCAGACTTAAGCATTAGTGTATCAATAATTGCATTAAATGTAAAGAGTCTTAAGTACACCATTAAGAGATAGATATTGGCAGAGTAGATTGAAAAAAAAATTGACCCAACTATATACTGTTCGTAAGTAACTGAATTCAAACATAAAAGTATAGGCAGGTTTAAAGTAAGAGGATGGAAAGATATACTATGCAAATACTGATCAAAAGACAATTTGGCAAGAACACCAGCAATAACCAAAAAAAATGAGTGGATAGTCACATATGTAGGTGTATAGGCATATATGTGTATGGGTAGGTACAGCTGAGTACATATGTGTGCACAGATAGAAGTATCTATATGTATGTATACGTACAGATATGTGTGTGCACACGTATATATTCATGGAAGACACAGCTACAAATAGTTTTCAGATATAACCAAATGCCTTGTGAGAATGGTTTTCTGAGTTTGAAGGCTTAGGTCCTTAGTCTCATGGGACAACTGAGTCCAGTGGCACCATGAATTTCACATTCTGTATCCTAGTGAGGTGAGGAGCGTTTAGGGTCTTAAAAGTTTTCGAGCAGCCAGCCATCTAAGATACATCTATTGGTCTCTACTTGTTAGAAGCAAAAGAGAAAGAAGGAAACCAAAGTCTCAGAAAATAAATTAGTATATAGGATTAATAACCTACGCAAGCCACAGCCTCATCTACCCTGAGACCGCACAGACTACATGGTGCCTGGCTACCACTACCGACCGTTCTGATAAGGGCCACAGTAGATGGACCTGGCAGAACAGGAGAAAAATGCAGAACAGAACTCAAATTCTTACAAAGCCCATACTTGTGGGACCAGCTGAAACTGGAGGACTCTCTAAGACTATTTCCTGAGATCTCTTTAAACCTTTAACCGAAACTATCCCGAGGTCACCTTTTAGCAAAATAACAGACTGGCACACAAAATAAAAGATATCGCCTGTGAGTACGGGACTTCATTAAAAAACAAACACACACACACCCCTATATGAAACCAAAAGGTCAACAATTACTGTAAAGCAAAGATGAGAAGACAAAGCGGGCAGGGAAACTAGAATACTGAAAACAAAACGAACAGAGCACAGTTAATGAAAATGTTGAACCATTGTGAAAAATGTAACCACTGCCACTGAACAACTCGTGCAGAAATTGTGAAATGGGAGCCTAATTTGCTGTGTAAAGTTTCACTGAAAATACAGTAAGATATTATTAAAAAAAAAAAAAAAAATCCCAGGGTGGGGTGGGGGATTTCCTCTAGAGGTAAATCGCAGCTTTGTTGTGCTTAAAGCCAGGCCTGGAATACTGGAGGGTTTTTTCATTGTTCCTGCTTCACTGTCATCTTTCAGCAGGCCCTGTATGTGTGCGCCACAGAAGGACCTTCATCTGTCTCTTCTTCTTCAGCAGTAGACTGTGCTTGTATATTACTCACGGCATGGATTTTGGTGGGGTCAAGCTGGCTTCTGCTCCATCCTCAGCCTTACAGACATCTGCATGCCTGATCCTCAGGGGTGGGGCTATCTCATTGTTCCTGCCCTTCCTCTGTCTGTCATCAGCAGAGCTCTGCTTTGTATCAGGGCAATATCCTGGGCATTAGAGCTTTGCTGCCTCCTCTAGCAGCAGCAAGCTTTTGCCTGGGGTGAGGGTACCAGAGATGTTTTCTGTCCCTTTCCCAACAGCGCCCTGCTGTGGCTTGATAGTGCAGTACTCTGAGGGGCCTGGGGCATGTCTTTATTCTCCTGCTCTAGACTCAGGCTTAGCCAGGCCCTATGTGCTGAGCTTCAGTGGCAGCCAGATTCTGACTTGTAGTGGTAGTTGGTCTTGACTGAGAGTGAGTTTCCTCCCTTCCTTGAGCTGCAGACAGCTTTTGCTCTGTTAAGAAAACGGTGCAGAATTTGTGCTTGTCCCTAGTGGGAGCCAATCACCCCTGGCATGCCGGAACCACCTGGTGGAGAGAAGCTCTCTCAGTCTCTGCACTTGCCCACAATATTTCTTGTGAGCATCTGAAGAGGCCTGTGCAAAAGAAATGGACGATCTTAGTCTTCCAGACTAAATTTTCATAATTGACCACACTTGACCTTTAAGAAGTTTTTTTTTCAAAATTTCTGTTGTTTTCTTTTTACCTACCTCATGGCTATCACTCCTTCTTCTTGGCTGTCCCAGTGAGACCATTCATGTATCCTATCTCCTTTAAGGGGATGTCATCGTTTTAAACTAATTTCACCAGGTTGCTTTGATGACATTAAAACAACAAAAAAGTTACAATCATTTAGATTAAAAGACACACTCAAGCTTACTTGTGTTTACTTAGTATTCTGTAGTGCACAATTTCACATGGGTTTTACCACATTTTTTATATCTCAAAAGAGATTGACTCAAAATACAATCTAATCCTGTAGATTGAGCCTTGCCTCATTAACATAACTGCCTCTAATCCTGCCTCATTAACATCATAGAGGTTAGGATTGCAATACATAATGATAATTACACCAGATTACAAAATGGAAGAATCCACACAATACTGAGAATTATGGCCTAGGCAAATTGATACACATTTTTGGAGGACACAATTCAATCCATAACACCAGTGATCCATTTTTACCAGAATATATATTATAAGGATGGTATGTGTGGTGTATGTGTGTGTGCATTTTCCTGGAAATTTTCCTAATGTTTGCTTTCTATGAAGTTTGTAACATGGGAAAATCTCGGTAAAATTACTTAGAAATTTATGAAGTACAAAAGAGGAAAGGCAGAGATTCTCACAAATGTTTTTCTAAAAAAGAGTTAAAAAACTATTTTGTAAATAATTACTTGAGTTTATGAGATAAAGAGTTACAATAAAGTTTTCCTTTACTCATAGATCTTTCAGCTATGATAAACAAGAAAAAGAAATCTTACTTTCATGTCTAAAAATTTCACTTTCCAATAAAATTCAGATAAATTTTAGAGCATAAAAATACATCTTTAACTTAATCTTGTATTTTAGAAATAATCTATTTTATGATTTTTGATTGCACAATAGCTGTATATTTTGAGGTTTGTTTTATTATTTAATATTCCACATGAGAATTTCAGCTCTGCAGAGCGTCCCTACATTTTCTTTGTGTCACGCTTTTCCTGTTATGAGCTCTTTTGATGCAGGTGGCCTTGGCTTTTTAATTCAGTTCTGAGGAGACACCTCTGTCTTCTTTTTGTTCTACTGAGAAAAGTATAGCAGCAAATGGATTTAATTGTGAACTGCAATATAGTTTATGATATATATGCATGTATATATGATCATCTATATATAATTTTGATAAGTAAGATGGAAAGAATAGATATTTTGAATCAAAATACTTCACTCAAAAATAAAATGAATGACAAGGCAAAAGGTTAGGAGATGAAAGACTGAAACTATTTCCTAGAGTTAGCAGTGAGTCTGCTTGCCATTTTCTATACTTTTCTTGAGGTGTTTCTAATAAGATATCTGAAAGTGAATCAAAAGTGCAAGTTGGCTGTTTCTACACCTTTGAAATATCTTTTTTTAAAATATATTACTTTTTTCCTTTTAAGACTTTGTACATCATATGCTAAAATATGAAATGCCACGGGAAAATGGAAAATAATAGATAAAATGTCCCTCATAGTGTTTTGCTGACTCAGCATAGAAAATGCATTGTTAATCCCTTCTTATAATTAGTGTGGATATAGGACATGTTAGTGTCATGTACACAGAACCTTGATTTATGATAGCTGTGTTCTAGTAGAAGGTTGATGGCCATCCTCTTCCAGCAGTGTGGCAGACTGGACATACTGAAAAGTATTTCAGCAATAAACATATACTGAAATATATTGTGGAGCTCACAAAAGCTATGAGAAATTCCTAAGGGGTAAATAAAAAAAAGAAGCTGACACAGGAGGGGTAAGAGAACAAAGAAGCCAGGTTGCCCAGGCACAAAGGCTAATACCAGGAAATTAAACTGATATTAAGTGTGTAAGTAATTCTCATCATTTCCTGTGAGAACTAAAAAAAGAGAACTAAAACCCTAGACAAAAATGGCATGTAACTTGCAAGAGAGGTGAACGTGGTTAAAATGTTGAAAGATTTTTCATTCTCCAGATTTGACAAAATTAGACTTTTCTAATATATATTTTTATCTCTAGGGTAACCATTCAATGAACAGATTAATGGATACAGCATACAAACTAGTAGAGTTAAAAAAGAACATGGATTGAGGGGGGAAATAATCAATAGATTGTGGGATACTGAATGTCGTTGCAGTGTGCTTTTGAGTCAATTCCAACGTATAGATTTTGAATATATATATATATATTTCAAGTATATACATAAAAATACATAAATCTAATTATAGTTATTCCAGGAATTCAAGGGTGCCTTACCACTTCAATACAATTAATGCAATTTATATGAACAAATTCATGTTTAAAAGAGCATTAAAAGCATTCAACAATTAATATACATTTATTGATGAAAATTCCTTGGAAAACAACAAAACAAGAAAATGTCCTCAACTTGATTAAAAGCATTAACAGAAAAGTATAACAAACATAATTTGCAATGACAAGAGAACTGAAGCATTCCCTCTAAAATCAGGAACACAGCAAGGATGTTTGCTATCACTTCTTCTATTGAATGTTGTAGTGGAGGTTCTCACCAGTAAAGTGAGAAAAGAAAAAAAAGATAAGAATTGGAATGGAAAGAAAAAAAATAGCATAGTTCATGGAGGATATGATTATTTATAAATGCAAAGGCTTTATAGACAGATTTAGAGAACTAAGACTTAAAGTAACCACTTTGCTGGTTAACGATTAATATAGAAAAATTTTAACTTCAATTCTACATACCAACACTAAAACTAGAAAATATAATTTAAAAAAAGATGCGATTCTCAATAGCAAAAAATATACTGTACCTTAAAATAAATCTAACAAAATGTAAAAATCTAATGGAGAAAATTATAAAACTCTATGGGGAATATTAAAGATGACATAAATTAATGGAGCAACATTTCATGTTAATGACTAGAAATATCCAATATTGAAAAATACCAACTCTGCACAAATGAAGGTATAGATTGAATTATGTCTAATAAAAATCCCAGTGGGACTTTTTAGGGAAATGACAAACTGCATGTAAAAAATTTAAATGAAAGATGAAAAGACCAGGAATGGCAAATTCTCTCCTGAAGGAGAAGAACAAGGGGGGAAGAATGCCTTATGAGATGATAAGTTTTATGTAAAGTTATAACAATTAAGATAAAGTAGAATTAGCAGAAGAGTAGAAAAAGTAATGAAATTCAGTTACAAAACAAACTAGGGCCATTTATGAAAATAGACTATATGATAAAGGTGAGATTATGGATCCTTAGGGAAAGGTAAAAAAAATCAATAAATTGTGTTGGCCAATTGCATCTTTGTAGAAAAATAAAACAAATTGGGCTCCTGCTACATAGACAGGAGCAAAAGTAATTCCAGTGCATTATATACTTAAACAGGCAAGACAAATACCTAAAAATTTCATTAGGTAATACAGAGGAGCATATGTTTGTGACATTGGACTAGGAAAACATTTCTTAAACAAGACACAAAATAATGCAAGCCATAAGAGGACAAGTAATAAATTTGATTACCTTAATATAAAGAGCTTCTCATCATCCAAAGTCATCAAAAAGAAGGTATAAAGCAAGCCATATAATGGAAAGATATCGGCAAGCACTTAAAACTGACAAAATGTTAGTGTCTTGAATATACAAAGAACCCCTATGAATTAATAAGAAAATAACCAACAGTCCAATAGAAAACAAATAAACTGTTATAAACAGACATTTCATATCCTAGGTAATGGGCATAGCCGATAGGCATGTGTAAAGATGCTCAACTTCATTTGCACTCAGTTAAATGTCAGTTTAACAATTAATGAGGAAGACCGAAGAAGAATTGACACCTTTGAATTGTGGTGTTGGCGAAGAATATTGAATATACCATGGACTGCCAAAGGAACAGACAGGTGTGTCTTGGAAGAAGTACAACCAGAATGGCTCCTTAGAAGCAAGGATGGCGAGACTATGTCTTACCCGCTTTGGATATGCTGTCAGGAGAGATCTGTCCCTGGAGAAGGACCTTATGCTTGGGAAAGTAGAGGGTCAGCAAAAAAGAGGAAGACCCTCAACGAAATGGGTTGACACAGTGGCTGCAACAATGGGCTCAAGCACAATAATTGTGAGGATGGCACAGGACCAGGCAGTGTTTCCTTCTGTTGTTCATAGGGTCGCTATGAGTCAGAACAGACTCTATGGCACCTAAAAACAACAACAACTAAATGTCAGTTAAAACTACATTGGATAGTGCATATCTGTCAAGTCATCAAACATTAATGAGATTGATAATAACTAAAGATAGTAAAGATATTGACCTGAAGGGTAATATACATTGTTTCTGAGAGTGTAAGTTGGTGTAACTATACTTTACAGGAAATTTATGGGAGTCAGTGCTTCTAATAAAATGAAGATGTGCATACATTAGAATTTGGCAATTCTAATCTTGGTAATTTCTCAAGGAAACTTTTGCATATCTGCACCAGGAAACATATACAAATATGTTTAATAAAATAAAGCATTGCTTTTAATAATACAGTATTGAAACCACCCAAATATCCATTAACGAGAATAGTAAGTAAACGACAATAAGTAAATAAAGATACATAAATCCTAACAAATTCTGCAGATATAATTTTGAGTTTAAAAAAATAAATAATTTGCAGAATCATATATTATATAGAATTAATAGCATTTGAATAAATTTATAACCAAGCAAAAGTAAAAAATGTTTTAAGAATACGTACATGAGAGATCAGCATGTAATGAAACTAAGGAAATGACAATCACAAAGACAAAATTCAGGGAATAGCTGTCCCTGATACAGCAGATATGACAGGAATGGGGAGCACACAGGACTTCAATAGTGTTCATGATGTTACAGGTTTTGAGATGGGTGGTGTGTACAAAAGTGTTAACTTGATTATTATTATTCTTTTTACCTTGTTTATTTTATAAATATGTTTGTACGTATGAAGTATTTTATAATAAAAGTAATTACTTACTATGACAAGGATCCATCTCTTTCATTTCCTGGTTTGGAGGCCATGATCAAATCATTGAATCTATCAGGCTTAAGTTTCTTGTTTAAAAAATAAAATGTTTGCAGTAAAGGTCCCTGGTATTTAGTTTTTTTAAGTAAATTTAAATTTTAATAAAATGTGAATTCTGTTACAAAAAGTTTGACAAACTTAATAATGACAAAAATCACAAAATTATAGCAAAAATAAGTGCACACCCACTTTGATTAGTAATTCATGTATTTGAGTTTTATAGTGAGCACAGTTTGTTGCATACAGCAATGACCAAATATAAGCACTCAGATAATTTTGTAATATCAAATAGCAAAATCAGGCAGTGAAAGCAGGAAGAAATGGCATTAATAAGTGAGAAGGAATTCAGAAGTAAGGGCGAGTCCCACTGGAAGGGTGATTTAACACGTTTGTCGTTCATGCTTGCAAGTGTGCCACATACTTCAAAAGTCCTTGAGAAATCTTGTGATCAGTAATTCAGGAGTGCATATCCCTTCCTCCTTCACTTATGCTGCATGACAAATGAATCAGAGTTTTGCAATCCTTGATAAATGTATCCTTCTGGCTGTAAAAATGATCGCCATTTTAGATAATCGTATCCTCTTGATGTGTCTAAAATTCACTTATTTTGGGCTGGTGGTCAACCAACTATTTATCATTTAAAATAATATTTACATTTCTTATTGTATATTTCATACGGGACTAGATACTACTGTCAAAAAACAAACAAACAAAAAAACAGTTGCCTTCAAGTTGTTTCTGACTCATGGCAACCCCCCGTGTAACAGAGTAGAACTGTTCTCCATAGGGTTTTTAATGGCTAGGTATATCAAAAAGGATTGTACAAGATCTGAGCCCTCAAAAAACATACAAAAGTTTACATGATATTAAAATGAAAAGCTAAAAAGGAACGAAAATTACATTAACTCTTATCCTGTAAGTAAACTGTGGTATAACCACATCAGCCTCTTAGCTCTTCCTTATTCACACCAGTCACCTTTACACTAACCTAGAATGGACTTTTTCAGACTTCTGTAAGGCTCCCTTCTTTTGAACTTTGACCAAATGTCACCTCTTCAGGAAGAGGCCTTCCCCAATCACCCTATTTAATTCACTCTCCACGAGACAATCTCTCTCTCCCTAATCACTTATCCCAGACTAGTATATTTTCTTATTTATTAGTCTAATATTTATCTTCCTTCCCTCTATTGTCCAATGAGGTTGCTTCAAGAAGGTAAAGATTTTCTTCTGTTTGTTTCACTTCTTCATCCCCAGTGCCCAGAGCAAAGGACAGAGTAGGCACAGAACAAATATTCAATAGCTGAAACTCATATGGGCAAGGAGATAAGCCCATGAAGGAATGGTGGTTGGGGGTAGAAGTTTCTCCCAAGGGAAGGGGAATAACTTATTATTGTGTAAACATGGTGTGATTTTTGTATTCATTCTAAGGAAAGGAAACAGAGAGACTGGCATTTTTTATTTAAGTGGTTGCACCTAGAGTAGGGAAGCCTGATTTTTCAATATACTTGTAAGTATGTAGTCTTAAAAATTGATTATTTAGTATACCATGGGCTGCCAGAAGGACAAACAAATCTGTCTTGGAAGAAGTACAGTCAGAATGCTCCTTAGAAGGGAGGATGACGAGACTTTGTCTTATGTACTTTGGACATGTTATCAGGAAGGACATCATGCTTGGTAAAGTAAAGGGTTAGCAAAAAAGAGGAAAACCCTCAATGAGATGGATGGACACAGTGGCTGCAATAATGGACTCAAACACAGCAGTGATTGTGAGGATGGTGCAAGACTGGGCAGTGTTTTGTTCTGTTGTACATAGCGTCGCAATGAGTCGAAACAGACTCAATGGCACATAACAACAACAACAGTCTTGAAAGTATATCATCTTAGGATGTAGCAATAAAAGTAAACTCTGGATTGAAGGTAATACTGCTTCTGTGTTTGTGTAGGAAAAACAGCAAAGGAGGCATCTGCAGGCCTAGATGTGTCCATTTGCCCAACTCCAACTCTTACTATGAAAGAAGGAGACTCTCTGCCACAGAATAAAACTGTACAAGTAAAGACATAGATTTTTTCCAGTCAAAGTTGGAAAAAAAAGAAAAGGTGATGGAGTAAAGAAAGAAAGGATAATATAGGAACAGAGACTTGCAAGACTTGTCAGAAATTAAAAATATGATGACAACGTACAAAAATGTTAACACAATTTATGTGGTTGATGAAAACCTTAATAATATGGAATATAAACCAGGGAACTGTTTTGAGTAGAAGGTCCAGTATTCATTTAGTAAGCATCATGGCAGCAGAGAAAAACAGAAAAGCAGGAGACAGGAACACTGAGGATGACAAAAAAGGGGGGGTGTATAACTGAAGATAATTTTCTTAAGCTCAAGAAAAATTATATTCTTAGATGAGAAAGTACAACTGTAGCTAGTGCCAAACAGTTAAAAAAATAAAAAAATCCCACACTTTTCAAATGTATTTGATTGTTGAGTATAGACAGTGAGCCATTAGTTATGGAAAGTACCAAGAGTAGGGGACACCTAATAATAACAGTGTTTTAAAAAGTGCTTTCTATGAGAAAAGCACTCTTATAAGTACTTTACATTTATTTGTCACAACCATGTTATTAAAAAATGAGGCAAAAAGATATTGAATAACTTTCCAGAAATCACATAGCTTGGAAAAGGCAGAGATGGAATTTGAACCCAGGAAGATGAGCTCAGGTATCCATTCATATAACCATTATATCGTACTGCCAAGATCCACACCTAAAAACATTCAGGTGAAATTCAGAATCCTTGGATAAACTGAAAAAACTTCTACAGAAGGGAAAGAAAATGAACAAGTCTCCAAACAAATCTACCCAACTGAAAAAGTAACTCCTGCAAATGAATAAGATTCAGAATCATATCTGAAAGACACAAACGCTAGAAGACCATGGACCAATGCCTCCAAGAACCGGGACAATTTGATTCTGAACTTACAGTTGATTATATATCCAAGTGAACTATCAGTTATTCTTACAGAAAAATAAAGATATTTTCATACTAGAAAAGATTCAGGGAGTTTATATCATGTATCTTATCTAAAAGTTTACTTAGCATGTACTTGAGGAAAACAGACAAGGATTAAATTGTCTAAAAAGTCTTACAGAGGATTCAAGCAATGTAAGAAAACTCTTTGAATGCAAACTATGCAGTAGACCTAAAAAACAAGAAGTTCGAATTAAAATAGCAGTCTAGATGATCCAGGAGAAATATCTTTAAGAAGAAATAGAATTCTATCATGTAACCTCACGATATAGAACCTATATTTTCTTTAACATAAGAAAAAGATTGTCTCTTCTGTTAGCAAGAATAAAGAAAGGCATTTTGGCACTTTTGAAAAAAATATCTGTACAAGAATATCATTCTCAAAATACTGTGCAAACTAAAATATGGCATGATTTGAGTTAATGAGTGAATATAAGAAAATGGAATCTACTTGATACTTGGAACATTCTCCTTCAAGTAGCAGAGAATTAACCTGGCATTACAGCTCCTCTCCTAAGGGAATAGTCACACTACTTGATTAGGAAGTAAATTATATCGCTAGATGCTGTTGTTATAAATGTTGCTAAATGGTTTTGAGATTTTAGAATCAACCAGTAGGCAAAATTCTGAAGTGTGTTTTTTAGAGCAGACTAAGATGCTGAAACAGACACCCAAAATTATAAGACTTAAAAAAATAAAGAAGTTTATATTCTCTCTGCACAATATAGTTAACTAGGGAATGTTCTAGATCTTGGGTGGCTCTGTATCACAGAGTCATTTATAGACTCAGATTACTTTTATCCTGTGACTCTCTCATTTCCTACATGCTCTAGGCTGGATCAAGGCCAGGTTCGTGTTGTAGCTAGCAGAATTGGGAGGAGAGAGAACATGAAGAAGGCACATCACTATTTAAGTGTCCCACCCTAGAATTGGCAAAAATCACTTCCTTGTAGTCTGTGAACCATTTTTACATCTAGCTGCATTGTGGGTCTCTGTGTTTTGGGGACGCACAAATGCAGGCTGAGATGTGTAGTCAGATACCCAGCTACAGCTATTACTACAGCTATTACTATGGAAGAAGGGGAATCTTCATCACAGAATAAAACTGTACAAGTGAAGATATATCCTATTTTTAGGCAAATGTGTGCCTTCTATGTTTGTTTGTTCCCTCCCCTCCACGAGGTATTTTCATAAGTGACAAACAAATGTAGTAGGTGCAAGTTATTTTGGTAAAAATAAGGTAATTAAGAAAAGTTATAAAAAAAGACGGCAAAGTAAAGAAAAGTATAAAAACCAGAACTCTCTGCCGTTGAGTTGATTCCGTCTTATAGCAACTCAATAGGACAGAGTAAAACCGCCGCATAGGGTTTCCAAGGCCATAATCTTTAAGGAAGCAGACTGCCACATCTTTCTCCTGTGGAGCGGCTGGTGCATTCTAACCACCAACCTTTTGTTTAGCAGCCCAGCACTTAACCACTGTATTACCAGGGCTCCTTAAAGAGAAGCATAGATCAAACAATTTTCTCAGACACTGTAGAGGACATACAATAGATACTCTGGAGTTGAAGGATCAAGAAATGGAGGTTTGGAGAAATATTTTCAGGTACTAAGTGCCAAACAGAAGAACTAAATCTAGTAATATGACCAGTAAAACATTGAACGCATTGGGGAGAGGTGTAAATGCACCATGTTTTGCATATTTTATACCAGAGAATAAATACATACTGTGAAAAGAGATAAGAGATGTCTAAATAGAACAGAAATGGCTAAATAGCTAATTCTGTGCTTTGTGGAAACATTTGCCTGTCATTATATATCTTTATTATTGTTTAAATATTTAATCATGTTATTTTAACCCTATACATTTTAAATGATTAATATAATCATGTTATTTCTTAATTAAAAATACAATAATTTTAAAACAGGCTCTCTATGTCTCTTAATTAAAAATGATAAACATTTCTAAATTCCCTTTTGTTAATTTAAGAAATTGGCATAAAATATAAGAACAAATCTTCTTTCTACTAAGTAATTAATAATATTCTTAAAAGTCACAAAAATGCATTAATAAATTCATTTGAAAGGGGAAAATATATGAGTGAGAGTTAAAAGTCAATTCCCTCATCAGCTCCTTTTAGCTGAGCACAGAAGCATAAAATTAATGCTATATTAGTTGACTGAATATTTCCCTATTAATAAACTTTGCATGAGACTTCAATTAGTTGTTTCTCTTTATTTTCTTAAAAAATCAAGCAATTGGAAGAATGGTTCCATCTGCAAGAGTTTAGAGTAAATTAATACTGCAAAATCAATTCTTGATTTATTTTTATACAATCTTATGAAATGGGATTTGATTAATAAGCACCCTAGCAGTCATTTAAAAACAAATTTTAACATTACCCATGTAGCACATAATAATGACTATGTTATGCAAAGAAATTTATATGCTGGGTGCTATGGGAAAAAAAATAAGAAAATAAGTCATGGTCACTACCCTAATGGAGCTTGCAGTCTAGCATATATATATTTTAGAACTGGAAAAAGTTTGGAGATTGTCCAAATCTATCATCTTTATTTACAGATGGGAGGAAGGGGAGACCCAAGGAATATATTTACCCAAGTAGCACAGATCTCCTAACTGGAGCTGTGCCCTTTCCACTTTAAAACACTTTTCTTCTTCTAGCTCTTTATCCTGATAGCCTTTAAAATCAGTAAGTTCAGTAATCACTCTAATACAATGCAAACGAAACAGAGAATTTACTGATAGTGCCTGTGTCTATGTAATTTATTCACAATGATATGAAATCTGAGTTACTGTGGCATTTACTTGTATGTGTAATCATTCCAGCTAGAATGCAAGGAAATTTGCATCGCACCTGACATATTTCCAGATTCTATACAATATAATCAATACTTCCCTCTTATACACTACTAAGACAAATTAAATTGGTTCAAACTTGCTAAAGGACAATTAAAAAAAAAGCCTTAAAATGTGTGAAAACTTTTGTCCCATAAATCCTGCTTTTAGGTGTTTATCCTAGTGGTAGTATCGAATATGTCTTGAAGGTGTATGTATATCATCCTCATTATACTTTTAATGTTAATAAAAATATAACGGTAATTTAAATGCTAAAAAATAAGAGACAAATGAAATTATGGTACACCCATACAAGGAAACACTATTCAACCAAAATATTGATACATGGATATAAGATTATTGACATGGGAATATGCTTAAAATAGATTAAGTGAAAAACAGCCAGAAAAATCCTATTTAATCTCTAATCCCAGTTTCTGATCCAATTTTTATAATGTTTTATTTGTACATGTACATATATATTAAAAATATTCTATAAGTTTGTCAGTACAATGATAATAGTCATTTCCAGGTTAAGAAATTATGGATAGTTTTATCTTCTTTATATTTAAGTGCTTTTTGTGTTTAAATAATGGGCATATGTTAATTGTGTAATCATAAAAATAATCATTTTGCAGTTTCTTCTATAAACTTGCTTCTATTTTAACAGTAGAGGAATACATGCTACTTAATATGATGTTAATGTGAACAATTAGAGCTAATGCATGAAAAGAAATCTGTGACAGAAAAATGACATACGAAAGGGAGGAATGAAATGGGAGAATTCTGATACAATAACAAATTGTTTTTTTTTTTTAAGAAAATCTCACAAATTTAGATAAATTTGCTGCCAGTTTCACTTAGTGAGCCATCTGTCTTTATTAACTCAGAATTACTTTAAATATAATTTGGGCATAGTTGTTGCATATGACTGTATGGATTCATAGGTTGAAAAAAAGGGTAGTTGATTTCCATACAAATCTGATTAATATTTAACATTTTCAAAGAGCAAGTTGTTAAAAAGTCATTAATGAGATAATCTCATTCAGAGAAGTATTCAGGAAAATCACTGTGCTGTAGCAAAATAATAATGATAATAATACATGAATAAGAGGAAATCTATGACATTTGACACTTCCTTTGCAAACTGCCTCTTCTTGGCTTTTCTGTAATTTCAAATTTTAAGCAGAACAAATATCCAGTCAATTTGGAATCTTCTTCATAGTCTTGTATGTGCTTGGAAAAATGGGCCTAATACAAAGCTATTGCAGCCTAACAAAATTAGGGTTTAATTTATTCGAATTTTCTTTTCTTTCAATGATTTTTCTTAAGACCAACTCTAACTTTGGAGAAAATACTTGCCTAGTCTTTCCTGACTTTTCTTATCTCAGAAACAATGTCAAGATGATCTCTCCATGGCTTATAAATCTATTCTGCCCAGTTATTCAGACTTCTTATACAAGTGCCATCTTCTCCCTCCACTCTGCTTGAGACCAAATAACACTGATGCAAGAAAGGGCTCAAAACACCAACAAGGCCCTTGGCTGTCACAAATTCTGGTGACTAGAGCCAATTTACAAAAACCACACCATTAGACACGAAAGCTTGTTCTCTACGGGTTTCCCCTCTTTACAGGGACCATTATAAAAAATGTGAATCCAATGCGGATTCATGAAAACATAATTGTCAAATATTAACAACCCTTTATTATGATAAATGACAGGTCTCAATATTAAAGAGTGTCCCACAGGTATAAAACCAAACCAAACTTGTTGCCATCAAGTTGATTCTGACTCATAGCGATACTATAGGACAGAGTAGAACTCCCCCATAGGGTTTCTAAGAAGTGACTGGTGGATTCGAATTGCTGACCTTTTATTTGACAGCTGGATGCTTAACCACTGTGCCACCAGGGCCCCTTCCACAGGTATAGGCCTGTATAATCATTTTTGTTCATGCTCTTTTTACATGTCATGGTGCTGTCATCTTTTGTCCATGAAAAGTTCTCTCATAGTCCTTTCCAGAACATTTCCTAAGACAGATGAAGTTTGAATATGTATTTTTTTCTCTCTCATTATTGAAAAACTTCATATTTTTCATTATAAAATCATTAAAGTGAGGATGTTGTTGTTGTTGCTGTTAGATGGCATCAAATCTGTTGTGACTCATAGTGACCCTGTGTATAACAGAACGAAACACTGCCTGGTCCTGTGCCCATTGTTGCAGCCACTGTGTCAGTCCATCTCCTTGAAAGTCCTCTCCTTTTTCATTGACCCTCTACTTTACCAAGCATGATGTCCTTCTCCAGGGACTGGTTCCTCCTGATGACACGTGCAAAGTACATGAGAGGAACTTTCGTCACCCTCCCTTCTAAGAAACATTCTGGCTGTACTTCTTCCAAGAAATTTGTTTGTTCTAGTGTCAATCCATGGTATATGTTCGGTATTCTTCACCAGCACCATAATTCAAAGGCATAAATTCTACTTTGGTCTTCCTTATTATCGTCCAGCTTTCTCATGCATATGAGATGATTGAAAATACTGTGACGGGTCAGGAGCACCTTAGTCCTTAAACTGACATCTTTGCTTTGTAACACTTTAAAGAGATCTTTAGCAGCACGTTTGGCCAATACGTCATTTGATTTCCAACTGGGTGTTGATTGTGGATCCAGTAAAATCCTTCAGAATTTAAATATTTTCTCTGTTTATCTTATTGGTCCAGGTGTAAGGATTTTTGTTTTCTTTACGTTAAGGTGTAATCCACAGTGAAAGCTGTAGGCTTTGATCTTCATCAATAAGTGCTTCAAGTTCTCTTCACTTTCAGCAAGCAAGGTCGTGTCATCTGCATGTCACAGGTTGTTAATGAGTCTTCCTCCAATCCTGACGCTGCGTTCTTCTTCATATAGTCCAGCTTTCCTGATTATTTGCTCAGCATACAGATAGAATAAATATGGTGAAATAATACAACCCTAACGCACACCTTTCCTGATTTTAACCCAGGCAGTATTCCCTTGTTCTGTTTGAACAACTGATTCTCGGTCTATGTTCAAGTTCCGTATGAGCACAATTAAGTGTTCTGGAATTCCCATTCTTTGCAATGTTATCCATAATTTGTTATGCTCTACACAGTCAAATGCCTTTGCATAGTCAATAAAACACAAGTAAGTATATTTCTGGTATTCTCTGATTTTCGCCAAGGTCCACCAGATATCAGCAATGATATCTCTCTTTCCATGTCCGCTTCTGAATCCAGCTTCAATTTCTGGCAGCTCTTTGTTGATGTACTGCTGCAACCATTTTTAAATTACCTTCAGCAAAATTTTGCTTGCACGTGATATCAATGATATTGTTCAATAATTTCCACATGCTGTTGAATCACCTTTCTTTGGAACGGCCACAAACATGAGTCTTCCAGTCAGCTGGCCAGGTAGCTGTCTTCCAACTGTCTTGGCATAGATGAGTGGGCGCTTCCTGTGCTGCATCCATTTGTTGAAATATCTCAATTGATATTCCATCAATTACTGGAGGCTTGTTTTTTGCCAATGCTTTCACTGCAGCTTGGACTTTTCCCTTCAGTACCATTGGTTCTTAATCATATGCTACCTCCTGAAATGGTAAAACGTTGACCAATTCTTTTTGGAACAGTGACTCTGTGTATTCCTTCCATCTTTTTTTCTATGTGCCCTGCAAGAGGATAGGACCCCTCATTTAGAGTAGCTGGGATTGGAGCTAAGCAAGAGTAGTTGGAACTTCTGGTTGCTTTGTTAAACTCCAGTGCTATTCTTGACTTTTCTCACTATTATAGTCTCTTCTTCATTATCTTCTCTGTGATTTTTCAATTACTTTGACTGAATTCATTGACTACATTTTCTGTTTCTACTTTCTACATGTAATGCATGCATCCTTCATTATCTAAATCTAACCCATTATTGAAAATGTTTTAATTATTGTTTTTTTAAATAGAAAGAGCCTATATGCCATTGTTTTTAATAGGAATAATAAAAATTCATTCTCAGCCTGTAAACACATGCTACCAAATTTTCCAGAGTTATGTAATACTGAAAAAAACACCTATATAAAACCCAACAAAGACTTCTGTATAATATGGCACACTAAACCACTGATTACTTAATTATTCGTTTTGTTTTTCAGAAGCTGCTCAGAACTGTTTGTCTTTGGTTTTACAATGTTTGATTATGATATGTCTTGGTGAATTTCTTTTTGTGTGTATCCTACATGAGGTTTGTTGAGCTGCTTGCATGGAAACGCCTTGTCTTTCATGATATATGGGAAATTTTCTGCCAATATATCTTGAAAAATTCTCTCTGTACTTTTTTTTCTCCTCCTCTTCTGGAATCCCTATTACGTGTAAATTATTCCTCTTTATCTCCCACATAACTCTTAGGCTTTCTTCATTGTTCTTTACTTGTTTTTTTCTGATTATTCCTCAAACAAATTAATATCAAGTGATTTGTCATCTCACTGATTCTTTCTTTCACTGATTCAGTTCTACTTCTGTGTCCTTTCATTGAGTCATCTATTTCTGATATTTTATTGTTAATCTTCTGAGTTTCTAGTTGTTGTTTTTATGTGGATTCTATGTGTCTGTTTAGTTTTTTATTTTGTTTTCCTGATTTATTTTAGGTTTTTTTCTGTGTCTTACTTAATTTCTTTGAGGAGCCTAAATGTAAGTCTTTTGAATTCTGTATCAGGTAGTTCTATTATCATTTCTTCCTCAGGAAGGTTTTCTGTCTCTTTATTTTGCTCACTTGTTTGAGCCATCTAATCCTGTTTCTTCATATGACTTGTTATTGTTTGCAGTCTCCAAGGCATTAAGGTGTTAATTTATTTATTTATATATTTCTTTATTGATTGTATGTTTGTTTGTTTTGTCCTGATTTTTTTGTTTTGATATATCGGGAGCTTTGTTTCTTCTCGTTCTCTTTAGAATATCTTTCTTCCTTTGTACTATTTTAATTGTTGTTGTTTTGTGGTACTGGTCTGTGTGTGACTTTGGTGATATCATTTGACTGGGTGTGATTTCCTTTCAATAATGAGTATGCAAGGCCACACCCACAAGTGAGTCCTCTGTGGTTAGGCATGTATGTCTTCCCTTACAGGACTGAGTGGAGGTAGGAGACCTGGTTCTGTCCCTGATGTTGGATGATAAGTTTTGGGTTGTCAGGGTGCCTCCACAGCCCTTGTGGGACCATGAGTCCTTCTTGGTTGGTGCTAGCAGTCAGTGCATCCTCTCTGTCTTAGTCATCTAGTGCTGCTATAACAGAAACACCACAAGTGGATGGTTTTAACAAGAGAAGTTTATTTCCTCACAGTTAAAAGTAGGCTAAAAGTCCAAATTCGGGGCATCAGCTCCAGGGGAAGGCTTTTTCTCTCTGTCGGCCTTCTTCTCTTCAGTGTTCCCCTGGACTAGGAGCTTCTCTGCTCAGGGACCCCAGTCCAAAGGATGCGCTCTGCTCCCGTCACTGCTTTCTTGATGGTATGGGGTCCCCCGTCTCTCTGCTCACTTCTGTCTTTTATATTTCAAGACATTGCCTCAGGATACAATCCAATCTTGTAGACTGAGTCCTGTCTTGCTAACACAACTGCCACCCATCCTCCCTCATTAACGTCATAGAGGCAGGATTTACAACTACAGGAAAATCACACAATACAGGGAATCATGGCCCAGCCAAAGTGATACACACATTCTTTGGTGGGACGTAATTCAATCCATGACACTCTGGAAGTCAGGTGAGGATGTCCCCATAGCCGATGTGAGGCAGTGCTAACCCAATGGACAGGATAGGTCCTCTGTGCATGCACAAACTGGCATCTCGGTAGGTGGTGGAGAATCAAGGGGTTTCAGTGCATGTGCAGTCTGCCTGTAGGAACTGTCTGTGCATGGGGTGTGTGATGCTGTAGTTGAGTGGACTTTGGATGAGGACACTAAGATCTCTTGCTTGTCAATTGTCAGAGGTGCAGATGACACCTTGCTTTACTCAGGGCTTCTCTACACAGTATCTCTGTCTCCTATTGGGAATTCCACGAAATTCCCTTCCTGTGCTCGTCACCCAGGAATACTGCTCACTTTGTCTTCTACTTAATTATATAACAATTAACACCTAATTATTTAGCACTTTATGAAGTTTTTAGTGCATACGTGCAGTATACAATACTGTCATGTAAACTATTAGATACAAATTATATTTTCCTTCTGAGCAGAAACTTGAAGAATGATTAATATGGTAAAGACACGATGAATGAAAATAACCTTTAACAAAACAACATTAAAAAAGCTAAGATACTTTTCATTAGATTTGTATTAGATCTTTATGATCCAAAATCTAGTTTAAAGATTTGTGTCAAGACCTTAGGCTTTCTCTTCTTCTAATTCACCATAAGAATGAAATTGAACAAATTCCTTAGTGTAATTTTTCACTCTTTGATATGACCTGTTCTTCAACATTTTTATCATCCATTGTAGTAAATCCAGCCTCTATATTAGATCTAAGATGTCCGTTTGGTGTAGCTGTCATCTTACAAATTTTGGAAGTTAAGCAATAAACTGTAGAACTGGGTTTTTTTTTTTCTTCTCGTACTTCATTTATTCTTAGGCGTGAAACTATTTTGTAACACAGTTGATCAATCTAAGTACTTCTTTCTATCAGGACTGTTATGGACTGAATTGTGTCCCCCCCCCCCCCCCCCAAAATATGTGTTGTAAATCCTAACTCTTGTACCTGTGGTTATAATCAAATTGGAATGGGTTTTCTTTGTTATGTTAGTGAGACAGTATTAGTGTAACGTATATCTTAAATCAGTCTCTTTTGAGATATAAAAAGAGCAGATCGAGCAAACAACTAAGCAATTGAGCACATTTGGGGAAAGATAGATGCCATGCCACATGAAGATCACCATGATTGCCAAGGAATAGAAACTGAAAAGAAACAAGAACTTTTCCCTAGAACCAAGAGAGAAAGACCTCCCTTACACCCTAAATTCAGACTTCTAGCCTCCTAAATTGTGAGGAAATAATTGTTTGTTTGTTAAAGCCATCCACTTGCATGCAGTATTTCTGTTACAGCAGCACTAGATAACTAAGGCAAGGACCTTTTAATTAATTCTTCATAGGAGCAATGTAATCTTAATCAGTACCTCGCTCCAGATTCTGCATCAACAGTATTATGTAATATGCCTTCAATGTTGTCAGTACCTCTCAGTTGCAAAATTAACGGTGATATTGAGAGGCAAAAAGATCAGTTGAATAATATCTCCATAATTAACGATCTAAAATGTGTCCTAAATCATCCTAGCATGCTCCTAGGATGTCCTGAAGATAAGAAAAGACCTTTCCCACCACACCTCCCAGTTTTTTTTTCCTTTACTTTTGAATTCTTTTTGGATACTTTGATGAATGGTGACAGAAAGCTTTCCACATGAGCCTTGACCAACTTCTCATCATTCAGGCATTATATTTTGTACTCTCTTGAAATATTTACACTAAGGCTATGTTCTCCCTGTGCTGCTCCCAGGCGATGACTAAGCACAGTAGTAGTAGATATATGTCAATTCTCTCCAACACAGAATTATTCCAGTGACCAATGTTTGCTTGGCAGCTCCTCACTGGCCTGGTTGAGAATTTCTCAAAGCTATACTGCAGTCTGAGGCTTTCCTACCCAATCTTCTTTCGTGTTCCCATTTCACAGATGTGAGATATGCATCATGGTCTGAAGGCTCTTCCTGCCTGCTCCTGTTCCTAATTCCCTTTATCCTTCACAGGTGTTTCCACAGTTATTTTTATGTGCCTCTCAGAGTACCTGAACTAACACACCACTTAATGGACAATGAAGTGTACAAAATTCCACTGAAGTCCCCAAGATTTCAGAGCAATATACCAATAAAAGTTTTGGTTGGATATCATCTTTAATTTCTACCTAACAGCACTATTAGTTTATGTTTGGTGACTTTTAGGTCATGGTTGATTATTGTTTTTATTTATTTTGCTTTTTGTTTTAGTAAAAAAAAAAAAATCCATTGATAAATCAATGTATGGGATGACATTGTTTAAAAAAAAAAAAAAAATCCCAGTGTCAAAATGATTGAGAATTTTCTCTGCAATAGCAACACGATTGTTTGCAGTTTATGGGGGAGAGTGCTGCAGGCTCACTGTCATTGGATGCTCTCATCCTGATCTTTAATTGTGTAATGTTGCATGGTCCTTAAATCTCCCAAACTAGCTCAGTTTTGTTTATAACTCAACTCCTTTATAATATCACCACCTTTCTCCATCTCCTTCTTTAGATCTTTAAAAATATTTAAACAATCCAAGATTAGCCCTAATCCTAACAGGTGAATTGCTGAGATACAGCCATGGTGTATCATAAAACCTCTCACCTGGGAAAACCTACATCTTTAGCTAGGATTTGTTAGCAGGTTTTTCATTTGATAGCAAAGTATGTCAAATTTTATTACAAGTACTTTCAGCAAATATTCCAATGTAAGAAAGCAAATTATGAAACATTACATTAAAAACAAAACACCATAGATTTTCCTTTTGAACAACCCCACAGGACAAGGATATTCAGAAAGAAACAAGGACAATATTCCTACACTTAGTGTTTCATTTCCAGCTACCTCTCTTGCCCAAAATGTATAAAAATACAAAAATTAATTGTCACATTTTAGATAAAATTCTCAGTTCAAAATTGCCACTTTAAGCTTTTAGAGGTCTTGATTGAACTTGTTCACTTTTCAGAGTAATAAATATAATTCTATTTCTGAAATATATTGATAATATTATTACTGTTGTTAGTTGTTGCGGCATTGATTCCAACTTATGGCAATCCCATGTATGCAAAGTAGGATTGCTTCATAGGGTTTTCAAGGCTATAACATTTCTGCAGCAGACCACCAGGACTGTCTTCTGAACCACCAACTTCTTGGCTATTAGTTGAGCACTTAACCTTTTGCACCACCCAGGAGAATTTGGCATGCCAGAAAAGCACATTCATCTCAGAACTATAATTTTTGCCCCTCTCCTTTTTATTTTATTTTTTTAAGTTTACCTAGTAGTAGGATGAAAGGAGCCCTGGTGGTTCAGTTGTTAAGCACTCAGCTGCTAACCAAAAGGGTGGAGGTTCTAACCCACCAGCAGCTCCATGGGTGAAAGATGGAGAGATGTGGCAGTCGGCTTCTGTAAAGATGACAGCCTTGGAAACCCTATGGGGCAGTTCTACTCTGTCCTATAGGGTCACTATGAGTTGGAATAGACTCAACAGCAACGGGTTAAGTTTTGGTTTTAATTTAGGATTAGAAATTGTCAAGCTCCGCATAAGAACTTTCCATAAAAAGTGGGATGAGGATTGAGAGTAGTAAAAGTTAGAGTGGGAATATGAGGAAATTAAGCAGGTGTGAAAATAGCTCCTCTAGTGTATCTGGAGATAATCATTATCATAGACTCATAGAATGTTGTGGCTGAAAAGTTTCTTAAATATTGTTCTAATTTCCTAAGTATCAAAGGGAGAAAATGGAGGTCTATCTTTTTTTTTTAATATATATTTTATTGTACTTCAGGTGAAAGCTTACAGAGCAAATAGTTTCTCATGAAATAGTAGTACACATGTTGTTTTTTTTGACATTGGTTAACAACCCCACAACGTATTAAGCCTCTAAATTCTCAGCCTTTTTTTTTGATGAAAATTACAGATGGCCAAAGATACACCGTTTCAAAATTTTCTACATTCACAGTTCAGTGACATTGACTACGCTCTTCCAACTGTGCTGTTATTCTCACTTAAGATGAAGGCTTACAGAACAAAATAGTTTTTCATTTAACAGTTACTACACATGTTGCCCTATGACAATGGTTAACAATCTCACAGCACATCAAGAATATCCTTACTCCACCTTGTGTTCCCTATCACCAGGGGGCTTCCTTGTCCCCTTCTGTCTTCTGGACCTTGTCAGTGGACTATTGTACCTCTTTAGTCTCATTTGTTTATTTATTTATTTATTTATTTATTTATTTTTATTTTATTTAAACACCATTTCAAAACTTTTTACTTACACATTTAAGTGATATTGACTATGCTCTTCCAATTGTGCTGCCATTCTCGCCCAAGATGAAGGCTTACAGGACAAAACAGCCTCCCATTTAATAGTTACTACAAATGTTGCCCTATAGCAGTGGTCAACAATCTCACAATACATCGACAGTGTCCTTATTCAATTTGTGTTCCTTATCATCAGTTTCCTACTCTCCCTCTGCCTTCTGGCCCTTGTCACCGGACTCCTGTACATCGTTAGTCCCATTTAGTTTTACTGGGGTGTCCATTCCCAGGCTTAACATCGAACCTTGAAGGTAACTTCCCCTCTGAGCTGAAAGGGTGTCTGGGGGCCACACTCTCGAGGTTTCTCTAGTATTCTTTAGGCCATTATATCTGGTCTTCTTATTTTTTTTTTTTTGGGGGGAGTTAAAATTATGCTCTACATCCTACTCCAGCTCTGCCCAGAACCCTCTGTTGTGATCCTGGTCAGAGGAGTCATTGGTGGTAGCCGGGCACCATCCAGCTGTACTGGGCTCAGTCCCGTGGAGGCCTTGGTAGCTGTGGACCATTAGTCCTTCGGACTAATCTTTTCCTTGTATCCTGTTCTCTTCGTTCTCCCTTGTTCCCGAAGGGATGAGATCAGTGGAGTATCTTAGATGGCCGCTCATAGGCTTTTAAGACCCCAGACACTACTCACCAAGGTAGAATGTAGAGCATTATCTTTATAAGTAGTGTCATGCCAATTGAGCTAGATGTTCCCCGAGATCATGGTCCCCAGAGCCCTCCGTCCAACAACTCAGTCCCTCAGGGGGTTTGGATGTGTCTATAGGGCCTCCATGACCTTTCCTTGTGCAGGTTGTGTTAGATTCCCCTGTACTATGTACTATCTCATCTCTCACCCAAGTTACCACTTACCTATTACCTATTTAGTATCCCCCCCCCCCCCAATCCCTGGTAACCAACAAGGATTGTTACATTTTGCATGTGAATTTTTTCATGGGTTTTTACAATAGAGGTCTCATACAATATTTGTCCTTTTGTGATTGACTTATTTCACTCAGCATGATGTCCTCCAGTTTCATCCATGTTATGAGATGGTTCACCGATTCATTGTTCTTTCTCGTTGCATAGTACTCCATTGTGTGTATGTACCATAGTTTGTGTATCCATTCGTCTGTTGATGGACATCGAGGTTGTTTCCATCGTTTTGCTATTGTGAATAATGCTGCCATGAACATAGGTGTGCATATGTCTATTCGAGTGATGACTCTTATTTCTCTAGGATATATTCCTAGGAGTGGGATTGCTGGATCGAATGGTACGTCTATTTCTAGCTTTCTGAGGAAACGCCATATCATTTTCCAAAATGGCTGTATCATTTTGCATTCCCACCAGCAGTGTATAAGAGTTCCCGTCTCCCCGCAGCCCCTCCAACATTTGTTATTTCCAGTGTTTTTGATTCGTCCCAGTAATGCCGGGGTGAGATGGTATCTCATTGTGGTTTTAATTTGCATTTCTCTAATGGCTAGTGATCGCGAGCATTTCCGCATGTGTCTGTTGGCCATTTGAATGTCTTCCTTGGTGAAGTGTCTGTTCATTTCCTTTGCCCATTTTTTGATAGGATTGGTTGTCTTTTTGTTGTAGAGGTGTTGGATTTTCTTGTAGATTATGGAGATTAGACCTTTGTCTGACTTGTACTGTCCAAAAATTTTTTCCCAGTCTGTAGGTTCTCTTTTAACTCTTTTGGTGAAATCTTTTGAAGAGCATAGATGTTTGATTTTTAGAAGATCCCAATTATCTAGTTTATCTGTTGGGTTTTTTGTGTTGATGTTTATGGTTTGTATCCTGTTAATGCCATGTATTAAGGTCTGAAGTGTTGGTCCTATTTTTTCTTCTATGAATTTTATAGTTTGAGGCTTTATATTCAGGTCTTTGATCCATTTTGAAGTAGTTTTTGTATATGGTGTGAGGTATGGGTCCTGTTTCATTTTTCTACAAATGGATATCCAGTTTTGCCAGCACCATTTGTTAAAAAGACTGTCTTTTCCCCATTTGATGTATTTTGGGCCCTTGTCAAAAATCAGGTGACCGTAGGTGGATGGATTTACATCTGAGTTCTCAATTCTGTTCCATTGGTCAATGTCTCTGTTGTTGTACCAGTACCAGGCTGTTTTGAGTACTGTAGCTGTATAGTAGGTTCTCAAGTCAGGTAGTGTGAGTCCTCCAACTTTATTCTTCTTCTTCAGTAGTGCTTTACTTATTCGAGGTTTCTTCCCTTTCCATATAAAGTTAATAATTAGTTTTTCCATCTCTTTGAAGAATGTTGTTGGTATTTGTATCGGAATTGCATTGTATTTGTAGATTGCTTTAGGTAGAATTGCCATTTTCACAATGTTGAGTCTGCCTATCCATGAGCGTGGTATGTTTTTCCATTTATGTAGATCCCTTTGGATTTCATGCAGCAGTGTTTTGTAGTTTTCTTTGTATAGGTCTTTTATATTCCTGGTCAGATTTATTCCTAAGTATTTTATCTTTTTAGGGGCTATTGAAAATGGTATTGATTTCCTGATCTCCTTTTCATCGTTGGAGGTCTATCTTGTGACCTGACTCTCCTGTGTAGCTCATCTAAGAGCCAACCTCTGGAAGCAAATGCCTCAACTAGCTCTAATTATGTTTTCAGTTATAGTTCTTCTTCTCGCATTAAAGCATTCTCAGCCTCAGGAGGTGTGGTAAGATGAGTAGATACATAAAGCCACAAGATAAATATGCACATTTCTGAGTGCTGCTTTGAATTTTAAATTTGAGAACAATATTTTGGATTTTTATATTGTTTAAAATATGTATGCTAAAATATTATCTTCTTTAAAATATTTATGTTGGCAAAATAAATAGACTTTGATTTTTCCATATTGCCTAACATAGCGTTTGTTACTAAATGTATAGAGAGCTATTTTTTTTTTTTTTATCTTCAGAACTAATTGGAAACTGGTAATTTTTTATTGTCTTAAAACAGGATGTTGTTAGCATTGCAACTAGAGATTACACTAATGTAGCCAAAATGTCTGGTTTCTCACTAAATGCTTGCAACCCACGTTAAGGACTTAAACACAAAACAAACAAACAAAAAAACTGTCATATTATGAACTACTGTTGCTTTTAAAAATTTTAATAATGTGCAAGATACAAAGTTATAACTCATAATTGCATTAAATATTTTGAGTTGAACACATAAAATTGATTGAGCTTAATTCTATTGCTCACAGAAGTGAATTTTCCATAACAAAAATTTAAAAACTGTATTTTAAATATAGCATTATTTTGAAACATAGCAGTGTTGTATCATATTCTGATCAGTGGTTCAAATCAGGTCTTTTAAAGCATCTAGGCACCAAAAATAAACAAAGTTGAGAATAACCTGAAGTTAAAAAAAAAAAAAAAAAATAACACCTCAGATCTCAAAGTATGACAGTGCAAAACAATAACAATTGGCTCACAGTTAGTGGGCATTTAATATGCATCAGATATTATTGCCCAAAGAAGCTCGTTAGATACTATTTTGATTGTCCCCATTTTACTGATAGCGATAATGTCACTGCAAATAATGAATCTTAGATAAGTAGCACTTGTCAATCTAAAAACATGGATGTTAGTTGAAGAATGGTTTCATTATTTTGGAGATAAAACATGATATCTGTGAAGGAACTGCTTGAACAGTTACTACATGAAACCATCATTTTTTACAACATTATTTTTTAAAAAAGCATTTAGTCTATCTTTCTGGCAAAATATATTGAGTGCAGTTTGTAAAGTCTCTCAACACCAAACCTAATGACTCAAAATCTATTTTAAAAACAACCAAAAATTAACGAGGATAAATAAGCAGAATTCAAGCAAAAGGTGGGGAAACCATGTCACTTCAACCGTATAATCAAGAGGCAGTAAGTTGCCAGAATCTTCTCACAATTATTTTATTATTCAACCTCTCCAAAATGAATTAAGTGGGTATGAGCTGGGAATAGTGGAGTATTAGCAGCCTCTCCTGCTGGAGGGGGACAATTTAGAGAAGCAACCTATTTCCATTGCTAATGACAACGGCTCCAGGCAGATTTGAACTGCTAGCACTTTCTATTTTATCATTCTCTGGCCAAGGAGGAAGGCTGAAAAGACTGTTATTAACCAGAAATCCAGAAATAAGTATGTCCAAGAGTTATCAGGTGCTTAACAAAATGAAGAGAAAAATGAAATGAGGAGGGAAGTAAAAGACAATCACCACTGAAGTACAGTTAGCTCCTGGGAAACATGCATAGAAACTGGAATTTCTCTTTTGCATATCTCCTTTTGGCTGACATAGAGAAGGTAGGCATCTGAGTAGAAGATATACAGCTGTAAAAAGCACAAAAATCTCCAGAAACTTCTTTCTCTCTAACTACAGAGAATGACTGTCAGAGTCACATAACGGAGCTTCCTTGAATTGAGGTAATAATGATCCAAAACTCAAGTGCAATCCAGCATAAACAGTCATTAAAATCACCACTTCACTTTCTTCCTCAACTCCTTTCCCCATCTGGCTTCATCACACTTCGATGTCAAAACCATAACCCTAGTTAATTTTAATTCTCCACCTACTTTATAACAACAGTTAGAGGAAAATATCCATGCTAATAGGCCTGTTGACGGCTCCATAATCAAACTACATTTCCCCTATCCATTCACTTTTGCTGTCTCCTAGCTTTTCAACACCACAGCATTCTCCTCAAACCTCAAACCTCACTTCCTCTCTTCTCTCTTCTTCTCTGATGGCTTTTCTTCCTCTTTCACTGAGAAAACTGAAATAATCAGAAGAACTTCACAGACACCAACTTCATAGACACCAACTTCACATCTACCCATTTGCAGCGTATGAACTCATATACTCTGCCTTCTTATTTAGGTCAGCTGTTCAAGCCCTCACCCAAAGACAGACCTTCTACTGTGAACAGGGGTCCATTCTTTCTTGACCAGTGTCATAGTTACCTAGTGCTGCTGTAACACAAATATCAAAAATGCATGACTTTAAGGAACAGAAATTTATTTTCTCACAGTTCTGGAGACTAAAAGTCCAAATCAGGGTCTCGTCTGAGTTGATTCCTTCTTTGTCAACAGCCTGGGTATTTCTTGGTTCCTTGGCTTGTAGGCAATCTTCACATGGCCCCTGTCTTCCCCCATTTGTGCTTGCTTCTGTGTCTTAATCTGCTCTTTTTTTTTTTTTTTTACTTAAAAGTGATTAGGTTTAGAACATACCGTACACTGATATGGCCTCAGTAACCTAACAAAGAAAGCTCTATTTCCAATAGGATTCCATACGTCCACAGGTATAGGGAAATAAATTCCAGCAAGTATTTTATGGGGTGGCAATTCAATCCATAACAACCACTCAAGGATGTTATTCTAGTGGTTCTCCCCACTATTGCCTTCACTTTCAATTATTCCCTCTCCACTAGATCATTTCTGTAAACATGTTGTGCTTTTCCTCCCTTCATTAAAAAAAAAAAAAAAATCATCTTGACTCCACTTCTTACACTGCAGCCACTGCTCATATTCTTTGCTTTCATTGAAGTAAATCTTTTTGAATTAGTTGCCTATATTTGTTGCCTCCCATTCCTGATCTTATTTTCTTTTAACCCCACTCTGATTGGGCTTTGGTTCCTATCACTAAAATTAAAACAACTCTTGATAGGCGCTTGAGTGGCCTCCTTCTTACTAAATCCACTGATCAATTTCTGGTCTTTTTCTTAACTTGACCTGTCAACATAATTTTACTCTTTGCCTGCATGACACGTTGCTTCTCGTTTCCTCACTATCTCACTAGAGACTCATTCCTAGTCTCCTTTGCAAATTCCTTCTCTTTTTCTGACCTTTGAACTTTGGAGTGACCCAGAACTCAGTACTTGGTATCTTCTCTATCTACGCTCACTTTCCACGTGATTTTATCCTATTCCAAGGCTGTGAATATCATCTATATACAGACTACTCAAATTTAGTTCTTCTGCCTGAACTTCTTTCCTGAATTCTACACTCACGTATATCATTTGGATATCAAATAGATTTCTGAAATATAAAGTGTTTAAAACTAAAATTTAGAACACCACTCCAAACCTGTTCCATCTGAAGTCTTTCTCATTTTACTTTGTGACAACTTCATCTCTTCAAATGCTCAAACATAAATTCTTAGGATCATTCTTGACTCTTCATTTTCACTCTCCATGTCCAATTCATAGGAAATCCTTTAGGCTCTACCTTCAAAATAATTCATTTTCCCTGCTCTACCACTAACAGCTTCATGCACGTCATCACATCTCTAGACTGAATTACTGTAATAGCTTCGTAATTTTCTACCTGCTTTCTCCCTTGTCTTCTATAGCTTGTTACTTCACAGAAAGTGACAGGAAGTTACAAAAATATGTACAGGGAGGTCTCATTAATCACCTTCACTAATGGTTACATCTTACATAACTATAGTTGGCAAAATACTACTGAAATCAGGATGTCGAAATTGATACAATCCACAGATCTTACTCAGATTTCACCAGTTTCGTGAGCACACAGTGCTTCTTTTAAAAAGTATATCAGATTTAAAATTTTGCCCAAATGCTACCTTTTCACAAAGGCCAACTCAAACCATGCAATTTAATATTGCAACCTGCTCATGCAATTTATGTTCTAGTGCAATAGGATAGAAAATAAACATAATAAGTGTAGAATGTTAGAAGATGTTAACTTCTATGGAAAAACAGTAGTGCAAGGTCATGGACTCGAATCTAGGTGCCTTGGCTAAGATGGAAACGTCTGTTGGTTCTTTTTTCAAACAGTTAAGAGAGTAGGTTTGGGCCATATACAAGAGTTTGAGTCACTATTTCATCTCTGAAGCTATGTAATTTTGAATAAGTAACAATTTCTTTAACCTTGATTTCTTCCTTGTGTTAAGAGGGAGGAAAGTTTAAACAAAGAAATAAAGTTATTGTGAGTTTCAAATGAGATAATAAACACTTTGCAAACAGCAAAGTACTCTATACATGCAAAGTATAATTAATAGTGTTAATAGAACTCAACATATAACTTAGGCATAGATTCTAAGAGATGTGTTATGCAGAGTTCCAAGGAGAGTATGTTGCTACCTGCTGTGGTTGAAGAAGGTTTTGTGGACAAAGTGATAGGTAAATGTGATATACATTATATATGAACTCTAGGTGACGTTGAAGGGAATCCTGGGCAAAAAGAACACCACAGTCAAAAGAAGGGCTCTAAAATAATGGGATATCTTGGAAACTGGATGACTTGATTTTGAATTGTAAATAAGGAAGGCGTAGAAAATAATTGTGGATGGGTGAATTTGGATTGGGGGACAGTGGTTGGTGGTAGAATTCTCGCTTTCAATGAGGGAAACCTGGGTTTTACTGTCGACAGAAGCACCTCATGCACACCCACCACCATCTGTCAGTGGAGGCTTGAATGTTGCTCTGATGCTGAACAGGTTTCTGTGGAGCTTCAAGACTAAAACAGACAAAGAAAAAAGTCCTGTCAATCTACTTTTGAAAATCAGCCAGTGAAAACCCTATGGATTACAATGGTCCAATCTGCAACCTATCATGTGGATGATGCAGGACCAGGTAGTATTTCCTTCTGTTATGCATGGGATCACCCTGAGTGACATCAGTTAACAGCAATAACAGGATTTGGATCACTTTTTGACCTACAGAGAATGCTTCAATTTGAAAACAACAGAAAACTGTTGAAAGATGATGATATGTTTGAAGCTGTGTTTAGGATGGAACAAAGGAACAGGAATTTACTGGGTACCAGACACTTTGCTAAGCAAGATCCATACCATTAGTCCAATTTTAAGTACTAGAAAACTGAGCCATAGAGATTAAATTATGCCAGGGATATTCAGCCAAGAATTCTGAAACTAAGATTCAAATCCAAATATATCTGGCTCTAAATCTTTCCATTACTCTACGGGGCTTTCAGGATTAATCTGACAAATGTGTGTTGAGTTTTTGGGAATGAAGAGAAAAAGAAGCAGTGAAATCACAAATGAAGCTCACTCAACATGTAACAGATGCCTAGAGAGTTATGAAGTAAATTAAAAGTCTTTTCATTTTTCTTGTAACATTTGTTGGGACTCGTTAGCTTGAATCTTCTATTTTCTAAACATTGCCAAATGACCTTATTAATTTATTTTCAAATTTCAGAATAATGTAAAAGCTGTTTCATTTTTTTAGAAAATGATGTAAAATTCAGGACATTGTAAAAATAAATGAAAATTGCATGTTGATTCATAAAATGCAGCTTAACTCTCTTGGCATCATATTATATGACTCAGACAAATATGAGAGGATTCATAGGGAGTAGGCACTGTAGGGGGGCCCCGGAACTACTCACGTGCCAGAGCAGGTGCTGAAAACAAACCCCGAAGAAGAAAACTAATCTATCATCCCCATATATGTTTACTGTGTTTTTCCTAGCACATAACGAAGACACTTCGTTGAACAAAATGATTCCTGCCTTCAGGCTCAGTACCTTATCAGTTCTCAAGTGATTCTAATGGGGATGGAAAAGATAGACTAAAATGACCCCATTTTCTCTGCTGTGGTTATTAATATTATTTCCTGGGAAGATGACTGTGCTACTCCAGGGGGAAAAATTGGTATAGTGTTCTTCCCAAGTCTCCTGCCTTTGGCATTAGCCTTGTGTTCCAGAATTGCCCCAAGGCACAGCCCTTCTATGCTTTTTGGGAGACACAATCTTTTGTGTTCAGCATCTCTCCTGATCCCTGATCACAAGGGCTAAACCAGCTATTTGAACCTGGCTGCCTAGCACTGCACTTGCCGTTCTTCCTCGATGCCAGCCCTTTGTCCCATTACAGATATGTATTAACTATGCACTGATCACTGAACTCACAACTGCCTGCCTAGCTGGCTGACTGGCTGCCTGGAATTGTCAGCATACTCAGCATGGAATCTATTACTGTGCTATCTCATTTGAAACTTCAATATTAGCTGAAATATGACTGAGACTATGTCTTCTATGCACCATTTATTCATCCAGCTGTTACTTCTTTGATATCTGTCTTGTCCAAGAGGGCAGATCTTGGGTAGGATCTTTCTTCTACCCATTCTAAAAAGGATGTTTTGGATAGAACATGTTCCAGGGTTGACATAATCAGAAAGATAAAAAAGGTGGAAAGGTAGAAAAACAGCTGAATTGCAAAATAAGGTAAATCTGTGTCCTCCTATAAGGGTAGGTAGAAAGCAGCAATGGGAATTTCTTAATCTATTGAAGTTTGCAAATCCAAGTGTACATGTAGAGACTTCACTTCAGGACTTTCTGTTTAAAGGTTATGGGCCCCAGGCAGGATATCTAGAACCCGCTGGTATTCCATTCCTAAATTCCCATCCGAAGAAGATTAGCTGGGCAAGTCAAGGCTCAATCTAAGAGAACCCGGGCCCAGCAAAGACTATTGAGACATGAATAGAAAAACTAGATAATACTCCAGTTACTGGACTTGATTGTGAGGTGGGGATGGGGTTTTGTATAAACTGCAGAAGTCAAGATATTAGAACTGGAGATTGGAAAAGGACCGTGTTGACTTGATGGTAACTCACCTGAATGTACATTAAGAACCAAGAAACCAAACCCGTTGCCATCGGGTCAGTTACCACTCATAGTGACCTTATAGGACAGAGTAGAACGACCCCCATAGGGTTTCCAAGGAGCAGCTGGTGCATTCGAACTGTGGACCTTTTGTTTAGCAGCTAAGCTCTTAACTACTGTGCCACCAGGGTGCCAAATATATATTAGAGCTTCTTAAATTCTCCCAGACCAAGAACAAGATTGAGCCTCAGTTTAGGGAAATGACAGTCACAGATATACAGATTCTGACTTTATTTAGCACATGGTCTCCTCACTAGGGATATTGCAATATAAACTATGACCAATACAAAATGAATAATTTTAAAGGCTGTCACCTTCTCTGGTTCTTTCTTTTTTTAAAAAAAAACTTTTATGGAAACCTGAAATGAAAAGGCCATTTCAGACAGTGACGCTAAGTTTCTGTGGGGGCCCTATGAAAAGCAAATATTTCTTCCCTCTCTTTAATTTTATCTTGGAGCTAAGGTCTAGTGAAAATAAATGTGCTCTCTTAGGATATGATATCCCAGTATGTGTGCATCCGTGTGTGTGTGTGTGTGTCTCTGGGTGTGTGTAGAAGAGTCTGTATCTACTTTTATAATAAGGAAGAAGAAGCATAGTGCTAACTTAGAATAGTTCCTTAGGATCCACAAAGGAGAATTTGGAAAAATAGATCGATTTTACTTCTCTATTAAATATAGGCTCCAATCTCGGCAATAGTGAGAGTTTCTGCCATTATACATGTCCAAACAATTACTGTAATTTTTTTGTAACTTAGGGGTAGCTCTGATGAATACAATCTCAATATTTATTGTGACTCTATTGTTTCAGTTTTGTAATAAAGTTGAAAGATGTGAAAAAATGAAAATATACATTTTTTTGCCCTAGGGCAACATGTAGTCTAACAGAGAACATACTAAAAACAAAAACAAAACAAAACCGTTGCCGTTGAGTTGATTCTGACTTATAGTGTTCCTTTAGGACAGAGTAGACCCGCCCCATAGGGTTTCCAAGGAGCAGCTGGTGTATTCGAACTGCCAACCTTTCAGTTAGCAGCTGCTCTCTTAACTACTGCACGACCAGGGCTCCAAAATGACGAATTAGCTCTTATCACAGATGGAAAGTGCTAGCAAAGTATATACCAAAAACGAAATACACAGGAAAATTGTACAGACTTCAAGCAAACAGTTTCAACCCAATTTTTAAGAAAATAAGCAAAGGATTTAAATAGACATTTCTCCAATGAAGATATACAAATGGCCAATAAGCACATAAATCAATGCTCAGCTTCATTAGTCATTAGGGAAATGCAAATCAAAACCACTTCCTTCCACTAGGATGACTATAATAAAAACAAACAAACAAAATAAAATAACAAGTGTTGTCAAGGATGTAGACATATTGTAACCCTCACACATTGCTGGTGAGAATGTAAAATGATGCAGCCACTGTGTAAATCAGTTTGGCAGTTCCCTAAAACATTAAAATAGAGTTATCATATGAACCAGCAATTCCACTCCTAGGTATATACCCAAGAACATTGAAAACATATGTTTACACAAAAACTTGTGCACGAATGTTCATAGCAGCATTTTCATAATAGCTAATGTGTGATAGCTAATGTGTGGAAGTGACCCATATGCATATCAGCTGATGAATGGATAAACAAAATGTGGTATATTCATACAATGGAATGTTATTCAGCTATAAATGAAGTACTGATGCATGCTACAATATAAACTGGAAAACATTATGCTAAGTGAAAGAAGCCAGACACAAAAGGCCACATGCTGTATGATTCCATTTATATGAAATGTCTAGGATATGTGAATCCATACAGAGAGAAAGTAGATTAGTGATTGCCAGAGGCTGGGAGGAAGCCATGAGGGGAGAATGAGGAGGGACTGCTTAATAGATGCGAGAGTTTCTTTTTGGGGCGATGAATGTGTTCCAAAATTAGTGGTCATAGTTGCACATCTCTGAATATATTGAAAACCACTGAATTGTTTATAATGGTTAACATGGTAAAATTTTATGTGAATTTTATCTTAAATTTAATTTTATATCAATTAAGTTTTATCTCACACACACAAAACCCACATAATTTACAATATAAGAGATTTGTATATTTCAAGTGGAAGTGTAATTCACAAAATATAGGCTTCATGTACTTTACCATCATCTAAGAGAGAATTCCCCTACACAAAAGGTTGTTTCCAAAGCTCTTTTGTAAATTAGGTTTGTTTTAGAGTTGGAAAATATGATGTATCTATATCCAGCTATCTATCTTTCTATCTATACACACACGCGCCCATACCTAAATTCCTGGAATGGAAAGAAACCAAGTTAGATTAAAAACGAGTTTACTTGATCATAACAAGACTACAACTATATACGCATTCAGTTAAGACAGGCAGAAAATGGAACCATCATAATGATAGTAATTAGACTTATGGAAATAATAGGATAGAAAAAAATTTAGTGAGAAATATGTGGTTTTACAATATATACAGGAAAATTTTGCTCTGGTAAGGATGGAGTATTATAGATTAGATTTACTCTTCTACCTGAAACAACCAGAAAAATAGGGATTCTGTTTATCTAAGTATAAATTTAGCAGCTATGTTCTATTGCTTAGACTTAAGGGACTACTGCCATGTGAAAAGTTCTCTTTTATATCTTCTGGTAATTTCTTTAAATATTTTATTCAATATATGCCCTCTTTTCTAGCACACAAGTAAATGAACAACTCTGAATGAATAGTTTCACACATGGCATTCTCTGATGAATAATTTAATTACTCTCATACTGGGGTCCACACACTGTGGCCCATGGCCAAATCTGGCCTGCCACCTGTTATTGTAAATAGTATTACTGGAACCCACACCCATTAATATGCCTGCCCTCCTACTACAAATGGCAGAGTTGAATAGATGCAATAGAGACTATATAGCTTGCAAAGCCTGAAATATTTACTATCTTGTCCTTTACAGAAACTTACCAACTCTTCCTCCCTCCTACTTCTATGCTCATTAACTTGAATTTCATGGTTATTTATTATAATCACCTCCTCACAAACATTCCCAAATTTCTTTTCAATTCCAATGTTATCTACTCAAACAGGTTTTCCAGGACCATTTTATTTACATGTACTCCTTACCTCATCACCCAGTTATTTCCATAATAGAAGCTACAACAATCTAATTATTTTGTTTATTTATTTATTGTTAACTTGTTCATTGTTAGCCCTCCTCCCCTAAAATAAAATCTCTAAGGACTTAGACACTGTTTCTCTAATTTATATTTGAATTTCCAGGACCTAATGTAGTTCTTGGAGCCCTGGTGGAGCCGTGGTTATGCGTTCGGCTGCTAACCAAAAGGTTGGCAGTTTGAATCCGTCAGCCTCTTCTTGGAAACCCTATGGAGCAGTTCTACTCTGTCCCATAGGGTCACTATGAGTCGGAATCGACTCAATGACAATGGATTTGGTGTTTTTGGTTTTAATATAGTTCTCAGCAAATAGTATATGAGCCTAAGAATTGTAATAGTTATTAGAATATAAAAACTAATTTTGTATTCAGCTAAGTTTAGTGAATGTAGAGTTTAATTTATATAGATTCCTTTCTGTCAAGACTTCTTATAGCCTTTAATGAATTTTAAGTCTTCAGGAGGGAGCTACTGTATGCAGGGTTTCCAAAATTAAATTTGATTATTGAGCTTTTATTTCATAAATATGTTTCATAGGAATACTATAAGAAGTGTTAGCACATGTGCTACTTTGAAAATATATCACATGTATCATTTTGATATTTGAGAAACATACTGAACAGACAGAATAGGTGTATTTACTGTGAATGTATTGAACATATAAAATATGAAACTGCTTGGCCCTGTAGAGGATGCAAAGGTGAAGCATACCTGGAGTGTAGAGATTGGTGGAGCAGAGAAAGTTGTTCACCAACAACTTAAGAAATACATGGTAAAATGTGAATAGATTATGCTATTTGAACCAAGGACTGAAAAATTAATTTTTTTAGGGTTTAGAATTGGCTTCAAATTTAAGTGGGCTTTAGTGGTAAGCTTTTTGCATATTTAAAAAAGTTTCCCTGAAAATATCTGCAAAATACTGAAATCTATAGCTTGCCTTTGAATAAATTCACCATTGAGGCTTAGCTGCACATTTAATTTTTCTTATTTATCAGGCTAGGATGCTATTAATTAATGCAGTGATATATGAAAAATGCATTCTGTAAATTATAAAGTTTAACAATGTCTGATTTTTTTTCTTTTTGAACTAAACTTATTTTATTCATTTTCATGTCATATTCTCAGAATAAAGAAGAAAATACATTACTTACGTATTTATTTACTCGTTCATTCATAAATACATAGTCGGTGACCCCATTCTTGGGCAAACAAGCTTTTTTTCTTTTCTTTTCCTTTGTTTAATTTTCTCTTCCTTGTGATTGTCTACTACAATGAAATAGTCTTTCAAAAGTGGTAAATCACATTTTACGTGTTGATTTTTAAATTGAATTTCTACTGATGCTTGTATATGTTTTAAGAGGTCTTTGTTTCTAGACTGGGCTGCATAGCCACAATACATGTAAATAAACATTTTTTGTGTTTTCTATTTCTTATAGATTCTACAAAGAAATTAAAGGATGTTCTTGAAGAATTCCATGGTAATGGTGTGCTTGCAAAGTATAATCCCGAAGGGGTAAAACTTCTTTTTTTTTAATGAGTTTCATTATATCTGCTTTGATGTGGGGGAATTTCTTCCATGAAGCGTGCTTGGTAATGGCAATATATATATGTATGTTATATATAATATGTATATATACATATATATATGCAAACATACATACACTATAACATAAAATGAAATTCCTAATGAAATGCTATTCTGGAAGATATGTGAAGTGTTGCACTGCATTTTTCATCCAACAATGTTTTGGTAATGAAAATAACATTTCTCTATTGCATGCTTGAAAGAGAAAAAAATCATCTACAGAATAGTGTTAGGTTATTCTTATCCTAAAAGACAAGAAATGGAAATAGAGGGAGGTGAGGAAGTGTGTCTATGACTCTGTGACGTACAAAATTAAACCTAAATGGATATGAGAAGTAGAAAGAGAGTTACTCCTTTAGTGAATTATTCCCTTGACAAAAGGAAGATTTGGTGGTAGATATAAGTCTGCCACCTTAAAAAGCCAGCTCGGGCAAAAAAATAGAGGATTTTCTTCCCTCTATTTTGTGCTTAACATATTACTAGTAAGATTCTGAGTCCTTGGGATTCTTTCCTTATAAACACTGCATGTCCCGTCAATTGCTTTGGAACACCATGCTTGCATGAATGTTACTTCTTCCCTAATTATTTGTTAAATAGCCTTCTGTTTAATGTTAGCTGAGAGACGTTATATATGAAATGCTTGATTATCATTACTGTGAGTTCATTTACAACTTCACCAAGTGATATTTGGGTTGCATGGGGGTTAAAACAAACTGCTCTTTATAAAAGACTCTTGCCTTGATGTGTTTGTCCATCTAGATAGATTCTTTTGCTGCCTAAAATGTGATTTGCTTTTTGTTATCATTGGTGTTTTGTTTTTGCATGTCTCCGAGAGCACGGTTTAGGTTACCCTTTAATATTGTACATCTCTGTGATTTATAGAATTAATAGTTTAGCCATCACAAGCCAATCTCTAAATTCCAACCTCGCAACTTTCTGTATCGTTCTCTAGTTTGTTTCCAGTATTTCTCATAGTTACCTATTTTTCCTATTTTCTTATTCTGTCTACATGCTAATAAAGTGCTGTACATTTTCAAACTCTTTAACCTTACTAAGATTTTTTTTAAGAAACAAAATTAATCTTTAGTACCTATAAATGATAAGAAAAATAAAGTTGAAAGTAATTCCCATTTTCATATGTCAGATAAAAAGCAAGTATCTGGCCTACTTTTTCCTCAAGTTATATTTTACCAGATGCTATAGAATGAGAAAAAAAAATATTGGTGGATAAACTTGTAGAACCAGAAACCTTAATGTCCAAGAAAACAGAGTGGGAAAAGTAAAGATGACAGCTTTACTGAATTGCTGTAGACCCCAAAAAAGTCATTAATATTTATATTCCCAACCATTCTTGAAAACATGCATGTTATCTAATTATATACACAGAGATAAAACCTTTTTTTTTTTCTCTCTAAAGATAGCTGCTGGCTATAAATTCAGTTGAAACATGATCTTGTTTGCAAAGAAGCCTTTTTTTTCCCCCAATTATTTCTTATTTAAACAACTCTCAGGATTTAATCCTACTGATACTATGTTTTTGATGAGGCTTATCAGTCACTGTATACTAGATTTCTTGACATAATTACTAGATTCGTCGTTAAACACACGTGATGTCAGCCTTTTCAATAATGTGGTGTCAGTCCATAAACGCATAGATCTGCTGGTGAAATGCATTATTGATCTAATGAAGATTTGAAAAACAAAAAGCTAGATCTCATAATGACCCAAATATATCTCTAACCTGAGAGTGAAACTGTAATCTTCACACTGATAGGAATTTATTCTTCAGAAGAAAGTTTTAAAGTTGACTTGACTATTTGAAAAACTTGTAGTCATTTTATAAAAAGCCAATAGGAAATAAATAGAAATTTCCAATGTTGACAATGCAATCGTTAAGCCCATGAGATTCCTTTCAATGCGTGACCTCTTTCAGTTTATAAAAAGTTAATTGCAGAATATGAAATAATTCATATCAATTCAAAAATGAAGTTACCATGGTCTGTCAACTGGTCAAGTTGCACCCAACATTGTTTAGCATGGATAATTGCTTATAGAAGCTCAATGATACAGGAAAATTTAGAAAAGTGATTAATCCAGCCTGCCTTTAGAATGAATAATTACTCACTTGTTTTCTAAACCAAAGATGGCTTATATTATCTATATAAAATCTATTTACAAAGAGAGAACCATCTAAATACCACAACCTAAATATCACTCAAGTTGCTTCTCTCATTACAAAGCAAAGCTGCTTAAATGGTAGATGGGTTATTTTCCTTTTAATTCACTTGAATTACTGCATTTTAAAAGTGCTGTGTATAAAAACTAAGCCCAGTGAAGGTCTATTTTAAATAGAGAACAAATATTAAATGCAATATGTATGAATCTTTTATTTTTATTCCTATCTTTTAAAGATAATTTAGTAGTTATTCTTTGAAGAAATGAGTAATAGAATCATAAAATATAAATCAAAACAATGACTATAAAGAATCTCTAAGAATAAAAATCTGAAAAAATGCGTTAGTATTCCTGAATTAATAAAATTACTAAGTTTTTAAGTTAAAAAAAAAAAAAAACTCCAGAAAAGTAAAATGAATTTCTCAAGGTTAACCAGCTAGATTTGTGACAACAACCACAATTAAAACCTAGTTGTTTACAAGCCTAGTTTAAGACTGATGTCCTTCCCTCTTCACTTCATTGACTAGGCATAAAATGAGAGCAAAGGCCTTGGGAGGTAAGACTAATCAAAGGAAGGGGAAGGTATTTCAGTACATTGGATGACATTGCTTGTGAAATGAGTGTTGCATATACAAATACACAAATTATTAGGCTCATTCCAAATAAGGTAAGGTATTTCTATTAGTCTCCACCTTATCTTATGGGAGCAACATAATGTTAAGATTATGATTATAGCTAGTCTGTAGTAGGGATGTGGTCTTAGTAAGAGGTTTCAAAATAAAATATAATCAGGACATTTCAGATATAAATGATGCTATGAGAATGTTGGAATTTGGTAATATGAGAAAAAATCAGTTTGACCTTGCATGCATCTATGTTTTTGATCTGAACTTCTAATTTTAATAAAAATTGTTCCAGTGACAACTAAAAAGAGAGGAAGAAATTAAGTAATGATTTTCCCAACAGATCTAATAATTTTGTGTACTGGGATATGGAACCCAATGCTTTAGACTCCCTGCCTCCAAAAAATAGCTTTATGAATTGTATTTTACATGCAATTTTTAAACCTCCCATTATAAATTGATAAATTAAGACTATTAATCAGGATTTATTATATATCCCAACTAAAGATGACAAATTTTCGGAGTTACTGTAGACCCAAAAATGTCATTAATATTTATATTTCCAACCATACTTGAAAACGTGCATATTATTTAATATGTACACAGAGATAAAACCTGTTTTTTCTCCCTAAAGACAGCCATATATATATTTGGCCATATATATGTATAGTTTCCTTAGTTTTATATATATATATATATATATTTCCTTAGTTCAATGATAGTGATGTATGCATATGTGTGTATCTTTAAAGGCATGGACAAAGGGCTAGGTGTGTTATTCTAATGGAATGAAACACCAGGAGTGGGAAATAAGTATTCATATTCTAATATACCTTTATAAAAACTGTTATAGTTTCATAATTCTCTCTGGAAGTTTTCGATCATACTATATGTGTTATTCATTATATTTATTTCCTGTCAGTTAAAACTATTTGCTTATTATAGCCAAAGATTGATCTAGGCAATGGTTCTCACATTCTAGCATGCATCAGAATCTTCTGGAGGGCTTGTTAATCATAGGTTGCTGCCTCTACCCTGGATTTCTGATTCACTGATTCTCAGGTTGGGCTCAAGAATTTGCATTTCCATCAGTTTCCACTTGAAGCTGATGCTCCTGGTATGGAACCACATTTTGAGAACCATGGAGCTAGGATCTGTTTTAAAATCAATCTGTAAACTTGAAATTTTAATTATCTTATCAGGAGTATGAGATAATGAATATACTTATCTTCCATTAACACATGTATTTCTTCTTTCCTTGCATGCACAGAAACAAGACATTCTTAACCAAGTAAGACATTTTCTTTTTTTATTGAAATCTGCCTTTTCTTCTTTTTCTGATGTGAACTATGAATTTGTTTTTCATTTCACTGAGCTATACTTATGTATTAGTAAGATTCATATAGTATGTCAGGTTGCCTATAATACTGATTAAGTTATAACTGAGTTCAGGTACAACTGAAAATTTGTTCCAAGAGAGAAATACTGCTAGCTCAGTCAGAGAAGGTCTCAAATGGAAGAGATAATAACTTAGTGAAATCAAAGAGTATCCAGAGTGTGGCCTTCAGTTTTGTAAACTCTGGAATTTAATGTTCTAATTTCACCAAGACATAATCAGGACTAATAAAATAAATCCTAGTTAATAGTCTTAATTTATCAACTTATACTGGGAGATTTAAAAATTGCATGTAAAGTACAATTCATATAGCTGTTTTTTGGAGGGGGTAGAGTCTATCTCGTATCACAGTACACAAAATTATTAGGTCTGTGGGGGAAACAAAACCTGAAAAGTCCTTGATTTTGCCCTCCCAGGGAGAAGAATAGCCATCAGCTACTCTCTCCTAGTATAGACCATTTTATAAACTAAGTTTTAGATAAGTAGCTTGCTTAGGTGTGTAGAATAACAACACAGTTTTAGCTATTCTCAGTGGATATTTCTATCATTCTAGAGTAGCTATGTTAAGTGCCTTCACCACTTCAGGCTTCTTTTTTTTTTTTTTAGCATAAATGCATGAGTTGTCTGAAACTATAATATTGTCTTCCTTGGACAAAGCTGGATATGTTCTAGCTACTTCTTATTCTCAAGTTTTGCTATGGTTTTAATGACAATAAACACTATACTTTCATGCCCTTAAGCTACAGTACAATATGTCAGAATTATCTTGGCTGACTTAGAGAAAGGTCCTGTCAGAAACATATTACAATCTCCTAAGATGGTGCACTACTGAAATGGCAACTCATTGATTGTGATGACTTTTACAAACTTCCATTTCAGAGGATGACCTTTCCTTGATCTCATCCCTGACCTTTGTGGAAATCTATTAGCTCCTCAAAGACAAACTACATAGGCTTTAAGGCACTTAGGAGGCAACCCCTCAGAGTAAGTGATTGCTGGTATTAGTTTATATTTTTAGCTCTTAGTCATCAAAGGGCATTTGTTGAGCAGTCCTTGGTCAACAAGCCACACCATTCTGCACATTCTGCATCTCCATTAGAGACTGTCTGAAAACATGTGTCGAAGATAGCCCTAACTTTTCTCAGAGTCAGCAGAGTAAATTTCTTCTTTTGTTTTCCCAGTCTTTGCTCCATATGCAGTTGTTTAGGCAAGCAATTTCAGTTGCAGAATAGCAAGACCAGGAAGAGATGAGGATAGACAGAGGTTGAAAAAATAAGGGCATGCACATGTTACTGCTTTCTATGTGCTTATTCGTCTATCTGTGTTCTCTGAGGGTAGGATTTTCTCTGTCCATGTTTTCTGTCAGTAGAAGACTCCTGGCCCGAGACTGAGCTCCTATTTTTAGCTCCATGGACTTCCCTTAACTTTGTTCTTGGTACTCTATACTGTAGTTTTCTGTTAATGTGTGTAGCCTTTACATTCAGACAAGTGAGTTGCTCAAGCCACTTAATAAGGAACCTAGGAGTTCAGAACCTACGTTGTGCAATGCTGCTCCCTAATATAATATTTTAAATGTCTTTAGCAAGGATTATTGACACTAATATAATTCTTAGCAATGATATAAACACCACTTTATGTAGGCTATAATTATCCTTTCAGAATTTAACTCAGCCTTTCCCATTGAAGAAAGCATCTGGAAAGTGTAACAGATTTTAGGAGTCCAACGGAACTGATTTCAAATCTGCCACATATTAGCGGGTTTGGGATGAGTCACATAATTTCTCCTAACCTCAGTTTGCTCACCTGTAAAAAGAGGAGAGTATCAGCCTTTCACTGGGTTGTTGAAATACTAAAGAATCTGTAAAATCATTAGTTCTGTGTCTGGCCCATGGTAGGTATTCCATTAATGTTTAGGGGCAGTGACTATGTTGGTCTTACTTTAATGATTAACATGAGTCCATACTAACAAAGTGAAACATGAATGAAAGGTGAAAGTAGAGAAATAATGTTTGGAACGGGGGAAAATACCTTCTAGACTAGTTGTCAGAATACCTAGAATATGTTCCCAATCAGTCCTTTAACCTTAGTTTTGTCAAGGCCTCACTTTCCTTATCTTTAAAATAATGACGTACAATCCTGATGTATTTTCCAACCCTAAAGTAATTTCCTTCCACCATCTGGCCTGAGTGGAGGACATAACATGTGATTCGCTTCCTCTGTCAAGAATGGCTCCCTCTGTCAAGTAGAGTTATTATGTCCGTTTTCTTTGCTCCACCTCGCACAATTGCATGGTGCCGGGAAAATTATGTAGCAAGGAATGAAAGTAACATGTTTACTAGCATGTCTGCTTCTTGTCTCTATTACCATCAATACAATTTCAGTAATCTTCCTTTTCATATCAAACCTACAACCAGAACACAGTATTGAAAACACATCACAGACTGGATAACATAGCTACTACAATTCGGTGCTATTGATTTGATATTGACCAAGTATTAATTATTCTTTGGATACATAGTATATTTCATTTAAGTATGTAGCTTCAGTTTGTTTTTCTTGATACTCAGAATTGCTCTAATGTAGAACAGAACCGTGTTCAACAATGTGAGAAGGTATTTATATAGCTATTTATGAGATTATTTAGTCACATCATAATATTTAAAAAAATCAGTTTGAATGTATTCTTGAATATTTCTAATAGTGCACTGAGGATCATACATCAGCATTTACAAAAAGATTCTATTTTGAATCTATGAAAACATTTAGATTTTGGGAGTGAGCAATATGCAACATCTTATACTGTGAGCTTAGCTTAGTGCTTTGACTAGCTAGGTGATTCCTGTCACCATTTATCTATCCCTCCCCTAATCTGCTGACATAAACATACAGAAATAAGAAATAGGTAAATATTTAATAATCAACCAGTTGCTGTTGAGTTGATTTTGACTTCAAGGTGACCCCATGTGTGTCAGAATAGAACTATATTCAATAGGGTTTTCAATGACTATATTTTCAGAAGTAGATCACCAGGCCTATCTTCTGAGGTGCCTCTGGGTGGACTTGATCCTCCAACATTTTGGTTAGCAGCCAAATGTATTAAATCCTTGTACCTCCCAAGGATTCCAGTAAATATTTAGAGTATGTAAAATTTAATCATACCAATCAATTCAAATTGCTTTCCCTACAAATTAGTTTAAAAATCTAGTTTAAATATATTTGGAAAATAAGCAATTAACTTTTCTTAGTTCAGCAATAGCAGCCAACTTTGAAAGGTGATATTTGAGTGTTCTTTAGAGACTGTTTATCCTTTCATTTTTTAAATAGCATTAAATAATTAAGATAGAAGTTACGAACCCGGTTAGATAATACAGTGATGCTGGGATCTTTAGGTGACATTTTTGCACTTGTTTAATGGCAAGTAAAACAAACAGTGAACTGCCACACCTCAACTTCATTTTTAGGATTTTGTCTATTGTTTTCATCATCAGTAATAGCCTCTTTGAATGCAAGATACTAAGGGATACCATGGGAAAATAAAATCTGGAGATTTTAGTTGAAAGGCCTAGAATGTCTAAATATTTTAAGTTTATTTATTGGCACAAGGAAATCATGCATAATATTTTTAATATGAACAAATTAAATATTCCATTTATGAAAATACTTCTAAGGCAATGTGGACAATAGACTTGAGTAGAAGAGAACACCAGTTACGAGTTTATTGAAGCAGTCAAACAAGTGATAAAAACTGGGATAGCAGTGGGGATTATAATGGAGGCTAGGAAAGATTTGGAACACATTTCAGATATATTATCAAAACTGTTAAGTTACACTTTGAATGGCAAAGCAGATGAGAAAAGTTATCGTCAGTTCAGAGTTTTCAAGCTTGAGTAACAAAGTGTATAGTTATACCATTACTTTTTCATTTTTTAAACCTTATTTTGTATTTATTCCTTTTTCTGAAATGGCAGGCTTATTGATATAACAGTCAATACATTTGACACTGGTAAACCAGTGCCAAAGTGTCTTATACCACATGTGAATATTGGAAAATCTTTCTGTAAAATGACACTTTTATTAACTATAACATAGTGGACATGAAATAAGAAATAGTTAGGTCTAGGAGCTAAGTAGGATCTTTTGACCTTGGGCCATTCACTTCTGTAAGAATCAGCTTTCTCATCTTTAAAATAGGAATAATAATAACCTCTCCTTACTGGGTTATTGTGAGGTTTATATGATGTCACACACGTAACATAATACAGTTCCTCAAAGATAGTAACATTTAGACATTATTTCTTTTATATACTACTGGCATTTGAATCAAATTTCTAACATCATCTTTCCATTTAGGGATAATAGAGAAGATCACTGACTAAAAATTAAAATGAGGAAGTGGAGGCTTTGAGGAGGAGGTTGAAATTAAAACACCCACTGGTGAGAGAGAAACATAAGGAAAGAGAGAAAAGCATTTGAAACAAAAAGAAGCTATTTGGTTGCTTCTGAAATGCATTTATTGCACATATAATATATATACTAGATACTGTGTTTGTTCCTGTGGGAGAAACAGAAATGGTCAAGATGATCTGTGCTAGCAAACAGAATCAATTTAGTAAATATATTTTACAAACTGGTAGACATATATGCTACACCTCAAGGAAAGTCTTAAGCTCTAAAAATAATTAGTGGATTCCCTGACTTAGTTGTAAAATCTTACTACCTCAAGGTCATGTCCCCCACATGTCTGTCAGTTTGTCGGTCTGTAGGGGCTTGCCTGTTGCTGTGATGCCGGACCGTGCCACTGATATTCAAACCAGCAGGATCACCCATGGTGGAGAGGTTTCAGCTGTGCTTCCAGACTAAGACAGACTAGGAAGAAGGACCTTGTTGTCTATTTCTGAAAAAAAAATTAGCCAGTGAAAACCTTATGAATAGCAGCAGAACATTGTCTGATATAGTGCCAGAAGATGAGCCCCTCAGGTTGGAAGACACTCAAAAGATGACTGGGGAAGAGCTGCCTCTTCAAAGTGGAGTCGACCTTAATGACATGGATGGAGTCAAGCTTTTGGGACCTTCATTTGCTGGTGTGGCATGACTCAAAATGAGAAGAAACAGCTTCAAACCTCCATTAATAATTGGAAGATGGAATGTACGAAGTATGAATCTGGGAAAATCGGAAATCGTCAAAAATAAAATGGAATGCATAAAGATCGACGTCCTAGGATTAGTGACCTGGAATGGACTGGTATTGGCCTTTTTGAATGGGACAATCATATGGTCTACTATGCTGCTGGGAATGACACCTTGAAGAGGAATGGCATTGCGTTCATCCTCAAAAGGAACATTTCAAGAGCTATCGTAAAGTACAATGCTGTCAGTGATAGGGTAATATCCATACACCTACAAGGAAGACCAGTTAATACGACTATTATTCAAATTTATGTCTCAACCACTAAGGCCAAAAATGAAGAAATTAAAGATTTTTACCAACTTCTGCAGTCTGAAATTGATTGAACATGCAATCAGGATGCATTGATAATTACTGGTGATTGGAACGGGAAAGTTGGAAACAAAGAAGAAGGATTGTAGTTGGAAAATATGGCCGTGGTGATAGAAATGATGCCAGAGATCCCATGATAGCATTTTGCAAGACCAACGACTTCTTCATTGCAAATACCTTTTTTCAACAACATAAACGGCTAGTGTACACATACACCTCACCAGATGGAATACGGAGGAACCAAAGAGACTACATCTGTGGAAAGAGACAATGAGAAAGCTCAATATCATCAGTTAGAATAAGGCCAAGGCCTGACTGCAGAACAGACCATCAATTGCTCATATGCAAGTTGAAGCTGAAGCTGAAGAAAATTCGAACAAGTCCGTGAGAGCCAAAGTATGACCTTGAGTATATCCCACCTGAATTTAGAGACCATATCAAGAATAGATTTGACACACTGAACACTAATGACCGAAGACCAGAAGAGATGTGACATGACATCAAGGACATTATACATGAAGAAAGCAAGAGGTCATTAAAAAGAAAGGAAAGAACAAAATGGATGTCACAAGACACTCTGAAACTTGCTCATGAATGACAAGTAGCTAAAGTAAATGGAAGAAATGACGAAGTAAAAGAGCTGAACAGAAGATTTCAAATGGCAGCTCGAGAAGACAGTATTTTAATGACATGTGCAAAGAACTGGAGATAGAAAACCAAAAGGGAAGAACACATTTGGCATTTCTTAAGTGGAAAAAACTGAAGAAAAAATTCAAGCCTCGAGTTGAAATATTGAAGGATTCTGTGGGGGAAAATTTTAAATGATGCAAGAAGTATCAAAAACAGATGGAGGGAATACATAGTCACTATACCAAAAAGAACTGGTCGACGTTCAACCATTTCAGGAGGTCACATATGATCAGAAACTGATGGTACTGTGGGAAGAGGTCCAAGCTGCACTGAAGGCACTGGTGAAAAACAAGGCTTCAGGAATTCACGGAATACCAATTATAATGTTTCAACAAATGGATGCAGCACTGGAAGTGCTCACTTCTCTATGCCAAGAAATTTGGAAGACAGCTACCTGGCCAACTGACAGGAACTGATCCATATTTATACTTACTCCCAAGAAAGGTGATCCAACTGAATGCAGAAATTATCAAACAATATTACTAATATCACAGACAAGTAAATTTTCGCTGAAGATGGTTCAAAAGCAGTTGCAGCAGTACATCAACAGGGAACTGCCAGAAATTCAAGCTGGATTCAGAAGAGGACATAGAACGAGGGATATCATTGCTGATGTCAGATGGGTCCTGGCTGAAAGCAGAGAATACCAGAAAGATGTTTACCTGTGTTTTATTGACCCTGCAAGGCATTTGACTGTGTGGATCATAAGAAATTATGGATAACATTGTGAAGAATGGGAATTCCAGAACACTTAATTGTGCTCATGCAAATCCTGTACATATACCAAGAAACAGTAGTTCAAACAGAACAAGGGGATACTGCGTGGTTTAAAATTAGGAAAGGTGTGTGTTGGGGTTGTATCCTTTCACCATACTTATTTAGTCTGTATGCAGAGCAAATAATCGAAGAAGCTGGATTATATGAAGAACGGGCATCAGCATTGAAGGAAGACTCATTAACACCCTAGGTTATGCAGATGACACAACCTTGCTTGCTGAAAATGAAGAGAACGTGAAGCATTTACTGATGAAGATCAAAGACCACAGCCTTCAGTATGGATTACACTTAAACCTAAAGAAGACAAAAATCCTCACAACTGGACTAGTAGGCAATATCATGATAAATGGAGAAAAGATTGAAGTTGTCAAGGATTTCATTTCACTTGGATCCACAATCAACACTCGTGGAAGCAGCAGTCAAGAAATCAAAGGATGCATTGCCTTAGGCAAATCTGCTGCAGAAGACTTCTTTAAAGTGTTAAAAAGCAAAGATGTCACCTTGAAGACTGATCCAAGCCATGGTGTTTTCAGTCGCCTCATATGCATGCAAAAGCTGGACAGTGAGTGAGGAAGACTGAAGAAGAATTGACACCTTTGAATTATGGTGTAGGCGAAGAATATTGAATATACCATGGACTGCCAAAAGAATGAACAAATCTGTCCTGGAAGAAGTACAACCAGAGTACTCCTTAGGAGCAATGATGGTGAGACTAAGTCTCACATTCTTTGGACATGTTATTAGGAGGGATCAGTCCCTGGAGAAGGACATCATGCTTGGTAAAGTAGATGATCAGAGAAAAAGAGGAAGACCTTCAGTGAGATAAATTGACACAGTGGCTTCAACAAGGGGCTCAAGCATAACAATGACTGTGAGGATGGCGCAGGACAGGGCATTGTTTCCTTCTGTTGTACACACGGGTCACTGTGAGTCAGAACTGACTCCAGGGCACCTAACAACAACACAGCCATATGTTGGATTTCTGAATGTTTTCTGGTCTCATACTCCTTCTCATCTTGATGTTTTTCCCAGTAGTAACCCTGGTAGGTTTGGTCCTTGATGGTTTAAAAAAAAAATTAAGAAAAAAAAAAAAAAAAAAGAACCTATGGGATAGTATAGTTTTGAAATGCTTTCAAACCCTAGGTCATTTTAATATTAGTGGGGTTTTTTTGTTTTGTTTGAATCTGCTAAAAAAATAAATATATAGTTATGATTTGGTAATAATTTAAACAATCTTATTTGAGATATATTAAGTGAAAGAACATATTCCAGCTGAAAAGTTTTTTTTTATTTTACTTCATTTTACAAATTCTTATCATCCCACCTGAATCAAAGTTCTTTCTTACTACATTGCCTTCAAACAGAAAATTCAGTAAATTTTTGCTAGTTTTCCCATTCCAGTGTCCATTTCTCAAATATGCAATGAGCACTTACAATGTAAAAGTCTCTATGTTAAACACTGTGCTGTGCAAAGTTGTGTAGGAGCTAATAGTTTAGCAGGGAAGAGAAGATATGAATACAAATCAGCATGAAGATAATACCTTTTAGAAATTTTCTTCAAAAGAGAATATGCAGTTCCAGTTGCCATGGAGGTGATCCCTAATGAGGAACAGCTTCTCATTGCCTGATCATCAAATTTAAAATTCTAAGCATCTCCCTCCCAAATATATAAACTTTCCCTTCTTTCTTTCTTTCTTTTTTTTCTACAGCACTTAATATCATAAAACATTTAGCCTATTTATTTTGCTATTTTCTAATTCCCATGATTGGCAGATACTCTCTCTGATGGCAGGACTTTAGTCTCCAAAGGTAATGTCTTTACCTCAACACCTAGAACAGAGACTAGTACAGAATAGTTACTCAAAAATCATGTGTTTTAATATGAAAAAATCTCCATCCTGAAACTGCCAGAAGAAATTAAAATGATAATTGAGTGACAATGTTTGTTTTAATTCACTTTGAATATACTTGGATGGATAATAGTGTTACTCTTCAGTATCATCAAGAATATAAAAACAAAGGGTCCAGATAGTCAGATATAGTAATAAAAAGCATACAGAAATGTGTTTTGCATTTGTGCCAATTTGGCAGCAACATGTGAGCAGCCTCCCCAGTCTATATTCTTTACAGAGCCTCTTTGTTGTCTCCCTAAATAGTCTGTGCTTTTTATGCGGGGTGAAGGAGAGCCGCCTTTCAAAATTTTGTGTCTGCCTGTGTTTGAGTTACAGCCGATTAGATTTTGGAAAACTCATTCAATTAAGCCAGACCCAAATTTCTCATTAATGTTTTCATTGATATGCATATAAATGATCTCATTCTATTAAAAGCTCACAGTTTTCAAATAGGAACAGTAATTCTGCTATACAGCAGAAGTAGAAAATGTATAATCAGATACTTGAGTTTGGAAACTTTCTTACTCATGAGATAAGAAAATGTATAGATTGGAGAAATCATTGATTTATTAGAAATTTTTGATATTTTGGAGAAAATAGAATTTTATGAAAGATTTTAAAATTGTTTACTAAGAAAAGAAAGGGTATAGGTGGAATAGGAAAAATAATGAAGAGCAATTTCTCAATGAATTAAACTGAAGTGGTTTATTGTTGATGATAAAAAGTTTGGGTTTTGCCGTATGTAAGCTGTGTGTAATGACAAAAATATAATAGGAGATTTGCTCCCAGTCCCATGGTGAAGAAGGTGTTGAAGAAGTCCTTAAATCTTTAGACATAAGTAGGGTAGCACCATCCAGTAGAAATCATTTAATTTCTTATGTAATAGGCTTTAATTTTTTTTTGAAGTAAGATACATGTTTTTAAACGGTTGCTTTCTGAAATCAGTAATTTGTTAATACTGTTTGATGCAGAATAATTATAGCAAAGTATCTAAGGCACCAAAAAACTGAAGGTTTGAAGGAAAGCAGAAAACTTTCCAGTTTTCTGGACCAATGAAGAGGAGAACAAATTACAGTTAAAAAAAAAAATCCATCTAAACTCAAACTAGTGCTTATTTTTATTGAGCATCTACTCTGTGCTAAACTCTGTGTTAAGTATTTTACATCAGTTTATTATCTTAATGCATTTAGAATGGTTGATATTATACATCACTTTACATTGAAGAAATTAAACTGTTGGAGAAAAAACTAAGTTGTTTTTGCTCGCTAACCAAGGAGAGCTACAACACTAAAGAAAGGTCAGAAAGTCTCCCAGAGAGCTGGAAAAAAAAGGGACAAACGAGGAATGTGTTCCTAATGAGGAGGATGCTAGACATTTAAGTTCATTTTTTCCTTTTGGTTGGCCATGTTTCTGGTTTCTGTCATTTTTTGATTTTCATCATTAAATCATAGGCATCAGTTTCAAAGCAGTTCTTGGTGTGTTATGCATGGCTGTTTTAGGACTCAAAATCGTGCAAAGACCACATGCTTGGGAAAGGACAGTTTTTTTTGTTTTGGTTTTTTAAAAGATCATGTACATTCCTTGCCCCAAATCACTCAAGTGGCAAGTGGAGATACTGGGATTTCAAACAAAATTGTTTTATTCCATAGTCTTGTTTTTGTTTGTTTATTGCTATTTTCCTATGTCACTTAAGTTAAAACTCTTGGTTTGATAAAGCTCTGCTTTAAAATATATTCGTATTGTAAAGGCAGACCCAGAGAAAAACTTCAAACAATTCAAGCACTTTGTTTCTTCTAGAAGTTCACATTTTATTATCAGCTTTCTAAAAACAATTTAATGTATTTTTAAATGCACATGACAAAATTTAAGTGCCATAATGTCATTCTAGTGCTTTAAAAATGTTAAGTAATTTAATCCTCATAAAACCCCCCCAAATTTAGGTACCGTTATTCTCATTTTATGGGTGAGGAAATTGAGGCACATCGAATTGAAATAAATTGCCACAGCCACACAGCTAAAAAGTGTTGGACCCAAGACTTGATCCAGGCAGTCTAACTTCAAAGGCCATGCTCCTTATCATCTGGTATGTTGCCAAGCAAACAGGTGACTACAAAAGGTTTAGGGCACAGAGAACGTTCTACCATAAATAACCTTTCTTCTAACTGCAATAGCTATGAATATTTTCATTACACAAACTTCTAATAATTTTGTAATAAAATCAACTCCTATTTTCCCATAAGTCTTCATACATGTTGAGGATTATCTATAAGAATTGATATCCCATCCAACTGAATGAGGATTACTTCTCTTCCAATATACCATCTCTAAGAAACCCTCACAGCAATTGTGAGGATGTTGCAGGACCGGGCAATATTTCATTCTGTTGTACATAGGGTTGCTGTAGTCGGAACTGACTCAACAGCACCTAACAACAAGAAACCCTAATAGTAAGAGTAGATACGCATCTTAAGAAAATTTTATTTGAAATCAGTTTTATTTGGCTGTTGGCCTCCTTTGCATATTTTGAAACCATGACTTAATTTATTTTGGCAAATTGCTTTTTGGAAGAAATTCTGCTACCCAAGGCTATTCTTTACATTGTCATATTATTCATAGTTTTTAGTTATGTGGTTCACTCCGCTAGTAGAATTTAAATATACTTTTGTGGTAATTTATTAAATATGGAAGAAAGTGAAGTCTTTTCACTGCCATCACATACATTTCTGAAGTGTCCTTCTGAAAATGAACAAGCGAAACAAAACAAAAATAAACTAAACTAAGGATGCCGGAATGTTAGATTAAGTTTTAGGCAGAGTCTTGGAACTATTAATAAACAGAGTTAAATATTTTGGTTTCATTTGTCATTGGCTTGAGGTTATCTTAGGTACAAAAACATACAGAGTACATGTACTGAATGGACTCATGATCTAAGCTACATAAAATTACTTTCTTTAATGATTATCTTTGTATGTCACATTTTACTTCAGGCTTATCCACAAATAATACAACAATAAAATTAGTCATTCTTCACTATTTATGGCTAATATTATTACAAATGGAAAATAGATTTTTTCTCTTCTAAAATAACAGTTTATGGAAATAATTTCATCTCCCCTCTTAGGAATTGAGAAAAATTAAGAGCATCAGTCTGCAAAATTTCATTTTTTGCCCTATTTTTTGTCTCATCTTAGTTACATGGTACTGAGTAAGAAAAATGTGTCCAATACTATCAACCCCATGTCTGTATCTAAGGTGTATAAAGAAATATATAAATGGCATACAACTTTATAAATACACATATACATGTATGCATATAACAGCTACACTTAAGAACATCTTTCCCCTTAATAAACACCAACCTAACTACTCTGCATATTTCTGAGTATTTTTTTTCATTTAATTTATTTATACTGTGTTTCATTACTAGAAAAAATTTGAGGTAATATTATTTTTAAAATATTTATTGCATGGATTAGCATCTTTTGAGAGCCAAGAAAAGTGCAAAGAACTTTATATGCATGACCTAATTTATTCCTCAAAATAGTGGGATGAGGTAGACATTATTATTATCCTCATTTTCAGTTAAAGGTTAACTGAGGCTTAGTGAGATTAAAGAACTTACCGAAAATCACTTAGGAAGTTAGACACCAGAGCTAAAGCTCAACCATAGAGCAGTATGACTCCAAAGCACATATTTTTATCCATACTAACATTTACCCAGCATACTGTATGGAAGTTTTTTTTATTTATAGTTGTATGTGTGTGTCTGCACATACATAGATATGGTATACATGATATATAAATATGGGGGTATATATTATATAGGTGTGGATAAGTTTCTATTAACTTGGCTAAAACATTGGAGAGATACACTTTTTTTTTCTTATAGGAAATAATATTTCATAAGGTGATATTATTCAACTTTATTATATAGAAACAATTCAAGTCAGGGCTGTTAAGTAACAGTTGACTATCGCAAAATTATTTCAGGTATATTTAAATGCTCACTTGTTAAAAGCTAGATGGAGCCCTGGTGGCAAAGTGGTTAAGAGTTCAGGCTACTAACCAAAATGTTGGCAGTTCAAATCTACCAGCCACTCCTTGGAAGCCCTATGGAACAGTTCTACCCTGTCCTTTAGGGTCACTATGAGTCGGAATCGACTCGATGGCACACAACAACAACAACAATAGATGGACTGGTGATGGAATCATCTTTCAGCTTAGAAATGGGCAACTCCATTTAAAACTCCATGAAAGGAAATCAACTAAGAAAAAGTATGAAATGACTGGGCTAGATGGACTTTTAGAGATTGGTAGTGGCAAGACTTACATGGATTAAGACACGAAATTGCTATTGTGTCTCAAAGAGTGGAACAGTTAAACAAATTCTAGATCTACATATACTGTATATACTGTATATACTTGTATAAATGATAAGGCTCTGAAATAGACTTGCAGGGTTACTACAGCAACAGCACTGACTGAACTGTATACCAGTGACTCGTCCAGGAAAACTGCAAATTTTATATATCATTTCTAATAGGTAGAAGGGCATGATTACAAGATAAAGCTTATTTTTCAGTGTTTCATGAAATGCTTATGTTTTATCAACTGAGGGAAACTATTACTTGGCGACATTAAGTAGGTAACGTGCAGGGATTTTTAATTTCATCATCTGGTTTGGAAACATTCTGGGACAATGGATTTACGATAGTGAGGGAATTGACTGGATGGCTTCTTTGAACTGGTTTCTTGGTGATTCATTCTCATCTAACCCTGGATGATTTGTAGTCAGTTATACTGAGTGGAGCAGTATTCCTTCATTATCTGAGTCCCAGGAACAAGCAGATATATAGCATAAACAAACAAACAAACAAACAAAAAACAACTATTTTTAACTCCTCTGCCTCATTTATATTTTGTTCAGTGGGGGTAATCTTTCCTCCTCTTTGGCCAAAAGTCCCAGAAAAGCTCAGGGATTTTCTGCTCACTTTTCGGTAATAGAGTCCTTGAGGTCACTTGAAGAAGTAAACCGAGTCTCAGTTCAGTAATTAGAAGGCCCAATTTAGGATATTAATAAAAATCTTGAACCTGAGTCAACACAGGCTTGATTCAGACTTATAGACTCTACACACTCTCTCCTCCACACTCCTTTGCTGGATGCTGTTTGGTACCTCACAAGGGCTAAAACAAGCTGTGTAAGAGATAATAGTAAATAGGCTAAATTGACCTCTTAATGATCTGCCATCATGCTCTCTGGCATCAGCACATGGGGTGCCTTAGTGGTTTCTTCAGAAAGTCCCTATGAGGCCCCTCCTCCCTTGTACTCTCTTAATCTGGACAGATGTGGCTTTATTCTAGCTTCTTCTCCTCAGGTCTTCTGGTCCCTTCATATAATATACTGTACAAGACCCAAGAGAAATCCACTAGCCTTCTCTTGCACAAGGTCCACATCTGATCCCAGCAAACACTCATGCACCTTCATTCCTGCAGTCTTGGGAGTATTGGCCAAGGTCAGTACGGCACCATTCACTTGACTTTGCCCCCAGAGCACTCACACCCTCATCCTCCAATTTCTCAGGCAGGAATCAGATCCTGATCCACCGTCCTCATCTGCTGGAAAAGAATAAGTTCTCCAGGTGGCTCCAGTGAAACCTTCTCATTAAGCTTAAAGTTAGATGGTGGCATCAATCATAATTACCTCAAATGGACATGGTGACACTTAGCACAGCGGCAGTTCTCTCCAAATAAATTTCTATTTTTATATAGTTCTGCAGTGAGTAAGGGTGTGGCAGATCTTGAAATAGATTTCTTTGGAAGTCTTTATGAAGTTTTGGAACCTCACTTTGGAATTTTATATCAATTCATCTTGGTTTTTTACAGTTGTCAAAAGCAATAGTCACCATTAGTGACAAGGAGAGGAGATGGAGAAATTCCTTTCTTCCTAAGTGCTTGCTGCATTTTTGATTCTGCATTGGCATGTGCATAGTAATTACCTGATTTAATCATTACAACTCTGTGGGACTGGGAATATTATCTCTAATTTACAGAGAAGGAAACTAATTTTCAAAGAGTAAAAATTTTAAAGTCACACAGATATGATGGAAATGGAAATGTATAAATAGAAACTTTCTGCTTATTCTGCTACATCATAGGTAAGACATATATACACAATTGCCAGTGTTAGCCTAATCTACTTCTCAAATAGTTAACCTCCTTCTGTAGACTTGGATATAAAATATATTTGAGGTTATTTTTATTGCTAATGACTTTGAACATAGCACAAAATCTCCTCACTTGGATGCATCTTAAAATATATGTTTTAAAACTTTTTTTTTCCCCCAGACAATAGATTTTGAAGGTTTCAAGCTGTTCATGAAGACATTCCTAGAAGCTGAGCTTCCTGACGATTTCACTGCACATCTTTTCATGTCATTTAGCAACAAGTTTCCTCATTCTAGTCCAATGGTAAAAAGTAAGCCTGCTCTCCTTTCAGGTGGTAAGTTAACTTAATTATTTACTTTAAAAAATTGTATACTATTAAAACTCCCAAATGGAAAATCAGTATCAAGTTCTGTATAAGACAAAAGATGATTTGCTTAAAAATTGCCTTTGTTCCATGATTTATACTTTCACACTAGGATTGTGTAAATCTTGTAAAATATCTCTGGTATAATAATAGCTAAAATTTAAGGAAAGTATAATTCATCATTATCCATCACATATCGTCCAGTGTCTCGGAAGTCTTTATTTAGGTAATAATTTTAAGAGATATTTTTATCAAAGATGGAAAAGTGCTATTTTTTTTAAAAGACTGAATATAGATAACAGTGGATATGAAAATGTAGTCACAAAAGAGTTGTCTAGAAAACTTATAATTAATATCAAATGTGTTAATTACCAATGTATTTTCACATTTTTAGATTTGTAAGCTCAGGATAGACTTGATTTTTCTGTTAGATACTTTAAATTTTTGTCACCTTAGAAGTGGTTGGTTCTTTCATTATAAGTAGCATTTTAGAGATAGTACATTAATAAACCCGTTGCCATGGAGTCAATTCCAACTCATGGCAACACTATAGGACAGAGTAGAGCTGCCTCATAGGGTTTCCAAGGAGCAGCTGGTGGCTTCGAACTGCTAACTTTTTGGTTAGCAGCCAACCGCTTAACCACTGTGCCACCAGGGCCCCAATACAGTAGTACCTTTTGATAATTGTCTCAATCTGTGTCTGATCAGGAAAACAGAAATCACACTATATTACACTAGAAAATGTAAAACAAGAAATTGGTTAAATTGTTTTGGAGGATTGACACAGGAAAGAGAACACACTGAGCAATGTAGAGCTAGAACGACAGGAAGCATGTACCATGCCTAGTTTGGAGTAATACAAACTCAGAAGCTTGGAGGAAGGGCTCTTGGAGCAAGGGCTCTTGGAGCTAGAATGCAGCCTTCTGAGGAGGGAATGCTGCCTGGCAGATAAGCCTAGGATTTCTGTGGAAGGGGTGCTTCTTGGCTGGTTTTGGTAGCACAGGAACTTAAGGAGGAGGCTGTAGCCCTGGAAGTCAGATCATTTATGAGGGGCATCATCCTAGGCTGTGTTGGACCCTGTAGAAACAGTTCCGTTTGCCTTTGTTGGCATATGCTGATGCTAGAGCCTATTGCTATTGGAACCATGTGCTGCAGGGGTGAAATATTAGAGCCTACCAGAAGAGCAGGCAGGCAAGCAGGAACAAGTCCCTTCTCCTTTCACCTGCATTCCATTCTCAGTGGTTAAGAGCTGTGGCTGCTAACCAAAAGGTGGGCAGTTCAAATCCACCAGCCGCTCCTTGAAAATCCTATGGGGCAGTTCCACTATGTCCAATAGGGTCTCTATGAGTAGGAATTGACTCCACAGCAAAGGATTTGATTTTTTTGGTTTATGAACCTAACAGGAGTCCAGCTGGCAACAGAAATGAAGTCTCCAGCAGCATTTCTCAAACCCTTTGATCTCAGGGATTTTTTAGGTTCTTAAAAAGTATTGAAGACCTCAAAGAGCTTTTTTTTAATGTGGGTGGTATTTACTGATATTTATCCTATTAAAGCTGAGACATTATTATGAAAGTAATATTAATTAACTCATTACCTGTTAACAAAAAAATATTTTTATGAAAAACAACTATTTGGAACAAAAAAAATTAGTGAGAAGAATGACATTACTTTGCATTGTTACCAATTTCTTTAATGTCTGGCTTTATAGACATATCTGCTTCTATGTTTAATCTGCTGCCATAACATATGTAGCCTCTGGAAAACTTCACTGTACACTCATAAGAGAATGAGAGTGAAAAAGAAAAATAATACCTTAAAATCATTGTGAAAATAATTTTGGTCTTGCAAGTTCCCTGAAAGGATTTCAGGAACTCAGAGGGAACCACTGGCCTCCAGAATCCCAGCTGCAGTATCACAAGTAGAATTTAGAAGCATGGGTAAGGAAATGAGAAATGAGATAACTGGCACTCTAATGAAGTAAAAAAATAAAAATACACAATAAAAAAGTAAATGGTTGAGCCATAAAGAAAGCTTAGGCAGTCTGATGAAAAGCCCAGACTATTAAGTCTTATGCTATGTTGCTTCCCCTTCTATTAATGATATAATTTGTTTTTCTAACAAGAATCACATATTCTTCCAAGCTTTTTAAAAAAAGAGTTTATATCTTCCACGTGATAACCCTTCAAATATATTTGAATACTTTATCATGTATTTCTTCTTCCCTTTTGGTTCCTTAAACAATTCCCCTTATATCAGGGATTAAGAAGCCTGACCACCCTTGCTATTTTTCTTGAAACGGATTCCAGCTGGTCTTTCCTTGAAGTGTGGTATCAGAGCTTAAGAGTGTCCCAGGCTGAACATCTTATAATGGTACACTTCCTTACTTTGATCTAGAAATTAAACTTCTGTGTTCTTACTTCATGCTATAAATGGATTACACATACCTTAGATTTAATAAAATAACAAAGTTGTCTTTAATTTTTATGAAGCAGTACTGTCCTTGGGTTTTGCGAAAGAGGAAGAGGGAAAATTTTTTGGTATGTCAACTGTGTGAGTAACTATACCAGACTTGGAAGTAACAGAAAAATTCTAATTACTTAGATGATTTTGTAAGGAATTCAAATCTCAAACCTCTTTTCTTTCTAATTGCATACAATAGTTACTGAATAGAAGATGCCAGATTTACTAGAAAAGAAGATTAAATTGGGTTTCAAAATGGAAAAAAAAATGAAGAAGAACAGATTGTACTGTATTTGGGACAATCACATATTTTGCACAGACCTACTTGAAAGGAATTGCAAGATGGACTATGTAACCCTCATATAGCAATAATAAATTAAACAAGGATTCCTTTTCAAAGCTTAGCCTCCACATTTTAAAACACAAGTACACAGTGTCCTTTTGTCCTTTCCAGGACCCCCCTTTTTTTTTTTTTCTGTGACATAAGGAACTTCGGATAACAATGTAATTTTCAAGGGCTGAGATAGCCTTGACTGAGAAAAATAAATGTCTTTCTATTCCTAGAATCTTGAATTGCAATAATTTATCTATGCCAGATGTTTATGCGGTTGAAAAATTACAAATTACTGTTGAGCAGAAAGGTGTTAAAGTCTGATTTGTTTACCCTGTTTGAGTGTGTTATATTTTATTACCACAATATCGATGCGAATGTCGTAGCTATTCTTTTCTGTATAAAAGCAAAACTAAAAAGGAAAAAAGTTATTCTTCTTGTTAATCAATGATAATCAAATATAGAGAATACAGTAAAAGTAAACATTTAATTTTCACTCGATTAAAAATGTTTAAAAGTATATAAATGCGTATAAAGGTTGTAGGTTGCTTTGTGTGTGTGTGTGTGTGTGTGTGCGCATGCACACATATACATGTATGCATGCACGCATGCACATAGCTGTGGTTTCTTTTTAGGGGGTTGTAATTTCTAATGATTCATCTGGTATTTGATGAAGTAGATGATTTATTTTTATGAAACACTTTGTTGCAATATAAGTGCCTCTTATCACCTATTTAAATATAAGATGATTACTTCTCCTGTTTCCATGTTGGACTTTTAATTTCTGAAGATATCCCTAATGCCCTATCCTTATAGCTTTCTCAAGATCTCTTCTGTCCCACTGTAAATGCCAGATCCCTGACCCCGCACTTCTCTGCCAGTCCGCTGACCAACTCTTGATCTTATTTTCATCCCTTGGAACTACTGTCTTTATGGAGTCTTTCAGTCATTTGAAACCTTAGTTTTTCCACAAGTGATTCACCAACCGTCAACCATAAATCCGTATGATAATCTCATATTTCTGTCCTTATAACTTGAACACTGAGCATGACCAGAAAGAAATTTCATTAATATGCAGATTTCTGCCACTACAAATTTAAAATCCTCAGTATTAACATGGCCTTAACACCTCTAGTTCTTTAAAACATGTTTTATATATAAAAAAAAAAAAAATCTTGATATTATACTCTAGACCAACTATGTTAAACTTTTCAAGCGTCCCTAAGTTTACTGAAATCTTTCTCGTCATTCTGTATAGATGATAGGCTTTTTTTTTTTTTTAATATATCATATTAAAAAAACAGGCACTGTCAGACATAAAATGCCTTAATCACTCCCTATACAACCTAGAACTGTTTCTTCAGCTTAGAAAGAATGTAGTTTACTATCTCCTGGAGCTCTTCATCTGGATGTCCCACAATATATCAAACTAAATGTGTCTGAAAGCCAACTAATTATATTCTACTCCAAACTTGCCCTTTTCCTGTCTTCTTAGTTGGTGAATGGCACCCTAGCATCTATCCATTTCCCAACCCTAAAATCTTCAACTCAGTGCTACCCTCTACTGCCTCACCTCTCATATTTAACTAATTGCAAAATGTTCTCTTTTAGGCATCCTAAACATTTCCTCCCAAAAGTTCTGCCAGTGTCACAGCTGGGCCCGTCCTTGTTTGTGTCATACCCTGTTAATTAGCATGGCCCCAGCCAGCCCTTCCCTGACTTCCCTGTCTCCAGAACATTCTTTCTAACACAGAAGCCTGATCATAGTACTCCTCTGTTTAAAAGTTCCAGACTTTCACCATCACGTAGTACAGTTTTTTTCAAGCTTTTATTTATGCAGCAGAAATAATTTTCAAACAAACTTAGATCCCTGATATTTAAAGCAGATGAAAACAGTTATTTTTTTGAAGAGGGAGTAGAGGAGAGGTATGGATATATGGAGCCCTAGTCCCTCTGCCTCATCCTCGCCTTTTGAGACACCTCCTCCTCATGTGTCCTTGATTAGGCTCCAGGATCACCACATTTATTTTATTGTAATATAATAAACTTATTATATCATGGCAACACAGTTAAGAAGATAATAAAATCTCAGTTCCATAGCATGAAGCATAAGGCCATGCAGATTATAGAGTCTGCTTCCAGTCGTAATTCTATTGCTTTACCAAATGCACCCACCCCCTTTTCGTATCCAGCTGTTTTCTGTGACTTGAACCTTCTCTGTTTACTCAGGACTCTGTTTTCCCACATGATATTGCTACTGCCCTTATCTCCACCAGCGTCCTGCAAGCCTCAGCTTAAGCTCCACTCTAATTAAAGAGCACACATTGTGTTCCATGGTAGGCATGCAGTGATCAGTAAGATGTGGTATCTAGAGTATGCAACTGGTGAGCAACCCTGACAACTTTGAAAAAATGTCATTCCCTCCTGTAGAATGTGTTGTGCATCCCTGCCCCTTTCCAGTCCCATCCAGGCCAACTTTACACAGACACTTCTGAATTCAACTGCCATCAGCCAAGTTATCTTTTGGGCATCAGTTAAAAAAAAGTTATAAAGTTATTAGTAACTAACCTTCACTAAACCAAAACCAAACCCATTGCCATCAAGTTGATTCTGACTCATAACAACCTTATAGGACAGAGTAGAACTGCCCCACAGGGTTTCTAAGGAGCAGCTGGTGAATTCAAATTGCTAAACTTTTGGTTAGCAGCTGAGCTCTTAACCACTGTGCACCACGACACCAAACTTTCTCTAAGAGTATACTAATTTAAAGAAAATGTAATATATATTAACTTGTTCAGGCATGCATGCAATATCTTCCTATTGAGACTCTACAATATCCAAAACTTTCAATCTATAGTAGTAAATGTCCAGCATTAGCCACAGATCAGAGTAAGAGATTTATTGTAATTTTTTATTAGTTGTTTTATAGGGCAGAGAGAGGAGGTTTTTCTAGTATGCTTTATTTAAATCAGATCAGGTAGCTAATTGCCCAGTTGTACAATTTAATTATTCACTTTTTCATTCAATAATTCATAAAGCATCCTGTGCCAGGATAACCTCAGGAAGACTAAGCGTCCTTTAGAGCCAAGCAGAGAGATAGGCAATTAGGTGATCGATTATATTACAATAAAATAAATGTGGTGATCCAGTTATTAATTGAATGTAAAGGGAAAAGAGCAAAGGAGGTATCCAAGTGAAACTGGAGGAGCAGGAGGCATCCTATTGCAGGAGTCATCTGACTGAGATTTTAAGGATAAATTGAGTTATCAGGTGCATTTGGGGAGGGCTGAGGTCTGTGCAGGTGCAGGTGGAACAGGATGGGAAGGAAGTTCCAAAAAGATAAATCAATATGTTCATTTCTTAGCAAATATGAAAATGCATACAAAAAAAGGGCAGTGTGAGATTTATAAGACTTTTAGTATTTATTCACTCAATAACATTTTTTGATTGCTTACAATGTACCAATTACCATTCAGATTGGTGGGGATACATCAGTAAACCAAAAAGAACACCGCCAATACTGATTTACATCCTAGTGCAGAGTATGTGTGTGTGTGTGAGGGGGAAGATAGACAAATAAATACAGAAGTAAATATGCGTAGTAAATAAATAAATATGTCAGATGTGGATAAGTGATATTGGTGAAAGTGAATAAGGAAGGCTATAGAAGCATAGATGAAGCTGTAGGTGACTGGGAGTCCTAGGCTTCTTCTCATGACTAGCCAAAACTCGGATAAGGGGCAAAAGGAGATCACTCTTGATGGTCCCAGGGCAGATGGTGGTCATGAACTTGTAAACATGACCATGGGCATGGCCAGGGAGGAGTGTGCGTTGGGGGATTCATGGTAGAATCAGGCAGAGTTCTGAGGGACTTAGGAGGCTGAAGACCCATTGCCGTCTAGTCCTTTCCAACTCATAGCGACCCTACAGGGCAGAGTACAACTGCCCCACCGGGATTCCAAGTCTGTAAATTTTATATAGACTGCCACATCTTTCTCCCTTGGAGCGGCCGGGTTCAAACTGATGCCCGTTTGGTTAGCAGTTGAGTGCTTAACCACTGTACCACCAGGGCTCCTTTAGGAGGCTGAAGAAGGGTAGAATCATTGAGAACACTGAGGGGGCTAAAGCAGATGAATGACTAGAGGAGAACAGCTGAAGAAGAGGCAAGAGAGCTGGCCGAGGCCACATGGTGAAGCGTTTGGTCTGTCATGCTAAGTTTTGGATTTTTTCCAGAAAAAATTTGCGTAATTTCACAAGAAAATTACAATTTAATTTTACAATTAAAATTACAAGAATTTTAAGCCAGAAACTAATTACACTGCCAGTCTTATGGAAACTATCATGAAGGAGGATAAACTTGAAAGTATAAAGAGTCCAGAAGAGAATTTAAGATTGAGGATAACAACAACTATCTCTGAAAAAGTGAAGGCACCTTTTCTTTGGTCCCTGACCCTCCCACTGTCCATCTTTGTGGCAATGATTGATTGATTTGTGCTGTTCAGTTACACAGGTATCTTCCCGATATCAATAGAATTGAGCTCATTTCATGATTTCTGTGCAACCAGAGTCACACAGCAGGTACTTATTAGAAGCAGAAAAAGATAAAGTTTCTTTTTGTCCATAAGGATATTAATCAAATTAAGAATAGAAAATTGTACAGTGAAAACAAGGTACTTAGACCTTTGGGAAAATGTTCTTTTGCCAAATGACTTATTGAATGTTCCTGCTAAAAGACACACTGTATTAATTGTGCTGAAAAGAAACTATTACTCTTATCTGGATTGTCTTGGTAAAAAATTGATTATCCAAGTTTAGAATGAGCAAGAGCAGGAATGCCAGCAGTGAATATATATGTGTATGTGTCTTAGTTATTGATAAGGTCACAGAAAAGACTACATTAAAGAAAGAATAGTAATTCCATTATCTTATGTATAAATACCAGGATCCTTTATGGAATTTTAATTTACTTTATAATTTTGAGAAAGACTATTATTGGTTTATATTAGAGTAATACTTGCTGTTGTGCATCTACTACAAAACAGAGCTAAGCACAAAAAAATCATTCATAATCTATTTCTTTATAAGCACCTACTGTTAAAAATTTAGTAAATATGTATGTGTATGTTTGCCTATACAAACACACATACACAAACTCACTCAACAAACATGCATTATAAAGGATGGCCCCAGGTGTGGTCAGAATGGAAGATGAAAATTTAGAGCTCTTGGCCTTGGCTAGGATTTCTAATTTCCTTCCAAAAGGTTTATGAACTAATCAATACATGCATTCTTAAGAATCTTGAAAACTGTTCTTAGAAATGAAAGACTACTGAGAGTCAGGAGACAGATTGCTGTGATTTATTTTTCACTTACTAGACCCACAGAAACATGCTTAAGCATCAAATCCTAATTCAGGTTGCCTTTTGAATTGCAACTCTTGTTTTCTCAAATATAAATCGGCAATAATAAGTGTATCTATCTTACTGGGTGTTGTGAGACTCAAAAAGCCGAATGAATGTAAATTATTTAAAATGGTTTTGGGTACATTATAAGTGCTCAATAAAGTCCAGTTGTTACCGTTATTCATTAAACAGGTTATCCTCCATTGTATTAATTGCATAATAGGGTAAAGGTTAAATTCAATTTAGCTTTTTTTTTTTTTCCAAGATGCCATAAATTTTGAAAGAGTAGAGTAGGGTGTAGGGATTTCCTTTTAAGGAACAAATCATAGCCTCTTTTTTAATAGATAGTGTTTTGTTTTTTCTCTTTGCCTCTTATTTAGATGTAGTCAAGTGATCAAAAACCAACTTTCAATTATCTACCTACAGACAGTATATTGCCTCTACTGGCCAGTATAGTAGCCACTATCCACCTGTGTCTGTTTAAATTAATTAAAATTAAATAAAACAAAAATTCATTTCCTCAGTCACATTATATGTGCTCAATAGCCACGTGTGGTTAATGCTACTGTACTGAATTGGGTGTTTATAGAAAATTTCCGTCATCATAGAAAGTTGTATGAGACCTTGTTTTTCTGGCTTTTTAAAAGAGCATGTTTGGTGGCCTATCTTCAACTCCTGTCTCTCCTTGGTGACTCACTGCTGTGTGACCATGGCAGTTTATTTTATTCTCTGACTTTCCACCCTTCCGTCTCTAAAAGGGAATTTTGGGTGAAATAAGACCACCCTGAGAAAGTATTGTTTGCACAGAGCAGGGATGTTGTTACTATTGCTCTTTTCTAGAGGTTGCTCTGCTCCTAGAGTATTGCCCCAAAAGACATGTGCTCTAAGTCCTGCTCATGGTAATTGCTTATTTGGGGTTTTTGCAATGTCCAAACAAATGAAACCCAGAACGTGTTCAGAGAGGGATTTGCCTGATTACAGTTTCTCATCAAGAATTGTATCCCACTGCCTACCCGTACTTTATGAAGAGTCACAAAATATTTCCTATTCCTTATTAATTTGTCCCTTAGCCTACCTCACTTTGCTGCCAGTTTGTGTAAGCACAAAAATAAAGAATACTTACAACACTATCCTGAGACTAGCATAGTAGGAAGTTTAAGACTAAAAGTCATATAATACATAATAATACTAAATAGCAAGTCTTTTACTCTTGATTATCTATGCTACCTGTCTTGGCTATTAGTATAGATATTGGAAATATGATTATACTACGTGACAAATTGCTTCATAAGTCTGATAAATTTCTGCAAATTGAGCCAGCTTTTAAAAAAAATAAAAAATAAATGGAGCAGTCAAATTGCTGGGGTGTTTTATTGCTTTATAAATTAAAAAATATAATTTATGTTATTAGATTTGAATATTTCATTTTAATAGATAAAGGGAAGTAATGGGAGATAATGTCACAGTTTTCATTATCTGACATGCAAATGTTTGAAAATAAAGAAAAAATGGAGAAGCACTTAATTAACATGTACTGAAAATTTACTTGCTAATATTGAAACTTGAGATTGGATTTTAAAGATATTTATTAGAACAAAATTTTGCAGTTATTATTTCAAGAAATGGAATGCCTAGATAGGAATACAATGGAAATCCTGCATTTGAAGAATATGGTAATGGTGGGTAACAGTCAGTTTGACTAGTGCTTATTATCTATTTTCTGTAATTAAACTATGAAGAATGTTCACATAGAGTGATAAGTGGACACACACATATAGATATACTGAAATAACTATAAAAATTTAGAAAATGATCTTGAAGTACAAAGTAATTATTCCTATTAAAAATAATACACCCTAATTGCAAAATTCCAATACTTATTTTTTCATTATTTATTTTGTATTTTGTTGTACACAAACACACATACATGTATGATGTATGTATGTATATATGTGTGTATAGATATATGTGGATATATATAAAATGTGTGTGTGTGTGTGTGAATATTTCAAGAAGGATAACCTTGGGCAAGTCAGAAAACCAGCAGATTGGGTATCACTGAATCCTGTGATCTTCAGAGATAAATATTGGCTACTTCAAGTGAAAGAAACATCTTTTGTTTTGACTAGATTGATGTTCATGTCCAATCCTAAAGAGAATTTTACTTGTGATTGGATGCATTAAAAATGGACTTTGTTAATGGGAAGTATAATTTTGAGCCCTTCATTAGATGCTAATGCTACTAAAATACTCATTGCAGGATTCCGCTTTCCATTTTATTGATGAGTTACATTCAAGAGAGGTCCCTGGAGGATTCAAATAGTTAATGCACTGGTTTCTAACTGAAAGATTGGAGCTTCAGGTTCACCCACAGGCATCTGGGCAGGAGGACCTAATGATCTACTTCCCAAAATCAGCCATTGAAAACACTATGGATTATGATTCTTCTCTGACACATATGAAATTGCCATGAGTCTGAATCTACTTGAGGGCAAGCTTATTTATGTCTTTAATAGTCAAGAAACCTTGCTTGAATTTGTGCAGTCTGCTCTGTTTCTGCATAACAATTAACAACTGTTTAAAAAAAAAAAAAAGGACTTTTCTTCACGGCAGTGAACTGGGAGTAACAGAGGGATATAAGTAGGAGATAACTTAGCAGGTTTAGAAAAAGGAAAACAAATTTGTAAGGGTAGACCCAAACCAAACCAAACCTGTAGCCTTCAAGTTCATTCTGGCTCATAGCAATCCTGTAGGACCGAGTAGAATTGGTCCCTAGGATTTCCAAGGCTGTAATCTTTATAGAAGCAGATTGCCACATCATTCTCCTGCAGAGCAGCTGGTGGGTTCGAACCACTAAACTTTCAGTTAGCAGCTGAGTGCTTAACCACTGTGCAACCAAACTTCTTAAAGGGTAGAGTAGAGTGTAAAAACAACCTCTATAAAAACAGATTGGGACCCTATACCTGCTTTCAGAACACTAAATAAAAATACAAATAAACATTTTGATCACATAAAAAATGAGCTGGTCTGGGGGCAGAGGAATAGGAACAATGCTGTGAGTTTTTTTCAGAATTAATTACCTCAAGATTTACTAAAGTAAGGTTCTACAATTTTTTATTGTGAAGTTACTGTGATAAATGTCTGACATTTTATCTTTTCCTCTGATATAACCTATAAATCACTGCAAAAGTATATATTTCACTTCTCAAATTTGGCTATAGTTGGACTTGGAGAAGAGTTGATTAGTTCTTCAATGTGTATACTCATATACACCCATAATTTCCTTTTTTTATCAACTTTGAATTTTTTTGAATGTAAAACTATGACATAATTGAATGCATGATACCGTTTTTGGTTAACAATGTGTCATGAACAGAAAATATTTACTCATTTTGTCAAACAAAAAGTATTTTAGTACAGTAATGTGTTCCTTCAAAAGCATGGGGTTAAATATAAATTATATGCATATGCTTAATATATACATTACATACAGAAAAGACAAACAGAAAATTATGTGATCCTCACAATTTCCAATTGTTGATGTTCTGTATTATGAAAGCTGATCATTAAATACCATGCAGTTTGGTTTTGTAAGTACAAACAAATTATCATAAAATATTCTAAGTAAATGAAGATATATAATACATTTGACATTCTCCCAAATAAATGTCACAGCATGTCCTTTTTTTTTTTTTCTTTCTTGTTTGTTTTTTCCCTGAGTTTTTGTATAAAGGAGCTAAATCAAGTTGATTAAATTATTTCATTACCAAAGTGGGGCAGAGGGACTCAGAAGAGAGGATTAGCTCATCAGACAGGATGAGTTAGGTCGTAGTTTATCCGACCATAACTCAAGTGCTATGTTCTCCAAGTCTGGAAGTTATGGTCATGTCAGGGGTCAGTGCCAAAATGTCTTTTTATCATGAGTTTGAACTCCTTATTCCTGCAGCTGGCTGAGCTTTAGTTGGCTATTTGGAATAATTCAGGGCATTTTTTTTTTTTTTAAGTTCATGATTGTTTTTAATTTTCTGTCTTCTTTGGTTTGTAAAAATAGCTATATTAATTTGTATTAGATAGTAATATTTCTGTTAAGAAGAAAAATTCATTTATAATACATGTCTCTGACAATAACTTTATAAACAGAAATAGAATCCATGTAAACCATAGAGATATATTTGAAATAAGTAAGACTTTGGCAAAAAAAAATGAAGAAAAGGTATAAAGGAGTATTTTTCAACATTGGATTGTAACCCATTTGTGGATAGCAAATTCAGTTTAGAGGGTCTTTGACAGAATTTTCTGAAGGAAAGAGAATAGAATAGAGTAGGCTAACATAGAACATACACAAGAAGTTATATAACCTACTGTTGTTGTTAGTTGCTGTCAAGTTGGTTCTTACTCATGGTGACCCAATGTGTTCATAGTAAAACTACTCCATAGGGTTTTCAATTCTGTGACCTACTGGAAGCTGATTGCCAGGATTGTCCTCCTAGGAGCCTCCTGATGGTTTCAAACTGCCAACCTTTCTGCTGGTAATCAACCACTTAACTGTTTGTGCCACCCAGGGACTTCTGTAGTCATAAATATATGCATGTGTACTGGGTTAAGAGGTATTTTTTTTTCTCTTTAATTATCTCTTTATTGGCTTTGAACAAAAATAGTTTGTAAGCCACTGGTGTCAAAACGATGGGCTTGTCTTGTTGGCTATAAAACTCTAGGAAATTAATTTCTATAAGCCTGTTTCTCATCTGGAAAATGGGAATGACAAAATCTACCTCACAGGACTAATGTGAGAATTAAGTTAGATGGTATATATTAAAGAACCTAGCATGGTTCATGACACATAAACAAGCAAAAAACTAGTTACTATCGAGTTGATTCTGACTCATAGCAACTATTAGACAATAAAGGTACTTTTTTTATTAGCAGTAACATTGCCAATGGTAACACTATTTTTTGAAATTTCATAATGCATTAAAATATATGCCTGAGAAATCAAAATTATACATCAAAGGAAATAGACAAGGGTTTGAGATCGAAGTCTGGTAGAGCTGTGGTAGTGAATGAAAGGCTATTAGAATCTCATTTGGCTGGGATTATTCCCTTCATTCCAGCAGCTCCTGGTTGATATAGGAATCCATTAGCCATTCAGCTATTTAGCCATCTCATCCAAACACATCTTTTGTTGTCAAGTGTACCTAGAAGGTTAATTGGGGTTTACCTTTAGGCCTTGTCATGTACACATGATCTAGTTTCAGATGCTTCTCTGTAAGATGGAACTAACAATTTATTGTGAACAAGTTTCAGTTAAATTATCACAAGCCAGGTAATTAGCAATAATCAGCAATAGTAGCATTCAAGTCCTCCACCTCTGTCTTGAAACAGGCAGGTTAATGGACTCTAGAAAAAAAGTGGGGGCCGTATTAAAACCAAACCATGGTCATTTGTTCTTACCTCTCTGATTAAATGTCTGCCATCTTTCTCCAGGTTTTTGTTTATGTTTTCTTCTCCCTTACTCCTGGGAAAATTCCTTGATGGTAGAAACGATATCTTATTCATGGCGCTGACAAATATTGGGCAGAAATATATGTTTTTTTTTTTTTTTGTGAATGAATGGGCTCTGATGGTCAGTATATAAATCATATTGGAACATACTCAGATTTCTTGTATTGTTTGCCCTGAAAAACTAAATTTTAGATTCTTCTGAGCTGATGTATAGCTTGTACTTCTGAGAGCAGAGAAAGGTGAAATATGAAAATGCTTTCTTATATGTTCAGACAAATGCTTTCTTGTATGTCTACCAACTCATCCTGGGCAATTAGACTCTGGCCCTAACACTTTCAGTGGGCAGGTAGGGCAGTCCCAAAAAACTGTCCATTATTTACCATAGTCGTAGAGTATGTCTGACTCTGCTCTACTGGAGTTCCAGATACTTTGATTATTCAATACCCGGGAAATAGATGCTGTTGTTGTTAGCTGTGGAGTGCCTGGGTGGCACAAATGGATTAAGTGCTCAACTACTAACCAAAAGGTTGGAGGTTTGAACCCACGCAGAGGTGCCTCAGAAGAAAGGCCCAGCAATCTGCTTCCAAAAGGTTACAGCTCTGAAAACCCTTTCAGGTGCACTTCTACTCTGGATACAATGAGTTGGAGTCAACTCAGCCACAAAGAGTTTGGTTTAATTTTAGTCGTTAGCTGTAATCCAGTCAGCTCATGACTCATGGCAATGCCATGCACAACAGAATGAAATGTCCTGCATCATCCCCATGATCAGCTGGGAATCAGACTATTGTAATCCTTAGGGTTTACATGGGCTGATTTTCGCAAGTAGACCATTAGGTCTTTTTTCCTAGTCTGCCTTAGGCTGGAAGCTCCACTGAAACCTGTTCAGCATCATAGCAACACAGTCTTCCCCTGACAGAAGGATGAGTGGTGGCTGTGCTTGAGATGTGTTGGCCGGGAACTGAACCTGGGTATCTGGTATGAAAGCCAAGAATTCTACCACTGAACCACCACTGCCCCATGAGAAATATGTAGCTCTCTACATAGTCTCTGCATTATCTCTTATTTTCTTGTTGTTTTTATGCTTGAGTGCATTGTGAATATTTTAAAAAATATAATCCAAATTGTTTTTCTAGGTTTGAGAATGAGTAAAGGCGCCATCACTCCTCCCCGCACTTCTCCTGCAAGTACGAGTTCCCCAGAAGTAATCCATTTGAAGGATATTGTCTGCTATTTATCTCTCCTTGAAAGAGGAAGGCCTGAGGATAAACTTGAGTGTATGTGTTTTATTAATTTAATTTACTTACAATGGACGGGGGCAGAAGTAGAAACTGAACATTGATGAACTTAAACTTCTATCTATTACTGTTGTCTAAAGTTTTGTTAAGTAAAGTAATCCTGAGTAACAGTAAATTTTTTCTTCTATCAAGAATCCTACTCTTAAAAGATATTGAAGATCTATCAACTTCAGGTGCTTATTTATCAAGGTCCATTTATTATCCTAAATATTTCACGCGGCTTTTTTTTTTTTTTTTTTAACATGTCTCTGTTCTTCTGAGGTAACAAGATGTTATTGGAAAGTATCTTTTGAGTCGTTTTGAAAAAGCATTTATTTCTAGTATGTGAAGAGGCCTTCCCATTAATCTCAGCCATAGGCTTCACTCAGAGATAGACTTGGAAATCTTCCTCGAAACCTTTAGCACTCTTTTTTTCTTTGCCAGGGACAAATGACTTCTGAAATGCCAAATGTGAGAGCTTCATTTATAGGACTTGACTCTGCATTTTATAAATGTTTAAACAATAGATTTACTCGTTTCTTCTACAGTGTAGCAGGTATTTCAGATTAAGAATTTCTATCTAGTGGAAAATAAATAATGGTTCCTTTAATAAAGTACAGTGACTGAGCTCTCTCTGGTGGCAAACTGAACTCATTGCAATGAAAGGAAATATTTTTCCAATATTTACACTAAGCCTGATAATTTGATGGTCTTAAACAGGTTTATCCTATCTCCAATGCCCCTTCTAAACATAGAGCTGGGAATTTATTCAATAATCTGACTAACTTGATTTTATTGCGTTAGTTAATTGAATTAATTATTGCTATTAAAATGATAATGAAATAATGAATCATAATTTGGTATTTCTAAAGCAAATGTAAAACTTTATGATGTCTCAAAATTAGGATTAGTAATATAAATTATATTGTAATAGACTCACTAGCATGTTTAGTTAAATTTAATACTAACTTGTTGGTACTATTTCTCCCACTAATAAAGAATTTGCCACAATTTAAATACAATTACATATTTAATAGCCACATCTGCTTACATTATGACTAAACCATATTAACATTATTTTTTAGATATATATTTATTATTATTCATAAATGTTGAATATTTGCATTTCAAGATGTATTTTGTATTCCTAAGAACCTACAGAAATAGCTCTCATTCCAAAATAAATATTAACATTCAGTGAATTTCTATTGAAGTGACAGCCAGAAAGTTAGTTTGCTCAGGTGTCATCAGGACCATGTTCGAAATGATTTTGTAACACCAAAATGGTCTTTGGTGTTTCCATTTAATTATTTTCAGGTCAACTGGAAGTATATTGTTTTTAAGGTGGAATTCCTAAGAAGCATGCTTTTGAATTTTCAATTTGTATCCATGAATTAACATAGTCTTTGTCCACAATTGCAGGCACATTGTTAGCCCACGTATCATTCAGTAACATTTAGAGAATCAAGTCAAAACTGACCTGCCGTTCACCTTTCTTCACTCAGTGATATCAATCCCTTCCCTGTGTTTCCTTCTTTGAATTTTCAGCTCTTTCCAAGTTGTGTTTTCCTCCTTTCTTATTCATTACTTCACACTCTTCTTACAGGCAGACTTGTTATAGCCTGGCATTACTGATTTTCACCAGAATCTTTAAAATAACTGAGTTTCAGTCTACAAAACTGTAAGTTATTAAGTTATATCTATATTCCAGCCATGGTTTTGTTCTCTCCTCTACTGTCTACTAATTCAATGTTCTCAACCTTGGCTGCCCACCAAAGTCTTCTGGAGAGTTTTTGAAAAATGCCAATAATCCTGGCCCTTTCCCACATTAATTACATCAGAACTGATCTCCCTCACCTGCTTTCTTATCAATTTTCCATACACCTTTTACCCTTCTACAATTGCACATTTACAAATTACTAATATTCATATGTTCTTTTGCAGTTATAGATCTTTTACTTCTCATTAAAACTTAAAGAACATTTGTTGCTGTTGGGTGCTGTTGAGTCGATTCCAGCTCATAGTGACCCTATGACAAGGTAGAACTCCCTCATGGGATTTCCTAGGCTGTATTCTTTATGGGAGCAGATCACCAGGTCTTTTCTCCTGCAGAGCTGCTGGTGGGGTTGAACCATCAACCTTTAGGTTAGCAGCCGAAATCTTAATCATTGCACCACCAGGACTCCTTAAAGAACATTTAATGGTGGTTGATTTTTATATACACTTACTTCCAAAAGAATATGATTTATAAAGCATGATATAAACCAAGAGAAAGAAAAGAAGAAAAAGCATTTAAAAATAGCACAGGAATGATGTAATCAAACACTTAATATCCTAGTCAGTTTTTGCAGGTGAATGCTGAATTTGTATCTTACTTTCCAGGGAGCTAGGCAGAAAGGAGGAGCCCTGGTGGTGCAGTGGTTAAGCACTTAGCTGCTAACCAAAACGCCAGCAGTTCGAACCCACCAGTCTCTCCTGGGAGAAAGATGTGGCAGTCTGCTTCTGAAAAGATTTACAGCCTTGGAAAACCTATAGGGCAGTTCTACTGTGTTCTATAGGGCTGCTATGACTCGGAATCAACTCAATGGCAAGGGGCTTGGTTTGGAAGCAGAAAGGGATAGACCCACTGGCTTAGGCCAGAGGTTCTCAAACTTTAGCATGCATCAGAATCACCTCCAGGGCTTATGAATATACAGATTGATTGGCCTGACCTTCAGTGTTTGATTCAGCAAGTCTGGGAATCTGCATTTGTCTGAGAATTTGTATTTGTAACAAATTCCAAGTGATGCAGATGGTGCTGGTCCAGAGACCACATTTGAGGAGCACTGATTTATGCAGTTCCTTCTGTCCAATGAAAATACTCATACAAAAACAATTTTTCTGAAATGACTAGTGGTTTTTTTTTTTTTTTTAATGAATTGGTGAATGGTGGCAGTAGTTTGTAGGTTCTTATACCAGAAAAATTAGGTAAAATAATCACACTATTGTAAGTGTTTATAAAAGGTACAATTTTCCCCCAAAATAATGTTTTATAAATCTCTTCAGTAATTCCCCCCACTTTCCATCTTCCATTCTATCATTTCTGCCACGTCTTTCCACAATGTTTAGCATAAAGCTTATTCTATTGAAAAGAAACAAAAGTTCCCAAAGTGTCCACCAAATATAAGCCATTTCTTCGACTTCCTTTCCTTCACCCAAACCTAATTCCTCTCTGAGTACCTTCCCTGCCCTGAGGCCCTCTCAGGTAGAAAGTGTTTATTCTCCTGTTCTCATATATACTTGGAAAGTGTGTATGCTTGTGTATGTGTGTGTTAGGGGTGTAGGGAGACTCCATTTTTCTCTCTCCTTGTTATTGTCAGTTACCAGCCATCCTGGTACTTGGACGTAGTCGTTTGTTGTTAGGTGCCATCAAGTCGGTTCCAACTCATAGCAACCCTATGTGCAACACAACGAAACGCTGCCCGGTCCTGCACCATCCTCACAATTGTTGTTATGCTTGAGTCCATTGTTGCAGCCACTGTGTCAGTCCATCTCATTTAGGGACATGGCACCAGGGCTGATTTGCACTCTCCATCTTAAGCCCACTATTTCTTCAGAACAATTGCAGTACCTTTTGGAAAGTCATTCCACACCTTTTTCTTTAGGCTCTTTGCATTTCTCAGATTCTGTGACTTCACCCACTTCTGTTGCAATATCCCAAACCTTGGAATTTCTTGGAACTGCTCTTATACTAAGACTTTAAACTCTAGCATTTCACTTTGACTACAGCATGTGTTCACTTAACTTCTCACTCTTCTACTTTTAATGTAAGTTTAGCACGGTACTTAGCAATCTGAACTCTTGATTTACACAAATTGAATGCAAACCCTAACTTTTGGTTTACACGAATCTAACGCAAACCCTAGCAAAAGAAGCTTTAGCACTACCTGAGTGACCTTGAATACATTTTAAAAACCTCTTCAGACCTTTGTTTCTTCAAGTGTAAAGTTGGGATAATAGTAGAGTTTATCTCGGATGGTTGCTAGGAGGATTAAATGAACTAAAAAATTTGCTCACATAAATTTGTTCACATTGATTAGTTCACATAAAAGTTTGTTACATGGAATAAAAGTATTTTAAGAATTTTTGCCCCTTGACTACTTTACTTCCTCCTGAATTTACCTGATGCCTTTTGGCTTAGCCCCTCTTCAAATCTAGACCAATCCCATAATTCATGAAGTAAATCACTCTTTCATACTTAGTTTCACATCTTTTGTTCCAATATCATTCTTTTTTGCCCTAATTTAAAACAAACAAACAAAAATAAAAAAAAAAAATCTGGATAATTGAGGATTCCAATTTATTTGTTCCTAAACTGAGGTTGTTACCGCAATAACGCGGATCGGAGCCGCCTGCTACAAAAGCCAATTCTGAGACGGGTTAGATGAGCAGCAAGAGTTTTATTATATATCGATATATAGGAGACAGGGGAATAGATTCCTCCAAAAAACCTGTCTCCCTCACTGGAGCTCAGCTGAAGGCTTTTATAGGGACAGCATTATGGGTCTTAGAAGTTTGTGTTAGTTCCCCCTTGAGGTGGTCACATCTCAGATGAGTTAATCTTTTCTTGGGGGTTATCTGGCAACATCTTGGTTTTCTTGTCCCAAGACGGGTGCTTTATTCGCTTTGTCATTCTTAGATCATTATCACTTGTTTTCCACCCTCCAAGGAGGAACATAGGTTAATCTTAAACCTTTTGCAGAGACTGGAACCGGGGAGGGGGGACAAGATCATGAGACAATGTGGCGGTTAGCAATGGGGAGTAAATAATAGTGAGCCGGGCCTATGCAGCCTCTTCCAAGGTCACAGAGATTTAGTGAAATAAAAATATAATTCTATGGATTATAGCGTTACACAAGACTTTGGCTAGCCTTCAATGCCTTCCATGTTTCTCTGGTCATCAACTTCTGTCTGCTGGTCAGAAATTAATCCAGATACTTTACTTCTTCAAACACCTACCTATTTAATCATCATCTCATTCACTAGATGTGAATTCTTATAACTTCCTCTCATGTAATCTAAAACCTCATCAACTTCTATGACCAAAAAAAAACAAAAACAAAAACACACACACACAAAATGAAACCCCTTGCCATTGAGTTGATTCCAACTCATAGCGACCCTATAGGATGGAGTAGAACTGCCCCATAGGGTTCCCAAAGAGCAGCTGGTAGATTCAAACTACTGACCTTTTAGTTTGTGGCCATAGCTCTTAACCACTGTGCCACCAGGGCTCCCTCATCAACTGCTGTACCAGTTATTTTTCTTTTTCTTCTGACTTAGAGAGAAAGTGTGCCTTTAATAGCTTCCTGTTTAATAATAGTAGAAAGAAAGTCCTGGAGATCTACTTCCAAAAATTAGCCAATGAAGTCTCTATGGATCACACTGGGTGGTCTATTGTACATGGAGTTGCCATGAGTCAAAAGTCTATTCGACAGCAACTAACACCACCACCAACATTGAATAATACATAAAAGTTAAAGCCCTTAATTTATCATCCATAAACTGAAATGGTTTCACAATTTGATCCCAATCTACTTTGCCAGTCTTGCATTTGGCTTTGACCTCCACACGTGCACAAATTGTCCTAGTCACATGGGGCTATTATTCAACCAGACAAACCCTAAATTTTTCCACTTTCATGCCTTTGTTTATAATGTACATTTGCGGAGGGTATTCTTTCCCTATTATGTATCTGGTCCAGTCCAATCTACACCTGAGGCCTAGAACACATCTTGAGTCCTCTTGCCATCTCCTAGTCAGACTTACTTTGTGCGCCTCTTTCTTACCCTAGCATTCGTGTAAGTGCCCAGCCCAGCACCTACCACACGTGAGTTTGTTTCAATAAATGAGCATTGACTTGAACTCTGAAGTCAGTGGTTGCTCGAGATGAGAAAAATAATGTATTTAAGACAGAAATAATACCAAATTCATTTGTACTTTAACTTGAATATGCATGATATGCACATTTGAGTTAATCTTTACCAACTCATTTATGCTCAACTGTAATAAATTTGAAACTAGCTTACATTTACTGAAAGTATGTTGCCGAATAGAAACCAATAGGCCAGTATCCACGAAGTAGGCAATAGACATGCAGATAATGAAGATGTTTCTTTGTGTTAAAGTACTGCTATTTATAACATTAACCACTGAAAATTAATATTGAAAGAGACTCTAATGATTATCTAATTTATCTTCCTGTATTTTATCAATGAGAAAACGAAAGCTCAGAGATACTCCTTAATGATCAAAACAAATGAAAAACAGTTGCCCTCCAGTCGATTTCGATTCATGGGGACTCCATGTGTGTCGGTGGAGAATTGTGCTCCATAGAGTTTTCAATGGTTGATTTTTCTCAAGTAGATCACCAAGCCTTCTTCCTGAAGTGCCTTTGGGTGGAATTGAGCCTCCTGTCTTTCCAGTAGCAGCCAAGCACATTAACCATTTGTACTACCCAGGGACTCCCCTCAATGATTACACAATCCATGATTTCTTACCCACAGTATAGTGCTCTTTTTATTTTGGAAAGTTGCCTTTTGTTGTGTTCCATATTGTTAATCTTGTGGAAAAGGGAAAAAAATTATTACTCTAATGGATGTTAAAAGATTCTAAGCATCTTTTTCCATTCTCTTAGTATGTCCTGTACTCTTTTGTTGACTTCAGGGCGTTAGATTTTTGCTTGATGTTAGCTTTCTCACCTCTCCCCAGTAATCGGTTTTAACGACAGCACTGTTTTCTGGAAGAAACACTTAGGTAGGCAATGTCTTCAATCCTTCCTTGTTACTCCACCCCATCCCTCTACTCCAAACCAGGTTCTAGTTTTTCAGCAGTTCTCAATCAGAACTGAGATCTTGCACTGATTGATGGTGCAGCTTTCCTTCCTTAGTTCTCTCTCTCTCTCTGCACGTCAGGACATTTTACGACATTCCCGTAACTGATCATGGAGCCCAGACCATTCAAATTATGGACAAGGTGCTGGAATTTTCTGCCCTGCAATGTTCATCATAGCCATATTCACAATAGCTAAAAGGTGAAAGCAAACCAAATGTCCGCTAACGGATGAATGGATTAAAAAAAAAACATGGTATATACATACAATGGAATATGACTCAGCCATAAAGAGAAATGAAGTCCTGATACAGAATACAACATGGATGAATCTTGAACATATGTTCAGTGAATTAAGCCAGTCAGAAAAGCACAAATATTATATGATCTCACGTATATGAAATACCTGGACTGGGCAAATGTATAGTGATCGAAGCTTAATTTTGGTTACCAGGATTGGGAAGCAGAGGGTAGGGAGAAGCATTGTTTAGGAAACATTGAGTTTCTGTTTATGGTTCTGGAAAATTTGGCAACAGATATTGTTGATGGTTACACAACATGAGCAATGTAATTGGTGTGACTGAATTGTACGCGTGAAAGATGTTGCATTGGCAAATGTAGTATTGTCTATATTTTTACAATTAGGGAAAAAAAAAGATTCTGAGCAGCAATTTTTTTTTTTTTTTGCCTCTGCCCTTAGGTTTATTAGGTAGATCTTGAAACACATAAAAAAGTAAAATATTGTGAACTGAAGAAATCCCACTAAAAGCCTTTTAAAATATATACTTTCTAATGTTTAATTACAAAAAATTCTGTATTGATATTTCCATATCAATAACATAGAAGCTATGGGGGGGGGAGGGGAACTGGAGTATCTAGTGCTTTCTTTAAAGTAAACTTTTCAATGAGAACATATATAGGTAGATATTTAAAAATCTTTTTTTTTTTAAAAGTTATAGGAATTACCCTTATACTGCATGATATGCCTTTTCTGTGATCTTTTAACTAAATTCATGTGTGGGCACATAATTGTTTCTATATAAAGTGAAGTTACATGAGCATAAAAATAGAAGAAATCTGGGTTAAACTAGCTTAAAACTTTATAACAATTGCCCACCCTTGGAAGCTATAATGCTGACAGAATGATTTTAATATTGGGCTTTTATTATTTTTATACCTAAAAATCTATAGCCTTGTCTTGCTTTTGAAAATATCTATTTCTTCAGTGATTTAATAGACCTTGGGTGTCTGACTTTACTTTTAAATTTATTCCAGAGGAGTCTAAGAGGAAACACTTTCATTACAGTCTTTTAAAATTAAATATTAATTTTTATCAATATTATCCATATATACATTTTAAAAGTGAGAGGTTCTATTAGGCTTACCAAGCCAAATAATTTTTATTTCCATGGAGTTACTAATTGCCTTTTTTTTTTCTGATTTACTTAGTTTTCACTGTTCCTATCACTAATCTAACCCTCAAATTTGCACCATTAATGTAAATCTCAAGGAACCCTGGTGATGCAATTGGTTAAGAGCTCTGCTGCTAACTGAAAGGTCGATGGTTCAATCCTATCAGCTACTGTGTGGGAGAAAAGACCTGGAGATCTGCTCCCGTGAAGATTATAGCCTAGAGAACCCTGTAGGGCAGTTCTACTCTGTCATATAGGGTCACTATGAGTTGGAATCAACTTGATGCCAAAGGGTTTGGGTTTTTTTGGTTTTATGAGAAATGAGAGGTAGGAGATAAATGCCTTTATTCTATTCCTGACCAATAGTTCAGCTTGTTGTAAAATTCTAATTGAAAATCATGTGCTCTCAGAATTTTGAAGGCATAATCTTCTAGCTTCCAATATGGCAGATTTGATGACATTCTGATTTCCCATCCTCTGTATATATGCCCTATTTTTCGTCTCCTTTTTTCTTCTTTGCCAACTCTTAGTATATTTGTTCTTTAATGTTTTGAAATTTTACAGTGATGTGCAACTTTTTTAATCCGTAATTCTGGTTCTTGGAAAATTACCCCTTCTCCACACTTCGTTTTTTCTTCTGGAGCCACTATTATCTAGATGTTGAATGTCCTGGACAAAACTTTTAAATTATCTTTCTTTTTCTTTTTTCCCTATTTTATACCTTCTTTTCATTTATTTTATGTCTTTCAGTCCACATCTGGAACATCTTTCAAAACCTGTGATGACTTTTTTTTCTTCTTCTATCATATTTTTAACTTCAGAGAATCTACTTTGTTTTCTGCATGATCCATAAATGCTCCTATTATTATTTCATGGATTAAATATTTCTTCATATATGTAAGTCCCTCCCCTGCCCACTTTGTTTGTTCCAAACTACTTTCTTTGAGAGGACTGCTTTCAACATTCTGTATAGGGGTGTAGTGGTGGTGTCAGGGATTGGTTGGTGAGGTTTAAGTCAGTTTCCTTGGATACGAGGAAGGGAACTCATTAATATATATCAATATGTATGTAGATCATATATATATATATATATATCATAGTTACCTACCCCATTTCTATCAAGCTGATTCTGACTCATTGTGATCCTACAGGACATAGTAGAATTGCCCCATAGGGTTTGCAAGGCTGTAATCTTTACAGAAGCTGACTCCCACATCTTTCTCCCGCAGAGCATCTAGTGTGTTTGAACCACTGACCTTTCGGATAGCAGCTGAGTGCTTAACCACTGTGCCACCAGGGCTTTTTATAGTTACCTAGTGCTGCTGTAACAACAACAAGAACAACAACAACAATACCACAGATGGGTGGCTTTAAAGGACAGAAATTTATTTTCACACAGTTCTGGAGGCTAAAAGTCCAAATCAGGGTCTCAGCCAGGGTCATTTCCGTCCATGGGTCTCTCGCCTAGTTTCTGGTCTCTGTCGTCATCCTTGGTGTTCCTTTGCTTGTAGACGGGTCCTCACATGGGGTCTGTCTTCCCCGTGTGTGTCTGTGTGTGTGTCTGTATCTTTTCTTTTCATAAAGCACCATTCAAAATCAATTAGGTTTAAGACATACCTTACTCTAGTATGATTTCATTAACATAACAAAAGAAAACCCATATTTCCAAACGGTCATATTTACAGGTACAGGGATGTGGAATTCAACATCACTTTTTTAGGGATGCAATTTAATCCATAACAATAGACTTTCACATAATTCCCCTCTTTTGTACAGTACCCTCTGCTGAGAATTCCTGAGTACCCTGAGTCCAAAATCCCTGTGGTTTAACTGCTGCAGAGCTCAAATCTCCTGTCTTTTGCTGTGGGAGAGTCTATATAGCCCCAGTTGTATGGCATGAAGTATAGTGTCTGAGGATCTAACTTTTCCTCCAAAAAGATCACCAATCAATTTTCCAGCTACCACCCTTTCTGTGCCAAACTGTGCCCCCTCTCTACTACCAGAGTAAATATACATTTCTCAAGTATCTAAGTCAGTTACCATTTTTATATTTGTTTTCCAGCTTCTAAAATCGCTCTTGTTTTCTCTTCTGACTGGTGTGTGTGTGTGTGTGCTAGTTTTATGCCTATTTTATCCTTTGCTTTTACTATAGTGGCACTTCAATAGAAAGCCAAGATAAGTGTGTGTGTGTGATCCTTCACCTTTGCATGACCGCACAACAATTTTAAATTAGGAATGCAAACTTTGCTCTGAAAATTAAAACTTAGAATCTTTCTCTCTCCACGACCTAGATATAGGAAAGCTTTTCTCCTTGACCTTGACTTGGTGAAACTGTATTCATATTATAGAACAATTTGTGGAAAATTGGCATTTTAATATTAAGCAGTTTAATCCATGATCATGATCTGTACTTCCTTTTGTGAAGGTTTTCTATAATTTCTCTTGGGGGGGTTAGTTTTATTTCACACAAAGATGTTACACATCTTTTGATACATTTAATCCTAGGTATTTATGCTTTTAGAGACTGCTGTTAAGGGCCATTGCCACAGCTACTGGTATCCTTTCCCATTACTCAAATGGATTCTGTGCAGCCACCCTTTTCTTGGGGGGGCACTAGCATGTGACTGATAATCTGGGGGTTGTGCTGCTGACTGGTGGAGCCTAGGTCATGTGCCAAGTCTAGATTCTAGTGAAGCTAGTAAGGAAAAAGTTTCTGGTGTGTTCATTTTCACTTATACTTCATATAGTGCTGGCATTTTGAACACAGGAAGAAGTTTCAGATGCTGCCAAATGAATGACAGATACCCACACAACCCACTGTGTATGTGTGTCTTTGTGCTCGTGTTACCCATGAGACCTGCCAATAGGCATAGGATTTCACAGATCACAACTCTGTGAAATGATTTAGCGGTTATTTACTCCAGTGAGAGTTAGCAGTCACGGCATCCCTCATTCTAAACAGAGTTAGGTACTGGAAGTCCTTGCCTTGTTCCTGGTGGTTGACCCCTTCTCTGAGTGGCTGTGATTTATTGCCACTTGCAAAGATATTTTTAACATTTGCTGCTGCTTTAGAAAATTTTGAAATTCTTAGTACACACATTGTGGTAGGTTTTTTACTGCATTTTATTCTCATTTATTGAGGATATGAGAGATAAAAACCATCATGTTTTGAAATAAAGATATTTAAATCTTTTACCTGGCCTAACATTATTTACCTTTATTCAATTCTTAGGTACATATTTTACCTTCATATTTTAACATCTTTAAAATATGCTTCCATCTTAAAAAAATATCATCGTTAAATTGGCAACATTTTTTCTTTTCGTGATGTACAGACTAATTTTGTGTCTTAGAAATAATAGAAAACTGATAAAATCTAATTTTTAACCTAAACAAAGTAATAATTAGTTACAGATATATGATCAAAGTCATTGCATAATTATGTCTCCTAGTTATCAATGTCTTTATTAGTATTGCAAACTTAGGATGTTATTATTCTCCAGGAAATTATACAAACCCAACACAAACCCTCACTTCCACTCCTCTGTTTTTACAGCTGTGTCATTCTCCTCTGTTTATCTCAAAACGACACCTGCAGCCTCTTCCAGAGTCTCCTGGTGGTGTGTGAATTATACAAGGGAATCCTCAGGCTGGCCATAAACCTCTGTCATCCTGCCTTCCTGGGCTCACTACTGCAGAGCCAATGCTCTCCTTTTCCTCACTTTATCAGTTCAAAGATTAATTACTCTATGAAGTTCCATCTGAGAGTCAAACAAATAAACCATTATAACCCTGATATAATGCATTTTATGTCTTAGTATCCTCCATCAGAAAGAATCCTTTATTTTGCACTTCCCTTTCCTCTCCCATACTACTTGGGAATCAGTCATAACATGGCTTATATTTATATACTGATTCACAGATTTGATGCACATATTTCTGTAGCACCTCAGTTAACTTTCACAACACGGGCGACTTATGGCAGGAGTGATTTTTCTCGTTTTACAGATCAGAAAAGAGTGCTCACATAGTGGACGGCAGATTTCGGATTATAATTTATCGCTGTAACTCTGAACAGTTGCGCTTTCTTCTTATCCATGTTACCCTTTACTACCCTGACTCAGATTGTCTAGACTGCTTCTGTTATTCTGGAGTTTCCATGTGATGATCTTGTCATAAAGACCTTGATCACACAATGGCACTTTCTAGTATTTCCTAGATACAAAATGAAATTTTATAGACTTCGTTATATCTGATATCTAGTATTTTTTATTTATGGTTAATTTATTTTCAGTTGAGCTTGAGGAATGATACCACAAATTGATTGCTTTGAGGAGAGAAGGTATTTAATAGCTGTTTTCAAATAAAAATAAATTTTAAAGAGTATGCCTTAAACTAACATTGATCTTATTTGTCTATAACCTTTTTTCATCATCTCCTTTATTTCTAGTTATGTTTCGCCTTTATGACACGGATGGGAATGGCTTCCTGGACAGTTCGGTAATTTTTTTCTTCAAATTTTCTGTGAAAATTTCAAAGTAGTTTCTTCTGAAAAATGCAATGAATAAATTTATAGCTATTACCACAGAAGACACATTTGATATAATTTCCATGTACGCGTGTAGCATTTTTATCATCTGGCTTTTTGAAAAACAGTCATCTGTGAAAACTGGTAGGATTACAATTGTTCTATTGAGCAATTTTGCTATGAAGACATTACATTTTTTTTTCCTGCACTGAACTTAGATTTAAAAACAAAGAAAGACTACAACCTAGTCTGAATAAAACATAAGATAAAGTTGAGAGAGTATTGAACTAGAAAGAAGGAAAAACTATCAGTGAGATTCAACAAACACTAAGGAAAATGCTGAGAATACAAGTAGAATTCAAAGGAATTAAAGTCAATTTTATTATTTTCCTCCTCTTCTTAAAATATTCTTAGTCATATATGCTGTTGAAATAAATAGATTTACAGATTGCTTTGACAAAATTCCCATTTTAAATTGTCTCATCCAGTTTCATCTGCAACTTGCACTCTGTCTGTACTTCTAGTTATAAAAACGATAGTAGAAGAAAAGTGCCAAATTTGTATGATTAGCTGAAAAGACTAATACAATTTTTAAGCTTCTTCCTATGACTTAACAGAAAGGAATATTTAAATATTTATTTTATTGTAATATATGCAAATCATTCATAGTTTTCAGAGAAGGTGAAATTAGACATTCAGTTCTAGTGCACAAATAAACCCCAAAACCCAAACCTACTGCCTTTGAGTCGATTCTGACTCATAAGTGACCCCATAGGGTTTCCAAGGCTGTAAATCTCTACAGAAACAGATTGCCTCCTCTTTCTCCTGCAGAGTCACTGGTGGTTTCGAACTGCCGACCTTTCAGTAAGCAGTCAATTGCTTTAACCACTGCACCACCATAAATACCTCTTAAATTTATCTCAGGTCCCATCAAGTTATTTATTTTACATTTTAATGTACATTTGCAAATTGTTTCCTGTTTTCTCCTAGGAAAGATAAGTCTATTAATAAAAGGACAAATGTCAGATTATAAAAATTTTCCACTATACCAGTATGTTAAAAATATTTTGATACATCAGTTAAAAAAAAATATTTTGATACATTAAATATTGATGAAAATAAACATTCTCTCCAATAATGAGTGAGTTTCCTTCTTCATCTTATAGACTTTCACAAGCAAAGCAATGAAATTGTAGACATTTTAATGTAACATTGAGTACGGTAATGGTACATCAGTTTCTCCAGAGACAGATTGTTGTTGTTGTTGTTATGTGCTGTTAAGTTGGTTCCAACTCATAGTGACCCTATAGGACAGAGTAGAACTGCCCCACAGGGTTTCCAAGGAATGGCTGGTGGATTTGAACTGCCGACCTTTTTGTTAACAGCCAAGCTCTTAACCACTGCCCCACCAGGGCTCCTCCAGAGACAGATAAAAATGTATAATTCCTACTCTAGGAAATGACCACCACTCTGAACTGATGCTGTGACTGTGAAATTTCTTATGGTTAACGCTGTAATTTTCAAGTGCTATTGTTGTGCAGGGCCTGGCAGTCTTCAATTTTCCATTTAGGAATATTAAACCACAGGATAAATTTGCTCATTTTCTGATGGCATTTCACAGTGAGAAATTTAGGTTTCTTTGAGATATTTCAGTATGCTTATTATAGCGCTTCTGATTACACAAATACCAATTATAATGCAGACATGTTTTATTTAATATTTCTTTTTAATTAAATTAAAAGGAAGTTTTTTTACTAGGCTGTTAGCCATGGATTGGCAGATGATTTAGAAATTCACTCAAATGCTTTTTTTGGTCTCTGACCATTTTTTATAAACATATAGTAGATTACTAGCAATGTTTATAACTATGTTATCAATATTGAACAAGTTATAGATAAGTAAATTTATATATGATTAAACTAGTCTTTTTTTGTAATCAAAGATCTAGATTTGATTTTTAGAGTTTTGTCCACACAGCCTCCTACCCCAGTATATTTTCTTAAATATCAGGCCAAAATTGTAATTATTTTTGAAATTATTTGTTCACTATTAGAGGCAAAACAAAGATAATGGATAATTTGAAGAATGACTACTATGTCTAATAATAGTAGCTAATGTTTTTTATCTCTTACAATGTGCCAGACACCAAATTAAACATATTTCATACAACAAAATGTTTAAGTTTCATGCAACTCAGTGAGCTAGGTAAGACTAGGCTATCCATTTAACTGATAAGAGAGGTTAAATCTCTGATCTAACATGTGTAGTTAATTCTCATGGAATGTAGAAGGAAATACAGTAAAAGAGGTTAATAATATACTTTCAAGCCTTATTCTCTTCTTCTTTTTCTATTTTAAATTATCATGCCGTAAAGCTCCACTTAATTCATCAAATTAATTTGAAATTGCAAGCATTTTACAAAGCCATGTTTAATCTTTTCTGGAGATAGATAAGGGAAAATTTAAACATTAAATAAATTTGTATGGGAAATGTTTTAATTTATTTAGCCAAGCCATATGTATTAACTAGCAGTTCTTCAAAGAGTTGGCATTTGAGCAGACTAATATTAAAATTCAAACAAAAATTCTATTCCCTCACAAAATAAACTCTACATACACTTAGCCTCCAGACCTCAACCCTGAACGCTCCTCTAGCAGAGCAAGCTATCTCGCTAAATGGTTGGAAGAGTCTATATATATAGTTCTCAGTGTATCAAACAAAAACAAACCTCTCAGTTGCCTTTCAGCACTTCCTTCCACCCTTCCATACCTGTTTTCAAGCCAAAGGGTCAGGACAGTCAGTGACTTAAAGTTAGTAGTTTGTGGAAATATGTAAACTCCTACTTAATCAGACCTTCTTGCCAATAGAAGAAAATCTTTGTATTATTGCACCCTCTCGTGGTGAAAATTTCAAGACAACATGCAAGATTAATTTGTATTCAGGCTTCTGTTTTCTGTATGGGAGTACCTGGGTGGTACAATCAGCAATTGGTTAAGTGCTTGACTACTACTCAAAAGGTTGGTGGTTCAAGCTCAACTAAAGGTGCCTTAGAAGAAAGACCTGGAGATCTGCTTCTGAAAGATCACAGCCTTGAAAACCCTATGGAGTGCAGTTCTACTCTGCATACACGGGGTCAATGGCAACTGGTGTGGTTTTTTGTTTTTTGTTTTGGATTTCTGTGTAATTGAACAGAACTTAAAATAAAAGATATATATAAGATTATTTTTTAAAAAGTATATAACTTCTTTTGTTTTGAGCTACATTTTCAACAGGACAATTCTTATAAGTCAAAGTTTGAGAACTTACTAAAAACTTGTATTCTGTCTCTGTCTTCCTCTCCATCTCTCTCTGTGTCTTCTCCAGGAGCTAGAAAATATCATCAGTCAGATGATGCATGTTGCAGAGTACCTTGAATGGGATGTCACTGAACTTAATCCAGTAGGTATATGAATGATTTAACTGTTGGCTAAATTCCAGAAAGCCCCCCATCTTGTCTTCTCTGGGACCCTAATATATTACTGTGATTTGATTTTGCCTTTTGATGACATTGTGTTACTATTTCTAATCAGCAGCCAAAGTAGACTCTGAACAAGGTAATAAGGTATCTATAGTATTCTGAAACTCCTAGCATTATCTTTTACTTTTCTGCCTCTTGGAAATTAAATTAATCTGAATGGTATTCTTATGTATATATGGGTAAGCCGAAGCTCCTGAGGGATGCAGTCAAGGTCATACCAAGCCATAAATAAACTTAGAATTGATAAATGTCTTTTGTGATCTCTATGAGTATCTTCAAATCAAAATAAAATTTTCATTCTATAAGACAATAAAGGTGATTAAGGAGATGATACTAGTTTACTCTGCACAGTGTGTTATTATGTGTTATTTAATAGCCCCATCTCTCTGAGGTGGTGGTTGTTAGGTGCCATCTAGTCAGTTCCGACTCATAGCAACCCTGTGTACGACAGAACAAATCATTGCCCTTCCTGCACCAGCTTCACAATCACTGCTTTGTTTGAGCTCATTGTTACAGCCACATGTCAGTCCGTCTCATTGAGGGTCTACCTCTTTTTCTCTCTGAGGTAGATACAACTATTTTCTTCATTTTACATATGAGGAAATTCAGACCCAAAGATATTAAAGTTACTTGCCCAAATCTCTTTAGTAAGTGAGCCCAAATCTCTTTAATGAGTGAGCCAGGAATTTTAAATCAACTTGTTGAAGAAACAGTACATAACAATACTTAAAAGAACATGGAGACTCCTTATTTTGTATAGGTTTATATTAAAGTTACAACATTATTCAAACTTGCATTAGAGCATACTTGATTCAAAACTTTGGCCACAAGTGATATTTAGGGGAGTGAAAAGTGGCAATAAGTTTATTTTTGAAACCAACTATGTTCAGCAAATTTTTACACGAATAAAACAAAAATCAATTTTATTTAAGTGGTTTATACTTTGTAATTATTTTTAACCATTGCTCACAACTACACAGTTATCAGCCTGATTATGTGATGCAACAGGGCAGACAGCATTTCCCTTTCTTTTGAAAACTAATACAAAGAAAGTAACAAAGTCACCTACAATGCCATGTTCAAAGAAGGGCCCTGTTTCTCCTGGGATTGAGATTTTTCCAGTTCTAACTCAAGTGTTTTATTTTAGATGTGGAAATACTGTGCTCATAGTGAGTAGTGGGTATCATTAACTGCTTGCAGTTTGTTTATGAAATAATAAAGTAGATCATAACACTCATTTAATTCTAAGAATGCTGTTTGATTCATGATTCATCTTAATACTACGTTGTCAGAAATCAAGAGACTTCTCATGAGTTCTGTTGCCCTTTCTGTTTATGTCACTCTGAAACTGCTTTCTCCATTTCTAGTCACCTTTCCACTTATGAGCATTATTAATCTATAAATCATAAATTGGTAGAACTAGAAAATGGGAGTGGAATTCAGAGATACACCCTGAAAGTATTCTAACCAGGAAATTGAGTTCTCCATATTTCTTACCTTCACCTTATAGATGCAATGGACAATTTTGTCATTATGTCCCTGTCAAACAAGATGAAATTAAAAAATATATATAAAGTCCTTAATGGCATGTTTATTAGAGTTGGGTAAGTGACTTAATATCCCACACAAAGTAAAATTTTCCTGAAGATCATTCAAAAGAAGTTGCAGCAGTACATCGACAGGGAATGGCTAGAAGTTCAAGCCTAATTTGGAAGAGGACCGTGGCAGGAAGGATATCATTCCTGATGTCAAGATGGCTCTTGGCTGAAAACACTGAATACCAGAAAAATGTTTACTTGTGTTTTATTGACTTTGCAAAGGCATTCAGCTGTGTAGCTCATAACAAAGTATGGATAACGCTGCAAAGAATGGAAATCCCAGAACACTTAATTGTGCTCATGCGAAACCTGTACAGAAACTCAGAGGCAGTCATTCAAACAGAACAAGGGGATAGTGCATGGTTTAAAGTCAGGAAAGGTGTGTATCAGGATTGTACATTTTCACCATACTTATTCAGTCTGTATGATGAGCAAATAATCTGAGAAGCTGGACTATGTGAAAAGAATGAGGCATCAGAATTGGAGGAAAAGTTAACAACCTGCGATATGCAGATGACACAAGCTTGCTCACTGAAAGCGAAGAGGACTGGAAGCACTTACTGATGAAGATCAAAGACTACAGCCCTCAGTATGGATTACACCTCAACATAAAGAAAGCAAAAATCCTCACAACTAGACCAACAAGCAACATCATGACAAATGGAAAAAAATACTAAGTTGTCAAAGATTTCATTTTACTTGGATCCACAATGAACACCCATGGAAACAGCAGTCAGGAAATCAACCAACATATTGTATTGGGCAAATCTGTTGCAAAAGGCCTCTTTCAAGTATTAAAAAGCAAAGATGTCACTTTGAAAACTAAGGTGTGTCCCTGACCCAAGCCATGGTATTTTCCATTGTCTCATAAGCATATAAAAGCTGGGCAATGAATAAGGAAGAGCAAAGAACTGATGCCTTTGAATTTTGGTGCTGGCGAAGAATATAGTATGGAATATGTTGTGGACTGTCAGAAGAACGAACCAATCTGTCTTGGAAAAAGTACAGCCAGAATGCTCCTTAGAAGCGAGGATTGCGAGACGTCTTCTCACGTTTTGAGCATGTTATTAGGAGGGACCAGTCCCTGGAGAAGGACATCATGCCTGGTAAAGTAGAAGGACAGCAAAAAAGAGGAAGACCCTCGACAAGATCGATTGACACAGTGGCTATAACTGTGGTCTCAAGCATAACAACGACTGTGAGGATGGCGTAGGACTTGGCAGTGCATTTTGTTGTGCACAGGGTCGCTATGAGTCAGAATTGACTTGAGGGGACCTAACAACAACAACAAGTGACTTAAGGAGCCCTTGTGGTGCAACGGTTAAGTGCTCAGCTGCTAACCAAAAGGTTAGAGGTTCAAACCCACCCAGCCGCTCTGTGAGAGAAAAGACCTGGTGATCTGCTCCTGTGAAGATTACAGCCAAGAAAACCCTATGGGGGAAGTTCCACTCTTTCACATGGAGTCACTGTGAGTTAAAAATCAACTTGAAAAGACCCAACAACAAAAACAACAACTGTGACTTAACTGCTGTATATGTAAAAGTGATTTAAATGTTGTTGTTGTTGTTGCCTATAAATCAACATAAGACAAGGATGTTATATAGTCACCAAAAAGTCCCACTATCTTGGGCTAAATTCATGTAGCTGTGGTATACAGTGTAATAATACAGACATGATTTACAATGTCTATATAGATATATGGTGATAGTGTCATACCTGGGAGAGGCATTAAGTGTTGTGTACTGCACGTTAAGAAGGACATGTACTAATCACCTTTAATTAGATTTTCCATCAAGTGAATACTAAGTGTCAAGGGATGCCAATATCATGCTATGTAAATATTACTTGAAGCAGATAGAGAGATTTAACTTAGAAAAGAAAAAAAATGAACATAAAGAATCATAGCAGCTTTATTTGATTATTTTAGGAAGTGCTCCACTAAAAGTTATTTATACTTATTCTATGTTGTATCAGAAGGTACAGCCTGAATAAATGGATACAATAAGTGAATAGAATGGATAGAAAAGAAACATTCTGTGTCATCATAAGAAAGATCTTTGGGAATTTTAGTACTATCCGAAATGAAATGGACTTTCTTTGGCAAGAGTTAATCTCTTATTATTAGAATATATATTCACACTATAAAAAAATAGTGCAAAGTTAGAGGATTGTTCAAGTCTCTGTATAGTAATAGTTTGGAGTTTGGGCTAAAAAGATCTCTCAGGTTATTTTCAGTTCAGGCTCTTCATGATAATAACTGGAGGAGGAGTGGAGTTGCAGTTTGTCTCTTCTTCGGTCTGTGGAGAAGCCTGGGAGGTTACTACTCTCAGGGGCACCTCTATGCCTTTATGGACTCAAGAGGGAGAGAATGAATGTGTACATGTCTGAGCCTGTCTGGCCTTACTGGTGTGTAGGGGGAGAAGGCTCTTTTCCTATCTTATTTCAAAACAGGAGTGTTGTTGTTGTTGTGGTATGCCGTCCAGTACATTCCAACTTAATAGCGACCCTATAGAACAGAATAGAAATGCCCCATAGGGTTTCCTAGGCTGAAATGTTCATAACACCAGGTCTTTTCTCCCATGGAGTGGCTGGTAGGTTCGAACCACTAATCTTTCAGTTAGCAGCCAAGTACTTAACCAATTCCCAACCAGATGGTTGTTTTTTGGAGATGTCAGGAGAGGGATATGGATTTGAGAAAAGGGAGATCTGGATGCAGTGAGGAAGGGAGCAGTGGTTGCTGGACAGTCTAACTCTGACACATCCTACTGGAGAGTACGAGTAATAAACTGTGTAGCAGTGTCTATCAGTAATAGCACTGGTCATTCTGTGACTACTTTGAGGAGTTTAAAGAATGGGAAAAAACAAAAAAAGTTGCTGTCCAGTCCCCTCTGACTCATAGCAAGTCCGTATGTGTCAGAGTAGACTGTGCTTCATAGGGTTTTCAATTGCTGATTTTTTTTGGAAGAAGGTTGCCAGGACTTTCTTCCTAGGAGTCTCTGGGTGGATTCAAATCCTCAACCTTTGGTTCCCAGCTGAGTGCATTAACTGTTTGTACTGCCAGGAACTCCAAAGAGGAGCAAAATAGGATAAAAACTTGTGCAGAGTGGTTGCTGAAATAGTACCTGTGTCGTCTTGCCTAATGGTTCCACAGTGTTCCACATTTTAAATGAATGCACACATTGTCAGACTCCTGATAAGTGTTCATTTAAGTGGCACAAATGCTTTGCATTCGACTACCTACCTAAAGATGAGTGGTTTGAACACATCCAGCAGTACCATGGAATAAAGACCTGGTGATCTGCTTCCTTTAAAATTACAGCCAAGAAAACCCGATGGCGGAGTTCTGCTCTGTAACACATGAGGTCTCCATGAACCAGAACTGACCCGCCAGCAATGGGCATACTTTAAGAGAAGTGATTATTTGAAGCTGATGGCAGTTAGGAAAGACTGACTGGTACTTGGAAGGAGTTGTATGAAACTAACCCAGGCTCTGTATTTATTAGATACAAAGTGAAAGCATCAACCATCTGAAACTAATGCTCTGTTCTTTTCTCATTTATTCCTTTCTACTAATTCGGTGTGCCTTTAAAGGGTAGGCCGTTTTAACCAGATCTTATATCATTTTGCCAAATTCTCGATAATTTCTGTTTTTGTTTATTTTGAGAATAATGAAATGATTATTTCGGCATCATTTTTGTTCCAAACTTATCTCCCAAAACCTATAGATAAGTTTGTTGCTATGAAGGGAAATACTCCGATTTTCAGATGTTTCCTCAGGAAAAACACCAATCAGCTAAGCACAGGAGTGGTTAGGCAAACAACACTTTACTCCCTCAAAACACCTCTTGAAGTAAGTACCAGCATTAGCGCCAGACCACAGAGAGGTAAATGCATTAAAAACACACAGTGTGGAGAGCGTTATGTGCAAGTCTGCAGAAAAGGAGTCTGATCAGACATGATTTCATTGCTTAACTTCTTGGCTCTGTTAAATTCTGATAGGCAATTAACAGCAACTTAATTCTCCTCTCCCCTTACCACTTAGCAAAGCAGTATTTCAGCTCTTTGCCATGAAGTTAATTTGTTCAGACATTTTCAAATTTAAAAAAATAATAACCTGGAGAAAATAAGTGAAGACCACTTACACCCTTAAAGATATCTTCTTCTTTTAGCTGGACTATACATTGGAAAAATATTAAAAAGTTAAGCAATTATTTCTGAAGGTTAGCAATGCAGGTTCTAGAAATCATGACAAAACCACTCTTTCCTGAGTAATAGGATGGTGTACTGAGTTATCTAGATATCTGTCTCAACTTTCCACTTAGCTACTAGTCATAGTTTGTTATAACCAACTTAATATCCTGCTTTGTTGTATCATATGCAGATCATTTTATTTTTGTTCATTGTAAGTTTCCCTACATCTCCTCTGCTCCAGATCCTCCATGAAATGATGGAAGAGATCGACTATGATCATGATGGAACTGTTTCTCTAGAGGAATGGATCCAAGGAGGAATGACAACAATTCCACTTCTTGTGCTCCTGGGCTTGGAAAATGTAAGCATTCACACAGAGAGGAGGGTAGCCTGGTGAGAAATCAGAGGGGTTCTCTATGACACATTTTGCTTGTAAATTGGCCTGGTCTTTTTCTACCATTAAGCAGGTAGCGAGTGCCTGGACCTTTTAATAAGTGTGCTTATTAACAATACTTCCTTGTGTAGTAATAGTTGCCACAGACATATTGATTCTTTTTAGATACTACCTTAGGATTCGATATAAAATTTATGACTTTTGTTTTCCTCTAATTTCAGTGCAATCTAGTTGTTAAAGGAGCTCTGGTGGTGCAGTGGCTAAGCGCTCAGCGGCTAAACAAAAGGTCGGCAGTTCAAACCCACAAGCTGCTCCATGGGAAGAAGATGTAATGATCTGCTTCCATAAAGATTAACAGCCTTGGAAATCCTATGGGGCAGTCCTACTCTGTCCTATACATTTGCTATGAGTTGGAATCAACTTGACTGCAGCGGGTTTTTTTCTAGTTGCTAAAAAATAAGTACCTAAATAATTCACCTTCTTATATAATCTAATGCAAGAAACCTTCCTCCCCAATATTATTGCTTTCTGAGGTTCTTATGGCATCCCATCCCATTCCATATCCCTACCCCCATGAAGATATTCAATTCTATTGATAATCAACATTCTACCTGTTACCCATTGCTGTAGAGTCGATTCTGATTTATAGTGACCCTACAGTAGTAGAACGGCCCCATAGGGTTTCCAGGGAGTGGCTGGTGGATTTAAACTGCTGACCTTTTTTGCTTAGCAGTCAAATGCCTAACCAATGTGCCACCAGAACCCCGAACCAATACTTAGAATAAAAAAAAAAAAAACAAAAAAAAACCGTTGCCATTGAGTTGATTTGACTCATAGCGACCCTATTGGACAGAGTAGAACTGCCCCATAGGGTTTCCATGTAGCAGCTGGTGAAATTTGAAATGTTGACCTTTCGGTTAGCAGCCTGAGCTCTTAAACACTGAGCCAGCAAGGCTCCATACTTGGAGTAGCCAATTATATATCTGAGGTAGTTGAGAGGATAAATATATACACATGTATGAATTTGCTTTCATATCAGCAGATTCACCAGGCACTCATTCGAAGCCTGTTAAAAGTTTTTTTTGTATGAGTGCATAGAATGCAATTAAATATTGGTCTTGGGGAATGAAACAGGGCAACCTAAGAGCAGAATATGATAAGATAATGACTTTGAATCCAAAGTTTGCTGACCTAGCCTTGCTGTGGATTTCAGTAATTGTTAAAACAAAAAACAAAAATCCAAAGAAAACAATAAGATCACTAATCAGATACTAGATTTTCATATTTACCATTAATAATTAAAAAAGAATTGCCTATAATATATAGTAAAAAAAGTATGTTTAGATTCAGAGTATCAGTGATGGAAAGCACCATGGCACGTAATAGAGTTTTGAGCAGCATTAAAATAATGTCCACCACTTGGCTGCTGATGCCAAAACTTTTCAGACTTTTGATGTTTTGTGTTGTCAAATCGATTCCAACTCCTAGTTGCCCTGCATGCCAGGGTAGAACTGCCCCATTGGGTTTCCTAAGCTGTAATCTTTACAGGAGCTGATCACCACAGAGCAGCTAGTGGATTCAAACAGACAGCCTTTTATTTTGCAGCCAAGTGCTTAACCATTGCGCTACCAGGGTGCCTTGTTTCAAACTTCTACTTAGAGCATGAGCGATTTGCAGATTCAAAGCTGAACCACAATTAAACGAGATACCAAATTTTTAAGAGTCATCTTCCAAGGTATCTCAAGCCTATGTTGGTGAAACATGGGAGTGGTGTAAAAATATGTTTGTATACATTTGTATATAAGTTTGGGAATATGTAAATGAGTTTTCAGACAGTAGCATTTGTCTCTTTTTTTTCCTGAATCTCCAAATTCTTTTATACTCAGTTGAATCTTACCCTTTATGAGGCCTATAAAATTTTAGACATGGTTGAAGAAGGAAAAGAAAAAAATACTAATATGTGAAATATAGAAAATTACCCTTAAAATGAACAGTTTATAAGTGTACGTGTTTGTGTATGTATATGTGTGTGTGTGCTGTTTTTAGGTGCTGTCGAGTTGATTCCAACTCATAGCAACTCTGTGTGCTACATAATGAAACACTGCCTGGTCCTGTGCCGTGCCCACAGTCATTGTTATGCTTGAGCCCTTTGTTGCAGCCACAATTTTCAATCATCTCACTGAAGTCTTCCTCTTTTTTGCTGACCCTCTACTTTACCAAGCATGATGTCCTTCTCCATGGACTGATCCCTCCTGATAATATGTCCAAAGTATGTGAGACATAGTCTCGCCATCCTTGCTTATTAGGAGCATTCTGGTTGTACTTCTTCCAGGACGGATTTGTTCATTGTTTTAGTACTCCGTGGTATATTCAATAGTCTTCACCAACACCATAATTCAAAGTCCTCAATTGTCCAGCTTTCGCATGCATATGAGGCTATTGAAAACACCATGACTATTGAAAACCGTATTATAAATATTTTTAATTGTTTAATATGATTTCTGGAAGGAGTATTATGGATATCCAACCATTCCAATGAAACAAAAGGAAAATTGATAACGTTAAATTTTCATGTTTAGTGTATACTCTGCTGAAAAATAGTTATGTGACTCTATCAAGAAGTTTCAATAATCATCATTCCTTAACAATATGGGGAAATTTTACATTTTTTTAAAACTAAAATTTTGATTATTCTAGGTAGTTAAGAAAATTCTAAGATAAGAGATTGAGGATAGAGGCAGGAGTGAGTGAGTAAAGCGTTTGGTAGTTAGAGGAGGACTGGTAAGTACAGAGGGAGACGTAATCATCTGTATTTTAAACATTATAGAAAATTTCTTAAAGTGGCTGTTTTTTCCTCTGCAACTTATTACTTAAAATTCATTAAAAATTAATTTACAAATATAGATTTTTGTTAAGCTATGCAACTAGCATGAGTAAATACAGTCCACAAGTCTAAATTAACAAGATATTTTAAACAAATATCTTTATTTCAACTGAATGACAATTCTTGGTTTAATGTCTGTAAGTTTAATTATACTTAATACACTTTATAAATTTATTCATAAATTTATATTTTAAATTCTGAGTAAAAAGGGATGTGTTTGGAGCTTTGTAGAAGAAAGGGACTTAGGGTTTCATGGAAGTAATCAGAGCTGTATTTCAGAGCTGTGTTTCCAGTAATGACCACTAGATGGCAGGGCTATATTGTTCTAATATTTATAGGACGCCATACATATATAGGGGACTGGAATTCTTCTTCTGTAAGAACAATTCTGAAAGAAGACATTTCCCGTTTCTTCACTTTTTTAAAAACAAGAATAAGAAATCACCTTTTAAAATTATCTTTTAATAAAACATATACCATATAGTTATAATCAGAAATCAGAGAGTATCTATTGGTTAGAAACAGCGTTTTTATCTAAAGCATAGTGTTTCACAAATCAGGAATGATAGACACACTGCCAACTGAGTGATGACAGCCTTTTCTAGTGAATTAGATTTATTTCATTTTCTGTAGACAACTAATGTGTTATTTTATTACCTATAGAGGATTTGATCCATGGATGCCACTCCCCTTTGCTTATTAAATTGGAAATCTAGATGCTTTAATTTGAATTTGGCCATTTGTTGTGAAGCCTGTCTTATTAAGTTGTCCTATATATTCTTGTTTGTTTTCAGTTATGAGCTTGGGGAGTAGATTCTAATTGATAGTGCATATTTAATACCTCAGTGTATTTGAAAGTGACTGTGCTGTACTAGTCAAATTGCACAAATAAGAATGTTGTCCTGGGTGAGTAATCCTCACTTCTAGTGCAAGTCAGAGCAGTTGTGATGTCACTGTAGTTTATATTTTTCCATCAACAGAATTTAAAAGGCTACTCTATTTTAAATATTTGTTTTGGTACTAAAAGCAGAAGTCTAGTTAATCAGGACCTGACTCTATATCAAACACTAGAGAATCAGAGTCGTTTCCTTTCTCTTATGTAAGGTTCTTAAAACCTTAGAATACCCAGGATAAATTGGTAAGAAATAGCACAGAGTCTTGGTGTATCTGAAGGAGAGTTGAGAGTTTAGGTGGCATTTGCGATTTGATTACCACTGTAAAAAATGAATATTTGAGACTTATTTATCCTTCCTTCAGCATTTATCTCATCAAAGAATTATTTTAAAATGACGTTCAATTTTGAATGAAAATGCTTTTCTTTTTTAAACTCTATTTAGAAATTGACTCTGTTCCAAGGATTGACAAACTTTGTCTGTAAAGGGCCAGGCAGTAAATATTTTAGGCTCTGAGAGCCATATGGTCTGTGTTGCAACCGTTCAGCTCTGCCACTGTATCCTGAAACAGGCCTGGGTAACACATAAGTGAATGAACGTGTCTGTGTCCTGATAAAACTTTATTTATAAAAACAGGTAGCAGGCCAATTTGATGAGAGGGCCATAGTGTGCTGATCCCTGCTGTATCCCATCACTAATTTGTCATGTCAAAAATAGAAACAGTTTTAATTTATTTTAAGTCTTTCAGGAGAAAAGAATCTAATACCTTTTATTTAGCACAACCAGACAATCGCAGCAGGACTTGATGATTAATGAGGAGACAGCATAGTAGCAGTGAACTCTGCATCAAACAGGTAGTCATCCTGGCTCTGTTACTAACTAACTAGATCATTTTTACAAGTCAATCACCCTCTCTTGACCTATGGAAAGAAGTTGGTCAAGAGCACGTCTAAGTTCCTTTTCTTTTCTAATATACTTTGAGTTCAAATATTTCTTTTCCTAGATGAACATATTAAACAGTGTTCCATTTCGTAAAATATGTAATCTTTGATCATCATTGGACTTTTCAAGGAAAACTCATGAAATCACACTATCATAAAAAAAAACCAGGAGTGCACATTTAAGCAGGACTCTGGCCTGAAATAAGGACACCTTAATTTCTCATTCTTGGTTTGCTCTGCCCACATTTATTTAGTCTGTATGATTTTTGATTTGATGCATATTTTGGTCTCTATGTGCTCAAATAATCCTGGTCTTTACCATGTATGTAGTTTAAACTGAGCCTTTGGTTGAAAAGATTTAGGACACATTTTTGCCTGATTCAGTAAAGTAAAAGCAACCTCTTGGCTTACCTCCTAATTTCTAATGAAGTTTTGAGTATGCTGGAGAGTAGAAAGCTATGCATTCTTAAGAGATTACATTATATTTGGAAAACTGATGTTTCACTCTCTAATTTTAAATTGGGTAGAAGTTCTTGCTCTGTTGTCTATACATTGCCCAATCTAAGAAGGAGTTGCAAAGCTGTATAAAGGCAACAATTCTTGATTTTTTAGTGTGGTCATTCAAGGAAAATAACTACAGTGTTATGTGCTGTTGAATTTGCATTTGAGCCTTAGGAATGGTAGGATCTAAGCCTGACCTCAGAAAGTGTGGTTGGTATCTGGAAAGAAGACATTTGATTGCAAATTCAAAACTTTTCTCTGCATTCTCTTTGCCAGAGCCTGCCATAGCTAGACTTTTTTTTTGTCTAAAAGAGCACGTTCTTTCATATTGTTATAATTTATTTGGAGACCTTGAACAGAGAAGTAAGGTAATTTAATGGTGCTTATTATTTAATGAGTTGGAATTAATTTGCAACATTAGCTCTTCAATGTGTTATAAGTTAAGTTATTTGAAACATGGGTATGGCTAGGTGTGGGGGTAGGAGAATTTTGGCTGTGACATTGGTGAAAATTCTCCTTGAGATTTTTTTTGAAAATTCATGGAAAAATCACGTTGATTAATGGTAGAGTTGCACAGCTGATTATTTTAAGTGCTATAAATAAATTGTACACTTGTAAAAAGTTGAATTGGCAAAAGTTGTATGATAGACATTTTTACAACAATGAAAATAAAAAGTAGCTGCTGAGGCTGCTTATGTACAATCATACACCTCATAGGGTTTGGTTCCTTGGTTTGGAGGTTTAAGATATGGTTTTATGAGACATCCCAGTTAAATGAGCTGATAACATGTTCAGTGCTTCTGTTCTACCTCCTAGTTACTTGCATAGTTCCTGGGGTGTTAAAAGCTTGCGAGCGCCCATCCAAGGCACAACAATTGGTCTATTTGCCTGGAGCAACAGAGGAAGGAGAGTCAGGAATAGGAGGAAGAAATGGAATGTGTGGCTAATTGTCTCCATGTACAACTGCCTCCTTTGCCATGAGACCAGAATAACTGGATAGTGCCTGGAAGACTCATTAACAACTTGCAATATGCAGACAACACAACCTTGCTTGCTGAAAGTGAAGATGACTTGAAACACCCACCAATGAAGATCAAAGACTAACAGCCTTCTGTATGGATTACACCTCAACATAAAGAAAACCAAAATCTTCCCAGCTGGAACAATAAGCAGCAACATCATGATAAACGGAGAATATATTGAAGTTGTCAAGGATTTCATTTTATTTGATCCACAATCAACACTCAAAGAAGCACCAGCCAAGAAATCAAATGACATATTTCACTGGGCAAATCTGCTGCAAAAGACGTCATTTTGAGAACTAAGGTGTACCTGACCCAAGCCGTGATATTTTCAATTGCCTCATATGCATGTGAAAGCTGGACAATGAATGAGGAAGACCGAAGAAGAATTGACGCGTTTGAATTATGGTGATGGAGAAGAATATTGAATATACCACGTACTGCCAGAGGAATGAACAAATCTGTCTTTGAAGAAGTACAGCCAGAAAGCTGCTTAGAAACAAGGATGGCAAGATTTCATCTCATGTACTTTGGGCATATTATTCAGTAGGGACATGTTATTCAGAAGGACATCATCTTTGGTAGAGGGTCAGCAAAAGAGAGGAAGACCCTCAATGAGATAGACTGACACAGTGGCTGCAACCAAGGGCTTAAATATAGCAACAATTGTGAGGATGATGCAGGATGGAACAGTGTTTTGTTCTTTTGTACGTGGGGTCACTATGAGTCAACTTGATGGCACCTAGCAACAAAAACAACCATTACTGAACTTTCTGATCAAAGATTTTACTGAAGAATCCTGATCAAAAGGGGGAAAATTCAGAACAGAATTTAAAATTGTGATCGACTCCATGGAGGCTGGACAAACCCCTGAAACTGTTTCCCTGGGATAATCTTTAAACCTTAAACCAAAAATGTCCCCTGAAGTCTTCTTAACACCAAACAATAGTTTAGCTTAACTAGTAAAATATGTCTGCCTTGAGCATTATGCTCTTTTAAGAACTGTATATATGCAATCAAATTAACAACAACATCCTGAAAGATTAGGTAGGAACCTTAGCGGGCAGGGAGTTTATGTTAATGAGGGAGGACCAACTCAGAAAAAGAGTGTGAGAATGGATGCACAACTTGAGGAATGTGATCAATGTCACTGAATTGTATATGTAGAAGCTGTTGAACTGGTATATGTTCTGTTGTGTATATTCTCAACAATAACAAAAACAATAAAATAAATAAAAATTTAAAATAAGAAAAAGAAAGCATAACAAAATAGCAGTATTACTTATTGTAGCCCTAGCTTACTTGCACATTATATGTGATCTTGGAGGTATTTAGGGAAAACCTGAAACTTTAAGAATCACTGAGATAATAAAATAGGTTTCAAAAAGTTCCAAAGGGCATTCTTCCCTTTGAAGCATACTTTTGACTTTGAGGGGACTGAAAGAAGAAGGAGAACCTGGAGCTCCTTCTCGGTGTGAATTTGCCTAGGTTTCATTTAGCATTTCTGTTTGTCATAAGCACAAAACTGAACTGCTTCCTTAAATAATACAGTGTTTTCTAAATATTAGGAATAAATTTCTATTAAGATTAATGTCTGGTAATAGAAAAAAGAAAAAACATGAGAGAGCAAAATTTATATGAAATAATGTATAGTAGGCCTACATACATCCCTCTCAGTTTTTTGGCTGAAACGTTGGGATGTTACACAACTCGACCCAATGATGGTAATAATATTTGCTGTTTATATAACACCATTCTTCTGAGGAGCTAAATTAACTTCACAGGTATTGTATAATGAAACCTCATACCACGGCCTGGGAAAGGAAAGTGGGTACTTTCCTTTTATTAGAGAGGAAAATAAAAGAGGTGAAATGGCTTAGACACATTTTCATAGTAGGCCAGGAATCAAGCCTTCTGGATTCCCTGTTTATTTCCTTTTTACAAAAATAAATTCATTTCTATGACAATAAATATTTATTTGCAACAGAAGTACTAACAGGGACACACTCTAGTGGCTGATGGAATATAGTAAGGGACAGATTCTCCCTCTCCTCCACTGAGTTCAGAATCTAAATAAGACAAACAAGATAGGACATGAAAACACAGAGAGTTGGAGTATAATTTGCACTGCTGAGAAGTAGTTGGCTTCTGGTTTCAATTTCTTCCCTTGAAGAAGTCACATACATATTTTATCCCTTGCATATTTTGGCAATGTATCCGGCTAAGAGCTATAAAGCTATTTAATTTGTTTTTTTGGTAAAGCATTTTATGTCTGGGTAATGGATTTGTACATCAGTTGCAGCCTGTAACATGGCTAAGTGTTCTGATTGACAGAACACCCACGTTCAGACTTGTTTATTTTTTGATAAGGAAAATGCCAGCTAACTTAGTCCATATGTGCTCTTCAACAGGATGAGACTTATTCACATGTAATGGATAGTCATTTAAAAATAAAATGACAAGGATTATAAGAACAGTAATACATATGAAAATTAGATTTTTTCCTTCCTCTTTTTCACTTGAAATATTTTTTAAGCATTTAACTGCTACTTTTAAATTTGTTTACTAATTTAACAAAATTAACAACTTTTCACATGAGGAGTCTTTAGTCTTATTTAAGGGAATAGATTATATGTATGCAGATAGTTGGGGAAGTACAGCAAAGTAAACAAATACATAAAGTCTTTTATTTACATTATAAAGGTACTAGAAATCTTAGGACTTAACCAAGTTGGAATTGGTTTCAGAAATTACTACAAAGTTTATTTCTTACATTTCGAAAGAAAATTGAAACATCTACATTTCATTAAGATTTCTACATGACACTTTCTACAATACTGCTTTTGTTGAGAGCTTGTTAGTTCAATGCCGTAAAAGAAAATCTGTGCATTGTCAAGAACTATGAAGGGTCAGAGATTTTTCTTACTTGCAAGCTAATGAGTTAGCTTGCCACAGTTTTATGGAGGCTTGCAGAAGATATAAGACTCCTAGGTCCAAGACAAAGGACTTTATTACTCATGGCAAAGCAAGTAGCATGAGCTTTATGTTTGTATCAGATGCCTTGCCCCCCAAGTCCTATGGGGCAATGAGAGTGGCCTAGGTAAATGATGCACATAGAATCACAGCTTGCATCATAGCTGAGGAACTCCTGGCTTAAGGAAATGAAATCTTACAACGTGCAGTAAATAAACCTGCTTAACCTTTGCCGCAAAGGGAGAGATTCTCTTTATTATACAGGACAGTGAGTAAACCTGCCCTGTTCTCTAGAGGAAGACACACCTCCATTACTCAAGGCTGTTTTTCAAATATCTTTGAAAAGATATTTTAGGGAAAAAAAAAAAAAAAAGGACAATACTTCTGCTGAAACACAGGGAGAAATTCGAGAGACCTATGGAGAATTGTCTCCCAGACAGTATTTTCATTAATGTTTCATACTCTGATTTGACATTTCTGTTTCTAATATAAGAACTAGTTACTATAGATTTTCTCTGGTATTACAAATCTGGTGGTTTAACTCTTGACTGGGAATAGGAAAAAGTGCTTATGAAGCATTGTTATTAATATTTCATTATCAAGAAAAACAAGATGATCTGGACATATTTCCATTGTCCCACTATTAACACAATCAACACCCATGGAAGCGTCATTCAAGAAATCAAACAATGCATTGCACTGGGTAAATCTGCTGCAAAAAAACCTCTTTAAAGTGTTAAAAAGCAAAATTGTCACCTTGAAGACTAAGTTGCGCCTGACCCAAGCCAAGGTGTTTTCAACTGCTTCATATGCATGCGAAAGCTGGATAATGAATAAGGAAGACTGAAGAATTGAAGCTTTTGAATTATAGTGTTGGCAAAGAATATTGAATATACAATGGGCTTCCAAAATAATAAACAAATCTGTCTTGGAAGAAGTACAGGCAGAATGCTCCTTAGAAGCAAAGATGGCAAGACTTCCTCTTACATACTTTAGACGTATTATCAGGAGGGATCAGTCCCTGGAGATGGACATCATGCTTGGTAAAGTAGAGGGTTAGTGAAAAAGAGGAAGACCCTCAATGAGATGGATTGACACAGTGGTTGCAACCATAGGCTCAAGCATAACAACAATCGTGAGGATGGTGCAGGACCGGGAAGTGTTTTGGTCTGTTGTACATGGGGTCGCTATGAGTCAGAACTGACTTGAAGGCACCCAACAACAACAACAACTATTAAAAAACTAGTGGTAGTTAGAAGAAAACATTCTTTGATATTTACAAGGGTGGGGAGGGAGAGTGAGGGTTATTTACCAACTACATAGTAGATAAGAATTATCTTAGTTGAAGGGAAGGAGAGCACACACTACAGGGGAAGGCAGCACAACTGGAGTAAACCAAAGCTAAGAAGTTTCCTGAATACAGTCAAACATTTTGAGGGACAGAGTAGCAGGGGTAAGGGTCTGGGGACCAAGCTTTCAGGGGACATCTAGGTCAACTGGCATAACAAAGCTTATTAAGAAAATGTTCTGCATCCTACTTTGGTGAGTGGCATCTGGGGTCTTAAAAGCTTGCAAGTGGCTGTCTGAGATGCATCAATTGGTCCCAACCACCTGGAGTAAAGGAGAATGAAGAACACCAAAGACATAAGGAAAGTAGTAGCCCAAGAGACAGAAAGGGCCACATAAACAAGAGACTTCATCAGCGTGAGACCAGAAGAACTAGATGGTGCCCAGCTACCACCAATGATCACCCTGACAGGGAACACAACAGAGAGTCCCTGATGGAGCATGAGAAAGGTGGGGTGCAGAACTCAAATTCTAGTAAGAAGACTAGACAAAATGGCCTGACTGAGACTGGAGGAACCCTGGAAAGCATAGCTCCTGGATTCTGTATCAGCCCAGAACTAAAACAATTTTCAAGGCCAACTCTTCAGACAGGGATTGGACTGGACTGTGGGACATAAAGTGATATTCATGAGGAGTGTGCCTCTTAGCTCAAGTAGATACAAGAGACTAAATGGGCAGCTTCTGTCCAGAGGTGAGATGGGAAGACAGAAAGAGTAGGAGCTGGTTGAATGGACATGGAGAATCAGGGGTGGAAAGGAGGAGTGTGCTGTCACAGTATGGGGAGAGCAATTAAAGTCACATAACAATGTATGTGTAAATTTTTGTATGGGGAAAAAAAAAATTAGTGGTAGTGCTCCAGCACATAGTAGTTGCTCAAAAAATTATTAGATGAATAAATTCTATGAAAAATGACAGCTTGACAAACCTGAAAAATTATCACCTATAATGATTTCTGTTGAATACCAAGAACTGATATCTGAAATTAATCTTGGTTTGGTACAGTTTGGAGACTGGCATACAAGGACTACATAGTAATGAAGAAAATGATGGTAACAAGAGTAATGATTTAACTTCATTTGATGTTTTGCTCTTATAAGTTATTCAAGAGATTCATAAGCATTGTATTATTTCTTTTTATTTTAGTCTTGAACAATGCAGATATGATTAAACATCAATTACAGAAGTAACTTTCATTATATAGAGCTTCACCTAGAAACTCAAGGTTATACTATAGTAAATACATATAGTAATATAGTTTTAATATTTTATTAGCTTTCTATGAGATTAAAATCATTTATATTTTACAAAAGAGGGATAAACAAAATGGTAATGTAATTAGTCCTTAAAAAACTTTATCTTTTAAAATTTACTATTTGATGCATAAAAAATGTATTAAAGTTAGTTATGACATATAAGAAATTCTCAAATGAAGCTCTATATTACCAATAACTTACCTGGAAGTATTACTCTTTTACATCACATCCCATCTCTCTGCCTCCTTCCAAAACCTAACCACCATTTTTGTGCATTACTAATACAAACTAAATGTTCTGACCACCTCCTATTAGTCCATTAGTGAAGGAGGGATCCCTGCCCTAAATAGCATGAGGCGGCTGAACACAGGACAGCCAACACTGGTCAGATGAGACTGACAACAGTTTATTAGTCACATATACTCATAACCTCAAAGGAGAATGACATGCGTGGTATGCAGGGTCTTACAGAAATTACACTTGGGAGTAGAGTGAACCAGAGGGGGCTGTGCAGAGAAGGCTTTGTGGTAGCCAGAGGGTGAGGTGCCCCTTGTTCCTACAGGAGGATGGGATTGGTCAGTTTGAATAATTCCATGGGCTGGCAGGGAGCTGAAGTTAGACTGAGGATTGGATGGAGTTCAGCTGGTCCAGCTGGTAGGGGAACCAAATGGGTGGAGAGCATTTCTCTCTGCGATGGGGGTGCCTATCTGGTCAGAGCAGGTTAACACATGGTTAGACCTTTGAGGCTCTGTGAGGCTGAAATAAGTCAAAGCAGCGCTTGAAGTTTTAGGTTTTATAATACAGAAAAGGTTAACATATTCTGTTTTCATTTCTCAGTCTCTTCTACTTAAGAGTATTTTCCTCCTCTTTGTTTATTTGTTCATGGAATTGTGCTAGGGATAATGTATTCAAAGGCGAGGCACACACGTCCCTGTTCTCAGGGAGTATTCCGTTTGGTAGGTCATTATGATGGTTCAGGGTATGCTGTTGAACTGTTGACATTAGACAAGAATGTGTGAGTCGCTATAGTATCCTAGATTTGTTAGCGGTATCTCATTCTACTAGAGCACATGTGTTTTTCTAAAGAGTCTTGTGGCGATCTTGGAGAAAGTCAGAGATGAAATAACAGATTGTCTTCAAATGCTTCAGTTCAGCTCTGAATTTTATTGGCACTTATGTATTCCACTGTTTATTTCATTAAGTGAAATCTGTTTCTCTTATGTCCCGTGCAGAATGTGAAGGATGATGGGCAGCATGTGTGGCGACTCAAGCACTTTAACAAACCCGCCTACTGCAATCTCTGCCTGAACATGCTGATTGGAGTGGGGAAGCAGGGCCTCTGCTGCTCCTGTGAGTATGTTTACTCTGCTGGGACATCATCACCCGAATGAGAGAAGGTTGATTTCTTGGCGTAGTCCCATTGTACGTAGAACTGTAAGAAATAATCCTGGCCCTCCCCCATAACTGTGATTTACGTTTTCCCTGTAATATGTTTCGGAATATTTAGGTCACTCTGGATTTAACTTTCTTCAGTTTGGGGAAATCCTTCAACTGGAAGACAGCTAAGAACATTTTCCTATTCTTTAGCCATATTCTTTTCACTGTACTTTAATTTATTCATGATTGCCATTTCTTCTGGGATCATCATGAACATTTCCATTTATTTCTCATATTTATATCTTACTCATATTTGTCTTTTTTTTTGTAAGTTAGTCACTTTATTCACATTGACTTCTTATAATGAGTCAATTTCTTCTGGTCTTTTTAAAAATGTAAATCAATTTATTAAAAATAGATTTGAATTCAAATTAAGAAATCACAAGGAATACAAACTAATATTACACCTCAGGCATTTCTTTTTAATGCTATCATAAAGAAAATCTTCGCATATGATTAATGGATTTTGCAATCTAAATCACTGACAATTCTTCAGTTGTGGCCATTATTGTAATTTCACTACCCTTATCATTGCAATTTTCATTTTGTTCTATTAATCCAGTGCTGACGATTCATTATAAAAGTCATGTAAATATTTTTAAATCTACAGCATATATTTAAATCTACAGCAGACGGCCACATCTTTCACCCACGGAGTGGCTAGTGGGTTCAAACTGCTGACCTTTCAGTTAGTAGCCGAGCACTTAACCAATGCACAGGGCTCCTTTTACAGCATATACACCTAGGAAACTTTTACATTCCCTGACGTCTCTGCTAAAACAGGATATTATGTCCTCCACTCTTAAATGTGGAGTTCTCCATTAATCCTGCAATTATCCACTCAGTACCCTTTACTGCTATGTTAGGAAGTTACTGACACTGTCAGCTTGATTACATACTTTCCATTTTTGGCATATATGTATGTATGTGTATATATATATAACGTATGTGTGTATGTATATATGTATGTGAAATCTAATTTGTTATCTGGCTTACCTACAATACATAGTTTCCAGGATTTTTGTTGTTCTTGATGCTACTGTTGTCATTTTTGTTCTTTTAGCTAACAACTTCTTTGGTAGAACATTTTAGAATTTAGTTTTCTCAGATGTATACTTTGACATTTTAAGCCACGTTTTAGTGCCATGCTCATTTAATTTCATAAGTATTTTAATAAAGTTACATGAAATTTGTCATATGTTGGTTTAGATGGCAGTTTCTGATGGACATGTTTAAAAGACTAGTTAGACTATAACTTTCTTCTTATGCACCTGAAAAGAAAATGCTTCATTTTTAAAGTTTTTTTTTTTTTTTTAAGAAGGGAATTTTCTATGGTAAATTGTGTTGATGGGCTCATATGAAGAAAAATTATAACTGTCAAATAAGGTGACTGGTGTGATATTGCAAATGAGAATATTGTGTACATATTTTAAATGATTAGTGTGGTAAAAGCAATACTCTTAACATTGTTGCCAGTGTGGAGAAGATGAAAAAGTATGTTTTCTTCCTCTGTGTTACTAAAGGAAATTACTAATGTAGGTATTTGGAAGAGTTTTACTATATTATGTGGATTTAAAATTTTTCATCCTAATTTCATGTAATGATTAGTTTCCTTTTTTTTTTCTTTTTATTAAGACAGCTACCTGCTCTTTTTTTTTTTAATTTAATTTTTATCCTATGTATTTATATGTTTAAGAACCTTAATTTGGGACCAAATTTTTAGTAAACAAGTATCTGTAAATGGCCCTAAGTTATATTCAGAATCAAACCATAAAATAATTTGAGTATGCCAAAAACAAAGTATATTTTTTGGTTTTTGACCCACTTTATATATATATATGTATACACACTTACATATATTATACTTGTATATGTGCATATATGCATATTTCCTTATAGATATAAATTTTTGCATATGCAGTGAAACCTGTGAGAGTTGTAACTTGACAGGACTACTTTGTTTTTCTGGGTCTCACAAGTTTTCCACCTTTGACAGGGTGCAATCTTTCCACTTTTTTTAGTGGAAAATAATTGAGTTTTCCTTCTCTGGCAGATTTCTACCTTACACAGGTTCTGGCTTTCACAGGTTTTACTATATATGACATACGTTGCCTAGAAGAAGTTGTTCCTTTTAAACAAGCAGTATCACAATGGCCAGTGAAGGCTGAAATTTTATGGGATTTGGAATGCATGACAAAATCTATTCTCTGGAAATAGACTAATCAGCCATTTAAGGTTTAGATAAATCAATAGACAAAATAGCACAAACTCATGGGCTTTTATTCCCATGCCTGCCAGCTGCTCTCATGCCTATACTTTGTAAAATATAGATCTCTTCCTTCTAGCAAATGACACCAAGCCATTTGGCAGTCATCAATTTGTCTTTAATATTTTTGTCATCTGGGAATTATTGTGAAAAATTTGAGTGAGGACTGATTTAATTAAGCACTTCCTGCTATGCCATGATAGAGGAGTCTTGGTTTTTCACATGCATAATATTTCCTGTGCTAATTGGCCTTTTGTATTCCATGGTAAAAACAGTCGACTTGGACTTTTCCTTGATGTGGCTGATTGGATTGATTAGGGAGCAGTGGATATGAAATGAGGTTCTGTTAATGTCATTCCTTCCCTATAAAATTGCAATCAGGACAAGGATTAACTCTGAAATTGTGTACATGTTTCCTTTCAGTTTGCAAGTACACAGTGCACGAACGCTGTGTAGCTAGAGCGCCTCCCTCTTGCATCAAGACCTATGTGAAATCCAAGAAAAACACCGATGTAAGTTTACAGCCATGCTTGCTTTCTGAGGGTGGTGCTTATAGATGCCTCATCTTACCACATTGCTGCTGTTCTGTTCTAGGTTATGCACCATTACTGGGTTGAAGGCAACTGCCCAACTAAATGTGACAAGTGCCACAAAACGGTTAAATGTTACCAGGGCCTGACAGGACTGCATTGTGTTTGGTGTCAGATCACAGTGAGTAACATCGGGGAAAAAATCCGCAGTGTTCAGTCACATTGAAGACTGCATATCCCATGCTCCAAGAGCCTTATACAAGAAAGCTTTCCTGAATTTTAGACTATGTCAGCATGAAAATACGGAGGCTTCTTATTTTGTCTGGTTTTCAAAGGGAATGGAGCAGAGTCAGATCCATCCTCACAGAATCAAGAATTTTAGAGCTGGTGACAACTTTAGAGCTGATCCCATTATATAGTTTTCAAATTCTGCTCCATACAACTCTAGAAGTTACTAGGAAGGCACCAGAGGCTATAGCTAGGGGCAGGCTGTGGGACTCAGATATTAGGTGGTTGGGCATAGCTCTCCCTCCATCCCACAAACCCATTTTGGTAGAGTTTTCTCTTTTACATATTGTAGATTTACTTTGAACACAGGATCTGTGGTCTTTAAAAGGTTAAAAAAATGAACAATGTAGTCCAAAGATTTAACTACACAGTGAAGACACTATAACCAAATAAAACTAAGCAAACTGTCCTTGACCATGGGATTAGATAGAGATGGAAATGGGGTCCACATTTTAGGTCTCGATACTTCTCAGAACTCATTTTACCCTCTTTCCCAACATGTAGCCGCCTTGCTTTGTCAGTTAAATCATAAATTGTGAGATAAGAGATATACATGTAAACACTAATAATTAATGGTATTGATAACTGTCATGGATTGAATTGTATCCCTAAAAATATCTGTCAACTTGGCTAGGCCACAATTCCCAGTATTGTGTGATTGTCCACCATTTTGTCATCTGATGTGATTTTCCTATGTGTTGTAAATCCTACTTCTATGATGTTAATGAGACAGGATTAGAGGCAGTTATGTTAATGAGGAAGAACTCAATTTACAAGATTGGGTTGTGTTTTAAATCAATCTCTTTCGAGATATAAAAGAAGCCAGCAGAGAGACAGGGGGATCTCATACCACCAAGAAAGTAGTGCCAGGAGCAGAATGTGTCGTTTGGACCCAGGATCCCTGCACTGAGAAGCTCCTAGACCGAGGGAAGATGGGTAACAAGGACATTCCTCCAGAGCTGACTGAGAGAAAGCCTTTCCCTGGAGTTGCCACCCTGAATTTGGACTTCTAGCCTCCTGAACTGTGAGAGAATAAATTTCTGTTTGTTAAAGCCATCCACTTGTGGTATTTATGTTATAGCAACACTAGATAACTAAGACGGTAACTAAGAAAGAAGACATAAACTTCTGTATCCTGGGAAACTTTAGGAATCTGCCTAGTTTGGATTGTTGTCAAAGCCTGTAGCAAATAACTTCTGGAATAAATAAAGGTGTTAGATGGTTTCTGTAGTGTTTCATGCTTAATTTCTAGAAAATAATTAGAATGCACATTTTCAAGAATAGCTCCTTTTGATATCGTACTACAAAAATTTATGGGACGGGAGTTTTTGTTTGGTTTGTTTTTCCTAGCTAATGCTTGAGTACTCTTCTTAAAGGAGGAATAGTTCTTGCTTTTGTCAGAATAAAACACTGAGGGACGCTGAATCAGATAAGCAAATTCAGAAGTTTCTCTGTAGTGCCCCCGAAACACCACACAGTTTAAACGTTTTTCTTAAACGTGCACACACACACACATACACACACAGAGGATAATGAGAAAAACAAACTGTGACTTGCATTTCAAAAATATGTTTAAGTACTTTTCTAAAAATGAACACGTTTCTTTACTCATTTGCAACTATTACTTGGTTAAATTATATTTACATTCGAAATGTTTTCAATTTTGAAAAAGTCTTATTTTTTGAAATGTTTGGTTATTATAATAAAATGTCTAACGATGATTAAAATTACATCTGTGAAATGCTCAGACATACTAAGTTATCAGTTCTAAGAAGACTGCAAATATCTCATTTTTAAAACTCATATGCATTTAAAAAATATTAGATTTTCTTTTGCTAAGCATCTACAAAAATACCTAGCTTTTGTTTCAGATCTTGTAGGAGACTATTCTTTTTATGTTTCCCTTTTTAGTGCATTTTTCGCTAGGTATACTTTAACTTTCCCATAAACTGAAATTAAATCAGATTAATACAGAATGTATTTCCTCCTTGTATTTCAAGTTATTTGCCTATTTATAAACTTCAAATATAATCTCTTAGGTTTATTTGATATTTTTAATTTCTTAAAAAAAGTATTAATGTATTTTAAATACGTACTAAGCTTGAAACTTTCTGAAATATGTTATTGCTGCCTCTCTTCATACGGTATCATACTTCAGAACTTTTGGAATTTTCTTTTACTGGACTCCTCTTCTCCTTTTCTCATTAATCTCCATGAAATGCGTCTTCAGCTCTTTCCATTCTGTGGGATCACTCTCCTCAAATTTATTGCTTGCAGTAGTTTTTTATTGGTATGAAAGGAATCTTAAAATTCTTGCCTTCCTTGTTTTATGTTCTGTTTTGTTTTCTTGCTTCTCTTTTTTTTTTTTTTTTTTTTGACTGTTTATCAGTTCCTTCAAAGGTACATTATCTGGGACTCCAAAATCTACATTTCTAGACCAACCATTCGCCAGTCATGCATTTATCTTTTGTCTTGATGATGGCACGTGCCTGGAGAGAAATGAGGCCCTCCCTTTTAGAGAAAAGAAGGTGCTACCTCTGAATAAACCATACTGTTGAAAATCCAAGGATTTCAACTGTCCCAGATCAGTCCAGACCTTATGTCCCTGATATTTTGTTCTTATTAGGGTACCTGAACATGATTCTGTTTGGCACTATGTCATAACACAACAAAAGCTATAAAGGTCTTTAAATCCCGCAATTCCATTCAGGAAACAAAGCTAATCAGGGAGTCATGGGGGTTTAAGGTAGAATCAGAAAAAAACAAAAATGGCTGCCATCTTTCTAAGCTCTTCAAAGTCCTGAGTTTTATTCGCTGTAAACTGTGAGCTCCTGTGGATCCCTAGTGGTACAGTGGTTTAAACGTTTGGCTGCTAACTGAAAGGTCAGCAATTCGATGAATATGTGGTTCATGAAACAAGACTTGCACAATTAAAAAAAAAGTTTTCATATATCTGGAAGAATGTCCAGCCTTCTTATAAGTAATTTCAGTCTCTGTGCACTTTGGGATTTTTAATTTTAAACAAATATAGGGACAAAATTATCAATTTATAGATTTTTATCCCAAGTTAAACAATGTATTTACCTCAGAAAATTCATATAGTTAGATATAATTTATAGTTTTTTCTTTAGCCATTGTATAAAAATTTCAGTGTAAAGTTGGTATGCTCTTGACTGTTGATTACCTACTGTTACCTACTGTTGACTACCTTTAAGCAAACTGAATCAACTTTCTTTTGTCTTTGTGCTTCCCTGAAAGTGCTGTTAATACAGTAAATATAGCAGAAGCGCTGAGAGTGATAGGATATGACACTCTCAATTTCGTTCTTTAGAAAGGCCTCTCTGAATGGATGACATGAAGGTTAGATTGCAGACCGAAACAAGAAAAAGCTTGATTTCATTTCAGGATTTCATTTTTTTTTCCGAAAAAAAATTACTTCCTCCTATATATTACTTTTGGAAATGATTTGAATCTTATAGTCATACCAATCTGATTCTCAAGATGGTCACTTATTAGTTGTGTTATCTTGGGCCAGGTATGTAGCCCGTTTTGGCCAAATTCCTAATTTGTAAAATGGAGTTAATGATGTCTATTTTGTAAGATTATTATGAGGATTAAATGGGTAAGTAATCCATATAGATGTATTTAAGGTTGAGCGTCACACAAAACAAGTGCTCAATAAGTGACAATTATTATCATAGTGAGAATTATGTGAAATATCATACAGTTGTACAACACCCAGCCCCTGGCACACAAAGTGCACTCCATGAATATTACTCATTCCATTTCTCTCACCTCTGGAAAATCTGTAGTTGTCCAGTCTAAGTCAGGGTAGCATTGCATGCTGGTCTTGATTTTCTAAAAGCATCCAGAATTGCGTGGTCCTAATCTCACTATGTCCTAGATAAAAATGGCTTATCTGCTTTCACAAAAAGCAACTATTCCAACTCTCATTTCCATCAGACATGGTATCACCATACTTCCAGTCACTGGAAATAGAATTAGAAGTCGATTTCTCTTGCTCTTGTCTTTCACCTTTATCCTATATATTCAACCCTTCACTGAGCCTTGACATTTTCTTCTTAAAATATCTCTCTCATATTTGAGTCTTTGCCTTTACATTCACAGACCTAGTACAAGCTCTTAGCACCTCTTGACTAGATTAGAGTCAGAATCTCTTGGCTTAGCTCCCTAACAGAAGGTACTTTTCCTATAATGCAAGCTGCACACCACCTCCAGAATGATCTTCTGAAAATACTCATTTGTTATCATATGCCTCCTTCAGCAACCTATAATAGTTCTGTGATAATAAATGCAGCCCTTACTCCCCCCCCCATCTCCACCTGGTTTTCATTTCTTCAAAAATCAGACCCAAACCAAAGCACATGACTATGTATAGTACTCCTCCCCTATATGTACCCTCTGCTGTAGCTGCACATCTCTTGGCACTTCCTAGGGAACGACATGTTCACCCCTTCCTGTTATTTTGCTCACCATATTCCTTTGAATGCCCCTCCTTAAATTCTAACTATATCTCAAGAACAAAAGTAACTTTCATATCTTCAGTAAAAGTTTCCTTGACATTAATATTTATTTTTTCTGAGTAATTTCTGTACCTTTATTCCACAAAAACAAAACAAAACAAAACAAAAACAACCTTAAATACCCTCTTGGTTCCGCATCTGTTTGCTGATGCTATCTACACACTGCTAGAGTATAGTCTGCTCCAGCTCCAGGTCCATTGCAGATTTTTTTTTTTCCTAATCTTCCAAGGTTCTTAACAGAGTGCTGAGTTTAGAGGAAGTACTCAATAAGAACACTGTTAAATACTGAATTTTAAATGCATGTCCTATTTAAATTTTGTTAAAAAAAATCATCCTGGAATACTTAAGTCTACGCCAGATAAGCACGTAAGCTTAAACAAATGGTAAGATCTATTTCACACCCTTTATTTGGTTAGTACTTAGGACGTTTTGATATTATACTAGTTTTGCCATGTTGTAGATATAAAGTTAGGTCCTTAGAACTAAGTTTTATTCCTTTTGTAAATTGAACTATTTAAAAAATAAAAACAGAAAAATTCTAAGTAAGAATAGTATAAAACAATCTTCTAACATCTAACATTATCTTGGTTTCCTCTACTCTCTCTTGCATCCATTCTGTTATCCTTAAGATCCCATTGCTTATACCTGTTCATTTAGCTTCGAGTATGTTTCCTTGAATTTTTATTTAGAACATGTTGTGAATATTACTCCTAGTTATAGTAAAATGCCCTTAGTCAGGTAGGACTCAACAGAATGAGAGGTTAATAGATTTTTCTTGGGCTTGAAAAAAGACAGCCTATCATTATGGCTATTAATTATTAACATTTGGTATCGTACATTGCCACTCCAGTTAAAATACGAAAAAGTTAAGCAATTTGTTGTTTAAAGATTTTCAATGCCATAGAATAGTTTATGCTTTAGCAAATTCCAGCTTTAGGCAACACCCTGAAATTTGCAACGCGTTAGGGAAATAATAATGTATAAACCCACTAATGTGTTCCTCCCAGTCATATCACCAAAATTCCCTTAGAATGAATTATTTTCTTCTTTTCTCTAAATTCATATGAAAAATTATGTTCTATTCCTCCTTTTGACTTTTTAGATTCCATTTATTTCTTCTCTATACCGCACACTCACTCTTTTCTCAACTTCGTGCGTGTGCGCACGCACACACATGCACACACACACACACATTCACACTCTTGTTCTTGCTAACTTGAGACGGCTTTTTCCAACAAATATATATCTGGTTCTAAATTAGGTGCTACTGGAATTTCCCTAAACTCTGAAATTATTTTCAAGTGTTCATTTCCTTTCCAGGAAAAGCTGTTTCATATTGTTTGAATTTCCTAGATATGGAGTAGTATTCCTTAACATGAATGGGAATTTCTGGACATACAACAAATAATGATCTGAGGGTTTCTAAGCCTTATCTTTAAAAATTATTTCAAGATATCCTCAACAAAAAAGAAAAATATTGGGAAAAAACAGGTAACAATTCCTTTTTCTGTGGTGCATCATTGGTTATTTTACTGAGGAGGCAGGATTCATTGATGCTGTAATTTATTTCTATTCTTGATGAGGATCTTTGTGTTTAGAATTTTGCTGATTTTGCATCTAGGTTATCTTTAAAAGAATTGTCAGTCTTCATATCTTATTGACAATGAGAAGAACTCAGCTGTTTTTCTTACATGCTTACTCATAAAATTTCAAGATGAAAAGTGTAAGCAATTTGTTGTTATTGTTGATGATGTTCATTTTTAATCCTGATAAATAGTCTAGGGAAATATAAATATTTTCTCATTGGCTTTCACATTTTATATTATGTTATGAAATGTGTCTGTGACAGATGGTGAATAAACTAGACCTATTATGCAAACTTGACCCCTGTTTTGTAAGACGATCAATGGTTCCCACATGGTATTCTCAGCTTTGACACTCCTGGCTATAAGCAATGTCATTGTGCTGATGATCAGAGTTTAGACTTAATCCAGATATTCTTGCATGTTATTAGTTAACATAGACATCTTGGTTAGGAGACTTTTCTGCATTGTGAGACCCTGCTTTCCTGGTATTACACTGTTGCCAACATTCTTATAGGTCCTGCCTCATGCTCATGTTCCTGCAGGACTCTGCCCTGCAGCTGCCTAGCCAGTGCCCAGAGGGACGGGCCACAGTGGCTGTCAAACTGTAAAATCCACTGCTGGCTTTATTTAGCTCTCCGGATGCCAGTATTTCAGGGGACCATTTGCCAGTACCTATATTCTGAAGCTTTCAACCCCAAATATGAAGAATTAACCCCCATCATCTCATTAACTGTGATTCTACCTAAGTCCTCAGTTCTTTCCTTCTGGTAGGAATCCAGCCTAAATGCCAAAAACTGTCTTCAACTTCTTTTTATTTTTATTTTTGCTGTCTCTTCTTACATTTTATACCCTCCAAATTGCTATAATGAGGTTAATCATCCTTCAGCATATCAGTTGGAGATTGTGGAAGCACATGGGAGGGAAGTATGGAGGAGTGTGACATGCTCAGGCCATGTACCAATGCTCAGCCTTCATATGGTCAGTGCTGGATGAGACACACCGTGTCCTGCCCCTCTGTTCTTTGGAGTCATATGTGTGACTTTCCACTGTAGTCAAGAGTGAAAATTCAGGGCTTTCTCACTTTATACACACAAGGATTTTTATCTTGGATCATGCTATTTGTAGAGGGATCTGAGAGCCTGCAGGCTCAGTTTTAAGGCAGTGTGCAAGATCAAAGAGCAAAAGCTTTTTCTCTGTGATGACCATGGTACAGAAGAGCCTTAGAACACATCATCTGTCTTTTGTTTTGGTTCAGTTTTCATGGTGCTTGGTAATCCATTACCGCTAAATCCAAATATACAGGACCGTGATTTACTTTAGGAAAATGTATTATTAAGTTAAATGAACTAATATTACATTTTAAACCAATTGCTAATTTTATTTTGAGGAAGCTATGCATTTCAATTTGCCAAATCATAGTGTCATTTTATTTAGTTCTGTTGTGCATGTAACTTCAACTACTTCTTTCTTCTTCAACGCCTCGTCTCTTGTCAGATATCAGCAGTGCCTAATAAGAAGATTAAGTCATTTTTAATAGAGAAGTTTACATGCCACTAAGAAGCAGAGCTGCTAATTATGGAGAATTTGTAAAGATACTTCTATTTCATTTAATGTGGCTTAATGTACATTAATTATAGTACAAGTAGGCTTAACTCCAAGGTTTTATACTGAAGGCAGGAAATTAGCGTGATAAATGTTTTAGATCCTAGGACCACAGAAATACCTCTTTGGTACCGTTCTATCACTAATAATAAATCAACACACATTATCCTCCTAGTTTTGGTTTCTAATTAACTGCTTACAAACGTAAGTTTGTTGTGGAAATTAAGATAGCCATGAATTGAGAAGGGTGGCATTCTGTCCAAAACTAAAAAATAGTGTGATGCTTTTTCTGTTTTGTTTTGAACAAGATAAAATGTGTAATTTTTAAAAGTATGAATGTTTCATATTGAAATTAATATAAAGTGGGTGAGGGAAGAATTTCCTAGATGCCTTTAAACAAAATATTATTTTATCAAATCTGTGATTCCAGTTAAGAATTACCATTTCATTTTTAAAAAATCACTATTTAATGCACTATGTTGTAGTTCTTTAATTGAAACTTGTGACCTGAATTGATAAAAATATTAGCTTCAATTCATACATGATAAAAAAATAAATAGCACATTATGCACTAACTTAATATAGAGCTGATAAATACAATATAAAGATAAATTTTTATAATCATAATCATCATCTTATATTTATATCCTGTTCCTACTGAGATGAATCTCTGGTTACATTTACATATTGAATTATGAAGTTAAAACTAATGATGGGATCAATTATGCCCCATACTGAGCTGTGCACTTTGGAACGACTTTGAGAAAACAGGAGGGTCAAAAAAAAAAAAAAAGCATCCACAGTGCGCAGTGGTTTCAAGATTATGCCAACAGCAGATAATCAAAGAATGAAATGAACTGTAATGGACAATAATTTCTGTTTGTGAAAGAAATCAGGCTTCTTTGGTGTGAAACCTAAAGTATATTTTTAATATAAACATTTCTGAGAATTAGAAAATATATAGGCTGGGTGAAGGAAATTGCCAAATGGTTTATTTAAGGTAGATATAAAAGGGCAAATGTAATGTGAATCCCTTTATGATCCTGTTTATTTGTTCTAGTAATTCTTTTAATGTACTTTTAATGTATTTGCCATTTCTCAGTTGAAATGTCATTTGCACAATGTTTGCTGGTTGTCCTGCAATATTTGATACTGTCTCCCTTTTTCCTTTTCTAGCTGCATAATAAATGTGCTTCTCATCTAAAACCTGAATGTGACTGCGGACCTTTGAAGGACCATATTTTGCCACCCACCACAATCTGTCCAGTGGTACTGGTGAGTTTTTCCTTCTCATCATTCTGCTGTAACTCTGGGTTACTACGACTAACAGGTACACTATACCACTAAATGCTTCCAGACGGCTAATTTTTCGTTAATCAAGGCTGAACCTTATAGATCTAAACTACTTCATTCCTTGGAGGAAGAACCACCTTTTCTCACTGCATTTCCTTTTTTTTCCTCCATATCATAATAAACTTTTTAGTAAGGTATGCTCTAACTGAAGCTCACTCAGGTTTTATCACTTAGTCATGCAGTACTTACCAGAAGTTGTATAGGCAGAACACTTCTACATTTTACATATTTTATAGACCTAGCTTCCCAGAATAATGAAGTTATTCTTATAGGCAGTTTTGCTGGGGATGCACATTATACATCTGCAATGTTGAGGTCTCTCATCTGGGTCAGAGGCTACCTAGAATGATGGCACAAACCTAGAAGAAAGCTATTCACTGCCATTAGGTGTGTTTTATTTTTTATGAGTGAACAATAAACTTAACTATCTGCAAAATAATTACTTAACTCAATTAATGTAGAAGTGAAGAATGCATAAGTAAGGTAATCCTGAAAGTACAAGCTAGAAAGACAGGCAGATATTTAAAGACAGTATTCACATTATATTATGAAATTCAAATTGTTTCTAAGTGAAACCATTCTTTTGAAAAACAAACCAATTTTCTATCCATAATGCACTTCTCGTTTTCAAAAACAACATGAAAATTAAATAACTGGAACTTCAGCTTGATATAATAAAAATACAACAACTAAGAAATGTTAGACAAATACTTTTCTAAAGGTCAACCTAGAAATTAATCAAATTACTCAATTTGCACCCACTTATGATTCATTTTGTAATTATCTGTAAAATACTTGTTGTATTTTAAATGCCTTTATTTAACAAAATTATTCAAAAACTCTTCATAGTCTCAAACTACAAAAACAGAGCAAAATAAAATATCTCCATATTGCTGAGGACAGCAATAGCAATTTTAAGTTTCCTTTCTTTATATAAAATTTATTGGACATTCTGTAGTGAATAAGATTAGTTAAAAATAATGAGAGCCAGATAAAAATACCTCACATTTTAGATTTATTGGGTGTCATTTTTATTTTTTATAGTGATATCTTAAAGAGCAACGATGTCTAGAATTTTTGCATTATTTTCATTCTTGCTTAGCCATACTGTAATATTACTGGGTTAGCTGCTTCCTTTATCCGACTGCTTATGTAAAACCCTTTTCCATTCAGTGGGGCTGGGAACTACTTCCTTAACCCACTCGACTGTGTCAGCCTCTGGCCACATAAAATCAAACACGAAATGGATCCCTTTTCTTACTCTATCCCTTCATTCTTTGAGGGAATCAACTATAAAGAACATGTGTTATGTGAATATTTTTGTCTTTTAACAATCTTGGAACCCCTTCATTGCAACCTTTAGATGCTATTGATTCTGAGGATTTATTTTCAATAAATAAATCTTTCTACGGTTTTTATCATGATTTGTACTCAACATTTGCTATTTTACCATTCTCTTTGTACCCTCTACTCTGAAGTATTTGATGCTATTGACCATTTCATCTTTTAAAAATGACTACCCTTTATTGACTTGCATTATACCATATTTTCCTAGTCCTTTTTGTGTTTCTCTGGATATTTCCTTTTAGTATCTTTCCTACGTTTCACTACTTCAACCTGCTTTGGGTTGGTACATCCCTGTATTCTATCTTCACACGTCACATCTTTCTACTCTTAATATTCTTCCCAGCAAGACCTTGTTTATTTAAGTGATTCCATTACCATATTAATTTATATCTAGCTTATTTTCCTACTTTGAATTCTAGATCCAATGAACTACAGCCTGGAGTTCCCATGTTTTAAATGCATCATGCCCAATATATTATTATTAATACAATAATGATAACCAATATTTACAGAGCATATAGATTCGCTATGGCACTACGTTAAACATATTATTCATTCAGCAGATATTTATTTAGTGTCTACTATGTACAAAACACTATTATAAGTGGGGAAACACCAGTAAAAAGCAAAAACAAGTATTGGCCTTCATAGTGGTTACATTCCAGTGGGGAGAAATAGATAATAAACAATATAAATAAGTAAATATTTAGTACCTTGTTGTATTACAATGCTGGCTGTATCTTAAGTATAAGCTCATTGGAAAACATTAAAACAGGGAAAGAACAGAATAAATACTGGGGGTGCAATTATAAAATAAGGTGGTCAAGAAAGAGTTCACTGGGGAGATAGTGGAGTGAAGAATTGAAGGATGTGACTATCTGTGGACAGGACTTAATGGACAGAGTAACTAGAAAGTACATGGACTCTGAGATGGGAGAAAAGTGGCATACCTAAAGGGCATCATAGAGATCATTGGCTGGACCTGAGTGAGCAGGGGGAAGATAGTAGAGGAGAGGGTCAAAGATGCTATAGGGCTCATATTGTTTAGGGCAATTTAGGTAATTTTAAGATCTTTAACTTTTATTTTAGAAAATAAGAAGTCATTAGAAGATTTTAACCAGAAGAGGGAATGGTATGATTTGTACAACTTTTGTGTTAAGTGGGCAAAAATGGAAAAAAAAAAAAATGACACTTCGATTTTCTCAGAGAAAAAAGAAAGTAAGTAATTATATGAGAGTGAGGATCTTGTATGAGGTGTGAGAAGTTTGAGGATTAGTAAGAAGATATGAAAGAGTCACATAGGAAAGTGGAAGATGAAAGGACCAAGGAAATACCGTATGATAGCCAGGCGGTACTGAGGAGCCACTGCTAGTCAATGATCATAAAGTTAGAGCAAGACCAGTAAGCTGGAATGAGTATATTTCTCTAGTCACTTTCAATTCAATTTCTCTAGTTACACTTCAGCTCCAGGAATGGAAACGGCATAGCTCAGTCTTCTTAACAAGGAATGGGTTTTGGCCAAATATGATTAGAAGAGAGAATAGCTAAGGAGTTGAAAGTGTATGCAAGGTAATGGTTATAATGATTGACCATGGGACTTAAGCTGGGAAACAAGGGAATTAAGGACATGAAGAATGAGGTGCAGTAATGGATGTTAGGAACCATACATTGTGGACTACAGTGGAGTCAAAGATTGTTGGAATCCAGGTTGTTGGTGTCAGGTTATGAGAGTGAGTGAGGTAGATATTGCGATTATGAAGGGGTTGCAGTTATTGATAATGATTTGTATTAATTCATTTAATTCTCACAATGACTTTATAAGGTAAATACTTTAATTATCTCCATTTTACATATGAGGAAATTGAGAAACAAGAGGAGTTAAGTAAATTTCCCAATGTAACATGGCTAGTAAGTGGTAATCCAGGATTTGAACCTAAGTGGTATCAATCCAGAGCCTGTGCACTGAGCTCATCATTCCTACCCTTTTAACAAGTCCCAATTGGGACTTTCTCCTGTGTGTCTTATCTTAGTGACTGTAGTACCTTCATACTCATTTTTCTCAGGCCAGAAACTCAAGAATCATCTTTGATTCCTCATCTTGACTATCAAATGAATCATTAGGCAGCTTATTTTAATGTCTTTAATCCTTCCTCTTTGCTTGAACCCAGCAGTAATTGCTTTATATGTTACCCTCACAGATTTTCCCTAGGATTGTCACAGTAGAATCCTTGTGGAACAGCCTCAGCAAAGCATTGTCCAAACTACTTCCAAAGTCAACTCTCAAAAATGCAAATACGATTATGTCCCTTTCACACTTAAAATATTTTCAATGATTCCTCATTTGAATTCCAAACTCTCTTATATAATAAACAAGGTTTTTTAACTGGATCAACCCAGCCTATCTAACACCACCTTACACACTACAAATTAAGGATAATTTCATCTACTTATAATTCTGTAAGTACAGCTGCTTCCTCAAGTCTTTAAAGTTTTGTATGTTCTAAAAAATTACCCTAAATCATTTCTCTGTAAAATTTCCTCCACCTTGCTAAGTAGAAATTAAAGGTTACTTTCTTATTATGAAACAGCTATATAGATTATTGTACCCATTAACTGGTGAAATTCTCAGCTAAAACAGATAAGTAATGTTATTCTGCCCACAAAATTGCTTAAGCTTTGCTCTGACTGATGGGCTCTGAGACTTTTCAGTCTGAATTCTCATTAGCTTCTTGGGAATAATTCCACACTGTATGATCCTTGTGAGGTTTTAACCCTTTGTTAAAAGAAAACCATTATTCCTCACAAATAACATAATCTTGTTTTTTATTCTTCAGTATAGTTTCTTTCTTAAAAAATTGTAAGTCCCAGTATGTCATGCTAAAATTCTCCAAGAGGAGCAGGTGAGCTGCAGACTCAGTTTAGTTATATTTTAGAAAATGTAAAAACAAGAACTTAAGTTGCCCAGTTTTTGCTTAGTCTTTTTTTTTTTTTTCCCCATAGCCCTTGACTCCGTGGTCAGGGATTGGTTATTGAATGAGGTGTATAAACTCAATATGAATTCCTAATTCCTGGTAGAAGCTCATATAACCCTGCATCTTAATGACATACTGCAAGGTTAAGGTTCATAGTTGCAGTCTTCTGATATTTCAGAAAATCTTTGGGAGTGTCATAGGTAAATAGAATATATGTATATTTTAATTTCTGTGCCACATTTCTTAGCCTCCCAATCCCTCTCTGACCGTTTTTTATATGTGTATATATTTATTTATTTCATATATATATATATATATATATACACACACATATATATATGTATTTTTTTTTTAATTTCTGCACCACACTAGTTAGCCTTCCAGTCTCTCCCTGATGGTTGTTTTTAACCTTAAGTTAATGATTCAATAGATATATGCTCACCTCCTATGGAAATTAGCAAGGTAAGTATCTTCTCTCCTCAATGATATGCATTTCTAATGTGTACTATGAGTGAATTCCACAGATAATTGGTCTTGATAGCAGCTATTGCTATAAAAATGGATTAAAATAAACTACTCTGAAATTAAAACTGTCATCTTCCCAGGTGATTTTTTTTCCATTCATATGGAAAAAAATACCAGTAATTCCACACATCAGATATAAACATTGTTTTCAGTGGAATTATTGGACAACTTGCATATTTTGAGGAAGTATCAAGGAACTACATTACTTAAAATTTACATAGGGTGGGGTTATTTTTATCAAGATTTTTCCATGAATGTGTTTACTTATAATGATTTCTTGGAATTTTTTTCCAGCAAAAAGTGTTACAACGACAGTCTATTTATTGAAGAGAATGTAGAACCATTTTCAAAAGTAGATTTCTTGCAGATCTTCCCTCAACCCACCTACAGGCAGTTGTTGGGTAAAACCAAACTATATAGTCATGGCTCTTTGTAAGCAACTTAATTTTTATAAAAGGCCATTGTTGTTGTTAGGTGCCATTGAGTCAATTTCCACTCATAGTGACCCCATATGACAGAGTAGAACTGCCCCATAGGGTTTTGTAGGCTGTAATCTTTATGGGAGCAAATAATTTGGTCTTTCTTGATTGGAGCATTAACTCTTTCCAATTGATTAGCAAAACAGGTGCTGTGCCTTTAATGGACCTCATTTAAATGCTGCTTTCTTTGTTCTTGCTACAGATCACACCCTGAAATCTCTGCTTTCCAATCTTAATCCAAGTGACATTGCAAGAAATTATAATAATTTCATGTAAAACATTGCCTGCTGTGCATGCAATACAACCACTCTTCTGCATTCTAAATTACTCCGAAGCCAAGCCAGACTTAATCCATGTCACTTTATCCCTCTCAGAGATTTTCTTTTATTAAATTGGGTCATACCATTATGTCATTATCCCACAGTGAGAGGCACATAAAGAAATAGTCATATAAAACCCCCTATTATAAAACTGTGTATATGTTGTTGGCGATGTCCTCCATTACATGACAGAAATCTCTCTCAGTTCTGTTCCTCATTTTGTGTTATCTTTTGGACCTTGTGAATCTTGTCATTGTCATGTTTTCTTTTCTGTCTTTAGAAAGCTTTGAGTTAAATTTATACCCACATTTGACTATGATGCTAGATATATGGTATTTACTTCTGTGTGCAATCTTTATTATTATTTTACCCATAAATTTCCTTTCACTATAATGGCCTCATTTAGTACTTTTTAAATTACTTTTTATACTACATAAATTTGTTAGATCACAGAAACCAATGGGATAGGCTACAAGGAGTCCCTTTGATTCTTAGAGTAATCTCATAGAAGAAGGTATAAATTGACCAGTTTCTCTAGATCATGCTATAGTCTTACATCAATTGCTTTTTTTTATTTTAAATAATCAGACAAACTGGGTCTATAGGAGTGTGCATGATTTTATGATTCTTTAGTTCATGGGGCGGGGAGGGAGGAGGCTTTTAGTCAATTAATTCTGCCATCACAACAAAATAAACCTTGAGATATCTCATAAAAAAAATAGCATTTTGAACTTTGTTTGAACAGTGAAAAGAAGCAGATCATCATAAAAATCATTTGTATTATATTTAGTTCCATGATTTAATTTAGTTTTTGCTATGTAAGACGATTCTACATTATTATGTAAACGCAAAGTTCTTACTCTCTAAATAAGGGGTTGATTATGAAGTCAAATTTTCCATGCATATATATGTACTTGTTAAATTGTTAAACTAAAACAAGCATGATATAATGTTGTGTATTATACTGATTATTTTAAATTGAGTTTATATTACAGATAAGTATCTACTGTTTATATACTGTTATTATTAATGTCGTTAATGTATCTTTAAGATCACTATGATAATCAGTGTACATTATTTTATATAAATATCTGCAGTGCTAGATTTCTTCTGTATTTTCTGGTTTATCTAATTCATTCTTTCTTCTGTACATTGGCTTTTATTAAAGTCACTGGAGCTAAAACTGCAGATAAAAACAGACTATTGGGCAAGGCTGATAGACATTACATATTACTGTGTGAAAATAATACTTGTAGGAGTTTTCGGGGAGGGAGACTTAGCCTATCCTGAGAGTGAACCAAGGAATAAATGAACATTTTCTTGAAGAAATGATGCCTGAGCTTAGTCTTAAAGAATAAATAGAGATTTGACAGGCAAGTATAGAGTATGAATAGTCAGAGTCAACAGAGTACATAGTATGATCATGAAACTACAAAAAGTTTATTAGGGGCTGTGTGGAAAGTTGAAGCTAGAGAGATAGACACGATCTGAGATACTGAAAACCCTGGCCTGTCTTGTCAAGGAGTTGGGCTTTATCCAGTATAGCTGTGAGACTACATGATCAAGTTTGTGTTTTATAAAAATAATTCTGATAGCATTATGACTCAAATTTAAAGCAGGGCGCAGAACCAATATAGGAGCCCTGGTGGCACAGTGGTTAAGAGCTTGCCTGCTAACCAAAAGGTCAGCAGTTCGAATCCATTAGCCACTCCATGGAATCCTCTGGGGCAGTTCTACACTGTTCTATAGGGTCACTATGAGTTGGAAGCAACTTGGCGGCAATGGGTTAGTTTTTGGTTAGAGGCGATATGAGAGAGTGTCATTAGGGGGTTGTCGTGTGAATGATGAAAAGACAATAACAAAGTAAGGAAATGAGGGAATCAGGAGAGAAAATTGGAGCAAAAGAAAAAACTGAAACTAAACCCATTGTTGTCTGACTCATAGCAACCCTGTAGGACAGAGTAGAATTGCCCCATAGGGTTTCCAAACCTGTAAATCTTTACGGAAGCAGACTGCCACATCTTTCTCCCACATAGAGGCTGATGGGTTCAAACCGCCAGCCTTTTGGTTAGCAGTCAAGTGCTTAACTAATGCCATCAAGTCAATTTGAACTCCTAGCGACCCTATAGGACAGAGTAGAACTGACACATAGGGTATCCAAGGCTTAAATCTCTATGCAAGCAGACTGTCACATCTTTCTCCCGCGGAGTGACTAGTGGGTTCGAACAGCCAACCTTTCATTTAGCAGCCAAGCCCTTCACCTCTGTGCCCCCAAGGCTCCTTAAAAATTGTAGCAGGGAGTGGAATATAAGGATTTGATTTGATTTCAGAATAGATTAGCTCCAGATGATCTTTAGGTCCAAAATGTGGCCATGGATCTGAGTAGCTCAACTGGTGTGCAAGGGAGGTTCACTAAATGTTAGCAGGTTAAGGACTCTGAGAATGGATTAATGGATAGATTCATTGGCATGGACCTTAAAGCCACCCAGGCTGATTACAGGGTCTTGATGAAATGGTTGCTATATGACAGCAGTGAATAAGTGATAGTTGTCCTCTCTCCATGTAGAGGGGAGAACTGTTAGACTCTCTGAGCCTTAAATGATAACAAATTCTAATTCGAGGCTGGAGGAATGATGATTTGGATGGAAACCCAAGAGATTTTCATGAAAACTATAGAACCAGCAGTGAATGAGAGTAGCCTATTTTCACGAGCTTACAGGAAGAATGGCGATGACTAAGAGAGGAAAAGGATTATTTGTTTATTTTGAACAAGGGCACCAGAGGGCCTAGTGAAAAGTTTTAGAAAGGAGGTGAGGTGTGGAAAGTTTTTTCAGGAGAAAGAAAGCAGGAATCAGCAATTAGATATGATAGCCAGAAACAATAAATGACTAGAGGCTTAGGGTTCTGACATGAACTCTGGATCCGTGGGTAAGCAGCTTCCTTCAAATGGTTCCAGAATGGTGGCAAATGATTTGTGTCCAGAATATAAAAATAACTCTTATAAATCAATAAGAAACAAGCAAACAAACAATCCAATTCAGAAGGGAAAGGACCTAAACAGGTATGTGAACAACATATAGAAATGGCTTAAAAATATATGAATGTGTGATCAACAGCACTATTAATCAGGAAAATGCATATTAAAATCTCAGTAGATAACACTACACACCCACTAGAATGTTTAAAACAATTGAAAATCCTGAAGTTCAGAAATGACATGAAGCAACTTGATCGTTCATACGTTATAGGTGGGAGACTAAATTGGTTCAACAACTTTAGAACACTTGTTTGGCAATATACTGCCTGTATTTAAATCCTGGCTTTGTCACTAGTTTTGTGGCATGAGGCAAGTTAGTAAGCACTTTGTGCCTCTTTATTTCACTTGTAAAATGCAACTGAATGAATTAATCATGCAAATTGCTTACAACCATGCCTGGGATATAGTAAGTGCTCAGTTAATATAATCTAATATTATTGTAATTATTTATATTCTATTGGAAATGGGAAGGTGAATTTTAACTTTTTTATTGTAAAGCAACTATAAACTCATTAAAGAAAATCTGAAAAGCAATGCAAAATATAAAAATAAGAGAAAAAATAAAATAGTTTGTAACTCAAGCTATATTAATATGTAAATAGAATCAGTATTAAAATTTACTTCTTGTTTTTTAGATATATATTTTTGACATGTTTGTAATTAAACTTAATATACCAAGTGGCATCCTATTTTAACACTTAAACTGATATCATTAGATGTTTATATGTTTCCATATATTATTCAGCATCATTATTAATGGCTACATCATATCTCAGTAATTTAATAGAAACGGTCCCTATATCTGGCATGTTTCTGATTCTTATTTTATTATTATAAATGACACTTAAATGAACATGTTTATGAAGAGTGATTACTCTTGGCTACTCACTAATCAATATTGGAAAGTATCATTTTCTTCCCATACTGTTATTATGTGTTCTACAAATGAATCAGATGTCCCAATTGTTTAGTTTCTTCTGAACTGTAAACACACTTCCAATTCAGGGACACAATTATTGAAATGTGTCCTAAAACCAAAAATTAGTTTTAGAATAAACTATTAATTATTTAAGCATTTTAGATTTATCTTATTTTTAAAATGTAATATTCTTAGGATATAGAGTAAAAATGGTAGTTACTGATAGGAAGTGATATGATGTAAAACAAATATTTTTTAGCATTATGTCTTTTTCAACCAACTGGGTATTCTTCCTTAAATACTTTATCTTGTTTTTCTATCCTTTATTACCACAAGTTAACTTATAGAATAAAGTTAATAAAAATGTCAACATGATAAATGAGGCTTGTTAGCTCAAAGAGAGAAAAAAATCTATTTAGAAAATTATAAATTCTAATTTTTTTTTTTAGATTTGATTCAAACAGTCCCAATTCTACCCCTCTTTCTTCACTTTTGACTCTGAAAACTTGGCCAAGCTGTAGTATTGCTGAAGCAGTGATCTATGTATCTACATATAGCACCCTCAGAGAACCATATGCTTATATTAACTTCTCATCTTCTTCCGATCTTTCTTGCTCTTCCACAATTATAAGAATTCTACTAAATTATGTATTATAAATATGGAGATCAAGTCTTCAATAGCATAACCCACCCCCCCCACCTGAAAAAAAGAAAGAAAAACCACTGCCGTTAAATTGATTCCGACTCATAATAACCCTGTAGGTCAGAGCAGAACTGCCCCATAGGGTTTCCAAGGAGAGGCTGGTGGATTTGAACTGCTGACCTTCTTGGTCAGCAGCCGAGTTCTTAACTACTGTGCCACACAGCATAGAGTGTGTTGGATTTTTCCTCAGAGCATGCAATTAACCAAATCATTATTCCTCATCAGTGTCAGAAGGTCTGTTTACAAGTGGAAGTATGGAGTGTGTATCTTTCTTACAGTCCAAGTATTATGGGATTTTTCTGTTCTTTTTATTACTTAACTCTAACTAACAACAATTAATAATAACAACACCAATCCTAAACATCAGCCAGTTACGGAAGGGAGTTAATTGATGTCTCTGTGATTATGAAATTTGGATTTTGAATTCTTTGTGACTCTATTTCCAAAGCTAGTTACAGAGCTTTCATAACGTGTAGAGTCTGGTGGGGAAATGTGAATAGTTGCCTAAGGATGTATCTTGCTGCACTCAGCTTCAGTTTTTATTTAACATTATTTCTCCTGCTTCACCCTCTTTTCCAGTTACCTCTTTAACCTTTAACCACAGTTACTGGTCATCTATTTTCTTGGAATTCTTTATATAACTACCAAAGACAGTGCCTATATAATTTTCTTTTTTGTCTGAAGAGTGGGGACAAAGCACACTGTCAGTGCTCAATAAATGTTTTATCAATGTCACTACTTAATATTCATTTAATTAATATTCATTATAGATCAATTCATAATTGTCATCGTAGTAATGATAGGGAAAAAGGAATCTCATTTTTTCATATTTTGAAAATCGAACTCAGACTCAATTTCATGATATTCATAAAAGAGAACTGCTTATTTATTTATTTATTAATGTGCAGAATTCTGAATGTTCCTGTACATTTTTATCAGTGATTTTCTGATTCAAATTCCAATAAGGAGCACATTAAGTACTAGAGCCCTGTAATATTCATTAAACGTGTGTACACCGTTTCGCAGATTCTTAATGTGTATAAACATTAAGGAGGCATAGAATATGAAAAGGGGAAATGACCCAGCACCACTGAATGATGATTGCTTCATCTATACTTGTGAGATAAACCCCTTTAACCCATTATATTGCCTTAGTTAAACCGGTTTTACTGGTTTCTGAAGAACCCATCTTTATGCTGACCTAGGTGGTATTATGTAGAAAATGTACATATATAAACAGGGTCTAGTCTTGAAGAAAAAGTTCATATATTGTCCCTACTGAGACTTGTTTCTACTGAAATGTCTATAGTAGATTTCTATTATTAGGAGATTTATTTTTTAATAGGTATGTAAATATATCCATGCAAGTTTCTGTGATATTTTCCAACTAAATTATAGCTGTATCTAAAACAAGTTTTAATAATATTTTAAGGAAACAAACTTGTACGATGTTAGGTTTGTCACAACTTAAGGAAAGCAAAAATAAAAGGCTCATAAGAGAAAAATTGGCAGTTTGGTTAAAAGGGATTCCGATGGAAATCTAAAACAAGCAGTCATCAATGAGCATATGTCTAGGGTAGGGTTAAAAAATATTCAGAAGCTAAAATATGTGAAATCGACCAAAATAGAACATGGAATCTCAGATATTTCTCTGATACAAAAAATGAGGATGTGAGATTAATGACTCATTTAAATTATTCTAAAACTTATTGCAAATAATATTTGAGGAAGCTTCCATAAATATACAATATGCAGCAAAATAAAATAGAGTAAGATTGTGTCAAAATGAAGTTAGAACTTAGAATTTTATGTCACAACATCCTAAAAAGTTGGGACACATCTGGGCGAGGTGATCATCAGTGATATTGAGATTACTGTATAATAACATGAAAAACTGAATTAAATTCTATTTTATACTTCATTTCAAAGTAAATTAAACATGGATTAAAAGTTTAATTTTTGCTTGGGGAAGGCGTATTTACCAAAAAGATAAAATGTTGATAAATTTGACTAAAAACTGAACCAAAACCCGGTCTTCCCCATTTCTGACATTCTTGGATGTAACAAATCTCTTAAGGCCAGAAATAACTGCCACTACCAGTTCTTGAAATCCAAACTTCCCTATTCATCAGTGTTGGCCCCCAAACCGTAACATTCTTAGTCACTGTTCTCCAGAACAGCTGTATCATGCACTCACCAATTTCATTAGTATCCTTACTCTATCACCACCAAATAGTTGTTTAGTCTCGTTTCTCTGTGATATAGTGAGAACTAAGGCCCCTTTCTGCCACCTGCCTACACAGATATAATTACTAAAACTGATTAATCACTTTTTATATGTCAGTCACTCTTCTAGGTACTTTATAGGTACTATCTCATTGAATCTTCCCAACATCCCTAAGAGAAAGAACCATTATTATCCATAATTTACAGATGAGGAAGCAGAGGCAAGGTATAAGCCAATATGCTTACTACAGGTAGCAACTGGCAGCACCATGATTTGAATCCAGCAGTCTACCTTCTCCTTTCTCACTCTTAACTTTGTATCTGCCATAGAACCCCTATCTGAGGAAGAGCGGTTCTTTCTTCTACTCAGTGCTATTTCCTGTATTTGTATAAGGATCTGATTTTTGTCTGCCACTTCAAGGAGCCAGAAGTACATGCAGGTGTAAAGATATACTCACTGTGTCCAATTCCTTTCCTCCTTTCCTCCTCAACCCACACAAGTCTAACTTCTGAATGTAAAATGGTCTGAACTCCTCTTACCCTCAGTACTAAATCAAATAGGTACTGTCTTAAGTAGGGTTCCCAAGGAGCAGAGCATGAAACAGGGATTTAGATGTATGTGATTTATGGAGCACGGAGGGCTCTTCAGAAAAAACTGGTAAACCAGAAAAGAGCCAGGAGAGCGAAGGGGCAGGCTCTGAGGAAGGAACTGGTAATAGGTAGAGTTTAGTCTTGACCTGACCTTGATCTTGGGATTCTGGAGCATAGCACATACCATAGAATTGTTCCTATCTTAAGGCAAGGAAGCTGACCTTTCCTAACTCACATTAATCAATCATTAGCTATGGCATCAGCCACAGGTCTGGGGCATTCCTACTTCTGAGAGCAAAGGATAATTCTTCAGAGAAGAGGGAGCCAAGAAAAAATACTTTAAACATGACAAAAATATCAAATAAATATTTAAATGCATATGTGACAGGGAGGGTTATTTTTTAAAATCATTAATCACTTATGTATAATTGAATTTTATTTTTATAAGTTAATGCAATTGAGTTTAAAGTGTGTAATGAGGTAATATTAGTGGATGTCAGTTTAGCATTGTATTTAGTTTCTGGAGTGATACTTGAAGAATTTATAGTTATTGCTAAAGTTTGAAAAGCTTATGATGGTTATTTTGTTGTAGTTATAGAAAATATCCAATAGATGGTACTGTGAAATGCCTAACATGTAAAATAAAATGTAAGTAGAGGGGTTAAAGGGAATATTTCAGATTTCTTAGGGGAATCATAATGTTTTCCTCTGGAAATTAAATTACATTTTAAAATCTTTTTTTTTTTTTTTTACAAAACAGCTTAAGTGATATAGTAGACTATTTAAGAGATCATAAATATTCACTGTCTTCAGTGTATCTCAGAAGACGAAAATTGATTTTTACTTCAAAGTGGATCATAAACATGTTCATATGATATCAAGTAGAACTTTTTTGTGATGACTACTCTTATTTAATGTAGTGGTTTTTTTTTGTTAATTTTTCTCAAAATACGGTATTTTTGGCAAGCAGCTACAGCTGTGTGTCTTTGTTACTGAAATTCCCAAAAATACTTTCCCATTAAAAATAAAGCAAACTTGTGTAACACAGTTTCTCTCCTTGCTTAACAGGAGTGGGCTCATTATTTCTTTTCTTTCACTTCTTAGTTTGGTTTCCACCAAAAGCAATTTAATAGCTGAGTGAAGCAATATACCAGATTGTAAATATAACATGCATAGAGAAGTGTGCGTGTATGTATATATACATACAGTTGTTGTTATTAGGTGCCGTCAAGTCAGTTCCAACTCATAGCAACCCCATATGACACAGTAGAACTGCCCTACAGGGTTTTCTTGGCTGTAATCATGGAAACAGATCGCCAGGTCTTTCTCCTGGGAGCTGCTGAGTAGGTGCAAACCACCAATCTTTCTGTCAGCAGCTGAGTGCTTAACTGCTTGCACCACCAGGGCTCCATACATATATAAAATCTTACAGAGTTAAAATTTCATAGGGGGAAAAACAATAATTTAAAAACTGGTTGGATTGTGTTCCTAGAGTATCTTAAAGGTAACAGTTTCTAGACTGCCTAATTTACCTTATTGCTCATTCAGAATTTCCATTATAAAGCTGTACATATCTATTTATAGGAACGAATGTCAATGTTTGATCACCAAACCTAAGTTATAAAACCTACTTTTAAAGCTGAAAATTTCTGAGGAATTATGTGATAACATGGGAAGCTTCAAAATATATGTAAATTTTACTTTGAATATTATTCTATGGTTTTTAAATTTTTATGTTACTGTTCATGGCATTATTCTTCAGTAATGCTGACTATTCCTTGGTATAAGGGTTATTTATTAATTTATTCAATAAAATTTTTATTGAATGTGACTATATGCCATGTCCTAGAGATTCTAAGACAAATAGGTCTTATGTAGACTGTTTTTGTGTAAATCAGCAACTTCTTGTAGGATATTCATCATACATCCTTAGATTCTTTATGCATATACTATTTTTGATTGTATTTAATATAATCTGAATGTATAAGATAGTATGCAGCCTTTTAAAAAGAATATATTCTTAGGTGCATATGAATGTTTTATTTAAGAAGAAATATGCTGTTGAAATAACTTCAGTTTAAATTATTGAAGATGTTTTCTTTAAAAAAAAGTTTTTCAACTATTATCTCCTAAGTCATGTCAAAATTAATATGTCAGATTGTTAACATAAACCTGTGGGATGGACAGCTAATTGCATGGATACTTCAAGTTAAAAATGATTTTTTCCACCAATATTCAATGTGAAATGTAACATCTTTATGAAGTCATCAGGGATAATGGGGCCTCTAGAGCCCTACCTAGATTCTTTAAGCTTTTGTACCCGTTGAGTACTAGGCTCTTTTCAAAAACAGTGACATGCACTGATTCATTCACTCAGATTTCCTTGTACACTGGATGTACATAACATTATATGGCAAAGTTCATACTTGAACTAAATGGATTTAAATATAAAGTGTGCATGCAGATCTCAAGTGATAGTCTCTTAATAGATCTCAGATACTCTTTATTGCTACCCTCTTTTATTTCAGTAACATTTTAATTAATTCACACTGATTGAATAAATGTACATTGAGACTTGTTTCCTAATGAGGGCACATTTAGAGGAAAGGTTTTGCATCATTCTGATATCCTGTGGGTAATTATGTTCTAATTATATGGTCGGGGGAAAAGATTCTGCAACTCAGTACTGATATTGTTCATTGGACCCAATTAATTACATGCACATAATGAAAGTTCATGATCAGGTTGACTGGCAGTCAGTGTAAAAATTTAACTCAATTGAATCTTGGCCTAACGTGAGTACAGAATTGGACTTTAACCTGGTTAGAAAATACTTTGGTATGAGATGAGTGGATATTTAGAGGGTAAGGGATGGGAACAAATTCCATTATAGCCTTTTTTTTTTTTTTTTAATTCAAAGTCATTTCCATGTATGTTAAAAGGAAAATACTAAGCAGCCTGATGCTTTAATTCTAAATATCATTATCAATATGTTTTCATTTCTTCTAAAACAGTAAATTTTCTTGTATTCTAGAAAACGGCACTAAGTGTACAATGATAAATTTCTAGGACTAACACCTTTGTTGACAGAAACTAGGCACAATGGGAAATAATATAGATTAGCATTATAAACATTAAGATTCAGTAGATATTAATTTATTATATTTGGGTTTTTTTGAGGGGTTGCTGTTTTTAAAACTCCTAACTCGACTCAGACCGTTGCCCAAACATACACAGCCATAATCACATGCATGCACACACTTACAAATAGGTATCTGTTAACTATGTATATGTAAATTAGGAGTTCTAAAAAAATAAACTGAAATAATAACTAATTATTAAGAATATGTTTCAAAAAAGATAGAATGTATGTTTCGTTTTAAAATATATTTTGTAGATGGTTGAGTTTGATGTTCGAGAATTTTGCCACACTTATAGCAAAAAACCAAAGCCATGCTCTGAATATCATCTCCAATCTTTCTCCTGCTCAGTTTCATCGTATTTTTTGCTCACAGTTACGCAGGGACAGTACTAGGATTGAGGCAAAAGAGCAGTGAGGATTTTGTTCTTTCTCTCTTCTTCTTAGCCCCTCCTGTCACCCTCTCTTTTTTTCTACATTGCTGTCTGTCTTTGATCTTTTCTCTCTCTTTCTGTATCTTCCCTTCTTTCTCTCCCATCTAATGGCCCCAAAATAGATATTTTTCATTACAAAAAAAAAAAAAATCTGTTGGTTTCTATCTACTCATTAGTAACAAATAGTTTCAGATGAAGAAAGTGCAACCAGTCCTTTCTTGCTGGGCTTTAAATAGGCAGTGAAAATTACAGGTATCATTTGAGTATCTAGTTAACATAATAGTTAACATTTATTGAGAACAAAAATATGCTAGGCATAATCCTTTTAATCCAAAGGGTAAGTAAAATTATTATGCTTATTGTACATTTGAGGAAATTGAAGCTTACAGAGATTAAAGAATTTATATAAAATCAAAAAATGTGCAAGTGGCAGAAGCAATATTTACCTTATTCAAAATCCCATGTTCTAAAACCTATTTTTCATACTCAAGTGGCAGTCCCTACCAATTGTTGAGTCATGAAATAAATTAATGGAACTAAACCAACATTTCAAAAATGGAGTATTTTGGTTTAGTGGGAGGATAGAATGAGACAATAAACATGCAAGTAATTAAAAAAAAAATAAACATGCTTATATCAATATAAGGTATAAGTCTTAACATTTTTACTTTAGTCTTGTTATAACTGATGACCCTTTTAATGAGAATGCTGTGCTCTTATTATCTGAGTCAACCTCAAGTAATCTCCACCAAAGATTTTTCTTTGTCCTATGACAATTTGGATTAAATTGTCAATTTAAAATGATTGCATGTTAGAAAATCTGAAGACAAGACATATACTAAAAATTAAGAATAATAGGATTTTTAAAAATTCTTTGATATTAGGTTATACATAATAAGTGCCCTGAAGGCAAATGCATCTTTTAAACTAATTGTCTGAACTGTGTATTCAGTATTAAAATGATAACTGATTAAATAAAATCCATCACATTCCTTTATAGTCACATCTGATGTTTGATTAAATAAAAAATATACAGGTCCTGTATTAATTCTGATTAAAAATATGTTGCATTTACTATTATACACTCATGATAATTTTCAAAAACTAAAACGTTTACTTTGATTTTCGTTGATATTTAAACATTACAGTACATAAGAAGTTGCTACTTTTTCTTTGATCTAGGTACTATGCTTTTCCTGTTTTAACTCAGAGATAAGCTACTAATGAGCATGTTAATTTAGCATACACTTTTTGCCTATACATCTTTTTAAAAAGTATTTATTTTTGTTGTTGAAAATATTCTCAGCAGAACATACCCCAATTCAACAGTTTCTGCATGTACACTTTAGTGACACTGATGACATTCTTCAAGTTGTGCAACCATTCTCACCCTTCTTTAAACTGTTTCTCCCCCCATTAACATAAACGCACTGCCCCCAAGCTTCTTATCTAACCTCTCAACTTACTGCTGTCAGTTAGCTCATATGTATGTTGTTTTAATTGTTGTATTTTAAGTGAAAGTTTACAATTCAGCTTAGTCTCTCATACAAAAATTTATACATTGTATGTTGTTTTTATCACAGTTGTTTTTGGAGTGAACGTGTAGCATTGTTCTCAGACAGCTGAGTCTTGCTGTAGAAAATCATCAGACCTGGTGGCTTTCTTGTTACACATTCATGAGGCCCCAGCTAGGCCCTCAAGCTTCGTTGATCCTGTTACTAACCCTTAGTCAACTGTTTTCACAGTCTCTGAGGGTAGTATCAGATCTCTGCTATTTCCTTACTTTCTTCATCTTACTACCTCTCTGCCAACTTCACTCATTCTCAGTAGATAAGCCATATCCTTACTGTCCTGAGAAAGAGGAAAGCCTCAAGCACCCATAACTATAAATCCCCGATGTTCTATACAAGTGGTAGCAAAGTAGAGGTCACTTAATAACGCTAAGCTTCAATTTCATCCTACAGTGTCTTTCTTTCTTTTTTGGGGAGAGGTACCTTAAAATGGGCTTTGCATTATTCAGCTTGGCATAGTCTTTGCATTTTGTGATATCAGGTTGGCTTCACCTATTTGTGTAACCTTCTTGGCTCCTGTGAGTTTCTGCTTTTGAGACTTCTAGGAGTGTAAACCATAACCTATTTTTTTCTCCATCATTAGGTTCTCACTCAACAGGAATAGATTTGGAAAAGTGTAAAACCTGCCTATGTGAGCTTCTGCCTCCTTTGAAACTTTCCTTTATAAAGAACCTCTTATTTATCATTTATGTTCAAAACTTCCTTCTCTGATTTTCTGCTCCTCTTTTCTAGAAAACTTCAAACTTACCCGTATTTCCTTCTTTAAAAAGAACAACTCTGAGTATCCATGAAAATAGTGTTTATTATTTCTCTCCCACTCGGCCCTATACTGTCTTTCCCAAACTACTAGAAACTTCATTGTTTTCACTGGGGAAAACAAATATACATATACGTGATTTTTTTCACTGAGGAAACATTTTTGCACATTCTTTAGGCATTAGAGGAAATAATAAAAAGGTAGAAAAGAAGAGCAATTTTTCTCCCAAAATTTATTATAAAAATTCTGAAACACAGTACAATGAATCCAGTATATTCTCAGTTAGATTCAGTGGTTGTCATTATTTTCCATCATTTCATATATGTATACACCTACTCCCCACTTATCAATCATCTCATTATCCAACATTTTGCATTTACGACAATAATAAAAAATCTACTATCTGACTATTTTGAGCATTAATGATGTACATCTGGCAGTAAAGAACACCGAGGTGAAAGGCGAGAGTAACGCTGGTTGTGATGGTTACGGTTATGTGTCAGCTTGGCTAGGCCACGATTCTCAGTGGTTTGGCAGTTATGTAATGATGTAATTTGGCAGTTAGGTAATGATGTAGTCATCTTCCATTTTGTGATTTGATGTAATCATTCTCCATTTCACATAACACTGATTTTTGCATAACAACCTTGTCTTTGGAACCTTACCATATCAGTAAGTGAGGAGTGGGTGTATATTTCTGTGTGTATATATATATATATTTGTCATTGTTAGGTGCTGTTGAGTCAGTTCCAACTCATAGTGACCCTATGTACAACAGAACGAAACACTGCCCAGTCCTGCACCATCCTCCCAATAGTTGCTATCCTTGAGCCCATTGTTGCAGCCACTGTGTCAGTCCATCTCATTGAGGGTCTTCCTCTCTTTTATTGACCCTCTGCTTTACCAAGCATGACGTCCTTCTGCAGGGACTGATCCCTTCTGATAACGTGTCCAAAGTATGTGAGACATAGTCTTGCCAGCCTTGCTTCTAAGGAGCATTCTGGTTGTACTTCTTCCAAGACATATATATACCTATATACAACATATGGAGCTCTGGTGGCACAGTGGTTAAGAGCTTGGCTGAGAACCAAAAGGTCAGCTGTTCAAATCCATCAGCTGCTCCTTGGAAACCCTATGGGGCAATTCTACTCTGCCCTGTAGAGTCACGGTGAGTTGAAGTCAACATGACAGCAATGGGTTTGGTTTGTTATACAACATGTATATGTGTCCACATACGTACATTTTATATATATATAAATATATATATTATTATGTATATAAATATACATATTATTAAGCTAACTATTTAAAAGTAAGTTACAGGTGGTGTTACAATCCACTTTTAAATACTTTAAGATTTTAAATACTTCTAAGATTAAGGACAATTTTCTACATAATGATAATGCTATTATCACACCTAACAAAATTAACAATAATCCCATAATATTAATCATTATTCTGTCCCTATTCACATGTCCCTAATTATCCCTAAAATATCTTGTAACGTTCGTTTATTTATTTATTTTGGGCAGGGCAGGCATTTACCCGTATCCATTTGACATTACATTTGGTTGTTATTCTGAACAATTTTGATAACTATAATCTTTTCATTGGCTTTCCAATGCCTTGCTCTATACAGACATAGGTACAGTGGGCATAGGATCTTCACAAGGCAAAAGGTATCTGTCACTCATGCCCTGGAGGCTGTTCGGTGAGTGTCTTAACTTGGCTTCTTGAGAGCCTCTGAGAGTTTCCTGGGTCCATGGCATAAGATAGAATAAGGAACCTTGGGTTAAGACACGAGATCTACACTTGAGGGAAACAAACATTTATATATTATAATAAAGACAGAAGAAAGACTGCATCCATATCTTGCAATATTTACTCAAACCTCATGCTATCAATGTGGAATCATTGAAAAACTTAGTAACTGAAAAAAAGCTTTGAGCTGGCCTGGATTGAAGCTAGCCAAACATTTTGCTCACCACCTATTGTCCCAGGTGTTCTGTATACTGAGTTTGACTCAGAAGTCAAGAATATAACTGAAATAAGGAAGCTTCCAAAGAAAGCACTACCAAACCTATTGTCAGTACATCTTCGAAATGACAACCATTATTTCTATAGGATTCCCCTGTCAACAAGATATTAAACCAAAGTTATCCTCCTAGACTTCATGATTTCTTGTGCCTATGAATCTGGAGCTGCAGTATTGTCTACTTATATTATGGAACTATCTGCTAAATAAAGTTGTATGTCTACTTATATTATGGAACTATCTGCTAAATAAAGTTGTATTCCTAGGTGCCTTAGTTTTTTCTCTAGGGTTGTCCTAGAGGTCTTTTCCTTTTGTGCCACTTTTGAGTACTTTGGATTCTTCTAGACCATCTCCATGCTGAGCGTCTGTGAGACTGCCGCCTCACCTTCCATAGATGTAGCCATTTATTACTTTCGATAATTAAGTCTCCCTGAAGCTCTACTGGGAACTGCAGTAAATAATCTTGCGCTCAGATTTGTCAGACCCCTCTTGGAAATCTCCCTCACATAGTTTGTTCCTGGTAAGGAAACCGAAACATACTGACCTGTACACCCCTTTTCAGGGATGAACAAATGTCTAAGAATTCCAAATTCCTCATCCAACTTTCCTACTCCCCTTGCACAGGGAATCTTTATCTAGTATTCTGTGTAATTTGTCAAGTATTCTTCCAAATTTATGTTTTATGTTTTAAGTCCCATAGGGTGCAAACTTTTGGAATTCAGTAGCCTTTTTCTCTGTTCCTGCCATTAAAACGAAACAAAACACCTTTCCAGTATCAGTGGATGATCTAGAAGGAAGTGGGGTGGATAATAGAGATCCTTAGGGAACAGTGTTGGTTATTGTCTTAGTTAATGCCTTAGTTTCCTAGGGCTGCCATAACAAAATACCACAAAGTGGTTAACTTTAAAGATGACAAACTTAATTTCTTACATTTCTGAAGACTAAAGGTCCAAATCAGGATCTCAGCCTGTCAATTCCTCCTGTGGGCCTCTCTCCTTATTTCTTGTGGCTGCTGACAATCCTTGATGTTCCTTTGCTTCTTATAGATCCACCTGCCTCCATAGTCACATGGCAACTATATTCCCCCTGTGTGTCACTTCCTTTTCATAAAACACCACTCAGGAGGAGTTAAGACTAGGACCTACCCTGCTCCTGTAAACCTTGTTTGATCCAACTGATAACAAAAGAAAAACCCTATTTCCCTAAGCAAGTTCACATTCATAGCTACAGGGATTAGGACTTCTACATATTTTTTGGGGGGGGACACAATTCAGTCCATGACAGTATCATTTGAAAAGCATTGTCTTGCCACACAACCTTTCAGTATTAAGATCTGTGAATAATGAGATAGGAAGAACTATCATGAAGACCAGCTTCAGTATATTGAACCTTATCTTTTTTTTAATTATCAATTTCAAGTAAAATCTTGCTACAAATTGAATTATTTTTTTTTACTCATATTAATTGAATATTTTTCCTCATTTTCAGAATATCACCAAATAAAATCAACATCATAAACTATGTCTATATCAAAAAGACACTAAGTATTTTTAGGAAGTAATGATAGTTGGACTGGAAAGTGGAATAGCGGACTTGTTAAAGAAGCAAATGAAAAAATTTAGTGGGGATGACTTACAAAGCATGGGAGGAAGGCCTGGCGATCTGCTCCCATAAAGATTACAGCCTAGAAAACCCTATGAGGCAGTTCTACTCTGTCCTATAGCATTTCTGTGACTCAGAATTAACTCCATGGCAACACAAGGGGGGTTATGAAGGATAATGCAACTTGGAGATGAATTCTTCTAAAATGCTAATGTAATGTATCACTATTGTAAAGTAATCTGTGAAGCTGACCAAGGATGTTGATCAGTGTACTTTAAATAGATGAAATTGTATTTTGGAAGAGTAAATCCACCACCAAACTCACTCTGCATGAGAGTATTCCTTATTTTGTGAAAAGGTAGATAGATAATTTTATGCAATGCAAATAAGCAGAAAAATTATACCAAGGAAATGTGTTTGTAATTTGTCTATTTCTTTCACAGAAATGTAGTAATCTAAAAACTTCATTGGTGATTTTTTTTCAACTTTAATATGAACTTCTCTTTTTCAACAGACTTTGCCCACTTCAGGAGTTTCAGTTCCTGAGGTGCGTAAGCGAAAAAGATTTTCACACTTGCAATTGTAGGTCATTACACATTTTATATATAGTAACTATAAAGAAAATTTTGAGTTGGCTCAGCGACCTATTAATGTTAATTTTCATATTTTATTTTTCCCTATATTCTAGATATTCTGAAATGGGCTAGTCTACATTTGTGAAAAGCACTAGGAAAACAGGAAGTTATGTAATGCAAAGTATACAGTGAAAAATAAAGGTTAATTTCCAAAATTTTTGCCAGTGTATGAAAAAATGTTGTTGTTCTTATTTCTAATGTTAAAATGTAAATATGTTCCAGAAAATCCAAAACAATTTAATTCTTTAAGCCATCAAAATGTACTTTTCAATGATAGTATGTAGAGACACTCTCTTACTTTAAAGTGGCCATCACTTTAAAAAGAGTACGTCTGCATCAATCATTTATTAGCACCTGACATTGTATAGAAAGTCATTGGGATAAAATATGGTCACAGGATAAATGACTTTTATTTTGAAAATAACTGTAGACATTGCCACAGCATTTATTTCCAGGTAAAGTGTCAGTTTTACAGAATTTCTATATTGTTCTATGACAATATCCTATTCAATTGTTATTATTTCATAAGAAAATGCCCCAGAATTATATTTGATTCTGCTTGTTGGCGAAAAACATTGTTTATAATATATGATTAGTACTTAAGTGTATGAATTTATTTAGAGGATAATATAATTGTGCAAATGTGTATACCCCTCTCCAAAAAAAGTATCTAATCAGTGCAGACAGCCTCATCGAATTAAAAAAAGAAAACTTTATAACTAGAGACTTACTTTAAAATATACTGGAAATATACCTGAAATAGTTTTCTAGACCAAGAGCAATATTAAGCTGCTTTATGTACTTTAAGTCAGTTGATAGTGTAACTATCATAATTATTATAAGACAAAAAAAAAAATGTTGCCATCAGTCGATTCTAACTCTTAGCGACCCTATAGGACAGAGTAGAACTGCCCGATAAGGTTTCCAAGGAGCAGCTGGTGGATTCAAACTGCCGACCTTTTGGTTAGCAGCCCAACTATCAACCACTATGCCACCAGGTCTCCTATTATAAAATAGAGATGTTAAGTTTCACCCTCAAGACACAGAAATATTAAGAAGGTACGTTATTTAATCTAATTATTTAAGTCTAAGAGAATTAATTTCATGTCTTCAGGTCTTTGTGTGTGTTTTGTTTTTCCCTATCATAGTCCAACAAGTGTGTATAAGCAGTGCATTTGAGATTTTCAGTTTTCTTTTTAGACTTGTTATCTCTGAAAATCTCCCATATTCAGCTATATAATTTGTGTCATTTAATTTGAAGAAACAGAACAAAACTGCTGTTTTCATACTATACTCCTTTGTTAAAAAAAGGATTTTTTTTCTGATATACATATATGTGTGTATATATATATTTATAGTTGTCCTACATTGTGCTTTCTTTTTCTGACACGATGTATTGATTTACATCAACTTAAACTTTTCGCTATTCCCCAAAATCATTGTATAACTTTCTTCAGCTATGTTGTTCCAAAATTTCCCTTAAGCTCATGTATGAATATATATAAGTGAACATGAACACACACACATGCACACACACACACACACACACACACACACACACACACAGACAAGAAGCTTTATTTTTCACCATCAGGACATTGTTCCTTGTTTGAAAAATTCTGTTAGAATTTGCTGAAAAATTTTGTTGAAGTGTGTGTGGGGGCATATAGAAAGATATGTACATATCTTTACTTGAAATAGGTAAATGTACATTCACTGCCTGCACTTCTGAGGTAGGATGAAGGGCTTTTCTTTGAGGATAGGTCCAGTAATTGCAAAGGGCATATATTTTTTTTCTGGCGTAAACCATACTCATATCACTCATGATTTTCAGTTTCAATTATTTTAAAGTGTAACAGAACTCAAGTACATCTGTGAAGCAATTTAAGTATAAAAATACTCCTAATTTATTATTTAGCCCAAAAGTTTTTACAATTGTATCCAAACCTAACTTATCTGATAAAAAAAAAAAACAAAAAAAAAAAACAGTTGCCATTGAGTTCATTGCAACTCATGGTATCTCCATGTGTTTCAGACTAGAACTGCCCTCTGTAGGGTTTTCAAGGCTGTGATCTTTAAGAAGCAGATTGCCATACCTTTCTTCCAAGGTGCCTCTGGATGGTTTTGAACTGCGAAGCTTTGCTAGGACTCCTGACCTATATATACACAAACCTTTAATTTATATGATCTTTATAGCTTACCTTTATTATATCTTTCTAAAGCATGCAAGTTACTTTTCATAGAAACAGCTCTTTTCTTTCTTCACTCACAATTCAATGGTTTGGGCAATAATTAAATTACACAGTTATAAGAATAAGTGGAAATGGCTTAAAAAGATCAGGGACTATATAGTAGTCACTTATATGGAGTCAGCTCAACTGGCAGAAAGAGATTAAAGTGAGCATAGAAGAGAGCTTCCCTTGGCTTATAGATTTCAGTTTACCATGGGCACTGGTCAAGTACGATTTATAAACAGAATGGACTGGGAATTCAGTTGAGGGTGGTTACAAAGATTCCTTTAGTAAATAATTACTTTTAATATCATTTAAAATTTTATTTATTTTAAAACAGAATTAAAAAATGATTTTATAGTAGCACTGCCATATGCTAGTGTGCAGCCAAAATTAAATTATTTTGGCATAGACCTTCTCTCCCTAAACTTTATTCCTTCCAAAAAGGATTTCTTGAGCATAAACTTGTAAGTCATTTATACCAGTATGAAATTACCATAGGAGAAAATATACATATCATATGTGATATGTGAAAATCAGAACTTGTGGACCAAGTCGCAAATTATGCTTTCAAGTTTATGGAGTGAGTAGCACCTCCAGGTACTTTAAGGGTGACGTTTCATGTTGTCTACTTAGCGCCTTCCCCTCATCTCCCCTCAACAAGCCCCACCCAAATCATCACAGTGATTATCCCCCAGTTTTGCCGACCTTGTAGACACATAGGTAAATAAAGTACTTTTTTGCAAAACCAATGTACTACTGCTATTTAAGCTGCATATCTGTACTTTAGCAAGTAATAAAATTTAACAATTTTAATTATTTATACTTAAAAAAAATTGCCATTTACTGAGTGACTATTTTATGCCAGAACTTTTATCTACATTTTCTCAACTAATCATCACATGGAACCTTCCTATTTTAGAAATGAAATAAAGGATGACTTAGAGATGGTATATAACTTGCCAGACCTACACAGCAAATAAGAGATAAAGCTAAAATTTGGCCTCCAAGCCCCTTCTTTTTCCAATGCTCAAAGCTATTTTTGTTTACTTGTTTTTTAAATATGCACTTATTTAAGTAAATTTAAAATATGAAATTTTTATACTTTATAATAATCATTTATGTTTTAAAACTTTATTAAAAAAATTAAGACTAGTTTGCTACCCAGCAATAATAAATTTTGCAGCAACTTCCAAGGAATTCTAGTAAATTTAGAACTTTTGGCATTTATGAAAGTCATTTGTTTCCCTCAACCAGTAAAATGTTCAAATCCCACAATAAATCAAAAAAAAAAAACAAACTCATTGCTGCCGCGTGAATTCCAACTCATAGTGACCCTATAAGACAGAGTAGAACTGCCTCATAGGGTTTCCAAGGCTGTAAATGTTTGTGGAAGCAGACTGCCGTGTCTTTCTTTTGCGGAAAGACTGACGGGTTTGGTCGTCAACCTTTCGGTTAGCAGCCACTGCTTAACCACTGCGCCACCAGATCTCCTTACAGTAAGTCCACAGCAATTAAAGGTGCAGCATTGCATCTGTCTGTAAGTTGGTTTCTCAGAATTTTTAACCTTTGTAAGTCCCAATAAGTGAGGTGACACTTCTGCTTCAGGGAGATCTTCAATACTATATATATGTGATACCTTGGCTTAAAATTTTAGGTTTCTGGGAAATTCTTTTGGCCAAGTTCTACTGGCAGGAAGGGCTAAGTCTCTCTGGGGTAAGTCAGACAGTAGCAAAGAAAGGAAATTCCAAGATTCCAGTGAAGGCTGCTGCAGATAGCAAAGCACTCAAGCAATCAAGACGCTTTGCTGCTGCCTGTCTCTCATGCTGAGGTCGGATAAAAAGAAGAAAACCCTGTGCTTGTGGTAATCATCACTTGCTGCTTGTAGTTTGCAAGTGATCGATAACAGCAGGCTTAAGCATTGTGGTAGACATGTCTTTTGTGAAAGCAGTTTTCAGCAATGTACAAATACTCTACGTCTGAGAATCAGAATAATATAGAAGAAAACTTCTTTTTTAGAGCACATATTTAAAGTGAGGTCCTTTTATTTCATTTATTTCATCTTCCTGTTTTCTGTGGATGGTCTTTTTGCTTTTCTTCTCCATTTATTATGATAATTATTTTTCTGGTATTCTAATACAGTATATTCCCCAGTTAAGATCTGTTGTGCTATTTGTGGAGTGTAAGGATCACAAAACACTGAATTCTCTATTTAACATCTCTGCATAGCAAACACAGTGGTTAATATTTGAAAATGCTGAAATATCAATAACTGTATTTTATATTTTGTAGTTATATATTCTATAATCTTTTATGCTTTTTTGTAACAGTAGCTCCTTTCAGTGTTTGAATAATTTCTATTGATTCAAACAATAATTTTCTCAGCCTTTTTATATCTAGAATAATTTATCTGACTGAAAGAAATTTGCCTTCATTATCACAAAATCATTTGTTTTGTGGTGTAGAGCCCAAAAACTTAGAGACTGAAGGTGAAGTGGTGAACTGTGCCCCCTATTTTCAGAGAATAATTGTATCCTGAATAATGATGCAAAAGTCGTTTGGTGGGCTCTTCCTGAAAGTTTTCAATAATTTCAGTATTGGGATTAATTTTCTTCAATATAAAAGAGCTCTGCCAAACCCAAACCAACCAAACCTGTTGCTGTTGAGTTGATTCTGACTCATAGTGACCCTGTAAGACAGAGTAGAACTCTCTCACCCCAAACATTAAAAACAAAACAAACCCATTGCCATCAAGTTGATTGTGACTCATAGTGACCCTATAGGACAGAGTAGAACTGCAGCATAGGGTGTCCAAGGAGTGTTTGGTGGATTGACCAACCTGACCAAATTGTTTGGTTAGCAGCCTAAGCTCTTAACCACTGCACCACCAGGGCTCCACCCTAAACATAAGCTAGGGAAATCCTGGGGGACAGCAGATTTTTCAGGGATGCAATTGTTTCCCCTCACTCTCTCTCATAAGGGAAAGAAGGAAAAGATTTTCTCAGTGGAAGTAGGAATAGATTCCAACTACTCCTTTGTTAGTTTGTGCTGCTTAAATAAAATATAGGGAATATCTCAGAGAAACTTATATATGATTTAGAAATAAACACAAAGCGAATGACTACAATAACAGAAAGTCCTGGGAAAAAATTTAAATATCATGTGTCCCCTACTTTTAAATGTTCAGTTTTGATTAATTCCATAAATTCTACTAGGCATTTTTCCTAAAACAGTGAAATTACTTGGTTTTCTTGGCATGTGTGTATTGAAACAAATGTTTTCAATTTTAGTGTTAATAGATTATATAATAAACTATACATACAGATGGATCTATTAATGAATTTTTTTGTTAACTTGCTATATGCCTCTTTCTCATAATCCTAGATTTCAAAATTAGAATCTAATCAAGTAAAATCTCAGTTTAGGATTTTAAAAGTTATACAGTCATATGTCGCATAATGGCCTTTCAGGCAATGTCCGGACTGCTTATAGGTCTGTGGTCCCATAAAGTTGTTATAGATTTCAGAAATCCTGATCGGAGAACAGGACTTAACAGATTTTGTCATGCTGCACTAATCATGATGATCCTCAAAAACAAAGAAAAAATTCTTCAAGCTGTTAAAGGATAGGCTCCACTGAAAACTGCAAGGCTAACAAAAATGTGAGAGTGACCTATAGCAGATATGGAGAAATTGCTAATGACATAGATTGAGGCCCAAATGCAAAAGCAAATCCTTCTCAGCATGTTGACAGTCACTACTAAGGCATGAAGCTTGTTCAAGATGCTTAAAGAAAAGGCAGGACCAGACAACAAATCAAATTTAGTGCCAGCTCTGGGTGGTTCAAGCACTTCAAACAACGTTTTTCCCTGCATAATATGAAAGTGAGTGGTGAGTCTGTGAGTGCTGATGTGAAGGCAAATAGAAGAATTTTTGAAACTTTAGGTAAATTAATTGTAGAGGGAGGTTACTTGCCCCAACAAACTTTTAATATGGATGAAACCTCCTTATTCTAGAAGCAAATGCCTGAAAGGACTTTCATCCATAATATGGTGTTTGCACAATGTCCAAATCAAATAACGTCCTATTTCACAGACTGTTTCTTGGACTTTAAGTGACACATGATTGTATTTATTTTTTATATCTTCTTGTTTTAAAGCATTCCTCTAGTATACTCCACAGCTTACTCAGAAGGATGATTGCCTAGAGAGATATCAGCTCACTTAATCAACTGCTATTGGCAATGGGAGGTTCTTACCACACTGAAATTTTCCTAACCTATATGCACAGCCAAGAATAAAAATGTAGAAGTCTGGATGTTACGTCTTAGTCAGGGTTCTCTAGAGAAACAGAACCAGTAAGGTAGATTGATACATAAACACTGAGCACAAGTTTTTATTTTTTTTTCATTTTTTTAAGCAATTGGCTCATGTGATTGTGGGGACTGCACAGTCTTAAATGTGTAGGTCAGGCAACATGCTGAAGATACCTGCAGTCTTGTGTCCCATAATCGGTAAGTCAGGCAACAGGAAAAGAAGAGTGGAGGACTTCTGGCAAGATGTCTATTTATAGTCTGGAGGCAGAATACACCATAGGGAAAACTCCCTTTTTGCTCTTAAGGCCTTAAACTGATTGGCTGGAACTCACCCACATTATGGAGGGCAATCTGCTTTACTTAGACCAATTGATTTAAACACATGTAACTACTTCATAAGCGTATCTAGACTAGTGTTTGACCAAACAACTGGCTACTATAACCTAGCCAAGTTGACACATAAAATTAACTGTCACATGCAACAGATTATTCATATCACTTTATAGACATAAACTTAGATATTTTAAATTCCCAGTATAAAATAAATATATGAATAATCTGGTCATAAATATGTAATTCCAATGTGACTAAACAACTTAAATTTTATTTAATTCTTCTAATATAAGCACTTTAGAAACTAAATGCTAAATGGCAATTAAACTGTTTGACAGAATAATTGTAATAAAATACATCTTTCACATTGTACATTTTTACAAAATATTGGTACCATGTCTTGTTTACCTGCATGCAAGAACCCTGAAATAAATTCTTACCATAGTCACCAACAATATTACATTTTAGAGTTCTCAACACAAGCTGTTGCCATTGTTGTTAGTTGCCTTCAAGTCAATTCGGACTCAAGGCGATCACACCCATGCAGAGTAGAGCTGCTCCATAGAGTTTTCATGGCTTTGACCTTTCGGAAGCAGATTGACTCTGGGTGGGTTTGAACTACCAAACTTCCTGTTAGTAGTACAGGGCTTAACCATTTACACTACCTAGAGACTCCCAACCTAAGCTAAGCATTTTCAGACATAAACATTGATTTTACTTATTTCAATAGACGCCTAATGTAACTGGTGAAATATATATGCATCTGGAAATATAATAAACACTTCGCATAATAGTATATTAATGGGAAACCAAATGGAGAACCCCACCTATTGTACATTATTCATAATTATAATTTTAATTTATTTCACATACATTCTAATGCAGGCACATTGTGAAGGATTTTACATAATTCCTATTAAACCTTACACAACTCTGGCAAGTAGGTATTACTGCCTCCATTTTGCCAAAGAGTAAGCTCTCTAAGGACATGGAATATAAAGTGGCAGGGATGAGATACAATTCGCATTTTCTGACTCAAAACTCATTCTATAATTCACTTGTTTTATGCATTATACTATTAATTATCTTTGGAAAAAATTGTAATTTGTAAGCTAGGAAATGAGGAGCTTTATTTTAAAATATCAATATTTTTGCCTGAAATCATACTTTTATGAAAGCAGATTATTTTCCAAAGAATTTGAATTTGAGGAGCCCTATTACACCTTCTATTTTCAGTCACACAAAAAACATAATGGTTTTGCATCACAAAATTGCAAGATAAATGAACTATACTGATTAACATTTATTTTGTCCAGAGAAGCTTTCTGATCCATATGCCTTTGATATATTTAAAAAGAGGTTTACTTTTAAGGCTACTTAAAAGTGTCATTACAAAAACCAGAAACTAAAAATATACCCTAAAAAAGAAAATATAGAGCCTATTATTGTGTGCATTGAGTGATTTTGATTATAGTGAACCTGCAGGACAGAGTAGAACTAACCCAGGGAGTTTCCAAGGCTAACATCTTTATAGAAGCAGATTGGCACATCTTTCTCCTGTGATGTGGCTCATGGGTTTGAATCGCTGAACTTTTGGTTAGCAGCTCAGTGCTTAACCACTGTGCCACCAGCGATCCTTAGATATATATTAAAAAACAAAAACAAAAAAAAAAAAACTACAACAAACTCATTGCCATCAAATGGAACTGCCTCATAGGGTTTCCAAGTAGTGGCTGGTGGATTCGAACTGCCAACATTTTGGTTAGCAGTCGAGCTCAGTCACTATGGGCTCCTTCTTATATACAAAGGGCCTAGGAAGTGTATATCTGAATCAGTGATAAAAAATATGTAGCAGTCAATCTACTCTCCACTGGAGCACACATGGCAGACATTGCTAATCAGTCAGGACAATTATTCTCCCCCCCTTCCCCCACAACTGAGCCTAGACTGGGTCCATGAGTCCTTTTCAACACAATATTGCAAGCATTTATTTTTTTTTAAAGTTTTTGTAATGTTAGGATTCATTCATTAATACTGACTTCATTCAGGCATTGGTCTAGGGTTGGATGTTTAGCAGGGAGCTTACATTAAAGTGGGAGAGACCAGCAAAAAACAAATGAATCAGATGACTTCAGATAATAGTAAAAAATATGAATTTAAAAAAGAGGCTAAAGGGAATAGAGAAGCCTGTCTATTAGAGGGGGCTGAAGTAAGTGAGGAGCAAGCCTGACAAATATACTGGGGAAAGTATTCCAGCGACTGCAAAGTGATTGAAAAAACATTGCTAGAGCATAGTTGTGATCAAGGAACAGTGAAGTAACTGGTGCAGCAGTAATGGAGTGAAAGGGATGGGTATGATAATAGATGAGGATGGAAGGATAATGGCACCAGATTTTGTTGGTCCTCGTAGGTCATGGAAAGGACTTTGGATGTTTGTCTGAATGAGATGAGAGCCATTTATCACATTGCTATGGCTGTTGTATAAACAATTGACTGTAGAGAGATAGAGATGGATGCATGTTGATCAGTTAGGTGATGATACAATAACCTAGTCAAAAAGATGATAGTGGTTTGAGCTAGATAATGATGGCAAGGGTGAATAATGGTCCTGTTTAGAATTTACTTTGGAGAGATATGAGCAGAAATTAAAAAATAAAAGTTTGGGATATTTTAGGTTTGATATGTGCTTTAGATACTCATGTAGAGAAATAGAAAAGGCTTTTATGCACAGAAGTCAAGGTTCCAGGGAGAAGTCTGACCAGGCGATATAAATTAGAAGTTCTCATCATAAAATTGAAATTTAAAGTCTTGGAATTGAATGACATGCACCTAAAGACTAAGTGTAGGTAGTGAAGGTTAGAGGTCCAAGGAAGAGGCCAAGCTTTATAGATTGTAAAACTGAAGGAGAAAGAATAAGAAAGAGACCTTGAGGAAGCAGTGAAGTAGGACGAGAACTGAGAGAAAGAAGTGTCCTGGAAGTGAAGTGAGGCAAGTGTTGAAAAGGGAAAAAGGGGCCAAGTCTGTCAAATGCTGCTTAAAAGTTGAGAAAATGAAGACTGCCCATTCGATGCAGCAATCAGAAGTCGGTAGTGATTTTAATAAAAACTGATTTGGTGGAGTAATGGTTATAAAAGTTGATTGGGTTGGGCTGAAGAGAGAATGAGAGGATAGGAAATAGAAACCAGGAGCAAACAATTCCTAATAGGAATTTTTCCATTATGGAAAATGGAGGAGTTAGCAGGTTTGGTGTGAGTTTTAAGTTGTATACCATCCCTGATATAAATAGTAGCTTAACACTCCTTCAGGTAGTTAGTATTCATTTTCAGTACTGCATGTGTTTATAAGCACTCTTTTTAGTACTCAGTTGTTAATCCTTTAAATTATAATCTGGTACTCTTTATCTGTACCACTGCTTATGATTATATTCATAATAACTTTTAATAATGACCCGTAATTGGGCACATATGGATAAGACAATTAGGTTTTCTATCACATCATGTCTTTAACCAATATTTTGATCATGCAGCTATTATATATAATGAGTCAAGTAGCTGGGCTAAAAGAAGCAACACTCATATCATTAACTAGAAACTTGAAATTGAGAAGTTGGGCCCAAGTTTGTAGTCATGAATAGCTCTTCCACTAGTTCCCCTTTCAAAATGTTGACTTATTAAAAAACTCAACATTTTTATAAAAGGTTTTATTTTCCTTATAGGAAAGACAAGCAACAGTGAAAAAGGAAAAGGGTGGTTCCCAACAACCCAACAAAGTGACCGACAGGAGCAAAATGCAAAGAGCCAACTCTGTTACTGTGGATGGGCAAGGCCTGCAGGTATGATTTTTTAAAATCCAAATTTTAGAAGCTTTCGTATTTTGTTACTTTTATGCTCTTAGAGGGGCATGTGTCCAGCTAACGGCACAAGTATGTGAAGATAGCTCAGTAGAGTGTTTCAAAAAAACTTTCTTAATTTATCAAGATGTCAGTCTTAGAGTTGATTGGCAGGGTGATATTCTGAAAGTTTTTGCAAGTTTGTTAAATATATACATGCATTGTATACATATGTGCATACTTATTTACAGGTATACTTGTGTATATGTATTTAGTATGGGTATGATACACAATTAAGTGTTCTGGAATTCCCATTCAATGTGATAAAATTGTGTATATATATTTAGTATGAGTGGAATGTACAAAGTATGAATCAAGGAAAATTGGAAGTTGTTAAATGAAATGAAACGCTTGAAGATCCATATCCTAGGCATTAGTGAGCTGAAATGGACTGGTATTGGCCATTTTAAATTGGAAAATCCTATGGTCTACTATGCCGGGAATGACAAACTGAAGAGGATCGGCATCACTTTCATCATCAAAAAGAACATTTCAGGATATATCATGAAATACAACACTGTCAGTAATAGGATAATAGCCATATGCCTAAAAGGAAGACTAATTCATATGACTGTATTCAAATTTAAGCACCAACCACTAATTCCAAAGATGAAGAAATTGAAGATTTTTACCCACTTCTGCATTCTGCAGTCTGGAATTGATAAAAAATGCAATCAAGATACATTGATAATTACTGGTGATTGGAATATGAAAACTGGAAATGAAGAAAGATCAATAGTTGAAAATATGATCTTGGTGATAAATACAATGTAGGAGACCGCATGATAGAATTTTGCAAGACCAATGACTTATTCATTGCAAATACCTTTTTTCAAAAACATAAACAGTGACTATACACATAGACCTCCCCAGACAGAATATACAGGAATCAAATCGACTACCTCTGTGGAAAGAGACAATGGAGAAGCCCAGTATCATCAGTCAGAACAAGGCTGGGGCCAACTGCAGAACAAAACATCAATTAGTCATATGCAAATTCAAGTTGAAGCTGAAGAAAATTAAAACAAGCCAACGAGAGCCAAAGGACAATCTTGAGTATATCCCACCTGAATTTAGAGACCATCTCAGTAATAAATTTGACACATTGAACACTAATGACCGAAGATCTTAGTTGTGGAATGACATCAAGTACATCACACATGAAAAAAGCAAAAGGTCATTAAAAAGACAGGAAGGAAAGAAAAAACCAAAAGGGGTGTCAGAAGAGACTCTGAAAAGTTGCTCTTCAAAGTAGAGTAGCTAAAGCGAATGGAAGAAATGATGAAGTAGAAGAACTGAACAGAAGATTTCAAAGGGTGGCTTGAGAAGACAATGTAAAATATTGCAGTGGAACATGCAAAGACCTGGAGTTAGAAAGCCAAAAGGGAAGAGCACGCTGGGCATTTCTCATGCTCAAAGAAGTGAAGAAAAAATTCAAGCTTTCAGTTGCAATATTGAAGGATTCTATGTGCAAAAAGTTGAACGATGCAGGAAGCATCCAAAGAAGATGGAGTGAATACATAGAGTTGCTGTACCAAAAAGAATTGGTCGACATTTGGTCATTTTAGGAGGTAGCATATGATCAGAAACCAATGGTACTGAAGGAAGAAATCCAAGCTGCACTGAAGGCATGGCAAAAACAAGGCTTCAGGAATTGACGGAATACCAACTGAGATATTTCAACAAATGGATGCAACTGTGGAAGTGCTTGCTCATCTATGACAAGAAATTTGGAAGACAGCTACCTGGTCAACCCACTGATAGACTCTATATTTGTGCCCATTCCAAAGAAGGTCATCCAACGGAAAGAAGAAGTTATCTAATAATATCATTAATATCACACGCAAGTAAAATTATGCTGAATACAGTTCAAAAACAGTTGCAGCAGTACATCAATAGATAGCTGCCAGAATTTCAAGTTACATTCCCAAGAGGATGTGGATTGAGGGATATCACTACTGGTGTTAGATGGATCTTGGCTGAAAGCAGAGAATATCAAAAAGACGTTTACCTGTGTTTTATTGACTGTACAAAGGCATTTGACTGTGTAGATCATAACAAATTATGGATAACATTGAGAAGAATGGGACTGCGAGAATGTTTAATTAATTGTGCTCATGTGAAACCTGTACATAGACCAAGAGGCAGTAGTTCAACACAACAAGGGGATACGCATGTTTTTTATTTTTTTATTTTTTTTTATTGTACTTCAGGTGAAGGCTTACAGAACAAATAGTTTCTCATGAAACAGTAGTACACATATTGTTTTATGACATTGGTTAACAACCCCACAACACGTCAACCCTCTCCCTTCTCAACCTTTTGGGGTTTTTTTTGGTGAAAATATACATATCCAAAGATACACTATTTCAAAAATTTCTACATGCATAGTTCAGTGACATTGACTACGCTCTTCCAGTTGTGCTGCTATTCTCACTTTAGGCGAAGGCTTACAGAACAAAATAGTTACTTATTTAACAGCTAGTACACATGTTGCTCTATGGCAATGGTTAGCAACCTCACAACACATCAACACTTTCCTTACTCAACCTGGGGTTCCCTATCACCAGCTTTCCTGTCCCTTTCTGCCTTCTGGACCTTGTCCCTGGATTGCTGTGCCTCATTAGTCCCATTTGGTTTTATGGGGCTGTTCACTCCCCGGCTGAACGTGAACCTCAGAAATGACTTCACCACTGAGCTAAAAGGGTGTCTGGGGGCCGTACTCTCGGGGTTTCTCCAGTCTCCTTTAAGCCAGCAAATCTGGTATTTTTTTGTGAGTTAGAATTTTGTTCTACATCCTTCTCCAGCTCTGTCCAGAACCCTCTGTTGTGATCCTGGACAGAGCAGTGAGTGCTGGTAGCTGGGCACCATCTAGCTGTACTGGACTCAGTCTGGTGGAGGCCTTGGTAGCTGTGGTCCGTTAGTCCTTCAGACTGAACTTTTCCTTGTATCCTGTTCTCTTCATTCTCCCTTGCTTCCGAAGGGATGAGACAAGTGGAGGAAACTACATGTTTTAAAATCAGGAAAGATATATGTTGGGGTTGTATCCTTTCACTGTACTTATTCAATCCGTATGCTGAGCAAATAATCCAAGAAGCTGAACTATATCAGGACTGGAGGAAGACTTATTAACAATCGATGATATGTAGATGACACAACCTTGCTTGCTGGAAGGGAAGAAGTCTTAAAGCACTTACTGATGAAGATTAAAGACCATAGCCTTCATTATGGATTACACATCAACATAAAGAAAACAAAAATCCTCACAACAGAACCAATAAGCAACATCATGATAAAGGGAGAAAACATTGAAGTTGTCAGGATTTCATTTTACTTGGATCCACTATGAACACCCATGGATGCAGCAGTCGAGAAATCAAAAGATGCATTGCATTTGGGAAAATCTGCTGCAAAAGGCCTCTTTAAAGTGTTAAAAAACAAAGATGTGAGGCAGGGCCAAGATGGGGGAGTAGTCAGACTCTTCTGGTGGACCCTCTTACAACAAAGACCTGAAAAAACAAGTGACTCGATTATGTTGGCAATCTGGGAGCCCTGAACATCAAAGGCAGAGTTGAGGAACCAGATGGAGTGGCAGGGGGAGGGAGAGGTGGTTCAGAAGCAGCAAGGAGTTGCCAGATCTGATCTGGTGAATGCCTGAGCCCTTCAGGCCTGATCAGCTTGGGGGGGAGTGGGGAGGTAGGCAAGTAGCCATCCTTGGGAGGCATGTTTTCCACACTGGGAGAGACCCAGCACCAGAGAATCTACACGGCCACCCAGAAACAGTGAGAAGCAGCCCTCCACGAAAGAGATAAGTTCTTGTGAACAGCATACTGTGCGGATAAAAAACACCCCCCTTAAGGAAAAACCTCTCTTCCATTTATCTCCCTGCTCCCTGCTCTGCACTGGGTCCCAGCCTGGCTTCAGCAATTGCCACAACCCCTGGGCTGAAAGTAGGATCCGTCACATGCCCGGAGCCATTCTCCCTGCCTCAGAGAATGAACAAATTAACAAACAGGGGAAAGAATAAACTGTTGGCTCCTCTAAGCCAGGAACCCAGGGTAGGTACAGCTCCTTTGCATAGGCACAGGCATAAGGGATCCACAGACTTTGAGTGCCTTCCCCTTGCATATACATGTGTAGGCCCATCTCATCAGTGTAGGCCCTCATTACCACAGTACAATAGGGTATATACTGGAACTCTAACTTCAACTACTTCAGCTGTAAGGTGGCAGGATCTTGACATCTGACACTGCTCCACCCATTAAACAATGTCTTCACCTACCCACATCAGGTGCCTGAAGACTCGTAGCTCCACCCATGCCACCTAGCCACCTGCAAGAGGGGCCCATGGATAAGAGGTGACCCCCAGTCCTTACAGCCAACAGCATTAGGTACTCATAGTCTGGCTGCAAAACCCACCCACCCATGAGCTCTAAGGAATAGGGACATGCCTTCCACCTGGATAATCGGGGGTGGACATCAGCCCCCTGCCTTGCTCCGAGTGTGTCCCCCTGCTGAAGCCAGATGCCTGTGCCTACACCAATCACCTATGCCTATCTAGGACTGTGAGAGCCTACACCACACACTTGGTGGCTATCTACCTGGGCCACTGAGCTGAATCAGGAGTGGACAGAGTCCTGAGCTCACATACCTAGTAACAGATCTAACCACCTGGTGACAGGACATTAGAGCTTCATAGGTGCCAATAATCAAACTAGCTCATACGAGCAGCCAACTTGGGCATATCAAAACAAAACCAGAAGCTAGGACACAGTAAGCAAACATAAAATAAATAAATATAACTTATTGATAGCTCGGAGACAACAGTCAATATCAAATCACATAAAGAGGCAATCCATGATGGCTTCAGTAAGCTCCCAAAGTAAAGAAACTAGAAATTTTCCAGAGGAGGAAAATTTCTTGGAATTACTGGAGGCAGAATACAAAAGATTAATATACAGAACTCTTCAAGAAATTAGGAAGGAAATTAAGCAAAATGCAGAACACGCAATAGAGGAAATTAAAAAGATTATAGAAGAGCATAATGAAAAATTTAACAGGCTGCAAGAATCCATAGAGAGACAGCAGTCAGAAATCCAGAAGATTAACAAGAAAATTTCAGAATTAGACAACTCAATAGAAAGTCATAGGAGCAGAATTGAGGCAATGGAAGTCAGAATTAGTGAGACTGAAGATAAAGCACTGGACACCAATTTATTTGGGGAAAAATCAGATTAAAGAATTGAAAAAAAATGAAGACACCATAAGAATTATGTGGCAGTCTTTCAAGAGGAATAACCTATAAGTGATTGGCGTACAAGAATGGGGGGATAACAGAGAATACAGAGAGAATTATTGAAGATTTGATGGCAGAAAACTTCTGTGATACCGTGAAAGATGACAAGATACCTATCCAAGATTCTTATCGAACCCCACACAAGGTAGATCCCAAAAGAAAGTCACCGAGACATATTATAATCAAACTTGCCAAAACCAAAGATAAAGAGAGAATTCTAAGAGCAGCTAGGGAAAAATGAAAAGTCATCTACAAAGGAGAGTCATTCAGAATAAACTTGGAGTACTCAGCAGAAACCATGCAGGCAAGAAGGCAATGGGATGACATATATAAAGCCCTGAAGGAAAAAAAAATAACCTGCCAACCAAGAATTATATATCCAACAAAACTGTCTCTCAAATATGATGGTGAAATTAGGGCATTTCCAGATAAACAGAAGTTTAGGGAATTTGCAAAAACCAAGCCAAAATTACAAGAAATAATAAAAGGAGTCCTCTGGTTAGAAAGTCAGTAATGTCAGATAACAACCCAAGACTAGAACACAGGACAGAGCAACCAGATAACAACCCAGACAGGGAAATCACAAAAGTAAATGAAAGCTAAAACATTGAAAATAGGGAACAGATGTCAATATGTAAAAGATGACAACCTTAAAACAAAAAAGAGGGACTTAAAAACTGTAGACGTAGACTTTTCATATGGAGAGGAAGTAAAGGTGATATAAAGAAATAAAAAAATAGTATAAACTTAGAAAACTAGGTGTAAATACTAAGGTAACCACAAAGGAAACTAACAATCCTACAAGTCAAAGAAAACTAGAAAAATATAAAGACTCAGCAAATACAAAATCAACAACAATGAAAAAGCTGAAAAGAAAATAAAGAAAAACAACTCAGCACAGAAAATTAAGTGGAATTAAGAAACTGTGAACAACACACAAAAAAAGACATCAAAATGACAGCACTAAACTCATACCTATCAATAATTATGCTGAAAGTAAATGGACTAAATGAACCAGTAAAGAGAGAGTGGCAGATTGGATAAAAAAAACATGATCTGTCTACAAGAGACACACCTTAGACTTAAAGACACAAACAAACTAAAACTCAAAAGATGGAAAAAAATATATAAAGCAAACAACATTCAAAAAAAGAGCAGGAGTGGCAATATTAATCTCTGACAATTTAAAGGAAAATCCACCACAAAGGATAAGGAAGGACACTATGTAATGATTAAAGGGTCAATAAAACAAGAGGACATAACTAAAATAAATATTTACACACCCAATGACAGGGCTCCAAAATACATAAAACAAACTCTAATAGCACTGAACAGAGAAATAGACAGCTCCACAGTAGTAGTAGGAGACTTCAACACACCACCTTCGGTGAAGGACAGAACATCCAGAAAGAAGCTCAGCAAAGACATGGAAGAGATAAATGCTACAATCAACCAACTTGATCTCATAGACATATACCAAACACTCCACCCAACAGCAGCCAAGTATACTTTCTTTTCCAATGCACAAGGAACATTCTCCAGAATAGACCACATATTAGGCCATAAAGCAAGCCTAAACAAAATCCAAAGCATCAAAATATTACAAAGCATCTTTTGTGACCATAAATCCATAAAAGTAGAAATAAACAACACAGAAAGCAAGGAAAAAAAATCAAACACATGAAAACTGAACAACACCTTGCTTAAAAACTACTGGGTTATAGAAGAAATTAAGGATGGAATAAAGAAATTCATAGAATCGAATGAGAATGAAAAAACATCCTACCAGAACCTTAGGGACACAGCAAAAGCAGTGTTCAGAGGTTAGTTTATAGCAATAAATGCACACATGCAAAGAGAAGAAAGGGCCATAATCAAAACATTAACCCTACGACTGGAACAAGTAGAAACAGAGCAGCAAAAGAAGCCCTAAGGCACCAGAAGAAAGGAAATAATCAGAATTAGAGAAGAATTAAATGAAATAGAGAATAGAATAACAACTGAAAGAGTTAACAAGACCAAAAGCTGGTTCTTTGAAAGATCAACAAAATTGATAAACTATTAGCCAAACTGACAAAAGAAAAACAGGAGAGGATGCAGATAACCCATATAAGAAATGAGATGGGTAACATCACAACAGACCCAACTGAAATTAAAAGAATTGTAGCAGAATACTATGAAAAATTGTACTCTAACAAATTTGACAACCTAGAGGAAATGGACAAATTTCTAGAAACTCACTACCTACCTAAACTAACACAAACAGAGTTAGAACAACTAAATAAACCCATAATAAAAGAAGAGATTGAAAAGGTAATTAAAAAACTCCCCCCCCCACCCCCACCCCCAAAAAAAGTCCTGGCCAGATGGCTTCACTGGAGAATTCTACCAAACTTTCAGAGAAGAATTAACACCACTACTACTAAAGGTATTTCAGAGCATAGAAAAGGATAGGATACTCTCAAACTCATTCTATGAAGCCAGCATAACCCTGATACCAAAACTAGGTACGGACATCAAAAAAAAGAAACTTACAGATCAATATTCCTCAGGAACATTGATTCAAAAATCCTCAACACAATTCTAGCCAATAGAATTCAGCAACATATCAAAAAAATAATACACCATGATCAAGTGGGATTTATACCAGGTATGCAGGGATGGTTCAACATTAGAAAAACAATCGATGTAATCCATCACATAAAGAAAACAAAAGACAACAACCATATTATCTTATCAGTCAATGCAGAAAAGGCATTTGACAAAGTCCAACACCCATTCATGATAAAAACTCTCAACAAAATTAGAAATAGAAGGGAAATTCCTCAATATAATTAAGGACATTTATACGAAGACAACAATCAACATCATCCTAAATGGAGAGACTTTGAAAGCATTTCCCTTGATAATGGGAACCAGACAAGGATACTGTTTATCACCATTCTTATTCAACATTGTGCTGAAGGTCCTACCCAGAGTAATTAGGCTAGAAAAAGAAATAAAGGGCATCCAAATTGGTAGGGAAGAAGTCAAAGTATCTCTATTTGCAGATGATATGATCTTATACACAGAAAACCCCAAAGAATCCACAAGAAGACTACTGGAACTAATAGAATATTTCAGCAAAGTTTCAGGATACAAGATAAACTTAAAAAAATCAGTTGGATTCCTTTACACCAACAAAGAGAACCTCGAAGAGGAAATCACTAAATCAGTACCATTTACAATAGCCCCCAAGAAGATAAAACACTTTGGAATAAATCTAACAACAGCCCCTAAGAAGATAAAATACTTTGGAATAAATCCAACCAGAGACATAAAATATCTATACAATGAAAACTACAAGACACTACTGCAAGAAACCAAAAGAGACCTGCATCAGTGGAAAAACATACCTTGCTCATGGATAGGTAGACTCAATATTGTGAAAATGTCAGAATTGACATCATGTAGAACTGAATTTGAGTAGAATTACCCAAAGCGATCTGTAGATACAATGCAATCCTGATCCAAATTCCAGCAACGGTTTTTAATGAGATGGAGAAAGAAATCACCAACTTAATACGGACGGGGAAGAGGCCCCAAATAAGTAAAGCATTACTCAAGAAGAACAAAGTGGGAGGCCTCACACTACCTGATATTAGAACCTATTATATCTCCACGGTAGTGAAAACAGCCTGGTACTGGTACAACAACAGATACATAGACCAATGGATCAGAACTCAGAATTCAGACATAAATTTATCCACCTATGAGCAGGTGATATTTGACAAAGGCCCAAAATCCATTAACTGGGGAAAAGCAGGTCTCTTTAACAAATGGTACTGGCACAACTGGATATCCATCTGCAAAAACCTGAAACAAGAACCATATCTCACACCATGCAGAAAAACAAACTCAAAATGGATCAAAGACTTAAATATAAAATTAAAAATGATAAAGATCTTGGAAGAAAAAATAGGGACAACACTAGGATCCCTAATACATAACATAAACACAGTACGAACTATAAGTAACAATGCAGAAGCACCAGAAAAGAGACAAGATAAATAGGAGCTCCTAAAAATCAAACACTTATGCTCATCAAAAGTCTTCACCAAAAGAGTAAAAAGACAACCTATAGGCTGGGAAAATAAATTTTGGTTATGACAAATCTGATTAGCATCTAATCTCTAAAATCTACAAGATACTGCACAACTTCAACAACAAAAAGGCAAATAACACAATTAAAAAAGGGCAAAGGATATGAACAGGTACTTCGCCAAAGAAGACATTCAGGCAGCTAACAGACACATGAAGAAATGCTCACGATCATTAACTTTTAGAGAAATGCAGATCAAAACTACAATGAGATATCATCTCACCCCAGCAAGGCTAACATTAGTGCAAAAAACACAAAATAATAAACGCTGGAGAGGTTACGGAGAAACTGGAACACTTATACACTGTTGGTGAGAATGTAAAATGGTACAACCAGTTTGGAAATTAATTTAGCACTTCCTTAAAAAGCTAGAAATAGAAGTATCATATGATCCAGCTATCCCGCTCCTTGGAATATATCCTAGAGAAGTAAGAGCCATCACACCAATAGATATATGCACACCCATGTTCATTGCAGTGCTATTCACAATAGCAAAAAGATGGAAACAACCTAGATGCCCATCAATGGACAAACGGATAAACAAATTATGGTATATCCACACAATGGAATACTGCGCAACGATGAAGAACACCAATGAAGCCTTGAAACATCTTATAACATGGAGGAATCTGGAGGTCCTTATGCTGAGTGAATTTAGTCAGTCACAGAAGGACAAATATTATATAAGACCACTATTGTAAGAACTCTAGAAAAGGTTTAAACATAGAACAAAACATTCTTTGATGGTTAGGAGGGTGGGGAGGGAGGGTGAGGGTTATTTACTAACTACATAGTAGATAAGAATTATTTTAGGTGAAGGGAAAGACAGCACACATTACAGGGGAAGTCAGCACAACTGGACTAAACCAAAGCTAAGAAGTTTCCTGAATACAGTCAAACACTTTGAGGGACAAAGTAGCAGGGGTAGGGGTCTGGGGACTATGCTTTCAGGGAACATCTAGGTCAACTGGCATAACAAAGCTTATTAAGAAAATGTTCTGCATCCTACTTTGGTAAGTGGCGTCTGGGGTCTTAAAAGCTTGCAAGCGGCCATCTAAGATGCATCAATTGGTCCCAACCACCTGGAGTAAAGAATGAAGAACAACAAAGACACAAGAATTTAGTATTAGCACAAGAGACAGAAAGGACCACATAAACCAGAGACTTCATCAGCCTAAGCCCAGAAGAACTAGATGGTGCCCGGCAACCACCAATGACAGCCCTGATGGGGAACACAACAGAGAGTCCCAGATGGATCAGGAGAAAGGTGGGGTGCAGAATTCAAATTCTAGTAAGAAGACCAGACTTAATGGTCTCACTGAGACTGGAGGTACCCCGGAAAGCATGGCCCCTGGATTCTGTTTCAGCCCAGAACTAAAACAGTTTCCATGACCAACTCTTCAGAGAGGGATTGGACTGGATTGTGGGATATAAAGTGATACTCATGAGGAGTGTTCCTCTTAGCTCAAGGAGATATGAGACTATACAGGCAGCTTCTGTCCAGAGGTGAGATGGGAAGGCAGAGAGGGTTACGAGCTGGTTGAATGGACATGGGGAATCACTGGTAGAAAAGAGGAGCGTGCTGTCACAGTACAGGGAGGGCAATTAGAGTCACATAACAATGTATGTATAAATTTTTGCATGGGGAAAAAAAAAAAAAGATGGCTCCTTGAGGACTAAGGTGCGCCTGTCCCAAACCATGGTATTTTCAATCATCTCATATGCATGTGAAAGCTGGACAATGAATAAGGAAGACTGAAGAAGAATTGATGTATTTGAATTATGGTGTTGGTGAAGAATATTGAATATACATACCATGGACTACCAGAAGAATGAACAAATCTGTCTTGGAAGAAGTACAGACAGAATGCTCCTTAGAATGGAGGATGTTGGTACTTTGTCTTAGGTACTTTGTGCATGTTATCACGTGGGACCAGTCCTTGAAGAAGGACATCATACTTTGTATAGTAGAGGGTCAGTGAAAAAGAGGAAGACCCTCAATTAGATGGATTGACACATTGGCTGCCACAATGGGCTCGGCTCAACGACAGCAATGATTGTGAGGATGGCACATGTTCTGTTGTACATAGGGTCGCTATACGTTGAAACCGACTTGAAAGCATCTAACAACAACAACGTGATTTCAAGGAATCATTTCGGTAGCAAAAACATGTTTAAAAAATGAATGAAATGAACTCAACTTGTGTGAGTACTTTTCTTCCTAAATTAATAATCGAAGTAAATAGTGTTTTTTTAATCCATATAGTCCAAAATTTTACATCAAAATTCAAACCCCAAATATATTTCTAATTTAGATAAACACAGGTAACTCAAAACCATTTTTAACATTTTAAAAATTTATATATAAATATATATATAAATATATATATAAATATATATATATATATATATATATAAAAATATATATAAATATATATATATATATATATTCCTTTGGTCTCCCACATCAAGATAAAGATTTCATCTATATTTTAAGACATTTTATAGTGTGAATGTATTATATTTATTTGCCTAAAGTTCTCACTGCAACATGAAATCAGTTAATGAATTGGGTTTGCGGTATTCTATGAAACTGTGGAGTTCATTTTCTGCTTCTCTGCCTGTATTACTCTTTTTCATTTGTCAATTCCTTCCTTAAGAATATGTCCTAAGATTCATGTCCTCCGGGAAATATAACCACCCACTTACCACACAGAGATATATTATATCACACAATTATATTCAATGTGTGTAATTTTATACCTTCCTTTTCATTTACCATTTTACCTGTGATACTATTAATTAGGTTTTTCTTTTTATTCCTCAATTTGCAAGCAAAGTGCAGTGCACACAGTAGATGCCTAAATGCTTGCTTCTTAATTGTCTTAATTATCTTACTGAAAATTTAGTATTAATAATTTTAATATTGATAACCAGGTTGTTGCTTTGTTTTGATGTAATGAAACTCATTGTGACTAGAATATGCTTTATGAATTATTGAATTAAATATAAAAAGAAAATTCTGAATAATAAAATTATTTTACTAGTTGTTGTTGATGTTGTTAGATGCCATCAAGTCGGTTCTGACTTTCTGACTCATATTGACCGTATATACAACAGAATGAAACACTGCCTGGTCCTGTGCCATCCTCACAGTCATTGCTGTGTTTGAGCCCATTGTTGCAGCTGCTGTGTCAATACATCTCATTGAGGGGTCTTCCTCTTCTACACTGACCTTCTGCTTTACCAAGCAGGATGTCCTTCTCCAGTGAATGGTACACTGGTTAAAGTGTATTAAAGTTCATTATCAAAAGAGTAAATCAGGATCTAGGCTTATTGGAAGTCATATCTATGTGTTTACCAATTCTATTGAAATTCTAAAATATGAAGTCTAACCACAATTTTGATACAAAAAAAAAATCACTAATTAAGTGACCCTCTGTGTTTTTGTTGTAAATAACATTTGTAAATTTAATACATCAATTGCAAGTGTAGATTAGTTTCAGTATGTATTTACTCTGGGTTCAAGCAGAAACCGTGGTGGTATAGTGGTTAAGTGCTACACTGCTAACCAAAAGGTCGGGAGTTCAAATCTACCAGGTTCTCCTTGGAAACTCTATGGGGCAGCTCTACTCTATCCTATAGGGTTGCTATGAGTGAGAATCGACTCATTGGCAATGGGTTTCAACGGCTGGGTTCCAGCAATGTAATTGATAAAGGGGAAACCTAATTTTGAAATCCAAACATATTTCACACATGACTAGGCACATGCATCTCATCTTGAAAGGCTAACGTATATCATGCATTAAGTAGTATATACCATATTTTTACGTAAATAACACACATCGTCTATGTTTGTTTGCCAACTGCCTCCTCCCTCCACGTGGTATTTTTGAAAGTGTGCTATGCTTTATTTATTTACTTTTTTACAGCAACATAAAAAAAAAAAAATTGGCACAGCGACACATAAATACCTTACTGGTGAGGGAGCAGTTTGCAAACAAATGTAAAAGGTGTGTAGTATCTGTGTAAAAAATATGGTATTCTAGGCTTTCTGGTAATGATTTATACCTATTATCCAGTTTGAGTCTCCCAGTAAACTTATGAGATAAATACCATTATTATTATTATTGCCATTTACAAAATGAGTATATTGATACTCAGAAGTAAGGTACTGTTCCTAAGACCAGATAGTCAGTGGCAGGGGCAGATTACTCAATAAACAAGGTAAGTACAGGCTCATTTGTGCTTATTTAGTAGTCTGTAGTGAACAGTTACACATTTTTTTACCACATTCTGCCTCTAGGTATGGCTGGCATCTATCTCCCAACCCCACAGCACCTTCCTACAGAATCAAAGCCTCTTTTAAAATGTACAATCCCAGACAGGGATGGATTACACAGTAAGCAAGGTAAGCTTGGACTTACTTGTGTGTACTTACTAATCTGTAGTGAACGGTTTCGCATGGTTTTCAGATGTGGTGAAACCCATGTGAAATTGTTCACTATAAATTAGTAAGTATGCACAAGTAAGCCTGTACTTACCTTGTTTATTGGATAATCCACCCTGGTCAGTGGTAAAGCCAAGGTTTGAATGTGAGTCGTCTAATTTCAGACTCCAGATGTTTTATTTTACCTTGGCTCCTTGGTTAACAGATTTTAAGAGGTATGTAACTGTAAATTTCTGACTGTCTTGTTCTTCCTTGGTTTTCCAGATAAAATAGTCTTTTATATTTCTATAGGTTTTAAGATAAAAATCATATAGGTACTAGTATTATAACTTCTCTCTTCTCCATTTCCTAAGATTTGGATAATCATACCTGACTTTACCCAGACATCAAAACTGAAATTATACCATGCATGCAGAGTATTTTGAAGGCTTTAATCTGACAAAGCAATATAAGTTGTATTTTCTTTTTAATTCAATTTGAATCTGACATATTCAACCTTATTGCAACTAAATTAGTCACATTAAAACCAGAAATGATTAAGATTCTTTGTGGATGTGTTTCATCTGTCTAACCAAATAATAAATTTTTATAACTTTCTTTGAGTTATAGAAGTGCCACCTAAAGTATTCAGTAGCAAAGGGTAGACAACAGCCTTAACAAAATAGCCAAAGAAACAAAAAAATAAACAAAAAAAAACCACACCAAACCTGTTGCCATTGAGTCAATTTTGACTCATACCGACCCTATAAGACAGAGTAAAATTGTCCCATAGGGCTTCCAAGGCTGTAATCTTTACGGAAGCAGACTGCCACATCTTCTGCAGACTGGCTGGTAGGTTCGAACCACCAACCTTTTGGTTAGAAGCATGAGTGCTTAACCACTGCACCACCAGGGCTCCTAACAAAATAGCAGTAAGTAAATAATACTTAAACCATCCTGTGAATCATATATTTTTGATTTTTTTAAAAATTGGCATATAATCATATTCAACAGTCTGTTTCACCTCAGAAGACTAGACTGAAATAAAATACACATAGGTGTACACATAATTTTGGAGCAAATGTAAAATAGTAGCTATCCTGGATAACTAGCTATTTCATGAAAACAGAGGAAATATTTTTTGTTATGATAATTAATTTTAAAATAATACAATGGTTGTGTATTATCAGGAAAGGTAAAAAGAACTGCCAGAAAATTAATTTTATCTGTGAGATTTAAAAAATATATGTCATGAAAAAGCATTGAGTTGCAGCCCGTTTTGCATATAACTCAGTGACAGAAGAGATCTACACTGCTTAAAAAAGACTATTAATCATAGTTAAGCACATTCATCTTCTTTCTAGTTAACCAGCATAATGATCAGGATTATTATTTCTAATTAGAGGAAGTAATAGATCATGTATAACCTTAGGATGAGTCTCATTAATTAACCCGAGTCTTAGGGGACTTCAAATAGAGGTGGTTAGGCACTCTGTCTTTGTCATCATCCACACCATAGGTTTACACTTAGTACATATGATCAAATGTAATTGAAACTACAATTTCTTAATATGAAAGAGATAAAAATACATATGACTATCCTACCTATGAATGAATATGTAGAAAATGGAATGATTGTTTAAACCATGTTATACTGAAACTACCTTATCCTTAATTATAATTAAAGGAAAATTTCCAAATAATGAGTTTATCTGAGAACTGAAGAATCTAGTTAGTAATACACTTAATACAAAGAAAAAAAGTGACCTTTACACTTAAATATCTAAAACTAAACCAGTGTCTCCCCCAGCACAGTTGCATATCCTTATTGACTTTCTTATCTGCAATATTTGTTCGTGTGATTACCAAAACTATAGACCCTACATATACGTGCATACATATACACAACTATATGCATGTGTATATAAAGTTAATTCTCTTTATTTGATGAGCCTATGTGTGTGTAACTCTTGCCCACTCTAGATCTTCAGATCTATTGAAGCAGTCATAATCAGTTCTTCAATGTTATTCCAACTCCCTTATCTAAGTTCAGAATTATTACTTTATACTTTGAATATTGCAACAACCTTTTAACTGAGTCCCTGTCTCCATACACATGATGTGGTAATTATAAATGATATAAAATAAGTAGAGCAGGATAAGATAAGTATCAGGGCCATAGAGTTGCCTATAATTTTAAGTAAGACGGCTGGGTTAGGCCACATTAACAAGATGATATTTGAGTTAAAAGACCTGAGGGAATTGGCCATATGGATATCTGGAAAATGGGTAGTCCTAAGGCAAGAGCATGCCTGTCAAGTTCTAGGATCAGCAAGGAGGACTGCATGGTTGAAGTGGGGTGGACAAGGTGGAAATCAATACTTTAGAAAGGTAATGGGCCAGGTGGTATAAAACTTTTCAAGGACTTCGTAAGGACTTTGACTTTTGATCTGATTTAGATGTGATGATACTGAGGGATTTTAAGCAGAAGAGTGGCATGATTTGACTTATATTTTAAAAGACTGACAGCAGGTATCCAGGGTCATAGAATAAAGGCTTGTCCCAGAGTGAAGCAGTGGATATAAAGAGAAGTTATGAGATCCTGTGTATATTAAAGGACACAGCCACCAGGATATGCTGATAGATTGGATACAGTGTTTGTAAGAAAGTGAGGAATCAGAGAGGTCTGCAAGATTTGGCCCATGTGGCAGAAATAATGAGCTGTCATCAAGTGAGATAGAAACGACTCTGGGTGAATAAGGTTTGGAAGGTAACTGTGATAAGTTTGAGATGCTGTTAGACATCCAAATGGAGATATCAAGTCAGCAGATGGATATATAAATCTAGAATTCAGGGGAGAGCAGTACTAGAGATATGAATTTGAGAGGGAAAAGCATGACACTTAAAACCATGAGATTAGATGAGTGATTAGATTTTACTAAGTGAAAGAGTGTGGAGAGAAAGCAGTGGTTGAGCTGGGATCCAAAACCCATCTGACTTCAATAGCATGCTTTTTCATAATTACTATATTAAATTGTCTCCTTATGAGAGTAAATAAGATTTCCCATGATTAATTCTATTTAGTATAAAGGGCAATCCAAGGTAAATTTCCTCCTTCTTTAATGCCCTTCACACCTACTTTATAACATTCTTCAAGATTTCAAGTAACACAATGGCTATAAAATCATTGCTGACCACTTTGTCCCTTTTGAAATTTCTCTGTTATACTGTATTATCTGATCCTAAAGTGTTTTAAAAACTGTTTTGAGAATACTGTGGGTTCTCTAGAGATGCCTCAAGCACAATGGTTGGGTGATGGGGGCTGAGAACAAGTTCAGGGTTCTTTCATGATTCAAAAAACTATATACTGTTTCAAACACTATATGAATATGTACTTTTAAGAATAAATAGTTTTAGGCTAAAATAGTTTTTGAAACTCCTAACAAAAAAAAGCCCTGGCCTGATGGCTTCACTGGAGAATTCTACCAAACTTTCAGAGAAGAATTAACACCACTACTACTAAAGGTATTTCAGAGCATAGAAAAGGATAGGATACTCTCAAACTCATTCTATGAAGCCAGCATAACCCTGATACCAAAACTAGGTACAGTTATCACAAAAAAAGAAAATTACAGATCAATATCCCTCAGGAACATTGATGCAAAAATCCTCAACACAATTCTAGCCAATAGAATTCAGCAACATATCAAAAAAATAATTCACCATGATCAAGTGGGATTTGTATCAGGTATGCAAAGATGGTTCAAAATTAGAAAAACAAGCAATGTAATCCATCACATTAATAAAACAAAAGAGAAGAACCACATAATTTTATCAATCGATGCAGAAAAGGCATTTTGGCAAAGTCTAACACCCATTCATGATAAAAACTCTCAACAAAATAGGAATAAAAGGGAAATTCCTCAGCATAATTAAGGACATTTATACAAAGCCAACAGCCAACATCATCCTAAATGGAGAGACTTTGAAAGCATTCCCCTTGATAATGGGAACCAGACAAGAATGCCGTTTATCACCATTCTTATTCAACATTGTGCTGAAGGTCCTACCCAGAGTAATTAGGCTAGAAAAAGAAATAAAGGGCATCCAAATTGGTAGGGAAGAAGTCGAAGTATCTGTATTTGCAGATGATATGATTTTATACACAGAAAACCCCGAAGAATCCACAAGAAAACTACTGGAACTAATAGAAGATTTCAGCAAAGTATCAGGATACAAGAGAAACGTACAAAAATCAGTTGGATTCCTCTACACCAACAAAGAGAACTTCGAAGAGGAAATCACCAAATCTATACCATTTATAATAGCCCCCAAGAAGATAAAATACTTAGGAATAAATCTAACCAGAGAAGTAAAAGACCTACACAGTGAAAACTACAAGACGCTACTGCAAGAAACCAAAAGAGACCTGCATCAGTGGAAAAACATATCTTGCTCATGGATAGGAAGACTCAACATTGTGAAAATGCCTATTCTACCCAAAGTGATCTACAGATACAATGCAATCTTGATCCAAATTCCAGTGACATTTTTTAATGAGATGGAGAAACAAATCACCAATTTCATATGGAAAGGAAAGAGGCCCCGAATAAGTAAAGCATTACTCAAGAAGAAGAACAAAGTGGGAGGCCTCACACTACCTGATTTTAGAACCTATTATACTGCCACGGTAGTCAAAACAGCCTGGTACTGGTAAAACAACAGATACAAAGACCAATGAATCAGAACTGAGAATCCAGACATAAGTTTATCCACCTATGAGCGGGTGATATTTGACAAAGGCCCAAAGTCCATTAATTGGGGAAAAGGCAGTCTCTTTAAGAAATGGTGCTGGCATAACTGTACATCCATCTGCAAAAAACTGAAACAAGACCCATACCTCACACCATGCACAAAAGCTAACTCAAAATGGATCAAAGACCTAAATATGAAATCGAAAACAATAAAGATCATGGAAGAAAATATAGGGACAACTCTAGGAAACCTAATACATGGCATAAACAGAATATAAACCATAAGTAACAAGACACAAACACCAGAAGAGAAACTAGATAACTGGGAGCTTCTAAAAGTCAAACACTTATGCTCATCACAAGGCTTCACCACAAGAGTAAAAAGACAACTTACAGACTGGGAAAAAATTTTTGGCTACGACAAATCTGATCAACGTCTAATCTCTAAAATCTAGAAGATACTGCAAAACCTCAACAACAAAAAGACAAACAACCCAGTTAAAAAATGAGCAAAGGATATGAACAGGGACTTTGCCAAAGAAGACATTAGCAGCTGACAGACACATGAAGAAATGTTCATGATCATTAGCCATCAGAGAAATGAAAATCTAAACTACGATGAGATAACATCTCACCCCAACAAGGCTAGCATTAATCCAAAAAACACAAAATTATTAATGATGGACAGGTTGTGGATAGACTGGAACACTTATACACTGTTGGTGGGAATGTAAAATGGTACACTACTTTGGAAATCGATTTGGCGCTTCCTTAAAAAGCTAGAAATAGAAGTACCATACAATCCAGCTATCCCGCTCCTTGAAATATATCCTAGAGAAACAAGAGCCGTCACACGAATAGATATATGCACACCCATGTACATTGCAGCACTGTTCATGATAGCAAAAAGACGGAAGCAACCTAGGAGCCCATCAACAGACAAATGGATAAACAAATTATGGTATGTTCACACAGTCGAATACTATGCAACAATAAAGAACAACCGTGAATCCGTGAAACATAACATGGAGGAATCTGGAAGGCATTATGCTGAGTGAATTTAGTCAGTCGCAAAAGGGCAAATACTGTAACAGACCACTATTATAAGAACTCAAGAAAAGGTTTAAACACAGAAGAAAACATTCCTTGATGGTTACGAGGGTGGGGAGGGAGGGGGAGGGTTATTCACTAACTAGATAGTAGACAAGAATTATCTTAGGTGAAGGAAAGGACAACACACAGTACAGGGGAAGTCAGCACAACTGGACTAAAGCAAAGCTAAGAAATTTCCTATACGACCAAATAGTTTAAGGGACAGAGTAGCAGGGGTGGGGGTCTGGGCACCATGCTTTCAGGGGCCATCTAGTTCAATTGGCATAACAAAGTTTATTAAGAAAATATTCTGCATCCCACTTTGGTGAGTAGCATCTGGGGTCTTAAATGCTTGCAAGTGGCCATCTAAGATGCATCAATTTGTCCCAGCCCACCTGGAGTAAAGGAGAATGAAGAACACCGAAGTCACAGGAAAAGTATTAGCCCAAGAGACAGAAAGGGCCACATAAACTGGAGACTTCATCAGCCTGAGACCAGAAGAACTAGATGGTGCCTGGCTACCACCAGTGACTGACCTGACAGGGAACACAACAGAGAGTTCCTGATGGAGCAGGAGAAAAGTGGGGTGCAGAACTCAAATTCTAGTAAAAAGACCAGAGTTAATGGTCTGACTGAGACTGGAGGAACCCCGGACTCTGTCAACCCAGCACTGAAACCATTCCCTAGGACAACTCTTTGGACAAAAATTAGACTGGACTATGGGACATAAAATGATACTGGTGAAGAGTGTGCTTCTTAGCACAAATAAATACATGAGACTAAATGGGAAGTTCCTGTCTGGAGGTCAGATGAGAAGGCAGACAGTGTCAGGAGCTGGTTGAATGGACACAGAAAATCGGGTGGAAAGGAGGAGTGTGCTGTCACAGTGTAGGGAGAGCAATTAGGGTCACATAACTATGTATAAATTTTTGTATGAGAGACTAACTCTAAGTGTAAACTTTCACTTAAGTACAACAATAAAATAAAAAAATAGAAAAAAAGTCTTTTTGATGTATTTGTACCTTTGTCTTTTCCTTTGTACTCCACCAAAATGTGAAAGAAAACGTTACTATGATTTAGGACAGCAATAAACTAGTGTTTATAATAACTGAGTTTTATGTCTCATTAGATTACTGTAGGTTTACTGAGTTTCAGGAACAAAGGAAACTGTTTATATTCCTTTAATCAGTAGATCTTATTTGTGTTACAATATAAACTAACTCCCCTAGACTGAATTCTGCATAAGAGACAAAGGTAGTTCTTACCTGATTTTGACATCTCAGGACACAAGGATTTGGATGCAAATAAATTGAATTAACTAGCTGAAATATCATGTCTAAAAGTACCTATCTTTTTTTAGAATCTCAGACTATCTACGTTACAAAAGTCTTGACTGAAAATGATCATGCACATGTTCAATAATGAGAATAGCATATTAAAATAAATTGTAGAGGCTATTCAAGGGTTTCGATAATCAAGTTTCTATTGTTTTTCACCCGGGGGTACTATAGATACAAACAACTTTAATGAAGAATAAAGTGACTGTGCCTTTGTGCAGTTCTGTGCCCCTGTGGATCTTGTCTTTTGTGTCAACTATGATTAGGTCCTATGGCATATAATAGGGAAACAACAAAAACAAGAAACAACCAAAACTTAATATCCACTTTGAATAAGATAATCATTTATTTTTCTCTTGTGTAAATGAAGTCTAGAAGTAGGATTCCCAGGGCTAGTAAGACAGCTCCACATTCTCCTCAGGACTTGAACTCTTTCTGTTTCCCATTCTCCACCTATGGCTGCTTCTTCTACGTCACTTCATGACTGAAGATGGCTGCTGGTTCCTCATTGACTCTAAATTCCATGCAGAGAGCAGAAGAAAGTGGGGAAGGAGCTGTCACCATCTTCCTTTTAAGGAACATATCTTGACATCCCATTTTATCTTTCAATTATGTCTCATCTGATAAAACATAGACACTTTTTTTTTTCTACTTAGAATATTTATTTTCTTAAACATGACATGAAACCAAAAGTTACAACTTCTTAAAATACTTAAAAAAAGAAAAGGATATACATAATTCTGCAAGCAGCAGCAGCTTCTAAGATGCAGGTGTGATGGGAGGGGGCAGGCTTTCAAAATGACTCTATGTCCTGAATTCTTACACTAAAGAAGAAGGGAAACATGGGTAGTGAGAGCTAAGTAGCAATCTCTAAGTTGCTACTTCTTATTTAAGGACTATTAATGAACACAGTAGTTTTCATTTTCATTTATCATTTTTAACTTGTCAGACTTGAAAATGGCTATCCAGTACTGCAAGTCTTTGGCTTTCAAATCTGAGAATTCTTTCTTTGGTCTTCTGGCAGGCAAACTTACTCTACTGGTTTGGCCTGCTTTTTACATTAGCAAAGGTTAACAGGATTTTAAAGTTCTTTGAATGAGCAGTGAAAACAGGTGCCAGATTTGCCTGAAACTTGACATTTTTTGTTATAACACCATTAAATGTTTCCTAACACTAGCATCTCAGTGGAGCTTATGTTTAATCACATCTCACTTCCCCCCAAAATGTAGGTTACATGAGGTCAGGTGTTTTACCTGTTGTCATAATTATTAAAGTGATGCTATTGCACAGTGCCTGAAAACTTTCAAATAAATACCCAAGGTTTCAAATGTTTTATTTGTGTTAGTCTAATTTTATAAGCATGATTTGCAATAAAGGGATATGTGATGAAAAGATTGCTAACTTCATTTTATTATTACTGCATTTCCATATTGGGTATTTTATTTTTGTCATTTTTGAAGTATCATTCTTCTAATTTCTTCCTCTATCTAATAATTTCTCTTATATATTCCTAATTAATTTAATCTAGTTTTCCATCTATCCACCCCTCAAATGATATCTAGCTGTTTTGTACTTTATTCTGAGATAAGCTACAAACTATTAGCTGTTCTAATGAGATACTTGTTTGAGATTAAATGCAGCATAACACCTCATGGGATTTGGTTTCTTGTTTTAGAGGTTTAGGGTGTTAGTTTCATGGGACATCCCAGTTAATTGGCCTAATATCATGTTTAGTGCTTCTCTTCTGTCTCCTATTTCATTGTGTAGTGCCTGGGATCTTAAAAAGCTTGGAAGTGGCCATTTAAGGTACAACAATTGGTCTCTAGTTACCTGGAGAAACTGAGAAAGAAGGAAAGTCAGGAATAGGAGGAAGAAATGGAATGTGTGGCTAATTAACTCCAAGAACAACTGCCTCCTTTGCCATGAGACCAGAAGAACTGGATGGTTCTTGGCTACCATTACTGAACATTTTAATCAAAGATTCTGTGGAAGACTCTTGATCAAAAGGGAGAAAATGCAGAACAGATTTTCAAAATCTCATGGAAACTAGATTTTCTGAAGCCACAGAGACTGGGTGAACCCCTGAAACTATCACCCTGAGTTAATCTTTAAACCTGAAACCTTAAACCAAAAATATTCCCTGAAGTCTTTTTAAAACCAAACAGTAGTTTAACTTAACTAAAGAATGTCTGTCATTAGTATTGTACTCTTTTAAGAACTATCTATATAGGATCAAACTGACAACAACAATTCGAATGATTCAATAGGAAAATTAGAGGACAGTGCATTTATGTTAATGAGGGAGAAACAATTCTGAAAAGGAGGGTGAAAGTGATAACACAACTTGAAGAATGTAATTAATGTGACTGAATTGTATGTGTAGAAATTATTGAATAGGTATATGTTCAGCTGTGTATGTTCTCAACAACAAAAAATAAAATAAATTATTTAAAAAAATGTTGCTTAGAACATAGTTGTTCAATAGGATGGTACTGACCTTTGTTTGATAACTTTAATGCTGCCTTTAATTATCCCAATAAATAAATATCTCTGAAAGACATTACAAAACATATTTTCAAATTAATTCCAAATATTGCACCCATGTATAATCTCATACAATGCTAAGCTGAATGTTGAGTTGAGAGGGAAAGGAAGGGAAGGTCATCCTAATGAGTATTTGGGTTCAGATTCAATGCTTTCCTCAAAAACATTTATTTACCTTGAGATTCTCACCTCTGTTTAAAAGTAGGAATTCTGATGGCACAGTGGTTAAGCGTTTGGCTGCTAACCAGAAGGTCAGCAGTTCAAATCCACCAGCTGCTCCTTGGAATTCAAATTAAGTGCAAAAATCTACATTTGTTAGCTTTATTTTTTTGTATGAAAACTTTAAGAGCTCTGATTTTGTAAGAGGATGAGAAGTAAATAAAATTGAATACTAGTATTTAGATATAAGTTTTTTGTTGTTGTTGTTTCTTTTAGTTTTTATTGGAGGAATGAGTTACAAACCAATAGCGCAATGGGTTCAACATAGTAGGCACTTTATATACATTAGGTTGAGCACATAGGTTCAGGGGAGAAGAACCAGGTAGTTACTACAGATCCAGCTCATCTCTAAATTAGAGGCAAATTAGGAACTGGAGACACTTCTCTTCGTTTAAAGGAAAGTAAAACAGAGAGAGACGCAGTGATGGATTGTAATGAAAACTACATGGAAAAGAGTAGAGAAATTAAGAATACGTTATTCAACCTTCTCATTTTGAAAATATGAAGATTGTTAACATTTTCTCAGTGACTACACTCATTAGAAAAAAAATGCCATTTCATTTAGGAAATGGAGAGGAATATACTGGTAGAACATTTTAAGTTACATTGTTTAAACAAACAGGAAGGAAGGAAATTATATGGTGAAATGATTGTTTTTAATTGTCTCATTAAATATTTAAGGATCCTTTCCAGGGAATAAATAACACTGCAGTAAGGATACTTTGGAGCTCTGGTGGCACAGTGGTTAAGAGCTTGGTTGCTAACTAAAAGGTTGGCAGTTCGAATCTACCAGCTGCTCCTTGGAAACCGTGTGGAGCAGTTTTACTCTGTCCTATAGGGTCGCTATGAGTCAGAATTAACTCAAGGGCAATGGGTTTGGTTTTTGGTTAAGGATACTTTGAATCTACTTTGGGAAAGTAGATTGATCTAAAACTTTTCAACTTAATATTTAAAGAGTTCCATTAGCTTCATATTTTAGTTATTAAAATATTTTAATACCTTTGTCAAAATGTATTTAGATGGGAGTTACTTAGGGAAATATTGAATAGAAATATTTTTATTTAAAAAGTTTACGTCTTAACATTAAATTCAAGTAAACTACAAGATTTCTCCTTTCCCACCTAGTCTAAAACAACTCTATCTCCCAGCAATAAAGTGCTATCACTTTACCCAAAGCTTTATTTCTCCTCATGGCACACTTCACTACTAAGTAGATTTTTTATTTTTTGTCTATTACTCCATTAGAATATATGCTCTGTTAGAAAAGGTAACTTGTCTCTCTTCATTAACAGAGCAGTGAGTAATAACGAAAGCAGTGTGTGATCTATAGTGGGGACACAGTCAATTCTTGTTAATTGAAAGGGAGACCAATATGTACAGGCATACCTCATTTTATTGTGCTTTGCTTTATTGTGCTTCGCAGATCCTGCATTTTTTTCATATTGAAGGTTTGTGACAATCCTGCATTGAGCAAATCTATTGGTGACATTTTTCCAACAGCATGTGCTCATTTTGTGTTTCTGTGTCACGTTTTGGTAACTCTGGCAATATTTCAAACTTTTTCATTATTATTATATCTGTTATAGTGATCAGTGATTAGTGATTTTTGATGTTAGTATTTGTAATTTTTTGGGATGCCACGAACTGTGCCCTTAATCGATGGCGAACTTAATTGGTAAATGTGTGTGTTCTGACTCCTCCACAGACAGGCCGTTCCCCAATCTCTCTCCCTCTCCTCAGGTCTCTTTATTCCTTGAGACATGACAATATTGAAATTAAGCCTATTAATAACCCTACAATAGCCTTTAAGTGTTCAAGTGAAAGGAAGAGTTGCACGTCTCTCACTTTAAATCAAAAGCTCGAAATGATTAATCCAAGATAGATTGAAAGCTAGGCCTCTTATGCCAAACAGTTAGCCAAGTTGTGAATGCAAAGGAAAAGTTCTTGAAGAAAATTAAAAAGTGCCACTCCAGTGAACACATGAATGATAAGAAAGTGAAATAGCCTTATTGCTGATATGGAGAAAGTCTTAGTGGTCTGGATAGAAGATCAAACCATCCGCAACATTCCTTAAGCCAAAGCCTAATCCAGAGCAAGGACCTAACTCTCTTAAATTCTGTGAAGGCTGAGAGAGGTGAGGAAGCTGCCAAATAAAGTTTGAAGCTAACAGAGGTTAGTTCGTGAGATTGAAAGAAAGAAACCATCTCCATAACATAAAAGTGCAAGATGAAGAAGCAAGTGCTGATGGAGAAGCTGCAGCAAGTTATCCAGAAGACCTAGCTAAGATAGTTGATGAAGGTGGCTACACTAAACAACAGATTTTCATTGTAGATGAAACGGCCTTATATTGGAAGAAGAAGCCATCCAGGACTTCTATAACTAGAGTGGAGTCCATGCCTAGGTTCAAAGGACAGGCTGACTCTCTTGTTAGGGTCTAATGCAGCTGGTGACTTTAAGTTGAAGCCAGTGCTCATTTACCATTCTGAAAATCCTAGGACGCTTAAGAATTACGCTAAATCTACTCTGCTCGCACTCTATAAATGGAACACAAAGCCTGGATGACAGCACATCTGTTCACAACATGATTTACTGAATATTTTAAGCCCACTATTGAGACCTACTGTTCAGAAAAAAACATTCCATTCAAAATATTACTGCTCACTGACAATGCATCTTGTCACCCAAGAGCTCTGATGGAGCTTAATGTTATTTTCATGCCTGCTAACACAACATCCATTCTGTAGCCCATGGATCAAGGAGTAATTTCAACTTGCAAGTCTTATTATTTAAGAAATACATATCAGAAGGCTGTATCTGCCATAGATAGTGACTCCTGTGTTGGATCTAGGCAAAGTAAATTGAAAACCTTCTGTAAAGTATTCACTATTCTAGATGGCATTAAGAACATCCGTGATTCATGGGAGGAGGTCAAAATATCAACATTAACAGGAGTTTGGAAGACGTTGATTCCAGCCCTCATGGATGACTTTGAGGGGTTCAAGACTTCAGTGGAGGAAGTAACTGCAGATGTGGTGGAAATAGAAGGAACTAGAATTAGGAGTAGAGCCTGAAGATGTTCCTGAATTGCTGCAATCTCATGATAAAACTTTAATGGATGAGGAGTTGCTTTTTATGAATGAGCAAAGAAAGTGATTTCTTGAGATGGAATTTGCTTTTGATGAAGATGCTGTGAACATTGTTGAAACGACAACAAAGGATTTAGAATATTACATAACCTTAGGCGATAAAGTAGTGGCATGCTTTGAGAGGATTGACTCAAATTTTGAAAGAAGATCTACTATGGGTAAAATGCTATCAAACAGCATCACGTGCTACAGAGAAATTGTTCGTGAAAGGAAGAGTCCATTGAAGTGGCAAACTTCATTGTCATCATATTTTAAGAAATTACCACAGCCACCCCAACCTTTGGAAACCATCACCCTGATTAGTCAGCAGCCATCAACATCAAGGAAAGACCCCCCACCAACAGAGATTAACACTTGCTGAAGGCTCAGATGATGGTTAGCATTAGCAATAAAATATTTTTTTAATTAAGGTATGTACAATGTTTTTTAAGATATACTGCTATGCACACTTAATAGACTACAAAAAAAAAAAAAAAAAACCAAACCCTTTGCCGTTGAGTTGATTCCAACCCATAGCGACCCTATAGGACAGAGTAGAACTCCATAGAGTTTCCAAGGAGCTCCTGGTGGATTCGAACTGCTGACCTTTTGGTGGACAGATGTAGCTCTTAACCACTACGCCACCAGGGTTTCCTAATAGACTATAGTGTAGTATAAACATAACTTTTACATGCACTGAGAAACCAAAAATTCATCTGCAACCAAACTCGCAATATCTCCAAGGTATGCCTATAATGGACTTCTATTAATAGGCTTGAGTAACTGCCACATCTACTCTCCAGGCAGGGGAAGAAAGCATTGAGGACAGATTGTGAGGTGAGGGGTTCTTAAGCAGAAAGAGGCCTCAAACTTTCTTACTAAGTTTATAGTTCACAAATGATTGGGAAGACACATGTGCCAAAGCTCTCAATTAGGAGTTCTCTATAAAAGTAGGGCTGTCTATGATTTGATCAGTTTCATTACTTCTAATCTTTTTTCTCCTCTATATTCTGCTTTATTCTGACTGGTTTTCACTGTCCTACAAATTGTACCTTTTATTTTCATCCCATTGCTATTACAAACATTATTCTCTCTTCCTAAATAACTTTTCCCTCTGCCCTAGACCTAGCTAAGCCCTATCTCTCTTTGCAGAGGGAGTACTACTGTGGGTAGAGGTAATCAAACATAGTCAAAGCGCAGTGTTTAATTGACTTGCTAGTATATAAAGAAACAGTCAGATGCTTGAATTTGTTAATTGTTATAACTAAGAAATAACAAAGGATCCTCTTCATATATAATGTACATAATAATTTGTCCAAAAAACCAACTTTTCTTCTAGATCACTCCTGTTCCTGGCACTCATCCACTTTTAGTTTTTGTGAACCCCAAAAGTGGCGGGAAGCAAGGAGAACGGTATGTAGTTAATGATAATATTTATTTTCTGTTATACATGTATAAAAAGATTAACAAAAATGCTGATGTAAAAAATCTTTAAAAACTTTAATTCTCACTATTTACTAATTTTATTATGAAATAAATGACACTAACATCTATATGTAATGTATTGATATGATCTCTCCTTGTTTCTATGCATGAAATTTTAATACAATAAAGATGTTTTTATAAATATCCTTATTACATTGCTCAGGTATCTGAATTCCCTCTATACTGTGTATCACCCCAGCCCTTAACAAAGAGCTGTGCATACCATACCACATTGCTCCATAAATACTCATCGATGAAAATTGGTTCTCACAATTGTCAACAAGGTGAATTCATGTAAATCATAACTCAGTACTGAAAAACAGAATTTATATCTACCTTCTAGACAAAATATAGTTATTTCTGCATGTACATTTTGGAGAACATGATACCGTATTTTCTGGATAAGTATAGTATCTCTAATCTGAAAAATAATAACCTGCATTATAGGGTGTCTCAGTAGTCAGGCCTACAACACAGAATTTTGCTTTTGTAATGAGGTAATGATTAAATCATAATATTTAAGAAAAAATGGAAAATCGCTCCTTGAACAGTAAATCTTATGTCCTGCTATGAAGGACAATCATTAACCAAAAATCAGTCGTACCTGCCTCAGTGCTTTCTAGAAGTCTTTACGAAACCCAATGAAAAAATAAGCAAATGGATAAAGGCACTTATACCAACACTAACAGTGAACAGAAATGCTCTTTATGGTTCACCAAATAATGAAGCATAAACTTTTCCATAAAGAGTGGAATTTTTTAAAAATAATTTCTTTCCTACCTTTTAACTTTCCTGTTCTTCATTTTTCAATCAACAAAATATTATTTCTGCTAAAAAAGAATAAGATTTTCTTTTCTTTTTTTCCGTTTCTCAACATATAGTTAAATTTTGACCACTATAAAGACGACAGACCACTCATCTATCATTGTAGACTTGTGTGTTGCTGTGATGCTAAACAGGTTTCAGCAGAGCTTCCAGATTAAGAAGAAAGGCCTGGCCACCTACTTCCAAAAAAATTAGCCAGTGAAAACCCTGTGGATCATAGTGGCCTAATACTGTTGTGCATGGGGTCGCCATCACTTGAGGCTGACTTGGTGGCAGCTGATAACAAAAACAACAAAGATGATAGAAGTTACTTTTAAAAAAATAGCACCTTCATAATGAAAAATATTCACAATACTTATTAAAGAGAATAGTTACTCATTCATAGAGATATAAAATAGTAATTAAAAATAATGCTAAAATTATTTTTCCTTCATTATTCAGTTTTTAGCTGCATATATTGTAGGTTTCTTGACAAAAATAAAACTCTTCAAAAAGAACTTGATAGACTTAAATTTATGTTGTAAATTGGAGACAAATGAAGTCTTAAGAGAAAAAAGGTAAAAAATATATTTCATAGGAAAGAAAAATTCCCCTCGAAGAGAGATAACATTAATCATGTAGAATGATCATTAATCAAATATCTGCCTTTCCTATTCTAAAGTACATATAAATAATTTTCTGAAATTTTTAAAAACATAGGTATTGTTATTGTTGGGTGCCATGGAGTTGATTCTGACTCATAGTGACCCCAAATGACAGAGTGGAACTGCCCCATAGGGTTTTCTGGGCTGTCATCTTTCTGGACACAAATTGCCAGGTCTTTCTCCTGTGGAACTTTCTCCTGTGGTTTTAAACAGTCAACCTTTAGGTTAGCAGCTGAGTTCTCAATGGTTGCACCACCACGGCTCCTTTAAAAATATATGTAGATACACTAAAGTCGTAAGAAAATTAAACTTATTTGGGGGGGTGCTTATTTGAATGCCTCTATATACATACCCACTTAGATTTTGTCCTTCATATACTGACAGGTACAAGTTCAAATTAAATTAAATGCAATTATGTTTTAAAGAAGATCTATCATGAATGCAAGCATAAATTTTTCTGTAGGTGTAAGAAGTGCATTTGGCAAACAATGGTATTCCATTCAAGGTTCTTTTAAAAATATTTTGGCCTTTCTTGAGTTGGATATGTTAGATAATTAACAAAAGGTCACAGAATTATATATTCATGTAAAGTTTCCCATGCCAGGTACCAGTTGTGAAAGTGTTCACATACAATTCATTCAGAAGCAATCACCAGGCAAATCCAGACTCTGCTAGGTACTGGGGATAAAGATAGAAGGCATAATCATACAGGAAGGCAGGAATGTAAACAGATACACTGGAATACAACATGGTCAATGCTGTGGATATTCAAAGGAAGAAATAACTATCTCTGAGGACTAGGAAGTCTTTGGAGAAAAAGTAGCATTGGGGTCGGTTCTCATATAAGTAAATATTTGCCAGGTGAAGAAAGGAAAAAGACATAGATGTGCCAAAAAACAAACAAACCAAACCCATTGTCATCAAGTTGATTCTGACTCATAGCGACCCTATAGGACAGAGTAGAACTGCCCCATAGGATTTCCAAGGAACAGCTGGTATATTCCAGCTGCTGACCTTTTGGTTAACAGCCAAGTTCATAACCACTCTGCCACCAGGGCTCCAAAATGAGACCTAATTTCTTCAGGTAAGCAGGAGGAGTTCACTGAGGTTAAAGTTTAAGGTAAAGGAGGAGAAAGAGAAGAGTAAAGCTTTTGCCATATTGTGAAGGTGTTTGGATTTATATTATAAATAACTTGAAACTAGCCAGAACTTTTAATCATGGACGTAATCTGGATGGTATCTCAACAGAGTACAGAAGAGGGCTGGATAGGCAAGAGTTTTATAGAGCTGGTAAGAGAACCTGAAGGCATGAACTAAGGCAGTAGAGCTGGAATAGACGGGTTTAATAGACATTTCTCAGAAGGCACAGGATAGTCCGCTTAATTCAGGCACTGGGGAAAAGGTAATATAATTAATAAAAATCTAGAATGTGAACGTTATTACAGGTTTTGCATGTGATGTAAGCAATTTTTATGTAATATAATTTTAAAGTTTCTATCAGTAAATATAATAATACTGTATGTGTAAAATATATAGTAATATTTTCACATCTATAAAAACTTACTGAAAAAAAACTAAATATGTCCTTCACTTTTAATATTTTGCCAAGCATTCCAGTCAAGTGTATATGTATATACTTGAAATATTTGTTTCATTTGTTATACAAAAATTTATTTATTTCAGAAAAAAAATTGTTTAATATACTCCTGTTGACAAATTCTAGCAATTTTGTGAGCTGACTGATAAAGATGATTGTTTATGTGAAATAATTAGCCTGATAAGGCCACATTCTTTGCTCACATGCACATGCAAAGTACACAATCTCTTTTTTTTAATGGGATAGACATTAGATTTTCTCTATTAGATTGGCTCAATAATCTATAAACTTCTTTACAATAATCTATTAAGAGGAGATATTTAAACAATTTTATACTGATATATTTTTAATCTTTATTTAAAATCTGGTAGCTAAATAATATTCAAAAGAGGAATAGAGGATATTCTAAATACATGTGCATATTTAGAATACAAACATCATTATTTCTAGTTTGTCAGCTATATTGTCCTTATAATGACTACTAAACCCCCTTTTTTGAAGAACCATAAGTTTCTATTAAACTATTATAATTCTACTATTATTAATACAAAAATTCATCAAATGTGTTTATTTTTGTAACTTCTAAGCAATTTTATTTATTTAAAATGCATTCAGTGTCACCAAATTTCCTTTTTCTTTCCCTTCCCTATTTTCACATTTATAGAATATACAGAAAATTCCAGTATCTACTAAATCCTCGTCAGGTATACAGTCTTGCTGCAAATGGACCAATGCCAGGGTAAGTCTAAGTGTAATATAATTGCTATTTAAATAAGCAATCTTATATACCTAGAAATAATGTAATTTAAATACAACAGCCAGATCAGTATGAAAAAAAAAAAATTGAACAACAACTACATATGAGAATCCAATGCAGATACTGTTTTTCAAAATAGCTAATAACCCGTTTCAAGCAGATTTTCCTACCTTCTAAACATTGCGAAGGAGATAATAATAATATACACCCTATAGCCTCGTGATTAAACTTCTCAAACATCTGTTTGAAGAACTACTCTTCTTTCTTTTAGTTGCTAAATATAGAATATAGAACTGCTACAGTATAAAGCTAGTTAACGAAGAGTAGAAATCCTAAAATGATCTTTTCATTTAGTGTCTGAGAAATTCAATGAATATCATTCTGTTAAAACATACTTAATTGCTAATAGGTAAATGTAGTGAAATAAAATATTTTCAACATAAATTGTATATGTTGAAATAAGTCAAATATGCGTGGAAATGAATCATTATTTTGGCCTAGTTAACTAATCGTCATCTTTTTCCACTGTCCCCTTGTCTCTCGACCAATATGAGAGTAAACATTAGGCCAAGTGAGTTGATGAGAAGCTCTATTAGCTTTCTACAAGCTTCTTAAAAAAACAAAAACAAAGTTACTATAATTAAAATACATCTTCTAGGTCATTCTCAGAAACTAGGAACCAGGTATTCAAACTGACTTTATCCTTTTGAAAATTCAAAATTTACATCATTGTGCCCTATGTTAAATAAATGTAAATAAAATGCGGTTAATTAGCAGAGCCTCCCATATTTTTATCCATCACTTCCTTCCGCTCCGCTGCCATCTCTCAAGAACCTGTTTCCAAATGCTGAACAACCTGTGGAACTCTCATAAAGTAGGTCACTTACCTACTCTTGCTTTAGAAGGTAGGTTCACCACAAGAATATACTTCATGTCACTGCTCCTGGGAGCCAAGCCTCTGTTGTTAGTCAAGTTCCAGAGTCTAGAGAATCCTAATTTAGAGCATCCTAGTCAGATAATTAGCTAGGTGAGCCATATGCAGGAAGTCCGAACCTAGATAAAGCCAAGCAAGAGTAGAGTTTTGACATTAACTCAGTAACTCAGTCAGGATGTCTCTTTTTCTTGCTGTTTGATAGTCTCTGGCTTCAAGAGGAAGTAGCTCTTTTCTGTAGCATTAGGTAATTGTGTATTCAAAAGGTTAGTCATTCCAAGATCCATGGAGGTCCTCCCAAAACCAAGTAAATGCAGGATTTACCTTTATTTCATGGTTAAATGGAATGCCTCTTGGCTCTGCTAATTACAAGCTGTATAACTTTTTTTGCCTTCATTTTCTTATCTGTAAAATGAGGTAAATAATACCTGCTTCATAGGGTGGCTGTGGAGTTAAATTGAGATGACCCCTATGAAACTTAATGCATAGTATATACCCAATAAGTCTTAAGTATTATCAATATTATTTGAATTAATATTAAAAATTAATGACAATGTGGCCACTTTGTGACTATAAATATACCACAATCACATAATCTTTAGCACTCTTTTCTCATTTCGTTTTTTCTACTGCCTTTTAAAAATGCACTAAATGTTTGCTTTCACAATTTCATTTTTAGGCCCCATATTATCCTCTCTTCTATTTTAGTATATTTTAAAAACAAAAGTAATATATGCACTTGTAAAAGTTCCACAATACAAGAGGTATATTTTTTAGAAAAACAATAAAAGGCCCCACTTACAAGCACTATCACTACACAGGGATTCCCATTGCCAGTTTTTTGTGTGTAGCCTCCCAGGACTTAGTTCTACAAATATATAACCTAATGCAGAGTGGTAGTTAAAGAGATGGGCTGCTGACCAAAAGATCAGCAGCTCGAATCCACCAGCCACTCCTTGGAAATCCTAGAGGGCAGTTCTAATCTGTCCTACAGGGTCACTGAGTCGGAATCGACTCAATGGCAATGGTCAATGTTTTAATGTATTCTTACACACACAGACAAGCACACAAATACATGTTGGATAGATATAGATAAAGAGATTTTTTTTTTAGATGTAACTGGAAGTATATTTTTATATTGATCTGAAACTTGTTTTACTCAACAATATGGTGAATGTTTATGGTTTCGGTATATATCAAATCATCATTTTTAAGAGTTGCAAAATCGCCCATATATTGTTAGCTATCCCATTACTGATGGCCATTTAGATTGCTTGCAACATTAAATCACTACCAAAAATGATAAATTAACATCTATAACTATTTATCTCTCAATATATCTATGTATTTTTAAAGCATGTTAAAATATTATTATAGAATATGTTGCCATAGGTAAAATTACTTGGTTGAGGACATTTTCATTTTTAATATGGTCAGGTTCTGGCCATATTGCTATACAAGTTTGCATTAAATTATACTTCCAGCAGCAATATACAGATGTTCATTTCCTCAGAGCCTCCTTTAACCTGGCTACCTTCAGTAATTTTTATTTCTGTCCAATGTGGTAGGTGAAATTATATCCTTGTCATTTTTATTTGCATGTCTCCGATCAGTTATGAAATTCAACATGGTATCAATAAGATTTACTTTTCTACAAGCAACAGAAATGGATACTAATTACCCAAAATGAGCTTTACTGGGAAAATATGAGATTGTTCATAGATTTAAGAAAAAAAATGAAGAACTATTTTTTTTTCAGAAAAAAGCAGCAGTGAGGACAGTGTGAGGAAACAGGAACTAAAGAATGAAGTCTCCTTGCAGCGATTGTTGAGAAATGACCCCTGTAGCTGTTAGTGTTCACATTTCTCTACCCAAGATTGAAATCCTAGGAAGAGGCATATGTTTTGGTGTATCTTGTACCCATGCCACACCCTTGCCTATTTTGACATGGGCACCTTGACAGACAAGACTGTATCAAATGGTTTATTTCCTCAAAGACAAATGAAGATACTGTAACCTGAACATGAACGAATGAATTATTGGTGGGAAAAAACAACTGGTGTCCACCACAGTCCATCCACTGGGCTGTCTAATATCCCTTCTTTTCTGAACATACAAGAAAAGACCTTAGCACTTAACGTATCGCTACTACGAAACATGCGACTACTAAACATAACTGAAAATGCACCCACATGCTCCGAAAAGATAGACAACCCGAAGTCTTATATGGCTACTGTATCCGACTTCCAGTTCTGGTTCTCTAGACCATCTCTAGGAATTAATTATTTTCTCTTCTATCTCTTTCTCTATTGGGTTTCAATTATAGAAATGTAAGGATAAGATTACAAATTTAACTATAAATATGAATCTAATCAATGGTATTTTTAATAATAAAGAATGAAATGCTTGTAAAATACATAACCCTAGTATTGCAACTGGTTGAAAGTTGTAGCTGGAACTTATGTCATCTGGTCAGAAATGTTTACCCAGTGAAGTGACCTGTATCTTTTTGCCTAATAGCTCTGAGACTTTGGTAGTCTTGTTTGTATAGGGCTGAATTAGTCCCTTTTATACCTTTACTGATGGGCATGGAGCACATGATAGTGCTACTTTCAAATATTTCCAAATCTCCCAGGCCCTTGATTTATTACACTTCCTTTCACCTAAGGTTTTAAGACAGGTCTTAAGAATTTCTCTACAATAAACTGTAGGCAAAAGGAAATGTTATACTTTCTTTTCCTTTGCCACAGTGACCAGCAATATTCCAGATGTTGGCTCATTCATTTTCACTGATCACAGAGTGAAGAAAGGGAGAGAAGTGCTTCTCCACCATGATTCCGCATAGAACCCGTGATAAAAATGCGCCTGTAAAGTTGGGCCACTAACATTTTGGTTTGCTTGTTACTATAAGTAATTTAGCCCATACTGACTATATTAGGGTTCTCCAGAGAAACAGAACCAGTGTTGTATACATATATGTGTATGTATATGTATATATAAGAGAGAGAGAAATTGCTTGAAATTTATTTTAAAGAATTGGCCCATACAGTTGTGGGGTCTAGCAAGTCTGAAATCTGTAGGACAAGCTGACAGACTGGACACTATGGAGGAGCTGATGGTGCAGTGTCAAGGCAGAATTTCTTCTCTGGAAAATCTATTTTTGCCTTCAGTTGATTGAATGAGGCCCACTCATACTACCAAGGGCAATCTCCTTTAGTTAAAGGCAGCAGGCTGTGGATGTTAATGACGTGTAACATCCATTTACAGCAATACTAGATTAATGTTTGATTAAATAATTAGATACTATAGACTAGCCATGTTGACACATAAAACTGTTACACTGACTAAACTAATGATATGCATAGAGATCCTATTACAAAAACGAAACCATTGTGAGTTGATTCTGACTCATAGCGACCCTGTAAGACAGAGTAGTAGGATTTCCAGTGAGCAGCTGATGGATTAGAACTGCTGACCTTTTGATTAACAGCTATTAGCACTCCCAAATCCCATTATATACCTATTTCTCTTTAGTAATCATAGTCAATTAAACAATAAATGACTTATCTTCCTTTTTACCTGTTTGTCTTGTGGTCTGAAAAGGCTCAAAATGTCCAGGTGACAGTCACAGCTTCTAATCCAATGAAAATTAATTGTCTTATTTGGCAGTATTCTTCCCTTCTTTGGTGATAAACCACCTGTTGCCACTGAGTCCATTCCAACTCAGAGCACCCTATAGGACAGCGTAGAACTGCCCCATAGGGTTTCCAAGGAGAGGCTGGCAGATTTGAACTGCCCACCTTTTGGTTGGCAGCCAGAAAAGAGCCCTGGTGGCACAGTGGTTAAGAGCTCAGCTGCTGACAAAAAGGCGGGCAGTTCGAATCTACCAGCCACTCCTTGGAAATCCCAAAGGGCAGTTCTACTCTGTCCTATAGGATCACTATGAGTTGGAACTGACTCGACAGCAACTGTTTTTTTTTTTTTTTTTTTTTTTTTTGTGATAAAACCTCTAAACCATAGTAGCTCAAAATTAAGGCAATGGGAAGCAATGTGTTTAAAAATGAGTATTAAATGCAATTTTAAATCTTATCACCCCAGCATGGGTGTTCTGACATAGAATATATTGTATGTATCTTTTATGTGCTTTCCCTGTTTCAGTGACTGAGTCTTCAGTAGTTACTTCAATGTTCTGTTTGACCAACTGCTTCTTCCCGATAAAATATATGAAAAGGCCTTTAAACGCCAGGGCATTCGCCCACTGCCATTCTTCCCTCTCTATAAAAGGAATCCTTGAAAGGAAACAGCAATATGTGCGATACTATAATACTGTTTATACTATTCAGTAAATTCATTGCTTAGGCATTTTCAAAGGCATAATGGGAAGGAAAACAAATGTCTAGTGAAGTGAGGACAATGATTGCAGTTCCACTTTGAAAAAGATCCATTGAAGTTAGGCTGCCCCTAAGTAGCTGGCTGATCTCCTAAAGGTATAGTAACATATTGGAATTCACTAATTGGTAAATCTGACGACAAGGAACACTCTGGAGTTAGTAGCCACCTTTCCTGTTGAAAAGGACACAATCCTATTGAACTCTGACTGCCAGCGATTGAGAACGAATGCTGACTGACCTTCAGTTTGGGACTTTTTAAGGTCTCCACTATGGATCCATTCTGAGAAATTCACTTACATAATTTAGTCCTTCTTTTTTTTTTTTTAATTAATTCTCCATTCTTGTCTCTTCCAAGTTCTTTGTAGTTTGAAACATTTTAGTCACTACTGTTGAGTTCGGGGGGTTTCCTCATCCTTGAACATGTCTCTGTTCAGAAGCAGTAGACAACAAACTATTGCTTGAAATACTGCCCACTAGTAAAATATCATTCTCTCCTATCCTAGAACTACTGTCAAATGTGAGTATACTATCACAGCAGTCCACTTCCAGCTAGTGCTGATAAAGCAAGGAGGGGCATTGGTAAACTACTTTAAAAAAAAAAAAACTTAAAAATGGGGAATTGTGAAATCTCTATGCAGTCACAGACATGAGTTGAGACAGGGCCCAGTGTAGCTAGGATCCACATGTCTGAGGTTTGGGCCCAGACACTTCTTAAAAGCTTCCCAGGTGATTACGTACAGGTTTAATAGATTAATTGCCATGTAACAGACACTGTAGGCCATGCTGATATGCACATTTGGAAAAGCCGCTACAATTGGAGTAACTTCCCAAATAAATTTACAAAAAATAACTGTCAATTCTTAGGCAACTATCAGTCTTTTGCACTACCCTCATTGCTGGTTGCCACACATGGATGAATCAACAACTTATTTTGATCTTTGTGTCATCCTGCTAATGATTCAGATTCCAGAGAAAAAGTATCTCTTTAGTATAGCTTTTGTCAAGCGCTATCCCATTGTTTGGGTCAATACAGTGGGTTACTTTGCTTGATTGACCTACCAAAACTGTATTCAGTTTGAATACTCACAATCAAATAAGTAAAAAACAAGAGGTGTTCCAGACATGCATCTTTTCTTATGTATACTAAACTTTTGTATCTTATGTAAACTGTGTGCTGTCTTATTTAGCCAATTTCCTTTTGATTTGTTTTTTCACATTTATTTTAAGATCATTTTGCATAAATATTAACCTTGTCATTTTGCACATATTGAGGATGTTTTCTTCCAGTTTGTCCTTTGTGTTTTCAGTTTAAATATATATACATATATATGTATATATAGTCCATATAAACATTTAAAATTTTCTTATGGCCTTGTCTGCCAATTCTATGCTGAAAGATTTCTCATTTTATATAAGTTTAAGGAAACCTTTTCCCTAAGTTAAGATTATTGAAATATTCTTGTATATCTTCTTTTGTGCTTTTTCATTTGCTTTTAGATTTTACTGATTTGAGGTACTTCACTATTTGATTAAATGAGACGTTTGTCAGAGTATTGTTGCCCTTCGCTTTGCGTCATTGATCTATTTGCTGATTCTTATGATAGATCAACTATTTTATTATAACCTTCAAATTATTATCTCAAAATTTAGTAACATTTACTCTCCCCAGTATATTCCATTAAATAACAATGAGTTTGAATGAAATTGCATTGTATTTCTAGCTTCATTTTTATCATTATGAGAATGCTGTGTTTCTCTCTAATAACAATGACCACACTGAGTCCCCAGTGGTAGACTCTCACTTCATTTAGACAACTGTTTCTCTGTTGTTATCCTAGAGGCAAATGCCACAGTAAGCTCTCCTTAGAAAGGACCCTGGCCAGGCTATATTGTAAACCTACAATCCCTTGGCTGACCTGTTCCCTGCTCTGACTTGTCCCATCCCAGTTTGTAGCTATCCCTGATCATGAATCTCCTGGCAGATTGTCCTTTCTCAGTGGTTCTCTTTCAATGTATCAAATTGTAAATTACTCTATTCTGTAAGGTCTCTCTAATCTAATACCCTGGGAGATTTATACACTTTAGTTTCATTACCATTTCTGGTTTGTTTCTTAGTTTACAAATGCTAAAATAGATTTATTTTGATATATTTCATCTGCCACCTTGAACCAGCAGTGATTCATTCTTTTATTTTCCTTTTTCCGTCTTTCCTCTTTACCACATGAACTTATGTCCTCTTTCTGTACACATCTCCCTCTCTTCCTTCCTTTATGTTTTTTCTTAAGCAGACTTATTTCTTGATATATTGAAATTACATTAAACCCTAGTGTGGGTTATTTATTAAAATATCAAAACTGTCTGGAGAATTTCTCTTTTTATCTTTAACTGTTTTTAAGACAAAAGTGGATGTTTGATTGTTTGTTTCCATTATCCTCTCACCCTGTCCCTGACTCTTCTTTTTAACAATATCTGAAATTAGAGTCTGTGTCATAAAAGGCTTTTTTCTTTTTTTTCCTGATGGTGCCTGTTGTGATATAATTGAATAAATTATTCGGAGGTACAAATTTGTTACAAAAGATGAAATATAAAATATATATTGCTCTTCATTATTCATAGAATAAGGTTTCTCCCGTCATAACATTAAAATAAATATGCACATCTCTGGCTGTTATACCAACTGCACACACTAAATGTGACTTAAGAAAACTTAATATCAAGTTTTTTTATACTTATAACACCACTTGTTCCCTTCTGATTCTAAGCTTCATGAAAGTACATGTGGTTTATTCTCATATCTCTAAATAACAAGTATTTATTGAGTTGAAATAAATTACAAAATAATCTTTTTAAAGTATGTACATTATTTTCCAGATAGTTCAGCATAATTAGGTATAAAAAAAATTGTGTGATAGCTGCTTTATGGAACTGTTTAGTTTCAAGTACCTAAACCAAATGCAAAACCGTATATAATTTTTAAAATAAAATATAACAGTCAACCTACAGATTCACCCATTCCAAGTATTACACATATTTCCATAGTGAAGCCTTGGAATATGTTCTCCCATTAAAATAACTGCATAAGTTAGAAAATATATAACAGATTCTACAGATTTTATTACTTTCTTTACCTTAAAAATCATTTTATATAACAAAAGAATAGCGTACTTTATTTAAACAGAATCTCTCTTTAGTCAGAACTTACGGTTCATTACATATATCTCTTCTTATGGAATCTTGTAATGTCAGAGAACTGAACAAAATATTCAAAGAGCTAAGAAAATATGAGCTAAAACTTAATCCAACTCTACTGGAAATTTCCAGAAAAAAAAGCCTTTACTCTTCTATTGTAAAAATGAAGCACTATACTCACTCTGTCAGTCTTTATGATTAGTCACAAAATATGATGCAGACAATTCTGTAGGCCCCTCCCCCACAATTAAATGTGTAAACATAATTCTATCTCTGCCTTGATCACTAGAGGGGTGGAGTTTGAAATCCATTGTTGCCTTCATATTAAAAACCTACAGTTTAATAAAAGGAACAAAAAATATAACCTGCTGCCACAATTAAAAATGGCATTATGGAATTGCCTGCCTTGCACAGGAATTTTCCTTTTTGGTAATACAACTCTATAGTTATTTTCTACATCTATCAACAAATGCATTATGACTTTAATGATGTTGGAAAATCTGAACTTGTTTCCTATTCGTCTCACAGAGGAAGGAATGATGGTTGATTCAATAGCACCTAGACTAGAGATCCCCATGTGTCATTGTTCAGAGGTCATTGTTTATCCAAATCTCTGAAAGGAAAATACTTTCTCCTAAGTAGGTTGTTGTAAATGACCAACTCATATATACTTCCTTTTCCCTGATTCTGATTTTTTTTCTATAAAAGTCAAGTTTTGAATACAGAAAACCAAAACCAAACCCTAACTATTTCGTTTGAATATTTCTAGTTTCCTGTTATCTAAGCCAGCCCACCGAGCTTCCTGGCACAACTTTCCCATCAGCTCCAGGCAATTAAATGGCAATGGCTTAGTAATGAGTAATGTTAGTAACTCATAGATGATTATCTCAGAATTCTTTAAGGATGATGAGATAGTAACATAGTCCTATAATTTAATTAGAAAAAATAAGAATGGGCAGTATAATCCACACTCAAATAAAATAACAATGCAACAACAAAATAAAAAGTGAAACAGTAGCTTATGAAACAACAATAATAATATAAATTGATTGAACACATATTTATTTAATGGCTTCCAGATACCAGAGACAGTTGTTACACTGCCAGTACAGTTGGAAGAAAACAGGGAACTCGCTCTGCCTTCATGACGTTATATTTTGGTAGAAGAAGGTACATATTAAACTAATAAAGAAATAAAATATGCAATATGTTAACACGGAAGGTAGACAGGTAGTGTGTATTGGTGGTGGGGTTCTGTGGTTGTCCTTTTAAATAGGGTGGGCAGGGAAGAACTCACTGAGTGTAGACATGCAGGAGGTGAGGGAGCAAGCCATATGGTCATCTTGTAGCATAATATTTAAGGCAGAAGGAAGAGCAAGAATAGAAGCATCAGGATGGGAGAATATTTGGCATGTTTAGGGATCATCAGCAAGAATGCCAGGGTGTTATAATGTACTGAGGGGCCATCACATAGGGTCTTATAATTACTGTGACTTTAACAAATGGGTTTACCCAGGGATATTCTGGTTTATTCCTAGTGCCCCAGCATCCAGCTCAATTAAGCATTTGCCCAGGAATTTTACCATTTTTAATTTAAGTATTATTATTAATGAGTACATTATAATAAACTATAATTATGGTTTTTGCATCTTCAGTTTGTACACCCAGCTTCTGCTGTGGTATCCTCTGGTAGTATGTAAAAAAAATATCCAATCAACAGAATTCTCATTTGACATATAATCATTACATCTGAAAGACAACCAGAAAAAAAAAAAAAAAAAAAAACCTCTCTTTTCCTGACTCTTTCCAGACACAAAGACAAGTAGGAACTTCTTTTCAAGTATAGTGTGCAAAGAGTTCAAAGATAAAATTAAATATATACTGAAAAGAGCTGCTAAGAGTGGTTTACTTCTTCATGTCTCATGAAGGGTGGGAGAGGTTTTGATGCTACTTCTGTAGGCCAACTGGTATACCTGTTATGCCAACCTGATATGCTATGACCTGGGCTTCACATTTCCCTGTGCAATGCAAGCAGGAAAAAATACACCAACCAGCAATGTCAGTGAAGATGGCAAAAAATTATAGGCTAGGTATACAAAAAAATATTTCTCAGAGACAGAGAATGAGCAGTCTGCCTAGAACATAATGAGTAGATTAAATACTTTTCCTTGGCGGTTTTTATTTCATTGCAAATATAGTTTACATCTATAAAGATTTATAATATTTTTTATACCACTTTTTTGTTATAAAACTTTTTTGCAAAAATTCACTCAGTCTATATAGCAATCTACAACCTGAATTATATCATTGTATAAAGGCTGATATTAATAATCAAGAAAAGTTTAACCTAATCAGTATCTCTGAAAAGGCTAAGAAATAAATTAGGAATAAAATGCATCTGAGAAAGTTCATAACCAAAACTATTAAAATAATATATGTTTTGGTGTTTAAGAGAGTAAACTTTAATTATGTACATCATTTTTTTAAAAAAGTTAGATATTTGTTGAATTAATAACATTTTCTTCCAAAATCCAAATATTTTTATTTTTCTAATTTTGTAGAATCTTAATTTTCTACTGTGTAGTGATGTTTGTGCCTGTATTCAGGATTCTATAAAATTAAGATATCTACGTTTTAAATTATGTGTTATGCCTAGTATTATACCATAATAAGGGCATATAATAAGAAGCAGATGTAGATGAAGCTAATAAAGCTTAAACTTCAGTACTACTCACTTATGAGGACTCCTTTCAGGGCCTTAGAAAGGATCCTAGCAATATTTTTATACAGCTTTATTTATTTAATTTTGAAAAAATAAGGTATTTTAACTGCAGTTAGTTAAGACCTTTTTATCCATTGCAGCTATGCTTCTGTCATACTTTTCCCTCATGACTGGTGGCATTGGAGTGGCTATGAACATTTTGGTATCTGGCTAAGGGAAGATGAGTTGGCACTGCATGTTGTTTTAATTTTATGTGATGTATCTATGTGGCTCACAGACATTTTTGTGTGTGGTTGTTATTGCTAGTCCTACTGGCATAGAGATGGCTCCCAGGAATCCTCCCATCACCCACTGTGAATTCACACAGGTGTTCTGACACAAAAGCACAGGACCAGAGGACATAAAAGAGTCCTGAGGGGCTGTCATGGATTGAATTGTGTACCCCCAAATTATCTGTCAACTTGGCTAGGTCATGATTCCCAGTATTGTATGATTGTCTACCATTTTATCATCTCATGTAATTTCCCTGTGTGACGCAAATTTATATCACTATGATGTAATAAGATGGGTTAGCGGTAGTTATACTGATGAGCTCTACAAGATTAGATAGTGTCTTAAGGCAATCTCTTTTGAGATATAAAAGAGAGGAGCAAGTAGAGACACATAGGGAACCTCATACCATCAAGAAAGGAGTGCCGGGAGCAGAACGCATCCTTTGGACCTGAGGTTCTTGCGCAGAGAAGCTCCCAGACCAAGGGAAGATTGATGATACAGACCTTTGTCCAGAGCCAACAGAGAAAGCATTCCCCCAGAGCTGACATCCTGAATTTGGACTTGTGGCCTACTGGACTGTGAGAAAATAAACTTCTCTTTCTTAAAACCATCCACTTGTGGTATTTCTGTTAAGCAGCACTAGATGACTAAGAGAATTTGGTACCAGGAGTGGAGTGCTTCTCTAACAGATACCTAAAATGTGGAAGGGGTTTTGAAACTATGAATGGATAGAGGACCAGCAGCAGAGAGGACCAGGAGCAGCAGAACCAGGTGACCAGCACCAGACAGCACTGGAGCCAACCCATGGAGTGACAGAGCTGAGTGCCCGTGCTCAGGAGGCTTCCTGGCGGAGTGGGGTGCCTCTAGACACTTACTGGTGGAGCTAGGCTTGCGACCCATGGAGCAAGAGAACTGAGTGCCTTCCAGCTGAAGTTTACCGGCAGAGGAGGGTGCCTCCAGGCACTTATTGGTGGAGCTTCAGAGCTTTGGATCACTTGCCCCAGCAGGGCAGAGCGGGCACAAGGCCCGAGGAGCTGAGAGGCCAAGAAACCAGGAAACAGAAGCTGAAGAGACAAGGAACATGAGAAGCCAAGCTGCCTCAGTCTCAAAAGTTATGGCTGTAACCTCTGGGGTTTCAAAAGGTAGAGTCATGGCTCTGGTGTTTCTAAGGGTGGAGTCACCACTCAGATGGACTAGGAGAATGGTGCACCTAATGCCTAAGGAGCAGAGTTACTGTCCCAGTAGGCCTAGAAGGCAAATCTGAAGCCCAGGGCCAAGGGGCCTCCACTCAGAATTTTGAGAGTGTGGCCAATACCCAGAGTCTGGAGGTCAGGGCCATTGTGTAAATTGTCTCAGAGAACAGGATGATTTTCAAAGCCTTGAGGGCTAATGTTATGTGTTCTGCTGACTTGCTTGGTGCCTCTTATCCCATCTTTTCCTCCAGTTTCTCCTATTTGTAATGGAAGTGTCTAACTAGTGCCTGTTCTGCCATTGCACCTTTAGAAGCAGAGAACTTGTATTCTAGATTTCACAGACGAAGAAGAATTTTTGGATTTTGGAGTTGGAGTTCAGACTTTTGCTATGATATGCTGGGATGAGTATATTTTGCATGTTGCAAGGATGTGATTTTTGGGGGGCCAAAGGGTGGAATGTCATGGATTGAATTGTGTCCCCCCAAAATAACTGTCAACTTGGCTAGGTCATGATTCTGAGTATTGTATGATTGTCTACCATTTTATCATCTCATGTGATTTCCCTGTGTGATGTAAATTATATCACTATGAGGTAGTAAGATGGATTAGCAGCAGTTATACTGATGAGCTGTACAAGATTAGATAGTGTCTTAAGCCAATCTCTTTTGAGATATAAAAGAGAGGAGCAAGTAGAGACACATAGGGAACCTCATACCACCAAGAAAGGAGTGCTGGGAGCAGAGCGCATCTTTGGACCTGAGGTTCTTGTGCAGAGAAGCTCCCAGACCAAGGGAAGATTGATAATACAGACCTTTGTCCAGAGCAAACAGAGAAAGCATTCCCCTAGAGCTGACACACTGAATTTGGACTTGTAGCCTACTGGACTGTGAGAGAATAAACTTTTCTTTGATACAGTCATCCACTTGTGGTATTTCTGTTATAGCAGCACTAGATGACTAAGACAGGGCCTCAGAGTAGAATTTGTGGAGAGTAGAGGAGAAACAGGGTTGAGATACTTAAAGCCAAAAGCTTGCATGTGGAAATTTCTTCAGATCACCATATTCAGTTCTCATTAATGCCTAGTGAAAACAGAAGTCCTCTGCTGCCAAGAATGCAGTAAATATTACAGAATATGTAATAATTAAATTGCTGTACATTTTTCTCTTTTTATGAGAATGACATGAAATCAAATTTACCAGAACCCCTGTGTTTGTAGGGCACAGACCTATAGCAGCACTATAAACAATTGGTATGTCTATGTAAAACATCATATGTTTTATGAATCTTCATGAAATACAGCCATTCATGAAGATACATAAAACTCATAACATGTCATTGTGACATCAACACCATAATGGTTAATGAATATCATTAACTCAAAGAGTATTTAAAGTTAATCACTACACAAAATCTTGAAATGCTGGGAAATCTCACTGTTTGGATATGACCAAAAAGTTTTGATAGAGATCTTCACAAATTTAACAATAATCTTAAAAATTTACATGACTTTACCATGATGACTTGTGAAGTTGAGTGAAAGTTTGCAAACATATTATTGATTTAAAAAAATTGATGTCATTCTGGGGAAAACAAAAGTATCTTTCTAATCACATAAAAATGTTATTCAAAATTGTTGTCATACTAAAAGCCAATCAAATGTTAAATAAAATCAGATAAGTGTATCAGGTAGTTAATTAATAAAAATTTTTTGTTATTCTGGATCTTATGATGTAGTCTGTGTCAGCTATCTTAAATTTGCAGTAAGTTGTGATTTCTCATTCTAAATAAATATTTATTATTGAGCCTTACTTCATACACATCATTTTTGCATTCTTTTTCATAAAGAGGAGCTGACATTTTATAAATATCAGGCCCAACAAAATCAAGGTCTGCTCCTGCTCTTGATTTATCAAACAGAAGTCATAGAAAGGAAATTTCCTCAATTTTTCTTCATTACTCCTACTCTTATGGACACATCCATATTCATATCCATCTTGACTTCCATATTCTTTTAGCGGATTAGGTATCCTTCCAAAATAAGGTTTTTTCAACTTATCTGAGTGTCTGTTCTTTCTTCCTTAGACACTTCAGTTATTCCTCCACCCCCTTGTTATTACATCTTGAGCTGTTCCTGTTCTACTGGCTCTTTATCTTCAGTATATAAGTCCTCTTAATACTGTATATGTATACTTTGTACTAAAGTGACTTGAATTAGCTTCTAAAATCATGTGCAATGATTAAAGTGTTTTAATAAGCACATATTACACAGTGAATGGTTAGAAGATAGAAGTTCAAGACCAAGGAGAATGTAGACAAGCAATTTCCAGGTTACTGCAGAGTTGTAAAAAACGAACATGTAAAACTGACAAAACTCTCATTTTTAAGTATAACATTCTATGTGGAACTGTAAAGTTACTTACTCTCCTATCTCCTTTGTTCTGTTGTTGTCGTTATGTGCCGTCAAGTCGATTCCAACTCATAGCGACCCAATAGTACAGAGTAGAACTGCCCCATAGGGTTCCCAAGGAGCAGCTGGTGGATTCAAACTGCCAGCCTCTTGGTTAGTAGCCAGATGCTTAAACACTGTGCTACCAGGGCTCCTTTGTTCTAGTCACAGCTAAATTAGTAAGAAATTGGGCTATTCGTCCACTTCTCTATTTTCTTTTCAGTTTTTAAAATACTGCAGTCTGCGTTTGCCTCCACCTATCCATTGAGATTGTTATTGTCACCAGTAAACTTCTAAATGTTAAATCAGGTGAAGTCCATTTTTATTTTTCTTGAAAGGCTCTCCTTTCAAAGGACTCATTATTTCTATCTCTACTTCTCTAGGGTTGCTTCTTTTCATAATATTTCTGGATACTTTTTCCCTGGTCTCTCCCTTTAATGTCATGGTCTCCTAGAATTTCATACTCAGAACTCAATTTATTTTATGTACATTTGCTTTCCTTATTAGTTAGTACTAAAAGTGATTTATTAAGCATGGGGCAAACATTATGCAAAATACAAAAACCTTATGAGTTAGGCATTTTCTCCGTTTACAGACAAGGAAGCTTACAATCATAGAATTTAAATAACTAGCTGAATGTTTTTTAGATAGTAAGAGACAAAATCCATGTCTGTTGTACTCCAGTGCCCATCCTTTTAACCTCTGTTCCCACTACCTTTTGTGATTTTGACTATCAAGTGTACATGGACACCTTCCTGAAATCAAGTGTACATGGATAGCTTCTGAATATCTCCCTCCATCTCAGATTTCTCTCCTCAGTCCATTTTGATATATTTAGCTACTTAGAGAAGACCTCCACGTTTATGTCCCATAGGTTTCTCAAATTTTTTCTACATGTCTAATACTGAACACTTTTTCTCACCCTTTCCCATACTTATTCACTGCCATTAATACCTAACTTGATGAATAGAAAAACACTCACCTAGGAACTTCTTTCCCATCCCATTTGACAGCCTTTCTCATCTAATCACTCTTCTGATATCTATGTTCACCCTCCTTCTTACATTAATCCTTCACTCAATTCTTCATTGTGCCTGTCCCAGATTGATCAGCTAATTACGTTTTACCACACCTTAAAGATTTAGCTCAGGTGTTTCCACTTTTAGTAATCCAACCCTGATAATTCCCCCTACCTAATATGTATTAATTGCACTTCAAGATTATCCCATAGCATCCTGAAAGATGTGTTTTCTTGTTTGTCTTCTTAACTAAGACTGTGAGGTAATTGAGGGCAAGGATTCTATCTTGCTTTTGAATCCTAGGAATATTACCCAGTTCCTGGTACGCAAGTGTAGTTAATGAAGGCATATTATATAAGTGAATGGATGTAGGTGCTATATCATTTATAAAGTTGATTTTCTAAGTATATGGGTTTTCTATTTAATTCATCTCTCTTTCTTGGACATTTATGGCTATTCTTTGGTACTTGATCCCAGGTAAATTTTACTGCACATTTGTAGCAGTAAATATAGCATATACATACTGAGTTCAATTAACTCCTTCTCCTTTCTAATGCAAGAAAACAATGAAAACCCTTACATTATAGATGAGAGAAAATGGTATTAAGAAGGGGGAGAGGATTGTTGTTGCTCTTTAGTTACTTGGCCCTTAAGTGGTAATTTATTTTTATATTTAAACCATTCTAAATGGGAGACTATTTTCCATGTACTAGAAGTAATGCATACAGTAAATTTAACACAGGATCTATACAGAAGTATTTTACTGTACTTAAATCATGAATGGTTTCTATACAAGATCAAGACTATTTTAGCTGAGTATTACTTTGTTTTTATTCATTCAAAAATGTCTTGAAAGAATACTGATACTCTTTTTAAGATACACTTATCCAAGAGTTATATGTTGTTACTGTTAGGTGCTGTCCAGTCAGTTCCGATTCATAACTACCCTGTGTACAACAGAAAGAAACACTGCCCAGTCCTGCACCATTCTCACAATCGTTGTTATGCTAGAACCCATTGTTGCAGCCACTGTGTCAATCCATCTCAAGGAGAGTCTTCCTCTTTTTCGCTCACACTCTACTCTACCAAGCATGATGTCCTTCTCTAGGAACTGTTCCCTCCTGATAACACGTCCAAAGTAAGCGAGACAATGTCTCGCCATCCTCACTTCTAATGAGCATTCTGGCTGTACTTTTTCCAAGAGAGATTTATTCATTCTTCTGGCAGGTCATGATATATTCACTATTCTTTGCCAACACCGTAATTCAAAGGCATTGATTCTTCTTCAGACTTCCTTATTCTTTGTCCAGCTTTCACATGCATATGAGGTGATTGAAAACACCATGGCTTGGGTCAGGCCCACCTTAGTCCTCAAAGTTACATCTTTGCTTTTTAACACTTTAGAGAGATCTTTTGCGGCAGATTTGCCCGATGTAATGCATCATTTGATTTCTTGATTGCTGCTTCCATGGGTGTTGATTGTGGATCCAAGTAACATGAAATCCTTGGCAACTTGAATATTTCCTCTGTTTATCATGATGTTGCTCTGTTTATCATGATGTTGCTTCCTAGTCTGTCTTGGTCTGGAAGTTCAGCTGAAACATGTCCACCATGGGTGACCCTGGTAGTATTTGAATACCAGTGGCATAGCTTCCAGGATCACAGCAACACGCAAGCCCCACAGTACAACAAACTGACAGACAGACAATTATATAGGCTCATCAAAAAAGAGAAAAGGAAACACATATTTAGACCACATTTCACACTAGGGAGAATGTTAAAGATATTTAATGAGATAACATCATAGGTCTACCAGTAATAAATACTCTCTTTTTTTCTGTCCCTCAATCTCTTTCATAATTTCTCTCTTTTTCTGTCCCTTAGTCCTTCTTTTCTCAAATATATACATACATAAAAGATATTTATATGATTTCCAGAGATAATGGAATTAAGGTTTGAATTATTAATGACACATTGGGATACGTATTTTTCTCAAATACTTTGAAAGTTATTTTTTGGCTATGATGGTAATGACATTAAGTTATATTAGGTTCATAATGCTGAGTCCAAATTACTTTTTTTCTCATCCTATCCTACTTATCTACATGGAATGTTTCCTCAGTACACTTTAAATTCATCTTCAATACAGTATCCTCAAGACACTAACCAAAGTTCTTGAAACAAGGTACATTTGTTAGTTTACCTAAATTTTATAATTTATTAGTAAAAAAAATTATATAAGATATGAGATAGGAGGACCTTGTTCTAATTGATTTTTCTTTAATTAAGCTGAAATGATGGTGGATGCACATTATAGTTGGTGAGGCATCCTTTTGAAGCTGACAATAGCAAGATCTACAGGAAAAAATGAATTAAAATTTTAAAGTGTTGATTAGATAGAGAATAAAACTTTTGGAGACATAAATGCTTCATGCATGGATTTTTCAAAGTGGCTGCAGGAGCAACAATATCAATGATATTAAGGTATGTATAGATGTAATCTGGAAATTTGAAAGAAAGGTAGAAGTTGTTAAGGATTTGCTTTCTAGACTATAAATATAGATTCAAACACAATAGGATCATCATAGACCTAAAAATTCAGCCTGATTATAGTGAGGCAATTGTGAAACCATCTAGTCTTGTAACTTTAAGAATAATATGTAACTGTGTACATGCAACTATGAATATGAATTGAGCTGTATAATAGGAGATAAGTAGGCTTTCCTCTAGCTCCAAATGCTTGAATCACAATGCAGACCTCTTAAAGCAAGCTCTTGAAGTAAACTGTTTTTCTAAACAAGGAGGATGAGAAAGAGAGTTGATAACATTTGATAAAGTCACTTTTGATCCTTCAAACCTCTGCTTCTTCATACATAGTATTATGAATATGTATATTTAAAACAAACATTCACTATGCACCTATATCCTAACAATATTTATGAATCTCACACTGGTTTCCTTTAAGTGTCAAAGAATATCATTTTATAATATATACTAAAAATATGTATACTGTTCAATGGCCATACATTTTTTTCTATTTTTAATTGTTCACTCTAATTTCCAACATGATAAACTGAATTATAGATAAATGACAGTATCTTTATTTCCTTTGAATCAATAAAATGTGAAATTGGAATAAAAAGTAATACCTACACACTATATTTAAGAAATCTGAAAATATAAGATGCTTTTTAAGATTATGGAATCAGTGTAGTTTTCCTGTCTTCTTTCTTAAAAAGTTCTTCTGGTGTGCTTTTAAGTACTGTTATTATGCACAAATGCAAGCTTTCTAATTTTTCTATATCAGTTTTATCTTAAAATTTATTGAAAATGAAGAGTAGCTTTCTGAAATATTACATGAAATTATCTCAATTTGTTCTTATTGCTATTAAGCATAATGAAATCACCACCCACTGTTCAATAGGGAGTGCTGTAGTGGTGGCTGTTGAGCAAATGTGTCTAGGAGAACCCATTCTATAATGACCAACATTAAAAACTCAATAATAATTCATCTACTTCATAAGTCATTTTAAGGTTTAATTCCAAGACATTTTCATAAATATAGCATAAATAAATTCAGGTGCTGCATATACTATTGCACTGCAAGATGTCTATAATTACTAACTCTTCAAGTGAAACTTTTGCAATTGATAGGTGATAAGTATAGTGCACAATGCCCACATTTCCACAAGTGGGCATATTCCTCACTTTCCAAGAAAAGCTAATTAACAGACATTCCTCATTCACTCACTTGAAGTTAGAGCCTCATATCTGCTGGTGCTTGCAACCTTAATGTGGGAAAAGTCAATGGACAAGTACAGCCCTATGTTTCGGTCCTTGCTCAGTCTCTTGGTCATGCTTGTCCTCCATCAGAGCTGTGTTTCCCTCTTCACTTTCTGTTCCCAATATTATGAGCAGGTTTCAGGATTGTCCACTGGCTACAGTTTAGATTGGAAGTAGGAGAACTATCCATACTGTCCAATCTAGCTTTACTTGTTATAAAGTTCCCTTTGTGACTGTTCTGCCAGAATACTGGGAAAAGGGAGAGGGAGTGGGGAGCATAAAGGAGTGGCACCCTGACCTACAACACACAATACTACTTTTAATAGAGGGAAAACATAATTAAATTACTAATATCCTAGAGAGAGTATAATGTAACTTGCATACACTATTTTATTTCTGAAAATGGCTCAATGACCAGGTGAGCTAACTCCATAAGATAAAGAAACTGAGGCCCAGAATGATAAAATAATTTTCCAAAGCTATTAGTGAGTGAGTGAACGAAGTAATGAATGAATCTCTAGAGAAGACTGCATGGATTGAGTGAATAAAAAGGTTGAGATAAAGAGAGGTCAATTTTTCAATCCATTTAGCAATCGATTTACGGAGAGTAAGATGCTCTGACAGTCATATGGGGTTTATGTTTGGGGGTAGGATGCTGCTGAAGAACCAAAGATGACAGTTTTAAAAGAAAACAAGAATGAATAACAGATGAAACACCATCATGGAGTAGAAGAACAATGGTGAGTCAAATGGATGGTTAGGCATTCACCAGAAACAATTAACTCTCTGGTAAACTATTCGGCTATTGGCATGTTTTGAAAAGTTTTTTTAGTCTTCAAAGGCAACAGGTTGAAAACTTAGAAGAAGTAGCTAAATAGCTACAGAAATATAGCTGGCAAAACCTGACTTAGGAAGAATTAGAAGAGATAAATTTTTTAAATAATTATTAAAGAAATTGAAACAATTGTTGAAAACCTTTCCTCACAATAAGAGACTCATCAGAAACCAGATTGCTTTTTATATAAGTGCTAACAGTTTTCAAAACCCTCCAAAATTATACAAATTATTGCAAACAATAGGAAACTAGGGCATACTCTGTAACTCATTTTATGAAACAGTATAATTTTGATTAAAAAATTTGAGATTGTATGAGAAAGAAAAATAGAAGGTTTGTTGTGCTCATGAATATAGATGCAAAACTTCTAAACAAAATACTAGCTCACAAAATAACATTTTATATACAAATATTAATAAGAAATGGCTAATTCAGGTGAATGAAAAGATTCTAAGAATAGTTTAATAATACAGAAGTATATAAATGTATATCCCTACACTAACTGAGAGCAGCTCTGTGAACATCTCAAAATATGCAGAAAAATATTTAGCACTCATTCATAATAAAAAGTCTTACTATAATAGAAATAGATGTGAAATTTATTAACCTAATAAAAGGTGTTAACCAAAGGGAGAAAGAAAAGAAAAAAGTCATACAAGTATTATCCTAAATGGTGAAATGCTGGAAGTATTCCCTTTAAATTCATGAACAAGATATGTATGTTATCTATAAATACTTCTGTTCAACAATATATTGCACCTATATTCGACAATATATTGGACCTCCTGGCCAGCACAATAAGACAAGGGGAAGAAATAGAAATAATAAGGATTGTAGATTCCTAAAAAATACCATTATTATTAGCATGAGATATAATTGTTTACACAGAAACTCAAATGAATTCACAAACAAAATATAGGTAGTAAAAGTAACAGAAGCAATGTGACTGTTTATAACATATAAAATTCACATATATTTTCAGAGACAAAAACATTAATATTAATATTACTAAACATGGTTTATTAAACATTAAAATAGTAACAAAACTTGTAAAACAACCAGGAATAAATTTAACAAAATATATACAAGACCTGTAAGAAAAAATTAGAAACTTTTTTGAAGGACCTTTAAGGATATCTAAGTAAATTGAGCAATTCCATATTTATTAATAAGGGAACATAATTATTGTAGATGTATTTCTCTCAAAATTGATCTACAGGATTTATGCAACCCCAATTAAAATTATGATAAGTTTTTGTTTGTTTTTACTTTCATGGAATATGACAAATTAACTTTATGTATAGAAATTGTTTATAGAAAAGCAAAGAGGAAATACTTAATAGCTATGATACTTCTGCAGAAGAAATAGGAGAAGGGAAACATGTCCAATGAGTTATAAAGACTTCTTATAAAGCTATAGTAATTATAAGCATGTGGTACTAGTGCTGGGATGGACAAATCCATTAATAGAACAAAACAGAGTCCAAAAGAAAATGTACTCATGTATGAAAATTTGACTTATAATGGACAGTGCATGGTAGAAAGTTTAATTATTCAGCAAATGGAAAGAGGGACTAAACAAACTGAAAAAAAGGAAAAAAAGAAAATGATAGCCAAAAGAGAGAAAAAAAGACAAAAATTGAGGGGGCGGGGAGGAATTCCTATCTCCTACAGTCACGAATAGATTAAGGTTTTATATGTCAAAAGTAAAATTAAACATGTTAAAAGAGAATATCTATCAATCCCCTTCTGATCTCTGAGTTAGAAAGCTTTCCTTATACAAGACAGGCTAAAGTGCGAACAACTTAGGTAAAGATCAATAAATATGAATACGCTAAAACTAAACTTGTGTTCGTTAAAAGACACATTAATGAAAATAATAGAACACGACTTCAACTTCTAGGAAATATTTGCATAACAAAAACTCAAACACTATTACAAACAAGAACATGTAAAGAATGTTTACAAATCGAGAAGAAATAAAGTAATAGAAAAAATAGACAAAAGACATGAAGAGTCATTTCACAACAGAGGAAATACATGAAATTAGAAGTGTGACAGTAACACGTGTTAGAGAAGATGGAATCAATGGAATCTTAAGTTGGAATCAATTGATGGCAAGGGTTTTTGATTAGTGGATGTATGTGTTGGTACAATTTTGGGGGGAAACAATTTGACATTATCTTGCAAAGTTGCACATTAGTATACCCTACACCAAAAGTAGCCCTTGACCATTAGTACTAGAAAGTATGTCCAAGAATGTAGCACTTTTTCAGAGCAAAAAAAAGTGGATTAAAAAGGCATATTCACATAAATGGTATATAAAATAATAGTGAAATAAAAGGACTTCAGCTACATCATGAATGAATTTTGATAATTTTAAATGGAAAATGCAAAAAAACAATGAATATGTTACTTATGGCATGTACATGATAATCCAAAATTAAGAATAATGCTTACCTCTTTGAATGAGAAAAGGGGGTGCTATAGGGAAAGAGCACAGAGGTGTATGTTAGTTACAGGAAATGTTCTAGCTACTGGGGTGGGTATCTGCTGCATAAGTGTTTATTTTATTATACATAATATAAGCAAACAAACTGGCAGTGGACTGGAAAAGATATTTGCAACATATCTAAGTGTAAATATCTACAATCCAGCACATAAAGAAATGCATGTAAGTTTCATCTTCCAAATATTTATGGATACATTCATGGTGCGACTTCTGGTTATTTTTATACATTTTCTTTTACTTTTATGCACTGCTTTGAATTATTTTGAAAACATTTTAATGAGGCTAATTTAAATGCAAAATATCACTCATAATATATAAAGAATTTATAAAGTAAAAGATACTGCAATAGAAAAGAGGGGTGCATCTTGTAGAGATTCAATTCACAGAAGAGGTCACACATTTACAGGAAATTTTGAAAATATGCTCAATCTCACTAGTTAACAGGGATGTGCAAGTTAAAAAAAAAACAAGATGCTCTTTCACGCATTGTTTGGAGAAATAAAAGTTGTTGATATGTATTGTTTTGGGGTGCAGGAAATAGGCAGTTACATATTTTACAGTAGGAGCCATTCAGAGGGCAATATGATATTATAGTAGAAAACTTCTAGAAAATTAGCCTTTGAAAACACATGCCTATGTCCACAGAAATGTACTTCAAATACTGTTAGCTCCAATACTTTTTTTTTTTAAATAATGAAACACTGGAAATAGTTTAAAAAATCCAAAAAGAAAAAAAAATTAATTATGGAGTGTATATGCTATGTACTACATAAATTTATTCTAAATTATTATTTGGTATTATATGTGCTTACATAGAAAAACTCTTTAGATGTATTTTAAATTAAAAAAAAAAACAGTGAGCAGTATTTATAGCATGGTCCTACTCATGTTAGAAATTTGTGTCTAATAAAGATCTCTATACATACATTATATATGTAAATGTATGGAAAATTGTCTTGGATGGTAGCATAATATATTACCAGTACTTATCTTTGGGGCAGGGAATAGTAAAGAGGCCAATTCCAAATATTTCTGTCCTGTCTGAGTTATTCTATTACAAGAAAATAAGCATGTATGTATGATTGTGCAACTGGCTGCATTACTTGCCTTTCTGACTATTCCCAGGTTAGGCTGCATTAATAACCATGCTGTGTATAGAGACAGCAGAAGCAGTGAGTGTTTATTACAGCTGACCCAGCAGTTAGGCTTGAGTGTTCCCTGGGTAGCAAACACTAGACCAGGTCAAAAGAGAAGGTGAAGCCTGCCTCCAGTTTGCAGGTTCTAAATCAGAAAGAAGCACTGAAGGAGAAAGGTAGAACCCCCAACTACAGCTTGATCAATTTCTCCCATTACTGTAGTAAGCAGAAAATTGTCAAAGACTTTGTATATTTACTGACAAATAGTCACGTTTATATAATTGTTCAAAAAGGAATTTTTGTTTGATAAAAATTATTAAAATTAATGTGGTATCTGTCATTTTGAATTACGTGAACGATAGATCACATCTGGGAAAATGTCTTATCAAAAATTGTAGCTTATTAATTTTGCTTTTTGTACTTCAGAGATTACAGAAAAAGAAAAAATAAATTAGTTTTATTATAGAATGTAGAATGTATAAATGCAAATATGTTAAATTAAGATACTAGTAAATTCTTCATTTTAGAATTTTATTCTAGATAAAAAATTAATATTTTTCAATACAATCATTCAGAAATTTTATTTTCTTCATAAAATAAAAATTTATTTTATTGGACAAAATGCTAAGACTACACAACTGAAAAAGCCCTACTTTTAAAATGTCAGTCATATACCATAACAAACTTATTTTTCAGGTTACATTTTTTCCGTGATGTTTCTGACTTCCGGGTGTTGGCCTGCGGAGGAGATGGAACTGTGGGATGGATTTTGGACTGCATAGGTAATGAAGACAAATATTTAACGTGGCTGGGGTGAGAGTGGTAACTTTAAATTCTGTGCATATTATTTAATTACTTAATTTATTAATGCATCAGTATCTCTGGATGCTACCGTGATATAATTGGGCATCTGCTGTGTTGCACATTATTTACTGGTTTAATTTATTCTGCTATATTTCAGATTGTTAATTGATATAATATTTTATAAGTATCTGAAAATCATAATTCATTTCTTGTAGTATTTGTTAGGTCCCCAAAGTTGTTTTCAGATCAGGCTCTACAAAATCCATTTGTTTCTTTGCCTTGGATAGGAAACCAAAGGTTTTGTAGGTGGGTTGGAGACTTCTAGTGTTTGTGATAAAGTCCATGTTAAATAGATGTTCTTATTTCCTTTAAACACGGAACCACAGCATCTTACTTTCTGTGTACATTTATGTCTTCATCATCATCATCGTTGTCATCATTGATGGTAATATATTTATCATATGCTATCTGATATATCTCGTGCTCAGATTGTTACCTAATCTTACCATCTTTATCATTTTGTATAATCCCACAAATCAATGACATAGATGGTATTAATACTCCCATTTTAGATATAGGGAACCTAAGGCCTGGAGAAGTTAATTAACTAAAACAAGTCTTATGTCTGTCAACTAATGGACCAAGGTTTAGAAACCATGCTTTTAACCTTATTCTATATATATATATATATATATATGTATATATATATATACACACATATATATATGTGTGTATATGTTTTTAGTTAAACATAAAGTGCTTCATTTTTATAAGCAAACAAAACAGGTACATAAATTGGAAGCAAAAGATAGGCATGTATCAAAAAAAAACTTGATAAATTAGGAAAAAAAATCTGGATTTTGGAGTGATTCAGAACTGATTACTAATTCAAAAATAGATCATGAATGGCCCTTATGCAGAGATAAAGCCAAATAAATATTTAGTCTTTTAGCTCTCATTTCAGTTATTGTCTTGACCAATCCTATGTTAAAAATTTCACATAAGTTAATGAACCAATTCAAAAGGAATTTTGGTATATATGTCTATGTATGTATGTATATATATATATACACAAACTTTTATTTTGTCATAGAAGTTGAGAATATTCTACTCTCTAATACACTCAGAAAAATTAAAATTAAAATGGAATACATGTTGTCAGGACACTTTTGGTAAGCATTTAACAATGGAAATCTACTAACATTAAAAAAGGAAAAGTGAAACATGTTTGTTCGCCTTCCAATAAAATATGTAAACAGTATTTATATGCCACATTTAAGAGGTAAAACTAGAATTCAAGAATTGCAAAAATTAAAAGTTGGCTGAGAAGTGCCTGAGGACTTTGAGAATTTTAGGGTGAAATAGTAGGTTATTTTTGACTTGTTTTAACCTCTAAAATCAAAACCTTCTCTGTTACACTGTGGCATCCCACTAAATAATCGATTCTTTCCTCCATCCTTACACGTTTATAAACACTGACTTTGAGGGGCTGAGGAGGGAGAAAAAAATAGAGAATAGAAAAAAAGTAATGTAATATATGTTTGTGACATTCATTCAAGATGTGTGATGATCCACACAAAAATATATGGAATTTCAGTGGCAGAGATTTTACTGCTCTGAACCCAAATCACTGTGTTATGCAAAGTTTAATCTCAGAGAAAACCTGCTGATCTTGGAGTTACCCAGCTCTTATGTTGTGGTCCATTTACTCTGACACAAAGCAGCGCCATGGGTGGGAACAACACCAAGGCATTGTTGGCACCTTATTCACACTTAGAATTCAACTGTTTTCAAAATATTTTATTCCTTAAAGTAAAATGTACATAGCATTGATGTTGCAAAAGGACTTTACATAGGAACTGACTCTCTACTCTGATAAAATCCCTGTATGTATACTCCTATGTTCTATCCCTGTGGGTTGTACTGAAGTTAAATAAATTGTGCCATAATTTTTGGCTAATGTTATTTATAAGGCTCTCCTCATGGATGAGTCTTGAAATTCTCTGCCACTTTGTCAATAATAGTATTTGTGTTTTAAAAATTACTACAAATACATACAAATATATTAATCATAATTGATAATCATATATATACTATTATTTTGGAGCCCTGGTGATGCAGTTTTTAACTGTTTGGCTACTAACCATAAGGTCAGCAGTCGAATCCACCAGCCACTCCTTGGAAACTCTATGGGGCAGTTCTACTGTGTCTTATAGGGTCACTATAAATCAGAATTAACTCAACTGCAATTTTTTTTTCAATATATGATTATTTTATATATATATATATATACATATATACACACACACACACACACACACACACACACACACATATATATATATGTATCTCGGAAACCCTGGTGGCATAATGGTTTAGAGCTATGGCTGCTAAACAAAAGATTGGCAGTTTGAATCCACCAGGCACTCCTTGGAAACTCTTTGGGACAGTTCTACTCTGTCCTACAGGGTCATTATATACATACATAGGTATATATATGTGTAATTTTTTTCTGTTTACAGGTACCAACAAAATTGCTTCATTTAATTCTAGGCTGTCTTTTATACTCTTGTTCTACTTGTGTTCAAAATTTTAATTTAATATTTTGATTCCACAGAAAAGGCCAATGTAGTCAAGCACCCTCCTGTTGCTATTCTGCCTCTTGGGACCGGCAATGATCTAGCAAGATGTCTGCGATGGGGAGGAGGTAAAACATTTACGACAACAAAAGCTTAAGAAGCAGAAACATGGTGTACACCCCCCAGCATTTCTTTACTTCATGCTAACCTCCATATGATTTTAGGAAATATAATTGCTTTCAAATATATAGTATATGATTTCAAACAGTAGTCTGGGGAGAGGAACAAACAGTGGAAAAGATGACAGACTGTGAGTGTCGGACTTTAGCATTGTGCTAATTGTAGACTTGGCCTTGGGCAGGCAAGTTTCCAAACCTCTCTAGTTTTGGGCTTTTTAACTTAGAAAATGAGATTACGTGGATTAACCTGGGCTTGTCTTTAGTCAGAATTGACTGGATAGCAACTGGTAAACGCTCAGATGTTTATTCTATGAGTTGTGTGGTAAAATCACAAAGGAAAAAAAAATGAACGGCTAATGAATGGTTTGTCCAGGAATAAAGTAATTAAGTAACTCTTATTTTTAGCACCCATTTTATGCCTGGGGGTTTTCTGTGCACTTGAGGTACAGAGGTGAGAAGAGAAAAACAAAGTCTGCCCTTAAGGACCTTAAATTCTAGTGAAACACAAAGTCACATGTAGATTTTGAGACTTTCTACTAACAAGTAAACGGGTAAATAAAATAATGAAATGCCCCTCCAAAGAGACGAAAAATGAGGTGAAGCCTAATGACTGGATGATATATACACATATATATTGTATATATTATCCAGAGGACATATCAAGTTCAAGGGACCAGAGGTAGGAAGGTGTTTGACATGTTCAAGGAACTGAAAGTGAAAGACTGTGGATGGAGCAGAGTGAGTACTTTATTCATATTTAGAATGCAACTGTTTTTAAAAACTTTATTGTTTAAAGTAAAATTTTAATATTTGCATATGAGGTCTTAAAAATATTTTGAAGACTCACTAATAGGCTGTATTTACCTGAAGATTACCAAAGAAGGGAAAACCTAAGTTTGCTAAAACATAGGAATTGAATGTTAAATATTTTTAGTATCTAAACTCACTTAGAGAAGTGTGAAAAGTATCTACTAAGACAATGTGAATTATCCCTGGGGGAGCTTGTTAAAAATATAGCAGCCTGATTCACACACACACCCCCCCAAATATACTGAATGGAAATCTCTGGGGTTAGAACATGGGCAGGTGATTTTCTTTTCAAAAAACTCTTTAAGTAACTCTGATTTACAACAAAGTTTGAGAACAGTTATTCCATGAATATCTGGCCAACTGATGAGCTATAAACTGTGTTTACATTAGACAGGCAGATTTGGAGATTTAAGTTAAAAGCTTGTTATGTAATCTCTTTGGGAATTTCAGTAAGGATATAATTTAATAAAAGAGCATTACAAAAATATCTAGTTATCTCCCAGAATCTAAAGAGATAAATAGCTAAAAATATGATCATTGCTTATAAGATGCTTGTATTTGCCAGTGCTCATATATGTGTACTGATTCAAATAAAGGGAAACATGCATGTGTCTTCTTGTTATATTTTTCTGGAACATATTTTTGATGTTTGAAAAGTAATAATTTTACTTTTGGTTCCAAATTAGCAAATGACTTAAATCTCGGATTTTCTACAGAGTTCCATTTTTGGCATACTGAATTTCCATTTTTGGCATAGTATAATGATTGTATTATAAACTAGTAGAGTAGTATATTGTCCAAAGGCACAAGGACTGTAGTATATGTCAAAGTATATGCTACTGATGAATTCTCTGCAAGTATCTAGTAAGTACTGATGCTGATCTAGGTGCCGGATTGTATAGTAAGGAAATGAATGGGTCCTATCCTCTTGGAGATTACATTTTCATTGTGTAGACAGACAATAAATCAATGAACAATGAAATATATAATAGCAAAAGAAGATCAGGGCTATGAAAGGGTCAAACAGTGCAGTTATAGAAAACAGCAAAGGGATCTATGTAGCTACAGTGGTCTAGAGAGTGTCTCTGAGGAGGTAAAACTTAAGCTGGACCTAACAATGAGGAGGGAGAAACAGCTTCCTGTGTTGAAAGGACTGAACAGAAGACTGATGTGACCGCTGAAGCAGTTGTGGGGTGGTGGTGGGTAGGTATTGGGGTGGGGGAGTGTGGTTAGTATGAGTTTGGAGAGATAACCAGGAGCAGATAATGTAAGGATTTGTTGGTCTTGGTAGAAATGTCATTAATTGAATTTAAAGTGTGAAGTGAAACTTTGAACTAGTTTCAGAAACAGAGTAACACAATGGCATTTAGGATTTCAAAAATTTACTTTAATTGTTGGATGGGAAAAATAAACTCATGAACAAATGCAAAAATGTGGAGAACCATGTAATTTTCCATATGAGAACTTTTTCTATAATTATCCTAATTAGAGGCTTAAAGGACAGGACTACCCTGTTGCCATTACCATTGCCACTGCCATTGAATTGATTCCAACTCATAGGACCCTATAGGACAGAGTAGAACTGCTGCATAGGGTTTCCAAGGCTGTAATCTTTACAGAAGCAGACTGCCACATCTTTCTCCCAAGTAGCGGCTGGTAGGTTTGAACTGCTGACTTTTCAGCGAGCAGCCAAGCACTTAACCACTGTGCCACCAGGCCTCCTTAAAGGACAGGGCTAAGAAGGTGGTAATACAAGTGAATCCAGTAGACAAACTGGAGGTACATTTTTGTAGATAGAACTGATAGAACTTGCCAGTGGGTTGGAAAGGTGATTTGAGGAAATTGAGGTATCAAGGATGACTGCAAGATGTCCAAGTTGAGCAATTCGGTAAATACAGATGCCATTTGCTAGAGTTTACTGGTAAAGAAAGATGCTCTGTGGTGCTATTATTTCTTGCTATGTGTATAACTTTAAGCAAGTTACTTAATCTCTATGTGCTCTGGGTTTCTCTTCTCGATTTGAAGAAAATAATCGTGACTGCCTTACATAGTAATAGTAGTAATTATTACACTTTATATGTGTGAAAGAAAGTAATTTATTCAAACAATAATCATTCAGCTCACTTAAGGTTAGTGGTATATATTGATTGGAAGCATCTTTTAGCAAGAATATTTTCATATTCTGGGAAGTGTAACATTATAAGAAGGTAGTATAGTATATCCTAGGGCATTTCAGAAAAACTTAATTTGCATTCTCCTTGCAATTTTTGTGGCAACAATCTCTCTAGCGGAAATTTGCAGATCATTGCAAGCAAAATCTTGTTTTGTGTAAAGGGGTATAAAACAGAGTTTTTAACAGCACATTACTTGAAATATTTGTTGTTGCTTTTCTTTATGTGACTTTATTTGCTAGAAATTTCTGAGATTTAGATAGATTTAGTCATTATGACAACATCATACCATTATAAAGAAAATGATTATTAATTATACTTTCTTTTTGTTTCTTAGCACAGAGTGATTATAGACTCAAATCAAAATAGTGGAAGCAAAATAGTATGTCATTTTGGGAAATAAGCTTTTGCTTGCATATTTAGTGTTGATTTTTCTTTTTAAAAATTCTGACTTTCTTGAGTTCAAGAGTTTTATTAATAATCATTTGTCTCTATTTAACAAGCTTAGACATAGCTACATTTAAAAAAAAAGTAGGATACAGATATTTGTAAAATGGGGGCTATAGTTTAGAATTCTTTATCTTTGTGAATTAATTCTGAATTACAGTTGTTGTTGTTCTCAAAATAGAACTATTCATTGCCTACCTGATTCCCAGTTTACTTGGATAGAAGGATGATTGATTCATACTTAGTCATAAAAATCTGAGAAAACATATCCAGTAGTAAAGATTTTAAGCTGAGGAACTCTACCACCATCTAGCTCTGGTAGTTAATTTTCACTAAATTCATTCCTCCCATGTTCTCTCTTAGACATTTGCTGTTCTTGCCTTGTTCTTGTGTTACATTGAATAGTTACTACTGCTAACTTCAGATGTGGCTAAGGACAAGTTCCAGATTTGATTTAAAGCACTGGTATTTACTCATAGTTCTGCTGTGTATGTGTGTATGATACTATATTATATTACACTATATGCAGTGGTTAAGAGCATGGCCGCTAACCAAAAAAGCAGGCAGTTCAAATCCACCAGCCACTACTTGGAAATGCTATGGAGCAGTTCTGCTATGTTTTATTCTATTATGTTGTATTGTATAAATGTAAATAAATTTATTCATGCCAGAAAACCATCATGCTTATTTTGAAACAAGAGTAGAATTTAGAAAACAGGTAAATATACTGAGCTGTCTTTGAGTTAATTCAGGAGGCAAAATATTATAAAATTTATTTTGGGGGCTATTAGTTTATTCTTCTTAAAATAAATAAAACATTAAGAAAAAATAAAACATTGAAAATGAGGGTAGAAGTATTAAAAAACATCTGAAATATAAGTAATTGATAATTCTTTTAGTTTTATATTTAATCATTCAGTGTTTTGCCAATGAGTACAATTATCATTTTTTATATTCATATATTTGTATGACATATCTAGTAAAATAATACTAGAGTCTCTTACTGTTTTTTTCTTTGTGTTCATTGTTTATTATCCTCTTTGCTGTATTTATTTAATAACGCATAGTTTTTTTAAATCTCGGTAAGGTTAAGAACTGATGATGGGTTCCAAAAGAGGTTTTGCTGGTCTGGCTGCCTGACCTTCTGATAGTTAATTGAACAAGTATACCTTAAATGTAATCTATTCCTCTTTAGGGAATGTTGGCATATTAGAGTACCTATTCTTTTTCTTTTTACCCAGTTAATTTTTTCAAAGATATGCGTGCTAACACCTCTAATGAAGACTCATAGCCTCTGGCATTTACTTGTTGAATGAATAAATTATTGAGTTACAGATCAAAGTTGGACACAGGAAAAAAAAAATACTTGAAAAATATTGTTCCAAGTCAAAATGTAGTTCCAAGAATGTGTGTGTGTTTGTGCACATGCATATGTTGTGTATCTATGCCTAATGCCTCATGTACTGAGTCCTTTTATACATTATCGCATTTGATCCTCACAACAAACCTAAGGTTTTACAGAGGAGGAAACTAACGTTCAGGGGTGGCCATGAGTCGGAGGCCAGTTGATGGCAGCTGACAACAACAAAAAGAAACAATAGCAGAAAGCAGCACAGCCAGTCTTAGCTGCAATGTTTATGTGCTTACAGATACATGTAAGAGGAAAATGTAATCTTTTGCAAAAGATTTCTTTTCGAACCATATTGCCCATCTACAGTATATTCATTTTTTTAAATGGATTTGTTGAACACTTACTCTAGGACAGACTTGGTACTAGGGACTGTGGAACAACGATACAGATAAGTATAACACAGGGTGCTAGATCCAAGATAGGGCTGCTTCTGAGAACTGGGTGCTGTGGGACTGCATAAGCCGAGCATCTGACTGATTAATTTGGGAATGTGCCTTCTGGAAAGAGGTGCTATTGAATTTAATACCTACAGAAAGAGTAGAAACAAGTCAGCCAAAAGAAAAGGGCACTCTGGGTAGATAGAATAACAGATGAAATAACCCAGAGTTTAAAAAAGAGCACAATGTTTTACTCAAATTGAAAGTTGTTCTTTATCGCTATAGGGGAGAATGTGAGGAAAGAAATAGAAAAGAATGAGGCTGGAAATTCCAGATAAGAGGATATCGCCGTAGGTTAGGCAAAGACATAATGGTGATCTCTACTCAGATAGGGAAAGCGAATGTGTAGAAGGGAGTGATGGAAAGGGAGAAGTCTAAAATAGCATCCAGGTTTTTTACTTTAGCATCTGGGTGGAGAATGGTGCCTTTTGGACACAGGGTGCACCTGTTGCCTTCCAGTCAATTCCAACTCATAGTGACACTATAGGACAGAGTAGAAATACCCAATAGGGTTTCCAAAGCTATAAATCTTTACAGAAGCTGACTGCCACGTCTTTCTTCCCCGGAGTGGCTGGTGGGTTCCAACCTCCAACCTTTTAGTTAGCAGCTGAGTGCTTAACAACTATATCACCAGGGCTCCTACATAGGGTCCACAGGGGGGAATATATAGAAACAGATGATTAATTCCATTTTGAATATGTTGGTAAAGACTTTTACGTGGAATTTACAGTGGGGATGTTCATTTGAGAGTTGGATATACTGGGGAATTTTTACCACAGGAGAGAAATATGAGCTATAAATTAAAGCTAAAACTAAAATCTGGGTATGAGTATAAGAAGATTATAGATAATTATCTTCTGCTACAATTTGCTTAACAAATTCATTGTTTAGCTTTAGAATGATGCTCACGCATACATACATTCAAACACATATAAAAGCACCTTTTGTTATCTGTATATATTTTTCTCAAGATAATTTTTTTTTTCTTTAGGTTATGAAGGAGAGAATCTGATGAAAATCCTAAAAGACATTGAAAACAGCACAGAAATCATGTTGGACAGGTGGAAGTTTGAAGTCATACCTAATGACAAAGATGAGAAGGGAGACCCAGTGCCTTACAGTATCATCAATAATTACTTTTCCATTGGCGTGGTAAGATTTTCCACTAATTTTTTTTTTACCTGTCCTAGATAACTGCTGTACGTAAACTCTTATACTATGAAGAGTTACTGAATATAGCTAATTCCATTTTTTATAGTGTCAGCAAAACACCTCTTCTAATGGGCAATAATAAATTTATTAATTTATTTAAAGTGAGAGTATTAGCAGTGGAAAAATTTTTCATGTGTTAAACAAAGGAAAGAAACTATATTCTTTGTGATTGTTTTGACCATTTGTGTTACTAAAATGAAGCTTAGAATGGTTTATGGTAATGTAGTTATAAGTCTCAAAGTATAAGTTAAAACCCCTTATCAGTGAAAATGTGAAAACATTTCAGTTAATTTTAACTTACTTGGATATCCATATTATAATATTATCATAACCCACTGGGTTTTTATATATAGGCACTATTTTTAAATTTTGGTTAAATCTAAAGTATAAAAAAGATACTGCTATGACTCTCAAGTGGTTAACAAGTCAAAAGGTAGACTTTTCACTTCATTTCTTTTAGAATCTTATAGCGAAAATAAAATATCATTTGGCAGTTGAGTTATTAAAATTTTAATCCTTAAGAATTAGCAATTTCAACAGTTATTATATGATTATTTTAGACACTAATTATGGAGTCTAAAATTACATTATTTTCAGCATTACATTCATTTTAATGTATGTCACTCAATACTAATCTATGTCCATGAATTTAGGAGTCAAGCTTTCTGAATAAGAAAACTAGCTCTTAGCCTTTGAGCAACATTATTAATCTGATTTTCTTTTTATTTGTCTGTACCATGGTGGTTATTATTTATTTCTCAAAAAATTGAAAGTAATATACTAATACATTTAAAGTACCTCAAAAAGTGGTGCATAATGAAGGCTAAGTATGAAATGTTTTTTAATACTATCACAATTATTATTGACAAGAAAATGTGATGTTCCTAGGTCCATAGATGTTACCCTATTTATAGTAACATGAATAACCATATTTTAATAGCTTTACTACGATATAATTTACACACAATATAAGTCACTTATTTTAAGTATACCTTTTAATGATTTTAATAAATTTATTTAATCTTATATATTTTTCTGTTTTTGATTATGCTTTAAGTGAAAGTTTACAGCTCATGTTAATTTCTCATACAAAAATTAATACACATATTGTTTTGCGACATTAGTTGCAACCCCTTCAATGTGACAGCCCACTCCCCCTTTCCACCCCGGGTTCCCTGTGTCCATTCAACCAGTTCCTGTCCCTTCCTGCCTTCTCATCCTGCCTCCAGACAGGAGCCACCCATTTTGTCTCCTGTATGTGATTGAACTAAGAAGCACGCTCCTCACGAGTATAATTTTTTGTTTTATAGTCCAGTCTAATCTTTGTCTGAAGAGTGGGCCTTGGGAATGGTTTTAGTTCTGGGTTAACAGAGCATCCAGGGGCCATAGTTTTGGGGGTTCTTCCAGTCTCTGTCAGACCGTTAAGTCTGGTCTTTTTACGTGAATTTGAGTTCTGCTCTGCACTTTTCTCCCGCTCCATCAGGGACTCAGTGTTGTGTTCCCTGTCAGGGCGGTCATTGGTGGTGGCCGGCCACCATCTAGTTTTTCTGGTCTCAGGCTGATACAGTCTCTAGTTTATGTGAATTTTTTGTCTCTTGGGCTAATATTTTCCTTGTGTCTTTGGTATTCTTCATTCTCCTTTGCTCCAGGTGAGTTGGGACAAATTGATGCATCTTAGATGGCCACTTGCAAGCTTTTAAGACCCCAGACGCCACTCACCAAAGTGGGATGAAGAACGTTTTCTTAATAAATTTTGTTATGCCAATTGACCTAGATGTCCCCCCAAAACTGTGTTCCCCAGGCCTTTGTCCCAGCTATTCTGTCCCTCAAAGTCTTCAGTTGTATTCAGGAAACTTCTTAGTTTTGCTTTGGTCCAGTTGTGCTGACTTCCCCTGTATTGTGTGCTGTCCTTCTCTTCACCTAAGATGATCCTTGTCTACTGTCTGGTTAGTGAATTCCCTTCCCCTCCCTCCCCACCCTCGTAACCATCAAAGAATGCTTTCTTCTGTGTTTAAACCTTTTCTTGAGTTCTTATAATAGCGGTCTCATACAATATTTGTCCTTTTGCGAATGACTAATTTCACTCAGCATACTGCCTTCCAGATTCATCCATGTTATGAGATGTTTCATGGATTCGTCATTGTTCTTTATCATTGTGTAGTATTCCATTGTGTGTGTATACCATAATTTGTTTATCCATTCATCTGTTGATGGGCACCTAGGTTGTTTCTATCTTTTTGCTATTGTGAACAGTGCTGCAATGAACATGGGTGTGCATATATTTATTTGTGTGACAGCTCTTATTTCTCTAGGATATATTGCAAGGGGTGAGATTGCTGGATCGTATGGTACTTCGATTTCTAGCTTTTTAAGGAAGTGTCAAATCGATTTCCAAAGTGGTTGTACCATTTTTCGTGTCCACCAGCAGTACATAAGTGTTACAGTCTCTCCACAACTTCTCCAACATTTATTATTAGGTGTTTTTTTTTTTTATTAATGCCAGCCTTGTTGGGGTGAGATGGTATCTCACTGTAGTTCTGATTTGCATTTCTCTAATGGCTAATGACTGTGAGCATTTTCTCATGTATCTGTTAGCTGCCTGAATGTCTTCTTTGGTGAAGTGTCCATTCATATCCTTTGCCCGTTTTTTTAATTGGGTTATTTGTCTTTGTGTTGATGATGTGTTGCAGTATATTATAGATTTTAGATATTAGACTCTTATTGGATATGTCATAGCCAAAAAATATTTCCCAGTCTGTAGGTTGTCTTTTTACTCTTTTGATGAGCATAAGTGTTTGATTTTTAGGAGCTCCCAGTTGTCTAGCTTCTCTTCTGGTGTTCGTGCATTGTTAATTATGGTCTTTATACTCTGCATGCCATGTATTAGGGCTCCTAGCATTGGCACTATTTTTTCTTCCATGATCTTTATCGTTTTAAATTTTATCTTTAGGTCTTAGATCTATTTTGAGTTAGTTTTTGTACACGGTGTGAGGTATGGGTCTTGTTTCATTTTTTCGCAGATGGATATGCAGTTATGCCACCACCATTTGTTAAAGAGACTGTCTTTTCCCCATTTAATGGACTTTGGGTGTTTGTCAAATATCAGCTGCTCACAGATGGATGAAGTTTCATCTAGGTTCTCATTTTCATTTCTTTGGTCTATGTATCTGTGGTTGTACCAGTACCAGGCTCTTCTGACTACAGTGGTGCTATAATAGGTTGTAAAATCAGGTAGTGTGAGGCCTCCCACTTTGCTCTTCTTCTTCAGTAGTGCTTTACTTATCCAGGGCCTCTTCCCTTTCCATATGGAGTAGGTGATTTCTTTCTCTATCTCATTAAAAAAAAGTCATTGGAATTTAGATTGGGATTGCATTGTATCTGTAGATCACTTTGGGTAGAATAGACTTTTTCACAATGTTGAGTCTTCCTATCCATGAGCAAGGTATGTTTTTCTACTATGCAGGTCTCTTTTGGTTTCCTGCAGTAGTGTCTTGTAGTTTTCTTTGTGTAGGACTTTTACGTCTCTGGCTATCTTTATTCCTGTGTATTTTATCCTCTTGGTAGCTGTTGTAAATAGTACTGATTTGGTGATTTCCTCTTCGAAGTTCTCTTTGTTGATTTAGAGGAATCCACCTGATTTTTGTATGTTTGTCTTGTATCCTGATACTTTGCTGAAATCTACTAGTTCCAGTAGTTTTCTAAGTTTAGAACCTTTTTATCACCAAAAAAGAGCCGTTATACCCATTTATAATCAGTTCCAGATCTTTGCCCCAGTTCCAGACAACAGGTACTCTTTCTGCCTCTAAAATTTGCCTTTTCTGAATAATTAATTGTAAAAGAAATCCTACAATATGTGGTTTTTTGCATTTGGATTATTACACTTAACATATGCTTTTGATGTAAAATGTGTCAGTAGTTTATTCCTTTTTAATTGGTTAGTAGAAGTCTTTCATTGTTGATATATCACCTATTGTTTACTCACCGTTTTGTGTATTTGGTTGTTTCAGCCTTTGGCTATTTATGAATAATGCAAGTCTGTTGCGTTAGCCTCCCTAATGAATTTTTTGTTTTAATTATGGTACTTTTCAACTCCAGAATTTACATTTGGTTCTTTTTATAATTTTTATCACTGTGTTAATATTTTCTATTTGATAAGTCACTATAATTATACTTACCTTTATTCTTTAAACATGATTTCCTTTATTTCTTTTGATACTTTTATAGTATCTGCTTTGAAGTCTCTGTCTGCTAAGTTCAACGTCTGGGCCTCATCAAAGACAGCCTCTGTTGTTTGATTTTTTTTTTAAATCTTTTTCCAAGTAGTTGTTGCACTTTTGTAATTCTTTGTATATCTTGTATCTTTTGGTTAAAAACTAGAAATTGAATATATAATATATGATAACAGCTCTGGTTTCAGGTCCTCCCATGGGGATTGTTTTTGTTCCTTTGTTTATTCAGTGACTTGCCTGCACAAATTCTGTGGCGTTTCTCTTCCCTGTAATGTGTGAATGCTGATGCTTCTGCTTTTTTGTTTCATTTTTATTTTAATCCTTGTCTCCTAGAGTTTGCTTCTGTGTCAGTGTGATTGGTCAGAGGATATACTCAAACATTTTGAGCCAGATAGACTTCCTTCATTTGCCATTGAATTTGTGGTGTGTTTGGTGGAGAACTCATGTAAAGTGTCTAAGTCAGCTTTAGTTTTTACTATCTGCTAACACCTCTTGCAGCTCTTCTGCTGACAAAAGGCCTCACGTTTAGCCAAGGATGTATAGCCCTCTTTGGTCTCTCTGAGAGTGTTCACTCTTGCACATACATACAACCTTTCAGACAGTGATATATGGGAGCTTATCCAGGCCCTTTATGATTGTCTCATTTCCTAGATCTCTGTGTTCAATTTCTGGCTGGTCTGCTGTTGACTGTTTTCCCTAGTCAGTTTTGTAAACTCAGGATAGTTTTAGTAATTGGCCTACCTCAAAATGAGTAAACAAAAGTATGTCAGTATACTACAGAGTAATACATTAACAGTATTTATAGTCACTATATTTTATGAAGGAGAAAGTATGTTATTCTGGCAATTCACTTAAGAGAACCTCAGTTAAACAAAACAAAACAAAACAAAACCCTACTATACTAAATAATTATCCTAGTTGCCATATGGAGAAGAACTTGGAAGTTTGAAAAGTGGAAGAGACTAGCTTAGAGTCTCTTAGCAGAGCAAGAGACAGATGATTGTGAAATAAGATAGACCCACGACTACCTAAAAAATTGGAGAAGCTTAAGAAATAGGTTCCAATTAGAATTGACAAGGTCTAGAAATGAAAGGAGCCCTGGTAGTGCAGTGGTTAAGTGCTTGGCTGCTAACTAAAAGGTCGGCAGTTCGAACCCACCAGCCACTCTGTGGAACAACTATGTGGCAGTCACCTTCCACAATGATTACAGCCTTGTAAATTCTACGGGGCAGTTCTACTCTGTCCTATAGGGTCGCTATGAGTTGGAATTGACTCAACAGCAATGGGTTTGGTTTGGGGGTTTAGAGAATGAAAGGAAAGGGAGTGTCAGCACTGATCCTGAGGTCTGGGGTTTGAACAATTAAGTGGTGCCATTTACTGAGTTGGAATTGATTATGGTTGACACAGGTTTGGGGCAGAACAAAAAGACATACTGTGTCTGCTATGCAGAATAGTGGAAATGTCAGGGCCGCGTTGGATATTTAAGTTTAGAGCAAAGAAGAATGCCTCGATTAGAGATAATTTTAGAGTCATCGGAATTTTTTTTTTTTTTTAAACCTATGGCTGCATAACTCATCATCCTAAAACTTAGTGGCTTGAAACAACAAACATTTTATTATTACTCACAAATCTGTGGGTCATTTGGGTGGTTCTGTCATCAGGGCCAAGTTGACTAGGGTCTAGTTAGTTTATGCTGGTCCCACTCAAATGTAAAGCAATTGGTGCTGGCTGTTGGTGGCATAATGGCAGTGACTGACTCTCTTCATTCAGTAGGCTAGGCCAGACTTTGTCACCTGTGTATAGCCTCCCTTCAAAGGTAAGGAGAACTTTAAAAAGAAATCAAGATACTTAAATCCTTTCTCTCTCTCTCTGTATATATATATACATATAGATTCACTAAAACCAATCACAAATTAAGCTACAAAAATCTTACAAATTTTTAAAGAGTGCAAAACTTAAAAACAAAATAATATTATATAATTTAATCGTATTAGAAGTAATTAATAAAATGCTAGTCTAAAAACCCTAACATTTGAAAGTTTTAAAATGGATAACTCTTTATCAAAAGGAAATCCACAAGAAAATGGCAAACTATACAGAAAAAATATATCATACCATTCTCGTATAACACAATGAAAGCCATATTCAGAGGAAAATGTAGTCTTTCATTACTAGAATGAATCAACAATGAAGGAACTTAATGCTCATAGTAAGCAGTTTAATGAAAGAATCATACCAGCTGAGGGAAAATACATTTAAAAATTCTGTAATGGATGATATAGTATCTCTCTCTACCCACCCCTCCACACCTCCTTTCTTTGTGTATGTTTTTGTAATTGTTAGGTGCATTTGAGTCAGTTCTGACTCATAGCAAACCTGCATAGAACAGAACAAAAAACTCCCTGGTCCTGTGCCATCCTCAAAATTGTTGCTGTGCTTGAGCACATCGTTGCAGCCACTATGTCAATCCATCTCATTGAAGGGCTTCCTCTTTTTTGCTAACGCTCTACTTTACCAAGCATCATTTCCTACTCCAGGGAAGGGTCTCTCCTGGTAACATATCCAAAGTGCTTGAGACAAAGTCTTGCCATCCTCGCTTCTAAGGAGCATTCTGGTTGTACTTCTTCCAAGATACATTTGTTTATTCTTCTGACAGTCCATGCTATATTCAGTATTCTTTGCTAACACAAAAACTCAAAGGCAACAATTCTTCAGGCTTCCTTGTTCATTGTCCAGCTTTCTCATGTATATGAGGCAATTGAAAATACCATGACTTGGGTCAAGCACACTTTAGTCCTCAAGATGATATCTTTGTTTTTTAACACTTTAAAGAGGTCTTTTGCACCAGGTTTGCCCACTGCAATATGTAGTTTGATTTCTTGACTGCTGCTTCCATAGGTGTTGATTGTGGATCCAAGTAAAATGAAATCTTGACAACTTCAATATTTTCTCCGTTTATCATGATGTTGCTTATTGGTTCTGTTGTGAGAGTTTTTGTTTCCTTTATGTTGAGGTGTAAAACCATTCTGAAGGCTGTAGTCTTTGACCTTCATCAGTAAGTGCTTCAAGTCCTTTTCACTTTCTGCAGTCAAGGTTGTGTCATCTGCATGTAGCAGGTTGTAATGAGTCTTCCTCTAATCCTGATGCCATACTCTTCTTCATATAGTCCAGCTTCTCAGATGATTTGCTCAGCATACACATTGAATAAGTATGGTGAAAGGATACAACCCTGATGCACAACTTTCCTGATTTTAAATCACTCAGTATGCCCTTGTTCTGTTAAAATGACTTCCTCCTGGTTTATGTACAGGTTCTTCATGAGCATAATTAAGAATTCTGGAGTTCCCATTCTCCACAAAATTTTCTATAATTTGTTATGATCCACACAGTCAAATGCCTTTGCATAGTCAATAAAACAGGTAATCATCTTTCTGGTATTCTCTGCTTTTATCCAGGATCTCAGCAATGATATCCCTCATTCTATATCCTCTTCTAAATCCAACTTGAAATTCTGGCAACTCCCTGTCAAGGTACTGCTGCAACTGTTTTTGAACTATCTTCAGCAGAATTTTATTTGCGTGTGATATTAATGATATTGTTCGATAATTTCCACCTTCTGTTGGATCACCTTTCTTTAGAAAGGGCACAAATATGGATCTCTTCTAGTCATTTGGCCAGATAGCTGTCTTCCAAATTTCTTGGCATAGACCAGTGAGCACCTCCAGTGCTGCATCTGTTTGTTGAAACATCTCAACTGGTATTCCGTCTACTCCTGGAGCCTTGTTTTTCTCTAATGCCTTCAGTGCAACTTGGACTTGTTCCTTCAGTATCATCAGTTCTTGATCATATACTACCTCCTGAAATGTTTGAATGTTGAGCAATTCTTTTTGGTACAGTGAGTGTGTGTATTCCCTCCATCTTCTTTTTATGCTTCCTGCATTGTTCAATATTTTGCCCATAGAATTCTTCAAAATTGCAAATTGAGGCTTGCATTTTTTCTTTAGTTCTCTCAGCTTGAGAAATGAAGAACATATTCTTCCCTTTTGATTTTCTAACTCCAGGTCTTTGCACATGTCATTCTAATATTTTACTTTGTCTTCTCAAGTCGCCCTTTGAAAACTTCTGTTCAGCTCTTTTACTTCATCATTTGTTCCTTTCACTTTAGCTGCTCTACTTTCAAGAGCAAGTTTCAGAGTCTCTTCTGACATCCATTTTGGTCTTTTCTTTCTTTTTAATGACCTTTTGCTTTCTTCATATATAATGTCCTTTATGTCATCCCACAACTCGTCTTTGGTCATTAATTTTCAATGTGTCAAATCCATTCTTGAGATGTTTTCTAAATTTAGGTGGGATATACTCTAGATCATATTTTGGCTCTTGTGGACTTGTTTTAATTTTCTTCAGCTTCAACTTGAACTTGCATATGAACAATTGACAGTCTATTCTGCGTTCGGTCCCTGGTCTTGTTCCAACTGATGATATTGAGCTTCTTCTCCATTGTCTCTTTCCACAGATATAGTAGATTTGATTCCTGTGTATTCCATCAGGTGAGGTCTGTGTGTATAGTCGCCATTTATATTGTTGAAAAATGGTATTTGTGATGAAGAAGTCATTGGTGTTGCAAAATTCTATCATGCGATCATCAGCGTCGTTTCTGTTACCAAGGCCATATTTTTCAACTACCAATCCTTCTTCTTTGTTTCCAACATTTGCATTCCAATCACCAGTAATTATCAATGCATCTTGATTGCATTTTTGATTAATTTCAGACTGCAGAAGTTGGTGAAAATCTTCAATTAAGATATATATATGTGTGTGTATATATATGAATTAAACATTATAAATATATACTATGTGTAAGTATATGTAAAATACATGAATTTTTTTATATATATGTAAAATAAATATAATTATAAGTATATGTAAATGGTATATATACAAATATATAAAAAACTTATAGATATTGATAATATGTAGATAATAAAACATAGATAATACTGTATCTATAGATATAGCTATAGTACAGATAAAGGAAATAATGGTTATATCTAGAAGCTGTTACTTGGGGAAGACCAAGAAAAAAGTTTATTTGTAGTTTGATTAAAGTAAACAAGGGAAAGAAAAATTGTAAAACATTAAAATGATAAAGGATATAATCCAAAATTTCAGGAAAATAATTTTAAGAATATTCTGAATACTATAATAAATTATAATTATATAGGGTCCTTAAATGATAGTTTCTCTCAATGCAATAAAGCTAGAAATAAAACAAATGAAATAGATAAAAAAAAATTAAGATAATTTGAAGATTTCAAAAAGCATTAATACAAATTTCCAGTTAAAATGGAATGAAAAGTGAAATAACATTATTTAATAATTTACAAATTATGTGGAGTTCATATTAAAAACCAATAGGGTGTGATCAAAACTACATACATGGAAAGAAGATAGCAATATAAGGTTTTATTATTTAAAAAAAAAAAGTAAAATAAATGAACAAGCATTCAACTAAAGAAAGCACTAGAAAAAAGCCAATGAAATGAACAAAAATGTTAGGACACAGCAAATATAAAAGATGAAATCAATGAACTAGGAAAAAATAAAATCTTCAGAATACAGATACCCCAAAGCTTTTTTATTTCATAAAAAGCAAAAATATAGAAAAACCTGGCATGTGTTTTTAATGGAAAGAAAAAATATATATCCTTATAAATATGAAATTATAACCACATTTATGCAAAATAAATTTAAAAGTATGTCATTTGCAACATTATGCCAGTAAAATTTATTATGTAGAAGAAAGGAATATTTTCCAACCAAATATAAATAGCAGACATTTTCTAAAGAGAAATAAGTAGCAAATCTAAGCCAATGCTTCTCAAACTTGAGCTTATATCAGAATCACCTGAAGGACTTGTTAAACTGCATTTTGGTGGTTCCCTCACTTAGGTTTCCTGTTGTATTAGGTTTAAGATGTTACATTTCCAACCAACTCCCAGGTGATGCCATTGTTGCTTGTCTGGGATCATACTATGAGAACCACTGCTCTAAGCGAACAGCCAGAAGAAAAAGTAAAAACATAGTAAAACTCTCACTGTCAAGTCAATTCCGAATCATAGCAACCCTATAGGACAGAACAGAACTACCTCATAGTTTCCAAGGAGCGGCTGGTGGATTAGAACTGCTGACCTTTGGTTAGCAGCTGAGTTCTTAACCACTGTGCCACCAGGGCTCCAAAATATAGTACAAGTCCTAAAATTGTTGTTAATTCACTTTACCCTTCAGATCGCAATTAATTCTCATGTTTTAAAAATAATTTCAGTAGACAGATTAAAACAGAAAGTTTTCTCAACTAATTTTACATAGCTATCATAACCTTAATATCAATACCTCGTATAGTCCAAAAATTAAAATTCACATATACATATAAATGTAACAATTGCAAGCAACAATACTAGCAAATAAATTTAAATAATATGTTTAAGTACTGAAATGTATCCACCAAGTAGGGTTTATTTCAAGAAAGCCAAAATGGGCCAATGTTAACATAATTAATTTAAATAAAATCCAGGATTGTCATTTTCATGTTTAAAAACTAAAATATGCAAAACATTTTCAAAAAGTCAACAGTTAATATCATAGTAATAGTAGTATACAACAGGCATTCCAAATAAAATCAAGAAGACAAGACTTCATCTATCACTATTCTAGTCAATATTTTTAGAAACAGTAGCAAATTTAATAATGAAATATTTAAATAAATCATGTAAATATTGAAAAGTAAGAGATAAGTTATCATTATCTGAAGGTGATATGATTACACATATAGTAAATATAAATTGAAAAAATAAAACTAGTAAAGCAATATAAGGTGACTGGGAACTAGGTAGATATACACACACACAAAGCATAGCTTTCCTTTAAAATAATTACCATTTATTATGTAAATATGAATATAATTCAGTTCACAATCACAACAAAACTATAAAATATCTAGGTCTATATTTAATAAGAAAAACATGTGGCCTATATGGAGAAAACTAAACCATTTTAAGCAAAGTTATAAAATAAAATGTGAATTATAAGAAGTCATCTGATGTTCCTAGATGGAAAATTTAATATTAAGAAGAGATTAAATTTCCACTAGTCAGTTTATATACATTTAGTCCATTGCTACTGAGAGTCCTAATAGGATTACTGGTTGTTGATATTTGATTAATTGTAATTTGCAATTGGACAAATGCCATTGTAATTTTCTGAAATAATTAAAATTTTATAATGGAAAATTCTTTACCATGTACTAAATGCTATCAAGTTACTGTAACTAGAATATAAAAATCTGTTGCCATTAAGTCAGCCCTATGTGTCATGGAATAGAACCTCATATGCTTCATCGGATTTTTTGACTGTCATCTTTATGGAGCAGTTCGCTAGGTATTTCTTCCAGGGATCTGTAGATGGATTCAAACCACCAACCTTTAGGTTAGCAGTCGATTGCACATTACTTGTGCAACCCAGGCTCCTGTAACTAATATATGGTGACATAAAAATTGGTAAACGGAACAGTATAAGTCAGACAAAAAAAAAAAAAACAGATATGCAGGGAATTTAATAATTATTAGACATTGAAATTTCAGATTATTGGGAAAAGAAGGAAATGCAAAATAAATTAGCAGGCACAATTAGTTATTCACTTGAATGAAAGTAAATTTATATTTCCACTTTATACTTCAAATTAAAATATAAATGGAAGCAATACATTTATTAGACACTAGAAAAAACACGAGGAGCCGAGGTGGTACAGTAGTGAAGCACTCAGCTGCTAACCAAAAGATCAACTGTTTGAACCCACCAGAGGCTCAGTGGGACAAAGATGTGGCAGTCTGCTTCCACAAAGATTTACAGCCTTGGAAACCCAGCGGGGCAGTTCTACTCTGTCCCATGGGGTCTCTATGAGTCAGAATTGGCTTGATGGTGCACAACAACAACAAAGAAGACAATATAGATATATATTGTTATAATCTTAGAGTAGGACAAGCTTGTCTGAGGCAAACAGTGAACCAAGAACTCATAACAGAAAGGCAATGACCGTTATACTCACAATCTTTTTTTTTTTTAATGTTCGTTGAAACTGTCATTAACAGAAGGCAAAGAAAATATTTCCATGCACAAATAATAAACAAGAGATTAATAAAGTAAAATATGGAATTATATTATTTTATTGTTGTACTTTTTAAGTGAAAGTTTACTATTGAAGTTAGTCTCTCATACAAAAATTTATACGTACATTGTTATGCGACCCTAATTGCTCTCCCTACACTGTGACAGCAGACTCCTCCTTTCTACCCCTGATTTCCTGTGTCCATTCAACCAGTTTCTCTCCCTGTCTGCCTTCTCATCTCACCTCCAGACAGGAGCTGCCCATTTCGTCTCATGTATCTACTTGAGCTAAGAAGCATACTCTTCACCAGTATCATTTGATGTCCCATAGTCCAGCCTAATTTTTGTCTGAAGAGTTGGCCTTGGGAATGGTTTTAGTTCTGGGTTGACAGAGAGTCCAGGGGCCATGCTTTCTGGGGTTCCTCCAGTCTCAGACCATCAAGTCTGGTCTTTTTACTAGATTTTAAGTTCTGTACCTCACTTTTCTCCTGCTCCATCAGAGACTCTCTGCTGTCTTCCCTGTCAGGGCGGTCATTGGTGGTAGACAGGCACCATCTAGTTCTTCTGGTCTCAGGCTGATGCAGTCTCTGGCGTATGTGGCCCTGTCTCTTGGGCTAATATTGTCCTTGTGACTTTGGTGTTCTTCCTTCTCCTTTACTCCAGGTGGTTGGGACCAATTGATGCATCTTAGATGGCTGCTCGCTAGCTTCTAAGACCCCAGATGCCACTCACCAAAGTAGGATGCAGAACATTTTCTTAATAAACTTTGTTATGCCAATTGAAGCATGGTCCCTAGACACCCACCTGTGCTATTCTGTCCCTCGAAGTGTTTGGTTATATTCAGGAAACTTCTTAGCTTTGGCTTAATCCAGTTATGTTGACTTCCCCTGTAGTGTGTGTTGTCCTTCCTTTCACCTAAGATGATTCTTGACTACTATCTAGTTAGTGAGTGACACTCTCCCTCCCTTTCCACCCTTATAACCATCAAAGAATGTTTTCTTCTGTGTTTAAACCTTTTCTTGAGTTCTTATAATAGTGATCTTATACAATATTTGTCCTTTTGTGACTGACTAAATTCACTCATCATAATGCCTTCCAGATTCCTCCATGTTATAAGATGTTTCACGGATTCATCATTGTTCTTTATCGTTGCGTGGTATTCCATTGTGTGACCATACCATAATTTGTTTATCCATTCGTCCGTTGATGGACACCTAGGTTGTTTCCATCTTTTTGCTATCATGAATGGTGCTGCAATGAACATGGGTGTGCATGTATCTATTCGTGTGACACCTTATTCCTCTAGTATATAAAATATGGAATTTTTAATTACAAAAATTAATAGAAGAATAGACTAAGTCTGAAAATAACTATAATAAGTAGCCAGATGAAAAGATTCCTAATGTTATTAGTTAACAGGGAGATGCAAAATTATGGAAATGAAGAATACTTTTTTGCCTTTCAAATTATTAAAATTATGGAAATTGATAACATATAATGTCAATAGGCATGTAGAAAAATGGTCACTTTCATATTGTTTGATGGACCTATCAATTAAAATATTTTTTTTGAAAATAATTTGGTGCTATTTTTGAGAATTAAAAATAATTAGTATTATTTGATCCATCAATCCCATTTCTAATCCACAGGGGAAAAAAAATTGATACAAAAATCTAAACAGCACTAATCATACTTAATTGCATAAAATTGACAAAAACATGTTTACCAGTTTGAAAATGATATACAACTGGAAAATGAAAAGAAAAAAGAAAATTTGTCCGTAAATATGCATTGTTCCTCTATTTCTTCTTTCTGTTGATTCCAACTCATGTTGGCTCCATGTGTTACAAAGTAGTACTGTTCCATAGTGTTTTCTTGTCTGTAATCTTTATCAAAGCAGATCAGCAGGCCTTTAGTGGCAATGCTGAGTATGTTCAAACTGCCAATGTTTAGGTTAGTAGTCAAACACACGCTGTTTGCGTCACCCAGGCACCTTCTACCTAGCGCTAGTGCTCAATAAATGTTACAGATGTTGACGGTGTTCAGATATGAGTAATTGTTATAATGCTCTGTCTCTAAGAACACATAAAACTGTCAGCAAGTATATATAACAAAATATTAATGATTTTCATCTCTGGGATGGCAAAATATGGGAGAGAAATGGGAGTTTTACTTCTTAATTAATATAATTTTAAAATGTGGGACAATTAGTGATCTTTAAAATTTTATAGTATTATTAAAATACATTGAAATGTTTCTAAACCCACTTCTGTGGCACTTAAATTCTCATTCAAATATTTGCTTTTAATCTGATCTGAATCCCTGCCTCTTATTGGATTGTTTTAATAATGATTTGAGATTTTCTTTGGTTTTATTTGCTTAGATCGCATTTTACTTGAGTACTTTTCTTTACATCTGCTACTCAACTGATCATTTTTGTTTGATTCATCCTTTTGTCTTTTCCTTTCATTGATATGTACAACAATTTTATATGTTTATTATGTGAGTAGCCACTATGTGCTGGACACGATTCTAAATATTGGTATAGCAGGAATCAATATTGGAGGATACAGCAAGAAAAAAACTTCAGCTTTCTTGGAGCTTATTTTCAGACAGAGGTGACACCATAAAAAAGTGAAGAAATAAGATAATTTCAAATAGCACTAAGAGGATGTGAAGAAATGAAAAAGGATATTACAATAGAATGTGACTAATTATTTGATGCATTTTGCACAATGAATTAATTCATGTTGACCTGAGATGTCTTGTTCTATATTAAGTGTGCCAAACCAAAAAAGAAAAGCCAAACCCATTACCATCGAGTCAATTCCAACTTACAGTGACCCTATAGGACAGAGTAGAACTGCCCTATAGGGTTTCCAAGGAGTTGCCAGTGGATTCAAACTGCCAAACTTTTGGTTACCAGCCGAGCTCTTAACCACTGTGCCACCAGGACTCCTTAAATGTATTAGCACATGACGAATTCTTCTATTTTGCATGTTGTTCTTTGCATCTGCTTATTAAAGTTTAACTGTTTTTGTCTGTTTTTTCAGGATTAGACTTTATGCATTCTGATGGTCTCAGGGTCGTAACCATGAGCCTTGTAACTACTGGGTCATTCATTTTGTTTTCCAACTTTCTGGCCTTTTTAATAGCTGTGACTTTCCCAGTCTGTGACCACACTGATTCTGCCTTGTCTTAGTTTTGTCCTTGTCTTTGATTTGCAGGGTCAATTTCTGGATATAGTGCTGCTAGGAAAAGGAAAAGTAACTCTCATCTGGGAGCAATAGAATCCGTATTCCATGATCACTCCCTAAAGAAAAATATTCTTCTTTTCCACAGTGCAGCATGGAAAGGAGATGCCATACTTAATATGCATAGGGTGTATTTCGAATTTCAGAAGAAAGGCCTGGCAATTTACTTCTGAAAATAAGCCATTCAAAACCCTGTGGAGCACAGTTCTACTCTAACACACATGGGGTCGCCATGAGTGAGAATTCACTGGCTGGCAACAAACAAAAACTAACAACAACAGTGATGACAATTGTTTACCCAGGCAACATGTACAATGCTGTCAGCAAGGAGAGTATCATAGTACAGTATTAGGGAGGGAAGAGTGTTAGCACACAAGATTATTCCCAGTGGAGGATCGAGTTAACAAGATAAACAAAATAACGCTCATATGGGCCACTTACTGAGGTATAAATGCATTGGTGAATAAATATTTCTTAATATTTCTGCTGGCATATGTTGTCTTATATTAACATAAGAAAAACATGAAATACTTAGTTTCCTAAATGCTGTTTAGGATTTTATTCCTAACGGGTTCGTTTAATAATTTCCCAAATATTTATTGTGTGCTTATTCCAATTCCTTGGCTAAACACTATAGTGGGTACAAAGATCACATGATGCCACAAATAGTGTGAATTCCAGTAGATGGGGAGTAAAACAGGATACACATTAATCTTAGCTTTTAGGTGGCTGGAGCCCTGGTGATGCAGTGGTTAAGAGGTTGACTATTAACCAAAAGGCTGGCAGTTCGAATCCACCAGCTGCTCCTTGGAAACCCTAGGGGGCAGTTTTACGCTGTCCTACGGGGTTGCTTTGAGTTGGAATCAACTCAGCATAATGGGTTTGGTTTGGTTTTTGGTTTTACGGGGCTAAAAGAGATACAGATTAACAGGGGTTAAGGGAATTAGTTTCTTTTCCTTTAAATTCTTGGCATATATATCTTACTGTTTACTATAGTATTAAGTTATTATAAGGAGTATTTAGCCCTGCAATAAAAGACACGAAAAGTTTTTTACACATATGTTAGCAATTACCTTACTGTTCTGTAGTTAAAACATCAGGGTATAATAAACTCAACACAAATATCTGTATTATGTTTCAATTTTATTTGTGGAGAGGAAAATTTAAGATTACTTTGAGGCAGATTGCAGTAGCTATAGTGGTGTGACTTAGTATTTCAGCCATAATAAATGTTAAAACAATGAAAGATTTAAGCAAACCCATTTCGTAACTAACTGTAACAGTAACCATCTTTGCAACTGAAAATATGCATAATTATGCATAATTAAGACCTATGAATTATCTTCCCTACCTCCTAGGTGTCTGATGCCGAGTCTGAAAAGGCCATGCATTATACCCATGGAAATGCTTCCACCAGCATAAATTATATTTGGCTAGCTGACATCGATAGATATTCAGCCACAAAATAGTGCTCATGTAAGAACATCTTAGCCCAATTCTCTGTTTTCCCTACATACAGTCTTGATTTTGTAGCAGTGGTTAATCATCCCAGTAAGTTCCAATTTGGATACTCTTCAACACAGAAGTCAGCACTGAGAGCAGAAACAAGCAAGGCAGTAAGAATTTCAAAGGCTTCTGGAAAGGTCCTCCAGCTTCTGTAGACCATATCCAGAAACAAATTACTATTATACATTGTGTAAAAAGCAAAAGCCAACATTAAAATAAGAAACTTTATCCACATTAATTCTTCTGAAATCTGAAATGGGTCTGTGCTTACTGTGGAAATATCTTCCTAGTCTGGAAGAAACGTGACAAAGACAAGTGGACTTTTATTGCACCATATATATTACCACCCAAATGTCCTATCAAATAAGATATTTGCATGGTTATGATTTAATATCCTTCAGCCTTAGTCAGTCACTAAGAGCCTCTTATTCTGCCACTGTAGGAAAAATATGACTACTTAATTCTCATAACCATAAATTTCAAGTTAGTGGAATAGTTACCAATCAGAATTTCTTCAGTCATCAGCCCTTTCTTACATTACCTGTTTTTTTCTATGTCATTACAGACAAATACAAAAGCAATAATCTTAATCATAGAAATTTAGCAATGTTCTCAGACTGCTTAAGATGGGAACCTTTTTGTCTAGCCCTGAAGTAAATTAAATCGGGCTCTGAACATAATATAGGCTTTGAAAGGAAACGTTCTCATTTTCCTTTGATTTGTCCACCTACTTCTTTACTATACCTGCTACATAATTTTTAAAAGCTACCACCTCTTTTGTAACTTGAATTTGTTCTGGCCAGATTCTATAGGTCTAAAGATAATTTTGTTACTATACAGACTATAATAATTATTATGTGGTGGAATACTTAAAAAATGTTGTTAGTTGCTGTCAAGTAATTTCTGACTCATGGGGACCCCATATGTGCAGAGCAGAACTACTCAATAGAGTTTTCAAGGCTGTGACCAACAGAATCAGATCATCACCAGGACTGTCTTCCAAGGTCCTCTTAGTGGGTTTGAACCACCAACTTCTCAGTTACTAGTCAAATGCTTAACTGTTTTTGCCACACAGGGACTCCATGTATTACCTAAATAATAGTGTATTTTAATGAAGAATCAGACACCTAAATGAGGTACTTGGATTCTACATTTGAAAAATTGAAAGGTTATGGCCCATCATAGTAATCACATAGAGACTACAATGCTCAGTATAGAAAGACAAAGTTCTGAATTATATTTTTTCCCATTTTATAACATTATGTACTGTACTGGAATATATGTATATGTATTTTTTTAGGAAAGCTAACTGTTCATATCTTCGTAGGAAGGTGCTGTCTCGTAGGACGTTTGCTCCTGAAACAGATATTTTGACTGAAGTAAAATTTGTATTTATTTGAGTAAAATATCAATTCTAAAAAGATTATTTGTCCCAAATACTTGATAATTTTATCTCAAAACAATATGGTTTTACTTCCAAAAATTTCATTGTAAATTTGTTTTTTTTTCCAAATATAATTCTAGCACTATTACATAGTGCTTCTCTTTTATTCACTAAACCACACTCAACTCTTTAGTAAATTAACTATTTTTAGAAAAAGCAACCTCTTCTCATGGAATCCCTGGGTAGTACAAATGGTTAAGCACTCTACTACTAATCAGAAAGTTGGAGGTCTGAACCCACCCAGAGGCTCTTTGGCAGAAAGGCCGGGAGATCTACTTCTGACAGATCACAGCTGCGGAAAACCCTATAGAATATGCTTCTAGTCTTAAACACATAAGGTCACCCTGAGTTGGAATTAACTCAATGACAACTGGTTTAGTTTTAACCTATTCCCTCCAGAATGATAATTTATACAATAAACATCAAATAAAAATAGAAAATAATGGAATTTCTTTCTAAACAGATCCATCATATAGAAACCAATAATGAATACTATAATTTGGTGTGACCCCAAAGCTAAAAGCCCCAAACTAGACTATTGAATCACAGGACAAAACAAAACTGCTGCTTTTATTTTATTAATAAATCTGGAAAACTGATTCTTTCAGTAAACAGCTATTTCTTTTTAAATTGTCTTTTTTCCCACCCGGTAACTGTTTTATTTTATTTTATTTTTATGTTTAAACTTAAAGATCTTTACAATGGCTTTGATTATAGGCCAGAATATCCAATATCTGAAGAAGACAAAAATGTAGTATTTAATAACGACAACAAAAGTTTATAAAATATTTAACAGATTACTTTAAAATAAAAGAATAATTTATTCAGATAAAGAAACAAATAGAAAATCATATGGCATTTAAAAAGAATTCTTTACCCTTTGGTAATTTCTGAGCTATAAAATAGTTATTTTTAGCTGTGTCCACATCTTTATCACCTGTTTGCTAAATGGTAAACTGTCTCTCTGCTTACTCTTTCACCTGCCAAACACTCATAAAACCTCTCTGGCTGTTGTCACCACTCAACTGAAATGTACCGATTTGATGGCACTACATTTCTGGAATATTTTGTTGCACTTAGCCTTGTCTTACTTTCTATTTATTGAAATTATTTGCTTACTTGAACTTCCTCAACCCCATGCTCTCTTGAGTCTTGTAATTCTCTGACCACAAGCTAGTTTTATGCCACCTTCATGGGCTTTTCTGACTTCATTTGCTAGAAAATAAACTGTTGATGATCACCAGGATTGTTTACTGTTCTTCTCTTCTCTCTCTGAATCTTTCTGGTTATTTCACTCTTCCTCATTTGAAATCATGACCAGAAAGATTCAGAGAGAGAAGAGCAAAAAAGTAAACAATCCTGGTGATCATCATGTAATCTTTCACCATACTTATTCAATCTGTATGCTGAGCAAATAATCTCAGAAGCTGGACTTTATGAAGAAGAATGCCATATTGGGGTTGGAGGAAGACTCGTTAACAACCTGCAGTATGCAGTTGATGCAACCTTGCTGAAAGTGAAGAGAACTTGAAGCACTTACTGAGGAAGCTCAAAGACACAGTCTTCAGTATGGATTACACCTCAACATAAAGAAAACAAAAATCCTCATAACTGGACCAATAAGCAACATCATGATAAACAGAGAAAAGATTGAAGTTGTCAAGGATTTCATTTTACTTGGATCCACAATGAATGCCCGTGAAAGCAGCAATCAAGAAATCAAACTACATATTGTAAATCTGCTGCAAAATAGCTATTTCAAGTGTTAAAAAGCAAAGATGTCACTTTAAGGACTAAAGTGTGCCTCACTCAAGCCATGGTATTTTCAATCACCTCATATGCATGCAAAAACTGGACAATGAATAAGAAAGACGGAAGAAGAGTTGATGTCTTTGAATTATGGTGTTGGTGAAGAATATTGAATATACCATGGACTGCCAGAAGAATGAGCAAATCTATCTTGGAAGAAGTACAGCCAGAATGCTACTTAGAAGTGAGGATGGTGAAAATTCGTCTCACATACTTTGGGCATGTTATCAGGAGGGACCAGCCCTTGAAGAAGGACATCATGGTAGGTAAATTAGAGGGTCAGTGAAAGAGAGGAAGCCCCAAACAAGATAGACTGACACAGTGTCTGCAATGATGGACTTAAGAATAACAACAAGTGTGAGGATAGTGCAGGACATAGTAGTGTTTCCTTCCGTTGTACATAAGGTCACTGTGAGTTTGAACCAACTCGATGGCACCTAACAACAACAACATGGTTTGAACCACCATCTACACAGATAATAATATTCATTTTATTACCAGTCTAAATCTAATCATGTAATTGCCTATATTCCCACAGCTAATCAAGAAATCCTCTTTTTTCTCACCCTCCACAAATCTCAGACTCTCATCACCTTCCATCTGCACTATAACAGTATCTCCTCAAGTCCTCTCTCTGCCTCCAGTCTCAATTCTTCAAATTCATGCTCCTCCTAGCTAGCCACATCTCTGTTGTTGTTGTTATTGTGTGCCACTGAGTCAATTCCAACTCAAAGCAACCATGTATGACAGAGTAGAACTGCCCCATAGAGTTTTCTAGGCTGTAATCTTTTCTCCATGGAATGACTGGTGGGTCCGAATTGCAGACCTTTTGGTTAGCAGCCAAGCACTTAACCTTGTGCCGCCAGAGCTCGTTGATCACATATCTAGTGGCCCACTATTGCATACAGAGGTACTCCCAAGTTCCTTACCATGTTTTGGCCCTGTCTCAATCTTCAGCCTTACCTCCAGAAATTGCCTGTTGTTTCTGAATTTTTTTTTTTTCCTCTTGATTCTGCTCTTTCACATATCATCACCTCTGTCTGGATGAACCTGACCTCGTCCACCCATCCTCCTCCAATAATTTCTCGCATATATATTCTCTCTTTCTTTATTCACAAGTTACAAAGTTATCTCCTGTCCAGCTTTGAATAATCAGCTCAGGACTCTCTTCACTCAAAAAGTTGTCCTGACTTACCATACTAAAGTTTGTAACTCCTGTTTGATACCCCATAATACTCTGTGCATATTTCTATTGAACATTAATCACATTTTCCACATTTTTAATAGTCATCTGTTTGTCTATCTTCCCTTAGAATCAGAGCTCCTTGAGGAACTCCTTCTTAGTTATTGAAGTATGCCTACATTTTGCACATATATTGTCATTTAGCAGTTCTCAGTAGATAGTAAATGATCATTTAGCTATGGATAAATAAAAGTCTGATTACTTTCCAAACTCTGGACTGATTTCTTTGGCTGTTTCTCTTACATTTGATTTATACTACTCTTATTGTCAGAGAAGAACAAATAGTATAAAATTCTCATCATAATTTAAATGAAACTTTCTAGATATTTATAAAGACAGGCATGTTATCCTTTTGAATGTTTCTAATAATTTCAGAGAATGGAAATATTAAAATCTTGACTAATTTTCAGTAAGGGGTTAATAATGTGCAATACATTTTCCATAAATATATTTTAAATGAAGTATTTTCAAGTATGTTTTAAAATATAATAGAGGCTGGTATCTGACTTGAGTGATTTTAACAGAATTTTGATTTTCCTACAGTCATTTAATTTCTGGGACATGAACTTTCCTAATGTTCCATAGCTAATTTAATCTTACCTGGTTTTAGCTGTCATGTGCTTTTAATGACTATACTTGCAAAATGTATCAGAGCTAAGGATTTTTTTTTACAATAGCTACACTCTAGCTAGAAGCTATAATGCTGCAAGTGACAATGATAAATGAGAGTGTATTCCTGAAGATGTAATTAATCTGCAGCAGGGTCAGAACAGCTCCTTAGGTAAATGAAACTAAATTAGCTGTGTAGTCTATAATTAGCTTACAACCATATTAGTCCAAGTGTAATATTATTCATTATACATGTAAGGTATTATTTTCTCCATACTAAAGTTGTAATTTGCTAAGTAATGATTAACAATTCATCTTAATACTTTAGTCATACTATCATAATATAATTGTCAGACATTTTCATTTTATTCCATTTACCGTTTCTATTTGAAAGGTAGAGGTACATGTGTATCCTGTACATTGTATGTACAGAAATGAGTAATTTTAAAATAACACATGAATTCTTACAATTAGATTGGTTCCCAGATGACACATATGGCAGCAAGTTTATTTTGGATTCTTTGAGCACCTGAAGGTGTATATAAAGCCGACTTACAGCATTCAGTATGCATTGAGTCCTGTTAGTACAGGAGCATCATATTAACTCCTACAGAAAAAAAAATAAATAAATGGGGGAGGGAATTTTTGACACAAAGTGGGCACAAATCACTTCCACTTCCATTTTATTGACTAAAGGAAGTCTATGGCCAAATATAACTTCAACGGGGCAGTAAAATTTATTTCTATCATGTCCCCATTAGAAGAAGAACCAGGATATTTGCGAACATGTCTAATGACTATCATAGAGAATCTGTTCACCAAATATTCAGTGTCATCTCTGGCCTAGCCCAGGACACTCATGCTCTGATTGACATGTTAAACCTAAAATCCCATTCTTTTTAACTCATAACGCACTTTTTAAAAAATGGTGGTGTGGTGGTTAAGAGCTGTGGCTGCTAACCAACAGGTTGACAGTTCGAATCCACCAGGCACTCCTTGGAAACTCTATGGGGCAGTTCTCCTCTGTCCTGTAGGGTCGCTATGAGTTGGAGTTGACTCGATGGCAACAGGTTTGGGTTTTTTTGTTTGTTTTTGTTCTATAAACGTCATTGAGAAACCCTCATCCTTAATTTTTCCCCTTGAGCTATCTTTTCCAACTGAAATAATTTAATGTATGCTATACTCTTAGCCTAGAGCCCTGGTGGAGCAGTGGTTAAGAGCTATGGCTGCTAACCAAAAAGTTGGCAGCTTCAATCCACGAGCTGCTCCTTGAAAACCCTACTCTATCCTATAGGGTCGCTATGAGTTGGAATTGACTTGACGGCAGGCCGGTTTGGTTTTTTTGGTTTATACTCTTAGCCTAACTTTTCTCCAATACACTTTAATCTTTTAGAGATTCCAAGAATGGGTATGAAGGCCATTTCTTTAATTTCTTCCTTTTTCTGAGGCAATTTAATAAACAGAGTTTTTAACGATAGGTTTGTGTCCTTACCTTTTTTTTTCTTTGCAAAAGTTGAGTTTTAATCTACTCTTTTTTTTCATTCTAATGCTATCTCAGTTTAATCTTTCTCCATATAGGACTGAGGAAATATTTTTACTTCCAGCCCTGAAAGTCCTCTAATTTATTAGTTCTCTCTGTATATCCTTTTATTCCTTTTTGCAAACTCTCCAGTCCTTTTATGTGCCCATCAATTTCTTGGAATACTTTGCTAAATAAATACCACCAGCTGCAACCCACACACACTATTTACTTTTTTTTTTTTTAATTTAATGTCTGTGCCTAGGGCTCAAGTTATTTAGGTATTTGATCCACTCCCGTTTCATCAGGGCAGAACATGGATCACTTTCCTTCCCACCTCTGAGAATAGTGTTCTCACTGCCTACCACTCTAGGCCTGACTGCTAAACCAATGCCACATATTTTGATTTTTTGTAATCATGGCAGCATGTTCTGTAAGGTACCGATCTATTATGGTGTGGTAGCAAAAACACATGAATCTCAGTGGATTAAAAGCAACAACAGTTTGTTATTCAAGCTATGCATCCAGCATGATTTGGCAGGATTCTCTGATCTACATCATCCTCATTCAGGGACTCACAATTGGATGTTTTCTCCACAATTTGAAAGTTGATGGTTGCCTAGGCAGCAGAAAGGGGATATGGTGAATCACACACTGGTTCTTAAAGGCATCTGACTGGCAGTAACATATTACCCTGGTTCACATTTTTCTTCATCTTCTCCTTCCCCTCCCCCACAAAGCATGTCACATGGTCACTCTAATTTCTGAAGGTACCCAGAGGGAGGTGAACTGAGATATGGGCACACAACCATAATGGCTATCATAGCATGGATGCATGGAAAGGGATAGAAAGAGAAATTGAAAAATCTGACAAAGAAAGAAAACATTTAGCATTAAGAGGAGATTGAAAGGGATGGCTAGCTATTGAAAGGATGAAGAGGTATAAAGGAAAATGAGGGTGTTTAAACAACTAAATTTTTTAAGAGACAGTTTTGGCTAAGACATGAAGAAGCATCTGACAGTAAAAATACCAGTGGGAGGGAATGAGAGGGAAAATTGACATTTGGGAGAGAGCCTAGAAAGCAGAGAGAGAAAGAACTGAATTATTGGAGAAAAAAATAGTGTAATAGGCCTGGAAAGCAAAGATGGATTTCTCTAAAAGAGAAAACAACACTGCTAAGGAATTTAACATTCTGTCCTAGAAGAATTTGCCTGTCAAAAATCAACATGTGAAGTTTTTATGAACATTATTATCATTCAGGCCCAAATATGTATGACTGTCCATACAATTATAAATGTGCCTGATTTAATTGAAATATTTTTTGAAAAATAATAACCTGACTTGTTTTTCCTTAGACTCTGAATTTTCACCTACATATCAACAATGTTTGAACCCATGAGACTAAAAGATGTTATTGGCATTCTTTTTTCCATACACAAAAATTAGTGAATCTCCAAATATGTGTTATTTTTAAATTCCTAAAATCTTAATTTTCCATTATTTGAACAAACCTACATATTATGTTTATTCATTTTGTTCTATGAGCAGTACATCTTTTGATAAATACCTTCAAGGCTGATGAAAATCACTGCTGTTCTACCAAGCATTTGCAAAAATATTGGAAATTTATCATAACTCTTATTTGACCAGCTTAGTCAGTTCATATTCTCAGTGACTGTGCTTAGCCCAAAGGAGCCCTTGTGGTGCGATGGTTAAGCACTTGGCTGCTAATCAAAAGGTTGGCAGTTAGAACCCACCAGCTGCTCCATGGGAGAAAGATGTGGCAGTCTGCTCCCATAAAGATTGTTGTCGTTGTTAGGTGCCGTCAAGTTGGTTCTGACTCATAGTGACCCTATGTACAACAGAACAAAACACTGCCTGGTCCTGTGCTATCCTCACAATTGTTGTTATGTTTGAGCCCATTTTTACAGCCACTGTGTCAGTCCATCTTGTTGAGGGTCTTCCTCTTTTTCAATGACCCTCTACTTTACCAAGCATGATGTGCTTCTCCAGGGACTGATCCCCCCTGATAACATGTCCAAAGTAGGTGAGACATAGTCTCACCATCCTTGCTTCTAAGGAGAATTCTTTTTTTTTTTTTTTTTTTAAATATATATTTTATTGTACTTCAGGTGAAAGCTTACAGAGCAAATAGTTTCTCATGAAATAGTAGTACACATGTTGTTTTTTGACATTGGTTAACAACCCCACAACGTATTAAGCCTCTAAATTCTCAACCTTTTTTTTTGATGAAAATTACAGATGGCCAAAGATACACCGTTTCAAAAATTTCTACATTCACAGTTCAGTGACAGTGACTACGCTCTTCCAACTGTGCTGTTATTCTCACTTAAGATGAAGGCTTACAGAACAAAATAGTTTTTCATTTAACAGTTACTACACATGTTGCCCTATGACCATGGTTAACAATCTCACAGCACATCAAGAATATCCTTACTCCACCTTGTGTTCCCTATCACCATGGGGCTTCCTTGTCCCCTTCTGTCTTCTGGACCTTGTCAGTGGACTATTGTACCTCTTTACTCTCATTTGTTTATTTATTTATTTATTTATTTTTATTTTATTTAAACACCATTTCAAAACTTTTTACTTACACATTTAAGTGATATTGACTATGCTCTTCCAATTGTGCTGCCATTCTCGCCCAAGATGAAGGCTTACAGGAAAAAACAGCCTCCCATTTAATAGTTACTACAAATGTTGCCCTATATCAGTGGTCAACAATCTCACAATACATCGACAGTGTCCTTATTCAATTTGTGTTCCTTATCATCAGTTTCCTACTCTCCCTCTGCCTTCTGGCCCTTGTCACTGGACTCCTGTACATCGTTAGTCCCATTTAGTTTTACTGGGGTGTCCATTCCCAGGCTTAACATCGAACCTTGAAGGTAACTTCCCCTCTGAGCTGAAAGGGTGTCTGGGGGCCACACTCTCGAGGTTTCTCTAGTATTCTTTAGGCCAGTATATCTGGTCTTCTTTTTTTTTTTTTTTTTTTTTTTGGGAGTTAAAATTATGCTCTACATCCTACTCCAGCTCTGCCCAGAACCCTCTGTTGTGATCCTGGTCAGAGGAGTCATTGGTGGTAGCCGGGCACCATCCAGCTGTACTGGGCTCAGTCCCGTGGAGGCCTTGGTAGCTGTGGACCATTAGTCCTTCGGACTAATCTTTTCCTTGTATCCTGTTCTCTTCGTTCTCCCTTGTTCCCGAAGGGATGAGATCAGTGGAGTATCTTAGATGGCCGCTCATAGGCTTTTAAGACCCCAGACACTACTCACCAAGGTAGAATGTAGAGCATTATCTTTATAAGTAGTGTCATGCCAATTGAGCTAGATGTTCCCCGAGATCATGGTCCCCAGAGCCCTCCGTCCAACAACTCAGTCCCTCAGGGGGTTTGGATGTGTCTATAGGGCCTCCATGACCTTTCCTTGTGCAGGTTGTGTTAGTTTCCCCTGTACTATGTACTATCTCATCTCTCACCCAAGTTACCAATTACCTATTACCTATTTAGTATCCCCCCCACCCCGTCCCTGGTAACCAACAAGGATTGTTACATTTTGCATGTGAATTTTTTCATGGGTTTTTACAATAGAGGTCTCATACAATATTTGTCCTTTTGTGACTGACTTATTTCACTCAGCATGATGTCCTCCAGTTTCATCCATGTTAAGAGATGGTTCACCGATTCATTGTTCTTTCTCGTTGCATAGTACTCCATTGTGTGTATGTACCATAGTTTGTGTATCCATTCGTCTGTTGATGGACATCGAGGTTGTTTCCATCGTTTTGCTATTGTGAATAATGCTGCCATGAACATAGGTGTGCATATGTCTATTCGAGTGATGACTCTTATTTCTCTAGGATATATTCCTAGGAGTGGGATTGCTGGATCGAATGGTACGTCTATTTCTAGCTTTCTGAGGAAACGCCATATCATTTTCCAAAATGGCTGTATCATTTTGCATTCCCACCAGCAGTGTATAAGAGTTCCCGTCTCCCCGCAGCCCCTCCAACATTTGTTATTTCCAGTGTTTTTGATTCGTGCCAGTAATGCCGGGGTGAGATGGTATCTCATTGTGGTTTTAATTTGCATTTCTCTAATGGCTAGTGATCGCGAGCATTTCCTCATGTGTCTGTTGGCCATTTGAATGTCTTCCTTGGTGAAGTGTCTGTTCATTTCCTTTGCCCATTTTTTGATAGGATTGGTTGTCTTTTTGTTGTAGAGGTGTTGGATTTTCTTGTAGATTATGGAGATTAGACCTTTGTCTGACTTGTACTGTCCAAAAATTTTTTCCCAGTCTGTAGGTTCTCTTTTAACTCTTTTGGTGAAATCTTTTGAAGAGCATAGATGTTTGATTTTTAGAAGATCCCAATTATCTAGTTTATCTGTTGGGTTTTTTGTGTTGATGTTTATGGTTTGTATCCTGTTAATGCCATGTATTAAGGTCTGAAGTGTTGGTCCTATTTTTTCTTCTATGAATTTTATAGTTTGAGGCTTTATATTCAGGTCTTTGATCCATTTTGAAGTAGTTTTTGTATATGGTGTGAGGTATGGGTCCTGTTTCATTTTTCTACAAATGGATATCCAGTTTTGCCAGCACCATTTGTTAAAAAGACTGTCTTTTCCCCATTTGATGTATTTTGGACCCTTGTCAAAAATCAGGTGACCGTAGGTGGATGGATTTACATCTGAGTTCTCAATTCTGTTCCATTGGTCAATGTCTCTGTTGTTGTACCAGTACCAGGCTGTTTTGAGTACTGTAGCTGTATAGTAGGTTCTCAAGTCAGGTAGTGTGAGTCCTCCAACTTTATTCTTCTTCTTCAGTAGTGCTTTACTTATTCGGGGTTTCTTCCCTTTCCATATAAAGTTAATAATTAGTTTTTCCATCTCTTTGAAGAATGTTGTTGGTATTTGTATTGGAATTGCATTGTATTTGTAGATTGCTTTAGGTAGAATTGCCATTTTCACAATGTTGAGTCTGCCTATCCATGAGCATGGTATGTTTTTCCATTTATGTAGATCCCTTTGGGTTTCATGCAGCAGTGTTTTGTAGTTTTCTTTGTATAGGTCTTTTATATTCCTGGTCAGATTTATTCCTAAGTATTTTATCTTTTTAGGGGCTATTGAAAATGGTATTGATTTCCTGATCTCCTTTTCATCGTTCTCTTTACCGGTGTATAGGAATCCAACTGATTTTTGAATGTTTATCTTGTATCCTGCTACTCTGCTGAATCTTTCTATTACTTCCAGTAAATTTCTCGTGGAGTCTTTAGGGTTTTCTATGTATAGTATCATATCTAAGGAGAATTCTGGTTGTACTTCTTCCAAGACAGATTTGTTCATTCTTTTGGCAGTCCATTGTATAGTCAATATTCTTCACCAACACTGCAATTCAAAGGCATCACCTCTTCTTCTGTCTTCCTTATTCATCATCCAGCTTTTGCATGCATATGAGGCAGTTGAAAACATCATGGCTTGGGTCAGGTGCACCTTATTCTTCAGGGTGACATCTTTGCTTTTCAACAGCCATGGAAATCCCATGGCGCAGTTGCACTCTGTCCTATAGGGTCACTATGAGTTGGAATCGACTCAATGGCAGCAGATTTGGTGGTTTTTTTTGGTTTTGTGCCTAGTCTAGTCTTAGGGAACTTAAATAATGAGAATTTGTTTCTTCTATTATCTTATAACCAGCAACATATCAGAGTCTTTCTTCTGATGTTCTGTAGAAATTACCCAAATATATGTGATTATTTTACATATCTCATAATTGTCTCTTAACTGAAACTCAAGGAATATTTTTTAATTACTTCAAGAACATTTGAAATCTTAGGATTAATGACTGCATTTTAAAGAATAAATGTAATATACTAAAAGCAATGTAATATTATTAATAATATGGAAAATGGAATTTTAATTTATTTATTTGATATTTTGATGAAATCAGTGTTAAAAGTGCACATGATATTCTCCTTCTGTCATTTCTTGTATTGGATTATAGTCAGCTCCGTTCTGCATCCCTGAGATGTATGTAGATGACTGGAAAGAACTTGTGGTGTTTCCTCTGTGAAGGGTTTATAAACAAGCAGTACCTTCTGAGCTACCAAAGTTTTGGTTTTTAAATTCATGGCTGTAACGATGAGGTATTATTTATTGAATTTCCAGTATGTATATGAGTTACTTTGTACTAAATGCTTTATAAATAGTATTTAATTTAATTATTTCCACATCAGTGTGAGAAAGTCATTATTATTCCTCTTCATTCCACTGATGAGCAAACTGAAATTCAAGAAGTTTAATTTTACTAAATTTATCTAGCTGGTAAGAGGGTAGCCGATATCAAAATTCAAAACCCATAGATTTTTTTCACTCTTCCAAGTAGATCTTCTAACTTTATTATAATTTGTTGTTTCTTTATAAATATATTGCTTACATGCTAAAGCATTAATGAAATGGAAATTTGTTTATTATTGTTTATTTAGAAATTGCTTTCATTTTTAACATTTTAAAGACAGAATAAAAAATTACATTGGCCAACAATGTGTTACAGCACCTGTTTGAAACTAGTTCAGTAGTTCACAGCCACATATCTGTGTCTTTATTTCAAAATCCATAAGTGGCCCAAATGGGCCCCTCACTGTTTTGTCAAAGCCGTCACAGCAACATTTACTGAAATACAAACTCCCAAGATTGTCTAAAAATACAAATTTAGCTGCAGTGTGGCTCTAGATAAAACACATTTTCTTTGAATAACAATAAATGAAATACCCCGAAGTTCTCTGGCCTCAGTGATAACAGAGCCGGAAATCTGCAGGGTGAGGGGAGGCATGGCTAAAGTTTCAGGCAGATATTTCCATAAGGAACCCTCCCCAGTAGAAAAACCTTGGACCACTGCCAGGAAGAAGTGTTAAATCTATATTTGAGTGCCAGGAAGAAGTGTTAAATCCATATTTAAATGTCTGAATCTTTTGCCTCTGCAGAGGAGAGACAGGCTACAGGTTGATTAAAGTGACTAGGCAAAATAATTAAATGCATAACTGTTAAAACTATACAGAAAATCCTCTTCTCAAAGGTGATTTAAGAGTGTGTAGGAATTAAATAAGAAACCCTGGTAGCTCAATGGTTAAGCAGTCCGCTGCTAACCAAAAGGTCAGTGATTCCAACCCACCCAGTGACTCCGCCGGAGAAAGACCTGGTGATGTGCTACCATAAAGACTAAGCCTAGGAAACCCAGTGGAGGCAGTTCTACTTTGTCCTATAGAGTTGCTATTAGTCGGAATCGACTTGACGACACACAACAACAACAACAAGGAATAATTAGGAAAACAAAGTTAGAAGAGTTTTCCAGGCTGAGAATGATGTGAGCAAAGCTCTGAAGTGGGAAATACAGACAGTGTAAGTCATGCTTAGGGGAAAGCGTCCAATGTGGCTTGACAAAGTTTCTTGCCGGGGAGCAGTAAGTGATCCTAAGAAAGTTAGAAAAGGGTAGTGTGGAACACCTTGAATAAAATAACACATTTAGAGGGTATGAAGTAGTCCATGAAGAACCATTGGAAGATTTTTGAAAAGCAATTGATCATTTGAAAGGAATGGTATTTTAAGAAGAATTATCTGACTACAACCAAGAAATTTTATTTAAATTTGATAACATTGGAGGCAGCGAGGCCAATAACAAATTCAAAGACTAGTAACGTTTCCTTGATATGAAAGGCTGATGTAATGAAATAGGATAGTATATATTAGTATGGGAATATCAAAAATAAAATAATCTGAAGAGAAAAAAAAATTGACAACATTTGGTAATGAATTTGACATGGTTGACGTCTTTTAAAAATGTCACCACTTTAAAAACGTTCTCTGACATACGTCAAGTTGGAAATGCATGTCTGAAACACAAAAGAGAGAGTGATGTAAATTTGAGAGTAAATTTCTATGGACTGATTACCTAGGAAAAGCTCATCGAATGTAAGAAAAAGTAGATAGGGCTCCATTTTAGAGAATAAGCCATTTACATGCTTTGGGAAATTTGAAAATCTCTTAGATTAGATTGCTTCTGCATAACTCTCTACAAATATCTATCAGTCTTTTTTTTTTTTTTTAATAAGACCTCTAAACACACTTATTTACTGTTAACAATTCTATTCTATACATGTATTTGTGGGGGCATCTCAGTGATATTTCATCTGTTTATTACTTGCTTATCCTCAAGGGACTCATTCATTCCTGCTCCGTTTATCTTGTTAAACAAATACCAGGATATTTTGCCTAAAGTGTCACATGGCAGTTTTGGCTCTGACAAATCTTAAGAGGTATCTGGAAAATCATTTCATCCAGTTCAGAAGCACTTTAGAATGCCTCAAAAGTGAAGGAGTAATAATAAATGATCAAAGTTTGTAAATGACTTACCTTTCAATTTTTGTTACCATAGAATCGTAGTTATTGCTGTAATATCACAGCTGTCATTCACTTGAGTTCTTCTCTGTCTGATTCCATGAGGGAAAGAATCTCACAATTTTTTGGACAAAATCTCAGTTGTCTTCTGAGTTGTGTCTAGAAAAATAAAACGAGACAATATTTTTAATGCAGTGTTTCTCAAAGTATAATCCGTGTACCACTATAGACTTCTATAGTTTATAAAATGTCAGCGAGCTGCCTGGTAGCTTCAGATGAAACCATAATTAAATTGTTTTGTTCACATGTATTGCAAAAATTTTAAAGGTAAGATTAATTATCATTTTCATAGCTACTTTATTTTATTATTAGTAATCATTGTCTTTGAAAGTTTATAGCAATACTAAAAAGAGTGTTGATCAACTTGTCTCAGCAAAAGCTCAGATAACAGCTAAGATTTTCATATCATTTGCATGCTACTAATTATGTGATTTAAATATACATTTGTCGTTGTTACTGTTATGTTGAGTTCTGTCCATAATTCATTAAAAAAATAATCAAAGACTTAAAATAAAACATTGGAATATAAATGTAGTGATAGAATCATTTTTGAAATTGTAACTCAAATAGTGAACAAGACTACATTACAAAAGCAAAAGGTAAATCTGTGCGTTCTCAGATAAGTGAGTTAGCAAGTATGATGACTTTGCACAAGCAATCAAAAAAGAAAAGTATGATGGGAATTGTGAAGACAAAACTCTTTCCAATTGGATTTTATTGGATTGTTATTTCTTTTACATTACCCCAGAGCTTTTAAAGTTAGGAATCTCTGCCAGTTTGGGACATGAACTTCTGCTTCATTTTCAAACAAAACACAATAACGTCTCTGGTAAACCAATTGAACTATTGCAGAACAATCATAAAATTGATCATCATCATTATTATTATTATTTTTTGCCAAAGGCAAGGAAGAGACCAGCACATCAAAGGCATCATTAAAGTTCCATCTTCATAGTTATTGTGTTAGATGGTTGCTGAGAGTACTGTAACAACAACTGCAGGGTTAATAACAAATATTATACCCTGAAATGATGTATGAGAAAATGTTTTCATCAAATGAAGCTGATGACTTTCACCTAACGTCATTGCCCTGCATCTTGGAGGAGCAAGTACAGAGTCTATACAAGCTAACAAATACTTTACTTAAGTGAAACTACTGATGTGATAAGTCAGGAAAGAGATGATACATATATGAGGAAAATATGCTCAATGACATTTCTGCTTATCACATAAAAATGAATGCTACAGGAGATTATTCAAAATTATTTTGCAAATTTTTATAGAGAAACAAAATGTATACTGTGATCAGTAATGAAAAAAGCCTGAATTATTACAACCCTGAAGTGGTTATCCCCGAAAGCCAGTTTACTCACTGCAAACATTTAGTTAGTTGTCAAATGGACACCTCGGATCTTAGTTAAGTATTGAAGTAAATCAGTATTGTGAAGGTGAACAAAGGATATGTACTGAGTATAAACTTTTTTTATATATGTGTGCTTGAGTAATGCTAGGATTTTCCTTTCTTTTATTGAATTTCCGTGACAAGAAGAATATATATGAGTTTTTGAAATTACAAATGAGATTTTTAAAAATTCTGGTGGAGAATAGTTGCAAGTAAGTTGCTTAAATTTCATATCTCAGCAATATTTTTAAAACAGTTTACCAAAAAAAAATAAATAAATTGCCGTCAAGTCGAGACCCTATAGGACAGAGTAGAATTGCTCCACAGAGTTTGCAAGGAGCTGGTGGATTCGAACTGCTAACATTTTGGTTAGCAGCCTGAGCTCTTAACCACTGTGCCACTAGGGCCCCTAAAACAGCTTTAGGAGAATATAATTTACATACGATAGAATTGTATGAGTAGAGCTCCCGTTGTAAGGGTACAGTTCAAAGATTTTTACAGTTGTGTAACCATCTCCACATTCAGTTTTAGAGCATTTCTATCATCCTCAAATTTCCCTAATGCTCCTTTACAGTCAATACCTGTTCCCACCTCAAACACAAGAAAGCTACCAATCTGCATGCTATCTCTGTATATTTGTCTTCCTAGAAATTTCATATAAATGGAATCATACAGTATGAAGTTGTTTGTGTCTGGTTCCTTTTACCAAGAATACTTCTGAAGTTCATTCATGCTGAAGTATGCATCAAGAGTTTTTTTTTTTTTAATTGCTGAATATTATTTCATCATATGGACATACCGCGTCTTGTTTATCCATTCGTCAGTTGATGGAGAGCTGAATTATTTCCAGTTTTTGCCAATTAGGAATTATGCAGGTATGTACATTCACGTACAATCCTGTAGGGGTGCGGTAGGTTTCTCTGGAGTAGGTAACTAGGAGTGAAATTGCTGGGTCGTATGGTAGATATATGTTAATTTTTTAAAGAAAAGCTACCATAATTTTTCCAAGTGACAATATCTTTGCGTATTCCTATCAGAAATTTGGGTCCCTGGTGGCAGAGTGGTTAAGCGTCTGGCTGTTAGCCAAAAGGTCAGCAGTTCGAATCCACCAGCCACTCCTTGGAAACCTATGGGGCAGTTCTACTCTGTCAGATAAGGTCACTATGAGTAGGAATCAACTTAATGGCAGTGGGTGATCAGAAGTTTGTGACGATTCAATTTATCCACATCCACAGCATTTTGTATTGTTAGATTGTTTTGATTAGAGCCGTTCCAGTGTGTGTGTAGTGGTATCTCATTGTAGTTTTGATGTCAATTTCCCTGATGACTAACGATGTTGAACATTTTTAAAATGTGTTTACTAGGCATTTTTTTTTTACCTGTTTTGGTGAAACTTCTGTTCCAAATTTTTTCTTCATATTTTAATTGGTGCTTACTTTATTGAGTTGCACGTAATGAATACAAATTCTTTTTAAGGTACGTATGCAAATATGTTCTCCCAGTTCTGTCCTATCTTTTAATTTTCTTATTAGCCCATCTATTTTGGCTTGATCCGTTTTGAGTTAATATTTGTGTATGACTGGAGGGAAGAGTCTAAGTTTCCTTTTATGAATATTAATATATAATTATAATACTACCATTTTCTGAAAAGTTTATCTTTTTCCACATAAAATTGTCTTGGTACCTTTACTAGAAATCAATAGCCCATAAATTCAGGGGTTGTTTTTGGACTCTTTAATTTGTTCTATATCTACATGCCTATCCTTCCGTCAATACCACACTCCTGATTACTGTAGCTTTATAGTAGATTTTGAAACCAGGTAGTGTAAAAGTCCTCCAATTTTGTTCTTCTTTTTCTAAATGGTTTTGATTATTCCTGGTACTTTCCATTTCCGTATATATTATAGGATTAGCTTTCAATTTCTATAAAAAAATCCTGCCTTTTGAAAAGAATTCCACTAAATTTATAGGTCATTTTTGCAGATTTGCTATCTTGACATTATTTATCTTTCAATCTACAGGCATAAAATAGCTCTCAATTTGTTTGGGTCTTCTTCAGTTTCTCTCAGCTGTGTTCTATTGTTTTCAGCATACAAGTCTACTACTTCTTTTGCTAAATATATTTCTAAGTATTTTATTTAAGTCTTAGGAACTTTTGTAAATGGAATTATTTTCTTGATTTAATTTTCAGATTCTCCTTTGCTAATATATGAAAATAAAATTGATCCTTCTATATATATTTTGTATCCTATGACCTTTCTAAACACATTTGTTAGTTCTAGTGCTATGGTGGGGGAGGGAGCTCTTTGAGATTTTTTTGTATACAGGATCATGTTGTGTGCAAATAAAACAGTTTTCCTTCCTCCTTTCCAGTCTGTTGTTGTTAGGTGTTGGAAGGTCTATTCCGTACAACAGAGCAAAACACTGCCCAGTCCTGCCCCATCTACACAATCGTTGTTATGTTTGAACCCATTGTTGCAGCTACTATGTTAGCCCATTTCATTGAGGGCCTTGCTCTTTTTCACTGACCCTCTGCTTTACCAAGCATGGTATCCTTCTCCGGGGACTGGCCATTCCTGATAACATACTCAAAGTATGTGAGAAGAAGTATTGCCACCATCACTTCTAATGAGCATTCTGGCTGTACTTCTTCCAAGACAGATTTGTTCATTCTTTTGGTAGTCCGTGGCATATTCAATATTCTTCACCAACACCATAATTCAAAGGCATCAATTCTTCTTCAGTCTTCCATATCATTGTCCAGCTTTTGCATGTATATGAGGTGATTGAAAATACCATGCCTTGGGTCAGGCTCACTTTAGTCCTTAAAGTGACATCTTTGCTTTTTAACACTTGAAAGAGGTCTTTTGCAGCAGATTTACCCAATGCAATACGTAGTTTGATTTCTTTACTGCTGCTTCTATGGGTGTTGATTGTGGATCCAAATAAAATGAAATTGTTGACAACTTCACCATTTTCTCCATTTATCATGATATTGCTTATAGGTCCAGTTGTGAGGATTTTTGTTTTCTTTATGCTGAGATGTAATCCATACTGAAGGTATGGTCTTTGATTTTCATCAGTAAGTGCTTCAAGTCCTCTTCACTTTCAGCAAACAAAGTTGTGTCATCTGCATATCACAAATTGTTAATGAGTCTTCCTCCAATCCTGATGCTGCTTTCTTCTTTATATAGTCCAGCTTCTGAGATTATTTTCTCAGCACACAGATTGAATAAGTATGGTGAAAGGGTACAGCTCTGACACACACCTTTTCTGATTTTAAATCACGCAGTATCCCCTTGTTCTGTTCGAATGACTACCTTTTGGTCTATGTATGGTCTATGTACAGGTTCTGCATGAGCACAATGAAGTATTCTGGAATTTCCATTCTTGGCAATGTTATCCATAGTTTGTTATGATCCACACAGTCTAATGGCTTTGTGTAATGAATAAAACAGTCAAACATCTTTCTTTCCAATCTAGAAGCTTTTAATTACTTTTTTTTTTTTTTTTTTGGTTTGGTTGCTCTAGCTATTACTTCTAGTGAAATATTGAATAGAAGTGTTGAAAGTGGACATTCCCTTTGGTGTAAGAATTATTCAAGGGATAGATCAATGTATGTTTGGAGAACATAGACTGCCCTTTATATGTATTTGCCAATACATAAATAATTCTTACACTATATTTGTAATAACATTAGCTAATTTTATTATTAAACAGACTAAGAACATTATCGTTTTTACTCCAAAATATTTAACAGGTTTTTGTTTATTTTTTCTTTAAAATTTTTTTTGGTTATCTTGCATATTTTCTTAAGTTCATTCAAAAGATAACAGCCTAGAAAAAATAAACTTGGAAACCTCTTTTCTATCCATGTATGTCAATTTCCATTAGCTTCTTTATTTTGTGAGAAATGTTACCATGTACAAGAGCAATGTACTAGTAAGAGAAAAGGAAGAGAAAGGAGAGGTTTAGTCTAAAAGGAAACTGCATATTTATTCATGGTGTGAGTGTTAAAAAGCCAGCTTGAACCACTGGGCTGTATCTTACATGATGCTGCATTTCTCTTCAAGAGTTTGATATGATGCTTAGTTTTCTCTCATCTATGTTTTGATGGAACCCCCAATACTGTAATAAGAAATCACTCGAGGCATCTTTCTATGTTGTATATATGCCATCCAATTTTCAATTCTCACCTCTCTATACAAGAGACAGAAATTCTAAATTGTGGTTAAAAGTGATCAAGGAAAAGGCAACTAGAGTGAATTACTGTATATACAGAGGGGGTAGCCCATTTTAATTGCTTACTAGCTCTTTCCTCAGACTGATCAAAGGCATTACTTAAAAAATTATCTTTATTCATCACTCTCCAAATTTTCATGCTTCATAAAGCAGTCTATAATAATTTTCTTTAAAAATAGTATAAAGATTCACTTTTGGAATATAGTATAAAAATTGTAATCTTTTTTTGAAGTTACTACATTAGAAATTTATCCTTAATAAAATGACATTGCTGTATTGGAAGGATTTTTGACATTTTGATATAAGGCAGAGAACTTTAATGAGATCTCAATCAAAGGAATTATTTTAGTAATGATACATGAGTTAATCGATGCTGATCAAATGAGTCTACTCCAGTCCACTTTGGATTTCACTATATGAGTAGCTATTCAGGTCAAAAGATTAACCTGTTCATAAGTGACTAATAACATTTCACTTGACTATGCATTTGTATCTAGCTAATTGTACAAGACAATATTTGAAAGTACTTCAGATTGCAATTTATTATAGTGCTGAATTCCTTAAGAAGAAACAAACCAGGTAAAACAGCATAAATAGAAGGTTAATCTAAAATAAGCTATCCAAAAATACTTGAAAGTGCATTGTGTGATGGAACTGTTGGAGAAGACAAACAGAAAAGAATGGCATTATGGCTATTGCTGCAAAATAAAGCAAATAATTTAAAAGTAACCAACCTCTATTTTGATAACATTAGCATTTCTTTGAATGCTGTCAAACCACTCCACTTCCTAAGGGATTTGTACCTATTGTTCAAAACCATTTTTCATGGAGAATGATACTATTACCACATTCCAGAACTCGATGCCAATATCACATTGAAAAATATCGTAATTTCTTTGTGATGAAATCAACATGATCTTTATTGTATGGATCATATTATTGATGTTTTCAATCACTTAACCTAAGAAATAGGTATTCACTTAAATGGATTTTAGAGATTATTAATTTTTATCCCTATTGCCCAACAAAATATAATGAGCAAATGTAGAAATCATAGTTTTTTCAAGTCTTTTACATGGTACCTATCCCAGCCATTTCTCAGTTTTTATATTTGTTTAGGAGGTTTCTACATTCAGCCTATGTCAGATAAATTTTTAAGGGAGAATTATTTTTTGATTCCCTTTCATATTTAAAGTACAAATTTTGAAAATTATTTTAAGTCAGTATCTTTAGTGTGTTTCAGCATTATGGTAAATAGTTATCCAGACAGTTCTCATCTCATTTACTAAATTCAAGGAGAAGACAGTGAGGGTGTGTAAATGACTCCAACTTGAGTGCCCACCAATTTATAATGACGTTAAGCTACACTCATAGTGATCCTTATTTCAGATGCTGATAGACTGTCTTGTGAAATGCTTCTTTAATGAATTGTGTAATTTTTGGTTAATGTATTTATTCTCTATTAGCATAATGTATTGATGATTTTTTTTTCTGGTATCACTTCACAGAATGTGTATTATAATGTAGCTACTCTGTAATTACAGTTCAAGGGAACCACAATACAAATATATTTTCTGTGGATTACTTCATAATTATACTTCAAGTTACCATGTAACTCATGCCTAATCACCATGTTACTTGCAATTTTTATATCTTGTAAGCCTGCAGTTTAAAAGACAGAAATAATCAGATAATTAGTCTTTGATTACATAGTACTCACCCTGTTCTTAAATGTTCTTAAATGGTCAATAATTACCTTGCAATTATGGAGCAATTATTGTAGTGCATTCACACCACCATATGTAAGGCACTGTCAGTGATTTCATGCCCTATGTTTAGGGATTTATGACTCAGTCATAGAAAGGTCACTGCAGACTGCATTGGGGCAAAAGTTGCCTGAGAGAGTGAGCCATTTTATAAAGGTGAGAGCAGGTGGCAATGTAGTAGAAAGGGCTGTTAAATGAAGTAGTGGCAACTGGTTTTTAAGACATGGCTAATAAATACAAACTATGTTTTGTAAGAGAAAATCCAGTGCTTATCCTGACCAATGAATTTTTTTGAAGACTATCAACATGTTCTTTACAGCAAGTCTTTTTCTCTAAGATATCTCTTTTCACTTTATCCAAAGATGCTTTTTTGGATACTAATAGATCATTTAAAATTACATAGTACAAAGTTCACACACTAAAAATTTCCATCTCACTTTCATCTTAGCAAGACGTTTTAAGTGCCAGCACCTGGCACCTCAGCAAAAGATCATACTTAGCACGTTTTCTTTTTACTGAGTTGTTGCATGGCAAGCATTGATAATTTTCCACTCAGAAAGCTAAAAAAAGTTGCTGCTTTAGAAACGGTTTTACATGGTTGTAGTTACCTACTGAACTATCTAATTCATTGAATTCTATGATGTTTTATTTTAGTCCATGTTTATCTTACTTATAATCATATTCCATTAAAGGAAACTGGAATCATTCTTATAAACAGGAAAAACAAATCTTAAACCCAACTAAATTTATACCACTTTGTAGTAATATAGAAGGATCTGTGAAAGAGTGCCAATATAAATAAAGAGTAAAGTATTTATTCACATCAAATAGATGTTTTTACCCCTAGCCAATTTTGATTTGCATGTATGAAGGTTTAAAATTCAATCTTTTTCTCTGATGAACTCTAGATGAAGATCAAGTCAGTTTGATGAAAGATACGATTCTTGCAAACCTTCCACTTCCAAGGCTTTACAAGCAATTTTACACTCTTTCACGGATCCTTACATTCAGCATTGTTTGAAATTATTTAGCTTTAAAAATGTCTTTAATTTCTTTTTGTTGTATGACTTTTTCCATTGTTTGAATTGCGATCCTTTAAGAGGTAACTGGGATTTAGTCAGATGCAAGACAGAACTCACTTTAAAGCCTTGGTTCTCAATGGGGGTGATTTTTGTCCCCCAGGGACATCTGGAAATGTCTGGAGACACTTTTGGTTGTCACGACAGAAGGGAGGGTTTCTACTGGCATCTAGTAGGTAGAGACTAGGGATTTTGCTGAACATCCTAGAATGTTCACGACAACCCCCCATAGCAAAGAAGTATCCAGTCCCAAATATCTATAGTACTGAGGTGCAGAAACCCTGCTTTAAAGAGATGACTAGACACTGACCATGATAGTTTCTAAGAAATTATATAGAATTTGAGCAGAATTTATGTTTTTCCTCAAAATTGTTTAAATACATATACAAAGGAGGAAAACATATTTTGGAAAAAGTTTTACATGCAACTGAATTTTTTAAGAAAGTTATATACAAATATAAAACAAAACTAACCTGCCTAGCTTTCAGAGAGTGTGCATATACTTTTCAACATATCTAAAGAACCATACCCAATCATTATTCTTATGACTTAAATATTCTAAAATTTTTCTTCTTAAATGCTATTTTTCTGCAACTATTATTCCTTTATTTACAACTTAAGTTAGAGGACCTAATTGTTGAGATGATTTTAATGAATTCTGGAAGAAATAATCTGAGATTGGTAGTTAACTAAATAAATAAAAATTACAAAACTAATTTTTTCTACTAAACAAATTAAAATATTCTACTTTTCTCACTGATTATGTTTTTGAATTGTCAATGTCTCGATACCCATTACAATAGTTGGATCACCACATCTTGCCTGCTATCAACAGTGTTTTGTCTCCAATTTAAAAGTCATTAGACAAGTCATTTAAGTGACCTGCCAAGGACAAATACCCAATCATTAGTCGAATAAGAGAGATCCACTTTTTGGGCTGCTTAATGGAGACAACTTGATAACACTCTTTTCAAGACATGGTATAAATGTAGCAAAAGAGTATAATTTCCAGAACAGTCATTCTTATTTCCAGAAGAGTCCAACTTGAACCACTCAGAACCATTTCTTTTTCATCCGGGACTAAGACCACACAGACACCTTACAGCTATACTGAAACAAATGAACATAAGGCTAGGGTTGTACACAAAGAAGTTTTTAACTGGAGTAGGGAAGGTGTTACTGGGATCAGGGCTGTCAAAATGGACAAAGAGGGAAAGAGTAACCTACTTATCTTCGAAATGATTCTCCTACTTGCATCAATAACAGGGTCAACAAGAGAAAACAGTTTTAAAAATTGACTTATCAAAAAGGCTTAAAGTAGCAATAGTTATTTATTTTTTACTCTTTGGAAACCTTTAACTATATCACAAAATGAATAGATGAGTATGATGAACACTATCACTCAGCTTCAATAATTATCAATACCTTCCCAAAGTTGTTTCTCCTCCTCCCCTTTTATTGACTGGAATATTTAAAACCAATCTCAGAAATTATGTTATTTTACCTATAAATACTTCAGTATATATCTCTAATTGCTAGTGGTGTTTTATTTATTACACAGCTGCCTTTTTTTAATCATATCTAACAAAACTAACAAAAATGCCTTAATATTTTCATAATCCCAGCAGGAAACAGTTGATACACTCAAATTGGGATTATTTGGGAAGAGCTGATGAAATAGATTATTTACAAAGACGTGGATAAGGTTTGGGAGGCACCACAAGGGACAAGGGATAATGCAGTAGCCTGGCTGGTATCTGGAGAGATGGCATTACTTTTGCCACTCCTTTGACCTGAATCAAGATATGGGAGCAGTTACCTAAACCCAGAGAGAGAAAGGAGCTGTAGTCAATTTACCAGGAGTGGTAATTTCCAGGAGCAGTGGATTTTTTTTTTTTCTTCAAAATTTAAATTTAAACTGTTTAAAGTGTCTCCTAAGAAACTGTTTTAAGATATGAACTATGTCCTATATTTTTATTCTTACAAAACAAACAGAGAATTTATAGACAATTTCTCAACTCTAGTTAAATCGATATTAAACAAACATTTCTAAAACAGCAGTTTGAAGAGGTACAAAATCATCAGTTTTCCTGCTATGCCTCCATGCCTCCATCCAGAGCTGGGAAATGCAGTTGGATGGGCAGTTATTAACTCTGATCTATATGTCAGATGTTGTTATAGACATTCTCTATTTAGTATATAATTTCATCATGACAGCAATCCAGAATAGGAGATAGTGTAGCCCCCATTAAGAAGATAAGGAATCTAAAGCCCTAAATCTCACAGCTGGAAAGTGTCTGACTCCAAAATGCAAGCTCTTTCTGCTTACAGCATGGAATCATCCATATGAAACATATTCAGCAGTAACTTAATATCTTATATGACTCATAATTGTTTGGAGAGAGTAATTGTATATAATAATTATTTCCAAACAAGATAGCATATGACTATTTTATTGATCTTATTCATGTTACACTGTGTTGTAATAGATAAACATTTATGTTTTACTCTTGGTTTTGATTTGGAGTCTAATTTTAGCATAAATATCCTCAGAGAATCTTAGGCTACATTGTGTGCAAGAAGGGCTATATTGTGAGCTATTGACTGAGTTGTATGGAGGAAACAGTTCTTTAATATACAGCACTGACCTATTTTTTTTGGCCAGTCAAGAAGGCTGCAACTGTCAGAACATGCATGTAATGTGTGTTGTGTGGGCTATTGGAAAGAACGTAAACTCTTCGGTTTAAAGCAACTTTCATGGAAAACAAAAAATCAAAGTCTGTCTCCTCAGATAGTTTCCATGCTTCTTGTCAAAGGACATGATGTCAAAATTAAGTGATCTTTAAGGAAGATATGGCTGCTAAGAAGTGTCAACTCTCAAATATTTTTTAAAGAAAATTCACCATCTAGGAGGGAAATATACTTAAGTTTTAGTCATTTGATCTGGATTGAATATTTCCTATTACTGAAATTTATGTTTTATTTTGTAGTTAACTGCTATTGACTATTAAGTATAATTCTGAATTTTCTGGCTTCAGGAAGCATAAGGTCAAGGACGGAATGGGACTGAAATTATAAAGTTGTGTTTAGACTCAGCCCAGCCATTAGCTTTCAGGATGAAACTGGGCAGGTTCCATATTCTTTCTGGTCTCAGTTTCTTCACCTGTACAAGAAGAGGACAGGTTTATAGATCTAAACTTCTGTTATTTTAAAATATTCTTGTATAAATCAAACAATCTGAAGTCAGTGGACAACGTGAAATGAGGCATCAACAAAGCCTTTCCCCAAAAAGCAACTATAAAACTGAACAACATTGTCAAAAACAAACATTTCTTTACTCTGGAATTCCTCAAAAGTCAGACAGCAAGTGTTTTTCATGAAAACTATTGAACTCTGTGTAAGGACAGTGCAACTCTGTGTAAGGACAGTACAAATCTATAGCATTTTTGCTTGGGATGCCCTCCTGTCAGCCCCCTCCTCAACTATGTCAGCATGATAGTTCAACCACGGAGGGCAGGCCTGGCCACTGCCAAAGGAGATTCAGCTGATTTGGAGTGTTTTCAAAGGGGTTATCTCAGTGGCAGGCAAGCAGAGGAGAGTAGTTTTGTCAGGATGAGTGTGCAGACCTGTTTGGGGGCATGCAATGGGTCAGTGGACTAGGATTTGAAGAGAGTTCTGGGAGATGAGACAGTCATAAAGGACTAGATAACTTCATATGTCTCAGATTGATGAGAGGTTGTTTCCATATACAATAGAGAACAAACCAAACCCAAACCACCCATGCATCACTAGCCTGTCGAGCCTGTGTATGTGTAGTAGAGATGTTAGAGAGCCTTGTGGGAAGTAAAAGTGTTGGGAAAACTTGGGAACATTCTGAAGTTTGAATGCACTCTTTGGACACACATGCATTCATTAGCAGAAAATAAAACATTTGCTGGCTTGAGGTGGTTTAGCACAAACTGCGACAAATCTTTGGGTCAGCACTAAGATATGGGATCCCAAGTGTGATCCTTAGGATTCCAGGTTTAAAAACAAAAACACATAAATCCAAACTAAACAGAGACATCAGTGATCACACGTTGTGGAAAAGATAGACTTCATATTGATACTAAAAATATTTTGTACCGAATGAAAGTAAAACTACATCATATAGAAATTTATGCGATGACCCACGGCAGTGATTAGAGAAAATTTATACATATAAATGCCTGTATGCTGAAGAAGTTCTCAAATCAATTGCCTAAGATCCCACTTTAACAAATCAGAAAAAGAACAGCAAATCCAAAGCAAAAAGAATCTAAGTAAATAATTAAGATTAGAACAGAAATCAGTGAATTAAAAAAAAAGAAAAGTAATAGGTAAAATCAATGAAATCAATCAAAGGTTTGTTCTTTAATAAGCTGAATAAAACTGAGAAAAAACTAACAAAGAGAATGTGAGAAAAGACACATTACCAAAATCTGGAACAGTTATAAGAACGAAAATTAAATCATTTCTAGAAGAAAACAAGGGAAAAATCTTTGTTAATTTGGGTTCGGCAAAGAGTTCTTAGACATGATACTGCAACACAATTCATAAATAATAACCGATAAATTGGACTTCAATAAAATTAAAATTGTTTGCCATTTAAAATACACCGTTATGAAAATGAAAAGAAAAAAACAAGCCACAGACTGGAAAACATTTGCAAATCATATATCTGAGAAAAGATTTGTATTCATAATATTTAAATGACTCTTATTATCCAATAATAAGGCAAAAAAAAAACAATTAAAAATGGACAAATGATTTGAATATACATTTGACCAAAACATATCTTTAAAAATACTAGCAAGAACTTGAGAGGTGTTCAACATTATTAGTGATTAGGGAAATGAAAATTAAAACCACAATGAGATACCACTATAATACACACCCACTAGAAAGTGAAAAAATACCAAATGGTGAGGATGTGGAAAAACTGGAACCCTCATGAATTACATGTAGGTAAAACGGTGCAGTCACTTTAGATAACAGTTCTGCGGTTTCTTTAAAGGTTATACATAAACTTACAGTATGACCCAGCAATTCCATACCTAGGCATGAACCCAAGAGCAATAGAATTTTATGTCCATAAAAAGACTTTTATGCATATGTTCATAGCAGTATTATTTATAATAGCCAAAAACAAGAAAGAATCCAAATATCTATCAAATTGTGAATGGGCCATGGTGGCACAGTGGTTAAGCACTCAGCTATTAACCAAAAGGTCAGCAGTTCAAACCCACCAACCACTCCATGGGAGAAAGATGTGGCAGTCTACTTGACAGCAATGATTTGGTTTGTTTGTTTGTTGGCTATAACATTGATGAACCTCAGCAGCACCATGGTAAGTGAAGAGGCCAGATGGAAAAACTGCATACTGTATATACTATTTATATGAAATGGCCAGAAAAGACTTATTTATACAGACAGAAAATATATCAGTGGTTGCCTGAGTCTGGTGGTCAGAATGGAGCTTGATTGCAAACAGGTTTGAAGGAATTTGTGGGGTTGATAGAAATGTTCTAAAACTGGATTTTAGTGATGGTTGCATAACTGTAAATTTACTAACAACTATTGGATTGCATAATCACAACAGGTGAATTTTATCATATGTGTATTGTACTTCCATACAGCAGTTTAAAAGGTAAATTAAAGTTCATGATTTGTTCCTTTTCATTAAAAGAAAAGACACAAAACATAGATCAGCGGGTCTCAGAGTATGGTCATTGTGCCAGCAGCATCAGGATCACCTGGGAAGTTGTCAGAAATGTAAATGCTCAGACACACCCCAGAGCCACTGAATCGGAAGCCGTTGGGGTGAGGCCCAACACTATATTTTAACAATACCTCTAGGTGATTCTGGTACATGCTCAATTTTGAGAACCACTTATGTACAAATCCTTTTCTTATTATGGTTCTTTCTTTTTCTTGAGAAAAAACCTTGGATTTCCTGAATGATTGAAGAAGTTCTCTTCTATTGTTCTCTGTATCATAGAGTACAAAAGTGCCCACAAGCCACTTTTTTTCCTTTTTTAATGTTAAATTAGCAAATATTTTTAAAGTAAAACAAACAAACCCATTGCCATCGAGTCAATTCTGACTCATAGTGACCTTATAGGACAGAGTAGAACTGCCCCGTAGGGTTTCCAAGGCTGTAAATCTTTACAGGATCAGACTGCCACATCTTTCTTGTGCAGAGCAGCTGGTAGGTTCTAACTGCTGACCTTTTGATTAGAAGCCAAATGCATAACCACTGCCCCACCAGCACTCCTTATTTTAAAGTAGAGGTGTATATATATGTGTGTGTGTGTGTACATATATATATATATATATGTATAAATTATTTTAAATTTCATTTTTCTTGAAAAACCACACGATGTGGTAATACTCCTCTTCCCTGCACTGCGGTATTAGGCTGGAGCTGGGTACCCGGTGCCACGTGAGACAGTACAGTTTGTCAGTGTGCATCTGTCCCCGTGCAGCTGTCTTCACTTATTTTCACTCTCTTTGGCCCTTCAGGATCTCAGTTAGTTATTCCTGATCTTTGGTGTAATCCCAAACTACTTGAGTACAAATTACAGATTTTGGAAACTGCATTGATTCCTTCAAGTAGGCAAAAAAAGAGAAAAACCTATTCAGATAATATTGCTATAAATGGTACTGGAGGGAGTGTGTAGAGTTTGATTTTATAGCTGTATTTTTCATTAGAAAATGAATTTGTTTAAATGATTGTACTTCTTTGTGGTTTACTTTGCATGTGCTGGAAATTCCAATAATAGTTTACTCACTCCTAACAACACATTGTTTTGTTTTCTTGTGTTGTAAAACAATTATTTGCTTCTTAAAAAAAAATCTAACTCTTCTAAGTTAGCAATTTGGAGTGAGAAATCATTCTTACCTTTCTGTAATAACCATGTAATTTACACATAATCCAAGCAGTTTTTTTCATTTGATATCTATAAAGGAAGGAAGATAACCGGGGTGATTATTAAAATAATTTAGGGATAAAGTTCTTATTTCTAGATAACAAAGGCAGAAGGTTGAGTGTGTTGCCAGATACAAAGATGCTTGTGTGAATATGTTGGCATTGGATACTTAAAGTGAAAATTTTTACATTCTCTCTCCCTGATTCATACATTTTTGGATGAAGTACCTAAATCCTTCTTGAAACCAGTTGATCTGCAAATCAATAGACAGATGAAAATATAGTTTAATAAATTTTAATTATTAAATATGTTAGATTGATTGTTTCTGACTTATCTTTTGTTATGTTATCATCATAATAGAAGAAAAAAAAGTGTTGGATCTGCCTGTCAGGAACATATAAGGCACACTCCATCTCAAAGCAAACAACTTCTTTCCTTATTATGGGAACTCAAACACAGCCATCACTGAATTCATTATTTTTCTGGCAAATAATCACTGAATCTGCCATAATCAGTTTCCTCAAAGATGTTGACAATTTTTCTAGGACAGCTAATGGAACAAAAACAATGAAATAATATATTTATGTCATGATAAGCATTCCTATTTTTATTTTTGTGATTTGATTTTGATATTTCACTGACTTTTTCTTGCTTTCTAAATTCTAGAATTGTTACTTAAGATAATTTTATTGTGAAGAGAATGTCCTAGCTTTGACTTTTACTAATAATAAAATCTTAGGGCCACTAATCCTTAGTCTCTTTAACTGTAAAATGGGAAATTAATAGTACTTTCTTGTAGGATTGATGTAAAAATTACTTGAGAACACTCATCTTATTACTCTACTTGATACAAAATAAGATGAAAAATTGTTCATTTGATACAGAAAAAAGATCTCTATATTTTAAATAACATCTTTGTAATTTTGATAAACATCTATTTTGATAATAACAGAAATATTGAATCCCTTGTTTTATTTATGGAGCACTGGTGGCACAGTGGTTAAGAACTATGGCTGCTAACCAAAAGGTAGGCAAATTGAATCCACCAGCTGCTCCTTGGGAACCCTGCGAGGCAGTTCTACTCTATCCTGTAAGGTTTCTATGAGTCGGAATCGACTCGATGGCAATGGATTTGGTTTTATAATTTGATTTTGTTTCATTTATAATTAGCAGTAATCATAACTTTTATATTTTAAATCTGCCAATGAAAGGATTAATTGCAGTTATGATCAAATTCTGTGGAGTGCAAGTAACAGTGAGAAATAACTACGTGTGGTCCAAATAGCCCAAAGGATAGTTCTGAGTTCTACTTGTAAATTGCTTTTTAAAAAGTCAAGTAAATATCTTATTACTTAAAAAATACCACTTTGATGTGGGAAAATGATTGTCAAATACATGCTTTCAGTTGTATATTGTGAACTAAAATATTAAATTTTGGAAGACTTCAAGTTTTTATTCTAATCTCTTTTTGTACACTTGTGGGGGAGCACATGCATAAATCAATAAGAAAATCAAAGTGTTTTTTTTTCTTTACACTACAATTTAGAAAGAGATTATAAAAATAATTTCATTGATCTAGAACTATACAACCTTGTTGTTGTTAGTTGCCATCAAGTCAATTCCATATTATTTAGAGGGTCATCATTATGATGACCCTCTAAAAATACCTAAAATATAATCAGTCCTCAAGTTAATTAGTAGTGCTGTCAATGACATTTTATTGATATTTAAATTGAGGCAGGTCTTGTGTGTTGGGTCCCTGACTAAACATCTAAATTAAATGCCATGTATCTATTTTCAGCTTTTTCAATATCCAGTGTCAATGTAATAATATTAATCATTTATCTCATGGATTTTAAGATTTTAAATTGCATCTATGAAAGCATGGAACATTTAAGAAGAGAATCAGATTACTTTCTTGGTAATTAACTGCCTAAAAATGTCACTTGGCCAAAAGCAATATCAGCAAATTGTAGTGCAAAACAGCAGGCAAAACATTTTAAATTAAAGTAACTAGTGGAAGATACTACTAAATAGAAATTTTTTTGATTTAGAAAACCATCTATATATTCATCATTTTAATTTTATTTTAACACTCTTTCATTAAAGATAACATTATTCTAGGTTCTGGGGAGTATACAGAGATGAACAGCATATAGTCTCTACCTGTCCAAACATTAATAATCAAGTAAAATAATTGTACTTTATTTATATTTCTTATAAAATGTCGACATTTCATTTATAATAAAGAAATTGTATTTTAACCATAGTGCCTAAAATGCAGTAAATAGATTTAAAAAGATAGTTTAAATAAAATTAATATTTTGGGATAGCCTGGAAATATATCAGTAATGATAATCTGAGTGTGAATTACTCCTGGAATCAGACTAAGTTTGGCTGTATCTTAAAGTAGAGAAAATAAACTCAATGATCTTTCCCTGATCGTGCTCATTGATCATTATTTTTTATGAGAAAATGGGAAATCCACAACAAATTTGAATTCAATAAAGCAGACATAACTATTGATATAAATATGATTACTTTAAGTATTCTAGTAAATAGACACAACATCTTCTAGGTTCCATACGTATTAAAAAAAACTTTTTAGTTTTAGTCTTAATTATATGTAATACCCTAAATGTGGTCAAACTTACTTAATACATGTAGAAGATAGAATAATAAAGTATGGATTCTGTCTTAATCACTCTGCTCTATTAAAAATTAAAAAGCTGTTATTAATAGCACGTTTATAATGGCTGTCGTTTTGTACCTTGAATGAAAATCTCATCTCCTTTCACATAGTCATTGCAGAAGTTATATAATCTTTTCAATTTTGAATCTTGTACCAAGAGGGGTTTTCCCCTGGCTATATGCCATAGATATTTTGCATTTTCCCAGTTCTTTTCATGGTGCCTGACATCTAGTCAATGTGCAACAATTACTTGGCGAATGAATAAATGACCATATAATTGAATGAAGAAAGGCATTTTTAAAAAGAGCAAATGAATGTTCATATAGCAAAACTTCTTTATTTCGTTCAAATAAGCTGTTCCAGGCTTTTGTGTGAACTTTTGCTCTAGGTGAAATTTTATGATTTGTGGTCTTTCAAAATCTATGTAATCATGAGCTTTGTTATAACTCACTTCTACAATATATTAAAGGAACAAAGGGCCTCTTGTCTTAATTATATTTTTGTTACTGTTGTTAGCTGCCTTTGAGTAGATTCTGACTCCTGGCAACCACGTGTATGCACAGTAGAACTGCTCTGTAGGGTTTTCAAGGTTGTGACCTTTTGGAACATTTAGTAATAACAAAAAGTAATAAAAGAGTAAGTTTTTACAGTTTGCATAGCTTAATTATAATTTGAAAAAAATATATAGTACTATATTAGCGTGTTAGTTTGCAGAATGGCTGGAAGCCACTTTTTAAAACCTGAGGTATATATAGGAATGTTTTAAGACCCCCCAGAAAAAAGAAAGAAAGAAAAAGAAAAAGAAGGGGTGTGTTTTCAGGATGAGATTTAAAGAGCGGATACAGGCACACTAAGGGCTTCCTAATCCTACCGCATGTCTAAGTTAGAATTCAAGAGTAAACTTACATTTTAGTATTTATCAAGAAAAAGATAGTTGTGGTAAGAACTTTACTCATTGGGTAGTCATTGAATACATATCACATTAAAACCTCCTTTGTAATCAAATGACAAGAATTATTAAATCTTGTAAGGAAAGTAAGAATAGCCTGGACTTGTCAAACATCTGTTTCTGTGATTATGCTTGATGTTCTGCAAACATGAATGTGTTGGTATTATTTTGGAAGTAAGCATTCAGCATCTGGTAAACAAGATACACCTGCAGGCAAGGAAAATAAATTGATGAGAAACCAAGACATAAGTGGAGGTATGGTCTCCAATCATAGATAAAACTAGTATATATGTGCAATAAATGCTAGGGTATTTAAATAAAGGACTAGGGCAGGATTTAACCACTCAGAAAGGGTAAGATATTTTCTCCATGATAGATTGAAATTCTGGATGTAAATGTCCTTTTGGTTAGCAGCTGTAGCTGTTAACCACTTTGCCACCAGGGCTCCAAATAATGTCAGTATTCATATAATAGATGCTCAGTTGAAAATTGTATGTATTATTCTTACATCTTAAACTGTAAATATTATATAAATAAATTGCTCAAGTCTGTAAAATGGTAGCATGCCAGGATAGAAGAAATAACACTGGATTTGGCATCAAGAGACCTGGGTTGAATATCTGACTTACTGAGTCATTTTAGCATATTAAATAAGCCCCAGATTAATTTTTCAACTACTTTCAACCTTGCCCGTAAGAGTTCAGCATTAACTTCTGTAATAGATACTGTACCTAAAAATGATTTACTAGCAATTTACCTTAGTAAAGCTGATGAGCAGAATGAAGAAATTCTGGGGATCTTTCACAATAGGTCAAAAAGGCATTTGCTACAATAATTCCATCTCATCCTTCCCAAGTTTTCAAAAACTATTTGTTCTTTTTTTCTTGAATAACATGTTTTCCTTCTAATAGACACTTTCCCGGAGTACAATGGCTTAACCTAAGTGGCAATAATTTAAGACATTTCCGGCAAACTGCCAAAACAGCAGGGAAAAGAGTTTTTAAGTGGATGATCCATTTAAAGATTCTCAAATCATGTGCTGTCTATTTTCTGTGTTCATAGGTCCAGTCCGGATAATAAAGTTTACTAGTTTATAAAACACAATAATGTTTTCTTTATCAAACAAGCAGAAGGGTCAAAGATGAATATTTAATAGAGCTACAATTTGAAGCCTACTGTGAAAACAGTATTTGGTCTCAGCATATAGCTTATTGACATTTTCTCTTCTTTTTCAATTGCACAGTTCATATGAATAAAGCCAAGATATACTTTTCCTTTTATTTACAACTGATTTAGGTAGAAATAATTTTTAAAAATTTTCTGCATAATTGTCTTTTGAAGAGAAGACTGGGTAAAAAAGTCTTGAACACCAGCCTTTGTAGATTTCCATGAAACTAACCTCATCAGCCAAAGGTGATTTTAAATACTATTTTTAAAAATTAATCCAGCTCAGGGCTAGATTATTATTGACAAATCTGTGTATCTGTAAGTACGTATTATAAGCTCAGGATGGACAAGTGTTTGGACCTCCATATCTGGGAATTATGCCATCAATACCCACAGTTGAGTCACATGTTTTTTTGGCTCTTTCCCCTCCTGCCATCTGCTTGTTTGGCATTGTGCCTTCTTGCAAGTTCGTCAGACCTGTGCCAACATAATGGAATGTCGATGGATGGTACATAGAATGCTGCAAGATGTAGAATTTTAAAGAGGAAAACCAGCTTCAGGGGGCACCACATTGGTTCAACATATGGCCTTCTGTGGATACCTGAGGAGAGAGAGTGAAAGATGACATGGAATCCACAGATACTCCCAAATGGCAAAAAATAAAAAAGGACACTGTGAAATCTCTGTGCAAAAAGAAAACATCCTCATATACTTTATGGCTTAATATGTTTAAGCATTAAGTGGTACGTGGATTCTCCATGATAGTGTTGCTTAGTGATAGACCACTGAGATTTTTACATGGCACATTTAAATTTCAGCAGCATCCCTGACAGTATACTCAAGGGAATTAAGTATTTCATTAAACTAGCAATCTTCCTTGGAGTAAATATCAGAGCCTAAATGCTACTCTTAATTTTCAAGGGTCAGAGAATGAGATGTTAGCTCTGTAATTGTCATGAAAAGCACTGAAAATATACTGCTCTTAATTTTTGAGGGCAGTGAGTGAGATTTATAATATATAGTTGCTTGATCTAAGCATGCTAGGCTAAGTTAAGCCACAACAACAGACAAACCCCCAAATCTCTATGGCTTAACATAGTAGAAGTTATTATAATGTACATGGATTGGGTAGCTCTCCTTTAAAATCATAACTCAGGCATCAGGGCTGCTTTCAGTTAATGTCTCCACCATTTTATAAGTACTGTGTCACCTTGGCATCATCCAGCCTGCAGACAGAATGGAAAAGAGAGGGGAAAGAAGATACCTTGGTTGCTTAGACACTCCAACCCAGAAATGACACATCTGACCTCCACTTAGAATCCATTGGCTAGGCTAATCAATAATCAACCTGCTGAGAAATATAGCAGAGCACAGGGTATCAGGAAGTACCAACAGACCCTGCCATAGCAGAGAATTTCAGCAGTAAATCCTCTTTTTTGTGTTGATAATCTAAGGGAGCAATGTTACCTCTATGTATTTACCTATTCATAGTATCCTGGACTGGCCAGAACCTTAGAAATCGCAGATATGGGCTCCTCAGAGGCCTGTGCATAGCTATCTAGCTCTGTGTTCTCAGTGCATTGCACAGAACACAGCACGTATTTGTTTTGTGAATGAATGAATTAATAAATGAAATCTAAACCCCAGTTTTGGGTAGCAGATTAAAAAAAATAAATAAATGACTTGCATGAGTTTCCAAATGTTAACCAGGTCTTCTGACTCCTAGTACAGCTCTGTGGCAATCAAGGATTTTTTTTTTTTTTTTTTTTTTTTGGTATTGTCTACCTTTTTTCATAAAGAATTTGAAGTTGGATGGCCTAATTTTCTCCTTAAGTTGAAAAAAAAAATCAAGAAGTAGTTATTAACTGTAGAAGTTTTGCCTCCAATAAATTTATGTTACATGAATATTTAGACTTGCTCTGAGCATGCTTTGTTGAGTGAGGACATCATCGTTCAGGTGGGTGAGTTTACATCTATTAGTTTGTGGGAGGCATGGTATTTTGCTCTTCTCTAATCAGAGGATCCTGCCAAAATCTTTATTCTGAGTTACCAGAAAGTACCGTTAGTCATAGTATGTTGCATTTTTGTGATGCAGAATACCAGCTAAAGAACATATATTTAACAATGCCATGTGGCCTGCTTTGTAGTACTTACATATAAAAATACTGAGCAGACCCACAGAAATATCTGGACATAGCTAAAAATGAGAACCTTTATATAACACTTCTGACAGTGGGAAAATATTGTTCCATTATTAGAATCAGCAGTAAAAGATAAGGAAAGTAAACAAGTGTACTCTAGATCAAGAGAAGGGGTAATGTATTTATACAACTGTATGGTAGAGAAGTATACTGGATATTTGGGCGTCATTCACATTGAGTGTTGCTCTAACACTTTCTACTTCTATTATGTTCTTGAGGAAGGTCTGCAAATGTTTGTTTCCTGTTTAAAGAAGAGGAAGTGTCTAAAGGTTATTTAATTGAAGTCTAAGGCAAATAATTAAATGCATATATAATTAGAAGGCAATTTTAAATTGATTTTTTGGAGGCAAAAATGGATAGTGCTGACTGAACGTTTTCAAAATCTTCACAAGGCAGTGAAGTTGTGCTAGGTGAAAAGTAGTCTGCCAGATAGGATAGGTGAGGAAGTGGGGTGGAATGAGTAAAGGTAGACAATCTTGAAACAGAATGAAGCAAAACAAAACCAAATTAAAATAAATGCTCAAAATGAATGTGATATGAGGGCAAGGAAAGGGACATTATACCAAGCACTATGCCTTGAGCAAGGAGTGCTGTTGGTACAGTGGTTAAGCTTCGGCTGATAACTGAAAGGTTGATGGTTGAAACCCACCCAGCTGTTCTGCAGGAGAAAGACCTGGTGATCTGCTTCCATAGAGATTATAGCCAAGAAAACCCTATGGAGCAGTTCTACTCTGTCACATGGGGTTACTATGGCTCAGAATCCACCCGATGGCACACAACAGCAAAGACGTGCCTTGAGCATACCATGAGGTAAGGGAAGACCATGGGAGAGCTGTACCAGTATGTGAAGGCTTGTTCTTGGCTCCTGACCGTTAAAGAGGTGCGGAATTTCAGGCCATATACCTTTAAGGAATTGGAAAAGTTTTAGCTTATTAAAATTATGACTATAGGACTAACTTACTACTTACTGAGCACAATTATATGTATATCTAATTTATTTGTTGAGAAAAATCATTTGGTTTTTGGTGACATTTTGACTATTTTCTGTTTTAAAGAAAAGCAGTACTTTTTGGTAATTCTTTTTGTTTTCATATATTGACACTTATGGTTGATGCATGTGACTACTTACTTCAGAACATTTGTTCACTTTTAAAACCATAAGTGGAAGAGCGCTTAGAATTTTACAGTACATTTGTAATCGCATCTCAAATAGATAAATGATATTCTGTGAATCACAAGGAGAAAGCTATAAGAAGAAAAAGTCAACAAGTTCATTTCTAGATGCCGCTTAGCTGTAAACCTCTAGCCACTCTTCATTTTGTCAATACTGAACTTTAATGAGTCCGGATAAGAAGCTAGTCAATGGATATCCATTTAGCTAGTGATAATCTGAACTCCAGCTGATTGTCCTAGCAGCTGTGTGACTTCATTACCATTAGAAAGGCATACAGCCAAGCCAGCTGGTATTCAAGCCGGCTACTCAATGCACAGAGCATATCTATTTGTTGATTTACACATCAGAATTACACAAGGCTCCGTGAAAAGTTTGGAGTATAAAATAGAATCTGCATAAAGATTTAATTCAAAGGGCTTATCATTACTGTGCCAAGTACAGCTAGTTTGTTTTGTTTCTACTATGATATAGTATATTGTGGTTGTTTTCGATTTCTTGCATAAATGCAGCCTGCATGCAAAATTTGCATTTAGATGCCAAACATAACTGCACATCATAATTTCCCAGTTAAGAAAACATCTTTTTGGTTGTGTTTGTTTTAGTGCCTACAATAGTGCATTTTCATTTTCTAAGGCAGAGTTAATAGAAAGCAGTTTCAGGAACTTGTTAATAGTCAGTTTAGCTTCCATCTGTCCCCTTCTTTCTATCTCCACTGCAACTGTCTAGATCAGGCCTCTGCTAGCCCTCCTCTGCACATTTGTGAAGATTTTCTAACTGGACTCCTGACTCTAGTCTCTCACCACCTTACACTACTGTTAAATAATTGTCTTGAACCACAGGCCCACTGCCTATATCAGTGTTTTATATTGTAGCCTGTGTCTCTCTGCACCAGAATCAGCTGGAATCCAGAAGAACTGGAATGCAGATTCCTTTCCCTGTCTCATACCCACTGAACAATTCTAAAGTTCTTTTTATTTACATTAATCTTTGAAAACTACTCTGCGATAAGGATACCAAAGGTAATAATCCAATACCTGCCTTGACGACACTCCCAATTTAATTAGGTCACATTTTGACTTAAAAAAGAGTCAAGATATAGAGTATGACATAGTTCAAAATATATGATATATATATACTTATATATAATGCAGTGTTATAGGAGAGAGAAAGCCACATGTTAAAACCATGATCTCGTCAGGATAATGCACTAGACAAGGATTCATCAAAGCCTGGAGAACATAGGCACTAAATAGGGGGTTAGTTTTTGTTTGTTTGTTTTTTATGAATTTTAAGATCATGTCTTATCGAAGTATCTCCTTATAAGAACAATTAATGTCAGGTAGGTTCAGCATTAGATCTTATACAAACAAACATTCAAGTAGCTGAGAAGTGTGTTTTTTGAGAAACTGAACAGCAAAAAATGGTAGAGGTATAGCCATGCAGGTGTTTCTGAAACAAGGAGTCAGAACAATGTTTGGTCGGTCACTTACAGAAAGTAGACCCTGAAGAGGCACATAATTACAACGGGAGAAAATGACAAGAACTGAATTACTAGAGTAAAAGTAAAAAGTCAAAGGAAGACAGAGCAAGACTTACCAAATATTAAGCAGTCTAGCGGTGATTCACAGTTTTCTGTAGTTAAACTGTCCTTTGAGGGGACGTTTTGAAAGTGCTTCAAGTCATGTGTACTGGAATGCTCTTACGTGATGGAGAAAAGAAGTGCATGAGCCAGAATATTGTATAAGTTTTTTGTACGTAGGTTAGAAATTGTGCTGACCTGTAAATGACTCGTGAAAACAGCAAGAGTTTTTGCAGTTGTGGTACTCCTGATGGGAATGTTGGGGTAGACTAGATCATATGTTCAGGGACTATGAATTGAAATTTTACTTGGAATTTTAAAACCCAAGATAGTCTAAATCAAACTTCAGATTAAGTTTTCAGTTTCTGAGCTCTTGATTGTGCCCTTTGAACCTTTCTTTTCTTTTCCAGAAAAAAAATAGACCATGTTTACCACTAAGCGGTTTTCTCAGCCTGCTACCTTCCTGTAGTAGGTTAGGGGTTCAATGACCTCTTTTCATTTTATACTGTCTCTGTCCTTTTGGGCCAAATTGGAAGGGTTTCTTTAAAAAGTTGGTGGGCTTCCTATGAATCAAATTATAAATCTACTCAGTTAGAGAAAGTCACAGCTACATATGTTTTATTGATAGACTTTTCTCTACCTCAGGTCACTTGTGAAGCTACTGTAGAACAACACCCTTAAGATTCTTAAAAACTCTATTAACTGAAAGTCTATAAAGCATACTCTTAAGATACTTAGAAGCTCTACTAGGCAGGCTCTTAAATATTTCTCAGGTATAAATGAAGAATTGTGTAGTTATATCCTTGAGATCTTAATGCTGAGTCCATGTGTTATTTGGTAGTGCCCTGGGCATGATTGTTTCCCAGAAGCCATTCTTATTTTGAAAATCTTTTCCTGAGAGGGACTGAAGATAAAGAAAAGTTTCATTTTCAAACCCCTCAAATCCTGGCTCATTTATATTTTCTCTAAACTTTACTTAAAAGCATAAATTTCCTTTTTTATTTAATCTCTCTTCTCATATTTTATTCTAGACAGCTAGAAGATGTTTCTGAGCTCTTGATTGTGGCTCCTCGCCAATAGACTCCTTGAGGTGTTTCCAGGTCTGTCCATCACTTCCAGGCACCATGCTTACAGAACCACTAGATAGCTTATTTGTAAGAAATGTAGATAGAATTTGCTTTATCTTTTTTATTATTGCTAACAAAAATAATGAAATTAAAGGAATTGATATGTGGAGATTTTCCAATGTGTGTGGCAATGCTATTAGACATATTCCTTGTACATCTCAGTATGCCGCTTTAGAAAAGATATAATAAGCAGCAGGACTGCAGGTAACTTGTCAGTCTTACCAGTTTCTTCACTCAATCACCAAACATGTAGCAATGGCTCGATGAATAAATAAATAAATTAATAATAATATAAATGAGAAATTTTAAATTCAGAGAAAGGTAAAATACTTTTATTTGAAAGTCTGCTGATAAGTAAAAATAATTTGAAAACTTTATGAACTTTTCTGTTGAAAATGATGGAGTTTAAAATAACTTATTGTCTAGAACAATTAAATTATAAAGGGAAAATATTTTAATCAAATTCAAAATACAAGAAAGAAGGGTCATTCTTTAATTCTTGAAAGTTATTAATTTACATCAAATAAAAAACTCAGGGTTTTTTTTTAATGGAGCATATCAAACTCGGGAACAGAAATAAATATAAACTATATTAAAAAAAAAAAACCTTTGTCAAATTTATGAATAATAACTCCACAAGGAAAAATAAACTCTTTGGGTTATTGTCTTAATTCAACTTATTTGAGTTTCTAACTTTTGAGGTTGATGTGTGGGAGAAGAAATGTGCCCTCTTGTCAATACCACTGCCAAAGAGAAAAAACTGGGGGGAGCCATGAATCTGACCCACTGGGAAAGTACTCATGTTTTCTGTTTTTCAAGCATGTGAAAAAATATTTCATCATTTCTATCCTTTCCCTTAGTACTCTGGGCCATGCTTTGATCAACTTCACCTGCCATTCACTTTTCTAGAAGGTACTTAATTTTTTTACTGTCCATATTAAATTAGGTTTGTAGTATGAAGATTGGTAGGTTGATTATGTACTAGGAATCAAGAGACATAAGATCATCTGCCCATTAACTATTTGCAATTCATTCCATTTCTGGTGTTTCCCTCAGTTTCCTTGCTTGTAAAATGAATGTGAAAGCATTGTGAGGCTCCAAATTTATGATTTTATGATTATGTTAATCTGCCCCTGACCTGGTACGTCTTCATTTTCATTTTTGATATTCAAGAATATTTAAGTCAGAGAAGAGATGAGTTAAATCAAAATGAATCTTCTGGAAGTGGTATTGATAAAAAAAACAGAAACCAAATCTGTTACCATCAAGTCAGTTCCAACTCATAGTGAGTCCCATAGAGTTCCCAAGAAGCACCTGGTGGATTTAAACTGCCAAACTTTATGGTTAGCAGCCATACCACTTAACCACTATACCACCAGGGTTTCTGTGGTATTGGTAGGCAATAATAATGATGTCTTTGTAGGTTATGGTAACAAAAACTCACCCAACTTTCTTTTGAAGAGTTAATCCGAATGAGCAAAACATACTGAAAATGCAATGATATTTCCTTTAATCAAATGAAGACTTTCTTTCTCCCCAAAGCTGGTAATTCTCTACCTCAAACAATGAGAACAAATGCTAGCAATTCCTACATGCTAATGCAGAACAAACTGAGTTATACTTCTGCAGCAAAAACTAGTAAAAAGGATTGAAAATTTTGGAGCATAGATCTACTCCTGGTTCAGCCACTAACATTTAGGCAGGTTTTTTGTTCTCTGAACCTCTGAGTTGAATCTCTAAAAATTTTTCAAATTTTAATAATCTGGTGTCTTTTTAATCTATCCTATTTTTCTTCTAAGTTTGTATTTCTGTGATTTTATAGTACTGTGTATTAATTAAGTTGGCTATATTAATGTCTCCTTAGTAGGGCAATTGAAAAAGTGGAACACTTAAGTTTGTAACTATATTTTAATGAGTTTTAAAGACATTTAAGCAAGATAAGCATCTTTAGCAAATACTATTAAGGAGAATGTGTAAGGTGGCAAATTTGCTTCACTAAGACAATGTTTGTTCGCTTTAAAAGTTACTGTTAGCAAATTAAGGAGGAATATATATAAATTACATACTGTCTGAAATAGAAGACATTCATATATTGGACTTAAACTGTTCAGGTAGAACAAAGCATGATTCATTCCTCATGTTTTTTAAAAGTATAGGAATCTACCTCAATAAAAATGGAGCATAAACATCTACAAATAGGATATGTAACACTTATTTTTGTATTAATACAATTAAACATACATTAAAACTTGAACTTTGATTTCTGGTAGTGCTAGAATATCAGTTGCCTTTCCATGTATGGAGCTGGCAAAGTACAGTAATCCTTTCCGCAGTGAGTGGTACTGTGCGAATGAGATAACCGGACGTCTCCTGGAACAGTGGGAGGCAGTGCAGGGTTGGTGAACTGAGTTCAAGAGCAGTTTAAACCACCTAGTGGCTTGCAATATCGCACAATTTACCCAGCTTTGCCTAATGTCAGTTTGTTCAACTGTATGTATAATAATACCACCTTCCAATAATTTCTGCAAGTTACTATTCCAAGTAATCCAGGAAAGTTCTAATTCTTGTTACTAGCTCCTTGCCTTTTTGGTGTTATCATAAATATTTTAGGTTATGCTACAGAGGCACTTTACACTCACTTGTACGTGGATGGATGGGTACTGAGGAAGACAGTGACACATTCTGTTAAATGCCCTGCCCCGTCTAATGGGCCCAGGGGCACAGAGCTAAGGAAGATGTTCTCTGTGCTACGGGCAATGGCGTTTAGAGCTCAGTGTAAAGTTTTCCCAAGAGTATAATGTAACCTCGATATGGAGGGCAAGTGTTGAAAATTAAATGTTCACTTTTCTTACCACTCTCCCACATTTTATAATCTAAATCTTAAAACACTTTCACATCCTTCTAGAAATAAAGTCTCCTTAAAACAAAAAACTAAACCCGTTGCTGTCAAGTCGATTCTGACTCATGGCAACCCCATGTGTTGCAGAGTAGAACTGAACTCCTTAGGGTTTCCTTTGCTGTAATGTTTATTGAAGGAAATCACCAGGCTTTTCTTCTGCTGTACCACTGAGTGGGTTTGAATGCCAATCTTTCGATTAGCAGCTGAGCACAAACTGTTTGCACCACCCGGGGCCTTTTTAGCTATATTGATTTGTGATGCCCTAGCTGAGGATGGAAACCCTGGTGGCATAGTGGTTAAGAGCTCGGGTGTTAACCGAAAGGTTCGCAGTTTGAATCCACCAGCCAGTCCTTGGAAACCCTATGGGGCAATTCTCCTCGTCCTATAGGGTCGCTTTGAGTTGGAATTGACTCCGCAGCAACAGGTACCTGAGAATGGGACTACATAACCACCAACACAATTTTAGAAATGATTAAATTACTAAAAACATCTCAGGCAGCTCAGCTCTCTCACCTTTTATTTTCAGTTTCATTGCAAACATATTGTTAATACTGTTTTTGAGAACTTTTGAATAATGTTCCTAACTTTTTGTATTCCCAGTAAGGTTGAAAGTAAAATAAGAAGACAATGAAGGGAAGAAGGGATTTACACATATTTTAATTTACTTAAGTGCAGAGTCTATGTTTTATTTAATTTTGTCATCCCGGAACCTAACACAGGGCTTGGCATGTAGTAGGTGCTTAAGAAATATTTGTTCAGTAAAGGACTTTGCCAGTTATTTTGATAAAAATGGGCATTTTTAACAAAACATCTGTCATATTGTACCGCTACACCACTTATTTTGCTTGAATCACTTTGATTGAGTAAAAAGGTACTATTATCACAAAGAAATAGGAGCCTTTTGTATCAGAGAAACAAATAACCATCCCTCTTACTATCTTATCACCCTTTATATATTTAATATGCCACTAAGAATTATCTTCAAGAATCCAAGAACAAATTGCTTCAGGCAATAATTACAAGTTTGACCATATGGGCATTACTTCTGTAATCTACATTGGAAATCGAAAAACAATCCGTATGGACATATTTGATAAACCATGAACTATTTATTTGTTAAAGGTAAGGTAAGAAAATGCTTCTTCAATAAATAAATTTTAAAAAAGTGTGCAAGTCAGTAGGTTAAATATTATTTTGAATGTCTACAATAATGGGTGCCTTGGCTATTTAAGGAAGTCATTATTCCACTGTGTAGTCAACAAGCGTATTGATTAGAATTAATTCACTACAAAAAGTCTCCAATCATTTTTAACATACGTTTTTCCCCTTTAACAGTAGCCTGAAGCTTGTCTTTTTGTTGTGTGGTCAATTTAGCAACAAATTTGCAATTAATCATTTGCTGATTGCAATGAATGGTCTGTCAATAATATGCAGCTCACATTGCTAAAAGGGTTATACAGAGCTTTATTGTTTTCTTTTTGTCTTGGGAGCACTTTTTCTAGCTAGTTTCCTAGAATGGATTTTTAGTAGTTGTTTTGAAGCAACGCGTGCCAGTTTTAAAGAGACATTACAGGCTGCTCGGAGGGTATTAATCAGATATGCCCTAACTTTCTTTTGGCATTACAATATTTGGACATCTGTTCTGTCTCCTTATATGTGAAATAAAACTCATACCAGATAGTAGAATAAATGAAGGGTTTCATTATCTTAAATGTCATAACATTTGTTTGAATTATCATGTGTAGATTTTAAATGCTGAAATTGTCATCTTGGTTTTGTTTCATCTATTTTGCTGTCCTTTCAAAAGACTATATGCTTGAAAAATTCTTTTTTCAATTGCATTAATAATTGAAAAGAAATAATTTACAATTTTATGCAATAACAGTGAAATTGTTGTGGTTGAGCTATATAGGCCGGTAATTTCTCAAAGCATAAATATTTTACTGAGCGAAACATACCCTTTAAAGCACAATAGGTTTCTCCTTATAATGGCAGTATATTTAGTGACAAATAATGTGTTTTAAAAAAGCCATTTGTTGACCATTATTATAGTTCTCTTTGTGTAATGGTGTTATAGATTTGTATGTGTTCACAGATGACCCTTTTCCATTGAGTGCACCAGGAAGGATTTGTCTTTGAATTCCATGGTGCCATTGATTAGCTGTGACTACATCTAGAGACTGACAGGTCAACTTGAATAAAATAGCAATATATTTGGACTTTGCATTTAAACAACAGAAAATAAATAATTTGATTGTGAAAGATACCAGTAACACTATCAAATCTGACTAAAACCATCTCTTAAAACTTTTGTCTTTCTCAGGAGCTTTTTTTCAAAATAGTAGTGTTAATCATGGGGAGATAACTGTTTGCCATGAAGCTATATCACATATCACATCCACTAGGCTTGCAAAACACTAGTGATACTAGATACTAATGTGGTGTCTGCATTTTTTTTTTTTATTTCACGTTAGAGAAAAAAAATGACATCACATCTGACATACGTAAAATGATTTAACTAAATCATGGAGGCAAAGTAGTGTTTTACAAATGTGTAATTTTGAATATATTAAAAAATCATAAGAGCTTTCAGCCTTCTCTTCACTTTGCATATTTGATGTCAGAGAGTCGATGTTGTTTTGCCTGGCAAAACATTTCAATCCAGGGTGCCCCTTAATATTTTTTTGTGAGTGTAATTTAAGGTAGTTGTAATTCTTCTTAACAATTGAAAGTCATTTTCATAAATGTTGTTTCTTTGACAAAAGGACAAAATTATATTTTCTGCTACTGGATGTATATTTAAATGCTGACAAAGGTGACCATAAAAATTATTTGAAAACATGAGATAAATAATAACATGAAAAAAAAAAATCAATGCTCGGTTTTTAGTCCTCATTTATAATTGTAACTGATGATTATGATACTAAAGTGTCTCTTAACTTGTGGTTCTAGGGAATAACAAAAGTTTAGATTGAATTTGTATTATTGTATATGTTAAAACTGATTAGTCTGAACTCTTTTTTGAGTAGTGGGAGCCTGAATTAAGATCAGCACGAAATAATAAAAAAAAAAAAATCCCATTTGAAATAGTTAATATAGGTTGTCTCAAGATGCTCATACATTTTAAGCACCTAAAATTTGGTTCATTTTATAAAATTTTAAATATAAATAGACTAAAACTGCATGAACATACAAGATGAAATCTTAAATACTAAATGAGCTAAAATACTAAATTAATATAGTAGAAAATATAATCTATTAAGGAATATTCCTATAAGACTCAACACAGTTTAATGAAATATCTTCTATAAACAAGGTAGATTTTCCTTTATAATTTTATATGAACTTTCACACATCTTAAGCCTCCGAAGCGCTTAACTCTTTGAAACTAATTGTTATTACCAAAATAATATGGAGATTGTTGGCCATACATGTATTTATAGATCACATATTAAATTATGGAGGCATATGATTAAGATGACATTTCTGTTTCATTGCTCTGACATGTACATAGCCATGATATACAATTTTGTGATGATAGTATTTTCTTCATAGTGTAAAAAGTAATAGTTTTATATCTGAAAAATGTTGTAGATGGCCTTATTTTACTCACCTCCATTGATTTATAAAGTGTTATTATCTTTTTATCCTTTAAACAGCAGTGGGGAACTTAAAACTCCATTTTTTAATCCATAACTTATTCAAATAAGCATAATTGAGTGCATACTTTGTGCCTAATCATGGAACAATTTTGCTGAAAACATTAATATAGAACTACTTTATCAGAAATATCAACACTAGGCAAATATGCATCTCAAAGGTTTTGCCTGGTTAAAGTATTCAAAGTAGGTGTATTGAAAGATGGTTATGTCTCCCTAAGTATGCATAGTTTTTTTCTTTTGCAAAATTTGGCTGTGGTTATTATCATTCATCACAACATACAAACAGTATTCAAATATTTTTTCAACTCCATGCAAGTTTAACTCCTCTTTCCATGAACTTTCAGTATGTTATTTTATTGTTATGGTTGTCATTGCTTTTGAGTGTGAAATATTGAAATGATTTAAATTTCTTGGCACTTATTACTGTTTTGAGGTGACCCATGTGTTTTATTTTTAGAAATTGAATAATTACATGGGATATTCAAAGCATATTTTTTGTGGAATGACTTTATAATGGCATAGTAGATACTAAATATGTATTAACTGAAAATAGATGAATTACTGAAGCAGAAGTATAGAGACTCTATGTAAATATTTGTAAATATTTGAGTAGGGTCCTAGAGGAAGATAAGTTTGGAATATAGAATAACCAGAGAGTAGGAGGTCTTGAAAGCTAAGCGTCAGACTTAGAACTTTGATGGCACAGAGTGACTATCAGATTTAAACAAATAATGATACTTAAGGGTGGATTGTAGTAGTATAGGGCATTATTAGGAGGAAAGGCCATTTGGAGAACCACTGTAGTAGTTCAGGTGGCGTGTAGTCAGGACTGGACTAAGGCAAAGGCAGTGGAAATGAAAAGCTACAAAAAGACTTACTGGTAGTAAGGGACTGGTAGTTGACTGGTAGATTTGGGAGGAAAGGAAAGAGTCAAGAATAACTATATCTCTGAGCCTGGATAACTAGGTATAGCATGATGGCATCACTGATGGATGTAATAATTTTGAGAAGAGGATTCGTTTTGGGTGGAAAGATGATGATATAAGATTTCTCAGTTTGAATATTTAGCATGACACCTGATTGGTAATATAAAACATAGATTTGGAAAAATGAAACTAAAAATCAAGGGAGCAGTCAGGACTGCAGTCACCGGGCTCAAGTTTATCAGGATAGTTGAAAGCTGCAAAAGAGAGTAGATCCCAAGATGGGAGGATTTCTCAAGACCATGAGTTTGGAAGGTATGAAGGACCGTCTGAGTCTTGCAAGGATCAACAGAACAAGCCTAAAAAGTATTTGGAGTATAGAGATGTAAGATTATTTTATCATGGTGTGAACTTTCTAATAACTTTCAGCTCTTATCAAAACTGCCAATAAAGTTTGGCCCAGTATCACTCAGCAAAGGCCTTGACATGTAAACGTGGTATATTTTTAAAGGAATGCATTTTTAAGAATTACTGGAAAGACAAGGAAAATCCAGGGAACAAAACCAATAATTATATCACATTTTCACACATGAAGTTACTTTACTAAAGAAAATATTCTGGTTCTTCTTTCTTTTTAAAACTCAGTTCAATATATTAACCAACTTACAAGCAAAAAAAAATTATGCTTGTTTCATTGATATTTTAAAATGATAATACATGTAAGAATTTACAAATCTCATAATTAGTGAAGTAAAAAATCTGACATTTTTTCTTATAATAAATTTCTAAGGACATGTATTACATTAGCAAATTCAAACATAATTAGAAAAAGTAACATTATTGAATATTTACTATATTGCAAATATTAGCTTGACTCTTTCACTAACCTACTTTTTCATTTATTCCTTACAATAACTTCAAAGAGAGGAAACATTTACCCAGGATCACAGAGGTAGAAAAAGGATTTAAAGTTAAGATCATTTGATTCCAAAGAATTGTCTGGCTTTGTTTTTCCCAATGAAAGGTTAGATGTTTGTTTATTTAACCTATACTGCATAAAGTAAGCCTCAACATTGTTGAATGTACCAAAATCTGATTATTCACAATCACATGTAAACATTCTGTAACTGTTTTCACATATTTTATTTTTAAATTTATTACCTAAATATTGATTATTATTGACAATTTTCAAAATGAAGATAAATTCTGGAAAGAATTGACTTTATTAGCATTATAGCAACATTTGAAGGAAATTTTCATTTGAGATTCCAACATTCTTCCCAATATTTTCTAGTTAATAAATTCATTGCAGTAGAGTTGATTCCGACTTATAGCAACCCAAAGGTCAGATTAGTAGTGCCTCATAGGGTTTCCAAGGAGTGACTGGTAGATTCAAATAGCTGACCTCTTGGTTAGCAGGTGAGTGCTTAACCACTGTGCCACCAGGGCTGTTTCTAATTAACAGTTTTTCTTAATATTCTCATAAACCACCAAACTATTTCTTTGTTTAATTATTTGAAAGTTTTGAATATACACCACTACATATTTGTTGATGTACGTAGGTTCACGGATACCAGAAATAATTTAAACAGGTTTTTCTAAGACTTAGGCAGTGGCTGTAGTCAAATGGCCTATTTTGCCAGAATATTTGGGCAAAGCTATTATTCTGTGGGAGGAGCCCTGGTGACACAGTAGTCAAAGCACTCAGCTGCTAACTGAAAGGTCAGTGGTTCAAATCCACCAGCTGCCCTATGTGAGAAAAATGTGACAGTCTGCTTCCGTAAAGATTACAGCCTTGGAAACCCAATGGGGCAGTTCTACTCTGTCTATAGGGTCCCTATGTGTTGGAATCAACTTGACGGCAATGGGTTTGATTGGTTTTTATTATTCTGTGTGTGTGTGTAGAATTTTTACACCTAATCTACCCATGAGCTGAAGTCAATTCTCACTAGAAAATACTGAAAGATTTTAACTTCTCATGACGAGGGCTGGACTTTTGGAGGCTTGCTAATATGTTACTTATTATCTAGATGTTGGTTAGAGTTATGTTACTTTTGTACACTTGATTTACTATATGTTACATTTTAATAAAAAGTTTAATAGGGAAAAAGCTTCAATATGCCCAAAGAGGACTTTGTCATCTTTTCTGCATTTCCTGTTTTTTTTTGTATCTCATTTGGAAATACCACTATCCATCCAATCACCCAAGCTCAAAACCACAGAATTATTTTTGATCCCTTCCTCCCTATTACCATTCAATCAATCAACATCTAATCACCAAGACCAGTATTTACCGCTTAAAGATTTTGTGAATGAGTACCATATTTTCCATCCATATTACTACTATCACTGTAATTCAGCCCTTATTATTTCTTCAATATTGAGTCCCCTAAATAAATTAACCATAAAGTGTCCAAGTGATTGTTCTCAAATGCACATGATACCCTTTTTAAAACATATTTGTTTTTGGAATCAAATCTCATCTTCCTAACACCATCACAAGCCTTTCTTGTTCAGATCCACTTGTCTTCTCTCTTCCTTCCTAACCATACTCACATTCTCTCCGTCCCTTTCTCTCCTCTGTCTTTAAAATGCACTGTTCCAACTGCCTAGTATTTTACTAGCCCATTCTTCTCCCTAAATAACACCTACCACTCCACTGTGTCTCAGTAGAAAGAACATTTACTGTTTCTCTCAGGAAAGTCTTCCCTAATATTCACTGTTCCATAGCCCTTTAATACCTCTACCATAGAACATTTTAAGTTATTGCAATTTTTTGACTAATTTTCTGTCTTCATTGCTAGACTATAAATTCTGAAGGGCAAGGATGTTTACCTTGCTCACCATTATACCTAGCAGTGTTTCTGGATTACAAATCAACACTAAATCAATAACTAATGATAGAATATGCTAATAAATAGAAAAATGCCAACAGGTATTTAAATAACTATAAAGATATTAGGCTGGATACTAATGTCAGATGCATGGATATAAAAGTCGAGACTAAAGAGAGGGTATCAAACAATAGATGTTGTTGTTGTTAGGTAATGCTGAGATGGTTCCAACTCATAGTGACCCTTGTACAATAGAATGAAACACTGCCCGATCCTATGACATCCTCACAATCATTATTATACTTGAGCCCATTGTTGCATCCACTGGGTCAGTCTATCTTGTTGAGAGTCTTCCTCCTTTTCACTGACCCTTTACTTTACCAAGTATGTTGTCCTTTTCCAGGGACCGGTCCCTCTTGATAACATGTCCCAAAATATGTGAGACGAAGTCTTGCCATCCTTGCTTCTAAGGAGCATTCTAGCTGTACTTCTTCCAAGACAGATTTATTTGTTCTTCTGGCAGTCCATGGTATATTCAATATTCTTTGCAATCACCATAACTGAAAGGCATCAATTCTTTTTCAGTTTTCCCTATTCATTGTCCAGCTTTCACATGCATATGAGGCAATTGAAAACACTATGACCTGGGTTGGGTGCACCTTAGTCCTTAAAGTGACCTTTTTGCTTTTTAACACTTGAAAGAAGTCTTTTGCAGCAGATTTGCTTAATGAAATGCATCATTTGATTTCCTGATTGCTGCTTCCATGGTCATTGATTGCGGATCCAAGGAAAATGAAATTCTTTACAATTTCAATCTTTTTTCCGTTTATCATGATGTTGCTTATTGGTCCAGTTTTGAGAGTTTTTTTTTTTTTTTTTTTTTTATGTTGAAGTGTAATCTATACTGAAGGCTGTGGTCTTTGATCTACATCATTAAGTGCTTCAAGTCCTCTTCACTTTCAGCAAGCAAGGTTATGGCATCTGCATGTTGCAGATTGTTAATGAGTCTTCCTTCAATCCTGATGCCTTGCTCTTCTTAATATAGTCCACCTTCTCCGATTATCTGCTCAGCGTACATATTGAATAAGTACAGTGAAAGTATACAACCCTGACACACAACTTTTCAGATTTTAAACCATGCCCAAACCCATTGCTGTTGAGTCGATTCTGACTCACAGTGAACCTACAGGACAGAGTAGAACTGCCCCATACGTTTTCCAAGGAGCACCTGGTGGATTCGAACTGCTGACCTTTTGGTTAGCAGTTGTAGCTCTTAACCACTACACCATCAGGGTTTCCTTAAACCACGCAGTATCCCCTTTTTCTGTTAGAATGACAGCCTCTTTATCTATGTTCAAGTTCCTCACGAGCACAGTTAAGTATTCTGGAATTCCCGTTCTCCACAACGTTATCCATAATTTGTCACAGTCCACACAGTCTAATGCCTTTGCATAGTCAATAAAACACAGGTAAACATCTTTCTGTTCTCACCATTCTCGCTTCTAAGGAGCATTCTTGCTTCTTCCAGGAGAGATTTTTTCCTCATTCTGTTGTATCACTTTTCTTTGGAATGGGCACAAATTTGGATCTCTTCCAGTTGGTTGGCCAGGTAGCTGTCTCCCAAATTGCTTTGCATAGACTAGTGATCACTTCCAGCACTGCATCTGTTCATTGAAAAATCTCAATTGGTATTCTGTCACTTCCTGGAACCTTGTTTTTTGTCAGTGCCTTCAGTACACTCTTCCTTCAGCACCATCGCTTCTTGATCATATGCTACCTCCTGAAATCATTGAATGTAGATCAATTCTTTTTGGTACAATGACTCTGTTTATTCTTTCAATCTTCTTTTGATGCTTCCTGCATCGCTTAATATTTCTCCCATAGAATCCAACAATAGAGGGCTTTCTATTCCAGGCTAAGAATTATATCAAGTAGATTATTGGGAGCCATCAAAGGCTTTTGGGCAGGAGACTGTCATGATCAGATTTGAAGTGAACATTTTTAGAATCTATGGCTGTACTTTGTAGCTGTTCCTTGGACTAAGGTAAGGGTAATGGTAATGGTGATGGAGAGAAATGAGTGAAAGGAATAGCTATGTCTGAAGTAGAATAAACAGGTCTTAGTTACTGAGGGTGAGAGGAGAGTCAAATAAAAATCTTGGGTTTCTGATTTGGGCAAAAGTAGATGATGGTGACAGATGGGTCTGGTTTTTTACATGGTGACTTTCATTTACTTCTGAGAGAATCAGGTATGTGTGTTCTGAAGCTCAATTTATTTGTTCTTCTGGCAGTCCATGCTATAGTCAATATTCTTTGCAATCACCATAACTGAAAGGCGTCAATTCTTCTTCAGTTTTCCCCATGGACTGCCAGAAGCTCAATATTAAAATTTAGAATAGGAAGTCATCACAAATAAGTAGTGTAGTTAGAGAAAAATAGTTTGAGGACAGCACCCCAAAGGAGGCCACTTTATAGAGTCAGACAGAGGATAAGTAGCATGCCAGATAAATAATGAATGAATATCCTGGAAAATAAGAGGAAAACCGAAGTGTTCTGATCAAAATCAAGATAAAAGAGTACTTTTTTTTTTTTTTTTTTTTTTTTTTTACTCAAAATCAAGAAAAAGGAATAGAGAAAATTGCCAAGAGGTCCAGGATGTAATTTACAATGGGGTGAAAGAACACGTTAGACTACAGTACGATATGAAGTGAGAAGCAATAGAGCAACCAAAGAGCATTTCTAGTCAATATTGAGCAGTTAAAGACAAAGCCAGAATGGGTTAGGTAGTCAGAGGGAATGGAGTGAGGAAGTGAAGATAGAAATTCTTGTCAATACTTTTAAGAAATTTGGGTGAAAGGTAGAGAGAAAAGCACTGGAATTTTGCAGGCACAGAAGATTAAAGGGATTTTGTTTGGATTATTGAAACCTGTGCAATTTTAAGGTTAAAAAAAATATCCTATAGAGAGGAAGTGGATGGAAGTACAACAGAAGAAGAATATATATCCCTGATGGAATATGGTTCCTGAGAAATTGAGAAATGATAGTGTTCAAGCACAGATGGAGGAGCTGATCTTAGAATAGAGGAGAAAACCTCTGTTGTAACAGAAGGGGAAAAAACAGGGTATGTTTAATAGCCAGAATGTGTGCAGTCTGGTGGCAGGATATTAGAAAGTCCCTTTAGTTAGCTTCTACTGTGTGTGTGTATGTGTAGGAGATGAGGCCTCCTGCACAGAGGTTTGAGAAGAGTGGAGAATGTGTAAAATAGCCAAAAAGTCAAAGTCTGAATGTGGAGAGGGCTTGAGCAGATTAAAAACTGAATTCAGGGCACAGTAAGATACTGTCTTAGTCATCTAGTGCTGCTCCAACAGTACCACAAATGGATGGATTTAGCAAAGAGAAGTTGATTCTCTCACAGTCTAGTAGGCTACAAGTCCAAATTCAGGGCATCAGCTCCAGGAGAAGGCTTTCTGTCTTCGTTGGCTCTAGAGAAATGTCCTTGTGATGCATCAGTCTTTCCTTGGTCTGAGAGCTTCTCTGCACAGGAACCTCAGTTCCAAAGGAATTGCTCTGCTCCTGGCACTGCTTTCTTGGTAGTATGAGGTTCCTATGTGTCTCTGCTCGCTTCTCAGTTTTATATCTCAAAAGAGATTGCATTAAGACACTATCTAATCTTGTCAACCTCATCAGTATAACCTCATCACAGTGACAGAATTAACAACACATAAGGAGATCACATATAATCTCATCATAGTGATAGAGTTTACAACACATACGGAAATCACATCAGATTACACAATCATACAACACTGGGAATCATGAACCAGCCAAGCTGACAGATATTTTTTGGGGACACAACTCAATCCATGACGGAAGCCATCAATGAAAAAGCACACCTGGAAAGACATCAGTTCTACAACAGTTGTGGAAAACTGTCTTTTCAACTCTGGCAATCTGCAACAAGGTCCACATATTTGTTAATAGAAGAATTGATTAGCTCCTCTAAAACCGTAAAGTTATAAATACTTGATGCTATTATAAGGAGAATATTTTTATATTCTTTTTCTTCTAGGAAATTTTATTGTGAAAAAATGAATGTTCACAGAAGGAAGATTTCACAGAACAATAGTTTTATAAATTTCAAAGCTGTTAAAGAAAAAAAAAAGACTGAACTGCTTAGTTATAAAGACATAATCTTTTAAGTTCTATTTTGGAGCAAAGTTGAATTAAAAGGATAAACCAAATAAAATCTTTTATCTGTATTCATATTAACCTCCAACACAGCACCTCGTGTTAGCTTTGTCTGTTCCCTCCCAATCTCTAGCACCTCTAAACTCTCCAACCATAGCAAAACTCACTGGTGTTCCTTCCATTATGTCACCATCTTGATCTTTCCTCCTTTCAGCACAACTTAGCCGACAAGGTGTGCCCCAATAAATTATATTCCCTCTCAGTAAGTGACTCTCTCTCAGCTTTGTAATGCTTCTTCTTATAGTACTTTTCTCCAGAGAATTAGTCCAAAAGGCTTCTGAACTTTCTTTTCTCAGTAGACAAGGCAAGAAAAAGAACTTAATTGGACAAATGGTGGAGGGGAACTTGTTTGCCCTTGTGTGTTAACAATTTATGTCCTATCACAAATTGAGTTTCATGCATTATAACATTTAAAACATATATATCTAAACAATTTGCCACTATGTTAAATAGTTTGTAGAACATATAGTACTGAATCACCTGTAGATAACTGCTCAAGAATGGCATTTGGATGGTATTTAGAAGGTTAAGATTTTATTGGAGCCCTGGTGACGCAGTGGTTAAGAGTATGGCTGTTAACTAAAAGGTCGGCAGTTGGAATCCACCAGCTGCTCCTCGGAAACTCTGTCGGACAGTTCTACTGTGTCCTATAGGGTCGCTATGAGTCAGAATCAACTCGACGGCAATGGGTTAGGGTGTTTTTTTTTCTCTTTTGTATTATGGACTTCCTAAGAACACTTCATGGGGATTTCATGATTTCTTGAGGCATAGATTAAAGTAGTATTTCTAATATTCATTACTTCTGTGTATCTCTATAATCTGTGTTATACTAATAAATGTGACAACTCTATTTACTTATCTTCAAATAAGCCAAAATGTAAGATATTTTTATTGCATAAAAACTAGACCTTTACTTTTAAGTTGGAAAACATGACCAAATAGTTTAACTGTTACAAAAGTAATGTTTGATATATGTTCTTTTCTGTTTGCTATTTTTTTTTATTTTCCCTCAGGGCTTTTGACTCCAGCCATAACTTCTGCCCAGACTATTATAGCTCCCCCTTGCCAGCAGGATTGCTTCTTCCACCAGTGCTAAAACCTGTTGAAACTATTTCTCCTTTCTATGTTGCCCATAGGAAAGGCCTTAATAGACTGGTTATAGCCTTGCTTTGAGGTGTCTAAAGCAAAAACTAACAAGAACACTTTTTCCTTAAAATTTTAACTTTGTTCTAGTCCTTATCATAAGTAAGACACAGAATATATTTTAATTTTCATATTACATTAGAGGCAAAGTAATTTTACCTCTGAAATCTTTGGTAAATTCATTTACTAGTATTAATCATTTATGAGGGTGATGTCGTAGGCCTTTATTCTCTTCCAAATACTAGCTTACTGGTGTAGTAACTCTGCACTAACTTTTTAATGATGCTCTTTTGAGCAACTAGACATGAGGTATTATTGCTGAAGAATTTTGGAAACAAGTTTGTCTAACTTAATTTAGATAAATTATAAGGCTTTAATTATGGTCTCAAGCTAATGGTTTACTGATTTTATTCTCTTTAAGGACTATGATTACATAAAAGAACAGTTAAACATATTTGTTCTTGAGAACAATGAGTCAACACAAATCCTTTTTACTATTTTATGAGAATGAAACCACAGTTGTCTTCTAACTGCCCCTAAGAAATGCATCATTAATTAAATGAAACTCACGATGAGGTTAAAAATAGAACTATGAGTACCAGAAGCTTCTCCTAATTTTCTGAGTACTATTAGTCATTCTGGATAATATGAGATGCTATTGTCATAGCAATTAATATTGGAATACCTCAGAGAGAAGAACAGGTATTTTGCATCACCAAAATTAACATCAGTTGAACCATCCATATTGCCATCAAATGCAGAGATTAATAAAGTTAATAACATCGAGTCAGATAAGACATTATTAGTGGGAATATAAGTTGTGTGTAAACTTTTGGAAAATTGTTTCTCACTATTTTTTCAATGTGTAATATGCGTATATACTTTTATCCAGAAATTCCATCTAAAAATTTAGCATGAAATATATTCACAGAAGTAAATAAATCTATGTTCAGACATGGTCATTTCAACATTTCTTTTGGTAACAAAATATTAAAATCAACCCAAACCACCACTGGTAGGAAAATAGTTAAATATATGATGCATATCCATGGAAAGGAATAGATCGCTTGACATTAAAAACTTCAGCAAAATATCTATTTACTGATATAAAAAGATGTCTCAGCTATATTGATAAGTGAAGAAATCAAGTATCAGCACAGCTTGTATAGTGTGAACCCATTTTTGTAAATATACATTTGTGCATATATATATTCTTACGTATATACTTGTGTAGATATAAACTATTTCAAAAGGATGCACAAGAAAAGGGTTTTGGTTCTTACATCCAGGAATTAGATGTGGGCAAATGTGGGGCTTTTAGTTTTTATTTTACGTACTTCTATATACTTTGAATTTTTTAACTTGTTTTTCTTGAAAGTATAGTTTAAAGAAAAAGATCATAATCATTTTGAGAGCTCAAAGCTCTTCTAGGTAGACTGAATATCTTTTGGAGAATGTAACTGAAAGAAGAATTCATCTTTGAAACCCTTGAGTATTGCATAGGGTGAACATGCGGTGGGAAACACATATAAAACTCCAGACAAGCAGAGGTAAAGAGGGTACTTGATCCTATTTTGGAATTGTCGAGTAGCACGACTGAGAAAACATGCTAAGAGCTACATCGATGAATAAGTTGAGTTAAAGATGGAGGCACCTATTAAGTGTGTATCAGACTTTCAAATTCAGTAGTTTCATCTCAATTGTCAGACCCCTGTATTGAAACAAATGGTGCTGATTCAGAAGAGTTGAGACCCAAGCAAAAATGCACATTCATTAGAATGGGTAGAATTTAGAAGACTACCAAGAGTTGGTGTGGATCTGGAGTGTTGGTGAAGATGTGAAAGAACTAAAAGTTTCATACACTGCTGTGGGAATGCAAAATGCTACAGCTACCTTCAAAAACTGTTTGCCCTGGGGTCTTAAAAGCCTGTGAGCGGCCATCTAAGATACTCCACTGGTCTCACCCCTTTGGGAGCAAGGGAGAATGAAGACAACAGGATGCAAGGAAAAGATTAGTCCAAAGGACTAATGGACCACAGCTACCGCGGCCTTCACCAGACTGAGTCCAGTACAACCCGATGGTGCCTGGCTACCACCACTGACTGCTATGACAACGATCACAACAGAGGGTCCTGGACAGAGCTGGAGAAAAATGTAGAACAAAATTCTAACTCACAAAAAAACGACTAGACTAACTGGCCTGACAGAGACTGGAGAAACTCTGAGAGTATGGCCTCTGGACACCCTTTTAGCTCAGGAATGAAGTCACTCCCAAGGTTTATCCTTCAGCCAAAGATTAGACTGCCCATGAAACAAAATGAGACTAATGGGGCGCAACCACCCAGGGACAAGGACTAGAAGGCAGGAAGGGACAGAAAAGCTGGTAATAGAGAACACAAGGTTGAGAAGGGAGAGTGTTGACATGCCGTGGGGTTGTTAACCAACGTCATAAAACAATATGTGTATTAACTGTTTAATGAGAAACTATTGTTTTGTAAACCTTCATCTACAGTACAATAAAAAAAATTGCCAGTTTCATATAAAATTAAACACATACTTACCATATAACTGAGCAATATCACTCAGATGTATTTATGAAAAAGATATAATCACGTGTCTACACAAATAACTGTGCTCAAATGTTCAAGCAGCTTTATTTAAAAACAACAACCACAAAAAAAAAACACAAATGCCCAGCAATTATAGATAAACAAATTGTGGTGATTCATTCAATGGAATACTATTTAACAATAAAAAGAAACAAATTACTAACACTAGAATGAATGACTGACTCTCAAAAACATTATTTTAAGTGAAAGAAGTCAAACACAAAGGAGTACTTTTAATTTAATGTCTGGAAAAGTTTAGAAGATGCAAAACTACTGTAACAGAAAGCAGATCAGTCGTTTTCAGAAGTGAGAGGACAGTGTATGTAAGTATAAAAGTACATAAATGTAAAGGGCACAAGGGTACATTTTGGGGTGATGGAAATGTTACCTATCATGACTGTGCTGGTGGTTATTGTATAGCTTTGTCAAAACTCATTGAATTAAATATGCTTAAAATTGAAGAATTTTATTATATGTAAATAATGCCTCCAAAAAAGAAAAAACAAAAATCAAATGAAATTTTAATAAACTATCAGCAAATGGAAGCACCAAAACTTCAACTTTTGAAGCTTTTCAGCAAATTGCAATTACTGGGTCGGGGGGGACTCCCAAAGAGGAAATCATTGTGATTTATCTCTCCAAAAGCAAAGAGTAATTAAACTATTTCAACAAAAATTCTTGTAGTGTGCAAGATTTAATTCAGAAATTCTGTAGTTGTATTTTGGAATAAATATTTTTATGATATTCATTTTTAATTTGCTCAATTTATATTCTATCCTGGAATGGGATGAAATTGAGAAGGCATTCAAATTTGATGGAGTGGTCAAATAATCAAAAATAAAAACAATTTATTTGACAAGTATTATAAAAGCATTTGTGAAAGAAAGCTTCTCTGAATGGAAGCAAAAATAGTACCAATGACAGTACGTTTTCCATTTTAATAAAAAGTTTTGTATTGATAATATCCTACACTTAGAAGAATTTACTGTAGGCCCAGGTATCTCAGCACTTATATTTTCTCAATTTAAAATGGTAAGTTCCACATAAAATAATCAAGTTTTTCAAATTGATAACCTAAAACATAACTTTGAAGATTTAGAGGAAAAAAAAAAAAAACACCGCTCAGAAAAATACCAGTGACACGGTGTTAGAGACAGATATGGCTAAGAAGCTGTTTAATGTATATAAAAGTATATCAAGAATTAATCTGATTACTTTTTTAACTGTTTAGATAATCAGCACAACAAAGCTTAATATTTTATGTTTTAATAAAGGTGGATTTATCTGATTGTTATGTCTTAGAAATGATTTTATTTTAAAATTAATTTAAAAAGTATTTCATAGTTTCAGGAAATAAAACCGATTTGAGAGTCAGTAAATACATATTTCAAAATTATGTAATTTAAACACTCGTGGGAGTGCAAGTGATACAGATTTAATTTCTTTTCCCTAGAAATTGTAATATATAAGAGGCAGAAAGAGTACAATTTATAAATAATAATAATAATGCCATTTCAGCTTTTTCTTATTTGTTCTCTTTCTAGAGAATCCTAAGTATCTCTGCAGTATGAATGCTGGATAAGTTTGCAGTGCTTGGCAGTTCTCTCTTAATCCCCTTGGGGTGATGCCAAAGAGACAGGGTCTCATGGGAATTTGGTCTGAATTCTCATCCAAATGAACACCTGCTGTCATTGTTCCTTATCAATCCTGTACTTAGTAATGCCAACTCTCTCTTTGTGGTCCAGCCTATTCAATCCAAGGAAAGTCATTCCAGTGTTAGATACTAGTTTTTCTTTTTCCCTTTCTTTACTACATAACCCACAGCCCAAGTATTTTGGAGATCGAGCTAACATTATCTCTGGCTATTTGGTATTCTACATTCTGGAAGCTTACTGAAAGTCCAGTCTACTTAAACGGTCTTTTTAAAAATCTCTCTCTTTCCTCTCTTCCCCTCCCTTCTCTACTTCTCACCTCTGTCCTCTGTGTTCTGTTTATGCTGCTTTGAAAAGGAAGAAATTTGTTATTGCGAAATATGCACTTGCAAAACAAATTAATCTATTTTTTAAATTCTCAGTTCTCTAAATTAGCAGAAAGAAATAATTCAAGCAGAAATAAATTCAATTATTTCCTCCCTATGGACAACCAATATTAATCATTCGTTCCTAGTACTTAGTGATATTCCTATACTTTTGTTTAACTGGTCTCCTTGATGTAGTCATTTAATTGTAAGCTATTTCAACATGTTTCTGAACCAGATTAGGAATAAAGCAGAAATACATGATTTAAAAAAATTAATGATTATGTCACATAATATATGAAGAATAATCTCATTCAGATTATTTTCTATAATCTCATACCATGGTAAAACAACATCATATTTGGAAATAGAATGCATTTACAACTTTTTAGCGATAATAAAAAGAAAAATACTGATTGGGTTTGAGAGTTATTGAACCAATAAAAGTCAGCCATTTTGATTTTCCTACTTTCTAGTAAACCAGGAAGGAGCCCTGGTGGCACAACAGTTAAGCATCAAGTGCTAATCTAAAAGCTGGCAATTCAGATCCATCCAGCGGTTCATCCGGAGAAACCTTGCAATATGCTCTTGCAAATATTGCCGTCTAGAAAACATTATGCGGAAGTTCTACTCTGACACATTTGGTCAGTATGAGTTGAGATTAACTCAGTGGCATGTGACAAAAATAACAGTAAACCAGGGAGCTGACAGTGTACATATAACAACAGTGTATCTTAGAATATCAAACCATAGAGGTTTTTTTTTTTTTGCAACCTTTGATATAAGTGTTGTTTCTGTGCACATCTGTCTAAACCTTTGTGGCCTTCTTTTTATTTGTAGATCCAAAACAAATTACTTGACAGTTTTTAGGGTGTGAAATGTTTGCATAGAAAAAACAAATTCTGTTAGCTCGATGTTGCAGGGAAAAATAACTCTCTGTCTGCCATCTGCAGTGGGCATTGGTCCCTCACTTGTTGTGCCATGCTTTGTTATGCATGAGTAAGCACATTAGCCTTTTCATTTCATTCATTAGGCTTTTAGTCCTTGATTAGTGTTTTCGGGATTCTATCAAATACACAACTTCTTTATATCCTTTGTGTTTGGCTTTTCTTATCTCTCCACTATGAAACAAAATTAACAGTTAATCGCAACAATAGACCCTTTCCTATTGAAATGACTGGTAAACATATTAGTTTTCCATTGGAGTGATTAATCATCTATGGATAAAAAATAAGAGAATAGTTCCTCATTTGGAATAATGTGGGCAACTCTTTAGAATCAGCTAGCACACACTGTGCTTGAAAAGCTCAGACCATAAAACCCCACGAGTCTCACACGTTTATTTTGAGTTCACAGTGCCCTGGAAACTCTGAATGGATTTCTTAAAAGTAAAAACCTTCCATTAGGGTTTAGAACTGGGGCAGTTGCGGTCTCAGAGTCTACTTAAACTTGTCATCCATTCTTCATTAAATGAAAAAAGGTATTTAAGAAAGTTGCTTTTGATAAGAACAGTTATTAATTACACATCCAAAACACACTTAACAAACTCTAAAGTTGTATATTACACTTACCTTTGTTATATATGCACCTTCAGGTTCTCTTTTTACCCATAATTAATCTCAAAGGACTAGAAGCTTCTCCACCTCATCATTTCTTCACTTAAGTCATTCTTCCAACTCTTGTTTAATGGTATTTCCAACTATTTTTTAACATTTATGTTCATATGCAATATCTTAATTATATTTTGAGCATGAGGCCAAAACCGGTGATTAAAGGAGATACATAAATTAAGTGGAAATCAATTCCTAGTTGGAAGTAAGATAAGTAACCAATGGTGAAATGATTGAATATATCATTAAGTGCTTGGGCAAAATTTACTTGGATTATACATTTTTTTACCTAATTTTAGAACATCTTCTCCGCAGTGCGCTGTTAAGAAAAAGTTAATATAAAAATATTATTCATTTACTTTTTCTCTTTTAAACTATAATTTCCACAAGATAAAAGTATCATAAACTTTCCTATTTCTGTTTTCTGTTTCTCCCCTTAGGATGCCTCCATTGCACACAGATTCCACATCATGAGAGAAAAACACCCAGAGAAGTTCAACAGTAGGTAAGGTACCAAATGACGGTATAATTATGGTTGCCCTTGATAAATTATGTCATGAAAAAGATCACTGTATGGTACAAAACATTTTACTTATTAATAACTGAGTAAGGCTCTGTGTGTATATAAATATTAAGAAGAAGGCGTGGGTGAATGTAATTTTTCCTCTTAGGTTGTAATGCGGCAGTAATGAGAAATGAATGCAGCCAGCCCTATTCTGTTCTTATGTGTGAAAATAAAGATAGCAAGTATAACGTGAAAACAATAGTTTATTGAGACTTACTGGAAGTCCTTACATGACTTAGTATTTGAATGATGATCATACTCAATCCCTAGGAAAAATATGGAGCTCTGACCTGATAATGCTGTGTAACTATATATTACATAGTTATCATAAAAGGCTTCTCACCTTTGAAATGTCAGTTGCGTGTAGGACTCAACAGAATGTAAAGTTAAACCAGAGAAATATCAAAGCTGGCGTTAACTATTTTTTAAAGACATTTCCTTCGAGGAGAAAATGCTTTTCAACAAAAATTAGCCTTTCTATCATAGCAATAGGCAAACATTTATCCACCCAAATGTAGGCAGGCATTGACCCTTTCAGTTATTCAGGCAATCAAGAAAAAGGAGGGAAATAGGGAAACCCCTGGCTCTGTATCATCCCTATTTCTAGCAGGAAAGATACTTATCTCCTCTCCCCTTCTCCCAAGAAAAACAGAGCAAAACAAGTGAATCATCTCTTGCTTCAATTATATTCGCTTCTACTCTGTTCATTTCATGAAGTCTCAAAATCATAAAGAATATTTCTGTATAGATATTAAATTGACTGTATTAATGTTCAAAGCCAAAGACTTTGTGGCCTCTGTTTAGCTAAGTTGACATCTTGCCATGGATGCCTCAGAATACTTATTAGATAGCTGCTTCTGGAAAGTCTTGTTTATTTCAATTTTCTCACACGTCAGTACATTGACATATTTTAGTAAAACAAATGAACATTTATTTCATTGGAAATACCTCAGGTTATGTCTTGTTTCTCATCCTATAAATCATAAATCATGACCTTCTGGTTTGCTTCTTCTCCCATAGTTTAGACAGCTGTAATTTTTGTTTTTAAAAAATAGAAAAATTGCATATATTAATACTTAATATCTTTAGAAGGATTCACAAAAAATCTTGTAACTTCTGTCACTTCTGAAGAAGGAAACCACAGTGGACACTGAATATGTATTGTATACTTGTTGGCACGGTGTGTATATGTGTTTTTGCCATGCTTGATAAAAACAAAAATCAAGAGTGATGTAATTAAAAATTTTCATTTGTAAGTTTTCTTTGTAGGTAGTCCCCAATTTACAATGTATTCTAGTTATGATGACGCGTACTTACTTACTATCATTTTTTTTTGCACATCTTATTGTTAGCAATATGTACCACATACAATGTTGCAGCATGTAATTTGCTGATGTTATCATTCTCAGATATTTACTCCCCAACAAAGATCGATTTATAAAAATATTAATAATATAAACAGTAATAATGAAAACTAAAAAAAGAGGTATTTAACTTACATCAGAACTGAATTACGACAGAGTCGTCAGAACAGCACCCTGTTGTAAGTTGCGTATGACCTGTATCTAGAGTAGAGAGACTTGTTTTCATTTTACAAGATTTAGTTTCAATTCATGAAATATATGAGAATAAGCTGATGTAACAGTGAAGTTATATATACTTTAAAGTAGATTTTAGTACTTGATGATATACTTGATTATCTTGGAAATGAATATAATTAATGTACATAGAACAGTATTATAGCATGGAATAACCTATGCTTTTCCAAATGTCATTCTATAAAGTATCTATATATTAACATTCATAGATTAAAAGATATTTTAAGCAATAAACACTTTTGGAAATGCAACATGCAGTGTATCCCTTCCAGAGATTCACAGTGTAAAAGTCCCTTATAGGCATTACGAAATACATGGGAGGCAGAAGGTGGGGGGGGGGGTGCTGTTTTATATTGTGTAAGGCACCATTTTCCTAAATTTATCCGGCCATAATGACCTTTCTTCCTCCTTCCCAATCTGGCGCCAGAGAACACTTACTAAAATGTCTTAGAACATTACTGTTATGTGGAATACAGTTTAGGAAACACCCTTCTGATCATTTCATGACATAGATCCCAGAGACAATAACAGTACAACAGTGTGATATGTGCATGTTTATGTGTGTGTGTACACACAGGTGCGCAAGAGAGAGAAAGATTTAAAAATGTAGAGGGGTGTATCAATATATATATGTGATAGTCAAATTTGACTACCTATGTATAAGAATGCCAATATTTGTGATCCTCCTTCAAAGGTCAGATGCTAATGAATTCCATTCTCCAGAATAATTAAAATTCTTCTTAATTGTAAAGACTTCTATAATTCACATATATCTATTTAATTTTTGTTATCAGTAGTACTACTAATCTATGATATTTTTCACTGCTCAGTATGTGGTTAGATGCCTTTTACAATGCGTTTGTATACTCCAGTGTGTTAATAAGATATAAAAGTACTTCTTAATGAAACTTCTTTGCAAATTTGAAACATGAGTAAATATTACTTATTTATAGCTTAGAGATATATTTCAATTAGATAAGTAATGACATAGAAAAATGTCTTCTACACTGAAACAAGGTCATCTATCTATTGTGATTTCAAAGAGTGTTAAGTGTATAGTAGCAGCTCCCTGTTTTATTGGCCCACTATTTTTTTAGACAGCAATCAGCCCTAAAATACCATATATGACCAAGTCAATTAGGCATGTACATTCTAATCTATACTTTTGTACATTAGGTCTTGACTCAGGATTACAAGCATTTAACTAGTTCCCTAAACTATAATGCAATGTCTTCAGTGTATGATAATTTTCTACTTAATTTCCAGGGGAAAGACATGACAGATATTGTGCACAAGTAATTCATACTTATAAGGGCAGTTTTTCAGATTTCAACACTGAGACAGCTTCAGCCATAGTACTCTTTCATACCTTTAGGAATTTGCAAATGAATTTTAAGTACTGCTAATAATGGTGTTTCAGATCAGATCACCTGTCACAATAAATCATATGACATTAATATTATCCTCTAGTATGCTCACCTTGAAATTCATTTATATTTTAAAGAACATGATGTTTCTAACATTATCTTAAGGAAATTAATTACCAAAATATATAGTTCTACTCTCTATGCCTCTTATGACAGAAATTGAAAGAACGGGAAAGGTAATGATTTTTCCGGTGCTTAAGAGAGTGCTAGTTGAGAGGTTTATATCGTATTCGTTTCCAAATTTCTGTACAAATCTAAGTTAACTGTTAAAAGGAAGCATGCAATTCAACTTTCTAAACTTTAAAATACTCTTTCATCAAACTAAACCTAATTAAAGTCTTCTAGTCTTTTAGATTCAAGACAAAATAATTTTTAGTTAAGGTATTTATGCTAGTGTGATTTAAATCCATTTATTACACAGTATTGATATTTAAAATATTGACATAATTTGACTGTTATTATTTACAATCATACTTATAAGTCACATACATTACACCTGACCTAACTGTACTTAGATAGAACACTTTAAATTTTTGCTGTTTTTTTAAACAGTGTTATTAATAAATGTACATCAACACACTAAAATATTATGCAACCATTAAAGTGATAATTATGAAGAGACACTAATTTTGGAAAAAAATGAAAAACAGTGTTGAATTCTATGAGTACAACTCTGCAGTGACAAGAACTTCCCAGGAATATGCAAAATGGAAATAGCTAAAGTAAAACTGTTACTGGTCTTAGAAAGATTTCTTAACATTGTAGTAGTAATTTGTTTTCAAAGAATCAATTCAAATTCTTAATATACAACACTTGGTGCAGTTATTCTGGAATAAGCAAGAAGAAATCAGCAAGCACTGAAGGCCAGTGATACTCCACAAGGATACTCTGAAGTCCACACCATGTATTTAAAACTATCTGCTCTCTAACCTGAATGAGTCAGAGAGAGTTTTCTTAGCCTCCTGTTCAGAGGTATATGATTCATTCGTGTACCACTTTCTGCTTTTCTTTGAAGAAATATCCAACTAGAAAACTGAAGTTAATGTGTGAATTTAAATAAAGCAATTTAACTCAGAATCTACATAGTGATATCAGGCATGTCAGAAGGTTTCACCTTCCAGATGTGTGCAGAGAAGAAACAAAACTGACAATTTGGTATACCTGACTGATGATTTGATATTGTTATAGTAATAAAGTTTAATTTCCAAAAGAACCTATGATGTCTGAATTACCCAAGAAATTAATATTGTGCATGAATTTAGAAATTTGCCTGATTCCAAAATTGCACTTATTATTCTATAGAAGTGATCCTTGTTTTTGTTTGTTTGTTTGTTTTTTCCTCACGATTGAGTCTGTGAGATCATGGAGTCCCTTTTTTCTTTGCAGGACTTTAGTATCTATGACGTGCTTTGAAACATAATGAGTACTCAATAAATACTTGCTGGATTTTTTTTCATAAAAATGCTTATTATTTAGTAGTATATTTATCTTTCAAACGTTTTATTACTTTTATAGTTTATGCTTTTTATACCACAAAAAATAATAGAAAACATTAGAGTTGCAATATGCCTAGTATGAGTCTTGATTCTACATAATTATTCTTTCAGCTATTACTAATGTCTTTTCATTTTCTCAGTCTTTATGTATTTTACTTCAAAAGACCCTACAATGCAAAAGAAAAAATACAATATAAATCCCTGATCAATGTGAGTTTCTTGCTAATAATGCATGCTTGCTTATAGATTACTTTAGTACTTGTTATTATCGACTTTACCAGTGAACAATTATTGCTATATACCTGATGATGAAGTTGACTGAAGACTAAGTTTGAAAGATCACTCTTTATTTTTTCTGTGTCTTTATTTTTTCTGTGTACCAGTACAACTTTGTCCTGTTTTTAAAGAAGAAACATACTCATTATTACTTAAAAGTACCCAGTTTAGACAGAGGCGGGGCCAAGATGGCAAAGTAGTCAGACACTTCTGGTGGACCCTCATACAACAAAGACCCAAAAAAACAAGTGAATCGATTACATATATGGCAGTCTGGGAGCCCTGAACATCAAAGGCAGAGATGAGGAACCGGACTGAGTGGCAGGGGGAGGGAGAGACAGTTCAGAAACAGCGAGGTGTTGCCAGACCTGACCCGGTGGAAGCCAGCACCCTGTAGGCTGGATCAGCTCGGGAGTGAGCAGTGAGGCAGGCAAGCAGCAGTGCTCAGGAGGCGCATTTTCTGCACCAGGAGAGAGCCAGAGCCAGAGCATCTATACAGCCACCCAGAACCGGTGAGAAGCAGCCCTGAATTGATGAAAGATAAGTACTTGCATACAGCCTACCGCACAGATCAAAAACACCCTTCTTAGGGAAAAACCTCTCTCACATTTACCTCCCCACTCCCTGCTCTGCACTGGGTCCCAGACCTGCTTCAGCAATTGCTGAGTCCCCTGGGCCGGAAGTAAGATCTGTCACATGCCTGGAGCCATTCTCCCTGCCTTGCAGAGTGAACAAATTAACAAACAGGGAAAAAAATAAACTGCTGGCTCCCCTAAGCCAGGAACCCAAAGTAGACACAGCTACTTTGCCTAGGCACAGGCATAGGGGATCCACGGACTTTGAGTGCCTTTCCCCCTGTATAGACTTGTGTGGGCCCATCTCATCAGTGTAGGTCCTCATTACCGCAGTACAACAGGGTATGTACTGGAAGTCTAACTCCAACTGTTTCAGCTGTGAAGTGGCAGGTTCTTGACACTTGACACTACTCTGCCCATTAAGCAGGGTCTTCACCTACCTACATCAGGGGCCTGAGGACTGGTGGCTCCACCCACACCACCTAGTCACCTGCGATAGGGGCCCATGAATAAGAGGTGCCCCCCAGTCCTTAAAGCCAACAGCATTAGGTGCTTATAGTCCAGCTGTAAAACCCACCCACCTATACGCTCTAGGGAACGGGGACATGCCTTCCTCCTGGACACTCGGGGGTGACCATCAGGCCCCTGCCTTCCTCAAAGTGTGTCCCCCTACTGCAGCCAGTATCCTGTCCCTACACCAATCACCCATGTCTGTCTAGGACTGTGAGAGGCTACACCACACACTTGATGGCTATCTACCTGGGCACCTAAGCTGAAACCATACAGGAGGAGTGGGTGGACTCCTGGACTCACATACCTAGTAACAGATCTGACCACCTGGTGACAGGACATAAGAGCTTCAAAGGTGCCAATAATCAAACTAGCTCATGTGAATTAATCCAAAAAACACAAAATAACAAATGCTGGAGAGGCTGTGGACAGACTGGAACACTTATACACTGTTGGTGGGAATATAAAATGGTACAGCCAGTTTGGAAATCCATTTGGTGCTTCCTTAAAAAGCTAGAAATAGAAGTACCATACGATCCAGCTCGCTCGCTCCTTGGAATATATCCTAGAGAAACGAGCAGTCACACGAATAGATGTATGCACACCCATGTTCATCACAGCACTGTTCAAACTAGCTCATACGAGCAGCCTATTTGGGCATATCAAAACAAAACAAGAAGCTAGGACACAGTAAGCAAACATAAAGTAAATCAATATAAAAACTTATTGATGGCTTGGAGACAACAGTCAATATCATATCACTTAAAGAGGCAATCCATGATAGCTTCAGCAAGCTCACAAAATAAAGAATCTAGAAACTTTCCAGAGGAGGAAAATTTCTTGAACTTAGTGGAGGCAGAACACAAAAGCTTAGTATACAGAACTCTTCAAGAAATTAGGAAGAAAATTAAGCAAAACGCATAACACGCAATAGAGGAAATTAAAAAGATTAGAGAAGAGCATAATGACAAATTTAACAGGATGCAAGAATCTATATAGAGATAGCAATCAGAAACCCAGAAGATTAACAATAAAATTTCAGAATTAGACCCCTCAATAGAAACTCATAGGAACAGAATTGAGGCAGTGGAAGTCAGAATTAGTGAGATTGAAGATAAAGCACTTAACACAAACTTATCTGAGGAAAAATCAGATAAAAGGATTTTAAAAAATGAAGAAACCCTAAGAATTATGTGGTTCACTATCAAAAGGAATAACCTACCAGTGATTGGAGTACCAGAATGGGGCAGTGGGGGGGGGGGGGGGGAGATAACAGAGAATACACAGATAATCATTGAACATTTGTTGGCAGAAAACTTCACTGCTATCATGAAAGATGACAAGATATCTATCCAAGATGCTCATCAAATCCCACATGAGGTAGATCCCAAAAGAAAGTCACTGAGACATATTATAATCAAACTTGCCAAAACAAAAGATAAAGAGAGAATTTTAAGGGCAACTAGGGATAAACGAAAAGTCATCTACAAAGAAGAATCAATAAGAATGAGCTTGGACTACTCAGCAGAAACCATGCAGGCAAGAAGGCATTGGGATGACATACATAAAGCCTTGAAGGAAAAAAACTGCTAGCCAAGAACTATATATCCAGCAAAACTGTCTCTCAAATATGATGGTGAAATTAGGGCATTTCCAGATAAACAGAAGTTTAGGGAATTTGCAAAAACCAAACCAAAACTACAAGAAATACTAAAGGGAGTCCTCCGGTTAGAAAATCAGTAACATCAGATAACAACCCAAGATTAGAACACAGGACAGAGCAACCATATATCAACACAGATAGGGAAGACACAAAAGTAAACCAAAGCTAAAACACTGAAAATAGGGAAACAGATGCCAATATGTAAAAGATAACAACTTTAAAATAAAAAAGAGGGACTTTAAGAATGTAGACATAGATTTTTCATATGGAGAGGAAGTCAAGGCGATATAAAGAAATAAAAGACTGCTATAAACTTAGAAAAATAGGGGTGAATATTAAGGTAACCACAAAGGAAACTAACAATCCTACAAGTCAAAATAAAGAACAGAAAAATATAGACTCAGCAAACACAAAATCAACAACAGTAAGAAAGATGAAAAGAAAATACATAAAGAAAAAAGACTCAGCACAGAAAATTAAGTGGAACAAAGAAACTGTGAACAACACACAAAAAAAGACATCAAAATGGCAGCACTAAACTCATACCAATCAATAATAACGCTGAATGTAAATGGACTAAATGCACCAATAAAGAGATAGAGAGTGGCAGAATGGATAAAAAAGCACGATCCATCTACATGCTGCCTACAAGAGACACACCTTAGACTTAAAGATGCAAACAAACTAAAACTCAAAGGATGGAAAAAATACAACACTCAAAAAAGAGCAGGAATGGCAATATTAATCTCTGACAAAATAGACTTTAAAGTACAATCCACCACAAAGGATAAGGAAGGACACTATATAATGATTAAAGGATCAGTACACCGGGAGGACATAACTATAATAAATATTTATGCACTCAATGATAGGGCTGCAAAATACATAAAACAAACCTTAACAGCACTGAAAAGAGAGAAAGACAGCTCCACAGTAGTAGGAGGAGGCTTCACTTTCAGTGAAAGACAGAACATCCAGAAAGAAGCTCAGCAAAGACATGGAAAAGCTAAATGCTACAATCAACCAACTTGATCTCATAGATGTATACCAAACACTCCACCCAACAGCAGCCAAGTATACTTTCTTTTCCAATGCACATAACTCATACCAATCAATAATAACGCTGAATGTAAATGGACTAAATGCACCAATAAAGAGATAGAGAGTGGCAGAATGGATAAAAAAGCACGATCCATCTACATGCTGCCTACAAGAGACACACCTTAGACTTAAAGATGCAAACAAACTAAAACTCAAAGGATGGAAAAAATACAACACTCAAAAAAGAGCAGGAATGGCAATATTAATCTCTGACAAAATAGACTTTAAAGTACAATCCACCACAAAGGATAAGGAAGGACACTATATAATGATTAAAGGATCAGTACACCGGGAGGACATAACTATAATAAATATTTATGCACTCAATGATAGGGCTGCAAAATACGTAAAACAAACCTTAACAGCACTGAAAAGAGAGAAAGACAGCTCCACAGTAGTAGGAGGAGGCTTCACTTTCAGTGAAAGACAGAACATCCAGAAAGAAGCTCAGCAAAGACATGGAAAAGCTAAATGCTACAATCAACCAACTTGATCTCATAGATGTATACCAAACACTCCACCCAACAGCAGCCAAGTATACTTTCTTTTCCAATGCACATGTAACATTCTCCAAAATAAACCACATATTAGGCCATAAAGCAAGCCTAAACAAAATCCAAAGCATCAAAATATTACAAAGCATCTTTTCTGACTGTAAAACCATAAAAGTAGAAATCAACAACTGAAAAAGCAAGGGAAAAAAAATCAAACACATGGGAAGTGAACAACACCTTGCTCAAAAACTACTGGGTTATAGAAGAAATTAAGGATGGAATAAAGAATTTCATAGATTCCAATGAGAATGAAAACACATCCTACTAGAACCTTAGGGACACAGCAAAAGCAGTGCTCAGAGGTCAGTTTATAGCAATAAATGCACACATCCAAAAAGAAGAAAGGGCCAAAATCAAAACATTAACCCTACAACTTGAACATGTAGAAAGAGAATAGCAAAAGAAGACACTGGGTGCCAGAAGAAAGGAAATAATAAGTATTAGAGCAGAAGTAAATGAAATAAAGAATAGAAAAACAACTGAAAGAGTTAACAAGACCAAAAGCTGGTTCTTTGAAAAGATAAAAAATAACAATAAACCATTGGCTAAGCTGACAGAAGAAAACCAGGAGAGGAAGCAAATAACCCGTGTAAGAAATGAGATAGGTGATATCAGAAAGACCCAACTGAAATTAAAAGACTCGTAACAGGATACAATGAAAAATTGTACTCTAACCAATTTGAAAACCTAGAGGAAATGGACAAGTTTCTAGAAACTCACTACCTACCTAAACTAACACAAACAAAGGTAGAACTAAATAAACCCATAACAAAAGAAGAGATGGAAAATGTAATTAAAAACCTCCCAACAGAAAAAAAAAAGCCCTGGCCTGGATGGCTTCACTGGAGAATTCTACCAAACTTTCAGAGAAGAGTTAACACCACTACTACTAAAGGTATTTCAGAGCATAGAAAAGGATGGAATACTCCCAAACTCATTCTATGAAGCCAGCATAACCCTGATACCAAAAGCAGGTAAAGACACCACAAAAAAAAAAAAAAGAAAATTACAGACCGATATCCCTCATGAACATTGCTGTAAAAATCCTCAACAAAATTCTAGACAGGAGAATTCGGCAGCATAGCAAAAAAATAACTCACCATGATCAAATGGGATTTATAGCAGGTATGCAGGGATGGTTCAACATTAGAAATCAATCAATGTAATCGATCACATAAATAAAACAAAAGACAAGAACCATATGATCTTATCAATCCATGCAGAAAAGGCATTTGACAAAGTCCAACACCCATTCATGATAAAAACTCTCAACAAAATAGGAATAGAAGGGAAATTCCTCAATATAATTAAGGACATTTATACAAAGCCAACAGCAAACATCGTCCTAAATGGAGAGACTTTGAAAGCATTCCCCTTGAGAGCGGGAACCAGACAAGGATGCCCTTTATCACCACTCTTATTCAACATTGTGCTGGAGGTCCTACCCAGAGCAATTAGGCTACAAAAAGAAATAAAGGGCATCCAAATTGGTAGGAAGGGAGTCAAAGTATCTCTATTTGCAGACGATATGATCTTATGCACAGAAAACCCCAAAGAATCCACAAAAAAACTACTGGAACTAATAGAAGGTTTTAGCAAAGTTTCAGGATACAAGCTGAACATACAAAAATCAGTTGGATTCTTTTACACCAACAGAGAGAACTTTGAAGAGGAAATCACAAATCAATACCATTTACAACAGCCCCCAAGAAGATAAAATACTTAAGAATAAATCTAACCAGAGACATAAAAGACCTATACAATGAAAACTAGAAGACACTGCTGCAAGAAAGCAGAAAAGACCTGCATAACTGGAAAAACATACCTTGCTCATGGAAAGGTAGACTCAACATTGTGAAAATGTCAATTCTACCCAAAGGGATCTACAGATACAATGCTATCCCGATCCAAATTGCAATGGCATTTTTTAATGAGATGGAGAAACAAATCACCAACTTCATATGGAAAGGGAAGAGGGCCCAAATAAGTAAAGCATTACTCAAAAAGAAGAACAAAATGGGAGACCTCAAGCTACCTGTTATTAGAACCTATTATATGTCCACAGTAGTCAAAACAGCCTGGTACTGGTACAACAACAGATACATAGACCAACGGAACAGAATTGAGAATCCAGACGTAAATTCATCCACCAATGAGCAGCTTATATTTGACAAAGGCCCAAAATACATTAATTGGGGAAAAGACAGTCTCTTTAAGAATTGATGCTGGCATAACTGGATATCCATCTGCAAAAAAACTGAAACAAGACCCACACCTCACACCATGCACAAAAACTAAGTCAAAATGGACCAAAGACCTAAATGAAAATTCAAAAATGCTAAAGATCATGGAAGAAAAAATAGGGACAATGCTAGGAGCCCTAATACATGACATAAACAGAGAACGAACCATAAGTAACAATGCACAAGCACCAGAAGAGAGACTAGATAAAGGGAAGTTCCTAAAAGTCAAACACTTATGCTCATCAAAAGACTTCACCAAAAGAGTAAAAAGACAACCTACAGACTGGGAAAAAATTTTTGACTACAACAAATCCAATCAGCGTCTAATCTCTAAAATCTACTAGATACTGCAGAACCTCAACAACAAATAGATAAATAACCCAATTAAAAAATGGGCAAAGGATATGAACAGGCACTTCACCAAAGAAGATATTCAGGCGGCTAACAGACACATGAAGAAATGCTCACGATCATTAGCCATTAGAGAAATGCAGACCAAAACTACAGTGAGATATCATCTCACCCCAACAAGGCAGCATAAACCAAAAAACACAAAATAATAAATGCTGGAGAGGTTGTGGAGAGACTGGAACACTTATACACTGTTGGTAGAAGTGTAAAATTGTATAACCACTTTGGAAATTAATTTGGCGCTTCCTTAAAAAGGTAGAAATAGAAGTACCATACGATCCACCTATCCCGCTCCTTGGAATATATCCTAGAGAAATAAGAGTCGTCGCATGAATAAATATATGCACACCCATGTTCATTGCAGCACTGTTCACAGTAGCAAAAAGATGGAAACAACCTAGGTACCCATCAACGGACGAGTGGATAAATTATGGTATATCCACACAATGGAATACGATAAATAACAACTATGAAGCCGTGAAACATCTTATAACATGGAGGAATCTGGAGCTCATTATGCTGAGTGAATTTAGTCAGTCACAGAAGGACAAATATTGTATAAGACCACTATTATAAGAACTCAAGAAAAGGTTTAAACACAGAAGAAAACATTCTTTGATGGTTATGAGGGTGGGGAGGGAGGGCAAGTGTTATTTAGTAACTAGAGAGTAGATAAGAATTATCTTAGGTGAAGGGAAGAACAGCACACACTGCAGGGGAAGTCAGCACAACTGGACTAAACCAAAGCTAAGAAGTTTCCTGAATACAGCCTAACACTTTGAGGGACAGAGTAGCAGGGGTAGGGGCCCGGGGACCTTGCTTTCAGGGGACATCTAGGTCAACTGGCATGACAAAGCTTATTAAGAAAATGTTCTGCATCCTACTTTGGTGAGTGGTGTCTGTGGTCTTAAAAGATTGCAAGAGGCTATCTAAGATGCATCAATTGGTCCCAACCACCCAGAGTAAAGGAGAATGTAGAACACCCAAGACACAGTGAAAGTATTAGCGCAAGAGACAGAAAGGGCCTCATAATCCAGAGATTTCTTCAGCCTGAGACCAGAAGAACTAGATTGTGCCTGGCTACCACCAATGACCACCCTGACGGGGAACACAACGGAGAGTCCTGGATGGAGCAGGAGAAAAGTGGGGTGCAGAACTCAAATTCTAGTAAGAAGACCAGACTTAATGGTCTGACTGAGACTGGAGGAATCCCAGAAAGCATGCCCCTAGATTCTCTATCAGCCCAGACTAAAACAATTTCTGAGGCCAGCTCTTCAGACAGGGATTGGACTGGACTGTGGGACATAAAGTGATACTCATGAGGAGTGTGCCTCTTAGCTCAAGTAGATACAAGAGACTAAACAGGCAGCTTCTGTCTGGAGGTGAGATGGGAAGGCAGACAGGGTTAGGAACTGGTTGAATGGACATGGGGAATCAAGGGTGGAAGGGAGGAGTGTGCTGTCACAGTATGGGGAGAGCAATTAGGGTCATGTAACAATGTATGTATAAATTTTTGTATGGAAAAAAATTTTTAAAAAGTACTCAGTTTACACTTTAAATTTTTTTTTAATTTTTAAAATGTTTGTATGTAAACATTTTTATTAAACCAACTTTTCCAGGTGACTAAATTATAAGTCATATGGTATATAGATAAATTGATGATGTATAGATTTATATGGGTGTATATGTATGATGATCAGCAGCTCAAATCTACCAGTTGCTCCTTGGAAACTCTACGGGGCACTTCTACTCTGTCCTATAGAGTTGCCACGTGTCATAATTAACTCGACGGCAATGGTTATATGTATACTTTGATATAATTTTAAAGTATCATATTTATGTAAATTTTACATATTATTTTTATTCTTTCTATACATGTGTTTCTAAATATCAGGATTTTAAAATGATTTAATAACTGCTATTTTATTGATATGTTTTTATTTGTATGTTGAGGCTTGTTTTAATATTTTGACTCATCTGAGCAGGTAGAAACATGACTGGTTAAATGAATCTGAGCTGTGTGCACACTGATGGCAAAGGCTTCCATTAATCTGAATCTTTCTGCAACAGCTCCACAGACCTGATTGTATCATATCATTAAACCAGAACACTTAACTTCTGTATCCAGGTTATACAAAGAAATGTTTGTAAGATAGCTGTTTGGAATGGAGAAGTGAAGACTAGAGGATAACTAAGTAAAAATTTAGCAACTTCCCTTCCTTCTTTGCCTGTCACTCCCTCTTCTCCTTTCCAGATTTCTTATTCTCCCTATTTTTTTTTTTTTTTTTTTTTGGTCCTTAAGTTTTTCCACTGTAGTGGAATGACAAGAGGATCAATGTAGGTCCTGAAGTGTGGATAAAATGTTTATCTGTTATTCATTTGGTTGATCTTTTTTTTCTGCAGACATCTAATAAGGAAGTCCTTTTATATGATATGTGTTATGCTAGACACTGAATCTTTAGAATCTGTAAGGCAAATGAGACTGAATTTGGGGTTACAGAAGGATTTTTGATGGTGATAGGTCTGTAGGAGAATATAATCTACAAGGAAATTCTGCATTGTAACAGTAGGAAGGGAAGGTCGTTTCCTGGAACTCCAAGGTTGAGGTGACCATTGAGCTCTAAGGCATATATGTTCAAGTAAGGAATTGCTTACAGATGCTATGATTTAGATGAAGAAGAGACATTTCATTCCGGTTTCTATTTGTAAGATAATTATATTTTATTAGTATCATTTCTATGCAAATATTCCAAATATTTTCCTCCTTGATTTTGCCTTTCTATTATGAGGGTTTGTATTTTTGTTTTACATGAGTTTGCATGTGATCTATGCAAAAATTACACATACGCACAGAGACACCCACTCACTCACAGTACTTCCTAGGTTACCAAATAAAGAAACAAGATTTGTGAAGTGATAGGAGTTACTTCAGAGATTTCCACAAAATCACAATGTGAATAATTCAAGTTAAGTGTTTTCTTATATTGAAAACTACTAAATGGTAAGAAAACTGTTTAAGAAAAATTTTTCTGCACATTATTATGGTTTCTATGCCTATATGGAAACTTTAGGGAAGTATTTATAAAATTATAGCACTACATTAAATTACTTGTTCTTCTTGAAAAGCTGATGGTAATTAAACTAACCTGTTGTGTTGATTAGGACTGGTAGTGACTCTACAGAACAGAGTAGAACTAACTGCCCCATGGAGTTTCAAGAGTGGCTGGTGGATTCCAACTGCTGACCTTTTGGTTAGCAGCTGTAGCTCTTAACCACTGTGCCACCAGGGCAATTAGTCCATAATATATAAGTTATCAACTTTAAGGGAACAAACCAGAGATAAATTTAGATGACAGGTAAAGCCATTGTTCTTAAGAACCCTATCCTCATTTCCCAAGTATTTGTACCTTAAAAGCACGGAAGTGCCTGTTCTCTTTTGGTTCCGATGTACTCTCTTATGTAGATTTAGTCTCCCTGGTGGCACAAAAGGTTGGCAGTTCGAATCCACCAGCCGCCCTTTGGAAACCCTATGGGGCAGTTAGTTCTACTGTCATATAGGGTCGCCAAGAGTCAGAATTAACTCCTCTGCAATGGGCTTTTTTTTTTTTTTTTAACTGTAGTAAAAACTAGTTCTGTTCTGGGGACAGAGGGTATACCCTATATTAATTAGACAATGGAGAGCTTACTTTGGAGAAGGAACCTGTGAACTTGACCAATACCAATGACAGCATTTTACTGTTTTTGTTCATTTGGTATTCACGGATAATCTGTAGTTCAGCATCTGGAATTATGTTTCACGTTTTATATTGTCATTATGGATAAGGTTGCTGCCATAAAAAGTTATGTAATTTGACATGAAGTTTAAATACCTAACGTGTAATATCTAATGCCTTAAGATTCACTCTAACAATAATATAAGTTTTTTGTTTTGATTTTGGTTTTGGTTCATCTAGAATAAAATCGATTCCTGGTAGAAATTACGCTAAGGAATTTTGAGGACTCTTGTTCTAACACTCCTTTATAGGGTATATTAAGTATAAAGTAAGTCTATCTTGAACTCTTTCCAAAGAGGTTAATTACCTCATTATAAGGTAATCTTACCTAGAATGTAATTCTGTGGCATAGCTAATTGGAACTAATTAGATGTTCTTCATTAGTCTCTTTCCGCCTGAGCATTAGGTACTAATGCCTTGCTTTTTGGAATACATGTAGTTATATGGATCTGTTCGGCATTATTTTCTGACTGAACAAAATTAATTCTAAAATATTAACCTTGATGACTTATTTTAAAAAAATTTGATTGCTCTTTGAAGACAAAAATAATATTCCCACATTTGCAGTATTTTGAAGGGGCCAAAAATATGCAAAGAATTGCCAAGGTACCTGGTTACTATTACTTCATAACAAACATTTTGGCACCATATAACAAGGGTCCCGTGACCTCTCATTTCTAATAACATTGTTCCTAATTTCCTCTAAACCCTCACTGGCAGCCTCCTAAGGCTTATCAGTGTGCCCAAGTCCCCTCCAGCTTCTGCTCACCCTTCAGTCCTACAGCCAGTTTTACGTGTTTTCCATTTTTGCCAATGCAGCACCCCATTTCCACCTATCAAATCTGTTCTGCTTACCATTGCTATACAACAAACTACTTCAAAGCTCAGTGGTGTTAAACAGCCATTTTATTATGTGCATAGCTTTTATTGGAATCATCTGGAGGTATGTTTACTCTCATGTCTGTAGCTGATGCTGGTTGTTGTCTGAGATCTTATATGGAGCACCTACAATGGCTTCTCCATGTGGCCTGTGCTTCCTCACAGCATAGTGACCTGAGGTAGCCAGACTTCCAACATGGTGGCTCAAGTCTCCACAAGTGAGTATCCTAAGAGAAGAGGCAAAAACTGTATGTCCTTTCTTGACTTAGCCTTGAAGGCCACATAGTGTCATGTTTCCTGGACTTTTATTGATCATAACCATCAAATACTCACTCAGTTTCAAAGGGAGGACACTTAGGCATCACTTCTCAATGGAAGGAGTGTCAAAACATGTCCTAAAACCTCCACTTAGGGATTTCAAAGATGATTGATACCAAACTCTTATTTCAAATGAGCTTGGGGTTAAATAATAGTATAAAATTTTATAGTAAGGACTGCTATTTAGTTAAGACTAACTCTTCCAATCATTAATTTTTTTTTCAGTTGTAAATATGTCCTTTAATCCTCAAAGTAACTCTACTATCTATTTTTATTATTTTAATTTATTTTACAGAAGAGGAAATTATCCATATCACATTTCATAGCAGCAGAACCAAAGCTTATACTCTTAAGACATACACACAGTCAGGGATAAATTATGCCTCTAAAATATCTCTTTGTTTCCCCTTAAAATTTACTCCCTTTTAGTTCTTAAGTTACAATCCCTTTTGGAACTTCCGGCTTCCTCTTTTTCCACTTAATTTGTTGAGTCCTCTGCATCTAGTAAACATTTAAGCGATTTTAATGGTGTCTTCATTTGTCAATGACACCAGTTACTCCTAGTCACTGACAATTAAACCTGTCCTGAGCACCCATATCTTTACTGCGCTAGACAGTGAAGACAGGAGGGGGACATGGAGAAACAAGGAGTCATTTTAGAGGCACTGTTTACCCCAGGGTGTGTGTGTGTGTTAAGACCTTTGCCTGTGACCTGTGCTGGTTCTGCCCTTCCCTCCCTTTTAGACTGGTTGTTGCTATTGATTAGTCTGGTATCTGCTTAATCGTTGCTTCCTAAGGATAGCCCTTCCTCATTCCACCAGTCTAGGTTAGACCTCCAGACCACCTTGTACTTCCTTTATATAGAATTGGTAGGTTTAATAATTGATGTGTTTTAATTTAACTGCATGGCCCTTTCTTTTTCCAAACTATACTCTAATGCATCTATTAACAGTAGGGTTGGGAACAAAGGGAACATACTTCTCAGTTTTTAAGTTTCAAAAGAGACATAAAACCCACGTTAGAGACAAAAGTTTTAGAATAGATTTGACAATTTCATAATTCTGGCCTATTATAAGTCGAGGCCTGAAAGCATGAGTCTTGTGTCACAATCATGACTCTGATATGTATTTTTATTAGAAATTCAGGGTCTCTGAAGGGATCTAAAGCAATAGAAAAGCTTTAATTAAGAACATGTTTATTGTCTATGGCACCTAAGGGAGTTTAGAGACTAAGGAGCCAGGTAATAGTTGAGAAATTAGTGTTAAAATTGGTAGCGCAGAGGAAAAAATGACAACTGGCCTGAGTCATGAAAGTATTAAAAATAAAAGGAAGATCTTACCTGATTGCTGGTTCATATGTTCTTTCTTCTTAGAATTTCTCAATTTAATTTTTAAAATTATGACTTTTCCAGACATCCAAATTTCCTTACTTTTCTTTTAGTGGTCTTTATTCTTTTTCTTTTTTTAATTGTTGTAGTTTAAGTGGAAGTTTACAATTCAAGTTAGTCTCTCATACAAAAATTTATACATACATTGTTATGTGACCCTAATTGCTCTCCCTATACTGTGACAGCACACTTCTTCTTTCCACCCCTGATTTCCCATGTCCATTCAACCAGCTCCTAACCCTCACTACCTTCTTATCTCACCTCTGGACGGAAGCTGCCCATTTAATCTCATGTATTTACTTGACCTAAGAAACACACTCTTCACAAGTATCATTTTATGTCCCACAGTCCAGTCCAATCTTCGTCTGAAGAGTTGGCCTCGGGAATTGTTTTAGTTCTAGGTTAACAGAGTCTGGGGTCCATGCTTTCTGGGATTCCTCCAGTCTCAGTCAGAGCATTAAGTCTGATCTTTTTACTAGAATTTGAGTTCTGCATCCCACCCTTCCCCCACTCCATCAGGGACTCTGTTTTTTCCCTGTCACGGTGGTCATTGGCGGTAGCCGGGTACCATCCAGTTCTTCTGGTCTCAGGTTGATGAAGTCTCTGGTTTATGCGGCCCTTTCTGTCTCTTGGGCTAATACTTTCCTTGTATCTTTGGTGTTCTTCATTCTCTTTTACTCTGGGTGGTTGGGACCAATTGATGCATCTTATACGGCCACTAGCAAGCTTTTAAGACCCCAGACACCACTCACCAAAGTAGGATGCAGAACGTTTTCTTAATAAACTTTGTTATGCCAATCGACCTAGATGTCCCCTGAAAGCATGGTCCCCAGACCCCCGCCCCTGCTTTTCTGTCCTTCGAAGTGTTCGATTGTACTCAGGAAACTTCTTAGCTTTGGTTTAGTCCTATTGGGCTGACTTCCCCTGTAGTGTGTGCTGTCCTTCCCTTCACCTAAGATAATACTTGTCTAATATCTAGTTAGTGAATAACCCTCACCCTCCCTCCCCACCTTCGTAACCATCAAAGAATGTTTTCTTCTGTGTTTAAATCTTTTCTTGAGTTCTTATAATAGTGGTCTTATACAATATTTGTCCTTCTGTGACTGACAAAATTCATTTAGTATAATGTCCTCCAGATTCCTTCATATTATAAGATGTTTCACAGCTTCATCATTGTTCTTTATTGTTGCATAGTAATCCATTGTGTGAATATACCATAATTTATCCATCCATCCATTGATGGTCACCTAGGTTGTTTCCATCTTTCTACTATCGTGAATAGTGATGGAATGAACATGGGTGTGCATATGTCTATTCGTGTGATGGCTCTTATTTCTCTAGGATATATTCCAAGAAGCTGGATTGCTGGATTGTATGGTACTTCTATTTCTAGCTTTTTAAGGAAGTGCCAAATCGATTTCCAAAATGGTTGTACCATTTTACATTCCCACCAACAGTGTATAAGTGTTCCAGTCTCTTCACAACCTCTCCAGCATTTATTATTTTGTGTTTTTGGATTAATACTAGCCTTAATGGGGTGAGATGATATCTCATCGTAGTTTTGATTTGCATTTCTCTAATGGCTAATGATCGTGAGCATTTCTTCATGTGTCTGTTAGCCACCTGAATGCCTTCTTTGGCGAAGTGCCTGTTCATATCCTTTGACCATTTTTTTAATTGTGTTATTTGTCTTTTTGTTGTTGAGGTTTTGTAGTATCTTGTAGATTTTAGAGATTAGACGCTAACTGGATTTGTTGTAGTCAAAAATTTTTTACCAGTCTGTAGGTTGTCTTTTTACTCTTTTGGTGAAGTCTTTTGATAAGCATAAGTGTTTGATTTTTAGGAGCTCCGATTCATCTAGTCTCTCTTCTGGTGCTTGTGCATTGTTACTTATGGTTCATATTCTGTTTATGCCATGTATTAGGGCTGCTAGCATTGTACCTATCCTTAATTTTTAACTTGTTTTTAATATAGGCTTAATTACAGATAATAAACCTAAAAAATTTGTAGAATACTCTATGTGGAATAAAGATTAGCTTGGTTTATACAGACACATTTGGAAGCCAGATGTTTATTTTGTTTTAGAGATTTTTTTTTAATTGATTGATGTTTTGTATTTTTTAAACTAATTTTTAAAGGCACTTTTAAACTTTATGATGACAAACTTTAAAAGTAGCTACAATCTAGACTAGAATAATTTTATTCTAAAAAGGACATTAGATAGGGCCTAGAATACTTGGCCCTTCAACTAATTAGGTAAATGTGTGTTCTCCGGATTCCGTTTTTTCCCGATCTCTCACTTTTTCTTTGGAGTAGAAGAGAGAATCATCTGTTTAACTTTTGTTAAACAATTGTTTAATGGCTTATATGGCATTGCTTATTTTATTTTAGTATTCTTTTGTCTTGCTGTATAACACATGTTTTAAAGCTGATTCTCTGCTTTTCTCTGAAAATCTTTCTAAATGTTGAGGACAAAATATATATAAGTGTTTAAGAAATTGTGAGCAAATAGGAGATTTATCATATAGCCAAAATATTCAATTTTTCTATTATGTAATGTTGATTTTATCTAAAATTAGTTTGACAAATGTTTAGTCATAAGAAATTAATCAGTTTTCATTCTATGGCCTAATATTCTAAGAATATTTACTTTCATATCATTTCTTCAGTAAATGATTAAAGATTTACACACTTATATATGTTCTTTTCGTTATGAAAATAAAATGATCATTACTAAACTTTGAAAAACAAAAACAAAACCCACAACTTACACATAAACATCATAAACCATATTTCTTATTTTCTTCCCAGTATTTTTAATGTATAAGTTGAGAAATATTTATTACAAGTGTATAATAAATGCAAGTGCTTGGAAAGATAAGTAATGCTAAGCATGAAACATTCTCCCTGCCCTTGAAAAGCTTGCAGGCCCATGATGAAGACAAAAACCAAGCGTGTAGTCACAATAAAATGTGGTAAAAACTACCACTGAAGTTAAGTGCAAAAGTGAGTGGAAACTGCTACCAGGAGGAACTCCTATTTCTGTCTGAGGTAACTGCAGAAAACATCCCAAAAAAAGGTACTGCTCTCCTACCCAGGGGCAATACTGACACCATTTTCACCAGGTTCTATCACCAGTTTCTGTTTGAAGTGTGTGACTGCAGCCACATATGTCACTTCCACCCACGTTTTGTATTAATGATGCAGCCCCCCTTAAAGGCAAGAGCTCTCAGAAACTTGGTCGTCTGCTGAGGTGAGTCATATGCCAGCCTGAAGCCTAGAAGGTTATAGTACTCACAGAAAGAAAGCAAATAGTAGGGTTCAGTAAGCAGTCTCTGTCACAAATATTCATTTATTTAAAAAACTGAATTGGTCTTTTCATAGGCTTTAGGTTTTTTAAATCACTTTCTTGTCTTTAAGAAAGTCATGTAAATCTAAATTTCTAGAGCTCTCATCTTCTGTTGAAACTGTTTAAAGATGTAATAAAAATACTGACAGGTATTCTGAGAGATCCTTATGTAATAAAACCCTTTTGTAGTGCAAGCAATCGGCTTCACATTTCTCTGCTTTATAGCAATAAATCTTCATATGCCCATTCATCTCTAAATGGGACACATGCGTTTGCACCACTGTCTTATTTACTGATAAGCTTATTATTTGTATTGTGATGTATACATGGTAAATTATTTTCCATGTATTTTTTAACTTATTTCTTTTCTGCTTCATATCATTAACATTTTTCTTATTCATTTTGTTTTGACTCTTAAGGCATACTCAAATTACAAAGGCCAATTCTGAATTTTGATAATAACTTCTAAGTACCAGAAATACTCATATGACTCATAAACTCTGTATTTGTGAATATGAAATCCGTGTATGTTCTCGTTTTAATCATCCTAGTTTTGTTGGCTTTTTCATACTTTAAAGCTAGACATTTTAGCCTGCTTTGCATTTGCCTAATGATCTAAACTATATTCAAGTTTATCTAATTAAAACTTACAGGACATAAAGGAGTGAATACAAAGTTTAATAAAACCAGATCAGATTTTTCTATTTTCTGTAGATCTATTAATCTTGTTACTCTTTATTAGAAAAAAAATTCCCCTCCCCCCAAAAAAAGGCCTAACCATAAAAACTTAAAATAATGCCATAATATTTAGTTCCCATCTTATTTCCGTTATTAATTCTTGTAGCCTAGTGTTGTAGAGTAGTCCTGGTGGCACAGTTTTTAAGTATTCAGCTGCTAACCAAAAGGCTGGCAGTTGGAATCCACCAACCACTCCTTGGAAACCCTATGGGGAAGTTCTACTCTGGCCTGTAGGGTCACTGTGAGTCGGAATTGACTTGTTGGCAATGGGTTTGGTTTTTGTTTTGTTTTTTTAGTGTTGTAGATCTAGTAGTTGAAGGCTGGACTATGTTCTAGATACTGTATCAAATGCTTCTCTTGAATGATTTTAATTAATCCACTCACAACCCAGTTATGATTAGTTGTATTATTCATACTTTAGTTATTAGAAAACAGAGTTAGAAATATAAATAACTTGTCCTAGTTTACATACTTAGCACATTATTATTCTGTTTTGACAAATAATCATTTAATGCATGTTCACTATGTGCGGGAAAAGATTATTATTGTTCATGGTAGAAGATAAGTTAGACACCATTCCAGCCTCCTGGAGTTGATGGCTTAAGTAGAGAGCAGGTACACGGAAACAAATAGATGTAATGATGTGCTGTAGGTGCACTAACTGAAGGAGCAGATGTAGAAGATGCACATGAGAAAATAATTTCCAGGTGGTAGTGGGGTGGTGGTGACTAAGAAGACTTTCTAGAAAACACAATGACTGAGTAGGGTTTTAAAAGATGAATAGGAGTTTTGCAAAAACGGTGGAGCTGATGGAAGGTACAGTGACATAAAACATCACAGTGTGTGGTGGGAAAGATAAGTAAATCCATGGATCAGGAAAGGAAGGAAGAAGGAGGAAGGAAATGTGATAAACGGAAGCCTGAAGGATTTAAGATGGTACTCAGATCACAATGAACTTGAATAGTCCTGTTTGAAACATGGACTTTATCCTTTTGTCCAACACATAGGTAATACTAAACACAAAGGTTTAAGCAAGGACATGATAAGATCAGGGAAATTGATTTGTAGACGAGGACAAGAGATACTATTACTGAACTTAATAGTTGATATGGATGTGAAAATGGAAGTGAAGGAAATGGTAAATGAATATACGTGAATGAAGGCAGGATAGCGGCAATACCAACCAGAGGTAAATGTTGGAAGAAGAGATGGTATGTGGAGGAAGATTATGAATTCTATTCTGTGAGATTTCTATGGGATATCCGGGTCAGTTCTATAAGGCATAGATCATTTTACTGACCTGGAATTAGGTGAGACGTGTGGGATGGAGTTGAAGGGCTAGTACCGTAAAAGAACAATTCTTGTTCCATCATTTGAAAACTAGAGCATCAGTCAAATCCAGAGTAATGATAATTCACAGATATTTGATTGGGTTTAGTTAGAAAGCACTCTTTATTTCTCTTTATTTTGAACCGTGCTAGTTCAAAATAAATCGTAGTTAGAACTTTTGAAGAGATTAACTTAAAATCACAGGTGAATTATATTTTCGCATATTAAAGGAGAAATTAAAAGTCTTATTTCTGTTATTATTATCACTATTATTAGTTTTATCAGAGACATTTATTTAGACTTCCTTTAATTTTTAGAATAATCAATTTACAAGTCTAATTTTCTTGTGATTCTCACAGAAATATTTATGTTGTAGAATGCCTGGAGTTCAGTTTACAATCCAAATTATTTCCTAAGATTTCCATAAGATTCTAAATTCCAGACAGAAAGAAAGAAGCTTTAGAACATCTTTTTTTGTAAGCAAGGTGTTATAAGATTATAAAAGTACTTTAAGAAAGCCAAAGAATTCAGCCAGCAGAGGGCGCTGGCCCATATGCACTCAGCCCTTGCAGCAATTCTTGTGATCAAGAGAACCCTGGATGAGTCCTTTCTTAAAATACACACACTGGCACAGTAATTATTTTGGTGAGCATTATGTTAATGCCAGGACTTAGATATTTACACCAGTGGTCCTTCTGATATGGAAGTATGCATCTCTTTCAGCAAAAAGTAATTTTAGTTGTATTCGAATGCCAGCCAGCACACTTGAAAGTCTGTTATAAAATGCCAAAATCTGAACATTCTGCAGTGGGAGGTCAAAGGCCATCTGTGAACCTTAGTCTGGCTGACTAATTAAAGAGATTTTGATCACATTTGATGAACAAGACCAGTTTTAATCTGATGTGGAAGGGACTTTACTTCAGTCAAACTAAAAGTCAAAGTGTTGATACTCTTTCTTAGTTATGTCATTGCTAATTAAATAAATGCCAAAATGTCTGAAACAGTTTTCTAATTGGAACTGAGGCCATCCTCAGGAAATTTTCCTTTTTATTTATTTTTTTATTCTTAGGCAATTAAATTTATGTATTACTTTTGTATAATATATAGGCTATTTTATTTATATGATTTTTCTTCCCCACATACCTCTTTGGTTTTTTTTTTTGTTTGTTTTTAGTTGCCATAGAATTGATTCTGACTCCTGACAACTAGTATTTAATGATCTTGCAAAGCTATTATTTATAAAGATTTCCCAAAATGCAAGTAATACTATAGTTCTTTAGAAGCATTTTAACAAATCTCATATATTTTATATACACTTATTATTTTTCCTGTATTTCACAATTATATAAGCAAATAAAATATTGGATCTTTTTTAACATATGGAAGCTCTTTAATGTATAGACATTATTGGCAACTGTTCATTTGAGGTGATTACTTAATAATACAGATTAGTATTTAATGACACAGGTCCTTCTACATACTGTCTTCAGTGATTCACCATGATTTCTTGTATTTATACCACATGCAGCATATTTTCTAACTTGTTTACAATTAAATATATGATGTGTCTTTGTAGTGTCTGAAATCTGTTTATTTTTAAAAGCAGATTTGAGACATATTTTTTTATTATATTTTAAAAAGCATTTGATTCTGTCATTTCTACTTTCTGATCCAGCACAGTGAAACTGTAGTAAACTGTTTAAAAACCTGTGGGAAGTTAATTTTAATGTGTAATAGTTTGAGGGGCATCCCATTTCTTTTCTTCATTCAAGGAAGCTTATAACAATTTTATCTGCAAAGATGATGATTATTTAATAAAGTGACAAACTGTCCCACTAATAGGGTACATTAATTTGCCTCTAAAGCTGTTCCTTGTCCTCCATAAGAAGGTGATAATTAGGTTTTCAGATTAGAATAAAATTGTCATGTCACTTATGTAGATGCTTGTTAAAATATATTTTATCCTTTATATAAACCTGAAACAATTAAAAGCTGTAAAAATATTTTTCAATGTGAACTTTCAAGTGTATACAGCTAATATATCAAGCTAATTTTAAGTTAGCCAGTCTCGATAAAAGGCTAACAATTTGGAAAATAATATAATAAGTGATTAGCTTTTCAGGTAAAGCCTTGGCATTAAGCTTTGCTAGAACATCTACCTAATAAGGTAGCACTCATTCATATCCTGATTTAATTTCTTCCTTTTCCAATACTGAATGTGCAATTTAATCTTTGAAAAGTCACCTAGAATCATTTTGTGTATGCATATTAACATATTCAATGTTTAATGTTGAGAACTTGAAGTATTGTCAGGTATTGCAAATTGTTACATTGCAACTTTAGCCTTATATTACAGAAAATTAACTAGATCCCACATCTGAGTACCAAGAAGAGTACCTATATAATATCTGAATTTCCTACAGTGAAAATACAATTTATAAAGACAAAACACTAAGTGATTTTTTAAAGGAAGACTCTTTCATTGCCTTGGGATTGATGATAGCACATTGTCTTAACATTCTAAAGCCCAATCTTCTCAAGCTTTAAATATCCAAAGGTCATTTCCTCTTCTTAAAGTTTTCAGAGTATTAAAACTTCCCTAAATCTATTTCCTGAACTAAGTTGGAGAATGTTCAGTGCACATTCATTTAAAATACTTTTAAACTTTCTGACTCAATTACTTTTAATAGGTTGGAGAATGTTTGGTGTAACTCTGAGTGCACAGCATGAAAGGTTGGGTTTTAGTTAGAAAACACACAAAATTAGCTCCCGTGCAAAGGAAATCTCTAGAGAAATATAAGTAACCAGGAAACCTTATTGAAGACTATTATAAGCACTGCAAATGTCATGCACTTCCTTTGCACTGGTTACATACAGAATTATGACCTAAATGAAGTTATGGTAAGATATTGGCAAGACAAAATAAAAAGAATTTTTGTTCATAATGTGCAAAATGCCACATCTGTTTTTATTCATTCTGCATTTATTTCTTTGAGAGGGCTTTTATACAGCTGTGAAAACCTAGGGAGCTTTGTACAAAACAATTTTGACAAATGTTCATGATTCCACACCAATGAAATGCATTTTAATTTCATTCAAAATGTTCCAAGCTCTCTAGCACATAAACAGCAATAAAACTCATATTGAAGTTACTTCTGTGATTTTTTTTTTTTTTTTACTTCACTGTACGAACAAGTTTTTCTGGTCCTCGTTAAGAAATACAGAGAATTTGAAGCAGTTTACAGAATTAAAAGTACATTGAGGATTTGGAAGTTTGAACCTGATATTGGTTTCCTTAGATAACTCAGCCATGAGACAGTTCATGATATCATACAAAGAACACAGACCTTCAGTCTGTGTCTGAATGCTGATTCTGCTTCTTACTAGCTCTGTAATCTTGGATAAATTATTTAGAATTTTGGAGCCTCCATTTTATCACCTATAACAATAGAAGAGTAATGCCTAGTTCACAGGGTTTTTATACAATTAAATTAAATAATGCATGCAATGTAGCTAATGCAGTACCATTCCCTTTTCCTTTCTTCCCCATGAGAATTTTCAATCAAAACAATCACTGAACTCAAGGGCATGAGGGATACTGATGCTGTAGTGCAGATATCCAATAATTTTCTGGGATTTAGGAAGGTGGGTCAGGAATAATAAGTGATTTTTGGGAAGTGTAAAATGGAGTTGAAAATTTTTGAAAAAATTACCATTTAATAGCATTCATCTGATGGCAATCATATGACTTTTCAAAGACTGTGTCATGTGGTAAAAAGAGCACAAAATTTGGATTAAGAGGCTGTATTATATTTCCCAGTTGCGGTAGTTACCCCCTCTGTAAAATGAAATCATTTTACTAAGACTTCATTCACAGGTTATTGGAACTGTTAAATGTGATAATGTTTGTGGGACCACAAACTGCCCAAAAATTGGCTTAAAAGGGTTGTCCAGTCAAAACTGTGGTAAATAAGAGGATACATGTTTGATAGAGGCACGTAGGGAATGCCACAGAATTAAGTGGCTTTTCTGAAATGGGAGAACATTTTCAAACTATGCTCCCCTTCCAAAAGCCAAAGCAAAATGTGATGCTTCCCACTGTTGTTTGCTAAGACAGAGTCAGGCATCAGCAAACTATGGCCCGCAGGCCAACTTTGGCACTGTGCCTGTTTTGTAAAAATATTTTGTTGGAACATAGCCACACTTAATAGTTTATGTATTGTCTATGCCTGTGTTACATAATCAACATAAAGAAAACAAAATTCCTCACAACCGGACCAATACGCAACATCATGATAAACAGAGAAAAGACTGAAGTTGTCAAGGATTTCATTTTACTTGGATCCACTATCAACACCCATGAAAGCAGCAGTCGAGAAATCAAAAGACACATCTGGCAAATCTGCTGCAAAAGGCCTCTTTAAAGGGTTGAAGAGCAAAGACGTCACGTTGAAGACTAAGGTGTGCCTGACCCTAGCCATGATATTTCCAATCACCTCATATGCATGAGAAAGCTGGACGAAGAATAAAGAAGACCGAAGAAGAATCAATGCCTTTGAATTGTGGTATTGGCGAAGAATATTGAATATACGGGGGACTGCCAGAAGAACGAATAAATCTGTCTTGGAAGAAGTACAACCAGAATGCTCCTTAGAAGCAAAGATGGTGAGACTATATCTCACATACTTTGGACATGTTATCAGGAGAGATGAGTCCCTGAAGAAGGACATCATGCTTGGTAAAGGGCCAGCGAAAAAGAGGAAGACCCTCAATAAGATGGATTGAGCAACAGAGTGCTCAAGCATAGCAATTGTGAGGATGACGCAGGACTGGGAAGTGTTTCTTTCTATTGTACACAGAGTAGCTATGAGTTGCAACTGACTCAATGACACCTAACAAAAACAACCACATGCCTATGTTAGGAGGCCTGGTGGCAAAGTGGTTAAGTGCTGGGCTGTTAACTGAAAGATAGGCAGTTCAAACCCACCAGCTGCTCCTCAGGAGAAGGATATGGCAGTCTGCTTCCATAATGATTATAGCCTTGGAAATCCTATGGGCCAGTTCTACTCTGACCTACAGGATCACTCTGACCTGTAATTATTGTTTAAATAATAACATATGCAAACTGCTTACAGTTTTAAATTTGCTTCTATATGCATCATTTTAGGTGATCTTGAGATGATTAAGCACAGAGATATATGCCATGCATGCTCTTTTCAATTTGGCAGGAAATATTTCAAGCATATTGATGGTGATAATGAATATTTTCTAAACAGTCAAAAAACAGGTGTACCTTCCCAAATAAATTCAAATAAAATTAGAAACACACTTGTTGAATGACTTCAAAAAAGAGTCAAAAATAAAGTGGAAATTCTCTTGAAAAAATCTTCAGGTTAGAAAACATTCTTATGTTAAGTTTTTAAAGACAAAATTCATGTTTCATTCATCTTTGTTTCTCCATTGTCATCTGCCTGACACACAACTGGCATCCAATAGACGCTGAATGATACAAATTTTAAACTTGTGATCTTTTATGAAAGATTTAACATTCTCTTTCTATTTGTGTCTAAATGTTTGTGTGATAGTTAATATTAAGAGTGGCTGAGTTAACTTTGTATTATTATATAAAAATTACTAGTTTTAGCAATAACCACATTAATGTAATCAGTAAATATAAAGCAACCTTAACTCAAATTGTGCAAAAGAGTCACTTCCTTTAATTTCCATAATTGATCGCATCTTGTTTATGAGTTGCCATTTTCACTGGTGGAGTCAACAATTGCTTTTGTCAATTAAAATTACTTTTATTGGGTCACCATGAGTCAGAATCGACTCGACAGCAATGGGTTTGGTTTTTGGTTTTCAGTCTTGTCTGGTTTAAAAGTTCTCTTTCATGTAAACACCCAGTCTTTCTGGGTACATTTCTCTACTTACTGGATTTTTTCCTTCCTTTCCTCCTTCCCAGAAAAGAAAAAAAAAATTGTTTGGATTTAAAGCATATAATTGCATTTCCTCTTAACATAGGAGAAGACTGTCTTACAGGTAGTTGCTGTATCTTCTGAAATGTAGCAAAAAACAACTGGGTACTGGGCATCTAGTATCATCTGCATTTGGCTAATATCTGCTCCTGATGACTGTGGACTGTGTAATTGCCTTCCATCTCAAGGTCTCACGCTCACCAACTACTCATCCTGAACTTTTAGCACTTTTGAGTCCACATTGTGGAAGAACCCTGTGATTCTAATCTAATTTTCTCTCCACCAGAAAAAGGTCTGTGTGACTTGACAAAGGTTTTCCTGAGACCCACTTTATTAGGCACCTCTTTCAGCCAGTGCTACTCTACTGATCCCTTGCAGTATGTTGTTGTTGTCAGGTGTTTTCTAGTCGATTCTGACTCATAGCAACCCTGTGTACAACAGAATGAAACACTAACCGGTCCTGCACCATCTTCACAATCATTGCTATGTTTGAGCCCATTGTTGCAACCACTGTGTCTGTCCATCTCATTGAGGATCTTCGTCTCTTTCGCTGACCCTCTACTTTACCAAGCATGATGTTGTTCTCCAGGGACTGGTCCCCTGATAACATGTCTAAAATATGTGAGATGAAGCCTCACCATCCTTGCTTCTAATGAGCATTCTGGCTGTACTTCTTCCAAGACAGATTTGTTCATTCTTCTGGCAGACCATGGTATATTCAGTATTCTTTGCCAACACCATAATTCAAAAGACATTCAATGTTCTTCAGTCTTCCTTATTCATTATCCAGCTTTCACATACATATGAGAGCATTGAAAAGACCATGGCTTGGGTCAGACACACTGTTATGTATTGAGTTGTGTTCCCCCAAAAAATGTGTGTCAGCTTGGCTAGTCCATGATTCCCAGTATTGTGTGATTGTCCACCATTTTATCATCTGATGTGATTTTTCTCTGTCTTGTAATTCCTACATATATGATGTTAATGAGGTGGGATTAGTGGCGGCTGTGCTAGTGAGGCAAGACTCAATCTAAAAGATTAGGTTGTGTCTTAAGTCAATCTTTTTTGAGACATAAAAGAGAGAGGCTAGCAGAGAGACATGAGGACCTCCTACTACCAAGAAAACAAGCTGGGAGCAGACCATGTCCTTTGAACCCGGGGTCCCTGTGCTGAGATGCTCCTAGACCAGGGGAAGATTGATGACAAGGACCTTCCTCCAGAACCGACAGAAAAAGAAAGCCTTCCCCTGAAGCTGACTCCCTGAATTCAGCCTCCTAGCCTCCTAAACTGTGAAAGAATAGCTTTCTCTTTTTTAAAAGCCATCCGCTTGTGGTATTTCTGTTTTAGCCACACTAGATAACTACGACATACACCTTAGTTCTCAAAGTGACATCTTTGCTTTTTTAGCACTTTAAAGAGATCGTTTGCAGCAGATTTGTCCAATGCAATGTGTTGTTTGATTTCTTGACTGTTTGATTTCATGAACATAGGTTGTGGATCCAAGTAAAATGAAATCCTTGACAACTTTAATCTTTTCTCTGTTTATCATGATGTTGCTTATTGGTCCAGTTTTGACGATTTTTGTTTTCTTTAAAACAAAAAAATGTTGAAGTGTAATTCATACAGAAGGCTGTGGTATAGGAAATAGAATTATGAACAAAGTATTGTTCTTCTCCATCAGAGATAGGGTGTCCCCAGGGTACTCTTGGTTTTTTTTTTTTTTTTTTTTTTTGCTTTGCCATACATGGGTATTTTTCTTTCTTGCTCTGAGTGAGGGGATGTACATTTACATATAATCTCTAATCTTTCTTGTCCCATCATTGACTCCCTTCTTACTTTCCCACCACCTCCACCCAACAAAAGCAGGGATTTGCCCTTCTAGTTTAGCAAAAATTCCCCACTGTAGCTCCTTATTCTAAAGCTTCAGGACATAAATTCTTCTGTCCTCAGTCCTCTGGTACCTGGCTTTTGGTCTATAAATCCCTGCTGTGGAAGTACACAGAAAAGTACTTTATCTTTCAGCAAGGCCTGACTTTGCAAAAGTCAAAAATGCATGTTTTCAGATTATTACTAGATAAAGCCACCACGCAAAGACATGCATATTGTTGACATAATCGATAGGGAAATAAAAATATTCAGGAATTTGGTGTTACCCAGCATGACAATGAATGGATTTAATATCTCAATTTCATTTAAAAAAAAGAAAATCTATTTTAAGATTATGCTAAAATATGTTTTTGGCATTTTATTTTTTACTTTGCAAAACAATTTATCAAAAATATCATATGATTAGGTGGACCTCATACCATCAAGAAAGCAGTGCCAGGAGCAGAGAGTGTCCTTTGGACTGGGGTCCCTGTGCCAAGAAGCTCCTAGTCCAGGGGAACACTGATGAGAAGGCCAACAGAGAGAAAAAGCCTTCCCCTGGAGCTGACATCCTGAATTTGGGCTTTTAGCCTACTTTGATTGTGAGGAAATAAACTTCTCTTCGTTAAAACCATCCACTTGTGGTATTTCTGTTATGGCAGCGCTAGAAAGCTAAGGCAGAATTTGGTACCGAGAGAGTGGGGTGCTGCTCTAACAGATAACTAAAATGTGGAAGCGGTTTTAAAACTGTGAATGGATAGACGTGCGGCAGTGACAGAGAACCAGCAGCAGCAGCAGAGAACCTACAGCAGCAGAGAAGCAGCAGCAGCAGAGAACCAACGGCAGCAGAACCAGGAGACGGTGCGAGACGGCGCTGGAGCTGACCCACGGAGCGAGAGAGCTGAGTGCCTGTGAGCAGGAGGCTTCCTGGCTGAGCGGGGTGCCTCTGGGCACTTATCGGTGGAGCTAGGCTTGCCTACCCACGAAGCAAGGGAGCTGAGTGCCTGTGCGCAGAAGGCTTCCTGGCCGAGTGGGGTGCCGCCGGGCACTTACCGGTGGAGCTACTGAGCTTTGGAACACTTGCCTCAGCAGGGCCGATGCGGGCATGAGGCCCGAGGGCCGAGACGCCATAGGAAGCAGAAGCTGAAGAGACGAGGGACACAAGAAGCTGAGTTGCCTCAGTCTCAAAAGGTATGGCCATGACCTCAAGGGTTTCAAAGGGTGGAGCCATAGCCTCTGGTGTTTCTAAGGGTGGAGTTGTCACTCTGATGGACTGGGAGAATGGTGCGCCTAAAGCCAAGGGAGCAGAGTTGCTGTCCCAGTGGGCCTGGAAGGCAGAGCTGAAGCCCAGGGCCGAGGGACCTCCACTCAGAATCCAGAGACTGTGGCCAATACCTAGAGTCTGGAGGGCAGAGCTATGTGTAAATTGTCTCAGAGAACAGAAGATTATTTTCAAAGCCTTGAGGGCTAATGTAATGTGTTCTGCTCACTTGCTTGGTGCCTGTTATGCTTTCTTTCCCTGCAATTTCTCCCATTTGTAATGCAAATGTCTAGCTTGTGCCTGTTCTGCCATCCTACCTTTGGAAGCAGATAACTTGTATTCTAGATTTCACAGATGAAGAGGAATTTTTGGATTTTGGATTTGGAGTTAAGATTTTGCTACGATATGATGGGGTGAATATGTTTTCCATGTTGCAAGGATGTGTTTTTTGGGGGCCAAAGGGTGGAATGTCATGGATTGAATTATGTCCCCCAAAAAGTGTGTATATCAGTTTGGCTGGGCCATGATTCCTGGTACTGTGTGATTTTCCTATATGTTGTAAATCCTGCCTCTATGATGTTAATGAGGGAGGATGGGTGGCAGTTGTGTTAGTAAGGCAGGACTGGATCTACAAGACTGGACTGTGTCCTGAGGCAATCTCTTGAGATATAAAAGACAGAAGTGAGCAGTGAGACAGGGGGGCCTCATACCATCAAAAAAGCAGTGCCTGGAGCAGAGCGCGTCCCATGGACTGGGGTCCCTGCGCTGAGAAGCTCCTAGTCCTGGGGGAACACTGATGAGAAGGCCGACAGAGAGAGAAAGACTTCCTCTGGAGCTGACACCCTGAATTTGGGCTTTTAGCCTACTTTGTGAGGTAATAAACTTCTCTTTGTTAAAACCATAAAAAAAAAAAAAAAATCATATGATTAAAATTAGTTATGTTGTTCTCTAGAAAGTAATCTATAATGGACTTTGAAAATCAAAGTTCACTAAATAATAGCAATTCACTACATTTCATTTACTTTCCACATTGTAATATGTTCATAAAGAATTCAGTTAGATCATTTCATTGTACCTTCTCTACAAGAGTTTGGCATAAAATTCTGATCAGAATACCTAACTGGGTTGGCTAAACATTTTGATCCAAAAGTCACACACAAATGAAATGTTGATTATCTTATTATTTTGAAGCTGATATATCCTTATTCTATTATGGAAGAAAAGCTTACAAGAATATGTTGTTACTCTAAGGGAATGTAGAGGTTAAATACCACAAAAGATATTGAGGAAATATCTTGTCTTACAGATTTTTTAATGGCAAAATATACAAGCAGTGCTCAAGAAAGTAGATGCAGATATTATAGGCAACTGAAAGTAGTAGGTGGTTATTGTAGCTGGAATGCCTCCCAGAGCAGATGGTTTTTTAGGAGTTTTTGAAGGAGAAGAGCAAGGTGGCCTGCCTGGCGTATATTAATTGGGCGCCTGTTCCAAGTGTAGGGGGTGGTTGGAAGAATGTGTGATGTCTTGAGTGGGCGAATGATACAAACAGGCATAACTTCAAAATAACCTGGAATTTATATCTCAGAAAGCTTACAGACAATTCACAAAGACTCAGTTTTGTCTGTAAGGAATCAGAAAACACAAAGTTACACAAACAGAAAGTTGACACCATGTAAAATAGAACAAAGCCAAGCACGGTCAGTATTTTCACATTTACCACTTGGCTTGTGCTTACCAACACAGTTATAATTTCTTAACTAGAAAAAAAAGAAAAAAAACCTTACCAAAACTACTTGCTGATTTTGTATTTTAAAAAAAAAAAAAAAAAACTTAACTTTTGAGATAAGATTATTAATTTATATTTTCTCTGTATATCAGTATACATAGATTCTTTAAGAACTGACATGGTTTAACTTAACTGTGTAGTCATTATACTGAGTTTTGAGGACTCCTGCATCTGTCCCATCCATCCATTTCTTTCCACTGCCATCCTGGTTTAAATAACATTACCTCATGCTCATACTGTTGAAAAATTCTTCTAATTGAATTTACATTCCTAGTCTTTTCAGTTCTTTAAACACAGCTACATGTTGCCTTCAGATTAATTTTTAAAATTAACTCTTTTCAATTGGACTGGACTGTGGGACATAAAATGATACTTGTACAGGGTGTGCTTCTTAGCTCAAGTAGATACATGAAACTAAATGGGCAGCTTCTATCCAGAGGTGAGATGAGAAGGCACAGAGGGTCAGGAGCTGGTTGAATGGACATAGGTAATCAAGGGTGGAAAGGAGGAGTGTGCTGTCACAGTATAGGGAGAGCAATTAGGGTCACATAACAATGTATGTATAAATTTTTGTATAAGAGACTAAGTTGAAATGTAAACTTTCACTTAAACTACAATGATAAACAAACAAAAATGACTCTTTTCGTTGACTTTGAGAATATCAATGGGAAATAACAGAATCTGGACACAGACTGCCTAGGTTTAAATTCCAGCTCTGCCACTTTCTATGGTGACCTTGGGCAACTTACTTAAACTTACTTACTTACTTAGTCAACTTACTTAAAGTCAGTGTCTCTGTTCTCCAAGTATAAAATGCTTGGATAATAAAATTGCCTGCCTTAGAAGGTTGTTGTGAAGAATAAATGAATTGTTATTTGCAAAGTGTTAATACAATACCAGACACCCTGTAAATGCACTATAATGTTAACTAAACGTCATGGCTGGGCTCAGAAATCTTTAGGACTCCCTGTTGCATCACAGAACATTTAGACTTGCTACCCAGGCATTCAAGCTCTTTTCTACCATCTGCCTCCTACTTTCCAGTCTTACCTCTTTGTTTCCACAGGCAAACTTTCTACCTGAGCCAAAGCAACCAATTTGTTTCGTGCTTTCTTGATTGCATATTTCAGCTGGAGCTTTTCTCAAACTAGGATGCTCATCATTTCATCCCATTTCTACCTCCACCCACAAGTTATATATTAAATCATGCCCAACTTTCAGAGTCCTACTCAAATCCCACTTCCTGCATAGTTTTCATTTTCATCCTCTTCCTAAGTATCTTTCCCTTTAAAATTCCTCCAACACTAATTGCCCAAACAACCTATATAACAACATTATCTTGTTATTATTTCTGTAATTTCTAATATCTCTCCCACTAAGTTGCTAAGTTTATACAGGGCATCACACCACAACTCAGCACACTGCCTTACGAGCACACGCGAGCATGCATACACACACGTACACACACACACACACACACACACATACACACACATGGTGTTCAATAAGCATATGGTGAGTGAGAAAATGAATGAACAGATAAGTAAGTGGATAACTAAACCAGAATATCCAAGAAAGGGATTGACAGAAATTGATAGTCTTAAGGTTGTTGGATTTCAGTGCCACTCTGTGAGGTTTTATGTAATTCTACTTTAGCCAAGAGTCCTCTAAAAATCAGGTAAATAATCTAAAATTCCCAGTGAGAGAATTTAGTGTTTTATGAGATTGCCAAAGTCAGGGAAATGTTCTAATACACACAGTAGCTCAGAAACAGCTAATTGATTATAACTGTGTGATAGCCAATGTGTGTGTTGTGGTGAAGGTAGCTGTGGTCTCCATCATGTGATTAGTAGTATACGTCTGTTGACATCTAGGAGTGTTTTCAAACTTTATGAGTCTGAGATTGAACATGTTGGTAGTTGTACTTTTAGTACCCAATGACTGAGAAAATGTTAAATAATACAAAGCGTGTGTGAATTTTTTGTTGTTGTTAGGTGCTGTTTAGTTGGCTCCAACTCATAGCAATCTTATGTATGACAGAAGGAAATGTTGTCCAGTCCTGTGCCATCTTCACAATAGTAGGTATATTTAAGCCCATTGTTGCACACACTGTGTCAATCCGTCTCATTCAGGGTCTTTCTCTTTTTCACTGACCCTCTACTTTACCAAGCATAATGTCCTTCTCGAGAGATTGTACCTTCCTGACCACATGTCCAAAGTGCGTGAGAGGAAGTCTTGCCATCCTTCCTTTTATGGAGTATTCTGGCTGTTCTTCTTCCAAGGCACATTTGTTTGTTCTTCTGGCAGTCCATGGTATATTCAATATTCTTTGCCAACACCATAATTAAAAGGCTTCAATTCTTCTTTGGTCTTCCTTTTTAATGTCCAGCTTTTGCATACATATGAGGTGATTGAAAATACTGTGGCTTGGGTCAGGGACACCTTAATCATCGAAGCAGCATGTTTGCTTTTTAAGATTTCAAATAAATTTTTTGCAGCAGATTTGTCCAATGCAATACTTAGTTTGATTTCTTGACTGCTATTTCCATGGGCATTGATTGGTGATCCAAGTAAAATGAAGTCCTTGACATATTCAGTACTATTTTGTTGTTGTTTATCACGATGCTGCTTATTGGTCCAGTTGTGAGGATTTTTGTTTTCTTTATGTTGAGATGTAATCCATACTAAAGGCTGTAGTCTTTGACCTTCATCAGTAGGTGCAGGTCCTCTTCACTTCAGCAAGCATGGTTGTGTCATCTGCATATCGCAGGTTGTTAATGAGTCTTCCTCCAATCCTAACACTGCATTCTTCTTCATATAGACCAGCTTCTCATATTTGCTCAGCATACAGACTGAATGAGCAAGGTGAAAGGACAGGACCCTGATGCACACCTCTTTGGATTTTAAATCACACATTTATCCCCTAGTTCTGTTTGAACAACTGCTTCTTGATATATGTACAGGTTCTGCATGAGCACAATTAAATGTTCAGGAATTCCCATTCTTTGCAATGTTATCCATAATTTGTTATGATCCACACAGTTGAGGGCCTTTGTGTATCAATAAAACACTAAGATGTTCACCATTTCATGAACACACCAATGATTTTATAGAAATGTATTTTATAATAAAACCAAATATATATCTTTAAAAGTTATCAGTGTATATAAATGTCAAATATTACTTCTACAGATAAGTCTTTCTGCATATCTGAATTTGCAAATCCCTTTCAATGAATCAACGTATATCATCCATAATCCACATATATGAAGCTCCATTAATGGGGCAAAATTTATGAGATTGCTTTTATAAGAGCCTCTTTGTGTTCCTGGATGAGGCATTGATGATTCACTGGTAGAAGTCTGCCTTTCATGCAGGAGACCTGAGTTTGGTTTCCAGCCAGTGTACCTCATGCCCAGTCACCAGGCATCTATCAGTGGTGACTTGCGTGTTGCTATGATGCTGAACAGATTTCAGAGTAGCTTTCTGACTAAATCAGACTAGGAGGAAAGGCCTGGTGGTCTACTTCTGAAAATCAGCCAGTGAAAACCCTATGAATCACAATGGTCTGATCTGCTATTGATCATGTTGATGGTGCCAGACCAGGCAGTCTTTTGTTTCCTTGTACATGGGGATGCCATGAGTTGGCTGTAACTTGAAGGCAACTAACAATAACAATGTGTCCCTGGACAAAACTCTTTACTAAGAACCCTGCACTAGCTACTTTAAATAGTTTTCTAGACACAAATTGAGCAAATAATAAGCTTGGTAAGGGAAAAATTTAGAAAGCCCCTGGAAAACTTAGCATATAAATTTCTGTTTTAACTTATTTTGTTGGATATGTTATTATTCAAAGATTTGATCATTTGTCAGTGTTTAGTTGAATTTTTTTTTTTTTGTTTAAATTGCTGTTATGATAACGCTCAGTTTCTGACTGCATGCCATATGTTAAAGTAATATATAGAGTGTATAAACGCTAACAGGGCAAATTTCTTTTAAAGAAATTTCTATTAAAGAAAATCGTATTTCTTTACTCTGTTGTACTACTCTTAAAGACTTAATAGAGGAATAGATAAAAGACTAAGTATGCCAGTTTACCTAAGCTCTCAGAGAGAGATTTGATAAAGATCATAGGAGAGGTTTTAAGGATGTGCAAATAACTATTTTTGAAAATAAAGCTTTCTGTTTGAATGGAATATTTGTTAAGTAGCTGATTTTGAAAGCACACACCAAAAAAAAAAAAAAAAAAAAAAGAGAGAGAGAGAGAAATCTGTATGGCTCTTGGGTCTACTATTGACAGCATTTTCTTCATGCCTCTTGGGCACACAAATAAACTTCAAAGAGAATTCCGTTCATGAAGTATGGGGAGGCCTTATATACTGACTAACAGGAGATCTGAGAAGTATTAGGAGAAAATTTTGGATGTGATGTGTGTGAAAGAGAAACTAAAAGGCCAATGAAGTAAATGAAATAGCTTTTCACAGAGTTACAAATTATAGTGTTTGAAATTTAATTTTCAAGTACAAAGAAAATGTTTCTGAACCCTTCAGTATAGACATTCTCTTCTAATAGGACTTTAAATTCTAGAGAATCCCTGCAACAAAAAGAAGTTAGGTTTCATGGAAGATAATAATGCAGAACTTGTTTTTGGGAAATCATAATACTAGAAAAAATAAACTACAGTTTGATATGATGCCCTTGGTTTATAAGAAACGACTTGTAGCTGTGTTTAGTGTAAAGGTGTCACTGGGGGTAATTTAACTTTTAATATGCGGGACTCTTCTTCTGATCCTTAGGGACATTTTCACTATTAAGATCAGAAGTGGTTATCATTATTGAGCAATTGTTTCAATTAATCTTATAATCACAGTTCGTTAAAACCAAACATATGGCCAATGTATATAGGATTTCAGATTATTCATTATAGCTTCATTTTTGGCTCCATTGCTATTGTCTTCTCTCCATTTTCTCTTTTTTTTTTTTGCGGTTTCTTCTTATTTAAGTACATTTTTGAAATGTATATGCTCTAGAAAAACATTCTTAAATAATTTGGGGAAAAAGCATAAGAAAACCAGTTGGAAAAATAAGAAGAATGGCTATTGCAAATTTTGGGGATATTTCTGTTTGGATGTTTGCCTTATTATTGATCAACTCTTGCTTGATCATGGTAACTAGTTACCTTGCACCCAATAATGCAAAGGAATGTAGGCTGTCTTTGAGATGACATATCTAGAATATGTAGTGAATATATAAGAGATCAAGAGAACGAAGAGGGCTTTGCCCCTTCACTTCCATCATTGTTTGTCATCCTAGGAGACATGCAGTTTCTTGCTCATTCCATCATGACAAGGAAACACAAAGAAAACCAAAAAAACTAAAGGAAAATATGGGGAAAAGTTTAGTACAGTTTTTGTGTAACTATTTTCTCTGAAATATTTTAAAGTATTTAATAAATTGAGTCCTTCTTAATCAGTTTGGTTTATAACTGAGGCATTAGCTCTTTTCTCCAACTTTCTTTTCCATTTCATACCTTTACATAATAATCATCTCCTAAAAACTGTCAAATACCCCTTCCAAATTTTTCATGTGAATGTTTAAACAATTTTAGTTACTAACTGGGCCATAACAACCTTTATAAGGAGCCCTGGTGGTACAACTGTAAGGTCTCAGCTACTAACCAAAAGGTTGGCAGTCAGAACCCACCCGGTGGCTCCACAGGAGAAAGACCTGGCAATCAGCTTCTGTAAAGAATTATAACTTAGAAATATAACATAGAAAAGCATAGGAGTTTCTTGATGAAGATCCAATGTAGTTTTTATATTTCTGTGAACTCAAAGGAATTAATCATTCAGGAATTGCCTTTATGCATGTCTGTTGGAAATTGCTTTTATTTTCCATAATATAGTTTTTAATATTTTAATTCTTTAGATGTGTACAGTCTATATATTAGTTACTCTTTCTAATTAAAATTTTATTTTCTTTTGCTTCAAATTTTGTTATTTGTATACCTCCATTTTACACCAATGTGTGTGTGTTTGATATATTTTATAATGTTTTAAACTCAGTCATTTAGTAGAGGTAAAATAAAAAATAAATGCAATCCTTCTTCATTTATATCATAGAAACTGTGGGAATAGACCTTTCATAAAAATCATGATAATTTACAAAACCTGTAATTTAGAAACAGAAAAATCGACATCTCTCCCTAGTTTTTACTATTTTCCTAAACTTATTTTAAAAAACACACAAAATGTATATTTTGTAATAGAGTAGAAAAAGCTAGGACTTGGTATCAGATAACCCAAAGACCAGACAATATTTATTTTGGATTTTATAGCCAAATACAGGAACTATCATGGTAGATACTAAAGAAAGGATTACCATACATATATACCCATTGCCACTGAGTCGATTCTGACTCATAGTAACCCTATAGTACAGAGTAGAATTGCCTTATAGAGTTTCCAAGGAGTGCCTGTTGGATTCAAACTGCTGACCTTTTGGTTAACAGACTTAGCTGTTAACCACTATGCCACCAGGTTTCCAAAGAAAGGATTAGAGTATGCCAATGACATGGGTGGGGAGGTAGGCATCAATTACACTAACAGGTAATCTGAAATATATTAAGAATAAGTGTCATTATTCTATTACTCATTAATTGGAAAACAAGCCTTTTCTATTAAGTAACCAAATATTTAGTTGTTATTATTCTCAAATGAACTTATTACAGGGCATAAACTGATGTATTTGTTTTAGTGGTCTTGGATATATCAGCTATGGTAGTATATTATTTATTAATTTTTGTTCTTTTCTTGTGCCACTCTTAAGAATATAATATTAGTAAGTTCATTTTGAAATTGTAGGGTTTTAAACATAATAGAAGTAGCTATTACTTGTTAGGGTCTTTACAATATCACTGGAGATTAGTACATATAATAAAAGCAAGGAAAGATGGCAAGAGCTTTATATGCATGACATATATTTATAAAATGGAGATCATAATAGGACTTCCTTCATACTCATCTGTGATAATTTAAATGTCTGGTCAACAGCAAATATTTAGTGCAGTGTTCAATAAATGTCTTATACTATCTATTTTATTATTGTTATTGTTATTATTTAGCGTTTAATCTTAGAATTTACTATTCAGATTCAATTGTCATTATCATTATAAATTATTATTTTTATGATTGTTTAGAAATAAAGGCTAATGAACTATTACATATTAAATCAGAATTGAGGAGGCGGTGCCAAGATGGCAGAGTAGTCAGACACTTCCTACGGTCCCTCTTACAAAACAGACCTGAAAAAACAAGTGAATTGATTATATATGACATTCTAGGAGCTCTGAACATCAAAGGCAAAGTTGAGGAATCAGATTGAGTGGCATGGGGTGGGGGAGGAGATGGTTCAGAAGTAGTGAGGAGTTCCCAGACCTAACCCAGCAGGAACTGGCACCCTGTAGGCCGGATTGGCTGGTGCAAGCATTGAGGCAAGTAGTGGCACTCCAGACAGGTTTTCCACTTCTGGAGAGACTGAGCAGCAGACAGTCTATACAGGCCTCCAGAACCAGTGAAAAGCGGTGCTCGATCTGCAAAAAGTAAGACATGTGTCTAACATTCCACGAAGATCAAAAAACACCCCTTTGGGAAAAACCTTTCTCCCATGTACCTGCTCTCTCCCTGCTCTGCACCAGGTCCCAGGCTGGTTTCAGTGATTGCCACATTTCCTGGCCAGAAGTAGGACCCATCATGTACCCTGAACCATTCTCCCGGCCTTGGAGAGGGAACAAATTAACAAACAGGAAAAAATAATCTGCCGGCTCCTCTAAGCAGGGAACTCAGGGCAGACACAGTCCCTTTGCCTAGGCACAGGCCTAAGGGGTCCACAGACTTTAAATGCCTTTCACCCCTGCATAGACCTGTGTGTGGGCTCATTTCAAAAGTGTAGGTCCTCATTAGCACAGTACAACAGGGTATATATGTGAAGCTTAACTTCAACTGTATCAGTAATATGTTGGAGTGGCCGGTTTGTGACATTTGACACCACTCTGCCTATTTAGCAGGATCCTGACCTACCTACATCAAGGGCCTGAGGACTGGTAGCTCTACCCACACCACCTGGCCACCCATGACAGGGGTCCAAGAATAAGAGGTGCCTCCCAGTCCTTACAGCCAACAGCACTGGGTACCCATAGGCAGACTACACAGCCCACCCACCTACAAGGGAACATGGACACGTTTTCCTCCAAGACACTCAGGGGCAGCTGTCAGCCCCCTGCCTTGCTCAACACATGACCCCTTACTGCAGCCAGATACCTGTGCCTACACCAATCACCCAGCCTCCTTGGGACTGTAGGTGAGAGCATGCACCACACACTTGGTGACCGACTCCCTGGATACCTGAGCTGAATCCATACAAGAAAAGTAAACAGACTCCTGGGCTGACATACCTAGTAACAGATCTAACCACCTGGTGACAGGATGCCAGAGCTTCAAAGGTGCCAGTAATAGGACTAGCTCACACAAGCAGCTTATTTAGGCATACCAAAACAAAACAAGAAGCTAGGATATAGTAAGCAAACATAAATAAATAAATACAGTAACTTATTGATGGCTCAGTGACAACAGTCAATATCAAATCATATAAAGAGGCAGACCATGATGGCTTCAACAAGCTCGTCAAACAAAGAATCAAGAAATCTCTTGGAGGAAGAGAACTTCCTGGAATTACCAGAGGTAGAATACAAAAGATTAATATACAGAACTCTTCCAGAGATCATGAAGGAGATCGGGCAAAACCCAGAAAAAGCCAAAGAATACACAGACAAAGCAACAGAAGAACGTAAGAAGATTAGAGAAGAGCATAATGACAAACTTAACAGGCTGCAAGAATCCATAGAGAGACAGCAAACAGAAATCCAGAAGATTAACAATAAAATTTCAGAATTTGACAACTCAAGAGAAAGTCACAGGAGCAGAATTGAGGCAATGGAAGTCAGAATTAGTGAGACTGAAGATAAAGCACTTGACATTAACTTATCTGAGGAAAGATCAGATAAAAGAATTTAAAAAATGAAGAAACTGTAAGAATTATATGGGACTCTATCAGAAGGAATAATCTACAAGAGATTGGAGTTTCAAAACAGAGGGCATAACAGAAAATACAGAGAGAATTGTTGAAGATTTGTGGGCAGAAAACTTCCCTGATATTGTGAAAGATGAGAAGATATCTATCCAAGATGCTCATCTAACCCCACAAAAGATAGATCCCAAAAGAAAGTCACCAAGACATATTATAATCAAACTTGCCAAAACCAAAGATAAAGAGAGAATTTTAAGAGCAGCTAGGGATAAACGAAAAGTCATCTACAATGGAGAGCCAATAAGACTAAGCTCGGACTACTCAGCAGAAACCATGCAGGCGAGAGGGCAACGGGATGACATAGATAAATCTTTGAAGGAAAAAAATTGCCAGTCAAGAATGATATATCCAGCAAAATTGTTTCTCAAATATGATGGCAAAATTAGGGCATTTCCAGATAAACAGAAGTTTAGGGAATTTGAAAAAAACCAAACCAAAATTACAAGAAATACTAAAAGGAGTCCTCTAGTTAGAAAATCAATAACATCAGATAACAACACAAGACTAGAACACAGGACAGAGCAACCAGATATCAAACCAGATAGGGAAACCATGAAAATAAATTAAAGCTAAAACACTGAAAATAGGGAAATAGAGATGTGAATATGTAAAAGATGACAACATTAAAACAAAAAAGTACTAAAAAATGGAGTCATAGATCTTTCATATGGAGACGGAGTCAAGGTGATATAAAGAAATAGAAGACTGGTTTAAACTTAGAAAAATAGGAGTAAATATTAAGGTAACCACAAAGGAAACTAACAATCTGACACATCAAAATAAAAAACAAGAAAAACATAAAGACTCCCCAAATACAAAATCAACAACAATGAAAAAGATGAAAATACATAAAAAAAAAAAGACTCAGCAGAGAAAATTAAGTCAAACAAAGAAACTGTGAACAACGCAGAAAAAAGACATCAAAATGACAGCGCAAAACTCATACCTATCGTTAATTACACTAAACGTAAGTGGGCTAAATGCACCAATAAATGGGCAGAGAGTGGCATAAGGGAGAAAACAACACAATCCGTCTATATGCTGCCTACAAGAGACATACATTAGACTTAAAGACACAAACTAAAACTCACAAGATGGAAAAACATCTATCAAGCAAACAACAATAAAAAAAGAGCAGAAGTGGCAATATGAGTCACTGACAAAATAGACTTTAAAGTAAAATCCACCACAAAGGATAAGGAAGGACACTGTATAATGGTTAAAGGGTCAATATACCAGGAGGACATAACTATAATAAATATTTACATGCCCAATGACAGGGCTCCAAAATGCATAAACACTAACAACAATGAAAAGAGAGATAGACAGCTCTACAATAATAGTAGGAGACTTCAACACACCACTACTGGTGAATGACAGAACATCCAGAAAGAAGCTCAGTAAAGACAGGGAAGATCTAAATGCCACGATCAACAAAGTTGACCTCATAGACATATACAGGACACTCTACCCAACGGCAGTCAAGTATATTTTATTTTCCAGTGCACATGGAACATTCTCCAGAATAGACCTCATATTAGGCCATAAAGCAAGCCAAAGCATCAAAATATTACAAAGCATGTTTTCTGACCATAAAGTCATAAAAGTAGAAATCAATAACAGAAAAAGCAAGAAAAAAAATCAAACAAGTGGAAAATGAACAACACCTTGCTCAAGAACTACTAGATTATAGATGAAATTGAGGATGGAATAAAGAAATTCACAGAATCAAATGAGAATGAACAGACATCCTACCAGAACCTTTGGGACACAGCAAAAGCAGTGCTCAGAGGTCAATTTATGGCAGTAAATGCACACATCCAAAAAGAAGAAAGGGCCAAAATCAAAATATTAACCCTACAACTCAAACAAATAGACAGCAGCAAAAGAAGCCCTCAGGCACCAAAAGAAAGCAAATAACAAAAATTAGAGCAGAATTAAATGAAATAAAGAATAGAAAAACAATTGAAAGAGTTAGAGTCCAAAAGCTGCCTCTTTGAAAAGATCAACAAATTCAATGAAGTGTTGGCAAAACTGACAAAAGAAAAACAGGAAAGGAAGCAAATAACCCGTATAAGAAATGAGATGGGCGATATCACAACAGACCCAACTGAAATTAAAAGAATCATAACAGAATACTATGAAAAATTGTATTCTAACAAATTTGAAAACCTAGAGGAAGTGGACAAATTTCTAGAAACACACTACCTACCTAAACTAACACAAACAGAGGTAGAACAAATAAATAAACCTAAAACAAAAGAACAGATAGAAAAAGTAATGTAAAAGCTCCCAATAAGAAAAAGCCCTGGCCCGGACGGTTTCACTGGAGAATTCTACCAAACTTTCGGAGAGGAGTTAACACCAGTACTACTAAAGCTATTTCAGAGCATAGAAAAAGATGTAATACTCCCAAACTCATTCTATGAAGCCAGCATAACCCTGATACCAAAGCCAAGTAAAGACACCACAAAAAAAGAAAATTACAGAGCAATATCCCTCATGAATATTGATGTAAAAGTCCTCAGCAAAATTCTAGACAAAAGAATTAAAAATATCAAAAAAATAATTCACCATGACCAAGTAGGATTCATACCAGGTATGCAGGGATGGTTCAACATTAGAAAAAAACCAATTAATGTAATCCATCACGTAAATAAAACAGAAGGCAAGAACCATATGGTCTTATCAATTGATGCAGAAAAGGCATTTGACAAAGTCCAACACCCCATCATGATAAAAACTCTCAGTAAAATAAGAATAGAGGAGAAATTCCTCAACATAATTAAGAGCATTTATACAAAGCCAACAATCAACATAATCCTAAATGGAGAGTCTGAAAGCACTCCCCTTGAGGACGGGAACCAGACAAGGATGCCCTTTATCGTCACTTTTATTCAACCTTGTGCTGGAGGTCCTATCCAGAGCAATTAGCCTAGAAAAAAAAAATAAAGGGCATCCAGATTGGTAAGGAAGAAGTGAAAGTATCTCTATTTGCAGATGATATGATCTTATACACAGAAAACCTCAAAGAATCCACAAGAAAACTACTGGAACTAATAGAAGATTTCAGCAATGTATCAGGATACAAGATAAACATACTAAAATCGGTTGGATTCCTCTACACTAACAAAGAGAACTTCAAAGAGGAAATCACCAAATCAATACCATTTACAATATCCCCCAAGAAGATAAAGTACTTAGGAATAAATCTAACCAGAGAAGTAAAAGACCTATACAAACAAAACTACAAGATGCTACTGGGAGAAACCAAAAGAGACCTACATAAGTGGAAAAACATTACCTTGCTCATGGATAGAAAGACTCAACATTGTGAAAATGTCTATTCAACCCAAAGCAGTCTACAGATACAATGCAATCCCGATCCAAATTTCAATGGCATTTTTCAATTAGATGGAGAAACAAATCACCAACTTCATATGGAAAGGGAAGAGGCCCCGGATAACTAAAGCATTACTGAAGAAGAACAAAGTGGGAGACCTCACACTACCTGATTTTAGGACCTATTATACTACCATTGTAGTCAAAACAGCCTGGTACTGGTACAACAACAGATACACAGACCAATGGAACAAAATTGAGAATCCAGACATAAATTCAGCCACTTATGAGTAGCTGATATTTGACAAAACGTAAAGTCCATTAACTGGGGAAAAGATTGTCTCTTTAACAAATGGTGCAGCGATAACTGGATATCTATTTGCAAAAAATAAAAAAACAAGACCAATGCCTCACAGCCTGCACAAAAACTAATTCCAAATGGATCAAAGACCTAAATATAAAATCTAAAACAATAAAGACCATGGAAGAAAAAATAGAGACAATGCTAGGAGCCCTAATACATGGCATAAACAGAATACAAAACATTATTAACAATGCACAAACACCAGAAGACAAACTAGATAACTGGAAGTTCCTAAAAATCAAACACTTATGCTCATCAAGAGACTTCACCAAAAGAGTAAAAAGACAGCCTATAGATTGGGAAACAATTTTTGGCTATGACAAATCTGATTAGCGGCTAATCTCTAAAATCTACAAGATACTGCAAAACCTCAACAACAAAAAGACAAATAATCCAATTAAAAAAATGAGCAAAGAATATGAACAGGCACTTCACCAAAGAAGACATTCAAGCGGCTAATGTCTGATATGTGATACATGACGAAATGCTCATGATCATTAGCCATTAAAGAAATGCACATCAAAACTAAAATGAGATACCATCTCACCCCAACAAGGCTTGCATTAATCAAAAAAACACAAAATAATAAATGTTTGAGAGGTTGTGGAGAGACTGTAACACTTATACACTGCTGGTGGGGATGTGAAATGGTATAACCACTTGGGAAATCAATTTGTTGCTTCCTTAAAAAGCTAGAAATAGAAGTACCATATGATCCAGCAATCCTACTCCTTGGAATATATCCTAGAGAAATAAGAGCCGTCGCATGAATAAATATATGCACACCCATGTTCATTGCAGCAGTGTTCACAATAGCAAAAAGATGGAAACAACCTAGCTGCCCAGCAACAGCTGAATGGATAAATTATGGTATATTCACACAATGGAATACTACGCAACGATAAAGAACAACAATGAATCCGTGAAACATCTATAACATAGATGAATCTGAAAGGCACTATGCTGAGTGAAATTAGTTAGTTTCAGAAGTACAAATATTGTGTAAGACAACTATTATAAGAACTCAACAAAAGGTTTAAACACAGAAGAAAACATTCTTTGATGGTTACAAGGGTTGGGAGGGAGGGTAAGGGGTATTTACTAGCTAGATAGCAGACAAGAATTATCTTAGGTGAAGGAAAGGACAACACACAATACAGGGGATGTCAACACAACTGGGCTAAACCAAAGCTAAGAAGTTTCCTGAATACAACCAAACACTTTGAAGGACAGAGTAGCAGGGGTGGGTGTCTGGGGACCATGGTTTCAGGGGACATGTAGGTCAGTTGGCATAACAAAGTTTATTAAGAAAATCTTCTGCATCCCACTTTGGTCAGTGGCGTCTGGAGTCTTAAAGGCTAAGAAGTGGACAACTAAGATGCATCACTTGGTCCCAACCCACCTGGAGCAAAGGAGAATGAAGAACACCAAAGACACATGGAAAATATGAGCCCAAAAGATAGAAAGGGCCACGTAAACCAGAGACTCCATCAGCCTGAGACCAGAAGAACTAGACTGTGCCCTGATACCACCAATGACCGCCCTGACAGGGAACACAATGGAGAGTCCCTGATGGAACAGGAGAAAAGTGGGGTGAAGGACTCAAATCCTAGTAAAAACACCAGACTTAATGGTCTGACTGAGACTGGCGGGACCCTGGAAGACATCGCTCCCGGAGTCTCTGTTAGTCCAAAACTAAAACCATTCCCGAAGCCAAGTCTTCAGACAAAGATTAGACTGGACTATATGCCATAAAATGATACTCATAAAGAGTGTGCTTCTTAGCTCAAGTAGGTACATGAGACTAAATGGCCAGCTCCTGTGTGGAGGTGAGATGAGAAGGCAGACAGAGACAGGAGCTTGTTGAATGGACACGGGAAATACTGGGTGGAAAGGAGGAGTGTGCTGTCACATTATAGGGAGAGCAACTAGGGTCACGTTACAATGCGTGTATAAATTTTTGTATGAGAACCTAACTTGAACTGTAAACTTTCACTTAAAGCACAATTTAAAAAAAAGAATATTAAATCAAAATTGAAAACCTCTGTATATCCAATAACATCAAAAAGAAAGAAAAAAAGTAATAAGCTGCACCTAAGGAGAATATATGTAATGTTTATACTGACAAAGGGTTATTATTTGGAATATGAAAATAACTTCTGGGATTATAAAGAGGAGGGAGAAAAATTCTGTAGAAAAATAGGCAAAAGATATGAAAAAGCAGTTCCAAAAGAGGAAAACTGAGTGCCCGATTGTCTTAGTCATCTTGTGCTGCTATAACAGAAATACCACAAGTGGATGGCTTTAACAAACAGAACTTTATTTCTTCATAGTATAGTAGGCTAAAAGTTCAAATTGAGGGCATCAACTCCAGGGGAAGGCTTTCTCTCTCTGTCGGCTCTGGATAAAGGTCTTTCTCATCAATCTTCTCCTGGTCGAGGAGCATCTCAGCACAGGGACCCCAGGTCCAAAGGACGTACTCTGCTCCTGATGCTGCTTTCTTGGTGGCATAAGGGCCCCAACTCTCTGCTTGCTTCCCTTTCCTTTTATAAAAGGTAGTGCAGGCCACACCCTAGGGAAACTCCCTTTTTGTTGGATCAGGGATATGACCTTAGTGACGGTGTTACAATCCTGCCCTAATCCTCTTTAACATAAAATTACAATCACAAAATGAAGGACAACCACACACAATACTGGGCATCATGGCCCACCCAAATTGATACACACATTTTTTGGGGGACATAATTCAATCCATGACACCAATAAACACAAAAAAATCTATTCAACTAGTTTCAGTTGGGAAGCAAGCAAATGAAAATACAAATTGCGCTTTCACAAATGTGATGGATTGAATTGTGTCCCCCAAAAAATGTGTGTAGCAACTTGGCTAGGTCATGATTCCCAGTATTGTATGATTGTGTTATCTGATGTGATTTCCTTATGTGTTGTAAACTCTATCACTATGATGAGATTATATGTGATCTCCTTATGTGTTGTTAATTCTATCACTGTGATGAGGTTATACTGATGAGGTTGACAAGATTAGATGCAATCTTGATGCAATCTCTTTTGAGATATAAAAGAGAGAAGCGAGCAGAGACACATAGGAACCTCATACCACCAAGAAAGCAGTGCCGGGAGCAGAGCGCATCCTTTGGACATGAGGTTCCTGCTCGGAGAAGCTCCCAGACCAAGGAAAGACTGATGCATCACAAGGACCTTTCTCCAGAGCCAACAGAGAGAGAAAGCCTTCTCCTGGAGCTGATGCCCTGAATTTGGACTTGTAGCCTACTGGACTGTGAGAGAATAAACTTCTCTTTGTTAAAGCCATCCACTTGTGGTATTTCTGTAAGAGCAGCACTAGAAGACTAAGACAACAACTATCAGAATAATAAAAATTAGAAGCCTGACAATACCAAGTGTTGGCAAGGATGGAAGCAAAGGCAAATATTAAACACTGCAACTCACATATTTATTGATATAAACATTTTGCAGAACAACTTGTCAAGGCATAAAATTTGAGTATATGCATATGCTAAGACCCAGGAATTCTAGTCCTAGGTATGTAATTTAGGGAAACTCTTACAAATGTGTGCAGTGAGACTGTTGAGAGATACTCATAGCAGCATTGTTTATAATTGCAAAAACAAGTTGAAATCAGCCTATGTGTCATCAACAGTGGATTATGAAATAAAGTTATTCAAACAATTGAGTATAATTTAGCAGTGATACTGAAGGAATTTGAATTACATCTATCAACCTGAATATATCTCCCAATCCAAATGCTGAATGTTTTAAAATATTGAATATTTTAAAAGAGCGAAGTGCAGAAAATATGAATCTCTGATAACGTTTCATAAAGTTTTAAAACTTGTAATAATTGTCATATATATTTTAGAGATCTATACATACTTAGAGAAAGCATAAATTCATGGGAATAACAATGCCAAACTGAGGAAAGTAGTTACCTATGTGGAAGGAGAAGGCCAGGAGAGTGTGTGAAGAGAGCACATGGAAATTCACTTGTATTTGTAACATTTATTTCTTAAATGGGTGAAAGAAACACAGGTCTTTTTTTGGTATTATTTTAATGCATCGTCGTTTATCTAAAACATTTTGTAATCTTACTTTGTTTTAATGTAAATAATAATGTGGTATTTTATATATTTATTAAATAAATGTTAACCAAAGTAATGTCTTTATTAAGTTTTATTAACAAAATTAATGCTTAATATACTGATTATATTTAAAAATTATTTTATTATTTTGTGTATTTTATTTGTATATTTATGTATGTATGTAAACTATATAATTCATTCATTCTTTAATTTGTAATTACTATATTAATATTTGGAGCCTTGGTGGCTCAGTGATTAAGAGCTCAGCTACTAACCAAAAGGTTGGCAGTTCAAATCCACCAGCCCCTCCTTAGAAACTCTGTCGAGCAGTTCTACTCTGTCCTATAGGGTCACTGTGAGTCAGAATTGGCTCAACTGCAATGTGTCTTATATTAATATTTATTGTTTTGTTAGAGAACAAATATAAGTATTTATTTAAATAAATATTACATTTTATGAAAATATAAACAACTTCTTAAACATTTACAAAACATCGTAAGTAGAATTGATATTGACAATACGTCAGTTTACTTGAGGAATTAGTATGATGAAGAAAAAATGTAAAGTAGACAGTGTGGAGACTGGTACTTGTAATAAAAACAAGCTGTCCTAAGAAAACCACCCCTGCTTGTATTTTTTTGTTTGTTTTATTTTTATTTTTTTTTTTCTCTTCAAACTCACTTTACTCAGAGACACGATTATCTACCTGTGTTGTTTCCAATGCACTCTTGCCTTAAAAAGTGCTTGGGCTAAAATAATAATGTTTTCCCCATTATCATATAATTTCCCATTATTATAGGATTTAAAATGTTAAAAACAATCTTAGAGACTGTTAAACTTTAGAGAGTATATTCAGGTCACTACATTTTTATTCTCATGACTTAGACTTTAAAACATGAAAGTGTTAACCTTTCAAAAGGTATAGAGAAGATAATTAGGTGGTAGTTAATTATCTGTTTCTTTAAGGAATATATTGCTGAGCTTAAATTTATTCTTGCTGCCAGCCCTTGCTAAGATTGCTAGACGGACATCTTGCTTCACAATATCTGGCTCTAATTTGAGATAAAATAATGCATCTAACTATGCTGTCATCTATAATTCATGCACGCTTATAAGCATAGTTCATTGAAATCTCACCCGTCCTCTAATCTCTGGTCACTCCAGGAAGCAAGATTCATTGCACTTTTCTTTCTAGTTTTATCCAAATTATTACGCTAACAATATAGAGGGTTTGGGCAGTAAATTTTTCTCCATAAACACATAATAAAAGTCTAACTTTACAATGTCCCTCTAATAAAAGGATTTGTATTTAACATTTAATTCTCTCTCCCTCTCTCTTTCATTATTGGAACATGAGTACAAACATAGTAGAATGTTTATGGTGGTTTCTCTACAAAGGCTAAGTCCTTCTCTGAATGTCACATGTTCGGTACGACCGTTAAAAGAATGATTAGCTTTAGCTCATCTGACCTACTAATATGACTCCATCAGCCTCACTAAGAAGCAGTGACAACATACAACCTGATAACTAGGCAGACAGCTTGAGCCTCATTTTCTTAATCCTGGGTATTCTAGGGTCACAGTGACACGTTGGGTCAGCAGTCTGTCAAGTTTGAGTTAATTTGTCTTAGTATCTCTGGGTTTTTATTTGATTTAGATAGATACTTGTGGCAAAAAAATCTTATTTGGATACTTTGTAACTTCCTAAACTTCAGGCTTGATATTAAGTTTTTATCATCCAGGTGTTATGGCTTATTAATGGTGTTTGTTATTCTGTAATCCTGCAACTTTTTTTTTTTATTTATTTTTTGGTGATTTCATCTCTCTTATGTTCAGGGAAAAATATTAAACCCTCATCTTTTATTTATTTATTTGGTCTTATTTTTCTGTTAATTAAAGACCACTAAGTTTTGGTTTTAAAATGTTTTTCTAGAATTCTGTAAGGCACAATCTTAGTCATTTCCTAACAAAGACTTAAAAGAGAACCCTAGAGGAAAATTTGGGGATTATAGAGCAAGTGGGGAATTAACTTTTAAAAATCTCCTAATATAGCATTGAAAATATTTTTTTTTTTTAGCTCATCAGATAGTACCTTGAAGACAATTCTCTGTCTTGAAAGGTTCCCTTTCAAGATGCAAATTAACACAATTATCTTTGTTGAAAATATATTTAGGAGGTATGCAATCAAAATAATAAAGCAGTTAAATAAAGCCAGCACATCCAATCACATCTGGTAAGTAAATAATTTCTAATGAGAAACTTTGAAGAATACGTTTAGCGTACTTTTAAGAGTGGAGTATATTCTCTGTAGAGTCAGTACAGCTCGTCAGCTTAGACTTGTTTTATTTTTGTAATCCAGAGACCAATAAGTGAGTAAGTAAGTGGTAGGAAATTAAAAATGAATCTAAAAGCATGAAAAGTTTTAGAGTTATCAAAATCATTTTATGTTAATTCTACATTACTGAATGAAGAGAAACTTGAATCTCATGAACTTGGTTACTGCCTGTGAACATCAGTCAACTCCAGTGTAATTTTTAATTATTATCACTTTTTGTGGGTCTGATATAAGTTATTTCTGTTGTTGTTTCAGCTCCTTTATATGTATAAAAATGAAATGCATCCCCATAAATCATTAAGTCTTGGCTCCCAGAAAAATATTTTGTGCATAAAAAGTAAAATTTATGATTTGCTGAGGTTGCAACTCTTTATTGCTAAAACACACAAATAAGCAAAAAGAAAACACAAAGAGAGAACGAAAGAAAAGCTCAAATGCCATTTGAGTTAAGTTCGTTAAGGAAGGTAAAATTGTCATAATTAGTGGATACTATGAAAGCAGCTTAACAATGGCACAGTTTTTAATAGTTCACCTAGGTAATTTAACTCTGAGAGTCATTAAAATATTTTCAAGAAAAATGCCTGTTTTTTTTGGATCCGGTACTTTTAATAATATAATACTGCAGCTTCACTAATTGAAAGAAAGGTCAGACTCATAGAACCTGACCTGAGGTAGACTATCATTTACGTTGTGGTGGAAAGATGTTTATAATTTGCAAATGAATTACTGGGTCGTCACTAAGAGTGAAATGGAAAATCAAAGGAACATCTACTAGCATTTAAGTATCTAATTATTGAATTTAGGCTTAAAGAAATCTACGTTTTGAAAAGGAGGATGGTTTTCTGCCCTTTCTTGACCAGGAGGCCAAAGAGCAGTCAGTGCTACACCATCTGTCCCCAAGTGGACAGCATGCCAAGATGACTGTTGAAAGAGTTAGAAATACTTATGCAGAGAGGGAAAAACAATTCTAAGTTCTCAGTCACGGACAAAGCAGCATCCACTATCTTGGTGAGTTAATCCAACTCTTGCAATAATATTGGTGTGTTGAATTTAATATCAAATTATATTTATTTATTAATGATCTTTGTGCAAAGATTATCAGTGAATATAAAAAATAAATAGGAAATAATCATTGGTATTGGGAATTCATTTTTATAGTTCTGCAGTTTCTAAATTAATATGTCAATAAATCTAATGGGAAAAATTGACATTAATTTCATCTGAAGATCTTTGTGCCTGAAGAAAATTGATGATTTCTGTTGATCTTTCTTTTGATAATATTCTAATTCATAATCTACTGGAGTATCCATTTGTCTTATACGTCCAGAAAAAAAAATCAGTGCAATATATGCCAAAACTCAACTACCTACAATTGTTTGAGAGCTTGAAATGCATCTCCAGAGAAGATAGTTTTTTTTTTTTTACAAATATTAAATAACTCACAAAACTCACTTTCTAACATGATTTATAATAAAAATGAAATATTATTTGCACAGATAATTAAAGTTCCAAAGTGATAAAATCAACTAATGTCATTTTTTCTTGAATATTGTTTTATAAGAAAAATAACAAATTAGATGAGTATGTGGACATGGGAAAAAAAAGCTATTGAGGATAATATGACTTTGAATGTGATGTTGGGAGCTTTTTCAAAGCTTTATTTATTAATGTCATTGATTGTTTTAATAGAAATAATAATAGATAACATTTATTGAAAGTTCATTTTTCTATTTGCTTCCTAAAGTCCTGTATGTGCATTAACTATACTCAAAAACACCCTGGTGGGTAGGTACAATTATCCTTATTTTTCTGAAGCGATAACTTCAATTTAGACATTTAAATAAATTTCTCAAAAAGGGCCAGCAATAGCAATGCTTATTTCTGGAGAAGTATGAAAGAGAAAACTTGAGATAGGTAGAGGTTGAAAAGAAAGTTTTAAAAAGATCAAGAGAGAGTTTGAATTAACTAGATGCTAATATTAGGCAAGAAATGTGGTGAGTAATAATAAGGCAAAAGTAGAGAAAGAAACTTTTCTGATGTTTCTCTGTGTGATCTATCAGATGGTGTTATGGACTGGGAACAACATAACCTTTGTGATATTAATATAATTGTGGTAGGCATATGTTTGAAGGGAGGTGGTGAAGAGAAGGTACATTAAAAAGGCAAGAGGGTAGGACTGGCAAAACATGCTTAAGGTGAAAAAGTATGGAGGATAAGCTGTATAATCAACCACTGGTATCTCTCAAATATAGTTTAGTGATTAATGTCATGCTCTTACTTGTTTCTCAACCTTGTTTCTTTCCTTTCTGTATGGTTGAGGCCCTTTGATACTTACGTACAAACTAGAGCTGGACTACTAATTGAGAACATTCCTATGGGTCATGAAAGTTGTATCAGTTTCCTCTTGTTTCCATAATAAATGACCTCAAACTTAATGGCTTAAAACAACATACAAATTTATTATTTTGTAGTTCTGTAAGTCAGAAGTTTGATACCCATCTCACTGGGATAAAGTCATGGTGTTGAAAGGGTTGGATTCTTTTCTGGAAGCTCTAGAGAGACTATTTCCATGCCTTCTCCAGCTTCTAAGGGCCACCCACATTCTTTAACTCGTGCGCACATTCTTCCATCTTCAAAGCCAGTAACAGCAGGTAAACCATGCCATTTCACAACTTCTCAACTACTCTTCTTCCCAGCAAGCCAAAATATTTTCAGAGATTTCTCAAGAATGCACACTTGAACTATTCATTTCCCAAAAAGTGATTTGTCCCTGGTGTTCATTGAATGAAAATGTAGCAGGTCAAGTTCTGCCTTTATCACCAAAGCTTCATGTGTGCTTATTAGAGTTCCTTCCATTCATTGCCCTTGATTTTACTCCCTAGGATATGATTCCTGGGCCTTCCTACTTCCTTATTCCTCCCAGGTGACACATCTGGGAGACATTATCTGTCTTAGGCTGGGTTCTCTAGAGAAGCAAATCTAGGGAAACATATATATGTATATATATATATACACATACACATATATATAGATACATAGATGTAGATATGTATGTATGTAGAGAGAGAGAGAGATCTCAAGGAAATGGCTCACACAGTTGTAGAGGCTGGTAAGTCCCAAGTTCATGGATCAGGCATCAGGATGGAGCCTTCTCCTGACTCATGTAGACTCAGATGATGATGAGCTGGATACAGAATCCAGAAGGAGAACCTTGCAGGAACATCCATTTATATACTGGAGGCAGTCCACACCCCAAGGAAACTCTCTTTCTACTGATTGGTTGCTCATAGAAGAGTGTATCATGGAGTTGATTATATTACTACATAACTGCCAAATTACATCATTATGTAACTGCCAAACTTCATCATAACTGTCAAACCACTAAGAATCGTGGCCCAACCAAGTTGACATACAACCTTAACTATCACACTATCATTCCCTTGAGATGGAGAAAATGTTCTGGAGATAGCTTGAAAAACAGGAAGAAGGTGAAAGGACAGAGGTCAAAGCATGAAGTGAGGGATATGTAGGAGATGAAATAGGGATTGAGGATAAGACTAAGGAAACCAGAACTTGGGCAGAGGGTCAAGATACACATGGATACCACACTTTAAATCTCCTTCTTGGGAATATGGTTAATAGGTTGATTTCTGGAGATTGATTAGTGTACATACATTTTGAAAAGTAGTTTCTTTGCAGGAAATCGAATGAAGAATATTCAAATCAGAGATCATGAGGGAACATTGAAAGTCACTATTCAGAGAGATGAGAATCACAAACCAAAATAGAAGTGGCATGAGAAATGAGAAACAGAGTTGAATTGGAAATAGGTTGGGCCTGAATTAATTTAGGAGTATATCTTGGAAGAGCAAAAACACTTTTAGAAGACTGGTACATCACAACTGGTGTTTGCAGCCCATTTTATGACTGGAAAGTGTGGTGGTAGTGTATGAATACATTGCCTTGGGAAGGGTTATAATATCTACTCTTTCTCATTACTGCTTAGTCTGCTAATTGGATCAGTTCTTAGTCAAAGTAACAGTGAAGATTCATATAAAGGTAACAAGGCAACCAAGGGCAAACAGTCAGAAAAGAAAATAATTCTGATTTAACAGTAGCAATGTCTGCACTTACCAGTTAAAACCAATAATTGTTTGTAAGGCGTTTGTGTAAGTCAGGAATTTCGCCTGTGTAGATGAAACCACCTTGAGGTCTATTTTTATCACCAGAAATAAAAATATGTAAATATTAAAAACAGAGAGATCATCATTTTTATATTTCTGGACAAACACTTTCATTTTCCACTAATGCATATCTGGCATAGCCTTTCACAGCTTACAGATGTCAAGACATTGCAAAATGTACATTTATAAATAATGCATATAAATGTGTATGTAAAGATCATAATAAGGACATGATCCCTTCTACCACAGCTAACTACATATATTTTTTTTAATTATTTCATAAAAGTTTTTTTTTTGCTTTAATAAAACTTTTATGAGGAATAATATATAAATATGTGCATATTCCAGTCTCGAGAATGTTATCAGTCCTCCAATAGCATAGACATGATTTAATTATTGAATTAAGTGAAAATTGTTTAAAATATTATCAGAATTTTTTGTTTTAATACATAATTACAGATTACCTTTAACCATAAGGTTCCTAGAGTATTGCCGTAAAGACAGTAAATGCTTAATGTTAATTGATGATAATTACAAAGTACAATAGGTAAGAGCTACTAAATTATTCCTTTGGTTCATGAAATGGTGTCAGAACTTTTAAGTAGAGTAATTTGAATTTCTGAACATTTTCAGTAGCACAGTTTATGCCTGCACTTAATAATAGGGTAAATTAAGTTAAATTGCCTATTCAACCACTTTTGAACTATAAAAGCAGCAAATTCCTATGATTCAGGATATAATATTAAAGTTCAAAGTACAGTACAGTATAGATAAAAATGGGAGGTCTAAAGACCCCAAAATGATAATGAAGAACAGATGATGGGTCAGGTGTCAAGTAAGTGGTCATTAGTCCAGACACTGAAATAGATGAAGGGTTGGGAGAAGAAGTCAACCAGTCAATCAAGCAGAAGTCTGAGGACACATAACAATGAAAACAGAAAACTAGAAGGCTGGTGGAGAGGAGAAGAAAGGAGTCTTCTATGATGTGACATGGTCAGAAATCCAGGAAGGCAACCATAGCCAGGAAAGTCATGTCAACTGAGAGATCAGAGCAAGGTGGACAGGAGAAAGGCTTCAGAAAATGATGCTTTAGAAGAAAATTCCTCTTCCAAGTAAGCAATTCTAGGTAGATGTATCTAACTAGAGTAGTGAACAAATCTAGAGGTATAATTGTCTACAGGGCGTTTGTTATTAGCAAATAAATGCAAATTTTTATGTATTACCAGGGTATGGTATGAATAAAAAATACAAATATTGTTTTTATCAAATTATAGAAGAGCTTTTCTGAAGCATGAAAATATGTCAATAAATCACTCATATATATGGAAGTATGACTATATATAAAATCTGAAGATCTGAACAGAGTTTCCTGGACAATTTGCCCCCCAAAATTTGAGAAATATTCAACAAATAAATCTGTTTATGTTGTAATCATCTAAACTGCACCATTAGTGGCATCTTAGCATTGGATATAATTTAACAAATATTTACTGACTCAATGTATTAGAGACTTGACTTGGGGTAAATTATTAGTCAAAGAAATCTGAAATTTCAGATCTTAAGATGGTGGATCTGGCTTCCAATAATTTATTCTGAATAAGATTAATGGAACCGTTGCACATGGGAAGCAATCATGAATTTGGTCTCTGGATGTAATTGAAAAGAATGATTAATCTGTTATCTAACAGATTAAGATATATTCCATTCTAAATAATCAGTGGAATATTTTTATGATTAATTAAACATAGATACAAGTCACATGAATCTCAAAAATTAACCAAAATATAACAAAAAACAATCGATATTTAAATTTTAAAGTTGTGATTTGAAATAGCATTTTAAGAAAACTACTTTATAGTAAGATAAAGGCATATATCTTAGTCCAAGTCCTATTTCATTTTGCTTACAACCAGGAGAAATGTGTCATTGATATGTGGAACTGTAAGCAGGCCATCAGCATCTGGTAGAGCCTAAAATGGGCCAAAGAAAAACATATTACATACTTCAATAACAACAAAATATCTCACTCAATCCAACAAAGCTCCTGTGAAATAATGGAAATAAAGAGTCTAAAAAAGGCAAAGAATGAGCAAAAGCAGTGATTTACCAAATGAAGACACACCCATACCTGTTAAAACTAGTAGGCTCACAGGAGTTTCCCCTAAATAGATTTTGATATGCACTGTAGGACTCATCCAAAGCAGAAACGGCCTTGTGTGAAGGGGAAACCAGATCCCATAGGCTGTGTCTTACATGTAACTATAAGGACTAAAGATAGGGAAAGTTTCCATCAATGAGTATTATATTATAATAACATGAAAATTCCTATTTCTCTCCTTAAAATGGAATTTCCTCTTCCCAAGATAACTGCCCTGGCTAGCAATTCTATAAAAGTCTCTCTTCTAAGGAAATAAAATGTCTCTAGAATTCTACACCTTTAGTAAGTTTTATTTTTTTTAAACAAGCTAGATTTTGCTGGTTAACAAGTCTCACCAAATAGAAGAATTGAACTCAGCATTATATTTATTTCGATGTCTTTATTTCTCATAGACTTGAAAATATTATTTATATCTGAATTAAATGGATATAAGTGGATGCCTTGTACCACATGCAGATGACTCTGCACATAACTAAAGCAGATGTCCAAGCTTCTGGACCACTTTGCTGGTGTGTTCTTTTTTTTTTTTTAGTCTCAGATTTGTATGCATAGCAATGGTTCAAGGTGACTTTTAGGCTGCCAGTGATGTTCATTTTCTAAATTATTTACTTGCATATAATTACACAATTTTACTAATTCTATATTTTTTGTTTATATTTTAAATAAAAAAATTAAAGAAATACCAATGAAATAAAATAATATGAAAAATAACAGTTTGCAACTAGTCTATGATCCTTTATTTGGAAACTTCTAACCAAGAGGAATACATTTGAGAAACATGGTGCTGTATAAATTTGCCAACTGTACTAATTTAAAATTGACCTGTCTGACTTAGCAGGCAATGTCCAAAGACTTGTAAAATTATATTATTAAATGAATTGGAAGTTTAGTTTTGCATATGTAAAATACCAAAAATTCAATTTTGTAATAAAAGTATTCTGTATGGGCAGAAATAACAGTTATAAAAGAAATTTCGTGGTATACTTGTATATTTCCAACAAGCCATTCATCCATCATAAAATTTCTGCATATGAAATATATCTTTCAAAAATGTCCTCAAAAAGTACTAAATGAAAATTAAAAATTATAAAGCATATTTTCTCAAAATTTTATATGAGAAATATTTTAACATTTTATAAAGGTACCTCTATGTAATCATCACCTACAACATTCTTCAATATATGAAAGATAAACCCCCAAATTTATAACCAGCCAAAATGTTTTTTGAACCCAAATATATGAATGTTGAACAAATATTTTTGAACATGCAAAAAAAAAAAGTTACTGGAGATGCTACAGTGAAGGAACTGGCAGTTGCATAAAGTTTATTTAATTATAAGGCTAAGAGTAAAGCAACTTCTTAAATTCTATAAACATTATAGAGCAAAATGAAAATATTACAAATACAAATAGATACTGAAATGTTAATAGACTTCATTTAAAACAATGAAGCAATAGATGTATAAATACATTTAAGCCATAAATGATAATACATTTATTGTAACTTTAACTTTTACTTTGATCTTAATTAAAATTGTAGTTTAAATTATAAGCATGTCATAAAAGTCTTTCTTTAAAACAAAACAAAAAAATAAAAATACTGCAAGAAGATTGTACAAACAAGTGCTTTTAAGATTCCGGACCACTGAGTTAGTTGTTTTTTTGGATTAGAGAGGTAAAACAGAAGATTAGAAAATATTTACCAAAATATTATTTTGTGCTTATCCGCATAGAGTTCATTTTCTACTAAAGTCATCTTCACCTAGAAGGAGAGAGAATTTTCCTATCAAACTTAGTTATGACAAAATAGTTATCTTCCAAGGATTACTGAGCAGTACACTTGAGACTTGAATGTTTACTATACAAAAACAAACAAAACAAGCAAAACACTACATTTTCAACTCATTTTGGTAAATATGGGAGGGGCATTGCTGAAGCATACGGTAAGACCATGTTTAGATTTGTAAGAAATTGCCAGACTGTCTTCCAAAGTGGCTGTGGTGGCTGTACCCTTTTGGATTTCTATCAGTAATGACTGACAGTTTCTGTTGCTCCATATCCTTGCCAGTATTTGGTATTGTCAGTGTTTTTGATTGTAGCCATTCAAATAGTTATATCCACCATTTATCTGTCAGTTGTACTGTGGTGGCTTGTGTGTGGTTGTGATGCTGGAAACTATGCCACCGGTATTTCAAATACCAGCAAGGTCACCTACGGTGGACAGGTTTCAGCAGAGCTTCTAGACTAAGACAGACTAGGAAGAAGGACCTATCGACTTCCAAAAAGGTTTGGTCGGTAAAAACCTATGGATAGCAGTGGAATATTATCTGATATAGTGCTGGAAAATGAGCTCCTCATGTTGGAAGTCACTCAAAATAGGAATGGAGAAGGGCTGCTTCCTCATAGTAGAGCTGACCTTAATGACATGGGTGGAGTAAAGCTTTTGAGAACTTCATTTGCTAATGTGGCATGACTCAAAGTGAGAAGAAACAGCAGCGAACATCCATTAGTAATCAGAAAGTGAAATTTACAAAGAATGAAACAAGAAAAATTGAAAGCTATCAAAAATGAAATGGAGTTCTGGCAAAATGGCACTCTAGGCAGAAGCACCACGCCATCCCTCCACAGCAAAGATCTGAAAAACTAAGACGAACAGAGAATACAACAATCCTGAAACCCTAAAACATCAAATGAAGAGATAAAGAACTCAGCCAAGCACCCAATGGAGTGAGAAAACTGACAGAGAACGGAGAGTGAGGAGAGATTCATACACAGGTCCCCTACCAGTTAAAACAGTGTGGATCCACCATCTTGGACTCCTATCAGAGACCAGCAAATAGGGTATGAGAAAGTAGCCTCACGGAGCATCCAGTGGGAGACAAAACAACCGATAATTTGCAATATACGCTTTCCCACCCCCCACCCTTCTTCACCCCGACTCTGCCTCCTCTGCTTCCCACGGCCACAATCTCTTGACCAGGAAACACAGGCTGCTTGGATTCCACACACCCAAACAGGCCAGCTCTCTGAGCGCCATTTGTTGGCTGCTGGTGTTGCTTTTTTTCCGCTTCTTTTGATTTCTTCCTTACCTCTCACCACCTCCCCCTCCTTTCGCTCAAATACCTGGCTCCATGCACCATCTTTGCTTCTTCCTGAGGGGCTACAGAGCTCCGGTAATTTGAGATATATGCTTTCCCACTCCCTACCCTTCTTCACCCACACGTGGCCCCCTCTGCTTCACACGGACACAGTCTCTTGTCCGAGAAACACCAGCCCGCACTAACTGGCTCTCTGAGTGCCATTTGTTGGCTGCTACTGTTGCTTTTTCTTCTGCTTCTTTTGATTTCTTCCTTACCTCTCACCACCTCCCCCTCCTTTTGCTCAAATACCTGGCTCTGTGCGCCACCTTTGCTTCTTCCTGAGGGGCTGTGGAGCTCCGTTCGAGTGTGGAGCTGCTGCCTGGTCTGGGCTGCCACACTGGTGGGATCCCGGGGCTTTTGTTCATTTGTTTCTTTTGAATTGTTTGTATGTTTTCTTTTCCTTTCCTGGAGTTGGGAGCCCTTTCTGGCCAAGCAGTGCTGCGTGACAAGGAGACTTCCCCCTCGGCTTCCACAGACATGCAGAGGGATCCCTGAGGACATTTCTTTTTTCCGTGTTTTTTTTTTATTTTTCTGTTTTTTGGGGGGTCTTTCTTGTTCTTTTTTGTTTTTTTTAATTTATTGTGTTTTCTTTTCCCTCTTTTTCCCTTTTTGTCTTTCTTCATTGCTCAGTTTCTCATTTCTCTATATCTTCCTTCTCTTTCTGTTCCCTGAATACCTGGCATTGTATACCTCTACGCCTTCTAGCCAGGCTGTACTGGAACACCTGAGAGCAACTTCCCCAGACCTCATAGATGCACTGGTGGGATCCCTGGGAAATTTGCGGTTCTTAAACATTTCCGATTTTTATTTGTTCATTCTTTTCTTCCTCTTTCCCTTTCTGTTTTTCTCCATTTCATAGTCTCTCATCTCTCCACTCCAACAGCAAGCTCCCCTAGCATTCTTTTTTGTTTGTTTGTATGTTTTTGGCTCCTGTTCCTCTCTCCTCTCTCCCGTATCCATCTTAGCTTCACACATAACAATCTCCCTGCTACATCCTGCCTACCTGCACTGTGCGCTTGACATCACACCACCAAGCAGCACAGGCACGGCCTACTAGAACCTGCCCTGCACTGATTACCGACCCACTCTGATGGCTGTATAAGTGCCACAAACAACCCATCCCAGTAACTCCTCTTCAGCTAGACCTGCCCTGCTGTACCATATCTGAGTGACTGACCCTGCCAATTGGAGAAGGAGGCGAAAAGTATTGTGCCCACAGATGAGCAAACAACAAACATACAGTCCGCCTGCTCAGACATAGTCAAATTTAAAAAAAAAAAAGGGACAAAACAAACAAATCTGCATTAATAAACGAGAAAAACAACTACTGAATGCCCCGAAGACAGCAGACAATATCAAAACATTTACAAAAACAGGACATGATGGTTCCAGTAGCTGTCCAAAATAAAACACCAGATGACTCTCCAGTGGAAGAAAATGCACTAGAACTACCTGATAGGGAATTCAAATCTCTAATACTCAGAATTCTCCAAGAGCTAAGGCAAAAATCTGAAAAACATGAGGGAAAAAAAGGCAAAATCATGGAAAATACAGACAAAAAATTGGAAGAATTCAGGAAGATGATGCAGGAACAAAATGCCAAAAAAAATTCACAACTAGAAATTATACAAAGACAACAATTAGAAATCCAAAAGATAAAGAACAAGATTTCAGAAATGGATGATGTCATAGAAGGGCTGAGAAGCAGATTTGAAATGGTGGAAGACAGGATCAGTGGAATTGAAGACAAACACTTGGATACAAGTCTGTTTCAGGAAAACTCAGAAAAAAGAACAAAGAAAAATGAAGAGACCCTGAGAGTTATGTGGAATACAATTGAAAGTAAAAATTTTCGAGTGATTGGAATTCCAGAACAGGGGGAGAAAACAGAAAACACAAAGAGGATCATTGAAGAACTGCTGACAGAAAACTTCCCCAATATCATGAAAGATGAAAAACTGGCCATCCACGAAGCTCAAAGGACCCCATATAGGAGAGACCCCAAAAGAAAATCACCAAGGCATATCATAATCACACTCACCAAAACCAAAGACAAACAAAGAATCCTGAGAGCAGCTTGTGAAAAACAAGAGGTCACATGCAGAGGAGAAACAATAAGACTAAGCTCAGATTATTCGGCAGAAACCATGCAGGCAAGAAGTCAATGGGATGACATATATAAAATCTTGAAAGAAAAAAATTGCCAGTCAAGAATAATATATCCTGCAAAACTATCATTCAATTTTGATGGTGAAATTAGGTCATTTCCAGATAAACAGAAATTAAGGGAATATGTAAAAGTCAAACCAAACTTGCAAGAATTATTAAAGGGAGTTTGTTGATCTGAGGACAAACAACTTCAGCTCACAGGCAGAATCTAGGATGCAGGATCATACTAGCCAGATACCAATCTAGGAAATGAACTCTTGAGGACTATCCAAAACCAAAAGAACAGGGAATCACAGCAGTTAATCAGTAAATGACAACAACATCAAAACAATAAAAGAGGGAATAAACGGCATAGGTATAGAACCTTCTAATGGAGAGGAAGGCAAGGTGATACCAAGTAATGGTAGATTGCTTCAAACTTAGAAAGATAAGGGTAAAATTCATGGTAACCACAAAGAAAGTTAACAAACCAACTCATAAAAAAAAAAGAGGAAAAACATAAAGTCTCAGCAAAACAAAACCTACAAAAACAAAAGAAATGAAAAAAAATCCACAAAGAAAAGTAACTCAGCACAAGAGAGTAAGAAGAACAAAGAAAACTTCAGCACCACCAAACAAAGCACTACAAAATGACAGCAACAAACTCACATCTATCAATAATTACACTGAATGTAAATGGACTCAATGCACCCATAAAGAGACAGAGAGTGACAGAATGGCTAAGAAAACAGGAGCCATCAATATGCTGTCTACAAGAGACACACCTTAGAAACAAAGATGTGAATTTATTAAAAGTCAAAGGTTGGAAAAAAAATATATCAAGTTAACAACTACCAAAAAGAGCAGGAGTGGCAATTCTAATCTCAGATAAAATAGACTTTAAAATGAAATCTACCATAAAAGACAAAGAAGGACACTATAATGATTAAGGGGACGATCCATCATGAAGACATAACCGTAATATACATCTACGCACCCAATGACAGGGCTCCAAAATACATAAAACAAACTCTAACAACACTGAAAAGAGAAATTGACAGTTCCACAATAATAGTAGGAGACGTCAACACACCACTCTCAGTAAAGGACAGAACAACTAAGAAGAAACTCAGCAAAGATACAGAAGACCTAAAGGGCACAGTCAGCCAACTTGACCTCATAGACATATATAGAACACTCCATCCAACCACTGCAAAGAACACATTCTTTTCCAATGCAGATGGAACGTTCTCCAGAATAGACCACATCTTAGGTCACAGAGCAATCCTCAACAAGATCCAAAACGTTGAGATAATTCAAAGTATCTTCTCTGACCACAATGCCATCAAGGTGGAAATTAACAATAGAAAGATCAAGGAAAAAAAATCAACAACATGGAAACTGAATAATACCCTGCTTACACATCAGTGGGTAATAGAAGCAATCAGAGATGGAATCAAAAAATTCCTAGAATCAAATGAGAATGAAAACACATCATACCAAAACCTTTGGGACACAGCAAAGGCACTCCTTAGAGGACAATTTATAGCAATAAATGCACATATCAAAAAAGAAGAAAGGGACAAAATCAAAACATTAACTACAGAACTCAAACAAATAGAGAACAGCAAAAAAAAAGCCCACAACCACCGGAAGAAAGGAAATAGTAAAGATCAGAGCAGAAATCAATGAAATAGAGAACAGAAAAACAATAGAAAGGATCAACAAAACCAAAAGTTGGTTCTTCGAAAGAATCAACAAAATCGACAAACCACTGGCCAGACTGACACAGAAAAACAGGAGAGGACACAAATAACCCAAATAAGAAATGAAATTGGGGAAATTACAACAGACCCAACTGAAATAAAAACGATTATAACAGAATATTATGAAAAAATATACTCCAACAAATTTGAAAACCTAGAGGAAATGGATAAATTTCTAGAATCACATGGCTTACCCAGGCTATGACAAAGTGATGTTGAAAATCTGAACAGCCCCATAACAAGAGAAGAGATTGAAAAGGTAATAAAAAAAACTCCCAACCAAAAAAAGCCCTGGCCCAGATGGCTTCACTGGAGAATTCTACAAAACATTTACAGGAGAGCTTGTACCATTACTACTCAAGCTATTTCAGAGCATAGAAAAGGAAGCAATACTTCCAAATTCATTCTATGAAGCCAGCATAACGCTGATACCAAAAGCAGGCAAAGACGTCACAAAAAAAGAAAATTACAGACCAATATCTCTCACGAATATAGATGCAAAAATTCTTAACAAAATTCTAGCCAGTAGAATTCAGCATCATATCAAAAGACTAATACACCACGACCAAGTAGGATTCATACCAGGTGTGCAGGGATGGTTCAACGTTAGAAAATCAATCAATGTAATCTACCACATAAATAAAAGGAAAGAAAAGAATCACATGATCATCTCAATTGATGCAGAAAAGGCATTTGACAAAGTCCAACACCCATTCCTGATAAAAATTCTCAATAAAATAGGTATAGAAGGGAAATTTCTCAACATAATAAAGGGGATCTATGCAAAACCAATGGCCAACATAATTCTTAATGGAGAGAGGCTGAAAACATTCCCCCTGAAAACAGGAACAAGACAAGGATGCCCTTTAACACCACTCCTATTTAACATTGTTCTGGAAGTTCTAGCTAGAGTAGTAAGGCAAGAAAAAGAAATAAAGGGCATCCAAATTAATAATGAAGAAGTTAAACTGTCCCTGTTTGCAGATATGATACTATACATAGAAAACCCTAAAGACTGCATGAGAAATCTACTGGAACTAATAGAAAGATTCAGCAGAGTAGCAGTATACAAGGTAAACATTCAAAGATCAGTTGGATTCCTATACACCAGTAAGGAGAACGATGAAAAGGAAATCAGGAAAACAATACCATTTTCAATATCCCCTAAAAGGATAAAAGACTTAGGAATAAATCTGACCAGGGATGTAAAAGACCTATACAAAGAAAAGTACAAAACACTACTGTATGAAACCCAAAGGGATCTACATAAATGGAAAAACATACCATGCTCATGGATAGGCAGACTCAACATTGTGAAAATGACAATTCTACCCAAAGCAATTTACAAATACAACACAATCCCGATCCAAATACCAACAACATTCTTCAAAGAGATGGAAAAACTAATCATTAACTTTATATGGAAAGGCAAGAAGCCCCGAATAAGTAAAGCACTACTGGAGAAGAAGAATAAAGTTGGAGGACTCACACTACCTGACTTGAGAACCTACTATACAGCTACAGTAGTCAAAACAGCCTGCTACTGGTACAACGACAGATACATTGACCAATGGAACAGAATTGAGAACCCAGATGTAAATCCATCCACCTACGGTCACCTGATCTTCGACAAGGGCCCAAAGTCCATCAAATGGTGAAAAGACAGTCTTTTTAACAAATGGTGCTGGAAAAACTGGATATCCATTGCAAAAAAATGAAACAGGACCCATACCTCATGCCGTATACAAAAACTACTTCAAAATGGATCAATGACCTGAATATAAAGCCTAAAACTATAAAGTTCATAGAAGAAAAAATAGGACCAACACTTCAGGCCTTAATACGCAGCATTAACAGGATACTAACTATAACCATCAACACACAAACCCCAATAGATAAGCTAGATAACTGGGATCTTCCAAAAATCAAACACCTATGCTCTTCGAAAGACTTCACCAAAAGAGTAAAAAGAGAACCTACAGACTGGGAAAAAATTTTTGGACACTACAAGTCATACAAAGTTCTAATCGCCATAATCTACAGAAAATCCAACACCTCTACAACAAAAAGACAAATAATCCTATTAAAAAATGGGCAAAGGAAATGAACAGATGCTTCACCAACGAAGATGTTCAAACCGGCAGCAGACACATGAGGAAAGGCTCGCGATCACTAGCCATTAGAGAAATGCAAATTAAAACCACAATGAGATACCATCTCACCCCAGCATTACTGGTAGGAATCAAAAACACTGGAAATAACAAATGTTAGAAGGGCTGCGGGGAGATCGGAACTCTTATGCACTGGTGGTGGGAATGCAAAATGATACAACCATTTTGGAAAATGATATGGCGCTTCCTCAGAAAGCTAGAAATAGACATACCATTTGATCCAGCAATTCCACTCCTAGGAATATATTCTAGAGAAATAAGAGTCGTCACTCAAATAGACATATGCACAGCTGTGTTCATGGCAGCATTGTTCACAATAGCAAAACGATGGAAACAATCTAGATGCCCATCAACAGATGAATGGATAAACAAACTATGGTACAGACACACAATGGAGTACTATGCAACGAGAAAGAACAACAATGAATCTGTGAACCATTTTATAACATGGATGAAACTAGCGGACATTATGCTGAGTGCAATAAGTCAATCACAAAAGGACAAATATTGTATGAGACCTCTATTGTAAATACCCATGAAAGAGTTCACACACAAAATGTAACAATCTTTGTTGGTTACCAGGGATGGGAGGGGTGGGGGGGGAAGACTAAATAGGCAATAGATAAGTGATATCTTGGGTGAAGGGTGAGACAGTACACAATACTGGGGAAACTAGCACAACTTGTACAAGGAAAGGTCATGGAAGCCCCATAGACACATCTAAATTCCCTGAGGGACTGAATTGCTGGGTGGAGGGCTGTGGGGACCATGGTCTAGGGGAACATCTAGCTCACTTGGCATAACACAGCTTATAAAGACAATGCTCTACATTCTACCTTGGTGAGTAGTGTCTGGGGTCTTAAAAGCCTGTGAGCAGCCATCTAAGATACTCCACTGGTCTCATCCCTTTGGGAGCAAGGGAGAATGAGAGAACAGGATACAAGGAAAAGATTAGTCTGAAGGACTAATGGTCCACAGCTACCAAGGCCTCCACCGGACTGAGTCCAGTACAGGTAGATGGTGCCCGGCTACCACCACTGACTGCTCTGACCAGGATCACAACAGAGGGTTCTGGACAGAGCTGGAGAAGGATGTAGAGCATAATTCTAACTCACAAATTTGAGACCAAATTTACTGGCCTAAAGGAGACTGGAGAAACCTCGAGAGTAAGGCCCCCAGACACCCTTTTGGCTCAGTGGTGAAGTTATCGCCGAGGTTCACTGTTCAGCCTGGGAGTGGACAGCCCCGTAAAACCAAATGGGACTAACGAGGTATAGTTAGTCCAGTGACAAGGGCTAGAAGGCGGAGGGCGACATGGAAGCTGGTGATAGGGAACCCAAGGCTGAGTAAGGATATTGTTGATGTGTTGTGAGATTGTTAACCATTGTCATAGGGCAACATTTGTAGTAACTGTGAAATGAGAAACTATTTTGTTCTGTAAGCCTTCATCTTAAGTGAGAATAACAGCACAATTGGAAGAGCGTAGTCAATGTCACTGGACTGTGCATGTAGAAATTTTTGAAATGGTGTATATTTGGCTATGTGTATTTTCACCAAAAAAAAAGGTTGAGAAGTTAAAGGGTTGACATGTTGTGGGGTTGTTAACCAATGTCATAAAACAATATGTGTACTACTGTTTCATGAGAAACTATTTGTTCTATAAGCCTTCACCCGAAGTACAATAAAAAAAAAAAAAATGGAACACTTGAAGATCAATAATCAATATCCTAGACATTGGTGAGCTGAAAGGGACTGGTATTGGCTATTTTGAATCAGACAATTTATGGTCTACTATGCCAGAAATGACAAATTGAAGAGGAATGGCATCACATTCATTGTCAAAAAGAACATTTCAGGATCTACCCTGAAGTACAACATTGTCAATGCTAAGGTAATATCCACACACCTGCAGGAAAGACCAGTTAATACAGCTACTATCCAAATTACACTCCAATCACTAATGTCAAAGATGAAGAAATTTCAGTCTGAAATTGATCTAACATGCAATCAAGATGCATTGATAATTTCTGGTGTTTAGAATGCAGAAGTTGGAAACAAAGAGGAAGGATCAGTACTTGGAAAATAAGGCCTTGGTGATCAAAATGCCACTGGAAATCTCATAGTAGAATTTTGCAAGACTAATGACTTATTCATTGGAAATACCTTTTTTCAGCAGCATAATTGACAACTAGACTTGTACAGCTCTCCAGATGGAATAGGCAGGAATCTAAACGACTACATCTGTGGAAAGAGATGATGGAGAAGCTCGATATCATCAGTCAGAGCAGGACCATGGACTGATGCAGAACAGACCATCAATTGCTCATATGCAAGTTCAAACTGAAGCTCAAAAAAATTGAAACAAATCTATGAGAGCCAACTACTACCTTGATTATATCCCACGTGAATTTAGAGACCATCTAAGAATACATTTGATTAATTGAACACTATTGACTGAAGACCAGACGAGTTATGGGATGACATCAAAGATACCATACATGAAGAAGGTAAGAGGTCGTTAAAAAGACTGGAAAGAAGGAAAAGACCAAAATAGATGCTGAGTGGGAATCTACTCAGTGGCAATCGGGTAACAACAACAATAATAGTTTTGTACTGATATTTTATTGTTGTTTTAATTTGCAATTCGCTAATGGTATATGATGTTGAACATCTTTTCATACGCTTATTTGAACATCTTTTCATAGGCTATTTTCCGTCTACACATCTTCTTTGATGAGGTGTCTCTTCAGGTCTATTGTCCACTTTTTCATTGGATTTTTCATTTTCTTCTTGTTGAATTTTAAGTATCCTTTGTATATTTTGAATGTAAGTCCTTTATCAATATGTTTCTTGCAAATTTTTTTCTCCTGTCTGTGGCTTATTTTATCATTCTCTCAATGGTGTCATTAGCATAGCAGAAGCTTTTAATCCTAACAAATCACTTAACTTTTTAAATAACTTCTTCTGTTCTGAATTTTAATCTAACTTTATATGGAATCGATATGTCTTAAGTAAAATTTTGGAAAGCTATTGCTAAGTCTCCAAATTATTTTCAAGCCAATTTTATGACTCACTTAGTGGTAATTACAGAATTAAATAATAAATTTTGTGTGTACCTAGATTAATTGGCTTTTATATACTAACTATGGATTAGTTGATATTTGAGTAGCTATTTGGTAAGGACTAAAATGTAAGAGTTATGAACCCATTTGAAACTCCTTAAATATCAGATAATTTTATTAGTTTTATGCAGTTAATATTTTGTTGCTGATTTCCAAATATAAATAACATTATTCTTTTTGACAATCATTTTAAAGATAGGCCATTTTTTCATCTTACATTTCAAACTTAAATAGCAAAGCGTGTAGTAAGTTTTAAGACTGTTCCTAAAAAAGCAAAATTATATTCTGAATTTGAAAAAATACAAAGAAATTCTGTTGTTCTATCTACTGCTTAGCAACTGGCTGTCTCACTGTCTAGGTGTCCCTCTATAACCTTAGGCCAGCTATTTTTTTTTGCGTTACCACATTTAATTTAACCAAATTATAATGACTTTATTCTAGAGGAGAGAGATAGGTAAAATTTGATCCTTAAAGACTTTATCATCAGAACAGAAATTATTTCCCAGCTCTGCTACTGATTAGTTGTAAGACACTGCATCAGTCATTGCATTCTTTTAAGCCTGTTTAATCCTCATCAAAAACATGCATTGACATCGTACAGTTATTTTGAGAATTTCATAAGATAATGCATATAAAGACCAGGCACATAGAAAGTGCTTAGTAAAGGGTTCTTGCTATTATGATTCCTTGTATCATTGTTATTACCTAATTATCATTATCATTTATTATTAGTAATAGTAGTAGTAAATTTAAAGAATTTATCTGCAGCATTTTTAGTGATCTAACCTCATTGCATGAAGGCCATAGGATTAAGTACTAAAAAATGCCTAAATGGGGAGAACTTTTCAGCAGTTAAAGCTAAAAAAAGAGAGAAAAATCCTGTGAGAGAAATAGAATCTTAAGATTGCACTATCAAATGAAATACAACAAAGGCATTTCCTTTACAAGAGAGATCTTTGATATTAGAAATTAATAAAACATGGTAGGTCTTGGTGTTCTCTTGGTACCACTTATGAATAACTGTGGAAAAATTGGATGATCTTTTATCTGAATAAAATGCCTGTGGATTTCAAGCTTTCCTGATTGTAAAGAAATCATCCAAAGACACCATATGCATTTCTTATTAATCCTCACTATTTCTTTAATTCTACAGCAGCATTTTGGATTGCACACAATTTTTGCAATAGAAATTCACGACAGTAACAACACAACAACAGACTTCAGAAAAATAAACATGAGATTATTTCCATTGAAAGGGTTCCGCCCCTCTCCTGACTTTTTAGCCGCAGATGAGCCCTGATTGAAGCCCTGGTGGCGGAGTGGTTAAGAACTACACTGCTAACCAAAAGGTTGATGCTTTGAATCCACGAGCTGCTACTTGGGAACCTATTGGGCAGTTCTGCGCTATGAGCCGGAATCCACTCGAAGCCAAGGGTTTGGGTTTTTTGTTGTTATTGCTGTTGTTTTTAAAACCCTTGTGGGAGCCATAGTGGTACAGTGGTTGAGAGCTTGGCTGCTAACCAAAAGGTCAGCAGTTTGAATCCACCAGTTGCTCCTTGGAAATCCTATGGTGTGGTTCCACTGTGTCCTATAGGGTCGCTGTGAGTCGGAATCAGCTGGATGGCAACAGGTCTGGTTTTTCCGTTTAAGCCCTGGTGACACAGTGATTAAGCACTCGGTTGCTAACCAAAAGGTCTCGGTCGTTCGAACTTACCAGCCACTCCACGGAGAAAGTTGTGGCAGCCCGCTTTCCTAAAGATTTCAGCCCTGGAAACCCTATAGGGCAATTCTACTCTGTCCTATAGTGTTGACTCAATACTAATGAGTTTTAAGCAAATTCTAAAGCTCTGTGATACTTCACTGACACTAGATTAATCACATTTAAAAACAACTGAAAGGATGCTGGATTTCATTGTATTTTTCCTTTTAGGTTAATGGAACTGAATAAGGTAATATGATTCAGCAAATTGATAAAGCAGATTAGTTGTCATAAGTGCATTTTTAAAAATAGGTAAACACAATACATCAATATTTTTATATATACATTCTATAAATATGCTTATTATTTTCCCAGGAGGCTGTAACAGCTTTTTTGGATGCCAAGGAGTGCCTGAAGTGAATTTTTATGGCCCAGTTATAAACCTCTAAAAGAAGAGTTTATAATGGAAACACAGTGAGACATTTAATATCAGCACTGAAATAGGTACTGTTGAGTCCCATATTTGTTTGAAAATAGTACAGCAGTTCAAGTTTCTCCCAGAGGTATAAGTCTAAGTGTGTCTAATTAGAGCAGTGCTCTTTGTGCCTATTCAATGTTGATACTAAACGTTGTTTTCCATTACACCATATTCTTATTTTAGAGCTTTTAAAATGTACTCTACCCAATAAAATATCTGTGGAAATGATATTTTGAGATTGAGTGAAATGTTTTCCATTGATAAAGGTTGAAAACCAGAATGTTTCCTTCTTTTTTAAATAAAATTATAGCGGCACTACACCAAAGACATTTGAATAACTTATTTTAGAACAAATATCTATTTTATCTGACTGGAAAAAATAAAAGAATAATAAAGGTAATTCATATATTAGGTAAATGCAGTTTAATAAGCGCTTTTAAAATAAATTATTTTATTTAAGCCTGAGCAAAATCATGTGAGATGTATTATCTTTATTTTTATCACTTTGTTTATTAATTTAGTTATTGACAGACAGTGAAAAGCTAACAGCTAGCAAGTGGGAGATACAGGCTGGTGATTTGAAACCATTTGAGCATCAAAGCCCCTGTTTTTTAGAGTGGCATTATCTTTTCCAAAATACTAGAAGGCTTTTCAACAAGTAAACAAGTGAATTCCATTAAAATATTTTATCAATTAAAATCAGCATATACCTTTGTAAAGTATGAGCAACTTGTTTCTTTCCCATCAACCAGATAAAGATTTAGTTCCTTAATAACTGGGTTGAAATAAATCAGCATCTCAATTATATCTAGCTGAAAACTAAAATTTTAAGTTTAAGGTAAATAAACCTGTTGTAGTCCATGTCTTTAATGATTTCCAAGTGAACAGAGACTCCTGCGTTTATATCATGGATGGGGTAGAGGATTAAGGACAGTAGCAATTACTTTCACCTTCAAATCTACTGTGATGATTCCTTTTTCAGTCCACAAGTACAGAGGAAAAATAGATTCTGAAAGGTATATTGGTATAAATGGAAAAGAGACCTAAAAAATCCACTCACTTGCTTTTATAGTAGTGCTATTTTACCTGATTTTTCTCTGAAGTGGTTTTCTAGAAGTTATATTGGCAAACCAGCTGAAGCTGAAATCTGAAAATCATCTTGCAGATTTTCTTTAAAAGATGGAATATCAGTGAGAAAAGTTTCCCTCAGAAGATTCAAGATATATTTTTGAACCATGTCAATTCATCTTGTAGATAGAGTAGATAATATTTGATTTTTTTCCATAAAATCATTTTAGCAACTATATTCTCATTTCTCGTGTGTAGAATATTAAGCTTTTTAACACCAGTTTCCTATGCCTGGGCTGACTTTAGTTAGAATTTTTAAAATGTATTTAAATAAGTAGCAATATTGATACGTGCCCCTTGAAGTTTCAGGTTGGATGTATTTAAAGCTTCAAATATATAGGTCAATTAAAGGAGCTGCAATAAAAAATTGACATTGTTTATGAAGTTGGATTATTTTTCCCCTCATGAGTCAGAATCGACTAGATGGCAATGGGTTTATTTTTCTTTCTTTTTTTTTGGTGTCCCAAATACAGGACACAATGCCTTGTTAAGCTCTTCAGTCTTTGACAACCTATGAACTGAAGTGTGGAACAGAGAACCTCTGGGAATGTTGTACACATCTCACAAAACAAGGCCAGTGATTTGGTATTTAACACTCAGTTTTAACGTAATTGATATCTTGATAGTGAAGGTGATTTTTATAGTTAATTGGGAGTCAGAAGCAGTGTAAATCTAATGAGATCATTCACTATTTTCTTGCTACTAGTTTTAGTCAGTATAGCTGGGACTATATATGTATGTATGTATATATGTATATGTATGTGTATATATATATATATATATATATATATATATATATATATATATGTATATATGCATTCCTATATATTTATTTTCAAATTAAGCTTTTTTATTTTGAATAATTTCAACACAGCCCCGAAGATGTTCATCAGAAAATGTAGTCCAATTTCAACAAGGAATAGATACTTAAGTGTCATCACTTTATATAATATATATCATATATTCTTTATGTTATATTTATTTTAACACGTGTGCTTCTAGAAGCACATCTTTTAACTTTTAAACTTATTCTCTACTGAATTCTATTGTGCTTTTTGTTTGTTTTTGTTTTCTTGAGTTTTTTGTCTAAACATAGGTCACATCACAAAATCTTAAAATAACTAGCTGCCTTGTTCAGAGTATTGGAATTTTATGTAGTTGTTGAAAATTATGTGCACAAGAGATAGGATTTTAATGGATATATTACACACAGAATAATGTCAAATGGCTCAGCTTATCAGAAATGTTAAGTGCCCTTCACACCTCCCTAAGGCTGGAGAATGTCATTTCACACCCCTGCCAACCTATTTAGAATTAAGTCAAGGAATGTGTGGAGGTTTTTTTCCCCGTTTAAACAGAGACCTACAATAAAAAGTTCTGATAATACCATGCTATACAGATACTTAAGGTTATATTAATATACATATTTTTTCTTATAGCATACTGTTCCTCTTCTTTTGGTTATAGAAGGAAACATTGTAAGAGGCCTACAGATAATGTAGAGAAACTCTTTAATTACACATGTTAAAGAAATTAAAATTCAGATTAATTAAATGACCTATCCAAGGTACCCATCTTTATTACTGGTAGAGTCCAAGCCCTGGTGCCTGACTTCTAGGGAAGGTTGCTTTCAACTGTACCGCACCATCTCCAGAACGATTTATATGTTATATAATATTGAAATGTCCTTTATATGAAAGACTTTTTTTCTCTTTTATTTTTCATTGTTCAGATAAGCTTTTAAATCTTCCTAAACCCTGCTCTGTTCTGGTTTCAGAGAATAAAGCTTTGCCTAACCACTCTAGATTCCTTATGCTCATTCATTTCCTAACTGTCCCGTCACAGTGTTTCATGATGAGTTTCACTTTCTAAGCTCTGGACGTCTGGAAAAGATACACTCTCTCCCTAATTCGTTTGCTTCACCTATATATAGAGAGAAAATGCACTTCTTTTAGTAGTATGTATTGACTCCTTCTTGGATTATCTGAGGAAGACTATATAGCTCTTACAGGATGTAAGATCCATTAAAAACAGTGTGAGTATTGTTGAAAATAAGGTAGTGGAGTTTTTGGTTTTTTTTAATTGAATAACACAGGTTGATGTAGATTTAATCTTCAAAACCAAATATCTCAATTTCTGTGTTTAATGTACTCAAATCTGTACCATTTAAAAACAAACAAATCAGTCCCTGGGTGGCACAAATGATTAAGTGTTGAACTATTAGCCAAAAGGTTGGTGGTTTGAGCCACCCGGAGATGCCTTGGAAAACAGGCCTGGTGATCTGCTTCTGAAAGGTCAAAGCCTTGAAAACCCTGTGAAGCAGTTCTACTTGGTACGCTAGGGTCACCATGAGACACAACTGACTTGAGGGCAACTAACAACAACCACTACCACTGGCCAAATGTGCAACAATTGAAATACCAAAGTAAAAAGACATAGCAACTAAATGCAATGTGTGATCTTGGAATGAACCCTGGACCAGGAAAAAGAAAAAAAATTCTATTTTCTTGTGGCTTTCTTATGCCATTCTAGTTAATATTCTTTATTGCTCCTCCTCTTTGTGGCCAAAACACTTTTGGTATATTCTGTTTGCTACTTTCACTACTCAAGTCTGATCTCATTTGGCTACACATCCATCACTCTTGCTATGGACATCAGTGACATCCACCTCACGTTTTTCAAGGATATTATTTTTTAACTCCATCTTTCATGAGCTCTCTGCAGGATTTGATACAGTTGGATACATCGTCTTGAACACTTTTTTTTACACAGCTTCTGTGATACCATATGTCTGGCCACTCCCACTCTATCTCTTCTTCAGGTTCATTCTACTTTATTTGGTCAACAATGGAGATTTGTTACTAGACCCTTTAGCCTTTAGCTTTATTGACCATATAAGTACTCTGAAACTTTATGTGCAATTCAGACCTCTCCTCTGAGACCCAAGTTCATTTACCACTACCTCATTGACATCTCCTCTTGAATATTTTGAGGTTAACTAAAGATCAATAAACTTAAACTTGAATTTGTGATCTTTCTGTCCTCTCAAATCTGATGCTGTCCCAACATTTCTGTTTCTACACTATTCATCTAATTATGCAAATTGGGACCTAAAACGCCACCCTCATTGGCTCCTTCTCTCTCAGTAATCACTAACATTGATCCCTTTCTGTGACTGACCCTGTGCTGAGTGCTTAAATGACTTTTTTTAAATTTTCATAACAATATGAGGAAGATATTATTTTATTTCATTTTACATTCTCCATATCCCATCCATCTCTAAATCATGTTAGTTTTGCCTGCTAAGTAGACCCTGGATCTATCATTTCATTCCATCTCTACCAAATCCATCCTAGTCCAGGCTCCTGTCATCTCTCACTTTCATTACTAAAAACACTTCACAGTTCTCCTTTCTGACTTTTGTTCTCCTTGAATCTGTAGCCAAAATAATGTCTTCCTAACACAGCTCTGATCATTTCACTTATACAACCACCTCCTTAAAACTCCTTAATAAAGCCCTTTAAACCCTATGCAATCTGTCACCCACCTGATTCTCCAGGCTTACTGGGTACCAGGCTCATGTATTAAAGCCAAACCAAATTGGTTTGCTTCTTCCCACCCCAGGGCTAAGCTAAGACTCATGGAGGTAAAGTAAGTTAATGAAGATTATATAGCAAGCAAGTGACAGTTCAACAATTTGCATCCAGGTATGTTTAATTACAAAAATACTTGTTAAATCATAGATTATACTCATTTTAATATTTTTGATGTTTATTGTCAAATGCCCTTCCTGGATTACATTAATCTATACTTTTGTATTCAGATATTGTTCCATCATTGGATATTATTATTTTTAACTGCTATTCAAAGATATAGGAACTCACTTTTTAATAATTTTTATAGATTGAATATACGTAAGTTGCAATTTTTTTTTGATTATTTGGTTTTATCTTTTAGGCATTTTTCTTTTGGAACAAAGTTTTTGTATAATTGATCCATCATAGTTCTTTATATATTAAGGATGTTAACTGTGTACCTCATATATTGCATATATTTTCTCATATTGTTAATTTCCTTTTAATTTTGACTGTGGGCTATGAGTGTACACTGTGTGTGTATATTTAATGTTATAGTCATTTTAACCCTTTTACATAACCAAATTTATTTAAATTCATAAGACTTTACCATACTTTAAATTCTACTTTTGAAATATTTTAATGATGAATAAAAGTTAAATAATTCTTGAAAGAAATATGCTTGGAAATATAAAATATAAATATGGTTGGTTATATAAGTAAAAGTTGATAAAATCTATTTTAGATGTGTCTTGATGAATAAAAATGTCTTAGAGATAGAAATAGCAAAAGGTTTTGGAAATAGAGTGAAAGTACACATGAGATGAATTTGGAACAAAATGAATAGATAGTTACGCAGAACCAGACTTTGTAAAAATATACAGCTATATTATAAATTTTTAAATATGTTAAAAGCTTCTTCTAAAGGAAGATTATAAAAGAAAAAGTAGATACATTATTGATCTAAACAGGCTTGACATAACTGAAGGGTTAGAAAAATTGACAGAAGAATATCACGAGAGATTTGAACATGAGTAGGGTTAATTGTGGCATCACAGCAGTTTTTTTTTTTTTTTTTTGTTATGTGTTTTAATGATTGCAATCCAATGACTAGTGACTATGGCAGTAATGAACAAAAAAACAATAAATTCAAAAAATAAAATTAATCAGTGAACTAGAATAATAAAATCATTGCCATCAAATTGATTCCTACTCATAGCCAACCTATAGAACAGAGTAGAGCTGCCCCCATAGGGTTTCCAAGGCTATAAATCTTTACAGAAGCCGACTGCCACATCTTTTTGCCATGGAGCAGCTGTTGAGTTCAAACCACCAACCTTTTGGTTAGCAGCCAAGCATTTAACCACTGTGCTACCAGGGCTCCTTCAGACTAGAAGAATAGGATCATAAAATAAGTTAAAAATGGCAATTGTTCCCTGAATTTGGAAGGTTGTTAGATGCACTTTCCAAAGTTATTCTTCCTTTGCTTCAAATGTAATAAATTGTTCAGATGTATCCTGTTTAATCTGAAAACTGAACACATTGATACTGTGTTCGTTTGTGCTTAGATACAGTGATTAGGCCATGAACCCTGTGAAAATGAGTGCTTTATCTATAATCTTTCCATATTCACCATTACTGGAATCATACTGGTCACACTGTAGTAATCATATAAATGTTTGCTTATTGATTTGAAAAGTTTCCTTATTTCCATACCTACTCTACCCAAGATGAAGACCCAAAGAACTCCTATGATAATTGACCTGGCTCAGGGTGCTTCTCCTGCTTCTGATACCTGGGCCTCTTATTGCCCAAATCTCCAAAGGCCCAATCCTAGTTGCTCTGTTAGGCCCTCAGGGCCCCAAGTTTTAGTTGAATAAATGAACACCAAACCATGGGGAATAGATATGCTTTCTTTGTCAAGAACCACCATACTTTTTTCTTCACAACTCTTTTTGCTAAAACGTTCTGTCTTCTTAAATAAAGTATGTGTTAAACAGTGTTAACGCGTGATGACTACTAATTATTAGTATGCACTCCAGGAATTGCAAAGTGATATCTTCCAGACTTGTTGGACTTTGTGTTATAGTTGGTGATTCCATTGCTTCTAAAGTCTATCTGTGGCAATAGCCACACTTTCCAATAAGAATGTGTTATTGATCACTTACCATTTATACCCTACAGAAGAAAACGCAGAGGAAAAATTTAGCACAAAGTCAGCCCCCTCTGAATTTCTTGATTTGGAATAGGAGTCAAGGAGTGGCTTTTATTCTTATACTGCCTTACTGCTCTATCCAGACTTCTACACTCCGTGGGGCGGTGGGGGTGGGGGAACATGTTGCTGTTGAAACTCCATACCTAATTCTATCTATTCTATCTCTACTTGCTGCCTGTGTCTGTTGACCTCCCGTTCATTTTCCAGTGGTCTTAAAGGAACATTGAAGCATTAGATTTTTGGCATTTGTCTTCATTCCTATTAAATATATATATCATATTTGAAATATTTAATCCCTGTTTACATCCACAGACTTTGCCATATGATTTTGTAATACTGTGTTAGGCTGTTGTATTTTTCTCTACCTCATTAATTTCTAGTCATGTGATTTCTTTCAGCCAGTGGAATATTAGCAGATATGAATTGACTGGAGGCTTTGGTTTCCTTGTGTGGTTTGGCTTACTTCATGTGCTCTTGTAACCCACAATAAGAAGAGCATGCCCTCAGGTAGCTGATTTTCAATCAGTCTGGGTTCTAGAATGAATATACATATGGCAGACCTAAATCCTGAAGCCAAGACCCAGTCCCACAACTTGGGGCAGAGTGGTCCAAATGAGCCTCAGTCAACTGAACCCGCAGACCCATGGTCATGAGGAAAATGTTTGTCATTGTAAACCATTGAAATCCTTGAGGTTGTTTGTTCCTCAGAAAGCTGCTTAATAGATACAGTAAGTACTAAATACATTTAATGAAAAACTCTGAATAAATTGTAAATCCAGGTGGGCAGCTTTCTTACCCTAAGATTACAATTCCTTGAATACTTGAAGTAGGACTGACATTTCTGCTTCAACCATTCTCTGTCATATTTATATACTAGAACTTGTTTTTACTCTCAATCTCTGTCATCTACTTTGTATTCTTTTAGTTCTCTCACTCCCACACTCCCTCTATACCTGCTCTTTAACCTCATGTACTTGACCCTCACATTTTATCCCATAAGTATTAGTTCCTTCTTGAAATAAATTTTCTGCTAAGTATAGAATTCATAGCTAACCACTTGTTTATATCCTCAACCAACCTGTTCCTCTTTCATTTGTTGAGTTTTCCCTGAAAACCCCAAACATAACTCTATCCTGCAATTTATCCTCTTCACTTGTACATTCAGACCAGTAATAGAACTTTGAAAAGTGTATATAATTTGAAATACAAAACGGTATGCAAATATAGTCATATATTATCCAAATTAATTGTTCAAGATGCCACTTATCTTAATAGCAGAAAGTTTAGGATTTTTTAGAGGTTTCTCTTACTCTATGTGTTTTCCAAAATTCCTAAATTTAGACACCCCCAAAGTGGGTGAGTCCATTTTTTTCATAGAAACAAGGGTCACTGTTGAAATTTCTTTCTAGTTTCCCATACACAGCCGCTTTTCAGGATGTCAACAAAATCTAGAGTCTCTAAGCCAGATCTTGACCAGAAGTCCTTCAACTCATAAACTCATAAATTTAAAAAGGATGATTTTCACAGTTCCTTATTTAAGAGGTCAGGCAGAGTTTCTTTTTCTTTTTTTTATGTATATACCTCAAAATATAACATTACTGAATTTATCTCCTTTCCCTGCACAGTGAAGTTACTTGACCAAAGTGTTAAAAAGGGGTGACTGTTAATGATATCAGGGGTCCTATGCTAGTTCTGGAGGAGCTCTGGTGGTGCAGTGGTTAAGCGCGTGGCTGCTAACTGAAAGATCAATGGTTGGAACCCACCAGCTGCTCATGGAGATAAAGATGTGGAAATCTGCTTCTATAAAGATTACAGCTTTGGAAACCCTATGGGGCAGTTCTACTCTGTCCTATATGGTCCCAATAGGTTGCAGTGGGTTGGAATTGACTTGATAGCAATGGGTTTATTTTCTGGGGTGTTAGTTCTGAGCCCACTTGCCCACACATCATTTCCTCTCCCTTTCCTTTCCCTACTAGGTATACGTTGTTTTTAGGTGCCCTCTAGTCGATTCCGACTCCTAATGATCCCTTGTGACAGAGTAGAATTGCCCTCTGTGGTTTTCTTGGACATAATCATTATGGAAGCAGATCTCCAGGTCTGTCTCCCATGGAGCTGCTGGATGGGTTCCATCTGCCAACCTTTCAGTTAGCAGCTGAATGCTTAACCATTGCACCACCATCCTTCTGCTAGGTATATATGGGGCTGAATTCTTAGGCTGCATTGGCCAGGCTATTGTATCATATGGCATCTTATTTAACAACTGAGAGTCACTGGTAGGATAATAGAGGAAGAGATGAAGGAAAAATTGAAAGAGATCTTTCTCTCTCTCTGAGACAGAATCTCTAGCAGTAGCTGTTTCTCCTCGTTGACTCCCAAGTTCCCTCGAATAGACCAAATAATATTCTGTCTTCTGCTGGGTGATCTTGCCCTGGTCTCTAGCAATACCCCTTCCTCCCTTTGTTCCTCCAGGCTAGAGGTAGTAATGGTTCCCTACTGTTGGTAATTTTAGGTTGCCTCATGATCCCAGTTTGGATTCTGATCTATTCTAAGCTCTTTCTTGCCTTAGTTCCTTTGTCCTTCCTGGTGCCTCTGACTAGAATGGTATTTTTAGACTCTCTTTACATGGAGACCTCCTTCTCCTTCAGGTCTCATTTCAAATACATCTCCTTGCCAAGTTTACCTGCTTCCATTACTCTTCATCACATCATTCCCTGTATTTCTTTCATTCCATGAATCACAATCTGCATAGCTCAGATACTTGTTGTTTTACTTGTATTTTACATGTCTTCGCTAACTTGATTATAGCTCCATGATGGTTGGAATCTGGTCTGTCTTGTTTCTCTCTAATCCCCATCACCTAGAATGGAACCTAGTAGACTTATAATACATATTTCTTGAATGAATCAACGAATAAATTAACAAATAAAACCTAATTGTGCTGACTTCCACAGTATTGTGTACCGTCTTACCCTTTACTTGACCAAGGTAAAGTCAAAGAAGCTTCATAGGCACATCCAGATTCTCTGAGGGACCGAGTTACTGGGCTGAGGGCTGGGGACCATGGTCTCAGGGGACATCTAGCTCAATTGGCATAACATAGTTTATAAAGAAAATGTTCTACATCCAACTGTGATGAGTAGTTTCTGGAGTCTTAAAAGCCTGTGAGTGGCTATCTAAGATGCATCTATTGGTCCTATCCTGGATGGAGCAAAGGAGAATGAGGAAAACTCAAGACATAAGGGAAAGATTAATCCAAGAGGCTAATGGACCACAACTACCACAGCCTCCACTGGACTGAGTCCAGAACAACTAGATGGTGCCTGGTTACCACCACTGACTACCCTGACAGGAATCACAATAGAGAGTCCCAGACAGAGCAGGAGAAAAGTGTAGAACAAAATTTGAATTCACAACAAACAAAACCAGACTTACGGGTCTGACACAGACTGGAGAAACCCTGAGAGTACGGTTCTCAGACACCCTTTTAACTCAGTACTGAAGTTCACCTTTCAGCAAAAGATTAGACAGGTCCATAAAACAAAAAATAACACGTGAGAATGTGCTTCGAAGTTCAGTCATGTATACAAGACTAACTGGGCACACTAGCCCAAAAGCAAAGACGAGAAGGCAGGAAGGGACAGAAAAACTGGACAAATGGGAACGAGGAACCAGAGGTGGAGAAGGGGAATGTGGATACATTGCTGGATTGCAACCAATGTCATAAAACAATCTGTGTATTAATTCTTTAATGAGAAACTAATTTGCTCTGTAAGCTTTCACCTAACAGACAGACACACATACACACACACAACTAGTTGTGGTCTTTAGGAAGCCTACCACATTTACTTCTTACTGCAAGCTCGTGTCACAATTACTAATATCATCCCAATTTAACAGCTGAGGAAACTGACATTTATAGAGATTAGGTGGCTTCATTACATAACATATTAAAGAGCTGATAAATGGTGGAATCTGTATTAAAAACTAGAATTTTGTGATTCCCTTGTTCATACTCTTCACTAAAATGTATATTAAAAATGTCACGTGAAATAAAGATACTGACAAGGCCATGTAGAAGAGTTTTTCCTCTTTATTTTCTGGCATATATAATGTCTTGGCTGTCCAGATGTGCAATTATGAGTAAGATTACCAGTTTTGAGAAACTTGAAATGGAATAGATTTGAAATGCAGAAATCAAGAGTTTGGGCATGGACGCATTAGATAAGAAATCTAAATGGTGACATCAAAAACCTGCTGGAGTTTGGGTCTTTAGATATGTATCAGGTTCCATGTGGTGCTTTCAACCCTGGAGCTATATGAGATTATCTAGAGATTATCCAGAGCGGATGTGGACAGATAGCACTGGACTGAAAGTTTGGGTTATGCCAACATTTAGTGGCTAAAGTGAGAAGGAAGAAGAAACAAAGAGACTGGTATGGAGCAACTAGTAGAGGAAAAGGAAAAACATGGAAGTGTAGGTTTACACACGTGCCGGAGAGTGACTCAAAAAGAAGGAATTGGGCAATTGCAATAAATTTTGTTGAAAACAAAGTAAGATTAGGGCAAAACAGGAAAGAGCAATTTTGGTGTAGTGTAGGAGACTGAAGCAAATGGGTTGAGTGAGAATGTTCTAGTAAATAAAGGTAAAAGTAAATAGAGTTCATTGTATTGAGGTGTTTTGTAAGGAAATGAGGCTGCAGCTCTGTTTCCGTCACTGAGCTCAGTTTCTGGTATATAGGGACTACTCAGTAAATGCTCATTACACTCAACTCGATTGAATTAAATATTGAGTTATAATTTGATTTAAGGAATAATTTATAACTTGGTGAACAGGTGAGTGTACAGCTAATTTGCTGTTAGGGAGAACGGACAATGAGAAAAAGTCAGTTTGTGGATTTGCCGTTTTAAGTATTTGGTTCCCAGTGAACTGGAAAAGTGTGGATGAAATAGCAAGGCTATTTATAAATCAAGAGAAGATAATGATAATATTCTTGTTTCAGAAATTTGATGGGGAAAGAAGGGCATTGCATCTAAAGAAAACAGTAAGATTAAATGGAGATATCTGAAACATATGTATTATGTATCTCAAAATGTCAGCCTTTAACAGTTTATAATCTACTCCACTCTGCTACATTTGACCTACTATGTGTGTTTTAATATGAGAGAAAAGTAAATATCCAAACTTGCTAAATCAGTAAGTGTAATTTTGCAAACTACACTATACATGCCTTTGACCTAAAAGTTGCCGATGTCTTTCTGACATGATAATATGCATAGATTTTCTGAAAACTACTTTCTTTAAAGGAACTTTTGTTTTGGTAGGAGGTTTTATTATTGTGACTAAGGAATTGTGATTATTAGATAAGTGGGATATTATTATAATATAACCTTAATTTTACTTTGGATAAAAGTAAAGAACATAATCACTAGGTGAATTATGAAAGTTTTAGATGTGTATCACACATCCTGATTTTTGGTGTATGTGTCCTGCCAGATTCCATAGTTATGTGGGATTTAGTGGTTTCAATAACAGTACTCATCAAAAGATATTTGAAAAAATAAAGTCAATGTGGTGGTTAAGTGTATGCTAAAATAGTCATATGTAAATAGTTTCCGAGGTCTTTACAGTAGAAGTTTGCTTCCTTATTGAAAACTAATGGATACTATGGGACACTAATTAGGATTTACTAAGAGTTCTCCAAAAGAAGCTGCATTGGAGTTGATGTGAATTGGCAGAAAGCAGCATAAATTGATTTGATCACTAAAAGGCCTTGCATTTGGGGCTTTTTTTAAAATGGAAAATGGTTCCCCAAAGAAAACATATATCATAGGAGAATGAGAGGAAGAGAAGATAAAGAAAATTGAATGTTCATCACTGATCAATTATTCAGAATCAATTATGGTTTGCTGGGGAAAGCATGTTGTGCCAAAGCCAAACCAAACTCATGCGAGTATGAGGATTAATTACTGTCATACGCGTACGAGGCTAGGGGAAGGGGGAGGTGGTATGTATTGGCAGAAGTTAACTGCTCTCTAGGAGGAGAAAATGAACATGACACAATGAGAAAGAAGACCATGCTCCAGAATGTCAGGCCTTTTGTTATTGAGGGGGAGATTCTGAATGCAGTTTATGGGAGCGGTATGTAAATGTATATCATTTCTTCAAACGAATTCTTACTGTACCTACTTTTGACCCAGGACTATGCTATGGATTTTAACTTCTCACATTTTCACTATTATTTTAACACATTGACATAGTCATAAATTTCATATACTCCTCACAACAGTCTTGTGAGTTAAATGGGACAGAAATTTTTATTCCAATGACACAGATGAGGAAAGCGAATCATTGAAAGATTTTTAAATTGCAGTTTGAAGTCCATATCCAATCACATAGTAAATTTTATAGCAGTTAATAAGGAAAAAAAAATCAAACTCAATATTAGTGAGAAAAAATATTCCTGGAATTAAAAGTAGGCATTATTTGATGTGGGTAAGATTGTCATCTTTATCATTAAATTTGAATTATTCTATGAATAAAAATCATAAACAACTCTCATTTAGCTTGAAATGTTTTCACTTATGGAGATAGTTAAGCTGTGATGAAACAATTTTAACAGTAAGAATGACACTGTCCCTTTCTTTTGAAAAAATAAGCACTGAATATATATAAGAAATGAAATAGATAAATCTATTTCTGTCATGTAACCTATAATCTATATATCTGTATCTAGAGAGGGAGAAGGAGAGGAAACAGAACACTAGAGAGAGAGAAACTTCCCTGGCAAAGAATCTGAAGCACCTTTCCATTTGAGAGCTATTTAAAAAGAAGTCTTTTCCCCCACATATTAAAAGATAAAAGGCAATGATTCATATTTGTCGAATAGGATATGTGTGCGTGCGTGCATGCATATGTGTGTATATGCAAATTATTGTTTCTTTTAAAATTATTATTTGTTTATTAAAGAATCAAATATACTATCAGTACTAAAAATCTTCCCCTGTGAGGCAGTATTTCCCTTTCACATTCAACTGTCATTGAGTGGAATTCATTGGCGCTGGAAGAGATTGAAGGATATCTCTCATTTTTAGAGGGTGAATTGGTTAACTATAATGCTAGAAAGGAACTATTATACCAATTATTTGAAACGTATAAAAACTGGCCTAACGCAAGTGATTATGTTTGGAGTTAATGAAGCACTCATTCCCCTAACGTAGTTCAGTAAGGGAAAGAAAGATCTTTTGCCAATAAAAATCTCATCAGGTGATGGCCTTGACAGAACATCCCACTATTCCTGTCAGCCAGAGCTGTCATAAACAAACCACTGATGAGACAATGACAATAATTAACACAGTGTTAATGGGATATGGAACCTCACAGTTATTTTTTCAGCTACAGTGAACTGAGTGAATGCCAAGCAGTGCACATGGCTTAACATCATAACATGTTTCTCTATTATTTACTGTGGTTATGCTGGCTTGGTTGTGTTACAAGATATGCTTTCTCAAGCTCATGGGATGGTAGATAAGGAAACTAGAAGCAGGAAATCCAACAACTATGCTCACATTGCTATTAAAGGTTGAGAAGTGAAGGTGTTGGCTTAATCTGGACTTTGTTAGATAAGACTGTGGTAATTTGTCTCTGCACAAGGGAAGACATTTTGAATTATGATTGTAACTCCCTGGCGCAAATATTATTTTAAAAAACAGAAGTTTGAACCTAAAATTAAAACAATCAGAAGCAATGGATTTTATTAGAAATGTTATTACTGGCTGAATCAGATTATTAAGGTCAGGAGACGTGTCAGATGCTGCTGCTGAAGCACATCTAGTACAGGGTAGCAAAGTGAACTAGAAAGCAGTCAAGGATATCTTGACACAAGAGTTCCCTGAAACTTCATACACTGCAAATCTCCGGACCCATCACTATATTTTCCAGTGTATATGAAAGAGTTCTCCCTCTCTCTTGGCATTGCCACTCTTCAGTAAGATATTGGTGTAACACATGAATACTTCCTTAAGCCACATTTCAGGCTTAATAAATTTCATGTTAACAAGGAACAAACATGGTACGTCTAGACAGATTTTTTTTTTTCCATTTTAGCTTCCCTGCTTGAACCCAAATCAAAGGAAATAGCTGCATTACATAAAATGCATTCACTTGTGGAAATGGAAATGTTTTGATCTCTATTAAATACTGGGGAAAAAAAAGTTTGAATGTACTCTGAAAAGTGGGATTATTTTTACCAGCCTGAATGACAAATCTTTCTGAACAGGCTTTCCAGCAATTAGTCTTGCTCTAGTGCTATTTCTACACTGGCAAGATGAAGTCTGTTACTTGCCAGATCTCTGGAGAATATGGTGCTTTCTGTACATGCACCAGCATTTGTCCAAATGCCAGAGTATATGCTTGTACTTGGCCAGTGTAGAAACAGCAGAAGAGGTCTAAGATACTCGAACCTGGATGGGATTTGTTGGGTTATTTCTCTGAGGAATCACTGCTTAACTTCTCTAAGAATCACAAATTATTAAACATAATGCAAGGAAGTCTGCAGGTCTTCTGACTATTTACTGAATATGCATTATGTTTGGCATTAGTGGGAGTCAAAGGAAGTAAAAGCCATGCTCCTGACTCTAAGTGAGATGATGAAAGGTGTTTCCTTCTTAATTTAATTGATGCTTTTGCAGTTTAATTAAGGAAATTTATATGGCATTTCAGAATGGATTTTTAGAAACTATTTTTTGTACACACTTCAATGTATAAATAGTTTTCTAAAAAATTATCTGTTAAATACTTGTGTTGAACTTCCCTTAAAATACTTTGAAAAAAAAATCCTGTTGTTCTTGCCAAAATTCATGGTGATTTTCATAATAATCTAAAATTTCTTAATATTGTTCGTCTGTATCTCTCCTATCAAAGGGAAACAAAAAATCTGGCAATCTATAAGGATTGTTAAAAAAATATAAAATTTAAAAAAAAAAAAAAGCTTTCATTTTGTTAGATCCAAAGGCTTTGGAATAGTCTGTTAACTGATCTGTCTCTTTTTGAGAAGTTCAAGAGAAATGGCTTTTTCAAAGTACACCATGTTGAGGTAGATTTTTTTTGCCATTCCAGAAACACATAGTTTAAATGTTATCCCATAGTCTGTCTCAATTAAAGCACAACGACTCTAGTTTTGTTTCTTCTTGGGCCAAATTCAAAGCTTACTTTTTCATGGAAATAAAAATATAAGATGATCACTGTACATGGTAATCAATTCGCTTTTTTTTCTCAAGCATTAGTGCCTGGATATAGAATTAATTAAAGATTATAACGTGGTTCAATATGGATTCTAAATGTTCCTCCTTGTTTCTGTTTTAGATTTTTTTCTTTTTCAGGATTGCAGTTACCATGAAAAATCTAAAGTATTGATGTTAGAATATTGTCTTGTCCCTGAAGTACTAACGACGGCGTTAGAATAAGTGATGCTCCCATTTTTGCCAATAAGAAAATGAGGCTTAGAAAAGTTAAGATTTATTCAGATTCATATGTTTTATATGTTGCAAAGCAAACTTATGGTCCCGTTAACTCTTGATTCCAAATCTCCTAGTTCACTAAATTTGCTAATTTCATAATAGTCTTCCTCTTTGCCCATTAAATGTAAATGGAAGTAGGATTCCCTAACCTGAAGGATTTTCAAGCCTATCTCATCTCATACGACTTGCTAAAGTTGTACTCAAGTAGTGCCTAGATCAGCTTTCCTAGTATTTGGCTGGACCCACCACTGACAATCAACTTGAAAACTTGAATGGACTTTCCAAAATCATGGACTGCAGGCCAGTATCTTGTCCCTGCATCTTTTCAGTCATATATCATGTGTTAGAATCCTGAGCTCACATTCCTTCATAGTTAACTTCAGATAATAACTGTCAACCACCATTTACACTGATTGCATTCCCGTAATCTGTTAACCCCTATTCTGGCAAGATCCTCTTTTCTGGCTCTGCATATGTAAATTACTGCTACATCTTTTCTTCTGTAGATGATTCACTTATTTGAGAAGCGCAAAATGATGATAAAAACAGAGTTCAAAATTTTGTCTTCACACATGCCGATTAGTTTTCATTTTCATAAAAGTAGAATTTTGTATCTTTGCCTCACTATTCATTTTCAAAATGATAGTGTAAATTTTAAAAAATCATAATATGTGTTTGTGCAAAAGCATTTCTTGCCAGTTGCTCAGTCTTTTGAGTGAACTATGCTTTTAGGACCATATACAGATCTACTCTTGTTCAATATAAGTTGTTTTTCTATTTTTTGAATTATTCATCTTGCATTCACAAAGATATTTTCAAGGTCTCAACTCAAGGAAGCATAGGAGACTATTTATTGGTAAATGTGGTTTAGCATAATGTTGTGCAGTGAATACTATAAAACTTGGCATTTCTTCATTTTGCCCATCTTTAATCTTTTCAACTGGTCATTATCATTGATCAAAATCATTCAAGGGGATTGGAGCAAAGTAGATACTCAGGTAATTGCAACAGGTGAGCATTTATGGTGCCTATGTCACATTTCCCCAATGCATAAAGAATTCTTTGAAGTGATTCCAGTGTTTATATCAATGTGAAGTGTTCAGAGATTGCAATAAAATTTTAGTATCTAAAATCAGACTTCTTGTACTGCCATTCACCCTAGAAGTACATAAACATAAAAGAGAGCCCCCAAATTCCTTGATAACAAAGTCAAACTGTTGAGTGTTCAGGAGCAATTAATTTATCTAAAAGAAGCAAAAGACTTAAAGATTACACTTGATATTAGAAAGAAGTGATATAATAAATATTGACTAGCTGGCAATGTTCGTGAAAGCCAAGAAGCGTGAGAGAAACAAAGAAAAGTGAAAAGTGCTTCATGAAAAAGGGGGAACAGAGCAAAGACGAGCCTATTGTACTGTGATGGTAAGGATACAAGTGAACAGTAGTGGTGGAAATAGTGGATAACACTATACAATGCTGAAGAAAATCAGCAATGAAGAAACACAATAGGAAAACCAGCTTTGTTGACAAGAAGGACACAGCAATTCTGAACTCTAACACTCCTGGAAAACATAATAGAGGTCATCTTTACTACCTTAAAGGAAGGAAAGGAGCAAAGAGTTCAATAACCACAATAGAACCTGAAGGTACACTCAGAGAATATTTCTAATGACTGTGTAATAGAAAAAGGGAAGGGTGTAAATAGTCACTGATATTCTTATGCCCTGAAAATAGTCTACCATATTGAAAGTAGGCCAGCCACCATGGATAAACAGTCTGAGAGAACATCAAACCTTCACAGCTCAGTGCAGTGGCAGGCCTTATCCCCTATTCAGTCCTGTATCAATAAAACTGATGTTTGTAACCTCATTTAGTACAGCACAACTATTAATGCTAATAATATGATCCTCTGTCATCAAGAACGTTTAAATCATGATCTGCCTACCTACATTAAATTGCAAGAAAATATAAATTTTACAGAGATTTCCACACTCCCTCAGTTTCTTGTGTAATAAAATAACACACACACATATAAATAAACCCTCTTATCCAGAATACTTTTTTTTTTTTTTAAATGTCTCCATGTAACATGATTTTTGTAATACGAAGCATGGAAATTAACCAGTGGACAACTTCTCAATCTTAGCTTAGAATTGGAAATTCTCACTCTTTTGAATCAGTCACATGTGGAGAAAGGGATGATGTATTCTATAGTCTTTTGTTCCATGAAAAACCTGTACTCATTAATTTTGCCCTTGATCTTTAAAGTTTTACTACTCTACAAACTCAGTAGATATTTGCGTAGCATGACAGTTTCAACGCTGCAAGAACTGAGTATGGATTGAAGCTCGTTGTCACTGTAGTATGAAATGCAGTCAGAATGTACTTTAAAATATAGTGCTTATAGCATTTTTAAGCAAAATAGTGATTCTGTTTATATATACTGTTCCCTTTGATCTGTAAGTGACCAATGTTGTTGAATCTCTTGCTTCTGGGAGAAGACTCATCCAGCAAACGAAAGCTCACAGCAGGTCTTTGGTCTATGGCAATAGAGCTGGAGGTTCTTCCAACATTGTGAGCTTTGGTATCATTTTTGCATTAAAGTTTACTAAGCAAGGTTTAACATCACAAATAATGAGACAAATAATGAATACAAAATTAATGGTATTGCTGAAGGTCAGCCAACATAGCTTTCTATATCTAAAAAATATAATCTTTTAATAATTGCTATTAATGGCCCAAAATATTTTTTCATGTAAGGTTTTAATAATTTAATTACCAGTGCAAAGCTAGACTTCTGTGCCCCTTGTTATTTACAAGTTATATCTTTTAAAGTTTTCATTCTTGCCATTAATTTTTTTTTCAAATAAATAAATCTTCAGAATATTATTTAGAATATTATTTGAGATTTCTCCAAATTACCAGGTAGTAGCTTGCAAACAAACAAGACTTTGGATTTGTTCATATTTAATTAATATATTTAAAAGAGGGTGTTTCCTAACTTAAGCACTTCCTTTCTCATAAAAAGAAGAAAATGACATCCTTATAGATTTGTGAGGTTGACCTGCTCTGTCATCTTTGATGGCATGGTCACCTAATTACAACCCAGGGCAATAATCTTCAATTCACTTACAGATGGCTCCAAATGAGAAAACTTGTATTGAAACAGCTCTTCAAATGTATATTTTATGACTCAGAAATTTTATGTTATTGAAGTGAGTTATAAGAATGACTCATGTTGCTTACAATGAAGTCATTTTAAGAGAAAAAATATTTACTGTTTATCTTGGAGACACTAAGTAACCTGATAGGTTAAGCATAGATTGTCAAGTATTTTGTTTATCTTCAATTCAGAGTTTATTTTATTGTTAATTACATAATTTATGTCTCAAATATTGCATGTTTGGTATTGTACATATTTATATGTATACAGAAAAGGTATATATAGTAAGATACTAATTTAGATATGATAGTTCTTTAAATTTTTTACTTAGCATAGTATCAAAATGCTAGAATTATTGTTTAATGCTCATCACTATAGGGTATGAACCTTGTCAATTTAAATAAGTTACTGTAGAAATTTTACCTAGATCCTCAACTATAAAATAGAATGTTTTTCCATTTTCCTACATTTCTCCTAAAAATAATGTTAAACTATTGCATAACAGTTTTATCTATTAAAATAAAAAGCATAGTAATAAAACTATGATGAAATATTTTTGAGCCAATGTTTGCTTTGAATTACAAAAATTATTTTAAGGATTTTCTAATTTGTGAGAAAGAACAATAGCAAAAGGTGGGATGAGAGTGCGTACGAGACACTAGTGAAAACATTTGATCGTTGTATTCATTAGTATAAATCAAAGACATTGTAAGATTTGCCTTTATGTTTTGTTAAGCTTTTTATTGACTGTCTTTCATAATTAATAGCGTTTACTCTTTAAATCAAATTAGTCCACTTTTCCTATTAAAGCTTACAGTAAGATCATTTTTTAAAGTACAAAATGACCTTGACAAAAATGAAGGATCAATAATATGTTGATTAGCAATCTATTAGTTTTAATAGCAAGTAGTTCCTTGTCATTAGTTCCTGTTGCAACACTCTCAGAGATCGTAGTTCATTGCTATCTCCTGGCAGTGGTATTTTCTACATACAGAAAAAGTTGACCCTACTGAGCAAAAAACACTGATGGATTGACTTAGTCATATATATGGATTTTCTTAATACTTCTTTAATCAGCTCATTTTGGGATTCAAGCTTGTGTTACAGGATATCCATCAATTGAGCAGGAAGGAGAGAACAATATACTGTTGAACCTAGCATCCTCAGAATTTCTTGAGTTAGACTTAATCAATGAGGGGTATGGAAGCCATGCTTTATTGCAGAAAAACAAAAGCTTAATGTGATTGAGGTTTCAGAAAATCAAAATATGAGCACTGATAGGGAAATGGATAGCAGGAAGAAAGTGCAGATGTTATAGCAAGTAATAGGGGCATTCATGGTTCAATGTGTTGAAAATTAAAGCTAGAAAAGGTGGTACATTCCTTGCTGACTTTAGAAACTTTTCTAAGAAACGTGACAATGTTTATTACAAAGGGATCTCCTTTCCATAGAAATTTTGGAAAAACTTGAGCAAAGGAATACAATGTTTAAGCAACAACACAGCTAATAGACAGAAGCCATTAATGGTGTACTCTTTATCAATAATGTATGTGAACTAGTTGGTCTAAAATAAATCTAGTCAAAGAAAAAAAAAAACTTTTCCTTTGGGTAGCCAAAGGGAATAAAGGACAAATGAGATGCAATTAAGCAGAGAACAATTTAGTATAACTTTAATAGCAAAGTCTTTAATGATGCTTTGGTACAGATGAATTCGATTTAGAAATATCTCCTGAGTTAAGTTGTGGAAACCCATCTTTTCAGTCACTTACATTTGGACAGGACAAAGTTAATATGCTGAATGAGAAAATTGCAACGTTGGAAAGAGACTTAAATGACCTAATTGATCTTCTTTTCCATCACTGATTTGTAGATATCCCTATGAATTAAATGAAAAAGGTTAATTTTTTGCTGTTTAAGATAAAAATAAATGGGATGAACTTACAAGGGCTTACATTTTTTTCCTTCCCCATATTACTGCATCTACAGACAGTATAATCTTCATTTTTGCCTGTATCATTGAACTCTTATTATTCGTAGTCAAATCACTCTGAGCGGGTGTACAAAATCTTCATGTTATAGAAAGGAGTTCAGAGAGTTTGCTTACAGTTTTTCTACACCTAAATAGGAGACATGTCTTTTCCAGTCCTGATTTAGAAAAGTGAAGTCATTAGACACTAAAAAACATTATCCTTGACTGTTGAGTAAGCAAGAGTGAAACAATGAGATAGCTTAATAAATGATTTGAGGAAGGGAGGGAAAGATAAAGGGGCAAAGATATTTTATTAGCTAAATTAGCAGTGTAAATGTGTTTGATCCTTAGAAAGCAGTGTGATACCCTGAAAACAGCAATCAGCAAACTTTTTCTGTAAATGGCCAAACCAAAAAACCAAACCTGTTGTCATCAAGTCAATTCCGACTGATGGCGATCACACATGTTACGGAATAGAACTGCTCCATAGGGTTTTCTTAGCTGTAATCTTTATGAAAGCAGATTGCCAGATCTCCTTTCACAGCACCACTGGGGAAGTTTGAACTGCCAAACTTTAGGGTTAATAGTCAAGTGTAAAAACCATTTGTGCCACCCAGGGATGTCCTGTAAATTAGTAAATATTTGGCCAGTTAGTAAATATTTGGCTATGCAGGCCAAGAGACTACATTAAGAATATTATGTAGATGCTTACATAATAAGAGAGAAAACAAACTTCTACCCATTTTTACTGATAAAACTAAAATATAAGAATAATTAGATGTGAATTTTTTGTAATGCAGATCTACTAATGAGGAGAATGGAATTCTCTTTTGCGGAATAAAATTTTGTTTAATTGGGGTTCAAAGGTAGTATTCCCTGTCATCAAACTTATTGCAAATGTACAGCCTATGCAAAAACAGGCCATCTGTGGTCTGCAGGCCATAGTTTGCCCACGCCGTCCCTAGAATATGTTTGACCTAGAGAAGAGCTATTTTTTTGAAATTTTCTCTACTGTATGAGATAATTTTAGGGGAATTCTCATCTCAAAGCTATCTTGATATGTAAAATAAAGGTTTTTCTAGTCAAGTAAAGGAGTCCTGGTGGTGCAGTGGTTAAGAGCTAGTCTGCTAACCAAAATGTTGGCAGTTCAGATCCACCAGCTGCTCCTTGGAAACCCTACAATGCAGTTCTGCTCTGTCCTGTAGGGTCGCTATGAGTCGGAATCAGCTCCACGGCAGTGGGTTTGGATTTTTAAGTCAAGTAAATGCAACTGATCAAATATCTTTGAATTTTGGGGGAAGAGATTGTAATTACATATCAGAGTAACTTTTTTTACAGTGGGATTTGGAATTTCTAATGCGAGTTGACCAAAGTTATTTGTTGTCAACCACTCTCTACTCCCTGAGTGGAGATAACAGCACCAATGTGCTTCATTTGGTGAATTAAAGCTTTATTCTGTCAATGCCTTTGGATACCCTGGTGAGGCCCTGGGGATCTACTGATAAAGGGACTAAGCTTCTGCAGCAAAAACAAAGTAATAATGTTAATTTATATTTGTATATTTATTCATTTGCTCATTAATTTATTCATGCATCCTTTCAACAATTGTACTGGATATATAGTACATTCCATTCACTGGTAATTATGAGAATATACAAGTATTTTAATGAATTTTTTCTTAGACAAGTGATTTCATCACGATATTAACTTAGTAATGAAGTAAACTAAATTCTTTGCTACCATTTTGTGTTAGCACTGTCATCCAGTGGTGACAACTCCTAGAAAAGGCTATGATCTTCAAAGGTTTTGACTGGAAAATGCAACCCTATTTATATAGCACTGCATTTCTATATAGATTGGTGTTTTCAAACATCAGAATATAAAGAAAGAAAATAAAAACAGAGGAAAAAATTTACATGCATGAAAATCTCCAGATTAGTGGTTATCAAATGTATAGAATTAAAGTTACTGGACAAGCAATAAATGGTCAGGTAGTCTGGTACTGTCAGACCACATTCTCTCGGGAACCATGAAACTTTATATAGTAAATATCTATGAGTTATTGTTCTAATTCAGATTTTTGAACAATTTAAGTAAAACTTTAACAAGAATATTCAAATATAATCAAAGTTTAAAATGAACTTTTTTTATTTAGAAATAAATTTATTTATTTATTTTAATTTTATTGTTGTACTTTAAGTGAAAGTTTACAATTCAAGTTAGTCTCTGATACAAAAATTTATACATACATTGTTATGTGACCCTGATTACTCTCCCTGTTCTATGACAGCACACTCCTCCTTTCTACCCCTGATTTCCCGTGTCTATTCAACCAGCTCCTGATCCTCTCTGCCGTCTCATCTCACCTCCAGACAGGAGCTGCCCATTTAGTCTCACGTATCTACTTGAGCTCAGAAGCACACTCTTCACGAGCAACGTTGTATGTCCCATAGTCCAGTAAAATCTTTCACTAATGAGTTGGGCTCGGGAATTGTTTTAGTTCTGGATTCACAGAGAGTCCGGTGACTGTTATTTCCAGGGTTCCTCCAGTCTCAGTCAGACCATTAAGTCTGGTCTTTTTACGACAATTTGAGTTCTGCAGCCCACTTTTTTCCTGCTCCATCCGGGACTCTGTGGTGTTCCCTGTCAGGGCGGGCGTTGGTGGTAGCCGGGCACCATCCAGTTCTTCCGGTCTCAGGTAATGCTGTCTCTGGTTTATGTGGCCCTTTCTGTCTCTTGGGCTAATACTCTCCTTGTGACTTTGGTGTTCTTCATTCTCATTTACTCCAGGTGGGTTGGGACCAATTGATTCATCTTAGATGGCCACTCGCTAGCTTTTAGGACCCTAGACACCTCTCACCAAAGTAGGTTGCAGAACATTTTCTTAATAAACTTTGTTATGTCAACTGACCTAGATCTCCCCTGAAAGCATGGTCCCCCGACCCCTGCCCTGGGTACTCTGTCCCTCGAAGTGTTTGGTTGAATTCAGGAAACTTCTTAGCTTCAGTTTAGTCTAGTTGTACTGACTTCCTCTGTAGTGTGTGCTGTCCTTCCCTTCACCTAAGATATTTCTTGTCTACTTTCTAGTTAGTGAATAATCCTCTCCCTCCACCCCGCACCCTCGTAACGATCAAAAAATGTTTTCTTCTGTGTTTGAACCTTTTCTTGAGTTCTTAGAATAGTGGCCTTGTATAATATTTGTCCTTTTGTGACTAACTAAATACACTTAGCATAATGCCTTTCAGATTCCTCCATGTTATAAGATGTTTCATGGATTCATTGTTGTTCTTTATCGTTGCATAGTAGTCCATTGTGTGGATATTCAACAGTTTGTTTATCCATTTGTCTTTTGATGGGCACCGAGGTTGTTGCCATCTTTTTGCTATCGTGAACAGTGCTGCAATGAACATGGGTGAGCATATAGCTATTCATGTGATGGCTGTTATTTCTCTAAGATATATTCCAAGGAGCAGGATAGCTGGATCATATGGTACTTCTGTTTCCAGGTTTTTAAGGAACTGCCAAATCGATTTCCAAAGTGGTTGTACCATTTTGTATTCCCACCAACAGTGTATAATTGTTTCAGTCTCTCCACAACCTTTCCAGCATTTATTATTTTGTGTTTTTTGGATTAATGCTAGCCTTATTGGGGTGAGATGGTATCTCATGGTAGTTTTGATCTTCATTTCTCTATTGGCTAAGGATCGTGAGCATTTCTTCATGTGCTAATGATCATGAGCATTTCTTCATGTGTCTGTTAACCTGAATGTCTTCTTTGGTGAAGTGCCTGTTCACATCTTTTGCCAATTTTTTAACTAGGTTATTGGTCTTTTTGTTGTTGACGTTTTGCAGTATCTTGTAGATTTTAGAGATTAGACACTGATTGGATTCGTCGTAGCCTAAAATTTTTTCCCAGTCTGTAGGTTACCTTTTGACTGTTTCGGTGAAGTCTTTTGATGAGCATAAGCATTTGATTTTTAGGAACTCCCAGTTATCTAGTTTCTCTTCTGGTGTTTGTACATTGTTAGTAATATTTGTATTCTGTTGATGTCATGTATTAGGCCTTCTAACATTGTCCCTATTTTTTCTTCCAAGATCTTTATCATTTTTTATTTTACATTTAGGTCTTTGATACATTTTGAGTTAGTTTTTGTGCATGGTGTGAGGTATGGGTCTTGTTTCAGTTTTTTGCAGATGGATACCCAGCTATGCCAACACCATTTGCTAAAGAGACTGTCTTCCCCAATTAATGGACTTTGGGCATTTGTCAAATATCAGCTGCTCATAGGTGGATGAATTTATGTCTGGATTCTCAATTCTGATCCAATGGTCTATGTATCTGTTGTTGTACCAGTACCAGGCTGTTTTGACTGTCGTGGCAGTATGTAGGTTCCAAAATCAGGTAGTGTGAGGCCTCCCACTTTGTTCTTCTTCTTGAGTAATGCTTTACTTATTTGAGGCCTCTTCCCTTTCCATGTGAAGTTAGTGATTTGTTTCTCCATCTCATTAAAAAATGCCAGTGGAATCTAGATCAGGATTGCATTGTATCTGTAGATCCCTTTGGGTAAAATTGACATTTTCACAATGCTGAATCTTCCTATCCATGAGCAAGGTGTATTTTTCCACTTATGCATGTCTCTTTTGGTTTCTTGCAGGAGTGTATTGTAGTTTTCACTGTATAGGTCTTTTACGTCTCTGGTTAGATTTATTCCTAAGTCTTTTATCTTCTTGGGGGCTATTGTAAATTGTATTGATTTGATTATTTCCTCTTTGAAGTTCTCTTTGTTGGTGTAAAGGAATCCAACTGATTTTTGTATGTTTATCTTGTATCCTGATACTTTGCTGAAATCTTCTATTAGTTCCAATAGTTTTCTTGTGGATTCTTTGGCATTTTCTGTGTATAAGATCATATCATCTGCAAATAGAGATACTTTTACTTCCTCCTTACCAATTTGGATACCCTTTATTTCTTTTTCTAGCCTAATTGCTCTGGCTAGGACCTCCAGCACAATGTTGAATAAGAGTGGTGATAAGGGACACCCTTTTCTGGTTCCTGTTCTCAAGGGGAATGCTTTCAAACTCTCTCCATTTAGGATGATGTTGGCTGTTGGCTTTGTATAAATGCCCTTAATTATGTTGATGAATTTCCCTTCCATTCCTATTTTGCTGAGAGATTTTATCATGAATGGGTGTTGGACTTTGTCAAATGCGTTTTCTGCATCGATTGATAAGATCATGTGGTTCTTGTCTTTTATTTATGTGATGGATTACATTGATTGATTTTCTAATGTTGAACCATCCCTGTATACCTGGTATAAATCCCACTTGATCATGGTGAGTTATTTTTTTGACATGCTGTTGAATTCTATTGGCTACAATTTTGTTGAGGATTTTTGCATCAATGTTCATGAGGGATGTTGGTCTGAAATTTTCTTATTTTGTGGTATCTTTACCTGGTTTTGGTATCAGGGTTATGCTGGCTTCATAGAATGAGTTTGGGAGTATTTCATCCTTTTCTATGCTCTGAAATAGCTTTAGTAGTAGTAGTGTTAACTCTTCTCTGAATGTTTGCTAGAATTATACAGTGAAACGGTCCAGGCGAAGGCTTTTTTTTGTTGGGAATTTTTTAATTACCTTTTCAAACTCTTCTTCTGTTTTAGGTTTATTTAGTTGTTCTACCTCTGCTTGTGTTAGTTTAGGTAGGTAGTGAGTTTCTAGAAATTTGTCCATTTCCTCAAGGTTTTCAAATTTGTTAGAGTACAATTTTTCATAGTATTCTGTTATGATTCTTTTAATTTCAATCGGGTCTGTTGTGATATTGCCAATCTCATTTCTTATACGGGTTATCTGCTTCCTCTCCTGTTTTTCTTTTGTCAGTTTGGCCAATGGTGTATCGATTTTGTTGATCTTTTCAAAGAACGAGCTTTTGGTCTTGTTAACTCTTTCAATTGTTTTTCTATTCTCTCACTTCATTTCTCTCTGCTCTAATTCTTATTATTTCCTTTATCTGGTGCCCAAGGGCTTCTTTTGCTGCTCTCTATTTGTGCCAGTTGTATGGTTAATGTTTTGATTATGGCCCTTTCTTCTTTTTGGATGTGTGCATTTATTGCCATAAACTGACCTCTGAGCACTGCTTTTGCTGTGTTCCAAAGGTTCTGGTAGGATGAGTTTTCATTCTTGTTTGATTCTACTTTTACTACTCTATAATCAGAAAAGATCCTTTGTAATAATTCGATGCTTGGGATTCTGTTGAGGCTTGCTTTATTGCCTAACATGTGCTCTGTTCTGGAGAATGCTCCATGTGTGTTGGAAAAGAAAGTATACTTGTCTGCTATTGGTGGAGTGGGTATACGTCCTTGAGATCAAGTTGGTTGATTGTAGCCTTTAGATCTTCTGTGTCTTTATTGAGCTTCTTTTTGGATGTTAAAATGAACTAATTTTTGCAAATAATTTCATGATGTATCTGACTTTTATTTTATATTATTAGTAGAGCCTCTCAACATTTCCAGCCCACTGTAAAAAATAATGAGGATTCTGTAATCATTTTATCTTTAAGCTTATGTATATTAATAAAGAATTTAAGGTATATTTTTCAAGTGCCTGTATAGTGTAGCTGAGAGATAGAGAACAGACCTTTTCCATTATCTTTTCAATTACCCTTTTTTATCCCCCTTACACCCTGGAGAACGTGAAATGGAGTAGGCAGAAAAAGTTGGCTTGCCTTATTAGAGGCAAGCTAAGGACTTATACACTCAGGCAATCTGTATAGACTTATTCAATGTACAAGTTAAAAAAGGAGATAAAATTATATCTTTCCAAACAAAATTAATTTTAATTGAATTCTTAAAAGTGATTTTAATGTGGTAATAATAATTATTAAATGTATTATTTTAATGACAAAAGTACCTCTCCCTAGCAAATAGAGAGAATAAATGTGACAAAATAAATGTAGACTGGTTTTATGTTAATTTTTCTTTCCCAGTAACAGATTTTCAAATAATTAAATATTCTCTGTAATGTAATGTTAAATGATTTTAAAATTTACTTTCACTTGAAGCTAAAACAAACTTTCTTGGAAATTGAAGAGTTAAGTCTTAAAGAAGGGAGCACGAAAAATCTCTCTCCATGGAACAAGTCGGTTTCCCTACTCTAACTTAACATTAATCAACTGATAGACTTTTTTTCCTAAATGAGCACATTTTGCATATATATCCCATCCTCTAAGTTCTGTTATGTTTATTTTATTTAAATAATTATATTCGATCTTATGAGCTCTGCTGTGATAATTTTATTTAAATAAAATCAACAAAAAGACATAAAGATTGAATATATAAAATGGCTCAAAGGTAAATTAATCTTACATTGTAACTTCCCTTTAGTAAGCCAAGCAATATGGATGGCACTTCAAGGAGAAGCTCAGTGTATCATGTTGGAAAGGCAAGTGAAAATTCATTTCTTCAAGGAATTATCTCCATTTCCCCCCGATTCTCTTCTTCCAAAATCCTCAAGAACCTATTGCTAAGTTGTTATTACAGATTATTAAAATGAAATTAATAAGAGTATGAGAGATCCCCACTTGCTGACATGGAGAGGGGGAGGCATTTTGGTTTATGACATCAGAAAAGAAGCAAATTCTGACTAGCTTTTACTGTTCATGATCACAACAGTATTTAAATGGAAATATTTGAGAAGGATTAGTAAGAATAATGAAAGATTCTGTAGTATGTAGCCTTATGTATATCTCATAGTTTACCTAAAAATCGGTAAGTAGCATTTCCTTTCTTCAAACAGCAGTAATATATGCCTCATACTCAAATTACTGCCTGTGCCCCCACTTAGAATTTTTAGGTCATTTGCCAACCAGTTGAACTTCGAGCTATAATTTCCTTCCTCACTAAGTTGGAAGAGTTTCACTATAAAGGAGGTTGAATGAGATGCCCTCATCCTTTAACTTTGACAAGGGCCGCTGATGGACGTGGTCCATTTAAATGTGCAACAGAGAGCTGAACTAGATAACGAACTTATTATTTCTCATGGAGGATTATAGGTTAGTCCCAAAGGAGTGCAGTAAACCAGAGCAAATCCATACCTACTGGCTAAACAATAGCCAGAAGGCTGACTAGAAGTATTGATTTACTTTCTAGGCCATTTAGGCCTTAATGGCGGAGAAAAGCTGAAGTGCTGTTTACTTTTCTGCCAGAATCGACCAAACGACCAGTCCATTTTTTACAGTTTTTGATTGATTTCGCTTAGAGGAATTAGAGGTGATTTATTTTTAAGCTGAGAGCAACTCGTAAATATCTTCAGCTGCAGAGGTTCCCTGAGAGGAAATGTTAAGTGGAAATACTTATTGAGAAAAGACTTTGTTGCAAATCAATGGGAACAGGTACTATGCCTCACTATGAGCAGTCAGGTGTCAGACACCTTTCCAGAGCCGTGTCAGGACTATAATCTCATCCTTCAGCTACACTCCTTTTGAAAGCTCTCAAGTTCACCAGGCTTGAATAAATTTGATCGCCTGACTGAATTTTAGCCAGATGCACCCTGCTGACTTTCAAAAGGTCTTAGATGGGACAACATAATGGTGTGCAAGTCTTATATGGCACATTTTCGATGTTTGATGGGTGAAAACAGTAATTTATCACACAAGTGGCAATTTTCCATGATTCCTCAATCCCACACACAAAAAATGTGTAACTCCAACAAAGGAATGAAGCAGACACACAAAAGAGGGCTCATCCCACATGCTACCATATTAGTCTGACTTTCAAAAATTTATCAAATCTTACATCAGGATAATGTTTAAAGCTATGCTTCAACAATAACAAAAAATGATATGTGATTTATTGTGAAAGCTGGCAAGGTGGGAGGAGACTATAATGAAAGGGCAGTTAGTGTTTTAAATGATCTTTCCAAGAGTGCTTGCCTTCATGCTTAGAACTAGTTAACAAAGGGGTAAAGGACAGCACTAGAAATTCTATATGAAGACTCTGTATTCCACGTTGGCAGGAGAGACGGAAGGGAGTTCAGCATGCCTCTGATTTCGTATCTGTGCTCTCTTCTAAGTTGTCACCACCACATCCATCATCTTGTAAGTTTTTGAAATGGTGTTCCATGGGAAAGTTATCGGTGTTCTTATTTTGTCTCTACCTTGCTGAAAGAACTTTAAAATTCACAATATTTCCAATAAAAATCAATTTTGAACTTTTGTCATTCACCTACTTACTTATGCTTAAGTTTGAAAAGATATACAATAATCTTTATTTCACACTATTTATTCCTCCTGACAATAAAAACAAAGTTTCATATTGTAGAAAATACCTAAAACTCTAAATATTAAAAATCAATCCCCCATAATCACTTCACCTTGGAATAAGCACTGTTGTCTTTTCAGTAGTGTTTTTTCTTTCAGTCTTTTGTTTTTGTTTAGATATTTATATATATTTGCTTATTTTTTAAATTTTGAAACAACTGTATATGCATATTTTTCACTTAATATTATGTCAGGAATATTTTACATAATCTGTAAAAGAGAATTCCTCCCTCAAATCATAGCACTACCATTTCCAAGCAATGGAAGCTTTAAAAAGACACTTCTCTAACTGTCCATACTAACTTCTACAATAGGAATGATAGTAGTACTTACCTCATAAGATTTTCGAGAGGACTAAAATGTAAAATAATGTAATAGGAATGATGACCATTCATTTGAGTTTTTTAGCTAAAAAAAAAAAGGGCTTACACAAGTCTGTAATGTCTTTTGCTTTCACAATATAAAATTTAGTTCCATGCCTGATTCTGTCTGTTTCTATTAATTATCATTAAAATAGTAAGAACCACTTAGATAAACCATAAAATAGATAGAAGGCTCCGTCTGTATACACATTTTAGAAATAATAAATATAAAAATAAAACAATGTTCTTAATCTCTTGGGGTTTTTTTCGTTTTTTTTTTTTTTTTTTTTTTGCCCCCTCGCCTCACCCCACACACCCACTTTTTTTTGGTATCTTAAAAAAGGCCAAGCTTTTCAAGAGAGGAGCTGTCCATGTGTATGCTGATAAGCCTGAAAGACCGTGTTTGCTGGAGTTCACCAGAGGGACAGTTATCTGCAGCTTTGCTGTAATTACTGTAGACCGAGGGCAGCAGTAATTTATGGGCTGACAATTTATGCTTACTTTCTCATTTATCTCTTACTTTTCACTAAAATCTGTGCAACTGTTTCAGCAACTGGCACATGGTTGTGATATGATCCCTGTGGCAAAAATCACCTTATTACCACAGGCCTTTCTTGATGAATGAGGTTACTTAATTAGAAAAGAATTATAGTTGATGCAGGAGTCATGTATTAGAGCAAAGGGCACAATCAGCCAAGATTCCGCCTAAAAGTATAACCACCTAAGTGTAGAGATGTGAGACAACTCATTTTTCTTCTCATCTTGGGAATTTAGATGGAGATATTTGCTAGGGACAAGTATGCAGCTTAAAGAGATTTTTTAAAAAATTTTGAAAGTGACACATCTCAGTAAAGAAAACAACAGTTGTTATCATGGAGTTGCACTGGATTTGAAAGCGCTACATTAGAACAATGATTATAAAGCCAACGTTGCATCACCCCATTAGGAGCTTCCAGGCCTAAAGCACTAGTTCAGAGCATAATTTCCCGCACGTCATGTGGAGCTACAGTTTTGAAATATGTTAAAAGGCTTCATATTCAAGTAAGTTCAAATAGATCCCACACTCTTACTCTTGGAAAGTCACATCATTACAGTTTACAGGCTCTGTGTTGTCTTATATCTTTCTTTTCACTAACCTGTCACTGAAATTTAGTATTCCCTTCAATGTGAATGAAAACAACAAGCTCTAGTAATATTAGCAGTACCTATGACTTTGTCCCCAATAAAAATGATATTTTAGTATCACATTATAGTTGTTGCAACTTTCTTAAAATATTTATACCCATTACTATTTCAAAATTATGTTATTATTAGATCTTACTATTTAATGTGTTAGTAAAGAAATACTCATGTTACTATATCACAAATTTATTTTTATCTCGATAATTGTACTTCATTACAAATACTCTCCTGTGAAATTCTATACATTTTAGTTTATGTACAGTCATGCACTGCATAATGTCCACTTAGGCAACGACCGACTGCATATATGTCCCTGATTCCATAAGGTCATGTGGGATCCATAAGACCGAAAAGAGAGGGAACCAGACAGCCCGCTGGCCCCAGCGGTGTGCTCTCCTGTCTGCAAACAGCAGGCACGCCCCCTGCAGTGGTCAAGGGTAGCGGCTATGCCCCAGGGCCGAAGGACCCTGGGGTGGTCAGCCATGACCTTCCGGCACAGCAAGGAAGTCTCAGTGGTGCTAAACGTGGGTGGCATGTTCCCAGGAGCTGCTGAAGGACTTTACGCGGCTCCAGGTGAGCCGGATGCATGGCTGCTGCTTTGAACGCCACACGTTCAAGGTGTGTGATGACTAGGACTGCAAACCCAACAGTACAGGCACTTGGAGGCCTTCAGCTTCATACTGCTCTATATAATATGGTGTTCAAAGAATGTCCAAACACATAACGTTCTATTTCAGAGAACATATGGTGGACGTTCAGCAACGCATGACTGTATTTAATATTATTCTGAGAAGGGATATTTGACTAGCAAGAGTTCCATCACATAAAAGAAGGTTAAAACTCCTACTATAAACAAATTCATAACTGGGTCTAATCCAGTAATCTCCAAATTATTTCCTGAGGAATCTATTTATTTTTCATGCTTATGACTACATTTGAATGAGTCATCTCTGGAACACTGTTTAGAACATTCTGGTAGGGCTTTTCCTCCACTGACCCTAGTGCATTGTCTTTAGAACTCTGCATACAACCAGCTGCCTCAACAGATTCAACATGTCCAGAATTCACACATTTTTTACAAAAGGACTTCTCAGAACCCTTAAAGTTCTTATACACAGTATGGGAATATTATAAGCATCCTTCCCCTATTACTTTGATCATGGAATCTTTTTCTTTCAGAAAAAAATACTTAAAGAGCTGCATTTAGCATGACACTCATGTGTGAAAAATTGTGTTGGTCCATTTTAAGTGATTAATGGAAACTCTGAGCTCAGTACGAGTAAAAATATTTTCATTTACATGGGGAAAAATAGGATGAGGAATGCAACAAAGTTTCCACCACTGAGAAAGAATACTAAAAATGCTTTACTTTTGAGGAAAGTGATACTTTTTTTGGTTATTGTCAACCACTTGTTCAGTCTTGGGGAGTTTTCTCTTGAAGAGAAGTTTCTCAACCTCAGTATGATTGAAATATTGGGCTGCTAGTTTTTTTGTTGCAGGCAGCTCTCCTGCGCATCGTAGGAGGTTTGGCAACATCCCTAGCCTCTACCCACAAGATGCCAGTATTTCCCCACCTCTCCACCCTCCTGATGAAGAAAGATCAAAGACAACAGCCTTCAGTATGGATTACACCTCAACATAAAGAAAACAAAAATCCTCACAACTGGACAAATAACAACATCATGATAAACAGAGAAGAGATTGAAGTTGTCAAGAATTTCATTTTACTTAGATCCACAATCAACACCCATGGAAGCAGCAGTCAAGAAACCAAACGATGCATTGCACTGGGCAAATCTGCTGCAAAAGGCCTCTTTAAAGTGTTAAAAAGCAAAGATGTCATCTTGAAGACTAAGGTGTGCCTGACCAAAGCCATGGTGTTTTCAATCGTCTCATATGCATGAGAGAGCTGGATGATGAATAAGGAAGACAGAAGAAGAATTGATGCTTTTGAATTGTGCTGTTGATGAAGAGTACTGAATATACCATGGACTAGGTGGGGCCAAGATGGCGGAGTCATCAGATGCTTCCAGTGGACCCTCTTACAACAAAGACCCGAAAAAACAAGTGAATCGATTATATATGGCAATCTGGGGGCCCTGAACATCAAAAGCAGAGTTGAGGAACCAGACTGAGTGGCAGAGGAGGGAGAGACAGTTCAGAAGCAGTGAGGAGTTGCCAGAACTGACCCAGCCAGAGCCTGAGCCCTTCAGGCCTGATCAGCTCAGGGGGTGAGTGGTGAGTGGTGAGGCAGGCAAGTAGCAGTGCTTGGGAGGCACATTCTCTGCACTGGGAAAGAGCCAGCACCCAGAACCAGTGAGAAGAAGCCCTGGATTGGAGAAAGACAAGTACTTGTATACGGCCTACATTGCAGATTAAAAAGAGCCCCCTTAGGGAGAAACCTCTCTCTCATTTACCTCCTCACTCCCTGCTCTACACTGGGTCCCAGACTGGCTTCAGCAATTGCCAAGTCCCCTCAATGGGAAGTAGGATCCGTCACATGCCCAGAGCCATTCTCCTTGCCTTGGAGAGTGAACAAATTAACAAACAAGGGAAAAAATAAACTGCCAGCCCCTGTAAGCCAGGAACCCAGGGTAGGCACAGCTGTTTTGCCTAGGCATAGGCATAAGGGATCCATGGACTTTGAGTGCCTTTCCCCCTGCATAGACTTGTGTGGGCCCATCTCAACAGCATAGGCCCTCATTACTGCAGTAAAACAGGGTATATACTGGAAGTGTAACTTCAGCTGTTTCAGCTATGAAGTAGCAGGTTCTTGACATTTGACACTGCTCTGCCCATTAAGCATGGTCTTCACCTACCCACATCAGGGGCCTTAGGACTGGTGGCTCCACCCACACCACCTAGCCACCTGTGATAGGGGCCCTGAATAAGAGGTGCCCCCTAGTCCTTATAGCCAACAGCATTATGTGCTCGTGGTTCAGCTGCAAAACCCACCCACCTAAGCTCTCTAGGGTACAGGGAAACGCCTCCCTCCTGGACACTCGGGGGTGGCCGTCAGACCTCTGCCTTCCTCAGAGTGTGTCCCCCTGCTGCAGCCAGATGCCTGTGGCTACACCAATCACCCATGTCTGTCTAGGACTGTAAGTGAGAGCCTATACCACACACTTGGTGGCTATCTACCTGGGCACCTGAGCTGAATCCATACAGGAGGAGTGGGTGGACTCCTGAGCTCACATACCTAGTAACAGATTTAACCACCTGGTGACAGGAAATTAGAGCTTCAAAGGTGTCAATAATCAAACTAGCTCATACAAACAGCTTATTTGGGCATATCAAAACAAAACGAGAAGCTAGGACACAGTAAGCAAACATAAAATAAATAAATATAATAACTTATTGATGGCTCAGAGACAACAGTCAATATCAAATCACATAAAGAGGCAATCCATGATGGCCCCAGCAAGCTCCCAAAATAAAGAATCTAGAAATTTTCCAGGGGAGGAAAATTTCCTGGAATTACTGGAGGCAGAATACAAAAGATTAATATACAGAGCTCTTCAAGAAATTAGGAAGGAAATTAAGCAAAATGCATAACATGCAATAGAGGAAATTAAAAAGATTAGAGGGAAGCATAATGACAAATTTAACAGGCTGCAAGAAACCATAAAGAGACAGCAATCAGAACCAGAATATTAACAATAAAATTTCAGAATTAGACAATTCAATAGAAATTCATAGGAGCATAACTGAGGCAATGGAAGTCAGAATTAGTGAGATTGAAGATAAAGCACTTGACACCAACTTATATGAGGAAAAATCAGATACAAGGATTTTAAAAAATGAAGAAACCCTAAGAATTATGTGGAACTCTATCAAGAGGAATAACCTAGGAGTGATTGGAGTACCAGAATGGGGGGAGGGGGGATAATAGAAAATACAGAGAGAATTGTTGAAGATTTGTTGGCAGAAAACTTCCCTGATATCATGAAAGATGACAAGATATCTATCCAAGATGCTTATCGAACCCCACATAAGGTAGATTCCAGAAGAAAGTCACCAAAACATATTATAATCAAACTTTCTAAAACCAAAGATAAAGAGAGAATTTTAAGAGTGACTAGGGATAAATGAAAAGTCATCTACAAAGGCAAGTCAACAAGAAGAAGCTCCAACTACTCAGCAGAAACCATGCAGGCAAGAAGGCAATGGGATGACATATAGAAAGCCTTGAAGGAAAAAAACTGCCATCTAAGAATTATATATCCAGAAAAACTGTCTCTCAAATGTGATGGGAAAATTAGGGCATTTCCAGAGAAACAGAAGTTTAGGGAATTTGCAAAAACCAAACCAAAACTGGAAGAAATACTAAAGGGAGTCCCCTGGTTAGAAACTCAGTAACATCAGATAACAACCCAAGACTAGACCACAAGACACAGCAACCAGATACCAACCCAGATAGGGAAGTCACAAAAGTAAATCAAAGCTAAAACGCTGAAAATAGGGAAACAGATGTCAATATGTAAAAGATGACAAAATTAAAACAAAAAACAGGAACTTAAAAAATGTAGACATGGATTTTTCATATGGAGAGGAATTCAAGGCGATATAAAGAAACAAAAGACTGGTATAAACTTAGAAAAATAGGGGTAAATGTCAAGGTAACCGCGAGGAAACCAAAAATCCTACAAGTCAAAATAAAAAACTAGAAAAATATGAAGACTAAGCAAACACAAAATCAACAACAATGAAAAAGATGAAAAGAAAATACACAAAGAAAAATGACTCAACACAGAAAATTAAATTGAACAGAGAAACTGTGAACAACACACAAAAAGACATCAAAATGACAGCACTAAACTCATACCTATCAATAATTACACTGAATATATATGGACTGAATGCACCAATACAGAGACAGAGAGTGTCAGATTGGATAAATAAACACGATCCATCTATATGCTTCTTACAAGAGGCGCAGCTTAGACTTAAAGACACAAACAAATTAAAACTCAAAGGATGGAAAAAAATATATATCAAACAAACCACACTCAGAAAAGAGCAGGAGTGGCCATATTAGTCTCTGACAAAATAGACTTTAAAGTAAAATCCACCACAAAGGATAAGGAAGGACACTATATAATGATTAAAGTTTCAATACACTAGGAGGACATGACTATAATAAATATTTATGCACCCAACGACAGAACTCCAAAATACAAAAAAAAAAAAAAAAAAAAAACTCTAACAGCACTGAAAAGAGAGATAGAAAGCTCCACAATAGTACTAGGAGACTTCAACACACCACTTTCCGTGAAGGACAGAACATCCAGAAAGAAGCTCAACAAAGACATGGAAGAGCTAAATGCGACAATCAACCAACTTGATCTCATAGACATATACCAAACACTCCACCCAACAGCAGCCAAGTATACTTTCTTTTCCAACACACATGGAACATTCTCCAGATTAGACTACATATTAGGCCATAAAGCAAGCCTCAACAAAATCCAAAGCATCAAAATATTACAAAGCGTCTTTTCTGACCATAAAGCCATAAAAGTAGAAATCAACAACACAAAAAGCAAGGAAAAAATCAAACACGTAGAAACTAAACAACACCTTGCTCAAAAACTACTGGGTTGTAGAAGAAATTAAGGATGGAATAAAAAAATTCAAAGAATTAAATGAGAATGAAAACACATCCTACCAGAACGTTTGGGACACAGCAAAAGCAGTGCTCAGAGGTCAGTTTATAGTAATAAATGCACACATCCAAAAAGAAGAAAGGGCCAAAATCAAAACATTAACCCTACAACTGAAAAAAATAGGCAGAGAGCAGCAAAAGAATCCCTCAGGCACCAGAGAAAAGAAATAACAAGGATGAGAGCAGAATTAAGTGAAATGAGAGAATAGAAAAACAACTGAAAGAGTTAACAAGACCAAAAGCTGGTTCTTTGAAAAGATCAACAAAATCAATAAACCATTGGTCAAACTGACAAAAGAAAAACAGAAGAGGAAGCAAATAACCTGTATAAGAAATGAGATTGGTGATATCACAACAGACCCAACTGAAATTAAAAGAATCATAACAGAATACTATGAAAACTTGTACTTTAACAAATTTGAAAACCTAGAGGAAATGGACAAATTTCTAGAAACTCACTACCTACCTAAAGTAACACACACAGAGGTAGAACAACTAAATAAACCTGAAACAAAAGAAGAGTTTGAAAAGGTAATTAAAAAATTCCCAACAAAAAAAGCCCTCGCCCGGACCGTTTCACTGGAGAATTCTAGCAAACATTCAGAGAAGAGTTAACACTACTACTACTAAAGCTATTTCAGAGTGAAGAAAAGATGGAATACTCCCAAACTCATTCTATGAAGCCAGCATAACCCTGATACCAAAACCAGGTAAAGATACCACAAAATAAGAAAATTACAGAACAACATCCCTCATGAACATTGATGCAAAAATCCTCAACAAAATTCTAGCCTATAGATTTCAGCAACGTATCAAAAAAATAACTCACCATAATCAAGTGGGATTTATACCAGGTATACAGGGATGGTTCAACATTAGAAAATCAATCAATGTAATCCATCACAAAAATAAAAGACAAGAACCACATGATCTTATCAATCGATGCAGAAAAGGCATTTGACAAAGTCCAAGCCCATTCATGATAAAAACTCTCAGCAAAATAGGAATAGAAGGGAAATTCCTCAGTATAATTAAGGGCATTTATACAAAAACAACAGCTAACATCATCCTAAATGGAGAGATTTGAAAGCATTCCCCTTGAGAACAGGAACGAGACAAGGATGTCCTTTATCACCACTCTTATTCAACATTGTGCTGCAGGTTCTAGCCAGAGCAGTTAGGCTAGGAAAAGAAATAAAAGGTGTCCAAATTGGTAGGGAAGAATTCAAAGTATCTTTACCTGAAGATGATATGATACACAGAAAACCCTAAAGAATCCACAAGAAAACTACTGGAACTAATAGAAGATTTCAGCAAATTTTCAGGATACAAGATAAACATACAAAAATCAGTTGGATTCCTTTACACCAACAAAGAAAACCTCGAAGCGGAAATCACCAAATCAATACCATTTACAATAGCCCCCAAGAAGATAAAATACTTAGGAATAAATATAACTGGAAATGTAAGAGACTTATGCAATGAAAACCACAAGACACTACTGCAACAAACCAAAAGAGACCTGCTTAAGTGGAAAAACATACCTTGCTCATGGGTAGGTAAACTCAACATTGTGAAAATGTCAGTTCTACCCAAAGGGATCTACAGATACAATGCAAACTTGATCCAGATTACATCGGCATTTTTTAATGAATGGAAAAACAAATCACCAACTTCATATGGAAAGGGAAGAGGCCCTGAATAAATAAAACATTACTCAAGAAGAAGAACAAAGTGGGAGGCCTCACAATACCTGATTTTAGAACCTATTATACCTCCATGGTAGTCAAAACAGCCTGGTACTTGTACAACAACAGATATATATACCAATGGAACAGAATTGAGAATCCAGACATAAATTCATCCACCTATGAGCAGCTGATATTTGACAAAGGCCCAAAGTCTGTTAATTGGGGAAAAGACAGTCTGTTTAACAAATGGTTCTGGCATAACTTGATATCCATCTGCAAAAAACTGAAACAAGACCCATACCTCACACCATGCACAAAAACTAACTCAAAATGGATCAAAGATTTAAATATAAAATCAAAAATGATAAATATCATTGAAGAAAAAATAGGGACAAGGCTAGGAGCCCTAATACATGACATAAACACAATATGAGCCATAAGTAACAATGCACAAGCATCAGAAGAGAGACTAGATAAATGGGAGCTCCTGAAAATCAAACACTCATGCTCATCAAAAGACTTCATAAAAAGAGTAAAAAGACAACCTACAGACTGGGAGAAAAAATTTGACTATAACAAATCCGATCAGCGTCTAATCTCTAAAATCTATAAGATACTGCAAAACTTCAAGAACAAAAAGACAAATAACACAATTAAAAAAGGGCAAAGGATATGAACAGTTACTTCACCAAAGAAGACATTCAGGCGGCTAACAGACACATGAAGAAATGCTCACAATCATTAACCTTTAGAGAAATGCAGGTCAAAACTACAATGAGATATCATCTCACCCCAACAAGGCTAGCATTAGTCCAAAAAACACAAAATTATGAATGCTGGAGAGGTTGTGGAGAGACTGAAACAATTCTACACTGTTGGTGGGAATGCAAAATGGTACAACCACTTTGGAAATCGATTTGGCAGTTCCTTAAAAAGCTAGAAATAGAAGTACCATATGATCCAGCTATCCTGCTCCTTGGAATATATCCTAGAGAAATAAGAGCCGTCACACGAATAGCTATATGCTCACCCATGTTCATTGCAGCACTGTTCACAGTAGCAAAAAGATGGAAACAACCTAGGTGCCCATCAACGGACGAGTGGATAAATTATGGTATATCCACACAATGGAATACGATAAATAACAACTATGAAGCCGTGAAACATCTTATAACATGGAGGAATCTGGAGCTCATTATGCTGAGTGAATTTAGTCAGTCACAGAAGGACAAATATTGTATAAGACCACTATTATAAGAACTCAAGAAAAGATTTAAACACAGAAGAAAACATTCTTTGATGGTTATGAGGGTGGGGAGGGAGGGCGAGTGTTATTTAGTAACTAGAGAGTAGATAAGAATTATCTTAGGTGAAGGGAAGAACAGCACACACTGCAGAGGAAGTCAGCACAACTGGACTAAACCAAAGCTAAGAAGTTTCCTGAATACAGCCTAACACTTTGAGGGACAGAGTAGCAGGGGTAGGGGCCCGGGGACCTTGCTTTCAGGGGACATCTAGGTCAACTGGCATGACAAAGCTTATTAAGAAAATGTTCTGCATCCTACTTTGGTGAGTGGTGTCTGTGGTCTTAAAAGATTGCAAGAGGCTATCTAAGATGCATCAATTGGTCCCAACCACCCAGAGTAAAGGAGAATGTAGAACACCCAAGACACAGTGAAAGTATTAGCCCAAGAGACAGAAAGGGCCTCATAATCCAGAGATTTCTTCAGCCTGAGACCAGAAGAACTAGATTGTGCCTGGCTACCATCAATGACCACCCTGACAGGGAACACAACAGAGAATCCCGGATGGATCAGGAGAAAGGTGAGGCACAGAATCAAATTCTAAAAAGAAGACCGGACTTAATGGTCTGACTGTCTGACTGAGACTAGAAGAGCCCCAGAAATATGGCCCCTAGATTCTCTATCAGCCCAGACTAAAACAATTTCTGAGGCCAGCTCTTCAGACAGGGATTGGACAGGACTGTGGGACATAAAGTGATACTCGTCAGGAGTGTATCTCTTAGCTCAAGTAGATACAAGAGACTAAACAGACAGCTTCTGTCCTGAGGTGAAATGGGAAGGCAGAGAAGGTTAGGAGCTGGTTAAATGGAGATGGGGAATCAGGGGTGGAAAGGAGATGTGTGCTGTCACAGTATGGGAAGAGCAATTAGGGTCACACAACAATATATGTATAAATTTTTGTATGGGAAAATATATATACCATATCATTTTTCAAAAGAACGAACCAATCCGTCTTGGAAGAAGTACAGCCAGTATTCTCCTTAGAAGCAAGGATGGCAAGACTACGTCTCACATACTTTGGACATGTTTTCAGGAAGGAACAGTCCGTGGAGAAGGACACCATGCTTGGTAAAGTAGAGGATCCGTGAAAAAGAGGAAGACCCCTCAACAAGATGGATTGACACAGTGGCTGCAACAATGGGCTCAAGCATAACAACGATTATGAAGAGGTGCAGGACCGGGCAGTGTTTCATTCTATTGTACATAGGGTCGCTATGAGTCGGAACCGACTTGACAGCACTTAACAACAACAACCACCACCCTCCTGGGGTTGTGACAACCAAAAATCTCCAGGTAGTGCCAAATGACCCCTGGAGGGCAAACTCACTTCCAGTTGAAAACCACTGATTTGGAGTAAATATTTAGTTTGTCTGAGAGGAAGGAATTTGCCTTTCTTTAGAAAAGAATCATAGTGAGACAATAACTGATTAAGTTGCCAATACAATTAAATACTATATCTGTAAAACCAATTTTTCAGGGGAATTCCATGGGCTCTAACTTTTAAATATGAGGGAAAATGATCATTTCCTCTATTTGGCTGTGCTTCATACTGGGGGTAGGGAAACTTTTTCTGTAAATGTCCAGAAAGTAAATATTTTAGGTTCGTGTGGCAGACACTGTCGGATACAGCTACTCAATTGGGCCATTGTAGGATGAAAGCATTCATAAACAATATGTAAGCAAATGAGGGTGGCAGTGTTCCAATCAAACTTTACCTACAAAAAGAATGGAAAGCCAGATTTGACTAGTAGACTATATTTTGTCAACCCTTTCCATAAATATTATTTTTTAATTTTACATCTAGAATAAGGAAAACTTATTTCTAAGATAGTAAATGTAATGCTATTTATTTGATATATATTTAACTATCATTAAGCCATACTATTTTTCAAAATTGGAATCGTCTGTTACCTAAAAGGTACCTTGTGTAATAGGATAGAAATCTCTTGGCCCATTCCTCAATGATTTGTTAAAATCTTGTTATCTTGTGCCTGAAATTAGGGTAGAAATAACTAAGTGGGTTTTTACTGAATCGTTAGGCAATGCATATCTCATCTTTAAAGGCCTCTCAGAGCATAATTGATGATTACCAAAGACAGCCACAAAGCATAGTCAATCTTGGTTCTTGTAAACAAACTACATACTTTATTAAAACATCAGTATGAATGTCATTTAGCTTGCCCTCTATAGACAGGCTATGTTAAATTATACCACCCAATAGCCCTGCTCCCCTTCTTCCTTGGTATTAGAGCCCCAATTTTTATTCAGGGTGATAATTCATTCAGCTAAAATACTACACTCCCCCACCTTTTTTGCAATTTTATGTAACCATGTGACTAAGTTTTGACTTTTGAGACATTTGCAAAAGTGCTATGTGAGAAATCCAAGGAGGATGCTTAAAGAAAGCTAACTTAGCTTATTTTGATCTCCTTGACTTCTTCATTTTTCTGGCCTCATGCATTGATACAAGGACTGGAGCTACAGAAGCCATTTTGGCCCATAAGTATAGAAACCACACATTGAGGGTGGCAGAGAAGAAAGACAGGAATCTGGGTACCTGATGACACTGGAAAGCCAAAACATAGGACTGCAAACTTCTGACTTCTAGGTGAAAACAGAATAAACTTCTCTCTTCTTTAAGCTAATGTAGTTTTGGATTTTATGCAAAGGCTGCTAAATATGATCAGAACTGATTGAATTAGTCATAAGGTTGACACTCATTCTAAACCTTACTTTATGATCTTACAAAACCTTGACTTTCTTAATATTGCTGTAGGAACTGGTATACTTCAGACAAACAGTCAATGCATCAGTCCCAAAGAAAAAGGGCTGGGGACAATAAATGACATTTGGGAACCCTGGGCATTCCTAAGATATTCTTCTTGAGTGTGAATGAGCAAAATATTGCCAAATTGACAAAAAGAACAAGAAAAGATTATTCAGTCTCTTGCCGTACCAGCACATTTTTATCTTATTTTCAAAATCCCAAAGTATCTTTCTTGGCCCTTGCTCACTTTTTGTTGCACTGTCACTGCCATTGCTCCGCATTGCTACTGCACAGTCCACCCCTTTAGAGTCACTACTGTTGGCCTTTCAAAAACTCAGAGAGATCTGTATTACCAGCCAAGTCTTAATTTTTACCTTTCAGGCACCTCTGTTACTTTTATTGGGCCCACCAAAATACTTATTTTCCTAAAAGTTGTTATGCCGGTTCCTTTACTTCTTTAGTAGGTTTTCCTAACTGACCATGCCTACCAGTAGCTATATGCACATACTCCTTACTTATCCACTGTCTTGTTATATGACATTTCATGTTTATGACAAAAGTAAAAAAATCTACTGTCCAACTATTTTGCACATTAATGATGTATATCTGACAGTATTGAATGCCGAGGTGCAAGGTGAGAGTAACACTGACTGTGATGGTTAAGGTTATATGTTAATTTGGCTGAGCCATGAGTCTCAGTGGTTTGGCAGTTACGTGATGATGTAATTTGGCAGTTATATAATGACGTAGCAATCCTCAATTTTGTGATCTGATCCTCCATTTTCACATAATGCTGATTTTTGCATAATAACCTGATCTTTGGATTTTAAAGAATTTTAAAAGTTAATCATATCAATAAGTGAGGAGTGGGTGTATAAAAATACCTGTGTGAGTAGGATCATTTCTTTTCATTCTACAAGGCAAAATATACAGCATTATCCATTTTAGGTTTTACAAATTTTGTGTGTATGTGTGTATGTGTGCGTGTGTAAAATACTAAAAAGATAATAGCAATTGATAATGATAAGTGCAAAATAAAATGTATATTTGAGTGAATAAAGAGGCATCTTTATCTCTATTCATTGTCTTTGCCTCATTAAATAACCCTTTGGTGGAGAAAAGATACCCTCTTTTGTGTACCTGTATACAAGGACTCTACTGGTTTTGGATGAGTAATTCATGGCAGGCATGCTTCCACTTCCCCTTTTCTAAGTGTGCTCTTTCCTACTGTTTTCTCCTGTGGAGCTACAGGGTGAGCTCAAGCTACCAACCTTTTGGTTAGCAGTTGGGCATTTAACCATTTCCACCATCAGGGCTCCTTACTAGCAGCCTATCAGAGGTGAAATCTAAGAAGAAAGCAATTTACAATCAACCACTCATCTGTCAGTTTGTCATACTGTGGTGGCTTGCATGTCACTGTGATGCTGGAAGGTATGCCACCAAGTGTTTCAAATACCAGCAGGGTCACCCATGGTGGACAGGTTTTAGCAGAGCTTCCAGACTAAGGCAGACTAGGAAGAAGGACCTGGAAACCTACTTCTAAAAGAAAAATTGGCTAGTGAAAACCTTATTAATAGCAGCAGAACACTGTCTGATACAGTGCTGGAAGATGAGCCCCAAAAGTTGGAAGGCCCTCAAAATATGACTAGGGAAGAGCTGCCTTCTCAAAGTAGAGTCAACTTTAATGATGTGGATGGAGTGAAGCTTTCAGGATCTTCATCTGATAATGTGGCATGACTCAAAATGAGAAGAAACAGCTGCAAATATCCATTAATAATCTGAATGTGGAATGTACAAAGTACAAATCTAGGAAAATTGGAAATTGTAAAAAATAAAATGGAGAGCTTGAAGGTCAGTATCCTCAAGCTCAGCATTAGTGAGCTGAAATGGACTGGTATTGGCCATTTTGAACTGGAAAATCATACTGTCTACTATGCAAGGAAAGACAAACTGACGAGGAATGGTGTCACGTTCATCATGAAAAAGAACATTTCAAGATCTATCCTGAAGTACCACACTGTCAGTGATAGGATCATATCCATACATCTACAAGGAAGACCAGTTAATATGACTATTATTCAAATTTACACACCAACCACTACTGCCAAAGATGAGGACATTGAAGATTTTTACCAGCTTCTGCAGTCTGAAATTGATCAAAAATCCAATCAGGATGCATTGATAATTACTGGTGGTTGGAATGTGAAGGTTGGAAACAAAGAAGAAGATTCAGTAGTTGGAAAATATGGCATTGGTGATAGAAACAACAACGGAGATTGTATGATAAAATTTTGTAATATCAATGACCTATTCATTGGAAAAACCTTTTTTCAGCAACATAAACAGTGACTAAACATGTGGACCTCACCAGATGGAATAAACAGGAACGAAATCGACTACATCTGTGAAAAGAGACAGTGGAGAAGCTCAATATCATCGGTAAGAACAAGGCCAGGGGCTGACTGCGGGACAGACCATCTATTGCTCATATGCAAGTTTAAGTTGAAGCTGAAGAAAACTAGAACAAGTCTATGAGAGCCAAAGTACAACCCTGAGTAGATCCCACCAGAATTTAGAGACCATCTCAAGAGTAGATTTGATGCACTGAACACTCATAACAGAAGACCAGATGAGTTGTGAGATAACATTATATGTGAAGAAAGCAAGAGGTCATTAAAAAGACAAGAAAGAAAGAAAATACTAAAATGGATGTCAGAAGAGGCTCTGAAACTTGCTCTGAATGTAAAGTACCTAATGTGAATGGAAGAAATGATGAAGTAAAGAACTGAAAAGAATTCAAAGGGCGGCTCAAGAAGACAAAGTAAAGTATTATAATGAAATGTGCGAAGACCTGAAGTTAGAAAACGGAAAGGGAAGAACACACTTGGCATTTATCAAGCTGAAAGAACTGAGAGAAAATTCAAGCCAGGTGTTGCAATATTAAAGGATTCTACGGGCAAAATATTGAATAATGCAGGAAGCATCAAAAGAAGATGGAAGGAATACAGAGCCACTGTACCAAGAAGAATTAGTCAACATTCAACCATTTCAGCAGGTAACATATGAGCAAGAACTGATGGCATTGAGGGAAGAAGTCCAAGTTACGCTGAAGCCTCTGGCGAAAACAAGGCTCCAGGAATTTACTGAATACCAGCTGAGATGTTCCAAAAAATGCATGCCACAATGGAGGTGCTCACTTGTCTATGCCGAGAAATTTGGAAGGCAGCTACCTGGCCAACCCACTGGAAGAGATCCATATTTGTGCGCTTTCAGAAGGAACGTGATCCAACAGAATGGGGAAATTACTGAACAATATCAATATCAGATGCAAGTACAATTTTGCTGAAGATCACTCAAAAACAGTTACAGCAATACATTAACAGGGAACCACCAGAAATTCAAGCTGGATTCAGAAAAGGATGTGGAATGAGGGATACCACAGCTGATGTCAGATGGATCTTGGCTGAAAGCAGAGAATATCAGAAAAATGTTTACCTGTGTTTTTTTGTCTATGCAAAGGCATTAGATTGTGTAGATCATACCAAATTATGGATAAGATTGTGAAGAATGGGAATTCCAGAACACTTAATTGTGCTCATGAAGAATCTGTACACAGATCAAGAAGGGGATACTTCATGGTTTAAAATCAGGAAAGGTGTGTGGCAAGGTTGTATCCTTTCACCATACTTATTCAATTTGTATGCTGAGCAAATAATCTGAGAAACTGGACTATATGAAGAAGAACACGGCATCAGGATTAGAGGAAGACTCATTAACAATCTGTGACATGCAATTGACACAACCTTGCTTGGCGAAAGTGAAGAGGACTTGAAGCACTTACTGATGAAGATCAAAGACTACAGCTTTCAGTATGGATTACAGCTCAACATAAAAACAAAAATCCTTTCAACTGGGCAAATAAGCAACATCATGGTAAACGAAGAAAAGATTGAAGTTTTCAAGGATTTCATTTTACTTGGATCCACAATCAACGCCCATGGAAGGAGCAGTCAAGAAATCAAACGACACATTACATTAGGCAAATCTGCTGCAAAAGACCACTTTTAAAGTGTTGAAAAGCAAAGATGTCAGTTTGAGGACTAAGGTGCGCCTGACCCAAGTCATTGTATTTTCAATGACCTCATGTGCATGCGAAAGCTGGACAATGAATAAGGCAGACCAAAGAAGAATTGATGCACTTGAATTATGGTTTTGGCGAAGTATATTGAATATACCATTGACTTCTAGAAGAACAAAGAAAAAACAAATCTGTCTTGGAAGAAGTACAGCCAGAATGCTCCTTAGAAGTGAGGCTAGTAAGACTTCATCTCACTTCCTTGTTATCAGGAGGGACCAGTCCCTGGAGAAGGACATCATGCTTGGTAAAGTAAAGGGACATCGACAAAGAGGAAGACACCCAAGGCGATGGATTGACATAATGGCTGCAATAATGGGCTCAAACATAGCAATGATTGTGAGGATGGTGCAGAAAGGGTCAGTGTTTCATTCTGTCATATGCAGGGTTGTTATGAGTTAGAACCAACTTGACGGCACCTAACAACAACAACAGGCTAAATTGTTTTATATAAATAAATGGTGATGAAAGATGACCAAATCTGAACTCGTGTGAAATCACGATGTATGGGTCCAGACAGGCATAATTAACTAAATAAAATTATTTCACTACAAAAAGTTTGCAGAATCAAGAACTGGAGCTGTGAATTGCTGAGTTTGAGTGCTAGTCCACTTTATGCAGAGATGAAAACCATGGCAAACAGCATCATCGGTTCCTCTGAGACTAATATAATTTAGAGTAAGCTTTGTGATTAGGCCTTGGCTAGAAACAGGAGGATATTGGGAAGGATACCCATTTCCTGAATGCCAGAGAGAAGCATTCATGCTAACTCTGTGTGACTAAAGGGTCAGTCTACTAGTAAAATCATGCTACTCCTGTCATTTCCATTTTCTCATCTCTAAAATGTGCACAGTATAGGAATTGTCCCTGCCTCAAAGGGTTATTATCTGAGTTAAATAAAATAGTTCATGCAAGGCTCTTTGTATAGTATCTGTTACATTGAAATCACTCAGTAAATGTTAGTCATTAGCATTATTATCCTCAGGATTCCCCTGAGATTTGCAGCACCTGAAGGAAAAGTAGGACTTGAGATCCATATGCCACATATCTAAATATTTAAAAGTTTTAAATCAATCTAACCAACTTGCTTACTGATCGTAAATAAAATATGTTCTATCTGATTGCCTCTGCATAATGACATAGAAGGCCAGGTTCCAACTCTTGGTGTTTTCTCACCTAGAGATGACAGTACAGAGAGAATAAGACCCTGAAGTCAGCAATCAGCCAGTGACCTCCTCACTTATTTTCTCACCCCTATTGTGCACTATGACGATCCTTACCTACAGGGCACACCAGTGTGCACACATCTCCTGCACATAGCAGCCCTAACTTAGCCACCCCTTGGGCCTCAGGACATACACACTAGCACTTTTCTGTACTCAGGGAAGCAAAAGTGTTAAACTCTGGAAGTGGGCTTGTGTCTGGTCAGGATCCGGGTGGCAGAAGGCCCAAGGACTCTGGGCCCCACAGACTCCTTATTCTGGGCTGGAGGAAATATCATGACTAGAGGAGGACTTGAGCAAGGCCCTGCAATGTACAAACCCAATGCAGGGGTCCCCTTCTCCCAAGGCATAAGGACTATTATAATTTACCCTAAAATGGATAGTTTTACAATTCATTTTTTGCAATAAAAATGAAAGACCTATGAGTATTCTATTTGGAATGTACATTATTTCAAAAATGATGGGTGAATTAAAGGAAAGAATGAACCTGAAATGTTGTTTTAGCCCATAATTTTTTTTCAGCCATCACTATATTACATGTTTACTGTTTCTGTTGTCTATCACAAACTTAGCAGCTTACAATGGAACAAATTTGTTATCTCACAATTTCTTTAGGTCAGGAATCTTGGTGGACTTGGCTGGTTTCTCCATTCTGGGTTTCCCAAGGCTGAAGTTAAGGTGTCAGCCAGCGGGGCTCTTACCAGGAGGCTCTAGAAAGAATGTTCTTCCAAACTTATTCAGGTGTTGGCAGAATCTAATTCCAGGTGGTTGTAGGAATAGGGACCCCCTTTCCTTGCTGGATGTTGACTAGGAGTTATCCTTAGCTCCTAGAGGCCCCTTTCCAGTCCTTGAATGCTTGCCTGTCATCTCAGAGCCAATAACAATACGTCAGATTCTTCTCGTATTTGGAATCTGTCTGACTTCTACTGCTCCAGCCAGAGAAAATCCTTTGCCTTTAAGATCTCATGTGATTAGATAATCTTCCTATTTAAAGTTCTTAACCTTAATTATATCTTGAAAGCCCCTTTTGCCATGTAATGTATCCTATTCACAAGTTTCAGGGATTAGGTTTTGGTAGCCATTATGCCTACCACAATGTCAATAGAATTAAAATGCAATCCATTAAAATGCTTTGATTGCTAAGCAAATGAGAAAGCAACAATTAAAGAGAAAAAAAATGGAGAAATACAGTATAGAGCTTTGTACCCAATAGGCTCTCAAAAAATTATTTTTAATCAATGTGTAGTTAAAAAGATGAATATTCCTTATTTTTGAATTTTAGTTTTCTAAGAATCATAAAATATTTCAAATTTGAAAGACTGTATCTATACTGAGATCATTAACCATATAATTATACATTTAGGTGATGTGTAGAGCTGATAAGAAGGCACAAACAGTTTTCACTCAACCACTAACCTAAAAGTTGTCAGTACAAACCCACCCAGTGGTACAGAGGAAGAAAGGCTTGGTGACCTGCTTCCATAAAAATTGCAGCCAAGAAAACCCTATGGAGCAGTTTTACTCTGTAACACTTGGGGTCATCATGAGTCAGAACTGACTAGATAGTAACAGGTTTTTCTTCTGGTAGAGCTGATAGATATCCTACTTAAACACTTAAGTGAGTACACATTAAAACAACATGAACAATATTTATTATCTAGTCTAATGGTAACTCTTGCCAAAAATAATCTGTATGATTATTTGCCAGTATGTTTATACCATACTGATATTGTTTACAGGGTTTTACACTGAGAAGAATTTCATTTTCCTTAGAATATTTTATATTAATCACTTTCGAATCACAACTGATCACCTGATTTCTATGCACTTTCCCTCACCTATCCTCCAGAAATTCTCATTTTACAATTATTGTTGTTAAGTTCTGTCAAGTCAGTTCCAACTCATAGTGACCCTATGTACAACAGAAGAAAACACTGCCTGGTCCTGTGCCATCCTCACAATCTTTGCTTTGCCTGAGCCCATTGTTGCAGCCCATGTGTCAGTCCATCTCGTTGAGGGTCTTCCTCTTTTTTGATGACCCTTTACTTAACCAAGCATGATGTCCTTCTCCAGCATCTTGTCCCTCCTGATAACATGTCCAAAGTACGTGAGGTGAAGTTTTGCCATCTTTGCTTCCAGGGATCATTCTGGCTTTACTTCCAAGAGAGATTTGTTCGTTCTTCTGGCAATCCATGATATATTCAATATTCTTCACCAACACCATCACTCAAAGGTGTCAATTCTTCTTCAATCTTCCTTAGTAACTGTCCAGTTTTCTCTCCCCACCATCTTTCTTCCTTCTATGAATCACCAAATTTCTCAAGCACAGACAAGAAACAGAAAGGGCGGGGGGAAGATCACTCTATAATTACTTTGAGGCACCTAATGATGGATTTCATCGCAGAATTTCTATTAGAGTGGTGCGTGAACTGGAAAGTTGGTTCAACAAAAATGATTTTATACATGGTTAAGGACTTACAGTTGATGAGAAGAAATGGGAGCTCTTATTTAAAAAGGGTTTCAAAACAAACACTCTGAATTCAGCATAATGAGACAAGAAAATGAAGCCAGAGAAATGAATTCAATTTACAAATAACAAATTTAGAAAATGAAGAAATCTAGTGTAATGAGAAAAACTCTTAAAATGTGTACGTGGCATAATTGTCTACAGTACTCTCAAAAAAAAATGTTGGTAAAAACTGAAAAAAATAAGAACTTTTTTCCTCAGGCAACATTTTCCCAATCTCATTATGGCTTACCTTATTTTTAATCAAAATTTTCTAGTATCCTTCCAAATCAGTTTTGCTAACAATCACTTATACTTCAGCAAAATTTGTAAACATTTATAATGAAAAAATACAAAAACATATTTTTTCACCTTTTAGCACTATTTGCACAATCACCTAGTGAGAAGGAGTGATGAAGAAAATGAGTAGGTAAATGATTTCAAGTCCACAGCTTGTTTAAGATAACAGCTCTTTTTGTTCCCTTTGAATTTTGAAGTTTTCTCTTACATGCCCTATTGCACATATCCCTCTAAATCTATGAGTGTTTTATATAGAAATATACATTGGTTGAGGCATTTGATGTTAGCTTCTAATGGAAATAGTCAATGTATCTAGGATAAAATAAAAAAAAAAACCTGTTGCTGTTGAGTCAATTCTGATTCATAGCGACCCTATAGGACAGAGTAGAACTGCCCTATAGGGTTTCCAAAGAGTGGCTGCCAACCTTTTGATTAATAGCCATAGCTCTTAACCACTGCACCATCTAGGATAGGTATTAGATAATTGTCCACCTTCTCAAATATTGATTATATCATTCTCAAGGATGTAGTTGACTTTTTGAGTTATTGATGATACCTTCGACCATTCAGAAATTTGGGGAATAATTTTATATTTACAGAAAGATTGCAAAGATAATTCAGAGAATTCCTTTTCTGTAAACCTGTCTCCCAGTTTCCCCTAAGATTAACATCTTAAAACTAACACATTCGTTAAAGCTAAGAAATGAACATTAAAAACTAAGAACTTCACAGTATTATGTTTTATTGACTCTGTGTATATGGGCAAATTATTAGAACAGCATGCTCTGCTCCCCTGGAAAAGACTGAATCTCCAAACAGTGAGAGGATCAATGTTCATAAAGAGGTCAGCTTTAAAATTAGTAGGGCTCCAAGCACCTAGAATTAAATTCATTTGTCTTTTACTATGTTCTGTTTCCAGTAGCAGACTTTTCACTTGTGTGGCCAGATGATTTATCCAATTTTGGATGGGGCATCCTAGGTGAAGTTTAAACTAGCTAAAGAATGTCTGACCTAGTAGTTCTGCGATATTTTGACTGCAGTGCAGAATCACAGGGGAAGATTAGTAGACAGGCAGATACAGAAAAACCCCATTCCTGTAAAATCTATGTGGACTAGAAAGACAGAAATTATGGGACATAGTCAAATGAACACCCTGAGGAAGAGACACTACTGCACTGCCTACAAAGACCCTTCAGAAGGACAATCCCAAACCATGCCTGCAAGAGATTCTACACAGAGCCAAGGTGAACACAGCCCATCCTGGAAGCTGGGAACTGTGACTGGAGTTGATATGAATTCCTGGAGGATTTAGGAGAGTGACACAGTCAATGTATGGTGCATGATTAGCGATGGGGACAGACAGATTTGTTGTTCCCACAGACAACCTGGCTAGGTATATTGTTGTCTTGATATACACAGTTTTAATATGCATCCTTTTTGGCTGCTTTTGTTACCAAGGGATAAGCACATAATACAAGTTTTTATTAAAATCACTTAGGTGTTTTCATACTCGGCCTAGAAAGATAGGAATGTTCACTGAAGAGTTTTAAAACAGAGGACAAAATCATGGCCCACAAGAAAAGAAAGTCCATACTTTAAATCATAAAGCAGATCAAAAAAGTTTAACAAGAATACCATCAATGCAATTCTTCATTTTTCATTTTAAATTAAATCATGGGTATAAAACAATTTTCCTTTTTCTTGCTCTCTTAAGAGCTTAGTACATTATAATAGATATGACATTGAGTGATTGCTAAATTAATGAAACCATTGTTAGAGTTCTCTACAAGTTTAGAGAGAGATTTATAAAAGGTACATTTGGCTGACTGGCTGCTTAGCCCTATTTTTGTCCATTTTAAGCTTTGAAACAGCCTAATTAGGAAACAATTCTGCACAATGCATTGAAGGATAAATTCTCTTGAGATAGAGCATAGAACATCATGGCACAAAATCTTCTCAAATTTAAGGGTTCACATGATTCAGAACCCCCTTTTTCATTACCCTGCTCTAACATTCTATTACTTGAACCTGTAAAGTGCAGAGACAATCGTTGACTTACACTTCCCAGAAACTGGCCAAAGTTAAAAAGTCCACAATGCAGCCTTGTGCCATGGGTCTCTGGGAAAACTTCCCCATGACTTTGGGGGCTGATGGGGAATCCCAAACTCCCAACCATCAGCAAAATCCCTCTTCCAAACCATCATTTGTGGAAAACTCACTTCTGCTTCAAGGAGCAAGACTACAACTTCAATGTTTGATCCATCTCTCACAATCTGCCTGCGTGCAAATATTTGGGTGTTCCTTAATCATCTTAGAAAAGTTATTTAGCACAAAAGTGTTCACAAAATGGCTTTACATAGGTTTAGTATTTGTCATGGATTGAATCGTGTCCCCCCAAAATATCTGTCAGCTTGGCTGGGTCAAGATTCTCAGTATTGTATAATTGTGTACCATTTTGTAATCTGATGTGATTTCCTTATGTGTTGTTAATTCAATCACTATGACCTAATAAGATGGATTAGCGGCAGTTACTCTGATGAGGTATACAAGATTGGATAGTGTCTTAATCCAATCTGTTTTGAGATATAAAAGAGAGAAGCGAGCAGAGACGCATGGGAACCTCATACCATCAAGAAAGCAGTGCCGGGAGCAGAGTGTGTCCCTTGGACCTGAGGTTCCTGCTCAGAGAAGCTCCCAGACCAAGGGAAGACTGATGACGGTCCTTCCTCCAGAGCTGACAGAGAAAGCCTTCTCCTGGAGCTGATGCCCCAAATTTGGATTTGTAGCCTACCAGACTGTGAGAGAATAAACTTCTCTTTCTTAAAGCCATCCACTCATGGTATTTCTGTTGGAGCAGCACTAAACTAGATGACTAAGACAGTATTCAAGCAAGCAATACATGTGCTGCTGCAGAAAGGGCCAGTAGGGAGGGAGTCACCATTTTATATGGTTTTATGATTCTATCCCCTAAAGTTTAGAGCACTGTGACAATGGTTTCATTAATTTGCAAATCATTCAATATCATATCTGCTATAAAGTAGCAGACTTTTAATGCATTTAGGGAAAAGGAAAATTATTTCTTTGATTTAATTTAAAATGAAAAATCACATAGTAACTTTGCTAATTTTTGGAATATAGCTGGTAAAATTTTCATCTGATATAAAGTTATTTTTGTGATGAGAGTATACATCTGTTTCTATAATTTTTGAGGCAAGCAGGGAGAAAATATATTTAAAATATAGTATGAAAGATGTAGGTTAGTTATGCAAATTAAAGATGATAGTTTTAAGAAATATAAAGGGTTACCCCGGTAGATTATTTTAACAGATGACTTTGATATTTCTTGACATATCCTGTTGGCTCACCTCTGATTTCAGCTGCAGCTGCTGTGGACATTCCATGCCAGGTCAGGCTCACCTCAAGTTGGCAGCTTTCCAACATAAGAACAAGCTGGGTGTCTACCTTCTTTCTGCCTCACAGCCTTCTCTTACCCCATAAAGTGCCTGCTTAGTTGACTCACGAACACAACACCCAAAAGCACTTGCAGGACTAGTTGAGACTGGAGGACTCCCCAAGACTATTGTTCTGAAATACTCTTCAAACCTTGAACCAAAACTAACCCCCAAGGTCATCTTGTAACTAAATAACAAATTGGCCCAAAAAATAATGTCACCCGTAAATACTGTGCTTCTTTAAAGAATCACCTATATGAGACCGAATGATCAACAATTACTTTCAAACAAAGATGAAAATGTAAGGGGGAAGGAATACTAGATTAATGGAAATGCAACAACCAGAACGGAAATAATGAGAATGTTTACGCATTGTGAAGAATGTAACCAATGTCACTGAACAACTTGTATAGAAATTTTTGAATGGAAACCTAAATTGCTGTGTAAACCTTCATTGAAAAGACAATAAAATATTTTTTAAAAAAAGAATAGCCATAAAGCACAGGAGATTAACAACCCCTCCTCCCCCTAGCAAGGGGGAAACCCTTAAAAAATAAGGACAGAGGAACCACTGGAGAAATGCTCCTCTCCTCAAACAGACAGAAAATTCTGGAAGGCATTATGTAAGCTGCTCAGAAGTCTCTGCAAAACCAAGCTCCACTGTCCCTAGACTAACCTTAGTAATATCTTTTTATTAACTTTTCCTTTTGTTCTGCCTCTTGCTTCCCAATCCTTCACTTCTTCTTCCTGGGATTACCTCCCAAATAAACTACCTGTGTCAGGCTCACATTTTGCCTAAGAAAGTAAAAGTTATGGACTACTTTGGGTGGAGCGTAAAGTGGACATGAGAAGCGGCTTAGTAAGCACTGAATTTTCTCTGTCTTGTAAAATACAGGTGCTCGATTCCTAATTCTGGAATGACTCTTTTTTTGGTTTGAATTTTCTACTCTTGGATACAACACATTTTATATTGAGAGAGTAAAGACTAAATGTCTTTTTTTTTTAATAGAATAAACCGTGTATGTGTATAAAATTTTTTGACATTTTTTTATTAAATAATAATGTACCTTGGAAAGTGTTTAACAAACATATTTACCTCTCAAAACTTCTTTCTTGAGATGGTACATTGGTCTTTTAAAATATTTTTTTAAATAACAGTTTTCCAAACTTAGACACATCTTTATTTGATCTATATAAGTAGCATAATACTTTAGTAATTAAAAAAAATAGTGGCTAGGTATCTATAGGAAAAATTGGTTGATTGATTAATTCATCCAACAAATATTTATTGAATGCCTAATAAATACTAGGTACTCTATTAAGTACTGGTAATACAAGGGTAAGACACTGCCATATCTTCATAGAGATTATGTTTGAGTAGAATAAAATAGACTTTAAAAAATGATCACAAAAATGAATAAATAATTACAAATTGTGATCAACATTATTATATTTGGTCCAATTTACTTCATTAGGTTGAGGTACAGAGATGGTCATCTCTCTCATTTGTACCATTAATTGCTTAAGCACCACTTACTCTTATTAGCTGAAAGCGGAGTATCTCCAGCTTGCACCCTCACCTTCTGAATAGCCTACTGCTGAAATTAGGCTTTTGCTCACCCAACTATTTACAAAGACTTCAGGATTATCATATGCTTAGGTTTCAAGGAATAAAAGTCTTTCAGATTACATTCCCATACTCTGCAATTGTCCACAAAATACAATCAGCATGCTATGTTGGCTATTCTAAAGGCACTTCTAACTGCAAGTGGCATACCTTTTGAGGGCACCAGCTCTTTCCTCATTTTACATTTGAAAATCAGAGCTGTTGGTGTCTGGAAGGCTCTCTTTTTAGCGTGTCTTCTGTTTATTATTATGCTGAAGTTGTCTTAGCGTACCAAACACATGCCATGTACCAAGCCTGGGAAATATCTTTTTAGAAGGAGGGTTTTTTTGTGGGGGAGGAGGGAGATGGAGAAAGGATTGTAAAACAGCCACGTAGTCACAAAGGAAAGGTGAAGGACAAGGAAAACTGATTTCCTTTAGGAAAGTCATGCGAGGCTGAAGATGAGTAGAGATTTTCTAGGTGAAGAGTGGGACAGAAAGACTTCTAAGCAGAGGGAATACCATATGTGAAGTTTCTAAGACAGTAGTTTGCAATTGGAACAATTTGTTCCCCACTCCTAGCCCCCGGGGGATATTTGGCAATATCCAGAGATATCATTGGCAAAGAGTATCTAATATACCATTGACTTCCAGGAGAACAAACAAGTCTGTCTTGGAAGAAGTACAGCCAGAGTGCTCCTTAGAAGTGAGGATGGTGAGACTTCATCTCACGTACTTTGGACATGTTATTAGGAGAGACCAGTCCCTGAGGAAGGACATCATGCTTGGGAAAGTAGACAGCCATCAAAAAAGAAGAAGACCCTAGAAGAGATGGACTGACACAGTGGCAGTAACAATGGGCTCAAACATAACAATGGTTGTGAGGATGGTGCAGGACCAGGCAGAGTTTCACTCTGTTGTACATAGGATTGCTATGAGTCGGAACTGACTCCATGGCACCAAACAACAACAGTGGAGACATTTTTGATAGCTATAGTGGGGAGGGGGTGCTACAGTCATCTAATGGGTAGAGACCAGGGACGCTGCTAAACATCCTATAATGCACAGTACGCCTCCCAAAAATAATCAGTATCTGGCCCTAAATGTCAGTATTGTTGAGATTCGGAAACCCTGTTCCAAGGCAAGAAAGATTTTATGTAAGAGAAATAAAAGAAGGCCCATGTGACTAGCTCTTATTATCATGAGGTTGTTGAGATAGAAGTTCCCTGGGGTGGCACAGATGGTTTTTGCTCATCCACCTATTTAAAGTTTAATGGTTTGAAGCCACCGAGCGGCACTGCAGAACAAAATCCTGGCAATTTGCTTCCATAAAGCCAAGAAAATTCTATGGAGTCATTCTACTCTGTAAGATATGGGGTCACCATAAGTCAGAATTGACTTGATGACAATTGGTATTTTTGTTTGTTTCTTTGTTTTGTTTAAGACAGGAAGAATCTAGATCATATAGGTCTATGTGGGTTTAATTAGATAACATCCTAAACTCAAACAAAGCCACTGAAAGATTTTAATAAGAATGTGTGAGGGCTGGGGCAAGGGTGGGGGCAGACAAGTGAAGCTGACATGCTCTGACTTACATTTGGAAAAGATTACTATGATGGTAGTTTCAGCATAGGCACATTCCAAAGAGATGTGCTAAAGCCAGGCAAATTTGAGGACTATTAAAACACACTACTACACCAAAGTATAAAAGAGCTGATGGTGGAAGGTGGAAGTCTTTTGAAAAGGATGACTCTGCAGGCAAATATGCTGTCAGGTTCACTTCAGTCCTCCCAGTTGGGAAGTTCTTGCTAACCCCTCCAAACCCAAAGTCAAGAGAGAAGGTTGAAGGGTCTTCTATATGTCCACTGCATTTGCAGGATACCGTTTGTGACTCACACCTGAGAGATGTAAAGGCAGGAGGCTGACTGAAGTGGCTATTGTCAGCAGAATAGAGGACTGCAGTTTGGGGAAATATTGTGCTCCTCAAGTTTGCCAGGGAAAAACATTTCTCGTGATGGGTAGATGTGTGTGAGCTCCGAGAGAGAGAGAGAGAGAGACAGAACAAACATGAGCTTCTTTGAAACTGTCTTAGATCCTTCAGAAAGGTCAGTGGGACCTCAGCAGAAGGAAATGAAGCTAGATCAGCAGATGACTAGGGAAAGTGGAGGAGGTCACAGTGGCTAGCTGGAGTGGCAATGCATTGATCATGTCAAGGGACCTTGGCTGAGATATCCTCAGTATTGGGAAGCGTGGTAGAGGCGAGTGTAGGAGGGATCTCTGAAGAATGAAAGCAAGTGTCCCAGAGAAAAGTCAATTTTAAAAATATTGAAAAACTAGAAAGTACTAGTGGAAGTTCTTCTTCATGGTGCCAATCAAGTAAGAACTATCCTACTCCTCATGCCTCTTCTCCCTACCCCTTGCTTCAACCTGGAGGGTTCAAAGAACATGGAAGGCAAGATGAGGGAGGAAGAGAAGTTGTAGGTGAGGAATAAGTGAAGAAGCAAGCCTTTGCCCCTCTTTCTCTATTGCAGTCTTTGTTCTTGCAGCATCTCTGGGCTATGGTAGGGAAGAAGACTTGACTTTAAATCAGATTAGGAATTTTGATGAAATTAACATTTTAATTACTGAACTGAGACTATATTTTGGTGGAAGGACTAACTCTACAGAATAAAGTTAATGACATGAATTAAATAAATTTTAAAAATTATTTGCTTCATGATAACACTCCTTCATTAATTTTTATTCAATTTAACAGTTACTATGTCACAAATTAAAAAAAAAAAATAAGCAAACAAAAACATGACTCCCTTTTGGAGAATAGTTTGAGAGTAAAGCAATATGTTTGGGAAGACATCTTAGAACATTTTTTATCATGATATGAAGGGTTAAGCCAAGGTAATAAACAACCCCAAAATAACAGTGATGTAAAATCACAAAGGGTTATTTCCTATCATGTTCCACGTCCTTTGCAAGAAGAGCAATGAAGCTTTCTTTATTCAGTTGGGGACCCAAGTTCACTTGGATAGTCTAGCCACTAACTTGAATCTTGCCATTCAGTGTGCAAGAAGGAAAGAGAATTCCAGAGAATCTCACTTTACAATTAAATATTCCAGTTCTGAAATAATGCGCATCATGTTCAGTAATATTTTGCTGATCAGAATTAACCACATGACTCTGTCTCACCATGAAGGGGCCAGGGAGTATAATCCCACCATCTTCCAAGAAACAGGAGAACAGAAATATCTATCAAATTGCATCGATGGAATAGTCAAAGCCAGTGATGATAATGAATTGGACTAGAGTAGTAGAAATAGATATAGATAAAAATAAATGCACAGATTCAAAGGATGTACTTGAATGAATTCTTAAACAACAGCCAAAAAGCCCATTGCTGTAGAGGCCATATAGGACAGAATAGAACTGCCCCAAAGCTGTAATCTTTACAGAAGCCTACTGTCACATCTTTCTCCCATGGAGCAGCTAGTGGGTTCCAACCACCCACCTTTCAGTTAGCAGCCAAGCACTTAACCACTGTACCACCAGGGCTAAAGACCTTGGCCGCTAACCAAAACACCAGCAGTTCGAATCCGCCAGCCGCTCCTTGGAAACCCTATGAGGCAGTTCTATTCTGTCCTGTAGGGCCACCATGAGTTGGAATCAACTGGATGGGAATGTTTTTGTTTGTTTATCATTTATACGTGAATATGTAAAAGTAATATATTAGTATATATAAATTTAATGTATATTCAGTACCTATTAATTGCTCTAGGAAATCATCATTACCTGTAATGCTTCCTCTTACATAAGTCTCTCATAATGGTAAAGATTTCACAAAACTAGTAGAAGCCAAGTCACAAGGATGCAAAGATCCTTTTGACAGTAGTTCTTTGACATGTGTTTCTTTGACTCATCTGCTACTTGTTGCCACAAGTTATGATGTACTTGCATAACAAGCTGTATCACAAACTATCTGTTCTTTCATATTTTGTTTTTAAAGAATTGTCAAAATTCTTTAATGCAATAAGTTATATAATTATGAAATTATGCTCTACTCTAGAGGAAATCTCTGAAGAAAACTTGAAGTTCTATTCTATACTACCATCTATTTCTAATAATAATTTATTATTTTAAAAACTTGCCTAATAATAATGTTAGATGCCATAAAATATCACCTCAATTGAGATTATTTGTTGAATTGAGAATACCTGGGATTTGGCTTCAGGTATAGTAAGTAGTTTGTGTTATGAGACAGAAATTGGTCAGTTGTTTGCCATGTATTAAGATAAATGAAAGAGAAGAAATGATAGAAGCAAAAGTAATAAGATATAGGATAGATATGCCAATGCTCTTCTCCCTAACAACAAATTAGGTTCTAACAAGTCAAATGACAACTTGTTTAGAATATACAGTGAAGTAAATTTGCCGGAGCAGAAGTATGTACTAGCTAGTTTCTAAGGGTTAAAGTGCACTCATCATCAAATGTAACCACCTCTAATTTTGTGAGTTCTTATTAACATAGTGTATTAGTTTTCTAAGGCTGCCCTAACAAAATCCCATAAACTGGATGGCTTCTAAAAACAAAGAGTTATTATCTCACAGTTCTGGAGGCTAATAGTCCGAATTCAGGGTGTCAGCAGGGTCATTTTCTCTTCAAAGGCTATAGGGGATGATCCTTCTTGTCTCTCCCAGCTTCTGGTAGTCCCAGACATTCCTTGGTTTACAGCTGCAGCATAACTTTATCATCATATGGCCAATTTCTACGTGTGTGCACGTCTATGTCTCTTCTCCTTTTTCATAAGGACACCACTCAGAATGGATTAGGACCCACCCTATTCTGGTATGACGTCAAGTTAGCTGATATCACCTTCAGAAGCCCTATTTCCAGACAGCATTACATTCGCAGGCACCAAAAACCAAAACCCACTGCCATCGAGTTGATTCTGACTCATAGGTACAGAGGTTAGGAAATCAACATATCTTTTTGGTAACAATTCAATCCGTACATATAGCATAGCAGTATGTGAGTATATTTCTATATATCATGTCCCTACATAATCTATTAAATGATCAAATTGCCTCTGTTCTTGGTTTTAAACAAAAAGACTCATTATTTTTTTTCATGTAGATTTCATGTAGATGTATAAGACATGGTTTGAAAATTGTATTTGTGAAGTAGCACAATAAATGCTAGTATCAAATAACTTCAAATAAGAAGTCAAAACAAAAATTGACATCCCAGGTCTGTAATTTATGATGCAAACACCTAAAGTCTTTGTTAATTCCCAACTTTTCAAATACCACTACAGTCAGAACTTTTGACCTGGATTTATATAGTCCCGAAAATGGAGTTCCAGTGTGGATGGAGTAAACAGTTAAGTACAAAATGTTGGCCGTTTGAGTCTACCCAAAGATGCTTCAGAAGAAAAGTCTGGTGATCTACTTCTGAAAAATCAGTGATTTAAAATCCCATGGAGCACAGTTCTTCTCTGATACACATGAGGTCACCTTCAGTCAGAATCGATGGCAACTGTTCGCTTTTCTTTTTTCTGAACGATATAAATAGGCTTCAAGAAGACTGAAATTTCAAAACCCCAGTGTATATGTGGTATATATTTCAGGGAAGAGGGTCCGTGATTCTCACTACATTCTCAAAGTGCCTATGGCCCAGAGAATGTTAAGAACCATTGTTCTAAATATCCACCTCATATAATTCATAAAGCTATTGACAGACTAAGAAGCATCATTTTAAACAACTTTTCCACTTTCTTTTGACTAATATTGGCTCTACCACTTTTTACAAAAGTGAAGGAAAATCCCTTTTAGCACTTCACTGGGATTCTGCATATATGGCAACTAGTGGAGAATGATAACAAGTTTAGCTGGGGATGCTGGAGAATTTTGTTGTCTCAAGTGTTAATAAAGATCTCGCACCCCATCTTTACCTATAATTTCAGGTCTTGCTTTTGTATTATTTGCAAATGGTTACATATATTTAATAATCATGGGAATAGGAAAGATCTATCTTTAATACCAGCTAAGTCAATATTTTGTGAACTCCTCAGATTTGAATTTTTTGTGTGTGTGTGACACAGAATTTGTCCTTTATACTGAGATTTTGTGAAGTTCCTTTTCCCTCTACCTCTGTCCTGCTTCCTATTGCCCATATCACCCCAACAATGACTGAGCAAGCCATGAACTTGAAGATTATGACTGAGAGGCAAAATAATCTTAGAAGATATGATCATGATGTTTGGATCTCAGTAGACCTGAGGCTAATCTCATGTCTGACACTAATGGTATGCAGTTTAGTCCTGGTTTCCTCATAAACTGTCGGGGGTAAAAATGTACAAGACTTTTCTGCACTGAAAGCAAAATTCCAGAAACAATAATTTTATTCTCATCACTAATTCTTCAGATATAAGTGCAAAGCACTAAGGAAGAGATGAAAATGAAACTGGTATGGACAGCCCCTACCCTGAAGATGTTGATTGTCTAGGAGGAGATACAAAGACATAAATGGTCGTTATAATACATATTTGAAAGTGCTGTTTCAAAAGAAAGATACAGATTTGATGTTTACAGCCAGTGTCATAAAGTGGTATTAGGACTACCAAATTTATTCATTTATGTGACACATTTGCAGATGGTGACCTTCTATATGATAATCTTGGTGCATTTCCTTAGAAAATTCTGTTTTTCTGAGGTCTGTTTTTCCACGACTTTTGGTTCTTGTAGATTTATGCTCCTGTGCAGTCTGGGCCTGAGCTTCATTAGCACCTGATTTACCATGAGTACAGATGGTTATTGGAAATAAAAAGTCAGCCATTTCCTATGATTAAATCTCTCATGGGCGGCATCTCCCCCTTAGCTATTTCCTTACTATTGCATATGATTCATTCTTAAGCAGAACGGTGATTATTATATGATTGTTAAATCTAAAGTGGAAAGAAAAGTAGAATATTAGAAAAAGTCTAGTAGCTTATTAATATATATTATGTGCTACAATGAAAATGATTTTACCTAAGTATTAGCAAGATGATAGATTTATGGATGATGAGAGAAAATTACTGTATTGTGATGATTGAATATAACAAAAAGAATTCAGATTTTTTTTTTTTTGCATACCTTACTTTAAGGGGTTATTGCTTAAATCCATAATCACCAAAATGCCTCCTCCCCCTGGTTACCTGCCAGTAATTCTTGACAATAATTTTATTGTGAGTTCAGGGGAAGAGAATTCCTTGTAATGTTCATTGCTTTGTCTGTATTTTTTGAGCTTGGAGGAAAGCAAGACTGTTTTCAACAGAAATATTTCAGTAGTTTTATCTGATTGGAAATAATTGTTAATTTTTCACTTGATGCTTTTCTTTTATGTGAACAATAAAAGTTTGAAAAATTTCATCAATACCTCTTAGTATTAAACTGAATTAATAAAGTCGATGACCACTTAGTATAGAGTCAAACCATACGATTCAAACTTGTTGATTTCCCTGGTTATTACAGTATTTAACTGCCCTATCATTTCACATTTTGTCATTGTTAGAATTGTGTCCCCCAAAAATATCTGTCAACTTGGCTAGGTCATGATTCACAATATGGTATGATTGTCTATCATTTTGTCATCCGATATGATTTCCCTCTGTTGTAAATCCTATCACTATGATGTGAATGAGATGGATTAGCAGCAGTTATATTGATGGGATCTACAAGATTAGTGTCCGAAGCCAATCTTTTTTAAGATATAAAAGAGAGAAAGGAGCTGAGAGACATGGGGAACTCATACCACCAAGAAAGCAGCGCCAGGAGCAGAACATGTCCTTTGAACCTGGGGTTCCTGTGCAGAGAAGCTCCTAGCCCAAGGAAAGATTGATGACAAGGACCTTCCTCCAGAGTCGACAGAGAAAGCCTTCCCCTGGAGCTCATGCCCTGAATTTGGACTTCTAGCCTGTCAGACTGTGAGAGAAAAAATACTTCTGTTTGTTGAAGCCATCCACTTGTGGTATTTCTGTTATAGAAACACTAGATAACTAAGACACATTTCTTATATATAAAAGCATAGTTGTTCAATTGAAAGACAAATACAATCACAATTGCCAAAGTCCACTTTTGACTAAATTTGTTTTTATTATTAAACGTATTTGTGGTAGATTACTTGGTTTCAACTCTGATGTTTTTTTATACAAGATTTTTAACAATAAAATTTAAGCCATGCTTCTGCTAATTTTTTAAGAACTTGCGTGCTTTGCTGCCTTTCCCTGAATGCTCATGCAGCAAATAATTGCATCAAAATGATAAATTGCACCTATTAAAAGACGCTCACACGTCATATATATATATTTTTTCCTATATTAGCACTGCTACTGACAGTATCCACCATAACACAAATATGCTCTATAGCTAAATGCCTGGCCCTAACCTACCAACATAATCTTATCTCACAATAAACTAATACTACCTCTCTTTTTTCTAGGCTCTGTGGCCTTCTTTCCATTGGTTTTAGGTATCTGCTGCTTTCTACCATAGGGTCTTCGTGTTTACAATTAACTAAGCCAAAAATGAAATTCTGTTCTAGTAATTATAAACTGCCAGGACATATTTTACTTTTCCTTCTTTCATGTATTGCCATGCTAATTTCACAATATTTGTGTATTTGAGAAATTACTCTCTCTCCCACTATACTGTAGAGCTGAGAACTATGGGCAGAGCTATGGTGACTGTTTTATATGACATGCTTAACACAGTGTCTGGCACATAAGTTTTTGTATCAGTTATCTGTCTATTTGTGTATAATGCACCACACCAAAACTTAGTGGCTTTAGACAATTGTTGTTGTTACTTGCCATTGAGTCTATTCCAACCCATAATGACCCCATTTGTGCAGAGTAGAACTGTGCTCCATAGAGTTTTCAGGGCTGTGACCTTTTGAAAGCAGATTGCTAGGACTGTCTTCCCAGGGGTCCCTGCGTGTGTTCAAACCACCAACCTTTTGGCTAAGAGTCGAGCGCTTAACAGTTTGCGCCCCCCAGGGACTCCTTTACCCTTAAACAATGTTGTTGTTGTTAGGTGCCATGGAGGCGGTTCTGACTCATAGCAAACCTATGTACAATAGAACAAAATGCTGCCTGGTTCTGCCCCATCCTCGTAATCGTTGCTATGCTTGAGCCCCTCGTTGCATCCATATATTATTTCTCACATCTCTATCTGTTGGTTGTGTTTTCTTCTGCTGATCTCTCCTACAGCGGCAGAAAACTGGTGGATGAGCTGGGAGTTGGCTCAGCTATGACTCCCCCTCCACGTTGTTTTTCGTTCTGAAGATTCTCCATTACATGAAGGTCTCAGGACAGTTTTGCAGTAGGATGAAACTAGCACTTACAAGCTCCTAGACATCTAGGCTCCAGAGCTCCCACACCATCACATCCACTAAATTATATTGGTCAGAGCAAGTCACAAGGCTAGCCCAAATTCATGGAGGTGGAGAAAGAAATTTCACCTCTGAGAGGAAAAAAAGGCACAGTCCCATTGCAAAGGACATTAATACTGCAGTAGGAAGAATTTGTGTCAATTAAGCAATCTGAAATTCTGTTCATTAATACTTTAATTAATTAATTGTGCACATAATTGTAATTTAATTTAAATGACCAGTCCAGGAATTGACTGAATTAACAGTTTTATGTTTTGACCTAGTTTTGTTTTGGCTTTTTATTTTATATACACTCTGCTGTAGGGATGAGGGGAGCCCTGGTGGTCTAGTGGTTAAGAGCTACGGTTGCTATCCAAAACATCAGCAGTTGGAATCCACCAGCCACTCCTTGAAAACCCTATGGGGCAGTTTTACCCTGTCTTATAGGGTCGCTAAGAGTTGGAATCGACCCAACAGCAATGGGTTTTTGTGTTGGTAGGGATGAGGAGAGGAGAGAGTGGTTAATCAACTCCAAGTGATAACAGGCAATCTAACCTTGCATTTAGACAAATAATGGCTAAGAGCAATAGGAGAGCAGGGATTTTATCTATGTTGACCACTGATGAATTTCAGCAACTAGAACACTAATGGGTGCTCAATAAATATTTGTCGAATGAGTAAATGAGCAAAAATAATACCACACCATTTTCCTTGGTCTTCCCTTTCATGTTCCTAAGGCCCATCTGTCTCAAATTTTAAGTTCCAAATTTTTAGGGAAATAGCAGAATGAATAACAGAGGTTTTGCTAAGTATGTGGTTCCATGAAGACATCATAATGAACTGGAGCAAGATTTAGGGACAAATATTTTATGAATATTTGACCACTCACTAAAAAGAGCCTCCAGAAGATTTTGTTTTCTTATTGATAGACACAAAATGGCAATGAGATATTCTCTCCAGTCTCTATAACCTGTCAATATACATTGACTTATGTCCAGAATAGGAAACACCTCTAAATGAGGTGTTAATCTAAATGAATGACAATAAATACCCCATAATATTCAGGATGTTATAACTTCCAATACTGTATCTAGGTTCAGGTTTCAGTACTACATTTGTGGACAAGAATCTCACTTTGTTTACTGCCAAAATTGAAAATACATTTTTTTTTTTAAATCCTGGAAATCAATGCAACATGTCACTAATATTTTAATATAGAAAAAAAAAATGGTGGTTTGGTGATTTGCTGACAGTAATGGAGATTGAAAACAGTTTTATCTTAAAAAACTATTTCTAATTGGAATTCATCTTCATGTACTATTTGCTTATCTGGGCATAATTTCAAATAGGAGAAAATAGTATATGGGTTAGGCATATTTTAAGAATAATACAGTAGATAATATTGGAGAGAAAAAGAGATAAAATGTTTTCTTCACATCTATCTTAGAATTATCCAACATGTATTTGAATGTACCTGCACTATGATTAATCCCCAAGTGATAACCCCTACATCTGTCAATTAGTTTATGTATACATCTTCCTGAATATTTTATATAAATTATAGCATCTTGATGGATACAGAAAGAGATCATGATATTGCAAGAAGTCATCTAGGTCCCTCAAGGTATAAATCAGTGACAAAAAATACAATCCAAATAATAATGGACTTGCTGATTCATGTGTTAGATTATATAATTCTTCATTTTGATTAAAAAATATCAATATTTTGCAGTGTATTTCAGGTAGTCTGATTCCTATCTCTTAATCATTTTATCCAAAATAATTATTGTGTTTGTAAAACCACTCTTTTGTAGCATTGGGAAAGAAAAGAGAATTGTCTAATTTTTTTTAGCTCTTGTGTGAGAGAAATTTTAAGGTGAACAGCATTTTGAAAATGCAAAGTTGTACTTCTTGTTACAGAATTGGAAAAGGACAGCTGATGTGTGAAGCAAAGCAAAAGGTAAAACACCTATCTAAATCTCAGAGACTAGAAACAAGTTTTATTAGATTTTTTTTTTTAAAGTCACAAAGCTGCGGTAGTCTTCACAGTATATGAGGTAAAGGAAGTAATGTGTGAAGAGTGAGAGAGGTGTAATTTTTTTCTTTGTTTTTGCAAGTTTTACAAAATACAGCATTTAAAAAATTGGTTGGGAAAAACATTGAAATGTAGAAGGGTAAAATGTGTTCTAATGATACATAATTATTTAAACTGTTATTCTATGATATTAAGGATATTAACAGAAAAGTATTGATTGTCCTTTTTATGTTGAAATAAATATGTTCTTTAAAAAGTATGTGTATAATCTGTTTTCACATTTTGAATTCTCCGTGTTGCATTTTGAAACTGTTTTGCCTAGTGATTTCTGATGTCATTCTCATTCTAATGTGCAAAACGAAATGTTATTAAACAGAGTTATTTCATTTAATGATATTGTGCCACTTCTAGTACTGGTTAGATGTATAAATCAGGAAGGACAACCAGAGCTGTGTTTTACCAAGAAGTCTATTGAAACTTGTGCGTTTAATTAACTTCCCTGAAACTTAGCGGGTGTTCCTTAAATATCTTTTGTACTGTATTGAAGCTAAAGTAACTTTATGTTCATGTACTAGCGGTTAAGTCGTTGATTGGCTTAGTATATTCAGTAAAAGCAAACAAATAGGAGATAGAGAAAGGAAACGAAGAAAGGCAGTTGGGGAATGGTAAACAGGAATGAAGCAAGCAATTTCCCACAATCTGGTTCAAAATATTCAATTAGTATTATACAGCTAGTTGTTCCTGATGCCTAGGAAGGATGGCTGGGCTATTTAGCGGGACTTATCCATGGGCAATATTTTGGTTTGTGATCATAGTCCAGGGTCTTGTCCTCATCTTGGTATATGCAGAAACACAATTTTATCATGGCCCCCAGAAGCTATCAAGCTCTCAGTGACTCACTCAGTTTTAGCGAGTATAAAATTTCTGTACCAATTAAAATTGGGTACAAAGCAAAACCAAAGTAAAAACGAGCGTTTGAGCACATATGGGTGGGTACAGACACAATTAAAGAGAATGTTGATGAATTGTGATAAATGTAACTAATGTCAATGAACAATATGTGTGGAAATAATCAAATGAGAACCTAACTTGCTGTGTAAACTTTCACCAAAAACTCAATTAAAAAAAAAATGAGTTGAGTGGAGGTTGTAGCAATTTTTTTCAGGGTTTAGAATATACAATTCCATATTCCAAGACATCACAGACTTGGTATCAAAAATCATGGAAAGCCAATTTAATTCCTAGATTGGTTGGTAACTATGGAATTAGAGCAAAAGAGAGAGATGAGTTGAGGAGCTCTATAACCTAGAGTCTTTGCAAAGCCTGGCCAGTTTCCTTCCTTAGGGGAGTCTTGCTATTTTCTTGTTACCATCTTAGAGCATCCTGTACACCCCTTTTATAGCACTTATCACAATTGGTATTAAATAATTTATCTTTCCCAGACTAGAATATAAGTTTTATGAAAGCAGAGACCACTTTTGTCCTGTGGATAAATGTAGTCCCAATTCTTCACAGTGCCCTCCCTAGAGCAGGTGCTCAGTAGTTGAATAATTAATTCCTATCCCGCCAGAGAGGAGAGAATGCTAGCTTTCCCTGATACCCAGAGTCAGGTCTGGAGATGTGCTGACTCATTCCTGCATTGTAATGCCTTCCCTTTGTGTTTTCAAACTTATTGAGTTACATTTTTGTGTGAGTGAATACATTCTATTTATGAGTACGATAACATACTTTAATGAATTAGAGCTTTCTCTTATATTGAGTCATACTTGCCTTAATTGCTTTTCATTGTCAATTTTAGCTATATTTTTCTTAAGCATTTAAACCAGTTGCAGTCAAGTTAGTTCCAACTTATGGAGACCCAATGTGTGTCAGACTAAAACTCTACTCCACAGGGTTTTCAATGGCTGATTTTTCTGGAAGTAGGTCGCCAGGCCATTCTTCAGAGGTGCCTTGGGGAGGACTCAGACCTCCAACTTTTCAGTTAGCAGCCAAGTGCATTAACTATTTGCACCACCCAGAGACTCCTAGTTAGACATAACCCATTAAGAAACAAACCCTTTGTCTTTGAGTCAATTCTGACTCATAGCAACACCATAAGACAGAGTAGAACTGCCCCATAGAGTTTCCAAAACTGTAATCTTTACAGAAGCACACTGCCACATCTTTCCCCCAAGGAGCGGCTGGTGGGTTTAAACCACTGACCTTTCGGTTAGCAGCCGAACTCTTTAATCACTGTACCACCAGGACTTCTCTAGTTAGACATACTATACCTTAAATATTTATGCAGATAACCTCAGACATCATGGAACATTTTATTAATCCAAATATCACATGGTGACTATTTCTAAGTTGTTGGATTTGGGATAGGTGAAGGTGAGAAGTGTGACCTTATTAGCTAATTATTAGTCTAAACAGATTTTAAATGCCTATGAAGAAAAGATCAGATGTAAATTGTGGTGTTTGATGGTTCCTATTCAAGATTATTTAAAGCATATAAGCATGAGAAGTAATTCTCAGAAAATTCTGGGGAATAGCCAGTCAGATGAGGAAACCATATTCAGAGATATTTGCATGTCTAGTCTCAAGGTAAGCACAAGGAGTTATGGTGAACAGATTATTCTCCATCTGAACTCCTTCATTCTTTTCACCACTGAATTTCACCCCCAGAAAAACAGTGTTGAACCCGAAACCCATTGCCATTGAGTCGATTCCGACTCATAGCGACCCTATAGGACAGAGTTGAACTGCCCCATAGGGTTTCCAAGGAGCAGCTGGTGGATTCAAACTGCCCACCTTTTGGTTAGCAGCCCAACTCTTAACCAGTGTGCCACCAGGGCTCAGAGAAAAATAGTATCATATGACAAATTTATCACCTCATTTCGGTTTCCAAAATATCTCATTGATAATAATATATGTGAAAATTCCCTTACAGATTATGATGGACTACGATGAGCGTTCTTTGGAAGCAAATAACAAAATATACAAACTAAACAGTAAGAGTCTATTGATATATCTCAAATAAGTAGAAATCCAGAAACAGACTGTTTCATGATTGGCTGATTAGACAGTTCAACTTTGTCAGGTATCTGGGTTTCCCGTGGATTTCCCCTCATGGTGTCAAGGTCGCTTTCCATCTACAGTTATAATAGTCTTCCTTGCCAACATGCAAAGACAGGAAATTAGCTTTGACTTCGTATGCTTCGATTTATCAGGAAGGCAAGTCTTTCCTAGAAAATAACCTTCCCTCAAGTCCCATTTATCAGCTCTCGACTACCCTGTCATCTTTCAGAAGAGGGAAATAAAAGCAATTTCAAAACAAAAATATAAACAAGAATGGTATATAATGATGATCCATCTGAACTATAGACATTTTCCTTATAACTTAGAAAAAAAAGTTTTAGGTGATGATGCATGCATTATTGCATTTAATGAGACATTATGGAAAAAAGCTAGTATTTCTTGCTGGATTTTCAACTACCAATGAGATGTTGGGAAAATAACTTCTAAACCCTCAGTGGGTTCACCTGTGACAATGCTGTACTTGATAGAAAAAGGAATTATTACTATAATAAATTTTGTTTGTTGTTGTTAGGTGCCATTGAGTCAATTCTGACTCATAGCAACCTGTGTACAACAGAACGAAACACTGCCAAGTCTTGTATCATCCTCACAATAGTTGCTATGTTTGAGCACTTTGTTGCAGTAACAGTGTCAGTCCATCTCACTAAGGTCTTCCTCTTTTTCGATGACCCTCTACTTTACCATGATGTCCTTCTCCAGGACTGGTCCCTCCTGAGGACACATCCAAAGTACATGAGACGAAGTCTTGCCATCATCACTTCCAAGGAGCACTCTGGCTGTATTTCTCCCAAGACAGATTTGTTCATTCTTCTGGCAGTCCATGGTGTATTCCATACTCTTAGCCAACATCATAATTCAAAGCCATCAATTATTCTGTGGTCTTCCTTATTCATTGTCTAGCTATTGCATGCATATGAGGCCATTGAAAATACCATGGCTTGAGTCAGGTGCACCTTAGTCCTCAGAATAACATCTTTGCTCTTTAATGCTTTAAAGAGGTCTTTTGCAGCAGATTTGCTCAATGCAATATATCATTTGATTTCTTGACTGCTGCTTCCATGGGCGTTGATTATGGATCCAAGTAAAAATGAAATCCTTGACAGCTTCAATATTTTCTCCATTTATCATGATGTTGCCTATGGGTCCAGTTGTGAGGATTTCTGTTTTCTTTATTTTGAGATGTAATCCCTACTGAAGGCTATAGTCTTTGATCTTCATCTGTAAGTGCTTCAAGTCCTCTTTGCTTTCAGCAAGCAAGGTTGTGTCATCTGCATACTGCAGGTTGTTAATGAATCTTCCTCCAATCTTGATGCCTTGTTCTTCTTCATATAGTCCAGCTTCGCAGATTATTTGCTTAGTGTACAAATTGAATAAGCATGGTGAACGGATACAGCCCTGATGTGTGCCTCTCTTGATTTTAAAGCATGCAAGACCAATGACCTATTCATTGTAAATACTTTTTATCAACAACGTAAACGGCAACTATACATGTGTACTTTGTCAGATGGAATACACAGGAATCCAATCGACTACATCTGTGAAAAGACCTGATGGAGAAATTCAATATCATCAGCCAGAACGAGGCCAGGGGCCAACTGTGGAACAGGCCATCAATTACTCTTATGCAAGTTCAAGTTGAAACTGAAGAAAATTAAAACAAGTCCACAAGAGTCAAAGTACAGCACTGAATATATCCCACCTGAATTTAGAGACCTTCTGAGGAATAGATATGATGCATTGGAGGCTAATGACCGAAGACCAGATGAGTTGTGGGATGACATCAAGGACATCATACATGAAGAAAGCAAAAAGTCATTAAAAAGACAGGAAAGAAAGAAAAGACAGCAATAGATGTCAGATAAGACTCTTAAACTTCCTCTGGAACGTAGAGTGGCTAAAGCAAATGGAAGAAAATTTTTATTTATAATTGTCTTGGGGAAACAGTTTTATTATTATGAAATATTTAATATTGAAAGTCTAGTTATTGAAACCCACTTCATTCTAAACATGCTTGGTCACGTTTAAATCTTTTATAGGTTTAATTTTACGTTTCATATAATTATTAATACCTGTTTGGTAAGTACTCCAATGTGACATCACTGCTTTTACACTTTTCCATTTTAACTCCGTTATATTTGCCTCTGATATGTGATAAAAAGTAGAGGAAAATAGAGCAATGAGGAACAAAAGAATTATTTAATATTGTGATTGAAAATTGTTATACACACATTATTATACACCCATTATTTTTTTCTTTTTTGAAAGACAATTGTTTAAACAATTGGAAAAATCTACTAAAATATTTAATCTTTTTGATGCATTCTGTTTCATATGCTTATATATGAGAAACTTTCTTCACTCTTGTAAAAGTAATTTGGGTTAAAAATTGTATTTCTAGAATATCTATCTTTTTTTTTTACAAACTAAGATGGAGTATTATATGATTCTGTGTGAAGTTTCTATAGCTTGTTTCAGTCTACCTGGGACTTAACAAATACATCTTATGAATGAGCATTAGATACAAACATTTATATATGTCTTTATTTATTTATTTATTTATATTTTTCCCTGTTGTTTGGGAACATGAAAAATATTTGCTGTCTTTGGTGTGAATATAAAATGTCTCCACTGTCAACATTGTTTCTTCCTTATGAAATAATATTATCAACATTATTCTATCACTATGAGAGAAGCATAAATTGCTATACAGAAAAATATGAGTTTGAGGGTTTAAATAAGATGTGGTTCTTTTTAGGAGCCCTGGTGGCACAGTGGTTAAGCGCTTAGCTGCTAACCAAAAGGTTGGCAGTTTGAGTCCACCAGCTACTCTGTGGGAGAAGAGATGTGGCATTCTGCTTCTGTAAAGATTTACAGCCTTGGAAACCCTATTGGGCAGTTCTATTCTGTACTATAGGGTCCCTACGAACTTGACAGCTATGGGTTGGGTAGTTTTTTTATAATTTTTAAAAATGATGTTCTATGCCATTATGTGTAATATGATCACTTTCTCTACCGGTATGTTCTATGAATAGTAATTAAGAGTTTCAAGTTTCTACAAGCAAATATATAACTTCTTAAGTATCTTAAATATCTGGTAGTAAAATTTTTACAAATTGGGGTAAAACTCCCCATTCGTTTCACTTTTCATACTCTGAAAAACCTTTTTCATAACCATTAATGAAATGAATTTGTAGTTACCAATCAAAACAAAAAATTCAGTTGCTGATCTCATTCCAGTTGGGTCAGGACTTAGTTGCCAATAGATGCCTATTACCGTAGTCCATACAGATGAGATTTAGTTTCACAGGAAGATTCAAGAGGTGATTAAAACGAACAAACTACAACTATCCCTCACCTTTTCCCCTATGCTGACTTCTTCTTGCGCCAACAAGGCCCTCCTGCCCTGCCAACATTCTGCTTGCTTCTTTCCTGAGCTGCTGTTTTCAGGCGATGCTTATTCACTGGTGAACTCAAGTCCCACTGGGGTCCTTCCATTTGACTTGTGGTTTATTTTAAAAGTAATACCTCACTATATTTAGGAATAAATGAGTAAAACTAATAACCAATGTTTACTGTAATGTTTCTTGGCAATAAAAAACAAATAAAGCTGAATTGATTCTATAATATAAACGTACCACTTTAAATGCTTATACTGTTACTTTAAGTCAATAGTGCCTCATCTCCTATCACCATTACTGGCCAAGTCCAAAAATCCTAATATGCTTCTAGGGTATGGCACCGAATTGTGAGATTGGATTATATTATTAAAATAAAACTATTGTATTATTAGAAACTTTATTCTCTGTGAGAAAATTATTTTAAAACCAGATTTGAAATAACTGTTGAAATACTTTATATAACAGAACAATAATAAAAGGAAATGAATGAAAAACATTGGATTTTTGAAACATTCTTAATACGTTAAAAAATGTATTGGTTTTAATTCCATTTTAAGTAAGTTACCTTCCTTAGGTGATAATGGTTTTGCTTTCATTTGAACAGCAAAGATCAAAAGAGTATGTTATCCATGCAACATAGAATCACTTAGTTAAAGATGCTTGAAAAGGGGTACAAGTGTCTAGTAGCAGTCTTTTCAGTTTTATATACATTAAATTATCTTCTGTATCTTCTATACTCCCATTAGGTGCATGTTGTTGTTGTTTTTAGGTGCCGTCGAGTTGGCTCTGACTCATAGGGACCCTACAGGACAAAGCAGAACCACTCTATAGTGTTTCTAAGGAGCAGCTGATGGATTTGAACTGCCGATCTTTTGGTTAGCAACCCAGCTCTTGACCTCTATGCCACCAGGGCTCCATTAGGTGCATAACAAATAATAAAAGAAATGCACCTCTGTGAGGAAAAATTGACCTTTAAGAGTAATTTCACCGAATTACAACTTTTCTGTTCGTTTATGACTTGTAAGCCTTCTACAGTAAGATAAATGAGGCAATTTCACCCCCCTCTTTATGTTGTATCTTCCTTAGAAATGAGCATCATATCTAATTAGGTTCTCTTGTATTCTTGTTGAGAATTACACAGCCTCTTCATGTTTTGTTTGTTTGTTTTGTTTTATGTTTGCTTCATTAACATTACTTAGCAAACAAAAGCCAAAAAAAAAAAAAAAAAAAAAAATTTAAACCAAGAAAAATTTCAAGGGAAATACGTTGCTAGGAATTAAATTACCTATTTAAAAGTAAAGAACTTGGAGAGCTAAATATTAACTAAATTTCATAATGACAAGAATGATTTTTGCTTGAACAAAATCTCTGATACTTCACATTTCACCAAGGATATGTAAAGAAGCAAAATTACTGTTAATAAGAAAATGTCTGGTGAATGGGAGCTAATTTCTTCATCTTTACCTGAACATCTGGTAGCCAAGCAATTTGAATATTAAACTGAAGCCTGTAGCTTTACAATTAAATTCATTGAAATAGAGCTCAACATATTAATCACTTAAGATTATAGTTGAATAAAGAACTTTTTGTGGAATTGGTAGAACATTTGTCGTCAAACCTAGATCACAAAACCTGTCAAAGAGTACAATAAATTTGATTTTGGTGTAAACATTAGACAGTGGATTAAATGTTCAGGTACCTTATTTTTAAGGGCCGAAGCTATGTGTTTGTCTGACAAATTTAAGTTTGAATTATTTGGATCGTTTTCTAATGTGAACCATAAAAATAAATAGCATACATGTTTAAATGTGCTTTTTTTGCATTTCCACAACCTAAAAACCATTTTAGTTTAAAAAATAAAATTTAACAGCCTTTAATTTATCATGTGGAATCTGATTCTATGTGTTTTTTATTACCACCATATATTTATCTAAGTGAAACATAAAATGGTTGTAATAATAGAGAATTTAAAGTAGCTTTTGCACATGAGTAGTAATGCTAACTAATATGATGAATAAAGGCTGAATGTAAATTGTCAGAATTTCTGTTTCTTTTATATGTTTGCTAAAATGAGATATCTTGGTTAACCGTTCTAAGTGCCACATCATTCTAATTAAGCTGTAAAGACTATTATGGACAGAATGAAAAAAAAAATAGGGAGTAATTTTATATGTAATCGAAAGCCTCATATATTTAATTTTGAAACTGCAATAGAATATGTATTTGATCACAGCATACGTCAAACTGTAAGCCCACACCCCCTTTTTTTTGCAGGAGTAACACTCAGATATTCTCATGTATTCATTCTAATGTACTCAAAGTATGGCAAAAACTGGTATAATCTAACATCATCAGTTCCCATTAGTTATGTCTCATGTCTCTATCCTCTCTTCTCCATTTCTCTTGCCACTTGCTTTATGCATTCAATTGTATTTCCTTTAACTATGCCAATAGCCACATTTCTCTTGACAACACCAGCATTTCAATGTTCCAGTCCATTTTTATCATTTCTTCTAGATTTATTTTCCTATAAACAAAGCTGGCCACATAAACTTCTGTCAGCTTCCTATTAATCTGTAAGATCAAGACCAGATCCCTTAATCTGGCATACACATTCCAAAGCAGACTCTACCTCACTTGTTAGCCCACACTCCAATGAATACCCAGAGCTTGTGTCTTCTTCTCTACTTGCTTCTACCACTTATCTATTAAAATGTCACCTTCTCATGTAAAGCTTTCTGGATTCCCCGAGGCAAAATTAATTGATTCACTGAAGTGTGTTCCCACAATACATTGTTCATATTCCATTTAGAGAATTAATTTTATTATTATTATTTTATAGGCCTATAATCTTACAACACTCAGAGCTCCTTGGGGATGCAGATAATTGCATTCATATTTGTATCTTTAGAGATTAACACAATGCCCTATAGCATATGGAAACGAATATTCTCACTAAACATTTGTTGAATGAGTAAATGAATGAATGAAACCATAAAGTTTTAGAGGAAATACCAAAGTAAAAATGTTATTAGAAAACCTTATAAATGTAGAAAAACAATTACAAGCAGTCATAAAGCTTACACTAATTATTATTCTAAGGCTATCTTGAGGACACCTAATACAGATCAATATTTTCTTCTCAATCTATTGAATGGCATATTTTTCATCAGAATGTACTTCCATTTTTCCAGTGAGTACCAGTAGGAGAATATTTTCTTACATAATTTCAATTGGTAGGTAAAGTTGTAACACACAACTATTCCCTAAAGTAGATATTTGCATTAATTTAACATAAACTTGTATATAGACATAGACTCACAGAACCTGGTGTTAAGTATTTAACTCTGCTCTATGTATCTAAGTATCACCTATCTATTTCTATTCACATACATGAAATCAAGCCATAAACCAAGGAAAAGTATTTTCTAGAACAGAATAAGAGATGTATGGAGCTAGATTCCTTCAAACCTATACTGGTCTTCAGATTACTGACTTGAATATGATTGACGAAAGAAGGATTAGTGAAAATTTTATGAAGAAATAAAATCTTGTGTGAGCCTAAATATTAGTAAATAGGTAGAGGTAGATAGTATAAGATTATTTTTATGCTTAGTAATTTAATATCAGAGAACTCTATTTGACACAGCATGATAATAAGCACAGATCCCATGTCATTTTCTATAACTAATAATAGAATTAAGTAGCAATGTCCTTGCCAAATGTATTTTTAATTGTAGAATTCTTTAATTCTAATGTAAAAGATGTCAATATGTATAAGTCAAACAATAATTTGATGTGAGAAATATATTTGAATGCAATGACAAAAATTTCTGTTTTGCTTTTATGTGTGAAAATATATGTCATTTTGCCTGTATTTTCTCCTAATTGAAGGCATGATACCTTATCTTAATTATGTTTGATTAAAACTGTGCATTTTTTGTGAGAATGAATTTTTAAATCCAATAATTGATAATATAAAATAGTCACCCTTATAAAATTACAATTTAATACTTGGTATAAAGAGTCAAAGATTTGGTCATTGGGTCTTTGGAGAAAATAAATGTTAAACATCTTACTCAGATTAAATACTTAAATCTTTTAAACTATATTTTCCTTCTAACTTTTGTTATGTGTATGTATATAATATTATTATTCCTTCCTTAGTTCTTTCATGCTATATCATAATTCCCCACTATTGGTCATACGGAATAGGACAATGTCTTAAAAAATAACTAATGACTATCCCAAAGTTACTGAATTTTAATTTTATGAATAGCCACTGTTTTATTTTATTCTTTTTTGATATGCTATCTGTTCATGCCAATTTCTAATGGATGCATAAAACCCATTGCCGTCAAGTTGATTCCAACTCATAGTGACCCTGTAGGACAGAGTAGAACTGCTCCATGCGGTTTCCAAGCAACTGCTGGTGGATTCAAACTGCCAACCTTCTGGTTAGCAGCCAAGCTCTTAACCACTGCGCCACCATAGCCATCTATAAAATTTTAGCATTTTAGAGTTTTGTCCTTTTTTCTCATGAAAAGCCCAGGGTTTTTTTTTGTTGTTGTTGTTCTTTTTTTTTTTATGGTTACAGAGATACAGTTATGGTTCTAAAATCAAGCTTTTTAAGAGCAATCTAAGAAGAATAATCAGTATAACTATTTTCAAAAATCTGAGCAACTAATAGAAAGAAAAATCAAAGATATTTGCACAACACATTCCTTGAATCCCCTTAGAAGCTATCATATAATTTGACACCAACATTTAAGCTCTGAAAATTATGTCATCATTTATTACATTGTGGTGTCACATGTTCTCAGACCTTTCCGAATACTTATAATACAAGACAGGGTTAGCCTATTTTAGAATTTAAAAAAAAAAAAATTGCCTCTGTTATTGATAATTACCTAAGCTGCTTCTTCCTTTCCTTTTTCAGAATGAAGAACAAATTTTGGTATTTTGAGTTTGGCACTTCTGAGACTTTCTCAGCCACCTGCAAGAAGCTACATGAATCTGTAGAAATAGAAGTAAGAACAATGGATTCTCTTTTCTAATACCATAAAATGGCTCGAAGTTGATTAATATGTTTGTACTGTGGCCATAGAATGAATTAAAATCCACGTAGCTTTACTCAAGATTCTGAAATATCATTTCTGTCACTCAGTGGGACTATAACACTATCTAAAAATAGTAGTATAAAGTTAAGTTAGGGTATGAGTTGTTTTAATAGAGTATAAAAGAATTGAGAAGTGGAGCACAACTTTAAAAGTCAATGGAGGAGTTACTGGATATAGTGTGGATAGAAAAATGTAAGATAAAAGAAAATAGTTGAAAAGAAAGGAAAAAAGTTACAAGATACATAAAAATGTATTATTTTCAGGTCTCAATATTTTATAACCTTTAAAACACAGCTCACAAAAATTGTACTTACTTTCTTGAATAAAGGTTTAAAAAAAAAATACACTTTTCCATTGCATTCCCATTCATTAACTAGGTTTTCTCAGTTCCCAAGTTTGCCATTTCCCCATTACATTTATAGGAAGGAGAAATACCAAGAAAGAGCAAAGATAGCAAGATAAGACACTTTTTAAAAAGATTAGGAGCAAATAGGTCTACCCCAAAAACGTAGACACTGTAGGACTCAAAATTTTGGAGACAAGTTGTGAAAGAAACTGACTTAGCTATACTGAGATATTTTAGGGTTTAAAGAAAAAAGAAAAGTTGTATTTTGACAAGTTGTAAGGACAAAACCAAAGGGACAGAATTATGAAACAACACAAACACTTAATGACTAGCTGACATGAATTGAAAAATATTGGCTTCAACACTTTTCACTTTAAAAATAAGTGTGTAAATGATCTCCTGACGCCTATACTATTAGTGGCATAGGTAATAAGCTTGGTTAATAGAAGTAGTTATGGACCACATAGGATCATAATGGCCTGGCTAGTCATCATAATGTTCTAATTTACTATTATTGATAATAGTATCAAAAGTTATGCTACTTTGCAATGTAGCATTTTTGTACCTCTTTTTTTCTTCTCATCAAAATTGGTAAATAAGTTTAAGTATTAGAAATATATTTAACATTCATGGAATGGGGGAAAACCCTTCATAACTGGATAAGATCATAATCATGAAAAGAATGATCACAGAAATCGAAGGCTTTGCTCAACGTCGACATGGACTATCTTTGATCACTATTGATGATACAGGTATAGATAGATATACACGCACATATATATGTATACCCACACATACATACATGTATATAACATCTACAATTCTCTTTTACCTTCAAAAATCATTTTATATAGTAGATTTTAAAAATTTCTCACCCTCAGAAATCTATGCTCAGAGAAAGTCTGTAGCACACCCCCAAGTGAACACGATTTAAAAAGCATGGCTTCTAGTTGAATTTAGGGTGGATATTGAAGCCTCTTGCATTAGACAGCCCTTTCTTTACCTTATCCTACCCCTGAGCACACATTGAAAAACCACTGAAATATGGAATAATATTATATAAATTCAAAGTAACAAATGTTCAAGAAAATATTGAGAGATATATTTGAAAACCAAGTAACATTCGTGGAGCAAAAGACACTTGAATAAAAATAAATGTGGAAAATATTGATTTTGAAGTTATAAATGATAATCAGTTTGAATGCTTTTGCCCACAGCAGAGCCTTAAATCTTACAAAAAAAAAAAAAAAAAAAAAAAACTCCTTATAATGCTCCCCAAGAAATCTGGGAAACTAGAACTAAGTTCTTTTTCTGAGGTCATGTTTCTACATGTCCTCCAAGTCAGGTTTCCCTGCTCTGCATGTACTGGCTTATTCTGAGACCAGTGCAACAGCATTTCTAAATCAGAGCCAGGGCTGTGCACTTCCTATCTATTGTTGCATATCTGGAAATAGAATTATAATTTTTTTCTCAATTATAAAACTTGTGTGTGTGTTTATGGATGGTAATGCAAAATCTGCCTCTATGTTCACTTTTTATGAATCCAGTCTATCATATTAGCAGCATATGCCTTTCTACCCTCAAGGTTACTTTATAATTAAATATAAGAAAAACAGCAATTTAGAAATTTGATTCTGTTTGCTGTTGCTTCCTATTTGCCCAAAACTTATACCAACTATGATTTGAGAAATATATAACAGATAACAAGTAACAAGAGAACCTTAAGTAATGGATATAATTTTTATGGGCGGCTTCTTCAAAAACAAAACATTTGGTCTATGTCCCTTTATTTCTTCTTCTTTCATATAGGGAGCTCTTTCCAAGGGGTGGATATTTGGGAAGATATAAACTTCATGGGCTAATAGTTGATAATAATAATAACCGCTGAAGTTTATGTATTACTAACAATACCTCATGCTTGGTGCTAAGCAATGTGCACACATGACCTGATTTAGTCTTCATCAAAGCCCTATGAATTAGAGATATTTGTATCTTCATTGCAGATGTGAACACTTTCTTTAATAATTTAAAAGAAGTAAGAATTGTGTTGCTGCCAAAATGTTTACATCTAAGGAAACAAATCAAGTGGAAATGGATATAGAAGTGGATACAGAGAGAGAGAGAGAGAGATCCAGAAAATGTAAAATTTAAGAATTTCCAGTGGTTGTCTAACTTCATTACAAAAGATAAAGAAATAAAGAAACAAAAATAAAAAGGTTTAATATTACAAGAAAATACTTAAAAAGCAAAGTTAGTATGAAAGTGTTTGAAGGGATGGATATGTTCCTAAGAATCTCGGGTCATGATCTGAGATTGAGGCTTTAAAGAATTTTTATTTCGCTCTGCACACCAGACAAAGTCAATGAAAGAATAAGAAAAGCCCTTCTTCAGGTATATCAGTCTTTTGAATGTCTGTAAGACTGGGAAGAATGGTATTTTTAAAGCCAAGAATGTCCATCCCAAAATATTGAGATCTGTTTTCATGATTAAGTTCTTCTATAAAGCTAAAAGATCTCAAAAATTAACAAAAGTAAGATGAGCATCAGGAGCACAAAATAAATTAGCGGGACTCAAAAGACAAGATTTTTATTGCCCAGTAATCTGGAAAGCAGAGAACTTAAAGGCGATAGGGCAGGATTTCCCAGCTTAGTCTGTGCTCCAACCATTGTGTTCAAATTACCCTAGATACTTATTCAACATGCATTGAGAGGATCTTCGTGTTTAGTCCTGTTGTTGTTAGTTGCCATCAAGTCGATTCTGACTCATGGTGACCCCATGTGTGCAGAATAGGATTTCTCCATAGAGTTTTCAAGGCTGTGAGCTTTCAGAACCAGATCGCCAGGCCTTCCTTCCAAGGAGCCTCTGGGTGCGTTCAAACTGCCAACATTTGGTTAGTAGTCTAGTGCTTAGATGTTTGCACCACCCAGGGACTCCTTCGCCTGGTCCTAGAACTACCAAAACAGAATCTTGGGGTCAGGGAAGTGAAACTTGTTAATGTACACTCTTAAAAAGTTTCCCAGGTAATTTTTATACACAGTGAAATTCAAGAAGCAAGGAATCAGGTAAAAGTGTGGATTTCAACAAAGTGGGCTAAAGGAAACAAAAGTTGGATTCATAAAGTCTAAAATGAAGAGCAACTCCTTATTCCATGAAAGAAGGAAAGTGGTAGGGGGTGCTTGTGTGCGTATTGCTGGCACTTCATTAAGATAAATACATTATGCTTTTTCTTAATGAGGGGAATAGGGAGTAAATGAGACAGATAAAAGGAGAAGTGAATGACCAAAGGATCAAAATTCTCTGCTGTGCTTACTGGAAGTTATTTTTAGTAAGGTAGCTTTTGGTAAGGATTCCTAATATTCCAGCAATAATTTCCAGTTTTCATAGAATCTGCTAAAAAAAAAAAAAGAGAAAAGGAATACATTGTGTAAAACTGTACTCATTTGCTGCTAGTGTTTATGGCTGGTGTTTGATACCTTGAGCCAGTAATGTTATTATTATTGTTACTAATATGTTCAACACCTCTGTGTGTACACCGTCTACATGGTACCTGTACTGAGGTTTTTTTTTTTTTTTTTTTTTTTTTTTTGCTTCAGTTTTCTCTTGATTACCTACCATCTTCATTCCACTTTGAAGGACTGCTTGCGATTATCCACAATCAGTATTATCATTCCCATCGCTGGACAGGGAACTAATGCTAAAATAACCTATAAGACGTGTCCTGATCCCTGTATCACACTGTGTATTACAGACAAACGTATAAAATGCATTTAAAAACATATGGAGCTTAACCACGGGGAGAATATGGAGTACCACAACTTTCAAATATCAGAAGACATATTGTTAAGTCCATTACGTATGTGTCTATTTTAATTTGCAGATATGCTGTTGTAGTTTTCTGCAAATACATATGTAATTTTGTCTTATGTCGAAACTCTTCAAAAAGCAGACTTAGGGAAGTCATTTGTGATTTTACTCCATGCTTTTTTATACAATGAACAAAACAATGCTTTATGTTTCACTGAGTAAAATTATAAATAATTTTTACCTGACTTAAGCATAGAGTCAGAAGCACTATGGAAAAAAAAAACTTCACAGTTTATCATTAGTTGTATCTCATCGAATTTATTATCCATACATCCTTCTCTCCGAAGTTCTTAACATGTTTTGAATTTTCCTGCCAATTCACATGTTAACTATATATAAAACACTAAATTCACATAAAAAAGCCTGTGTTTAGCAACTCTGTGTAATATGGCCCAGGGCACATTTGTAATGTAGTATTCAAATACATAGGGCAGAAAATTAGGTAAATTTGTCTTTGCAACAAGATCTACTTCAAACTGTAAAGAATGGACAAGGACATCGCAGCATTGCACTCTACAGATAGCTCCTGTAGGACTATATGTTAACGATCTTTTTTCTACATAATAAAAATATTCAGGATTTATTGACTAACTGAGGCTGTTAGCTTTTAAGCTTTTATATTCTTTTCCTCTGTAACTATCTTTTTAAAAATCGTAACTCTTCAAAGCAGATGAAAATATTATCTGACACAGTACTATAACTTGTTTATATTTCCTAGCTTTCACCTCGCCTTTTATTTCCATGCACTCAGCTGGTGTGCTACAATTCCTGGCCTCCATCAGAACTAGCACTGAAATTTTCCAGACTAATGAACATCATGCTAAAGCAAACAGAGGAAGGTAGCCTGGGGTCAAGCACTAGTGGAAACAAATCATTAATAAATAGCAATTCATTTAAGTACGTTGTCCCGCTCTCACAGAATCTGCAGTGTTCTTCATCAGCCCTTGTTCTTTGTGATTCCTTAATTTTTTTTCACTTCTCAGAGAGCTACTTACTGTTTCCTTAAAACTACACATGACAAGATTCTGAAAAGTGAAAACATGAATAGTAATATACACTGATGCTTTTCAATTGTCACATGTAACTCCTATCCTTCAATTAAAAAAAAAAAAGCCTATTTGCAACATACTCTTTTTTCTACAGATGAACAAAGGAATACTCTTGCACTAATTCTGAAAAGTGACTTGTCACAGTGGGGAGCTCAGGCCGAGTCAAATAATTGTCTTAGTGTACTACCTGCTGTGTTCAATATTGAGTGGAAATGGAAGCCAGGCCCGGGCTCCAGCTTATTTCGCAATTCTTCTGTTATTTAAATGATTTTAGTCGGTTTGGGGGAAGCCAGACCTTTATAAATTAACAGCAGGGAAATACCAAAGGTGTCAGATTGCATATTTATCATCTTTTTCGTGTAATACTTAAATATGTATTAAGAAGTGACTGACATAAATTAGGCAGATTTCAGAAGCCACAGGCCGTGGCTTGTAGAGGACCCCCTTCTGCTTGACATTTCATCCTTGTCAAAGATCAAATTATTTTAATTTAGGCTGCAAATTATAAGGAATGAAGACTTCTTTGTGGGAATTCCCTGTGGTAATCTGACTTTTGTTGTTACTGCTGCTTGTCAGTGTGCAAAAGATATAATATGCATGCAAATAAGGTTAAAAAATATGTACTATCTAATTATCCAGCCAGTACATTCCACTTGAAGACAGTGGGAGGCCTGACACACAGTATGTGTTTGATTCATTGAGGCCTGTAGGGTATTTACACAAGATTACTTTTAATTATGAAATTAATATCTGTTTATCTAGAATGTATAGTGGTAAGTGAGTATACACATGAGCAGAATTCTTTAGTAAAAAGAAATCATCTTAATTTAATACATAAAAAGGAGGAAAAATAACTTGCCTCTGAAAAAAAGACATCATCAAGACCTTGGTTTCACCCTCTTTGAAACAAATTGAATGAAAACTTGGCACTTTCTCTTGCATTTGTTTCTACCACTGCCAAGTAGGCTCAAGATGTTTTGCTTTATTTCACAGCTTTTTGTGTGTGTGTGTGAACATGATTCAGTATGATGAGGAGAATGTGGAAGGAGAGTTTTTCACCATTTTGGTGGAACACTACCTCTTCTAGATCCCCAAATCATGATTTTCATGAGAAAGAGTATGATAAAGTGAATATCAGTAAGTTTTCTGTAACGAAACAAGGCAAATGAAACAATCACACTGTAGATGCACATTAAGCTATGAAGTGCACATCCCCAACAAAGCTCTTTGTAAAACAAAATGTTTTACGTTCAAATCGCTTTTCATATTAACTTACCACTGGAAATTGGAGAACAATTTCTGGGATATATTTATTATAAGTGTCATTTTAGAAAGCGTGAAATAGATGAATAAGTAATAATTCCAAAAATACGGAGTAGCTTTGACAGTTCACATCCATCAGTGGAGATAAACAGTAAATTAAAGAAAATAAAAAATTGACCACTCCGAATACAGCAATGTGTCGTCGGTTAGCAAGTTCCGTCATTCTTAATAATCAAAAGGGTGTCCGTCCCCATGCAAAAAGAAAAAAAAAAAAATCTGGCTGAATAATTATTTTCATTTTTCAACTTATTGTTACAGTAGCCATGACGTAATGATGGATTGGAAATTCCTTTTACTATTACTCTTATCATTCCCCTCACCCAGCCTGCCTTCTCCTGCTCATTTGTTTAGGCCTCTCACTGCCTTTGACAACCTGCTTAGAACTTTATGTAGTCCAAGAAACCACCCTGGGTTACGCCCATGTGATTCCAGTGTCTTTGACTTGCTGTTTAGTACTGTATCTTTTTTTCCCCAAAAGTCTCTTAAGCCTTTTTCTCTGCCCCAAAAATGAGAACATGAATCATGAATTCTGTTTATTTACTTTCCCCCAATAGTGCTTTACAGTGTATCCAACAAATAGAATTCAATCATTAAAATTTCTGTGTGAAAATTGACCAAACGTCCCAGAATCAACCTCTTTGTATCACATTAGAACTTTGCAGCTGGTTATACGTGCAGACACTAGCCGTTGTCTCTCTCAACAGTTTTCTGTAAACGAAGATAGAGGTGATTTAATTTGATCGTTTTCAAAGGCTTTTAATGATAACTGGCTAATGTTAGTGGCTGCTTTATCTTTGATATTGACATTTAAGGTAACCAATTAAGTGTTCTTGACAGGTTTATTCAGAAATGACAGGATTTGGATTTAAAAGCTCTTATTAAAAGATAAGGAAATACAAAAGGAATTAAGGAAAGAAAGAAAATATCTTCCTGTTTCTGCTTTTTTTTTTTTTTTTTTTTCCCACTGATCAGTGTGATGGAGTACAGATAGATTTAATAAACATCTCTCTGGAAGGAATTGCTATTTTGAACATACCAAGCATGCATGGAGGATCCAATCTTTGGGGAGAGTCTAAGAAAAGAAGAAGCCATCGCCGAATAGAAAAAAAAGGGTCTGACAAAAGGACCACGCTCACAGACGCCAAAGAGTTGAAGTTTGCAGGTCAAGGTAAGTTTTCTAAAATTAAAGATTTTTCCATTGCACTATAAAAGTCGATATATCTATGCAGTTGTATTGCGATTAAATTGTATCATAATACTTTCTAAAATCATGTATAAGTTGGCTATATTTATCATGGATTTTTTTTTTTTTCCTGTTCTCCTTTGTATATAGCTCTTCCCTCAGTAAATAAAATACACGTGGATATTTATTGGATACTAAAATAGTACATATTATAGATTAAGATCTTCCTATTACTGAACACAGTCACCATCTAGAATGAGCTTGTCTTGATCAGGATTTTTGAGCTGGTGTAACAAGGGCCTTGTAAAGGCTTTTCTAAGGTTTGCTGCAAGAGATTTTATTCTTGGCTATCTTACATTAAGCTATTGTTCTAAGTACCATGTATAGTACCATATTTAAATATCCTAGAGCCCTGGTGGCGCAGTGATTAAGAGCCACAGCTGCTAATCAAAAGTTCGGCAGCTTACATCCACCAGCCGCTCCTTGGAAATCCTGTGGGGCAGTTCTCCTCAGTCCTGTAGGGTCACTATGAGATGGAATTGACTCAATGGCAATGGATTTGGTTTTTCTTTTTTTCTGGTTTTAAATATCCCAAAGTACATTTTGGTTATCTTTTGCTATTTTTCTGGAAAGTTAATAACAAGTTAGAGAACTGGGGAACAGAGCAAAGGACTAACAAAGCAGGATTAAGTAGCTTTGGATCAAGGTATAGTCTTCTTTACAATTTTTGAGTGCAAAAGCACTTTGGATCAGAATCTTAAATTTCATTGTAATATAGTTCACATTTGGTCCATAACACCTAAGTTTTGTTGATCGATTTTTATAAACAACGATATCAGAGTGGTGATATTCTAATACCTGATCATACTCCAGTAATTTACCTATATTGCCTTATAATATTTCTTTTACTTTCTAAGGTTTACCTAATAACATTGCTAGCATTGAGGGAGCCAAGAAAACATATTGGTTTGGCTAAGTATAGCAAGAAGATAATTTGAAGCGGTTGCAGCCTTATGAGTCCATTAAAAAATAATAATAATAAAATACAATATGAGCATGGTAGATGCACTTGATAATGGTGGGCATATAGCTTTTGTTTTGAAGTCTTCAGATACCTGAAGTTTCAGCAGCAGGCAGTGACTGCTATTCTGTGGAATTTGGTGATCATGATGGTGACAAAGATTGATGTAGAAAGTGGTAGGCATCCCCTTGAAGTTATTACAACCTGCCAATGACAGGAGGTTTTGATGTTCTTTAAATTTATAGGTGATCCTGAAGAAGTTGTGTAATTTAATACAAGCAAGCTTCCACCAAATCATTTAAAATGTTTTAGACTCATGAATGGAATATAATTGTATGAAAACATAGAGGAAAATAATTTTTTGAAGATAAAATATAGAGAGAAGAAAGAAAAGGTTTGTGCTAGATGAAGTTATACATGAAGTGAAAAATTATAATAATTTGACTATTAATAATATAATATATAATAATTAGCTTCCAGGAGTTATTTATATTAGCATTTTATTTTCATTTAAATGTAAGGAAAAAAGATTTCTAAGAAGAGTAGTTAAAAAAATTCTGAGTACTTATATTAGTTCAAGGATCATACTAAGGCCAAACTTAAAAATCTTTCTTCTGAATATATATACTATATATTTTTTTATATATGTACTCATTGCTTCCTTCCTAGTAAATATTTTATACTGTGTATATATACAAAATAATTTCCAGGTTTATTTTTCTATTCGATTCCTACATCTCAATACTTGGCATGTCCTTTACATGTAGAACAACAGTTTCCAGATATTTATCTGAATTCATTCTCAATGGCTCAGCTGCCAACTACATTCACGTTCTGGGCTGTTTGAAAATGTATAAGACATGTGGTTATGTTGCTCCAAGACAAGTGTCTGTAGAATGTTTCACTTCATTTTTAAACAGAGAGCTGCCACAGACATACCGTTTGCCTGGCCTCACTCACCAACTTTGTATGCTTTTTTCAGGAATACACGTTTGGGATAAAGTACAGACAAATCAGTCATAGGTGTTATCACAGACTGTCAGTGCCTGAAACTGTAGGGAAAGCTCACTCTTGCCATTCTGTCTTCTTCCTTTCTAGTCTGGAACTCTTAGGACCACGTTCCCGTAAGTAAAGGGAACGGAGGAAGCAGGGGCATGCTGGGTTTGTTGCTTAGGAATGTATTTGTTGTCAGTACATAGATGAGGAAAACAGCAGAACTCAGAGTTTTTGCAGGTCATAGTATGAGCCAGAGCAGAAACATATTTATGACCGATTAGACTCAACATTTTGTTCTCTTTCTTAACCTATTACACTTACAGTTTTGATTTAGTTTTATTTCAGATCATTATGATCTTAACACTAAATGTAAGCTTGTGAGCTATGTGTGAAAAAACACACTACTATGTATTCATCAGTGTTCTCTTTTTATTAATTTTATCAAGTAATTAAAATTATATATTTTGCAATAGAAGAACCAAAGCTATTTCCAAATGCCTCTAAGTCTTGATTTCATGTTTATTTGTGTTAATTCTTAAATCTGATAACAGAGATAAAATTTACTATTTAAGACATTTGCGTGTGTCCCTTTCTTAAATGGTAATATCTTCTTTTACTTGATTTTGTTTTCAATTTCTTTACCCCAAAACCACAGTAATATTAAATGTGAGGGTCAGTCACTATTTTAAATCTAGATTTATTTTTAACTTTTCACAAACTGATTAGAAGTACTTATTTTAGGATGAAGTATAGCAAATATAACTCCCGTCCAACAAGTTTTTTTTGTTTTTGTTTTTGTTTTTTAACCTATATTGAAGTTAGTATAATTCAGGAGAAAAATGAAAAATTTAATAATGTGACTTTCTTTTTATAAGAAAATTTTTTTAAATATTAACTAAACTTTTCTCATATGCCTCTCTAAAAAATTACCAAAAGTTTAATCTAAATTATTACAATATCAGATAGAAACATATTTCTATAAATTTTAGAAAGTTTTTTTTTTGTAAGCATACATAACTATGTTCATGTCATAGATACAATTTATTTTATTTAACAAAAGTATTCGAATTAGGGAAAAAGGTTGACATTTTTGCTTTAAATTTAAGAACTGACATACATCAAAAGATACAAGATCAAGTTTGGAGCATTAAATCCTCATTTATAACATGCAGTACCTGATCTGGGACTCTAGCACATTTTATTTGCTTTCAGCCTTTGAGGTCACTCACAGCTTAAGATCCAGAGTATCTTTAATTAATAAATTCATTGTTTGGGAATTTACAGTTAACTTAATTTAGAATTGACAAAAATTATAATTCATTCATTTAAATAAATTGTTATCCCAGCAAAATACTCTAAAAACAGTTGAATGCAATTCCAAAGCATATTCACACGCACACTCACCTAATTCAGAAGACATTTTCTTTGTGTGTTTTTTTTTAATAAATACATGTGAATGTGTTATATACAAATATAGTCTTTAAGCGAAATTGTAAAGTAAGCCAAGTTGCTCAATGTTCTTAACCTCCTTTATATTCAATCCTCTTTCCCATTTCCTTCAGCTGCTAAGTTCATCTTTGCCTCCTCCTCTTCTGAGTTAAATCCAAACCTCAGAAAAATGTCTAATAAATTCATTCACATTAATGTATAAATGACTGATTGCAGATGAAAGTAGAGGTATTTGCATTTTAAAAGAAATAAAGGCCTTCAGCTAAAACATTATTTTTCAAACCATGTTCCACTGAGTTATAACTGCAATCCTTCAGCAGTTCGGTAAAAACTTGGTTCAAATTCGTTATTGCCATATACTTGAACAATTAGGAAAAAAACTATAATAAAAACACAGGCTAAATTGTGCCCTATAAAAATATTTTGTACTATTAACAGTTCTCAAATCATCAATTTGTGTTACCAAAGTAAGTGTGTCTGTGCATATTTAATGAAGAAAATAGCACAAAGGGTATATTACCAGGACAGCACATGTGACCACGTACAGTAAAAAGGCTGCCAAACTCAGGTGACTTTGGTCAAGCATCAAACATTGCATAAAAATCAGTGAAAGTGCCTGCTTTTCTGTGTATACTTTTACCAAAAATACAATTAAATATTTTTCAAAAGTCAGTGGAAGTCAAAACAAGATGACGATACCAATATATTACATAAAAATGTAAATTGTGTTTTAGAAATACTTTCAATCATAAAGAACCTGTATTAGTTAAAATGCCTCTCAAAAATAATATGCTTGTACCAGTTTATATATTAACCTCACTTTTATCAGAGATGGGTTGTGATGTAAACATGCTCACAACTGCAGCCAAAGAGCAAGCAATGAAATTGAAACTAAAGCTATCAGTTATATAATTTTGAAAAGTTGAAACTTTGAGTGAATATCTGACAGAGACAGCAAGTAGCATTATATCATATGTTTTTATTGACAGAGTTGAAAAATTATGTTAAGAGACACTTTTGAAAAGTGATTTTTTTTTAACCAAATAGTGAGGACTTCTTGAAGAATGTAAGCAGTTTTTAATTATTCTAATTGATGTAACTTTGTTGATACAAGTCTGACTATTATACTTTCCAGTCCTGGAATCAGCATAGTTTGAGACTGACAAATGAGATGTAGGAAGTTTATACCGTTTACCATTACATATTTGTCTCTATCAGGATCTTCCCAACACCACACAACCAAAATAAAATGCAGAAATCAATAAAAAATAAGATGGTGAAGACATTGCAACTGCCTTCATCAAAATAGCTCCATGACTGTCATAGGTTGACCATACTGAAGTGTTAGCAATTTGAATCTCTAATGTAAATATATACAAATAAAATATTGATTTTTTTTTTGTTTACTGGTTTTTAAGTATTGCCTTATTTGCAAAAATCAAACAAACAAAAAGTTTACTGCTTAAAATAGTTTAAGAACCACTGAGCAAATGAGTAATTACATTCAAATCAGAGAGTTTCAAGCACTTGGCAAAAGGGAGGTATCGCTGGCTGCAGCTGAACTTCCTGTTTCAAACTCATTAAGTAGATGACTCTCTGTATCACATATGGATACAATTAGCCAGGTATCAGTCATACAACAATTTATTTTAAAAACTAATTAACATATTATATGGTCCAAGATATTTTAATTGATTTGTTTCACATTTACCAAAGCTTATTCTTTTATGTGGACAGAATTTCCCAAAGTGCAGCGTGCACTCCGTTGATAGAAAAGAAAGTAATTTAGGTGATACATGGATAAATATTTTAAAGTTTAATAGTTCTGTATTTATTATTATAGTTTTATTCTATCTATGGAAACCCTGGTGGTGCAGTGGTTAAGAGGTATGGCTGCCAAACAAAAGATCAGCAGTTCGAATCCACCAAGTGCTCCTTGGAAACTGTATGGGGTAGTTCTACTGTGTCCTATAGGTTCACTATGAGTCTGAATCAACTCGACAGCAAGAGGTTTGGTTTTTGTGTTTTGGTTATTCTCTTTATGGCAAGGGATGCTGGTTTGCTGGTTTTTATTTATAGTAGTAATTCATTTTTCTTTTTAAACTAAATCCATTTAAGTAAAAATAGAGTAAAAAGAATAAAGTAAATAATACAGGAGATAACGTAGATACAGCAAATATTGTGAAGGTAGTATAAGAATGACTAAAGCTTAGAAAATTGCACTAAGGTAATATTGTAGCTTACCACCCATATCACCACTTCATTCATTTGCATATAGCCTCATGCATGAATGTTGTTGTTAGTTGCTGTGAATGGATTCTGACTCATGGTGACCCCATGTATTACAGAGTAGAACTACACCATAGGGTTTTCCTGGCTGTAATCTTAATTGAATCTGATTATCAGGGCTTTCTTTGGCAGTACTTTTGTATGGGTTCAAACCACTAATCTTTAGGTTACTAGCTGAGCACAAACCATTTGTGCCGCCTAAGAACCAGTGGGCATGAATACTTGCTGTAAATATTATTTATATTCTTCATCATCTTGCATAAGATTTACTATACATCAGCTCCTCCTGAGTAAGTTTAACCATATACTTCATATCTAGCACATCCACCCACCCACCCTATTGTTGTGTGCTGTGTACTTAGGGAAGACCACGCCGTTGAAGATCCAGAGGGGTAAGACTGTGCATCTGGTTAGCTGTCAAGAAGTCTCTCCACATGAAGTGACTTTATTATTATTATTTTAAACTCCTAGAAAGTAAGAAGAAAAAAGATAAGGCATCCAAACCATTTTGACCAAAGAAAATAAATAAGATGATATCTGTGAAAACTTGGCTAAACTTGAATTTATTTTGCCTCTAAATATATATAAGGTTACTGGCTTCAGTGTCTCCGTCTTTAAAATGGAAATGATGAATTCTGGAAAATTTTTGATTAATTTGTGTGCACTGTACATTGTATTGCCCATAAAACTGCATAAACAGCATTGAAGTTGTAAGACTCTGAAACTTTCTGTACCTTGTAAAAGTTATACTTATCTAAGTTGATAATAATGGACATTTGTTATTATTACCAATTTTTCTAAACATTTTGTGGGTTATTTAGGGTAATTTAGAAAGCAGTGTTTTAAACTGTCTAACTATAACTGCAACATTCGTTTTAGAGCTGTAGATGATGTCTTTGGCATTCAAACACAGGCAACAGAACAATTTCCAAGCTTTAAATTCAGCTATTAAGTCAATTAAATTTAGAAACAAGAAAAGGATTTCATACTGCATTATTATATCTAGATGTTAAATTGTTGAAAAAGATCATGGCATTTGAGATGTTGCCTTTCACAAAAATATAGGCATATACTAATAAGTTCATTAATTGAAAAAGATAGATCCAAATATTTGCTACCTAGTAACCTTTAAGAAGATGTCTCAAAGAGTTTCTCATTGTATGTTGGTAAACTATCTCCTTTGAAACTTTCCAGCAATTGGGTGCTATAAATAATAGCACATCTTTAATAAAGCTATTGAAATTTCAAAATTGCTGTTTGCAATTTGAGATTTCATCGTATGCCTGGATATCTTTATGTGACTATTCTCTGATATTTTTCACAAAGTGCATGCCTTCAAAGCTTATCAAATAGAAATAAAAAAAAATAAAGAATGTTAGAGTTATTTCCTACATAAAATATGTAAAAATAGAAATATGCTTTCAAATATAAGACCACTTAGTCAAAGTAGTCTTCTCTTTGGCCTGGTTGCCTTATAAAAGCATTTATATTATCAAGAAGCATTTATAAAGTTTCTATCTGACATAGCACTATAAAAACTGTGGAGACACTGCTAGCCTCCTAGAAAATTGAAAAACAGAATCTAGAAATATGAATACATTTATATTTTAGGAACTGAAACTCTAGATAGAAATAATTAGAATGTCCTCATATCCCTACTAGGGCTATACAAAATACCTCTTTTAGTAGCAATCATCATTGCCCTTTTTTCCCTGTTCAACAGTCAAAGTTTCAAAATCTGACATGTGGTATAATTCTAGACACAACCTCACTCATGGGAATCTCTTAACGGCAGAGTTGGTAAAGCAGCAAAATTATTTCAGGTTGAATATAACAGACAAATACTCATTTAAATGGAAAGTGGTATTTTCTAATGCATAAAGTGAGATCACTGCCTTTAAGGATTCATTCCTGGATCCAAACTGAAATCAGAAAAATGGAGAAAATCCAAAGAACAAGTGTAGGGGAATGACAGCACTGGGAGTGACTTGCTTTCACATAATGAATCTGGGAAAAGCTGACAAAAATAAGTTTTTAGTAGCAGTTGCACTTTGGAAAAGGTAAGAATTGGCAATCAGTGTAATAGGGGTAAGGGGAAGAAGACATTTGTTAACCTGAGGGCTTTAATTAGGCCCAGGCTGTTATCTTACCTGTCTTCTAAGATGGAATGCCTTTTTGTTTTACGAATGCTAAATGCTGTTCTGGGACCCTTCTACATTCTAGCTATTGATATTAATTGTAACATCAGAGAAAGATGAAAAATGTGAATGCTTTAAATGGTCATTTTCTATAAGATAGTGATGTCTGTTATCAGTGATAAAATTATCATCTTATGTATTTCTGTGATATATGTAATGCTGAGCCAGTTGAAAATAATGGCAGGTCATCTACACAAGCTAAGGCGCCATGATAATTTTAAGTAAATTTAGTATATGCAGTGGTGGAAACGTAAAACAGATTTCCAAGTTCAATAAATATTGTCTGAATATATAAGCCTCAACTAAATAAGTAGCACTCTTAGAGCATGATTTCAAATATTAGTCACATAAAGTTTCCAAATATGGGACCAGCTATAGAAAAGTTTTCTAAAATATAAAGCCCTGTATTTGTAGATGATAAACTAGGGTTCATCTAATAGATGTCTCCTGAGAAAATTACAATGGTTTTTCTCATAATTAAGACATAGGATAATAAAGTAAGGAGGATTATTAAAAGTTGTAAGCACAAAAGAACTATTTGACATTAACTACAAAAATTGTTAAATATAGTCATGTTCTATTTTTGTCTGCATTGGTATTAAAACTCACACTTTCTTTTCCTTTGTGATAGAAAATAATGACCAAGAAAAACTGTAAGCTAATTGAGAATGAAGCTTCAATTGTGCCATCTTGAGGGGTATCTCATTTAGAGATTTCAGTCATAACAGGGCATATATTGGACTTTTATTTTACTTTTCTTCATGTATAATATATATATTTTTTCTGGTTACCTTAATGGATGTGATGAGATGGCCATCATCTAGCACCAGGCTTTTCTTGCAAACATTTGTCTAACTACCAAGAGGTGCTAGGGTGTCTGGTAGAAAGCAAAGCAACCTGTTGCTTGAAAGATTCAAACCTCACCACCTATTTCATTAGCTTTGAGCTGTGTGAATTTTTGTCTACCAAAGTAGCTAACCACTGGAGTTCTGTTGCCATGAATTTAGTTTCCATGAATCTAGTCTTTTATTGTGTAGAACTAACTAGCATATAAACTGGGCAATGTCCAGCTCAGTTTTTGAGGAAATCAGTAGAGATTCATATAAATCACTAATCCCCACATCCCTGTCTCCCTCCCTCACTGAATAATCATTCTTCCAGCTTAGTAAAAACAGTTCCACTGCTCTTCCTTTACAAACTGTGAATTTATAAACTCAGTATTTTTTGTGTCTGTTTTAGGTTATGTCTGTTGGCTGCTGTCACTTATTAATCAGGTTAAGCTAAATATTGAAGCCTGGATATTATAAGGTGAGAGCCATTTGAAATAAGACTTAAAAAAAACTCCTCCGTGGATAAACATGACTAATTTAAATGAGCCCTGGGGAGATTTTTTGGGAAAGTTCAAATGCCTGATGAATGCCTCCCTGTTATTCTAATTATCCCATTATATGGCACAAAATAAAAATCTCATTTCATCCTTTTATTTACTAAGCAGCTCTCATTATCGTTATATTTTAGCTGTTCAAGACCTGAAAGATTGCTCCTCGTTGAGAGATTCATTAGAAGAGAATAATTATATTTCACAGATTGGCAGAAAGAAAATGTATCTTTGAACAATTCCATTTCCCTGAACAGTTGTTCATTTTAGGTGGAAGACAGGTCTATTAAGTACCTTCTACCCTTTTTAAACATGTCAAAGCTAACCATTAATATTGAAATTAGTAATTTGGTTCTGATTTAATGAAACAATCAGTTGCTCTTTGTAGAACTGTTTCTATGACGAAACACAAATATAACAAATAGTATTTTCAAATATTAAATAAGGAAAAATATTTAAAATGCTTCTTATGCACAAAGATTTAATTCAAGTCTCTTCTGAGAGTTAAAGGCCATAGCATACTGACTTTTTCCTACTGATGCTTGAGAATATATAGTTCTCGATCCAAAAACTACATAAAGCATATTTTCTTGCTAAGTCTCTGGCATTGAAATTTTGAGAGTGTCTTGTTAGAAAACAGTAAAGAGATAGAAAATCAACCAATATAAAAGATTATTCCATTTTTAGATTTATTGTAAGAGAGGTTTATGGGATTTGTGATTAAAGATCTTTTCAAAATAAAAAAGAGCCATGTGCACAAAAAAAATGTGACTTCAAAAGAAAGTAGGTCTGAGACATTTTACTTCATATTTGAACTTGTTAGTGCTGTGAAACAACTTATTCATGATCACGTGAAAGTGGATACCTCAGCTCTTATTCTAAATCTCTCTGGTAACTAATTGCATGAGCAATAACAATACAATCTATTAATCACTGACAGTTTTGCCAGACTTTCTATACTTGAAGACCAGCACTTTCTTCCTTAAGAGTTGTTGTATTGTAGTCCTCTCTTCACAATACCACTCTGGCCAGTTCACCAAGACTGAAGTACAAGATACCTAGTGAGCTTGTTAGTTGCCAGCAAGTCAATTCTGACTCATGGTGAACCCATGTGTTAACAGAGTAGAAATGCTCCATAGATTTTTCTTGGTTGTAATCTTAAAGGAAGCAGATTGCCACACCCTTTATTCTTTGGTACCACTGGTTTGAACTGCCAACCTTTAGGTTAATAGTCGAGTGCAAACTGCTTGCGCCAGCCAGGAACCTTCTAGTGAGCCTAGTGAGAAGCAAAGGGTCAATATATATATACCTTTACTTTATTTCACAAAGATGTTATTTGATTTTAAAAAGACAGTAATTGCATCAAATTTGAATAACAATTTGAAATGTGTGCAGGATTTGAAGAGATCTCAGAGATTTGTGATGAATTAACTTGTATGTCTCATTTTAAAAGTATGTAACAAAAAAAAATGCTGACATATTAGCAGTACTATTTTGAGTTGAAGTTTGAATCTGAGGTTTTGAACTTTTTTGGAATTAGGTGTTACAGTGAAATTGTGAGAGGCAGAACTCGACGGGACTGCCTTATTTTTCCAGGTCTTGCAGGTTTTCTGCCTTTGACAGGGTGCAATCTTACCACTGTTCTATCTCTCGTTTTAGTGGAAAATATTTGAGTTTTTTTTCTCTGACGGGTTTCTGCCTTACGCAGGTTCCAGCTTTCACAGGTTTTGCTGTATTTTAAAATTATTCATTAATATATTTTCTGTCCTTTTTATGGATCCCTGGTAGTGCAGTGGTTAAGAGTTTGGCTACTCACCAAAAGGTCGGCAGTTTGAATCCACCAGCTGCTCCTTGGAAATGCTATGGGGCAGTTCTCCTCTGTCCTATAGGGTCGCTATAAGTAGGAATCGACTAGACAGCAATGGGTTTGGTTTAGGTTTTTGTCCTCTTTATTACTAAGATGTGTTTCTTCCCAAGAGTTTCTATAAGTTCTTTATCTCAATTGCTTCATTAAGATAGATTATTTTAGTTTTCATTTTTGCTGTTTGGTTTCTGAATATTTTATATGTATTATTTTTGTAAACATTGCTTTTAACTCAAATGTTGATACAAAGGTCAGCAATTAACAAGGAACTGTAACAGGTGTTTCATTCTTGAGGTGGGGAATGAATGTGCTGTTTATGGTAGATACTGAAATTTAACTTCCTTTACAAGTCAAGAAACCAAAACATTGCAATCAAACAAAAATGAAATAAATGCATTAGTTTAGGCATACAAGTAGAATTAAACTAAAAAAAAAAATAATAACCATTGGATAGACTTTAATAAGTATGTTTATTAAAGTACCATCGAGTACTTAGATAAAATGCCTCAGATTATGTATATTTGAGAAAACATGCACGCTTGTGTGTGTCTGTATGCATATGTATTGACTTTGGTTTATGAGAGAAGTCTAATGGATATAAACCAAACCAAACCTGTTCCCGTCAAGTCAATTCCGACTCATAGTAACCGTATAGTACAGAGTAGAACTGCCTCATAGGGTTTCCAAGGAGTGGCTGGTGGATTCGAACTGCATACCTTCTGGTTAGCAGCAGAGCTCTTAACCACTGCGCCACCAGGGCTTCCTAACGGATATGCAGATATCAAAATAAAGCACTTGAACATAAGTTATTTTAAAAGTCCTAATCAGAAAGCCAGTCAACCCAACCATTGCTTTAGGAGAAAGGCAGGAGGATTTTATATTTATTTTAATTGAGGAAGGAGAGAATCAGAGAGAACATATCTCTAAAAAACAAAATATTGCCCCAGCTCTCTCAAGGGGGGAAGGGGGGGACAGTGAAAAAGTGTAAATAGAAGAAAGGAATTCTTCTTTCTCTGTCTTCACTTTCTTTTCTTCCACTATATATCATCCTTTGAGAATTTTTCTTTCTTCAGATATTGTCACTCTCCTCCTCCAGATAAGAAGGCCCATTCTGTAGTGACCCCTGCCGCAGTAGCTGAACAATTCATGCTCTTGATTGACACTTGTAGCATGTTTACACCTACTTACGGATCAGAAGACTGTACCTTCTGAAGGTCGGTAGGAAAAATTTTGTTCCATACTGTATTGACTTTTCTTTCTTTTTTGGTTTTAAGTCTTCCCATGAGGTGTGTTATAAAAAAAGGAGTTAACATAGTCCATGGACAAGTAAAAAATAAGTAAATTAATATCATGCCTGTGGTTTATCTTACAACGAATTATCATCTCAACCCAGGATGTCTGCCTCCTACTTTCTTTTCAAGTCAACAGCCCCTGATGGGAAAGACTGAAGGTCAATGAATTTCTTACAGATAAGCTTTTGTTTATAATTTCCTAGACCACGACCATATAGCTTTAATAAGTTCTAGGTAAAAAGATAAAGAAATTTGTGACCTCAAACCAATTATTAACTTGGCCAATACTGTTTTATAACATGTATAATCTATGTTAAATGGGGATAAACATTCTCCTGAATTGTCTACCTCATAGAGTGATTTGCGTATCTCAGTACATTGTAAATAATAATTTACTATAGAAATGTAAGATGGTCTTATTATTATTACATAAGCTTATAAGACTATCCTTGTAGCATATGTGAAGCACTTCCAACCTTTGACCCACATTTGTGAGAGAGGTGGCAGAGGTTGAAGGTGGTTCTCCGACTATTGAATCAAAGCTAACTAGCCATTCTGGAAGGTAATCTTGGCATCACAGATTTATATAAAACATAGAATCAATATTTCACATTATTGGAACAGTCTCCTTTTCTGAAAAACTATACTGTGATTAAAATAGTGGAGTTCTCAAGACTTGAAATCTTTGAAATGAAATCTGATGAGGACTAAGGAATTCTGACTCACCTTTGAATTATAATACTTATTTTATTTTCTCAAGAAAGGGATAATTTATATTAGAATATTTGTACCAATAAAAATCTATTAGAATCTAGTCAACGCTTCCCTGGTGTTGGAATAATTGAAATATCTTGTTAGGCAGTTATTTTCATGTGTTCCTTGTTCCTCATAGTGAAATCGTGCAATACAGCATTTGCTCTCTGCACACCCTTTGGTTACATGCCTCTAGCTCCTGTGTTTCATACGAAAGTGGTGGTGGCCACAGTGCTAATTCCCTGACAGCCACATAAGTAAATCACCCATAATCACCCTCATTGATTAGGCAGCAGAGGCCAAGTTACCTCAGTGACCTGTTCAGGTTGTACCTGCTGCTCTTAAATTTCTGTTTCCCATCTGGCGGTGCAATGCATTGCTGGTAATTCACAGAGCTGTTTATAAAAGTCCTCTCTAAAGTAAGCTGTACGGGACAGTACAAGCTGCCTAACAAATTAATGACATTGTGCGGTGCTGCCTGCTGGGGTGAAAATAAATTGTAAGAGAAGACAGGGGACAGTTAATGGGCCCTAGCTACGCTGCAAAACTCTTCAAACTGGTGCTGACTGTGTGCCAATAGATGTGGCAATGACTGTCAACAAGATTTATGGCCCTTTAACATAGACTCAGTAAGAGTGGAAAGTTGAGGAAGTTCTGTGATTTTGTTTAAAATTTAGTGTCTCTGGCTTCTAAGGCAACTCTTACTAAGCAACAGGGTTACTGTGTCAACGCAGGTCACTCATAACTCTCGGGGAGACTCTTCATGGTCTTAAAACTGAATTTATGTTTTGTTGTTCTTGCATGTGTTGTTGTTTTGCTGTTGATGATGATAATGTTAATGCTGCTGTTTTTCCGTAAATGATCAGTGAATTAACAGATTATGATTTTATTAACACTTTTTTTTCTCAACCTAATTATTTGCTCGTTAACTGATGGTTTCTGTCTTCATTAGGAATTGTGTAGGAAGGACAGAATTTTAGATTGCATGAAACTGAGCTCAGCTCTTGCATTGAACTTGATTGCCCTTGTGTTAACTCTATATTTTATAAGCCTAGCTGAAAAATTTTTAAAAAAACATTTTATAATGGGCTATACATATTTAATTGAGGGATAACAAGTAACAATCTGTTAAAACCAGAATTGCCAATGTACACATAAGCCGTTCACCCAATACCTTCATATGTGCACAGCCAATCTGATTTGTGACCACTTCCTCTCACCCTCATTCACCTTAAGCCAAATTGGCCTTTTCTGATGCCACTGTATACACCAAGCTGCTCCTTAGAAACCCTATGGGGCAGTTTTACTCTGTCCTATAGGGTCACTATGAGTTGGGATCAACTCAGAGGCAATGGGTTGTTTTTTGTTTGTTTGTTTTGGTGTAAACCGAGGATGATAGCATCTCAGAGGCTTTGCCTTGATATCCTTGTGCATGTCTTTCGAAGCGCATGTATATACATTTCTGTTGGCTATATACTGAGGAATGAAAATTTGCCAGGCCAAAGGATATATACAGGAGTCCCTGGGTGGTGCAAAAGGTTAAGTGCAGGACTACTAACTAAAAGGTTGGTGGTTCAAACCCATCCAGAGGCTCCTGATAGCAAGGTCACAGTTTTGAAAACCTTATGAATTGCAGTTCTGCTCTGCACATATGTGGTCGCCCTGAGTCAGAATTGACTGAACGGCAACTCACAACAACAGGATATGTATAGGTTCAGCTTAAGGAGACAATCCCAAAAGTGGTTGTACTAATTTACTCTCCAACCAGCAGTGTATGAGAATCCCAGTTGCTCCACATAACTACCAGCACTTGTGCAGTCTTTTTTAATATGAGCCTTGTGGTTTATTGTGTTTTAAATATGTATTTTACTGATGACTAATGATGTGGAGGAGCCCTGGTGGCGTGGTGGTTAAGAACTCACTGCTAACCAAAAGGTCGGCAGTTTGAATCCACCAGCCGCTCCTTGGAAACCCTATGGGGAAGTTCTGCTCTGCCCTATAGGGTCACTATGAATCGAAATCAACTCAATGGCGATGGTTTCGTTTGGTTTTTAATAATGTGGAATATGTTTTGTGTGTGTGTCTTACCAGGCTATTTGGATGTTCTCTTTTTTGAAATGTCTTAGCCTCTTGTCTATTTTTTTGTTTTTTACTTTTTATTTATTGTTTTAATACTTGAAAGAACTGGAGTTATTTGTTGGCTCTGTGTATTGTATATATATTCTCTGCCTTTCTGATTTGTCTCTTCTTAATGATAATGTCTTTTGAAAAAAAGAACATCTTGAATTTATTGAAGTCCAATGTATTAATTCATCTCTTTATCATTACTGCTTTTTAAGCTTGTGGTTAGTGTGTTTTCATCCTTTTAAAATTGCTTATTATAATAGTGGCATGGGGGCGGTGTCTGACCTCCTCTAACTTCACAAGGGGGAAAGAGAATCAAGATCAACAGCCCAAGGCTGATTCCTATGAGGCAGAGGTCAGACATGTGTCCTCTCTCTGCCATCTTTACCAATTCTGACACCAACTGTCCCTCCCATGGCATTCTCTACTTCTCTGTTGGGTTCAATAATTCATTGCAATGACCACACAATACTCACAAACAATACTCACGATTATGGGGATTATTAGGGTAGTAACAGGTTATAATTCAAGTTCAGGAACACTCAGGATATAATTTTTCCATCAGGACAGCCTCTTCCCAGCCATGCTCACAGGCACACCTCTCCCTGGCCCTCAGCTTCTGCCCAAAGGCACTCAGTTTTCTCGCTCTGTGGGTTGGGAAGCCCACTTCACGGTTTCTCCTGCCATTCTCTCCTGCCACCACTTCTCTGCCACTGCTTTGCACCATCTTCAGGGTTACAGCTCGCTCTCGGTCTCCTGCATCCAAGAGCTTCTCAGTGCAGGGATCCCAGGTCCGAAGGACGTGCTCTCTGCTCCTGGCTATTCTTCCTTGGTGGTGGTAGGATCGTCTTTTCCCATCTCTGGGGTAGCACATTTCAAGCCCAGAGAGATGGCAAAACTGACCAATCCCTTTGGTGGGCCACGATACCCTATCACACAGTCCCATCCAATCACTTGGGTGGGAGTTACAAGACCATGACTAGAAAGGCCACACAAGAGTGATCCATCACATTGCATTTATGTCATTTTCTAGAATCTTTATTTGTTTAACTTTAGCATTTAGATGAAATTGATTTTGTGTCTGTTTTAAGGTCTGGGCCAAGAATAATTTCTTTTTTTTATATCATTATCTAATTGTCACTGCACTATTTATTGAAAAAGCTTCTTTTCCACTACTTAGTGGTAAAATCATCTTAATTCAAGTGTCCATTTGTATGTTGATTTATTTCTGGACTCTATATTACACACTAAGAGTCACCATACTTTTTCTGTAAAGTGTCAGATTGAAAATATTTTAAGATTTGTGAGGCCAGATGCTCTCTGGTTCACCTGCTCAACTCTGCCATAGTAATGTGAAAGTAGCCAAAAACAATGTATTAATGAATGGGCATAGCTTTGTTCCAATAATACTTTACTTACAAAAACAGGCAGCAGGGAAGATCTGGCATAAGAACCATAGTTTGCTGACACCTGTTCTACACTGACCACAATACCTACAGTCGACACTAGTCTATTTATCAATCATTATGTTAATGCTACACTCCCCTAATTAATGTTTTATTCTTCAAGAACATACTATTGCAATTTCTTGCACATTTTAAAATTAGCCTGTTAATATCAACCCTCTCCAAAAAAATAGTAATAATAACTGCAGAGATGTTGATTGAAATTGTGTTAATTTCGTGAGAATTGATATATTTATAATCTGAATCTCTTAATTAATGAACATGGTATATCTTTCCATTTATTTAGGTTTTTTAATATCTCTATAATAATACTTTATAGTTTTCTATGTAATGGTCATATTCCTAAATATGTGATGCTTTTTTGATGCTATTCTAAACAGTATCTTTTAACATTTACTTCCTAACTGTTTTTTGCTGTTATGTAGAAATACAAAACTTATCAGTTATAGTAGTGTATCCCATAGATTATTTTGGATATTCAGTGTATGTAATAATTTCATTTATAAGTAACGATAGTTTTATTTCTTCTTCTTCTTCTTTTTTATCCTTATACCTTTTCTTTTCTTATGTATCTGGTTCCTACGATACAATGCTGAATATGAGTAGTGATAGTGGGCATGATTGTCTAGTTCTTGATATTAGCTATGGGGTAAAGGTTTTAATATTTTACCATTTATATGATGTTTGCTATATATTTTTCTAGACATACCTTATCAAACCAAATACTTTACCTTTTATTCCAAGTATACTAAGAGTTTTATTGTAAGTGGGTGTCGAATTTGATCAAATTCTTACTTGGCATCTATTGAAAGAATAATACAAGTTTTCTCCTTTATTCTGTATATGTGGTGAATTATATTGCTTAATTAATTTTAAAGAAAACTAATATTCCTTAAATAAATCTAATTGTCATAATATATTATCTTCTTTACGCATCACTAAGTTCAATTTACTAATACTACATTTAGGATTTTGCATCTAAATTCATGATTTCTTAAAACAATCCTACTCTATTCTCTGAAGACATGTAAACTCAAAGTTTTCTTTATGAAAATTTGTAGAAGGTCAATTAAAAAAATAGATATAACACTATATAGATTTTCCGTAGTTCCTCTCATGTCAGTTTTGACAAGTTTTGTATGTGTTTGTAGAATTTTTCCATATCTTCTGTTTTCATATCTATCACTATATGCTGTTTTAAGTATTCTTGTTTTCTTTTCAATATCTGTATTTTCTTAAGTGATGCACGTTTTGATTCGTTATCTTTGTAATGTATTGTTTTCTTCCTCCGTTTTCTAAAGATTAGACCCCTTGTTTGTCACTCTCATCTTCCTGCTCTTAGCAATAATTGTAGTCACCTTTCTTCTGGCCTTTGAGTGCCATCCTTTCATATCTATTATTTAGGGATTTTGTATTCTCATTTTTGTCAGGAATTGCAGATCAGTGAATTTCATCTCCTACCATCAACTTTGTCCTACAAAGGACAGAAGTCACTGAGCTTCTTAATGATACTGATGCTCCTCTACATAGCACATTTTTTACTGTTTGGTAAATGGAGTGTCCTTTGATCCAACCTGGCTGTGCAATGTTTAAGTCCTTGGCTGGTAACTGAAAGGTTGGCAGTTCAACCCACCAGCTACTCTGAAGAGAAAGAGTTGGCGGTCAGCTTCCATAAAGATTTAAAACCAAAACCAAACCCATTGCCATCGAGTCTATTCTGGAAGCAGATTGCCACATCTTTCTCCCACGGACCTGGCTGGTGGGTTCGAACCATCTACCTTTCAGTTAGCAGGCACACATTTAACTACTGTGCCACCAGGGCTCCTTTGTAAATATTTACAACCTTGAAAACCCTACGGGGCAGTTCTACTCTGTCACACGAGGTCACTATAAGTCAGAAATCAACTCAAGGTTACCAAACAACAACAGAGAGGAAAAGTAGGGTGAAATTTTAGGCTAATTTCTCTGCTCTTTTCTTTTCTCTAGGACCTTGACACCTTAAGTCCTTGCTCCCTTGGTTTTCTCACATCCAAAAAACAGCTTTTCTAGGTGTTCTTGGCAGGATGATTAGTCTCAAAAAAAAAAACTAATCCACCGTACCCAGAAGAGGAAATCCTTATTATAATGATCTTTTGCTATCCCTATAGTTTTTCATTTATTATTTCAATTTTATTTTGTATTGAATCCAACAGAAGTGTACAAAACACATAGAGGAAATGTTTATAAGGATAAAAGAAATCATTACTTTTTCTGATTACTGTGTTCACCTGGCCAACCAAGTAGTGTCCTGTGATTTTGAGAAATAAAAAGGAATAACATAAATGTTCCAGAAAGCATGGCATTGAAATAATAGCAGTGATGTTGATGTGTAAACATTTTATATATATAATTCCTTAGACAGCTGATAAAAAATTTAGATGTGAGGTAGTTAATATTGTTTTAGGATTCCTTAGCTGTAGTGAAAAAAAAGACAAAAGAAAAAAATCACTATTATGGTCTCACACCATCTCCAAATCCACACACCAAAAATAAATAAAAATCGAAAATTTTACATAAGTAGTCTGGATAAGCCCATGGGATAATTGGTTATTAGATATTAGAAGCTTATGGTTAAGATTTTTTAGATGTTGTTTGTGGAAGGTATCGGGAACAGTTTAAGGGATCAACAGATCTTGAGGATAGAAAATGTTAAATGTCTTCCAATGTTCAGAATAAAAAAAAAAATTAAGGTTACAATTGTTAATTTCCATGGTGAAGTTAATGTAGACTCAACTGCAAGAAGTACTTTTACCAAAATGTCAGCACTGTGGAAAGCATAAAACTTCAAAGGACCGTGGAGAATGATACATTAAAAAAAAAAAAAATCAAAAAACCAACACTGCCAAAAAAAACCTGGTTCATAAACCTAAAGATGTCTTTTAAATACTGCATAGAAAAGATCAGAACAATTTGGTACTGATATTCAGTTATGAAAAAAACATGAAAAAATGCACATTTGAAATTTATTGGAATTAATTTATTGGGTTATAATTATTATTTAGGTGTTTAGGAAGGGATAATAATACCGCTATTCCTAAAATCCATGGGAATTAAAAAAAAAAACCCTCATGAATTCTATAAAACATGGCAGTTTTTGTAGTGGCAATAAACTTTCCTTGGGCCTTCTCATCCTGAGTGACTCCTGCCTCATTTCATATGCCTATCATTTTCATCCATGAGAGAAAAAATAAACCTAATAAAATTTTCATGAATTGGTTATTGCTATGTTAACCTCAAAGGAAGAACACTAACATGCAAGAGGCCTGTATTATATGCCAGGCAGTGGGTATTTGCTTTCACATAGAGCCATTTAAAAAATACTCAAATTTACAGAATGGAAGAAAATATTTCATAATCATATATCTGATATTTGAGTTTAAGATCAAGAATATATAAAGGAGCCCTACAATTCAACAGCAGCCAACTCAATTAAACAAATAAACAATCCAATTAAACAACTCATTAAACAGCTCAATTAAAATATGGGCAAAGGACTCAAAATAGACATTTCACCAAAAACCATGTACGAATGGTCAATAAGCACATGAAAAGATGATCAACGTCATAAGTCATTAGGGCAATGCAAATCAAAATCACGGTGAGATACCACTCAACACCCACCTGGATGGCTCTTATCAGAAAAAAGGAAACTAACAAGTATATTTTCAATCATACACTTTTCATTATATTTTCAATGTCCATGGTATTTTCAGTGTACTCATATGTGTTCGAAAGCTGGACAGTGAATAGGGAAGACTGAAGAACTGATGCCTTTGAATTATGGTGCTGGTGAAGAATATTGAATACTGCATATTGAATACTTCCAGAATGGAGAACAAATATGTCTTGGAAGAAGTACAGCCAGAATGCTCCTTAGAAGCAAGGATGGTGAGACTTTGTCGCACGTACTTTGGACATGTTATCAGGAGGGACGTGAAGCTTGATAAAGTAGAGGGTCAGTGAAAAAGAGGAACCTTCAGTGAGATGGATTGGCACATTGGCTGCAACAATGGGCTCAAATACAGCAATGACTGTGAGGGTGGTGAAGGACCAGCCAGTGTTTTGTTCTGTTGTACATGGGGTCCCTATGTGTAGTAACCGACTCGATGGCACCTAACAACCAAAAAAAAGTATTGTCAAGGATGTGAGGCAGGTGGAAACTGTGGTTCATGTGGTCCATTAGTCCTTTGAACTGATGTTTTCATTGCATCTTTGGTTTTCTTCATTCTCTTTTGCTCCAAACGTGATGGGACCAATAGAAGCTTCCTCGATATATCTGAACACCTGGGACTGAGTAACATAGTTCATGAAGAAAATATTCTACATCCTACTTTGGTGAGTAGTGTCTGGGGTCTTAAAAGTTTGCTAGCAGCCATCTAAAATACATTGGGTCTTCCTCTTTTTCACTGACCTTCTCCGGGGACTGATGCTGCCTGATAACATGTCCAAAGTACATGAGACCAAGTCTCACCATCCTCGCTTCTAAGCATTGTGGCTCTACTTCTTCCAAGACAGATTTGTTCATTCTTCTGGAAGTCCATGATATGTTCAATTTTTTTTTTTGCCAAAACCGTAATTCAAATGCATCAATTCTTCTTCTGTCTTCCTCGTACATTGTCCAGCTTTTGCATGTATATGAGACGACTGAAAATACCATTGCTTGGGCCAGGCACACCTTAGTCCTCAAAGTGACATTTTTGCTTTTTAACACTTTAAAGATGTTTTTTGCAGCATATTTGCCCAATGCAATACATCATTTGATTTCTTGACTGCTACTTCCATGGGTGTTGATGTGGATCCAAATAAAATGAATGTAATTAATGTCACTTAATTTTAACTTAAAAATGTTTAAAATGACAAAGATTTTGTTATATATGCTACCATAAATTTGTTTTTTTTTTTTTAGAAATACTCAAATCATTTGAGTTCTACAATGTGCTAGCCCCTGAAGATACATGGTAATGGGGCTGCTGATAGAACTCTGCCAATAGCGCTCTGCCTCTAGCGGATTATTTAATTCAGTACTAACAACAATCCTGTAAATGAGCAATATTTTGATGTTTTTAAAGCTGAAAAACTCAGAACATTTATCTCAAACGTTAGAATAAGACCATCAAGAGTGTACTTGTGAAGCTGAGGAAAATTTTTCCATGTTTTTAGCTTATTCCAGAAAGAAGATCTCATTCTACCCTACTATAGTCTGTAAGGACTTTCTTCCCTGAAATTTCCCATCAAGTTTAGTAGTCCCCTGTCCCTCTCTCATGTCCCTTAATGTAGTCCCTACATTTCCCCTTTATCTAAGACATGCAGTTTCACACTTGTTTCTAGGTTTATCCCATGCTGTTGAACTAGCATTTAATATTTTTGGTTCTGTAACTAATCCCATATCCCTACCCACTTATATAACATATTATAAAAGATGCTTATGCCTCAGAATTACTTTCTTTAATGGCTATAAAATTTTGCAGAGATAATTATGATTAAAAAAATTATATTCAAGATTTGGTTATCATTTTGAGGATATATTTTTACACCATTTAATGTTTTATTAATATCAGAAATATCCTGTAAGAAAAAAGTTTAAGCCCTTTAATTTAGTAATCCTTATTAAAGAAATCTACTGTAAGTTAAAAAATATGGAAATGACTTATGTATAAATATATTCATTGCAGAAAGTGAAATAATCCAAATTTAGGAGTGTTAAATTATCATGGCATAGCTATATTCCAGAGTATTATTCAGACATTAAAAATCATAGATTATAATTTTCATAACTTTTGAGAATGTTTATTACATGATGTTGCATGAATAAAGCCTGGCATAGGCTACATAAACAATATTATAAGTTTATTTTTAATACTTGCATGTACATGAAGTCTACATAAAAGAAAAGTGACTGTGCCCAATAAATGTCATTATAAACCACAAAACAATAAATAAATCAAATCCATTGCCATCGAGTTGATTCTGACTCATAGTGACCTATAGGACAGAGCAGAACTGCCCCATAGGGTTTTCAAGGAGTGACTGGTAGATTCGAACTGCCAACCTTTTGGTTAGCAGCTGTAGCTCTTAACCACTGTGGCACCAGGGCTCCAAATGAGATTATAGATTATTTTAAATTTTACTTTATTTTTATTTTTACCTAATTTTGTAAATTAGTGTTACTTTTAAAATTAGAAAAAGGTGTCATTTCAAACTTTGCATTAAAAATTCCAACTAATATTTGTCCCTAAGGTATTATGCCGGTAGGATCTTTAGATAATTTCATTGATACATATGAGCTGAGGTGAAGGAATCTTCCACATAATTTAAGAAATTCAACATGGAATATTTGAACCATTTAGAACAAAGTTAAAGAGATTGTATAAAATTTTGAGTAAGATATATTTTTAAAAGAAAAATAAAGTCAATAATACAATGCAATATTCAGGGAAAGGCCCAAAGGCTATGATTTGCAATGCATAAATGAAACAATTTACTTGCCTTAAATCTGACAATATATTAATTTTATTCATATGTAACTACTGATGTTGAAATTTTTTCTACACAAATTAATCCACTTTTAAATGGCCTTCTGTACTGTCTTTGCTAAAGATTCTTATTTTATTTGTACACATATGCCCACATTTCTTTAATTCTAAGAAAGTCCTAGCTGTTCTTTTCCTGTATGCATATAATAGCAGCCAACTGCTTATCTTTCATTTAGAACATCCTCTAGTCTTTAACCTTTACTGTTATTTGACTCTATTCAATTAATATGCCCAGTCATACATTAGAGATATGTTAAAACTAGAATTAAATGTCTTGGATGAAAGCTTGTAAAACCACTTCATTTTCCATGGAAGACTTTAATTAATTGAAGTCTGGAAATGTTAAATGAGTATAAGCATTTTCTATACTATTAAAATTCTTCTGTTTTATAAATTAGAAAGAGGTAGACTCTGAGATAATGATAATAGTTGTTAGGTGTTGGATTCCTACTATACTCCAGATGTGAATTATGTATATCACTCATTTATTTATCTGTTTTCTACTAATATGATTGTATGAATATTATGTGCCCAGCAATGTGGTAGATTCAAGTGGGAATAAAGATGAAAAAGAAAATTAAACCAGTGATTATAATAAAGCATGGTTAGTGTTATAATCAAGAAGTACCTGGTAATATAGAAACACATACTACAGGCACCAAGTCTTGTTGAGATTTGGAAAGTTAGAGAATATATGATATTAAGCTGTGACTTGAAGAATGAAATAAGTTAGCATAAAGGGGAGAGGAATATTCCTATTACGGGTTTCTGGTAGTACCAGGAGCTCAAAGAACCAAAGACATGTCAGTATGAAATCAGAATGGAAGGATGTAATTATTTGCCTGATTACTTGGCTTTTGTTTCTTTCTTTCCTACTAAACTGTAAGTACCAGGAGGGTGGAGACATGCCCATTTTTTGTTTCCTGTTGTATTCCCAGGATTGAGTTTGGGTCCAGGAACATTGTAGTAACCCCATGAATATTTGTGGGGAAAAAACAGGGGGGCGGAAGAGGATGACTGGAAAGACATACAGCTGAGGGCAAACTTTGTGCATTTTGTTATGTAAATGAGCCAAAAATGACCTCTGTGAATTGACCCCAGTTGGTTTATTTCATCATAACAGGCTGAGGCCTGTTAGCCCAAAAACCTGCCAGCACCAAACTCAATTTTTTACAATTTGGTTCTTTTAAAATAGTCCAAATAAGCAGATTTTTAGCCATTTAGACCCTGCCTGCTTTACATACCCCATGAAACTGCACCCAACATCTGGTAATGCTAGGTGTCTTAGGCTGGGTTCTCTAGAGAAGCAAAACCAGTCAAGTGTATAAATATATATATAGAGAGAGATTATATCAAGGAAACAGCTCATGTGATTGTAGAGGCTAGAACGTCCCAAGTCCGTGGATCAGGGTAGAGGCCTCTCCCAAGTCACACAGCTGCAGAAGCTGGCAAGCCCAAGATTGGACGGTCGGAGAGCAGGGCTCCCACTCACAGGCTGTGCAGATCAACGAATCCCAGGTTCGGCAGATAAGCTGACAGCTCAAGTCCCAAGAACGGGAGATGAGACGACAGGAAGCAGCCGAAGGATCCAGAGAGAGCAAAATGCCAGAACGTCTGCTTATATACAGATGCAGGCCACACCCCCAAGGAGACTCCCTTTCATCTGATTGGCTACTCACAGTATATTCAATCATGGGAGTGATTACATTAAAACATGGAGAATCATGGCCCAGCCAAGTTGACACACAATCTTAACCATCACACTAGGTTTAGATAAAATCCTGTAGTTATAAGAACTCCAAACTCTTGCTGCCATTTGGCGATCTCTGGCCCAGAAGCTCCCCATCTTGCTGCAAAGGGACATCGCCTAGGCATACCTAAGTTCCCCACTTTTTCTCTCTTCTTCCTTGGGGTTTCCCTTGCTCTCTTCCTTTTCTGATAACTCCCTGTGCCACTTTAGGAGGCTTCCTGCTGTAGGGAATCACTCCCTGCATGTGACTGTCAGTGCATAGGCCCTAATAAATAGCTTTTTGTACAACACTGCTGTATCCTGGTCATATCTTTTTCCATGATCAGCCTAAAATTTCCTCTAACTCACTTCAGTAACACAGGGATGCCATACCATAATACTGATCTTCATAAAACCAGCCTTTTACAGGTGAGAAAGCTGAGTCATAGAGTTTAAAATCTTGCTTAAACTCATGGAGTTGGTGGGTAGTGAATTGAGAATAAGACCTCAGTTCTGTCCATAGTCCATATGATTTCCAATACAGCAAGATGGTCCTTAAAAGAAAAATTGTAGGTCCAGTTCTGAAGTACAGAGCAAAAAGATTCAGAGGACATTTCACTTCAGTTTTCTACCAACTGGCATATCCAAGAATTGTGAAGAAAAAGAATTTTCACTTGGTGAAAGCCAAAATATGAACACAGAGCAATCATTTAATAGCTAATATCTTATCAGGTATCTATTTTTATTGTTATTGATATTAGCCAGTAAAGAACAAACAATGTTCAAAACCTCAGCCAAACTCTTCCAAACTTTATCAATAACTTCTTCTTGACAGTCAAATGTAGAATCATTTATCCTTCTTTAAAGTTATCTTAGTTTTCCCTAATTTTTAAACTTTCATTCCCTTCTTACTCACCTTTATTTTAGTATTACACATTATTAAGCCTTTTGCTGATTCTAGTCCATTAAACTTAGTTATCTTGCTTTATTCCCAATATCAAGTACAATAGCAAACATATAGTATTTGACTCAGTGTCACTGGAATAAAACTGAATGATTCCAAACAATTACATAGCCACTCAAGATTTTCATCCGCTTTAGAATGAATTAAAACATCCTACTTGGGCCTCAATACCGGCTCTAGGGAAAAGAGAGAGAGAGAGAAGAAGTCATTCAGATTTCAGACTAACTAGATGAATAAATCTAATCTTCAAAATCAAGTTTTAGAATTATGCTAGGTCTCATCTATGTTTTTTTTTTTTTTTGACCCCTGAAAGTTTATCTGCTGATGCTCTCTGCTATTTTCATGCAAACTGACATTAATCATTTGGATAAAAGTTTATATATAGACTTCTGGAAATATAAAGTCTACTCATCTTGTCTGTTAAGAACTGATCATGCTGTGGCAATTATTGTAGATCCTTCTGCTTTCTAATGTTTTCTCTTGTAAAATGAGAAACCTGGAATGGCTATAGTGATCAGTGCTTAGATCATTGGCATATTAGGGCCTTGAAATTAAACTGATGCAGTGTTTTGGACCACTTCCAGAAAGACCTTCTAGTCCCTGCATTTGGTGGCAATTGTGTCATCTGATGGATCACAAGCCACTAGGTCTATAAATAAATTCTGACATTAACATATTCAGAATGCTTTGATTTTCAGCTTTTGAACAACATTCCAAACACATATCCACATACACTGGAGTTCACTGTTTTTAAAATCAGTTCTTTCTAATCGTGACTGTCATACTCTCCTCCATGTCAACCACATACCTAACTACCAAAGATTAGACCCTTGTTTAATATCAACAGAAATCAAGTGAGAATCTCAAATGTTATTTTTAGGGAATATATATGTATTTTGAATGGGTGAATAAACAGATAATGCAGTAATTATATGTGGAACATAACTCCAAACCAAAATACTGCCTCTGTTATTGAAATAGCTCTGCTATAGTGCCAAAACTAAATCAACATCAATAATACAAATTCTTTAATAGTTTTCTTTAGACTTAAAATAGGTTTACAATAGCATAAGTGGCCAAATTTTTACTTTAGTGAGTGGTTGAAAAGTCCCACAAAATTTCCATTAAAATTCATAGAATATTGAAATAAACATCTTATTTCTCAGTTTAGCAAGTGAAAATCAAATGACAGCTTACTACCTGAACACTGAATTGGCAATGCTTACCTACCAGGAGAAATATCTGTGAACCAGGTACTGACTTGCAATCGAAAAGAAAACAATCTCTTCAGACTCTAATGTAAAAAACTACACCAGCAATTTCTTTTTCCGAAGCTCATCTCATTACCTGGCCTCCTGAGGCAGAAAACTGGATGTAAGTGAATGCTGAGTCTGAGCACAAAGGCGGCTGTGGAATGTTGTGTATTATGACAAGAAAATCTGGGAATATTGCAGAAATCAAGATGCTCTTAATGGTGCAATAAAAAAATCTATAAAACGCTGCACTATAAAAATAAGCTGTCTACATTAACTGGATGCAATAATGCCAAATGTAGAACCCTGACAGCCTATGTCGGTCTCAAAAAAATAAAAATAATAAGATAATTCACCTGAAAGTAGTAATTTTAACTTGAAGCAAAAACACAAACCTTACCATTAGCATGAAGAATTACAGGTTGATTTGTTATCTTTTAAAAAAATGTTTATAACCTCTTTCTTTGCTTTAGATGCTTGTGCGTGGGGCTGGGGTGGTGGTGAGGGTGATGTTAATTCTTACAAAGAGATGGGCATGTAGAACAGCAAATAGGTAACATAAAAACCACCAACCATTTGTCAGTTGTCATACTGTGATGACTTACATGTTGCTGTGATGCTGGAAGCTATGCCACCAGTATTTCAAACACCAGTGGGGTATCTCATAGTGGACAGATATCAGATGAGCTTCCAGACTAAGACTACCAAGAAAGTTCTGGAAATCTACTTTCAAAAAATTAGCCAATTGAAAACTCTATGGAGCACAACAAATACTTTCTGATACAGTGTTGGAAGGTGAGCACCCTAAGCTGCAAGACATTCAAAATACATAGTGGTTGCAACAATGGACGTGAGCATACCAATGATTGTGAAGATGGCGCAGGACTGGGCAACATTTCATTCTATTGAACGTAGGGTCGCTATGAGCAGGAGTTGACTCAGTGCAACTAACAACAACAACAATGTTAAAAAAATAAATAAAAACAAATAAATGAAAAAAGTGTAGAAGTCCATTTCCTACCCCAGGGTTTTTCTAAACAATTTTGTTATCTGTGTACCTGGTAGCTTTCTTCTCCTAATCTTTGAAAGACTTCTTAATTCTCAGGTGATTTTCATGGTGGCAAAAGAAGTGTTTGCAAATGAAGCAAATGGCAACCCTGCTGGTGGCACTGGGCCACCTGCACTGTGAAGGCTCCTGTGCTATGTCACTGTTCATAAGAAAACACAAAGTGTTTACCTGGAGCCAGTGCTACCACAGAAGTGGCAGCTGACCTTTGAAATTTCTATCCTTGCTCTGACTGACTCACGGTGATGCTTACAAGTTAATAGAGAGTATTTCCCACTTATTCAAGTGGGAAAGTAAATGAGTACTCACATATTAAATATGGCAAGTAAGTTATTTTATTTAATGAAGCAGAAAGAGACACAGTGCCAAAAGGCCCGATAATCAATAGTAGAAAATTAGTTTCTCATATCAGTACCAAATACTGGTTAATTATTATGAAAAGTGAGTACGGTTTTATGTAAAACATTCTCCTTTAAAAATATTTGCCATGAGGGAAAAGTACTCTCTATAGTTATAACTACCATGGCAAAGTCATAACATACCAAGGCAAAGTTCCTTAGAAGACATATGTAATTTCCCAAATAAGAAAGAAATACAATAGTAATAAGCTTTTTCATTACTGCCTAAAGTAAGGCATTTCCTTCCTTGTTTCATAATTATCTCAGAAAGAAATACTTCACTTTGCTTTATCCAAAAAAATGTGTCATTTTGAAAACTGGCACTGAACACATATGAAAATTTGTTTAAGATATTTCTAGATAGTTGGGGTAAATAAATATTTTTATTGTCTAACAGCATAACTATGACAACCAAATTACAAAGAAAGATCTTATGCTACTTCTACCAACAATAGTATAATGACTAATCTTTAAAAATGGCAGCGTTTCTTCTCAAAATAATTTTTATTGGCCACTGATTCATTCAGTGATGAGAATAAAGACCAAAATTGTGCCTACCCTCACATATCTTACATTATAGTGGAGTGACAAACAAGGAAAAAATAAAAGATACAGCCAAAAATACTACAAACTGAATTTCATAGTATTGAGCTTTCTGCTGTAAAGGAAACAAACAAGGTGAGAGAGAGTAAGTGGTGAGGTGGCTTTTGGTTTAGAATGAATGGTCAGAAAATGCATCTTTGAGAAAGTGACAATTAATGTGGGGCTGGAGGATGAGGAAATAGTTAATAGGACAAGCCAGTAAAAGTATGTTGCAGTAAGAGGAAAGCTCAAGTGCAAAGACTCTAAAGTGGGTAGGATTTTTGTCTTTTTGAGACTGGAGTGTGGCAAGAGTGAAATGATCAGGGCAGGCAAAGCTGTTTCAAACGAGAATGGGGAGAGAGTGGCAGATATTCAGGATAGAGCAACATGATCTAATTTACACCTTAATATTCTTATTTTGAAATATAGCACACGTGCACAATAGTCAAAACAAAAATATACATTTCATGATTTATCACAAAGTGATCACTTGTGTAGACATCATCCAAAAATAGAACAACGGCAGTATGCCATCACTCTTCCTTATGTCCCCTCCCTAATTACAAACCTCTTCCCTCCACCAGAGGAATCATTATCCTTACTTTTATCATAAATACTTCCTTGATTTCTCATATCACTTTAGCACCTAAGAACGCGACCCTAAACATTATAGTTTCTTGAATAATTTATTTTATTTTTGTTATTGTTGTTTTTGAAAATAAACATAGCAGAACATACACCAATTCAACAGTTTCTACATGTGCAGTACAGTGACATTGATTACATTCTTCAAGTTGTGCAACCATTCTCATGCTCCTTTTCTGAATTGTTCCTCCTTCATTATCATAAACTCACTGTCTCCTGAGCTCCATATCTAACCTTTCAAATTGCTTTTGTCAATTTGATCGTATGTAGTTACTTCATTAAAAGAGCACAATGCTCAAGACAAACATTCTTTACTAATTAAGCTAAACTATTGTTTGGCCTAAAGAAGACTTCAGGGGATAATTCTGGTTAAGGTTCGATGTTTAAAGATTATCTCAGAACAATAGTTGTCAGAGGTTCATCTAGACTCCATGGCTCCAGAAAATCTGGATTCCATAAGAATTTGAAATTGTGTTCCAATTTTTCCGCCTTTTGATCACGATTCTTCTATAGAATCTTTGATCAAAATGTTCAGTAATAGTAGCCAGGCATCATCTATTTCTTCTGGTCTCACGGCAAAGGAGGCAGTTAGTTGTTCTCGGAGACAATTAGCTACACATTCCATGTGTGCATTGTAATAAATGAAATAATTTAGTATCTATTGTTTTTATCTGGGTTCCTTATTCAATATTATGCTTTTAAAATTCATCCATTTCGTGGTTGTTGGCTTTAGTTTGTTCATATTTATGCCTTGAATAGTATTACACAGAGAGAAAATCAAAGCTGAGCTGCAGTCCCTGTGACAGTCTACCTAATTTTGGTTTGCTGTCATTGCTGGGGTACTTGGGGTCCTCATGACAAGGGGCGTTTACTAAGCCACCTACTTTGGTGGACCCTGGACTCGGTACCATAAATCTGATAAAAGCACTGTTCACCTTATCAGCCACCTCTCCTGGAATGAATAAATGGCCTAGGGCTAAAGTAGCAAAGTAGCCCATCTTCCCAGATTTGATCCTAAGCCAGATGGTGGCCCAGTTTCGTTACTCCTATTATCTTTCTAACACTTCAAACAGATGTACATGTACACATACATATGCATATGCACATGTATGCATATGTGTGTATACTTATACGCATAAACCAAACCCATCGCCGTTGAGTTGATTCAGACTCATAGCCACACTATAGGACAGAGTAGAACTGCCCCATTGGGTTTCAAAGGAGCGACTGCTGAACTCGAACTGCCGACCTTTTAGTTAGCAGCCGAGCTCTTAACTACTGCACCATCAGGGCTCTCATATATGTATACATGTATGTATATTACGTATCCAACTATAATAACTGCCCCAATTGGTAAGACTGATCCAAATTACCTATTTCTCATTATAATAAGTAAAGTTCCCTAATTTATCTCTTTAAAAGATTAATCTGACTGCTTTGAGTAAAACGGATTTAGGGTGTTAAAGTCGAAGACAGGATGCAAATTTGATCAATAGTGCTGTTGTCCATGCATGTCTTTGGATGTGATAGCTGTCAAGAGATATTTTTTTTTTCTTTTAGGTAGAAATCTCAGGACTGCCAATGAGAAGGATATGCAGGATATGAAAAATAGAGGAGTTAGGGAGATGTATACTTGTGATACTGTTCCTAGTCCATTGTTACTGTGTATCCTAGTCAAATGAGATTTTTGGTTTTTGGCCTTTGGAGTTATTGTTTAACATTTTATTTAAAAATATACCTTAAAATTTTAGGTTTTTGAAATAAATTTATAAGATGGTGAATGTGTTAAAACAAATAAAATGTCAAATACCATAAACAGATAAACTAAAGGAAAAGTACAATGTTTTATTTTGAAAACCTTGGCTATTAAAATCATGTCAAATACATACAAATATATTGCAGGCTGTGTGTGCCATATGAAGCTCTGATGCCTAATATTGTAGGAAAGCTAAAATCTAATCAAATCTGCATCCATTTAAAGGATTTCCTCAAGAAAACCCATCTGGCTCAAAACAAATGTCATCTTTGACTGATAAACCAATGTCTAATGAATTCTGTGCTGAGTGAGTCATTGAATTCAACAACCATTTGCTCCAGTTGAAATGAGGTACCTTAAAGTTCATTGTTGATAATAGAAATAAGACTATTCAAAACCAGGAAACTAAAAAAGATTACAGCCATTGAGGAGACATTTTCTGAGTGATACGTTTGTTAAAACTGAATTATGATTATCCTTCAGAATGTCAATATGCTTAAGATTAAAATTAAGAATAGCAAGTCTTAGAAAAAAAAAGGATCAATGTGGGAAGGGAATACAAAGTGAAGAGAATATTATAGATTTAACTGAAAGTATTCACAGATTTATAGGATCATTACCTTTTTCAAATAGGTTTATAATTATTGATTACTAATAAAAAGAAGTGATCATTTTCATGGAGAATTGTTAAATGCAGAGTAAATGATACACTAATGATTATAACAGTATCACTGTATGGATCAATCCATGAATCATATTTTGTAATATAAGGTTGATGATTCGAGGAGAAGAAAGAGAAATAAGAATGATATGTACTTTGATATTATATGGCAACATTTAAAATAGATGGCAACATCTGAAATAGAAAACAACAGTTGAGTTAATCTTTTAGTAAGTATTTATATCACATAGTATTTGTGATTATTGGTGGAAGCCATTGTAGGATTTTAAGCTGGAGAGTTTTAAAAGTAAACTCCATGTGCTAAGTGAAGGAGCGTTGTAGGAGTGCCTGGAGATTACCATCTAGAAAAAGTATGTGGATAAAACAGAGAAGGCCCAGGAAGAGATGAGGAATAGACGCAGAAAAAATACTGGAAGTAAAACCATATGTTATTTTGGGGTGGTGAATAACAGATGAGTCATGTGTTTTATTGTTTACTTTTTCTCTCTACAAGTTTATTGAGCACATTTTATATGGTTGCTAGGGGAAAATGTCAATAAATGGCATCTCTTATGGAGAATAAATCAAACACTTGTGTAAGATGTTAGTTCATACTCTGTGAAGAGAGAAGAAGGCATTGGGGGACTCAAGAAAGGAAAGAAATATAGAAAGCAAGGGATGTGGCACTTGGGAGATAATCGTGGGAAGATTTTAAAGGTTTACCTGCTTGCCTTCATCTAGGCAGGTACAAATAGAAGCTGTGAACTGAGGTATTTTTGTCATGCACCTGCAAACTTAGGTAGACTGTTTTTCTTGACATAATTTCTGAAGAGGTTTCCTATTTTTATATCACTAAGACTGAGTTTATAAAAGAAACTCTACTTCCAGACTATTCAATCACAGTTGTTTCATGAAGCATAATATGCACATTAAACTAATAATGTATATATTCAATAGATAGCAGAATCTCTAAATGAAATACAAAAAGAATAATTTTTTAAACATATAAGCAAAGGTCATGTTAATATATCTAATGAAACTGAAGTTCTTCCTGTTTTTTCTCTCTCCTTTCCTAAAGAAGATTTGCATGCAATCATTTAGTTTTCTCAGTGCCTGATTTGGCCCTTCAAAAAGCCCCAAGTACACTGGATAACTCACTTTTGATCTGGCGTTGTACATCATGTAGAAATGGTCTAGAGTGATGTCCGTAGTGGTCGAAAGTCTGCTTAACTATCTTGTTCTTTCTTTAATAAAGCAGTAACCACTGTCAAAACCAGCACTTCTGAGAAACCTGATTTCAAAAACAGAAGCTTCTCATTTCATGGTTTGAAATCAGACAGCAGGTAAGCAGAGATACTCTCTAAGTACAGACAGGTTAAATGGTTTTCCTGGGATAGCAGCACAATTCATCTATAAGTAAGACCACCCTGGGTTTAATTAGAATGAGCCATTTAATAAAATGTAGTCTTGCCTGCTGGTTTAGGAATTGACACTTCTGAAAAAGGAATGGTATAGATCTGCCTAAAAATTGGTGTTCTGTTTGGTGGTTCAAAAGCACTGCTAAAATATGCCTTCTATTTTGTGGCAATTTATAAAAAACAAATAACTAGGTTTGAATTGTAGTCAATACAACATATGAATATGAGCAAACACAGTTCAGCTGACACAGAATGGGAGTGTTGCTGTGACACTTTTCACAGCTTGAACACACTTAAAATACTGTGAGAAAGGCAGCCTCGCCACGTTGCAAATTCTGAGCCAGTGCTGACAGTGCAGCACCATTTTGTGAAGGAAGACCCAGCAGGAGGGAGAAAAGACGACATAAAGGAATCATGTCATAGCCACCATAGAGGAAAATGCAGAGAATGAGGAAAACTTCTTGCAGAGAGACTCTTCAATTTAAACATTATATTAATAGATCTTCAACAATAATTTTACAATTACTTCTTTGAAACCAAAAATATTGGACCAAAATGACTTTTCCCATAATTTTACAATTACTTCTTTGAACCCAAAAATATTGGATCAAAATGACTTTTCCCAAACAGGACAACAAAATTGTCATATTTTCCACAGCTTTTGATAACAGTGACAAGCATAACATTCAAACTACAAAAGTGAGAATTTGTACCTCAGAGATTGTGTCTCTTTTGTGAAGAAATTGAAAAAGAGGCAAATAGTAAATGCTACTAACAATTTCCAGAAGTTACCTTATCTAAAACTCCAGAGATTAGCTCCTGGATCTCTGTGACAATATTTGCTTTGTTGTCTAAAACGACAATGTGCTTTGCTGCTTAGAGAAGCAAAATATTTAGGGCAACAAGATCTTTGTTGCCTACTTACATAGTTTAACTAGTAATGGCAGAATTTTTTGCTTACATTGGATGATTCCTGCTATTTACTATAAAAACAATCCATCAAATTTTTCTGAGAATAAAATTTAAAAATTGGGACTTTTATTTGGGTCTGATAAAAGTGATCACGCTGAAAAAATTTCCATTAAAATGAAAATGCTACTGAGAAACAGTTGAAAACTTCCACCAGGGCCTAGGTCTTCAGGACTCTAAAGCCTGTAGATTCCTCAAAGGACAGAAGAATTCATTATGAGGAGGTCTCAAGATTCCTGCACCAAATCAAACTTCAGATTATCAAGGAAAGAGCCAAAATCTGAGAAGAAACATTAGAGCCCATCTTTCTTGAAGCAGTACTGTTCTGTGACTGACTACTTCAGACACGAATGAAGTTCTTCCCTATACCCTGGCCAGTCATAATAAATGGAGAAAAGATTGAAGTTGTCAAGGATTTCATTTTACTTGGATCCACAATCAACGCCCAGGGAAGCAGCAGTCAGGAAATCAAATGACACATTGCATTGGGTAAATCTGCTGCAAAAGACCTCTTTAAAGTGTTAAAAAGCAAAGATGTCATTTTAAGGACTAAGGTGCGCCTGACCTAAGCCGTGGTATTTTCAATCACATCATATGCATGGGAAAGCTGGACAATGGATAAAGAAGACTGAAGAAGAATTGATACCTTTGAATTATGGTGTTGGCGAAGAATATTGAATATACCATGGACTGCCAGAAAAACAAACAAATCTGTCTCGGAAGAAGTACAGCCAGAACTCTCCTTAGAAGGAAGGATGGCAAGACTTCGTCTCACATACTTTGGACATGTTATCAGGAGGGACCAGTCCCTGGAGAAGGACATCATGCTTGGCAGAGCAGATGGTCAATGAAAAAGAGGAAGACCCTTAATGAGATGGATTGACACAGTGGCTGCAACAAAGGCTCAAGTATAAAAACAATTGTGAGGATGGCACAGGATCAGGCAGTGTTTCATTCTGTTGTACATAGGGTCACTATGAATTGGAACCGACTTGATGGAAGCTAACAACAACAACCCTGGCCAGAAATAAGTTCTTTGAATTTATGATTTAGGAGATAATGTTTCATTTCCCTATGGTTAACACTGAACAGCATTTGACTACTTCTAAGTAACATGATATTTTAGCACTTCCTTTCTAATACTTTAGGGGTTGCACAAATTGTCTACATTTTGTGGTCATTTTGCTTGATCATGAAGTAATGGTTGGTCCAAGTGTCTAATAGTCTAACATTGCCCACTTAAGTCCACAGTAGCAGGCAGTTCCTCTTCCTTACTTGTGGAATATATGTTGCCTGATGCTACCCATGGTAGACTATATCACTGTTCACAAATACTTGCTCCTGATAGGAGAAGGGATTACATTTCCTTACATGTCCTATTGACATCCATTGTGCCATGAGACACACTTTGCCCGTTGGTATGTGAGCAGAAGTGATTGATGTCTCTTTTGGACAGAAGCTTTAAAAGCCAATGAGTAGTTGCTGTGTCCTTTTATCTCTCTGTCGCAACATTCAGCAATGTTCTAGGTAGAGGGGACTCTTTCAGCCTAGATCTGAAAGAAGGAAACATTCATTAGAGACATAGCTAACCTGTGATGGACATGTAACAGAAGTAAGAAAGAAAACTTTATGCTTGTAACCCAAGATGTTGAGGTTGTCTGTACCACAGGATAATCAGGCGTATCTTGAATAACAATTGTCTCTCACAGCTTAAAGGCTTTCAAGCCATGCCTAAGGTAAAAGTTACCCTGCACTAGATGTTTAGATTGGAAAAGACCAAATAATTAACTTTGTATTGGTACATCTCCGGTTTTCAGTTTTATGTCTTTCATGAAAACGACTAAGAAATTTGATTTTTACTCTTCTATTTTCCAAAACTCTTTCTAGGAATTATATGCACTGAACTTCTGAGGCTGATTGGAATAAGGCACACAGCTTTTCCCCTGGAGCCTGTGTTGGGTTTTGGGGTCAGGTCAGGGCCTTCCTTTTCTGTAGTGTGCCTGTAAGCATGGGCAGGAAGGTGGTTTCAAACCCTTCAAACTGATGGTTCCGTGTTGTTCGTGATCTATGTTAAAACAAACAAACAAACAAACAAAAAAAAAACCACCCTGACTTTGCATGGCAATTAATTATAGAAGTGCCATATACACTTTGGATTGAGATATAGCATTTGATTTTACATATTTCTTGAGCATCAATTAATGAGTGTGTAGTCCTAATTGGCAACCCTGGTATAACAAACATAAAGGACAGAAAAATGCAGCATTATTGTCTTTATTAATAATGATATCAAACTTGCAAAGTCCCACTTGGCTTTTTACAAGATATTTGCTTACAAGTGGCTAAAGACATATTTCTCTAACCATCCGTATAGAATTTCTTTTACTAGCTTTTGGGGAGCATTTTCTTATTTATTTTTCCTTTAATTTTATTTTTAAAGTACAGTGATACAAAAAGGAAAGGATTTTTAAAAACTGAAATAAGACAGTGATTTCTTAATGATATTATCCTTCTTTGTTATGGTGCTGTGACTTAGAAATTTATAACTGATTACTCTTTCAGATCATTTATGATAAAAACATTTACTGATTAAATGTGTGTTATTAGCTCATCTCAATCATCTTCAAGATAGAATATATAAGTGTTATAAAATGCTTATTTTTAAAAGAAATTTAATAGTGTATAATATAAAAGCGTACTCGTGAATACATTATCAGAAACCACTTATGTTTGTAAAATGTATTCAATTATGTTTGCTTTATTATTTGATCATTTATTTTTTACTGGAAATTCTTCACTGCAGCTCTCCAATTAGGGTCATGGATCACTGTATTTGCCCCATCATTAATGTTTTCCCTTCTTCTTCTCAAGTTAGTAAAAATTAGATGGCTTCTTCAAGTGTGAGTCTCTGTTACAACATTTTAAAACAATTTACAAAATATCTTTAATTAATATTTAAATCAATCAATTACTTTCGAATCTACAGTAATTTTTAAAGCCTGATTCTATGATAAACAATGTGTCTTGGGAAAATTAGGAGAAATCTATTCTGACATTCTGTAGAACTATGCCAAAGAACAGCATGCTACAAACAGTATTCCAAAACTCTGACGCTATCACATCTTTCTTGAACGCTGTATGTGCTAAGGGCTAAGTTTTGGCTGAGACCCAGCCCATGTAGATGCTATTGCAAGATTTCCATTTGGGAGCATCAGTGCATATGGGTGTGGGCTGTTCTTTCTGGTAGCAGAACCAGACTGACCCGCCACAACATGTCAAGGAACCTCCTGTTTGGATGAGTCTGTCTGTGGGGAGGTTTCCAGCTGGTCTATTTGCTATACATTTGGATGCTTTCATGTAAACAATGAAAACATTGAGGGAATTGCCTATGAAGTCTGACGAACAACCAGAGGCTGACTTTGACTACTCTACAAGGACAAGAAAATGAAGGTAAACAGAAAAAAAAAAAGGAATATGAATAAAATGCATGGCTAAAAGTGAAATAAAGAAATGCAGGGGGAGAAATGGCAATGAATAAATAGAAGGTAAGTCTTAACAATGTAAGGGGCACTTTATTTTTGACTATTCTATTGGTCAGAAGTAAATGACAGCCATTATCAGTTAGGCCTAGGTAATATCTATAAGGATATAAATATATACTTGCAATCAATACCTGAGTGAGTTCTTTTCAAATTAGGTGGGTGATGAAATAATTTGAAAACAGATAGTGGTGATGTTTGCACAGCATGAGTATAATTAATACCACTGAACTGCATATTGTTAGGAATGCTGAAAAAGCAAATGTCTTGTTCTATGCATACATATGTATTAAATTTACCACCATTTAAACACAAATTAGAAATTTGAAGTCAATGGAGGAACTTAATGATAATATACATCATAGGTATGGCAGTAAAAATTAATTCAAAATAAATATACTGCAATTCTTCTTTCTCAGGCCACATCCGTCTCGGGCTCTAACAGTAAACAAACAAATAAACACCCTCAAAGATAGCCCTCATGAACAGAATATCACAAATTACAATAACTCAAATTCTTCCCAACCAGTGCAGAAAAACCAAGGTGTAATCTCTCATATGCTTGTAAGCATAATCTTCCTGGTTCCCACATGGTGCTGTCATTTCTACCCTTACTACTATACCTCCTAGTTTAAACAGGTGTTTCACTTTAAAGCTTTGATATAAGTTTGGCAGTTGTCAATGTATTCCTTTTGAAGATCTAGTACCACATTACCACAGACACTTATCATGTATTTGCAATGACTCGGTTTCATTATCAGTCACGTAGCTCATGTAACAGAAGCGGGTAAATGATAACTACAGGAGAATGAATGGATATTAATTCAACAAATCTTTATTTTGCATCTAGCCAGTGTTCACCATGGTGACAGGCATTTGGAACAACTTTGAAGTTCTTAGAATTTTCCCTTAGAAATTTTGAATATAAGAAAAAGTGACATCACAAACGCCACTTCACTGAGTTAAAACTAGCCTTAACAGAAGAGCATGGAAATGTAGAACTCAAGAACCCATAAAACATCTTAAAAGGGAAAGTGGTGGAGGGACCAATAGAGTCTCTAAGTCTGCAGTTTGTTTTTGTGTTAGTTTTTTTGTCAGATATGTTCAGCATACTCAATGCCTTACTTTTGTTCTATGCCCTATTGGAATTTTAGAACCTGTAGGGTCTGAGTTATACATTCTATCATAATAAAAACCATTGCTGTCGAGTCGATTCTGACTCATAGCGACTCTGCAGGACAGAGTAGAACTACCCCATAGGGTTTCCAAAGAGTGGCTGGTAGATTCAAACTGCCAACTTTGTGGTTAGCAGCTGAATGCTTAACCATGATCATAATAAGAAGTTAATAAATCTGTATTTCTAATGGACAAAAATATTATTAAATGATTTTAAAATCATACTCTCAAAATTTTAATGCTGAAAAAGATTGTAGAGATCACGTGGTCCTACTTTCCCCACCTCCTCCACACACCAGAAATAAACAGATTTCTTTAATGTCCATATGTGTATATATCACTTTATATAAGAAAGTGTGACAAATATAGAAAGTGATATGTACCCATAAGTGGCTAATACGTTGGTTGCAGGTGAAAAAAATTTTATATTGTTGGTGCCTTTTTGCCCATTGAAATATTTTTCTAAAATTGTCTTATGTTTTTGGCACATATTGTACAATTCTAATAATGCCAAAATATGTTAAGTTATAATATGCTTAAGTATTTATAACTGCAGTTATTGAATCACAGTCTGGAGTCTCAGAAATTATCCAGACATTCAATTTTCAGTGAACTTATGAAAGTTTCCTATCCAGAAAGATCTGAAAAATACGTTTTTTACAGCATATTTAAAGCACTGTAAAAATGAGAATTTAGGGCAATGAAAAGTAGAAGTAACAAAGTCAGTTGTAAGGTAATAAGTAAACTTTTCCAACATATAAACATTTACCTAATTCTTAATTCAGTTTTCTTCCCCTTTTTGAATGGCAATAGTCATTCTAATTGAAGTTTATGAAATCTAATTCCAAATTTTGATCACTTTCGTATCCTTTAGTGTAAGACGTATTAGTGCCAAAGAAATGGTTTCCTTTTTTTTTTTTTTTAATATTCAAAACCTAGATGCCGTTAAGTTCATATTGTCACTATGGTAACACGTGAAGCTATGTTGTCTCTTAAGTGAGCAGTTGTGTGCACTCTGCCCTTCCAAAGGATGTGCCCTCAGTGCTCAGTGAGACACATGCTTTGGATGGATAGGAAGTGATACCACACAGCCCTGGGCAAGGCTGGCTCACAGGTGTTGTGTTTTATATGAGGTAGATTTCATGAAGGGCTTCCCACAGCACTTGTAGAGAATGATCAGCTATATACTAGCTCTAATTATAAATAATGATTTCCAACATTGCAAACTTTGTGGGTCAGTAGACAAGGAGGTCTCCAGCATCTAATTCCTGTCAACTTTTAAAGGGAGTTAAAAACAACAACAACAAACTCATGCCAACCCACTGGTGCATATAATTTCTAGTAATACAGAAGTGGTAGTTCCAAACATAGCTCTCATCTTTTTTTTTTAACACAAAGATATTTCAGTATTTGAAAGCACTTTAAAAATGCTGCTGACTGCCATTAATGCTATTAGAGTCAAGGGTTTCTCAAACATGCAAAATGTGGATTTGACTCAAAAGTGTGTTCTTTGTTTTTTTAAATTATTTATATAACATCTTCCCACATATATACGTGTACCCTCAAAATATATGTATCATAATTGATTTCAAAATTAAAAAGCCTTTAATATCTGCCCTTTGGTAGTATTGATGTCCAATCAATAGACAATGTGAATTATTAGATGCAGTTTATTATAACATTTTAATGGTCCAGCCCAGTTCATACCTTGTCCACAAGGTGATCTTTCTGCCTTTCATCTGAAAATAACATTTTCCTGGCCTCTGATAAACAATGGTGTATCTAATTTTAGTTCTTTGCTTCTTAGTCAGTTCTCTGAACTCAAATTGCCTTCTAGAAAGATAAATAGGATATGCAGCTTAAAAACCCAGGGGAAAGGCCATTTTCTCTATGACAAACGTCTCTATGACACATTTACTTACTACATCCCTCCCATCAGTTTGCTTCAATGGGACTTGGTAGTTCCTGTATTATAGCAGTAATTGTGGTGCAATCAATGACTTGCCTTCTGGACAAGCTGAGAACTTTAATGTCTTGTTCAACTTTTCTGCATCCATACAATGGCAGGTACATTTTATAAGCTCAGTTAGGACACAGTGAACACATATAGTCAAATCAATATTATATGTGTATATATATATATATATATACATATATTCTTTTTTTTTTTTGATCGAATGTAAAATAAAAATGGTCTCTACAGGTGCAGAGTGAGAAAATATGGTGTATGGCTAGCGAATGTTTAGAAGTAGACCTTTCCAATTCATTTAACAATGTCTTTTTTAACATTTTAAAATATTCTACTCCATCAAGAAAATGGAGATGATAGTAGTATTTATATCACATGATTGTTGTGAGTATAAGCAGAGATAATTCATGGAAGAGATTTTAGCAAAGTAGCCAACATATAATAGTCTCCAAATGTTAACAATTATTATTTTTGTAATCTTGTTAAGCACAGAAGAAAAAATAAAATCATTCATAGTATTACCATCTAGGCATAATCCCTCTAGCATTTTAATGTACATTTTCCAGTAATGTTTCTAATATGTATGTAATATATATACAGCACAAAGTTGGAATCTTACTGCGTATATAAAATTGTATGACTAAAATTTTCACTTAAAATACACCCTGAGCATTTCCCTCAAACCATAATTGTATTTTTTTAAAGATAGGACTGCAATGTATCATAATATTCTATCATGTAGATACACTGTAATTGATGTATCTCATGTTTTGTCACCTCTTAGCTTTATTAACTAAAAAAGAATCTTTGGGTAAAAAGTAGACTATCAAGAAACATTTCCACTATTAAAAGATGCTGGTTTGAGGGAAGTATATATGATGTAAGAAAAGATGTATTTATGCAATTGAAAAACTGATAAATAGGCTTACTTCCCTTGAGCAAAAGGAATCAGGACATTGTGTGGCATAAATGATTGGAAAAATTTCCATCGTTAAATAGTGAGGCCGAAATTCTTAGCAGGGACAGATTATATATAACTATGCTAATTTAAGAAACAGTACAACTATTAACATCACAGTAATATGAATTATAGCATCAAATTTTTGAATATTAGAAAACAGCAAAATATTGTCCATATACTAACAAATCTAGCACTATAGCATATGAGGCTAACAACTAAAATCGTGAATAGGATTTCAGAACTTCTTGCATTTATTTCATAAGAATAAATAAATCTGTATTAAAAATTATGTAAATAGTCTTCTAATATAAAGAGACATTTACTAAATGACGGTGTATTTTGTTACGTACAATTTGCATTGTCCCAAAATTTGATTGGCCTCATCATCATACTATGGCATCTATAAATTAGCTTTAGAGATGTGTTTCCAAATTTCTGGAAATCTAATTTGTTACTGGCAAGGTATCATCAACATTGTGTGATTGTTACACCTAGAGTTATTAAGAATTTCTAGTTGAATGTGTTAAGAGACACTGTTTGTTTTAGCCACTTCTTGTCTTCTGCCAAATGTTCAAGGTAGAAGAAGCATGCACGTTCCAGCAGGCAGAGACCTTGTGTGAACTGAAACTATTAGAAGTTCCACAAATAGGCACCATTTGACTCATTCTATGCATACTCCAACTTAGTGTTTGCTAAATGTTGCTTTCTTCTCTCTGAATGAAAAACAGAGTGAGGAAAACGTGGAAAGATTTAAGTGTAAGCCTGACTTAGTGGAATTGTGAGCGAGGACCTTGTGTTCTATTGCTGAGAAAAACGCTAATAATCAAATATTATTTCAATAATAATACAAATCATACAAAGATTTTTTATTGAGTGAAAACTCTGTGTCAGGGCGTGTGGTAGAAGTTGAGAAAATAAAGATACATGAAATAGGGTACCTGTCTCAAAAAGCTCACAACCTACCTGAAAAGATATACACATTTAAAAACAGAACAAAACAAAACTACAATATAATATGGGTAAAATAAAGTTAAGTACATTCAAAGCAATGGTAACATAAAAAGCACTAATTGCTTCTGCCCAAGTGTGGGCAAGGGATGTTTCAGAGGTGGTGATTTTTAATCTGAATTTAAAAAAATGAAGACGAATTCATCTAGGCTTACAGAGAAGGCCATTCGAAGCAGAAGAAACTGCATTTGTAAAACACACACGCAAAAGTAGCAACAGTACACAGTGAGATACTCTAAATCTGATACAGGGATAAAGGTGATATAAAGGTAGGCAGAAACGAGTCAGTTCATAAAGGGTCTCTTATGCCACACTGACAAATTTGAGTTTTGGGTCGCTAGAAATCATTGCAGGTTTTTAGTAGGGAGTGACTGGTGTGGAGTGGGAGGTTGCATTTTAGTAAGAAAATTCTGGCCATAATTATGAAAGCAGTATTAGATGTTGTCAAGAGAGAAAGTAGGATAAAAATTGGAAGATCTTGCCAAACACGGAACTATCGTTGCATAACACCTTCAGAGAACTCCTGGATTTAATGCCAAAAGTCAAACCAAGAATGTGAAAGATGGGAATGCTCTAGAATGCCATATTCTTTTAAGAAGCTGTTCTAGAGCAAGCAGATAGACAGAGACCACATAGTCACAGACCTTGATTGTTCTTGCAAATCATGAAACTCTCATATTAGCCAAAGTCCCTCCGAAGAACATTGCTTTCTCAAATTAAGGAAGACATACGTCTTAGCCACACAACTCCAAGTCCATCAAAAACCAACAGTGTTTGCTGAGGTCTAGGACAGTCTTCTACAAATCAATGAAATATAAATATATTCCTAGTGATTTAAATCTCCCTGAAAAATCATATATAAAGTAAAATTTTTAAATAATTCTAGATATCATCATATCGATTATATATGGGTGCAATGAGAAATTATTAATATTCAGCTATATCTTTTGCGTGCACACACATACTTCAACAAGAACTGATGAGAATTAAATAAATGAGCGAATAAATAAAATCAAATAAAAAACGAAATTAGAGCCACGTAATAGTAACAACTGAGTGGTAGCATGTTTCAACAGTTTTAGAAAATGCCTTTTAAAAAGAAGAGAGATGAGCTTAGCTAGTGGATATAACCGCAGCATTTGCCTGTAGAATTATCATTCAATTAAAATCTATTTTCTGAATAATGTCACATAAAGACCTACCATTTAAATTATGCTAACCAGAACAGATGCTATGCGTGGAAACTGACTCGATGGCCCCTAACAACAACAACAACAAGAGTAAGATTCCAAATCATTTCCAAACCCATCTTGATTGTCAGCACAGCACTGTGATAAATTAGAGTGCCCTCAGTGCTTCATGGAGCCTTGGTGGCAAAGTGGTTAGGAGCCCAGGCTGCTAATCAAAAGGTCAGCAGTTCGAATCTGCCTCGGAAACCCCACGGGGCAGTTCTACTCTGTCCTGTAGGGTCACTATGAGTTGGAATAGGTTTGACGGCACACGACAACAACAGTGTTTCGTATAGCTATATTGGTTATGAGTATAAAGTGATAAACCTGAATGCATAAATTACACATGAACATCAGTTTCATGTCCTTACTTGATTGTTTCATCTGAAATGAGGTTGCCAAATATGTCATCACATGTCCTATTGAAGTTTATTATGCCCTTTCCTATAAATTTAGAACTATTAGTGGGACAAACACGTTGAGTTATATTATCTTCATTTTCTGGTTCTGGTATGTTAGATATCCTGACTATTATCAGAAACATTCTTTCATTCAAGTATTCTATCTACCCCAAGAATATATTCCATATTCTCATTACTGAAATCTAGTAATAACTTTATATCCTCTTTTCTATTTTAAATACTTGATTAATAAGAAAAATTTTGCATTGAAATCTATCTTTCATTTGATGATGTTAGGGTAATAGCCATTTCTGCAAGGAAAGGTGAAGTTGTTAAATAATTATAAATCAACAATATGTACTGTAAACATCTCCTGGTTCTTATGGGATTGATTTTGTTATATAGAGACACTAATGGGCCTGAGAGAAAATGTGTTTAGTCATGGATGACAATAAAAGTAAAGTGACAATAGATACAGTTAAGAAGAATCTAACCCTATGGAAGATAAAGAAAACTGCTGTGCAATACGATCTTTAAGTAATTGTGTGCATTGCTTCTTCAAACGCATAAATCTCAGCAGAAAAATGGTTGCAATTTTTTTTTTCTAAACTAAATCTTTAAATGTTCTTTTATAGTTTATGGTCATCTATACAGATTTATAAAATTCATTCTTTTTCTATATATGAGATTTTCCTTCCAACTAATAATTTTACATACATATGTATGGTAATAATAATGGCTAACATATGTGTTGAATTTTTCATAATTCAAGAACTTTAGTACTGAGATCCTGTAAACAAATGTGTTGCCAGTCTGATTGGGATACTAAAATGTTACTTTCACATATGTCTTTTACATTGCTTTAAGTTAATAGACCATTACTTCTTTTAATTCTCAAAATAAATACATCATTATTGTGTAGCATTTATGTTGTTGTTATTGTGAGGTGCCGCCGAGTCAATTCTGATTCATTAGTGATCCTGTGTACAACAGAACGAGACACTGCCCAGTCCTGAGCCATTCCCACAGTCATTGTTATGCTTGAGCCCATTGTTGCAGCCACTGTGTCAATCCATTTCATTGAGGGTCTTGCTCTTTTTCACTGACCCTCTACTTTACCAAGCATGATGTCCTTCTCCAAGGACTGATCCCTCCTGATAATATGTACAAAGTATGTGAGACGAAGTCTTGCCGTCCTTACTTCTAATGGCATTCTGGCTGTACTTCTTTCAGGACAGATTTGTTTGTTCTTCTGGCAGTCGATGGTATATTTAATATTCTTTGCCAACACCATAATTCAAAGGCATCAATTCTTCTTCGGTCTTCCTTATTCATTGTCTAGCTTTCACATACATATGCAGCAATTGAAAATACCGTGGCTTGGGTCAGGCACATCTTAATCCTCAAAGTGACATCTTTGCTTTTTAACACTTTAAAGAGGTCTTTTGCAGCAGATTTGTCCAATGCAATGTGTTGTTTGATTCCTTGACTGCTGCTTCCATGGGCGTTGGCATTGATTGTGGATCCAAGTAAAATGAAATCTTTGACAACTTCAGTATTTTATTTATTTAAATTTTTTTTTTTTATTGTACTTTAGATGAAGGTTTACGGAACAAATAGTTTTTCATTAAACAGTCAGTACACATATTGTTTTATGACATTGGTTAACAACCCCAAGACATGTCAACACTTTCCCTTCTTGACCTTGGAGGACCTTTTTTTTTTTTGGTAAAAATATACATAGCCAAAGATACACCATTTCAACAATTTCCACATGTACAATTCAGTGACATCGATTACATTCTTCCAGTTGTGCTGCTATTCTCACTATCCTTTCCCAAATTATTCCATCACCATTATCTTGAATTCACTGCCCCCTAGGATTCCCATCAAACCTTTTGAGTTGCTGTTGTCAATTTGATCTCACATAGATAATTCTTTTTTTTTTTTTTGTACCTTAGATGACGGTTTACAGAACAAATAGTTTCTCATTAAACAGTTAGTACACATATTACCCTATGACAATGGTTAACAACCCCACAACATGTCAACACTGTCCCTTCTCAACTTTGGGTTCCCTATCACCAGCTTTCCTGTCCCCTCCTACCATCCATTCCCTGTCCCTGGACTGCTGTACTTCATTAGTCCCATTTTGTTTTATGGGGCTGTCTAATCCTCGGCTGAACAGTGAACCTTGAGAAGGACTTCACCACTGAGCTAAAAGGGTGTTCAGGGGCCATACTCTCGGGATTTCTCAAGTCTCCTTTAGGCCAGTAAATCTGGCCTTTTTTTGTGGGTTAGAATTTTGTTCTACATCCTTCTCCATCTCTGTCCAAGACCCTCTGTTTTGATCCTGGTCAGAGTAGTCCATGATGGTAGCCAGGCACCGTCTAGCTGTACTGGACTCAGTCTGGTGGAGGCCGTGGTAGCTGTGGTCCATTAGTCCTCTGGACTAATCTTTTCTTTGTGTCCTGTTCTCTTCATTCTCCCTTGCTCCCTAAGGGATGAGACCAGTAGAGTATCTTAGATGGTCAGTATTTTCTCTGTTTGTCACGTTGATGCTTATTGGTTGGCCCAGTTGTGAGGATTTTTGTTTTCTTTATGTTGAGGTGTGATCCATACTGAAGGCTGTGGTCCTTGATCTTCCTCAGTAAGTGCTTCAAATCCTCTTCACTTTCAGCAAGCAAGGTTGTGTCATCTGTATAACGCAGGTTGTTAATAAGTCTTCCTCCAATCCTGATGCCACGTTCTTCTTCATATAGTCTAGTTTCTTGGATTATTTGCTCTTATAAAGGGTAATAAATGACATAATTATTTAGCAAGAGTTACTTGGTTTTTAGTTTCATTGCTGCCCTATAAAACAGATTAAATTAGGTCACATATGCACATGCAGTACTGTATGCTTATTGTTTTCCATCAAAATATCAAGGAGAGAGAGGCAAAATACACGCAACTATACTGCTGAAAACATGGAACAAGTGTTCTTGTGTGCATGATCTTTCAAAAACCATAATCGGCAAGGGAAAGGGAAAACCGCCTTTGCTTTCTTTATCATCATTAGAAAAGTATTTTTCCCTAAATAAGAAACATAATATTGCTATATTTTGGAAAATCATGTTTGCATTAGTTCGTATCTGTCTTAGCCCCAACACACACACGTAAAAGAATACCAGTGAAACCAATTTATTGGAAGCTATTTTATTTTTCCCTTCTAAGTCCCAACTAAAAGCTTTTCTGTTTGGGGCATTTAATAAGCTGAGAATACCTTTTCTATAGTGTTCTCTCTCAGAGCACGCCTGCCATGTGCTTGGCCATTATTTTAGAAAGGTAATGCTTTCCGTTTAAATGATGCATCCCTTGCCCCTCAAAGGCCCTATTGTCTGCATGGGATCCTCAGTTTGGCTGCTTTTAGCCCCTGATAAATTAGTAATGGAACAGAATTGGGAGGCTTTGCAGCTTCTGTGTGCTGTTATTAAATTGTGGTTTGATGATAAATGTATATACCACAGCCTCTGTAGTGACATGTAACTATTTGACTATTTGGAACAGACTTATTAGAATCACAGAGCTACATGGATCTTCAAAATTCTTTGGTCTAATCATTTGCTGCTTTCAGGGGAGACTAAGGCCTAGGAAGTTAAAAGACTCAAACAAGATCATAAAAACAGTGAACAGCATAGTTCAGACCAGAAATTAATTTCCTAGGGCTGCGAAACTGCTGTAAACTACTGTATTCATTAGGGCTGCCATGACAAAAGATCACACACTGGATGGCTTAAAGCAACAGGAATTTATTCAGGCTACAAGGCTGAAATCAAGGTGTTAGCCAAGCCACGTTCCCTCTGAAGGCTCTAGGTGAGAACCCTTCCTTGCTCTTCCAACTGCTGGTGGCTCTGGGCATTTCTTGGGTTGTGGCAGCATAACTCCAATCTCTGCCTCTGTCTTCACATGGCCTTCTGTTCTGTTTGTGTCTCTCTGGGTCCTCTCCTTTTCTTATAAAGACACCAGTCATCAGATTTAGGGCTCACCCTAAATGCAAGACAATTTCATCTAAAATCCTGAACTAATTACATCTGAAAAGATCTTATTTCCAAATAAGTTCACATTCTGTGGTTCCAGGTAGATATGTACTTCGGGGGAACACTACTCAGTCCACTACAACTATATATTCTGCTTCCCATGTTATCTCTCTTTGAATAGGCATTCAGATTTCGCTTCACACATGAAGGAAAATGAGTCTAAATTTGGCCACTTACTTTTTTGAAAAAAATGTGTGAGAGTCTTATAAAAATGCTTTAAATAATTTGAGACCACTTTTAAAAGTTTTTACTCAGTCGTCAATCCCTAAGTTAGTGACACTATATTACATTATAATCATTTTATGTTAGTTAATACAGTTAACATATTGTAAGTTCTGTGAGGTAGTTAGGCAGGTATTATCTCCAATTTACCTATTTCTAATCTGAACCCAAATAGCTGTATGTTTAAGTTCTTTCTCTATTTTTTAAATCACTTTCTGCTTCATATTTATCTACTTAACACACCTGACCTTTCTCCTCCCCCTGCCACTAACCACTAAAAGAATTTGTAGGCACAGAACCTACTTAAGCATCTTTCGATGACCTACAAGTTCTAGCACATGGCTTCACAGGAAATAGGCTTTCAATATGTCTATTCAGTAAATGATCAAATGAATTTCTCTTTGACAGATGAGAAAACAAGCACATAAACAAATTTTTGCTCAATGTTCCATAGGGAGTTAGTAGAAGAGATAAGACTAAAATGCTGTATTCGTTTGTTCATCTATTTATTTAACAATGTACCACATGAACCAAGACTTGAGTGCCTGCCCTACCTATAACCCCTTCTGAGAAGAACAAATTTGCCCACAGTCTTACCTGAAAAGATAGTCTTTGCACACCCGGTACCGCTATTCAACCCAGCCACAGCTCACTGAGTGAAGGGATGGGAGAGACCTCAATCCATATTACACAGGACAGACCATAAGTTGACCAGTGACTTTGATTCAGAAAGGCATGATGTAAAGAAAGGCTGAAAAAGCCACAATGGGCCATATGGCAGTTAAAGGGCAGAAGCTGAAACTATGAGAAACCTGGTAAGGAGGGAGAAAGAGAGTAGAATGCAGCACTTGTGCAGTAAAAATTGGAAATGCCATGAGCGACAGAGTATGCAGCTTATGAGAGAGAATAGCCCAAGGCTGGAGCTGCATCATTTTTGACAGTTTCACTTTTCTGCTTCCACTACCATCCACATGCATCTTGAAAATGAACCTCCTTTATCGTGAGATAAATTGAGGTATATCCTTCTATTGCAACAACCAAAAAAACCTTATAATAATAAACTTAGTGAAAAGCATAGGATTCCATGACCCCTGATTCAGAAAGGTCAGTATATTTCCACCTTGCCATGATACCGTAATTGCGCTCATGAGGAACCTGTACATAGATCAAGAGGCATTTATTTGAAAAGAACAAGGGGATACTGTGTGGTTTAAGTCAGGAAAGGTGTGCATCAGGGTTGTATACTTTCACCATGCTTATTCAATCTGTATGCTCAGCAAAAAATCCTAGGAGCTGGACTATATGCAGCATCAGGATTGGAGGAAGACTCATTAACAACCTGCATTAGGCAGATGACACAACCTTGCTTGCTGAAAGTGAAGAGGACTTGAAGCACTTGCTGATGAAGATCAAAGACCACAGCCTTCAGTATGGATTCCACCTCAACATAAAGAAAGCAAAAATCCTCACAACCGGACCAATAAGCAACATCATGATAAATGGAGAAAAGATTGAAGTTTTCAAGAATTTCATTTTACTTGGATTCACAATCAACACCCAGGGAAGCAGCAGTTAAGAAATCAAACACATTGGGCAAATCTGCTGCAAAAGACCTCTTTAAAGTGTTAAAAAGCAAAGATGTTACCTTGAAGACTAAGGTGTGCCTGACCCAAACCATGGAGTTTTCAGTTGCCTCATATGCGTGCGAAAGCTGGATAATGAATAAGGGAGACAGAAAAAGAGTTGATGCCTTTGAATTATGGTGTTGGCAAAGAATATTGAATATACCATGGGCTGCCAAAAGAATAAACAAGTTTGTCTTGGAAGAAGTACAGCCAGAATGCTCCTTAGAAGTAAGGATGGTGAGACTTCATCTCACATACTTTGGACATGTTATCAGGAGGGATGTGTCCCTGGAGAAAGACATCATGCTTGATAAAGTAGAAGGTCAGGGAAAAAGAAGAAGATCCTCAATGAGATGGATTGGCACAGTGACTGCAACAATGGGCTCAAGCATAACTACGATTGTGGGAATGGTATAGGACAGGGCAGTGTTTTGTTCTTTTGTACGTAGGGCCTCTATGAGTCAGAACTGACTCTGTAGCACCTAACAACAACAACATGATGCCTACCTATTAACTCTCTGTGTTATGGAGTGTTACAGGAATTTTAGGACAGTTAATTATACATTTGCCACCTATTCAAAGAATTTATGTTATAAAGTCTAAAAGGTTTCTCTATGTAGCTGATTTTAAGATTTATTTTGCATTCAAATCATGCTATGATATTTCTCAGGAGTGAAAATAAAAATTCCCTAACAAGTAAAATAAAGAAATTAAATGGATTGCATCTAACTAGGAGTTTCTGAATGCTAGTTGTTTTCCTCCTTGAACTATTTCCTCTGATCTGTCTAACATCTTGACCTGTAATGCTCCCATACTGCCAGAATATGAGGTTGCATTTTGAGAGGATATTTTTGATGTTTGTGAGAATCAGAAGTGGAATGAGGGAAATGGAAAATTTAAAGAAAGCTCTTGAAAGAATATTGCTTTCAGAAGTATATGCTAACTCTGTTCCACAGCAATGAAATGTGCACTAGTTATTGTCACCTGTAATTCAGGATTAAGAGCCCTGGTGGGACAGTGGTTAAGTACTTGGCTGCTAACCAGAAAAGGTCGACCGTTCGAATTCACCAGCTGCTCCTTGGAAACCCTCTGGGGCACTTCTACTCTGTCCTATAGGGTTGCTCTGAGTCAGAATCAACTTGACAGCAATGGGTTTGGTTATTGTTGTTGTTGTTTTTTTAATTCAAGATCAAGCAGATCAATGAAGTTGATTCTTAGCAGGTCTTTGAGAATGACGGTGGTGGTTTTAAAAAATATCCAGAAATTATTAGAGAATTCTCATATTAAGAGGTAGACCTTAATTTTGCTCCTTTTGAGTGTGAGGGGTGAATTTGGTGGCTCATTTCTAATGAATAGGCTGAAGTGCAAGGGTATGTTGCTGCAGAGACTAAGTCATAAAAGGCTAGCACTTCCTCCATTTCTCTCTCTCTTGAATTGCTCACTCTGGGGAAAGCCAGCTGCCATGTTGTAAGGACACATGTGGCAAGGAACCAAGGCCTTTTGCCAACAGTCAGGGAGGAATTGAGGCCTCCAGCCAATCGCCATGTGAGGTGGGCCAGACCCAGTTAAACCTTCAGAAGCTGGTGACAGCTTATTTGGAGCCTCATGAGAGGCTCTGAGACAGAATCATCCTACTAAACCACCACCAAATTCCTGATGTACAGAAACTGTGAGATAATAAATGTTTGCTGCTTTAAACTGCACTTCAAGATAATTTGTTACCTACAATATGTAACTAATACACTGTCCTTTCTTCCTACAGAGATAGCATCAAAGTGGAAGTTAATGTTCTAATATTCATGTTATTTTTCAGTAACTCCTTCCCTATCAAGAAGTGTTAATAAAATAAACTCATTTTCAAAATGTTTAGTATGTTCTAAGTATGTTTTTTTTTTGCAAGGGCTCAATGGATTAAAATTTTCAACCAACGTAAGATTTACATGATTTTCTTTAAGGAAAGCAAAATTGACTCTCTCCAAAACTAATTTGTAATGCTAGGAATCCCAAATCAAAGATTCTACATACTCTAACATATTTCTTTCACTCATTTCTTAAATTGCACTAGTTTCATTTTTAAATTTTAGAAGAAGCCAAATGGAAGAAGAATTTCTTACATGTTTTTACATTGTAATTCTGAAAATTCTTTGGACACTTCTTCATGCTGAATTCTAAATCAATAACCTTGCATATGTTTGAAGTATCTCTGTGTATCCATATACATATATATGAATGCTAAAATGTGTGTGTTGTTTTTCATTCTATTTTTGTTTTTATTTATTTATTTATTGCTGTTGTAGAGTAATTCCTCCCCAAAAGCAGCCATCTCTGGGTGGTGGGTGAATTCACTACTTATCTCTCAGCAGATGACTTATAATGTTCTTTATAATCTAGCGATCTGAGAGAAGTATTTACTGTGTATGTGTGTACGTGTGTGTGATATTAATGTCTAAGAAAGATTTTGAAATCTAATAGTCAAGTAGTTTCACTCAGTGGTTAGATCAGTGGGCTAGTAGCTAGCAGACCTGACTTATCTCCAAAACAAATACAGAAATTAGATAGAACTTGGCTGGCAAAACCCTGCTTTATCCCCTTAGCCCTGAAATTACAGGTGTAATAATTTTAGTATTTCCTCATGAGTCATTTTCTGATATTTAAATGCTTGATTGTTGTGGCCTAGTTAGTAGAATTTTTATCAAAAAAAAATTGATGAAATAGAATCACAAAATGGTATGTCAACAGATTCTTAACCAGTCAGTCCAGTGAATCCCTTTTCCTGGGTTCTGGTTACTTGTTTCTGTGTAAGAAATAACTCCAAAACTTAGTGGCTTAAAACAACAACCATTTATTACGATTCATGATTTGTGGGTCAGGAATTTGGGTAGGCCTTGGCTGGTGATTCTTCTGCTCCATGTAGTCTAACTGGGTCACTGGTGGTATTCAGCTTGGTACCTAAGAGTGAGAATAACTGAAAGACTGGACTCACTTTCCTCTCCATGTAGCCCCAGGGTCTAGCCATGTGGTTTATCTACTGGATAGTTGGGCTTCTTACGTAGTGGCTCAGGGCTTCAAGGGCAAGTGTTCCTAGACACAGGAGGTAGCATAGCAGCTGCCAGTCTCTCCTAAGGCCTTGCCCAGAAATTAGCATAATGTCACTTCTGCCTTTTTTTTTTTTTTAGTTAAAGCAATCACAGAGCCTCTAAGACTTGATAGGAAAAACATCAAAGAATTTGTGTTATCTTGAATCCACTACACACTGGAAGATACACAAAGACACATACTTATAACAGATAAACCTTATGCATTACAAATATCTCTGGAGGGAAATGTACTTGTTCATCATCAATAGTACAAATGAAATTGGTTTTAAAATAGAAGGCAATGTTCATACAACAAAGAAATTAAAAAAAAAACTTGAGTTATACTGAAGCACGTCAACTTGTTTAAGTAGTGATGCATTTTAATGTGGGTGATAATCATATCAAGGAAATAGATTAGAGAATAAATATTTTGAATTATGAGATTATACTGAAATGAGCTGAATTGTCCATTTAGTTCAACCAATGAATATTCCTTTGTGCATTAAAAGGCAACTAAACTTTTAAAATAATAAGACAGTAAATATATATATAAATTGAGACAGTATAATATTGCAGTTTTGAGTGTTGTTGGATAAATAATGGTAGCTATATTTTGGTACATTGGTATTTAGAATCTCAATAGAAATACTTAAAAGGTCAAACACACAGGAAACTTTATACCTGTAGCAGCAAAAATGACATCACCTCTAGTTTTTTTTAGCTAGGAACATTTTCAAAGACAGCAATTTATGGATGCTTTTCTAAGAATTAGTCAATATATTAGCTTTCTTTAAAACATACAGCTGCAGCAGCAAACCACATTTATTTTATTTGGCCTTGCTAATTTTCTCTTGAGTTCTAGGAGCTATGGATTTTTGAGATATTTGGCTGAAGCTCAAAATGAAAAATCATTTTAAAAAATAGAAAAGCATTTCATTCTTTAAAAATGCTAAAAATATACGATGCAAAATGTCATAGTTTGGCTGTAATAGCAAAATTCTTAGAATCAATCAGTCAAAAATAACTGTGTTATTTAAGTGTAATTTGAAGGCATACAAACTAAAAACAGTATTTTAAAACCATCTATAAGAGCTCGATGGCTTCTCTATACACTGATAGCTATTTGCCTTGTAAAAATAACAATTGAATGAGTGCAGAGGTAAGCCACCATAGAAAAGGTTGCCTTTTATGTAGTACTAACATGCACTTAATAGAATTTACCTACTTAGTCTGGGGCTGAGAGAGGAGGGAGTACTTCATAACAACCCAAACTACCCGGTTTTACCACCATTCTTATTATATAATCTCACAAAAAGCAAAGAAAAAACTAAGTCTCAAGTAAATATCCTAATTTTGGAGATATTTTATCTATGTTTACTTTGTCAGCATAAACATAAATATTTGGGGAAAATTCAAAAATTGTTAGAACAATCATTTTTTTATTTTCTATTCGTTCATGTAATTAAAAAAAAAGAAAAGAAAAGATAAAGTGCTGTGTGCCAGGCATTGTTTCTCAAACCTAGGAGTACAGAGAAACAGACATAGGTCTTGTCCTCAATATGCCAACTGTCTACTGGGAAAGATAGACGTAAAGAAGTTATACCAGAGTTTAAAAAAGGATGGGATACTATGGCATCCATAGGGGAAGTATCTAACTCAACCTTGGAGAAGTATAGGAAGATTCCCCAAAATAAGGAAAAGAGGATATATAGGAATTAGCCTGGCCAAGGAAAGGATGTGGAAGTCACAATGGGAAGAAGGAAATGTGAAAATGTCAGGAGATTAGAAACATGTTAGGTGGAGCAATTAGCTCAGTATGGGGTGGAGGGGTAGCAAAGAGGGGAGTGAGATTTAAGGAATAGGATGAATAACATCTGAACTGAGACTACTAAGCAAAATAAAGAGGATGGAAGAGAAAGGGAAATGTTCCAGACATAGAGAAACGTTCCTGAATCCAAAACGTGTATGCTAATCTGTAGGACCAGAGGTAAACAGAGCCAGATCATGAAGCCCCTGTATGAAGTTTTGTCCACTGCTCAGTGGAGTTCTTTGAAGGCTTTTAAACAGGAAAGTGATATGATCAGATTTGTATCTAGAATAATCTCTGGGTTGGAGAAAATGGATTGGAGACAGGAAAATAGGGGTGTTTTTGCATAAATTTGAGTGGGGGATGCAGACCCGACAAAGGAAGTGCCCAACAAGCCAAGAAAGTTGTTGTTCAATTGGAAAGAAAATATTTCCTTTCCAGGAAACCTTCAGCTCAAATAAACCCCCTTCTTATCTTCTTTTGCTGAATAACTCAGCTCAGTCTGACAAGTGGGTGTGATTAAAATTTTCTAAAGTAATGCTCTGGCAGAATAGATGGATTGGGGTATTTTCCCTGAGCTCTCCACCAATCTTAACAGGTTAGAAGCAAAAAGAACAGAGGGAGAGAAACTTAAAAAAATCAATATAACGATTCTTTTTTAACTCTTCACAAGTAGAGAAAACATTTAAAAAGAGAGAAATCTGGGAGGAATATTAGAAGTGTTTTTCAAGACGGTCAGTTTGGCTCCAGGTAGACAGAATCAAATGATTAGTACATAGCACTAAGGGAAAGAGTGTTTTAGTGATTTCATAGAGCCCAGCCCGTTGTTGTTGTTGTTCTGTGCCATTCAGCCAATTCTGACTCATAGTGACCCAATAGGACAGAGTAAAACTGCCCCATAGGGTTCCCTGGACTGTAATCTTGAAGGGAGCAGATTGCCAGGTCTTTTGTCCCAGAGCAGCTAGTGAGTTGGAACTGCCAACCTTTCAGTTAGCAGCTGAGCACTTAACCATTGCGTCACCAGAGCTCCTTGGGCTGAGCCTAACAACAACAACAAAAAATCCAAACCCTTTGCCATTGAGTTGATTCCGATTCATAGTAATCCTATAGGACAGAGTAGAACTGCTTTATCGGGTTTCCAAAGAGTGGCTGGTGGATTTGAACTGCCAACCTTTTAGTTAGCGGCTGAGCTCTTAACCACTGTGCCACCAGGGCTCTGGGTCAATCCTAAACCAAACCAAACTAAATCCATTGCCGTTGAGTGACTTCCAATTCATAGCGACCCTATAGGACAGAGTAGAACTGCCCCATAGGGTTTCCAAGGAGTGGCTGGTGGATTCCAATTGGTGACCTTTTGGTTAGCAGCCATAGCTCTTAACCACTGTGCCACCAGGTAACATCAAGTAACTGTGAAGAGAGAAGTTTTTACTAGAATTCATTCATACATTTATGCATTTACTATAAATTTAATGATAATAATAATAATTAAGCAGGGGCCTATCTATGGAAAAGAGTGCTTATGAAAATCAGTTCAAAATTGCAGAATGATCTCTCCCAGCTGACGATGGAAACTGCGATGGCCAACAGAAACCGCTCATTAGTGCCCCTGCTCAAGAGGTGCCCAGGGTATGCACCTACCTGCCATACCTTACTTATGCCTCTGCTATCAAGAACTGGTATCCTTCCCTGACAGGGAACACAACAGAGAATCCCTGATGGAGCGGGAGAAAGGTGGGATGCAGAACTCAAATTCTAGTAAAAAGACCAGACTGAATGGTTTGACTGAGACTGGAGTGACCCTGGAAGACGTGGCCCCTGGACTCTCTGTTTGCCCAAAACAAAAACCATTCCGGAAGCCAACTCTTCAGACAAAGATTAGACTGGACTACGGGACATAAAATGATACTCATGAAAAGTGTGCTTCTTAGCTGAAGTAGATACATGAGACGAAATGGGCAGCTCCTGTCCGGAAGCGAGATGAGAAGGCAGAGAGGGTCAGGAGCTGTTTGAATGGACACGGGAAATCCAGGGTGGAAAGGAGGAGTGTGCTGTCACAGTATGGGGAGAGCAAGTAGGGTCACAGAACAACGTATGTATAAATTTTTGTATGAGAAACTAACTTGAATTGTAAACTTTCACTTAAAGCACAATAAAAACAAAAGAAGAACTGGTATTCTAGGCACCAGTGTTTCACTTATGGTAAGATAGGAACGACAAAAATAACATATTGACTATTGTTCTCTGTGGTTGATGGTATGGCAGAAATAAGCACAAGTTTCTCTGGGAAATATGGGAACATGTAATAGGGTTGTCTCATACAGATGGAGTAAAAATATAGGAAGGGAGGAGATTGGAGAAAATAGATGTGAGATTAAATTGACCTTAGGTATGAGGACAAGAATATTTGAACCCTACTCTTGAATATCCTCTCCACCCTGGGAGGCCTCTCAGACTAATATAAGCACACAGGACGGAGTAGAGGAAAGGAATACATACCACATGCAAAAGCAAGCAGGTAGGCTGGATGTTATAGTGGACTCCTTTGCTCAGGCAAGGTTAGCTAAAGCTAAGCAAGTTTTGCCTGCTTCTCCCCCGGATAGAAATTAACCATTTCAATTCCAAGAAAGAGCCATCAATTTCTAGTTAGTAGCAGAAAAGAAAGTATGAGCTATAGGGTTCCATCTCTAGAAAACAAGAATGAAGCAGAATAATAGGGGAAATGACACTCTGTTCCTAGCAGTAAGTTAGTGAAGTGTCAGTTGTCTGCATTAGGGACAGTTGCCCTGATTTTTGTTAATCTTATGCATATACTTGTGACTAATGAGACCAACAGTTCAGTCCTTCAAAGCCTTTGTTAATGTGTCATTGGTGTTGCCTCCAAAGTCTTTGAAATGAATTGTTAGCTAATTTTACTCCCAAGTCCTACGCTACTGAAGACCCTGCTCTGTTTCCATTCTGTGTCCATCCAGGCTCAAAGAATATGGTTATGCATCCTATAAAAATAATAATGTATCAACAAGTAGAGCCCCATTATCACATGATTGGCTTCATTCCACAGTGAAACTCACGAATCTATAAAACACAATTTTTTTCCTTAACAAGGGTATTTATTTCCTCTCACATTCTATTGTATACTTTATGGGTAGACCCCATTTGTTTAAATTGCCTGCACTTTCTAAAAGTAGTATCTCAAACAGTCCTGTCTTGCAAACTTTAGCAATTTTTAATGGAGGCACTTCCAATAGCAAGGTCTTTTATGAAGGCACATTTCCCACTCATTTCTCCATCTTCTATATTTACCTCTGCGGTTAAGTACTTGGCTGCTAAACAAAAGGTCAGAAGTTCAAACCCACCAGCTGCTCCTTGGAAACCCCATGAAACAGTTCTACTCTGTTCTGTAGGGTCGCTGTGAGTCAGAATCAACTGGATGGCAATGGGTTTTATGAGTCACTATGAGTCAGAATTGACTTGATGGCAAACAGGAACAACATGCTCCCCTTATACACCTGAATTTTTGGTGCCACTGTGCTGTTGCAAATGTAAAACCTTTAGAACATAGTATCCTGTTTCTCTTGTGAGCCAAGTAACCCATGTTTATATTAAAAATATTGAAAATATTTCAAGCAAGGGACATGCCATATATTTTCCTCCACTTGCATCTCCTGCTCTTTCCTGTAGTTGCCCAACTTCATAAGATTCTTAGAGCATTGAACCTTATGTAAACATTTATACAACATGATCTTGTTGATGCTGACCTGTGCTCACTTTGGAGTTTCTCAAACCTGTGGGCCTTTTTTCCTGTCCTCAGATGAGAGCCATCCTTTATATATCATCACAAAAATAAAGAAGAGAACACAAAGCAGACAATCCTTTAACAGTGTCTGTCCCTAACCATTTACTGAAATATCTCCCTCACTTAATTACTGACAATTCAAGGTGAATCTATCCTGGCCATGAAGAACTTTGTGAAACTAGCTGTTACACGTCCTGGATAAGCCTCAAAAATAGAAATGAATTCCCTGTGTAACCAGACTTCAAACCATAGAGGCCTCTCTCATTACAGAAGTCTTGTTATCTCCACAAAGGCTTTGTTCCCGAGATACCAGGGCTGTGTCCATATACTCTTCCTTCCTACAGACACTTTCCTAAATGTTAGCAATAAATAATCTTTATACACTTGGAGACTTGGATCTCATGTTTCAGTGTAGACCTCCAGTATGTTAAGTTGGATATAAAATAGTGGATTCCTTTGGTTTAAGATACAGACAAATACAGTAAAAAAAAAAAAAAAAAAAAATGTTGCTAAAGGGGAAAAGGAAGCTCAAGAAGCAACTCCCAGAAGACTGGAGTCCCCAAATTAGGCAGATCTTGTCTCTAGCTCTATGAACCCATAATATTCTTAAAATCGATCAGTTCTTGACCTTGATTCTAAATTATATTTGGGAACAAGGGTCTTGAGCTTCTTACAGTGGCCAACATAGATTAGGAAGATTTTCTGAAGTTAATTCCAAATAGATAAGTAGGATTTTTTCCAGGCAAAAGGTAAGAGAAGCATGTGCAAAGACCTGGAGGCAAGAGAAACAATAGCTGCTTCAGGAACCACAATTTTTAAATATGAGTTTGAAGAGAGATGCAGATGTTGGAACTTGAAGTTCCACCCCAACATCATGTAACCATCAAAATAATTTGAAGAGGGATACAGCTATAGTGTATTAGAAATATTAGTCTGGAAGGAAACTGTGAGATTAAAAAAAAAAAAAGATGATGAAGATGATGATAATCATAATACTATAAGCAGTTGTGTTGTTTCAAATTCACTTATAATTTTGTAGTGTATAGAAAACATATAGTTTATTTTATCAATAATTGATGTAGTCTAATTAACTTCCATCTTCTGAGAAGCGGGGAAGAAAAACGAAGTATACGTCTATGTAGTTGAAAACTTAATTTTGGGGGACACTTAAAGAATCCCTTAGTCGTTAAGAAGAAAATATGCAGCCTCTTGGAATCCTTAGCCATCTGCCTCTCTCCTCAGATTTCTTTCCAGATTTCACCTGGATGTATAATGGGAGGGTTGTGGCCTAAACCACCTCAGATTAGACTTGTTGGATGAGGTGTCTTCTGGCTCCCTTGGTTCCCAGAGCAATGGCCCTCTTCTAGTGCATTGCTGTTTGCCCAGCTGGTGTTCTAAGCTGCAGCCTGATTCCAAGGTAGCACGATTTAATTTGTCAAAGCTGGTTTGGCTGGAACTCTGAGGGTCTCCCATTCCATATCCACTCCCTATCTGGATGTTCTTCCTTCACCTTTTTGGACTGGCCTTTGCAATAGCCCTGTGGCAGGCTCCTAACTCTGAGCCCAGAACTCTTCCAAGCCACTCTTCAAGGGGTTGATGAGTACATCTGGGTTCCATCCATGATACTACAAGGTAAATGAGATGGCCCAACAACGTTAAACTCTTTCTACCCAATGCCAGTGGACTATGGAGTTTCCTTTACTAGGCTGAAAATTCAACAGATATAGTGTCACCTGGGGAACTCTTACTCCACAGAAAGTGTTCTCTGCCCTCAGTTATGTCTTCTTCTTACCTAAGATCAGAGGTGATAGTTCTATGCTATTAATTTTTCACCACGCTACCTGGAATTTATACAAAATTTACTGTAGTGTTTAAAGCACATTTCACTGAGCATAAACTTATTCTTGTGATTTGTTCTTAAATTTCTTAATTGAAGGACTTTTACAAGGAAGAATTTATTTCTGCATTGTGTTCTTAGGACATTTATTGTTGATTGCTTTTCAAGAAAAAAGATAGAATGCAAGTTTTTTGGAATACTGTGTCTGGTGGAAAGATAACCAGACTGATGGATAGGAATATTGAATTTTGGTATATAAAATTCAAAAATACCACCAAAGCATTTTATCTATTCTTATTTTAAAAACATCCAAAATTGTATTCTATATTTTATTCTAAAAATTAAATTAGCTATATAAAATATATTGAGTTTCTTTCTTATATCTGTTTTAAGAAAGTAGGCGGTGCTCAATCGTATATGTTATCATTGTACACACCATATATTGAATTGGTTATGAATCAATTATGTCTAAGTCGATTGTTTTTGCCCTAATTGAATATATCAAATCAATCACTAAATAAGCAAATATAGCAACTCACCTATAGATATTTTGTTGACTACACATGTCTGAAACTTCTGTCCATCATACTTCATCATAGGATATGTGATATCTAAATTTTACAAAGGGAGAATATTACAATTGTTTAGAATGATTTATTTCACCACTTGGATATTTCTGCATAGAAATATGAAGAGGCTAAGTCTATACATTATGAAAATATTGCTTGAAAAGCAATAAACACTAATAATTTTATTTCTATTAGTAGCAAAACATTTATATTTTGACTTTTTTTCATTGAAACAGCAGACTTTTGTCACTATAATATTTGTCCAAATTATTTTGGCATTGGACAATCTAACATGTAGAAGAAGAGAATGAAAACAATTGTCTGCATAATTCAAACCAATTAAAATATTGTTAAAAACATCTGACAATTGGCCAGTTCATTTCTCTAATTTTCTTGTATTCTGCACATGCTAATATAGTCATTATAAAGAGGCTTTGTCATTTATTTAGTTAATTTGATCAAGTAAGCTAGTAGCTAAACTTAGTAAATAAATTCCCAGGCTTCTTTTTATTTTTTTTAAATGGTTTTCTTGACTTTTTGATTGCATTAAATGTATAATTGACATTCCTCCACTTTACTCTGAACTGTGTAGACAAAATCTTAATGAGCAATAAATCATCTCTTTTTGTGGGCTTAAGGAAAATTTTAAGCATAACCTTACCTGAGTTAAATGTTAACATTTTGGATAGTAGCAAGGTTCACTAAAAATTAAATGTTACTGTAATTCCATGGTATTAAGTGGACACACTTAGGTCAAAGAGCCACTAAAATTAACCACCTTTAATAAGCTGAAGTCTCACTCTTAATTATAGTGGTTGAAAGTTCCCAACCTAACTGATGTAGCAGGAAATGAAAACTGCAGAAGCCGACTTATTAGTTGCAATAATGCCTATTGTGTTAATCATGAATAATATCGAATATTTCTTATAAAATGATGAATGTCATGAAAACAACAGCCTCATTTAGCTCAGAGCTTATTGGCTTGTGCTGCTGGATCATCACCAGCAGGTTTAATTTTAAACTTGTTAGCACAAAATAGTAACTGGAAAGCAATTTGTTTCACTTTTTTTCTCAGTAAAATTATGATGGAAAACTGTTCACCTGGGAAAATCCAAATTCATATCATAAACATAATGCTGCTTATAAGGAGTACTAATGATATACTTTATGAATTTTAATTTCTGTTTGGAAGTCAGCAAGTGTGCATTCTATAAATGTAAACCATCTGTTGGCACCTCCTAAAAGACTAGATTTCAGTCCATCCCAACATGAATTATTTATTTTGATGGATTTCTTTCCTAAGCAAATTTAAGGTTGTGTGTATGTATGTGTGAGTGTGTGTGTGTGTGTGTGTGTGTGTGTGTGTGTGTGTGTGTAGGTATGTGTTTTAATCTGCAATGAAGTTTCAAAGTCAGAACATGCATAATTGCAAGCCTAGAAGGTAAAAGTGCTCAACAATTTGAAATATATGTATTTTGCAAAATAAGATGTTTGCAAAATAAAGAAATATCGATAAACACTGGATCAAAGATGAAAAGAGAAACGGGAGAAAGCAAAATAAAAAAAGATCTGTAATTTTAATGTTTCAATGACAATATCAGAAAATCTGTATCACTCAGCAAAAGAGAAATTTATAGCTGTCTATCCATTGAGGATTACACATGCTCTAGTTATAAGAAAACTAACTGCAATGACAATAAACAGTTTAAATATACTGACTTCAAGAATAAATGCAAGAGATTTAATGAGAGTTAACAGACACTGTTATATTCATAACATTGTATTTTACACTTGCTGATAAATGTATAAAATTGGTCCTTACATGTCAAGATTACTGTACATAGATTCACTTTCCTCTTTTATATTTGTATTTAACTTTTGTCTTTCTATGAAATTTTTCATTAGGTAGGACAGTCAATGTACTTAGTGAAATTGTGTTCTACTGCAGGGAGAAAACGGATTGGTGCCCAAAGGATTTTTTAAAACCGCATTAAGTAGGGAATAAAGTAGAGTTAAAAAAAAAAAAAAAAAAAGTTGTGCTATGTTGAATAGTTGCTTTAAACCTGTGGAACAAGTTCCGTAGACAGATCCATCAGAAGTCTGCCTTAAAAACCAGACTAGGCTTTAAGAATAAAAGTTGTCTTGATTTAAAATAAATGTTTCCCTAAAGAAAAAGAAAATAATTGCTTCCCAATAATAATTTAAAAGCTGCAGATTTTCCTAGGGCTAAACGCATTTTTTCTTTAATCCTTAGTTGAAAAAACACACTTATCCTAGAGCTATGCCCCTCCCCCTTTATATGGTCACTGGTCCATTTTGTAGCATGGGCAAATTAGATCAACTGTGAAAAGTCTTTTCCTCTTTGCACCAAAGACAAAGTTCCTGCTGTACATAGACTCGATTGTGCTTATGTGTATTTCCATAACACTAGTTGCCATTGGAGAGCTACAACTGCCATTGCCATCTTTGGGGTTGTTCCCTCCCACCCCTTTCACCCTCTAGCAATTTTTGTTCTCTTTCATTCAGGCAGATTTGAACTGATGAAATGTTCTTACATTATGCAAGGAAGCTATAGGACAAAGTGACAGAGAATGTCCTGTCTGCATTTCACCCTCATTTTAGCTGCCTATAAGCTTTATCTGTAGCCTTTGAAAATTGTCTTTAGTTATTCCTCTAGGCGGCAAATCTAAAATGTATTTAATAGAGACTATTCATTGATTTTTTGACTGTGAAAAAAATATATATAAGGCACCAACTATTCCTCTACTTATCCAGTGCACCTTCTTCAAAACCAAATCTCCCTTCCTCTTATACACACACAGTCTTCTTACTCTTGGTGCCCATTAGTAATTACTTGCAACTGTATAGACTGAGTAAATGGTATTACAAAATCCTATTGGCTTACCGAAAAGAGAATGTTAAGTAGGATTTTTATCAAGCCTTTCACAGCTAAAAGAATGTTCTTTTACTATTATATATGGCAACTTGTACGCATCGTAGTTCAATTGGTTATGCCACTTAGAGACTCTTCCAAATAAAGAATGCTATTATTTTTTGTTGACACCATTTAAAGCTTTTTAATTTAATAAAAATATTGCATCTATGTTTTTCTTAAAGGTGGAAATCATTAGTGTAGTTATGGATCAGACAACTGAAAGCCTAGACCCAATATGAGTTATTGTCATTGTTTAATAAGAAGGGATACCAAAACCAAACCAAACCTACTGCCATAGAGTCAATTCCGACTCATAGCGATCCCCTAGGACAGAGTAGAACTGCCCCATGGAGTTTCCAAGGAGTGACTGGTGGACTCCGTCCTTTTCATTAACAGCTGAATGCTTAACCCCTGCGCCAGCATGGCTCTGAGGGATATATATGCAGAAAATGGCAGTAACTACATGATCCTGGGTCCTTCTCACCTTTCCCTCACTTTTTTTTTTTTGGTAATGTTTTTCATGATGCTTAGCTTGTCCATTTTACCTCAATGTATATTTGAGTCTGTCCATGTCTGTTTTCATTATTGTATTCTTCATCACCATCCTAATAAACACATTGTTCTCTGTTTTCTCTTAAACTATTGCAGTAGGCTCCGATCTGTCTCCCAACTTCTCCTCCAACCATATTCCTACCACTATCACTACAACAGCCAGAGCAATCTTTTAAAATGCGTAAAGGAGATTATTCCATTTTCCTACTTAAAATATTTTTTATAAAATACAAAAAGTGACACTTCAGTATCCGTAAATTCAGAAAATTTAAAACACCCAAATGAAAACAGCAAAGTACTTACAGTGGAATTAAATTTAAAATACTGTAGATAAAATTTGAGGGCTGCAGCTCAAGTAGTATTTAGAGGGAAATGATTAGCTGTAATAGAAATACTAGGAAAGAAGAAAACCTAAATAAGTTGCCATACATAATAGTGAGCTAAGCAACCAACTCAGAAAGTTAGGAAAATGGCAGAATAAATATTAAAAAAAAAAAAAAAAACTGAAAGGGAGTAAGTAATATAATAGATACAAGTAAAAAGTAATTGAATAGAAAACAAAGATTCAATAGATAACAAAATAAAACCTGATTCATTGAAAATTTAACAAAGCAGATAACACTTATCCAAATTTGGAAGGAATGATCAATAAGGAATGAAGAGAATCATAAATAACTGTATCATAAAGAGATACAATTAAAGAATTCCTGAGATGTAGAGTTGTTCCACAAGCCTTAAAAAGATTAGGAAAAGAAAGACTAAAGTATGTACATTAGGTCTCACACTTAGGAGAACCGCCTTGATCTTTGCTGGGACAGGTGCAAAGAGGTGAGAGCATGTGATCAAAGCCTGATTGCAGTTTACTGAAGAGTGAGTGGTGGGTGAGGACTAATAGCTTAGCTGTGAGAAGAAGAAGAGAGAGAGAGAAAAAAAAAAAAAAAAAAAAAACGCTAGGAAGAGAATAGAATAAATATGAAGGGCTTATTTACAAACTATAGAAATGGAGTCAGTCGAGACAGGTACATTCAGAAACTGAGAGTAAGTATACATAGTATTAGTACGTATGTATGAAAGTCTTTGGCAAGGGCATTACTTTAGCATTGTTCTCCACTCTTACCTCTGCAACAGCACAGAGGTCACCACGTTCGACCTCTGGATATGCTTCCCATTTTACAGTTCTCTGAGAAGATTTCAATAATTTTTTTTTCTTTCTCCTCACTTAATTAGGGACCAAGGGAGATGCTTCAAATAGAGTGAAATGTCTTTAATTGAATTCTATGTCTTGGCCTTTATCATCATAAGCGTATACACATATTGACTCTGCTGATTGCATTACGTGTACTAGCAATAGGAGGGTGATTGATATTAAAATATTTTAACAATTAAAACAACTCTAATTAAATTATTTTATTTTTTCCGAGGCTTAAAATGGGAATGTTTTCATTTTTGTTGCAGCGTTTACATCTTTCTTTCAACATGACTTTTCAGTTGGTTGATTGCAGACAATTTTTACACAGGAAACAGGCAACAGTTTCAAGATGAGGTTAATTTAACTGGTTTGACACTACACCTAGACTACATCACATTGTCCTCCACATCTGTCTTTTCTTTCATAACCCACTTTCCTTCCATAACTCATTCTTTACCTGGAAAATCTGTATACATTTCATGTTGATATAATGAATTCCATATGGGGCTTCCCTCAGCTTTAATTGCCTGCCTTGCCAAGTAGAAATGACAAGTCCAGTTGTTGATACTTCTTGCTGCTAAGGAACACTGTTCACTTCAGGTAAATCAACAATATTTCTGAATACTCATGGAAGAAAGAATTATTTACAAACTATTAGGGAGGGGGTCAAAACCCAAAACCGAACCCGTTGCTGTCAATTTGATTCTGACTCATAGCGACCCTATAGGACAGTGTAGAACTGCCTCATGGGGTTTTGAAGTAGCAGCTGGTGGATTCAGACTGCTGACCTTTTAGTTAGCAGCCAAGCTCTTAACCACTGTACCACCAGGGCTCCAGAGAAATGGGGTAAGAAAAGGGAAAAACTCCATTGGGATTCATTTCCTCATTTCTTACCTTATTTTCAGGATAAATCTGCTCATGTACTGTACTGTAGTGTTTGCGCTGGAGAAAAAGCAATGAAATAAAAAAAAAAAAAAAAAAAACCACACACACAAATCTGCACATATAGAAAAGGCTTCTAAATATCCAGAAGTAACTTAATAATAATTGAAAAATAAAATACTGTGTGTGTGCGTGTATGTGTATGTGTGTGTGTAGTGTTGATGAAGCATGTAGAAATCTCTTTCTTATATATGATGTTATAACAGGCTTAAAAAAGGAGCCCTGGTGGTGCAGTAGTTAAATGCTAGACTACTAACCAAAAGTTTGGTGGTTTAAATCCACAGCAGAAAGATGTGGAAGTCTGCTTCCGTAAAGATTTACAGCCTTCAAAACCCTGTGGGGCAGTTCTACTCTGTCCTGTAGGGCTGTTATGAGTCAGAATTCACTCAATGGCAATGGGGAACACGTGGCAGTAGAAGATCAGGTATTATTATTCTCATTATTGTGGATATGAGGAAGCAGTGTGATTCAGAGTTGTTGAGTGATGTAACCAACATGAGATACAGTGTAAAATGGGATTAATTTTAAAACATGTAACATGAAGTTATTACCAAGATTAAATGTAAAGTACTTAGTAGAGCAGCATCTGTCAAATATAATCACCCAATAAATATCAACCATTATACTTAGATTTTATTTTATTTTACACTATACTAATAAAAAAAAAATCAATCAGTGTCATGGATTCCTGGGCTGACTGAATCCCACATGAATATAGCAGAAAATCCAGATAAAAGCCATCCTTTAACAATGCTTATTTCTTCCTACATGAGAAAGTTACTTACAAAGTGACAGTTCTTATTTACAATGTGAAATAATTGTTAGATAAATCTATTTTTCGCTTTACTCTAGCCAGCACATTCTTTTCATGAGGGCATGCTCAATGGAGGATAAAACGATCATAATTTTTTGTTAGCAAACTTATCCTTTAGCTAAAATAGCTTGAGGCAACCTTATTCGTTACACTATTAGTCTTGCCGAGAAAACCACAGCGTCTTAATGTTGGAGAACACTTGCACAGGCTCCTCACTTCCTAGCCAGCGCCTACTCTGCGGTTCTGCTTCTCCTATGCTTACCTGACTTAGCCAACTCCTTTCTTTTAGTTTTTAGGGCAGTATTTTTTCCCAGTTGGGTTATTTGTAATTAAATATGTTTTCTATGTTTCTGCTTAATCAGTTAGAGTCTAATTCATAGCTTCCTTACCTGACATTCTCCCTAAATAGTCATAATTAGAGCTTGAAGATTTCACAAACTTTTCAGTAGAATATTTAGTGTAGCATAACAGATAGTCTTTTCTCTTATTATTCCCAAAGAAGTCTACCACTTTCTCTCTCTCTCTGTGTGTGTGCTTTGTGTGTGTATTACATTCAAATAAATAAATATGAAAGATAACTTAGTTTCAAATTTGGGAGAGACTTTTCTATGATATCCACATGAATGAAAAGTTGACCTCATTACTCTTCCTGTTCAGATGTTACTCCGTATCTCTCTCTCTGTATATATATATATATATATATATATATATATATATATATATATATATATATACACACACACACACTTAGTAAGATACAAAGAGTAAAAGTAATGAGTCTACTGGAGTAATAAAAGTGGCTAGAACTTAGTGACTTTTTGCTAGATGTTATGAAAAAAATGAATTCTGTGAAGGCTTTTAACAAGAGCAATAATGGTTGGTAAATTCAATGTTATTTTCCTCCCTGTAGTTTTTTTTTTTTAACATTCTGTTCCTTATTCAAGATCCTGCCCACGTGCTATCTCTATTTTACGTCTTCTCCAATCATTCATGATAGAAATCATGGTGTTTTCCTTATTTGATATTAAGCAGCTGACAGGTAGTTCTCTCTCTCTCTCTCTCTGTCTTCTCTCTCAGAATCTTCCATAATACCTAATGAATATAGAAGAAAATTATAGAATTTTAGATTTATGGGTTGAGGTCTTCATCTCCTTCATTTTATAACGTTACTTGACCAATATCAAACAGCAAAGATAGAACTAGAAACAGTTATTATGGATTCCAGTTTAGTTTCAAATTATAACAATGCCCGTAGAAATAAACAGGACAACGTGAGTGTCATTTTGAAGGAAGAATTGACAATTTGTAGACTAATTTGAAGAAGATATTATAGTCGATGTTTGAGCTCTCAGCCTTATTGAGAACATAGTGGTAATATTAAGAGGAGAGATTTTTACTTATCAGACGCAGTATGCTAAGGAAATAATACAACTTGAATATTTTATCTCTGAATGAAATAGCTGAAAAGCAGTGTGCTTTGATATACTAATGCTTCAAAAGATATTTCTAAATACATTTGTTTGGAAAAATAAAATGCCATAACAGAGTCTAAAATATGTGGTTTTTCCCATTTCAAATTGTGTCTTGGATGAAATTTTGGTGATTTTAACATATGACCTTGACTTTTAAAGATAATCAGGGTATTTGAATTAGTTATTCAATATTAAAAGCCAGTATAATTAGCATCCTTCTGGTTCTAGGAATTTTAAAATGTCTTGGTGTCACTTGCTTCTCGCCACCAATTGCTGTCACTTATTCACCTTCTGTGATTTGCTTCCCCTTTGAGGCAAAAGGGAAGTTCAGTCGCATTCACACTATTAGGAGGCTTCCAGACCTTTGGAGTCACAAATGCATAAAACTCTGTTTAGCACCAACTTTGTTTCTCAAACTTTACTAGGCATCGGGTATAGCTTTGGCAATATTTAAGCAACATCAGAGCTGTAAGTAAATTTCCCCTTAAATTTGTCCTGTTCTATTTCATTTTTTCTCTTTTCCTACTATTTTTTGTCTAAGGAAAGGTGAGTCACCTAAAAATAGGCTTACTGTTTTTGCTCATGGACTTTCTCATTTATTTATATTTAATTACTGAAACTATTTTTTTTCCAAAATGATTATTCTATTTCTGCAATCCTCTCCGTCAGATCCTTTTCCCATCTCTAATCTTCAGATTGTCATCTCTATTAACAAATGTGCATATGCTTCCTATTTACATAAAGTTCAAATTTGAAACATTTGCTGTGTTTCAGGGACATACAGAAAGCTTTATATACTTATTTAAAAAAAGCTTTCATATATTTGGATGTGGTTCTTGTATATTTACTGCTGCTGACACTTCTATTGAATTTAGAAGCCCTAACATCATCTTCAGTTATTATTATTGACTTGAAGGTTATAAAGGGTATAGTTGAATTTAAGAACTATGACCTTACTCTGAGATCACCAATTAAATTTTATGACTTATCTTATGAAAAGCTGGAGTCAAGAATGGGACAGAATAAATTTTTCTCCCTTCCGGTAGTAATATAATTTATGAACAACCGTCAGGATTTGCTCAAAGTATTTCCACATTGTATGATACAGCTTTGAAAAGTGTGTTGGCATTACTGGATGAATTCTGACCTAGATTCCTGAGAGAAGCAGGTCTCAGGGCTCTCCATTCCTTCTCAAACAGTAATCTGATTCTCAAGTACAGAAAACTGTCGTGGTGCGTGACCTCTACTGTGAGTGATATAAGCTAAGCCAAAGCAGAGACAGAATTACCTCTTACCTCGCAGAAAGCCACACTTGAGGTCACTTTCAGGACAATGTAAGGACAGGTGCCCTACTGCTTCTTTGGCCCGTTAGGCCTTTCTGTTTGGCTGATTTATCCACCCTAGCATACACACTGCTCCAGTAATTCAAAGAGAACTCATCTTACACTGGATGAGATCAAGACTGGTGAGCACCGAGACTGGTTTCTGTGAAGGAAAATTATGTCAGCCTGCAGGCAGGTCAGGGACTAAGGGAATGAAATGAAATCTGCTTCAGTTTTCAAGTTCATCAGACATCATATGCCTAATAAATATGGACCAAAGAATGTCGATTTCCTTCACATTGCCCTTTTTTTTGTAGTCGTGTTGAAACATATAAACTGTGGCTGGTTGGTAACCTAATGCAATTTCTTCTATTATCCCCATCAGTTATACAGTGAAAACTGTGAGAGCCAGAACTCAGCAGGACTGCCTTGTTTTTCTGGGTCTCACAAGTTTTATGCCTTTGACAGAGTGTAGTCTTATCACTTTTCTGTTGCTCCTTTTAGTGGAAATATTTGCGTTTTCCTGGTCTGACAGGTTTGTGCCTTACGCTGGTTCTGGCTTTCACAGGTTTTACGGTGTTATATTCATTGCATATAAAAATAATTTATTGTAAGATATTTTCTTTGTACTTCATTATTTAATTATTAATTTGCAGTGATTTTATAACATTTGTAAATTGTTGTTCTTAATATTTTTCCCTACACTTTATATATCATATTTTGGATGTTCTTATTCATTCTGTTACATCTACATAAATGTTCTCATGGTATATTTATAAGTTCCCTGGAATTCAGGCCAGTCAAACTGCTTGTTCATTTTACTTTGCTTTCCTAATTTCAGATAAAAGCCAAACAGTTGTAACAAAACCTTTTCAAATTCAGTTAAATTAAAAAAAAAAATCCTTTCTATTTCACAATTTCTTATTAAATGTTTATAAACTGGTTAAAAGTCTGCTTATTTCTTAAGGGCAATATTTTGGTATGCATGAGTGCTACAGAATATTACTTATATGTCATTGTTCATATTGTAGGATTTGTGTTTAGGAACACACCATTCACATATTTCATTTATTATTGTAGGAGATTTGTAGAACCTCCTTTACAAGGTCAAAATAACTCAGAATTTTGATAAAGAATTATGGATAGCCATAAAAGAATGCTCAAGTAAAAACCTTAGATAGATAAATTGTATGTTTGAACTATTAAATAAAGATCAGGCTGTTGTGTTTTGTTTTTGATATCACAAGCCATTAACTAATATACCATATGTATAGGGATTATTAATATAATAATAATAATTAACATATGTGTTTATTAGATGCTTATGGGGCTAGGTTAAAAGAAGAAAGCTCATGAATTTAATTAATCCTCTGAAAGGCTAAGTCTAGGTCAGAATACAATTTAAGTCACTTGCAGATCATTCCTTTTGTGCCTATGAGTTTTCCAAGCACTAAAAGCAAAACCTGTTGCCGTCAACGTCAATTCCAACCACTAGCAATCTTATAGGACAGAGTAGAACTGCCCCATGACATTTCCAAGGAGCGGTTGGTGGATTCAAACTGCCAACCTTTTAGTTAGCAGCAATATCAATTAACCACTGCGCCACCAGGGCTCCTGCCAAGCACTAGGAGGCGTTTAAAAATGGAGTCAAAGAAGAGGACAAAGACCTCATGAGCATAAGGCACATATATGACTGAAGCCACTTGGAAGGGATTTAGAGAGACCCTCCCGAAAAGGTTTGTGGAATTAGTAATTTAAGATTAAGATTCTACTGATTTAATAAGAAGCACATATAAAAATTTTCCGAGACCTCATTAAAGTTTTTGTTTTTAATAACAACTTCTGTTAACCCTTCTAAACTCCATTTGCTAAAGATGTCTTTTAGCTTATTAAGAGTTAATTACTCCGTGACTATGAAAGACAGCAATGAAGAGCAAGATGTCAGGGCAGAGCAGCAGTTTTTTCCAGCCGCTTGCTTTTCCTCTCTTTATTGCTATAAATAAGTAGGAGACCCAAATGGCAGAAGCTAAGCTCTTTCATTGAAAATTTTTGTTTGGGGGAGGGAACAAAAGGTTAGGGAACATGTTCTGACATTTCTGATTGAGGGGATTGAAAGAGGGAGATGGTTTATTTTTCCTTAGGAGTCCTCTTGCTCCACAATGACAGCTTTGACCGATAAGTAAGCACTAAGCTTCTTTTCCTAGGATGCTCCTGGATGCCATTGTCCAAAAGAAAATCATTTTGCCATTTATAATTTAATGGGAGCTTAATTCCTCCAAAACTAACAGCTTTAAAAATAATTAAGCAGTTGTTTAAACATTGACACTTCTTGATTCTTGTGAGAGCAGCCCTTTCTTACACATTTGAGAGTGAACTAGACTGGATTGTTAAAGTTCTGTAATTTTTTTCACAGGTACGACATAGTTACTAAAGAAAATTTATTTTCAATGGAACCCAAACTTTGGTCAATTACTTTGCTGTTCTTTTACAACTGCAGGATATGGAAATAAATCAACAGGGAGAGTTAATAATGAAACATCTTTAGCAGAAAAGTGTTTCTTGGGTAATGGACACACTATATTTAAAAAAAAAAACACAAAATACAGAACTCGTTGCTGTCTATTCTGACTTGTAGCGACCCTATGGGACAGAGTAGAAGTTCCCCATGGGTTTCCAAGGAGTGGCTGGCGGATTTGAACTGCTGACCTTTTGGTTAGCAACCGAACTCTTAACCACTACGCCACCAGGGTTTCCACATACATATTAGCAATATGTAATTAATGGGGGGGGGGGGATAGAGATCATATGTGAACCACTATTCTATTATTTTCTTCACTTCCTCACTTTTTCCTTTCCATTAATTTTTCAAACAAAACTTATAAATGGCTATAGTAAGGTAATAAAACCTGTTGCCATCAGGTCAACTGAAACTCACAGTGACCCTACAGGACAGAGTAGAACTGCTCTGTAGGGTTTCCAAGGAGCATCTTGTGTATTCGAACCGCCCACCTTTTGGTTAGCAGCCGAACTCTTAACCACTACACCACCAGGGTTTCCAGTAAGGTAATAGGATCAGATATTTTACATCATACCTGCATGTCAACAATTAGACCTATAAAAGATCTATAAATAGTGATGTAGTAAAACAGATACATCTCTATAGATTTATCTTTAAACTTCAATCCCCTATTAACTACCTTTACCAGTTACACTTCAATCCTATAATAATCAGGCTAGCTGGAGAGAGAGTTTCATCATTACTGACCCCAACTCAGCATTATTTTGGAAATCATATTCCATCTTAATATCGTCCAGTGGAGGTCTTTGACATTTAATGAAAGAATTAGTGCTACTCTAAGAAGTACTTCAGGCTTTCCAAAACATGGAATATTTTGTATCACTTGGTTAGAAATCTCTGCCGCAGTTAGAACCAATGTCATTTTCAACATTTTGATTCCTTGAATTGGTTTTATGTACTGTTAAAGATTGAATTGCGCCCGTGAAAAAATATGTGTTGTAAATCCTACTATACCTGTGGTTATAATCCCATTTGGGAATAAGGTTGTCTTTGTTATTATGTTAGTGAAGCAGTGTTAGTGTAGGGTGTGTCTTAAATCAATCTCTTTTGAGATATGAAACAGCAGACTACTCAAGCAGCAAAAAAAAAAAAAAAAAATGAGGGAAGATAGACGTCGCGCCATATGAGATCACCAAAGAATCAAGACACAGAAACGAAAAAGAGACAAGGACCTTCCCCTAGAACCAAAGGAGAGAGAAAGCCTTTCTATAGAGTTGGCACCATGAATTCAGACTTCTAACCCCCTAAAATATAAAAAAAATAAATTTCTGTTCATTAAAGCCACTCACTTGTGGTATTTCTGTTATAGCAGCACTAGATAACTAACGCATGTACCTTCAAACTTTTTGCTGGAAGTAACCTAAGAATTACACTTTGAGTCCAACTTGGCGTGCTGAACCAGACACTTAAGAAATAATATAGATGGGGGAGACCCAGGTTCCCTGGGTAGCACAAATGATTAAGCACTTGACTACTAAATAAAGGTTGATTCGAACCCAGCCAGAGGTAACTAGAAAGGGAGCCCTGGTGATCTGCTTCCAAAAGGTCACAGGCTAGAAAGCCCTATGAAGTACAGTTTTACGCTGCAATACATGGGGTCTCCATCAGTCAGAATCGACTTGATAGCACTGAGTTTTGTTTTGTTTTGTTTTTAAGTCATCACACACAGTTGGGATTATTATTCTAGAGGTTGTGGCAGGCACTCAGAGAGTTCATGAACCTCCTGAAATAGACGGCATTGGCAAAGAATATTGAATATACCATGGACTGCCAGAAGAATGAACAAATCTATCTTGGAAGAAGTCTAGCCACAATGCTTCTTAGAAGCAAGGATGGCAAAACTTCATCTCTCTTACTTTGGACATGTTATCAGGAGGGATCAATCCCTGGAGAAAAACATCATGCTTGGTAAAGTAGAGGGTCAGTGAAAAAGAGAAAGACCTCCAATGAGATGGATTGATACAGTGGCTGCAACAACGTGCTCATACATAGCAACCATTGTTCTGTTGTACAGAGTTGCTATGACTCTATTGCAGCTAACAATCATCTGTAGTGTCTTATTGGGTTAGGGAACACAAAAATGGTTTAAAGTCATACACGGACCTATGCTTACATGATCTAAGATCCCCAAATTATATCTTAGGCCTGCAGGAAGTTGAGGTAACTTTATATGGAAAGGATTCTTCTAGTCTAGTCTCAGAGATTCGTTGACCTTTTGACCTTAGAACACCATTTAGCATAGTTACTCTCCGTTTTGCATCCTTAAAACGAAGATGCTAATCAGCTACCTAGGAAGATAAGAGGATGTAATGAAAGAATAAACACAAAATAAAATTTTGAGGTGCTATATAAAGGTAAGGAATTGCTATGACTGTGTTGCCTGAATTTTTGATATTAAAATATACAGTCTACAGAAAATTGCACAAGGCAGCCTGCCATGTAAAGATCAAACAGTAGTGAGCTGTTCTAGGAAATACTTTTTAATTCCATTTTCTCACATTTTCAAATTCATCATACCTATGAGCTTTAAACTTTTCCTGATTACATTTTAACATTTTTTTAAAGTTATTGAAATCAGCAGTAATGTTGCTAGAGCTGTAAAACCATGATGTGCCAACTGCACTTTTTTATGAGCTTTGTGCCCTTTTCTTGGTTTTATTGCCAGAACAACCCATGGAAACAAAAGATGCAGAAAAGATATGAAAGGAAGTAACGACCACTGAGCAGTTATCTTGTAGATGCATAATAGACAAGTACATAAACAGGTGCAAGCCTAACACGGATGCAAAAGGAATGAGAGCAAACAAACAGCAAAAGCAGTTACCAAGTTAGGTGCGGGGAGTGGGCATTCATGTATCTTCCTGGGAAGGTGAACAGTTGCTGACAAAACAAAATCCCTCTTCGCTGTAATGTAATCATTGCTTTAGAATTCTCTATATCCTTTGACAAGTAAAAAAAGAAAAGAAAAGAAATTTAATTCCTAAGCCAAGGCATGCTAACTTCCTTAGGCTGTATTCTATAATAGTGCAAAAAGCATTTGAAAATTACTTTCCAAGTACACACAGATAAAATATGTAGTATGTCAGCTAATATCTTCAAATCATACCCAACTACTGCTTGGATGTGTGTTCCTACTAGAAACTACCTATCTTGGTTAACTGCATGCATCCAATCTAGTGTTTAATTTTTTGGTGAATCTGTAAAATTCTGACTTTTTGCAAAGTAGTAATAGTTATAATGACTATAATTTACTGAGTGCCTACTATGTGCACTACACACGGCTTTTCTCCTTTGCATTAACCCTACATGAACTAAAAATCAAATAGCATTTTTAAAGTTACCTGAAAAAGTTCTAAAATATTAGAAAAATAAAATATACATATTTTCATTTAAGCCAGACAATATTTTCTCACATTAATGTCTATTTCATGGCTATGCAGGCACATTAGTGGATTGAACATACAGCCTTAAAGAATAAGTCCCTCATTTATTAGCAGTTTCACAGCTGGACACTTGAAAAAGAAAAAAAGACAATACATAAATTATAGTCAGAAGTAATAGGAAGAAAGGGAAAAAGGAAGAAGAAAAGGGAGAGAGGAAGGGAAGGAAGGAGAGAAAAAAGGAAGGAAATAAAACACGAATAAGTTGAACATGCCAATCCTATTCCATGTTGCTTGTCCCAGTAGAGGGGCCAATTCCAATTTTATATATATGTGTGTGTGTGTGTCTATATATCTAATACATGTTATGTGTGTGTGTAGATAGATCAGATAGATAGATATTTTAAACAGATAAACAAGATATTGTAAATATTTAACACAGAAATGTGTTTGGCGGGTGGGGGTGGGGGAAACTAAATAGACAATAGATAAATGGCAACTTTGGTGAAGGGTAAGACAGTACACAATACTGGGGAAGCTAGCACAGCTTGTACAAGGAAAGGTCATGGAAGCTCCACAGACATATCCAAACTCCCTGAGGGACTGAAATGCTGGGCGGAGAGCTGTGGGGACCATGGTCTCCGGGAACATCCAGCTCAATTGGCATAACACGGTTTATAAAGACAATGTTCTACATCCTACCTTGGTGAGTAGCGTCTGGGGTCTTAAAAGCCTGTGAGCAGCCATCTAAGATACTCCACTGATCTCACCCCTTCGGGAGCAAGGGAGAATAAACAGAACAGGAAACAAGGAAAAGATTAGTCCAAAGGACTAATGGACCACAGCTACCAAGACCTCCACCAGACTGAGTCCAGTACAGCTAGATGGTGCCCGGCTACCACCACTGACTGCTCTGACTGGGATCATAACAGAGGGTTCTGGTCAGAGCTGGAGAAGGGTGTAGAACAAAATTCTAACACACAAAAAAAGACCAGATTTACTGGCCTGAAAGAGACTGGAGAAACACTGAGAGTATGGCCCCCGGACACCCTTTTAGCTCAGTGGTGAAGTCACTTCTGAGGTTCACCGTTCAGCCAGAGATTAGACAGCCCCATATAACAAAACGGGACTAATGAGGCACAGCAGTCCAGGGACAAGGACTAGAAGGCAGGAAGGGACAGGAAAGCTGGTGATAAGGAACCCAAGGTTGAGAAGGGACAGTGTTGACATGTCGTGGGGTTGTTAACCATTGTCATAGGGTAATATGTGTACTAAGTGTTTAATGAGAAACTATTCTGTAAACCTTCATCTAAGGTACAAAAAAAAAAAAAGAATTATCTATGTGAGATCAAATTGACAACAGCAACTCAAAAGGTTTGATGGGAAGCCTAGGGGGCAGTGAGTTAAAGATAATGGTGATGGAATAATTTGGAAAAGGACAGTGAGAATAGCAGCTCAACTGGAAGAAAGTAATCCATGTCACTGAATTGTACATGTAAAAACTTACAAAATGGTGTAACTTTGGCTATGTATATTTTCACCAAAAAAAAAAAAAAAAAGTCCTCCAAGGTCGAGAAGGGAGAGTGTTGACATGCCGTGGGGTTGTTAACCAATGTTATAAAACAATATGTGTGCTGACCGTTTAATGAGAAACTGTTCTGTAAACCTTCATCTAAAGTACAATACTAAAAACATTTAAAAAATAAAATAGCAAAAAAAAAAAAAAGAAATGTGTTTGGCAAGAGTAATGCTGGACTATGGGATTTTACCTGGGGCTTTAAAAATGAACCTTATTTATGAGAAAAGAATAAATGCAAGTAGTTTCTCTATACTCCAAAAAAAATGATTTATTGGTCTTTTACCTCATTGCCAAGAAATTAAGAAAATGGGGGATAACTATTACATTAAGCCTTAGGAAAGCGGGGGAAAAAGTGTCAATAAGATAAAAAGCACCTAATACGAAATTCTGAAAATATGTTTAATAGTCTGCACATTTACTTTTGCTACATATATTTTTCATTTAATTTCTATTTGTTTCAGATTTGATCAAACTATTAGTATTGCTAGTGTAAGAATATAATTGCTTAAGTATATTTTTATTGGTTAATAAATCATTGGTACTTATCTCAGGAAAGAGAAATTTGGAATTAAATTACTTCTTTCTCACATATAACTCAGAGTTAGGAAAATTTTAATTACTTTGGTTTTTATAAAATTTTGTGAACTTTATTCTGCTTCTTTCAGATTAGGATTAGTCACCATTTCTAAAATTATTTGACTAAAATTACAGGACTATGTTATATCTATCAGCTGTATAAAATTCGATTCTCAGTTTGATTCTCATTGAACATTTAAAATTATCCCTTTATCAAATATATACTTCTCCTATGTTTTTTTTCGCTTTTTTCCTTCCTCAGTATTATTACGTTAAATTATGTTTTCTGGAGGAGGTTAATATTGAAATGGTCTCTAGTTCCTCTTAGCTTTGTTATTATTCTTCCTTTTTTTGCAGAAATACTAACTTATTGGTTTTTTCTTCCTAGATTGAATTCAATACTGTATTTTTACACAAACAACGGAGCAGTTTTTATGTCTGCTTGCCAGCCATGCCTCCTCCTCCCCCCCCCCCCCCGGAAGTATTTTCCGTAAGCGCTGCTATGTCAATATTTTTTTACATGTGGCTATTAAAAAAAAAAAAAAAGCATAGAGCGATTAGGAAAATACGGGGGTGGGGAGTGGGGGCGTGGTTGGCAAACAAATGTAGAAGACATGCATTCTTTGCATAAAAATACCGTGCTCTACTATCCTATGTAAATTGCTCTTCCCTACGTGGGAAGTGATAAGGTATCTGTACTGAGTAGTTACTTGTTCTAATGCTTGGTCAAATTGTAACAATCATAATTCCTTTAAAACAATGATTTTGAAGTATTATTGGTCTTTTCAAATAATTCTTGTAATTTGAAAAGTCTATAACTGCAAAATAGCTACATCGCTCATAAGTTTTTTTTTTTTTTAATCAAGATTAATACTCATATTTTGCAGGAACTATTTAGAAAAATTTATCAAATAAGTGAATCAGCTCATTTTTCATTCATTTCATTTCAAAACTCCATCTGAATTAGTAGAAGCATAATGGTGTTTGTGAGTGTATGTGTTGTGTGCAGTGTGTGTTGTAAATATATATGTGCACATGCAGAAAGTAAGCACTCCAGAAGTGTGGTTTGCTATTTATGCATATCTTTTATGTTGCCACAAAATTTTATGGCTTCACATAACAGCCAAATTAGCTTCAGGAAGCTAAACATTAATACAATGTCTTTTAAGTATGCAAGAATAGACTATATTTTTAGAGAAGAAATTGAAGCAGAGCTAAATAAATTAGACAGCATTTCAAATACCTTTAACTTTTTACGGGTGCTTTACTTCACGTTTCCTGATTATACAATTAACAAATATTATATACAATATGCAGAATGATTTTTATTAATAAAGTTGTATTTAAAGAATTACACAAGCCACTAATTTTCAAATATCAAAAATTAACATTCTACTTCGTTGATGAAACCTCTGATAAAATTGATTTTCACTCTTGTATTCTGAAATGGGGTCCCATTTCTGATATCCTTCTCTGTTGAACTGAACGATAGTTTAGTTTCTTAATATCAAATTCTTTTGCCTGTTCCAAGCAAAACAGATGGTTAAAATACTTATGATTGAAATGGCATGCTGAGAAAACTGTTGAGAGACCATTGCATTCTTGTGCCTTTCCTTTTTCCTCTTTCTGAATGTAGTGGATAACAGTGTGGGGCAATGGAAAAGCCATGTAAGTCAAAAAAGGTTGATTCATAGCTTTGGCTTTGTGGAGTGACGTGTGTGACTGGAATCAAATTAGTTAACCTATCTGGGTCTCAGTTTTCTCTTCTGTAAAATCAAGGGGAGGAGCTAGTTTACCCTGGTGGCCCTTCTAGCACTTAAGTAGAACCTCAGCATCCACCTGGGAGAGGCTTCCTGGAAGAGGAGGAGGAGAAGTCAGCCCGAGAGGGAAAAGAGAGGGATCCTGCAAAATCAAGCCCAAGTTACTTTTTTGTTGACCAAAAGCATTTTTATGCAAAAGATATTTCAAATGAGTTTAAAACAGAGAGCAGAAATGAATCTGAAATGCCTAACGTATGCTTTTTCAGCACTTTCTAGCAATTATGACAATTTAGGTGGTTATGTAAATTACACAATTCTTGTAAAAATGACATAATTATGAAATGTTGGGGCAGAAACAGAAAAGGATTACATTGCTTTAAAGTGAAAACTGCAATGATGTAAGATGGGGAATACACCCCCTCCATCACCTTTTCTAAGTCTCTTGGGATTTTAGTGTGCTGTCAGTGGAAAAGCATCAATATGAAGTAACTTTCAAAGGGCACATACGTTGTTAAAAACTGGATACAGTGGTAAAATATAGGCAAAACGTTTTGGATGGCTGTTTTATCATTAGGATTCTAATTATTAGAATCTATCTTTATATAAACAATCTATTCACATAAAACTATTTTTAAATATATTATTTATTTATTGCAACTTATTTGGCATTGGAGTGTTTAAACCGTTGGAAAAATAGTTGTAGCAAGTATTTTATTTAGTATTATGTGGTTCATGTTTTCAAGAAGGAAAGGAATATTTTACTGAGGAAGATATTGCTAATATAGAGTGCAGCAGTTTAAAAACCACAAACATATGCGTATATACCCAATTGATCCTCAGTCTTTATGGATTTCATATTTAAAAATTTACCTACTCACTAAAATTTATCTGTAACCCTAAAATCAACACTCCTGGCACTTTGGCAGTTATTTGCAAATATGCACAGAACAGCAGAAAATTTAAGCTGCCCAATGCACACATTTCCACCTGAGGTTGAACAAGGTGACACTCTGCATTCTTGTTTCAGCTCTCACTGTAATAAAGTGTCCTTTTTGTGGTCTATTTAGTGCCACATTTTCACATTTTTGTGTGTGGCTGCCAAGTGTAGCGCTGAAGTGCTGTCTAGTGTTTCTAAACACACGAGTGCTGTGATGTGCCTTTCAGGAGAAAATGCATGTATTTGATAAACTTCATTCAGGCATGAGTTATAATGCTATTGGACATAAGTTCACGGTTAATGAATCAACAATATATGTTAAAGAAGGTTTCTTTAAATAAAAACGCACATAAAACAAAGTTATGTACTGTTCCGTTAACAAGAACGCTGTGGCCAGAGGCTCGCAGGAACGTAACCCTGTATTTCCCCAGAGCACTGGTTCAGTGTTCTCTAATTCAGTGTTCATGGTGACCTTGTAGAACAAAATTACCACAAAAAAATGAGAATGGACTTTATTTGTAAATTTCAGAAAATCATATTTTATGGGACCAGTGTATGAGTTTTTTTTCTTTTAACTGTACATAGTTAATATTTAATCATTGTTTCCCCAATCAGTAAGCAATCACAAGGGTGTAGGTAATTGTGTGTTTGTAGGGGGAATACAAGTTTTTTTTTTTTTTTAATGTATTGTTTTGAATTTAAAAACTCATCACAATGTTCTCTACTTTTTCTCCATAGTGGATAGTTTTATCCCAGAGACAAACACTTTACCAGAAACTTGTAGCTCAGAACTGCTGTTACTTGCTCACTTGCCAAGTGCCCCCTGGCCAAGGATACTGTGAAGATACCATGCCTTCAGGCATTTTTGGTTTTTTTCATTGAGTTTACTATGTTGTTGTTGTTAGATACCCTCCAGTCGATTCTAACTTGTGGTGACTCAATGTGTTAGAGTGGAACTGCTCCATAGGGTTTTCTTAGCTATAATCTTTACAGAAGCAGATCGCTAGGCCTTCTTTCTGTGGAGTTGATGGGAGGGTTCAATATGGCAATCTCTGGTTAGCAACTGTCTTAGTCATCTAGTGCTGCTATAACAGAAATACCAGAAGTAGATGGTTTCAACAAAGAGAAATTTATTCTCTCACAGTCTAGTAGGTTAGAAGTCCAAATTCAGGGCATCAGCTCCAGGGGAAGGCTTTCTCTGTTGGCTCTGGAGGAAGGTCCTTGTCACCAATCTTCCCTTGATCTGGGAGTATCTCAGTGCAGGAACTTAAGGTCCGAAGGACGCAGCTCTGCTCCTGTGCTGCTGTCTTGGTGGTATGAGAGCCCCAACTCTCAGCTTGCTTCTCTTTCCTTTTATCTCTTGTAAGATAAAACGTGGTGCAGGCCACACTTCAGGGAAACTCCCTTTACGTTGGATCAGGGACGTGACCTTAGTAAAGGTGTTACAATCCCACCCTAATTCTCTTTAACATAAAATTACAATCACAAAATGGAGGACAACCACACAATACTGGGAATCATGGCCCGGCCAAATTGATACACACATTTTTGGGGGGGACATAATTCAATCCATGACAGCAACCAATCACAAACCACTCATGCTACCCAGGCTCCTTGAATTTACTGTAGGTGCTCTTTTCTCCCTAAGGTTCAGGGTTAAAGTTGCATCATGTTGGAGTGGATTGCTCCAAGCTTTAATTTGCTCCGTTGGGTGTAACTGTAACATGAGCAGTGATAACCAGAAACTTTGTCTCTAGCTTTCATTTCCCTCCCACAGAGAAGGAGTCTCTTCCATCTGCCATCTGTCTGCTCAACCCACTTTCCCTAGGCCCCCTACCTTGACAGTTGGTACTTGGTGATGAAGATAATTTTTCTCTGGGACTGCAGATAGTAGTCTCCTTGGAACCACCAGCCTCCTCTCCCCATTGAAGCTTGTCCTTAATATACTTAGATAATGACATCATCTTGAAGCAATTTGCAGAGATGAATAGAATGTTTACTTCTATGGATATAAATGCATTCCTGCTTTATAATCCACCTCAGGGATTCAGTCACAAAACATCTGACCAAGAGAGAAGTTATTAAAATGCGGGGGGCGGGGGGAGGGGTCCAATGGTGGAGGATTTTCCCCAATCTCATCCTCTTAAACTTGCTAAAACAATATCAGGAGCAGGTGAGATTATTTATGATCCTGAATTTGCATCTCAGAGTGGAGATCAGTGAATTCTGGGGCTCAAAGGAACATCAAAAAGGAAAGGTGGAGCCTCAAATTATGAGCAAAAACAGAGCATGGCATCAAATCTTGCTTTATAAATATCAAGTATGAACATCCTCCCTTGGCTAAGATATAAAGTCAAAAAGAAAAGAGAGAAAGACTTTACACTGCTCTCCTCTCAGAGTTACTTTAGAATTGTCTTACAAAATTGATTCCCCATCATTTCCTTTCTATGTTCCTTTCTTCTTTATTTGCCTTCACATAGCTTAAGGCAAGCTTTTTTTAATACATAAGCTTGGATTGTCTTGAGTCCCCTTCATGTGTTCCCCTCTGTCTTCCAACTCTAGCCAAGACACCTCAAGAAAACACTCTTCCTTTTTGCATCTATTAAGGCAAAATAACAACCATGGCTAATGTGTTTGAGTAGTCTTTGTGAGCAAGAACAAAATGCTATTTTAAAGTGCCCAGCAGAATCTTTCTGTTGCTCTGGATGAAGTCTAGATCTTAAAATTATTGAAGCCTGGAAACTGGCAAGTGAAGGCTTGTGAGGAATTTTTGCTTGTAGGGTGGATCCTGGAATTTGTCGTTACGGCAGGCACACCCATATTCTGGGAGTTGCAACTTTAGTGAGCACTTTAGTCCAACAAATAGCTTCCATTGCTTTGAAATAAATCCTGATCCAGTGAAATAGACAATTTATACCAAATACTGTGTTCTAGTGAGTAATGTATTGAGATGCTTCTTTAGCAGGACTGTGGCATTAAAAATATTAGGCTTTTTTTGCTTTACAAAGTAGAAAATTGAAATAATTTTGCTTTTGTACTTATGACCTACTTGTAGGGCAAGTCTGACACGCAGATTTTGAGAAACGTTCTGTCCACTCTAACGATTCCTTTGCTTTTGTCTCCAGGGTGGGATGGAATTTTTCCCTGAAACAAATACATGGTTCTGGATTAAAGAAAAAATGAAAAGTCAATCCTGGACTCCTGAGGGTATTAAACTATTTTTTTTCTTTCTCTCAAATTTGCCCTGCACTGTGAGGGGAAGAAATTTTGACCAATCATCTGCCTACAGAATACGCCTGGCTCCTGAAATACTGCTGCATTGAAAGATAGAGGATAAAGGTCCAATCAGTAGGAATCCCTGGGGAAGGCAAGACTGATGAATTCCAGAGGCGAGATTATCTAATATCCATCTTATATGGAGTCTTTTCTTGAATAGTTCACATACTCAGTTGCTAACTGAAAAGTAATAGGTTCAAGTCCACCCAGAGGCAACTCAGAAAAAAAAAGCCTTGTGATCTAAAAAAATCAACCATTGAAAACCCTATGGGACACAGTTGTACTCTGATACATATGGGGTCTCCATGAGTCAGAATCAACTTGAAGGCAACTGATTTGATTTCATTTTCTTCATTTAACTGTCTTTTATTACTCTTAATTTGATATTTATCAAGTATGGGAGGGGAGTTAAGGGAGAGGCAAAGAGATGCAGAAGGAGGATAGTAACTAGAGAAGTGATCTGAGCTGGCTGGAGTGGGCCAGCAGAAAAGCCTCTGCTATGGTCTATAGGACACAACCACCTGGCAGATTTTTGTGGCATCAAATCATTCCTAGAAATTCTCAGAACTAATAACGTAGGAAAATTTGTTAAGACACATCAACTTTCCTCAAACCCAAAGGATGGGGCTTAGACTAATTTAAACATCACAAGACACACTTGATAACATTAGTATAATTGTGTAACATTAGTGATATAGCTCTAGCAAGGAAATGGATGTCTAAAATTTGAAATGAAATTTTAAAAAAATACAGAAGCAATGTATCAACCTCAGAAGTCTCTCTTACATCCTCCTCAAACACTTTCCAAAACTCAGCATTAAAGTTTTTTTTTCTGAATTTTGTCATTCAGTTTTAAGAATGTTTGATTTGAATTATTAGGGTTTTAATTATCTTCTATTTTTGTCACAAGTATTCATTTAATTATAGTACTGGCACAACATTTTACAATTGTTTTAATCATTATTTATTTTATGGAGTTGCGAAAGAAACTAAACATTATTTTAAGAGTTTCTATGGAAGAAAACATTTAGTTTCCCAAAGAACCAAATTAATAAAAAAAATGTTTATTTAGCTTGAAAGAAGCAATTTAGAAAACACTTTATTGATAAGCTTTATAATTCTAACACTAAAATGTCAAAATTGCACATCAACTATATATATATATTTTCTATTTGAAAGTCAGTACATATGAATGTGTTTATTCAGAATCATAATACAGTGAATCTTCAGGCCTTGTCAAGGAATAAAACCTAGTAATTGATTTTAAACAATATTTTTTTAATGGATAGCAGGAAATTACCAAGAGATTATATATATGTAAATACACACGCATATGCACAAACACTCACATATATACACGACAAAATTTACTTAATACTACAATATGGTAAACAATTTTCCTTCTGCAGAAGTTATTTAATGATTTTCTAGTTATATAGAAATAGTTCTTCAGTATGGTAGTAATTTATTCTTTTATTGTGTATAGTTTTTCTCTTATAAAATATTATCAGAAAATATAACACCAACTGAATAGACATTAAAAACTGGATTCTAGCCTGGGTTAATCCAATTTCTCAACCAACAATATACAACAGATTCTTTGCACTTGTGGAATTCAGTATAATAGTGAAAAAGCAGATAATTACATAGTAATTACATGGTAATTATTTAGTTGTTGTGAAGATATATATGGAAGGAATACACAGAGTCACTGTACCAAAAACAATTGGTCGATGCTCAACCATTTCAGGAGGTAGCATGTGATCAAGAACTGATGGTATTGAAGGAAGATGTCTAAGCCGCACTGAAGGCATTGACAAAAAAAAAAAATCGCCAAGAATTGACCAAATACCAACTAAGATGTTTCAACAAACAGATGCAGCAATGGAAGTGCTCACTGTTCTATGTCAAGAAATTTGGAAGACAGCTACCTAGCTAACCAACTGAGAGAGATCCATGTTTGTGCCGATTCCAAAGAAAGGTGATCCAACAGAATGGGGAAATTATGGAACAATATCATTAATATTACACACATGAGAAATTTGTTGAAGATAATTCAAAAACAGTTGCAGCAGCACATCAACAGAGAACTTTCAGAAATTCAAGCTGCATTCAGAAGAAGAAGTAGAAAGGAGGATGTCATTGCTGATGTCAGACGGATCCTGGCTGAAAGCAGAGAATACCAGAACGATGTTTACCTGTGGTTTATTGACTATGCAAAGGTATTCGACTGTGTGGATCCTAACAAATTATGGATAACATTGCGAAGAATGGGAATACCAGAACACTTAATTGTGCTCATGCAGAACCTGTATCTCAACCAAGAGGTAGTCGTTCAAACAGAACAAAGGGATACTGCATGATTTAAAATCAGGAAAGATGTACGTTAGAGTTGTATGCTTTCACCATACTTATTCAATCTGTACGCTGAAGATATAATCCTGGAAGCTGGACTATATGAAGAAGAACGCGGCATCAGGATGGGAGGAAGACTCGTTAACAACCTGTAATATGCAGATGATACAACCTTGCTTCCTGCAAGTGAAGATGACTTGAAACACTTACTGATAAGGGTCAAAGACTACAGCCTTCACTGTGGATTACTCCTCAAAATAAAGAAAACAATAATCCTCACAACTGGACCAAGAAGTGACATCATGATAAACGGAGAAAAGATTGAAGTTGTCAAGGATTTCATTTTACTTAAATCCACAATCAACGTCCATGGAGGTACCAGTCAAGAAGTCAAACGACTGTTGCTTTGGGAAAATCTGCTGCAAAAGACCACTTTAAAGTGTTAAAAAGCAATGACATTACTTTGAAGACTAAAGGGCACCTGACCCAAGGCATGATATTTTCAGTCGCCTCATATGCATGTGAAAGCTGCACAATGAATAAGGAAGACCGAAGAAGAATCGATGCATTTGAATTTTGGTGTTAGCAAAGAATATTGAATATACCATGGACTACTGAAGAATGAACAAATCTGTCTTGGAAGAAGTACAGCCAAATGCTCCTTAGAAGGAAGAATAGTGAAACTTTGTCTTATGTGCTTTGGACATGTTGTCAATAGGGACTAGTCCCTGAAGAAGGATATCATGCTTGGTGAAAAAAGAGGAAAACCCTTAACAAGATAGATTGACACAGTGGCTCCCACAATGCACAATGGGCTCAAACATAGCAACGACTGTGAGGCTGGCACAGGATCAAGCAGTGTTTAGTTCTGTAGTACAAAGGGTCGCCATGAGTCAGAAGCGACTAGATGGCACCTAACAATAACAAATTACATATATATATATATATATATATATATACATACATACATACATACATACATATATGGCGCCCTGGTGGCACAGTGGTTAAGATCTATGGCTGCTAACAAAAAGTTCAGTAGTTCAAATCCACCAGGCGCTTCTTGGAAACCCTATGGGGCAGTTCTCCTTTGTCCTATAGGGTCTCTATGAGTTGGAATTGACTTGACAGCAATGGGTTTGTTTTGGGTTTTTTTTTTTTTTTTTTGGTTTTATATATATATATGTGTGTGTATATGTATGTATGTATTAGACCTGTATGCTACATGTTGGGGACATATAGTGTGGTAGGAGAGGGAAGAAGACTGTCTTGAGGTACTTAGCCTTAGCAGGAAAGGTGGAGAAGGTTGCTTTTCAGACAGAGGTGGTTCTTTAGAGAAATTGAAAGAATGAAAACAAACTTCAAAGACAATAAAAACAGATAAGATTGGAAGAGGTGAACTACTTATCGGTTTGTTCTGAAGTTTAAGCTAACATTTTTAGCTGCTTTTGAGTCTGTGGTACTATAATAAAATGTGGCGATGTTAATATTACAATAATTCGATTTTACCAGTTTTTAACTTGCAGTAATTTCATTATTGCTGTATCTTATTTTGATATGATTCATTCTTCTTCCTCCTCCTCTTCTTCTCCTCTTTCTCCTCCATTTTCTTTTTTTTTAACTTGTGGAGAACTTTTCACTCTACACATTACATCTTCAGTTAATAACTGTTCACCATAACAACTTTTGAATATTTATACCATTTTTCAGGCAAGACTTCCTTTTATTTCAGTATAATGACCTTTTTCCACAAAATATGCATTAAGTGACTACTAGGTCATAAGTAGAATTATTTCAGCATTATGGTTTTAAGAAAATATGCATTTATCAATTTATGCGAAGTCACATTTTCTAGTAAGAGAAATCATATGGGATAAATTTGAATTGTGTGTCATATTTGTGTGCCTTTACTAAGTGAGAGGATAAAGAGGAAGCATCTTATACAATGCTTCAGTTTATTGCACATATTGCTACCTTTTTGAGGCACTCTTGGTTAAGCAATTATTTTGCCCTAATGAGTTTTTTCCCCTGGTCTATGACTTTAAGTTCAGCTTAAGTACAAGATAATCATAAGCCCGTATGAGTGAAAATGTAATGAAGAAAATAGTGCAGCAAGAATGAATTCTCCAAAGACCAACTGTCTTTCACTCTTCCTCCACCAGTCATTTCGCTATGAAGTCACTTTGTCTTTGGAAATGGAAATAAGCCTTCTTTACATTGCATTTTATAGGCAAACTCTATTTATTTACTTTCAGATTATTGTTTATTACATATAAGCTTGTTGCCATTACTCAATTCATATTTTTTTTATTTGTGAAAATGATTTGGTTATATTTCTTGGAATGGAATACATCATTTTTCCCCATTACAATTAATGCAAACTCTTTTAAATTAACAACTTTTCACTTACAGACTGATTTTTTCAGAAATGAATGACAGTCATCAAGGGGAAGATAGAGAAAGGAGTATTTGTAGTTATTGAAAAAACTACATTGCTAGAGATTAACCTGAAATATATTCTTGGATTGTTTAATTTTTTTGCTTTTCTATTATGGTATCAATGTCATAGAAAAAAAAGAAATTATGTATGTATACATATACATATATATATTCTCAGTAATAATAAAAATTTTTGAAACAAGTAAAATAATGTAGAATGTTTATAGTTGGAAAACATCTCTCATAAACAAACAAATCAGCTGATATTCATAAATAAATAATTACATTTATTTTGGATAACATCAAATTTGTACTATCCTTGTTTTGTGAAATATGCAGCATTATGTTACACTTTTACACATACATACCTTGTTTTTTTCTCTATAAAATGTAGGAATTAGTCTATATTATATTATTTCTAAGGTGTTTTTCAAATCTTAATTATTGTACTAAAATATACATTTAAGTATATATATGTTTATGTGTATATATATATATATATTTATATATATATACATATATATGCCATTGGTGCCACCTGATCATTTTCTTAATGAAATTTATATGACCAAATTTCCTATGAATAATCCTAAATGTATGCTGTCTTCTTAATCTATTACCATCCTTAGGAAAACATTTTTAAACTCACACACACATACAAGAAAAAAAAAAGTCTTGTTGCCAGGTAGGTTTAAGTTTTAGTCTTCTTTGGTGGTGATAAAAGTAATGAGTATTGAAACAGAAGAGATTAAGTTTTTAGAAAAGGTCTAGTGTGTGATGTGATGGCAGAGATTGCTGTTTCTTTTTCTTTTATAATTTCTCTGACTGACACAAGGAGCAAAATCACTGTTCATTTTCACATATGCTGAAATCCATTTGTCATGGCAAAGCCAGTTTTCTTTGCAGGTAGCACTGGCTGGCTGGGCAGCTGTCAACATGATGCCCCTAGTGAGGTATTGTACTGTGTGCGTATATATATGCACAGACTACAGAGACCCATGTTTTCAGACTACTAATATTAGATTTTGTGTCTTTTCAAACTAGAAATGAAACTTCCAATCAGAAGGCTACAGCATTGAAATAATAATGAATACATTTTCTGACTTAATTTAGCACATGCCACAGTGGAGAGTGGCTCATGTGCCAGAACATGTCCAACAACAAGCTAGCCTTCGTCCTCCAGTGTTGTCAGCCTTTTGCTTTATTTTCTTCAAATTGAGGAAATAATCAATCAATAACACCAACTGCAGCTGTTTTTATCCTGTGGTCTACATGCCAAACAGGCATCAATTGTAAAAATAAATAAAATTACACAATAAATTAAATTACAAAAAACCAACCCTGTCTTCAAAGCCAGAAATTCTCTATGAAGCTGAAGCTAAGTTCCCAGAGCCCATAGAATAAGAACGGTTAAGCCACCCTGAACAGTAGCTAGTTCATCATAGACAATGGCTTAACAATGCTGTCTTAATTTATAATATTCTTGACAGAAACAACTTAACTTAAAAAAAAAATTTACTAACCTATTTTGTCTTATAGTTTCCAATGGCATATATGAGTCATCTAGAATTCTGAAGACAGATTAAATCTTATATATAAGAGTAGGACAAACTTTAGCAAAACTTCAAGTTTTAAGTGTCCCATTGTTTTTTCTACTAGTTTTTAATGAAATGCTGGATACATGTTATCACATCATTATGTGTTAAATGTATATACAATCATATACACTTGTTTCATGATTTTAGTATTGGCTGTTTTTCTTTAATTAAAGTCTAGCATAAAGGATTAGACCAATAAGCAAGAGAGCTAACTCTGTTTTCTGTCACTTTCCTTCCCTTCTCTCCTTCCTGTGTAATTTTATCAGGATAGAACCCAATAAGCCTTAGTTAGTCTATATCTGAAATGGAAGTTTAGTTGACTCATATTTCTTGATGAATTGACCTTAGCAAATCTTTTTGGTTACTTTTATCATGATCTTTTTATTTCTTCTTTCTTTTACACTGGCTAATTTTGTTTGGCTGTTTGCTCATAGATCTCTAGTAGCCCCCACATTTGGGAAATATTTTAAAACTCAGATACTTAGCCCCTATGATCATTTGAGTGAAAATTTTAAAAAAGGTAACTTTCCAAAGGGCCAGTGTAGTTTCAATTTCCAATATGATGTGCACAAGAATGAGGTAACTAGATATTTTCTAAGGCCCTGCCAAGTGAGATTTTCTGAACAGAAGTTCATTAGGACTGTGAAAGAAGCACAGTAGCATTCAAAGTACATTGGGACAAGACTTAGGCAACCTGTATTCTAAACCCTGGACTTCTCACTAACTAGCTGTGGGCACTTAATCTGTGACATAAGTTTTATAGATGTTAGTTTTCTTGTCTTTCAAATAAGTTTTTTTTTTTTTTTAACCAGGTGGCCTGTTAGCTACTAGCTTTAAAAGCTTATTATTCTAAGTAAATGTTAAAAACATCAGAACTTACTCTTATCCAAAGTAATCATAAACATGGATTCTAATGCAACATTTTATTTTTCACATAATTGATTCATTTCATGTATTATAAATAATGCAGAATGGAATATTGATAAATATTTGTAATTATCTGAATAATTTGGTGAGTTAAGTGATTCAGTTTGACACGTGTATATATTTATGATGATTATAAAATTCTTTATCATTTGTTGTGTGAAGTATCAATTTATCATCTTTCTTCAAGGAGAATAGTCTTGAGGCTAAAATTTAAAACGTGAGTAGCAAAAGCACAAACAGCAAAAGACAAAATAAGTAATGGGGCCTCATAAAAATAAAAATTCTTTTGTTCATCAAAAGACTATACCAAAAAAGTGAAAAGATAAGCTACAGACTGGGAGAATATCTTCAGAAACCAGATAGCCAACAAGAAACTAATAAGCAAAATATATATATATAACTCTGACAACTTGAGAACAAAAAGACAAACAACCTAATCATAAAATGGGCTAAGAACATAAGTAGATATTTTGCCGAAGAGGACATTCAAATGGCCACCAAACGCAGGAAAAGATGCTTAGTGTCACTAGTCATCAGAGAGATGCAAATCAAAACCACAATGAGATTCCATTTCACTCTGACTAGGTGGCACAGTGGTTAAAAGCTCAGCTGGATGCTAACCAAAAGGTTGGCAGTTCTAACCCACCAGTCGCTCCTTGGAAACTCTATGGGACAGTTCTACTCTGTCCTACAGTGTTGTTATGAGTCAAAATTGACTCGACAGCAACAGGTAGGATGGCTAAGATTAAAAAAGAAAGAAAGAAAATAACAAATGTTGGTGAGGATGTGGGGAAATTGGAACCCTTATCCATTGCTGGTGGCAATGCAAAATGGTACAGCCATTGTGGAAAACAATGTGGCCATTCCTCAGAAAACAAAAATAGAACTGGAATATGACCATCAATTTCATTCCACTCACTTGAAAGCAGAGACTTATACACCAGTGTTCATTGCAGCACTATTCACAATAGCCAAAAGGTAGAAACAACCTAAACGCCCATCAACAGAAGAATGAATAAACAAAATGTGGTACATACATACAATGGAATACTACTCAAACAGGAGAAATGAAGTCTTAATACATGCTGCAATATGGATGCAGCTAGAAGACATTATACTGAGTGGAATAAGTCAATTACAAAAGGACAAATATGGTATGATCTCACTTATATAAAAAGACAAGAAAAAGCAAATGTATAGAGAACAAAGTTTATTAGTGGTTATCAGAGGTGGGGGGAAGGAAGGTGTTCATGATGGAAATATCAGATTGATTAAGGGTAGGGATGCACAGCTTATTATTGTAATTGCTGTCAGTAAGTTGCACACCTGTAAAAAGTTTAATTGGAAAAAGTTGTGTGATATATTTACAACAACAACAAAAGAGTAGCTGCTGAGGCTACCATGTACAACAAAAAACTTCACGGAATTTGATTTCTTGGTTTGGAGGTTTAGGGCCATGGTTTCATGGAAAATCCCAGTTAATTGACCTAATAGCATGTTTACTTCTTATGTTCTACCCCCTGGTTCAATGAGTGGTGCCTGGGGTCTTAAAAGCTTTTAAGTGACCATCCAAGGCACAGCAATTGGAACAATAGAAGACGGAGAGTCAGGAATATGAGGATATGTAATGTGTGGCTAACTGCTTCCATGAACAATTGCCTTCTTTGCCATGAGACCATAAGAACTAGATGATGCCTGGCTACCATTACTGAACATTTTGATCAGGGATTCCATGGAAGAATCCTGATCAAAAGGAGGAAAATTGCAGAACACAATTTCAAATTCTTATGGAGCCATGAAGGTTGGATGAACTGCTGAAGTTATTGCCCTGAGATAATCTTTAAACCTTAAACCAAAAATATCCCCTGAAGTCTTTTAAAAACCAAAAATAGCTTAGCTTAACTAGTAAAAAATGTCTGCATTGAGCATTATGCTCTTTTAAGAACTATCTACATGGGATCAAACTGATAACAGAAACTCAAAAGATTAGATGGGTACCTTAGGGTGCCATGAATTTATGTTAACGGTGGAAGAACAACTCAGAAAATGAGGTTAAGAGCGGTTACACAACTTGAAGAATGTAATCAATGTCCCTAAATAGTACCTGTAGAAACTGTTGAATTGGTGCACGTTTTGCTGTGTATATTCTCAACAACAACAAAATAAATATATTTTTAAAAAGGTGAATCATAAAATTTCAGTTAAAATAGTTAAATGTGTAATTACTCTGATTAAAAATATAGATATTAAAATATATCTTTTCTCTGGAAACCCTATATCTGACAAGAATTTAGTAAACAAAATATATATAAAACTTCAACAACTTAACAAAAAACAAGTAACCCAATCATAAAATGGGCAAAGGACTTGAATAGACATTTCACCAAAGAGGACATTCAAATGGTCACCAAACACATGAAAAGATGCCCAGAGTCATTAGCCATCAGACAGATGAAGATCAAAACCACAACGCGATACCATTTCACTCCTATTAGGATGGCTAAGATTTTTTTTTTTAAAAAAAGGAAATAAAAAATGTTGGCAAGGATGTGGGGAAATTGGAACCACCCTTATCCATCATTGATGAGAATTCAAAACGGTATAGCCATTGTGGAAAACAATGTGGCCATTCCTCAAAAAACTAAAAATAGAAGTAGCATTTAAAAAAAAAGTTGCCAGCGAGTTGATTCTGACTCATAGCAACCTTATAGGTCAGAGTAGAACTGCCCCATAGAGTTTCCAAGGAGCTGCTGGTGGATTTGAACTACTGACCTTTTGGTTAGCAGCCACGCTCTTAACCACTGCACCACCAGGGCTCCAGAACTAACATATGACTCAGAAATTCCACTCCTAGGTATATACCCAAAAGACTTGAAAGTAGAGACTCAAAGAGAGATTTGTATACCAATGTTCATTGCAGCACTATTCACAATAGCCAAAAGGTGGAAACAGCCTAAATGTTCAACAATAGATGAATGGATAAACAAATCTTGTACATACGTACAATGGAGTAGTACACAGCCAGTAGAAGAAATGAAGTCTTGATGCATGCTATAGCATGGATGGAGTTTGAAGACATTATGCTGAGCAAAATCAGCCAATCACAAAAGAATATTGTGTAAACTCACTTACATAAAAAGACAAGAAAAGGCAAACGTAAATATATATATATATATATATATATATATAATATGTATATGTATATCCTTTCTCTTACTAGTTTGGTTGCCACTCACATTTCAGTCTAAACAATCTACTTGCCTTTAAAAATTCTTAGAGTCAGAAAAAGAGAAAACACGTACGTTGCTTGCGTATAAACCTTTTAACATGCACATGCCAGATGGTGCTTCGTATCAGGTCAGAAATAATGAAAGAATCTGGCTTTAAGTCTAAGAATCAACATGAAAAATGAGTAACTTGGGATCACATGTTTATAATAGCATTCTCCCTGAAATTCAACCATTTGTAATAATTTCTGATATGCTTGTGTCTGTGTATGTTGATTTATTTACACTTATTTCATTTCCATTATACCTTGCTGGGATTCTGAGAGGTTATTTATGATGTGATTGGACATTTTCTCAATCCCTGTATCTCTATAGCCAAGTAAAAATTTGACCTTCAAATATTTTGAACTGAAACTAAGTAACTGTTCTAAAATTACAAAATCAATGACTCATAGGGAGGAAAAAATTAATGGAAATTCTGTAAAATATGGAGCACACTAGTAATTTTCTAATTTATTTTATAGAAATTAATTTTAAGACTAAATGGCCTGAACTTTTCTACTTTAAAAAAAAAATCCATTTATATAAAAATAGCACATTTCACAAGTATAAACCTGACTAACTGTGTTTAGAGACTAAATTTAGGTCTTTCTATTGTAGGAAAATTGTACTCTTATTTAATCCATTCATTTTAATCATTGTCTTGATTTCTAACTATTGCTTTCTCTTAATAGATCATGTGATCATCTATATCAATAGCTAACATTATAAAAAAAAATCCATCACAATTTTCTACTGGTCATTCTCTTTTTAATGTGTATGTATGATAAGTTTTGGTTCCATGCTTGGACTGCATCTCAGCTAGATAAAACAAGAAAAAATATAAGCAATATATGAGGATGGATCAAGTAAATCCATCACCTACCCCCACCACCATAAAAAAAAAAGGCAAAATTCCACTTCTGGCAGTACAGTATGAGTAGCTCCAGTGAAACTGGTGAAAATTTAGACACACATACATACACACAAACAGTTAAAATGTCTGGAAATTGTCCTAAAGGCATACAGCAAATGAAGAAACATTTATTCATGAAAATCTACTAAAACTCTGTAAGAACAGTGAGTGTCTGTTGTCCTTGAACCAAGAAGCAAGCCTTCCCTCCTCCCTCCAAGCTCAATAAGATGGAAACTGTACTCCAGACTGGTGTAGACAAGATTACAGGACACCTTCTCCTTCTGGCTCCTAGTTGGAAGGTTGTCTTCACAGGAAGAGAAGGATGTCAGGATTTCTCATTCTGCCTCCACTGAGCACTTAGTTCCTAAAATGGGAGTATCACTCAGAGAAAAACATGTCATTGTCCTAACCCCAGCGCCAGAGCTGTGGCTCAGAGATTTTGCACTGAGAAGAAGCAGACCCTAAATGAGAAAGCTCTGAATCTCCTTCTAAGGGGAACTAACTTCATTTGCAATAGGTGTGGAGAAGTTGCCTAAGGGGGCTCTCTAAGACAGCAGAAGCTGTGGTGAAAGGTAAATGAGGGGAAGTTGGTAGATTCATTGGCGATATAGGCTAAACTGTAGGCCAACTTCTTTACTGAAGAGAGGCAGAGAAAAATAACGTTGGGAAGCACCCTCCTGAAATTAGAACAAATCTCAGACACTGACTTTAGGAACTGTCCCCTCAAAAGATACTAAATTTGTTTGGATCAGTCTGTGGGGCAGTTTATGCCACAGGACATATATGAAAAACCCACAGCTGACCTTATACTGAATGGTGAAAGACTGGATGCTTTCCCTTTAATATCATAAAAAAGACATGAGTGTCCACTCTAACCACTTCTACTCAACATTGTACTAGAGGTTCTAGCCAGGAAAATTAGGCAAGAAAAAGAAATAAAAGGCATCCAGCTTGGAAAAGAAGTCAATCTCTATTCACAGAGGGCATCATCTTGTATATTAGAAAACCCTAAAGAATCTATTAAAACTAATAAATGAGTTCAGCAGATTTGCAGGATATAAGATTAATGTAAAAAATCAATTGCATTTCCACATACTTGCAATTAATAATCCAAAAATTAAATTTAGAAAAAAAATCATTTATAATAGCTTTCAAAAAAGAATCAAGTACTTAGAAATAAATTTAATAACACAAGTGCAAAACTTATACTCTGAAAAATACAAAATGTTGTTGAAAGAAACTTAAAAAGAAAAATATCTCATTTTCATGGATTGAAAGACTTAATATTGTTAAAATGGCAATTCTCCCCAAATTCTGCAGATTCTGCATAATCCCTATCAGAATCCCAGCTGGTGTCTTTGTAGACTTTGACAAGCTGATTCTATAATTCCTACGGAATTGCAAGGAACCCATGACAGCCAAAACAATTTTGAAAATGAAGGACAAAGTTAGAAAGTTCACTCTTCCCAATTTCATAATTTACTACAAAGCAACAGTAATCAAGACTGTATGGTACTGGTCTACATATAGACACAACAGATCAACGGAATAGAATTGAGAGTCCAGAAATAACAGCATGTTTCTATGGTCAACTTATTTTTGACAAGGATGCTAGGACCATTCAATGGAGCTGGGACAACTAGATAGCCATATGCAAAGGAATGAAGTTGGACCCTTACCTCACATTACATACATAAGGGGGCAGTGTCTAAAGGGTATGGGTTTACTTTCTGAGGTGATAAAAATGCTCTAAAACATACTATGGTGATAGGTGCACATAACTGTGAATACATTAGCAAAACACTGAATTGTACACTTTAAATGGAGTAAATTGTATAGCATGTGAATTATATCTCAATAAAGCTGTTAAAAATATCTCTGTCTTGTAATGTTGGTTCATCTTCTTCCTCAAAGAATAGTTCAGTTTAGAAAACTCATAAATGGACAAAAGTATGATCGGCCTTCACTTACCTTCCTTCAAGCTATTTCTTATTTACTGTGGGCAAGATACACTTCCAAAGTAGATCAGGTCTTCATTCCCATTAGTATTTGGCCTTTGGTCAATTTATAGCATAAAAAGGGTTTTTGTTGGCAGACGTCTTAGACCACCAACACATTCACTTACAAGGTTGAGCAACTATCATTGTGGTTTTCACTAGTTTCTTATTATAATGTTATTCTTATTTAACTATTGGGTGCTTTTGCACGATGGTTTCATTGTTGGGACACATATAGATATCTTGATAAAGATTTATAACTCTTCTTAAAACTATGACCTTGTAAATATGACTTTAAGTGTCATGTCTAGGTTAGGCTAGAGCTCAGATTTATTATCTATTTGGAAAATATTTCAAATTCCTTCTCCATTTCCTCTGAGTAAACCATTGCATTTCTTGTTCTGTTCTCTATTTTAATCACATTAATACTGGAATACTTCATATTGAAAATGAGTATTTATGATGCTCAAATTCTACGTGATCTAAACTCTTTGATGAGATTGCAGACTTATGAACACATAGCTATGTCTAGTAGGTATATGTATGAGTTTATATGAATTCAACCTAACTACCAAATAAAACTTATCTTCCTTAAAGGCCAAATAAAATCTAGCCTTTCCTTGTTAGTCATGGTCTCAACAGGAAATGCATTAAACATTCAAATTAGGATAACTTGAGGAGGGTTTATTTACAAGGGAGTTTATTGCAAAGGTCTGAGCAGGACCATGGAATCAGATGCAGTAGAAATCACCACCTAGATCTCAATGGATGAAAGGAGGAAAAGGTAAAAGGCAAGTGGAAAGAAAAGAGAATAGTGGAGAGTTTGTTGCCTTAAGAGGAGCATATCTTTCTGTCAAGGGCCAATCTACAGAGGAAGCCTCAGATATGCAGAACATATTCATACAAGTCTGTACATTAATGAATGATGCTATTTTTTTCTTCTTGCATCTCTCTTGCTTCCAGCTTGTTTTGAGGTCTGTTCTGTTACTTTTTATTTATGCTCTAAATAGGGATTTTGGAATTTCCAATACTACTAGTTTCCATAGAATTTTGTATAAACTTGGCATGGTTAATTACTGCGGAAGTTGACAATGGTCACAAAGTTTTGGAATAGTTCGGAAAGCTGACTCAAGATCAACAACCAAGAAAGTTTATGAAGATTTTTTTTTTTAAGTTCAAATAAAAAAAAAAATAAACAAAAAAAGGAAAAAAAAAATCAGCCAGATTGAAACTGGAGCACTAACTTCGGAGATTTGGCATCTAGAAAAGATTTATGTATCAAGGCAGTAAACAAGAATCCAAGCATTCAATTCAGTTAAAGGTAGAGAAAATTAGTGGACAGTTGTTCACAATGGTGAAAATTATTTTCCAAATTACTGTTATTAAAACTATTATTAACAAAAAGGTGATATTACTTAAAAATGAATTACTCTCATTTTGTAAAAATTTAATATCCAAGTGGTACTTTAGAATCCTCCTAATTATCTTTTAGAAATATGATGCACTTTGGATTTATTTGTAAGGAGCCTAAGAGTTCTTCTAGCCTTTTCTCTTGTCATTTAATGTGAAAGCTTGGATACAAAGAGTAAAGTGATTTTCTCACTTTGTCCAAGTTCTCATTCAATGGGAGAGATGAAATAAGAAGCTATGTTACTGGCTCAGAAGAACTTTTCAAAAACAATGCATTTGTGTGGTGTTATTAAATATAATATAAAACCCGTTGCTGTCAAGTTGATTCCGACACAATGACCCTGTAGGACAGAGTAGAACTGCCCCATAGGGTTTCCAAAGAATGGTTGGTGGGTTTGAACTGCTGACCTTGGTTAGCAGCCATAGCTCTTAACCACTGTACCACCAGGTCTCCTACAAACACTAATAAAATATATACAAAATATAAACTTTTGAAAAGGAGAAAAAATAACTCATAATTCCATCTTTCAAAGATAACCATAACCAGCATTTTGCTATAAATTCTTTTATTTTTTAAATATACACAACACCTCCCACCCACACACATATATATACTTATTGATGAAAACGGTATCTTACTATATGTATTGTCATAACCACCTGTTTTCATTCTATACTTTGCATGCATTTATAATAATAATAAAAACTTTAGTCATTACTCAATAAATGTAATAATAATACACTTGTTATAGTCTTGAGAAGGCCAAAAAAAAATCTTGACTTTGGCTGAGATTTGAGGAGTATCCACCCATATTTACCACAGTCATTTTATTTCTCCTAAACATATTCCTTACCTCCAGCTTTTGTCCAGGTTAAAAAGTTAAAGCAAGAATAAAATTATGTTCCTTTATTGTTCTTTCTCATTATAGCATATTTTTCATTTCCTTTATAAAATTAGTTATAATTTTTAATTATGTATTTTAGTTTTTGTTTTAAATCTGTTACCCTGACTAGACTGTAAACTCTAGGAAGACAGGAATAGCTGTTTGCTTTCAATCCTTTAAATTCCTAGCACAAGGGTTGACACATAGTAAGAACTTGGTAACTATTTGTGAGTGAATCTGCAAAATTAATCTGCTTAAAAAAATAATATCCAAGTCATATATATGCAGTGGCATGCATACAGAGGGAAACAGTCTTAGCACTGTATAAATAAATATGTTTGAAAATGTTTGACTTTTGTGAATAAAATGTGTGTCTTTCAGATATTTTTTCCCTCATATATACATGATTTCAGTGCATAAAGATGCAATGTAGGTTACTGAGTAAGAACTCAAATCTAAAATCAGAATGCCTGATTGCAAGTCCTAGCTCTACCGTTAATTAATTAGGCCAGTTACTCTATGTGTTTCAATTTCCTCATCTATAAAATTGAGATAATGCCAGTATTCTCCATATTGGATTATTTGAAAATTAAATGAGATAAGCATATAAAACACTTGGTATACTAACTGTATTTCTTAAGAGCTCAAAAAATATTAACAAATGTTACAGTAATATTGTTGTTATTTAAGGTTCATCTATATGCATAGACCATAAAATTTAAGAGAGAGAGAATGTGCATATTGAAGAAGGAAGAAGAATGATTAATATGCATGCTTACTGTGGGGCTCTGCACTTTGCTAGGCACTTTAAATACAACATTTCTATTTTACTCTTGAGAAAAATGTGGCTCAACGTTTTTCAGTATCTCCCAGATTTTTCATTAGCCACTTCGTCACAAATGCATTCCTGTACTCTGGATTTCTACCTTCTGGGATTTTTTATATTTGGCATATTCTTTCACATATTCAGAGATGAACAAAGTGGAAAAGTAAGGAGTATTTGGGAAGGGAAAAATGGAGACATAGTGAGAGAGCAAGACTGAGAGAAGTATGTACAATTTCACTATACTGATAGCCAGAGAAATGCTGGGATATGTTCTTCTCTGAATAAAGCATATTACAGAGTATGTTATCATTTTTTAAATGACATATAAAAATATCCCATATATTTTAAATTGAACTGGCACATACATGAGGATACATAAGAATAGAAAAAAGATCTGTGTGGATATACACCAAATTCATACTAGATATCACTTCTAAGTAGTGAAAGAGATGGACAAGGATTGGGAGAGATGGCCAGAGGATATTGTTACTGTCTTTTAAAGAAGGGCATGTCGATGAATTATTTGTTTAATGTTTTAAAGTTAATTGGCAAACCTATAGACAGATTTGGAAAGGCAGAAGTGTCAAAGACAACTGAAGTTATCTGGCTTAATCGTTTGGGCAGATAGTCATGAAATCTGGATAACTGGGGACTTTAGAAAAGGAATAGGCATTTTGAGGGGAATGAGAATGATGAGTTAACTTCAGAAGTTACCAGGTTTGAAGTATTTATGAGACATTTAAATTCAAATGTCAAGTCAACAGTGTGATGTTAGAGTCTGAAGTTTAGAAGATGACCTGGTCTAAGCTGAGATTAAAATGTGTGTATCATATGTAAAATGATGTCAGTTGAAGCTATAGAAGTGAATGAGAATTTCCAGGGAAAGAGTATAGTGAAAAGGGGACCTAGGACGGAGATTTGAGAAATATCAATCTTTAATTGTTAAATAAAGGAAAATAAAAAGGCAAAGGAGACTAGGAAAAAGTAGCCAAAGGGGCAGGAAAGAAAAATAATAATAAAAAAAAAAAACATGCAAATGAATGTCACAGAGCAGAGGCTAAAGAAAGAGACTGCATGAAGAAGCAGTGGTCAAGTATGCCGAATGCTGCAGAAATATCAGGATGATGGACTCCTTTGATTATAGCAGCAGGGAAGGACATTACTTACAAAGTTAATGCGATAAATGTTATTGAAATGTTAGGGGTGGGGTGGGCAGATGTGAATGGTTTGAGAAGTAAGTGGGAGAGGAACTAGGTAACTTTGTAAAGATATTTGGTTGTCAAAGAGAGGAGCACTGGTGATGGTGATAAAATCAGAAAGTATTTATTTTAAGGAGAAAGTGCTGAACTCCTTAAAATTCTGATGGAAAGTATTCAATGGACAGGGAGACTGCCCGAGAAATCACGGAAAGGTGGGGATATGACACAAGAGGAAATAGTTTGCTTTATAGAGATGTTGTTGTTGTTGTTAGGGGCCATCGAAGCTCTTCTGACTCATAGCGACCCTATGTACTACAGAATAAAACACTGCCCCATGCTGCACCATCCCCACAGTTGTTGCTATGTTTGAGCCCATTGTTGCAGGCACTGGGTCAATCCATCTCCTTGAGGGTCTTCCTCTTTTTCCATTACCCTCTACTTTACCAAGCATGATGACCTTCTCCAGGGACTGGTCCCTCCTGATAATGTGTCCAACGTACATAAGACAAAGTCCGCCATCTTGCCTTCTAAGGAGCATTCTGGCTGTACTTCTTCTAACACAGATTTGTTTATTCTTCTGGCAGTCCATGGTATATTCAATATTCTTCGTGAACACCATAATTCAAAGACGTCAGTTCTTTGGTTTTCCTTATTCATCATCCAGATTTAACATGCATATAAGGTGATTGGAAATACCATGGCTTGGGTCAGGCGCACCTTAGTCCTTAAAGTGACATCTTTGCTTTTTAACACTTTAAAGAAGTCTTTTGCAGTGGATTTGCCCAGTGCAATAAGTTGTTTGATTTCTTGACCACTGTTTTCATGAATGTTGATTGTGGATCCAAGTAAAATGAAATTCTTGACAACTTCAATCTTTTCTGTTTATCATGATGTTGCTTTTTGGTCCAGTGAGGATTTTTTTTTTTTTTATGTTAATGAATAATCCATACTGAAGGTTGTAGTCTCTGGTCTTCATTAGTAAGTGCTTCAAATCCTCCTTGCTTTCAGCAAGCAAAGTTGTGTCATCTGCATTTCTCAGGTTGTTAATGAGTCTCCCTCCAATCCTGATGCCTGTTCTTCTTCATATAGTCCAGCTTCTCAGATTATTTGCTCAGCAAATAGATTAAGTATGGTGAAAGGATACAATCCTGACACACACCTTTCCTGATTTTAAACCACATAGTATCCCCTTGTTCTGTTCGAATGACTGCCTCTTGGTCTATGGACAGGTTTCGCATAAGCACAATTAAGTGTTCTGGAATTCTCATTCTATAAAGAAAGAGGCCACAAATCTACTGTATAAATAAGCAAGGAAGAAAAGGTGGATGCTGGTTTGAATAGGTTCTAAAATGATGGAATTTTGAAGCAGTTAACATCTGATGACTTCTAGTTTCTCTGTAGTAGGTGGCCTGGCCATCTTGTGAGGATGAGGGGGATTTGGAGATACAAGGAGAGGGACATAATTTTTATGTAGAATGGGCTGTTAAGTATTTGAGGCTTCATGTTGTGGACATTGCTGGATAGATGATCTCCATCATTCCCATCTACCACATTGGTTCATTCTGACAATTAGGTGGAGACAACTAACATTAAAACTCTGTTATGATTCTGGCAGCACACTAAAATTTTGGTATGATCCTGGAAATAATATTCAGAAACACAATTTTAAACCAAGCGTTAAGCTACTCAAGATTATGCGCATAGATATGTATCTAACTAAACTGAAAGGACAAAGCAGCCATCACCCTGGAGTGTTATCTGCTAATCAGTTCCATAGTATTGGCTAGCTGCCCTTGGACCTGAAAAGAATTCCTGTTTGCCTTTGTGTTTTATTAAAGAGTCAGGCATTTGCCCCCAGTAATAGAGGGGTTGCTACTTCTTGCTTGGCCATTGCATCACCAGATGTATCATATAAATGCTCTAATGGGTAGTGGTAGACAAGGAACGTAGGAGATAATCTGATGCAGGCAGATGCTAGCAGTCAATATTACTCAAGCTGTATTGAAATTTCCTTTGCACCTGGCACTGGAGGTGTGAGCCATGCCAGTTCATTCCCCCCAACACAGATGTTCTTGTTGTACCACTTTGTATGTATAACATTTAGGTTTCTGTTCAGCTTTGCCATAGTACACATAAATACTGTAATCCAAAGACCACCCATTTATTAGTGCACCTGCATCTTCAACTGGATTTCTTTCATTCTTTTCAATGAATGCTTAACATTATTTTTAAAAAGAGACAGCCATAGGATGAACAACCTTTTCTTTCTGCCAGATAGCTTAACAAAATGATGATAATGATGATAAAAATAACAATACCAGAGCCTAAAGGAGGTTAAAAAAATATAGAATTGAACTATCTTTAACTAAAGGAATATTTTATTAATTTCTGCTTTGTTAATTTCTTTATTTTTTATTAGTGAATAAGATAGATTGTATAGATTTTTTCTTTTCTCCAAAGCTTAGTTCTCCTGTTTGCCTTCAAATGGAAGATGGGTAGAGCTTACATTTTAAGGGGCATATTTTTCAGTATGTGAACCTCTGAAGCCCCCATTTTAAATTAATAGGAGTAGAGCTCTGTGCAGCTGAAGACTGAATATGACCTCCTGAATATGGGATAAAAAAACCTTTGGAAGGAGGCAAGATCATTACTCTAGAGAATAGCCTTGTGTAGTTGCTGTCCTACTGAAGTGAGGAAAGGGCATCACAATGTTTTGATCCTGTTTTTAAAGTTGCAAGCACTGTCTGTATCTTCCCAAATACCTAATTTAGCCACAGATCTCTCTATGAAAAGGAATTTCAATGCTACTTAATTTTGGTTTGCGGGGAGCTGGAACTGCCTTTCGTTATTCATTTGAAGCAAATAAATGTTTAAACATGAGCTACATTTTAAAAATTGATGAGTGGTGATGGTTTTTTAAGGTTTTTTTTTTTTTTTTTTTTTTTTGCATTGTTTTGTTTTTTTTCCATCAGCAGTAGTAGTTATTCAGATTTCTACATTTGTCCTCAATATGTGAGGACGGCTTATTTCAACACTCAGCATAGAGCTGTAACTGTATCCTGTTTGAGACTTTATATGTACCCACATGGAAAAGATAAGCGATGCACTCTATAATGTCAATATCACTCCAATAATTCAGTAATTCATTGGGTAGATCATACAGGCTACCAAGGAGCGAGCTAATTAAGGAACGGATGAAAAGTGGATGAAAGAGGAGAATCTAAAAGGAAGAATCCAGAAGTAAAAAGAATAAATGAAAAAATAAAGTAGCCATATCATGGAGGCTGTGAATGTCCTTGTATTTCTTTCTGACAGCTCTTAGAGTACTAATATGAAACTAAGTAAACATTAGCATTGTACTTGGTGAATATTTAGAGAATCAAGAGCTAGTTGTAGAGTCTACCTACTACTCTTGTGTTCCAAAATTAAAAATGTAAAGCTAGAATGGAGAAAAAACAAAGAAAAAGGACCCAATACAAGCCAACTTTCTTAAATATTCTGAAATGTATGCAACTATTTTCATTTTAAATTATGTGTTCAATACAGCAATACTGGCATCTGTGTACATACAGACACAAAGAAACATCAATTCACGGAGGAGAGAAGAAGGGAAAAGGTGTATGCAGAGAGAGAAATTGGGGCTGTTTGAAAATTTCTTGCAACCAGTCACAGGGTGGAGAACTGTCTGAAGTAGAACTTGAACCCCCGTTAATCCTTCTTGCCTTCTACTTCAATCATGAACATTAACTAGAATATACTTCTTTGTCCTAGACTAGTCTTTGTTCCTTCAAGTTTTTAGGGCTTTCTAATACTGCACTCCCACCAGCAGTCCAAGAACCCAGAGTACATGCACTTACTATTCCTAGTCTCTTCTTGGAATACTTTACGAGTTCAACTAAATGTTTTTATTGCTAAAGATATTAACAGCAACTATTGAGCGCCTTACCTGTGCCAAGCTCTGTGCTAAGTACATTGAATGTAATCTTTCACGTGGTATTTTTATTTCATTTTACAAATGAAGGGATAGGTACTTGCAAAGATTAAATAATTTTTCAAGGTCACACAATTAATAAGGAGCAACTATCTGGACCTAGAACTCTTATATTAAAAAGCTTGCATGTTTAATCATTATAAAGCTTTACTGAAAAGGTCATAGTGCTTTACAAACAAAATTCTAACAATGTAATCAAGGATCAAAGGAGCCCTGGTGGTGCAATGGTTAAGCACTTGGCTGATATCCAGAAAGGTCAGTGTTTCGAACCCACCAGTGGCTCTGCGGGAGAAAAGACCTGGTGATCTGCTGTCGTAAAGATTTCAGCCTAGGAAACGCTTTGAGGAAGTTTCTGTCCTATAGGGTCAAAATGAGTCGGAATCAACTCGACGGCACACAACAAAAGGATCACATGAAAAATTATGTTAATAAATCAAATTCAGTTGTGGGTTGTTAATTTTTTAAAATATATATATTTTGAATTTATTTGAGGAAATAATATTGAAATTCATTGCTTTCTCCTCATTTGTTCCAAATTTATTCTCTCATTCTCACAGTTCCAATACCCTCGTTCACAACTATAATAAAGGAGCGGGGCTAAAAGGTTGCCAATTCAGGATAAAAATGGTAGTTTTACTTGGACACATTATCAGTCAGGATTTCTACTTGCAAATTACTGGATCCATCTCACTCGTTTAAGGGGAAAAGCAATTAATTTCATGAGATTAGTAGCCCCAGAGTCTCTCTAAGGGACAGAGAATTAGGCTTAAAAGCCATGCAGCCAGGAACCACACACAAGGTACATCATCTGACTTTTCCACAGGAAATCTTACTGTCTCTGCTTCTGAGCATGAGGGCAGCAGCTCACCAAACAGATTCTGGATGCAAGATGCTATCTCTAGGAATTCAGACATTGCTCCCTCCCCTCAGCATACAAAATGTCTCCGTGCCGTCCTTCCTTTCCAGAATTCTATCTGCCTGGCACCTCTTTCTTCCAGTCACTGTGTTCCAAACTAGTGTCACATTGGTGTACCTGCTTGGCAAACTATAAGTCACATACTGATGGAACACATGCTAATGGTTCACACACAGATGGTTCATATTCTCATGGATCACACCTTTTGTATCACAGGCTGATAGATCACACACTATTGGATCACATTCTGATAGATCATATGCTATGGAGCACATGCTAATGGAGCACATGCTAATAGATAACACACTAATGGATCACATTCTGATGGATCATACATGTTGGCTCACGCATTAGTGGATCACACATTGTTGGATCATATTCTGATGGATCACATGCTAATGGATTATATGCTGATGGATCACCCTCTGATGAATCACTTGCTATAGGATCACATGCTGATGGTCATATAATGGCCCCAAAGAAGGCAGGGGGAATGAGCTTCTACTCTTAGCTAAGGGTAGAAGTCGTAACACTGAAACATAGGGAGGTTGCTTAAGAAGTGTTGGACAGCAAGAAAACATAGCAAATGTTCTAATTACTCAATAAAATAAGCAATATAAGAGAAAAAAAGTTAATTAGAAGTTATTTTAAACACCTATAACTTCTCACATTTTTCTACCCTAATATGTATCATATATGTCTTTTCCTTAAGTAATTGCTAGTAACTGATATAAATTGTACTTTACTACCATTGCCTTAAATAATAAAACTTATTTAGCTATATAAGGAATCCTCCTACCAATGTAATTGCATAATTGCAACAGTAAATAAACTTAATTCAATATAAGATTTACACGTACCTTAGAGTTTGCTGAACTTTAGCACATAGTATTTTACTTAATCTTTGTGATAATACGGTGAGACAGGCAAGATAGATAATACTATTCTTACTCACAGATAAAGAAACTGGAATTTGGAGGGCTTATGTGGTTTCTCAATACCAAAGAAATTCAGCTGTCATCCCACTGCTTAATATATATCAATGGGGTCAACAGTTTTCCACATAGATCCAAACTCTTGAATATGACTTATGAAATCTTATGCCATACACTTGCTTGCTTTTTTGAGCCTAATCTTCCTCATCCCTCATGCCCCCCAAAATCCTGTGATGCAGCCATATTGGACTAGTTTTAGGTCATTTTAAGCACCAGGCTGTGTTTCACCTTTTGATGTGTCTTTGTACTTCCTGTTCCTCTGACTGAAACCACGGCAGCCTGCTTGCTCACCTGGCTGAGTCTTATGTTCTTCAGGTAATTGCTTACCCATGACTTCCTCTGTGAAGTCTTCCCTTATGGTGAGTTAATTTCCCTGTTTACAAACTATTTAGGACCTGAACTGAGCCCTGTCATAACCTCTGTCACTTTTTTTGAATTGGTATTTGACTTAAAACACCTGTTTTTCTATGAAGATTCAACATACCACCACTCCTCTTTATTAGCCTATAACCTCTGTGAGTATACACATGATGTCTGTCTAACTCATCACAGTATCGCCAAATCTTTATGGAGTGTATAGCTGGTAGTTGGTACAAATTTTTTCTATGCATGTGCATTATTGAATTAATCATCAGTGGGTTACTGTCATATATCAGAAGAGATCTCACTCAAAGTCTAGAGCTTTTCCATAGAGAGAAAGAGAGGGAGAAAGGGAGAAAGGAACAGAGAGAGAGAGGGAGTGAAGGAGGAAGAGAAGGAAGGAAGGAGGGAGAGAGAGAGTGTGTCCTGGTGGTGCACTGGTTAAACACTCAATTGCTAACCAAAAGGTCAGCGGTTCAAACCCACCAGCTGCTTCATGGGAGAAAAGACTTGGCCATCTGCTCCCATAAAGATTACAGGCTAGGAAACCCAATGGAACAGTTCTACTCTATCATATAGGGTTGCTATGAGGTGGAATCGATTCAGTGGCATACAGCAACAAATATATATTATTATGTAGAATATATCCATCCATATATATTTTTTAATATAAGTATACGTGTATTTAGAGATTAATTGATCTGCCTGCCTGTATTCTGCCATTCCTTGTTTTACAGATATAATTAGGCAGGCTCTTTCCCACTTTATGGTCCCAGGACTTTTGGAGAGTACAATGCAGAAACGATTAGGAGTCTGAACTCAGAAGACAAAAATCACAAATGCCTGGTGAGGCCAGAAGTGAAGAACTCTGGATGGGAGCCTGAGTAAATTAGTATGGTATGCCTTATTTGTAAGAGAGGCACATTGACCCAGTGTTGTCAGATTCTCCAGTCTTTCAAAAGAGGCTTGGAATCAGAGATATATGTGGAATCTCCTTATTTTTAAAAATGTTAGCAACAATTTCAAACATTTAGAACACAGTATGGTATGGGACAAACAATTCTGTTGAACAGACGTCAGCCCCCTGTCCACCGCATTGCAACTTCTGTTCCCTGAAATGTTGATATGAGGTGTCCCAAAGAGAGCTACACTTTTAGAGGTAAAGAAAGAGATAGAAAAGGTTCAGTTGGGCCAGGCAGGGTAGAAGGTTACCAAGGGTGGGTCCCAGGAATGGTGGAGGACCACAGCTGGCTCCCTGGAAGAGTGCTGAGGAGGAGACAAGACTTCAGAAGGAGGATCTGTGGATGTATCTAGGGAGGCAGACCCCCAGGAACATCCTGTCCAGTTTTCTCTATCCCATATGCATTAGAGCATTCAAATCCAAGCTAGTAGGACATAAATAACAGTGGCAACATGATACTCCAGGAATGAAATCCTGTTTCCAAAGCCTGCTGTCTGTTGTAACAACTTTTGAAGGGAAATTGGCCCCTACAATATCTGAGATAAAATTTGCTGATAGAATGGAGTGATGGGAACATGGAGTCAGAATTAAGTTGATTAGCTGGAAATAAAAATATATTTCTTGATCCCCTAAGGTTATGGACTTACACACACACACATACATACTGAAAACTTATTAAAGTACTTAAAGTTTTTCCAAATAAACAAATTCTGTAATTTCAAAGAACTGAATAAAAAATAATTACCAGAGATTAAGAACAATCAGTTCATGGTAATACACTGTTTTCTCCTTGGATTGATCCACGTGAGCATACCTCACCCTCCTATAGTCATAACCCTGCTTTTATCATCCTTTTTTGTGTGGAAAATAATTGCTGCCCTATTGTTTCAACAAGGTCTTAACTGTTTCATAACATTCCAAAAACACTCTAACCTTCCTTTTTAGCCAGTTGACTGAGAACTTGAACTCTTTAGTTCTCATGGGCAAATAGCCAGTGATTTTTATGAGACAATTATTAGACAATTTAACTCCTCACCAAATCATAAACCCTATATTTGCTCAGCGGTTTTATATTTAAACTGTGTGTGGAGAGGCAGCCTCATCTAATGAATAGAAGTAGGGTTAGTGACTTAAACAGAGACCTCAGGCTAATCATTTTCTCACTCAGATTTACCTGTGTAGACACAGATATAGACACACTTGGAAGGTTCAGCTTACCAAGGCTACCTGTAGAACTGTGTAGAAGAGCTATGATAAATCAGAACGATTGAGCTTTGAGACACAGCAGAATTGAACATGGCCACATATATAAGGCCTCAATATATGTTTTCCATGTGTTCAAATTTCTTCTACCAGAGCAGAGCATTCTTAAATTGTTGGACAAAAACATCATCCTCTTTTTGAAGTATGTGACTTAATATAATATAAATCAATGCCCCTCCATAAATGTTAATTATGTTGAAAAACATTAATGAACAGTAATTTTTTTAAATACAATTGCATCAACTCTCCCCTACCCTCATTTAGGAATGTATTTGTTGGTAAGTGGCATTTCCAGCTTTATATTTTCTAAAATAAATGTCACTGGTATACTCATTTAAATGATGAAGGGATAATTATTCTGCAATTCTCTGAGGGAATAGAATGTAAGGATGACTCTTAAGTACTTTTCATGGATGCTATTGAGTGTCTGGGTGGTGCAAATGGTTAAGCACTGACCTACTAACTGAAAGGTTGGTGGTTCAAATCCACTCAGAGGTGCCTCGGAAGAAAGACCTGGAGACCTGCTTGTGAAAGGTCACAGCCACTGAAAACCCTATGGAGCACAGTTTTACTCTGACACACATGGGATCGCCATGAGTTGAAATCAACTTTATGATGATAGGTTTGGTTTTTGGATGGGTGTTATTTGACCAGCAGCTTCAGATTACCTAAATATTGCAGATTGTCAATTGGCATCAAGTTCTTCTTTGCCTCACACCTACTGAAATAGGTAAAGACTGGACATTCTTCCAATGGTCCCTAAATAACCTGATGAAAACAGAGATGAAGTATTATGAAGCACTTTGATCTCCACTATCCCATCTGAATAAACGTCTTCACATTTCCTACAGTCTCATGATGTTTTTCTGGGCCCTGGTGTATATGATTGTGTAGGAAGTGCTCTGTAAGACCCAAGGAGGTTGCATTCACTTAGACTAGGATGTGAATGATGACCTCTAGAGTTACACAGCATATAACCTGCACAACTATATGTACTGGCCTGCAGATTGGCCTCTAGGATCAGAAGAACTTTTGTTTGTTTGTTTTTGGTGGGGTGATGGTGGTGGTGGTGATGGTGGTTATTATATCCTAGTAGGCTACCTCTTATTTAAATGTCTTAATGCTAAACATTTTAGTTAATATGCACGCACCTTTTCTGAACTTGGTGAATCTTTGCTTTCCTTAAAATTTATTCATCCTCAGAAGAGAGGGATAAGAGAATGAAGAGAAGCCAAAATACGTATCTATCTCCAAGTGATATCCTTTAAAAAGTGATATCTTTGCTTTGTAATTCATTATTTGCTCTTTACCTCTATTTATTCTTAGCTAATCCAGTTATGATCGTAAGGGTAAATACTGTGAGCTTTGTGTATGTGTCCTTTAATTTGGGTACAGAAAAACCTTAGCGTATTGAAAGAATAAAAAAGTTGGAATTCTTTTTTTTTTTTTGCTACTGTTCTTTCTGATATACTGGCCCCCAAGCAGCGATTATTCGCACATCTGTGGATTTTTTTTCACGTTGCACACATTTGCACCTTTTTTTTTTAATGTTGACTGAATCACTTAATTGTAGATGAGCGTTCATTTTAATGTAAATCTTACAGTATTACATGAGTGAATGTATGAAAATAGCTTGGAACAGTTTAAATTGGGCAGAATTCTGCTTTGATCATAATGTGCCTCTTCAGCATTAAAATAAACTTGCAACATATGCTGAAAAACATGTGTAATGAGTAACTGCCTCTTTCATGGTGACTTATCTGGAAAAAATAAATCATCACTTAATAGAATTCAAAATTCATAAAATACTTCTAACAACTATAATGTGATGATATGATTAGCATCTTATACTGACAGATAAGTACCTGGCTATTTCGGATGCAAAGAATGATTTTTAAGTTTTAAAACTGCTATCAAATTGTAATCATTTCTTGAAATATTTGAAAATACAAAGCATTTAGTAGGCAGTCAAATAAGAGTTTACTATATTGTTACAGACTTACTCTCAATTTATTTATGCTGTTTAAGAGATGCCAAAGAACATGATTTCAGTCTTTGCAAGAGTCAGTAAAAAACAATAAAGTTATCAGTATTCTTGAATCATGGTGAGGATTGATAAGAAATGATAATGACAGAGGAGTTTCCAACCAATAGAATGGATAGATAGTGGATAAAGATTAACAATGGATTTTGTTTTAGAAAAGTACCTTGATAAGATATTACTAATTAATGACAGATCTCCAAGGAATCTTGCCAGCAAAAATGTTCAAAGAGGAATTGTGATAGCATAGGAAGAACCTGAGACACTAGCCGTATAACTGCGTGCAAATCATTTATCCTCTCTATATTCTTTTAGCCAGTCTGTAAAACTGTATCAGTAAAGAATACTCTTGATTGCAAGTACAAAAAAAAAAAAAAAATCCAACTAACAATGCCTTAAGCATAGTATTAATGTACTATGAGTACATTGGAGCCCTGGTGGTGCAGCGGTTAAGACTTAAGTTGCTAACCAAAAGGTCAGCAGTTCAAATCCACCAGCCACTCCTTGGAAACCCTATGGGGCAGTTCTACTCTATCCTGTAGGTCACTATGAGTCAGAATCCACTCAAAGGCAATGGGTTTGGTTCTTTTTTTTTTTTTTTTATGAGTATGCTAAATCATGAAAAAACCTGGGAAACTAAGAAAATTATATAAATATAAGAAATAATTACTATATAAAAGATACTCCCTCAATGTTTACCTTTAATTGAAAGAAATACATTTGTCACTTCAGAAAGTTTTCTCTGAAATCATCCCCCCACCCCCCAGCTAGTACTCATTGTAAAACAAATATAAAGGTGAGTCTATCCTTCTCTAAGAGACACTTACAGAAGACAATCAGGAAAGTTTCAACTGTACTGAATACAGTACATTATTATTAATTCAAGGTATGCTTATTGATTGCTACTTTGTGCCAAGTTGCACATTTGGGGATCCAAAAACAAAACAGAATAACAAAGCCGTGCAATACATGGTTCTCACTTTTAAAAATTTTAAGTTGATTTGGAAATAGTATTCACATATGCAGATACATTTTCTCCAACCAGCCCTATCTGTGGAGTTTCAGAGAACTCCATGTGAATGTCCCACAGAGTCCAATATCAGCATACCCTCAACCAAACTTAGCATGTTTTCCACTTCACCATCTGGTTTTTCCCCATCTTGGTTGGTGACATTATTATCAGTTTGTCTCACAAAGCTGAACCTGGGCATTGTCCTTTGATTTCTAACACTCCCACTGGTTGGTCCGTGGTGCTGTCAGTTCTACCTCAAAAAAGAACTTTCCATTTCATGAACATAGTATCAGGCTTACCTTAGGTTCTTGTCATTTCTCACTTGGATAATTTTAGTGCTTCCCTAATTGATCACCCTGCTTCTCACCTCTTTTCCTTATAATCCATCTTCCACAGGACTGCCTAAATGATTTTTGTAAAATGCAATGTAATCATTTCTCTGCTTAGCTTAGACATCTTAACTGGCCCCCAATCAACTATAGGAAAATCCAAGCTCTCAGTCAAGGTTTATAAGGCTCTTCATGACTGTTATGGACTGAAGGGTGTCCCCCAGAAGTGTGTGTCAACTTGATTAGGCCATGATTCCCAGTATTGTGTGACTGTCTACCATTTTGTCATCTGATGTGATTTTTCTATGTGTTTTAAATCTGCCTCTATGATGTTAATAAGGCAGGATTAGAGGCAGTTATGTTAACAAGGTAGAACTCAGTTTACAAGATTAGGTTGTATCTTGAGTCATTCTCTTCTGAGGTATGAAAGAGAGAAGTGAACAGAGAGACAAGGGGACCTCATACCACCAAGAATGAAGAACCAGGAGGGAAGCCTGTCCTTTGGACCCGAGGTCCCTGTACTGAGAAGCTCCTGGGCCAGGGGAAGATTGCTAACAAGGACCTTTCCCCATAGCCGATAGAGAGAGAAAGCCTTCCTCTGGCACCAGCATTTGAACTTCTAGCCTCCTAAACTGTGAGAGAATAAATTTCTCTCTGTTAAAGCCACCCACTTGTGGTATTTCTGTTATAGCAGCACTAGATGACTAAGACAATGACTACTCCTTACTACATCATTTTTCACAACCCTTTCCTTTGCCACTTGTAATCCAGGAAAATGCATGTGTTTATAATTAAAATCACATGCCATGTAATTTTAAATGTCATTGTATTCCCATACATATTTTTATCATCCTGAAATATCTTCACCCAACCCAACATCAGAAAACTGTAACTGACCCTTAATACCATCAGTTCCAAAAAGGCTTCCCTTACCCTCCTCGCTTTCCAACTTTCTCCACCCACATCCACCATCCATAGAGTTAAATACTTTCTATTTTTGGAAATATATATTTTGAATATTGTAGCACTAACTACAGTGTATTATAATTTTTTTATACATGTCAGTTCTCTTGAGGAGACTAATCTCTTTGAGATTAAGAATTCTGTGTTTATTCATACCCATCTCTGTAAAAATGACATGGTAGTGGCATCTGACCTCCTCTAACTTCACAAGGGGGAGGAGAATCAAGATCAACAGCTGATTCCTATGAGGTGGAGGTCAGACATGCCCCCACCCTCCAAACTTTTTACCAATTCTGATACCAACTGTCCCTCCCATGGCACTCTCTACTTCTCTGCTGAATTTGATAATTCATTGCAGTAGCCACACAGAACTCACAGACGATACGATTACGGGGTTCATTAGGGAAGTGACAGGTTACAATCCAGGTATACTCAGGGTACAGTTCTTCAATCAGGACAGCATTTTCTCAGCCATGTCTGCAGGCACACCTCTCTCTGACCCTCAGTCCCTCGGCCTAGCCTCTGCCCTACTCTTGCAAGTGTTACAGAGCTCTTTTAGCTCTACCAATAAGTTCTCAGAGACACCCCACTCCACCAATAAGCCTAGGCCCAAAGGCAGTCTAGCTCAGTGGGTTGGAAAACCCAGCTCCACCAAGTGCCCAGAAGCACCATACTCCACCAGCAAGCCTCCTGCCCGAATGCACTGAGCTTTCTCCCTCTGTGGTCTGGGAAGCCCACCACACTGTCTCCTGCCGGTTTCCTGCTTCTACTGCCACAGTTTCTCTGCCACCACTTCTCTGCTGCCACATCTCGCCATCTTTCTGTGTTACAGCTCTCTGTCTTGGTCTCCTGATTCCAGGAGCTTCTCAGCACAGGGATCCTGGGTCCAAAGGACGTGCTCCACTCCTGGCTCTTTTTTCTTGGTGGTGGTGCTATCCTTCTTTCCTGCTTCTGGGATGGCTCATTTTAAGCCTAGCAGGATGACAAAACTGACCAGCCCCCTCATTAGGGTTCCATACACCTTATTTCTGTGGTCCCACCCTGCAAGTGTGCTATGCACATTATTTACATCATTAGCAAGCTATCCAATCCCCTCATTTGCATAGTCTCACCCAGACATTTGGTGGAAGTTACAAAGACTATGGCTAGAAGGACCATATTGAGTAATTCACTGCACTTCAATTTCCATTACCTTCCAGAATGCCTGGCATATATAGATCTACTGAGCATCTATTGGTGCTCAGTAACTTTGCTGGATGAAATGAATGAATAATGAACATATGATTATTATGTAGTATTATGAAAGATATTATGATATAACCAAATAGATATGAGGATCAAATTTAAGCCAGGAAAATAAATATTTTTGACAAAATTTCAAATCAAAAGAGAATAAAATGAGAAAATTCCAAAGTCATGCTGCGTATGTCAAAATGGGGAATATTTTTGAGGGTGGTGTTGGGGCAAAATCAGAGTGGGACTAATCATCATGCTCAATAATGAGGACCTGTCATGTCCATTCGGCAAAGAAATGACCAAAGTGATAAGTGTTGTTTTCTAACTGCTAGGCCTTGCTTCTTTGGATGCCACATTATGTGAATCTTTGATTCTCTGCTTTCTTCCTCATTGTGTATGTTGAGTCATAAAGGTGTGTTTTTTATAACATTTGGTGGAAGGTAGGAGACATAAAAGAAAGATTTACTGAACTGAGCCTTAAAGGACTAACAGAGTTTAGATAGGAGATGGTTGAAAAGCTTTCTAAATTATTGGGGAGCAGAGAAGTGGCAATAAGGCCTTTTTAGAAGACAGGAAATAATAGACTAGGTCTGAGAATTCTTATAGAGGAATGTTAGAAACAAAGTTAATATTGTGGATACTTGGATGCCAAGATTCTTGTTCTTTAAAAAATATAAATCAATTATAGATGTCAGTGAAGGAGAAGGACACCTTCAAAGCACACTGAGAGCAACAAACTTGGAGGTAATGAGAACCTGAAGTATGCCATTTACAAGGTATTCAGCTGCAAGTGAGAGAGACTCAACCACCAAACAGAACTAGATTTTTTTTTTTTAATGTTGAAATTTAAAATCGTTTTATAAGACCGAAAGTGGATATATTTGCTTATGTATCTGAAAAATCCATTACTAGGTTCAGATATGACTGAATTCAAGTGCTCAAACAATTTAGTAATCATAAAGGGTCTTCCCACGATGTGGCAAATTGGCTTCCAGAAGCACAAATGTATGCCTAGTTCTGAACCTACAGTAAAATGTGAGCTTCTCCTTTCCAATTATTGCAGTCCCTCTTTATATCTTGCTTACCACTATATACTCAGCAACTAGCCTAGCAACTGATATACATACGATTTTAATATTTTTCTTTAGTTTTTTTGTTTTGACATTTTTGTTTTTGTAATTTCTGAGGTTATAATAAGTGTCATGGTTTGAATTATGTCACCCCAAAAATGTATCCATTTGGCTGGGCCATGATTCCCAGAATTGTGTGGTTGTCCTCCATTTTGTGATTGTAATTTTATGTTAAAGAGGATTACGGTGGGATTGTAACACCACCCTTACTCAGGTCACATCCCTGATCTGATGTAAAGGGAGTTTCCCTGGGGTGTGGCCTCCACCACCTTTTATCTCTCAAGAGATAAAAGGAAAGGGAAGCAAGCATAGAGTTGGGGACCTCATAGCACCAAGAAAGAAGCACCGGGAGCAGAGTGTGTCTTCTGGACCCGAGGTTCCTGTGCAGAGATGCTCCCAGACCAAGGGAAGACCGATGCATCACAAGGACCTTCCTCCAGAGCTGACAGAGAGAGAAAGCCTTCACCTGGAGCTGATGCCCTGAATTTGGACTTGGAGCCTACTGGACTGGGAGGGAATAAACTTTTCTTTGTTAAAGCCATCCACTTGTGGTATTTCTGTTAGAGCAGCACTAGATGCCTAAGACAATAAGCGTGTAGTAGATAACAAATGTCTAGTTTTGTAATACTGCTTTCCAGAGAGCTAAGAAATTATATAGGTTGTCATCACTGCTATTTTTATTTCAGAAATCATAAAGCAATAACACAGTAAAATATTTGTATTAACTTAATACTCTAATAAAGAGCTACATTACAGTGGACGGCCACCAGCCCAGTATAGTGCAGCCTTGTCCTATTTAATGCTTGAATCTTACTTAACTTTTGGTTCTGCTACATCTTATACCTAGAACACCTGGGTATCATCTCCTTGTCCCCGTTCTTTATAGAAATCAGACTAGTCTGGGTCTTATTTCTGTTCCTAGGACAGTGAGCCCAATCCAGTCCTGCGCTGCCTGCAGAGTGCTAACCTAGTTGATCTATCTTTTCATTCCATGGCAGAAAATCTCATATTCTAGTCTACTCCTTATGTGTCCAGTCTAATTGTATCTTACATTTATCTGACCCAAATTTTTTCTTAGATTCTACATTTTTTTTTATCTTTTGTCCTTGTATTCCTTTGTTCTATTCATTCTGACTGCACTCTCACCCACTTCAACATCGGTAGTCATATGTCTTGCATCTGAGCCACACCACCCTCGATTGGTTTACTTCCAATATTTTTCAAATTGCTCTTGTGGAAATGTTGGCCCCCTCAAAAGCGAAACATTCACAGATTTAATGATTGCATCACTTCTGCATAAAGCATCTTTAGTCTGGGGGAGGGAGAAAGAGAATGAGCAAGAAGATTACTGTGAAACTAACCGAAACAAGGAATTTCATCACAGAAGATAGAGTGACCATTCCACTTTTAGAAAGAAGGTAACTGGGTCCTGGAGATATTAAGTGACTTGCCTGAGGTAACCGTTGTAGTTAAAGCAGAAGTCAGGAGTAGAAATTAGAAGTTCTAAGTTATGTGTCAGTCCCTGGATAGTGCAAACGGTTAAGCGCTTGGCTACTAGCTGAAAGGTTGGTGGTTCAAACCCACCCAAAGGCACCTTGGAAGACTACCCTGGCTATCTGCTTCCAAAATATCAAAGCCTTGAAAATGCTATGGAGCAGTTCTACTTCTGCACACATGGGGTTACCACAATTTAGTAATCAGAAAGGGTCCTCCTATAATGAGGCAAATTGTCTTCCAGAAGCACAGACTTATACCTAGTTCTGAACCTACAGTAAAATGTGAGCTTCTACTTTTCAATTTTTGCAGCAAGAGTTCCTCTTTGTATCTTTCTTACTGCTATATACTCAACTGTACGGCAACCAACAACAATAACTTGCACCTGCTCTTCAGCATACCTGCACCAAATGTTAAATTGTTAAAATATTTCCATACAAGTGGCCCACTTTCAACCCTTTCCTTTGGCTTCCCAGACTTCTCCAGATCCAGCAACTAAAAGGTCAATTTCTGGCATGTTAGAGACTTCTGGGAACCTGTTTCCCAGCAATAGCTAGAGCCCACTCTGACTGGCCAATTTTCCTTCTGTTTATGAAATATTTTTACCTCCTCTGTTTCAATATTGTAATAGTGACAGTTCATATATGACAAAGAAAGTGTAAATAACCAATTTATTTTTTAATCTGTTTGGCAGCTGGTCTTCAATGCGTATTTTGAAGTTAGATCATTGTCTGTATGTTAAGATAGATGAACAAATCTTCTATTCCTATTTTTTTTTAGATGACAAGCAAGAGCTTTCTACCATCTATAACACTGAATTATGGCTAGTTGTACTCTACAGCACTGGGAGGGAGAATTGAGCCAAATGCATTTTGACTTTTTGAGAGTAAAAACATATTACATTTATATATAACATTTTCATTCTTCTTTTTTTTAATAGCAGGCAGTTTTAATTGACAAAAGCTAGAAACAACCCAAATGTTTACCAACAGGTGAATGGATAAACTGTGGCACATACTTATAGTAGGAAGGAACTACTGATACATGCAAAAATGTGGCTGAACATCAAAAACATTTCTCTTGGTGAGAAGAAACCTTCAATATTGTATCAAGCAAACTCATCAACTGATATCTAAGGAAATAGGGTCCTGGAAAATTAAATGGCAAAAACTCATGATAAGCTGATGGTAGAACAGAAACTAGAACCAAATTTTACTGATCTAATGCCCTTCCCACTGCATCATTCTGCTTTTTTTAAAAAAACTTATTCAAAGCAAAAGTTAATAACAAAAGTACAGTCCCCTGTCAATACTTTAAATTGCTAAAATAGTCTCATATGTTGGGAGCTAGGCATTAATAAGAGAAAAGGGGATGTTATTCTTTTAGTCACAACATTAGGGTAGGTAATGTAGAAGCTAGGAGCCCTTGTGATACAGTGGTTAAACACTCGGCTACTACCAAAATGTCGCTGGTTTGAACCCACCAGCCACTCCACAGGAAAAAGATGTGGCAGACTGCTTCCGTAAAGATTCCAGCCTTGGAAACCCTATGGAACAGGTCTACTCTGTCCTATAGGATCGCTGTGAGTTGGAATAGACTCAAGGGCAATGAATAATGTAGAAGCTGGTATGCAGTTTTCAAGAAGGAAACATTTATATGCAAATTTATTTTTATTAGCAACTCAAATTTGTTTGATCCTCTAGGCCTGCTTATTTACTGCTGCTATTTTTAACATTTTCCAGAAACTAAAATATAGTAAGGGTCAGCTACATGGAGAAATCAGCACAGAAATTTAATTATTAGGTATTTACTAAACAAATAACCAAACCTGTTACCACTGAGTCAATTCCGACTCATAGCGACCCTATAGGACAGAGTAGGACTGCCCCATAGGGTTTCCAAGGAGCGGCTGGTGAATTCAAACTGCCGACTTTTCCGTTAGCAGCCGTAGCTCTTAACCACTGAGCCACCAGGGCTCCAGATATTTCCTAAGCACTTGTTATTTGCCAGGCACTCTGCTAAGAAATTAAACAAATAAAAAATAATATAGTCCCTAGCCTCAACAAACCAACAATCTACTGCATGGGGTAGAGTAAGTGAAAACTGACTGAAGTGTCTGAACAGTATTGCGTGCACAGTCTCCAAAAAAGGCACAAAGAAAATGCAAAGTGAAAGAGGTGACCACTGGCTCAGAGGAAAGGGTTGGAGGTCAGGAAAGCCATCAGGAAGGAGCAGCATTAGAGAAGGATCCTTGAAGATCTTGATAGTTTGTAGAATTTTAAATGCTGTCTTGCTCATGAAGATCTCAGCGGAAGAAAATGAAAGAACGGAAGTACTGGGATTGAGAAATAATTCTCCCATTGCTGCACAAATAGAAAAACTTATTATTTTTTTTTAGGCTGTCTTTTCAAGCCTATTTGTACGGTGATTAGCATCAGAAGATATAGATATTGTCTCTTCAAGAACAAAGGGCATGTTGCTTACTGCCGAGTATAAAAATGAAGTATTCCTATTGGAGAAAGGCCAAACAGGTTTATTGCTCATTATAAAAGATCCAGGTTCCCTAAGCTTAAGGTTCCTCTCCTGTAACACTCTGTATGCAGATATCACCAGGCCTTCTTTGTTTCACCCTCTGGGAATTGTGGCTCAGGGAACTGACACAAATGGCTGATACTCTGGCTATTGCTATTGCTGTGAGTAATAAAGTTCTTGGTCTCTGACCCAAGAGTCTCAGTCTTCTGCCAGCCTCCATGAAACCGTGAAGGCTAATATGTTAGCTTGCAAGAAAGATAATATCTCACACACCTCATTTCTTGACAGCTGATGTACAGTTCCTTAATATGAATCTAAACTTTTTTAATATAATTTTATTTTGTTGTTGTTGAGAATATACACAGCAAAACCTGCACTAATTCAATAGCTTCTACCTGTACCATTTAGTGACATTGATTGTATTCTTCCAATTGTGTAACCATTCTCACACTCCTTTTCTGATTTGTTCCTCCCACATTAACATAAACTCACTGTTCCCTAAGGTTCCTATCTAATCTTTTGAACTGCTGTTTTCAATTTGATCCCAAATAGGTAGTTCTTAAAAAAGGGTAGTGCTCAAGGCAGACATTTTTACTAGTTAAGCTAAACTATTGTTTGGTTTTAAAAAGACTTCAAGGGATATTTTTGGTTTAAGGTTTAAAGATTATCTCAGGGCAATCATTTCAGCCGTTCATCCAAACTTCATGGCTTCAGGAAGCCTGGAGTCCATGAGAATTTGAAATTGTGTTCTGCATTTTCTCTCTTTTAATCAGGATTCTTCCATTTTGATTCATCAAAATGTTCAGTAATGGTAGACTGGCACCATCCAGTTCTTCTTGTCTCAAGGCAATGGAAGCAGTTGTTCGTGGAGGCAATTAGCCACCCATTCCATATCCTCCTCCTATTTCTGACTCTTTTTCTTTCTCTCTTATTCCAGGTGAATAGAGATCAGTTGCTGTGCCTTGAAAGCCCACATGCAAGCTTTTAAAACCCCAGGCACTACGCATCAAACTAAGAGGTAGAACATAGGCACTAAATATATTATTAGGCCAATTAACTGGGATATCCCATGAAACCATGATTCTAAACCTCCAAACCAAGAAACCAAATCCAATGAGGTTTTGGGTTGTACATAAGCAACTTCAGCAGCTACTCTTTTTTTTTTTTTTTTTGTAAATACATCTATAGCATAACTTTTGCCAATTCATATTTTACAAGTGTACAACTTCTTGACAGAAGTTGTAATAATCAGCTGTGCATCCCTACCCTTAATCAGGGTGGTATTTCCATAACCGTTAAGTCTCCTTTCCCCCTCCCTCCCACCCCTGGTAACCACTAATAAATGTTGTTCTTTATACATTTGCCTTTTCTTGTCTTTTTATATAAATGAGGTCATACGGTGTTTGTCCTTTTGTGATTGACTTATTTCACTCAGCATAATGTCTTCCAGCTCCATCCATATTTAGCATGTATCAAGACTTCGTTTCTCCTACAGTTTGAGTAGTATTACATTGCACGTATGTACCACATTTTGTTTATCTGTTCATCTGCTAATCGGCCTTTAGACTGTTTCCACCTCTTGGCTATTGTGAATAGTGCTGCAGTGAACATGGGTGTACAAGTCTCTGTTTGACTCTGTGCTTTCAAGTCTTTTGAGTATGATATTTTTACGCAAATAATGCATGTCCTCTGCATTTGTTTGCTGGTCACACCCTTCCCCTGTGAGGTATTTTCATAAGTGCACTAGGCTAATTAAAAGCAACATGTGGAAGAGGATTGACATGGCAGCCCTTGTGAGGGTGACTCTCGGGAGAGGGCGTGGCCAGCAAATAAACACAAAGGGTGAGCGTTATTTGTGTAAAATATTGTATATACCTAGGAGTGGAATTACTAGGTCATATGGTAGTTCTATTTTTAGTTTTTTGAGGAACTTCCACACTGTTTTTCACAATGGCTGTACCATTTTGCATTCCCACCAGCAATGGATAAGTGTTCCAACTTCCCCATATCCTTGCCAACATTTTTATTTTGGTTTTTTGTTTTTTTGTTTTTTTTAAATCTTAATCATCCTAATGGGAGTGAAATGGTATCTCATTGTGATTCTGATCTGCATTTCTCTGATAGTGAATGATGCTGATCATCTTTCATGTGTTTGGTGGCCATTTGAATGTCCTCGTTTGTGGAATGTTTGTTCAAGTCCTTTGCCCATTTTATGATTGGGTTATTTGCCTGTTTGTTGTTAAGTTTCTAAGTTTTATGTATATATTTGTTATTAGATTTTTGTCAGATAACTGGTTTCTAAAGCTATTCTCCCAGTCAGTAGCTCATCTTTTCTGTTATTTGGTAGTTTTTTGATGAACAAAAGTTTTTAATTTTTATAAGGTCCCATTTATTCATTTTGTACTTTGCTGTTTGTGATTTTATTATATTAAATAATCCATTGTTGAAAGCTAAGCCTGAGAGCTTTGCGTCCACTTTTTCTTCTAAGAATTTTGTGGTTTTAGTTTGCACATTTACGTCCCTAATCCATTTTGAATTTGTTTTTGTCTATGGTGTGAGGCATGGATCCTGTCTCATTTTTCTGCATGTGGAAATCCAATTTTCCCAGCACCATTTATTGAAGAGACTCTTCTTTCCCATTGACGGACTTAGCACTCTTGTCAAAAATCAGTTGATCATAGATGTATGGGTTTATTTCTGGTCTCTTAATTCTATGCCATTGGTCTATGTGTCTATTGTTATGCCAGTCCCAGGCTGCTTTGATTACTATAGCTGTATAGTATGTTCTAAAATCAGGAATGTGAGTCCTCCTATTTTATTCTTCTTTTTCAACATTGCTTTAGCTATTCGGGACCTCTTGCCATTCTATATAAAGTTTAAGATTTGTTTTTCTATTTTTCTAAAGAAGGCTGTTGAAATTTTGATCAGAATTGCATTATATCTACAGATTACTTTGAGTAGTGTTGACATCTTAACAGTATTAAGTCTTCCAATCCATGAACATGGAACATCTTTCCATTTATTTAAGTCTCTTTAATCTCTTTCAGAAGTGTTTCAGTTTTCATTGTATAAATCCTCCCTGTCCCTGTTAGATTTATTACTAGGTTTTTTATTCTCTTAGGTGCTTTTGTAGATGGAATTATTTCTCTAATTTTCCTTTCAGATTTCTCATTCTGGTGCATAGAAACCCAGCTGATTTTTGTTTATTGACCTTGTACTCTGCAGCTTTCCTAAGTTCCTCTATTAGATATAGAAGTTTTCTTTGAATTCTTTGACATTTTCTATGTATAGGATCATATCATCTGTGAATAGAGATAATTTTACTTCTTTTCCAATCTGGGTACCTTTTATTTACTTATATTCTTGTCTTATTTCTCTGGCTAGGACTTCTAATACAATATTGAATAAAAGTGTTGAGAGTGGGCACCCTTGTTTTGTCCCTGTTTCAAGGGGAAAGCTCTCAGTCTTTCTCCATTAAGTATAATGTTGACTGTTGGCTTTTCATGTGTTTCTTGAATCATATTAAGGAATTTGCTTTCTATTCTTTAGGGTTTTCATCAAGAAAGAGTGGTGAATCTTATCAAATGCTTTTTTCTGCACTCATAGAGATGATCACATCGTTTTTTCCTTTGTTCTATTGATGTGGTGTATTATGTTGACTAATTTTCTAATGCTGAACCTGAATTCCTTGAATAAATCCCACTTGGTCATAGTGTATGACTATTTTAATAAGCTTAATAAAGGATTCTGTTCCCTAGTATTTTGCTGAGGATTTTTACATCTATATTTACAAAAAATATTGGCCTGTAGTTTTCCTTTCTTATGGTGTCTTTGTCTCGTTTGGGTTATGTTTGATTCATAGAATGAATTAGGAAGTATTCTTTCCTTCCCTATCTCTTGGAAGAGTTTAAACAGTATTGGTGTCAATTCTTCTCTAAATGTTTGGTAGAATTCCCCAGTGAAGCCATCTGATCCAGGACTTTTTTGTTGTTGTTGTTGGAAGTTTTTTTTATCACTGATTCGATCTCTTCACTTGTTATGGGTCGGTTGAGACTTTCTATTTCCTCTTGAGTCGGTATGGCTAGGTTGTCTGCTTCAGAAAATTTGTGCATTTCATCTAGGTTATCCAGTTTGTTACTGTATAGTTGTTCATTATATTCTATCATAATTCTCTTTATTTCTATCAGGTCAATTGTAATGTCCTCTCTTTCATTTATTTTGGTTACTTACATATTTTCTATTTTTTTCTTTGTCAGTCTAGCTAAAGCTTTGCCAATTTTATTTATCTTTTCTAACAACCAACTTCTGTTATTATTGATTCTCTCTATTGTTTTTTTGTTTTCGATTTTATTTATTTCTGCTCTGACCTCTGTTATTTCCTTTTTTCTGTTAAGTTTAGGCTTAGTTTTCTCTTATTTTCCTGGAGTTGTTGAGTTATACTGTTAATTTGAGATATTTCTTCTTTTTTCATGTAGGCATTTATTGACTATAAGTTTCTGTCTGAGTACTGCCTTCACTGCATTCCATAATTTTGGTATGTTATGCTTTCATTTTCATTTGACTCTAAGAAATTTGTGATTTCTCTTTTGATTTCTTCCCTGTCCAATTGGTAGTTTAATAGTGTACTGTTAAAATTCCATGTTTTTATATTTTCCAGGTTTTTTTTCTGTTATTTATTTCTAGCATCTCTCCATTGTGGTCAGTGAAAATACTTTGAATTATTTCAATCTTTTTAAATTTATCAAGACTTGCCTTATAAGCAAAGGACACAAGGAAAATATTAGTCCAAAGGACTAACAGATCACATGAACCACAACCTCCACCAGCCTGAGCCCAGAAGAAATAGATGGTGCCTGGCTACCACCACCAACAGCTCTGACAGGGATCACAATAGAGGGTTCCAGGCAGAGTGGGAGAAAAATGTAGAACAAAATTCAAATTCACAAAAAAAGACCAGACTTACTAATCTGATAGTGATTGGAAGAACTCCCAAGACCGTGGCCCTCAGACACCCTGCTAACTCAGAACTGAAACCACTCTCAAAGTCCACCTTTCAGCCAAAGATTAGACAGGCCTATAAAACAAACAATAACACACATAAGGAACATGTTTCTTAGTTCAATCAAGTATACAAGATCAAATGGGCAAGACTTGCCTAAAAGTAAAGATGAGAAGACAGGAAGGGACAGGAAAGCTGGATGAATGGACCCTGAGAACCCAGGGTGGAAAGGGAAAGGGGAAGAGTGCCAAAAAATTGCAGGAATTTTAACTAATGTCACAAAACAAATTTGTGTATAAAATTTTTGAATGAAAAACTAATTTTGCATCATTACCTTTCACCTGAAACACAATAAAATTAAAAAAAAAAAAGACTTGCTTTGTGATCTAAAATGTGGTCTATCCTGGAGAATGATCCATGTGCATTGGAGTAGAATGTACATTATGCTCTTTTTGGCTGGAGTGTTCTATATATGTTTGTAAGTCTAGTTAGTTTATAATGTCGTTCAGATCCTCTGTTTCATGTTAATCTTCTTTCTAGATGATCTGTCCAAAATTGAGAGTGGTGTATTGAAGTCTCTGTGATGGTTAAGATTGTGTGTCAACTTGGCTAGACCATTATTCTCAGTGTTTTAGTGGTTGTATAATGTTGTGATCACCCCCATGATGTAATCTGCTGAGCAGTACTGGTGGAGGCGGGGCCTGTGGCGGCTCACCGCCCTCTCGGTTTCATCTCTCTGCCTTCTGCTGGTCACTTTCTGCTTGCTCGCCTTGTCAAGGTTTTTGGCTTGTTCCAGACTCAGCAGCTGCATCTTGTTGTCTTACCTCCGGTTCATGGGACTGGAGGTAGCAGCTTACCGGTTGATCTTGGAATTCATTGAACTTCTCGGCCTGCAAGCAAGAGTCTGGTTCCCCAAACTGCTGACCTTGGGTTCACCAACCCCTGCAGCTACGTGAGTCAGGAGAAACCTGATTGTCTTGTCTGCTGATCTTGGAATTCAGTGACCTTCACAGCCTGTGAGCAGGAGCCCCTCTCAGACCTGCCAACCTTGGGTTCACCAGCTTCTGCAGCTATGTGAACTGGGAGCGGTCTCTACCCTGATCTGTGGACTTGGGATATTTTAGCCTCTACAATTGTGTGAGCTATTTCCTTGACATAAATCTATATATATATTTATATGTTTTACTGGTTTTGCTTCTCTAGAGAACCCAGCCTCAGACAGTCTCCAATATTATTGTAGTACTATCTATTTCTCCCTTCAATTCTCTCAGTGTTTGCTTTATATATTTAGATGCCCTGATGTTTGGAATATATATATTTATGATTGTTAAATTGTCTTGATTAACTGACCCTTTTATCACTATATAATGTCCATCGTTATCTCTTCTAACAGATTTTGTCTTAAAGTCTACTTTGTCTGATATTAAGATTGCCTACCCAGCTCTCTTTTTGTTATTATTTGCATGGAATATTTTTTCCATCTTTTCACTTTCACCCTATTTGTGTCTTGGGTTTAAGGTGTGTCTCTTGTAAACAGCATATAGTTGGATCATGTTTTTTGTTTCTTTATTTGTTTATTTTGTTTTATCCATTCTGTCACTCTCTGTCTTTTTATTGGAGCATTTAGTTCATTTACATTCACTGTAGTTTCTAATAAGTGACTTACTTCTGCCATTTTGTTATTTGTTTTTTGTGTATCTTAAGCCTTCTTTATCTTTATCCTTTACTACTTTTTGCTTTTATATTTTGTTGGTTTATTGTAGTGAACCTTTTTGGTTTCCTTCTCCTTTCATTTTGTGTATGACATATATATGTGTGTGTGTGTGTGTGTGTGTGTGTGTGTGTGTATGTATTACATTTAACAGCTTGTATTTATAACATTTTAGGGTAAGCTGATACATCATAACTTCAGTAACATACAATAAATTTTATTTCTATACTATTTCCCTCCCCCCCTTTGTAGTTGTTATCAATAATTACATCTTTATATTTCTTGTGCCCTGCAACATAATTTTATCCTTGCTTTTTGTATATTTGTTATAAAAAAACACGAAGGACAAAAAATTTAGAATTATCAAGCATTAATAACTTATTACTAGCCCTTATACTTGACCATGCATTTCCCTTTATTAGAGATCTTTCTTTTTATATATAGCTTTGAATTAGTTTCTAGTGTCCTTTCTCTTCTACCTACAGAATTATCATTAGTAATTTTTGTAGGACAGGTCAGTTGGATATGAAATTTCTCAGCTTCTGTGTGTCTGGAAGTGTTTTAATTTCACCCTCATTCTTGAAGGATAGTTTTGCTGGGTGTAGTATTCTTGGTTGACAGGTTTTTGTTTTTGTTTTGTTTTTTCTTTCTTTCAGCAATTTAAATATATTGTTCCATTGCCTTCTGGCCTCCAATGTCTCTGAGGAGAAATCAGCATTTAATCTTTTGGGGAATCCGTCTTTGTGACTGCTTGCTTCTCTCTCACTGCTTTCAGGATTCTCTCTTTATCTTTACTTTTTCAGAGCCTACCTATAATGTGTCTGGGTGTAGATCTCTTTAGGTTTATCTTACTTGGGGTTCTTTGAGCTTCTTGGATTGGTAAATTCATGTGCTTTGTCAGATAGGGGAAATTTGCTGTCATTATTTCTTCACACGTTTGTTCTTTCCCTTTCTCTTTCATCTCTTTCTGGAATTCCCGTGATGCGTATATTAGGTCTTCTGATGTTGTTTCATAATTCCATTAAACTGTGCTCAGCATTCTTGAGCCTTCATTCTTGTTGCTCTTCAGCATCTGTTAATTTTAATTGTCTTATCCTCTAATTTGCTGATTCTTTCTTCTGCCTGATTAAATCTGTTGCTAAGTCTTTTTATTGTGTTTCTCATTTCAGTTTTTGTCCCTTCCAGTTGCAATATCTCTTTTTTTTAAGATCCTCAATTTTTGTGCATTGTTTTCCTTATTTCTTTTAGCTCTTTGTCTGTTTTCCCTTAGTTCTTTAATTATACTTAGTGTTATTGTATAATATTCTTCCTTTTTTTCATAATTTAGTCATCCCTCTATGTGCTTTCACTCCCTTTGTCATGTTTATTTGAGTGAGCTGTATTTTCTTTGTGTGTCTTTTGATTTTTTGTTGGGTCACTGGAATTTTTGAGCATGTTAACTTTCTCAGTTTTCCCCATTATTTGGTGTTTTTGCCCATACTACTTTCTGGAAAAAACTCTTAGGCAGGCAAAGCTTTTGGCCTTTGCTTACCATTTCCTTTCCCTCCCTGTAATAGCTCCTTCTCTTTCTCGGGTTTGATTAGTATTTGAAACTTCCAGATATCTATTTTCAACTTTCACTCAGGTGAGATATCATGTAATAATCAATCTGCCACCAGGGGGCACAGTCTTCTTCTTCTCTGTCTCTCTCGTTCTCTGGTTATTAATTCCTTCCCTTCTCTGTTTATCCAACTATGTTTTTGGTCAGAAAATCCACACCCAGTGAGCCCTGTTTGAGGCTGGGTGTTGCCCTCCAGTTCTGCCCAAGGCTTCCTTACCTATTCTATGGGGGATGCTTATACATCAACTGGAATTCAGGGGAAACACAGGCAGACTTTCCTCCATTTCAGGAGGAGGAGGTGCTGGCCCTCCCCAGAAGGACTTGCGATAAACCTGTGTTGTTGGTTTCAGAGCCCAGTGGCCCTGTGGTGATTGGGGAGCAGTTTCCACTTAGGTGATCCACTTCCGGACTCCACCTTAGGGAACTTCCTGTAGAAGTTCATATCAGTCCAGCATCTGACAGTTACCAACTGGGGGAGGGGTTGTCACACTCTGAATGGACGTCTGGGCAGGTCTGCCTTGTTGCTATCAGAGCCCTCCCCCTTGCAGTATGTTGGCTGTGGGTGTAGTCTCCAGTAATGATGCCTGCTCCCTAGCACACAGCAGCCTCAGTCAGCAGTCCTCAGTGCCAAATGGAAGGGGAAGTAGACAGACCCAAACTGATCCCCAGGGAGGTCTGTCTTGTTGGTTTCAGAGACCTGAGCTTTGGGGCACACAGGGGTGCAGGTAGAGGGCTGACTATGGTAGCAAACTCCACTTTGGGGACCTTCTGTTGCAGTTTGAAACAGCCTGGTAATGAACTATTACCAGGTGGGAGAGTGGCTGTCATGCTCTGGTCAGATCCCCATGAGATCTGGCTTGTTGCTGTCAGACTCGCCTTGGTAGATTGTTGGCTGTGAGTGCAACCTCCATTCAAGAGTCTTCTTTCCTATTACATGGTAGTATCAGTCAGCAGTCCTCAGTACTAACTGGAAGTGGGGGCAGATTAACTATAATTGACCACCAGGGAAGTTTGTCCTGTTGGTTTTAGAGGTCAGAGCTATGGGGTGCACAGAGAGGCAGGTAGAGTGCTGACTATGGGGACTGATTCCACTGCAGAAGCCTTCTGTAGCAATGCACAGCTGGCTTGCAGATGACAGTGTCCAGGTGGGGGAGAGGTTGTCACACTCCAAATGGACCCCCAGGGAGATCTGCCTTGTTGCTATCAGAGTCCTCCCCCTCATAGTATGTTGGCTGTGGGTGTAGCCTCCACCAAAGATGCCTACTTCCTAGCACACAGCAACCTCAGTTAGCAGCCCTGAGCACCAACGGACCAAAAGGGGGAGCAGACACTCCTGACTCGACTCCCCTAGAGATCTGTCCTGTTGATTTCAGACTCCTGAGGTGTGGGATGAGCAGACAGGCAGGTAGTGTTGACTATGAGAAGCAGACTCCACTGCATGAGCATTCTTTAACAATTCACATCAGGCTTACAGCTAACAGTGTCCAGATGGGGGAGGTGCTGTCATACTCCAAACAGACCCTGGGGGAGGTCTGCCCTGTTGATTTTAGAGCAGAAGCTTGGGGTTCTGTCTTTTTGCACAGGCAGGGGCAATGGTGGTAGGGAAGCAGGCTCCTTTTCTGTGGTCACTTCCCCAGTTCACAGCAGCACATGGCCCACATGGCTGGGGGGAGGGGCAAGGATGTTGGGAGAAGCAATTTTTCCACTGTATGCGACTCTTTGTTGATTGGTTGATTCTTGCCTGTTTGCAGTTCCCTGCTGCTTCTCTCGGCTCCCCATTCAGTCTCTTAAAGCTGTGCACCATTTTCTTGTTCTATTTGTGGGGGAGGATCAGATGATGATCTGTTTATGCTGCAATCTCTCCAGCATTCCTGAATCTAAACTTTTTCACTACCCTTTATGCTTTCAGTGTTTCTCTCACCTAGATGTTCTCTCTAGACCCCTACTTTCTAATTCTTTCTCACTGTTCTCATTCCCTGGCTTCAAAAATTCCTTCTTTTTATCTATGATCCATGCAGAACAGATTCTTTTTACTTGCAACTCAAATTAACATTTCTTTACTAATCTGTTCACTTCCAACTGCTAGTTTAAATTCTTTGTTGAGCCTAAATGGAAAAAAGAAAGAACTGAGTATACGTGGTGCTCAGTTCTGAGACTCAACTAATAATTCAATTCTTTGACCATATCCCCACTCACTTTGAGCCAAAAGATGAGTTTATCAGTCCAAAATGAGTCCCTAGACTCTGTTTTCATGGACAAATCAGTTTATTCTACACCCAGTGACCTTAGTTGGGTGGCCTACATCAGAGAGAAGTTGTGACTCCATTTGTAGCATTTGCTCAATAATACCTACCTTTTCACTGGATGGATGTCTGTGAGTTTGTCAGACAAAAACCACTAATAGATATTCTTTGAAATGTATATCTCAGCTATAGAACTGCTATTTAAGGAATGACCTTTCTAACAATATTTTTCCAATGAAGTCAATACTTATTCTGCATATTTACCTAAGAGAAATAAAATTAATAGGAATGTTCTGCACGTGGGCTTTAAACTATCTGTTAAAAGTGGCAATCAGTCCAAGCACATTAAAATTCTATTTTCCTTTACAAGTGTTTGCTGCAGATGACCCCCACTGATCTTAAATATATTTCTGTATCTGTAACTGAATAGAGGTTTTCCATACAGCATGTTCTAATGGCACTCTGGCCTTTAGCCAACAAGGCACTGAATAAGGCTATTTTTAAAATACAGAAACTAGGAACAGCTGCAGCAATCAAATTTGATAAAAACAGAGAGGAACTTTGCTTTTTTTTATGGTTTGTCCAAGTTTAGCCTTCTTTCATAGAACTGCTTTTGTTCTGTTGTATGGAGGACTACAAGACCAGCACAGTGAAGCCCTTTTAGACAAATAACTTTTAAAGAGTACAGCAAAATAGAATTTTTTTTATTTACACCAAGAGTATCAATGCAATAGTATTTTAAACTATTAAAAGGATATATCTCTTATAAGCGGAGGTAAGGGAAGAATGAGTTGTATTAGCGAAGTTTGTACTATAAAAGAGATTTTGGCTTTCCCCTCCTCCAAAGCAACTCTTTGAAAACAGAGGTAAAGCCTTCAGTTTCACAGTTTGGAAATCTGAAAGTTTGCATTTGAACTTCCCTAATATTCTCAAGTGTTGTTAGGGAGGAGGGTACTTTGAATGTCTCATTTTTACTTTTTACGTTACTATTAGTCATAAATGTTTCTGTATTTTCTAAAAGCTAGATTAATACCAGTGCAGTGCTTTTGTAAAAATAAATTGACATGCTTTTAAAACAGAGGACAAGTTTTCCACAGAGATCTTTTGTACTCATGTGAACCCCCTTAACATGTCTACATACAAGGGCTTATTCTTTATTTTTTTAAATTCAAGTTCTTTGGAAACTTGTCAGTAGATAATTAATAAGAGTCATGAGGTAAATAAACACTGAAAATCTCATATACACTAATAGTTTGCAAGTTCTCTCTCCTACATGATTTCATGTGTGGAGTGGATTTCTCTGCTAACTTTATAATTGGCATGAGAAAGGATATTGTATTTCTTGTAAGTATTTACAAATGGAGTTAATCTAAAAACCTTTCCAAATAAAACTATTTATGTCAACATTAATTCAATTTGGTAATCCAGACAGTAATAGAAATCTTTTTTTTTTTTTTTTTGGTACCCATAAGGTCATGAAATAAAATTATCTTATTGCATAAGAAAGAAATAAAAAGGAAGAATATATACAAAATTGAAGAACTCAGGTGTATGGTAAGCTATGCTAACTTGTTAACAGATAGCCTACTAGATTTGATGGTCCATCTGTCCACAATCTGTTACAGGTTTTAAAAAAATGAAAAACCAAATTAAGCAGAATTTTCCATGACTCTAATAATTCTTTCCCAGAGGCATTGATGAGTCAAGAACTGCTCATCTTTAAACTGTGAGACAATGATGCTATCAAGTGTGTTGTTAGTGCTTGAAACCATAACAGTTCCTGTCTCAGTTCATGAGAGGAGAGTGCTCAGTCGTACGTAACAGCAAAACTTAAACACACGCACTGTTCTAAGCAGAAACTATGACATTCCTGTTGTGCAGCGCCTTGAACTCAGCAGGTTTTCAAGGGTTCTCTGGCAAGACACTAGATTTCAGGATATAGTCCTATATTTTATCTACCAAAAAATTGCAAATGAAGGTTGCTGGGATTTAATTCTCTTTACTCATATAACCTCATCTCTCTGAAAACAAACTGCCAGGAGAGGGAGATTTACCTCTAACCAGCAGTGCTTTTATGCAAATGGCTGAGAAAGTGCAATAACCCCAAATACGATAGAGCCCTTCAATCTCTTGCTAGGAGTGTAATATTTATATATAACCAAGATGGAATGGCTATCAAAACCAGCTCTATTATACATGAAAATTTTTGATGTAAATCACTCTTCTACAACATTATGCTTTGTCCTTATTTTACTTTTCAGCATTAAGTTTATAAGTGAGTTTCAAATGTATTGCCATATTTTGAACATTTCATTATTTTTCAGAAGTGTTTTTCATATTTAATTGAAATTAAAATAAACCATTAAATATCTCATTATATTCTATAAAGTCCTTCAGGAAAATAAATTATTTTAGTAGTGCTTCCAGAAATGTATTTTAAAGACTACGTAAAACCCAAACCCGTTGTCCTTGAGTCCATTCCGACTCACAGAAACACTATGAGACAGAGTAGAACTGCCTGCCGATAAGGTTTCCAGGGAGAGGCTTGTGGATTCGAACTGCTGACCTTTTGGTTAGCAGCCAAACTCTTTGCCACTGTGCCACCAGATGTAAAGTAATATTGGCACTGCATCCTACAAAATTAGACTTTTTTTTCCTCTTTTCATTGTTGGAACTGCTTAATTCTTAGGACAAAAAGGGTTGAGCATCTCCCTGGTAACTTCATCCCCTTAGCAGGCATGAGTGTTAGGGCTCAGGGTGCCTCTCCAGCAGCTATTTAGAATTTGCTGACATCAGCCTTCAGTCATGAGCACTTGCTTTGTTTAATGATGATGCAAATATGAGGAGGCACGTGAAGTAGCTTGGTTTATGGAAAAGGGCAGGGGAGGCATGGTGCTATGAAAACATTCCCACACGCACTAATGGCTCATTCACACAGAAAACAAGCAAGAGCCTTCAGTCCCTCCACAGAGCTTAATGAGAACAAACTGACTCAAGAACCCAGAAGCAGCAGTGTTCGTATTCACTGCTAGCTTGTGCTCATAATCTCTTTGTTTACATTTACTGATAATACATGTAGACAGTTGCAGCAATGGATTGCTGGGGGAAGTCTTTAAACTTCTTCTCTATGGGCCATGTGAATGAAATGCTTATGATATCTTGGGTTGTGTGTCCCGAGGTGAAGATCACTTTTCAAGTATGCCATTACAAAGTGATTTACAGGTCCTGGACTGCGTTGGGCATGATAGGGAGGTTGCTGACAATGTACTGTACTGTAATTTCTGTTCTTTGCTTTTTTTGGATCCATTTAGAGAAGTTCAGAATTTTAGAATCAAAACATATAACGTTATAGTCAGCTCTGGCTGGTGATTTTCAAAAACCAGATGGGTTTAGAAAAGATGATCAAATTCATTCTTTAAAAGTCATTTGTTAAAGTTCACACACACATACATAGCTGTTAGCTGCCATTGAGTCGGCCCCCAACTCATAGAGACCCCATGGTACAGTGAGAGTGGACCATTGCGATCTAGTTTTCATTGGCTGAATTTTGAAAGTAGATCACCAGGAATTTCTTCCTAGTCTGTCTTAGACTAGAAGCTCTTCTGAACCCTGTTTGGCACTGTCATGGATTGAACTGTGTCCCCCCAAAATATGTCAACTTGGCTAGGCCATGATCCCCAGTATTGTGTGGTTGTCCTCCATTTTGTGATTGTGTGTCATAAATCCGTAACTTCTGTCTGTGGTTCATGAGGCAAGATTAGATAATGCTAAAGAGGATTAGGGTGGGATGTAACACCCTTACTCAGGTCACATCCCTGATCCAATGTAAAAAGAGTTTCCCTGGGGTGTGGCCTGCATCACCTTTTATCTTAGAGAAGATAAAAGGAAAGGGAAGTGAGCAAAGAGTTGGGGACATCATACCAGCAAGAAAACAGCACCGGGAGCAGAGGGAGTTCTTTGGAGCCGGGGTCCCTGGAACTGAGAAGCTCCTAGACCAGGGGAAGATTCATGACAAGGACCTTCCTCCAGACCTGGCAGAGAAAAAGACTTCCCCTGGAGCTGACACCCTGAATTTGGACTTCTAGCCTACTAGACTGTAGAAGAATACGCTTCTGTTTCTTGAAACCATCCACTTGTGGTATTTCTGTTATAGCAGCACTAAATGACTAAGACTAGCATCATAGCAACATACAAGCCTCCACTGACAGACTAGTGGTGGCTGTGCATGCAGTGCATTCTAGAAGTTAAATTGAGGTCTTCCGCATGGAAGGCAAGAATTCTACCACTGAACCACAGCTGCCCCACATGTGGTGGTTTGGTAGTAGAATTCTCGTCTTCTACATGGGAGACTGTATGTATGTATATTTCTGTATAAGTATCTTAACTCCTCATTTATCAGATTTCAACAAATAATGTGACATTTTGCAATGTTAGGTTTTCTAGTAACTCCAGTTTATCTATTTTTATACCAGACTGTAATCCTTTTAGTTTCTATATTTTAACATTTTCAATGGAAATCTTTCCATAAAATATTTTTCATTTATTGGTCTTTATATAGAGATTCTTCAGAGTATAATTCACATATGACCTTGTGTGTGAATGGGAGTTTAAATATTTTGTTTTAATTTGGTGGTAACATCTAAAACTATTGACAGGTAGGACAGTTAGTGGTACAATTTTAAGGTGTTACATATATTTCTTTGTAGTATTTTTTTCCTCTCTCTTCCATCACTGTTAACATCTAATTGGTTAGTTCTTATAGTTGTGAGTATGTATGGTAATGTTGGTTTTGGTGTCAAGCATACCTGGCTGGGAAACCAGATTTTCTACTATATGTGAGTACCTGGGCAAGTTACATAGTTTACTCATCAATAAAATGAGAAGAATGATACCAGCCTCAAAGGACTGTTGGGAACCTTAAATGGAAAACTGCCTGTAAATCCCCTAGCGGGATTGCCTTATAGTAGACAAGCAGGATATATCAGCCCTCCCCATTTTCTTTCTCCCTTGTCAGTACATCTACAATTGCATAACATATTCCCTAAAGGTGCTAAGAGCCTGCTTTTATGCTTATGTACATGTAATGTGAAGCATGGAGTCCATATCAATAAATTATTGCTTCAGTCCCTTCCACCCACTCCCTTTCTAATTTGAATCTTCTAATTTATGGAGGTCAGAGGAAACAGCTAATTATGTTTGTGAGAAGAACATCTAAGTTAAGAATCAGTGGGCAATGGATGGACATGTTGAGGGAGAATCCTAGAAGTAAAATTTATTCTTTTTGTAGGTTGATATTATATCTACCTTGGCTTTCTAAAAGTTCTTTTTTTTTTTCTGGATCCTTAGACATGTTTCAAACTTTTGTTAGATTAAGTGAAGCATTACTGGAAGGCACAAAATCTACTCTCAGAAGGTACAACTCCGTAGCTATCCTGATCTCACTGTACCAAAATAAGGACTTAATAGATGGTGATATAATGAGCAATTTATGGTGATTGCAAAATGCCCCTGCTGAGTTGATGGGTGTGGCATGTCACATGGTCTCCCTCAGTGTTGCAGCCTGTTGCTGGACAGTAGGCACAAAGGGGTAAGCCCTGCCCTGTGCCACCCTTCCCTCCCCCTCCCTTCAGTACACACTACATTCTACCCAATGCTACAACCCACACTCAGTCTGTGTTTGTAATGCATCCCCTCCTGTTCCCTCACATATGGCAGTCTGAAACAATTACATAATGGAATATATTATCAGGGCATAACTGTCAAAAATGAAGAGACTAAGCTATGAATAAATATTACCCACTTATTAGCTGCGCAGTTCCTCTGTTTTCTCATCTATACTGTGCCCCTGACATTCTGATTTTTCATTCATACCCCTGACTACCTGTGTAACAAAATAATGCAACCCTAGCAATGCTCAGCAAAAGACATACAAAATCAAAGGCAAATTAGACTCTAAAAGCAGGGTTTCTTACTATTTTTGCCTCCTTTGGCAGTCTGGTGAAATCTACTGACTTCTCAGAATAACGTTTTAAAATTCATAAAATACAATATATAGTATAACAAAGGAAACCAATTACATTGAAATGTTGTTAAAATTTTGATTTAATAGTATATGTGCTTCTTTGTTAACAAATTAACTTTAAAAATCTTACAGAGGGTCAACAATTATTAAAATCTCCAAGTCATAATGAGCATAAGTAGCATTTTGAAATATGTGACAATTATAATGTGATCTGAAAATATTTGTGGTATCTATCAGTGACAAAGTTACTGGTTTCTTGCCTAAATTTATCATAGAAGCAATTGCTTAATTTCAATTAGATCTTAGTGAAAATAAAGATGTATTCTTCCCCATCTAGATTTGCAGACTCTGTGTTAAAAAGCCTGCTCTAATATGAGCCAATATTATTTCACTGAGTTTCTTCCTTCTGAAGTACATCTCATAGACTTTCTGTTTTAAATAGGAAAATATCTAATCTGGCAAATCCTTTTGCCTCTGTTACCCCATGGAGATATTTGGAAAGACATATTAACTCTTCCAGAAAAGTACTTTTTCCTTCCCTCTTCAAATGTATACATCATAACCAAGACAGTTTAACCAAGGCAATACCCTTATTGGATAGATGCACACACGTTCCAATGTCAGGATATCAGGATTTCTCAAGGTGTGCAGATGACTCACAGGTAGAGCTGATTCCCAATTGGATAGTTAGTATCTGATTACAAGTTTGTCTTCCTAACTACAGGGTCACCATGAGTCGGAATCCACTTGACGGCAATGGGCTTATCTATGACACTACTTCTTTTTCTTAAACTCAAGGAAACCAACCAGAACGCCAATGGCTAAATGTAACATTACACATCAAGCTACTCTAGTTTCTTTTGTAATAAAATTATTTGGAAACTTGGGTATTTTGTGATTAATAGCAAATTGATTGTGACACACCTCACAGCTTGTGAGTGTGCTGAGACTCCATGATTGAGAACAGCTGTTTTATGCATGGATACATACGCTGCAGAACTAGTGGAAGGACATTATATCTTTTAGGCCACGATGATGCCATTTAGTACTTTATAGGGGCAGCACTGAAGTGAAAACCTAAGTAGTCTGAAAGAGCTCAGCTTTTTCTTAAGCAGAGGCTGGGAGACTTTTTCTCTAAAGGTCCAGATAGTAATATTTTAGGTTTTGTGAGCCATAAGGTCTCCGTCACAATTACTCAACTCTGCCATTGTAATGCCAAACAGTCATGGACAATACATAAACAAGTGAGTCTGGGTGAGTCCCAATACAACTCGATTTATGGACACTGAAATTTGAATTTCATTTAATTTTCAGATGTCCCAAACTATTCTTCGTTTGATTTTTTCCAACTATGTAAAAACGTAAAAATCATTATTAACTTGAAAGCTGTACAAGGAAAAAAAAAAGACGAAGTGTCAGATTTGGCTCCTGGGCCAACTCCTGGGCTGTAGTTTGCTGATGTCTGCTCTTAAGCATGAGATCAACAGTCAAGCCGCAAACAAATGAAGTAGGTTAATCTGGTTGTTTATGACAACTGAGAAGAGCTGCAGTTAACATAAATTTTAGCTAGAATGTGAGGAAGTCTTTGACGATTTTAGATAATACTATGTATAGAAACAAAGAATTCAAAATTATAAAGATAGAAACTATCTTTGTCTGAAATCAGTCAAGACACTAATGCAAAAGATGACGTGTTGGAAGCATCAGTTATATACTGCCATTGTATACTTGTCATGTTGGATCAAAAAATGTGGAAGTGTTATTGAGGCAAATTTATGCAACACAAATTCTGAGTTTCTTTTTGTTTTTGCGTTTTCCTAAACACTTAATGAGAAGGAATATGGTATATAGCTTTGCCAGAGTTTGTAAACATTCCACTATATCTATATAATTCTTTGTGTTAGGAAGAACATGAGTTGGGAAAGACCAGGTCTTCTAAATCCTTAACGACATCTTCATTACTGCTTATTAACTGTAGAATTGGCTTTTGGGCATTTTTGCAGGGAGAAAAACAAAGAAGTTAAAAGAAAGAAGAAAATCAGAAGGAGGGTGGTAGACAGTAGCAATATGGTGTGGGTGTAGACAATTCTGTGTGATTCATGGGAAAGTTAAGGCTCACAGATTAGCTCTGTTGTGAGAAAGTGTTTCATTTCTTGTCGAATAGTTCCTGTCAACCAGCCTCAGACAATTACAAATTAGCAAGAAATTTCACATATTCAGCAATCAGGCAGTTCACAATATATAATACTAAATGTGAGCTCCGTTTCTCTGCTTGTTGTTGTTTTTGTTGTTGTTGTTTTATAAATATCACCAGGCACACATCTGGGGTTTTAGTGCTTGCCACAATGTAGTTCTGTGGTTGACAGATATCTAAGAAATGAGTATATTAACACCCAGGCTATAGAGCCAAGCACATTTTAGTGCAGGCTACAGCTGAAAAAATATGTTTCCATTCCTTGTCCATCTGTTCTTGGAAACATAAATTTAAACTAGAAACACAGAACGAGTTTTACAAGAAATAAGTCTAAATAGGGTTTAATACAGGGATGTGAATGCTCTAAGTTATTATGACTTGTTAACATTTGATTTTGTAGCTAGAAGGTGGTTTTTACTCAGGGTAATCTCTCACAGCAGCTAATAACTTTAAAGTTAAAAAAAGTAGCTTTTTATAGTTTACTTAAAAAAATACACATCTTGGTCACACATTCTATTCTAAGGTCTTATATTAAATTTGCCTTTGATCATAAGCCTAAAAACTTTGAAATTTCTAAGTGCTATTTGCCATACACTTGAATACTCTGAAAATGAATCATTATATTTGAACGCCTGATAACATAGATTCATTAGTGAGGAGTGAAGGCTTTCCCTACAAAATGGATTCCACACAAAACACATTTGCTTGTTTTTCTGTAACAGCTATGACCAGCTATTATACAGTTATCTCATATAATCATCACACCCTCCACTTTCTACTTCCCCCTCCGGGTTCTTCTGCTACTAAAACAATATTGAACTATTTATTTACATTTGAAAATACTTCCGAATACATGTGGATATTAAAATAACCAAGGACCATATACGTGCACCTAAACTTCTGCCTCTAAGTCAAGGGTTGGGGCACTCTGAGCTGAATCTGTAAAAAGATGGACTCTTGCTGTGTTGAGGGGCTGTGCTCTCTGGAAATCTACTCATGTGTTCTCTTGCTGAGTGAAATCCTTCAGGTTGGAAAGGGACCTTGGAGAGCAAACAGTCCAATCTCCCTTCCAATGTAACAAAATTTTCTACATATTTTTTAAAGTTTCTCTTTTCCACATGGGCTGATTTATCAAACATAGCATAGTGATGATGAATCAAAGTGGCTGGGTTCAAATATTGGCTCTGTCACCTATTAGGTATGTAAATATGAATAAATTAGTCGATTTCTCTAATTTTCATCTTCTCCAGCTGCAAAGGGGGGTGATAATAATTGTCTTAAATTGGTTTTGAGGAGCAGCAAGTGAGATAATATGTAGAAAGTGATTAGTTCAGTTACAAAGACTTAATAAACACTCAGCATAAGTTGCCTATTACTATCAGACCCTTTCTACTCTCCTCTGTTAAAAAAATAAAATAAAATAGTGACTGTACCGTGCTAATTACCTCTGCACACATTAGGTTGCCATGAGTCAGAATGACCTGATGGCTGCTCACAACAATAGCAATAAGCATATTTCTTAACATAAAACGTTTCATCATAATAATATTGTTTCTCAAACTGCTGTACAGAATTAGCTATGACTGTGGACGAGTCACTCAATGATTTAAGTCACCAATCTTCTTATCTATAAAATGAGAAGCTTCAACTTGATCATCTCTAAGATCGCTCGTTCCAGTAATTTAACAAAATCGTGTTTGACAGCATATCCTCATACTTTATTTATAGTGTTGAAATGTGTATTTGCTGCCAAACTGTCTGATGTGGGATGTATAAACGTTCCATGTATACATGTGGAATAACATTAAGTTTGTTGATGTCAAAAACTACTGGTAGATTTTTTGGCATTATTTGGCTCAGAATCTGTTCTTCCCATTTTGTTTTAGACTAAGCTGACAGCAAATTGTTTTCCATAGAACCTCAAGGTTTAGTTAAACTGAGAGTTTCAGAAATAACATCTTTTCATTACTTTCGGTTTCCAAGACTGAGAAGCTTTCTTTTGTGGAGTGGCTTTGTTTTTTATCTCAGTACCACCTAATGACATTAAATTGTGGGCATATGCATACACAGTGTAACCTACAAGGCATCTGTTTCCTTTCAGACCTGAGTGACCAGCTGCTGGAGGTGGTTGGCCTGGAAGGAGCCATGGAGATGGGGCAGATATACACTGGGCTAAAAAGTGCTGGGCGGCGGCTGGCTCAATGCTCCTCTGTGGTCATCAGGTATATTTTTCTCTATAACTGAGGAAGGGGTTTAACATGATATAAGACAAACTAATCACAATTATGCAAGGCTCTGATTGTGGCATGGGTCTTATTTTTGCCTCAAATGATCAATGATTAATAATATATTAAAAAATAATGGAAGTACGGAGATTTTACTAATTATTGATTAGCTATTACCTATTAGGTTCATTGGAATTCAATTCTCCCTTGTTGATTTCCATCAAGGCACCAATTGTAACATACAATTTCATCTCTTAAATTGGTTCACAATGTCCCTGGGTGCTGTAAACAGTTTGTGCTCGTCTACTAACCTAAAGGTTGGTAGTTCAAACCCAAACAGCAATGTTGCAGAAGAAAGGCGTGGTTATCTGCCTCCGTAATGATTTCAGCCATGAAAATCCTATGGAGCAGTTCTACTCTGGAACACATGGCGTTGCCATGAGTAGGAATCCACTTGACATCAATAGATTTGATTGATTTGGCTAAACTGGTTCACACTCAGCTTAGTTTACTGCAGCCCCAAAATATCTACTGGGCAAATTACCCAATGAAATCATTGTTGAGGCATCATTAAATTATTTCATGGACTAATTTACAACATCATTTTTATAAAATTAGATAATGAATAATTATAAAGTTAGATTCTATATGTGGCTTAAATCGAAGCCTTTTCAACATACATTTACCAAGATTTCTTCTCTACGAACAAAAGTTCTATTTTGACCCGAAAGTGAAACCAGGACTCATGCCACAGACTTGACAGAAAGTTGACAAGGAGTTATTTATATGAATGTTCAGATACTGGAAAATCTGAGACAACAAACATCTTTTCTCCAGTTTTGCAATATAAGGGCATGAAAACAAGAAGGCTCTTGTCTGTAGGAACTCTGATTGTGTTGTTAACCATACGCCCTGACATTTTTATTTTGACACCCAGAATTTTTGTTTATATCACATTGATGGGAGGGAACTTAGCATTCCTGTGACCAAGATACCTTTTAGGATACTCACTAATAATCGAGGTGAAGATCCTTTGAGAAGAGAGGCCTTTTGAGCCAAGCTATTGCTGTATTTTCATTCTGTGATCTTATCATTGTCTATCATACATATGGTTTGTCATACAAACTATTCGTGTTATACTTACAATGAAATATTTTTCTCCAGGACTAGCAAATCTCTGCCAATGCAGATTGATGGGGAACCATGGATGCAGACCCCATGCACAGTGAGTACAGAGTAGTGGAAATGCTGTCACTTTCATTTTCACTTTCCAGATACACATTGTCTTATAAATAATCACAAGTATGGACATACTTTGGTCAAACAAATTTAAAATGATTCCTCCAGATTATCTAATCTTTTTTTTTTTTTTTCTTCATTTCTTTAGGATCTATCACCAAATACTTTTTTTTCCCTTATATATATGATATTCAGGTTTTAGGCATTATATGCCCTTGACAAGAATTTTTTCCTTTTGAACATTGCATTAGCCTAAGTGTAACTTTTAGGTATTGAAGATCAATAATAAACTCTGGAGCTAAAGAAAGATATTCATAAAGTTTCCCTTAAACTTTCTTGTAATTGTTTCATAACACTTTATGAGAAAATTATTAATGGGAACTTCAGACATAAGTTTTCTTGAATAGATTACTCATGTGTTCTTTTGTCTCCATTGAAGAATCTGAAGACTTTCTTTTCCATAGAAAAACTCTCCTTTTATTTCTTATCATAGTTATTTTCTGTATGATGATATATTATTTATTCAGTTAGGCATTTCAACAAAAACAAAAATAAGATTCTAATTTCACTGTATACTGAATATTTTATTGGATGACAAATACATGCCAGATACTGCTCTTGGCACAGGAAATGAAAGCGTAAACAAGATCAACATTATTATTGTCTTCAAGAAAATTACATTCTGATAATAGGAGAAGATAGATAGAGAGACAGATGATAGATAGATAAATACAACTTCAGATTAATAATGTTATGGAAAAATAAGGTGAATTGATGAAGATAACTGGGTGGAGTGAGAAGGATCATATTTTAGATAGGCAGATCTGGGAGCCTCTTTAAAAAGGATACAGCCAAAATCTCAGTGGGTTAAGGGAACAGTAGGAGGACAGCAGGACCAAAGCTTTTTGAGGTAGGGGGAGAGTGGTAAGAGGTGAAGTAGAGAAGTTAAACATGGGATAGATCATGCAGAATAAATAAGAGTAAAGAGAATTTAATTCTAAGTGCAATAGTGGGCTATTAAAGGCTTGTAAGCATCATCTTATTTACACTTTCAAAGTTCATTTTGGCTGCTAGGTGAAGAATCGATTGTATGGGGTAGCAGCTGGAAGACACAGTCTATCACAGTAGGTTGGGCTTGGACAAAAATGGTGGCAGAGTAGGAGACGGGAAGCAGATGAAGTTGAGCTACATTCTGGAGAAATAACATGCAGAATTTGTCAATGAGTTTATTGGAATGGATCTATATTACCTCCTTTCTGTGAATGATGGTGCCATTTACTGAAATTGGGAGGAGAAGGGGAGTTCTTGATCTTGTGCAAGAATTGTGCTAAGTGCTTATACAGTGAAAGCTGTAAGGGCTGGAACTCAATGGAACTGTATTGTTTTTCCGAGACTCACAAGTTTTCTGACTCTGACAGGGTGCAGTCTTACCACTTTTCTATTTCTTGTTCTAACGGCAAGTATTTGAGTTTTCCTTCTTTGACAGGTTTCTGCCTTACAAAGTTTCCATCTTTTACATGTTTTACTGTATTAAGTACATGTATTCATTAACTGCATCTGACATCAGCCATGATATACCTCGTTCCACGTCTTCTTCTGAATCTAGCATGAATTTCTGGCAGTTTCCTGTCAATGTACTGCTGCAACAATTTTTGAATTATCTTCAGAAAAATTTCACTTGTGTGTGATATTAATGATATTGTTTTATAATTTCCACATTCTGTTGAATCACCTTTCTTTGGAATGGGCACAAATATGGATCTCTTCCCAGTTGGTTGGTCAGGTAGCTGTCTTCCAAATTTCTTGGCAGAGGTGAGTGAGCACCTCCAGCACTGCATCCGTTTGTTGAAACATCTCAGTTGATATTCTATCAATTCCCAGAGACTTGTTTCTCACCATTGCCTTCAATGCAGCCTGGACTCCATCCTTCAGAGCTGTCAGTTCTTGATCATATGCAACCTCCTGAATTGATTGAACATTGACCAATTTTTTTGGTACAGTGACTGTATTCTTTCCATCTTTTCTTGATGCTTCCTGCATCGTTCAATTCTTTGCCCATAGAAGCCTTCAGACTTGCGACTCGAGGCTTGAATATTTTCTTCAGTTCTTTCAGCTTGAGAAATGCCAAGTGTGTTCTTTCCTTTTGGTTTCTAACTCCAGGTCTTTGCATATTTCATTGAAATACTTTATTTTGTCTTCTCAAGCCACCCTTTGAAATCTTCTGTTCAGCTCTTTTATTTCACCATTTCTTCCATTCTCTTTTGCTACTCTGCATTCAAGAGCAAGTTTCAGAATGTCTTCTGACATCCACTTTGGTCTTTTATTTCTTTCCTGTCTTTTTAATGACCCTTTGCTTTCTTCATGTATGATGTCTTTCATGTCATGCCACAACGCATCTAGTCTTCAGTCATTAGTGTTCAACGCATCAAATCTATTCCTGAAATGGTCTCTAAATTCAGGTCGTATTTTGGCTCTTGTGAACTTGTTTTAATTTTCTTCAGCTTCAACTTGAACTTGCATATGAGCAATTGATGGTGTGCCCTGCACCTGGCTCCTGGTCTTGTTCTGACTGATGATACTGAGATGTCCATCACCTCTTTCCACAGATGTAGCCAATTTGATTTCTGCATTTTCCATCTGACAAGGTCCATGTGTATAGTCACCCTTTATGTTGTTAAATGATTACATTGCAATGAATAAGTTGTCAGTCTTGCAAAATTCTATCATGCGATCTCCAGTGTTGTTTCTATCACCAAGGCTGCATTTTCCAACTACCAATCCTTCTTTGTTTCCAGCTTTCTCATTCCAATCACCAGTAATTGTCAATGCATCTTGATTGCAAGTTTGTTCAATTTCCAACTGCAGAAGTTGGTAAAAATATTAAATTTCCTCATACTCGACATTAGTGGTTGGTGTGTAAATTTGAATAACAGTCGTATTAACTGGTCTTGGATCTTGGCTGAAAGCAGAGAATACCAGAAAGATGTTTACATGTGTTTTATTGACTATGCAAAGGCATTTGACTGTGTGGATCATAACAAATTATAAATAACATTGTGAAGACTAGAAATTCCAGAACACTTAATTGTGTTCATGCAGAATCTGTACATAGACTAAGAGGCAGTTGTTTGAACAGGGGATGCTGGGTGGTTTAAAATCAGGAAAGGTGTGTGTCAGAGTTGTATCCTTTCACCATACTTATTCAATCTGTATGCTGAGCAAATAAGAGAAGTTGGACTACATGAAGAAGAATGTGGCATCAGGATTGGAGGAAGGCTCATTAACAACTTGAGATATGCAGATGACACAACCTTGCTTGCTGAAATTGAAGAGGACTTGAAACACTTACTAATGAAGATCAAAGACTACAGAGTTCAGTGTGGATTACACCTCAACATAAAGAAAACAAAAATCCTCACAATTGGACCAATAAACAACATCATGAAAAACGGAGAAAAAATTGAAGTTTTCAAGGATTTCATTTTACTTGGATCCACAATCAATGCCCATGGAAACAGTGGTCAAAAAATCAAAGGACGTATTGCATTGGGCAAATCTGCTGCAAAAGACGTCTTTAAAGTGTTAAAAAGCAAAGATGTCACTTTGAGGACTAAAGTGCGCCTGACCCAAGCCATGATATTTTCAATTGCCTCATATGCATGAGAAAGCTAGACAATGAATAAGGAAGACGGAAGAGGAATTGATGCCTTTGAATTATGGTTTTGGCGAAGAATGTTGACTATATCATGGACTGCCAGAAGAACAAACAAGTCTCTTGGGAAGTACAGCCAGAGTGTTCATCTCATGTACTTTGAAAATTTTATTAGGAGGGATCAATCCCTGGAGAAGGACATCATGCTTTGTAAGGCAGAGCATCAGTGAAAAAGAGGAAGACCCTCAATGAGATGAATTGACACCGCAACTTCAGCAATGGACTCAAACATAACAATGATTGTAAGGATGACACAGGACCAGGCAGTGTTTCATTTTGTTGTACATAGGGTTGCTATGAGTCGGAAGCAACTCAGTGTCACCTAACAACAATAAATTCATTAAATATTCACAAAACTCTAATTAATGGATATCAATCATTTTTTATATGGAAAAAAACTGAGGTTTGGGGAGATTAAATAACTTTCTCGAAGTCAGGTGATTAGTGGATATGGGACTCAAGCCCAGTGCTCCTTGATTCCAAAACCCATTTTCTCAACAACTCCTTTAAATGACTTTAGCTACAGATCCCAAACAGCATGGTTTAGCATGTAAGAGGGAATTTTTAATTTTACCTTTCCAAAGGTTTTACTCTGCAGCTATTGGTTCAACCTTGGTGTACAGTACACTATCATGACTTTTATTTTTCATTCTGAGTTTTTTGTTAACTCTCTGAACCCTGAGTTTGTGAAATCCATTTTTTCCATAATTAGAAACGTGTCTAAAAACTTCTTAGACTTACAACTTCCTCTGCCTTCTGCTATCTCTAGAGTTGGTTCCAAATGTCCTTTAAAAAGTATTTTTCCTCCTTTTACTAGCATGTATACATTTACATCTTGTCCTTTATTCTTTACTCTCCAAATGATAGCTTCTAAATTCATATTTATATTCACATGAGCATTAAAGATATTGGTGGTGGTAGTGATGCTGGCAGTGGTAGTGATGGTGGTGGTGTTTGTGGTGATAATAGTGACTGTGGTAGTGATGGCAGTGATAGTGATGGTTCTGTGGTAGCAGTGATGATTGTGATGGAGGTAGAGGTGCTGCTGTCCCTGATGGTGGTGGTGGTGATAATAGTGAGCATTGTTAGGTATGGTGATGGTGGCATAATAATGGTGGTGAATCTTCTGGTCACAGTGGTGATGGAATTTGTATTGGTGCTGGTGGTGATGACAGAAATGGTGGTAATGATATGGTGGTAGAAAAGTTGGTGGTACAGTTGGGGAAGGTTGTGATGGTAGAAATGATAATTGTGGCGATGATGCTGGTGCTGGTGGTAATGATGGTTTTGATAATGATGGTGGTACAGCTGGTGGTGTTAGTGATGATGGTTGTGATAGTAATGATGATGGTGGTCATGATGCAGGATGGTAGTGGTGGTGATGGCACTGGTATTCTTGTCTTTAATGACAATTCTTGTCTTTTCATCAGCTGTGGTCAAAACAGAATAAGAGAAAAAGACAATCAAACAAAACACCTTCCATCAGTACTCTTTACACTCTTTTGGAGTCTTAGGAAGAAGCGGGGGGAGGTTAGTCCCTGTGTTGTGTTTTGAATCAAGAAGCAACTTAAGGAGACAAAGGTTAAATAATGTGCCTAATTCTACATAGCTAGTAAGTGATAGAGTAGAAATTCAAATCCGGGAAGCCTGGCTCCAGAGTCTGCCCTCTTCATCTCTGCTCTCTACCGTGAATCTTAACATGAAAAGGCCTCAGTGAGTGCTGATAATCACCTTCCAGAGTGTGACTTTTGGCAAATCATTTACGGTCTTTCTCGGCTTTAAAATGTCTAATGTCAATTGAAATTTAATCACATTTTCAAAACTTAACTTCAGTTTATTTCACATAAACCCTTTGAACAACACTTTTGTTAACTTTTCTTTCACTTATTAATAGCACATTCATTTCACTTATTATCATGATCTATACAATAGTTAAATTAATAACAATTTTATGTAACTTATATTTAATTCTTTCTCCTTGTATATTCACTTATCATTTAAAACATTTATTGCAAACTACCCTGGGCCAAGAACTGTACTAGACTGGCTTGTTATCGTTATTTCAAATTCTGGCATACTCCACTTTTCCTAGAACCACATGGAGTTCTGAACTTTAAATTTTACTTTAACTGAAGAGAATATTTAGTATTCATAGCATCGATATGGATTAAGTATAGAGTGTTCTTTGCTTCAATTGAATAACACAGTGTTTTTCTTACAGAACATAAGAATTGGTAGAATGTTAAAATCCACTGAATTTAAATATCCTCAAGCTGATATTCAATTCATGAAGGAATTGCTCTAGATATAATTTTAGAGTAGAGCAGAAGCTTTTTAAAAATTTTATTGTGCTTTAGGTGAAAGTTTACAGAGCAAATTAGTTTCACACTAAAAAATTTATACACAAATTGTTTTGTGACATTGATTGCAATCTCCGCAATGTGTCAGTACTCTCCCGCTTTCCACCCCGGGTTCCCCGTGTCCATTAGTCCAGGTTTTCTGTCCCTTTCTGCCTTCTCATCTTTGCTTTTGGGCAGGTATTGCCCATTTGGTCTCATATACTTGATTGAACTAAGAAGCACATTTATCATGTGTGGTACCATTTGTATTATAGGCTTGTCTAATCTTTGGCTGAAAGGTAGTCTTCAAGAGTGGCTTCAGTTCTGAGCTAGCAGGGTACTGGGAGGCCGTCGTCTTGGGTGTTTTTACAGTCCCTGTCAGACCAGTAAGTCTGGTCTTTTTGTGTGGATTTGAATTTCGTTCTACATTTTTCTCGTGCTCTGTCTGGAACCCTCTATTGTGATCACTGTCAGAGCGGTCGGTCGTGGTAACCAGACACCATCTAGTTCTTCTGGGCTCAGGCTGATGGAGACTGTGTTTCATGTGGTCCACTAGACCTTTGGACTAATATTTTCCTTGTTTCTTTGGCTTTCCTCATTCTCCTTTACTCTGGATGGAATGGAACCAATAGATGTATCTTAGATGGCCGCTGGCAAGCTTTTAAGACCCCAGGCGCTACTCACCAAAGCAGGATGTTGAACAATTTCTGTATGAACTATATTCTGCCAACTGACCTAGATGTCCCCCGAGACTACGGTCCCTAGCCCTCAGCCCCAGTAAGATGTTTGGCTGTGTCTAGGAGGCATCTGTGACTTTGCCTTACTCAAGTTGTGCTCACTTTCCCTATATTGTGTGTTGTCTTTCCCTTCACCAAAGTTAACACTTGTCTACTACCTAGTTAGTGATTTCTCTTTCCCACTCCTCCCCTCCCTTGTAACCACCTGTTATGGATTGAATTGTGTCCCTCTAAAAATGCGTGCCAACTTGGCTAGGGAATGATTTCCAGTATTGTGTGGTTTTCCTCCATTTTGTGATCTGATGCAATTACCTGTGTGTTGTAAATACTAACCTCTATGATGTTCATGAGGCAGGATTAGAGGCAGTTATGTTAATGAGGAGGACACACGCTACAGAATTAGGTTCTATCTTGAGTCAATCTCTTTTGAAATATAAAAGAAGAGAGCAGAGAGGAAGGGAAACTCATGAAGACTAAGCAAGAAGAGCCAGGAGTGGAGCTCATCTTCTGGACCCAGTGTTCCTGTGCTAAGAGGCTCCTAGACCAGGGGAAGACTGATGACATAATTTCAGACCTGTAGCCTCCTAAACTGTGAGAGAATAATTTTTTGTTTGCCAAAACCATCCACTTGTGGTATTTATGCTGTAGCAGTATTAGATAACTAAGACAGAATTTGGTACTGAGAGTTGGGTGCTGCTCTAACAGATACCTAAAATGTGGAATGGTTTTGAAACTGTCAGTAGAGGCTGGAAGAATTTTAAAGCTCCTAATAGTAAAAGCCTAAATTGCCTTGAAGAGACTGTTGGTGGAATTATGGACATCAAAGACAATTCTGATGAGGGCTCAGAAGGAAGTGAAAAGAGCTGTAACACTGGAGACAGCACAGATGACGAGAAGCAGCAGCAGAGAAACGGCAACAGCAGAACCAGGAAACTGGAACAAGACAGAGTGGGAGCCAACCCAAGGAGCAAGAGAGCTGAAGACCTTCCAGTCAAGGATTTTTGGCAGAGTAGGGTACCTCCAGGCACCTACTGACAGAGCAAAAGAGCTTTGGGACACTTGCCTAAGCAAGGCAGAGGCTGGGCCAGCCCAAAAGGCCCAAGGGGCTGAGAGGCCAAGGAACCAGAAAGCAGAAGATGACGAGACAAGGAGCACAGGAAGCAGAGCTGCCTCAGTCTCAAAGCATAGGTCTGTGGCCTCTGAGATCTCAAAGGGTGACACGACAGCCTGCTGGGTCTCAAAGGTGAGGCTACAGCTTCCTAGGTTTCATAGAGTCAGAACTTTACCAACTCAGTTCCAGAGTGTGGGACTGGATTTCACAAGTGCCAGCGGGACGTGGTCAGATCCATTGTCCCAAACCGAGGGGCTGGGGTTATCATGCCCAAGGGGCCCAAGAACAGTGCCTGCTGGGGCCAAGGGAGAAGGGTTGGCACTCTGATGGACTAGGAGAATGGAGCCACCCAAAGCCAAGGGAGCAGAATTGCCCTTCTAGTGAGCCTGGAAGGCAGAGCTGAAGCCCAGGGCCTAGGGCCTCCACCCAGATTCTGGAGAGTGTGGCCAACACTCAGAGTCTGGGGGGCAAGGCCATTGCCTGAATTGTCTCAGAGAATGGAGAATTATTTCCACACCTTGAAAGCTAATGTAATGTGTTCTGCTAGGTTTTGGATTTGCTCAGTGCCTCTTATCGCTTCTTTCCCTCCGATTTCTTCCATTTGTAATGGAAATGTCTACCATGTGCCTGTTCCACCATTGTATTTTGGAAACAGATAACCTGTATTCTAAATTTCACAGATGAAGAATTTTTGGAATTTGGACTTGGTATTGATTTAAGACTTTTGCTATGATATGATGGAGTGAATGTGTTTTACATGTAACAAGGACATGAATTTTGGGGGGCCAAAGAGTAGAAATATTATGGATTTAATTGTAACCCCCAAAAATGTGTGTCAACTTGGCTAGGCTATGATTCCCAGTATTGTGTGGTTGTCCTCCGTTTCGTGATCTAATGTAATTACCTATGTGTTATAAATCCTACCTCTATGTTGTTAATGAGGCAGGGTTAGAGGTAGTCATGTTATGAGGCAGGACTCAATCTACAGGATTAGGTTGCATCCTGAGTCAATTTCTTTTGAGCTATAAAAGAGAGACGTAAGTAGAGAGGAGAGGGACCTCATTAAAACAAAGCAAGAAGAGCCAGGAGAGGGCACATCCTTCAAACCCAAGTTCCCTGCGCTAAGAATCTCCTAGACCATAGGAGGATTGATCACAGGGACCTATCCACAGAGCCGACAGAGAGAGAAAGACTTCCCCTAGAGCCGACACTCTGATTTTGGACTTCTAGCCTCCTAAAGTGTGAGAAAATAAATTTCTGTTTGCCAAAACCATCCACTTGTGGTATTTATGTTATAACAGCACTATATAACTAAAACACTGTGAAAGATTGTTTTTCTCTATGGTAAACCTTTTGTTGATATTTTATGATAGTGCTTTCATACAATGTTTGTCCTTTTGTGATTGACTTATTTCACTCAGCATAATGCCCTCCAGATTCATCCATGTTGTGAGATGTTTTGCAGATTCATCGTTGTTCTTTATCGTTGCATAGTATTCCATTGTATGTATGTGCCATAATTTGTTTATCCATTCATCTGTTGATGGGCACTTAAGTTGTTTCCATCTTTTTGTTATTTTGAATAAGGGTGCAATGAACATGGTGTGCATATGTACATTCCTTTGACAGCTTTTATTTCTCCAGGATATATTCCTTGGAGTGGGATTGCTGGATCGTATGGTATTTCTATTTCTAGCTTTTTAAGGAGGCACTGTATCATTTTCTATAGAGGTTATACCATTTTATATTCCCACCAGCAGTGCATAAGAGTTCCAATCTCCCTGCAACCTCTACAACACTTGTTATTTTCTGTTTTTTTGATTAGTGCCAGTAATATTGAGGTGAGACGATATCTCATTGTAGTTTTTTTTTTTTTTTTTTACAACTAATTCATTTAAAGTGTACAATTCAATAGTTTTTAGTATATTTACAGAGTTGGGCAACCAGCACTATAACCAATTTTAGAACATTTTCAATATCCCAAAAAGAAACTTTGAACCCATTAGCAGTCATTCTCCATTTCCCCCCAACTCTCCTAGGCCAACTACTAATCTGTTTTCTGTCTCCACAAATTTATTGCTGTTGAGTCAGTTTTGACTGCTGTCTCCATAGATTTGCCTATTCTGGGCATTTCATTTAAACAAAATTATGCAATATGTGGTCTATTGTGGCTGGCTTATTTAACAAAATGTTTTCAAGGTTTATTCATGTTGTAGCATGTATTAGTACTTCATTCCTTTTTATTGCCAAGTAATATTTCATTGTATGGATATAAACCCATTGCCACTGAGTCAATTCTGATTCATAGTGGCCCTGCAGGACAGAGCAGAACTGCCCCATACAGTTTCCAAGGCTGTAATCTTCATGGAAGCAGACTGCCACATCTTTCTCCCATGTCATTGTATTTTTTATTTGCATTTCTCTAATGGCTAGTGATCCTGAGCATTTCCTCATGTGTCTGTTAGCCACTTGAATGTCTTCTTTGGTGAATTGTCTGTTCATCTCCTTTGTCCATTTTTTAATGGGATTATTTGTCTTTTTGTGTTGAGATGTCAAAGTACTTTACCGGTTTTAGAGATTATACCCTAGTCAGATATGTCGTAGCTAAATCCCACTTGTAATAGACATAAGTGTTTCATTTTTAGGAGCTCCCAGTTGTCTAGCTTCTCTTCTAGTGTTTGTGCATTATTAGTTATGGTTTGTATTTATTTATGCCATGTATTAGGGCCCCTAGCATTTTCTTTATTTTTTCTTCAATGATCTCTATCTTTTTATGTTTTATATTTAAGTCTTTGATCCATTTTGAGTGAGTTTTTGTGTGTGGTGTGATGTACAGGTCCTGTTTCATTTTTTTTTTTTTCTCAGAGATGGACATACAGTTTTACCAGCACCACTGGACTTTGATCTTTTGTCAAAGATGAGCTCACCATAGGTGGATGGATTTAAGTCTGAGTTCTTGAATATACTGCATTAGTCTATGTGTCTGTTGTTGTACCAGTACCAGGCTGTTTTGACAACTATGGCTGTATAGTAGGTTCTGAGATCAAGTAGTGTGAGATCTCCAACTTTGTTCTTTTTCTTCAATAACGCTTTGCTTATCCAGGGCCTCTTTCCTTTCCATATAAAGTTGATGATTCGTTTTTCTATCTCTTTAAAGAATGCTGTTGGTATTTGGACTGGGATTGGATTATATCAGTTGATGGCTTTGGGGAGAACTGACATTTTCACAGTGTTGCGTCTTCCTATCTATGAGCATGGTATGTTTGTCCATTTATGAAGGTCTGAAATCTCTGTTGTGGTTGTTTAGAGAGAAGTATATAAAACAGAGAGGCAGACAATAAATAGGACTTTGTTATTGAATCAATCAATCCATACATATTTAAAAATGAAGATAACATTTCTTTACAGATTTTATAAATCCTAAAGATTCAAATATCAGGATAAGCAAAAACCAAAGAGCTTAAAACTTGACTCTTCCAATATTTACTTTTTAATATTTTTGAACAAGTTTTTAAAATTATCCCCTATAAAGCATTCAACAAAATTTTAAGTACCTCTGTGTTTGCAGTTTTGTAATAGTCACTGACTTATCAGAGAATGGTTTTTTGGCCATACAACTATTTAGCCATGTTAATAAGCATATCGGCATATAAGCAAACCATAAAGATGTTTACTTGTATTTTATTGACTTTGCAAAAGCAGTCGACTGTGTGGATCATAACAAATTATGGATAACATTGCAGAGAATGGGAATTCCAGAACACTTAATTGTGCTTATGCAGAACCTGTACATAGACCAAGAGGCGATGTTCAAACAGAAGAGGGGAATACTGCAGGGTATAAAATCAGGAAAGGTGTGTGTCAGGGTTGTATCCTTTCAGCGTACTTACTCAGTCCGTGTGCTGAGCAAATAATCCAAGAAGATGGACTATATGAAGAAGAACTCGTCATCAGGATTGGATGAAGACTCATTAACAACCTGCGATATGCAGATGACACAAGCTTGCTTGCTGAAAGTAGAGTACTTGAAGTACTTACTGATGAAAGTCAAAGACTACAGCCTTCAGTATGGATTACACCTCAACAAGAAATAAACAGAAATCTTCACAACTGGACCAATAAGCAGTGTCATGATAAATGAAGAATAGATTGAAGTTGTCAAGGATTTCATTTTACATGGATTCACAATCAAAGCCGATGGAAGCAGCAGTCAAGAAATAAAAGGATGTATTTATTGTATTGGGCAAATCTGCTACAAAAAACCTCTGCAAAGTGTTAAAAAGCAAAGATGTCACTTTGAGGACTAAGGTGTGCCTGACCCAAGCTGTGGTATTTTCAGTCACCTCATATGCCCTCGAAACCTGGACAATGAATAAGGAAAACTGAAGAAGAATTGATGCCTTTGAATTATGGTTTTGGTGAAGAATATTGAATATACCATGGACTGCCAGAAGATCAAACAAATCTGTCTTGGAAGAAGGACAGCCAGAGTGCTCCTGGGAGGCGAGGATGGTGAAACTTTGTCTCAAGTACTCTGGATGTGTTATCAGGAGAGATCAGTCCCTGGAGAAAGACATCATGTTTGGTGAAGTGGAGGGTCAGCCAAAAAGAGGAAGACCATCAAGAAGATGGATTGACACAGTGGCTGCAACAATGGGCTCAAACATAGTAATGATTGTGAGGACGGTGCAGGACTGGATAGTGTTTCATTCTGTTATACATAGGGTCATTATTAGTTGGAACTGACTCAAGGACACCTGACAACAAAAACATAAGCATATCAAGCTAAAGACAATATTAATTATAGAAGAACATATGTTAAAATAGTTCTAGAAGAGCCTCTCTTTAGGCTTGACTCCAGACCCTGTCTATTTTTCACTTTTTGCCTTCTCCCCTCCTCCCCCCACCATTTCTCTTGAACACATAGAACATACTGATTCTGTTGGAAATACATTCCTATAACGAGTAGAAGAAAGAGCAACTGAGGGGGCAGGGATGGTAGGACATTGGAGAACATGGACTAGTTTATATTTCATTTTATATCTGCACACCTACCTGCATCCCCTACCCCCCCCAACACCCCCCCCCCCACACACACCTTTCATTACAAGTGATGGGTATTTCGTAAAATTTTAAGTGAAGATCAATCATGGAAAGCCTCAGGAACCTCAAATTCAGTATAACCAAAATGACTCATCATCTACCTCCATCTATATCCCTTAACCCCCTCCTCCTCCACTGATCTCTTCTATCCCAGCTCTGCTACTCCACCCTATACCACACTGAGTTAGAGGAACCATTATGCACCCATTGTTTCCTAAGCTAGAAACCTGAGAATTGTCCTATTCTTCTCTCTATACCCTCAAATCCAATTATCATGTCCATTTAATGATATGACATATTTCTGGAATCTTTCCCTTTCTTTCCATCCCTTGATTGCTCTAAATCTGACCCATTTCATTTCTTTCTCACTCCTGGAAATAGTCGCTGCAATGGTTTTCCATTTCATTCTTGTTCCATTTTTAGAATCCATCATCCACATTGCGTCTACAATGATCACTATAAAATATTAATCCTATCATGACACTCTTCTACTTAAAATTCTTTACTTTCTATTTGATAAAATAAATTTAAGATTCAGGCTGGTTATTTCAACAACATTGTTTCTTCTTTTTCATATTTGCATGTATTTTTCTCTTCTCCAAACAAACTTTACCTCTTATTTAGCTGAGGTAAACTTTACCTCTTATTTAACTCACCCTCTGAGGTTCATTTCATGCCACCTCTCTTCCATAAAGCCTCCCCTGAGCACCATCACCTCCATTCTCTGGCCCCAGCTAGCCTAAAAACTCAGCCTTAGTGCTTCATATCTCTATGAGACGACTAACCGCATTGCATTGAAATTAACAGTTTATATGTCTCCTTGGTAGAAATAAGCTTTCTGAGGTCATGCACCATGATTTCGGTCACGTTTGTACCCCAAGAGCCTAGCATTCTGCCTCACACGTAATTAGGCTGCCAATAGTGAATGCATTTTTAAATTTGTGAATTTCTCAATTACTTCTGGGGTAGTATAACATTTAAAAAAATCTTTTCTACTAAATCTTCTTTCACTGAACATACTGTAGCTTGGCTAGCAATTCATTCACATATTTTTCATATATAAATACGTGTAAAAGTTATTTTGAGTTCTCTTTATTCATTATATTCTCAAGGCAAAGAATTTGAATGTATCAGAGAAAAAGTACTTTCTCAATCTCAAAAGATTAAATCCTTCTGTTTCCCGGTACAATTAAAGTTCTTTGGGCTACCTCCCTCTGCATTATCAATTATGTATTCATTTTACACATTATGTTGACTGCATGCTGTATTCTGTTAATACTTTGAAATATTAATAGTCATGTATTAGTTATTACTTGTGATACTCTTATAAGAAGTAATGCCAGAGGTTTTAATGCAATACTAGCAGCCTGGGTGCTTTGTCTATAGTTAAGACAGAGAAGATTCCTGAAATTTTCTTCCATATGATGGAGATTAGGAAGAAATCATGAACAGAGCACAAGCTAAATGGCAAAATGACCAGAGTAAAGCATGAAGATATGTCAAAATGATAGCTGAAATCAAGGCAAGTTCTGGAAATCATTTTTTTAATGCTTTTTTTAATAATAACCCTCAGGACCCTGAACCCACTTTCCCTCTCTCAGCTGCCAGTGTTAAAGACCTTCAACATGTTACTCATCCCTGCCCTGGTCCTCAGTCAATCCTTGCTAAACCTGATTGTTAAATTTGATCCCTGGCGTTACTGATGAAAACACTAGGTTATCTAGTTCCATAAGGGCAATTGCTTCCTGGTGCCCCAATTTCCAATGTGTGGGCCATTCTAATGTGAAATCTAGTTCCCTTTCTTGGCACTAGCACCTATTTAATTAGGACACCAGCTACTTGCTCCACCTCTTGCTTTCACCCTGTACTGGAAAGACTAATCTTTTTCCCATTACTCTAGTCACTGCAGTCATCTGGAGTTTATCTTCTTTTTGACATTTGTTTTCATAAGGAGAATTTATCTGGTACAACTTTAAAACACAAACTCTTTAGAAAGAGAAAAAACATCCTGTGGTCTATTCAATTTTTGTTTTTATATTTGTTGTTATTTTAATTACCTATAACAATTTTAAAATACAGTTTAATCTTTAATCACACGCTGAATACATTTTAATCCCAAGCCATTAAGTTAGAAAATGTAAGATTTTATAAACTTTTCCAGACCCAGAAAATTCAGCTTCATATAGATGAAGTCTGATTAATTTTTCATGCCACTGAATGGCTTTAAGGTGTTTAGAGGAAAGCATGGGAACGATGGATAACATTTAGTGAGTGCTTACCATATACCAGTTTCTGTTCTATGTGTTCATATTCATTATTCATTTAATCCTCACAAACCCCAAGAAGAAAGTAAATTTATTATAATGCCCCTATTATAGATTTAAAAGAGAAAAAAACTAAAGCCAGAGAAGTTAAGCAACTTTTCCAAGGCTTCCCAGTAAATGGTAGAAGCAGGTTGTTGGCCTCTGATGCCTATGTCTTATCCATGATGCTTTGCTATCTCACTCAGTCACTCTGGTAGGCCTTAATGCCTCTCTAATATTAGTAATCAGTTATGTCTATCATTCATAACAGAATTCAATCCTTTTTTAGTTCATTTATGTTTTGCTTCTTTATTTACTGCAATATTTATTTTTTACTTTCCAGTGTAAGCAAATGTGATGGATCAAAGCTATCCATCGCATTGCTGCCAAAATTACCATTGAACAACACAGTTATGATCATCTTATTCCCTTGATCTCAAAGTCCAATGCCTCCTCATTTCTCACAGAATAAAGTTCAGAATCCTTCTCATGTCATTAAATTATTCTCCCAAGACGGGCAGTAGCCTTCCATGATTCACAGGGAGCACTTCGAGAGTCTTTCTGCTCATATGGCTTCCTTTTTTGCCTAGAAGTACTGTTCTCTATTACATAGTTAAGAAATTGACTCATTCAAAAGGAAATCTTTGGTAAATGATGTGACAAATATAATTTTACAACAACAACCACCAAAAAATAGGTGTGTGGTTACACAAATATGTATATCGGCATATAAGTATATGAGCACAGATATATGGGTACATATGTGGGCACAGAGCCCTGGTTGCACAGTGGTTAGGAGCTCAGACTGCTAACCAAAAGATCAGCAGTTTGAATCCACCAGCCACTCCTTGGAAACCCTATGGGGCAGTTCTACTCTGTTGTATAGTGTCACTATAAGTTGGAATCAACTTGATGATGACGGGACGGGATAGGTATATGTACATACAGGTATGTGTGTGCATGCGTGTATATTCACATATATAATAAACCACATAGGGAACACAGATACAAATACTTCTCATACATAACCAAACATCTTGGGAGATTGGTTTTCTAGGCTTGAAGACTTAGGACCACAGTCTCGTGGGACAACTCAGATAATTGTTATAATATACAGTTCATAAAATGTAGGTTCTACATCCCACTGTGGTGAATAGTGTCTGGGATTTTCAAAGCTGGCAAGTGACCATTTAAGATACAACTATTGGTCTCTACTCATCTAGAACAAAAGAGAAAGAAGGAAACCAAATACTCAGAGAGGAAAGTAGTCTACCGGACTACTAGTCAACATGAACCACTGCCTCATCTAGCCAGAAACCAGAAGAACTATATGGTGCCCGGCTACCACTACCAACCATTCTGATCAGGGCCACAGTAGATGGATCCTTATAGAATAGGAGAGAAATATGGAACAGAATTCAAATTCTTAAAAAGTCCAGATTCACTGGACCGGTTCAGACTAGAGGACTTGAGACTATCACCCTGAGATACGCATTAAACCTTAAACCAAAATCACCCCGTGAGGTCATCTTTCCACTAAATAACATGTTGGCTCATAAAATAAAGAATATCACCCATGAACAATGAGCTTCTTTCAGAAAAATCGTCTATAGAATACTAAATGGTCAAAAATTACTCTAAAGCGAAGATCAGACAGCTAGGGGGCAGGGAAACTAGAGTACTGGAAATGGTACAAACAGAATGTAATGAATGAGAAAAATGACACATTGTGAAAAATGTAACCAATATCACTGAATAATTTATGTAGAAATTGCTGGAACCTGATTTGCTGTGTATAGTCTTACCTGAAACACAATAAAATATTAACTAAAAAGAGAAAAAGAAATTGACTTGTTCATCTGGCTTTCAGGCAGGCTCACAGCAAATATGTGCCTTCTTCCAGCAATTCTCTAGGACCCATGATATGCATTTCTCTCATCTAATTGTACCTAAGGTTTATTATTTTCATGCACTTATTTTTTTTTTCCCCTTTAGTGCTTGAATTACCTATCCTGTTGGGATATATGTACTTTTTAATATTTTTTGAAACATATATACACAAACAAAACATATGCCAATTCAGCAATTCTTACATGTACAGCTCATTGATAATGATTGCATACTTCATGCTGTGTCACCATTCTCACTATCTTTGCCCGTATTTTTCACCACTGTTAACTTAGGCTCACTGACCCTTCAAGTTTTCATCTGTACTTTAGAGTTATTGTCATTTTGATCTCATATAGGTAATGATTTAAAATGGTGCAATGTTCAAGGCAAACATTAGTTATTGAGCTAAACTGTCATTTAGTTTAAGTTGACTTCATGGAATAGTTTCAGTTCAAGGTTTAGAAGTTGTTTCCAGGCAATAGATTTGGGGGTTCCTCCAGTCTCAGTGTATCCAGTAAGCCTTGTTTCCAATAATAAGAAGAAGTTCCATACCCTAATGTTCCTCCTTTTGATTGAGATCCATCTATCCCTAATCAAAATGTTCAGTGACAATAGACGGTCGCCATCCATTTCTTCTGTTCTTGTGGCAAGGGAGGTAATGGTTCATGGAGGAATTAGAACTGCAGATCATTTTCTTCTCCTATTTCTGATTCTCCTTCTTCGTCTGTTTCCCCAAGTGAATAGAGACCAATTGTTGTAGCTTGGATGGCTGTTTGCAAGCTTTTAAGATTCCAGGTACTACTCACTGAAATAGAAGGTAGAGCAGAAACTCTGAAAACGATATTAGGCCAATTGACTGGACAGGCCCACGAAACCATTACCTTAAACCTTAAAATCAAGAAAACTCACCCTATATGGTGTTTATTTGTACCTAAGTAGTATCAACAGCTGGAATATATGTATTTTTATAAGTTACTTCAAAATCTTTTTGGAATTCTTTGAGAGATAAATGCACACATAGTAAAAATAAAACAAAATCTGTTCCTTTAATGCCAAACATAGAGGAAATTTCCCCAAGAGCTCCTTTACTGCTCCTCTGGCTCAAAAGTCAAGGTTTTAGTTTCCCTGCTTTGCCATGGACTTCATCCCATAACATTTATCTCTGGGGCCAAGTGGTAGGGCATAGGGAGAGAAAACAGCCACAGAGATTCCCTCCATATATTTTGGATCATTGTTCCTCTAGTCAGAGAGAAGGGTGCTCCTCCCTTAGACTTTTAGGCACCAGCCACAGCCATTAACCATGTAATTGCCAGGGGTTTGGGGTAGGAGATATTATTTTTAAAAAAAGCCCACAGGATATTTCTCCCTCTCTCTCTGACCTGTAGGGACCCCTTTTCCTACTCCTTGAAACAGAAAAACAGGGCTTCCCTTGGAGCTCTCTGTACCTAGTATGCCCCTTTCAAGACCCAACTATTGTCTCCTTTGAATTTTTTGTTGATACTATGTATTTTCGCTAATGGAAGGCAAGCTGATTAAAGGACCAATTTAAAATTTTTGTTATGAGTTATGGATTGTGATACCCATTATCTGGGATCACATATGTCCCAGCAGACCCTGGGCATCATAAATCCTGCCATTAAGAGTCAATGATAAAATCTTTTTTTTTTTTTTTTTATAATTTCTTAAAAATTTGCAAAACATGAGGTAAAACATGAAGGCACAATGACTGCACATACATTTTTTCTGTCTCCTTGTTTTTAGCCTTTTTATTATTTTTCATGAAACTTTTCAAAACATGATACAATGCATTCTTCCTTACTGCAAGAGCAGTACTTACAGCCCAAATAAATAAAGCCAAGGGATTTTTTTTTTTTTTTAATTTCAGGAAAATTAACACTACAATTATTTCTTTATTACTGCAAAAGGAGTATTTACAGGCATAATAAATAAAACTAAAGGCATTTGAATCTCAGGAAAATTACCACTACTATGTATTCTTCATTATAACAAATGTAGTACTAACAGCTAAGAAGCAGAAATAGCTGCCCTGGAAAACTGCAGGACTGCTCACAGCAGTTCATTCCACCTGCTACACATAGAAACAATAATTAGGCCCTAAGACTTGATGCAGGATAAGAATAACTTATAGGAGTCCAAGTTTCTTGAAAAGTATCATTGCAATGCATTATTGTTTATTGCAAAGGCATTGTTCACTGTTCAGAAGCTAGAAAAGCAGGGAGCCAGTAACAGCTGGAAACAAGAATGGCTTCAAGGAGAAAATGGCCACTATGACTGAATGAAAACTGGGAATAGCTTATTCTCACAATAAATACATTCTCACTAGAACAAGGTAACTGGCAAACATAGTGAGGAGGCTTGTCTCACAGAAATAAAAGCAAATCTGTCAAAAGTTTAGAAAATTTACACTTCAAAGACCTAAGACAATGCTCAATCTGTGCAAAAATGAGGCTCCAACTCAGATTTTTTGAGTTTCATGCATTTCAAAAGGCTCCCACCTTGTGGCTAAATGTGTTAAAATTGGGCTACCTGCTTTCCAAAGAACTCCAGAGGCATAAAAAATGGTTGGGATACCGTATGTCCCCACGGGTCATGAAAGGGATACAGATCCATGCCTTGGGTTGCCTTTTAGTCCAGGTGAAATACCAGGGATGCGGGGAGGTGGGAGACAAGAAACTCACCACTGGTTCAAAGTCATACTATGTTCTGGTTTCCTTCCCCAGTCTGCCTGCTATTGTTTACTTCTCAGCATCTCCAGATCGCTGTTCCATGTGTTCTGTCTAGGGTTTTTAGTTTCATTCATGGGAAGAGACAGGGTGGTGTGTGCTTACTCCATCTTGACTAGAACTAGAAACCTCCCTCCCCTTAGAGATCTTTGTGTATGGCTATTTGAAAATTTGCTTAAAGTCTTACCATCAGTTTTGCTTATTATTAGCCAGAAGTACTTGGAGATTTTATCACAGTATGTTTTCCATCTGCTTATCTCTTACAAAAATGCTACATAAGTCTAATGTATGCTGTAAACCTTGAATCTTATCTTCTCCTTTAGGAGAAGACTTCATTTGTTTATTTATTTTTCTTTTCATGTGTCATACACTTAAACAGTTTGAGACAGCACCTACCTTACAGAGAGAAAATAATTGAGCAAAAAAGGCATAGCTCGAGACTTCCGGGCAACATGGCACTATAGTCAGAAGCACCACGCCATCCCTCCGCAACAAAGATCAGAAAAACTAAGTCAAACAGAGTCACAGGCCAGTCCTGAAACCCTAACCATCAAATGAAGAGATAAAGAACTCAGCCAAGCACCAATAAGAAACTGACCGAGAACAGAGAGCAAGAAAAGATACATGCAGAGGTCCCCTATCAACTTCGGTAGCATGGATCCACCATCTTGGACTTCAATCGGAGATCAGAGAACAGGAGGTATGAGAAAGCAGCTTCATGGAGCTTCCAGCAGGAAACAGAACAACCGGTAACCCATGATATAGGCTTTCCCACCCCCCACCCTTCTTCACCTCCATTTAGCCTCCTCTGCTTCCTGCAGCCCAGTCTGTTGGCCAGGAAGCACGAGCTTCCCCCCAGTGCCACTTGGATTCCACCTGCCCACACTGGCCAGCTCTCTGAGTGCCATTTGTTGGCTGCTGGTGTTGCTTTTTTCCACTTCTTTAGATTTCTTCCTTACCTCTCACCACCTCCCCCTCCCTTCTCTCAAACACCTGGCTCTGCGTGCCATCTTTGCTCCTTCGTGAAAGACGCAAAACACTGCTCAACCGTGAAACTGCTTCCCAGCCTGTGCTGCAACACTGGTGGGACCCCCGGGGCTTTATTTGTTTGTTTGCTCTGATTTGTTCTGTTTTGATTTGCTTGTGTGTTTTCTTTTTCTTTTCTCAGCTTGGGAGCCCCTTCTAGCCTGGCAGTACCACGTGGCTTGGAAGCTAGTCCCTTACTGTGCTCAGATGCGTGGGGACATCTCTGGGGGCATTTCTTTTTGCTTGTTTTTGTTTTTTTCTCATTTCTTTGTTTAGTTTTCTTCTGTCTCTTATTCCCTTTTTGTCTGTCTTCATTTCCAGTTTCTTGACTTATTCATTTTTTCTTTTATTTCTCATTTTTGTTTTCCCCCATTTCTCAGTCTCTCATCTCTCCACTCCAATGGCAATCTCCTTTAGCACTCTTTTTTGTTTGTGTGTATACCTTTGGCTCCTGTTCCTCTCTCCTCTCTCTCATCTTTCCCATACCCATCTTAGCTCCACACATCACAATCTACCCCCTCCTTCCTGCCTAACTGCACTGTGTGCTCAACATCACACTCCTAGGCAACAGATGCATGGCCTACTGGAACCTGCCCTACACTGATTCCCGGTCCACACTGTCAGCCCTGGTACATGCCACAAAAACACCTAGCCCAGCAGCTTCCCTCAGCTGGACCTGCCCTACTGTACCATACCTGAGTGACTGACACTGCCCGTTGGAGAAGGAGGCTAAAAGTGTCGTGCCCACAGATAAGCAAACAGCAAACAGCAAAGAACAGCCTGCCTGCTCAGACATAACCAAATAAAACAAAAAATCAGGACAAAACAAACAAATCTACAATCAACAAACAAGGAAAATAAACACTGAATGCCCTGAAGACAGCAGACAATATCAAAACATTTACAAAAACAAGACAGGATGGTTTCAGTAGGCGTCCAAAATAAAACACCAGATGACCATCTAGTAGAAGAAAAGGCACTAGACCTAAACTGATAGGGAATTCAAATCTCTAATATTCAGAATTATCGAAGAGTTGAAGCAAAAAACAGACAAAAATGGGAAAAAATAGACAGATTAATGGAAAAAGCAGACAAATTCATGGAAAATACAGACAAAAAAGTGGAAGAATTCAAGAAAATAATACAGGAACAAAATGCTAAAATAAATTCACAACTAGAAATCATACAAAAACAACAATTAGAAATCCAAAAGATAAACAGCGAGATTTCAGAAATGGACAGTGTGATAGAAGGGCTGAGGAGCAGGTTTGAAACAATGAAAGATAGGATCAGAGAAATTGAAGACAAACACTTGGCTACAACTCTGAGGAAAAATCAGAAAAAAGAACAAATAAAAATGAAGAAACCCTGAGAATTATGTGGGATACAATCAAAAGCAAAAGTCTGCAAGTGATTGGAGTTCCAGAACAGGGGAAGAAACCAGAAAACACAGAGAGGATCATTGAAGAATTGCTGACAGAAAACTTCCCCAATATCATGAAAGGTGAAAAGCTGACTATCCAAGAAGCTCAACGAATGCCATATAGGATAGACCCCAAAAGAAAATCACCAAGACATATCATAATCACACTCAATAAAACCAAAGACAAACAAAGAATCCTGAGAGCAGCTCAAGAGAAATAAAAAGTCACATACAGAGGAGAAACCATAAGACTAAGCTCGGATTATTAGGCAGGCAAGAAGGCAATGGGATGACATATGTAAAACTTTGAAAGAAAAAAATTGCCAGCCAAGAATAATATATCCAGCAAAACTCTCATTCAAATATGATGGTGAAATTAGGTCATTTCCAGATAAACAGAAATCAAGGAACCATGTGAAAACCATACCGAATTTACAAGACTTATTAAAGGAAGTCCTTTGATCTGAGAACAAACAATATCAGACCACAGGCTGAATATAGGACACAGGATTGTGCTAGCCAGATACCGACCTAGGAAATGAATTCTTAAGGACTATGCAAAACCAAAAAAATTACAAAAGGGAACCAGAGAGGTTAATCTGTAAATGACAACAGCATCAGAAAAATAAAAGGGAATAAACGGTGTAGGTATAGAAACTTCTAGTGGAGAGGAAGTCAAGCGATACAAAGTAATAACAGACTGGTACACATCCAGGAAGATAAGGGTGAATTTCATGGTAACCACAAAGAAAGTTAACAAACCTACTCATCAAAATAAAGAAGAAAAACATAGAGTCTCAGTAAAAACAAAACCTACAAAAACAAAAGAAATGAAAAAAAAAATCCACAAACAAAAGGAACTCAGCACAGGAGAATAAGAGGAACAAAGAAAACGTCAGCACCACAAAAAAAAGTACAAAAAAAAAATGCAATCCCACTCTTAGGATATATCCTAGAGAAATAAGAGCCATCACACTAATAGACATGCACACCCATATTCATTGAAGCACTGTTCACAATAGCAAAAAGATGGAAACAACCTAGATGCCCATCAACAGAAGAATGGATAAACAAACTATGGTACATACACACAATGGTATATTATACAAAGATAAAGAACAATGATGAATCTGTGAAGCATCTCATAACATGGATGAAAATGGAGGACATTATACTGAGTGAAATACGTCAACCAAAACGGGACAAATATTGTATGAGACCTCTACTGTATAACTCATGTGAAATTTACACATGAAAAGAAACAATCTTTGTCGGTTAAGAGGGATGGGAGGGATGAGGTGGGAACTAAATAGGTAAGTGGTAACTTTGGTGATGGGTAAAACAGTACATAATATTGGGGAAGCCAGCACAACTTGTACGAGGAAAGGTCACGGAAGCTCCATAGACACATCCAAACTCCCTGAGGGACTGAATCGTTGGGCGGAGGGCTGTAGGGACCATGGTCTCGGGGAACATCTAGCTCAATTGGCGTAACACAGTTTATAAAGACAATGTTCTACATTCTACCTTGGTAAGTAGCGTCTGGGGTCTTAAAAACCTGTGAGCAGCCATCTAAGATACTCCACTGGTCTTACCCCTTCAGGAGCAAGGGAGAATGAAGAGAACAAGATATAAAAGATTAGTCCAAAGGACTAATGGACCACAGCTACCACGGCCTCTACCAGACTGAGTCCAGTACCACTAGATGGTGACTGGATACCACCACTGACTGCTCTGACTGGGATCACAGTAGAGGGTCCTGGACAGAGCTGGAAAAGGATGTAGGACAGAATTCTAACTCACAAAAAAAAGACCAGATTTACTGGCCTGACAGACACTGGAGAAACCCCGAGAATATGGCCCCCGGATACCCTTTTAGCTCAGTGATGAAGCCCTTCCTGAAGTTCACCATTCAGCTGGGGATTGGACAGCCTCATAAAAGAAAACAGGACTTATAAGTCACAGCAGTCCAGGGACAAGGACTAGAAGGCAGGAGGGGACAGGAAAGCTGGTGATAGGGAACCCAAGGTTGAGAAGGGACAGTGTTGACATGTCATGGAGTTGTTAACCATTGTCATAGGGCAATATGTGTACTAACTGTTTAATGAGAAACTATTGGTTCTGCAAACCTTCATCTAAGTACAAAAAAAAAAAAAAGACTAAGTACAAAAAAAAAAAAAGAATTACCTAAGTGAGATCAAATTGACAACAGCAACTCAAAAGGTTTGATTGGAAGCCTAGGGGACAGTGAGTTGAAGACAATGGTAATGGAATAATTCGGAAAAGAATAGTGAGAATAGCAGCACAGCTGGAAGAATGTAATCAATGTCACTGAATTGTACATGTAGAAACTTTCAAAATGCTGTAACTTTGCCTATGTATATTTTCACCAAAAAAAAAGTTCCTCAAGGTCGAGAAGGGAGAGTTTTCACACGTCATGGGGTTCTTAACCAATGTCATAAAAGAATACGCGTACTGACTGTTTAATGAGAAACTATTTGTTCTGTAAACCTTCATCTAAAGTACAATAAAAAATTTTTTTTTTAAAAGGCATAGCTCTTCTACTCACCTAGAAGGATAAAATTAATATTTTAGATGTTTTTCTAGGCCAGTAATGATGTATATGACCACATGGGATATGTTTTTTTAAATTACTTTGTATGCAAACACACTTTTTAAGATTGTTGCAAGTAAGTTGTTTGGCAATATGGACAACTTTTAAACTGTGGAGGTGAAGTTAGATGAATGTTCAAGTTCATGAAGCAAAGAGTTATAAGACTGGGACTGTTCCTAACTTGTTTTTCAACTCCCAAACCTGTTAAAATCTGTCATTAAACTTATTTGTCTAAAGATAAAAAGTTCAGAGAGGAGAATATACAATGTTACTGATACTTTCTGACATGCACGGTGACTAAAGGAGCACAGGTATGAAACAGCCAGTCCAATGAGACTCCATTACTTTGGCATAGGACTTTGACACTTGAGAAGTAAAAGACGCCATTTTTAGAAGAGGAAATTTTAATGGCCACTTCCATCCACTTGAAATGGGTAAAATTGAATACCATGAAAAAAATCCTTTTTACCTGAGAATACTATTTAAGTGAGCATTTCACATATTATATTAGAAAATATAATGTTATTTGTTAAATAGCTTTTTTCCATAGGTTATGTGTTTGTATCCGTCTTACCAAAAAACCAAATCCATTGCCATGTCCTATGTAGCAGAGTAGAACTGCCCCATAGAGTTTCCAAGGATCATCTGGTGGATTTGAACTGCTGACCTTTTGTTAACAGCCGACCTGTCATTAACAGCTGACCTCTTAACCACTGTACCACCAAGGCTCCTTATCTGTCTTGATTATTAGTTGAAGATACAATAAATATTTTTGAAAGGCAACTTGAGGACTGTTATTGTTGTTGTCAGGTGCCATTGAGTCAACTCCAACTCACAGTGACCTTATATATAACAAAAAGGAAACACTGACAGGTCCTGAAGCATCTTTGTGTTTGAGCTCATTGTTGCAGCCACTGTGTCAGTCCATCCCATTGAGGGTCTCCGTCTTTTTTTCTGACTCTCTATTTTACCAAACATGATGTCTTTCTCCAGTGATTGGTCTCTTCTGATGACATCCAAAGTAAGTGAGACAGTCTCACCATCCTCGCTTCTAAGAAGCATTCTGGCTGTACTTCCTCCAAGGCAGATTTGTTCATTCTTCTGGCAGTCCACAGAATATACAATATTCTTCACCAACACCATAATTCAAATGCATCAATCCTTCTTCAATCTACCCTTTTCATTGTCCAGCTTTTACACACATATGCAGTGATTGAAAATAGCATGGCTTGGGTCAGCTGCAACTTAGTTCTCAAAGTGACATCTTTGCTTTTTAACACTTTAAAGAGGTCTTTTATAGCAGATTTGCCCAGTGCAAAGTGTCATTTGATTTCTTGACTGCTGCTTCCATGGATATTGATTGTGGATCCGAGTAAAATGAAATCTTTGACAACTTCATTTTTTTTTTGCCTGTATCATGATGCTGTTTACTGACCCAGTTGTAAGATTTTTCATTTCCCTTATGTTCAAGTGTAATCCATATTGAAGCCTGCAGACTTTTACCTTCATCAGTAAGTCCTTTAAGTCATCTTCACTTTCAACAAGCAAAGTTGTGTCATCTGCATATCTCAGGTTTTTAATCAGTCTTCCTCCAACTCTGATGCCATGTTCTTCTTCGTATAGCCCTGCTTCTCTGATTAGTTGATTAGTATACAGGTTGAATAAGTAAGGTAAAAGGATACAACCCTGTTATATGCCTTTTCCAATTTTAAACCACGCAGAATCCCCTTATTCTGTTCTAATGACTGCGTCTTGGTATTCTCTGCTTTCCGCCTAGATCCAATGACATGATATCCCTCACTCCACATCTTCTCCTACATCTTGCGTGAACTTTGGGCAGCCATATTTGAATTATCTTCAGCAATATTTTACTAGCATGTGATATTAATGATATTGTTGATAATTTCTGCATTCTTTTTGATGGTCTTTCTTTGGAATGGGCACAAATATGGATGTCTTCCAGTTGGTTGGCCAAGTAGCTGTCTTCCAAATTTCTTAACATAGACAACTAAGTGGTTCCAGTGTTGCATCTGTTTGTTGAAGCAACTCAACTGATAGTTATCAATTCCTGGAGCCTTGTTTTACCCTAATGCCTTCAGTGCAGCTTAGACTTCATCCAAGAGTACCATCCATTCTTGATCATATATTAACCCTTGGAATAGTTGAATGCTGACCAAATATTTTTGGTATAGTGACTATGTGTATTCCTTCCATCTTCTTTTGATGCTTTCTGTGTCATTCAATTTTTTGCCAATAGAGTCTTTTACTACTGTAACTCAAGGCTTGAATTTTCTCTTCAGTTCTTTCAGCTTGAGAAATGCCAGTTGAATTCTTCCATTTGGTTTTCTAACTCTATGTCTTTGCGCATTATATTTTCTGACGAGAGATTACTAAAGTTTAAATATAATCAGTACATGGGAAAATATTTATGAGGAGAATAGAGTAAATTTGAGAAGTAGGAAAATAGAATTTGCTTATCTCTTTATAGTAGTATGTTGCTCTCCTTATACCTATTCCATAAATTAATTGATCACAAGCTTGAGGACTGAAAAAACACATTAGACATTGTATAGCCTTACCACTCTCATTGCAAAACCTCAGTCAAGTCATTAAAACCTCTGCTTATCACCTTTTTATTTGAAACCTATTCTAGATTTTACCATTTTAAAAGTTATTTTGAACAGGTTGGCATCTACAACTAAAATAGTCAAGATTTTTCTAGCACTTTAGCAGAAATTCAGTATAGTCTGAGGTTAAAAATATTTTTCACTCTTTGATAGCAATGGTTTATATGGCATTCCTGTAAGGATCGAGGGGAAAAACTGCTTAGGAAGGTTACTATGACAAGTACATCCCAACAGGTAGAAAACAGGAATGAAGGTCAGAGTCTGAGATCTCAGCTCTGTTAGATCAGTGACTTCTGGGCTTCAGACAGCTATTTAATTTATTTCCAAGAAACTATTTCTTTATTCCTAAAATCAGCTACACACAAATCACAAGTATTGAAGGGTTGCTGAAAATTGCTACATATCACATTTAGCACACTAAGAAAGCATTAATTATTTTATGATGTATATTACGTGTTGTTATATCTATACACATTGCTGTCGATTCTGACTCATAGCAACCCTATAGAACAGAGTAGAACTGCCCCACAGGGTTTCCAAGGCTGTAAATCTTTATGGAAGCAGACTGCCACATCTTTGTCCCAAGGAGTGGCTGGTGGGTTTGAACTGCCCACCTTTTGGTTAGCAGCTGAGTGCTTAACCACTGTGCCACCAGGGCTCCTTGTTTTTCTTCTCTTTATTATGTAGGCTAGCTTTTCTATAATCCAGAATCATGCAGGGGAAAAAAGTTAAGCCCATATGTTATTTTATGGTGGAACAAAATTTGACATCTTTTTGAGATTTGACCAACTTTTTACAGAAAATGTAGCAATGACTTTCATTGTTTTCCCATCATCATTTACAGATAAACTCATGTTGGCAAAGGACATACTTTCAACATAATATTTATCATCCTTAATAATTATCTAAAAACAAAATTCCATTAAAATTCATCTCAAATACAATAGTGCTGTGAAAAGTATCATCAGGCTTAACTAACGCTTGAATCTCCCAAGACTCTTTCATTAAATTGATTAATTTTAAATATTATTAAATAATTTTAACGCACCAGGTTGGTTTCCTAGAAATTAGTCTTGTTTTAGAAATTTTATAAGGATATTATTTTTTTCAGTTAAAATCATACAGTTATTGTAACTTAACACTTGCTGACTTGGTAGACACACCGTCTTTAAAGGATCTTAAGCTGCTCTAATGACTTACTTTAGAAGGGATGGGGAGGAGAAGCAGGTAAGGGAACGTGTATTTTCAGTGATGAAGAAACACAGTAACATAAATTAACAGTAGGAAAATGCTTAACAAGTAGGTGCAGACAATGAATATTTCACTGATGTGCCTGGAAATCGCATGTTGTCTCATATTTAAATACAGGATAAATATAATTCTAAAAAAAGGAAATACGATAGTTTGTTACGTAATGATTCTAAATCTTGATACTTTGAGTAAGAGAAAATTAACTGCTAACAGTTCTCTACCATCTTGAAACATATTTAAATAAGCAGACTGCTGTTCTTATGGTTATACTTTTCAAGGTGTGAGTGGTAGTGAGTTTCCAAAAGCAGTTAAATAAAGCATAAATTAAAAGCATCCTTTTATCTGAGTCTTCATCAGTAACGTGTTTTGCATAAATTTGCGTTTCTAAGTATTTATTTTTTCAAAGAGTGCCATCTTAATGTTTTTGGGCATTATTTTGTGTGTTCCCCTGTTACTTTTGCATTAATTAGTTTTGTTTACCTGTGCATAGTTTTTCCTAATTTCACAACAGTTGTTTTTGTAATTGACAATGCAATTTACTGCATGCGTGCTTTCTGGCTTCCAAACAAGACTGCTAAACTGTAACACCAATCTCTTCATTTCAGATTATTAAGAAAAAGATTGGTTATGACTAATTTCCAATTAATTTGTGGTGGTTATGGGAGAACAAAACAATTGCACCTACTAATTAAAATTTAAAATATTCTAAAGTGTCATCTTTAGGTGTCTGTGGAATATGTAATTTCCATTTTGGCTCATTGCTGGATCTGTAACACCTCTGACTTGACAGCGCTATTAATTTAAAGGCTCAGTAATACCTATTACTACAAAACATGAAAAAAATACCATTAATCATTTATTTTAATTTTGCAGCTCTGTCATTTTCTCAGTATGTTTTAAAATTATGATGACACCATAATGTGCACAAATCAACCTGGATGAAGGGGAAATGGATCACACTACTTAGAAAAGATACTGAAGTACATTATTAGAGCTTAATTAATGCCAAACTGATTAGATTTGATTGCATTCTGGGCAAAAATATTTTAAAGAATTTGTCCTTACCATATTATATTTAAAAAGTCATTCCAAACACTCTGTTTACAATTAGACTTACATTTTTATAGCTCTTCACTTTAATGCATCCTATTTAAATATTGTCACTTAAACCTAAATTGGTCTTTTATTCTATATTTTGAAACCTAAATTAATCTACTCATTAGTTTCAATTTAGAAAAATTCATTTCATTTTAGTGAAAAGATAATAGTATCTCTCATATTTAGATTCTTTAATGGGAATGATAAGCTCAAATGGAGTCCCTGGCTGGTGCAATTAACACTCTCAGCTGCTAACCAAAAGGTTGGAGGTTCAAGTCCACCCAGAGGTGCCGTTGAAGAAAGACCTGACTATCTACTTTTACAAAATCAGCCATTGAAAACTCTATGGAACACGAGTCAGAGTAGACGCAATAGCAACTGGTTTGTTTTGTTTCTTATTTTTTTATACTCCCAAAGAGGACACAAGACCTAAAAAACATGTAAGAGCAAAAATTGAGATGAAGAACATGCCCAGTGTAATCTCTTATGCATTTATATTGATGTGATCCAAGACTATTAAACATGTTAAAAGTGATAAATTGTTTGCACTTAATGGAAATTTGTCATTAGCTCCTCAGAGGCACTATATTTATATTTAGTTCAAAATTGCACATCTTTCTGTAGAATAGGTAAAGTTAGAAGTAGTCTTCTAACTGATGGGCATCATTGGCCCAATATGCAGATTTGATTTCTTTCCTTTCAGAGCAGTTAGAAGTCACTCTTGTAGATACAAACTATAGAATCAGATGGCCTGAACATGCCTTTTTCCCTAGCATTTGCCTTGTGGCATTATTTCACCAACGCTTCATTTCCTCTGATTTTGCAAGTTAAAATTAGAGAGTATAACAAACATATCCTAAGCACTTCCTCAGAAGGAACATGTTGTATTGTTGAAAGTTTTAAAGAGTTACACTTGTTATCCACTAACGCTAGGGAGCAAGGTCTGATGTTCCATAGAGATCTTTCTGGGATGTTACCAATTTTGAATAAAAGTTTTCATTTAAAAAATTTTAAATAAAATTCATTAAACAATATTCAATAATTTGCTATTTTTTATTTCCTTGAATATTCAGAACACAGTCCTACATGTATCAAAACTTTTTAAAGAACTTCATTTAACGTGACTTTGTTGTGTCCAAGCAAGACAATGCTGTGGGGCGAACAAAATAGATATTTTTAAACATGATTTCCAGATCAATAAATAAAAAGTAAGAGGAGAATACAGCTAGATCATTTAAACCAAGTCAAGAATATGAGAAATGCATTTGTTCATTTCTTCACAAAATGCTTATCAAATTCCTGCTCTATGAAGTTGCTGACATTTTGCTCTAGAATACTACGATGGAGAGAAAACAATTAAAAAAAAAATCAGTGAAGATATACATTAGTAAAATATCACACAAATATAAGATTTCAATAATGATGTGAGGCCTATGAATGAAAGGTTCATGGCACATACAAGGATCTGAAAGAAAATATGATAGATGTAGCACAGAAAGAAGAGAAATGGGGGGTGAGGCAGCCGAGTTGGTGGAGACCAGACCACACTGGACCTGGAGGTCCACAGGAAGGGGGATTATCATCTTTAGTTTAAGAGTCATGTGGCACTAAACAAGTGATGTGACCAGATTTGTATGGTGGCAAGATCATTCTGGTGAAGAATGGATTTGAGGATGCTGGGGAGTAAGAAAATAGTGACCAGTTAAGAGCATTTCTGCAACTGTTCAGGCCATAGGAGGGTGCTAGTAGAAATACCAAAAAAAAAAAAAAATTCAAGAAGTGCAGGAAATATTTGGGACTTAGTAACAGCCTGGCTATGGGAGGTAAGGAGAAGAAGGTTTCAAGGTTGAATCACGTATCTGGCTTGAGCAACCAAATGAAGGGTAGCACAATTCCCTGAAATAGGAAATTCTAGAAACTAATCAAGGCATTTCACCACTACTCCAATACTAGTTTAACTAAGTTAAGTCCACTAACCAATGTCCTAGGCACATTGTTAAGAGGGTCAATATCATTTTACCATGAGATCACAATTTTTGTCAGCAGGATGTCAAAATGTTTATTGGACAACCATGAGAGAGTTAAACATTGAGGGGAAAGTGCTTGAGATCAGTCCTAAGATGTCCCAAATAACCCAGGTTATGGCTGAATATAGTAACAAGCCCATACTCTCTGAGGGTTAGTAAATTCCCTGTGTTGATTTTTTTTAATGGCTCCATCCCATGGCCAAAAGTGGAAACTGGCGTGTGGCTGGAATGCTACCAGGTGCTTCTAGACTGCTCAGAGAGAAGGCAGAGGGCCATGATATGCCATCTCCTAATGCCACCCAAGGAACCCAGAGAGCATAGTTTTCCCAAATAAGAGAAGGGTTAACAAAATGTGTTTTCCATTTGTTTGAAAATATTACACTAAAATAATACGGAACAATTACTAGACACGTGTAAGACATGCATAGCCTCATTTAGTGCTTGCAGTGGTTTTGTAAAGTAGATGCTTTTGTCATCCTCCTTTAGCAAACAGAGATTCACGCTCAAAAAATGTGAGAACTGTTGGTAAGGTCACACAGCTGGCAGTGGCCAGGCCAGGACTCAAAGCTTGCTTGATGTTCCCAGTGACCATGTTCCTGAATCATATATTAAATGAAAACACCACAGAAGAAAGTATATGCAAAGTAATATTCATTAACAGAAATAGAACTACAAGTTGCAAATATTTACTGTTTTGTTTTCTATAGGACCAAAGATTTAGAGAGATTCTAAGAAAGGATAAACAGTTACTGGGTTGAAATTGTGGGTATAATTTCTCTGTAGAGATATGTAAATAATAAAAATGTGTTTAAAAAGTCTTTGATCCTCCCTGACAATAAACTTGCAACCATAAAAATATTTTGGAAGAGAGAACACACTTTATATCTTAAAGAGATTTCAAATGCAGGTAGGAATATTTCTCCTGCAATTTGGCCAAATAGCCTATCATTTAGGAAAATTTTCTTTTGCCTTATTACTATATATATTTAAAATTTCCATGGATTTAATCAGCAAGTAAACCTCTCAAACCTATTTTTAAAGATTGTATTTTAACTCTTCACAGTGATTTCTCTGAATTTGACATTAGATGAAAGGCTTTAACATTAAACTTGGAAATTACTATCATCCCAGAAAATAATGGCTAGAATCATAAAGAAGCTGGCAAAGGGATTTTAGAAAATTGTTATGTTTCATTGCTTTGCTTCTTGGCAGTTATGGACCTGAAGAATTTAGCACGCACTTTATTCCCTCTGTCATGTGGCTCAGCTACAAGCCTGAATTCAAAATGGTTTCCATTATTGGAAGGAGACAATCTTATCCCAGAATCAAGCTAGGTAATTTTTAAAGTTAGATAATTGCCAAATTAAGCCCATCCAAACATACTTTAAAGGCGTTTATTTTGTTCTGAAAACCCCATTCATTTTTAAGGTAGCTGAATAAATAACAAACTTTCAAAGAGAGGAAACAGAGAAGGAAAATTCTGGCCAGATACAGGAAGAATATTTTAAAAGCAAAATGCTATCTAGATACTTTCTAAGAACCACAATAACGTTGAGCCCATTCTTTTGCAAAGCAAAATGAATCAGTTGAAAGATTATGCATTTAAATTGTTGGTACATTTCGTCAGTTGGTACATTGCCGAAATTAGTATATATTCTAATTCAGAATTATCACAGAACGAAGTCTGAATGGTGGTGTTCAGTATACCAAAGATATGCCATGTAAATCGGTTTTCATTTTTATCCATCTTAGAGCTACAGACTCATTGTATCATTATTTTAAATTAAAATTTGTTTCTTCCACCTAAAAGTCAGGTCTAATAAATTATTTATCTAAATTCTAGATTTAATATTTAAGTACTTGACTATATTCACATCAGGGGTCAGCAAATTATGGCCTGTGAGCCAAATCTAGCTGGCTGCCTGTTTTTGTATAGTCAAGGAGCCAAGAACGGTTCTTATATATTTTAATGGCTGAAAAAAATAAAAATAATAATATTCCATAACATGTGAAAATTATATAAAATGCAAAGTTTAGTGTCCATAAATAAAGTTTTATTAAAACACTGCCATGCCCATTCATGTACTGACTGCTTCTGCACAACAAAGGTAAAGTTGAGTAGTTGTGACAGAGACCATACATCCCCTAATGCTTAAAATATTTACCATCTAGCACTTTACTGAAAAAGCTTGCTTGCTGATCCTGAATTACATGAACATCTCCTTAAACATCCTGCAAGATATAACTCTCAAATATAATGATCTCTATGTTTGGAATTACTTTAAACAATTTAGTAACTTGCATCACTTATATGCAAATCATCATGACAAACTAAAGTGTATCTAGCCACGATTCGTGTAATTTGAAGTTCTCACTCTACTTAATAGAAGAGGCTATACTGAAGATTGATCGTAAATGTTTATATAATGGCGTTTCTTTCTAGTTTGTCTCCTACCTCTCTCGTACTCATATTCCTCCACTAGCTACCATTCTCCTGCTTTACTTTGAAATGTCCTTGTTCCCAGCTTCCCAGTTTAATGTCTATTATTTTTGTATTGATCACATTGTACTTCAGTAATCTCAACTCAGTGAATGATATTATAGGTTCATCACACCCAAATCTGTTTTGATACCAGTTCTCCCTTTTGAATACCAGACCCATACATCCAAGAGACATACTGGACAGCTCCATCAGATTGTCGCACCCAATACTGAACTCATCAACTTCCTGGTTCCCACCCTGCCAAAAATGTTTCTTTTTCTATAAGGAGCATCACCACACACCTAGCAACCAAAGCCAAAATCATGGAAGCCACACTAGAATCTACCCCTTTTCCAATATCCCACACATCTAATCTGCTACCATGTCTTGTAGATTGTGCCTCCTCAATCTCTCTCATATCTGCTCCCTACTCTTGTCCCATTGTTGCTGCCTTAATTAAAAGTACATCACACTTATCTTCTGGATTACTACATTTCATCTGCTCTCCTTGCCTCTGGTATGTCATCCAGCCCCTTATCTTGCTGCCAGAGAGACATTTTGAAAACTCAAGTTTAATTATGTTGCAGTCCTTTTAAATGATCTCAGTGGCATTGGTTTGTGTTTCTATTGCACCCTGAGGATATCTATAGCACGATGCATATCACATCCTACTACTGTATATATATTATCATCATTAGACTATAAGCACCTCAACTAGGTAAAAACAAAACAAAAAATAAAATCTATTCAACTTGGAATCTCCAGTACTATGCTGAAGTAAACTGGTGCCAAGTAGATTAATAATAAAGATAATTAATGTTGAGTGAGTTAGATTATTTGTTTCCATTAATATTAGCTATTAGCTGTATATTTTGGGGTTCGCTACATTCATTCAGTTAAAAGAGAAGTAAAATGACAAAAAGATCAGGTATTCTCAAAGTTAAAAATACATATGAATCCCTGGGGATCTTGTTACAAAGCAGAATCTGATCCAGAAGGTCTGCAGTGGGACCCAGGAGGCTGCATTTCTAACAGTGATGTCCATGCTCCAGCGTGTGCATCACATTTTAAGAACCAAAACTCTAGAGTGCATCACAATCACCTAGAGAGGGTTTTTTTTAAAAAAAATTATTTATCGTTTAATATTTGTCCAATTGGTACAAGCACATTTTAAAAAACTAGAATGTATATACTCATAATGAAAATAGCCATCCCTATCCTATCATTTCTCTATCACCAGGCCTGCTCCCCGGAAGCAACCACTTCGAGTTATTTAGTCTGTTTCTTCTGGTAATTTACTCCACATCAGTAATCAATAGGCTTTACTGTTATTTCTTGATCTGTTAGGTGTATTTTACTTACTTAGTGCTATAGAAAAAGTCTTGTTTTACTCCATTTAACTCTGTTACAAATAGTTAACACTTGATGAGTACTTTTTATATGCCAGGTAGCATTCTAAGCATTTTTACTATTTAGTCCTTACAACAAACCAATGAAAATGGTATTACATTAAAATTCCTATATTAATGATGAGGGAAATGAAGCATAGTAACCTGTCCCAAATCTCCGGATAGGAAGTAGTGGACCCAGGTAGTCTATATCTTAACCACTATGTTATTCTGCCTCTGAAAATAATTATATAACCACTTTTTAAAAATCAATATAAAATATATAATCATTGAAACTATGAAAATGTCAACCGCAGAACCAAGCGTTGACCCACAATCACATTTTCTTTCCTATAAAGCTGTTAGAATTTCTCTTTTTTTCTTTTTGCAATGTCATCCTAAAAGTAGTTCTCTTCTTTTTTAAAGCCCCACCATATCAATTTGCCTGTTGTCCCTACTCCCTTTATATGGCAGAAGTCCTTCCTGGAGGTTTCTCTCTAGATCTCTTGCAAATCTGTCATCCTGGAACTGCCAAAAGAAATTACTCATACTGGTTGGATCCTCTTTTTTCTGAATCTCTGAGTTCACTCATTTGTTTTGTGGGAAAACACCTTCAAATCTGTTTTGAATGGGATTTAGAGGTGAATTCTCCAAGTCTTTTTGTATCTACGTCTTTTTATATCTGAAATGTCTTCATTCTATCCTTGCATTTAACAGTGTTTGACTGTTTATCGAATTCTAGGTTAAAATTAACTTTTCCTCAGCATTTGAAGGTATTTCTCCATTGTCTTCTAGCACTGATGCTTCTGGGAAGTCTGATACCATCTTAGTTTTTATTTCTCTGTAAGTGACTTCCCCGTCCCCACCCCCATGAGGACATTTAGAATCTTCTTTTTTATCCCCATGCTTTGAAATTTCATTATACTGTGTAATCTGAGCTGGGCAGGACAGGGATAGAAGTTTGACTGGCAGAAAAGAAAGGGAAGGCTTTTCAGGGCAATAACTAGAACAAAGATGCAGAGGTGGGAATTGGAAGGAGAGTTCAGAAGATTTGAAAGTCAGCAACTCCTGGATTAAGTAGCCCTGGTGGCACAGTGGTTAAGCGCTTGGCGGCTAACTGAAAGGTTGGTGGTTTGAACTCAGCGGTTGCTCTGTGGGAGAAAGATGTGGGAGTCTGCTTCTGTAAAGATTACAAGCTTGGAAACGCTATGGGGCATTCTTCTCTGTCCTATATGGTCTCACTATGAGTCAGAATTGACTCGACGGCAACTGGTATTCCCTGGATTCCAAACCCAGCTCTTGCATTTAATAATTTGAATAGTATTATACAAGTTACAGAACCTATCTAAGCCTTTTCTTTCTCTAGTGTAAAATAAGTATGTTGATAGCTACCATGCAGAGTTGTTGGAAGGATTAAATTAGATAATATACAAATAAAATTATGAAACACAATTCTTTCAATAGCAGGTAGGAGAATTCCTTTATAAGAATAGACCCACCCCTGTTTTTATCTTAACAGAATCCTTTGATAAGCCTTCAGAGGGATAGATGTGGCCTCCAAGGACTAAGTAGTGAACCGAGTGTTCAGGTAACATATGAGAAATGCTACTCTTCATAATAAAGGGTTGTTGTTGTTAGGTGCCCTCGAGTCAATTTTCAACTCATAGTAACCCCATGTGACAGAGTAGAACTACCTCGTAGTGTTTCCTAAGCTATAATAATCCTTACAGAAGCAGATCTCCAGGTCTTTCTCCTCTGGAGCCACTGGATGGGTTTGAATTACCAACCTTTTGGTTAGCAGTCGAGCACCTAACCGTTGCACCACCAGGGCTCCTAATAATAAAGGATAATGGGAATATATGATGCTTATGAACAGAGAATCAGAAAGAAAAAACCAGTGAGCTGGGCCAAATGCTATCTGGCAAAAGAGTCAGGGAAGACCCACTCCTCTTGCCTCCAATCTGAGGTGTAGCTAAATAAAGTCTTTGGCTATAACACAAATGTCTAATGGGAATAGATACTGTTTGCTATGTTCTGTGAAACATAAACCTCCTCTTCTATCCCTTTTTGAATTTATAATTTTATTCTATAGTCTTTAATAGTAGTAATTTTATGGTAGTGGGCTTTTGTTGAGGTTAGTGCAAAGAAGTGGATGACATGGACAACATCTGAGTTACACATGTAAAACCTGTTGCCGTGGAGTCGAGTCTACTCATAGCGACCCTACAGGACAGAGTAGAACTGCCCCACAGAGTTTCCAAGGAGCTCGTGGTGGATTTGAACTGCTGACCTTTTGGTTAGCAGCCATAGCATCCAACCACTACACCACATGTGTAAATCACTCAGCATAATGCTTTACATGCAGTAAGAACCAAATAAATTGAACTTATTATTCATTTATTATGATTTTTTAAATTTTTTCTATTATTTTTAATATTACAATTATGAGGGAGAGTCATCTGGCGAGGTCCAAGTATATAGTCTCCATTTATGTTGGTGAAAAAAGGTATTTTCAATGAAGAATTCATTGGTCTTGCAAAATTCTATCATGAGATCTTTGGCATCGTTTCTATCACCAAGGTCATATTTTCCAGCTACGGCTCCTTCTTCGTTTCCAACTTTTGTATTGCAATCACCAGTAATTATCAATGCATCTTGATTGCATGTTTGATCAATTTCAGACTGCAGAAGTTGGTAAAAATCTTCAATTTCTTCATCTTTGGCCTTAGTGGTTGATGCGTAAATTTGAGTAATAGTTGTATTAACTGGTCTTCATTGTAGATGTATGAATATTATCCTATCACTGACATAGCGTTGTGCTTCGGGATAGATCTTGAAATGTTCTTTATGACAATAAATGCAACACCATTCCTCTTCAATTTGTCATTCACAGCAGAGTAGACCACATGATTTTCCAATTCCAAATGGCCAATACCGGTCCATTTCAACTCACTAATGCATAGGATATCGATGTTTATGTGTTCCATTTCGTTTTTGACGATTTCCAATTTTCCTGGATTCATACTTCGAACATTCCAGTTTCCGATTATTAATGGATGTTTGCAGCTGTTTCTTCTCATTTTGAGTCATGTCACATCAGCAAATTAAGATCCTGAAAGCTTGACTCCATCCACATCGTTAAGGTCGACTCTACTATGAGGAGGCAAATCTTCCCCAGTCATATTTTGAGTGACTTCCAACCTGAGGGGCTTATCTTCTGGCACTATATCACAAAATGTTCTGCTGCTATTCATAAAGTTTTGTCTGGATAATTTTTTTTCAGAAGTAGGCCACCAAGTCCTTCCTCCTAGTCTGTCTTAGTCTGGAAGCTCAGCTGAAACCTGTCCACCATGGGTAACCCCGCTGGTATTTGAATACTGGTGGCATAGCTTCCAGCATCACAGCCACAAACAAGCCCCCACAGTACAACAAACTGACAAACACGTGGAGGATTTTGACCATGAGAGTGATTAAACAGCTAAGAAAATGGATTGTGGATAACATTCAAAATAGGACTGGTGGTCAACCTGCTTAGAAACTGAAAACTAGAACTCCGTGTTAGTTATCAATATACATAAAGGGTACATTATGTCAAGAGCACTGAATAAGGTACTATGCTATTTTTCAAAGGAATAAGCACCTTCCAAAATAAGATTTCTAACATAAGGATGGTCATGATCAAACAAAATTCAGATACCTAAATAATACACAGAACAAACAAAAATCCCATACACAATAACCATGTGGCATTTTGGTTATGCTTTGTCATAAATTGATGCTAACTGTGTGTAAGTGACTGGAAAGATATATTTCTTCCAAAATCTTAACAACAATAATTTTGTAACAATGACCTTGTTTCCCAAAATGTCCTGATAGTATTTTACCCTCTAAATAATTCAGTCCATTGACTGTGAATAAGAAATCTATACCTTCTCAGTTTAGCTGCTAATGTTTTATCTGAATCTAAGGTTATCATACAAGTAATATGTGAAAATTGCTTCCCCAGGTACTCATTCAGAAATGATAGTTCTCTGAAAACATTATTCATTACCGGCATTAAAACAAAACAGAATAATGGTGTCTTTCTACATAGCCGCCTATCTCAGCATCTGTAACCCTGAACGTACTTGTTACATTTCTCTTTCCTGCTAGACTGTAGCCTCTTGTGCGCAGAGAATGTGCATTGTCTATTTATGCATAGTTCTTGGTACAGTTTCTGAAACATAGTAGAGGCTCAATAAATTTTTTCAAGTGAATAAGTTAATTAATGATATTGTACTAGATACTGTCCAAACCTAGGATTCTGAGGAGTTAAGGTACAAATATAATCTAAAGCCAAATTATTGAGAGAAAATCTGGTAAAGCCCATTTTCAATGTATACAGATAGGTGAATTCTGGCATCTTAATCTCTGGCTATCGACCCAATTCATAAGATAATAAAAAAAAAAAAAAAATCAGAGATCCAGAGAGTTTGGGGCTGGTTTGGCCTTTTACAGGTGCAATTTATTTTTACAGTCAAGAGAAGAACATTGAATTCTTTCAGAATAACCTGATTCCAGCAGAGTTAAATAAAGTTGTTCATCCTTTCAAGGTTTGTCACATACTTCTGTCTTTCCAGACTCTGAAGTAAATTTCCATCCCCCAAAAGCCCCAGTGATGATTTTAATGATGCTGTCCATGTGACATGCTTTTTTTTTGTTTGTTTCATTGCTAGTAGTGAATGGCAAGTGAAGGATATTCATTTTAACTTGAAAATGTCAGGTATGCACTTTAAGAGATATATTTTTTGCAGCTTTTAATGAGGTGGTGTTTCCTTTTGAAAGAAATACTCATCTCTGATGCTGGTACTGTGCAGGTGACAACTGATATTTAATAAGCGATGGTTCTTGTATTAGTCGCAGTTCACTAAAGAAAATGTCTCAGATTGCTTTTGAAAAACTCTTAGCGTCACTAGCCCAAAGGCAAGATGTGACCTTTTTATTACATAATGAGAATCATTTATTATCTTACAATGTATCTTAAAGTCACAGACAAAATGCCACTTTGATAATTGCTTTCAATTAGCTTTGAGCATAGCATATATTCATAAAACGTCTTCTCTAATTTAGACTTGAATTAGAGAAAATTGCAGACATAATCTACTTTAAGGTTGTCTCATTTAAGGTGATTCGTAGTTTTATATCAAAGAAATCAAAACGAATAGCTTTAGAACAGTCTCTCAAACTGTTTTAAGCAGGCTTTTCAATATTTGATTCTATTCTATTACCAATTAATTATCAAATTAGAAAGCTAGTTCATCATTTTTGACCTTTTATGCATGTTAACTTTTGACTTTCATTCCTAATGATTGTTTTGAAATTAAGCCTTGCAGTTCGTGTTGAAAGAAAGAAACAATCTGATTAGCAAGATAAATAAGACTTGCCTTGATACCAAGTGAATCTTGATGTTGGGCTGTAACTGGGATTCTGAATACTGTAATGATACATCCTTTCCTGCCTTAAATCAGTGATATATAACTAATAGTCAAGAAATTATACTGGATATTCATGTAGCTAAATAGGGAGCATTGGGTAAGTTTAGAGGTAATATGCTGTCTAAAATTTGACCTTGGGTAATTTTTATTTTTTGTTAGTATACTGAGCATTGGAATATGGTTTAAATGCATATCTTTATTTCCTTTAAAATTACTTTTTGAGATAATAGAAACTCTGGAACTATATTTTACACTTGTGATGTTTTAGCAACTCACAAAATATTAGCAACTTTAACAGAGATTCTCGCAAATTAGTACTGTGTCTGGAGCTCATGTTGTTCTCTCTCTTTCTCTATTATTTTTTTTTTTCCCTAGATAAAAATTACCCACAAGAACCAAGCCCCAATGCTGATGGGCCCTCCTCCAAAAACCGGGTTATTCTGCTCCCTTGTCAAAAGAACAAGAAACCGAAGCAAGGAATAACTCTATCGTTTCATTCTTAGAAATCTAATTAGTATAATTGGGCCATGGAACACTTATGCTGGAAATCTCTGAACCGTTCCAAGTCTCCTGCTCATGTAAAATCATTGAATTGGTTTAACGGTTTTTGTTACTGAGCTAATGTAAAGTTCAGCTACTAGAAAATTTATTGTCTCAGTTTTTATAGGTATCCTTGCATGAAGAAAGCAGATGTTTACATTAAGTGATACTGCATATTTTTGTTGCATGCATTCCCATAGACTTTATGTCTTCCACCCATACTTCCCCCAATTTCCATTTACTAATGTGTGGGAAAAACCTGTGAAATATAGAAAAAGAAATACCATGGTAAATGTGATTCTCTCAGTGTGAAACAAATTATTAATAAGCACTAATCAGTAATGCTACAATAAATGTAATCTCAGATTGCTATACTTTTCCCTTTTAGAATCAAACAGCAGATCAATGATCTTTGACCTGTGACTTGAGGAGAGACTTTTAATTCAAAGATTTTATTAAATAGTTGCCTACGAAGCCTTGTGTACCTAAATAGTTTGTCTTCAACATCTTAATGCTGTTGAGTGGAATCTAAAATACCAGATATAAAGTTTTCTCGTTCTGAAAAATAGGAAGTGTTTTTCTGTTGTTTAGTTTTGTTTTTAATTCCAGAAATAAGTGAAGACATGTTATTGGCAGTAAAGTGTTGTAATATGACAAGCTCGTTCATTTCTGCATGTGAATCTAGAAGAAAATTTGTAATCACACCAGTAACCAAATAGATGTTTTAAACTATGTGCCTAATAAACTGTGTTTCCCACCAAAGATTCAGCAAAAGATGTTTGAGAGATGGGTGAATGCACAATTAAGTAAGCATTGTGGAGCAAATTTATTGTTTTTATGGTTGATTTGGTGATGGCTAAAACTCTGCAAGAGGGTGAATTATCCATTAATTATAATTAAAATGCTCACCATTCACAAATAGGCCATCCAACAGCTGATTTCTTACTGTGTTGGTCATTTATAAATATAGGTGTCTGAAATTTTTAATGGATCAGTTAACTACACTTGAGGGAAGTAAATGATTGTGTCAGTTCCTTTGAGTATGAAATTGGCACCTGTAATAACATTGAGCTGATTGAAGCAAATCATGCATGCAATTAGCCCTTCCCCATCCTCCCTCACCCCCAGCTCTTTCACATTTCAAATGTTTATTTGAAAACGATGGCCTGGATCATTGTTTAAAGCGTTCATGGCATGGTTGGATTCTCTGTTTTAAGAAATCACGGAACGTCACTTTTCTTAATGTTTCATTAAGCGTGTTATAGAACGAAACGCTATTCTCAGCAGTCTCGGTATTGCTGTTCCTTCATATTGACCTGCATTTCATCTTCGCATGTTTTATGCTTTCAAACATGCTGTAAGGAAAACAAGTGCTTGGAATGCATGATTTATTCGTTTTCCCGCTCCACTCTGCATTAAACTGCTAATGATTTATCAGTTCTATTTTTCTATTGATTCATTCATCTTTGAATAACGAATTGCAGTTAGTGATTCTGCTGAACACAATTCTGTGCATGGATTTATGGATTTCAAGTGAAATTGCTATAATTTTAGTTCGTCTGTTTGAAAACTCAGCTGAATGCTGTTGTATCAAATAGCTACTCTCAAGCAATCTACTATAGTGGGAGATTACGTATAAAGTGCATTCTTTCAGTGTTCCAGGAACATAAGAAGGTAAATATTAATCAACAATAAGTTTAATTGCTTTAAAAATAAAAAGCTTTTCAATAAAATTAAGACACAATTTAGCATTCCCTAGAATATTATCATTACAACTGCAAATTTAGCACAGCAATCACTTGCCCTGATATAATAAGAAAAGAAAGAAAAAAAGTTATGTGGTGGAGCGTTAATCTAGACCGTAAGAAATCTCAAAACAGTAACAAATACATTGCTAACATAATGTTACATAACACTTACATTGATTTTGTGTATCTATGGTTACAGGTAATAAATATTTTCCTATCAATTGACAAAGTTGTCTGCAGTGGGCAGGCAGGCTTTGTGTTAAAAACATATTTTGAAGCCACAAATTATTTTATGTTGGGTACAACATACAATCATTTCTTGGCTACCTTTTATAGTATATAGTTTGAAGGCAGCAACAGTTTGTGAGTCATTCTGAACAATCTGTGCAGGGGAAAGCTGTTGAATAGACAGTGAGATGAGATAAATTAAACAACCTGCCTATAAGACTTCAATAATGGAAATAATGAGATACAGCTTCACCTCGATGTGCTATATAATTACAATTAGTGCTGATAGTAGTTACTCAGATTTTCTCTCAGTTGGATTCATTGGTACCGATAGTGAACATTCAAATATGAATCAAATGTTATTTTCCCAGACTCATTTTCTAGAGCTACTGATGTGCTTGCTCTCCAAGTACACTACTCCTGGGGTTTAGGAAGTAGAATTTAAAAATCTACTTTGATAGTTCTGAAGTCAGAAAAAATATGCTCCCCATTTTTATAACAGCTTCAAGTGAAAAATATATATTTTAAGGAAATTCTAAATGGAAAGTTCTATGGTATATTAAAATATTGAATAATGAATGTTAGCTTTTACACAGTAGAAAATTTTCTTCTATGTGTGCGGGTGGATACTTGAGTTGTTAACTCAACTTCTTTTAAATATAGTAGATAAAGCATTCTAAAATTTTAAATAGATGAAGCTCTTAAATGAAAATTAACACTGGGCTTACGGGGTTCAGGGGAAAAGAGATATCCACTCTGTTAAACATTGTCATATGCTAAGTTGGTAAACAGAGAGAGATTCCAGAATAAACTTGGATATCCACACTTCTAAGAAATAGGGTGAAGGTACTTATGTAGAACCAGAAATTTTAAAGGACATAAGTGTATATTTCCACTTACAATGTGTATTAGCATCAAATAGTGGTGATCAGTCTATTGTGGTGGAAGGAAATATCTTGTAGGAAGTGGAAAAAATAACATTTTAAAACATTTTTCGTTGGAAATAGGTCATGTGCTCACAAACAGAATCCAGCAAGAAGCTCAGATGTTTAGTGCAGATAGTCTACAACAGGCAAAAATTTCAATCCAGTCAGGACTAATAAATCATATATATGTTTCCAAATTTTGTTTTGTTTTCCTTTTTTAGGGGGATGGGAAGCAATTGCAATTGTGAAGGAAGAATTTGTTTTTGAATCACGGACCGTATAATAAATCTTGAATAAGACAAGATTTTTAAATGGCTTCATTCCTTTTTGTATCAAACTTAGTTTTGTCTATTGTTAGAAAAGCAAACTGGACTATTCTTGGCATACATGACCCCCAAAGAAGGTATTAAAATATAGTACATATATTCAAAATGAAAAGAGTAAGCCCTTATAATATATGTTGTGGATATAAATTTTAAGGAATAAATAAAAACATGCAAAAGAAGAGCCTTGATTTTGTGGAAGATGAAAATCATCTCTTAAAACTCCCAGTTAAATTGCATTGTATTTAAATGAAGTTTGAGTAAACTCACATTTGAAATATTCTGTCCATCCTTATTGTGTTTAAAAATATAAAATTCATTTGATTATAGTATCCTAATTATTTTCTCAGAAAGTGTTATATTCAATATTTTGCTTTTTGAAATAAAAATGTTAACCAATCAGTGAAGTGTCATTCCTTACTGCCCTTTTGGCCAAATTTCACCAGTAAATTAACTGTTCAAGCAGTCTGATAGTCTACCTACTTATCTGCTAATGGTACCCGGGGCAGCCACCCTGCCTTTTGTCAGTGAAGAAGCAGCATGGGTATTTTGTGTGTGAATTATGTGTCCTTATAACTGATCCTTTCTACTTTGTGGTATTTTGGTCCCTAAGTTGCTGCTATGGACATTATTCTAGCAATTTCAAAGATTCCAGAAAAGCCAAAAAACTAGCTGATGAAGTTGTGGGAACTGAAAGACTAGGCCTAGGGCTTTCTATGGACTTGAGTTAAATTTTCTGAATAAAAACAATTTCTAATTTTATTTTGTGTAACAGATTTCAACAAATATTTCCTGAACACTGACTAGGTGCAAGATATTTTGCTTTGGGGCTGCAGCATTAAAAAAAAAAAAAAAAATCCCTTCTCTAAAGATCTTTCCACTTTTTGGGTAGAGTTAAAGTAAATTAATGACCATACTACATGGTGGGCTAAGGTAAGAACAAAGGTAAGTAAAATGAGATATATATTCCAAAGCGGAAAGGATAATTTGGTTGGGGGAAATTCAAAAAGGCCTCCAGAAAAGGTAGATCTAAAATGGCTATTCAGAGTAGCTAGAATTTTATATAAGGGAGGGGTAAGGGGAAAAGTAGAAAGAAGAAGATTCATCTGTATTTTTACTGCCTATTTCTACATCTTCACATGAATGTCCATAGGCACTGTAAAATCAAAATCTCCAAAACATAACTCACCTCTCTCTCCAGCATCAACCTACCTGTTCCTGCTCCCGTATTCCTTCCTCAGTGAATTAGTCTCTCAAGTTAGAACCTAAGGAATCAAACACTCCACTTCTTTTTCTAAATGGTCACTCCTACCAGTCCCAACAACTTTACCACCTTAATATTTGTCAAATACGTTCCCTCCTTACTATCCCCTCTGCCTTTGTTCAGGCTTTCGTCATTTCATACACAAATTGTAACTGTAGTCAAAAGGGTTGGATCCAAGTTTTGTGAGTATTGAAAACCCACTGCTGTGGAGTCTATTCTGACTCATGGCAACCCTGTAGAACAGAGTATAACTGCCCCACAGGGTTTCCAAGGCTGTAAATCTTTATGGAAACAGACTGCCACATCTTTCCCCTGAGGAGTGGCTAGTGGAGCCATCGACATTTTGGTTAGCAGCTGAGCGCTTTAACCACTGCATCACAATTGAATGAGATCTCATTAAGAAAAAGAATTTAAAAATTACGAAGAAAAATATTTATTTAGAAAGAATTGTCTGACCCATTTCCGTATTTTCCTACATATTTTTGCTGCAGCTTCTTTGATCCCCTTTATAATTTTGTAATATCATTTTTTTATAGAGAGAATAAAAAGAACTCAGTCTTTCTTCTTGTATATTTGAATAAAACTTTCTAAATTGATAGTCTAGAAATTTATTTCATCTTCCAACTCCAACCTTTTAATCTCACTTAGCAAGGTCCTCACAAGACCAGGAAGCCACAAGGCCAGGAGGTCAGAAGGCTGGGGTCAAAGTGGCCACAAAGTGTGAAGTGGGGCAGTGGACTTTTCAGATCCTTCTACTTTGGGTGAAAGATGCTTATCTAGGATACTCAAGGTGTTGTCAGGAGTCCTGGTGAATATGGTGACCTCCAGCATGGGACAGTGTGCCATGATGCTGGCATGGGACTGTCGGGCTGCTGCTTACTTCCTCTCTCTATTCCTCAAGCTTTGGAACTGGTCCATGCAAGTGAGTGAGGCTGAAGCCTCAGCTTCAGAGCTTGAAGGTAAACCTGTCTTTGGAAGTTGTTAAGAGAATTCTGAGGACAAAGGTTTAAATTTTAATCCCAGCTGCCCAGTTTATAGAGTATGTATCAGAGCAAAATTTGGTACCATAATCTCGCTAAGCCTCAGTTTTCTCATCTGTAAAATAAGGATAAATATAGGATTGGCAGATTATTGACCAGCAGGGTTGTTGTGAGAATTAAATAGAGATAATTTTCAAAATTATCTATTCAAGTCATATTTGTTAGTTGCAACAGAAACAGTAATAGTAGCATTAAATCCTCTCTGTCCCCACTTCAGCCTTTCCTCTACAATACTACCTATATTTTTCCAGACAGAGGTGATACCCCTTACTGGATTGTCATTGCTAACATGAGAAAGCACAAAATTCTTAGGCAAACAAGGGTTTTCAGGAGCTGGACATTGCAGACATGTTCAGTATTCTCTCCCCTCTTATCCCATATGCAAACTTAATTCCAACTACACTGTTCTACTTGCATGTTACCCAGATATGCCATGTTCATGGTTATGCTTTGGCAAATTTGATATCTGTCTTAGTCATCTAGTGTCACTATAACAGAAATGCCACAAGTGGATGGCTTTAACAAAGAGAAATTTATTCTCTCACAGTCTAGGAGGCTAGAAGTCCAAATTCAGTGTGCCAGCTCCAGTGGAAGGATTTCCCTCTCTGTCAGCTCTGGGGGAAGATCTTTGTCATCAATCATCCCAGGTCAAGGAGCTTCTCAGCACAAGGACTCTGGGTCCAAAGAACACAATATTCTCCTGGCTCTTGTTTCTTGGTGGTATGAGGTCCACATGTCTCTCTGCTCATTTCTCTCTTTTATATCTCAAAAGAGATTGACTTAGACACAACCTAACCTTGTAGATTAGTCCTGTCTCATTAACATAACTGCCTCTAATCCTGCCTCATTAACATCATAGAGGTAAGACTTACAACACGTAGGAAAATCATATCAGATGACAAAATGGTGAACAATCCACACAATACTGGGAAACATGGCCTAGCCAAATTGATACACATTTTGGAGGAAACGATTCAATCCATAGCAATATCCATTAACAGATCCCCTTCCACCGGGATTGGCTTACCTTCATTCGGAAGGATTTCTGGAACCACCCTGGTCTAAACTGCATTAGATGACTCTTTCTGGTATCTCTTTTCATTCCCACAAGACCCTCTGATTCCTATGCTAAAGTTCTTCTTACTCTGTGCTTTAATTGGTTACTTGTCTGATTCTGTTATTAAACTGGTAAGTCACTTGAAAGCCATTCCTGGATCCTATTTATTAGTACATGCCAGCGCCATCCCATATCAGATAATTCAACAATCTTTCAATAATATACTATACTGTTTATTTGGTAAATCACAATAAACTAATGTCAATACCTCAAAACAAGCATTTTCCATTATCCTTATAAGCTTTGGCTGAATAAAGTTACACACCATTCTGATATCCTTTTCACCTTTTGTCACTTTCCCCTATGCAATATTCCAACATTTCCAACTTTTCAGTTTATGCACTAGGCTCAGTATAGCACTCTGATGATACCACTGGGTATCCTTGAGACAGCACAGAGTCTCAATGCCTAGTGGGGTTGGGGATAGTGCACAGCTGCCTTAGATTCTCCAAGGAATACTTGGGAGTGTGGCAGGCAGAATATTGCCCCTTACCTAAAGATGTCCACCCCCTACTCTTGGGAACCTATGAATATGTTATGATACATAGCCGGAGGGATTAAGGTTGGAGATGGACTTAAGGTTACTAATCAGCTGAATTTAAAATAAAGAGATCTATCCTGGATTGTCCAGGTGGGCCCAATCTAAGAGTCCCTTAAAGCAAAACAAGGAGGCAGTTCAGAGTTGGAGATTTGAAGGTGCTACATAGCTGACTTTGAAGATGGAGGAAGAGAGGCATGAGGCAATGAATACAGCCTCTAGACCCTGAAAAAGACGAATGATTTTCCCAAGGGCCTCCAGAAGGAACGTAGCCCTGCCAGCCTCATGATTCTAGCCTAGTGAAACCCATTTTGGACTTCTGACCTGTAGAACTGTAAGATAATATATTTATGTAGTTTTAAGCCACTAAGTTTGTGGTTATTTGTTACAGCAGCAATAGGAAACTAATACGAGAAGGTAGGATCTCCATGTTGAGAACTGTTGCAGTAGATAAACAGATTACACATTGATGCATTTTAGAATAGAGTAAAAATCCTCTCACTTAATCCTGCAATCCAGTACATATGTTCTCAGCGTGGATGGACTTTGCTGCAGATAAATTTGTGTGTGGGTGTGAAAGAAAGAGAAAGGCATTTTATTTTCTAAGTCATTAGTTTTTGGTTAACATCTAACAGGAAAAAATTGAAAAAAATAAAAGCATCCATTGTTATGAGACCTACTTCATTGAAGACAACCAACTCCATAATTCATTGTTTTCAGGTGAAATATTTAATTCTGGTTTTAGTTATCTGGAAGTTTACTATAAAATATATATATTTTCAATTCTCAGGATACTTATGACACTTTCTCCTTTCATCTGTAGTTGTAAGAAAATAATAGAAGGTGAGAGTATAAATGAGAGGTTTAGAATACTCCTCTTAAGTTAAATTATTTATGTTATGTCTTCTCCACATCTTTCTGCACTTCCATTTCACAAGTTCAACTTCAGCAGGAGCAGTAGCTGAACAGAATCTGCTAATGAAGCCACCCTTACAAGCTGGGTCAGAGTCCTACTTTTGCATTTGGATTGCTATCCTAGCTCAAAGCTTTTGAAGAGGAGTGTGCATGGAAAATGCTAATGAATTTAAGCTGGTTTATGTGTAATTACTAGATATTTAAATGCAAAAATTAAAGTATTTTGCAAACATTTTAAAGCATAAATGGACTTTCTAAAACTCTTCTTTATAGATCAGAATTTCCTGAGTCAAAGTAAGATTGCCAGGTAGGTGAAAACTTAGCATGCCCTTAACTTGGGTATTTTTTCTATTCCAGAATCTTTCCTATTGTAACCAAGTTTTATACAGCTATTAGAGACTCTATTGCCATCCAGGCATATGAGGGAAATCAATCAATCAATTCAGCAGTCTTTTTAGTAAAGCTTAGTCTTTGGTATAATGGGAGGTAGCAATGGGCTGTATGTTGTAAGAGTCTAAGTATAGGTCCAATATTCCAGTCATATAACACAATATATTTCTCCCTTAAGACCCTTGCATTCCAAATGATATAGATTAAAAACAAACAAAAATAATTTTACAAATTAGAATGTAGAAACAATTATTATTGCCCTAGTAATTTTTTTTTTTTTAATTGATGATTTGCAGTTTTATACCATAGGTGGTTGTAAGAGGGTCATGCCCCCAGCCCTCACCTAAGTTTACCTCTGACTATGGAAAGTTCCCTGCACACTGACCACTTCTCTGCCTATGAACAGTCCCTGCAAGGAAGCAAGCATGCTTGGACATACCTACGCTCAACCCTGAAGTGCAGGCGGTAATATTCCCTGGCTCAACCCTCAATGAACTGGGGATGGAAGATCATTGATAAATGTGTCAGTATCCCTGTTCTTTTAGGTCTGACTATTCAGAGGTGTGGTCTACCCAGTTTCTTAGAGGATCTCCAGTGGGATTGAACCCCAGTTGCCTGTAGCAATAACCCACTCATTAATGTACCCTTTATTGGCTTGTCCGGCATCTTCGTTTCCCTTTTCCCTATTTCTCAGTTTTGTCTCTTGGTTTTACCTTCTAAATAAACTAGCAGCACCCAGGTCCTTGTCTAAGGCTCTGCTTTTGAAGGAAACCCAAAGAAAGGCTGTATAAATTTCCCGCCTAAGCCTGTTGCTCTTTCAAAGAGGCCTGTGTATTAAAGGTTAAAAGAAACATTGCAAATCAAAAGCTTAAAGACACCGGGAAGGTAACACAAGTAGTGTAGGCCACTGGTAAAAACTGCGGACGTGAGACTGATGAAGTTAAGAGCCACGTCCCAAATAAAACACATGCACATTGTTTACAGGAGGTCGTAGCTACTTGGGGCAAGTAGACTGCTGCCAAATGAGAAACTTGGACTGGAGAATCGATCAATTAAGATTTGTATATGAAATTTTTAATTTTGAAATGTGGTGAGAAACAAATAAACAATAAGCAAAAACACTTCTGTAGGTTTAACTCAGCCCATGGGCTCTAAGTTCTCACCACCTTTTATTTAAGGACTTTTTTTCCCTCCGTCAAATATCAGTTCTGCAGTCAGAAGGCAAATTACTTGTCTATCTGACAATGATAAGACTCACTTCTGACTTATCAGCCTTAATTACTCTGCTAAGAAATAATGATGGTAGTTGCTGTGAATTGTTTCCACTGAGATTAAATATGCTAAAACTCTTATGAAACAAAAAATGTTGCTTATCTCCTGTTGATTCCTTTAACAGATTTAGTACATGTTTACTGAAGGTCTATGAGCTCAGGGAACATCCCTGAATGAAACAGTCAAAGTACACTCTCCTTGAGTAGGATATATTCTAGTTGATATGAATATTAAACTATCTTTTAAGCCATTTAAAATGGCGATGTCTAACAGTTATTACTAAAGACTTTCCTGAGGTAGTACTAATTTGGGGAAGTTTACAAGTAAGTATTTTTTGTAACAAAGAATAACCTTCATATTATATTATTTGTTTATTTGGGTTGCAATATTTGTTTCATCCTTGGTTCTCTACCTATTCCGTTTTGTGGATTTCATGGATTCTCCAGAACTTTTACTACTACACAATGAAGGGAAAGGGAAAAAAATGTCAGTGTGGTAGGTGATTTATTTAAATTACATGATGCTAATATATATGTTTTTAATTATTGGAGCTGAGGACAATGAGTTTAAAAGGAAAAAAAATAACCTTCTCATGGTCACGTAGCTAAAAACTAGGAACTCAATATCTAGACCTGAGTCTCTCCAAACTACTTTTCACTACTCATTGTATGAATGCTTCTCATCCTGGGTAGGGAACAATGTGCCAGAGGGTAAGATGAGTATCTTCTTGGATCACCTAATTTACCTAACTCAAATCAATATACATGTTTAAGATGGAATTAATATTTAAATTACAGTTCAGATTTGCCATAGGGTACTTAAATAATTCCAAGCTCCATGGTTTATGCAATCAGAAGTTTGGAAGATGCTTTGGGGAAAAGACTGCATTGCACTCAATTCTTTACCAACAGCCCAAATTTCATTTCTAAGTTGCAGACCTGTATCAAACTGTCTACTGGTATCTCTACTTGGTTACTCCATAGGAATTACAAACTCTATATGCTGAAACTTGACTCATCCACATTCCCACACACAACCTGATCTGCTGTTTGTATTTGCTTTTTCACTTAACAGAAGCATAATCCACTCTTTCAACTGACCCAGAGACTTCAACATTTATCTTCCTTAAACATCATATCTAAGCAGTCAGCAGGCCTTTAATATTCAATTTACTTCAGATCTTTTCATTTATCTTCTACTTCCATCTCCACTGCTACTCCCTAATTTTTGGCTCTCCTCTCATGTGAACTTTTTCAATAATTATCTAACTGAACTTCCTGCTTTCTATTTGTTCTGCTTTTGATTTATCCTACCACATGATGCAAGAGATTTTTCTAAAATATAAATATTATCGTGCTATTTCCTTGTTCAAAACTGTTCATTGACTCCTCGTTGCCTATTACAAAATCTAAACTCGTTAACCCAGTAACCAAGACCCTCAATAAACTACCTATCCCATTTCCTTTCTTACTACCTCACTCCTCTAACAGCCTATACTCAAGCCATTCTGTAATAATTACAATTCCCAGGAGGCTCCATCTTACAAAATATGCTTATCTTTGCTAGTTTACCATCCTGTTCACTTTGCAGATTTCTATTTCTCTTATATTGATCAGTTTAAAGAGCCTCACTGAAGCCCTTTCTGATCATTTTTCCCAATAGAAAATCTATTAATCTCCCTATGTGAGCTCTTTGCTTTATTGCACTACTCACAGTGTACTGCAATATTTTATATATGCATCTAATTCTTCACTAGATTGAGGACTTCCTTAGGGTATAGACTGATCTTTTTTAATCATTACATTCCTGGTACCTACCATATTTGGTTCACACACAAACATACCACAAGCAAATACAAACTATCTAGTGTCGTTCTTGTGGGTAGAAGTTCTGTTGTTCCCAAGGTCAACTTTTTATTCATTTGTTAGAATCCTCAGTATCTTGTCCACGCATATGTTACTATCTACAAATCTTTTCTTTATGCCCTTAATCTGAAGAGCCCTTGAGCATTTGCTTTTTTTTTTTTCTCATTTCTTTGTGTGAATTAAATGAGATAGAAACATATGTTGATAAGTCAATTAGACAAAGGACTGTTCTTCTAGAGGCTGAAACTATAATCATCAAAGTGTGAATTAAGATATAGATCAGAATAAAAGGAGTAGCATGGAAAATTAGAGAAAGCATAGTGGAAATGGATACATCTAGATCTCTTAGGCTCATAAAAAGGAGAAACTCTTCTGAATTAAAGCAAAGAGGGCAGACGATCTTGTCAACTACCCTTGGTTCAGAACCAGTTTTGTAGCACCAAGAATACAATGATTCTAGCACTGAAGTAGATTGTCAGCAGTTGTAATTAGAATGGGTCTCTCCAAAGAATTTAAGAGCACCTAAAACAACTATAGCTACAGGGATCACAATACAGGGCCCTGGAGAGAGCTGGAGAAAAATGTAGAACAAAATTCTAACTCACAAAAAAATAAAAAACGACCAGACTTACTGGTCTGACAGAGACTGGAGAAATCCCAAGAGTATGGCCCCCGGACACACTTATGGCTTAGTAATGAAATCACTCTTGAGTCACTCCTGAAGTCACTCAGTAATGAAGTTCACCCCTCAGCCAAAGATTAGAAAGGCCCATAAAACAAAAAGAGACTAAATGGGCACATGAGCCCATGTGCAAGGAAGAGAAAGCAGGAGGGGACAAGAAAGCTGATAATGGGGAACCCAGGGTTGAGCAGGGGCAAGTGTTGGCATGTTGTGGGGTTGGCAACCAATGTCACAAAACAATATGAGTATTACTTATTTAATGAGAAACTAGTTTGCTCTGTAAATCTTCAACTAAAGTACAATAAAAATAAAAATAAAATAAAAGAACTAAAGCTGACTTATCTTCAAGGACAGTGGTATCCACCAAAGTAATTAATGTGAGATCATATTTTCAAAATCCCCAAATCTCAGCAGTTTAGCAAAAGCTAAAAAAAAAAAAAAAAAAGAAAATGGTCTATTTCTCATTCACATCACAATCTGCTGTGAATTAGAATATATAATGTTGTCAAATTAAGAACATACCCTCTGAAGTCACTACGGACAGAGAGAAGAGAGTGTGGATAAACATACAGAGGTTTTGCGAACAAGCATATAAATGACTTGCATCATATCTATTCATATCTCATTAGTCAGAACCAGTCATACCAGAACCCAGTCATGTGGCCCTAACCTAACAGCAGGGTGTCTTAATTTTGATGCAAAGGGGGTCTGTGGACGTCTTAGGTGGTCTGTCAGGTGCAGCTCGAGGAAGTGTGACACAGGAAGGCTAGAAAACAAATAGAATTTAATACTCACAAGTACCAGAGAGGAAACTACAACTTGCCTCCACGCAAGGCCACACAGGGGCTTGAACCTAGAAGATACAACACAGAGTAGCCCACAGCAGTGTGCATGAAAGTCAGCAAGATAGAGAGCCTTCCCAGATAGTACTGACTATTTGGGAGAACCAGTTAGTTATCCAGGAGCAATCCAGCAGCATTCCTGTGGGTTACTCTCGGCCATGACAAGACCCAGTGATGTCACTAGGGTTGGTGTCACCCAGTACAGTAACTTATGGTATCAATGCCCTCACCATAGACCTCCTCCTATACCAGACTATACAGAATCCTTAGTAATGTTTTCTGTACTAATATTACTTACAAATTGTAAATCGTAATTCCAGTATATCACTCCTTCTTTTCCTTTATTACTTCCTTCTCAAAAAAGTGATTGCTATAAGTTCATAAAACTAATTACCACAATACTGTAGCTAAACTAAAACACCAAAAAATTTGACAAAATCAGAGACTGTAAAACACCAGCAGCAACGAAAACAACAGCATGTACTGCATGCAGATGAAACCGCATGATTCAAAGCATCTTATAATTGGATAATAATGACAGCTCTGACGGAAGTACCTTAGAAAGTTCAAAAAGCAAATTAGCACAGAGTTTTAGCCTTGTAGATATATTGACGTATGTAAGCTGGGCTTAGGAAAAATGTTTTTGTTGCTGTAACTAACAACAAGGATATTTTTATAGGCAGTCATTTGGATGTCACCCCCTCTGACAGTGTCACACAGTCTGGTCTGCACCACCCCCCACATCCCCCTACTGATGCCACTAACAAGACCATCCCATCCTCATCACCAATTGTCTTAATTTTGACCCAAAAGGGTCTGTGGGTATCATAGATGCTCTGTCAGGTGCAGCAGGAGGAAGTGAGATTCACGCAGAAAGGCCAGAAAAAAGAATTTGGTAGCACAGAGCCCAGAGAGGAAAAGCCTCACTTCCCCCAAGGCCACACAGGAGGTTGCACCCAGGTACAAGACAACAACAAGCAGAGGGCTTATGTAGGGCAAGCAGGGTGGGGTCTTGGAGTTAGCACACGCTGAAGTCTTATTGGTCAGTTTAAGAGTTTTTACTGCATTGCGCAGGAAATGGAGAAGTTATACTCACAGGCATGCCCCATAAGGTCTCATGTGATAGGAACTCGTTACCGTCTTTTAACCTATCTCTCCACTGCTATAGTTACTTACTCCTTGCCCCTCCCAGCCATGCCCCATACAGCTGCCTCTGATTACAACTTGCAGGTCTAACTGGGTGAATGGGACCGGAATCTACAGTATTAGCAGTCAAATCTACAGTATTAGCAGTCTGACTTCCCTAAGTCCGGCTTCTTTGTCTATAAAAAAGAAAAAATAAGACCTTTCACCGAGGTTGCTGTGAGAATTCATGAATACATGTTAAATGTTTATATAATATCCGCTACAGAGCAGGTGCTCAAAAAGAGGTATCATGGTATTATGATCATTATTGTTGTTGCTATCATTATTATTATTTTTTAGGTCATTTGGACAATCATGATCTCATCCTTCCCCACAGAATGAAGATTCTGTTTCAGGTAATCTAGAACAAAACTTCCCGTAAATTGTGCAGCTATCTTTTGATGGCAAAATGCAAATTGCAAAGGTTTCAATTTTGAAATTAAAAACTGTAACTACCTATGTCTCAAATCCTTTGATGACATCCCCATACTATCATAAAGTACTTAAAATTCTCTGCATTATCACCTACCTTCCTCTCCAACTTTATCTCTTACTACTCCTTCTCCTTGCTTTCTGTTCTCCAAGCATATCAGCTTTATTTCCATTCCTAAAATATACCTCCCTACAAGGCTGCTTTGCACAGGCTGTTCACACGGATATAGAGGGAGGAAAAAAATGGTCTAGATAGAGCAAACAACCTGTACTTTCTGAGAGTTCAAATATCACTTTCTCATAAAAGCCTCCCCTAGGTTTCCTGATGTTAAGCCATTGAAGGTACTCTCATTGCAGCTGCAACTGTTGGAACCACAATGTCATCAGTGACCAGAAACGTAGGGGCCAAAACCAGTACTGGTGTTGCTAAGATCCTTACTGATGCTGCTGGAGCTCTCAGTATCATGCAGTCACCCTCCGTTGTCCTCTGCTATTACTTCACTGCCAATCACAAGATAGAGGCAGAAAAAAAAAGGCTTATGCTTTTTGTGTGTGTGTTGGAGCCTCCTGACAGACTCCCATTAGCAAGGAAGCCAGATGACAAAGTTGTCTAAATATGTAGTTTACAGGCTTCCAACCCTAGTATATATTCTCATAGCATGATATATCTCAGTTTCATAGCATCTGTCACTGATGAAATCTTATAGTCACTTGGGTGTTTTTTATTAATATCTCTCCAAGGAATGTAATCTTCGTAAAGATAGTGGAAATTGTCTTATATTTGTTTATTTTACTCAATAATTAGCATAATACCTGGCTCACAGTGGGTATGCAACAAATGTTTAATAAGTGAATAAATGAATATTATGACATGCTTAATTGTAAGGTGTCCCTAGTAATTTGCTAATAAGAATTAGTAATACACTAATAATATATGCTAGATAACCAATATATACTGAAGTAAATTATTAATTTTTCCTAAAATTGTGAATGGCTTCAAAGTTCTTACATAATAATGTGTATCTTCACTCCCTTGCTTTATAAGAAACTATTTGAGTAAGAAAAGAACAAGAATATTAGAAATACTCATCATCTTAGTCATCTAGTGCTGCTGTAACAGAAATACCACAAGTGGATGGCTTTAACAAAGAGAAGTTTATTTCCTCACAGTAAAGTAGGCTAAAAGTCCAAATTCAGGGCGTCAGCTCCAGAGGAAGGCTTTCTCTCTGTCGGCCTTCTTCCCATCAGTGTTCCCCCAGACTAGGAGCTTCTTTGCGCAGGGACCCCGGTCCAAAGGATGCACTCTGCTCCTAGCACTGCTTTCTTCATGGTATGAGGTCCCCCTGTCTCTCTGCTCACTTCTGTCTTTTATATCTCAAGAGATTGCCTCAGGACACAATCCAGTCTTGTAGATCCAGTCCTGCCTTACTAACACAACTGCCACCCATCCTCCCTCATTAACATCATAGAGGCAGGATTCGCAAAATACAGGAAAATCACACAATACTAGGAATCGTGGCCAAGCCAAATTGACACACACATTTTTCGGGGGACATAATGACACTCATCATCAATATCTCATCAAAACAGCAGCCCATAGTCATGATGAGTCTGTGGTAAGGAAGCATAGACCTCAACTACCACATCGATAACAGAAAAAAGTTTTGGAGAGTAGTTGACCTAGAAGACTGTTCTAACCCAACCAGAGCTCTTCAAGGAACTCTAAGGCTTCTGTTCTCATTTCTCCCTTATCCTCCTCTAGCCTTGCATTCTTAGTAAGTGCATGGCTTTTAATATCCAGTTTTAATATTTAAAGCTTGCTTCACTGCATCTAGTCATTAAACATATTATGACTACAATGGAATTGGTGCAAAAAAAAAGGATAAAATAGGAGTTTAAGGCACTTAGCACCTAAAAGAGCTGCAGATGGGCTAAATAATATTTTCAGAATGTTTATACATAGTTGTAACTTTTTCTGTGCTCTCTGGTAACTACATGCTGTGAGCTCTGTTTCACATTCATGAAGAATTAGTTGGGTTCTGGCTTTATTTTAGATCACCTTAACATATGTAGTTCTAAATAGCTGGCATTCTTTTGAGGTTGTTACATCACAGATTTTTTTTTTTTTCTTTTTCTCAATATGTGTAGTCTACCTTTTAGAGACTTTTTTCAAGAAAGTTTTGGCTATCTCTCACTTGTTTACACATATACTCGAGCTACCTGACATATAATTTGGCAAAGTAAATTTAATTGAAGACAGGAAGAGACCTCAATCATGTATACCAAACCAAAGCAAACCCAGGGCCATCAAGTCGATTCTGACTCATAGCAACCCTACAGGACAGAGGGTTTTCAAGACAATCTTTACGGAAGCAGATTGCCACATCTCTCTCCCAATGAGTGGCTGGTAGATTAGAACCGCTGAACTTTCAGATAGCAACTGAGTGCTTTAATCACTGCACCAGTAGGGCTCCTTAAATCATGTATAGTCTATGTTATTTTCAAGACAATAAAGTTTATATCATGGAAAGAAAAGTAAATGTATTATTGGAAATTTCTCATTCAACTGTATTTTTTTTTTAATAATAGGCAGAAATAGAAGTTTCTTTTTGTTCAAACAGCTGAAAGATTAGCAGTAAATCTTTATTCAAAATGTTTTGTGGCTCAATAAATATTGGGTGAATAAATGCATAAATGAAGGTTTCTAAGTGATCTATGTTTTAAGTAACTTTTATTTTACTGCCCAACATATAATATTAACGTTTAAGAAAAATGAAATTTATAAATTAAAGAATAAACTCTTAGCTCTTTTGATCTTATATTGGATTTTAGATACTTCTCATAATTTATAAAGTCTTCTAATCTGAAAACATCTGTCAGCTTGCCATAAGGGGAAAAAGAAGTCATTTGAAAAAAAGAAAACAATAACATCAGATCAATACACTTTCATAGATTTCACTTTTCCATTGGTTTCCGTTGAAAATATTTTTTGAAAGGCATAATAGCATCTCATTTTGTAAGTATGATTCAATTTCTGGAAAATTCACTTTTCTTTTAGAGCTATTTTGGAATTTGACATTTTCAAAAGTGAAAAACAGAAAATTTTAAAAGTTACACATAGTAAAACTTTAAAAAAATTTACAGGAAAAAAATATTCTGACTTCAGCCTTTAAAAAAAGTAAATCTGTCTGTTACATAACAAATAAACCAGGTATCATCAGAAGCAGATGCCAACGAAAGGTTTCATTACTGAAGTCAAGAGATAGCTTCATCATCTATGATCATTTCCTTCAGTGAAAGGCCAGTCAGATCCTTGGAATTGAAGCCCATGGTGTCTGAGTGGAAATCTACCAGTAGAAACCAAACAATTTAAATGAAGAATAGGAAAAATTTTGAGAAGTTCTGAAAGGAAATGCTGAAAAAGTGGAGGCTAATTATTTGCATATCACAGAGGAGATTGAAATTCATTAAATGAAAAAAAACTCTTCAAGAGTTCAATTTTTCTGTATATTCTAATTTGGTTTGGAATAGATAGACTCTAATTCATGGTATTTTGCACCAATAGTGTTTGGGTTTTTTCTTTTTCTTTTTAAGAGTTAGTAGCTTTCTCAGATTTTTGAGAATTATATTTCAGAGCATTTGAATGATAAATGATACTATTTCTTTCAAAGCCACTTTTGAAGGCATTCTGGGAATATATTATAAAGTTTACGTATCTGTATAGGGAGCCCTGTTAGGTAGTGGTTAAAAGCTACAGCTGCTAACCAAAAGGTCAGCAGTTTGAATCCACCAGCCACTCCTTGGAATCTCTATAGAGCAGTTCTCCTCTGTCCTACAGGGTCTCTATGAGTCGGAACAAACTCGATGGCACATAATAACAACATAATATATTTATGTATATATAATATATATATGTAGATAGGATATATATGTATATACACACACATATACACATATACATACGTATATACATTGTTGTTGTTGTTAGCTGCCATTGAGTTACCGCAGACTCATGATCACCCGATGCACAATGGAAGGAGACAGTTCCTGGCCCATGTTGTGCTTCATAGAGTTTTCACTGGCTGATTTCATGAAGTAGATTACCAAATCTTTCTTCATACTTAGTTACTTATTTCCTTCCATACATTGTTGTTAGGTGTTACTGAGTTGATTTTGGACTCATAACAACCTCATGAGACACGGTAGAACTGGCCCACGGGGTTTCCTATGCTGTAATCTTCACAGAAGCGGATTGTCAGGTCTTTCTTCTGCAGAGTCATTGGGTAGGTTCAAACTGCCAATCCTTCAGTTAGCAGCTGAGTACTTAAGCATTGTGCCACCAGGGCTTCTTCTACTTCCATAAAAGTAATAATTTATACAAACACCTAAGACTTACAACTTTCCTGAGTATTTGTTCATTTACTGATCTGTCGATGATAGATTGCATTTAATAGACACACATCATCATTAATTTACACTGAAATAAGACTGGCTATTTATCAAGCAATCATCAGTTCTAAGAAAGAATATTTTCAGCTTCCTGGCTGCCTTGGAGAATTTGCTTTAACATCAAATCAGAAGGATTTTTTTTTTCCTTGTGAAATTTTCTTAGTCATTTACTAATGGTCTCATTCTGCTCCCCCCATGCTCTCTCAGAAATGTAACTATTTTTAGAGAAGTAATTCAAAGTAAATACCTTATCACCAACTTGGGTTTTGGTAACCCAAGTGTTAAATTTAGCCAGTAGCACAATCTGCATCTGATTTCTGTATTTTCCTGTTATTTACCAAGTGTCGCCTTCTGGGGCATAAATAATTTAGAGTTCAAAGTGGATAATGATTCTAAGTGCTAGAAAGCCCCAAATCACGTTTATTTCATTTGCTAATGTTTCCCTCATATAATCTATATCTGAAACTACTCCACTTGCCCTCTAATTTTAAACAAAATTCTTCTTATAATGCCAAATTTAAGCATTCTTCTGGCAAAGGATAGGCGAGTAAATTAAAGATGCAGATGAGTTGATTTTATAGAACATTTTATATGTATCATTATTAATGACACTAAATATTCTTACCATACGAATTCTAATAGAAAAATATTACTTTTAACTTGACCAAAACAAATCAGAATATGAAAACAATCAATATGGATTGATTTAAAAAACATTTTATTGATATCTGTTATTCAACACTGGCTTCTAAAATATAAGAGAATTTAAATATATATATTTTTAGTGAAAATATCCATAACTAGGTACCCTGATGTGCAGTGGTTAAGAGCTCGGCTGCTAACCAAAAGGTCAGCAGTTCAAATCCACCTGCTGCTCCTTGGAAACCGTATGGGACAGTTCTACTGTCCTACAGGGTTGCTATGAGTCGGAATTGACTTTAAGGCAATGGGTTTTTTAATCTATAGCTAACCTACAACTCTTGAGAGAATCTAATCACAATTTTAATTGAATATTTCTTATAACAATGCCTGGTGAATAATTTTAAATGTCCACTTCAGCACTTGCTGAAAATGACACAGCAGATTCTTCATAGTAGTGAGAAACACTTTATTACTTTATTATGGTGATGTCCTTATATCAAAAAGCAGCCATTTCAAATATTTTCATTCGATTTATATGACTTTAAACAATTTTTGGAATGAGAAAAGATCTAACAGATGATCTAGACCACGTGCTCATTTTAATGACTGAGGGAAAAGAAGTTTAAAAAGTTTTTACTTTTCCAAATTTACAAAACTAGACTGTAGCAGATTTGGGATTGAAACTCCAGGATTCTGGTGGACGACTCGGGCTATTCTACTTTGCTGCTTCTGATGAAAGTTTGTGAAGTTTTAAATCTCTTTCAGAAACACATAACACAAACAAGTTTAAGATATCATTATTAAAAACAAAGAGTACTTCAAAATAGTATCTAACCTCCCATCAGTGATTTTAATGTCTTACTCAAAACCAAAGCATGAAAATTTCTTATGTTTCAATTCTGTCTTAGATGAGAAAATAATTGAGATTTTTAAGGAAATGAACTAGAATATGTCTACTTGTTTATGTGCATGGGGCGAAATCTGCCTTTTCTTTATCTTCTATACGTAAAAACCAAAAAACCAAACTCATTGCCGTCGAGTCAATTCTAACTCATAGCGACCCTATAGAACAGCGTAGAACTGCCCCATAGGGTTTCCAAGGAGCAGCTGGTGGATTCTAACTGCCCACCTTCTGGTTAGTAGCTGTAGCTCTTAACTTCTGTATGTAACAAGAGCAATATTTAGCACCAACCCCCAAAAAGGGACGCACTACTAAAATTCTCTACCCATGTGTGCTCATTTATAAAGTATGGATAAATAGTACTAATGTCATATGACGTTTATGATGACTCGTGGTGAGGATGAATATAAAGATGTTAACGTAGTGGCTTGCACATAATAAGGGTTAAGTAAATTAGTTATTAATTACTGTTTTTAATTGACTGGCTTTGCTGAATTATCATCTTCTAATATAATCTGATTCAATTATTTTATACGAAACAGAAATTCCTCATACGTCTTTTACTGTTCACTTCCATACATTTTTTAGCTACTACTTCCTCCTAGTTCAGCAATGATAATGCCATTATTTAAAGGAAAGAGGCTAAAATAATATCTACCAAGTACCTATTCTAACCAAACTCTGTCCGAGGTATTTCTCACAGTCATCCTATAAGATAGGTATTTAAAAACTCCCGCTGTAAAAGCATGGACGCTAAGTTCAAAGAGACTGACTTGTCTAAAACTCCATAGCAATAGAGACCCTGAATTCAAATTTAGTTATGCCTGCTTTTGAATTTCATCAACTTTCTAGTCTATCAGACAACTTCAAAAACTGAAAGGACATGCCACTTTAAAAAAAAAAAAATCATTTTACTGGTTTTTACTAAAAATTGTGTTTAAATCATAGGTAATTCCACCCCTCTGTGTCACCTAAGACCAATGAGCAGTAGACTGGGAATCAATTTCTAAATGCAGTTCCCAGCTCCACCGGACTGTGAATGATACGCGGTCAGATTTAGGATTTTGAAGTTCCTGTCTAATATCATCTCACAAGCTTTTGAAGGTTGTTTTACCTAATCCAGTGCAATACCCCACACACACACACACACACACACACACACACACACACACAAGGACATCTACCTCATTCTCTCTTTGAGAGGCTAGAGCCTTCTTTCTGTGGTAACAATCACACCTCACTGTGCAACATGGCCTGATCTCCTACCAAGTCCCTTTTAATGATGCCTATTGGAATACATTTGGCCTTCAGGACACTTTCTCAGGCCTTGCATAAACTATGCTCAAAGAAGTCCTTATTTCCGGACATTGAAAATCAAATCATGATGAACCTTCCCTTGAATAAGATGATTGCCTTCTTTTAGCAATATGCGTCAAGTGATGTGCTAAGCACTTTATACACATTATATTATTTACTAGGCATTGTAAGTGTATGCCATAGATACTACATTTTGTCCCTATTTTAAAATCAGAGAGGTTAATCGAATTACCTAAAGCTACAGAATTACTAACTGGCAGATCCGAGATTATAAACCAGATGTAGTAGAGATGATTCCAGCTTCTGCCTTGTAATGTTTATATTAGATAAGCAAACTCTTGGAGCTGGTCAGACTTCAGCCTGGCATCATCACCTTAGAGAATCTCCACAAGAAATATTAGCACTATTTTCTCTGTTTCATGTTCCCCAGCTTTTCCCAACAAAAAAAATAAGGAGTTGGATATTCAAAACTGTGGGCTTTAAGAATATTGCTGTTAGCTGCTGGGGAGTTGGCTCCTGACTCATTGCGACCCCATGCACACTGTTCAGTCCTGCACCATCCTCATGAACAGTTGTGCACAGGACTGTTGTGATCCACAGGGTTTTCACTGGGTCATTTTCAGAAGTAGATCACCAGGCTTTTCTTCCTAGTCTGTCTTAGTCTGGAAGTTCCACTGAAACCTGTTCAGCATCAGAGTAACACACAAGCCTCCACTGACGGAGGAGAGGTGGTTGTACTTGAGGTGCGTTAGTCAGGAATCAAACCCAGTTGTCCCACATGGAAGACAAGAATTCTACCCCTGAACAACCAGTTGAGAATAGCAACCTATAATAATGGTCAGATGCTTAAGACTGTGAGGTCAAGATAGCCTCACTGTCTAGCATCTCTCTACACAGTTACAGATACTTCATGAAACTGTTGCCCTTTTCATTTTCATTTATTAAATGTGCTATCTTTTGAAACCATAGTATTTATGCAAAACAAAAGAAATAAAAATATTCACAAACTTTACAACCTAAAATTTACTATTTGTCCTGTCAAAAAATTTTCCAACTGATGATATAGAAACCTTTGTAAAGTTTAGTCATGATGTACGTTGTTTGGGAAATGTTGGACTTGTTCTATTAGTGCTCGGATGGCTGTAATGAAGGCAGCTGCTGGGGAGATTTGGCAGGTTTACAAATGAAGTTAGAAACGTACATGTTTATCACTTAGAAGCTGCATACACCTACTGTTCTTCTTCACCAAAAGATAACAATTCCACATTTTATAGGCAATTGTCTTTCTTTTTTTATCCCAGAGGCTCAGCAAAATTCAATAAGTTTATTTTAGTGAAAACCACCTTGCTGCACTCAGCATCTTTCCTGAGCAAAATCCCTTAAAATAAAATGAGCAGGAGCCATTACTGCAGAGTGAACAAAGCCAAAATAATCACAAGCCCATTTCTTTCCAAATGAGCTCATTACTATTAATTTCTTCTCTCCTTGGAGAATATTTGAAGAAGCAAGTTCATCAGGAGAGTAAAATGAATGTAAAAAAACAAAGTTGGTAAAAATATCTCTTCACTTCAAAATTGCATCCTAAGTAAGGCAATCCCACAGGACACTAACTCTCAACGGCACAAGCTCTAAACAGATATTTCGGATGATTAGCTATGCATGATTCTGCAAACACACGTGGATGTTTTGACACTGGTATCAAACAGAAGTTAAATGTTTGTAGAATCACCTTGGTAAATACACATAATTCAACAGATCTCATTCTGAAGGAACCTATGATTTTCCCTGATCCAAAATCTAAAGAAATTCTATAATTTGAAAGATTATAATAGTAGAGGTTAAAAATTAAACAAATGATTGTATTTGAAGACTTGGTTTTTGTGGACTAAATACTCTGCGGCTACAATACTCCAAGGAGGAAGACAGTATATACAATGGAGCCACATGGTTAGAAGGTAAAACTTTAGGTGGGAAGAGTGAGGTGAATAAAAAGTGTCATTATGTTGGTAAACTTTTCGAACTTCTCTTTCGAACCCCAAATGTTCCCCTTATTAGCTGCCCGAAATCGGACTTTTACTAAATTCTTAGTGCCTCCAGTTTCATCTGTAAAATGAAGATAGCAATAGTTCTTACATTATAAGGATTAAAATAAGACAATACGTGTAAATTACTTAGGACAGTACTTGGCACATAGTAGGATCTGAAAAGTGTTGGTTATTATACTAATTTTGTTACAGTAGTCCCCTCGTATCTGCGGTTTCACTTGCCTAGTTTCAGTTCCCTGCAGTCAACAGCAATTCGAAAATGTTGCGTATCATGATGAAATCTCATGCTGTCCCTCTCTGGCATTCACAGAACTTTTATTAAAGTATATTGCTATAATTGTTCTATTTTATTATTAATTATTGTTGTTAATCTCTTACTGTGCCTAATTTATAAATTAAACTTTATCATAGGTGTGTATGTAAGGACAAACATTGTATATATAGGGTTTGGTACTTTCCTCGGTTTCGGGCATCCACGGAGGTCTTGGAATGTATCCCCCACGGATAAGGGGAGACTACTGTATTTTAGATAGCTATTCTTGTCTTCCCTTGGCTATGTTCTCTCCCAAATAAAAGAGTGTAGTAAGACAAGCATCAACCTGATTCTCTGCTTTTGAAAAGACTAGCACGTCTAGGTGGGAGTTTGGAACCACAGAGTGGGTGACTTGGCAGACTGTGCACACAAGGTGATAAGCATTCTTTTTCTGTAAGCTCATTTTTCCATACTTTCTCAACATATGGTGGTAGTAAATCTTCAAGTCTAAGATCAGGAAGAACAAAATAAATTGTTTGATTTAACTTAGTCTGAGACTTAAGCTGAAGAAGCAAAAAGAATCTTCTTGGATTACACAAGATCCAGCCCAGATCCCTAAGATGAAAGATCAGATAGGGATTTAGGGTCATTTGCAACATTCTCTATCATACACATCCCAAGCAAGCAGCAACAACATCAGAAAGCTATTGAAGATTAGGGGTTTGGAATTCTAGTTTTTGTATTAAAAATATCACATCAATGGTCTCTCTCTCTCTCTCTCTCTGTGTATTCAAATGGCTATTTTTTCCCAACATATAGAATTTTATCACTGCCAAAAGTTCTTCTGGCCATTTTTTTTTTTTTTTTTTGTGAGATGACTTAATGATATGATGGGTAGAGAAGCCACGCTTCTCTATGTACAGTGATAGAATGCTACTGGTTAGCCTGCCTCTACAGCATGCTGTCAAATATTTCATTTAAGAACAGAAACACAACTTTCAAAGAAGTGGTTGCTACCCCTTAATAGCATTCATGCTGTTAAAGCTTTAGGAAATAGAAAGTGAGAAATTGTTATTTAATTTAAAAGTTAGAGATGCACACGTATTAAATAATAAAGTCTCACCCTGATGAAGCATGAATGTCCAATTCCAAAACAGAAAATCAATCAATTTCACTTCTACTGCTTGCAGTTATAGCTTAAATACTTATATACCTAGACATCATGAATATAAGATTTTCAAAGCAAAAGTAAACTTTCTAAACTAAAGATGACATGACACTTGAAATTCATGTAACTTGATTTTTATAAGATTGAAAATTTCAAAATTACAGACGACTTTTCTTTAGCTTCCTTCACAATGATTGTACTATCAATGTTTATCAAATATATAAACATGAAATAGAAACTTCCATCCTCTTCTACACACTTCCCTAACTTCTCCAGCATTCCTCTGAAGAAGGCCATGAAGAACACCTTGTAGAAAAAGACTTTGCTCCTGCTACACCAAAAAATAGAAGGGGTTTTGAATAATTTATCCAAAGCTGTCAATTCACATGTCCTAATGTACTCTTTCAACATGAATGCCATGCAAGGTGAAAGAGCCAACTCGTTGCTTTCCCTTCAATCTCAAACATTTTACTTCTATTTGGAAAATATCCCAACAGAAGCCAGAAAACCCTCTTATGAAACAGGAAATCATATCAGACAATCTGGTAATCAAAACTCAGAAATTTTTATAAAGATTGTACCTCATTACTTGTCCTCTAAATTTTATTTTGTCATTTGTTTTCATCCTTGGACATCAAGTAAGTGCATAAAAGGGACTCATTTTTCAGAAATGATATTCAGACTCTAGAAGGTTTTTTGTTTTTTATTTTTTGTTTGTTTGCTTTTTTAATTCAGTGTCTTACCCACAAGCAACTTTTATTTGATTGGTTTTTCTTGTAATTATATTCTAACATGTAGCTACTGTTCCTCAGCTATAAATAAAGTACAGTGTATAGCCTTTGCCTAACTTGCTGGGTAACCACACTCCCGTCCATACGCCATTTGTATTTGATTCACTCAGTTATAAACGGTAGAAAAAAGATGAACATTGTTGAAGAACTACTCCTCACAGTTCTGTTTATTAGAGATTATGATGCTTCAATATAAAATGATCACAGAGGAAATGAGGGGGAAAAATCAGTCTGAATTACAAACAGGAAAATCAAAGGTAGAGTCAATATGTGCAAGAGTAGGAGAGGATGGCGTAAGTGGTTTTCAAATGTTTTTGATCACAGTTCAGAGCAAGAAATGCATTTCCCTCGTCCACCAGTATACACATAAACATACACACAGTAGATATATGTGCATGCATACACACACACACACATTTACACACACACGAAGAAAAAGAACTATTGTGGTATTTTCCGACCTATCGTATCCCATGCTATGTCATCTCATCCCATACTATTTTGCTGTTTCGTTTATGTTGGGACTTAGTCCAAATATTTACTATAGCCCTTGCAGTGGCATCCCAATGATAGTATTTGCCACATCTGCATCAAATATTTCTTGCTTTCTGCTCTGGGATTCTCATTCACCTCTGCTTGAGACCAGGCTAGAACTCCATCGCCATTGAGATAGATACATAAAAGTAAATATATGTGGTAATTAACACATTTTGGAATAATCCTTGATAATTAAGGATCAAAACCAGTAGAAAAATACTTTCCTTTCCACCCTTGCTCTAGGCATATGTTTCACAATTTTTCAAAGTTATACCAGTGGAATCTAACTCCTTACGTTCACAGTGATGAACAGAATAATACACCTGTGGAGGAGGGGCAAGACGGCACTCTAGGCAGAAACACCACGCCGTCCCTCCACAGCAAAGATCCGAAAAACTAAGCCTAACAGAGAATCAACAATCCTGAAACCCTAGAACACCAAATGAAGAGATAAAGAACTCAGCCAAACACCAAACGGAGTGAGAATACTAAAAGAGAACGCAGAGCGAGGAGAGACTCAGGCAGAGATTCCTTACCAGCTAACGCAGCGCGGATCCACCATCTTGGATTCCTATCTGAGACCAGCAAACAGGAGAGCAGCCTTGCAGAGCATCTGGTCGGAGACAGAACGACCGGTAAACTGCGGTGCGCGCTCTCCCACCACCCACCCCTCTCCGCCTCAGCTGGGGATCCCCTGCTTTCCGTGGCCAGGGTCCCTGGGCTGGGGGGTGCTGGTGCTTGGATTCCGCGTGCCCGGGCTGGCGGCTTTCTGGGAGCCGTTTGCTGGCAGCTAGCGAACCTTTCTCTGCCGCCTCCCCCTCCTTTTGCCTGGGTGCCTGGTTCCGAGTGCTGTCTCTGCTCTCTCCTGCGGGGCTGTAGGGCTGCGTGCGGGCGTGTGGCTGTTTCTAGGTCTGGGCTCCCGCGTGGGTGGGATCCCGGGGCCTTAGTTCGTTGGCCCCTCTGCTTCCCGTGGCCACGGTCACTTAACCCCGAGACTACCGGCTTCTTGGAATTCGCGCCCCTGAGTGGGGGCTCTCTGGGTCCCATTTGTAGGCACTGACTGCTGGTGTTGCCCTTTTTTTTTTTTTCTCAATTTTATTTTTCTTCCTTTTTTGATTAGTTTTGTCATCTTTTACCTCTTTTTCTATTTTGTCTTTCTTCATTGCTTAATTTCTTGTCTCTCTATCTCTTCCTTCTCTTTCTGATCCCTGAATACCAGGCGATGTATGCCTCTGTACCTTCTGGCCAGGCTGAGCTGTGAAAATTGAGACCGACTCCCCCAGACCTCATAGCTGCATCAGTGGGATCCCTGGGAACTTTGCAGTTCTTTAACTTTTCTGATTTTTATTTGGTCATTCTTTCCTTTTCTTTCTCTTCCCCCTTCTGGTTTCCTCCATCCCATAGTCTCTCATCTGTACATTCCAACGACAAGCTCCCCTAGCATTCTTTTATGTTTGGACACTTTTTGCTCCTCCTCCTCTCTCCTCTCCCCCATATCCAGCTTAGCTTCACACATAACCATCTTCCCGCTGCACCCTACCTACCTGCACCGTGCACTAGACATCACATCACCAAGCGGTGCAGGCATGCCCTATTGGAACCTGCCCAGCACTGACTACCGACCGTCCTGGTGGCTGCGGTGAGTGCCACAAGCAACCCATCCCAGTGGCTCCTCCTCAACTAGATCTGCCCAGCTGTACCACAAGAACGAAAAAAAAAAAAAAAATCTACAATCAATAAACGAGAGAAATATCTACTGAATGCCCCGAAAACAGCAAACAATATCAAAACATTTACAAAAACAAGACAAGATGGCTCCAATAGGCGTCCAAATTAGAACACCAGATAACTCTCCTGTGGAAGAAAATGCACTAGAAGTACCTGATACGGAACTCAAATCACTAATACTCGGAATTTTCCAAGAACTGAGGCAAAAAGCTGACAAACATGAGGAAAAAATAGACAAATTTATGGAAAATACAGACAAAAAATTGGAAGAATTCAGGAAGATGATGCAAGAACAAAATGCCAAAATAAATTCACAACTCGAAATTATACAAAAACAACAATTAGAAATCCAAAAGATAAACAACAAGATTTCAGAAATGGACGGTGTCATAGAAGGGCTGAGAAGTAGATTTGAAACCATGGAAGACAGGATCAGTGGAACTGAAGACAAACACTTGGATACAACTCTGTTTCAGGAAAACTCAGAAAAAAGAACAAAGAAAAATGAAGAGACCCTGAGAGTTATGTGGGACACAATTAAAAGCAAAAACTTACGAGTGATTGGCATACCAGAACAGAGGGAGAAAACAGAAAACACAGAGAGGATCATTGAGGAACTGCTGACAGAAAACTTTCCCAATATCATGAAAGATGAAAAGCTGGTCATCCAAGAAGCTCAACGAACCCCATATAGAAGAGACCCCAAAAGAAAATCACCAAGACATATCATATTCACACTCGCTAAAACTAAAGACAAACAAAGAATCCTGAGAGCAGCTCGTGAAAAACAAGAAGTCACATACAGAGGAGAAACAATAAGACTAAGCTCAGATTATTCAGCAGAAACCATGCAGGCAAGAAGGCAATGGGATGACATATATAAAATCTTGAAAGAAAAAAATTGTCAGCCAAGAATAATATATCCTGCAAAACTCTCATTCAGATTTGATGGTGAAATTAGGTCATTTCCAGATAAACAGAAACTAAAGGAATATGCAAAAGTCAAACCAAACTTACAAGAATTATTAAAGGGAGTTCTTCGATCTGAGGACAAACAGCTTAAGCCCTCAGGCAGGACCTAGGACCTAGGACGCAGGTTAACATGAACCAGATACCATTCTAGGAACTGAACTACAGACGACTTTCCAAAAACAAAAGATATACAACAGGGAATCAGAGAAATCAATCAAAGGATGACAACGACATCAAAACAATGAAAGAGGGAACAAACGGCATAGGTATAAAACCTTCTAAAGGAGAAGAAGGCAAGGCGATACCAAGTAACGGTAGACTGCTTCAAAATTATAAAGATAAGGGTAAAATTCATGGTAACCACAAAAAAAGTTAACAAACCAACTCATAAAAATAAAGACGAAAAACATAAAGTCTCAACAAAAACAAAACTTACAAAAACAAAAGAAATGAACACAAAATCCACAAACAAAAGGAACTCAGCACAAGAGAGTAAGAAGAACAAAGAAAACTTCAGCATCACAAAAATAAGCACTACATAATGACAGCAACAAACTCACATCTATCAATAATTACACTGAACGTAAATGGACTCAATGCACCCATAAAGCAACGGAGAGTGGCAGAATGGATAAGAAAACAGGATCCATCTATTTGCTGTCTACAAGACACATCTTAGAAACAAAGATGTGAATTTATTAAAAATCAAAGGTTGGAAAAAAATATATCAAGCTAACAACTATCAAAAAAGAGCAGGAGTGGCAATTCTAATCTCAGATAAAATAGACTTTAAAACAAAATCTACCATAAAAGACAAAGAAGGACACTATATAATGATTAAGGGGATGATCCATCATGAAGACATAACCATAATAAATATCTATGCACCCAATGACAGGGCTCGAAAATACATAAAAAATACTCTAACAGCACTGAAAAGAGAAATTGACAGTTCCACAATAATAGTAGGAGACTTCAACACACCACTCTCAGTAAAGGACAGAACAACTAAAAAGAAACTCAGCAAAGATACAGAAGACCTAAAGGACACAATCAGCCAACTGGACCTCATAGACATATATAGAACAATCCATCTAACCGCTGCAAAGTACACATTCTTTTCCAATGCACATGGAACGTTCTCCAGAATAGACCACATCTTAGGCCACAGAGCAATCCTTAACAAGATCCAAAATGCTGAGATAATTCACAGTATCTTCTCTGACCACAATGCCATCAAGGTAGAAATTAACACTAGAAAGAGCAAGGAAAAAAATCAAACACATGGAAACTGAATAATAATCTGCTTACACATCAATGGGTAATAGAAGAAATCAGAGATGGAATTAAAAAATTCCTAGAATCAAATGAAAATGAAAACACATCATACCAAAACCTTTGGGACACAGCAAAGGCAGTCCTCAGAGGACAATTTATAGCAATAGATGCACATATCAAAAAAGAAGAAAGGGACAAAATCAAAACATTAACTACAGAACTCAAACAAATAGAAAGAGAACAACAAAAAAAGCCTACAACCACCGGAAGAAAGGAAATAGTAAAGATCAGAGCAGAAATCAATGAAATAGAGAACAGAAAAACAATAGAAAGAATCAACAAAACCAAAAGTTGGTTCTTTGAAAGAATCAACAAAATCGACAAACCACTGGCCAGACTGACAAAAGAAAAACAGCAGAGGGCACAAATAACCCAAATAAGAAATGAAATGGGGGACATTACAACAGACCCAACTGAAATAAAAAGGATTATAACAGAATATTATGAAAAACTATATTCCAACAAATTTGAAAACCTAGAGGAAATGGATAAATTTCTAGAAACATACGGCCTACCCAAACTACAACAAAGTGATATTCAAAATCTGAACAGACACATAACGAGAAGAGATTGAAAAGGTAATAAAAAAACTCCCAACCAAAAAAAGCCCTGGCCCAGATGGCTTCACTGGAGAATTCTTCAAAACATTTACAGAAGAGCTCGTACCAGTTCTACTCAAGTTATTTCAGAGCATAGAAGAGGAAGCGACACTTCCAAATTCATTCTATGAAGCCAGCATAACGCTGATACCAAAACCAGGCAAAGACATCACAAAAAAAGAAAATTACAGACCAATATCTCTCATGAATATAGATGCAAAAATTCTGAACAAAATTCTAGCCAATAGAATTCAGTATCATATCAAAAAAATAATACACCACGACCAAGTAGGATTCATACCAGGTATGCAAGGATGGTTTAACATTAGAAAATCCATCAACGTAATCCACCACATAAATAAAAGGAAAGAAAAAAATCACATGATCATCTCAATTGATGCAGAAAAGGCATTTGACAAAGTCCAACACCCATTCCTGATAAAAGCTCTCAATAAAATAGGTATAGAAGGGAAATTTCTCAACATAATAAAGGGCATCTATGCAAAACCAACAGCCAACATCATTCTTAATGGAGAAAGGCTGAAAACATTCCCCCTGAAAACAGGAACAAGACAAGGATGCCCTTTATCACCACTCCTATTTAACATTGTGCTGGAAGTTCTAGCTAGAGCAGTAAGGCAAGAGAAAGAAATAAAGGGCATCCAAATTGGTAATGAAGAAGTTAAACTCTCCCTGTTTGCAGATGATATGATACTATACATAGAAAACCCTAAAGACTCCACGAGAAATTTACTGGAAGTAATAGAAAGATTCAGCAGAGTAGCAGGATACAAGATAAACATTCAAAAATCAGTTGGATTCCTATACACCGGTAAAGAGAACGATGAAAAGGAGATCAGGAAATCAATACCATTTTCAATAGCCCCTAAAAAGATAAAATACTTAGGAATAAATCTGACCAGGAATATAAAAGACCTATACAAAGAAAACTACAAAACACTGCTGCATGAAACCCAAAGGGATCTACATAAATGGAAAAACATACCATGCTCATGGATAGGCAGACTCAACATTGTGAAAATGGCAATTCTACCTAAAGCAATCTACAAATACAATGCAATTCCGATACAAATACCAACAACATTCTTCAAAGAGATGGAAAAACTAATTATTAACTTTATATGGAAAGGGAAGAAACCCCGAATAAGTAAAGCACTACTGAAGAAGAAGAATAAAGTTGGAGGACTCACACTACCTGACTTGAGAACCTACTATACAGCTACAGTACTCAAAACAGCCTGGTACTGGTACAACAACAGAGACATTGACCAATGGAACAGAATTGAGAACCCAGATGTAAATCCATCCACCTACAGTCACCCGATTCTCAACAAGGGCCCAAAGTCCATCAAATGGGGAAAAGATAGTCTTTTTAACAAATGGTGCTGGCAAAACTGGATATCCATTTGCAGAAAAATGAAACAGAGCCCATACGTCACACCGTATACAAAAACTACTTCAAAATGGATCAAAGACCTGAATATAAAGCCTCAAACTATAAAGTTCATAGAAGAAAAAATAGGACCAACACTTCAGGCCTTAATACATGGCATTAACAGGATACAAACCATAAACTTCAACACAAAAAACCCAACAGATAAACTAGATAATTGGGATCTTCTAAAAATCAAACATCTATGCTCTTCAAAAGATTTCACCAAAAGAGTTAAAAGAGAACCTACAGACTGGGAAAAAATTTTTGGACAGTACAATTCAGACAAAGGTCTAATCTCCATAATCTACAAGAAAATCCAACACCTCTACAACAAAAAGACAACCAATCCTATCAAAAAATGGGCAAAGGAAATGAACAGACACTTCACCAAGGAAGACATTCAAATGGCCAACAGACACATGAGGAAATGCTCGCGATCACTAGCCATTAGAGAAATGCAAATTAAAACCACAATGAGATACCATCTCACCCCGGCATTACTGGCACGAATCAAAAACACTGGAAATAACAAATGTTGGAGGGGCTGCGGGGAGACGGGAACTCTTATACACTGCTGGTGGGAATGCAAAATGATACAGCCATTTTGGAAAATGATATGGCGTTTCCTCAGAAAGCTAGAAATAGACGTACCATTCGATCCAGCAATCCCACTCCTAAGAATATATCCTAGAGAAATAAGAGTCATCACTCGAATAGACATATGCACACCTATGTTCATGGCAGCATTATTCACAATAGCAAAACGATGGAAACAACCTCGATGTCCATCAACAGACGAATGGATACACAAACTATGGTACATACACACAATGGAGTACTATGCAACGAGAAAGAACAATGAATCGGTGAACCATCTCATAACATGGATGAAACTGGAGGACATCATGCTGAGTGAAATAAGTCAATCACAAAAGGACAAATATTGTATGAGACCTCTATTGTAAAAACCCATGAAAAAATTCACATGCAAAATGTAACAATCCTTGTTGGTTACCAGGGACGGGGTGGGGGGGATACTAAATAGGTAATAGGTAATTGGTAACTTGGGTGAGAGATGAGATAGTACATAGTACAGGGGAAACTAACACAACCTGCACAAGGAAAGGTCATGGAGGCCCTATAGACACATCCAAACCCCCCGAGGGACTGAGTTGTTGGACGGAGGGCTCTGGGGACCATGATCTCGGGGAACATCTAGCTCAATTGGCATGACACTACTTATAAAGATAATGCTCTACATTCTACCTTGGTGAGTAGTGTCTGGGGTCTTAAAAGCCTATGAGCGGCCATCTAAGATACTCCACTGATCTCATCCCTTCGGGAACAAGGGAGAACGAAGAGAACAGGATACAAGGAAAAGATTAGTCCGAAGGACTAATGGTCCACAGCTACCAAGGCCTCCACGGGACTGAGCCCAGTACAACTGGATGGTGCCCGGCTACCACCAATGACTCCTCTGACCAGGATCACAACAGAGGGTTCTGGGCAGAGCTGGAGTAGGATGTAGAGCATAATTTTAACTCCCAAAAAAAAAAATAAAAAGAAGAAGACCAGATATACTGGCCTAAAGAATACTAGAGAAACCTCGAGAGTGTGGCCCCCAGACACCCTTTCTGCTCAGAGGTGAAGTTACCTTCAAGGTTCGATGTTAAGCCTGGGAATGGACACCCCAGTAAAACTAAATGGGACTAACGATGTACAGGAGTCCGGTGACAAGGGCCAGAAGGCAGAGGGAGAGTAGGAAACTGATGATAAGGAACACAAATTGAATAAGGACACTGTCGATGTATTGTGAGATTGTTGACCACTGCTATAGGGCAACATTTGTAGTAACTATTAAATGGGAGGCTGTTTTGTCCTGTAAGCCTTCATCTTGGGCGAGAATGGCAGCACAATTGGAAGAGCATAGTCAATATCACTTAAATGTGTAAGTAAAAAGTTTTGAAATGGTGTTTAAATAAAATAAAAATAAATAAATAAATAAATAAACAAATGAGACTAAAGAGGTACAGTAGTCCACTGACAAGGTCCAGAAGATAGAAGGGGACAAGGAAGCCCCCTGGTGATAGGGAATACAAGGTGGAGTAAGGATATTCTTGATGTGGTGTGAGATTGTTAACCATTGTCATAGGGCAACATGTGTAGTAACTGTTAAATGAAAAACTATTTTGTTCTGTAAGCCTTCATCTTAAGTGAGAATAACAGCACAGTTGGAAGAGCGTAGTCAATGTCACTGAACTGTGAATGTAGAAATTTTTGAAACAGTGTATCTTTGGCCATCTGTAATTTTCATCAAAAAAAAAGGTTGAGAATTTAGAGGCTTAATACGTTGTGGGGTTGTTAACCAATGTCAAAAAACAACATGTGTACTACTATTTCATGAGAAACTATTTGCTCTGTAAGCTTTCACCTGAAGTACAATAAAAAATATATATATATTAAAAAAAAAAAAGAATAATACACCTGTGGATTGTTTATTTTTTATTCTTTTCTGTTTCAAGACTCTCGGTCCCTCACCTCTATCTTTTGAGATTAAATTCCAAAATAAACCACTTTCACATATACTCTAGTTTCAATTTCTGCTTTTGGAGGGGAACTCAAGCTAAGATCTCTCTTTATTTAAAGTAAATACTAGTCAATTTCATTTTAAGATCTGCTAATGTTAGTTTGCAAAACACTGACTTGGCTTTTTGGGAAGAAGAAGGAGAACCCATGTGAAAAGAATATTTCCTATGTGATGGGAAAGATGAAAAAGTCTCATATCAATGAGAGAATTTTGTAAACTATACACTGATGAGGGTACTCAAGAGGCCATGTGTAACATGCTAACAGGAAGATATTCTCTAGTCCTGCAGTATATATGAACCCCACTCACTGCTTCCTCCTTCTGTGACTTCATGTAAAGACAAAGCATACATCCTGGAATTCCATTCAGTTTAACAAATATCCATCAAGTTTCTACAGTGTTGAAGACTGGAGCATTTCTAGAAGAAAGCAGAACCATACCTTACATGCTTTTGTGATAAGATACTGGAAGCCATGTCGGCACTGTTAATGTTTTCCAACTCTTAGATGAAATTAAGAGTTTGGATGGGAAATAAAGAGAATTAGAAATGACAAATGGTCAACATAGATAGGATTGGAGAAAAGAGTTAGATAAAATTTGAGGGCTGGAGTTGAAATTCACAGAAAAAGAAATATTATTTAGAGCAACCAGGAGAAAAACAACCGAAAGAGTATCAAGAACACAAACTTTGGCATCATATTCTTATAAACAAATACCCAGGGAATGAGATATAAAAAAACATAAAATTTTATCCTAAGTAACTACGTATGTCAACATTGCAGGGTTTATAGCAATGGAAGAATACACGGTATTTAAAGATAAATGCACCAAATGAGCGGAGAGACAGCACTAGAGAAAAAACAAACAAACTATAAACCTGAAAAAAGAAAAAAACAAAACTATAAACCTGAATGGGCAATGTTTAGGTGCAATGGTACGATGGGAAGGATAAAAACAAACAAACAAACTAATAAAAAACGAACAGGAAGAAATATTTTTATGGGAGGAATTTAAAGACCACATGCTATATATTACATTTGGCAGCTAGGAATGCTACTTTATTTTAAATATTTCAGAGTGATATATAAAGAATATACTATAATGAATTCCTGTTTGTCACATCCTTATAAAGAAATAAGACATTGCCAATCCAATTGAAGCCCCCTCAAACCCTTTTCTAACGGCATCCTTCGACCATTGATGGTCAAGAGTAACCATGTTCTCCATCCTTGCCAAAATAAGTACTTCCAGACTCTCATTTGTGCCTGTTCATGGTCTTTTTAATTTGTATTCCCCTGATCACTAAGTAGGTTTATTTGCCATGCAGATTTTCTCTTCTTTGAATTTTACGGTCTTATCTTGCCCATTGATCTGACGGTTGTTTTTTTCCTATGGATTTATAGACTTTTATTTTTTTTTACATATTCTGAATAGCACTCTTTTGTCAGTTATATGTGTTACAGATAAAGGAGTCTTTCTTCATTAGTATTCAAAAAGAGTTACAGTAGCATCTGACAAACTCTTCACTTGCCAGGCTGAATATAAGTCAAAAATAGATAAGGAACCTAAAAGAGGCCACTGAATGTTTTAAGAAGTTTCATCTCTGGTCCAGAAACATAATATCCAATTTAATACCCATCCATATCTAAATTTCATAAGACTTAAAATAATTTGTGAACACTTATAAAAGGAAGGAAAAACAAGAAGTAAAAAGCCTCACTATACGTGTTAATGTCTTGTGCAACGTAGGAGTATGTCCAAAAACCAAACCCGTTGCCGTCGAGTCTATTCCAACTCATAGCGACCCTATAGGACAAAGTAGAACTGCCCCATACAGTTTCCAAGGAGTGCCTGGTGGATGTGAACTGCCAACCTTTTGGTTAGCAGCCATAGTTCTTAACCACTATACCACCAGGGCTTCCGCAGTAGTATGTAGTAAGTACTAAATAGAGATTTACTGAACAATGATATTATGCTTAATTTGGGCATTGCCTCTTAAGAAGGATGCTGACAACCCAGAGCACGTCCAGTGGAGGATGATGAAGGTAGTGAGAAGTCTAAAGAACCTGTCATGTAAGAATTATTGAAAGGATTAAATTTATTAACCCTGAGAGAAAAGCTGAAAGTAGTGGCATAACAGCTATGTTTAAAAATCTACATGGCTTTGACGTGGTCATGAGGTTAGTCTCCCAATGACAGGAGAGGCCCATGGAAGGAAGTTAAAAAGGGGAAGATAAGGAACTTTTTAATTTAATTCATCAACTGAAAAACAAATATTTCTTAAGCATTTATTATATACTGTGCAATGTGCTGGAAGATGCTGGGATGCAAAAATACATGAGATGATCTTCGTTCTCAAACAATTTTCAAACAGGTACAAGAGACCTATATCTACAATACTAAAATTAATAAAATGAGAAAAAAGAATACAAACAGTGTGCTAATGGGTCAGAGAGGGTCTGAGATTAATTTATCTAAAGTTCTTCAATCATGTAATGGTTTATCTTGACAGGTACTGAGATCTTTGACATAGAAGATATTCAAGCCATGTCCAAATGGAGATTGTAAACTCAAATGAATTTGAAAATGTATAACAAACCCAGTTGTGTAAAAGCTAATGGGGTTTAAAAAAACAGATGATTATATTTCCAAAGACACGTGTGCCTAAGCATTTCCTTCCAAAACAACATGGAATCAAAACAGTCAAACAAAACAACTCTCTTGTGCATGTCAGGCCTGGGTTGCCAGTATATGATCCGTGGTCTAAACCAGGGATTGGCAAATCCAGCCTACTGCCTGTTTCTTATAAATAAAGTTTTATTGGAATACAGTCACTGTAATTCCTTTATGTATTGCCTATGGCTGTTTTCACATGAAAATGGCAGATGTGAGTAGTAGACCATCTGGCCCACAAACCTAAATATTTACTGTCTGGCCCTTTACAGATAAGTTTGCTAACTGCTGGTCTGGATGTCCACCTATTAGTGATGTTCAAGGTGAGATTATTATATTGGTTTAAATGTAGGACTAGATTATTCTGAACCTTCTATGATACTCTGGGAGCCCTGGAGGCTCAGTGCTGTAAGCATCTGGCTGCTAACCTAGAAGTCAACAGTTCGAGTCCACCAGCCGCTACTGGGAAACCCTATGGGGCAGTTCTACTCTGTCGTATAGGGTCGCTATGAGTTGAAATTGACTCTACGGCAACTAGTTTGGTTTTCTGGGTTTTTATGATACTTTAAAATTAGGATTAATGTGCTTTTTTAATTCTTTTTGATCTCAAGAAAATTGTTTTGCTAACGTAGATAGTTACTTTCTTATCTGTTAACAAGTAAAGAACAATATTAAATCCCTAAGAGTGATAAGATTTCCTTTGCTATCAGGCCCATTATATTAGATTGTGTTTGGCTCTGCCTGCTACCTAAAAATTTTATTGTAAATCTACTGATTACTTAGGTTTCACCACTATTTCAGCTCAAAAGTACATTTAAATTTATTAGAAAACAGTTGAACTGATGGTGTTACAACAACAAACCTTCTATGATGAGGCAATGCTTGCAGGGTATTTAGTGTGAAGTTAATGAATATTATGCAACTGTTACTACTTTGAAGTGCAAGTAATACATGTTTTACTACTGTGTGAATAGAGAGATTCAGTCTTCTCACAATTTTTCTCATATGCTGATTGATCTGGCAATGCTTCCCAAGGAATTGAACACTGAGGCTCATTTTGAATGCAAGCAGAAAAGTATGAAGTAGAAAGTATTTTTCTAAAATAAGTAGCTGAGTTAAAACAGCTATTTTTATAACATTAGAAAAGTCCATTTACCGAAGTTTCAGCATTCATGCACATCCTCTCAAATATATAATGCTCTTGCTAGAAATGTGAAACCTGGCTCTCTTGTGGGCAGTTGTGATAAAAAGTCTACAAAATGACCTCTGAACATACTCACCTCCTGATATTCACACCCTTGCGTCTTGCCCTCCCACATTTAATAGGGTTGAACTTTGTTACCAATAGGATAGTACAGAAATGATGCAGTGTTATAGCTAAAACTAGTTCATAAAAGACATTGCCACTTCTGCCTTGGATCTCTTGGATCACTTGCTCTGGAGAAGCCAGCTGTTATTATGTAAGAATACTCAAGCAGTCTTATGAAGAAGTATGCATGGCAATGAAATGAGGCCTCCTGCCAAGAAACAACAATGACTCGCCAACTACATGACTGAGTAACACTAGAAATAGATTTCTCAGCCCCAGTGAAGTCTTCAGATGATTGCAGCCCTGAAGGCATCTTGACTATAACCTCTTAAGACTCCAAGCCAGAAGCACCCAGTTATACTGCTCCCAAATTCATGACCCACAGAAACTAAGCGCTAGGAAATGCTTTTAATTGTTTTAAGCCATTAAGTTTTGGGATAAATTGTTATGCACAGAGATGACTAATACAGAGAAATATCTCACTTTGAACACTTGCAGATCCCCGCTTTCCTGGGAGGACCAATCTATACTGAACATTCTTTGGCTGGCACTTTGGAACAGAAGGCCATACAGCAACCTTATGTAAAATCAACGAAGTCACTCTCTTTGGAAAGACAGCCCAATCAGGATGCCTGGACTGCTGCCTGGAATGATGAAATGGGAAATGTTTTGGACTAGAAGACTGATGATCTGAGTTCTAATACTAGATTTACTCATTTGGAGCCATGTGACATTGTACACGGCACATAATCTCTGGACTTCAGTCCCATAAAATTGGAACAATGAATCAATCTGGCTTTTTTCAAATGTTGTAAGAGTCAAATAAGGAGAAGACGTGATAAAACGTTTGAAAACTGTGAAGTGCTATGCCCACATTAGTGATTGCTAGTCTTTGGCACCTAGCTTGAAAGATGAAAACTGGTTCATGCTTGTGCTTTTATACGTGCCCATAAGTCTCTGTCCATTTTTCTTAATCTGAATAACTGGACATAGATATAGCTCATAAAATCGTTTTCCATATCTTGATGCTTCCCTCTATGTGGGCATATATACCTGCTTTTATCTCTTCTCAGCTTTAATTCTAAAGTCACAGAAAGGACATGCCTTCCTTTCCCATACTGACCACTGACATGCTAGTGTACCGCATCGATCCTGTCTGACCTGCTTCTGGTTTTCCCATGCTTGCTTATCTCAATTCCCTGTGCTTTGACTCACCCAATGTTAAACGCCTCTAAAGGAGTCAAAGGAAGAAAGTTTCAAGTGTGCGTTTCTCATAATATCATGAATGTACAACATTCTACAACATTAATTCAACTAGTATTTTTTGCTAATATTTACTCTGTGTAACATAATTAATTGTTTATTTATTACTAATATTTGTACTCTGTGTCAGGCACTGTTCTAGGCATTAGGATTATAGCAGTGAAAAAAACAACAAAATGTCTTATTTTCACAGGGTTTATTCTTTCTTAGCAAGTGGATGCAGATAATAAGCAAACTGAATAAAACAGTGTCTTAGATGGTGCTATGGGGGGCATAAACAGTTTGCGTTTGTCTACTAATCTGAAGGTTGATGGTTCTAACCTACCCAGCAACACCAGAAAAGAAAGACCTGATGAATTGTTTCTGTAAAGAAAACCCTATGGAGCAGTTCTATTTGGTAACACATGGAGTCATCATGAATTGCAATCAACTCGATGACAAGGGGTTTGATTTTTTTTTTTTTTTTTGTATGGAGAAAAAATAAAGGGAAGGATTATAGGGAGTACACTTTTAAATAGGGGGATTGTCATAAAGGTTTCATGAAGAAATTCTAGAATAGGCAAATGAATAGAAACAAAAGTTTAGTAGTGGTTACAAGGGTCTTGGGGAGAGAGAGAATGGGGTATTATTACCTAAGGGGTACTGAGTTTGTATTTTGGATGATGAAAACTTTTGGAAATGGATAGTGGTGAGGGATGGACAATATGATAAATATAATCAATGTCACTGAATTGTACACTTAAAATTGGTTAAAATGAATTTTGTAGTATATTTTACAACAATAAATATAAAGACACACACACAAAAAAAGGCTCCATGGAGAAAGTGACATGTGAACAAAGATCTGGTGGAGGTAAAAAAGTGAGATGTGAGTATTCAAAGGAAGAGCATTGCCAGCAGAAAAAACAGCCAGTACAAAGGCCCTGATGTGGGAGCAGGTCTGGTTTATTCAAGGAGCAGCAGGAAAGCCAATTGGCTGAAGCAAAGTAAGAAGGGAATTGTAACAGATGAGGTCAAAGATTTTAAAAGACTTGGCTTGTTCTCAGGGTGAGAGGGAAAGCTTTTAGGAAATGGTGAGTGGAGTGTCTATTTTGTGTTTTAAGTGAAGCACTCTGGAGATTGTGTTTAGAACAGACTAAAAGGGCTGATGGCAGATGCTGGGCAACTGGTGAGGAGCCTGGAGCAGTAATCGAGTAAGAGATGATGGTGGTTTTGTCCGGGGTGGTAATAGCAGAGGTAGTGAAAATGGTCAGATTCTGGATATATATTGAAGGAAGAGCCAAAAGAATTTGCTGACAGATTGAATTAGGGTGTTAGAGAAAGAGGATGATTCAAAGATTCTGATGTTAGCAACTGGAAGAATGGAATTGCCTTTAAGTGATAAGAAAGACTGCAAGAAAATTGGATTTTGGAAAGGCAGGATATAAGGAGCTCATTTTTTAATGTTAACTTTTAGATGCCCATTAGATGTCCAAATGGAAATGTCAAGTAAGCAGTCCAGGGGTGAGGTCTGGGATGGAGATTTTCATTTAGGATTAGTCGACTTAAATGATCTTTAAGCCTGACACTGTATGAAACCTAAAGGAAAAGTGTAAATAAAAGAGAGAAGCCCAAGGATTGAGCCCTGAAATACTCCAAATTTAGAGGTAGGCTAGTGAGGAGATATTAGCAAATGATATTGAGAATGAGCATCCTGTGATTCAGGAGAAAAACCATGACAGTGAGATGTCCTGGCAGCCAAGTGAAGACAGAGTTTTAAGGAGTTAAGACCCATCAACTTTGTCCAATGCTGTGTAAAGGTCAGCAAGTGGGAACTAAGAATAAAAGCAATGCAGAGGTCACTGATGAGTTTGACAAGAATAGGCATTTCATTGGAGTGGTGAGCATGAAAACTTCAATGGGCAAGTCTGAGAGAAAGTTGAAGGATAAAAATTAGAAAGTGCTAGTGACGACAACTGTTTTGAGAAGTTTTTCTTTAAAGTAATGGAAATTCTTGTTATCGGCAACTAGGGAGAGATGAGAAGTCCAAGGAAAATTGTTTTAAGGTAGGAGATACAACAGCATATTTGATGTTTATAAGAAAACCTCAGTAGAGAGAAAAAAATTATGATACAGTAGAAGGGGAAGAGTTGCTGAAACGATGTATTTGAGTGAACAAGTAGAACTAGCACACACGTGGAAGGGCTGGTCACTGTTCAGAGTACAGACACAATTCACAGGCAGAGATGTGGCTAGGTGGGTAAATGTGGTAGCTGGGGCTTTTTGGTTACTTTTGATTGCTTCTGTGTTCTGATTACTTCCATGTTCTCAGAAAAATAACATATTAGGTCATATAAAAGACAATTTGAATAGTCATCAAGGAAAATGGGACAGTGAATGGATTAGGGAAACACAGTGTGACTTCCAGACATTGTTAATAGTTCACTTGAATTTGTGGTCACATTTATAATGATGTGTTTTTCTTCAGCCATGTTCAGCTGCACTGTCTGGGAGGGAGTGAAAAAGGAGGCAAATTGGAAGTTAACAGGATGTACACAGGCTTTGCCAAGAGAGTAGAGCAAAGTGTGTGAAAGACCAGAAAGTGATTACGATGCCTAAATTTAAACTGGACTAGGAGGGAAGTAGGAGAGGGGACGATGATGATAAACAATAGTTGGGTCAGTTGAATATAGGCCTGTGAGTTAAAAAAGATTGTTGGAGTTGGGATTTTAGACCAAGTGAACTGGAAAACTGGAAGTGGTTGTTGGAAAACAGAATGCTTGTAAATGAAATTTGGTGGGACTGCAGTTATTAGTAGGAGTCCTGGTAGCGCAGTGGTAAAGCACTCGGCTGCTAACCAAAGGGTCAGCAGTTCGAACCCACCAGCCACTCTGTGGGTGAAAGATATGACAGTCTGCTTTTGTAAAGATTTACAGCTTTGGAAACCCCATGGGGCAGTTCTACTTTGTTCTATAGGATCACTATGAGTCAGAATCTACTCGATGGCAATGGATTTGTTTTTTCTATTTGTTTTTTTGAAATTATTAGTAATGACAAGTTCTAGGAAATGACCTTAAGAGTAACTGGCTGTGCGGGAGGACACAGCCATTGGGGAAAACAGATCAAAGAACTTAAGGCCAGGTAATTGAAAACTTCATCTAAGCAGGTATTGAAATTCTTTAGAATGATGGCAGGAGTAGTGGTGAAGAGAATGACAGTGAACCAGGAGTGAAGGAAAGTGAGGAGGGAGTCAGATACTCACTGCAGCAAGGAGCGATATTGGGTAGTATAGTTCTTGACATGAAATCATGAGATTAAAAACTGGATGTTTTTCAAGTGGAAGTAGGGGGAATTGTCTGCAAACCATAATGCGGAGAAAGAAGAAGGCTTTCTTCTTACCTAGCACTGCCATAACAAAAACTATCACAAGTGAATGTCTTTAAAGAACAGAAATTTATTGTCTCATAGTTTTGGAGGCTAGGAGTCTGCATTCAGGGCACTGGCAGGGCTAGGCTGTCTCTCTGTGGATTCTAGGAGACGATCCTTGTCTCTTTCAGCTTCTGTAACTTGGGATTTTGGGGGTTCCTTGACTGTAGATGTATCTTAACCTGGCTTCTGTCTTCTCCCTATGTATATGTCTCTTTTCCCATTTATAAGAGACTACTCAGAGGGGATTAGGTTTAGGACCCACCCTACTCTAATATGACCTCATTCACATAACAAAAGGAAAACCTTATTCTCAAGCAGGGTCACATTTACAGGTATAGGGGTTAGGACTTCAACATCTTTTTGAGGGACACAATTCAATCCATAACAGAGTCTTATTACACCTTCAGGACAGGAACATACAGTGTGAAAGAGCAAACCTCTGTCATTTGAAATGATTGCAGGGAAAGCAGTGTCCCCAGAGAACAGGTAGATTTCAACTTGGAACAAGAAAGTGAGGAGATGGTTCGTAAGGAGTGGAGAATGTGGGTGATTTTGCTAAGGCCGACTGTGGACGAAACCATCAATTACATATTTCCATATTCCATTTTTAGTAACTTGATTATGTATATAAGCAAATAAGTATAGAAGAGAAATAACCTGCATGCATGCAGGTACTATTGAACCAGAGCACAGTTCAGTTGTATTAATGATCCACCTGGAGCTATGCACTGGCAATCCAGGGAGATGGACTTTAGGGCACAGAGTCAGAACCGCCTCCGTGAGGTAATCATGACTATCAACAGCTTGTGTACCATTAGCTAGTCAGATAAAAAGCAAAATGAGGACATAAGATTATGAGAATAAGACAGAATAAGAATTTGACCAGGGTCACATGCAAATTTGGCAAGCTGATAAACATGTATTCAAAACAAGGGGTAACATGAAAATGTGGAAAGAAGGCTCTCCTAGACTTGAGTTCTAGTTTTATTTCTTCTATAGTGACCCAACCTTTTTGGGCTTTGGTTTTCTTACATATAAACTTAGAGGTCAGATCAGGTAAGCCCTCAAGTCCCAGCTTTAAAATTCTAATATTCTAACTTACCGACAAGGCAAATAATTAATTTATTTTCTCCCATAATAAATTTCCCTTCTACTTATTCTGCTTTAAGGTATTTGAAAGTTATGTTGGCTTGCAGAATTTAAAATTAGAGCTCTCAATAAATAACATTAAATATTGTTTTGTTTTATAAAGCAAATGAAAGAATGAAACCAAAAAAGCCTACAATAAACCAAAAAAAGAATAATAAAATTCATTTTCTTCTCCCAATTCAAACAAAAGAGAGCATATTCCTAAATATTTCTCCCCCAAAACATGTAATAATCGGCATTGTGACTGACTTCCTATTAATTTTTAACCAATATAAATCCTGGAAAAGAATGATAGATGGAAGAATGGATAATATAGCAAGGAAAAAAAAAAAAGGTTCAACTATTCCCAGAAATGTGATGGTGTAAGATTGTATCCTTTATCCACCAAAGGTGGCAGGTATGAAATAAACTTGAGGCTGCTTACTCCATCATAGCCAGAAGCCATCTTTAATGTTTATTAACTCATATTTTCCCATTATGCATTTCTTTTTCCTTTTTCAATTTATTTAAGTGGAAAAATATAAGAAGAACCAAGCTGGTAATAGAGTATATGTAAATAACAGGCATTTATCTCCATTTTTAACTCTAAGAAGAAATGCTAAAAATGAAAACATTAAGATTATACCTATGTATTAGTTATCTATTGCTGTATAACAAATTACCCCAAAACTTTAATGTCTTGAAAGAGTAATAAACATTTTTTTAATCACTCAAAGTTCCTATGATCTTGAATTCAGGAGTAGCTTGGCTGATCAGTCCTGGCTTAGGGTTTCTTGTAATGTTGCAGGCAGATATTGGCCAAACTTACAGTCATCTGAATACTTGACTGGAGCTGAAGAATCCAGTTCCAAGATGGTTCACTTACATGGCTGGTAAGTTGATGCTGGCTCTTGTTGATAAGCCTCAGCTTCCCTATACATAAGCCTTTCTCAGTTGAGTGTCTTCACAACATGGCCAACTGGCTTCCCTTAGAAGTAATCCAAAAGAGAGAGAGCCAGTCAGGCTAAACTTATCATTTTTTTGTTTTTTTCTTTTCTTCTGATAAGAAGTCACATAGTCTCATGGACTCCAGACTGTCTGGAGTCATGGAGGCTGGATGAACCCCTGAAACTATTGCCTTGAAACCAAAAATAACCCCTAAAGTCTTCTTAAAACCAAACAGTAGTTTAGCTTAACTAGTAAAAGATGTCTGCATTAAACTCTTTTAAGAACTATCTATATGAGATCAAATTGACAACATCAACTCAGAAGATTCGATAGGAACCTTAGGGGGCAGTGAGTTTATGTTAACGGGAGAGGAGTAACTCGAAAAGGAGGGTGAGAATTGCTGCACAACTCAAAGAATATAATCAATGTCACCAAATTGTATGTGTGGAAACTGTTGAATTTGTGTATGTTTTGCTGTTTATATTTTCAACAACAACACAATAAATAAAATTAAAAAAAAAAAGAAGTCAAATAGTAAGACTTTTTCCACTTTCTATTCATTAAAAGTGGTCACAAGTCCAGTCCTCATTCAAGGGTAGGGAAATTATGTTCCTCCTTTCAAAGAAAAGAATGACTATGAACTTGCAGAAATATTTTACAATCCCCAAAGAGATTAAGTTTTCTTATTTTTTACTTGAACAACTGGTCGTTTTAGTCCATTACCTGGTAAATTTCTTAAAACTTATTTTGCTTTGTAGTAAATTGCATTTTCCTCTTTCCTCCTTCCTTTCTTTGTTCTTTCTCCCTCCCTTCTTCCTTTCCTCCTTCCTTCCTTTCCTTTGCACTCTGCTTCTTCACCGTCTTCTTCTTCTCCTTGTCCTCCTTACTCTTCTCTGCTGTTGTACTCAATTGACTGCCTCAGTTGTTTGTGTTGGAATCTAGTAGATATAGCCTAAGTGTTTCTTCCAAGGTCATCCAGCAAAATGTGGAAGTCAGTCCAAGTTTTCCAGGTGACAGATTTGCTCCTATTATTTTTATATTTTGAAATAACGCATCAATGACAGCCTTGGTTTTATTTCTAGACTTTGTGATTGGGAATATAAGACTCAGGGAAGTGAATTTCTAGCGCATACAGAACAGATACTGAGGTGGGAGAAATTTATGAAAAGTTAAACTGACAAGGTCATAGAGAGAATTTTGTCACCCACATAGTATAAGTTTGGATGCATGATGTGGTAAAGAAATTGAACTGATGACTAGATAATGCACTCCAGACCTTTCAAGTAGCAGGAGCAAAAGTCATTTTTCTTTTATTTCTTATTTATTTTAATTAATAATGCATGATGGTGATCTCAGCAGTTTAGCACAGCAAGTTCCAATTCTCTCATTTTCCATCTGCGGTACAGAGATGTGACTCTGCTGTCAATACAGGTTGTGGCATTTCAAACCCTATTTAATGTGGCTAATTTTTTGAACCATCTCCACAACAAAAGAATACATTCTTGTCTTATACTAAGAGATGATGTCATGCCATGGCTTGCTTCAGATTAGACGGTAAAGTTAGATAGTGGACAGAGGCCGAGGTAGAGAGAATTAGTCTCTGCAAATAACAAAACATAGAGAACAAAGAAAAACTCTCACTTCAAATATTCATAGAATTTAATAATCCAGCCGTATTTAAAACCGGTAAAATACAGTCAGCCTTTTATGACTATTACATGCACCATTAATATATTTCATATCTAATTTCTGGCTAGTTAATTTTTGAAAGCTAAAATGTTTAACTAAGACCAGCAAATCTTTTCAAATCCATAAATAGCTTTGCCACTCTTAAGTTAGATTTACGCTGTACTTTCCATTTGAATTATAGTGCACATAGATTAAAGACTGACATCAGAAAAATTTTCTCTGACATGGAAGGCCAGAAATTTCACAAATAGTGCTAATAGAATAAGAAAGTAACAGAAACGTGCAATCCAACAATGTCTGTGTTTAGTATATATACAGACAGCTGAGTGATTTTCCCATAATTTAGTTATGAAGTAGGTATTCTTAACCCAACTTGCATTGGAGGAATTTTTTAAGTGGTTTCTTATGAGAAAAAACAAAACAAAACAAAACAAAAAAACTTCTATCTCAATTCCTCAAAACTAACATGATTCTCAGTGTTTATTACGTGCAATTTAAAAAAATAGGAATGCTCCAAGAGTATGAAAGCAGTGCTAACTTTGTATTTTAGGGTAGTACACTTTATTTTATTTTGTATTTTAGAGGGTTAGTGAAAAAAGAGGAAGACCCTCAACAAGATGATTGACCCGGTGGCTGCAACAATGGAACCAAATACGGCAATGATTGTGAGGATGGCGCAGGACCAGACAATGTTTCCTTCTGTTGTACACGGGGTTCCTATGAGTCAGAACCAACTTTGGCACCTAACAATAATATTTTAATATAACTTAAACTGGTAAACATTTTTGTGACTTATGGGAAAAAAAAGTACCAACTGATCATTGATTTTTAGACTTATCTTCTATTTTAGGGCTCCAGATTTAAACAGGATTCTAGAAAATTAAAAAGGGTCATTTACATGTTTCTAAAAAATAACACCATAGCCTCTTTGAGCAGATAGCTAAAGCAGACTGTTGGCAGGACTGTATCACTGAGTTTAAATTAAAGCATTTTCCAGAAGAGGGCAGGGTTTAAATGGTGCAGAATTTTATATGAGAAAATAATACTTGATTTAAATGATAATTTAATCACCCAGAAAATTGTTCTAACACAAAAAAGAAAATTTCAAAGGATTGGATAATTCCTAATAGGAAGTTAATCCTATTGCTTTTTCTCCTCTGTCTTTTCTCTAACCTGGAAGGATGAAAGATCTAAGAGTAGGTGATATGAGAAAGACAATAGAAGCCCTAGCTGACTTGCTCCAGATGAGGAGCTGAGTCAGTTGCCAACAGGAGACATTGCCATCATTATGTTTTTTCATAAATAGAACAGAGCCAGCTGATAAAAACGAAGCTCTCCTCGATGAGCGTAAGTTTCTAATTAAAATCTTTTCATACCCACGTATGGAAGCAAGCTAGAAACTATCAATGTAGCATAAAGGGACTCGGGCAGAAAACAGTTCAGCTGTAAAGTTTTGTGCCGTTTCAGGTGGGTTAGAGGATGGGCATTATTGTACAATATAAGAAGTGTCAAAGAAGGTTTAAGGTCAGGGTCAACCGAAAAGCTTCTTTCTTTCATCTAAAAGACAGGTCAGACCATAAAATTCCCCCCATTTTTTCAGAGAAGGAGAAAAACATAGAAAAAGTGCAAAGAAAATATTCAAAGTAAAGTTATAGGTAGGCAAAGAGAGAGTCCCTAGACTTTTCGAATGTGAAAGACAGCAGAATTTTGAAAAGAGGGCACAATGAGGGAGCAGGTGGCTTTACCATTTCCAATAGTGTCCAGAGCTAACTAGAGCCATAGAAACACAGGTCACAAAGTCCAAGCAGTCACGGAAATAAACTGTCATGCGACACCGGCACTGAGAGCCACAGAAGCAGACTGGCAAATAACGCAAAACCAGCTCACAAAATACGAGAGGGATTCAGATAAGGCTATATATAGTATTCACCCAGAAGTCCCTCCTTAAGATGTTGATTTCACCACAGTAAGAGATTAAAAGAATAAAACGTTTTTTTTTTTGTTTGTTTGTTTGTTTGTTTTTTTAACCTTCTTGCCTTAGGTGGTAATAGTTTTGCGTTTCAGGGATGCAGAGAGAAGATTTGGCATCTGAGACAGTAGTTTTCCATCTGGATTTAAAGAAAACTTTTTGAAGATTTTGTTGTTGTTGTAGTTGCTGAGGGAAGGGTACGGGGAGAAGAATAAAGATGGTATTGAGGCTGCATAAGTGATAGAAATGGAAGCCAGTGCTTTTAGTCTTTCCTGAAACCAGAAGGGGAAGAAGTCTTGGAGGGATCATCAAGTGATATTTGGCCCTGTTTGCTCTCAGCCGGCCAGGGGGAAGATGGAGGCAGGATGTCTGTGAAGCCTGGCTCTATGCACTGAGGCTTAAGAGCAGCCCTGAGTTTCTTTGTAAGTTTCTTTGTGGCTTATTGCTATGAGTGAGATTCATCTCTGAGCCTCTCAGACATATTATTGCCCCAAAGCCATGCTGTATTTGCACAAAATTCTGGTATTTAAGCAAAACATAAAGTGAAACAGCCAAAGGTAGTACATTCTTTTTTTTTCCCTTCTTCTTCTGGCCACAAAGCAAAGGAAACAACGTTTTGACCAAACTCTGTAAATCGGGAACAGAAAAGAAAGGAGAAGACTCTGACAGAGCGGAAGTCTTCAGGGCTACACACTGAATGAGAAAAATAATCCAGAGGCTCACGTGTACAGAATGTACCCAATTAAGGCAGATTTACCGAAGGCTAATGAAGCTTAAGCTTCAGGTTTCGTTTACTTGCATGAGTCCCTTCTAAGGCCTTGAACCTAATTTTATATTCTTTTCCTTGAAGAGGGTCTTAAATTTATATAAGCTTCCAAAAAAAAACAAACCAACCCCATTGCCATCAAGTCGATTCTGACTCATAGCAGCCCTATAGGACAAAGTAGAACTGCCCCATGGGGTTTCCAAGGAGCAGCTGGTGGATTCAAACTGCTAACCTTTTGGTTAGCAGCCAAGTTCTTAACCACTGTGCCACCAGGGCTCCATATAAGCTTCAGCCCTCATGAAATCTTCAACCATCCTTGCCCTTAACCAGGAAGAATAAACCTTAGTAGACTACATAAAAAGTGCATAAACGACAAAGCACAGACTTGGCTGCAAACCACTACCAACACCACGTCCACACCCCTAGCTGTTCTCTAGTCCACAACAATTGGATAGAGACAATGTATCCATCCTGCACATCATATCTCAGACAGAAAATAAAACAAAACTGGCCTCAGTACTGTGGAAAGAGAGCCTAGTTACTCTCACTTCTACAAGAACAAATAAAGCACCTAGAAAGAGACAACCAGGCATGAACGAGCAAGACAAAAAGAACAAGCACGGCTACTAAGCAAGCACAGTACTGTAAAACAGTTTTTCAAAAGAAAAAAACATGAAAAAGAGCTCATCCAAAAGGACACATAATTTGAGGAACAGAAGGAAATGCTATACAATTGCTTCACAACGTAGAATAAATTAAGAAAGAATATTATTTCCATAAAATAAGAGCTCCAAGTTGAAATTATAATATATGATCTTTGATACGTTTGAGCCCATTGTTACAGCTATTGTGTCAATCTATCTCATTGAAAGTTTCTCTTGTTTTCTCTAACCCTCTAGTTTACCAAACATATCAGATACAGTAATAAAAATAATCTTATGCAGACAATATATGTAAGTATACCTGTTGCCGTCCAGTCAATTCTGACTCATAGCAACCCTACAGGACAGAGTAGAACTGCCCCATAGGGTTTCCACTAGCTGGTGAATTCAAACTGCTGACTTTTGGTTAGCAGCCAAGCTCTCAACCACTGTGCCACCAGTGCTCCATGTTTAAGTATAGTAGTTTAAAAACTAACTAACCAGCCTCTGCAAATGCCATATTATTTGAGGTACTAACTCAATCTTTTAGAAACCCATTGATTCTGACTCATAGTGACCCTATAGGAAGCAGACTGTCACATCTTTCTCCTCCACAGTAGCTGGTGGGCTCACACTGCTGACTTTTGAGTTAGCAGCCAATCGCTTTAACCGCTGCATCACCAGGGCTCTTTCAATGTTTTAGAATATATTCTAAATACTCATTGTTAGTTGCAGTCAAGTTGATTCTGACTCATGGTGACCCCATGTATGCAGAGTAGACTGCTCCATAGGATTTTCAAGGCTGTGACCTGTAAAAAGCAGATTGGCAGGTCTTACTTCTGAGATACCTCTGGATGGGTTCAAACCACCAAACTTTTGGCTAGTATTCAAGTGCTTAACAGTTTGCACCACCCAAGGACTTCTAAATATTCATTAATAGTGGAGAAATCATTTGTAAAGCAAAATAGTCTATGACAAACGATGATTGTCCAGCATGGCTTCCATGCAATGAATAGCATCTATAGAAATTTAGTAAAAAAAACTTTCTGGGTTAATAATATAAATTTCAATTTCTTTTAAAAAAAATTCATTGTACATATGGTAAATGTATCTTAAGTGGTTGTATTTTTATGAAAACTAGAACAAAAAGTACTACTCAAAGTAATGAAAATATAATTTATTCACTAAAAGGAATTTAACTAAAAACTACTATACGCGTTGCTGTAGAGTCGATTCCAACTCATAACAACCCTATAGGGTAGAGTAAAACTGCCCGCATAGAGTTTCCAAGGCTGTAAATCTTTACAAAAGCAGACTGTCACTCTTTCTACTGTGGAACAGCCGGTAAGTTTGAACTGCCTACCTTTGGGTTGGCAGCCAAGCACTTAACCGCTGTACCACCAAGTCTCCTAAAAAACTACTATAAAACTGAAACCAACCCAGTACCATCAAGTCAATCCAGACTCATGGGATCGTATAAGACAGAGTAGAACTGCCCCATAGGGTTTTCAAGGGAACAACTGGTGCATTTGAACTGCCAACTTTTTGGTTAGCAGCCTAAGCTCTTAACCACTGTGCCACCAAGTCCTCAGATGCTAATTTATGATAATAAGAGTCTACCTAAGAAAAACTGAAGTTGAAGCAACGGGAAATCCTTTGATGATTTAGAGTATGACTCTTGTAACTTTGACAGCTTTATTAATACATTTTTTCATTCCAAAAAAAATCTTTACACAAAATTTATATTCATGATTTGTTAAGTACTCTGCAATTTCATCAGAACTCAGTAAACTTAAAATTCTCTGTGTGTTATGGTTTGAATAGTGTCCCCAAAATATGGGTTGAATTCCTAGCTCTTGTATCTGTGGATGTGTTACTGCTTAGAAATAGGAATTTCTTTTGTTATGGTAATGAGGACGTACCTAAGTATGATGGATTATAAACCTAATACTTCTCAGTTATTAAAAAAAAAAAAAGAAAAAGACCAGAATAGACACAGACACACACACACACACACACACAGGGGAAGACAGATGACATGTGAGGATCCTCTACAAGCCAAGGAACGTCAAGGAGCCAAGGAACACCCAGGACTACAGACAAGGAAGGAATCAACATGGCTGAGACCCTAATTTGGGCTTTTAGCTTCCAGAACTGTGGGAAGATAAATTTATGTTCTTTAAAGCCACCCACTTGTGGTTTTCATATTACAGCAGCACTAGGTAACTAAAACACTACACAACCAAGGACTTAATGCCAAGTTTGTTTCCTTTTAGCCTTTTTTTTTCCCCTTCTGTTTTATTTCTTAATGCAGCTTTACATTGACAATATAGTTTCCACACTGTTGAAATACAAAGTAGTAATCTTCTTGTGTAGGTTATAGGAAGTCCCAGACACTAACTCTTAATGACTGTCCTGATTAATTTCAATTTCTTGATCACAGAAATCTACGTTCATAGTTTTAACTATTCTTATTTTGACAAGGATCATCAGGCAGCCAGTACTGGGAGGTCAATAAGGCAATGCAGGAAAGAAAAATCACAAGTGACCAGCTGTATGAAAAAATGTAAAGCTTTCTTGAATAGCTCATGGGCTCAACAAACTAAGCTACAATAGAAATATGTGGGAGAGTTAAATAGTACACTTTCTCAGATTTACAAACCAAAGTGTGTGGGAAAAGACTTTTTGTGTAACCAGCCATCTTTCTAAATGGAACAATCCTTTACTTTTAGCCTATAGAGCTGATTATTTTTTTAAATATACAACCAAAATATGAAAGAGAATATTTCTAGCTAGTACAACTGATTAACTACAACTTGGCTGCTAACCCTCTGAATTATATATTCCAATCCAAATGAGTCAGCTTTATTAGTTCTAAACATATGGTTCCACCTGACTGACCACAGAATATCGTTTCAGGGAACTATAGTACAGTGGTTCAAAACATGAACATTGGAACAAGACTGCATGACTTTGAATCCTGGTTCGACTAATGTCTTATGACCTTGATCAGGTTACTTAGCCTCTCTGTGCTTCACTTTCCCCATTTGTAATATACAAATAATAAGTGTGCCCTCTGCATGTAGTTAACTAAGGAGTAAATTAGTTAATATATGTAAAGAACTTAGCATAGAGACAGACGTGTAGTAAGCTCTATGAGTACTAGCTAGAAAAAACATCAGCTAGAATAAAACACCCATGGAAGCAGCAGTAGAGAAATCAATGTAATGCATTGGGCAAATCTGCTGCAAAAGACCTCTTAAAAGTGTTAAAAAGCAAGATGTCTCTTTAAGGGCTAAAGTAGGCCTGACCCAAGCCATGGTATTTTCAATCACCTCATATGCATGTGAAGGCTGGACAATGAATAAGGAAGACCGAAGAAGAATTGATGTCTTTGAATTATGATGCTGGTGAAGAATATTGAATACACCATGCACTGCCAGAAGAATGAACAAGTCTGTCTTGGAAGAAATACAGCCAGAATGCTCCTTAGAAGAGAGGATGGCAAGACTTTGTCTCATGTCTTTGGACATGTTATCGGGAGGGACCAGTTGTTGGAGAAGGACATCATGCTTGGTAAAGCAGAGGGTCAGTGAAAAAGAGGAGGATCCTCAACAAGATAGACTGACACAGTGGCTACAACAATGGGCTCAAGCATAACAATGATTGGGAGGCTGGCGCAGGACCGGGCAGAGTTTCCTTCTGTTGTGCATGGGGTCACTATGAGTCAGAACTGAATTGATGGCACCTAACAACAACAACAGTATGGTCAAAGTAGACAATTTTTTCTATAACCTAACTTTTTTCTGTAAAAAACTAAATTAACTGACTCAATAACACCAAATAACAGAATAAAATCATTTTCAGAGAAGAAACTTCTATTCCTCTTAAATTTCAGTAATTAGTTTCTTGGGCCAAGTTCCACCATCATCTGTTGTACAATTTCTAGCAAAGAAATTCTAGAGGGTGCAACTAGAATCTTGGGACTGTTTCATATATTTATTTAACAAGCATTAAGTGCCTACTATGTGCCACGTGGCTCCTAGTTTATACAGTAGAAAAAATAAGCAAGACTGTCCTCAAGCACTGCTTCATCATGTTTGTAAACACGTAAATAGATAGCTTGCATTATCTGATAAAGCAGGTGATTATTGAACTGGGTCTTGAAGGATGAGCTATAGTTTATCAGATGAAGAATGGGCAAGATTTTCTGCCAGAGAAGGAAGCAGCATAATCAAAAACTCTGTGAAGAGAAACAGTTGGCACACTTGGAGAAGTGAACAAGTGCGAGGAACCAAAGGAATTGTCTTAGTTATCTAGTGCTGCTATAACAGAAATACCACAAGTGGATGTGTTTAACAAAGAGAAGTTTATTCTCTCACAGTCCAGTAGGCTACAAGTCCAACTCAGGGCATCATCTCCAGGGGAAGTCTTTCTCTCTCTGTCGGCTCTGGAGGAAGGTCCGTGTCATCAATTTTCCTTTGGTCCAGGAGCTTCTCTGGGCGGGAACCTCAGGTCCAAAGGATGTGCTCTGTTCCTGGCACTGCTTTCTTGGTGGTGTGAGGTTCCCATGTCTCTCTGCTTGCTTCTCTCTTTTATATCTCAAAGGAGATTGGCTTAAGACACTATCTAATCTTGTAGACCTCATCAATATAACTGCCATTAATCCATCTTATTACATCATAGTGATAGCATTTACAACACACAGGGAAATCACATCAGATGATAAAATGGTAGACAATCACATAATACTGGGAATCATGACCTAGCCAAGTTGACAGACATTTTGGGGGGACACAGTTCAATCCATGACAGGAATAATAGCAAGAATTAATACTAAAAAAATAAGTAGGAGCAAGGTCTGAACAAGATGGCAACATGAGCAGTTCCACACTCCTGTCCCTCCAAAAAAACACCAGAAGAAACTGGAAGAGCCAATTTATCTTGTTGGAACTTTTGAAAACAGTCAAAGCATTACAACAACTAAGAAAACACTGAATTGAGAAAAGCTAAACTTTAAACAGTGGGAAAGCTTTGGTTTTCTATTCACCAGTACTTCATCTCCTCCCTGGCTTGGCAAAGCTATCTTCTTTTTTATTTTTTTAAATTGTACTTTAGATGAAAGTTTATGGAACAAAATAGTTTCTCATTAAACAGTACACATGTTGTTTTATGACAATGGTGAACAACCCCACGACATGTCAACACTGTCCTTTCTCAATCTTGGGTTCCCTATTACCAGATTTCCTGTATGCCCCAGCCTTCTAGTCCTTGTCCCTGGACTGTTGTGCCCCGTTAGTTTCGTTTTGCTTTATGGGGTTGTCTAATCTTTGGCTGAACGGTGAACCTCGGGAGTGACTTCATTACTGAGCTAAAAAAGGTGTCTGGGATCCATACTCTTGGGGTTTCTCCAGTCTCTGTCAGACCAGTAAGTCTGGTCTTTCTTTGTGAGTTAGAATTTTGTTTTACATTTTTCTCCAGCTCTTTCTGGGACCCTCTTTTGTGATCCCTGTCAGAGCAGTCAGTGGTGGTAGCCGGGCACCATCTAGTTGTACTGGACTCAGTCTGGTGGAGGCCGTGGTTGTTGTGGTCCATTAGTCCTTTGGACTAATCTTTCCCTTGTATCTTGTTTTCTTCATTCTCCCTTGCTCCCAAAGGGGTGAGACCAGTGGAGTATCTTAGATGGCTGCTCACAGGTTTTTAAGACCCCAAACGCTACTCACCAAGGTATAATGTAGAACATTTTCTTTATAACTGTGCTATGCCGATTGAGCTGGATGTTCCCGGAGACCATGGTCCCCACAGCCCTCCTTGGCGAAGCCATCTTAAAGATGCAATAGCCCACATTCTTTAAGTGAAAGCCTGGTCTCAGACTCTGGACAAACAAGAGCAAACTTTATTCACAAGCTATTGTGTGTATCTGTTTTAAACTATCTGAAGAAGTGAAACAAGGTGCTCATCTCAACCGCCTGTCTCAGAGCTCACGCAGGGCTGAGCGCCAGTGGCAACACCAAAGGCCGTAACTACTTCTAACCACCTGGAGCTACAGAGTGCCATTAAGGTATACATTAGGCTCCTAAAGTCTAGAAGGAGAAGCCTGATAGAATGGCTAGCTTTGGGAAAGGACAAAGAAAGTTACCGAGGCAAAGGGAAGAACATAGGCAAACCACTGAAGGAGAAAGGATCTAACAGTTGTTGAGCTTCCGCTAGGTCAACATTCTCTTAAAAAGGTTTTTTGATTTTCATTGTTCCCTCATTTTAAAAATATGGAAGACTGGCCTTAAGCACATATTACTTAACTTGCCTGTGATCACACAGCTAATAACTCAGGCTTTTCTCCCTTTAAAGTCCCTACTGTTAACACCATATCTTCCTTCCTCATGAAAACAAAAATGCATATTCTAGAAGTTGCTTTCGGGGGACTTAAGGGCTGGTTTTCATTGGAAGGCTAAAAACAAAAAATTATGGGGGCTAGGATGCTTGTATGTAAAATGGACTATGGAGTAGAGAGCAGAAAGGAAAGTGCAGCCAAGTTGGCTCAGTGAAGGCAGCCCAGGTTCACAGACGGGGTCAGATCTGAAGTGACCCTTAAAACCTGACTGAAAAGCCCAGTCTATTTCAGTGATTAAACATCTTCACTTTCAAGGAACATTATAAAAATCGCTACCCTTTAGAATTCACTAACTAGATAGCAGACAAGAATCGTCTTAGGTGGAGGGAAAGACAATACACAGTACAGGGGAAGTCAGCACAACTGGACTAAATCAAAAGGTAAGAAGTTTCCTGAACACAGCCAAACATTTTGAGGGACAGAGTAGCTGGGGCTGGGGGCTGGGGACCATAGTTTCAGGGAACATCTAAGTCTATTGGCATAAAAAAGTTTATTAAGAAAATGTTTTGCCTCCCATTTTGATGAGTGGCGTCTGGGATGTTAAAATCTTGCGAGCAGCCATCTAAGATGCATCAGTTGGTCCCAACCCACCTGGAACAAAGCAGAATGAAGAATACCAAAGACACAAGGAAAATATTAGCCCAAGAGACAAAAGGGCCACGTAAACCAGAGACTCCATCAGCCTGAGACCAGAAGAACTAGATGGTGTCAGGCTACCATCAGTGATCACCCAGACAGGGAGCACAATAGAGGGTGCCTGATGGAGCAGGAGAAAAGTGTGGAGCAGAACTCAAAATTCACATAAAAAGATCTAACTTGATGGTCTGAGACTGGAGGAATCCCCAGAGCCATGATCCCTGTATACTCTGTTAACCCAGAACTAAAACCATTCCCAAAGCCCACTCTTCAGACAAAGATTAGACTGGACTATAAAACATAAAATAATACTCCTGAAGAGTGTGCTTCTTAGTTCAAGCAGATACACAAGACTAAACGGGCAGCTCCAGTACAGAGACAGGATAAGAAGGCAGAAAGGGACAGGAACTGATTGAATGGAGACAAGAAACCAGGGGTGGAAAGGGGGATTGTGCTGTCACATAGAGATTGCAACTAATGTCACATAACAATACGTGTATACATTTTTGTATGAGAAATTAACTTGAGCTCTAAACTTTCACCTACAGCGTGCACACACACACACACACACACACACACACACACACAAAAGCAAACAACAACAAAAAAAAACCCTACCCTTTAAAATTAAACTTATAACGGGACTTTTATCTTGGCATCTCCTTTGGGAGTTTAGATGGAGTCATGGGGTTAACACCAGCTCTTCATGTCTTCCTCTTTGTTAATTCTCCCTAACAAAATTAACAAATGAATAGGGAGATTTAGTGATTTGTAACATAAAACTCATTGCTTCTCCCATTTACATTTCTTCACAGATAAAAGAAAATGCCACCAACATTATCCTCAAGGAAAAAAAAACAAGAAGGGGAGAAAGCTACAGAAATATTTGAGTACCAAAATGTATTTAAATGACGGAATCCCATCAATGAATCCTCAGTTGAAGAGAGGATGGAAACATAGGCAGTTGTTACAACATTTGACTTTTCCTGTATTTTAGGCTAATGTTCAAATCCACAGTTTGGCTTGGCAATCGCATCCCACTCATTCCAAGGTCGTGTGGCAGAAAGAAGCCAGTCTGCTGGCAGAATAGCTGGATCCCAATCTCTTACTCATCTCATGGCAGAAGGGCTTTTTTAAGTTGTAGTGCTGCCAACATGTAAAGTGAGGAGCTGAAGTGATTTATAATGATCTGCAGATACTTTGGGGCGCTGATAACTTTTTTTGTGTACAAAGAACTTTAATGAAAGCATAGCCACTTAGAGTAGGAGGGGCGTCCTAGATTTCCTAGTGCAACCCCTGCCTCGGCAGTGAAAGGAGAAGAGACAAACCCTGGAAAGATCAAACCACCCAAATAAAATCCTGAAGCTTTTTGGTAGCAAAATCAAGACATCAGCTTGATGTCAAGTCAGCTCCAACTCATGGCAACCCCATGTGTGTCAAAGTAGAACTTGCTGCATAGGGTTTCCAGTGGCAGATAATTTGGAACTATATTGTGGCAGCCTTTCTTCCAAGGCTTCTCTGGGTGGATTCAAACCGCCAGCCTTTAAGTTATCAGCCCAACACATTACCATTTGTACTACTCAGGATTCCAATCATGTTTTATTTCCGTTACATCATGAATTCTCCCTGGTAATTGTCAGTTTGTCATACTGTGCTGACTTGTATGTTGCTGTGATGCTGGAAGCTATGCCACTGGTATTTTAAATACCAGCAGGGTCACCCATGGTGGAAAGGTTTCAGTGCAGCTTCCTGACTAAGACAGGCTAGGAAGAAGGACCTGGCAATCTACTTCTAAAAATATTGACCAGTGAAACCTTATGAATAGCAGTGGAACATTATACTATATAGTGCCAGAAGATAGGCCCTTCATGTTGGAAGGCACTCAAAATACAACTGGCGAAGAGCTGCCTCCTCAAAGTAACAAAAAAACCAAACCTGTTGCCTTCAAGTAGATTCTGACTCATAGTGACCCTATAGGACAGAGTAGAACTGCCCCGTAGTGTTCCTAAGGAGCAGCTGGTGGATTTGAACGGCTGACTTTTGGGTTAGCAGTCAATCTGTTAACCGCTTTGCCACCAGAGCTCCTCCTCAAAGTAGAGTCGATCTTTATGATGTGGATGGGGTAAAGCTTTCAGGACTTTCATTTGCTGATGTGGCATGACTCAAAATGAGAAGAAACAGCTGCAAACATCCAACATACAGTAGACCCTTCATATTCTGGTGAAGTGCCTACTGAGACCTTCCCAAATACAAGAGTACAGTTCTTTTTATAATTTTTTTTCTCCAAATGTAATAAAGTATAACTGAAAAACATCAATGATGACTTTCAGACTTTTAATGTGTCTGTTATATGGAACTATGTTTTATTTATACACCTATTAAAATACAGGTCTTCAAAATCATTTTTCTTCTACAGTTGCATGTTTATACTACAAGGTAATTGCTTTATCACATTTTGCTAAAGTTTTATCTTCCACAATAAGAACAAATTTTGTACTATTTAGAACATTTGATGAATTAGGTTTACAAATCACTTTTCTTGTGTTCATATAGGAGCCTATGCTGGTCTTGACAAATTCAAATGACCAAACTGCCACATAATCTGACAATCCATTTTTTTAGTTTATTCTAAATTATTGTATCTGGCTAAAAATATTAATACTTTTAATGACTCCACTAGAAGTTAGATTTCTTTCCAGAGTCATTTTTTCATAAGGAAACAGAGTTTTGTAACATTTCACTGGAATTTTATATATCGTAAATATGAAAGGAGAGCAGAAGACTGCAAAGTGTTTGGGGTTGGCTCTCTTCTATACACTAGCCTTGTACAGTGAGCCCCTCAAACTTATAATTATCAAAATTACAAACTGTTACGTAATATAGACCTACAGAATCTCTCAAAAATAGTTCAAAGCAAAGTGATAGATCAATCATGTGAAGTGTTCTCTGTATCCTTATTACCATCTTCTAGCCAGCACATCAAAGAATGCATGCAGCCTTTTCCCCATTTCCAAGGTGGAAATTGAATTAGCATTAAGTTTGGTTACATACGGTGTGCCCCTGTGGCCTTTTTTTAGCCTGTATAATGCACACAATTTACCAGTTGCAGTCTAGTCAATTTGGACTCACGGCAACCTCACGTGTGTCTGAGTAGAACTGTGCTCCATAGAGTTTTCAATGGCTGATTTTTTGGAAGTAGATTGCCATGTCTTTCTTCTGAGGTGCCTCTGAGTGGACTTGAATAACCAACCTTTTGGTTAGCAGTTGAGCATGTCAACCATTTGCACCACCCAGGGACTCCAATACACACAACAGACATTTCAATTCCTGCAAAGGTTTCCAAAGCAAGAATAGCACATTACAAAACAAAACCCTTTCTTCTCTCTCTTTCAGCTAAAGCACTTTTAGCTGTCAGATAGTTTTGAGTTTCTGAAGAAGTTCTTCATGTATTTAAAGCATTTTTTAAATGATACAACAAAATTTCAGCAAGTTTATTCCAAGAAGAGACAGCTTATTTCTATGATCTCCTTCAGCAATTTGCTCTTTGCGGTTTTTTTTTTCTGTCATCAGAGCTTTGATCCTTTTCTGAAATAGGCTTTTTCATCTCTATGTTAGAACTCTTCTCTTTCTGTTCCTTATACAATTATCCCAGGTCCATGATGATCTTCACAGTTCTTTCTTCTATTTCTCACTCTTGGTAGCTATCTCTTTGTATTGAAAACATTTCTATTTCCAATAGGCTATTCCTCCTATCCTACATCAATACAACTTAATATATAACTGTATTGGTGTTTAGAAATTTGGATAATTCATAGATTTGGAAGTACATAGATTAGATAATGAGGAATTGACTTCCTTTTCTTTTCTTTTATAGTAGCAAAATATCTGTAACAAAAGTTGACATTTTAACTAGTTTTACGTGTACAATTCAGTAACATTAATTTCATTCACCATGTTGTGCAAACATCACTACTACCTAGTTCCAAATGTTTTTCATCACCTCAAACAGAAACTCTGTACTTAAGCAATTACTCCCCATTTCCTCTGCCCTCTTGCCCCTGGTAAATGTTAATCTACTTTCTGTCTCTGTGCATTTGTCTATTCTAGATACCTCATATAAGTGAAATCATATAGTATTTGTCTTTTTGGGTCTGACTTATTTCATTTAGCATGTTTTCAAGGTTCGCCCATGTCATGGATCAGAACGTCATTTCTCTTTATGGCTGAATAATAATATTTCATTATACGTACAGACCACATTTTGTTTATCCATTTATCTATTAATGGGCACTTGGGCTTTTCCCCCTTTTAACTGTTGTGGATAGTGCTGTAGTGAATATTGGTGTACAAGTTATCTGTTTGAGTCCCTGCTTTCAATTTTTCTGAGCATATACCTAGAAGTGGAATTGCTGAGTCATATGGTAATTCTATGTTTAAATTTTTGAGGAACTGTCTAATGGCTTTCCACAACGGCTACACCATTTTGCATTCCTAGCTTTTCTTTTAAGGTTTTAGTTATATGAAATCTTTCTAAAGTTTGCAAGACTAGAATCAAGGCTTATAATAAATTTGAGCTTAGGAAACAATCTTAGTAAAAAAATAATTGTCTCTTACCGTTTGCAATCTATATTTTGATCTAGTATCCCATACAGGTTCAGAATTGAACTCTCATATTTAACTTACTGCTGTCGAGTCAATTCTGACTCATGATAACCCCATGTGTTACAGAGTAGAATTGCTCCATAGGGTTTTCTTAGCTATAATATTTATGAAAACAGATCACCAGGCCTTTTTTATGCAGCGCAGCTGGGTGGATTTGAAATGCCAACCTTTAGGTTAGTAATTAAGCACAACCTGTTTGCACCACTCATGGACTTCCCAAATTTAGAAGATGTAAATAAACAGTAACATGCTGCATTTTCACAGGATCTCACCCTTTGATTTGTGCTATAAGGAGAGAGCTGTTCAATCTCTTAGCATTTATTCCAATAGATCCTGCACATGAAAAAGCTTCCTTATAATTCCATTATATATCAAAAGGCAGATATTTAAAACCTTCAGTTACATGGAAAAGAGTGACAGTAATTTGAAAAGAAGAATTTACTTTTCAAATCTCATTGGAAAAAAATAACTTACTCCTTAGGACCTAATACTTTGAAAAAAACATCTACCTTTTAATTTGAAATAATACTGGGGAGGACTGTTTAAAAATTTAAAAGGACATTGTTTGATTTAAGATTAAAATGTGTTATACACACAGTACAGGGGAAGTCAGCACAACTGGACTAAACCAAATCTAAGAAGTTTCCTAAATACAATCAAACGCTTCGAGGGACAGAGTAGTAGGGGCAGGGATCTGGGAACCATGGTTTCAGAGGACATCTAGGTCAACTGGCATAACAAAGTTTATTAAGAAAATGTTCTGCATCTCATTTTGGGGAGTGGTGTCTGGGGTCTTAAAAGCTGGTGAGCGGCCATCTAAGATGCACCAATTGGTCCCAACTCACCTGGAGCAAAGGAGAATGAAGAATACCAAAGACACAAGAAAATATTAGCCCAAGAGTCAGAAAGGGCCACATAAACCAGAGACTCCATCAGTCCGAGACCAGAAAAACTAGATGGTGCCCAGCTACCACCAGTGACTACCCTGACAGGGAACAGAGTTCCTGACAGAGCAGGAGAAAAGTAGGGTGCAGAACTCAAATTCATGTAAAAAGACCAGACTTAATGGTCTGACTGAGACTAGAGGAACCCTGGAAGACATGGCCCCCAGACTCTCTGTTAGCCCCAAACTGAAACTATTCCTGAAGCCAACTCTTCAGACATAGATTAGACAGGACTATAAGACATAAATTGATACTCATTAATAGAGTGCTTCTTAGCTCAAGGAAATACATGAGACTAAATGGGCAGCTCCTGTACATAGGCGAGATGAGTGGGCAAAAAGGGACAAGGGCTGGTTGAATGGACATAGGAAATCCGGAGTGGAAAGGAGGAGTGTGCTGTCACATTATAGGGAGAGCAACTAGGGTCACATAACAATGTGTATACAAATTTTTGTATGAGAAGCTAACTTAAACTGTAAACTTTCACTTAAAGCACAATTAAAAAAAAAAAAAGAGTTGTTCAGCCAAAAAAAAAGATTAAAATGTGTTATAATTAACATGTATTTCCTTGGTAATTCTTTAAAAATGGCTTTATGGTATGCTATCTAAATCAGGCAAAACCGATTATTTTATGAGACATTTGCTGAAGTTTCCAAAAACTAAGCTTGGGTTTTAAGACAGCTAAGCTGGTAGGATGTTAGCTTGGAATTGTCAGCGGACATCTCTTCCACTAGGATAATGCTGCCTAAAACAAAGGGGACCTACAAGAAAACAGAGATTAGAAATGAAAGAGTGGGATCTTGTTTCAGCATGCCTGATCACTCCTAGACATTCCATGTGTAAGAGTCAATTAATTCCCTTTATTGTTTAAGCAAAAACAAACCGATAATTAAGACTTATCGGTCATTATGGGAAATCAACAGCAGAAAAGAGAAGGACCAAGATGAATATATCCAATAATTAAGCCCATAGGAAAGGAATATAATGCAAGAAATAAAAGAGAATTTAAAAATTATGGGTTTTTTTTCTGAGTGATTCGAGAAGTTATTGCAACCATAAAAACAAAAAAGATGCTAAAGTTTACCCTTCAGCCAAAGATTAGACAGGCCAATAGGACCAACAGTAACAAACACGAGGAACATGTTTCCTAGTTCAGTTATGCATACGAGACTAATGGGCACACCAGGCCAAAAGCAAAGAAGAGAAGGCAGGAAGGGACAGGAAAATTGGACAAATGGAAACAGGGAATCTGGGGTGGAGAAGGGGAGAGCGTTGACACATCAAGGGGTTGGCAACCAATATCACAAAACAATTTGTGTATTAACTGTTTAACGAGAAACTAATTTGCTCTGTAAACTTGCATCTAAAGCACAAGAATAAAAAACCAAAAGACACTAAATAAATAAAGAAGAAGAGAAGTGAGACAATGGGAAAGGGTCAATGAAGAACAAGAAAGAGTTAAAATATCATATCCAAAGTAAAATTTACCTGAAAGCCAAATAATAGAATGGAAATAGATGAAGAAAAAATCAGTACTATGGAAGATAAGCAGCCCTGGTGGCACAGTGGTTAAGCGTTCAGCTGCTGACCAAAAGGTCAGCAGTTCGAATTCACCAGTCGCTCCTTGGAAACCTTATGGGGCAGTTCTACTCTGTCTTACAGGGTTGCTATGAGTTGGAATCGACTGGAGGCAGTGGATTTGGTTTTGGGGTTTTTATGGAAGGTAAAATAAAAGAAATTCCTAGGATATAGAGCAAAAATACAAAGAGATAAACATTATTAGTGTCAAGTTTAAAGACGTAAAGTGCACATTCAGAAATTCCAGCACTGCTAACCAAAAGACTAGCAGTTCAGATCCACCAGCAGCTCCTTGGACATCCTATTGGGTGGTTCTGCTTTGTCCAGTAGGGTTACTATGACTCAATGGCAACATATTTTTGTTTTTTTTTATAATCCTCAGAGGATAAGAGGGGGAAGATTGAAAAGAAGTAAATAAAAAAAGGAAAGAAACACTAGAGAATTTTTCCCAAGCTGAAGAATGACTCAGTCTTTAAAGGCAAAGGACACATAAAGGATGAAGTTGGAAAATAGGAAAAAAGATTTATATATATATATATATATACTAGTGAAGTTCAGAACTCAAACTATGAAAAGGAAACTAAGGAAAAAATTCCATTTACAATAGCATCTAAAAGAATAAAATAACTAGGAATTAATTTAACCAGAGAAGTAAAAGACCTGTACACAGAAAATAATAAAACATTACTGAGACAATTCAAATAATAAAATTCTACAAGTTTCTAAAGAGAATAAAATATGATCCCTTCATTAAAAAAAAAAAAAAAGAAAAAGAAAATTGATATCAGACCTCTCATCACAACTCAGAAAGACTAAAATAGAAAAAAAAAATTTTCACATTTTGGAGTAAAAACATATTTTGAACTTAATATTCTGTACATAAAAATTACTATTTGAATGGGTAAGCAAAATAAAGAAATTTTCAGCCATCCATGATATGTAAGAAGCCGTGGTGGAGCAATGGTTAAGCACTCTATTGCTAACGGTAAGGTTGGCGGTTCCAACCCAGCCAGTGGCTCCAGGGGAAAAAAGACCTAGCAATTTCCTCAGAAAAAGATTACAGCCTAGAAAACCCTACTGGATTGTTCTACTCCTTCATTAGTGTCGCTATGAGTTAGAATGGACTCGACAAGCACAAAACAACAACACATGATCTGTATCATAACTACCTTTACTCTACATGTTTCTAGAGGTTCTAACCAATATAATAAAGTAAGAAAAGGAAATAAGCAGTGTCTTAGCCTGGGTTCCCTGAAAGGTGGAGACCCTGGATCACAGTGGTGGGGGGAGTAATGTGTGCTTCACATTCCCTAACACTGTCAGACGGGGTGACGCCCAAATGACCCCAGAGTCCAAAATGGTGGCTGCAGCCAATGGCCATCACTGCAAGAGGAGGGGCCACCAAGGCAGTGGCATCACTAGGATTGGTGTCACTAGGGTTAGTGTGGTAACTCATCACCATTTCCCCTCCCCCATCAGTCAGTCAGGGTGTGGGTGGACGGCCACGGTACCAGCCATTGGGTGAAGAGGAGGGTCTCTGCCTTGGCCAGTGGAAGAGGGGAGGAGCTGCAGGGAGCTGCAGGAGGTGGAACCGGGACGGGCAGGCTGCACACAGGCTCTTGGCCATGCTAGGGGGTGGGGTGGGGCCAGGAGGGCTGCTCTGCCAACTGAGGGGGGTGGTTACCAGCCGACCCACTGAGGGGGCTGGTGGTGACAACATGAGTTACCACACTGGGTGACACCAACCCTAGTGAAGCCACTGGTAGAGCCTGAGGCAAAAGCTCACATGCTATTATTATTTTAGGAGTGCCATCTTAGGGAAGCAGGAGTGAGGTAGATAAGAGTAAAGCACCAATACAAGGTTGCATTGCTGCTGAGCTGGCCCCTTCTTGGTGTCAAGCACAACTAATTGCTCTGTCTCACAGAACTACCTTCAAAACGTCTGGTCAGGGAGGAGGATGAACTAAGAATTTATCCATTGACTCCTGTGCCCTATTGGTCTCCCATAAGGAGTTAACATTCCCAAGTTTTGGATTTGGGCATCAATAGTATCTCATACCTTAATGTCACAAGGGAAACCCTGAGTTCTGAGGCAAGAGGTGAGCAGTGAGAGGGTGGGGAAGGAAGGGCAATAGCAAAAGCCAGAGTAGATCTACAGCAGCCCAAACAAAGTGCCTAATACAAGTGGAATAGACATTGGATAGGAAGAAACAAAACTATGTTTGCAGAAGGTGCACTTGCCTACCTAGAAATCTAAGACACATTACACACTGATAAGTGGTTACCTCTCAGGAGAAGAATGCAATTGCTAGGGATCGAGGAGATTTTTATATTTTACTCCAAATGTGCATTTATTTTCTATTATGAACAGTCTTCCTGCATAATCATCATTAAATATGAAAAAGTTATAATATATTTTTCTCAAGTAAGACAAAACCTCTTTAACATTTCCCTGGTCACCTCATCAGGAAATGGCTGTCCCTGGAAGGGACTTATACTGTATCAAATTCTGGGTATTACCTGATCTCCTGTATAAGGGAGAAAACATAAAGGATATCAGTTAACAATCAGAATAGGATTGGAATGTTTCTCAAATATCCACTGAATCTCCTTTCCATCCACTTTAGTTCGCATGCTTCAATTTGGAGACTACTGGCTAAACGTCCCAGTATGGGAAAATGAAATTTTAAATTTATTTGTTTGATCCTTTTTATATGGTGTTATGAAGAATTTTCTTTGCTTGGATAATAACTAATTAGGAAGAGATTGACATTTGTTTTGTAAGAAGAATCTAAAAATATATGTTAAGTATACTTTTCAAAAATCTTCTAAAGTAGGCCAGTCTATGCTTATTATTTAAAAGGTACACTTCTACACTATTCTATGATATTACTTCTAAATATTACACCAAAAGGAAGCTTATGCATTAGTCTTAAATTTTAAAATTTTTGTTACTTTGCAAAATAAACAAAAGAGTCTGAACAATTTTGGATTGTGTTTAAAAATACTATACATAACATTTAGTTATAGTTTTCAATGGGTTTTCAGTGTCAAAACATTGAAGTGCCTATGGACTTTGTACCACCAAATCTAGGAATACAATTTTATTCAAGGCTCCTTAAACTAAGATACTTTTTCTGTGAACATCATAAAAAAATTGGGAAACTTTCCATTAGGTTGTCTTCTTATTGTGTTACAGTAATTCAAAAATATTTACAAAGCAGTGTCAATTTTTTTTTTTTTTTACATGTTGCTGTAAAAAAAAATGACCATAGTGCGCTCGTGAGGGAGGACACTGTAACAAACAAACTGTAGAAGGTGCAGGTTATCTGCATAAAAATACAGTACTGGTGACAAAATCCCTCTTTTTTAGAAGACATTTTAATTTCACTTTTTAAAGCTATTACAGCTGGAAACAGAATCTTAAATTGGCATTTAATTTTTATCCTTTCATTATTTTAAGTAAATTATTTCACTGTCTTTTTTTCCCCCTATTTTCTGTTGAAAATCAGTCATTAGTCTTATTATTACTCCTCAAAAGTAATGTGTCATTTTTCTTTAGCTGTTTTTAACTTTTTTTGCCTTTAGTTTTTTTGGGTTTTTTTGTTTTTCTTTTAGTTTTCAACAGTTAAAATGTGTTCTGCTTAGGTATATTTTCTTTTATTTATCTTTCTTGAACGTGTGAGTTTATATCTTTCAACAGTTTTGGAAAATTCTTGACCATTACTTCTTCAGATATTGCTTTTCCAAACTCTCTTTTGCCCCTCTTTCTGGGAATCCAATTACAATTTAGACTGTTGGTGTGCCACATGTCTCTTACACTCTATTCTCTGTTTCTCTTTGTGATTCAGTTTGGGAAGTTTCTACTGACCTGTTTTCGAGTTTAGAATGGATAAATAAATAATAGTACATACACACAATGGAATACTATGAAATGATAAAGAGCAATGATGAATCCGAGAAACATCTCACAACATGGATGAATCTGGAAGGCGTTATGCTGAGTGAAATTAGTCAGTCACAAAAGGACAAATATTGTATGAGACCTCTATTATAAGAACTCAAGAAAAGGTTTAAACACAGAAGAAAGCATTATTTGATGGTTACAAGGGTGAGGAGGGAGGAAAAAGGGAAATTCACTAACTAGATAGTAGACAAGGATCATCTTCAGTGAAGGGGAGGACTTAAAGAAAAAGAAAAAAAACTAGATTAAATAAGTAAGTAAACTGAGTCAGAGATGGAAGTGGGTTTGGGTTGGATTTGAGTTTTAGTATAACCTTCTGGGCTTTTGACTGAGAGCCTGGCAGATCTCTGCCTCCTTGGGATTAATGGAGGATTATTTCCACCATTCATAAGTCTTGATCTTAGCTTTTTAAACTTCCACTCTATGGAAGTTCAAATTATGAAATGTATCTTGGAGATGTTTGTCTCATGAGCATCACAAAACTACAGGATGTTTTACTCTGCCTTTAAGATATTTCCACCCATCCCCAGCCTTCTACATCACCCTAGACCTCTGCAAATACCCCAAGCCCGTGCCTTCGGGATTCCTCAAATACCATTCTATCATTTAACACTATGAGTTGGAATTAACTGGATGGCAATGGGTTTGGTTTGCTTTTGGCTTAAGTTTGGCCAATGATGTCAGAAAAGAAAACAACTGGAGGTCACAGCGAACTTAGAAAGGGCTGTTTTATTTCTAGAATTTTAGTTCACCTAGGCTGTCTTGGAAGAGGTACAACCATAATGCTCCTTAGAAGCAAGAATGGCAAGACTACGTCTCACATACTTTGGACATGTTATCAGGAGGGATCGGTCCCTGGAGAAGGACATCATGCTTGGTAAAGCAGAGGGTCAGCGAAAAAGAGGAAGACCCTCAGCAAAGATGGATTGACACAGTGACTGCAACAATGCACTCAAGCATGACAACAATTATGAGGATGCTGCAGGACTAGGCTGTGTTTCGTTTTGTTGTACATAGGGTTGCTATGAGTCGGAACTGATTTGACCGCATCTAACAACAACAAGCTCAAATTATGGGTTTATTTATATTGTCTTTTTATTATTTCCTAGTTGTTATAGCAGGAGTATTGGCCTACCACAATATATTATATACAAGTCAGAAGCCATGTTTTCCTTTTTAAATAATATTTTTACATATTTTACAATGCAGTTTAAATGCTAGTATAGCAGTACAGGTTTATTCTTTATTACTTAAATTAATACATACACTGGGGGTACAATATACTTAAAAAAGTTTTACAGATGTAGGGATATCATCAAAAGTGTTTGGAAATCATAATTCATGAAAATTTTTCTCTTACACTTCTCCTAAAGGCAGCCTTATTTGATTTCTTAGCATGTCTTCAGATAAAATCAAAATTTTCAATACTCTTTGCTGAGAAATAGTTATACATATATAGAATCTGGTTTGGATAAGACAAATATCCATGGGCGTTTGTGACTATGATTGACTAAAGATTTAGCAATACTCTGCATCTGAATTTTTTTGTAAATGTTGAACTGTAGAAGCAATTTTTTTCCTTTTTCTTTTTTATTGTACTTTAAGTGAAAGTTTACAATTCAAGTTAGTCTCGCATACAAAAATTTATGCATACACTATTATGTGACCCTACTTGCTCTCCCTATACTGTGAAGGCATACTCCTCCTTTCCACCCCTGATTTTCCATGTCCATTCAACCAGCTCCTGACCCTCTCTGCCTTCTCATCTCACGTTATAGGAGCAATTAAAAAAGATAAGGGTCATGTACATTTTGCAGAGTATGTTGTTGTTGTTAGGTACCATCAAATTGATTCCGACTCATAGTGACCCCGCGTACACAAAACAAAATGCTGCCCGGTCCTGCGCCATCCTCACAATTGTTGCTATGTTTGAACCCATTGTTGCAGCCACTGTGTCAATCCATCTCGCTGAACATCTTCCTCTTTTTCACTGACCCTCTACCAAGTATGATGTCCTTCTCCAGGAACGGCTCCCTCCTGATAACATCTCCAAAGTACGTAAGACAAAGCCTTGCCACCCTCTCTTCTAAGGAGCATTCTGGCACAGTATGGTGTTACTCATTTAAACGAGTGCCAGCATATTTAATTAATTATCTGCTGGTTAAATTCTTGACCTTCACAATAAAGGCCTTAGTAAAAAAAAAAAAAAAAGGATTTTGTTTATTTTACTATTCAAGTTAAATAAATTACCATGATCTTTTTCTTCCACTAAATGATCCTAAATCAGTTGTTCTATTTCCTAGTGTATCTTCTACATATCATTCATGTGTTCCTATCACCAAGAGTTTTTTTAATATTCACTCCTTTGAGGTAGCTCTTATTTTTCAAATTTCAGTTGATATATTCTCTTTTACCTTATTTTACTTTCTTTGGAGCTATTCTGCCAAGCTTTTTGTGTTCTCTGAAAAGCACTCATCTATCTGAACATCTGGAAATAAAACTTTGCAATTAACAGTCACATTGTCATCACTAGGAGCCTGTTAGTTTGTGAACATCTTGTTCTTGCCTTTCTACTAGGTATGTTGAGAAATTGCACCATCTGGGTCTAATGAAACAGAAATGGAAACTGAGCATCATCAGAATACTCATGGCATGGTTGCCTAAAGCATCTCTGTACCTTATTTCATCTATGCATTTGTTTTACATTTCTTTGACTAAGTGCCTTTTTAAATCCATATTGCTGAATAGACAGAAAATGAGTACCAATGTCCTTTGAAAAAATTGTTTAAAATTTAAATGCTTTGATGAAGCTAGGGTTAATACGCACTCTGAATTTTAATATAGCAACATGTTTCTTCTTGTCTCTAGTCTTGTTTTGACTTGAATTAAATAAAACGATTGAGGAATCTCATAATTTTTCTTGGCTCCCACACAAAAAAGGATCTAGTTTAATTTATGAAGCTCCAGGCCACTGTTTCTCAAATTCCAGTTCTTTTAGTACAGAAACATAAAACAACACATTGCTGTATTTTTTATGTTACTTCATTCTGCTCCCATGCAGAGAAAAAAATATAAATAAAACTTTAATTCATTTTTAAATGATCAAGTAGAAATTTAATAAAACATTAGACAGATTTTTAGGTGAATTATTTAAATACGAATTAGGTTTTGTACTTAAAATTTTATAAATCATATTTGATGATTGAAGCAAAAATTATAACACAATTTGATACTCAAGACAATGATATTAAAAGATAGGGAAGGGAAAGGGATATAAATGGAAGTGAAGAGTCCACACTTAAAGCAGTAAAATGTTTATACCTACAGACTATGATAAGTAACACACATATTTTATAATACCCCAGAACACACTATGAAAACTATACAAAGAGAACTCTCACAAATATTATAAATAAATCAAGATGGAACCCCCCAAAAAAGTTCAAGTAATTCATAGGATGTCAAAAAAAGCAAAATAGAGGAATGAGAAGCACAGAAAAAAATAAGTAAAATGGTAGACTTATCCCTAACATATCGGTAATTACTTTAAATATGAATAATTATCTTAAATGTCAATCAAAAAAGAGAGATAGGCAGGAAGGATTTAAAAAAAAAAGAAAAACATGACCTGACTCTGCTATTTATAAGGAACTCACTTTGTATTCAATGACACATGTAATCTGAAACTAAAAGATAGGAAAACATATGCCATGAAACAATCAAAAACAAAGAAAAAGAGAGTTCCGGCAAAATAGCGCTCTAGGCAGAAGCACCACGCCGTCCCTCCACAGCAAAGATCCAAAAAACTAAGCCCAACAGAGAATACAACAATCCTGAAACTCTAAAATACCAAATGAAGAGATAAAGAACTCAGCCAAGCACCAAATGGAGTGAGAACACTGACAGAGAATGGAGAGCGAGGAGAGATTCATGCAGAGGTCCCCTACCAGCTAACGCAGTGTGGATCCACCATCTTGGACTCCTATCAGAGACTAGCAAACAGCGGGTACGAGAAAGCAGTCTCACGGAGCTTCCAGCGGGAGACAAAACAACCCATAATTGACAATATATGCTTTCCCACCCCCCCACCCTTCTTCACCCTGACTCGGCCTCCTCTGCTTCCTGCGGCCACAGTCTCTTGACTGGGAAACAGCAGCTTCTTGGATACCACACACCCAAATGGGTGGCTCTCTGAGTGCCATTTGTTGTTTGCTGATGTTGCTTTTTTTCCACTTCTTTTTATTTCTTCCTTGCCTCTCCCCAACCCCATTCCTTTAGCTCCAGTATCCCGCTCTGTGCGCCATCTTTGCTTCTTCCTGAGAGGCTGCAGAGCTCCAGTAATTTGTGATATATGCTTTACCACTCTCTACCCTTCTTCACCCACACTCGGCCCCCTCTGCTTCCCACAGACAAGTCTCTTGTCCAGAAACACCAGCCTGCACTAGCTGGCTCACTGAGTGCCATTTGTTGGCTGCTAGTGTTGCTTTTTTTTTCTGCTTCTTTTGACTTCTTGCTTGCCTGTCGCCACCTCCCCTTCCCTTCACTCAAGTACCTGGCTCCATGTGCCATCTTTGCTTCCTCCTGAGGGGCTGCGGAGCTCCGTTCGAGTGTGGAGCTGCTTCCCAGTTGGGGCTGCCGCGCTGGTGGGATCCGGAGCTTTTGTTCGCGTGTTTGTTTTGAATTGTTTGTTTTCTTTTCCTTTTCTTGAGTTGGGAGCCCTTTCTGGCCAGGCTGAGCTGCGTGGCAGGGAGACTCCCCTTCAGCTTCCACAGAGGTGAAGAGGGATCCCTGAGGACATTTCTTTTTACATTTTTTTTTTCTCTCTTTCTTTGGGGCCTTTCTTGTTTTTTTTTTTCTTTTTTTTAATTTGTTTTGTTTTGTTTTTCCTCTTTTTCCCTTTCTGTCTTTCTTCATTGCTCAGTTTCTCGTCTCTCTGTATCTTCCTTCTCTTTCTGTTCCCTGAATACCTGGCATTGCATACCTCTACGCCTTCTAGCCAGGCTGTACTGCAACACCTGAGAGCGACTTCCCCAGACCTCACAGCTGTACCAGTGGGATCCCTCGGAACTTTGTGGTTCTTTGACCTCTCTGATTCTTATTTACTCATTCTTTTCTTTTCTTCCTCCTCCCCTTTCTGTTTTTATCCATTTCATAGTCTCTCATCTCTCCACTCCAATGGCAAGCTACCCTAGCATTCTTTTTTGTTTGTATGTTTTTTGCTCCTGTTCCTCTCTCCCATATGCATCTTAGCTCCACACATAACAATCTCCCCACTGCATCCTGCTTACCTGCACCGTGTGCTTGACATCACACCACCAAGCAGCACAGGCACAACCTACTGGAACCTGCCCTGCACTGATTACCAACCAGCTCTGGTGGCTATAGTAAGTGCCACAAACAACCCGTCCCAGTACCTTCTCTTCAGCTAGACCTGCCCTATCATACCATATCTGAGTGACTGACCCTGCCAGTTGAAGAAGAAGGTGAAAAGTATTGTGCCCACAGACAAGCAAACAACAAAGAACACACAGTCTGCCTGCTCAGACACAGTCAAATGATTTTAAAAAAAGGGACAAAACAAACAAATCTACAATCAATAAACGAGAAAAATAACTACAGAATGCCCCGAAGACAGCAGAAACTAAGAAAACATTTACAAAAACAGGACAGGATTTTTCCAGTAGACATCCAAAATAAAACACCAGATGACTCTCCTGTGGAAGAAAATGCACTAGAACTACCCGATAGGGAATTCAGATCTCTAATACTCAGAATTCTCCAAGAACTGAGGCAAAAAGCAGACAAACATGAGGAAAAAATAGACAAATTCGTGGAAAATACAGACAAAAAATTCGAAGAATTCAGGAAGATGGTGCAGGAACAAAATGCCAAAATAAATTCACAACTCGAAATTATACAAAAAAAACAATTATAAATCCAAATGATAAACAACAGTGGAATTGAAGACAAACACTTGGATACAACTCTGTATGAGGAAAACTCAAAAAAAAGGACAAAGAAAAATGAAGCGACCCTGAGAGTTATGTGGGACACAATTAAAAGCAAAAATTTACAAGTGCTTGGCTTTCCAGAACAGGGGGAGAAAACAGAAAACACAGAGAGGATCATTGAGGAACTGCTGACAGAAAACTTCCCCAATATCATGAAAGATGAAAAGATGGCCATCCAAGAAGCTCAACGAACCCCATATAGAAGAGACCCCAAAAGAAAATCACTAAGGCATATCATATTCACACTCGACAAAATGAAAGACAAGCAAAGAATCCTGAGAGCAGCTTGTGAAAAACAAGAAGTCACATACAGAGAAGAAACAATAAGACTAAGCTCAGATTATTTGGCAGAAACCATGCAGGCAAGAAGGCAATGGGATGACATATATAAAATTTTGAGAGAAAAAAATTGCCAGCCAAGAATAATATATCCTGCAAAACTCTCGTTCAAATTTGATGGTGAAATTAGGTCATTTCCAGATAAACAGAAATTAAGGAAATATGTAAAAGTCAAACCAAACTTACAAGAATTATTAAAGGGAGTTCTTCGATCTGAGGACAAACAGCTTCAGCTCACAGGCAGACCGTAGGATGCAGGATCGTATCAGCCAGATACCAGTCTAGGAAATGAACTCTTGAGGACTATCCAAAACCAAAAGAAATACAACAGGGAATCAGAGAAGTTAATCAGTAAATGACGACAACATCAAAACTATAAAAGAGGGAATAAGCGGCATAGGTATAGAACCTTCATTTGACTATGTCTGAGCAGGCAGACTGTGGAGGAAGGCAAGGCGATACCAAGTAATGGAGGACTGCTTCAAACTTAGAAAGATAAGGGTAAAATTTAGGTAACCACAAAGAAAGATAACAAACATACTCATTAAAAAAAGAGGAAAAACATAAAGTCTCAGCAAAAACAAAACCTACAAAAACAAAAGAAATGAAAAAAAAAAACCGACAAACAAAAGTAACTCAGCACAAGAGAGTAAGAAAAACAAAGAAAATGTCAGCACCACAAAAAAAGGACTACAAAATGACAGCAACAAACCCACATCTATCTATAATTACACTGAATATAAACGGACTCAATGCACCCATAAAGAGATGGAGAGTGACAGAATGGTTAAGAAAACAGGATCCATCAATATGCTGTCTGCAAGAGACACACCTTAGAAACAAAGATGTGAATTTATTAAAAGTCAAAGGTTGGAAAAAATATATCAAGCTAACAACTACTAAAAAATAGAAGGAGTGGCAATTCTAATCTCAGATAAAATAGACTTTAAAATGAAATCTACCATAAAAGACAAAGAAGGACACTATATAATGATTAAGGGGACGATCCATCATGAAGACATAACCATAATAAACACCTATGCACCCAATGACAGGGCTCCAAAATACATAAAACAAACTCTAAAAACACTGAAAAGAAAAATGGACAGTTCCACAATAATAGTAGGAGACTTCAACACACCACTCTCAGTAAAGGACAGAACAACTAAGAAGAAACTCAGCAAAGATACGGAAGACCTAAAGGGCACAATCAGCCAACTTGACCTCATAGACGTATATAGAACACTCCATCCAAACACTGCAAAGTACACATTCTTTTCCAATGCACATGGAACGTTCTCCAGAATAGACCACATCTTACGCCACAGAGCAATCCCCGGCAAGATCCAAAACGTTGAGATAATTCAAAGTATCTTCTCTGACCACAATGCCATCAAGGTAGAAATTAACACTAAAAAGAGCAAGGGAAAAAAATCAACTACATGGAAACTGAATAATACCCTGCTTACACATCAGTGGGTAATAGAAGAAATCAGAGATGGAATCAAAAAATTCCTAGAATCAAATGAGAATGAAAACACATCATACCAAAACCTTTGGGACACAGCAAAGGCAGTCCTCAGAGGACAATTTATAGCAATAGATGCACATATCAAAAAAGAAGAAAGGGAGAAAATCAAAACATTAACTACAGAACTCAAACAAATGGAAAGAGAACAGCAAAAAAGCCCACAACCACCAGAAGAAAGGAAATAGTAAAGATTAGAGCAGAAATAAATGAAATAGAGAACAGAAAAACAATAGAAAGAACCAACAAAACCAAAAGTTGGTTCTTTGAAAGAATCAACAATTTCGACAAACCACTGGCTAGACTGACAAAAGAAAAACAGGAGAGGACTCAACTAACCCAAATAAGAAATGAAATGAGGGACATTACAACAGACCCAACTGAAATAAAAAGGATTATAACAGAATATTATGAAAAACTATATTCCAACAAATTGGAAAACCTAGAGGAAATGGATAAATTTCTAGAAACAAACGACCTACTCAAACTGTCACAAAGTGATGTTGAAAATCTGAACAGACCCATAACAAAAGAAGAGATTGAAAAGGTAATAAAAAAAAAAAACTGCCAACCAAAAAAACCCTGGCCCTGATGGCTTCACTGGAGAATTATACAAAACATTTACAGAAGAGCTTGTACCAGTACTACTCAAGCTATTTCAGAGCATAGAAGAGGAAGCAACACTTCCAAATTCATTCTATGAAGCCAGCATAACGCTGATACCAAAACCAAGAAAAGACGTCACAAAAAAGGAAAATTACAGACCAATATCACTCATGAATATAGATGCAAAAATTCTCAACAAAATTCTAGCCAATATAATTCAGCATCATATCAAAAAAATAATACACCATGACCAAGCAGGATTCATACCAGGTATGCAAGGATGGTTCAACATTAGAAAATCAATCAGTGTAATCCACCACATAAATAAAAGGAAAGAAAAGAATCACATGATCATCTCAATTGACACAGAAAAGGCATTTGACGAAGTCCAACACCCATTACTGATAAAAACGCTCAATAAAATAGATACAGAAGGGAAATTTCTCAACATAATAAAAAGCATCTATGCAAAACCAACGGCCAACATCATCCTTAATGGAGAGAGGCTGAAAACATTCCCCTTGAAAACAGGAACAAGACAAGGATGCCTTTTATCACCACTCCTATTTAACATTGTGCTGGAAGTCCTAGCTAGAGCAATAAGGCAAGAAAAAGAAATAAAGGGCATCCAAACTGGTAATGAAGAAGTCAAACTGTCCCTGTTTGCAGATGATATGATACCATACACAGAAAACCCTGAAGACTCCGTGAGAAATCTACTGTAACTAACAGAAAGATTCAGCAGAGTAGCAGGATATAAGATAAACATTAAAAAATCAGTTGGATTCCTATACCCCAATAAGGAGAACAATGAAAAGGAAATCAGGAAAACAATACCATTTTCAATAGCCCCTAAAAAGATAAAATACTTAGGAATAAATCTGACCAGGGATGTAAAAGACCTATACAAAGAAAACTACAAAACACTACTGCAAGAATCCCAAAGGGATCTACATAAATGGAAAAACATACCATGCTCATGGATAGGAAGACTCAACATTGTGAAAATGATGATTCTACCCAAAGCAATTTACAAATACCTTGCAATCCCGATCCAAATACCAGCAACATTCTTCAAAGAGATGGAAAAACTAATCAATAACTTTATATGGAAAGGGAAGGAGCTCCGAGTAAGTAAAGCAGTACTGAAGAAGAAGAATATAGTTGGAGGACTGACACTACCTGACTTCAGAACCTACTATACAGCTACAGTAGTCAAAACAGCGTGGTACTGGTACAACGATAGATACGTTGACCAATGGAACATAATTGAGAACCCGGAATTAAATCCATCCACCTACAGTCACCTGATCTTCAACAAGGGCCCAAAGTCCATCATATGGGGAAAAGACAATCTTTTTAATAAATGGTGCTGGCAAAGCTGGATATCCATTTACAAAAAAATGACACAGGAGCCATACCTCACACCGTATACAGAAACTACTTCAAAATGGATCAAAGGCCTGAATATAAAGCCTAAAGCTATACAGTTCATAGAAGAAAAAATAGGACCAACACTTCAGGCCTTAATACATGGCATTAACAGGATACAAACCATAACCATCAACACACAAAACCCAACAGATAAGCTAGATAACTGGGATCTTCTAAAAATCAAACACCTATGCTCTTCAAAAGACTTCACCAAAAGAGTGAAAAGGGAACCTACAGACTGGGAAAAAATTTTTGGACAGTACAAGTCAGACAAAGGTCTAATCTCCATAATCTACAAGAAAATCCAACACCTCTACAACAAAAAGACAAATAATCCTATTAAAAAATGGGCAAAGGAAATGAACAGCCACTTCACCAAAGAAGACATTCAAATGGCCAACAGACACAAGAGGAAATGCTCGCGTTCACTAGCCATTAGAGAAATGCAAATTAAAACCACAATGAGATACCATCTCACCCCGGCATTACTGGCACGAATCAAAAGCACTGGAAATAACAAATGTTGGAGGGACTGCGGGGAGATGGGAACACTTATGCACTGCTGGTGGGAATGCAAAATTATACAACCATTTTGGAAAACAATATGTATCTTCCTCAGAAAGCTAGAAATAGACATACCATTTCATCCAGCAATCCCACTCCTAGGAATGTATCCTAGAGAAATAAGAGTCGTCACTCAAATAGACATATGCACACCTATGTTCATGGCAGCATTGTTCACAATAGCAAAACGATGGAAACAACCTAGATGCCCATCAACAGATGAATGGATAAACAAACTATGGTACATACACACAATGGAGTACTATGCAATGAGAAAGAACAACAATGAATCTGTGAAGCATCTCATAACATGGATGAAACTGGAGGACATTATGCTGAGTGAAATAAGTCAATCACAAAAGGACAAATATTGTATGAGACCTCTATTGTAAAAACCCATGAAAAAGTTCACACACAAAATGCAACAATCTTTGTTGGTTACCAGGGATGGGAGGGGTGGCGGGGGGGAAATGCTAAATAAATAATAGATAAGTGGTATCTTGGGTGAAGGGTGAGACAGGACACAATACAGGAGAAACTAGCACAACTTGTACTACTAGGAAAGGTCATGGAAGCCCCATAGACACATCCAGACTCCCTGAGGGACTGAATGACTGGGCGGAGGGCTCTGGGGACCATGGTCTCGGGGAACATCTAGCTCATTTGGCATGACACAGCTTATAAAAACAATGTTCTACATTCTACCTTGGTGAGTAGTGTCTGGTTTCTTAAAAGCCTTTGAGTGGCCATCTAAGATACTCCACTGGTCTCATCCCTTCGGGAGCAAGGGAGAATGAAGAGAACAGGATACTAGGAAAAGATTAGTCCGAAGGACTAATGGTCCACAGCTACCAAGGCCTCCACCGGACTGAGTCCAGTACAGCTAGACGGTGCCCGGCTACCACCACTGACTGCTCTGACCAGGATCACAACAAAGGGCTCTGGACAGAGCTGGAGGAGGATGCAGGGCATAATTCTAACTCACAGAAAAAAGACCAGATTTACCGGCCTAAAGGAGACTGGAGAAACCCTGAGAGTATGGCCCCCAGACTCCTTTTTAGCTCAGTGGTGAAGTTACCTCCGAGGTTCACTGTTCACCCTGGGAGTGGACAGCCCCATATAACCAAATGAGACTAACGAGTTACAGGAGTCCAGTGACAAGGGCCAGAAAGCAGAAGGGGACAAGGAAGCTGGTGATAGGGAACCCAAGATTGATTAAGGATATTGTTGATGTGTTGTGAGATTGTTAACCATTGTCATAGGGCACCATTTGTAGTAGCTGTTAAATGAGAAACTATTTTATTCTGTAAGCCTTCATCTTAAGTGAGAATAACAGCACAATTCAAAGAACATAGTCAATGTCACTGAACTGTGCTTGTAGAAATTTTTGAAATGGTGTATCTTTGGCTATGTGTATTTTCACCAAAAAAAATAAAAAGAGGTTGAGAAGTTAGAGGGTTGATATGTTGTGGGATTGTTAACCTGTGTTATAAAACAACATGTGTACTTCTGTTTCATGAGAAACTATTTGTTCTGTAAGCCTTCACGTGAAGTACAATAAAAAAAAAAAAAAAAAGAAAAAGAGTTGCTATATATATATCCAATAAAATAGATGATAGAGGAAAGAAAACTATAAAGACAAAGAGTGATAAGATACAATGATAAGAGGACACATCCATCAGGAAGGCATATGATTTTAAATATGTAGGCATCAAACCAATGAGATGAAAATACTGAAGAAAAACCTAACAGAACAGAAAAGAGAAATAAACAAATTCATAGTTATAGTTGGCAACTTTAAAAACTACTGATAAAATAGTTTTATTTTATCAGTTACTCATAAAATAACTAGATATAAAATCAGCAAGGATATAGAAGAATTGAAGAAAACAATCAATCAAGATGATCAACTTGACACATATAAAACACTCTACTCAACAACAGAATATACATTTTTCTCAAGAGCCCATGGAGCTTTCACCAAGATAGACCATATCTTAGACCATAAAACAAACCTTAACAAATTTAAAATAATTCAAATCAGGCACAGTGTATGCTCTGACTACAAGAGTCTAGCTAGAAATGGAGTAACAGAGAGAATAGGAAAATCTACAAATATGTGGAAATTAACAACACATTTCTAAAAAAATCCATGAATGAAAGAGAAAGACTCAAAGAAAATTTAGAAAAATAAATAACGTAGAACTGAATAAAATTACACAATATACGAAGATGTAGGATTCAGTTAAAGCCATGATGAGAGGAAAATTTATAGCACTAAATGCTTGCATTAGACGTGAGAAAAAATCTCAAACCAATCATCTAAATTTCACCTCAAGAACCTAGAAAAAGAAGAGCAAAATAAACCCAAAGAAAGCAGAAGGAAGGGTATAAAAAGATATGAGCAGAAATCAATGAAGTTGAAAATAGGAGAACAATAGAGAAAAATCCGTGCAACAAAAGGCAGTTTTTTGAAAAAACTCAATAAAATTGACAAATCTCTAGTAAGACTGACTAGTAAGTTAACGACAATAACAACAAAAGACTGACAAAAAGGTCTGATTTAAAGAAGAAAAAAAAAAGAGAAGACAACAATCACCGATACCAGGAATGAAGTAGGGGATTTCACCACAGATCCTGTGCCTAATTTAGAGGATAATAAAGGTCCCTGCTTGGTGCAAGCAGTTTGATTTTGGCAGCTAACATAAAAGTTTGGCAGTTCAAACCCACCCAGAGATGCCATGGAAGAAAGACCTGGAAATCTGCTTTTGTAAAAATTGAAGCCAAGAAAACCCTCTGCAGTAGTTATATTCTGTGACACATGGGGTCACCATGAGTTGGAATCAACTCAAAGGCAACAACTTTGCTTTTTTGTTTATTTGGAAGGTGTAAGTAGACCTGATTACACTGATCATTATGATCTTCATTTATTGAGGCATCGTAGTACATAGAGAAACTATATACTAAAAAATCAGATTGTATAGTAATAATGTTATGTGAGTGCTTATTAGAGTCAAACACTATTCTAAGTATTAAACAACTTTACGTTAGCTTATTTAATTCCCACATAACCCTATGAGGTGGGTATTATTTTTCCATTTTACTAGCAGTAACTGAGGCACAGAGAGCAGTGAAAATTGTCAAAATTCAACAAGATAATAAGATGTGAAGATAATTTTACCATTCACATAGTCCTGGGGAGATAAAAGCGTTTAAGAGTTTTCAAAAAAAAGAGGAGACATGGGCCACATTTTGACTCATATATAGATTATTTCAAACTTTGACTCAGCATCTCTAAGGAATAATTAAGCTGAACTATATCCACCAGTAAGTTATTTACACATAACACATCAAAACAACAATGTGATACCACTTTTTACCGACTATGATGGCTGTTATCAGAAAAACTGAAACTAACAAGTGTTTGCAAGGATATGGAGAAATTGGAACCCTCGATCATTGCTGGTGGGAATGAAAAATGGAAAACATTCCACGACTACTATGGAAAGCAGAGTGGCAGTTCCTCAAAAAGTTAAATATAGAATTACCTATGACTCAGCAATTCCTCTCCAAGGTATATACCCAAGAGACTTGACAGGCTCAAACAGATACTTGTAAGTCAATGTTCCCTATAGCACTATTCACAATAGTCAAAAAGTGGAAACAACCCAAGTGTTCATCAATAGATGAATAGATAAACAAAATGTGGTACATTCTATACAATGGACTAACATTCCTTCATAAAGGGAACTGAAATTCTGATACATGCTACAAGGATGAACCTTGAAAACAGTATGATGAGTGAAAGAAGCCAGACACACAGTGTACGATCCCACTTACATGACATATTGGAAATAGGTAAATCCATAGAGAAAAAGTTTATTAGTAGTTACCAGGAGCTGTGGGAGAAGAAGGAATGGGAGGTATTGCTGAAGGGATATTGCAAAGTTTCTGTCTGGCATGATGTAAAACTTTTGGAAATGGATGCTGGTGACGATTGCTAAATATGGCTAATATAATTTATGTCACTGAAATGTACACTTAAAAGTGGTTAAAAAGGCAAAAACAAGAAAGATAGGAGTAAGAGAATACTCACAATATGATGCTTTCTGTGTAAAAATATAAAAATACATATATATGTACTAAAACAGCTGGAATATGCTTGGGCGTGATAATGCATCCATTTCAAGGTAGTGGTTTCCTCTGGGGGGAGAGGAGTACTTTCACAATGTTTATAAGATTTTATTCCGAAAAATAAAAGTTATCTTAAACATGTGACAAAATATGAACATCTGTTAAATCTTCATGATAAGTACACAGGTGTCTGCTATATTATCATCAGTAGCTTTGTATGTTTGAAATATTTCACAACGAAAAATAAACATTTTTCTTTCCTTAAAAAAAAACAAAACCTAAGGCATAAGAACTTCACTTTTCTGTGTATATTTTCATTGTGTGTTTCCACAAATTCCTTTATATCTACAGCCTCGTTAGATATTTGATACTTTCCCCTGGCACCTTTTCATTTTTCTTTTTGCAATCAAATATTTTTCACTAACAATCTGTATCACTTACTCTTTAAAAAGTTTTCTTGTAATTTTTTTCTGTTTCTTTCAATTTTGTTGAACTCTTAAAAATTTTTGAACAGCTCTGTTGGATATGTACTCTAAATACATAGTTCTACCTATAAATAACATGTTTATAAGTAGAAATGTCTAAGTGAAAGAAAATACCCACAAAATACTGCTTAAAAAGCATGTTTCTTTAGAATACGAACATTTGTTTTAGAAATTCATTGCTCCATATGTTCATAAAGTACGTAACTAAATACTATTTATATACTTAATTCAGGAGAAAGTACTTCTGTGGTACTCCAAAATGGTTCTCCATTCTCTTCACTAAAAATGCTCATGCCAGTTTTCTTTTCACCTCAAGACAGTAGAAGCGTTGATCTCAGTAGAATGCTATTTCAAGAGTATATTTTAAGCCATTTTAAAAGCTTTTATCCTAGCATTTGATTTTTATTTATAATCTAATCTTACAATTTTCAACTATAAAAAAAGTAAAGCATTCAGAAAGACATTGTTTAGTGTCTCCTTTCAATGTCACTCTCCAATGTGGCATGACCTAACCATAATTTTCTTTGAGGAGGTTAATATTTAGGTACTAATTTTTGATGTTCTGCAAATACCGTATTGATTGCATCCTCTAATGTTTAATCAGCTTTTCTAAACAGAAATGCTCTTCATCATTTCATATTCTAGATGATGTTTTACCTGTAATTAAAGAGTCAGCTACGCTGAAAATCATTGGACTTTGCTCTTGCCTGTATGACTGCATAATTATTGATTTCCAGACTACTTTTAATTCTCTCTTGTTAGTTTAGACTACATCATTTAAAATACTAATTATATTTTTTAAAATCTCAAAAAGTGTTGCATTATATCCATTAAATCATTTTTCCTAACTCCATTCTCTATTTTTACATCAGTGCTTACAAAAAAACAACTTTTTTATAGCACCTTTGTAGCCTGTTAGTGATGTAACTAATGACTAAGCGTATTTAAATGTAGAATAGATGAGATGTGATAAGAGCTTGTTTCTTACTCTCCATTTTTTAAAGTTTTCCATGCCAAAAAGGACTAGCATCTATGAATCTAATTCTGCAGAAATTTGTTGGGCACACATCCTAATGAAATCAATCATTAAATAACCATTGAAGATATTTTGTTTTGGTTTTTCATAAATGAGAGAAACTGACTTGCAATCCCAGAGCATATGGGCATATCAGGAAAACTATCATGCTCTGTCTATGGATAAATTAACCTGAATTACTGACAATCCATCTGGGGAAACTTCAGCAATTTGTTTGGATATTTACTCTTCTTACATATCTTTGCCCTAGCTCATTGATTCATCAACCTGAACAGAGTCAAAATGGAAATATGGCCAAAGTAAGCATCTCTGAGTCAGTTATTCCATATACCTTAACCTTAATTATACTGGTTTTCCCTTCTCCTGTGGCTGTTAAATATTATAGTATGCAAAACTATTCCTGGTACTATTGACAAACATGTCAGACCTCGTGTCCATCAAAACTGATCTAAGTGTTCTGCACCTTGGCCGGTGCAGTCAGATGTGGGGCTTGAGGTTAATTTCATGCAGTTCTGTAGGAGCCAAAAATTTAGGGCAGAATCATCGAATCACACACAGAGAAAATCTGCTCCTGCCTCATTGATTGGTGTGTCCTGACTGAGTCCAGCTCTTGTGATCACAAGAAACAAACTCATTCAAGTCAGCCCAAGAAAAATGGTATTTCTTATATAGAAGATGTATCCATTTGAATCCAATAAGGAGGGGAAAAAAACCCGAAAAAACATAGTAATTTAACAGGGGAAATTAAATGTAAAGAATTATTAACCTGTGTAATAGGAGTTGTAAAGAGAATGCTATAGATTATGCTGAGACTGAGAAAAAGTACCAGAAAAAGGACAAGGTTGAAAGGAGGGCCAGTGGATGGGGCTCAGATGTTGTTGAAGATACGGTTGCAGCTCAATAAAAAATTTTGCTAGGTTATTCAGGCCAGAGTTAGGTAAGCAACCCACCATCACTGCGTAAGCACGAAATAAGGTCTCAGCAAGCCAAGGCTAATGAGCGGGAGTATACAGAAGGAATTGGGGTGCTGCTTTTTCAGAAGGCTGGGAGCATCCAGTGTCCACTTAGACCCTTCCGGGAAGTCAGATCTAAGGCTGAGGCAGGCGCATAGAGGGAGCCGGGCTGCTGCTGCTGCTGGAGCTGGTCCCGGAGTGAATGGTGTTCCAGTAGGGAGGACCACGGGAAACAACTCGCCAGGACCGCCAGGACGCTGGCAAGTGGAGCCTGGTGGGTGGCCCAGAAGGAACGGAGAGGGAATTGGGGTACTCCTGTTGACATGAGGCTCCATTTTCAAGTAGGGAAGGCCATGTGAGATGGTAACCAGGTGGGCCAAGGCTGCAAGGTTGCTAACGGACTGCACGTTCAGGTGCGCAGGTGGAAGAGAACACCAGCGGGTGTCCCCACATATTCACGCTGACAGAATTTGAAGCAGGAGCAGGAAAAAGTAAAATACAGCATCCCGGAACCAAGAGGAAAGGCCTCCCTCCTGCAGTGTCTCTCCTGGCTCCCTACTGACAAAATGTAGCATGTGCTCACTATAAAGAACAGTGCTTAAAGGGTCCAGTCCATTATTGCAGCGCGGGTACTGAAGGATGAATTTGGAACTTAGAGGCAATAAAATGATAACTGGCACAGATCAGAATGGGATTGATCTGAAACTGACACTAAAAAGTTAGGTTGTTAGTTGCTGTCAGTGGATTCCAACTCATGGCAAGCCCATAGGTTACAAGAAACCAAGGGTGCACTAAGGATAGGTTCCTGCTTTTCTCTCTTCTGATTGTCTTTTCTCAAGATGTCTCATAGTAAGTCTACACCCCACCCCCCATTCTTGGGTTCTTTCTTTGTCATTTTAATTTGCATATAGTTATATGGTCTCTCTAACCACTCTCCATATGAGACAGTTTACCTTCAAATTCCATTTCTAACTGGTGCACTGTATCAGCATTTAATGTCTCAACTTCGTAAAAGATGTAATCTATTTAGCCAAGCTCATTGTTTTGAACTAAATCTCATTAGGGATATAGATTAACTGTCCTTAAACCCATTCCTAGTCTAATTGGCTCTGTGTCTGTAGGCCGGGTTACATGGTATAAAACATGGCTGCCTAGGAGAGCCTCTGCAGCAGGAGAATTGTCCAAAGATAGACAGTTCCCCATAGCAAGAGGCCATAAGCTGAGAAACGCAATGATTAATGATGTCTCTATCATGCTTGACTCATATATATACATAAATGTTTAATAGAAAGAAGCCAACTATATCTTAAAACTTGTTGCCACCGAGTCGATTCTGACTTAGAGTGACCCTATAGGACAAAGCAGAACTGCTCCATAGGGTTTCCAAGGAGCGGCTGGTGGATTCAAACTGCTCACCTTTTTATTAGCAGCTGAGCTCTTAACTGCTGCACCACAAGGGCTCTGACTATATCTTAGCAGTTTTATATTTTATCCCTTCTAGATATGTTATGGAAACTCTACTCATTTTTCTGCTTCATAAAACATTTTTTGTTGTCACTGGATCACCTGTAGTTTTTTCATAGATTCCCTTTTTGGTATGCCATCAAAATGGATCTAAACCAAAATCAAACCCACTGTCCTCAAGTTGATTCTGACCCTACAGGACAAAGTAGAACTGCTCCATAGGGTTTCCGAGGAGTGGCTGGTGGATTCAAACTGCTGACCTTTTGGTTAGCAGCTGCGCTCTTAACTGCTGCATCACTAGGGCTCCAACTATATCTTAGCCGTTTTATATTTTATCCCTTCTAGATATGTTATGGAAACTCTACTAACTTTTCTACCTCATAAAACATTTCTTGTTGTCACTGGATTGCCTTCAGTTTTTTCATAGATTAGCTCTGTGGTATGTCATCATCAAAATGGATCTAAATCAAAATCAAACCCACTGCCCTTGAGTTGATTCTGACTCATAGCGACCCTATAGGACAAAGTAGAACCACCCCATAGGGTTTCCAAGGCTGTAAATCTTTATGGAAGCAAACTTCCACATCTTTCTTCTGTGGAAAATGGATCTAAGACACACAATATATAATGAAAGAGTTGTATCCTGGGTCTTTTTCGTCATACCTTTCTGCATTAGTCAAGATCATTACAGTTATGAATGAAGAAAACCTAATTCAAAAAATTTTATAAAAGCAAACACAATTCATTGCTTCATGTTCCTGAAAAATACTGACTTTTGTTCCTACTGGATGCCTACACTCACATGCTATTACCCATTTTCAGCTCAGTTTTTTTCTGTGATGGCTTTCATTCTCTATAGCTTCTTTCTACCTGGCGACTCTAACCACTCCAGACAGATCATTTTTAACAGAGTGTCAGAGCAATTGTAGGCAATGTTTGCTGCCCATAGGAATGGCAGTCAATATGGCAGCCATCTCTAGGAGTTGCTTTTGGTCTAAGGAAGGTGCTTTGCACAATCCCATGACTGGCTGATAGGGGAGAACAAAGGCCTGCTCCACTGACTCAATTGGCACAAATTTGAATGACTCTAGAACTCTTTACTGGAATAGCTGAGAATTCAGTTATAATTTTATCATAGTTTAACCTTTCTCTTTGTCTAATTCAGCTGCCATCACCCCTCACAGGTGCTATTCCCAAAATAAACTACCTGTCAAAAACTATCAGGGTGTCTGTTTCCCAGGGAATCTGACTTACAGCATTCATTTTATCATTATTAGAATTTGTATATAAAACATACATTACAATGACTTATAAAATATATTTTAAATTATTCCAGAATTATCCACAAAAGAGTCAGATGAAATAAAATGTACATGTGAAAGGTAAAAGTTTATAATTTTTATAAAAATAATAAGGTAATTTTTATGAACTTGAGATAAGGATTTCTTAAACACAACACAAAAATCTCTAATACTAAAATAATTGATACTTTCAATTATATGAAAAATAAGAATGTTTCTTCGTTGAGCAACACCCCAAAGAAAGTGAAAATAAGAACCACAAACTAGAAGAAAATATTTCAAAATGCATAAGTAATAAAGGATTGCTCTTCAGAATATTAATACCTTCATATTAGTAATTTTAAAAAGTCAAACAACCCACACAAAAGGGAAAATAGAAAATCAGACACTCCCCAAAAAAGGAAGAGCTTGTTTTAATAATAAATAATCATAGGAAAAATGTTCAACCTCACTTGTCATCCCCCAACTCATGGTGATATTGTACACAACATGATTGGACCGTTATGATCCATAGGGTTTACACTGGCTCATTTTTTTCAGAAGCAGATCATTAGGCCCTTCTTTCTAGTCTGTTTTAGTTTGGAAGCTCTGCTAAAACCTGTTCAGCATCTTAGCAACATGCAAGACTCCACTGATAGAGTTCTAATTGCACTGGAGGTACATTGGTTGGAAAATGACCCTGGGTCTTTAGCATGGTAGGCAAAAATTGTACCATTGAACCACCACTGACCTCTCAACCTCATTAGTACTCAGGAAAATATATATTAAACCCAAATTTTGATACTGGTTTCACCAACTACATGGGCAAAAATTAAGGCTGATAATCTTAATTTGGTAAAGATGTGCTGCAATTAGAATTCCAGTACAGCTAGTGGGAGTGTTAGTTGGTATAATCACTTTGAAAAATAATTTGGCATTATTTTTCATACTTGAACATGACAGTTATCTATCATCTAAAAATTGTTTTCCTTGGCTAACCCGGTATAGAAACTTTTGCACATACGTAATAGGAGATAGACTATTCATAGAAATAGTTCATGAAATTTAAAAAAAAAAAAAGATGCAATCAAAAATCCACGAACAGGAAAATGGGTAAACAAACAGTAATAGTCACTCTATGAAAGATTATATGGCAGTGAAAATGAAGTAACTTCAGCTACACCCAACAATATGCATGAACTTTAGAAACATTATGTTGAGTGAAAAAAATAAAATTACAGTATGTGTTATTTTTCTAAAGCTTAAAAACAAGCTCATCTAAACATTTTGTTTAGGAATCTATACATATGGGGTAAAACTGTATTTAAAGAAAAGAAAAAAGAAAGCAAGGGAATAATAAATATTAAACCCAGGTTAGTACTCATTTCTGATATGATTGCACAGGGTTTAAGTAAGCGAGAGGAAAACAGATTCAACAATATTGGCAGTATTCTAGTTCTTGAGTTGGAATTGTGGGGTCACATTATTTGTTTTTCTATGCTTCATATTTTACATATATGTTATAGGTATACTCTTTCATAAGTATTAATATTATATTTTTTTAAGAGAAAGTGCTACATAATTAAAAAATAATAATAATAATAATATAAGAAAATAAAAGAAATTTGAACACCGGCTAAAGGAATTAATCCTAATTTTTTGAAGTTTTCATAATATTATCATTATGTTTTTTTTTTTAAGAATTCTTTTTTATAAATACACACTAAAATATTTACAGATTAAGTAACATTATGACTATGACTTGCTTCAATATAATCTGGGGGCCGAAGGGAAGCCAGAGGGGGCTATGATTAAACCAGATTGGCCATGTGTTGATAATTGTTGAAGTTGGGTATCAGAAACACAAAGATTTATCATATTATTCCATTCTGACATGTGTTTAATAAAAAAGAGAGCAAGACAGAAAACCAACTCCTTCCAAAACAGAATTATTTAATGAATCTTAACTCTTTGATCCATCGAGTGGTCATTATTCTGTGTTCATAAATGAATGCCACCTCTGCAGAAAAGGCAGAATCAATTCTCTCTCCTGACTTCTCTTTTTTTTTCAGTAATTTTATCCTCTCCCAACTTAAAACCACTATTCAACTGTCCAAATTAAAACCACTAAGAGTCTGTTCAAATTAAAAGTACTAAAAATGGTCTCTTTTATGTCGATATTCAGTAAGTTATGAAGACCTATCAGTTGAAATGCCTTTTGCTTGTTTTACCTTATTGTTTCAATGATCTGCCCCACTTATAATTTTTCACCAACTCAGAAACTTCTAGTGGCTCTCATTACTTAACAGAAAAAAGTCCACACTCCTTTAGCTAGCTTTCATGACCTTCTACAGACTTCCCTGCCTTTCCAAATGTGCTTTATACACCCTCTTTTTCATTCTACTCCATTCACAACTGGTTCCACATGGCTTTCACTTAGCCAAGTACTCAGTATTTGTTATCTACGTAACTGAAAAAGTCAAAGGAGAGTATGTATACATTAGAGTCCCCACTTTAGTCTCTACCATACTGAGTAAGTCACTTGTACTCTGTAAAACTTAGTTTTCTCATTAGTAAAATTAGGCTAATAATTCTTACTTAGAAGAGTGGAGAGAAAACTGATTTATACCAGTTGTAGTAAAATTATTAGGAAATTATGAGTTTTGTGTATTTAGTACCTGTGTTTTAATATAATTTATTTTAAGTGTATAATTTTTTTTTTTAATTTTAATACATAAAATTAGGTTAATAATAACCACCTCACAAAATTACTGAAAATTTAACAATTGATTTGCAAGAGAGCTAGGATGAGCCGGCTCCATCATACCATCTACTCCTCAATTTTTATAAAAATTTAATAAAATTATGCATGAGGAAAATCATAAAAATGTAAAAAGCAATACAAATATATAGTATCATTAGTACTTTGTTACAGTATTTTGTACTGGTATTTGGTATAGAGGAAATGAAAATGGCAAAAGATTAGGTACTTGCCTCTTTTAAACTTGTATTTTGGTGGAATTTATCACGTATCCTCAAACAGGGCATGATTTAGAATGAACAAGCTAAATTTCCACTTAGGTGAGATAGAGTAAAGCATTGCTGACAATATAGATCATAAAATGGAGGAGGATTTTAACCTACTCTTAATCAAGGTCTAAAAAGCTGATCAATTTGCATTCTTTTTGTTTTTTAACTTTAGTGCTGAGGTATGCTTCTCTCTGTAGAGACAGGCCAACTATAAAACTTCTAAGAATGTCTGTAAGTTATGAGTTAGTTGATTTTGGAAAATTGGGTACCATTCCACATTAAGAATCCTTTCTGTGTGGCAATAAGGGATATGGTAGAAAAGAGGTAACTACTAATACTAAAATGGCAAAAAAAGTTGCATCTTTTTCAATGTATGTAGATAGTGACCCATGCTTCAATTTGAGTGAACTCATTCTATATGGTTGATCAACAGTTTGTGGTTCATATGTAGGTGGTTAAAGTGGAGAAATAAATATAAACTAGATAGTTACTTAATACATGTGACTTTAGTTCCAAAGTTTCTAAAAATATTTACCCTATTTTAAAAAAACACACATTTACTTTTAATTTCACCTCTCATAAAATGCACCTTTAAAAAAATCCCTGAGGATACGTTAAAGGTTATTATAATATTTATTTTGGTACATAAATTGTGATTAGAAAGAAATGGTATCTACTGTACCATACACTTTTCTAACAAGGTTAAATATAATTTTCAAAATATCTAAGCATCATGCCTCTACTCCCTCCTCATCCCACTACATAAATTCAAGAAAGACAAATACAGACAGGGGAAAGAAAAAAAGAAGAAGAGCTTGGAATTACCTTCCTATGCAAAGCATGGCCAGTATTCAAATGACTTAACAGTAATAGGTGTGGCTTTTCTAAAATAAATGTTTATTCCGTTATCTATAAGCCCAATTTTTTTAAATTAGGTGAATAATTTCATAACCTATCAATCTCCTTTGTTACTGATGTTGGGGCTTATTTTGTTTACCAGTATACTTCCCTTTCATCTTCAGAATCAATTTGATGAATTTTCACTGCCTTATCCAGCTTTTCTAAATGAAATGGTATCATAAAACTCATTTTACCTCCACTTATTTATTTATTTATTATTGATGTAATTAAATGAAGTTTACATTTCAAGTTAGTCTCCCATACAGAATTTTTTTTTTTTTAACATACATTGTTATGAGACCCCAGCCGCTCACCCCATTCTGCAACAGCACACTCCTCCCCTCTGCCCCTGGTTCCCCACGAACATTCAACCAGCTCCTTACTCTCTCTGCCTTCCCCTCTAACCTCTGGACAGAAGCCGCCCCTTTGGTCTCTTATATCTACTTGTCTAAGAGGCACATTCTTCACAAGTATCACCTTATGTCCCACAGTCCAGTCCAATCCCTGTCTGAAGAGTTGGACTCGGAAATTGTTTTAGTTCTGGGGAGATGGAGAGACCAGGGGCCATGCTTTCTGGGGCACCTCCAGTCTTAGGCCATTAAGTCTGATCTTCTTACTAGTATTTGAGTTCTGCATCCCTTTGTTCTACTGCTCCATCAGGGACCCTCTGTTGTGTTCCCTGTCAGGACTTTCATTGGTGGTAGCTGGGCACCATCTAGTTCTTCTGGTCTCAGGCTGGTTTATGTGGCCCATTCTGTCTCCTGGGCCAATACTTTCCTTGTGTCTTTGGTGTTCTTCGTTCTCCTTTACTCCAAGTGGTTGGGACCAATTGATGCATCTTAGATGGCAGCTTGCATCATTTTACCCCAACTTAAAAAAACAAAACTCACTAAAAAATTAAGAAAGAAAATGAAAACATGTCAATTATCTCTTTCTAGAAGTAGAGATATATGCTCTTACAAGTAGAGGTTGATTGACATCCTATTTGCAGTATTCAAAACCAATGTTATGTTTTAAACTTATTTAGGTTGGAAAAAAAAAAGAAAACCTGTTATTTATTACATTTCAGTCACAAGGGCAATATTATCTGGGAAATTTCTTAACAAAAATTTGCAAATAATGTGGAAGTTAATGCTAAGTATATAAAAAAAATCCAATCATCCATAAGAGAATTTTCACACATGGATTTTTAAGGAAGGAGTCCCTGCGTGATGCAAATGGTTTGCATTCAGCTACTAACTGAAAGGTTGGTGCTTTGAACACATTCAGAAGTGTCTTGGAGAAAGGCCTGGTGATCTGCTTCCAAAAGTTCACAGCCTTGAAAACTCTATGAAGCACAGTTTTACTCTGCAGCAGTTGGGGTTGCCATGAGTCAAAGTTGACTCAACGGCAACTGGCAACTTCAAAGGCAGTGATCAAGGTAATAAGTCTTGCTATCTGTCCTCTGTCAGGCACATACATACATATACTTCAGAAACTGTGTTATGAGTTCATAAAGCTTTATTTCTTCAGCACATGGTCAGCGTTCAAGATTACAGTGGCGTACCTTATTACAGTCCCTGGGTGGTACAAGCAGTTAATGCACATGGCTGCTAATGAAAGATTGGAGATTTGTGTCTACCAAGAGACACCTCGGAAGAAAGGCCCGAAATCTATTTCTGAAACATCAGCTATTGAAAAGCTATGGAGCATAGTTCTACTCTGACATTCATGTGGTCCTCATGAGTCCGAGTCTACTATTGTCAAATGGTTTGATTTTAGTTCCCTTTGACCCATTTTTACTGTATAGGTATGTGTGTGTGTATGTGTATGCATGTGTGTGTGTAAGATTGATGTATGCTTTTTATTGTGGCAAATATATGTATATATACATATAAGTAAACATTTGAAATTTCAGCATTTTTACATGTACAATTCAGTGACATTAATTACTTCCATCATGTGCAAACATCACCACTATAAACGTTTTTTAATAATGTTCCTTTGTATTAAAATCATCGCAACATCATTTTTATGTATTTTAAAGACTTTTTTTTTTCTAATTCCTGCCTTTATTTTGCCATTTAAACTGGATTAAGAAACAAATCTCAGCAGGTATACCAGTTTAATACAAAATATCTACCTATCAGAGGTTCTTAACTTTTTCTTGTTATGTGTGCCATGGACCTTTTTGCCATCTGTAAAAGACTTAAGTTCTCCGAATAATGTTTTGAAATGTATAAAACAAAGCATATGGGATCATAAAAGAAACCAATTATATCAAAATACAGTTATTCAAATAATTTTTAAAATTGTGAATTTTATTAACACATTGAATAATAAGATCTAACAATAGGTAAAACAACTATCAGTGATGAGCATAAACAATAATTTAAGATAACAACAACTGTAATGAGATTTTAAACTATCTCTGATTTCTACTGATGACAAAGTTATAGGTGATGCTAATACTACTGTTGCCTACATTAATAATTTAAGGAAATGCTAATTTCAGCCAGAAGCTAGTGAAAATAAAAATGTAATTTTTTTCCCATCCCTGTTCACTCACTCCTCAAAATTGATCCATGAACCTTTGGGTCTGTGTACGAACCCCTGACTTAATTTTTTTTTTTTTTTAAATATGCCTTCCTTGTAATAGCTGGAATTTATAGAGTATATTCCACTAAGTCATTTAGTCCTTCAATTTTTTGTTTTTAATAGTAGATATAGCTCTGATGAATTTCTTTTATTTCTTTCCATTCCTTCAGCTAGTAATGTGTTTGACTTAGATGGAAAATTCTTAATGCTAGTTGTTTCGCCGACCGGACCAAAAAGAAAGAAAAAAGTCTAAAACTAGTGCCATCAACTCAATTCCGACTCATAGCGACCCCATCTATTGGACAGAGTAGAACTGCCCCACAGGGTTTCCAATGCTGTAAATCTTTTACGGAAGCAGACTGCCACATCTTTCTCCCGTGGAGCAGCTGGTAGGTTTGAACCACCGATCTCTTGGTTAGCAGTCAGGTGCTTTAACTACCATGCCACCAGGGCTCCTCATCGACTGGACAGGAGGCAAAAATGTACCATTTTTTCAACTGACATGACATGACCGGAACATAATGTTTAAGTGAGGACACTATAACTTGTGTCCCCTACTGCATACCAGTTATATGTCTGCTTACCCCCTTTCTTTTCGGAAGTTCTACGTCTTCCTTGAACTGGCTGTGCCATGGCTTTTTACTTTGAAAGAGCAGGCTGAACCCTCACACGTAAGTATGAATAAGACCTTACTTAAAGAAGAGAAGAATAATGCTCCCCATTTCATTTTCCTTAATGACATGCTTTCAAGAAAATATACAAGAAAGCTGAAATGCTAAGAGTTTGACTTCGTTCTAAATCACAATTATTATGCAGTTAAACCTCAATCTGATTTTCTGAAATTCAGATCTTTTATGCTCAGTCATATTATGTAGAGGATTTTAAAAAATATTTCCCAGAATTATATTTTAGTGAAATTATGCATTTGCTTCTTTCTCTAATAAATGAGTACTACTTGTCATCTATAGGGTTATCAAAAGCCAAGTTTATAGTAGTTCCAGTTTTTCCATAAAGATCAAAATTATAATAATTAACCAAAATTATCCCATAATAGATGCTATACCTTTTCTTAATTATACATAACCTTTCTATTCTGACTCTTTCTGAGAAATATATAAAAAATTTTATAGATTTTGTCAGTACTAGAGTGGTCCCACATGAAAGATGTTGTTTCAATACGGACCTATAATGTGCTTATACGCTTATTCATTTGGATACTTCATGCAGTTAATATTCTAGTATATTGAAAAATGAAAGCATAGCATGAAAAATAAGACAGGAGAGTAAAATAAAATAATGTAATAGCAGAAAAAGTTTAACATCTAAATTCAGAATCAGCAATTCAATGGATAGACCCTCTTCTGGTTCCTAATAGAGGAGTGATCCAAGGTTTGAAGTTGGACTTATTTTCAGTCTTCTACTACTTATAGCAGGAATAAATCTGTCTTGAAAGAAGTATACCCAGAACGCTCCTTAGAAGCGAGCATAGAAAGACTTTGTCTTGCTTACTTTGGGCAGGTAATCATAAGGGACCAATCCCTGGAGGACGACATCATGCTTGGTAAAGCAGAAAGTGAAAAAAATGAGGAAGTCCCTGAACAAGATGGATTGGCACAGTGGCTGCAACAATGGACTCAAACTTACCTACTGTTGTGAGAATGGCACAGGACCGGGCAGCACTTTGTTCTGTTATACATGGAGTCATTATGAGTTGGAACCAACTTGATGACACCTAACAAAAACAACTACTCATGGAATCAAGACCCTCATATGCAAATAGCTTCAACAAATAGTATTTGAAAACCTACTCTATAGAGGGGAAGGTGCTAACAATGTTATTTAAAAAAGGAATATGAAATGATGCCTACCTTTAAAAACTTGAGATTATTGATTGATTCATTCAACAATAATTGTGGCATAACTACAATTATTTGTTTTTGATGCTGGAAATACAGCAAAGCACAAAACAGACAATGTCCCTGCCCTCTTAGAGCCTACATTCAAATGGCAGAGACAAGCAATGAACATATAATAAATATGTAATATCAGATATTGATAAATGCTATGAAGAGCAAACTAAGTAAAGCAAACTATAGAAAGAGAAGTAGGATGCTATTTTAGATAATGTTGTCAGAAAAGGCTTCTTTGAGAGAATAACACTTGAGTGAAGACTTGAATGAAATTAGAGAACAAACCATGATAACATATGGGAGAAACAAATTCACAGATGCCTTGAAACCTATCCATGAACAGACTTAAGGTTGAAAGAGCAACGACTGCAAAAACCCTGAAATGAGATTGTGCTTAGTGGATATAGCTATAGCAAGAATGCTATTTTGGCTGCAACAGAGTGGGGGAGCATAAGGATGGGAAATGAGGTCCAGACTTGATGACTATACTGAAGACTTTGAATTGGAGGCTTTTGAGCAAGGAGCTGATTCAATCATTCTTTCATAAGTGCGTGTGTGAATCACTATGCTAGGTAAAACAAATAAGACATAAATCCTTTTCTTCCCTTAGGGGAACATGACAGGGTAGACAAACACACTGTCTTAGTTATCTTGTGCTGCTACAACAGAAATACCACAAGTGGAAGTTTTAATGAAGAGAAGTTTATTTCCTCATGGTAAAGTAGGCTAGAAGTCCAAATTCAGGGAGTCAGCTCCAGGGGAAGTCTTCCTCTCTCTCTCGGCCTTCTCATCAGTGTTCCCCCAGACTAGGAGCTTCTCTGCGCAGAGATCCCTGTCCAAAGGACGCGCTCTGCTCCCAGCACTGCTTTCTTGTTGGTATGAGGTATCCCTATCTCTCTGCTCACTTCTGTCTTTTATACCTCAAGACATTGCCTCAGGATACAACCAATCTTGTAGACTGAGTCCTGCCTTACTAACACAACTGCCGCCCATCCTCGCTCATTAACATCATAGAGGCAGGTTTTACAACATATAGGAAAATCACACAGTACCAGGAATTATGGCCCAGCCAAACTGTTATACACATTTTTGGGGGGACGTAATTCAATCTATGACACGCACCAAACAAGTGAATGAAGTGAATGTAAACAGGTAGGGGCTGCAGTCCAGGCAAGAGAAGAGGGCCTGCGTGAGGAGGAAGGTCAGGATGACAGCTGAGACTGATTGTTCAATGTTGGAAGGAAAATAGTCTATGACAATGCCCATACAAAGAGGAGGTAAAAAGACAAGAATTCAGAAAAACAATCAAGAACGTGGACACAGAGTTATAAGAAGTGCCCAGGGTATCGTGTTAAGGAAACTAGGGGGAAAGCGAGCTTTACGAAGAAGGATTGTTCAACAACTCAAATCATACAGAGCCCAAATAAGATGAAAGCTGAAAAGAAGTGGTCATCACACTTAGGGTCATTCATTCAATCAATAGACAAATTTTATTGAATGCTGCTTACATACCAGGCACTGAACTAATCACCAGGAATACGGTGGTGAGCAAAATAGTGGAAGTCATTATGCCCTCATGGCACTTACAGAATAGTGGATAAAATAGATGTTTACTAAAGAAAAAATTAGTTTTTAAAAATTAATAGTAATAACTGCTACAAAAGAGCAGTACATGGTACTACTATAGCTATATAATATATAATGTACATGCTGTGGAGCTTAACCTCTACTGGGAGGTCAAGGAAGACTTTCCTGAAAAAACAATGACACAGAGAAATCTGAGATCACAGGTAACCCAACAGAGCAGCTTTAGTTTGGTATTGGGACTGGCAGGAAATAAGAATTGTCACAATGGCCTTTAAGGGAGCCTTTATTTTGCTCTAGGAATTATAAAAATAACTAATGTCTATGTCATTCAGTTCCTGAAAGTTTGTGAAGTTTTGAGTTTATATGTCACTGGAAAAGTAATATAATAACTCATTTCACCTAGTCTTAAATTACAATGAGGGCTGGTAAATTACATAGATATGATGATGATGATAGATAGATAGATAGATATCAGTATTACCAATATAATTATTAGAATAATATCATAGAATAACAAAGAAATAAAAAGAAAGAGACTTAGTACATTGAGTTGCATCCTAACAGCTCTAACATGTTGGATGACTCCACAGCATAGATGAGATTCTAGAATGTATAACAACTGCTAAATTAGAAAAGCTTTACAAAATACTAATAGCATTATCAACCAGACTCTGGTTTTGGAGATTTGTTAAAATGGGTTTAATTACCTTCGCCCACTAACTGTGGAAATCTGGGGAATTTTCTTACCTCTTTGAGCAGCAGTCATCTTCTTTAAATAGATTACTATCTATTTGGCAGGAATCTTGTGAGGAATAAGACAATGTCTAGAAAGCCCCTGGCTTAGTTCTGAGCATTAGTAGGGTGTTCACTAACTGGTAACTGTGTTGATAGTGTTAATTATAGTGATGACGGTAATGATGATGATGATGATGACATGATGTAGATGAATCAAGTCACTCTACTGGACCGCGGGGACAAAGTGTTAACAGACTTGGGTCGCGATCTCAAAAGTTTATCATCTAGTTGATGATACATGAAACATATTAAAACAACAATTAAATTTGTATTATATATATATATATATATGGAGAGAGAGAGATACAATTAAGGACTAGAGGAGATCAGAGGAAGCCGTTTTACTCAAGACCTGGGATCTCAAAAAAAGATTCAGAGTACTATGGATCTTAACCCCTTTCCCATATGTCATTATCACTTCTGTTGATACAAGGATTCTTTTTTCCCCATGGAACAATATGTTCAGTTTTATAATAACATTCAAAAATATATTAAGGATTCTTTTAGCTACAAGTAAGAACAACTCAACTTAAAAAGAAAAAAATTTAAAAGAAGCTCATAAAATTAAGGAGAGCTGCTGAAACTAAGGGCAGCTTTGGGACTCTATCTGCCTGTCCTCTTTGCTTCTCTCTGGGTACCTGCTATATCTTTTCAGACTACCCTTGCATCACCAGGCATGGTTACTTAGAAGTTCTAGGACCACAACCTTAAAAGACGAATAAGATAACTGTTCCACTTCTTTCAGCAGAAGCACCCTAGAGAAGAACTCTGAGTGACCCTGCACGGGGCTTGGACAAATGTCTGTGGCTGTTATGAGGTATTATGCCCAGCCTAGCTTATTCATAAGCCCAACCCTTCTGTCCAATGCAGTAAGGTCTGTTTCCAGATCAAGAGAGAAAAGTTCTCCTGAGTAGATAAAGGGAAGAGACAGCGAGCTTTTGTGTGGTTACCAATGTTTCCTATGTGCCAAGTACTCTGCTAAGCAGACTATATCATACCATCCACATAAGAATCTGGAAAGGTGGATACAATCATTGCCCCTAATGTTACATATGAAGAAGTTAAAGTTTAGAAAAGCTAATATGCCATCCACGGCAATACAGGAAAGCAAAGAATCAAACCCAGTGTATCTGATTTGAAAATCTATATGCTCAACAACTACATAATAGTCATAGAATTTTGTTTTGTTCTTTTAGGTTTTGGTCCATATATTTTTTTTAAAGGTGGGGAGTAGGGATAAAACAGCAAATTTAAATTCTGTAGTCTTTTGCCTTACAGACTTTGGGGCTATAGAGAAACTCGTAAGAGTTTCTAAATTCTTTCATGAATAGCCTTGGTTCATAGCTATAAAGTAAACAAATCATTACAGGGGAAAATTGATGAAGTTATTTCTTAAGAAAACATCAAAAATTTTAAGAACATATTCACTTGACACTATGGAGAAACTTTATTTATAATGTAAGCTTAACCGTACTTTTCTACTTTAAACCAAAAAACAACCAAACTGGTTGCCGTCGAGTCAATTCTGACTCATAGCGACCATATAGCTACATTAATTAGTAAAATGTAGGTATTATCTTTTGGCCAGTGAATAAATGAAGATTTTATGAAGTCAGTTGTATCTATAAAATTGCTACAAATTTGATACATTGTATTTCAGATGAAGCATTTCTTATGCTTATACTTTTATTTCCCAAACATAGAACTACTGCTAACCTTTAAAAAATAATTTTAGAATCTCATCACAATAATAAAAAACAGATTAATCGTTGCTTTTTGCAAGGTACCTACACAAGTCTTTTGGGGGAGCAAACAAAAGTTTGCGGTTGGCTATAATTATAGCATAAACTCCTGAAGACAGACTAATTCTTTATAGAAAATAAAGGGGGCAAAGAGGGCCACATTCATTTTATTTGTTTGTTGATGATGTATGCTCTGGATCAATAACTGAAACCTCACATAACTCAAGAATACTAAGCAATTTTATTTCATAATAGGTTGTGGAAAGTGACCACACTTTGCATTTCCTGACTTTGTGGTGATTTGGAGCTTTCAGTGGCTCCATCAACATAAAGAAAATGAGAGTCTAGTGATCTTCACCTTCAGAGTACTGCAAAAAATACAGGGAAAAACTAACAATAAGGAGGAAGCAGACAGATCTTTATGGCAGTTCAAGTTTCAGTCTGAACTCTATCTCCATACATACTTTTGCATTATCTTGAAGTGCTTAAAACTTTTAAATGTTATGTAGGCCAAGCTATTAGCACTTGGAACCTATTAGTGCTCTAGAAGTTAATGATGCTACATTGTCTTTGGGTAGAGGGGTTGTTCATTTGAATTCAGTTATGTTGAACTGAAATTCATGAAGCTCATCATTTAATTGATGATGATCAGTTTATATTATTAAACTATCTTCATTTATTGAGGAAAATCAAGTTCATAATTAAGAAATTTATCACCTTCTCAGCTCAACCTGTTGGAAGAATGGGACTGACATTGTCAGAATATTTCTGATTGTTCTTAATATTCTAATGATCTAAGATTCTGATTAAACCAAAAGAGTTGCCAGGATTCTATAATAGGGTATATTTAATACAGTGTTAGTTGAATGTTGGAGAATTCATAAGATGTAAGAAAATTAGTAACTAAATGACTAAGACACATGATATTTAATATTAAGATAAAAATGTTAACATGTCTTTTATTACAAACCAATGTAAGATAACTAGTATTTAATTTCTATTTTACTAATATAATGGCTGAGATGCAATAATAGGTTAATGAAATAACTAGCACACTGCATGGAACTGCACAAGGCCCTTGAAATGATCATTTTTTATAATCTCCTTGTATCTGGGAGCTTACCAGAAACATAGCCATTTAGGCATAAAAAAGAAAGAACATTCTCCTCTTGGGCTTCTTTATTTGGCCTCTCACTAAAATAAAGTGTTTTCGGTCCTGTTGCCAAAATGGTCTAGCTACGTAGTTATCTTGACTTACAAACCTCATATTTGCATTGCTGATAACGAGACAAATGAAGGAGTTGGATCATCGTTGACTAAACTGCACTAGTGGCTAAAACTTTGAGGCCCACAGAACCAAGGTGTTACATACATCTTTTATTTTCTCGCACTACACGTTCGTATGTATAATGGCACAAACATTTGGATATGTATTTCCCCAAGTAAACCTTAGAATCTACTTAAATTTTACTATGGCCCTTGCAAAGCTTTATATATGACCTTTGGTCTACATAGAGCATAAACAATAAAGGGACCCTGTTTCAATCCATTTTCATTTTATTTCATTATTCCACCTCAGAAGGCTTTAAAATATATTTAAATACCTGATGTGCATAACCTTATATTATTTTGATTAATATGTTGGCAGGTTCACAAAATGTTTGTTTTTAATTACCGAAAGGAACCAATCTATATTAAAAATTAAATGGTTGCATTTAAAAAAAAAAAAAAAAACTCTGGCTGCTTATTAAGCTAGAGTTAGCCATAAAAACATTTTTGGCTGCCCTACGACAAAAGAAAAGATTTATATAAGCTTCAGTATTAAAATATCCATTTAGGCTGTCAACAAGTATGTCAAATATCAACCCAAAATGATTTAAAGATTCAAAGCAATAAAAGAGAAATATTCTTTAGACTGTTGTAGAATTTACATGGTTTCAGAGAATCAGAGGAGAGTGACAGGCTGGCACAGGCACAAGATGAAGATCAACAGTTGCCAGGGAAAGTGGAGTTTGGGTATTGATCAAGTCCTCCTGTGTGTGTGTGTGTGTGTCTTTCCTGGACTGCCCAGGTATGACCCCTGTTTTGCCATTTCTGCCCCCTGTGTGTGTACATTTCTATTCAGTTTCCATGCCAGTTCACCTTCATAATTATGACTTTATTAGTCTCGTTGTAAGTATATTTTGTATTATAATTCCGTTTCTTTTTTCCTCTCAGGGTCACTTTCCTTCTATCGAATACACAGGCATTGATCATTTGCCACAATTCTTAAGGATAATAAATGAAAAGTATTTGATTCTTGTCTTTAGGGAGTTCACAATCTAACAATCATCCAATAAAACTAATAAGGAAAAACGAGACCATGAATAAAACTTTTTGGTGTGTCTTACTCATCTAGTGCTGCTATAACAGAAATACCACAAGTAGATGGCTTTTAACAAAGAGAAATCTATTCTCTCACAGTCTAGTAGGCTACAAGTCCAAATTCAAGACATCAGCTCCAGAGGAAGCCTTTCTCTCTCTGTCAACTCTGGAGAAAGGTCCTTGTGATGCGTCAGTCTTCCCCTGGACTACGAGCATCTCAGCACAGGAACCTTAGGTCCAAAGGATGCACTATCTTCCTGGCACTGCTTTCTTGGTGGTATGAGGTCCCCAGTTCTCTGCTTACTTCCCTTTCCTTTTATCTCTTGTAAGATAAAAGGTGGTGCAGGCAACACCTCAGAGAAACTCCCTTTACATTGGATCAAGGGTGTGATCTTAGTAAGGGTGTTACAATCCCACCCTAATCCTCTTTAACATAAAATCACAAAATGGAGGACAACCGCACAATACTGGGAATCATGGCTCAGCCAAACTGATACACACATTTTTTAGGGGACATAATTCAATCCATTGATGGTGTCATAGCTGCAACTTTTTATTACTAAATTCCTCTCAACACATTATTTAATTCTCACACTCTCCCTTTTCATAGCTCAAAATGATTAGTTCCTATCCATAGATAAGCAAAGTAACACACTGATTTTCTATCTACTGCCATATCCATTGAACAAATAGCTATATAATAAAAAAACATGAAAGTATTATCTCAGAAATTGTATTCTTTGACTTCCTAGTGAAATCAATATTGCTTATTCCCTTTACTATTAGATTGCAACCTCTTCTTAAGGAATCAGACTTTTACATTTTGGCAGTAATCCCATACCAAAATAAGAACGAAGCAAACTCAAAAGAAAATTCAAGAATTCTTTGTATAAATAAAGCACTATAGACAATGAATTGGATTGCCTTTATGAAACTGAAATATTTACTTATATAAGGCTGTCCAGTATGTTCTCCCCTAAGGTGATACAAAAATTATAATATGTCTAGCATACAGAATTAAAGACCTAGAGTAATACCATTCATATTGGATGAGCTAAACACCTTCTCCTATAGCTTCCAAAGTCATGAAAATGGTGTCTTATTTTTGGAGAAGCTTCAATTCGTGATGGAGTGTGCCAGCAACCAGGGCTATTCCATCTTGTCACCTTTGGTCTTGGGTGATTGATTGTTCCAGAGATGGCTGGAGATTAAAGTTGATCCAATCAGATATGATAAACCAAAACCTGTTGCCATTGAGTTGATCCCAATTAATAGTGACACTATAAGACAGAGGATTTCCAAAACTGTAAAGCTTTTTTGTTTTTTTCTCCCAAGGCTGTAAATCTTTATGGAAGCAGATAGTCATGTCTTTCTCCTGGAGAGCAGCTGGTTCATTCGAACCACTGACCTTTCATTTAGCAGCTGAGCTCTTCACCACTGTGCCACCAGGGTATTATCTGTAATAGAGAAAAGCAGGAAAACATTCTAAGTGTCCAACAATAACTAAATCATTAAATAAGATATAAAAATATTCTGCAGCTATTAAAAAACAATGAATAAAAAAAAAAGTTGAGAGAGTAAATTCTGATCCGTAGGGACCCTATAGGACAGAGCAGAACTGCTCAATAGGGTTTCCCAGGAGCGGCTGGTAGATTCAAATTGCCAACCTTTTGGCTAGCAGCCGAGCTCCTAACCACTAAAGCAATGTTGAAATAGAAGAACAAAGTAGGAGGACTCACACTTCCTGATTTTAAAACATATTATACAGCTACAGTAATAAAAACAGCCTGGTACTGGTATAGCAATAGACACATAGACAAATGGAATAGAATTGAGAGTCCAAAAATAAACCCATACATCTATGATCAACTGATTTTTGACTAGGGTGCTAAATCCATTCCATGAGGAAAGAAGCATCTCTTCAATAAATGGTGTTGGGAAAACTGGATAAAACATGAAAAAAATAAAACAGAATCCATGGCTCACATCATACACAAAAACAAATTCAAATGGATTAAAGATCTAAATGTGCAAACTAAAACTGTAAAATTATTGGAAGAAAATATATGGACAGCATTGTCAGGCCTACCTTTTAACAATGGTTTATCTAATATAATAGCAAAAGGGCAAACAGAGAAAGACAAAATAAATAAATGGGACCTTATAAAAATTAAAACCTTTTGTTCATTAAAAGACTTTACCAAAAAACACTAAAAAGACAAGTTACCAACTGAGAGAATATCTTCAGAAACCATATATCTGATAAGAATCTAACAAACCAAAAAATACATAAAACTTCAACAACTTAACAACAAAATGGTAAATAACCCAATCATAAAATGGGCGAAGGACTTGAATAGACATTTCACCAAAGAGGACATTCAGACGGCCACCAAACACATGAAAAGGTGCTCAACGTCTTAGCTATCAGAGAGATGCAAATGAAAACCACAGTCAATGAGATACCATTTCACTCCCTCTATAGGGTCAGTATGAGTTGGAACAAACACAATGGCAACAGGTTTGGTTTGCTTTTTGGTTTAAGATGGCTAAGATTAAAAAAAAAGAGAGAAAACAGAAAATAACAATGTTGGCGAGAATGTGGGGAAACTGAAATCCTTATCCATTACTGGTGGTAATGAAAAATGATAGTCATTGTAGAAAACTGTGGCAGTTTCTCTAAAAACTAAAAATAGAACTACCATATAACCCAGCAATTCCACTCCAAAAGACTTGAAAACTGAGACTCAAACAGAAACTTGTACACCAATGTTCATTGCAGCACTATTCACAATAACCCAAAGGTGGAAACAACCTAAATGCCCATCAACAGATGAATGGAGGAAGAAAATATGGTACATATATACGATGGAATACTATTCAGCCAGTAGAAGAAATGAAATCTTGATATATGCTACGATGTGGATGGAGCTGGAAGACGTTATGCCAAGTGAAATAAGTCAATCACAAAAGGACAAATATTGTATGACCTCACTTATATAAAGAGACAAGAAAAAGCAAATGTAAAGAGGGCAAAGTTTACTAGTGGTTACCAAGCGCTGGAAGGAAGGAGAAGGGAGGGGAGGGGGTTAATGGTGATGGAAAAATTGCATAGATTAAGGGGAGAGTTGCACAGCTAATTATTGTAACTGATGTCTATAATTTGGACACCTGTAAAAAGTTGATTTGGCAAGAACTGAGGCTACTTATGTACAACCAAAAACCTCACGGGATTTGTTTATTTGGTTTGGAGGTTTGGGATCATTGTTTCACAAGACATCTCGGTTAATTGGCCTAATAATTTGTCCAGTGCTTCTGCATGGCTGCAGGAAACACTAGTGGCGTAGTGGTTAAGTGCTATGGCAGCTAACCAAAAGGTCAGCAGTTCAAATCCACCAGGCAGTCCTTGGAAACTCTATGGGGCAGTTCTACTCTGTCCTTTAGGGTCGCTATGAGTCGGAATCTACTCGATGGCAACAGGTTTGGGTTTTTTTTGGTTCTACTTCCTAGTTTGTTACATTATGCCTGGGGTCTTAAAAGCTTGCAGGTGGCCACCCAAGACATAACAATTGGTCTGTATTCACCTGGAGCAACAGAGGAAGAAGATCAGGAATAGGAGGAGGGTATGGAATGTGTGATTAATTGCCTCCATGAACAACTGCCTCCTTTACCATGAGACCAGAAAAACTGGATGGTGCCTGACTACCATTACTGAACATTTTGATCAAAGATTCTATAAAAGAATCCTCATCAAAAGGGGGAAAATGCAGAATAGAATTTCATATTCTCGTCAGAACTCCAGACTTCTGGAGCCACGGGGAATGGATGAACCCCTGAAACTATTGCCCTGAGATAATCTTTAAAACTTAAACATAAACTGAAGACTTCTTAAAACCAAACAATAGTTTAGCTAAACTAGTAAAAAATGTCTGCATTGAGCATTATGCTCTTTTAAGAACTATCTGTACAGGATCAAATTGACAATAGCAGCTAGAAAGATTATGTAGGAAACTTAGGGGGCAACAAGTTTATGTTGATGGGGGAGGAACAACTCAGAAAAGGATGGTGAGAATGGTTGCACAACTTGAAGAAAGTAATCAATGTCACTGAATTGTACATGTAGAAATGGTTGAATTGATGTATGTTTTGCTGTGCATATTCTCAACAACAACAAAATAAATTTTTTAAAATAATAATGATAGAAATTCATTTATGTGGCTCTAGGAAAAATGTCAATGATATAAAGTTATCAAAATCAATGGTATGATACCAGTTAATGGAGTAACAAAACAACAAAGGTAGAAGGAATCAGAAATTTTAAGAGTCATTAGACAATTAACAGTGATTGTGTTTAAGACTTGGAGTTACAGGAAGAGTGTAGGGAATTTGCACTTCTCACTTGAGTATAGATAGTTGTACACTTGTTGTGAATATAGATAGTTGTACACTAATAATAATACAGAAAAACATAGGCAAACAAAAATAGTAACTAGTGATTTTCATATAAGCAAGAGGTGTTCTTGTTGTTTCTGAGAAATGCGTGTTAACTATTTGATGCACGGATTGCTTAAATGGTGGATATGCATGTTAGGTGTTGGTATTACTGAAATGTGATCATCTTACTTTAATCTCGATATTGTTTTCTGCTTTTTAAGTATAAGTTAAGTGCTGGACATTTGGAGTGTTTGCAACTGTAGGTAAACGCCAAGGTTAGCAATAGCCAGGAAGGGAACTCTGCTTATAGAATCCTAAAAGGATTTTTCAAAACCTCATAAGATGTAAGAAGATACATTGCAAGCCATTATTAAATATCTTATATCCAAATGAGAGAAATTCATTTAAGAAGCTAGGGGAAAGGGCATTATATAGGTTTCCCTTCCACTAAAGATTGTCATAATAAAACTCAGAATAATTTAGAAGGAAGAATGTGAATTCCTTAAACAGTCTAATTTAGAGAATATGGGGAAATATTAGTAATGGGTGTATTAGGACAAACATCTGCTGCATTAATAGAAATACTTCAATGAAATACGTGCCAATTATGCCAGTCAGGGAATTTCCTGGCAGGAAAACACAGGCATCCAGGCATACATGTACATTGTAAGGTCGCTGTCTAGTTCCATCAAAGCTTGAGGAATGCACGAGACTAAGCCAGGCAATCATCCCCAAACCCTAGCAATTTCCTGTCATTTGTTGTTAGTTGCCATTGAGTCAGCTCCAACTCATGGCAACCCCAAGTAAAACAGAATAAAATGTTGCCCACTCCTGCACCATCTTCACAATTGCTAGTATGCCTGAGTCCATTGTTGCCACCACTAGGAAGCTCATCTTCCAGCACTACAGTGGACAGTATTCTGTTGTAATCTATAGGGTTTTCACCGATAAATTTTCAGAAGTAATCACCAGGCCTTTCTTTCTCGTCTGTCTTAGTCTGAAAGCTTCAGTGAAGCCTGTCCACTATGGGTGAACCTGCTGGTATGTGAAATACCGGTGGCACTACAGCAACAATGCAAGCCGTGACAGTATGACAGTGGTGGAGCAATTTCCTGCTCCTAGGTTAACTGCCTCAGTAGTGTCACCTCCACCTTCAAACCCCCTGCAGACCGTGTTTGCTCATGATTTCTTCTGCTTATACTAAATTTATCTCTTTTAAATTGACCTGAGTCATCTGCAAGCTTCATGTCTACATTTGAAGATTGCTTTCTTGCAATTAATCTTTTCTTGACAGTTTTGTTTTTATTCTTTTTGTGGTCTTCCATCAACTAAATTTACAAATACGAAGGTTTTGTTACTTATGAGTAGGGAGGGGTTCAAAAAAATGTGAATGTCTCTTTATCAACAGGCTTTCCTGTTATCACAATGGTGTCAGTCCCAGGTAAAAGCTAAATAGAGAATTAGAAGAAACAAAAGTACTCCAGGAAATCTTCTACCTTGCTTATTGGGCCTAGAGTTTATCTTTATTCTACCACTAATGTACAATTGGAGTAGGTAATGCAACATTCTTCTGGTTGTTTGGTCATATTTCTCTCTGAAGAGCCTGAATATAAACTCAGTTAAAAATGTAGGCGGTTGGAAGGTAACCATAGATTTTAAACCTACAGCTGTAGTAATTTATCCTCACAGGAAAGATACACTAGTTAGGATGCTATTATAAATGGAAAACTCTGAGAGGAGGGATCCATTTGAGTCTGAATAACTCTAAAACCAAGTAATAACTTCACAAACAGGAATTTCAGATGAAGAAGATTTATGCATCAGAGAGGAATAAGGTGAAATAGGCATTCTGAATATAGAACAAGATTTTTTTCTCTCTCTGCTCTCCTTTGTTTAACACTGCTTGTTCTTCCTCCCCAGAGGTTCAGTATCACCCAAGGCTCTGTTACTTCTCTCTTCTGTTCTTCTCCCTATTTATAACGTCTCTCCACTGAGATGAATCCCTAATTCATAGGCCTCTCCCAAACATGGTGTCTAGTCCTGAGCACTCATTTATATTACCTACAAATTGTAAAGACTCATAGAGCCCCAGCATTGGAAGAGACATTAAAAGCCATCTAGCCCAGCATCATTTCATACTCAGATTCGTTTTGCCTCATCCTAAACAAATGGTGGGCAGACATACACCTATAGCCTTCCTGTGACAGGAACATCTCATACATTAAAGAGTTCTTCCTCGTTATGGGCAGAAATTGGCTCTCTGAAGCTTCCATGAACAAGTTTTATTCAACCTACTAAAAAAGACAAGATGCCATCAAATAGATTCCCACTCGTGGTAACCCCAGGTGTGTCAAGTAAAACTGTGCTGTATAGAGTTTTCAATGACTGATTTTTCTTTTTTAAAAAAAAAAAAAAATTATTGTACTTTAGATGAAGGTTTACAGAACAGATAGTTTCTCATTAAACAGTCAGTACACATATTGTTTTATGACATTGGTTAACAACTCCACCACATGTCAACACTCTCCCTTCTCAACCTTGGAGGACCTTTTTCCTTTTAGGTGAAAATATGCATAGCCAAAGATACACCATTTCAAAAGTTTCTACACTTACGTCCAGTGACATTGATTACTTTCTTCCAGCTGTGCTGCTATTCTCAGTATCTTTTTCCAAATTATTCCATCACTATTATTTTCAACTCACTGCCCCCTAGGCTTCCCAAAAAACTTTTGAGTTGCTGTTGTCAGTTTGATCTCACACGGATAATTCTATTTTTTTTTTTTTTTGTATCTTAGATGAAAGTTTACAGAACAAATAGTTCCACATTAAACAGATGGTACACATATTGCCCTGTGATAATAGTTAACAACCCCACGACATGTCAACACTGTCCCTTCTGGGTTCCCTATCACCAGCTTTGCTGTCCCCTCTTGCCTTCCAGTCCCTGTCCCCGGACTGCTCTGCTTCATTAGTCCCGTTTTGTTTTATGGGGCTGTCCAGTTCCCGGCTGAATGGTGAACCTCGGGAATGACTTCACCACTGAGCTAAAAGGGTGCCAGGGGCCATACTCTTGGGGTTTCTCCAGTCTGTCAGGCCAGTAAATCTGGGTTTTTTTTGTGAGTTAGAATTTTGTCAATGGCTGATTTTTCTAAAGTAAATTGCCAAGCCTTTCTTCCAAGGCACCTCTGGTTGGGCTTGAACTTAAATATTTCTAAATATTAAATATTTAGCTGCCAAGTGTGTTTACCATTTGCACCACCTGGTAACTCCCTCTACTTTTTACAGAGCTGTTAACATGGTTGGTAGAGTAGAGGGCCAGCAAAAACAAGGGAAACCTTCAATGAGATGTATTGACACAATAGCCAAAACAATGAGCTCAAACATAGCAACGATCGTGAAGATGGCCCAGGACAAGGCAAAGTTTCATTCTGTTATGTATAAAGTCACCATGAGTCAGAGCCAACTCCAAGGCAACTGACAACAACAGCAATGATAAGTGGGGGTGTCTTAGGCTGGGTTCTGTAGAGAACCAAAACCAGTAAAGCTTATAAATATATATGTTGTTGTTAGGCACTGTAGCGTTGGTTCTGACTCATAGCAACCCTATGTACAATAGAGTGAAACACTGCCTGGCCCTATGCCATCCTCACAATTGTTACTATGTTTGAGCTTATTGTTGCAACTCTTGTGTCAATACATCTCACTGATGGCCTTCCTTTTTTTTGCTAACCCTCTACTTTACCAAACATGATGTCCTTCTCCAGGGACTGATCCCTCCTGATAACATATCCAAAGTATGTGAGATGAAGTCTTGCCATCCTTGCTTCTAAGGAGCATTGTGGCTGTACTTCTCCCAAGGCAGACTTGTTCATCCTCCTGGTAGTCCATAGTACATTCATTATTCTTCACCAACATCATAATTCAAAGGCATCAATTCTTCTTTGATCTTTTTTATTCATTGTATAGCTTTCTCATAAATATCTATATAGAGAGATTTATATCAAGAAATTGGCTCACGCAGTTGTAGAGTCTGAAATGTCCCAAGTCTGTGGCTTCTCCTGATTCACATAGCAGCAGGGGCTAGGGAAGCCAAGATCAGCAGGTCAGATGCAAGGCTCTGACTCACAGGTTGTGAAGGCCGATGAATCCCAAGATCAGCAGGCAACACAGCAGGTAGGCTGCTTGCTCAAGTCCCAAGAACTGGAGGGAAGATGAACAGGAGCCAGCTGCAGGATCCAGACAGAGCAAAAGCCCAAGAGCCTTGCCAAAAGTTCACCTATATTGGATGCAGGCCACATCTGCAAGGAAAATCCGTTTTAGCTGAGTGGCTACTCACAGCAGATCCCATCATGGAGGTTATCACATTATATCAAATCTCATCAAGGAGGTTATCACATCATCATACTGCCAAACTACATCATAACTACCGAACCACCGAGAATCATGGCACAGGCATGTTGCCTCATACAACCTTAACCATCACAGGGGGTTAAACGATACTAGGGGATCTGAGTGGAAGGAGGCAACTACCCATTTTATATGCAAACTTTAAACTGATATTCCCATGATCACTCCCAGGCCATATCACTTAACTTCAGTGTTAACTGGTGTCTTCAAGTTCTGAATTCCTCTAAATTTGAAGTTTGAATTGGCCCATTTCTCATCCATACAGACTCTATGTCAACTGGTTACTCCACCAATCTAGGTGAATCACCACCACTCCTTCCGCATCCCACTTTCCGAAAGTGTACTGAGAATTCTGATCCAACAACTTCTCTCCCATTCTCTTCAACCTTGTAGGTTTATACTTTGGCATTTCATTGGGATTCTCAAGAGACACAAAAGAAAGATGAGACAAACGGATGTAAGGATCAAGATTTCTAAGACATTTTTGCTTAAGAAAGCATATAACTTTCTATTTAAACCCTGTATTGCCTATAAGGCAGCCCTGGAGGCTGAACTTGGCTGCTAACCAAAAGGTCGGCACTTTGAATCCACCAGCTGCTCCTTGGATACTCTATGGGTGGTTCTACTCTGTCCTATAGGGTCGCTATTAGTCAGAATCAACTTGATGGCAATGGGTTTTGGGTTTTATTGCCTGTAAGTAGCCATGGTGGCACAGTGGTTAAACACTCGGCTGCTAACTGAAAGGTTGGCGGTTCTAACCCATCACCTGCTCCTCTGGAGAAAATATCAGGAGATCTGTTCCTTTAAAGATTTACAGCCTTGTAAAGTCTATGGGGAGCCCTGGTAGTGCAGTGGTTAAGAGCTACGGCTGCTAACCAAAAGGTCGGCAGTTCAAATCCACCGGCCACTCCTTGGAAACCCTTTGGGGCAGCTATACTTTGTCCTGTAGGGTCACTATGAGTCAGAATCGACTACATGGCACACAACACCAACATTGTCTGTGTATTGTCTAATTCTTAAATTTTCTCTTAAAAAGTGATACCAACCATCATACTAAAGATAACTTTAAAAAGCAAAAAACATGAGAGATGATAAAGATAAATTTTATTTTTTAAAAAGTAAGCCAATTCAGGGGTTCTGTAAATATTACTAGAAAAACTAGAACACTCAGACTTTGACAGTGATTTTATTACAGAACTGAAATTCTTCTGATTGAAATGCCACAGCATATCATCCTGATTCTTCATTCTGCAATTACTACACTTTAGATCAGAGCTGGCACACTACAGCCCTTGAGTCAATCACCTGTTTTTACAAACAAAAGTTTATTGGATCACAGTCATCTCCATTCGTTCAGATATTGTTTGTGGCTGCTTTGGTGCTACTAATACAAGTAGTTACAAGAGAATTGAGTAGTTGGGAAAACATTTACTATCTAGTCCAATCTTAGTTTTCTAGTGCTGCTGTAACAAAGATACCACGAATGAATGACCTTAAAGAACAGAAATTTATTTGCCCACAGTCTTGAAGGGTAGAAGTTCAAATCAGGATCTTGGCTCTATTGATTCCTTCTGTTAGTCTCTATTCTAGTTTCAGTGTCTGCTAGCAATCCTAAGAGTCTCTACTTGTAGACAGTCCTCATTTAGCATCTATCTTCCCCCAGTGTGTACATCTCTGTGTCCATTCTTCTCTTCTTATAAGACACCACTTAAAAGTGATTACATTTAGCACACACCCTACTCTGGTATGACCTGATTAACATTAAAAAAAAGAAAATCCTTTTTTCCAAACAGCTTCATATTTATAGGTACAGGAGTTAGGACTTCAGCACACATTTCTGAAGGACACAATTCAATCCACAAGCCCTTTACAGAAAGTTTGCTGACCTGTTTCAGATGGTTAAAACTTCAGGAATATAAATGTTAGTCAATATTTTGCTAAAAATAAATAAAATAAAATAAGTGGGGAATCATATATGAAGAATTGTTGCTGTTAGTTGCTGTTGAGTCAACTCCAATTCATTGTGACCCCATGTACAACAGAACAAAACATTACTTCGTCCTTCGCCATCTTGCTGGCATGCTCTAGTCTATTGTTGTGCCCACTGTGTGTTTCTAGCAAACATTTTATCTTTTTTTCCAAACTAAGTAGAAAAGATTTTTAAAAGTATGTTGCCTTTTAAGCAAAAAAGGGAGTGAAATCAATGCTTCAAGTACAAGTATATTAGAAACATACTAAAGTAGAAATCAGTTATAACGAACTCTTTATATCGTTAATCTAATTACATAAAGAACCAATGCACCTAGGAACTTGATTGGATTATTTAACTTTAATCATGGTGGACAAAACGTTGTATAGGGAGTAAAGGACACCTGGATTTCAGACTTGTCTGTGCTATTAACATACTTTACTCCATGGCCTTGGACAAGTCACAATCCCTCTAGATTTAAGTTTCCTTGTCCATAAAAACAGGGGATTAAATTGCATGGTCTTGCATCAACTGTGATTCTATAAGGTTGTGAAAACAGTGCAGTAAATAGCTTTGCCCCTTGCACATGATGTTGTTAGACTGTTCCACTGGTTTTAATATTAAGAAAAAAAAAGCATCAAGCACTAATATGAGGCATGCTGAACCTGTGGCTTTGTTATGATTCCTATACTCCTATACTTTATCTGGGTTGCCTGTGAAAAATCATTTATGCAATTCCATGCTCCAGTTTCCTTTTTACTAAAGTGGTAATAATAGTGTTTGTATCTTTAATATATCAAGATATACTATTCTTTTTGGCAAGGCTATTTGGAAAAACTTGGAAGAAAAGAAGTACATAAATATTAAATTCTTGTTTTTAAATTAATTTTGGGTTATTATAATGTTTTAAGAATACTTAACCTTGCCCTTTAAAATATTGCATATAGAATGTAAATTAAATGCCAAATTTTACATAGCCCTTATTCATGTGTGAAAAAATCAGATATTCTGCATCGTAGACAACTCTTCTGAAATAATGTCACCATGCAATATTACTGTTAGCTTTTCCAGCTGAGAAATGCTGTTTTCATGAATAGTGATAAGAAAGGAATTTGAATGGAATTTTACATTCTCATGCCTTGTTATATAAAATTGTCACTCAGGACTATAAATTTTATCCCTTTTATACCAAATATATACTATCAATTTCAAATGTGTAGCATAGATTTAGATGCATTTCTTTCTATTTAATTTTTAAATGTCAGGTAAACAATGTTAGGTAAAGAGAACTCAGAATATGATTAGCTGTTCTTAGATACATTTAATCAAAACCAAGACCCTTTCCTATCAATATATAATCCTTAAAACCTTACTATTTATGTGATATATAGCAATTGGAAATGTTTGTCTTAGTAATCTAACTTACAGTGACTTTTTTACACAATAAGAATTTTTAAAGGACTTGACCTTTTAAAAAATATGGTAAAATTCCCTTTTTTCAAATATTCTTTCTCAGTGTTTGATACTTTCATGGTAATTATAAGGCTCAAAAATTAAGTTGATATTTAAGAAAAAAGTGTGGTTTCATATTAAATGAGCTATATCTTTTTGTGGGAGTTAGAAAATTAATGAAAAAGATATGCTTTAAATTATCATACTATTCAGTCTTTTTTTTTCTTTAAATCTATTTATTTGTATATAATGTAATGGTCAAGAAAGTAGAGTGTATTTATTGAGAGATGCTGTGATTGTTTGTCATTGATTAATTAATATTTATGAAGTATCTATAAACTTCAGTGGAAAATGTCAAAGTCTGATCTTTGTCTGAAGGAGTATACGTAAACATAGCCGACTTTCATAAAGAGTTACTAATGAATGATATGGTAGAACAAAGATGAATATTTTACCAAAATGGGTCATCTTATAATGTTTTTGTCTTTTAGACTTTCTCATTTCCAATCATTTCTCCATCAATACAAATTAATGATGTACAGTAGTTTTTACAGGCATAATTTAGATCCAGATTTCTGGTCTTGCTTCTAATGATAATACCCATATCCCATCCCAAGCCACGGTGTTTTCAACTGCCTCACAAGCGTGAGAAAGATGAACAATGAATAAGGAAGACAGAAGAAGAATTGATTCCTTTGAATTACGGTCTTGGCACAGAATATTGAATATACTATGGACTGACAGAAGAACAAACAAATCTGTCTTGGAAGAAGTACAGCTGGAGTGCTCCTTGGAAACGAGGATGGTGAGATTTCATCTCACATATTTTGAACACGTCATCAGGAGGGACCAGTCCCTGGAGAAGGACATCATGCTTGGTAGAGTAGAGGATCAGCGAAAAAGAGGAAGACCCTCAAGGAAATGGATTGACACAGTGGCTGCCACAATGGACTCAAGCACAATGATTGTGAGGATGACGTAGGAACAGGCAGTGTTTCATTCTGTTGTACACAGAGTCACTATGACTTGGAACCAACTTGAAAACACCTAGCAATAACATCCCATCAGGTCAAGTTTCTCACTTCATTTGTAAAGACTTTCATGGCTATCAGTAGTCTGTGCTTTAAGTTCTTGTAAATTTAATCTGATTGACTTTTATGACAGCCTTGTTTCCCTATTCTTTTTTATGTTTAGCTATATTATCTTTTGTTTTCCATCATAATTTGCACTTTGTCTTTTTACACAGTATTTCTCCTCTGATCATTCTGAGCATTGCAGCCTCTATGACACTCTTATCTTAACTAAGGAACAGGTCTTAGGATAACAGAGATTTGCTTCCTACCTGTTGATTCAATTGTTAACTAGTTAAGAGAATTTTCTAGTCCACAAAGCCAGCTCCATATGACTCCTGAGATAATTTCATCATTAAAAAAAAAAAAAAAAACACATTGCGGTCGAGTTGATTCTGACTCATAGTGACCCTACAGGACTGAGTTGAACTGCCCTATAGCATTTCCAAGGACAGCCTGGTGGATTTGAAAGGCCTACCTTTTGGTTAGCAGCAGTAGCTCTTAACCACTAAGCCACCAGATTTTCCTTTCATCATACAGAATGCTATAAATTCATGGTAATACATTCTGAAACACTTTCAGCAGCAAGATTCTAAACATGCTACTGACTTCAGTGATATGAGATCATCACAATTCTAGTCACTCCAAACAACTTCTTAGGATTTGGATGTAACCTTTAGAAATTAAAAATTTCTTAACATGTCTAGCCCAAATAACTGAAGAGGATCTGCCTGACACGTGAAATATCAAATGAGCGTGTGTAACTGAAGCAGAGTTACCAAGGGAAAGTTACAAATGATGAAGTCACACATGTAATGGGAAGGGGACAAATTATTTGTGGTGGGCAACATTAAAGATGGCCCCGCTATTTCCCACATTCTTGTACTCATGTCTTTGTGTAACACTCACCCCTTAGATGTGGGCTGAACCTAATTAATGACTTGCTTCTGATGAAGATAATACAGCAAAAATGATGGGATATTACTTCCAAGATTATGTTACAAAAAAACTCTGGCATTAGTTTTGCTCACCTTCTCTTACGTCCTTGCTTGCTGTCTTTGACGGAAGCCAGATGCCATTAGTGAGCTGACCTAAGGAAGGCCCATGGCAAGAACTGATGGAGGCCTCCATCCAACATCCAGTGAGAACTTAATGCTGCCAATAACCACGTGAGTGAAATGGATCTGCCACAAGTGGATCCTTCATGTGAGATAATAAGAGAAGCCAACACCTTGACTGCTGCCTTGTAAGAAACCCTGAGCCAGAGAAACCAGCTAAATTTCACCCAGATTTCTGACCCACAAAAACTCTGAGATAATAAATGTATGTTGTTTTAAGGCACTAAGCTTTGGGTAAGTTGTTATGCAGCCATAGATGACTAATACATCATTAAATACATTATAGGCCATTTGTGATGACTTAGGTTTTTACTATGGATAGAATGGAGAGCTGCTGGAAAGTTTTGAGCAGGGGAATGATCACTTCCATTTATAAACAATTATTCTTGCTTTTGTATTGGGAATGAGTTTAGGCAATAGAGCAGAAGCAAGAAGAGGAGTTAAAATAGACCAAGTGAGAGATGATGGATGCCTGAACTAGAGTGGGAGCAGTGGAAGCGATAAGATGTAGCCAGATTCTGATATACTTGGGAAGAGAGAGCTAACAGAATTTGCTGATGAAATAGATATAAGGTGTGAGAGAGAGGGAAAAATAGTAAAAAATTTATCTACACACTCTGGCATGATGGATCTGTCATATATATAGAGAGAGAAAGCTATGAAGCAGGTGTGGAGGTGAAGAATATAAGAAACTCAGTCTGAGACGTTTGGTTTAAGATGTCTGTTAGACATCTAAATGAAGCTTTCGTGTTGTCAATTAACTATATGAGTCAGATGATCAAGGGAGCATTCCAAATTGCAAATATAAATTTTGGAATATTCAGAATATAGATGGTATTTAAAGCCTTGAGACGGGACAATACCATTTACAGTGGCATCAGGATTGGTATGGAAGACTCATTAACAACCTGAGATATGCAGATGACACAACCTTGCTTGCTGAAAGGAAAAGAACTTGAAACATTTACTGATGAGGATCAAAGACTATAGCCTTCAGTATAGATGGCACTTCAACATAAAGAAAACAAAAATCCTCACAATTGGACCAATAAGCAACGTTATGATAAGCGGAGAAAATATTAGAGTTGTCAAAGATTTCATTTTACTTGGACCCACAATCAACACCCAGGGAAGCAGCAGTCAAGAAATCAAACGATGTATTGCATTGGGTAAATCTGCTGCAAAAGATCTCTTTAAAGTGTTGAAAAGCAAAGATGTCATTTTGAGGACTAAGGTGTGCCTGACCCAAGCCATGGTGTTTTCAGTTGCCTCATATGTATACGAACGCTGGGCAGTGAATAAGGAAGAACGAAGAATTGATGTGTTTGAATTACGGTGTTGGGGAACAATACTGAATATACCATGGACTACCAGAAGAACGAACAAGTCTGTCTTGGAAGAAGTACAGCCAGACTGCTCCTTGGAAGCAAAGATGGTGAGACTTCATCTCACATATTTTGGACATCTTATCAGGAGGGACCAGTCCCTGGAGAAGGGCATCTTGCTTAGTAGAGGGTCAGAGAAAAAGAGGAAGACCCTTGGTGAGATGGATTGACAAAACGGTAGCTGCTAAAATGGGCTCAAACACAGTAATGATTGTGAGGCTGGCACAGGACAGGGGAGTGTTTCTTTTGTTGTACATAGGGTCATTATGAGTCAGAACCCACTCCATGGCACCCAACAAATCAATAACATAGGCAGAAAGGAGGAAGAGTCTAATAACCAAACCCAGAATCACCCCAAAATTTAGAGGTCAGGGAGCTGAGTAGGATTCATAAAACGGAACTTGAAAAGGAGCATACTGTAAGGAAATAGATGATCAGGAAAGCTTGGTGTACTAGAAGACAAGAGAAAAAAGTGCTTCAATGTGTTAAGTGTTTTGATATGTATGCTCTGTCAAATGCTGTCGACAGGTCAAATACAGTGAGAACTGGGAATGGACCATTAATTTTATCAACATGGAAATCATTGGTGACCTTGATGAAAGCAATATGGTGGAGAGGTTAGAATGAAATGAATAGAGAAGATGTAGAGAGAAATTGTTTAAAGTAAATATAGACAAGTCTCTGGTAGAGTGTTACTATAAAGGAAAGGAGAGGAAACAAGTGATAATTTGAGAAAGAAGTGAGGTCAAGAGAGGTTTTTTAAACTGGAAAAAATAACAGCAGATTTGCATGCTGATAACTTATTTAAAGATCATAAAAAAGTTGCCAGAAAATGAAACTAAAGTTGGAAGCAGGAAGTCATTCCATGAGGAAAACGATGACAACAACAACAAAAACTGCTTAATTTCAAACAGGAAACTAGTCATTCATAATTATTTTTTAAGCAAAAGAACAAATTTCTTTTTAATTCTACCCTGAGTATTGAATGAAAAAAAAAATGCACACATGGGCACAGTCTAATAAGGAAGTGATAGATCTCTTTATTACAAGGCGTGCTCTTTCACACACATTCTTTTTGTATATTTTAATGTATTAAAGAAATAATTTCTTATTTTTACTCTTGAGGAACAAGTAAAATTATGGTTTATGATTCATAGTTTTGCAAGTGAAGTTATTATCAATTTTCTGCCATTTTTTACAACAGTTATGTAGCACTAAAAGCCATTTTTGCTGTTCATCTGTTGCAGTTATTCTCAGACTCTAGTGTAAGAACCATCAGGGAAGCTGATAAAAAAAAGTGATGATCTTCCAACCAGAATGTCCAGAAAATGATATGGCAGGTCTGGGGTAGTACAAAGGAATATACATTTGTAATAAGCATGCCAGATGATTCTGTTGAGATAGTCCTGGACCATATATTGAGAAGCTCTGCTGGTAGGTCTTTGAGATTATCATGCGATGTTGGAACAGGCTTGTTATACTGCTGAGTGAGACGTGGACTCTAGTGAAATTGTAGAAGGCTTCCAGGCACTACAGATTCAGGCTATGCTACTGGATTAATATATCAGCATATTTTATGTTCTAATTCTCAGTTTCTCTGATTATTTCCAGATTTCCTGTGAACATCAAGGAGACGTAACTAGTTTAGTCTTGACTGAGGTTAAAGAATTACTCATGATTCTTAATTTTGGAGTTTATATCTAAATGACTGGGCAGTGTCTTCACCAACAGGAGCTTAAATCTACTTACAAAACTATAAATATTTGCTCTTAGTCAGAGGATTTTTAGTAGTGTTAAGTAGCCTATCTTCAAATATTTGGAACAAATTATCGAATTTATAGACTACCCGTATTCATTAAAAGTGGGTCTTCTTCTATTCTTTGCACTTTAGATTCTGTGCATGTCAACAGACAGCCTACCAGAGAGCAAAGGAAGAAAAAGAGTAAACCTGAAAACAAAATTCAGAATCCTCCATGTTTTCTATAGCTTCTTAGTTGTGTAATATGTGCAATAGCAAATAGTTGATGTTGAAGAAATACTGTAACAAATTTGGTCAGATGAGAATTTGACTATTAAAATTATTTCATTAATAAAAGTTTGAGACCAACAATAAATACAAATATCAAAAAAAGGAGTAATGCTTAAGACTTGTGAGATACTAACACTAAAGTTAAATTTGTTCTTCATTGCTAGGTGTGAAGGGACAGAAAGACAAGAACTTTTATGACATCTATTCAGAGTGAGGAACTTTGCAGGAAACCTAGAATACTGGGCACAGTGCCTGTCCTCAAAGAATTTATAGTTTAGTGTAGAGAGAAAAAAATTACACTATATAATTATGTGATGTTATGTTGTGTTATGTTATGTTAAAATGTTATGTTAAAGCAATACACATGATGCCCTGGGAAAATCTAGGAAGGGAATCCAGTTTAGCCTAAGGTGAGGGTTGGGGAACGCTTTTTGGTGAAGGCGAGAGTCGTGTTCCAAATGAGAGGAGGTGTTCAGGAAGGGAGTGAAATTGGGATGGAATTTTAGATGAAGGAGTATAAATGTAAAGGCATGGAAGTCAGTGTGTTGTGTATAAAGAACTGAAAGCAGCCCAGGAGGTTTGAAGAAACAGACAAGAAGAGATAGCGCTGGATCAAAGATGGGTTTTGTATGTCAAACCAAGGAGTTTAATGTTTATCGTGAAAAAAGCCCCAAGAGGTCACTAAAATGTCAGCCTATGGATTAGTGTCAAACATACCAACAATCATAAAGATGGTACATGTTATGAATTGAAACATTTCCCCAAAAAATGTGTGTCAACTTGGCTAGGCCATGATTCCCAGTATCGTGTGATTGTCCATCATTTTGTCATCTGATGTGATTTACCTATGTGTTGTAAATCCTACCTTTATGATGTTAATGAAGCAGGATTAGAGGCAGTTATGTTAATGAGGCAGGACTCAATCTATAAGACTAGGTTGTGTTTAAAGTCAGTCTCTTTTGAGGTATAAAAGAGAAAAGCAAGCACAGAGACGGAGGACCTCATACTACCAAGAAAATAGAGCCACGAGCAGAGTGTGTCCTTTGGACCTGGAGTCCCTGTACTAAGAAGCTCCTAGACCAGGGGAAGATTAATAACAGAGACCTTCCTCCAGAGCTGACAGAGAGAGAAAGCCTTCCCCTGGAGCTGGCACCCTGAATTCAGACTTCTAACTTCCAAGACTGTGAGAGAATAAATTTCTGTTTGTTAAAGCCATCCACTTGTGGTATTTTTGTTATAGCAGCACTAGATAACTAAAACAGCATGGAACCTGGCAACTTTTTCTTCTGTTATACATAAAGTCGCCATGAGTCAGAGCCAACTTGATGGCAACTAACAACAACAGTGGATAAGACTCAGCCGACATATATTCTGGGCTTAAAGAGCACATTATTTACAAAAGAAACTTGAGTTAACATTTAAAAAATCAATAAAACCCAGATCCCCAGTTTGCAAGTGAGAAATATAATGCATAGGGTTCTCAAGGTTGTATAATTCTGGCACAGCCAGAATTTCAATCCCAGCGTTATGGTTGCAGAGTTCTTGTTTGTGATCACCACCCTATGATCAAGATAATCTAGAATTTGAAATGCATAGCATGGGATATACAAATGACTGGCCATCACATATTAAAGAGAAGTTAATGCCTGCAACACAATCAACACAAGAAAAATTTCTGCTTGCCCTTTTTTTCTGGGGGCTATAATAAAAGCATCCAAAGAAGACGGAAGGAATATAGAGTCACTATACCAAAAAGAATTGGTTGACCTTCAATCATTTCAGGAGGTAGCATATGATCAAAAACGGATGATAATGAAGGAAGAAGTTGAAGCTGCACTGAAGGCATTGGCAACAAACAAGGCTCAAGAATTGACGGGATACCAACTGAGACGTTTCAACAAATGGATGTACCAGAAGCACTCACTCAACTATGCCAAGAAATTTGAAAGACAGCTACCTGGCCAACCGACTGGAAGAGATCCATGTTTGTGCCCATTTCAAAGAAAGGTGATCAAACAGAATAGGGAAATTTTCAAATGATATCACCTGCAAGCAAAATTTTGCTGAAGATAATTTAAAGCAGTTGCAACAGTACAACGACAGGGAACTGCCAGAAATTCAAGCAGGATTCAGAAGAGGATGTGGAACAAGGGATATCATTGCTGATATCAGATAGATCCTGGTTGAAAGCAGAGAATACCAGAAAGATGTTTACCTGTATTTTATTGACTATGCAAAGACATTCAAGTGTGTAGATCATAACAAATTATGGATAACATGAAGGATGGGAATTCCAGAACACTTAATTGCGCTCATGCAGAACCTGTATGTAAACCAAGAGGCATTCATTGGAGTAGAACGAGGAGATATTGCTTGGTTTAAAGTTAGGAAAGGTGTGCATCAGGTTTGTATCCTTTTGCCATACTTATTCAGTCTATATGCTGAGCAAATAATTAGAGAATCTGAACTATACGGAGAACAGGGCATCAGGACTGCAGGAAGACTCATTAACAACCTGTGATATGCAGATGACACAACCTTGCTTGCTGAAAGTGAAAAAACTTGAAACACTTATTGATAAAGATCAAAGACTGCAGCCTTCAGAATGGAGTACACCTTAACATAAAGAAAACAAAATTCCTCACAACTGGACCAATAAGCAACATCCTGATAAATGGAGAAAAGAATGAAATTGTCAAGGATATCATTTTACTTGGATCCACAATCAGCATCCATGAAAGCAGCAGTCAAGAAATCAAAGGATGCATTGGATTGGGCAAATTTGCTACAAAAAATCTCTTCAGAGTGTTGAAAAGCAAAGGTGTCACTTTAAGGACTAAGGTGCGCCTGACCCAAGCCATGGTGTTTTCAGTAGCTTCATATGCGTGTGAAAGCTGGACAATGAATAAAGAAGACGGAAGAATTGATGCCTTTGAATTAGAGTGTCGGCGAAGAATATTGAATACACCATGGACTGCCAGAAGAATGAACAAATCTGTTTCTCCTTAGAATTCTCCTTAGAAGCACGGATGGAGAGACTTTGTCTCATGTACTTTGGACATCTTATCAGGAGGGACTAATCCCTGGAGAAGGACATCATGCTTGGTAAAGTAGAGGGTCAATGAGAGAGAGAAAGGCTCTCAACAAGATGGATTAACACTGGCTGCAACAATGGGCTCAAGCATAGCAACGATTGTGAGGATGACGCAGGATTTAGCAGTGTTTTGTTCTGTTGTACATAGGGTCGCTATGAGTTGGAACCGACTCAACTGAACCTAACAACTACAACATGCTAAAAACCGAAAAACTAAATCCTTTGCTGTCAGTCTATTCCAACTCATAGTGACTCTATAGGACAGAGTAGAACTGCCGATAGGGTTTCCAAGGAGTGGCTGGTGGATTCGAACTGCTGAGCTTTTGGTTAGCGGCCAAACTCTTAACCACTGAGCCACCAGGGCCCCACAACATGATAAGTGAAAGTTCAATTGGGGAAAAAACTAGAGCTGCTATTGTAATATTAACATTTTAAAAGTTTTGTACATTTTCCACTAAGTTCCCTCTTATAAAGATAATGTCTGACTCCCATGACAAAATAAATATAGTTAATAGAATCTCCTAAGATCCTTCAAGCTAAATGGCTTCCTCTTCCTTTGTGTTCCCTGGGATGCTAAACGGTTTGTCAACCCAGTGAATGAGTCCTGGTACCAATAACTTGTGGATTCATTCCTACAAAATTGATGTGCATAGTTAAGTTCTTCAGAGTGGCAAGGAAATTTTAACATGCATGAGAAGATATTTATTTTCTTAAATTTCCATCTGTTTCATTTTGTAGGACTGAGGAAATAATTTTAAAAGCAAATAATTTATTTTAGAAAATAAGAAAATTCAGATAAGCAGACGGGAAAAAAAGAATTACTGGTTTTCTTAAAATCAAGAGATGAATACTGTTAAACTTTCTATATATTTCCTTCAGGATATGGGTATTTGTAAACATTAATAAATATATACTTACATACAAGTATAAAATGTTGGTATAAAACATTACAAATATTTTCATACGAAAATAAACATTTCAACCATCATTCTAAATGGTTATATAATATTCCACTGCATAATTATGTCATAATTTATAAATCAAATTTCAACCTTTGGCTATTTAGTGGGTTCCAATTTTTCCCTATTTAAAAATATGCTAAATTCCTATACATAAATAATTTCACATTTGCCCAATTTTTTTCTTAACAAATTCTTACAGATTTGTTAGTCTATATGTATGTATTTTAAAGTTTCTGATACATTTTATCAAATTCTCTGCTCAAATTTTTTAACCAATATATATTTGATATTACTCTTTTTAGTCTTTGTCAATCTGATAGTAAGAAAAATAGTATCACTTTGATTTAATATAAATTTAATCTATCTTAAATTTATTTTGGTGTAAGTTATGGGGTTGGAACTATTTATGTATTTTTTTCCTAAATGATTAACCTATTACCTTAATATCAAATATTGGATTATGTTCCATACTAAGGGCTTCTTCATTATATTCTAAGTTATTATAAGTTTTATTTCTAAATTCTCTCTTCAATTGCAATTATCTGCTTGTTAATTCTTGTGCCTAAACCACATTGTATTACTTAATAATGATATAAAATACATTTTAAATTGTACTTCAAATATTCTTCTTAGGACAATTTTTTGGACATACTCTTATTTGTTTACTTTTATTGGAAAAGTCTAATTGGGATATTGAATGAAATTGTGCTAAATTCATAGAGACATTTGAAATGAACTGATGATATCTTTGCAGTATTGAATATTCTCATCAGGAAGATGAAATATCTCTCCATTTACGCAAGCTTATTGTATTAAAAAAAGATACAAATTTTCTAAAGCTTTTTCATAAAAGTTCTGTCCATTTTTCCAGGTTCACTGCACGGAATCTTATTTTATTTTACTTTTTGTTATTAGGAGTAGGATCTTCTTCCTTCCATTTTCAAACTAGTTTTTGATTATATGTAAGACAATTATTGATTTCTATGTATTTGTTTCATATTCACTTTTTATATTTATACATTGGTTTTAAACTGTTTCATTTAGTTCTCTTTGGTTTCCCAGTAAATAATCATGTGTTAAGTAAATAATAATTTTGGCACTCTGTTCTCAATCTTTCATTTCTGTAAAAAGTTCCCAGGTTATTTTTACCTTATCAGGCAATCAGGAAGTGTGTACTGAAGTTTAGATCAGAAGACATAATGCTAAGTGAGACCTTATAGTGTATTTTCTGTCAGGGATGAATGTCCAGCACCTGTGATGAATACCTTTTAAAAAATTAAAGATATTCTGCAACTCAGTCATTTGGTGTATTTTTAAAGTATGTATTCTTTATCATATGTCAAGCATTCTGCTCATCATACTGAGTAAGCCTTTTATTTTTTCCTAAGTCTTTGGGGAATTAATAAAACCCTTGAGAATATAAGACACAAGCAAACTGGAGTCATGCATATGGAAAAGAAAGCCGAGAAATCAGTGCCCTCAGGTGTACCACACTTAGTTTATCATAGTGTCTGGCACATAGTCAGTTCTGAATAAACATTAAACAAAAGCCATCTCCAAAGGCCTAGGAAAATAATTAGAATTTGATAAATTGACTTTGATTACTAAATCTAACAGTATTGTCTTCACTTCGAGGGGAGGAGGAAAAAGCCACTACACGAGGGAACACAGCTGGTAAGAAAAGCAAATAACTCTGTATCAGTTTAAAGTCATGACATACTACCACCACATTTTCCTTGGTCACCATCTTCAAGAACAAATAAGATAACAAACAATTGTTGGATCTAAAGCTGAAAAATTACAAACTGATGGTAGATACCAATGGCTACTCCAACTCATGAAAATTGTTGTTGTTCATTTCTTCGTAAGTTTTCGGGGGGCAATTGATTGATGCTTCTCTCCTAGGCCTGTTTCTCAAAGCGGGGAGAATTAACATGTGTACTAGGTTGAGTGAACTTCAGGTATGGCCCATAACATATTTTACCTCATTTCCTTTTCCTGAAGCAACATAAGCTACTATTGCTTCCATTATCGTAGAGAACATAAACGAATGACTGGCCCTTCAGTCTAAATAGATACAGCAGTTTGGGCCTAAGAGATAGTTACGAAGAACAAAGTTATTCTTTATGTCTGACTTTTATCATGTTTTACTGTAGACCAGTCCTTTAGACAATTAATCCTTAGGCTTCAAGATCATGAATTTATTTTGAGATGTCAATTTTAAGACAGAAAGGAAAAAATGTTCAAGGCAATGATAATGTCCCACTTTAAAGTTCTTGTGTTTGCGCTTAAGTGGTATAATAACACATGCTGTAGAAATTTTCTATATTTATTTTAGAATCACTGCTATGTGCATATGTATTATTCTTGGTAGGATGGGCATGTTCATATCTAGGGCATCCCACTATGATGACTGATTATGTTCCAGCTGGTCTTTCTCTACTTAGGAATGAAATTTTTTACTGGAGTAAATTTAATCAGGCAATCTTGTTAAATGTGGCACTGGTCCCGATCAGTTGAAACGTTTGAAAAGAGAAAATACAAGAGGAATGACAAAAGCTACTGTCTTTAATATCATTAACTTCTTCAATGTAAGTTCTGAAGTTGAACAGTCTTAGGTTCATCACGTATTAATTGCTATGGATTGAACATGTCCCCCAAAAAGATAAGTTGAAGGCCTAATTCCTGGTATGTATGAACATGAACTTGTTTGGAAGTAGGGACTTTGAAGATGGTATCAGTTAAGTTAACCTGAGATCATACTGGAGCAGAGTAAGTTTTAATCCAATATGAGGTGTCCTTAAAAATAGCCTCTTTTATAAGAGGAGAGAGGACATATACATAGACACAGAGAAGACAGCCATATGACAGAGTTGGAGTTATGAAGCTGCAAGCCAAGGAATGTTTGGGGCTACCAGAGCGGGGAGAAGGCCCGGCAGTCGTATTGATTTGTACTTCTACCCTGCAGGATTGTGAGGCAATAAACTTCTATTCTTACAAGCCATCTAGTTTGTGGTTTTTTTTTTTATGGCAGCCCTAGGAAACTAATACTCTAGTTCTATTACTTTTGAAGTGCTGCCTTACTCTGCTAATTCATGGCTTTCAATAAATTGAGGGATAATATTAATAGCCACATCTCAGGCTTACTATAAGAATATAATGAGATAATGTATGTATCGACTTGGCCAAGTGCAGGGCACATAGGAAGTGGGCAATAGATGTTTCCTTCTATTATTACTATTATGTTTCCCAAACACTGTCAAGGTGATTTGCAGACCATCTGCGTCATTATCACTTGAGGTATATATTAAAACAGAAATTTCCGAGTCTCTCTCAACACCTACTGTTTTAAGATTTCTAGGTTTGAAGCCCATAAATATGGAATTTTTACAAGTATTCCGTGTGATTCTTATATACATTAAAATTTGAAAACCATTACCCAAATACTTGAATTTACTTTTTTAAAATACTGTTTCCTTATAATCTAGCAGTAGTCTAAAGCCTCCTTTTAGTAACTACGTTATATTATCTTATCTGTAAGCTACTTCCCTGGAAAAAATTACTGTAACTTTCTGGGGGTTCTGTATAAATGCCCACTCCCACTTCCACCCTAGCTCAGTACCATGCAAAACTGCTTCCATTCTGGAGCCATCTTCTCTTGAGTCTTCCACATCTCTTTTCTCCCTGTATATTTATTACCAGTTGGATTTTTCTAAAATACTCGTCAGATACTCTTCTTTTCAAAATATTTTGGTTATTCCTCACTATGTGATACTGTCTAAATTCATTGAGAGAATTATTCTGCAGATTAGAGATAGAGTCAGAGGAATGGAGAAAGATAAATGGGAAGGGGGTCAGAAGTACCCAAGAGAGAAGGAAGATGGCCTTAACTAGTAAGGAGATAGAAGTCACTAGGACCATGATTAGCAAGAATCCACGCTCCAGTCCTTGCTGAAACCCTAGAGGTCTAGAAGGATCTGGGGGAGGTCGATTGAGTACTTGAGACTTCTAAGAGGGCTATTTTTGAGGACTTGGCAAAGATTTCTTTGTCTGGCACTACTTACCTTTAAAGGAGCCCTGGTGGTGCAGCCCTGGTTAAGCACTTGGCTATTAATCAAATGTTGTCAGTTTGAACCCACCTAGCGATTCCATGAGAGAAAGAACTGGTGATCTTCCCCCTTAAAAATTACAGCCTAGGAACCCTATGGAGCATTTCTACTGTGTCACATGGGATCGCTATGAGTCGAAATTAACTTGACAGCACGCAGCAAAAACACCTATCTTCAAGTGGGAAGAGTGCTTGCACATACAGCCTGTCATTATAGTTGTGCTTAAGGGAGGAGCCGAAGCCTTATCCCATTTTCCAGTCCTGTAAAACTCCTAGATCCCTGTGTAGCCTTAGAAAGGGGATGGATATTGCCAAAATGATTGAGATTGTCATTTTACCAAGCAAGATGAGGCTTGGAGTCAGATTAAATTTGATTCAATGACAGTAAAGATTATATGACATTTCTTGCTCATGAGTTTAGGAACTGAAAATCCTAATGGCTGCAAGTATTGAGCAATAAAAATGTCTTTTGAAAATAAACTATAAGCATAATTCTGAATAATGGAATTAAAATTATTTTCCTCTGGCATAAACATCAAAAGGCAAAGTTCAAACTATGTATATCAAATAAACATAAGAAATAGTGTGTTATAATTTGTTAGAATGAATTACTATAGGCAAAAGTTCTCTAGAATTTTTCAGTGCAAGGAAAAATTTAAATCTCTCAAATTTATTTTTATGAACCCAATGGATGAAACTAAAAAAAAAAAAAAAAAAGCATTCTTTAGCACTTATCTGTGCATTCAGTAGATGGTCTCCCATAAAGCTCAATTATTTCAAGAGACAGCCCAGTGAATTTGTTATCATTCATGATGTAGTGGTAAGAAGAAATCTCTATTGTGTCAGGTATCCATACTCTAGTCTCAATTCTGACCTTAACTCGATGGACTTAGTCAAATCACTTAATTTAACTTCTTTCTTAGTGGCATGATTTGTAAATTAAGAAGATTGTAATGGGGTATTCTAACGCTTCAACTAACTCGAATTTTCTTTTACAGTAATAATTTTTCCAAATACTTGATTTTCCTGTCTTTAGTCAAATATCCTAAGAACTACCATCTTCACTGTCATACAAAAAGGCATGTTGCCAGTTAGTAGTCACTGTAACGATTCCCTCATCAGTTAACAATTTCCAAATTCCCTTTTTTTATTGTCTTCAGAGTCCAAGTTGCACAACAAAGTAAATCTCAATGTTACTATGTCCCAAATATTTAATCAAATGCAACATTACCCACCTAATTTTATTCACATGATGCCCCTCAAAATGTTTTAAGTTATTTCAAAGAAGAAAATCCACACTCAAAGACTCTCAAAACTAAACAATACTTTAGCTTAACTAGTAAAGAATGTCTGCCTTGAGCATTGTGCCCTTTCAGAATGTATCTATACGGGATTAAATTGACAACATCATTTTGAAAAATTAGGAAATTTAGGGGGCAGTGAGTTTATGTTTATGGAGAGGAAGAACTCAGAAAAGGAGGGTGAGAATGGTTGCACAACTCAAAGAATGTAATCAATGTCACTGAATTGTACATATAGAAACGGATGAATTGGTGTAGTTTTGCTGTGTATATTCTCAACAACAGCAACGAAAATAAAATTTGTTTAAAAATTCAATAGATTTAATAAGCATATGTTGCCACCATTGATGCCAGCTACAAAGAATGATATCTGAAAATGTTTAAGGCAATAGTAACTTCTTTTAAATAAGTATTATCCTTTAGTCTATACATTCTATTCAATTCACTGAAAACAAAGAAATTATATTTGCTTTGTTTGTAACTCTCTTAAAGAGATGACCATTCCTAGTGGCATCTGTGAAACGTGCCAACTGCTAATCAAAGATCCCTAATACCAAATGTTATGGGTTGAATTGTGTCCCTCAAAATATGTGTTGTAAATCCTAATCCCTGTACCTGTGGTTGTAATTCCATCTGGGGATGGGTTTTCTTTGTTATGATAATGAGGCAGTACTAGTGTAGGGTGTGTTTTGAGTCAATCTCTTTTGAGGCATACAAGAAGGAGATTAGGCAAGCAGAGATGAGGGAAGATAGATGCCAAGCCACATGAAGATCACCAAGGGACAGAAGCTCAAAAGAGACAAGGCTCTTCCCTTAGAGCCAACAAAGAGACAAAGCTTTCCCCTAGAGCTGGCATCCTGAATTCAAACTTCTAGCCTCCTAAACTGTGAGAATATAAATTTCTGTTTATTAAAGTCTCCTACTTGTGCTATTTCTCTTATAGCAGCCTAGAAAACTAAGACAATAAGGTACCAGAATTCTTTTTAAATTAAAATTCAAGGATGTTCGATGAAAGCCATTCTAATCAATGTACAATCACAATGTGCATACATACATTTTTTTTTTCACATTAGCCTTTACAGTGGGAATTGTTTGAAAAATTTTAGTGAGATTAAAACAAAGCCATTCTCTTGAACTCTGAGTACTGAGATTTGTCCACTTGCTTTCCGGCCAAGAAAGAAAGCAGAGTATTCCATTTTAACGTTGGGAAAACTGAAGTGAGATCATTAAGTGAGTTCCACAAAGTTAAAGAGTAAACAATGTTAAGTCTAGAACATAAAGAATCTTATGTCTTTTATCTTTCATTTGAAGAAAACTGATGTTATAATTAAAGCCCGATGAATTAATTCTCACAGTAAAACTTTCTGGGTATACTTTGAACTTAACTAAAGTGCAAGAATATTTAGCCAATGAAGTAAGTTTTCTCCATTCCCTAAAGAAACATTGATGCAAATAACTAAAACAATATAGATATCACCAGGGGGTAATGCAGCCTGTCTTAGGAAGCTTCTATAAAGTTTTTACATCTAAATATAAAAAAACAAAATAGCATCTTTGGTTTTCTCACCCACAGAAAATAAGCTAAGCAGCCATATTGTAGGAAAACATTATGTAAATAGCAAAATATGTCAGAAACCTTTTTTCTCTCTCCCATCTATATATTAAAAGAAATTATTTTTATTTATTTATAGACACACACATACACACACACTTAAATTTACCCTAAGATACCCAAGTTTTTAGTCCATAGTTTAAAATTCTCAGCACTGTCCAGAAATCACGTTCATGTATATGATTTCAGTTGGGAAGCAAATCCTTGTAGTGGTATATAATCCACCTCCTGATTACATTGGCAGCCATTTCCTAAATTCTGTATACTGCATTTTAACAAACAGGAAATGCAAATGCCCCTTCTTTGTAATTCTTCCATTAAAGATATGCCACTTCATTGAATTAGAGACTTTTGTTGAACACAAGCCAGCCATTAGAATGGGATTATGAATATCAAATACATGTGTACATCCTACCCCCTTTTATTCTTAAAAGGGTGAGAGAATGGAGGAGAGAATTATGCAACGCCTAAGCAGTCTTGATCTTAGACCCAGACAAGAAAGATCTTGCACTTTACAGAGCACTATGTGTGACACACATGGAAACACAGAGTCAATGTATTTATGTGTATGTGTTGTTTGTTTTGCTTTTTTTGTCACATAATAAGAAAGATTTTTTGAAATCAAACACATGGACACTGAACAACGTCTTGCTCAAAAACTACTGGGTTATAGAAGAAATTAAGGACGGAATAAAGAAATTCATAGAATCAAATGAGAGTGAAAACACATCCTACCAGAGCCTTTGGGACACAGCAAAAGCAGTGCTTAGAGGTCAGTTTATAGCAATAAATGCACACATCCAAAAAGAAGAAAGGGCCATAATCAAAACATTAACCCTACAACTGGAACAAGTAGAAAGAGAGCAGCGAAAGAAGCCCTCAGGCGCCAGAGGAAAGGAAATAATAAGAATTAGAGCAGAATTAAACCAAATACAGATAGAAAATCAATGGAAAGAGTTAACAAGACCAAAAGCTGGTTCTTTGAAAAGATCATCAAAACTGATAAACTGCTGGCCAAACTGACAATAGAAAAACAGGATAGGAAACAGGTAACCTGTATAAGAAATGAGATGGGTGATATCACAACAGACCCAACTGAAATTAAAAGAATCATAGCAGAATACTATGAAAAATCGTACTCTAACAAATTTGAAAACCTAGAGGAAATGGACAAATTTCTAGAAACTCACTACCTACCTAAACTAACACAAACAGAGGTAGAACAAACTAAATAAACCCGTAACAAAAAAGAGATTGAAAAGGTAATTTAAAAACTCCCAACAAAAAAAAAAGCCCTGGCCCAGACGGCTTCACTGGAGAATTCTATCAAATTTTCAGAAAAGAGTTAACACCACTACTACTAAAAATATTTCAGAGAATAAAAAAAGATGGAATACTCCCAAGCTCATTCTATGAAGCCAGCATAACCCTGATACCAAAACCAGATAAAGACACCACAGAAAAAGAAAATTACAGATTAGCATCCCTCATGAACATTGACGCAAAAATCCTCAACAAAATTCTAGCCAACAGAATTCAGCAACATATCAAGAAAATAATTCATCATGATCAAGTGGGATTTAAACCAGGTATTGCAGGGATGGTTCAACATTAGAAAAACAATCAATGCAATCCATCACATAAATAAAACAAAAGACAAGAACCACATGATCTTATCAATCTATGCAGAAAAGGCATTTGACAAAGTCCAACACCCATTCATGATAAAAACTCTCAACAAAATAGGAGTAGAAGGGAAATTCCTCAATATAATTAAGGGCATTTATACAAAGCCAACAGCCAACATCATCCTAAATGGAGAGACTTTGAACGCATTCCCCTTGAGAACGGGAACCACACAAGGATGCCCTTTATCACCACTCTTTTTCAACACTGTGCTGAAGGTCCTAGCCAGAGCAATTAGGCTAGAAAATAAAATACAGGGCATCCAGATTGGTAGGGAAGAAGTCAAAATACCTCTATTTGCAGATGATATGCTCTTATACACAGAAAACCCCAAAGAATCCACAAGAAAACTACTGGAAGTAACAGAAGACTTTAGCAAATTTTCAGGATACAAGATAAACATACAAAAATCAGTTGGATTCCTTTACACCAACAAAGAGAACCCTGAAGAAGAAATCACCAAATCAATACCATTTACAATAGCCCCCAAGAAGATAAAATATTTTGGAATAAATCTAACAATAGCCCCGAAGAAGATAAAATACTTTGGAATAAATCTAACCAGAGATGTAAAAGATGTATACAATGAAATCTACAATACACTACTGCAAGAAACCAAAGGAGACCTGCATAAGTGGAAAAACATAACTTGCTCATGGATAGGTAGACTCAACATTGTGAAAATGTCAATTCTACCCAAAGCGATCTACAGATATACTGCAATCCCGATCGAAATTGCAACGACCTTTTTTAATGAGATGGAGAAACAAGTCACCAACTTTATATGGAAAGGGAAGAGGCCCCGAATAAGTAAAGCATTGCTCAAGAAGAAGAACAAAGTGGGAAGCCTCACACTACCTGATTTTAGAATCTATTATACCGCCATAGTAGTGAAGACAGCCTGGTACTGGTACAACAAAGATACATAGATCAGCAGAACAGAATTGAGAATCCAGACATAAGTTCTTCACCTATGAGCAGCTGATATTTGACCAAGGCCCAAAGTCCATTATTTGGGGAGAAGACAGTCTCTTTAACAAATGGTGCCAGCATAACTGGATATTCATCTACAAAAAAATGAAACAAGACCCATCCCTCACACCATGCACAAAAACTAACTCAAAATGGATCAAAGACTTAAATATAAAATCAAAAACAATAAAAATCATGAAAGAAAATATAGGGACAACATGAGGAGCCCTAATACATGGCATAAACACAATACGAACCATAAGTAACAATGCACAAGCACTAGAAGAGAGACTAGATAAATGCAAGCTCCTAAAACTCAAACACTTATGCTCATCAAAAGATTTCACCAAAAAAGTAAAAAGACAACCTGCAGACTGGGAAAAAAATTTTGGCTACGACAAATCTGATCAGTGTCTAATCTCTAAAATCTACAAGATACTGCAAAACCTCAACAACAAAAAGACAACCCAATTAAAAAATGGGCAAAGGATATAAACAGGCATTTCACCAAAGAAGATATTCAGGTGGCCAGCAGACACATGAAGAAATGCTCACAATCATTAGCCATTGAAATGCAGATCAAAACTACAATGAGATATTATCTCACCCCAACAAGGCTAGCATTAATCCAAAACACACAAAATAATAAATGCTGGAGAGGTTGTGGAGAGACTGGAACACTTATATACTGTTGGTGGGAATGTAAAATGGTACAACCACTTTGGAAATTGATTTGGTGCTTCTTTAGAAAGCTAGAAACAGAAGTACCATATGATCCAGCTATCCCGCTCCTTGGAATATATCCTACAGAAATAAGAGCCATCACACGAATAGACCTATGCACACCCATGTTCATTACAGCACTGTTCACAATAGCAAAAAGATGGCAACAACCTAGGTGCCCATCAGCAGACCAATGGATAATCAAATTATGGCATACCCACACAATGGAATACTACGCAACAATAAAGAACAACAATGAAGCCGTGAAACATCTTATAACATGGAGGAAGCTGGAGGTCATTATGCTGAGTGAATTTAGTCAGTCACAGAGGGACAAATATTGTATAAGACCACTATTATAAGAACTCAAGAAAAGGTTTAAACACAGAAAAAAACATTCTTTGAAGGTTACGAAGGTGGGGAGGGACGGTGAGTGTTATTTACTAACTAGATAGTAGATAAGAATTATCTTAGGTGAAAGGAAGGACGGCACACACTACAGGGGAAGTCAGCACAACTGGACTAAACCAAAGCTAAGAAGTTTCCTGAATACAGTCAAACACTTTGAGGGACAGAGTACCAGGGGTAGGGGTCTGGGGACCAGGCTTTCAGGGGACATCTAGGTCAACTGACATAGCAAAGCTTATTAAGAAAATGTTCTGCATCCTACTTTGATGAGTGGCATCTGGGGTCTTAAAAGCTTACAAGCAGCCATCTAAGATGCGTCAAGTAGTCCCAGTCACCTGGAGTAAAGGAAAATGAAGAACACCAAAGACACAAGGAAAGTATTAGCCCAAGAAGACGAAAGGGCCACATAAACCAGAGACTTCATCAGCCTGAGATTGGAAGAACTAGATGGTGCATGGCTACCACCAATGACCACCCCGACAGGGAACACAACAGAGAGTTCCTGATGGAGCAGGAGAAAGGTAAGGTGCAGAACTCAAATTCTAGTAAGAAGACTAGACTTAATGGTGTGACTGAGACTGGAGGAACCCTGGAAAGCATGGCCCATGGATTCTCTATCAGCCCAGAACTAAAACAATTTCTGAGGCCAACTCTTCAGACAGGGATTGGACTGGACTGTGGGACATAAAGTGATACCCGTGAGGAGTGTGCCTCTTAGCTCATGTAGATACAAGAGACTAAACAGGCAGCTTCTGTCTGGAGTTGAGATGGAAAGGCAGAGAGAGTTAAGAGCTGGTTGAATGGACATGGAGAATCAGGGGTGGAAAAGAGGAATGTGCTGTCACCGTATGGGGAGAGCAATTAGAATCATATAACAATGTATGTATAAATTTTTGTATGGGAAAAAATTTTTTTAAATTTCAGAAAGAAAGATTTTTTTTGAAAATCTGGTATCCTATTGAGTAAATGGGAGTTACAAAAGAGAACTAGGGCTGAGAGCTCAGGGTGCATGCTGGAGAGGACAAAATCGCAGTTTTGCCCTAGAAAACACAGGAAGAGTGGCAGTGTTTGTTTAAACTGGGCCATGCCCAATCACCCAGAGAGAGTGTCTAGACAGAACAGCTCCCCCAGATAACTACTGCACTCCCTCTCTCCCTTCTCCTCACAAGGTCTAGTTTTAGTAGATGCTTAGAACTGCCTGCCTCGGTCGATAAAGTGAGATAAAGGATAAAAGAACCTACCTTCTGGGCTACCTGGGGAACTGGACCTGGACAGTCCCCATCCTGGATTGAAGCAGGTACAGTCTCTGGCTGGGCCCAGCTTCTACCTTGCCCTGCCTAGCCATGGCTCAGGCCGACAGATGACAGTATCCCGTTCCTCTGGCCTCCAGAATTCCATCAAGCATGGGATGAAAACTTGCACTGGACTGTGAGCTTAGCTTAATTTGCAAATTTTAAATATGCAGGCATGTTGTGCATGAGACTTCGCTTGTGTTTTTGTCCCATACCCAGAGAATATCAGTGATGAACTTGCATTTAAATATTGTTTCAGCCATTCTAGTAATGGCCATTCATTTGAGATTCTTCTTTAGAACCAATGATACATACAGCAAATATAATTGAAAGTTGGGCCTAACATTTCTCTTGTATCCTCTCCACTACTCCCTCCTCTTTTTTTTTTTTTTAGTAATGGCCAAGGTGATAATGCACATTAAAAAGTATTTATGTTTGTGGGAATTAGTAAGAAGATGGAGAAAAATAATTTTCTAATGATATATATATATTTAAATTTACATTGTAGGATTACTTTTATTTCCCTGGGTGGCACAATCGGCTAAGCTCTGGGCTACTAACGAAAAGGCTGGTGGTTCAAACCCACCCAGAGGCTCCTCAGAAGAAAGGCTTGGCAATCTGCTTCCAAAAGCTCACAGCCATGAAAACCCTATGAAGTGCAATTCTACTCTGTGACACTTGGAGTCACCATGAGTTGAAGTTGACTCGACAGCAACGAGTTTGGTTTGGTTTCCTTTATTTTCAGTTTTATATTCCCTCACACACTTTGAATCAAGAGAAGAACAAGAGACCACTACAGTCTCACCAACTACAGCTGTAACTTCAGAGTAGGAACTGTGAGGCAACCACTTCTGGATTCCCAAAAAGTGGTAATAATAAGGGAGATCTAAAGTACAAAACAAGAGTCCCTTGGTGGTGCTAAAGTTAATGCGCTCTGCTGCTAACTGAAAGATTAGAGGTTTGCGTCCACCCAGACACACCTTTGAAGAAAGGCCTGGAGATCTACTTCTGATAAATCAGCCCTTGAAAACTCATTTCTACTCTGAAACACGTGGGGTCACCAGGAGTTGGAATCAACTCCATGGCACCTGGTTTAAAGTGCCTAACAGCTAGTAGGAAGTTAAAAAGAAATAAAAATAACAGCTGATATTAATTTAGCCACTGTTATTAAGTCTGTCAGATATACTGTCCTGTTTTAAACAAACAATAACCCTGTAGATGAGATGCTATTATTAGCAACATTTCAAAAATATAGAATCAGGGCTTAGAGAGATTAAGCAACTTGTCCCCCACCCCCAAGATCGCACAGCTATTACGTGGCAGAACCAAGTTTTGAAATCAGACAATCTGCCCTAGGAGTATCTGTCTTTCTTCCCATCCTACAACTACTTAATGGAACTTTTTTTTTCATTTGTCTTCTTAGACAAGGAAAAACTCCTTTCTACTCAGAGAAACTTCTACTGCAACATCAGATATTTCAGAACAAAGAAAGAAACAATATATTTGTGCAATTTGGGAGAAGGTGAACGTGCCAAGATGGATATGCTTTACAAAAGGCTGTTCTGGGGTAAAAACATTACAAAGTGTAGTAAAGCAAAAAGAAAGGTTTTATTCGACATATATTCAAAGAGGCAAAAGTGGGAAAATGGACAAACATGCTGCCACAGCCATGTTTGCCTGAGTCCAAGGAATGTTACAGAATAAGCAAAAGTGGGAAAATGGACAAGCATGCTGCTAGAGCCATGTCTGTCCGAGTCTGAGGATTACAGACTAGCAGAATAGGAAAACAGACAAGCGTGCTGCCAGAGCCATGTCTGTCCGAGCCTGAGGAATATTACAGAATCATCAGTATATGTTAACGTTACAAAATGGGCAAAACCATCAAAAGCTTCATGTTTTCACAGATTGTCTAAACTGCTAAATCACTGTGATTCTTCATTTTGAATTGTGTTTCTTAATAATCACTGGTACAGGTTTCGGTCAGGAGGATCTTCGTTGGTCCAACAAATCTTACTATTCACTAAGTGCTAATAGAAAAAGATAAGAGTGGAAAGTATGTGGGTCATTTGTGATGTGTTTTATGATTTGTTTATGTGAAAGGTTTCCTAAAAGATGTTCTCCAAGATTGTCCTAGCTATTGTCTTTATACTTCAGGGCCCAGTTGATGTGTCCTTGTGAGTCCTTGTGGGTCCTTGTGAGTCCAGCTCCTGCTGGGTCCAATATTACCTCCTAAATCAAGGTAATTTGTTTAATCCTCTTATCTATTCTGTGATGTAAGTATTTTATTGTCCCCATTTTGCAGATGAGGGAAATTTGCCCAAGGTCACACAGTTGCTAAATAGTGAGAAAGTTTTAATTCTCCTGGAATCCAGATTTCTGGGTCCATGAAGTTGGGGTGACCCACCAGGCCATTTACCCTTAGATGTTCTTTTGAACCTTGAGCCTTGGAGAAACTGGTTCCTGGGGATAATAGGCTTTGAGTCAAACAATGGTCTAGACAAACTAGTAAAACCGTTTTGCCTTGGGCATTGTGCTCTTTTGAAGAATTCAGTCAGTTTCAGAAAACAGACTCCAAGTGTCAGACTGAGAGCTAGCTATATTTAGGGTAAATTGGTAATTATTTTAATTATTCTTTGAGGCAATGCTGTATGAAAATCCTTTCTGACCACAGATTTGTTTATCAGTTCTGTTCTATCCTTTTTTTCCACGGCAATACCAATAAGATTTGATGTAAGAGCACACAGTGTTCTCATATTTGGAACATGTTTGACTCTCTAGTTGAAATATTACTCTGATTACAAATCATATATTAAATAAACTTCAATCAATTTCTATTGTTGGCTTAATATGATTTTTGTTTTAACAGTAGAGAAGATAGGGTTTGCACCCTTGAGTCTGTGTTCTTAACCAGGGCCAACTTTTCCACTAGGCACTTAATTAAGTGTTGAGGGCCTACAGTAATTTTAGGAGTCCACAAAAATGTTTTAATTTGAATAATTTTTTTAATTCAGAAGAAAAAAATGAATAATAATAATAATGGATATTTAGTAATGAATCCAGCATATATTATGTTCTTCTTCATGCCAACATGGTCATAAAATTTTAAATATATATGTAAGTATATATATATTTATTTATTTAGGAGCCCTGGTGGCACAGTGGTTAAGCACTTGGCTGCTAAACAAAAAGCTGATGGTTAAAATGCACCAGTCGCTCCATGAAAGATGTGGCAGCCTGCTTTTGTAAAGATTTACAGCCTTGGAAACCCTATGGGGCAGTTCTACTCCGTCCTGTAGAATCACTATGAGTTGGAATCAACTCGATGGCAACAGGTTTATTCATTTATTTTGTTTTTATGGAGCAAGAGGTCCATGTGTCCAGGGCCCAGGGAAGTCATATGTGTCCTGTTCTTAACGACTATGCTATGTTACCTCTCAATAGTAAATAAAATACACTGTCAAACCATTCTTAAGTTTAATTGTAGAAATAATTTTCCAGCAAGTCATCTACTATTATTTAGCATCCCTCCTATTCCCCATATAATGTCTTTCTATCATCTCTTCCCAACCAAAAAGAATTAAGAAATAGGAATCCTCCTTTCATGCAAATATCACCCATTAGTGCTAAATCCCGTAATGAAAATCATAAAAGACAGTGCTAGCAGACACAACAAAACATTATTGTTGCTATTTGGCACCCTGGAGTTGGTTCCAACTCATACACGACCCTATGTGCAACAGAATGAAACACTGTCTAGTCCTGCAAAATCCTCCCAATCGTTGCTATGTTTGAGCCCGTTGTTGCAGTCACTGTGTCAATCCATCTCATTGAGGCTCTTCCTCTTTTTCCATGACCTCCTGCTTTACCAAGCATGATGTCCTTCTCCAGGGACTGGTCCCTCCTGATAACATGTCCAAAGAATGTGAAACAAAGTCCCCCCATCCTCTATTCTAAGTAGCATTCAGGCTGTACTTCTTTCAAGACAGATGTGTTCATTCTTCTGAAAGTCCATGGTATATTCAATATTCTTCACCAACACCATAATTCAAATGCAGCAATTCTTCTTCAGGCTTTCTTAACAAAACACAAAAAACAACCCACTGCTGTTGAGTAGACTCCAACTCACAGCGACCCTATAGGATAGAGTGGAACTGCCCCATAGGGTTTCCAAGGTTGTAAATCTTTACGGAAGCAAACTGTCACATCTTTCTCCTGTGGAGCTGCTGGTAGGTTCCTGCAGCCAACTTTTGGGTCAGCAGCCTAGAACTTTAACCATTGTACCACCAGGTCTCCTTAATAAAACATAGCTGAGATCAATTTCACAAAGCATAGGATTGAAAATAAACAAACTTTTTTATTTGACCTGAGTAATTTACTGGAGACCCAGATCTGAGTGTTTGCCTGTGGAGGGGAGGGAGGATGACATAGGTCTCAAAAAACTCTCAAAATCAAGAGGTAGTTTTTCTAGTTTGGCAAGTCATTTGATGGTGCATTCTGATCTGAACTGATACTAGCCCTTTTTTGTAATCTATGTGTATCTAATTTTTTTGGTGAATATTTACATGCTTTACTGTTGAAGTATTATTATATTAGATTTCAGGGTGTTATCCTATACCCTTCCATTGTTATGCAATATATTTCCTTCCCACACTGAAAACTTCCAAGGATTTCTAATAAGAGATTGTGGGCCTGTACTTTGGTTTGGAGGTTCAGATTAGTTAGACTAGTAGTTTCTTAAATTAAGTTCTCAGTCAAGTATCAATACAGAAAGATGTTTTCATAAATCTGAGGCAAAGTGAAGATGGAGTCACTTAAACTAAGCCCCACACCAGCAAACCAAACCCTAACTAAGTCTATTTCCTGTAAATGCCTGACCTTCCCAGAAGAGGAAATCTAAACTACTTAGGAATTGCCTGCTTAATTTAACCCAGTTCAAAATTTCCCCTTAATCTCAAATAAGGAAAGAAAATGCCCACCAGCCAATCCGAAATTACCCAGCTTCCTTCTTCCCGTGTTTCTGTGCCTATGAAACCCTGCAGCTTTGTACCACTCTTGAAGGCTCTTATCTGACTTTCAGACCAGACACTTCCCAATCTGTGAATTGCTAATAAAGCTTATGAGTTCATACACAAATTTAATCTTGTGGAAATTTTATTTTTACCACTATATATCTATATCTACATATCTATATATATACAAATCACATACATATGAGTTATGTGGCTATTATAAAGTTTAATTTATAGAATTTATTCTATGTATATGCTCTTTCTGCAACTTTCTGTTGTTGTTAAAACATATTTTCTTTTATAAAATAATTAAAATTAGTTCCCCCAGGCTTTTTGTCATTTTAGTGCTCTTACCTGACGAAATAAAAAGCTGTTAGCTTCATGTTGACCCTTAAATAATTTTTTGAAATTTTATTAATCCAAAATCTGAGTGAGAGAACTGATAAATTACTCAAGAACTTCAAATTTCTTGTGGAATAAGCAAAAGATACTTCCTGGTATTTTGAATGAGAAATGATTTCACTGTTTTCTTGAGTGGGCTCATCAAGGCTATGGGTGTCTCTCACTAGTCACTTAAGCTGCTGTAGAAGAAAAAAACAAAAGTGGAGATGGGAAAAAAAAAAAAAGGCAGACAAAGGTAGGTCTCTAACAGTCATTTCCTCAAATAATATTAATTAATACCAATTTGCTACTATTCACTAATATAATACTGCTATTATAACCTGGTTTTTGTTTTTTTGTTGTGCCTAATTATAACTGAAAAGAGCATTTTATATGTCCATATGGTGATATCAAATCAGTATAACGAACAGCCCTAGCAGTAAACTCCCTCAAAATTGCTGCTTTGTTTTTGCTCCAATAATTCACACAAGAATCACACAAGATGTAATTCATAGAACATTACACTTTCAAGATTCTCAATCTGGTGAAAAAAAACGATGTTATATGATCAAACAAATTTGGAAAGTATAGTGTACTCCTTCTCCCCACCACCATCATCACCACCATCATCATCCCCATCTCTTGGAGGCACCCTCCACAACAAACCACCCACACTAGGATTTAATTCACAGGGAAGAGTAAGATATTAAAGTCTCCAATAGGTACCAGACAGTTTTTTGTTTTGTTCAATTTTTAGTTGTTTTAAATTTGTTTAATTGTGTTCAACCCAGAATTTCTCACATTCACTCTGGAAACGTCCTTTTTCATTTCCAGATAACATCTATCAACATTCCGAGGTACTGTCCTCCCTTACATACTTTGGAAGCTCTGTTCTTCTGTTTCTTGTGTAACAACAGTCGTCCAGACTAGAGCATGGCGGAAAGTTTTTGAAATCAGTCTTGAGGTGCACTCAAGTCAAATAAGCTCAGGTTTGTGATTCTGTTCCTCTACTTCCTTGCTCTTCGACTTTGGATAAATCCTTTCACGTTTTGAGCATCAGTTTATTCAGCTGTAGATGGGCTGCTGTAAATGGGGGCACTAGTACTGCTGTTGAAGTGTTGTCCTAGGATCCAGTGAAATAATGTATACAGTATCTAAAGTACCCAGTGTGCCAGCTAAGTCTGAGTCTGCCTGTCCATTTTCCTTGATTCTGAGTCACGATAACGCGATGTGTTTCAGAGGAGAACTGCGTTTTGTAGAGTTTTCTTGGCTTTAACTTTTCAGAAGCAGACAGCCAGGTCTTTCTTCCACATTTTGACTGATTGGGTTTGAATTGTCAACCTTTAGGTTAGTAGTCGAGCACAAACTGAGATCTTAAGGGAGATTAAACCCAGAGAACTTAAGGCAGATTAGAATTCAATAAGTATCTTTTTCCTAGTCCTCCTTATCCCACACATATTATAAATGAACGGTTAAAAATTAACAACAAAAGCAACTAATTTTTTTTAATCTTCTCCTATCCAAATTTTTATAAACTCCAAGGAAATAGTCTACTTTACTCTCTTGGGTTAGTAGGCTACGTACTATTTCCATGAATACTGAAAAATAATTTTACAGGAGGCTAATTTGCAAAACAATCAATTTTTTAGAACAAATGTCCTTGAAAATGTCTCTTTAATTTCCATTTAATTTGAGCAGATTCATTTGCAGTCCTTATTCATGCAAAACTCCCATTGACACTACTTAGTTCTAAACTAAATTAACCCATTGCTGTCGAGTCAGTTCTGACTCATAGTGACTCTTCCTCTAGGACAGAGTAGAACTGCCGTAGTATTTCCAAGGCTATAATCTTCACAGAAGCAGACTGCTACATCTTTCTCCCACTGAGCAATGGGTGGGTTCCAACAGCTCACCTTTCGGTTAGAAGCCAAGCACTTAACCACTGTGCCACCAGAGCTCCTTAAACTAAATTAGGTAATGTAAATTATAGAAGCAGAGTCATTGAACAAACACAAGAATGTTATGTTCGTACTGTGGCTCCACAATTTAAACATCTAGGGAAAAAGAAAGGAACAGAAGAAGAATCAAAACAATAGTCAAAATGTTGAGCTGCAGGACATTAAGTGAAATAATAAACAAAACAAAGCAGAATTTTAAGCCTATCATGTACAGTCAGGAGACACGATTGATAGAAAGTGTAATAAACGCCATTTTGCTTTGAACATACCTCTAGATATCATCTTACTTTGAACATAAAAATATTCATTCAATGTGTACTTAGTGAGTACTTAGGAGTCCTAGGTGGTATAAACGGTTAAGCAGTCGACTACTAACTTAACAGTTGATGGTTAGAACACACCCAGAGTCACTTCGAGAGACAAACCTGGTGATCTGCTTCCAAAAGGTCACAACCCTGAAAACCCTATGGAGCAGTTCTACTCTGCACACCATGAGTCACCATGAGTTGGAATCAACTCAATGGCAACTAACAACAACAGTGAGTGCTTAGTAGGAGACGGTAGTCCCTGGGTCATGCAGATGGTTAATGTGCTCTTCTGCTAACCAAAAGACGGACATTCGAGTTCACCCACAGGTGCCTCAGAAGAAAGTTCTAGTGATCTACTTCCAAAACATCAGCCCTTGAAAACCTTGTGGAACACAGTTCTACTCTGACACACGTGAGGTCGCCATGAGTTGGACTTCACTCATGGCAACAGTTTTGTTTTGTTTTTTATCAGAAGCCAAGTCCAGTTCCAGGCAGGCTTATAGACAGAATAATGAACAATCAACCCAGATCTACCCTGCTTTCATGGAGCTTACGTTGTGTGGTTGTGGCGGGGTGGAAAGATCAGGAAACAAAAACCAGGGGAAAATACGTAAACTCATATAAAATTTTCAAATAAGCTAAGTCCTAGGAAGAAAAGAAGACAAATTAATATGCTAGTGAGTTAGGGTTAGCATGTGAGTGGCCACAGAGGCCCCTCTAAATAGGCATTGGCAGTTACTATGTCTCTACTTCTAGTTTATGCTTTTCATTGGCAGGGCTGGACTGAGGCACGTGAGTGCTCTAAACATTGATGATCTGTGGTGCCCCTTCCTCTGTTTATTCATACATTCCAACAGTATGCGTGAGTTCTATATATACATGTAGGCATCTACATGTATAGATATATTGCTGGCCCTCCTTGCAGGAGTCGCTGGATCAGCAGACGTGGATGTATAAGATGGTTCTCTAAAATGGATCAGAGATCTGTTATCTCTTCATTTAATCTGTCCTTGCCCAGTAGCCACTCATGTTGGATTGAGTTGCATATTGAGTAAATGTACCAAAAGTTAGATTGGACAGCCTACCCCCACCTCTTGTTTATTAGAAAGAAATAGTATACTCCCAAGAGACTCACCTAGATAAGGAGTTTCAATTACATGGGAGGAGACCATAGGAGACAGATGTCAACAAATGTGTTGAAGTGGTAGGGGGATCTCACAGTTTAAACAGCCCTGCCTGTGGGTGCTCTTGTGACTGCATGAACTTCTGGCCAACATATTCTCAAGCGCTGGAGTTGGTATCAATTTCATTTAGCACCTTGCAGTTCTCTTCCACTGCAGTGCTTGCTTTTCCTGTCCTGTTTGCTTGGCATCTATGGGTCCTTGCTTTGGACAACTGGTGCCCCTGTTTTGTTGAAGCCCTAAGCATGTGCTTAACTTGCTCATTGGGTAATCCCTCCCTATTCACTGGAGAGGGAGCGCATTATTTATCTATGTATTCCTAATGTAAAACAATGCCTGGCACACGATAGATAATGAATGCTAAACAGGGAATTTAATGTGAGGAAATGAGTTTAAACTTCAGCATAAGGGATTTAGTTTTGCTTTTACTTAACATATTGCTACCCAAAGATGTTAATTCCCTAAAGGATATTATAATTTGAACCTCTGGATTCCCTTAGCTTTAGCAGTTTTAAAAATAGGGTATGTTTACACAGCTAGGCATTTGGAAGAAAATTGAGCATTCCAATTAGAATTTAAGAGGTTGCCATGAGTTTTCAAATATTTAGATATTTGATTGTAAACAGAATTTTTCAATTTTAAGTGCTGGCTATTTAGTGGACAATAATCTTTCATAAAAATGTTTTTATTCACAATCTCATGAATTACTAATTGTTTACTCATTGGACCACTGACCTAGAGTGATATCGTTTAAGCTTTAGACCATGTGTACGTGATACCAAATACTTTCTGAAAGAAATGACCAATTCATTTCTTACTACCAGGGTCTCATGAAAACATTAGTTCAACAAGGGAGAATAAAGAAAACCAAAGACGCAAGAGAAAAATTAGTCCAAAGAACTAATGAACCACACTACCACAGCCTCCACCAGACTGAGTCCAGCACATCTAGATGGTGCCCGGCTACCACCAGCGACTGCTCTGACAGGAATCACAATAGAAGGTGCTGGACAGAGCAAGAGAAAAACGTAGAACAAAATTCAAACTCACAAAAAAAAGACCAGACTTACTAGTCTGACAGAGACAGGAGAAATCCGGAGACTATAACTCCTGGACACCTTTTTAACTCTGTACTGCAGTCACTCCTGAGGTTCACCCTTCAGCCAAAGATTAGATAAAACAAACAATAACACACTTAGTTCAACTATGTATACGAGACTAAATGGGCACAACAGCCCAAGGCAAGGATGAGAAGACAGGAGGGACAGGAAAGCTGGACAAATGGGAATGGGGAACCCAAGGTCAAGAAAGGGAGATGACTGTCACACTAGATGGCATCTTGATTACACCTCATGAGAAATCCTGAGCCAGAAGCACCCAACTAAGTTCATCCTATATTCTTGACTGAAAGGAACAGTGAAATAACGAATGTGAATTAAGTTGCTAAATTTTGGGATAGCTTGTTACTCAGCAACAGATAACTAATACAGGTCTTTCACTGCAGTTAGTTTGAGAAAAAATGATCTAGAGTGTTTTTGACCAATGGCCAGATATGTAAGGCTAAAGTAGGAAATTTTGTTGTTATTGTAGGCAGTCAAGTCTATTCTGGCTCACAGCAACCCTATAGGAGACAGTAGAACTGCCTCATAAAGTTTCCTAGGCTGTATATCTTTACAGGAGCAGATTGCCAGATCTTTTCACATGCAGAGGAGCTGGTGGGTTCCAACCGCAGACTTTTTCCTTTGCAGCCAAACGCTTAACCATTGCACCACCAGGGCTCCTTCAAGTCAGAAATAGCGAGTTCTTATTAATTATGATTCTAGATGTTGGAAAATAAGAAGAGTAATTTTGGAACCTACAAAAGTTAGATGAGCTATCAATGCCCCATCTTGTTCTAAGGTTGAATTATCTAGATTGCAAGCACTGATATCACTTACTATCAGAAATGAGTCAAACAATGAGTTATTTATAATAAATGTCATGGCCTTTCTCTCTATTTTAACTCATAACATTTATTATTGTAAAGTATCTGAGTAGATTTCAGTAAGAGTCAGTGTGAAAATGTATGTATGTATAGGAAATATATCTTTGTTTTAACTCTAAATGCTAAGATTATTTTTAGGTCCCATCCATAGACTTGACTGTGGCAATGAAGTTCCGCTTCATGAATGCCTTTCTGATAATGATGTATTCCTTTATTTACTCAAATGATGTCAAGAGTGTCAGATACAAATCTTAACAATCGTAAGAATTTCATTCATAAGCAACTTATTTTCTGCATGGACCGTATTGCTCTCACAATATATTTGATAAACCAATGAGAGTTGATGTCATTTGACACAATAGAAACAGAGTAATTTCAACTTAGAATATAAAAGCGAACCAAGAACAAAAACCTGAGTTTTATTTAGAGTGTGTCATACAGATACAAAGAAGATTTGTAGCTTTCTTTGATGTGCTCACATGAAACGCCTGTAGTCAAACGGCTATTTTTAAACTTGAGAAGAAATTCAGGACAAAAGGAACATTTTGAATATAAAAGGGAATTCAGGAAGATCACAAAGAAGTTAAATCACTATTACAAAGTTCAAAGACACATTGCTCTTCAAATACCAAGAAGCTGACTTAAGTATCATTGGTGACCTTTCTCTAGGGGAGACTTTCTGAGGTTCAAGAAAGTGATGGACATGAGGCCATTCTTTTGCCCCCTTTTCAGAAAATGCTTGATTTTGAACCACTGTTAGGTTTTACTTTCTTGAAACAAATTCCCATGCTGTGCATTCTCATCAAGCATTTTCCCTCTCCTTCAACTACTGTTCTGAACTTTTTGAACTCAGTAAAGAGATCTTAGTTGCAATGTACTTGGCGCTGGCACGCTGTGTCAGGCATCTAGTCAGCTAACAGCCAGGCTAGAGAAAGGATTCTGATGTGTCAATCCCCTGAGCAGGGTAAGTATTGGAGACCAGGAATTGGTCCCCACATGGATGGAAAGCTGGAAAACTGTTTCAAACATGGACAGAAATTCAGCCTGACTATTTCCAGGTGTAAAGGACAGTCCTAAAAGCCATCCTTCTGGTAAGTCAATGGTAGGAAAGTGTGGCTGATCCAGAGAAGAGAGGCCTGCTGTCATAATACGTTAGACAAAAGCTGTAGCAGACAAGAATGATTACTTTCATGGAGTTTGAACTCTGCTAAACCAAACCAGAAAACCCTTTGCTGTTGAGTCAATTGCAACTCACAGGGACCCTATAGGACAGAGTAGAACTGCCCCATAGGGTTTCCAAGGAGCAGCTAGTGGTTTCAAATTGCTGACCTTTTGGTTAGCAGCCGAGTTCTTCACCACCGCACCACCAGGGCTCCCTGAGCTCTGCTAGGCAGTTTAAATATATTAGCTTATTTCTTCATCATAACAATTTTGTAAAATAGGCTTCATGTCCATTTTACAGATGTGGAAATTAAGATTCAAAGAATTTCTGTAATTTAGACCATGTTAGAGCAAGCATTCAAAACAGTGACTGTCTGATGTTAAAATCCTCTTTCTACTACATTATGTTTTTGCTGAAGTGAGTTAAACACAGCCGTTGATTAAAAATAAGAAAATTATGGAGTTTTCTTCTATAGGGATCTTAAGGACATCTAGTGCAAATTCTTCATTCAACTTTTTAAAGAGAGAGAGAGGTCACATCAGTACAAGCTATGATTCTGAATTATATGCTTCAGATACTTTGCTGTTGGTCACATAAATATCACATCTTTAGAAATCCAGAACACAATTGTGACCAACGTTCTAAGGAGTTTAATTAAAGAGACAGTAATAACAATTTGTTTCTGTGTAAAAAAAAAACAAGAAAGAAAGAAAGAAGCCTACACATTAGAGAAATATATTTAGCTCAGTGCAGCATTTAGTTTCCTTTCAATAATAATTTTCACAGCAAACTTTCATCTAAAGCCATTTGTACTTGAGTATCAGCCTTTTTTACTGTCCAGTCATGTTTTGTTTCTTTGTTTGCAAACAATCATTGCTTACAATATATCTTAGATTAATATTTGAAATTTGTTTATATTTGTAAAGAAAGGCAGTTTAGAAACATACTATTCATTCATTATCTCATTCATTCAATGACATGCATTAAATACATTTTATGTGCTAGAGGGAGTCTCCGGGTGGTACAACCTGTTAAAGTGCTCGGCTGCTAACAGAAAGATTGCAGGTTCAAGTCTACCAGGAGGCACCTCTGAAGAAAGTTACTGAAAATCCTACGGAGCACAGTTGTTCTCTGACACACATGAGGTCGCCATGAGTCAGAATCAAGTTGATGGCAATTGGTTTTATATGCTAGTGACTAAGAACACAATAGTCACCAAGGTCCTAAGGGGTTTAAATAAAGAGACAGTAATAAACATTTACACAGAATTTAGAGCTATGGAAAACTGCCAGCTTTGAAAGCCCACAAGAAGGGGTTTCCCTAATGCTTCTTTGGTGTTCAAAACTGGACAAAACAAACTATTTCCAGGAAGACATCACAGAGAGGCCCTTTGGGAAGCCAGTCTGGAAATACCATTCCTCTCAATGTCTATTACACATAAAAAATTAACTTTATTGTTAGTGCTTCAAATTGTTTTAAATCAAGCTATAATCCAGGACAATAAAATTCTAAGTCTAACATGGACCTTTGGGAGCCTTTTATTGCCTTTTGTCGCTACCTGTCTTTTACTTTTGAGGAAAGCACAGTAACCACACCTGCAACTCTGTTTTCCAGAAAACAAATACAAGAAGTGGAGATTGGTGAACTCTGCTGTCTTACTATTTATTTTTAAGTTACCAATGCCCTACCTTTAATTCGAAAAGAGATGCAAATTGTCCTCTTTGTAAAGGAAGGTAGAGGATTCATATTTTTCCCTTACTTGTCAGTTATTCCAAACTTCATGTACCACTCAAAAGTTAAGACCCATGACCACCTAGATGTATTGCTGTTATTGTTGTTAGCTGCTGTTGAGTTGGCCCCCAGCTCATGGCGAGCTGATGCACAACAGAACAAAACACTGCCCAGTCCTGTGCCATCTCCATGATGGGTTGCCGATCAGACCTGCTGTGATTCGTAGAGGTTTCACAGACTGATTTTTAGAAGTACATAACCAGGCCTTTTGCTTCTAGTCCATTTTAATCTGAAAGCTCTGCTGACACCTGATCAGTATCATAACAACACGCAAGCCCACTAACAGCCTGGTAGTGCCTGTGCCTGTGGTTCATTGACTGGGAATCAAACCTGGATCTCCCGCATGGAAGGTGAGAATTCTACCACTGAACCACCAATACCTTATATCTAGATATATAGGTGTTTTATAAATGAAAATGACATTTGTCCTTAGAAAACTACCCCTAATTTAAACTGATTTATTTATCCCTTTATTAAAAAAATTGCAACTATGATACATGTATATAGTAACAAACCATTCCAAGTACCAGAAGAAAAAAATAATAATCTTTCACTTCTACCTCCAATCATTCTTACTAAGGTAAAAACTTAACTTATGGTAAAAGATGGGTGACCTTTCCATGCCATTTTTTAATCATAAAAATGTTCATATTTATAGGTAAATATAGTATGTATTTTAAAAAAGTATAGGCATTGTCTTAATCAGCTAGTGCTGCTATAACGGAAATACCACCAGTGGATGGCTTTACAAAGAGAAGTTTATCCTCTCACAGTCCAGTTGGCTACAAGTCCAAATTCAGAGTGTCAGCTCCAAGAGAACGCTTTCTCTGTTGGCTCTGGAGGAAGGTCCATGTCATCAATCTTTCCTTGGTCTGAGAGCTTCTCTGCATAGGAACCTCAGGTCCAAAGGACGCGCTCTGCTCCCAGTACTGCTTTCTTGGCGGTATGAGGTTCCCATGTCTCTCTGCTTGCTTCTCTCTTTTATATGTCAAAAGAGATTGGCTTAAGACACTATCCAATCTTGTATACCTCATCAGTATAACTGCCGCTAATCCATCTTATTAAATCATAGTGATAGAGTTTACAACACATAGGGAAATCACATCAGATTATAAAATGGTACACAATCATACAATACTGGGAATCATGACCCAGCCAAGTTGACAGATATTTTTGGGGGATACAATTCAATCCACGACAGGCATATATCATACATTATCAATGGAAGTGATATTGCCCCCAAGAAAAGAAAATTATGTTTTTGAGGGGGGAATCTTAAATATTACAATGGTTCTCCGCCCTCCAAAAGACTATAAGGCATAAGCAAATATACAGCATATTTGTGGTATTAAAATTTAATAGATGAGGGTTTTTCAGAAAAAACTAATGTCTAAACAGCTTCTTAAAAAAATTTAAAAAAACCTGTTACTGTCGAGTAGATTCTGACTCAGAGCAACCCCGTAGGACAGAGTAGAAATGCCCCAGAGAGTTTCTAAGGAGCAACTCATGGATTCGAACCACCAACCTTTTGGTTAGCAGCCAAGCTCTTAACCACTGTGTCACCAAGGCTCCAAGGGTTGAGAAACACTGATATGTATATGTGTGTATATATACATACTTTTTAAACAAAAACAGTATATGAGGTACTATATACCCTGTCTCTTGCTTTTTTCACTTAAGATGCTATGTCACGTGTAAATCATGGTTGACACACTCAGAAGCTTACAGGGGTCCAATGGGTAACTGAGAAAAACAGATAGAGGAGTGTGGACCATGGCAAAATTGAGAGAGCCTATGCTTCCTTATAACTCAGCTGAAGGTGATGATGTGGGAATTTGGGCCCAGTGTTTCATATTCTCTGATTTTTCAAGCAATACTGGAAATGTGGATTTTTTAAAAGTGAAATCTGAATTTTAAATGTTGACTATGAATTCACTCTGAAGGTCAAGATCATGTGGGTCCAACAAAACATGTCTGCCATTAGCACACATTGCAGGCCTCCTGTTGGACTTCTGGTAGAAATCTAACCCAGGGTTTCTCAAAGAAAGGTCCCGAGGCCACTGCAACAAAATCCCTACAACAGGATCACCACATGATGTGCATACTGGGCCCCATCTCAGGTTTATTGAATCAGAAACTCTACGGATCCATGCAGAAATGTGAATTTTTAACAAGAAGAAAAGGATGTAGTATACTTTTTTTTTAACTGCTATATAATCATAATACGAATTCCAAAGCATCAGAGAATCATACTTTATTAAAACCGCCTTCTTATTGATGGCCATTCCAGTTGCTTCCAGATTTTTCCCTCTACAAATAATATTTCAATAAACATTCGTATGTACTAAATTAAAAAAGAAAAAAAAGGACTGTTTTTTCTAGGATAGATTTCTCAAATTAGAAATATTTGGTCTAACTTTAAGGTCTACTTCTCAAAGGTTGCAGGAAGTCACATTCCAACCAGCAATTTATGTGTGCCCATATTCCAATACCCACATCGCTAGATAATAGAAATTCTTTACCAACTCGTTGGGTTAAAAATTCTCTTTATGTTTTACATGGATAATATCTTGACTTCTAGTGCAGTTAAGCATTTTTCCATCATTTGTTTAGATGCTGTTTTTATTCCCTCTACTTGAGGAAGTTTGCAGATATTCACTGGCTGACAATAGCCGTGTTGAGAGTGGGAGACAGGACAGTTTCTACCAAGTATCAGTTTCCCTGATACACTTACCTTCTTCTAGGCTCTGTCCCGAGCCAAATTCCTGCTTGCCTTCCCACAGGAAGTCTGCTACAGACACTAATTATCTTTCACCATTCTTCAAGGCTCTATAGTTCCCTTCAGAACTACTTTCACCTGCTCATTTTTCTTTGCCCATTTTGCTAGTTAGTAGTCTATCTTTTCCCTATTTGATGCAGCGTGTGAACTAGACCATTAACAATTTGTCTTATATAGTATTTTAATAAAAAAAAAATTACACGTTATTATTTTACTTAATGATCCACACCATTTGAACAAAATTCATTTGGTTTTAATCATATTTACCATTTAAAACAAGCTGCACCATTTTAGTTTAAATTTTAAGTTTCTATTTTTCTGCTGCTTTTAGAAATTCACTTTTTTAATTTAACCACATGCATTTCAGTATAGTGCTATAATAAGGTAATTGCAGAAAAGCCATTAATGAATGCTATTTTACTTTATTAAATAACAGCAAAGGAACTATAAAAATTTGAATAGCTTTATACACAAGTCAAAAAATTTTCAAACTCAGAAATGGACTTTTTTTTTTCCCCCTTACATTTGGGAAAAACTTTCTCTCAGGGGCTCCTATTTCAAAACCCAAATGGGATTTCAAAATACAAGTAAATAAATGTCAGACCTCTTGGCCTCTATTCTGCCATTCTATACCTGAAATCCTGCCAAAATGAAATCTTCCATTCAAGAGGGACTGGCATTTACTAAGCTGATTTTTTAAAGACTCATTTTCAAAAGTAGTGGAAACTTTGTGCAACTCTTGACGTTCCCCTCTGTGGAGAGAACAGCTGCCTCTGTAGACATTTTCCACAATCGTAACATTTTCTGAAAAACAAAACTTGAGCCCTTCCAAGGTCTGTAGCCATTGGGTCTGTTGGTTTTCCCCAGTGCCAAGCATAGAAGATAAACAGCCGCCAAACTAAAATCTAGTGTCTCAGAGAGCATCAAGGCACAAGAAGGACAGAAGAGAAAGTAGGAGAGAGAAAGGATCATGGTTCAACCGTTCACTTGCAAGAACGGCACATTTGTCTCAAAATTTAAAGCTGTTTCAACAGAACTGTGCTGTAGGGAAAGTGACTGCTTTTTCACATTTTCAATTAAAGTCCTAAGATCAAATAGTTAAATGCTATAAGTCTGTTTAAAGAATTAGAAAGGGAAAATAACGGAGCTCCGGCAATACATCGAAGGATTAGCTAGCAGTTTGGGTATGCGGGTATAGCAGGAGGGTCAGGATGGGGGCCTGTGAAGGGAGAGTTCTGGGTAAATGAATACTAAAACTGCCAGCCGGATGAAACCTGTAATATTCCTAAAAGAAACTTTAAAAAAAAAAGCAAGAAATTCGTGGGATGAATCAAAGGTAAAAATGAAAATTACAGAATCTTCAGTGAGAAAAAAGAAATCTCTCTACAGTATCAAACTGTTTGCAGTTCTAAAAACAATGACTTGACGAAGCAGCAAGCTAAGAGCTCTCTCCTCACTCTCCTTAATTCTCTTCTTTTGCTCTGGCGCAGCTTTTCTTGTAGACAGTGCACCCCGGAATTATCCCCGCATGAACCTTCCTTTAATTTCATACTTAATTTTTTCCCCCCTCTTGTTATTGCTCTCAAAGCACCTTTTTTTTTTTTTTTTTTTTCATCTTCTACTATTGTTTCAGAATCTGGACATAGGGGAGGTAGCGAGGCAGAAAGAAAAGTTTTGTGATTTGGGGAACTTGGGCCTTTGTTGTGTTCCCCCGCCACGCCCCCAACCACGTGACCAAGAGAGACCGGAATTTTGTGAATGGAGCTGAAAGGTGGCTGCGGGGGCGTGGAGGCTCCGCCCCCTTCCCTTAGGTGCCCAATCCCCTAGCGGAGCGCTGCGGGGTCAGCAATAAACAACAATGGGCTGGGAACCTACGGTTTGTTATTGGCTGCGGGGAGAACCTCGCGGAGACCTAACCCGAAGCTCCTCCCTCTACCGGTTACCCTGGATACGGGTCGGGCTCCTGCAGCAGAGAAGGTCTTTGGAAACTGTTGCTCAGATTACAGTGGGTGGGTTATCCTGGGAGTGCTAGGCGGCGGGACACTCTTGCTATTGGCCCCCCGCCTGGGTGCACTCGCAGTTAGTACCCAAGAGCCTTATAGGCCTTTAGCCTCCGGCCAAACTGCTCCCAGAACTCCTCCCTTGGCGGGGTTAAAGTGCAGTTCCCGCTCAAAATACTTGTCGGTTCGCACGTTGTCACAGGCTAGTCGGATTTGCTCGAGTTTCAGTGAATGCACGGTGTGTTCCTGGCTACCCGTAATTATTGGTTGTTTTCCCAGTAATAACTGTTTTCTTTCTCTCTTGTTTTTGCATTGACGTACACCGTTCCATTCCTGGTTACCCCATGGGTCCGGAGTTGAGTCTTGTGCGCTCACATTCCATTTTAAAGCGTCTCCACAACGTTCCTTTTAAGAAAAGAAACTTTCAAATAGAAATTGAGAACTGCAGCACGTTTCCCAACCGGCGGAACAGCTGCCGGAAACGTCCTTTGGTCACCAGCTCTGCTCTAGTCGCCACCAGGATTACAAGTCGATTTCAATACCACTAAGCCCCTGGTCATAGCGACCTTATAGGACAGAGTAGAACTGACCCATAGGGTTTCCAAGGCTGTAAATCTTTACAGAAGCGGACTGCCACATCTTTCTCCAGCAGTGAGGCTGGTGGGTTCCAACTGCTGACCTTTTGGTTAGCAGCCGAGCCGGAATCCACTAGTTGGCAGTGGGTTTGGTTTAAGCCTCTAGTCCCATCTCCGCGGCCTCCCACCGCTTGATGGGTGGTGACTCTTTACTGCTCCAAACCCCGTAGGAGGGTAACCCAGTAAGTGGCTCCAGAGACGCAGCCCTCACTTTTCAACGTCCTAGCCATTGTCCTTGAAACCCAAGCCCCGTCACCGCTCTTCCCCAACTCCGGGCTCCGGCTATTTGAAAAGCTCGAGAGGAAGTGAAAGCGTCAAATACAGTAAGTGACACCCTCGCCTCGGTGTATACATAACAAAAGCTCAGGAAACGTGCTGGTCCCCGGGATATCAGAGCCACCTCATCCTCTCCCCTGTTCGTCCCCACCTCCACAGTGGGCTGAAAGCACCTTTCTCCAATGCACACGTAGGTAGATATTTAATTTTTATACACTTTTCCTCACCTAGATTGCCCTATAGTCCTTCCCCCCAACTCCCCGTTCTCCAAAGACAACTCTCCCTTCCTCTTCTAATAAGCAGTTCCTCTGCTTCTCGCAGAAGCTTTCACCATAAGATACTTTCTTTTTCTGTCTCACCAACGACAGCATCTAGTTTTATTTGAGAATAGCTCTTAACAAGAAAAAAAAAAAAAAAAAAAAAAAAAAAAAAAAAAAAAAAAAAAAAAAAAAGCTCGATAAGCCGTAACGCTGGCGGTGGTTGGAGGGTGTTGAAAAAAGGGAAAACAACTTGGCCAAAAGCTTAGTGGGAACAAGGCTAGGGAGCGAGGTGGGCTCCTTGTCAGGTCAAGAGAAAGGCTGGAGACCTTGGGAAGATTGAGAGAGGTTTGTGGATCGCGCTTCAGAATATATACACCTGAACAGAACCAAAGTGCTTTAAGGAAATCTGCCCAGTAGTGCACCAGCTACTTGGCAGCAGTGTCCCCGGGCGTCTTAACAATAGCTGCGGGTAGGAGGGGAGTCGATTCCCACTGGCTTTTCCAGGCTGCGAATTCCACACCTCCCGGCCGCCGGGCACCCGCTCCGGCAGAGGGGCGAGCGAGATCCTCGAGAAGGGGCAGCAAGCCGCCTGATTGACAGCCCGAAATCTGATCTTGTGAAAGAGACGCGGAGCCAATGGGAGGCAGCGATCCATCAGTTTGGATTGGAGGCCCCTGGAGGAGAAGTAGAGGAAAAACCACTGAATTGAGCTCTGTCAGAGGCGCTTTCAGCTTCCACGGGGGAAGTGCTGGGCAATAATTAATGTTTTTATTAAATTTGGAGGGAATTTTTTGCTGCCGTTCGCCTAGCTTGGCCTTCAGGTGGGTCTTTCCAACAACTTTTTGTGTCTCTCCAGATAATTGCATGGTTGTGGGTTGCAAAAACTATCCTTACGAAAGAGGTGTCTCCGTCTCTTTAGTCCCGTTAGGTGCAAGGCAAGTCTCGTTGATCGCCATTGCTAGTTTTGCACACGTTTGCGAATCAGCGCTGCCCGGGGTACACTGACCGCGCAGGGAAACATCGAGAGTGTAAATAAATGCATCGCCTCTTGTTCGGATTTTTGCTACTGCCGAAAATATGTAAATTGTGAACTCTCTTGGCTATCTTTGGATCCAGGTGAAGGAGGCGGTGTAGGGAGGGTTATTTTTGTGAATGGGACTTTCGGAGGGTAATTAGCTATGCAAATTCAAGAGCTTCATTCATGATTTTTTTTTTTTTTTTTTAAGCCTAAAAGCCATCTTGTTCCCCTCTAGGTTGACAGAAGTCCAGATCCCGAGGAAATCTCCAGCTAAATGCTCAAAATATAAAATACTGAGCTGAGATTTGCGAAGAGCAGCAGAATGGATGGATTTTATGACCAGCAAGTGCCTTACATGGTCACCAATGTGAGTGATCAGTTCGAAAGTTGCTGTTTATAAACTTGACTCCGGCGGGGGGAGGGAGGGAGGAGTGGGGGAGGGAGAGGATGAAAAGGGGGTTGGGATTGCAGATACTTTATCTGCTTTGTTGCCACTGTAGGGCGACTCTGCTTCTAGAAGCCCAGTCTTCAAAATGAGCTTACCTTTCAGTGATTTGGATAAGGCATAGCTTTGTTTTTAAGACCCCTTTTTCTGATTAAAGTGTCCAAGATGAGTGGAAGAGGAGACGGAGGGCAGCAGCAGCTGCTGCGCTCAAAGTTTCTGGCTGGGTTTGTCTGCCACATTGAAAAGAATGAAGTTGAGACAAACGCTGACACTTTTTGTTCACATGGGGTGTTTTTGTTTCTTTTCCCCTCATTTTCTCTCTTATTTTTTAAATTTCTCCACTCTCTTTTAGCTGCCTTTTTTTTGTGGGTATCTGAGAAACTAAAATTCACTGTGTTTTAAACCAGCCTAAAAACGACTTTAAGCGAAATTGCTTGATGTTGTTTTGATGCTGAGATACCATGAATCTATGACTGATAAATAGTAGAATGTTAGAATCGGCATAGGGCAGCAACTCTCTCTTGGCTGTTGAAGTCTCAGTATAGGCTTCACCGTCATGAATGCAGAAAATGAATATTAGAATTGATACTATAGAATTTATTTTTTCTGTTGAGGGAGAAGATCCAGCAGACTTTATGTTATTTATGCATGTGTTTTTTGTATGTGATATCTGAGGTTTACATTCTTTTAAAGGATTTTATCTTTCCCTTTTAGAGTCAGCGTGGGAGACATTGTAACGAGAAACCAACAAATGTCAGGAAAAGAAAATTCATTAACAGAGATCTGGCTCATGATTCAGAAGGTGAGGTTTGATTTTGGGCTGAATTCCCCCTATTTACCCGCCCCCCCCAAAAGAAGAGAAACACTTCAATCTTATCTTAAAAATAGTAAACTTTGAAATAACTGAATGTAACTAATACTTTTATTTGGAGAAATTTACATAATGTGACAGTTTGCATTGCAGAATGTTTTGTGGTCTTGTCACAAAACTAATGAAAGAAGTAAATAAAAATCCCAAGTGACATCCTTCTTTTAATCATTTTTTTATGTTTAAATACACTTGTCCCTATGACACATAAGTAATATCATACAGTAAGTTATGAATTCTAAAATAGTCAACACATCAGGACACACTGAGCAGCTATGTACAATGTGTACACTGCTTAAGTTTTTCTTCCTACATTATACAATTGTTTGATTTCCCATCCCCTTTATATTAAAATCATATACTATTATCAAAATTTTCATGAAAGATTTTAATGTCTATAAGGTAGAGTCATAATACCTTATTTATAGGCCTTAAAAGTGTTCACTGAATCATAATGAGGGCCTAATTAATAATTACATTACTTATTCGGGAAGTTAGGCTACAGATTCTTTTCATGAACTATTGGTAGGAGGTCAATATATTATAAATTATTTCAGCCATATGGGAGCATTCATAATAAACTTAATATAATTAGATTTAACTGTCAAAGTTCAGTTTTCAATTTAGATTAGATATGTTGAATTCTGAAACTTCCTCAAATCCTTATACTTATTGAAGACCTCCCCACCAAAAAACAGGACAGAAAACACAAATTTGGACTTGATAATTCACAGATGCCAGGGAATTATTTCTCTTTGATTTTGTAAATCTTTTAAGGTAGAAATTTTCCTCAGAAAAACTTATATTTAAAATTGTCCCTTTCAGTGTTATGGTATTAAACCTGACAACGTATAATACTTTGAGGGTCATCTCAAGTACTGTTATATTATTTATATAAGATTCAGAAGATATAAATAAAATGCTTTTCGGTCTTTCTATTCTTTCTCTCAGTATTTTAGCAAGAGTTGAATAAATTTGAGAAAGACTTCCACAGATAGAAACACCTTCACTTCAGCCTTTTTGTGAATCCTACTGTATGTGTGTTTGATGTTCCTAAGCTTATTTATTAAGTCTTTTGCTAAGGAAAAAAAAAAAAAAGACGATTACTATTTAGTGTTTGAACTATAAGAGCTTCTTAAAAAAGCATGGCTTAATTGGCATCAAAAATGTTCAGAATTGTTGAGATATGATTCCTATGTTTGTTTTTATATTGACTCCCCCACAAGTTGAATTGATATTGAATACCAATTTTACAATGATGAACATTTCTGCTTAATGAAGACTTAAAGGTTTGCAAATCTTATGTTACATCCTTTGACTTTTTTTTTAGAACTCTTTCAAGATCTAAGTCAATTACAAGAAACATGGCTTGCAGAAGGTAAGGCAAAAAATTGCTGTAAATGGGAGAAAAGCAACTCTAGAAGGGAAAAAAAAAAAGTCCTGAACTTGCTGTCTTAATGTTCGGCCCAATTAATTGAGCTCTAAAAGAGCCACCTCATGTGTCATGCATACATTAGAGCCTCTGATGAGTTTGTCTTTGGGGACTCTGGGGCTGCACTACCCAGTGTCATCACAAATTACCAGGAGAAATTGCTTCCAGCTCACAATCACATCTGCTTTTGGCAAGAACTAATGCACCAAGACTTCAGGTTCTAAGCCTCTGTTCAGATTTTAATTGCAATTGATCAGGTTTATATTATTGTACCTCGAGAGACCTCCTAGAGCCAGAACCTGGCTTGCTGCTTCCTTTAGAGCAGCGCATATCATTATTTGTGTTCTGGTGGAGGACTTCTCTGATGGCAGAAATTAGTTTCTTTGGGTTCATCAGGACGGGATGCTTCAAGATTTAAGTGCAAGTGTCTTCTTTCCACCTTGTTCACAACACAGAACGTTAGGTGTGTATCTAATACTTAGGAAATCTCAATCTATGCATTTAAAATAAATCTTTGGGGGATTTGATGATTTAAAAAATGTTTTCTGTTTGTTACTATACATGTGATGTTTGTTGAAATTGACCTTTGTTATTTTGTCACTTTTATTAGGATTTATTTACTATAGCAAGGAGACATTTAAAGATACTACTTTGATTTTGGATTATTTTTTTATAAACTCTTGCATTTAATCTATTATTCTTTTATTGTGTGAAACTTCATTTTATAGTAACACTAAGATATTGCTTCAGTAAAGCTTTATAGAACTTCAGAAATGCCCAATGTTGAGGGATCTTGTGGGCATTCATAATTTGAAATTTTTCTTTTGCATTTAGTATAATGAATGTGAAATTTTAATTTTATCCTGTGATGTGTTTTGTGGGAAAGAGAAAGAAAATTATAGATATTTAAGCCTTGAGTAAAATTGTGTTATTTTTGTCTTCACATTATATGGGAAACACACAATTTCTTGAACAGATTTTTAAGATGGTAAGGAGAGAGAGGGTCTCTTTAAGTTGAACCCAAGTGTTGCTGTAGGTACTTGGAGGCTGACTGACTTGTTTTATCCGGTGGTCTTGCAAACAGTTGATCAAGTTGCTGTTAGTATGTAAAATAAGTTTCTTTGTTTTGCTGATATTCCAGTTCTCCAAAGAGCTTTTGCAATCTTTATGAATCTTTTAAGTTAAGTAGATTTCCTGGTAGTCCTTTGAAAGGGCGATTGTATTTGTGTGTTAATGAAAGGTAAGTATTTATGAAAGTTTTAGTTACATTTAAAGGTCATTTTTCCTGTCTCTGTAAATGAAACTTATTGCAATAGATTACTTATTATTGCAACATAAGCCATACATTCAAACGTAACTTTTTCAAGAAAAAACCCCATAGAGCTTCTCATGTTGACTTTTATCTATTAATTTTGTAAAGTTGAAGGTTGTGAGGTTATTGCATTTATGAGGGTATTTATTCGTTTATCCAAAAGAACTTATAATAGCTATTTTAAATGTTCTGGAAGGTTTGTTGCTTCTTAAGATTTTAAAATCTCATTGATTCCAAGTCAGTGCACTTGCTGGCAGATTTTGAATGTGCATAGCAACTCTGTTACTGGAATTCTAAAATATAGAATCTGTGACAGACTCTTAAAATTTTATAATCAATTTCAGTACTTTTTTTGGTACTTTTGACTTGTTTTGTTTCTTGTAGCTTGAATAAGTGATTTGAATAATCTATCCAAGTTTTTCTTTTAAAGCTCTGCATTGTATATTCTTACTAATGATTTCTTAACATACCTGTAAATCAAATCTGAAGGTTTTACTTTATGTAAAATAAACCTAGAAAATGACTGATGTATTTGAAAAACATGGACTTTTTCTTAGAAAAGAATGCATAAGCTTAAAAAGTTCAGGAATGAATCCTTAGAGTGTTTTATTAAATACCCAGGTGAGCTACTATTTACAAACTAAGGATAATATTGTATTTAGAAGAATTTAAATATTTGTCAGAATAATTTCATTTATCCAATCATGAGATAAGCAAAAGTTGTTAGCATGATTTTTTTTCACCTAATAGTAAGAAGAGTCTTTTTTAACCATTGGTTAATAAACTCCACGTTTATTTTTGTTTGAGTAATTAAACACAATTTGAGTATTTTGCATTAAGATTTTAACTTGACTTGTTCCATGGATTGACTAATTAGCTAAAAAGAGATCTCAAAATTATCCTACTTTATTTGTAGCTAGATTTGTCCATTTATGTCCTTCTGAACATCTAGAAATTAAAACATTGCCAAATTGGCAGACTGTATACCATTTACATATTTCTTTTCTTAATGACCTTAATGACCTGAAAGCCAAGAAACTGACCATGGAATTTTAGGCATCTTGACCCTTTTAAAAAAGATCTCTGTCAATTAACCAAGTTTCTCTCATGAGTTAGAATCCCAGTGGGAAATCAAACAGGTCTAAAAATCTTATTACACATGAGTCAAGTTGTAATGTGTTACATAAAAACTATGTTTTTAAAAAATAATCAAAGTCTCTAACTACGTGGAGTATGATATATCTTAGCATACTTTATCTATTCTTTCTTGTAAGAATTTTTCTAAGGTAGACCTAAAACTCCACATGTGGATTAAGTCACTGGGTAGATTAGTATGGGTTATGAAATGTGAATTTATGAATTTACTTCTAAGAGGAAGTTGGGGTAGCTTAGGCAGGACTATGTGAGTGTGAGAATGGAACCAGTATTTTCAATTTACTAAAATCATCTCTAAATACACTTCCATGCTCTCTAAAAAAATAATTTCTATATAGGGATCAAAAATGCGTTTGTGAAGAATATAACTTTATATTAATATCACTTTTTGTATGTTAACACTACAATTTAAAAGTTTTTAACATAAGTATCACAATTTAAAATAATCACGGCTTATTCTGAGTTTAAGAAAATTGAAACACTAGTGTTTTCTGCGACCATAGTAGTAGTTAAAAAAAAAAAATTAGAGAATGTCTAGTTCGTATTTGTGCCAGAGTTACTTCATATTATAATTTTACTATGTACAATTCTTTATTGATTATTTATCTTTTGAACAAGAGTGCTACTGACAGAAAGGCAATTGCAATTAGTTGATCCCATCAAATAATGAGTTCGAATATCAATCTTATCCATAACATGATAATGTCTTATGCTTTAACAACCTGTTTTAAGTTGTGCTTTAGGGACTGATGTCCTAGAAATTCACAGTTAAATTTCGACCTTTTGTGTGAGTAGGACAGATAGAGAAGGATGTAAACTTGAATTAAAAAAGAAAAAAATTGCATTCTTGAAAACTTGCTTATTAAAGCTTACCTACTAACACAATTTAAATAGTAAACTTCAGTGTATATATATACACATACATATATAAGTACATAGTTTTGAGAGTAATTTTTGGTGGTGGTCTAGAAGTTCTTGAGGTTCCCTTTCCTCAGTAATATTAAAGAAAAACGTCAACCGTGATTCGCTACCATCAGGATAAAATATTTTTCAATTTCTTTGTAGTAGTGAAGCTTTGTGCTCCCACCACACATCCAAGTCAAAGTTTTATCTCCAAGAACAAACTTTCTACACCAGAAGTTATTACCTCATAGAAATACGTTTTTTTTTTGTGTTTTTTTTTTTTGTTTTATGTGACGGTCTAATAGTCAGGTTGACTTAAAAGTAGAAATATCATAATTATCATCTCAGTTTGCTTTGATGGCTGATTCTAAATTCATATCCCAAGTCATTTTTTATGAAGTCCCTTAAATAATATGTGCTATTGTTATTTGCTGTATAGAATGTCATCCGTAATATACCGTAGCCATAATGCACTCATGTTTATATTTCAAAGATTGTACTTTTTTTTAATGGAACGTACAATTAGATAAGTGTTCGTGATTTTTTTTTTTTTTTCCTCCCCTGTGACACAGTAAGGAATAAAGGCTTTCAAAGCTGCATTATTGTATTTGGTTTACATAAAAAAAGGAATTAAGAATTAAGCATTAAATTATAGAAGTCCTAAAATTTCTTAAGAGTTGAGCAAGAGGCATTTGATTTGTATGTGTGTGTGTGAGGTGTATGTGTGTGTAGTGAAGGGGTTACAACCCTCTTTCCTTGCACCAAGAAGTACTTAAAAATACAAAAGAATGACTTCTCAATTGGACTTGATTTAAAGATAGCAGGTAGAGTAAATGTATTTTGATTCTAAATATTCATTGGACTTGTAGAAATGTTTTCTCATCCAGGATCTATATGCCAAAAAGAAAAGTGCTTTAAAAAAAATAGAAACATTGAATTTGGTGTTGCATAGGTAGCAGTTTTTCCCAGAGGGTTCTAGTAAATGTTAATGAAGTATTGCTGAGCTGTTCTCATTCAGTTACAGGAAACACATAATTTTTTGCATTTCATAATATGTCTTGATTCCCTTTGACCTGTGTACAATTTTGTAGTAATAATAATGACAATATTGTCGGCACCTCTGTAGCATTAGATAAAATATTTGTCTAGAAACACCTAGTTGAATCTGAACTACTCTTAAGTTTTCAAGTCGCTGCAGGTCAATTTACAGTTAAGAAATGAAGCTGAGTTGACACTCAAGACAATTAAAACTTACTGTTTTATTTACTTTTAGAATATATAGAAACAATGTCTTTATCAAGTATTAAAGATGTTTCTGTCACAGGGAAATAGCCCCCATTTTTGTGTGTGTTTAAGTATGTTCATACTTCTTGCATTAATTAATGCTTATACATTGGTACAATGATTTTAATGTTAAAAGCGGATGTGGTATAAAACCAGGCTTAGTGGACTCATGATTATCTTGTTCCATGGCCTGAAGCTTTATTTTAGGATTAAACAGAATACCACTGTTCGAAGGTTGATTTTCTTGCTGTTTTATTTAAAAAGCATTTTAAATTTCTTCAGAGAACTGATTTCTAACCCTTTGAATCAAAGTGAAATGCTATAAAGTTCAGCAAAAGTCCATTATAATCTTATGATAAAGAGAACTTGAATAATAGAAAAGAAAAAGAAGACATTTCTCTAATGACTTTTCCTCTTTTTTCCTTTCCTTCTTTCTTTCTTCCCCCACCCCCACCCTCTTTCCTTCCCTCTTTCTTCTATATATTCAAGTTTCCTTGACAAGGTACCCTGTAAAGCAGGATGGGTTATCTATCTACCTATCTACCTACCTCCCTATCTATCTATCATCTATCTAACTAATGAATTTTTATAAGCGTGTCATTTATTTAAATATATTCCTTAATGGGTCCGAGCTGTATTTGAGACAGAGCAATAAAATTGGTGTGTTTATATGGCAAGTTCAAGTTTACTTGCTTTAGCTCTTCTGAAGGGTGTGACATGAAAAGATTTGCGGTTGGGCCACATGGCTCATGCTGGACTATGTTTTTGTGAATGGAGGCAGAACTCCAGAACTGCCTGCTTGTCTTGAGGAATTGCTGAGAAGATCAGCTGTCTCATTCACCGGCAGAAAGAATGACTCATACTTCTTCCGCCTTGTTTGGCTCCAGGTCATTGTTACAGTGGATAGAACTGGTTTTAATTAAATATTAACCCTTTTTATACTTGACATTTGTTTCATTTGCAATTTTTCTACCTTTTTCTTAGCTTTAAAAAAGAAAACCTCTCAGGACCCTAGTTTCTAAGAAAAAGAGGTTTTTACTTGCCTGCAGCTAGCCTTGTAAAGTATTAAAAGTTCACCTTAAGTAATGATTATTAATTTGGAAGCTAAAAGTAGGCTTAAAATAAAGGTAAGCTATATTTCAACATTGCCCAGCTCCACTCCCCAAAAAATGTTAGTTAAAAAAGGATATGAAAATTAAAAATGAGACTTGAGAATCCTGTGACCTGTAGATCATGATTAATATTTTTCTGGGTTTCTTTCCCATGATATGTAGTAAAGAAAAAAAAAAAAACCTAGAAAACCAAAAAAACCTTTGGATAGCAATCTAGGTAAAGCAAAGAGCTGAGAGTGCGGATACTATCCTTTTAAAGCCAAGATCCGGAGACTCGATGGCAACTTGTCTATTAATGTGCAATGAACTGATAGAGCTGCTCCAGCTATTACCAATAAAATCCACATGCTTAATCTTCTTGAAAGCCTTTTACTGGTCTTTTGGTACATACTTTACGCCCTTGTCCTTCTTTTTCTCTTTCCTTTCCTCTTTAATTGCTTAGTGAGAGGAGAACATTTTCATTTCTAAAGGTGATCGTTTCAAGCATAGTTTTATAACACAGTAGGGAAAAAAAATCTGTTAGTCTGACTTTTATTGGTAGGGCTTGCCACAGATTTTCAGGCAGAATTATTGTCTATTGATGAAAAAAAGGAAATGTATAATACAAGTGCGGCAATAGTTTGTCATATTTTCCTTGCCTAGATCCAGCTTGTGTTTTTAGTTAACTGCTTTCCCTTTAGTCGAACTTGAAATTAGAGGTATACTTAAGCCTTTGTCTATTTAAATACTATGCTGCTTCATTTGGTCTATTCAGTTCTTTAAGATTAGCTTCTGTGAAAATGTGAGTCATATGTTTTTTGTTAAAATTCTGTAATATGTTCAGACATAAGTGTGAAGTATTTATTCAGGATGTTAAAGATTTAGAACAGAAATAGCAATTCTTATTCTTACTCTTTTTACGAATTGTTAGTATGCAGCTACTTTCTTTGTATTTGTGAGGTATAACTTCTAGATTCTTCTGCTTCTAAAGTTTTGCTTTTTTTTCCACATATATTCCAGCACGCACCACACGTCTATCAGTGATTGTTACGCTTTTCTTGCAGTGATACATATCGTGGAATTGCAACTTTGTCTTGTGATAGTAAAAAAAATATCTGGCCTTTAGGACATTCATACCAGCATATTCAGTTACAAATATACTTTTGTTACTCACTGGCTATTTTTAACTATTCCTGTAAAGGATATTACATTTTTATTAGATTCTTGTAAATGCTGGGTTTTTAAAAGCATAGTAATTGCCGAGGCTGATAATTTTGCATCTCAATCGTTATGTCTGTTTAGCTGTTAATTTAGACGAGAACCAAAACGTGTAACTATGATGGGAAAAAAAAAACAACAAAGTGCAGGATTTGATTCTGTCTATCCATTGCTACTTATTAAACATACATATAAAACCATTTTTGTAATTTTCTAATGTGAAGCTAATTTTTAAATTTTTTGTAAATTTTTAATATTTTAAAGGGTACTACGAGGTCCCTAGGTGGCGCAAATGGTACTTCTCCATTTATTTATAAATGTAAGAAAAAATCAACTTAATACAATGTCAAAAATTATGTTGTGTTGTTAATTTCTAAGATAACGCAATGAATGAGTTTTGCTATTATCTTTACCCCTTTCCATGTAATTCATTAGAACTAAAAACATTAATTTTGTGTTATAATGATTGAAGTAGTTTTTTTTTTTTTTTTTAATTTTGTAAACCGAAAGAAAGGGATTGATAGTGGAAGATTGGAAAAAAGAAAATATGTAACATTTATTGAGTACCTGTCATTATGTCTGACATTGTGTTTAGCCTATTTTATTTAATCCTCACAGAAAAACCTGCGTTATCATTATTAAACTTGTGAGTAAAATTAAGTTCAGTAAAATTAAATTAAATGATTTCCCCAAAGTTAAATAACCAGCAGGTAGTGGAACTATGATTTGAAGTTTGCCTGACTTTAAAGTTTTTACCCACAGTATCAGATATCAGTGGAATATGATGAGAAAAAAAAAAAAAACCTCCTTACAGTATATATAGGCTCATCAAATAGACATGAGTTATAACTTGAAAGCGTTCTTAATTTGTTTGGTTTTATTGGGTGGCAGGAGGTGGAGTGTGTCTTTAATAAGCTTAAGTATTGGTGTGTAGGAAAAAGTTGTTAGAAAATAGTTGAATGTCTGACTATATTACAGTAGGCAATCCAATGTGATATCATTGGATACTTACATTCTGTTAATAATATAACATAAATTTTATACAGCCATATAGTTCTGATTTTTAAAATACCATTAGATAAACAACAACAACAAAAACTAATTCTATGTGTGCTATATTCTGTAAGCTAATTCCTTTTTATATAGATTTTTAAAATTCTGTCACTTGCCTACCTGAAACTTTTTTAAGACATTATTTATTTTAAAAAGAATTCCCATACAGAATAGGCCCATTTTGGGGGTAGGGAGGTTAATTGACATCTGTTTTAATATAACTTGATTAGGTAAAAAAGTTTTACTGCAATACAATGCTAGTAAATTAATACTACTTAATCAGATCAAAGATGAAGCTAATCAGGATGATAACTCATTATATTTTTACATGTTAAAATAACCTAACATCAATTTTATGTAGTCTTTGTATGCTTACGTGATGTGTGCGTGTGAAAACTCTTTTCAGTAATATTCTGTCAATTAGGTTATTGTGATGTCTCAATCAACCGTTATGAAAACATTTTAGAGTGAAAAAGTGCACTTTTGTTTCGATTGCTGCCGACTGCATTAAGTCCTGCTATTTGGTACTTTTCCTTTAGGGAAAAAAATAGGGCAGTCATTTGACATTAGAACTAATGAAGTAATGATATTCTTTTTATTAGTTGTCACCAGGAAAATATTTTGCATGTCAAGGTGGAGTTTATTATTTATTATTTTTATTATAAATGGCCATAATTATTGAAAACAGTTATTTCAAAAACTTCGTAGAGTATTTCAGTCAAATTTAGGGAAAACATTTTTAATTACAGTAGTCTAATTTTCAGTAGGCTGAACATACCAAAAGCAGACATTTCTAAAGAAGCAGAGGGGTGTGTGTGATAACTGTGTATCATTTAAAGGAACTGTGTAGGTAATTTAGACGAGCTGCTTAAGCGCTGGCAGTGGGTGAATCGAAATACCTTTTTGCTCCATTCTTGCTAAAAGAAACCCTGCAGCTAGTAGAAATCCTGTAGCTCTTTTTATTTTGTGTGTTCCTTTTATTTCTACCTGGCAGGTGAAATTCAGAGGGACTACAACTGCCACCATTATATTTTACACACATACACGCAGGCACATTTTCTAGTTGACATCAATGATCCCTTCTATTTCTCCTCTCAAGTATTGCTGTCAATACCATTTTAAATAGGAACTCATTGGCAAATAATCCTAGGTTTAATCTCAGCCCACAAAGATCTTACTTGAGATTCCTTATGCCTTGACGGTTTCTCTCTTAATTAAAAAAAAAAAAAAAAAAATTTTCTTTTTTCTTTCTTCAGCTCAGGTACCTGACAATGATGAGCAGTTCGTGCCAGACTATCAGGCTGAAAGTTGTAAGTATAGTATGACTTATTTCTTGTATTTTTCTTTCTTTTTTCTTTTCTTGGTTGGTTTTCCTCTTTGGTTGGCTTTCACCTCTAGTGTCTGTTTTTGCATTGTGCCAGTGCCTTTTTAGCCTACAATCATGGATGATTTTATTTGGCAGGGTCTGACATCAGCAGAATCCATGTATGTTATTAGCCAAGCTCTAAATAGTAGCCAAGGAAAACTGATTTGATTAAAAGAAGATCCTGTTCTCTATATTTGGTAAATATCCCTGGAGAGGAAATGGAGTGTAGACCATGAGTGTAGAGTGTTTACTTCCAGTTTGCCATTACGTTCAAAAGGAAAAGTCTGGATGCTGATGGGGGACATGGTCTTGCCCTGTTTTGCTATCAGTGAACGATCCTGGACCAAACATTATTTGGCTTTTTGTACTATTTTACATTAAATCATGAACTGTCACCTGCTTTAATTTTTAGCCTCAAATTTTCTGCTTCCTGGTTGCATTAACCCAATGGGAAGTAGCCACTGGTTTCTCTTAAGGTCCCTTCAGTGTTCCTCTCCCTGAGCCTTGCTCCAGGTCCTGACCATCACTGTATGCATGAGAAGTGATTCATTGGGTACTCACCAGCCCTTAGCTGCAGAGTGAGCATTTTGCTTGTGCAAACGTGGTTGCTTCAGGGTTTACTTCTGATATTTATGCTTTGCCATTCTACCAACTAACTGCAACTAGACCTGAGTTGCAAATAGTGAAGACAAATGTATAAATGCCACCTTGATTGTGAAACTGGCTGAATACATTTTTGTTCACTTAGCAACTTTGGAAACTCTTAACTGGTTCATTTTCTCAGACCATGGACGGTTTTTACAGGAGGCAACAAGAGATACTTAATGTATTACAGATTATCAAATCCATGTTTTCACACCTTAACATCATAAATCTAACAAAAATTCATTACTTCGAGTAACAGACATCTGAGAGCAATGTTTTCTACTTTCATATTGGGTATCTTAAATTTCTCAGGTTTCACGGGGAGTGCGGTTTCTTCCACATTCTCTCCCATGTTACGTATTTTAGTTCAGCTCGATTTTTGATGTGAGAAGGGAATTTCATGTGCTATTTGATGTTTGAAGACAGTTATTTGACACACGCTTTCAAGAAATCTATTTAACGATGATACAGACCTTAATCAGAGACTCTTAGAATCTCTCCCAGAAGGAAGATGGGTACGCAAGTCTTCCCCTTCTTGATTAAAGAGTGGGAGGAGAATGGTCACATTTCCAACATTGTCCTTTCTGCGCAGCACTTGCGTTCTTTCTAAAAGCTAAACATGGGATTTGAGAGGGAGAATTAGTCTAGCTCAGTCATTGTACATCTGAAGAAATTGTTAACAATTCCAATGCTATGCAAATGGCAGGGAAAAATAAACTACCTAAAGGTAACTTTGTACTGTTTTTCTTATTTGACCTCTTTTCAGCTTTTCTTATTCTTGACCATTTCATCTTGAAATCTCTCTTCTCTTGGTCACAGTGGTGAGATTTTTGTTCCTTTCCCTTTTACTTCTTTGATTACTTCTTCTCACTCCACTCCTCTTCCTTTCTCTTCATGTACTTCTTTTTTCCCCAGGGTTCCATCCCCAAACTTTTTCTCTTTATTTACATGCTCTGTACCAGTGAAATTTCTGTGATGATGTAAGTACTCTATATCTGTGCTGTCTGATACAGTAACCACTAACCGTGTTCACCTTTGAGCATTTGAAGTGTTGCTAGGGGAACCAAAGGGCTATTGACTACTTACTGTATTAGTCAGCGCAGCTCTATACAGCGATGTCTCCTACGTTTCTCTTTCCAGCCGGGTCTCCTCTCTGTAGCTGTCTTTTGGACGTCTTCACCTGGCCCACCACTAGCATTTATGTGCAAATTAGAAAAATACAACACCTCTCTACTCACCCCCTCAGCCCTTAGCTGTGCATCATGTAAAACAGCATTTACACAACAACTGTGAGTTTCAACATGGTGCTCCAGACAAGTCATGCTCAGCAAGTCCAGTGCTGAAATCATTAGCTTTCCTGATCAACATTCCTTTTTTCTTCCTGCTGCCTTTCTAAGTTAAAGACATCACCATTCAAGCCCAAAACCTGAGGTTTAATCTTAATTTCATTCAGTTCTTTACCATATACTTCCAATTGCTTACCGAGTTGTTGATTCCCTCTTTAGAAAATATCTTCTTTTCATAGCCTCTACTCCATGTTTGTATTCTCACCACATTCCATCTTGACTGAATTTGTGAATCAGGCTTTTGATTGTTGTTCTTGCCTTCACTTTTCCTCCTTTCTTTCCACCCTCTACAATGTCACTAGGCACTAACGCAGAGTTATCTGACCATATTCATTTTCTCCTTAAGCTTCCTTCAGGACAAAGTCCTAATTCTTCAACTGTACAGAAAACTGTTCTATCCTGGGCCTTGCCTGCCTTTTCAGCTTTAACTCTTGCCATCCTAGCACCTTGTCTCTTCCCATTTTCTGTGCTTTAGCCATTCTAAATTACTCGCAATTCTCCAAACAAATTGAGCTGTTTTGTGCCTCTTTGACTTTGTACATCTTCATTTTACTTCTGCTTTGCAGTCTGGTGAAACTCCTACTCCAGACTCAGCTCACACTTCATGTCATTGAAGTCTTTCTTTACCCTTTCTTGCCACCTCTACCCTGAAGAGTTAGTCGGACTCTATGGCATCTTGTATGTTGTACTTATTGTATTATATTGTAATATTTTAGATATATGTCTTTCTTCTATAAGATGTGAACTTCTTAGCTTATTAATTCTTATGTTCAGAGTCCTAATTCCCTTCTTAATGTTAAAGCTTATAAAATTATGCCTTCAAACAACGTACATAAATATATGCTATATATATATATTTCAACACACACACACACACACACATATATATATATATGGAGACCTGGTGGCACAGTGATTACGTGCTTGACTGCTAACTGGAAGGTCGGTGGTTTGAACTCACCAGCTACTCTGCGGTAGAAAGATGTGACAGTTTGCTTCCACAAAGATTAAACAAACAAACAAAACCCATAGCCATCGAGTTGATTCTGACTCATAGCGACCCTATAGGACAGAGTAGAACTGCCCCATAGGGTTTCCAAGGAGCAGTTGGTGAATTTGAACTGCCGACCTTTTGGTTAGCACTGCACTACCAGGGCTCCTCCATAAATAGTAAATCCTTTGGGACAGTTCTATTCTGTCCTATAGGGTCGCTATGAGTCGGAATCAACTCAATGACAGTGGATTTCGTTTGGTTTTACATATATGCATAGTCTGGAAAAAACATGCTAAAACTACGAAAATTTAACCAAATATTTCCAGAATGATCAAGTTTTTATTTTACTTAAGTTAGTGAAAAATTAGGAGTCCCCTGGGTGGCGCAAATGGTTAAGCCCTCAACTATTCTCTGAAAGGTTACAGGTTCGAACCCACCCAGAGGCGTCTCGGGACACAGCCCTGGTGATGTTCTTCTAAAAGGTCACAGCCTTAGAGAATTCAAAGAGTATTTAGAAAACCACATGGAACAGTGACTCTCTGCACACAAGGGGTTGTCATGAGTTGGAATCGACTCAATGGCAACTAACTACAGTGAAAATTAAAAAATAGGGCTTTGAGACTTGTGAATAAAGCACACTAATTATAAAGGAAATCTATACACAAAGGTAAAAATAAATCTGAAATGGTCTGATAAAAAGAAAGTGAAAAGGTGCTTTATTTCACGTTTTCACAGACAAAAAGGACTATTGTTTAGATGATGGCAGCCGGCTAATTTCAGTGTTCCTTAAAGAAAAAACAAGAGGAAAATGATTTTAAAAAAAGGAATAGGGTATTTATTTGGATTAGAATCTGAGGAGGATTTCTGGATGGAGGGGGTTCTCAAATACTGGAACTGAGAGGTTGTATTGAGAGGTTATATTTTCTTATAAGTGCCTTTTACAAATGTTGGTATCACATCTGTCTGGGGATGCTTAGTATGGCAGAGGGATCCTATCTCAAGGAACGGAAAGAAACTCCAATCCCCTATGCGGCCCTTCTGTAAATTTTATGAGGTTCTTTTTTTCAAATGTGAATAATTAGATTTTCTTACCTCCATCAATCAAATAAGATGCTTCTTGTTTTGCTTTAGCCTTTTGGTAAATGTAAGTTTGGGTAATGAACAGCAAAATTCTGCTCAACACTGGATTACAGAATACACATTTGACTGTAAAGTGTATAAATGTATATATACGAGTAGAGAACAGAACATTCAAAAATTGTGAAAAATGAGATTAAACCACAACACCTGAGTATTTTCTAAAAATTGTACTGAGCATACTTTGCCTTTTTTGCAAAATACTTCAATTGGAAATATGGAATCCAGTGATGTTACACTATAACTTGGCTAAACTTTGAAGGATGCTAAACTTAGAAGCAACCAAAACTCCTTGCCATCGAGTCGATTATAGCTAACAGAGACCCTATAGGACAGAGTAGAACTGCCCCATAGGGTTTCCAAGGAGCAGCTGGTGGATTTGAACTGCCAACCTTTTAGTTAGCAGCTGAGCTCTTAACCACTTCGCCACCAACTGTAGACATTAAAAACAAATGAAAACAAACTAACAAAAAACTCCTTAAAGTTCCATCCTAAGAAATGAGTGAAGGCTAAAAGAAACTACTACATAGTTCTGATTGTTGTTGTTTCTTAGAAAGAAATCTTTTAATAACTTAGACACTCTGCCGAAACAAACAAACATAGAATTATTTTAGGATACACCTTAGTCCAGTAGAAGTAGAATTATATTTCTTAGAGAATTCAAAGAGTATTTAGAATATAAATGAGCCTTATCTTTCCAAATAGTTACAAATATGTTTATAACAGAATTTTTGTAAATCATGTATTTTGAATTTAATTATATCATTCATCTTGTATTTTAAATCATATACTTTAAATTAAATGACGTAACTAATATTTTTTAAATCTACCACCTCCCATTTTCTTCTTCATTATAAAGGTATGTATTATTTTTATAACTTGTTTGTTTTCCTGTGGTTACACTAGTACATTTCAGCCTTTACAGTGATTTACATGATTGATGATGTTCACATTTACATTTCACTTTCCCCCAAAAGACTCCCGGGGGTATGCCAGGGTTATTCAAAGTTCCCAGCAGGATAGATTCTTATGACTACTTCTTTCTCTTAACATTCAAGAAAGCACACTGGAATGCAGGTCAATTAGAATGATGTTGTTAAAGGAATATAACTGGACTCCTCTCTAATTTATTTATGAAAGTAATCTTTTGCAAACTTCCATATTTTAACTGATATTTATAATACAATCCAAGTGACCGGTCTCAAAATAATCAAGACAAACTAGTTTGTGTGTGTTCTGGGGTTGGGGCGGGGGGGGTCTCAACTGTTTAAAGCTACTATTACTTGGGAAAAACACCTTCTTCAAGTAAACAAAAATCAGAGCTACACTTAGTTGTCTCAGGAATTTTTTTTTTTTTTTAATTTTAAGTACAGTACTTCGACTATCTTTTTACAATGAAGTGGGGGAAAATAAACCTTAACAGATTACTATTACAAATTTGGTTTGTAAAAAACAAGTCAGACAGGTCTATGCAGAGCCGACGGAATAATTTATCTTATGTCAATATGTTGTACTTGTCTGGCATAGGAAAGTTATATATATGATTTTCATTTCTTGATGTTCTGCCTTTCTACTAAGCTACCTTCTTGTATTTTGTTTCTTTCCTCATGTAAAGTGAGTACTTCATAAAACTTTACTTTTTATTATTCATTTTGAAAACCTTATTGCCTAATTATATTTTGGGGCATGACTGGCCAACAAGATTTTGTCTTCTTTCATTCCTGTCTGCTTTTACTAAAAGGAGAGTGCACACTCAGAGAGGAATTCCATTTCTAGGATTTGAGAATATGAGTACACTACTGTGCTTTTTTTTTGAAGACTTATTTAAACACATAACTAGACTCAAACTATCCATCTCTAGGATAAGTAGTCTCATGCTTTTCTTAGATCTAAGCAATAGCTAGCCCTTGAAGGTTCTAAGTTTCCAGGTGTGTGTGTGTGTGTGTGTGTTTTGTTGTTGTTTTTGGTTTGTTTGTTGCTTTGTTTTTTTGTCTTTTGCTTTTCTACTTTTTACAGTTTAAATATTTTATCAAAGTAATATATTCAAAGAGTAGGAAAAAATAAAAAGAAACAAACAAAAAAATCATTCCATATTCCTGCAACTCTGCATCTCAAAGTCTTACTCCCTAGAGAGAATCATTTTTTTAGTTGTCTCACATACTAAACACCATGCTTGTACTGCAGTTTCTTGTTTTATCGATTTTAGACTATCTTGACCTACTAAGGTAGATAAACGTTTTGGATAAGTTTTAACTATTTTACTGCTAGTACTCAGCTATGTAAGGAGTCAGGGTGACTCAAGTGGTTTGCAATTGTCTGCTAACTGAAAGGTTAGAAGTTCAAACCCACCCAGTGTCTCTGTGGAAGAAAAGGCCTGGCAATCTGCTTCCATAAAGATTATAGCCAAGAAAATGTTACTCTATAACACATGGGGTCGAAATAAGTCAGAGGCTGACCTCAGAGCAGCTCACAACAGTAACAACAATCAGGTATATAATTCTATATACCAGTAATCTTCTCATTCACACTTATGTATGAATAAGAATCATTTGGGGTATGAACATACAGCTGCATGTGCCCTGTCCTGAGAGAGTCTGACTCAGACATTTGTCTATGCCGTCGTTTACTTATTTGTAAAGAGAGCAGTGTTAGTCTTTTGCAATCAGGTTATAAGTTGGACCCTGCTATTCACATGCCTATACAACTAATTGCATAATACATACAATGTGTTTCTGAAAACTTTTATAGAAATAATATATTGTTGTTTCATTATTTAAATGTACTAGAGGATTAAAAACTAAAGTGTATATGAAAATGATATTTTTAGATAGTTTCTGAATTTCTGTAATCTCTGCTAGAGTTATTTGTATTTTCAAGTCCAAAGACTACTTCATTACTTATTCTCTTTCACATTTAAGTGTGAGAAAGTCATCCCTGGTTGTAGATCCCTGTCATACTAGAATCAATTCCGGTTTAGGAGGATACCTAATAAGTTCTGAATGTTTCCAGATGTTTGTAACCCTCTGTTGTTCCCAAGGGGTTTCTTGTCATCAAATATTCTACTTTTCCATTGATAATACTACATACATGCCCTATGCCTGTCACATTTTAGAGCCCAGTAGTCACTTTTTCAGCAAGATGAAACTTTAGTTTGGTATTTGATTATTTTGCATAGAATACATCTCTGAACTCAAAATAGCAATTGTTTGGAAAATAGGCTCCATCTTGCAAGAATTTATGTTTTAGATAACCTCACAGGAACCCATCAATTTCAGCAGAAGAACCAAAAGCTAGATCATAGACTTCAGTAATGTCACTTAACCTTTATTTACTTATCTGTAAGATGAAAGGGAACTAAATAATCTCTCAGGTTTAGGCCACATATGATTCTGTGACACTTTTTCCACACCCAAGGAATAAAGAAAGGGTAACATCTAAATATGGCAAATGCTTATTTGAATTTTAAAGTGGGCTTTAGAAAAAGCATAATTAATAGGAAAATACTGTGTAAATAGAAATTACTATAAAGTACTAAGGAGCCCTGGTGGCACGGTTGTTGAGATCTTGGCTGCTAACCAAAAGGTCGGCAGTTTGAATCCACCAGCCACTCCTTGGAAACCCTATGGGGCATTCCTGCTCTGTCCTATAGAGTCACTGTGAGTCGGAATCAACTGGATGGCAATGGGTATAAATTATTATATACTTCTGCTAGAAAAATGTATCAGCCTTAATTTTAGTAGAGTCTGCTCTAGTAGATCCTTTTCAAAATTTTTGGTTTTACCATAGGTCACTCTTCCTAAGGTAGATAATTTGGACTTAATACCAGAGTGAAAAACTAAAAACAAACAAAAGCAAAACAAAACCTCCCCACTAAAACAAACAAAGTGGGATTTTTTTTGTTCCATTATTGCTGAAAATTAAAAGTATGTATTTCACCCCAAGTCTTTAGCTTTTCCTTTCCTAATTGACCTAGTTAACCTTCTTTAATTTTGCCTTTAGTATAGCTACATGTCCTTGAACTTGACTTCAAAAAGATGATCAAAGGAAACGTGTCAGGAAATATTCCCCACTCACCCACCCTATAATTAGCAACAAATTAATTTGAGAAAAGCAATCTATGCCATCTTCAGTTAAACTTTACTCAGTATTAAATAAGTATATTGTTATGCAGTGACTGGACTTAATAGGCTAAGAGCCAAAAACTATTTGTTGATAAATCTGGGTAAGGGTTGAGAGTGGAAGATAAATTGCAGAACCAAATATTACAATCTTTGTTACATTATTTTTTAACATATACACTTTAACTTACATATGGTGATGCATAAGAAAGCAAACACAACAGCTAGTAGTATTTGAAAATAAAGACAAAGTAATTGTCTTAGTCATCTAGTGCTGTTGTAACAGAAATACCACAAGTGGATGGTTTTAACGAAGAGAAGTTTATATTTCCTCACAGTTAAAGTAGGCTAAAAGTCCAAATTCAGGGCATCAGCTCCAGCTGAAGTCTTTTTCTCTCTGTTGGCCTTCTCATCAATGTTCCCCCGGATTAGGAACTTCTCGGCACAGGGACCCCAGTCCAAAGGACGCGCTCTGCTCCCGGCACTGCTTTCTTGATGGTATGAGGTCCCCCTGTCTCACTGCTCACTTCTGTCTTTTACATCTCAAGAGATTGCCTCAGGACACAATCCAGTCTTGTAGATCAGGTCCTTCCTTACTAACACAACTGCCACCCATCCTCCCTCATTAACATCATAGAGGCAGGATTCACAATTTATAGGAAAACCACAGAATACGGGGAATCATGGCCCCGCCAAATTGATACACACATTTTTGGGGGGACATAATTCAATCCGCGACAGTAATCATGAAAAGAAATATCTTTTTTTGGGCCACCATTTCATTGTTGTTGTTATTGGTTGTTGTCATTGAGCCAGTTCAGATTGATGGTTACCCCATGTATGCAGAGAAAAACTGCTCCATAGGGTTTTTAAGGTTATGACCTTTTGGCAGCAAATGGCCAGGCCTGTCTTCTGAGGTGCCTCTGAGTGGGTTCAACTGCCAACCTTTTGGCTAGTACAGTAGTCAAGTGTTTAACCATTTGCATCACCCAGGGACTCCTCACCATGTCACGGAGTATGTACATTTCATGAAATCAAATATAAAGAAGAAATAACCTGACCTTAATTAGTACACGTGGACCTTTACTTCATGGTTGTATGTTTGGTGTTACAGTTTTTATTTGTATCACTTTTTTGTGTTTTATTTTCTTTTATAATATTGAACATCTACTTAAGATGCATAATGCATATTTGCTTTTGTCTGTTATTGAATTTGTCCTAATAAGAGATTGTGCTGTGTCTCACTAAGTAAAAATGCTTATTCTGTTTTTGTTGATTTTTTAAAATCTGATGACTTATACCCCAACCAGAACTAGTTTCATTTGACAGTAGCTGAGGGTGATACTAGCTCAAGAACTCAGTTATTGACAATATACCAAGAATGGCTAGATTGAAAATCCTGTTTATACAATGTCTGATTGAGCTTTAAGATAAAAAAAAAAAAGTACTTTTCTCTAATGGTTTTGTGTGCTCTCTTTTGCATCTTATTTAAATCCAGAGTTTGCAAGAAAGTTCATTTTACTGTATGAAACTATTTAGAGGTTTGTTTCACAATTACTCCTAGGTACTGGCTTTACAATCCTGTTATGAGTAATTTTTAGATCCTTTAGTGGGGCTTTGACTTGTGATAGTCCCTTTATGTATCTCTTATTATTGAGAAATCTTATAAATATAAACTCATATTTCTGCTTGTAAAACTGGAATGATTATATCCTTAAAGATGAGAGCCATACCCATTATCTTAATTTTTATGATTTTAAATATGAATAATAAATCTTAACAGTGCAACAGTTTACTTCTAATTCTACTTATGAGATTTTAGTTTAACTTTTTTTATTGAATACACATGTTTATATAGTTGTATGGTTTTATTAAGCATGCCAAGTAGATTTATAAGATTCTAAAAGTTTGTTCATTCAGCAAATGTATTTTGAGTTCTATTATGTGCCATACATTGTTCTAAGTACTGGTGATATGGTGGTGGACAAACCAGAAAAATACATATTTTATTTTTGCATGGAGCTTATGTTCTTATTGCAGGGATCTCCGTCAGTGTCTGTGTTTGCACCTCTTTAGCCTATAGCAATATTCCTGTGATGGGGGACTAAGAAACATGGCTTATAGCTTTTTGAAAACTATGTACTCCAGTATTACATATTATTACATCCACCCCTATTTAATGTGAATAGAAAATGTAATGTCTAAGTATATCAAAGTCCTAATTTAAAACAAAATTAAACAATACAGCACAACCTTGGTATCAATGTCACAGCGCTGCCTCAAAGAAATAGCTATTCACACCATCTTGGAGTAAGTCAGGACTGAATTTCCTCCATTTCTTTCCTCCATTGACCATTGTACGTTCATTCAAACCATTGTCCAGATCTGATTGGTTGATTCCTGGGCTTTGTCGTTTGTTAAATACGTTGACTATCACACCTGATTTCAGTACTTGTTATATCCTGGGTATTTTGATGCAAAACATTTATACATATACATATATAGGACCATTCTTAGAGTGTGTGGAGCCCTAGTGGCGCAGTGGTGAAGAGCTTGGCTGCTAGTTAAAACTTTGGCAGTTCAAATCCACCATCCGCTGCTTGGAAATCCTATGAACAGTTCAACTCTGCTCTATAGTGTTGCTATAGAGCTGGAATTGACTCAACGGCAACGGGATTTGTTTTGTTTTGTTTTGGTTTTGGTTTTTGAGTGTGTGTTGGGGGGACATATATTGGTAATTTTCTGCTTAGTTTTCTCTTCATAAATACTGGAGACAATCTCAAATTCAAAAGTTTCAAAACAAACTCATGATATTTCCAATAACCCTATGCCTTTGTCAATATTCCTCAACCCAGTTAAAATTGTAAGCACTCACTCAGTTACCTATGCAAGAACACATGGAGTCATCTTTGACTTATCCCTTACTCCATCATATCCATCAATTACCAATTTTATTGATTTACTTCCAAAATGTTTCTAGAATATCTCTCCTCTTTTTTAATTCTCTTGATGCTGCCCTAATTCAGATACTCGAAATCCTCATCCAACATAGTTTATTCACTTTTGAATTGATCTCCTTTTCTACACCGAATTTAACCCATTCTTTGTTAATCTTAAATACAGTTTATTCATGTCTGTCTTAGTCATCTAGTGCTGCTATAACAGAAATACCACAAGTGGATGGCTTTAACAAAGTGAAATTTATTCCTTCACAGTAAAGTAGATTTAAAGTTCAAATTCAGGGCGTCAGCTCCAGGGGAAGGCTTTCTCTCTCTGTCAGCCTTCTTTCTCATCAATGTTCCCCTGGATTAGGAGCTTCTCCACACAAGGACCCTGGGTCCAAAGGACACACTCTGCTCCTGGCACTGCTTTCTTGGTGGTATGAGGTCCCCCTGTCTCTCTGCTCAAGAGATTTCCTCAGGACACAACCCAATCCTGTAGATTGAGTCCTGCCTCACTAATACAACTGTCGCCCATCCTTCCTCATTAACATCATAGAGGCAAGATTTACAACATACAGGAAAATCACACAATACTGGGAATCATGGCCCAGCCAAATTGATACACACATTTTTTGGAGGACATAATTCAATCCATGACAATGTCGTTACCCCAATTTAAATTGTCAGTGATTGCCTATTGTCTACATAAATCCAAGTGATACAGCATTCTAATCTGGGCCCATCCAATTTATTTTGGGGCCTCTTTTATCACAGCATGCCTATAGGTTACCTATTTTCCTGCCATTCCAGGCTATGTTTTGTGTCTTATTCACAACATATGCATTTATACTTCTACACCGTTGCTTAGGGTGCTCTTTGAACTACTCTGCATTTGGGATCTTACTCATTCTTTAAGATTCAATTCAGATATCACTTACTCCTTGGTAACCCTAATCAGAATTAACAACTCCTATGTGTTCATATGAGTCAGAATTGACTCGATGGCAACGGGTTTGGTTTTGGTTTTTATGTGTTCATAAATGCTTTATGTACACCCCAGGTTTAATAATATTTCACCTGGCTTGTAGAGGAAGGATCATGTCCTGTTCATCTTTGTGTAATTTGTACCTTGTAGGAGCTCAGTGAACATTGAATTTCATTGAATGGAAAGCTTTGTATGTACTTAGAAACATTTAAAAATATATATATTTTTTATATACATGTATATACTCAAGTGGCTTAAATCGTTAGAAATGGAATGCAAATATCTGATTTTATTTTACTGTGTTTCATTTTTCTTTGTGGGGTGATGGAACGCTGCTTGCATTTATGTAACATTAAGGTTAAGTCTCAGTTCTCAGATTAAGGCTTTCTAATATTATTTGGTAGTTACATGTTGCAATATGTTTCTCAGCAATCTGTTTAACACAAATACTCTGAAATAACTTGATATTGTCCCGCTTTTATATAAAGAGAAACCTAGAGCATGTTGTTGTTGTTGCTGTTAGGTGCCATCAAGTCAGTTCCGACTCATAGTGACCCTATGCACTACAGCATGAAACACCGCTCGGTCCTGGGCCGTGCTCACAATCATTGTTATGCTTGAGCCCATTGTTGCAGCCACTGTGTCAATCCATTTCGTTGAGGGTCTTCCTCCCCTTTTTTGCTGACCCTGTACTTTACCAAGCATAATGTCCTTCTCCAGGGACTGATCCCTCCTGACAACATGTCCAAGGTATGTAAGACGCAGTCTCGCCATCCTTGCTTCTAAGGAGCTTTCTGGTTGTACTTCCAAGACAGATTTGTTCGTTCTTTTGGCAGTCCATGGTATATTCAATATTCTTTGCCAACACCACAATTCAAAGGCATCAGTTCTTCGGTCTTCCTTATTCATTGTCCAGCTTTCTCATGCATATGATGCAACTGAAAATACCGTGGCTTGGGTCAGGTGCACCTTAGTCTGTCTTCAAGGAGGTCTTGGCTTTTCAACACTTTAAAGAGGTCTTTTGCAGCAGATTTGCCCAATGCCATACATCTTTTGATTTCCTGACTGGTGCTTCCATGGTTGTTGATTGTGGATCCAAGTAAAATGAAATCCTTGACAACTTCAATCTTTTCTCCGTTTATCATGATGTTGCTTATTGGTCCAGTTGTGAAGATTTTTGTTTTCTTTATGTTGAGGTGTAATCCTTACTGAATGCTGTGGTCTTTGATCTTCACTAGCAAGTGCTTCAAGTCCTCTTCACTTTCAGCAAGCAGCATTGTGTCATCTGCATATGGCAGATCGTTAATGAGTCTTCCTCCAATCCTGATGCCCCTTTCATCTTCATATAGTCCAGCTTCTTGGATTATTTGCTCAGCACCTAGAGCATACAATAATCAAATAACTAAGGCATGTGATGATTAAAATCACACAGCTCAGGTCCCCAGCTCATGAATGTATGACTGTGGAGAACTTCCTTCTCTGATAGCCAGAACTCAGTATGCGTAAAGATTTCAAAAGTGTTAATACTTTGAAAAAATCTACATGGCTAACAAAGAATGTTCTTTATATACGGCACTGATATTATTTGAAAATTCTTCTCATCAAGGTATGATAGATTGAGAGGGACCAACGAAACCTTCTAGTAGGGAACACCCAGGAAAGAAGTTTTGTGAACTCATTTGAGCTAATAGCTGTGGGAAAACAAGGTGGGAGGACTTAGTCTTTGGGAATTCTTTCAATTCTCACCTAGGCTACAGTGCCTGCAGTTCTCTGCCTCCAAGGTTCTCTCTTTATCCAGATTTTAGAAATGCTTATGATAACATCCTATATTTTCATGTTATTTATGCACAGGTTTTGACTTCATAAATATTTCAGGCATAACATATTCTCCCCTTGAGAAGAGAAGAACCGTTTGGACAGTGGAGGCAATAGTAGTAATGGCAGCAGAGGTAATAGTACTACCACTATTTATGGAAGTCCCAAAGTAGTAGTAAATATTCATGGATTCCCACAGCTGCAGCTTGAAAGACATTATACATTAACAAGATCAACATCTTTTTAAAAATGAAACACTGAAATTGAAAAAGTTTATTGATTCTCTATGGTTTTAATAGAATAAAGATTTTATGTCTTTAAGTATGTGGGGAGAATAGCAAATAAGACCATATGAACTTTTACTTATTAGTATCTTTTCCCTATTATTAGTATCAAATTCCCTATTTGTGACTCTGGAATAGGAAATATTTGTTCAACCTCCCCCCCTCCTTTTTTTTTTTTTTTTTTGATAAAGAAGGTATTTTTCAACTCTTATACCTCATTCACACAAATAGTCATTTATAGGGTGAAAGAAAACCTTCAATTCAATACGTCCTTATTGGGCACCACTATATGCCAGGCACTGTGTCAGTTACTTTATCAGTTTTACTGTATTTGCTCATAATTCCTGGATAACTGTTATTTAGGTTTTTCACATTAAATTATTATCAGGATCTATAAAACGCTACAAAATTCTGGATACATTTTGATTTCCCCCCTAAGCACCCCACTCCACAACTTTTCAACACTGAAGTTTAGTCCTAAATAATGACACTCTTAAATTTCCTTCCAACCACAGAGATGCCAACAAAAATTCTGTCAAATACTGTTAACGCCATAGAACTCTGTTAAAAATGACTCATTCCTACCAAGATATATGAACAGTATTGAATTAAGCCTCTCAATAGTGTTAACTTTTTCTTTGAAACAGTGATCATGCTGTGAAGTGAAATGTTATTGCTGTTTGAGGTTGCTTTTCTACATCCTCAGGGACACAATAGCCTTATTATGTTGATTTGGTTTGACTCTTTAGTCCTTGGCACTGGGGTCCAAATGTCAGGTGACCCAGTTGTCTCAACTCACGGCGCTGTAGGGAAAGCCAAGTAACTGGGTGTCACTGCTCAGTTTTTCTGGATGTTTTTGCCCTCCTTAGCCTCTCCATGTTCTTGTTTTCTTCCAGGATCATCAAACCATATTTTCCTTTCTGAAAGCTCTACTTTCATTTACTGTTGTATTGCAGATTAAAGGCTTATGCATTAGAAGGTTATCAGCTAATCAATAAACTTCAGTCATCCCATTTCATGATAAAGCTGTCCCATTGATCAAAGTGAAAAGTTAGATCCTTTGCTTTTAAATGGCAATTTCAGAAAGCTCAGATGTGCATATGGGATATGGGGTTCTATCTTCTTATGTATATTTAGAGGTAGCCATATGCATTTATGTGTGTGTGATGTACACATAAGCAGACCCATATATACGAATGGCTCCATATGTATTTTATTTAAAATATCACATTTTCACTTTTCTTAAAAACTATGTTAATTCTAATTGTCAGCAAACCTCTCAAAATGTGTGTGTGTATTTTTAAATTATACACTTCTTGCCTATTAAAATGTATGATCTTTTTTTTTTTAGGTCTAATATTAAAGTGTCTCCTAAACCTCTAATTTCAATGATTGTTCACGTAGTAAAATACACACAAATGCAGTGATTACAAAATTGGAAAAGAATACGCTCTTATTTCCATATTAATACAAAGGTAAATGGATAATAGTTTTAGAATTCAAAATTTAACGTCTTATTTTCATAAAATACACCTTGTCGTTTTGATTACATCCCCACCATTATTATTTTTTTAATAATGAAAAATATGTTAAGCCAACAAACATTCATAGTACCAGCTGTTGCGCTAGATGCTATGCGGTGGAAGATAACTACAATACTAGCAATAATACTAATGCCTTTGTTTAGCTGTTTCGAGTTTTTACGCCATTTCCACATCCCATATCTCATTTGCTTCTCACAGTGACCCTGGGATGTTGGCAGAGTGGCCAAGGCTCAGAAAGATTTAGTGTGGTTCCCAAAATCTCATAGGTAGTGAATGACAGAACCAAGACCCATCTTATGACATTTTCTCTTGTACTCTTTTCAGCAAAATATGCTACCCTGTCATTCATTGAATTGCTATGATTCAATGAGTGAATAAAATGCACATAAGTATTTTTGTCCACATGCACGTACACATACATAAATATACATGTTTGTATAATACAATAAATCAAGGAAAAAAAGGAAACCTATCAGAAAAATAAATGTTTCTTATTGTTTATAGCATTCTCCAATATGCTTATAACCCATATAATCTATAATTTGTAACACCATGCATGAAATAATACATATATGGAAAACAAGGGTGGGTAGACAGCTCCTTAAGTTCCCTATTACTCTATGAAAACCTTTACCCTCCTGCTTTGAATTGGAGAGGTGTGGTTAAGTCCTATGTATACAGAGGCCTTAAGCTTCAGGATTCCTGAATGTTTATGTAACAAAATAATGATGCTCCCAAAAGAGCATTTTAAAATTTTGGTTTGGTACACTGTTTATCTTTGGGCAGTGAATAATTAGGCCCAAAACATTTGCAATATAATGCTTCAATTAATTGAAACTCACATTTGGCATTTTGTCTGTTTTACTTTTTTTAAATATTCATGTCATTTGCAGTATTGATGCTGTAGATACTAAAGCTGTACAATATAAACATGGTGTGATTCATTCAGGGAACTCAGTACAGCTTACTGCCTTAGAGCAAGGCATTGGCTCCAGGGTGTTTGAGTTTAAATTCCATCTCTGTAAGTTACTAGGTATATGACCTGGCACAAGCTACTTAAGGTCATTTATATCTCGGTGTTTTCCTAGGATGACTTGAGTATTAAAGGAGTGTATACTTGTGTGTATAACACTGTGTATGTTTACATGAAATAATAAGTAATATGTATTTCTGGCATATAGTAAACATTATAAGCTCTTATTTTGTGTATACCAAAAACACGAAATATATACAGTACACAATTTATATTATGATACGTTACAAATACATCCATTTCTGATCAACTTACCTTTATGTGTTGGTTTCTGTGTTTTATTTTTATCATAATCAGAAATTACATACATACCTACAGTCTGTATGTATGAATACTGTAAAATACTCCTAAGAACAACGTCATCTTTAACTGCTGATTACATTAAGTATTTCATTCATATCCACCTGATACTGTCAAAAGAAACTCTGAAGTGTTTGTTCAAACCTATTGTATGTAACTTTGGCCATAAGGTTACATAAAGTGTTTGCTAAAAACATTTTGGTACTTGCAATATAGGCCCAGTTATAGGATCAGGTAATACCTTATGTTTAAGATCATGGGTTATGAATTCTGGTTGATCAAGGACACCCTAGTTTATGGGTCTAGGAAAATTGTATCTTCAATGTTTTTGTTGATTTTGAAGTTAATGTATTCATTGAAAGGGAAAAAAGTATTGATTTTTTAATTGAGATGCAACCTTTACAATGCAAAGCAATAATCATTATAGTGTTCACTCATCCTGAAGAAAAAATTTTTGCTAGTAAAATAGCAATAATCAAAATGAGAACTACATTAGAAGGGTGCTAATTTTATGATCATTGCTATTTAAATAATAAAAATGAAACCACCGGACACTTGCTGTGATGCTACTTGCAGTGGTGTGTTTGACTTCAGATATGGCTTTCTTGAAGCCTGTTTAGAAGTAACTGGCTGCTTAAATTGTGAATGACCAAAGCTCATCCTTATAAAATAGCTACTTCTCCAGTGAATCAATTATTAGGCAGCAGCTGGGCTTGTACAAGGCCAGATGTGTTTGATTGAAGCATTTTACAAATAATAGTATAATTATTCTTATATGATAAAAGATTCATATATTTTAAGCTTGCAGGGAAAATCAGCAACCACAAGAAAACAAATTGGAATTTAAGTGTTTCAACAATTGGATATTAAAATTATGAAAAACAGATTCTAGTTTTATCTGAAAAAAAATGAATATCCTAACATCAGGCTATTGTTCAGAACTGATGTAGAGATCTTAAAGTAACTTTTAGCTCAAAGGCTGCTTGTGGACTTTGGAGTCCCATGTATTTGAGTTTAAATCTTACTTTTATAATTTACCATATTTGTGATCTTGGACAAATAACAGCCTCATAAGTAAAAGTGGAAAGTAAAAGGGGTAGTATGATGATTAAATGCGATGGTTTATGTCATAGCTTTGTCACGTAGTGTAGTATTTAATAACTAAGTAGCTTTATAGAAATAAGACTCTATAAATATCTATTTAACACATGAATGTTTTGAGGCCACAGACTTTCATAAGCAGAAATGAAGACTCAGAATAGTAATGCCAATTATACAGTTAAAAAAAGCAAGAATGATGGCATTTGACTGATCTATCAATGAAGGCCTTTGCCTGTTATGTCATTCCTGCTGCCAAATGCTGGTAGAATATCTTACCTAGATATATGTGATGAAGAGATTGTTCTCCAAAAAGTAAACATCAGCCTCCTTTTGATTACGCTCTACTACCAACTCAAAAGAAGGAAATACTACAGATGCAGCAACATGTATGTTACAAATTCGTGAAAGACCCTCCTCTTTCTCTAGTTTATGTGGTTGGTTTGGTTGTCTGTGCACAGTGCTATATTTTCTTTAAGAAAGATAAATACTGTATTCATGACTCACAATTGAAAAAAAAAAAGAAAAGATTCTATAGGCCAAAACATTTTTAAACCATTCTTTGATTTGAGAGTCATCTCATCTTGGAAATTATCTGAATTACTTGTATAGTTACAATGCCAAGATGAAGGTAAACAGATATTTAAGTATTTATTTATATATGATAGAGTTCTTATGCATAAAAAATAGGTAAAATAAATGATTCCTGCCTCCAAAAAAGCACACTGGGAAGAAGAAGGGGTAATCTTATATGCTGGGAACAGTTAAGGTGCGTAGAGTGGGGAGTTAACATAGCAGCTATGCGTGCAGGCCCTGAGTCCTATTAGGCACAACACCCCAAGCACTACTTTCTAGCTGAGTGACCACGGTAAGTCACTTAATCTAATTCCATTTCCTCATCTTCCAAAGGATCTCACGATAATAAGGATGCCATAGGTGTGTAATGAGAATAAAATAAGTCAGGGCATTAGTAATCACTAATGATTTTATTATTTTACTAACAATATAATAATGCTACATGATGAAAATTAAATGAGTTTCATAGACAGTAAGTTGTGTAGTTTTTTAAAAATTATTTTTAGGTAAGAGATCAACATAGACTAGGGTAGTTGAGAAAGACTTTATAAAGAAAACGGAACTTGGAACTAGAAACTCGCACTGTTGAAATATTATATTAGACGTAAAGGAAACTAGAGATCATGCACCCAATCTCTATTTGATGCACAATAATACTTAACACTTGCAGAGTGTTCACTACATGCTAGGTATTCTTTCAAGCACTTTACATATGCTTTAATGCACCTAACCTTTACAACAATGCTGTTTAATAGGAACTACTATTATCTCCTTTTTTTTAGGTGAGAAAATTGTAGCACAGAGTAGCTGAACGATTTGTTGCTTGTCACAGAACTACTAAGTTGCAGATATCAGGCTCCAGAGTTTCACTCTTAACCCTTATGATACACTCCCTGTCAGGCAGAGCTATGTGTCCAAACTAAGATCATCAGGAGCAGGGGTGGGTTAACTAGTAAGCAAGGTATGCACAGGCTTACAGTAAGCAAGGTATGCACAGGTTTGTGTTTATTAATCTGCTCTGCACAGTTTCACATGGGTTTCACCACATCTGTGATGTGGTGAGAAACAGGTGAAATTGTGCACTACAGATTAGTAAGTAAGCACAAGTAAACCCATGCATACCTTGTTTATTGGGTAACCTGTCCCTGAGAGTTTGTCCAAGGTGACAGTAGTTAGTGACAGAAATGGAAATTAATCCTAACCCTTGGGCACCTACCTGATCTTCAGTATATATATATATGTGTTTACCACACATCAATCGGCTTTTCAAGATTTGTATCATTTACCCAACGGTGAAGGGAGGGCCTATTAGGTAGCATGAAGACCAGATGTTAATTGCTCTGACGTAGAAATGAACATTTTCTCTCCCTAGGAGAGAATGCAACAGTGTTTGGAGATAGAGGTGTGCACTGGGAAGGAATGGGTATGACGGTTGATAGGTCAACTAAGTCAAACTTTGTGGGTCAGCAAAAGTCAGTATGTTTGGAGTTTTTCCTAAGAACAAATGGGCCAGCCTGAGAGTGAAATTATACGTCATGTTATAAGGTAGGGGAAAACAGAGAGGAAGAAGAGCAAAAGAGCTTAATATGTTTTGCTGTAAACATATTACTTTAGCATATAGCTACACTTGTGGTTAACCATATTTAGAACAAATATATACTAAGGGTAATGCATGTTTATTCAGAAATTTTATGGTGTGTCAGTGGAAACTAATGTGATTATTCAAAGAAATATCACTGGCTAAGAATTTAGGCATGTATTGTAAGGGAAGAGGAGAATCAGGCTTTATCTAACTTAATTTTTATCCCGATACACATTCTCAATTTACAAAGCTCCTATTTACTTCAAAGGGATGGGAAGAGAATGCAAACCTGGCCTATTATGTTTGTGATCATATGATTGTTTTGCAGGTGGTATCCATGTGTTTCGCAAAGCTCATCTTTTCTACTCACACACTTTTGGAAGGAGAGCAGAGTGCTCTTTCATCTTCATATTTTTCTAGTTTCTTGGAACTATCAATTACAAAGGAGAGCTGTATAAATCTTTGTGTTTCTAAGTGCTAATATAAGCTGCTGAATATATCGGCTGGCTACAGTATTTGATGCACTTAGTAGCCACTATACGTGGTTAGTTACAGCAGATGCATTGGTAGAGCTCTGTGTTCTAAAGAATTAGATTATAATTCAGGAAATAAAGTAAAAAAAGAAATCCATTCTACACATGAGTCTCTTACATTGTGTTATGCTGGTAAAGCCATTATGTGGCTTGAAAGAATGCTGTTTATTTTCATTGACTATTATTCTCTCTGGGCACTGAATTATAGAAAAATGATTACCTCTGTAATTAATTTGTGATCTATAGCAGACATTATAATATCTGCTCATTTACATGGTCATGCTGTTAACTTCTAAGAGTCACAGAAGTTTAAATTTAAATAGATGCCATATTTAAATAGTTGGCATGCCAATAAATAATAGTTTTGACAGTTTAAAGGAAGGCACTTAAGCATTAGAATAAATTGTGTTTAATAGACTACCTCATTTAAGAATAGAGATTTTTTATATAAACCTTATCAGTAATCACATCTTAAATTTTACAAACCCAAGATTAGTAACTTTAATGTTTATTTAAGGTGAAATTTCTGTGAAAATAAAATCATATGCAGAATTCATTTACCAGTTGGTGCATCTGTATATTATGAATAACATAAAGACTTCCATTGTGGAAGGGTTAGTAATGATTTGCTGTGTATTTTACTGTTGCCATAAAATGCTCTAAGATAGAAGTAAAAAGATTTGTAATCCTCTAATATTATTGCCTCTGTGCTAAAATTTTCTATTTCCAGTAACACCTGTACACCACTGGTACCTAGTTAAGATCTACATTTTATGTTTAATGTGGTAAACTAATTTCCTCCTATTTGCAGTTAGCAAGTCAAATTTATATATATTTTTATATATATATACACACACACATTGGAATGTTGTCATGACACTATTACTAAGCAGCCAAATTTAGTAACAGGTGAGATGTCTTGGTTCCCATCAGATAAGGCTTGGTTCCTGAAGGGTCAGAATGATATTACATGTAGTTTTCTCCTGTAATGTAACCTCAAGGATGCACTTTGAGATAGTGTAATAGAAAGGCTCTAGAATAAGAAACAGAAATCCTTTGAACTAGCGGTTGAGAAGTTGCCTCAACAACTCTGTAAGCATAATAAAAAATTAAAGATATTTTTTTACCCATTTAGGTAGCCCATTTAAAGTGGAAATTAATAAAATATCTTAAATTAGAAGTGTATATAATTAACGAATAGTGATATACTTGATTTTATATTTTCAGCTATTCTACAATTGCATATCACTGCATTATATCAAGGAGTCCTTGGGTGGCACAAATAAATGGTTAAGTGCTAGACTACTAATTGAAAGGTTGATGGTTCAAACCCACCCAGAGATGCCTTGGAAGTAAAGCCTGGCAATCTGCTTCTGAAAGGTCACCCTATAGAGTAATTCTGCTCTGCACACTTGAGGTCACCATAAATTGAAAACCATGGGACAAGAATAAACTACAACAAAAACAGATCATATCAACTAAGTAAAATATAGTTGTAATTTACTTTATGTAAATACATCTTATTATAAATTTGGCTGCAGGGTATAGTAGTCAGGAGATTTAATATGCTGTATATTCATGATTAAAGTATTTCTCAGTAATTTTTCATATTGAGGATTGTGAAGATGGACAAGATTAATTTCTTAAACTGCTTATGAAACTCTGTAATCTCATTTGATTCATTTATGACTCATGACTCCCAGTTGGATCCCAATGAAAAATTAAAGGTTTGTTTCTGTTAAAAAAACAAAAAACATTCTGAATCTAAGGTATAACACATTTTTAAAAAAGAAGCTTATATTCAAAGGAAGCAAACCATTAAAAAATGAGTATGTTAAGAAATCAGAAAAATTACAAAATGCTAGTTCAATTCTAAAACTCTTCATTCCAGTAAGTTTTCTTGGGATTATATCCTTTAGCTATAGAAATGTGACCTGTGTTTTCACTAATCATTGACATCGGTTCCTGCAATACTTGCAAAGTAAACGGGGATCTGTCAGTTCCTCATATAGCGTATCTTGCATGGTATCTCTTGACTCTTTATTTCATGATCCTGTCCAAGGTTCCCTCGCTTGGTTTCCTTTATCAGCTTTTGGCTTGTTTGGTTCTTATTTTACTGGTGAAGACTGGGTTTGTGTCAGTAGAGACTGTTTATAATGAATTATTTCTGATGTCACTTTTGTGTTATAGATGTTTTTAAGTTAATATTTATTGTTAGGAAATGACAAAGGGCTTGATTGACATCTGGTTGTACCGATGGAATTGTCACAGTTCAGGAAGCAAACCCTACTACTCAGCTGTGAGTCTTACCTTTTTAAGAAAGTCTCAGATTTTGGTAAGGAAGTTTGGCCTACATCAATATTTCCTACATCAATATTTAAGAATAAACTATACTTTTTGAAATGTTTCTACATAATAAGGATTCTTTTTTTTTTCTGTGCAATGACTATTTTGAGGTTGAAAGCATGTTCACAAATTATAATTTTTTTTTAATTTTTCTATCTCACAAATCTGCCTATTCTTTTTAGGGCTCTTAATCTGATGTAAGGTCCCTGGGTGGCTCAAACGGTTTGCTCTTGGCTACTAACTGAAAGGCTGGCAGTTCAAACCCACCCAGCAGTGCCGTGGAAAAAAAGGCGTGGTGATCTGCTTCCATAATGATCTTCTTCCAAGTTTACAGCCAAGAAACCCCTATGGAGCAGTTGTATTCTGTAGCAGGTCGTCAGGAGTTGGAATCAACTCGATGGCAATTTGGTTTTTGTTTAATCTGACATAGTTAAATGATGATTTTTCAAGATGGGTGAAATACTTTGGGTAAAAACTGTTCTGTGAGAGTAGTGATTGCTTATGGAAACTGCTTTAATGTAGATTGAATTAAATATTATAAGGTATTTTTAAAAGGAAATTCCAAAAAATTTTTTCAGGGTGGAAGTGATAAAAATGTTGGGCCAAATGAGTAGTTGGTTTAAATAAAATTTGTTCACAGACTTTACCCTAGTTAATATTAACAGCTGTAACAATTGAGGCCAGGTGACAGATAATTTCTTGCTAAGAAGGTGTTTATTGTCAGGAAAATTGCAAAGTTTCCTTTGTAATTACTTTATCTTTGTTATTTTGGCAGCCTGTAAAGTTTTATTGGCATTTACTGAAAGGTACTTTTTTTGGCCCTCGCCAGCTGGCTTTCTTTTTTGGGCAAACTTTCCTAGCTCTGGTATTCAGAGCATTTTTTCAACTTTGATTGTCTACCGATGGGGTCTTTTTGAATAAGGAGCCAAGTGGCTAATAGTGTCTGAATTGATCTCAAGCAGGCCTTCAGTAGGGTGACAGCAGAATGCTGCAGGTGTACTTCAACCTTTTGAGGTTTGCTTCCTACTTATCTAGCATATCATTTTGGTGCTAAAGTGGTCAATTTAAGACCATGCAAATTACAGGCTCTTTTCATGTACAGACTGGAAGAAAAGTGTGTGAAATTATAAATCAAAAGTGAAGATTTACTAACTGTAAAGAAAATGAAATTTTTCAAGTAGTGAAGTTCCACCAAATCGAAATTGAAGATCTCTTTCAAGGGGTATATATAAAAACTCATAATGCACAGACATTTAAAAAATAGAAAAATAACATAATTTTATCAAATTCTTGCATATAGATTTGGAGTTTTGATTGGCGTTCTCCACTCTGTAGGCCGTGTATTGTTTTTCTTAACCCTGGACTTATTGAAAGACTTTTCCAGGTCATGCTAATGTATATGAGATGAATTCTTAGTTTAGAATTACACTGCTCTATTTCTGAAGACCACAGTAATAAATTCATTTACACAAGTGTTTACATCACTAATATCTTATTTCATTGCTCTAAAAATAATGCAGGTGAAATGGTTGCATTTTATTTCATAAAAACTTATTTGACTACTTGTTCTTAGTAAAACCTATGAATCTTATTGATAACTCCTGATCCTATAAACTCTTTTTAGGAATCTTATTCTAGTGTGATGACAGGCATGTTGCTATTTGACAGACTTCTGTTGGAATGCAACAGCATCTTAATGTTGTTTTGTATCTTAATATGGTCCATTGAGTAATTAGTGTAAACTTTTGTCTAGGAGCTCCCATGTTTGTGAATTAAAAAAAGGAAAATTAAAGATCATATTTATTTTTTAAGTAATATATCTTTAAATGCTACCACCTGCATTGGGTACTGTGTCTTATCTGCATTTTTTTTTTTTTTAATATCAGTGGATATCAAAGAATATATTTAGCATTTCTTTTTTTTTTTTTTCTGAACCATTTGTTAGAAATTCACATAGATACACCACAGAGCATAGCACTCTGGGATTTATTCTGGACTGCCAGGGGAGAGGGAGTGCTGGATAGAAGGAAGCCCACCTTTTATATGTCCTTCCTGTAGCAGAAATCTGTTTTCATGTTCACTCAGTAACTGGGACAGAATGCCCTTGGTGTCAGGGCATTCTGCAGGGGCACTCCTGCCGTAGCATCTCCGCAGAACTTCTTAACGCTGGACTCAGAAACAGCTGAGAGTGCTGGGATATCCAAGTCCCTACGTGTCCAGTCTTTTCCAAATAAATATTGTCCATTATTTGAAAGAAATTACCGAATTACTAGGTTGAGAAGAAATCTTTATTTTTGGAACTTTGCAGGACTTAAAGGGTATCCGTATTAATGCACAGCGGGACAGTTTCAGCAGAAGAGGTGTTTTCCATATTCAAAAAGATCATAATTAGGTGATTCTTTCAGTAGAGCACTTCTTAGGAGTTATGAAAATGGGTGGGCATTTGGGTGTGAATTTGATTCAGAACTTCATTTAATTTATTAGATCTGTTTCTCAAATAGCTGCAGCTTGTTCAGGTTTTATTTCTGCCAGTTGGATCTGAAGTACTGTATGTTTGGGCTCACTGTACAAAATTGGTTTCCAAAAAAATAGTGTCGTGCTGCTTTCCATCTACTGGACCAGTAGGGGTAAGAAGATCTGATTTGAAGCCAATGCAAAACGCAAAACTGATTAGATTTGGACTGTTCATACATTAGGCCTTCCTTTCCCTTGTCTTACGCTTTCCAGATGGAAGAACGTTTCCTCCCAGGGCACTTTCTTCTGGCAATTAGATGGTAAAGGTGAGGATTGCTTAGTACCACCACCACTGAAGTACTATTATATTAAGTGTGGACTTCAAAATCTAGGGGAATGAATCAACACATTCTGCATTTGGTGTTTTTATTTTTCAGTTAATGATGCTTTTAAAATTAGGAATACAACTTTCTATGTTTTGATTGTGCTTTTTGTTTTATTAATATAGAATCTCACTTTCCTACAGCAACTGGAAAGTAAGTGGTCCACATAACTGAATTTAAGGGAGACTTGAAATACTTTTTTTTTTAATCTTCATTTTTTTAAAAATTGTGCCTTAGATAACTATTTACATAGCAAATTAGATTTCCATTCCATAGTTTGTATGTAAATTGTTTCATGGCCTTGGTTTTATTCCCCACAATGTGTCAGCACCCTCCGTGTTTCTGCCCTGGGTTCCCCATTAGCTTTCATCCTGATTTTCTACCCCTTCCTGCCTTCTCATCTTTGCTTATGGGCAAATATTACCCTTTTGATCTCATATAATTGATTGTTCTAAGGAGCATGTTCTCTTGGGTGTTATTGTTTACTTTACAGGCTTGTCTTTTGTTTGGCTGGAAGGTGGTCTCTGGGAATGGCTTCAAGTTCCAGGTGAGAAGGCTCTCTTAAGGCCGTAGTCTCAAGGGTTCCTCCAGTTTCTTTCTGACCAGTAAATCTGGTTTATTTTGTGAATTTGATTTTTTTTCCTACATTTTTTCTCCTGCTCTGACACCCTCAGCTGTGATCCCAGTCAAAGTGTTCAGTAGTGGTAGCTGGGCACCATCTAGTTCTTCTGGTCTCGGGATTGTGTAGGCTTGGGTCATTAGTGCTTTGGACTAATTGTTCCCTTGAGTCTTTGGTTTTCTTCATTCTCCTTTGCTCTGGATGGGAAGAGACCACTAGCTGTATCTTGGATGGCCACTTGCTAGCTTTTTAAGACCCCAGACACTACTCACCAAAGTGGGATGCAGAACATCGTCTTTATGAACTATGTTGTGTCAATTGACATAGATGTCCCTCGACTCTATGGTCCTTTGCATTTGAGCCTAGGAACTTCATCTCATGAGGTGTTTGGTTATGTCTAAGAGATTTTCCTGACTGTGCCCCTTGTGTGATCTATTGTCTATATTAATATATGAGTAGCACCTACTGTCATGTACATAGAAATATCCACCACCAAACCTATAACCGCCAGTGGGTGTGCTCCCTTACACCCTCCCACACCTCTTGGCATGTCTATCTACCTATGTATCCATTTGTGAATTATTGTTTGTTAATACTATTGCTTGTATGCTTATCTATGCTATAGCAGTTATCATAAATCAAACCAAAACCCATTGCCATTGAGTTGATTCTGACTCATAGTGACCCTCAAGGGCAAAGTAGAACTGCCCCATAGGGTTTCCAAGCAGCCGCTGGTGGATTCAAACTGCCGACATTTTGGTTAGCAGCGGAGCTCTTAATTACTGTGCAACCAGGGCTCCACAGCTACCATAGTTACCCTTTATTTTTGCATTCTTCTCAGTGTCCTCTCTTGCCTTGGTCCTGTTTTGCTGACTTCTCCCATATCGTGTATTGCCTTTCCTTTCACTGGTATTAACACGTGTCTTCTATCTGGTAATGTTCCCTCCTTCCCCCTCCCATCCCTGATAACCATCAAAGAATTTTTTTCTTTTTTCTTTTTCTGTGTGTAAACCTTTTGTTGTTACTTTATAATAGTGGTCTTATATAATATTTGTCCTTTTGTGATTAACTTGTTTCACTTGGCATAATGTCCTCCAAATTCATCCATGTTGTGAGATGTTTTGCAGATTTGTCATTATTCTTTATCTTTCTGTTGTACTCCATTACGTGTATATACTACAGTTTGTTAATCCATTCATCTGTTGATGGGCACTTAGGTTGTTTCCATCTTTTTGCTATTGTGAATAATGCTGCAATGAACATGAGCGTGCAAGTCTATTTGTGTCACAGCTCTTATTTCTTTAGGCTATATACCTAGGAGTGGGATTGGTGGATCATATGGTATTTCTAGTTCTAGCTTTTTGAGGATGCGCCATACCATTTTCCCTAGTGGCTCTCCCATTTTACTTTCCTACCAGCAGTGAATAAGAGCCCCAGTCTCCCCCAAACTGAAATACCTTTTAAAGCATCAAGTGTTTTAAAATGTTAACCATATTGCATGCATATCTTTCTGATAGGCAATATGTACCCTCCTTTCTTAAATATGGTATATTGCACGTGATTTTGCTTTCTCGTGACAATTGAGGGTCATCATTATGAATGTCAGTTACAGCACTTTGCTAAAACGCAGTAATGCCCTCCATTATTACTGAGATCTGTGCCCTTATTACAGAATGGCCTTTGAATATTATGGCCTCTGACGTCTTGTATCAGATTTTACCATTTTATCATCAGATTGACTACTGGCAATCCTTGGAACACCTTTGCTTGTAGACAATCCTCACAGACTGTCTGTCTTCCCCCTGTATGTGTGTCTCTGTGTCTATTCTGCTCTTTTTTTAAGAAATCAATATTAAATTTAAAGTTTTATGGAAAGATTACCCAGTCTAACACCTTCTTTTTGAGGAATAGGAACAGAAGCCCAGAGAGGTTGTCCAGTTTGCCCATGGTAGTGCTAGATATACACTGGAACTAGATACAGATTACCTGTTGCTGTTGAGTTGATTTCAACTCATAGTGACCTGACAGGACAAGTAGAACAGCTCCATAGGGTTTTCAAGGAGCAGCTGGTGGATTTGAACTGTCAACCTTTTGGTTAGTAGCTGTGCTCTTAACCACTGTGCCACCAGGGCTCCAGATGCAGATTATTTGACTTCTAATACAGTGCTCATTCTTCCAGACTGCACTGTTTGCTTTTTCCTCTGTCAGGGTAGCTTTCCCTAATAGATTCTTGTTCCTATTTAAAATTTTTCCTTTTTAGTGTGTGATTGACTATGATACGAAGAGAGATTGGGAATGAGATAATATAGACAAAGCAGTGAAGTATCAGTCTGAGGTCTGGAAGTCCTATTCCTGACACAAGTCCCTTTACTTTCTTGGGTCTCTGTTACCTTCTGCAAAGGGAAGTGGTTGGGTTAATAACAGTGATAACTAACATTTACTGAGTACTTACCGTGTACCAGGTACTATTCTTAAGTTTTCACGTTTTACCTCATTTGATTTTCACCCAAACCCTATGAGGAAGGCCTGTGATAAGCTCCATTTTACAAAAGGGGATACTGAGTCAGATAAAGATTACCTAGCAATATCACTCTCCATAGTCTTAACCACTCTACTATTACATTTCTGGATGATCTATGTGCTCTTTTCTAGCTGTCATGCCCAGTGACTCTGGGTTTGAATAATAACAGTACCAAAAACTAACATTATTGAGCACTTAGTACACACTTTACACATTGTCTTAGTTTGCTAGTGCTGCTATAGAAGAAATACCAGAAGTAGGTGGCTTTAGAGAACAGAAATTTATTTCCTCACAGTTTTGGAAGCTAAAAGTTCAAATTAGGCTCTTGGTCATATTGATTACTTCTGTGGGTCTTTTTCCTAGTTTTGGGTGACTGGCGGCACTCCTTTGCTTGTAGACAGTCATATATGGTGTCTGTCTTCCCCCGTATGTGTGTCTCTGTGTCTATTCTGCTTTTTTTTTCAAAAGAAGCCACTTAGTATCTATCTGCTGCCAAAAGGAGTACTGTAAGACACCGTTTAGAAGTGATAAGGTTTAGGACCCACTCTCCTCTAGCATGACCTCATTAATATGGCAAAAAAAAAAATACAAAAACTGTTTCCATACAGGCCATATTTACAGATATAGGAGTTAAGACTTAAACAACTTTTGGCGGGACACAATTCAATGCATAACACATATCATGTTTCATTTGACCCTATCAGCAACTCCATGAGGCAGGTGCTGTTATCATCCTCATTTTATAGATGGGGAAACTGAATCTAAGAGAGATAAAGTGGCTTACCCAGTCTTACAGCTAGTAAGTGGCAGTGCCAGGATTTGAACCCAGGCAGACTTAGGTGTCTACTAGCTTAGGCACTATGTCATATTGTCCGAGACTGAATACCTGAGTACTTAAGTCACAAGTGTAATGTGAGTTTTGTACTACTTTCACCAATTAGATGTAATGTGTGTGTGTGCATGTGTGTGCACACTCACCAACACTTAGTTATGTTTTGGATAAGGGATAGGAAACTCACATGTCAAGCAGATAAATGAATGAAGTGTGTTTAGCGCAGAGATAATGGGGAATAAAGTGGTAGGGAATGTGGGGACTGTGATCAATAGGAAAACCCAGATTCTGGCCAAAGGAGCAGCTGATAATGGGCTCAGCCAACTTTTGCCTTGCTTGTCAGGCTGGAAAGTGGACCCAGTGTTGCTGGATGTTCTGGTTTTTGTAGAAAAAGGAGAAGTCTGGATTTTTGAAAGTGATATCTGCTGATTCTTAAATGTTCACAAGAAATTAAAATTATTTGAAAGCACTCTGCGAACCAGACAAATGGTTGGCAACCTCTGCTTTAGATCATCAGGGCTGGTGGATAAGTGACCTTCAGGTGAGCAAGAGTTGTCTGCGTCTTTATATCACCACTATTCTTTGATAGGAACCCTGGTGGCATAATGATTAAGAACTATGTTCGTCTGCTAACCAAAAAAGGCCAGCAGTTTCAATCCCAGGCACTCCTTGGAAACTCTATGGCGCAGTTCTACTCTGTCCTATAGGGTCACTATGAGTCAGAGTCGACTCAATGGCAACAGGGTTGGTTTGTTTTTTTTGTATTCTTTGATGAGTAGGGGTCGACTTGACGGCAACAGGGTTTTTTTTTGTTTGATTCTTTGAGACAAATCCAAAGCCAGAATACTTGTCCCTTCTTTCCATTAAGATTCCATAATGGTACTATGCTCTGTAGAGAAAGTTGAATTATTAAGAGAACTTTTAAGAAATAGCTGTACTGTGAGGCTGTAACATCACCAGAAGACTCCACCTGGTAGACTGTGAGGAGCCCTGGATTCTGATTTCAGCTCTACCTCTCACCACTAGTTTCCAGGTCTGCAGAAACCTTATCCTGCGTGAGAGTGGGGTGCAAGATCACCTCCAGGACCTTTTCAAACTACTTCCCATCCTTTATTCAGATAGGCACCTGACAATACCATTGGGAGCTTCCTGCAGTACAGTGTGGAGTTTGGTAGCAAGGGAAAAAACTTTTTTTGATATTTTATTCTGAGAAAGACTTGGTTTCACTGAGACTTAGTACTGTTTTTAAACTGCCCAGGAAGTTCCTTGCAGGTGCTGAGGATCTCCTTACTCCAAGGAGCAACGTGGGGGTGGGGGGGGGAATTGATGACGGTTGGCCTCACCCTAGTGAAAATAGCTCCTCTTTTATCTGTTTTACCTACTGGGCTTGCACTTGCGATTCTTTTAGTAATAAAAGGTTATTCAGACTAAAACAAATACTAGCTGATTCTCTAAAACTTGATTATATCTAATGTCCTCTACAACTCAAAAGATCTGAGATTCCTATCAAGGGGCGACATAATCTTATGTATTGCCAAAGTACCGTCATAAGGGCAAACTAAGTTTGGGATCTCTCCTGATGATATCCTCCTTTAAAAACTTCGTGTCATCTCTTTTATAACTGCTCTACTTAAAATAATATTATTTAAGAAAAAATAAATATCACCTTACTGTGCTATGGTCTAAATTCCTGTCTCAGAAATAGTATCAGTGAATGTATTTCCAGATGCTGCAAATAATGGAAAATCATGAAAACTTGAATCGAGGTCCCTGTCCTTAAATGTGTTTCAGTTTGCATTTTGATAGCAGTTTAGAAATGTTATCGCTTGTTTTGTCACAGACATAATTCACATCTTTCTTCAGGCACTGTAAACAAGAGAAATGGTTTAATGGCCCCATAAAGGCACTCTGCTGATGGCTGAGATTAGGCCCTTTAGTAATGGATGTTGGTGTGTGTATGTGTGAGAGTTATGTGTACACAGTGGGGGTAGGGAGAGCTTGGAAGAGACAAATGTACTGGAGAAGAATCTTCGAGAGGCTCGGATGCAACTGAAGTGCCTGCTACTCTTCTGTGCATCTTGGAAGATGGATTTACAGAGTATGTGACACTGTTGTCTTTATTTGTACCCTTTGCTTCTGGAATTTAACTGAGTACTAATTGAGGTCATTGCCATCCATTTGTCACCTGCAATTGAAGTGATATTAACCTAAAGTGAATGTTTTTCATCTAGTGAGTATATTCCTACACTACATATATTTGTATAAAAGGCTGCATGCATTTTTCATGCCATGCTCGTATCTGGTCTTAAATAACCTAATTTACGTACACCATTTATCCCTACCCCCTGGCCCCTTTTACAGATTTTTTTTTAAATCACTGCTAAAGCTATAAGTGAATTTTTTTTACAAGCACTTTCAATGCCCACAGCATGATTTGTTTTGACTTTCTCTGGTATATTTTTTTAAAGAGGTGTAAAAAATTCATCACCCTGGTCTAAGTAAATGCCTTGAAATTCCTCAAAGCGCATAAATTTGTAGCGTTTTAGCGTCTCAGTATCATGTCATTTTTCATAGCTAGTTTGTATATATCGTATAGATCGGCTACACAAGGCTGCACACTTTTGGTTTTGAGAGTTAGTGTGAACAAAGAGTTAATAGAGCCAAGTTAAACGTCTCGTTGACTAGTTTCTCTGTAAGCCATCACCATCGCTAGCAGGTGTCACTGTGTCATCCATCCACTGTTATGTTTTCTTTCTCCTTTTTCATTGTAGACCATATTCAAGAACACAGATCAGCAAACTTCTCCTATCCAGAATCAGAGAGTAAATATTTTAGGCCTTGTGGGTCAAATGACCTCTATCACAACTTCTCAACTCTGTCACTCTGTCATAGTAGCAAAAAACAACCAGAGATCTTAAACAAATGGGCAGGACACTGTTCCAATAAAACCTCATTTACAAAAACAGGTGGCTGGCTGGATTTGGCCTGTGGGCTGTAATTTGCCAACCCCAACCCCTCTTCTAGAAGAAGAAAGAGTCCCTAAGTGCAAACAATTAATGCGCTCCCCCGCTAACTGAAAGGTTGGGGGTTCGAGTCTATGCAGATGCATCTCAGAAGAAAGGCCTGGTGATTTACTTCTGAAAAATGAGCCACTGAAAACCCTTTGAAGCACAGCTCTACTCAGACACACTTGGGGTCATCATGAGTTGGAATTGACTCAACAGCCCTCAGCTTTTTTTTCTTTTTTTGGGTAGAAAAAGAAAGTTTTTGAACAGACCAAAAATCTCAACATCAAAATAAGCAGACTTTTGAGGCAGTTTTTTAAGACTGTATTCCTGGCTAGTTTTCCGCTAAAACTATAGATTTGATTCCAACACATAGTTCCATTTAGAGAAGTAATTAAAAGTGTGATGTTTTTCTCTTCCCAACGTGATTGTTTTGTACTGATAGAAATTGCTACTCTATCTTATTCTTACGGTAAGAGTTGGAAGGAAAGGAAAGTGAAAGGTGAGAGCCAAGACAACTCGTCATTGTATTTACATTCATCGTCCATGTATAAAAGGAGACCCTTTTCTCACTTGTGACATTTTGGTTATCAAAGTCTACGGAAAACTTTGGCAGTTAGATAGCAACATTTTTTCTTCAGTGGAATATGAGTGCGTGAATTTTTAAATGCCTTTGTTCACAGTAATAAAGTGAAAGAAGGCAGAACTAAAAGCAAGCACAATTGTTTTGAGAAGTGTTTTCATTTAGGTACAAGTGCTAAGAGTATATTACTAACGTCATGTATACAGATATATGTGTTGCTACACATGAGTTAATCAAACTTAAAGGATCCTGGCTAGTGTATTTACTAGGAAAAACACTTTTTAAAAACCTAAATAAAACTCTAATTAGTCTTATATGAGGACAGGGGCAGTGGTGGTTCAGTGGTAGAATTCTTGCCTTCAATGCAGGAGACAAAGGTTCAGTCCTCAGCCAATGCACCTCAAGAACAGGCACCACCCATCTGTCTGTGGAGGCTTGTGTGTTGCTGATTCTGAACAGGTTTCAGCAGAGCTTCCAGACTAAGGGAGACTAAGAAGAAAGGCCTGGCAATGTACTTCTGAAAATCAGCCAGTGAAAACTCTATTGATCACAACTGTCTGATCCTGTTGTACAATAACAACAGTAGATTATATGAACTCTTGATGGTAAAGATGGATCTTACTGTTTATTTTCATTTCATAGCTCCATAATCCCTCCCCCGCTTCAGCACCTGGTGTAGTATCTGGGACATAGTGGTTTGAATAAGTTAATTACTGAAAAACTGATTGATGAAGAAACATGATATAACGTTATAGTGGTACTCATGTATGAAGGAAATTGTAAGTTGTGTGTAAATAAATTTGAATTATGTGCTCAAGGTTTCAAGAGTTGCCTCCAGAAGCCCAGAGTTCTAATTCTTAATCTGTTCTAAATTAGTTGTCAGCCTTTAGTTAGGCATGACACTTACCTTCGTTATGCCTTTTCAAAAAAGAAAAAAATTCATCTGCAAATAGGAATGATAATAAATGTCCTTGTGTTCAGTGTTATGAAGGTTCTTTGAAAACTGTAAAATATCATGCAAATTTAAGAGTTTTAAAAACTAGCATAGCTAGTGTTTACCAATGTTTGATAAGTTGACACCTACGGATAAGCATTATCTTTCTTAAATTTACAAGAGGGCATCATCTTCACAATAGGAATACAAACAGATACTCAATTCATGGCTTTCGTTGTTTGTTCTCTGGATTAGCGTTAATCAGTCCATTATAAAAAACATCATCTGTTTTCAGTTTAAGGATACAAATAATGTGGCAATTCATGATTGTTTAGGAAATTATTCTTCTATGAACAAATATGAAATTCATTAGCTTGATTTATATTTTAGGTGTTCCAGTGTGATTTTTTAATTATGTGTCTGTCCTCACCTAAAGATCTGTTGTATACCAGCACTGTTGAATTTGGAAAGCTGTGAGCATTTCTGTGCTCCAGTAGGATGGGAGCAAGTTTGGGCCTCGGTTCTAAAATGCAGGCAGAAAAAAGAATGGAAGCAAGATGATGCCTCATAGTTCAAAGTTCTAAAGTGAAAACGATTACAAATTTAACTGATACTTAAGGAATACCATAACCCCAAGTAAACTTTTGAATTAAGAAGTGGTTAAGTTTATTTGGGAAGTGCATTTTTTAAAGTCCTGGTATTTTGGCGTTCTTAAATTTAACCGTTAGAAGAACTCAGTCATCATTAGTCATCCTTAAGATGTAGTTTTAAAGGTCAAGCCTCTATTAAGGAAAAAATGCAAGGCACAGCTCTTGAATGTTCTTTCTGCTTCTCCTCCCAAAGATCTGATTATCTGGAGGAGCTGAGGATCATAAAAAGTTTGCATGGAAAATGTGTCTGAGGAATGCCTGAGGTAGACTGCAGATTTCATAGACGAATTATCTGAACTGTCTGAAGTCAGGGATAAAGATCTAATATAATATCATTTTGTGCCATCAGTTCATTGTAAATGAAATGAAGGAGTTAACTCACTTGATTTGATACACTTGAAGAAGGAAAGATTCACTTTAATTAAAACTACAAGCAATGCAGATGCCTGTAGCTTTCTGTTCCAGACCCAGCGAGGACAGTACAGTAAGCGAAATGAAATGTACCTAGCAGCCTCAGCAGCAGGCTGGAGCCGTGTTCAGCGAAAGTAATTTAATTAGTGTTGATCATGACTCCAGATGATGGTGATTTGATAAGGAATAATTTAGTACTTAACAGCCTTTTACATGCACCAACTCCATGTGGGAAGGTAAAGCAAATTGCACAAAATGAATGTGCTGCTTTCACTTGTGCCTGTGCCAGTGAGCTGGAAAACTGCCTGTTAGCAGACGCTCAGGCTCTCAGCTCTGTGATGAAATACCCAATATATTCTCAGCTCAGCCCTCTCTGGCGGGAGCCTCTCTATCCTACCCTTTTTAAAGACTAAGAGAAGTGATTTTTTGTGGCATAGAATCTCCAGGTAGCAGGAAAGCTAAAATAAGGAAAATAAAACAGGAGGTGGTTCTTGTACAAAATGTTGAAGATCTTCAAGTTGGCTTCCTCTTTACCCAAACTCATAGCAGTATATGTATATTATACATATACATGGTGGCGCACTGGTGAAGAGCTTGGCTGGTGATCAAAAGGTCAGCGGTTCGAATTCACCAGATTCTGACAGTTCCAAGGGCCTGTGATGATTAAGATGCCCACACACACTGAATGTGTTTTGGAGAGAGGTGTCATGAACGTTTGAAGTTGGAGAACCTCTAAGAATACTTGAGTATACGCATCTAAGGAAAAGGAATGATATGGTTAGGTTTTTTAAAAATGTCTTTTTAAGTATTAGACCTATTTAAATGCAAAACACACTAGCTTCAGGTGGATTACAATGGATTCGAAAGCTGCCCAGTTATGAGAATCCTAGAAATGTTTATGACATATAGAATCCTGATACAGATTCTAGAATTTCTGAGTATGAGGTCTGAGTGTCTGTGCTTTTTCCAAAGTTCACTGGGTAATTTGATGATCAGCAAGGGTTAAGGATGCTGTGTTTAGGAATTAACTTTCCTCTGATGGCACTTTAGGAACTCCTATGCCTTTTCTTCTCAGGTCGTTTTAGGAAGCTTATTTCAGTTTGAAAGCAACAGAGTTCCAGTGTATTTCACTAAGATGGGGAACCCAAGGTCGAGAAGAGGAAATTGTTAACATGTCACAGGTTGGCAACCAACATCACAAAACAATATGTGTATTAATCGTTTAATGAGAAACTAATTTGCTCTGTAAACCTTCATCTAAAGTACAATAATAATAGTCACAACAAACCTAAGAAATACAAATGAGAATACTTGAGGCTCAGAGTGGTTAAGTAAGAAGCCCAAGATCACACAGCTCGTGAGTAAGGATGAGCCTGACCTCACTAAGATGAATTATGCCTTTCACTTCTAGGTCCATGCTAGTGAATGTCTTGATAGGAGGCTGCTGTCATGCCAGCAAGCATTCCTGACAGTGCCCCAGACTTGCCACACTTTCCCCTGCTCCATCTGGAATAATTTCTTCTGTGAAGTTGTAAAACCATTGCCTTCGAGTTGATTCTGACTCATAGAGACCCTATGTTGTAGTACATTCTCGGTTGTTTCTACTGGACTATGAGGATAATGAGTAACTAGTTGCCACTGAGTTGATTCCAAGTCATGGCAACCCAGTGTTGCAGAGTAGGACTGCTCTCCATAGGATTTTCAAGACTGACCTTTCAGAAGCAGATCTCAAGGTGTTTCTTCTGAGGCAACTCTGGGTGGGTTCGAACCACCAGCCTTTCAGTTAGCAGCCGAGGGCTTAACCATTTCGTCATTTGTGCCACCCAGGGAGTCCCACCCTGAGGCTAGACTTGTCCAAATAACTCAATTTGGGTAAGATTAATTTTATTCAAATTTATTCTAACCTTTTTATTGAACCAAAACATACATTCGTAATACAAAGATCTTAAAAGTCTACGTCTTGATAAAATTTACATATGTAGGTATCCGTATAACTACCACCCAGAGTAAGATGTAAAACCAGTACTGTAGTAAATTTCCAGTACTGTAGAAGATTACTAGTGCCCTTTTCCAGTCAATAACTCTCCCACTCTCCAACAAAAGGGGATTCTTTCATTCTCAATTCATTTTGTCAGTTCTCCCCCCCCCCACCCCCCATTCTTTCATCAAATAGTGAAATTACTTAGACAAAAATAACCATGGGATCTGCAAAATGGTTAAGAGCTCAAGCTCTGAGGTCAGGCTCATCCTCACTCACCAGCTGTGTGATCTTAGGCTTCTTACTTAACCACTTTGAGCCTCAAGTATTCTCATTCTTACTTCTTAGGTTTGTTGTGACTATTATTATTGTGCTTTAGATGATGGTTTACAGAGCAAATTAGTTTCTCATTAAACAATTAATACACATATTGTTCTGTGATGTTGATTGCCAACCCTGTGACATGTTAACACTTTCCCCTTCTCAACCTTGGGTTCCCCATTACCAGCTTTCCTGTCCCTTCCTGCCTTCTCGTCCTTGCCCCTGGGGGTGTGTACCCATTAAGTCTGGTTTTGTTTTGTGGGCCTGTGTAATCTTCGCCTGGAGGGTGGACCTCAGGAGTGACTTCAGTACTGAGTTAAAAGGGTATCTGGGGGCCATACTCTTGGTGGTTTCTCCAGGCTCTCTCAGACCTGTTAAGTCTGATCTTTTTTTTGGTAGTTTGAATTTTGTTCTACGTTTATCTCCAGCTCTGTCCGGGACCCTCTATTGTGATCCCTATCAGAACAGTCGGTGGTGGTAGCCGGGCACCATCTGGTTGTGTTGGACTCAGTCTGGTGGAGGCTGAGGTAATTGTGTCATTTTGTCTGTTCTTGACATTCATATACATGTGATCATATACTACATACTCTTGGACTTGGCTTCTTTTACTCACCTTTATGTCTGTGATATTCTTCTGTGTGTTTGCATATATCTATAGTTAGTTCCTTTTTTATTCCTGCATAGTATTGTATAATTTATTGTATAAATATGCCACAATTTATCTATTCTTCTGCTAATAAACATTAGAAGTTTTCCGTTTTGGGGCAATTATGAAAAAAGCTACTATGAACATTCTTATACATGGCTTTTAGTGAACATATGCAGTCATTTCTCTTGGATATGTATGTAAGACTGTAAATACTGGGCCACAAGGTAGATTTATAGTGAGCATTGGTAGACATTCCCAAAAAGTTTTCCAAAGTGGTTGTATCAGTTTATATTCTCAGCAGCACGTATGAAAGTTCCTGGCTTCATAACATTCATCAAAACTTGGTAATGTCAATCCTTTGTAGTTTAGCCATTCTAGCAGGTGTATAGTGATCTCTCATATGGTTTTATTTGCAGTTTCCTGATAAGTAAAGATATTAAATACCTTTTCATGTGCATATGTGAGTTTTTGTTTTGCCTTTTGGGTATCCTTTTATGAGGTGCCTATTCAAGTCCTTTTGCCAGTTTTTAATTGATTCTTTTTGTCTTATTATGTAGAAATTTTTGTTATATTCAATGTGAGTTCTTTGTCAGATGTTTCTATTGCAAATAACTTTTTTCCCAGTCTGTGGCTTACTTTTCACTGTTGTAATGGTGTCTTTTGATGAAGAGAAATTCTTAATTTCAATGAAGCATAATTTTTTATGTTTTTTATGGCTAGTGCTTTCGTGCCACTCATCTTTTCACTAATTTTTTTTCTACCTTGAGGTCCCAAAGACTTTAAACGTGCAGTAATTTTGTAGTATGTTAACTATAGAATTGCAGAATAGTCTCTGGTATGCCTGATCTTTTGATAAACCTGCTAAACTTTCAGTCATAGTGAATATATACTTACTGGTTTCTAGAGTTGCTGTGAGTCGGAATTGACTCGACAGCAATGGGTTTGGTTTTGGTTTAGTTTCTAGGGTCTTATCAGTTATTATTTCTATAAATTAAGTCTGATCTCCCAGGTGTAATGTGATTTGTTACTTCTTTGAATGACAAATTAAGTTTCTTGTATGTTGCCACTGGTTGCACAGTGGTTAAAGCGCTCAGCTTCTAACCAAAAGGTCAGTGGTTGGAACCCACCAGCCACTCCATGGGAGAGCTGATGTGGCAGTCTGCTTCTGTAAAGATTTACAGCCTAGGAAACCCTATGAGGCAGTTCTACTCTGTCCTACAGGGTCACTATGAGTCCGGATCAACTCGACAGCAGTGGGTGTTTTTGGTTTTATATGTTGCCACTGCTTTTTCTTAAGAAAAATTGAAACTCCGATACTTAATTCAAAGTAGTAAAACTTAGGTATACACATTTTGCTGTATATGTTCAAAGAAGTAGCAAATAGTAAAAACCATTTGTTAAAAAAACAACACATATACAGTTAATATATTACAAAGATTACATCATATAATATTTCTCATCCGAAGAGTAGCAAACGTATGCACATACATACATATATATGTAGATAATTTCCTTGTAGAATAATACTTTAAACTCCTTTTTTTCACATTTAAAAAATTTTATTGTGGGAAATTTAGGGCTTACATAAAAGTAAGGAGAGTATGCTACCACTAATAATAATGTAATGACCCCTCTATCCACTAACATTTTTCTATTCTTGCCAGACTATTTTAAAGAAAATTTCAGAATCTTATTTTTATATCTCTACATACTTTATGAATCTCTAACATTATACCATTTTTTATACAACCACCATGCCACTGTTATAATAAACAAAATTAACAGTTCTTTAAATTATCCCTTAAAATACCCAGTCCATATTCAAATGTTTTATTGGTTTCAAAATTGTCTTCTATAGGTGGTATGTTCAAATAAGGATTCAAGTAAGTTCTCATGTTATAATTGATTTTTTTCAATATTTTGATTTTTTTATTTTGAAATCTTTTAAGAAATACAGAAAAATATAAATGTACATGTACCCACCACCCAGAAAGAATTGTTAACGTTTTATCATATGTCCTTTGTATTTTTTTAGTTTTATTTTATTGTAGTTGTTGAGAATATACACAGCGAAAGATACACCAATTCAACAGTTGCTACTTGTACCATTTAGTGACATTGATTACATTATCTGAATTTCTTTTCCAAGTTGTTCCTCTCCCATTAACATAAATTCACTGTGCACCCTAAGGTTCCTATCTAATCTTTCAAGTTGCTGTTGTCAGTTTGATCCTGTACAGAGTTCTTAAAAGAGCATATAATTTGCACAAGGTAGTAGTTAAGCTGAACTATTGTTTGGTTATAAGAAGACTTCAGGAGATATTTTTGGTTTAAGGTTTAAAGATTATCTCAGGGCAATGGTTTCAGGGGTTCATCCAACCTTCATGGCTCTAGGAAGTCTGGAGTCCATTAGAATTTTAAATTCTGCTCTGCATTTTCCCCCTTTTGATCAGGATTCTTTGATCAATGTTCAGTAACAGTAGGTAGGCACCAACCAGTTCTTCTGGTCTCATGGCAAAGGAGGCAGTTGCTCATGGAGGCAATTAGCCACACAATCCATATCCTCCTATTCCTGATGCTCTTTGTTGCTCCAGGTGAATAGAAACCAATTGTTGTGCCTTGGATGGTTGCTTGCAAGCTTTTAAGACCCCAGGCACTACACAACAAACTAGAAGGTAGAACAAAGCTCTAAGCAAGTTATTAGGCCAGTTAACTGGGATGTCCCATGAACATGACCCTGAACCTCCAAACCAAGAAACCAAATCCCATGACGATTTTGGTTGTACATAAGCAGCCTCAGTTGCTACTCTTTTTTTTCTTGTTATTGTAAATATGTCTACACAATTTTGCCAGTTCAACTTTTTACAGAGGTAGAACTTACTGACAGCTATTACAGTAATTGATTGTGCAGCTTTACCCTTATTAATCAATGCAATATTTCCATCATTGTTAACTCACCCCCACACACTTTCCTCCTTCCTTCTGCCCCTGGTAGCCACTAATAAACTTTGTTTTCTATACAGTTGCGACACTTAACTCTTCTGTTTTTATATACCGGAAACCAAACCTGTTGCCGCCAAGTTGATTTCGACTCATAGTGACACTATGAGACAGAGTGGAACTGCCCTGTAGAGTTTCCAGGGAGCACCTGGTGGATTCGAACTGCCAACCTTTTGGTTAGCAGCCAGAACACTTAACCACTATGTCACCAGGGTTTCCTCTTTTTATATGTTGTCATATAATATTTGTTCTTTTGTAATTGATTTATTTCATTCAGTATAATGTCGTTCAGCTCCATCTATATTGTAGCATATTATCAAGACTTCATTTCTCCTACTGGCTAAGTTTATTCCATTCTATGTATGTACTACATTTTGTTTGTCCATTCATCTGCTGATGAGCATTTAGGTTGTTTCTACCTTTTGGTTACTGTGAATAGTGCTGCAATGAACGTTGGTGTACAAGTCTCTGTTTGAGTCCCTGCTTTCAAGTCTTTTGGGTATATACCTAAGAGTGAAATTGCTGGGTCATGGGATAGTTCTATTTTTAGTTTTTTGAGGAACCTACACACTGTTTTCTACAATGGCTGCACCATTTTGCATTCTCCCTAGCAATGGGTAAGGGCCTCAATTTCCGCATGTTCTCGACAACATTTATTATTATTATTATATCTTAGCCATTCAAATGGGAATGAAATGGTATCTCATTGCAGTTTTGATTTGCATCTCTCTGATGGCTAATGATGCTGAGCATTTTTTCATTGTGTTTGGGGGCCTTTTGAATGTCTTCTTTAGTGAAAGTCTATTCAAGTCCTTAGCCCATTTTATGATTGTGTTATTTGTCTTTTTGTTGTTCAGTTGTCAAAGTTATATATATATATATATTTTGGTTATTAGATTCTTGTTGGATATATGGTTTATGAAGACATTCTCCCAGTCAGTACCTTGTCTTTTAACTTTTCTGTAAAGTCCTTTTGATAAACAAATTTTTTTATTTTTATGAGGTACATTTATTTTTTTGTCTTTTGCTGTTTGTACTTTTGCTATTATATTGGATAATACATTGTTTAAACCTAGGCACCTGCTACCCCTGCATTTTCTTGTAAAAATTTTACAGTTTTAGTTCACATATTTAGGTCTTTAACCCATTTTGAATTTGTTTTTGTGTATGGTGTGAGGCACAGATCCTGTATCATCTCTCTGCATGTGGAAATCCAATTTTCCCATCACCGTTTATTGAAGAGACTCTTCTTTTCCCATGTAATGGACTTAGCACCGTTGTCAAAAATCAGTTGACCATAGATGTGTGGGTTTACTTCTGGACTCTCAATTCTATTCCGTTGGTCTATATGTCTATTGTTATACCAGTATCAGGTTGTTTTGATTACTATAGATGTATGTTTTAAAACCAGGAAGTGTGTGTCCTCCTATTTTATTCTTTCAGCATTGCTTTAGCTATTCAGGGCTTCTTGCCATTCCATATGAAGTTGAGAGTTGGTTTTCCTATTTCTGTGAATAAGGCTGTTGGAATTTTGATCGAGATTGCATTGAATCTATAGATTGCTTTGGGTAGTATTGACATCTTAACAATATTAAGTCTTCCGGTCCATGAACATTGAGCATCTTTCCATATATTTAAGTCTTTTTAAATCTCTTTCAGCAGTGTTTTATAGTTTTCATTGTGAAAGTCCTTTCCATCCCTCCTTATATTTATATTTAGGTATTTTATTCTCTTAGATGCTGTTGTAAATGGAATTGTTTCCCTAATTTTCCTTTCAGATTTCTCACTGCTGGTGTATAGAAACCCAACTGATTTTTGTTTGTTGACTTTGTACCCTGCAACTTTGCTAAAGTCCTCTATTAGCTGTAGCATTTTATTGTGGACTTTTTGGAATTTGCTATATTTTGGATCGTAGCATCTGCAAATAGAGATAATTTTACTTATTCTTTTCCAATCTGGATACCTTTTATTTCTTTTTCTTGTCTTATTGCTCTTGCTAGGACTTCTAATACAATATTGAGTAGAAACAATGAGAGCAGTCACCCTTGTCTTGATTCTGATTTCAAGGAGAAAGCTGTCAGTCTCTCTATTAAGCATAATGTTGGCTGTTGACTTTTCATATATGCCCTGAATCATATTGAGAAATTTCCCTTCTATTCCAATCTTTTTCAGGGTTTTCAACCAGAAAGGGTATTGGATTTTACTAAAGGCTTTTTCTGCATCTATAGAGATGATCATGTGGTTGTTTTCCTCGGTTTTATTGATGTGATATATTACATTGATTGATTTTCTAACATTGAACCATCCCTGCATTCCTGGAATAAATCTCACTTGGTCATGGTGCATGACTGTTTTGATATACTATTGGATTCTGTTTGCTAGTACTTTGTTAAGGATTTTTGCATTTACATTCTTCAGAGATACTGGCCTGTAGTTTTCTTTTCTTGTGGTGTTTTTGTCTGGTTTTGGTATCAGGGTTATATTTGCTTCATGGAATGAATTAGGGAGTGTTCCTTCCTTCTCTATCTTTTGGAAGATTTTGAACAGTATTAGTGTCAATGCTTCTCTAATGTTTGTAGAAGTCCCCAGAGAGGCCATCTGGTCCAGTACTTTTTTTGTTGGGATGTTTTTGATCACTGATTTTATCTCTTCACTTTTTATGGGTCTGTTGAGACTTTCTATATCCTCTTGAGTCAGTTTGTGTAGGTTGTGTGTATCTAAGAATTTGTCCATTTCATCTAGGTTATCCAGTTTGTTGCCATGGAGTTGTTCATAATATTCTGTCCTAATTCTCCTTATTTCTATTAGGTGAGTTGCAATGTGTCCGCTTTCATTTTTTACTTTTGTTATTGGTCATCTTTTCTCTTCCTTTCCTTGTCAGTCTAGCTAAAGGTTTATAATAGATTCTTGAGGTTCTTAATCGTCTCTGTCTGAATGGTTAATAAGTTACTACTTTCTGACTTGGTAAATTTAATGCATATGAGTACCCCTGACATATGGAAATGTATATGTATATATTTTTTTCCTTCCTCACTTGTTCTTATTCCTTTTCACCCTGTTTTGAAAAATCATAGTAAGCATGCATGCACATACACATACACACATATTATATTGTGAAAACACTTCAAATAGACCAGCCAGTGTGATTATTTTATTATTATTAAGCTTTTCGTAGTTGTTGTTGTTAGCTGCTGTGGAGTCTATTCTGACTCATGGTGACCCCACGTGTAGAGTAAAAGTGCTCTGTAGGATTTTCTAGGCTGTGACCTTTTGGAAGTGGACTGCACAGCCTGTCTTCCAAAGTGCTCCTGGGTGGGTTCAAACCACCAACTTTTTGGCTAGTAGTCATGTGCTTAACTATTTGCACCACCCAGCCGCCTAAGTTTTTCTTAAAAGTATCTAATTTAAGTGAAGTTTGTTTATTTCTTTGTCAAATTTGTTTTCTGGAATGTTTCAGATAGATTTTGAGTACCGTTGAACATTTCTATCAAGACTGTGTGCTTATACAAATAAATATTATAAATTTTCCTGAAGCTTGATAGCTCTTGGTATCAAATTTTTATATTGAAAATTGTATATGACATATAAGCTAATATAAGATTATAATGCTATAATATTATAATCAAGAGTGAATAACATCATAAATCACTAAGTTTCTCTTGTCATGTATTCCTTTATAGAACGCAGACATTTTGTGTTTTAATTCCAGTGTTTATAGGAGTTAGAATTAATATCCAGAACTTGGGTTTTTCCTATGTTTGTTCTTTGATTAATCAGACTTGTGCATATTGTATATAAAAACAAACCCTATTCTGATGCCTATTTTACCCTTATCTTTTTCATTTTATGAATTACCTATTTATACTAAAACCTGAATTCTGATGACATCTCTGAAAAGTGTGTGTGGATTTTTGTTTGTTTGTCTGTTTCATATAAAATAATAAAATGCATATAGGATGTTATTTTATTTATTAATTTTAAAGCTATGATTTCCCCAGAAGGTATACATATTTCTTCTAGTCTTCACATATCTTCTGGTATAACTTTTGTATTATATTAATCATTGAATAATATAAACACAATCATACAGTAAATCATATGAGAAAGAAGACAAGAGCATTTCATATAGAATAATCATTTTATGATAGATAACATGTTATAAATAAATTTCACATATTTCTCATATTTCATCTTTACAGTTCCGGTAACTGGCAGGTACATTTACCTCTATAGATGAGCACTATGCTCAAAGACGTTGAGTTTTTGACCAAAGTATCATCAGTTACTACTGGAATTGTGGCCTGTTTTTGTTTCCCTTGTACTCCAGTTTCCCTTGTACTCCAGTTGTCATTCCATTAAATCATTACCATTGATGCCTTTGTGATATTTTCCTTTCAGTAATGGGTAAAATTATATTGAAGGCTTCAGCTAATTCTTGGACAATCAGTTATATTTTTTCTATTTTAGTCATTGGAAATCTTTCTGAAATATTTTCAAAAGTTACTTTCTGAAAATTGAGGGTCTAGCATTGTTAATATCAGCTAAACGTATCACAGATTATTGGTTTTACTTGAAGTAATGAGAGAGAGTTCAAGCATGCAGTTTGTTACACAATAAAAGCGGAAAAAGAGTATACACAGGTTTTCCAGTTTATTTTCTTCCATTGAAATTCAATAAATGTGGTTATTCTTATATGTGCAAGTTAATATTAAATATGCTAGTGACCTTTTAAACGAGCTGTAGAACAGATTAATATACTTAATTTCTAACTGCATATAACTTATGTGGTTATTTTTGTTTTGTTTTCTAGTGGCTTTTCATGGCCTACCACTGAAAATCAAGAAAGAGCCCCACAGTCCATGTTCAGAACTTGGCTCTGCCTGCAGTCAAGAACAGCCCTTTAAATTCAGTTATGGAGAAAAGTGCCTGTACAATGTCAGGTAAAGCAACCAGGTGTATGCATATAAGATGGGGTTTTTTATTGAGACAAAAAATTCAAGATAATATAAAATCTCAAGTCGTAATTTATGAGTTACAACTTCAGCATTTAACAGGCTAATTAGGTAATGCATTTAGCAGAACTCTGAAGAACCGTTTACCATTTGATCACACACTTTTAGAGTCATTTTAAAGCAATAATTTTTATCCAAATCGTTAGTCATTTTTCTACTGTAGTGATGCATCTTGGGTTTGAAAAGAGGGTCTTACTTGGCATTAGCAGCTTTCAGAAGTTCTCATTAGAAAGAATGCATTATGCACTTTAGACAGAGAGTTTGTAGAAAAATGAAACATTTGGCAGGTCTAAGCAGTACATTAGTTATCTGACAGGCTTTGCAGATGATCTATAAGATGCATTCATGGACAATTGCAATAAAACTAGAATTTTATAAGGCTTAGCAGAGGCTATTATCTATTAAAAAGCCAGTTGTTCCCTCTGATGATAATAAAGGGTGGAGCAGTAAAAGTACATTTGTTAGAAAATTTGATAACCTGTATGTTCATTAAAAACCCTTCACAGTAAATTGCATTCTGTTACTTTTCATTTTGGCCTCTAATTGCATAAAGAAAAACTTGGCACTGTGTATTGAATATTATTACTCTCAATCACAGTAGAAACTTAGTTTAGTTCCTTTTGGAGGCAGTTTGGAAACTTATAAATTATTACAAATATTTGCACTGCTTTATAAGACATACCAGTTCATGTTCAGAATACATTATTATCCAAAGGGGTCTTCCACTCCTTGTAAGTTTACTACATACACTCTTTATATCCAAGATATGTAGGATTTAAGAAGTCTAGGCTTCTGCAGTCTCATAGCAGCTGACCAATACTCGGATATTCGATCACTATTTGTTCTTGCAAACTTGTCTTTTATATCTGTTTTTCTAGAAGGTTCACTAGAGCTGGAAATTATGAGCCAGCTCTGTTGAAATCGCAAAGCTTTTATAAAAAAGATCTTTTCCAGAAGCTGACTATCAAAGCATATATTGGTATAATATTGGTCAATCTGAGTTCTTTTAGAGTTTAGTTTTATTTTTGCTTTTCTCCTTAAGAATACTATGTATACATGGCATTATTATTGAAGAATTTTTAATCAATGAACCAGTTAGATATGGAATTGCCCTTGCATTTCAGCATTGATCATAAGTGTGACTGTGAGATCACTGTTTCATATTTGTATTTGGCATCCATAAATTATTAGCAGTAGAACAACTGCTTGGATGTTTTGAGTCTCTTCTTAGGAACCATAATTCCCACAGTGATATATGATGTATGCAAATAAAGTCTGATACTATTATCACTAGGCAAACAATAGAATTTAATACAACCATTCATGGGGAAAAAAATTAGTATGCTAGGGCAGAAAATATATCTTGTTTTCTTATTTTTTCATTGGGAATGAAATAAGTGAAACATTTTTAGAAGAAGTAGGTTTTATTTGGCAATAATGGTAAGAACTTAGGTAGAACCGAACATGTTGACTTTGTTTTAAAGTTATAGTAGACTTACGCAGCACATACTCCTTCATTTCTATGAAGTGTTTTTGCACTTTTGATTATAATTCTGTTGTGTGGGTGATGCAAGAGAATGAATTATTTTACAAGCCAATTAAAAAATAAATGTTCCTTTTTTGAAGGAATATATATATATTGATGAATGCCTTTTATTTTAAGAGAAAATACAGTATTTTAACCTAGAAATTTTCTTTTTGTTTAGAAATTTAATAGATTTATAAAAATTAGTTAAATCATTCTCGAAAGCTACACATAGGAAAGTTATTTAAATTAATAATAAATATTAAAAACAAGCTTACTTGTTTTATTCTTTTGTAATGATGAATGTTTAGGAGCTAGACTGTAATAAGATCTTATTCTTAACATTTTTTGTTACCATTATTTTACTCTGAGAAGATTCAAATTTATCAAATATGTTTTAATTTACCTCATTAGTCTTCATTATTTCATGTGAGGAAGTTAATGCTAAGCATCCTTTATTTAACAGATAAATAAAATGAAAATGAGTCAAAACCATTGCTTCTTAAAGTTCTACCACAAATAAAGGCAAGCCAGGTATGGGCTACATTTTGTTAAACGGATGTTAGTTCTTATTCTAAAATCTTATATCATATAGAAGAAGAATTATAATACCAGAAATATTTAAAAGATTTAGGAAGGATCTGTCAAACTTGTCAAGGAGGTATATCAAGAATAGGTGGAAATAATACCACTGCTTTCATTGGCAGTGGTTTTCCCTATGCCAAGTTGTTTGTACACATATTAAAAAACAAACAAACTAGGGCTTTATTCATGTAGTTACCAGGTTATGAATGAATTATGCTATTTTTTGTTTAAGGATGTGGTGATTTTGAAGTTTACATGTTCTGGAATTAAAAAGAAAAACATATATTCAAATTTCCTTATGACTTAAGCTTAAAATATTTTTTCTCTTGTTGAATTGGAGACATTTTTTAATTTTTTAAAATCATTCCAGAAAAATAAACGTTCTGTTTTCTCTTGTTCCTTGGGCAGTGCCTATGATCAGAAGCCACAAGTGGGAATGAGGCCCTCCAATCCCCCAACACCATCCAGCACTCCAGTGTCCCCACTGCATCATGCATCTCCCAACTCAACTCACACTCCTAAACCTGACCGGGCCTTCCCAGCTCACCTCCCTCCATCGCAATCCATACAAGATAGCAGCTACCCCATGGACCACAGGTAAACTGCAGATGCCATTTTTTAAAATTGCTTTTAGCACTCTTGGAAGAAATTCCTATTACCACTTCTGAAGACCTCCTAGTAAATTTAAGGTGACTCTACCAATGTTGCACATCTATGCAAAATATATTTACAAAGAGCTTGCTCTATCTGTAGTTATAAATAATTTGTGGAGAAGGTCGTTGATAAACATTCCCTTTATAAACATTTAAATAGGTTGCTAAAATGGAAAATTAATCTATATACTGACATTTCAACATTTCCCTTTTGCTTTGCTTGAATTAAATTGCTTCACTTAAACTTTAAATCAGATCATACCATTTTTATGAGCATATGTGTGTACTTGTTCTATAAAGTTAGGAGACTAATTTTAGTAGGTGGCTTATGGAATTAGGTTCTTTACTTGAGATTGAATGGTTTAGCTATATATAATTTTGCAGAATAGAACTTATTTGATTAAAATATTTACCATCTTTTGCAAGTGATGAATATTAAATGCCCGGAGATGCATGAACTGGACACTGAGAATATGAAGTTAAGTGTTAAGAGTCTCAGTTAGTGTCACTTAAAGGATCAAGACAAGAACTAGAGTGGGGACTTAGGGAGGCTGCTGAGACTGGTAATTCTTGATTCCTAGAGACAAAGAAATTCATATTTAAATAAAATATTAAAGGACCTTTACAAATCCTTAGTCATGACCTTAATATACTTCTTAATGCACAGGCTGATCATGTACAATATCCCTCCTTCCCTCTTCTACCTTGTACTTACATACAAGCAGTACCGTGCTAGTAATTATTTATCAGCAGGCTCTCTGATTTGTAGCATTTGCCAAGTCTGTGATGTAAAAGCTGCCCCCGTGGTCAAGTACAAGCCATCAGTGTGATGTCATTGAATGTAGTGTTGGAAAGAAATGTGCACTAGCAAGCCACTATGTAGTACTTCCCCTGTAAAAGTATAATGGATGTAAATAACTTCAAGAGCATAGTTAGCAGTGAAATGTAGTAAAATAACTAGAAAGTGATCAATTTTGAGTTTTTATTGCCTTTGTTTTTAATATGATTTAACTGTAAATTTATGTAATTTAATTTTTAATAATGGCTGTGTTAACAGCTGTCAAAATTCCTGAAAATTTATCAACCTACTCTCATAAGCCAGTGCAAACCGGCTCTGACTGATACACCATTTTAAAAATAACTTAGCCAAAGGAATCCTTTAGGTCAGCACAGGAAAGCAGAAGATATGCTGCTGGCGTCTTTCTGAAAATTAGGGAACACTCGAATCTGCTTTTTATAGATTATTTGAAGGGACTTACTCTCAAAGTCAGTCATTTTTTTTGGTATGTATGAAGGCATAAGATAAAAGCATTCTTTCCAAAATGAAACTAAGTCATATCTTTTCTATCTGTGTTTCCATCACTAACTCCTCTTGTGCTTTCGTTATTAAATGCTTACCATTCTCTTTCCCTTCTCACCCAGTAGAGTTGAGACCTTGTCAGAGCATAATGGTATGTGCATCTGTGTAAACAGTTTTGTAAACACAGATGAAAGAATTCTTACTGCAGGGTGGGCCTTTTAAACAGAAGCACATTGTGCAGGACTAAAAGGGAAAAAAAGTGTATGAACAAAAAAGCAAATTTTGTTTTGCCCACTCTGGCGACTTCCCAGAGTTCTTGATAACCGAGTCTCTCACACTTCAAAGGAGTGCCAGAACTGTAGACTGTGTAGTTTGCTCTCTGTGTAGAAGGGTTATTTCTTACAGAGTGTGCCTGCTGAACAAGCAGTGTGCCTGTTTTTAGGTGACCTAACTTGAGATGCTTTAGCCAAATCCATTTTAATTTTTCTACTTGAAGTCGAATATTTGAGACTGAGAACAGCCGGCCCGGAACTATAAGAGGGAAGCTCAGGGTCTTTTCCCACTGCCCCCAACTGAGTTTTGAGGACAGTACCAGCTGGCCAATCCTAGGAAAATCTCTGAAGCCTTATGTTTCTGAGGAGGATGCTTGGAGGGCCCTGGCCAACAAATGACAGTACCTCAGTTATAAATGGCAGCTTTGCTCTGGGAACAAATCCTTTCCCAGATAGCCACCTCCAACTCAGGCACCCCACTTCATCTGGGAATGCTTTGTGGCCAGCTGGCCTGCACCCTGCTTCCTTTCCTCAGGCTCACTCTGCTCCTTGGGTCAGCCCTTTGGCACTTTTTCCTGAACCCACTGTGCAGGAACCTTGTCTCTTTTCTCCCTCTTTCCCACCACTTACACCCTTAAACTCTCATCGACTCTCAATACCATTATCTCTCTTGCAGAAGCTTCGTGAATCACTTTCTCTTCACCCTAGGTCAGGGGTTCATGAGAGTTGCATCAAAAACATACAGCTTCCTATGAAGCATGTGTGTTCAGTATATACATGGTCCCCAGTAAATACCAACTGGAATCAGGTCGAGAAATGGTCCCCAGCAGGTACCAACTGGAATCAGATCGAGCCGTAAAAACAAATGGATTGATTTCTTACAAAGCTTTCAGTACAAGTATTATTAACTTCCTTTTAAGGCTTCACAAGTGAGCTGGTTTCTTATTTTAACTTCAAGTTACAATTTTCTGATTCACTCCTTGACAGTTCTTAATGATAATTTCTGTTTCTTTTTTTGGCTAATGAAATAAGCAAGAGAAGGGAAATGAATGCAGTGCCAGTCAGCCTAACTGTTTTGCAATATCCAAGTTTCTAAGTGTATTTTCTGCAGGTGTAGGTGGAATGTCAGTGCTTTACATGGCAGCCAGTGAGCCTAGAGTTAAACCACAGAACAGGGCATTCGTAGAAATCCTGAAACAATTGCTTTGCCATTCTTTAGCTGTTACCTTATTTTCCTTTAACATTACAAAAATTAAATGCTAACTTTCCAAACTAAAGTCTAAGCAATGATTTTAGTGGGTGGGAGATGGTGGTTCAAAGGCCTATGTTTGCTCATAGAAATATTGGATAGGTTATTTTTAAGCACTCCTGGGACATTTTTAGAGCACTTTTAAATCTTTTATTAATCCACATCTTTTGTGGTGGGTCAATGATATTATGGATGAGAAACACAGAACAGAATGATTATGTGATTAGCCAATCATTAAACAGTAAAACCGAGAACGAAGCAAGCAGACTCACTCTCAGGCTTCCACGAAGGCCTCAGAACGTCCTTATGACCTAACAACATGACTTGCCCCAAATCTATGCAATGTGGAAATGTTATTTTCATCTTTGTATGAAAATACAAAGTCTGTTGTATATTATATGCTTATTTTTATCAACCTGCTATTTTATTTGATGCTATTGGAAGCCAACATGTTTCATTGCTGTTTGACAGTAAAGAAGTGGTCTTTTTAAAGCCACCCTTTATTTCAGCTACTGTAATATCCAGTTTATTTCTCACTAGAGGGTAATGTTAATTAAGACATTATTGAGGAATTAGAGTCCTGCCCATTTCAGAAGAGAGTCAAGGATCCCTCTCAGGATCACTCAGTAACTGATGGTAACCGAAAGTTACCAATAGGTAGGTTTTTGTTTGGTTGTTTTTTTTAATTTATTTGTTGCTTAGTTTGGTAAGAGAATTAAAAGATAGAAGATAAAATCTGAGACCAGATCCTTTCTTTTTTTCCCTGGTTTTTATTATATAAAATTATTTGAGACCCTTTTAATGTGGATGTTATATAAATAATCCAATTTATTTAGAATTTGGCATTTTAGCTGTTAGGATATGTACTTTCTCAAAAGAGTGCATCCTATCTCTACTCAAACTATACCTTTAACTTATTGTAATGTACTGAAGAGGTGATGCAAGGGACTGATTAGAAGGGAAACACAAGTCATGTTATGATTAAAAAGCGTAGTGCTACTGAACTAGGAAAAGAAATCTAGTCTTCGTTAAAGATTTACACTTTGGGTCAGCTGGTGTCCTGTTCATTAATTAAGCAGTTAAAAATCATACCAGTATTTTAAAGAATGGTCCTTGTTACCGTTTTATCTGAAACGCACTGTCTTATTTTCCAGATTTCGCCGCCAGCTTTCTGAACCCTGTAATTCTTTTCCTCCTTTGCCGACAATGCCAAGGGAAGGACGTCCTATGTACCAACGCCAGATGTCTGAGCCAAACATCCCCTTCCCACCTCAAGGCTTTAAGCAGGAGTACCATGACCCAGTGTATGAACACAACACCATGGTTGGCAGTGCGGCCAGCCAAAGCTTCCCCCCTCCTCTGATGATTAAACAGGAACCCAGAGATTTTGCATATGATTCAGGTAGGTCCATGCTTTGATGGAATTACATTTAAATCCTCTTTTCACCTCCCTTAATTACTTTCGTTAGCTGTGGTGTCAGCCTGGGTGGTTCCCGACCATCTTTTGTGGGATCTTTATGATTTTATCTTTTATTTGAATTTTTCACTACATGTGAAGTGTTGGACTATCAAACCACTTTGACATAAGCTGATAGTTTAAATAACGTCTAGAAATAAAATCAATCCAAATAAAAGTACAGTTTGCAAAATTATGCACCCTCTCCCCACAAGAGAGTAACATTTTAAGTCTTTCTTGGTTCTGTGGTTATTTCTAGTTTGCTCCTGTACTACTGTTTAATAACTATGTTTACAGAAAATAGTATTCATCTATACTGGGTAAATTATTGCTTATAACTTTGTTTTTTGTTGATGGCAACGATTCTAAAGACCTAGAAGTAGAGATGCTTAAGTATTAGGAGAGGAATAGAAAAACACAGATTTATGGTTTGCTTGTAGAGCTTAGCTTTGGTTTCACTGAGCCAGAAAGATTCCACAAAATGGTATCTCAACATGGGGAGGGGGTTCACTGAAAGTCAGGAGGGCTTGAATTCTATTCCAGTTGTTACCAACTTTGCCAATATTTGACTTGAGATCTTGAGATCTCAAAAGAACTACTTAGCCCATCTATGCTGAGTTTCTCCTGTTATAAACTGAGAAATCAGGATATCTGCTTTTACACATCTCAAATATTTTTAAAAGAAGTGTGAAATAAAAACTAATGTTTGTAAGAAGGCACCACATACCCTTCAAATAGCATTATTATTAACATTGCTATAGTTATGCAGTGAATTGACAGTTGTGGTCTTGGAAATATTTGAGAGGAAGTGATTTTCTTTTGTCAGGATGCAAAGTTATGGATGTTCTTTATGAAGGACTATTGCTTCCCCGTTAGTGACTCTGTTGAGTGTTTCTGTCACTTGAGGAAAGAAAACTGTCTCTAGTTCTTGAGTTTCCAACCTGCATAAAATTACTTGCTTTATTATGAACTGCCCTTGAAGCTTAGCAAGAGGAGGGTCCTTCTCTTGAGCCCTGAAATTTAGAAAGAATCCCTCTGGTGAACACCTTTTGGTCACATACCTCCTCATTGGGCAAGAAATCCTAAGAGCTAAGGGAAATTGCCTACTCGGAGTCTATGCCTCCACTTCTGGAAAGCACTGCAGCTACCCAGGACCTGAAGATTCTCCATCCACTGGACCTGAGTCCACTTCCAAGGCCTGAGCAAGTCCATCCCAGGTCCATTTTCCTGAGAGCAGAGTATGCTGCTGGTGTGTTGACCCCTGGGTCCAAGAGGGTGGCCAAGGGACAGTTATTTGTCGGGGAAAGGGGTGAGGACAGAGTTGGAATATTCAGAGGTGTCCGCCTGCATGCGTGTGTATGAGTCCAGTAAAGTACAATGTTGGGTTAAGGGGTAAAGAAGAGGGGTGAGCTGGGGGCTGAGGAATGGGGGCTGGCTCTCTCTATACCATCCTATTCCAGCTCTAATCTTAGTAAACTCTCAAAATTCTAAATTTGACTTGGCTTTCTAGGTTGTTTTGATGGTGTATTTTTAAGGATGGAGGAGAGAACATATTTTATTTAACAGTTTATTTAGCTGATTTATAATTTTAAAAATTCAATCATATGGTAAGAGAGCCTTTATTTGAATTTTTGCTCCGGGCCCTTTAAATTTGGGAACTGACCTGAAATGTCCCACACTGGTATCAGTTTAGAACACTTTATAAATATTACAGTATATATCCATAATTAAAAATCCAACAATACAATTGGCCTTATTACAAATGGGATGAATGTCTCTCTGTAAGTTACAAATCCTGTTAACTGATATTATCCTCATTCCTCAAACCACGTTTTAATGCTGCTCCACAGTTTTTTTGATTCATCATAATCTCAAGAAGCTTTACACAGAAATCATATAAAACAGCATAAATAACTGATTAAAAAAGACTTGTATAACCGTTTAAAAGTTTCTTCATGGGTTCTAGACATGTTATTATATGCAAATCTCCCAAAGAGTAACATTAAAATTGTTTTCTTGAATCTGTGGTTTGCTCCATATATATTTTCTCCTCATATTTATGTTACATATAAAATTATATGTAACATGATATTGAGGATGCGTAACTTTTCTTGAGGACATGTAAACCACATGGGAAAGATATTAAAAGATTCTAATGAGGGCAAAAAAACAGGAGCCAGTGCTGTAAGGTTTAATTACATTATCTGTGGGCCTCACATAAATATGGACACAGATTCAGTCACTGTCTGGCCCTCTGAAGCAGATTGAGTCACTTATAACCTCCGAAAATACGGTCCCATATGTTATTTTAAATGCGTGTAGGGCATCTATTTTGCCATATATCTGGCAAAGGTCTTGTAACATGCTTTCAAATATTTAAAAACAAAAAATAAAACCCATTGCCACTGAGTATATTTTGACTCATAGCAACCCTATAGGGCAGAGTAGAACTGCCCCATAGGGTTTCCAAGGCTGTAATCTTTGTGGAAGCAGACTGCCACATCTTGCTCCCAAGAAGCAGTTGGTGGGTTCGAATGCTGACCCTTCATTTAGCAGCTGAGAGTTGGACCACTGTGCCAGCAGGCCTCCTTTTTTTTTTTTTTTTAAATATTTTATTGTACTTCAGGTGAAGGCTTACAGAACAAATAGTTTCTCATGAAACACTAGTACACATGTTGTTTTATGACATTGGTTAACAACCCCACAACATTTTAACCCTCAGGACTCCTTTTTTTTTTAATATTTATGAAGCTGTTAATTTTATATTATTTTTCTTCCTCTAAATTGCATTTCAAATTGTTCAAGTTGTGCACTACCTTTGAATTCTAATTTCAATACTGCCAATAATATATGGTTCTGTTTTTCTTAAATAGTTCAGTAGTAAAGTTGTGTCTTCTGGAAGCAGTTTAAAAGCAGTGTAGTAACAGTATAACAAGGGCCTATAAAAAATTAATCTATGGGTATCAAAGTGTATTTTACTGCCCGCAAAATTGCTGCAATTAAGCCGACACATCTGTATATGTCATACATTGCAGTCGACATGTATGATTTCTAGATATTTTGTTTTGTTGTCTTCTGTTATTGCATCCTTGCTGAGAGCACATTAAATAACCTCTTAGGAAATCTAACATATTTATCACTGAATTGTTGATTTCTTTTTTCACCTATTGAGGTTGAACAAATAGCACAAGGAGGCTATTTTCTATTTGGTTTAAAAGTAATGTGAAAATATTTTACAAGTCAGTTTCAGTTTACTAAGCATCTATGATCCAAAGGCTATCCTTTAGAAGGCCTTTAGAACTCTTTATTGCTTAATTCAATATACCATAAATGTTGTGAAAATAAAAGAGGCATCATAAGTGGAAAGGCAGCATGACTGTGCTCTAATAGAACTTGACATTAATTATGACATGGGAAATGGAAGGACTATTAGTTATAATTATAATTACAGGAATGCAATTTCAACTGCCGAATATTTAAGATAAAAAATGCAAAATATTATGGTAGTAGAGCAGAAATTTTTATTCAGGAGAGAAGAAAAAACTCAGATCAGAAGACATTGAGGAGAAAAAAATTAATATTTAGGGTCAGTTATGATAAAACAGTACAATATGATAATCATTATTTTGTGATACTGAGTTCTAAAAAGTTCCAAAATGTCTGATATGATACACACATTATTGACATTTTCCTTCTCTTTTTCTTTAACTTAGTAGTGCTGCACAAAGTAGTGCATGGGATTTTTATTTGTCTGTTTTCCCTCAATCCAACGTATTCTTTTTCTTGACCCGTTGGCCAAGGAGCCACATAGAAAGGCTTAAATATGCACTGACTGTTCCAATTGGAGTGCTTTATGCAATGTCCCTATGTCCCTAATCAGACAGAATACGTATTATTTAGGAAAAAAAAGAAAAAACAAAACACTTTTAGAGTTGAAGAAATGTCCAGATTAATCACAGCAGTCCTATAAGCATGAAGAATGCTGAAGAATGACATTGTAGTGTCATACGTTGCAAGCCAAAGTGACTGTCTATTAGTTTGCATCCAGGGTTGCCTTAGAGGAGGAAGAGACAATTACTACTTTACTTGGTGGGATTCAGGATCACCCCAGAACAGAGCTTACAATCCCGACAGCAGTGCATTATTCCTTTGTACCTTGAGGCATATTAAAAACTTTAACCTAGATGTTGGTTGGAGAGGTAATACATTAGTAAAGTGTTTTTAGCCCTTGAGGTCTGTTCTATTATTATTCTAATTAGTTTAACAGACATTCCTGGCCAAGTGGTAGAGTGGTTTAATGGAGGAGCTGAGAATGAGGAACGGGAAAGGAGAAGTTTCAGGAACAAGAAGAAGGCTGCTTAGATGAGTAAACGGGAAAATTGCATACCTTGGTGGTAGGGAGAAGAAGGTTAGAGAGAATAAGAGAAAAAATTTGATGTCATGCATTTGTTGTAGAAAATGTACCTTTAAATATGTTTTTAGGGGACTTCTGCTGGTACTGATGAGACCTTCTTTCTTGTAATTCTTGTCTTGTGACACTTACATGGTGACACATGTTGTTAGCACTATTTTAAATTGGGAAATTGAAACAAATAGATGTTACATCAAATTATAAAGTTTTAGACTCATGAGAGCTTTGGAGACCACCTACTTCAAATCCCTTTGCCATGTCTCCATTTTACAGAAAAATACCTGAGGCTCGGTACAAGTTAAGTAATTTACCATTAGGTACACAGACATTTTATGAAACAGCCAAAACTAGAATGAAGATTTTCTAATTTAGTTTAATGCACAGCTCCTATATTCTCTTTATGTATTGTTCACAGGAAAGGGAGGAGGGCATATTTTAAACTTTTTGTTATGTATATTATTGATCCTTTATTCTAGTTTCTAGACTGATTATTTTCCTGTAGTTTTCAAAGGCTTTGCATGATCCAAGGCAACAAGAGCATCTATGTTAAGACTGTAGGTGCACAGTCCTAATTCAGGAGAGTATTTTTACGTTAGATAATGCAAGATTTTATTCTAATCCTTATGTGTTCACTGTTGTGAGGTAGGAACATGTAGGACCTCAAATGATATGTATGCTTAAAATTTCTTTAAAAAATACCATAAACATTACAAGAATTGAGACTGTCAAAGAAATTATTTCTAGTAATGTTTCTTCTGGAAAAGGCTAAATAATAATTACAAAGAAAAGTGGCAAATTAATGGCCCATCCAGCTCTAAAATTCTTTGATTATATAAATTTTGAGTTTGTCTAAGCCTTCTTATTGGGCTTTGCTCTTTGTTTCTTAAAATCTTTGATAACTTGATGGCTGTCAATTTAACTAGAAGAGTGGTTTTCAAACTCTTGCCAACTGAATCAGTTTTTTTTACAAGAAAGATTATGAGGAACTGCAATACATAAAACAAATGCAAGCAAAACTGTTTTGGAAGAATAAGATGGACCTTTTCTATCCTCCATTTTAAATACAGCTCTACTTCACCTCACCAGCCCCTCCCAAAGCTTCTATATAGTTCTTTATCACCTTAGGGCCTCGATGAAGGCCATCAGAAAAACCTGTAAACTTCCTTAGCATGTAGAGAAATTGTATGTAGGCAGAGAAATAAGGAAATCAATACTGAAAAAAATCTTTACCTCATGTTAAATATGTTAAAGCTAAGAATATGTTTAACTTTCATCTCTCACACTCACATGGGCCCAACCTGGATTTCCGTCAAGAAAATTAAAAAAGAGAGAAAGATTTTTATGTTGTAAATGTTATTCTGTGTTGGAACTAGATGGTGCCTGGCTACCATCAGTGACCACCCTGACAGGGAACACAACAGAGTCTCTGACGGAGCAGGAGAAAAGTGCAGAGCAGAACTTAAATTCACATAAAAAGACCAGACTTAATGATCTGACTGGGACTGGAGGAACCCCTGAAGCCACGGCCCCTGGACGTTCTGTTAACCCAGAACTAAAACCATTCCGGAAGCCCACACTTCAAAGATCAGACTGGACTTTAAAACATAAAATAATACTCATGAAGAGTGTACTTCTTAGTTTAAGCAGATACATGAGACCAAAAAGGCAGCTCCTGTCCGGAGGCAGGATGAGAAGACAGTAAGGGACAGGAACTGGTTTAATGGACACAGGAAACCCAGGGTGGAAAGGAGGGGTGTGCTGTCACATTACAGAGATTGCAACCAATATCTCATAACAATGTGTGTATAAATTTTTGTATGAGAAATTAACTTGAGCTGTAAACTTTCACCTCAAGAACAATTTAAAAAAAATGGTATTCTGTGTTTTGTTGTGTTGGCGGATACCCATCTTAACCAAATAGCAGAGAATAATGATAAATTAATTACTAATGCTGCCTTCTGTAAGCCTTGCTCGGGCTTCCCTTACAGAGTTTATAATATGGCATCAAACTGAATATTATAAGGAGGAAATTGTTGCATAACAGAGCCGGAAGAACATGATTACTTTCTGTACCCATCTTGAATAATATAAATATAAGTAAATGGTGCTTTATATGTTTGGGGATGATGTGTCAATGCCTCATACAACTGACTAAACTTACACAAAACCTTTCTTTTTAAATCACCAAGTTCAGAAGACTGAATCACCCAGAAGTTTATTTCTAAACTATTATTACTATTATGATTATTACTACTATTATGACAGTAATACCTCTGAAATTCTGCCATCTGGATTTTTATTTTTTAAAAAATGGTTTCTTATTATTAACCTACAAAAGAAGACAGAAATCTAGGAAAATTGACCTCAGGCATATTTCCCTTGTCTTAAGTCCTTTCTGAATGATTGGGGTACAAATAAATAACTGTGTAAGAGTCTAAGCCTATCTCAAGGTCTGCTTCCTCTTACAGAGAAAGAGGAAGGCCTAAAATGATAAATATTACCGTATCTGGAACTCTTAACACCTTAAAAATATTTAATTATCAATATTGCATACACTTCTCAAATCAATCTATTATGAATTTATATCCATCCCCTAACAAATATAAGGTTTATACTCAGTCGGTTATGGCCATCAGAACTTGGAAAGAAGACCTAGTGATCTACTTAAAAAAAAAATCCAAGCCATGAAAATCCTATGGAGCACAGTTATACACAGGGGGTACCATGAGTTGAAACCTACTTGTTGCAACTTTTTTTTTTTAAGGCAATATATTACAATTTTAAAAATATAAGATATTACATTGGAAAATATTCACCTTCCTTTCATCATTTCTGTTTATGTTTCCTTGAACCACCTTGAAGAATAATATCTAAATGAATGCTGAATATTAAAAAAAAGAAAACTTAATAAAGGGAAGTTACTCAGGAATCAAGAATTCAATGCAAGTTCACTCTTCAGTGGCTTTGCTCTGTTCCCTATTTTGCTCTGAATGATGGTGTTATGGATTGAATTGTGTCCTCCCCAAAATATGTGTTTTAAATCTTAACCCCTATACTTGTGGTTATAGACTCATTTGGGAATGGACTTTCTTTGTTATGTTAATGAGGCCAGATTAGTGCAGGCTGTGTTTTTAGTCAATATTTTTTGAGATATAAAAGAGCAGATTAAGCAAGCAAGGAAGTAAGCACAAACAGAGGGGAACATACAAGCCACACGATCTCCAAGGAACCTAAGAATAGAAACTGAAAACAGACAAGGACCTTCCCCAAGAGCAGGCAAAGAAAGAGCCTTCCCCTAGAGCCAGCACCCTGAATTCGGACTTCTAGCGTCCTAAACTGTGAAAAGATAAATTTCTGTTTGTTAATCCACCGACTTGTGGTATTTCTGTTATAGTAGCACTAGATAGCTAAGACAAATGGGTTATAGGATTTCCTATCATCTCCCCACCTGGCTGTGTCAAGTATTTCTATCTTGAACCCTAAAATATGGTGGTAACTTCATTTATTCTCCCCAATTTTATCTGCTCGATATTAGAAGTTGTAAGTTAAATGTTAAATTGTTACAATGCCATAGTAGGAGGTTATTATGGATTTAAAATAAAGGACTCGGCATTTATTATGTTTGTCTTCATCTCCTCACACAGGCATGATAATGATCCTTGCAGCAGTCATTAGAGACACATAGGGATTGTTGACTGTGACTGTTGTCCCCATATGGCTTCAGGTCACTGGAAGACAGAAATGTTTTCTTCTCTCTGGAGTCAAAGACCAAGTTATAGGTGGCTGATGAAACCCATTATATGTTTAACACTGTTCAGTACAGGACTGACTTTTCACAAATCATTTTCACTGTTGCTCGTAAATAGTTCTTATTTTTTCCTAAAACTCTAGATATTTTTAAGCATTACCATCTTTAGTAATTTCCAGTGCAGCGATGATTATGGTTCCGTGAACTTTGGCTTTTTGTACCTGCTATTTAACACTCCCAAAGCCCAAGCATTGGCCCTATTCCATGTCTAAGCATTATTTGCTCATGGCCATACTTGCTTCTGGAATACAGCAGCTCATTTTTTTCCCAGCCAAACTCTAAAACTTACTTAAAGAAATTCAAGTGGAGAATCATGTGGAGATTTAAAGGAATGAGCTATTGATCCTTCAGAAAATGTTAACATCCTATCTATTTCTCTAGCATCCAAAGATAATTTTCTTTTACTCATCCAGTGATTTGTGGACTGGTAGATCACTTAATCTCTGATTTTTAGGTTTTCAATTATGAAAAGTGACAGTAATGTCTACCTAATTGATTTTGTTATTATAATAGATTCCATGGAATGGCCTTATTTGGCTTTGCTTTTTATTGCTTAACATAGCTTATATGGGTTTTCCTCATTCATTTCTGGGTTAAAATAGCAAATCTCCCAAACCATCACTCTGGCCCACTGTATCAGTTTTTCTAAGAAATACTTAAATATGTTCTAAATCTACAGTTACAGTAAGTGGCATTGGCTAGTGATTTGATTTGAGAATTGAGACTACAGTCTGGATTTACTCTTTATGCATTAACACAGGTCAAACGGACAGGGACTGCATTTTAAGTCAGTAATGGAAGGCTGAAGGCTGTCTTAAACCAATCATATCAGTTTTACCCATGACTGATTGATCCCTAGGGGCAGAGCCCTGTAAGCACTTTTCTTACATGAATGGACTCTATAGCGTCTGGAGTTTCATTCATAAAATGGAGACAGAGAGGAAACACACACACACACACACACACACACACACACACACATTGGAATGTCCATTTATACAGAACTGAAGGGTGTAGTGTTCCATCAGCTGCTGCTTTTGCCAGTTGACTGGAAGTAATGATTAATGCTCATTGGTCCTGCCTGCATGTAACTCGACACTATTTATGGCCTTGCAGTGTTCCTAATGTATAGTGAATGAGAAGACAACATTCTCAAATCAGAAACATAAACAGGAACTGGTGGGTCTGAATTCCATTCAAATATGTCATTTCAGCCACACAGTGTTTGTCCAACTTGGATTTTACAGTCAGGAAAGGGGGAAGGGAGGGACAATCTGCTTGTGAGCTGTACTAGCTTGAAAAGCAGGATTTAGAAGGGGTGGAGGGGGAGAAGGATTTTACAGTGTGGGATATTTAGTTTCTTTTTAAAGGAAATAACCAGAACTGCTTATTGCAAGTGGGTGAGCTTTTTATATGTGGAACTAAGATTTAAAATTAAATGAGACAGTTTAAAAGATGTATGTTTGGCTATCCCCCAGTGGTGTATGTGTGTGTCTGTGTTTCACACTTGGGCAGAAAAGAGGGAAAATAAATATTACTTATTTTTTAAGTATATGTGTAAATATATATTTTTACATTTGGAATATTGCTATAGAATTTTGAGGGGCCTAAAGGACTTCTGAAAAGGAGCCCTGGTGGTGCAGTTGTTCAAGCACTCAGCTGCTAACTGAAAGGCCCGCCATTGGAAACCACCAGCCACTCCTTGGGAGAAAGATGTAGCAGTCACCTTCCATAAATATTATGGTCTTGGAAACCGTATGAAGCAGATCTACTCTGCCCTGTAAGGTTGCTAGGAGTCGGAATCAACTTGACACAATGGGTTTGATTTTTTTGGAAAGGACTTCTGTGCTTACAGGAGTCAACTATTTTAATAGTTCAGAGGAAAAGCTTTTTTTAAATTCTATTTTATGAAATAGTTTTCACCCACAATGTGAATTACTGTATTGAAACCATTTTCGAAGATTTTTTTGTTAGATTAAACCGATGATTATTGTCTTTATTGTGTGTGACTTTTCTATTTAATTGCTTCCAATAAATTATAGTCTGGAAAATTTTACGAAAGTAGATAATTTAAAGATAAGTATGAAACAACAACAAAACCAAACGTGTCATTGTAATTGAAGTATTCTCTTTAACCTAGAAAGGTATCTTTGAATCCTTCATTCTGGTGACTCTTATTCAGTGTCTGAGTCCTCACGGTTCACTGCTTTATTCACATGATGTGTTGTTGTTTATTCTTAAAAAAACCAAACCTGCTGACGGTGAGTCTATTCCAACTCATAGTGACCCTATAGGACAGAGTAGAACTGCCCCTTAGGGTTTCCAAGGAGTGGCTGGTGGATTCGAATTTGTGACTTTTTGGTTAGCAGCCAAAGTCTTAACCTCTGTGACACCAGGGCTCCTGTTTATTCTGAGCATGGAAACATAAAATATGTACTTTGTGTGACTCTGAAAGTATTCTGAACCCTGGTTTGACATTTATTTACTATCTGTATCATTTGTAAGGATTAAATGTGATTTTGTTTGTTAAGTTATTAATATAGTATCTGGCACATATCAGGGGTCCAGGCAATAGTAAAGGATTTCAGTCGGCATTGTATTGTTTTAATTTCTAGAGATTCCCTCCAACATTGCTAGTTCTTTAATAAGATAGCATTATTATTATTTCTAGTATTTAAAAATACACTATTTGGGTCTAGAGAATAAGACAAGGTAAGAGAGATGTTCTTATCTTATAACACTTGTATTATGCAAGGTCAACAATGTACTGTACTATTATGCTGTTTTGTCATAGGGAAAGATAGTCATATTGAACTTGTTACTAGTATTATTCATATTCAAAGTAAATAGAACAAATGATGTGAACATATTGGTGATTCCAGGAGAGATGAAAGCAAGAGAACGAAGAAATCCATGTTGTATTTATTTCAGACCATCTAGATTCCAGAAGGGGAACAGTCCAGGATTTAAGCTCAACATTGAAACCTCTATCTTGTTTAGAATTTTTATGTGACCCGTTGTGGCAGCTAATTGCATCCTTTCTCATGTTTTCTTTTAAACCTCTGTTCACTGTCAGAGTGCAGAAATGCCTAATAGTCAAAGATGCAGTTGTGATTATGTTTCCTATCATTTCAACTTTATTTTTAACTGTAGCTTAATAAAACCATCACAGGCTTGTAAAACTTGTAAAATTGTGATCCTAGTAGATTACATATACTACTCTTGATTGGATCTGGTCATTATTTGTGTGGGATACTGTCCAAAGAAAACCCAGATGCTTATAAAAGTTTGTGATTTTGTAGGTAAATTTCTATACTGTTATTTGACACTATGCAGCCTTTAAGTTTCAAAAACATCTGAATTCAGTTAGCTGCATTACTAAATTTGTTTTATGTTTTTAAAGATTTTCACTGTGCTATTAAACGATTATACATTTAACAGTTCATTTAGCAAATCTTTAAGGAGTATATTCTATATGACAAACACTACACTAGTCATATAAAGATAAAAATAATTCTCTCCCAGTTCTCAAAGTCTATTGACAATAGGTTTGGTACATCTGAACTGTGGTAGAAGAATAGGTTTGGTACATCTGAACTGTGGTAGAAGAAATATCTCTGCAGGTTTTGCATTATTTAAATTCATGGTTTACTGAAAAATTTAAAGACAAAGATTCTATGTAAGTGTGAATTGCATAACTAAATTCATCACTTGCTTCTTAAGATTTCAACCAACTCCAGCTTTCTTGCCTTCTTCACAGGAATCTGTGTTCAGAAACTAAGAGGTTATACTCACATAATGCTTTTGTAACTGACAACAACTAGGTCTTATAAAACTTGACTTTTTTGGCATCACATTTGCTTTCTTAAGTGAATTCAGATATATTAATGCTGGAGCTTATTTTTAGAGTTAATTACTTTTACATTTGTTCTGTAAAAGAGTGATCGTATGGGTGTAAAAAAATCCCTTACATTATCATCTTTTCCAGGCAAGTTTATAAAATATAGTTTTCTCAATCAGGTACACCAGATCTATTCATGTGAGAAGTGAAAAAGCAGAGTAAATAATAATAATTTTTTTAACAGGGTAGAGTAAGAGGATGCTACATGAGGATGTATGTTAGCAGTTAAGCAAGTCTTCATAAGGCTCATGTTATTTGTGCACTCTAGAAATCCTTTGGATTTTACACGAAAAGTTTGAGATTGCTAACAAATGAGAAGAAACAAAGAAAACATAAAGTGGTCAAGTTTAGTAGAGAGAAAAACTTAGCAAAGTTTATCATATACCAATCTTCCTTGAATAATATTGATGTCATTCATTCTTAATACAATTTCGTATTTCTTTAGACGTTAGATACATTTCTTTGAAAAATTGTAGGAACTGCTAGGTATACATTGAGATACACACGCACACATACTTTTCATGATAACTTCTGACGTATGTTTGCCCACACATTTTGGCTCCAGATATTTAATTATCTAATTTTAAGTTTTTACCATCATCAATAAACAATATACAAGATTATATGGACTTGATTTTCTCACATCACCTCCACAAAGAGTTAGTCAAGGGTACAATCAATTCATCTTTGCATTGCACACTATATGAAGCAAAAGCACATAAAGGACAACACTGAACTTATTCCTATTTTCCTGTGATTTCTCATTTACTGTTAAAGACATGAATACTTAATTATCACACTGATTATATCATTACTCTAGGAATTTAATCAGAAACACCAAATGAATAAGATACATCTTTTCACTAGTTCAGAGTTTACAGTATGAAATAATTCCAGGTTTGCACATTAGCTATTTGCTAACAAAGCAATTTCAACAGCCTCTGTAGCAATGTTTCAGACAGCCACGGCAAATATTTTCCATCTGCTCTGGCCCATGTAGGTCCCAGAAACTTTAGGCAAACCATGCCCTGAAGGGGAATTTTCACTGTGTACTACTGGGCAGCAAATATGCAAATGAGAGCAGTGCCTAGCAGTATTCTATGTGCAAATTTAGAATTGCACTTTGTGGTCAAAACTTTGGTAAAGCTTCCTAGACCAATACCATGTTTCCCAACACAGCTTTAAAATGCAAGTCAAGACAGAGAAATTAACTTTTTTTTAGTTTGATATCTTGCCTGCATATTGTAATTCGAAAACTTTAGTAATGTTAGTAAAGGTGAAGGCTAATCAAAACAGATAGTTTGGAGTGTTTATCATCATTATTCTCTTTTACTTCCCCTGCGTTGACCAGGACATTGAAATGACAACAGCGCTCTGCTGCTTTGAATTTTTGCAGCATATTAGATCACCTTTCATCACTGTGAACTCATCTGTGACAAATTATAGGCCGTTTAGTTTCTGCAAGCTGATTTCTCCCAATACTAATGTCATGTTATAGAGCTCTTTGATCTGCAAGTTTCAAACTAAGTAAATATCCTTTGTCTTAAATTAAATTTACACAATTCAATTTACAGATTGAATTTAAAACTTTTTAAGCCAAATATCAGGGTGTAATACTGTAGAAAAGCATCTCAGTAGTCAAAAAGAGTTACTCCCAAATATTTTGAAAATCTAATGAAGAATCTGTCTTAAATCTTTGTAAGTAGTTTAGTATGAATTTTAAATCAGTGTATTTTAAGCTTAATAGGTTAATTAATAGATTTATGAAGAACGGTAAAGAGTAAGAACACCTATAAACAACAAACCAGCCATGTCAAGGGTTATATGATTTAAAAACAGCAAAAATAACTTACTTAGTGATGCAATTAATCATCCTCTTAAGTACTGTAGTACACTCACTTTTAAATACTTGTGAGATTCACTTAAAAAATAGATTATGTTCTTAATAAGTACCATAAATTGAATTCTTACTGTGCGCAGGTATTGTGTGAAATGTTTCACATGCCTTAAACCTGCTGCCAATGAGTCAATTCCGACTTACAGTGACTTTATAGGCAGGGGTAGATTATCCGATAGACAAAGTAAGCATGGTGTTTACCATATCATCTACAGTGAACAATTTCACATTTTTTCCACCACATTAGAAACTCTGCTTCTAGGTATGGCTGGCATCTGTCTCTCTACCAACTCCTCGCAGCACCTTCCAGCAGAATCAAAGCCTCTTTTCAAATATACAATCCCTGACAAGGAAAGATGACCCAGTAAGCAAGGTAACCACAGACTTATTTGTGCTTACTTACTAATCTATAGCAAACAATTTCTGTAGTGAACAATTTCAGATGATCTGGTAAGTAAGATAAGCACCATGTTTACCTTGCCTATTGGATAATCCGCCCCTGCCTATAGGATAGAGTGGAACTGCTCCGCAGAGTTTCCATTGCTGTCATCTTCACAGAAGCAGACTGCTACATCTTTCTCCCGCTGAGTGGCAGTTGGGTTAGCAGCACAGCACTTACCCACTGCACCACCAGGGCTCCTTTTCACATACCTTGCCCCGGATGAATCCTCCCATTGACCCTTTTAAGTATATTAATATTACTATTCCCATTTTACAGTTGAGAAGGTTGAGAGTTAAGAGCTGTTAAACAACTAACCCAATGTCATACTCCCAGGAAGTGTCAGAAATGGGACTCCAAACTAGATGTGTTAGATAACAAGGTACATGTTTGTAACAAATGTGCTGTACTAATGATCCTAAAATTATAATCTGTGGACCCATAGTAGGGCAGTGCAAATATGCTGTCATCTTAACATCTGTGCATAGTTGAACTATAGTTTATTATTCTAAGTTTTGTTCTATGACAAACAGAAATGAATACATATGCAATGCTTCCATTCCCAGCCACAAAATATTTGCCTTTGAAGTCTTCTCTTAGCCAGTTTGGATCTTAGTTGAACATTTAGCAAAAGTTAAAACGTAATGCCAAACTTCATTGGTTGGATTTTTTATTAGATAAGGTAGAAATGAAAGCAGCAGGCAATTTAATTAGCAGTAATTTTTCTGGGCAAGTCATTACTTTGATGAACTTCAGAGCAATGTTTATGGCTCCTAATTAACCATGTTAGTCATTTGATTGAATAATCACTTTGGAAATGTTTCTACAATTTGATTAGAGTCTGACCCACTCTGATCATCATAAATTAACTGGTATCACTTTAGAATAACATGACTTTAGTTATTTTATGGAAATAAACTCCTCTTAGCTCTATTTTTTCAGGCTTCTATGGACCATATAAAAAAAACACCAATCTTAAAGATAGACGGAATTTAAACAATGTTAGCAGATGTGTCTCAATTTCAAGAGCTAGATGTTAGTTTTATTTACTCTGGGGTATAATAAAAAGTATTAGGAATTGGCAAAAACACAATTTATATTCTCATATGTCTTTTTTTCTAAATTGTGTTTCAGTGATTTTTTTTTAGAACTTAGATCACAAGTTGGGCCTTTGGAAATCTAATGGAAATGCTGGCTTTCACGTTAGTATAACTCATTAACTTATTATGAGCTTTAAATCAGAATTTTTAAACATTATAGATTAATAGACTGAAGAATATTATAAAGCACAACAATAAATAACAAATCAGCCATCTCTGTAGATCATGAATATTTGTGGAATCATCAATCAAGTCCTATCTTTGATGTCAAATGTCTAGTTTTCCAGGATTTTGCTAATTTTTTATTATGTTAGAACACTTTTATATGGTGTTCCTTCAACTTTGAATAGTAGGCTTCTCAGAAATGCTTACATTTCCTTTCTCTCTTCTTCTCTCCCATCTTCAACCCCTAGGGAGGAAAGACTTATATTTAGTCACACTTATATATAATAGAGTTTAGCCTATGTGTTTTCCTCTAGCTACCTCCAGAGCCAGCCAGCTGTTTTTACACAACCGCACTCCAGCTGTGTAGCAGTCAGTTTAAGTATTTTGTGGCAAGGTGTCAATATCAGTACAACAAAATGCCTGCCTCCAAGCAGCTGCTGACCTGATGGCAGAGTCATTAACACTGTCCCTTCCAAGCCCAGCTGTTTTGAGGGAACTTATGCCTGGCAATAAATCAAAATAACATTAAAAACTATCTTGAAGTACCATTAGCCAAAAAGTTCAGATTAAATGAATTGCTAGCTATTTGGTAACCAAAGATCAACTACATCACAACCCTATTATGATTCTAATATCAAGAAATAGGTTAACTCTGCCTTTTATAGAGTCAGAATCATATACTGTGTAACACTTTATATGAAGAGGGCATGGTGTGATGAAATGCTTGATAAGGGAGCTTTACAGTATTTTCAACTTGTAAACTATTGATTCCAACATACTTTCAAACGTTGATATTATGGTTTGTCATTAAAATATTTTTTAAATAAAGCCACAAAAGATACAACTTTTTTTCTGTGAAGGTTTCACTTTAATAGTTGTGAAAACTGAAAAAAATCAAAGTGGCAAAGTAGGTTCAAATGACAAAAGTTAGGAAATTCGGCACTCTGATATATGTCTGCATTGTAAATTCTGTTAAATGCTTCCTATTTTGGTTGATGTTCATCACCAGGCAAATTAAAAAAAAAAATCAAGACTTTTAAAAGGGAACACTCAACCAGTCAAGAGTTGTATCAGTGCTGAATGAACAGTGCTAATTGTCTAGTATAGCAAGAAAGTTTATAGATAGTTACAAGGAGATAAACGTCTTCAGATTCCAATTCACTTAAATTTCCTTTTTCACTTGTTCAGAGGTCATGTGCCTATTAAAAGTGGTAGAAAGGAGGGCATGCTTTTATATTAAATGGCATGTTTGTCATATACATTTTATTAATTTATTTTTGTATCTGTTGTTTAAAAACCCTTAGTAATACATTCACATGTAGAATTGACTTGATCACATATATTTACAAATTCCTACAGAAACTATGTATGTTATATGCAGGGTTGGGCATTTATATGGGACCTGAAATTTATAAAATTTGGGGAATCATCTTAAAAAGAAGGTGAAATGCAAATATAAAATTGGATACAGGCCCCAAAAGGGACCCATGCAAGGGAGGGCCCTGAAATTTAAGCTTAATTGGATTCACCGTGAACCTCCCTCTGATTATGTGAGTGAACCTCTCTTTTCAGAATCAAGGAATCTGGGGACTGTGATAGATTTTGGAGAACATCTGACCCACGCCCTTTATTTCATAGAAACAAAGGCACAAAATGCTTTGTCCATAGTGATATAGTTTAATTAGCAGTAAATCAAGAAATTGAATTTTCACCCTTTGTTTCTTAATACATTATTTCTTTGCCTTTCCCCGTATCTAAGCTACTAAACCCATTAGATACACAGCCATCACTATGACTCAAGTTTAACCGTTAACCAAGTTTATTTTCTTAATGATGAGCTGGCTTGGTCACATGGGCAAGGCTTTACTCTTAGGGTAATAACAGTGTGTGAAATTGTTGGATTTCTGTTTTTACAGCTTCCTTGGTTTTGAATATGAGTTGTTTGCTTCACAAAACAAAAAGCCTGTCATGCTTTTATCTGGGGGCATGGGGGGGGGGGGTGCAGGAGAAAAAGCAATCACCTAAAAAAGGCTACAGCAATTTTAAGAGACTTAGCTATTTTTGTCTTTTCCTTTTTATAATAACCTCTGTCTTGCGTTCATGAAATAAACTATGAATGAACCTGTAGTTGATTTTTCTTTTTAAATAGAATGTCAAAAGATATATAAATTTATTCTGTAATTGTCATGAAACATAATTACAAATCATGATACTGTTTGTTGCCAGGACGCAATCACACTCATGTGGGGTTGCTATTCGAGCTAAACTTTTTAACCAGGTTGACTTGGATAAAGCTTTGAATTCAGGTACCTGCTCAAGAGATTCGGCACTCAGTATGATATGCTTCTCATTCTTCCATTTCTTGTGTGGGCCATGCCTGAAATGTTAACTACGTGTTGACAGGTTCCCCTCTTGGGGACTTGTGTCAGTTTCTGTTATGTTCCTATTTGTGATAACAGCACATTTTCAGCTCCAGATGCCTCTTTGACCAATGTTGTTTCCTTTTTCAGAAGTGCCTAGCTGCCACTCCATTTATATGAGGCAAGAAGGTTTTCTGGCTCATCCCAGCAGGACAGAAGTTAAGTTTTCTATTATTGAAATTTCTTGTAAATACCTGTCAAAATAATCAATATCCCAAGAATGAGGTCACTTAATTAATCATAATAGTCTCTGGGAAAAAATCATTTTGTTCTCCAAACCATGATTTTGAAACTTTATCTTTTTAGAGTAAAAGGAGGATTTTTCATGTCATAATACCTTGTGTTTGGTTGTTAACATGAGTCAGACTCTCATAAACAGCTGAAAAGTGGATTTCTGTGTTCTTTCTTGCCAATAACCACATCCTTTTAAAATAAGAACATCTGCTTTATAGATTAGCCCACCTTTCTGCACTCTATTGAAATGTATTTTCGAGGAATATTCAGTTTTTATCCTTCAGACCTAAGTCACAGTTTTGAAGTAAAACAAAGTAAATGTATAAATGAGCTCATCTTTAAAGATTCTGGATTTTACATTTTTGGACAAGTAATTCTTAAGAATGAGATTTCACGTAAGAGGCCTAGGGAAGTTTTTATTGTGGATGTGTTTGTGGTAACCATGGAGGGAAAACTTCTCTCTAATGGAATTTGATACCTGCAAAGGAATGGATAAGAATGATTTCATCTGGGTATAATCCCTATTAAAGTATTTCTGGAAATGTGTGCATAGTTCTTGATCTAAACACTACGTCTTTTCAGTAAGACTGACTTAGATGCATCCTACTAGGTTAGGTCTAATGTTGATTATGTTGTGTAAATGATATTAACATAAGTAAATCCCTGTATTTAAAGGATAGTGTGGGCACAGTGGTTAAGAGTTCTGCTGCTAAACAAAAGGTCAGCAGTTTGAATCCACCAGCAGTTCCTTGGAAACCTTATGGGGCAGTTCTACTCTGTCCTATAGGATCACTATGTGTCAGAATCAACTCAACAGCAATAGGTTTGGTTTTTGGTTTATAATGAGATGGTACATCCAAATGCTTGAGACTAAAAGTCTTGTACAAACACATTGCAATTATTGTTAACAAATATACACCCATCATAGAAACCAATACATTTGAGAAATAAAACTGTGACTAAACTATATGAAATTGCTTCCTGTTGATTAAAGATAATAGCAATTAGATTAAGGTCCAAAATCAAGGAAATTAGGAGGAGAAAATGATTGTGAAACACTGTCAATGTTTGTATTTTTCTGTGGACTTAATTATGTTGCAGCAAAAAGGGAAGTTTGTTTGTTTGTTTCTTACTATCTTGGCCCTTGAAGATGAAAACATGAGAAGAATTGCCTAGGTAAATATTTCTACAAGGAAGTAAGGGTGTAAAACAAATCTGTTTCAGATCATCAGGGTAATAATGTAAGATAAATATCCATAATTCACATTAATTTCCCTATCTTCTCGTTGAAAAAGAAACTGGAAAAGTAGATGACACACGTCTTAGTTATCTAGTGCTGCTATGACAGAAATGCCACAAGTGGCTGGCAGTAACAAACAAAAATTTATTTTCTCACAGGAGGCTAGAAGGCTGAATTCCGTGTGCTACCTCTAGGGGAAGGCTTTTTGTCTCTGCTGGCCCTGGAGGAAGGTCCATGTCTCTTTTGAGCTTCGGCTCCTGGGCAATCTTCATGTGTTTTAGTATCTCCCTTCCCCCATCTCGGCTTTGCTGGCTTGTTTAGTCTCGTTTGTATATCAAAGGAGATTGACTCAAGATACACCCTAATCCTGCCTCATTACCATAACAAAGACAACCCATTCCCAATTGGGATTATAACCACCGGCATATAGGTTAGGATTTACAACCCATATTTCTGGGGGACACAGTTCAATCCATAACCATACATTATGAATCCTAGGTTTGCCAGTGCTTATGTGAGCTCTGTGCTTGGGTTAATAATAATGTGAATAGCTAGGTCTTAAACATCACTGTGTGCCGTTGTTGTTGTTAGGTGTCATCGAGTCAGTTTTGACTCATAGCGACCCTATGTACAACACAATGAAACACTGCTCTATCTTACACCACCTTCACAATCGTTGTTATACTTGAGCCCATTGTTGCAGCCACTGTGTCAATGCATCTCTCTGAAGGTCTTCCTCTTTTGCACTGACCCTCTACTTTACCAAACATGATGTCTTTCTCCAAGAACTGGTCCCTCCTGTAACATGTCCAAAGTAAGTGAGATGAAGTCTCGCCATCCTTGCTTCTAAAGAGCATTCTGGCTGTACTTCTTCCAAGACAGATATGTTCATTCTTCTGGCAGTCCATGGTATATTCACTATTCTTCGCCACCACCATAATTCAAAGGCATCAATTCTTCTTCAGTCTTCCTTATTCATTGTCCAGCTTTCCCAAGCATATGAGAGAGGTGCTTGAAAACACCATGGCTTGAATCAGGTGCACCTTAGTCCTTAAAGTGAAATTTTTGCTTTATAACACTTCAAAGAGGTCTTTTGCAGCAGATTTGCCCAATGCGATGCAACATTTAATTTCTTGACTGCTGCCTCCATAGGCGTTGATTATGGATCCAAGTAAAATGAAATCCTTGACAACTTTAATCTTTTCTCCATTTGTCATGATGTTGTTGTTGTGAGCATTTTTGTTTTCTTTATGTTGAGGTGTAATCCATACTGGAGGCTGTGGTCTTTGATCTTCATGAGTAAGTGCTTCAAGTCCTCTTCAGTTTCAGCAAGCAAAGTTGTGTTATCTGCGTATCCCCAGTTGTTAATGAATCTTCCTCCAATCCTAATGCTGCATTCTTCTTCATATAGTCCAGCTTCTTGGACTATTTGCTTAGCATACAGATTGAATAAGTATAGTGAAAGGATATAACCCTGACATATACCTTTCTTGACTTTAAACCACACAGCATCCTCTTGTTCTGTTCAAATGATTGCCTCTTGATCTATGTACAGGTTCCTCATGAGCACAATGAAGTGTTCTGGAATTCCTATTCTTCACAGTGTTACCTATAATTTGTTATGGATCACACAGTCAAATGCCTTTGCATAGTCAAGAAAACACAGGTAAAAATCTTTCTGGTATTCTCTGCTTTCAGACAGGATCCATCTGATGATATCCCTTGTTCCATGTCCTCTTCAGAATCTGGCTTAAATTTCTGGCAGTTCCCTGTCAATGTACTGTTGCAACTGCTTTTGAATGATCTTCAGCAGAATTTTACTTGTGTGTTATATTAATCATATTGTTTGATAATTTTCACATTCTGTTGAATCACCTTTCTCTGGAATGGGTACAAATATGAATCTCTTCCAGTTGGTTGACCAGGTAGCTGTCTTCCAAATTTCTTGGCATAGATAAGTGAGCCTCTCTAGCCCTGCATCCATTTTTTGGAACGTCTCAATTGGTATGCTGTGAATTCCTGGAGCCTTGTTTTTCACCATTGCCTTCAGTGCAGCTTAAACTTCTTCCTTCAGTTCCATCGGTTCCTGACCATATGCTACCTGCTGAAATGACTGAAGGTCAGCCAATTCTTTTTGGTACAGTGACTGTATGTATTTCTTCCATCTTTTTTTGGTGCTTTGCGTGTCATTTAATATTTTCCCTGTAGAATCCTTCACTACTGCAACTCGAGGCTTAAATTTTTCCTTCAATTCTTTCAGCTTGAGAAATGCTGAGCATGTTCTTCCTTTTTTGTTTTCTAACACCAGGTCTTTGCACATGCCATTATAATGCTTTACTTTGTCTTCTCTAGCTGCCCTTTGAAATCTTCTGTTCAACTCTTACTTTATCATTTCTTCCTTTCACTTTAGCTACTTGAAGTTCAAGAGCAAGTTTCAGAGTCTCTCCTGACATCCATTTTGCTCTTTTCTTTCTTTCCTGTCTTTTTAATTACCTCTTGCTTTCTTCCTGTATGATGTCCTTGATGTTATTCCACAACTCGTCTGGACTTCAGTCATTAGTGCTCAATGTGTTTAATCTATTCTTGAGATGATCTCTAAATTTAGGTGGGATATACTCAAGGTTGTACTTTGGCTCTTGTGGCCTTGTCCTAATTTTCTTCAACTTTAACTAGGCACCATTTTAAATTTGCATTTATCTTCACAACAAACATATAAGGTAGGTGCTGTTATTATCATCTCCATTTTATAGATGAGGAGACTGAGGCACAGAGAGGTTAAATAATATTTCCAGAGTCACCAAGCTGAAAAGTTCCGGAGCCATTTTCTACCACAATTTTTGTGCTAATGGTTCTATCTTAAATTGTTTGTGAGCTTCATTTCAGTTATGAATAAATGTGTCTCATTTTCTCCTTACAGGTTGTATGTTTGAAAAGGGCCCCAGGCAATTTTATGATGACACCTGCGTTGTCCCAGAGAAATTTGATGGTAGGTTTTGCATTGTGCTTCAAGTTTTAATTTTTGTAAGAGGGAATGAAGAGATCACCTGTGCCTCTCCTGAAAACAGTTGACATTTCTACTTAAAGATTTCTACATGCGTCGTTTAGCGTGTTCTGAATTATAGCTAACCTTCACCACTTACCGAATTTTCTTTTTCTTCTCCCCATTATGAAACTTTTTTTTTTTTCTTTTGCCCTGTATGAGATCCATTCTTGGAGCTATATATCCAAAGATCATCCTTCCTGCTGAGATTCCTGTGGAGTAAGAGCAGGCTTTCCATTGCTTTGATGAACACATGCAGCTTGTTATTTGAGATTTATTGAAAACTAATCTGTAATTAACAAAGCAGAGCAGAAAGCATGCTACTGTGGACGCACCGATGACTAATGCAGCCTCCTTGCTTTTATTGTTCGTGAAAAAATGCATTATGGAACACAAGAACAATATAGCTGCCCATTTAGTTATTGTTTTTTAGTCCCTCTTTTTTCCCTCCCTTTCTGGGAAGATGTACATTACTAATGTGGCATTACTTTGTAATTGCTTAAAAGGGAGTTGGGGAAAGCATTACCTTTTAATATCACTCACTGTTGCAATGAAAATATCCCAGATGTTAGAAAGGGGCGTCAAGTTAGATAGAACCTTCTCTTCCTGACAAGGGTAGCAGAAGTCAGCATCTATGAGGAAGCTGGGGTAAAAACTGAACAGTTAATTGATTTAGTGGTTCTTCAGAGTGGTCTCTGTATTTCCTGCTTTGATTGTTTAACAGGAAATGAGCAGGGGCCCTGTGATTAGCTGATTGCATGAACTTTGGGGATCATGGCTGTAATGACTTGGGAGCTCTCAGAAGTTTTAATTGCCATTATTTAAACAGCAAAGTAGCTGCATGGATTGCTTTTTAATCCCTAATTAGTTACTTGAAGACTACTCTATGTTCCCAAGCTTCTTGCTATTCTTACACTTCTCAGAAGAGACGGTAAGTCTTAAGAAAATCTGCTTCCTTAGCCTCTCTTTAAATTGCTAACTGTATTCAAGGTCTGGGGTTAAAAACCCAATAGGGGTCACTTGTGCTACAATAGATGTTAGTTTTACGCCTTGAGTTTCAGAGGTGTGAACTGTGCTGTTTAGCACCATTAGCAGAGCATCACAATTCTTAAAATACAGCTCTTTCTCTGGAGGCAAAGCATAAAGCCTCTACTTCTTGGAATGACCTTCATCAGTTTCTTTTATTCTTAGTAAGCTTTATATGTTAAGAAATTTTGAAAATTAGAAAGGGCATGTAAGAAAGAAAAATATCTCAAAACGATAGACAGGATTGGGATGAAATTTAACAGGTCAATGTCACCTAATGTTTAGGAAAGCTGTCTTGATTATTTATTCCCTTTCTTTTAAAAATGCTTTAATTTTATACTAAGAAAACATTTTTTTTGGAAGACAGTATATGGCTTGTACTTTATAAGGAATGGAGAAAAAACAAGAAAAATAACAAACAGGGGAATTAGCTTTTCATTGTATATGGCCAGTATGATCAGTCACATTTCTAGAAAGAACCAATCTAGAGACTATAAAATTTGACAGTGTTTCACTCTATCTGCATAATTGCTCAGTTACTCCCATTAAAAAGATGTGAATCTCAGAAGGAAAATCTGTGATAATACGTTGAAATCAATAAGAAGAGACCAAACACAACATAATGATTTTTAGCAGCTATTGATTGAATAATTTTATATTTTGGTTTAGGTGTTTAAAGAGTTCTTTCTGTAATTGTTTTAAGAGATATATTTCTCTACTGATCACAACAAAGATTTTAAAAGCATGTGATTTTAGTCTATTTTATAATTCACACTTAGTATAAATAGATTGTCTTGAAAGTATATTGTCTTGAATTGTTTCTTTAGTGGAGAAGAGAAGTACATGCATCTACATTGGTATACTTGTAGGGCCCTATGTACTCAGTCCTCAATGTAACACGTTCCACGTATTTCTGAGATGGTTGGCTGGAGATAGAAGTAAATAATCAGTAGTCATGGAACTGAATATGTTTTGGTAAAACCAAGATAACTGACCAAATTTAAAACAGAAGTGTTGCTACACTAACACCTTTAATGATTTACTCTATTTAAAAGATTTTTCCACTATGTGTGAACACTGAATTAAATGTAACACAAACCTTTCTTACTGAAAAATACAGATTTTTAAACTGGACTTTTAGAAAAGTAATAGCAAGTTAAATTCAGTGAGTGAAATACAGGAGAAAAATAAAAATGAGAGAGAATTTTCATTTGCTGACAGTTGAGAAAGTGATATCACCATTACAAAAAGATAGTAGGATGGTAATTACCCCACCCCCCAAAAAAAACAGTGGATTGTTTTCCACCAAATTGGTTTGATTCATGGTGACCCCATGTGTGTCAGAGTAGAACTGTGCTCCATGTAATTACCTGAGAGATTTTCCTAATTTACATAAAGTGTAGAATACTTAGTTTTAGATGCTATTAAATTTGCCTTGAAATACTGGCATTAAAATTTTCAATAGTTTGTAATGTGCAGGTCAATGAACTGTTTACAAATTCTAGTTTGTGTAATTTAATTTGTACAAATAAAATTTCCCTATCTTTAAATGATTACCCCCTCTTCAGTATTGCTTAATAAAATGATGAGAAATGGAATTAACCATAAAATAAAAACGTACGATTAGATAAAGGGATTTTCTTTTCGTTTTTGTTTTATAGACCTGTCTAATCTTTTCTTTTTTTAATTATTTCTTTTTTTTTTAATTGTACTTCAGGTGAAGGTATACAGAACAAATAGTTTCTTATTAAACAGTCAGTACACATATTGTTTTATGACATTGGTTAACAACCCCACGGCATGTCAACCCTCTCCTTCTCGACTTTTTTTTTTTTTTTGGTGAAAATATACCTAGCCAAAGATACACCATTTCAAAAATTTCTACATGCACAGTTCAGTGACATCGATTACATTCTTCCAGTTGTGCTGCTATTCTCACTTTAGATGAAGGTTTCCAGAACAAAATAGTTTCTCATTAAACAGTTAGTACATATGTTGCCCTATGACAGTGGATAACAACCCCACTACATGTCAACACTGTCCTTACTCAACCTTGGGTTCCCTATCACCAGCTTTCCTGCCCCCTTCTGCCTTCTATTCCTTGTCCTTGGACTGCTGTGCCTCATTAATCTCATTTTGTTTTATGGGGCTGTCCAATCTCCTGCTGAACAATGAACCTCAAAAGTGACTTCACCACTGAGCTAAATAAGTTATACAAAATTTTGTAATTAAATGAAATCCATGGATTTATTCTGTAACAGTGTGTGCTTACATTGACCTGTATATATTATATACAGCTGTCTGCAAGTTTATACAAATTGATGGTTTACATTCAAACTTTTAACTATTTTAAATGTGTATTTAATGGTAACATTATATTACATAGAAACTCATAAAGTGCTTGTGGTTTAACCATTTTTGTGATTTAGTTAATGTAAATTTTATGTAAATGACATGATATTGTTAATAATAGGAACTTTAAAAAATTTTAATTTAGGGGATATCAAACAAGAGCCAGGAATGTATCGGGAAGGACCCACATACCAGCGACGGGGATCCCTTCAGCTCTGGCAGTTTTTGGTAGCTCTTCTGGATGACCCTTCAAATTCCCACTTCATTGCCTGGACTGGTCGAGGCATGGAATTTAAACTGATTGAGCCTGAAGAGGTTAGTTTAATAAATTTTAATTAGAAAAATGAGATATGTTACAAAATAAAGATGTATTTCATTAATCTTGCAAAAATGTAATTTTTTAAATAAACTTTAGGGGAACTTGTTGAATTAAATAAAATAAAATTAGAAAAAAAACCCCTCAAACATATCCACATTTAAAATCACAGATGATTAAGTATTGTGTGCTTGCTCCAGATGAAGTCTCTCCCTACAAAACTGATGTGTAAAAAAATCAACCAGGGCATCATTAGCATAAACTTTTATTTAAGAATGTAGGGCTTCTCTTGAGAAGACTCCAATGGAGCATCTAAGCTGGAGAAGGAGGGTTGAGTGCTTTATGGGGCTTGGGCAATGGGGGAAAAGTCGGCTGAAGTTCAACCAGTTTTGGGAATGGAGAAATTGTTCTTGTGAATTAGCAACCATTATTTTGACAATCTGGATTTTATCAAGAGGGTTGGAGAGGAACATTTAGGAACCAAAGTCATGTGCAAGACGAGATGGGGGAGGAATAGCTGTGGATAACAATGGCATGCAAGAACTGCAGTAGAAAATTCTCAGTCCTTAAGTGTCTCTTACGGGACACAAGACCGGTAGAAATATTGTTTCTCTTTGATAGTGAAATCTGTTTCAAGTCAGCTGGGCTGAGTACACTCTACTGAGTGGTAGGTATGACATTTACAGTGTTGCCATAGTTCATAAGTCAATATCTAAATGAGAAGACTCCTGATAAATAGACATAATATGGACAAATGGAACATACACACAAATGGAGTAGTTATATGAAGAATTTCTAATTTCAATTACTCTTCCCAGGACTAGCTTTAGGCTTAAGGCTACTACTGTTACAGTAGAATAAACCATAAATATAAAATAAACCATAAAATAAATATATAAATAAACCATATGGACTTCCATAGAAAGTGATAGTCATGTATAACCTTTGTGTCTTATTAAAGATACTTTCTATGCTATTATTAAAAATTGACTTCACTATATATTAGCCTAGAAAGCAATGGAAGATATTTATCTAACATGCTTATGATTAACTGTAGGATCTAAACACCTCAGTAAGGTAAAAAAAAAACTTCAGCAAGCCCTCAAGCTATTTTTGAACCCAGAGAGATTTGTCAAATATAGACTGGACATCCGTGGTCTAGAATTTGAAAGGATCGGTTACTTAGTGTGGGCTAACTATTTGGGTGTTTAAATTTTGCAGTGTGCCTAAAGCTTAATTTGGCTGTCAAAGGAAATTTAGCTTTGATGTGGATACACTTAAATGATATAAGCGAAAGAACTGCAAAAATGTGAAGCGTTAACAGATGAGACTAGAAACACTTAACATAAAAGTAATTTGAAAGTCTTTTAATGTGATGGGAGTGTGTGCTCTTTACCTCATGAAAGATGTTAATAATCACTGCAAGAATTGGTTCATGTTAGAACTGAGTACATCCAACAGGAATTTCTCTCTGTAAATAAGTTATTTTTCTCCAACTGTAATGAAAATAAACTGAGCAGAAACAGATTTAAAGAATTGCCATGTATTTGTTCAGATAGAGGAATTAACAAATTACGTCAATAATTCTTGATCCACTCAGAAAGCCAAAATTCTTCTGCAAGTGATTCAGTTACTTATAGTTCTTTATATAGCAACTGTTCACTTGTATGATGATCAAGTTTGAATAAGTAGAATAAGAGACTTGACCAGATAACCATTAAGTCTCTTCCAGTTCTGAATTTCTGTGATTTATAAAAGCAGGAAGAAAATACAACGACATCTGTTCCATACAACAAACTGGCATTTAGACAACTTTTCTATAACAGACTCATAAAGTAAAACAGAGCTGGGTAATTCACAGTCAGTAGACCATTTCCAAATAGTAACTAACTCAATGAGAAGGATGCAGTAAGCACGAAATGCATCCTCAGGCCCTGTTCAAACTGAAACATTCCATTTCTGATTCCTGCATTGCTCACTGTTGCAATTGGTTCCATCAGGCAATGACTGTGCTATTTTGTTTAAATTTCTTTCTTGGAAAGGTTTTATGAAATTTCTTTAGCCTGTGTGGCCCACAGTCTCTCTCTTTGCTCTATCATAGAACAGCTCTCTAGGTGTTCTTTGTCAGCACAATTCATGAAAGATGCTTCTGAAGCCATTCTGTTGGAATTACTCAGCGGTTCCCTTTCTTTGATCCACATCTTGGAGTTTAGAATGAGACTCCAGGCCTGCTCGGATTATGTACTCAATGTGTTTGGATAACTCTAGCAAACACATAATCTTTCATCTTTCTCTCTCTCGCTTTTTTTGGGGGGGTGAAGGGGGTTAGGACATTTGAATTAAAAAGACATTATTTTGGAATGAATCATAGATACTAGGGAATTGTTCCAGGGAAGAGTTATCAACATAATAATGCTTCTATAGGAGTCCTTGTAAAAGTCTTTTCATGATATTCAAGCTTGTTGAACTGGAATAGTTTCCAAGAAGTCTTAAATGGTAGTTTCAGGGTTCACTGTTGCATGTTCAATAGTAATGTTTAAAAATAAGTTGAATGATCCTTGACCTATTACATGTTTCTATTAATTTGCTAATAGAGATGAATGACATAGTGCCATTAGCTTTCAATCTTCTCTCTAATAGCCTGTTTTCATTTAAAAGAGTATTATTAGGAAGTCACTGGAAATGTTACCATTTTTCCCACTCCATGTTGAGAATTGTGACGTGCTTTTAGTATTGCTGGATATAGTGGTACTTGGCAGGTCATACGTAAGGGCTGAATCGATTTTCTTAGTTGACTGGTGCCTAGCCTGGGAATTACTGATCTTACTTGCTGGTTTTAAGGTTAACTCTTGTCTGCATCTCATAGACGTGTTAGATCCCATTTTCCCTGACTTGACGAAATACACTGAAACAATTCTAAGAATAATTTTTATTGATTTAAAATGACTACTAATATCCACAGTGCCAAGAATTAATAGGCATCATAAGAGTCAAACTCGGTGTTTATGGTATTAATAAAAAGATCTTTTTTCCCTCCCCAGAGACTTCCATAAAGTTGCCTTAAAGTTTCTTGCAAGTATTATATTTTCTAGATGCATTCTGGTGAGCTTCTAGAAAAGAAGCATTTACAAATGAATAAGTATTCAGAAATTGTTGTTTAATTTAAGGAGATTTTAATAATTCATTTTCACATCCCCTCCAGGTTCGCATGTTGCTCAGCTACCATGTCTATTGAAGATTCACTGGTGTCCGTTGTTAGATTTTTTTAAAGACATTTTACGTAAAAAGTATTGCTTTCATTTCTTATTGTCACCTTCCTGTTTCACTATTGCTCAGAACATTTACATTAAAATGTGGTTTATCTTTTGAAAATTAGGATATACCTGCCACGTTGACTGCTTAGACTTGTGCTTGTTCCTGTTACATACTATCTTGCTACTCTTAGAAAAATACACTGATGCATAACACTAAATTACATTGTATCTTCATTCAGGGAATACAAATTAGTGATAGAGAAAATAGCAAGGGGGCAGTATTTTAAGAACTAAAAAAAAAACTTGGAGACCGATTATTGCTAATAAGTGGGGAGAGAAGATGATCTCTTCTGAACAGCATTCTATTTTTGTGTTTGTGATGAAACAACTTGGAATTTCATGGAAATGAATGAACACACTAACCTATTAGATAATGTTCTCATGGGGTTGCTTAGGTTTGCATGGCAGCTGCAGTTTCTGCTCAGATTAATAAAAAGTGAAAATTCATGAGAACGTGACTTTAGCTGGGTAGCAAAAGCAGGTTACACTATTCTGTATAATGCTTTAGCTAGGTGATGGTGATGGTGAGGTGGAGATACACACTGAGGCATTTTTATTATATATTTTAGGAATACATGTCTGAACTCAGGAAGGCTTTCTTAAAGCTCTGTTAACGAACTGTTTTCCAGATAAGTTGCTGCTCCAGAGCCACATAATAGAAGCTCTGAGACTTTTCACTGAACAACAAAGTGGACGTTCTGCTTTAGAGATTTTTGTTTGTAGACTTGTATACATGGTGACCTTTTTCACTTCCTTCTTCTTTTTAGCATCCAGTTACCGTTCTCTAAATGAATGCCTAATTCCCCAGTTTAGTATTAGCTACATTTTCATTCTGATGCTGCTTCAGGCAATAAAAATTATTTGCAGTTCAGTTTATTAAATGTATACTATTTCCCCACTACACACAGTGTGCCACTGGTTCACTCTTCTATACAGTGTTGAAAAAGATGTTTTTCTCTTTGATTTATCATAACCTCAATAAAATGTCTTTACAAACAGAATCACTAAGCTGCACTTGATCTATAGTTTTCATATGAAAAACTAGGAAGGGAAAAACAGACCTTGTATCTCAATCAGAATGGAAAATTTGCCTCATTCTGGTGAATCGCAGACTGTTCATTCCTGTTGTAAACACATTCCCTTATTTCCATTTAGTTTTGGGTCCAAAACAATAGTGACAAAGAATTCTATTGTGATATTTCAGAGTGATCACTGCTTGCCTGGTTTAAAAAGCAAACCAGGGCTCAGGAAATTCAGATCATGAAAGCTTTTGCTTCTTTATTTGTTTCTTTAATTTTGATATGTTTTAGGCCACTTGGAAGTAATTAATTAGTTTTATGAAATATGTTGATAAGCTAACACCTAACATTGCAATGTAATTGTTTTGTTGGCAGGTGGCCCGGCGTTGGGGCATTCAGAAAAATAGGCCAGCTATGAACTATGATAAACTTAGCCGTTCACTCCGCTATTATTATGAGAAGGGAATCATGCAAAAGGTGAGCAGCTAATACAGCATTAAAATTCATTGAAATGTTGTACATTAAGTTGCACATCATACTTTGAAAGTCACATACCACTGCATTGTTGAAGCAAAGTTTTCATTCATTTTAGCAAATGCTTATCTCTTGGTTTTGGTATTACAAGCCTTTCTATTTATAAATGCGTGGACATGGTAGACAAATGTGTAACAATATTATATACAAAATAGTAGGCTTCTAAAGTTTCTACTTTGCTGCTATGGTGAAAAGCTTGTTTCAGTACTCAAATTGCATCTATGTATCTCCAGAAGAGGTTGTAATTCTGTTAAATTCTCCATAATTCTATAATTTTGAAACACTTTTGTTTATAGATTCCAGTAAAAACAAATAATCTTCTTTACTAACTAATTTTTTTTTTCTTTTCTGATTCTTAAAAAATTTTATATATATGTTATTACGTCTCTTAGCCTTTCACGTGTATTCAAATCTAATTTCCTTGAGTGGGAACCAAGTTTATGATTTATCAGTTGTGAACATAATTTTATTATGCATCCTTTGTTGGTTTTGGTGGATATGGATATCATTCTATACTACAGTGTAGAATTTTTTTTTTATGTTATCATAGTTATGCCACCAGAAACTAGACCAGTTGCTACATGAAGCATAATAGAACAGAGGGGGACAGCACCCTTGAGTTTCCTAGACCTTACATAGGATGTCAGTGCTTTGGAATTTGCCAGCTTGGAAGTTAAAACTTTCAAGGTTCTTAAAGATAAGAATGGTTTGATTCTCAATTGCTTCCTCTTTCCCTGAATCTCACCTTCAAAATATTTAACCGTCTGCTACCTGCTCCTCCTATCTTCTTTATCTCAACCCTGAGGTCATTTTTGATTCCTCTCTTTCTGTCATCCCACCACACCCATTTGTAGCCACATCCTTTCAAATACATCCTATTCCTTTCATTTTCACCAGCATCTCCATAATTAGTATCACCTGGGCTTTCACAGTAGGTATTCAATGATTTTCTTGGCCAATGTTGCCCATTAATAAAAGATAACGCCATCTTGATTTAGGCTTGAACGCTAGCTTCTCAGTTGACTAAGCTTCTAAACATATTCTTCTCCTACTAAATGGTGATATTTCTTGCCTCATAAAGTTGCTGTGACTATTGAATGAAATAATGTGCTTGGGACACTTTGCTTTGTACCTGGCACAATAAAACTCTTGAATAAATAGTAGCTCTTAATTCCTCTCATACACTAACGCTAGAGTAAGCCAAGGCACATTTGGCTTGTGTGTCTTGATCATTTAAGTCCTTATTAAAAAGTCCTATAATTTCCCCTCTTTATTACCTAGAGAATGAAATTAAAACTCCATGCAAGTTTCTGCTTTCATACATAATATATTTTCAAAACATGTATGAAAGTAGAAAGTAGAAAGTTTGAATAGTAGAGGTGCTGGTTTAAGTTCCATTCACTGAGAGATAAGAATTATTGTAAGATCTCTAATTACACCTGAGCTTTTAGACATGGTATTTGTCAGGGTATACCCAAGATATAGAGCCCTGGTGTCTCAGTGGTTAAAGCGATCAACTGCTAACTAAAAGATTGACAGTTTGAAACCACCAGCAGCTCCACGGGAGAAAGGTATAGCAATCTGCTTCTATAGAGATTTACAGCCTTGGAAACGCTATGAGTCAGAATCAATGCTATGCAGTGCGTTTGGGTTTTGACCCAGGTTGTAGAGCCCTCGTGGCTCAGTGGTTAAAATCTCAGCTGGAATTGACTCGATGGCAACGGGTTTGGTTTTTCATCCAAGTTATCGTGCTCAGTTTTAAAAGTGTTCAAATGTACTCAAGCTTCTGCTTCTTATTACTGGTATCACCACTAGTACTAACTCTTCCATGTTGCCATTTTTCTCCTTTTAATACATTAATAAGACAAAATGCTATGAAATAATCATATAATGGCAAGGATGCTGAAATACAGATAAAAATGTTGCTGATCAAATTTTTCCCTGTTAAATGTAACTGCCAATAGGAACTATTTGTAACTATTTATCAGTTCATATAAAGCAAAATCAAACCCACTGCTGCCAAGTTGATTCCAACTCACAGCAACACTACGGCAGAGTAGAACAGCCCCAGACGGTTTCCAAAGCTGTAATCCTGATGGAAGCAAATTGCCACATCTTTCTCCCCCAGATCTGTGGTGAGTTTGAACCCCGCAACCTTCTCATTAGCAGTACTTTAACCGCTGAAACACCAGGGCTCCCTCTCAGCTAATACAGAAAGTAAAAAACTCTATGATAGTCCTTTTGGGCTGTAACTGTGTAATGAAAGGAAGAGCAGATTATCTGAGGGTTAAATATGCAAAAATTGAAGACTATTTGTAAGTAGGACAACAGTGCAGGCCCTTTATACTTTTTACAGCCACATTTACTACTCTTGCTCACTTGTGTTGACCAGTCTGTTTGCTGTTCCTTGATAGACCTGCCACTCTCAGTGCCTCACTCACACCGTTTCCACTTTCTGTTAAAATGTGCACCTTTCTAATGATCAAGTAAATTCTACTACAGTTATTTAGAAGAAAACTATGCAGTCCTTTAAAAATAAACAAACAAAAAAGCTATATGATGTGAAATTATATATTTCAACCTGAGGAGGAAATATGTATATATATGACCACATTTGTGCATTAATTTAAAAGCTATATGTGTGTGTGTATGTGGTGTTCATAAAAGAAAATTAAAAGAATAGAACAAAAAAATAAACCCACTGGGTACAAACATGTAAAAAAATAAATAAATAAAAACTGGCAATTAATTTCAGTAGTTATAAGAGAAATAAGCTGTGGATTAATGCTTGTTATACCTCGTAGAGTATATGAGTGTGTAACTCTATTTCAAAATTTTAAGATGCCTTAAAATATATATACCAATATTTTAGTAGTGGTTGTTTCTGTATGATATGATTATAGATCATTATTTCTTACTGCTTCATCCGTAATTTCTAATTTTCCCCCAGTATCACTGTATTACTTCTGGAAGTTTTTAAAAGTTAAAAAAAATAATAATTTAAATATCCAGGCTTCTAAGCTGCAACTCGAAAGCCATTCCTTGTTTAATTCTGATTTACCTCTGCTACAAAATTCCTGATTTTTTAATCTCAGCCTTGCGATTTGAGTATACTTAATGTACGGCATCACAATGGTTAAGTGCTATGGCTGTTAACTAAAAGGTTAGCAGTTCGAAGGCACCAGCCGCTCTTTGGAAACCCTGTGGGGCAGTTCTACTCTGTACTACAGGGTCGTTATGAGTCAGAATCAACTCTACAGCAAGTGGTTAATTGTATCAATAATGAAATGCAGACGTCATTTCCTTTGCTTGGTTAGCAATCCTTGTTCTAACGCCAGTAGCATTTAACATAGTCCTATAAGCATAGTAGTAGCCCTACAATTGCTTATTCAAAAGAAAAACAGAAGGAATTAGTGAGTAAAGGCAGAGTCCTTAGAGTTTATAATCTTCATTGCATGTTACACATTTTACATCCCCAGGGTGAAAAGTTGTTCATTTATCGCAGCGTTTCTAATTATAGCCAATAGGTGCAGGCCAGACAAAAAAGTTGAGTAGCCTAAAGCAAATGCTTTTTCTCTGCGGCTCCAAACAAAACAAAGCAGATTGTAAAATGCTCAGAGATATGAGGGCCATTTATTTTATTTTTTCTCAGAATGCTTTCAACAAAGGAGAAAAAAGCAAAACTGGAATTTATTATCTCAGCTTTGTTTCCGATATTGCCTAATTTTACTTTTATGGTCATTTCACCTTTAAGAACTTAATTTCCTTTGTAGAAAGGACTAAATAAACTTATGTCAGGCGCCTCTGTAAGCTGTGCAGTGTGCTAGAAACTTCCCTCTAAATCTCCCAAAAGTCTTTCCAAATTACAAAGAAAGGAACTGAGAGGCAGTTTAAGAAACGTGTTCAAGTTCATGAAAACTACTAAGCGTTAGTGGTTTTCAAACCTAGGAATATTTAGATTACTTGGTTTCTTTAAAATGGTTCCTCTTAATTAAATCCGGGGCAAAAAATCTTGTAAATCTGAGTCCAGAGCGGCAGTGTTCTTTGATCGCTGTTCCTTTTTTCACACATAAACGGATAGTTTATAAACCACGAATGTGGTTTGCCCCCCATATCACAGATCAACTACAGTGCCTATTTGATACACAGAGGCGTTGAGTAGTTTTCACTGTTCTACATTACCGAACTCTATACACAAAAAAGTTTCTGTCAAAGAAGTTAATACAAAGAACTGTATACGTCCACCCATCCCCCTGGATGTTTGAGAACCTCGACATTGTCTATTAACAGGCTTGTTTGTCTCACTCTTTGTTTAAATTTTCTTAGAGAATCATTACTCTTCAAAATTTCAGTTTGGGTTATGTTATTCCCTACAAATTATGCTGTTTCTCCTTTACTTCAGGCAGTTGTCACATTTCTTTTTCTCATTTCCTCCCTATGCATTGTCTACTGTAAATTTCTTTCACTTTTTTACACCTCTTACTTCGATTTGACACTTTACACACATCCTTAACTTCTGTCTAATGCATCTCGCTGTCATTTGTAAAAGTGATGTACCCAGGATAATGCTGTCCTCTTGATTCATCTTTCATTTAAATAAGGCTATGTATCTTTTTTTTTTTTTTTTGACCAGAGTATACAGAGCAAAACAAAACAAAAACACCCACCAGTTCACCCTGTGACTCACTGGTCTAGCCTTATTAGGAATAAACCACATTTTTCTTTTAGGGTTTGGAAATGTAGTTCTTCCTGTAATTTCAGAATGTAGTATTAAGACGGGGACACTACACCATGAAAAATACACTTTAATTTTTTACCCTTAAGAACAGAGAAAACATTTCAGTGTGAGATGCCTGCATTAAATTATTGATTTTTAAAATAACAATGTATACAGTTTGCCTTTATGTTAAAACCAACTGCTGAGCTTTTTAGCTGTATCTGGAATGAATGTAATTATTTCCCAAGGTCAATATAAAAGAACTTTTGTTTGCACTATTCCTTCTGCCTTTTTCTCTACTGAGCCATAGTTCATTTTACATAATAAGGACTTTTTTTTTCTTTTTTGCTTTTATATGTATCTGTTAATAATTTATTGCTTTGCTTTTTCCTTATGTTACCCATCCTCTCTGGTGTATTAAACCATGTTTTTGTTTCTTCCTTCTCTATCCTTCATCATCTTGGGATGGTGAGGATGGATTTTTCTCTTCCATATTATCATCAGGTTGCTGGAGAGAGATATGTCTACAAATTTGTGTGTGATCCAGAAGCCCTTTTCTCCATGGCCTTTCCAGATAATCAGCGCCCTCTGCTGAAGACGGACATGGAACGTCACATCAACGAAGAGGACACGGTGCCTCTGTCCCACTTTGATGAGAGCATGGCCTACATGCCAGAAGGTGGCTGCTGCAATCCCCACCCCTACAATGAAGGCTACGTGTACTAACACAAGTGACAGTCAAGGCTTCTCCTCTTTGCAAGATGCGGAGAATCGCTGAATTCTCTTCAATCTTTGTTTTATTTTTTTGTTGTTTGTATTTTATTTTTAAATAATAATACAACAAAGGGGCTTTTCCTGTTGCATTATTCTATGGTCTGCCATGGACTGCGCACTTTATTTGAGGGTGGGTGGGAGTAATCTAAACATTTATTCTGTGTAACAGGAAGATAAGGGGTTAATGGGTGGGGAGTTTGGGGATTACTTTTTACTTAGGCTTGGGATGGGGTCATACAGGTTTTAAGTATAAAGCTATATCATGTCTGTTTGATTTCATAACAGCATAAGATAATGTTCATTTTCTCTGGGTATCTATGGTACAGTTAATTCACATTGTGTAAATATCCACTTGGAGACTATTTACCGAGTGATATGCCTTGGGCATCTCCCCTCCTGTTATTTCTGAGTCTCTACAGGTGTACAAAAGAAACATTTACTGTAAATGGCAGTTCAATTGTTCAAAATGACTGTTTTTGCACCTCTTGTAAAAAGGTATTTAGAGATTGCATTTGCCGTTTTTTGTTTTGCTTTATATATGACACACAGAGGAAAACCATAAAATGGGTAATTCTCTCTGAAGTTTGATAATCACCATGACTGCAAATGAGGGGCACAGTTTTGGACTCTGGCTCCAAACTGAGTCGCAGGCCAGTAGCATTACACGTATCTGGTGCCACCTTGCCGTTTAGATACAAATCATACTGTCTTTTAAACATTTTGAAGCCCATTTCAGTTAAATAATGACATGTCATGGTCCTTTGGGATCTCATTTAAATGTTAAATCTGGAATTACAATGAAGCAAAAAATATCTGTCTCCTTTCACTTCCTTCAGTACATAAATACATTATTTAATCAGTAAGAATTAACTGTACTAAGTCACATATTATGCTGTTCTAGATACAGCAGGCACTCCTTAAGAAAAATATCCAATACACTAAATAGTACTATAGTAATTTTTAGACATGGTACCAATTGATATGCATTTAGACCTTTTACTGCTGTGTTATGTTGATAACATATATAAATATTAGATAATGCTAATGCTTCTGCTGCTGTCTTTTCTGTAATATTCTCTTTCATGCTGAATTGACTATGACCATTTATAAGCAATGCAGTTAACTACAGATAGCATTTCAGGACAAAATAGATGACTCGAACCATTTATTGCTTAAAAAATAGCTTATGCCATGCTATGCTATAAGCAGCTTTTATGCACATTGACAAATGAAGAGTAAGCTTCAGCTTTCTAAGGGAAACTGTGGAAACTTTTGTAACTTTTGGTGAAATGGAAAATTATTTACAAAACTGTTGAAGAATATGATGAAGTTGCTGTATGACATAGTGCTGGCACTGATATTACCCATCATCTTGTTTTAGACACTCATGTAAATGTGATTGGATTGTTTGAAAGAAGATTTAAAGATTTAAAGTTTCAAAGCTTTTTGTTTTTGTTTTGCTTTTGGAGAAAATATTGAAAGCAGGGTATGTGGTTCCAATGACTTTGAAAAAACATTAAGATTCAAGGGAGAAACATGAATTTTGTTCAATCCATGGATATCTCAGAGGAATAACTTTTTTTTTCAGATTCTATAACAAAATGTTAAAAAAAAATCTTAACCACAAAACCAAAATAAATCTATAAAAGCATTTCAAGAAAAGCATAGCAAAGATGTTAAAGATGACCCCCTACCCATTTTCCAACACCACATCTTAATTATCTAGTTAGAACAGTTACTGGGAACTCCTCATACCACAATCGATTCTATTCACATTTAATCCTCTTAAAAACATATTATAATTTCAACATATGTATTTAACATATGTGATTTCAGTGATTGTTCTACATATATATCATATGTCATCAGGCTCATTATGGGTTAAATAATTATGCCTTAAAAACCAGAACTTTTTTTTTCTTTTTCACTATGCTCATGTGGCCATTACAGCACTTAAAACAGGTTTTAAAATATTCAGCTAGTATTTTATTAGAAAGAGAATTGAGATACTTGGATACGTTGAAGGAGCAAAATTTAAGTGGGTCTTTAAAATAAGGTCTAAATGAAAATTATTTTGAGGATCTTTTTCTTTTGTTTTCCATTTTTTATGTTTTAATTCCAGCCTGCCAGTGGGAAGCAATTGGGCCATGTGTTATGTTAAGGAATCAAAGGCAAAACCGGTATTAATAATACAATATTTAAAAACAAATTATATATTTTGATGCTTAATGTAGTGACTCACTGAACTAAGTAGTAATTGGCCACTATTAAGTATTTTTCCAATACATTATAAAATCCTGGACACTCTTGGAAAATGTTTCTAAAGTTTTTTTTTGTTTTGTTTTGTTTTTTCAGATTCTGTTTTTATTCTACTTTTTCTTTGGTTGTGCTTTTATTTTCAGGTAGATTAATAAATCTGGCAGCTGATTTCTGCAAAATCCTTGTGTTTTGAATTTCTAATTGAATCGGCTAATCAAACATAGAAATCAATTAATGGTATGTCTTCCTTCAAGGTGATAATGTGCTAATACCCAACAAACTTACTCCAACAAACAATGTTGTATCCCAGATAGCCAATGGAAATGATTGTTTAAGTTATACCTATTAAAAAAAGATAAAAATCCACAAAGCTGATAGTCAGTGCAGAGTAGTTTTCTCAAACAATATAAATATCTTAGAAACAATTTAATTAAACCTCCTTTTTACAGATTTTGTTAGTTTCCTGTGCTGCTGTAACAAATTACCACTAATTTAGTGGCTTAAAACAGCATAAATATACCCTCATATAGTTTTGGAAGTCAGAAGCCCACAAAAGGTTTAAGAATCTTAAGAGGCTAAAATCAATGTGTCAGCAGGTTTGGCTCCTGGAGACTCCAGGGGAGAATTCAGTTCTTACCTCTCTTTCCACTTTTAGAGGTTGCCAGCATTCCTTGGCTCCTGGCTGCATCCCTCTAATCTATGCCGTGGTGGTCACATCCCCTTCCCTTCTGTAGTCATTATCTCCTTCTGCCGTTTTCTTATACAGACACATAGATGTGATTACATTTAGGGTCCACCTGAACAATCCAGGATAATCTCACCTCAAGATCCTTAACACATCTGCAAATTCCCTTTTGATAAATTTTGAATGATAAAACCATCAATCATAGTTTCTGGGAATTAGGACATGGGTATCTTGGTGTGTGCGTGTGTGTGTGTGTGTGTGCGTGCATGTGTGTGTGAAGACATTGTGTAACCATTGTGCACCAAAAATATTAAGTGACTTACCTATGGACAAAAAAGATTTATTGAGGAACCTGGGATTAGAAATCACTGAAGGATTTTTTTCATTTATTTACCATCGAGGTATTCTTTCTCATCTTTCTCCATATAGATGGTACTGAAAGCATGCTGTATTAAAATTTGTCCATTCACCCCAGCCAAACACTACGTAACAACAGAATAAATAAATAAGAGTAATGGCACAACTAATTCTGTTGTTTGAGACAGATTATAATATTTTAGTAAATTTCTTTTGGTGCTAGTATAAGTTGTTACTATGTAATCTTAACCTTTGTAAGCGAGTACCAAATTTTTATGCAAATAACATATGCCTTCTACATTTTTTGCAACAGGTAAAAAAAATTGGCAGAGTGGCACTTTAGAAGGCACACGTTAGTTGCATAAAAACACTGTACTATTTATTACATAAGAACAATAGGTAGAATATATATCTGTTACTCAAAAGGAAAATTCTAAAATATGAGTCGATTTATCTTTATTTTATCATGATGACAAGGGAAAAAATATATTGCACAGTGGTTAAGAGCTACGGCTGCAAACCAAAAGGTTGGCAGTTAGAATCCACCAGCCTCTCCTTGGAAACCCTATGGAGCAGTTCTACTCTGTCCTATAGGGTCGCAGTGAGTTGGAATTGACTGGATTGCAACAGGTTTTGGAAACCCTGGTGGCATAGTGGTTAAGTGCTATATGTAGCTGCTAAGCCAAAGGTTGGCAGTTCCAGTTCACCAGGTGCTCCTTGGGAACTCTATGGGGGCAGTTCTACTTTGTCCTATAGCATTGCTATGAGTTGGAGTCAACTCGATGGCAACGGGTTTTTTAAATAGGTATTATAGAATTTGGCCAGATCACAGAAGTTTTTTAATATCAGCCGCTTTGTATATCATGAAACATTTCAAGAACTTATAATGAGAAGATGTCACAGAGGAGTAGGCCATTTGAATGTTTATTACTTAGAATATTAAAAGAGAAAAATGAAAATTAAGAATAAGAAATGAGTGAGCTATTTCCCAGTTGTAGTTTGATGTGAAGAAGGGAGAAAATAGGCTTGTAAAAAGACATAGAAATTGGGTAAAAATAATGACAGGAGGAAGCTAAAGACAAATGTAAATATTGAGCAGTTGTGGTAAGAGTTGCATAAAGGCCAAGTTTCAATTAGGTATTAGTTTTGGGCATAATACTTCAGAATGTGGCCCAATTTACTCAGTATTGAACTTTTAGAGCTTGGTGTGTTTTTTTTTTAACATGAGATGATGTAGAAAGTCTTACTAAAAAAAAAAAAAGTTTATGGAAACATAGTTTAAGAAGAGGTTGTGATTCGAACAGTGGCTGCCTTTATAGAAATCTGATGACTTTATTCAATTGAAAATTTATATAGAATAATTATGGTTTATAATTTCATACGTAAGGTAGTTTTGTATTTTTTTTTGTTTGCCTATAGAATCCAGTATTCTTATTTTCTTCCATTCTAAAATTATACTTATGTTGCTATGAGAAAGAAATTTTTAACTCACTTTGTTGTATTAAAAATATACTTAAAGTTTGAGAAAACAGGATCTGAAATTCATGTGATTATAGCATATTAAATATGCTCAAAATTCAAATCTAAAATAAAAGCCCAGAAACTGAAAACACTGAACTGTCCTGATCACTCTGAAAAGGAGGCGCATCTAAAACTGAACAATGTCACCTAAATTTTTGAGTGGCTTTAATTGTCTTACTCATTTTAATCATTTAATTTATGACCAAGACAATCGAGTAATGGCTACGTTGCCTTTGTCACTTCCACTTACTATTGTTTTACCTGCTAAATCTTAGTTCTTCAAGGTTCTAACCCTTTAAATACATTGTTTCCCTTAATCACAACAACTATATCAGGAAGAAATTTTGGAGAGGGAAGTATCTAAATTATTTGCATGACTTCTGTGGGCCAGAAACCATGGGTGTATGACTTATGTTATTGCCTCCATCATTGACGGACCTTGACTAATGAGAAGTTGAGGCTACTGGCAAAACCAAACTATCATTGTCTCAAGATGTCATGTGATGGCAGGCAAATTCATAAGCCCTGTTTTTTCCTGTAATCTGAACCTAGCTTCTTTAACTGAGTTAAATTTCTAATGACTTCAAAATGTATCTCATATTCAAAATGTGGCTCATATTACTAAAGCACAGTCTTATTTAAAACATTCTTCTTTTTACATTTAAAAAATATTTCTTATAGAAAAAAACTAAAAAAGAAATTAAGGAATATTTAAACCACAGTAATAATAAATCATGAGGTTTTTAAAAACAGAAATGAATCTTTCCATTGGAGAAGGGTAGGGCTCAATGGCATGACTTCTGAAAGTAATTTAAAGTTCTCAGGAAACTGTTAAAGCATAGTACATTTGAAATCACATGATTCAAAAGAAGAAACAAATGATTTTTAAAGTAGAAAGAACTGAAAGCATAGAATGTATAAAGATTATTTTGATTTTTAAAAAATGTCACATTGCTGAACAGGAGACTATGATAAACACACATTTTAATTTTTTGGATAACCAGTAAAAGAATGTGTTCCTATAAAAATTTAACATGCATCATCTTTTTTTTCTTCCCATCAACCCTGCCAATTAAACTGACACGTTAAACTTTTAGTATACCTTTTAAACTTCAGAATGCTATACTATTTCTAATGACCTCAGCTATAATTTTTCTTTATTCTTAAAACAAATTCTTAAATAATTAATTTTGAAGAAGAAGATTATTTTTTATTCTTAAAGTATTCTTAAAAGTACTCCAGGAAGTACTTTGTTACATATTAGAAATGTTGTTTTAAAAAAAATCAACTTTATGCTTTTTAATGATTTATTTTTTTAAAATATAATTCCTTTATTAATAGATTGACCATCTTGATTTTATATGCTAGTTTAAGAACTTTATTTAAAAAAAAAGTTGAACATTGTGTGTAAACACTATTTCTATATAGCGCCAGTAATTGTTTTGGGGAAAGAAGTTCATTTAAATAGCCAACTTAGTGGAAAACTGACTATCTAAAAACAACTCACTTGTATAAATGTAGGATAACAAATAAAGACAGCCCCTGAAAACAAGTCACATCAAACAATAAACTGATCTTTTGTATTCATGTTTCTTCAATTTGAATGGACATCTTTGATAAGCGATCATAAAGACACAAACATATTAATGTATAGATTATACTTTAACTCTATAAGACAGTGATGATTAATAATTTCACATAACTTTTTTTTTTTCTAGGAAAAATTGCAAAACAGAAACATATGCTAGATTTAATAACCAAACCAAACCCATTGTTGTTGAGTCCATTCTGACTCATGGCCACTCTATAGGACAGAGTAGAACTGCCCCATAGGGTTTCCAAAGCTGTAATCTTTATGGAAGCAGACTGACACATTTTCTCCTGGGGAGTGCCTGGTGGGTTTCAATAACCGACTTTGTGTTAACAGCTGAGTGCTTTAACCGCTGTGCAACCTAGGGCTCCGATTTAATGACATTATTTAATAAATTAGACTACCAAGATAAATCGAGCCTTCTACCATCACCCCTTCACTACATTTTTAGTCTAAACACTCAGAACTTCCTAAATTAAAACAAAATCAAAAATTTTCTGACTTTCCAAATCACGTATATATTCCTTCCAAAATCTTTTCTTGAAATAAGATATTTAACCACGTATAGATTAAAATGCCTTGTTTAGAATCGTTCACTACAGATTATAGACTTTGTATTTTTGAAAAAGCAGCATCTGAAAAGATGATATTTTAATTTTTTCCCCCAAATATGTAATACCAGATCCAAAAAGATATGTTCCAAATTTGTTTGGTTTTTTTGACTTGTTTGTTTCTTGAAGAGCTTGTTCTGCAGGTATAAGAAGTATATATTACAAAATAGTCAAAAAAATTAGCCATTCAATTATTTCATATGCTTACCTTTGAAATTCAGTATCAAGAAAATTAGAAACAGAATCAACTGAAAAGCAAACTTCCTTCCCACAATGTTACTATTTATTTTCACAAGTATTTGTGATTATGTAGAAACCCTGAGGCAGTGTTTCTATAAGCCAAACAAAGAGAAATATGAAAATAAATATTTGGATAGTTTAGACCTCAAAGGAGAAAAACATTACCTGCTGATTCATTAAATGAATATTGATTCATATTACAACAGATTTTTGATTATTCATTTTAATTTGTTCTACATTGGGAAATCTAACGTGTCAAACTCTCAAAAATCTCCAAATGTGAATCTTCTACAAATTTGCATTAACACTCTTATAAAATCAAATGACTATGTGTATTCAACGGGACCAAATAAAGTGGTCTGCCTCACAGATTGACTCTATGGAAGATGGACTAGATTTATAAAAAACTATCCTTATCCTCAAACAAGCTCCCTAGGTGGTGCAAACAGTTTTGAGTTTGACTTCTAGCCTAAAAGAGCCCCGGTGGCACAGCACTTAAGAGCTATGGCTGCTAAGAAAAATGTTGGCAGTTCAAATCTACCAGCTGCTCCTTGGAAACCCTACAGGGCAATTCTACTCTGTGTTAGGGTCACTATGAGTTGGAATCAACTTGATGGCAACAGGTTTTGGCCAACTTAAAGGTTGGTGGTTTGAACCTACCCAGTGGCATCACCGAAGAAAAGGCCTGATTATCTGCTTCCATTAAGATTACAGTCAAGAAAATTAAATGGAGCAGTTCTACTCTGTAATATTGGGGTTGCCATGAGTCAGAATTGACAAAAACTAACAACAGCTCTCAAACTAAATACTAACCTGTATGAATTTAGCACACCCTTGGAGAACTATATGATGTGGTATATCATTTAGTCCCAAAATGATGTGATTTAGACTCTAAGCAAAGGGAATATGGTAAAACACAAACAGACAGACAAAACATAACCTTAAGAATTGTACTGGCAGTGAGAAGCAGCGATACTTTTATTCAAATAATGAGCATTTAAGTACAATCATGCCTTAATGATACATTTAATTAATCACTAAATGTAAGTCTATATGACATAGTGCGTTAGGATTTCGTTAAAATTTAACTAAAAATCAAGGCAGGACAGACTGCTGATTCATTAACTTCTGGACTGCCCTAATCCTGAACATCTTGATTAAAAGCATTTATCAAATGCCCACTTGCTGTGTAGGTGTACATATTAGGATTCCTCATTGTTGTGAAAGGTTCATTGTATTGGTTACTATTTGTTGGTTCCAAGCAACAAAAACCAATTGGTTAGGAGCTTTTCAATGCCAAGAAGCCACAATTTGTGGACGTGCTAGCTATCTTGGTACATACCCTGACAACGAGCCTCCTGCCCTAACCCTAACACTGATGATCAGAAATGGCAATAGATGAGTCACGATATCCTTCTAACAATGAGTGATTCCAATTTGTGATCTACTTATTTATTACAGTGACTATATTATAGCAGAAAACTCACAAATTTGTACCTGCCATAAATTTATATGAGTTTTCCTAGGACAGTCCCTGTTTGCCTGGGCTAACCTGGGTTTATACCTGCTGTCCCAGCATATTATTAACAGTGCCTATTTTTACTCTCCAAGTTGCCCTCGTTTGTAAGATAAAATCACTCTCTTCCTACCTCCTAGCTTTGACATCCCAAATCAGTAAACCTGGCTGAAGTGTCCTGTTTGAACCTCATAGCAGGAAGACTTTTTGTGATTGAATTATCACTCCATCCCTCCAGGGAAGATATCCCTGACAGGGAAGCTTTTCTGTATCCCATAAAATTAACCTTTTGTTTTCTCCATAGTGTATCTGGTGGTTCACAGCATGAATTTCACTTATTAGATTCCCACGTATTCTGTTTTATTAGTTGAGGGATTATAGAAGTTTGTAGAAATTAGGGGCACAAGTATCTGGTTTTTGTGAGTCTGAATGGATAGATTTTAAGGACTAATGTGTTAGATATGTCCTCATGAAAATGAGCCCGAGATATCTCTACTCGCTTTAAGGAGAAAAGGAGCTTAGTGGAAAGGTAGGGAGCAGATGACAAAACTTAACGGAAATGATGAAGAATTTAGCTTAAAAAACAGGAAAATTTCATGGACCTGTTAGGAAAATGATTAGGGCAATTAGGAAAAAAACTTCAATCTATTCAGTTCACCACTGCTGAAATCAATGAACATCAACCATCTTTGCGTTCGTGTATGGCTTCACTCAAGATTCAAAGTCCAGGAGAGAGAAATCCAAGAGTGTTTCCTCGATTTGCATTCCCACTCCTAACCTGGAAAAAGACATGGAGTCTTGATTTACAATCTCATCAAGCCCTTCAACAGTGAATGAGAAGTAACTCCCCCAAGTAATTAGCAACTTAAAATGAAGTAGAACTATCTGCTGGGTGTCTGTCTTTCTCAAAAGCACTAAAAAATATTATCTTCATACATCTTTGGATTGGGAAAACTGCTGAATATAGAACATCCTTTTTGTCTTCCCATTTCCTTTAAGAATATTTTAATTCCTATAGAATTTTAAAGCCTGCTGATGCATATATGTGTATAAAAACAGTGATTAGCAAGAGCCAGGAATATTGACCGAGTTCTGAAAGAGTACAATCTAGGAGGAATAATGACAAGAACAAAACAATCTACATATAAAAATCCAGAACCCACTGCCCTCAAGTCAATAGCAACCCCATAGAACAGAGTAAAACTGCTCCACAGGCTTTCTAAGGAGTGGTTGGTGGATTCCAACTGCTGACCTTTTGGTTAGCAGCCGAACTCTTAACCAATGCATCCCCAGGGCTCCAATGTACATATAGGATAGTTAATTAAATTATAGTCAAGTGAAAATATCTATAAAAATAATCATCTGTCATGTGTGAGATTCAGGATTAAGAGATTAATTGCCACTATCTCTTCCTTATATTACACAACAAATATAAATCATTTTATAAATATAACCAAAGAACTGGCCTTTATTCTCAGTGGAGATGCTTGAATAAATTGTATTCTCATAGTCTTCTTATCCTTCCACTAATCAACACCTTACTTATAAAGGTGTCATAGGAAAATATGAATAAAGATGTTATCCACACTATAAATCTAATATAAAAATTTAATATGAAAATCTAGGGATAAATGAATGGGGGGGGGGAAAGTAATATAAAAACAAAGGAGATGGTACTATAATAAACTTAACATACTCTTCTTGTTTTCTGGTTTTTAGGACCTAGAAGCCAGCTATATGCCAGGAGGAAGTCTAGGAACAAAAACACTATAGACTTTTTGGAGCTAAAATGAGAAGTTAGATGAGGACATTTGTGCGGCACACTACTTATCACTTAAGCACCATTGAGCAATAAGCAGCATGGGTTTACACAGAACAAAGCATGCCAAACAAATCTGATTGCTTCTTTCTATTAAATTACAAGACTAGTGGATGAATGCAGTGTGGGATATGTAATACATTTGGATTTTAGGAAAACATTTGATACAGCATCTCATGAACTCTAAAATGAATTCAAATAGGAATATTTATACTGGGTAAGGAATGGAAATTAAATGAAGGATTTCAAAGAAAAAGAAGGAATAATCAACTGTAGTATGACAGCTTGGAAACACAACATTATAAGGTGCTACAGTGATCACAGAATTTATTCAGTAAATATTAACATTCGCATAGCTTTCTTGGGCTTGATAAAAAGAAACGGAGTAAAGGAATCAGAATGTACTCCATAATTTCAGGACAATATATACAATAGATCCAGATTGAGGGGAGGGAGAAAACAGAGTTAGCCTCAAAGAAATTTGTTACTTTTGAAAATAGTTACTTATATCACTGGATCATTTAATTTACTTAATGCTCTAAAATTCTGTCATGGATGTCTTCATTTGATCTTTTCCCTTGTCTCAGGACAAGCCAGTCTTTAAGTCATCCAATCTGCCTGGCCTAATGCTAAAGATCCATTGTGAGGATAACTCAGGCTCTCTTGAATGCCTGACTTTTTAGCGCTCTGGTTACTTTGAATTCTGAAAGTATGTGGGCACCTCATATTAGATATTGCCCTGAAGGTGCAAGTTAAATATGATATCTAATTAAATAAATAGGAGGGTGTAGAATATTCCAATAGAATTCACAGCTGATACTAAATTGGGAGGTGCTGCTAAAACAATAAAACCAGCAAAATTACAGCAGCTCTACGGCACAAGTGAGAAATATATATATCAAATGTGAAGCACAAGAGTAAAAAGGGAAAAAAATTGCAAAGCAGTAACGCCAGAGGATGCATCGAGTTGACAGGAAACAGAAACTTGCATATGAGTTTACAATGTCAGTTATCACCCAAGAGATATAACATGATGTTTGATCTATTATGTGAGGTTGGAAAAAATTCATCAATTTCTGAATATAATAGTGAACTCCCTTCTGGAAGACTGAATTTATTCCCCGTGGAAAAATTTCTTTCTAGAATAACAAAAAGGTGCAGAGGGAAATCAGAGCATAGAAAGAAGAATGATTATGAAATTGCAGGATTGGCTCATGAAGAAAAATCAGGCTACGTATACTATTGTTAAACAAAGGGAAAAAGAGCTATAAAGTAGGTGTGCAAATGTGTAACATCTGTTAAGGTAAGTTGCAAAAGAGAATATTTTCTAAAGGGCAGGAAAAACACAACTAAAAAAACAAGGAATGTGTAAATTTACACCTCCATGGGTAACAATCAAAATCCTGGAGGGAAAAATCATATCTGGAAAGACTTTAAATGTCTCCCTTTGATTAAAGAATGAGCTTGAGAATGTGTCAAAAAATTAGAAATACAATGACTTTCTGAACAAGTGTTGGCAGGAACATAAGAATATTCTTGACAAGCTGATATATAGGTTCAATAAACTTTTGAATAAAGATTCAAATCCCAATACACACTTTTCATAAATCCATCATGAAAATAACTTTGAATGTGCATGTAGTGGTTTCTTCACCTGAACAATTGACATTTGGACCCGAACTTTCTTCTTACACAGAACTATCTTTTGCAATATAAGATGTGTAGAATCCGTAGCCCCTAGGCACTAATTATATGCCACTGGATTTCCCAGTCACTATAATAACCAAGAAGCCCTGGTGGCCCAGTAGTTAAGCTTTTGCCTGCTAACAAAAATCCACCAGCAGCTCCTTGGAAACCCTATGGGGCAGTTCTACTCTGTCCTATAGGATTGCTATGAGTTGGAATTGACTCGACAGCAATGAGTTTGGTTTTTTTGGCATTGTAACAACCAAACCATTACACACACACACATTTCAAAGTGCCCCTAAGGCTACCCCTTCACCCAGAAAAACTCAAGAATTTTTAGATAAACGTGTCACTATGAACCCAATAATTAATATTTGCATGTTCAGCTTTATCATCACACTTGCTTGGGGAACTCTGAGATGCTTAAGTGTTGTTCAAGGGTCCAATGTCAGTCACAAAAGCCTCATATCAGTCAGGATAGACCAGTTTGTGCTAAGTGACTTGCAAAAACAAGTCTTTGTTTGTTTGTTTTTTGCCCCTCTCTCTGTGTATCCACCCTGGGTCAGCTACGGCCCTGTTTCAGAAATCCTACCATAACAGAGACTGAGGAAGCAGGCTCAAATCGGAATATTGATGTTGTCCTGGCACAGGTAAAAAGAACATGATAATCATCAGCTGGCTCTTAGAGCTTCTGTGAAGAGACACACGGCACTTCTCTTCATATTTCAATGATCAACCAGTGGTTACACGGCCATGCTTGAGTTCCAGAGGGCGGGGATATACAATTTCCTTCAGAGAAATAATCTATCAAAGGCTCTAATACTCAGAATTTCAAGGAAAATAATATTGAAATTCATCACGAAGTTCCCCACAGTGGTGATCAGACATCTTTAAATGGTCATTACACCGTAAGATGAACATATTAAGAAATTCAGGAGAATGTGGACCAGAATTGCTTTGCATCCGGCCACACAGAGCTTGCTGGTGACAAGAGGGTCAAAACTGCAACCCTAGACCATGACTCACTGGTTGATTTCCCTACTACTATTATTGGCTGATTTATCTTATTGTGCTTAAAACACATGTGATTCTTAATTTTTTCAACATACACTTACAGGGTAAGCTCTGAAGACAACAAAGATCAAGAATACATAGCTTCTTCTTTTAAGGAGTTCACAGTCTAGTGGGCAAGAAATATTATAATTCAGTGTGTAAAATTTTGTGTTACAAATATATAATAAGTATTTAAACTTAAACCCAGTCCTGAGGGCAGTTAATCTTGCTTGAATGTGGATATGGAGACATTTTTATAGATGAATTGATGAATAAGCCAAGTATATAAATTTGATGGACAATCTCAGGTAGATAGAAGGGGCTGGCAGGAGAGAAAAAGAGAGAAAGGGAGAGAAAATCTGAGTTAGCCAAATTTTCTGAGGAATTTTTTAAACTATGCAACCCAGTTCCTCAACTCCCAAAGACACAACAGAAACGCTGCAGATCTGCTCATTCTGATAAAGCTGCCAAGGTGATGCTAATATAGTCCCAACCTCTATGAACATCACCACCAATCTAAGTGTTTAACTATGAGGACTGGCTTCTTTAACCTTAGAATTGCTAGAGGTTTTGTTTAAAAATAAAGATTCGTAAGTTTTAGATTCAGTAGGCCTGGGGTGGTCTTTATGATTTTGAACCTTACATGATACTGCTAAAGGCCATCCACTGACCTTGCTGATATGAGGATGGGAAATGTGTGGACGTGTGGCTGACAATGAGGCTAGTGAGACAGGCTGAGACCAGATTTTGAAAGTTCTTCACCAGCAAAGTAAACCCTGGTGGTGTAGTGGTTAAGAGCTATAGCTGCTAACCAAAAGGCTGGCAGTTCAAATCCACCAGGCGCTCCTTGGAAACTCTATGGGGCAGTTCTACTCTGTCCTATAGGGTCACAATGAGTTGGAATTGACTCGACGACAACGGGTTTGGTTTTTTTTTTTTTTTGGTTTTCAATGGCAAGGTAAAGAGTGTGGATCATAGTCTATGGGCCAATGTTTGTCAAGGACTATGCTCAGGGATCAGCATCCCCTGGAGGATAGGTGCTTACTAATAATGCAGATTCCTGGGCCCTGTAACCCAACCTTCTGAATTAGAATTTCCAGAGGTGGGACACATTAACAAGTACCCCAGGTGGTTTTTGCAGGCATTAAAGTTTAGGAATCATTGTCTGGGACAAAATTTCCTAAAACTGCTTGAACAGAAAAATCACTTGTGGCAATTGTTAAAATAGAGATCTGGGATGGAATAAATAAGCAATCTGGCTTCCTACAGGAGATGCACAAAAAAGCAATTCAATGGACAAAGGGCAGTTTTTTCAACAAATAGTGTTGAAACAATTTCTCATTCGTACGCGAACAAATAAACCACCTTGACCTAAACCTCACATCTTATGGAAAATTTAACTCAAATGGGTTATAAATCTAAATGTAAAACTATAAGTTGTTTTAGAATAAAACAAAGGGGAAAAAATCTTCATGAATTGGAATTAGGTAACAACAACAACAAAAAAAAACCTTTTGCTGTCGAGTCCTTTCCGACTCATAGTGACAAAACGTAGTCCACAAGAGAAAAACAAAACAAACCAAAAAAAAGATAAATCAGACTTTATCAGAATTAAAATCTTTTGTTCTGTGAAAGACACTCTCAAGAGAATGAAAAAACAAACTACCAATTTGGGGAAAATATTTGCAAATAACATATCCAACAAAGGACTTGCATCCAGAACATGTAATGAACTCCCAAACCCAACAATAAGAAACGAAACAACCCAAGTAAAAACTGTGCAAAAGACTGGATCAGACACTTTACCAAAGAGGATGTAAGGATGGCAAATGAGCACATGAAAGATGTTGAATGTTACCAGCTCTTAAACTAACCAGTAAAAACCAGCTGCTGTCAAGTCTGACTCTTGGCGACCCTGTGTGTGTCAGATTAGAACTGGCCTCCATGGGATTTTCAATGCTGATTTTTTGGAGGTAGATTGCCAGGACTTTCTCCTGAAGTACTTCTGAATGGACTTGAACCTCCAACCTTTTAGTTCACAGCCAAGTGTGTTAACTAACCATTTGCACTACCCAGGGGCTTCTACCATACCAGCCCTTACGGAAATGCAAATTAAAACCACGATGAGATACCATTACAAAACTATTAGAATGACTAAAATAAAAACTACTGACAGCACCAAGTGGTCATGAGGATCCAGAGCAACCGAAATTTTTATACATGGCTGGCGGGAATGCAAAATGGTACAGTCACTCTGGAAACAGTTTGGCAGTTTGTTATAAAGTTACACCTAAGATTACCACATGACCAAGCAATTTCACTTCTGGGTATTTACCCTAGAGAAATGAAAACTTAATGTTCACACAAAAACTTGTACGTGGATATTTATATATTTACAGCAGCTCTGGTAGTGCAGTGGTCAAGAGCTCGGCTGCCAACCAAAAGGTCAGCAGTTTAAATCCACCAGCTGCTCCTTGGAAACCCTATGGGACAGTTCTACTCTGTCCTATAGGGTCGCAATGAGTCGGAATTGACTCGACGGCAACAAGTTTGGTTTGGTTTGGTTATAGCAGCTCTATTCATAAATGCCAAAAACTGGAAACATGCAGTCATCCCTCAGTGGGAAAATAGATTAAAAAAAAAAAAAAAAGCCATGATAAATCAATACAATGGAATACCGGTTAGCAATAAAAAGGAACAGACTATTAACACACTCAGCAAGTTAGATGAATCTTAAAGGCATTACACTGAGTGAAAGAAGTCAGTCTTAAAAGGTTACGTACTGTATGACTCCATGCATATGACAATATCAAAGAGATAGAACTATAGTAATGAAGAACATAACAGTTGTTGCCAGAGGTTAGAGTTGGGAGGAGAATGTGATTACCGAGAGAGTATGAGGTAGATTTTGGGGTGATGGAACTTTTCTGTATCCTGATGGTGGCTGTGGTTATGTGAATCTATATATGTGTATAACATTCCTGCTGCTGCTGTAACTAATTACGACAAATTTTGTGACAACATAATTTATTTTTGTGGTGCAATGGATCTCTTTTGTATGCACTTTCATGCCATGGTCTTGTAACTCCCACCCAGGTGATTAGGCGGGACAGTGCAGATAGGGTAATTGTGGCCTACTAAAGGGATTGGTCAATTTTGCCATACCACTGGGCTTAAAATAGAGCCAATTCCAGAGCAGGGAGAGTATCCTACCAACACCAAGGAAGAACAACCAGGAGCACGTCCTTTGGATCTGGGACCCCTGCCTTGAGAAACTCCTGGAACAAAGAGATAGACAGAGGGAGAGTGAGCTTTAACCCTGAAGATGGTGAGAAGCAGTGGCAAGAGACACTGGCAGGAGAGACAGGCAACAGACCGAGCAGTGGGCTTCCCGGCCCATGGAGTGAAAAAGGTGAGTGCCTGGGGTGCCTCTGGGGACTTATTGGCAAGAGCTAAAAGATCTTTGTAACACTTGCCATCAGAGACTAAGGGCCAGAGAAGCATACCTGCAAGTATGGCTGGGAAGAGGCTTATAACCCATTACTCCCCTAATAAACCTCATAATCATGAGTATTGCCTGTGAGCTCTGTGTGGCCATTGCAATGAATTATCAAACCCAGCAGAGAAGTAGAGAGTGCCGTGGAAGGGATGATTGGTGTCAGAATGGGTAAAGACGGCGGCAGAAAGAGGTGGCATGTCTGACCCCCACCTCAAAGGAGTCATCCTTGGGCTATTGATCTTGATTCTCCTTCCCCCTTGCGAAGTTAGAGGAGGTCAGATGCCATCTCCACATCATTTTTACAATTATCTTCTAGTTCTGGACATCATAAGTCTGAAAAGGGTCTCACTGGGCTAAAATCAAGGTATCAGAATGGTTGCATTCACTTCTGGAGAATCTGGGGGAGAATCTGTTTCCTTGCCTTCTCAAACTTCTAGAGGTTTCCCACATTCCTTGACTCATGGCTCCCTTCCTCCATCTTCAATACCAGTAGTGTAGATCTTCAATTTTTTCTCTTTCTTTGGCCCTCTTGCCTTTGTCATTCACTTACAAGGCCCAATGGATAATCCAGGATTGTCTCCCCATCTCAAGATCTGTAACTTGCAAAGTCCTTTTTGCCATGTATGGTAACATAGTCACAGATTCCAGGAACCATTTGAAGGGCCACTATTCTGCCTACCACAACATGTGTACATAAAAAGAAAAATAGTCAATTTTACTATATGCTAATTAAGAACATAAAATAAGGTTAAAAGGCTTAAGTGATTCTTAATATAAGAAAGTTTTGGAAACACAGTTTTTGGTGAGTTATCAAAGACTATTAAGCAGAAGCATGAAGAGTGACATTTTTTGTTTTAAAAATATGCTTTCTAGATATGTGTAGGATAGATCGAAGACTATCAAGAGTGGAGACAAGCTGATCAGTTAGGATGCAATTAGTTGAAGCAAGAGATGAGGACTGTAATTAGACCCTGGAGTCTCATTTTCTAGGAACTGAGAGTTCCTCTGGGAAGAGCCTATGACAAGGGTCCTAGGTTTCATGCCCATCCCTGTCCCTCACCCAGTACTATCCACTGCTTTCTATGTTAGAAGTACAGGGAAATTGGCTGTGGCAAATACAAAGTTATCATCTCGACATTTGTTCTCAAAGATCTAAAATATTACATCCTCAAATGACAAAAAGAAATAAGCCATGATGGAAACAGTGTGTGGGAAGGTTCGGAGTGCAGACTGGATCTAGAATAGGAATAGGTGCCCCAGTGGGGAAAGATTATTTTTAAATAGACTCCAATGTTGTGAATGTCAGTTTACCCAGATGTGAAACAAGCTGAACGGAGCATCTCTTTTCAATCTTTCAATCATCTCTTTTCAATGGTCAGCTCAGTAATAGTATCCTGGCTCAGAAATAAATGCCAGAAGAGACTAGACGGTCAGGTCTATATAACACAGTTATTAATTTTTGTGATTCAAGACAGAATACTGCATAGGCTTGAACTTGGAGGCAGAAGGGGGTGTCTTAATTCAAATACTGTATCCATCATGACCATCAAATATCCTTAATAAAAAATACTCAGAGTTGAGGTTTTGGGGCTTCCAACATGAAGGAGACTGCCCTTTATGCACATTTTATGAGTAGAATGTTACTGAATATATTTGAATATATTTAGGAGAATGTATCAGTCAGTCTTCTATTACCAAACACCCCAAGCCATGGGTCAAAAAGAGCAAGAGATTGAAAACAGAAGGTTAAAACAGCAAGAACAATTTTGTAATAGCTTAGTCTCCATCACTTGGAGTACATTAGAATAGCTGGCATTGAAACACAGAGGGTATCTGCAAACTGTGGATAATAAAAATCAGATAAGTGGTGGACTCTGGTCTAGTGGCAGTCCAGCAGGAACAGGAGTGGATGGGGATGGACAACGAGTACAGTAGACAGTAAAAGTACTAACAGACCAAGGCTCCTCAGCAAGGTGAGCAGGAACCAGTGGAACAGGAAGGATCTTATAACAGGACCTGAAGTTTGAGTACAACCAGAATCAACACAGGTAGGGTAGGCTCACTAAGGATAACTGGAAGGAACTTTCTTGCTATGCACCAGATACTTCAGACCAGAAAGGACAATTTCTCCTCCACAGGGAGAGGGCAGTTTATAATACTTGTAGTATTTACAAAAAATTGTGTTCCAGGATGACTTGAATGGGACCTAGCAACAAATAAAACCTTTTCCGTAACACTTGGCTATCTTCTCTGTCTTTAAGAGCCTTCCAGTTATTACCCTCTCCTGCATTTTTTTTCTTTTTGGTCATTCCCTTCAGTTCTGTGAGTGGGTTCCTTCATTGGCCACCCTTGGCCTTTTCCTAGACTCACTTCATGCATTCTCTTTGGATTACCATATCTTGTTAAAGCCCATGGCTCCAACCACTACTTATGCTGATATTGTCTAAATATAAATTTTAATCCCAGATCCAAATCCTAACTTCAAACTTACTATTGGACATCTCAAACTGGATAGTCCACAATCCCTCAAATTTAGTAAGTGCAAGACCGAACCCAAACAAAACCCGTAGTCGTTGAGTCAATTCTGACTCATAGCAACCCTATAGGACAGAGTAAAACTGCCCCATAGGGTTTCCAAGGAGCAGCTGGTGGATATGAACTGCTGACGTTTGGTTAGCAGCTGAGATCTTAACTACTAAGCCACCAACAGAACTCAACAACTGGCCATTAACACACTCTTTGCTCCATTGTGTCAGTTCCCCACCTCATGCTAAAATCACTCCTTTTCTGATGGGCAACCTGCCCTGTTCCAGTCATGCAACCAGAAATCTGGGAAGTACCTTTGAGCATCTTTTGTCCCATTATCTTGTTGGCTACTGAGACCTAATTTCTAGAAGTCTACACAATCCATGCCTTTGTTGCCATTCACACTGCTATTGTCTATTTTAGGCCTTCATCATATCTCACCCTCTGTCAATAACTTCTCAGCTGCTCTCCTTGCCTGCAATTTTGTTCCCCTTCCATCCATTCTCCAGAAGTGCATTCAGAGATTTTTCTAAATTATAAATATAATCACGTTACTCTACTGTTTAAAACATTTCAATGGCTATCGTCTTTAAAGCCCAGATCAAATTCCTCAGAAAATTATCCAAAGGCCTTCATCATCTGACCTATGCTAACTTTTCACTTTATTGCGCACACACACACACACACACACACACACACACACACACACACAGTTACTCATGATGGTCATACATAACAAGGAGCAGCTTTCTGAATACTCACTGTACTCTCTCATGCTTCTATGCTTTTATTTTTGCTCTTCCTTCTGTCTATGACTCTTCCTACTTCATCCTCTAATTCCTACTCTCTTCTCAAGACTTTCCTCACACATTATCCTAAATTTTTTTCTCTGATCATAGCCAGGGGATGAATTAATCATTCTTCTTTAGGAAGTATGCTGTGGCTTGTCTTATCAAAGTGCGCAATACTTAGTTATAATTATTGCCACCAGATATTTTATCTTATTCATCATGTAATCTAGCATTCTCCTTTATGCAGAGGCGATTCTAAACTTTTCATGTATGAATAAATAAAAGAGTGAGTGAATGCATAAATACTGAATATTATAGCAAAGTCCAAACAAAAACCCTTACCTTCACCTTGATTGGACAAACTTAGATCCATGTCCTTCCCTTAGCAAATCACTGAGGAAAGGTAATGGGATTATTTTGATTTATATATTTCATTTATAGCTGATTTTTGCAACTGGGAATGACTATTTCCAACCAAATTGATTGGTTGTTAAATTTGAGGGAATGATGCAGGTGTGATGGATGCAGTGTAGGTAACCACAATAACTACTACTGTACCTAGAAGTTGGAATTGTGGGAATATAGCACTTCTATTGAGATAGGTTTGAGTCATTTGAAAGTATGTGTATTCCCATATTATTCCTTCAAGTTTTAATATAACTATAGGACCATGCATTACATTAAGCCCATAATGAGTGGTTTTTACCCACCTTCAACTTCTGGACAACACCAAGTTTGCCTTTGTAGATTGTAACCCATTGCCGTCGAGTGGATTCTGACTCATAGCAACCCTGTTGGATAGAGTAGAACTACCCGGTAGAGCTTCCAAGAAGTGACTGGTGGATTCGAATTGCCGACCTTTTGATTAGCAGTCAAGCTCGTAACCACTGCACCACCAGGATTCCCTTCTAGATTGTAGGGCATGCTTATTACAGTGTTTCTTTACAAAAACAAATTCTAAGATAATGTGGTCACTTTTCACCTAAGTGTTCCTGCTGTTCCCATACCATTAAACATTTTTTCTTCCTGGTTAGTACAGCATAATGGTTAAGAGCACAGACCTGGTCCGTTAGACCTGGGATCATAGCCTGGTTCTTGTGGTCAGTGTGTAAATTTGAGATAAATTACTCCGTTTTTTGAGCCTCAGTTTCATCATCTGTAAAGTTAACAGTACCTGCCTTACGGAGGAATTTGAGGATTAAAAAAGAAAATGTACGCAAAGGGATTAGCATAGCACCTTCTGTACAGCAAGAGGGCAATAAATTATGTTGTTAGGTGCTGTCAAGTCAGTACTGACTCATAGCGACCCTAAGTACAGTAGAATGAAACACTGCCTGGTCCTGCACGATCCTCACAATCATTGTTATGCTTGAGCCGATTGTTGCGGCCACTGTGTCAATCCATCTCATTGAGGGTCTTTCTCTTTTTCACTGACCTTCTACTTTACCAAGCATGATATCCTTCTTCAGGGACTGATCCCTCCTGATAACATGTCCAAAGTATGTGAGACGTAGTCTTACCATCCTTGTTTGTAAGGGGCATTCTGGCTGTACTTCTTCCGAGACAGATTTACTTGTTCTTCTGGCAGTCCATGGTATATTCAATATTCTTCCCCAACACCACAATTCAAAGGCATCAGTTCTTCTTTGGTCTTCCTTATTCATTGTCCAGCTTTCACAAGCATATGAATGATTAAAAACACCATGGCTTGGGTCAGGTGCACTTCAAGGATCTTTGCTTCTTGACATTTTAAAGAGGTCTGTTGCAGCAGATTTGCCCAATGCAATGCATCTTTTGATTTCTTGACTACTGTTTCCATGGATGTTGATTGTGGATCCAAGTAAAATGAAATCCTTGACAACTTCAAGTTGCTGCTATTATTATTATTACTGTTAAAATTAAATTCAGAATGAGTGTTCCTCTATCTACTACCGACATGGCTTTCTTAGAATAAAAAGAAACACTGTTTTATTTGCTATGAATTTAGCAGACAGGCTCACAGCTATTGATTTAGCTATTTAGCTTATTCAAGTTCCCCAACACTGCTATATATATTGGTCCTGTGCCATATTTTTTTTTTCTTTCTGGATGGCATATTGTACCTTCTGGTATATTGTAGTTTTGATAGCAGCAAGGGCAACAGCAAATCAGTTTATCCTTTTGTCCTCATCCAATGCTTTTCTTGAAGCTTTCTCCTTTAAGTTCCTGGTTACCTATACATGTCTATTGATTTTTAAAAAGTCACGAGATTTGATTGCCACATTACAAATAAACATGCTTAATTTAACTGACTTCTGTGAAGTATTATGATATATTCTTTATGCTAATATTTAACATTATTTATGATAAAGAGTTTTTTAAATTAACAACTGAAATTATAAGTAACGCTGCTTAGTTTCTCTAATTCTTTTTAAGAACTACTGGGTACCCTACAGCTTTTTCCTTTTTTGCTTGTTGCATACCTTATCACCCATTATTTGTGTTAATTTTTTTCATCCTTCTAATCAAATTTCAGTTTCATGGTCCATTGACTAGAAAACCAAATATAGTTCTTGATATAAATATATATATTTCACAGTCAGCTTTTTAGGGTACTATATCCTCATTTTCTGTCTTACCTATAACATGAAAGAATAGCAAGAACATCTTGTGTGCCCAAGACTTTTAGTTTTCCATTCAGGACTTTATATTCAGTAGAAAGACAACCTAGGCAACTTCAATTGAATTCTGTTCTCCCACATAAATCAACAAAAATGTCTTGCCGTCCTGGGCTTGTCTAGTCCTAGCAATCTCCTTGTCGTGTCTTGTTTACTTGGTCCAGGGAGACAGCACACCCCTCGATTAGCACATCAAGTTTCTTCTGTATTCTTCACAGAAGAAACAAAAAGAAATTTGTGAATAAAAGCTCTGGTGGTTCGTATCCATGAAGTCCATAACAGTTAAGGGGTTTAGGGGGGGAAGGAAGAATATAAATTAAAAAAAAAATTAGAGAGTCCGGAAAGATGGTGCTTTAGGCAGAAGCACCATGCAGTCCCTCCACAGCAAAGATCTGAAAAACTAAGCCAAACAGAGAATCAACAATTCTGAAACCCTAGAACATCAAATGAAGAGATAAAGAACTCAGCCAAACACCAAACTGAGTGAGAATACTGAAAGAGAACGGAGAGCGAAGAGAGATTCATGCAGAGGTCCCCTACCAGCTAACGCAGTGCGGATCTACCATCTTGGACTCCTATCGGAGACCAGCAAACGGGAGAATGGGAGAGCAGCCTCATGGAGCATCCAGTGGGAGACAAAACAGCCAGTAATTTGCGGTGTGTGCTTTCCCACACCCCACCCCTCTTCGCCCTGGCTGGGGCTCCCCTGCTTCTCCTGGCGAAGGTCCCTGGGCCAGCGGGCGCCGGTTGCTTGGATTCCGCACGCCCGGGCCAGCGGCTCTCTGGGTGCCGTTTATTGGCTGCTGGTGTTAATTTTTCTGCCGCCTCCCTCTCCTTTTGCTCGGGTACCTGGTTCTGAGCGCCGTCTTTGCTCTTTCCTGTGGGGCTGTGGGGCTGTGTTCGGGCGTGTGGCTGCTTCCAGGACTGGGCTGCCGTGCTGGTGAGATCCCAGGGCCTTTGTTCATTTACCCCTCTGCTTCCCCGTGGCCACACTCTCTTGACCCGGGACCGCCGGCTGCTTGGATTCCGCACACCCGGGCGGGCGGCTCTCTGGGTGCCGTTTGTTGGCTGCTGGTGTTGTTTTTTTTTTTCTCCTTTTTTTTTTTTTTTTTCCTTTTTCTTTTTCTGCTTCTTTTGGTTTCTCACTTGCCTCTCGCTGCCTCCCACTCCTTTTGCTCGGGTGCCTGGTTCTGAGAGCCGTCTTTGCCCTTTCCTGCGGGACTGTGGGGCTACGTTGGGGTGTGTGGCTGCTTCCAGGTCTAGGCTGCCATGCTGGTGAGATCCTGGGGCTTTTGTTCATTTGCTCCTCTGCTTCTCGTGGCCACAGTCTCTTCACTGGGGTCCGCCGGCTGCTTGGATTCCGCGCGCCGGGGCAGGCGGCTCTCTGGGTACTGTTTGTTGGATGCTGGTGCTGCTTTTTTTTTTTTTTTTTTCTCTTTTTCTCCTGCTTCTTTTGGTTTCCCGCTCACCTCTTGACACCTCCCCCTCCTTTCACTCGGGTGCCTGGTTCCGTACACCCTCTTTGCTCCTTTCTGAGGGTCCCCAGAGCGCAGGCAATTTGTGATATATGCTTTCCCACTCTCTACCCTTCTTCACTCACACTCGGCCTCCTCTGTTTCCCACGGACACAGTCTCTTGTCCAGAAACACCAGCCCGCACTGGCTGGTTCTCTGAGTGCCATTCGTTGACTGCTGGTGTTGCTTTTATTTTATTTTTTTCTTTTTTGATTAGTTTTGTTTTCTTTTCCGTCGTTTTCCCTTTTGTCTTTCTTCATTGCTCAATTTCTCGTCTCTCTATCGCTTCCTTCTCTTTCTGATCCCTGAATACCAGGCTTTGTATGCCTCTGTGCCTTCTGGCCAGGCTGTGCTGTGAAACCTGAGACCGACTTCCCCAGACCTCATAGCTGCATTGGTGGGATCCCTGGGAACTTTGCAGTTCTTTAACTTTTCTGATTTTTATTTGCTCATTCTTTCCTTTTCTTTGTCTTCCCCCTTCTGGTTTTCTCCACCCCATAGTCTGTCATCTGTCCATTCCAACGGCAAGCTCTCCTAGCATTCTTTTATGTTTGTTTGCTTTTTTGCTCCTGCTCGTTTCTCCTCTCTCCCATATCCAGCTTAGCTTCACACATAACCATCTTCCCGCTGCATCCTGCCTACCTGCACCATGCACTTGGCATCACACCACCAAGCTGTGCAGGCATGCCCTATTGGAACCTGCCCAGCACTGACTAACGACCATCCTGGTGGCTGCGGTGAGTGCCACAAACAACCCGTCCCAGTGGCTCCTCTTCAGTTAGACCTGCCCAGCTGTACCACAAGGACAAAACAAAAAAATCTACAATCAATAAATGACAGAAATATCTACTGAATGCCCTGAAAACAGCAAACAATATTAAAACATTTACAAAAACAAGACAAGATGGCTCCAAACGGCATCCAAATTAAAACACCAGATAACTCTCCTGTGGAAGTAAATGCACTAGAAGTACCTGATAGGGAACTCAAATCACTAATACTCGGAATTTTCCAAGAACTGAGGCAAAAAGCTGACAAACATGAGGAAAAAATAGACAAATTTATGGAAAATACAGATAAAAAATTGGAAGAATTCAGGAAGATGATGCAGGAACAAAATGCCAAAATAAATTCATAACTAGAAATTATACGAAAACAATTAGAAATCCAAAAGATAAACAACATGATTTCAGAAATGGATGAGGTCATAGAAGGGCTGAGAAGTAGATTTGAAACTGTGGAAGACAGGATCAGTGGAACTGAAGACAAACACTTGGATACAACTCTGTTTCAGGAAAACTCAGAAAAAAGAACAAAGAAGAATGAAGAGACCCTGAGAGTTATGTGGGACACAATTAAAAGCAAAAATTTACGAGTGATTGGCATTCCAGAACAGGGGGAGAAAACAGAAAACACAGAGAGGATCATTGAGGAACTGCTGACAGAAAACTTTCCCAATATCATGAAAGATGAAAAGCTGGCCATCCAAGAAGCTCAACGAACCCCATATAGAAGAGACCCCAAAAGAAAATCACCAAGACATATCATATTCACACTCACCAAAACTAAAGACAAACAAAGAATCCTGAGAGCAGCTTGTGAAAAACAAGAAGTCACATACAGAGGAGAAACAATAAGACTAAGCTCAGATTATTCAGCAGAAACCATGCAGGCAAGAAAGCAATGGGATGACATATATAAAATCTTGAAAGAAAAAAATTGTCAGCCAAGAATAATATATGCTACAAAACTCTCGTTCAAATTTGATGGTGAAATTAGGTCATTTCCAGATAAACAGAAACTAAGGGAATATGCAAAAGTCAAACCAAACTTGCAAGAATTCTTAAAGGGAGTTCTTCGATCTGAGGACAAACAGCTTCAACCCTCAGGTAGGACCTAGGATGCAGGATCATACGAACCAGATACTATTCTAGGAAATGAACTCTTGAGGACTATCCAAAACCAAAAGAAATACAACAGGGAATCAGAACAGTCAATCAATGGATGACAATAACATCAAAACAATGGAAGAGGGAATAAACAGCATAGGTATAGAACCTTCTAACGGAGAGGAAGGCAAGGCGATACCAAGTAAGGGTAGACTGCCTCAAACTTATAAAGATAAGGGTAAAATTCATGGTAACCACAAAGAAAGTTAACAAACCAACTCATAAAAATAAAGACGAAAAACATAAAGTCTCAGCAAAAACAAAACCTACAAAAACAAAAGAAATGACCACAAAATCCACAAACAAAAGTAACTCAGCACAAGAGAGTAAGAAGAACAAAGAAAACTTCAGCATCACAAAAAAAAAGCACTACAAAATGACAGCAACAAACTTCCATCTATCAATAATTACACTGAATGTAAATGGACTCAATGCACCCATAAACAGATGGAGAGTGGCAGAATGGGTAAGAAAACAGGATCCATCAATATGCTGTCTACAAGAGACACACCTTATAAACAAAGATGTGAATTTATTAAAAATCAAAGGTTGGAAAAAAATGTATCAAGCTAACAACTACCAAAAAAGAGCAGGAGTGGCAATTCTAATCTCAGATAAAATACACATTAAAACAAAATGTACCATAAAAGACAAAGAAGGACACTATATAATGATTAAGGGGACGATCCATCATGAAGACATAACCATAATAAATATCTACGCACCCAATGACAGGGCTCCAAAATACATAAAAAAAACTCTAACAGCACTGAAAAGAGAAATTGACAGTTCCACAATAATAGTAGGAGACTTCAACACACCACTCTCAGTAAAGGACAGAACAACTAAGAAGAAACTCAGCAAAGATACAGAAGACCTAAAGGACACAATCAGCCAACTGGACCTCATAGACATATATAGAACAATCCATCCAACTGCTGCAAAGTACACATTCTTTTCCATTGCAAATGGAACGTTCTCCAGAATGGACCACATCTTAGGCCACGAAGCAACCCTCAACAAGATCCAAAAACTTTAGATAATTCACAGTATCTTCTCTGACCACAATGCCATCAAGGTAGAAATTAACACTAGAAAGAACAAGGAAAAAAAAATCAACTACATGGAAACTGAATAATACTCTACTTGCACATCAATGGGTAATAGAAGAAATCAGAGATGGAATTAAAAAATTCCTAGAATCAAATGAAAATGAAAACACATCATACCAAAACCTTTGGGACACAGCAAAGGCAGTCCTCAGAGGACAATTTATAGCAATAGATGCACATATCAAAAAAGAAGAAAGGGACAAAATCAAAACATTAACTACAGAACTCAAACAAATAGAAAGAGAACAGCAAAAAAAGCCTACAAACACCGGAAGAAAGGAAATAGTAAAAATCAGAGCAGAAAGAAATGAAATAGAGAACAGAAAAACAATAGAAAGAATCAACAAAACCAAAAGTTGGTTCTTTGAAAGAATCAACAAAATCGACAAACCACTGGCTAAACTGACAAAAGAAAAACAGCAGAGGGCACAGATAACCCAAATAAGAAATGAAATGGGGGACATTACAACAGACCCAACCAAAATAAAAAGGATTATAACAGAATATTATGAAAAACTATATTCCAACAAATTGGAAAACCTAGAGGAAATGGATAAATTTCTAGAAACACATGGCCTACTTAAACTACAACAAAGTGATATTCAAAATCTGAACAGACCCATAACAGGAGAAGAGAATGAAAAGGTAATAAAAAAAACTCCCAACCAAAAAAAGCCCTGGCCCAGATGGCTTCACTGGAGAATTCTACAAAACATTTACAGAAGAGCTTGTACCAATTCTACTCAAGCTATTTCAGAGCATAGAAGAGGAAGCAACACTTCCAAATTCATTCTATGAAGCCAGCATAACGCTGATACAAAAACCAGGCAAAGACATCACAAAAAAAGAAAATTACAGACCAATATCTCTCATGAATATAGATGCAAAAATTCCGAACAAAATTCTAGCCAATAGAATTCAGTATCATATCAAAAAAATAATACACCACGACCAAGTAGGATTCATACCAGGTATGCAAGGATGGTTCAACATTAGAAAATCCATCAACGTAATCCACCACATAAATAAAAGGAAAGAAAAGAATCACTTGATCATCTCAATTGATGCAGAAAAGGCATTTGACAAAGTCCAACAGCCATTCCTGATAAAAGCTCTCAATAAAAAAGGTATAGAAGGGAAATTTCTCAACATAATAAAGGGCATCTATGCAAAACCAATGGCCAACATCATTCTTAATGTAGAGAGGCTGAAAACATTGCCCTTGAAAACAGGAAGAAGACAAGGATGCCCTTTATCACACCACTCTTATTTAACATTGTGCTGGAAGTTCTAGCTAGAGCAATAAGGCAAGAGAAAGAAAGAAAGGGCATCCAAATTGGTAATGAAGAAGTTAAACTCTCCCTGTTTGCATATGATATGATACTATGCATAGAAAACCCTAAAGACTCCACGAGAAATCTAATGGAACTAATAGAAAGATTCAGCAGAGTAGCAGGATACAAGATAAACACTCAAAAATCAGTTGGATTCCTATACACCGGTAAAGAGAACGATGAAAAGGAAATCAGGAAATCAATACCATTTTCAATAGCCCCTAAAAAGATAAAATACTTAGGAATAAGTCTGACCAGGGATGTAAAAGACCTATACAGAGAAAACTATAAAACACTACTGCATGAAACCCAAAGGGATCTACATAAATGGAAAAACATACCATGCTCATGGATAGGCAGACTCAACATTGTGAAAATGGCAATTCTACCCAAAGCAATTTACAAATACACTGCAATCCCAATCCAAATACCAGCAACATTCTTCAAAGAGATGGAAAAATTAATTATTAACTTTATATGGAAAGGGTAGAATGCCCGAATAAGTAAAGCACTACTGAAGAAGAAGAATAAAGTTGGAGGATTCACACTACCTGACTTGAGAACCTACTATACAGCTACAGTACTCAAAACAGCCTGGTACTGGTACAACCACAGAGACATTGACCAATGGAACAGAATTGAGAACCCAGATGTAAATCCCTCCACCTACGGTAACCTGATTTTCGACAAGGACCCAAAGTCCATCAAATGGGGAAAAGACAGTGTTTTTAACAAACGGTGCTGGCAGAACTGGATAACCATTTGCAGAAAAATGAAACAGGACCCATACCTCACACCGTATACAAAAACTACTTCAAAATGGATCAAAGACCTGAATATAAAGCCTAAAACTATAAAGTTCATAGAATAAAAAATAGGACCAACACTTCAGGCCTTAATACATGGCATTAACAGGATACAAACCATAACCATCAACACACAAAACCCAACAGATAAACTAGATAACTGGGATCTTCTAAAAATCAAACACCTATGCTCTTCAAAAGACTTCACCAAAAGAGTCAAAAGAGAACCTACAGACTGGAAAAAAATTTTTGGACAGTACAAGTCAGACAAAGGTCTAATCTCCATAATCTACAAGAAAATCCAACACCTCTACAACAAAAAGACAAACAATCCTATCAAAGAACTGGCAAAGGAAATGAACAGACACTTCACCAAAGAAGACATTCAAATGGCCAAGAGACACATGAGGAAATGCTCGCTTTCACTAGCCATTAGAGAAATGCAAATTAAAACCACAATGAGATACCATCTCACCCTGGCATTACTGGCACGAATCAAAAATACTGGAAATAACAAATGTTGGAGGGGCTGCGGGGAGATGGGAACTCTTATACACTGCTGGTGGGAATGCAAAATGATACAACCATTTTGAAAAATGATATGGCATTTCCTCAGAAAGCTAGAAATAGACATACCATTGGATCCAGCAATCCCACTCCTAGGAATATATCCTAGAGAAATAAGAGTCGTCACTCGAATAGACATATGCACACCTATGTTCGTGGCAGCATTGTTCACAATAGCAAAACGATGGAAACAACCTAGATGCCCATCAGCAGATGAATGGATAAACAAACTATGGTACATACACACAATGGAGTACTATGCAACGAGAAAGAACAACAATGAATCTGTGAACCATCTCCTAACATGGATGAAACTGGAGGACATTATGCTGAGTGAAATAAGTCAATCACAAAAGGACAAATATTGTATGAGACCTCTATTGTAAAAACCCATGAAAAAGTTCACACACAAAATGTAACAATCTTTGTTGGTTACCAGGGATGGGAAGGGTGGGGGGGAAATACTAAATAGGCAATAGATAAGTGGTATCTTGGGTGAAAGGTGAGACAGTACACAATACAAGGGAAACTAACACAACTTGTACAAGGAAAGGTCATGGAGGCCCCATGGATACATCCAAACTTCCCGAGGGACTGAGTTGCTGGACGGAGGGCTCTGGGGACCATGGTCTCGGGGAACATCTAGCTCAATCGGCATGACACTACTTATAAAGATAATGCTCTACATTCTACCTTGGTGAGTAGTGTCTGGGGTCTTAAAAGCCTGTGAGCGGCCATCTAAGATACTACACTGGTCTCATCCCTTCGGGAGCAAGGAAGAATGAAGAGAACAGGATACAACGAAAAGATTAGTCCAAAGGACTAATTGTCCACAGCTACCAAGACCTCCACCGGACTGAGTACAGTACAGCTAGATGGTGCCTGGCTACCACCGCTGACTGCTTTGACCAGGATCACAACAGAGGGTTCTAGACAGAGCTGGAGAAGGATGTAGAGCATAATTCTAACTCACAAAAAAAAAAAAAAAAAGGCCAGATTTACTGGCCTAAAGGAGACTGGAGAAACCTCGAGAGTATGGCCCCCAGACACCCTTTTAGCTCAGTGGTGAAGTTACCTCCGAGGTTCACTGTTCAGCCTGGGAGTGGACAGCCCCGTGAAACCAAATGAAACTAATGAGGTACAGGAGTCCAGTGACAAGGGCCAGAAGGCAGAAGGGGAGTAGGAAGCTGATGATAGGGAACACAGAGTTGAGTAAGGATATTGTTGATGTGTTGTGAGATTGTTAACCATTGTTATAGGGCAACATTTGTAGTAACTGTTAAATGGGAGGCTATTTTGTCCTGTAAGCCTTCATTTTGAGTGAGAATAACATCACAATTAGAAGAGCGTAGTCAATGTCACTTAAATGTGTATGTAAAAAGTTTTGAAATGGGGTATCTTTGGCTATGTGTATTTTCACCAAAAAAAAAAGCTGAGAATTTAGAGGATTAAAATGTTGTGGGGTTGTTAACCAAAGTCATAAAACAGCATGTGTACTACTGAAAAAAAAAAAATTAAAACGTAAGTGAATGTTAAAATAATATAAAGTTTTAAATAAATTTTAAGTGAATGCTAAAATGAGCTCAACTACTGAACCCCAGAGAGCCACTTACTGGACCTGGTGAAGGAAGGGCATGTTTCACTGGTTAAGGAAAAATTTAGTAAAAGTCACTTTAAATAAATTTATTAAAACAACCTTGAAAATGTATTAGTAAGTGAAAACTACAATTTTTATACCTAAAAAAAAAGTAGTCAATTTTTTTCTGCATCAATATGGCATGCAATAACAGATCAATTCCTGATAGAAATTTCATCTTTCTATCTTTTATTAAAGATTTTATACTGTGGATTCTAAATATGACGTGAATGATGATGATTATTATTTTTAATGTCACTGTTTTCTTTATGATGACTCTTTAGGATTCTCCCACTTCCTCAGGTTTTGATCTGTAAATGTGCTTAAGAATTTCACCTGTCATGATTGATTTGTGCACTGGACACAAAAGTTGATTTGGAATCATGGCAGTACTTGGATAAATACTTGTGATATTTAAATTCCAAATGGAAGAATATCCAATTGGCCACTATTAAAACACCAGTAGAAGGTAATAAACTCATTATGTAGCTTTAACTTCAGTTTAGAAGTTTAACTGATGAACTGATTACCTACTAGCAGTGTTTAGCTAGTGGGTAGTAGGATCTGAGTTCAATTTGGAACTAAAAATCAAAGCTGCTATTTGTATAATTGATTCATAGGAGAAAGATATTTTCTTGTTCTTTTTTTTTTAAAATAAAACTGGTATTTGAAAAATGGATTATTTAGTGGTAATATAGAAGTTTGACAAAAAATATGGCCCAGGGAGCATCCAAAATGTCTGCTATTTTGCTGTTCTGACTGCTTCTCATATTTCAAGGACTGTTACACATCTTGTTAACCCTATGGGAACATAATTAAATTGTCAAATACTTACTCAGAACATACTCTGTGCCAGATCCTGCTCAGAAATTAGAGGCTCTGTATTTAATTGATCCACTCCCTTCCACAAACCTCTATCACTAAGTCTCACAGGGAAAGGGAAACCCATCAATGTAGGACTAAGACAGGAGTCTAACAGAGTGGGTTAGCTGAACGCTGATGTATTCATCAAATTTAGGATGAATCCTGAGAAATTCAGTCCTAATCTTTCACACTACCTCTCAATGAACTGGTAATACTAAGAAGTCCTCAAATCCTGGTATTTTTCCAGATCAGGCATTACCTGGTCCTGGAATGGCTCCAGGATGAAGTGTCTATACATCCATTTAACAAACATTCATGGAAAAGCTGATAAGATGGCGCAGGGTACTTGCTCTCAGAGTTTATACTAAGGGAGATACCTTATTCAACTCATTGTATGAACAAAATGTATGATACTATAAATGAAGTTAACTCTGCTTTGGCAGCCAATGAGTAGGAAAATACACAAGCTGGTTATTGAGTCATGAAGAAGAGCACACCAGGTAGAAAAAAGAGCATGATCAAAAACATGTAGATGTGAAAAAAATGAAAAATAGACTCATTTGATTAAGTCCTGGGATTCTGGAAAGTAATTGAGGTAGTCCATTCAAAGTTGGAACACTTAGATACAAAATTTTAAAAGGAAGAAAATATGACCAATGCGTTCTAAGAAATGACATGGTAAATAAGAGATGGTAAAGCAATGGGAACAAATCAGTTATAAATGGTGTCTCTGGGGATAGTGTCAGGGAAGTCCGCAGTTTTAATGACTGACAGAATTTGCCAGATAGGCTTTTGAAATAACAATGAGCATACTACTAATATTAATTTTATTCAGAATCATGTTGGTCTATAATAAGAGTTATAAATATCATCAAGAATTAAGAAGATAAAAGTGGATATACTTTTACAAAGCACTAAATCAAATTCACTCAAATTCAGTCACAAGTGGGGATGTTTGGAGCTCAAAATGGGGTGTGTGTGATGGGGTATAAGGTCCATGGATCTTAATATCTTAAAACTGACCTGCTCAGACTAACACAATTGTAGGTGTCCACGTTTCTTTGTTTGTTTTTGTTCCACAAAGTTACATGAGTGTCCCATCGATAAGATATGAGAAGATGGGCAATATAAGCCGAATTTCCTTTGCACTAGATGCAAAGGGGAAAGACCCAAGGTGAATTTCTTTATTACAATTTGTCAATCACCATTTCATGTTCAACAGCTAAGAGCTCCTTGATGGAGGATGGATTGAGGATTTAATAACACAGAATTACAACATAGGTGAACTCCACGAGGGTCTATCACCCCGATGTTTGAACTGGAGATCAAGATATAGAGGCTGGTAGAAATTTGCTAGCTCCTTTGAAGCACAGCTGAGGCATATGAATAGTATGGACACTAGAGTTAGCATAGTTAAGCCTACAGTACTTTGTTCTTGAACTTGTTGCCCACATTCACCTTAAGCTGGTCAGCACCAATGTCCAGTGTCTGATGATGGGTATCATTCAAATTTGCAGAGTCATCTTCAGTGGCAGAAGTGAACATGCTATACAGGTCTGGAGAGTCTTCTGAACTTCACCCACTGGCTATATTTTCAAGCTTGTTCTACCTATATCTTGTAAGAGTGTCTTGTAACTAATTGAAATTATAAGTTGTTTAGATGTGACCACCTATAAGACATAATTTAATTAAGTATTGTGCAACCATTGAATAATCATGTTCCAGTGCTAGTTTAATAAATATGGCAGAAGGACAATGGGACAATGAAATTCCATATTACTTATGTGTATAGACATAAGACGATCAGAGATCTAAAATGAGCTAGGCACCTAGAGCCAATCTTTACCTCAACATGTGGTCCAGACAAGAAACTAATCAGTCTGGAATAGATTAAACCCATAACAATCATCTCATGCTACAAAGGCTGGGTGTTTCAGATCTGAACTTGCTCTTATTTACCTTGCCCAGCATAACTAGCTTTAGATCCTATAGTATATCTATTGTTTCTTGTTTCAGGAAACTCAAGCATTTTGACCCTGGCATAAAATATATCCCAATTTTGGCTATGGGCTGGAAGAAGGAAAAGAAAGAGTTATATTATACTTCTTTGTTCCACCACTATATTTAGACTGGGTGGCAAGGGTGTTTAAGAAATTGACCAGTAGTGATGGGCTAGAGAAGAGGAATATAATTTACATACTGTTGAGAGAGTCTGGATTGCCCACTGAGCTTGGTAAAGTTCTTGGTTGAATCCTTATTGTGACAAGCAGGGAGATGGAACATGGGGAAACTCTGAACCTGACAGTCAAAGCCATGAGGGAGCTGTTTCTATTTATATGCTAATATGTATGTTTATTAATACATAACACACTGTATCAAGACTGATTTTTACCCATAACAATTAGAGAAAAGAGAAGTCTTTGGGATTTTATGTAGTTTGCCTGTAGTTTCCCTTGAGCATTTCTAGTTTTTGCTTTTGACTTTGTCTTCCTTTTGTCTCCAGAGCAAGAAATCCTATCTAGTCCCAGCTTTTACTACCTAACCTAGAAGTAATTCTGGAATAACCAACTTATAGCCTGAATTTTTGATCTGAACATCTCTCTGTGTTGTTAATATTGTTCTATAACATGATTTTTATAGATCACATAATACTTAATTTCAAAGCTGTTTTATAATTTATTTAACCAGGTATCCAATGCTGGACATTAGTTACTTTTGTGTTGTTGGTTTTATTTTTTTCACTGTTATAAATTACATATACATTTATTTTTGTGTTTGTATCTTATAGTTTATTTTGGTTAAATTCTTAGTGAAATTACTGGGTCACAGGATAGACTGCTGTGCTATTATTTTAACTTTTACTGAAGTTTAATCAACCAACATAAGAATTGTGTCAAGGTCATTTTAGAGAAAATAACAAAGCCGTATCCCTGAATAAAAGGTGACCATGCAAAAACAAATCAATGAAACTGTTTCAGTTAAAGCAGGTGACTGTGGAAGTTCAGGGTGGTTTATTGAATAATAGGGTAATTAACTTATTTTCTAGCTACAGGGAGAGGTAAATACACTCTGGGCTTAGAAGGAACATTGGTGAAGGCCTGGGAACATTGTCTCCTTTCTACTTCTGGAGGAGAAGTTCTTAGAAGGAATAATACCTCTTATCCATAGAATCATAGAGTCCAAAATACATGCAGACCTAGGCATAACTGTTGGCATCAGAAGGGGATAAACACAATGGTGTAGCTATAGCAGAAGAAAGGTGGGAACACCAACCATTTAGATCTGATGGAGGCAACACAGAGCAGGAATGAGAGAATGACAGAACAGTTTAGTACAGGGCCACAAGAGCACAGCCTGCCCAAAGGAGACACAGAAGGTCTACTATGGTACACAGAAGCACGAGAAGTATAGGATTAAAAATGAGTATGGAACGAAAAAAGCAAACTAAATGTCCAACATTGGAAAACTGGCTATATATATATATAGTAGTACCCCTATGTAACAACTATGTAGTGAAATATTATATAGATTCACCAACTGCCAACTTTCATCCCCACCATGGCAGCCTCTTCCCCAGTAGTAGTAGTCCTCTGCTTCCCAATGCAGATGCTGCCTCCCTCAGAAATCGTCAATCACCTCTCTATACCTGCACCACCCAGGTCCCCTGAACTTCTTCCAGTCATTCTCTTGAGCTACCCACTGAGGGCCAATGACAAAGAGCTGGTGAGTAGGTGTGAACCCCAGGGGTCTGAGGGTCCTAGACATTCTAAGGTGCTATGTAAAGAATTCAGCAACATTTCAGTTGTCCTCTTATCACTCGCTTGTATGACAGCCACCTTTTGCTTTTTTGCTCTGCCCAAAGCATAAAAGTCCTCAGAGACACTTGTCCCCTGTGATGTTTAAGGCAGTGTGTCAATTTGGTTGGGTCATGACTCTCAGTGGTTTGACACTTATGATGTAGTTCAGTAGTCATATAATGGTGTAATCACTTCCCTGTTGAGATCTAATATAATGTGATCACCTCCATGATGGGATCGGCTGTGAGCAGCCAATCAGTTGAAAAGGAATTTCCTTGAGGGTGTGGCCTTTCTGGCAAGGCTCGAGGGCTTTTGCTTGCTCTGGATCCTACCGCTGGCTCCTGTTCATCTGACCTCTGGTTCTTGGGACTTGAACTAGCAGCTTACCTGCCATCTTGCCTGCTGATCTTGGGGTTTGTCCATCTTTGCAGCCTGTGAGCCAGAGCCCTGATGTCTGACCAGCCAGTCTTAGGTTCTTCTGCTTCTGTGGCTACGTGAATCAGGAGCAGCCTCCAGCCTGACCCACAAACTCTCTACAACCGTGTGAGCCATTTCCTTGATATAAATCTCTGTATATGTATTTATATACTTTACTGGTTTTGCTTCTCTAGAGAGCCCAGCCTAAGACATCCCCATTTGGAATTCAGTTCACCTGGTTGCCTGTCAATCTTAGCTCTCTGATGAGCTCAAACAATGTTACTTTTTATTTTTTATTTTTGCATTCATCATGCTATCCAACCGTCATGATTATCCATTTCCAATTTTTTCCATTTTTTTATTATCTGTGTTTTTATTTTTACTTTTTGTTATGTTGGGAAAACGTTTTAAGTTCAGTTTCATACATCCTACGTAGGAGCAGAGCTGCAGTTGAATTTGCAAACTTTTGAATACACTACATAATAAAAAAAAAGAAAAATTTCAAAACTCTCTAAACATGATTTTTAAAAGACAAACAAACAAAAAAGAAACTCAGTTGTGTATTCAATCAGTGGCATAACCAGACAGAGGAAATGTGACTTTCAAAACACACTAATTCAGCTGTGCATCCCTAGGGGGATATATCCTAAAGACAAAAAGAACACCAAAATTTTTTTTTTTTTATTGTATTTCAGGTGAAGGCTTACAGAACAAATAGTTTCTCATGAAACAGTAGTACACATATTGTTTTATGACACTGGTTAACAACCCCACAACATGTCAACCCTTTAACTTCTCAACATTTTTTTTTTTTTGGTGAAAATACACATAGCCAAAGATACACCATTTAAAAAATTTCTACATTCACTGTTCGGTGACACTGGCTACGCTCTTCCAACTGTGCTGTTATTCTCACTTAAGATGAAGGCTTATAGAACAAAATAGTTTCTCATTTAACAGTTACTACAAATGTTGCCCTACGACAACGGTTAACAATCTCACAACACATCAACAATATCCTTACTCAACCTTGGGTTCCCTATCACCAGCTTCCTTGTCCCCTTCTGCCTTCTGGCCCTTGTCACTGGACTCCTGTACCTCGTTAGTCCCATTTGGTTTTATGGGGCTGTCCACTCCCAGGCTGAACGGTGAACCTCGGAGATAACTTCACCACTGAGCTAAAAGGGTGTCTGGGGACCATACTCTCGAGGTTTCTCCAGTCTCCTTTAGACAAGTAAATCTGGTCTTTTTTTTTTGTGAGTTAGAATTATGTTCTACATCCTTCTCCAGCTCTGTCCAGAACCCTTTGTTGTGATCTTGGTCAGAGCAGTGAGTGGTGGTAGCTGGGCACCATCTAGCTGTACTGGACTCAGTCCGGTTGAGACCTTGGTAGCTGTGGACAATTAGTCCTTTGGACTAATCTTTTCCTTGTAACCTGTTCTCTTCATTCTCCCTTGCTCCCGAAGGGATGAGACCAGTGTAGTATCTTAGATGGCCGCTCACAGGCTTTTAAGACCCCAGACACTACTCACCAAGGTAGAATGTAGAGCATTATCTTTATAAGTAGTGTCATGCCGATTGAGCTAGATGTTCCCGGAGACCATGGTCCCCAGAGCCCTCCGTCCAGCAACTCAGTCCCTCGGGAAGTTTGGATGTGTCCATGGGGCCTCCATGACCTTTCCTTGTACAAGTTGTGTTAGTTTCCCTTGTATTGTGTACTGTCTCACCTTTCACCCAAGATACCACTTATCTATTGCCTATTTAGTATTTCCCCCCCACCCTTCCCATCCCTGGTAACCAACAAAGATTGTTACATTTTGTGTGTGAACTTTTTCATGGGTTTTTACAATAGAGGTCTCATACAATATTTGTCCTTTTGTGATTGACTTATTTCACTCAGCATAATGTCCTCCAGTTTCATCCATGCTATGAGATGCTTCACAGATTCATTGTTGTTCTTTCTCGTTGATAGTACTCCATTGTGTGTACGTACCATAGTTTGTTTATCCATTCATCTGTTGATGGGCATCTAGATTGTTTCCATCGTTTTGCTATTGTGAACAATGCTGCCAGGAAACATAGGTGTGCATATGTCTATTCGAGTGACAACTCTTATTTCTCTAGGATATATTCCTAGGAGTGGAATTGCTGGATCGAATGGTATGTCTATTTCTAGCTTTCTGAGGAAGCGCCGTATCATTTTCCAAAATGGTTGTATCATTTTGCATTCCCACCAGCAGTGCATAAGTGTTCCCGTCTCCCCACAGCCCCTCCGACATTTGTTATTTCCAGTGTTTTTGATTCGTGCCAGTAATGCCAGGGTGAGATGGTATCTCATTGTGGTTTTAATTTGCATTTCTCTAACGGCTAGAAGAACACCAAATTTTTAAACTGATTTTGGTAATTACATTGTTGGTGGTAGTGTTAGTGCTGTTATTCTGAGGAAGTTGTGCGTGTAATGTGAGTTAAGGCAACTGAGTAATTATGTGACCTATTATCACCAATAGCTTTGAGAACAGAGATATTTGGCATGTGAGAAAGACGATACAGATAAAAACAAAGAATTAACAAAATCCTTGTAGTCCTCATATACTCATGATTTATTTATTAATACCTTAGCTTTGTCCACTGAAAAGGTCTACAAGCGATAACAACCCCAGTAGCCAGGAGGTTATCATGGTCATTTCCTTTAGAAAGAAACTAGGGCTATTTGGAGATATGAGTTCAGATCTCTGTTGGATATGCATAATATAATCATGGAGCATCTTGTCATACAGATACCAAGAAAATTATTAAAGATAAGATCTGCCAAGGCGATTCAAGAGTCAATTTAAAGAGGTTTCTACTGCTCAAGTTTGAGACAATTTAAGTATCAAAATTCATAACTGCAATAAATTTAATATGTATTAAATATGTTTTAATCTGAGTTCTTGATGGTATAAACAAACAAACAAAACTAAAAAAACAAAATATAACAAACTTATTGAGCACCAGTGAAAGATTCTATAGAAACAACTGATAATTTTGAAAAGAGGTTAATAAAGAAAAATAATTTTATTGAGTAAACAAACAGAAGATTTTTAATTTTCTAGAAGTATTTTAGCCAATAAATGAAGAAATAATGATAGAAGTAGAATATCATAATTTTGCAACCCATAATGAGTTAATGGATCTAGGCATTGAGTTTTAATAGTGTAAGCTCTTCCACCACATTCCTACTAATATTAACATACGGGAAGAATAGAGATTGATAACCAATTGGCATCTGATATGAGAGAAGAAGGGAACAAAGCAAAATTTTATGGAAAGATATTAAGGTAAGATTAGAATTCCTGTTCAGAGTGGTGGTAATTTTAAAATGAGAGACGGGAGTCTTTGTTTCTTCCTCTTGGATGAAGGAGGGTGTGTGACTGCTTTAGTAAGAAACAGTTGGGAAAGTGATGCTATGTGACATTTGAGGCTAAGTCATAAAAGGCAAGGCAGCATCTAGCTTGTCTTATTGTGATACTCACCACCATGCTGTGGCTACTAAATTCAAAAACTCCAAGACACGTGAATGAAAATATCTTTGAGATGACTCTGGTCCCAGCCGCCAATTGACTGCAGCCACAGGAAAGACCTCAAACAAGAATTGTCTGGGTACAGCCAACTCCCAGAGGCAAGAGGAAAAAAAAAAATTGTTGCTTTAAGCGTCTAAGTTTTGTGATGATTTTTCATGCAGAGATAGAAAACTAGAACAAGAGAAATACAGTGAGGGCATCATATTGGATCATAACACTTGAGCTGGAGCAAGCTATATATTATCCTTTCTGAAATGGGGTTTTGAGAGCTATGGAATTGTACTCTTGACAATCTGATAAGCTTCTGGCCACAAAAGGCTACTATTGTTAAGAAATAAATGGAGATTGGTATCTCTCTGAGTGAGAAGACTCTTGTGATTGATTCTTAAACTTCAAAGTCAACAATGTTTTCGTAGTTGGGTGTCCGAGAACCACCGAGGTGGATGAGTATGGACTATGGCAGCAATGATGTGTCTGCATAATGCTTTCTTCCACTCACTTTATTCCATACAATAATCCCATTTTTTGGGGGAAACATCTCCTTCACTCTATGAATGAGAGTGTGACTGTCATTCACTACTCTCTGCCCATCCTTCCACCTACCTCAAATAAAAATAGCTCACAATTTTTGCAACTTTCATAGTAATACATGATTCAGGCAAGATTTATCAATGGATGTTAAAACTAAGAGGAGAAATTTTGATGAGGAACAGAATATTTATGTATTCTCAAAGTATCTCTTAACAAATTATTGATCAATACAAAAAACCATGAACTTTACAGGAGGAAAAACCGCAGATTTTATCTTAACTGACAAAGTTAACATTACCAGTGATGGGACAAATTGACATCATGTGATACACTGCTAAAATGGTACAACCTATATCAGATAATGAGGATATATCAGCAAACCCAAACTGAGAAAGATTTTACAAAATAACTAGCACGTACTTTTCAAAAATATCAGTGTGTTAAAAGAATAAGAAAGATTGAAGAATTATTCCAGATTAAAACAATTTAAAGAGTCAGAACAACCAAATGCAGTGCATGGTCCAAGATCATACAAGCAGAAATAAATTCCAAAAGGGGTATTATTGGGACAATGGATGAAATTTGAATACATATTGTACATTATATAATAGTGTTGTATTGATGTTATATTTCATGATTAGTCAACTGTGCTATAATTATATAAAACTATGTCCTTGTAATTAAGAAATACATGCTAAGAATGGTAAAGGACCATGACATTTACAATATTTTAAACTGTTTTAGAAGCACACACATACATACACACAGATAATGATAAATCAAATGTGGCCAAATGGTAGCATGTTAACAGTTCATATGCATGAAAGAAATACGGAAGTTCTTTATAATGTTATCACTGTCTTCATAAAAATTTGAAATTATTTTTAAGTAAAAAGTTAAAAAAAAAAAAAAGAATACTCCATTCCCTTGCTAAAGTGATTCACAGATGGACTTGTGGCCCAAAGTGGACCAATCATAACTCTTCTTTGGGGTCACAGAACTGGAAGATATAAGTTTAAAACTCTAATATTCAGTCATAGGAAACATTTTTCTTTTCCAAACTCCTGCTTCTATGGGATTTTAATGGGCCTATTTCAGAGGTAGGTATTGACCCATCCTCCTGCCCTCAATGCTTAATTAAGGGATTAGCATGAGATCAAATCTGGTTGACTGGAGTACTCCTCAACTCTTTTGAGCAAGTGCTAATACGGATGCCTTTAGGATTACAATGCTAGAGTAATATAAATCTAGAATTGCTCCGTTCCATACTCTTAAATGTCATAAAGACTGTTTGTAGCGGGAGATAATAAGATTAAATATGCAAAACTAAGTAAAATTAAGGAGAACTGAGATTAAAAAAGATAAAAATAAACCATGAGATATTTTTAAATCCTAGATCCGGCAGCATCTGAAAACTGAAAATACATGCCTGGACTTCACAGTTATAACACATAATAGTAAGCCAACAAATTCCCATTATGTTTAGCTTAATCTAGTTTATATTTTGCAGTTTTGGGTTGGGTGTTCTATATTTGTCAATTATATCAAGTTGCTTAATCATTTTGTACAACGCTTCCATATGCTTACTAGTTCATCTGCTTGTCTTATTAGTTGTTGAGTTGATAAAGTCTCCTGAGTAAAGGATGGACTTGTGGCCCAATGTGGACCAGTCATAACTCTTCTTTGGGTCACTGAACTAGAAGATGTAAGTTTAGAACTTCGAATTCAGTCATAAACATTTTTCTTTGCCAAACTCCTCTCCTGCTCCATGGGATTTTAATGGGTCTGTTTCGAGGGTAGGTACTTGACCCATCCTCCTGCCCTCAATGCTTAATTCAGGGATTAGGATGAGAAGTACACTACTGCAATGCAAAATTGATATTTCTCCTTGTACTTCTGTAAAATTTTGTTTTATATATTTTGATGCTGTGTTATTAGGTGTGTACAAATTTAGAATCATGTTTTCCTAGTGTTTTGACCCTCTTAACATTATGAAATGTATCTTTGATCTCTAATATGTCTTTAGTTAGAGTCTACTTTGCCTAATATTAGCACAACTTCAAAAGCAGTCTTTATTCAAATTTGTTCAATAATTATTTTATCATCCATTTACTTGTAAGCTTTCTGAATTTTAATATTGAAAATATTTCTCTTACAAGTCATATTTAGTTGGGTTTAGTTTCTTTTGAATATTTTTATTTCATCTTTAAATTGCAATTTTAATCCACTTACATTTAATGTAGTTGCCTATATATCTGTGTTTAATAATCTTCTACATTGGAATTTGGATTTTAATTCTTCCATCTGTTCTATACACCATTATTTCTCCTGCTAGTCCTTTTTTGGGGGGGGTAAGGAGTGTTATTTTCTATTATTAAATTCTGTAGCCATTAGCTTGTTGGATATATAGTCATTTACTCTTTATTTTACAGCAGTTCAAACATTCCTTGACATATTAACTTCTGCTCTACAGATTACAACATTCCCTGATTGATTAAAATCTAATACAAATCAGTACTTTTACCACATTCCAGACAGTACAATGACCTTAGAATACTATATATATTTTAAATCTAAAATATTATTATATTTGTTTTGTACTGTGAAATCTATTTAGATTTACCTAGAGATTACTGTTTCTGTTGTTCTCCCATTTTTCCTGAATCCCTATGCTTCCATCTGGTATCAATTTCATTCTACCTGAAGAACTTCCTTTAGTATTTCTTTAGTAAAACATATGGACAGTGAGGATGTCTGATCAGAGATGAATACAGTTGTCTTTTGGAGAAGCAGATCAGGTATAATTTACTGCTAGGCCTAAGCTGTTCCAGTTGAAAAGTGGGCAACAGTACATAGGCAGCTGTTAGATCAAGCATTCTCATAGAGCAATCCTGGCTTTTGACTCTACAGCACTCTGCTGCCTTAGAATTTTGGCATCAGTCCCTAATACTGCCTGTCCTACTTCCAGATCTTTATTTTGGACACATGAACTGAAAACTGCATTGCTTTCTTCCTGGCAATCTACTTGACTTCTCTGTGGCCAAGCCAGCCTCACAAGGGACAAGATTAACCAGAGTTTAATCTGGTTAAATTCAAACTCCACTGATTGGAAAATTTAGCGAGTGATATTTATGAGCTGATCTAGGTTGAACAAAAATTACTGTCTAAATAATGTATATTACCCAATACCAAGTAAATTACAAAATCTCTTCACTTCTGTGTTCAATCAACGCATATGATTAATTTTCCTGAATATACAAAATTATGATGCTAATTTTATAACATAAGACCATCTAACATTTTTTTGACATTGAATTTCAAATATGTTAATATATACAAATTTCAGGTAAGTATGAAAAGTTCCTGACAATTGTTTATTTTTTTTTCATACTATTCAGCTATAATATTCCTCTGAGCTTAAAAGCACTTTATGTTCTTAGCATAAAGGCTTTTTTTTTTTTTTTTGTTACTGAGGAGTGTGGTTTCCCCCGTTCGAACCTGCATTGAATTTTATTTTGAGTTTTGTACCTGCTTCAAAGATTGTTGGCACATAGGTAAAGCTTTATGAAAATACATTGAGGTTGCAAATGCCATGAAAATGTCATTTTTCTACTCTTGAAACATGTCTGTAAATCACAGACTGTTATTGATTTTTTAGTAGAAAAATGTGCAAAAAGTACAAAGACTTGACTGACAACTCAGATACGTCTTATATTTAGCAGAAAAATAGCAAACATCCTATGCTTTTCAGTTAGAACTCTCAACAATGGAATTGATAGTGTCACAGTTCCCATGTGTCTCTCCTTTTTATACCCAGACTAGTTTCATAAGTATGCCTCTTACTAACTCTGACTCTCGACCACATACTTTGAACTGAAAACAAGTAAAACGATACCTTACAAAGGATAACACTCAAAAGAAAAAACGTTTACTTTAACAGGTTGATCTACTAGAGAAAAACAAAATTCAACTTGCAGCAAAATATGTCTTTATCTCTTTTTGTCCATTGGAGAGATGAAAAACAGCTCCCCTCTACACATTTTACCTAATCAAAAGCTTAAATCTGTTCACAGGCGTTCCAGCCCAGCATTGTACTATTGTATATCGATTGTGACTGAGGGCACCTCCTTGTGGAGAACAATTGATTTTTCTTTGTTAGCAAAGTGATTTTAATAGTCTTTCTAAAGGCTGTCATGTTTCAAGGCCCCAGAAGCAAGATGCACCTGTTACTAGAACTTAGTGATCAATCCTCAACCCACAGAAAAAATATGCCTTTCTGCTGTGCTAAAACACCTCCACAGCAATTACTCAGAAGGTGACTTTAACTCGTTTTGATAAATATGCTGCCTGGCAGTCTCAGGTGGGTTGTCTTAAGCATTTTGTACCTCTAAGCCTGAAATTAGGCATTTTGTTAAATTGCCATTACGATAGTGTAGTTACAAGAACAGAATTTTGCAGTTTAAAGTTACTTCAGTAACTTCATGCCAAACTTCCTCGCCAAAGGAACTAGCCCAAAGTAAAGGTCACTGTCTTGAAGAGTGAGTGATGATAATAACTCTATTTGTATTGTCCTTGATATTTGAAAACGGCTCTCCTGGCTAATTGTGTGTAGTGACTAAAAAGTCAAAGGTAGGCTCTGTAGCTTAATTAAGCACAATTGCTGTCTGTTCTCCTTGACCAGTGGTGACCACTGTTTCCTTAGTCTTATACAAAGTGTCCCTTATTTCTTTTCCTCATCATGAAACTGACTTAAAAAATTTTTCTCTGTGTGTGTGGAGGCATCTCCGTGATTTATGGTCATGGTAAATTCTTTAAAAATTTCTTTCAAGTCTTTTGCAATTTAGTCAGCACTGTGGCACAAATGGCTTAAGCACTTGATTACTAGCCAAAAGGTTGGTGGTTCGAATCCACCCAGAGGCGTCTTGGAAGACAGTCCTGGCTATCTGCTTCCAAAATGTCACAACCTTGAAAGCAGTTTTACTCTGCACGTATAGGGTTGCCATGAGTCAAAATCAACTTGATGGAAACTAACAACATAAGCTTGCAGCTGTCCTGTATTACAATATTATTAGCTACCATCGACTAGGAGGATACAGATATTATCTTACTCAACTTTCTGTCAAATCCTTCAAGGAAAGGATTAAATGTCAAGTTGGGACCTTTGAAATTTAATAAGGAAGTTTAAAAGAAATCAGCAAGAGGTTAACTCATGTCCTCTGGTTACACACATACATACTTAGAAAGAAAATCAGTATTTAAACGCAAGTCTGCCCTCTTAACCACAATATTATCCTGCCTCTCAGCACGATGGTGTAAATGTGTACTAGATGACGCAGAGCTGCTGTTTGGTTCTCAAGTACATTTAAATCCATATCAGCTTTCCGATGCAGCAAGCATTTTTTTGATATCTACTACACATCGGACAGCATGCACACGTCAGATAGCGTGATAGACTTGGGGAACAAAGTAGCCAAGTGAAAAAGACACAATCCCCAATTTCAAGGACTTTGCCTTTAAAGGGTTCAGCAGAGAAAAAACATCCCCTCGGCTTTGGAGGTTGAGAAGGATTTTGTAGCAGAAGTCGTTTTTGTATAAGGCCTAGAAACACAAATACAATTTTGACAAAAATAGTGGGAAAGTGAGATAAATGGTTTTTGTTTTGTTTTGTTTTATTTTAAGGTGAAGGAAAATTGCAAAAATTTGAAGATTATAAAATGCTTGTAGTACGAGGAAGCAGTGAGGATCCCCTGAATGTTTTCGAGTCAGCAGCTGAGTGGCATTTTCAGAATTGTCTTTAGCAAGATTGATCTCACATCATACGTAGGAAGATCGACAAAGGACAGATTATAGGCAAGGAGATAATTAAAATAGCTGCCATGTATTGAACACTTCAAATATCATGGACTCTATACTAAACAGTTAATCTATGTTGTATCATTTAATTCTTATAAACATCATCTTAAAACATATTGTCTCCTCTTTTTCAGGTGACAAAACAACTGAGAAAAATTCAACAACCCATCTACAGTTCCATACTTATTAAAGCAGTGCATGAGAGATTCAACCCAGCTCCCACTGTCTGCAGTGCACAAAAGCCATCCGCTCCATAACGAAAAGTACATGCCACACATTCCTGTTGTTATTAGTCGCCGTCGAGTCAATTTCTTCTCAAAGTTGAGTAGGCACAGGAATCACCTGAGTATCTTGTTAAACTATAGTTTCTGATTAAGCAGGTCTGGAGAGTGGGGCCAAGATTCTATATTTCTTATAAGCTCCTAGATGCCGCTGGTCTGGAGACCACAGTTGGAGTAGCAAGGCCTTAGATTAGTGGTTCTAAACTAGGGATGATATTGCTCCTCAGGGGACATTTGACAATGCCTGGAGATATTTCTGTTTATCATAGACAAAGGGATGCTATTAAGTGGTGCAAACAGTTAATGCAATCAACTGCTAACTGAAAGGTTGGAGGTTCAAGCCTACAAAAGTACATCTTGGAAGAAAGACCTGGAGATTTGCTTATGAAAAATCAGTGATTGGAAAGCCTATGGAGCACAGTTCTACTCTGACACACATAGGGTGACCATGAGTCAGAATCAACTCGATGGCAATTGGTTATGCTGGAATCTAGTAGGAAGAGTCCAGGAATACTGCTAAACATCCTACAGTGGGCGTCCCTTGCACAAAGGAGCCCAAAAATTTTTCAGGCTCAATAAAGCTCAGGTTGAGAAATCCTAGAAAGAAGAGAAAGATGCTTGATTTGAGGCTGAGGAAAGAAGCCCTAGTATTTCTGCTTAAAGGGTTAGAGCCAAGAAAAAATGATGAAATATTTTAGATCAATAGGAAGAACAACCTTTTAGAATGCTTTTTTCTCTTTTCACACCATCAGGTACTGTGAAGCTAGAAAGAACCCTAGGTAGTGAACTAGCAGACCTGGATTTAGGAGATAGCTCAGCAATTAATAATATACCCATTGCTGTAGAGTTGATTCCAACTCATTGCCATCCTATAGGACAGAGTAAAACTACCCCACAGAGTTTCCAAGGAACAGCTGGTGGATTTGAACTGCCGACCTTTTGGTTAGCAGATGTAGCTGTTAACCACTGTACCACCAGGGCTTTAAATTAACAATATAATCACCCAAAAAACTAAACCCATTGCCAGCGAGTTGATTCTGACTCATAGCAACCCTATAGGACAGAGTGAAACTGCCCCAAAGGGTTTCCAAGGAGCAGCTGGTGGATTCGAATTGCCGACCTTTTGTTAGCAGTCGAGCTCTTAACCACTGCACCACCAGGGCTCCAACAATATAATAACAATGTAATTAGTTGGGTAAATTACTCCAAATTTCTTAACTTTAGTTTTTCATGAAAGAGGGTAGTGAGTATAATGGCTCCAGCACTAACAAGCAGGTTCTTTAAAGAAAGTTGTGAGTTTACTTTCACTTTAGTGATTTTTTGTTTCACCTTGTATCCCTTTCTCAGTGCCTTTATGCTGTATTAACACAATGAACTTTTTGAATACAGTTGAACTCAGAAGAAGTTTATCCACTCAATATTAATTCCCTAATTACATGAAACCCTCAGAGAAATTATGTGGTGTCCACATAGTCACAAATGCTATAAAAATTAGTTACCTTTGAGTCAATTCTTACTCATGGTAACCCCATGTATGTCAAAGTAGAACCGTGGTCCATAGGGTTTTCAATGGTTGACTTTTTGTACATAGATGCCAAGCCTTTCTTCCAAGGTACCTCTAAGTGGACTTCAGCCTCCAACCTTTTGGTTAGCAGTTGAGCTCATTAACTGTTTTTACCACCCAGGGAATCCACAGATACTGTAAGTATAAATAAATGTGTTGCAATCACAGATTTATAGGGGAAACAGACAACAAATGGAGTAAAAGTCATGGATTTAAAGAAACAAAATAAAAAGCACAGGAACCTAGTGAAATTTAAAAAAAAAAAAATTGAAGAGAGTGAAAAGAAAGAAAAACAGGAGAAGGGCTAGTATAAGTGTAGAAAAGATGAGAATAAATATAAGCAAGCAGCATGCAGGCAATGACCAGGTACAGCAAAAAAGATGCACAATTTAATGAGCTATTATGGAAAATTCACATCAAGGGTCTGTTTCTAGCTCTGTTGCCAAAGAGGTTAGTCTCACTAAGTGAAAAAAATCAGTGCTGATTACTAAAACCCAGCAGTTTAACAAGGGTTAATAGTAATGTCAGAAAAGGGCAATGTGGGCTTAAACATGGTTTCATAAGCCCCAGACTGAACAAAGCATTTGCCATGGAAGTTAAATGGAGGCTTTTCAGATAGACCCACTGAGCTGAATCTTGGTTAGATTGAAATCGAGGAGTCTGGATACTGGTTTCTCTATCCCAGGGGCTTACTGCACATATACTGCTTGTCTTCATGTCTCAAACAGCCCCTGAATGTGTGATGTGTGCTAGAGCAAAAACCAGTTTCCCTGCTAGTGATGAAGAAAGGATTTTGAAACCATCCTGCATGATTTGGATAAAGAGGAGACTATGATATTCCAGGAAAATAGGAGAAGATTTAATCAAAAAGAGGAATCATAAAGAAAAAAAAAAAATAGACACACAAGAAACTTCAGTGTAATTCAACAGCTGGGGAAATTGAACAATCTGATGGAGAAGACGCAGGACTCAGCCACAGAGGAGTCATGCAGCAGGAGTGAGTTTCTTTCTATGAGCGCTGAATCTGGAACTTCTGCAGATAAAGATAGTTCATGCTCTATGGAACAACTAAGAAGTTTCAACTAAGAAGTTGCAGAGAATCCTATTCATGCTGCTGGGAAAACAGCCATGTGCTGGTGTTTAGTGAACTTCTGCTGAAAAGGACATATGTATTCAGATACAGTTATGATAACAAAACCAAAAACCCACTGCCATTGAGTCAATTCCGACTCTATAGGACAGAGTAGAACTGCCCCATAGGGTTTCCAAGGAGCAGCTGGTGGATTTGTACTACTGAGGTTTTGGTTAGCAGCCGTAGCTCTTAACCACTGCATCACCAGGGCTCCATAATTGAACAGTACATTTTCTTCTCAGGGCAGTTACCTGAAATGTGTCTGCAAGGCTGATAAGATTCACCACATATTTTTGGGATATGTTTCTAGAATAAAAAGAAAATTAAGACTTAAAAAAAGCTATGCTAAAAAACAGGATTTGGTTAGATGGATGATGGTTTCAGAGAGAATAATGTCTTCCTGGCATAGAATGGAGTACATTTTACAAAGAACAGGAAGAACATGTTTAACAAACTTATTAACAATAATTAAATCTAGAATTTGAGAAAGAGGAAAATGCCCAAATAAAATAATAAATCCAGAGACTAACAGAAGATGAAAAGTGTACTGTAGGAAGTATTACCATAGTGCAGAAAAATACCTAGTAATTCTTAGGAGAAAGCAGTAGGGAAAAGAGTTGAAAATAATAGGTATGTTTAGATGTTTCCATGCAAGTACATAGCATCTGACAAGTCAGAGGAATGTACTTAAACGATAATAAAAATGGATTATTTTCTCAGATGTTGCTGAGATTTGGGTGTTGAAGACCTATGACTAGAAATAAGCAATGAAACACAATACATTAAATAAGCAATGGTATGGATACACAATGTGTTTTAGAGGCAGAAATCCAATTCAAAATAGGGAGAGCCATGGGAAGGAGAGTGAGATGACTCATGTAACTAAAGGGAGTGTTGAATAACCAAACTGCAAGCATGTGGCTGACTTTTAGAAACAACTAGAACCAGAGACTCAAATACAACTAGGACTTTCTCCATCTATCATCTCTGTAGCTCCCTGTCTTCATTTTCTTTTTGCAATAAGCTTCGTTAATAAATAGAGAACTTGGCTACAGTAACCCCTGCATTATGAATCTTGTGGCTCCCACCACCAGCAATAGATTGATTCTATTTTCAAGCTTCAGTTAGAAATATCTCAGGGAAGGATTCCGAAATGTCCTGGCTTGGGTCAGATTCCAGCAGAACCAATCAGCCCTGCCGAGAGGAAGGAGTCATGTAAGAAAATGGTAGCTCACACTGGAACCTTATGGTTATAGTGAGGGAAGTAGCAGTTCTCAGAAAAAGGGAATGCTATTCCTCCCAAAATGTAGGAAATAGTTGTGCTCAGAGGAAAAAAATATAGCCTGCCTGTTATGGATTGGATTGTGTCTCCCACAAATGTATTGTAAATCCTAACCCATATAGGGTTGCTATGAGTCAGAATCAACTCGGCAGCAATGGGTTTGGTTTTTTATACATGCGGTAAACGAGCTCTGGTGGCACAGTGGTTAAGTGCTTGGCTGCTAACCTAAAGGTCAGGGATTACAACCCACTAGCTGCTGAGTGAGAAAGATGTGGCGGTCTGCTTCCATAAAGATTTACAGCCTTGGAAATGCAATAAGGCAGTTCCACATACAGTCTACATGAAGAGAGATATATGATAAATTCTTAACACGTCTTTTGAAGATTTCATCCCTCAGAGTACAGAAAAAGCATTCCAGAATTAATCTAACTCACAAATACAAACTGATTTGTTATAAGGATTTTGGAACCAGAAATGGGTTTGGTTTTTGTATCTGTGGTTATAATTCCATTTGGGGAAGAGTTTTCTTTGTTATGTTAATGAGGTATAATTAGTGTAGGGTGTGTCTTGAGTCAATCTCTTGAGATATAAAAGAGATTAAACAAGCAAGTGAAAAAGCACAGATGGGGGAAGAAAGATGCTGAGCCACATGAAGATTGCTCAGGAGCAGAAGCTCAAAAGAGACAAGGATCTTCTTCCAGAACTGACAGAGAGAGCCAGCCTTCCCCTAGAGCCACAAAAAAACAAAACAAAACAAACAAGCAAACAAAAAAAAAAAAACATTGTCATCATGGAGTCTATATAGACTGAACCCTAACAGGACAGAGTAAAACTGCCCCGTAGGATTTCCAAGGCTATAAATCTTTATGGGAGCAGATTGTCACATCTTTCTCCTGAGGAGCCACTGGTGGGTTTGAACTGCCAACCTTTCGGTTAACAGCCAAGTGCTTAACTACTGCACCACAAGGGCTCCTTATCTTCCAGAGCCAGCACCCTTAATTTGGACTTCTAGCCCCCGAAACTGTGAGAAAATAAATTTCTGTTTGTTAAAGCCACCTATTTGTGGTATTTGTTACAGCAGCATTAAATAGCTAAGACACTACTTACTTCAGATATGTTCAGAAGAAACCAGCCTTGAAGGGGATTTATTATACGACAAGAAAATATCCAATTAGAAGAAATCCCTGGAGTCTGAGAATGGAAGGATAGCTGACAGCATTGGGTAAGGATACAGGGAAATAAAGAAAAATGGTATTACTATGGGAAAAATTGCTAGTCCCATTGAAGATGATAATTTGTAATCTAATATACAATATATGAAGAGAGACATATAAATTCTTAACATGTCATTTGAAGATTACATCCATCAGAGTGTAGAGGAAGCAGTCCAGATTTAATCTAACTCACAAGTAAAAACTGGTTTATTATAAGGATGTTGTAACCAACTGAGTGTGTTATCTTAGTGTAATTTGTGGATTGTTGACTCTGATCCCAACCCTGCTATTTGTAATCCAAGTCTCCCCGCAATTTCCCTTAAGTATTTCTGAGTGTCTCTATAGCTGCATTGTCCAGTATGGTAGCAACTAGCCAATTGTGGCTATGAAACCCTTGAAATATGGCTAGTCTGAACTAAGATGTGCTATAACACTCTGGATTGTGAAGATTTAATAAATACAGTGAAACCTGTGTGAGAGCCAGAACTCACCAGGACCGCCTTGTTTTTCCGGGTTTCTCCAGTTTTCCACCCTTGACAGGGGTGCAGACTTACCACTTTTCATCACTCATTTTAGTGGAAAATGCCTGTGTTTTCCTTCTCTGACAAGTTTCTCCCTTATACAGCTTCCAGCTTTTTTAGGTCTTACTGTATATATTAAAATAAAAAAGATTGTGAAATATTGCATTAATAATTTTTATATTGATTACATTTTGAAATGATATCGTTTTGATACATTGGATTAAATCAAATATACTATTAATATTAATTCATCTGTTTCTTTTTTACTTTTTTAATGTGACTACTAAAAAAATTAAATTATTGCATGGCTTGTATTTTATTTCTATTGAACAGTACTGCTCTAGAGCAGAGGTTAGCAAACTGTGATCTCTGGGCCAACTCCAGCTGCTTCTATTTTTGTAAATAAAGTTTTATTGCAATATGGTGTTGTCTATGGCTGCTTTTGCACTACAACGGTATAGTTGAGTACAGAGACAGTATGGCCCACGAAGCTAAAAATATTTACTATCTGGCCTTTTACAGAAAAAGAGCTAACTTCTGCTCTAGAGGATGTCTAACATGCATTCTAGAAAATCTGCAGCTTCTGGAATCAGATTGCTTGTGTAAAATATTTTTTCCATTACCTACTACTCTTTGGTCTTGGGCTAGACATTTACCGCTCTTCAATCTTTAGTTATTAATGAGTCTTCCTCCAATCCTGCCATATGCAGATGACACACCTTGCTTGCCGAAAGTGAAGAGGACTTAAAGCACTTACCGATGAAGAGCAAAGAATAGAGCCTAAAGTATAGATAACACCTCAACATAAAGAAAACAAAAATGCTCACAACTGGACCAATAAGCAACATCATGACAAATGGAGAAAAGATTAAAGTTGCCAAGAATTTCATTTTATTTAGATCCACAATCAATGCCCTTGGAAGCATCAAGAAATTAAATGAGGTATTGCATTGGGCAAATCTCCTGCAAAAGACTTCTTTCAAGTGTTAAAAAGCAGACATGTCACTTTAAGAACTAAGGTGTACTGACCTAAGCCATGGTGTTTTCAATTGCCACATACGCATGTGAAAGCTGTACAATGAAAAAGGAAGACCTAAGAAGAATTGATGCTTTTGAATTATCCTCTTGGTCAAGAATTCTGAATATACCATGGACTTCCAGAAGAACAAACAAATCTTTCTTGGAAGAAATACAACCAGAATGCTCCTTAGAAGCAAGGATGGCAAGACTACATCTCACATACTTTGGGTGTATTATCAGGAAGGATCAGTCCCTAGAGAAGGACATCATGCTTGGTAAAGTAGAGGGTCAGCAAAAAAGAGGAAGACCCTCAACGAGAAGGACTGACACAGTGGCTGCAACAGTGAACTCAAACATAGCAGTGATTGTGAGGATGGAGCAAGACCGGGCAGCGTTTCGTTCTGTTTGCTGTGCATAGGGTCGCTGTGAGTCAGAACTGACTCAATGGCATTTAACAACAACATATATACGAGGGTAAGTGGAAAAGTATTGCTACTAGGGTTCCACTTCATACATGCAAGGGTTTATTCCAAATGAAACGTGTTTGAACAATGGATGTGATCAATGGATGGCTGCAGACAAGTTCTCTCAGTAATACACTTGTCTTAGTCTTGTTGGGGTGACTTCCAAAGAAAAGGATACTTTTTGTGCCATGGGAAAAAAATGGAGGTCGGGGCTAATATCAAATTTTTAACAAAACTGAAGTGGACATCTTCCCAAGTCACTGAAGCTTTACATTTTATGGGAATGCTGCCCCACATAAAACAACAGTTTTTAGGTGGATCAAGTGTTTTAAGGAAGGTCGGGAAGACCACAAAGCCAAGAGAGGGAAGACGATTCAGAAGATTATGGTGACTTTTTTTTGGGAATCCAAAGGGATGATCTTGATAGATTTTCTTGAAGGACGTAGGAGGCTCATGGGGGCTTATTATGAAGGCGTTTTAAGAAAACTGAAAGCTGCATTGGTGAGAAAAAGGCCAGGAAAATTGTGCAGAGGAATTTTTTCCATCACGACAATGCACCTGCTCATTCTTCGAGGGTAGCAAGGGCTGTCCTAAGAGAATTTCATTAGGAAACCTTACTCTATCCACCCTACACCCCTGATTTGCCCCTTCAGACTTCTTTCCTCTCCCCCAAACTCAAAGAACATTTAAAAGGAAAATGAATTGAGTTCCATGAGGATGCCAAAACTGCCGTTTTGACAAGGTTTAAATCGAAGAGTTTAGAATTCTTGGGAGAGGGTTAGAGAGATGGAAACACCGCCTTCAGAATTGTATAGACCTAGATGGAGGATATGTCAGTAAATGATAGCTTCACATTTTGATAGTTTTGTTTAATAAAAGTTTCCATGATTTTGTAGCAATACGTTTTGACTTACCCTAGTATTTGAAGAGTTTGAACTCTTTAAACCTTTGTAGAAATACGGATTAGTATGCTTCATCTCTGAAATTCTAATTTAATAGAATTTTTTTTTTTAAATTGTGAGGATGAAATAAACCTACCACCGGTGATGTAACTTGTTGTTGTTGTTAGGTGCCTTTGAGTTGGCTGTAGTTTCTCAGAGTTATTTACCTACACCCCGTTATTACCAAAGCATTCGTTTTTAAAAGGAATCATAAGAAACCTCTGTTCTCTGGATTATTTTTTTCATTTAGAATTTCAGTTTCACCACGTTCATATATTATTACAGTTTTTAAAAAAAGTTTCTAACTGTCCTATTAAAATTTCTATGGAATGAAATCAGGCATTTATAAGATGAATTCAAGGAACTGATATTTCTCTTGGCTTCTTAAAGAAAATGTGTGACCTATTATCAATTAATCTTTGCTGAGAACCTTGTGTCTTGAATGACCCAGGTGACACATCTTCTTCTCTACTCTTTCAGTATTAACTCTATTGTAGTACAAGTACCTTTACCTTTACAATTAATACTTTTATGCAGACTGTGAAAGTTGTGAGTTTTCAGGTTAATATATTTTTTTCCAGACAGTACAAAGACCCCCTGCAGTTATCCCAAGAAGTTTACTAATTAAATACCACCAAGAAGTTTGTCTTGCCTTCTGAAACCTAATTGCACGTCAGTCTCTGGTTCTGTGGAGTGGCTCTGCCTTAGAGAGGCTGGGAGTAGGGCAGTAAACGTAAACCAGCCTGCAGGAATCAAGCGAAATGGGCCAAGGTGGTGGGGTTTGCCATCCTCTGAAGTAAGAGCTTAGCTCTTTGGTTTTGGACTGGCAGAACACTTTTTGGTTTTAATTTTCTAATTTGTGGTTCAAAATGTCTCAAGATTTTGTCAAGGATTAACTCTGTGGTTTAACTTCCTTTTTCCTGGGGGTAAGAAGTGTTTGAGTCAAGCCACCAACCCATGTCCTTGCAAACTGAAATGTATTTGCATTTCTCATGTGTGTAAGCCTAGTAAATGCTGATTGCTTCCAGCTCACTGACACAGCAGCAATGTGTTTTCCATTTTGTTACCAAATGATAAAACCTCAAACAGAGACACTGTCTCTGGGCTTAACAGGAAGCATGACTCACACCTCTAACCACAAGAGAAGGGAAACAGCAGCGATGCGCTTAACTGGTTTAAAATGCTTATTAGCATCCACTTTGTAACATATATTAAAAATGCTGGCTTTCCTAGTTATTCGGGTTGAGCGTGGTTAAGGTCTTAAAGTGGATTTTACTGCAATAAGGGAATGTGTGAAAGAGTACATATCATGTTCTACTGGCCCCAGCAGAACACCAGCATAGGAAGATTTACTAATTATGCTTTTATTTTTTTGCATTTCTGCTTATGTACCAGGATTTTTTGTTGTTGTTGTTGAAATGAAAAAAAAAGAAAAGAAAAGAAAAAACTCATATTGGCTAAACAATGAAGGCAATGTTTAGTTTCACACCCAGTTGGGGTGGAGTATTAGACAATGTTTAATCAAGCTCTGGCTCTGTTTTTTTCTATATTTTTCTGTTTTTTTATATGTTTGTTTGATCATGGTTGCAAAATGGCCACAGTAATGCCAGAATGCATATCTGTACCCTCAGAATCTGGAATAATAGAGCTTTTAACTTCACCCACCCATTGAATACGATCCCTGGTTGCACAGTGGTTAAGTGCTGAGCTGCTAACCAAAAGTTTGGCAGTTCGAATCCATCAGCTGCTTCACAAGACAAATGTGGTAGCCTGCTTCTATAAAGACTACAGCCTTGGATACCCTATAGGATAGTTCTACTCTGTCCTATAGGGTTGAACTGGAGGCCAGTGGATTTACTCAGTGAATAAAAATGCTGAACTTTATTAACAGGGCCAAATTAGGTGACACCCTACCTCTGAACCAATTATCGATTACTGTGGATAATACCTGGAATTGGGCCTAGGCTCTAGACTGTTCTGAACCTGTGAGAGAGTCATCATACCTCACTGACTGGATTAGTCTGGTTAGTGCTCTCCTCCTACCCTTACCCCCGAACTAAGAGAGGGTGCCACTGTTAACGCCAGCCAAACCCAAGATACAACCCCACAGCACAGGAAAAGGAGTGGGGATTACAGACAGGAAATCAATAATGTCCACCACAGTGCAGAACCTGGCATTGGCCTGAGATGGAGGAGATTTGTGTTGGAGACATAGCTTTAGCAAAATGATCTTTGTGATTTTGCCAAATCTGATCTGATCTCTCAGTTGTATGTTAATTTTCCTTTAACAGTGGGTGTTTTCTCTAAATCTACTCCCGGGCTTTTGGTTTATGGTTTTGTTTTTTATTGAAAATTCATATCTAGTATATGCAACTTCATTCCAACACCAAAAATAATTCCATTCCTTCAAATGCTATATGGAATAAATAAATGTTTCAAAACAAATCCAACTTAATTCCCTGTAAAAATCATCAGCATTGTTTATTCTGATTAAATACGTAAGGCCAAAAAAGGCCAAGGCTTTTGGCAGGCCTATAAAGAGAAGTGAAAGGAATTAGAAAGCAAGAGACTAAAGTCACTTCGTGAATCAGAAAGTGATGGCAGAATTGTTATTTTTATAACTTCCCAGAGTAAAAAAGAAAATATGGACCTGCAGCCGAAAATTGGCCAGTGATCGCATAGCCTGGCGGGCTGAGCCAGGGCACATGTACTGAGTGTTTGGAGGAGAGCAGAGTCCAGAGACCGACTTACACTAGTATACATTGAAAGCAACTAAAACTGGAGGGAAATCTTGCCACCTAGTTTCAGCCACTTCGAGAACGAATAATGATTGAGCAAGCACGCTGTTCGAAGCTGACCATTGAAAGAGATGATACAGCAGAGGAAGACATGGAGCTGATCATCAAGGAACTAACTATATTAAAGAAATGAGGTGAAAATATAATATTACAAAATAAAAAAAAATAGACACAAGCCCCATTCCAGAAGGAGGGAGTGATTGCATTTGGTGGGTGTTAGTAGTCATATCTACTATTTATAAGGAAATTAGTCTATATCAGATAGTGTGTCTGAAATTTTACATTCTCAAATAAATAAAGGCAAGTTTTAAGCTAAATTTTATATTTAATTTACTGTAAAGTAACAGGAGATAGAAAGGTTACCCTGTTTCAAAGTGGCAGAGCCGACATGTAAACTGAGGTTTCATATGACTCTAAAGAATGTCCTTTCTCCCACAGAGTATAGCCTCCCCAGGAACTTCCTCTGGGTTAAGATACATGTATACAGGGTCACTATGAGGTCGGAACAGAGTCAACGGAAAGGAGTTTGGTATATATACATATATCTATGAAAGGAGCCCTGGTGGCGCAACTGTTAAGCACTCACCTGCTAACACAGAGGCTCCACAGGAGAAAGACCTGACAGATCTGCTTCTGTTAATATTATAGCCTAGAAAACCCTACGGGGCAATTCTACTCTATCAAATGGGGTAATTAGGAGTTGGAATCGACTCAACAGCAACCAACTCTAACAACGTATATATGTGTAGAGTCCCTGGATGGTGCAAACTACTAGCTAAAATCTTGGCTGTCAAACCCACCCAGAGGCACCTCAGAAGACAGGCCAGGCGATCTGCTTCTGAAGGTCACAGCCTTGAAAATCCTATGGCATAGTTCTAGTCTGCATGCATGGGGTCGCCACAATTTGGAGTCAGCATGATGGCAACTATCAACTACAACCACAAATATATGTGTATATACACATATACATGCAAGATATACATACGTATATATACAAGACATATATATATTATTTTTTTCTTTTTGGTATTTTGTTTTCCTGTATCACCCTAGAGGGAAAGAAACTGATCCATTCCTACATCCAGATAGAGAGGGAAATCATTCAATATTGATTCAGCAAATAATTGTTGACTACCAGCTTTGTGTTAGATACTGGAGAAATGAAGTTAGCTAAACCACAGTTTCGATCCTTAAGGAGTTTATAAAAAAAAATTATGATCATTTACAATACAATGGTATTGGTGCTATAAAAAAGATACATATATATGTATGTATATGTGAGGATGAAGAAGAAGTGGGAAGAAAGGAAGAAGTGGAATCCCAGAGGTTCCAGACTGTTGCACCAAAAAATGAAATATTCACTAAGCTGACAGAAGGAGTGGAAGAGAATTCTGGGCAGAGGAAACTTATTTCATAAAGATACAGAAAGAGCAGGTCAGCTAAGCTAAAGTTAAGCACACAGTAGGCTAAGGTATGATTAAGTTTGATCTTTTTTCTGTATGTCAATCGTTTCCAAACTTTGATTGTGAAATCCATCAGTAAACATTTCTGAGTATGAACATCAAAGATATGTGTATTTTTCTATTTACCGTTGCTGCCTCAAACTGTAAATATAGGTAAATCTTAACCTGTGTCTAATTTTAAGGTAATAATAATAATAAATTGCCACCATTTGTTAACCAAAGCACCTTCTTCCAGACTATTCTAAGTGCTTTTTGTGAATGAAATCATTTACTCCTTGCAGCAAGCCTATGGGACAGGTGCTGCTATTAACCTTATTTTATTAATGAGAAAATTCAGGGACAAATATAAGATTTAACTTTTTCTTCCCAACTCCCTAGATCATATTGCACAAAGGAACTCTCTGCAATAGATGTGATAGAGACCAGGTGTGGTTGTCATAACGACTAGGTGTGGCTGTGATTGTGCTTGTGACACTCAGGACCTTGGTTGAATATCCTGAGGAATAGAAATGCTTGAGTGGGTGTGTGGAAGGGTAACAAGAGTCAATGCTAAATACCATTAAATGTTTCTCCTGCCTTTGTTTTTTCATAACATTGTTTCCAGTCCTGTGATTAGTCAGGTAACCTCTCTGGATCTTTATTGTTTCTTTACTAGACTTCACCTTATCTTCTGCAGAAAATGATGGTCATATAGCTTTTTCCGTTGTTTTAAATCTATGTTTTAGTGACTAAGATATAACAAAAGATATCATTCTGTATTACCCAGGGCTTCAAAAAGGTTTTTTTTTTTTTTTTTTTTTTTTTTTTTTTTTTTTAAATTACTATTGATTGGGCAACTCTGTGTTGTTTTCCTCAGTTATTTTTCTAATTATAAGTTTATGACAAGTCCATTGTAGAACATTTGTGGAAAAAGAAGAAAAAATATGACTAAAGATACAAATTCCACTATCCAAAGAAAACACTGTTAACATTTTGGTGTATATTCCTGGCCAGTTCCAGCATATCCTTCACCAGTTCTACACAGGTTTACTTCAACTGAGGCCTCCCTCCACCTCCCCACCCTTTTCAGAGCAGCACATTTTTTCTTTAGGTATAGTAATTCAGTTTAATCTTTGCCAGCGTTAGATATGCTAATTTAGACAGATTTCATGTAAGACTACTTATGGAGCCCTGGTGGCACAGTGGTTAAGGGCTTAGCTGCTAACCAAAAGGTAGGCAGTTCAAACCCACCAACAGCTCCTTGGAAACCCTATAGGGCAGTTCTACTCTGTCCTGTAGGCTCGCTATGAGTCAGAATAGACTCGATGGCAATGCATTTGTTTTTTTGGTTCATTGCTCTTTAAAAGCAAGAAAGGTAACACTTCATCTCTCTTTCTTTGGACATGTAATCAGTCCCTAGAGAAGGACATCATGCTGGGTAGAGGATCAGCAAAAAAGAGGAAGACCCTCAACAAGATAGACTGACACAGTGGCTTCAACAATCAGCTCAAACATAGCAATGATAGTGGGAAATGGCACAGGACCAGGCAATGTTTCATTCTGTCATGCATAGGATCGCTATGAGTCGGAACAGACTGGATGGCACCTACCAACAACAACGTTGACGTCTGGATAAGAAAAAAATTTCTAGCCCTTTGCAAGATAATTTCTTATAACTTCCTATGAAAGCCTATTTATTTATGGAAGTACTTCACTATTACCCTCTCCCTTTTTTTGTTTATCTTCTAAATTAAACCTTCATTTTTTAATTAATTAATTTATTTTATTGCTCTTTAGGTGAAAATTTACAGCTCAAGTTAGTTTCTCATACAAACATTTATACACACATTGTTACGTGACCCTAGTTGCTATGCCTATAATGTGACAGCACACTCCTCCTTTCTACCTCGGATTTCCTGTGTGCATTCAACCAGCTCCTATCCTTTCAGCCTTCTCATCTCACCTCCGGACAGGAGCTGCCCATTTAGCTTTGTGTATCTACTTGAACTAACAAGCACACTCTTCATGAGTATCATTTTATGTCGTATAGTCCAGTCTATTCCTTGTCTGAAGAGTTGGCTTCAGGAATGGTTTTAGAGCTGGGTTAACAGAGAGTCCGGGGGCCATGTCTTCTGAGGTTCCTCCAGTCTCAGATCATTAAATATGGACTTTTTACTAGAATTTGGGTTCTGCACCCCACTTTTCTCCTGGGCCATCAGAGACTTTCTGTTGTGTTCCCTGTCAGGGCGGTCTTTAGTGGTAGCTGAGCACCATCTAGTTCTGGTCTCAGGCTGATGAAGTCCCTGGTTTATGTGGCCCCTTTTGTCTCTTAGGCTAATGTTTTCCTTGTGTCTTTGGTGTTCTTCATTCTTCTTTACTCCAGGTGGGTTAGGACCAATTGATGCATCTTAGACAGCTGCTCACAAGCTTTTAAGACCCCAGGCACCACTCACGAAAATGGGATGCAGAACATTTTCTTAATAAACATTTTTATGCCAGTTGACCTAGATGTTCCCTGAAACCATGGTCCCCAGGCCCCTGCGCTTGCTACACTGTCCCTCAAAGTGTTTGGCTGTATTCAGGAAACTTCTTAGCTTTTGGTTTAGTCTAGTGGTACCAACTTCCCCTGTATTGTGTGTTGTTCTTCCCTTCACCTAAGATAATTCTTGTCTACTATCTAGTTAGTGAATTCCCCTCTCCCTCTCTCCTCACCGTCATAACCATCAAAAAATGTTTTCTTCTGTGTGTAAACCTTTTCTTGAGTTCTTATAATAGTGATCTCATACGATGTTTGTCCTTTTGCAATTGACTGATTTCACTCAGCATAATGCCCTCCAGATTCATCCATGTTATGAGATGTTTTGCAGATTCATTGTTGTTCTTTACCATTCCGTAGTATTCCATTGTGTGAATATACAATAATTTGTTTATCCATTTGTCCATTGATGGGCATGTAGGTTGTTTCCACCTTTTTGCTAATGTGAACTGTGCTGCAATGAACATAGGTATGCATATATCTATTCATGTGTAGGCTCTTATTTCTCTAGGATATATTCCAAAGAGTGAGATTGCTGGATAATATGAAACTTCTATTCTAGTTTTTTAAGGAAGCACCAGATGATTTCCAAAGTGGTTGTACCATTTTACATTCCCACCAGCAGTGTATAAGTGTTCCAGTCTCTCTATAATCTCTCCAACATTTATTATTTTGTGTTTTTTGGATTAATGCTAGCTTCATTGGGATGAGATGGTGTCTTAGTCATCTAGTGCTGCTATAACAGAAATACCACAAGTGGATGACTTTAACAAAGAGAAGTTTATTTCCTCACAGTAAAGTAGGTTAAAAATCCAAATTCAGGGCATCAGCTCCAGAGGAAGCTTTTCTCTGTAGGCCTTATCATCAGTCTTTCCCTGGACTAGGAGCTTCTCTGCACAGGGACCCCGTGTCCAAAGGATGTGCCCTGCTCCTGGTACTGCTTTCTTGGTGGTTTGAGGTCCCTCAGTTCTCCACTTGCTTCCCTGTCCTTTTATCTCTTGTAAGATAAAAGGTGGTGCAGGCCATACCACAGGGGAACGCCCTTTACATTGGATCAAGGATATGACCTTAGTAAGGATGTTACAATCCCACACTAATCCTCTTTAACATAAAATTACAATCACAAAATGGAGGACAACCACACAATACTGGGAATCATGGCCCAGCCAAATTGATACACAATTTTTGGGGGGACGTAATTCAGTCCATGACAGATGGTATCTCATTGTGGTTTTGATTTGCATTTCTCTAATGGCTAGTGATCCTGAGCATTTTCTTATGTATCTGTTATCTGCCTGAATGTCTTCTTTGGTGAAGTGCCTGTTCTTATCCTTTGCCCATTTTTTAATTGGGTTATTTGTGTTTTTGTGGTGGAAGTTTTGTAGTATCTTGTAGATTTTAGAGATTAGACCCCGATCAGATATGTTGTAGCCAAAAATGTTTTCCCAGTCTGTAAGCTGTTTTTTCACTCTTTTGGTGAAGTCTTTTGATGAACATAAGTGTTTGATTTTTAGGAGCTCCCAGTTATCTAGTTTCTTTTCTGGTGTTTGTGCATCATTAGTTATCTTTTGTATCTGTTTATGCCCTGTATTGAGGCTCCTAGCATTGTCTCTATTTTTTATTCCATGATCTTTATTGTTTTTGATTTTATATTTAGGTCTTTGATCCTTTTTGAGTTAGTTTTTGTGCATGGTGTGAGGTATGAGTCTTCTTTCATTTTTTTGCAGACAGATAATCAGTTATGCCAGCACCATTTGTTAAAGTGACTGTCTTTTTCCCAATTAATGGACTTTGGGCCTTTGTCAAATATCAGCTACTCATACGTGGATGAATTTATGTCTGGATTCTCAATTCTGTTCTGTTGGTTTATGTATCTGTTGTTGAACCAGTACCAGGCTGTTTTGACTACCTTTGCAGTATAATAGGTTCTAAAATCAGGTAGTGTGAAGCCTCTTACTTTGTTCTTCTTCTTGAGTAATGCTTTACTTATCCAGGGCTTCTTTCCTTTCCATATGAAGTTGGTGATGTGTTTCTCAATCTCATTAAAAAATGTCATTGGAATTTGGATTGGGATTGCATTGTATCTATAGATAGCTTTGGGTAGAATAGACATTTTCACAAAGATGAGTCTTCCTATCCATGAGCAAGGTACGTTTTTCCACTTACGTAAGTCTCCTTTGGTTTCTTGTAGTAGTATCTTGTAGTTTTCTTTGTATAGGTCTTTTACAACTCTGGTTAGATTTATTCCTAAGTATTTTATCTTCTTGAGGCTGTTGTAAATGGTATTGATTTGGTGATTTCCTCTTCGAAGTTCTCTTTGTTGGTGTAGAGGAATCTAATTGATTTTTGTGTGTTTATCTTGTATCCTGATACTTTGCTAAAATCTTCTATTAGTTCCAGTAGTTTTCTTGGAGATTCTTTGGAGTTTTCTGTTATAAGATCATATCATCTGCAAATACGGATACTTTTACTTCTTCCTTACCAGTTTGGATGTACTTTATTTCTTTTTCCAGTCTAATTGCTCTGGCTAGGACCTCCAGCACAATGCTGAATAAGAGTGGTGATAAAGGGCATCTTTGTCTGGTTCTTGTTCTCAAGGTGGGTGCTTTCAGACTCTGTCCATTTAGGATGAGGTTGGCTGTTGACTTTGTATAAATGCCCCTAATTATGTTGAGGAATTTCGCCACTATTCCTATTTTGCTGGGACTTTTTATCATGAATGGATTTTGGACTTTGCCATATGACTTTTCTGCATCAATTGATAAGATGATGCGGTTCTTGTCTTTTATTTATATGACGGATTACATTAATTGTTTTTCTAATGTTGAACCATCCCTGCGTACCTGGTATGAATCCCCCTGCATACCTGGTATGAATCCCACTTGGTCATGGTGAATTTTTTTTTTTTTTATATATATTGTTGAATTCTATTGGCTAGAATTTGTTGATGATTTTTGCATCTATATTCATGAGGGATATTGGTCTGTAATTTTCTTTTTTGTGGTGTCTTTACCTGGTTTTCATATCAGGATTATGCTGGCTTCAATGAATGAGTTTGAAATGCTCTGAAATACCTTTAGTAGTAGTGGTGTTAACTCCTCTCTGAAACTTTTTATTGTTGGGAGTTTTTTAAATTACATTTTCATTCTCTTTTTTTGTTATAGGTTTATTTAGTTTTTCTAACTCTGTTTGGTTTAGTTTAGGTAGGTAGTGTGTTTCTAGAAATTTGTCCATTTCCTCTAGGTTTTCAAATTTGTTAGAGTACAGTTTTTCGTACTATTCTGTTATGTTTCTTTTAGTTTCAGTTGAGTCTGCTGTAATACTGCCCATCTCATTTCTTATTTGGGTTATTTGCTTCCTCTCCTGTTTTTCTTTTGTCAGTTTTGCCAATGGTTGATTGATTTTGTTGATCTTTTTAAAGAACAAGCTTTTGGTCTTGTTAACTCTTTCACTTGTTTTTCTATGCTCTATTTCATTCAATTCTGCTCTAACTTTTATTATTTCCTTTCTTCTGGTTCCTGAAGGCTTTTTTTGCTGCTCTCTCTCTACTTGTTCTAGTTGTAGAATTAATGTTTTGATTTTGGTCCTTTTTTCTTTTTGGATGTGTGCATTTGTTGCTATAAATTGACCTGTGAGCACTGTTTTTGCTGTGTTCCAAAGGTTCTGGTAGGATGTGTTTTCTTTCTCACTTGATTCTGTGAATTTCTTTATTCTATCCTTAATCTCTTCTATAACCTAGTATTTTTTTTGAACAAGGTGTTGTTCAGTTTCCATGTATTTGATTTTTTCCCCTTGCTTTTCCTGTTATTGATTTCTACTTTTATGGCTTTATGGTCAGAAAAGATGTTTTGCAAAATTTTGATGTTTTGGGTTCTGTTAAGACTTGCTTTGTGGTCAAATGTAGTCTATTCTGGAGGATGTTCCATGTGCATTGGCAAAGAAAGTATACATGGCTGCTGTTGAGTGGAGTGTTTTGTATATGTGTATAAGATCAAGTTTTTGATTGTGGCATTTAGATTTTCCGTGTCTTTATTGAGCTTCTTTCTGGATGTTCTGTCCTTCACCGAAAGAGGTGTGTTGAAGTCTCTTATTATTATCATGGAGCTATCTATTTCTCTTCAATGCTGTTAGAGTTTTTCTATGTATTTTGGAGACCTGTAGTTGGGTGCATTGATATTTATCATGGTTATGTCCTCCTGATGTATTTATCCTTTAGTCTTTATATAGCGTCCTTCCTTATCCATTGTGATGGATTTTGCTTGAAAGTCTATTTTGACAGAGATTAATATTGTCTCACCTGCTGTTTTTTGATTGTTGTTTGCTTGACATGTTTTTCCCATCCTTTGAGTTTTAGTTTGTTGTGTCTTTAAGTCTAAGGTGTGTCTTTTGTAAGCAGCATATACACTGATTGTGTTTTTTAATCTATTCTGTCACTCTCTGTCTCTTTATTGGTGCATTTAGTCCATTTCCATTCAGCATAATTATTGATAGATATGAGTTTAGTGCTGTCATTTTGATGTATTTGTGTGTGTGTTATTGACAGTTTCTTTGTTCCACTTAATTTTCTGTGCTGAGTCATTTTTCTTTATGTATTTTTTTCCTTCTTTTTCATTGTTGTTGATTTTGTATTTGCTGAGTCTTTCTGTTTTTCTTGTTTTGTTATTTCAATGTATAGGATTGTTAGTTTCCTTTGTGGTTACCTGAATATTTACCTCTATTTTTCTAAGTTTAAACCAATCTTTTATTTCTTTATGTTGCCTTGACTTCATCTCCATACTAAAGATCTATAACTACATTTTTTAGTCCCTCTTTTTTGTTTTAGTGTTGTCATGTTTACATATTGATGTCTCTGTTTCCCTATTTTCAGTGTCTTAGCTTTCATTTATTTTTGTGTCTTGCCTCTCTGGGTTGATATTCAGTTGCTCTGTCCTGTGTTCTAGTCTTGGGTAGTTAACTGATGTTATTGATGTTCTAACTGGGGGACTCCCTTTCATATTTCTTGTAATTTTGGTTTGGTTTTTACAAATGTCCTAAATTTCTGTTTGTCTGGAAATGCCCTAATTTTGCCATCATATTTGAGAGACAGTTTTGCTGGATATATAATTCTTGGCTGGAAATTTTTTTCCTTCAAGGCTTTATATATGTCATCCCATTGCCTTCTTGTCTGAATAGTTTCTGCTGAGTAGTCAGAGCTTAGTCTTATTGACTCTCATGTGTCAGTGACTTTTTGTTTATTCCTAGCTGCTCTTAAAATTCTCTGTTTATCTTTGGTTTTGGCAAGTTTGATTATAATATGTCTTGGTGACTTTATTTTGGGATCTACCTTGTGTGAGTTTAGATGAGCTTCTTGGGAAGATATCTTCTCATCTTTCACAATATCAGAGAAGTTTTCTGCCAACAAATATTCAACAATTCTCTCTGTATTCTCTGATATTCCCCCACCAACCCCATTCTGGTACTCCAGTCACTTATAGGTTATTCCTCTTGATAGAGTCCCACATAATTCTTAGGGTTTCTTCATTTTTTAAAATTATTTTTTCTGATTTTTCCTCAAATAAGTTGGTGTCAAGTGCTTTATCTTCAGTCTCATTTGCCTCAATTCTGCTCTGTGACTTTCTATGGAGTTGTCTAATTCTGAAATTTTATAGTTAATATTTTGGATTTCTACTTGCTTTCTCTCTGTGGATTTTTGCAGCCTGTTAAATTTCTTATTATGCTCTTGAATAACCTTCTTAAATTCCTTTATTGCTTTGTCTGTATGTTCCTTGGCTTGCTCTGCATTTTGATTGATAGCCTTCCTGATTTCTCGAAGAGTTCTGTATATTTAGTCTTTTGAATTCTACCTCTGGGAATTCCAAGACGTTCCCTTCCTCTGAAAGGTTTTTTAATTCTTTATTTTGGTGGCTTGCTGAAGCCATCATGGCTTACTTCTTTATGTGATTTGATATTAACTGTTGTCTCTGAGCCATCAATGAGTTATTATATTAATTTATTTTATGTTAGCTTACTGTGTCCTATCTTATTGTTTTGTTTTGTTTTGATATGCCCAAATAGGCTGGTCGTGTGATGTAGTTTGATTACTGGCATCTTTGAAGCTCTCACGTCCTGTCTCCCGGTGGCTAGAGCTATTAGTAGGTATGTGAGCCCAAGTCAAACTATGGGCACTCAGTGCTGTTGGCTGTAAGGACTGGGAGTCACCACTTATTCTTGGACCCGTGTCGTGGGTGATTCAGTGGACTGGGTGGAGCCATCAGTCCTCACCCTGATATGAGTAGGTGAGGACCCTGCTTAATGGGCAGGGCAGTGTCATATGTCACAAATCTGCCACTCCCCTTATAGCTGATACAGATGAAAATAGGCTTCAGGTATATACCCTATTGTACCGTGCTAATGAGGGCCCACGCTTTTGAAAGGGGCCCACACAGGTGTATGCGGGGATGAAAAGAATTCAAGGCCTGTGGACCTCTTATACCTGTGCCTAGGCAAAGGGTTGTGCCTGCCTTGAGTTCCTGGCTTAGAGAAGCTGGCAGATTATTTTTCTTCTGTTTGTTAATTTGTTTCTTCTCCAAAGCCTGGAGAATGGCTCAGGATGCACAATGGATCCTATTTCCAGTCCAGGGAGTGCAGCAATCTCTGAAGCCAGACCCAGGACCTGGAGCAGAGTGGGGTGGGAACAGGCAAATGGGAGAGAAGTATTTTCCAAAAGCAGGGTTTTTTTTTGATCTGCATGCTCGGTTAGATGCTTGTACTCATCTTTCCCTGATTGAGTGCTGTTTCTCACTGGTTCTGGAGGTTTAAACTGACTCTCTGCCACTCAGTCTCTCCCAGTGCGGAAAACGCTTCCTGAACACCACTGCTTGACTCACACACCAGCCGATCCAGCCTGCAAGGTGCTGGTGCCTGCCGGGTCAGGTCTGACAACTCCTTGCTGCTTCTGAACTGTGTCTCCCTACCCTTGCTGCTCAGTCTGATTTCTCAACTTTGTCTTTGATGTTCAGGGCTCATAGATTGTCATATATAATCAATTCACTTGTTTTTTTTCAGGTCTTTGTAGTAAGAGGAGCTACAGGAAGCATTTGACTACTCTGCCATCTCGGCCTCACCCCCCTTCATTGTGTTTTGAGGTCTTCGAAGTTACAAAAACAATTACTATTTCACTCATTCCACTGTTGCAGTGATACCTGCCTATTAAAAAGGGAAACCAAATATGTAATCATTTAAATCCATAAAATGCACTAAGTGCTCTTATAAAATTATATAAGGTTCCAGAATTCAGATTTGTGTGGGAAATGAAGAGATCATGAAGAGAGTATTATGGATCAAGTAAATATGAACTGTATCACTTGATATGTTTATAAGCATCAGGACTTCAAGCAATTTGCTTAGTACTTTGGACTCTTGGGCTATGGCTATGTGGGAGCAGAGTGAGACAAGAAGAAGGCAGAGAGGGAGACTAAAGACAAGAGCTTGATTATGAAAATTGTCTCAGGGAAAATTATGTGTTTGTTTCAGTTGTGAGCTGAACTTAGCTGCCTTTTTAAAGAAACACTGATTGTACTGAGAAGAATGGGTGATAGACAAATTGTGGCTATTCAGACTTGAGTATCTGACAAATTTTCTTGAAAATGAATAAAGTGAGTGTCTTAGCTGTCTAGTGTTGCTATAACAGAAATACCACAAGTGAATGGCTTTAACAAGGAAAAATGTATTCTCTCACAGTCTAGTAGGCTACAAGTCCAAATGCAGGGCATCAGCTCTAGGGGAAGCCTTTCTCTCTCTGTTGACTCTGAAGGAAAGTCCACATCACCAATCTTCCCCTGGTCAAGGAGCTTCTCTGCACAGGGACCGCAGGTCCGAATGACATCCTATGCTCCCAGTGCTTCTTTCTTGGTGGGATGAGATCCCCCTGTCTCTCTGCTCACTTCTGTCTTTTATACTCCAGAAAGACTGGCTGAAAACACAATCTAATCTTGTAGATCTCATCGACATAATGGCCACTAATCCCATCTCATTAACATTATACAGATAGGATTTACAACACATAGGAAAATCACATCAGATGACAAAACGGTGGACCATCATGCAACACTGGAAGTCATGGCCTAGCCAAATTGATACACATATTTTTGGGGGATACAATTCAACCCATGACAGTGATCTTGTCACTTTAAGAAAGCAACTGACAATGCTTGTTGTCAATGGTAAAATTCAGGGTTCAGTGTTGTTGTTGGATGCTGTCCAGTCAATTCCAACTCATTGTGACCAAATGTGTCAGAGTAGAACTGCCCCATAGGATTTTCTAGGATGTAATTTTCAGTGAAGCAGATCACCAGATCTTTCTCCCACAGAGCAGCTGTGTGGGTTTGAGCCACCAACATTTCAGTTAGTAGTTGAGTGCTTAACCGTTGTGTCACCTGGTCTTGTTTAGATAATTAGAATTTTGGAAAACTTTTATCCACCACTTTCCAATCCCTGAAGACTTTTCTGATGAGATTGATGGTGATATTGATGAGTGTAATGTTTTAAAATACTGTCTAATGAACTGTGTCAATATCTGGAAGATTTGTATAATTCAACAAATTAAATTTTCCTGATGACCAATGCATGATATTACAAAGGTTTGCATGAATTACAGATACAGTCAATCCTTGTTATTCTCAGTAGTTATGTTCTGCAAAGTCATCATCAACAGTTAATTAGTGAATACTGAACCATTGATCCTAGGGGAAATGCAGGGTTAGGTACCTATGAGTCTCTGGTCACAACATTTTTGTCAACCTATCAACACATAACCTTGTTTTACATGTGTTTCTGTTTAAAGACAATTTATTTGATACATATTGTTAATTCATTAGTATTGAACTCACAGCCAACAGTACTGTAACTTCATGTGTCAATGAAGCTTGTCAATTCATCTATTATTTTCTCTGTAGGGCACATCACAGCCTTCTTGCACTTAAGAACACTAGGTAACACTTTAGCATTATGGTAGGGGTCATTTTAAACAGCAAAATCACCAAGAAAAAACAAAAGATGCATAAAAATGTGGCATTAAATAGACTGTGAAAGTAACACTTGTTTACATATGAGAGCTGAAAGAAAAAGTCAGAGAATTGCCTTGTTTGACCTTAGCTGGAAACGTGTGTGTTGGCTGTCTCAGATTTTTTGGTATTCTGTGCGTGTCCACCAATGACTGCAAAAGTGCTGTGAGTATTGCTTTTGGGGTCACAAATAAATTTTAGTGAGTAGGCAAATTCACAAATACAGAATCCATGAATAATGTGGATCGATTGTACTTTCAAAATGCACAATAAACCAGGGTATTTTAAATAGCACATTACAAAATGTTTGATATGATTTCATATTCCACTAATTTTTAAGAAATTACCACCTGTTGAGTTTTGGTGTCCTATCAGTGAAGAATATTCCCAATTATCTGCAAAGATTATTAAAACACTCCTCTGCTTTTTAACTGCATAATTATATGAGGCAGCACTTTCTTCATTTATTTCAACTGAAACAACATATTATATCAGATTGAATGAAAGAGCAGGTATGAGAATCTACTTTCTTGCAGTAAGCTAGACCTTAAAGCGATTCACAGACATTTAAAACAGCAACATTCTTCTCACTAGATTTTTCTGTTTTGGAAAATATAGCTATATTACATAAAAAGCTGTTAATTATGTTAATATCTTATGAGGCTATGTTTGTTATTCTAAATGAATTAATAAAAGAAATTTTAGAACCTCCAGGTTCAAATCTAATATGATAAACATTAATAGGTAGCCCAAGTAATTCAATGCTCCGTAGAATCCTTAATAATTTTAAAGATGTAAAAGGGTTCTAAAGAAACAAGTTTAAAAACTGCTTACTTAGATTTAATACTTGGCTCAATCATTCTGTAACTGAATAACTTGTTGAATCTCGTTTATTCTCAGGTTCTTCCTTTATGAAGTAGCCATAAAAATTATAACTCATTTTTTAAAGAGTAAAATGAGAAAATCTGCACTTCTAGGAATAGTAATAGAGATTCCAAGGAAAGTTCTGATAGAAGAGAAAATAAGAAGACAAATTCTAGAGAAATTCCTGACTGACCATATGAAAGTATGGTTAGAGGGTAGACTGTGAAGTGAATGCCAGTTTTGTGAATTAGATGACCATAAAAATGAGTATTGCTATTTATTATGATAAAGAATATAAGAGATAACATATCTGTAAGGTAAGGGAAACGAAATGATGATTTCTGTCTTGGACATGTTGATTTGGAACTTACAGAAGACCTGCATTTAGTGATTTTGATTTGGATGCTGGAAATATGATACTCTACCCAAATAGGTAAACTGGGGAAGGGGTATGATTTTGATAGGTATTAGCAGCTTCACATATGAACTAATGAGGGCACATGAAATTAACCTAGGACAACATGCATCAAGATAAAACAAGAAAATTGAAGACCAATTCACGTTCTAGGGACAGGTGGTATAAGATGAGTGTAGGGAGAACAGTAAGACTGAATTATCAGAGAGTTAGAAAGAAAAGACAATGTTTTGGAGGCTAAGTGATAGAGTTTCAATGAGTCAGTTTTAAATGTTGCAGAAATGAAGTTAAAGACTGAAGAGAGTCTGTTAGTTTATGCCAGTGGTTCTTTTATGATGGCCTAAGTCAATGGTTCTCAAATATTAGTATACAACAGAATGACCTGAAGAACTTCTTAAAACCAAATTGTTGGGTCTCAGCTGCAGAATTTTAGTAGGTTTATAGTGGGGCCCAAAATACGCTTTTCTAACAAAGTTCCCAGGTGGAACTGATGCTGTTGGTCCAGTTACCATATCTTGAGAATCATTGGTTTAGACAGTCAGAAGATCACTGCCAATCTTTGCCACAGAAGCATATTGGGATTGAGGACCAGAGTGCAGTGAGGTTATTGAGAAATCGGAAAGTAGATTCAGCAGCTCATATTATTCTTTAAGAAACTTGGCTATGAAAATAGGGTAGTAGCTGCAGAAGATGGAGGATATAGGAATATATATCTGAAATTAAAATAAAAGGTTATATGCTTATATACACATATGCATAAGTAAATAATATAGAATGGACTTGTAATTGTCTATAGCTGGTGTTGCAGTAGGCAGAAGAGTGGTTGACAATATAGGAACTTGTGGAAATGGGGCTGGGCATAGAGGTGGTGGAGGGATAACAGTGAGCAACAAACAATGTTGGTAACAGTGAGAGCTACTATATATCATATGTGCTCTAGCAGATGCTAGATATTCATTATCATAGTTAATATTTTCAATAACCTTGTAAGGTGAGTAGGAGAAGAAATATTTCTTCAAGATCTATTAAAAAGGTGAAAAGGTTTGAATTGGTATCAGGTTTGAATTTTAAGAAATTTTTGAAATTCATGAAGGAGTGATGCTTTGGAAGGAATAATGGAAAATAGGCTGTATATGGTTTAAGGAGCTATGGCTGGCAGCCTCTGAGATGGCCCCCAATGATCTCCATCCCCTGATACTCATTCCCTTGTATAATTCTCTTCTTTGAGTGTGGGGTAGACCTAGTTATTTGCATATAAATATCAGAGAAGTGATGGAGTGTTACATCTAAGATGAGATTATAAAAAGAGTGGCTCCTGTTTTGGAGCCACTTGCTTGGAGGCCTCTTGTTCTCTCTTAGGTTTCTTGCCCTACAGGAAGCTAGCTGACATTTTATTAGTCAGTCCTTTGGAAAGGTCCACGTAAGTGAGCTTGCAAGAAGATTCTACTTAATTGAGCCTTCAGATGAGACAGCGGCCCTGATTGACAGCTTGAATGCAATTTCTTAAATGACCTTAAGCCAGAAGCACTCAGCTAAACTTTACACAGATTCTTGACCTACAGAAAATGTGAAGTAATAAATGTTTTTTTTTTCTTTTTTTAAATTTTATTGAGTTTTTGGTGAAAGTTTACATTGCAAGTTAGATTTCCATTTGACAATTTCCACACAAATTTTTCAGTGACGTTAGCTACATGTAAAACAATGTGTCAACATTCTCTTTAATTGTGTTCAGTTTGTTCCATATCCAGTACTCTAGTTTCCCTGACCCCTTATCTTCTCATCTTTGCTTTTTTTAAAAATTGTACTTTAGATGAAAGTTTACTGAGCAAACTAGTTTCTCAAACAATTAATACACATACTGTTTTGTGACATTAATTGCCAACCCCACAACATGCCAACACTTTCCTCTTCTTGACCTTGGGTTCCCCATTATCAGCTTTCCTGTCCTCTCCTGCCTTCTAGTCCTTACCCCTGGGCTGGTGTGGTCATTTAGTCTCATTTTTTTTTTCTGTGGGCCTGTCTAATCTTTGGCTGAAGGGTGAATCTCAGAAGTGACTTCATTACTGAGTTACAAGGGTATCTGGGGGCCATATTTTTGGAATTTCAATGTTCGTTGTTTTAAGGCATTAAATTTTGGGACAGGTAATTTTTTGCACAGTAATTATTAATACAGAGCCCTTAACAAGTGTCTTAGTTACCTAGTGCTGCAGTAACAAAAAAATGCCACAAGTGGGTGGTTTTAAAACACAGGAATTTATTTTCTCACCATTTTGGAGTCTAGAAGTCCATATCAGGGCATCAGCTCTAAGGAAAGGTCTTTCTTTGTCAGTAGCCTCAGAAGTTCTTTGGTGTTCCTTGGCATTCCTTGGTGCCTATCTTCCTTCTGTGTGTGTTTTCTGTGTCTACTCTGCTCTTTTTATAACTCAGAAGTGATTAGGTTTAGGACCCACCCTACTCTGGTATAACCTAATTAACATATCAAAAGAAATATTTCCCAACAGGATCACATCCACAAGTATAGGGGCCAAGATTTTAATATGCATTGGGGCGGCACAATTCTATCCATAATAGGAAGAAATCCTGGAACCACTTGAAAAAGCCACAGGTAATTTAGTCTACTTATTAATGTTGTCCTTTTTAAAAAGCACCCTCAATCCAAGTCAGTTTCTTGAACATCAACATTAAGTCTGAGCCCAGCCAGGAGATGAGGCCAGGCTCGTACTATCAGTGAATCACAACCCTTGGCTTTCTTGACGTAAACCTCCACTAATACGTAATGGTATTTTTGTCAGTAGTGTATAAAAAAAAGAAAAAGTCAGTTTGTGAAATTCCATTTTAAATACCAACACCTACGTTTTTATGGATATATGCTTTTGCATTCACTGCCTTAAGTGCCTGGAACTGTTTTTCATTTTAGTATATCTGCTGTTTTGCTATTTACATTTAGGGTTATGAGAAACTTTTGTGAAACTGGTCCACTTATCCTTTTTGTATCCTATTGTTAAAGGCAATTCTTGTATGCAGTTATGGTGAAGATATATTCAGTATACGTCTCACCCACAGATTTAGAGTTTTGAATTAGCTAATCTGGTGAATTATACAATATATTTATCCCCTTCTAAGCTGCAAACCCAAAAGGAAAAGATTTCCTCCTAAGTTTGGAGAGGCTGCTCTTTAGTACTTAAGCAGACTTTTTTCTCTAACTTTTAATTGAGCTCTAGATAGAATATAGTTTAACGTACCCTTTCATTCATCCATCGACCCATTTATTTAACATATATTTAGTTAGTGAACGGCTACTGAATTCAAGGATGCTTAAAAATTTACAGATCCTCCTTTTCTGTTGTCTCTCTACCACCATCATTCTAAAAGACCGAAGAAAGAAGAGATTTTTATGATGACGTAGGTATCTTAACATTATGAAAGAAATGTTACTTAAAAGCTGTGGTTATTGGAAAAATTTCCATAGGTGATAAACATCAGTTTGTTTTTTCTCCCCTCTTCCTTCTTCTCTCCCTTCCTCCCTACCTTCTTTCTCCTTCCTTCATTTCTTTGAAAAGTACATGTACCCTTGAGAAACAGACATATATTAATAATTTTAATTATTGTGTGTGTGTACATACACTTATTTTTCCTATATTTAGTCCTGTCAAATACAAGCAAATATGATGTCACATTACAAACATGTTTTTGAATAAGATATCCATAGGAAAGTAAACAAGTGGAAAAAAGATTATTCAAATGTAGGTAGCCTTGAAAATAACAATGATATAAATTGTTTGAACAAGAAAATATATTGAACAAAAGTACATTTTGAATTCACTGACTCTTTCAAAACAACCAAAGGAACTAATCTGTTAAGCTGATTTTTAATTTCTTTCATCAGCTCTTACTTGAGAGATTATAATACACTGGAAAAATCAAGCATGTTGTTAACTGTAATGACTGGTTTTAATGGAGGAAAAATAGACACTTCCATATGCCTGAGATCTTGAAAAATTGCACAGTTACCTATGCAAAGAGGTTCCTCAGTAAATGGATTTACAAGGAGCCTCAATGAGAATAGATAGTACTGTTCATTTTTTAGATAGCATGTCAAATTTAGGGTAAATGATGCTAAAAATATGCTAACATAGTCCCTAGTCTCTGCTCCTATAATAAAATGATCATAGCAGCTCTTCCTTCCCATCAAAGCAGATGGCTCTAATGATTTTTAAGCCATAGTTAATTCATTTGCAAACAACAGAGATCGGTTGGCAAATGTGTACTGAGAGTGTGACGTTACTGTTCATAAATGCTCCTAAAGTTTGTTTTGTCCTATCATTACTGGAAAATGGTGTTTACCTAAGTTAAATTATTTGTGTGAACCATCCTGAGACAGTGCTGCAGTTATAATACATTACCTGTACAGTGAAATGAACATCACCTGGTTAATGTGGTTGGGGTAGTGCAATTGACCTCATGGAATAAGTGAGCGCATCTATGTTCTTTAAAATTAAAATTATATTGAAGAAACATTACGTCTTTTCCTGTTTCGGGAATGTGTTCACTTGATTATTTTTAATGCATCCTCTGTGAGCAATAGAAAATACTATAGATAATGTATAATATCAGATACTAAATTATATATTTTATAAAATTAATAAAAGTCATTTGAATAGTACAAATATCAAATACAGATTATTGAAAACTTTCACTGCATCCATCAAGATTTTTGAAAAACAAATACATTTATGTGTTTATTGCGTACTTTTTCAAGTTGTTTGTAAGCTCTGGTTTTAGCCAGAGAAGAAGTCAGAAATGAAATATACATTTTTACTTGTTCAGTAATCCAATCTTCTGAACATGAAGTTGAGTTTTTGAAAACTTTTATCTTCACAAAAGCTCTGGGTTGCTTTTATCAATACCTTTTTGGCCCCAAGTTAGAAGGTGATTGGATATTTTAATTTTGTCTATATTATACATTACAGGCAGATCTGGGGGGAAATAGTCTTTCTCAGAAAAAGCATTTATCACTTATCGATGTGAGTAATGCTTCCAATTAGGCCATACAAGCCTTGCTTTCTTTCTTAACTGATCTTACTTGAAGTTAAAATATGTTTCATGATTTGTGATTGATGGGTTGCCAGATAAACCATTTAAAAGGTAGCAAGGATAGACAAAGGTGTTGGGATGACTCTGACTATAATAAATAACATGAGATACGTGTTAAGAAAACTGTGAAATTAGATATTGAAGAGCATTGATGCTTGAGGTAGTAGATGCTTTGATTCAAGCTGGAATTATAAGCAAAAGAAAGTTGTATTCTAAATAGTTTAAACCAAGGAAAGTTGTAGGTGGTGTTGGTGATCACTTATCATCTATGTTTTCATGTTATCCTAGTCTAATAGTCATCCAACTAAGTTTCACTACCCTGGACAAAGTTTACTGCATTTTAATAATCACTTTGAAATGAAACATGTCTATGGCTCAAACATCTAAGGAATCTAAATATATAATAGTTAATAATTTTAGCTTTGATTTTAATTTTCTCCATTTATTTGAGTAAACTTAGAATATGTAAAATAAAATGTACTCTCCTAGCATATATACCAAAGCTAACTAAATCAAAAGGTCTCAGTTGAGGAAATAACCCTCAGGACAGTATAACGTCCGTGACTACTTTTAGAAATGTTCTATCTTAGTCTCTAATTTCTCTTCTCCTAAGAGAAAATGTGTTACTTTACAGGTTAAGTTCACATATACACACACAACCTTCCTAACAATGTAGACTCCTTAAACAAAAATATGTGACTATTTTTAGAAGAGAAATCATAGAACACTGTTTCCACCTGTGAATTTTGAAAAGTAACATTGGTCATTAAATAGCAATTTGGAAGTAATGGTAGTTTGAATGGAGGAATCAGCTGTTACTTCACTATTTTGCTGGCATCTGTCTATTTTCACCTTGGATAACACTCCCTAGAAAAAAATTCCCTGCATTCTAAGTATCTTAGCAGGAGAAGATGTTTGTTCTGAGCTTGTTTCCCAACTTTTGTGGTTAACTAATTCATTAAAAAATATCTCTCAAACCTGGTGTATGCCAGGCACTGTTCTTGGTGCTGGGGAAAAAAACAATGAACAAAACAATGTCCTGAAGAAATGTAGCTCAAATCCCTTAGATCCACAAACGTTTTATACCACCACATAACTCATACAGGTGTGTGGGGTTTTGCAATTTATCTAACCTCTTTACTTAGCATAACTAGCAAGACATGACCTACCAGGTCTCAATGCTGAATGTACCCAATACAGATTGTTTTAATGCCAAGATTGTCAGGCATAGTACGATGTATGAAAATTGTATGCTTTGAAAATGTGTTATCATACTTCATCTAAAGAGAAAACATAACCCTACAGTGAGAGCAAAACTAGGAAAATATTTAAAAGAGCGAGAAGAATTCAGTATTAATTTAATATCATGTTGTGATACTGAACCAATATTTCCAAATCTTGACTTTAACGCCCTCAGTGAAAATTGTAGTTAGTACCTAGGAGGTTAACAGCTAGGTATCATCAGCTCTTGGAATTATGGTTTCCCTCTGAGAATGAAATTAGACACGGTCATCATGATACAACAGAGATCAGTCATCTATAGAAATAACTGATCTAAAGTAATAATTTGTGGCTGAAGCGTTTAGAAACACCAAACAGCAAATTTCTATGACTAGGGTGACTGCCTTTTCATGGCTAAAGCTATAACATACTCAATTTTATTTTACACTGTCTGTAGGAAAAATAATAACTATACTATTTTGAGAAAACCTAGAAAAAAAGAGTGATAGCAGAATCTCTGATTGTGAGAAAAAAACCAGTTTTAAATGTTCTCAGTAGGGCCTGGATAAACTATCCTTTTCCTTCCTTCCTTGTCAAGGAGTTGTCTGATTATTAATTTAAGTTTTATACCTATGTTAAGACAAGCTCTGATCATAGCTTGACGACATTTCTAATAGGTGTACTCTAATGTCTTTGGAGGCTGGGTTAACAGTCAGTTGTGAAATGGGCCAGGTGTAAGACACGGAGTTGTGGCCTTTGATCAATCTAAAGAGAGAATAATCTGCCTAAATATGCATTAAAAAAGGACCTATCCATGGGGAAAATTTAATTTTTAATATCTGATGGGTAGTCTTAAATTACTATAAGGATTTATCGAGCCTCACAAAAGTTAATGAGGATTTCCCTACTGTTTCTTTATAAACAAAGACGAAAATAACTTTTGTTTAAAGTACATAAGTACGCATACATTCATATATGTGAACATGTATGTGTGAGCATGTATACGTGTGTGTGTGTATAGATATATATGTGTCCCTGTATAACAACTTAAAAAAAATAAGATTATTGTTTACTCTTATCCTCTTTAGACCATCTTTTATTTTACATCTGAATTTTCATTAAATCAGTTGCTCAAGATAGTTCCTGAAATAGGGAATTTTTGTGCTTTTAAACTTGTTCAGGAAATCTTGCACTTTAAAGGCAATAAAATATTTTAGGTTATTTCATGATTCTGCTTTCTATAGTGCCCCTGAATGTGGAACAGACCTTTAGTTTCCTTAGTCCTAAGAGAGCTCATTGATATGTAGGGTTAGGATAGTCTTTAGGACAGACGAATTCCCTTAAGTGGCCCAGGAAAAGTTTCTAGGAAGCAAGATCTGCCTTTAGTAAGTTCTGGGAGTATGGATCTTGTGATTGTCTCATACCCTCCTCCCATCATTCCCCCTTGTATAGTAGCCATGAGTTGGTGGTGGGATGGAGGGGACTCTGATTCTCCTCACTCCTGGTGTGCCCTGTTTGACCCCATCAGGGTTATCTCCTCGTTCCTGCCATTATGATTATTTCAGAGATCCCAGTGCAGCCTCATTTCCATGATACTTCCCTGACAATGAAATTGGTTTAGAAATGGACAATTTGGGCCAAAGAAGCATGGTTGGATGTTGCTGAGTGATTTGGGAAAGACAGTTCCTCACTTTTTAAAAAGAGCTAGCTGCAACCATCTGTTTCTGTCTTTCTGTATGTTGTGGTAAATGGACATGGATTTTGGAACTGTGGCAGCCATTTAGACAGTATTAGAATGAAGCTGATGCTAAGGAATTCAATGCACAAATGGGAAAGGAAATGTCTTAATGCCATCCATGAGCTGCTGAGTCAACTCCAAACTTGAAGCCCCATCTATCTCTGCACTATTCACATGTAAAAGTCAATAAATTCCCTTTTTGCTTAAGCTATTTTGATTTCAGTTTTGTTTCTTAAAATATACAATTTTTAGTGAGGACTGGTCTCCAGACATTAGTGTGGTCCTTTTCTTTTCTTTTTATACTTAGGTGGAACTAGATTGCTTTGCATTCATTGAACCTATGCTCAAATGCTCTTTCCTTTGGGTTAGCTTTGGCAAAAAATGGTAATCCATCCTGTCATAATTTCCTAGGGCTGCTGTCTTAGTTATCTAGTGCTGCTATAATGGAAATACCACAGGTGGATGGCTTTAACAAAGACAAGTTTATTCTCTCACAGTTTAGGAGGCTAGAAGTCCAGATTCAGGCTGTCATCTCAAAGGGAAGGCTTTCTGCCTCCGTTGGCTCTGGGGGAAGGTCCTTGTCATCCATCTTCCCTTTGTCTAGGAGCTTCTCAGTGCAGGGACCCCGGGTCCAAAGGAAATGCTCTGCTCCCACCTCTGCTTTCTTGGTTGTAAGAGGTCCCCATGTCTCTCTGCTCCCTTCTCACTTTTATATCTCAGAAGAGATTAACTCAAGAGACAACCTAATCTTGTAGATTGAGCCCTGATTTATTAACATAACTGCCTCTAATACTGCCTCATTAACATCACAGAAGTAGGATTTATAACACACAGGAAAATCACGTCAGATGACAAAATGGTGGACAATCACACAATACTGGGAATCATGGCCTAGCCATATTGATACACATTTTTGGGTGACACAATTCAATCCATAACAGCTGCCATAACAAAATATTACAAGGAGTGGCCTTGAAGAACAAAAATGTATTTTCTCACTGTTCTGGATGCTAGAAGTCCAAATTCAGAGGGGCAGCAGGGCTATGCTCTCTCTGTTGGCTCTAGGGGAAGATCCTTCCTTGTCAGTAGCCCAGGTGTTCCTTGGCACTTGTTGCCTTGTAGAAGGATCTTCACATGGTGTCTTCCTCCTCTGAGTGACTCTCTTCGTGTTTGCATGTTCCCTTTTATAAAACAGCACTCAAGCTATTAGGACTAGGACCCACCTTACTCTGGTGTGATTTAACCAATAGTATCTTCAAAGGAAGACTCTATTTCCCTAAATAAGGTCATGTTCACAGGGTAGGACTTCAACCTGTCTTTTTAGGACACAATTTAATGCCTAACACTTCTTCTCTGCCTTTATAATAACATGATATGGCAGTAAGATGATTATGTTTTTAAAGTAGGATAAAGAAGTGAATATCATGCAATACTTCCTTTTGTGGGAAAAGGGTTATAAAATACAATCAAAATAATACAAGTAACCTCAGTACGTGAATAATTTACACTGCAGACTGGTTAAAAATCCTTCGCAGAACTAGGCATTTGTAAGCAGACGGATTCTCTACCACACAATGACTTTGTCTCACCTTGAGTAGAAACTATTAATTCCTATTTCTTCATGATTCTTTGAACTATATCATTCTCATTATGGGGAATGTCATGAAAAAAGGCAGCAAGCCTCTGCATGAAGAGCTGTGAAATTCATTCGTGAGTAACAGCAATCAACCCGTTTATCTAACACATGCCCACAAGAGTGATGTGAAAGAACAAAATCCAGGGAAAACAAGAAAGATCTAAAACAGGATGGAGAAGACGTGCCTTCCAACTTGGTCTGGTGGAAGAGAGGTCAGGGTGGTGCGTCTGGCATAATGACACCAGCAATGGTTTTAGTGGGAGATAATTTAGCCTGAGCCTTCATGTCTGGTGCCAGAAAAGCAGCTGGCATCATGAAGGAAATCTACTGTAATGAAGTGGGATAGGAAATACGGGGCCATTCAGCACAGAAAGGTTTTGGTTTGCAGTTTCGCTACGGAATGAATGCTATGAGGCACCAGCATGCTGTCTGGCACCCAAACGTTGGCTTCTTTTAAAATAGCTCTTTGTGTCACGGCAAGCAGAGAATTTCAGTGAAAAAAGCCAGAGCAACTAGGGTAAAATAGAAACTTAGGAGAGGCATTTCAGATCATACAGCTGATGTTTCATTGACTAATATATGAAAAACCTTACATGAAATAAACCGATTAACATGAAAACATTTTACAAATAATGTTCTGCGTTGGGCAAATGATAATATTGTCTCTTATCTGACTCCAGTCCCTGGAGAAGGATATCATGCTTGGTAAAGTAAAGGGTCAGCAAAAGAGAGGCAGACCCTCAGCGAGATGGATTATTGACACGGTGGCTGCAACAATAGACTCAAGCATAACAACAATTGTGAGGATGGTGCAGGACCGGGCAGCGTTTCCTTCTGTTGTACATAGGGTCGCTGTGAGTCAGAATCGACTTGACATTACCTAACAACAAATATATGCTGTAATGGTTTTTTGGGAACCTTGGTCTCTGGCCAGCTTGTCACATGGTTGTGCTTTTTTCCCTGCACCCCGCATTCATAATAGCAATGGTTTCATGTATAGAAGAGAAATCTGTAATACTTCACACATTGTATTTATATGCCAAGAAATAGAGTTTTAAAGACTCATTATAAAATGTTTACAAGTCCAGGAAATACACTGAAATGATGAAGAACAAGAAGGTCAGGGGCAAAAATAATAATAGGTTTAGAAGTAAAAGCTAATCACTTCATGACTGTTGCCTACCTTTAAATGGAAAAGAAGTGTGAATCATCTGTCCAAGGATTAGATGTCTTTGCATATTACACTTTTACCTCTTTTCATTCTTATTTTAACAAATCTATTCTCTCTGGATGAATTCTTGTTCTTAGACATTTTATACCCTATTCTTCCTGTTGTTTTTAACAGATTCACTTCTAGAAGCTGATTTTAATGATGAATGTCATGTTTAGGGGACTTGGAGGGATCCTCCAGCTGCTGAGAGGATACCAGTTCAATTTTGTTGATTTATTTCTTTAAAAATCGTCAGTAATTTTTAATAAATAAAAAACAACATTTATTACTAAACCATGCTGAAGAGAATGTTTCATCAGTGACAATGTCTGGTCCTGAAAGAGCTAGACTGGAGGAGAATAAATACAGAAATAAAAACAACTGTATTTATGAAAATAATCAGTTGACAACCCGAAGTAGTAGTTATAAAATGTAACATTTTCCATTTTCATATTAAAAACATAACAAAACAATTAGACCTCTAATTGAGTTTTGGGGCACACTTTTTTTTTTTTTTTAATATTTTACTGTACTTCAGGTGAAGGCTTACAGAACAAACAGTTTCTCATGTAATAGTAATACACATGCTGTTTTATGACTTTGGTTGACAACCCCACAACATTTTAACCCTCTAAATTCTCAGCTTTTTTTTGTGAAAATACACATAGCCAAAGATACTCCATTTCAAAACTTTTTACATACACATTTAAGTGGCATTGACTACGCTCTTCCAATTGTGCTGTTATTCTCACTTAAGATGAAGGCTTACAGGACAAAATAGCCTCCCATTTAACAGTTACTACAAATGTTGCCCTATAACAATGGTTAACAATCTCACAACACATCAACAGTATCCTTACTCAACCTTGTGTTCCCTATCATCAGCTTCCTACTCCCCTTCTGCCTTCTGGCCCTTGTCACTGGACTCCTGTACCTCGTTAGTCTCATTTGGTTTTACTGGGCTGTCCACTCCCAGGCTGAACAGTGAACCTCGAAGGTAACTTCACCACTGAGCTAAAAGGGTGTCTGGGGGCCATACTCTCGAGGTTTCTCCAGTCTCCTTTAGGCCAGTAAATCTGGTCTTTTTTTTTGTGAGTTAGAATTATGCTCTACATCCTTCTCCAGCTCTGTCCAGAACCCTCTGTTGTGATCCTGGTCAGAGCAGTCAGCAGTGGTAGCCGGGCACCATCTAGCTGTACTGGACTCAGTCCGGTGGAGGTCTTGGTAGCTGTGGACAATTAGTCCTTTGGACTAATCTTTTCATTGTATCCTGTTCTCTTCATTCTCCCTTGCTCCCGAAGGGATGAGACCAGTGTAGTATCTTAGATGGCCGCTCACAGGCTTTTAAGACCCCAGACACTACTCACCAAGGTAGAATGTAGAGCATTATCTTTATAAGTAGTGTCATGCCAATTGAGCTAGATGTTCCTCAGGGCACACTTTGATTTACACAAAATGGGTATTATTATCTCAGTTTTACAGATGGGAAAACTGAGATAGTATTTGAACAAAATTCAATAGTTGTGGCAAGAATAAAGGAAACATATTTATGTGTTTCTATTATGTGTCATGGAAACCCTGGTGGTGTAGTGGTTAAGAGTTCAGCTGCTAACCAAAAGATTGGCAGTTTGAATCCACCAGGCTCTCCTTGGAAACCCTATGGGGCAAGTTTCAGTGGAGCTTCCAGACTAAGACACACCAAGGAAAAAGGTCTAGTGATGTACTTTCAAAAATTAGCCAACAAAAGCCCTATGGATCATAACAGAATATTGTCTGATAATTCCTGGAAGATGATCCTCCCTAGGTTGGAAGGCACTCAAAATACAGTGCCTGCAGCAATGGACTCAACTGTACCAACCATAGTGTGGATGGCAAGGGACTGGACAATCTTTTTTTCTGTTGTACATAGGGTCGCCATCAGTTGGCACCGATATGACGGCAATTAACAACAGCATTATGTGTTATGTGCTATGTAACCTGTAACATGTTGTCTGATTTGATCCTTGTAAGAAGCAACCTCAGAAAACACAGTGGCTTAACCTAGTAGGAGGTATTGCTTGTTTGCACCAGTTGACAAGAGTTGGCACATATGGTCATTCAGGAATCCAGGCTACTGGAATCCTGATCTTTACAGGAGCTTCCCTGAAACACTGCCACAGGGACAAAGAAAAAAAGATGATTTTCCACTGGTTCCTCAGTCATTCATCTTTTAGTGGCATATTTCATTGGCCAAAATAAGTCACATGACCTCACTTAATTTTAAAGGAGTCGGGGAATTACTATCTGTGATGGTTAATTTTATGTGTCAACTTGACTAAGCTATGATTCCCAGTGGTTTGAACAAATACCAGATTATTTGCTGTTCCACAGTGTAATCTATTGCAATGTGATGCAATCATCTTCCATAATGCAATCTAATGATGTAATCAGTAAAACAGTTGAAAGGAGAGTTTCCTTAGGGTATGGTCTGCCTTCAGACTATAAATAGATATTTTGGCAGAACTCTCCACTCTCTGCATTCATTCTATTGTCTGACCTACACATCTTAGGACACAAGCCTAATTTTAGATTTGCCAGCCCCCCACAATACCATCAGCTAGCAGGAGTCTCCAGACTGCCACTTGACTTATCGTTTTTGAAGTTGTCAGCCCCCACAATTGTGTGAGCTAATTCCTTGAATTAAATCTCTCTCTCTGTATATATACATATGTATAGGCAACTGCCAGAAATTCAAGCTGGATTCAGAAGAGGATGTGGAACCAGGGACATCATTGCTGATGTCGTATGGATTCTAGCTGAAAGCAGAGAATACCAAAAACATATTTACCTGTGTTTTACTGACTATGCAAAGGTATTTGACTGTGTGGCTCATAACAAATTATGGATAACATTGCAAAGAATAGGAATTCTAGAACACTTAATTGTGCTCATGAGGAACTTGTACATAGACCAAGAGGCAGTCGTTCAAACAGAACAAGGGGATAGTGCATGGTTTAAAGTCAGGAAAGGTGTGTGTCAGGGTTGCATCCTTTCGCCATACTTATTCAGTCTGTATGCTGAGCAAATAATCTGAGAATCTGGACTATATGAAGAAGAATGGGCAACAGGATTGGAAGAAGACTCAATAACAACCTGCGTTATGCAGATGACACAACCTTGCTTGCAGAAAGTGAAGAGGACTTGAAGTACTTACTGATGAAGATGAAAGACCACAGCCTTCGGTATGGATTACACCTCAACATAAAGAAAACAAAAATCCTCACAACTAGGCCAATAAGCAACATCATGATAAACGGAGAAATGATTGAAGTTGTCAAGGACTTCATTTTACTTGGATCCACCATCAACACCCATGGAAGCAGCAGTCAAGAAATCAAAGCATGCATTGCATTGGGCAAATCTGCTGCAAAAGACCTCTTTAAAGTGTTAAAAAGCAAAGATATCACCTTGAAGACTAAGGTGCACCTAACCCAAGCCATAGTGTTTTCAATCGCTTCATATGCATGCAAAAGCTGGACAATGAATAAGGAAGACCAAACAAGAACTGACCCCTTTGAATTATGGTGTTGGCAAAGAATATTGAATATACCATGGACTGCCAAAAATACAAACAAATCTGTCTTGGAGGAAATACAGCCAGAATGCTCCTTAGAAGCAGGGATGGTGAGACTATATCTCATATACTTTAAGTGCAGTATCAGGAGGGATCAGTCCCTGGAGAAGGACATCAAGCTTGGTAAAGTAGAGGGTCAGTGAAAAACAAGAAGACCCTCAAAGAGATGGATTCACACAGTGGCTGCAACAACGGGCTCAAGCATAACAATGATTGTGAGGATGGCACAGGACCAGCAGAGTTTTGTTCTGTTGTACCTAGGATCACTATGAGTTGGAACCAACTCAACGGCACCTAACAACAAAATATATATGTGTGTATATATCTATACATATCTCACTGGTTCTGTTTTTCTAGTGAACACTTAGATATCATCTTACTGGGTACTTAGCGGGCAGAAAATAAGATTATTTGGAAAATTTCTGATGATCACTACAATCCATCACAATTTTTATTATTCTCAGAACACTGACAGTCAAATGACTTAAACAATTTACCAAAGATTACTTACATATTCCCTGACTTTTCTCTGCTATTTTTGCAACAACATGTTCTCTCACCGTCTAATTATAGATCAAAAGCATGGCTTGATTTCTTTTGGGGTTTAAAAAATGGTACAACTAATTACCAGATAAGGTTTTTGTTTGTTTGTTTAATAAGTGACTTGTAATCAAAGGTTCTAAATAAACGACAATAACAGCACATAGGCATTTTATCATATTAACTTATTTAATCTTCGTTGGAATTGTGATTACTTCTAGATCCTTCCCCATTTTCTCTATAAATTTTTAGACAAGGATGTGAGAATTGACAATTTAAACCTTATAATTTTTTTTATATTTCATCATCCTTAGTTGCAAAGTATAAGATAAACAAATAATAAACTGTCATTGGTATGCTTAAATATTGATCTGTAAAGAATTTGAAAATAAGAAATGAAAAGCTAAGAAGTTAAAGAAATTATTTTGCTAGATAAACTCCAAAATTGCCATCAAAGCCTGTTGTTGCTCTGTATTTAAATCAAAACTCCTTACCTACCCAACAGAGTGTGGGCAGCTGAAGTGTTGCAATCTCCAGAAACAAAATCTTTCTCCAGTGCCCAAGTCATATTTGGTCAAGAAAAACAAAGGTTAAGGGAGATGACAGAATTTTGAGAACCTAGTTAATTGACTGAGCAAATTACTCATTGTCAAGGCAAGGAGCCATTGCTCTTCTCATCTCCAAAATATGGCATAAATTATAGATGCATAATTATCATTTTCCTGTGTCTCTTTTCCCAGATAAGAGTTATCAAAGATATCCTGTGCTGAGAGTGGTTTCATTGATCGTTCCTCGTGGTTTCCTTATTGGACACTGGGATGTAATAACCAGACAAAATTTTGAGTCATTTCCTTATGGGATGGAGTGAGGTATTTTTTGGTTGTATATGGGATAGTTGCATCATTTTAGGCCAGGAAATTTTGAATGTTTATTGAGGGAGAGCAAGGTCTGTGGATGTTGGCATCCAATTAGGAGAATATAATGAAAATATATTTTTATGTTGGTTTGCCTGGAATCTTGTGGGGAAAACCCCTTTTCGATTCTTAGTACACATGGTTTCAGTAGACTGACAATCCCCACCTCACCCTGTAGTTCCATGCATGGGCAAAAAGCTAGGCTTAGCCAGGGAGAGTGTGCCATCCTCCTGCCATACCAGTTGGTTCAAGGGTAGACATCAAGATTCAATTACAGTAATCAGAAATCAGAGGAAACTCTTGGGAAAATGTACTCATTTCTATGAAATGGTTAGCAGTAAGGACGATATAAGGTCAGAAATTTTGATAGCCTTTGCCACTTTTCACCCTAAGTATTAAACCTTCTGATCTTTAGTGTCTTCATATATGTATATAGGCTATTGTTCCTAACCTATGAGAAAGTTATGAAGATTAAATTAAATACCTTTATATAAGCAGCAAGCCATTGCTTTGTCTAACTTAGAGTAGATATATATTAAATATTAGTTAGAGCCAAAGTATTAAAATGGAATAAATGTAGGGATTTCAGATATTCAAAAATTATATCTCTATAATAATATTATCTATATCATAATATTTGTCTCACTTATTATTTCCAATTATGGCTACATTTGGATTACTCAGTATTGAACTACTTAAACAATCACTACAAAAATATTCTCTTTATGACAAATAAAGGATATGACAAATAGAATAAACCCTGTACATCAGTAGAGTGGTATTATACATGCTTATGATGACTCTGGGTCTGCAAGTTTCAGAAGTTGTTCAAAATAGTTTCAGTGTTATGTGAACTTTATTTCATCCAGATACTTTGAGATCATTTCCTCTTTAATGGAATACATACACTTGTAGATTTGGTATTTGAGTAATAAGAACACTATATCCCCTTGGTATGCAAGTTTTAGCAGTGGTATTTTTTTATGTTTTAAAATTTCATGTAGGCCAATGAGACTCATCAGAAGAGCGTTGACATATTCTGTGCATCTTCTTCTTTCAATTGCCATCTGTACATAGACCCATTTTAAAAGAATAATTCATCTCTATGCTGCTCTTGAAGCACCATTGCCCTTTTTAGCAGATTGTTGCTGTTGTGGGCAGTTGAATTGATTTCAATTCATAGTGACCCTGCAAGATAGAGTAGAACTGCCCCATATGGTTTCCTAGGCTGTAATCATTACAGGAACAGATGGCCACGCCTTTTCTCCGGAGGAGCCACTGGTTCCTTTGAACAGTCGACCTTCCGTTGAGCAGCCCAATGCTTTAACCAATGGGTCATCAGGGCTACTCAGGCAGTAGATTAACCAAACCAAACCAAGCCAAATCAAACCCATTGCCATCGAGTTGATTTCAACTCCTAGCGACCCTATAGGACAAAGTAGAACTGCCCATAGGTTTTCCAAGGATGTAATCTTTATGAAAACATATCGCCATATCTTTTTCCTGCTGAGTGGCTGGTGGGTTCAAACTGCCAACCTTTCGGTTAGCAGCCAAGTGCTTAACCACTGCACAACCAGGGCTCCTTGGCAGTAGATTCACTCCAGTTACTGTAGAGTCGATTCCAAACTCATAGTGACCCAATACAAAAGAGTAGAAACTGCCCCAGAGGGCTTCCAAAGAATGGCTGGTGTATTTGAACTACCTACCTTTTGGTTAGCAAATGTAGGTCTTAACCACTGTGCAAACAGGGCTCCTGGCAGTAGATTAGGTGCTGGTAATAATTATCAAATGCAAGACACCTGCTATTAAACTAGAATATCAGCTATAGGGGTAATATTTCTGATACTTAGCTGCTTTTCTTCATTATTCTCCAAGAAGAAGAGAGAGCAAGTCTCTACTCAGCTCCAACAAAAATGACAATTTTACTTCCAGAATCATGATTCAAACCTTTACCTCAAGGCACAGGGGCTTTCAGCACTAGAAGCACAATATCAGATATTTTTATTAAAAATATTTCAAGAAGAGTAAGTGAATGGCATTGGAAATCAGAAAATTTTTAAAGCAGATATTCATTAGTAGTCTTCTTTCTGTAATTTACATTCACAGTGACTAGATTCCCAGGAGTGGACGTGGTTCTTATGAGAAAAGTTCTTTTCCCCTTTCCTTTAAATAACCCATTGTTGGTGAGTCATTCCAACTCATAGCAACCCTATAGGACAGAGCAGAACTGCTCCATAGGGTTTTCAATGCTATAAATCTTGGTGGAAGCAGACTGCCACATCTTTCTCCAGTGGTTGGTGAGTTCGAACCCCTCAGCTTTTTGCTTAGCAGCAAAGCACATAACCACTGCATCACCAGGGCTCCTTTTTCCTTTAATGCAGCCCATGAATTCCATATAAACATTTAATCTAGAAATTTATATGGGAGAAAACCAACCTCTGTCTAGATCTGTCCCATTATGACTAATGATAACAACTTAGTTTTCTTTGGTTTTCCATGTTTTGCAAAATTAGAAATTTAAGGGGAAGAGAACAAATAGAACATCCTTAATACCAGGCACCAGAAACTCAAATGCCTCAAATGGAAAACCTTCTTATCTTTCAAATTTGGGGAAAAGAAAAAAAGCTCTCAACTTCTGGACAACATGGCACTATAGTCAGAAGTACCACACCCTCCCTCCCCAGCAAAGATCATAAAACCTAAGTCAAACAGAGTCACATGTCAATCCTGAAACCCTAACCATCAAATGGAGAGTTAAAGAACTCAGCCAAGCACTGAATGGAATAAGAAACTGACTGAGAACAGAGATCTAGGAGAGATACAAGCAGAGATCCCCTATCAGCTACCGCAGCATGGATCCACCATCTTGGACTCCTATCAGAGATCAGTGAACAGGGGGTATGAGAAAGCAGCTTCACAGAGCTTCCAGAAGGAGACAGAACAACCGGTAACCAGTGATATATGCTTTCCCACTCCCCACCCTTCTTCACCCCCACTTAGCCTCCTCTGCTTCCTGTGACAACAGTCTCTTGGCCAGGAAGCACCAGCTTCACCTGGGTGTCACTTGGATTTCACCCACCCACACTGGCCGGCTCCCTGAGTGTATTTGTTCGCTGCTGATGTTGCTTTTTTCCACTTCTTTAGATTTCTTCCTTACCTCTCACCACCTCCCCCTCCTTTCTCTCAAATACCTGGCTCCGTGTGCCATCTTTGCGTCTTCCTGAAAGACTGTGAAACGCCGCTTAAATGTGAAACTGCTTCCTGGCCTATGCCGCCATGCTGTTGGGACCCCCAGCGTTTTTTTGTTTGTTTGCTCTGATTTGTTCTGTTTCAATTTGTTTGTTTGTTTTCTTCTTCTTTTCTCAGCTTGGGAGCCTCTTCTAGCCAGGCAATACCAAGTGGCTTGGAAGCTACTCCCTTACTCTGTGCAGATGCACAGGGACATCCCTGGGGGGAATTTCTTTTCTCTTTTTATTTTTTGGTTTTGGTTTCTTTGTTTTGTTTTCTTCTCTTTCTTATTCCCTTTTTGTCTTCTTCATTTCCAGTTTCTCGATTTATTCATTTTTTTATTTTACACTTTTTCTTTTTCTTTTTCCCCAATTCTCAGTCTCTCATCTCTCCACTCGAACAGCAAGCTCCCTTAGCACTCTTTTTTGTTTGTGTGTATGTTTTTGGCTCCTGTTCCTCTCTCTTCTCCCTCCTCTCTCCCATACCCATCTTAGCTCCACACATCACAATCTCCCACCTCCATCCTGCCTACCTACACCGTGCGCTGAACATCACACCACCAAGCAGCCAAGGCAAGGCCTACCAGAACCTGCCCTGCACTGATTACTGGCCCTCTCTAGTGGCTGTAGTAAGTGCCACAAAAAAACCTATCCCAGCAACTCCCCTTCAGCTGGACCTGCTCTGCTGTACTATACCTGAGTGACTGACCCTGCCTATTGGAGAAAGAGGTGGAAAGTATGGTGCCCACAGATGAGCAAACAACAAAGAACGCACAGCCTGTCTGCTCAGACATAACCAAATAAAACAAAAAATCTACAATCAATAAACGAGGAAAATAATCACTGAATGCCCTGAAGACAGGAGACAATATCAAAACATTTACAAAAACAGGACAGGATTGTTCTAGTAGGTGTCCAAAATAAAACACTAGTGACCTTCCAGTAGAAGAAAAAGCACTAGACCTGACTGATAGAGAATTCAAATCTCTAATATTCGGAATTATCCAAGAGTTGAAGCAAAAAGCAGACAAAAATGGGGAAAAAATAGACAAATTCATGGAAAAGGCAGACAAATTCATGGAAAATACAGACAAAAAAATGGAAGAATTCAAGAAAACAATACAAGAACAAAATGCTAAAATAAACTCACAACTATAAATCATACAAAAATAACAATTAGAAATCCAAAAGATAATTAACAAAATTTCAGAAATAGTGTCGTAGAAGCGCTGAGGAGCAGGTTTGAAACGATGGAAGATATGATCAATGAAATTGAAGACAAACACTAAGATACAACTCTAAGGAAAAATCAGATAAAAGAACAAAGAAAAATGAAGAAATTCTGAGAATTATGTGGGATACAATCAAAAGGAAAAATCTGCAAGTGATTGGAGTTCCAGAACAGGAGGGAGAAACCAGAAAACACAGAGAGGATCATTGAAGAATTGCTGACAGAAGACTTCCTCAATATCATGAAAGATGAAAAGCTGACCATCCAAGAAGCTCAACGAACCCTATATAGGATAGAACCCAAAATAAAATCACCAAGGCATATCATAATCACACTGGCTAAAACCAAAGACAAAGAATCCTGAGAGCAGCTCGAGAAAAACCAAAAGTCACATACAGAGGAGAAACAATAAGACTAAGCTCGGATTATCTGGCAGAAACCATGCAGCCAAGAAGGCAATGGGATGATATATATAAAACCTTGAAAGAAAAAAATTGCCAGCCAGGAATAATATATCCTGCAAAACTCTCGTTCAAATATGATGGTGAAATTAGGTCATTTCCAGATAAACAGAAATTAAGGGACTATGTAAAAACCAAACCAATGTTACAAGACTTATTAAAGGGAGTGCTTTGATCTAAGAAAAAACAACATCAGACCACAGGCCGAATATAGTACACAGGATTGCACTAGCCAGATACCAACCTAAGAAATGAACTCTTAAGGACTATGCAAAACAAAAAGAATTACAACAGAGAACCAGGTTAATCTGTAAATGACAACAGCATCAGAACAATAAAAGAGGGAATAAACAATGTAGGTATAGAATGTTCAAATGGAGAGGAAGGCAAGGAGATACCAAATAATAATAATAGACTAGTTCAAATCTAGGAAGATAAGGGTAAATTTCAAGGTAACCACAAAGAAAGTTAACAAACCTACTCATCAAAATAAAGAAGAAAAACATAAAGTCTCGGTAAAACAAAACCTACAAAAAGAAAAGAAATGAAAAAAAAAATCCACAAACAAAAGGAACTCAGCACAGGAGAGTAGGAGGAACAAAGAAAACGTCAGCACCCCCCCCCCCAAAAAAAAAGCACTACAAAATGTAGTCTTACACCTAGGAATATATTCTAGAGAAATGGGAGCCGTCACACGAATAGACATATGCACACCCATCTTCACTGTAGCACTGTTTATGATAGTGAAAAGTTGGAAACAACCTAGATGCCCATCAACAGATGAATGGATATACAAACTATGGTACATACACACAATGGAGTATTATGCAAAGATAAAGAACATTGATGAATCTGTGAAGCATCTCATAACATGGATGAAACTGGAGGACATTGTGTTGAGTGAAATAAGTCAATCGCAAAAGGACAAATATTGTAGGAGACCTGTACTGTAAAAACTCACACAAAAGAAACACAAAAAGAAACTCTTCGTTGGTTATGAGGGATGGGAGGGATGGGGTAGAACTAAATAGACAATAGATAAATGGTAACTTTGGTGAAGGGTAAGACAATACACAATACTGGGGAAGCCAGCACAACTTGTACAAGGAAAGATCATCAAAACTCCATAGACACAACCAAACCCCCTGAGGGACTGAATTGCTGGGCGGAGGGCTGTGGGGACCATGATCTCAGGGAACATCTAGCTCATTTGGCATAACACAGTTTATAAAGACAATGTTCTACATTCCACCTTGGTGAGTAGCATCTGGGTTCTTAAAAGCCTGTGAGCAGCCATCTAATATACTCCACTGGTCTCACCCTTTTGGTAGCAAGGGAGAATGAAGAGAACAAGATACAAGGAAAAGATTAATCCAAAAGACTAATGGACCACAGCTACCAAGGCCTCCACCGGACTGAGTCCAGTATAGCTAGATGGTGCCCGGCTACCACCACTGACTGCTCTGACCAGGATCACAATAGAGCGTCCTGGACAGAACTGGAAAAGGATGTAGAACAAAATTCTAACTCACAAAAAAAGACCAGATTCACTGGCCTGACAGACTGGAGGAACCCCATAGAGTATGGCCCCCGGACACCCTTTTAGCTCAGTGGTGAAGTCACTCCTGAGGTTCACCATTCAGCAGGGGATTGGACAGCCTCATAAAACAAAACAGGAATAATGAGGCACAGCAGTCCGGCGACAAGGACTAGAAGGCAGGAGGGGACAGGAAAGCTGGTGATAGGGAACCCAAGGTTGAGAAGGGCCAGTGTTGACATGTCATGGGGTTGTTAACGATTGTCGTAGGGCAATATGTATACTAACTGTTTAACGAGAAACTATTTGTTCTGCAAACCTTCGTGTAAGGTACAATTTAAAAAAAAAGAACTATCTATGTGAGATCAAATTTGACAACAGCAACTGAAGAGGTTTACTGAGAAGCCTAGCGGACAGTGAGTTGAAGATAATGGTGATGGAATAATTTGGAAAAGGATAGTGAGAATAGCAGCACAACTGAAAGAACGTAATCGATGTCACTGAATTGTACATGTAGAAACTTTTGAAATGGTGTAACTTTGGCTATGTATATTTTCACCAAAAAAAAAAGGTCCTCCAAGGTCCAGAAGGGAGAGTGTTGACATGCCGTGGGGTTGTTAACTAATGTCATAAAACAATATGTGTACTGATTGTTTAATGAGAAACTATTTGTTCTGTAAACCTTCATCTAAAGTACAATTAATAAAGAAAAGAAATAAACTTTAAAAAAAAATATTTAAAAAAGGAGCTCTGGTGCTACAGTGGTTAAAGTGCTCCGCTGTTAACGAACATGTAAGCAGTTCCAACCCACACCAGCTGTTCCGCGGGAGAAAGATGTGGCAGTCTGCTTTGGTAAAGATTTACAGCCTTGAAAACCCTATGGGGCAGTTCTACCCTGTCCTACAGGGTTGCTGTGAGTTGGAATCTAGTTGATGGCAATGAGTTTTATATATAAAAAATGTTTGGATGGCATGAATGTCTTCATAAGGTCAATTTTGTGTCAGGCTGTTTAAAACGGATTATCACACAGCCCCGAAAAAAGATAAGGTTAGAGGACAGAGGGAGTGGAAAGTGGAAGACAAAGAAGAAATTTGTAATGGATGGCTCTTTTGTATATACTTCTTCTCTTGCCTTTTATTTTTTAGTTTGAGTTTTAAGGAATTAAATTCCCTTGATATTAATCCAATATGGATCCTCAAAGCCATAGGATTCGTTAAGTCTTATCCAGAAAGATCTCAGAGATTAGCCAAGCTAAGGATTTTCCAAAAGTTTTGATTTGAAAAAAATCTTTCAGTGGGATATGTAATCCCACAAAGTCTGCAAGGGTTTTTCACTTTTAAGATAATTTCTGTGGCATACAATAAATATATTTAAGTAAAATATATATGTACTTTAGATCAATAAATTGCTTTAAAATTTCATAAAAATATTTCAATACAATCTTAAGGAGAGAAATAGACATAAAATATAAATTTCAAGCATTTCCATTAAAAATGAGGTATTTTAACTTTATTTTAAAGGTCATAACTTGTTAACAAAGGAATTTAAATCATATTTGGTTTTGTGACTGAATGGCTATTGAAATATACATTTTTAAATGCATGTTATAATATGAGAAAACAAAAACAAAACAACCCTGTCATTATGACCAGATGTGTAGAATTCTTGCCCTTTTCACTTTAAAAAACCAATCAGTTGATTGATTTTTTATAATTTTCATGTATTCTTTCTAACCGTGTAAGGTAGGAGAGGAGTTTTAAGCTGTTATTTGAAAAATCTTCAAATACCATATTGTATGCAGGGGTAATTTTTTATTTCCCTTAATCATATGACACATTCATTACATTAGTTTATGCTTTTCAAATTGATTTTTGAAGTAATAAGTATACACAAGAATTTTGATCTGATGAAAGGCAAATTAAACAAAATTTGCAGATTTGTATCATTATGCCCTTGGTTTCCTTATTGCATTTCAACATCAGTGTTCCTTGTGCTTCCTGCCTTTAACTAATGGTCAATTATACACATAAATTAAACAATATTGGCCTGAGAATTAAAAAAAAAAAAAAAAAAAAAGGGCTGTTTAAAACTAATGTACCAGCTAGGAGTTATCAACAGATTCAAAAAGTAAGTGACTGAGTTGTGAAGCCAGCTCATCTGACCTCCTCTAAGAACCGAGAGGGCTCACATAAGGACTCACGGAGAGTTAAACTATTCCCTTTTAAAGGAAACATATTTTTAATTACTTTATGTATTGATTTAAGAAGTATAATTTGCAATGTATATGAATTGTATCTTTAATTTTATGAACTGTTGGGACTCTGAGCTGATGATTGAGAAAAGCTATTAAACTCAAGTTCCTCAATTTCCCCATAAACTGAGGCCCAAAGGGTTGATGTCTTTGCTGAAAGCGTATGAGTCATTAGATGCACATAACAGATATGTATACTTGAATATTGTTATTGGCATGAATAGTTAGCTTTTTTTCAATTAGTATTTAGCACTATTCTTATTAGTATCAGAATTTGGTTTTATATTTCATTATTATTGTTATTAAATCGGCATAATCAGGAAAAGTTATTTTCTGAGTTTAGAACTAAAAAGTTAGAATGATTAGGCTATTACCCTTGATGTCAAAGTCAGAGCAAATTTTGAAAATTAAAAGAGTAGTTGCTAGTATTTTCTATTTACAAAAATTAGGATATTGTTTATTTCCTTCTTTAGTACTGTACTAGGTTTTGTGCATAACTTTTGAATTCTAATTATTTGACTGACTTGCACCATCCAATATTTTAAAAAAATCTCAGAATTTATGGCATTGATTTTCAAAAATGTATATAACTAATTTTGATTTTAAAGAATCAAAGAGTGAAATTAAAAATGAGATAATTATTAGGTAACTTTTCTGACTACTCAATTATTTGCTTAGAGAAGATTCCACATTTGGGACAGGGACGTTCACTTTCTCCATTCTTAGTTTGGGCCGTTTTGTATTATGTTGATGTGTATTGGTCAGGATCCAACAGGAATGTAAAAATCACAAAGTATTTAAAACAGAGGGAAATAAATACACAAAATTGGTTACACTGTTGATGGAAGAGCTGAAACACCAAACAGAGAATGGTAAAGCAATCTAGAGATTGGTATTAGCAGGAGGCTGCTGCCAGTCCCTAGTATGGAGGGCAATCCTGGCCTGTGCTGGAGGTGTAGAGGAGGCACAGCCACTACTGAAAATGCTAAACAAGGTAGCGAGAGAAGGAGAGTGGTACTTTGGCTTCTACCTTCCTTCTGCCTTCCAATCTCCCACCATCTCTCCTCTTGACTAAGCTCAGACAGAAACACCATCCCTTCCCTCTTTCTCCGTAACAGGGAGAAGTTGTTTGTAATACAGAAAGCAGAAAGAAAAAGGTCCATGTGACCCTGATTTATTTTTTAAAGTTGTTTTATTAATTTTTGTTGTTGTTGAGAATATACACACTGCGACATACACCAGTTCAACAATTTCTACATGTACAATTCAGTGACATTGATTACGTTCTTCCTAATTGTGTAATCACTTTCACCTCCTTTTTTAATTGTTCCTTCCTCCATTAACATAAACTTACTGCCCCCTACATTTCTTATCTAATCTTTCGAGTTGCTGTTGTTGGTTTGATCCCACAAAGATAGTTCTTAAAATAGCACAGCGCTCAAGGCAGACATTCTTTACTAGTTAAGCTATACTTGTTTGATTTTAAGACGACTTCAGGGGATAATTTTGGATTAAAGTTTAAAGATTATCTCTGAGCAAGTGTTTCAGGGGTTCATCCAGCCTCCATGGCTCCAGAAATCTGGATGCTGTGAGAATTTGAAATTACGTTTTGCATTTTTCCCTTTTTGATCGGGATTCTTCTATAGACTCTTCGATCAAAGTGTTCAGTAATGGCAGCTGGACACAATATTAGCCATTGCCATTGAATTGACTCTGACTCATAAGGACAGTAGAACTGCCCCATAGGATTTCCAAGGCTGTAATATTTAAGGAAGAAGATTGCCAGAATCTGGTGGATGCGAACCACTGACACTTCAATCAGCAGCCGAGCACTTAACCACTGTGCCACCTTCTTATTCTGAGGTTGCAGTAAATTTTATGCAAAAATTTTAGACATGCTCACATTTCATTACAATTATTTACTTGAAGATGTGCCTATCTCAATAGATTGTGATCTCCTTCAAAGAAGAAACCATCTTATCATTTCCAATGCCTAGAATGTCGCCTACCACTGTATTTATATAAAACTGTGAAAAATTAGTACACCATATCTCATAGTGAAATGATGCCTGAATGACAAGAGCTAGAAATGGAAGAGAAACTGTCCACAGTACACGGTTATATCCACTTTTCTTCCCTTTGGAGAGTTTATTTTACTAATTTTACTGCTGCTCTCACATGTAAGGAATATGACTATATACCTTAATGAAGTCAAGCTTCAATCTCCAAAGAAAGAAAATCTCTATATGGGTGAGGATCAGACTATGAGGAATAGCTACTTCTTCCCCACACAAAAACAAAACAACAAAACTCTTCTCCCTTGGTTACTAATTTTGGTAGATTTAGTTATTTTCTTATTTTATTATCTACCTCCTGACTTAGGAAAGGGCAAATATTGCCCAACATGTGCCATGCAATTTTTTAGAGTCAAGGTTTCTTCTAGGTATCACTGGATTGTAAGTAAAAGTTACTGAGTTTTCTCTCTCCTTCAGTCTCAAGAAAAATTTGTAAACCATTAGGAACAAAGGGAGTTCTAAGCTGTACCTTGGTGAGCTCTGTCTTCATTGTCTTGCCTGGACGTGACAGGCAGAATGCTGACGCTGATGTATGTGTTCTGTTTATTCTGGCTCCTGATTTAGGGAAAGAGCTACAGTCACTTTCAATTCATATTTCCAAAAAGCGTATCCCAAGTAAGCTCTGTAAATGAACATTGGACCACATAGCTTTCCTTCCATGCATTTGTTTATTCTGCAAATGTTTATTCAGTGCCTACCCTTGCTTAATATTATGTGCTGAGAATACAAAGATGTAAAAATGCCTTTGTCTGTTCCTTAAGAAACACAGAGAGTTCAGAGTATCTTGGAAAGAGACACACAAAAAAGGGCATTTAAACACATGAAACACACAATATATAACTTTTTTATTATTTTTTTATTTTGAGGAAGATACACCATTTTAACAATTTCTGCATGTATAGTGTATTTTTACACAAATAGTGCTAGCCTTCTGTGTTCGTTTGCCAGCTGCACCCTCTGCCCCCACCCAGGTATTCTTGTAAGCACACTATGCTAATTTTTTTTCTTTTCTTTCAGCAACATGTGGAAGAAGATCGGCATGGTGGTGCCTGTGATGGGAAGGTCATGGCTGGCAAACAAACACAGAAGGCATGCGTTATTTGAGTAAAAATTTGTAATTCAATGACATTTATTATGTTTTTCAACTTCAAGTTGTGCTACCATTCTCACTATCCTTTTCCAGATTATTCTACCACCATTATGTAAACTCACTGCTCCCTAAGCTTCCTATCTAATCTTTTGAGTTGCCATTGTCAATTTCATCTCACCTAGATAATTCTTTGGAGCCCCGGCGGCATGGTGGTTAAGAGCTTCACTGCTAACCAAAAGGTCAGCAGTTGGAATCCACCAGACGCTCCTTGGAAACTCTATGGGACAGTCCTGCTCTGTCCTATAGGGTTCTTATGAGTCGGAATTGACTGGATGGCAATGGTTTTGTTTTTTTTTTTAAATAGTTCTTTACAAGAGCACAGTATTCACAGCAGATATACTTTTAATAGAGGTGGATATAAAAGGTGTAATGGAGGAATTGATGAAGACTTCACACTACTTTGATTAGATAAGGGGTAGTGGAGGAAGCTGAGGAGGTGACAGTGAAGGGGTAAACTGAAGCCAAGATAAAGTTACTTCTTTGCAAGGCTAAGGAGTTTAGATTTTTAATCTGTAAGCTATGAGAAGTCATTGAAAAATTTTGAGCAAGGTAAAAATATTTCAAAAATTTTCTGTTAACAGCAAGGAAATAGATTGAAATGGCAATTAAGAGTAAACACACAAAATATAATCAGAAATACATTGTAATAATCAATGAAGAGTCTTTTACTTAAAATTTATTGAAGAGATGTTATATTAAGAGTTAGCCAGTATGACACTAGATACTAGATAAACATAGGTGAAAAAAACTGTCATGAACCCTACCCTCATGAAATCATAGTTCAGTGATGGTGAAATCAAAGATACTGAAAAGCTAATGGCAATGGAGATGGAGATAAAGGGTTAACACAAGAGAAGTTTGAAGGTGGATGTAACTGGGTTTTCTGATAAAAGTATGTGAAAACATGGAGACATTTAGGATACTTTTCGGGTTACCAGCTTGGACAATAGTATTTCATAGTTAGAAAGATGATATGAACTTTATTTCTCCCCACTATGTATCATTACAAAGGAAGTTCCTTTTTTTTTATTCTCGCCTCCCGCATGAGTTTGAGGCTATTGCTTTCACCAGTGAACTTTTGCTATTCTTATCTATTGTGTCTGAAGTTGGGAAAGGACAGAATAATGTTTTTTGGTGCCCAAACTGACTTCTGTTTCAGACGCTATTGGTTTGCTACCAACCAGCACTGAATTGCTTGCAGAGCATTGTTGAAAATTCAGAAAAAAATCAAGAAGATCCCTTCAGATTGTTCTTTTGGCTAGGCCATTCGATACTGGAATTAATAAAAATAAGGTATAGTCCCTGGTGATATAGTTAGATGTACAACCTACCTGAACCTTATAAAGGAATTCAATAATTATTGTTTTCTATTTATTGTTTATACTTGTATATACTTAAACCCTCTCTCTCTCTCTCTCTTTCTCTCTCTCTCTCTTTCTCTCTCTCTCTCTCTCTCTCTCTATATATATATATATATATATATATATATATATATATAAACAACACAAAACGTAAAGACAGAGCCTGTTAGCACTTTTGCTTGATCTTTGCAGAATACTATGAAAATAATAATAAACCTCTGGATAGAATCAACAATCTGTCTGTGACAATTGCCCAAGTGCCTTGTGGCAAGTCTAGTCCTCTTTTCTCTCTTTAAAGTTGTGAAGTGAAAATTACTTTGCAGCAGTAATATATTCTGGTCAAAGTGAGGAAAAAGTACAAGTTTCTCTTAAATTTGAGGTTGGTGATTGAATCATCTGAACTTCATCACTAGCTTTGTGAAATTGGTCTTTTCTAGGGAAACAGTCTTTGCCTATGAAATAAACTTTAAGCTACTATTGTCTTCTATTTCTCTTCAATTAAAAATAGAAATGAGGAGAAACATATAGTCATAATTTATCATCACATTTTAGAGGACACATTTGTTCATGATATGATGCAGTTTGATAACTAGTGCCCCTGTTGTTTAGCACATTAGATGTCCCCAAAGCAAGCAATGCCCTGTCCTTTATCTAGTATATAAACAAGTCACTGCCTGCTAAAGTGAAGAATGCACAAAAATTGGCCTTTTATGAGAATGTCTTCATTGAGACTTGTTCTCAAAGGACTCCAGAATTACAGTGTGACCTTTAAACCCCAATCCAAACTCTGCCTTATTTATTGTTCTTTTTAACTTCCATAATTCATAGATGCTTTTTCTATTTAGTAATATTGTTAATCTCCTAATGCTGATATTTCTCCATTTTTCAAAATTTAGTTTCTTTTAATCAAATGTGCGTTAAACACAGAGTCAGTGATTTGGCAAAGATATAGTATAGTAAAAGGTCTGTCGTGAAGTGTGATGGTTAATGTTATGTATCAACTTGGATAGGCCATCCAAGATTCTCAATATTAAGTAAGTATCCTCCATTTTGTGATCTGACGTAAGGGGAGTTTCCCTGGGGGTGTGACCTGCATCCAATATATTTGGACGTTCTGGCAAAGCTCTCTCGCTCTCCATCCTGCATCCAGCTGTCATCGTTTGACGTCCAGTTCTTGGAATGTGAGCCAGCAGCCTGCCACCTGACTTGCAGATTTTGGGATTCGCCACTTCCCACAGCCCTGTGAGCCAGCAGACTTCTGTCTGACCTGCCAATTTTTCATTCATTATCCCTTGCAACCGTGTCAGTCAGAAGAAGCCTCCAGCCTGATGCCCGACCCACATGTGAGTCATTTCCTTTAAATAAATCTCTCTCCCATCTTTCAGCTTCCTTCTGCTGGATTTGGCATTATAGATCCTTATATTGTATATTCCCTTGGCTTTTGTTATCAGGCATTCTCCTGGGTCATCTGTCTTTCTGATTGCTTCTTCTTATCTCCTTTTCACCTCCTTTGCTTCCATCTCAGTTTTTCTTGCTCACTGAGGTGTCTCATCTCCCCACCTTCTTTCATCCTCCGAACATAAACATACAGTCCAATCTTCTCCCCATACATATATCTCACAGCCTGCTGGGCATACCAAACCGTTGCCGAATAGAAGTCTTACACTTGATACGTTCAAAAGCAAATTTGTCATCCCCTGCCAAATTCTCTCCTTGTTCCAAATTCTCTAGCTCAATTGATGGAATCAAGATCAGGAACCTCAGTTAGAAGTTTGCAGGTAATTTACTCCTCTTTCTTACCCACCATCCATATATAAGTAAGCACTGAATTCTGCCGATTTTAAAGTCTCAATCCATTCTTTCTAATCTATCCGGATCATTGTTGCCTTAGTTCACATCCTTACTATCTCTCATCTAGCTGCGTCTTCTTTATTAGTTTCTTAACTGGTCTCTTTCCTTCTTTCTTGTCCCACTCAAATTCATCTTCATCACAGCTGCTAGAATGATCCTTCAAAAATTCAGATTTAAACACATTGCTCTGTCTGATTAAAGCCTTTTAATTTTTCTTATTATTTAAGATATACATCTCAAATTTCTTAATTTGGTACAAAGGTCATCTTATCCAGTCCTTGCCTATATTTCTAGACACATTTCTGATTACCCATTTCCTTGTACTTTATGCTTTCATAATGCCAAACTGCTTGCATCTTCATCACACACCATACAGTTTCTCTTCTCTGTGGCTTTGCTCTCGCTATCGGGCAGACTCTCTCTTTTCCAGCATTGACCTAGCTAATTTCTCAGAACTCACTTAGGTGTCACTTTCTTCTAAAAGGCTTTCATTACAAACCGTCTCCTTGTTCCCACAGGGTATAGCAAGTATTCGGTAAATGTTTGTTGAATGAATTACTCTCTTTCATTTTGTTGATCTAAGTGGTGGAAAACCTGAAAACATATCAACATTGTATCAGAACTACTAATACAGATATTCAGGTCAAGGTGAAATTGGCATCCCCAGCATTCATTTATTCCATGTGGGGCTACGAAGGTGAGACTGAGCCCTTCTCTCCTCCTGGAATAATTGCTCTCCCAGGCTTTTTATAATTAGTTCCTCTTTATAGCCTTATTGGTTAGCTTTATGAGCGGTTACTGGAGTAAACAGAAAATTCTTTTAGAACATACTTATAAAAAGTACAAATTAAATATATATATATACATATATATACACACACACTTGCACACACACAAAAATAAGTATATACATATATTTATGTATTTAAATTTAAGGAATTAGAGATTAAATTCTGGCTGGAAGCTATAATCTAAATTGTTTATTCCCCAATTTTGCTAGGCAAGTTTATAGCATTCTCAGTCGGCCTCAATCTGGGAATGAGACTATAATGTGTTATTGAGCCAGTAAAATAAAGTCTTAGAGATACTGACAGCTTTTTTAGTTTATCCCCAATTATCTTGACAGGTAAAGACGTTTCTTTTCTTATCATAGAAGTCAGTATTGGTGGGGAATTTGAGTTATGATTTATCTTATTTAGCAGTTTGCCCATTAGCTTGTGCCTTTGAGGGTCTTGGGTGTTGGAAGATCATCCCGAAAGGTTTACAGTCTGAGATTTTCTAAGAACAAAAGCAAAAGCAAAAGCAAAATCCTTGCCATTTCAGCAAGGATTTGATGCTGAAGAAATTCTCTCAGATTTGTTCCTAACATTTTAATTAGGTCTGTGAGTTACCGGAGTTATATCATTATATTTCAAAGGATTCTTTAAAATTTTCTTTTTCCCTATAGTTATTATGAAATATTTAATACTCACAAAAGGATACAGGTAATATATGTATGTACATCATGAAGCATATTATTAAAGTGATCATCCGTGACAGAGTAATTCTCTTTGGCAAACAAACCCTCTTACTACTAGTCCTAATTCCGCAGAGGTGTTACACTGAGTCACTTAAATTTTTATTGGATCTGCTGAAAAGACTCAAAGAGAGAAGCAAGAAGATTCACCATTTCTTCAATGGCAATTGATGTCCTCGTTACCTAGCATGAATGAATGATGAACTGCCGGAGGGAAATATATGTCTGACAAATGATTCAATTACATTTTTAATTTTATTTGGTCCTACTGTATAAAAGATTTTCTGTAGAATGAAATTTCTTCTATATTTCCAACTAGTCACCCATCTGTCTATCATGATCTTGTTCTCTTTCTGAGAGGAAAGTGTCTTTTGGGTTGGGTGGAGGATTGGTTTTTGGCACAGATGTTGGTATTTTTATTGGCAAGAAAAGGCTGGAGAAAGACAGCAAGAAAAAGTATCCCTCTGTCTCTTGGTCATCCTTCTGGCTGATACTGATTTAAAACATAAAATAAAGTAAAGCACTGACCTGCTTCAGAATGATGTCTGAAGTAGCAGATGGTGGGGTTGTGTTTGAACCAGATTGTTCATGCCCAGTCTCATGCCCTTGTGCATTTCAGCTGCTATTTTTCATTTGTTCTAAAAATGCCATTATCTTGACCACTAATGCAGTTTCTCAGATATTTTGAAATCCTTGAAGGCTTATTTTCGAAGAGTCTGTGCTGGAACACCACTGACTGTGCCTCGTATGCAACGTATTAGGCTAATGTAGGGTGGAAATAGCAAATTGACTTTGATAACGGATTTTCAAGTGTGCTCTTTGTGGATGAAATGCTGTTTCACTTATTACGATTTTTTCAAGCAGTAATTTATTTGTAAATGTCTTGACTGCACTTTAATGCCACTCAGGCTCTGGGGGTGAGTTTGTGTTACAATCAGTTACACAGATAATAAGGTTAGGAATTTGTCCAGAGCCTGAAACTTTTTTGTTGTGACAACCTGACAGGAACAAATGATTCAACAAGATTTAGCAGCATAAGGGTAGGGAGGCTATAAATTAGCATATCATTGCCTAAAGGCATTATACATGTAGGTTCTTTTGACAAAGAAGTTGACATTTGAGCATTAAGAGGCCACCTTAATGTATTTTCCCTTAATACTGCTTTGAAGTCATGGTGGAAGTGGTGAGTGTGGTGGGTGGGAAAGTGTCAGAGATAAAAATGTTACCTGCAAGTCAGAGGAAATTCACCCATAAGAGAACTGTTTTTTAAAAAGTACAGAAAGTAAGTCGGTTTGGGTGAAAGTTCATGTTCATATGCAGATGATTAGAGGGAAGTATGTTCTCGCCCAGGGTTCAGCCAACTTCCTCTATAAAGGGCCACACAGAAAATATTTCAGGCTTTGTGGGCTATTCTATCTCTATTGTAACTACTCAACTCTGCCACTGTAGTGCAAAAGCAGCCATAGAAAATACATAAATGAATGAACATGTGTGTTCCAATAAAACTTTATTTATAGAAACAGGCTAGACTAGATTTGGATCATGGACCATAGTTTGCTGACTCTTGTTCTAGATTAAGAGGAAGAAGGTCTTACAAATACTTACACCACTGTACTTGTTCTCCTTTTTTAATAGCTGTGAGGACACTACCCCATGTAACCTGTGTTATTCTGCCCTAGGCCTTTCCTCCATAGCTTTGTTAAAATTACAAATTTAACTCAATTGTCACTATCATCCTCCACTAATGTGCCTTAAAGATGACTTGAATTTAAGACATTTGTAGAAAGACATCAGAACAGTCTTAGTGTTGGCAGCAGTCAGAAAACTAAAGTCCTTCGGAGAAAACGTCATTACTGTCCTGTGCTAAAGGTTTGGAATGGAGATTGAATTTATTTTCAAATACTAGCCTTCAAATATCAGCCTTCAAGAGCTGAATGTTTATTCTTCCAAGTAGGCTGACGTATTAAATTCTCTCTTTGTCTTTTCCTTTTTTAAATTTTTTAACTTTCTTGCTCTTCTCCCCTCCTTCTTTGCCACTTAACTATATCATACTGTGGTACTGGTTGCTGAGGTGCTGCGTCACCTTCTGTAATGTTGCTTGATCTTTGATTTCCTGTGAAGCACAATGAATCTTACATTAGACTGTTCTGAGTCAGGTGGTGCACCATCTGTTCCCAGGCCGGGAAAACATGAGTAACAGAGAGCAGCAGAAAGCAACAGCTACCCCAGCTTTCAGCAGAATATTCATATCCACATAGCGAGAGAGAGGCAGACAATTCTGATTTTAGACAAAGTTTTATTTTCTTCACAATCACCTAATAAATTTGACATTGAACTTTTATTGAAATCATTTTATGCATTAATACATTCATGGAATGGGATAGGTTCAAACCTATCTGCCTTTGTTCTTCTGAGGTAATATTAGGTTTAAGTAGTTGAGAATGTTTGTATAATTGTACATAATAGCTGCGTTGCATGAGGCTACCCAAAATACACAAGAGCAGCTGGCAAACCTGGGTGTTGAAGCTGATAGCAGGTAGCATATAACAAATGGAGAGAATTGAGGCCAAACAGAGATCTTCCGGCTAGAACTTATGAGAGCATTTAAAAGCCTGAACTAACCTTCTGTTAAGAAAATGAGAAACCCATTTACCACACAGCTTCAAATCTCTGAGCTAAATAATTAACTATAGATAAAACTCGTTTAACTATACATTGCTCTGATAGTAATTTATTCAAATTAAAAGCAAATCACTTTATAAAACACCCATCAGTTTATAGGCATGATATGTACTAAATTGCTGACGTATGCCTGTAGTGTGTTAAAGGTCCATCCCATTAAGGTTACAGAGCCCTCAAAATGCTTTAATGACTTCCCTAAATACCACGTCCATTACAGAGGGAAAAAAAAGGACATTTTTAGGAACTATTTAAAAGAGTTCATTGATCTTCCTGTACTTTTTAAGTATTTTTATCAAGTATTTTTGAGAACTGGCATTCACTAGGAATATAAAACTTTGCCAAAAAAAAAAAAAAAAAAACAAAACAACTGTTAAAAGTAAAACCAAAACCAAACCCGTTGCCATCGAGTTGATTCTCACTCATAGAGACCCTATAGGACTGAGTAGAACAAACCCATAGGATTTCCAAGGAGTGACTGGTGGTTCGAATTGCTGAACTTTTGGTTAGCAGCCGAGCTCTTAACCACTGCCCACCAAGGCTAACCTATAAAAATAAATGAGACAGCAGTGCTGTCACTAGGGGTGTTGGGGGGGATGCCGACGGCACCAGGTGACACTATTAGAGGGAGTGATACCAAAATAAATGTCTCTAAAATGTCTATGCAGTGTTTCAGCAGAACATTTATTATTTTTTATAAAAATATCCCTGTATTTAGTTACAATAACAAAATTTTTTTTTTCATAAGCCCGCTTACACGTATCAATATACTTACACGTGGTCTCGTTTTCCTCTACAGGCGCTACAAGCATTGGCTTTTGTTTGTTGCTGCCAGCGTTTACATAGTCACTGATTTTGTCAGAGTTTCTGGAGTCTTAACTACAATATTGTTGTAATTAGTATTTTTGAAGCTATATTAGTTTTTTTTTTTTTTGAGAATGAAGTAGTAATTAAAGGAAAAGGAGAAAAATCAAAAAAGGCTTCTGCTCAGTTATTAATAATATTGTGATTAGTAATGTTGTAATTCAATGCAGAAAGATTTTTACAAAATAATTTGGTTGTTAGTATTCATATAATCTAAGAAATATTACATTTAAGCAATTTACAAGTACATTTATCACATATTATTCTATGATTAAAATTAACAATGAGCTTACATGTATAACAATGACTGATTATGTAACTCATCGATAACTAAGCAGAGAATCTGACAGTTTAAAACATGAAGTGGGGGGAACACTATGCTTCTTGATACATGTTTAGAAATATAACTTAAATCTTAAATTCAGTTTTTAAAAAAATTTTAGTCTTTTAAAAATTTTCTTTAGAAACATCATTGTCTTGCAAATATATATTTGAATTAAATGAAATTTTCAGGCTTTAAGTTTGAACTATGATTTAAAAAAAATAACAAAACATTAAAAAGTGAACTGGCGAAAGGCATTTATTTTGATGAAGTAATTCAGGAATTCGCAGCTTTGAAGGCCAGAAAAGGAAAGTTCTAAATTAGTCAAGATGTTCACTAAGTGCTTAAATGCTTGTGTATTTGTCCTGCTTATTTTTATGGTATTATTTCATTTATGAATATATTTCCATATGCAATTTTCTACAACTTCTACATTATTTGGGTCATTATTGATTATGCAAACCTAATCCATTAATGTAGCTCATCTAAAGCTAAAGTTTAACATTAAAATGAATGTAATGTTGATGAAGTTTTAAAACATTTTTACTTCTAATCCTATCATTTTCTTACTGAATTTTCACTTTAACCACATGAAACTATGTAAATGTAAATAGATTTAGGCTGTGTGTATGATATTGTAATTTAAAGGTGTAATTTTAATTTTGCTAATTGTTTATGTCACTACTATTGCCATTATGTTCGGTGATATATAGGAATTACAATTTATGAGTAGCATTAGTACACAAAACATTACTAAGAATTCTGAATAAGGGAATACTGTGTGGCTTAAAGTCAGGAAAGGTGTATCCTTTCACCATACTTATTCAATCTGTATGCTGAGCAAATAATTTGAGAAGCTGGACTATATGAAGAAGAATGGGGCATGAGGATTGGGGGAAAACTCATTAACAACCTGCATTATGCAGATGACACAAACTTGCTTGCAGAAAGTGAAGAGGACTTAAAGCACTTACTCATGAAGATCAAAGACCACAGCCTTCAGTATGGATTACACCTCAACATAAAGAAAACAAAAATACTCACAACTGGACCAATAAGCAACATCATGATAAACGGAGAAAAGACTGAAGTTGTCAAGTACTTCATTTTACTTGGATCCACCATCAACACTCATGGAAGCATCAGTCAGGAAATCAAACGACTAATTGCACTGGGCAAATCTGCTACAAAGGACCTCTTTAAAGTGTTGAAAAGCAAAGATGTCACCTTGAAGACTAAGGTGCGCCTGACCCAAGACATGGTGTTTTCAATTGCCTTATATACATGCAAAACCTGGGCAACGAACAAGGAAGACTGAAGAAGAATTGACGCCTTTGAGTTATGGTGTTGGTGAAGAATATTGAATATACCATGGACTGCCAAAAGAACGAACAAATCTGTCTTGGAAGAAATACAGCCAGAATGTTCCTTAGAAGCAAGGATGGTGAGACTATGTCTTGCGTACTTTGGACATGTTATCAGGAAGGATCAGTCCCTGCAGAAGGACATCATTCTTGGTAAAGTAGAGCGTCAGTGAAAAAGAGGAAGACCCTCAATGAGATGGATTGACATAGTGGCTGCAACAATGGGCTCAAGGATAACAAGGATCGTGAGGATGGTGCAGGACAGGGCAGTGTTTCTTTCTGTTGCACACAGGATTGCTATGAGTTGGAACTGTCTCTACGGCACCTAACAACAACAAAGGATTCTTTATGGTTGTGTACAAGAGGAGGTCCATGGGCGAGGGGTCACACCATGAGTTACCACACTGGATGACACCAACCCTAGAGATGCCAGTGTAAGACAGAAAGCTACTCAGGTTAATTCTATAAACTGCTGACCATCCTCCTCAAAAGCTCAGTTAAACACTGTGGAATAGAGAGTTCCCTATTATTCAGTTGCTGAAGGTTCTTCCTTTCAGTATTGACCCTGAAATTTTGTACTTAAATACAAAACACAATAGTTTCAGTTCCTATTTGAAAGAGTAATGGGCAATGGTGGTTTTATCCAAGTGTAGGAGATTATGATGGAGAAGATTCTATTTGGGATATTGATAAATAAGCACCTAGTTATCAGAAACAGCTTTGTAGATTTTCTTGAAGTAGGGAAACAATATTTTGAAGGAAAACTTGGATGGTCTGAGGTAGTAGAAGGTGCAAAAGCTGAGATGATGTATTATGAAAAAGGGGTGCAGAGTGAGTTAGGGCAGTGCTGCTAACTTTTTATTTAAAAAAAATTATTTTAGAAGCACAGTTTATAGATTTACCATATTTTTTCTAGTTTACCTGTTAGTAACTAAAATTAATACAGAAGCAATCCCAGTCCAGCACAAACATTTTCTGATAATGAGATCAACTCTGCTTCTGGAACCCCAAATGTAATCTTGACACATTTATAATCACCTCTAAGAGATACAGAACAACAGCTCACTGTTGCTATAAACAGCATGTAGTTTATTTTCAGAAGTAAAAGTTTAGTGTGGAGCATTTTAAAATCCATTCTGCCTGTGTTGAGGGTATTTTTAGATTTCCAAGATTTACGCTCTAATTTTACATGCCTTTTTTTAAATCTAGGCACTTAAATTTCCATCTATTAACTAATATGTGGTCCTTCCGAGGGACTTCTAAACTGAAGGCCTTTGACTTCTCTCTATGCAGCCTTTATGGCAAAATCTATGCGGTTCTTGGACCAAGGAGTTATTCACAACATTAAAATAAAAATAGGTTTTCCAACCTTTGATCTACACTCTGGTCTACACAGCTGTGTTTTTCATGAATCCAAGATCCACGTTGGCAATTGGGGCAGCTGGTCAGGCAGTTCCAAACCATTCCAGGAGAGCACAATGCAGATTTCTCTCCCTGACTCCACTCATGTCTTCGTTTACTTGAAAGTAGTGGAATGTAAGGACTCCAAAATGTGCATAAAAATCACAAAGGTTGTGTGTACACATTCAAAAAAGAAGAATTAAAGCAATTGTCCAGGTATTCCAAACTGTGAAATCACTGTGATCTCAGTATTTATTCCTTGGCACATCCCAAGATTATTTTCACTATCAGTCTTCTGTCTCTACTGGGTTTCTAAATTTCTCTTAATCTTTATTAGTGTTGAGAGGAAGTATTCACCATACAATACTAACAAGTGCTATGATGAGAATATTGCCTAATTAGTACCTAACTAAGTCCCTGGGTGGCACAAAAGATTAAACACTCACTACTAACCTATAGGTTTGTGGTTTGAAGCACCCAGAGGCACCTCAGAAGAAAAGCCTGAAGATCTGCTTCCAACTTTCACAGCCTTAAAAACCCTATGGAGTGCAATTCTACTCTGCAGCACATGGGGTTGTCATGAGTCAGAATCAACTTGATTGCAACTTGTTTTTTTGTTTTTTTTTTAGTATTTAATTGGTATGCACTGCTTCTCAGTTCATCTTCTTAGTGATGAATTTATTTTAAGTAAAACTGCACTACATTGTTGAACCATGTCTACATTTGGTAGTGAATAACTGGAATTTTTTTCTCTTGTATAAAAATAATTTTTAATTTTCTTCGTACATTCAGCCAGAGATACAGCACTATTGAATTTAATTTATTTACTTTGCATAATTTCACAGTTAGAACAGTTCAACTAACATGGTGTTGTTGTTAGGTGCCATCGGGTTGGTCCTGACTTGTAACGACCCTATGCCCGACAGAATGAAACACCGCCCAGTCCTGCACCATCCTCACAATCATTGTTATGCTTGAGTCCATTGTTGCAGCCACTGTGTCAATCCCTCTCATTGAAGGTCTTCCTCTTTTTCACTGACCCTCTACTTTACCAAGCATGATGTTCTTCTCCAGAGACTGGTCCCTCCTGTTAATATGTCCAAAGTAAGTGAGATGAAGTCTCACCATCCTCTCTTCTAAGAAGCATTCTGGCTGTACTTCTTCCAAGACAGATTTGTTCATTCTTCTGGTAGTACATGGTATATTCAATATTCTTCAACACCATAATTCAAAGGCATCAGTTCTTCTTCAGTCTTCTTTATTCCTTGTCCAGTGCTCGCATGCATATGAGGCAGTTGAAAACACCATGGCTTGGGTCAGGCACACCTTAGTCCTCAAAGTGACATCTTCACTTTCGAACACGTGAAAGCGGTATTTTGCAGCAGATTTGCCCAATGCCATGCGTTGTTTGATTTCTTGACTGCTGCCTCCATGGGCATTGATTGTGGATTCAAGTAAAATGAAATCCCTGATAGCTTCAATCTTTTTTCTGTTTATCATGATTTACTTATTGGTCCAGTTGTCAGGATTTTTGTTATCTTTATGTTAAGATGTAATCCATACCGAAGGCTGTAGTCTTTGATTTTCATCATTAAGTGCTTAAAGTCCTCTTCAATTTCAGTCAGCAAGGTTTTGTCATTTTCATAACGCAAATTGTTAATTACTCTTCTTCCAATCCTGATGTCATGTTCTTCTTCAGATAGTCCAGTTTCTTGTATTATTTGCTCAGCATACAGATTGAATAACTGTGGTGAAAGGGTACAACCCTGATGCACACCTTGCCTGATTTTAAACCACTCAGTATCCACTTGTTCTGTTTGAGCAACTGCCTCTTGGTCTATGTACAGGTTCTACATGAGCACAATAAGTGTTCTGGAATTCCCATTATTTGCAATGTTATTGGTTGTTTGTTATGATCCTCACAGTCGAATGCCTTTGCATCATCAATAAAACACAGGTAAACATCTTTCAGGTATTCTCTGCTATCAGCCAAGATAAATCTGACATCTGGAATGACATCACTCATTCCATGTCCTCTTCTGAATCTGGCTTGAATTTCTGCCAGTTCCCTTTCGATGTATTGCTGCAACCGTTTTGGAATTATCTTCAGTAAAATTTTACTTGTGTGTGATATTGATGATATTGTTCAATAATTTCCACATTCTGTTGGATTACTTTTGAAATAGGCACAAATATGAATCTCTTCCAGTCTGTTGACCAAGTAACTGTCTTCTACATTTCTTGGCAGAGACAAGTGATTGCTTCCTGCATTGTAACCATTTGTTGAAACATCTCAATTGGTATTCCGTCAGTCCCAGAGCCTTGTTTTTCGCCAATGCCTCCAGTTCAGCTTGGACCTCTTCCTTCTGTACCATCAGTTCTTGATTATATGATACCTCCTGAAATGTTTGAATGTAGACAAGTTCTTTTTGGTACAGTGACTCTGTGTATTCCTCCCATCTTCTTTAGATGCTTCCTGTATCATTGAATATTTTGCCCTGAAAAACCTCTAATATTGCTACTTGGGGGCTTGAATTTTTTCTTCAGTTTTTTCAGCTTGAGAAATGCTGAGCATGTTCTTCTCTTTTGGTTTTCGAACTTCCGGTCTTTGCACATGTCATTACAATACTTTGTCTTCTCGAGCTGCCCTTTGAAATCTTATGTTCAGCTCTTTTACTGCATCATTTCATCCTTTCTCTTTCACTACTTGATGTTCAAGAGCAAGTTTCAGAGTCTCGTCTGACATCGTTTTGGTCTTTTCTTTCTTTCCTGTCTTTTTAAAGACCTTTTGCTTTTCTTCATGTATGATATCCTTGATGTCATCCCACAACTTGTCTGATCTTCAATCATTAGCATTCAGTGTGTCAAATGTATTCTTGAGATGGTCTCTAAATTCAGGTGGGATAAACTCAAGGTCATACTTTGACTCTCATGGTCTTGTTCTAATTTTCTTCAGCTTCAACTTGAACTTGCATAGGAGCAATTGATGGTCTGCTCTGCTGTGGGCCCCTGGCCTTGTTCTAACTGATGATATAGAGCTTCTCTATCATCTCTTTCCACAGATGTAGCTGATTTGATTCCTGTATATTTCATATAGTGAGGTCCATGTGTACAATCCCTGTTTATGTTGCTGAAAAAAAGATATTTGCAATGAATAGGTCGATGATCTTAACAAAATTCTATCATATGATCTCCAGTGTCATCTCTATCACCAAGGTTGTATTTTCCAACTACTGATCATTTTTTGTTTCCAGCTTTTTCATTAGAATAATTAGTAATTACCAATACATCTTTATTTTGTATTTGATCAATTTCAGACCACAGAAGTTGTTAAAAATCTTCCATTTCTTCATCTTTGGTATTAGTATTTGGTGTGTAAATTTTAACAAGAGTCATATTAACTGTCTTCCTTGTAGGCATATGGATATTATCTTATCACTGACAGCATTGTACTTCACAATAGATCTTGAAACGTCCTTTTTGATGATCAATGAGATGCAGTTCCTCTTTAATTTGTCATTCCTGACATAGAAGACCATGTGATTGTCTGATTCCAAATGGGCAATACCAGTCCATTTCATCTCAGTGCCGCCTAGGATATTGATCTTTATGAGTTCCGTTTCATTTTTGATGACTTCCAATTTTCCTTTGATTCATACTTCCTACTTTCCACGTTCCGATTACTAATGGATATTTCCAACTGTTTCTTCTCATTTTAAGTCATGCTACATCTGCAAATGTAGGTCCGGAAAGCTTTACTCCATCCATGTCATTAAGGTCAATTTTACTTTGAGGAGGCAGCTCTTCCCTAGTTTTATTCTGAGTGCCTTCCAACCTGAGGGGCTCATCTCCCCGCAGTGTATCAGACAATGTTCCACTGCTGTCCTTAAAGTTTTCACTGGACAATCTTTTTCGGAAGTAAGCCGTCAATTCCTTCTTCCTACTCTGTCTTAGTCTAGAAGCTTCACAGAAGCCTGTCCACCATGGGTGACGCTGCAGGTATTTGAAATACTGGTGGCATAGCTTCCAGCATCACAGCAACACACAAGCTATCACTGTAGGACAAACTGACAAACGAGTTGTGGAAATCAGGCTATCAGTTTGTTATTCCAGAATTACTTCTACGTTAGGTGGTAAAAGTTGGGACTAGATAGGATTTCTTGCTCTGAAGACCAGAATGAAGATAAAGCCAAAAGCAAAACCAGAAATACTTGAGAGAAACTGCAGGCAAACTACGTAAAATCCAAAAGACTTTTCTCCAACTGTTCTTAGATACAGTCTTGATACAGTGTCTTACGTATTAATAAACATACATATTAGCACATAAATAGCAATAGCTTCCTCATGGCTTTGACTGTCAGGTTCAGAGCTTCCCCATGTTCCACCTCGGTGCTTGTCACAATAAAGATTCAACCAAGAACTTTGCCAAACTCAGTGGGCAATCCAGACTCTATCAACAGTGTGTGAATTATATTCCTCTTCTCTAGCCCATCACAATTGGTCAACTCTCTTAAGCACCCTTACTGCCCAGTCTAAATATATTGGTGGAACAAAGAAGTATAATATAACTCTTTCTTTCCCTCCTTCCAGCCCATAGCCAAAATCGGGATATATTTTATGCCAGGCTCAAAATGCTTGAATTCAAGAAACAATAGTTATATTAAAGGCTCTGCAGCTGATCATACTGGGCAAGGTAAGTAAGAGTAAGTGCAGGACTGAAACACCCAGTCTTCATACCACAGGATGATTGTTATGGATTTCATCTAGTCCCAGACCGATTGTTTTCTTGTCTGGACCATATGCAGAGGAAAAGATTGGCTGTAGCTGACCAGCTCATTTTAGATCTCTGATCCTGTTTATGTCTACATATATAAGCAATTTGGAATTCCATTGTCCCATTGTCCTCTTGCCATATTTATCAAACTAGCAGTGGAACATGATTATTCAATGGTTGCATAATAATAAAATTACACCTCATAGATGATCATATTTAAAGAACTTATAACTTCAGTTGGTTACAAGACACCACTGTAAGTTAGAACAAGCATGGACATGTAGCTGGAGGGTGAATTTTAGAAGACTTTCCAAAGATGTGTAGCATATTCACTTCTGCAGCTGATGGTGCCTCTGCACATTTGAATGATACCCATCCTCTGACACTGGACAATGGTGCTGACTAGCTTAAGGTGAATGTGGACAAGGTCAAGAAAAAAGTCACTGTAGGCTTAAATGTGCTAACTTTAATGCCCATTCTATTCCTATTCCTCAGCCGTGTTTTCAAAGGAGCTAGCAAATTTCTACCATTCTCTAACTCTTAATCTTCAATTTACATGGTAGATGGAACAAATTTCTGTGCCATGCAGTTGTTAGCTCCAGCCTGTTTACACCTCTGTCTTATCCCTACTAGTAATCACATCCTTTCTTCATTTCTTCTTGATCCACTTTGGAATCTGTGGTCCACTATTTGAATGACTTTCTCAGCAATGACCTAAACTCTCTTGCACCTTTGCTTTTTCATTACATACAGGTAAACCATCAACTCCGATTGAGCTAAATTGTCCTCTTTATATGTGCCAATACCTGGGTGGCACAGCATAGCTGAAGAAAATTGTACAAGATAGCAGACTGGTATGGTATCAGTATACCTCAGACTGGTATGGTATCAATATACTTTATTATATCTTTTATGACATCCACTCATCACCACGTCCTTTCAGTTTTATATGGGAGTTATCTCTTGAATCCATTCATACATCTTCATGTGCACTAACGCTGTTGTAGTTCAAACCACCAGCATTTCACTTTAAGCATGCCAGTGACCATGAAGATGGCTCGAGACCAGTCAACATTTTGTTCTGTTGTAAATGGGGTTGCCATGAGTCAGAGGTGACTCTATGGCAATGAACAACAATGAAACCTTACTCTTGTATTTGTGTCTTTGATTATTGTTTGTCTTTGCCACTAGATCAAAAGTTCCTTTTTTTTTTTTTTTTGATGGTCCAGAAACTTTTTATGTATTTATTCATTTTTATTGTGGTTCAGGTGAAAGTTTACAGAGCAAACTCATCAAACAATTAATACACAACTTGTTTTGTGACATTGGTTGCCAACCCCATGATGTGTCAGCACTTTCCCCTTCTCTATCCCCGGTTGCCTATTTCCATTTGTCCAGTTTTCCTGTCCCTTTCTGCTTTCTCATCTTTGCTTTTGTGCCGTTGGGCCCATTCAGTCTTGTATACATAATTTAACAAAGAAGCATGTTCCTCATGTGTGTTACTGTTTGTTTTATACACCTGTCTAATCTTTGGCTGAAGGGTGAACTTCAGGAGTGACTTCAGTACTGAGTTAAAATTATGGCTAGGGGCCATACTATCTGGCTTTTTCTGGTCTCTGTCAGACCAGTTACTCTGGTCTTTTTTTGCAAATTTGAATTTTGTTCTACGTTTTTCTCCTGCTGTGTCTGGGACACTCTATTGTGATCCCTGTCAGAGCCATCAGTGGTGGTAGCTGGGCACCATCTAGTTCTTCTGTGCTCAGGCTTGTGGAGGCTGTGGCTCACGTGGTCCATTTGTCCTTTTGTCTTTGGTTTTCTTTATTTTCCTTTGGTCTGGATGGGGTGGGACCAGTAGATGTATTTTAGATGGCTGCTTGCAGGCTTTTAAGATCCCAAGTGCTGCTCACAGTTGGATGAAGGACATTTTATTTATAAAATATGGAATGCCAACTGAGCTAGATGTCCCCTGAGACCATGGTCTCCAGTCTTCTGCCCAGTAATTCAGTCTCTCAGGGAGTTTGGATGTGTCTATGAAGCTTCTATGACTTTGCCTTGGTCAAGTTGTGCTGACTTCCCCAGTATTGTGTACTGTCTTACTTTTTGCCAAAGTTACCACTCATCTACTATCTAGTTAGTGCTTTTCCCTCCACACCACTCCCCTCCCCCGTAACCATCATAGATTGTTTCTTTCTCTGTGTATACCTTTTCTTGAGTTTTTATACCAGTGGTCTTATACAGTATTTGTCCTTTTTTGATTGACTTATTTCACTTAGCATAATGTCTTCCAGATTCATTCATGTTGTGAGATGTTTTGTGAATTCATCATCGTTCTTTTTCGTTGGTAGTATATTATTGTGTGTATGTAACATAATTTGTTTATCCATTCATCTGTTGATGGACACTTATGTTGTTTCCATCTTTTTGCTATTGTGAATAATGCTGCAGTGAACTTGGGTGTGCACATGTCTATTCGTGTGACAGCTCTTATTTCTCTAGGATATATTCCTAGGAGTGGGATTGCTGGATTGTATGGTATTTCTATTTCTAGCTTTTTCAGGAAGCTCCATATTGTTTTCCACAGTGGTTGTGCTGTTTTACATTCCCACCAGCAGTGCATGAGAGTTGCAATCTCCCCACAACCTCTTCAATATTAGTGATTTTCTTTTTTTTTAAATCAGTGCCAGTAATGTCGGAGTGAGATGGTATCTCGTTGTACTTTTGATTTGCGTTTCTCTAATGGCTAGTGTTGGTGACCATTTCCTCATGTGTCTTTTAGCTGCCTGAATGTTTTCTTTGGTGAAGTGTCTGTTCATATCTTTACCCATTTTTTAATTAGAATATTTGTGTTTTTGTTGTAGAGGTGTTGGATTTTCCCATAGACTTTAGAGGTTAGATCTTTGTTGGATTTATCATAGCCAAATTTTTTCCCCCAGTCTGTAGTTTCTCTTTTTACTCTTTTGGTGAAGTCTTTTGATGAACATAATTGTTTAATTTTTAGAAGATCCCAGTTATCTAGCTTATCTTTTGGTGTTTGTGTATTGTTAGTTATGGTTTATATCCTATTTATGCCATATACTAGGGCCTGTGGTGGAACAGTGGTTAAGAGCCCAGCTGCTAACCAAAAGGTTGGCAGTCTGAATCCAAGAACCACTCCTTGGAAACACTATGGGAACACTACTCTGCCTATAGGGTGTCTATGAGTCAGAATCAACTTGACAGCATCAGGTTTGGTTTTTTAATTTTTTTTAGCATTGATCCTATTTTTCCTTCCAGGGTCTTCATAGTTTTTGGTTTTATATTTAGGTCTTTGATCCAGTGTGAATTAGTTTTTGTATATGGTTTGAGATATGGGTACTGTTTCTTTTTTTTATAGATGGGCATCCAGTTTTGCCTATACAATTTGTTAAAAAATACTGTCTTTTCCCTTCTGCTCTGATCTTTATTATTTCCTTTCTTCTGGTGGTTGTGGGCTTCTCTTGCTGTTCTCTTTCTATTTCTTGATTTGTAAAGCTAACTTTTGATTTTGTTCCCTTCTTCTTTTTTAATGTGTGTCTATTATTATAACTTGACCTCTCAGCACTGCCTTTGCTGCGTCCCAAAGGTTTTGGTATGATGTGTTTTCATTCTCATTTGATTCTAAGAATTTTTTTTATTACATCTTTGATTTCTTCTATTACCCAGTGTTTTTTAAGCAAGGTCTTATTCAGTTTCTATATTTTTAATTTTTTTCCCTTGCTCTTCCTGTTATTAATTTCTACTTTTATAACATGGTGCTCAGAGAAGATGCTTTGTATTATCTCAGTGTTTTGGATTTTGTTGAGAGTTGCTTTGTGGACTAACATGTGATCTATTTTGTAGAACGTTCCATGTGCATTGGAAAAGAATGTACAATTTGTTGCTGTTGTTTGGAGTGTTCTATATATGTTTACCAGGTCAAGTTGATTGATTGTAGCCTTTAAATCTTCTGTATGTTAGTTGAGTTTCTTTCTAGATGTTCTGTCCTTTAGTGAGAGTGGTGTGTTGAAGTCTCCCACTATTATTGTGGAACTGTTAATTACCATTTTCAGTGTTGTTAGAGTTTGTTTTATGTATTTTGGAGCCCTGTTGTTGCATGCATAGATATTTATTACGGTTACATCATCATGATGAATTGTCCCTTTAATCATTATATAACGTCATTCATTGTCTTTTATGGTGGATTTTGCCTTAAAGTCTATTTTAGCTGAGATTAGTATTGCCGTTTCTGCTCTTTGTTGGTTGCTGTTTGCTTGATATATTTTTTTCCATCCTTTGATTTTTAATATATTTATGTCTTTGTATCTAAGGTGTGTGTCTTATAGAGAACATATTCATGGGTCATTTTTTTTAATCCCTTATGTCACTCTCCATCTTTTTACAGGTGCATTTAAGCCATTTACATTCAGTGTGATTATTGATAGATGTGAGTTTATTTCTGTTATTTTTGTAGTGCTTTTTTGTGGTGCTGATGTTTTCTTTGTTCCTCTTACTCTCCTGTGCTGAGTTCCTTTCGTCTGTGGGATTTCTTTGTTGTTTCTTTCATTATTGTTAATTTTGTGTTTACTAAGACTTCATGTTTTTCTTCTTTATTTTGTTGAGTAGATTTGTTAACTTTCTTTGTGGTTACCTAGAACATTACCCTTATCTTCCTAAGTTTGAGCCAGTCTTTTATTACTTGATATCTCCTTGATGTCCTCTACACTTGAAAGTTCTATACCTACACCTTTAATCCCCCTTTTGTTGTTCTGACGTTTTCATCATTCACTGATTGGCATCTCTGATTCCCTGTTTTAAATTGTTTAGCTTTGTTTTATCTTTTAGAGTTTATTACCTACGATGGTATCTGGCTGATGGTGATCTGTGTCCTAGATTCAGGTTGTTATCTGATGTTATTAGCTCTCTAACTGAAGGACTCCCTTTAATAATTCTTATAAATTTGGTTTGGTTTTAAATATTCCCTTTATTTCTGTTTATCTGAAAATGTCCTAATTTTGCCATCATATTTGGGCAAGAGTTTTGCAGAATATATTATTCTTGGTTGGCAATTTTTTCTTTCAATGTTTTTTATATGTCATCCCATTGCCTCTTGCCTGCATGGTTTCTACTGAGTAATCAGAGATTAGTGTTATTTTTTTCCCCTTTCTATATGACTTTTCATTTTTCTCAAGCTTCTCTCAGGATTCTTTGTCTTTGGTTTTGGCAAGTGTGATTGGATATGTCTTGGTGACTTTCTCTTGGGGTTATCCTATACGGGGTTCATTGAGCTTCTTGGGTAGTCAGCTTTTCACGTTTCATGATATTAGGGAAGTTTTCTGTCAGCAAATCTTCAATGATTCTCCCTGTGTTTTCCATTTTCTCCCTCTGTTCTGGAACTCTGATCATGCAGTTTTTTTCTCTTGATTGTATCCCTGTAGTTCTTAGGTTTTCTTCATTCATCTTCATTATTTGTTTGATTTTTTTGTCAAACAAAGTAACATCTATGGATTTATCTTCATTTTTGCTAATTCTGTCTTCCATTGTTTAAAATTTACTCCTAAAATTTTTTATCGTGTTGTCCATTTCTGTAATTTTGTTGTTTATCTTTTGGATTTCTGATCACTGTTTTTGTGTGATTTCTAATTGTCTATTTATTTTGACATTTTGTTCTTGTATTTTTTCCTGAATTTTTTCATCACTTTGTCTGTGATTTCCTTGATTTTGGCTATATTTTGGTTGGTTTTGTCTGTGTTTTCCATGATTTTGTCTATTTTTTCCTTATTTTTGTCTATATTTTCCTTGATATATACCCTAATCTCTTGGAGATTCCTGAATATTAAACTTTTGAATTCCCTATCTGCTAGTTCCAGAGCCTTTTCTTCTACCAGAAGGTCATCTTGTGCTATATTTTTGTCACTTACTGGAACCATCTTGTCTCTTGTCCTGTTTTTTTATGTTTTGATATTGTCTGCTGTCTCCGAGATATTCAGGTATTATTTGCTTTATTTATTGATTGTAGGTTTGTTTGTTTTGTCCTGCTTTTTAGTTTTGCTTGGTTATGTCTGGGCTGGCAGCTGGGTGTGATTTGCTGCTTGCTCACCTGTGAGCATGATAGTTCTCACCACTTTATCTGGGTGGGCAGGGCTTATCACTCAGCTATGGTGCAGCAGGGCAGGTCCAGCAGTGGGCCGGAGGTTTGGGGATGAGTTGTTTGTTTGTGACACAAACTGGGCCTAGTGCCAGGGGTTGGAGCCAGGCTGGTTCCACTCGGGGCTGCAGCACAAAGCAGGGTGGGGCAGGTGCCAGCTAGGAGGGGGCTGGGAGTCATGCTGGTTCTGCTTGGGGTCATGGCATGTGGCGGGGGTGGCGAGAGAGGCAGGATGGGTAGCAAAAGGAGGAGTGGATGGAGTGAGATGGAAAAGGGCAATAGAGGAGGTTCATACTGTGGTTTCTGGAAGTTGGGGCTGTGGGGATGTGATCATTCTTGCCACTATTCACCAGAGGGGTGGGGGTTGTATGAGTGTGCTCTTGTGTTACTGCATGAGAGTATCTGGGCATTTCCTTGAGCTGCAGCCAGCAAATGTGGTCTTACTTAGCTCTGGGTGTGTCTGTGCCATACCTCTGTCTCTATTAGGAGTTCCAGGAAGGTGCCTTTCTACATTTTTTGCATGGAGTTGTTGGCTTTATTCCAAGATGGCCACGCTGTGTCATGCTGGTTGGCCAGGAACCTCGGCTTCATATCTCTACTCTTTTGTCAATTTCTATCAGTTTCTTCTTCTCAGTGGCTTCTGATGTAATACTTTATCCTTTCATTTAAGATTCAGGGTTCCAGAATTGATGTTTGTATCTATTTTACTTGGTTTTTCAGGTCTTTGTTACAGAGGGATGGCTTAGTGTGTCTAACTAGTCTGTCACCTTGGCTTCACCTCCTAGTTCATAAGGTCTTGTGCTAAGCGATCATGTGTGTTTTGTTGTTGTTAGGTACCATTGAGTTAGTTCCAACTCACAGCAACCCTATAGGGCAGAGCAGAACTGCCCCATAGGGTTTCCAAGGAGTGGCCTGTGGATTTGAACTGCCAATCTTTTGGGTAGCAGCTGAGCTCTTAACCACTATGCCACGATGGCTCCATTATATCCACAGTGCCTCACAGAGTACCAACACATAGTTGGTGTTCAGTAAATAAATGCTGAATGAATATTAAATTCACCTAAATATCATTAGTCTGTCTTATTAAGGGGCAGGGTTGAAATGTAGGCCCCTGACCAACTCCTGTCTGTGATTAATACTTGCAGGCACAAGGATGCCCACTCCAAAAATGAGATAGACTCAGAGGTCACGTTTACTCTTTGATCGTTTGACCTCTGAAACCTGTCTACCTGCCTGGACCTACTGAATCCTCTGATTTTCTGATTTTAGCTGGCTTCTTCTTGCTTAAGTGTATGATTATATATGCCTGATTCGTCTGTCTTAGCTAAACTCAAAACTTTGGTCATTTTCATTGTTGACTCATAACCTAAACCAGCTGGGCAAAGCACCAAAGTGTGATGTGTTTTCCAAGTCTGGAAGTATATGAAGTTTTATATCTCTACAGCTGGAAAATGAAGGTAACATAAATCATCAGAAAAATGGTTATTTCTATAAAAAGTTTACCTTGCCTGCATCATTTCCATTTCATTTTTATCTTAATTTTTTCATTTCTGTTAAAGACTACTCTTAAACAATAATTTAAAAAAATGCACATGAGCATATCCTCTATTAAAGATTTCATAAAATTGCCAAGTGATTATGGCCCAAGATTGCTATCTCTAGAACATCAATTATAATAGTTTCTCCGATTTGACATTCAGCATATGAAAAAAGTACTTTGGGTTTTACTTAAACCCTATTCCTTGAATATAATTATATTTAATTTTCTGTTTATATGTAAAGGTGAGGACACTTTGTTACCACTTTGTTAATATAAATAAATTGGTTTCAGTAAGGAATTTTTATGAAGTAAAAAGTGAAGCATTATGAGAGGAGCATTACATATTTGTTTTCTTTTGGGTAAATTAGAGTTCCTGTGGCACCATTTATAGCTCCCCTGGTAAAGTCCCTTTTAACAGTATAATTACTCACTAAAGTGAATTATTGGGCTTTGAATGAGGGAGTAGTTATCAGAGGTCACAATCTGGCACACAGTAGAAAAATTGGTATGAGAAAAAGTTTATAAAAATTATATGAGAGATATCTTCTATTAAATATGTCTCCAAGGTTGGTTATGGGTTTGATTATACTATTGAAAAGAAAACTAAAGTTTCTAAAGGGCCAGGGAATGTAGCAATAAGACGAAGTGAGTTTTATATTCTGAAGCACAAGAGTTAAAAACATCAACTGCTGTCTCGCCTCACTTAAGTCACTTTTAAAAGCTAATTTTATGTGGATTTGGAGGAAGATTTCATCCTAAATCACTGAAAACAGAGGGGGAAGGGATCCTAAATGAATCTGTTTTTAAGAGGCTCCTAACTGTAGTTATCCTTATTTATAGACACCACTGTGTGGTAAGTGATCTTGACTTCTGCCCTCGCTCACATTGTGATCAATTATTAGGCAGTGGTGGAGGCTGTTGCTTAATTTCATAAAAAAGGTAGTTTCATGAGTTCTTGGGTTTTATTGAAAGATGACTAACACCAGCATAAATTTCTACCTCCCTTGCTCGTTTGGAACTACTTTTTGAAATTAAATTTATATCTTAAAAGGAAAGAGAGAGTGGACCAGAGGCATCAATGGAAATTAATGATATTTGATATTAAAAAAGAAAACTTTAAGTACTCCATTTGATTCAGCTTCAGTAGTGAACAATTCTTCACTAAAATGTGATGTGGTCATTAAGTGAGCTAAAATCTTGAAAATATTATCAGTAATTGACTGATGGATATAATGGGTATTTTTCTTATATAAAATAAGGCATGATCACAAAACTAATTTCAATTTGTGGGAGGAAAATATAGTGAAAATATAGTCATAAAATTTTACTTCTAAAAATGACCCATATAAAGTTTCAAACAAAAGTTTTAATTAACACGATGCTAAGGAAGGGAGGAGGGAGTTATATTACGGAAAAAGAACATTTGTTTAATACAGATCTTGCTGCTTTCAATGTTATATTACAAATTTTATTAGGAAAATCCTTAGTTTAATAAAACACTGACTTTTAAAAATATATACATAAACTCTTCTCTTCACTCTGAGCCAGTAAAACTGGATGTGCCCTGCCTGTGCTTTGTAGTTTAATACGGATTTTTTCCATTTTGGGGTAAAATTTAGTTTACATTGCTTTTCTACATTTATTTCCTATTTTTTGTATTAATGTCTATTATAAAATATTTTGATTTCATTAATTTTAGAAATTATTCGATGTAACATTTCCAATTTTTGAGCCATTATACTTGAAATCTGAGGGCACACACATGATACATGATTCTAAAAAATAATTGAAGCTCAGCTAACTTAGAAAGGCCTTAGGAAGTTGATGGGAACAGTTCAAAACTATTTTTTGAGTAAGAGGCAGAATTAATCTGAGATTTACTGTTTTGATACATATTTTTTACTCTTTTTCTTCTAAGAATTCAAGGCAAAACAGATCATCCCCTTACAAAATGTATTTTTTAACTATCCATTTTATAATACTATTGTTGTTATTAGTCGCCATAAATTGACTTTGAAGTAAAACTCTCCACAGGGTTTTCAAGGCTATGACCTTTCGGAAGCAGATCGCCAAGCCTGCTTGTGAGGTGTCTCTGGGTGGTATCAAACTGCCAAACTTTTGGCTAGTAGTTGAGTGCTTAAGGGTTTGTGCCACCCAGGGACTCCCTCTCCCCCAATCTTCTATTCTAAAAGGAGTTTTCCATTATCATATAAAACAAAGATTATTTGACTTAAAGTAGGACATTATAAAGAGTAAAATAATATTATGAGGAATCTGTAAACTGATCCCAAAGTTCAAAGTCAGATTTTCCAATACTAACAAGGAAATGTGGAAAAGATTGTGGAAATTATTGAACAATATCATTAATATTACACACAAGTAAAATTTTGCTGAAGATCATTCAAAAGTGGCTGCAGCAGTACATCTAAGGGGAACTGCCAGAAATTCAAGCCAGAGTCAGAAGAGGACGTGAAACCAGGGATATCATCGCTGATGTTAGATGGATCCTAAATGAAAGCAGAGAATACCAGAAAGATGTTCACCTGTATTTTATTGACTGTGTGAAGGCATTCAAATGTGTGGATCATAACAAATTATTAATAACATTTCAAAGAATGAGAATTCCAGAACACTTAATTGTGATCTTGTGGAATCTGCACATAGACCAAGAGGCAGTCATTTGAACAGAATAAGGGAATACTACGTGGTTTAAAGACAGGAAAGGTGTGCGTCAGGTTTGTATCTTTTCACCAGACTCATTCAATCTGTATGCTGAGCAAATAATTTGATAAGCTGAACTATATGAAAAAGAATGGAGCAGAGGATTGGAGGAAGACTCATTAACAATCTGCATTATGCAGATGACACAACCGTGCTTGCTGAAAGGGAAGAGGACTTGAAGCACTTGCTGATGAAGATCAAAGATCACAGCCTTCAGTATGGATTACAACTCAACATAAAGAAAGCAATAATCCTCACAACTGGACCAATAAGCAACATCATGATAAACAGAGAAAAGATTGAAGTTGTCAAGGATTTCATTTTACTTGGATCTACAATCAATGCCCATGGAAACAGCAGTCAAGAAATCAAGTGACTCACTGCATTCGGCAAACCTGCTGCAAAAGACCCCTTTCAAGTGTTAAAAAGCAAAGATGTCACTTTAAGGACTAAGGTGCACCTGACCCAAGCCATGGTGTTATCAGTCGCCTCATATGCATGCGAAAGCTGGACAATGAATAAGGAAGACCGAAGAAGAATTGATGCCTTTGAATTGTGGTGTTGGCGAAGAATATTGAATACACTATGGACTGCCAGAAGAACAAACAAATCTGTCTTGGAATAAGTACAGCCAGAATGCTCCTTAGAAGCAAGGATGGCGAAACTACTCCTCACATACTTCGGACATGTTATTAGGAGGGACCAGTCCTTGGAGAAGGACATCATGCTGAGTAAAGTAGAGGGTCGGTGAAAAAGAAAAAGGCCTTCAACAAGATAGATTGACACAGTGGCTGCAACAATGGGTTCAAACATAACAATGATTACAAGGATGGCACAGGACCAGGCAGTGTTTCCTTTTATTGTACATAGGGTCGCTATGAGTTGGAACTGACTCGATGGCACCTAACAACAACAACAACAGAAAGGAAAGAAAATCATGAAGAAGAAACATCTTTGTCAAATACATGAATAAATCTGGAAAGATTTTCTGTACTGCTATTTAACATGCTTACTGATATGCTCTGATATGAATTCCCCAAGTCTTCATGTTCATAGAACAGCCCCGCTGGCTAGTCCTTCTCTTCTAGCACTCCTAGCAATACCTAAAATATAGAAAAAACTTACCACAAAGTATCTAAATAGAAACTTGATTAACATTTAGTGGGAAAAAGCCAGCATTTTGACATGAAATCCCCTACAAATCCCTATCAGTGACTTTTCTTCCCTTATTATACTTTGAATGCACAGAAATGGAGATTGAAAAAGGGATATTCGTGTGCCATTTTTTATCTAATATTAGCTAATTTGTTCTAATGCTCTGCAGTTTAGAAATTGGCTGCTAACCAAAAAATCAGCAGTTCGAATCCACCAGACGCTCCTTGGAAAACCTATGGGGCAATTCTACTCTGTCCTATAGGGTTGCTATGAGTCGGAATCCACTGAATGCAATAGGTTTGTTTTTTGGTTTTTTTTTATTAGCTGATTTGTTCTAATACTCTGCAGTTTTGAAATTACATATAATTATACAATTATTAAGTTAATAATTATTAATTGTATTAAGTTAATAAATGTATAATTTAAGTAAGCGTGATATTTGATAAGGTGAAAAATGGTTGTAGATAAATTCTCAGACTAACTTGATATAAGGTAATTGCTTCCTACATATATCGACTGTCTTGATAAAAATGGTAAAGTTTATATTATTACAGAAAGAGTTAAAATTATGATGTATTGACTTATGTTATTGTTCACTCTTCTGTCGTATTTCTGACAAGTTATTTCCTTTGTCACACTGGAGTTGACTTTGCTATTGGGTGCTTTAGGGCCTTTGTGCTTTTTGATACAATTGTGACAGAACTAAGAGTTAACACAGTTGCTGTTTCAGAAAAGTAACTAGATTTTTCTAACTCATTATCTTTTCCATCTTAGCAAAATTCATACCAGGTGATCATTTTAAAGAAAAGAACTGATATGTACAAGTTTAACCTATAACGAAGAGCGAGACTTTTAGTATTTAGTGGGGAAGTAAAGCATAGTCAAGCCATTTGCCAGTGAATCACCGTGAACAATAACCACCACAAAACTTTAAAAACTGTTGGGGTAAATTGACTTATTTTTTCTTTATAATTACAAAAACAATTTCTCTTCTTTGCCCTTAGCAAGACAAAGGATGTTTGCAGAAAAAAGGCCAAGAATCTCTTCTTACTTCATTGCCAATCTATCCCTTCTATTTGGAACACTCTGCCACACTCCAGGAAACTAAAGATAACATTGTGTGAGTTAGTCTTGCCACATTTTAATTTGTGTTCATATGCACTTTCTCAAATATTAAATATAATTTTTTCTTCCCTTTATTTTTTTAAAGTGCAATATTTGGGTGAAATGATAAAGTCACTTGTTTTTTTTTTTAATTTGATCAATACCAAATATATGATTTTATTAATACTTGTAAATCTAAGTCACTCTTTTAAATATCTTCGTAATATTTTACAGGATGAATGTGCCAAAATGTGGTCAACAGTTCACCAGTTAATAACTGTCCAGGTTATGTTACTTTTTGTAACAGGTAAGTAGATTATAATAAATAAGAATGTAATATAAATACAACTATAACTTATGCTATAAATACAACGATAAATTCCTTATATACTGTGTGATAGAGCCTCAAAAGGAGAATTATTGATTAAAAAGGTGTCTTTTTAATGTTAGTAGACTTTCCAAAAAAGGCATAGTGATTTATCATCTTAACCACAAAATATGAGTTCCTGTTTCCCACTCCTAGTCTATTGGGTATTTTCTTTCTGTTTCTGAAAATTAGATGCATGCAAATTGTATCTCTTTGTATTTCCCTGAATACTAACTAGAATAAGCATCTCTTCTGGCCATTTGTCATTCCTCTTTTGTGAAATGCCTGCTCAAATCCTGTGCTTATTTTTCTGTCTGTGGTTTATCTTTTCCTCATCTTATTATGGATCTTTTTTTTATATATATGTTGTAAGTATTTTCTTCCAATCTGTCTCTTGTCTTTCAACTCTGATAAATGTGTCTTCTTTTTGTAGTGGTTGTTAGTTGCTGTCAAGTTGATTCAGACTCGTGGAAACTACATGTGCAGAGTAGAACTGCTCCATAGCGTGTTCAAGGTTGTGACTTTTTGGAAGCAGATCTCCAAGCCTGTCTTCTGAGGTACCTTTAGGTGAGTTCAAGCCACTAAGGTATTAACTAGTAGTCGAGCATTTAACCATTTGCACCTCGAAGGGCCTCCACACACATATGTATATATATCTATACATACATACAGGTATACATACCAGAGAAAGTTCCCGAGAAGACTACACGGTGTGGGAGGAAGGACATGCTTTAGAATTACATATCTGGAAGTATTTTCTGAGCTATCTAGCGTGCATATATATATTTAGGTTGTTCCCACTTTTTTTCTGTAATGTTTAAATATATATTCTAGTACATGTCTCTTTGTATACATGTGCCAGATTTTTTCTCAGATGAGTGTTTCTATATTGCTTTTCATATCCTTTGGCCATGTTTTTTGTTGGTAGTTTAATTCTTTCTTTTTGATTTGTAGATTATCTTTATTTACTTTAGATATTTATTATTTAAATGGATTTTAAATATTTTCTCCCAATTCATGACCTCATGGTATTTACTTAAATCATTTATCATTTTCCTTTGACTGCCCATGGGCATAATTTACCTTGACACAGTATAGACAGGTTTTAGGACCTCTCAGGCTTTGGATAACCTGGATGGCTTTCTTCAGGTAGGCCAGGCAGGAAAAACTGTAAATGCTCTCCTGGGAGATGGGGAGAAGCCTCCATTCATTTAAGCCTCTCTGGAACCAACTGGGAGTCCCTGTTGTGCAATTTGTTAATGTGCTGGGCTGCTAACTAAAAGGTCCACCCAGAGGTGCATTGGGAGAAAGGCCAGGTGATCTCCTTCTAAAAAATCAGTAACCCTATGGAGCATGGTTCTACTCAGATACATATTGGGTAGCCATGAGTCAGCATCTACTTGACGGCAATTTTTTTTTTTTTTTTTTTTTAAGACCAGCTGGAAGAGAAATAGTTCCTCTTGACCAGTGGACCACAAATGGTCAGCTCATGAGTACATCTTCTTCCAGTTTTGTTTTATCAGCTAAATAGACCTCCCCCTCGAGAAAGAAAAAAAAAAGTAACCTCTGCCCCACTACAACAGAGAGGTTCCACCAGTGTCGGCCAGCAAATCTCTCATTTGCATTAACTTCAAGATCTGTTGGTCCATTGATTCTTTACCACTTATTACCAACAATGAGATTCCTAACTGCTTTTCTCTTTTTTTTTTTTTTTTAACAGCAAGATCAATCTATTTGTTGTCTTTACCAAGGAGCTGAGGGGAAGTCAAGGAGGTCATGAATGGAAGCACGGGCAACCATTTTCCCAGAACCCTCTCTCTGTCCCTGATCCTGCTTTTAACTTCTTAAGAAATAAGTAGGTATTGAAGATGCCTAGAAATATATTATCTCATTTTCTTCAGGCTCATTATTTGCCTTTCTCTGACTTCTTAGCTTTTCCAATTTGTAATAATCATATGGAAATTAATCCCTAACTAACCATCTTTGTTTCTTCTTATTTTTCCCCCATTAAAAGGCTTGAATTTTAATGAGGTTGCCACTGTTGACATAATAGTGTTTCCACTGTGGATTCCTGTTACTTACAGTGCCAACCTATCCCACTGCCCTAGAGATTTGGAACGATGCACTTCAAAAAGAGTTTTCTTAAAATAACAGGAGGAGAGATTGTACTCTAGTTTAGTGTCTCTCCAATTTTAGTGCGCATAAAAATCACCAGGAGAATTCTTTGAAAAATGCCAATTTTTGGATACCACTAACAGAGATTCCGATTTTTTTAGGGTTAAGAAATCAGCATTTTTTAATAAGCATTGAGTTTTAATGTACGTGCTCTGTAGACTACAACTGACGATCACCCTTTTAAGAGGTGACATTGACCTTTGTTTGAAGAGTTCAAAAGGATTTTCTAAAAGAAAAATAAATGTTTGAGTGATGGAAAAATTATGTCTTGTGGATGCAAAAATTATCCCTTGAGATTGTGTATAGGTACTCCTGGATTTAAGAATAAATGTACTATGTACAAAATACATTTTCAAACCACTCATACTAGTATTAAAAAAAAATTCTTATTTCTCTTATAAGATCTTCATGTAACATTGTTTACTCACGGATTTTCTTGTTGGTTGCCTTGGAATTGCCTTTAAATACCTCTGTGATAATACAGAAGAGGAGATAGTGCAGTGCTAAAGACACTTTTCTTCAATGCTTGTCATTTCCCTCCCGATTCTTTTTGCAATAGCTTAACCTTTGACATGCATCAAGAGAGGAAAAGGAGAACTCCACAGTCATATAAATTTAGGAAACACTATATATTCTTTTCTGCTCCTTCACATTCACAATGCATTTTACCAGATTTAAGGCTCTGAGAAGTCCTGTAGTAGAATAACTATACCTTGGTGTTAATGTGGGTAGTAAACATCATACATTGGTTCTGCCTCTTAATTAAATTCAAAGGTAATTATTAGACAAAAATCTAATTTCATGAATCTTCCAATGAATTAAAATGAGTTTTGGTGATGGTAAGAAAAGCATGAACTCTATAGGCTCATATTTTGTTTTATTTTTCTTTATCCCCTCAGTGTCCCGCTCAGCACAGAGTACTTAATAATCAAGCAAAATCTTTTTTTCTCAAATAATTTTATTGGGCCTTAGATGAAAGTTTATAGTGCAAGTTAGTTTCTCACTTAAAAATTTATACAAAAATTGTTTTGTGACATTGGCTGCAATACACACAATGTGACAGCACTCTCCCACTTTCCACTCTAGATTTCCTGTGTCCATTCATCCAGTTTTCCTGTCCCTTCCTGCCTTCTCGTCTTGCTTTTGGGAATGAGTTGCCCACTTGGTCTTGTATATTTGATTGAAGCACATTCCTCACATGTGTTATTATTTGTTTTATAGGCCTGTATAGGCTTTGTCTGAAAAGTGGGCTTTGGGAGTAGCTGCAGTTCTGAGTTAGCACGGCGTCTGGTAGCCATAGTATCAGGGGGTGCTGCAGTCTCTGTCAGACCAATAAGTCTGTATTTTTTTGTGAATTTGAATTTTTTTCTACATTTTTCTCCTGCTCTATCTGGGACCCTATATTGTGATCGCTGTTGGGGCTATTGATGGTGGTAGCTGGGCACCATCTAGTTCTTCTGGGCTCAGACTGGTGGAGGCTATGGTTCATGTGGTCCATTAATTCTTTGGATTAGTATTTTCTTTGTGTCTTTGGTTTTCTTTATTCTTCTTTGCTCAGAACATGATGAGACCAATAGATATATCTTAGATGGCTGCTTGCAAGATTTTAAGACCCCAGCTGCTACTCACCAAAGTAGGATGTAGAACATTTTCTTTATGAACTATGTTATGACAATTGAACTAGATACTCCCAGAGACCATGGTCCCCAGCCCTCAGCCCCAGTAACTTGGTCCCTCAAGGTGTTTGAATGTGTTGAGGAAGTTTCTATGACTTTCCCTTGGTCAAGTTATGCCACCTTCCCCTAAATTGTGTGTTATCTTTCCTTTCACCAAAGTTAACTTGTCTACTATTTAGCTAGTGGTTTCCTCTCCCACCCTTCCTCTTCCTTGTAACCATCAAAGATTGTTTTTCTCTGTGTGTAAACATTTTCTTGGGTTGTTATAATAGTGATCTCATACAATATTTGTCCTTCGTGATTGACTTATTTCACTCAGCATAATGCTCTCCAGCTTCATCCATGTTGTGAGATGTTTCGTCAATTCATCATTGTTCTTTATTGTTGCATAGTATTCCATTTTGTGTATGTACCATAATTTATCCATTCATTTATTGATGGGCACTTAGGTTGTTTCCATCTTTTTGATATTGTGAATAATGTTGCAATGAGCATGGGTATGCATATGTCTCTTCATGTGATGGTTCTTATTTCTCTAGGATATATTCCTAGAAGTGGAATTGCTGGATCGTATGTTATTTCTATTTCTAGCTTTTTAAGGAGGCGTCCAATCAACCTTGTTGTAGTAAAACCAAACCAAACCCGTTGTCGTCCAGTTGATTGCGACTCATAGCGACCCTATAGGACAGAGTAGAACTGCCCCATAGGGTTTCCAAGGAGCTCCTGGTGGATACAAACCGCTGGCCTTTTCGTTAGCAGCTGTAGGGCTTAACCATTATGCTACCAGGATTTCCCTATTGTAGTTAGGTGTCTTAATTCAGTTAAGACAGGTCTCACCATCAAATCTGACTTACATAAAATAGAAATCGTAGCAGTCTTCAAGGATGCTAGGGGTACCTTCACAAATTTATTCCTCACTATGATGGTAAAAGCTGCGTCCTCTGGGCAGTCCATGTGTGAGTCTGTGTGTCTAGCCTGAGAAATTCACTCTAACATGCCAATTTTCCTAAATCTTTAGATACTTTCTTCTACAGTATACCAAGGAAGGCATGGTACTTCAACTTGATTTAGTGTAGACCACCTTGTAATCCATGCTTCAGTGAACCAACCAAATAGACTATTAGATCTTTTCTCAACCTCTTGAGCTGAAACATTGAATGAAGTATCTGTGCTTGGCGGGCACATATCAACAAACTCAGACTGATCCAACTTTATGTTACTTGCACCATTATCCCACACGCTTAATAACCATTCCCACACATATTCCTCAGGTTTCTGTTTGTACATATTAGAAAGGTCAAACAGTTTTTTTTTTTTAGAATAGCATACCTCCTTCTGGATCACACTTTGTACTTCACCTTTTGATGCTCGCTGGGACTTAAGTCTGGTTACAGGTCTAGAAGCAAAGATGGGTGGTGAGAGTGGGTTCTGGGAACATTTAGCAATGTCTTATAAGGTGTCTACCCTAGGCAATGCCCCAGGCAATGACTCACACACTGCCCCAGGCAATGAATCAGCCCCCTCACCAGGTGATATCGCAGACAAAGGCTTTTCAGACACAGCTGGCTTAATTTCATCAGATGGGTTGGAGAGGATATGGTTTTACTAGGGAGGGTGACTTAGCAGACAAAGTTGGAGTAAGCTGTTCAGATGGGAATAAGAGGGCTGGTTCTGTTGACAGGAGTGATTTCATGGAATTTAGGGGCTCAGTGTCCCCGGCTCCCTGATTATCTGCCTGTATATCCCCATCCCAAGTTTCAGAATCCAATTTCTTCCCAATCAATGCTCTCACTTTAACTTCAGACACCATTCAAGGTTGGGAATTCAGCTGGTGTTGTTATTTCGGCCACTCTTACGATAAGACGCTGGGTTTGGTTTTTGGCAATATCGTTCTGTTGTTAGAAGAAATCAGGCTTTCTTTCAGGACACAAGTAGCACTTTTGAGGTCTTTTATGTGGTATTTGGGCTGTGACTCTGAATCCCTAAGTCACCTCTTTCTTTCACCATTTTGTTTAGAGAAACTAGTACCAACCAATAAGCTTCCCTATACTTCTCATTCTGACAAAATTGTAGAAAATTATCTAATATGCAATAACCCAGAGCCTCACTTCTCACCAATACTTGATCTATTGGTGCTGATATTGTACATATTAATATTGCTACCTCATGCCATGGATTAGCAGCATCCTCTTTACTGCTGGTAGAGTCGTCAGCACCTTTAAGACTGGTCAGACTTGAGAACCAATTTAGAAAACTCATCCTTACAATTTTGTTTCTCTAGAACCACTCTTGGTACCAAATGTCTTAGGATGGGTTCTCTAGAGAAGCAAAACCAGTGAAGTATATGCTGTATATATACCTACACACACACACACACACACACACACACACACACATATATATGTATACACGGATATATGGAAACCCTAGAGGCGCAGTGGTTAAGAGTTGCAGCTGCTAACCAAAAGATCGGCAATTCGAATCCACCAAGCACTCCTTGGAAACTCTATGGGGCAGTTCTACTCTATCCTATAGGGTCACTATGAGTTGGAATCAACTCAGTGGCAATGGGTTCTATATGTATATATGTCATGGATTGAATTATGTCCCCCCAAAAATGTGTGTATCAATTTGGCTGGGCTGTGATTCCCAATATTGTGTGGTTGTCCTCCATTTTGTGATTGTAATTTTATATTAAAGAGGATTAGGGTGGGATTGTAACACCCCTTACTGAGGTCACATCTCTGAACCAATGTAAAGGGAGTTTCCCTGGGGTGTGGCCTGCACCACCTTTTATCTTACAAGAGATAAAAGGAAAGGGAAGCAAGCAGAGAGTGGGGGACCTCATACCACTGAGAAAGAAGCACCTGGAGCAGAGCACGTCCTTTGGACCTGGGGTTCCTGCACGGAGAAGCTCCTAGTCCAGGGGAAGATTGATGACAAGAACTTTCCTCCAGAGCCGACAGAGAGAGAAAGCCTTCCCCTGGAGCTGATGCCCTGAATTTGGACTTCTAGCCTACTAGACTATGAGAAAATAAATTTCTCTTTGTTAAAGCCATCCACTTGTGGTATTTCTATTATAGCAGCACTAGATAACTAAGACAACATACATGTATTTATCTCAAGGAAATGGCTCATGTAGTTGTAGAGGCTGGGAAGTCCCAAGTTTGTAAGTCAGGCATAAGGCTGGAGGTTTCTCCCAAATTACCTAGCTGCAGGGACTGAATAACCCAAGATTGACAGGTAAGATAGCAGGCTACTGGCTCACAGGCTGCAGAGATCAATGAATCCCAAGATTGGCAGGCAATACAGCAGGCCATTCACTCAAGTCCCAACAACTGGAGGTCAGATCATGATGAACTGGATGCAGGATCCAGAGCAAATGAATGAGCTTTGTCAGAACGTCCATATATGTATTGGATGCAAACCATACCCCTGAGGAAACTCCCTTTTCAGCTGATTGGCTAATAACATCAGATCACATCATGGAGGATGACTAGATCATTACATAACTGCCAAATTACATCAAACATAATTGCTAAACAACTACATCATTTCGTAGCTGGCAAAGTACATCATTATGTAACTGCCAAACCACTGAGAATATTGGCCCAGCCAAGGTGACACACAGTCTTAACCATCACAGAGTTCTGCTATTTTGCACGCATTCTTTACTAAGGATAAAAATTTTTATATTGCAATATAATGAAAAGTTCATACAAAATGGCTTAAAAAAATTTTTTTTTTATTGTGTTTTAGGTGTAAGTTTACAGTTCAAATTAGTTTTTCATCAAAATAGCTTTTATGATTGTTTACCAATGGGAATAATCTTTGGAAAACTATTGACAACCTGGTGTCAGTGACTGAAATCTTTCAAGTATCAAGAGCAGAAAAATGCTGAACTATAGAATTGATGATGAGCATTAATCAACCGCTGATCAAGTTCTTAAATGGATTAATAAACATTTAGTTAATCCTTAGAAAAGAATGCAGTGATCATAGAATAAATGTACTAGGAGCTTATGCCAGGCTGGACTCACATCCTTTTTAGGAAGTGTTTATTGGGCTAGAAAATATGGAGAATGCTCTACCATAGACATATTATAGCTTGCGTTTGGAAACACATTTGGCAATTTCTCTTCTTTATATTTGAAGACAAGATTAGAGTTATGAGAAGAGTGGATCTTGTTAGCAGTTTTGCAGAGATATATGAATCAGAAAGAGTGTCCTAATGCAAAATATCTAAAATTTTTCCTGTTCTAGTGTTCTATAGTTATTTACTATTTCTTTAGTTAAACCTTAAACAAGCTCCTTCAACTACACATCCTCCTCTTCTTTCTCCTCTTCCTTCTCCTTCATTCCCCTTTCCTGCTCCTTCTAATTCTTCTAGTCACACTCCCACACAATCCTATTTGCTATCATTTCTCACGATCTTTTCGATTAGCTCACATTTGTTAAAAATGGAATGAAAAGAATAAGACTCACTCTTTGATACATTGGAAATTAGAGCCTTTCAAAGACATTATAAGACAATTTCTGTAATTTTAAGAGAAAAGTTTAACTTAACAGTTCATTTAATTGCTGTTAAATTATCCAAAACAAGGGGAGCTTATTTTTGGGGGTTATTCATGATAGTTAAATTAACCACTAAATTATTTGATCTAGAATAAATATATAAAAAATATCAGCATATCAATTTTCACAAATATGTTTGCACACAGAACTCTATTCTCTTGCCCTCTATGAATGGAGTTAATTATACATATGCAAGTTCCAGCTGAAGAAAGCTTAATTTACCAGAAAGTTGGAGATGCTGGTATGGGAGTTCTATTCTTACACTACTAATGCATCCAAACATCCATTTTTAATCTTTCATGTTTCTTGCATGTAAATCCTTTTTAAGTAATGTAATGCCTTGTTCTTTTAGTGAAGACATTTTGTATCATTATTTTTTAAAGATAGCTAAGAATAATTATAATGTAAATCAAAATGTTTGCCCAAATGATTCTTGCCTTATTATGTCACTTGGGAGGGAGCATTTGAACTTGGCCTGTGATCTCTTGTACTGAAAACTAAGTACCCACTCTTGTAGTTGTTTCAATGTCTTTGTTCCAATCCTGCCCCAGCTGACCTCTCCTTTGGTCCCCAATAGCTGTCATATATCTTGAGGCAGCATAGCACACTGGTTAGGACTCAGGCACTGAAGTCCAACAGACCTGGAGCCATAACTCACCTATATCACTTACTATTTGATTTGAGGTAAGTGATTTATTCTTTATGTCTCAGTTTTTTCATCTGTAAATATTGACACACCACCCCAACTCCTCCCATCATGCCCCCTAGACTCAAGATCTGAACAGTTTATTTCCACAGCTGCTGGGGGTGTTGGCTGCTGATGACTCACAGCAAGGTGGCAGTCCACATCCAATGACTGGTCAATGAGGGTGTATAAAAGCCTGGCCCCCTTGGCTAATTCAGGCCAATTCTGCAGGGTTATCCCACTCCTGAGCTACCTGGGTCAATGGTTGAGGCCTTTCTGGTTGCACTGCCGCACAATTTTCTCCATCTGTCCAATCCCACTTCCTCTCTTCCCTTACAGGCATCAATTTCAAGAGGGAGTCTCAGTAAACTTTTTGCCTTCTAATCTCTGTCTCAGAGTCGGCTTCCCAGGAAGCCTGGTATATGACAGTATCTACCTCATAAGGATGGTATTGATATTTAAATGAGGTAAAATCTTAATAAATATTAGCTAGTAACATCATCATTATTAACAAGAATGGAATGAACCATACTTTCGGCCCGTATGCTTTTTTTATTGTGGTAAAATGTATATAACATAAACCTTAACATTTTAACCATTATTAAGTGTACTATTTATTGGCGTTAATTACACTGAAAATGCTATGCAACCACCACAACTATTTCCAAAACTTTTTCATCATTCCAAACAGAAACTATGCACCATTAGGTAGTATTTCCCCATTCTTTCCTCCTCCCAACCCCTGGTAACCACTAATCTATTTCCTGTCTCAGTGTATTTGCCTATTCTAGATATTTTATATAAGTGGAATTATACAATATTTGTCCTTTTGTGTCTGGCTTATTTAACTTAGTGTAACATTTTTCAAGGTTCACCTATGTTGTAGCATGTATCGGAACTATATTCCTTTTTATAGACTTTTATTGTTTGTATCTAGGTATCACATTTTGTTTTTCCATTCATTTGTTGGGCTGTTTCCACTTCTTGAATAATATTCCGATGAACATTGGCATACAAGTATCAGTTTGAATCTCTGTTTTCAATTCTTTTTTTTTTTTTTTTAATATTTTATTGTACTTCAGGTGAAGGCTTACAGAACAAATAGTTTCTCATGAAACAGTAGTACACATGTTGTTTTATGACATTGGTTAACAACCCCACAACATATTAAGCCTCTAAATTCTCAACCATTTTTTTTTTTTTGATGAAAATACAGATAGCCAAAGATACACCGTTTCAAAAATTTCTACATACACAGTTCAGTGACATTGACTACGCTCTTCCAACTGTGCTGTTATTCTCACTTAAGATGAAGGCTTACAGAACAAAATAGCTTCTCATTTAACAGTTACTACACGTGTTGCCCTATGACAATGGTTAACAATCTCACAACTCATCAAGAATATCCTTACTCCACCTTGTGTTCCCTATCACCAGGGGACTTCCTTGTCCCCTTCTGTCTTCTGGCCCTTGTCACTGGACTACTGTACCTCATTAGTCTCATTTGGTTTTTTTTTTTTTTTTAACACCATTTCAAAACTTTTTACTTACTCATTTAAGTGATATTGACTATGCTCTTCCAATTGTGCTGCCATTCTCGCCCAAGATGAAGGCTTACAGGACAAATCAGCCACCCATTTAATAGTTACTACAATTGTTGCCCTATAACAGTGGTCAACAATCTCACAACACATCGTCTGTTTTCAATTCTTTTGAGTGTATACCTAGAAGTGGAATTGTTGGATTTATGGTAATTGCATATTCTACTTTTTGGGAAACCTGCCAAACTATTTTCTACAGTGGTTGTACCATTTTACATTCCTACCAACAATCTGAGAGTTTCAAATTCTCTACATCCTCACCAACATTTGTTATTTTCCCAATTCAAATGCTTTTATAGTTACCGTCTGATACTGAAACCTAGAATCAGACTACTGAGGTTTGAAATCTGGTTCCACCATTTGTTGGTCATTTGACAAGTTACTTAACTTCCCTGTATCTCAGTTTCTTCATATGGAAATGATTAAAGATTATCTCACATCCAAGGAATGATTACTCAACAAGCAAGATGAGGTAAAACCCGTATGAAATTGTGTGCTACAGGTATAGTACGTAAACACAAGTAAGCCTGTGCCTACCTTGCTTACTGGTTAATCTACTCATGCCCACACCATAAGTTTATTTTGTGTACTCAATTAGATAATGCATATAAAGGTCTTATAACAATATCTGGATTATAGTAAACTCAATGAATGTCAACTATTATTATGATTGTAACACTTATTATCATTATTCTCCACTTAGTCCCAATGTTGTAAGAAGATGTGTCTATCATAGCACTCACTTCAGGAGATCTTAGAGTTGGAGGCCAATATCAACTCTAGAAACTACCCTAGAGAGATCTTTTCCAATTTAATGTAAAATCCGACAAGGAAAGAAGTAACCAAGAAGGAACAAAGTGAGAAATTGAGAAAAAGAGTTAGAGAAGCATTCATTTACTCCACAAACTGCTAAAATATCAAGTAGATGTTTTATGTTTCACTTGCTAATTTTAAGCAGGTAATTTAAATTCATCTCTTTTTTTCAATGATTTTGAATTTAATTGAATTAATAGTAGGGTGGTATGGATAGGTCAGCCTGAGTGGTTTTTGAGACTGAGGATATAGAACTTAGAACCAGAAGACTTGGGTTCTAAACCTGACTGTCATTTATATGTCTTTGGTATATATGTGTATTTAATAAATTTTTATTTTGTAATAATTTTTGGTTTATAGAAAAGTTACAAAGTATAAAGAGTTCCCATTTTCCCCTTACCCAGTTTTTGTAATGTCGACATAACCATGGTACATTTGTCAACAGTAAGAAATTGACATTGCCACAAAACTAACTAAACTACAGACTTTATTCATATTTCATCTGTTTTTCTGTGTTTTTTTTTTTTTATTTTTTTATTTTTCCTTTTTCTATTTCAAGATCCAATCAAAAATACAACATTGCTTTTGGTCATCTTTTCTCCTTACTCTCCTCAGGTCTGTGAAAGTTTCTCAGTCCCTCCTTTTCACGACCTTGAAACTTTTGAAGAGTACTCTTTAGATGTTTTGTAAAATATCCCCCCATTTGAGTTTGTCTCATATTTTATCATGATTAGACTGGGGTCATGGGCTTTCGAGAAGAATACCACAGATGTAAGATGAACTTCTCATCACAGCATACTGGGGATGCATGATATCAACATGACATCACTGATGATATTTAACTTGTTGTTGATGAGTGTCATCAGGTCAATTCCAAATCATAGCAACCCCATGTAACAGAGTAGAACTGTCCCATAGGGTTCTCTAGGCTGTAACCTTTACAGAAGCAGATTGCTGGGTGGGTTTAAACTATCAGCCTTTTTGTTGGCAGTAGAATGCTTAACTGTTGCGCCGCCAGGCTCCTTGATGTTAAACTTATTATTTGATTAAGTGGTGTATTTCTTTCCCATTTCTGATGTAATAAATAACCACAAAGTTACTGGCTTAAAACAACACATATCTTATATGTCTATAGGTTAGAAATCCAACATGGATACCACTGGGCTGTAACCAAAGTATTGGCAGGGCTGTGTTTCTTTCTGGAGGCTTTTGGAGAGAGTGTTTCGTTGTTTTTTTTTTTTTCAAGTTTCTAGAGGCCACCTGTATTCCTTGCTTTGTGGCTCCTTTATCCGTCATCATCTCTCTCTGGCTCTAACTTCTTCTGTCTCCCTTGTCTACTTTTAAGGGCACTTGTGATTACATTGAGCCCACCAGGTCAATCGAAGATAATCATCCTATTTTAAGGTCAGCTGATTAGCAATGTTAATTCCACCTGCCAGCTTAATTTCCCTTTTGCCATGTAAAATAACCTATTGGCAAGTTCTAGACATCCTTGGGGGGGCCATTAGTCTAACTATCACTGGTGGTGTCTGCCAGGTTTCTCCATTGTAAAGTTCCTATTTTCTTCATATGTATTTTCGATTCTCAGTTTAGTTACTTATCTCTGGAGGGAGGTAATAATAATGTTTGCCATCTCTAACTGCTCAGGGCAATGTAATGAAAGTGTCTGGCACATCATCTCTAAAAATGGTAGCTGAAGCTGAATCTGAAGGGTTTCACTCTCTTTCTGCAAATTCTTTCTCCAAAGTAAGAATGTGGCTATTTTTATTTATAAGTTTTCTTAATTCTTACCATTTTTATTAGAGTATGAAATTTGAAAAGTCCCCTTGGGTCCCAGGGAATAACATGCTGGTCAAAATATATCCTAAATATAGCAAATTCTTTATTAACAATTTTGGTGTCGCTAAGGGCCTTAAATAGATGATGCTAAAATCTTTGTTTAGCTCTGTCTATGATGGTATCTAGCAAACTTTTTATTATAAATTTTTGAATTGATAAATGTAAGAACTTGTTTTTAAATAGTTGTTTTTCATATGCACATTTGTGTATCCTGCACAAGGAAATGGGCACAGTAACTTTTAATAAAGATTGCTTGATAAAGATGGACTTTAGGTAAGTCTACATGTGGAGTTCACCGTGAGATAGGAGAATCCTTATTCAAGAATAAGTGCTTTTACTTTTATCTATGATTGTAATACATACTAAATAGTTATTGCCCTGAAAATATTCCATCTGAGTGTTCATTGCTTGCTGCAGAGTTGAAGGCAGAGCCAAATATAGTGTACAGTGTACTCATTAGTCCTGACCTAGTTAAGCAAACACTGTTGACTTGTTCTTGGTTTGCAGCATTAACAGAGATCATTTACAATACTCAAACTGTACTTTAGTGTGTGGGCAATCCAATATAAGATGACTTAGTACTGGGAATAAAGTTTACTTTCTTTCTATTTGGATTACACAAAAATCAAACACTCGATATTAAAAGTTACATATATAGAAGACCTAAAGGCCTGAATTTTCTTTTACAAAAAAGGGCAGGGGAATGGAATTTTGCTGATCTTAATAAACGCTCAGCAGCTAATGAGATCTATAGCTTTGTAAAAATGCTACCTTATATTTTATAAATTTGGACTAGTTTCGTCCTACAGAGAGAAACATGCCTAGGTAGGACCTACTTGTAGGTGATTGTTATTTAGTAAATATTTATTGACTGAATAAAATAAAAAGTCAAACCATAGATGCTAAGTTATGTATTGGCCTACAGGGTGATGGCCCTTTGTTGTTGAAGAGGCTGTCTTCATTTTTCAGATTAAAAGTTACAGGATGCTGTAGGAGGCAACAGTCCAAATAAGGTGGATAAAGAAGAGAATTTCAGTTCCTGGTTCATCACTATCAGTTGTATGAACTTGAGAAAATCGCCTTACTTCTCTGGTCTTTGTTTGATAATTCTTAGTGGATATGAACTAGATTAGTGTTTTTCAATTTTTTAGATTTTTTTTCTCAAGTGGGTCTTTTTTATGAAATGAAAGCTTTACTGAAAACCCCTGTATTAAACAGACATACTCTAGTAGAAGTGGAACAGAATATTGGCTTTTCTTTCAAGACAGCCTCTAAAGCACCTTCTGGAAAACCAGGACACCCACAAAACAGTTTTAAAGCCCTGAATTTAAATTCTTTTATCAACACATTGTGCCACAGAGTTTGATCACCTGTCACCTAGACCAGCAGCTCTCCACGGGCTTGTGACGCTCTGCTGTGTCAGTTGTGTTGCAAGTCATTTGTTATTAATTATGTTAGTCAGCAAAAGAAAATTTAGCTGCTAAATCAACATCATAATCTCAGGGAATTAATGCATTAATTCTCTCTTGTTGCTTAACCCCAACAAAAAACCCTCTGCCATTGAATCGATTCCAACTCATAGCAACCCCATAGTGTTTCCAAGGCTGTAAATCTCTATGAAAGCAGATTGTCACATCTTTTTTCTCTGCAGCCGCTGGTGGTTTCGAACCATTGACCTTTCATTTAGCAGTCAAATACTTTAATCACTGTGCCACCAAGGCTCCTTTGTTGTTTAACCAACCACCCCAAATTCTGTGGCTCATGACAGACATGTATTCTCATGATTCTCTAGGTCCATCTGGTCTTGCCAACATGGCTAATTTCTGTCAGCCGGGTGCCCTGGTGAAAATCAGAGGCATCTATAAAGAGGATAAGATAAAAGTCCAACTATTAACAGCAGCATGTCTTTCAGGTCATCAGGTAGGCAACTATTAATCAACAGTCTGTAACAACAATGTAGGTGTTCAGGGCTTCCATAGCAGTCTAGCTCTTTCTTACACCCCTCCCAACTCCTCTCTTCTCCCTCAGCTCTCTCTTCCTCTCATCATATTTTACAGTGCTTGGCCTGAGAAGTGACTAACATTCCACTAAGAAGATATAAAATTTCATTATTTTGAATAATCACACAGCTCTATTTTAAGAAGCATTGGATTAATTCAAGAAAAATTGAAATACAAAATTTTTAACAGGTGAAAAAAGTACAAATCCAGAAAAATTCTATGGAACAAAATAAATATATATTAAATAAACGTGGTTGGTATGTGTGAATGCATATGTGTTAAGTATAAGTGGTGCTAACTTTTATTCTACAAGACAGCATTCAACAAATTTTTAGGTCCCTTCAGCGAAAACTTTAGACACCCACCCACACACAAAGCATACTAAATAATATGTGTATATATATTTAGTATATGTATTAAATAATACATACTAATATGAATATATATGGGTATACATGTCATATAAGTAAACATATGCACCATTTCTAAGATTTTTCATACAAGGTAATAAGGCATTTAGTGAATATTGTGAAATAAAAGTTAGTTCCATTTTGTGCCATCATGTTCATCATATTTCTGAAAAAGGAAGCTATAAAACTATACTTTTAACTAACCAAATTACTTTCTAATAAAGAAGATAATGAATAATACATTTGTAAGGTTCTTTTTGTCATGGCAACTTCTTGCATTCATTCCCCATGAAATTAAACTTTTGAGATTTCATTTTCATTTGTTCATTCTTAAAGGAAGAGCCATATCCCTGACTTACTTAGTTCTTTTTGGTTTCTGAGATAGGAAAAATAAAATCAAAGCACATTTCTGCTACTTTGTCACATGCTGGAATTGAGCATAGCCACATTACCATATTTTCTGACTTAGTAAATGAGAAATCCTAGCTTCAAAAAACCAGGAAAAACTACTGCATTTACTGAAAAAAAAAAAAAAAAAAAGAAATTCAAACATTGAAGCTGAAAATCCTACTGATGGGCAAAATTCACCGGCTTGTTTGATAGCCTTAATTAGTGATCCTGTAACTGGGTATCATGTCAGTTGTCATGTAGCTGGCAGCTTTCACTGAGAACACATCTAAATCCCTATTCTTTCACTCCATCACAAACATTGTCATTCATCTGGGTGACAATTCATGCATAATATAATAGCCCTAGGGTGCAATTAATTTTAGCAGTTGCAAAACTTGTAAGAAAAAGCATAACTGGTATCATGTGTGCCTTGAAGGTCAGATGATGCCACAATCTACACCTTTGTTGCAAGACATGAAAATTGAAATTAACAGAAATACATCGATTAACATACGGATAGTTTAGCCTGACATACTAATGAAGCTAATCATATTTTACCAGACGAAGGCATTCTTATCCTCTACAACATATTATAATTATTTTTAAAAGAGAGGGTTGAAATCAATTTTAGGATTAATAATAATTGTTGTGTAAAGTACATACCAGAGGAAAAAGGAGAGGGGTCTTTACTCAAGAAAGTTCCAAAAATAACTTGATATAGTTGATTTATTTGATACCACTCATATTGTATCAGTGATGTATAGTTTCTGTTCCTTTCATACATCTCATGTCTCTCTCTTCCTCTCCATATTTGCTGCCATTGCCTAAGTTTAGGTCCTTATCATCTTTCTTTTTGACTACTGTAATAATCTCATATCTGGACTTACTTTAGATTTTGTTCAAATGCTGCCGGAAACATCTTTCTGAATTATGGTTCCTGACTCTTGGTTGTAACTTTAGGATACAGACCTGGAGTCTGATTCTAGCTTAAAGTCACACTAAAAATGAAGATCTTGATATATGTCAGTGATCTAACATGTTACACTTCTCTTACATTAATAAACCAGGGAAATCTCTTTGATAAGTAGGGGGTACAGATTTTTTAAAGCACTATTATTGAGTGTGTTAATAATAACTAACATCTATTGGCTATTTTACTGTATCTCAATCATTGCTTAAAGAGCTTTATGTGTATTATCTCATATAATACCCTCAACAGTTCTCTCAGGAAGTTGCTATAATTGTCATTTCCATCTTAAAGATGAGGAATCTGAGGCACAGAGAGATTAAGTATTTTGCCAAAGATTACAAAATTATTAAGCAATGGAGCCAGGTTTTGTACTTACACAAGCTGACTCAAAAGCTTGCACTTTTTCCACTAAGTTTGAAAGAAGGATGACAAATAACAGAAAAATCTAGAGGACACCATTTGGTGCCTCGTTCTCTGTAAACATTTGTAATGTTGGCCATTTGTGGACTAAATCTTGCTTTGGTATTTGGGTAATAGAGTTTTTCCTTGGTTAACTAAAGTGTCTTGTTTATTTTTTTGTGTTAGTCTAAAACTGAAGGGCAATATCTGATATAAACCAGTGTAAATAAATATAGGTCACTTTGTAGTCAAAGTAAATGACAAATGTAATTTAAGGGCTAAAGTCAGTCATTGTTGTGTACTGTGCAAGAGAGATGTTATATGCTCCATTTAACTTCTCTAAGTAAACAGATACTGCAGCTTGTCTCCCCCCCCCCCCCCGCCCCAACCCCTACAAAGGTTATCTGTAAGAATACAGGCTTGGAAAAGTGGAATATGAAGCTGATGTAGACGGCTTTTGAAAGATTTGTTTTAAAGAATAGATTGATCAAGTAGCATTCTGGTAGTTATCGATTTCTTTGTAAGTTGGCACCAGTTTACCAACTGTTAACCTTAGTAATTGAAAGTCACATGATGTTTCATAGGCTATGAGTTTAGATTACTGTACTATTTTATTGTATTCGGTTGGCCTGTCCAGTGGTGACACATACACAATTTGGCTATTTAGAAGAGAACTAATTAGAAGAGAGTAAACTTGCACAGCCTCTGTTGATGAGGCACAACTGCCTGGGTTGGATTGCTTCAGGGGGAATAAGGCAAGGTCCTATAATTTGTTAGCCTGCATATGTTTGCTATTGTTTTGGAAAGGAAAGGGAAGAGAGAAGTTGAGGAAAGGGCAGGGAGAAGAGGATAGTAGGTGACATAGGATAGTCGATAAGGAATTGAATGTGGAAAAACCATGATGCAGTTGAGTGTCAACCTTATTGAACACGTTCCTAAGTGCTATATAATCCTCAGGTCACACAGCTAGTAAAGAGTGGAGCAAGAATTTGGACTCAAGCAATGGAAGTCAAGTCTTGAGGTCTCACTGCACTAGCCACTTCCTAATTTCTAGGATGTATGCTGATTGTTTAACATTTATTATTTCATTTAATCTTTACACCTGCACTTGAATCTTATTACCATTTTGTAGAGGAGAAAACTAAGGATTAAAACAAAAATTTTTTTTAAGTAGATAACTTACCCAATTCATTACAATTGTATATTGCCAGAGCCAATAACATAATGCTAAGGGTTTATCAAAACCATGACCTTATACTATTATTAGCAAGGATCTTCTAAAGACTTGTATTTCAGATTACCTATTCTGTGGAGGTCCTAACTCCAGAGACCTGGATGGAAATCAGCTCCATTACTGTGTTCTATTTAGTTCAACTCAGGCAACTACCTTTTACTATCAAATCTTTCTGAATCAATTTCTAGTGCCTGCTTCTAGATTACTAGGAAATTTATAAACAAAACAAAACAAAAAACTCAACAGCAAATCTCTCTGATATTGGCCTAAACTATTAAGAAATTTGGGTTTCATCATTGGGTAGACAATATAATATCGGAGGTAAAAATTTTTTTAATTTACTCTTTATTTCAATAAAAGTGAACTCTTTTGTCACTCTATTGTAAACATCGGAAAAAAATTCTTACCTTTGCTTTTTTATTTGTAATTGTTTTGCTGAGTCTATTAGGAGAAAATAGAACAGGTTATATCTATTCATTCATTTAATCATGTTATAGATAGTAAGTAGATTTTACTTTAGTGCAGCAGAAACTGTCAGAAATAAGGACCACACGTAGGATTGTAGTAACCTGAACAAAATGAAAGATCAATAAATCCTGAATGTGTTTCATATGAGCATATATAACATTCGATACTTCTGAAACAATATGCACATTGGAAGACACTAACTTACACGCAATGTATTTTTTTCAAACTAGCTTCAGAAGTACTCAAGCAATAAATGTGCCCCCATAAAGAACACTAAAGGTGAAATATTAACAGGAGACATTGTGATTATGGAATCAAATTCTTAAATCAACACTGTGCACATTATGTACTCATTCAAGCATTTGGATAATACTTTTCATAGTGGTTTCTATGGTAGTTGCCTTATAGAGATACTGGATTTGCACACACAAACATTTTGGCAATTAGAGAAATATAACATTTGTTCAGAAACAAAAATACTTACAACATTCCTTGTTAATTAAAAAAAAAATTGTTCTCTCTCTCTCCAAATATATGCATAATATTTTCTGTTTGTATGTTATATAATTGCAAATCATTTCAATGGTCAATATACCAGTCAATAACTTCTTTCTGTTATACTTCGAGTAAAATGTAAATGATATGTTTAACTATATTAGTTCTGTAGTGAAAATGTCTGCGATGAATCCTGGCCCCCCAAAGAAGCAGATGTGTACTCTTGGACAATTTGTTTTACTTCAGTGTCTCAGTTTATGGCTCAGTCTGTAGAATAGGGTAATAATAGTACGCCTACTCCTCACTCATCGACTATCTCATTATTTGATATTTCACATTTACAATAATAGTAAAATATTTACTATGTGACTGTTTTGCACATTAATAATGTATATCTGGCACTAATCCATGTCGAGGTGTGAGGCCAGAGTAACGCTGCCTGTGATGATTAAGGTTGTGTGTTAACTTGGCTGAGCCATGATTCTCAGTGGTTTGACAGTTATGTAATGATGTAATTTGGCAGTTATGTAATGTTGTAGTCATCTTCCATTTTGTGAACTGATATGATTATACTCTATTTTTGCATAATACAGATTTTTGTATAACAGTCTGGTCTTTGGAACCTAACCATGTTGCTAAGTGAGGAGTGAGTATGGTTACCTGAAAGGATTGTGAAGATTATATTAGTATAAGTAAATAATGTATTACCTGCTCAATGAATCCTATCTTTAACAATGATGATAATGAGTGTATGGCATAAACAATGATATGTTTTATTTTTGCGAGCATTGTATAGACAAGAGGATAAAAATTGGCCAAATTTGAAAGTTAGATATTATGAAAATATCCTGTATTCAAGTTCTTCATCATACACAGTGGGAAATACATTAATCTCTTATTTTTCCATCATGAGAGAATATTTTCGACCTCAAATTTCTCTGGTTTGAGGGAGTATCATGTTAATCCCGGGCAAGTGACAAGATCTTGCCACAGCAGTGTCTAGCCCTGTATTAGACACTGACAGATTAAATGGAGAAACATTCCCCCAAGAAGAAAACAAAGAAACAAACAAAAAATTACTAGTTAGATTATGATCAAATAAGCAGAGTTTAAAACATGGATATCTTTAATGTTTTCGAATGGCCTAGAAGATACATTAAAAACAAAAGCAAAGATTTCCAGAACAGAAAATCTTCTAGGGTTAGCTAAATTAATCTCTGCAATTACTGTTATATTGTTTTGGGCCAAGTGAAAATGATGTAAATCTTCAGTCTATTAATAAAAACAGACTAAACAAACCTATATGAAATGGAGAATCCATGTAAGTTTAAACTTATGGCTGTATGTTGCTAGTGTTGTTTTTAGTTGTTGTTGAGTTGATTCTGACTCATGGTGACCCGTGTGTGCTGGGTAGAACTGTTCCATAGGGTTTTCATGGCTGAGACCTTTCAGAAGTAGTTCACCAATCCTGTCATCCAAGGCATCTCTGGGTGAGTTCAAACCACCAACCTTTTGGCTAGTAGTCGAGTTCTTAACCATTTATGCCACCCCGGAACTCCCATTACTAGTGTAGCATTCTGCTCTTCAGTTGGCCATGATATTATTTTGAAAATTAGATATAAATTGGTATACTTTGTTCTCTCAAATCTAACCTTTTCTACCTAGATTTCAAAGTTTACTACCAAGGTATCAACTTTAATTTCAGCAAATTAACTTAATCTACATTTTCTCCAACTTCTTCCCAATAGAATTTCTCTCTCCCTCCAGTTTCTCTACTCAGTGATTGGGAGAGTTATATGCGTAAATACATGTAAGTGAATGAAACTATGCTTGTATTAAACACAGAGTAAGAGCTCAGTAATTGTTGTTGTTAAATGCCATTGAGCTGGCTCCAACTCATAATGACCTGTGTATAAAAGAGCAAAACATTGCCTGGTCCCGTGCCATCCTCACAATCTTTGCCATTTTTAAACCCATTGTTGCAGCCACTGTGTCAATCCATCTCATTGAAGGTCTTTCTTTCTTTTTTTTTTTGCTGACCCTCTACCAAGCATGATGCCCTTCTCCAGCAATTAGTCCATTGTGATGATATGTCCAAAGTAAGCAAAATGAACTTTTGCCCTCCTCACCTCTAAGGAGCATTCTGGCTGTACCTACTCCAAGACAAATTTGTTCATTCTTCTGGCAATGTATGACATATTTAATATTCTTGTCAACACCACAATTCAAATGTGTCAATTCTTTTTTGGTCTTCCTTTTTCAGTACATATTACACGTCAACATAAAGAAAATGAAGATCTATATAATTGGACAAATAAATAACATCATTATAAATGTCAAAGAAATTGCATTTGTCAAGAAGCTCATTCTTCTTGGATAAACTATCAATGTTCATGGAAGCAGCAGTTAAAAAATCAAATTATGTATTGCATTGGGCAAACTGCTGCAAATGACCTCTTTGTCATCACTTTGATGACTAAAGTGCACCTGACCCAAGTCATGGTATTTTCAATCCCTCACATCCATGCAAAAGCTTCCAAATGAAAAAAGAAGACAATAAACATGTCGTTATTATTTTATATCCAAACATATCTTTCAGATGCCTACCAAAAATAAAGTTTTCATTGTAAACCAGAGGTTCATATTGAGACCTAGAATTCATTGACTGGGGAGATTAAATTAGGCGTTTTGAGAAGTGGTATGCTACCATTTGTTAGGAAAACACTCCCAAAGAATGAATGATTTGCCCAACAGTTCTTGGTACATAGTAGGTACTGAATAACATTAAGGATCATTTGAAACTGTTATCACTCCAAGGGGAGTACCAGAAATTCTGGTATGTTCCTCCTTCTTCTGAATGTTCTTTTGCCTATGCTTTGTAGTCCGTATTTTTTCCATTCAGTATCTTCTAGGATTATATTTATATTTAAAATTTCTGTGATCATTTCCATGCTCTCCATTGTCAAAATGTTTACATATTCACTTTGTGAATTTGCTACTACTTTCTTGACTTCCAGATTTTTGAGCTTATGAAGGTAGACTGAATTATTTCAGGTATCTTTTATATCCTTTTTGCAGCACCTGGGAGAAGGTTGAACACATAATAAAGATTGATTGTCTATACAAGCATATAGGAAAATTTACACACAAATTGCTAAAATCTTATGTAACATTTTAAATATTTTAATTTGAACAGGAAACTTTTTTTTTTTTTTACTTTTAATGTTTAATTAAGATTACATATTGCTTTTTATTAGATTTTAAGACTGAAATATTTGGCTGTAAAAATTAATGATGATAGCTGATTTATAGTTAAATAATATAAAAACACACACTTACCTGATAAGTCACTTTTTCCTCTTGTGTTAGCTTTACATAGTCATAGTATAGTTACTTTTTCTTCCATGTCAATATGTGGCATCATTAAATATTAATTATCAGGAAATTCTAATGAAGTCTGAAGTTTAATTAATGGCAAAAAGCAAATATTTGTTTCTTAGTTTTAACAAATGAACCACGGTAATGTGAGATAGTAACATTAGGAGAAATTGAAATTGGTTAAGAGTTATATGGGAGCTCTCTCTATGACCTTTGCAATTTTTCTGTAAGTAAAAAAAAATTCCAAAATGAAAATTTATTAGAAGATGAATAAGAAAATACCAATTATTCACAAATGCATTAATTATAAAGTGAGTAATGAGAAATGAGCTAAATTTTAAAAATACCGAGAAGTGATAATTAAATTTTCAGTGGCGTATTCAATCAATGGAATATGATGCAGTCATTAAAAACTATCATTTTGAAATATGGCCAAAATGTAACATACTTTTAATACCATATTGAGTAGAAAAAAAAAGCAACACAGATATCATGGTATGTATGCAGTGTGATTGTTGTTGTTCTTAGGTGCTGTTGAATTGGTTCTGACTTACAGTGACCTGATGTACAATAGAACAAAACACTGCCTGGTCCTGCACCATCCTCACTATCATTGCTGTGTTTGAGCCCATTGTTGCAGCCACTGTGTCAGTCCCTCTCATTGAGGGTCTTCCTCTTTTCCCTGACCCTATACTTTACCAAGCATGTTTTCCTTCTCCAGGGACTGGTCCCTTCTGATAACAAACTCTTGCCTTTCTCGCTTGTAAGAAGCATTCTGGCTATACTTCTTCCAAGACAGATTTGTTCATTCTTCTGGCAGTCTACAGTATATTCAATATTCTTTGCCAATAGCATAATTCAAAAACATCAATTTTTCTTCAGTCTTCCTTATTCATTGTCCAGCTTTCACATGCATATGAGGGGTTTGAAACCATGGCTTGGGTCAAGTGCACCTTAGTCCTCAAAGTGACACCTTTGCTTTTTAACACTTGAAAGAGGTCTTTTGCAGCAGATTTGCTCAATGAAATGCATCATTTGATTTCCTGACTATTGCTTCCATGGGTGTTGATGATGGATCCAAGTAAAATGAAATCTTTGATAACTTCAATATTTTCTCCATTTATCATGATACTGGTCCAGTTGTGAGGATTTTTGTTTTCTTTATGTTGAGGTGTAATCCATACTAAAGGCTGTGGTCTTTGATCTTCATCAGTAAGTGCTTCAAGTCCTCTTCACTTTCAGCAAGCAAGGTTGTGACATCTGCATAACACAGGTTGTTTATGAGTCTTCCTCCAATCCTGATGCCCCATTCTTCTTCATATAATCCAGCTTCTTGGATTATTTGCTCAGCATACAGACTGGGTAGGTATGGTGAAAACATACAACCCTGATGCATACCTTTCCTGATTTTAAACCACACAGTATCCCGTTGTTCTGTTAGAATGACTGACTCTTGGTCTATGTGCAGGTTCTGCATAGCACAGTTAAGTATTCTGGAATTCCCATTCTTTGCGATGTTATCCATAATTTGTTATGATCCACACAGTCGAATACCTTTGCATATTCAATGAAACACAGGTCAATATCTTTCTGGCATTCTCTGCTTTCAACAAGGATCCATCTGACATCACCAATGATATCCCTTGTTCCATGTCCTCTTTTAAATCAGACTTCAATTTCTGGCAGTTCTCCGTTGATATACTGGTACAACCATTTTTGATTTATCTTCACCAAAATTTTATTTGCATGTAATATTAGTGATATTGTCCACATTCTGTTGGATAACTTTTCTTTGGAATGAGCACAAATATGGTTCTCTTCAAATCAGTTGTCCAGGTAGCTGTCTTCTGTATTTCTTGGCATAGATGAGTGAGTGAGTGCTTCCAGTGCTGCATCCATTTGTTCTAGTGTGATTACAATCATTAAAATATGATAATGTGAGCAAGTACATCAAAGTGGTCATTCTAGAGTGGTGGAATTCTGAATTGTTCTTTTTCTTTTTGTCACAAGTGTCTAAATTCTGTAGCTTTTTTTTCTGGCTCATTATAAAAGGTGAAAGAGAGGATCTAAGTGACTGAGTGTATCCTGTCGTTTTTAGGTTGTTCAGTGCCCTTGAGTCAGCTCCGACTCATAGCTACCCTATGTACAACAGAACGAAATACTGCCTGGTCCTGTGCCATCCTGATAATCATTGTTATGCTTTAGTTCATTGTTGCAGCCACTGTGTCAATCCATCTCACTGAGGGTTTCCCTCTTTTTCGATGACCCTCTACTTTACTAAGCACAATGTCCTTCTCTAGGGACTGATTCCTCCTGATAACATGTCCAAAGTATGTAAGACGTACATACGCTCACCATCCTAGATTCTAAGGAGCATTCTGGTCATACTTCTTTCAAGACAGATTTGTTTGTTCTTTTGGCTGTCCGTGGTATATTCAATATTCTTCGCCAACATCACAGTTCAAAGGCATCAATTCTTTGGTCTTCCTTATTCGTTGTCCAGCTTTTGCATGCATATAAGGCAACTGAAAACACCATGGCTTGGGTCAGGTGCACCATAGTCTTCAAGGTGATATCTTTGCTTTTCAACACTTTAAAGAGTCATTTTTTGCAGATTTGCCCAATGCAAGGTGTCTTTTGATTTCTTGACTGCTGCTTCCATGTGTGTTGATGGTGGATCCAAGTAAAATGAAGTCCTTGACAACTTCAATCTTTTTTTTCCATTTATCAGGATTTTGCTTATTGCAGATTTTTGTTTTCTTTATATTGAGGTGTAATCCGTACTAGAAGCTTTCAAGTATATCCTAGGAACCTGAACTAAGCTATTTTAAAGGCAACGAGATATTTGACTATGAATCCTCAAATGTTAACTAAAAAGTTTTTTCCCAAATAATTTTAGTATGTATTATATAAGGGCACACATTATTCAGTCAATGGCTTATTCTTAGAGCTTGGATAATGGATTTGCTTCATTCTTCTTGCCAGTCAGGAGCATTCTCATCTCCCAAACTTTGCTCCATGCAAAAATGAGTAATTTTATTTGTGCTTAGTTGGGTGCTCTGAAAGCCCTTAGTCAAAACTTGTTACCTGGACACATTCACATAGGAGGAAGTGGAACTGAGAAGTGACTTGTGCAAATTCTAAGAGACACTGTGGTTTAAGAAACCAAAAAGCAAATTGTTGCCCACAATAAAGGGAAATCAAGCCAAAAGACACATTGTGGTTTTAGAAGTGACCTTGAGAGATTAGTGATAATTTAATCTCTCCTCGAGTTTATGTATCCTGACATTATTAACAGTGGCACTTTTGGGTCCATCTGGAGCCCTGATTCTATTTCCAGACTCTTAGGACACCAGTAAACCCCTCTTCTTGCATCCAGAGATTTTATCCTAACTTTCTACTTTGGGTATATGATCTGATAATTTTCTATTCCTATGCCAATTTCCTATTCTTTATTTAATTTAATTCAGAATAGTAAGAAATAAGTAGGAAATCTTTTAATTAGAAATAAAATATTATGAGTGTAATGGATAGATGTCAATGTTCTGCTCTATATGGACAAATACTATATAATTTTCTGCATTATTTAAAAAATTATTCAAGTAGTTGAAATATAAATGCTACTTCAAAATAAAAACACAAAAATCTGGGAATCACTTCCATTTTCAGAACTTTTTCATAGCTTTAAGACTCCTACTTTGGAATATTTCAGCAAAGAGAGGATATGTCTAATGTGTGTGTAAGTGTGAGGAGATTCTTGACAGAAGAGAGACCTTGGAATACTTCCATTCCTTGGGGTTACAGGAAGACACATATTTAGAAGCAAAGACAGAATCCACTGGACATTTTCTACCATCAAAAGATAAGCAAGACGTGTCCTTGAAAATCATTGTGATAGGTCACTTCTTCCTTAGAGGTTTTCCATCCTTAAAAATGGAATGAGCCATATATTGAACCCCTTTTCAGTACTTAAGCAGAATTGGGCAAGATTCAGAAAATGGAAACCATTCCAGAAACCACTCTTTACCCTTTCAATGGAGAAATTCTTTGATCGGAACTCACCACTTAAAAAGGGTGTGTGTGAAGGGATCCTTGGAAGATTTTCAACATTTAATGAGATAGCTCTTTGGATGATTTTCAAGACCTGGAGGGGTCCATAATGAAGAATCATGCCGCTTCCATTAGACTATTTTTCCTCTTCATGTTTACAGACAAAGCTGAGAATCTGTCCAATTTCTTGTTTGGCTTAGGTAGTCTTTATTTTAGTAGAAAGGCTAGTCGACTTGGCTCATTTGCAAATGAGAAGAGCAAATGAAGGCAAGTAACATTTAGACAATTCTCATAGCCAATGGGAGATAACTTTGTGTATGCTAGTTGCATTTTTTTTTTCCACTGTAGTTTACCAAAAGGAGTAATGTATTTGGAAAATGATGAAAAAATTTTGTCTCGTTTTACAGCTGTTGATCACCAGGTGATATGATGGCTCATGCTGTGAAAGAAACTTAGTTGAAATGTGTGTATTTTAAAAAACAAATTACATTCTTATACAGTTCATGCTACTAAATAATATGACACTTTTCAAGGCTCTGCAATATATTTAATTACTACTTACGTATTAGTTTTGAGAGTTTCCACAATAATCAGACTTGTTATTAATTTGAAAACCAGAGAGTCTTCATGTATCTTAATGCCAATTTCATTTTTCCTTGAAATTATAAATGTAATATTATATCAGGTATCAAGTATATTTAGTTAAAATTGTTTAAATGGCTAGAACACTCTATTATTCACCACAATCTGAAAAATTTGCTTTTAACTACACTTTGTTGCTATTCTTATGACAAGAAACATTACTCTTCATTAACACCAATAACAATAACAACAAAAAAAATCCTGCAGAGCTAACACAAAAAAAATCAACATTGAAAAAAGTCACATCTAAGGCTTTATGACCTGTGTCAATTGACAAAAAATTTACAGTGTTCCTTGATATTCTGTGACCACTGTATATCTAAAAGACTTTTATTTATATTTTAAAGTAAATACTGAAATAAAAATATTTGTCGATATTATTACCAGTTATTAGAAAATGTATATATAAATTGATGACTTCAAAATAATTTAATGAAAATATTTATGTTTCATATCTAGTGAAATTGAATGTACTTGTAACTGGCATAACTTGACTAGTAGGAAAGTAGATACAGACATGAGCACTGCATATTTTTATAATAAAGTCACTTTCAGACCTAATTAAAAAAAATGTTTGTCTCTTTAATTGATATTAGTTCCCAAGTCCCAGTCATCACCCAGGACTAAAGCATTCAGTTTCAGCAGCATGAACAGAATTAAAACCCATGATAAATGAATGATTTACTATAATATCAATGAAAGTTTGTTTGGGTAGGGTCTGATGACCTACTTCTATAAAGATTACAGCCAAGAAAACCCTATGGAACAGTTCTACTCTGTAACACATGGGATCGCCATGAGTCGGAATTGACTTGACAGCATAAGACGACAACAACATGAAATTATAAATTCAAGGGAGACAAGGAATCTAAACTATAAAGTCTCAAAGTCTCCATTTTTATAGGAGATGCCCCTTTTCTACTGTAGTCGAAGTCAGAGACTCTGCAAGTATCCTTTATGATACTGTAGTTGGTGAACATTCTTGCACCAATTGATGAACTCTGCACAGTAAATTCAATTATGGCTGTCAGCCTAACTCTGCTCAGTAGGGTAGTTCTAGTGAAACTCTTTATTCTCAATTTAAAGTAGGTTTCTACAGGTCCCAAGAGGGAAGAAAAAAAAAAAAAATCTTCAAAATAATTTTTAAATCTGAAAGGACCTATGGGATTTTATTTAACAAAAATTTGATACTGGTTCCCACAAAAAAGATTTTTGTACTTAGGTAAGCCATTCTGTCGAAAAATGAAATGGGCCATAATATTTTTGCTGCTTAAAATTTCATTTCAATGGCTTCCATTCTTTTTTTTCCAGTAGAATACAAATCCTTACACACAAAAGCCAACCAAAAAAAGAAAAAAAGTTTTGTGTCTTTAGAAGTTACTGTTTTAAAATGCTCAGGCTCTGAGGTGGAGCTGCAATGGAATATTCCTTTAGCCAGTGGCACAGACGGACATTTCTGGATGAGATTTTGCCCCCTTGTAGTGGAATGTGATGTACATTTTGATTCCCTGGCATGCCTACACTAACACCCATCTGTTGAGATGGCATTGTTCCTAAAAAAAGGTGGTTTGCCAAGCTCCCGAAGTCCCAGGTACCTGGCATATGTATACATTTCTAAAGGTATTTTCCAGAATTAAAAAAAAAAAAATCAAGGGAAGAGTTTAACTTAGAGTGCTTTCTTTTAGAGAATAACTTCATGGACAATCCCATACAGATGATGCTATCACTAAAATACAGTTTTAGTTAGAGTACCCTTTCTTATATTTGACATTGGGAAATTTGCATGTGGAGAAAGAGAATTCGATGAGACTTAGAACAAGTATTAGCTTATATTTGTAAACAATTCTCATTCATCACAGCTGCTGTTTTTCATGAATATCTGTATTTGTCATTCATGTTCTTTTTATTAGTTCTACCAAGTATTGAATAGGATGGTTTGCTAGAAAGTAGAATTTCACAGGATGGTTTGCTAGACAGTAGAACTGCTGTGACCAGTTTTAAGATGGAAATCCATACCCCATAAATTTGACAAGATAGTGTTGATTGCCTGAGGTTGAAAAGCCCTGAAATGGCTTACGTTAAAGTCAAATGATGGAAATTCTACAGAGCCCTCGAGTCCATGGGAAGGGCGGGCGTGACTGGATAATTTGGTTACTGAAGAGAAGACAACCCGTTGCTTAGCTACGGGACTCTGGGTGGCAGCTCTTTTCCCTCTCACATTTCCTGGCGTTTTGTTTTTGTAAATGTAGTTTCTTGCAAATGAGAATGTCTGCATGCAGATGTCCACATTGCAATTGTTTTGATTTGTAAAATAAAACAGTATTAGAGGAAGAAAAATACTGGGAGATGTAAAATTTGGAAAGAACCCCCCCCCCCCCACCACATTGTGCTTCCCTGCTTAAGTAGATTCAGTCAAGTAATATAAAACCTTCTAGAAACTTCTGGCTTTGATATGTATTTTGCAAGATGTAGTATTGGTGAGCTATAGCACTGGCAACAAAATATTTTTAATCTCTTTTAAGAATAATGGCTATATACTGAAAACAGAAACACCTGTTGCATACATATGTATTGAAAAAAAGTTTGATATCCAATCTACCTGCTTATAGGAAGATTTTTCAAAACTTCAATTTCAAAGATTTTATATACATGTACATGTACATAATGTGTATATTTTATCTGATTGCATTTGAGTTAACTTTTTTTTTTTACTTTGTATGCTATTTCCTCTATTAAGTTCCTTAGAAATAAGGTATAATAAAAACCAGACCAATTGCTATCAAGTCGATTTTGACTCATAGTGACCCTATAGGATGGAGTAGAACTGTCCCATAGGGTTTCCAAGGAGTGGCTGGTGGATTTGAACTGCAACCTTTTGGTTAGCACCTTGAGCTCTTAACCACTGCCCTACCAGTGCTCCTAAGGTGTAACAGAGGTTTCAAATAATATTCTATAATTTGAGATCCTGGAAGAAAATCATCATCATCACAATTACATTAAATAATATACTTATTTTGTGAGTTAAAACTTTATTGCATTATTAGGATTAAAATAACAATGAATTTTAAATAGCTGATTATGCTTAGAAACTCATTGGTAAGGAAGGTGTAAAGTAAATCCAAAAGTTTATAAAATCTATAATTCTACAAGGTCAGTAAGAAGATAGCAAAAGAATCATTGGCACCCAACTCATGGTGACCCCATGTGTTACAGAGTAGGACTAAGCTTCATAGAGTTTCCATAGCTATAATCTTTAGGGAAGCAGACTGCCAGGACTTTTCTTCCACAGTGATGTTAGATGGGTTTGAACCATGGTTGGTGGCCTAATGCAAACATTTTTTACCACCCAAGGGACTCTCCCTATTTTGTAGAGACTGAAAAATCTAATGTCCTTGGAAATGTTTTTCTACTGTTATTAATTATGTATGGCACTGAATAGAGAGCATTAAAACAACAGTGAAAGGAACTATCGTTAGGCTAGGAAAGCCAATAAGGCTTTGCACGACAGATTCAAACTAACAAATAAACATAGTAAAACAATATAATGTGAACTTCATAATTGATTTGGTTGTTAAAAAATAGAGTTTTAAAATTTTGCAAAAAAATAGAATTAAACTAAAAGTAGCAATTAAATAGTTATTGTCTGACAAATACACCTTAAAAAATGTGAAGATGAGAAAGGGTGAAATAAATTGGAGACCTAGAAAAAAAATCTGAAATTGTCATTATGACATCATCGGTGACCCTACTAAATACAAGATGCTAAGAAGCCAAAGACATGTCCTAGGAATCTAGGATAATAATAAAAGATTTCCAAGAGGACATAGGACTTGCATTGGGCTTTGACACAATGTCAAGATTTGTGAGTAGAGAAATGAGGATGGACATTACAGTAAGAAAAATAGTGAAAATAACAAAGGAGGACTATTGAATCAATGCTCTACAATTAAAATTTTATTTTTCATCATTGAAATAAGCATAAATATCATCAAAGTATAAAGTTACTAAACACGATAGAGATAAATTGTCAATTAAAGAACCATTTAAATGGCTTTTTTGGTAAGATTCAGAGTTGAGTAGATATTATAGAGGTATGTTATCTGTGATTTACATTTCACATTAAGGTCCTATTATCTCTTATTTTAGAGTAGTTATAGAAAAAAACTAAAAGATTATACACTAAAAACTTAATAACAGTTATTTTTAGATGAAGAGTCAATGGAACATTTTTATATTATTCTTTTGGTTGTCTATATTTTATAAATTCACAATGCACAAGTGTTACTTTTTAATTTTATTATGTTTTAGGTGAAAGTTTACAGCGCAAATTAGTTTTTCATTCAAAAATTTATACACAAATTGTTTTGTGACATTGGTTGCTATCTCTGAAATGTGTCAGCACTCTCCCCCTTTCCTTTTTCACCCTGAGTTCTCTGAGTCCATTCATCCTGTTTTCCTGCCTTCTCATCTTTGCTTTGGGGTAGGTGTTGTCCATTTACTCTCTCTCATAAACTTCATTGAACTAAGAAGCATGTTCTTTATCTGTGTTGTTTTATAGGCCTGTCTAATCTTTGCCTGAAAGGTGGACTTCAGAAGTGGCTTCAGTTCTGAGTTAGCAGGGAGTCCAGGGAAGGGATGGGGCATAATCTCCAGAGTTCCTCCAGTCTCTGTCAGATCAGTGAGTCTGTTCTTGTTTTGTGAATTTGAATTTTGTTCTACATTTTTCTCTCACTATGTCTGGGACCCTCTACTGTGATCATGGTCAGAGCAGTCAGTGGTGGGAGCTAGGCACTGTCTAGTTCTTCTGGATTCAGACTGGTGGAGACTGTGGTTCATGTGGTCATTTAGTACTTTGGACTAATATTTTCCTTGTGTCTTTGGTTTTCTTCATTCTTTTTTGCTCCGAACTTGATGGGACCAATAAATGTATCTTAGATGGCCACATTCAAAAGGAGCTGCAGCAGTATATTGACAGGGAACTGCCAGAAAATCAAGCTGGATTCAGAAGAGGACCTGAAACCAGGGATAGCATTGCTGATGTCAGATGAATCCTGGATGAAAGCAGAGAATACCAGAAAGATGTTAATCTGTGCTTTATTGACTATGCAAAGGCATTCAACTGTGTGGATCATAACCAATTATGGATAATATTGTGAAGAATGGGAATTCCAGAACACTTCATTGTGCTCATGAGGAACCTGTACATAGATCAAGAGGAAGTCATTCAAACAAAACAAGGGGATACTGAATGGTTTAAAGTTAGGAAAAGTGTGCGTCAGGGTTGTATCCTTTCACCATACCTATTCAATGTGTATGCCGAGCAAATAATCCAAGAAGCTGGACTATATGAAGAAGAATGGGGCATCAGGATTGGAGGAAGACTCATTAACAACCAGTATTATGCAGATGACACAACCTTGCTTGCAGAATGTGAAGAGGACTTGAAGCATTTATTGTTGAAGATCAAAGACCACAGCCTTTAATATGGATTACACCTCAACATAAAGAAAACAAAAATCCTCACAACTGGACCAATAAGCAACATTACGATAAACAGAGAAAAGACTAAAGTTGTCAAGGACTTCATTTTACTTGGATCCGCCATCAACACCCATGGAGGCAGCAGTCAAGAAATCAAATGACCCATTGCACTGGGTAAATCTGCTACAAAAGACCTCTTTAAAGTGTTGAAAAGCAAAGATATCACCTTGAAGACTAAGCTGTGGCTGACCCAAGCCATGGTGTTTTCATTTGCCTCATATACATGTGAAAGATGGACAATTAATAAGGAAGACGGAAGAAGAATTGATGCCTTTAAATTGTAGTGTTGACCAAGAATATTGACTATACCATGGACTGCCAAAAGAACGAACAAATCTGTCTTGGAAGAAGTACAACCATAATGCTCCTTAGAAGCAAGGATGGTGAGACTATATCTCACATACTTTGGACACGTGATCAGGAGGGATCAGTCCCTGGAGAAGGAGGTCATGCTTGGTAAAGGACAGGGTCATTGAAAAAGAGCAAGACCTTCAACGAGATGGACTGACACAGTGGCTGCAACAGTGAGCTCAAGCATAACAATGATTGTGAGGATGATGCAGGACTGGGCAGTATTTTTTTCTGTTGTAGGTAGGGTCGTTATGAGTCAGAACCTACTTGACAGCACCTAACAACAACAAGAGATGGCCGCTTGCAAGCTTTTAAGATCCCAGCTGCTGCTCACCAAAGTAGGATGCAGAAAATTTTCTTTATGAACTATGTTATGCCACTTGACCTAGATGTCCGTGGAGACCAGAGTCTTCAGCTCTCAGCCCCAGTAACTTGGTCCCTCAAGGCATTTGGTGTATCTAGGAAGTTTCTGTGAGTTCACCTAGTTCAAGCTGTGCTTCTTTCCACTATGGTGTGTGTTGTCTTTCTCCTCACAAAAGTTAACTTGTCTGCTATCTAGTTAGTCACTTCCCCTTCCCACCCCTCGTCTCCTTTCTGACCACCAAAGATTGTTCCTTTCTCTGTGTAAACATTTTCTTGGGTTTTTATAATATTTGTCTCATACAATATTTGTTCTTTTATGATGGACTTATTTCACACAGATAATGCAATCCAGATTCATCCATGTTGTGAGAAGTTTCATGGATTCATCATTGTTCTTTATTGTTGAATAGTATTCCATTGTGCGTATATACCATACCTTATTTATTCATTCATCTGTTGATGGGCACTTAGGTTGTTTCCATCTTTTTGCTATTGTGAATAATGTCACAATGAACATGGGTGTGCATATATCTATTCGTGAGGGCTCTTACTTCTCTAGGATATATTCCTAGGAGTGGGATTGCTGGATCGTATGGTACTTCCAATTCTAGCTTTTTAAGGAGGTGCCGTATCATTTTCCATAGTGGTTGTACCATTTTACATTCCCACTAGCAGTGCATAAGAGTTCCAATCTCCTTGCCTGCAACCTCTCCAGCTTTGTCATTTTCTGCTTTTTTTGATTAGCTCCAGTAACGTTGAGGTGAGATGGTATCTCATTGTAGTTTTGATTTGCATTTCTCCAATGGCTAATTATCATGAACATTTTATCTTGTCCCTGTTAAACTAATTTTTCATTCTCTGTTTATCCATAAAAAACCATTATTAATATTTTAGTCTGTATTTTTTCAGTTTATCTTCTCTTTAATATGAACTCTTAAATGCAGATCAAAACTACAATGAGATATCATCTCACCCCAACAAGGCTAGCATTAATCCAAAAAACACAAAATAATAAATGCTGGAGAGGTTGTGGAGAGACTGGAACACTTACACACTGTTGGTGGGAATGTAAAATGGTGCAACCACTTTGGAAATGATTTGGCACTTCCTTAAAAAGCTAGAAATAGATTTACCATACTATCCACCTATCCCACTCCTTGGAATACAACCTAGAGAAATAAGAGCTGTCACATGAATATATGTATGCACACCCATGTTCATTGCAGCACTGTTTACAATAGCAAAAGGATGGAAACAACCTAGGTGCCCATCAACAGACAAATGGATAAACAAATTATCGTATATCCACACAATGGAATAGTACGCAGTGATAAAGAACAACAATGAAACTGTGAACATTTTATAACATGGAGGAAGTTGGAGGTCGTTATGCTGAGTGAATTTAGTCAGTCACGGAAGGACAAATATTGTATAAGACGACTATTATAAGAACTCAAGAAAAGGTTTAAACACAGAAGAAAACATTCTTTGATAGTTACAAGGGTGAGGAGGGAGGGTGAGGGTCATTTACTAACTAGATAGTAGATAAGAATTATCTTAGGTGAAGGGAAGGACAGCACACACTACAGGGGAAGTCAGCACAACTGGACTAAACCAAAGCTAAGAAGTTTCCTGAATACAATCAAACACTTTGAGGGACAGAGTAGCAGGAGTAGGGGTCTGGGGACCAGGCTTTCAGGGGACTCCTAGGTCAATTGACATAACAAAACTTATTAAGAAAATGTTCTGCATCCTACTTTGCTGAGTGGTATCTGGGGTCTTAAAAGCTTGCAAGCAGCCATCTAAGATGCATCAATTGGTCCCAACCACCTGGGGTAAAGGAGAATGAAGAACACCAAAGACACAAGGACAGTTATTAGCCCAAGATGCAGAAAGGTCCACATAAACCAGAAACTTCATCAGCCTGAGACCAGAAGAACTAGATGGTGCCCAGCTACCACCAATGACCTCCCTGACAGGAAACACAACAGAGAGTCCCAGATGGAGCAGGAGAAAGCTGGGGTGCAGAACTCAAATTCTAGTAAGAAGACCAGACTTAACGGTCTGACTGAGACTGGAGGAACCCCAGAAAGCATGGCCCTTGGATTCTCTATCAGCCCAGAACTAAAACAATTTCTGAGGCCAACTCTTCAGACAGGGTTTGGACTGGACTGTGGGACATAAAGTGATACTCGTGAGAAGTGTGCCTTTTAGCTTAAGTAGATACAAGAGACCAAAGGGGCAGCTTCTGTCTGGAGGTGAGATGGGAAGGCAAAGAAGGTTAGCAGCTGGTTGAATGGACATGGGGAATCAAGGGTGGAAAGGAGGAGCATGCTGTCACAGTACGGGGAAAGCAATTAGGGTCACATAACAATGTATGTGTAAATTTTTGTATGGGAAAAAATAAAAAAAAGAAAATAATACGAACTCTTTAAAAAATCACATGCTTAGATTATTTTTTTGGATATTTCCCTTGTTATTTAATATTCTAATACATCACTAACAGTCTAAATCTGCTTCCCAATTATACTCATTAATTCCATATAATTCAGTCAAATCATGACAGTAATTTAAATGTTCTCGGTCTCTTGTGCCTTTTTTAATTTTTTCCCTTTAATGTTAAGTCACTCTATGAAGACAGTGACACTAACATCTTTATTTTGCTACTTGTGATTAGGAAGTATAGAAGCCTAAAAATATACTATAGCAAAGCTGTGGGTCATATTTTCAAATGTTATAAACATTCTCATTTAATTCTTGTTTTTTTCATTTAACTTGTCTTGGTAACTTTGCATAACTAATGAAAGACATACAGCTTGTAACACAACTCCCTATACTCTAGGTATTACTACAAATATCTTTGAGGCTGTTTATGTTGAATACTATCTATAAGTAATGAATGCCTTTTCTCTCTTCCTCTCTCTAGCCCACCCTTACACTGCAGGCACTGTTGAAATAGTCTGCATACCCAACAAATGGCATCTGTATGACAGCTTATTAGAAAAGAACCAAGTCTGGTGGGGAGATGACACATGGCTTTTCTAGTTGTTTCCTCTAAACAGGAATATTAGGTACAGGGTTTCTTCCGGGGAGTCTCTGTGGAAAACCAAGTTTTTTATTTTATGTTTTGAGCATTCTGACACCACTAAAAAATGTTGTAAAAGCAAAAACTGACAATAATTGCTGCAGCATAAATTTTAATACCATCTTCATCAATAGGCTAAAATATAATTCTAGTCTTTAAGTTGTGAAAATTTATAAAACAAGTATGTGAAAATGGTAGGCAGCATGAACAATAATTCTATAGGACTGTTGTGTAGAGAGGTCATTGTTTGCAGTTTACAATCACAAAACACTTTATTTAGGAATCATCCATCATATATAATATTTTTAAAAAGAATTCAAGGAAGGTCAAATTTTATGGTATTGGATATAGAAATGAGAATCTTTTAAGATAACCCTTGCAACATTTATGGACTACATATTTAATACATTTGTTTAAAGACGATTTGTAGGCTACAATTATTAAATGTATGTTTTTAGTATATAACTGAACAACTCTTAAGACTTCCCTCTAAAAATGAAGACCAAAGCATAAGACATATATATATAGAAGGAAGTATGAAGATGGAATTTAAAGACGAAGGCCAAGTAGTGTTTGAATTAAATGAAGAATGCTTTTCTTCTTCTACTGATTTCAAATATAGAAGGCCTTTAATAGGTCATGAAGGGGTGAGGATGGGCAAATAGCATCAGTTACCTTATTTACCTATTTATTCATTCATTTATTTATTATATTCCTTCATGGGATTGTTTTACTGTAAAGTATACATGCTGTAGCCTCTAGAACTTTTCCATCCTTTTAAAATAGCCAATATATGCCTTTCATTAACACTTCGGACCATTTTAAAGTAAAAATAAGTATCTTTAAAAAAATCTGCTTATTCACATATTGTCCTAAAAATAAGTGTAAGATATATAGAAGTGGCCGCATCTACTCAGGCTGGACCAGGTAAATTCAGCAGAGAACCTTCTGGTCCCTACTTATTTATGCTCGGCTCTTTCACAGTAGCACAAAACAAATTAAGAGGTTTTAATCAACACAGAAAAGTTCCTTCCAAATCCAAACAGCTGGTCTGAATAATTTATTCACTTTTTATTTAAGCAGTCTGCTTTCATTTTTTTCTTCATGTATTGTTTCTATTCTAAAAACTACAGTGTCCCATCTCCAAGCTGAGAAACACCGGCCTGAATTCCCTAGTAAAGGGAAGTGTGACATGAAATAAATATGCATTTGCATGTAACAAATGAGAAGCAATTAAATATTGTTAAACTAAAGGGGAAAATGAAATGTCTATGGAGAATCCCAATGCTACAGTCCTATTCAGGACACACACACAGAAACAGGGGTAACTGCTTGTTTTGCTCATGTTCCAGCCCAAGGCTCTATAGTTACACTTTCCTAATTTTTTTCACTAGTAAGGTGATGAGCAGAAAGTAGAAGACTTGGTGATCTGAAAGGTGAATGCTTTATTCTGAGTTCTGGGAGAAACAAAACAAAACAAAACAAAAGAACAATTCAGAGCTATTTCCATGACAAGTTGGGAAGGACCCAGGATAAAAAGTTGAATGTAAGCTCCCCCGAGCATCTGTTGGTTTCAAGGATCATGGTGTTTTGAGCGGAGTAAGAGTCTAGTGTTATAACAGACTATCTACTCAAGTCAATCATTCTGCCTCCCTCGCTATTATTTCAAGTGGATAATTCCATTCTTCACTTGCCATCTGAAAAAATATTGATGTGGGGTTGGACAGGCAGAGAATAGCAACGAGGCTGCTCTTTTGTTAACTCAGGGCTCTTTCTATATATACAATATGGGGCAAAATGCAATAAGATCTTTCCTTTTAAGGCCGATAAACTGGTTTGCAGTCACTTGCTTTCCAGAGAATTGGTATCCTTGGAGGAATAAGTGTTTCGACTTTCACAATGATGATTTTGAAGTCTCTTATTTATATGAACTTTTTATTTATATGTTCTGACATCTATTTGTTTTCTCCTCCCTATCCCTACTTGCTCCCCTCCCCAAGTCTTATAAGCTCATAGCTAGAATGTATCAAGATGTGCAGTCTTACCAAGAGGTAAAGCAGAAATGGTGGTGAAGAGAATACAGACTTTGAATCAGATCATTTTGATTTGACTGTAGCATCCAGCATTCACTAGCTGTGGGATCTTGGGTGAGTCAGTTACTCCCTCTAAGCCTGAAATTCCTCATCTAAAAAAATGAAATAATATTAGTACCCAGCACATAGGGCTGTTGTGGGAATAAAATAACAAGTATGAAGTGCTTGACCTTGTCCCCGGTGTAGAATAAGCTATCTATATTGCATCAAGATATTTTTCTGGAGAAATGCAACATCATTTCTCAAGGACTACCACACAGAACTCCCTAAGTAGCCTTCCCCAAGTTAAAGATTCAAACTTAGACTGCTCTAGGCTACACACACGCACACACGCACACTTTTTTTTTCCTAGTAAAGGAAATATGATTTTCTGGATCTTGAATTTATGCAATTGTTGACGGAAATGTAGGAACAATGTTAGGGTAATGAGAGAAAAGTAAGGTGGGAAATCATAACATATAATCACAACAGTGGAGTACAATAATGAAATTTGTAGATGAAATATTATTTTCTCTTTGCCATGGTAAGCTTTACTTTTCCTGAAAGAACTTAATGTCACCTAGGAAAAAAACTTGCCTTGTTAACTTATTCCCTCATTGCACGTATAGAGGTACAATAGTTTATTAAAACAAAGAGTGACTTGACATTGCCAGCACTCATTGTTTGTGTTCACCTGTGACATTTACAAGTGAAGACACACAGAACCTTCTTTTGTTTCCTGGATAATCACTCAGGTGTTAAAGAAGAAGTTGATTCAGTTTAAATGGCATGATTTTCCCAAGCCTTGGGAAAATAATTGATGGATTTTCTTCGTCTTTTTCCATAGCTCAAATATACACACTGCAAAGTCATGTCTATCTGTTTAATTTTACAAGGCTGAAAATATTGAATTTAAAGCTTAGGTGTAAGTTTAGGTTTATTCCTGGTGTTCAACACTGTTTAAACTTTCAAAGGCGAATCGGAAATGAAACACAATTGAAACTAAACCAAGCTTTTTCTGCCTGCAAAGGGGCCTTAATATTTCATTTTATGTTTTCAGACTGAATCTAATGAAAACGTGATTTTATACAGATTCCTTGTGTCAATTATTTCCTGTATTCCTTCTAAACTGATCTGTGCATTCAACGTGAAGCTTCATTAAGGATCAAGCCAAGTTGTCTTTAAAAAGTACAGGGTTTCAGTGATAGACAGATGGTGGCTTTCATGATGTCAGGAAGTGTCAGATATTATGGTTGGCTGCGGAATGGTGGCTACTATCCAAACAGATTGAGAAACAGACAGAAAGAGAAAGAACACCATTTGTTTTATTTAGATACATTGTGAACAGAAGGAAGCAAGACAGAGCATACTTTTACACATCTTTTTTCCACTCCTTGTGAAAACAGTTTAGGATTTGTTATGTTATATTAGCCCTTTCATTATGCAAAAACATGTGAAAGCCAGAGACGCTGGTAAAAGAATTTGTTTCATTGTGATTTTCTATGAAGTTTGTTTATTTTTACAAAATGTAATTTAAAAAAAAAAAACCCTCTCATTGGAAATACTAAATGCTTGAACCACGGAGAACTGAGATGAGGCCCTTTAGAAGTGCTATACTGTTAGAGAATGTGAAGAGAGTATTGACTTCATGACCCAGAAAGAGGGACTCTCAGAGAATGTTATCACAGAGGGTTTCAGTTCCTAAACAGCAGGTGCTACTTCATGAAGTACCACAGAGCTTTTTCTGTGGGGATTTAATTCGTATTGGCAGCCAGAGGGCAGTGTCAGCTCCAGACAAATATGTTGTGTCCAGTTACAGAATCAAAGCTGCGTATAGCTCCGGCTTTAGAGTTCAGGCCTCTGGGCACTGTAATACATTGGTAAGGACCTTCTTGAATGTGGACTTTTGCTAGTATATACAACATATTAAAACCAAACCCAAACCCGTTGCCATTAAGTCAATTCCCACTCATAGCAACCCGAAAGGACAGAGTACAACTGCCCCATAGGGTTTTAAGGAGCAGCTGGTGGGTGGACTCAAATTGCCGGGCTTTTGGTTAGCAGCTGTAGGTCTTAACCACTGTGGCACCAGGGCTCTGTACAACATACTAGATGCCTTTAAATTTCCCTTTCTGCTGTTTACTTATTATTGCTATCTTTTAATCGATCCCTTGGGAAGTAACCAAATTTGGCATTTTTGATGGATTAGAGATTCAGCGTCACAATCTGCCCCTACAGTTGTGACCCCAAATCATGCTGAATGTATTGGAAATTTGGTCCCTACTGTAACTCCCTCAGATATTTGAGCCTGAGGGACAATACTAAAACTCTAAATAACTAAGGGAAGACATGTGTCACCTAAAGAAACCCGATGATCTTCAATTATATAAAATCTACAGATTTGGGACCAGGAAGGACTCTGAAAGATCTTTGTAGACTAGCAGTTTTCACACTGTGTTTTGTAAAGCCCCAGAGTTTCATGGAGGTGCTTCAGGGGCTGCTGTGGAAGGTGAGTGAGAGGTTAGGATTCCAGCTCTCTATCTCTGCTTCATCTAGATAGCTGAATAAATGAAGTGTCTTTCCAGCCAAAAATCTTGGCATAAGAAATGAGCATTCTTCTAACAGAACAGTGTAAAACATTTGGCTTGGGCTGAGATTTGGGCATGAAGGTGTTTTAATTACTCCCTAAATTCAAATAGGAGTCAAATTCTAGAGGAGCATATAGGATAACCATGATAAGGTAGAAGGACCTCAGTTCTCATCCCCACCCCTCATATTTTGAATTCTATTTATGACCAAAATACCCAGAGGCTTTAAGGAGATAGAAAGTCTGAAAATAAGAAATCTCAACCATCCCTTCTCCCTTCCTCCTCCCCCTACCCCTCACCGTGCCCCCATAGCTGTACTTCAGGCAGCAGTATTTAACAGAGTAGATGCATGTCTTTTTGAAGTGATCTAATGCACAACAGTATGTGAAGTTTTGTTGGGTAGTTTTGGAACCACAAAATAAATGCTAAATGATAGTTTATAACAGTTACTAGTCGTCTTTTCATTAGAAAGCAAAAGAAAACTCTCGAATTCTTCCTATTGATTGTTTAGACTAGCACACACACAAGGGAGAGAACATACTGAGACATCTGGTAGGAATACGGTATCAGGATCAAGGGTAGGAACTGGAGAAAATGCAAAAGCAAGGTAATTCAGACCCTTTATGCTAAGGACGTCTCTGACGCAAGAGTTATGGGGTGAATCTCATATAATTTTGACAAAGTTTTGGTTTATGCAGTACATTTTATTGCATTAATAAATAAAATTAATCCTTGTTCTACCTTGCAAAGGATCTGAACCACCTGACAGGATAAAATTATGTTTCTCCAGAGCATGATTTTAATATCAGTCTTGGTTAGGAGTCATCAGCTATTGAAAGAACGCTTGTAAGGGGAAATGTAACATTAGAATATTTGCTGAAGCTATTAATTTATATTACAGAATTTAAATATCTGGGAGTGATCTTAAATCTCACTTGGATCTCAAGGGTAGTACAGCTTGAATCTATATTAAGGTGTGTGCTATAAGAAGAGAAAGCATTTGACATACTATTTATTGCTTCAATGTTATTTTATTATCAAGTTTCAAACAACTACGTGGAGAGTTATCTGTAAATTAAGATGCCACTGGTTTAGCAGTTCAACTTCTTATTAAAAAAGAAGTTGAGGGGTTGTTTCTTTATGATTTTCTATAAAGTATATTTATTTTCCTTTTTCCAGAATGCAATTTAAAAAAATTCTTTCATGGACCTATCAAATGCTTAAAACTGAGAGAGATCACTTTAAACTCTGTAAAAAAAGGAGAGTTTCTTTTTTTTTCCCACTATTTTAGAACAGGAAAAAAAAAATTCCTTACTTCACAGAAGGGTACAACATTACTTGACCAGGTTGGTTGGTGTTAGAGTCATAGTTTAAACCCAGAGCTGCAAAGCTGTCACCTAGTATTCTTTTGTTAATATCACACGGGTAATTCTGTATGTCACCATCCAAACTTCAATCAATTTATACGAATTTATCAATTTAAAACAACATTTAAAACACATGCCCTAGCATTATAGGTAACTCTTATCAGAGATTTCTAAATCCTACATACTTAGCTGATCATGGCATGCAGTTATTTAGTTGTATAAAACCAAAAAACCAAACTCATTGACGTCAAGTCAATTCGGATTCATAGCAACTCTGTATGACAAAGTAGAGCTGCCCCATAGGGTTTCCAAGGAATGGCTGGTCTATTCAAACTGCCGACCTTTTGGTTAGCAGCTGTAGCTCTTAACCACTGTGCCACTAGCGCTCCTATTTAATTGTATACAACCCCACCCATTGCTGTCAAGTCAATTCTGATTCATACTATATATATAATATTACATATACATATATTATGCTTGTTTTATTTTTATAATACCAACATCTTCTTGAAACTACTTATAACTTTAACCACAGAATTTGTGCATTTTTAGGGAGAAAGGGAAAATTAGAGATGCTGGTTCTCTCATTTCTAGATCCCCTAACTCCTGATAAGGAGACATGAACATGATAATGAGAAATTGGGAGGAAGGAAAAATAAATCTAAAATTCATCTGTGTTAAAGTAGTATGCAGAGATGACATGTTAACTCTCATAGGGGTAAGAAGAAGAAAATTCACCTATATTCTTGCCACTCAAAACAGTCCAAATTTTAAACCATTTCCTTATGGTCTATTTCTGATTTGGCAGAAACATTTTTCTTTAATTTAGTTGTATCATATACAATTTGAAATTTTATCTTACATTGGAATTTTCATAGCTAATACCCTCGAGTGGAGAGATTAGTGCTGATTTTTATGCTCTTCATAGTAATTTCTCCAATATACAATTTTCCCATGAGTTTCTATTTCTATTATAGTCAAAAGAAAATGTTGAAAATAAGAAATTCAGAAAATCTTGGTAGAAAGGTGGGGAAATTTAATTTCTTCAAACTATAACCTGCCTCTAATAAAAAATTTCAAATGATGTCAATAGGATCCAGCCTCCTTGTCTTCCTTTGGGTTAGATCTCTTCTCTGATTTCATGGAGGAAAGCTAGATGCTTCAGCTTCACAGAATCACAAGACATGGTTCAACAGAACAGTCTATTTTCCCAATAACTCAGAATCCCATAAAGTAATAACAGTGACACTGATTGACTTTATTTGAGTCTTGTGCCCATCCCTGAATTAATTATTGTAGAGAGAAAGGGAATAGCCTGACTAGTTTTACCTAGTTCATGTATTCAACTCCTGATTTCTAAGGGTAAAGTCTAATTCAGCTAAATGGCTGAGAGTGGAATGAGGTGTTTGCCCAAATCAAAGTGAAGATAGTGTTACCATAAAAAGAAGGAGAGGATGATGGGAATAAAAAGTGATAAATGACCACTAAAACTTTTATGAAAACACACATTCCTTAATATTTTCTCCTACCTCGTCTACCTCGCTCTTTTTGCATCTCTTTATGTACTTTCTATGTTTCCCATTTTTTAAAAATGATTCCAAATACTGAGCTGTCTTTCTAGCTCATCTTGTCTCATTTTTAATCATCTTGTCTCTTCTCACTATACTCCTTGGACAATTTGGTTTGCTTTGAATGTTTCAGTCTGGGTAGATAGATCCCAAATCTTTATTTCTAGTCCAGCTGTGTCTCCTCAGCTTCAGTCTGTTAAGTCTACATACCTAATAGATATTTCTACGTGGATGTCCCACTCTAAAATGTCACAAGTCTCATAGTGAAATTGTCATCTACCCTTCTGAAACTGTGTTTTTCTTGTCCACCTTCTCTTAGTGAATGGCACCATCCTCCCTCCAGTTGTTCAAGACATTTTTTCTTTTCCAGTAAATTTGAGAGTGCTACTTCCCCAATATCCTTTGATATTATTAATGTCTCTCATTATTTTCTATTTCAAGGCTATGTCTTTTGAGGAAGCTTCTCTAATCACCCCTGATGCTTACTCCAAGGACTGGGTTATATGCCCTCTCCCACTGTAGAGTTTTGCACTCTGTATCCAAATTCCTTTCTCAGTTGACTCTCTTCCTCAGTGGACTAAAATTCCCTTGAAGATGGTGATTGTGCATTAGTCAAAGTTGTATCTTCAGCCCCTAACACACTGCATAGTGCTTAATTGCCTCCCCCAAATAATATTTATTGAGTAGATAAAAGCAATAGTTATATAATGTTATAAATAAAAACCACAGTCACAGAAAAGTTGTGACTTCTTAGGTCAGATGACCAGTGATTTACTGTGAATGTGGTTATAGACAAGAATTTCAACTTTATAGTCAGGTTATTACATTTTTCTGAAGTTTTTTTGGACACAGTCAATCAGGGTGGGCCTGCTGAAAAAAAATGTGCTCCCTTATCTTCAGGAGTTTATCGGCGTCATATGAGACAGATTTTTTTTTAAGTATCTATGTAACATTGGCTCAATAATGACAAATTGATTAGGTTTCATCTCTGAAGGGAGTTGATGGCCTAACATGAAAGCAGGAATCATTATCTGCAGTTGGTCATTAATCCCTATAAAATATCCTTTACTACGGTAGTAATTGCATTTATAAATTGAAAGCGAAAATATATTTATGTACAGGTGAAGATTTCTGTTTTGTGCTATTTTCACTGGTGTGTAGAAGGTATTTCTAGACACTTAATATTCTCTACATGGGTTTATCAATTTGTTTAATACAGGTCTCTACGCTTTGCCTTTACAGTAGATAAGATTTCTTCCTTCATCACTTACAACCCTGTGATCAAAGCCACAATCAAAATCCACTTTCTAGTAAATGTTATTCTGAAACACATTTGTATATTTTCCAATAACCAATCTGCCTTATTACAGCATAACTCGGTATAAAATTTTGGATTTTATATATATATATATATGGAATTCTTCATATTTATTGTGGCAAAGATATGTAGTGAAAGAAAAATACTTGTATTCTAAATTAAGCATCTACTTATTAGTTTGAGGGCTATTTATTTTAAAAGTGTTGCTTTTAGTTGACTTTAAGAGTAAAGGTGATTTATTTATATGAGCATATGTAATGAAATCAAAAGGTATGTGTTTAAGTGATTATATCCCATAATTGCTGACTTAAGTTATCAGGGTTTCTATAGATGTGTTTATCCGATTTTCTTTCATGAAAAATGATAAAAAACTGAAGGTCATACATTTTAACTTCTATTTGTGTCCACCTAGATGCTCATATCTAACACTGCTTGTGGTCGATAGCACACATTGGTGACACAACTGTTCGTGTTATGTGCTGTACAAGAGAAAACTTATTCTAGGGCTGAGAGATTGGATAATTACATTGGTCACATTTGCAATAAGTTATGAACAACTGAACCAACATTCTTAAATTATAGAATATGAGTAATGTGATGACCTATGGGCAAGATATAGCCTTTATTTGTAAGTGAGATTCTTTAACAAGAAAGCACACTCCCCCTACATGTATTTTTCTTTCTTTTCTTTTTTTTTTTTCTTTTTTTTTTCTTGCTCTTTCTATTGTTAATTTCTACCTTGATGGCATTGTGGTCAGAGAAGATACTTTGAATTATATCAGCATTTTGGATCTTGTTGAGGATTGCTCTGTGGCCTAAGATGTGGTCTATTCTGGAGAACGTTCCATGTGCATTGGAAAAGAATGTGTACTTTGCAATGGTTGGATGGAGTGTTCTATATATGTCTATGAGGTCAAGTGGGCTGATTGTGCCCTTTAGGTCTTCTGTATCTTTGCTGAGTTTCTTCTTAGTTGTTCTGTCCTTTACTGACAGTGGTTTGTTGAAGTCTCCTACTATTATCGTGGAACTGTCCATTTCTCTTTTCAGTGTTGTTAGAGTTTGTTTTATGTATTTTGGTGCCCTGTCATTGGGTGCGTAGATGTTTATTATGGTTATGTCTTCATGATGGATTGTCCCCTTAATCATTATATAGTGTCCTTCTTTTTTTTTTATGGTAGATTTTGTTTTAAAGGCTATTTTATCTGAGATTAGAATTGCCACTTCTGCTCTTTTTTGGTAGTTGTTAGCTTAGTACATTTTTTTCCAACCTTTGACTTTTAATAAATTCACATCTTTGTTTCTAAGGTGTGTCTCTTGTAGACAGCATATTGATGGATCCTGTTTTCTTAACCATTCTGTCACTGTCCATCTCTTTATGGGTGCATTGAGTCCATTTACTTTCAGTGTAATTATTGATAGATGTGAGTTTGTTGCTGTCATTTTGTAGTGCTTTTTTTTGTGGTGCTGAAGTTTTCTTTGTTCTTCTTACTCTCTTGTGCTGAGTTACTTTTGTTTGTGGATTTTGTGTTCATTTCTTTTGTTTTTGTAGGTTTTGTTTTTGCTGAGACTTTATGTTTTTCGTCTTTATTTTTATGAGTTGGTTTGTTAACTTTCTTTGTGGTTACCATGAATTTTACCCTTATCTTTCTAAGTTTGAAGCAGTCTACCCTTACTTGGTATCGCCTTGCCTTCCTCTCCATTAGATGGTTCTATACCTATGCCATTTATTCCCTCTTTTATTGTTTTGATGTTGTTGTCATTTATTGATTAACTGCTCTGATTCCCTGTTGTATTTCTTTTGGTTTTGGATAGTCCTCGAGAGTTCATTTCCTGGATTGGTATCTGGCTCGTATGATCCTGCGTCCTAGGTTCTGCCTGTGAGCTGAAGCTGTTTGTCCTCAGATTGAAGAACTCCCTTTAATAATTCTTGTAAGTTTGGTTTGGCTTTTACATATTGCCTTAATTTCTGTTTATCTGGAAATGACCTAATTTCACCATCAAATTTGAACAAGAGTTTTGCAGGATATATTATTATTGGCTGACAATTTTTTTCTTTCAAGATTTTATATATGTCATCCCATTTCGCCTTCTTGCCTGCATGGTTTCTGCCAAATAATCTGAGCTTAGTCTTACTGTTTCTCCTCTATATGTGACTTCTTGTTTTTCATGAGCTGCTCTCAGGATTCTTTGTTTGTCTTTGGTTTTGGCGAGTGTGAATACGATATGCCTTGGTGATTTTCTTTTGGGGTCTCTTCTATATGGGGTTCTTTGAGCTTCTTGGATGGCCAGCTTTTCATCTTTCATGATATTGGGGAAGTTTTCTGTCAGCAGTTCCTCAATGATCCACTCTGTGTTTTCTGTTTTCTCCCCCTGTTCTGGAATGCCAATCACTTGTAAACTTTTGCTTTTAATTGTGTCCCACATAACTCTCAGGGTCTCTTCATTTTTCTTTGTTCTTTTTTCTGAGTTTTCTTGAAAGAGAGTTGTATCCAAGTGTTTGTCTTCAGTTCCACTGATCCTGTCTTCCACCATTCCAAATCTGCTTCTCAGCCCTTCTATGACATCATCCATTTCTGAAATCTTGTTGTTTATCTTTTGGATTTATAATTGTTGTTTTTGTATAATTTCTAGTTGTGAATTTATTTTGGCATTTTATTCCTGCACCATCTTCCTGAATTCTTTGAATTTTTTGTCTGTATTTTCCATGAATTTGTCTATTTTTTCCTCATGTTTGTCGGCTTTTTGCCTCAGTTCTTGGAGTATTCTGAGTATTAGAGATTTGAATTCCCTATCAGGTAGTTCTAGTGCATTTTCTTCCAGAGGAGAGTCATCTGGTGTTTTATTTTGGACACCTACTGGAAACATCCTATCCAGTTTTTGTAAATTTTTGATATTGTCTGCTGTTTTGGGGGCAGTCTCTAGTTATCTTTCTCATTTATTGATTGTAGATTGGTTTGTTTCATCCCTTTTTTAAAAAAAAAATTTGGCTATGTCTGAGCAGGCGGACTGTGTGTTCTTTGTTGTTTGCTCATCTGTGCACTCAATACTTTTTGCCTCCTTCTCCAACTGGCAGGGTCAGTCACTCAGATATGGTACAGCAGGGCAGGTCTAGCTGAAGAGGAATAGCTGGGATGGGATGTTTGTGGCACTTACTACAGCCACCAGGGCAGGTCGGTAATCAGTGCAGGGCAGGTTCCAGTAGGCCGTGCCTGTGCTGCTTGGTGGTGTGATGTCAAGCGCATGGTGCAGGTAGGCAGGATGCAGCAGGGAGATTGTTATGTGTGGAGCTAAGATGGATATGGGAGAGAGGAGACAGGAACAGGAGCCAAAAACATACAAACAAACAAAAAAGAATGCTAGGGGAGCTTGCTGTTGTAATGGAGAGACGAGAGACTATGAAATGGAGAAAAACAGAAAGGGGAAGAGGAAGAAAAGAAAAGAATGAATAAACAAAAATCAGAAAGGTTAGAGAACCACAGAGTTCCCAGGGATCCCACCAATGCAGCTATGAGGTCTGGGGAGGTCACTCTCAGGTGTTGCAGTACAGCCTGGCTAGAAGACATAGAGCTATACAACACCTGGTATTCAGGGATCAGAAAGAAAAGGAAAATATAGAGAGACGAGAGAACTGAGCAATGAAGAAAGACAAAAAGGGAAAAGAAAACAAAACAAATTAAGAAAAAAGAACAAGAAAGGCCCCCCCAAAAAAAAGAAAAAAAAAAGAAATGCCCTCAGGTATCACTCTGCACATCTGTGGAAGCTGAAGGGGAGTTCCTTGCCATGCAGCTCTGCCTGGCCAGAAAGGGCTCCCAACTCAAGAAAAGGAAAAGAAAACAGACAAACAATTCAAAACAAACAAATGAACAAAAGCCCCGGGATCCCACCGGCATGGTAGCTCAGACCAGAAAGCAGCTCCACACTCGAATGGAGCTCCACAGCCCCTTAGGAAGAAGCAAAGATGGCGCACGGAGCCAGGCACTCGAGCGAAAGGAGCTGGAGGCAGTGAGAGGCAAGCAAGAAATCAAAAGAAGTAGAAGAAAAAAAAAAAGCAACACCAGCAGCCAACAAATGGCACTCAGAGAGCCAGCTAGTGTGGGCTGGTGTTTCTGGACAAGAGACACTGTCCACGGGAAGCAGAGGAGGCCGAGTGTGGGTGATGAAGGGTAGAGAGTTGGAAAGCATATATCACAAATTGCTGGCACTCTGCAGCTCCTCAGGAAGAAGCAAAGGTGGCACACGGAGCCAGGCACTCGAGTGAAAGGAGGGGGAGGTGGCAAGAGGCAAGTGAGAAATCAAAAGAAGCAGAAAAGAAAAGCAACACTAACAGCCAACAAATGGCACCCAGAGAGCCACCCACTTGGGTGTGTGGAATCCAAGCAGCCGGCGCTTCCCAGTCAAGAGACTGTGGCCGTGGGAAGCAGAGGAGGCTGAGCAAGGGGGAAGAGGGGTGGGGGGTAGGAAAGTGCACACCGCAAATTACCGGTTGTTTTTTCTCCCGCTGGACGCTCCGTGAGGCTGCTTTCTCGTACCCCCATTTGCTGGTCTCCGATAGGAGTCCAAGATGGTAGATCCACGCTGCGTTATCTGGTAGGGGACCTCTGCATGAATCTCTCCTCGCTCTCTGTTCTCTGTCAGTTTTCTCACTCCATTTGGTTCTTGGCTGAGTTCTTTATCTCTTCATTTGATGTTTTAGGGTTTCAGGATTATTGTATTCTCTGTTTGGCTTAGTTTTTCGGATCTTTGCTGTGGAGGGAAGGCGTGGTGCTTCTGTCTAGAGCGCCCTATTTTTCTTTCTTTATACTGGAGTAGATGAGTGAAAAAGTTGATGGGCCTGGCACTAAGACAAGTCTTAATGTCATATAAGGAAGGAAGATAAACTAAGTTAATCCATCTCTGCCCATGTTTGAAATGCTATTTTAGTTGAGAAGAACACATTTCTTTTTAGATTTTTCAGCTCTGAAAATTCTTAAAATAAATTTGAATTTAACTTATATAGACATGTTCTTCCCCCTTAATCCAAGTCACCCCATCAAGCCAGTAATGTTTGTATGTGACTCAGTCACTCATTATTTTGTATTTTTAACAAATAATAATCCTATACACTAATCTTTTTCTTGGATCTATTACCTTCATATCTTTTCCAGTTGGTTTAGCAAGGGTACTGAATGTGTTTTAGATTGCAACCTTTGAGAACAATTAGATTTTTATAATTTTAAAAGAGCTGTGGAGAACCCACATGTATTTTTAGAAAATGTCAGTGATGATGATCAGAAGAGCACTTGGAATAGCTCTAGGTGTGAAGTCAAATGGCTGGAGTTTGAATCTTGGCCTTCCCAGAAATTAGCTACTTGATTTCATGCAAATCACTTGATCGTTCTAGGACTCAGGTCCCCAGAAATAACAGTAACAGCCTTGGAGGAGTATAATGAGCATTAAGTCAATGTGAAAGTCCCTATCATAGTCTCTAGTTCCTGGGAGGTGGGCTACAAATAAATGTTTCTGAATGTGTTAATAAATTAATACCTAAACGAATGAATATAGGTATTATTTAAAAAGCCAAAGCAAAAAATTCATGTCTTGAGGATTGAGTTGCCGTTGGAGTAAGTGTAACTTAATATGAAATAATAGCATTATAGAGAGTTTAATTTCAAATTAGTATGAGACAATACTGAATTCCAGAGACTTTACCCCCTTTCTAGGTCAATGTTTGTCTTAATAAATACTTTTTTGTATCACATTGAGGAGCAAGATTCAAATTTTAAATATCCTTGACAAGCTGAAAAAATAAACTGCCAGCAATGACAAGCTGATTTTTTTGACAACAAAGTTCTTCATAGAGCAAATGCTATAGAGAGAAGAGATAAGTCCTAATAATAAGATAGAGGAAGATTCAGGGGCTATGGAATTCTTTCTGTAAATCAGCATTATCATTATAATGGCTTAAAAATGTTATGGATATTGCCACAGAAGGATATGAAGGAAAAGAATAATTTATGAAATTTGTCATTAGAGATCATCAGTGTATACATTCTTTTATGCATTCATTCATCTCATAATGGTTAAGAACTCGTCTACTAACCAAAAGGCCGGCAGTTTGAATCCACCAGCTCCTCCTTGGAAACCCTACGGGGCGTTCTACTCTGTCCTATAAGGTCCCTATGTTGTTAACAACCCCACAACATGTCAACACTCTCCCTTCTCGACCTTGGACTCTGTATCACCAGCTTTCCTGTCCCCTCCTGCCTTCTAGTCCTTGCCCATGGACTGGTGTGCCCCTTTAGTCTCATTTTGTTTTATGGGCCTGTCTAATCCTTGGATGAAAGGTGAACCTCTAACTGCTGATCTTTTGGTTAGCAGTTGAGCTCTTAACCACTACACCACCAGGGCTCCAATAGCACAAGCAAGAGAACAAGAATTCAGGAGAAAGCGCCATGTAGCCTGATACCTAAAGAAAGAGTAGGTATTAACAAGTGTGCATGTGGGCAGGTGGGGGCAGGGGAAGACAACCGATGCTCCATGGACAGAGTGACATACATTTTCAGAGGTCTGCAGATGAGAGAGTATGTCTACAGTCTGTAATACAGAGGGAGTGCATAGCGAGCTGCAGATAAGGTTAAAAAGCAATCAGAAGCAGATCTTGGAGGGTTTTTTAAGCCTTAAAAGACATGAATGATGTTTGTTAAGGGAAGCCACTAAAGCACTATAAGCAGGGAAATAATCTGATCAGATTTGTAGAATTCAGTCTTGATACTCTATGGTTTGTTATATCTACTTTTGGACCACACAAATAAATAAAATGTAGCCCATGGAGATTAAAAAATATTTACAAGTTAAAAAGAATAAGTTTTTCTTTCTAATTAAAGAAAATACGTAATGTGGGGTAAAGGCCATCATACTCTAGGACACTGCTTCTCAAACTGTTTGTGTTGAAGGATTAGTTTTCTTTTTTTTCCAATCTGTCACAGACTGACACTTTTATGAAATACAATAAAGATGAATTACTAACAAAATAAACTTAAAAAAAGACGTACAAAACACAAGCCTCTACTTTTATTATTAGATTCAACAGACATAAAATTGCATTTCCATAAACATAATCAGAAGAAACATAACGTAGGGAGAGAGGAAAGAATCACAAAAACTCCACACATTGCTCATTGAAAGTGTGTGTGTGTGCGATTAACATTTCCTTCCTTACCTCATTGTAGACCAGTAAAAACCAGGTCACAGAACACATTCAGAAGAGTATTGCTCAGGGAAATAGTTTGTATATTGATAGTGATACCAATTTACTCTCTAATTTTTGAAGGGTATAAAAAAAGGAACAAAATTAAGCAGAAAGAGGGATTTGGATACCAGGTGAAGAGGTACGGAACTACAAAAATAAAGAAAATCTTAAACCTGTACCTCTACAGCTTCATTATTACCAAGGAATATTAAAATTCCTCTTTCTCGGGATACAAAACGGCTTTCGTGCCATTTTGCCTATCACATAATCCACTCAAGCCCAGGTATATTACACTGAAATATTCTTGCAGACAGTAAGGATCAATGAGTTTGACTTTCACTTTTTCTAGAACATCAGGTTTTTCTGGCCATGTTGGACAGTAATTCTGACATTAGGCAGTTTACTACCAGATTCTGTATTCTGAGAAAGCACGGCATGCAAAAAGGGTGATCGAACTGTTCAATTAATATTTGCTTTTGATATTTTAAATGATAGAAATCAGGAAAAAAAATTTCAAATGAGAGGTTAAATGGATACATAGTTACCAATTGAAATTAAAAAATAATTCATTACAGACTAGACAAACAGTAACATTCATCAATTTGAAAACATTCCTTCTATTTTTTCTCAGCCTCTCGTTAATTTACTTAATTTAATCTATGTTTATTGAGCATCTACTATAAACCTGTATCTGTGTTAGGAATTGAGATTAAAGAAAACATAATCCCTATGTGCAGATTGCTCATAATCTAGGGAAAAATGGACAAAAACATATAAGTAATTGCAACCTAGTATGTTAACCACTGAAGTAGCAGTATCTGTAACAGAAGTTCAGTATCGGGAGAGACTTTTGAACTTTCCAGCACCCTCTCCTAAGGACTAAGGAAATATTGTGGGAAGTCTGGGGCTCTGCAAAATAAACCTATCAACCTATATATTTTAGTGCTCAAAACAATTTCCAAAGTGTATGTAATTTTCAGCAGTCGGTATTCTTAAAACTGTCCTTCCCGATCTTCTCTACTCTTTTCTCCTATTGTGACTATTCCCCATCACTGGAATCTGGTAAGATCAACTGGCTATAATCACAATGACAATGTTAATAAAAATGATTCATTGAATGTATTTTATGGGGTAGTCACTTTCCTATTTTTATTTCATTAATTCATTCAACAACTGAGAGAGAAATATTAAGCCCATTTTACAGATGAAGAAATTAAGGTGATTTGCTTAATATTATAAGCAGTTTTGTTGCAAAGCGAGAATTCAAGCTCAGACAATTCTGCTGGTTCTAAAGCTTGTTCTGTTTGCACCACGTTATTCTGCCTCCAGCATTATGCTGCCATAACTGTGGTTTTTCTGTAGACTTCCTCCCTGACGTCCAAATCCTTTGTATTAATGCCCACCTACATTCTAACTCTTTGCTATCAGAGAGCTATATGTATAAATTCTCATCCAGATTCTTATTTCTCTGTATTGTTGATTAGTCCACAATCAGTCTGTTGCATCATATTGTAACCCAGATGAACTAAAGCTCTCTAAGTATACTCTCTGAGAGTGTATTTTACAGACTGTAGCCCATTTCAGATCTATTTGTGTGTGTTTGTGTGTGGGCTGTCGAGTCAATTCTTACAGCGACCCTATGTGCGATAGAGTAGAACTGCCCCATAGGGTTTCCTAGGCTCAAATCTGAAAGAAGGTGGAATCTAAATCTTGAGTATATGAATTTTATTTATTTTCTCGTTAATAAGAGCATGATAAATAAAATTGATGTTTTCTGGTTTTTCTATACAAAGCACTTGGAGGAAAAGACTTTTAAAATGTTAGTTAAATCCTATTTTGCTTAATATGATGTATTTGTATGATGACTTGCATTCTCTATCCTGTATTTGGCAAGCCTTAGGCATTTTAAATTAATGAATTTCTCAACCACTTAGAGAGGAGATTTAAAACAAAGTTTACTCTGAAGATGTAACTTGAGACTGAGTTATACCACTGTTTTATTATTCCTAATGGCACTGAGTCAATCCACAGATATTTCATCCTGCAATTTTCTACGGTTATGAAAATGCATAATGTTAATCATTGTAATACTTTATAAACTGACCATAAACCAATGTTTATAGTCAGTTAATCATTGTATTACTTTGCTTTAGGTAGTTTAGTACATTATCATAATGTAGCAACCTACTTAATATAAATTTTAAAATGAACACAATAAAAGTTGTATAGCATTAATATATTATGCATTCTAACCTGAAATTTTAAAATACAACTAAAGTCTGGACAGAGTTCAGATGTTCTATGACTTTGGTTTCCTCTAGCTTTGCTGGGAAAAGAGTGAAGAATTAATGAAGGACAGAGAAAAAAACTATTATTATACCTCTAGCTATTTATGCAACCATTTCACAATCTAATTCAGGCAAGAATAGTTTTGGATTTTCTCAGGCCATCATTTAGGAATCGACATCTACGATTTTTGAATGACGAAACTTCAAATAAGAGAAACTTACCCCATATTTATTTATAAAAATCAGTAGGTTTGGTGGTAAACTCAAAACCAAACGCATTGCCATCTATTTGATTTCAACTCATGGTGGCCCCATGTGTTACAGAGTAGGACTGAGCTCCATAGGGTTTTCTTGGCTGTAATCTTTACAGAAGCAGATAGCCAGGACTTCCTTCCGAAGCCCCAGTGGCTGAGTTGAAACTGCCAACATTTCAATTAGTCGATGAGCACCAACTGGTTGTGTCACGCAGGGACCTAGGTCTGGGGGTTAAAAACTACTGCTGTTGAGTCAATTTTGACTCATAGCAACACTAGTAGGACAGTGAAGAACTGTCCCATAGGGTTTCCAAGGAGTGGCTGGTGAATTCTAACTGCTGATCTTTTTGTTTAGCAGCTGAGCTCTTAACCACTGCGCCACCAGGGATCCCAGGTTTGCGGGTAGGTGATACTAATTTCAATAAAGTAAGGTAGTACTTCTCTTATAAATGACTTCGAGGAATTTTTTATGAACACTCTTAAAATTAAATGAATCATGTCAGGATAGAATTGGATATTATCTTTGTCTGAAAACATTTATTGAGTGACTGTTATGTACCAGGCATAGTGCAAAATATTCTCTTGTACAGTATCACCTTTAATCCTTGGAGCCCTGGTGGTGAAGTGGTTAAGAGCTTGGCTGCTAACCAAAAGGCTGATAGTCCAAATCCACCAGCTGCTCCTTGGAAATCCTATGGGGCAAGTCTACTCTGTCCTATAGGGTCACAATGAGTTGGAATCGACTAGAGGGCAACAGGTTTTTCAGTGGGTATAGGGCTGCAGTACAGATTGCAATCCTGGGAGATAAAATTTGGAAATCTTCCATTAATGCCAAACTGTACTGTTAGTTGGAATTTTTAAAAAGCAGTAAAAAGAATCAGTATACATGTAAATTTTTCTGTTTATTGGATGACATGAAGAGTATGGATACTATGAACATATTAATATCTCCTGTCCACCAAAGTCTCAGGATATGTATTTGATGGTATCCGCACTGATTGGACTGGATGGTAGATTCAGAGAATGCAAAGAGTATTGCTATGAATCAGAAAGGCTGCGTACATGAAGCAATCTGGTCATTGCCAGTGTCAACTAAAGTCAATTAAGCAGTTGCGAGATACCACGTTGAAACCTGCCTCAAATGTAACAAAACTTCAATAAAGTTTGCCAAATAAATTTTTAGTGTGTATAAGGAAGATAATCTGATAATTCCTCTATCATGGCAGCAGTTATGTGGCTCATATGTATTTAAAAATTATTTTCACTGTTTCTAAGTGATTAAGGATTGTTAGGATTATTATTCCTAAAGCAACAAGTAGAATTTTAATAGTTTTACATGTATGTGTTCTCTTACTAGAACTAAATTTAAATTAAAAAAAATTTTAAGACAGAATCTGTGTCTTGTACCTTTTTTCTTTCTCTCCAGTCCCTAACAGAGTGCATTGAATATCTGTGACGTGAAACACATTCCTTTGATTAAATTGATTGAAATAAGTTTTTTTTTTGTTTTGTTTTTCTGTTACAAAATAAGAGTTTCCTTAATGAATGTGTTTGGGTACAGAGAAAAAAAATGAAACAGCTGGAATTCGCTTAAGCAATGATAAGAGAGACATAGTGGAAGCTAGTCTAATGTTTCCTAAACCGACTGCACATTAAAAGCATCAAGGAATTTTTAAAAAATTTCAAAGCCAAAGGCAAACCCCAAACAATTAAATCACAATATGAGTGTTAATGGGACGCAGGGTGAGACACAGTCATCAGTATTTTGTGACGTTACCATATGATTACAATGTAGACAAGTTTGGGAACCACTGAATTGTGCTATTATGTATAATTAATGTCACTTTCAAATTCAGCTTTACGGTGTTTAAACTAAAACTTTCTCAGATTAAATATTTTCATCTAATCGTTTTGTCCAAACATATACATAATAGCAATTGAGTACATGGTGCATCTTATGAATGAATGTCATGGAGCTGGGTTGTGAGACTGTGAAATTGATCTTAACACATTTTAGGAAACAGAACACAAATATATTGAGTGTTTAGAGAAACATATCTTAGTTTAAATGATAAGAGTCACTGAAAACAATCAAGTAACAATAGAATATTTAATATGGTTGCAATAATGGCAATACTACATCAGACTTCAGCACTGCATTTTCCAATTTTTAGTTGCGATTGCTAGTACCTTTCAAAGAAGCTTATGCTGAATACCCAGAAAAAGAAAAAAAGACAATAAGGGGTGAAACAGTTTTTTTTTTTTTTTTCTGCCATGTCGTATATTTCATTAATTTAGTTAACAAAAAATATACATAGACTTTATAATACTGACATAATAATAATAGCAATAACCACAGTGGTACATGTCGTTTATTGAACATCTATTTTAGGTGCTTTACATGGATTACCTCCAATCTTGAAATTAACATTGGAGGGCAGGTATGATTTGTCTCTTGTACTGAATAAGAAATGGATTAACTGAGTGAGATTCTGAGAGATTAACCAATTTGCTCAAGATCACACAGCAACCTTGAGAGGCAGAGCTGGGACACTAATCTAGACCAGTCCAACCAGAAAGAAAGTAAGTTTTGGTTTATTTCATCCTATTTCTATAGTTACAATAGCTAAATTTCCTCTGACCTCATCACATTTATGCCATTTCTTGTTCAATACGTCTGTAGCTTCCCTTTCTCAGTAGATTATGAAGATAGAGTTCTAGGAGGAATTACTTCCTGGTCTGAATCTGGTTGTATCAAAAACAAGAAGATTTGTGTATGTGTGTGGTTTCTTAAGTGTGCAAATTTTGAGTCCAGTTTTACACATATAAGGGTGCTATAAAAACAAAAATTACATGCCAGTAGGGATCAAAACTGTCAAACATTTGGAAACTGGCTCATCCCTGTGTTTGCCGCAGCCAGTCTGGTGCTTTGCGTCACACTTCCCTGCCATATGCAGGCACTCTGGCTCTTTTCCTAGGGAAATTGTTTATTTTTAAATACTACCAATAGACTGTATTGGTTAAACACTGGTTATCCCGTTTTCTATCACATAGGAACCTAATATCTTGTAATTGTTGTACAATTTGAATGACGTATTTGGTTCAAGTGACAAAAAGCCAACTCAAACTAGCTCAGGCAAAAAAGAAAGAAAGAAAGAAAGAAAACCGAAACCAAAAGAAAACCCAACAAATAACAACAGGTTTATTGCTAAGATTTGGGGGAAGCTCCAACACTGAAGGAACTCCTATAAGAAAGACAGCTTTGTGGCTCTTGGGGACAGACAAGAGGACTGGATCAACTCAAGGATTTTCTATATTTCTTATTTCTTATTGCCTTTCTCTTCTATTCCCTTCAAGTGCTTGGGAGTATGTGTGGAGGAAAAAAGCAGGGTGTCCAGGAGCTGAGTACAGCTTCGTACTACATGATTTCAACATAGGGATGTGATAGGAAGGAGACCTCATGCTCCTTCTTCCTAAACTAAAGGCGAAAAATCCCAGTGATTGCCTCTTCTTGTCCTGGCTTGGACTCCTGTTCTCTCCCTGACATGTCACTGTGGCCAGATCTGTGTCACATGCCCAAACCCCCATAGTGCAGGGATTGGTATCCCCCCCTGAACTCCAGAGTTAGAGCTGGAAAAGAGCTAAGGCTGAGTGGAGGGGAAAGAGTTGGTTCCTGAAAAGCAAGGTGAAACTAGAATGGGCCTGACAGAATAGAAGGATAGATAACTACTACGCAGACATTCTTACATTTATTCTTATTAATTCACTTTTTATGTCGCATAGTAGATAAGGAAAAGATTTGAGTTATAAGGCTGGTGCTTTACCTACTAATCGAAGCTGATTGAGGATCTAATTTTGCTGTTGAAAACACAGTAAAACTACAAGTAATTACAGTGTCTAGCTGTCCTTTTTGTTTATGAATCATGGATAAAAGGATAGAAGTTGGAGTCAGAGAGAACTGTGTAAAACCAAGTTTTTTATTAAAGTTTCATTACTTCTCTGAGCCTCATTTGCCTAAGTTAAATGGGAGAATAATAGTACCGATGAGGTAGCTAATTAGAAGATTTTACATGAATCAATGAGATCATTTATAAAAGTTCTTCATCAACAACCTGCCATATAGTAATTATTCAATGTATGTTAACTAATAATAAAAACAATTAGCCAAGCTTAATGACAATGACAACAACAACAAAAAACTCTACAGTTTAATTGTGTGATAAATATGTTGTGGCTGTTGTCAGGTGCAATCGAGTCAATTCTGACTCACAGCGACACCAAGTGACAGAGTAGAACTACCCCATTGCGTTTTCTTGGGTACAATCTTTACAAAAGCAGATCACCAGGTCTTTTCTTCTGTGGAGCCACTGGGTGGGTTCAATCCACCAAACTTTTCATTACTAACTGAGTGCTTAACCATTGTGCAACCGGGGCTCTTTGTGATAAGTATAGGTTAGAATAGAATTGTCATTTATTAATATATTCACAATAGTTTATAATATAAACATGTATAGGGTCGAGAATGGACTTGACATATGTATATATATACATATATATATATAATGTTAAAAATCAAAGATGTTACTTTGAAGACTTTATATATATATGTGTGTGTGTGTATATATATATATATATATATATCAGTATGCATGTATAGTGTTAAAAATCGAAGATGTAACTTTGAGGGCAAGGTGTGCCTGATCCAAGCCATGGTATTTTCATTCACCTCATATGCTTGTGAAAGCTGGACAATGAATAAGAAACACCAAAGAAGAATCAATGCCTTTAAACTACGGTGTTGGTGAAGAATATTGAATATACCATGGACTGACAGAGGAACGAACAACTCTGTTTTGGAAGAAGTACAGCCAAGGTATTCCTTCAAAGCGAGGATTGCGAGACTTCGTTTTACATAGTTTGGACATGTTATCAGGAGGGACCAGTCCCTGGAGAAGGACATCATGCTTGGTAAAGTAGAGGGTCAGTGAAAGAGAGGAAGACCCTCAGTGAGATGGGTTGACACAGTGGGTGCAACAATGGGCTCAAACTTAGCAACAATTGTGAGGATGGGGCAGGACCAAGCAGTGTTTCATTTTGTTGTACATGGGACTGCTGAGTTGTAACCAACTTGACGGCACCTAACAACAATATACAACTGTATATATATACACATATATATTTCATTCTGTTGTACATAGCATTGCTGTGAGTTGGAACTGACTTGACGGCACCTAACAACAACATATATATTCAATACGCTAGTTTGGAACAATTTATTTAAACTCTGTGTGAACAAGACATGTAGAATTTCAACAGCTGCTACTAATGTCAATTCTGTTTTGATTTTTTCATATCGCTGGCCAGAACTTGGATCTTTACATTTTTTACATTTTGTCTTTCCTTTTTAAATTGTTATCTACATTTGAGTATATTTATGGGACCTGAACCCATTTCCCAGAACTTCCCTTTTATGAAGTACATTGCATAAAAATAACTTTTTTTGTTTTCAAAAGGATGAAGATCCACATATTGTAAACATTTAAAAATATATTTGTATTTTTCTCTACCCCTTGGATGATTTAAAGCACTTCCCTGTAAATACACGAAAGTCATGAAAAGAATAGTTAATTTGATATTTAAAAAAAATGGAAGGAAGTTACAGTGAAAATAGTGTTTGAAAAGTTACTGCCATGTTCAGCATCCATTGAATGAAAGCTACGGGAGTAGAAGATGAGTGCCTTTGTTAAAAATGCTTCTACTGGAAAAAAAAAAATGAACTCATCAAATTTAAAAATAGATCGGCACTTTATTTTGCAATGAACACAAAATTGTTTTTATTTGTAATAAAAATATAATTGTTGACCACCAGATGGCTCCCATATTTTTAAAAATTCAGCAGAAAGAGTGGAAATTCTATTTAAAATAAATAATCATGGATTTAAAAAGAACAAAGTTAAATAAAGAAAGTGATATCATCTGTGAAAGTCTCAAGCATGTATAAAAATAATTGAAGCTGCATAATTTTTTGCAAATTTATCTTTCTCTTTAAAAAAAAAAAGGATATGAACAGCACAATGCAATGTACCTTTTACATTTTTACCCAATCTTTAAAAATATACCATGCTTTGGAGGAATAAACATTATATAGAAAAAAAACTGTTCAAAGCATCGTACATGATATAATGCTGTTATTATTTTCATATTATGTTTTAAATACACACGAATGTCAGTTCTTGTAATTAATGTAAGGATCAAATCCACATGCTTTAATGCTTATAGATTTTGCCCAGAAATGAACTAGATATTATTATTGATGGAGCATCTTCTTTAATGCTGCCTTGTCACTTTATATAAGTATCATTCCATAAGACACTTAACAATAATGTCACAGTACAAATCAAGGTTCACCATAGAAGCAAAATAATTTTGACCTGCATGGATGGGAGCCAATTCATGTTGTAGAAGTTATTATGCATCGCAGCTCGACTATGCCGGTATCATGGACAGTGTCCTGAAGGATGTTTTAGACTAGCTTTAATATGTAAGCTATTAAGATAAAAGACCCTGCACTTGTCGCTCTGACAGCTTTTTTAAAGGCTAAGCGGCCCAATTTGTGTTTGATTAAAAGCTCTAGCGCAGTTTTGTGATTTGTAGTCACTGAGCCGTTGAGCTTTCAGAGTATACAATTCTATTTTGAGAATTTTTTTTTTTGTCAATAAAAAAGGCATATATGCTTCCATGAGTCATCTTAACAGAGCAAACTCACAAGAAGGAGTTGACCTGCACTTCCTCCCTGCTACTGAGTTTCCCTACCTTTTCTTGTTAGCACAAAGCTTACTCCTGTGCCTCATACCACAGAACCACAAATGTGGAGACAAGGTCTCCTCTGCCCATATGGTTTTATTTGTGTTTCTTTGGCACAGTTATAGTCATACAGTAACCAACATAAATTTTTAGTTTTATTATCACCTCTAAAAAGAGACAGAAATGTGAAAATTGAAGCCAGAAGGTTTGTATCACAGGATTAATTAGGCAGGGCCAAGTGGCGTCTCACTCCTCCTGGCAGTGAGTGCCTCAAGAAGGTGCCTTCCTTCAATTATGGAGCCCACAAAGCAATTAAAAACCCTGTTTCTTTTTCCTGAGGTGTTACTTGTTACTTGATAAATCTCTTTTTTAAAATTCTCTGGGGATCTGAACTGGCTTGAGGTGCAATCTACCGGGGTAGATATTCATGAAAAATTGATTTAGCTCTAGCCTAAGTGCAATAGGTTTAAAATAAACCTGAAAGGAATGAACAGTGTGTTTCTTGGCTGACATTTTATTGGCCATTTTTTAATGCACAATAGGCTAGATAATTAAGAATTGAGACATTATGGATCTCCACTAGGAGATATGAATCGAATTGGTCAGCCATACCAGGCATTTTATCCTAAGTCACATTGCACATTTGATTAACCTTTTCCAAAGGGCTATTTGTACAAGTCTATGGACAACACTGTGGTGTGCATCAGTCAGAATTAAGTGCATCCCTCCCAGAACCCACATCCCCTTTCTAATAGAGAATTGGCTCGGTAAGAAATTATAGCTTTATATCTGATTTATGTCCTAGTCCAGTAGGATTTGAAACTTGGATCTGTTGTTCTGTTTCTCCAAAAGGAACTTTTCTTGCTTTTCACTATGTTATTTTTGAGAATTGCATTATTATCCTAATTCTGGAACTACCTATAAATATTCAGAAGTAAGCTTTACTTGTCTTCTGTACAGCTGGCTTTCTGGACTGGGATTTTATTACTCATACGTAAATCACCTAGCTAACCCTTTTTTCTGAAATATAAATAATTTAAAATATGCAATAAGTACAGTGTATAACTGGTACAAAGAATAGTGCTCTATCAAGACATATGAGCTTAAGCTTCATCAATGATCTCATACTTCCTACTGAGAAGAGAAGCTCATAATTTTTAAATCAATAGACTAAAAACCATCATTGTAAATACAGGAATAAGATTATACTTTCACTTAAAAAGTATGTTATGCATGATTTTATAAAACAACAAAGGTGGTAATAGACTTCTATGTTGTTTTCTACAGTTTTTTGAATTAAAAAGATTATTTGAGAAAATTATTTACGATAAAGTAAGATTTTATCTGCTCTTTACTTACTTTTTCTATTGTTTTATTTCTTCCTCTTAAGTTTGTAAAAATGTAAAAGTTAAGCAAGTTATTTTAAAAGGATTATTTAATAAATGTCCATATAGTAAAAAATCTTAAGTGGTGATTATAATCAGAAAAATTTTATTACCTTTTAGGGAAGATAAAAATTTGATAAAATATGACTGGAAATCTAGATTATAGTAACTAGAAATTAATTCTGACAAATTTTATTGAGCTTTTTATTCATATTATTGGTGATCTATTGTTGTTAGGTGTCTGCCATCAAGTAGGTTCCCACTGATAGCAACCCTGTGTACAACAGAATAAACACTGCCCAGTCCTGTGCCAATCTCACAATCATTGCTACATTTGAGCCCATTGTTGCAGCCACTATGTCAATCCATCTCATTGAGGGTCTTTCTCTCTTTCATTGACCCTCTACTTCACCATGTATGATGTCCTTCTCCAGGGACTGGTCCCTCCTGATAACATGTCCAAAGTATGTGAAACAGAGTCTTTTTTCTTCATTGCCTCTAAGGAGCATTCTGGTCATACTTCTTCCAAGACAGATTTGTTCACTTTTCTGGCAGTCCATGGTATATACAATATTCATTGGCAACATCATAATTCAAAGGCATCAATTCTTCTTCAGTCTTCCTTGTTCATTGTCCAGCTTTCGCAGGTATATGAGGTGATTGAAAATACCATGGTTTGGGTCAGGTGCACCTTAGTCCTCAAAGTAACATCTTTTTAACACTTAAAAGAGGTCTTTTGCAGCAGATTTGCCCAATGTAATTTGTCGTTTGATTTCTTGACTACTCTTTCATGGGCATTGATTGTTGATCCAAGTAAAATTAAATACTTGACAAATTCAGTATTTTCTCCATTTATCATGATGTTGCTTACTGGTCCAGTGGTGAGGATTTTTGTTTTCTTTATGCTGAGGTGTAATCCATACTGAAGGCTGTAGTCTTTGATCTTCATCAGTAAGTGCTTCAAGTCCTCTTAGTTTTCAGCAAGCAATGGATGATCTCTGTTATATGAATATTATTTCCATGTCTTTTATAAGAATAGTTTTTTTTTTTTTTTCCGTTACAGATCAGGATTGACCCAACATTTTACTCAGTTGTAATTCAATCCACCTAAATGTTTATTAGAAAAAAATATCAGAATGACACTATTTTAGGAAATTCAAACAGGTGCCAGAAAATATTTGCTATTTCTTTGTAAGTTCACTTCAGCACTGAATAGAAATAGGGACTATTTTCCCATTTGCTTAGTAAAACTAACTAGGTCTTTTAGGTGAAAACAGTCTGAAGAATGCAGTCAGTGACATAGTAATTACTTCTGTTGAGACATTGACCTTGGGTAGGCTCTTTGGAAATAGGCTAATTGTGGGTCTGCATTCTTTTAGGTCCTTCTATCCTCCCCTTTGATCTTTCTACACTGTTCATTCCTTCTCTTAAATCTCCTCAATGAGGTAGGTAGAATTCTAAGATGGTCTTCGTGATTACCACCTCCAGTATCTATGTCTTTGTATAATCCCCTGCCTCAAGAGTGGGTGGGACCTGTGAATATAATGGATGTCTCTCTACTCATTAGACTATGTTATATAGAAAAGACAAAAGGATCTGTCAAATCCCTGATCAGTTGATTTGAGTTAATCAAAAAGGAGGTTATTCTGGGTGGACCTGATATAATCAGGTGAACCATTTAAAAGAGGGTCTAGAGGTCACAGACTTGAAACAGCAGAGATTTTTACTTTCTCCTATTAGCTTAGCCCTAAAGAGGCAAACCACTGTGAGTTCTACAGCTGGAAGAAAATGAATTCTTCCAGCAACCATATGAGCTTGGAAGAGGATACTGAGCCCCAAATGAGCCCCAAGTCCTGGCCGACGCCTTGATTTCAGTCTTATGAGACCTGAGCAGTGGACCTAGATAAGCTGTGCCTGGACTCCTGACCCATGGAAACTGTGATATATAAAATTTTTTACACAGCAATAGATAACTAAAACTTCCAACAATACTATTCTTGTTTGAATATCTATTTCCCAAATTTTACTCAGAACAGTAATGCCACAGTGTCTTAAGCTAGGTTCTTTAGAGAAGCAAAACCAGTGAAGCTATAAAGCTATATATATATGTGTGTGTGTGTATGTGTGTGTGTGTGTGTGTGTGTGTGTGTGTGTGTGTGTATACATACATATGTATATATGTGTGTGTATGTATAGTGAAAGATAGATAGATTTATCTGAAGTAAATTACTCATATAGTTGTAGAGGCTGGCAACTCCCAAGTCCATGGGTCAGGTGTCAGGCTGGAGGCTTCTCCAGACTCATGTAACTATAGGGGATGATGAACTCAGGATCAGCAAGTCAGACAGGAGGCTGCTGGCTTGTGGGCTGCAGAAGCTGATAAACCCAAGTTCAGCAGGTAAGATGGCAAGCTGCTGGCTCACAGGCTGAGGAGGCAGACAAATCACAAGATTGGCAGGCAGTATGGCAGGTTGCTGGCTCAAGTGCCAAGAACCAGAGGTCAGATCATGATAAGCTGAATGCGCGATCCAGAGCGAGCAAAAGCCAGTGAGTTTTTCCAGAAATTCCATACATATTGGATGCAGGCCACACCCTGAGGAAACTCCTCTTACAACTGTTTGGCTGATCACATCAGATTACATCATGAAAGTGATTACATTATATCACAAAATGGAGGATAACTATATCATTACATAACTGCCTAATTACATCATTCCATATCTGCCAAACTACATCATTCCATAATTGCCAAACTACATTATATATAATATATATATAATAACTGCCAAACCACTGAGAATCATGGCCTAGTCAAGCTGACACACAACTTTAACCATCACACACGGTAGGTTAATCAGTGTTATAGTTCATATTAGAAATCTGACCAAACAAATTTGTGACTTCCTACAAACAGTTAAATAGGTTTCTCAAAGCCTTTAATCCTCTAACGTGCATTGTGAATTGCTAAGAAGGATTTGATACACACAGTATGTCCTAAATTTCTTACGACTTTCAACCTTTTTTTTTTTTCCTTTTGGAACTTAAGAAAGTAGTTCCAGGGAAGCCATTTTTGTAAAGGTACTTTTGAGTCAATTCATCATCCTTTTTTAAAAATTATTACCCCTGTCTCTCTCTATGAGGAACCTACTACTACAGCAGATTGAATAAACTAATTCAAGTTAATGGTTTAATGGATGTTAATAGGACAATGTGTTAAACATTCTGGAGTATGTTTTACTTTAATATAACTGAGCAGAAGAAATGATCTCTAACAATGGCGATTTTGACACATTCCAAAGCAATCACCCTAGAGTTGTTAAAATTCAAGAATACAAAGAGACTTGAAGTTTAATTATCTGTTTACTTCCATGCCTAAAGCCCAGTAAGGATTAACCCTTCAGCTATCCTTTAAATTCCTATGGTTAGTGTCTATATAATAAAACATATAGGCCCCTCGCTTTGTTCCCAAGATTTTAAGCACGGCATTTTGTTTTAAAAATGAAAAGATTGGAAAGTGAAAGGAGATGTTGCCAGGGAAGATTTCACCCCTTTTCAGTGTCATTTTTTTAAGACTGTCTACCGCTTACCTGACAAAGTTCCCAGAGAGTCAGTTTTTTTCCCTTACCTCTTTAAATTTGCTGGTTTCTACTGGGTCTTTTGAAATCATTGTCCCAGACTTAAGTATCGTGAAGAATTTCTACAATCCTTTCTTCCTTTGTGCTGCTTCTGAAAACTAGCATATACATATCAATGGTTGGAAAAAAGAGTTAATGGAAGTGGCTACCAACTAATAAAGCTTAACAGAATTGAATTAAATAGTAGAGTATTTCTTTTACTTTAATTTCATTATTAATTTCCTTTAGTTTAGTACTTTAAACTACCATTCTAAAATTAGGTTCATTGGTAGAAGTATAGAGTCAGTTTACTGCTAAGTACTTCAGTGTCTTGCCTGGCATCTGGACGAGAAAAGTAGAAGACAAAACGTTCTAGAAAGTTCATTGCAAACTCAGAATGTTGGAGAGTTTAGCCATATTTCAAAGTATTCTTCAAATTCAAATTTCACATTTATCTAAAAGATCAGGTGGTACAAAGAGTCTAGTGTCTTAAAGGCTTAATGAAGCTGGAATAGTTTTCAGATATAGTTATACTAATTCTTCTCTCCATTCTTTGAAAACCATAATGATTTGGAAGATACATTTCTTCTTACATGCTAATGTTATGATTTCATTATTACAGACCAGAAAGGGCTTGTTTTCTGGAAAAAAAATTGGACTTTAAGATAACTCTAATTCAGGATTTCTCAACCCTGACACTGCTGACATTTTGGGTTGATAATTCTTTGTTGTGGGGGCAGGGGGTAGGGGCTGTCCTGTGTATTGGAGGGTGCTTAGCAGTATTTTGGTCTCTACCCACCAGATACCAGTAGTCCTCCCTTCTCCAATTGTCCCAAGCAAAATTTTTTCCAGACATTTCCAAATGTCCTTGGGGACAAAATCTTCCCTGGTTGAGAACCCCTGCTCTAATTATATACCTTCTACATTTGGAAATTGATTGGCTTAATTTTAATTTGACGGAATTTTGGTTAATATTGTGAGATTTTTCCCTCATCTATCTGTGATTTGGTGCTAAGTCAGCCAGACAGCCCAAATGATATTTCAATTATGCTTTTTATCTGTTGTGTTTAATCCGTATTAACCATTAGGACATAAAATTAGGATCTTCTAGCACTAGTGAAAAGTTTTCAAGTATTGATATGTAGCACATCTTTTTGTATGCATGTATTTTAACTTTGAAAGCATTTACTATTATTGTCAAAACACTGAGGATGCTTAAGGAATGTGGTGGTTGGTAGTAGCTGACCTAACACAAAGGCATATTTTGGAGACTCATTGAGCTTATGGAAAATCCTGATTTGCTCTGCTTGGGCTAGGAATCAATCAGTGGGAATATGATTGCTTGCAGGAATTACTTTGTGTTTTCTCTTGCTTACTTTTCTTCAACTGCAACAGCTAGAATTCAGCAGGTATTGCTTATTCATTAAGAATAATTCACCTCTGGCTTGTTCTTTGACTTCATAAGACTGTCTTAGAAACATTTTTATTTTTTTATGCTCTTGCTAACATGTCTTGGAATTTTACTTAATACATTCTTCATAGTTTTCTGAAAATTCCAAGCTCTGGAAGAAGAAAAAGAATAGGATGAAAATCCCCTACTTGGCTAATTCCCTGTAAGACCTATTTAAAGAAGGGAAAAAACAGACAGGCAAAGAAAATTCTGACCAAAGGAAGTAGAAATTAAGCAGTTATACAGAGGAAGGATATAAAAAAAACTAAAAAATAAATTAAAAAAAATAATAAAGAAGTGGTCAGTGGCCTGTCTCACACAAGTTCCACGTGCTGATTTCCTCAGGCTGCAAGAAATCTCAAGGTGCAAGGGAGGATGCATCTCCTGTCTGTAAGAAATTCTCTAGGAAGGTTGCCTTCACCCTGAAGGATGACTCACTGCTATTTAGTGTAATATATCCTTCATCTTACACCCTTGTAGCAATTTTTCCAAAGCCCTCACCACAGCCCTAGGGTATCTGGATCGGGACCGCTTCCTGCATCAGTCCACATCCTATGCACAAATAGCTGTTCTCTCTAACAACCTAGCCATGGTGTTGACCCCAAGTTACTGGTCTAGAATCCTTTCCTTCCTTGTTTGCTCTTTCTGTCCCATTTTTCTTTGCTTCCCCTTGATCTTAGTTGGAAATAACCACCCATTCCATCCTACGTGCTTTTGCATCTTTGAAACATCCAGAAAAGGAGCCAAGATCTGATATATTCTGGAACCAGGAGACTCTTCTGCAAGGGGGGAGAACATAGATGAACAGACATACATTTTGGAACGACATCATCTAGCTTCACCTACCAATGTTAAGTAGTCTTCGGAAGCTTGACAAGCAAAAGGTTTCATAAATTCTCTTTCAATTCAATAAACAGATGTTTTTCATATATCCAAATATTATTCAAATGACTCTTTCCAAAATACTGGATGGTTTGGTGGAAAGGTAAATTTCACTCTTCACTTTAGAAGGCAGAACCACCTAAAATTTAAAAAGATAGTTTTTTGAGATATAAAATCTTAAGATTAAATCTGCTCTACAGACTCCATTACATGCATTTTAACAAGATCATTTTTCCTTTGGATTCATGATAGAGCTAAGTTATTACAAACTCTACTTTACAGCAAGTGTTCTTTTGAGGTTATTGTGTTTTTGGACAATGGACATAGATAGTGCTTAAATGGATGTTCTGTGGTTTGAGGATCCTTTCTGGAAAGAGTAAAATATTATTCACTTATATTGTTCTCTTACTTGACTTTTATACTTTTCTCCTCCCATCAGCATTTAAAAGTAGTTCAAGTCTTTCAAAATTTCACACACATATACACATACCACAGTTTCTTTCTGCCATCTTTCCTAGCTCTTCAACAGAATCTATACTTTCTGTTTCTCTCTGCTCATTTATTGTTCAATTTTCAACCACCTCCAGTCTGGCTTCTTTCCTATCAATTTGCAAATCTATTTTTGCTAAGGTCACCTTTGACTTACATGTCATTAACTTTAACAAGGAATTACTAGCTATATCTTATCTTATCTCTCAATAGCATTCACCTCTGTGGTCTCCTCCCTCTCACTTCCACTGATTCACAGGTAACTGACAATCTCCTAGATTTCCTTCTACTTTTATGGATATATTACCTAGACTTTGCTGTCTTCTTCTCTATAAAGCAATTTTGGAGTTTCCAGAAATCTGTTCTAAGCTCTCTTTTCTCACATGTCACATATGTATCTACTAAGTTTCTTCCATTCTCATAGATTCATTACTCTTATGCACAGAAGGGGGCCTTGATGGTACAGTGGTTAACAGCTATGGCTGCTAGCTGAAAGGCCGGCAATTTGAATCCACCAGCTGTTCCTTGGAAACTCTATAAGGCAGTTATACTCTGTCCTATAGAGTTGCTATGAGTCAGAACTCGATGGTAACAGGTTTTTATTTTTTATTTTCATGCACAGAAGACTCCTATTTCAGTTATTTATTGTTGCATAACACACCACAACAAAATTTAGTCACTTGAAACAACTATTATCTCTCACTAGTCTTGGAATCGACTGAGCTAAATTGGGTTGTTTTCCTACTTCCATGATATAGGCACTGGCTGCATAATATGTGGACTAAATTGTGCTGGGACATCCAGCATAGGCCCTTCACATTGCTGGCATTTGATGCTGGCTGTTGGCTGGGAGCTCAACTGAGGCTGTCAATTGGAACACCAACATGTGATCTCAACATGTGGTTTGGGCTTCTCACAGCCTGGTGGCTGAGTTCTAAGAAAAAGCATTCCAAGAATGAGAATTCCTAGAGGGAAGAAATAGAAACTGAAAGTCCTCTTATAAGATATGTCTGTGATTGGCACATTCTATTTGTTAAGCTGTCACAGAGCCAACCCAGATTCAAGAGAAGGAGAATAAATATTACACGTCAATAAGAAGAACGATAAAATATGTTTGGCCATCTTTAATCAACCACAGCGATCCCTTGGCCACAAATTATTTAAATTCCTTCAACATGCATAATAACCTGGATACCATTTCTCATGACCCTCAAAAGTCTCATCCCATAATTGCATCAGGCTCAAAGTCCAACAACTCATCATCTAGGTCAGGTCAAAGTATGGATTGAGCTCTTCAGATTCCTCTTGATTTAAGACCTATGAACGAGGAGGCAAGTTATCTGCTTCTTCTCCCATGAACCTAATAAGTAATATAGAATTCAATAGACACACTATTATGGATTGTATTGCATCCCCCAAAAATATGTGATGTAAATCTTAACTCACATACTTGTGGTTATAATCCTATTTGGGAATGGGTTTTCTTTTTTATGTTAATGGGGCAGTATTAGTAGGGTGTTCCTTAGGTCAATTTCTTTTGAGATATAAAAGATATATATCTTGAGATACAATGCTTCATCTGCATTAAGCAAGCGAATAAGCAAAATGGAGGGAAAGACACATGCCACATGATTGTCAAGGAACTCAGGAACAGAAGTTGAAAAGAGAGAAGGACCTTCCCCCATAGTCAAAATAGAGAGAAAGCCTTCCTCTAGATCCACTGCCCTGAATTCAGACTTCTAGTCTCCTAAACTGTGAGAAAATAAATTTCTGCTTGTTAAAGCCACCCACTTGTGGTATTTCTGTTATAGCAGCACTAGATAAGACACACACCCATTCAAAAAGTAGCAGGGGGCCAGTGTGGGAGACAAACAGCAGTCACTGATTCATAGCAGTCCTGAAACTTAGCTGAGCATATATCACTTCCTTGGTTTGGGCTCTTTCTAGCTTTCTTTGATTGATTCTTAATCCCTCGGCTTTACTCTCTGGAACTTTGACTTTCCCATATGGCTTATACTTTTCCCTAAGAAATATTCCATGTGTACAACTTGAGTAGCCTTGTTAGGCAATATCCTGCCTATTGGAAGTTGGGCGGGGGTTCAAAAGCCTCTTTTTCATTTTGAACTGTACTGCCACTGTCCCTGTTAGTTCAATCTGGCATAATCCCTGTAAAAACATCGTGGGCTTCCTGAGCATCAAAATATAGTCCACTCTGTTAGACGAAAGTTATTCTTAGAATTTTTTTTTTTTTTTTTTTTTTTAGATAGGCCCCTCTTTACCTTGGCCTGAGAGTTAGAAGCCCTGTTCTCTAGTAAAAATGTTCAAAGAGGAACACCCTGAAGTCTTTCTGAGTTCTTAACAAAGGTTCTTATAGCCACACATTTGAGATTTTGCCTCTGAGATTGCATTTTTACAAGCAGAGCCCTGGATTTGATCTTTCTCCTGAACCCATTTCTTGCTTTGGGAGTCTTTTGCTGTGAGACACTGGGAATGAGAAACTTCTACAGCAAGTCTTGGCTAAGAAATATTTCCTCCAGATTCTACTTGAAAACTAAAAACTCTTTCTTTAATTTATCTCTCTCTATGCATACCTCATTACAGCTAAATCAGTTGTCACTTTAAGTATTCTGTCTGCAAAGCTACTCAGCCAAACCCACACATTCATTAAGTATATTTTCCATTTTCCATAGCAACAATGTTCAAAACTTTCCACCACTGCATGACACGAATCACCCTTTTTCCAACCTCCAGTAACATTTTTCACCCTCTTTCTAACTTTCACTAAAAATCTTCTTTAGAGTCTTTTAGCTTCCACTTGCTTCCTAGGCCCACATCCAATGCCAGATATTTTAGGTTTCTGTTCTTCCAGCATTCCACTTCTAAGCACTAATTTCTGTTTTGGTTATCTATTGCTATGTAACCACTGAAAAATTATAGGCCTAAAACAACAACCATTCTATTATCTCAAATGATTCTGTGGGCTGACTCGGTTTAGTTGTGTGATTCTTCTGCTCAATAGGACTGGAATATCATTGAAGATGTCTCACTCATATGGTTGATATTTGGTGCTGGCTATTGCCTGGAGTAGCTGGGCCTGTCAACCAAGAGTGTCTACACTTAGCCTATGGGTTCCGAGAGTGTCCCAAAAGTAGGTGTTTCAAGAGGGAGAAAGCAATACTCTTAAAGGCTAGGCCTGGAACTACCACAACATCACTTCCACTTTATTTTATTGGTTAAACCATCATATGGTCATCTCAGATTCGAGGGAAAGAAAAATAAACTCTGCTTGATTCTTAGAATGAAAATTTGTGGTCATCTTTAATCTAACACAACTCTCAAATATTTGTAACAAGATCTTTCTCGAGCTCCAAACTTATATAGTCTACTGCCTGCTTGACATATCCATATAGATGTTTCACAGGCATGGAAAGCAAACTTCACAAGCATGTGATGTGTGTAGTCACACAGGACCCCAGGTTTAGAGGATCCCACACTTAATTTAATAATCTGCTGTTGCTGTCTTGAAATTCTTAATAGTTTTGAACAAGGGACCCTGCATTTTCATTTTGAGTGATCCTGACTAGCATTTTAAACTCAATCTCTTTCTTCTTCACTGTTCCTTATCTAAGTAAACAGGAATCCATCTAGCTGCTTAAATTATAACCTTCAGAATCATCTGTGACTTCTTCTGTTTCCCAAGCACTTTGAACATTATCTGCTATAGCACTTATCACACATACAATTACTTGTTCAAAGTCTGTCTTCATTTCCAGAGTGTAGATTAGCTCATGAGGTAAGGGACCTGAACCCTATTCAGTGTTTTATTCCCAGTATTTACCAAGTACTTAGCATTATTAAAAACTTAACAAATATTTGTTAATGTAAAGACAAATGGATGAATGAAAGCATGTGTGAGATTTTAGATGAGAGGAGATTGCTTTTTGCCTGAAAGCACAAGATGTAGTCTGTATAGTGGGTATGTTTGTGTTTTCTTCAGAAATCGTGATAAGGTCAATATCTGATTTTAGGATAAGCAGCACTGGTAACTCTGAGGGTAGTCATATTTATTGCTTAAATATGGGACATAGATATTATACTGTAACCTTCACTTTAGGCATAGATGCAAAAAACAAACTAAATAGGGAAACAGCCCTTGGAGGCAAGAATCCTAAATATAGCAGAGTATTCAGTGGTTCACAGATGAAGCCAGACTCATGGAAGACGTTGTGATGGTGACAAATGAATTAGCAAACTCTTAGACAAGGGGAAGCTTAAAAACAAACTTGCTAAGCTCCTCAGTGAAAGTAATATCAAATAACAGAGGCCTTGAGAACTGGGAAGTTTAGATGAGTATGAAGAACCTAGAAAATGGGACAAAAGGAAAGTGAAACTAATATGGGTGATAACATTTCATGTGCAAAAGGCTGGAGAGAAAATTGATTTCTACCAGCGTGTATCAAGATTTGCATCTGAGGGGGCCAGGTAGGTATTTAGACTCTGAAAAATGTACCTCCTTGCTTAAAGGATGATTTCTCAGTGGTGTAGCCGTTAACATGGAAGCAACAGATGGATGCTTTCCTGACTTATCTTTTTATGCGTTGTATCTGAAAGGGATGACAGGTTACAGTAGGCTAAGGCTTTATGAGCCCATAGATTATTTAACTCTCTGTATGAATTGTGTTTTTGACTAAAAATTCCATCACTATCACTGGATAAGAAAAACAAAATTATATGAATGTCTTCTAATTTTTTTGATTTTTATCCTTCCCCTCAGCTCATCATACATTCACATAAATTTGAACTCTCCTTACCTTGTAGGTTGATCTTTCCCCAGTTTTACTTGTTTGTTTTCCTAGGTTAGGTATGAGTCATGGTCGCTTTTCTTTGTTTGCATGTCTTTGTTACTTTCTTTTTTTAGATAGTGCTACCTTCTCTTGTATGCAACATACATTCCATTGTTCTCTAGAAGATTTCCTGATGTAAAGGTGAGTTCTGGTGGTAGGGCTTGACTAATTTAATTAAGTGAAGCAAATCACCTAAACTCCAGATGGTAGGACACTCATAGGTGAAAAAGACTTTTCAGTCCATGTTGTAACATCTTTCTGTCTTCAAGCTTTCTCAGAGAACAATATTCCAAATGGTGTGTTGCTTTTTAAAATCCACTGAAGATGATCCATCCTCTTCAAATAAGAATTTTTATTGCTTTTCATTTTTGCTCTCTCTCTATTGTGGTCATATATAAGATATTGGTGAAATCTTGTAACATCATCATTTAAATTAAAAATTTAAAAAGCATTTAATTATGATCAGTGTAAGATTTAAAAAATATATATATTCACTACTAGTGTTTACATCTCACTGTAAAGAGGTAAACAACCTTATTTTTTCCTGCCTCAAATTCATATTTATAGTTTTAGACTTCTAAATTTGATTTGAATTTAGGAACACAACTTACCAAAAGTAAGTATGAATTTATGCAGATTTTTCTCACAGACTAGGCAACCATCATAGTGTAAATAATCCTAAACTTATGGACATTGTGGATTCTTTATTAGTTAGTCAAAGAAAACCAGTTTCATACAGAACTTAATGCATGATACAGCTCAAATGAAAATTTTATTGCACAGCACTTTATTTACTCTTCTGGTAGCTAAATAATATTATTGCAGGGACATAGTGATGCTTCTTTAAAAATTCAGAAACAGATTTGAATGTCTTTTGGAGCAAAGCTGTTAGAAAATTATTTTGATCATATGACTACTGTCCAATTATTTACAATTTTTTGGCAAACATGGAAAAATCAAATGTAAAAGTTTGACAAAGCAACCAGTCTTAAACTGCAGTAACATAGTCTTACCAGATTGCGTGTTTAGAAGAAAACAAAAAGAGATATAGGATTATAATAATCTATTTCTATGGGTGGATTTCACAAAGAATACTGTAAAGCGTTTTATTTAGAAGTTTCACACTAAATGTACCCTCCCTCATCCTCCAGCACCAAATAAGCGGTTGAAGTTTAAAGTATCTGATAAATCCTTAAAGTGTGAAGCAAAGTTTTTTTTTATTTTAATTTTTTCTCATCAGCTGTCTTGAAAGGATATAATTAGATTGAATGATTTGCTATTTCCCAATTGATGCATCAATTATTAATTTAAATTAGAGCTATATTTTTATGACAATTATAATGAGCTCAAATTTGTAAACAAGATAATGTTACCTGTTATTTGAGAAAAAATTCAATGTGCAAAGTGTCAAGAAAATAACCTTAAGATATACAACGTAACTAATCATATTTCATAGCACTGAGATTCTAAATGATTTTAATCAAATATTTAATCAACTAAGCAACATCAAAGAAAAAGTAAACAGGTTAGATGGTAAGTAAAATGTATTTCATGTAAAGCACATTACATTCTTTATACAAAACACATTTTTTACATTAAATAACCTAATGTAAAGAAGTTACAAATATGATGTGCTCAGAAGCAAGGAATAGAGCAAAAAATAAGAGGAAAGATAAGTACATTAAAAACTGCTGCAATACTTGGTTTTTGAGGATAATAAATTGTTTTCTAGTACAACCTCAAATATTTTTATTTATGTTAAGACCTGAATTCTATGAAAAATTGCTATATAATTGTAGTATATAATTGATCTGATCTCTAATATTCTTCCCATACATAACAGCTGATTTCAAGTTCTTTATCCTTAAATACTCTAAACACCTCCATCTAGCCTTGTTAGAAGACCAATAGTGTGGTTAGTAGCAGTGATGTGTGGGAGCTGCCTTTCACTGGATCCATTTGTGCATATCTCTTCCAACATTGTGCACAATTACATTGGCAATGCTATTTACATCATGGGAATAAGCACACACTACAAATTAGTTTCTTCCTCATGAGAGCCAATTGTAATATATTTACCAGCATTCTAAAGGTTTGTGCCTGACTACTAACCTAAAGGTTGGTGGTTCAAACTTACCCAAGTTGGTGGTTCAAACTCAAAAATGCCTGGTGATCTGCTTCCGTTAAGATTAAAGCATTACCTATTGCCGTTGAGTCGATTCTGACTCATAGTGACCCTATAGGACAGAGCAGAACTGCTCCATAGGGTTTCCAGAGAGCACCTGGTAGATTCAAACTGCTGACCTTTTGGTTAGCAGCTGAACTCTTAACCACTACGCCACCAGGGTTTCCCCATTAAGATCACAGCCAAGAAAACACTATGGAGCAGTTTTACTCTGTAACACATGGCGTCACCCCGAGTTGCAATTGACTTTGCAGCGACTAACAACAACAACATAACTGCTTAGCAGGCACTGTAAATGCATGACCCAGTATTGAAAGTTAAATACAATGCCTTTGGTATTCTTAGACTCTTCCAGTCCAAGTGAATTCAGCTTGAATCAAAGGTATATCAAGAAGTTGGTACAATCTCTAAAAAATCTCTAAAAAACAAAAAAAACCACTACCCAAGAGATGGAGATAATTCTTCTCTGAACTTAAAAACACTTTCTCAGAACTTTCTGTGGAACTTCTACTTTTCTTCCCCCGTGGATACAAACAACTTCATGTTTTAAAGTTCCATCCTTAGTTTCTAAAAAAAGAAACTATATATTTATTAACTGTTTCATAAAGTACGATTGAGATTTAAGGCTGATTCACAAACTTAAACAGCTTAATATGTGATTAATATCCAATCAAAACCCTGGATATATTTTGCTTTCCACTTTTTACTGAAACATAAAAAATAAAGATATAGCACAGGAGATCTACAAAAATATCTAGTGCAGAAACTATGCATGCTTTGTTCAAGAAAAAAATGTGAATTTTTTCTTCCAATGAATATATTTTATATACTATTGGTAATTACATTTATTTATTTACTTAATTCTATGACTATGTGTATTCTTCAATCTTTATTGTTGTCAGCAAGACTTTGAATTAAGATAGGCCTAGGTCTGAATCCCAACTCCATCCCTGATGACTTTGTGACTTTAGGCAATTCAACTTAACCCTCTAAGCCTTGGTTCCCTCAACTGCAAAAGAGATTGTTCAGATGAATAAATGAGAAAATGTATGTAAAGTCTTTAGCATGATGCCTTTCCTGTAATAAGCATTAAATTAAGAAGAGGTATTCATATAATTATGATTATTAACATTAATATATATAGTTAAGGAATATTCAATAACAAAAATATATAAAAGTGTGGAGAATAAAATTGTAAGTACATTGTTATGTAAATGTTTTTGTTAATAATGTATACATATGCTTTATCTCTGAATGTGTATTACTTGAATATGTTTTATAGGAGGGAAAAAAACCTGGAAAACATTCGCAAACATTTTTAATAGAGGAATTAACTTATTTTTATCTCTTGCCCTGTTTTCTATGCTTTTGACATAAGCATGCATTGTATAATGAGAAAATAGAAATCCATAAGAGAAATAATCTATGTATTCTAACATTTTGGGGTAGATTTTTGTGGAGGAGGATTTGATTTGAATACTTAAGCAAAAAAATCTACTGATTATTAACAATTTTAAAATATACAATCCTTTTTGGTCAGATAAATTCTTAAGATGTGAATTTTAAGAGCCTCTAAATCATGGACACCTTATGAAAAAACTCTGATGTTTCATACCTAAGCAGGCTTCTGGTTTGGCTAAAGTTATAAATATTGCTTGTCACATATTTAACACAGACTTTCCTTGTTATAAAGATTTATCATTTTGTTTTACAAGTTCTTCTTATATTCACCCTTCCCAGTCTAAACTGCAAAGTTGGAGGAAAGAATGACATTAAATAAGTGAGAAAGCTCAATTGTGTGTCCACTAATGGCTCACAAGACTGAGAAAACTGCTTACTGCAGTTGGTTTGCCTTCATCAAGAGTGAAGATTGAACATTAGATCAAATGATTTCATAAATCTTCAAGAACTACCCTTTCCTTCTCATTCAAGTTAACATGTTCAGCGGGAATACACCATCACCGTTTATACATATTTAAATTCGACAAATTAGAGACGGGTTTCTGGGCAGGGATTCTCAGAATAACTGAAATGTTTTTATTTTAATGGTGGAGAAACATTTTTCAGATAATGACAGATTCAGGTATAATACATCCCAGTCACTGAATTTTTTTAACTGTGAACAAATTCAGTGATCGTATCCAAATGTTTCACTTTACAGATTAGAAAATGGAGACCCAGAGATGTGAAGTGACTTATCCAGGATACGTAGTTAATGGGAGAGTCCTGGCAAGGGCCTGGGACTTCCCAGACACTTATGACTGTTTCCCCTTTCCCCCAGTGCATAACACAGTCCCATAACTCAGTGTTTAAGTTTTTAAAGTCCAGGTGTCTGCTAACAAATAATATGAATACCAAAGACATTTGAACTTTTGACTTCAGAGTTATTGAACATGCAGCCTTAAAATAAATACCAGTGGAGATGAGGTGATACTTTCTTTCACTTAATACACTGAGCTAGACATTTGAGCTCCTATAAGTCGACTTTGCATATGTGGGTCCTTAGCTTGAATGCAGCCACCTGATCCCTTAAATGTTACTTTATTAAGCTTTTTAATAAAGGTCTTTTCAAAAACTTAACTAGCAGTCACATCTTCCTAGTAATACCTTTGCATACTCTCACCAGATGCCCTGTTCCTTACCTTGGATCAATTTATTTTTTAATACAAGCTGCATATCAATAATTATATAATTTTTGGATGTTTCACTTCACTAAGTATATTTTATGAATTTGGGGGCATTTCGAAGCATTACTGACAAAAAAATAAAACAAGAATGTATAAATCTTACACTTTGCTAACATTTGAGCCATTTATCTGCCAGTTGTGGCTTTAATACATTAACTACTGCTTTAGAAAAATAGTTAGTGAACAGTTTTTAAAATGTTGTTGTGTATTTAAATATAACCCATGTTGTTATAAAGTAATATATTTCTTGTGTAAGAAATTTAGAAAAGATGAGAAAACAAAAAAGAAAAAGGAAATTCCCTTTAATCACACTGTCTGGAGAATGTATATAAATACACAGATCACTTAAAAACATATATACTTTTGTTCAATAGTTTTAAAATGATTATACTGGTCTTCCTATATGTATGTGTGTCTGTATGATGAATAAATTATAAGATGAATATTAAATAAAATAGATTATAAGAAGTATTAAACTAGTAGGTACAGTATTATATTTATGATACTTTCCTCATTTAAAATGTATCAGTTTTTTTAGAAGAAATAGTAAAATACTACTTTTTATTTTTTGCTATTCTTTTTAAATATTCCATTTTCCCCCTTAATTATCCATGTCACTTACACATTTTTAATTTTAGGCATTATTAATATTTTGAAATTAAATTTAAAAAATTTTGTCATTTCTGTACTTTTTAGATCGTAGAGTATTATTATTTCCAATGCTCTATATTCTAGCCACTTGGTCCAGGTAATATTCTGTAATTATGAAGTAAATGAGAGCCAACTCTTTAAACTTCAAATATGTTATTAAAATGCAGAGGGCAATGCTATTTTAATGTGTTTGTAAATACATCCTCTATCTTATTTTTAGTGAGAGCTTTTTTCCTCAGATAAAATCAAAACAAAAAAAAATGTATTCTTTAATGGAAGTATCTGTCTGATCCATTAGAGCCAGTTTTGTAAATATTTATCAAAACTACTTTTAAAGTATCTTTCTTTTTTTAACTATTGCCCATAACCATTTGAAACTGATATGGTATATTGTGTAAATAGAGAGTTCAATTTATTTTAAATGGTATGAGAGTTGCCTAACAAACTGTAGAAGCTCTTTTAGAGGAGAAGGAATCATGTATGTGTTGTGAAAGGTGACACAAAATTTTAATGAAACACATTCAATAAGGTACAAATTCCTTTTTCAAAACTTGAGCTAATTTATTTGTAACTAAATGATTTATCAATAATAATATTAAAAATATTCAAAACTAAAAAATGTGTATTTAAAAAATCTCCCTGAGTGGTACTTTTCTGTTTCTTTGGGAAATCTGTGCTTCTTCAAATGGTGTCTCAATTTTAATTTTTTGCTTCAAGGAAGAGAATGTAGTGTTAGTTAGTATAATAAGAAATTTACATGTTATATGAAAACAAAAGAACAGCAAAATTTTAATATATTTAATTTTTCAGGTATTCCTATTCTATTGAAAATGAAAATCTGTTCAAATTATATGAATTATTCATGATAAAAACTCCATTTAGATGTTACTTAATTATTTTTCTGGGAACAGATATTATCTGCTGTCACAATTTGTTTTCTAAATTATAGGATTAACTTATTGCTCTACATATATTTATAGTCCATCTGCAATGCCATAACAGATCTTTATGTTCTTAACAAAATTTCTACTTCTGCGAATTTATCTTCTTGTAGTATTAATTGGAACACTATTTACTCATATATTTATTTTTTCTGATTTTATGCTTAGCCTATTTTCTTATTTCCTCATTATTCATTTATCACATTTCATTTAATACATATTTGTAAGAAAGTTGTGATATGCAGAAATATATGGACAAACAAGGATAAATATTCTAGTCTCTCACTCTTAGTAAGTTTACATTTTACTAGTAAAGATATGATATGTAACCAACAAACACATTTTATGATAGAATGTTATAAATACAAATGGGGAAACCCTGTGGCATAGTGGTTAAGAGTTAGGCTGCTAACCAAAAGGTCGGCAGTTTGAATCCACCAGGCACTCTTTGGAAGCCCTCTGGGGCAGTTCTACTCTGTCCTGTAGGGTTGCTATGGATCAGAATTGACTCGAGAGCAAAGGGTTTGGTAATAAATACAATGAGTATTCTTTTTAAAAAATACTATATGATTTCCTAGCCTGCTCACTCACACCACTTTTTCACATTTCACCAGCAGGTATTCTTGGGAGACTTTAAAAATGCTCATCAGCAAAACATGTTTTGTCTTTTCCTAAGCAGAAATCCCAGCATGGGTTCATTCTACCTCCTCACTGTTATGCAGACCTGAACAGAAAATCACCACACTTATGGGCCTAGGAATGTTACTCAAGGGGTAGGAAAGGAGCAGATACACTTTAGCACAATAACTCACAAAAATTATATTAAAGCATTGTTTCATAAAGATTAGTATGCCTATCATTGGTGATGTGGGATATATCTAGATCTGGAAGCCTATCAATTATGGCCTTTGGGCCACATCTAGCCTGCTCCCTATTTTTATAAATAAAGTTGTATTGGAACACAATAATGCCCACATGTTTGTGTGTTTTCTATGGCTGCTAATACACTACAATGGCAGAGTTGAGTAGTTGCAAAGGAGACTACATGTCCCACAAAACCTAAAATATTTATCTGGCTCTTTACGTAGTCAATTTGATTCCTGTGTATTCCATCTGGCTAGGTCCATGTGTATAGTTGTTGTTTACATTGGTGACAAAAGGTATTTTCAATGAATTATTATAATTAATAATTACAGTTAATTATATTAATTCATTATATTATATTAATTAATTATATCAATTCATTGAAAATACCTGTTGTCACCAATGTAAACAACAACTATACACATGGACCTCACCAGATGTAATACACAAGAATCAAATTGACTGCATCTGTGGAAAGAGATGATGGAAAAACTCAATATCATCAATCAGAACAAGGCCAGGGGCCGATTGTGGAACAGACCATCAACTGCTTATATGCAAGTTCAATCTGAAGCTGAAGAAAATTAGAACAATTCCATGAGAGCCAAAGTATGACCTTGAGTATATTCCATTTGAATTTAGAGACCATCTCAGGAATAGATTTGACTCATTAAACACTAATGACAGAAGACCAGATGAGTTGTGGAATGACACCAAGGACATTACACACAAAGAAAGCAAGAGGTCATTAAAAAGACAGAGAACAAAGAAAAGACCAAAATGGATGTCAGCAGAGACTCTGGAACTTGCTCTTGAACATTGAGTAGCTAAAGTGAACGGAATAAACCACGAAGTAAAAGAGCTGAACAAAAGATTTCAAAGGGTGGCTCGAGAAGACAAGGTAAAGTATTATAATGAAATGTTCAAAGGCCTAGAGTTAGAAAACCAAAAGGGAAGGACATGCTTGGCATTTCTCAAGCTGAAAGAACTGAAGAGAAAATTCAAGCCTCAAGCTGCAATATCGAAAGATTCTATGGGAAAAATATAGAACAACACAGGAAGCATCAAAAGAAGAATTGGTTGACATTCAACTATTTCAGGAGGCAGCATATGATCAAGAACTGATGGTGTCAAAGGAAGAAGTCCAAACTGCAATGAAGGCATTGGCAAAAAACAAGGCTCCAGGAATTGGCAGAATACCAACTGAGATGTTCCAACAAATGGATGTAGCACTGGAAGCACTCACTCGTCTATGCCAAGAAATTTGGAAAACAGTTACCTGGCCAACTGACTGGAAGAGATCCATATTTGTACCCATTCCAAAGAAAGGTGCTCCAACAGAATGCAGAAATTATTGAACAATATCACAAATAAAATTTTGCTGTAGATCATTCAAAAGCGGTAGCAGCAGTACATGGAAAGGGAAATGCCAGAAATTTGAGCCGGATTCAGGAGAGGAAGTGGAATGAGGATATCACTGCTAATGTCAGATTACCAGAAAGATGTTTACCTGTGTTTTAATGACTATGCAAAGGCATTCCACTGTGAGGATCATGACAAATTATGGATAACACTGCAAAGAATGGGAATTCCAGACCATTTAATTGTGCTCATGCAGAACCTGTACCTTGACCAAGAGGCAGTTGTTCAAACAGAACAAAGGGGTACTGCATGATTTAAAATCAGGGAAGCTGTGTGTGAGGGTTGTGTCCTTTCACTATACTCAATCTGTATGCTGAGCAAATTTGAGAAGCTGGACTATATGAAGAACGGGGCATTAATATTGGAGGAAGACTAATTAACAACCTGCGATATGCAATGACACAACCTTGTTTGCTAAAAGTCAGAGGACTTGAAGCACATACTGATGAAGATCAAAGACTATAGCCTTGCATATGGCTGTAGTCTTAACATAAAGAAAACAAAAATCCTCACAGTGGACCAATAAGCAACATCATGATAATGAGAGAAAATACTGAAGTTGTCAAGAATTTCATTTTACTTGTATCCACAATCAATGCCCATAGAAGCAGCAGTCACGAAATCAAAGGATGATTGCATTGGGCAAATCTGCAGCAAAAGAACTCATTAAGGTGTTATGAAAGCAAAGATGTCACTTTGAGGATTAAGGCGCACCTGACCCAAACCATGGTGTTTTCAATCATCTCCTATGCATGTGAAAGCTGGACAATGAATAAGGAAGACTGAAGAAGAATTGACGCCTTTGAATGATGGTGTTGGCGAAGAAGATTGAATATACCATGGAGTGCCAGAAGAACAAACAAGTCTGTCTTTGAGGAAGTACAGCCAGAATGCTCCTTAGAAGGGAGGATGGTGAAACTTCCTCTCGCGTACTTTGTACATGTTATCAGGAGCCTCCAGTCCCTGGAGAAGGACATCATGCTTGGTAAAGTAGAGGGTCTGTGAAAAAGAGGAAGACCCTCGACAAGATGGATTGACACAGTGACTGCAACAGTGGGCTCAAATATAACAACCATTGTGAGGATGCCGCAGGACCGGGCAGTGTTTTGTTCTGTTGTACGTAGGGTCACTTTGAGTCCAAACAGAATGACACCTAACAACAAATATTAATTTTAAGGTTTAAAAGGTTAATATACATATATAACATAAAACTATGATTTCAATGAATTGTTGCTTTAATCAAGGTTATATTTAAGAATAAATGAGAATTAAAGAAATACGTAAATAGTAGTATAGGAGATAGACTGATATAACAAATATCCTGAAATGCGATTAAATTGAAAAACCTATCTTAAGAATAAATTTTATGCGGTATAAAGTCTCTGATTTATATTAGTTTAAAATTGTTGGCAGCAAGCAACAGTAAAAACATAAAATCATGGCTTGAAGACATTGAGATTTGTCTGTGGCACATGAAATCTGGCTGATAAGATCTCCAATAGTAGACAAACACACACACACACATACACACACACACACACACACACACACACACACGGGAATAGACAAAAGAATACGAATACATAAAGACTGAATGATACACATAGCCATAGAAATACAAACATACATACATAAATTGCCAGTGTTATTAAAAAAAAAAAGAAAACTATTATGTGTAAGAAAATGTTCCTCCTGAACATACATAATTTCAGCATTAGATTTTTTTTTAATAGAATCCTACGTCCTGGTGGAGCCGTGGTTAAGCTCTTGGCTGCTAACCAAAAGTCGGCGCTTAGAACCCACCAGATACTCCATGGGAAAAAGATGTGGTAATCTGCTTGCGTAATGATTACAGCCTTGGAAACCTTACGGAGCAGTTCTACTCTGTCCTTCCTATAGAGTCATTGTGAATTGGAATCAACTCGACAGCAGTGGGTTTGGTTTGGTTTCAGACTGTACTCTCAATGATATTCTATATGCAATGTAACTTTTTAAATATATTGCTTGATGAAGACACAGCTCTGAAACTAAAGTATATTTACATCCATAAAAAGTAGAAAGTAAACATTCTGGTTAGGAAATAGTCCCTATTAAGCTCTTTAAGACTAGTGGGTCAGACATAAATCTCAGATCTTCCCTACGAAATAATTCAAGAACACTCATAAAAGACCTAGTGAAAATAACGGGAGAAGTATTGGGAGATCCTGGGTCCAGTTAACTTGACCTCTGAACACTGTATATTGTCATATAAGCCATTCCTTTTTAGTATAACTGCAAGTGAGGAAATGGATGGTGTCTTACTGCATTTGTATTTCTGCACCTAACAGAGCATCTGGAGCCCTGGTGGCACAGTGGTTACAAGCTTGGCTGCTAACCAAAAGGTTGGCAGTTTGAATCCACCAGGTGCTCCTTGGAAACCCTATGGGGCAGTTCTACTCTGTTCTACAGGGTAGCTAGGAATTGAGACTGACTTAATGGCAGAGCGCCTGGCCCGTGGTATCACTCAGAGCATTTGTTGAACGGATACATTAGGAAGCATACATTTTTCTTGCTTCAGTTTCCTTTTTTTAAGGTTATTTAACTAGAAGGAAAGACAGTTTCTTCTGAAGCCTGAAGTTTATTATGAGCAAATGAGTTAATGGCTTTTCAAAGATACTTTAGAAATATAGGATGATATTTCATGGAATATTAATGTTTAAGCTCTTTAGAGAAGAGACTTATAGACATGGATACTAAAAAGAAAAAGTTAAAAATGTTTGACCTGCAAAATTGTGTAATTTGAGGTTTGGCTGATACAGTGACATTATTCTATTCTTTTCCAACTGGTTTAGCCCCCTCTGCTCTTGCAGGTTGCTAGAGTAAATGCATCCTTGACCCAAAATGTAATGTTTCATCTACTAGCTTAAAGGCTAAAAAATAACGACCTTGCTTTTAGCAGTCAGGGCTCTCCTCTGAAATACTCTGCTGATTCACAAAGCTGTCTGAGAAATTCATGATGTCGCTGCAATATCAGCCTGAATGAGAATAAAGTATCCATTTGGAAATCAGAAAATTTACTTTATTGGCTAAAGGGGTAGTCCCCTTTGGTGTGAAAAAAGGCATTAGAAAATCTATTAAGGCTGAGTTATAGTCTGCAGCCACCATCTTATCTTGGTACAATTAGTATTTCATTTTAATTGTGCTGCTATGTAATTTCTTATGAAAAGATACTCAGTGTGTACTCAGAACAAGATTTTTTTTTACTACAATAGACTATCTGTCCATGGAACTATTTCCTATTCTTCCTTGAGTTAGGAAGAGAGGTGCAGAAAGTTTTATTTCATGTGGTGAAAGAAGTTAGGGCATATTTTTATTTACTTATATATGCTTTGCTGTTGTTGTTGCTGTTGCTGTAGCTATAAAAGGAATATTCGCATGTTTTTTAGTCAAGTTGTATTTTGTAATCCCATCAAATTGGAGTTGAATTGTCCCTTATTTATGAGGCCAATCCATATAGGTGCTTGTAAGAAACATATTTGTAGTATCTTTTTCATAAACTGAGAACAGTTTCTCCCTCAGGAAAACTAACAACTTGTTTACTATTTTAATTTTTTTTTTTACCTTTTTCTGAAATCGATTTTACATTTCTAGTAACTGCTCTATACAGCATTTCACATTTCCTCCCCTTTTCTTTATTCATTGATTGAACAATTATTCAGCACTTACTATATGGAAAGTTATTTTTTGTTTGTTTGTTTTTAGCTATGCTGGTGAAAGTATGAACAAGACATTCTCTATCCTAACAAATTCAGAGTACAGTCTTCTGGGAAAGCCAGACACATAAGAAATTAACTGTAGTATGCTCACAGAGTTTTTAGAGGGATAATTTCTTACTGGGAAGATCAAGGGTGACTTCACTGAAGTCTTGGAATTTAGAAGTGAGCTTTGAGGGAAGAGGATACTCCAGGCTGAGAAAACAGTGTGAACACAGGCAGTGTCACACAAAAGCATGAACCATCCAGGTCGCCATGAGTAGTAGTCCTCTGTGGCTGAAGACTAGAGCAATTGATGACACTGAAAATGCACGTTGGAGCCAGGCTATTGAGGTGCTGAAGAGTAACTAACATGTTAGATTCTATTCATTGGGCACTGGGGAGTCACTGGAGGTTTTTGAAGACAGGAATAGAAAGGTCTGCCTTAAAGTTTAGGAAGGTAGGCAGAAGATAAACTGGAAAGTTGAAGACAAAATATGGGATAAAGGCTGGCTAGATATGTAAGTGGAGAAAAATAAAGATATCTTGTTTTGAACTGTTTCCTTCACAGAAAAGTTAATTTACTTTTTTTTTCGTTGCAAACTACTATTTACACAATGTGCTCGATGCTAAGAGCAGCTTTGGTCGATCACTAGTTACTACATGCCCTTGGTGACAGTGGACCTGGAATAAAGTCTTCTTGGCACCAAGTTCCACATTTTCTCTTTCTCTTTGGTTCTACAAGTTTGACGTCTGAGAAACTATGAAGCGTTGATTAGAATACCACTCCCCTCAGGATCTTATGGAAGCAGAGAAGAAAAGAAAAAGTAGATTGAAGAGATATTTGTTCAGATAGAAACAATAAGATTTAGCAAGTAATTGGATTTGGAGATAAAGGAGAGAGGCTTGTTGAAATCAAGATCACTTAAAAAAACAAAACAAAATCCGTTACTGTCAAGTCAATTCTGACTTGTAGCAACCCTATAGGGCAGAGTAGACCTGCCCCACCGGGTTTCCAAGGAGTTGCTGGTGGATATGAACTTCCAACCTTTTGGCCAGCAGCCTAGCTCTTCAACCGCTATCCCACAAGGGAAGTCTTAGATTATCATGCTCTAAAGGGCCTCTGGACCACAAAGAAGCACCTACATCTCTATCAACTGAGGTTTAGTGTCTGGCTTGCATGACTTCACTGTCTTATTTATCTTTTACGTCTTGGACATCACCTCACTCTTTTACCTGATTTCTTTTTCTTTCTATCACCATGTAATTATTCTTGTATCCTGAGTTTCTACCTTTAACTTTTGTTCCTTCTCCATTTATTTGTTTATTTTTGGCTAGGAGAGATTAATTACTCCTAAGATTTCTATTAAAATCTTTTTAGTTTTAACTACAATATGTAAATTTCAGTCCTGTATACTCAAATTCCATATACATGAATGTCCTCTGGCCATTTCCAGTTAAATATCTTACCAGTAATATAATCCATTTGTGCAGCTTTCCATAATTGAAAAATTATGTTCATATATATTATGTGATTTGTTTTTCCCCTCTCATTAATACTGCAATGTAGGTGGCATTAATTCCATTTAATGTTTATGATACTGACACTCAATATATCAACTTAATTTTCTAAGCCATAAAATAAACCATATAAGGATGTATCTTCAAATGTCAAACGTGAGTTACTTACACTGCCCAAAACTTCCCCAAGCCGGTCCCAAACTGGTAAAAAATGCTTTCATAATGGAACTGCAAGTATCATCAGTGTTACCTGCAAAGGTTTCCCTTTCCCAAATTTCTCAATTAACAGCACTATCATTTCCTTGTGAGCCTATAATCAAGCCCTTTATTTAAAACTTAATCAGTATTTATTGAAAGCATGATTATATGCATAAACAAATGAATCTTAAAATCGATTCTCTCATTTAATGCCTTATGAAATCATTTAAGGAGTCCTGATGGCTCAGTGGTTAAGCGCTCAGCTGCAACCTGAAAGGTTGGCAGTTAGAACCCACCCAGGAGCTTAGCAGGAGAAAGACCTGGTGATCTACTTTTGTAAAGATTTTAGCCAAGAAAACCCTATGGAAGGCAATAGATAAGTGGTATCTTGGGTGAAAGGTGAGACAGTACACAATACAGGGGAAACTAACACAACCTGTACAAGGAAAGGTCATGGAGGCCCCATGGACACATGCAAACTCCCCGAGGGACTGAGTTGCTGGACGGAGGGCTCTGGGGACCATGGTCTCGGGGAACATCTAGCTCAATTGGCATGACGCTACTTATAAAGATAATGCTGTACATTCTACCTTGGTGAGTAGTGTCTGGGGTCTTAAAAGCCTGTGAGCGGCCATCTAAGATACTCCACTGCTCTCATCCCTTCAGGAGCAAGGGAGAATGAAGAGAACAGGATACAACGAAAAGATTAGTCCAAAGGACTAATTGTCCACAGCTACCAAGACCTCCACCGGACTGAGTCCAGTACAGCTAGGTGGTGCCCGGCTACCACCACTGACTGCTCTGACCAGGATCACAACATAGGGTTCTGGACAGAGCTGGAGAAGGATGTAGAGCATAATTCTAACTCACAAAAAAAAAAGACCAGATTTACTGGCCTAAAGGAGACTGGAGAAACCTCAAGAGTATGGCCCCCAGACACCCTTTCAGCTCAGAGGTGAAGTTACCTTCGAGGTTCACTGTTCAGCCTGGGAGTGGACAGCCCAGTAAAACCAAATGAGACTAACGAGGTACAGGAGTCCAGTGACAAGGGCCAGAAGGCAGAAGGAGAGTAGGAAGCTGGTGATAGGGAACACAAGGTTGAGTAAGGATATTGTTGATGTGTTGTGAGATTGTTAACCATTGTTATAGGGCAACATTTGTAGTAACTGTTAAATGGGAGGCTATTTTGTCCCGTAAGCCTTCATCTTAAGTGAGAATAACAGCACAATTAGAAGAGCATAGTCAATGTCACTTAAATGTGTATGTAAAAATTTTTGAAATGGTGTATCTTTGGCTATGTGTATTGTCACCAAAAAAACAAAGTTGAGAATTTAGAGGGTTAAAATGTTGTGGGGTTGTTAACCAAAGTCACAAAACAGCATGTGTGCTACTGTTACATGAGAAACTATTTGTTCTGTAAGCCTTCACCTGAAGTACAATAAAATATTAAAAAAAAAAAGAAAACCCTATGGAGCTGTTCTACTCTGTCACATGGGGTCGCTATGAGTCAGAATTGACTGGACAGCACCCAGTAACAACAAATCATTTACAAAGCCATTAATCATCCTATATTCTTCATTCCCACTGCAGTCACCCAAGATGCTGCAAAGAATGAATAAGAGGATAAGCATAAAAGAAACATAAACTTTTATCTCCGTGTTTAACATGGAATATCCTATTTAAAAAAAAAATCCAGTGGGAAATTCTCACAAGTATATAAAAATAAATTTATCTTCAAAGGAATATGATAAAAATCAAACTTTGATTTTTGTTCTGTAATTGTTTCCTCTTTACAAACCACTGAATTATCCCACAAAACAGCAATAATGTTTGTGATGTGGTCTCTCTTATTACTGATATTTCTACCAATTAAACTTAGGTTTGAAACAACAGTGGCATAGTAATGTTTATTATAAGTTAATATACTGACTGATGTAGTCTTAAAAATTTAGGAAGTAATATTGGTGACTACTTACAATAATATAACGAAGATTAAACAATGTTTATTCTGCTCTGGAGGACATTTCTTATTTGATCATCCTTGGAAAATATAAAATGTCAGAGCCATTATTTTCTATTAACTGGATCTGGCATGGCATAAATAGTAAATTAAACTATCTTTTTTTTGGTGGACATTAAGAGAAGATTGGGCTGATACATATTTAGATTTACAATACATTACATATAGGTACTTATAGATGGATGAAATCAATTCTCAATAGAATTTTTATTTTAGAAATAAAAATATCAGGTTATTTTGGCAAAATACAAATAACCTGTCCTGTCACAGAAAGAATAGTATGTATGTCTGGCTCATCACAATTTTAATTGTAAATCTCAGGAAATGCAGAATATGACAATTAAGTTAGGAAGTGCTCAATGGATTGCAGAGTAGTAAATTTTATTAAATTTCTTCATAAAATAACATTGACAAATAATTTAATACAGAGCTGTTTGTGCATTTCTAGGTATTGCTGAGGAAACAAATAGTCAGCTTCAAATTCACTCAAAAGATGAGTCTTACTAGTTTGTTCTCAGCAACTTATATTCTGCTCTGTGATATAATTTTAAAAGTTATTTAGTTCTCTCTACGAAGAAGCAGAGCTTTAAAAGAACAGCATATCTAACAGCAGAAACCTACTCTTTGAGGACATTGTAGGAAATCAGATATAAATCCATTTATGCTAAACGTTAGCTTAACATTTTATATGAATTATAAAAGAAATTTGGATGGAAGAGAGGAATAATGATAGAGAAAAACAGAAATAATTTGATATAAGATATAAGCTGAAAAGTTTTGGGAAAAAAAGGGATTTCTTGAGATTTATCGACTTTATCTTTTGCTGGCCTGGTTTTTGATACTATCAAAAAGCTTAAATACTGTCTGTCTTGTGTGACATACTTCAAGTGTATTATCTATGGCACACATACTCTTTTTTATGAGGCAATAGCGTCCACAGAAAAAGTAACGTTCAGACATAGCTTCCCTAATAACATGAATTATATAATAGTGAGTAGAACTGCCCCATAGGGTTTCCAAGAAGCTCCTGGTGGATTTGAACTGCCAACTTTTTGGTTAGCTCTTAACCACTAAGCCACCAGGGTTTCCCACATATTACGTTAGATTCAATAATTCAGTCTCAATAGGTGTTCTATGGCATGGCATTTCTAAGCATCATCTACTTCTTTTTAGAAAGTGACCTAAATCAAGAATCTGAGTTCTCTACACAATCACCTCCTCTCCCTATGCTGCACAAGCCTATAAGCTGGAGAAAATAAATGCACATCCAGAAAAATGTTTCTATATCTATCATTCACATCAGATTCAATATTGTTTCTTAATGTTTTAATGAAAGATTAACATGGATATGATAATTTGCATGCATTTTTTCTAGAAAGTATGTAAGCTGTGATTCTAAAATTTTAACCACTATACCAATGGTCACAAGCTGAAAATACATTGTCTTTTTTTTTTCTTTTAAATCACCTTAAAGTGTGTCCTAGGCTGAGTTCTCTAGAGAAGCAATATTACTGAAGCACGTGTGTGTGTGTGTGTGTGTGTGTGTATACAGAGACAGAGAGATTTATATCAAGGAAATGGCTCATGCAGCTGTACAGGATAGGAAGTTCCAAGTCCATGGATCAGGCTGGAGGCTCCTCCTGACTCACGTAGCTGCAGGAGCTGGCAAACCCAAGATTGGCAGTTCAGACAGCAGGCCTCTGGTTCACAGGGTGCAGAGGCAGAAGAATCCCAAGATCGGCCGGTAAACTGCTAGCTCAATCCCAAGAACCAGAGGTCAGATGAACGGGAGCCAGCTGCAGGATCCAGAGTGGGCAAAAGCCAGAGAGCTTTGCCAGAAAATCCACATATATTGGATGCAGGCCACATCCCCAAGGAAACTTCCTTTCAACTGATTATCTGCTCATATGAGATCTCATTATGGAGGTGATTACATCATTACATAGCTGCCAAACTACCTCATAACTGCCAAACCACTGAGAATCATGGCGCAGCCTAGATGATGCACAACCTTAACCATCATAGTCCGCCCCTTATCAACTTGGCACCTGTACACATCTTCCTAAACCATACACAATCTCTAAATAATCACAATTATGAAGTCGTACTTGAACTTAACATGATACAATTAACACATGTACAACCAAAACCACACTAGCCCTATTTACATCTTATATTTTATAAATTAAGAAAGCAAAAATATATGATGCACACATACAACTAAGAAATACTCATAATAATTACAGTCTTAGTTTCTGCAACTGGTCACGTGGTAATAGCTGGTATTTAGAACTACCTTCTTCCACCACGCATTCCGTATTCTCTTTACCCTCAGCAGGTACCTCAGCTGGTTGTAACTCTTTGCCTGGTTGAGTGACCCAAACTTTCTTTCCTGAAGGGTCTGGGCCGTTAGTAGTCATGTCAGAATTGGGTTGCTATAGTTTTCCATTGACTTAAATCACAGGGCATCGTAGTACTAAGAGATGTCCTAAGGGATCTCTTGTATACCAGACATACTCTTCTTTACCTCCATTATGCAATATCAATCCGATTTCCACTTGGTAATCGGGATCATGAGATCTGCTATGAGCAGCCAATCAGCTGAAAGGGAGTTTCCTTGGGGCTGTGGCCTGCATCCAATATACTTGGACTTTCTGGCAAAGCTTTCTGGATTTTGCTCTCTCTGGGCCCTGAGCCAATACAGTAACCCCCTTTTTGCCTATTGATCCAGAGGCATGAGGATCCCAAAGTGACCAGGTGACATTCTTAACTTCCAGTAAATGGAATCAACGTTGTGTCTTCTGGTGGGAGCATTCCTCCCTTTGGACCTAAGACCTCTAGACCTATAGAGCATAGGGTCACAGGGACAGGAAACAAAAATTTTGAGAGTAGGTCACTAGGGGTAATAGTGAGTAGTGCCATTCCCATTTCCAGCTCTTGATTCCTGGACCCATGAATCTTGCCTGTGGGAGAAACAGTACCGTATATTGGACATTGGTTTAGAGCATATATAGCTTCCTGGATAATATTGCCCCCAAATTGCAAGGTATTGTCACCTAGCTGGTGCTGGAATTGTGTCTTTAGAAGACCATTCCATTGTTCTATCAAGCCACCTGCTTCAAGATGATGGGGAACATGGTAAGACCAGTGAATTCCATGAGCATGGGCCCATTGCCACATTTCATTTGCTGTGAAGTGAGTACCTTGATCTGAGATGATGCTGTGTGGGATACCATGACAGTGGATAAGGCATGCTGTAAGTCCACGGATGGTAGTTTTGGCAGAAGCATCATGTGCAGGAAGCCAAATCTGTATCCAGAGTAAGTGTCTATTCCAGTAAGAACAAAATGCTGCCCCTTCCATGATGGAAGTGGTCGAATGTAATAAACTTGCCACCAGATTGCTGGCTGATCAGCTTGAGGAATGGTGTCACATCAGGGATTCAGTGTTGGTCTCTGCTGCTGGCAGATCGGGCATTCAGCAGTGGCTGTAGCCAAGTCAGCCTTGGGGAGTGGAAGTCCATTTTGCTGAGCCCATGAATAACCTCTATCCCTGCAACCATGACCACTTTGTTCATGAGCCCATTGGGGAATGACGGGAGTGGCTGGGGAAAGAGGATGACTGTTTCCACAGAACACGTCATCCTATACACTGGATTGTTAAAGTTCTGTCTGCTGAGGTCCCCCTTTGGTGAGCATTCATGTGAGTCACAAATATCTTCACTTCTTTGGCTCACTCAGAGATCTATCCACATATCTCTTCCCTTTATCTCCTTGTGACCAATTTTCCAATCATGTTCCTTTCAAGTCCCTGACCATCCAGCCAAACCATTGGCCACAGCCCATGAATCATTATACAGTCTCACATCTGGCCATTTCTTCTTCCAAGCAAAGTGAGCAACTAGGTGCACTGCTCAAAGTTCTGCCCATTGGGAGGATTTTCCTTCACCACTGTCCTTCAAGGAGGTCCTAGAAAAGGGCTATAGTGTTGCCACACCCCACTCCCAGTACCAAATGTCTTAGGCTGGGTTCTCTAAAGAAGCAAAACCAGTGAAGTGTATATATGTATGTAAATATATATATATATATAGAGAGAGAGAGAGAGGAAATGTTTCATGCAGTTGTAGAAGCTGGAAAGTTCCAAGTCCATGGATCAGGCTGAAGGCTTCTCCTGACTCACGTCACTGCAGGGGCTGGGAAACCCAAGACTGGCAGGTCAGACAGCAGGCCTCTGGCTCACAGGCTGCAGAGGCTGATGAATCCAAAGATTGGCAGGTAAGCTGTTAGCTCAATCCCAAGAATCAGAGGTCAGATGAACAGGAGCCAGCTTCAGGATCCAGAGTGAGCAAAAGCCAGGAGCTTGCTAGAAAGTTCACATATCTTGGATGCAGGCCACAACCCCAAGGAAACTCCCTTTCAACTGATGGGCTGCTCATAACAGATCCCATCATGGAGGTGATTACATTATATCAGATCTCATTATGGAGGTAATTACTTCACTAAATAGCTGCCAAACCACTGAGAATCATAGGCCAGCCAAGTCAATACACAACCTTAACCATCACAAAGTGTAAACATATGAATGTCATGAGAGTCTCAAGTAATGTTGTCTCTTTGGGAGTTCTATAGCAGTTCCTGACTGTGATATACATTCGGGTACTTATTTACCATAATCATTATTTGTAGTTTTATGTTTATATGCGTTATTGTCCAATTAGATATTACACATGAAGGTTACCAGTAAGCTTACCCATAGCTTTTGCTTGTTTGTAATCCTTCTTTGTGCTTGACATAGGGCTATACATATTGTAGATCTCAATAAATGGTTAATTAATGAATTTCTCGAACAAAAAAAGTTGAAAATTGACTCTTCATCTTTTCTTTCCTCATTACCAAAAGGATACAAAAATAAAAATAAAAACAGTATCTCACAGACATAGACATAAACATAGAAAAAACAGTTGGTTTCCTATAAACCAATAAAGAGAACCATGAAAAGGAAATCAGGAAAACTATACCATTTAAAATAGCTCCTAAAAAAATAAAATACTTAGGAATAAATCTAACCAGGGATGTAAAAGACCTATACAAAGAAAACTACAAAACACTACTGCAAGAAACCCAAAGGGATCTACATAAATGGAAAAACATACCATGCTATGGATAGGTAGACTCAACATTGTGAAAATTACAATTCTACCCAAAGCAATTTACAAATACCATGCAATCCCGATCCAAATACCAATAACATTCTTTAAAGAGTTAGAAAAACTAATCTTTAACTTTATACGGAAAGGGAAGAAGCCCCGGATAAGCAAAGCACTATTGAGGAAAAAGAATAAAGTAGGAGGACTCACATTATCTGATCTCAGAACATACTATACAGCTACAGTAGTCAAAACAGCCTGGTACTGGTACAACGACAGATACACTGACAAATGGAACAGAATTGAGAACCCAGATGTAAATCCATCCACCTACAGTCACCTGATCTTCAACAAGGTCCCAATGTCCACCAAATGGGGAACAGTCTTTTTAACAAATGGTGCTGGCAAAACTGGATATCCATCTGCAAAAATATGAAACAGGACCCTTACCTCACACCATATACAAAAACTAATTCAAAATGGATCAAAGACCTAAATATAAAACCAAAAACTATAAAGTTCATAGAAGAAAAAATAGGATCAATGCTAGAGGCCCTAATACGAGGCATTAACAGGACACAAAACATAACCAACAACACACAAACTCCAGAAGATAAGCTTGGTAACTGGGATCTTCTAAAAATCAAACACCTACGCTCTTCAAAAGACTTCACAACAGAGTAAAAAGAGAACCTACAGACTGGGAAAAAATTTTTGGACAGTACAAGTCAGACAAAGGTCTAATCTCCATAATCTACAAGAAAATCTAACACCTCTACAACAAAAAGACAACCCAATTAAAAAATGGGCAAAGGAAATGAACAGACACTTCACAAAGAAGACATTCAAGTGACCAACAGACATATGATGAAATGCTAGCAATCACTAGCATTAGAGAAATGCAAATGAAAACCACAATGAGATACCATCTCACTCCGGTATTACTGGCATGAATCAAAAACACTGGAAATAACAAATGTTGGGGAAGCTGTGGAGAGATCTGCACTGCTGGTGGGAATGCAAAATGATACAACCATTTTCAAAAATGATATGTAGCTTCCTTTGAAAGCTAGAAATAGAAATACCATATGACCCAGCAACCCCACTCCTAGAAATATATCCTAGAGAAATGAGAGCCATCACACAAATAGACATACGCACACCCATGTTCATTGCAGCATTGTTCACAATAGCAAAAAGATGGAAACAACCTAGATGCCCATCAACAGATGAATGGATAAACCAACTATGGTAGATACACGCAATGGAGTATTATGCAACAATAAAGAGCAGTGATGAATCTGTGAAGCATCTCATAACATGGATGAAATGGGAGGACATTATACTGAGTGAAATAACTCAATCACAAAAGGACAAATATTGTATGAGACTTCTACTGTAAAAACTCATGAAAAAGTTTACACACAAAAAGTAACAATCTTTGTGGGTTACGAGCAATAGTAGGGGTGGGGGGGAAATACTAAATAGACAATAGATGTTATAACTTTGGTGAAGAGTAAGAGAGTACACAGTATTGGGGAAACTAGCGCAACTTGTACAAGGAAAGGTCATGGAAGCTCCATAGACACAACCAAACTCCCTGTGGGACCAAATTGCTGGGCGGAGGGCTGTGGGGACCATGGTCTCAGGGAACATCTAGCTCAATTGGCGTAACACAGTTTATAAAGACAATGTTCTACATTCTACCTTGGTGAGTAGCATTTGGGGTCTTAAATGCCTGTGGGCAGACATCTAAGATACTCCACTGGTCTCACCCCTTCAGGAGCAAGGGAAAATGAGGAAAAAGAGTTACAAGGAAAAGATGTCGAAAGGACTAATGGACCACAGCTACCACGACCTTCACCAGACTGAGTCCAGTACAACTAGATGGTGCCCGGCTACCACCACTGATTGCTCTGACTGGGATCACAACAAGGGTCCTGTACAGAGCTGGAGAAAAATATAGAACAAAATTCTAACTCACAACAAAAATCAGACTGACTGGTCTGGCAGAGACTGGAGTAACCCCGAGAGTATGGCCCCCGGACACCCTTTTAGCTCAGTAATGAAGTCAATCATGATACTCACCATTCAGCCAAAGATTAGACAGCTCCATAAAACAAAATGAGACTAATGGGGCACAACAGTCCAGGGACAAGAACTAGAAGGCAAAAGAGGACAGGAAGTCTGCTAATAGCTAACCCAAGGTTGAGAAGGGACAGACAGTGTTGACATGTCATGGGGTTGTTAACCATTGTCATAAAATAGTATGTATACTAACTGTTTAATGAAAAACTATTTGTTCTGTAAACCTTCATCTACAGTAGAATAAAAAAAAGAAGAATTTTATTTATTTATTTATTTATATTTTTTACTGAAAACTTTTTTGTGAAGTCATGTTTTGTAATGCCCAGCATTTCTTTCTTTTTTTAGTTGTGCTTAGGTGAAAGTTTACAGAGCAAATTAGTTTCTCATCAGATAATTAATACACATTTTTTTGTGACATTGGTTGCCAATCCTGCTACTCTCCCCTTCTCGACCTTGGGTTTCCCATTTCCATTCCTTCAGCTTTCCTGTCCCCTCCTGCCTCCTCTTCCTTGCTCCTGGGCTGGTGTGCCCATTTAGTCTTGTATACATGATTGAACTACTTGTGTTATTGTTTGTTTAATAAGCCTGTCTAATCTTTGGCTGAAGGATGTACCTCAGGAGTGAGTTCAATACTAAGTTAAAAGGGTATTTGGGGGCCATACTCTCCGGGTTTCTCTAGTCTCTGTCAGACCAGTATGTCTGGTCTTTTTTTTTTTTTTTTTTGGTAAGTTTGAATTTTATTCTACATATTTCTCCAGCTCTGTCTGGGACCCTGTATTGTGATCCCTGTCAGAGCAGTCGGTGGTGGTGGTCAGGCACCATCTAGTTGTGCTGGACTCAGTCTGGTGGAGGCTGTGGTAGTTGTGGTCCGTAGTCCTTTGGACTTATCCTTCCCTTGTGTCCTTGGTTTTCTTCATTCTCTTACTCTAGACAGGGTGGGACCTGTAGACATATCTTAGATTGCCGCTTACAAGCTTTTAAGACCAGAGACGCTACTCACCAAAGTAGGATGTAGAACACTTTTTTTTATAAACTATGTTATGTCAGTTGAGTTAGATGTCCTCCGAGATCATGGTCCTCATAGCCCTCAGCTCAGTAATTTGGTCCCTTAGGGAGTTTGGATGTGTCTATGAATCTTCTGTGACTTTACCTTGGTCAAGTTGTGCTGACTGCCCAGTATTGTGTACCACCTTATTCTTCACCAAAGTTACAATTTATCTATTGTCTAGTTAGTACTTTTCCCTTCCCACCACTCCCCTCCCTCATAACTACCAAATATTGTTACTTTCTGTGTGTAAACCTTTTCATGAGTTTTTATAATAGTGGTCTCACACAGTATTTTGTCCTTTTGTGATTGACTTATTTCACTCAGCATAATGCCCTCCAGATTCATCAACGTTGTGAGATATTTCACAGATTCTCATTGCCCTTTGTTGTTATGTAGTATTCCATTGTGTGTATGTACCATAATTTGTTTATCTATATTCTGTTTAAGAGCACTTAGGTTATTTCCATCTTTTTTACTGTTGTGAATAATGCTGTAATGAACATGGATGTGCATATGTCTATTCATGTGATGGCTTTTATTTCTCTAAGTTATATCCCTAGAAGCAGGATTGCTAGATCATATGGTATTTCTATTTCTAGCTTTTTAAGGAAGCGCCATATTGTTTTGCATTCTCGCTAGCAGTGCGTAAGAGTTCCTATCTGCTCACAGCCTCTCCAACATTTGCTATTTTTCTGGTTTTTGGTTAGTGCCAGTAATATCGGGGTGAGATGGTATCTCGTTGTAGTTTTGATTTGCATTTCTCTAATGGCTAGTGATCAGGAGCATTTCCTCATGTGTCTGTTATCCACCTGAATGTCTTTGGTGAAGTGCCTGTTTGTATACTTTGCCCATGTTTTAATTTGATTATTTGTCTTTTTGTTGTAGAGGTGTTGGATTTTCCTACAGATTTTAGAGATTAGACCTTGATCAGATATGTCATAGCCAGTCTTTTTCCCCAGTCTGTAGGTTCTCGCTCTATCAGTGAAGTCTTTTGATGAGCATACGTGTTTAATTTTTAGAAGATCCAAGTTATCTTGCTTACCTTCTGGTGTTTTTGTGTTGTTACGTACGGTTTGTACACTATGTATGCCATCTATTAGAACCCCTAGCATTGATCTTGTTTTTTCTTCCATGATTTTTGTAGTTGTAGTTTTTATATTTAGATCTTTAAAACATTTTGAATTAGTTTTTGTATATGGTGTGAGGTATGGGTCCTGTTTCTTTCTTTTTTTTTTACAGACAGACATCCAGTTTTGCCAGCATCATTTGTTAAAAAGTCCGTTTTTTCCTCACTTAGTGGACTTTGGGTATTTGTAGATCAGGTGGTTATAGGTGAATGTATTTACATTTGAGTCCTCAATTCAGTTCCATTGGTCAACGCATCAATTGTCTGCCGTTGTAAAACCAGTACTAGGCTGTTTTGACTACCGTAGCTGTATAGTAGGTTCTGAGGTCAGGTAGTGCAAGTCCTCCTAATTTATTCTTCTTCAATAGTGATTGTCTTAGTTATCTACTGCTGCTATAACAGAAATACTACAAGTGGATGCCTTTAACAAAGAGAAGTTTATTTACCCACAGTCCAGTAGGCTAGAAGTCCTAATTCAGGGTGCCAGCCCCAGGGGAAGGCTTTCTCTCTCTGTCAGCTCTGGAGGAAAGTCTTTTTCATAAGTCTTCCCTTGGTCTGGGAGCATCTCAGTGCAGGAACTCATGTCTCAAGGACATGCTGTGCTCCTGGCACTGCTTTCTTGGTGGTATGAGATCCCCAGCTCTCTGCTTGCTTCCCTTTCCTTTTACCTCTTGTAAGATAAAAGGTGGTGCAGGCCACACCCCAGGGAAACTTCCTTTACATTGGATCAGGGATGTGACCTGAGCAAGGGTGTTACAATCTCACCCTAATCCTCTTTAACATAAAATTACATTCACAAAATGGAGGACAACCACACAATACTGGGAATCATGAGCTAACCAAGTTGACATGTATTTTTGGGGGTCACAATTCAATCCATGACAGTGCTTTATTTATCTGGGGCCTCTTTCCTTTCTATATAAAGTTAATGATCAGTTTTTCCATCTCTTCAAAGAATGCTATTGGTATTTGAATTGCAAATGCATTGTATCTGTAGATTGCTTTGGGTAGAATTGATACTTTCACAATGTTGTGTCTACCTATCCATGAGCATGGTATGTTTTTCCATTTGTGTAGGTCTCTTTTGGTATCTTGCAGTAGTTTTTTGTAGTTTTCTTTGTATAGGTCTTTTGCATCCCTGGATAGATTTATTCCTTAGTATTTTATCTTTTTAAGGGCTGTTATAAATGTTATTGATTTCCTGATTTTATTTTCATAGTTCTCTTTATTGTTGTATAGGAATCAAACTGATTTTTGTATGTTTGTCTTGTATCCTGCTACTCTGCTGAATCTTTCTATTTCCAGTACTTATCTTGTGGAGTCTTTTGGGTTCTCTATATATAGTGTCATATCATCTGCAAATAGGGACAGTTTTACTTCTTCCTTACCGATCAGGATGCCCTTTTTCTTTTCTTGCCTTATTACTCTAGCTAGGACTTCCAGCAGAATGTTAAATAGGAGTGGTGATAAAGGGCATCCTTGTCTTGTTCCTGTTCTCAGGGGGAATGTTTTAAGTCTCTCTCCAGTGATAATGATGTTGGCTGTTGGTTTTGTATAGATACCATTTATTGTGTTGAGAATTTCTATTTTATTCTATTCCTATTTTATTGAGAGTTTTTATCAGGAATGGGTCTTGGACTTTATAGAGTGCCTCTTCTACGTTAATTGAGATGATCATGTGATTATTTTATTTATGTGGCAGATTACGTTGATTGATTTTCTAATGTTGAACCATCCTTGCATAACTGGTATGAATCCCACTTGGTAGTGGTGTATTATTTTTTCAAAATGATATTGAATTCTATTAGCTAGAATTTTGTTAAGAATTTTTGCATCTATATTCATGAGAGATACTGGTCTGTAATTTTCTTTTTTTTGTTGTGTCTCTACCCGATTTTGCTATCAAGGTTATGCTAGCTTCATAGAATGAGTTCGGAAGTATCTCTTCCTTTTCTATGTTCTGAATTAGTGTGAGTAGTACTGGTGTAAACTCATCTCTGAAGGTTTGGTAGAATTCTCCAGTGACACTAACTGAATGCCCGGTATTTCTTGAAGTGTACTCCAACCTACGCTTTTGTTCTTTCCAATTCTTCCTCAATCAAAGAGTCATGAGGATTATTTATTTACTTGTTTTGTATTTCCCTTCCTGATTCCACATACCACTCAATCTTTCTGTTTTTACCCATCCTTCTGGATTTTCCTCCCATAACCTCAAATTTGTCAGCCTTTTATTTTGCAGAACCATTACTGATTCCAGATAACCACCTTCATTTGAAGCAGTTTCTATTGGTCTGTCAGTGTTCCTTTTTTGTCTCCTCACCTGTGTCAACTACCCCCCCATTAAACATATTTGTTGTCAGCACAGTGCTCTCTCCAAGACAAATCCTCATGCCCACAATAAGTCCTTTCCCATGAGTATCTCACATTATTTAATATTTCAAAGGAGGATACAAAATGGGACTATTCTAGAATAAAATTTAGCCACCCAAACAAGTTGATTTAAACAAATTCCTCTGAATATCTAAAATAACATTTCTTATTATACCGTCATACATTTAAAAGCTTGAATTGTGAGGGGAATAAGAGTAACAGAAGGAAGAAGAAGAGGAGGGCCAGGAGAAGGAGGTGGAGGACAAGGAGGAGAAGGATGAGGAAGAGAAAGAAGTTGACACAATTTTATATATATATATATATATATATATATATATGTCTTTAGTAACATAAGCTGTTCACAGTAAGGTTAGTTTTACAATTTTATTTATGGTAATTGTTTGAATTTGGACAACTATAACCATGAAAGTAATGATTAAAATATGGACAGAAGGTTGCAAAACCTAGATTAGGGTAAGGCCCCCATTGCCAGTGAAGAAGTCAGATTTTTAGGAGCTGAGTCTCAGGCAGAAGTTCTTTCAGGACTCTGGAGGAAGGAACGCAGGTAGGTGAGAGTTCTGTTGGACTGGAGGGACACAATTTCTAATGCAAGGTAGAAGTTGCAAATTTCATAATAACGTATTGGGGGCATCTACAGTGTTCTTCAATAATGAGTCTACATGCCAATGCCATTAGAAAGAAGAGATCATTGTTGAGTCAAATGTAGGATTTTTAAACTAGAGATTTACAAATTTATTTGAGAACTGATACTTTTGCCGTGTAAAGACTAAGGCCTTTGTAGTCAGGCAGACTTGAGCTGTAATTCAGGCATTGTTCTATATTAGCTACAGGTAGTCCCCAACTTATGACATATTAGAGTTATGATGAACCACAGTTAGGACTGTCGGGTTTTGTTTTTTTGGTTTTTTTTGGTGCATCTCATCATTAGTAAAATGTACTACATACAATGTTAAAATATATCTGTAAGTTTATATGTAATGTTTGCAATCCCCAAAGACAAATAACGATCAGATTTATAAAGCAACTGATAATAAAAGGTGATAAGAATTAAAACAAAAAAAAAAAGAGGTATTTGACTTACTTCAGAACCACCTTACAATGGAGCTGTTGGAATGGAACCCCACTGTAAGTCAGGGACTACCTGGACATAGTCATCAGCAAGCATCTTAGACTCTGTTAAGTTTCAGTACCTTATTAGTAAATTGGGGAAAATATGAAATTCACCAGACTATTGGGATAAGTTGGCAATATTTGCAAAGTATGTGGCATCTGTCTGACATATATTAGGTAGTCTTTACATTACTGGAGTTCCTGGGTGGCACAAATGGTTAAGCTTTGGGCTACCAACTGAAATGTTGGCACCCAGAGGCACCTCAGAGGAAAGTCCTGTTGATCTGTTCCCAAAATGTAATACACATGAAAACCCTATGGAGCACAGTTCTTCTCTGAAACACATGCAGTTGCCATAAATCAGAAATGACTTGATGGCCACTGGATCTTTACATTGCGAAGTGTTCTAAAACATAATATTGTGAAGATTTGTTACATATTTTTATGTGCTTTCAATAAAATTTAGTTCACTAGCCACTCTAAGTGGATAATGGTTTTAGCACTAAAAAAAATCACCATTTCCATTCTCTTTGCTGTCTTATAATGAATTATTATTATTTTGCCTAATTTAAAGAGTAAATTCTGTTTAATTCATTCCATTTACCTTCCTGTGGAGGAGGGTGCCACTTAGATTTCAGAGTATGATCTACAGAAACAAAGGTTCAGTAATTTTAGTGCCAAAGTAAAAAAAAGTCTTAAACCCAGACTCTGGAGCCTATCAGATCATTTTCTTGATGGCCAGTTGGTTTTAACCACTCCCAACTCAGTTTCTCTAACTCTAAAACGATATTTACCACCCTTTTAGGCAGGACATGAAGATTAATTAGTTAAGACTGGAAAGTGCTTTAAGCATGGAATGCTGTATGAGATAATAGGATAAATATTAATAATATCCTGTTAGAAGTATAGAGATAGCCATAGTAAGGTAACTAAGAAAAATAAATTGCAGTGCATGGTATGAAATTGAAAATCACTAATGGAAAGAAGGTTTGTTCATACTGGGAACAATGTTGCATCATGTATAATGTAATACCAGGTCATTTTCAATTGTTTTAATTGCCATGAGCCACTGATCTTTAGAGCTGTTCCTGACAAGCTTTGGTATGGCCCTAAGGATCGTGAAACAGTGCCAAAGACCAGCATTATCCACTATTGAACATTAAATGGTATCGACCCCTTCACTGGATAGATCACTCAACAAACTCCTTAAAGTAATTCACGACACAATTAACATTAATTAACTTTATAAAAATCCCTCAAACTCTCTGACCTTTGAAGACTTCATGCGCTGAACAAAGTAAAGCACACCTAACAAAAAAGTTATGAATCCTCTTGTGAGACCCGTCAATTAGGGTAAATAAAAGATTCCTAAAATTTTATAACCCTTGTTTATCACTTGCCACTCCTGAGAAGTTATCCTGTACAGAGATATCTTGAAAACCATTCAGTATGAAAAGAACCACTCATCTCTGTACTTCACATTCACTTTAAAACGAAGAGTGCCAGCTTCCAAATTCATGTCAGAGTAAACCAAGAGTCACAAGTGATTCCTGGGCCCTACAGAATTGCTACACAACTACTTCTCAGATATGCAAGAGAAGAACTTGGCCTGTCCTCCTCATCTACATTTTTAGAGAACTCTCCTGCAGGAATGGTATTTCTGCTCTAACTTCCAAGTGATTTCAAAAGCCTTCTGTAGAATATCAGCAATAACAAGAATTCACCATTCATTAAGTGCTTGGCTTTTCACATGTATTATCCACTTAACCATTATAGAAACTGGATGAAATAGACATTCTCATAATTTTAGTTAAACTTGCTAACATTATAATAATCTTTGCTTTTATTCCAACTAAGAAAGGAATTGCTCATTAATGGTGAAGCTGGCGCTCAAATGTAGATCCTTTTAAACTCAACTCTATGTTCATATCATATAAAGGTAAGGAAGTTGAGTATTCATGGCATGCAAAGAATGACAGTAACTACATTTAGAGGGAGATTTACTCAAGTACATCACACAGCACTAGCCCTTAAAGAGAAAACAATTTCTCTCTCTCTCTCTCTCTTTTTTTTTTTTTTTTGCTAAAAGCCAGAGGAGAAAAGGGTCAAAGAGAGCTAGTAAGTATGTTTATTGCCAGTTTCACCAGCTAGCTTAAAGGAGTCCTGGAAGAGGCCCTGTTCCCTTAGACAATAAAGAATAAGAAACCAGATCCTTATTCTGTATATGCCAGTTATAAGCCACTGAGAACTTTAGAACAATGCAATCAACTGGCTTTTATAAGAGTCACAATTTTTCTATGGGATTTCACTAACATCTTTGGATTCCAGATCCCTGCTTTTAAAATATCTTACACCAGAATTATACAAGCAGAAACATTCTTCCTTATGTTATGGGGTCTACCTGAAGGAAATGGCATGATATTTCTCTTTTTTCACACATATTTAGGATTAAAAAGTATTTCTAGCTCACTCAAGATAACTGCTTATCTGTTCTAAGACTCTTGAACTCCAAAAATAATTTTAGCCTCTCATAGAAAAATTTCTCTATAAAGTCAAAATGTGGTAAAGCAACAGAATATCTTAACCTTTTTGAATGCTATAGTCAGTGCATGGGAGAAGGGGTAGGGATAAATAATATGTTTGAGCAGGGATGAAGGTGGACATTTTAACATTTACATTTAGAAATTCTACTTAATGTTATTGTTTCATCCTTGATAGGGGGGAAAGGACTCAGCAAAGCTTTCACTGAGACCTAAACTGCTAGGTAGATTATATAACCACTTGTATGTGAGATTAAAGCCTATAATACCAATTAATGGATTGATGATTTTATTCAGTACATATCAGTGAATGCTGATAATATGCCTGGAAATTTGGTAAGGACTCAGGATAAAAAATGACTAAGGCTCAGACTTTTTAGAGGAATTCTCAACCTATAAACAGAGGTTATAATACAAGATAATAACTATAGTGATAGGAATGTGAATAGAGTATTGTGAATGCAGAGTGAGATGAGGAGATGATCTAACACAGCCCAGGATGATCAGGAAAAGCTTTCCTTTGGAGCTATCACAGTCTGCTTGGAAGACAAATGCTAAGGGGATATGATCTGTTAAAGTCTCCTGCAAGAACCAGGAGATTGTAAGAATACTTGAGGACTGATACTCTTCCAAGTAGTTTCATGTTCAGGTAGTACTGGTAACCCTAACTATCTCCAATAATACTCTAGGGAATTTTACTTTCAAAGAATATTTGCTTCCTTCAGACCAGAGGATACCTGGATGCTTGGGAAGTCATGGGGGGGACAACTCTGTGGTAGTATTAATAACAGCAGGCTGAGGCTAGATGTCAACTAATTACATCAGCTTCTTGTTTTGTACTGTCCTTCCCTTACTCCCTTACAGGTTTCACCCAGTGTACTTACTCCGTATTCACTTGTACACGAATCCCCATTGCAGGCTCTCTTTGGAAACCCTATGGGTCAGTTCTACTCTGTCCTATAGGGTATCTATGAGTAGGAATCGACTTGATGGCAACAGGTTTGTTTTTATTTTTTTGTTTATGATTTGAAGGAAGTTTGATTCCATTTGGTGCTTTTGGGCTTCAGGTTCCCACCATCCTGTGCAAAACCATTTCAGTATGTGATTCACAAGTCCCTGTATATGGGGGAAAAGAAATGGGTGCATAGAGAACCTCCACCTTGTGTTAAGTACCTGAGACCAGAAGTGACACATGTCACTTTTACTCATACTCCATTGGCCAAAACTAACTGCATGAATATGGGAAATATAGGAGAGAACAGAGGATATTTGATATCATTACTGGCTCTCCCATAGCAATCCTCAAAAAAATAAATCTGGCAGGCAACATGGCACTATAGGCAGAAGCATGATGTCGTCCCTTTACAGCAAAGATCCGAAAAATTAAGCCAAACAGAAAAAACGGCAATCCTGAAACCCTAAGCATCCAATGAAGAGACGAAGAACTCAGCCAAGCACCAAATGGAATAAGAAACTGTCAGAGAACAGAGAGGGAGGAGAGATACATGCAGAGGTCCCCTATCAGCTAATGCAGCACAGATCCAGCATCCTGGACTCCTATCAGAGATCAACGAACAGGGGATATGAGAAAGCAGCTTCACAGAACTTCCAGCAGGAGACAGAACAACCGGTAACAAGCAATATATGCTTTCCTACCCTCCATCCTTCTTCACCCCTACTTGGTCTCCTCTGCTTTCTGGGGCCACAGTCTCTTGGCCAGGAAGCACTGGCTTCATCCCAGTGTCACTTGCATTCCACTTACCTGCACTGGCTGGATCCCTCAGTGCCATTTGTTGGCTGATGGTGTTGCTTTTTTCTGCTTCTTTAGATTTGTTCCTTACCTCTCACCACATCCCCCTCCTTTCTCTCAAATACCTGGCTTGGTGTGCCATCTTTGCTTCTTCCTGAAAGGCTGTGAAACACTGCTCAAATGTGAAACTGCTTCCCCACCCGTGTTGCCACGCTGGTGGGATCCCAGGGTGTTTTGTTTGTTTTGAATTGTTTGTTTGTTTTCTTTTTCTTTTCTCTAATTGGAAGCCTGTTCTAGATGGGCAGTACTGCGTGGCTTGGGACCTACTCCCTCAGTTTGCACAGACGCACAGAGGAATCCCTAAGGACATTTCTTTTTTCTTGTTTTTTTTTTCCTGTTTTTTGGGGGTTTTTTCTTTTTTTTATTCATTTGTTTTGTTTTCTTTTCCCTCTTTTTCCCTTTTTGTCTTTCGTTGCTACTCAGTTTCTCGTCTCTCTATACTTTTCTTATCTTCCTGTCCCCTGAATACCTGGTGGTGAGTGACGCCTTTACCCCTTCTAGCCAGGCTGTACTTCACGGCCTGGGAGCAACTTCCCCAGACCTCGCAGCTGCACTGGTGTGTTCTCTAGGAGTTTTGTCTTTCTTTTTTCTTTATAATTTTTATTTATTCATTTTTTTCTTTTTTTTTTTCTCCATTTCATAGTCTCTCATCTCTCCACTCCAATGACAGGCTCCCTTAGAACTCTTTTTTGTTTGTTTGTATGTTTTTGGCTCCTATTCCTCTCTCTTCTCTTTCCTCTCTCCCATACGCATCTTAGCTCCACACATCACAATCTGCCCACTCCATCCTGCCTACCTACACTGTGTGCTGAACATCACACCACCAAGCAGCCAAGGCACGGCCTACCAGAACCTGCCCTGCACTGATTACTGGCCTTCCCTAGTGGCCGTAATAAGTGCCACAAAAAACCCATCACAACAACTCCTTTTCAGCTAGACCTGCCCTGCTGTACCATATCTGAGCAACTGACCTTGCCATTGGAGAAGGAGGCAAAAAGCATCTTGCCCACAGATGAACAAACAATGAAGAAAACACAGCCTGCTCAGACATAGTCAAATAAAACAAAAAAAAAAAAAAAAAAGGGATGAAACAAACAAATCTACAATCAGTAAAAGAGGAAAATAACTACTGAATGCCCCGAAGACAGCAGACAATATCATAACATTTACAAAAACAGGACAGGATGGTTCTGTAGGCATCCAAAATAAAATACCAGATGACTTTACAGTAGAAGAAAAGGCACTAGAACTACCTGATAGGGAATTCAAATCTCTAATATTCAGAACTACCCAAAAGTTGAGGCAAAAAGCAGACAAAAATGAAGAAAAAATAGACAGTCATGGAAAAGGCAGACAAATTCATGGAAAATACAGACAAAAAAATAGAATAATTCAAGAAAATAATGCAGGACGAAAATGCCAAAATAAATTCACAACTGGAAATTAAACTAAATCAACAATTAGAAATCCAAAATATAAACAAGATTTCAGAAATGGACTGTGTCGTAGAAGGGCTGAGCAGCAGGTTTGAAATGGTAAAAGACAGGATCAGCAAAATTGAAGACAAACACTTGGATACAACTCTGTTTGAAAAATCAGAAAAAAGAACTAAGAAAAATGAAGAGACCTTAGAATTATGTGGGATATAATCAGAAGCAAAAATTTTCGAGTGATCGTAGTTCCAGAACAGGGGGAGAAAACAAAGAACACAGAGAGGATCATTGAAGAGCTGCTGACAGAAAACTTCCTCAATATCATGAAAGAAGAAAAACCAACCATCCAAGAAGTTCAACGAACCCCATATAGGATAGACCCCAAAAGAAAATCACCAAGGCATATCATAATCACACTCGCCAAAACCAAAGACAAACAAAGAATCCTGAGAGCAACTGGAGAAACAAAAAGTCACATACAGAGGAGAAACAATAAGACTAAGCTCAGATTATTTGGCAGAAACCATGCAAGCAAGAAGGTAATGGGATGACTTATATAAAACCTTGAAAGAAAAAAATTGCTAGTCAAGAATAATATATCCTGTAAAACTCTCGTTAAAATATGATGATGAAATTAGGACATTTCCAGATAAACAGAAATTAAGAGAATATGTAAAAACCAAACCAAACTTACAAGAACTATTAAAGGGAGTCCTTTGATCTGAGAACAAACAACATCAGCTCCCAGGCTGAATCTAGGACTCAGGATCATACCAGCCAGATACCAATTTAGGAAATGAACTCTCAAGGACTATCCAAAACCAAAAAAAAAAAAAATACAAGAGGGAATCAGGGAAATTAATCTGTAAATGACAACAACATCAGAACAATAAAAGAGGGAATAAACGATGTAGGTATAGAACCTTCTAATGGAGAAGAAGGCAAGGCATTACCAAGTAATAATAGACTGCTTCAAACTTAGAGGGATAAGGGTAAATTTCATGGTAACCAAAAGAAAGTTAACAAACCTACTCATCAACATAAAGAGGAAAAACATAAAGTCTCAGTAAAAACAAAACCTACAAAAATGAAAGAAATGACAAAAAATTCACAAACAAAAGGAATTCAGCACAGGAGAGTAAGAGGAACAAAGAAAACGTAAGCACCACGAAAAAAAGGGTTACAAAATGACAGCAATAAACTCACACCTATCAATAATTACACTGAATGTGAACGGCCTAAATGCACCCATAAAGAGACAGAGAGTGACAGAATGGATAAAAAAAACAGGATCCATCAATATGCTGTCTACAAAAGACACACCTTAGAAACAAAGAAGTAAATTTATTAAAAATCAAAGGTTAGAAAAAATATATCAAGCAAACAACTACTAAAAAAGAGCAGGAGTGGCAATACTAATCTCAGATAAAATACGCTTTAAAACAAAATCCATCATAAAAGTCAAAGAAGGACACTATATAATGATTAAGGGGATGATCCAACATGAAGACATAACCATAATAAACATCTAGCACCCAATGACAGGGCTCCAAAATACATAAAACAAACTCTAACAACACTGAAAAGAGAAATTGACAGTTCCACAATAGTAGTAGGAGACTTCAACACACCACTCTCAGTAAAAGACAGAACATCTAAAAAGAAACTCAACAAAGATGCAGAAGACCTAAAGGGAACAATCAGCCCACTTGACCTCATATACATATATAGAACACTCCACCCTACCACTGCAAAGTACACATTCTTTTCCAGTGCACATGGAACATTCTCCAGAATAGACCAAATCTTAGGCCACAGAGCAATCCTCAACAAGATCCAAAATGCTGAGATAATACAAAATATCTTCTCTGACCACAACACCATCAAGGTAGAAATTAACAACAGAAAGAGCAAGGAAAAAAACTCAATTACATGGAAACTGAATAACATCCTGCTGACAAACCACTGGGTAATAGAAGAAAATCAGAGATAGAATCAAAAAATTCCTAGAATCAAACGAGAATGAAAACACATCATACCAAAACCTTTGGGACACAGCAAAGGCAGTCCTCAGAGGACAATTTATAGAATAGATGCACATATCAAAAAATAAGAAAGGGACAAAATCAAAACATAAACTGCACAACTCAAACAAATAGAAAGAGAACAGCAAAAAAAGGCCACAGCCACCAGAAGAAAGGAAATAATAAAGATCAGAGCAGAAATAAATGAAATAGAGAGTAGAAAAACAATAGAAAGAATCAACAAAACCAAAAGCAGGTTCTTTGAAAGAATCAACAAAACTGACAAACCACTGGCCAGACTGACAAAAGAAAAACAGAGAGGACGCAAATAACCCAAAGAAGAAATGGGGGACATTACAACAGACCAAACTGCAATAAAAAGGATCATAACAGAGTATTATAAAAAACTATACTCCAACAGATTTGAAAACCTAGAGGAAATCGATAAATTTCTAGAAACACACTACCTACCCAAACTAACACAAAGTGATGTTGAAAATCTGAACAGACCCATAACAAGAGAAGAAATTGAAAAGGTAATAAAAAAAAATAACCAACAAAAAAAAGCCGTGGCCCAGAAGGCTTCACTGAGAATTCTACCAAACATTCAGTGAATAGCTTGTACCAGTACTACTCAAACTATTTCAGAACATAGAAAAGGAAGCGACACTTCCAAATTCATTTTATGAAGCTAGCATAACCCTAATACCAAAACCAGGCAAAGACTCCACAAGAAAAGAAAATTACAGACCAATATCTCTCATGAATATAGATGCAAAAATTCTCAACAAAATTCTAGCCAATAGAATTCAGCATCATATCAAAAAAATAATACACCATGACCAAGTAGGATTCATACCAGGTATGCAAGAATGGTTCAGCATTAGAAAATCAATCAACATAATCCACCACATAAATAAAAGGAACGAGAAGAATCACATGATCATCTCAACTGACACAGAAAAGGCATTTGACAAAGTCCAAAATCCATTCCTGATAAAACTCTCAATAAAATAGGTATAGAACGGAAGTTTCTCAATATGATAAAGACATCTATGCAAAACCAACAGCCAACATCATTCTTAATGGAGAGAGGATTCCCCTTGAGAACAGGAACAACACAAGGATGCTTTTTATCATCACTCCTATTTAACATTGTGCTGGAAGTCCTAGCTAGAGCAATAAGGCAAGAAAAAGAAATAAAGGACATCCAAACTGGTAATGAAGAAATTAAACTGTCCCTGTTTATAGATGATATGATACTATATATAGAAAACACTAAAGACTCCATGAGAAAACTACTGGAACTGTAGAAAGATTCAGCAGAGTAGCAGTATACAAGATAAACATACAAAAATCAGTTGGATTCCTATACAGCAATAAGAAGAATGATGAACAGTTAATCAGGAAAACAATACCATTTAAAATAGCCCCTAAAATATAAAATACTTAGGAATAAATCTAACCAGGGATGTAAAAGACCTATACATAGAAAACTACAAAACTCTACTGCAAGAAACCCAAAGGGATCTACATAAATGGAAAAACATACCATGCTCATGGATAGGTAGACTCAACATAGTGAAAATGACAATTCTACCCAAATCAATTTACAAATACAATGCCATCCCAATCCAAATACGAACAAAGTTCTTTAAAGAGATGGAAAAACTAATCATTAACTTTATATGGAAAGGGAAGAAGCCCTGAATAAGTAAAGCACTATTGAAGAAGAGTAAAGTGGGAGGACTCACACTACCTGACCTCAGAATATACTATACAGCTACAGTAGTCAAAACAGCCTGGTACTGGTATAACGACAGATACTTTGACCAGTGGAACAGAACTGAGAAGCCAGATGTAAATCCATCCACTACGGTCGTCTGATCTTTGACAAGGGCCCAAAGTCCATCAAATGGGGAACAAACAGTCCTTTTAACAAATGGTGCTGGCAAAACTGGATGTCCACCCACGAAAAAAGGAAAACAAGACCCATACTTCACACCATATACAAAAACTAATTCAAAATGGATCAAAGACCTAAATATAAGTGCCAAAACTGTAAAGTTCATAGAAGAAAAAATGGGATCAACACTAGAGGCATTAACAGGATACAAACCATAACCAACAGCACACAAACTCCAGAAGATACACTAGATAAATGGGATCTTCTAAAAATTAAACACCTATGCTCTTCAAAAGACTTCACCAAAAGAGTAAAAAGAGAACCTGCAGACTGGGAAAAAATTTTTGGGCATTACAAGTCAGACAAAGGTCTAATCTCCATATTCTACAAGAAAATCCAACACCTCTACAACAAAAAAGACAAATAATCCTATTAAAAAATGGGCAAAGGAAATGAACAGGCACTTCACCAAAGAAGACATTCAAGCGGCCAGCAGACACATGAGGAAATGCATGTGATCACTCGCCATTAGAGAAATGCAAATTAAAACCGCAATGAGATTCCAGCTCACTCCGGCATTACTGGCATGAATCAAAAACACTGGAAATAACAAATGTTGGAGAGTCTGTGGAGAGACTGGAACTCTTATGCACTGCTGGTGGGAATGCAAAATGATATAACCATTTTGGAAAATGATATGGTGCTCCATAGACACAACCAAATTCCCTGAGGGACTGAATTGCTGGGCGGAGGGCTGTGGGGACCATGGTCTCAGGGAACATACAGCTCAATTGGCATAACACAGTTTATAAAGACGATGTTCTACATTCTACCTTGGTGAGTAGCATCTGGGGTCTTAAAAGCCTGTGAGCAGACATCTAAGATACTCCACTGGTCTCAACCCTTTGGGAGCAAGGGAGAATGAAGAGAACAGGATATAAGGAAAAGACTAGTCCAGAGGACTAATGGACCACAGCTACCATGGCCTCCACCAGACTGAGTCCAGTATAGCTAGATGGTGCCCGGCTACCACCACTGACTGCTCTGACTGGGATCACAGCAGAGGATCCTGGACAGAGATGGAGAAGGAAGTAGAACATAATTCTAAAATACACAAAAAGACCAGATTTACTGGTCTGACAGAGACTGGAGTAACCCCAAGAGTATGGCCCCTGGACACCCTTTTAGCTCAGTTGTGAAGTCACTCCCAAGGTTCACCGTTCAGCCGGGGATTGTACAGCCACATAAAACAAAGTAGCACAGCAGTCCAGGGACAAGGATAAGAAGGCAGGAGGGGATAGGAAAACTGGTGATAGGAAACCCAAGGCTGAGAAAAGACAGTGTTGACATATTGTGGGGTTGTTAACCATTGTCATAGAGCAATATATGTATTAATTGTTTAATCAGAAACTATTTTGTTCTGTAAACCTTCATCTAAAGTACAAAAAAAAAAAAAAAAAAAAGAATTACCTGTGTGAAATCAAATTGACAACAGCAGCTCAAAAGTTTTGATGGGAAGCCTCAGGGACAGTGAGTTGAAGACAATGGTGATGGAATAATTTGGAAAAGGATAGTGAGAATAGCAGCACAACTGGAAGAAAGTAATCAATGTCACTGAATGTACATGTAGAAATTTTTGAAACAGTGCCTCTTTGGCTATGTATATTTTCACAAAAAAAAAAAAAAAAGAAGATCCTCCAAGGTCGAGAAAGTAGAGTGTTGACATGTCCTGGGATTGTTAACCAATGTCATAAAACAATATGTGCACTGACTGTTTAATAAGAAACTATTTGTTCTGTAAACCCTCACCTAAAGTACAATAAAAAAAATTAAAAATAAATAAAGAAATTTGCACCCATAAATAGTTGAACTGGTAAAAGTTGTGTGATAAATATATTTATAACAATGCAAAAAAAAAAAAAAAATAAAGAAGTAGCTACTGAGGCTGCTTATATACAATCAAATACCTCACAGGATTTGGTTCTTTGGTTTGGAGGCTTTTGATCATGGTTTCATGGAGCATCCTAGTTAATTGGCCTAATAATATGTTCAGTGCTTCTGTTCTACCTCCTAGTTTGTTATGTAGTGCCTGGGGTCTTAATAGCTCGCAAGCGGTCATCTGAGGCAGTACAACTGGTCTCTATTTGTCTAGAACAACAGAGGAAGGAGAGTCAGGAATAGGAGGAAAATATGGAATGTGTGGCTAATTGCCTCCATGAACAACTGGCCTCCTTTACCATGAGACCAGAAGAGCTGGATGGTGCTGGCTACCATTACTGAACATTTTGATAAAAAATTCTATAAAATAATCTTGATCAAAAGAAGGAAAATGCAGAAGACAATTTCAAATTCTAATGAACTCTAGACTGTCTGGAGCCATGGTTGGCTGGATGAATCCCTGACAGTATTGCCCTGAGATAATCTTTAAAACTTAAACCAAAAATATCCCTTGAAGTTTTATTAAAATGAAACAATAGTTTACCTTAACTGGTAAGAAATATCTTCCGTGAGATTTATGCTCTTTTGAGAACTATCTGTAGGGGATCAAAGTGACAACAATGACTCAAAAGATAAGATAGGAACCTTAGGGGACAGTGAGTTTATGTTAATGGGTGAGGAACAACTCAGAAAAAGAGGGAGAGAATGGTTGCACAACTGGAAGAATGTAATCAATGTCACTGAATTGTACATGTAGAAATAGTTCAATTAGTGTATGTTTTGTTGTGTGTATTCTCAACAACAAAAAAATAAAACTAAAAAATAGAAAATAAATACAATGGAGGCTCTTTCACATATATGTATTTAAGTGTGTGTGTGCCTTAAAATCCAAATGGAATGAAACTGAGCAACCATTAAAATAACTATATGTAAACAAAGGAGGATATTTTTACACTTTTGATGCGGAGAAAACATTCTCAAGTAAAACATGAACCCTGTAATTTCTCAAGTAAAAGAAATTTAGATTAGATGAAAACTTTTATACACAATAAAAGACACAATTATGGAGCTAGAGAATCTGCAACTTTAAAAACATAAAATTTGCATAACATGTAAAGACTCCCTGTGAATCATTATGGGGAAAAAAAAAAAAAGACCAGTAAAAAAAAGCAGCAATTTTATATGAAAATGGGCAAAGGATCTTGTACTGGTCATTTCCTAATAGTACCAAATCTGTTTCTCGCCCTTCTGCAAACTGTGTTTCATATGTTCCCTTTTATAAGACTACGTGTAGGCTTGGCCGTATGGGGGCAAGGCAGAGATTGGATGATGGGAAAAGGAAATATTTAGTGCATTATTCCTTCTTTCACAGTTTCAGGCAGCATTTTCCGTTAGTAGGTGCATCTCCACTGCAGTCCCAGCTCCCACTAGGCAATCCTCAACATAATTCAAGTTCCTACTGTATATCCTTGGCTTCTGTCTACTACAAACACACAACTGAAAGCCCATCAACAAGATGTATTTCATCTCACTGTTGTTATTGTTGTTGTTAGTTGTGGTCGACTCATTTCCAACTCATAGCGACCCTACGTACAACAACAAAAAACAATGCTCAGTCCAGCGCCATCCTCACAGTCACTGTTATGTTTAATCCCATTGTTGCAGCCACTGTGTCAATCCATCTTGTTGAGGGTCTTCCTACTTTTCACTGACCCTCTACTTTGCCAAGCAAGAGATTCATCCTGAGAATATGTCCAAAGTATATGAGAGTCTTGCTGTCCTTGCTTCTAATGAGGGTTACAGCTGTACTTCTTCCAAGACAGATTTTTTCATTCTTCTGCAGTCCATGGTATACTCAATACTCTTCGCCAATACCATAATTCAAGGGCATCAAATCTTCTTTAGTCTTCCTTGTTCATTATCCATCTTTGGCATGCACATGAGGCAATTGAAAATACCATGGCTTGGATCAGGTGCACCTTAGTCCTTAAAGTGGCGTCTTTGCTTTTTAATAATTGAAAGAGGTCTTTTGCAGCAGATTTGCCCAATACAATACCTTGTTTGATTTCTTGACTGCTGCTTGTGGATCCAAGTAAAATGAAATCATTGACAGCTTCAATCTTTTCTCTGTTTGTCATGATGTTGTTTATTAGTCCAGATGTGAGCATTCAGTGTGGTGTACTCCATACTGAAAACTATAGTCTTTGATGTTCTTCAGAAGGTGCTTCATATCCTCTTCATGGTCAGCAAGCAAGATTGTGTCATCTGCATATCACAGGTTGTTTATAAGTCTTCTTCCAATCCTCATGCTGTGTTCTTCTTCATATAGTCCCTCCCCAAAAAATAATAATAAAAACCAAACCCACTGCTGTCGAGTCAATTCCAATTCATAGAGACCCTAAAGGACAGAGTAGAACTGCCCTATAGAGTTTCCAAGGGGCAGCTGGTGGATTCGAACTGTCAACTTTTTTTTGGTTAGCAGCTGAACACTTAACCACCGTGCCACCAGGGCTCCTCTTATAGTCCAGTTTCTCAAATTATTTGCTCCACACAGAGATTGAATAAGTGTGGTGAAAGGATACAACCCTGACACATACCTTTCTTGATTTTAAACCACGCAGTATCTCTTTGTTCTGCGAACATCTGCCTCTTGATCTATGTACAGGTTCCACATGAACACAATTAAATGTTCTGGAATTTCCATTCTTTACAATGTTATCCATAATTTGTTATGATCTACACAGTCGAATGCCTTTGCGTAGTCAATAAAACACAGGTAACCATCTTTCTGGTATTTTCTGCTTTCAGACAAGATCCGTCTAACATCAGCAATGATATTCCTTATTCCAAGTCCTCTTCTGAGTCTGGCTTGAATTTGTGGCAGTTCCCTGGTGATGTATTGTTGCAACTGTTCTTGAACGCTCTTCAGTAAAATTTTACTTGCATGTGATGTTAATGATATTGTTCTATAATTTCCTCATTCTGTTGGCTCCCCTTTCTTTGAAATGGGCACAAATATGGATCTCTGCCAGTCAGTCAGGTAGTTGTCTTCCAAATTTCTTGGCATAGACGAGTGAGGGCTTCCAGCATTGCATCTGTTTGTTGAAACATCTCAATTGGTATTCCGTCAATTCCTGGAGCCTTGTTTTTTTGCCACTGCCTTCAGTTCGGCTTGGACTTCTTCCTCCAATACCATCAGTTCTTGATCATATGCTACCTCCTGAAATGGTTGAATGTCAACCAATTCTTTTTGCTACAGTGACTTTGTGTATTCCTTCTGTCTTCTTTTGATGCTTCCTGAGTGGTTCAATATTTTGCCCATAGAATCCTTCAATACTGCAACTCGAGGTTTGAAATTTTTCTTCAGTTTTTTCAGTTTGAGACACGCCGATTGTGTTCTTCCCTTTTGGTTTCTAACTTCAGGTTTTTGCACATTTAATACTTTATCTTCTTTAGCTGTCCTTTGAAATCTTCTGTTTAGCCCTTCTATTTCATCATTTCTTGCATTTGCTTTGGCTACTCTATGTTCAAGAGCAAGTTTCAGACTCTCTTCTGACATCCTTTTTGTCTTTTCTTTCTTTCCAGTGTTTTTAATGACCTTTTGCTTTCTTCATGTGTGATGTCCTTGATGTTATTCCACAACTGCCTGATCTTTGGTCAGTTGTGTTCAGTAAATCAAATCTATTCTTGAGTTGGTCTCTAAATTCAGGTGGGATATACTCAAGGTCATACATTGGGTTTGTGGACTAGTTTTAATTTTCTTCAGCTTCAACTTAAACTTGCATATGAACAATTGATGGTCTGTTCCACAGTTGTTCCCTGGCCTTGTTCTAACTAATGATACTGAGCTTCTCCATCATCTCCTTCCATAGATGTAGTTAATTTGATTCCTGTGTATTTCTTCCCGGGAGGTTCACATGTATAGTCACTGTTTATGTTGTTGAAAAAAGATATTTTCAATGAATAGGTTGTTGGTCTTGCAAAATTCTATCATGCAATCTCCAACATTGTTTTTATCACCAAGGCCATATTTTCCAACTATCAATCCTTTGTTTCCAATTTTTGCATTCCAATCACTAGTAATTATCAATGCATTTTGATCGCATGTCTGATAAATTTCAGATTGCAGAAGGTGGTAAAAATAATCAATTTCTTCATCTTTGGCATTAGTGGTTGGTACGTAAATTTGAGTAATAGTTATATTAACTAGTCTTCCATGTAGGTGTATGGATATTATCCTATCACTGACAGCGTTGTACTTCAGGATGGATCCTGAAATGTTCTTTTTGATAATGAATGCGACACCATTCCTCTTCAATTTGTCATTGTAAACCATATGATTGTCTGGTTCAAAATGTCCAATACTAGTACATTTAAGCTCACTAATTCTTAGGATATTGATCTTCATGTGTTCCACTTCATTTCTGATGACTTCAAATTTTCCTACATCATACTTTGTACATTCTATGTTCTGATTATTAATGGATATTTGCCGATTTTTCTTCTCATTTTGAGTAGTGCCACATTAGCAAATGAATTTACTGAAAGCTTAACTCCATCCACATCATTAAGGTTGACTCTACTTTGAGGAGGCAGCCCTTCCTCAGTTGTATTCTGAGTGCCTTCCAACCTGAGGGGCTAATCTTCCCACACTATATCAGACAATGCTCTGCTGCTATTCATAAGGTTTTCACTGGCCATTTTTTTTTTTTTTTTTTTAACACAAGTCAGTTGCCAGGTCCTTCTTTCTAGTTTGTTGTAATCTGGAAGCTCCGCTGAAACTTATTCACCATGGGTCACCCTGCTGGTATTTGAAGTACCAGTGGCATATCTTCTGGCATCACAGCAACACACAAACCACTACAGACAACAAACTGACAGATGAGTGGTGGCAACCTCACTAACAATTAGAAAAAGGCACATGAAATTTCTCCAGTCCAATTCAGTTGTTCCACATGTATGTTATTACGTGTTTTATTAACGCACACTTAAATATGGCTTGTTTTATTGTCTGTGTAGTGCACTGTGTCAATCGAGGATCTCTGAGAAGCAAATATAATAATGAGATTAAACGTGCAAAGATTGTATTAGAAGAAATTTTGGTGTGAGAGAAAAAGCAGCGGAAACTGAGTAAGGCTGAGGGTGTGACAGTATAAACTTGACCCTGAGTAACATAAAAAGGGAAGGAAAGTTGGATGGCAAAGCCATTGGGTAGTCTTTGAGCCAAAGTGAGCAGTTGGAAGAGTTTTGTATCTCCCAAAAACATATCTGCCTTCGTATTTACGCTGCAGCCAGTCACTCGTGGGGAGTTGCCCATGGGAAAGTCTGATCTCTGTGCAAACATAGTGATGAATTTCTGAACCTAGTAGCTAGGCCCTTGGTCAGTTATGCTCTCTGTAGATGGATGCCTAGAAGGTACATTCTTAGGGCCATCACATACATCTTTCTGTGGAATTGTGAACTTTCAAAGGTCTACAAAAATTATTGTCAAATAATGCCAAAACTTTATTTTCATCAAGTTTCTTTTAAGGTGTCTGCAAACTTAATTGGTACATCAATTGGCAGGTGCAAGTTAATTATATGGGTACTTAATTGCTAATTTCCTATGCAAATCAATATTTGAACTTTTAATTCTCAATTGAGCATGCATCAAAATTGGATTTTAACTGCTCAAAGTAAATGCAAAATTCCTAAGTATATTTTCGTGCCTCCATGTAAGCTGTGGTCTTGCTCTGATACTGTCATTAGGGTCTTTGGTTTAGAAGCACAGTATCAGTAACACTTTCTGAGAAGTAAATGTATTAAAAAGAGGTTCTCTTATTTTTGGAAATAACAAACTTCTAACCAGGTTCCAAAAATATGTTTCTTAAAAAAAATTGTAGTAATGTCCATGTATAAAAATCTCCAAACTGGTAATTAAATGTGAACATTAAAATCACATTTAAAATTGTCACCTAAATATAATACTGTTAACAGTGTTGTGTCTCTCAGGGCTTCCAACTGGTTTGTTCAGGTTCATACTCCTGCTAAGAATTTGCATTTCCACCCCAGATATACTGAATCAGGATCTACATTTTAACAAGATCCCCAGGTAATTCTTATGTATAATACATTTTGAGAATGACTGCCCTACTAGTGGTTCTCAGAATTCGTCCTAAACCAGCAGCATTGGCTTCTCCTTGGAACTTGTTAGAAATGAAGAGGGAAGGAGGGAGGGGAAAATCACAAACTAGACAGTAGACAAGGGTCAACTTTGGTGAAGGGAGGCACAACACACAATACAGAGGAAGTCAGCACAAGTGGACCAAGATAAAAGCAAAGAAGTTTCCAGGACACATTCAAACACTTTGTGGGAGAGAGTAGCTGAGCTTGGGGCCTGGGGACCATAGTTCTGGGGGACATCTAGGTTAATTGGCATAACTTAGTTTATCAAGAAAATGTTCTACATTCCACTTTGGTGAGTAGTGTCTACGATCTTAAAAGCTTGCAAGTGGCCATCTAAGAGACATATATTGATCCCATCCAACTAGGAGCAAAGGAGAACGAAAAAAACCAAAGACACAAGGAAAATACTAGCCCAAATAACTAATGGAGCAAATGAACCAGAGACTCCACCAGCCTGAGACCAGAAGAACTAGATGGTGCCTGGCTACCACCAATGACCACCCTGACAGGGAACATAACAGAGAGTCCCAGACAGAGCAGAAGAAAAAAGTAGAACAGAATTCAAATTCATGTAAAAAGACCAGAATTAATGGTCTGACAGAGACTGAAGGAACCCCCCAAAAATATGGCCCCTGGACACTCTGTTAATCCAGAACTGAAACCACTCCTGAAGCTCACTCCTCAGACAAAGATTAGACAGGGTTATAAAACAAAAAATAATACACCTGAGGAACATGCTTCTTTGTTCAATCAGATATGCAAGACCAAATGGGCAGCTCCTGTCCAAAAGCAGGATGAAAAGGCAGGAAGCGACAGGAACTCATCAAATGGACACAAGGAACTCTAAAGGGGGGGAGTGTTGTCCCATTGTGGGGATTGCAACCAACGTCACAAAACAATATGTGTATAAATTTTTGAATGAGAAATTAACTTGAGCTGTAAACTTTCACTTAAAGCACAATAATAAATAAATTCAAATTCTCAGCAGGAGTTCAAACCAGAATGAACTGGTTTGAAACCCTGCGTTCTTTACAGAAAACATGGATATGTGTGTAAATTTACATGTATTCACTCATACATATATATATATATAGAGAGAGAGAGAGAAAGATAGATAGAGAGATCAATTTTTGTGGGGGGTGTTTTAGTCATCTAGTGATGCTATACCAGAAATATCACAAGAGGATGGCTTTAACAAAGAGAAGTTTATTCTCTCACAGTCCAGTAGGCCAGAATTCCAAATTCAGGGTGCTGGCTTCAGGGGAAGACTTTCTTTCTCTGTTGGCTCTAGAGGAAGGTCCTTGTCATCAGTCTTCCCTCAATCTGGGAGCATCTCAGCACAGGAACCTCAGGTCCAAAGATGCTCTCTGCTCCTGGAGCTGCTTTCTTGGTGGTATGAGGTCCCCATGTCTTTCTGCTCATTTCTCTCCTTTATAGCTCAAAAAAGATTGGCTTAAGACACTGTCTAATCTTGTAGACCTTGTCGGTATAACTGCAACTAATCCATCTCATTACATCATAGTGATAAGATTTACAACACATAGGGAAATCACATCAGATGACAAAATGGTAGATAATCATACAATACTGGGAATCATGACCTAGCCAAGTTGACAGATATTTTGGGGGGACACAATTCAATCCATGATAGGGGGGTCATAATGCATACTCTATTGTACTGGTGGTAAGTAGAATTGTAGTATTCCCCCAAGATTCCTGCCACTGGTACACACACCTTCTCCCAATTATTCCGTCAAAGAGTAATGTAGGTCCAGGCTGTGAATGTTTTTGCAGATGTAACTAAGGTCCCAAATCAGTTGACCTTAGATAGGGAGATTTTCCCAAACACTTGAGCTCTTTAAATCTGAATCTAGAGGTCAGAGATGGGGGAAGCCAAAGATTTGACATATGAGAAGGATTTGAACACCACTGCTAGCTTGAAGATGGAGGGAACACTTCTAGGAGCTAAGAGCGTGCCCCAGAGTCCCCTCCCTGCCTCATATGACAACCAACAAGAATAAAGGATCTCATTACTACAACAACAAGGAACTGAATTTAGCCAACTATAAAAATGAACTTGGAAGTGGATTTTAACTCAGAACTCCAGACAGGAACTCCGCCCAGCTGACGCCTTAATTTCTCCCTCATGATAACCCTGATTCTTTGCCCACCATGCTGTGCCAAACCTGTGACCTACAGAACTGTGAGCTAGTGTGTGAATATTGTTTTAGGTTGCTAAATTTGTGTTTGTATGTTATGCAGGAATAGAAAACTAAAATTGTATAATTTTTTTCAATCCAATAATATAGTTTTTGTATTTTCCGAAATCAGTATATACATACTTCTGCTACGCTATTGTTAATGGTTTCCTATGACTTTTTTTATAAGTTCCAATTACTTTTTCTTTTTATGATCAATTTCTGTAAGTGAAATTTCTAGGTAGAAGTGTGTGCATAAAATTTTTTTAAGATATCCTATTCTGATTGTCACAATTGGTCAAAAACAAGTTCTTCCAGTTTATATTTATAGTAGAAGAACTTAAGCCTGTTCCTTTCTCTATTCCACTTGCTGGTAATGTGAATTGTTTTATAATTTTTTAATCTGATAGCTGAAAAATGGTGCTTCCTTTTCTTGCTTTATATTTCTTTGATTGCCAAAATATATTTCATATATTTTGTAACTATTTTTATTTCTTGTTTTTGTGTTACCTATTCATTTCAGTTGTTCCTTTTTGTATTCATGTTTTTAATTTCCGTAACTGATTTGTAAAGCTGTTTACATCTTAGGAGGAATATTTACCTTTTCTCTGTCACCTAGTTATTTTGGAAGTTAACAAGGTGATTATAAAATGTATATAGAAATGAAAAGCACAAATACGATCACGAAGAAGGAGATAGCTGGAGGAGGTGCATTATCAGATATCAAAGTATATTATAAAGCTACAATAATTTAAAAGTGTGGCACAGCACAAGTTTAGACAAATCCATAAAATAGTAATAGACCCATACTTATGCCCCCTCTTGATTTACAATGAAGCTGATACTGTAGTGCACTGAAAGATAAGGTGGTCTTTTTAATAAACGATGTTGTATTAATTGGATAAGCATATTACAATAACAAAAAGAATTCTGATTCCTACTTCATACCATATACAATCATATACAAAGATCAATTTTAGATGAAGTGCAAACCTAAACATGAAAGGTAAAGCAATAAGGATTTTAGAGGAAAACATAGAAGATATCTTTATGACCACTGAATATGGGAAGATTTATTAAGTCAGAAACAGATTAACCCCCCCAAAAAAAGATAAATTGCACTATATTAAAATATGGATTTTTGTTTATGAAGTTACCATTATAAAGAATGAAAAGACATGGCACAGAGTGGGATACTATATATGTATATACATATTTTTGTGGTGCAATGAACTAATTAATATAGTCCTTTTAGCCATAGTCTGTGACTCACACACAATGATTGAGTAGGACTACGCAATAAGGCATATGGAACCCTAATGAAGGGGTTGGGAAGTTTTATTATCCCTTTAGGCTTAAAATGAGCCATCCTAGAGGTGGGTAGAGAGGATCTCACCATCACCAAGAAAGAAGAGACAGGAGTGGAGTGTATCTTTTGGACCCAGGATTTCTGTGCTGAGAAGCTCCTGAAACTACAACACTGAGAGAGAGAGAGAGAGAGAACTGTAACACCAAAGATAGCAAGAAGCAGTGACAGGGAAATGGCAGCAGCAGAGGTAGGAGATCAGCAGGAGATGGTGCAGTGGGTTTCCCTGGAGCGAGAAAGCTGAATGCCTTTGGACAGGAAGCTTGCTGGTGGAGTAGTGTACCTCTGGGCACATGGTGGAGCTAGGTTTGCCGACCTACAGAGCTAGAGCTGAGCACCTTCAGGCTGAGGCTTACTGGAAGAGTGAGGTGCCTTGGGGCATTTATCAGCAGAGCTAAAAGCTTTGTAACACTTGCCCAGGCAGGGCAGAGGCCAGGCCAAGGGGCTGAGAGTCAGAGAGAGGCATGCCTGTGGGCACGGCTGAGAAGAGGCTGTTGTGATGGAAGAACTGTATCCTGAGTGTTCCCGAACCTGAATTGTAACGTGTTACTTCCCTAGCAAATCCTATAATCTTGAATATTGTCTGTGAGTTCTGTGTGGCCACTGCAATGAATTACTGAACTCAGCAGAGAAGCAGACAGTGCTATGGGAGGGACGGTTGGTGTCAGAATTGGTAAAAAGGTTGGAGGGTGAATGCATGCCTGACGTCTGCCTCGTAGAAATCAGCCTTGGGCTATTAATCTTGACTCTCATTCTCCTTCCCCTTCGTGAAGTTAGAGGAGGTGAGATGCCGCCCTCATGCCATTTTTACAATATTTGACAGCAAAAGCAGAGAAAACATAAACATAAGCAAACGCAGTAGAAATTGTATTAGATTTTGCCTGTTTAAATACAAAAGACTTGAATTGGCATTCCATAAGAGGATACCCAAGTAACCAATAACATGATAAAATACCTAACTTCATTTGCTGTCAGGAAAATACACATTAAAATCACAATTAGCTATGACTATATCTGTACCAGAACTGATAAAATGAAAAAAGAGAATACTAATAATTGTTGGTGAGGATACAGAGCAGCCAAGACTCTCTTACCCTGTTAGATGGAGTGTAAATTGGTGCAACCATTTGGAAAAAAATATTTGAGGGTATTTATAAAGCCAAGCATACACAATCTCTGTGACCCAGTAATTTTGATCTTAGGTCTATTCCAACAGAACAACATTAATTGTCATAAGCAAAAGCTGAAAACAATTCATAGGTTTATCAACAGTGGAATGAATAAATAAATTGTGCTATATGCATATGATGGGATACTACAAAAACAAATGAGTCTTACAAAGGTTATGTTGGCAAAAAAGCCAGAGACAAATAATGCCTTTTTGTGAGTTGATTTGTATAAAGCCGAAAATAGGCAAATTAACTAATGGTGTTGAAAGTCAAGATTATGGTTTGGGAGTGGTAATGAGTGGAAGGGGGCAAAAGGACATGTGCAGAGTACTGGTAACACTCTATTAAGAAATATATGTTCTGGTTTTTTGGGCATGTTCACTTATGAAAATTCATCAAGATAAGTAAGCACTTATGATTTAGGTACATTTTTGAGTTGTTACTCTTCAATAAAAAAAGGCTAAAAATCTGCACGTCTCAAGAAAGTTTGTACAAAAAATAGTGTTATCATAACACACTACATGTCTCAGATGTAATATTTACATAGGCTTATAAAAATAATTTGGTATATATTTATTCAAGTAAAAATTCTAAATCTACTGAGAGTATGGCAAAGTAAGGAAGAATGTAGTGTATGTTTGTGTGTGTGTGTGTTAGGGGGATGATGTAGCACAATAGTCTTCATACTGGGATACTCACATCCTGTGGATATACAAACACACAACGATCTTTTTGTGACACACCAGGGTTTCCCAGAGATAACTGGGGGAGATTTTAGGGTAAGTGAAAGTTCGATGTTGTGTACTTGGCAGCATGACTCATTTAGATTAAATGATCTAGAAAGCTCTAGAAAAATCCTGAGTTATACGAGATTATATATCAATCAAGTAAATACTTTATAAATTACTAACCAAATTTCTAGAGACTTCTCTAATGTACTGTATAGGTTTTACATTCATTTATAAAAAGATCGAGTATTAATAGAAGAAGATATGGCTTATTGGAAATAGCATTGGATTATAAGAATTGATTTCTAGTTCTAGTTCTGTTAGAGGTGAGCACAATTTACCTACCTGTGAAATGAATAATTTCCAATTAGATGATCTGTGGGTCTCTTCCAGGGCTAATGTGTTATGACTGAGATATAAGGAGAACACTCTTCAACAAAAGCAATAAGTTTTAACACAGGCTTCTGTTTAAGTTTTCACTCTGTGGGAGATTATAATAATGCCAAAATAATTAATACTTATTTAACTGATTGTCATGTGATAATTATATAGGAGAAAAAAGTCTTTAGCTGATGCATAATATTATTTTAAGATAAATAAATCAATCCCATAATGGTAATTTGAGAGAGAGTTTCAAGGCTAAACTAAAGATAATAGAGCTGTTCTTTATATTTAGATGCAATCTGTTCCTGGTTATGTAGTCTTAAAATAGAATACCATAAGGTGAAATTCCAACTCCGCCTGCACACTTACTTGTAAATGTTCATAAGGGACAAACACCTTAGAAGGAATGGGGGGCCATATCAGAAAATGAAGTATTGTCCCTGCTATTTGTTTACTCATGCTTTCTTTTAATAATGGGTTAAGATTTTTGTTAGGAAATGTGACTATAGTAAAGGGTTTACATGTGAATTGGTGAAAGTTTAACTCATAAATCTTTTATATTTTCTTTTCTTCAGCATTTAACATATGTATATAAATTGAATTAGGAGGGCTTTTGCTTGTTTTAATGAACACTAGATTGACAAATTATCAGAAGGCCTTAGAAGAGGTTCAAGTCAATAAATATAAATAAGCTTTCTTGGAGGTATATATTTACATTTTGAAATGCAAATAATATTCTATTAACAGGTTTCTTATTTTTATACTCAGGCCAAATACTTGTCTCGTTAGAACTTTTTTTGCATCACAATTGCTAGTCTTTTGTTCTTTTTTTTTTGCTTCATAATTGCTAGTCTTATGTTCTACAATTTATTTTGCATTTTTATAATGATGCTTGTGCTTTTAGAACACGTGTATGTGATGACACTGAGTATCAAATGTGAGACTTCCAGGGTAGGGTAGGAGGGGGCTGGTTGATGCCTCTGTATTTACAAACCCTTCACCAGGGCTATTTTTGTTCAATATCTGAAATAATCCCTGATTTGTTTTAACTAGAGAGGCTGTTCTTAAACTGTTATATCCTTAACTATGACTTTATGTAAAACATTTGAAATAGACAAGGCTCTAATCCACCACTCTTAACCCGTGTACTTCTGGTGATGCCGACCTCTTCTTGGCATGTGGGGCATGTGGCCGGGCCCTCTGCCAATCAACACACTCCACTTTCCTGGCCCAGTGGACAGGGCTTTTGAACACCATGGAAGAAGCATTTGCTCTTTCACAGTGGACTTGCATCTGAAAAGGTGTGAGGTACTATTGCAGCCATTTTGTGACCATGAAGCATGGAGGAAAGTGGGTAGGGGCAAGACACTGATAGAAAGAAGCAGAGCCCTGGTGACAGCTTTCTAAGCGCTCCTTAAGCTGTTCATGAAGAAGCCATTATTTTAGATTTTCAAGCCATGTGAACAAACAAATCCCTATTTTCTTTACTATTTCTAAAAGGAGTTTTCTTCTTTTAGATAAAAGAAAATCCAAACTTACACAACATTTTTAAATTCTCCACGTTAATTAATGTATTCACTGGTAAATACTCGTCGAATGTTTACTATATTGAAGGCATTATTCTAGTTTCTTGAGTTACTCAGTAAACAAAATAGACAAAAATCCTTCATGTAGACCTTATAGTATAGTGGAGTAGGCAGACAATATACAGCAATAAACATGATACATAAGCAAATTATATAATACATTAGAAAGTAATAAGAGTCATAGAAAAGAGAAGCTGAGTGAGGAGGATTTGGAATGTTGGGTGATAGTGGGAGGCAGCAAGCAAGTCAACTTTTATAGGGTAGTCAGTGTAATTATTATTTTTTTTATTAGAAGTTTTTTTTTTAAATAACTTCTATAATTATTTTTATTCCCTTTTGTTTTATTCCTAGAGTCTTTTCCCAAACATCTTTTATCAACCTCATATGATTTTTCATTTTTTTCCGCTCAGTCCTACTTATGACCTTCTAGAAAGATCGCCTGAAATAAGCCACCTTCTTGCAGTTCAAACAGGCATTACTTTTTCATTTTTGTTGGAGAACTCATTGAGAAGCATCACTATCTCCATGGAGGAGCCATATCATACAGTGTTCTGTGGACTCAGTCTGTTGGACCTGCTGTAGCAGCTGCTCCAAGTCCCTCAAGTCATGACCTCATAGTACCTTGCCCCTAGCCTTGATACTTCCCTCTTGCATCCAAGCTGTATGTTTCTGGTGGCTGATAGTTCTACTGTGTCATGGCCACTTGCTGGTTCATCCTACACAGTTATGTTTCACAGTAAAGAAGACGCCAATGTTGCTGTCTTGAGATATGGCTTCCACAGTTCAAGTGGCCATGTCACACAATAGAGAAGTGTGGACTATTTAAAACCCCCTATGATGACTTTGGTCAATGAGAGACAAGAAATGGGAGGAAACCTGAAATAAATGCTCCAATACTGCCTCCCCAAAGAAATGTTATGAGAAACATACCACCTCACCAGAGACATCCATTGTGATGGAGGAACCAACTGAGCTTTATGTGGAAGTTATGGCTAGCTCAGTAACCCTTCATTTTGTACTTGTTTTTCCTCTACTCTTACTTTCCTGGAATTATAACTTCCCATAAAAAGTTAGCATGTGGATTTTGCCTCTGGCTCAGTTTGTTAGGGAACCTGGGCTAAGACACTGTTACATATATTATGGAGACAAAAACTATCACATCCAAAATGTCTCTTGAATTTCTATAAATCATATTTTTCAGTTTCAAGCACTTTCACATCTATAAACAGTAACTTTGGTGGGTACCGTTTTCCTAAGTACAAAATGTCTTTCCAAAGTATCACTCTTCACAAAGAATTTAAGGAAGCTTAAACTAATTTCAATAGCATTATTCTTTTCCTCATACTTGAGTCATTCAGAGCCCCAGTGGCCCAGTGGTTAAGAGCTTGGCTGCTAACCAGAAGGTTGGCAGTTCAAATCTACCAGCTGCTCCTTGGAAACCTTATGGGGCAGTTCTACTCAGTCCGATATGGTTGCTATCAGTTGGAATAGACTTGATGGCAACAGGTTTGGTTTTTGGTTTTTAGCCATTCATTTTAATATTCCAGAAGTAGAAGTTCAGGACAGTTATTAGAATTAGGTTAAGCCTGGAGATGTTGATAACTGACATACAAAAGTCAAGGCAGGTTTTTGAGCCCACATCCAGTCCTGCATTTACCGGGTTGGCCAAGGTGTCTCTCCAGGGTAGGTCCCATGGAGTACTGAAATGCAGACGAAATGTCTTTCACTGGAACTAAGGGATATTTACAGACGAAAGTCACAGGTAAATATAATTAATAAATGATAAAAGTTGAGTTATAAAAACAATAAGGGTCTGAAAGAAAGAAAGAAACAAACAGAAAACTACTTCAATGTTGGGATTAAAAATCCTTAAAGATGCGTAGGAAATAGTTGTTAGACAAGAAAGTAGGAGTGTGGCGTGGGCAAATATAGGAAACTGGATTTGCTGCTTTTATAAGTTAGACTAGATTCTTCAGAGATGACAGCTATACCTATAACCAAGAAATATCTTTCCTTACCAATTATGGGTAAATTATTCTCAATTCTCATGTATTCTCCATAGGGAGCCCTGGTAGCATAGAGGTTAAAGCCCCTGACTGCTAACAGAAAGGTCGCAGCTCTGCAGGAGAAAGATGTATTCATTCTCCAGTTTGTAATATATCTATAAGTTGCAATTCTAGTTGTTTTTTTTAAATGCCTACAGTTGAGGGTTTTTAAAATCTCAAATTTATTTTTCCCACTTCCCAATCTCTCACCTAATCTTTCCTTGTCCACTGTGCCTTCACGTCCTGTACTTTATTTATTGGTATTTATTATGGATTAAATTGTGCCCCCCAAAAACATGTGTTGGAATCTTAACTCCTATACTTATAGATGTAAATTTGTTTAGAAAGAGACTTTTCTTTGTTATGTTAATTAAATCATACCCAGGCAGTTGTTGTTGTGCGCTGTCCAGTCGATTCTGACTCATAACAACCCTATAGGACATGTAAAAAACCCTATAGGGTTTCCTAGGCTGTAATCTCTATAGGGTCTCTACAAGTAGGAATCGACTTGACAGCAGTGGGTTTGGTTTTTTTTCAGTCTTTATAGGAGTAAATCACCAGGTCTTTTTTCCAGCAGAGAGGCTAGTGGGGTCGAACCATCGGCCTTTTGGTTAGCAGCTGAACTCTTAACCATTGCACCACCAGGGCTTCTTAGTAGAGTGAGTTCTAAATCTGAGTTATAGAAAGAGCAGATTCCACTGAGAGATACACACACACACACACACACACACACACACACACACACACACACACACACGGTGGAGGGCGGGGGTTGTCTGGAAGCCAAAGAACCAAGGAATGCCTGGGACTATGGAAAAGGAAGAAAGTGACACGACTGAGACCCTGATTTGGACTTTTAGCTTCCAGAACTGTGAGAAAATAAGTCTCTGTTTTTTAAGGCCATCCAGTTGCATTTCTGTTACAGCAGCACTAGGTAACTAAGGCAGTATTATTCTATAGTTTTACATCAGAGGGTGTAGTGGGGTGGTGGTGATGGGGTTTCAAAAAAGCAAATGGTTGCTCCTAGAATTCATTCCAGTGTTATGAATGGATGATAATGTCATTTAGGATTGTCTGCATTTTGAGGGTTAACTTTCCTTATGACTTGTTCAGGGCTATAAAAACTCTCAGTGAGATTTTGAGAAAAAATAACTTGACCTGTGTAGTTGTCATAACTGAGTTGACACAAAGGATAGATCATTATTCAGGGATTAAGGTCAGTCTGTGGTCACCATGAAATATTCTCTTTTTGCAATATAAAATTTGGCAGCTATTACAACCACATGTGCTTAGGGTTGTTCCAAAGTGCCAGACTGTTAGAATGAGAAGCTCAAGTTAATTTTATTAGGGGTAGGAGTTACTGAACTTTTTGGGGTTTAACACTTCAGTTTGAACTCGAGTCTTTTGAGTGTTTTTGTTACCTTGGACTCAGAATACTAATTCCTCTTTTTCAAGAAAAATATTTTAAAAGTTTATTGAAAAATAATTTCAAAAATCTATTTCAAAAGCTATTTGATTTAGAACTTAAAATAGCTCTTTTGAAAATGATTGGATGATAAAGTATCATTGAAAATTAGCAACATATAGACTAAATTTTCCTCATAATACCTAAAAAATTAAAATTTCCAAGTAAAGAAAATAAAGTCAATTGTACAAAATCCACTATCTTTAGAAATCGTCTTGAGATTCAGACAATATCCAAAGCATTCTTGTTTCTATCTTTGTAGAGTTGGACAGTGAAGAAATTGCTTCATGAAATGGTTCATTGAAATGAGAAACTGTGAGTAGTTGAAATTTACTTGGTAAGTTTTTTATAAAGTGCTCAACAAAATTCAGTGACTTTTTTCCTCAAATGACAACTGAGATTAATTTTCTAAGAAAAAGTCTTCGGGCTTGGATAAAGGTAGCCTGAGACCCAAAGGAGATTCTTACTTTTGGAAGGTGTCTTAGTTTCCTCGTGCTGCCTTTAGAAACACATGGTAGCTTGGTGGCTTGAAAGAACGGGGATTTATTGTCTCACAATTTGGAGCTAGGAGCCTATATTCAAAGTGATGGCAGGGCTGTGCTCTGTAGGCTTTAGGAGATGATTATTCCTTGTCTTCTTCAGCTTGTGGCAGCTCGGACATTTTTTGGTGTTCCTTCGCTTGTAGACGGATGCTCACATGGCCTCTTTTCCCTGTGTGTGTGGTTCTTCTTGTGTTTTCCCTTTTTATAAGACACCACTGAGAAGCGATTAGATTTAAGACTTGCCTCATTTAGGTACGACCCAATTAACATACCAAAAGAAAACCATTATTCCCAAACAGGGACACATTCACAGGTACAGAGGTTAGGACTTCAACATATCTTTTTTGGGGGGAAGGGCACAATTCAATCCATAACAGAATGTATTCAGATAAATTGGAAGGCACAATGACATGGAAGCTGTAATAATAAGAAAATAAAAATCAAATCGAATCATACTTTCTTTCTTTACATTTATTCTTTCTGTATCCTTTATACCACATTGCTATTTAGGGTGACATTAGAATCAAGGAAGCAATATTTATAGAAGGATGTTACTCTACTGATAACATTACAAAAAAGCCTTGGCAATAATCTAAGACACAGCAGGAAAGCTGCAAGAGAGCTATTTTTGTGATGTTTAAAATTATATTAAATAAAAAAAAAAAAATCCCCTGCTGGGCTTCAAGCTTTAAATAGCATGATATGGAGTAACTGATCAGAGGATGAGATACTGATAATTTATTACATGGAATGGAGTACACATTGACAAATTGTATTATGTATGAAAAGCATTTTAGGCTATTGCCGTATGATTCAACAGCTAAAGTAATTTTTCAACTGATTCTAGTCTAAAAATAGAGGACCATTAAATGGAAACTCTATATTAAAAACAGTAATTCAAAATATTCAACTTTTAGAAAACACCAACAACATTTTTTATTTTAAAACACACACACAACAATCTCTGGTACTACAGAAGATTAGACTGTTGTTATGTAACCTTATCTTTTTCTCTTATTGTCTCAACAGATTTATTGAGATATAACTCACATATCATATAATTTACCCATTTAAAGTGTACATTGCAATGGTTTTGGTAGATTCATAGAGAAGTGCAACCATCACCACAATCAGTTATAGAACATTTTTACCGTATAAAAGAAAATGTTTGTTGAAAACAAAAAACGTTGACGTCAAGTCAATTCCAACTCATAGTGACTCTATAGGCAGAGTAGAACTGCTGCACAGAGTTTCCAAGGCTATAAATCTTTTGGAAGACAGACTGCCATAACTTGTTCCTGCAGAGTGGGTTTAAACCACAGACCTTTCAGTGAGCAGGCCAGTGCTTAATCATTGCGCTACCAGGACTCCTTCCCTCAGCCCTGAATACGCATTAATCTACTTTCGTTCTCTATATACTTGCTATTCTGGATATTCCATATAAATACAATTATATGTGTTCTTTTGTAAATTGGCTTTTTTAAAATTAGCATAATGTTTCCAAGGTTCATTCACGTTGTAGCATGCATCAGTACTTCATTTCTTTTTATGGCTGAATAATATTCCATTGCATAGCTATATCGTATTTTGTTTATCTGTTCATTACTTGATGGGCATTTTGGTTGCTTCTCCCTTTTTAGTATGACTAGTAATGCTTTATTGAACATTAGTGTACAAGTTTTGTGTGGAGATATGCTTTCATTTTTCTTAGGCCTCATTCTTTTATAAAAAAAAAATTAATGAATGTTTGCAGAAAAAGAGAGAATCTCTCATTCTCTCTGAAATTTTGGTGTATGAAAACAAAAAAAAAAGTTATTATATCAATTTTCTACTAGGAGACTATCATCTATAGGCACATCCTTAAATATTATTTGATAGTTACAAGATGTTTGTTGTTACCGTTGTCTCTCCCGAAACGGTTTGCCAAGATTCCCAATGAAGAGGCCATTTTGACCAGGTGAAATCATTCTATGCTTTCACCTTTTCTAAAGGAATCTCAAGACATGAAGAAAAAGGAAAAACACCATAAAAAAATTACTTTGACATTTCTCATGATATTTAGGTCTCTAATAAGTAAATCGTATTTGTCTTTAGGTTTTAGTCTTGAGAGGCTCACTGTACAATAAAAAGATGTTTATAGAATTTTTTTAGCGACACTTAATACCCAGTTCAACTCATACTTAACTATTTTATTTCCCTGGGAAGTTTATATCATTTTGTGTGTGAACCTCAGTATAAAAGATTGTCTAATGACTTTGTTAGATGTTCAGGTTTAATTGAAGTAACTGTAAATTCTTTGTTTAAATTCAAGAATGGAATTTGGCATTTAATGTGTACTTGTATTTATTTAACATAGCAAAACTTATCATTAGAATCCTTGGTGCAAGATAATCTAAAATTTGACTAGTAACTGACAACAGAAGAAGAGGAAATTTAAAACAAAGCCAAAGAAAACCCAAAGAAGCTTTAAAGAGACAATAAAATTGTCATCTAATGGGATCTGGTGGAGGGGACATTGTGTTTGAAATCTCCACTGGTTTTACTATTATATTTTGTAATTTTTAGGACTTATATTTTGTGCTATTTTAATAAAACTAGGCACTGAATGTTCTTTTCTCAATGTTCTTGTATCAATAAAATAGTAATAACAGTATAAAAAAGAAGCCATGTCTTCTAAAATGTTGTTTTTATATGTCTTCCAGTCAGTTCAGACTCATAGTGACCCTATGTACAACTAAACAAAACATTGCCCACTCCTGTGCCATGCTCACAACCTTTGCTATGTTTGAGCCCATTGTTGCAGCCACTGTGTCAATCCATCTCATCGAGGGTCTTCCTCTTTTTCGCTGACCCTCTGCTTTGCCAAGTATGATCTCCTTCTCCAAAGACTGATCCCTCCTGATAACAGGTCCAAAGTACGGGAGACGTAATCTCGCCATCCTCGCTTCTAAGGGGCATTCGGTCTGTACTTCTTCAAGACAGATTTGTTCATTCTCCTAGCAATCTATGGTATAGTCAATATTCTTTGCAACATCATATTTCAAAGACATCAATTCTTCTTTGGTCTTCCTTATTCACTGTCCAGCTTTCAAATGCAAATGAGCGATTGAAAACACCACGGCTTGGGTCAGGTACACCTTAGTCCTCAAGGTGAAGTCTTTGCTTTCTACCACTTTAAAGAAGTCTTTTGCAGCAGATTTGCCCAATGCAAGGTGTCATTTGATTTCTTGACTGCTACTTCCATGGGTGTTGATTGTGGATACAAATCTATTCTTGAGATGGTCTCTAAATTCAGAGGGGATATACTCAAGTTCATACTTTGGCTCTTGTGGACTTGTTCTAATTTTCTTCAGCTTCAACTTGAACTTGCATATGAGCAATTCACGGTCTGTTTCTCAATCCGTCCCTGGCCTTGTTCTGACTGATGATATTGAGTTTTTCCATCATCTCTTTCCACAGATGTAGTCAATTTGATTCCTGTGTTTTCTGTCTGGCGAGATCCATGTGTATAGTCCCCGCTTACGTTGTTGAAAAAAAGTATCTGCACTGATGAAGTCACCCGTCTCGAAAACTTCTATCATATGAACTCTGGCATCATTTTTATCACCAAAGCCATATTTTCCAACTACCAATCTTTTGTTTCCAACTTTCATATTCCAATCACTAGTAACTATCGATGCATCCTGATTACATGTTCGATCAATTTCAGACTGCAAAGTTCGTAAAAATCTTCAATTTCTTCATCTTTGGCGTTAGTGGTTGGTGTGTAAATGTGAATAATGGTCGTATTAACTGGTCTTCCTTGTAGGAGTATTGATATTATCCTATCACTGACAGTGCTGTACTTCAGGATAGACCTTGAAATGTTCTTTTTGACGGTAAATGCAATGCCATTCCTCTTCAACTTGTCATTCCTGGAATAGTAGACCATATGATTGTCTGATTCAGAATGGCCAATACCAGTCCACTTCAGCTCACAGTAAGATTTAAAAACAAAACAAAACAAAACCCATTGCCATCGAGTCGATTCTGACTCATAGTGGCAGTATTAATATCCCCATTTTATAGATGAGTAAACTAATGGGCACATGTGATAGCAATTGCTCAATGTCACACAAATACTCAGTAATACAGCTGAGAACGTATATCCTTTCAAAATATATGATAGTTTACAGTGAAAGAAATCTTTCAATTTAGGCCAAAGCAAAATAACTTGCTGCTTGTTCTTAATAACATCTTTGAGCAGCTTATTATTCAATGCCTGTGGCCCACTAGGGGGACCATCCGCTGGCCATTCTCCCTTGTGATAGTGTATTTCCCCTCACTTAGAAAGACAATTAGAATTGGTGTTTCTGTGAATTGTTGCTAAAAGCATCTTAATTAATATTGAACATTTTATATTCATGGTGGAAAGACCACCAATACTTGGATTGAATGGGAAAAAAGTTTTGTTGTTTCTCTTAAATTATATGTTTGTTGTTTAGTTGATGTAATAAAAATGTAGCTAGTGATATTTACAGCAAGCATTAATTAAAAGATTTTATTATCTAATGTGTAATTACTCTAAACATCTTTTTGGATAGCGGACTTTGCCACTCCTTTTTTCACAAAAAGAAGAAAAACAATACTGCAAAGAGCCAAGATTTGATCTCCATTGCTGCATTTAGAACATACAGATAATCCATTTTTCCTCTCTTACTTTCAATGATAGTATATCATTATCTACTTTGTATTTCATATCCTAGTGTTATGAACATTAAAAAAAATGCAAACGGGTTGGAGTTGCTGACATTTATTAGCTCTTGAGACACATGGTTCTCATCTGTAAAATAAGGCTGCAAATAACCATCTGGTGGATTTGATGCAAAGCTACACAAATGATAAGTCTCACCAAACACAGTAGTGAGTTGACAGTAGCTGCTCATTCATACTTGTTAATGATGCAAATAGACGTGAATATATTTGCACTATCCTTTTTGCTTCCATTGGACCGTATGTGTGCACGTGCGCATGTGTGTAAATGAGCGTATTTACCTTTGAAGTTTTAAATAATCCTGGAAAGATGAACTTGTAGTTTTTAAAAAACTTTTTGGAATTGTGCTAATTTACATTGTTTCAGAATTGACTTTTTTATATTAGTGATGAGCCTCTAAAGAAAGACCAGTATAGAATGTTTTCACATCTAAAATTATTTTTATTCTTCTTTACCACTTGTGGATGCGTATGTGTGGAAATCCAAATAGAGATGTTAAATAAATGAATGAACATTCTCTGAGGATAAACAGAATTAATACAGAAAGATATGCTAAGAGGGGAACTCAGGCAGACCAGCAATCCATTGGAAGTTAGTCAGAGAACATGTGCTCGCTGTCTTTTTCTTCATTGTAGGGTGAGTTCATCTGCCAGTTCCCATTTGCTCACTTATTAAATAATATACAGTGTTAGCAAAAAGGTTACAAACAGAAAGAAAGAACAAGGTGAAAGTCACTGGCATTCTTCTTGAGTTGTCTGATATAATCTGACTTAAAGTTATGTGAACTCATGAAGTGATGCAAGAAGGGAAGATTCAGAGACAGTGTCAACCTTCAGAAGGACATGTACTTTTTTCCATTTATTGAAAAGAAAAAGAAAAAAGAAAACTTGGAAATTGAGGAAATACCTAATTTCTGAGATGAATCTGGGTTCTGCAGTTGACTAGACATGTGTGACATTTGATAAATTACTTAACCTATTTAAGCCTCACTCAGTGTCATTGTTTTTAAAATAAGGATAACATCGATTTTTCGGTGTGAATGTGAGGGTTTCTTCATCCATTCATTTAACAGATGTTTATTGGGCATCTCTCAAGTACTCAGTTTTCACTAAGCTCTGGAAATAATTAACTGAGAGAAAGGAAACAAGGTCTATGCCCTTATGAGTTGTTATTATAAAGATGGAAGCACAGAATAGTGGTAGTTCCCAGTTTATGACGGGGTTCCATTCCAACGATTTCATATAGGCCTGTTCTGACGTAAGTGGGATACCTCTTTTTTTTTTTTTAATTTTCATTATTATTGCCTTTTGTTCTTAGTATCTTTATAAATCCAATCTTTGTCTTTAGGAATTGGAAACATTACATATAAACTTACAGATATATTTTAATACATATATACATAAATCATAAAAGTTTACTCCGATGATGAAGGGTTGTATTATCTCGTCCAGCTCATCCTTGAATGTTTTGGCAGCTTCAAAGTAGGCGCTTCCTGCTCCTCCAGTTACACGCACGTTCTGAAAGCCGAATCTGCGTTTGCAGCGATGAAAGCAGCGCTCGCCGGCATTAACATTAAGGTACTCACAGTGGTGTCTCCTTGCTGTTCCTTTAGGTTTCCAGAAAGACTACATGGTTTCGTCTGAATCGTAAGTAAACTCATAGAAATCCTCTTCTCGATTTGGTCTTCTATCCAAATCATCAACAGTTTCTCCATTTCGTGGATTGGCTCTTGCCTCGTCTTCGTTAAAATTGTCGATTTTAAGCCAATGACTCCTTTAACTGCCTCCAAAATTCTATTCTTATCCTTAATGATTATTGAAATGGTTAAATGAGACAATCCTTCCTCATGTACTATTTTGCCGACTTTCTTCCCATTATCATAGGCCTTAATGATCTTCATCTTTATATCCCTATCTACAGCCTACCTCACCTTTTTTTTGGATTAGAACTTTTGGTGGCATGACTTCTTTTGCTAGACGTATTGTTAGGGGTATAAGCAGAACAGATGTTGCAGTCAGAGAAACTTGAGCAACTCAGCTTCCAATTAACGACTAATGCTTCTTATAGTATGAAATGCTAAATAAAATTGAGCCCTGGTTGCACAGTGGTAAGAGCTCGGTTGCTGATGAAGGAGTTGGCTGTTCAAATCCACCAGCTGTTCCTTAGAAACCCTACGGGGTAGTTCTACTCTGTCCTGTAGGGTCGCTATGAGCTGGAATCGACTCAAAGGCAACAAGTTTGTTTTTTTATTATAAGCCTGGTATACGGTGAAGTAGGTATAACAATGAAGTCAGAGTCATAATGGCTGTCAGGCACGTGCACAGTTCAATTGTCATATATCATTAGAGTGGAACATTGTCCAACTTTCTATCCATTATGACACCAACTTCATTATAGTCATAGCCAACTATAGGACAATGTTTTGAACCGTAAATCATAAAATTGAACAAACATCCGCGAGGGAACATCTGAGAATGATAACATCAGCAAATTACATACTGCAACATTGTATGTAGTTCATATTACTAACAATAAGATGTGCAAAAAAAAAAAAAGTGTGGTTTGTCATAACTCAAATACATCATAAGTCAGAGACTACTTGTATTTAAGTAACTAAATCAGCGTGGAAGAATGTGTAAGTTCCATGAAGAAAATGTGATAGAAGAGACCAACTCTAGATAGGGTTGTCAGGGCCAGCCTCTAAGCAAAAGTGAATTTGACCTGAGAATAGAATGATAGGGGCCATCCATATAAAGATCTGCAAAGAAAGTTCTCTAGGCAGAGGATCTTGCAAGTGGAGTGGCCCGGTGGCTGGGAAATGCTTCCTGCGTCTGAGGAAAGAAAATACTGTCTGTAGAGTAAAGAAATATAGTAACATGTGCCTGTCTGGATGTCAGAATTGCTATAGACTAGTGATTACTGTGTATCTCCCATCCCTTTACCTCTGCAATAGCAGTGTAATTGAGGTTATATTACCTCTGTCTCATCATTGCATTTTGTGTGAGGGGCAGATAACTTACGTTATAACTTCACGGATTTCTAGATCAAGAGGAGCCATAGTGAGGAGCTGTACCTGAGGATCCTCACCCACATTCATACCTGATTCAGAAAACAAAGACTGAACTTTGAACCTAATGCCCTAGTTGGATAAAACTTCTGGGAGTCATTAGAGAAAGGAAGTGTATTTTGCTTATGGGAAGGACATAAATTATTGTGGCCAAAAGGTAGAATGTGGTAGATTGCTATCAAAGATGGCTGCAGTAATTCCTTACTTGCTCCTTTGCAATATGACTTTACTATTCCTCTCATCAAGAGGTTTCCTCTCCTCTTGAATTTTGGCTGCCTTTGTGAGCTGTTTTATGAACAGAATGTCAGAGAAGTGACTGAGGCTGCCTTGAGATGTCAACCTCTTTGAGAATAAGAGGCCAAATGGAAAGAGAGAACATGGAGGATGAAAGAAAAGAGAGAGAGAAAAAACAAAAAACCAGACAACTTTCAGCCATTTCAGAAATCCCACTTGAGGCACCAAATATGTGAGTGAGGCTATCTAGCACATCCCCTATCCCTGTCAGGTGACTGCAGCTTCATGAAAAATTCCAGGTGAGACTGGCGGAAGAAGTACCTAGATTCCCAACCCACAGAAACATGAGAAATAATATTTTTTAAATTTAAGTCACAGAGTTTTGAGGTTTATTATGTAGCAACAAATAACTGAAATAGTATGTAAAGTATTGCCCAAATAAACTGTGAAGAATACTGATATGCAAATTCAGTATTTGAATAAATACCCAAGAATTTATACTTCTTCGGTAGGAGTCAGTCAGCACCATCACCATTATTCCATCAAAAAATTGTCAGAATTCAGAAATTTCTAGAAACATAGATAAAATACTGATTATGTACATTCCAAATTGTAAGACTAAAGACTGATTTATTGGAGGGCCATATGACCAATGAATTTTACACTATTTCTGTGAAATTACAGTTAGAAGAAATATTAAAAGTTTGTTGTGTGTTGTTATGTGCTGTTAAGTTGATTTTTGACTCCTATTGACCCCACGTGACAGAGCAGAAAACCATAGGGTTTTCTAGGCTGTAACCTTTATGGTCTTTCTCTTGTGGAGCCACTGGGTAGGTTTGAACCACCAACTTTTTGGTTAGCATCCGAGTGCTTAACCAATACACCACCAGGGCTCCTTAAAAATTTAAGGGTTAATATCTTAATTATTTTACTGAACGTTCAGTTATATAACACTTACCATGTGACTGACACTGTTTTAAGTGCTTTATGTAAAACTCTATAATGCAGATGATATGCTTCCCATTTTACAGATGAAAAAACTGAGTAACCAAGAGGTAAAAGAATGTGTCCAAGTTGACAAATTTAATAAGTAAAGGAGCCATGAGTCTAATCCAGGAAGTCTACTCTCAGAGAGCCTGGATCTTATCCCCTAGGCTACGTTATCCAAAAAAAAAAAAAAAAAAAAAGCCAAACCAGTTGCCGTTGTGTCAATTCTGCCTCGTGGCAACCCCATATGTTGCAGGGTAGATCTGCTCCATAGGGTTTTCATGGCTGTGAATTTTTGAAACCAGATCAAAGTACCTCTGGATGGGTTCAAACCACCAATCTTTAGGTTAGTAGCCACACTTAACCATCTGCACCACCCAGGGAACCTAGGCTATACAGGTGGTATTGAATATAACCACCCTTACTACCAGAGACAGTGAATGCTCAGTGTAAAAATGAGGACAGTTGGTCTAACTATAAGTACTCTCATTAAAGTCTATGGACTTGAACTGTGCCTTAAAAAAGAGGAGAATATCTAGTGTGATGTATACTCTTACCATAAATTATTTGAGGTTTTTGACAACAACACTGAGAATTCCTTTGACAAGTTGATAGCAAAGGTTCACTTTGCTCATAGTCTACTTAAATATTTAAAAGATTACCATGGCATGAATTAGAATATGAACAAAAGAATTTTGAGGAAGTGATTTTTTTGGTGTTTATACAGAAAGCATTTAGCAACAGATGCAGCTATAAAGAGAGGATTGTTTCTTTTCTTCTTCCTGTGTGAGTAGATCGAAAATGCACCTGAGAAGTCCACAAACATCCTCAACATATTCTCTCAGTAGACTCTCAAGAGATTATCACTGGACTTCCAGGTCTTTAAAAGAATTTGCTTATTTTTGAAATTCTCCCCGTTAAACAAAACCCATTGCCATCAAGTCGATTCTGACTCATAGTGACCACATAGGACAGACTAGAACTGCCCCATAGGGTTTCCAAGGAGCGACTGGTGGATTCATACTGCCAACTTTTTGGTTAGCAGCCATAACTCTTAACCACTGCACCACTGGGCTCTTTTTGAAAGTCTACTAATCTTAAATGATTGTTACTTCTTTTGGGAACAGAAAATATTTTATAATTCACTAAAATTAATTTCTTGATGCTTTAGTAAAATAACGTTATGGTGCCCTTTAAATGGAAGCAATAGATCCTGCTTCACAATGCTTCACAAACCTTTGGTTTATTACAATTAATATCATAATTGCATTTTCATATTTAATTGTCATGGGTAATTGATCGATTAATTGATCTGATATCACTCTATTGATACTGGAAAAAAAGCTGGAATGAAAAGGGAATATAAATCAATTTGAAATTGAGCAATTGAGGATTAAGTTTACAGTTCCTATTTACTGTATCTGGGGAAATTTTATTCTTAAAACTAGATTTTCAACTTCTATGGAAGAAAATCTTAGAAAATACAAAGTAATATGACACCATAAGTAACTGATGAAACAATCCACTATTTTAAAGAATCTTATCAACTTTAGATGTACAAACAAAAAATAATTCAGTGTCATTTATTTGGTAGATGAATGTTAAAACTTCCACCTGGAGAGTATTATAGATTAAAATGTTAATCATATTTTGGATGCTGTTTTATAATTTAATTAATAGGTCATGTGTATCTTTAAATTTTCCATGTATCTAAAGATTTTGAACACTGATAATCAATACATATTTAGTGCCCTTACAATTTTTTATTTTCCTAGTATTAACACTTGATCTGCTGTTGTTGTTTGCCATGGAGTCGATTCCAACTCATGATGACCCCGTGTGTGCATGGTACAACTGCTCCATAGGGTTTTCACGGCTGTGGCCTTTCTGAAGCAGATCTCCAGGCCCATCTCCCGAGGTGCTTTTGGCTAGTAGTTGAGCACTTAACCGTTTGTGCCACTCAGGAGCTTCATTGCATTTGTGTCTAATATCTCATATCACCTCCTGGATATTTTTATACTAAATTAATATGAAATCAATGGCTAACTAGAAGTGGTATTTCACAAAAATAACCAATAGAAATTATGGACATTCATTGAGTGTATGCTCACTACTTTATTTAAAAGTGAACAATTATTATTTTTTTAAACACATATTGAGCAACTATTGTGCCAGATACTGGTGTTGATAGCGGACAAAAACACAACTCCATCCCTCACAGTATACCCAGTCTACCATGATAAAACAGTGATGCATTTCTTTGCATAGTGATAATAATGTAAGATTAATAATGATAAGAGAAAATCAGTTCAGAACATGGAGAATATAGATCAGTTTAGTGCTAAACTACTTCAGACATCTCCACCCTATAAGATTCTGGTCCAGAATTAGGAGAGATATTTTAGAAGTCATTTTGAGATGCCTTTCTTACTTTTAATAGGACAGACATCATATGCTTTATTAGAGTTGAAGTTATTTGCAAAACTTACCTTATGCAAGTGTTTTTATTACATGTGTAGCCAAAGCTAATGATTATCAATACCAAAGAAAACATTGAAGGATGTATAATGTTGTCAAAATTTTTATTTTACTGGCTAAAAAATTGATTAATAAGTGGTCATACTGCTTCAATCTTTAGCATATTTAATATGAGGGTCATAAACCAAATCCCTCTTCACATACATACAGCTTTACAGCTTCAAATATCAGAACTGTCTCACCCTTCACCCAAGATACCACTTATCTATTTGTCTATTTAAAACTAGCACGACTTGTACAAGGAAAGGTCGTGGAAGCCCCATAGACACATTCAAACTCCCTAAGGGACTGAATGACTGGGTGGAGGGCTCTGGGGACCATGGTCTCCGGGAACATCGAGCTCAATTGACATGACACAGCTTATAAAGACAATGCTCTACATTCTACCTTGGTGAGTAGTGTCTGGGGTCTCAAAAGCCTGTGAGCGGCCATCTAAGATACTCCACTGGTCTCATCCCTTTGGGAGCAAGAGAGAAGGAAGAGAACAGGATACAAGGAAAAGATTAGTCCAAAAGACTAATGGACCACAGCTACCAAGGCTTCCACCAGACTGAGTCCAGTACAGCTAGATGGTGCCCGGCTACCACCACTGACTGCTCTGACCAGGATCACAACAGAGGGTTCTGGACAGAGCTGGAGAAGGATGTAGAGCATAATTCTAACCCACAAAAAAAAGGCCAGTCTAAAGGAGACTGGAGAAACCCAGAGAGTATGGCCCCCAGACACCCTTTTAGCTCAGTGGTGAAGTTACCTCCGAGGTTCACTGTTCAGCCTGGGAGTGGACAGCCCCGTAAAACCAAATGAGACTAACGAGGTACAGGAGTCCAGTGACAAGGGCCAGAAAGCAGAAGGGGACAAGGAAGCTGGTGATAGGGAACCCAAGGTTGAGTAAGGATATTGTCGATGTGTTGTGAGGTTGTAAACCACTGTCATAGGGCAACATTTGTAGTAACTGTTAAATGAGAAATGATTTTGTTCTGTAAGCCTTCATGTTAAGTGAGAATAACAGCACAATTCAAAGAGCGTAGTGAATGTCACTGAACTGTGCATGTAGAAATTTTTGAAATGGTATATCTTTGGCTATGTGTATTTTCACCAAAAAAAAAAAAAAGGTTGAGAAGTTAGAGGGTTGATATGTTGTGGGGTTGTTAACCAATGTCATAAAACAACATGTGTACTTCTGTTTCATGAGAAACTTTTGTTCTGTAAGCCTTCACCTGAAGGACAATAAAAAAAAAAAGGAAGAAAAAAAACAAATATCAGAACTATTTCATTTCATTTGACTGCTAATTACCTGTTTATATAGTTTCCAATAAAATTAGAAAGCTATACTCAGGAAACCTGTATTTTCTTGAATACTATTGATGAAGAAAATTGTAAGATCTGCCATTTCAATATTCTAGTGAGGTTGTTACAAGTTGCAAAATACCAGGTAATTATTGTATAACAATGTACTGTTAGAAGTGTTTATAAAAATCTAATTATTTGGATATGAATTCTGATACTATTACATAAATGTCAGTCTCTCCCCAACAGGATTACAAGCTTTTGTAGAAAGAGACTATCTTCTATTCTTTATCCCCCATTGAAACAAGGAGAGGGCCAAGAATAAAATAGGTAGTCATCCTGGACATCAATCTAATTGACTGCCCAGCAATTTTTTTCTGAAAACTACTTGCCTTCCCTAAAGTGGTAAATTCTTGGCAGCTTTTTTTTCTTACCGTGCACAGTTTCCCCTGGCTACAACTGATAGGTAAAGAGGAGAATTCATAACCCAAACTGGGATAATCAACATTCTTCTCCAGAACATTGGTTGGGACAGACAAAAGGAGATCAGGCTTTTTCCAGATAGTGGAAATGGTTGTGTTATGGATTGAACTGTGTCCCTCAAAAATATGTGCTGTAAATCTTAACCTCTGTGCCTGTAGTTATAATCTCCCATTTGGGAATGGGTTGTCTTCCTTATATTAATGAGACAGGATTAGCGTAGGGTGTTATCTTGTGTCAATCTCTTTTGAGATATAAAAGAGATTAAACACAAGCTAGCAAGGAGAGATAGGGGAAGAGAGATGCCAAGCTACATGAGATCGCCTAGGAACAGAAGCTCAAAGAGACAAGGACCTTCCTCCAGAGCCCACAGAGAGAGAAAGCCTTCCCCCAGAGCCAGGACTCTGAATTCAGACTTCTAACCTCCTAAACTGTGAGAAAATAAATTTCTGTTTGTTAAAACCACCCGCTTGTGGTATTTCTTTTATAGCAGCACTAGATAGCTAAGACAGAATTTGGTACCAGAAGAGTAGGGTGGTGTTCTAACAGATACTTTAAATGTGGAAGTGGTTTTGGAATTGGGTAGTGGGTCGAGGCTGGAAGAGTTTTAAGGTGCCTAACAGTAAAAGCCTAGATTGCCTTTAAGAGACTGTTGGTAGAATTATGGGCATCAAAGGCAATTCTGCTGAGATCTCAAAAGAAAGTGAGGAGAGCTATAGAGAACATCTCTATCATCTTAGAGAATACATATGGTACCAATAACAGAATGTTGCTAGAAACGTGGACATTAAATGTGCTTCTGGTGAGCCTTAAAAAGAAAATGATGAACATGTGATTGGACTATGGAGGAAAGGGAGATGCTTTTTATGCAGTGGCAAAGAACTTGTCTGAATTATGTTCAAATGTTTGGTGGAAGGTAAAACTTGTAAGTGATGAACTTGGATATCTGACTGATGATATTTCTAAGCCGGATCTTAAAGGTCCACGTGGTTTCTCCTTGTCACTTATAGTAAAATGTGAAAGGAAAGAGATAGATTTAAAAATGAACTATGCAAAATAAAAACAGAACTTAAAGATCTGGAAAATCCTGTTGAGCAAACCAAGGACACATGTCTTAGAATGTTAACCAAGGAAGTGGCTACACAATCTTTTGTTAAAGAGATTAAGCCTGTGACTGGTGGGTCTAATCAACTACCAGAGCAGAAAACCTATCAGCTTAGACTGAAGGGGATAAAGAATGAAAGGAAAGAATGCTGTCTGCCTCTTGGAATTCTTCAGGCAAGAAACAAGCCAAAGGAGCTGCATCTGTTGTCCTCCAAGAAAATAAAAGAACCATCCCTGGAGTAGCTTGGACATCAACAGGACTGTTGGAAGGAGCAGAGGAAGCAGAGTTGCCTCAGTCTCAAAGGGTGGGTCCATGGCTTCTGGGGTCTCAAAGGGTGGGGTACAACTCTGAGGTCTCAAACAGTAGAGCCTGGCCTCCTAGGCTTCAAAGAGTCAGATCTTCACCAGCTTGGTTCTGGAGCATGGAGCTCCAGAGGCCAAGAGGATGGGGTTGCTTCCCAAAGCTGAAGGGGCAGGTCTGCCATGCCCAAGGGGCAGAAGAATGGGGCCTGCTCGGGCCGAGTGGGTGGGGTCCCCACTCAGACGGGCTAGGAGAATGGGGCCACCCAAAGCCAAGGGAACAGAGTTTCTGTCTCAGTGGGCCTGGAAGGCCGAACTGAAGAGCAGTGACCTCCACCCAGAATCCAGAGGCCGGGGCCATTGCCCATATGGTCCCAGAGAAGAGAGGACTATTTTCAAGCATTCAGAGCTAATGTAAGTTGTTCCTCTGGGTTTTGGGTTTACTTGGTGCCTCTTATCCCTTCTTTTCCTCCAATTTTTCCCACTTGTATTAGAAATGTCTACCTTATGCCTGTTCCACCATTGTACTTTGAAAACAGATAACTTGTAATCTAGATTTCACAGGTTCACAGATGAAGAGGAATTTTGACACAGGATGGAATATGCCTAAAGTCTCACCCGTATTTGATTTAGATGATTTAGAAGGTGAGATTTAAGACTTGGAGTTGACTTAAGACTTTTGGGATGATGTGATGGGGTGAATGTGTTTTGCATGTGGGAAGGACATGAATTTTGGGGGGCCAAAGGGTGGAATGTTATGGAATGAACTGTGTCTCCCAAAAATATGTGTTATAAATCCTAACCTTTATGCCTGTGGTTATAATCTCCCATTTGGGAATGGGTTGTATTCATTATGTCAGTGAGACAAGATTAGTGTAGAGTGTGTCTTGAGTCAAACTCTTTAGAGACACAAAAGAGATTAAACACAAGCTAGCAAGGAGAGATGGGGAAGAGAGATGCCAAGTCACATGAAATCGCCCAGGAGCAGATTCTCAAAGAGACAAGGACCTTCCTCCAGAGTCCACAGAAAGTGAAAACCTTCCCCTAGAGCCAGCACCCTAAATTCAGACTTCTAAACTCCTAAACCATGAGAAAAGAAATTTCTGTTTGTTAAAGCCACTCACTTGTGGTATTTCTGTTGTAGCAGCAATAGATAACTAAGACAGGTCAAATGTGAACCCAGGCACTCCTGGCAGCCATAGTTTTTCATCTTATGGATTGGAGAGAGGGAACTTAACTGCACAGATTTAGAGTTAAAGGACATACTCAGAGAAGAGCAGGGCTGGAAGATGGAAAGCCTTGGTATTCTCTGAATATCTGGTTCCAAAGTTGACTTGAGGATAAGCTGCATTCCTGTCCTTAGGTTTCAAGAGACATTATGTTATTCTAATAATGAACTCCCTTTTTTAACCCCTCAACTAGAATTTAGATACCACAAAAATAATTATACATAATTATTGTGTATAGCTTTATAAACAATTATACACAAAATATAACACAATTATAAAACATTGTGTAAATACTAATGATTGACCACTTTTTATTTAATTTTTTCTTTCAGTATATATTTAAAGACTTTTGGAGCCCTGGTAGTGCAATGTGTACGTGCTTCGCTGCTAACCGAAAGGTTGCTGACTGGAACTCAACAGCTGCTATGAGAGAGAAAGATGTGGCAATTTGGCTTCTGCAGACATAACAGTCTTGGAAACCCTGTGGGGCGGTTCTACTCTGTCTTACAGGGTTGCTATAAGTCTGAATTGACTTGATGGCATACAACAGCAACAAAGGTTTTTATGACTATTTAATCAAAATATTGCAACATTTTTAATAATTATGGTAGTCTAGAAAGTTTTGAGGATTCATTGAGGATGAGAGAGTGAATGTAAGAAAATGAGACTTTTTCTTTTAAGAAAATATCTGTGATTAAACTTTTGAGGATATCATCATTCTAGGAATTCACCCTAGAGGGCACTGTATTTATCCTATGATGTAATAAGTGTTCTAAACATTTATGGAATTACTTTTTGTTGTTGTTTACTTCAGAGAGAATAGCAACCTTATTGCCTTTCAGGCATAATTTTTAACACAAACAGTGTTGTACTGCTTGTCTATTTTATGCACAAGGACTTGGCCCCATTATTATCTTTTGGTTTGTGTAAATGGGGTCACTTCCTTGGGACTTCATTCTTTGTATGGACGTAAAATTTATCCCTTTTCTCTGAACATCATTAATATTGTAAAATTTCTACTTTTAATGCTATCTCAAGAAGTTCCTGAGAGATTCTGCAAGAGTTGTCTCTTTTGACAGAGGACTTTACTGGGAAAACTGCTCATCAGCGCTACTCCATCCCCCCCATTAGTTGAGTTGCTCTAGAGTTCCCATGTTCTTCCAAGAAAAGGCTTTACCTAGCTGCACATTTAATTCCAGTTTGAAGGAATTTAAATTTGTATCATTGATCAATTTCCAATGTGTCATCATTTTTAGAGAAAAAGTTGGGAAAGGAATTACAAAACATATTTTGTAATCATATTATAAAATTATACCATTGTCAATACTTTTGACAAAAAAAAAGTATTCTTTATTCACATCTGAAAGAGGTGAAAAATAATTAATGAATTACTTATTTTAAACTAGAACATATTGGTAAATCTAAATGATAATATAAAATAGTATAAATAATATAATTTTGATCATACCCATTGTAAACATCATAGAAGCATTTATTATATGGAAATTAATAAAATGCAAATAGAGTTATATTAGCTATTCAAATAATTATTTTAAGTAGGATATTGTATTGTTTTCATTCCATCTAAGGGAGTGATTCTTATTAAAATTGTTTAAATCAGAAATAAATAATAAGAGGAAGCTTTTCATTCCAGATATGTTGAAAATAGCTCATAAATCTCAAGTAAATAAAATAGTATCTTATTGGTGAATGTCTTAGTTATCTAGTACTGCTGTAACACAAATACAAATTGTACCTTTAAAGAACAGAAATTTATTTTCTCACAGTTCAGAAGGCTAGAAGTCTGAATTCAGGGCACCAACTATAGGGGAAGACTTTCTGTTGGCTCGCGGGGGGAAGATTCTTGTCTCTTTCAGCTTCTGTAGCCCCAGAATTCTTTGGTTCCTTATTGGTCTTCACTTGGCATCTGTCTGTCCTAAGTTTGTACTTGCTTCAGTGTCTAATCTGTTCTTTTCATATCTTGGAAGTGATAAGGTTTAGGACACACAACACACTGATATGGCCTAATTAACATAACAAAGAAAACTCAATTTCCAAGTAGAATTATAGTCACAGGTATAACGGTTATACTTCCAACACGTATTTTTGGGAAACACAGATTCAATCCATAATAGTGAGTGAATGGACATATAGATAAATAAACAAAAGGGCTACTGAAACTGATTTTATTATAGAAGAGAAGTTAGGGAACAAAGAGAAATCCCAAGTATTCCAAAACTAGAGTTTTCTTGTAAAATAAGTATTTCTTAAATAAGTTAATTAACTCTATGACATTGATTTCTATTAATGATTTTGAGCATAAAAGCTTAAACAACTATTCAAAGAAAATTGTTGGCCTTCTAACATCTCTTTTCTTTGTCAGACCCACAGTGAGGATATAAGAGCTGTCCTGAAATTTTCCATTTGTGGGTACAATTTATAATATACTTTTGCCACAGAAAATTAAGCATGTGAAGCTGTTGATTTTCATGGTTGTTTTAAGTCCCTTTTTTCCTCTTTTTAGAATTTGGTTTCTGAGTCCGTGTCATGTACCTTCTTTTATTTTGAGAGTAAACTCTAACTTAGAAAATTGATTTTCTATTTGGTTTATTGTAAGATCAGATAGAGATGAGCGAGAGACTGTCATCAACTTTTGACTTTGAATGGATGATGCCCATCTAAAGCATTGGCTCTGTTTACTAAACTCTGCTAGGCCTTTCAGGAATAGGGGGGTTGTGATGATATTTGTTTGGAGTGATTTCTTGTTTATTCTGGCACAGTGATATCTGAGCAAGTCAGATTGCAGTGGGGAAATATCACAGACTGTGTAATCTCACAGCTTCTTCCATGTTCTCATACTCTTGCCAATAGTTAAATTGATGCCATGTTTGTCTTTCAGCATTAGAGCTGTAACACAGTGTACAAAATAATTGCGGCATCTGATCGGTCATCTAAGTTTCTTAATATGTATTATGATGGTCTTTGTTATTGTTGCTTAATATTAAAAAAGGTTGGGGACTTTGACTTTTGTCTACCTTATTGGGAAAAAAAAAAACAAAACCCGTTGTTGTCAAGTCAATTCTAACTCATATCGACCATATAAGACAGAGTAGAACTGCCCCGTAGGGTTTCCAAGGAGCATCTGGTGGCTTCAAACTGCCAATCTTTTGGTTAGCAGCTGAGCTCTTAAACACTGTGCCACCAGGATTGAGTTGCTTTTATTTTCCCAATACTTTTCATTGCCTTTAAAAAAAATAATATTTTGGTAGATAGTTTGTCATGTGCCAGGAAGGAAGCAACTTTATCTGATGAAAACTACAACTATTCAGAACAAAATTACCATGTTATCTAAGAAAATATGGTATAAGGGGCTTAAGAAAATTATATATTTTATAAAATTTTAAGTTTATGAATTGTTTTTACATGCACAAAATGAAGGTGGAGATATATGTGTATTGATGGAAACTATTTAAATGTAAATGGAAATTTTATATTACTTCTTAGAGCTTTTCCAGAAGGCATGTTAGACGACTACTTATTAACCATGATTTTAGACAAGCTTTTGTTCTCAGCAGCAATCTTTAAAAAGTTCATATCCTCCAAGACTGAAAATAACTAAAATTCTATGTTCAAAGTTTTATAACATTGGGTATAGTCTGGGCCTTGTGTTAAAGTACAAATGTAGAGTACATACTTTTAATAGATACTTTTTTTTTTTTGAGTGCAGATTTTGATAGAAAGGGGATATAGAGAGATCATGAGAACCCTGAGGGTCTAGCAAGAAAGAAAAGGATGTCAAGCAGCAATATGGAGAATATGGAGGGAGGGGTTGGAGGAGAAAGAGGGAAGTGGATGGATGGAAGGGAGTTTCTAAAGAAAAATGTTATGTATTTAGTTAAGGTTTCCCCCAAAACAAACCCCCAGGCAGAGATTCAAGTTCAAGTCGTTGATTTAGTAAAAAATTATTGGGAGGCCCTGGAGGGAAAATGGAGCTCAGTGGTGCAGTGGTTAAGGGGCTGCTAACCGAAAGATCAGCAGTTTGAATCTACCAGCCACTCCTTGGAAACCCTACGGGGTAGTTCTGCCCTGTCCTGTAGGGTCACGGTGAGTCAGAATTGACTCAACGGCAATGAGTTTGGTTTGGTTTGGAAAGAAAATGGGGAGTGATAAAGGAAAAAGAAATATCTAATAAAGGATGTGCTATCAAGCCAGCTACCACTCAAGATAGCTGAAATTTAATCCTATGGGACACACTCTGGAAAGCAGTGTAGATCACAGGGCCTGCAGACATACCATCCAAAGGTGAGGGAGATTAGGTATTTTATTTATCCACCTACTCCTCTCAATCATTTGTTATGGTGGCTACCTAGGAGGAGGGTATGAGTGTTACTCTAGTCTGCTACATAGGCTGGAAAAGTGGGCTTCAGTGACCATAGCAAGCCCTTTGACAAAGAAACTCAGGTGCTGGCATGTGGAAATGAAATCAGCATGAAATGAAGTGGTAAGAGGGAGGGCGATATGGGTAAGGCATCATATAAAAACCAAAAAACCAAACTCACTGCCATGGAATAGATTCTGACTCATACTGACCCTACAGGACAGAGTAGAACTGCCCCATAGGGTTTCCAAGGCTGTGCATCTTTATGGAAGTAGACTGCCACATCTTTCTCCCATGGAGCAGCTGGTGGGTTCAAACCGTCGACCTTTCGGTTAGCAGCCAAATACTTTAACCACTGGGCCACCAGGGCTCCTTAGTGCATTATATGCGTCTTCTAAATACTTCAAAAACATCAATGACAGTGAACTAGATCTTCCTGGTTATTTAATTTACTGTCCAAAATGTCTAAACATAGTTAAAATGCACTGCTTTTATTATCTATGTACTTGTTATTAACAACTAATAATAACCATGCATATTTGATTATCCTTTTAAGTAATTTTTTGTGGACTGCTGGGAGAGATACCCTTATTTTCCAAGTTCCATTGAGATAAGTTGGATAACAGGGAAGGGGATATGACAGATCATTTGGAGAAGTATCCTAGAAAATAAAAAGAAATATTCTATTTTAATTACTTGTGAATTTAAAAAGGTGTTTGAATTATCTTTGAATTTGTTATAAATTTTATTGTTATTGTTGGTGCACATTAGTAGCTTTTTAAATTAGCTTGTGGCTTTTAGAAAGGTTGTTCTTTAAAGTTGTAATTTCTGGTTTTTCTATTTTTATGACTTACTATTAATGCCAATGTTAAAATAAGAAATAATGTCCTTTATTTTAGATCTTTAATGACTTTTTAAATTTCCACAACTTTGAAAACATAAGCTAGACATTGGCAATAACAACAGTAATAGCAATGATCATTTGTTGAGTATTGATTATGTGGCAGAGTCCCTGAGTGGTACAAACAGTTAATGAATTTAATTGCTAAAAAGGTTGGTGGTTTGAGTCCACCCAGAGACACATAGGAGGAAAGGCCTGGCGATCTACTTCCAAGAAAGTCAGCCATTAAAAACCCTGGACACAGCTCTACTCTGACACACATGGGGTCGCCATGAGGCAGAATCAACTTGATGGCAACTGGTTTGGTTTGGATTATGTGGTAAGTATGATTCTAAGTATATAGAAAATTTATTTAATTCTTGCAACAACCTTGTGAGGTAGGTACTATTGTTAACACTATTTTAAAGATAAGCCAGTTGAGGTACAGAAATTCCAAGTAATTTTAATGGGTTATACCACAAGAGGTTGTGGACTCAGGAAGTCTAGATTTGAGACATGCAAGAATGAGAAGGGTGCCACTATAATACAAAGTTTCTTAGACTGGGTTTTCCTAACAGCTGAGTCTGAGACAAAGACCTGCCAGTACTATATCTGAGAAGTGGTCATAGGCAACAAGAGTGAGAGACAGTGGGAGTGAAAGAGAAAGGAGCAAAAATCAAAACAAGAATTTATTATCAAAGTGACTACAGGTATGGAGGGCTGGGGCTAAATACCTCAGGATCATCAGAAGGACTTTCTCAAATGCATCTCAGAACTGCCTAATTGCCCAATTGTCCAACTGGGAGAGGAGACCAAAGGGAGAAGCATTTATCTATTTTCCTAAGACACAACCTAGTGTGGTGGGAAAATAAATCTCAGTTTTGAAGTTAGATGGACCTGGGTTTATATCTTGGTATTTAAGATACTTAATAGTTGTGTGGGAAAGTTGTAAAACCTCCCTGAGAGTATTTTCTCACATCTGTAAAATAGAGAAAAATACTATCTTTTTTTCGGGTGAAAATCCTGATAAGCTATTTCAGAGTTTTCCAGCAATAAAAGATTTTTCCATATGTGTACCTCGGATTCTTCTTGCCTACAAATAGCAAAGAAGAAAGCATCTTTTGCTTTTTGATTTAATTTTCCCTTTTAGACAAAACTTCAATTCAATTATTGAACACTAATATTAAATTTATTACTGGTTTATTTTATATGTTTTTGATTGAAGCAGGAATTCAAAGGAGAGCATTGAAAAAAACCTGACATTAAATAATTACTTTTCTTTAATTGCAATAGTAGGAGTTGGATTTATGAAACGTAACACTTTCTCCATGTGTATACATTGATAAATATAAACAAATAATATTTTTATTAATTTTAAAATATTTATGACAACTTTAGAAAAAAGTGAAATACAATATTAAAATACAGATATATTCATAATTCTATAAAGAAGATATAGCTAAGAGAACAAGGCACTTTGAGATGGGTTATAAAATACATTCTCACCTATCCGTGATGCCTGCATTCATGATGAATAAAATCATGCAACTTTCAGCAGTTTCTACACAGCCTGTGAATCATGGTGAATCACTTTCCATGAGCTTATGAAATTATTTCCCTCATTTTTGTTTCTTTATGCAATGTAGAACATAATCCTGGCCCAAACTATCACATATGTACAACCTTGATATATACAAAGAGGTCAGAAATCAATTTTGAGCTTTAAACAACATTGGTATTTAATTAATAAAATTTGGAGTTCTTTAAATTTCTTATTCTGTTAGTCTCTCTTTTTTTTCAATATGAAAGATTTCAGGTATGTGTAAATAGACATTCATCCATTTTATCAGAACTTAGTTGCAAAAGGGAGACTGAGATTAAAAACTGTGATTATTGAGCCTTAAACTGTGATGACTGCCTTTTTCTCGTCCCACGCTAGTGAGGAAAAGTCCATTCTCAGTGGGCACATCACCTTCACTGCACTGTCTCACTCGTTGGAAAGGCGTTTTGGTATCACAAAGACCTTTGCTCCAGGATAAAGCAGCTGTTCTGGGTGCTTGCCAACTGAAATGACGGTCTTATAGAATCTGTCAATAGTAAAAACACACCACATCCTCACATTCATGTTGTGGCTGCTTTCCCTTTTCCTTTTCAGTGTACCTCTTGGGAACTTGCCTTATACAGAAGGCCAAGAAGGGTGACGTATGTGTGAACATATGGCAATGCCCTGCTGGAGTAATGTACGTGAAAGCATATAATGCTGCCCTCTTACTCCTCAGCACACACAGGAAGGAGTTTGCTATTGTTACACTGTTTATTTTCCATATGGTTCTGAATTGTCCCTGAGTGGAAAGTTTGCCTTCATTTTCCTCCAAAATTTTTTCTAGATATAAAGGGTTGCTCTGGCTATTTAGGATGCAGTGGATAGTCATCTATTTCTTTAGAAATAAAGATACCTGCACACACACACACACCAAAAAAAAAAAAATTACCTTTTTCTTCTTTTAAGTAATTTGTTTTTTAGTGTTACATCCTCGCATATGTCATAAAAAGGGTTTTCAGTTGTTGTTCTTTTTTATGATCAGGCTTTTCATTTCCTCTCTCTAACTCATTGCTACTATTTCCTTCTCATTTTAGTTTAAAAACAATTCTTTCAGGTAGCCTGATCTCTTAAGTTAAGAATAGATGATTCCTCTAGGGATTTCCATAGACAATTCTTCAGAACTGCTTCTCATTGCTTAAACCCTTGAAACTATTAACCACAACACATGAACATCATTGGGAATAGACCATGCATATCTTTTTCATAATGGTGTTTCTCCCATGACTAATATAGGTGCAAGCACGAGGTAGGTGATGAATAAATATTAGGTGAATGGATGAAGGAATGCATTCATATAGGTAACAAATTATAAAGACCTGGACAAAGACAGGATGATAGACAGGATGCTTTAGCATAGAAAAGTCAGTATCTTGCAACTGATTCTGTGTGGGGATTAAAGAATCTAGAAAAAATCTGAATTTTCTAGTGTATGGTGATTAAAAAAAAAAAATACAGAGGACTGAGAAGGATTTTTGGTAGAGGTAGAGGGAGGAGAGAGGTTAACAATTCCATAGTACTGTGGCTCCAAAAACTCCCATTTCTGCTGCCTAAAGTATCCCAATCCAGTCACCTTCCATTTCAGTGTTGGTATGAGTTATATAACGTTATTATAAGAAAAACAAATATTTCATGTTCCTGCCTGTCCGTTCCCCACTGGTCTGATAATCTGTGATAACTCGCTCCAGTCTCAAGTCTGTATCAATCCACTATCTGATGACAAACCAAATGTCACACCATCACCCACAAAGACCAAACTGCTGAGACTCTCCACTGAAGGTAAAGATTTTTCTGTCTCAAGAAGGTAATGTTGCTCTTTTAACTTCACGGAACCATCCCAGAAAAGTCATTCAGAATGGCAGCATTTTGGTTTCCACAGAGCCCTCTTCTTTTGTCTCTGCTTTGACTGTTTTTCCCAGGCCATTCATTACTTCTTTAGAGGAAAATATTTCAAATTCCAGCATATGTATTCATTAGTCATGCTCACTTCTCTGAGTATCACTTTAATCATATGTCAAATGCAATTTAAAATGCTTACTTGAAATGTTTTTGTGAATATAAGAAAATACAAATGCAATGACTAATACATAATTACCACTTCATATATGTTAATATCATCTTTGTTGTTTGGAGATTGACCATGTACATTAATAATCATTTCAAGATCTTCATGAAGCAGGGATTGGAAAACTTTTTGTGTAAAGTGCCAGATATAAATATTTTTAGTTTCACGGACCATATGGTCTCTGTTACTGTGAAGACAGACATAGACAATGCATAAACAAATGGATATGGCTATGTTCCAATAAAACTTTATTTACAAAAACAGGAAAAAATTTAGGTTAGCTCCTATTAAGTTGAGAAAGTTCCCCTCTATTGCTTATTTGCTCAGAGTTTTTCTTAAACATATATGGGTATTGGGTTTTATTAAATGATTTTTCTGGCCAAATTATACAATTATATTATTTTTCTTCCTTTTTCTGTTGATGTGGTGGATTACACTGATTTATTTTCAAATATCATACAAGACTCACATGTCTAGAATAAATTTCACTTAGTTATGTGTATAATGTCTTTATACATGGTTAAACTCTATTTCCTAAAAATTTTTTTTGAGGATTTTTGCATCTATGTTCATGAGAGGTATTGGTCTGTAGTCTTTCTTTCTTGTAATGTCTTCGTCAAATTTTGGTATTAGGGTAATGCTGTACTTATACGTTAGGAAGTGCTCCCTCTACTTCTATTTTCTGGAACAGTTTGTGGAGAATTGGTATCATTTCTTCCTTAAATATTACAGTAGAATTCACTAGTGAAACCATCTGAACCTGGAGATATCATTTTTGGAAGGTACTTAATTATAGATTCAAATTCTTTAATAAATATAGGGATATTCTGGTTATCTATTTCTGCATGTATGGATTTTGGTGTTTTGCATCTTTCAAAGAATTGGTTCATTACATCTAAGTTATCAAATTTGTGAACATAGAGCTGCTTGCAGTAATATTGGATTATCCTTTTAATGTCCACAATATCAGTAGTGATGATCTCTCTTTTATTTCTGATGTTGGTAATTTGTGTCTTCTCTCTTTTTTATAGATCTTTCAAAGCTCCAGTTTTTGGTTTCCTTGATTCTCTCTATTGTTTCTGTTTTCAATTTCATTGATTTCTGCTCATTGTTTTTTAAATCTTTTGTTTTACTTATGACAAGCTTAAATTGCTTTACTTTCTTTTGTTTCCATTAATGTAAGTATATGCTTAAGATTTTAGATTTGTCTTCTTTACTAGTATATGCATTGAATACTATAAATTTCACTCTAAAATCAGTCTAAAATCCAAAAGATTAACCACAAAATTCCGGAATTAGACAACTCAATAGAAAGTCATAGGAGCAGAATTGAGGCAATGGAAGTCAGAATTAGTGAAACTGAAGATAAAGCACTTGACGCCAATTTATTTGAGGAAAAATCGGACAAAAGGATTTTAAAAAATGAAGAAATCCTAAGAATTACCTGGGACTCTATCAAGAGGAATAACCTACAAGTGATTGTACTACCAGAACAGGGGGCAATAACAGAAAATACAGAGAGAATTGTTGAAGATTTGATGGTAGCAAACTTCCCAGATATTGTGAAAGATGAGATGATATCTATCCAAGACGCTCATTGAACCTCCCATAGGGTAAATCCCAAAAGAAAGTCACCAAGACATATTATGATCAAACTTGCCAAAACCAAAGATAAAGAGAGAATTTTAAGAGCAGCTAGGCATAAACAAAAAGTGATCTACAAAGGAGAGTCAATAAAGCTAAACTCAGACTACTCAGCAGAAACCATGCAGGCAAGAAGGCAGTGGGATGACATATACAAGCCTTGAAGGAAAAACATTGCCAGCCAAGAATTATATATATCCAGCAAAATTGTCTCTCAAATATGATGGTGAAATCAAGGCATTTCCAGATAAACAGAAGTTTAGAGAATTTGTAAAAACCAAACCAAAATTACAAGAAATACTAAAGGGAGTCCTCTGGTTAGAAAATCAATAACATCAGATAACAACCCAAGACTAGAACACAGGACATAGCAACCAGGTATCAACCCAGACAGGGAAGTCACAAAAGTAAATCAAAGCTAGGACACTTAAAATAGGGAAACAGATGTCAATATGTAAAAGATGACAACATTAAAACAAAAAACAGGGACTTAAAAAATGTAGACATGGATTTTTCATATGGAGAGGAAGGCAAGGCAATACAAAGAAGTAAAAGACTGGTATAAACTTAGAAAAATAGGGGTAAAGATTAAGGTAACCACAAAGGAAACTAATAATCCAACAAGTCAAAGTAAAAAACCAGAAAAATATAAAGAATCAGCAAACACAAAATCAACAACAAAGAAAAAGATGAAAAGAAAATAATAAAGAAAAATGACTCTGCACAGAAAATTAAGTGGAACAAAGAAACTGTAAGCAACACACAAAAAAAGACATCAAAATGACAGCACTAGACTCATACCTATCAATAATTACTCTGAATGTAAATGGACTAAATGCACCAATAAAGAGACAAAGAGTGGCAGAATGGATTAAAAAAACACACAATCAGTCTATATGCTGCCTACAAGAGACATGCCTTAGACTTAAAGACACAACAAACTAAAACTCAAAGGATGGAAAAAATATATATCAAGCAAACAACACTCAAAAAACAGCAGGAGTGGCAATATTAGTCTCTGACAAAATAGACTTTAAAGCAAAATCCGCCACAAAGGATAAAGAAGGATACTATATATGATTAAAGGGTCAATACACCAGGAGGACATAACCGTAATAAATATTTATGCACTCAATGACAGGGCTCCAAAATACATTAAACAAACTTTAACAGCACTGAAAAGGGAAATAGACAGCTCCACAATAATGGTAGGATACTTCAACACACCACATTCGGTGAAGGATTAGAACATCCAGAAAGAAGCTCAACAAAGACACGGAAGACCTAAATGCTGCAATCAACCTACCTGATCTCACAGACATACAAAACACTCCACCCAACAGCAGCCAAGTATACTTTCTTTTCCAGCGAACATGGAATGTTCTTCAGAATAGACCACATATTAGGCCACAAAGCAAACCTTAACAGAATCCAAAACATTGAAATATCACAAAGCATCTTTTCTGACCATAAAGCCATAAAAGTAGAAATCAATAACAGAAAAAGCAAGGAAAACAAATCAAATACATGGAAACTGAACAACACCTTGCTCAAAAACTACTGAGTTATAGAAGAAATCAAGGACAGAATAAACAAATTCACAGAAGCAAATGAGAATGAAAACACAAACACATCCTACTTGAACCTTTGGGACACAACGAAAGCAGTGCTCAGAGGTCAATTTATAGCAATAAATACACACATCCAAAAGGAAGAAAGGGCAAAAATAAAAACATTAACCCTACAACTGGAACAAATAGAAAGAGAGGAGCAAAAGAAGCCCACAGGCACCAGAAGAAAAGAAATGATAAAAATTAGAGCAGAAGCAAATGAAATAGAGAATAAAAAAAATTGAAAGAGTTAACAAGAACAAAAGCTGGCTCTTTGAAAAATTCAACAAAATCAATAAACCACTGGCCAAACTGACAAAAGAAAAACAGGAGAGTAAGCAAATAACCTGAATAAGAAATGAGATGGGTGACATCACAACAGACCCAACTGAAATTAGAATAATCATAACAGAATACTATGAAAAATTGTACTCCAACAAATTCGAAAATCTAGAGGAAATGGACAAATGTATAGAAACATACTACTTACCTAAAATAACACAAAAAGACGTAGAACAACTAAATAAACCTATAACAAATGAAGAGATTGAAGAGCTAATTAAAAAAATGCCCAACAACAACAAAAAAAGCCCTGGCCCTGATGGCTTCACTGGAGAATTCTACCAAACATTCAGAGAAGAGTTAACACCAGTACCACTAAAGGTATTTCAGAGCATAGGAAAGGATGGAATTCTCCCAAACTCATTCTATGAAGCCAGCATAACCCTGATACCTAAATCAGATAAAGATGCCATAAAAAAAAAAAAAAAAATTAAAGACCGATATCCCTCATGAAACATTGATGCAAAAATCCTCAACAAAATTCTAGCAAATTGAATTCAACAACATATCAAAAAAAATAATTCACCATGATTAAGTGGGATTTATGCCAAGTATGTAGGGGTGGTTCAAAATTAGAAAAACAATCAATATAATCCATCACATAAATAAAACAAAAGGCAAGAACCACATGATCTTATCAATCAATGCAGAAAAGGCATTTGACAAAGTCCAACACCCACTCACGATAAAATGCCTCAGCAAAATATGAATAGAAGGGAAATTCCCTGACATAATTAAGGGCATTTATACAAAGCCAACAGCCAACATCATCCTAAATGGAGAGAGTCTGAAACATTCCCCTGGAGAACGGGAACCAGACAAGGATGTCCTTTATCACCACTCTATTCAACACTGTGCTGGAGGTCCTAACTAGAGCAATTAGGCTAGAAAAAGAAATAAAGGTCAACCAAATTGGTAAGAAAGAAGTAAAAGTATCTCTGTTTGCAGATGATATGATCTTATACACAGAAAACCTCAAAGAATCCACAAGAAAACTACTGGAACTAATAGAAGATTTCAGCAAAGTTTCAGGATACATGATAAACATACAAAAATCAGTAGGATTCCTTTACACCAACAAAGAGAACCTCGAAGAGGAAATCACCAAATCAATACCATTTACAATAGCCCTCAATAAGATAAAATACTTAGGAATAAATCTAACCAGACATGTAAAAGACCTATACAAAGAAAACTACAAGACACTACTACAAGAAACCAAAGGTGACTTACATAAATGGAAAAACATACCTTGCTCATGGATAGGAAGACTCAACATTGTGAAAATGTCTATTCCATCCAAAATGATCTACAGATACAATGCAATCCCGATCCAAATTCCAATGGCATTTTTTAATGAGATGGAGAAACAAATCACCACCTTCATATGGAAAGGAAAGAGGTCCTGGATAAGTAAAGCATTACTGAAGATGAAGAATAAAGTGGGAGGCTTCACACTATCTGGTTTTAGAAACTATTATACTGCCATGATAGTCAAAACAGCCTGGTACTGGTACAACAACAGATACATAAACCAATGGAACAGAACTGAGAATCCAGACATAAATTTATCCACTTATGAGAAACTGATATTTGACGAAGGCCCAAAATCCATTAATTGGGGAAAAGATGGTCTTTTTAACACATGGTGCTGGCATAACTGGATATGTATCTGCAAAAAACTGAAACAAGATTCATACCTCATACCGTGTACAAAAACTAACTCAAAATGGATCAAAGACCTAAATGGAAAATCTAAAATGATAAAGATCATAGAAAAAAAAATAAAGACAATGCTAGGAGCTGGCATAAACAGAATACAAATCATAACTAACAATGCACAAACACCAGAAGAGAAACTAGATAATTGGGAGCTCCTAAAAATCAAACACTTATGCTCATCAAAAGACTTCACCAGAAGAGTGAAAAGACAAGCTACAGACTGGGAAAAAATTTTTGGCTACAACATATTTGTTCAGGGTCTAATCTCTAAAATCTACAAGATACAGCAAAACCTCAACAACAAAAAGTCAAATAACCCAGTTAAAAAATGGGCAAAGTATATGAACAGGTGCTTCACCAAAGACGACATTCAGGTGGCTAATAAATATATGAGGAAATGCTCAGGATCATTAGCCATTAGAGAAATGCAAATGAAAACTACAATGAGATACCATCTCACCCCAACAAGGCTAGAATCAATCCAAAAAACACAAAATAATAAATATTGGAGAGGTTGTGGAGAGACTGGAACACTTATACACTGTTGATGGGAATGTAAAATGGTACAACCACTTTGGAAATCGATTTTGCACTTCCTTAAAAAGCTAGAAATAGATGTACAGTATAATCCAGCAATCCCACTCCTTGTAATATATCCTAGAGAAAAATGAGTGAAGTTAGTCACAAAAGGACAGATATTGTATGAGACCGTTATTATAAGAACTCAAGAAAAGGTTTGAACACAGAAGAAAATGTTCTTTGATGGTTACGAGGGTGGGGAGGGAGGGAGAGGGAAATTCACTAACTAGATAGTAGACAAGAGTTATCTTACCTGAAGGGAAGAACAACACACAATACAGGGGAAGTCAGCACGACTGGACTAAACCAAAAGCTAAGAAGTTTCCTGAATACATCCTAACACTCTGAGGGATGGAGTAGCAGGGGCGGGGGGTCTGGGGACCATGGTTTCAGGGGACATCTTGTTCAACTGGCATAACAAAGTTTGTTAAGAAAATATTCTGCACCCCACTTTGGTGAGTGGTGTCTGGGGTCTTTAATGCTTGAGAGCAGCCATCTAAGATTTGTCAATTTGCCCCAGCCCACCTCTAGCAAAGGAGAATGTAGAACACTAAAGTCACAAGGACAATATTAGCCCAAGAGACAAAAAGCTCACATAAACCAGAGACTCTATCAGCCTGAGACCAGAAGAACTAGATGGTGCCTGGCTACCACCAATGACTGCCCTGACAGGGAACACAACAGAGAGTCCCTGATGGCCCAGGAGAAAAGTGTGGTGAAGAACTCAACTTCAAGTAAAAAGACCAGACTTACAGTCTGACTGAGACTAGAGGAACCCCAGAAGACATGGCCTCCGAACTCTCTGTTAACCCAGAACTAAAACCATTCCTGAAGCCAACTCTTCAGACAAAGATTAGAGTGGAGTATAAAACCTAAAATAATACTCGTAAAGAGTGTGCTTCTTAGTTCAAGTAGATTCACGAGACTAAATCTGCAGCTCCTGTCTGGAGGCTAGATGAGAAGGCAGAAAGGGACAGGAGCCAGTTGAATGGGCACAGGAAACCCAGGCTGGAAAGGGGAAGTGTGCTGTCACATTATAGGGATTGCAAGTAGGGTCACATAACAATATGTGTATAAATTTTTGTATGAGAAATTAACTTGAGCTGTAAACTTTCACCTACAGCGCAATAAAAAAAGAATAAGAAAAGTAAAAGATTTTCATATATTCTTTCTCTGACACTCCTTATTTTCTTTTAGTTCTCTTATTCTTTTGCTGGATATTTTCCACTCTGAAAAGACTGGTGTTTATGGTAGAAACGTAGTTCTGAAACCTGTTATCCTCTCATGGCCTGGAAGTCATCAGGTTTTTTCTTTCTTTTTACTTTTAAAAAATTACTTCCTCAGAAGAATAGATTAATTTGAATTTATTTATATGAACCTTTCTAACGTTGTATCATCAAAACATCCTAATGATTCTAGAGACATTAATAGATATTTCACAAAGGGATCTTTGATCAAATACATTTGGAAAAATCTAGATTAAGCCAAATTTAAAAGCTTATTTAATAATCAATACTTTTGAACCACTTTTAGCTTTCACTATGCTATTTGCCTATACTCTTTGCATTGAATGTATTCAACTATCAGGCAACTTAAACACTAATTAAATATGTACTTATGACAGGGGTTTGACAGCCAACTCTCTCCCAGTGGCCTTTCTATATTCTCAGACATAAGAATCTATGAAAATACTGCATCTGCCTGAATATTGTCTCATGTTTGTATTCATTTAATTTTCCCCCTAGAGCTAACTTAATTGACTCAAAACTGTTTGGTGTATATTTAATATACAACTATATCCTTTCTATTTTTTTTTTTTTTTTTTTTGGTAGCCATTTCATTTCTAAATACCACTTAAGTGGTCTTTATTCTTGGCCTGCTGACTGGTATAACTGCAAAAGCCAGCCAGAGAATATAAAAATTTTCTCTGGCCAGTTCTTTTGAAATAAATCACAAATGGCTGCATCTCTAAAGCTCACATCATGTTCTTTTATTATTAGTATCTGAATAGCCATTCAACACATCTTTTTTCAAGGACTTTATCATCACACTGACTTTGCCTTTGAACGAGATTCTCATAATGGAATTGCCCTTTACTGAATTGGCCCTGAGTTTAATTACAAAATATGGTTTATCTTGGGCACGCCTTGCTTTCTCTTTGGGCATACCTCTCCCTTTCTCATTCTAGTTCCTCCACTGTGGAGTATAGCCTCTTACTCTCTGTTCGCCCCTTGCTCCTCATTATCCACCCTTAACTGCTTTCAGGAAAGTAGCCCACCTGCCATTTCAAAAAAAAAAAAAGTATATTCAATTCAATATATTACATGTACTGGGGCCTCTTTCATTTCAAGCAATGTTTCCTGTGGTAGAATGAATGGCTTTGTTTCTTGTCACAAGTGTTATGGTACAAGTAGAATCAATGGTAGAGAAAGTGAAGCAAAGGAGAAACACATCTTTGCTTGAGCAGAGTTTTGGCCTGATTCCAGGCAGTTTGGTAATCTGTTTGCCTGAAGAGCCTGAAAAAGATATCTTCTTTTCATTCCACAATTTCTCTTTATTCCCTGTGACAATGCCAAACTTCTAGTGAGAACACTTTCTTAGGGTGAAAGTAAGTCATTGTTGTTAAGAGCACAAATTGTGAAACTGGCTGACTGAGTCACTGCTATGACATCATTCTTTACCAGATGAATATTCTTTAGCAAGCTATTAAGCTTTCCTAAGCTTCACTTTCCTTATTAAAAAACAAACAAACAAAAAAAGATGAATTATTTGATACACTGCATAGAGTTATCTCAGAATTAAGTGAAATAATTCCTCTGAAGCAGTTAGCACAACACTTCACAATAAATGCTTATTCATTTTTGGTGGTAAATATTTCTTCTCTGTTTAATGAATTATAACTTTTCAAATAATACTGTGTAGGCGCATATTAATTCCCATCACTGGGAGAAATCAGAGATAAATTTTTGCCCTCTGTTTTATCTTCTCCACTCCATGATGCTGTTGGTTCAGTGTTTATTTGCAAAGTCTAAATTCATGCCCACCCTTACTGGGAAATGGAATAGTTGCAATAATGGTATGAAGGGCACCAGGAAACTTCAGATCAAATTATTGCTGTCTCACAACTAAAAAATTGATGTTTGAAAGTCCACACTAACATATGTACAGATTTCTAAAAAATTCAGACTGCAAGAAACTTCCAATCTCTCTTTAGGAATATCAACACTAGACGGAAGAAGGGAATTGATTAAGTGATATAACTAGTTAGTGTCTGAAATGTAACTAGAAAAACAGGGGTCAGGAATCCAATTCAGTAGTATCTTTTCCATGATATTCTTTTGCTTGAGACTTACCAATTTGTTTATTGGGTTTCAGGAGAGATGGTATATTCAGTCTTCTTAATTCTTTCACTTGTGTGGGAAAGCCACAAATTATCGAGGGGTACAAAGGGGTAACATAAGCACCTAGACTACTAACAACAAAAAAGCCAGTTTCACAATTTGCCTGAGCCCTATCCTGTTTTTGTTCTCCTTTTTTCTTCTCTTTTATCTCTTACCACATTTTGCTCCTTCCATGATGCCTTCCTTGCTCCCCACACACATATCCTATATCATGACCTGATAGGATAATTTATTTATATATTAATTTTTGTTTTGTTCTTAATATATTTTTTCCTTAATCACCTCCCCATCAACTCCTTTCATGAAAGTAGGAATTTTTTTTCTTTGACTGAGGTTGTTGCAGGGGGGACTTTGGCGTGTGTGTGTTGGTGTTTGTGTGTTTAAGTAAATGTGTATATGTGGGAGGCAGAGGACTGTTATCACAGGACTTACAGGAAAATTTGCCCTCAAGAAGTTACCCTTTAACATATTTGTTTTCAAAAGGCTAAGTTCACTGAAGGGATTATGAGAAGGGAAAGGGGTAGAAAAAAATGAGTGCCTCTCCACATTGCTTGTCCTCAAACAGCCACAGAAATGTTATGATTTCAAAGTCAGATGCTTCCTTGCATGCTGCCAGATAGGGTCTCAGGCCCTTGGGTCCCTCTCTCAACCTTACCAAAAATTCCCATGCCCAATGTTGTACTGAAACTTTCAAAGTACCAATCTCAAGTGGCCACGTTGCATTGACAATGATCATGTGGGCTAGAGAGGTCTTTCCAATTGTGCTCTGCAAAACCAGAGACATGGGAGAATCCCAGTAAATAGAATTTTCTATCACTGTACAGAACAGAGAAGCATTTCAAAGCTTCTGCTGTCTTGGATCCTGCTTTAAATTTTTGCATTTTAATTAAATATTATAGATTGTTTATCTGCACTTTCTAATTTAAATTGAATTTGTAAATTGAATAACAGAGATGAGGACGTATTGAATCACTTAGTGCACACAGTGGGTGTAAAATAGATATTTTTATTATTTTATTTAAAAAAATTTCAACATACAAAAATTTTGAAACAACAATAAAATGAACAATCTTGTACAGTGAAACCTGTGATAGCTAGAACTCAACTGGACTGCCTTGTTTTTCCAGGTCTTACAAGTTTTCCACCTTTGACAAAGTACAGTACAGTCTTACCACTTTTCTAATGCTCATTTTAGTGGAAAATATTTGGATTTTCCTTCTCTTATAAGTTTCTTCCTTGCACAGGTTCTGGCTTTCGCAGGTTTTACTGTATCTTTCACTGAGATTGCCGATTATAAATACTTGCCATATCTTTGTCATCTCTCTTTCTATATACTCAACTGCTTCATTTTTGCCCAGGCACCCCAAACAATCTGCAGACACTTAGACCTACTAGGTGTGTGACATGGAGAGAGCTGTTTCTGGATTTCAATCCCATCATATGTTCCCTGGGCATCATATCATCTTCTACAGTTTTGTTGGAGTTAATGCTGATGATACAGAAACATTTAGCATGTTATCTGGCACATAGTGAGCATTCAGTGTGTGGATGATATTTTATCATTATTCAAACACAAAGAATACACCGACATAATAGGTAGGATGCTTCAGTAATCACACACGTAACAAAATCTTTGAACAAGCATTGTTCTCATATGCTATTTTCTTACTCACTAATTTTCAGTACAAATTAATGGAATTATTTATTCCATAGTGATACATGGACAAGTTGTCATGAGGACTGTTACTACAGGACTTACAGGAAATTTTGCCCTCAAGAAGCTACCCTTTAAGATATTTATTTTCAAAAGGCTAAGTTCACTGAAGGAATTATGAGAAGGGAAAGGGGTAGAGCACAAAAAACGGATTACTCACTACTAAGAAACAGAAATTTGCTCCAAATGGTGACAATTAGATAACTGTTCTTATTTTTTTCTGTTGCTGTTAATTAATTTGCCCATTTAAATTTGTTTAGTAAAGCTTTCCTACTTAGCTACTATAAAGAGAAAAAAAAACTATATATTTAAGTGTGTGTGTTTGCATTCATTTTCTTTCTCTTAAGTCCGTTAGGTGCTTATTTTTTTGTGGATATTTTAGCGATTACAGTGATGAACTGAGTGAAAGCTGAAAAATTTAAAAAAATCCTAAATTGTATCTTTGTGCCTTTGGTTCACTTACTATTTTCAGTTTATCTAAAACAAACACAACAGAAAAGCAAAAACTAAGTGATTGTGTCTTTTAATAAGTAAACTAAGTTTATAAATTTAAATACATAGTTTAATCTCTTTCATGATTCAAACGTTTTGAGATTTTAATGTTGTATTTGGATTCCCGCCAGGATGTAACAAATATTATCATGCAATAACTTCTACCAAGTATCCCTGGTAGTTTAGTGGTTAAGCCCTCGGCTGCTAACTGAAAGGCAGTTTGAACCCACCAGCAGCTCTGTGGGAGAAAGATGTGGCAGTCTGCTTCCATAAATATTTACAACTTTAAAAACTCTATAGAGCAGTTCTACTCTTTCCTATAGGGTGGCTGTGAGTTAGAATCAACTCGATGGCAACAGGTTTGGTTTTTGGTATGAGTCAGAATCAACTCCAAGGAAACTGGTACTGGTAGAAGTTACTACCCTTTGCCTTCAAGTTGTTAGTGACCCACAGCCACCTTATAGACAGAGTAGAACTGCTCCATGGGGTTTCCAAGGCTGTAATCTTTACAGAAGTAGACTGCGCCATCTTTCTCCCGCAGAGGGGCTGGTGGGTTTGAACCGCTGACCTTTCGGTTAGCAGCCCAGCACTTAACCACTGCACCATCAGAGCACCTTTCTGACTCATGGTGGCCGCTAATCTTAAAGATTATGTTTGGATATAGAAAAGTACACAAAAGAGTAAAACATAGGCAAATAGGCTGAAATTTTATGACAGAATAATCACGCTCATGTCATTGTGGCCTTGCCAGGTGTTTATTTCCTAGTAACAACAATGGCAAGTCTACGTACAACCACTTATCATTTGAAAAAGCATAGTCACCATGAACATAGTAACTTTTGGTTGTTATTTAAGATTTGACATGATCTGTAATCTACAATTAGCAGTGATAATTGTCATTAAAGGGTCTCTCATCAGATGTTATTAGGTTAAAATTTGACTATTCTTTTGTACTGCTCAAATCTTTTAAATTTGAATGAATGTTATTCAATCCAAAGCAGGAAACTCTGACTCAGTACAACCACATTAGAAGAGAAACAACTTCAGTAAAGCTCTAGTGTCATGAGTTATACATCATCCTGCCATATAAGGCATTTTTTTCCCCTTTAATTGGAAAAAAAAGAATTAACATGTTGATTTCTTCCCAAATTAAGAAATGTTAGAACTTAATATTTTAGTATCTGCATAAACAAATATGCAGACATTGTGCTAGTGAATATTTTGGAAATCTAATTATAGTTTCTAAAATTGTACTTTCTAAAATACATTTTTTAAATGTACAGTATAGTTATATGTAAGATTAAGCAAGCTAACCTGAAAACACCTAAATTTTTCTATTGACTGACCTGGTAGACATCCATATATATATATACAATGTGTAAATATATGTAATAAACATAAATAAAACACAATTACATGTAATACATGATATATATTAAATGGTATTTTAAAAAAAATTATACAGGACTACTGAATAAAATTCTAATTTTATACTGCTTCAGAGCCAACAAACAGATTTTGGTATGGATATATAAATGAAGAGATCAGTTGAAGGGATTAAATAAGGAGATTGATACTATTAATAACAATATCATCATCTAAATTCTGATTGAAGAAACCTTCTGAAACTTAAATTAACTTAGCTGTACATAATAAATACATATACATATATTTTGTACCCTTGACAGTTACCAATGTTCATTACTCATGGATAACTTATAAGGGAAGAAGCACACTGAACTAACAATAAAGACTTATTTTGGGGGCTTTACCTAAATATAGGAGCCCTGGTGGTGCAGTGGTTAAGTGTTCAGCTGCTAACCAAAAGGCTGGCAGTTCGAATCCACCACCTGCCCCTTGGAAACCCTATGGAGCGGTTCTACTTTGTCCTGTAGGGTCACTATGAGTCTGAATCGACTCAACAGCAGTGGGTTTGGTTTCTTTGGTTTATCTGAATAGAAGCCTACATGTAAGTTGACCAAGAATCTACATTCACTAAAATCTTTGTAGGTAAGTCATATAACTACCGTGTCTTATTAAATGAGCAGAAGTTGAAATGGGCTAAATGAAAGTATGTATAATGTGGTTGCCTGATTACCTGGCAAGAAAGCGTTTTCTAATGTGCAGTGATTGTGAATGGACAAGGTCCCAGTGGCATTATCATATGCAATGTCAGATACTATATTACCTGGACAAAATGATGTCTTGCCATGGAAAATTATGATGAAGTAGTAATATTTTATGCTTAGTTATCATTATAGACTAATTACATTTTTAGCAGTAGGGGATTTTAAGCATTAAAAAAAATCACTAAGACTATCTGGAGGCAAACATCTTTTCTTTTTTAGGTAGATAGCGTTTTATGACAGGAAATAATGATAGGATATTGTAAACATCTTATTTTGCCTACCTTTGTATTTCAGTACTTCGATATTACCACATTTCTCCAAAGACTCATTCTGTTATCGAAAGGTAATGGTGGGAACCAACTTAAAAACATGTAAAATGCAAGATTTTTTAATCAATGAGAAGCTATTAATTTAACCAACCCTTCCTGTAATAATATTGAGACAGACTGTCTGCCTGTTTTTACATTATAGCTAGCTTTGCAATCTGTGTAGAATTTAATGAGGTGTGTAATTTTTGTGAACTTATTGATTCTGTGAGATTCAAAGATTTTTATGCTGCTGAACTTTAGTATTTTTACCTTTCATTTATCTTGTATAAAGACAATAATATTTTAGTGCCAGCTGTTGATCCCTTTGTACTGCTCTTATTACACATGAACTACTTTTCTCTAAACATGAAGGGAAAATGCGTGGATGATTATACAATTTAGTCTGTTCCTCTCCCTATAAAACTCTTCCATACCCCTAGCTTCAGGTATTTCATAGTTTCAATTAATTTCTCCCATTAAATTGCATCATCTAGAACTCCTAAATTTGTATATTGACTCATTATATCTAATTAACTATCAAAACCACATACCTTGTCTCTTGACAGCATTTTTATGTTCTGGAAAGTTAAGTCAGCTGCTGGGTCATTCATGAAGACACCTAATTCACTAGAACAAACTATTACATTCTCTGTTACTTCTGGTTGTCTAAGTGGTCTGATGCAGGAGAATCTTTCAATAAGTTATATGAAAAAATTTCTCATGCAATTTGAAAACCACTGTTACAGAACAGCATATTGTGACCAACCACACCAGACAGTTCAGTAATGGTTTATCCAACAAAAGCCAAATATGTTGGGAGTGTTTGCTTTATTTTATAACAGACTATTTGAATCATGCATGTATGATAGCTATGATGTTTGCATAATGATAACACTCACTTTTTAATACGTTCATTAAAATTGTTCAAAGAACACCTGCTCAAATTCTAGCTCATAGGTTGCCCAGAATAAAACTTCATGGCTGCACAGCATATTTTCTCATTATACTAACCCTTAAAGTTTCTAATGATAAGAGACCCTGTTGATAACGTCAGAGACCAGAGAAGTCCTGCTTTTATTTATTTAAATTTTATATAGAGGGATTCTGGGTAAATTTTTATCTTAAGAGGGGGAGGGAAGGTTAACAAAAGGTTATATTCACCTGCTTAAATGGTCTGAAAACCTTTGGTTTAGTAAATATTGATACCTTGGGTATCCATCATTTAAAACCATGATAAGTAGTCCAGAACTGATGCTTTCATGTAGATGACCAGCAAATGAGAAAACCCACCTGTACCTAATAGAGAGTAGATGGATTTTATGTTTGTTACTTACTTATAACCAAACAGTCCCCTCTATCCCATATTGACTCAATATTATCAATAGTCTTTAGCGTAGAAACTTGTCTAAGGCATTTTCAAAGTCAGAGTAAACAGCATCTATTTTTCACTCCTTATGAGTCCAGTTGTAGAATTTTCCAAGATCATTTAGGGTTTTTTTTTGCAGAAATTAGATTGTTTTTTTCTAAAAAGTATCCTATGATCTTACCTGTTATTGTATACTCTGCCAGGTGACCATTATGAAGGACATTTTTAGTGCTCAGGTTCCTTTTGGGGACTGATAGGTTGGGACTTACGATGACTACTTACATATTATGATACTGTATCAAATTGTCCCCGAAGATTGTTTTAATGATGTAAAAAACTATGTGCATATATAAAGGCTCTGAAAATTCAGAGGCAGGAAAGGTCATCTTTTCAGGAGATCATGAAATGCTTCATGGAGCATTTCATGGAACAAGTAGCCTATCACTATTTATTAGTTACTCTGACCCCAAATGAAACAGATCATGTCATATAAAGTAGTGGTTCTCAACCTTTAGCTTGTATCGGAATCCCCTAGGAGGACTTGTTAAAACACAGCTCTACTTCCTCAGATTTGTTATTCAGTAGATATTGGGTGGGATCTGAGAATTTGCTTTTTACAGTGAGGTTTCCAGATGATGCCAATGCCGCTCATTTGGCTACCACACTTAGAGAACAACTGGAACAGAGCTAGGAAATGAGTCAATTGGACTAAACATGTTGTTGAAGTTGCTGTCGAGTGGATTCCAGTAAACTAGATAACCTTTAATCCTTGAGGAAACCTTAGGCTTAAATTCCCAAATGGTTCCCCAATTATTTTTCACCTTTCTCCTTATCATACTCAAATGACTGAATCTTTAGATTTTTTTTGAAATATGACATTAGTTCTCTTTTCACCGAATACTTTTCTTGCTTTTCTATTTACTCTCATGTTTTGGTTAATTTTATTTATCCTAATTACAGTTTGTATTAAGTTTGTATCGTATCAATCTATTTATCAATTCCCGTTCTTAGCTAAAGGTTCCCAGATGCTAAGAAGAAGAAAAATAACTAATTTTTAAAAAATTTTTGTAGTATCAAATCAAATGAAATATCCACAGAGTTACATTGAAAGTGCAAGGATTTAGATTCGAGATCTGCCTCTTGCCAGATTAAGGCTTTACTCAACCCCTCTTAAATGCCGTATCTCAATCTGCCAAAAAGGGATGGTGATACCTGTGATGAGCTTTTTAGAGAAAATGAACAAAGACATCACACTAGCATCAGGTTTATAGTATATATTTGTTAGTATTTTTGCTTATAAATTTTAGGAGAGCGAGCATAGGGAACATAAATTATAGACCACTTAAGACATGCATGAAAGTAAAAAAAATCATAATTCATCAGAATTTAATAGAACAGGGACAGTCTACTAACAATACGGAAAATAAATAATACAATTGTATTGTGAAATTCTATATACAGCAGAGACATTTTATTTGAAGCTTATAGGATATCACAGTGAAGAAATAATACTAGAGAATTCTCAGAGGCAATGGATCCTTTATTGTAACTTTACACCTATAGATGAACTGACAAAAACAAAACTGTGTTGCATTTACCTGGGTTGAAACAACAAGGGATCCAGTAGAATAACATTCAACATTGACAAACTAAGGAAAGCCACCTAAGGCAGATTTGCACTTTTGGGCATGTCTGCTAGTCTTTACTCTTGACGTGTTTTTCTTAGGAGGACTGAAGAGGAATACATGGCATTAGCCTCTTTTTGAAGAATTAAGGATATATATGCACCATCCAACAACATATGATAAGTAAAACATATTTAACAAGCCTAATTTTCCTTCCGATTTAATAGGGCTCAATAAATGGAAATTGTGCAGTCAGAATAATGAAAAGAGGACATAATTTATCTCATTCTGTTGGTGTCCTTTCTATGTTCTTTTGTCCTTTGATTGCACTGGTGGATAATATTATTTTGTTCCCAAGGAAATATGTCCCTTTGATTAGGTTGTAGATATTCTCTCATTTGTCACTGTTCTATCAAGCTATGCCATGTAACAGCAGGAACCCTTGATTATTTAATTGCTTGTAAGAACTCATTAAATCTGACTATCAATCATGGGACATATGGTAAACATCACCCAATGGCGTGAGAGTTTGTAGCAATGATCTGTCACTAGGGCAAACCCTTTTTTTCAGCAACACAGGCCTTTGGTTTAGTTGTCTGATCATGATTATTTTTAATTGATATTGATTTACAAGTGAACGTTCATCTAGAAACCTTAATCCACACTTAGAAGTTAATAATATAAGCATTTGTAATTTTATTAGAAACTTACTTAAATTATTCTTTTCTGCTTTGTACCTGATTTTCTTCTATAATAATTGAATTTATTCTTCAGCTAACAGTACATAACATATTTTGAAATCTGTATTTTTTTCCTTGAGAGAATTTAGAAGTAGTCCTCAATAAATAGCATTTACCAAGTCAATAGCAACACCTGGTTATGATCAGTTGTAGGAAAATAACGTCTGTAGGGATTATTTCTTGAATGGCCCTTCTCAAATGTGAGAAAATCAAAGCAGCTATTTTTCTGAGAGTAAAATTGTAAAGTTTAGAACTGTTCCATCTTCTATTAAGTAAACATATATTTTTAAAGTATGTATTTACAGTGAAGGTTTAGCATCATCTAGCCCTCCCTTGTCTTCACTATTAGGACATTTTTGCCTTTGAGAATTTAATGTAAAGCTAAATTTAAAATAAAGATCTTTTTTTTTATTAGGCTATTTCTTAGAAAAGCATGCATCTAGTGATTATATAAATCAGGTACACTTAGGATTGAAGGGGAAAAAAAGCCTCAGTCTTCCTCCTGACATAAATTAATAAGCTTGGAAATCATTATAAAAATCACAATTCTAGAAGCCTTCAGAATTGTACACCAAAAAGAGGAGTGTGTACTTTCAGAGGAACTAGTTTAAATTCTAGTTGCAAACTGCAGCATTTCCTTCAACCAATCTCTCTAATCACTGCTCCAGTTGCAGAGTTGAGTGTGGTTCCCTATGTCCCCCTGAAGGATTGGAGATGTTAGAAATCTCACTTTCCTCCTCAGCAAAGAATGGACTAGTTGATAATTGTGGAGTTGATTTCAAAAGGTTAAGGACAGGCTTTTCTGTTTTGAAAATATCTTTGGTGAAACAGATTTGCTAGGCCCATAATATAAGAGAGATAATATGACAATAATATGTGGATCAGCTACTTATTTTTTTTCTGCATTAGAATGGTGATAAATGTACATAGATTCATTGTGGGGCTGCTGTGTCTATAGGAATGTAAACAACACAAAGGCAAAAAAAAAAAATTGTTCATGCTACTTTACCCATATAGTAGGTGCTCAGTAAATATGTATATGTGTAGAAAAATAAAGAAAGGGGGGGAGGGGGAAGGGAAGGGAAAGAGGGAGGAAGAAAAGGGTAGAGGGAAGGAGGAGAGGGAGGGGAAGGAAGGAAGGAAGAAAAAGTGAATTACTGTCATGCTATTGTGGTTATAACTCAAAGTGTTTCCTTAGGAGAAGGATTTTTTTTTTTAAATTATTATGCTTAATCCTAATGCTATTAATTATTTTGCTCTAAAATGTGATAACAATTTATAAGCATTTCATTTCATTCTAATGACAAACTAATATTGACAGAGTGGTTAAATGTGCTAGGTACTATGGTAACTAATATTGAAAGTGGTTATATGTGCTAGGTATCTGTGTTATCTCATATAATTCTGTCTATAAAAAAAAAAAAAAACCTGTTGCCATCAAGTCAATTCCCACTCATAGCGACTACAGCCACATATTAGACACTATTATTATCCCCATTTTACAAGAAAGGAAACTAAGCGTTCATAAGGTTAAGAAACTTGTTTGAAGAGACACAATTAATAACTGACAGAGTCCAGATTAGAATCCAAGTCTGACTCTAAGTCTTCACTCATAGTGCCTTCTCTAGAGCCAGTACTTATGGGTCCTTTGCACTGCTACTCTCTTCTCCCACTCATCACTAATTATTTATGCCACATGGCCTTAGAATTCTTAGCAACACAGAACTTCTGGTAGCTACTGCCCTTTGGTGTGTGGTGAAATCGTCTTGCCATCAATGTGTTATTCTATACTGTTCTTACCACTAACAATATAGCCACAATTAAATTAGTAAATCTGACCTGCATAGAAACAAAATAATTATAAAGTGACTATGAGAAGCAAGGAGCCCTGGTGGCACTGTAGTTAAGAGCTCAGGTGTTAACCAAAAGGTCAGCAGTTCAAATCCACCAGCTGCTCCTTGGAAACTCTATAGGGCAGTTCTACTCTGTCCTATAGGTTTGCTATGAGTCAGAATCGACTCAATGAAACAGTTTTTTTTTTTTTTAAATGAGAAACAACAATAGTTAATAAAGATAACATGTGCAAAAATGTGATTGTTTGGACTTCTCTCACTTTCTCTGTAGCGTTAAAAGAAAAACCAAACCCATTGCCGTCAACTCAATTTCCACTCACAGCGACCCTACAGGCAGAGTAGAACTGCTCTATAGGGTTTCCTAGGAGCAGCTGGTGGATTGGAATTACCGACCTTTTGGTTAACAGCAAAGACAAGCCACGGATGATTATCTTTTCAGACCACACCAGATGGGGGCTGAGCCTAGAGAAGAATTCTCAACCTTGAAGGCCATTCTATTTTACACTGATTTTTGTTAGTGATATGTGGCTAAACACATCTTATATCTTAAAAGCTCATTTCTTTCCTTTCACTGATTGCTGGATAGGGATACTCAACTTCCTCTTTCTGGGGGATGATTCTTGAGGTGTTTTTGCTTTCTGTTTTCTTTTCTTTTCTCCTTTATAGTAATCTACATATCACCTTATCAATTTCACTAGAAGATTTAATGTCACCCCTCTATGAAGTTTGGCCTGACTCCAATACTCCCACAGCACTTAATTTCTTCATAACAATAACATTGATATACTTGTTATCATTTATACATTTGTCTCTCTCTGACTCTCTCATCTAGTAGACTATAAACTTCCCAAGCTTAAAAAAAGTCTTACTCATATCTTCACGTTATAAGTTGCACAGCATAAGTTGCATACTGTAAACTCTAGTGTTCCTTAAATGAATGAAGGAAATAATAACACAACCTGGTGTAACTCTGTATTCTAGCACACTTTTTAATTTCATTCCCTAATTGTCAGTTGGAGCCATGGTGGCATAGTGGTTAAGAGTTCAGCTGCTAACCAAAAGGTCAGCAGTTCAAATCCACCAGCCGCTCCTTGGAAACCCTACGGATGGGCAGTTCTACTCTGTCCTAGAGGGTCACTATGAGTCGGAACAGACTCAGAACCAACTCAATGGCACCTAACAAGCACAATTGTCAGTTTGCGTGTTTGAGCACACTTCTTCATCTTTGGATTGTTCACAGCATGCATATAGAAGAGCACCAATCAAATGTTCATTAAACTGAATGAAACCTTATTTTCTTATCATTGATCTAAATATCAACTCTAGTTCCAGGAAAATGGCACTCTAGGCAAAAGCACCACCCTCCACAGCAAAGATCCGAAAAACTAAGCCAAACAAAGAATACAACAATCCTGAAACCCTAAAACATCAAATGAAGAGATAAAGAACTCAGCCAAGCACCAAATGGAATGATAAAACTGACAGAGAATGGAGAGCGAGGAGAGATTCATGCAGAGGTCCCCTACCAACTAACGTAGCATGGATCCTCCATCTTGGACTCCTATCAGAGACCAGTAAACAGGGGGTACAAGAAAGCAGCCTCACGGAGCTTCCAGCGGGAGACAAAACAACCGGTAATTGGCGATACACGCTTTCCCACCTCCCACACTTCTTCACCCCGACTCGGCCTCCTTTGCTTCCCGCGGCCACAGTATCTTGACCAGGAAACAGCGGCTGCTTCGATTCCACACACCTGAATGGGTGGCTCTCTGAGTGCCATTTGTTGGCTGCTGGTGTTGCTTTTTTTCTGCTTCTTTTTATTTCTTCCTTGCCTCTCCCCACCTCCCCCTCCTTTCGCTTGAGTACCTCGCTCCGTGCGCTATCTTTCCTTATTCCTGAGGGGCTGCAGAGCTCTGTTCGAGTGTGGTGCTGCTTCTTGGATTGGGCTGCCACGCTGGTGGGATCCCGGGGCTTTTGTTCGTTTGTTTGTTTTGAATTGTTTGTTTGTTTTCTTTTCCTTTTTTGAGTTGGGAGCCCTTTCTGGCCCGGCTGACCTGCGTGGCAGGGAGACTCCCCTTCGGCTTCCACAGAAGTGCAGAAGGATCCCTGAGAGCACTTCTTTTTACTTTGTTTTTTTTTTTCCCTCTTTCTTTGGTGGCTTTCTTGTTTTGTTTTGTTTTTTAATTTGTTTTGTTTTGTTTTTCCTCTTTTTCCCTTTTTGTCTTTCTTCATTGCTCAGTTTCTTGTCTCTCTATATCTTCCTTCTCTTTCTGTTCCCTGAATACCAGGAGTTGTATAGCTCTACACCTTCTAGCCAGGCTGTACTGCAACACCTGAGAGCAACTTCCCCAGACCTCATAGCTACACGGGTGAGATCCATGGGAAATTTGCGGTTCTTTAACCTTTCTGATTCTTATTTATTCATTCTTTTCTTTACTTCCTCCTCCCGTTTCTGTTTTTCTCCATTTCATAGTCTCTCATCTCTCCACTCCAATGGCAAGCTCCCCTAGCATTCTTTTTTGTTTGTATGTTTTTGGCTCATGTTCCTCTCTCCTCTCTCCCATATCCATCGTAGCTCCACACATAACAATCTCCCCGCTGCATCCTGCCTACCTGCACCGTGTGCTTGACATCACACCACCAAGCAGCACAGGCAAGGCCTACTGGAACCTGCCCTGTACTGATTACCGACTCACTCTGGTGGCTGTAGTAAGTGCCACAAACAACCCATCTCAGTAACTCCTCTTCAGCTAGACCTGCCCTACCATACCATATCTGAGTGACTGACCCTGCCAGTTGAAGAAGGAGGTGAAAATTATTGTGCCCACAGATGAGCAAACAACAAAGAACACACAGTCTGCCTGGTCAGACATAGTCAATTTTTTTTTTTTAAAAGGGAAGAAACAAACAAATCTACAATCAATAAATGAGAAAAACAACTACTGAATGCCCTGAAGACAGCAGACAATAACAGAACATTTACAAAAACAGGACACGATGGTTCCAGTAGGTGTCCAAAATAAAACACCAGATGACTCTCCTTTGGAAGAAAATGCACTAGAACTACCTGATATGGAATTCAAATCTCTAATACTCAGAATTCTCCAAGAGCTGAGGCAAAAAGCTGACAAACACGAGGAAAAAATAGACAAATTTATGGAAAATACAGACAAAAAACTCGAAGAATTCAGGAAGATGGTGCAGGAACAAAATGCCAAAATAAATTCACAACTAGAAATTATACAGAAACAACAATTATAAATCCAAAAGATAAACAACAAGATTTCAGAAATGGATGATGTCGTAGATGGGCTGAGAAGCAGATTTGAAACGGTGGAAGACAGGATCAGTGGAATTGAAGACAAACACTTGGATACAACTCTGTTTGAGGAAAACTCAGAAAAAAGGAAAAAGAAAAATGAAGAGACCCTGAGAGTTATGTGGGACACAATAAAAGCAAAAATTTACAAGTGATTGGCATTCCAGAACAGGGGGAGAAAACAGAAAACACAGAGTGGATCATTGAGGAACTGCTGACAGAAAACTTTCCCAATATTATGAAAGATGAAAAGCTGGCCATCCAAGAAGCTCAACGAACCCCATATAGAAGAGACCCCGAAAGAAAACCACCAAGGCATATCATATTCACACTCAGCAAAACCGAAGACAAACAAAGAATCCTGAGAGCAGCTCGTGAAAAACAAGAAGTCACATACAGAGGAGAAACAATAAGACTCAGCTCAGATTATTCGGCAGAAACCATGCAGGCAAGAAAGCAATGGGATGACATATATAAAATCTTTTGAAAGAAAAAAAATGCCAGCCAAGAATAATATATCCTGCAAAACTCTCGTTCAAATTTGATGGTGAAATTAGGTCATTTCCAGATAAACAGAAATTAAGGGAATAGGTAAAAGTGAAACCAAACTTACAAGAATTATTAAAGTGGGTTCTTCCATCTGAGGACAAACAGCTTCAGCTCACAGGCAGAACCTAGGATGCAGGATCATACCAGCCAGATACCAATCTAGGAAATGAACTCTCGAGGACTATACAAAACCAAAATAAATACAACAGGGAATCAGAGCAGTTAATCAGTAAATGACAACAACATTAAAACAATAAAAGAGGGAATAAACAGCATAGGTATAGAACCATCTAATGGAGAGGAAGGCAAGACGATACCAAGTAAGGGTAGACTGCTTCAAACTTAGAAAGATAAGGCCAAAATTTATGGTAACCACAAAGAAAGTTAACAAACATACTCATAAAAAAAAAGAGGAAAAACATAAAGTCTGAGCCAAAACAAAACCTACAAAAACAAAAGAAATGAAAAAAAAAAAATCCACAAACAAAAGTAACTCAGCACAAGAGTGTAAGAACATAGAAAACGTCAGCAACACAAAAAAAAGCACTACAAAATGACAGCAACAAACTCACATCTATCAATAATTACACTGAATGTAAATGGACTCAATGCACCCATAAAGAGACAGAGAGTAACAGAATGGATAAGAAAACAGGATCCATCAATACGCTGCCTACAGGAGACACACCTTAGAAACAAAGATGTGAATTTATTAAAAGTCAAAGGTTGCAAAAAAATATATCAAGCTAATAACTATCGAAAAAGAGCAGGAGTGGCAATTTTAATCTCAGATAAAATAGACTTTAAAACAAAATCTACCATAAAAGACAAAGAAGGACACTATATAATGATTAAAGGGATGATCCATCATGAAGACATAAACATAATAAACATCTACGCACCCAATGACAGGGCTCCAAAATACATAAAACAAACTCTAACAACACTGAAAAGAGAAATTGACAGTTCCACAATAATAGTAGGAGACTTGAACGCACCACTCTCAGTAAAGGACAGAACAACTAAGAAAAAACTCAGCAAAGATACAGAAGACCTAAAGGGCACAGTCAGCCAACTGGACCTCATAGACATATATAGAACACTCCATCCAACCACTGCAAAGTACACATTCTTTTCCAATGCACATGGAACGTTCTCCAGAATAGACCACATCTTAGGGCACAGAGCAATCCTCAGCAAGATCCAAAACGTTGAGATAATTCAAAGTATCTTCTCTGACCACAATGCCATCAAGGTAGAAATTAACACTAGAAAGAGCAAGGAAAAAAAATCAACTACATGGAAACTGAATAATACCCTGCTTACACATCAGTGGGTAATAGAAGAAATCAGAGATGGAATCAAAAAATTCCTAGAATCAAATGAGAATGAAAACACATCATACCAAAACCTTTGGGACACAGCAAAGGCAGTCCTCAGAGGACAATTTATAGCAATAGATGCACATATCAAAAAAGAAGAAAGGGACAAAATCAAAACATTAGCTACAGAAATCAAACAAATAGAAAGAGAACAGCAAAAAAAAAGCCCACAACGACCGGAAGAAAGGAAATAGTAAAGATCAGAGCAAAAATCAATGAAATAGAGAACTGAAAAACAATAGAAAGAATCAACAAAACCAAAAGTTGCTTCTTTGAAAGAATCAACAAAATCGACAAACCACTGGCCAGACTGACAAAAGAAAAACAGGAGAAGACACAAATAACCCAAATAAGAAATGAAATGGGAGACATTACAACAGACCCAACCGAAATAAAAAGGATTATAACAGAATATTATGAAAAACTATTCTCCAACAAATTTGAAAACCTAGAGGAAATGGATAAATTTCTAGAAACACACTGCTTACCCAAACTACAACAAAGTGATGTTGAAAATCTGAACAGACCCATAACAAGAGAAGAGATTGAAAAGGTAATAAAAAAAACTCCCAACCAAAAAAACCCCTGGCCCAGATGGCTTCACTGGAGAATTCTACAAAACGTTTACAGAAGAGCTTGTACCACTACTACTCAAGCTATTTCAGAGCATAGAAGAGGAAGCAACACTTCCAAATTCATTCTATGAAGCCAGCATAACACTGATACCAAAACCAGGAAAAGATGTCACAAAAAAAGAAAACTATAGACCAATATCTCTCATGAATATAGATACAAAAATTCTGAACAAAATTCTAGCCAATAGAATTCAGCATCGTATCGAAAAAATAATACACCACGACCAAGTAGGATTCATACCAGGTATGCAAGGATGGTTCAACATTAGAAAATCAATCAGCGTAATCCACCACATAAATAAAAGCAAAGAAAAGAATCACATGATCAACTCAATTGGCGCAGAAAAGGCATTTGACAAAGTCCAACACCCATTCCTGATAAAAGCGCTCAATAAAATAGGACTAGAAGGGAAATTTCTCAACATAATGAAGGGCATCTATGCAAAACCAATGGCCAACATCATTCCTAATGGAGAGAGGCTAAAAACATTCCCCTTGAAAACAGGAACAAGACAAGGATGCCCTTTATCACCACTCCTATTTAACATTGTGCTGGAAGTCCTAGCCAGAGCAGTAAGGCAAGAAAAAGAAATAAAGGGCATCCAAATTGGTAATGAAGAAGTTAAAATCTCCCTGTTTGCAGAAGATATGATACTATACATAGAAAACCCTATCGACTCCATGAGAAATCTACTGGAACTAATACAAAGATTCAGCAGAGTAGCAGGACACAAGATAAAATTCAAAAATCAGTTGGATTCCTATACACCAGTAAGGAGAACGATGAAAAGGAAATCAGGAAATCAATACCATTTTCAATAGCCCCTAAAAAGATAAAATACTTAGGAGTAAATCTGACCAGGGATGTAAAAGACCTATACAAAGAAAACTATAAAACACTACTGCATGAAACCCAAAGGGATCTACATAAATGGAAAAACATACCATGCTCATGGATAGGCAGACTCAACATTGTGAAAATGGCAATTCTACCCAAAGCAATTTATAAATACAATGCAATCCTGATCCAAATACCAGCAACATTCTTCAAAGAGATGGAAAAAGTAATCATTAACTTTATATGGAAAGGGAAGAAGCCCCGAATAAGTAAAGCACTACTGAAGAAGAAGAATAAAGTTGGAGGACTCACACTACCTGACTTCAGAACCTACTATACAGCTACAGTAGTCAAAACAGCCTGGTACTGGTACAACCACAGAGACATTGACCTATGGAACAGAATTGAGAACCCAGATGTAAATCCCTCCACCTACAGTCACCTGATCTTCAACAAGGGCCCAAAGTCCATCAAATGGGGAAAAGACAGTGTTTTTAAGAAATGGTGCTGGCAAAACTGGATATCCATCTGCAAAAAAAATGAAACAGGACCCCTACCTCATGCCGTATACAAAAACTACTTCCAAATGGATCAAAGACCTGAACATAAAGCCTAAAGCTATAAAGTTCATAGAAGAAAAAATAGGACCAACACTTCAGGCCTTAATACATGGAATTAACAGGATACAAACCATAACCATCAACACACAAAACCCAACAGATAAGCTAGATAACTGGGATCTTCTAAAAATCAAACACATATGCTCTTCAAAAGACTTCACCAAAAGAGTAAAAAGAGGACCTACAGACTGGGAAAAAATTTTTGGACAGTACAACTCAGACAAATGTCCAATCTCCATAATCTACAAGAAAATCCAACACCTCCACAACAAAAAGACAAATAATCCTATTAAAAAATGGGCAAAGGAAATGAACAGACACTTCACCAAAGAAGACATTCAAATGGCCAACAGACACATGAGGAAATGCTCGCAATCATTAGCCATTAGAGAAATGCAAATTAAAACCACAATGAGATACCATCTCACCCCGGCATTACTGGCACGAATCAAAAACACTGGAAATAACAAATGTTGGAGGGGCTGCGGGGAGATCAGAACACTTATGCACTGCTGGTGGGAATGCAAAATGATACAACCATTTTGGAAAATGATATGGCGCTTCCTCAGAAAGCTAGAAATAGACATACCATTCGATCCAGCAATCCCACTCCTAGGAATATATCCTAGAGAAATAAGAGTCGTCACTCGAATAGACATATGCACACCTATGTTCATGGCAGCATTGTTCACAATAGCAAAACGATGGAAACAACGTAGGTGCCCATCAACAGATGAATGGATACACAAACTATGGTACATACACACAATGGAGTACTATGCAACGAGAAAGAACAACAATGAATCTGTGAAGCATCTCATGACATGGATGAAACTGGAGGACATTATGCTGAGTGAAATAAGTCAATCACAAAAGGACAAATATTGTATGAGACCTCTATTGTAAAAACCCATGAAAAAGTTCACACACAAAATGTAACAATCTTTGTTGGTTAGCAGGGATGGGGGGGTGCGAAATACTAGATAGATAATAGATAAGTGGTATCTTGGGTGAAGAGTGAGACAGTACACAATACAGGAGAAACTAGCACAACTTGTACAAGGAAAGGTCATGGAAGCCCCATAGACACATCCAAACTCCCTGAGGGACTGAATGGCTGGGCGGAGAGCTCTGGGGACCATGGCTCGGGGAAAGTCTAGCTCAGTTGGTATGACACAGCTTATAAAGACAATGCTCTACATTCTACCTTGGTGAGTAGTGTCTGGGGTCTTAAAAGCCTGTGAGCGGCCATCTAAGATACTCCATTGGTCTCATCCCTTTGGGAGCAAGGGAAAATGAAGAGATCAGGATACAAGAAAAAGATTAGTCCGAAGGACTAACTGTTCACAGCTACCAAGGCCTCCACCTGACTGAGTCCAGTACCGCTAGACGGTGCCCGGCTACCACCACTGACTGCTCTGACCAGGGTCACAACAGAGGGTTCTGGACAGAGCTGGAGAAGGATGTAGAGCATAATTCTAACTCACAAAAAAAAAAAAAAAAAAAGACCAGATTTACTGGCCTAAAGGAGACTGGAGAAACCTTGAGAGTATGGCCCCCAGACACCCTTTTAGCTCAGTGGCGAAATTACCTCCGAGGTTCACTGTTCAGCCTGGGAGTGGACAGCCCCGTAAAACCAAATGAGACTAACAAGGCACAGGAGTTCAGTGACAAGGGCCAGAAGGCAGAAGGGGACAAGGAAGCTGGTGATAGGGAACCCAAGGCTGAGTAAGGATATTGTTGATGTGTTGCGAGATTGTTAACCATTGTCATAGGGCAACATTTGTAGTAACTGTTAAATGAGCAACTATTTTGTTCTGTAAGCCATCATCTTAAGTGAGAATAACAGCACAATTTGAAGAGCGTAGTCAATGTCACTGAACTGTGTATGTAGAAATTTTTTAAACGGTGTATCTTTGTCTATGTGTATTTTCACCAAAAAAAAAAAAAAAGGTTGAGAAGTTAGAAGCTTGATATGTTGTGGGGTTGTTAACCAATGTCATAAAACAACATGTGTACTTCTGTTTCATGAGAAACTATTTGGTCTGTAAGCCTTCACCTGAAGTACAATAAAAAAATATAAATAAATAAATAAATAAATATCAAATCTGTTAAACGTTTGGATAAGTTCATTAAGTCCGTTATGCATATGGCCCACGATTCCCAGATATACAGCTTTCACTTGACTGTTCAGAACTAAACTGTAGATGAAACTAAGAAAATTTTGTTTGAATAAATGATATGCTAACTTGAACTATGGAGCCCTGGTGGTGCAGTGGTTAAAGAGTTTGGCTACTAACCGAAAGGTTGGCAATTTGAATCCACCAGCTGCTCTTTGGAAACCCTATGTGGCAGCACTACTCTGCCCTATAGGGTCATTATGAGTCAGAGTCGACACTCTAGGGCAAAGAGCTTGTGTGTTTTTAACTAGAACTAAATAATAGACCCTAATACTAACAAATCTACATAGGTTTTCTCTACTTAAAACAAATTTTTAAGCTCACACTATGAAGAAATTAACGATGACGTATGGAACTGGAAAAATGACAGAAAGAATACAGTGAGGTCCTGTATTCATAGCACAGTCACTCTGTGATGCACTTGTCTTTTTATGATTAATTTAGACATTTTCACTAATAGATTCAAAGATAATTGCCAGATAAACAGCTGTGCTATCTCTATAACAGGAGAGGAAATGAGTAAGGGATATTAAATAAGGAAAAATGTTTCTCAGGTGCATTAATCTGGAAAATGGAGCTCATTGTAAGATGTTCTGTCTTCATTGGTATTTGGACATGAAAATTGGAATATTAAGACACAAAAACATGATAGGCCACCATGAGAAGGAATAATCTCCTTTGAAACCAAGTCATTATGATAATGTGATTATTTATGAGTGAAAGATTGTTGCCTTTTAATTATTAAGTCATGTTCTCAAATTTAAGTTATACGTAACAGGGAAAATTGTACATATCTTGAGTCATAACAACATGTTTCAGAGAATATTTAGGAATACAGCGCAATAAAAATAGAAAACTCACACTAACTCTCCTCTTGTTTATTTTAACTCAGCTTTTATATGCAGAAATAGGAATATTTGTGTTTGTCCAAGTGTAAATCATTAACTTAAAAATAGATTATTTTAACTTAAAAGTAGGTTATTTTATAATGTATATGTTTGCTTTTAAAAAATCAATGCCTAGAAAATGAATATCCTATTTGTGACCCTCAAAGAGACAATCAGTTAGTGTCATCAAATTTACTAAATTTGATTTTATACCAAATGTAAATTGACAGTTGAATTCAGTAGTTGCCTTAATAGGTTAAGTAATAACTCAGATGATTTGGTAATGTCAGTATAAAACTGTTTTCCTGTTTTATATGCTTGCTTCACTTTTCATGAGTATAGCTGAGCCACTATACTTTTAAAAATCTTTGCACATGTAAACTATTAAACTCGGGTCTTTATAGACTTAGTATATTGATGGAAACTGCATTATACTAATTTTATCACTTTCAGATAGATTAGTGCCAGAGAGGTCGGCTCTAGAGTAATGAATGTCATTTTAAAATATCAAGAGGCATGATTATTTTCATACTGACACTTATGGAAAAATACCAAGGAAGCTGTGAGATTATGCCACAAAGTACAGAAACTGTTCCAGGAAGTAAGTGCATAAACTCGGCTGTGCAACTGTACAGAAAAAAAACCCATTAAAACCCATTAAAAGAACCCAAACTGTAGACAGAAGATAAAAAAGGATTGATCAGCTGCATTCATGAAGGCAATAGATTGTCCATGTATTAATTAAAAGTACATTTTATATATTGTGACGTGATAAATAGTTTGGCTGTATAGGTTAATTCCCTCAGATCTGTACAGAGGGCTATTAGCATTGATAAATTATGCACTATGACATTTAACATTTCTGATAGACGATCTTAGGGAGTGCTGTACCTGCAGCTTTGTGTCTGGTATTTACACAGCAATTTAGTCTGGCTATAGATAACTGTGAAGCATTCTTAATAAAAGTGGGACCATACCTCCAATAAGTATATGCCGTGTAGCTATGTGATTATCCTTCTAGAACCAGAATTAAGTCTCTTGGAGCATAACTGTCTTGATCGTCACAAAACACAGAGCACTTCTCCCATATGTAAAAGGATTAGGTCTCTTTGGCATCTGAACTTAAATATTCCAACATGCCTTGTTTACATATACATAATATGGAAACAGAATACCATATATTTAGGGTAATAATGTGTGATGGTATCTACTTAATATAGCATTTTTATAAGTTACCATAAGGGGTATTAACCAAAAAGGGTTTCCTGCCATTTTTCACTGTATTCTAGACATTTTTGTGTTTATTGTGATAATATAATGTAACATTTGCAAATTCAAATATTTTTCAGCGTACAATTCAGTGACACCAATTATATCAGTCATACTGTGCAGCCGTCACCAATATCCATCGCCAATTTCTCCATCACCATAAACCAAAACTCAGGACTTACTAAACAATGATTCTCTCTTCTTTCTCCTTCCTGCCCCTTGTAACAACCAGAAAACTCTGATCTCTATACATTTGCTCAGTCTAGGTGTTTTGTATTAGCTTGATCATGCAATATTTGCTGTTCTGTGATTGACTTCACTCAGGATAATGTTTTCAAGATCCATCCATGTAGTAGCATGTATCAGAACTTCATTTCTATTTATGGCCGAGTAATATTTCATCGTATGTATAAATAAGCTTCTCCACTACCTTTAAAAAACATGCTTGGAAATTTTTCTGAGCTAGGTATAGTTTTAAAAATCTATCCAGATATTCATCTCTAAGGGCCCAGATTCAAAATGGTTGCATACATAAATGGCTCATTTGGGAAAACTGGGCCATATGGCACAGTGAAAATTAAAAAGAAAAATACCTACCAGGCAAAGATCGAGAATAATACCACAAATATATAAAACACTTTTCAATTTACAAAAGGATCTTTACCTTTAATATCTTAATATTGCCAACTATCTCATAAAGCATAAGAGAAAATCTTATGCCTTCATTGAATAGATTCAAAGAAAAAGACACCAGGAGTTTAAATGGTTTGCTAATACCAGTAGATGGGAAACCAATAACCAGAATCTAGGTTATTGGTCCTTTCAAATATAAAAGGGTATCTTTTATATTCATGGGCTCACTAAAAAAAGTTGAAATGTAAATAATATTGAGAGGTAAGTATATGCAAGGAACTTTACATATCCTCTTCTATTTAATCCTCAGAAAAATTCAGAACTCTTTCCATTACCTACGTGAATTATTTCAGTCCAAGACAAACCTAAGGATGTATTAAATAATGACATTAGACATCTAAAACAGTGGTTTTCAACATGGTTACACAATAAACTACCCTTGGAATCTTTAAACACTATAAATATGGGGACTTCTCTTTCAGACTAAGATAGAGTAACAGGGACTAGATTTACCAAAACAACTATAAAACAGGACAAACTGGAGTTGCTCCATTCACCCACCAGGGATGAGAGCTGCTCCTTGCTGCTGATTTGAGAGCCCCAGACAGACATTTGAAAAGTTCAAATCTCCTTTAATTTCCTGACCGTATTTCTGACCTCTTGAAAGACCATTCTTGAGTCTGGCAAGATGGCGCTCTAGGCAGAGGCACCACGCCGTCCCTCCACAACAAAGATCCGAAAAACTAAGCCGAACAGAGAATCAACAATCCTGAAACCCTAGAACATCAAATGAAGAGATAAAGAACTCAGCTGAACACCAAACGGAGTGAAAATACTGAAAGAGAATGGAGAGTGAGGAGAGATTCATGCAGAGGTCCCCTACCAGCTAACGCAGCGCGGATCTACCATCTTGGACTCCTATTGGAGACCAGCAAACAGGAGTACGAGAGAACAGCCTCACGGAGCATCCAGTGGGAGACAAAACAGCTGTCTCTCATCTGTCCATTCCAACGGCAAGCTCCACTAGCGTTCTTTTATGTTTGTATGTTTTTTCACTCCTGCTCCTCTCTCCTCTCTCCCATATCCAGCTTAGCTTCACACATAACCACCTCCCCACTGCATCCTGCCTACCTGCACCATGCACTTGACATCACAACACCAAGCTGTGCAGGCACGGCCTATTGGAACCTGCCCAGCACTCAGTACCGACCGTCCTGGTGGCTGCGGTGAGTGCCACAAACAACCCATCCCAGTGGCTCCTCTTCAGCTAGACCTTCCCAGCTGTACCACATGTGAGTGACTGAACCGGCCAGTTGGAGAAGGAGGCGAAAAGTATTGAGTCCACAGAAGAGCGAACAACAAGGGTCATGCAGTCCACCTGCTCAGACATACTCAAATTTTTTTTTTTAAAAAGGGACGAAACAAAAAAATCTACAATCAATAAACGAGAGAAATATCTACTGAATGCCCTGAAAACAGCAAACAATATCAAAACATTTACAAAAACAAGACAGGATGGCTCCAATAGACATCCAAATTAAAACACCAGATAACTGTCCTCTGGAAGAAAATGCACTAGAAGTACCTGATAGGGAACTCAAATCACTAATACTCGGAATTTTCCAAGAACTGAGGCAAAAAGCTGACAAACATGAGGAAAAAATAGACAAATTTATGGAAAATACAGACAAAAAATTGGAAGAATTCGGGAAGATGATGCAGGAACAAAATGCCAAAATAAATTCACAACTAGAAATTATACAAAAACAACAATTAGAAATTCAAAAGATAAACAATAAGATTTCAGAAATGGATGATGTCATAGAAGGGATGAGAAGTAGATTTGAAACTGTGGAAGACAGGATCAGTTGAACTGAAGACAAACACTTGGATACAACTCTGTTTCAGGAAAACTCAGAAAAAAGAACAAAGAAAAATGAAGAGACCCTGAGAGTTATGTGGGACACAATTAAAAGCTAAAATTTACGAGTGATTGGCATCCCAGAAACAGGGGGAGAAAACAGAAAACACAGAGAGGATCATTGAGGAACATAAAGTCTCAGCAAAAACAAAACCTACAAAAACAAAAGAAATGAACACAAAATCCACAATCAAAAGTAACTCAGCACAACAGAGTAAGAAGAACAAAGAAAACTTCAGCACCACAAAAAAAAGCACTACAAAATGACAGCAACAAACTTCCATCTATCAATAATTACACTGAATGTAAATGGACTCAATGCACCCATAAAGAGACGGAGAGTGGCAGAATGGATAAGAAAACAGGATCCATCAATATGCTGTCTACAAGAGACACATCTTAGAAACAAAGATGTGAATTTATTAAAAATCAAAGGTTGGAAAAAATTATATCAAGCTAACAGCTACCAAAAAAGAGCAGGAGTGGCAATTCTAATCTCAGATAAAATAGATTTTAAAACAAAATCTACCATAAAAGACAAAGAAGGACACTATATAATGATTAAAGGGATGATCCATCATGAAGACATAACCATAATAAACATCTACGCACCCAATGACAGAGCTCCAAAATACATAAAAAAAACTCTAACAGCACTGAAAAGAGAAATTGACAGTTCCACAATAATAGCAGGAGACTTCAACACACCACTCTCAGTAAAGGACAGAACAACTAAGAAGAAACTCAGCAAAGATACAGAAGACCTAAAGGGCACAGTCAGCCAACTGGACCTCATAGACATATATAGAACAATCCATCCAACCGCTGCAAAGTACACATTCTTTTCCAATGCACATGGAATGTTCTCCAGAATAGACCACATCTTAGGGCACAGAGCAATCCTCAGGAGATCCAAGACGTTGAGATAATTAAAAGGTAATAAAAAAAACTTCCAACCAATAAAAGCCCTGGCCCAGATGGCTTCACTGGAGAATTCTACAAAACATTTACAGAAGAGCTTGTACCAGTACTACTCAAGCTATTTCAGAGCATAGAAGAGGAAGCAACACTTCCAAATTCATTCTATGAAGCCAGCATAACGCTGATACCAAAACCAGGCAAAGACATCACAAAGAAAGAAAATTATAGACCAATATCTCTCATGAATATAGATGCAAAAATTCTGAACAAAATTCTAGCCAATAGAATTCAGTATCATATCAAAAAAATAATACACCACGACCAAGTAGGATTCATACCAGGTATGCAAGGATGGTTTAACATTAGAAAAATCCATCAACGTAATCCACCACATAAATAAAAGGAAAGAAAAAAATCACATGATCATCTCAATTGGCGCAGAAAAGGCATTTGACAAAGTCCAACACCCATTCCTGATAAAAGCTCTCAATAAAATAGGTCTAGAAGGGAAATTTCTCAACATAATAAAGGGCATCTATGCAAAACCAATGGCCAACATCATTCCTAATGGAAAGAGGCTGAAAACATTCCCCTTGAAAACAGGAACAAGACAAGGATGCCCTTTGTCACCACTCCTATTTAACATTGTGCTGGAAGTCCTAGCCAGAGCAATAAGGCAAGAAAAAGAAATAAAGGGCATCCAAATTGGTAATGAAGAAGTTAAATTCTCCCTGTTTGTAGATGATATGATATTATACATAGAAAACCCTAAAGACTCCACGAGAAATCTACTGGAACTAATAGAAAGATTCAGCAGAGTAGCAGGACACAAGATAAAATTCAAAAATCAGTTGGATTCCTATACACCAGTAAGGAGAACGATGAAAAGGAAATCAGGAAATCAATACCATTTTCAATAGCCCCTAAAAAGATAAAATACTTAGGAGTAAATCTGACCAGGGATGTAAAAGACCTATACAAAGAAAACTATAAAACACTACTGCATGAAACCCAAAGGGATCTACATAAATGGAAAAACATACCATGCTCATGGATAGGCAGACTCAACATTGTGAAAATGGCAATTCTACCCAAAGCAATTTATAAATACAATGCAATCCTGATCCAAATACCAGCAACATTCTTCAAAGAGATGGAAAAAGTAATCATTAACTTTATATGGAAAGGGAAGAAGCCCCGAATAAGTAAAGCACTACTGAAGAAGAAGAATAAAGTTGGAGGACTCACACTACCTGACTTCAGAACCTACTATACAGCTACAGTAGTCAAAACAGCCTGGTACTGGTACAACAACAGATACATTGACCAATGGAACAGAATTGAGAACCCAGATGTAAATCCATCCACCTGCAGTCACCTGATTTTCGACAAGGGCCCAAAGTCCATCAAATGGGGAAAAGACAGTGTTTTTAACAAATGGTGCTGGCAAAACTGGATTTCCATTTGCAGAAAAATGAAACAGGAACCATACCTCACACCGTATACAAAAACTACTTCAAAATGGACCAAAGACCTGAATATAAAGCCTAAAGCTATAAAGTTCATAGAAGAAAAAATAGGACCAACACTTCAGGCCTTAATACATGGAATTAACAGGATACAAACCATAACCATCAACACACAAAACCCAACAGATAAGCTAGATAACTGGGATCTTCTAAAAATCAAACACCTATGCTCTTCAAAAGACTTCACCAAAAGAGTCAAAAGAGAACCTACAGACTGGGAAAAAAATCTTTGGACAGTACAACTCAGACAAAGGTCTAATCTCCATAATCTACAAGAAAATCCAACACCTCTACAACAAAAAGACAAACAATCCTATCAAAAAATGGGCAAAGGACATGAACAGACACTTCAGCAAAGAAGACATTCAAATGGCCAACAGACACATGAGGAAATGCTCACTATCACTAGCCATTAGAGAAATGCAAATTAAAACCACAATGAGATACCATTTCATCCCGGTATTACTGGCACGAATCAAAAACACTGGAAATAACAAATGTTAGAGGGGCTGCGGGGAGATGGGAACTCTTAGGCACTGCTGGTGGGAATGCAAAATGATACAACCATTTTGGAAAATGATATGGCGTTTCCTCAGAAAGCTAGAAATAGACATACCATTCGATCCAGCAATCCCACTCCTAGGAATGTATCCTAGAGAAATAAGAGTCATCACTCGAATAGACATATGCACACCTATGTTCATGGCAGCATTGTTCACAATAGCAAAACGATGGAAACAACCTAGATGCCCATCAACAGATGAATGGATAAACAAACTATGGTACATACACACAATGGAGTACTATGCAACGAGAAAGAACAACCAGGAATCTGTGAAGCATCTCATAACATGGATAAAACTGGAGGACATTATGCTGAGTGAAATAAGTCAATCACAAAAGGACAAATATTGTATGAGACCTCTATTGTAAATACCCATGAAAAAGTTCACATGCAAAATGTAACAATCCTTGTTGGTTACCAGGGATGGGAGGGTTGGGGGGAAATACTAGATAGATAATAGATAAGTGGTATCTTGGGTGAAGAGTGAGACAGTACCCAATACAGGGGAAACTAGTACAACCTGTACAAGGAAATGTCATGGAAGCCCCATAGACACATCCAAACTCCCTGAGGGACTGAATTGCTGGACGGAGGGCTCTGGGGACCATGGTCTCGGGGAACATCTAGCACAATTGGCATGACACAGTTTATAAAGATAATGCTCTACATTCTACCTTGGTGAGTAGTGTCTGGGGTCTTAAAAGCCTGTGAGTGACCATCTAAGATACTCCACTGCTCTCATCCCTTCGGGAGCAAGGGAGAATGAAGAAAACAGGATACAACTAAAAGATTAGTCCAAAGGACTAATTGTCCACAACTACCAAGACCTCCACCAGACTGAGTCTAGTACAGCGAGATGGTGCCCGGTTACCACCGCTGACTGCTCTGACCAGGATCACAACATAGGGTTCTGGACAGAGCTGGAGAAGGAAGTAGAGCATAATTTTAACTCACAAAAAAAAAAAAAAAAAAAAAAAAAAAGACCAGATTTACTGGCCTAAAGGAGACTGGAGAAACCTCAAGAGTATGGCCCCCAGACACCCTTTTAGCTCAGTGGTGAAGTTACCTTCGAGGTTCACTGTCCAGCCTGGGAGTGGACAGCCCAGTAAAACCAGATGAGACTAACGAGGTACAGGAGTCCAGTGACAAGGGCCAGAAGGCAGAAGGGGAGTAGGAAGCTGATGATAGAGAACACAAGGTTGAGTAAAGATATTGCTGATGTGTTGTGAGATTGTTAACCGTTGACATAGGGCAACATTTGTAGTAACTGTTAAATGGGAGGCTATTTTGTCCCGTAAGCCTTCATCTTAAGTGAGAATAACAGCACAATTAGAAGAGCATAGTCAATGTCACTTAAATGTGTATGTAAAAATTTTTGAAATGGTGTATCTTTGGCTATGTGTATTGTCACCAAAAAAAAAAAGTTGAGAATTTAGAGGGTTAAAATGTTGTGGGGTTGTTAACCAATGTCATAAAACAACATGTGTGCTACTGTTACATGAGAAACTATTTGTTCTGTAATCCTTCACGTGAAGTACAATAAAATATTTAAAAAAAAAAAAAAAAAAAAGGACAAACTATACAAAATAATGGTTTTTAAGATGTTGAACATCAGGCAGCTAAGGAGAATGATCCCTGAGTGAAAGGAAATAAATGAAGTGGCCCATACCTTACTGCTTTTGGAGAGTTTCCTGGCAAGTAGCGGGAACCAAGGCAGAGTCCAGTGGACTTCCTGAATTGAGGTGATGTAGCTGAGAGTTCAGAAAAGGTAACAGAGTACTAGATAGCAAATAGCTGCATGGAGACAGAATTCCAAACCTCCTTGATTATTAAGCAAATTATTTGTATGAGCACACAAGAGAGAAAAACACCCAAGACAGGGAAAGAACCACCCAAAGGATTAAATGGAACAGAACTCGGAGCTTACAAAGGGCTTGAAATAGTTCCTATTTCCATCGTCCAGACTGAAATACATCATAATTCATGGAGCATAGGCTAAAGTAACAACAGGGTATTGTCTCAGTACCAGGGAATGATTAAAACCAAACCAAACCCATAGCTGTCAAGTTGATTCTGACTCATAGCGATCTTATAGGACAGAGTAGAACTGTCCCATAGGGTTTCCAAAGAGCCGTTGGTGGATTTGAAATTCTGACGTTTTGGTTAGCAGCCATAGCTCTTAACCACTGTGCCACCGGGGCTCAAGGGAATAATTAGTCATAGATTAATGTTCAGGTCCTGCCAAAATAATCTGAAAATCAATACATGAAAGCATCAAACTGTTTCCAGGTAACTTAACCATGTGCTAGAACAAAGCTCAGGAGTATTTGCAGAAATTCAAAACTAACCAGCAATCAACAAGGTAAAATTTGCCATGGCTACTATCCAGTAAAAAATAAGAGTCATGCAAAGAAGTAAGAAAATATGATCGATAATGAGAAGCAAAATAAATCAGTTGAAATCAACCCTGAATTAGCAGATAATTATAAAAATAATTATATTAAATCAGTAATTATAACTGCATTCCATGTGTTCAAAAAGGTAGAAGTTTGAACATATCTGGTAGAAATATGGAACATATAAAACAAAAACAAACAAACGAAAAACCAAAATCAAACTTCCAGAGGAGAAAATTCCAATGCCTGAGATTAAAGAAAATACACTGCATGGCATTAACATCAGATTAGACATTGTAAAAGATTAGGCAGTCTGAATGCATAGTAATAGAAAGTATCAAAAATACATCAAGGAAGAAAAACATTAACAGAGTATCAATGAGCTATAGGACAATTTCAAGTAGCCTATTAAAGACATAACTGGTGTCCCTGGCAGACAGAGGAAAGGGAGATGACAGAAAAAAAAAATGAAGTAATAATGGCTGAAATTTTTCCAGATTTGATAAAATCTACAAACACACAGATGATAAAACCTCCATAAACCCTACCAGAAAAAAAAAAATGAAGAAAACTATACCAAGACAAATCATAATCAAATCGCACAAAGTCAGTGATAAGGAGAAAGATTTTGAAAGTAGCCACAGAAATCGCACACGTTACATAAGAGGACCAAAGATAAGAAGAATATTCAATTTCTCATCAAAACAATACAAGTGAGAACAGAATGGAGCAACATTTTTAAAGAACTAAAAGAAAAAAAAAAAAAAAACTGAAAACCTGTAAACCTGTAATTGGATACCCAGCAAAAATATCTTTAAAAAGAAAAGCAAATAATGCCTTTTACAGACATACGAAAGCTGAAAGAATTTATAACTAGCAGAAATGCACTATGATAAACGTTAAAGGAAGTCTTTCAAATAAAATGAAATAGATAGATCAATACAATGGAATGACCAAAAAAGCAAAACCCATTGCTGTCGAGTCGATTCCAACTCATAGCTATGCTATAGGACAGAGTAGAACTGCCACGTAGAGTTTCCAAGGAGCACCTGGTGGATTTGAACTGCTGACCCTTTTGTTAGCAGCCATAGCTCTCAATCACTAAACCACCAGGGTTTCCCAATGGAATGAAGACAATCTAAACAGTTGTTGTATACGAAAATATATGATACTTTTCTTATTATTTCAATATATTTAGTAGATACTTGTTTATACAAAAAACAACAATGTGATGTGGGATTTAGAAAATAAGCAGAAGTAAAATGTGTAATAAAAAATAGTACATGAAATCAAAACCAGTTGCTGTAGCCCTCCACGTGTGTCAGAGTAGAACTGTGTTCCGTAGGGTTTTCAATGGCTAATTTCATTGCCAGGCCTTTCTTCCAAGGCATCTATGTGTAGACTCATACTTTGAACCTTTTGGTTAGCAGCCAATCACTTTAACCATCTGCACTACCCAGGGACTAGTACACAGGACAGGAGAGAATAAGGTGCTTTTATTGTTGTTGTTGTTAGGTGCCATTGAGTTCACTCCAACTCGTAGCAACCCTATGCACAAGAGAAAGAAACACTGCCCAGTCCCCACAACTGTGCCATCCCCACAATCATTGCTATGTTTGAGCCCATCGTTGCAGCCACTGTGTCATTCCATCTCGTTGAGGGGCTTCCTCTCTTTTGCTGACCCTCTACTTTACCAAGCATGATGTCCCTCTCCAGGGATTAGTACCACTGATAACATGTCCAAAGTACATGAGACGAAGTCTTGCCATCCTCACTTCTAAGTAGCATTATGGGTGTACTTCTTCCAAGACAGACCGTTCATTCTTCTGGCAGTCCATGGTATATTCAATATTCTTCGCCAACACCATAATTCAAAGGCATCAATTCTTCTTCCTTATTCATTGCCCAGCTTTTGCATGCATATTAGGCTATTGAAAATACCATGGCTAGGTGTGCTTATACCACACATGAAATGGTCCAATATCACTTGAAAATAAACTGTGATAAGTTAAAGATGTGTACTATAAACACTAAAGCAATCGTTAAAATCACTTAGTAAAGGCGCTACAACTAATAAGCAAATAGAAGAAAAAGAGAATCAAAAAAAAACAAAATAAAATAAATTCCGAAGAAGCCAGAAAAGAAGAAATAGGAACAAAGAGCAGATGAGAAAAATAGAAAACAAATAGGAGGATGATATATTTAACCCTAACTAAATCAATAATCACAATTAGTAGTTAGGTGTGGCTGGAATGACCCATTGTCGTCAAGTCCATTCCTACTCATAGTGACCCTATAGGACAGAATAGAACTGTCCCATAGGGTTTCCAAGGCTGAAATCTTTACTGAAGCAGAATGCCACACCTTTCTCCCACAGAGTACAACTGGTGGGTTTGAACGATTGACCTTTCTGTTAGTAGCTGCGCACTTAACCACCCTATCACCAGGGCTCCTTAAATAGAGAAAATATTGAAGTTATCAAGGATTTCATTTTACTTGGGTCCACAATCAAGGCCCACAGAAGCAGCCGTTAAGAAATCAAATGACGTATTGCATTGGGCAAATCTGATGCAAAAGACCTCTTTAAAGTATTAAAAAGCAAAAATGTCACTTTGAGGACTAAGGTGCACCTGAACCAAGCCATGGTATTTTCAATTGCCTCATATTTATGTGAAATCTGGACAATGAATAAAGAAAACTGAAGAAGAATTGATGTCTTTGAATTGTGGTGTTGGAAGAATATTGAATATACCACAGACTGCCAGAAGAACAAACAAACCTGCCTTGGAAGAAGTACAGCCAGAATGCTCCTTAGAACTAAGGATGGCAAGACTTCGTCTCACATACTTTGGACATAGTATCAGGAGGGACCAGTCCCTGGAGAAGGATATCATGCTTGGTAAAATAGAGGGTCAGCAAAAAAAGAGGAAGACCCTCAATGAGATGGATTGACACAGTGGCTGCAACAACTGGCTCAAACGACAACGGTTGTGAGGATGGCGCAGGACCGGGCAGTGTTTCGTTCTGTTATACATAGGGTTGCTATGAGTTGGAACCAACTTGACGACACCTAACAACGACAACAATCTAAATTACTGACATTAAAATGTAGAGATTGTCAGACTGGTTGAAAAAGCAATACCCAGCTCTAGGCCACCTACACACAATAAATTTAAAAAAAAAAAAAAAAAAACAGCCACGCAAAACTAGTCAAGTAATTAATAAATGCAACTTAACAAGGTACCTGAACATGTCAAGGTCTTTATATGTTTTAAATACAATTTTAAAATAAGGTTAAAATATATCAGTTAGTAATTGTTGCAGATGTTATGTTTATCTGGAGCTATGGAGTTCTATTTGTGATGAAAATTTAGTTCAACAGAAAAATGTGTCAAACACTATGATCTATTAGCCATGCTTATGAACTTACTGCTGTGTACCCTGGAATAAGTTTTCTGACTGACAGGCCAAGTATTTTCTTGTAAAGCAAAGACCTATAATACCGTAAATACAATGTGCCTTTGTTTTGTTTTTCATACTCATCACAATATCTAAACAGTTTAAACATTGGCATACATTATTGCTATGTAAACAGTTACATGCCACCTTGCCTTGCCTTCCTTTCTCAATTTTTTCCTTAGTCCTACTAAACTCTGGAAAGTCTAAAATATCTCATAAGACAAAAAGTATGTGTTTGAAATTTTTGGTATATTTATCAGTAAGCGGTACGTTATTTAAAAAATATATGCTAAAGTCAATGCTCAACCTTCACCTTCATGAATTAAACTGATTGAGACACATTTTTTTTTGGTATGTCATTTACTTTTGAAAAACAATTGTAGAATCATGTTTAATAAAATATTTTAAAATAATTATTCCAACTCTTTAGTTGGATCTTGTAGAAGAATTCCAATAGTTACATGAATAACATATACAGTTAAATTATCATGATTATTTCCTCTTCTAAGGGAACTTTCTGGAACATCGCCAATTAAGCTATACAGTTGAACTCCTCATGCATCCCTCTGGATATTGAGAACCTTATTCTCACATTATTTATCATCAATTAGCTCCATTTTCCACTTTTAGGACTGCAGCATGCTACATTTTCTTTAACCCTGGTTAGTGATATTCACAGGTTTTGACTCAGCTCTGCTACTCTTAGAAATATAAAGTTTTTGCTTTTGTTTTCTTTTTTTAATTTGGACTTCAGATCAAAATTACTGACTTTGAGTATATGTTAATCTGAACTACATTTCAGAAAAAAATTCTACATTTAAAATAATTCCCTTCTGCCCGTCTACAATATCTGAACATACTAGGTTTTCTAACAGAATTTCATCCATTCTTTGCATTTGAATGCCTTGAAAAGTGGGCCATACTTGTGCTGGCCTTGACCATTTTATCTGTGGAGTTTAATGCACAGAGTATTGTAGCCAGGGGTCAGTCTCAAGTTCGTCACTTATGCAACAGGCAATTCATGCCATTCATCTTTTTTCAGTTTTCTCATCTGTAGAAAGAATAAATAAAATGAGATAAAAGTGAAGATCTCTGCTATCTGAAAAGTATGATGTTTCCCATTGATGCTGTTTTTCCATTGCTTTGAAATTTATTTGGTGATGTACTGTTGCTGTGCTAGCTAAGTAATGGATATTTATTTCAAGGCTGGGGGAAAATGCTTCCTGGCCATACTCCTTTTATGTTTTCTTGCTTTTATCGTCTGTCAGATGCCTCTCTGGGATTATGGGGCAATATACTGAGGACCTTTCCCCAGCTGTCTCTCACCTCAAAGGTGGGTGCATTCAATACTAACACACAAGCTATATTTAGTTTGAGTACAAGAGAAACCTTGATATTCCCTGACTTTAAATTTGTGAGAGCCTTTGATATCAATGATATAATATTTTAAAGTTTTATCTCATTTGCACTGTTCCATTTTATTAGTTCTTCAGTGTGGTTGAACAGAGAAACCTTTAGCTCTATACCTTACTGGCTCAACCTCTTAAAGCGTCATACTTCTTAACTTTATATAGAAGATGATTACATCATTGTCATAGAATTATCATATGGATTATATATGTTAACATATACAAATTACCTAATAAAATATTTGGCAAATAATAGACACTTCATAAAAGGTTAGAACTTCCGAAGGTGGCAGAGACAGCAGGAAGAAAAAGGGGATGTGGGAATAGTCATAGATAAGACAATTAATCCAGGAGCTCTTGTCTTTTTAACCAGGTTGTTTATAAAAATAGATTTCTTCGTGTTAACATGTTAAGATACCCAGAAAATAACACTTAAAATAGATACACAGCTGCTTTTTGTCACATGTCATAAAATTAGTTCCCAGGATGATTTGTAAAAGTCTCTCAAAATATACTTAAGGTATCCTTTAATGTGTCTAATAGGGAAATAATATCATTAAATTGTAATATTGGTAAATGTAAAATAGGTAAAAGATGAGCAAAACTTAACAGAACAATACTTTATTACTGTAAAAACTAGATTCTTTTGGCATAAAAGCTATGGTCACTCAAGAAGGAGAAGAAAAAAACAAGAGAGAAGGAAGAGGAGGAGGAGAAAGTGAAGGCAGATGTAACAACCAAAAACAGCAAGGTTGAAGGTGGCATGCCAGCCTGCATAACAGAAGGGAGTTCTGAAAATCTTATTTTTTGCTCATTATTATTTTCACAAACTGTATCTTTTGTGTTAATGAACCAAATGCATTACTTCTATTTGATTTCCATACAAAATTTTGTGCACAATGACTTTATTGAGTTACCCAGGAAGATTTATCTAAATATTTCCTGATTCTCTTAAGACTTTTCACCTGGATTTTAATTTAATATGTCTTGGTGCCCATAAACTTTGCCTTTCTGTTCTGGTTTTATAATGAAGTTACCATGAAAACTTGTCATATCTTATAGTGCCTTCTCCAGTTTCAATCTTCATTATAAGCATGAAGAATCCACTGAGCATTATGGCTCCTATTTTATTTTTAGATCCAAAGTTTGGTGAGAACCATGAACTTCACAAACCCATATGCAATAAGCAGAATTGACTCTGAAGTTTCTAAATCTTTGACTTTGCTATATTGATTTAGATAAGGTAAAATAAATTTGATATGAAAGCACATAGTTGTAAATAGAGTCCTCACAGAATTGTTCACTAAAACTGAATGTTGACAAGTCTTTCCATTTTTCAAACTAAAAGAATATTTTAAAATAAAGAATAAAAAAGAGAACTGAGCTGATTAGCAGCTAAAATGAGTTTGGACTTACATCTTTCTTGTATTCTTCTAGAAAGGCAACCTGAAGCTACATATATGTATCAGATCTTTAAATAGAAGGATGTTAATGAAAACATAGGCTTTTTCCTTATTCCAATACAAAACACACATTAAATAAAAACACATACCTGGAATTTTACCCAAGAATACACAGATAAATAACAACTGTAAGTGAAGCAAAAATGGATAAACATTGTTATTTTCTACGAGATAAAAAGGCAAGTAAAATCGCAAAATCTAGATATTTCCACCTAGTAGTGAATTTCTCTTAGGCTACGCCTTAACCTTAAACGTAGTATGATGTCCTCCTATGTGGTATGATTTACCATGTCTAAGAAGTATTTAAAAAATTAAGAAGAGGTTCAAAAAATATTACCAGTGGACTAGAAAGTATTTTATACATAACATTTTTATCCTAGAATTTCTTTTTACTAAATTACAATGAAGTCTGGAAAAAAAAAAAAGTATGAGATCATACAGGGTGTGCTGTGCTATCAAATATTAACCAGTATCCAACATACAGTTTTGCAGAAATTAGGTATGATGCTCTTACAGTGATATCTATCTATTTATAAGAAGAAATTAGAAATTTAATCTCTCCTCCTTATTTAACTTACTTAAATTGTATTTTAAAAAGAGATATGGAAAAAGCATAAAACATTGATAAAGTCTTACTCTACTTTTTTTTGTTTTGTTTTTATTATTGTGCTTTAGATGAAGGTTTACAGAAAAAAAAAAAAACTAGCTTCTCATTAAACAGTTAGTACATATATTGCTTTATGACATTGGTTACCAACCCCGCGACATGTCAACACTCTCCCTTCTCGACCTTGGGCTCCCTATTACCAGCTTTCCTGTCCCCTCCTGCCTTCTAGTCCTTGCCCCTGGGCTGGTGTGCCCATTTAGTCTCATTTTCTTTTACAGGCTTGCCTAATCTTTGGCTAAAGGGTGAACCTCAGGAGTGACTTCATTACTGCACTAAAAGGGTGTCCAGGGGCCATACTCTCAGGGTCCATTGTTTTTGAACTATGTGAACTTGAGAATAAGGTCCATTATCTGTAAAATGGTATTAACAATACTGACCCTGCAGAGTTGTTTTATGGAGTAAAAGAAGTAATGTAAAAATGCCAAAGTAAGTAGATGTTCAATTTATGTAGAAAGACTTAGTTTTCTGAATTATCTAACTTCCCAAATAATTTCTTCTAAATTAGCTTTGGTATAATATATTATGGTTAATCCTTAAAATCCTGGTACAAGGATTCCCCCATAGTAGATCCTGGTTTGTGTGTGGATTATGACAGCACTTGGTATCATCAGGCTAACTGCCATTAACACGTGTGAAGTGTGATTCTAATAGTGCTGGATAGAGTCTTTAATAAGAGTAAATTAGCCTTGGAGCGAATATTAGGACAAAGATCCTGAAGAAGAGGACACTAAGAGCTAGCATTTTTCATATGCATTACAAGCAGTTGAAATACATATTAGAGTTTTATTTGGCACATTATTGGCACCATTTCTCAGTACACTATCTCTAATGGGTACAGGGCATGGCCCTATTAAAATACCACAAGATGTTTTCATAGCACTGGGAAGGAACGCAAGTGGGTTCAGAGTGTGGGTGAGAAGGATGTTGTCAGCCAAGAAACAAAATGAAGAACTGACTTTATGTGAATTCTTCATGGAGTTATAAATAGATTGACATTAATCTTTAATTTATACTTTATAATTTTTGTTCATTTCATGTTTCTTATTTGGTGTTACATCACCTAAAATGACATTACTACTTTTGATATGATAATAAACAATACTAGGAAGACTAGAGAAAACTCTGATATGCCATTGCCAATATGTTTGAAATTGCATTATTTTAATGCAATTACTTATATTTACTTCTGGTCATATGAGATAAATGAAAGTTTTTCACCATATCATTAACTACCATTACTTGATTAACAACAACTTTTGTTAATCTGAATTGAGTGGCTTCAAGGCCATTTAGGACTTAATACATGCACAATTGTTATTGCTTATTTTCTATTTTGCACTGTTCAAGACCTTGAATTTTCGTACTTTATTAAAGAAACATCAGGTTATATTAATATATTTAGGGACATTCTTAGAATTGTAATATTGATTGAAAAGTTTTAAATTTTCTCTAGGGTATGAAGTGATTAAAAATAATAATAACCAAACTGCAACCTTAAATCTGTTACATAATAATTTGCTGAGAAAAACTATGTGAGGCAAGCAAAGAGGAGGGGAAGAAAAGGAAGAAATGATGTGCTTTGGTGCTCCACATTAGTCTGCAGTTAGAAGAAGCTGAGAAGTGGAGTGGACATAAGTTTACATTATGGGCACTGATTAAACTGATCCTCCTTTCTGTTAGATTTGAGAACATATAGGAGACAAAGAAGCTTGACCTAGAATTAATTATAACTGGAAAATATCTACAATGACTGATTATTGCTAGCAAATCATCACTATTGCCAGTATGGTTCTCAAGATTATGAACAGGAACCCTCAACCCAGTAGAAGTATGCCCCCAAATATATTAACAGAGTAAGTACTTAAAATTCTGGTTAACAAAGCTTCTATTTTGACCTAAGCCTGTGACATGCAACTGAATATTCTCCACATCAGTGTTGGTGGATGTTACAATGCTTAAAAACATATCATGGGTATATAAAAGCAGCAGGTAGAAAAAAATTCCAATAGAATAATTTGGCACATAAATGGCCAGTGAATGCTTCACAGTGAACAATTTCCTGGTATAGTATTAGAATTTGAGGTTTCTCAACAGGATTTTTTGTACTCATAAAATTATTTCATACTATTCCAATACCAACCAGCAAGCAACTCGTTGCCATCAAGTCGATTCCTACTCATAGCGATCCTATAGGACAGAGTAGAACTGCCTCATAGGGTTCCCAGGGAGTGGCTGATGGATTCGAACTTCTGACCTTTTGGTTAACAGTTGATCTCTTAACCCCTGCACCACCAGACTCCGCTATTCCAATAGTTCTGATCAATTAAAATAAATTATTGTTTATTGCCCATATGTAAAGGAGATTATAACTGCATTCACGTGCACACGTGTATTCTCATCAGTTTCAACATACAGGGTAAGTTTTAACACACAGTGTAATTTTCGACTTACAGGGTCTGTCAGGTATGGAGTCTGATTTTACCTTGCTTATGAGCTAGTAGGAGCCCTGGTTGTGCAGTGGTTAAGAGCTACAGTTGCTAACCAAAAGGTCCAGCAGTTCGAATTTATCAGCTGCTCTTTGGAAACCCTATGGGGCAGTTCTACTCGGTCCTGTAGGGTTACTATTAGTCAACATCGACTCAATGGCAATGGGTATGAGCTAAGAAGTTAGTCTATAACTGTTTCATGGATGTTGGGTAAGAGGCAAAGGACATCATTACTGATGGCACAGAAATTGGCATGAACATAAGCATATCTGCATTGGTTCCTCTTGCCCTCAAGTTCCACATTGATGACATTAAATGCCCTAGATAAATGCTACATATACAGTTGGTTTGTACCAGTTTGGGGACACTGAGCTTGGGGAATTTACTGCTTTTATATTAAGCAGTGAGCAAGTATGCTCTTTATTGGGGGTTGGCGGGGTGGAAAAAGGGGTTACCATACTTCTCAAGGTTACTTGCTGCGTGGGTAACCTTGAGAAAAGGCCCTGGTAAAAGAGCAGTCACCTGACTTATACCAGCTCACAAGAGCTGATTGTGCACATTTCTTCCCAAATTCACATTCAGTGAGGTCATCTTTGTAGCTGTAAATCAACCATGGTGAGAATATTTGCACTAGGAAAACCAAAAACTGCTAAAAATGGGGCTTTTCTTTTCTATTTGTTTCCAGAGAGACGTTTGTTAAACATTTACCTGTATATTACTGTATTTGTTATTGTTTCTTTTTTAGACAATGTTTAAGGGGAGCATATACTGTATACAATAGGTTACCAGTTTAACCAGTTTTTAAAAGCTGAGAGAGAGAGAAAAGTAGAGAATGAATAAACGAAGAGACATTCCAGTTGAGAACTAATTTAATAGTTTACACAAGACTTCACATCTCAGAGATACTTCACAAATATTCTATAGACTAACCCTAAGAAACCAAGGCTCTGAAAGTGAGTGGAAAACTACCTAGAAATCAATGAACTGTTGTCATAAAGCTTAGGAAAAAAAAAAATGAAAATGTACTTTTCAAAATATATACATTTATGGTGCAATGAATTACTAAATATGGCCCTTTCAGCCATGCACAGTCTTGTAACTCTCACAAAATGATTTTGTGGGACTATGCAAATAAGGTGTTTGTGGCCCGCAAAGGGATTGGACAGCCTACTAATAATGCCAATAAGGTAGGTGGAACCCTTGTGGGGGTGGGGCCATGCAAATAGGGCATATGGAACTCTAATGAGGGTATTGGTCAGTTTTGCCACCCAGCTAGGCTTAAAATGAGCCAATCCCAGAGGCTAGGGGAAGACCTCACTACCATCAAGAACAACAGCCAGGAGTGGAGCGTATCCTTAGGACCTAGAGTCCCTGTGCTGAGAACCTCTTAGACCCCAGAGACAGAGCTGTAACACCAGAGAAGATTGAGACAACCAGAAGTGGCTGATAAGCAGTGGCAGAGAAATGGCAACAGCAGAACCAGGAGACCAGCATGAGATGTTGCAGTGGGCTTCCTAGCCCACAGAGCAAGGTGGCTACAGTGGGTGTGCCAACCCATGGAGCAAGAGAGCTGAGCACCATCAGGCAGGAGACTTCCTGGCAGAGAAGGGATCCTCCAGGCACTTATCAGAGGAGCTAAAGAGCTTTGTAACACTTGATCGAGCTAGGCAGATGCCAAGCCAGAGCAAGGGCTGAGGGCTGAGAGAAGGCCTATTCTGAAGGGGCTGAGAGAAGCCTGTCCTGAGAGAGCCAAGTGAAGCCTGTTCTGAGGGGGCTGAGAGGAGACCTACAAGGCTGAAAGAGCTGTCCTGCACTGAAGGAGGGAGACTTTGCCTATATGCTTCCTAATCCTGATCCCCAGTTGTGGCCTATTGATGCAGATCCTGAGTTATAACCTGTTACTTCTCTAATAAACCCCGTAACTGTGAGTATGGTCTGTGAATTCTATGTGGCCACTGCAACGAATTATCAAACCCAGCAGAGAAGTAGGGAGTGCCATGGGAGAGATGGTTAGTGTCGGAATTGGTAAAAAGGTTGGAGAGAGGAGGTATGTATGACTTCCACCTAATAGGAATCAGCCTTGGGCTGATGATCTTGATTCTCCCTCCTCCCCTTAGTGAAATCAGAGGAGATCGGACACTGCTGTGCCATGTTTTACAACATTATAAAACTAAAACTTAGAGAGTCAAAATGAAAAAAAAAAGAGAAAGGTTTTAGGGTTTAATGCAGTCACTAAAACTTAGTTGTAGACCGTTAGGCTTCATTAATCCTTAAGAATACTTTTGGAAGAGTCCCTAACAGTGGAAACTAGGCTAAACTTAACATTATTCTTTATGTTAAAAGAAATAGGCTTAATAAAAATTTTAAGCAACAATCAGCATGATCCCCGAAATTTTTAAGAATGACTCATTAATCAACAAAATGTTTTGAAGAGCTAAGATCATTTAGACGTTTTCTTTCCGTTACCCCCAACAACCTATCACTTGAGAAATCTTATTTCATCTCCTTATCATAACCTTTTTTATTTATACTCTACTGACTTTTCCCCATCATCATCATTTACATTCTTCCAGTGGATTCCTGGAGCCCTAGTGGTGCAGTAGTTAAGAGCTATGGCTGCAAATCAAAAGGTCAGCAGTTCAAATCCACCAGCCGCTCCTTGAAAACCCTATGGAGCAGTTCTACTCCATCCTATGGGGTGGCTATGAATCGGAAAAGACTTGACAGCTGCACGTTTGATTTTAGTTTAATGGATTCCTCCTGGATTATCCTAAGAAAACAATACAACTTTCTTCAGAACACGCATCAGTTTGATGCATTGAATTAAAGTGAGTTTGATTTTATTCATTGGCTGACTAAATTGTTAGTATTTTGGAATTCATAAAAGACTTAATAATATGGTCAAAACCTTTTATTTTACAGAGAAAAAATTGGTTCAGCAGCACATGGTGTTAGTAAGAGAATTGTACCGGGAACTGAGTGCTCTTAGCATAAAATACACTTCTTTGAAGGTCAGCTTGAATTTCTGAGATCCTGGGGCTGTGAGCATGTGGATAGCAGCTTGCTGGATTTTATTTTTAAAATCAATATTATCTCAATTTAAGAATAGTTTAAGAAAATAAATTTCCAAGAGTGACCTGATTCACTTCCTTGAAAAAATTTGAATTCTTATGAATTTAATAATGAGTCACAGAGGGTAAGAAAATTAACATCTATTGGTCTTACTTTTGGAACAAAGTGGAACCTCCAAACAAAACCTAATTCTTTAGGCTGCATTAGTAAATGTAATCAGGATGTTTCAGCGCAGAAAGCATAAAACTGCCTGATATATGTGAGGCATCTCTTTAATGATGTTTAAAAAGGAGCTAAACATCTCCGTGGGAATTCTTAAAACATTTATCTTTCAGGCAGTTATTTAGCTTCACAAGTATTTGTTGTTTAACAAGCTGGAGAAAAATAGGTCAGCTAATGTTATATTAATCCGTAAATTAATATTTTAATTTTGTTTTCTTTCTAGTTAAAATGCTTGCAGGTTTTCCTCTTTCCCCCCCCTACTTCTGCACTGATGTTAAGTGGTATTATTATCATATCGTACCTTGGGGTTGTATGATAACAGAGTCCAATGATAGCTCTATTCTTAGTAGACTGGGAAGTTTATCATGCCCCTTGCGTATTTAAAATCACACTCTATGGCTCCTGTGTGAGAAAGTTTCTTGGAATTGAGTCTTAAGATTGTCCAAATTGTGCTTTTCAGTTCATATTCTAAAATCACACATTCTAATGTAAGTAAATAATAAGTTTTGCTTAATAGAAATCTGTCTTTATTCTAGGAAAAAATCTTGCTCAAATTACCTAAAGAATAGAAACTTGGGTTTCAGTTTCTATTTTCCAGTTTTTTGTATTAACTGATAATTTGAGGGATAGTTAGATTCAAAGGGTTTTTATAACCTATTGTTTGCAGGTAAATAAAGATCTACCAAAGTTCTACAGTCTAAATTTAATAGCCGAAAGGTACTCTTATTTTCAGTTTCTCAAAAACAAACGAACAAAAACCTTTATTCTTTTTCTTTAGTACATATTGAGGAACTGAATGTAAGGTGCTGGGTACTTAGCTAGGTGCTGAGTAACTTTGTATGACATTATTTCAGTTGTGACAGTATTATTATTTTCCCCCCATAGGAGCCATCATGAAATTTTATGTCTTTCTAGAATCCCAGTCTAGAAGAGGAATAGCATTGCATTCATTGTCAAAAAGAACATTTCAAGATCTATCCTAAAGTACAATGCTGTCAGTGATAGAAAAATATCCATATGCCTACAAGGAAGACCAGTTAATATGACTATTATTCATATATATACATCAACCACTAAGGCCAAAGATGAAGAAATTGAAGATTTTTACCAACTTCTGCAGTCTGAAATTGATCGAACATGCAATCAGGATGCATTGATAATTACTAGAGGTTGGAATGTGAAAGTTGGAAACAAAGAAGGATCTGTAGTTGGAAAATATGGCCTTGGTTATAGAAATGATGCCAGAGATCACATGATAGAATCTTGCAAGACCAATGACTTTTTCATTACAAATACCTTTTCACCAACAGAAATGGCAACTATACATGTGAACCTTGCCAGATGGAATACACAGGAATCAAATCGACTACATCTGTGGGAAGAGACAATGGAAAACCTCGATATCATCAGTCAGAACAAGGCCAGGGGCCAACTGCGGAACAGACCATCACTTGCTCATATGCAAGTTTAAGTTGAAACTGAAGAAAATTAGAGCAAGTCAATGAAAGCCAAAGTATGACCTTGAGTATATCTCACCTGAATTTAAAGACCATCTCAAGAATAGATTTGACACATTGAACAAATGACTGAAGACCAGACGAGTTGTGGAATGACATCAAGGACATCATACATAAAGAAAGCAAAAGGTCATTGAATAGACAGGAAAGATAAGAAGACAGGAAAGATTAAATAGACAGGAAAGAAAGAAAAGACCAAAATGAATGTCAAAAGAAACTCTGAAACTTGCTCTTGAATGTCAAATAGCTAAAGCAAAAGGAAGAAATGATGAAGTAAAAGAGTTGAGTAGAAGATTTCAAAGCGTGGCCCGAGAAGACAAACTATTATAATGACATGTACAAAGACCTGGAGATGGAAAACCAAAGCAGAAGAACACACTCTGCATTTCTCAAGCTGAAAGAACTGAAGAAAAAATTCAAGTCTTGAGTTGCAATAGTGAAGTATTCTATGGGGAAAATATTAAACCACTCAGAAAGCATCAAAAGAAGATGAAAAGAATACACAGAGTCACTATACCAGAAAGAACTGGCCAACGTTCAACCATTTCAGGAGGTACCATATGAGCAGGAACCAATGGTACTGATGGAAGAAATCCAAGCTGCACCAAAGGCACTGGTGAAAAATAAGGCTTCAGGAATTGACAGAATACCAATTGAGATGTTTCAATAAATAATGCAGCTCTGGAAGTACTCACTTGTCTATGCCAAGAAATTTGGAAGACAGCTACCTGGCCAACCAACTGGAAGAGATCTATATTTATGCCTATTCCCAAGAAAGGTGATCCCACTGAATACAGAAATTATTGAATAATATCATTATATCACACACAAGTAAACTTTTGCTGAAGATCACTCAAAAGCGGCTGCAGCACTATCTCGACGTGGAACTGCCAGAAACTGAAGCCAGATTTAGAAGAGGATGCATAACCAGGGATATCATTGCTGATGTCAGATTGATCCTGGCTGAAAGCAGAGAATACCAGAAAGACATTTACCTGTGTTTTGTTGACTATGCAAAGGCATTAGACTGTGTGGATCATAACAAATTATGGATAACATTGTGAAGAGTAGTTACACCAGAACACTTAATTGTGCTCATGAAGAACCTCTACATAGATCAAGAGGCAGTCATTAGAACAGAACAAGGGGATACTGCATGGTTTAAAGTCAAGAAAAGGTGTGCATCAGGGTTGTATCCTTTCACCATACTTATTCAATCTGTATGCTGAGCAAATAATTTGGGAATCTGGACTATATGAAGAAAAATGGGGCATCAGGATTGGAGGAAGACTAATTAACAACCTGCAATATGCAGATGACACAACCTTGCTTGCTGAAAGTGCAGAAGACTTCAAGCATTTACTGATGAAGATCAAAGACGATAGCCTTCAGTATGGATTAGAACTCAACATAGAGAAAATAAAAATCCTCACAACTGGACCAATAAGCAACATCATGATAAATGAGGAAAACATTGAAATTGTCAAGGATTTCATTTTACTTGGATCTACCATCAACACCCATGGAAGCAGCAGTCAACACATCAAAAGACGCATTGCAGTGGGCAAATCTGCTGCAAAAAACCTCTTTAAAGTGTTGAAAAGCAAAGAAGTCACCTTGAAGACTAGGGTGAGCCTTACCCAAGCCATGGTGTTTTCAATTAACTCCTATGCATGTGAAAGCTGGATGATGAATAAGGAAGACCAAAGAAGAATTGATGCCTTTGAACTGTGATGTTGGCGAAGAATATCGAATATACCAAGGACTGCCAAAAGAACAAATACATCTGTCTTGGAAGAATTACAACCAGAATGCTCCTCAGAAGCAAGGATGGAGGGACTATGTCTCACATACTTTGGACATGTTGTCAGGAGGGACCAGTCCCTGGAGAAGGTCATCATGCTTGGTGAAGTAGAGGGTCAGTGAAAAAAAAAAGCAACACCTTCAGTGAGATGGATTGACACAGTGGCTGCAACAATGGGTTTAAGCATAATAACGATTGTGAGGAAGGCACAGAACCAGGAAGTGTTTCCTTCTATTGTACATAGGGTTGCCAGCAGCTAACAACAGAACCCCTATCTGGCATGATTAGTAGAGGAATTGGCCATGTTGCTTCAAAAGAGGCTGTGTTGAAGCTAGTGATAGAGATTGTGTGGCAAAGGTGCAGCATCAGCTCAGTTGAGTGTACTCTCATATCTTTCTTAACGAAAGGCAAAATAGCCAATATTTTTCTGCCTTGCTGCAGTTCAGCTGGGGTTTGGCAGAAAAAGATGCTAACCTAATTTACTGCTGTTGAAAACACATAAGTAATTTTTAAAAATCCCGTAAGGGCAGTAAAATAAAACTTTGAAACATAACTAAGACGTATAGCAAAACCTTTTCATAGTAAAATTGCCTTAGATTGATCTACTTCTTTCTCATTGTCCATTTTCATTGACCTGTGAAATTTTGAGTCCTAGATCTGTAGATCCACATGTGGATGTGTAGTTGTTCCCATAAACTACAGCATAACCTAATCCAAACTCCAATCCAGTTAGAATATATATGCTTAATTAGCTTAAATTAGTGCCAAATGCATTATTTCAACTTTGTTCATTTATGTTGTATGTTCTCTGTTCTATATCAAGGAGAAAATTTCCAATTATTTTGCCCCTTGGACAAAGCCACAATGCAACTCTTAAAAAAATATTCAAGATTATAATCTAAGGTGACATATACTCACTTATTCTACATAAACATGTTACATAGTCATCATATTTTTTAACGTCATTATCATTGTTTATATGATTATTATAATTATAGATAAATTCTAGAAACTAAATGAACAGAATATTGACAATGAAGAACTCATGTGAAATGAATATGCTCAGATGTTTTGTTTAATCTGATTAAGACTTCTACTACATTGAACTTTTGATAGAATTTTGAATAAAAATAGAAAGTAAATGTAGATATAGAAAATAAAGACTGTTACTTAATAAAAGCATAAGAGTTTAGACTCATGGACGTTGACCAAAATAGCTCAAGGACAGGATAGAGAAAATAATTTACATTTACGGATCATGAACTATGGAACATGTCTTCTGCTAGACACTTGATATGTAAAATAACAACAACAATAATAATAACAAAATAACTAATATTTACCAAATTCTTATTATGTGTGAAATACTGTTCCAAGTGTTTTATGAATTAATTTATATAATTCTCACGATCTTATCAATAAAATGCTATTTATTATCTCCATTATACCAATGACGAAACTGAAGAAAAAAGGTTAAATAACTGGTCTAAAGTGGAAACTAGTGTATGATGTGTTCTTGGCCAACACTCTTAATCACTAAACTCTCACTTAACATGATATTTAAGATAATATGACTAGTCAGGAAAAGGGTAGAGAAGAAATAGAGGCTAGTTTAATTAAAAAGAAAATAATCTGATTGCTTATTCCTAAACTGTTGCAACTCTCTTTCTTACAATTTCCAGATTATGTCTGCATTCAAATTTTCATTTTCTAAGAAACAGAACCTGATTGTCTTGGTTTAGATTATATGATCACTGGGAGTGCTTAGGCTGCTAACCAAAAGGTCGGCAGTTCGAATCCACCAGCTGCTCCTTGGAAACCCTATGAGACTATGGGGCAGTTCTATTCTGTCGTATTGGGTTGCTATGAGTCAGAATAGACTTCATGGCAACAGGTTTGGTTTGGTTTTGGTTATGGGTGATCCATTCAATTGTGATGGAAGAATAGGTCACAGAATCTCTTGAGCTATCTCTTTGGGATTCTTGTGAGACAGTATCTCGAAGAATTAAATAGACTGAGGTGGGGAAAATTATTGAAATGGCTTATATGTGGAGATTCTAAGTAGTTTTGAGGAATTCAGGAAAGAATTCATAGAAATGTTAATGTGTGAAATAACACTGGAGAATGAATAGCATTTTACGATTCAGATAAATAAAAACACAATGAGATACAAAGTTCCTAAATTCACCGAGTTAGAATCTATTAAGTGAAGAGAGTTAGCTTAAATTGTGCCATATAAAATTAAGTAAAAATTCAGTTACAGCTTACAGAAGTCCTTCCTAAAGAAGTTGTAATGAAGATCTTTATTCATGGCAAACTAAAATAATGGATGCAATGCTAGGGGAAAATATTTTTAAATATATGTATTAATAGTTGGAACAAATAGCAGCAATCACAATAAGATAAATATTGAGTTTAAAGACTGAGATTATCAGTTTGGTTTAAAATACTTTATTTTGTTTAAAAAGACATCTATAACCTATAAGAAAAAAGAGGTTGAAAGCTAATGGTTGAAATAATAAATGCCAGACTAGTACTAAAATAACAATTATAATAACTACTAATGTAACAATTAGACAACTTAGACTTTACAGCCAAAAAGCGTGACTAAGAAGTACCACTTTGTATTGATAAAAGCTTTAATTCATCAGGAAGTTATAACAATTCTGAACTATATGCACCTAATAACATTGCTTTGAAACATAAAAGGAAAATTTAACAGATCTACAAAAAGAATTTGAAAAATTCATTATCAAAGTGTACGATTTAATGCACCTCTCTTGCTAATCAATATATTAAAAAGACAAAAAATATTAGAAGAAAGATTTCAATAACAGAAATAGGAAGCTTGATCCAAAAGTTTAATATAAACACAGTATTTAACAAATGGGAAACACACTTCTCATACACATAAGAAGTACTTTAACAGCATTAACCACATAGTAGTCCTTAGAGAAAGTTTCAAAAAATTATGAAGATGATATTCACATATAACAATAAAATTTATATATAAAATATTGTATTTGTTATAAGAGATAGCTAAAATATACATTTGGAAATTTAAAAACACATTACTCAGGTAGCAAAGAAGATATTACAATGAAAATTTGAATTTATTTAGCCTAACCATCAACAATGAAGAAAACACTATAAATTATAACAAATATTTAAATATAAATTTATAAATATACAAATACGTGACTTATGTGTCTGCATATACATGTATGTTCAATAAAGTGTTATCACTGAGTTCTTTATTAAACTAAAAATATACGTTATTTACTCTTTTGTATATGATATATTTCAGAGTAGGATCTGAGATATCGAAGAATGGTAAGATTTGGTTAGATGAAAATTGGAAAGACAGACTTATAAACAAATTTTTGCAATAAATAAAACCAACAAGTGAATCTTTATTATAAACAAAAATGGTTATAAATAACTAATTTAATATCTCATTTGACCCTCTCAACAGCCCTAAGAGGCAGGTAATCATCCTATTCACCCCTTTCACAGAGGAGGTAACAGAAGTAAAGAAAGATTAAGTCACTTGCCCAGGGATGTACAACATTTAGGTGGTAAAACAAGAAAGAGAACTTAGGTGGTCTCTCACCAGAGCTGGCTCTCTTCACCTCTATGATACGCTGCCTCTTAAAAGAGTGCTCAGTCCCTATGACACCAGATTATTGAATGATGAAACTAGGGAATGCAGAGAGTAGGCATGAGCACTTCTGGCGGCTCAGACACTTCTCATTACAGCAATCCTGCATCACAGGTTTACGGTTCTCACCTGACTAAAGTCAAGAGTGCTGATGTATTAGCATCTCGATTTATTAATTCACTTTACTGAAATTCAATTCCAGCAACAAGAAAATGTGTCTTGTGGTCCAAGGAGTTTGCTTTCGAGTTTCATTACACCTTGAAAGGAGGATAATTAGTAATTGTGTGGTTGTTTGATGATTATGAAATCAGAGTGAACCTGGTTAGATATTCTTGAGGAATATTTCATATAAGCCATGGTGAATAGGTGAAAATATACCTATTGATAGAGAACATCTCTCTATCCACTGCAATGCTTTTCAAAGCATCTGTGTGTTGACTTAACATTTTAGCTTAAAGGTCAAGTTTTAAGGGAAGCATTTTCTGACATTCAAATTAAGGTTAAATTGCCAGGTTTGTTCATTCTGTATCACAGGGACCCAGCATAGGGTGTAGCGTATGGCAGGCGCTCCATAACTATTTGTTGAATTAGCTCCCACGTTAACCCTCTTTTGTTGTCCTATATTTAGATTTCCAGATTACATGCAGTCTTGGCTTTATTTTTATCCCGACTTCTTAAGGTAATACATCATTTCTCCTAGTGGATATCCATATCCTGATGATTAGTTACAATCTTTTGTATATATGTACATATATTTTATATATATATATATATATATATATAAATCAATCAATCAAAATCCTACTTCACCTCCCAGATGTTCTATCCTTGTCACATTGTGTAGATTTAGTTGTCCCCCAAAGCATATATTAATGAATTATCTTTTAGGATTTCCTTCTCTTCATCCACCAAGTGTTCATTCTTACTTAAGATCATGCTAAGTGACTAGTTACGCTAAGGGAGGAATCTTAATATTTATACATATTTTTTTTTCCAAAAGATATGTTTTTCTTTTAAAGTTGTTTCTTAAAAATCAGGTTATCCATTTGCAGCCAGAGTCTTAGAGCTTCTTGAAGAACTTATGATGAACTAGAAAGGAAAATCATGGGCCCAGAAAGAGGCTTAAGAGAGTGGCCCCAGGGAGCAGAAAAAAAGAAGCGGTCATGTGAAGCCTGGCTGGAGTCAGTGAAGCAGAGCTGTGTGTTCAAAAGAGAAATGGGTTTGAACCAGAGACACAAACATTTCTGGAGGATTCAGAGCCTAGTTCTGGGCCTGGGAAGGACTTTCATAAACATTGCCTACTACCTAGTTGACACTCAAATATTTGTTTAATGAATTAGTGCCTAGATAAGAATTGGAGGGCTAGACCTGGAAGAAAGTGCACCATAATTAGGCAGAAACATATAGAGGTATGGACAGGTAGGAAGAAAAAAAAAAAAAATCACACAAGATTTGATTCAGAGAGAATGCCCAAAACACCAAGAGTTGAAAAAGTGTACCGTGGACTATCTAGAATGAAATATACTTCATCTGGTACTGGTCCAATTCTGTTGTGGTTGGTAATGTTAGGTTACTTGACGTCACAGGTGGCTTGACTGAAACATAAATGGAAACTGACTTCCCAAGATCAACTACAGGTCAAAAGTTTAGTTCCATCTTGAGTTCCCAAACTTATTTTTAGTCCAAGGGGACACTTGTTTCTAAATTATACATCGAAACTTTGATCTGAATCAGGCTATGCTCTGCAGGCCCCTGCACCCCTACTATGAGAAAATGTATCCTTTTACCAAGTTTGAAATAAAAACAAAGTGAAATTTGAGCGGTGCAAAGTGAAAAGGTCCTTCCAGCCCCCAGTGACCTGAGATACCTACATTTCAGACAACTACATGCCATAACTTAGTCAATATATGATAAGACACACGGACAGAATTCTTTAAAATAGCTGTTGTGCAAAGCTATGTTAGCAAGAGAGATAAATGATTTCTTAAAGATTTTGAACTCTGAGTAATCTAAAAAATCTATTGAAAACTGTATTTTGATATAGTTTGATATAATTTGTGTTCTTAAACAAAAGAGGTATTGTGAATAGCATTTAAAAAAAATAAGATTTATTGAAGTTGATACTAAAATCCCCTATTTCTTGGCTTCTGGATTGCTCTTTGAATAATATAAAACAAAATAACCGTGCAGCTTCACTTGTGGCTTTAAAAATTGACTCACTAAGGTTGAATGTCAGGTAATTTCATTTAATGTTCAGTTTTAAAAGAGAAAAAGGGGAGAAAGGTTTAGATGAAAAGTAGAGTGTGTGACCTTAGAGATGTATTTATAAGGTCTGACTGCAGCAGCCAAAAATAATAACCATTGAACCTAGTGAATAATTTAAGGCCAATGAGCTAACAGTGATCTTTGCAATGGGATATTAATACGTAAATATTTTAGTCAGCTTTTTCACACCCAGCATAAAAATGCCTTGTATTTTATCTACAGTCTCACTCTAGGTGAAATTTCTGAGAGGTTCTGTGTTCTCACAGATGTCTTTATATACACATTCACACGTTATAATTAAATGATTTTACTACCCAAATACATTCAAGAAAAAATGATTATATTTTCTAAAATATGCAGTGATGATTCCTAAGGCCATGTTTCCTTTTACACCTTGGGACGGTGCTATAAGAGAATTGGTTCCTTTATCTGGGTCTATGTGCTATGACAGTGTGATTTACTGAAGATTAGACCAATTTGTTTTTTTAACCAATACTTGGTCTTGAAGAAATACTACTGCAATTGACAAATATTTGTGAGCTTATAAAAAAAAATCTGTTACATGTCTAGACAGACAGAGCGAGCGAGAAGTACCCATATACCGTATTTTTATGCAAATAATGCATGCCTTCTATGTTTGTTTGCCAACCACCACCCCCATGCATTTTCATAGGCACCACTATGCCAATTTTTTACATTTTGCCATAAAAACAAAAATTAGCATAGAGCACTTATGAAAAAACCTCATGGGAGAGGGCACTGTTGGCAAACAAATGTAGAAGATATGTGTTATTTGCATATAAATATGGTAATTACATCTATATATAAATTAATATGTATTGTTAACCCCCCTTTTTTTTTTTGATGTTAATAAACCAAAGGAATGAATCTGGTTTTCAGATAAATGATTTATTTTTATCTATGTTTCCACTTGCTTGTTCCTTTACAGTAGGGATGTTTGCTATGAATTTGCTATAAATTTATGATGTATGCTTATCACATTACGTGGTGGGGAGGGGACTAGAAAGGACACTCCAAAACCAAAACCAAACCCGTTGCCATCAAGTCAATTCCAACTCATAGCAACTCTATATTAGATCATAATCTAGAGGCTTGAGTTCTGGCTCTAAAAATCAAACCAAATCCGTTGCTGTCAAGTTGATTCTAACTCATAAGAACCTTACAGGACAGAACTTCCAGGAACTTCCCCAAAGGGTTTCCAAGGCTATAATCTTTACAGAAGCAGAATGACACACCTTTCTCCCACGGAGAATCTGGTGGGTTTGAATCACCAACCTTACATTTAGGTCCTGGCCCTGCTCAGGTACAAACTGAGCAAGTCCTTCATCTGTCTCAATTCATTTTTCTTTCCTTAGATGAAAAGGTGTCTCTGGCTAATTGATAAGGTCTCTCTAACTGCATTCATGAATGAATGAGCTGTGTCAATAACTGAGATCCAAAAATATTGTAGATAAATGGAACCTTGGGAAATGGAATCATATTTTAATGGCTTCCCCCCCCCCCCCCCAAAATGTGGAAAATCTTAAGAGTAAGATTCTTAGTCATTGTTTTTCACTTCCTTTTGTAGAGTGTGGCTTTTCATAGGCCACAAACTTGGGTGCATAAAAAATGGAACTATTTTTTATTTAAAGCCATAATAAATGAATTTAAGACTATTCCAAGGCCAAGTAGAAGAAATTTTTTATAAACAATTTAGATTGTTCATCAGTTTCTCTATATTCGTCTAAATTTTTCTTGGCTAAAGGAGACTTTAGGCACTAGTGCAGGGAGGCACTACATCATCCTGTTTGTCCTTACGTTCCACTTTTAACCCAGCTAGAATTGCCTGAGTTTATCTAAGTTTACTTGCAATAGCTGTCTTCCAGTCTCTAGATCCTTGAACTCATTGCCTCCTCCTCAGTCTATTGAGCCTCCTTAGGCCACCCTGTCTCTCTGTTCCCCTCCAGTTCCTCTTTCAGAGCCTAAAAACATATATTGGATATTTTGTAAAGGTGGTTGATAGCTACAGGAAAGTGAGGGTTATTTCAATCTGTCTATGACTAGGCACATTATCATCATGTCAATTCTATAGTTGCTGTACTGCCTTTGAGTATCTGGGAACTCTTCAAGGCTTGTCATCTTCCTAGACTTGCTCTGGAAGTCAAGGAACAAGTTTCATTATTTTTAGGAACCCCAAATATCTGAGGACTCCATTTTCTATCCTCTCTGAAAACTTGGGTCTAGTGAAGATAGCAAATTAGAGGTCCCTTATCAAACCCTTACCAGTGTTTATGCTTTATTCTTCCTTTCAAAGAGTCCTTTCTCTCCCAACATGGGAATATTTACATTTTCTGAGTTATTCTGCTTTGCATCTCTCCTATGTTCAATATTATTTTTAAATAACTTTCAGGTCTCAGCTCTTGAAATTTAAAATAAACTGGGTTCATGTAAATCAAAACCTTTCTTCTCAAAGATACAGTATCTTTCTTGAATTTCAAAGATTATTTTGGAATACAAAGTCAAATAATTTCACTTATTACTGTTCTCTGAATTTCTATGTGCCTTCCTTCTTTTCGTTTGGCAGCGGACACTGCTGAGCCACTGGAGTAATCTGGGGCAACCAGGATCTATACTTCATAGTTGTGCAGTTCAGAAAAAGACACCACCTCTGGGTGGATGCAATAGAAACCAGACACTATCTAGGTGGATTGATCTTCTGGGTACAATGTTAGGCAATGGGACAGAAAATGTTTACTTTCCTCACAGTGAATGCTGCCCCACGAGATGGGCCACAGCTTCGTGAATGGAGCACAGACTGGATTTCAGGTCACTCTGGCCGTTTAGTGGGTGCCGCTGTTCAGGATCCCCTCACAGCACAGACATAAAATGCATCCCTAGTAGCAAACAAAACGCAAAGGGTACCTTAGTCACCTAGTGCTGCTGTAACAGAAATACCACAAGTGGGTGGCTTTAACAAACAAATGTATTTTGTCACAGTGCAGGAGGCTAGAAGTCCGAATTCAGTACTAGCTCTAGGAGCAAACACTCTCTGTGCATTCTAGGGGAAAATCTTTTTCTCAGCTTCTGTAACCCTGGCGTTCCTGGGTTCTTGGGTGATCTTCACATAGCATCTATCTTTACCAATTTGTGCTTGTGTCTCTCTGTGTCTAATCTGCTTTTTTTATATCTCAGAAGTCATTAGGTTTAATATACACCCTACACTTACATGACCTCATTAACATAACAAAGAAAGCCCTATTCCACAACGGAATTACATCCATAGGTATAGGGTTTAGGATTCCAGCACATAGTTTTGGCATACATAAATCAATCCACGAGAGAGGGAATGGGGGAGCACTTCTAGTAATATCTCAGAATTGTATTCTATCACCTATATTTCTTCAAAATAAGTTAAACTTTTTATTACTGTAATCCAAAAAGTAACAATGTGATTTGAAACTTGTAAAAAAATTCAAACATGTTATACTAAAAAAAATAAAGTTATAATTTATTTTAGAGCTCCAGTGGCACTGTGGTTAAGAGATTAGCTGCTAACCAAAAGGGCGGCAGTTTGAATATACCAGCTGCTCCTTGGAAACCCTATGGGGTACTTCTGCTCTGTCCTATAGAATCCTCTTAACAGCAACAGATTTGGTTTGGTTTTTGGTATAATTTCTTTTAATGGAATGGTCCCCAAAAGAGGGATGTTTATACAAATCTTATATTGTCATTTGCTTGGATCTACTAAACAAATGCACTCTGATATTTAAGTGGTGGAAAGAATACTACTTCCCTATTCTATTGTCTGTCAGTTTGTTTTACTGTGTTAGCTTGCATGTTGCATGGTGGACAGGTTTCAATGGAGCTCCCAGACTAAGATAGACTAGGAAGAAGGACCTGGGGATCAACTTCTAAAAATAACCGGCCAGTGAAAACCTTATGAATGGCAGTGGAACATTGTCTTAAATAGTGCTGGAAGAAGAGCCCCTCAAATTGGAAGGCACTCAAATTCAAATGGGGAAGAGCTGCCTCCTCAAAGTAGAGTCTACTGTAGTGACATGGATAGAGTCAAGCTTTGGGGAATTTCATTTGCTGATGTGGCAAGACTCAAGATGAAAAGACATAGCACCAAACATCCATTAATAATTGGAACACGGAATGTATGGAGTATGAGTCTAGGAAATTGGAACTCATCAAAAATGAAATGGAATGCATAAAGATGGCTATCCTAGGCATTAATGAGCTGAAGTGGACGGAATTAGCCATTCTGAATCGGACAATCATATGGTTTACTGTGCTGGGAATGACAAATCAAAGAGGAATGACATCACATTCATTGTCAAAAAGAACATTTCAAGATCTATCCTGAAGTACAACACTGTCAGTGATAGGATAATATTCATATGTCTGCAAGGAAGACCAGTTAATATGACTATTATTCAAATTTATACACCAACCATTTGGGCCAAAGATGAAGAAATTGAAGATTTCTTCCAACTTCTGCAGTATGAAATTGATCAAACATGCAATCAAGATTCATTGATAATTATTAGAGATTGGAATGTGAAAGTTAGAAACAGAGAAGAAGGATCCGTAGTTGGAAAATATGGCCTTGGTGATAGAAACAATGCTGGAGATCCCATGATAGAAGCTGGCAATACCAATGACTTATTCATTGCAAATACCTTTTTTCAACAAAATAAACAGTGACTATACATGTGGATCTTGCCAGATAAAATACACAGGAATCAAATCGACTACATCTGTGGAAACAAAGACAAGAGAAGCTCAATATCATCAGTCAAAATAACACCAAGAACTGACTGTGGAACAGACCATCAGTTGCTCCTATGAAAGTTCAAGTTGAAGCTGAAGAAAAGTAAAAAAAATCCATGAGAGCCAAAGTATGACCTTGAATATATCCCACCTGAGTTTAGTGACCATCTCAATAATAGATTTGATGCATTGAACCCTAATGACTGAAGACCAGATGAGTTATGGGATGACATCAAGGACATCAATCATTAAGAAACCAAAAAGTCATTAAAAAGACAGGAAAGAAAAAAAGACCAAAAGTCAGAAAAGACTCTGAAACTTGATGTTGAACATAGAACAGCTAAAGTGAAAGAAAGAAATGATGAAGCAAAAGAGCTGAACAGAAAATTTCCAAGGGCAGCTTGAGAAGAAAAAATAAAATATTATAAGCAAATGTGGCAAAGACCTGGAGTTAGAAAACCAAAAGGGAAGAACACACGTGGCATTTCTCAAGCTAAAAGAACTGAAGAAAAAACTCAAGCCTCAAGTTACAATATTGAAGGATTCTATGGGCAAAATATTGAACAACACAGGAAGCATCAAAAGAAGATGGAAGAAATACACAGAGTCACTGTACCATTTCAGGAGGTAGCATAAGATGAAGAACTGGTGGTATTGATGGAAGAAGTCCAAGTTGTGCTGACGGCATTGGCGAAAAACAAAGATCCAGGAATTGACAGAATACCAATTGAGATGTTTCAACAAACAGATGCAACACTGGAAGCCCTCGCTCCTCTATGCCAAAAAATTTGGAAGAAAGCTACCTGGCCAGCTGACTGAAAGAGTTGCATATTTGTGTCTGTTCCAAAGAAAGTTGATCCAAAAGAATGTGGAAATTAGGGAACAATATAATTAATATCACACGCTGAAGATAATTCAAAAACAGTTGCAGCAACACATCAAAAGGTAACTGCCAGAAATTCAAACCAGATTCAGAAGAAAATGTAGAATAAGGGATATCATTGCTGATGTGAGATGGATCTTGGCTGAAAGCAGAAAATAACAGAAAGATATTTACCTGTGTTTTATTGACTATGCAAAGGCATCAGACTGTGGATCATAACAAAGTACGGATAACATTGAGAAGAATGGGAATTCCAGAATACTTAATTCTGCTCATGTGGAACTTGTATATAGACCAAGACACAGTCGTTCAAACAGAATGAGGGAATTGGTTTAAAATAAGGAAAGTGTGCATCAGGGTTGTATCCTGTCACCATATTTATTCAATCTGTATGCTAAGCAAATAATCCAAGAAGCTGCACTATATAAAGAAGAATGTGGCATTAGGATTGGAGGAAAACTCATTAACAACCTGCCTTATGTAGGTGACACGATCATTCTTGCTGAAAGAGAAGAGGACTTGAAGCACTTTCTGATGAAGATCAAAGACTACTTTCATTATGGATTACACCTAAACAAAAATAAAACAAAAATCTTCACAACTGGACCAATAAGCAACATCATGATAAATGGAGAAAAGTTGTCAAGGATTTCATTTTACTTGGATCCACAATCAATGTCCATGAAAGCAACAGTGAAGAAATCAAACGACATATTGCATTGGGGAAGTCTTCTGCAAAAGACCTCTCTCAAGTGTTAAAAAGCAAAGATGTCACACTAAGATATCACACTAAGGTGTGCCTGACCCAAGCCATGGTATTTGCAATCTCCTCATATGCATGCAAAAGCTGGACAATGAATAAGGAAGACTGAAGAAGAATTGATGTCTTTGAATTATGGTGCTGGCAAAGAATACTGAATATACCATGGACTGCCAGAAAAATGAACAAATCTGTCTTTGAAGAGGTACAGCCAGAATGCTCCTTAGAAGCGAGGATGGTGGGACTGAAGACTTTGTCTCACATACTTTGGACATGTTATCAGGAGAGACCAATCCCTGGAGAAGGACTCATGCTTGGTAAAGTAGAGGGTCAGGGAAAAGGCGGAAGACCCTCCATGAGATGGATTGACACTGGCTGCAACAATGAGCTGAAACATAGAAACAATTGTGAGGGTGGCGCTGGACTGGGCAGTGTTTCCTTTTGTTGTACATAGATTTGCTATGAATCAGAATCAAGTCGATGACACCTAACAACAACATTAACAGTCCTCTTTTGTCATCTCTCATTGTTTAGAAATTCTCCTAGTTTGAACTGATCACACTTACCAAAACCCATCTGCCAATGCTTGCGGGATAGAAAAAATACTTTCTCATTAATTATCTTCTTGTGTATGTGGTGTTAATTCCTAAGGAAATGTACAGCATTAAGAATATGTCTAATATGATTAAATAAGGAATTCTGAAGTCAGACCTAAGCAATACTTACAACTCAGTAGAGTTCTGCACATCATAAATATATCGCAAAGGCAATCTTACTTTCCTAATGTATGTTTTTAAGTAGTAGAAAAATGGGCTTCAGAATAAGCTCTTTGAGAATATGCTATTAGGAAAAAACTTAAACCAACATATAGATTGAAATAATTTTATAGGTTTCTCTTTTATTGATTATCAATACACTTTATTTGAATAGTCCTAACAAAGACCAAAATCACTTTACAAAAACGACTATAAACCTGATCAAGTACTAGCATCAGAGCACTGTGCTACCTTGACAATATATTTGAAAAGTGAAAGTAAATCAATAATAATTATACAAACTAAAATATCCTACCTTTTCTTGTTAATACTGTGATTGTAAAAAATGTAGTGTAGATATGAGGATTTTTTTCAAGAGCACAATAGTCTATTAACTAAATTTGTCAAAAGTGTGTTATTCTACCAAATTTCAGAAAGCAACCTCAATTTCTAATAATTAAGAAGATTATAGAAATGAAGCATAAGACATAGGAATTAAAGAAAAATGGTTGGGACGTTGAAAAATTACCTTGAAATTGTTATACTAACTTTTTTCCAACATTAGTTAGAGAAGTAATAAAATACGTGTTTTAAAGAAGACATTAATTATAATGGGACATAAGTAAAGATCCATTAGCATGTGTATCTATTGGAGACATATTAAATAACTCAAGACAGTGGATTAGTATTGTGTAACCTTCTTGAAAATTTCTAAACCATCTATTTCTACATCCTTACTAGCATTGATTGCAATCAGTTGAATTAGTACTTTATGTTCATTTCCTTTCATTTGCTATTATTTCACACAGGGGAATATTTGCATTTGCATTGTTTTCCTGACATAAGCAAAACCTATTTCAAAATTCATACCTGCTTTACTGTACTAGAACTTTGTATCCTATTACTTCATCCAGTAAGTCATCGTTTTCATAGGAATGTTGACTATAAGAATCTTGCTTTAACAGTAATCCAAGGATAATTTTTTTAAAGATCAGTAAGAGTTAACTAAAGAAATTACAAGTAAAATTTCATCCAGTTAAAAAAATAATATTTCTTACTTAAAAATTAATCTCTAGGAAGACAAAAGGAGAGAAACAGAGAAACTATAGATTAAGAAGTACATTAAGGTATTCATTAAAAAGCATTTAGTGAAACAACCGAATCTCAAAACACGAAACCACTCAATAATTCTAGTCTTACTGCCTGGTCTAATGTAATGCTGCAGACAGGACTCAGGTGATGGGAAGGAAGTGTCTACACCACATGTTGAGTAAAAGGAAAGCACCTAGCCTTCACTTGCATTCATTTAGTACCTTCCTGAGCATAGTAGATGTTTGCTGCTCTTTAATCAACTGCTGTATTAAATTATTTTCTCCTTAATTCTTGCCTTTATATCTAACGAAGATATTTATCTGCATGAAATCTATGGGTTTTCAGTACACTGGGTGGCTATTTTAAAGCACATTTATTGCTTTAGATTTCTGGAATTAGTTATTATCAGAAAGAGATGAGAAAATTACTATGTTCTACAAGGGAAAATTATTATTCTATGTGTGCATATATTCTTTTAGTAAAAATACATAAAATTCTTATTACCCAGTCTAATTATAACATTGCAATGATCAGTTTATACTTTTGAGTTGAACTGGTTCATACAAATTAACGTACTTTACAGTCATCTTCTATATATCCAAGGTACACTGGGAAATCTAGATGATCTTGAAGTACTTCTAGTTTAGCCACCCAGCCCAGACTATTATCTCCAGTAAACTAACACTGTCAAGCCACTTCCCACCCTCTACAGGAACAGTTTCAGTGACAGTGACTCACTCTATAGGGTTCTGAAACAGCTGGTCCTCACTTTGAACATCCCTGATTATAAGGAATGTGAACAACAATATAGCTACGTGAAACTTTTCTTCAATGACCCTTTTTCTTTCCCTTGGGGTCCGATAGAACAAGTTAATTCCTTTTTCCAACCACAAATTTTCAGGTATTTAAAAACAACTTTTTCATTCCTTCTAAATCTTTTCTTTATTACCCTAAATATTTCCAGTTCTTTCAAACTTTTCTCATTTGAAATGATTCTATTCATTTCATTATTCACTATATCTACCACATCATTACTTATGACACTTGCTCTATTTTATCTATGTTAGTTTCTAAATGTGCTATATAAGAAATGAAATATTATAGATATGCATTGTGATATCAAATATGCCAAAGCTTCATCTTTCTGGATACTCCACTATAACTAATGGCATTCTTGAATCATACTGGGATTTTCTGAAGGCCTATCATTCAGTTGGGTTACTATGAACTTTCTAAAATCCCTTACTTTTTATATTATAATTAAGCCATTTATCCTATATCCCATTTATTAAGTGTCTTATATTTAGGAAGCACTGACTTGGTATTACTGGGGCAGTTATTACCGATTTAGAGTCAGTTTGGGCTTTAGTTTTATTAAATGCCATCCTGATAGGCTCAGGCAGTGTGCTGATTTAAAATTAAGTTTGGAAATCATATGTAATCATTTATCTAGACTAAAGAAGGGCTTCATAACTAGGAGGAACTAGTAATTTTTTCTTTTTTCTCTAACTGTCAATTCAGTTTGAGTGAGAGCACAAGGTGGGATAGTTCTCTTGGTGTGCAAAAGAAGGCAGTTTAGTATTCTTTTTGTTTATAGGTAAAAAAGAATTGTAGTTTAGTTTCTTTATTTAATAATATGTGTGTTATGTAAGTCAATGTGAGTATCAATTAACTTATATTCATTAGAAAAGTAGAGAAAATAAATAATAGTGTGACCAGTAAAAATGGGCCCAGACAAAACTTACAGTCTTTCCCTTCCCTACTTCCTCTGCCTTAAAGAAAAAAAAAAAAATCTCAAAATTCTTCAATAAATGAGAGAAGTATGTTTGGCTAAGGAAATAAGAGACTCTTGAGTGAAGGGGTTGAGGAAGTGAGGATGAGCAACCATTTCCGTCAGTGATGGAAGCAAGCTTAATGAATACAGTGCAGGGGTGTAGGTAAAATAATTTTCATAGTTCTGTTGCTTTCCCAAAAGTCCAAGGTGGTTGCTGGATGAAAGAGCATCTGAGCTTTGCCTCAGGACTCTGGCAGTACACAGCATGCCAGCCCCGTGGTAAAACATCAGCTGTATTGGCTTCATCCTCCCCTGGATAATAAGACCCCATTTAAAGCCAAATTTAAAAATATGCATTTTTTAACAGACCAAACTGATTTATTCTTTCTGCTACTTCAGTAATCCAATGACTTTTTTTTTAAAAATTAACTCTTTAGAATTATCTACTTTTGGGAAAAAACTTTTCTTTTTCTTTCTCTTATAGATTAAAGACTCCAGTGCAATACTTTCCCAGAGGCCTTTCTGTTCTTGTTTCAAACAATGTCTAGATCCACTAGTGGAAGAACACTCCAGATGACTGACACACAGAGGCCTGAAATTATATCTTGTGCTGTCTATGTCTTTAGTAAGAAACAAACTATATAAACTTCGTCTTAACTAACTAGGCAAGAGAGAGTTCTTCTATGTCTATCTTTAGTTAAGAGATATGGAAGTTTATTATTTCATTGTTCTCTCCCTAGGCAGAGGTCTTCACCATATAAAACATTACTGTTGTTGTTAGGTGCTATCTAGTTGGTTCTGACTCATAGCGACCCTATGCACAATGGAACGAAATACTGCCTGGTCCTGTGCCATCCTCACAATCGTTGTTATCCTTGAGCCCATGGTTGCAGTCACTGTTTCAATCCATCTCGTTGAGGGTCTTCCTCTTTTTTTGCTGACCCTCTACTTTACCAAGCATGACGTCCAAAATATTACCTCCTCAAAACTGTCCAACTTAATTTATTGGGATGATTTTTGGAATATTTTTAATAAGCACAGAAATGTGTATTAATCCTAACATTGTAAGACAGCACATATCAAATGAAAAGAATGAGATATAATTTTACATGCCTGAAATGGAATAAATTGAAGGAAACTACATAGTATTTCAAAGATTCCCAAATTTATAGGCCATTATTGTCTTTAGCTTATGAAAGTATTAAGAATGTTTTTCTCATAAAATAAGAATCATAATAGACAAACACCAGAAGATAAACTAGATAACTGGGAGCTCCTGAAAATTAAACACTTATGCTCATCAGAAGACTTCATCAAAAGAATAAAAAGAGAACTCACAGACTGGGAAAAAAAAATTGGCTATGACGTACCTGACAAGAGGCTAATCTCTAAAACCTATAGAATATTCCAACACCTCAATAACAAAAAGGAAAATAATCCAATTTAAAAATGAGTAAAGCATATGAACAGACACTTCACCAAGGAAGATGTCAACAGATGAATGGATAAACAAATTATGGTACATACACACAGTGGAATGCTATGCAACAATAAAGAACTGATGAATCACTGAAACATCTCCCAATATGGATGAATCTGGAGAACATTATATTGAGTGAAATAATTCAATCATAAAAGGACAAATACTGTGTGAGACCACTAGTATAAAAACTCAAGAAAAGGTTTACCCACAGCGGAAAAAAAAAAAAAAAAAACTTTGATGGTTATGAGGGGGTGGCGAAAACACTAACTAGATAGTAGACAAGTGGTAGGTTTGGTGAAAGGAAAGACAACATACAACAGGGAAAGTTAGCACAACTTGACCAAGGCAAAGCCATAGGAGCTTCCTAGACATATTCAAACACCTTGAGGGAACAAATTACTGGGGCTCAGGCTGGGGACCATTGTCTTGAGGAACATCTAGGTCAACTGGCATGACATTGCTCATAAAGAAAATGTTCTACATCCTACTTTGGTGAGTAGTGTCTTGAGACTTAAAAGCTTGCGAACAGCCGTTAAAATACATCTATTGGTCCCATCACGTTTAGAGCAAAGGAGAATGAAGAAAACAAAAGACACAAGGAAAATATCAGTTGAAAGGACTAACGGACCACAAGAACCACAGCCTCCACCAGCCTAAGTCCAGAAGAAATAGATGGTGCCTGGCTTCCACCACAGACTACTCTGACAGGGGTCACAGTAGAGGGTTCCAGACAGAACAGAAGAAAAATGTAGAACAAAATTCAAATTCACAAAGAAAGATCAGACTTATTGGTCTGACAGAGACTGGAGGGGCCCCTAAAACTATGGCCCCCAGACACTCTGTTAAAAGAATTGAAGCTACTTCCAAAGTCCAACTTTAGCCAAGGATTAGACAGGCCTATAAAATAAACAATAACACATGTGAGGAGCATGCTTCTTACTTTAATCAAATATAGGAGACCTAATGGGCAACATCTACCCAAAAGCGAAGATGAGAAGGCAGGAAGGGACGGGAAAACTAGATGAATGGACACGGGGAACCCAGGGTGTAAAGTGAAAAGGGGAGAGTGCTGACACGTTGCGGGGATCACAGCCGATGTCACCAAAAATTTGCATATAAATTTTTGAATGAGAAACTAATTTGTACCGTAAACATTCACCTAAAACACAATTAAAAAAAAAAAAAAAGAATCATAGTGAACAATAGCCTTTGTTGTTTTTAAAATTCTCTTGTTAAATTTTCTAACTTGTCTTAAATGGTATGAATTTATCAGGTATTTCTATGTGTGCCTACACAAGTAGAATTAATATTTTTGATATTTGTGCCCACAGTCCTTTAATTATTAGTTCTAATAATTAATTAAATAATTAGGTCTAATTAATATTAATAATATAGATAATATGTATAAAATAAAGCAATTAGATAAACCAAAGACGCAGTTTGGCATTTGCAAACTTTTTTCCATAAAGGGCCAGATAGTAAATATTTTCTCCTTTATGGGCCATACAGTCTCTGCCACAACTACCCAACTCTGCCTTTGTATCTAGAAAGAAGCCATATACAATATGTAAAGGAATAGGTATGGCTGTGTTCCAATAAAACTTTATTTACAAAAAAGTGTGGGCTGCATATGGTCTGTAGGCCATAATTTGCTAATCCTAATGCAGCTGATTTTCTCAACAGAAAAAAAGTTGTTCCAATATTTTTATTATAGCTTCGTAAATATAGTGTTCTATTATACCTGGATGAGGTTAAGTTTCCACAAGAGACAAGAAAAATATCTGGTTCATTAAGGATGTGACTTGATAAGAAATAACCATATGTTTTAAATGTGAATTGCAATGTGACAGACTAATTTCTTTTTTCTAGAAAGAAATGAATCTGGTGTTGAATCATCTACTGAAGATTTTTTGTTGTTATTGTTGTTAGGTGCCGTCAAGATGATTCCGAGTCACAGCGACCCTATAGGACAGAGTAGAACTGCCCCATAGTGTTTCCAAAGAATGGCTGGTGGATTTGAACTGCTAACCTTTTGGTTAGCAGCCAAGATCTTAACCACTATGCCACCAGGGCTCCATTGAAGATTAGCGTTCCTCAAATTATGCCTTAATTGTTCCTTAAAGCAAATTATTTTTTCTTCATATTTTTCCATTTCCTCTTTTCTATCTTAGTGGGATTACTTTCTCCTGTACAGCCAGATAAATAATAATCCTTATATTATTCTTAAACAGATTTTTAAACATCATAATTAATAGTTTAATCTAGAGGAGGCAAGACAGTAGTAGATAGCAGTATTCTAATATCACTTAAGAACAGTAGTCATATTTCAATCCTATATTTCATTCTGTAGAACAAATATATTTATATATAGAATATATTGATTAATTTGATTTATATTTCCTGCAAAGGAGAATAATTAGAACAATAAAAATAACCATCTACAGCACTGTTGAAAATTCCAAGAAAAAATAACATGATGCAGGCAATTCTCTCTCACCACTAAAATGCATTAGATATTCTGAAATGTAATTTTAGTTAAAAAATAAAAGAAAATACAAGAAACAGAGATGCCTGAAAACAAATGTTACAGGATATGACCAGTTGGTGAGATTCAAAATTAATGTGGAGATTATTCTGCAAAAGAGTACTAGAAGCTATTTTCTTAGTGAGATCTACTCAAGGAAATAAAATTCTTGTTTTTGAGTATCATGTGTGACCTTATTAATGTTAATTACCCACCTTGTGCATGTAATCTCATTTTCATGACAATAAACATGACCAGAATTATTTTTCAAATTTACTTATATTTCAGAGTGTAAAATTCAGTCATAGTACATCTCTGTTTATTTTAGTGTATGAAATAATAAATCTAAATTAGTGAGCTTAATTTTTTTACTTTTGCATTAGATAGTATATTCTTGTAATGCAAGACAGGCTTATACAGATTCAGAAAAATACTAAAGGGTATGAAAAGCAACTGAAATACAAAAATACTTCAAAATAAGTCTATTCATAGTATAAATATGAAGGTTCTGACTTCAGTAGGAAAAAACACAAATAAAATAGTAAAATCTATAAGAAGATATTCTGGAAAACATGGTAGAAGAACTTGGCTTTCATGAGACAAAAGCAAGGAGGAAAATAATAAGGTTGACTTGCTGTTGTATATTTATAACTTATTTAGAAAATTGTTATTTTAATAATAGCAAAATAACAGTTCTTATTTATTGTGTGTACTAAATGCCAAGCACTGTGCTAGGTAAGTTACAAAATTATCTCTGTTATTAAGTACAGTTTAATTTTTATCTCTAAAATCAGAATAGTCCGTCATTAGAAAAGATCCCATTTTAATATTGGGATTATACTTGTCATTCAAAATAAAAGTACATTTCGAATGTCCTCTAACAAGCAGAGCAACTACCCATTTCCTGAGGGATGATACTCAAAGTGCTGCATGTTATCTAGAGCTCCTTAATTGTTTGCAAACTTTCATCCAAAAAAATTGTTTCTTTTTAAAATCATGTAGTTCAGGTTTTTCCAAGTTACCATATACATTCTTGAGCAGCAAGCATGGAAGAATTAAGACCATGCCCTCAATGTTATTCTCCTTCACAACTCAGCAAACACTTCCTCACTCCGAGGACTTTCCCTATAGATCAGGGCTGTTTGATTGGCTTGGAGAAAGGCTATTGACTGAATTTTTTCCGTCTCTATATTCAAATGAAAGTATACTATGCTGACTTTGAATACAAAGGTGGAGAAAGGCCAAAGTAGAATTAGGTGTTATTTTAGGATAGCGGAAGTGTCCTTACTTCTTTTTATTTAAGTTTGCAAATATGTGTTTGATACCAAGTGCTAAACCTCATGTATTGGATGGTTCTTAAAAAAATGTTTTTTATTATACTTATTGAAATGATCTCATTTTTAAAAGATCAGTCACCCAATCAAAAGTTATAGCTGATCTCTCTTAAAGTTTCTTCAATTTTCGTACTGTAACAAGGAACATTTTAAACTGGTCTCAGACTCACATGACATATAATCACTGCCAACTGCATCAAAAGCCAGAGTCTGGGTAAAAATAAGTTATTTGACCAGAACAGCAGAACAAAGCTGAAAATCTTCTGACACCTGATCCCTTCAGCAGCTGTGGAAATCTATTGAAAGTGCTCTCCTTCTAATGCATTTGTCAGAATGCTAATTGGAAAAATGACTTCATGTCATGAGTCATACAGTCACCTCTGTGGACCTCATTAGACTTAAATGAGTAGACTCAAGTCCAGAGCAATCATTCAGATATAGCCATATGTTGGTAAAGAAGAACTCTCAGTAATCAGGCACCTGGTCAATTCTAAACATTGTAAAGTGCCCACATGGGGAAAAAAATCAAACAGAGATGTTTAACAGCAAAGGTAGATAAAAGGCATCATACCTCTCTGTTGTTGTTGGGTGCTGTCAGGTCGATTCCGACTCATAGCGACCCCATGTGACAGAGTAGAAGTTCCCCATGGTGTTTTCTTGGCTGTAATATTTATGGGAGCAGATCACCAAGTCGTTTTCCCACAGAGCTGCTGTGTGGGTTTGAATCACCAAACTTCCATTTAGCAGCTGAGCTCTTAATCATTGTACCACCAGGGCTCCTTATCAGATTACCTACCTGACTACCAAAAATACATAGAAGTTTGAAAGTATAAAAAGTTCAATCAAATTAAGTCAAATTTTAGGAAGCACTTAAGATGTGCCCTCATGCTGTGGGAAATAAAAAGTTAACTAAAATGAGGTCTTTAGGAGCTCACCATTCAGAAGGGAGACAACTGCTTATATAAATAACTTTAATAAAAGGAAAGCTATTAAAAATATTTAATACTAATGTTCCATTTCAGTTCATGGAAGAAAGTGCAGAAGGAAGATATTGATTATGACTTTATTATGTGGGGAAAAGGAGAGGAGCAAGGGACGGGGATATTTCTTGGGTTGGCCAAAATTTGAGCTAGGCCTGAAAAACTGGAGAAAAATTCTGTAGGCATGTATGGGCTTAGTGACAAGGAGGGGAGCAAGTGAGGAGGGCTTTAAGGGAGCAGATATTGCAGAGAAGAAGGCAGCGTTGCTGGGTATAATCATGTGACTATCATGGGAAGAGGAGTCCCTAAGCGGTGCAAACGTTTAAGCACTTGACTACTAACTGAAAAGCTGGCAGTTCAAACCCAACCAGAGGCACTTCAAAAGAAAGGTCTGATGATCTACTTCCGAAAGGTTACGCCTTGAAAACCCTGTGTAGTGCAGTTCTACTCTGAAACACATTGGGTCTCCATGAGTCAGGATCAAATCCATGGCAACTGGTGGATTTGAAGCAGTGGGACTTTGGTGCTGGTAAGATCAAAATGTCAGGAAAGTCTTTGAATGTCAGGCTAGGAAATCATGAGGATAAAACCACATAATTGCAAAAGACTTAATAAATGATATTAAATGAAAATGGATTGTTTCTAAGAGAATAGAAAATAACATTCTTAACTTTTTCACAGGTAAAACAATGTCTACAATCTCTTCATAGTCATGCACATGTACGATGTGAAATGCACTGCATCATCAGATCAACCAAATAATATTAGACTATTTATTTGGCACCTACAAGAAAACCCAACTGTTTATCTAAGCTTTACTTCATCTCAATGTCTTCCTATGAAATACTTCAACTGGCAAAGACCCCAATATTCTAATAAGAATTGATAATTCTATTAGGTACACACCTCAAATAAGCAAACATATATTGAAGAATTATTTCAGTCAAGAACTTAGATGCTAGAGAGGTGATGAATGTGTAATGGGGAATACAAACATATAAGGTCAATTACTGCTTTTTCTTTTCTTTATTTTTTTTCAGTAGCCTACTTTATGGTGTAAATCCAAACTGGTCATTGCTGATAAGACTGTCCTATCTAGTATTTTGGGGGAAAGTCATCTGCTTCTGAAACCTATGGTTTCACCTTTAACCTCAAAGTCAAGATGTCCTAGACTATGCATTCTCTCTATCCTGACTCCACCCCTCATGTCCCCATCCCTGGCTTTCCTGGTACGCTGACTATTTCAAACACTCTTGAGTCTGCTAATGTTGTTGAACTTTCAGATGGCTTACCTACCATCAGGCGAAGGGCAGGCTGAAGGCCAGGAAGCTTTATTACATGGGTTAATTTAATTTTTTATCAAAGTGAATGTTATCCACTGTAGTTCTGTATATGCCACTCTTTATCCCCAACTTTGTTTTTAAATAAAAATATTTAAATTAGATATAACATAAGTAAGTATAGGTACATAAAAGACTGTCACATAGATGAAGTTTCATGTGTGAGCATAGCCATGTAACTGATGTTGTTGTTGTTGTTTGGTGCCTTCAAGTCAGCTCTGACTCACGGTAACCCAATGTAAAACAGAACAAAACACTGCCCCACCCCGTGCCATCCTCACAATCATTCTGCTCAAGCCCATTGTTGTAGCCACTGTGTCAATCTATCTTGTTGAGGGTCTTCCTCTTTTTTCTCTGTCTCTCTACTTTACCAAGCATGATGTCTTTTTCCAGAGACCAATCCCTCCTGACAACATGTCCAAAGTATGTGAGACGTAGTCTCACCGTCCTTGCTTCTAAGGAGCATTCTGGCTGTATTTCTTCCAGATTTGATCTGTTCATTCTTTTGGTAGTCCATGGTATATTCAATGTTCTTTGCCAACACCACAATTCAAAGGCATCAATTCTTCAGACTTCCTTATTCATCGTCCAGCTTTCACATGCATATGAGGCGATCAAAAACACTATGGCTTGGGTCAGGCGCACCTTAGTCTTCAAGGTGACATCTTTGCTTTTCAACACTTTAAAGAGGTCTTTTGCAGCAGATTTGCCCGATGCAATGTGTCAAGTAACTGATAGGAGGTGGCAAATATATCTAGACCACAGTTTATTGGTGGTTGCCAACGGTGGGAGGGAGGTGCAGAGGGAGAGCCATTGTTTGAAAAGCAGTTTCTGTTTATTTTGAAGAGATATTTAGCATGGTTTAAAGGAAATGGTTGCACAGTATAGTTAGTGTAGTTGATATCACTGAACTATACACCTGAAAAAGGTTGAATAGGCAGATGTTGTATTATATATATTTCTACCAAAAAAAAAAAAAACTGATGATACTGCCTATGTACAACAAAACACCTCATTGGATTTGTTTTCTTGGTTTGGAGGTTTAGGGTCATGGTTTTGTGGGACATTCCAATCAGTTGGCCCAATATCTATTTTAGTACTTCTGTTCTACCTCCTAGTTAGCTGTGCAGTGCTTGAGGTTTTAAAAGCCTGCAAGCGGCCATCAAATGTACAGCAACTGATCTCCATTTGCACAGAGCAGCAGAGGAACATGAGGGTCAGGGATTGAAAGAGGAACTGAATATGTATCCACCTGCCTCCATGAATAACCGCTTTGTATGTCATGAGACCAGAAGAACTGGATGGTGTACAACTATCATTACAAAGTGATTTGATCAAAGATTCTAAGAAGAATCTTGATCAAAAGGAGGAAAATTTGTGGAACAGAACTTCAATTTCTCATCAAATCCAGACTTTCTGGAGCCGTTGAAGCTGGATGACTCCCCTGAAACTATTGCCTTAAGGAAATCTTTAAACCTTAAACCGAAACTATCCCCTAAAAGCATCTTTACACCAAGGCCTGGAGCATTCTGCTCTTTTAAAGAATTATCTATATGAGATGAAATTGACAACAGCAACTTGAAAGGTTAGATGAGAAGCTTAGGGGGCAGTAAATTTTTATTGATGATGGTGAAACAATTAAGAAAAGGATATCAAGAAAGTTGGTAGAACTTGAAGAATGTAACCAATGTCACTGAATTGTACATGCAGAAATTGCTGAATTAATGTATGTTTTGTGTGTATATCTTCACCAAAAATAAAATAAAATAATTTATGAAAAGCTCTAAAACTGTCTTAATGATTCAATTAGATTCTACCTACCTAGTATTATGGCTAAATGAAGTTCAAGGAATATGGACATAAAAGGGATTTTCTGTTTTCCCAAATTCTTAGATGGAAACTTTGTGTTTATTGTGTTCAAATGCCTATTGGATTTTCATAGCATTTTTTGGACACTTGTTCTTCCTCACATATTTCTAAGGCCAAAAAATTCCTTCACTGCCTAAGAACTAGCAACTTTGTTTTGCTCCATTTCTGTTTTTGTTTCATTTGTAGATGTTTACAAAGTATAATAGAGCAGACCTAATATATCATCCTTCTGAAAATCACACCAAGTAATGACTGCGCTTATATTTTGTCAATTTTATAAGTTCAGAACTCCAAGAAATTGCCACAGCCCTACATTAATGTGGGGAATACTCTTGAGAGCACTTATCTATTAAACCAAAATTTCAGTTCTATGCATTGAATTAAATGATAAGAGTGATAAATGAATTACCACAGAAGAGTTTAAGTAGTTCATGTGACTATGTCATTTTGAATGAGAAGATAAATCGCTGACTTTATAAAGTATTGATCAAAACTGACAGGAAAAATGTGAGGAGAAGGGCAAATGTAGGTAGAAGTGTGTGGTATATGCTATTTCCTGGTAGATGAAAATCCAAAAGTGCAAGATACAACAAGCAGGTCGGTAATATCTGCAATTTTGAAAACCAAGTTTTAAATGTAATAATTATGTAAAACACATAGTACAGTGCTTGGAACACCATAGGCACAACAATCCCAGTGAATGTGAATGTTTGTGATTAGAACAAGAGGAAATCACATAAAAACCTGATTTGAAGGGATGGAAAAAGTCCAATTTCCCCCCATAATCCCACTTCAACGATTAAAACATCAACCATTAGATTATTTCATTGTCTTCAGGGGGAAAAAGAAGTCAGAGTTCAAATGTGCTACCTGAGAGAAGCAACACTGGAAACATTATTCACGATGGCACACTTCAGCAATTAGCACATCTGCAGAGAGTTGAAATCTGAGGAAATGATAGAGAAGTTTATTACTGGGGGTTAGAGCTTCAATAAGACATATCTGTGAGGTTCACTCCCTGCATAAAGTCATTGTCTATCCCCATTGCCGTCCTAAAATTCAGTGGCTCTTTGTGCTGACATACCCCATTTTTCCATGTTTATATTCTGCTTTCCCTTCAAGTACCTTTCCCTCTTATGCCATAAACTTTGTTCAAATTGCAGTGGGGCCTTAATTTACATGTGTATTAAATGAAATAAAAGTGAGAGGAAAAAGGGAGAAAAGATAAGTAGAGAAAAAAAGGAAGGAGAGGTGGAATAGCCTGGAAGAGCAGCTACCAACTGAACAGTTGAGGAAATATACATACAGAGCCAAACTTAGCTCAAAGGAAAACATCCTGGATATGGAAATACGTAACAAAGGTGAAAATTAATAGAAATATTTGCAGCTTTGTCTTTTTCTCCCCTTCCTTCTTCTCTTTCTATGAATTTTTGTTAGTTTGTTTTGTTGTATTGACTAACAATGTATAGGGTAAGAATAGAAACATAAGTAGTATTGAGGATACTGGCTTATTTTATATAATAAAGGATTTCAGAAAATGGGAGCAAAAATAAGGAAGACAGAAAAGCCAGTATGGGGATGGGGAGACTTGTTGGATTTTGAAGGTAAAGGAGACTATGCTTATCATATTTTTGTGCAAATAATGCGTGCCTTCTACATTTGTTTGCCAAACATGCCCTCTGCCTGCTATGTATTTTCATATGTGCCACCGTGCCAACTTTTTTTTTTTTACATGATGCTGTAAAAAAATTAACATGGTGTGCTTACAAAAATACCTCATGGGGGAAGGGCGCGGTCGGCAAAGCATGTTGAAGGTGTGCGTTATTTGCGTAAAATACAGTTAGTTGCCTACCTCATACTGTCAGACTTTATGGGTAAATAAAGGACGTCTTTTTTTTTTTTTCTTTTTTTAGAAAGGTTTGCATTGTGCATTTGATATACGTTTCTGGCTCCTTCTTCAAGAGACTTCAGTAAATGCTTGTATTATCTATCCAGTGAATTGGAGGTGAATTTGTGATTCTTTTTGAATGGGGCACTTTGCGGAGATGAGCCTTATAACAGAAGCAGCAGTTTGATATGAGATATTATGCAGCTCCTGTCATTATTGTTAGCTGTTTCATGCACAACAGAATCTGATCCTTTCAAACGTAGATAGCTAGGCCTTTCTTCATAGTCTATCTTAGTCTAGAAGCTCCACTGAAACATGTTCAGCATCAGATCAACACATAAGCCTCCACTGACAGATAGGTGGTGGCTGTGCTTGAGGAACATTGGCTGGGAATCAAATCTAGTTCCACTGCATGAAAGGTGAGAATTCTATCACTAAATTACCACTGTCCCCATGAAGCTCCTGGACCATCCTAATAAAAGCCACAGAATTGCAATAGGAGGAGTCCTGGTGATGTAGTGCTTAAGCGTTTGGCTGCTAACCAAAAGGTCAGCAGCCTGAATCCACCAGCTGCTCCTTGAAACCCCTATAGGGCAGTTCTACTCTGTCCCATAGGGTCGCTATGAGTCGAAATCCACTCAGTGGCAATGGATTTTGTTTTTGGTTTTATAAAGAGCCCTTGTGGTGCAGTGGTTAAGCGCTCAGCTACTAACTGAAAGGTTGGCAGTTGGAACTCACCAGCTGCTCTGCCAGAGAAAAATGTGGCAGTTCTGCTTCTGTAAAGATTACAGCCTTGCAAACCCTATGGGGCAGTTCTACTCTGTCCTATAAGATACGTGTGAGATGCAATCGGCTAGACAGTAACGGGTTTGTTTTTTGTTTATATTGAATCAAAATTATATTATTCTAGTAACTATATTGAAGTTTGCATAAAATGAATTAGCAAAAATAATCTGGCTGTGATTTATATCTACCAATTGTAAAACTAATATTATAGCTTAGTGCTACTAGTCTTAATTTTTAAAAAAGTGTTGGAGAACAATTACTAAAATTTTTAGTGTTTATACACATGTGCAGGTATGCGTTTCGGTATAATGTATGCATCTATATCTTTTTCATATTATATATATATTTCCTTTGCACCTGTACCTTGTATTTGCCTTTTAAGTTTAATCTGGCTATGTTTAGTGTTTCTTGTTTAAATCCTCAAGGTAAATAATTCAGTAACCTACACACAGAAGGAATTCAAATGTTGATCCACATGATTTTGGTCAATAGTGGTTTCAATACTGGAACTTTTCATCAAATAGTGGGGTCAATTTTAAGAAATGCAAATCCTACTTTTACTGCTAAATTCACAGTGAAATAGGTTCAGAAACTATTTAAAGGTGTCTGTTTCAGAAGTTAACTATCAGACACAACTTGTTTGAAACATCAACATAGCTTTTACCATACTGCCTGCACTACTTATAACACTTTGTACAGCACATTATAGATGTATCTCTCACAGTGCATCATCTACCGCTCAAAATTGATCGATGAAAGTGGTTACACTGCTTTAAATATCAATAAAAGTTGACTTTGGTTTAGACATTCTAGAACTGTGAACTTTGATGCAATTTCATTTTTTTTTTTTTGTTCAATTAAACCATTTGCCTATATTCCCTCATGTGATATTAACCACTGTTGTGCATCATTCCAAGTGTATTTTCATATGGCTATCATTCTAGTTAATTTGTCTTGTCCTCTTGACAAGAATTAAATATTTATCCACTTAATATTTCTGTTAACTTGCATTCTCAGAAAGGATGTGTAAGATTATAGCAATGCCTACCTGTTTCTCAGAAATCTCTCATAAACTCTTTCCAGTATTATGCAACAAGTTATAATACATAGCCAAGTCCTTTTGCTCCTCAGTTGTTGATAAGGTCCTGTCATTTGAACATTTTTTTCACAATAATGTTTCTAGTATTATTATAGTTTATAACATGGTAGTTTGTAATAATGTAGTTTATTGTAGTTTATGTATCTTATTATAGTTTATTATACTACATATATTTCACTGCATTGTCCTTTTATGCTACTCAAACAAGTTACTTAAATATTGACAGATTTTATGTGATTAAATGTACAAGTATCTTGTAAGGTGGAATTAAGCACGCTTGCAATGAAAAGATATTTCTAAAGATCTAAAAGAATATTAACTACTATATGTCTTGTTAAAAATATGTTTAAACAAACAAGACTGTTATATATCTGATGATAAGGTGATGTTTATTGCCTTACGTTCAGATATACCCTATACCCATTGCCATCGAGTTGATCCCAACTCATAGTGACTCTATAGGACTGAGTAGAACTACCCTACCCCATAGCGTTTCCAAGGAACAGCTGGTGGACTTGAACTACCGACCTTTGGGTTAGCAGTGGAGCTCTTAACCACTGTGCCACCAGGGTTCCAAATAGCAAACTTAAATAAGTGTAATGACTGATCAAATTCATTAAGTATTACATTCAGAGTCAAAGTCTAGATGCATCCTTAGTTGGAAAGACATAGCCCGTGAGATATGGTCTTGATATTTTAAGAATTCTTATTTAAGAGTTTAAGCCAAATTTACACTGAAATTCATGTAAATCTGAGTCTATTGTGAGGTCCTGTAGTACAGCCTGTCTGAAGGTCCCTTTCCCAGAAGAATTAGCCTCTTAAACGAATGTGCAATTGCCAGCTATTTCCAAGGATGAAGCTTCATCATTGTTGGGGAGGAGTAATTTTGAATAATATATAATGTTTACTATTCAGATTGCCCTGTACCTAAGGTTTTATTGATGTATAACTGACTTCTAATACAGGCATCTCCAAAAAACAGAGAAGAAAAAAAATAATGAGTTCTTCCACTAAAATTCAAGTAAGGCTAAGCTTCTTAAACTGGCCGTAAATAATCACTATATTATGCAATTTTGTGCCTGGTGGTATTTAAAAAGTGCACAGGAGACATGTAGCGTGTCTTTCTGGAGTAAATAATCTGGCCCTGATGTAAAGTAATTTGAAGTATTATTTTCATATTTAAGTATTATTTCATTATGAAATGAACATTTTACATGGACTTTAAAGGTAAAACAGAAGTCTTTAAAGAAATCTTGGCTATGTTATTCATCTCTGCTTGCAGGGATGTTTTAGTGGAAAAGTTTGAGGAGCAATGGTCAAGATTAAGAATATCCAACAGTCAGCTTGATACCTGGGGAACAAAGAGCATATTGCTGACTTGGGGTTACTAATAGAACTTCATTAGGAAAATGTATAGTCTAAGTACTGATTAAGCAGGAACTTCTTTCAGCTGGATCTGAGGAAAAAGTAAAGATGATAGTACTCCTTTGTTGTTTCACTGATCTGAATCTGTAGCTTTAATGGCCATATTGTGAACATACAGGATGTACAGAAATCAGAACAGAAGAATTGACATGATATGGTATCCTGGGGGACCAGTTCATGAACACCTATAAAAGATATCTAGAAATAAGTGAATGAAAATTGAGAAGTTGGAGTTTGGGAGCTAGATAAATATAACTGTCAGTTTTATCGTAATCCTTTATTTTCTTATGTAGCCCCTAGCAACACCGATTTCACTGATAATAGTAATAAATGTCTCTGAACCATGGTTTTAGTCAGAAGCATTGAGATAATTTTGTTATAAGAAAATTATTAGAATTATGTACAGATTGTGTCTCTTCTATTACCTTCAAAATATATGAGCAAGTTCTACTTCAAAGGAATTACCTTTTCATGCCAGAGTTAATCCTGTAACACTGAATCTCTATCTCTGAGTTTCCCATTCAATTATTTTATTTATTTGACGCTCATTGTTGAGTACCTATCATGTACCAGGTGCTGTGGTAAGTTCTGAGGAGAAGGAAAAATGAAAAAAAAAAAAAAAAACAAGATCAAGAAACTTGACCTCAACAAGTTCACAGCAGGGATGCAGTCAGTCAGATAAAAATAAGACAATATCATTTGTTTCAGGATGTTAATAACGGAAAAAAATTCAACAAGTGTTCATTAATTTCACATTCTCCTGGCTGACTGCTGATGACAGCAGCATCTCTTGGAAGTGCCAAATAATAGCACTTAGGGGAAATAACCAACCACCACGCAGGAGAATGCAGAGTTAATGATTAAGCATACTTTGTTTCTTCATGTTGGGAAATACATATGAGGCTGTGCCATTGCTATAGCTGTTAGGTTGCACAAATGTGCCAAAGAAGGTAACACCTTGACTTACAGAGAAACTGTACTCATGTGTGGAGAAAGAGAGGGAAACATTCAGATTCTCAGACTGACAAATGTATTCTGCGAAATACTCAACTATTTAGAACAAGTGTCTAATATAAAAATGTCTGTCATGAGTTATTTGATACCTATCTTACCACTGACGCAGAAAATTAATTAGCTGAAAACCATAGCATCCAATCTAACCTAATTAACATTCAACATAGAAGTTAGGAAATTTAGATTTGAAGTTCAATTTCATTGTCAAATTACTTTTTGATATTTGGCAAATTTTTAACATTTTTGGTCCTCAGTTTTCCAATTTTTTGAATGATTAGATGATTGTTAGGAACTCTTAAGGCTGAAAATCTATAGCTAATCTTTACAATTTCAGGATGAATACAAATTTTAAGAAATTTCTGAAAATATTCAATAACAGGCTCTGTTTGTAAAGGCTTAGTCAGTAGCAGTAAAGAATCTAATAAGAGTATCTTAATTATACCTGAATCAAATACAGGCAGTCCCCGGATTACCAACGAAATCTGTTCCTATTTCTTTAAGTCAACTTGTAGGTGAGTCGGGCAGGTGCATATGTTCTTATTTAGCCTTACTGTAGTGCAAGAGGAGCCCTGGTGGCAGTGGTTAAGAGATCGGCTGCTAACCAAAAAATTGGCAGTTGGAATCCACCAGCTACTCTTTGGAAACCCTATAGGGCAGTTCTATCCTGTCCTATAGGGTCACTACAAGTCAGAATCGACTTGCTAGCAATGGGGTTTTTGTTTAGTGCAAGAAAAGTCTCAAAGCTTTTTCAGTAATTTAAAAGCTGTATGTGCAGCAAGTGAAGGTGATTGTGATGAAGAATTTGTTGTGCATGGGGTTGGTTCCATTGTTTCAAAGTGAGGGCAAAGTTACATAATATTAAATGACAAGTACGAGTTGTCCTTAAGTTGGATGTTCATAACCCAGGGACTGCCCATATATTTAATTTCATACAACAAATATAGAGACAAGAGGAAATCTTCTGGGGTTCATACTATTTAAATTATAATAATCATGAAAATAACATATTTACTAACAGCAGTAGTTTTCAAGATTTAACTTGCTTCAGAATCACCTGGAGCCTTGTTTAAACACAGATTACTGGGCCCAACCTTTGAATTTTGGATAAGTAAGTTTGTGATAGGGCCAGACCTCCTGGGAGCTAACAAGTTCCCAGGGCATGCTATGCCAATAGTCCAGGGACCACAGTTTGAGAACCACTGACTAAGAGTAGCAATGAGAAAAAAAAATATTGCTGGATATTCAACTTACTCTGTACAATTAAAAAAAAAACAACTTAAAATATAATTATCATCTGCTTTTTAATACATGTATATATGCAGACCGTATATATATTCTTTTTTGTTTTTAATTTCATTTATTAATTTTAGTGTTTTTTTTTTTAACTATTCAGGGTCTAATTCTGTAAATAATATACCCACAGTTAATGTTTGTAGGTTAATTAAAATAGTTTATAAATGTGAGGTATAATCAACACTTGCCTTTCATGTTGTAATACTGCCATGAGGCCATTCTGAAAAAAAAAATTCTTATTTTTAATGCTTACATTAGAGTCAAAATATAACTGGCCACCTGAAAATATTTAACTGAGTAAGAGGATGATAAAATGTAAATATTAGTATTCATATTTTTTACCTTATAAATATTTTTAAAAATCCAATAATCTATTAGGCACTTTAAAGGACTCAACTTTTAGATAATATTGATATAAATCATTTGGCAAAGTGAATTGTGGACAGTCAATCCCTTAGTGACCTGTTTGTTGTTGTTGCTAGTTGCCATAGAGTCGCACTGGTTCATAGTGACCACGTGCACAATGGAATGAAGATGCTGCCCAGTTCTGTGCCATTCCCATGATTGATTGCAGATTGGGCCATTGTGATCCATGATGTTTTCACTAACTAATTTTTAGAAGTACATCTCCAAGTCTTTCTTCCTAGTTACTCTTAGTCTGGAAACTCTGCTAAACGTATTCAGCATCATAGCAACATGCAAGCCTCCACTGACAGATGAGGGGTAGCTGTGCATGAGGTACATTGGCCAGAAATGAAACCTGGGTCTTTCACACAAAAGGGGAGAATTCTACTGCTGAATTACTACTACCCCCAGTGACCTGTTTGTGTGTACCTGTGTTGCGTGCCCTTGAGTCGATTACGATTCATGGTGACCCTATAAGATGGAGCAGGACTGTCCCTTAGGGTTACCAAATCTATTATAATCTTTATGAAAGCAGACTGCCACATCTCTCTCCTGCAGAGCGGATGGTGAGTTCGAACCAGTGACCTTTTGGTTAGCAGCCAAGCTCTTAACCCCTGGGTTACCTGGGCTCCTTAATGACCTGTTTAGTGTCTTCTAATTTTGTATGTGGAGTTTTTATAGAATGAAGCACTCATGTACTGGGTTAATAGCACATCTAAAAGTTTAATAAATTTACAAGTCTCGAGTTTTGAATGATCTATGTTAACGGTGTTATAATGTTTTTCAGAGCACAGTTTATAGGAAAATTTTACACTGTAGTTCTCTCTGTGTGTGGATATATATATATATATATAATGCAGAGTATATATACCCAACGATTTACATAATAACACAAATAAATGAGAAGAGAAAAATGGAAAAACATATTTGGAAATCTTTCCAAGAAGTCTGTTTGCACTGTGATATAAAACAATATATCAGAAGTACCTCTTACTTCATAATTTTCCTATGTTTATACTTTTGTCTTATGTTTCATATCAGCAGCTCTGATTTATCCATTTAAAATTTTCATGTTATTTCATTTTTTGTTGCTTGTTTATCTTCAGCATATATTTTTGGAATATTTTCTTTGGCGTTTTTTTTTAATTGACGATTTCATCTTGGTTTGTTAGAGAGAACCAGCTGTTTTCTTCAATGATAATTTTCCAAAGCTGTTGTGTGCCATAATTACACTGCAATTACACAGCAATATCCATAAAAGCAGATGAGGATTCTATGTGTCCTTCTACCTCATTAGAAGTCGCAAAAATGATAGATGCAGCCTATCCTAGTTTGACTATTGCCCTCTATTGGCAAATTCAAATTCTGGTGTAATCCAAGAGTTAATAGCAGTTAACACTGAGATCGCTTTTCTTTTCTTTTTTTGTTTTAAACAATACTAACATCTTGGGTCACAAGGTAACACCATCAAAAGTTCCAAAAACTCTTTCTACAATTAGATTTTAAAACGTACCTTTTAAAACCTAGCAATTAAAAAAATAAATCACTTAAGCTAGTGATGTGTGAATTGGGGCTTTTTTCCAAGCACCAAACTGCACAGCTCTCATCTTTTATCCCTCACTCAAAATCTACTTGAATCATACCCCTCTTTTCAGCAGAAAATCAGTTGGATCTTTTCCTTGTTCCCAGCATGTATCCTTTCTTTGAAGCGACCCTCTCTAAGAAAATTGAGATTTTTAAGTCTCTTAGCACTTCCAAAATCAAGCAATTACTCATACCTTTATTATCACAGTGATTTTAAAGAAAAAACCTGAATATTTAATCATAAGCAGAAGAAAAATTCATTTCAGATAGATTTCCGAGAAAAAAGATTTTAATTTTAGGACAGTAAATGATGTTTTACATATTATGACAGAGAACGAAGATATGAGAAGACCAGCATCAATAAACAGTTCAAACTCTGGAGTCTTGCAAAACATAATTAGAGTTCTACAGTGGGAATAGTGCGTATGTACAAATAAACGCCATCTTTCGTGTACCTTTGGTTCTGACTGGCAGCTGGAGAATATAGCACTTTAATAATATTTATTTTGGCAGCAGTGGCAGGAAATAATCATTTTGCAGCCAGCTGAACAACCAGAGGAAAAAAAATCTTCCATGAGCTCTTTTATGGCCTTCTAGGAATTAGGACTATTGACAGATATGAAAATTACATGAGTAAAAATAAAGAATTTTTCTTTTACCCTTTACACCAGGTAGACTGCTACCTTCCTATGTAGTATTTTTAATGTAATTGTTGGCTGTGTGGCAAACCTAGATAAGTTTTAGCTACAGAATTCCTGGATTGATGTCAGAGTTAGGAGTTGAGAGTTAAAATTAGTTCGTTTCTTTGCCAACACTAACACAAATCTGGAGCATATTTCCTCAGATTCACTAAAATGGTGACAGCTTAGATAACCACTGGGGAAGTTTTCTGTATGAGAGCTCATATTCATTTAACAACTTTGGCTTAGTATGATCCCACTTCGATTGCCTCTTCCTTTGTTTAATTAATAACACCATTGCCTTTTGACTAGAGGATTTATCTCACAAAACAAACAAGTTTCAGGCAGAACCAATAGTGTTACAGAAAAGAAAAAAAAAAAAAGTATGCCTGTAATGGTGCTTCTTGTTTCTTGTTCAGCTCTTTTGCCAAATGTCTGTTTGCACCTAGACAGCATTTTTGAAGTGGAACATAATTGCATAATTGACAGGCTCTTTTCCTTTCTAAGCCATTTCACTCTCTGACTGTGAACCAGTGTTGATTAGTCTTTAGCAGTTGACAAAAACTGTGCAGGTTGCACACTGAGAGAATGACCTTTCCAGTTGTCATGACAAGCACCTGGTAATATATGGAATTGGACTCTTCATTATTTAACCTGCTAGGGGAGAAGAACAAAAGTCCTTTTCCTCTGGCCTCCAAATTCTTGATTGGCTTATTTTCTTAATGCTAATACTTCTAAGCCATATTTCAAGAATTGTACTTGATCCTTGATCATTGTTAATCTTCACATATTGATACTCTGATTTTCCAGAACATATTCCTTACAAAATATATAATTACTATTCATTCATTTGACATGTAGAAAAAATATGTATTGAGCACTTACTATGGATCAAAAAACCCTTTGCTGTTGAGTCAGTTCTGACTAATAGAGACCCTATAGGACAGAGTAGAACTGCCCTATAAGGTTTCCAAGGAGCGCCTGGTGGATTTGAACTGCCAACCTTTTGGTTAGCGGCCGGAGCTCTTAACCACTATGCTACGGTTTCCTAGTATGAATCATGTACTAGTATATATGCTGTGGATATAGCCGTGAATAAAACTGACAAAACTCCCTACCCCCACAGAGCCTACCTTCTACTGGAGGTAGTTAGAAATTCAGCAATTAAGTGTTTACCATGTCGACAATGCTAGCTGTTATAAGGAAAAATAAAGTAGAATGTATCTGTTAGAGTTCAGTCAGGGAAGCAGAACCACTATGAACTGTGTACAATAAAAGGTTTATTATAGGGATTTGACTTATAATAATTAACCCTTCACAACTGTGGAAACTGGTAAAATATCTATTCAAGGCTGCTACCTCTTCACCGGGGAATTGTCCCAAAGTCTTTGTTAGTCTTCAGTGCTAATAACTGGGAAGAGAAAGGACAAACTGTAATCCATGAGAGACGTTGAAACCCATAAGAACATAGTAGAACTTGAGTTGATCTCTCAGTATCCCCAACTTCAATGGCATGGATGACTTGCAGAAGAAGGTGACAATCTTCCCCACAGAGCTGCACACCTGCCTGGCCCAGAACTCTTAGAAGCTAAAGGAGGAAAATGGTTGGAGGTAGGGAAGCTAACTTCTGTGGCCCTGACTTCTACTGCCAGAAAGCAAGATAAGCCAACAGGTATAAGTACAAGGTGCAAGTCTTAGTTATCTAGTGCTGCTATAACAGAAATACCACAAGTGGATGGGTTTACCAAACAGAAGTTTATTCTCTCACAGTTTAGGAGGCTAGAAGTCCAAATTCACAATGCCAGCTCTAGGGGAAGGTTTTCTCTTTCTGTGTGAGCTCTTGTCCTTGCCAATCTTCCCCAGGTCTAGGAAATTTTCAGCACTGGGACCCTGAGTCCAAAGGACAAGGTCTGCTCCTGGTTCTTATTTCTTGATGATAGGAGTCTGCTTGCTTCTCTCTTTTATATTTCAAAAGAGATTGACTCAAGATACAACCTAATCTTGTAGACTGAGTCGTCACATTAACACAACTGTCTCTAATGCTGCCTTGTTAACTTGAGAGAGGTTAGGATTTACAACACATAGGAAAATCACATCAGATTACAAAACGGTGGACAATCACACAATACTGGGAATCATAGCCTAACCAAGCTGACACACATTTTGGGGGGACACAACTTAATCCATGACGGGAAAGCAGCATTGGTACCAGGACCTGACCTTACAAATGTCATGGCTACTGATTTATTTCCACCTTTCAGATCTCACACAAATTTTGTTACAAGCCAACACTAACCCAGAGCCATAGATGAAAGTGAATTCTGGGAAGCATGCTTGTAGTTTAGCTAAGGTGACATAGTATGAAACCACATGCAAGTGGTAAAGTCAAGTAGGCAGTTGGATTTATGAGAATAAATTTCAGCAGAATGGTCTGGCTAGATATATAAATGTGGAAGTCGGTAACATAGAGATACTGTTTAAAGCTAAAGGTTTGACTGAGAAAATTTAGAGTGAGTGTAGATTGGGGGAAAAAAAACCAGAGCCCTGGGTGACATTCCAGTGTTTAGAGGTCTGGAAGCTATGAAGGAACTGGTAAAGAGACTCAAAATGATAACTGAATGTGTAGGAGGAGAACCAGAGAGTAGTTCCAAAAAGAAGAGAAGAATGCTTCCAAGAAGGAAAGAAAGATGACCTCTTTCAAGCACGGATGATAGGCTGAGTAAAATGACGGCTTAGACTTGACAGCTTGTTTGAACTATATGGAGGTCATTCATGATCTTGCAAGAGCTTTTTCTGTATATGATGAATATGATTGAATTGGGTTCAAAAAAAGAATGGGAGGAGAGATAATGGAAACAGTACACGGAGTCAACTATTTTGAGTTTTGTTGTAAAGGGGAACAGAATACTTGAACAGCACAGAGGGACATGAGACCAAATAAAGATTTTTGTCCACCTGTCTTTTTAAGATTGGGTAAGTTGCATTATGTTGTTGGTAGGTGCCATCGAGTCAATTCCAACTCATAGTGACCCTGTGTACAACAGAACAAAACACTGCCTGGTCCTGAGCCATCCTCACAATTGTTGCTATGTTTGAGCCCATTGTTGCAACCACTGTGTCAATCCATCTAGTTGAGGATCTTCCCCTTTTTCGCTGACCCCCTATTTTACCAAGCATGATGTCCTTCCCCCAGGATCGGTCCCTCCTGATGACATGTCCAAAGTATGTGAGACAAAGTCTTGCATCCTTGCTTCTAATGAGCATTCTGGCTGTACTTCTTCCAAGACAGATTTATTTGCTCTTCGGGAAGTCCATGATATATTCAATATTCTTAGCCAACACCATAATTCAAAGGCATCAATTCTTCTTCAGTCTTCCTTATCCATTGTCCAACTTTCACAAGCATATGAGGAGATTGAAAACACCATGACTTGGGTCAGGTGCACCTTAGTCCTTAAAGTGATACCTTTGCTTTTTAACACTTTAAAGAGACCTTTTGCAGCAGATTTGCCCAATGCAATGCGTCCTTTGATTTCTTGACTGCCACTTCCATGGATGTTGATTGTGGATCCAAGAAAAATGAAATCCTAGATAACTTCAGTCTTTACTCTGTTTATCATGATGTTGCTTACTGGTGCAGTTGTGAGGATTTTTGTTTTCTCTGTATTGAGGTGTAATCGATACTGAAGGCTATGGTCTTGACCTTCTTCAATAAGTGCTGCAAGTCCTCTTCACTTTCAGAGTGCAAGGTTTAATGGGAATGAACTTATAGATAAAGCAGGAGAGAATGAAAGCAATTGTAATGGCAAGATGATCTATTCTGAAAGGATTCGTCTGTCACATCTATAATATTGAGGAAAAGAATTTACATTAAAAAAAAAAAAGGTGAACTTATTTTATGTCAGTATTATTTCCACTTCTGGGCCTACAGAGAGATATTTGGGTGAGTGGCAGATAAGTCTAGATAGTGAAGTGCTGGGAAATTCTTTTATAAGAACATTTAGGGCGATATGTATTTCTTACTAATGAAGAGACAAATGGAAGAAAGGAGGCATAAAGATTCACTTAAAATATACAAGTATTGGTGCATGGGAAAGAGTATGTGAATATTCATACACAGAGCACAAAGTGATCAAAAGAAAAAATCTGAAAGGTGAATGGTATATGAAATAACTGGAGATCAGTTGGAGCTTTCCTACTAGGTGCCTCACATCTGTGAGCTCCCATTCAGGATCATGGAGGTCAAAGGAGAAGCTGAGTGATTGACAAGATCTAGGCCTTGTGATTCTATCATTATTTTCTTTTTTATATTTTCTCTTCCATAGAAAGTTCAGGCCTTTCCTTACTGCTCCTTTAGACTATTGTGCTGACACCCTAAGTTTTCTTGTTTCCTGTCTTTCTCCACTGCTTACATGATTGCTGAAGTTTGCTTTTTGAAGACAGCTCTTATTTTACCATCATGCTGCTAAAAATTTTTCAGAAATTCTTCTTTATCTAAAGGGAAGGATTGACAAATTTTGTCTTAATGGACCAGATAGTAAAGGTTTTAGGCTTGTAGGCTATAAAACTGATGCTAATTCTAAATTCTAATGCTATAACACAACAGCGACTTAGACAATGTATAAATGAATTGGGTTGTCTGTGTTTCAGTAAATTTTAATCACAAAAACAAGAGTCCAACCCACAGGCCATCGTTTGCTGATCCTTAACCTACAAAGTAAAAATCCAAATGACATGGTTTCTTATTAAGGCATTGTTATCAGCAACCAGTTTACCTTTTCAAAATTACTGTTACACTCCATTGTGAAACAAGACATAATCACTGATAAAATTGTCATTGCAATGACTTGATCCAAAATGTTCTAAACTCCCAACAGGGTCACAAAATGTTTACTGCCACATAGAACATACTGGTAACCACTGGTTTTTCCACAGTTGTAGGAATATTTAATAACAGAGGGAAAGCAACGGTCAACAAAAAATCTCCTAGATTCACATATTCTAAACGAGAAAAGCAAACCTGATGCTGTTAAGTCGATTCCAACTCATAGTGACCCTATAGGACAGAGTAGAACTGCCCCATAGGGTTTCCAAGGAGTGGCTGGTGGATTCCAACTGCTGACCTTTTGGTTAGCAGCTGAGCTCTTAATCACTGCACCACCTAGGGTTTTTATATTGAAAAAATATATATTTCAATATATACACATAATACTTCTGGTGAGAAATATACTTTTCTTGATACACTGAAGTCATAATCGACTGTAAATATTACTGTTTCCTTAAGGAGTCTCTGTGTGTGTGATAGTGGTTAGGGAACAGTATGGCTTACTATGTTGTTGTAGTTAGGTGCCATTGAGTCATTCCAACTCATAGCGACCCTATCTATGCCTAACAGAATGAAACACTGCCTGGTCCTGCTCCATCCTCACGATTGTTGTTATGCTTCAGCCCATTGATGCAGCCACCGTGTCGATCTATCTCATTGAGGGTCTTCCCCTTTTTTGAAGACCATTTACTTTACAGAGCATGATGTCCTTCTCCAGGATCTGATCCCTCCTGATAACATGTCCAAAGTATGAGACAAAGTGCTGCCATCCTTGCTTCTAAGGAGCACTGTGGCTGTATTTCTTCCAAGATAGATTTGTTTGTTCTTTTGGCAGCCCATGGTATATTCAATATTCTTCGCCTACACCATAATTCAAAGGCATCAATTCTTCTTCAGTCTTCCTTATTCATTGCCCAACTTTTGCATGCATATGAAGTGACTAAAACACCATAGCTTGGGTCAGGTACACCTTTGTCTTCAAGGCGACACCTTTGCTTTCTAACACTTTAAAGAGGTCTTTTGCAGCAGATTTTCCCAATGCAATGTGTCCTTTGATTTCTCAACTGCTCCTTCCATGGGTATTGATTGTAGATACAAGAAAAAGGAAGTCCTTGATAACTTCAATCTTTTCTCCATTTATCTTGATGTTGTTTATTGGTCCAATTGTGAGGATTTTTGTCTTCTTTATGTTGAGGTGTAATCCATACTGGAGGCTGTAGTATTTGATCTTCATCTGTAAGTGCTTCAAGTCATCTTCATTTTCAGCAAGCAAGGTTGTGTCATCTGCATATTGCAGGTAGGTAATGAGTCTTCCTCCAATCCTGATGCCTCATTTTTCTTCGTAGAGTCCAGTTTCTTGGATTATTTGCTCAGCAGACAGATTGATATGTGTAGTGAAAGAATACAACCCTGACGTACACCTTTCCTGAAGTTAAACCACACAGTATTCCCTTGTTCTGTTCAAATGACTGCCTCTTCATCTGTATACAGGATCCTCATTAGCACAATTAAATGTTCTGGAATTCCCATTCTTCACAATGTTATCCATAATATGTTATGACCCACACAGTCAAATGCCTTTGCATAGCCAATAAAACACAGGTAAACTTCTTTCTGGTATTTTCTGCTTTCAGCCAGGATCCATCTGACATCAGCAATGACATCCCAGTTCCATGTCCTCTTCTGAATCTGGCTTGAATTTCTAGCAGTTCCTTGTCAATGTACTGCTGCAGCTGCTTTTGAATGATCTTCAGTAAAATTTTACTTGTGTGTGATATTAATGATATTGTTGGATAATTTCCACATTCATTTGGATCACCTTTCTTTGATATAGGCATAAAGATGAATCTCTTCCATTTGGTTGGCCAGGTAGCTGTCTTCCAAATTTCTTGGCTTAAGTGAGTGAGCACTTATTATAAAAAATGAGAATTTTGTATCTAAAGATATCCAAGTTAGAATCATAGGTATATCACTCTAATTATTTGTGATTTGGGTCATGTTATCAACCATTATTAGTTTTCTCTTCTATAAAATGGAGTTATTCTAAAAATTATATGAAGTAATTACTGTAGTGTTTATTTACATGTTGTGTTTATTACATAATGTATATTACATAATAAATAAGTAAATAAATATTACATTGATTGCATCATACAGTTATCCAGTAGGCATACAACAAATGTTGATTTTCTTAAAAGAAAAACCTGACTTTTAAAAATTTTTATTTGTTGCCCTCTATGATTGCTTATCAAGTATGATTAATAATGATGCAAACCTTCAAATATCTTTTTTCAACAGGCAATTCTCTGGACAGTCAGTGACAAATCTCTTCTCTTTCTGAAGCTTTAAAATCAACTAGCTTCTTTTCTATTATTCTCTCTATTAATCATGGTAATTAGAACAAGCTGCCAAAACATACAAAAGCCTAAATGTCGGTAGCTTTAAACAACCAGTGGAATTCTGCACGGGTCTCCCCCAATCAGTGATCAGGAACCCAGGATATCTCAATCTTGCAGCCCTGCCATCTCAGGATCCTTCACTTCCAGTCACGTGGGCAGGAAAGAGCATGTGGAAAAAGCACACTGCCCTTCATTGGGTTGAACTCAATGTGACACCTTGTTTAACCTTACATGCCTAGAACTCAGCGATACTTACCTGCAGTACCGACATTATTGCTAAGGAGGCTGGGAAGTGTAATCTTCCTGTGTGCCCAGGAAAAGGACATTTTTTCAAAATGATACCTACATTGATAAAAATATTTATAAAAGCAGGGAAAATTCGTTACAACCTAAAAGTAGGAAACGTTGTAAAATGTATTAAATAAGCATTTGAAATCTTGGAATGCTTTGTAAACTTGACGATGATCTAATTTCTATGGGAATATGTTTTACCAAATTCTTTAAACAGAGAAAAGATTGACTGGGTTACATGTGTGTTACTTAACATGTATAACATGGAACTAACATAAACATATCTACAGATGATTCTCCTTTATTAGGAAATTGAGATGTATTCCTGTGAAAAGTCCAATGTATCACTTAAAGGTCTTTCTGTATTGTTAGGTGCTGTCGGGTCGGTTCCGACTCATAGCGACCCTATGTACAACAGAAGGAAACACTGCCCGGTCCTGTGCCATCCTTACAATCATTGTTATGCTTGATCCCATTGTTACAGCCACTGTGTCAATCCATCTTGTGGAGGGCCTTCCTCTTTTGCGCTGACCCTCTACTTTACCAAGCATGATATCCTTCTCCAGGGACTGGGTCTCTCCTGATAACATGTCCAAAATATGTGAGATGTAGTCTAGCAATCCATGCTTCTACGGAGCATTCTGGTTGTATTTCAAGACAGATTTGTTTGTTCTTTTGGCATTCCATGGTACATTCAATATTCTTCACCAACACCACAATTCAAAAGCATCAATTCTTCTTTGGTCTTCCTTATTCATTGTCCAGCTTTTGCATCCCTACGAGGCGATTGAAAACACCATGGCTTGGGTTAGGCACACCTTAGTGTTCACGGTGACATCTTTGCTTTTCAACACTTTAAAGAGGTCTTTTAGAGTAGATCCTTGTATTTAAATAGTCTTTAATATGAGTTATTTGTCTCAAACACTCTTGACGTATTTTTGCTAATTATGAACTGCCAATGCCCCAATACTTTAGAGTTTGAGGCTATTAGCTAGGTAGTCACTGAGACAGCTGTGCATGTTGGAAATTGGTTCTGTGGACTTTCTTCTATCTTCAGAATACAATCCTTGGTCTCACTTTGCAACCTCAACTCAAGAAATTTCTAGAAGTACACAGGATTCAAATTAAATGCTATATACCAACACCCAGCTTGTACCTTATTGTTAAGATTTGGGTTTCTTTAATAATGTCTAATTGATGAATGCAGCTGCCCCAGAGAATGAGAACTAATCATATACCCCTGAAGTAACATGATTAGCAAGGAATAAAAGCTGAAAGGGGGTCTAAGCCAATGCTTCCTTCAGCTGAGGTGATCTGCACACATTGAAGATAATTTCTTATGACACTGCATATCTAGGGTGTGTAATGATAGGTCAACTAGAAGCTCAGCCTGAGACTCAAAAGACCTCTTCTGTGCTGGTACTGTACCTGGTGATTTGCCAACCTTATACTCCTTGTGAAATCTAAGGTGTTGGGTAAAGCCTGCTGGATTGTGTGACTTTGAACGCAATATCACTGTTCCTCATTGAGCAGAGGGAGTGGAGGAACATGTTGATTGGGCACAAAATACAATAACAAGATAAGTAAGAAAAAAATAGTATGTTAAGTAGTACTCAGTAATAAAGAGAACAAACATGGCAGGGAAAAAGGATATAGAAGATCTCTGTGGGGTACTGAACTTTTAGATAGAGTGATGAGCGAACGCCTCACTGACAAGATGACTTTTGATTAAGAACCTGCAAACAATGCGAGAGAAGGCCATGTGAGTGTCTGGGGAAATTTCATTTTGGACTAACAGTAAAGAAAGTGCAAAGGTCCTGAAGAGAGTTTGCCTCTTGCTTTTTTTGCTCTTACTGCTATTTTTTGCTGTCCGCATCAGGTCATCAGATAATTCCTAAAGCCACAGAAATTAAAGGATTGTTTTTTCTATCATTTACGAAATTTCATTAGGGTTCTGGGAAAATCTATGAGTTTAACTCTTTGAAGCTTTTTTTATTTAACACATATATGTACATCTTAGCTATTCAGTTCTGTCTAACCTATTGTATAGTTGTAGACATAACTATAAACTATTGAAAGTTTTACATTGCTTTAATAGTTTTGTAAATAATGTTCACAAATTATTAAACTATAAAACATTTCTTTTCAAAATAACATCATACTTGTCTACATTAATGAATGATGTTGTTAATCTTCTCTTAGTCCACCTGTTATTCATGAAATTATGAAGTTAAAAATGTGATTATGTATATGAGGAGAAAGTGTTGACTCTGGAGACTATTTATCCTGGAGAGAAAGTACAATTGAGTCAACTTCTTAGCAATTTGCATGATCCAAATATTTGGATCGTTTAGGCAGACCCTTGGAGCCATCTTTCCCTTTTTCTCCCCACTCTTCTCAGAGATTTACCTAATAAAACTAAGGAAAAAGAAACGGAAGGGAGATTCATTGAACAATGGTACATTTTATTTAGAAGAATTGGATTGCATTTATCCTTGACTGCCTTCCTTTAGGTCTGTCCTTACATCATTTTTCTGTTCAACACTGTATTAATTTTCTATTGCTGATGTTAAAAATAACCACAAATTTAGTGGCTTAAAACAACACAAATTTATCTTACAGTTCTGGAGGTCAGAAGTCCAAAATGGGTTTCACTAGGCTAAAATTAATGTGTTGGAGGTTCTAGGGGAGAACCTGTTTCCTTACCTTTTCCAGCCTCTAGAGGCCGCCTGCATTTCTTGGTTCATTGCCCCATTTCTTCATCTTCAAAGTTAGCAAGGTAGGTCAAGTAATTTCACTCTGCTATCTATCTACTCTCTCTCCTGCCTCCCTCTTCCATTTATAAGGATCCTTGTGATTACATTGAAAAACCCAGGATACTAACCCCATCTCAAGATCAGCTGATTAACAACCTTAATGCCACCTGCAATCTTAATTCCCCTTGCCATGTAACTAACATATTCACAGGTTCCAGAGATCAGAATGTGGACATCTTTAGGGGGCATTATTCTGCCTACCACAGACACCTTTACTCAGGTAGTAATGGATAAGATAAAATAGTAGGCTCACATTTGCAATCTAATAAGTATATGAGTTTGCTGTGAAGAACAGAGGTCCATTTCTTTTATTAAAGTGTTTTCTTACTCAACCCATTTGGTATTACTTAGCTAATGTTTTCCTTCTTCTTAAGGCAGTGCTATGACTTTCCTGTAGGCACTGAAACATACTTAATTATTTCAGTACACTCACTTCCTTCGAAGAGACTGTATTCATTCCAGTAGCCTAAGAGGTGCTGCTTTGTAGGCTGTGACTGAATTGCCTGATTTGTGGTGGTTCAAGCCACTAAATTTGTGGTTATTTTTAACATCAGCAATAGAAAATTAATACAGTGTTGAACAGCAAAATGATGTAAGGACAGACCTAAGGGAAGGCAGTCAAGTATAAATGCAATCCAATTCTTCTAAATAAAATGTACCGTTGTTCAATGAATCTCCTTTCTCTTTCCTTTTCCTTAGTTTTATTAGGTAAATCTCTGAGAAGAGTGGGGAGAAAAAGGGAGAGACATCTCCAAGGGTTTGCCTAAATGATCCAAAGCCACCTCATTGCTGAGCCCTTGGCTTTGGTTCCCACTTTATCAGCACGTCTAATCTTAGCATTTATTGTGTGACATGGTCTCAAAAGAAATTCTAGGAACTAATTGATCTTGGTCCCCACATCCTGTATTATTTTTTCAGAAATGCTAGGAAATTCTGACTATATTACTTGGTCTTAGGAAAACTCCCCACCCCAAAATTACATTAAAAACAAACAAAATTTTTACTGGATTTAAAGAAATCATAAAATACTCAGTAATGTTGATTTCCTTACAAATATAAAAAACAAATAAGCTGTACACGATACTATGTTTTGTAGTTTCATCATTTGGATAGTCATGAGGTAGGTGGTTACAGAAAACTACGGGTGCTTTGAATATACTCTTGGCATTGCTTTCTTATAAGTCATTTTGAGTATTTATCCTATCCTTGTGCTTACCTAATGCCTGTTAACACTTGACTGAAAATAGAGTAGCATTTATAGGGCAAGGGGAAGAAATGAAATCAGTACCTGTCTTAAATGTAAATCATCAAGGAGATTCCATGCAAATGATAAGAAAAAAAGAAAGTGGAAGACATAGTTTTTTTAAATCAAGTCTATTTAGGTAAACACTGATTTGTGTTGCAACATGAAAATCTGATTTTTAATACATTTATAAGAGATTAGATGACAGCATTATATATGGGTAAATGTTACTGATTTTTTAAACTGCTGAATAAGTTTAAACTAAACAAAATTCTCTTGCTTAACACAATCATAGCTAAAAAGTTTTTCCTCAGATTTATTTCAAATTTTACTCAAAAGATATAAAGCATGAATGCCTCAAAAAATTTCACCATTGGCTTTTGTGAAACAAACAGAATGAAACAAAATGTCATATTTTGTAATGTCTCTGTTTTTCAAATATATTATTTGTATTAATATTTTTCTTATTGATTTCATTTCAGAGGCCTCATGAAGGCAATGGATAAGTATTTTATAGACGAGAAAATGAAAACATCAAAGGAACTTAAAGGTAGGTCAGCTGACAGTTGGGATCTTTTCTCTTTCTTAAAAAATATCTAGAACTCTACTCTCAAAAATGAGATCTCACCTTTGAACAGCTGTCCTATCTGTGATCCATTAACACGCGTTTATGCCAGGTACTGTGGATATACTAAGACAAATAAGAAAGTTCCCACTTTTAAACATTCAGTGTCAAAAAAAAGAAAAAAAGTTCAGAGTCAAGTGGAGGAAAGACAGAGATGAAAACAAGCAACTACATAATACTTCTGAATATAACGGATGATAAAGCACAGTGACGAGGCAACTATCACGAGCAAATGGTAACATTTCAGGTCTGTGTAGCTCAAGTTAAAACACACAATGAAAATTACTGGGGAAATTCTCTCCTCCCAATATCCCCAAAATAGCTATGCCATATGATTCTGGCAGACAAAAAAAAAAAAAATCTGCATCCATGATTTAAAACGACCAGCAGCACGTGGTCTAAAGGTTTTGATAGTGAGCACTTTCAAAATACATGTTAATTTGATAAGATTAATTCGAACTGACGACATTCAGTGCTGTACTTCATGAAGGTTAAATTCTACAATATATATTTAGATTATGATAGGGTCAATATATTTCTTCATCCCGGACCTATCCCCTGACCTCCAGATCTCCACAACTGCCTACTTGACATCTCCAGTTGGATTTTAACTGCCATCTCATAAACCAAAAAAACCAAACCTGTTGCTCTCGAGTCGATTCCGACTCATAGCCATCTCGTAGTATTTCCAAATGGTTTCCATGGAGCTGTGGGGACAAAATCTGATTAGAGTATACAAAAATTATAAACAGGAGCAACATTCTAAATTCCTTCAGTAATCAATTATTCTTAATATTAACTCTATTAATATCAATATTGCTTAGTGATCATGTTATATATTAAGGAAATTAACCTTAAATTTATAATATTCATTGCCATCAATACATTTTAAAAGCTTTTAAATTGAGGTTTATAACAAGGAGAATGTTTATGATATAAAGTGAAAGAAAGCCCAGGATAGAAAAGTCTATGATTATACACATACATCCCTGGATGTAAATATATGAGATCCTAAAGTAATAATGCAATATATTCCGGGGGGGGGGGAATATATATTGTAGGTAATTTCTATTTTCTTATTTAAAATTTTCTGTTTTTCATTTTGCTTCTGTAAACAGAGTATTTTATCTGAAATTATTAAGAAGCCTCAAAGCATTTAGAGACTATATTAGCCAAAAAATTTGCTGATCCATATTTCAACAACATTATAATTGTTAAAAGCCAAAGAAGGGACTTAAGCTTTTAAATGATCCCTCTTCAATTATCCTAATAATTTAGCTCTACATTAAAAAAAAAATTAAAATAATATACCTGTTTCCCATATTTGTACTATAATGAAGTAAAAAAAGGTTTGTCTGTTTCATATAACTTTTCTGAAAGAATTTCTTTTGTGTTTCCCCTTTTTAGGTGTTTTTGAGACTCTAGAGTTAAAAGAAAACTAAAATTTGAGGGCCCTTCAATGGTGGACAAAAGGAGCCCTAGTGATGCAGTGGTTAAGCACTTGGCTGCTAACCAATTTCAAACTCACCAGCTACACTGTGGAAAAAAGATGTGGCAGTCTGCATTCGTAAACATTACAGCCTTGGAAATCCTGTGAGGCCGTTCTACTCCATCCCGTAGGGTGGCTATGAGTCAGAATCAACTCATGGCAATGGGTTTGGTTTTGGTTCAATGGTAGACACTTGGCAGAAATTCTAAATCCCTAAAGCATTGTATCTCTTCCATTCCTAAAAAGATCATGGGTATTGTCAAAGGGAAACATTACTAATTGATTAATTATATTTAGTGCAATTAGTGAAAAACAAACTTTTTTCTTTTTTTGCTTCATGTGAGCATGATTTCTGGATTCACTAATTACAAAATGATCTTATTTGAGCTAATTTGAGTACTAGATGACTGACATCTTTTATTTTAATTGTGCTTTAGGTGAAAGTTTACAGCTGAAGTTAATTCCTCATACAAAAATTTATACACATATTGGTTTGTGACATTAGTTTGTGACATTGGTTGCAATCCCCACAATGTGACAGCACACTCCTCCTTTCCACCCCAGGTTTCCTGTGTCCATTCAACCAGTTCCTGTCCCTTCCTGTCTTCTCATCTTGCCTCTGGACAGGAGCCATCCACTTGGTCTTGTGTATCTGACTGAACTAAGAAGCACACTCCTCACATGTATTATTTTTTGTTTTATAGTCCAGTCTAATCTTTGAAGAGTGGGCTTTGGGAATGGTTTTAGTTCTGGGTTAACAAAGGGTCTGAGGGCCATAGTTTCGAGGGTTCCTCCAGTCCCTGTCAGACTATTAAATCTGGTCTTTTTATGTGAATTTGAGTTCTGCTCCACACTTTTCTCCCGCTCCGTCCTGGAATCTGTTGTGTTCCCTGTCAGGGCAGTCATTGATGATAGCCAGGCACCATCTAGTTCTTCTGGTCTCAGGCTGGTGGAGTCTCTGGTTTACATGGATCTTTAGTCTCTTGGGCTAATATTTTTCTTGTGTCTTTGGTGTTCTTTGTTCTCCCTTGCTCCACGTGTGTTGGGACCGATTGATGCATCTTACATGGCTAATTGCAAGCTTTTAAGACCCCAGACCCCACAGGACTGACTCCTTTTAAATCCATGAAAACAAAAAGCCTGCATGTGTGCTTTGTTTCTCTACAAGAGAGCCTGTGTTTCCTTCTACCTTCAAATCAACAATATCTTTTTAAAAGGTGTTATAAAATATAATTTTGCTTAGGTAAATTGTCCATGGAGATGTAAATTAGCATAAGCCTCAGTTCCAGAGCAAAAGGAAGGTACCAAGGAAATCAAGTACTACCATTTTGGTCTCTCTTTACTGGATCCTAAGGACAGGGTGTTTGTGAAGAAAATCAGATGGCATCAATCAACAGGTAAAAGGCTTGTGTTCACTTTGGCTTAGTAATATGGGGTTCAGAGGAGGAAGGGACAAGTTGTTAAGGACAAGTATAAAAGCTAAAAATGACAAACTTAGGAAGTTAGACTGTTTTTCTTTGTGCAAATATAGCCTCCTACGTCCGAGGTGACTGTAGGCTAAAGCATGGCCTTTGGGAAAATACCGCTTTAAACTGTTTTTAATTTTGTTCCAGGGCCATTGTGTAGAGATGTGATGGCTGTGTACTGCACAACCTGAGGGGCACCATTCACATATTACTATTAACTCCTGGATAATTTTCCAGGAGATAGGAGTACTTTTATTTTATTTTATTTTTTGTTCTATGATATCACTGTAATTTAACAGATGGGAGTAGTGTCTTGAGGAAGGGATGCCTCTTTCTGTTTTTCACATAGGCCTCTGAGTTACTCTTCAAAGGGATTTCATAATATTCATTTCAATGCTAGAGGGAAAATTTCCTTTTATTATTGTTTCTTTGATGTTAAATAGATAAAAAACTTAAAAATAGGTTAGAAAATAAAGTGGACAGTTCAGCCTTGAAAAGCACAAATATCAAAAAAGTTTGTCCTACCATCAAGGGAAATGGGGAAATTCAATCCCATTTAGCTTTTAATGTGGCATTCACAGAAGAATGCTCAGGGAAAAATATATGTTCTTTTTAAAATAAATTAAAAAAAAAAAAACGAAACAGTTAAAATGTGTGTTGAGAGGAGGCAGTCCTTTGGGTGGCCCAAATGGCTCTAATTATTCCCTATTACTACCGACTTTTCCTTTCCTTCTGCTAGCATCTTTGAGCTTCAGAATAAACCATTGCACATCCCCCTCTAAAACATAATGGTTTGTCTAAATAAGCAGCAGAGCTAAACAGATAACAATTCTGGGTGCCCCCGTGTTTGACAACCCCCTTCTTCAGGTGTTCAGGCTGGAAAATTTGCCTTGCACTCTGTGCAGTGAAATGCACAGCCACTGGATTATAAAACCAGGTTTGGGAAGATCCTCAGGGTGCTTCATCCACAATGCAAAGAGAGAAGGTACCCATAGAAGTTTTCCATCTTGCCCGAACAGCGATTGAGCCAGGGAAGACCTCTCATGATGGAACTTTTCCTGTTGTACACTGTCTGCTGTCTGTGAGTAATTAAAACGGCTTTTACTATTGCCAACATTGTATATATGCCTTGTGTGTACAACTTGATCAGGATAAATGGACAGAACACCCATGGAGTGGGTAGTACTAGTGGGTGGAATTCTCATCCGGTACTCTGGTAGGTACTCTGGATCTGGAGACAGCCTTTAAGGAAACCTGCGTATGCAACACATGTGTGTTGGATAAAAATGTTGCCTAGCCCTTCCAGAAAGGGACAATTCAACTTTTTCCTAAGTTATATAAAATTCTATTGATGAAAAATGTTTAAAAATTATAATATAGTTTGTTTTCAAATAAATAATGTCATGGTCATATAAATATGGGAAACACTACATGACATTTAATCTCTTAGTGATTTGCAATAATTTATATCAGTATACTTTCAGTTCAATATAGTTCTGCAACAAATCATTAATAAATCCAGTGTTCCTGAAAATATTTTGCTTTACAACAGCTTTTCCTTCAATGATTCATCTATTTGCACCCTGTGGAGTATGTGATTTGTGGAATTTGTGCTGGAAAACACTGTTTTCATGACATTCTACATATAAGTACATTATTTAAGAGGTATCTTACCTCTTTTGAGACATTGGCCACATTTATTTCTTTCTTACTTTTTAAGAGTTAAGCCCCAAAAATGTAAGGAATAAATTTAGGAAGAAGAAATTTGACTTGAGAGAAGAAAAGAAATCTGTGTTTTATTTTAATCATTCTAGACTTTTAGCCATCTTTGCCTTTAAAGGCTAGGTTAAAGAACTTCCATTTAATTAACTGACACTGCTGATCTGAATTAATGACAAGATCCCTAGCACCTGTTTCCAGCTTTCTCCAGGGAGCCAGTTCAATGGAAAAAGGCAGATTGAAAGAGTCTCAGAGGGGCAACTGAATCCAGGAGGTAGCATAAAGGCTAATTTCTACTGTAAGACCTTCATTACTCATCTGTTGAATGTCAGTTACTGAGTTGGGAATATTGCTTTGCAAGAGGTGAAAATACCTTCCTTTAAATAAATCTGCTCAAATGTGCAAAATTTAATTCCTTCTGACAAGAAACACACTTAAGATTTCAAATACTTCAATATTTCAGTTCAGTCAAGTAACAACAAAATAAATGTGAAGGCCAGAGGATTTTGCCCTCAAAAATTCCATTGTGCAAAAATTAACCAAGAGGAAATCAGTGCTGCTTAACACTTATTTCCAGACTATTAATGTGACAGAGCCCAAACTCTGACACAGCTTCCCTTTTTTATCCCATGTAATTAATTTCATGGATGGTAAGGACACACTCTTTCCTTCCATAGTCCTCTAATTCATAAGGTTTCGTAGCCAAAGGACTGATCCTTTAATCAACTGGCAGAACTGAAAATAACTAAGATGCGAAAGTATCTCAACTGCTTTCTGTAAGAAGAAAAAAAAATCACTACATTTCAATTTTAAGTGTGAAACAAGGAGTGAGTCAGGATGGTTTATGTCCATAGGAACTTCCACAGTAAGAGCTCATTGCATTTGTTTCCATAACCCAGGGCAAATTTTTTTCTGAAAAGTAGTACTTATTAGCATAGTTAGAGTTGCTAGTGAAAAAGAAGTAATTAAGAGTAAAGTTTTGAGGAGCCAATATGTGTTAAACTGTTTTTCTTTTCTTTTTGTCTTATAAGACCACCTGCCTTTACTAAGCATGATTTTGGCATTTTCACAACTGTTAAATTATTCAGGGAAAACTCTTTCCGTTTATAATTCCATAGGGAAGAAGAGAATGTTAAAAACCACTGAGATACCAGAACACGTAAATTTTAATAGGATAAGATAATTTACAGTAATTTGAGAAATTGGTGGAAATATATAATTTTTACCAAAGTTCTTTATTTTGCTATTGCAGTATACAAATAATTCTTTAACCAAAGTGTTAATTTAGTTTTGGCCACTAGCAGTAGGGCAGGATAGATATTATAAGAAGTCATTCCATACTCATATAACTTGTGTCTACATATAATTTAGTTTTCATTGTGTTGTTGGACTGCTTAGAAAAACAAACAAACAAACAAACCCATTGCCGTCGAGTTGATTCTGACCCATAGCAACCCTACAGGACAGAGTAGAACTGTCCCATAGGGTTTCCAAGGCTGTAAATCTTTACATAAGGAGACTACTACTTCTTTCTTCTGTGGAGCAGCTGGTGGGTTTGAACCAGTGTCATTTTGGTTAGCAGTCAAGTGCTTTAACCACTGTGCCACCAGAGTTCTCACTTAGAAAAAGTCAAGGTCACTTAAAAGAGTCCCGTCTCTCTCCTCACTTAAAATAAAATACAGAGACAGTCATAAGCTAAAAAGAGAGTGGTGAAAGTAGGAGCTGTCATGAAATGCAGAGTTCTCCTGAGGTCCTGTTTGGTACCAGTCTGAAGCTTGGTCATTGTGGGGGAGAGGGAGAAGGGCTAAATTAGAAATGCCATGATTAAGCTGTGGACCCTGAGAGAGACCAGAGAAGCCTAGTTTTGTGGTACTTCCTGGACCTTGGCAGAAAACACAAAAAATCAAGTCTATTACAGTTGAGTTGATTCTGACTCATAGCAACACTACAGAACACAGTCGAAGCAGCCCATAGGGTTTCCAAAGCTGTAATTTTTACAAAAGCAGATTGCCACATCTTTCCTGCACAAAGCAGCTGGCGGGTTCGAACCTCTGACCTTTTGGTTAGAACCCAAGTGCTTAACCACTGTGCCACCAAGGCTCCCAGTCCCTTGCAGAAGGACATGAAAATGCTCTCTGTGAGAAAATATCACCAGTATGGGCTTCCAGGACTCCCACTGATTGCAAAAATCATAAAAAATAAAATCACCAAACACTTCCAAAAAAATCTACATTAGTGAGACTAAGCAAAATCAAACAACATCAGACTTACTTCCCCAAAATTAGGATTTTGAATTGTCAGACAGAATATAAATAATTATATATGAAATGTTTAAAGAAAAAAAAAGAATCACAAATAGGAGTAAACGATATCATCAAAAGTATAAGACACATTTGGGAAAAAAAGAAGCATTGGAAAGGAAATATATTACTTTTTTTGGAGGGTGGGTGGGCTGCTCTGTTGAATAGCAGACTAGATACAGCTAAAAAGAGAATGAGTTAATTAGAAGGTAGTAGAGAAAAAGGAAAAGGAATGACCCAGAAAGCGGTACCTAGAAGCATGTAGATGGGAACTACAAGCGTCTGAAGGGATATGAAATTCTAATATAATATAATTTTTAGACATTACAAGTCAGACAAAGGTCTAACCTCTAAAATCTACAAGAAAATCCAACACCTCTACAACAAAAAGACAAATAATCTAATTAAAAAATGGGCAAAGGAAATGAACACTTCACCAAAGAAGACATTCAGGCGACCAACAGACACATGAGGAAATGCTCGCGATCACTAGCCATTAGAGAAATGCAAATTAAAACCACAATCAGATACCATCTCACGCTGGCATTACTGGCACGAATCAAAAACACTGGAAATAACAAATGTTAGAGAGGCTGCGGGGAGATCAGAACTCCTATGCACTGCTGGTGGGAATGCAAAATGATACAACCATTTTGGAAAATGATACGGCACTTCCTTAGAAAGCTAGAAATAGAAATACTGTATGATTCAGCAATCCCACTGCTAGGAATATATCCTAGAGAAATAAGAGCCGTCACACAGGTAGACATATGCACACCCATGTTCGTCGCAGCATTGTTCGCAATAGCAAAACGATAGAAACAACCTAGATCCCCATCAACAGGTGAATGGATAAACAAACTATGGTACATACACACAATGGAGTATTATGCAATGAAAAAGAACAATGATGAATCTGTGAAGCATCTCATAACATGGATGAAACTGGAGGACATTATGCTGAGTGAAATAAGTCAATCACAAAAGGACGAATATTGTATGAGACCACTACTGTAAAAACTCATGTAAAGGTTTACACACAAAAAGAAACAATCTTTGTTCGTTACGAGGGCTGGGGGTGGTGGTGGTGGGGAAATACTAAATAGACAATAGATAAGTGGTAACTTTGGTGAAGGATAAGATAGTACACAATGCTGGGGAAGCCAGCACAACTTGTGCAAGGAAATGTCATGAAAGCTCCATAGACACATCCAAACTCCCTGAAGGACCGAATTGCTGGATGGAGGGCTGTGGGGACCATGGTCTCGGAGAACAGCTAGTTCAATTGTCATAACACAATTTATGAAGAAAATGCTCTATATTCTACCTTGGTGAGTAGCATTTATGGTCTTAAAAGCTTGTGAGGAGCCATCTAAGATACTCCACTGGTCTCACCATTTCGGGAGCAAGGGAGAATGAAGAAAACAAGATATAAGGGAAAGATTAGTCCAAAGGACAAATGGACCACAACTACCATGGCCTCCACCTGACTGAATCCAATACAACTAGATGATGCTCGACTATCACCACTGACTGCTCTGACAGGGATCACAACAAACGGCCCCGGACAGAGCCGGAGAAAAATGTGAACAAAATTCTAACACAAAAAAAGACCAGACTTACTGGCCTGACAAACTGGAGAAACCCTGAAAGTATGGTTCCTGGACACTCTTTTAGCTCAGTAATGAAGTCAAGCCCGAGATTCATCCTTCAGCCAAAGATTAGACAGCCCATAAAACAAAACAAGACTAATGAGGCACAACAGTCCAGGGACAAGGACTAGAAGGCAGGAGGCGACAGGCAAGCTGGTAATAGGGAACCCAAGGTTGAGAAGGGACAGCGTTGACATGTCGTGAGGTTGTTAACCATGGTCATAAAACAGTATGTGTACTAACTGTTTAATGAGAAACTATTTGTTCTGTAAAGCTTCATCTAAAGTACAATTAAAAAAAAATTTTAAGCAAACAATAAAGGTAGAAATTAAATTACCTAAGCTAACAACAGAAGATGAAAAATAATAAAATAAATCCAGAAAAATTAGAGAAAAATGAAAATACAAATCAAAGGATACATGTATAAAACGAATATGATAACATATCTCTTAAAATTGTAATTACAACATACAAAGCAGAGATAAACAAGTAAGAGGACATAACTACAGATAAGAAGGATGTTTAAACAATTGTAAGGAAATTCTCTTTATATATATTTTATGCTAGTATATTTAAGAATTTAAATGACATGGTTCATTATTTTGCAAGGTTTTAATTAACCTAAACTGTCTTAGGAAAAGAAAATAATAATAACAACAAAAAGATGGATTAGTAACAACAGAATAAGTAAAAAAATAAAAAATCTTAAAGGACAAAAAGCAATCTCACAGGGTTTCAAAGAATTGAAACTTCCAGGTATATACCCTAAAGATGTAATAGAAGAGACACAGACATGTGCACACCTATGTGCATTATAGCACTATTCACAGTAGCAAAATGAGGGAAACAACCTAAGTGCCCATCAGCAAATGAATGGGTAAACAAAATGTGGTCTATGCATACAATGAATACTACACAGCCGTAAAGAAGGATGACTCTTTGAAATATCCTATAACATGGATGAATCTGGAGGACATTATGCTGAGTGAATTAAGTCAATAACAAAAGGAAAAATGTATGATCTCACTTTTATAAAAAGACAAGAACAGGTATATATACAGAGACCAACATTCATTGATGGTTATCAAGGATGGATGGGGGAGGGGGAGTCACTCTCTAGAGAGTAAGCATTTGTTATTTTTGATGATGGGAAAAATAAAACCGAATGTGGGTGAAGTGTGCACAGCTTGACTAAGGTAAATGATGTCACTGAAATGTATATAAGCAAAAGAACTTTTGGTAATTGCTATGGCAAATATATGGAGTCTTGGTGGTGCAGTGGGTTTGGTTTTTTTTGGTTAGTCTTATATGTGGATAGGTATGTATACATGAGTATGTATGTGTGTGTGTATAGATGTATGCATGTGTATATGTATATCCATGTATTTATGTGCATGCATATATATTCATATATATAATAAAGCACATAGGGGACACGGTTATGGATACTTAGACATAACCAAATACCTTGCAGGATTGGTTTTCTGGGTTTAAAGTCTTAGGAACATAGTTTTGTGGGACGATTTGGTCAATTGACAGAGTATAGTTCATAAAACTTACATTCTACATTCTAATTTAGTAAGTAGTGTCTGGGGTCTTAAAAGCTTGTGAGCAACCATCTAAGATGTAACTGTTGGTCTCTACTCGTCCTTAGCAAAAGAGAAAGAAGGAAACCAAAGACTCAGAGAAGAAACTAGTTTACAGGATTAACAGTCTACACAAAACATCTCCCCATCTACCCTAAGACTGGAAGAAATAGATGGTGCCTGACTGCTCTGATCAGGGCCACAATAGATGGATCTTGATGGAATGGGAGAAAAATGAGGGACAGAACCTTAAATTCTTAAAAAATCCAGACTTACTGGATTGACTGAGACTAGAGGACTCCCCAAGACTATTGCCCTGAGATACTCTTTAAATCTTGACCTGAAACTATCCCCTGAGGTCATCTTTTAGCTAAAAAAACAGATTGGCTCACAAAATAAACAATATCACCCATGAGTACTGTACTTCTTTAAAAAAAAACATCTATATGAGACCAAACAGAGATGAGAAGGTAAGTGGGCAGGAAAACTAAATTACTGGAAACTGAGCAACTGGAATGGAAATAATGAGAATGTTAACACATTGTGAAGAATGTAACAAACGTCACTGAACAATTTTAGTAGAAATTATTGAATGGGAACATAATTTGTTACGTAAACTTTCATTGAAAACACAATAAAATATTATTAATAAATAAATAAATTCTTATATAAATATATAGACTATAGAAAAAGATGACGTGCTTCACTGTTTATCGTCTTAGGCTAGCATAACCCTGATTAAAAAAGGAAAAATAAAATCATAACTGCATGCACATTAGCTTGCATCTAATCTTACATCTAGATATAAAGGCAAAATTCTAAGTAATATATTACCAAAGGGACATCAATGCTGCATAAAAATAATAGTATAATTCACATGAATAGAATAATGAATAACACCAGTGTCACCCATGTAGTTTAATTATAGCACAACTTCAGGATACTTGATGGTATAATTAATTAAATTAGAAGATTTAAGGAGAAAAATAATATAATGATTTCAATAGTTAAAGAAATATTAAATTCAACATTACTGATAAAAATAAAGTGCAATTTAAAGCCTTAGTAAACTAGAAATAGTTATATAAAATTTCTAACCTGATAAAGGGCATCTATCACAGGACTGGGCAACATTTTGTTCTGTTATACATAAGATCGCCATGAGTAGGAGCCTACTGGAAAGCAACCAACAACAACAACATCACACATAGACTAGATATCACATTAAATGATAAAATATTAAAACCATTCTTATTAAATATCATGCACACTTAAGTCGGCTGTTACTATTATTACTTCATTCAGAAGGTCCTTGCTAAGGCTAATAGAATAAAACAAATATTAGAAGGGCAAAATATTATCACTTTACAGACAATACAATTATCTTCCTGAACAATCCCCTCTAAAATTTTAAAAAAGGAGCCCTGGTGGTACAGTGGTTAGAAGTGCTTGACTGTTAACCAAAACTATTAAAATGATTCAATAATATGGTTATACACAAAAATAATGTCCCCAAACCAATAGCTTTTCAATATGCCAGTGACAGTCAAAAAATATAATGGAAAAACTATCTTATTTACAATAGTATTAAAAACTAAAAAATATCTAAATGTAAACCTGATAAGAAACATGTAAGATATTCACTAAAACAAGGACAAAGGATTTTTATTAGAAATTGAAAAGCTAATTATAAATTTGTTAGGTGAAAGTGTAGAATAATGTAAAACTACATTTTGGTAAAAGAACAAAAATTTAATCTATAATATACAAAAATATTTACATAGAAATAAGAATTAAAATGTGTACTTTCAATACAGGTAAAACATTACATCAAGAGATTAATAAAGAGCATAGAAACTAAGCTTTCTGTGCATATTGAATTTAGTTTTTGATAAATTTGAAACTGTAATTCAGAAGGAATGAATAGATTGTCAGTTAAGTGGCCAAAGGAAATATTCTTATCTACAGAAATAGCCAACTTTAACTCATATACAGTGATTACTACAGATTAATTGAAAAGTTTAAAACTATTTAAAGTAAATTTTGGAAAACATTAGAAGAAAATATGGGAGTTTTTTATTTTTTTTTTGCTTTTGGGGTAGAAAAGATAATTTCAAACTTGAAAAAAATAATAAGTTTATGTTTATTAAAAAAACAAAACGACCTCAAGAAACAAAAAATTTACCATTAAAAAGTATAAAAATCAATTGAAATATTGAGGTAAAAGAACTGGGACAAAGAATTAATCAACAGAATACTTGGAAGAGCTCTTAAAAATAATTTAAACAGATAACCATATTAAAAAAATGGGCAAAGAATAAAAAGGCACATTAAGTAAAAGTTGCCAGGAAACACATAAAATTAAGCTCAACCCATGAAAACATTCTCAACCTCAATAGTAATCAAATAAATGCAAATTAAAGTGATGAGTTATTATTTTACCTAAGATACAGTCAAAAAATTTATATTATCAGTGTTACCAAGAATTCAGGGAACAATGATTGATAGGAAAATAAAATTCAAACACAAAGAGAACTCAACACAGAAAATTAAGTGAAACAAAGAAGCCGTTAAGACCACAATAAAAAGTATAAAATGACAGCAGTGAATCCATACCTTTTGTCAATAACACTGAATGTAAATGGATTAAATGCATCAGTCAAGAGACAGAGAATGGCAGAATATATTTTAAAAATATGAACCATCAATATATTGCCTACAAGAGACACACTTTAGACACAAAGACATAAACAAATTAAAAATCAAAGGATGGAAAAATACATATATTAAGCAAACAGTATCCAAAAGAGCTGGAGTGGCAATAATAATCTCAGATAAAATACACTTATGTCAAAATCCATTATAAGACAAAGAAGGGCATTATATAATGATTAGAGGGCTAATCCAATAAGAAAGCATAACAATAAAAAATATTTATGCACCCAATGACAGAGCTCCAAAATACATACACTTTAACAGAATTCAAAAGAGAAATAGACAGTTCTATAATAATAGTAGGGACTTTAACACACTTTTTTCAATGATGGGAAGAACAACTATAAAGAAACTGAATAAAGATACAGAAGATCTAAATAACACAATCAAACAACTTGACCTCATAGACATATACAAAACACACCACCCAAAAGCAGCACAGTACACATTCTTCTCCAGTGCACGTGGATCATTCTCCAGAATAGACCATATTCTAGGCCACAAAGCAAGCTTAATAAATTCAAAAACATCAACATAATACAAAGCATCTTCTCTGACCATAACACTATAAAACTAGAAATCAGTAACAGAAAGGAGGGAAAAAATTAAATACATGGAAGCTGTATACTTAAAAACTACTGGGTCATAGAATAAATTAAAAATGAAATTTAAAAATTCTTAGAATCAAATGAGAATGAAGACACAACATACCAAATCCTCTGGGACACAGCAAAAGCAGTGCTCAGAAGAAAATTTATACCAACTAATGCACACATCAAAAAGAAGAAAAGTCCAAAACTTAACCAGATAACTTGAACAAATGGAAAAGGAACAACAAAAGAAGTCCATAGTCACCAGAAGAAAGAAAATAATAAAGATCAGAGTAGAAATAAATAAAATAGAAAGAATCAACCAAATAGAAGTTGGTTCTTGGAAAGGATCAATACAATTGACAAACTGTTGGCCAAAATGGCAAAGGGGAAAAAAAAAGAAGATGCAAATAACCAAAATAAGCAATGAAATGGGCAATGTTACAACAGAACCAATAGAGATAAAGAGGATCATAATAAAATACTATGAAAAATTGTACTCTAACAAATTTGAAAATCTCAAAAAAATGGATAAATATCTAGAAATACACTATCTACCTAAACTAGCACAAACAGAGGTAGAGAACCTAAATAGGCTCAGAATAAAAGAAGAAATTGAAGATGTCTAAAAAAAAAAAAAAAAAAAAACTCCCAACAACAACAAAAAACAGCCCCAGACCAGATGGCTTCACTGCAGAGTCCTACTAAACATTAAGAGAAGAGTTGACACCAATTCTACTCAAACTCTTCCAGAATACAGAAAAAGAAGAAATACTCCTTAATTCATCATATGAAGCCAGCATAACCCTGATACCAAAGCCAGGCAAAGATATCACAAAAAAGAAAATTACAGACCAATATCCCTCATGAATACAGATGTGAAAATTCTCAGCAACATTCTATCCAACAGAATACAACAGTATATCAGAAAAATCATACATCATGATTGGATGAAATTCATACTAGGAATGCAGGGATGGTTCAACATTAGAAAATCAATCAACATAATCCACAACATAAATAAAACAAAGGAAAAGAATCACAAGATCATCTCAATCAATGGAAAAGGAAGTTGATAAAATCCAACACCCATTTTCTAACAAAAACTCTGAGCAAAATAGAAATAGAAAAGAAATTCCTCAACATAATAAGGGCATATAGGTAGCACAGTGGTTAAGAACTTGGCTGCTAACCAAAAGGTCGGCAGTTTGACTCCCCCAGCCACTCCTTAGAAAGCCTATGGGGCAGTTCTATTCTGTCCTAGAGGGTCGTTATGAGTCAGAATCGACTTGATGGCAATGGGGATACAAAATCAACAGCCACCATTATTCTCAATGAAGAGAGATTGAAAGCATTCTACTTGAGAGCGAGAATGAGACAGGATGCCCATTGTCACCACTTATTCAATGTTGTACTGGAAGTCCTAGACAGAGAAATATAACAAGACAGGGAAATAAAGGGCATCCAAATCAGTAGGGAAGAAGTAAAACTACCCCTATTCTCAGATGACATCATCCAATACATACAAAATCCCAGAAATTCCACAAGGAAGTTACCATAACTAATAGAAGGGCTCAACAAAGTGGCATGGTAAAAGATCAACATACAGAAATCAGTTGGATTCCTCTCCACTAACAAGGAAAACTCCAAAAAAGGAAATCAAGGAAATAACACCATTTACAATGGCCTCAAAAGGATAAAATATATAGGAATAAATCTAACCAGGGTTGTAAAAGACATATACAAGAAAAACTACAAAATACTACCACAAGACACTAAAAGACACATAAATGGAAAAACATACCATGCTCACAGATTGGAAAACTCAACATTGTGACAATGTCAATACTACCCAAAGCAATCTATAGATATAATGTAGTCGGGATCTAAATCCCAACCACATTCTTTAACAAAATAGAAAAACTAACCTCCAATTTTATATGGAAAGGAGAGAGGCCCTGAACAGCTAAAGCATTATTGAAGAAGGGCAAAAGTGAGAAGTCTCACACTGCCTGCATTGTGATTAATTAGTTTTGTGTATGGCCTTTCTAGCCATGGTCTTGTAACTCCCACCCAGGTGATTGTATGATAGGGTAATTGTGGCTTACCAAGGGGATTGGTCAGTTTTGCCTTAAAAGAGAGCCAATTCCAGAGCAGAGAGGAAGATCCTACCACCACCAAGGAAGGTGAGACCAGAAGGATAGACCTAGCAACAGAGACCCGGCAGCAGGATACTGCAGGGTGGGCTTCTCAGCCCACAGAGAGAGAAAGCTGAATGCCTTTGGGCAGAGACTGAGGGCCAAGAAGAGGAGTGCCTGCGAGCATGGCTGAGAAGAGGCTATCCTGATGGAAGAACTATATCTTGAGTATTCCTGATCCTGATTTGTAACTGTTACTCCTTAATAAACCTCATAATCATGAAAATTGACTGTGAGTTCTGTGTGGCCATTGCAATGAATTATCAAACCCAGTAGAGAGTGCTGTGGGAAGGAGGGTTGATGTCAGAATTGGTAAAGATGGCAGAGAGAGGAGGCATGTCTGACCTCCACCTCATAGGGATCAGCCTTGAGCAGTTGATCTTGTTTCTCCTTTCCCTTTGTGGGGTTGGAGGAGGTCAGACCCTTCCCTCATGCCGTTTTTATACTGCCTAATCTCAGAACTTACTATATAGCCACAGTAATCAAAACAGCCTGGCACTGGTACGACGACAGACACATAGACCAATAGAACAGAACTGGGAACTCAGAAGTAAATCCATCCAGCTATGGATAGTTGATCTTTGACAAAGGGTTAAAATCCATTCAACAGGGAAGGGATAGTCTCTTTAACAAATGGTGCTGGCTAAACTAGATATCGATACCATATGGTGTGAGGACCCATATCTCACACCATACACAGAAACTAACTCAAAATCGATCAAAGACCTAAATGTTAAACCTAAAACTATAAAGTTCCTGGAAGATAACACAGGGACAAAGCTAACCGTCTTAATTTATGACACAAATACACTATCAAACATAACCAAAAATGGACAAACAACAGAAGATAAACTAGATGACTGGGACCCCCTAAAAATTAAATACTTATGATCTTCAAAAGACTTTACCAAAAGAGTAAAAAGAAGAACCTAAAACCTAAAAGCTGGGAAAACATTTTTGACAACGACATGTTGGACAAGGATCTAAATCACTAAAATGTATAGAAAACTTCAACATGTCAACAACAAAAGGACAAAAACTCAAATTAAAAAATGGGCAAAGGACATGAACAGACAATTAAACAGAGAATACATTCAGGCAGCTAACAAACACATGAAGAGGTGCTAATGATCATTAGCTATTAAAGAGATGCAAATCAAAACCACGATGAGATGACATCTCATTCCTACAAAAATGGCACCAATCAAAAGAAACAGAAAACAACAAATGCTGGCAAAATTGTGAGAAGATTGGAACTCTTATACACTGCTGGTGGAATTGTAAAATGGTATAACCACTATGGAAAATAGTATGGCACTTCCTCAAAAAGCTAGAAATAGAAATACCATATGATCCAGCAATCCCATTCCTAGGTATATATCCTACAGAAATAAGAGCTATCATACAAATAGACATATGCACACCCATGTTCATTGCAGCATTATTTACAATAGCAGAAAGACTGAAAAAACCTAGATGCCAATCAACAGATGAGTGGATAAACAAACTATGGTACATACACACAATGGAGTATTATGCAATGATATAGAACAATGATGAATCTGTGAAGCATCTCATAACATGGATGAAACTGGAGGACGTTATCCTGAGTGAAATAAGTCAATCACAAAAGGACAAATATTGTATGAGACCACTACTGTAAAAACTCAAGAAAAAGTTTACAGACAGGAAAAAAAAAAAAAAAAAACTTTGATAGTTACAAGGGAGGGGAGAGGTGAGGATGGAAACTCACTAGCTAGATAGTAGACAAGTGGTAACTTCAGTGAAGGGAAAGACAACACACAAGATGGTGGAAGTCAACACAACTTGATGAAGGCAAAGTCCTAGAAGCTTCCTAGACACACACAAATACCTTGAGAGAAAGGAGTTACTGGGGCTGATGTCTGGGGATCATTGTCTCAGGGGACATCAGCTCAATTTGGCATAATATAGTTCATAAAGAAAATGTTCTACATCCTACTTTGGTGAGTAGTGTCTGGGGTCCTAAAAACTTGAGAACACCATATATGATACGTTTATCTTTCCCATCCCATCCAGAGCAAAGGAGAATTAAGAAAACCAAGACACAAGGAAAATACCAGCCCAGAGGACTAATGGACCACAAGAATCACAGCCTCCATTAGCCTGAGCCCAGAAGAAATCGATGGTGCCTGGATACCACCACCGACTACTCTGACCAGGATCACAATAGAGGGTTCCAGATAGAGCAGAAGAAAAACATAAAACAAAATTCAAATTCAAAAATAGACCAGACTTACTGGTCTCAGGAACCTGTGAAATGATGGTCCGCAGACACCCTGCTAACTCGGAACTGAAGCCACTCCTGAAGTCCACCTTTTAGCCAAAGATTAGACAGGCCTATAAAACAAACAATAGCACATGTGAGGAACTTACTTCTTAGTTTAATCAAGTATAGGAGACCAAATGGGCACCACCTGCCCAAAAGCAAAGACAAGAAGGCAGGAAGGGCCAGGAAACCTGGATGAATGGACACAAGGAACCTGGGGTGGAAAGGAAAAGGGGGACACAATGTCCCAAAACAAGCAGTGTCACAAAACAATTTGTGTATAAATTTTTTAATGAGAAACTAAATTGTCCTATAAACTTTCACCTAAAGCATAATTAAATTTACAAAAAAAGACTACACTAAGTAATCCTTATTTGTTTCTTATTATTTTATGAAATTGAAAATACCTTTAAAAACTAGAAGCAAAATTTTCCTAGATACCAAACCACTCATGGAATCAAAATTAACAACAGAAAATTAAACAACTTTTTTTCAGTAAATTCAGTGTGTTTAGTGGTTGGTGTCGGCAAGTAAGTAGATTTCTTAGAATTGTAAGAGAATGGAGGCTTAGTAAGAAAACAATACTCTTAAAAGTAATATCTTAGATGACAACATGTCTGTAGTTATCTCCCTTAAAAGGAATATTATGCATAAATATTTAAAACAACAAATATTATTTTTTAAATTTATAGCTCACTAACTTTTGAAAGAAATTTGAATATATCAAGTTTATGGTTGGTTTCTTGGTATCTCATGTTTAAGTAGACTCTTAAACATAGGAAGCCTTGGTGGTACAGTGGTTAAGCAGCTCAGCAAAAGGTCAAAGGTCCAAAAGGTTGGAGCTTTGACATGTGGACGTTTGGAAGCCACCAGCTACTCTGCAGAAGAAAGATGTCGCAGTCTGTTTACCTAAAACTTACAGCCTTGGACACGCTATGGGCTAGTTCTACTCTGTCCTATAGGGTTGCTATGAGTCAGAATCAACTCTGTGGCAATGGGTCTCTAGAGCTGCTGTGTAAACTGCCTCTTGTCAGATGGAAATTCTGCTCTCTCTGACATGACAGTGAAATGAAATATCAAATTATCTCTAGAGAGTTTTAAGAAGACGGAAGGAGGAAACTGAAGAAAGAAGTCCAAATAGATACAAACTAAATTTTAAAAAAAGAAGAAGAAAGAAAGAAAATGAGACACAAATTAAAAGCTTCTAGATCAGTGGTTTTAAACCACGGTTCACAGATCTCCAAATGGGTTCTCAGATAAAACTGAGCATATCAACCTAAAGTAAACAGATTCATCAAAGTATCTAGCAGGAAACTACACAACTAGACCACAATATATGCACAATTATATGTCAGTTTGCAGTTATCCATTCTCTAAAGTGCCCATTAAATTTAACATCATTAGATGATCAAATCATGGAACTGGAACATTTGTAGATAGCAACAACCAACTGAACATTCATTGTGCACCCTTTTGGAGAAAAGAAGTACATTCCTTCTTTTTGTTGTAGATCAAGCAAATCAATATGCAAACACTGAAAACAATCAATTCTTGGCTGAAACATCTCACTTGAAATGCTTTAAAGTATTTATGACATCACGGCGATCTTATTATAGGAAAGTGATAGTAAAGGTCATGATACGAGAACTGCATAAAGAACTAATTGCCAGCCACAAGTCTTAGTAGGCAAAAAATATTAAACATAACCATATTTATGGGTAAAAAGAAGGGCATAGCTATTTTCTGTATCAAAACTCTGCTCTGAGTGAAGAGAACTAAAGAATTTATTATATTTAAGAATACTTTATAGTTATATTTTACACAAATTTCAATTAAATAAATTCCAAGCTTATTTCCATGCCTTACAACCTCCTACATGATCTCTTCTGCTATCATTTTATTTCTAATTCTGTCCGTTTACACAAACTCAGTAGCCACGCTGGCCTTCTTGCTGTTCCTTGAACAGACCAAAACCATTCTTTCTTCAGGGCCTTTCCACTTGCTCTTTTTCTCTACCTGGAATTCTTTTACTCAGATATTCAAATTGTTGGCTACTATTCATTACTCATTCATGCCTCTGCTCAAATGTCAAGTGCATAAAGAGATCTTCCTTAACCATCCTCCATTCTGCTCTGTATCCACCTAAACAAAGGATTCTATTAGTAGCAGTTGTCATTATCTCAAATATCCTTTTTAAAAATTTATATACTTGCATATAATCCCTCTTCCACACTAGAATATAAGTTCCATGAAGGCAAAGACACATATTCATTAATGTGTCTTTAGCATCCTGAGTGATTACTATATATAATAGAAAACTTCTCTTCAGGGTGATAGAAATATGTAGAAATGGATAATAGTGACGGCTGTACAATATGATGAACATAATTAATGTCATTGAACTGTACATGTGAAAAGCATTGAAATGGCAAATATTTTGTTTTATATATGCTTACCACAGTAAGAAAAGTGTTTGTTTTGAATGAATAACTAAAGATAATTAGTCACTTCTGAAGTTATACATTGCATCAGTTTGGAATTTTAATGTTGTTAGGTGTAATCCAGTTGGTTCTGACTCATAGCTACCCTATGTATAATAGAATGAGACACTGCTCGGTCCTGCACCATCCTCCTAGTCGTTGCTATGTTTCAGCCCATTACTGCAGCCACTGTGCCAATCCCTCTTGTTGAGGGCCTTCTTTTTCATTGACCCTCTACTTTACCAAGTATGATGTCCTTCACCAGGGACTGATCCATCCTGAAAATGTGTCCAGAGTATGTGAGAGGAAGATTCACCATCCTTGCTTCTAAGGAGGATTTTGGCTGTACTTCTTCCAAGACAGATATATGTTCATTCTTCTGGCAGTTCATGCTATATCCAATATTCTTTGCCAACACCACAATTCAAAGGCATTGATTCCTCTTTGGTCTTCCTTATTCATTGTCCAGATTTGGCATGCTTATGAGATGATTGAAAACACCATCACTTGGGTCAGGCGCACCTTAGTCCTCAAAGTAACACCTTTGCTTTTTAACACTTTAAAGAGGTCTTTTGCAGCAGATTTGCCCAATGCAATACATCATTTGATTTCTTGACTGCTGTTTCCATGAGTGTTGATTGTGGATCCAAATAAAATGAAATTCTTGACAACTTCAATATTTTGTCCATTTATCATAATGTTGCTTATCGGTCCAGCTGTGAGGATTTTAGTTTTATTTTTTTGTTTGTTTGTTTTTTTTACGTTGAGATGTAATCCATACTGAAGGCTGTAGTCTTTGATTTTCATCAGTAAGTGCTTCAAGGCCTCTTCACTTTCAGCAAGCAAGGTTGTGTCGTCTGTGTATTGCGGGTTGTTAATGAATCTTCCTCCAATCCTGACACTGTGTTCTTCTTCATATAGTCCAGTTTATAGATTATTTGCTGATCATACAGACTGAATGAGTATGGTAAAAGGATATAACCCTGATGCACACCTTTCCTGATTTTAAACCGTGAAGCATTCCCTTGTTTTGTTTGAACGACTGTCTCTTGATCTCTGCACAGGTTCCCCATGAGCACGATTAAGTGTTCTGGAATTCCCATTCTTCGTAATGTTATGCATAATTTGTTATGATTCAAACAGTCGAATGCCTTTGCATAGTCAATAAAGCACAGGTAAACACCTTTTTGGTATTCTCTGCTTTCAGTCAAGATCCGTCTAATATCAGCAATGATATCCTTGGTTCCACTTCCTCTTAATCCTGCTTGGATTTCTGGCAGTTTTGTTATAGATGTGATTACCACAATGAAAAAAAGGTGTTTGTTTCTTTTGAATGAATAACTAAAGGTAAGTAGTCACTACTGAAGTTGTATATTGGATCAACTTGGAATTTTAATGTACCTAGGAGAAGCTTAAAATAACACTGGTCTATAACTATACAAAACATAGATGAGATTTAATATTATTTGTGTTTTATTTGCTATGAAAGAACTTACAACTAAACTATTGTTATAATTATTGTTATGTCATTGATCAATTACAGAGGAAGGTTTAGTTAGCCTTCCACTTGTCTCTAAAATGTCACAAAGTTTTCAATAAATTTATTGTCTGTTAAGGCAAGAAAGAGGCTCATTGGCAATTATAATCCTGCATTTCTAAAATGTCAGTTAGATTTGCCAAATATCTGAAATTAAAGTGTTATATCCCTGTGCAAAACAATGATATTGAGACACAGAGGACCACTGTTTTCCTTAAGCATGTGTCCTTGAAAAATCAGAAAAACAGTTGGCAATCCTGCTAACAAAGTTGCCCTAGAGCACCGTGACAATTAAGCCCCTCAAAGCTGAGCATACAGTGAAAGCTGACTGATTCAGCAGGATACCACTCTTTCTGAAACCGACAGGTGAGGCCACAGTAAGAATCTCTGCAAATTTGCTAAGAAGGACATGTTTTTCATCTTGAATGCCTCCATCATCTATTGAACTCAAGGAGGAGAAGGATACAGAGACAAGAGATTAAATATTCTAGATAAAGGATAATGGTTTAGTCACAGTTGGTAAACATATAGTCATGCTAAGAAGTCGTTTCCTGTTTTTGAAATATTGAAAGTGAACACAACATCTGACTAAGGGAATAGTTTCAAATTCTGGCACATCAAGCGCACATTGTAAAGGATAAACTCTCCATGTTATTGCCTCAGAAATGTATAATATATACACTGGAGAAGCAGACCCCATTATTATCAGGCCAAAGTTCTGTGACACTGGCTTTGCATGTTACTTTTGTTAATTTCGGTTCACCAAACATCTATTGAGCACTCACTCTTTTAGACATTAAGAATACAGAGGTAAATAATGCAAGGTACTTGCCCTGGGAAGTTGTTTCAAAAGAGATCATGTAAAAACTGAAACAAAGTCTTTGGATACCTCAAACGACAATTGATCTAAAATGGAGGGCTCTACAAAGATATCCTGGAAGAGTGGACACAAGAGAAGGTGTTCAAGGCTCAAGATGAACTTAATATCTGTTAATAAAACAATGGTATTGAGGCATAAATCCACAAGGAAGGCAAAAAGTGTGTTCCAGGAAGTGGGAAGGGCATGATTAGAGGTCCTGATGTGTGAAACATGTGATGCTGGAGAAATAAAAGCCTTCATATTGCTGGACTGTAAATTTCTAGGCAGAATTTAAAGAAAGATAAGGCCTTGACTATTATCTGGGGTCAGGTCATAAAGGCCATATTCCTTATCAGTTGATAAAATTCAGTGAGGGTAGAGACCTTGTACACTTTAATCACCATTGTATAACCAGTGTCTAAAGCAACACTCAGCATATTATATGTACTCAGGAAATAGTTCTTGAATGAATTCCTGGAGGTGAGGAAGAATAACTTATTGAAGGAATTGTGAGATCAGCATACTTCCAGCGGGCTTGGTCATTTTAGGAGAGGAATATGTATTTGAAATAGACACTATGGAAGAGACAAGAGAGGTTCAGTAGGGAACAGAGAAGGCCTGATGCTGTTGTGACAGGATGGAGGATTCGTGGAGATAATGGATGTGCTGATGTACTAATTTTCACAGATGTATGACTTTTTTCCCCACAACACTCAGCAGCCTGGGTATGAATGAGGGAGCATTATTTTCATAAATGTTCTAAACTAGATCATTTAAAGATGATCACATTTTAAAATTCTGAAAAGTGATTATCAGAAGCATTTTAACTTGAAAATGCAATTTTAGTATGTGTTTTAGATTGATCAAATCATAAAATAACTCAGGGTAAAAAGTAAAATATTTCTTTATAAATATCTTATTTAAAATGGAGCTCTGGTGGTGCAGTGATTAAGAGCTATGGCCGCTAACCAAAAGGTCAGCAGTTGAATCCACCAGCTGCTGCTTGGAAATGCTATGGGGCAATTCTACTCTGTCCTACAGGGTGACTATGAGTCAGAATCAACTGGACACCAATGGGTTTGGTTTGGTTTTGGTTTTTTATTTAAAATAAATTTTGGGATATTTTCTTTGTGTTTTCATTGTACATTTTCCCTGTGCTTTCTGTTTTAAAAATCTCTGGCTTTATTCCTTAGGATAAAGATAAATAATTCCTTGCAAAAAACATTGAAAGTACTGTTGTATATGGTAGATATACTAAATTTTCCCTTGGATATAATTACCTATATGCAACTTTTTAAATCTTAAAAATATATTTGTTTAATATACTGTGAAAATAGACACAATACTATGAAATATATGAGGCTTTTGTATCTTTTTATGCAGTTGTGCTTGTACTTTGGAGAAGATAATGATAGTTTTAAAAAGTTTTCCTGTGGCTTACTCATATAATAAGATTTAATAGTAAATTAATCATTTGTACACCAGGGGAAGATGGTTTGATCAATATCAGAAGTATAGTCTTGACGACTAAGGCAACATTTTTGATAAGTACACTTTGAATAAACCTCTTTGATGAAATGAGTCGTATTTCTTAAAACATTAAACCAATAAGCATTAGATTTGGTTTGGAATAAGGGTGATCTCAGAATCACATCTGACCAGCCTAACCCAAAGTGTGCCTATCTATACATCCATATCTATGCAATAAGCCCATCTAATACATTATTAACAGAGGCTGAAAATAATAATGGACCAAGAATTAATTTTTTATGTGCAATATGAATCCTTGATCTTGTGCCTCCTAAGAAGCAAATAAATTTATTTAAACCAGCCAAGAGTTTGGAGGCAAAGCTAAGGATAAAAATATGTAATCTAATTTCCAATAATTTATTGGTGAAGTCAAATTACTGAAATGGTTCAGAATGATAATAACTTTAACAAATTTATAACAAAAAGGGACAATATGCATAAGAGTCATCACATTAACACTCATTTGCTCTTTGAGCAATTTACTATATTGTGCTTTATTGAATCATCTTTCCAATGAGGTGCACATTTCCCAAAATTCTTAAAAGAGGAAATAAAGGTGTTGGAAGGAAGCTCAAATATTTACAACTGGATAGTTGTTTACTATTTTCAAATATTCTTTCGAATAAGACTAATGGCTGTGCTATAGTATCTTGCAAGCCCTGTCTCCAGTCTTTAACTATAAGAAAGCATAGGAGTACGTACAACATCCCCACAGTCACCAGTGTGGGAGAGTTCTTGACACAAAGTCAGTGCTTGCTTTGTTTATTGAACTGAGAACTATTTCCATTTTCCAAACGTATTTCACTATGTACAAGGAAAATGACATTCACATATAGATATGTAATTTTTAGAGAGACTATACAGCTGTTTCTAAGCACAAATTTTAGAATTTTTCTATATAGCATAGCCACAAAGGCTGTTAATCTCTGTGAGGGCAAAACCTTGTCCTATCTGCATTGCATGCTCCCAGTCTATTGCAGAGTGACGGAAACAACATAGGCCCTTTACAAGGCTATGATAAAAATTACTGAATGTTTCTTCATCTAAGATGTAAAAAGCTGAAAACTAATGGAGTACATTGATTTTTTTTTTTTCCTTATCTCTATTTGACTTACTTTTTTCAAACATACTAACAATCGTGATGATGGCACAGAACAGGGCAAAAATTTGTTGCATTATACATAAGGTCTCAATGAGTAAGAGCTGACTTGAAGACAAGTAACAACTGCTGCTTGCTAACTATGTAATCCTAGGCAAGTTCTGCTTAACCTTTTAGAGCCTCAGTTTCCTCTTTTGTAAAATGGAGATAATTATAACCTTAGCTTCATAGGACTGTTGTAAGGACAAAGTGATGAGGCATGACAATACTTAGAACCATTTTCTAATAAAAATCAGCTATTATTTTCAGTTTTACTTCTAATTTACCTTTTTTACTTGTAATGGTAGGTTTTCTCTGTTGATTTGGGACATAAATTTTCATAAAACCAGGCAGTAAGTGGTATGTCCAACTGACTTTCAGGACATTGAAATAATGTGTTCCAGAATAGCCATTCAAAAGTATTTAAATTATCTGAACCCAATTCAGATTTTCAGATTTTCTTACAAATGAATTAAATGACTGTCCCTCAATATTTTTTTAAAATTATGTGGGCATAGTACTACACATTTTTATGTTTTACACCCTAGGCCTAATGCATAATGCCTTTCTCTCTCTACTAGCACTATAAAACTGAAACAGGAAGTATGCCCAACCTTCCTGGAGCATCCAAACATGAAGATCACAAGTACAGGGTCACAAATGTGTCCTGGACCCCAAGTTTCCCATAGAACTATTAGTCAAAGTGTGTGTACAATATCAGTCTCTTTAAACTCAGAAGACTAACGTGTACACCACGCTACAGCTGGTATCTTAAAATTGCCCGTCCTGAAGTAATTGCCCTCAACAGACACCTCATCACTGCCCACTCTAGGCTTCCTTCTCATCTCAAATTTAGATGTCTGACTCGGTACTCTGGCTTTGAATTTCTGATTTTGGACTCAAGCTTTTAACTTTTAATTAGACTTCCCCCTCTTTCCTGGACGTCCCATTCAGCTTCTGGCAGGATGTACATTGTTTATGTTGACACTCTTTGTGTATAGGTGAGAAACGGACTCCCTTTAACAGCCTGAACGTGCTGGCTCTTTGGCTCCTTTCCAGAAGGAGAAATTGAAAAAGGAATGAGTAGGAAGCTGTGATGGCCAGAAAAACATTTTCTGGTCATGACTGTCCTGAGCTCAGATAATAATAGTAAATAAGAGAGAAGGAGAGGGGAAAACATAAGTATAGGTTAGTGTGTGGATGGTGCACAGGAGAAACATGAGAAAATCCATGCTAGTTCAACCCCAAAAAATCTAGTGATGAGGAAAATATAATAATGGGGTAATTTCTCTTTTCAGCAATATTCATTGTATTTAACTAAAATTTCAACTTTTGTTATTATTTGTATTCCATAAGAGTTTGAGAAGCTTAGAGGCTAGATAAAATTATCAAAACACAGATCTACATATTAATTTGGAAATAAAGAACCATACTTCACTTATAAACTAGGCTGGTACTCATTTTGTAAATGCTGTAAAGGCATCACTGGTTCTTACATCTGGCCTCTGTTCTGACTGGTTAGTGATGGGCTTTTTGTTTGTTTTTAAATATTTGCTATCTATCAGTAGTTCATCCATACAGTGATTCTGTCATAGTGAATAGTTATATCTAGTTATCATAATTGAGGTAAAAGATGGGAATCATGTCTTGAGAACAAGTAAAATCTCATTATGAGACCTGAGGCACTGATTAACTGGTAGTATATGAGTTCTAGAGAATTAGGCTGAGGTTCCTTAACTAGCTCTTATTTAATTGGATTGATAAAAGTGTTTTTGACAAGACTATCTTAAATTGAGAGTGGGTGGAGGATGATAGGGAATTTGGTCTGACTTGAATTGTGTTATAGATGAGAAATCGTGTTTATAGGAACAAGGCAAAGTCGACCAGTTTTCTGTGAAATGTGAAAGCAAATTATTAAGAAATTAAAAAACATATTCAAATAATTACATCTAGTTTTCAGTTCCTGAAATACATTAGAAAGATGATTAAATATATTTTTCTTAATTACATTTCTATTAGATAATTTAAGGAAACAGAAGAAGAGCTACAAGAAGAAAAAATACAAAAACTGTGCAGATTATTAGTGGAATAAAATGTAAATCAAAAACTGTAGAAAAAGAGGCTGGACCCAAGATGAAAGCTTAGTCACACATACCATGCCATCCCCCTATAGCAAAAAACTGAGAAATTAAGTGAAACAGATACAGATAAAAATCTGGGAAATCAGAAGAGCAAATAGAAGGATGAAAATTAGATCGAACACCTAAGGGAAGGAGAAACTTAATGAAAACAGCGCATATGGAGACTTACGGACTGTAGACACCCTACCAGCTGGCCCAGTGCATCATGACCATCTAGAGACAAAGCGAGCAGTGTTCTGAGGTGAGGAGCACAGGAAGGCAACTTCATGGAATCCCCAATAAGAGATAGTGATATTGTGTGGACAAACCCAGAGCAAAGTTAGGTGAGCAGAACATAAGCTGGATCTAAGGAGGGTGTCTTAGGCTAGGTTCTGTAGAGAAGCAAAACCAGAAAAGTGTATAAATATATATAGAGAGAGACTTATATTAAGGAAATGGCTCACGCAATTGTAGAGCCTAGAATGTCCCAAGTCAGTGGGTCAGACCAGAGGCTACTCCTGATTCCCGTAGCCACTGGGGCTGACAAACGCAAGATCAGCAAATCAGATAGCAGGGCTCTGGTTCACAGGCTGAAAAGTCCAAAGAATGCAAAGACTGGCAGGCAAGACAGCAGGTAAGCTGCTAGCTCAAGTCAAGAAGCAGAGGTCAGATGAGCAGGAGTCAGTGGCAGGATCCAGAGCAAGCAAAAGCCCATGAGTCTTGCCAGAAAGTCCACCTATATTGGATGCAGGCCACACCCCCAAGGAAACGCACTTTCAACTCACTGGCTGGTCACAGCAGATCCCATCACGGAGGTGATCACATTACATCAAGTCTCATCATGGAAGTGATCACATCATTATATGACTGCCAAATTACATCATAAATGCCAAACTACTGAGAATCATGGCCCAGCCAAGTTGACACACAACCTAACAATCACAGAGGGAATGTTCAAGAAGGCAACCACGTGACCATAGAGCATGGAGGGAGTCAGAAAATAGGGAAAGATCTACTCAACAGCAGTGGTCCCTGAACATTTGGGAGGGTAGCACTGGCGGAGTGGAGGATCCTTGGAGTGACAGCTAGAGATCCTCCAACCAACTGGACTATGGATAGGCCCCTCCTACTCACATTTGGTTGGGGCCAGGTCCTGAGCACCAGCTGCACCCTGCAGGGAGTGCCCCTGTGCCAATGACAGAAACTGAGGGAACACAGTCTCCCTACATCCATCCTCCCCTTTCTTCCAGTGACCAATGGTGAGCCTCCTTCCCTGCACACCCAGAAATCCATGGTGCACACTCCTACTCCATTGGACCTGTTGTTGGAGGCTTGTGCCCACCTCACCCATCCCACACAGCCACACTAGTCTAGAGATCTGCAGTACGTACTTCTACACTGTCAGACCTGCAACCTGAGGCTCGTCTACATGCCAACCACTCCCAAGCCATCCTGCCTACCAGCAGTATGATTTCCTGTGCCACCCCCCTGGTGACTAGAGACCTGTGTACCCTCACTACGACAACCTGGCAACCTGTATAACATCTTACCTAAAAACTACTGGGTTATAGAAAAAATAAAAACTAAAATGAAAAAATTCCTAGACTCAAATGAGAATGAAAACATAACATTCCAAAACCTTTGGGACACAGCAAGCACGGTGCTCAGAGGAAAATTTATAGAAATAAATGCACACACCAAAAAAGAAGAAAGGGCAAAAGTCAATAGCTTAACTCTACAACTCAAACAAATTGTAAAGGAACAACAAAAGAAGCCCAGAGTCACCAGAAGAAAGGAATAATAAACACCAGAGCAGAAATAAGTGAAATAGAAAGCAGAAAGACAGTAGGAAGAGTCAACAAGACTACAAGTTGGTTGTTTGAGAGGATCAATAAAATTGACAAACCACTTGCCAAACTGACAAAGGAAACAATAAGAAGATGCAAATAACCAAAATAAGAAATGAAATGGGTGACATGACAACAGAACCAACTGAGATAAAAAGGATTACAACAGAATATTAAGAAAAATTGTACTCCAACAAATTTGAAAACCTGGAACAAATGTACAAATGTCTAGAAAAACACTACATACCTAAACTAACATAAACAGAGATGGAAAATTTGAACAGACCTGTAACAAAAGAAGAAATTGAAGATGTTATAAAAATCGCAACAAAAATGCCTTAGCCCAGACAGCTTCACTGGAGAATTCTACCAAACATTCAGAGAAGAGTTAACACCAATTCTACTCAAACTTTTCCAGAACATAGAAAAGGAAGGAATACTCACTAATTCATTCTATGAAGCCAACATAACGCTGATACCAAAACCAGGCAAAGGCCTCACTGAAAAAGAAAATTGCAGACCAATATCCCCCATGAATACAAATGCAAGAATTCTCAACAAAATTCTAGCCAACAGAATTCAACAGCATATCAAAAAAATAATACATCGTGATCAAGTGGGATTCATACCAAGAATGCAAGGAGGTTCAACATTAGAAAATCAATCGACATAATTCACTGCATGAATAAAACAAAAGGAAAAGAATCACATGATTATCTCAATCAATGCAGAAAAAGCATTTGATAAAATCCAACACTCTTTTCTGATAAAAACTTTCAGCAAAATAGGACTAGAAGGGAAATTCCTCAACATAATAAGGGCAAATATACAAAACCAAGAAGCAACTTACTCTCAATGGAGAAAGAATGAGAACATTCCCCTTGAGAATGGGACAAGGATTGCCTTTATCACTCAGTATTGTACTGGAAGTCCTAGCTAGAGCAGTAAGGCAAGAAAAAGAAATAAAGGGAATCCAAATTGGAAAGTAAGAAGTAAAACTATCCCTGTTCATACATGACATGACCATATACTTGAAAATCTCAGAGACTCCACAAGAAAGTTACTGGAACTAACAGAAGGATTCAGCAATATGGAAAGGTACAAGATCAACACAAAAAAATCAGTTAGATTCCTCTACAATAACCAGGAAGATTCTGTAAAGGAAATCAAGAAAACAATATCATTTACAATAGCTCACAAAAAGATAAAGTACCTAGGAATAAACCTAATCAGGGATGTAAAAGACTTATGCAAGGAAAACTATAAAACACTACTGTGAGGAACTAAAAGATATCTACATAAGTGGAAAAACAGTCCATGCTCATAGATTGGAAGACTTAACATTGTGAAAATGTCAATACTATCCAAAATGATCTATAGATATAATGCAATCCCATTTCAAATCCCAGCAACATTCTTTAATGAAATGGAAAAACTAATCTCCAACTTTATATGAAAATGAAGGAGGCCCCAAATAGCTAAAGCATTTCTGAAGAAGAAGAATGAAGTAAGAGGCCTCACAATTCCCTACTCAAAACTTACTCTATAGCCACAGTAATTAAAACAGCCTCGTACTGGTTCAATAACAGACACATAGGCCAATGGAATAGAATTGAGAACCCAGAAATAAATCAATCCATCTACAGGCATCTGATCTTTGACAAAGCGCCAATGCGCATTCAATGGGGAAGAAATATTCTCTTTAACAAATGGTGCTGGCAAAACTGGATATCCATAAGCAGAGAAATGAAACAGGATCCATACCTCACACTATGCACAAAAACTAACTCAAAATTGTTTAAAGACCTAAATGTTAAAGCTAAAACTATAAAGTTCCTGGAAGATAACATAGGGTCAAAACAAGGGGACCTAATTTTTGGCATAAATAGCCTATCAAACAAAACAAAAAATGCACAAATTATAGAAGAGAAATTAGATAACTGGGACCTCCTAAAAATTAAATGTCTATGCTCTTCAAAAGACTTTACTAAGAGAGTAAAAAGAGAAACTACAGACTGGGAAAAAAATCTTTGGCAATGACATATATAGTAAGGGTCTAATTTTTAAAATGTATAGAAAACTTCAACAACTCCACAACAGAAAAGACAAACAATCCAATCAAAAAATGGGCAAGGAACATGAAAAGACACTTCACCAAAAAGGACATTCGGGAAGCCAACAAATACATGAACAGATGCTCCCAATAATTAGCCATTAGAGATATGCAAATCAAAACTACAGTGAGATACCATTTTACCCCTGTAAGAACGGCAATGATCAAAAACAAACAGAAAAAACAACAAATGCTCAGAACTCATATATTGCTGGTGGGATTGTAAAATGGTATAACTGCTATGGAGAACAGTATGGTGGTTCCTCAAAAAACTAGAAATAAAAATACCTTATGATCCAGCAATCTCACTCTTAGATATATTCTAGCGATAGAAGAGCAGTGACATGAATAGATACATGCACACCTGTATTCATTGCTGCATTATTCGCAGTAGCAAGAATATGGAAACAACCTAAACTCCCATCAGTGGAAGAACAGATAAACAAACTGTGGTACATAGAGACAATGGACTATTACACAACTATGAAGAATAATGAGGATTCCACAAAACATTTTTTAACATGGATAAATCTGGAGGACATTATGATGACTGAAATAAATCAATCACAAAAAGATAAATATTATATGGTCCCACTATTATAAAACATGAAGATTAGATAAACAAACAGAAAGCAAAGTTCTTTGATGGTTACCAGCGATGAGAGGAAGAGGGAGGGGGAATAATTTTCTAGATAGTTGTTGTTGTTAAGTCCCGTCAAGTCAGTTCCAACTCATAGCGACCCTCTGTACAACAGAACAAAACATTGCCCAGTCCTGCCTATCATCACAATCATTGTTATACTTGAGCCCACTGTTGCAGCCATTGTGTCAATCCAGCTCTTTGAGGGTTTTCCTCTTTTTCGCTGACCCTCTACTTTACCCCTTCTCTAGGGACAGATCTCTCCTGATAACATGTCCAAATTATGTGAGAGGTAATCTCGCTATCCTTGCTTCTAAGAAGCATTCTGGTTGTACTTGTTCCAAGACAGATTTGTTTGTTCTTTTGGCAGTCCATGGTATATTTGATATTTTTTGCCAACACCACAATTCAAAGGCGTCAATTCTTCTTTGATCTTCCTTATTCATCGTCCAGCTTTCTCATGCATATGAGGTGATTTAAAACACCATGGCTTGGCTCATGCGCACCTTAGTCTTCAAGGTGACATCTTTGCTTTTCAACATTTTCAAGAGGTCTTTTGCAGCAGATTTGCACAATGCAATATGTGTTTTGATTTCTCGACTGCTGCTTCCATAGGTGTTGATTTTGGATCCAAATAAAATGAAATCCTCGACAACTTCAATCTTTTCTTCTGTTTATCATGATGTAGCTTACTGGTCTAGTTGTGAGAAATTTTTTTTTCCATTATGTTGAGGTGTAATCCATACTGAAGGCTTTGATCTTTGAACTTCATCAGTAAGTGCTTCAAGTCATCTTCACTTTCAGCAACCAAGGTTGTGTCATCTGCATAACGCAGATTGTTAATGAGTCTTCCTCCAATCCTGATGCCCCATTCTTCTTTACATGGTACAGCTTCTTGGATTATTTGCTCAGCATACAGATTGAATAAATATGGTGAAAGGATACAACTCTGACACACCTTTCCTGACTTTAAACCACGCAGTATCCCCTTGTTCTGTTTGAATGACTGTCACCTGATCTATGTATAGGTTCCTCATGAGCACAATTAAATGTCCTGGAATTCCTAGTCTTTGCAATGTTATCCATAATTTATTATGATCCACACAGTCGAATGCCTTTGCACAGACAATAAAACACAGCTAAACATCTTTCTGGTATTCTCTGCTTTCAGCCAGGATCCATCTGACATCAGCTGTGATATCCCTGGTTCCACATACTCTTCTTAATCCGGCCTGTATTTCTGGCAGTTCCCTGTTGATATACTGCTGCAACCGCTTCTGAATGATCTTCAGTAAAATTTTACTTGTGTGTGATATTATTTGATAATTTCCACATTCAGTTAGATCGCCTTTCTTGGAATAGGCATAGATGTGGATCTCTTCCAGTCAGTTGGCCAGGTAGCTATCTTCTAAATTTCTTGGCATAGACGAGAGTGTACTTCCAGCACTGCAACCATTTGTTGAAACATCTCAATTGGTATTTCTTCAGTTCTTGGAGTCTTGTTTTTGCCAATGCCTTCGGTGCAGCTTGGACCTTTGCCTTCAGTACCATCAGTTCCTGATCACATGCTACCTCCTGAAATGATTGAACATCGATCAGTTCTTTTTGGTATAGTGACTCTGTGTATTCCTTCCATCTTCTTTTGATGCATCCTGCGTCATTTAATACTTTTCCCATAGAATCCTTCAATATTGCAACTTGAGGCTTGAATTTTTTCTTCAGTTCTTTCAGCTTGAGAAATGCCAAGTGTGTTCTTCCCTTTCGGTTTTCTAACTCCAGCTCTTTGCACATGTCATTATAATACTTTATCTTCTCGAGCTGCCCTTTGAAATTCTCTGTTCAGCTTTTTTACTTGATCATTTCTTGTTTGATTTAGCTACTCGACATTCAAGAGCAAGTTTCAGAGCCTCTTCTGACATCTATTTTGGTCTTTGCTTTCTTTCCTGTATTTTTAATGACCTGTTGCTTTCATGTATGGTGTCCTTTATGTCATTCCACAGCTTGTCTTGTCTTTGCTTATTAGCGTTCAGTGCATCAAGTCTATTCTTCAGATGATCTCTAAATTCATGTGGGATATTCTCAAGGTCATACTTTGGGTCTCGTGGACATGTTCTAATTTTCTTCAGCTTCAGCTTGAACTTGCACATGAGCAATTGATGGTCTGTTCCGCAGTCAGCCCCTGACCTTGTTGTGACTGATGATACTGAGCTTTTCCATCATCTCTTTCCACAGACGCAGTCGATTTGATTCCTCTGTATTCCATCTGGTGAGGTCCACGTGTTTAGTCGCTGTTCATGTTGGTGAAAAAAAGTATTTGCAATGAATAAGTCATTGGACTTGCAAAATTCTATCACGTGATCTCTGGCATTGTTTCTATCTAGGTAGTAGTATCTAGATAGTACTATCTTGATAGTAGAGACTTATTACTTTTAGTGATGGAAAAGAGAAGACCAAATATAGGTGAAGTTGGCACAACTTGACCAAGGTAAATAAAGACACTAACAAGTATACAAGAAAAAGAGACAATTTAGGTGAATGTTATAACATATACTGTTTTGCCATAACAGTAAAAACAACCAAAAAATACACGTGCGGTTACGTTGATAGGTATGGATGAATATATGTGTATAGAATGGCATACACAAGTAAATGCATGTGCATGTGTAGGTGTGGAGCCTTAGTGGAACAGTGGTTAAGAGCTTGGCTGCTAACGAAAAGGTCGGTAGTTCGAATCCACCAGCCACTCCTTAGAAACCGTATGGGGTGGTTCTGCTGTGTCCTGCAGGGCTGCTATGAATCGGAATTGACTCGACGGCAACAGGTTTGGTTTTTAGTTTATGTATAGGTGTATCTGTAGGCATATGAATATACATGTTTGTGTATGCTGCATATATATCCACATATATAACAAACCACATAGGGGGTGCAGTTCTAGAGGCTTCCTAGACACATCCAAACAACTCACAGGATTGGTTTTCTGGGTTAGAAGGCTTAGGACCATAGTCTTGGGGCATAACTCAGTCAATTGACATAACATAGTTAACAAAGATAGTGTTCTACATCCTAGATTGGTGAGTAGAGTCTGGAGTCTTAAAAGCTTATGAGCAGCCACCTGAGATACAACTATTGGTTTCTACTTATATGGAACAAAAGAGAATGAAGGAAATCAAAGGCTCAAGAAGAAACTAGTCCATGGGACTAATAGCTCAAACAAACCACAGCCTCCTCTAGCCTGAAACCAGAACTAGATGGTGCCTGGCCGTTCTGACCAGGACACACTAGAAGGTTCTGGGTAGAATGGGAGAAAATATAGAACAAAGCTCAGATTCTTAAAAAAGGCCAGACCTACTGGACCAATAAAGACTGGAGGAACTTTCAAGACTATCGCTCTAAGATAACCTTTGAACTTGGGTTTGAAGTTATTTCTATAGGTCACATTTCAGCCAAATAATAGGTTGGCTTATAAAATAAACAATGTCACCCATAAGTAATGTACTCCCTTAAACAATTAACTGTATGAGACCAAAGAGTCAACATTTACCCAAAAGGGAAAATGAGAGGGCTAGGAGGGCAAGGGAAGCTAGATCAATGGAAACAGAACAAACAGAATGGAAATAATGAGAATGCTGACACATTGTAAAAATTGTAATCAACGGCATGAAACTATTTGTGTTAAAATTGTTAAAAAGGAACCAATTTACTATGTAAACTTTCACCTAAAATACAATAAAATATTATTAAAATTAAAAAAAAAACTGTAGTAAGAAAAATAAGTAAGTCACGCAAACAGGTAAATTTATAGTTCATACACCGAACTGCTACTGGCTTAGAAAAAATATGTTAAAAAATGTAAGTGCAAGTTGGAGAATGGAATTACATACAATATATATATTTAAAAACTAGTAAGTTGCCAAGAAGTTGATTCTGACTCATGGTGACCCCATGTATTTCAGAGTAAAACTGTGCTTTGTATGGCTTTCAATGGCTGATTTTTTTTCATAAGTAGATCACCAAGCCTTTCTTCCAAAGTACCTCTGGGTGAACTTGAACTTCCAAACCTTTGGTTAGCAGCTAAGCTTATTAACCATTTTCACCACATAGAGATTCCTACATAAAATTATTGTTGTTGTTGTTAGCTGCCCAGTTGACCCCTGACTCATGATGACTGCATGCACAATGGAACAAAACACTGTCAGGTCCTGAATCATCCCCATGATCAGTTATGAATCGGACCATCGTGAGTCATAAGATTTTCACTGACTGATTTTTGGAAGCAGATCACTAGGCTTTCCTTCCTAGTCCACCTTAGTCTGGCAGCTCTGTTGAAACCTGTTCAGCATCATAGCAACACACAAGCCTCCACTGAAAGAAGGGTAGCAGCTGTTCATGAAGTGCATTAGCCAGGAACTGAATCCAGGTCTTGAGCATGGAAGGCAAGAATTCTACCACTGAACCAATAACTACCAGCTGCCTTGGAGTCAATTCCAATCTATGGTAACTCCATGTGTGTCAGAGTAGCACTGTGTTCCATAGTGTTTTCAACAGCTGATTTTTCAGAAGTAGATCACTAGACATTTCTTTCGAGCCACCTCTGGGTGAACTGGAACCTCCAGCCTTTCGGTTAGCGGCCAAGCACAATAACCACTTGTACTACCCAGGAACTCTTGAGCCAATAATTAAGGTACCTTAAATGTTAGGGTTCCCCGTGGTTCTCTTAGTAATCCACTGCTCTTTTCTCACAAACTTTCCACTACACTAGTAACTAGAAATTCTTATGGTGCCCTATCGAGTATGATATTGACTCTGAGGATACATCCACAGTCTCTCTTTAGATTTAAGCATCTCTAAACTTATAAAATAGTCTGCCGTCCTAAACATGTGTTGGTAATGAGCCTTACAACCTCATCATAAAAGGAGCAATGCATTAGTTGTTGGCATCTTGAATAGTTCAAAGATCACATAGTAGATAGCATTCTGGCTTACTTCTCAATTTATTTATTTTGTTGATGCACTTAAACTTTGTAGCTGGACTAACCGAAATGGCCACTGGTGTGTTTTTCACTCGTACCTTCGAATGTACATATTCCAATCAGTCTGATAATAAGCAAGGGTTATTGGTTTCATGTTAAAGTCTTAAATTTGGATTACTTTGCCTTCTGCAAATTATATTATGTATATTTTTAAAATAAAACTTTGTCATGTAAGTAATTTTATATTTAATAGATGGGAAATAACATCTAGTGAGCCAATCATAGTCACAAAAAGTAAAACACAGTTCCAGAACTGATTCCCATAAGCTAAACATTTAAAATAAAAATAAATCAAAAGAATAGAGACATTCAGCAATTTGTAAAATACTCAAAGATTCAGAATTTGTAAACATCAATAACCTTCTGCTTTTTTCAGCAGAAAAGGAGATACACATTTTGTAAAAGTATTAGCACAATTTAACTATTTATATTGAAATATTGTAATTTTTATTAAAATATAACTTCCCATTTCCTATCATATAATGGCTGAATTCTTATGACTAGTTTTACAATCTCTTGGAAAATCAAAATCTGTACATCAATTTCCAATAACTGTTTTTCTTATTTTCAAGAAAATAAACCTTTACTTAAGAAAGAAAATATAGAAAATCAGAATAAGTGAAAAGAAAAAAATGCTAATCATATATTATTGTTCTACAACTCTCATACTGTTAAAATTTAAGTATATAATTTTCTGGGCTATCTTCTATTTATATATCTGCATTAACATTTTTTATTACCCTACTTGCTTTTAAAACATAAAATTTACCAAGAATATTTTCCATATTTAAAAATATGTTTCTAAAACATGTCTTGTAATGCATAAATATTGTTTTATACTTAGAAATAACTTAAATGTCTAACAGCAAAATCTAACTTCTAATTTGTGAGAGTAGAAGGTATTTTCAAGGTTCTATTCTACAACAATAGGTAATGTTGCCAGTCAATTAAAATGATTTACTTAGCAAAGATTACCAAAAAAGTGAGAGATAATCATCAGTAATCAAAGGATGAAAATCTTTTAATAAACTTTGGTTGATTATCCCATAGAAGAGATTTTACATGACTGTATTTTTACACAGATAACACGCACCTTCTATGTTTGTTTGCCAACCACGCCCTCCTCCCCCATGAGGTATCTTTATAAGCATTGCTATGCCAATTTTTTTTTTTTTCACGTTGCTGTAAAAAAAATTAGCAGAGCGCATTTACAAAAATACCTCACGGGGGGAGGGCAAGGTTGGAAAACAAACATAGAAGGGGCACGTTATTTGTATAAAAATAAGGTAATTCCAGAAATGTAGGAGAGTTTTTCACTTTTTCTGCCAGAACTGAGTATTACATTAAAAAAAAAAAACTATCACAAATTAGTAAGTAGAAAATGACATCTACTTTGTCCTAATTTGCATTTCTGTGATTATTAGTGAGAATATTTTTACATACTTGTGGTTCAGTGGTTAAGAACTATGGCTGCTAACCAAAAGGTCTGCAGTTCAAATCCACCAGCCACTCCTTGGAAACTCAATGGGCCAGTTCTGCTCTGTCTTATAGGGTCGCTATGAGTCAGAACCGACTCGACAACAATGAGTTTGTTTTTTAGGGTTATGTGTTATGTGTTTATATCTGTATTTTTAAATTAATTTATTCTGTTCATTATTTTTCTGTTAGTAAAGTTATTTGATTTGTAATACATGTATATGTAAGTTAAGGCTACTGAAAAGTTGCCTGCTGTATGTTTTAGGTATATTTACCCATTCTCTTTGCTTTTTTACATATTTAACTTTTTGAGTTTTTTTAGTGTGAAAGGGTTTTTTTTTTGTTTTGTTTTGTTTTTTGTTTTAATGCGGCCAATTTTGTTTCTCTTTTCTTACAGCATTTCTCCCTTCATTTTCATTTTTGGAAAAGCACTTTTTAATCCAACCCAAGATATTTAAGTCCTCCATATTTTCTTCTAGTGATTTTATGGTGTCTTTTCTAATACCTAAATTCTTATCTTCCTAAAAGATTCTTAGTATGAATATGATTCTAATGTGATTTCTAAAATAGTCAATCATTGTTCTAATATCATATTAGACAAATTATATTTTCCCATAAATTTGAAAGATTACCTTTCCCTATAATAATAATTAAAAGTAAACTTACATCTGATTATGTACTTTTACATTTTATTCCTTTGCTCTATCTATGCCTATGCCCAGTATATACTGTTCTAATTCCTGTAGCTATATATGACGTCTGTTAGGACGTGTCGTTTCTCAATTCTGCTTTTCAAATTTTATTTGATGTCTTTTGTGCATTTTTTCTCTAAATAAATTTCACATTTATTCTAATTAGTTTTAACAAGCCCTTTAAAGATTTTAAATAGCATTATGGTATAATCACGGATACTATTAAATTTGCATCTTTATCATTATTTTGTCTTCTTAAAGGAAAGAATTGATCATGCTTCTCTATAAACTTATTTTACATATTGAACATTGGCTCTTGACTATCAAATAAGTTTGGAATACTTTTCTTTAAAGAATACTTTTTTTTTATCCATGTATACTATTGAATATGTTCACTATGATGAATGGATTTAGTAAATTTTGTTCCCAAACAGAAACCATTTACAAAACAAAATATTGTACATTTTTTAGGAATAGAAATATGTGTAAACATTTCTTAACACTAAAGCTAAACTGATAAATCATTTTTTATTGTGGTAAATATATATATAACAAAACATTTGCCATTTTAACATTCTTCACGTGTACAATTCAGTGATATTAATTATGTTTCTCATGTTTTTGACTATCACCATTATCCATTTCCAAATTTTTCTATTACCCTTATCAGAAGCTCAGTGTCCCTTAAGCATGATTTAAAAAGCATTGCTAAGGAAATTATGAACAAATTGATAAATATTGTTCAAACTCACTTTCATGATTTTTTCCAATATTAAAAATTTTAATTCTTGCTCTAGGAAAAGTTAAGCCTTGAGGCTTCTAAGTACATGCATGCCATTTAAGATGTGTTCTCCAGACTAGTTTCTGAACATTGAAGGAGCCATTCTGGAATGATTCTGGGTCTAAAATTTTAGTCTGATCGGTTATCAATGATCTGTATAGTCAATGATACCTGCATTAATGAAAACTTCCAGTTATTTGCTAATCATGAGACCAGTCAAGTACAAAATACATGAGCACTCACTCTATGGAAAATTATAATACAAATAGACTGTGAAAGGTGCTGGGAATACAGAGATGATACATTCAAGGATTTCACACTGCAAGTCACTTCTATCATTACGTAAGCATTGTTGTTGCTGTTCTGACTCATAGTGACCCTACGTACAACAGAACAAAAGGCTGCCCAATCCTGCGCCATCCTCACGTATCTTCTACTATATGATACTTTTTCCAGTTTTGAGAATTATTTATTAATTTGCATTTTTAAAAGAAGTAAATTATTATTTTTAAGATACTATGTGCTCTTCATGGATTGTTGTACAATGCTTGGTCATTAAATTTTCCAGACACATTTCTCATTCTCTTCTTGATTCTCATTAAGATTATTCTCAAAAAATATATATAAACATATATAAATACATATATATGATAAGAATGAAGCTGGGGAAACTATATGTCATTCTACTTCAAAATACTTTTTAAAAATTCTTGCCCTTGGAGAAGCATTCATAAGTAGATGTAACCAACTTAATTTGAAGTGTTTTATCCAATTCCAAATTTCCTTCTACATAGCTATTTTAGAAGGTTACATAGCGCTGTTTTCTTGCTGTAGATTTTGAATTCACAAACCACTAAGTTCCACTCAAGTGAAAATGTGTCATCGCTTCATAAAACTCATTCAGCTTCATCATTCCAGTAAAGATATGACAAGGCTGTTCATCAATAGGTCATAAGACAGATAATTTAACTGTACAAGTTCTAATTGGTCTAATTCACTAACTGACCTCTCACCACTTGATTCACTAGTACAACTGAGCGCTGATAAAGCCTTTAATTGTAAATTGCACACAGCTGTGAGCTGCTTCTCACGCTGGCACAAAACAACCATCATTGACTGTTTCATCTCTGCGACCTGCTAATTTGGAGCATATGTAACTGTTTTTAATGCTGAAGGCTTGACAGACCGCAAACAGCAGATGTTGCAGCTGCCCCTGAGACGCTTTATTTAATTCAATTACGTCTTTTGGAGATATGTAAAAAAGCTAGGCAAGATGAGAGAGGGCAGGAGAATGTTAAAAATGGAGCCCCTGGTTGAGGCCCAGGTGGCTCGATAGGCAAATGATTGGGTGAATGTCTAAATGATCTTTTTAATTGAGTAGACTGACGGCTAATCAGGGTCATGAAGTGTTATCACACTGATGAGCTGAGTGGAGCCCTGGGCTGCTCTGCAATTAATGCTGCTTTTGTGAAAGGAGAAAAAAGAAAGATAATGTATACCATCTGGCAATTGTTTATGATAAAAGCAGCAGTTTGCTGCAAATTCAAGTTAAATGCTATTCATAACATTATTTTTGCTGCTGCTGAGGGCAAGGACATGAATCCCAGGCCATTGTCTGACTTCTCATTCTCCTTCTCAACCAAAACATTCATTTTCTTCCACATGTGTTATTATTAATTACTTGGCTTCTTGCTAATGTGTGACCTGAATGATTCCCTGTTTGGTATGCCAATAAAAAGCCCAGCATAGACTTCTTGGAATCAACTTCAACTTTCATGCCAGTATATCTGATTACAATAAAACAAAGCAATGGTTAAAGTCATGGCCAAAAACCAGAGAAAACAAGTCAGTTTTTCTTTTTGTCCTAAAGAGCGTGGCGTCTCTTTGGCATCTTTGGGATTCAGAAGAAGGAGGATGGAGTTCTTAACATCAATGACAAAACGTCTCTGTGAATTGGTTGTTTTTTTTTTTTTTCTCTCCTGCCTAGAGAAGATCAGTATTCGCAAACTTTAAAGCACATAGGGGTTTTTCAAAACGTGGCCCAATATTTTCAATTTTTATTTATTGCTTAAGAAATGTGTATGAGAAGACTATCATAATAATTGAAATACAGTCATTCGCCTCATAAGGTCCATTTGGGCACCATCTGACCACACATATGTCCGTGGTCCTATAAGGTTATAGTAGAGTTCAGAAATCCCAATTGGAGAACGGGACATAGTGTACATAACCACCGTAGTGAACGCAAGAGCTTCCTGCATGCAACACATGTATCTCATGTTCCTTGTATACCTAGTGATTGTGCTTCCAGGCATACAATGGTACAGTATATATATAACCCATAACACATATGTCTTGATAGTCATAATAAATGTCTATATTACTGGCTTATGTATGTACTGTACTTTCTATCGTTATTTTAGTGTGAACCTTCCCTACTTACGAATAAAAAGTTTACCGTATAACAGCGTATGCTTAAACCTGTAGGCAGCAACATCTAATCTCGCGTATTGCACGTCTCTTGAGTATAGTTGCGTTATCTGTCTGTTAAATTTTCTTTTGAAATATTACCGTAAAGTACATCATGGCTCCCAAATGCAGCAAAGCCAGTGCTAGCGATAGCAGAAGCAAAGGTCAAAGGAAAAGTATCAACTTGGAAATGAAATAAAAGGTATCCCATATTGCTTTGCCAAGTACCGTTATGTGTTGCTTAACATTCGTTAGGCGATGTCCAAGTACACATATGTCCTTGTTCCCATAAGGTTATCCAGATGGAGAACGGGAAGTAGCACACTTACTTTACTAAGTATGGAGATCTGATCTGTCTCTCACTAGCTCTCGGGATCCGCTTTTGCCCTGGCCCTGGGGCGGCAAGAGGAGGGGGTCCCAGCGCCCATCTGCAGCTGCCTGTTCCACTGCACTCGCCTCAAGCAGGGACTGCAAAGAAGCCACCGCCACTGGAGCTGTCAAGGGGGATGCCCCGCTGAAGCTGCTGCCCTGCTTGGCCTGGGCATCTTGTGCCTGGCACGACTCCTCCTGTAGTGGCAGTTGTCAAGCAGTCTGGGCTGCGGTGGGCAGGGCTGGAAGCGTCTAAAGCCCATTAGTGGAGATGAGGAAGGCAGCAGGGAGGAAGGAAAGGAAGGAAGCTGGCAGCAAGGCGGGGTCAGGAGGCAAACAGCTGGACAGTGAGTAAAGCGTCCCAGGTGTGTGGGTGGGGGTGAGAGGGCTCTGGGAGATTGAGTGGCGACCACTTATCAGGGCAGCGGCGGCCAAACCAAAGTTTTTGCGCAGTCCCCGGTGCAGTTGCCGTGCGGGTTCCGGAGCCGGCCGGTGACCATCCTATGCATCTCTCTCCTGTATATAATAATGGTGTTGTCATAACGTCCAAATCACATAACGTCCTATTTCACAGAACGTATCATGGACATTAAGTGATGGCGGGACTGTAAAGGTAAACTTACAATGTTGATTATACTGAGAACTTAGTATGAAGGCTATGCAATGATATCTCAGGCACACCTGCACACAAAATAGGTCTGCTTTTCATCTTGAACCATTAAAGGCAAACAAAATAATTACATAAAAAGAAGGTTTCTAGTGAAAATGTTTTTAAAAAGTTCAAATACGATTTAGGAAATGAAAAGTACCATTTCTTTCAAACACACAGAGACAAAAGTTTATGTCAATGCCACTTCAAATTATCAAAGAATACAAGGGCACATATTCAGCAGTAAATAGTGACAACATAAAACACAGCCTAATTAGCAGAGAATTAACTTCAGAATGGTAAAGTGGACTCAGAATTCAAAGATATAAACGTGGTTTATGCAGTCAGATTCCATCATTTTGAATTTCTTGGTTGCCTTACATGTAGTTGAATGAGTTCTGACTTTACCTATTACCTAGTCTTTGAAAGAGTAGTGCCTGACCCAGAGTCTACTTTTAGAAAGACAAAGATATTACTGAGTGTAATTTAACAAGTATTATAGGGACTTATTCTATCCTGGGACTTGTCCTAGGCACTGGGAATACCATGAAAAGCAAGACACAGAAATTGCCCCTAAGAAAGATGAAGTCTAGTGAAGGAGGACATTTACGCAGAAATTACCAGACAGTGCCCTTAGGGCTCAACTGGGGCAAGTGAGGTAGTATGAGAACATATGGGTGGAAAACACAACCCAAACCTTCAATGGGGTAGGAGTGGCAGTTAGGGAAACCTTCTGGGAGAAGGCAATATCCATGCAGAGAGCAAAATAGATTCTGCAGAAGCCTTGCCTTTTCTTCAGAAGGAGTGAGAAGTCAAAAGCAAATTGTCGTAAAAATATCAGCCCCAGAAAAGTTCGATAAATATTTACCAAATAAGCACATGGATATAGTTAAATAAATACAGCATGCATGTGATTTATCACAGAAGTGATTATATCCACAGTCATTATCTGGTGGTGCAAAGATTTGTCCAGTGTATATTATTACTCTACACCATAGAATTACTGGAGATACACAGTAAGACTGAATTTTATTCTCTCTCCCAATTTTGTCATCACTGTTTCTAAAATGACTTCCACAGTATTAAGATTGCAGATATGTGATAAATACCTGTACAATGTTCATAAGAACTTAGTTGATGAAGGAAACTATGTGGCTATGTAAGGCTGCCTGATTCAAACCAAGGATTTTTATGTGATAACGCTCATGGAGAGGGAAAGGAAAGGTTTGGTGGTGGGGGGAAAGGGGAAAGGGAGGAGGGGAGGGGGAGGGGGAGGGGGAAGGGGAGGCTGGCGGGAATCATATAATACTCCCAAAGTTGATTAAGACAAAATTAGAATTACCATTGTAGTAGAATATGTTTAGATGAAGAATGTCTATGGAGCTGAAATGTAAAAAAAAAAAAAAAAAAAACACTGAGAGAACCATAAAGTCATTTTGGAGAAAGGAAAGCATTAGCCATATCATATTATATAGAAAAACAAATAAAACTGAAAACCTGTTTTCTTCTGGGAAAAGCATGTTCAGCAGGTACTGACTTAAATAACAGGGTCTGCTAGTAGACCTAGAACACTTCTTACAGGACAGGACTAGAAAGAAGAAGAACAAAAGGCCAGAAATCAACTTTCAGAGACTGGAATTACTGAAGACTAGTTTACTTTAAATTTTCTAAGAGAACATAATATTAATTCTAAAAATAACTGTCAATTATTACCAACACAGGGAGGTTCTATACCTCACTTACATTTATAAGGTCAGTAAGGGAAGGATCCAGGGTTTATATCAACTTTGGACTCCCAAAACCCACCTTCTTCAACATAATGCATTATTGTTTTAAGTTTGGAATTTACGGAAATAAGAATCATACATACTGTTCTAAACTGATATTTCACAAATTATTTTAATGGCGTATTTTTAATTTTTTTAAAATATTTTTCCCATACAAAAATTTATACATACATTGTTATGTGACTCTAATTGCTCTCCCCATACTGTGACAGCACACTCTTCCTTTCCCACCCTGATTCCCCATGTCCATTCAACCAGCTGCTAACCCTCTCTGCCTTCCCATCTCACCTCCGGACAGAAGCTGCCCGTTTACTCTCTTGTATCTACTTGAGCTAAGAGGCACACTCCTCATGAGTATCACTATATGTCCCACAGTCCTGTCCAATCCCTGTCTAAAGAGTTGGCCTTGGAAATTGTTTTACTTCTGGGCTGATAGAAAATCCAGGGGCCATGCTTTCTGGGGTTCCTCCAGTCTCAGACCATTAAGTCTGGTCTTCTTACTAGAATTTGAGTTCTGCACCCCACCTTTCTCCTGCTCCATCTGGGACTCTGTTGTGTTCCCTGCCACGGTGGTCACTGGTGGTAGCCAGGCACCGTCTAGTTCTTCTGGTCTCAGGCTGATGAAGTCTCTGGTTTATGTGGACCTTTCTGTCTCTTGGGCTAATAATTTCCTTGTGTCTTTGGTGTTCTTCATTCTCCTTTACTCCAGGTGGTTGGGACCAATTGATGCATCTTAGATGGCCGCTTGCAAGCTTTTAAGACCCCAGACACCACTCACCAAAGTAGGATGCAGAACATTTTCTTAATAAGTTTTGTTATGCCAATTGACCTAGGTGTCCCCTGAAAGCCTGGTTCCCAGACCCCTACCCCTGCTACTATGTCCCTCAAAGTGTTTGATTGTATTCAGGAAACTTCTTAGCTTTGGTTTAGTCCAGTTGTGCTGCCTTTCCCTGTAGTGTGTGCTGTCATTCCCTTCACCTAAGATAATTCTTATCTACTATCTAGTTAGTAAATGACCCTCACCCTCCCTCCTCACCCTTGTAACTATCAAAGAATGTTTTCTTCTGTGTTTAAACCTTTTCTTGAGTTCTTATAATAGTCGTCTTATACAATATTTGTCCTTCCGTGACTGACTAAATTCACTCAGCATAACGACCTCCAACTTCCTCCATGTTATAAAATGTTTCACAGTTTCATTGTTGTTCTTTATCATTGCGTAGTATTCCATTGTGTGGATACACGATAATTTGTTTATCCATTCGTCTGTTGATGGGCACCTAGGTTGTCTCCATCTTTTTGCTATTGTGAACAGTGCTGCAATGAACATGGGTGTGCATATGTATATTCATGTGACAGATCTTATTTCTCTAGGATGTATTCCAAGGAGTGGGATAGGTGGATCGTATGGTACTTCTATTTCTAGCTTTTTAAGGAAGTGCCAAATCAATTTCCAGAGTGACTGTACCATTTTACATTCCTATCAACAGTGTGTAAGTGTTCCAGTCTCTCCACAACCTCTCCAGCATTTATTATTTTGTGTTTTTTGGATTAATGCTAGCTTTGGTGGGGTGAGATGATATCTCATTGTAGTTTTGATCTGCATTTCTCTAATGGCTAATGATCGTGAGCATTTCTTCATGTGTCTGCTAGCCGCCTGAATATCTTCTTTGGTGCAGTGCCTGTTCATATAATTTGCTTATTTTTTAATTAGGTTATCTGTCTTTTTGTTGTTGAGGTTTTGCAGTATCTTGTAGATTATAGAGTTTAGATGCTGATCAGATTTGTCGTAGCCAAAATTTTTTTTCCCAGTCTGTAGGTTGTCTTTTTACTCTTCTGGTGAAGTCTTTTGATAGCATAAGTGTTTGATTTTTAGGAACTCCCATTTATATAGTCTCTCTTCTGGTGCTTGTGCATTGTTACTTATGGTTCATATTGTGTTTATGCCATGTATTAGGGCTTCTAGCGTTGTCCCTATTTTTTCGTCCATGATCTTTACTGTTTTCAATTTTATATTTAAGACTTTGATCCATTTTGAGTTAGTTTTTGTGCGTGGTGTGAGGTATGGGTCTTGTTTCAGTTTTTTGCAGATGGATATCCAGTTATGCCAGCACGATTTGTTAAAGAGACTGTCTTTTCCCCAATTAACAGACTTTGGGCCTTTGTCAAATATCAGCTGCTCATAGTTGGATGAATTTATGTCTGGATTCTCAATTCTGTTCCAGTGGTCTATGCACCTGTTGTTGTACCAGTACCAGGCTATTTTTACTACCATGGCAGTATAATAGGTTCTAAAATCAGGTAGTGTGAGGCCTGCCACTTTGTTCTTCTTGTTGAGTAATGCTTTACATATTCGGGGCCTCTTCCCTTTCCATATGAAGTTGGTGATTTGTTTCTCCATCTCATTAAAAAATGCTGGTGGAATTTGGATTGGGATTGCATTGTATACGTAGATGGCTTTGGGTAGAATTGACAGTTTCACACTGTTAAGTCTACCTATCCACGAGCAAGTTATGTTTTTCCACTTATGCAGGTCTCTTTTGGTTTCTTGCAGTAGTGTCTTGTAGTTTTCATTGTATAGATTTATTTCTAAGTATTTTCTCTTCTTGGGGTTCTTGTAAATGGTATTGATTTGGGGATTTCCTCTTCGAGGTTCTCTTTGTTGGTATAAAGGAATCCAACTGATTTTTGTGTGTTTATCTTGTATCCTAAAACTTTGCTGAAATCTTCTATTGGTTCCAGTAGTTTTCTTGTGGATTCTTTGGGGTTTTCTGTGTATAAGATCATATCACCTGCAAATAGAGATACTTTGACTTCTTCCCTACCAATTTAGATGCTGTTTATTTCTTTTTCTAGCCTAATTGCTCTGGGTAGGACCTCCAGCAGAATGTTGAATAAGAGTGGTGATAAAGGGCATCCTTGTCTGGTTCCCGTTCTCAAGGGGAGTGCTTTCAAAGTCTCTCCATTTAGGATGATGTTGGCTATTGGCTTTGTATAACTGCCCTTAATTATATTGAGGAATTTCCCTTCTATTCCTATTTTGTTGAGAGTTTTTAACATGAATCAGTGTTGGACTTTGTCAAATGCCTTTTCTGCAGCGATAGATAAGATCATGTGGTTCCTGCCTTTTGTTTTATTTATGTAATGGATTACATTGACTGTTTTTCTAATGTTGAACCATCCCTGCATACCTGGTATAAATGCCACTTGGTTATGGTGAATTATTTTTTTGATATGTTGCTGAATTCTATTGGGTAGAATTTTGTTGAGGTTTTTTGTGCCAATGTTCATGAGAGATACTGGGGTGTAATTTTCTTTTTTTGTGGTGTCTTTACCTGGTTTTGGTATCAGGGTTATGCTGGCTTCATAGAATGAGTTTGGGAGTATTCCATCCTTTTCTACGCTCTGAAATACCTTTAGTAGTAGTGATGTTAACTCTTCTCTGAAAGTTTGTAGAATTCTCCAGCGAAGCCGTCCGGGCCAGGGCTTTTTTTTTTGTTGGGAGTTTTTAAATTATCTTTTCAATTTCTTGTTTTGTTATGGGTTTATTTACTTTTTCTACCTCTGTTTGTGTTAGTTTAGGTAGGTAGGTAGTTTCTAGACATTTGTCCTTTTCCTCTAGGTTTTCAAATTGGTTAGTGTACAATTTTTCATAGTATTCTGTTACAATTCTTTTAATTTCAGTTGGGTCTGTTGTGATATCACCCATCTCATTTCTTATACGGGTTATCTGCTTCCTCTCCTGTTTTTCTTTTGTCAGTTTGGCCAATGGTTTATCAATTTTGTTGATCTTTTCAAAGAACCAGCTGTTGGTCTTGTTAACTCTTTCAATTGTTTTTCTGTTCTCTATTTCATTTAATTCTGCTCTAATTCTTATTTCCTTTCTTCTGGCTCCTGAGGGCTTCTTTTGCTGCTCTCTTTCTACTTGTTCCAGTTGTAGGGTTAATGTTTTGAATATGACCCTTTCTTATTTTTGGATGTGTGAATTTATTGCTATAAACTGACCTCTGAGCACTACTTTTGCTGTGTCTCAAAGGTTCTTGTAGGATGTGTTTTCATTCTCTTTTGATTCTATGAATTTCTATATTCCATCCTTAATTTCTTCTATAACCCAGTAGTTTTTGAACAAGAAGTTGTTCAGTTTCCACGCATTTGATTTTTTTTCCTTGCTTTTTCTGTTGTTGATTTCTATTTTTATGCCTTTATGGTCAGAAAAAAATGCTTTGTAATATTTTGATGCTCTGGATTCTGTTAAGGCTTGCTCTATGGCCTAATTTGTGGTCTATTCTGGAGAATGTTCCATGTGCACTGGAAATGAAAGTATTCTTGACTGCTGTTGGGTGGAGTGTTCAGTATATGTCTATGACATCAAGCTGGCTGATTGTAGCATTAGCTCTTTCGTGTGTTTGTTGAGCTTTCTGGATGTTCTGTCCTTCACCGAAAGTGGTGTGTTGAAGTCTCTGACTACTATTGTGGAGCTGTCTATCTCTCTTTTCAGTGCTGTTAGAGTTTGTTTTATGATTGTTTTGGAGCCCTGTCAGAGTGTGTAAATATTTACTATAGTTATATCCTCCTGGTGTATTGACCCTTTAATCACTATATGGTGTCCTTCCTTATCCTTTGTGGTGGATTTTACTTTAAAGTCTATTTTGTCAGTGATTAATATTGCTGCTCCTGCTCTTTTTTGAGTGCTGTTTGCTTGATGTATATTTTTTCCATCCTTTGAGTTTTAGTTTGTTTGTGTCTTTAACTCTAAGATGTGTCTCTTGCAGGCAGTATATAGATGGATGGTGTTTTTTAATCCAATCTGCCATTCTCTGTCTCTTTATTGGTGCATTTAGTCCATTTACATTCAGCGTAATTATTGATAGGTATGAGTTTAGTGCTGTCATTTTGATGTCTTTTTTTGTGTGTGTGTTGTTCACAGTTTCTTTGTTCCACTTAATTTTCTGTGCAGAGTCATTTTTCTTTATTATTTTCTTTTCATCTTTTTCATTGTTGTTGATTTTGTGTTTTCTGATTCTTTGTATTTTTCTGGTTTTTTAGTTTGACTTGTTGGATTGTTAGTTTCCTCTGTGGTTACCTTAATCTTTACCCCTATTTTTCTAAGTTTATACCAGTCTTTTACTTCTTTATATTGCCTTGCCTTCCTCTCCATATGAAAAATCTATGTCTACATTTTTTAAGTCCCTGTCTTTTTGTTTTAATGTTGTCATCTTTTACATATTGACATCTGTTTCCCTATTTTAAGTGTCCTAGCTTTGATTTACTTTTGTGACTCCCCTGTCTGGGTTGATATCTGGTTGTTGTGTCCTGTGTTCTAGTCTTGGGTTGTTATCTGATGTTACTGATTTTCTAACTGGAGGACTCCCTTTAGTATTTCTTGTAATTTTGGTTTGGTTTTTGCAAATTCCCTAAACTTCTGTTTATCTGGAAATGCCCTAATTTCACCATCATATTTGAGAGACGGTTTTGCTGGATATATAATTCTTGACTGGCAGTTTTTTTCCCTCAAGGCTTTATATACTTCATCCCATTGCTTTCTTGCCTGCATGGTTTCTGCAGAGTAGTCCAAACTTATTCTTATTGATTCTCCTTTGTAGATGACTTTTCATTTATCCCTAGCCACTCTTAAAATTCTCTCTTTATCTTTGGTTTTGGCAAGTTTGATTATAATATGTCTCCGTGACTTTCTTTTGGGATCTACCTTATGTGGAGTTCAATGAGCATCTTGGATAGATATCTAGTCATCTTTCACAATATCAGGGAAGTTTTCCGCCAACAAATCTTCAACAATTCTCTCTGTGTGTTCTGTTATCCCCCCGTTCTGGTACTCCAATCATTTATAGGTTATTCCTCTTGATAGAGTCCCACATAATTCTTAGGCTTTCTTCATTTTTTTTATATCCTTTTCTCTGATTTTTCTTCAGATAAATTGGTGTCAAGTGCTTTATCTTCAATCTCACTAATTCTGACTTCCATTGCCTCAATTCTGCTCCTATGACTTTCTATTGAGTTGTCTGATTCTGAAATTTTATTGTTAATCTTCTGGATTTCTGATTGCTGTCTCTCTATGGATTCTTGCAGCCTGTTAAATTTGTCATTATGCTCCTCTCTAATCTTTTTAATTTCCTCTATTGCATGTTTCTGCATTTTGCTTAATTTCCTTCCTAATTTCTTATAGAGTTCTGTATAGTAATCTTTTGTATTCTGCCTCCAGTAACTCAAAGAAATTTTCCTCCTCTGGAAAATTTCTAGATTCTTTATTTTGGTAGCTTGCTGAAGCCATCATGGATTGCCTCTTTATGTGATTTGATATTGACTGTTGTCTCCAAACCATCAGTAGGTTATAATATTTATTTATTTTATGTTTACTTACTGTATCTTAGCTTCTTGTTTTGTTCTGATATGCCCAAATAGGCTGCTCATATGAGCTAGTTTGATTATCGGCAACTTTGAAGCTCTACTGTCCTGTCACCAGGTGGTTAGATCTGTTACTAGGTATGTGAGCTCAGAAGTCCAACCACTTCTCCTGTATGGATTCAGCTTAGGTGCCCAGGTAGATAGCCACCAAGTGTGTGATGTAGGCTCTCACTTATAGTCCTAGACAGGCATGGGTGATTGGTGTAGGCACAGGCATCTGGCTGCAGCAGGAGGACACACTCAGCAAGGCAGGTGGCTGACTGCTGCCCCGAGTGTCCAGGAGGAAGGGGTGTCCCTGTTCCGTAGAGCACATAGGTGGATGGGTTTTACAGCCAGATTATGAGCACTTAATGCTGTTGGCTGTAAGTACTGGGGGCACCACTTATTCACGGAGCCCCTATTGCAGGTGGCTAGGTGGGGTGGGTGGAGCCAGCAGTCCTCAGGCCCCTGATGTGGTAGGTGAAGACCCTGCTTTATGGGCAGAGCAGTGTCAAATGTCAAGAACCTGCCACTTCACAGCTGAAACAGTTGAAGTTAGAATTCAGGTATATACCCTGTTGTTCTGCGGTAATGAGGGCCTATGCTACTGAGATGGGCCCACACAAGTCTATGCAGGGGGAAAGGCACTCAAAGTCCATGGACCCCTTATACCTGTGCCTAGGGTTCCTGGCTTAGCGGAGCTGGCAGTTTGTTTTTTCCCATTTGTTAACTTGTTCATTCTCCAAGGCAGGGAGAATGGCTCTGGGCTTGTGACAGATCCTACTTCCAGTCCAGGGGACTCAATAATTGCTGAAGCTGGTCTGGGACCCAGAGCAGAGCAGGGAGCGGAGAGGTAAATGGGAGAGAGGTTTTTCCCTAAGAGGGGTGTTTTTGATCTGCACTGTAAGCCATACGCAAGTACTTATCTTTCACGGATGAGGGCCGCCTCTCACTGGCTCCGGGCGGCCTTATAGACTCTCTGGTGCTGGGTCTCTCCCAGTGAGGCAAATGTGCCTCCCGAGCACTGCTGCTTGCCTGCCTCACTGCTCACCCATGAGCTGCTCAGGTCCGAAGGGCTCAGGCTCTCCCTGGGTCAGGTCTGGCAACTCCTCACAGCTTCTGAACCATCTCTCCCTCTGTCTGCCACTCAGTCTGGTTCCTCAACTCTATCTTTGATGTTCAGGGCTCCCAGATTGCCATATATAATTGATTCACTTGTTTTTTGGGTCCTTGTTGTTAAGAGGGTACACCAGAAGCATCGGAGCACTCTGCCATCTTGGCCCTGCCTCCATATTTTTAATTTTATTTAATTAAGTTCTGTAACTTGTGGTAGTATGTCTAAGCTAACTACAAAATAATCATTTAATGGGGAAAAGCGAACATTCTCAGGTTCTAGAACTTACAGAAATTGTAGCTTTTTAGCTTTTTTTTAAAATCATCTGTAGGTCAAATAGCATAATTGTTCTTGCACTGCTAAAACAAAATAATTTTTAGTCTAAATTTTTCATTCACATTTTCAGTGCACATTTATAAAATCCTTGTTAGGTACTTGGTACAGAGCATACAGAGAAATAAATGAAGCATTGTTTCCTATTGTCAAGGGGATTGCAGTATAGTTTAGGAGACAGATACCTGAAGTAATAATAATAATTACAAAGATAACAAATATCTCCTGTATATTCTCATTTAAAATATCTGTGGGAGACATGATTCTCAAGTTTGCTGCTCCACTAAAGTCCTCAGCACTGCTTGAGAAAATGACAAAGCAGTGTTGAATGAATGGCTAGCAATGAACAGCTCCCGCAGAAAGAGAGGAAAGCTGGGGAACAGTCCCAGAAAAGCATCCAAAAGCAAACAAGAAGCCAACTTAAGGGGGACTATATAGGAAAAGTACATGAAAGCAGATTTCATAAATCTCAAGTTCAGTCAACCAGGTGATAGAAAGAGGGAGGAGAAGGGGAAGATAGAATTTACACAACATTTTAATGTTATAGTTCACTGGAGAGCGTTGACAGGGGAACTCATTACTGTTACACTGATATGTCACAATAACAATGGCGATTCTATGAGGAAAATCACCTAAATTGAGACCTACTGACAGGAAGACTCTTCCTACTCTTACATTAGCTTATTGATAGCATCTTGGCATTACTTATCTTGACTAGAAGGACTGAGAATCAATAGATACATTATGTTCAAACAGTGTAGGACTTCTCTCTCCCTGTCTTTCTCATTCTATTTCCTTGTTAATCATCACACAAATGGAGGTGATTCTCTCAACCTTGCATTTTTGCTAAAATATTGTGGGAGTCAAGACTCAATTCTGATAGGATTGCAATAATAGCCCAGAAAGTAGGCGATTGTTTTCAGGCTGTGAGAACTATGTTGTTGTTGTTCTTGGCAAAAATTGTTTCAACTCATAGCGACCTCATGTACGACAGAACGAAACACTGCCCAGTCCTGTGCCATCTTCACAATCGTCGTTATGCTCGAGCCCATCGTTGCAGCCATTGTGTCAGTCCATCGTTTTGAGGGACTTCCTCTTTTCCCCTGACACTTTACCATGCATGATGTCCTTCTCCAGGGATTGGTTCCTCCTGATAACATGTCCAAAGTATGTGAGAAGAAGCCTCACAATTCTCGTTTCTAATGAGCTTTCTGGCTGTACTTCTTCCAAGACAGATTTGTTGGTTTTTCTGAAGTCCATGGTATATTCAACATTCTTCACCAACATCACAATTCAAAGACGTCAGTTCTTCTTTGGTCTTCCTTATTCATTGTCCAGCTTTCACATGCATATGAGGAGATTGAAAACACAATGGCTTGGGTCAGGAACACCTTTGTCCTTAGAGTGACATCTTTGCCTTTTACACTTTAAAGAGATCTTTTGCAGCAGATTTGTCCAATGCAATGTGTTGTTTGATTTCTTGGCTGCTGCTTCCATGGATGTTCATTGTGGTCTCGAGTAAAATGAAATCCTTTTCAACTTCAATATTTTGTCTGTTTATCATGATGCTGCTTATTGGTCCAGTTGTGAGGATTTTTGTTTTCTTTTTGTTGAGGTGTAACCCCTACTGAAGGCTGCAGTCTTTGATCTTCGTCAGTAAGTGCTGCAAGTCCTCTTCACCTTCAGCAAGCAAGGTTGTGTCATCTGCATATCACAGGTTGTTAATGAGTCTTCCTCCATTCTTGATGCCGCATTCTTCTTCATATAGTCCAGCTTCCTGGACTATTTGCTAAGCATACAGATTGAATAAGTATGGTGAAAGGATACAACCCTGACACACAACTTTCCTGACTTTAAACCACACAGTATTTCCCTGTTCTGTCTGAACGACTGCTTCTTGGACTAAGTATAGGTTCCTCATGAGCACAATTAAATGTTCTGGAATTCCCATTCTTCGCAATGTTATCCATAATTTGTTATGATCCACACAGTCAAGTGCCTTTGCATAGTCAATAAAACACAGCTAAACATCTTTATAGTATTCTCTGCTTTCAGCCAGGATCCATCTGATATCAGCAATGATATACCTCGTTCCATGTCCTCTTCCGAATCAGGGTTGAATTTCTGGCACCTCCTTTTCGATGTACTGCTGCAACCGCTTTTGAAAGATCTTCAGCAAAATTTTACTTGTGTGTGATATTAATTATGTTGTTAAATAATTTCCACATTCGTTTGGATCACCTTCGTTTGGAATGCGTGCAAATATGGATCTCTTCCGGACCGTTGGCCAGGTAGCTGTCTTCCAAATTTTCGTGGCATGGATGAGTGAACACTTCCAGGGCTGCATCCATTTGTTGTAACATCTCAGTTGGTATTCTGTCAGTTCCTGGAGCCTTGTTTTTCACTAATGCTGTCAGTGCAGCGTGGACTTCTTCCCTCAGTACCATAGGTTCCTGATCATATGCTACCTCCTGAAATGGTTGAATCTCCACCAATTCTTTTTGGTACAGTAACTCTGTGGATTCCTTCCATCTTCTTTTGATGCTTCCTGCATTGTTTAGTATTTTCCCTGTAGGATCCTTCAATATTGCAACTCAAGGGTTGAATTTTTTCTTCAGTTCTTTCAGCTGGAGAAATGCTGAGCATGATCTTCCCTTTTGGTTTTCTATCTCTAGGTCTTTGCACATGTCATAAAAATACTTCACTTTGTCTTCTCAAGACACCCTTTGAAACTTTCTATTCAGCTGTTTTATTTCATCATTTCTTCCTTTCGCTTCAGCTATCTACATTCAAGAGCAACTTTCAGAGTCTCTTCTGACATTCATTTTGGTACTTCCCTTTCTTTCTTTCTTGTCTTTTTAATGACTTCTTGCTTTCTTCATGTATTAAGTCCTTGATATCATTCCACAACTCATCTGGTCTTCGGTCATTAGTGTTCAGTGTGTCAAATCTGTTCCTGAGATGGTCTCTAAATTCAGTTGGGGTGTACTCAAGGTTATATTTTTGCTCACGTGGACATGTTCTAATTTTCTTCAACTTCAACTTGAACATGCATATGAGCAATTGATGAGCCCTATGGTGCTGGGAAAACGTATGAAAAAGTAGTCACATTAATGTGGACTAAAGTTCAAGGAAAAAATGGGCTTTGGTTTGAGTTTTGAGAATTGGTAGTACAATGGGGAAGAGCAAAGGGCTTCAAGATACTCCTCCCTAGCTTCCCATTGGCCCTGCTACATACATGCACGGTGACCTTGGACTAGTTATCTAACCTCTTTTGTTTCAATTTCTTGATCAATGAAGCAGAAAAAAAAAAAAAAACCCTACTTTGTAATGTTCTTTCAATGATTCAAGGTAATGAGGCTTATAAGGCTTTTCTTACTATAAAAACCCAAAACCAAATCTGTTGCTGTCAAGTCGATTCCAACTCATAGTGACCCTATAGGACAGTGTAGAACTGCTCCGTAGGGTTTCCAAGGATCAGCTGGTGGATTCAAAATGATGACCTTTTGGTTAGCAGCCAAGCTCTTAACCACTGCTGCACCAGGGCTTCCTTCTTAGATAATACCTGGCAAATAATAAATACTCAATAAAAATTGGTAATTGTTTTCATCTTATAGGGATTAAGAGAGAAAGAAAAGGAAGCTAGTTCAGGGGGCATGAAAACAATTTTTCAATGTGTAAAACTTAGTGTAGATGAGTATACTATCTATAAAGGGAAGAGAGGAGACCAGACAGGCTAGTAGAGGAGCTATATATTGATAGGAATTTAGAAATAACAATAAGTATATTGAGACTACATCATAGACTAATTTTAAAGTCATGAGTGTCAGTAGGTACTAGAGAGTCACTGTTAGCTCTTAAGTGGAGTAGCAACATGGAGAAAAGCAGAAGTCAATCAGAAGTAACAGTCAATTGAAATCCTTGAAATCTGCTAAGAAAGAGTAATAACAATGAAATATTTGTGACGTTATTTGAAGAACATCCCTTTTAATCACTCCCTCTCCCTGGATATTCTCCTTCCTTATTTTGTCCCAATCCCTCAACTCACTCCCTCACTTATGGCAAATAAGCTAAACTGTAAGATCTTGAGACTAGAATATTTTTTGTTCATTATGCCTGGTGCATAGTGCCTGACATACTGTACACTCAACCTGTCTCATGAATTGACCAGAAAGAAACCTTAACTTTAAAAAAATATTTCACGATCTTTTGTATACCATTTATCGTCATGCAGGTGACTATATTTATCATGGGAAACATGTCAAACTGCAACAATATGAACTTTATCTTCAACATGTAGTCCATATACCTACTATAATTGTATGGAGAACAAATGTGGGATAATAGGTTTTCCAGATGTTGGAATACCAGAGGTTGAGTTATTGTACAAGGATACCAGAAATAATCTGCTGTTCTTTCAACTGTCTTATCCCTGACTCCCCAAGAATACAGTCTCACTAATGGCACTTCTTATTCATGAACAAGGAGAGACAAACATTAATAATCATTCCCTTATATGGAAGCACACATACATTATATTGTAAAAAGTTTTTCTGAAAACGTAACATAACCCTGAGAATAAAAAGGAAGTGGCTTAGCCGGATTGGAATATCCAGACCCAGTGAGCCCCTACCTTGCAATGGCAGCATCTTGGGCAGTTCTACTCCATGTTAGAAGCTCTGGGAGCCCAAGTGATATAGATTGCATTTTCTTCTGCCGTGAGCAGTCACAACTCCTGGAATCCATATCCTTATGGACACTGAACTTTGTCAGCCATGTCACTTGCTTTGGCCAATGAGATATCAACAAATGTAATATATGCAGAGGCTTATGTATTGCTCTACTGGAGCACTGCCAGTTGTGTATGAAGAAATCTGGCTAGCCTTCTTGAGGATGAAAGCTTTATTTGTTTTCAGACATAATGTACACATGAGATCATAAACTTAGAGACCAGTCAACTGATTGAATTGGGAGAAGTAATAAATTGTTGCTCTTTTAAACCACTATGTTTTGGGAAGACTTGTTAGCCATCAATAGACAATTAATAAAGAAGTGACTAATTCATATTTGATATTAATCTGCATCTCTAGCTGTATAGGCTGAGAACTTTCAGTGAGTACCTGTGTCTCATCTTTTCTAATAAATTTATAAATCTCCAGTAAAATGGACTCTTTCTTTCAAAAGGACTGTGAGCATATTCCACAAGTTTTCAAAGATGCCTCAACCCTCTCATTTTAGACATATTTTAAATGAACACTTATTTGATGTTATATGTTCTTCTAGCCATGTCAATATAACACTGAATGAGCCTTTACATCTTAGTGGGGAAGGCAGACGTCTTAAAAAGTACACAAATATGTGAATGAGGTAATTTCAGATAGTGGTAACTGCTATGGAGGGAATAACACACAGTGATAGGATATAGGATGACTGGAGATGGAAGAAGAGCTAGATGAGATAACATGGTCAAGGAATATATTTCTGAAGAGTCAATCTTTGAATTTATATCTGAATAATGAGAATGATCTAGCCCTGGTGAATATCTGATGGGTGAGCATTTCAGAAAGAGGAGAAAAGGCCTGGAGGGGAAAATGAGCTTAGTCTGCTGACAAAATAGGAAGTCAGTGTAGCCGAAGAAAATGAGTGTTGGGGAGCATTGAATAAAATGAGGTAAAAAGAAGTAGGCAGGATCAGTGTATATGCAATCTTGTGTGTATGATAAATATCATATTCTCTTTCTTTCTCTCTCTGTCTTTCTCTTTTTCTCCCTCTCTAGCCATGGAAAGAGAGAGAGTGCATTTTAAGCACTTCAGGAAGTGGGATGACAAAGAACACATATTACATTTATTGATCTCTTCCCACCTGCCAGAAAATCATAAGTTATTTCATGTGCCTATCACAACAACAGCATGAAGTAATATTATTATACTTATTTTACAGAGGAGAAGACTTGCATATAAAGAGTTTAAATACATGGTTAGCACCAAATCCATTTCTCAAATTCAGTTTTATCTGTCTCAACCCCTATGCAAATAGTGGGACATCTTTTTCCATTAGTTGGAAACATTTTAATTTGCTTCCATCTGGAAGAGTTCCCAAGTAAGTATAAGTTGCCAAATGTTGATGTGGTTGTTGTATGACTTTAGGGAACAAAGTGGTATCACAGACATGTTTTATGTCAATTATAACAAAGGTGCAAAGAAAAACATGTCAACTTCCAAGGTATAATCACAGAGCACATGGGTCTATTGATATGCTAAACCCTGCCAGTTACCTAAAAGATTTGGCTGACCTGATGTAGCCATAATCCCATTACTTTTTTTCATCAACAGAGGCATGAAGGAAGCCTAAATTAACCCAGTGCAGGTTAATCTTATTTTTGTCCAGAAGATAACAATTTGGCAATATACTTTGAGTTCTCTAAATAGCAAATAACATAAGCAGATTTAAAAAGTCCTTGGGAAACTAACCAGAGAACTGGAATATTATTTGCCTGGAATTAGGTATGTATGGGCTTTATAAAGATTATTTAATTTTCCAAACAACCTATATGGGAATGGTTATCCATGACACAAATTTTTTACAATTCAGTAAGGTTAATTCATTCAAAGTCAAAGATGCTATAGATGGTAGTCAAGAAGGAACCTAAATTTCCTTGATTAAAAATCATATAAGCTTTCCTCTTTACCACTTTACAGAATAAGCTGTATCAGTACTAACATCATAATATTGTTAAAGTCCTTCTCAAAGTCCCCTCCCATCCCTCCACCCAGTGGTAAGAAAAGAAAGCCATCACTCCATTTTACCATTAAGGTAACAAAATGTGAATGATAATTTAAAACGGCATCAAGAAGACTGTGCTGATCATGGATTTGTTGCCTCTGAGCTCCAAATTCACCCTTTTCGCCTGCTCTGTGAAAATTGATGTGGGCCCTTTATTTTTCCATTGCTAGATAACACAAATTAAGCTTTGTCAGTAGACAGCAGGGGTGGATGATCCAATAAGCAAGGTAAGCAGCAGCTTACTTGTGCTTACTTACTAATCTGTAGTCAACAATTTCACATGGGTTTCACCACATCGCATTAAAGTGAAACCCATGTGAAATAGTTCACTACAGATTAGTAAGCACAAGTAAGCCTGTGCTTACCTTGCTTACTGTGTCATCTGTCCCTGTCAGGAATTGTAAATGTGAAAAGAGGCTTCAATTATGTAGGAAGGTGCTGTTGGGTTGGGAGAGAGACAGATGCCAGCCATACCTAGAAGCAGAATCTTTGAAGTGTGAAAAAATGCAAAGTAGTTCACTACAGATATATAAGTAAGCACAAGTAAACCCATGTTTACCTTGTTTATTGGATAGTATGTCCCTGGTACAGGGTAATGGAGAGGCACTGAAGGAAGGAAGGGTTTTTCTTTCTGGTTTCAGTCTACTCTACTAGGAAGGCCTCTGCTGCAGGAGGCTTCTCTAGCAGGGGGTTCAAAAAACCAAAAAACTCACTGCCATCGAGTCAATTCTGACTCATATCAACCCTGTAGTACAGAGTAGAACTGCCCCACAGGGTTTCCAAGGAGGAGCTGGTGGATTCAAACTGCCAACCTTTTGGTTAGCAGCCGAATACTTAACCACTGTGCCACTGGGGGCTGTCTACTGAAAATAGTACTTACGGTAATTAGTTTTAAATTGCTGAATGATCTCTCACAGCTGGCAGTGGAAACTTAGATGGCCAATAGAAACTGTTCATTAGCACCCCTCTTCAAGGGGACCCCAGGGCACATGCCCTCCCTGCTGTACCTTAGTTACTCCTCTGTTCTCCAGCACCAGAATCTTCCAGCATGGGGGCCTTCCCCAGCCTCATACTCCTGTAGCTTACTCAGTGCTCAGCTCCTGTAGTGCCTAGTAGTCAGGAACCATCCACAGTCAGCAGTTTCCCCTGTCATCTTCCTCAGAGAAATTTGTAGCAGGATACCTTCGGGAAGATGCCTCTCTGTGAACAGTTTTCCCAAGCACCCTAGAGGGTTGATTTCTGGCATGTTTGAGAGAGCTGATTTCCAGGTAGTCCCATCTGCCTGGCAACACAGAAGCTTCTCTATCATATAGTAAGCCATCACTCTGTCCTCTCCAGTAAGGTCTGTATCTCAGCCCTGGAGCTGGAGGGGTAAAGGGAGTCTTCCTAGGGATAAGGTCTCCCTGTTATATCTGTTCTTCTTGTATTCTTAGCGGTTCTTCTAACCAGCCAGTCTCTGATAACTCCAATCCCTTGTTACAGTCAATAATTCTCAAATTAAACTTTCTCTGTTCAAATTACTGCGTGGTTTCTCTCCCCTGATTGACCATACTGATGCAGAGACCAACATACTCTTTTTTTTTTTTAATTGTATTGTCAGTGTGGCTTTAAACTCTCTTCCTAAATAATGTAGATGGTTACTAAGTGTTGTTCTGTGTTTCGTATTTATCCTTTCATTTACTCCTCAAATGTTTATTATGCACATTCTAAGTGCTTCAGATAAAAGATAAGTGTGATACACTCCCAAAATCAAAGAAGGTAAAAGTTTTGCCCCAAAATGACAATTATGTATTGTGATAAGTACTGCAGTCAAAGTATACAAATTCCATGTGACTCAATGACATGAACTTTATTTATGGCTTGTTTAAACCAATCACCTACAGACATAAAATTTGATCTGCAGTAGTAAAACTACTGAGGTCGGTGCCAGAATATCTGGATTCTAACTCCTTATGGTGTGAATTTATCAGATAAGATTCATTATTCTCTAGGCTCCCTACTAATAAGATGGGGGATAATATACTAAGAAAACCAAATTCAATGTGATATCATATTATCTAGAAATTACCTATTACAGCATTTAGCTGGAGATACAATAAATGTTAAAACTTTCCCTATCAACATTACAAATTCGTGAGAATCAAACAAAGAATAATGATGGTAATGTATCCGAAACCACTTCATGCAGTGTACAGTGCTATAGGAAGAAAAGACTCAATTATTACATATTTAATATTAAATAAAATACAGTCAGTTCACAGGTGTGGGCAGGACAAGTGTAGGGAACAAATGACAGCAAGATAACCTGGCAACTACTGCATGTTGAAGCGTCAAGACAGAAAAGGGGTTTGGGAGAGAATGTTGTTCAAAAAACACACTGAAGTACTACTGATATGCGTGGCTAGGAAAAACAGCAGCAGCAGACAACTCAACCTGGCATTTGGCAGTCAGTGATGGGTGACTGTTTGAGAACAAGGGCTGTGAAGAGAACACGAAGCTGAGGCATAAATAATGCCAGGCTCTGCAAATAACAGCTGCAGCTGCAAACTCATGTGCACTGTGTGGCAAAGATGATACGTCACATGTCAGTCTCTCAAACACACGTGCGTTGGCCATTGCCATCACTAGTTCTATCTTTAAGATGCATCAGGCAAACACAGACGTGCTTCTTATTATGTAACAACATTATTTTGAATATTAAAAAAATTGATTTAATCCAACATTGAGATTTTTTATAAAACTTGAATAATGATAAAACTTCTGCTAGTATTTTTTTGGAATAAGAAAACGTGTTTTTTTATTTAAGTAAATTTGAGGTTAATCCTGTTTATCTACTTCTGATGAAAACATGAGCATTAATTTGTAGATGAGCTAGTTATATATATATATATATATACACACACACACACATATATTATTTGAATATAAACAACAAATGTTTGGGGTGTGTCTGTGTGTGTGTATGTATGTTTAAACAAAATAAAAATTACCTTGGAAAGAAACATAAATATCAGACAATAAATGATTAGCATATTTGATGAGTCTCATTTTTAAGAACCAATGTATTTTTTTTTATTATTTGAGCAAAATCTATAGAATAAAGATGAATTTTTTTTTTAAGTAAGCAATATTAGGTTATGCAGTAGTGAATCACTTCTTTCTTTTTTTATCTGGTGCACTAAAACAGCACTCTCAAATATCACTAAAGAATTCCTAATTGACACCTTAAGTAGCCTGTTGTCACTGTTCATCCCTATAAGACTTTCTGCTACATTTATCACTGTTAATACCCAACAGGAGCCCTGGTGGCACAGTGATTAAGAGCTCAGCTGCTAACCAAAAGGTTGGCAGTTCAAATCCACCAGCCACTTCTTAGAAATCCTCTGGGGAACTCCTATGAGTCAGACTTGACTGGATGGCAACAATTTTTTTTTTTTTTTTTTAATATCCAACAGTCCTTTCTCCACCATCACTACCCCATACTCTCTTGGCTTATGGTATTGTGATCTTTAATGCTGACTTATCTTGGTTTCCCAGGACAGAGAGCCTGAGGCAAAGCATTCATCCTAACGCTGAGAAGAAAGAGTAAGGGAAAAAAAAAATTAAGTGAAGTAGTGAATGAGGGAGAGAAAATACCTAGGAGCACTTTATCAAGCTGGCCACAGCTTCATGTCTTAACACAGCTAGCTGGTTGCTCAGCCACATCAGATGTCTCTATGCAGACCCTACAGAGCCTCTTCATCTTAGACCGTTTACCAGGGAAGAAGAGAGAGAACTGTAGATGTGCTAATCTTTTTCCTGTCTCTCACTGGTAAAAATATGCCCACAGTTCTAAATTATGTTGTTGTGCTCCTCCTGGAAGCTGCTGAAGAAGACAGATTGATCTCATATCTCAATGGTGCTGTCATTCACCTGAGTTCAGAAGTTGTGGGAGACACCTCTAGTAATTTAGTCAAGTTCAGCCTGCACACTAGAGTTTATCTAGTTCCCGCTAAGATGCTTGCAATGGGGCTGTGCCATGGGCAAGCCCTCATTTTAGCGGTGGTTGAGATAGTACGTGATATGAGGAAATGTGGTGGTGGCCAAGAACTTTCCACTGAGCAAGTGGCCAAGGTCCAGACACAGATGATCTGCAAGCTGAGGTAAGGGAGGAGATAGTCACATAAATCTGATCTTTTGCAGATGTCTACAGAGCCCTGGTGGTGCAACAGTTAAGAGCATGGTTGCTAACCAAAACGTCAGCAGTTCAAATACACAAGCCACTCTGTGGAAACCTTATGGGGCAGTTCTACTGTGTTCTATACAGTCTCTATGAGTCGGAATCAACTCGATGGCAAAGGGTTTGGGTTTTAGTTTGTGTATAGGAGCCCTGGTGGCACAGTGGTTAAAGTGACTGACTGCTAACTGGAAGGTCAGTGGTTCAAAACCACCAACGGCTCCACTGGAGAAAGATGTGGCAGTCTGCTTCCGTAGAGATATACAGCCTTGGAAACCCTATGGGTTCGCTATGAGTCAGAATCGACTTGACAGCAGTGGTTACTCTGTGTATAAGGAACCCTGATGATTCAGTGGTTAAGTGCTCGTTGCTAACTGAAAGGTCTGTGGATCGAATCCATCAGCTGTTCCATGGGAGAAAAGACCTGGCAATCTGCTCCTGTAAAGATTACAGCCTTGGAAACCCTATGGGGCAGTTCTACTCTGTCCTATAGGGTCACTATGAGTTGGAATTGACTCACAGCACACAACAGCAGCACTCTGTGTATACTTTTTCTTTAAGAAGATTTCATCAAATTCTAAGGTTTAAACTATAATATCTGTGGTGCTTACCCTCACACATTATTTAAACAACACAACAACACAGGTTGTTCACTAACAATGTCATGTTCATCCTATAAAAGCCTGAACACATAAGACATGGAAAGTTGAGAGTAAACAATAAATAGAAATCAATGTTCACACTTAAGTAACAGTTTTGTGGTGAGAAATAGATGTTCATTCTTATGTTGCTGGCTGGGTTCTCTCACTCTCAGCCGGCGGATTCTGCTGCTGCCTGGGCCCACTGGTGGTCTCCGCTGCTTCTGGTGGTGTCATGGCCCTAAATGTGTTACAGTTGAATAAAGAACACTGAAAATAATCTCTGCTGTTCTTAATTTAGAATGTTAACCTGTTTTACCAATGAACCTTGTATTTTAGTTGTATAAGTGGAAGAAACCTCAGTTTGGCTTTCAAAGTAACCCAATTTTTGAAAAATGTTTCTTATTTGTACATTTTTCAGCTGGTGGTCATTATATAAGAACCAAGAAGGATACTGGATGATGGAAGTCAAAGAGCACCAATCATATATGCTCTGTTTTCTGCCCAGTCTTCAGAGGTGGAGCTTGTGAAAATAAGGTCTTTTTTTTCAGTGTTAAGAGAACGGTTGTTTTTGAACCAGGTATGTTACAAGTGTTATTTGCCTGTGATCAAAGTGTTGAACATGATTCAAAATGGAGAAATAAATCTCTGAAACATTTTACTTAACTTTAATTTAACTAATCAATTCCAGTTTTAGGGCTTTTTTTTTTTTTTTTTTTGCTTGTTATTTTGTCTGTCTGTCTAGTCTAGAAAAAATATTGTTTGAATAAATGAATAAATTGCCTCATTTCTCAACATCCTTCGAAGAATCCTGAAAGTACCAATATACTCTCAAATTGACCAGGGAGATTTGAAAAATAACCAGTTAGGTCTGCCAATAATAAGAGTTATAACAAATGAGATTAGAAAGCAAAAGGATAGCCATGCAGCATGTTAGAAATTGCTGAAGAATTAGTCACCCAAAAGACTGATTAAAAAAAATTACTCAGAGTCTAGCAAGAGAGGTAAAGAAAGATTAATATGAAGGGATGATGGCATAAATAAAGGATAGAGTAGAAAGTTCTAACATATGTCTAAACTGAAGAAGATTACAGAGTATGGGAGTAGGCAATATTTGAAGAGGTTATTATGAAAATTTTCCAGTATTGATTTATAACCCCAAATCTTGGATTGAGGAAAACTATAAAACCCAAATATTGTTTAAAAAAGAAACCCACATTTACATACATCATAGTGAAGCTCTTGAACTCCAAAGAAGTCCAAGAGAGAAGATCTTAACAGCAATTTGAGGAAAAAGGTAGACTTTCAACAAGGGAATCACAATTCGACTGAGAAGGAGTTTTAACAGTGACATGAAAGTGACATAAAAGTTATAAGGTTGAAAGAAGACAAAAACTCTCATTATTTTTATAGGAGAAATTATTGGCTAAGTAGATAATTCAAGATAATCTATGAAAAAAGTGTTAAAATTAATAAGAGAATTTTTCTGAATTATCAAGTCTAGATGTAATCCTAACATAAAAAATTATTTTTCTGTATATCAACAACAGTAGCAAGATAAATTAGTAAATTTCAGGTGTATGTAATAGCAAACAAAATAGAAGTCACCAAAACTACAAAGCTAATAAAAAAGAAAAAGGTCCTTATGAAAAAAAGTTAAAGCTTTAAATAAAGTTTAAGACATTAAATAAGATCTAATAAATGGGAAGATATGACATGTTCATAGACAGGAAGATTCAATGTCACAAAAAATAACTATTCCCAATCTTTAGATTTATGGCAGATTAAGGATGTCCACACATTTTTTGGCACTCCTTCCATGGAGTGGTGAGGTCTATGTCTCCTCACTTTAAATCTGGGTGGGCTTTGTGACTGCTTTGACTAATCAAATTTAGAGGAAGAGACTCTGACCCAGTTTCTGGGCTCAGATTTGAAGAAACCGGTAGCTTTCATTGTTTGCCTCTTGCAATACTCCCTGTGGGTGCCCTGACCTGCCTCCATGTAAGACATTCAACTACCCTGAGGCTCATACTGGAGATTCTCCACATAGGTGCTTTGGTCAATGTACTAGCAAATATTTGCATTGACGTGGAGGAATTAAAAAAAAAAAAAAAACACACACATAATATTGGGTAACAAAACTAACTCATAGAAGAAGAAAAAATATATATATATTATGATTTTACTTACGAAGTCATGGGTGGCACAAACGGTTAAGCACTTGACTACTATCCTAAAGGTCATTGTTCAAATCTACCCAGAGGTGCCTCAGAAGACAAGCCTGACAATCTGTTTCAGAAAGGTCACAACCTTGGAAACCCTATGGAGCAGTTCTACTCTGCACATATGACAACAACTAACAGCAACAACATGATTTTATTTATATAAAATAAAAACGAGAGTATAACTAAACAATATATTGTGTGTACATATGCATATGCACTAAAATGATTAACATATGTGTTTAAAAATATATTTGGGAGAAAGAAGAGTTTAGGAGGGATATATGGTGGCTTTAACGATACTATATTATTCTATTAGTGTGGGTAGTGGGTACATTGATGTTTCTTTTATTTTTTTCTATAAGCCATACATATACTTTGTATACACTTATATATATGTGTGTGTGTGTGTGTGTGTTTTATAATATATTTCAAAATAAGTAAAAAAACAACCAGGATATAGAAATGAGTATTGATGACACTTTCATGGAGGTTAGCACTGAAGACGAACAGATAAATATGATGTAACCATAAGGAGTTATGAGTCAAGGAATGGTTTTTTAATAGATGAGATATATTATCCAGTAGAGAGATAAAAATTGATAACGAGAGCAGTTTGCAATGAGATGCAAATAGGAGTTGCAAGTAATTTATCTACACTATGTAAGATCCAGAAAATCTAGAAGAATCTTGAAGAAATTGATTGTACTTGAGTCCAAGAAGGAAGATCAAGGGGAGGACATTTACATATGTATCTCTGGAGCCTAAGAAGTACTGGAGACCAAAAGAAATTTGAAAACAATACACTCCATGAATATACATTAAGTCAGAGATTGAGGGCCACCTGGCTGTTAATAGACCAAAATCAGACTGTCAATTCATTTTTCTCTGCTTGGCCAAAATTTACCAATATACAGTGTAGAAAACTGTTAGATCTTTTAGTCCTAACCAGTAAATTCAATGTAATCAGATAATTTAAATGATCTCTTAATTAACCTTGTGTTTCCTTAGATTCTTCGTGTAAAATCATCATCATTTCAAAGTTCTTCATCCTCGTCTTTACCTCTCCAATATGCAGTCTGAGAGCAGGTTAGAAACTGATTTGGGAGTGGGTGGTGGAATATACTTGACTGCCTGGAAGTTCATCTTTCTTTTCTCTAGAGAAGTTAATAAAGTGTGAAAAATCAAACTCTATTAATAAATTCTCAGTTTAGATGAAATACATTTTTAAGTAGATGGAAGTTGATTACTCTCTCTGTTAAAAAAATGAAAAACAGATTTATTAAAGTAGTAGCAAACCATAACAAGTGTTAGCGCCAAGTTCTCAAGGATATCCATTCAAGAATTTGGAGTTTGGAGTTACAATTAATCTTCTGTATCTTCCATTCCAAATATTAAACACATCATGAACTTAGTCTGAAACTTTAAAACATATCACAGAATAGGTCTTTATAGATTCCTGGAAACGACTTGAATTTGTCCACTTATGTATATAAAATATGTCATAATGAAAATAACCACCTAAGAAATCATGTTTATCTCTGAAATCTGTGATTGTATCACAGGTTTACATGACAATCTAAATCTCTTGTAACTCTTGTAGGATTATGTTGAAATGAATTTCCAGAGAAAATGTTTATATAACCACATGTTCTTAGTGAATTTGCAAAGAAAAAAATCATATGGCACTTAATAAAGATGGATTTTCAAAAGTTTTAGCTTTTAATATTTCTTACTTCTAAATGAAAATATAAGATTAGATAATAGACTGAACTTTTCTGCAGCATATCAGTAGAAGAGTCATTGCTTGTAACTTGAATTCATTGGTCTTTTATAAATTGGATAGTGATTATATTACAAGCCTCTCCATGAACAAAGAATTACTCCTAATCAAAGCATTTGCAAATATTTATAACCAGTAGCTCTGATTGGAAAATAAGGTTGTGGGTTTTAGAGTGCAATCTGGAGAATTCTGATTAAATTATGAAAAAGAAAAAATATCTCACAGTACATATTGGTCTTGCTTGTGGAGTCTCTGGTTATTCATTTTGGCTTAGATTCCTTTTAGCCTAACTTGAATATGGTTGCAATTCAAGGAGGGAAGAATTGAAATAGAATATTCTTTAATCCTTACTGATAGTACTGCTCTTTAGAAAATATGTAAGAAGGGAGAAATTCGTCTTGTTAACAAACATTTATTTGCAGAATTTATTTTTTGCCCTTGAATACAGAACAATTTCTAGCAAAATTTACCAGTGGTACTTCCTATCTTAGTTATACCACATACCCTTTATTGATAACAATAATATCTATTTATTGCCCTTTTATTTACAAAGCACATAAATTTTGCTTAAGGTAGACAATGAAACGTCTGGGAAGCCCTTGTTAGCGCCATTTTTATAGAAGAGTAACCTGAGATTAAGGTGATGTAAGATCTGCTCAAGGTCAAAAACCTCATCTGTGATGGAGTCAAGAATACAACTTAGGTTTTAGAAATTCCAGTTCTACCCTTCTTCTTCTCTACTGTTTTCTTTTAGGACCCTCCTTCTGTAAATATAAATCTTAGGAATATCTTTTTTTTTTTTTTTTAAGCAACAGAGGATAAATTAAATAGTAATGTACAGAATACAATTTAACTTCAAAAAACTTCTGTTTGAGACAGTTTTTAATAACTATCACCATACTGGAGCCTTGGTGGCATAATGGTTCAGAGCTTGGCTGCTAACCAAAAGGTTGGTAGTTCAAATCCACCAGCTGCTCCTTGGAAACCCTATGGGACAGTTCTACTCTGTCCTATAGGGTCGTTGTGAGTTGGAATCAACTAGATGGCACACAACAACAACAACATCACCATATAAGATAATCCAGTAATAATAATTTTGGAAATTTTACCCTAAAACATTTTAATAAATATAGTCTTAAATGTGGTTATTAACATTTTAACATGAGAATATATTAATAACATATTTGGAACTAAAAAAGTAAATAAAAATATGTGAATTATGAAATTACTGTACGGATATCGAAAACGATGAACTCTCGGCTACTGAATGAAAGGTTGGAGGTTGGAATCCCTTAAAAGGTGCCTCTTAAGAAAGGCATAGCGATCTACTTTGGAAAGATTATGGCCATGAAAACTCTATGGAATGCAGTTCTACTCTGAAACACATGGGGTCGCCGTGAATCAGATTGGACTCAATGGTAACTGGCTTGTTTGTTTATATATGTATATATATGTATGTATATGTATACATATACATACATATATATACATATATACAGAGCAGATAACAGACATAGATGTAGACATATAGACAGAGCAAGAAAGACAGATCTGGCACCAAAAGTTTAACAGACAGCTCGTGATTTTTATCTTATTATGGGTGATTTTTATTTTCTAATATCTCTATAATAAAAAGTTTTGATTTTCTAATAAATACAGATTTTAAAATGTTACAGGTATTTGCGCTGGCTGGGGCTTAGCTGATCTAGGTTGAGCGCAACTGAGCATCTCTTCTCACTGAGGGTCAGTGGTCGTGATGGGGGTGGCTCTCATTGTCTTTATACCAGCTGTCTACCTGAGATATGCTTCTCTCATGGTAGTGGCAGAGGTGAGAGAGAACAAGACTAATTGTACAAGGACATCTCAAGCCTCCTAGCTTCACATCTGTTAAACTCATTGGTCAAACAAGTCGCATGGTGGGGCCCAGTGTCACAGGGATGGGGTGAATCCTTTGCTGACAATAGTAGGTCCCTTCCCAGTTACATGGCAAAAGAAATGGAAGTATAATCCTATTATTGAGGAGAGAGTGAAGAGATGGAACAATAATCCATTCTATCACATACATGAAAAGGTATATGTTCAGGCATAAATCTGAGTGCCACTGAATTTTTCTTCCGTATTCTGAAAGCTATTTTTCTCTTAATCAAAAGAAAACTCAACTTTGCTATGAACTATTTCAGTTCTTATGTGAAATAAGTTTCACTTAGCAAATAACTCCTAGGTTCACAATTTCAATAGACTTCCTGAAACTGGATATGCCTAGTCCTGTCAGTGTGTACTCACACTGAAATGGTACTGTTATCACACAATATCTTCTTTCTTGTAAAGTCCGATTTTAGCCATGCCAATTTTACAAAGGCGTTTATGTAAACTTGCTGGAAATTTGCGTACAAAATTCATTACAAAGCTCTGTTAACATCTTTGGAGGTCTGACAACTCCCTCCGACACTGAAGCTTGGCAGATAAGAGGAAAATGACTGAAGAATTCAAGCAGAGATCTGACAAGTCAGTGGCCCAAGAGCTCAGTATTTTTATTGACCTTACCTCTTACACTTGTGGAGAATGTATATTGATTCTTCATTCTACTATTTAGTAGTAATCTAAATAAATATAAGTGGTATTTTGGAGCTAAATCAATCTTTTGATTCAATAACGTCTTTTATTCATGTCCTAAATGTAAACAGATCACCTAAAAAAATAAATAAAAGCACACATTCCAAATTTGAGATTTAAAATTTCAATAATTTTCACTCTTTATCTCCACATCTGAGTTCTGAACTACTTAAAAAAAAAAAAGTACAAAATATATAAGGCAAATAGGAGAAAAGAGCAACATGTAGGGGAATGTGCTTTATATCTATAGGCAACTGAGCTTTCAAAAGGTCAGCTCCAGAATTAGAAAGATTACTTACCCAGTCCTGGTCCTGACTCCACCACAGAGACAGAGATGACACCCATAGGACTGATGGCATGAAAGAGCAGAACAGAACGTATGCCCTTCCCGCAGAAAGTTCACAGAAAAGGGTTAGGCTGATTATGCTTATTTAGCCTTTCAAGCTAGCCAATCAGATTAAGTTACGTCCTTCCCGGGAAAGATGGAAGTAAGAAGACAGAAAGGCCTGGAAGGTTAAGCAATTAAAATTCCCTGTATATAGAGGGAGTAAAAAGGAGAAAAAGAAGTGTTCATTGCCCTCATTCCACTCACAACCAAACACTAAAAAAAAAAAAAAAAAAAAAACCTTGTCGTCAAGTCAGTTCCGACTCACAGCGACCTGGATCCTTATTTATGGGTCACATAATTGGAATGGATGTATATTTATATGCTTAGCTGTTAGAGGTCCTGATATATATTACCCCAAGTGTATATACATATATATCTTGGGTAAAGTCTTTGAAAGTAGATGTAGAGTATATTTTGTTAGTTGTCATTTTTCTCTCAAAGGGAGAAACTGTTGTTAGGTGCCTTCGAGTCAGTTCCAACTCATAACTACCCTATGTACAACAGAACAAAACACTGCCCAGTCCTTCACCATGCTCACAATCTTTATTTATGCTTTAGCCCATCACTGCAGCCAGTGTCAATCCATTTCACTAAGAGGCTTCCTCTTTTTCACTGACCCTCTGCTTTACCAAGCATGATGTCCTTCTCCAGGGATCTGTCCTTCCTGATAACATATCCTAAGTACTGAGACGAGGTCTCACCATCCTTGCTTCTGAGGAGCATTCTGGCTGTACTTCTTCCAAGACAGATTTGTTCATTCTGCTGACAGTCCATGGTATATTCAATCTTCTTCACCAACACGATAATTCAAAGGCATCAATTCTTTGGTCTTCCTTATTCATTGTCCAGCTTTCAATGCATATGAGATGATTGCAAATACCCTGGCTTAGGTCAGGTGCGGCTTAGTCCTCAAAGTGACATCTTTGCTCTTAACCTAAAAAAGGCTTACTTTTAAACTAAGAAATTCCTAATTGAGAAGACAAATCTGCTGGGGAAAAAACAAAACAAAACAAAAAAAGCACTATGAGCTCAAAGTTAAAAAACATAATTTTATTTATTTACTGTTTATCTTTAATTGCTATCCCATATCCTTGCTCTTATTTCTTTTAATAATGTGGGATAGATAATATTGTTGATTAAAATATTTGATTATTAAATGAGAATAAGCATGGATATGATAATTAAGGATAATTTCCCCAGGTAAATTAAAAATAAATGATCTGGAGTTTTCTCAGACCATCACAGAAATACTGGAACATATTAAAAAGTACTCCAAAGCATTTTATTGTTGTAATTTTGATCTGTACCCCTTCAGTGAAATAGAAATAAAAAAATGACTTGCTTTCAGATATGATGGTTCTTATGTAGTAAGATGACCGTGGAGTAATTCTTAGTAAGTCTTGGCATTTAGAAAATCTACACCATCCATAAAGTTTTTCAAGGAGTAGGAAATAAGGGTTGAGTAGGCTTTCAGACAGAGTCAAGAGCAATGGTACTGTTCTTGGTATATAATCCATCATTAGTTTAACAGTACTAAAGAAAATGAATGCCCAGAATGCATCAGAAAGAAAGTGTTGTCTATATGGGAATAGACAAGGGCTACTGAAGTTCAAACAGAGGGTTCAGGGTGAGTAAGGACGCATTGTTGGAAAACCACACAGTGCTTGAGAACCTGTAGAGTGTTAGGAGAAATGGACCTTGGAGTATAATACCATTTCTGAAGTTATATTTTGATTTAGTAATGAATATCTAGAGGTATGTCTATGCCCGCATGTATTTCTGTAACTATGTCCACATCTATATTTAATTATCTATATATCGATGCTTTCATGCATATGTGGGTATATTTCTAACTTAAAAGTGTTTTATTAAGTTGTTGTACTTCCATCTGAAATACCATTATGAGAACAGTTTTTGTCATCAGATATAAACTGATCACATCCATGAAGCATTTCTAAAATTCCTATAATATTCTATATCTGGGTTTAGAAAAGTCATTACCACCAAATGGCATATATTTTTCCTTATCGATAAGAAAACATGGATTTATCTAATTCCAGAGTTGTTACTATTCTTCAGGCTATTAATACATTCTTGAAGATGGTGCTCAGTAAAAATCATTTAATTACTTCTCAATGTCATTACATTTCATTAAATCGTTGGACTCATTTTTAGTCTGAAGCTTATCTTTGCAACTAACCTCAATGTAAAGCACCACTAATGTTCAGTTTAGAATTGTGAGCCACGTATGAAATATTCGGAGCTCACATTGGCAAAGTTTAAGTGGTGCTATTTTAATCGCAAACAGATTGCATGATTAGTCCGCACGGTGCGTCTTGCACCCTAAAGTGCAGGTGGCTTCTGGCTGGACCTCCTGGGAAATTGGCCTTCTGACCAATTGTGCTTCTTGCTGCTAATGAGAAAGGTTATTGTAAAAGTTGCTTATCTTCCACTAACCAGTATTCAATGTTTCCATTTTCAAGCTTTCTATTAAAAAAAGGAGAAAATATCACTTTCCCATGAAGGATATATTTTCTTGGAGTTAAATATATAAAATAAAAAAAGAGCAAACTAAAAAGTCAGTGGCATATGGCTCTTTAGTAATGTAAAATCAGGTATTTGTAAAGCTCTTTTTCATATCATGCAGAGGATATTTTCTTACCAAAGAGCAAAACAATGTTGGCTGACCCAGCCAGAAAAGTACATTCTAGAGGACATTGTAATATTTGGAAAAGATTTGACTTTTCTTTTACTATTAATTCATCTTTCAGCTGGAAATTTGAATCTGGCTTTCCCACGTAGATATTTAAAAGGTGTTTTTTGATGGCTAAAGAAAAATCTGTAATGGATAGATCAGAGGAGAGACGTTTTATCATTACATTGATTGTGGTAGTTGACCACACAAAATAATAATCCCTTACGATTGTATTTCTCTTTATAGTCTTGAAGTAGTTTCACTTAACTATCTATATTATTTTAATTAATAATATATATACTTGTGTAGGAGCCCTGGTTGCTCAGTGGTTAACCAAAAGGTTGGCAGTCTGAATTCACCAGCCACTCCTTGGAAACCCTATGGGGCAGCTCTACTCTGTTTTACAGGGTCGCTATGAGTCAGAATCGACTTGATGGCAATGAGTTCTATTTTATTATTTATTTGTATATTTGTGTAATTTAATTTGAGTGTTATACTGCATGATCAAAAAACTAACCCAATTAGATAGACAATCTTTGCATTATTACTGAAACTTCATCAAGTTGAAGTGATTTATACAAGGATACAAAATGAATCATTAGTAGAACTACTACCGTAATCTCAGGTTTACGTCCCTTACTCTAGCCTTCCTTTCATTAAGCATTAACATTGCCTTGTTAATTACTTAATTACCTTTAATTTGTCAAGCATTTAATGATTATTTACACATATAATGCATTATTTGCAGAGGAAAAAAATGTTCCATCTTTAAAGGAATCATAGTTTATTTGGAGTTATTGCTATTTAAAATAATATTAACATTTAGATTGATAGGTGTGAAAATAGAGAAATACATCAGTAAAACTGATGACTTAAGGGAAGAAGTAATAAACTGCTTGGTTGGAAAATGAGATTTTTCAGAGGAAGACAATTGAACTAAGTGTTGAAAGATGAGTAGATGTTTCCTATGAGAAGTAAGGCCGAAAGGACTTTCCATTTACACAGGAATCAGCAAGGGCTTATGACACAGCCTGGGGTTTGTAGAATTGTCAGTAATTCTATGGCTGGATGGACAAATGGGAAGCGGCTGAATAATGGAGGGCCTTTTTTTCAGAAATGATTTAGAGATCAATATGCTCATAGAATTTCAGAACTGGAGGAGACCGTTGAGATCCAGAGTCCAATCTGTTTATTTCACCCATGAGGAAATCTAAGCTCCTGGAAGAAAATTAACCACCTAGCATTAAAAACTAGTTAGAATAGAGGCAAAATTGACCTACTGAGCAGGAATTGACTCACTCTAGTCTGAGATTCAGACCTTTTTGGATAACGTTTGCAGGCCTATTTATGAAGTGATGAGGAAAAATTAGATGAAGAAGGCAATACGTGTTAAGAAAAATTTAAAATAAATACTGATTTTAAATGCTTAAACTTTATGGAAATAGCCATGCAATTCTGCCTTTGGCTAAGTGGATTCTATACACAGAGGACTTGTGTATTAACATCTTTTATATTTACACTAAAGAGATTGAGTAGCAGTGATTTAAAAGAATACACTTCACCCAGCATCTAGAAAGGTTCAAAACTTAATTCATGACTTAAAACTATTCAATTTATAAGCATCTTCTAATACACTGAAGGGCAATTCAGTTGTTGGGAATTCTCAAAATGCCTTTATTATCATTATGCTGAATTATTTACAAACTTGTATCAAAGCACCAGAGTAAATTGCTTTGGTCTTATGTAAAATTCCTCTGATCTTTGGCAATCATTACTTATTTACAGCTTCCATAATTACCCCTCATTTCAAAAAAAAAAGAAAAAAAAGTTTTTTTTAACTATAGCTAACAGGCATTATTTTACTTTTATAGTGAAAAAAAGTCTCTATTATGAAAAAAGTTTTTAAAAAAACTATAGCCTCCAAGATTTAGAAGCAAGGTTTTCTAGGTAAAAAGCAGATTATCTAAACACTTTCCTTCCCTGAGAGAGATATTCATAATATTTATTGTAAAATATAAATATTAGGTTCCTTGCTTCGTGTGAACTATTTGTAGGTGCAGTAAATATAATTCTTTTAAAACAGAACTAGGATAATAGCAACAGTTAATGTTTATTTTATCAAAACATGTGAAGATTACTTTAAGAAAATTGAATGAAAATTCTCCATATGACTGGAAAAAAAGTATTCAACACGTAATTTTGAACTGAAAATTGGCTATAGTTTCACATTGTGGCTTTAAACAGAACAAGTCTATGTTTAACGTGGATCTTTTCCTAAAACCTGGGATTGAGTAAATTTGTACAAGAAAAATTGATGCAAAATGTTCTGGTTTACACTCTGACCCATAGCAACTGATTTATTCTTAACTTAGAGCTATCTAGTATTAACTAGCAGCCTCAAGCAACACTTTAGAAAGTAATAGTGTGTTACACTGATTTTTTTTTAAAAGAATTTATAACATGAATGACAACTACAGTTTGCAATCTTTTACCTGCGTGAAAACCAGCATGTAACTAGTGCCAGAATTAAAATTTTCATTTGTCTGATTACTTTTGTAAAATATGTGAGGATACTACTTATAGAAATATGTTTTATTAAGACTTGACTAATTGACCTTTGGCTGTTTGAAGAGATCTTGTGGTTTTCGATAGTGACAATCGAACCAAAAAGTAAGCAATAAATGTGAATCAAAGATGCAGAAGTGTGCAGAATAGCGTACAATGAGAGCTATGTTGTAGTATTCTCTATTCTGTCTTTCCTCCTTGCGTGGGTAGAAGACACCAAAGCATGGTGGAAAAAGCACTAAAGTGGGAAGAACTTAAGTCCAGCTTTGTACTTAGCTATTTGCCCGTGGGTAATTGGATTGAATTCTCTGAGTACAGTTCCTTACCCAATATTCCACAAAATAGATACTGTCATTATTGTTAGCTGCCATAAAGTAGATTAGGACTCATGGTAACCTTATATAAAACAGGGGAATATCTGCACACTCCCGCGTCATCCTCACAATCACCAGCATGTGAGTCCATCTTTGCAGCTGTTGTGCCAATCCATCCCACCAAGGGTCTCCCATGCCCTCAATTGGCCCTCTACTTCACCAGATGTGCTGTTGTTCTCTAGCTATTGATTCCTCTTGATTGGTATGTCCAAAGTAAGCATTTCGGACAATATTCTGTGATCCATAAGGTTTTCACTGACTAATTTTCAAGAGTAGATCACCAGGCCTGGAAGCTTAGCTGAATTCTGTTCACCAAGGGTAACCCTGTTCATATTTGAAATACTGACGGCATAGCTTCTAGCATCATAGCAACACACAAACTGCTACAGTAGGACAAATTGACAGACAGGTGGTAGGTTCCTATCATTAGTCCCATTATAAAGATAAGTAAACTGAGGCATGGAATTAGTGCACACAAGTTTCAAATCCAGGCAGATCATGACTCTTAAACACTATGAAGTACTAAGAACCTGGATGAGCTTTGTACCTTACATTTGGTTGTTCTTTTGAATAGAATTATGTACTTTAAGCAAAATGTTTTCATTACGAAAAGCTGGATGTACAGAAAACCTCTCTGTACTGTTTTGGCAGCTTCTTATGAGTCCATAATTATTTCAAAATAAAAAGTTTAAAAATCTATATTTTCCACAGTGTCTCTATAGAAAAGTGAACAAGATGTTCCATTGAAATACAGACAGAAATTATTAGAACTTATATTTCAATCTCTTTTTAAATGTTTTACCCTTTCAAAATTTCTATTTTGTGTTTGTTTTATAATGTACATAATGTATTCTGCAGCAGTAAATCCATATGGGGCAGTTCTACTCTGTCCTATAGGGTCACTCTGAGTTGGAATCGACTCGAGGCCTTCGGGTTTGTTTTTTGGTTCTGGTGAAAGGGTATAGTGGAAATATACTGTGGTTAAATATAGTGGTTAAAGGGTATAGTGGATGTTTAGAGCCAAACTGATACTTTCGATCCAAATCAGGCTCTTTCACTTTTAGCTAAATGACTCAAAACAGGTTACTTGGTCTCTCTGAGTCTCAATTTTTTTAATAATGATTATTTAAAAAGATAGTAATAATAATACTACTTACTGTGATGTTTAAATAAGAAGATTTGTGTTTTGTGCCAGGCGCATCATTGGACCTCAGTAAATGTCAATTTGCTTTTTCTTCCCTTTAAGAAAACAATGATTTCTACATATTTATTTTTATTGTATCTTCTCTATAAGAAATAATTGGAGAAGCTAGAGGTAATTAGAACTGTGTCTATACAACACCTTAAAAATTAAGAAAAATCCCCAAATATGGAATGTGTGCTTTGGGTAAATCACTGTGCTTAGCCTGAATAGCAATGCAATGGAGTAATCTTGAGCTAATATGTTCTCCCTAATAGAAGACAAACATGTTAAGAAAAATAAAAAGACTTGTCAATTTTTCCAAAGTTTTCCTTTAGTTTTCCAATCTTCCTACCTCATTTCAGAATGTTTGGAATGGGATGGCATGTGAAATTCTAAAAGATTTGAGGGGGATGTGCAATGTAAGTTGTTACTTACATAATCACTCAGGTATTGTCTATAGGTTACTCTTCCAGGCTGAAGAGGATAAAACTACTGATTACAATATTTTCAAAAATGTGAATTCAATATTTCCATTCCTCTCTTATTTGCCCCCAGTAGTTGACAACTAAAATAAGATGTCAACTAAAATAAGTTGAATTTGTAGAGTGAGTACCACTTTTTAATCAAAATTTTGATTCAGTGGTCCAGCTTTGATGATGAAAGAGACAGATGCTTAATGTTGCTGTTCCAGAGGAAGTTCTCATCAAATATTACATGTGTTCTCTGTATTTCCCAGTAACCTTAGAGTTATTTTGGGGCCACAGGAGTACTTCTGGCCAATGAAGAGTGAGCAAAGGCAATGTTTGTCACTTCTGGATGGATTTCCTTCAGAACTATTGTGCTTCATCTACCCTGCTTCTCTGCTGTGGTGACCTTGGAGGCCATAGGTTTCAAATGGCATGGCTGCAGTCAGGAGGAGGACTACCCACCACATCAGCATCATCTTAGGAGAGAAGTTGATCCACTGAGACTTCAAAGTTTATCTATTGTGGCAGCTAGCTTCCTTGATTTAAACAATTGGATTATAAAATGTGTATTTTTGAGAAGCTAGCAAATTTCATGCACTGGTTTTAGTACCTTTCAGAGTTTGTAGCTAATAATATGTTAAATCACACCTTTATTTAAACAAAATATTTTTTTGTAGTTAAATATGTAATGGAAGATGGAATACTTTTAAAGTATATTCTTAATTATCAGTGAAGATGGTGTCACTCAAAACTTGTTATCTCCACTTATAGCCCCTTGTTGCTCAGCGGCCTGCTGAAATTCTCCAGAATACCCCAAATGAGAACAGACTGTCACAGCAAATAGGAATTCTGTATATATTACTTATTATCCACTTAAGATTAGTTATCTTCACTAAATTAATATAAATCTAAGTGTCCTCTATAGTGAGCTTCATTTCTTGAATAATGGGTAAATGAGAAAAAATCATCCTCACTTGCAGATATGATGTTATTAGCAGTTTTCTGATGTTACCACCAAAGCTGTGTGGAATAATTCTCACTATTAAATTTTCTTCTAACTTTAGTGGTATATTTTACTTGAAGATATAGATACAGACATGTATATATATATACGTATATGTGTGTGTGTGTGTGTGTGTGTGTGTGTGTGTAATCATTTTAGTCCATTATGAAAAGTGCTGCTTCCTGCTGAAAACAGCAAAAGAAATTCCCACCCTGAAATCCCACCCTAAGAAGTGGAGAAATATTACGGGTTAAGCCCAAAGAAATGGGTGAAAATTGCTTCCCTAGGTGAGTAAGCAAAAATTAATTTTCTTTATAGAAATAAGAAATATATCTTTGTAGCTTATAAATCTGAGACCTATCAGGAAACTGAACTGATAACCTGCATCTATAAGAAATACTCGGTATTTAAAGTCAATTGCTATGAATGATAGCTAATGAAATTTAACTCCTTTTGTAGTTCAACCTGGCTTCAAAAACCAGGTAAAAAAAAATAAAGCCTTGTCCAAATGGAAGATTCAGCAAAGTCTCTAGAAAATCATTTGGATTTGGATATATTCTCTTTACCAAATCTGCCTTGCTCTCCAAGGTAAATATTCTGAGACTTTTGTAAATAGCCAAGGGGATGCTCCAAAGCAATCAAAACCTCAGCTATGCAAGTGATTACAAATAAAGCAGAACTTCATATGGAACAGCAAGAAAAAAGAAAAAACTAATATCAGGGTACATGTTTTGAAACTATAGTTTCTTCACAATTGAATAGTAAAGGCTGACCTGTTTAATTCATTACCTATCTAACTTCTTTCCTGGTAAAAATAAACAAGCAGGCTATATTCAGATTGCAGAAAATAAAAGATGTCCTCCTTTTTCACTCAGAAGAATTTTAGCAGAAAGGAATATGGTGGGATGTGACTTTTCAGAATGCCTCTCTTTTTAAAATTGATTTTTAATACTAGATTAGGCGTCATTTTCAAGGTACAATAGAGTACTAAATAATTTGAATGTTTAGTCAGGTAATATTTCAGCTGTAAGTCTCAATTCATAGGAACAGCAACACTAACTTAAGCAAGGGAAATTATTTTAAGGATGTTGGTGGCTCATGAATCAATTGGACCCAAGTTAAGAAATGGTCAGGATACATGGGGCATCAGGAAGCTTAGGTTAGCATGAACCACAGTAAAGATCTCAGAGCACAAACAACCAGGAGAGAATCCTGCCTGTGCCATGACTGACGTCTGCTTGAAAGGTAACTTTTTCTTTTGCCTTTGCATCACTGTCTTAATTCTGGGACAAGGTATCCAGTCATTTAATTTATATCATGTCCTGTTCTCTGGATTAACTAAGATTCTGATGATTGCTTTGGAGCTGAGAGAAAGAGTGAGAAAGAGAGATAGGAGGAGAGAGAGAAAGAGAATTGTCCATCACATTTCACCCACTTGATTGTCCAACATTCTTATAAGCTCTTCTGTATATTTGCATTTCCAAAAGCAACTCTGTTCAATATAATGCCAAAAAAAAAAAAAAAAAAACCTTTCAAAATTAAAAACACACTGTCTCATCGGTTACTGTATTATTCTCCAAGTCTACATAGCTGTTCCTACAATGGTGATATCTTGTATATTTTAGTATTATTCTGCAGTAAATTGGATATGCATCTTTCCATCTTACTTAGCCAACCAGAAAATACACAACACATCCAATTTTAGGCACAGAGAATAAGCTTATCAATGCCAAAGAAAAGTCTTGGAAAATAGATGGACATACTTGTTAGTTCTTGGAGAGATCAGCTTCCTATTAATATTATACAAAATGAATATCTTTGTATTGGGAAGAAGCACCTTAGTCCCCTACATCTATTTATAGAGTAGCTCCTTGTTCACCTAAATTTCACACTACACCAATTTTTTTTTAATGAATGAAGCACGTGTCTGTTAACAACTTTCCATCAATCATTTTTTGTTAACCAGAATATCCAATTATTGATCAAATAACTTTCCTAGTGCTTTAAAAAAACTAAACCTTTGCAAATTAGTTTCAATCAATAAGTATAATAAGGCTCAATCAATAAATAATACTCAGGTTGACATGGGATAGCCTGTCTTAGCAAGTATTTAGCAGTGGGTTTCATCCCTGACTCTTCTATTGTCACTCAATGTGTTCTTGGCAAGTTCTACCAAAAAGATTTACTCCAACTACCACTTCTATACTGATGTCCTCTAATTCCATAATCAAAGTCACATCTTCTTTCCTGGACATGAAATTTGTACTCTCAACAGCGTCTTGTCCATTCCACCAGCTCTTAAAGTCAATCAGTCTGAACCAGAATTCTCTTACTCTTTCCTAAATCTACAGTTTTTTCCTAAAGTGCTTTTATATTGTTGAATAAAATTATTATTGAACAAGTTAGTCTTTTGGAAACAGAGATATTATCTAAGACTCTTTATCTTTACTCTTTTTCAATCTATATCCAATTTATTAAATCAAATTTATTTTACCTTTTAAATATTTTTCAAATCCCCCCTTTTTCAAGCACGTTTTCATTAAATTAATTCAATACTCAAACCTTGATTGTTGTCAAAAAATCCTGGTTGTCTTTAATATTCTGTTTTTCGTATTTCAAATACGTTCTCCACTTCATTGCTAGAGTAAATTTTTAATGACTCATTGGGAGAAGTTATTCTTCTCCCATATTTAAAATACTTCAGTGGTCCTCCCTTGAATTAAGGACAAATTTAGAAGACTTTTTGATATGGCAAATAAAAATTTACATAAAATAGCTCATATCTAACATTCTAGCTTTCCAATCATTATTATATACCTTCTCTTTTTTCTTTAATTGACACAATCAGTTTAGATCTCATGCCCTTCTCTCTTATCCCTTGATGCCTTTGCTCATTATTTGTCCTCTGTCTAAAATCACGTGAATAACCTCCTCTCCTTCAACATACCTGCATCGTTTCAAAGTGACAGGCTGATATGGGCACTCTGTTTCTTCTGTTTTCCATAAATCTTATTCAACTGAGTATCATTACTATCCATCACAGTGAATGAATGAACTTTTATAACAGCATAACAACAGCTTCAAAATAGTAATATTAATAAACATTTATTGAATTATTACAAATTAAATATTGGGCTTAGTAATTTACATATATCCTGTCATTTATCCCCACAAAAATATTTTATAAATTGGTCATTGTTTTTGCAGATAACCTCTCCTCTCTGTTTTCACGTACTTAAATTATCCAACAGCATTTAGCACAGTTGATTTCAACATCCTTCTTGAAATGCTTTTTTTCATTCGACTTCCAGATGAGATGCTACTATCTATTGACTGCATCCTAAACTTACTGGAATAGATTCTCTCTCTCTCTTTCTCTCCCTTTCTGTCTGTCTTTCTTTCCAATTCCAGAGATTTGGACTTTTCTGTTCACTGTTCTCTCTGCGGAGTTAAGAATAGTGCCCAATACCTTGAGGGTGTTTGAAGTGAGCATTTTTACTGCCCAATGGAGGCAATCTCTTCTTCATTTGACATATGGGGGCATTGTTCTTTCCTAACACTCTGAAGTTAGGTCTGGTCATTTGACATGATTTGCCAGTAAAATATGAGTGGAAAAGCTCTACATCATTGCTAGGTGGCTACATTTGTTTCCTCTCAACTCTTTAGCTTTCTTTCTCCCCTGCTGCAAAGTCCATGGAAGTTCATGTTCCTATGAATTGTTCATAAGATTGAAATTGCCTGGAATGCTGAGTGTGTATATGGAAGACAGCTGTTCTGGAGAACTGCCCAGACACAGAGTGGATTTGAAGGACAGGGAAGTAAACTTGTGGTGTGCAGCTGCTGACAGTTCAAGAGTTAATGTTACCACAGCATAACTCAACCTATATTGACAGGTGTAATAATCAATAAATATGTGTTGAATATTTACTGAATGAATGAATGACCCCTATTTTAGAGATTTGTAAGCAGAGACCCAGCAAACGTATGTAATTAGCTCAGAGCTGTCAATGGCAACCTGTATTCTAAGCCAGGCCATATATGATATTTAAAATATGCAGCAATGGTTTTAACTAAGATATGTAAACTGTTTATTGTATAGTTACTTGAAATGTAAATCCATGATAAACTGATCACAATCCAACAACTGGTTAAAACAGTGTTGACAAAGACACACTATAAGAAAAATATCTGGCCTTTCCAATTCTTTCTTCATATTCTTAAGTCATTTGAAAGTAAATGCCTTGGATTCTGTTATCTTAGTGCCCAGAATAATAATTCAGTGCCCCCAGGTTTAGTTCATCACTAATTGCTCTGTCTTTACAGGTCAATGAAAGACTCATAAGACAGTATTTTTCTCTTTTATCCATCCATTTTTGATGGAATATTCCTCCCTTATGTTGTTGTTAGGTAACGTGAGGTCGGTTCCGCCTCAGGGACTCTACGTACAACAAAATGAAACCCTGTCCAGTCCTGAGCCATTCTCACAATAATTGCAGTGCTTGAGCCCATTGTCGCAGCCTCTATGTCAATCCATCTTGTTGAGGGTCTTCCTCTTTTTCACTGACCTTATACTTTCCAAGTGTGGTGATCCCTCCTGATAGTAAGTCCAAAGTACGTGAGACAAAGTCTCACCATCCTCTCTTTCTTTATATAAGAACTTAATAATTCCTACTTGTGTTTAATTCTAGAAAAAGTTTGTATTTATAGACAAAAAATATTTGCTTTCTTTTAGGAGAAAGTAAAAATTAGATAAGACAATATATCTCTATCTACCTTGGTTTTCAGCTGTTGAACTAAATTCGGTACATAATTATAGAAAGGAAGATCCTTGGTCATATTTACCTCTTCCCTTATTTTAGATTCTAGTAGCCTCTCTGTCTCTCAGGCACTCTTTCCTTAAAAATCTCTATTTAGACTGCATTGTATATTGTATCTCTTTCGGACTACATTCTATATTGTAGGCCTTTACATATATATTTCAAAGTTAATAGGATCTTCCTTCCAAATAAATTGAAAATTTAAATAAACAAATAGAAAAATGTTCTTTTAGGTAAACTTGTCTTAGTGAATACTAGAAAGATTCAGATAATCAATAATCGGAATGATTATTTTCCTTAATGAATTAGAACACACTCATTCTGAAAATGTGGCCAATGAAAAGAAGAAAAATCAAAGTTAAATTGCCAATATCTTATAAACCAGAGATAAAAACTGTTATAATTTAGTATATTTCATTTTAGCTGCTATGCATACAATTTTAATGTTTTTATTTATAATATATTTTATTTACCCACTTTTACATGTCAGTAGATAATTATTAGAAAATACAAAATAAGGGAAAAGTAAAGATTAATAATCACTCATAAACCTAAAACACACAGATACGCAAGAGTTACATCTTGGTGTTTATGTGTTCTTGCAGTTTTTATGTTGTGTATTTATTTGTAGTAGTTATGTATACTATTACAAAAATAATATCATAAACTTGTTTATAGCCTGTATTTTTTCCCTACCAGCAGCATGTTTTTGAAGGCAGAAAATCAAGGAAAGCCTAAGTATACATAAGTAAATAAATGAAAGGTGAAATAAATCTGAAGTTTTTCTTAAATAATAGTGCTGTAGCCAAATAATTTTAGATAGAGAAGATATGTAGAAAGGTTTAAGATATTATTATTAGTTACTGAGGATCATATATTTTTTAAATCAAAATATACTGAAGCTGTAATCTTGTTTGAGATATTTGAATTAATTAGACTACTTTTTAAATCTAATTCATTTAAATAAAATTATCATATTTTATTAAAAGTACTTAACAGTAATTAAATATTATTAGTCTGTTCTATATAATTCTAATAGATGGGTAGTTATAAGAGGCTTGCAAAATACCTCTGTTTTTTATTCCCCTCGTTTTTAATAGAGTTTGTTACTTTGAAAAAGCATAGGAGAGAGGATTTTACTGTCGACTTTTAGAACTTTATTGCTATATATCACTTTTCACATTGCTTTTTTGGCAACTTATTAAGCTATTACCCTTGCTGGCATTAAAACCCAATATTGTAATACTTCTATTAGCTAAGAATTATTATAATACTTCTATGAGCTCAGGGTACCACCCATCTACCACCATCTGTTAGTTTGTCATACTGTGGTGGCTTATGTGTTTTTATGATGCTGGGATACATGCTATTGGTATTTCAAATACTATCAGGATCACCTATGTTAGACAGGTTTTAGTGGAGCTTCAAGACTAAGACTGGGAAGAAAAGACTGGCCATCTACTTCTGTAAGTTAGCCAAAGAAAACCCTATGGATCACAACAGAATATTGTTCAATAAAATGCTTGAATATGAGCTCCCTATGTTGGAAGGCACTCAAAATACACAGTGGTTGCAACAATGGACTTGAGTATACCAATGATTGTGAAGATGGCACAGGACTAGGCAACATTTTGTTCTGTTGAGCATGAGTCACTATGATTTGAAGCTAACTCAACAGCAACTAATAACATGGACTAACATTTTATTAAACTTTTGATCATTTTTATAATGAGTGGTAAAAGTATTTTGTTCAAAATATATACTTTTATTGTAACAATAATCCAATAATATAATAAGCATCCTAAATCCTTTGAGCATGTTCTATACGTTCATGTGTGTCTAGATAAAAACTATTTTTTCATACTTGTGGAAGATACACAGACATCATTTTAAAGATTTTGATCCAACATTCCAACATAAGAGAGTCAACAGCATAAAAATAACAGCCTTCAATCCTTATCCCATCTTTGTTTTACTCATACATCTATTTTTGAATTTATTCAATGATCACCACAAGTCATTTGCTGAACGTTCCTCTATCACTTCTTTAGCAGATGAAGCTTGCTTTTTGGTAGATTCCTCAGGAATCCTCATGCATAAAATAGTCCTTGAAATTTACATATTCAAACGTTTTGTGTGTGTGTGTTTGTGTGTGTGTATTTGATACTTGTGGGGCAGTTTAGCTGGGTACAATACCCTGTGATTACACTCCTCTCCTTGATTATTTTAGAAATATTGCTCCACTCTTAATTCTTATTTTCAATGTTGCTGTACCAATGTTTATGATGTCAAATTTATTTTCTCTCCTTTGTCTTTGCACCTAGAAACACTGGGATTATTCATTCATTCCCTTATAAGTCTAATAATTTTAGTAGGATGTTCCTCAAGTCAAGGTAAATTTTCTCAAGTACAAAGTATGTCCTAAATTTATATAGAATTGTTCAGTTAGGTCAAGAGAGTTGTTTCTTTTTAATGTTAAATATTATTTTTGTTTTATTGTTTTATTTTCCTTACTCAGCAACTCCAGTTTTACATTTAGTGGATCATCTTTGCCTCATTTTACTTGTTTATATTAGTTTGGCCTTCTTAGCTCTTTTCAATTTGATCTTCTATATTCTTTACTATCCCTTTTTTACTTTTGCTCACAATGTCCTACATTCTACAATTGATTGCTTAGTCTTCAGTTTCTTTCTAAGATTTCAAAATTTCTGGTTTTATATTTTCTGATTACTTCTCCATCTCTGCTTTATATTTACATTTTTATTTCATAGATTTCTTTTACATACATGTATATTCTTTCACGTATCTTCTTTCACATATGTAATTAGTTGTTATTTTAATTCATGCTAATTTTTTTGTTTTATTCTGCTTCATTATATGCATTTAACAGCCCAAAATTTTTATTATAAAATTTTTCTTTTTAATACTATTATTTTTATTGATGCTACAGTTTTATCTTTGCTCTTCATATTTGAAAGCTGCATTTTCCTGGATTATCTATTAACAAGATGCTTCTGGTGAATGAGGAGAATAATGCTTTCAAGCAGCCCACAAATGCACAAGTGCGGCCAGCCAATACCATGATATGCCCGAAGGAGTTAGCCCAGATAATCTGTAACCAAATTGCCAGTCCACAGGAAAATTATGAACATATAAATGTCTTTTGATTTAAGCCACTAAATTGTGGAACAGTTTCTTATACAGCAAAAGATAACTGCTATAATATACATTTGCTTGGAAAAGGTAAGAAAATATACACATCAAAATTTTATACTGGTTAATTAAAAAAGAAGAAATTATTGTATCTACCTAAAAAAAAAAAAAAAAAAAATTGCTGTTGAGTGGGTTTCAACTCACAGCGAGCCTTAGGTCAGGGTAGAGCTGCCCCATAGGATTTCCAAGGAGCAGCTGGTAGATTTGAACTGCTGACCTTTATGGTTAGCAGCTGAGCTCTTAAGCACTACTCCACCAGGGCTCCATCCATCTACCTAGTAGATGATATTATTGGTATTTTTAACAAAATAGTATGTCAGGAGAGATTGCTTATTGGCCATTTCTGCTCTTTTCTTCAATGTGGAAGAAACTTAAGTAGTGGAATCTTCCTTTTACTACCTAATCACTCATTCTGCCCTAGGGGAGATAACTGGTAATCTTCTGAAGTATAAATGGGTCTGCCCAGCTAACAACTTCCATTTCCCATTTTTGAATTTACTGACACACAGCAACCCCGTGCCAATCTGCATAGCAGAAACAGGTTCTGCCTCCTATGAGTAAGGGAACAGCAAGTGTGGACTCCTGTGATGGTCCAGTGCCCCCATGACTGTATAGGTGGATTTGCCTGATACACTGGTTCAGTATAGAAAAGTCATATTCTCTAATAATAATAACAATGGTGGTAATTTGCTCCCTATTGCAACACCGCTTTCTCTATTGGCCCAGAAGTATTTATTATTTTGTTGGAATAAACATTTAAAATAAAGTAACCAGGTGAAAATTGTGTAATTTTCAAATATACCCTATGACAGATTAAATATCTGTTCTTTCAAAATTAGTGATATCCTGCTAGGCAAATAATATGCTGTTTTGTTAAATTGATTTTTCAAATATATTTAAGTAAGTCTTCATTCATTTTTTTCTCCGAAATTTTCAGTGGCCAGGATAAATATCTGCGAGGGTGATCCATTTCCTCACATTTCTACACATCTGAAGAATTTGATATTTACAAAGAAATAGTAGATGAGACAAGTGTTTGTTCACTTCAGTTGTATTTTGGACTCCCGTGGAAACCACACAGAATAGCGATCTAGAGTGACTTAAGTGTAATTGATCTTTTAGATAGGTCATATAACTCTTTGACTTGGGTTACTACATAAAGCTGCAGACTTTCCCAAAATATTTTTGTATCATCATGTTTCATTTAGTTTAGAAAAGGATGCTGTTTCAAGCTGAACTAAATGGAAATACTTGAGTTTACAGAAGCATGCTATGCTGTGACCTTTAAGTCACCTGGAAGGGTGCTCAATGCACATTTTTACTGCTTAATCAAATTATAAACCACTGAATTTCACTTCTTTCCCAGAAGAAAAATATACAGTAACACTATCATGAAATAGCTCATTTCCCCATAGGTTTAGATAAAATGTAAAACAAATTCCGTCCTCTGATATATATCTGGGTTCTATAAAATCTGACATAGCAAGTTCAGCCAATGTACTGACATGCATGACACCGTGTAACTGCAATAGCAGTGACTGAATTTGGAACCACTTCTCATGTCTTTGAATAGGGTACCCAATTTAGAAAATAATATAATGGTCTAGGATGATCAGGCCAGGTATCTATTTAGCCCATCTTTAAATGAGCACCTGTAGAAAAATAAATGCTTCTGCTTCAAGTCAGAGACAGTGAACACCTATTGTTTGACCCTGTGATGACTGGCTCCAAGGTATCAGACTTTAAGAGACTGAGTAACTTAAAATAGAATGAGAAAGCAGCCATCTGGAATCCAGTGCAGCAGAGTGTATAGATCGAATCTACCAAGGCAGCAGGACATACACCTGCAGGCTGAAAGATTGCTATGGTACTGTGCATTGCAATACCTTGCAAAGTCTAGCACAAGCCCCTCATGCACTACATGTGTTCACAACGAATTTGGTTTTAGAAAAGTAATATGGCAAGCACACTAGTATGTTGCTTACTTAGAGGTGAGTATTCACTTAGGATAATTAGCTTTAATAGTGAGATTTTAATCATTTCATTCTCAACATAAATACTTGGCTAATTGAAATGAAAGGTATTTATTTTGTCTATAGTTGGCTTTGTTTCCCAGGATTAGTACTGCATGACAGATGGCTGATGTCATCTCTGCTTGGAAGAACTCAGTTGGCAATATCAGTATGGCATATTTCTGGGGACTTGTGATATGCTGTGAGATGATGAAAAATAAAAGAGTACAAAAGGGAATTCCCCATAGCAAATATATTTCTATGATCTGATGCCCTATCTTACTGATTCATCATAAAGAGATAGATCCTATTTAATTAATGTTTTATTTAAATTATTTAAATATATTCTGGTAAATAAGAACAGCATATTTGAACATGCATTTTAACACTGGTGACTTACAATATAGGCCCATTGGTTGTTTATATGTTCTTTGTCCCACCTTCTAGCAACTTGTGCCTGCACTTAGATAGGACACAAACAATTAATGCAATGAAAGAGGACTTGATGAAGTGAGTGTACTTGTGTCAAAAGTTGGCTTTCATGAAGTTCTCATTTGATGGGTCAAAGATGACCTTTTCTACTTGGTCCTATGTTCTGGAATTTGTTGGTGTTGACATAGGGTCCACTATTATAGCTTTCAGCCTATATTTCTCTTCCTCTGACACTGCCTGCAGCCACTAAGTGGCTTCTTTAAAAATGGAGGAGGAAGATGGAGTCAAAACTGAGGTGCATAGTCTTTATTATTTTAATGGGATAGATGAGCCTTTATAATACTTATAAAGTGTTTATTATGTTCCATGCATTCTTTCGGTCATTTTACATAAGTAAACTTGTTTATTTGGTTCTCTGAATAAACCCATGAGGTAGGTGCTATTATTATTTTGTGAGAAACTGAGGCACAGAGCCTTGACATCACTTGCTCCGTGTCTCAGAGCTAGTTTGTGGTGGAGTTCAGTTTCAGACCCAGGCAGTTTGGCTCCAGAGTCTGTGCTCTAACTATTGCAATAGTGACAAGAAAGCAAAGAATCCATCCCTGAGAGAAAGGCAGGTAGCAATTGTCATATTCTGACATCTATCAATGAATACTTATGCATTTGGTTTAGGGTCTTATAAAAGATTACAACCTCTTTGAAGAAAGGATAGTGTTTTATTATTTGTTTTCCTAGCTTACTGTCTCCACAGCATAACATGCTACCTTAAAAAATAAATAAAGCAGTGACCATAATCTTAGAGAGGGATGGGATTTCACAGAGGAAAATTTTAAAAATGTTGGACAATATACAGGTATGTAGAGGAAAAAGTGAAAGGTCCAAGTAACAGTACTTAATATTTCCTTTCATAATGTGATGATTTCTTGTAAGGAATCATCATTCTGTTGAAGGTCTGCACACATCGTACATGTAACTGGAAGATGTTCATACCACTAGCAGTCTTTTTCATGGGACTATTAATTTACATAGACCTAAAACGTTTCCTGAATTTAAGCTTAGATGTCCACTATGAATTCTTTTGCTAAAGACCCATACAAGCAGAAGTAGATGATTAACATTTTCTTTCTTTTCTTCTCTTGTTTTTTCTTCTTTTTTCTCATGGCTCTACTATAGAGAAACTTCTGAATTATACCATTTTTGCTATAATTTTAATTTTTCCAAGTATCTCAAGTGAAATATACATAGCTCATTGTCTTCAAGTCAGAACTTCCCTATAGGGTTTCCAAGAAGCAGCTTCTGGATTCAAACTGCTAACCCTTTGGTTAGCAGCCAAGCTCTTAACCACTATGCCACCAGGGCTCCAAAATATATGGAGTCATTCATTAAAGGGAAAGTGATATAATGTCTTAAATAATTTCTTTACTTTGAGGATAATTTTTGCTGATTTCATATTCTCAACTATTGAAAAAATGTGACAATTACTTAATAATATGAAAACATCACCAAATTATCCATGCTTAAAATATTTTTTAGGTGTCATGGTGTTTATTATTAAAAACTAATAAACACGTTAATTTTATATTTTATATTTATATTATTTTATAATAATTAAACATGTTATTTTATAATCAGAGATATTATAGGTACTAATACCCTGATGGTGTAGTGGTTAAGAGTTTGGCTGCTAACCAGAAGGTGGGCAGTTCGAATCGACCAGCAGCTCTTTGGAAACCCTATGGGGCAGTTCTACTCTGTCCTGTGGAGTCACTATGAGTAGTAATTGACTCAATGGCAACGGGTTTTTTTGGTTTTTAGTAATACAGTAAAACTTGCTAAAGCTGGAACCTGTGTAAGGCAGAAACCTGTCAGAGAAAGAAAACTCAAATATTTCCCACTCAAATGAGCCATAGAAAAGTAATAAGACTGCACACTGTCAAAGGCAGAAAACTTGTGAGACCCAGAAAAGCAAGGCAGTCCTGCTGAGTTCCAGCTCTGACAGGTTTCACTGTACTACATTAAAGTGAGGAAATTAGCAGATATAAAGGTGGTTAATACTTTGAGACAGATGTCTTTGTCCCTCAAATTTAGCACTCTTTGTGTACCTGAGAAATTTACAAATAAAACATAGCCATGATGTATATAAGACAATGTTTTATTTATTTTTCAGTTTTTTTAATAGACAAAAAATAAAATTGTTGTATGTGACATCATTAAGGAAAGTTTCACCTTGAACTAGTATCTGAAAAATAGTATAATCAACAAATGATAATTAACCCATAGTACTTATAAGTGCCTATATTGGCTTTGACCATTATACCAGCAAATTTAAAACAGGTCAGCCTTATAATGGCAGCATAAATGTGTCACATTTTACCTTACTTATGTTCACTGTGAATTGCAGACAGCTTCATGCATCGCATCTGAGAAATGGAGACTCACAGGAAAACAGTGAAACCGATTTAATGGTGCTATGTGTTTCTTCTCTAAGTATGATTAAATAATCATAAGAACTTCTCTGAGGGCTAATCTGCTATATTTTCCAGATTTTCACCTTGGGGACATATTGTCCCTTGTCACTGAAACCTCAGAGACAGAAGGGGACGCCACAGGGTGGCACAGCAGGAAGCTGAGACACTGATGAAACAGTGTTCAGTTAATGAAGGCATGGCCCATGGCCTCCGCTGCTCTGCCATATGTTTGAAGAAATGCTAATGACTACAATTCAAATACCTTTTTCATCTTAACTATATGTAAATGTGTTTATAAATGCTCTCTTATAAATATACGATCACATTTTTAAAAGCCAAGTGCTAATGTTGCTTTCAACATCTATGATACACAATAATTAAAACTTAAGCAATTCTGCTTAATTACACCTTATGGGAAACTGTACAGTAATTTATAGAAATTAAGCAGAAAAACAAAGATCAACAGAAACAAAGCAGCAGTTGAACAACTGAATAATAAATCACTTTGATCACTAATTTACAGCAGCAAAATCATCGTAAGTAAAAGACGTCGATCCTAATTCTTAAACAGCTGACATGTGAAAAAGAAGGTGTTAGAAATTTGAGTATTTTTTGTAAGAGTGCAGCATGAACTGATTGTGCCATTGCCTACATGACTATGTTGTCTTTATGCTGCCCCTAGAATCAAGCAGTAATTTTTGCTTAAAAACTTTCATTATTCTAATTCTGACGTGAGATAGACCTCCCCATTGTCTTATACTTGCCCCAACATTTCAGGTGATTATTCACTACAGAATGATGTCTTTTATGAGTGACCCATACCTCTGTGGATCCCCCGCTCCACGGTCACTATTCATTTCAAAGAACCAGTTGGTGCCCAGTTTGGTATATGTTGTATATAATTCTATTTTTTTTAAAACTAAATGGCAATCAGCAGTTTGCTGACCTTTTATTTAGCAGCAGAATGCTTAACCACTGCACCAGCAGGGCTCCATTTAGTTTATACTATTATCCATAAATAATACAATGGTATCATAGTTTGTTCGTCTTCTTAGGCTTTTTTTTTTTCCCATCAACATTATGTGTCTAAGACTAATCCATGTGGTCATATATAGCTAGAGTTTACTCATTTCTACTGCTGTACAACATTGCATTGTTGAAACATTATTTTTTCCATTATTGTTAATGAAAATTTGGGGTATTTTTATGATTTTCTGTTATGACCAGTGTTGCTATGAACACTTTATATATATAGTGGAGCTCAAGTGCAATGATATGTCTAAGATATGTACCTAGAAGTAGATTTGCTAAATTATAGCATACATGAATGTTTAACTTTGTAAAATAATGCAATATTATTTCCTAAAGTGTTTATACTAAACATCCATGCCTTTACTGTTGAGTGTGCATGTGTTTATGTAATGCTTGGTTTCTTTTCCTGCAATGTTATAATTTGAATATTGTTATGGATTGAATGTATCCCCCAAAAGGATAGGTTGAATTACCCTCTACCTGTGAATATGACCTTGTTTTGTAGAATAGGGTTTTTCCTTGCAGATGTTGTCAGTTAAGTTAAAGAGATTATAGTGGAGTGGAGTGGGTCCTAATCTCTTCAGAATGGCATCTTATTGATAGAACAGACATGGAGACAAGGATACACAGGGGAAAGGCACCATGTGAGATCACTCTACAAGCCAAGAAACTCCAGGAAACTCCTGGGGGCTACCAGAGCTGAAAGAGACCAGAAAGCGTCTTCCCTTAGAGCCCACACAGAGAGAGAACCTAGCCCTGTCAATGCCCCAAGTTCACTTCTAGCCTCAAGAATTGTGAGAAAAATAATTGTTCTTTAAATCCACACAATTTGAAATGTTTTGTTACAGTAGTCCTAGGACACTAAGACAAATATCTATTAAATTCTTTCCAATTCATTCCACAAAATATACTGATCAGAAATTTTGCTCCAACCCATTTTTAAGAAAATCTTAAATCACTAGTGTCACGACGAACTTGTGAATTTGTACAAATTCTATAAAAACTATAAACTTTTTTCTCTTTTGGGAAATGGTTGAACTATAGAACTTAATTCACTTAACCGTTGCTGAAATCAGATTAGACAGTTCAGGAAAGCACTTAGCACAGAGTCTGAAGCTGCTCAATAAATGCTAAGTGTCTATTATTATTATTGGTAGTAGTAGTACATGCTGAATAAAATATCCGAGTCTATTTTGTTCAGTGATTTGAAGGAAGCAAACCATTTGTATGTTTAGTTAATAATGTGAAAATTGAGGAAGGTGATCTGAGGTTAACAGATGTAATTTATTTGTGTTTATCTAGAAAAACTGCACACTGCATTTTCCAAATGAAATGAAAAAATCTATTACCCCAATATTTTAGCTATATATTTTCAGTCACAAAATACGGCATCAATATCTATCTGAATGTTTAAGAATTATGAAGACAGATTTGAAAAGTTTCTCAATCCCTTTAAAAAATCTATTTATTTTAGAAATCAAAAAACGTACCTCATCAGGCAGACAAGAACGTTATCGAAAAGTATGCAGAGTAACAACGGCAGTGGGGGGTGCATCAGATAAAACACGTCTAATGTATGCTCAAGAAACAAGAGACAAGAGTTAAGCCACCTCCTCAAAGGAAGCTAAAGAATGAGTGATGAAAAACCATTAGACCGATTTTGTAGATGTAGAAAATAAAAGTCAATGATGCATCTTCAATGGGTTTGGCTGCAAATAAATCAGGATGTGTTTTAAAATGAGTTTATGCATTTTTTCCTCACCAGGAAAATTGTATATGGAAATTTTCCCCATATCAACTCTACTTTGCTTTAGGCATGTACTAAGACATTTTGACTACATGGGGCACCCAGTCCTCTCTCTAGCAAAAGCCTCTTAGTAAAGAAATGTAACTTGGTTAAGACCAAAACTGGCATAAGGGCAAATTCTCCTTCTCCCTTTTCATTGGAGATGATTACGGGTAGACTACATTCATAGAGTAAAACGTCTTGAAGTTAATTTCCCAGACAAGAATCACAAGAAAGAAATGCGAAATGACCAATGATAGAACTAGACATTGTTTACTGGTAAATCATTTGCATAATGTTTGCATATGAATATATTATTTATGAGTATATACTTCCCTCATATTATTTTTTCCTAATGAATTTGATTTGTTTTTTCAGTGACAACAAAGTGTCTCTCTTCTACCTTTGTCTGGCACTGTTCCAGGCCATAACAGCCTCTGTCAATTTATTTTGCTAACTTGACCACTTAAAGATGGAAAAATAATTCATTTGTCCTGGAGTTTGTGAAAATGTCTTAATAACGCAGAGCATATGGAAATGCTTCCAAATAATGTGAAATAGCAGATTTGGGAAGTGAAGACTGTCTTGAAGTTAGATAAATTACTTGGGGGAAAAATTATGATTGGAAAAGTAGAAGGCTTATGGGAAAAAAAAAGAATAATTTACATATGTGACCTGGGAACTTGACTCCTCTACCTTGGACTTCAGGGAAGATGTGTTTCTCCTTTTGAGAAAATCAATCTTCCTTATGGTTCATTTTCTGCCTGGTGTACCCCACTAGTAATTCCTTTACCATGAAACATAAAAATATTTCAGCATAGACTTTGAACAAGGAAGAGATGTTGGGGTGAGCGTATTCTCCTCACTCAGGGGTAGAACTCATGCAAGCAACTCCAATAAAAAACATTACATGGGATTCCCAGTAATAAAATACAAATTATACAGAGTGAATGAAGGAAAAATGGGCTATCATTCTCCCATCTAAGGGGGCATTTCTTGCAAGTCACTAAACCTTACCATACAAGGAATGGGAGTCCCTCTGCTCAAACTTGTAGCTGGGAAGAATGCCATCTTCTTCCCATCAGTCATTGTTTCCGCTCCCCCTCCTCCCCAGTGGCCCTGTCCTTTTACCTCTTGGCCTCCTTTACAGACACAATCCCTCCTCCAACAGCTAGCAAAACCTGTCTCTTCTGTCCACGACTCTGGTACATGTCAGAAGTAAAAGCTCTTTTCTGTTTTGGGGTAGGAGGAGTTTGAGGTCTGAGGGTAGAAGAGTCATAGAGACAGTTTAACATTTTTTCTGCACAATATTTAAGTTATGCTTCATTTATCTAATAATAAAACAACAACTCCCCTAAAACAAACACAAAACAGACGTCTTTTGCTGAGAAATAGACTTCTGGTAAAATTCTTTCCAAACCTGCATAGAAAATGATGACCAGCTACACTGCTCCTGACTTAACTGTTAGATCATTAGACTGAAGGATAGAACATTCAAATCCCTATTTATTCTGCCAAAGGAATGGGGAAAGCAGAGCCCTCAATTATACTCAACGGTGTAAAAATAAGTGATTATCTTGATTCTTTCATTTCTGATAGTTGTGAATTCAAGTTTCTTTGAAGATGTGAGGACAAAATTAAAACAGAAGGACTTCCTTATACAGGTGTTTGATACGTTTGTGTGACTAAGCAAAATCTATACATTTTTCATTGTTTTCTAATGATATTTATCTATATTTGAAGTCTACTAGTATTTTATATACAGTTTGCTATGGAATGGAATTCAAGAGAATAAAGTTAAAACAGGTAAAGAATGATCGTAGGTCTCCTTTTAGTGTTATGTGAAAAAATAAAAGATTAAGATTATAAACTCTAAAGTATGAGTTCTGAGTACAGAATGAACCCCCAAGTGACTGAACTTTTGTGTCTGGCTTTAAAAATCTTACTTTGCCATATCAAGAAGGAAATCAGAAGGCATGAATTTTTAACAAAGGCATAGGCCAAACGCAAGTCTATTATTGCCAAAAAAATTAGTTTTGTAATAATATGAGTATGCACAGAATATTTTTATTTACATAGAATCATTTATGAGGTAATAATATAGCAATATACTCTAAATTACATTAACCAAATAGTTTAATACGACTATGTGGTTAAGCGCTTGTCTGCTAACTAAAAATGCTGGCAGTTTGAATCCAACAGCTTCTCCTTGGAAACCTTACAGGGCAGTTTTACTCTGTCCTATAGGGTCACTAAGAGTCAGAATCAACTCTGCGGCAATGGGTTTGGTTTTTGTTTTTGTTTTTTTTTGGTTTATATACCAGACAAGGAGCCCTGGTTAAGCACTCTACTGCTATCTGGAAGGTCTGCAGTTGAAACCCACCAGCTGCTCTGCGGGAGAAAAACGTGGTAGTCTGCTTCTGGAGAGATTACAGCCTTGGAAACCGTATGGGGCAGTTCTACTCTGTCCCATAGGGTAGCTATGAGTCGGAATCAACTCGATGGCAAAGGATTTGGTTTGGGGTTGATATACCAGACTTGAAATTAAAACTTGAAATGCTAGGGATGAGACCAACTATTATGATTGATTCGATTTTTTTCTTCCATGTGTAACTGTTTCTGTTTTAAGAACATTCCATAAATATTTTAAACATACGTATTTGTTACCCTACTATGGCAATATATGGGCCAGCTATATCAAACAATGAACTGTGTTCAGGGAAAGACAATGATCAATTAGCTTAATTGATCAATATAAAATTGTAAACGTCAATTAAGTTTTAAAGTAACATTATAAGGTTCTGCATTAGGTGTATTTAATAGCCATATGTAATGAGAACATATGTAGTTAGAAAATTCTTCTGCTATTCTTCTCAAAATGAAAGTAATAAGATATGGGCAAACTAGTCTTGAATGCCTTCGTTTTAACAACTAGAGAGTGAAGACTCAGACATGCATACAGATAGTAAATGGCAAAAACAGGATTAAATCCAAGTCTATGTCAACTAGTATGGGTGTAATTAATGCTGTTTCCTACTCATTAAAGACTTATTACAGACCATCTTTTCATTTCAAACAATGGGTATAAATATTGATGAATTTAGCCTAGTTAGTAACTGATGCTGTTGGAAGCTGTAAGAAGCACCCTAGAAAGTGAGTAACTCAGAGGAAGAACATTATGAAAGTTAATTTTAACTCAAATCATCATTTTCATGATTTCTGAGCCTCACTTTCTTCGCCTACAATTTGAGTTTCAATAGTTAATTTCATTTATTTTCAGACCTAAAATTTTATAGATGAACAGTAAAACTACCATATTTCTAGTATCTTTGTATTGGATTAAATTGTATTCCCTAAAAAGATATATCGAAGTTCTAACCCCTGCACCTGTGAAAGTGAACTTGTTTGGGATAACAGGGTTTGTGTTCGCAGATGGTATCAGTTAAATTAACAAAGTCATTCCAGAGTAGAGTAGCTCCTAACTCTAATCCCTTCTTTGTGGCTTCTTATAAAAGATAGACATGGAAACAGAGTCACACACAGGTGGGAGACACCATGTGAGGATCTGTCTAGAAGCTAAGCAATGCCAAAAACAACCAAGGCTGCCAGAAACTGAAAGAGACAAGAAAGGATCTTTCCCTAGAGCCAACAGAGAGAGAGAGAGAGAAAGCATAGGCCGAGCAATGCCCTTAACTTGGATTTTTGGCCCCCAGAACTCTGAGACAATAAATGCCTCTTCTACCTTTTTGCCTTTTGTCGTGGCAGTGCTAGGAAATGAACACAGTCTGTATACACAGCTAATAGGTGGTACTGCTATTTTCTAAATCTGATGCATTTTGGAGAGCAGGGGATATTATTGTGAGTTCACCAAATGCTCTTTAAAATTTTTCCAAGAAAGCACTTACAAAAACAAACAGAAAACAAAATTATGATGTCTTATCACCATGACTGAACAACAGAAAAAAGACATTTTAATGAAAAAAAGTTAGATAATAGTTTCAAAATATAATATCATTTTAAATTGAATTACAGAAACTCTTTATATTTCTCATATGATGTCATTGATTGAAAACATTATCACAAATACACAGAATTCTTTGACCAGTTTTGGGGAAACTTTAGACCAAGGGATATGATAATCACCGCTCAAAATTCTCAAAGACTTCCCCTTCTACTAAACCTCATCACTAGAAAGCTACACATATAAACGTATTACTGTGACCAGTTATAGAATAAGGTTAATAGGTACTATCAAGAGAATCGTCTATTATAGTGTTAAACATCCTATATTTCAATTCTGTTCAGGCATGTTTCTCTCAAGGTCAGGCAATAATGAAATGGAATAATTTTGTTCTGAGATGACAAATTTTGGTCTTTGCTCTTATATTTAAGTAGCTGAAAATCAGTTTTTACTGCAAAATGACAAGTTTTCTTAGACTGAATTTGAGGACTCAGTTTATTTTCTTCTTCTTCAGTTAGTTACTAATATGTTTTATATTTTTTAACAAAATTAGGTATATATTTTAATTATAAGATAGTTTCCAATCCTTTCTGGAAGGATGTGAAGGTAAATAAGTAGATAGTGTGCCTTTGATTACAAATGAAGTGCTCAGTACCCAGGGAATTTTGTCCTCTAAATGAGACTTTTGCAATTAGACAGTGTGGTAGGTTGATTATTGATGTAACTCAAGCCCTTAGGTTAGGGTAGTCTACTTCCTTGTTTGATGTGGATAAACCTCACTCTATTAAGTGTGTTTATGCTAGTAAGTGTAAATTTCATTCACCCTTCTCATACTGAAAGACACTATGATGAATTCTTCTTACTTCCTTAAGACTGTGAAACCAAACTAGGAAGCAGCATACCGAATCTTTAACCCATAACTTTTTTTTTTTTTAACCAAATCTTCCTTTTTCTAAATTTACCCTGGTAAAAGGGAAAAGTGACAAATTCTGTGTCAGGAGACTTAAGCAGATATGCACGCCAATCTTTATTTTAGCCTCATGTGTGCCCTATATCTATCTGCATCATATGTGACAATATCTTCTCTAGTTTTTGTGTTTTATTTGTTCGTCATGGTTGTGTGTCTTCTGGGTCATGAGATTTTGAGATCCCTAACTAAAAGCCTACAATGTTGGTAGGAAGAGTGACAGGTGAATAGTCCAACTAACTTCACTGCCCTTTCGAGTATTGTTTCAATTCGTTTAACAAGACTATCTCTGTATTGCTCTCAAGATGTAGCAACGAGATGATACCTGAAGCATGTTTTCTCTGGAAATCCTACTTCATTTTGATTTGGCCAGACCCTTTTGTGAACTTAGAGTATCATTCAGCTTTGAGGTTTCTGTCTCGTGCGGGAGCTTAACATTAGTTGTGTTCCACAGAGAAGAGGATTTAAGTTCTCAAGTATTTCTTAGTTTTCTCATCCTATAGGAAAGCTACTTTAGAGAAGTCAAGTATGAATTGGGGAAAGTGACGGCATGATCCATATTCAGCAGCCTCGTTTCTCTGCTACCTCAGAGACCATTTGTACCAGGAAGAAAAAATATTAGATCACAATACATTCATTTATTTTCATTTTTCTATCATTAGGTTCTTGAATTTATCGATTTAAAGACATTTTTCTGCTGCTATTCCTGAGAGTCATTGCTAAAACATAATTCATTTTATTATAGAAACAGTAAGCTAATTATCTCCTGAGAACCTGCTATAATTTTAAGGGTTATGCACAATATGTTAACTAATCACACAGCTCCCAGATATTTGTAACATGCAGTGTGACTCTGAGGTTGCATTTAAATGAGTGCTAGGCGTGATGCCTGATGTGTTTTTTCTGGTGCTGCAAGAAAGAAAAAAGGGTACATTTTTCAGGGTTAAATTCATAATACTTGATTTGTCTTACATCGTATATAATAGAAGTGTATCATATTTTGTCATTCTCCAGCATTCCATAGTATTTCCTAAAATACAAAATTTATTATCTAAAAATATTTGTGAAATAAAAGAGAAATTGTCAATTGCAAATATGATGCAAATTAATGCAAAATAGCATGAGTTCATATACATGTGTTAAATAAAAAATCCTTTTAAAGTAATATTTTAAAGTAATTCCAATAATGTAAATGGGGAAAATTGCACCCTATTTTTTTTTAACTTGAAGTTAATGTCATTGTTGCTAGTAATACGAAATTCATTAGAACTGTTAGGAATTGTCAAGTTAAAATGAAAAATGTGTAGAACTGACACATTTGATTTACAAATCTATTAACAAGATATCGTTATGTCAAGCTAATAATTTATTTTTTCATTTTCAGATTTCTTAAAAATGATGTCTGCATTCACTGTATGTTCTTGAATGCTTTATAGATTTGTATATCCTACCTACTGAATTTATTTTTCATAAATTTCTAATAATCTCTTAATTGCTAAATATAACAGCAAAGAATCCAGTCCTTATGCTTTCGAGTCTATCTGAAGATTGATATGGTTACTTTCCTATTTTCATTGAAAACTTCTATCAAAATACCTGCATTATGGTATTATTTTGTTCTTCTACCTACATCTCAGACCACTTTTTTGTTTTTTTCACATGCTCTGTGTTTTTATCCAGGTTGTATTAGACATTCTTAAATGTTATGTTCTTATAACTTTCTTTTCTTTCCTTCAATCAATATTTTCCTTTTCTCATCTTATTTTCTACTTCCTTTAACTTCCTGTAATATTTTGTAACTCAAGCAGCACTTTTCACATTAAGTTTATTATATTATTATGTTCATATTATGTTTATTTGTGCACATTTACTTCCTTTCTGAGCTCTTACATACACAAAAAATTAATGAGCCTATTATTAATAGGAACAATTCACATGTATATAGGAACTTTTATTTTTACTTTCTTTTTTTTCTTTCTTTCTTTAGAAGAAAAGTACCCTATCTTTTTCATGCTTTTTTTATCCAAAGTTCTAGCTATCCTAGCTTGCAAGTAACGTTTATTTTTTTTTTAAAATACTCATGGTAGAAAAAGAAAGATAAAGGCCTTCTTTTTTTAAGACAGTTTGGACCTGGTAGTTGGTAAGAGCTCAGCCACTTGAGGTATTGCTTGAAGTACTACTTTGTGTTGAAGAAATAAGGACTTTTCCTTCTTTTTTTTAATACTCTTTTTTTTTTTTTTATTGTACTTTAGGTGAAGGTTTACAGAACAAATAGTTTCTCATTAAACAGTCAGTACATATATTGTTCTATGACACTGGTTAACAACCCCATGACATGTCAACACTCTCCCTTCTTGACCTTTTTTTTTTTTTTTTTTTGGTGAAAATATACATAGCCAAAGATACACCATTTCAAAAATTTCTACGTGCACAATTCAGTGACATCAGTTATATTCTTCCAGTTGTGCTGCTATTCTCACTTTAGATGGAGGTTTACAGAATAAAATAGTTTCTCATTAAAGTTAGTACACATGGTGCCCTATGACAATGGTTAACAACCCTACTACATGTCAACACTGATAAGGACCTTTCTTAATCGTCAGATTTGTTATTTAAGAATCACAGAATTCAGAGAAAATTCAAATCTCTTAATTTAAAAAGCTATTTTTAATCTGAAATATAATATAGTGCTTTTTTATTACTTGGTTTAGAAATGATTTAGAAAATTATTTTAAATTCTTTAATAAAACAAATCGGTAACCACGTGAGAGCAAAATTCTGTCTTGATTCAGTAACAAGTGTTTTTTTGCTGTTTTTCTGTCCTCTGCCAATTTCTAGACAGAGCATTTCAATGACACATACACTGGAGTCAGTTAGCAAATGTAATACAGAAGTTTAAAAACACTGTTATTTACAAGTGCAGTGTTCAATTATGGCTCAAATAAATGCATATAAAAGTGATCAAATAAACATAATTTATAATACTAAAATAAAACATATGCGTATGTTTCCTTTTTATCTTTCATTATGGAAGTATCCAAAATATATGCACTAAGAATAATATTCAGAGTACATCTGCATCTAAAATAATTCTCTTCATTTTGTGTTCCTTTTGGGTTCTCTGTGTTTAGCTTATTATGTCCCCAGAAACACATTTATTGCATAGACTGTAAGGTTTTAATGTACCTTTCTTATTTAAGAATTCTCTTGTCATGTTCACTTTTTCATGAAAAAAATAGCATAAGCTTCTTTCTTTCTGAATGTCTATGGCCTGAATTATATGTGAAAGTAGGGCTGGGCACAACTAACATTAAGACTCTTGTCCCTAAAAACAAGAAGAGACTGTTCTGAGAATATCAGTCACAATAAATAAATAGCACAAAACAAAAAAGCTCTCAACTAAATGTGCTCATAACTTCCTTTGTTCCCACCACATCCACTAAAAAAATCCCCATGCTCTAAACTTTAGATTTAGAAAGTCTATTTCAGAGATGTGGCATACATTGTTTAAGGCTTCATGTACTACTTCACCTTTCCTCTGCTAATTCTGTCCAATTATTCACTGAAGGACTTCCTCCTATTTCTCTTTGGCATTCTCACCCAAACTAGCTATGTTATGCCAAAAGGAAACACAAAAACTGACTCCTTTCTGTAAATTTTCGTATGTTTTTAAAGAATTGGTTGACCCTCTCCCCTATCTTCTAAACTATCTACTGGTTTTGACAATGGCCAGAAGTTCTCCCACCTAAGCATTCCCAGGAGCAACAAAAGGCTTCAGTTGGAAAGAGAGAGAAGGTAATCAACTGGCAATGAGGCTCTTATTTTTTACTTGCAGATAATATGAGTCAAGGGTCAAACCATACGGGAAATGTCTTTCAATTTGACAGTGCAAATGGAATAGATCTTTAACAACCTGGTTCAACTGTTAAGAAAGCATAAGGTGACCAGATGTGCATGTGTTTACCTTCTATTCCCAGCTATGGTCATGTCCTGGGGGCAAAAAATGTCTCATGTTAATGTCTTGGCTTCCACTAAAGTAGCAATACTGTTGTGCTGCTTCTCGAAATAAACTTTATTTTTTTCTCCCAGAAGAAAATTAAGACACATTTTGGCTGAGAAAGAAGACCTGAGCTGAGAGCCAGGATTAAAACAGCACGGCAGTGACGCATACATTAATGTTTAAATATTTTAAAAACCTCCTCCCAAACTGGGGTTGGCTAGATTCATGTTTGTGAAACTGGGATACATGTTGTCTCCAGGGGTATGTAATATTGTGCTAAGGCATACACAATGTCAAGGTGGGAAGTATCTAGCTCTGTGACTGGGCACCAGGTAAATCCACACCCTTTTTTAATTTATGCAAAATATGTTAGTACAGTAAAACCTGAGAAAGCCAGAACTTGTATAAGACAGAAATCTGTCAGAGAAAGAAAACTGAAATATTTTCCATTAATAGACAGTGATAGAAAAGTGTAAGACTGCACCCTGTCAAGAGCAGCAAACTTGCCAGACCTGTTCAGTAATGATAGCCGGACACCATCCAGTTCTTCTAGTCTCATGGCAATGGAGACGGTTCTTCATGGAGAAAATTAGCCTCATATGCCATATCCTCCTCCTATTCCTGACTCTCCTTCTTCTGTTGCTCCGGGCAGTAGAGACCATTGTGGTAACTCAGACGGTCGCTTGCAAGCTTTTAAGACCCCAGGCACTATGTAACAAACTAGGAGGTAAAACAGAAGCACTAACAACTTTATTAGGCCAATTAACCAGGATGTCACATGAAACAATTACCCTAAACCTCCAAACCAAGAGACCAAGTCCCATTTTTGATATGTTGATGTTGAATGTCCAGCAATGGCAAATCTAACTAAAAGCTAGATTTTCTTTTTTTTTGGAGTAAATCTAACACATAAAAATCATAATTTTCTTTTCTTTTGTATATACATTTATATGTATGTATATATATACATTTTTTATATTTTGTTTGATATGACTTCAAACTTAAATATATGAAACTAATATTTTATGCTAATTCAAACATGAATTCACAGAGTCACTATACCAAAAAGAATTGATCAACATTCAACCACTTCAGGAGGTAGCATATGATCAGGAACTGATGATACCTAAGGAAGAAATCCAAGCTGCACTGAAGGCATTGGTGAAAAACAAGGCTTTAGGAATTGACAGAATACCAATTGAGATGTTTCAACAAATGGATGCAGCGCTGGAAGTGCTCACTCATCTATGCCAAGAAATTTGGAAGACAGCTACCTGGCCAACAAGCTGGAAGGGATCCATATTTAAGTCTATTCCAAAGAAAGATGATCCAGCCGAATGTGGAAATTATCGAACAATATCATTAATATCACATGCAAGTAAAATTTTGCTGAAGATCATTCAAAAGCAGCTGCAGCAGTACACTGACAGGGAACTGCCAGAAAGTTAGGCAGGATTCAGAAGAGGATGTGGAACCAGGGATATCATTGCTGATGTCAGACAAATCCTGGCTGAAAGCAGAGAATACCAGAAAGATATTTACCTGTGTTTTACAGACTATGCAAAGGTATTTGTGTGAATCATAACAAATTATAGATAACATAGTGAAGAATGGGAATTCTAGAACACTTAATTGTGCTCCTGAGAAACCTGTACATAGATCAAGAGGCAGTTGTTAGAACAGAACAAGGGATACTTGTGGTTTAAAGTTAGGAAAGGTGTGCATCCTTTCTCCATACCTATTCAATCTGTATGCTGAGCAAATAATCCAAGAAGCTGGGCTGTATGAAGAAGAACACGCCATCAGGATTGGAGGAAGGCTCATTAACAACCTGTGTTATGCAGATGACACAATCTTGCTCTCTGAAAGTGAAGAGGACATGAAACACTTACTGATGAAGATCAAAAACCACAGCCTTCAGTATGGATTACACTTCAACATAAAGAAAACAAAAATCCTTACAACTGAACCAGTAAGCAACACCATGATAAGCAGAGAAAGATTGAAGTCTTCAAGGATTTGATTTGACTTAGATCCACAATCAACATGAGTCAAGAAATAAAAAGACAAATTGCATTGGACAAATCTGTTGCAAAAGACCTCTTTAAAGTGTTGAAAAGCAAAGATAGCACCTTGAAGGCTAAGGTGCACCGTCTGACCTAAGACAAGGAGTTTTCAATCACCTCATATGCATGTGAAAGCTGGACGATGAATAAAGAAGACTGAAAAAGATTTAATGCCTTTGAATTGTGGTGTTGGCGAAGAATATTGAATATACCATGGACTGCCAAAAGAATGAACAAATCTGTCTTGGAAGAAGTACAACCAGAATGCTCCTTAGAAGCAAGGATGGCGAGACTACGTCTCACATACTTTGGACACGTTATCAGGAGGGATCAGTTCCTGGAGAAGGACATCATGCTTGGTAAAGTAGAGGAAGACCCTCAAGAAGATAGATTAACACAGTGGCTGCAACAATGGGCTCAAGGATAACGATTGTGCGGATGGTGCAGGACTGGGCAATGTTTTGTTCTGTTATACATAGGGTCATTATGAATCTGAACCAACTTGACAACACCTAACAAAAACAATCATGAAAATTTTTTTGTGTGTAGCACTACCACATGTAGCATGCTGGCAATTTATTTTTCCTAATTATATTGTACTATACATGAGCAGGAGCCCTGGTGGTACAGCGATTAAAGTGCTCAGCTGCTAACCAAAACTCAACGATTTGAACCTACCAGCTGCTCTGCGGGAGAAAGATGTAGAAGTCTGCTTCTGTAAAGATTTACAGCCTTGGAAACCCTATGGGGCAGTTCTACTCTGTCTTATAGCGTCAATATGAGTTGGGATTGACTCGAAGGCAATGGGTTTGGTTTTGTTTTTTATACATGAGCACTCAGCTACTAGCTGAAAGTTTGGTAGTTCAAACCCACCCACAAGTGCCTCAGGAGACAGGCCTGGCAATCTGCTTCTAAAAGGTCACAGCCTTAAAAACTCTATGCAAAAGATTCTACTCTGACACTCATGGGATCATCATGAGTTGGAATCAACTTGATGGCAACTAATAACAACAACAACATACACGTTTACTTCAAAACTCTTACTTTTCTTTTTTACCACAGTATGCTGCCCTTTATTATCTCTTTAGCTGTTTTTTGAACATACTTCCGTCATGAGATCCTACAGGTATCAAATTGTGTATAAGTAATTGTCTTTGAAAATGATTTTAAATGATTTTCAAGAAAATTAAACTTTGAAAAACGAATATCAGTAACTAGTATGAATATTTTTAAAGTAGGTATCTAAGGTTCCCAGGACAATTCAAGCAGGGAACTTTTATAAAATAAGTGCCCAGTGACTTAACTTTTCTAATCATCTGTGTAAACTGGATTACAATTTTGGACCTCATAGATTTGGTTGAGGGATGGATAATAAAAAAGTTTTTATGTCTAACTTAACCATCATCTTGTAGCAGTGTCAGTGGCCCTGAAGAAATGGAATTTAGTTCAGATGCAATTTGACTGTTGTTAATAGAACTTCAAGAGAAAAAAAAGAGAGACAGAGAGAGAAGGTTAAGGGCTGGGAGTTGGTTTTTTGTGTGTGTGTGTTATTTTTGTTGTTATTAGTTGTCGTCGGTTCAGTTCTGACTCATAGTGACCCCTATGTACAACAGAATGAAACACTGCCTGTTCCCCTGCCATCCCCACAATTGTTGTTATGGGAGTTATGGGGCATTAAAGTGGGGACAGTTTGTACATATGTTAATCCCTTTGCCCACGGACACTTTTCTCTCTTTCCTTTCAAAGACTAACTCTGGCTTTCCTTCAGGTTTTGCTTGGATATCACCTGATCTGGGAAGCATGCTCCAGTGATACGGACTGTATTAATTCAGTTTTATGCATTTCTGTCGTGTTATACGTATACCTCTATCACAACATTGCTGATGCATATTTTTTCATAGTATTTAGCTGGTGTAGTGGTTAAGTGCTACAGCTGCTAACCAAAAGCTCAGCAGTTCAAATCCACCAGGTGCTCCTTGGAAACTCTATGGGGCAGTTCTACTCTGTCCTATAGGTTTGCTATGAGTCAGAATTGACTCAGCGGCAACGGGTTTGGTTTTTTTTGGTTTTTAGCATAAAATGGTGTGTTTACCTTACTCCTGAATTAGAATTAGGGCTCTGTTTTCACATTACAGGATTTCTAGTTCTATCACTGCAATGGTGTATCTTAATTCTGAAATCTCATTTCATTACTCTAAATTTTCACTGAGTGCCTGCTGTGTCAGACACTCTGCTAGGCTCACAGCACATGCTTAATTCAAACCCCTTTCAAAATCCTTGCTCTTGTTGAAGAAGATAGATGTTTAGAATAATAAGTATAAAGCAATCATAGCATTGATCTAGAAGCAAAGGTGCTAGCCCCAATGTTGTGATGCCGTATCTAATGGACTCTGGGAATTCCCCAGCAATCAGAATACATATACACTCCAAACAAGATGCAGGTGTTTTCTTCTGTTTTTTCGTAATTGCGCACATTCTCATTCTCTCTGTCTCTATCTCAAAATAGACTATTTCTCCCCACAGTAGAATTATGCCTTCCAGAGAAGCCTTAAACATGAAAGAATTAAATACAGGGTAAGTACAAGTTGTTAAACGAAACAGTACTCCAAAAATAACTTGATGTGAGATTCCTGCCAAAAGCAACAACAGAAACAGATAGCCTAGGGAATCTCAGTAAACTGGTTAGAAAGTTGAAAATTAAGGAATTATTTTATAAATATAATAAAGACGTGAATATGATCATGCAAGTTAAGATTTGGGAAATGACTCGTCCATAGCTTTCATGATTTGTCAGACTTTCTGGACTGCTTCTGATTGCAGGGAATAATTAACATCAATAATAAAACATTTGGGAGGCTTTCGGGGGCAAGATGGCGCTCTAGGCAGAAACACCACGCCGTCCCTCCACAGCAAAGATCCGAAAAACTAAGCCTAACAGAGAATCAACAATCCTGAAACCCTAGAACACCAAATGAAGAGATAAAGAACTCAGCCAAACACCAAACGGAGTGAGAATACTAAAAGAGAGCGGAGAGCGAGGAGAGACTCAGGCAGAGATTCCTTACCAGCTAACGCAGCGCGGATCCACCATCTTGGATTCCTATCGGAGACCAGCAAACGGGAGAGCAGCCTTGCAGAGCATCTGGTCGGAGACAGAACGACCGGTAAACTGCGGTGCGCGCTCTCCCACCACCCACCCCTCTCCGCCTCAGCTGGGGATCCCCTGCTTTCCGTGGCCAGGGTCCCTGGGCTGGGGGGTGCTGGTGCTTGGATTCCGCGCTCCTGGGCTGGAGGCTTTCTGGGAGCTGTTTGCTGGCAGCTAGCGAACCTTTCTCTGCCGCCTCCCCCTCCTTTTGCCTGGGTGCCTGGTTCCGAGTGCCGTCTCTGCTCTCTCCTGCGGGGCTGTAGGGCTGCGTGCGGGCGTGTGGCTGTTTCTAGGTCTGGGCTCCCACGTGGGTGGGATCCCGGGGCCTTTGTTTGTTCGCCTCTCTGCTTTCCGTGGCCAGAGTCCCTGAGCTGGGGGGCGCCGGTGCCTGGATTCCGCGCGCCCGGGCGGGGGGCTTTCTGGGAGCCATTTGCCGGCCGCTAGCGAGCCTTTTTCTGCCGCCTCCCCCTCCTTTTGCCTGGGTGCCTGGTTCCGAGTGCCGTCTCTGCTCTCTCCTGCGGGGCTGTAGGGCTGCGTTCGGGCGTGTGGCTGTTTCCAGGTCTGGGCTCCCGCGCGGGTGGGATCCTGGGGCCTTTGTTCGTTGGACCCTCTGCTTCCCGTGGCCACGGTCACTTAACCCCGAGACTATCGGCTTCTTGGAATTCGCGCCCCTGAGTGGGGGCTCTCTGGGTCCCATTTGTAGGCACTGACTGCTGGTGTTGCCCTTTTTTTTTTTTCTCTCTCAATTTTATTTTTCTTCCTTTTTTGATTAGTTTTGTCATCTTTCACCTCTTTTTCTCTTTTGTCTTTCTTCATTGCTTAATTTCTTGTCTCTCTATCTCTTCCTTCTCTTTCTGATCCCTGAATTCCAGGCGATGTATGCCTCTGTACCTTCTGGCCAGGCTGAGCTGTGAAAATTGAGACCGACTCCCCCAGACCTCATAGCTGCATCGGTGGGATCCCTGGGAACTTTGCAGTTCTTTAACTTTTCTGATTTTTATTTGGTCATTCTTTCCTTTTCTTTCTCTTCCCCCTTCTGGTTTCCTCCATCCCATAGTCTCTCATCTGTACATTCCAACGACAAGCTCCCCTAGCATTCTTTTATGTTTGTACGCTTTTTGCTCCTCCTCCTCTCTCCTCTCTCCCATATCCAGCTTAGCTTCACACATAACCATCTTCCCTCTGCACCCTACCTACCTGCACCGTGCACTAGACATCACATCACCAAGCGGTGCAGGCACACCCTATTGGAACCTGCCCAGCACTGACTACCGACCGTCCTGGTGGCTGCGGTGAGTGCCACAAGCAACCCATCCCAGCGGCTCCTCCTCAACTAGATCTTCCCAGCTGTACCACAAGAACGAAAAAAAAAAAAAAAATCAACAATCAATAAATGAGAGAAATATCTACTGAATGCCCCGAAAACAGCAAACAATATCAAAACATTTACAAAAACAAGACAAGATGGCTCCAATAGGCGTCCAAATTAAAACACCAGATAACTCTCCTGTGGAAGAAAATGCACTAGAAGTACCTGATACGGAACTCAAATCACTAATACACGGAATTTTCCAAGAACTGAGGCAAAAAGCTGACAAACATGAGGAAAAAATAGACAAATTTATGGAAAATACAGACAAAAAATTGGAAGAATTCAGGAAGATGATGCAAGAACAAAATGCCAAAATAAATTCACAACTCGAAATTATACAAAAACAACAATTAGAAATCCAAAAGATAAACAACAAGATTTCAGAAATGGACGGTGTCATAGAAGGGCTGAGAAGTAGATTTGAAACCATGGAAGACAGGATCAGTGGAACTGAAGACAAACACTTGGATACAACTCTGTTTCAGGAAAACTCAGAAAAAAGAACAAAGAAAAATGAAGAGACCCTGAGAGTTATGTGGGACACAATTAAAAGCAAAAACTTACGAGTGATTGGCATACCAGAACAGGGGGAGAAAACAGAAAACACAGAGAGGATCATTGAGGAACTGCTGACAGAAAACTTTCCCAATATCATGAAAGATGAAAAGCTGGTCATCCAAGAAGCTCAACGAACCCCATATAGAAGAGACCCCAAAAGAAAATCACCAAGACATATCATATTCACACTCGCTAAAACTAAAGACAAACAAAGAATCCTGAGAGCAGCTCGTGAAAAACAAGAAGTCACATACAGAGGAGAAACAATAAGACTAAGCTCAGATTATTCAGCAGAAACCATGCAGGCAAGAAGGCAATGGGATGACATATATAAAATCTTAAAAGAAAAAAATTGTCAGCCAAGAATAATATATCCTGCAAAACTCTCATTCAGATTTGATGGTGAAATTAGGTCATTTCCAGATAAACAGAAACTAAAGGAATATGCAAAAGTCAAACCAAACTTACAAGAATTATTAAAGGGAGTTCTTCGATCTGAGGACAAACAGCTTAAGCCCTCAGGCAGGACCTAGGACCTAGGACGCAGGTTAACATGAACCAGATACCATTCTAGGAACTGAACTACAGACGACTTTCCAAAAACAAAAGATATACAACAGGGAATCAGAGAAATCAATCAAAGGATGACAACAACATCAAAACAATGAAAGAGGGAACAAACGGCATAGGTATAGAACCTTCTAAAGGAGAAGAAGGCAAGGCGATACCAAGTAACGGTAGACTGCTTCAAAATTATAAAGATAAGGGTAAAATTCATGGTAACCACAAAAAAAGTTAACAAACCAACTCATAAAAATAAAGACGAAAAACATAAAGTCTCAACAAAAACAAAACCTACAAAAACAAAAGAAATGAACACAAAATCCACAAACAAAAGGAACTCAGCACAAGAGAGTAAGAAGAACAAAGAAAACTTCAGCATCACAAAAAAAAGCACTACAAAATGACAGCAACAAATTCACATCTATCAATAATTACACTGAACGTAAATGGACTCAATGCACCCATAAAGCGACGGAGAGTGGCAGAATGGATAAGAAAACAGGATCCATCTATTTGCTGTCTACAAGAGACACATCTTAGAAACAAAGATGTGAATTTATTAAAAATCAAAGGTTGGAAAAAAATATATCAAGCTAACAACTATCAAAAAAGAGCAGGAGTGGCAATTCTAATCTCAGATAAAATAGACTTTAAAACAAAATCTACCATAAAAGACAAAGAAGGACACTATATAATGATTAAGGGGATGATCCATCATGAAGACATAACCATAATAAATATCTATGCACCCAATGACAGGGCTCCAAAATACATTAAAAAAACTCTAACAGCACTGAAAAGAGAAATTGACAGTTCCACAATAATAGTAGGAGACTTCAACACACCACTCTCAGTAAAGGACAGAACAACTAAAAAGAAACTCAGCAAAGATACAGAAGACCTAAAGGACACAATCAGCCAACTGGACCTCATAGACATATATAGAACAATCCATCCAACCGCTGCAAAGTACACATTCTTTTCCAATGCACATGGAACGTTCTCCAGAATAGACCACATCTTAGGCCACAGAGCAATCCTCAACAAGATCCAAAATGCTGAGATAATTCACAGTATCTTCTCTGACCACAATGCCATCAAGGTAGAAATTAACACTAGAAAGAGCAAGGAAAAAAAATCAAACACATGGAAACTGAATAATAATCTGCTTACACATCAATGGGTAATAGAAGAAATCAGAGATGGAATTAAAAAATTCCTAGAATCAAATGAAAATGAAAACACATCATACCAAAACCTTTGGGACACAGCAAAGGCAGTCCTCAGAGGACAATTTATAGCAATAGATGCACATATCAAAAAAGAAGAAAGGGACAAAATCAAAACATTAACTACAGAACTCAAACAAATAGAAAGAGAACAACAAAAAAAGCCTACAACCACCGGAAGAAAGGAAATAGTAAAGATCAGAGCAGAAATCAATGAAATAGAGAACAGAAAAACAATAGAAAGAATCAACAAAACCAAAAGTTGGTTCTTTGAAAGAATCAACAAAATCGACAAACCACTGGCCAGACTGACAAAAGAAAAACAGCAGAGGGCACAAATAACCCAAATAAGAAATGAAATGGGGGACATTACAACAGACACAACCGAAATAAAAAGGATTATAACAGAATATTATGAAAAACTATATTCCAACAAATTTGAAAACCTAGAGGAAATGGATAAATGTCTAGAAACATACGGCCTACCCAAACTACAACAAAGTGATATTGAAAATCTGAACAGACCCATAACAAGAGAAGAGATTGAAAAGGTAATAAAAAAACTCCCAACCAAAAAAAGCCCTGGCCCAGATGGCTTCACTGGAGAATTCTACAAAACATTTACAGAAGAGCTCGTACCAGTTCTACTCAAGTTATTTCAGAGCATAGAAGAGGAAGCAACACTTCCAAATTCATTCTATGAAGCCAGCATAACGCTGATACCAAAACCAGGCAAAGACATCACAAAAAAAGAAAATTACAGACCAATATCTCTCATGAATATAGATGCAAAAATTCTGAACAAAATTCTAGCCAATAGAATTCAGTATCATATCAAAAAAATAATACACCACGACCAAGTAGGATTCATACCAGGTATGCAAGGATGGTTTAACATTAGAAAATCCATCAACGTAATCCACCACATAAATAAAAGGAAAGAAAAAATCACATGATTATCTCAATTGATGCAGAAAAGGCATTTGACAAAGTCCAACACCCATTCCTGATAAAAGCTCTCAATAAAATAGGTATAGAAGGGAAATTTCTCAACATAATAAAGGGCATCTATGCAAAACCAACAGCCAACATCATTCTTAATGGAGAAAGGCTGAAAACATTCCCCCTGAAAACAGGAACAAGACAAGGATGCCCTTTATCACCACTCCTATTTAACATTGTGCTGGAAGTTCTAGCTAGAGCAGTAAGGCAAGAAAAAGAAATAAAGGGCATCCAAATTGGTAATGAAGAAGTTAAACTCTCCCTGTTTGCAGATGATATGATACTATACATAGAAAACCCTAAAGACTCCACGAGAAATTTACTGGAAGTAATAGAAAGATTCAGCAGAGTAGCAGGATACAAGATAAACATTCAAAAATCAGTTGGATTCCTATACACCGGTAAAGAGAGCGATGAAAAGGAGATCAGGAAATCAATACCATTTTCAATAGCCCCTAAAAAGATAAAATACTTAGGAATAAATCTGACCAGGAATATAAAAGACCTATACAAAGAAAACTACAAAACACTGCTGCATGAAACCCAAAGGGATCTACATAAATGGAAAAACATACCATGCTCATGGATAGGCAGACTCAACATTGTGAAAATGGCAATTCTACCTAAAGCAATCTACAAATACAATGCAATTCCGTTACAAATACCAACAACATTCTTCAAAGAGATGGAAAAACTAATTATTAACTTTATATGGAAAGGGAAGAAACCTCGAATAAGTAAAGCACTACTGAAGAAGAAGAATAAAGTTGGAGGACTCACACTACCTGACTTGAGAACCTACTATACAGCTACAGTACTCAAAACAGCCTGGTACTGGTACAACAACAGAGACATTGACCAATGGAACAGAATTGAGAACTCAGATGTAAATCCATCCACCTACGGTCACCTGATTTTTGACAAGGGCCCAAAATACATCAAATGGGGAAAAGACAGTCTTTTTAACAAATGGTGCTGGCAAAACTGGATATCCATTTGTAGAAAAATGAAACAGGACCCATACCTCACACCATATACAAAAACTACTTCAAAATGGATCAAAGACCTGAATATAAAGCCTCAAACTATAAAATTCATAGAAGAAAAAATAGGACCAACACTTCAGACCTTAATACATGGCATTAACAGGATACAAACCATAAACATCAACACAAAAAACCCAACAGATAAACTAGATAATTGGGATCTTCTAAAAATCAAACATCTATGCTCTTCAAAAGATTTCACCAAAAGAGTTAAAAGAGAACCTACAGACTGGGAAAAAATTTTTGGACAGTACAAGTCAGACAAAGGTCTAATCTCCATAATCTACAAGAAAATCCAACACCTCTACAACAAAAAGACAACCAATCCTATCAAAAAATGGGCAAAGGAAATGAACAGACACTTCACCAAGGAAGACATTCAAATGGCCAACAGACACATGAGGAAATGCTCGCGATCACTAGCCATTAGAGAAATGCAAATTAAAACCACAATGAGATACCATCTCACCCCGGCATTACTGGCACGAATCAAAAACACTGGAAATAACAAATGTTGGAGGGGCTGCGGGGAGACGGGAACTCTTATACACTGCTGGTGGGAATGCAAAATGATACAGCCATTTTGGAAAATGATATGGCGTTTCCTCAGAAAGCTAGAAATAGACGTACCATTCGATCCAGCAATCCCACTCCTAGGAATATATCCTAGAGAAATAAGAGTCATCACTCGAATAGACATATGCACACCTATGTTCATGGCAGCATTATTCACAATAGCAAAACGATGGAAACAACCTCGATGTCCATCAACAGACGAATGGATACACAAACTATGGTACATACACACAATGGAGTACTATGCAACGAGAAAGAACAATGAATCGGTGAACCAACTCATAACATGGATGAAACTGGAGGACATCATGCTGAGTGAAATAAGTCAATCACAAAAGGACAAATATTGTATGAGACCTCTATTGTAAAAACCCATGAAAAAATTCACATGCAAAATGTAACAATCCTTGTTGGTTACCAGGGATGGGGGGGGGGGGGGATACTAAATAGGTAATAGGTAAGTGGTAACTTGGGTGAGAGATGAGATAGTACATAGTACAGGGGAAACTAACACAACCTGCACAAGGAAAGGTCTTGGAGGCCCTATAGACACATCCAAACCCCCCGAGGGACTGAGTTGTTGGACGGAGGGCTCTGGGGACCATGATCTCGGGGAACATCTAGCTCAATTGGCATGACACTACTTATAAAGATAATGCTCTACATTCTACCTTGGTGAGTAGTGTCTGGGGTCTTAAAAGCCTATGAGCGGCCATCTAAGATACTCCACTGATCTCATCCCTTCGGGAACAAGGGAGAATGAAGAGAACAGGATACAAGGAAAAGATTAGTCCGAAGGACTAATGGTCCACAGCTACCAAGGCCTCCACGGGACTGAGCCCAGTACAGCTGGATGGTGCCCGGCTACCACCAATGACTCCTCTGACCAGGATCACAACAGAGGGTTCTGGGCAGAGCTGGAGTAGGATGTAGAGCATAATTTTAACTCCCAAAAAAAAAAAAAAAAAAAAAAGAAGACCAGATATACTGGCCTAAAGAATACTAGAGAAACCTCGAGAGTGTGGCCCCCAGACACCCTTTCAGCTCAGAGGGGAAGTTACCTTCAAGGTTCGATGTTAAGCCTGGGAATGGACACCCCAGTAAAACTAAATGGGACTAACGATGTACAGGAGTCCGGTGACAAGGGCCAGAAGGCAGAGGGAGAGTCGGAAACTGATGATAAGGAACACAAATTGAATAAGGACACTGTCGATGTATTGTGAGATTGTTGACCACTGCTATAGGGCAACATTTGTAGTAACTATTAAATGGGAGGCTGTTTTGTCCTGTAAGCCTTCATCTTGGGCGAGAATGGCAGCACAATTGGAAGAGCATAGTCAATATCACTTAAATGTGTAAGTAAAAAGTTTTGAAATGGTGTTTAAATAAAATAAAAATAAATAAATAAATAAATAAACAAATGAGACTAAAGAGGTACAATAGTCCACTGACAAGGTCCAGAAGACAGAAGGGGACAAGGAAGCCCCCTGGTGATAGGGAACACAAGGTGGAGTAAGGATATTCTTGATGTGCTGTGAGATTGTTAACCATTGTCATAGGGCAACATGTGTAGTAACTGTTAAAAACTATTTTGTTCTGTAAGCCTTCATCTTAAGTGAGAATAACAGCACAGTTGGAAGAGCGTAGTCAATGTCACTGAACTGTGAATGTAGAAAATTTTGAAACGGTGTATCTTTGGCCATCTGTAATTTTCATCAAAAAAAAAGGTTGAGAATTTAGAGGCTTAATACGTTGTGGGGTTGTTAACCAATGTCAAAAAAAACAACATGTGTACTACTGTTTCATGAGAAACTATTTGCTCTGTAAGCTTTCACCTGAAGTACAATAAAATATATATATAAAAATAAAAATAAAAAATAAAAAATAAAAAAAAAAAATAATGAAACATTTGGGAAATACAGTTTGGCAAGTCCAAAAATATTTAGTAATAATATGATATACTTACTCTTGAAAATTTAGACAATTCAGAGAAAAGAAAAAAAAAAGAAGGGTAAAAAGCCCATATGTCCATATTCTGGTCACCCCAAAATATCTACTATTCATATTTTTGTATATTCAGCCCATGTATTATTTTCTATGCAAGTTATTTTTCTTGTAGTAGTTACGTAATTATATTCTGACCACCATGGCTTACTCAAACACAAGTCCTAGAATCCATTAATGCCAGCCAACTTCATTAGCAGATACTTGGTAGAGTTACTCCATGGAGTATATCAGAAGGCACAGAGGCACCATGAGTAAGTTGGCATCACAGGAGACACTGGAATGATTAAGAACTTTCCTATGTTACTTCCAGTACTGGATGGCAGACTGAAAGATTACCCAAGAAGGTCACCATCTGTGAAAGATCCACCAAAGAATTCAGGGCAGTCTTAGTGATAATCCTCCTGAAGAGATGTAGTCTCAAGGCGATGATTATACACCCTCCTCACACCTCTGATACTTTCAGGTACTTCCTTCCTATAAGAGGTTTTTCTTCTTCCAGAAATAGCCATAGCATTTGGCCCATGCCCTGAAATATCTTCTTGGCAGAGATCCTGTTGTTATTCCATCACTGGGGTCTTCTGCCTCCTCTCGTGATCTTGTGCAGATGGAATGCATTCATTTGCACCCTCACCAGATTAAGGATGGACAGGACCGCTCCTAAATGACATGTCATCTGGATATAGAAGTACATTGTCTCTGGAGTTGGATAAAGTAATTTTAGTGGTTGAATTGCTCAATACCAGCCAGCCAGAGTTAGCAGTGAGTCCAGACTAGTATCCTCACACTGGACAGAGTGCATTCTGGATTTCCTGACTAACAAATTTGTCAGGATAGGAAAAACAAAATAGAAGAAGGAAGGAAAAAGGCTTGTGTCTCAGTATTGCAATTGCATCATGCCCTACTATTAAGGAATGGCTGGGAATGAACGGGAACTTTTGGATTATTGTATTTGGCCTCATATGGCCTTAGACAAGAGATCTTGTCATTTGGCCGATGAGTACTGAGTTCCAGGCTAGCCCATTTTCTGTTTGGGTCTGCCTTTGAGTATTTTTCCTGTGATCCCATGTTAGTCAGTCTAGTGTTCTGCTGCCTGGAGTGAACAGTGATCTGTTGTTGGATGATGTCTTAATATCCCAATAGCAAACACATCTGTCCCTTTAGTATTTGAATGTGTGTAGGGTATCTGCAGTTGGAAAGTCAGTGTCTCTACACGAGCATCCAAGGCACTGGACAACTACTTGGATCCAGGTATGGTCAATTTGCATGCACTTGAGGGACACCTTTATTTTACCATTCTTATTTCAAGAAAGAAAAGGTATAATTTTAAGGTTCTTCTTTGTGCTGACTTCCACATGACTTAAGCCCTTCTCTAATATTCCCTTGTTCTTAGGCAGTTAGCAGTCAATTCAATTGTGCACCTTCCTTCCATGGTCATGGGAACGGGTTTTCTATCATGGTATTTTTATTTTTCCATATAAAAGGGATATGGGCAAAATAAGCCTGTTTAAGTTACATCCTTGATCTAAAATCCATAATAACCATCAATGAGATCATCCAACAATTTGGGCAGTTCAACTTGGTCCTGACTGGGGTTATATATTCATAGTGATGAATATGGTCACAAGAGCAACATGTTTTACTCCCTGCCCCCCATTTCTATTTAATGAGGGTGTGTAGCACTTAAGCAATCCTGTGTGATCTTAGACAGAGCTTCTTGGTCACATGCGGAGGTTCATGAAAGTTTACCATTTGTTCGGGCCTGCAAATCATAAGGTCATCTAATACACTTTGTATAAGGGGCCGTCATTAAGGATCAAAATCTACCCACCAGAGTTTTCTGAGTGGCACAAATGGTTAAGTGTTCGACTGTTAGCCGAAAGGTTGGTGGTTCAAATCCACCCAGAGGTGCCTTGGAAGACAGGCCTGGCAATCTGCCTCCCATAAGTCACAGCCTTGGAAATCCTAGGCAGTTTTACTCTTCACATATGGAGTCGCCATGAGTTGGAATCAACTCGATGGCGACTAACAACAACATCGGAGTTTTCAAACTGGAATTTCAGTAAGGTGCTAACTCTCAAGGGAGTTCTCCCAATCCAGGACACGGCAAATTCTTTCAAATTGAAAACCTCCATAGGTTAAAATGTCAGTGAGTTTATCCCATTGGGTTCTAGCCCTGGATTTCTCACTGTGAACGTGACTGACTACTACGCCTCTAGCAGAGAATTTCTTACTGTCAGGATGCACATTGACCTCTAGTCTTTTGGTTCGCTTTTTCTCTTTTAAGAGTTTTATTGAGGTTTAATTTACATTCCATAAAATTCACCCATTTTAAGTGTACAATCCAATGTTTTTTAAATAAATTTATAGAGTTTTGAAACCCTCATCACAATCCAGATTTAGAACATTTCTATCATTCCAAGTGTATCCCTCGTGTCTATTTGTAATCTCTGCTTCCAGCTCCAGATCCAGAGAATCACTAGTCCACCTTGTGTCTCTATTAATTTGACTTTCCTGGATATTTCATAGGAATTGAATCATACAATTGTTGTCTTTTGTGTCTGGTTTGTTTTGCTTAACATAATGTTTTGAGGTTCATTCACAGTGTAGCAAGCATCAGTAGTTTTTTCCTTTGAATTGCTGAATACTGGTCCATAAGAAGCATAAAACACATTTTGCTTAATCATTTAATATTTAGTGATGGTTACAGTTGTATAGTGTATTTTCTCCACCCAATTACTTTCAATATACTTGTTTTTTTATTCTGGCGTATGTCTCTTGTAGACAACATATTGTTGGATCTTATTTTTTCATTTAGTGTAACTGCCTCTGATATTTGATTGAAAAGATTCATTCATTAAAATTTAATGTAATTATTGATAGTTGGATTGATAGCTACTGTTTTCCATTGTTTTCTATGTGTCTCATATATTTTTTGTTCCTCTCTTCTGTCTTTATTGTTAACTAGAAATGTTCTAGTATACCAGTTTAATTCCTTTATTTGTAATACTCTAGTTTGAGTTATTTTCTTACTTGCTGCTCGTGGACTATAAAGTAAGTATTAATTTATCTAAATCTTGTTGCTGTTGTTAGTAGAACTGCTCCATAGAGTTTCAAGGATGTAAACTTTCAGAAGAAGACTGCCAGGCCTGACTTCCAAGGCGATGTGGCGGGGTTAAAACCACCAACCTTTCTGCTGGTAGTCTTACATTTAACCATTTGTGCCACCCAGGGACTCTCTATCAAAATCTACTTTGGATTAATTCTGATAAAATATAGAAACATCACTCCATTTTCCACCCTTTTGTTCATGCTATTATTGTCATATATATTTCACCTTTGCAAGCTGAATTATATGACTTTGTAATTTTTATGGAATCTTATGTGTCTTATAACATTGAAAAGAAGATAAGAAAAATGTTGTTATTAGGTGCCATCGAGTTGGTTCCAACTCATAGTGACCCTAGTATGCCAGAAAGAACATTGCTTGGTCCTGTGCCATCCACACAACAGTAGGAATATTTGAGCTCACTGTTGCAGGCACTAGGTCAATCCATCTCATTGAGGATTTTCCTCTGACCCTCTACATTACCAAGCATGATGTCCTTCGCCAGGGACTGGTTCCCCCTGATAACATGTCCAAAGTATGTGAGACGAAGTCTGCCCATCACCATTCTCACAGGAGAATTCTGGGTATACTTCTTCCAAGACAGATTTTTCATTCTTCTGGAAGTCCATGGTATATATTCAATATTCTTTGCTAAATATTGATAAGGAAAAAAATACATTATATATGGTATATATATGTATACACACACACACACACACACGCATATATATATATATATATATATATATACATATATATACTATTTTTCTATTTAGCTACCTATTTGTCCTTTCTGGTGCAAATTATTTCTCTGTGTGAGTTTGACTAATTGTCTGATATCATTTCCTTTTGGCCTGAAAGAACTTTTTTCAGTATTTCTTGTAAGGCATGTATAGTATCAATAGATTCTCTGAATCTTTTTTTATCTGAGAATACGTTTGTTTTGCCTTGATTTTTTTAAGGATAGTTTTGCTGGCTATAGATATTCTTAGTTGACAGGTTTTTTGTTGTTGTTGTTGTTTATTCATTTTGTGTTTTTATCACTTTGAATTGTCATCACTCTGGCTTCTGACCTCAGTTCTTTCTAATGAATTGCTATCTTCCTGTAGAAGATGAATCAGTTTTCTCTTGCAACTTTCAAATGACTGTTATAATGTTGAGGTGTGGCTATCTTTGTTTATCCTACTTGGTGTTTATAGAGCTTCCTGAATCTGTACATTAATGTTTTTCATAAAATTTGGCAAACTTTTAGCCATAATCTCTTTTTTAATTTTTTTTATTGTACTTTAGATGAAGGTTTACGGAACAAGTAGTTTCTCATTAAACAGTTAGTACATACATTGTTTTATGACATTGGTTAACAACCCTAGGACATGTCAACACTCTCCCTTCTCAACTTTGGGTTCCCTATTACCAGCTTTTCTGTCCCCTCCTGCCTTCTAGTCCTTGTCCCTGGGCTATTGTGCCCATTAGTCTCGTTTTGTTTTATGGGCCTGTCTAATGTTTGGCTGAAAGGGTGAACCTTTAGCCATAATCTCTTTAAATAATTTTTCTGCTCCTTTCTTTTCTCCTGTCTTTCTAGGGCTCCCATTTTACGCTTACTGCTTTTCTCCAAAGGTCTCTGACGTTCTATTTTTTAATATTCTTTTTCTTCTTTAGTTTAGATCATTTCTATCGAAATATCTGCAAGTTGAAGGGCTTTCTTCTGCCATCTTAAATATGCTGAGCTTCTCTAGTGATTTTTATATTTCAGTTACTGTAGTTTTAACTTCAAATTTTCCATTTAGTTCTATTTTATAACTTCTCTTTATTGAGATTTTCTGTTTAGTAAATAGTAGTTACCATACTTACAATTAATTCTTTAAAAATGATTTCTTTTAGTTCATTGTATATATTTGTATATAGCTGCATTGAAGTCTTTGTCTGCTTAGTCCAACATCTGGCCCACTCAGATACAGTTTTATGTTTGCTTTTTTTTTTTTTTTTTTTAGTATGGCTATACTCTCCTCTGTCCTATAGGATCATTATGAGTCGGAATGTACTTGACAGCAACAGGTTTGATTTTTTTGTTTTTTTGGTGTTTTGATACTCTCCTCATAATATATTTCATAATATTTTGTTGAAAATTTGCCATTTTAGATAACAATTGTATCAACTCTGAGTTCTGATTACTGATGGGAGTTGTTGTTGAGAATTTTTGGTTTGTTTGATTTTATAATAAATTGCCAAAATTAATTCTATGGAGTTTCTCTCTCTCCTGTAATATGCAGTCTCTGATGTCTTTGCTCAGAATATAATTTTTACTCTTATTTTTATTTTTAAGGCTCGGTTCCTACTTTATTGGTCTTGCTTCCCATTGACCCTTTTCTGGCTAGTCTACCAACTTATTGTTTGCCTCACCTAGGTAGAGAGAGGAATGGAAGCAGCCACATACTAAAACACCACACAATCCCATTGTTCTTATATGAGGGTTAGTAGATTTTCTTAAATAAATGCTTGTCCATTTGTTCTATGCTTTTTGGTCAACAGCCAGAGTAATCCTTTCATTATTAGTGAGATTAAACACCTTTCTGCCTATTTTTCCACTAGTTATATTTTCTATTCTGTAATTGTTCTATTTATGTCATTTGCCCATTTTATAGTTTTTTTTTATCAATTTGTGATAATACTTGAAAGTTCCTCAACATGTTTGTGACAAACATTACTTTCATTTAGTGTTTGTCTGTTCCTTTGCAAATTCCTATATTTAGAAAACTTAAGAGTTAATTAAACCAATATTCTCACATTATACATCAATCATTATATTATTAAAATATATCTTTGCATAAAATATATCTTAGCATGCAGAAAAGAAAGGCAAGTAAAGATAGAAAAGCACTTAAGTTTCTGTATTAATCAGAGAATAGTAACCAGTTGTTCTTTATTTCTATAATTGGAAAAATAAGGGGAAATGTCAGACTGCATGTAAGCTTCCTCATATGGTAATTAGCTTCTGGAAGAGATTAATTAATGCAAAAGGTTGTGATTTACCCTTCAAATATCTTGGAAAATAGTTTTACTTCTTCAACCACTAAAATGTAATGTTTTTACTCTAAAAGGGATTTGTGGGACAGAATAATATGCTTAGAAACATCATATTATAAATTAATCAAGCAAAGGAGAATGAAGAACACCAAAGACACAAGGAAAGTATTAGCCCAAGAGACAGAAAGGGCCACATAAGCAAGAGACTTCATCAACCTGAGACCAGAAGAAATAGATGGTTCCCGGCTACCACCAATGACCGCCCTGACAGGGAACACAATAGAGAGTCCCTGGTGGAGCAGGAGAAAGGTAGGGTACAGAACTCAAATTCTAGTAAAAAGACCAGACTTAATGGCCTGACTGAGACTGGAGGAACCCTGGAAGACACAGCCTCTGGAATCTCTGTCAACCCAGAACTAAAACCATTCCTAAGGCCAACTCTTCAGACAAAGATTGGACTGGACTGTGGGACATAAAATGATACTCGTGAAGAGTGTGCTTCTTAGCTCAAGTAGATACATGAGACTAAATGGGCAGCTCCTGTCCTGAGGTGAAATGAGAAAGCAGAGAGGGTTAGGAGCTGGTTGAATGGACACAGGAGATCAGGAGTGGTAAAGGAGGCTGTGCTGTCACAGCATAGGGAGAGCAATTAGGGTCACATAACAATGTGTGCATAAATTTTTGTATGAAAGACTAACTTGAATTGTGAACTTTCACTTAAACTACAACAATAAAAAAAAGAAATTAATCGATACAACTTTTCAATTGTTGCTAAATCTTAATGGTGAAAAAATATTTTGTGTTACTGTTTAATGTAAACTTTTTTCGTCTTGGCTTCCAATAATGCTTTCATACATATGTCACTAGCCTATGACCCTTAGTTGTTTTTGTTTTTGTTTTCCTGCTGTTATTTCTTTCTCATTGTCTGCAGTAGGTAGAGTCTGCCCCTATAATAAGCACACTGAACATAACCTATTTGTCTAGGTGCTTTTTTTCCAGTATGTTTAGCTACATAATTAGTATAAGTTATGCAATATTTTTTACAAATGTAACCATTTTTCTTGAAGTCTGACCATATGGACATCTGCTTCCCCCTACAATCAGGAGGCCAAATAAGACTTTGGCTGGGCATTTACAACCCCTACTGACTTTTGAGGGAACAACTAAAACTCATCCAAGAACAAAATTTATCTCATAAAAATGAATAAGCGAAGAAATTTTGGACTTTTATATACAAGTAAGAACTTTATTATTTTTAGCTATTAAATAGTACAGAATGGAAGCAAATGCAACTACAAAAAAAAAGTGAAGATGACTATTATTTTACCTTATGATTAATTCTTCCTTGTTTTAGTGGTGCTTCTACTCAAAGGTCTCTATATCCTCAAATCAAATAGTTTACCAATTTAATTACAATATGTAACCTGTTTTAAGTTCAGTGGAAAAGTGAGTCTAATAATTTATTTTTGTTTGCGTCCCTAATTATCTACTCTTTGCATGTCTTTTTTGTATATTATCATCTTCCTTTTTAATTTTTGCTTCTTTTAGAAATTATCTTAACATGTCTCATATTTGCAGAAAGTTTGGTAAATCAATTCATGTGTAATTATCTTTTGATTATTTTCTACATTCCTCCTTCTCTTCCTTTGCTCTGAGTTTCTAAGCATTGCTTTTTTATATCTAACTAGTTAATTTGATATTACTCTCCACAGGAATTATGACATTTTGAATAATACATTTCTTAGCTGAAACAGTTTCACAGATAGGAAAAGTAAATAAAAGATATTGTGTGCTTTTGTGTTCATGTTGTTCACCCACCTACATTAGACTGGAAATTCTTATGTTACAAGGAGGTTGCCTTGTCTAGTTGTCTACTTGAAAGATGATATATGAAATTCTAAATTCATTTTTCTCCAAATCTAAATTCCCAGAACAGGTTACAAAGGTGATGTAAGCTAAATACAACTGGGGAACAGGACTGATTTTTGCTACCCATAAACATTTTTTAATTATTACTACATTTTGCCTGTCATTACCTTCAAAACTTTATTAAAATCCGTTGCTGTTGAGTCGATTCTGACTCACAGCGACCCTACAGGACAGAGTAGGACTGTCACATAGTGTTTCCAAGGAGTGACTGGTGGATTCGAACTGTTAACCTTTTGATTAGCACCTGAGCATAACGTATTTTTACTATTATGCTTGCTTTGGAAAGAGGGATCAGTTACTTCTATGTTGGATGAAGCTCTCAATTTAGACTTCCTTGGTGATGGCTTCCATAAATAGTGAAATAACATATCAAGATATTTTGGTGAGTTCTCCCTGGATAGCTCTGTCTTTTGTATTTCTTTGCCTTGAGAATTTTTTGCAAGACTTAGTTTATAAGAAAAGATATTTTAACTTTGTAACAGGTTAAACTCAGTGAAAAAATCACATTTGGTATATGTATGGGGGTGTGTAAATGAGAAAATATGCCTTAAAGAAGGTGCAAGGAGCACAAGAGAATGTTTTTAGAGACTGGTTTTCATGATTACTGGATATCATGTCTCACTGTTTGTTAATATGTTGGGAAGTTGCCAAGACCACAGTGAATATGGCATGATGAGCCAAGAAGGTTGAATCCAAGGTTACACTCCCATAAAAATCCATTGCCGTAGTCAAAGACACTTCACAGACACATCCAAATGCCCTGAGGGACTGAGCTACTGGGCTGAGGGCTAGGGACCATGGTCTCGGGGGACATCTAGCTTAATATAGTCTATAAAGAAAATATCTGACTGTGATGAGTAGTGACTGGGGTCTTAGAAACCTGTGAGCAGCCATCTAAGATACATCTACTTGTCCCATCCCTGCTGAAGCAAAGGAGAATGAAGAAAACCAAAGACACAAGGCAAAGATTACTCCAAAGGACTAAAGAACCACAACTACCACAACCTCCACCAGACTGAGCCCAGAACAACTAGATGGTGCCTGATTACCACCACCGAATGCTCTGGTGAAGATCACAATAGAGGGTCCCAGACAGAGCAGAAGAAAAATGTAGAACAAAATTCAAATTCGTACGCACACACACACACACACAAACACACACAAAGACCAGGCTTGCTGGTCTGACAGAGACTGGAGAAACCCCAAGAATGGGGATGGACCCCCGTTTAACTCAGTATTGAAGTCACTCTTGAGGTTCATCCCTCATCCAGAGATTAGACAGGTCTATAGAGCCAACAGTAACGCACGTGAGGAACATGCTTTTTAGTTTAATCATGTATACGAGACTAATGAGCACACCAGCCCTGGTGGCGTAGTGTTTAAGAGCTAAGGCTGCTAACCAAAAGGTCAGCAGTTCGAATCTACCAGCCGCTCCTTAGAAATCCTATGGGGCAGTTCTGCTCTATCCTATAGGGTCGCTATGAGTCAGAATTGACTTGATGGCAACGGGATTTTTTTTTAAATAGGGCTAACAGTAACATACATGAGGAACGTACTTCTTAGTTCAATCATGTATACAAGACTAATGGGCACACCAGCCCAAAAGCAAAGATGAGAAGGCAAAAAGGGACAGGAAAACTGGATGAATGGAAGCAGGAAAACTGGGGTAGAGAAGGGGAAAGCTGGGATGGAGAAGGGGAGACTGTTGACACACCTCAGGGATGGCAACCAAAGTCACAAAATAATTTGTGTATTAACTGTTTAATGAGAAACTAATTTGCTCTGTAAACTTTCACTTAAATCACAATTAAATAAAAACAAAACAAAACATTGACTTGGAGCCAATTCAAACTCATAGTGATGCTATGGGACAGTGCAACTCTGGTGGCATAGTGGTTAAGAGCTGCGGCTGCTAAGCAAAAGGTCAGCAGTTTGAATCCACCAGCCACTCCTTAGAAACCCTATGGGGCAGAGTATGCCCTATAAGGTCACTGTGAGTCAGAATCAACTAGATGGCAGTGGGCTTGCTGGTTTGTTTGTTTGTTTTTACTGCCCCGTCGGGTTTCCAAGGCTGTGGATCTTTAAGGAAGGAGACTGCCACATCTTTCTCCCCCAGAGCAGCTGGTGGGTTTGAATCGCCAAATAGTCAGTTAGCAGCCAAGTGGTTAACCACTACACCACGAGGGTGAGAATCCCATAAATCAGGCAGGGCATACTGACACTGGACCACTCAGCTGTGACAGCAAACATTTCAATATTAACCAGTAATAACCGACCACTAGAGGGCTTGCCTGATTCGTCAGCACTACCTGAGATCACTGAACTGTCTTAAAGGAAGCTCAGTGACAACTGGGAACGAGTTTCGTGACAGCATATGAGCTGAGGATGCCCTAGGAGCTCAGTCCAAGTTGTCTGGAAAATGATTGGTGGGGGCAGGGGAAGGGATTCCTTTTTTCCTATCCAGAGGGATGGTACCCCAGCTTAGCTTCCCATGAGACCAATGAATTTGACCTACTGGAAGGGAGATTATATTGTTCTATAAACTCCACAGTAGCCAAATTCTTCAAATTACATAGTAAATACCTTCTCCAGACAACTCCTATTAACAGCTGGCATGAAAACTTGGTGTAAAACAATCTGATTATTCTTGCACTTGCAAGATTGTCCTCATGCTTGCAAAAAGTGGAAGACTACAAATCTTGGACCAAAATCTATGCCCTGTCTAGGTATGACCCTAGGAAATGATGACAGACTGCAGTTCTGTGTGGGTCTCTGTCTCTCTGAACTTCACCTTATGAGTTTTCCTTTTCCCTAACAGAACTAATGGCTTTACCCATGCTCTGTGACATTGAGCAATATGTTCGTAATGATTTACATGTCCTAAATGGGGTTTGCTATGCAGAACGTTGTTCTGCTGCTATTCATAAGGTTTTCACTGGCAAATTTTTTCAGAAGTAGACTGCCAGTTTGTCTTAGTCTGGAAGTTCCACTGAAACCTGTCGACCATGGGTGACCCCACTGGTACTTGAAATATTGGTGGCATAGCTTCCACTATCACAGCAACATGAAAGCCACCACAGTACAACAACATGTACTTTGGACATGTTATTAAGAGAGACCATTCCCTGGAGAAGGACATCATGCTTGGTAAAGTAGAGGATCAGGTAAAAAGAGGAAGACCCTCAAGAAGAAGGATTGACACAGTGGCTGCAACGATGGGCTCTAACATAGCAACAATTGTGAGAATGGCAGAGGACCAATCAGTGTTTCGTTCTGTTGTACGTAGGGTCGCTGTAAGTTGGAACCAACACAACAGCACATAACGACAATAACAACAATGCAGAACATTACTGAAATGTATTTCCGGCATAGTTAAATTTGTGGACTGATATTTATCCTTATTACATATGTATGGCTTAATTATAAATCTAATATCCATAAATAAGAAGTCTGCATTGTGGCTATATGTTACTCATTCAATATAAGATCCATAAAACGCCTACATAGTAGAGTATTCAAGTTATTGGTAAACAGAAGAAATCAGTCAACAAGACTGAGAGACATTAACTGAGGCTGTAAAACAGGGGTGGGCAAAGAATGGTTATTATATTTTTCAAGTAAAAGAAGAAAAAGGAAGAGGAGGAGGAGGAACAGAGACCATATGTGGCCCACAAAGTCTAAGATATTTACTATCTGCCTCTTACAAACAAGTTTGCCAATTTCTGCTCTAAAATAAAAGGGACCGGTCTTTTATTTTAGAAGATAATTTGGTATTTTCATAGAAATGTATATTTGTGTTCTACTGGATGAGAAATACCACAGAATGATCAAATAGGATCTAAAAATTCTCCCTTTAGATTATTCACCTAATAATCTAATAATCACCAGATAGTATTTCTTTTCATTTTTTAAATGATTCTTATAAAATATTTGTTTTACTTTTTTACATGTAATAAGTAATAATTGATTACAAAAATGAAAGCCAAAATGTAATTGCACATGCTCTCTTTATTTACTTATTTAATTTATTTTTATTGTGGTTTAGATGAAAGTTTACAGAGCAAACTAGTTTCTCATTAAACAACTAATGCACGTATTGTTTTGACACTGGTTGCCACCCCTGTGATGTGTCAAAACTCTCCTCTTCTCAAACTTGGGTTCTCCATTTCCATCCACCCAGCTTTCCTGTCTCCTCCAGCTTTCTCGTCCTTGCCCCGGGATGGTGTGCCTATTTAGTCTTGTATACATGGTTGAGCTACATATGTTATTGTTTGTTTTATGAGCTTGTCTAATCTTTAACTGAACGGTGAACCTCAGGAGTGACTTCAGTACTGAGTTAAAAGGGTGCCCAGGGCCATACTCTCAGAGTTTCTCCAGTTTCTGTCAGAACAGTAAGCCTGGTCTTTTTTTGTGAATTTGAATTTTGTCCTACATTTTTCTCCAGCTCTGTCTGGGACTTTCTATTTTGATTCATGTCAGAGAAATCAGTGGGGTTAGTCAGATACTATCTAGTTATGCTGGACTCAGTCTGGTGGCGGCTGTGGTAACTGTGGTCCATTAGTCCTTTGGACTAATCTTTCCCTTGTGTCTTTGTTTTTCATCATTCTCCCTTGCTCCAGATGGGGTGGGACCAGTGGAGTATCTTAGATGGCTGTTAACAAGCTTTGAAGACCCCAGACACTACTCACCAAAGTGTAATGTAGAACATTTTCTTTTAAACTATATTAGGCCAATTGAGCTAGATGTTCCCCGAGATCATGGTCCCCAGACCTCAGCCCAGTAATTCGGTCCCTCAGGGAGTTTGGATGTGTCTCTGAAGCTTCTATGACTTTAACTTGGTCAAGATGTGCTGATTTTCCCAGTAGCACATGCTCTCTTTAAACAATATTGTTTAGGTAGTGTTTAATGAGCTAGAAATATTAAACATTTTCTGGGATAGGCTCATGCCTTGGTGTCTGTTCTTGGCAGATTAACAATTTTATTCTTTACTTCCTGACTGTGGGGAAGAGAGAAGGGAAGGGTGAATTTATTTTCTATAGTAAGATACTGGTGGTATTATACAGATCGTCTCATAAACTATGCTTAAATAACATAATGTTTAAACTGTTTACTGCCTTAAATCCTTGACAACTTCAATATTTCCTCCATTTATCATGATCTTGATTATTGGTCCAGTTGTGAAGATTTTTATTTTCTTCATGTTGAGGTGCAATCCATACTGAAGGCTGTGGTTTTTTATCTTCATCATTAAGTGCTTCAAGTCCTCTTTACTTTCAGCAAGCAAGGTTGTGTCATCTGCATATTGCAGGTTGTTAATGAGTCTTCCTCCAATCCCGATGTTGCATTTTTCTTCATATAGTCCAGCTTCTCAGATTATTTGCTCAGCATACGGATTGAATAAGAATGGTGAAAGGATACAACCCTGAAGCACACATTTCCTGACTTTAAACCATGCCGTAACCCTTGTTCTGTTCGAAAGACTACCTCTTGGTCTATGCACATGTTCCTCATGAGCGTAATTAAGTGTTCTGGAATTCCCATTCTTTGGATTGTTGTCCATAATTTGTTGTGATCCACAGAGTTGAATGCCTTTGCGTAGTCAATAAAACACAGGTAAACATCTTTCTGGTATTCTCTGCTTTCAGCCAAGATCCATCTGACATCAGCAATGATATTCCTCATCCCACGTCCTCTTCTGAATCTGTCTTGAACTTCTGGCAGTTCCCTGTTGGTGTACAGGAATTGCTTTTGAATGATCTTCAGCAAAATATTTCTTGTGTGTGATATTAATGATATTGTTTGATAATTTCCACATTCTGTTGGATCACCTTTCTTTGGACTGGGCGCATATATGGATCTCTTCCAGTTGGTTGGCTATCAAGCTATCTTCCAAATTTCTTGACACAGATGAGTGAGCACATCTAGCACTGCATCTTTTGTTGAAACATCTCAGTTGGTATTCCTTCAAGTCCTGGGGTGTTGCTTTTCATCATTTCCTTCAATGCAACTTGAACTTCTTCCTTCAGTACCATCTCTTCTTGATGATATGCTACCTCCTGAAATGGCTGATTATCAACTGATTTGATATTTTCCTTGGATCAACAATCAATGCCCATAGAAGCAACAGTCACAAAATGACGTATCGCATTGGATAAATCTGCTGCAAAAGACCTCTTTAAAGTGTTAAAAAGCAAAGATGTCACTTTGAGGACTAAGGTGCACCTGACCCAAGCCATAGTATTTCCAATCACCACATATGCATGGGAAAGCTGGCCAATGGATAAGGAAGACTGAAGAATAATCGATGCCTTTGAATTTTGGTGTTGGTGAATAATTTTGAATATACCATGGGCTTCCAGAATAACAAATAAATCTGTGTTGGAAGAAGCACAGCCAGTACGCTCTTTAGAAGCAAGGATGGTGAGATGTCTTCTTATGTACTTTGGACATTATATCAGGAGGAACCAGTCCCTGGAGAAGGACATCATGCTTGGTAAAGTAGAGGGTCAGGGAAAAAGAGGAAGACCCTCAATGAGATGAATTGACACAGTGGCTGCAACAATGGGCTCAAGCATAGTAAATATCGTGAGGATGGCACAGGACCAGGTAGTATTTTGTTCTGTTGTACATAGGGTCATTATGAGTTGGAATTGACTCAGCATCACCTAAAAACAACACTGCCTTAAAGGTTTAGCGTTACCTTGTTCTTTTATCAGGTATTTTCAAGAATCTATCAACTTGATGATTCTTCTGATTTTTAGTTATGTCACTTTTAGGGATTATTTTCTAGGACAAATTCATAAAATGATGACAGTGATTTTATAAAAATGAGCAGAATAGTAGTTTCTTTGATAAAGGAATTAAAAGGAGAAAGTTAAAAACGCATTAGCATTAAATTACACAAATGACATGGATTTTAGTTGGCCAGATGTGGTTGATGTTCTACACCATAGCAATAATTTATGATGTCTGCTCTACTTAGAATTGTGAAACCCTGAAGATCTCGTGTACACTTAACCTACTTTGGTCACATCAGGACTGTTTTTATACAGGTTGCTTTATGTAGATGCTTTACAACAGTTTCAGTGTGTACCTTTTTTCTTCAGTAACTGTTGAAGTCTTCATTTACACTGAACAAATTATCTTGAGCAGCAGGTAGGAAGCAATCAGCAAGGTGTAGCTGGAAATAGGTCTATTTTCATTATGTGTTGGAAAGGGCCAGGGGACATGACATTTGTCTAGCCTGGCAAGGGAGGACTCTACTAGGAGGGGGGAGAAAAAGCAGAAAAAAACCACACTCACTGTTGAGCTGTTGTCTTGCTGAGAACTCACGATAAAAGGAAATTTCAGAGAGTACATAGTTTATGCTGTAAAGTAAACACTTTTTCCTATGGCTCATGTAACAAATGAATTCAAGACAAGTTATTAAGTACTGCCTTTTAAGGTGTATTTTATTTTCTTTCTACAATAATTTCGATTTCTCTTTATCTTAGGGTTTATCAAATTACATTTTTATGAGTAAATAAAAAATACATGAGAGCTAAGAAAAAATATTCAAAAGTAATTTGGAAATAATGCTTTTTGAAAAAGAGGGAAATTTAACCCTATTTACGAGTAAAGTTAAAGTATGAAAAATTAGATTATGAGGCTGATTTGACACTCAAAGGTGCTGACATCTTCCTGAGCTTTTCTGAATAACTAGATATGTTATTCTTAGCCCTGCAACATCTAGGAATATCTGGCAGAAACTGGAAACGGATTTTACTCCATCATGATAAAAAGCCTACAAAATATTTTATCCAAAAAATATATATATTATTAGAAGAGCTGGTTCACCACCTTTAGAAATAGTTTATAATTTTAAAAGGCCCACATGAGTTTATAGAATCACCACTGCAATTAAAATGAGAAGGAACCACCAATATTCATTTAGTTTTAGGTGACCACATCTTTGCTAATCCAAAGATGATGCATGTTTCCTTAAAATGACAGTGCCAACTGATGCTTGATTATGTGTCATTCAGTTCCAATAACATATTTTTATATGGTAGACCCAGAGAAAATCTGTAGGCATTAAACTATAAAATTTAACAAAGACTAGCTTTCTGTGTTAAGATTTAAGCAAAGAAAATTCAAGCTGGTAGCAGAGATAATGCCACTTTTCTGGAAACTAGCCCAGGACTGGGTGGTGGTGAACACACCAAATAGCAATTTGGAAATGATAATTTCAATTATGAAATATTCTATAGGTTAAATAGCATTATTTAGGATAATTAATCAGAAAAATTGCTGAAGATGGTAAATGATTTAGAATTTGTATAACTCTTTCTGGTGGTGGTAGTGGTTGGAGGTGAAATCTGACATTTGGCTACAGAAAAAAATAATATTTAAAAAAAGGAAAAATAATACGATTTATATCTGTCTTAGTTTGATAACTTATAAGACCTTTGTGTATACTTCTAATAACTGAGATAACTTTGCTTTCTGAATCTGATTAGTGAAAAATAAAACATCCTTATGAGTTCCTATTAAACTTTCAAAATTTCTCATGGTCCCAATCAACATTTCTCAGTATCTGTATTAGATTGACCAGAACATGGCTAGTATTGTAACTTATTTTTGAAAACTTATTAGTTTTCTTCTTCCTTATAATTCATATGGGAGTTATCTGGATGCTGTCTTTACTATCTTTTCATGTTCTTTTCTTTACAGTAAATAATAAGTTTTTTTTGTAATTCTATTTAATTCTATAGCTAATAATTACTTGATATTTTAAATTTTGTATCATCTGACTTTCAAAAACTGTTCTAAATTTTTTTTTGTCTCTAAGTGTTGCTGTTTTTAGAAATAAGCCCTTTATAATTTTGCTTTAATGACACTTTTTCACTGTGAAATATTATACTTGTAAATGAAAGGGGACAAAATAAAATGTACGGCTCAATAAATTTTCACAAAGAAAAAAGCTTTCAATCGCCATCAACATACAAGAAATACAATATTATATCACTTCCTGTGCATTATAGGTTTATCACATAAATACACACTCCTAAATACTGTGACTTAGTTTTGTTTGTTTTTAAATTTTATATTCATGACATCTCTCTATGTGTATTATTTTGTATTTGGATTCTTTAACTCAACATTTAAAAATAGCCATGTCGACAGCAATGGGTTTGGTTTAGTTTTAGTTTGTTTATTGTAAGCACGCCATCATATTTCATGCACAAATATTAAACTAGTTGCCGTCAAGACGATTCCGACTTAATGATCCCAGGTGACAGAGTCTAACTGCTCCACAGGCTTTTCAAGCCTGTAATCTTTACAGAATCAAATCACCAGGTCTTTCTCCTGCAGAGCTGCTGTGTGGGTTCAAACAACCAAACTTTTCATCAGCAGCCAATCTCTTAACCTTTTGTACCACCAGGGTTTTATACAAATATACTCTACCGCCAAAAACCCATTCCTGTGGAGTCAATTCCAACTCATGGCGACCCCATAGGACAGAGAAGAAATGCCCCAATGGGTTTTCAAGGCTGTAAACTTTACAGAAGCAGGATGCCACATCTTTCTCCCACAGAGCAGCTGGTGGGTTCAAATTGACCTTTTGGTTAGCATCCAAGCACTTAACCACTGCACCACAAAGCCCCCCATAAAAATTACAGTCTTGGGAGGACTTCCAGCAAAACGGCACTTTAGGCAGAAGCACCAGGCCGTCCATCCACAGCAAAGATCCAAAAAACTAATCCAAACAACGAAACAGCAATCCTGAAACCCTAAAACATCAAATAAAGAGATAAAGAACTCAGCCAACCACCAAATGGACTGAGAAAACTGAGAGAGAACGGAGAATGACTGCTTCCGAGTCTCGGCTGCCACGCTCGTAGGATCTCGGGGCTTTTGTTTGTTTGTTTTGAATTATTTGTTTGTTTTCTAGGATGCAGGATCATACCAGCCAGATACCAATCTAGGAAATGAACTCTCAAGGACTACCCAAAACCAAAAGAAAAACAACAGGGAATCAGAGCACTTAATCAGTAAATGACAACAACATCAGAACAATAAAAGAGGGAATAAACGGTGTAGGTATAGAACCTTCTAATGGAGAGGAAGGCAAGACAATACCAAGTAATAATAGATTGCTTCAAACTTAGAAAGATAAGGGTAAATTTCATGCTAAACACAAAGAAAGTTAACAGACACACTCATAAAACTAAAGAGGAAAAACAAAGTCTCAGCAAAAACAAAACCTACAAAAACAAAAGAAATGAAAAAAAAAAATCAACAAACAAAAGTAACTCAGCACGGGAGATTAAGAAAACATCAGCTTCACAAAAAAATGCACTACAAAATGACAGCAACAAACTCATGTCTATCAATAATTACACTGAATGTAAATGGACTCAATGCACCCATAAAGAGAAGGAGAGTAACAGAATGGATAAGAAAACAGGATCTATCAATATGCTGTTTACAAGAGTCACACCTTAGAAACAAAGATGTGAATTTATTAAAAGTCAAAATGGAAAAAATTGGAAGTCAAATTGGAAAAAATATATCAAGCAAACAACTACCAAAAAAGAGCAGGAGAGGCTATACTAATCTCAGATAAAATAGACTTTAAAACAAAATCCACCATAAAAGACAAAGAAGGACACTGTATAATGATTAAGGGGATGATCCATCATGAAGACATAACCATAATAAACATATACACACCCTAAGACAGAGCTCCAAAATACATAGAACAAACTCTAACAACACTGAAAGGAGAAATTGACAGTTCCACAATAATAGTAGGAGACTTCAACACACCACTCTCAGTAAAGGACAGAACAACTAAACAGAAACTCAGCAAAGATACAGAAGACCTAAAGGGCACAATCAGACAACTTGATCTCATAGACATATAGAACACTCCATCCAACAGCTGCAAAGTACATGTTCTTTTCCAATGCACATGGAACGTTCTCCAGAATAGACCACACCTTAGGCCACAGAGAAATCCTCAACAAGATCCAAAACGTTGATAATTCCAAATATCTTCTCAGACCACAATGCCATCAAGGTAGAAATTAACAATAGAAAGAGCAAGGGAAAAAAACCAGTTACCTGGAAATTGAATAATATCCTGCTTACACATCACTGGGTAATAGAAGAAATCAGAGATGGAATCAAAAAATTCCTAGAATCAAATGAGAATGAAAGCGCATCATACCAAAACCTTCGGGACACAGCAAAGGCAGTCCTCAGAGGACAATTTATAGCAATAGATGCACACATCAAAAAAGAAGAAAGGGACAAAATCAAAACTTTAACTACAGAACTCAAACAAATAGAAAGAGAACAGCAAAAAAAGCCCACAACCACTAGAAGAAAGGAAATAATAAATATCAGAGCAGAAATAAATGAAATAGAGAACAGAAAAACAATAGAAAGAATCAACAAAACCAAAAGTTGGTTCTTTGAAAGAATCAACAAAATCGACAAACCACTGGCCAGACTGACAAAAGAAAAACAGGAGAGGACGCAAATAACCCAAATAAGAAATGAAATAGGGGACATTACAACAGACCCAACTGAAATAAGGATCATAACAGAATATTATGAAAAACTATACTCCAACAAATTTGAAAACCTAGAGGAATTGGATAAATTTCTAGAAACACACTACCTACCCAAACTACAACAAAGTGATGTTGAAAATCTGAACAGACCCAGAACAAGAGAAGAGATTGAAAAGGTAATTTAAAAAACTCCCAACCAAAAAAAGCCCTGGCCCAGATGGCTTCACTGGAGAATTCTACAAAACATTCACAGAAGAGCTTGTATCAGTACTATTCAAGCTATTTCAGAGCGTAGAAAAAGGAAGTAACACTTCCAAATTCATTCTATGAAACCAGCATAATGCTGATACCTAAACCAGGCAAAGACACCACAAAAAAAGAAAATTACAGACCAATATCTCTCATGAATATAGATGCAAAAATTCTGAACAAAATTCTAGCCAATAGAATTCTGCATCATATCAAAAAAAAAAATAAACCGCGACCAAGTAGGATTCATACCAGGTATACAAGGATGGTTTAACATTAGAAAATCAATCAACATAATCCACCACATAAATAAAAGGAAAGAAAAGAATCACATGATCATCTCAACTGACGCAGAAAAGGCATTTGACAAAGTCCAACACCCATTCCTGATTAAAAACTCTCAATAAAATAGGTATAGAAGGGAAATTTCTCAACATAATAAAGGGCATCTATGCAAAACCAATGGCCAACATCATTCTTAATGGAGAGAGGCTGAAAACATTCCCTTTGAAAACAGGAACAAGACAAGGATGCCCTTTATCACCACTCCTATTTAATGTTGTGTTGGAAGTTCTAGCTAGAGCAATAAGGCAATAAAAATAAATAAATGGCATCCAAATTGGTAATGAAGAAGTTAAACTGTCCCTATTTGCAGATGTTATGATACTATAGACTGAAGACTCCACGAGAAAACTACTGGAACTAATAGAAAGATTCAGCAGAGTAGCAGGATACAAGATAAACATACAAAAATCAGTTGGATTCCTATACACCAATAAGGGGAATGATGAAAAGGAAATCAGGAAAACAATACCATTTATAATACCCCCTAAAAAAATAAAATACTTAGGAATAAATCTAACCAGGGATGTAAAACACCTCTACAAAGAGAACTACAAAACACTACTGCAAGAAACCCAAAGAGATCTACATAAATGGAAAAACATACCACGTTCATGGATAAGTAGACTCAACATTGTGAAAATGACAATTCTACCCAAAGCAATTTACAAATGCAATGCAATCCCTATCCAAATACCAACAGCATTCTTCAAAGAGATAGAAAAACTAATCATTAACTTTATACAGAAAGGGAAGAAACCCTGAATAAGTAAAGCACTACTGAAGAAGAAGAATAAAGTTGGAGGACTCACACTACTTGACCTCAGAACCTACTATACAGCTACGGTAGTCAAAACAGCCTGGTACTGGTACAACAACAGACACATTGACCAATGGAACAAAATTGAGAACCCAGATGTAAATCCATCCACCTACTGTCACCTGATCTTCGACAAGGGCCCAAAGTCCATCAAATGGGGAAAAGACAGTCTTTTTAACAAATGGTGCTGGCAAAACTGGATATCCATCTGCAAAAAAATGAAACAGGACCCATACCTCACACCATATACAAAACTACTTCAAAAGGGATCAAAGACCTAAATATAAAGCCAAAAACTATAAAGTTCATAGAAGAAAAAATAGGACCAACACTTCAGGCCTTAATACACAGCATTAACAGGATACAAACCATAACAATCAACTCACAAACCCCAGAAAATAAGCTAGATAACCTGGATCTTCTAAAAATCAAACACCTATGCTCTTCAAAAGACTTCACCAAAAGAGTGAAAAAAGAACTAAAGATTGGGAAAAAATTTTTGGACAGTACAATTCAGACAAAGTTCTAATCTCCATTATCTACAAGAAAATCCAACACCTCTACAACAAAAAGACAAATAATCCTATTAAAAAATGGGCAAAGGAAATGAACAGACACTTCACCAAAGAAGACATTCAAGTGGCCAACAGACACAGGAGGAAATGCTCGTGATCACTAGCCATTAGAGAAATGCAAATTAAAACATCAATGAGATACCATCTCACCCCAGCATTACTGGCACAAATCAAAAACACTGGAAATAACAAATGTTGAAGGGGCTGCAGGGAGATCAGAACTCTTATGCACTGCTGGTGGGAATACAAAATGATATAACCATTTTGGAAAATGATATGGCACTTCCTTAGAAAGCTAGAAATAGACACACCATATGATCCAGCAATCCCACTCTTAGGAATATATCCTAGAGAAATAAGAGTCGTCACTCGAATAGACATATGCACACCTATGTTCATGGCAGCATTGTTCACAATAGCAAAAAGATGGAAACAACCTAGATACCCATCAACAGGTCAATGGATAAACAAACTATGGTACTTACACACAATGGAGTATTATGCAATCATAAAGAACAATGATGAATCTGTGAAGCATCTCATAACATGGATGAAACTGGAGGACATTATGCTGAGTGAAATAAGTCAATCACAAAAGGACAAATATTGTATGAGACCTCTATTGTAAATACCCATGAAAAAGTTCACACACAAAAAGTAAAAATCTTTGTTGGTTACCAGGGATGGGAGGGGTGGGGGGAAAATACTAAATAGGCAATAGATAAGTGGTATCTTGGGTTAAGGGTGAGACAGGACACAGTACTGGGGAAACCAGCACAACTTGTACAAGGAAAGGTCATGGAACCCCCATAGACACATCCAAACTCCCTGAGGGACTGAATTTGCTGGGCGGAGGGCTGTGGGGACCATGGTCTCGGGGAACATCTAGCTCAACTGGCATAACACAGTTTATAAAGACAATGTTCTATATTCTACCTTGGTGAGTAGCATTTGGGGTCTTAAAAGCCTGTGAGGAGCCATCTGAGATACTCCACTGGTCTCATCCCTTCAGGAGCAAGGGAGAATGAAGAGAACAGGATACAAAGAAAAGATTAGTCCGAAGGACTAATGGATCACAGCTACCAAGGCCTCCACCAGACTGAGTCCAGTATGGGTAGATGGTGCCCGGCTACCACCACTGACTGCTCTGACCAGGATCACAAAAGAGGCTCTGGACAAGCTGGAGAAGGATGTAGAACAAAATTCTAGCTCACAAAAAAAAGACCAGGTTTACTGGACTAAAGGAGATTGGAGAAACCCTGAGAGTATGGCCCCCAGACACCCATTCAGCTCAGTGGTGAAGTCACTTCTGAGGTTCACCGTTCAGCCAGGGAGTGGACAGCCCCATAAAACCTAATGGGGCTAATGAAGCACAGCAGTCCAGGGACAAGAGCTGGAAGGCAGAAGGGGACAGGAAAGCTGGTGATAGGGTTGAGTAAGGATAGTGTTGATGTGTTGTGAGGTTGTTAACCATTGTCATAGGGCAACATGTGTACTGTTTAATGAGAAACTATTTTGTTCTGTAAACCTTCATCTAAAGTGAGAATAGCAGCACAATTGGAAGAGCGTAGTCGATGTCACTGAACTGTGCATGTAGAAATTTTTGAAATGGTGTATCTTTGGCTATGTATATTCCCCCCCCCAAAAAAAAACATGTCAAGAAGCGAGAGGGTTGACATGTCATGGGGTTGTTAACCAATGTCATAAAACAATATGTGTACTACTATTTCATGAGAAACTATTTGTTCTGTAAACCTTCACCTGAGGTACAATCAATCAATCGATCAATCAATCAATAAATAAATAAAAATAAAAATTACAGCCTTGGAAACCCTATGGGTAGTTTCACTCTGTCCTATAGGATCGCTATTGTCATGGATTAAATCGTATCCCCCAAAAATATGTGTAACAATTTGACTAGGCCATGATTCCCAGTATTGTGTGATAGTCCACCATTTTGTCATCTGATGTGATTTTCCTATGTGTTGTAAATTCTAATATCTGCCTGTGGTTAATAAGGTAAGATTAGATTATGTTAAAAAGGATTAGGTTGGGATATAACACCCTTGCTCAGGTCACATCTCTCATTCAATGTACGGGGAGTTTCCCTGGGGTGTGGCCTGCACCACCTTTTATCTTACAAGAGATACAAGGAGAGGGAAGCTAGAAGAGAGTGGGAACCTCGTACCACCAAGAAAGCAGTGTCGGAAGCAGAGCACATCCTTTAGACCCAGGGTTCCTGCACAGAGAAGCTCCTAGGCCAGGGGAAGACTGCTGACAAGGACCTTCGTCCAGAGCTGAGAGAGAAAGACTTCCCTTGGAGCTGATGCCCTGAATTTGGACTTCCAGTCTGCTAGACTGTGAGAGAATAAACTTCTGTTTGTTCAAGCCATCCACTTGTGGTATTTCTGTTACAGAAACACTAGGTGACTAAGACAGCTATGATTGGAATTGACTCAATGGCAATGAGTTCAGTTTGGTTTGGTAATGATGTGTTAAAATTTCTTGTCTTTAGTTACAATATGTATGCATTTCTTTTGGTTCTACTTAGAAGAAAATTTGCTGGGTCACAGGGAACACACATATGTTCAACTCAACAGATAAGTCCAAGTGGTTTAACAGAGTGGCTGTGCCCATTTGTATTCCTATCAATAAGATAGACCGGTTCTGTTTGTGCCACCTGCTTGCCATTATCTGACATTAGTTTGACATTCAGGTGACTATGCTTTGATATTTCATCATAGCTTTTTGTTTTCTTGATATATAATGATTTTGAATGTCTTTCAATATATTTATTGTCCATGTGGATATCCTCCTTTGGGAAGTGCCTGATGAAGTTCTTCGCTATTTTTTTCTGTTGATTAATCTATATTTCTTATTAACCTGTAAGAGAGTTTTACATATTCTGGATAGAAACTCTTTGTTGATTATTTTTTGGGAATATATTCACCCTCTCTGTTCTTTGTCTTTTCATTATTAGCAGTTAAACTAAATACACATTTTAAATTTAATAATTTATCCAAGGATTTTTTTTAACTGTATGTGAAAATAATATATTCAAATGATGAAAATCTTATTTATTCTTTTACAGTTGTTTTGCCATTTGTATTCTATCTTCTTGGCTTTTTGCACAGGGTAGCATTTCCAAGACAATGTTCCTCTAAGTGTGATAGGCACCATTTTGTTTTTTGCTTAATCTCAAAGAGAAGATTTTAATAATTCACCATTAATTATGCTGATGATATGATCCTTAAAACTCCTACTTTTTAGACTGAGGTTCCCTCTTGTTCCTAGTTTTCCAAGAAGCTTTGTATGAAGAATATTAGCTTTTATGAACTGCTTTTTTTCAGAATCTACTAAGATGGTAATATGATTTTCTACTTTTTTCAGATAATATAGATAATTATATTTATTAATTTTGAATGATAAACCAACCTTGCATTTTTGAACTAATGTTCATTACATTGTGAATTATTATTACTCCTGTTTCACAAATATAAAAATTGAAAGTTAAAGATACGAAATGATTTACCAGTCAGTGACTGAGTGGTAGCATAAAAACTAAATTTATTGTTAATGTAGTGTTCATTTTACAGTTAGTTATTATAGTAAAATGAACAGCATCTTTGATCAGGATTACATTAAAATATCAGATTCATATTACTATGTTATTTAATCTGTCTCAGTCTAATTTTTCTCTCTGAATTGTGGCTTGTCGTTTGTTATTAAAGACAAACTTTTGAAAAGAACAAATTCTGCAAAAAAGAGTAGAGCTCTTAAAAATATCGTTACTTTAAAATTTAAGTATTTGTTTTTTAATAACCTACGATTATATGAAGAAGAAAGCTGCATCAGGTTTGGAGGAAGACTCATTAACAACTTGGCAATATGCAGATGACACAACCTTGCTTGCTGAAAGTGAAGAGGACTTGAAGCACTTACTGACAAAGATCAAAAACCATAGCCTTCAGTATGGATTACACTTCAACAGAAAGAGAACAAAAATCCTCACAAGTGGACCAATAAGCAATATCATGATAAACGGAGAAAATATTGAAGTTGTCAAGGATTTCATTTTACTTGGATCCACAATCAACACCCATGGGAGCAGCAGTCAAGAAATCAAAGAATGCATTTGCAATGGGCAAATCTGCTGCAAAAGATCCCTTTAAAGTGTTAAAAAGCAAGGATGTCACTTTAAGGACTAAGGTGCGCCTGACCCAAGCCATGTCATTTTCAATCGCCTCATATGCCTATGAAAGCTGGACCATGAATAATGAAGACTGAAGAAGAATTGATGCCTTTGAATTATAGTATTGAATTATGGTGTTGAATACTGAATATACCATGGAGTGCCAGAAGAACAACCAAATCTGTTTTGGAAGAAGTACAGCCAGAATGCTCCTTAGAAGCAAGGATGGTGAGACTTTGTCTGACATGCATTGGACTTGTTTTCAGGAGAGACCAGTCCCTGGAGAAGGACATCATGCTTCGTAAAGTAGAAAAAGAGGAAGACCTTCAACAAGATAGATTGACACAGTGGCTGCAACAATAGGCTCAAGCATAACAATTGTGAAGATGGCGCAGGACCAGGCAGTGTTTCGTTCTACTGTACATTCAGTCACTATGAGTTGGAACTGACTCGATGGCACCTAACAACAACAACAGCAGGAATTATATACAACAAATAAGTAGAATTTATTACAAACATAAATGCTCTTCCTATGCACTTTAAATTATAAGATCTTTGTTTTCTCCTGAATTATGCAGGGATTTTGACTGTGTTTTGGTCCTGGCTCTCTCTACTACACATTCCATGTATTATATTATACGACACTTCATACAAAAAGTGTTTTACACCTTTTACAAAGAGCCTGTAACATTTACATTATGAATTATATACCACATGACTAAAAACCAAATTTTCCTGGGTGAGATGAAAAGGCAGATAACACGCATAACAGTCAAGAAAGAATAGCCAAAGCAATCTTGAAAAAGAAGAACAAAGTTAGAGGACTCACACTTTTTGGTTTTAGAAATAACTATAAGACTGCAAAAATGAAGATAGTATAGTAGAGGTATAAGGATGATATATAGATCCATGGAATAAAATTTAGAGTCTAAAAATAAACTCTTAAATTAATAGTCAATCGATTTTTAACTGTGGTGACAAAAACTCAACGGAAATAAACATAGCATTTTCAACAAGGGTGCAGAAATAACTGGATATCCACATGCATAAGAATGAAGTTGGACCCTTACATCATACTATATACAAAAGTTCACACGAAATGGATCAGGTAGTTAATGTAACAACTAAAATGATAAAAATGTTTAGAAGAAAATTTAGGAGTCAATCTTCACAATCTTGGATTAGGCACCAGATACGACAATGAAAGTGACAAAAGAAAATAAGATAAATTGAATTTCATCAAAATTAAAAAAAAAAAAAGTCACGCTTCATAGGATGCTATCATGAAAGTGAAGAAACAACCTGCAGAATGGGAGAAAATATTTCCAGATCACATATCTGAATTATATCTGAATCAGAAATCTGTATCCGTTGTATATCCACACCCATCCGTCAGTCTGTCTTACTCTGGCGGCTTGCATGTTGCTATGATGCTGGAAGCTATACTGCTGATATTTCTAATGCAGGCAGGGCCACCCGTGGTGGACAGGTTTCAGCAAAGCTTCCAGATTAAGACAAAACAGGAAAAAAGGACTGGCAATCTACTTCTGAAAATCAGTCAATGAAAAGCCTGTGGATCACAGCAGAATATTGTTCAATATGATGCTGAAATAAGGGCCTCTCAGTCTGCGTGCCTATGAAGGCACATAAATATACAATGCCTGCAACAATGGGCTCTGAACATACCAGCAGTTGGGAAGATGGTGCAGGACTGGACGTTTAGTTCTGTTGTACATGGGGGAATCCTGAACAGGAGCCGACTCGATGACAACTAACAACAACAACATCCAGAATATATAAAGAATTCTTACAACTCAACAATGAGAAGACAAAGAACCTAATTTTAAAATGGGCAAATAATTTGAATTAACATTGCTCCAAAGAAGATACACAAATGACCAATAGCACATTAAAAGATGCTCAGCATAGTTAGTCAATAGAGAAATGTAAATAAAAATTACAAGGAAATACACCAGGAAGGCTAAAATTAAAAAAGACAGAAACTAGCAAGTGCTAGTGAGAATGTAGAGAAATTGGAACCCTTTTGTACTGCTGGGAATAATATAAAATCAAATAGCCACCTTAGAAAACAGTTTCTCAAATGATTAAGCATAGAGTTACCGTTTGTCTAGGAATTCCAGTTCTAGGTATATACCCAACAGAAATGAAAATATATGTCCATGCAAAAACTTGTACACAAATGTTCATAGCAACTTATTGATTGGAGCCAAAAAATGGATAAACCATTGTCCATCAACTGATGAATAGATTAACAAAATATTGTATACGCATGCAATGGAAGATTATTTGGTCATAAAAAAGAATGAGGTACTGATGGCGTGCTACATCGTGGATGAACCTTGATATCATCATACTAAGTGAAAGAAGCCAGACACAAAAGGCCACATACTGAGTTTTTACATTTATATGAAATGTCCAAGACAGGCATTTCCATAGAGATAGAAAATAGATTAGTAATTGCCAGGGACAAAAGATCTGCATTCTTTTGAGGGAATAACTACTAATGAGTATGGGATTTTTTTTTTCTGAGGTGGGGGGTGATACAATGTCCTGAAATCTGAGAGTGGTAATAGTTGCACAACTATATTAGTTGTAACGATACTAAAGCCACTGAATCATATACTTTAAAAACATTTATCTTATGGCTGTTATGAATTACAGCTCAATAAAGCAATTAAAAAAAACCAAGTGCAGCTAAGGTGGGAAAATATGGGCTTTCAGAATAGATTTGTTTCATAACCCAGGTTTCATCTCTTATAAATTAACTTTGGGCAAGTTATTTGATTTATTTGAGCATTAGTTTCTTTATTTATAAAATGGTACAGTACCTACAGCAGATGTTAAAATTTAAGTGAAATCGCAGCATTTTTCTCAAACCTTTTTTATAAAAAAGACCCATCTCTAGAAATTGCTAAATTACAGATTTCTAGGGGTCTACTTCTAGAATCTGATTCAGTAGGTTTTCGATAAGAATTGGATTACAATTCTGTATTTAAACGTGTTTTAGGTAGTTCTTATTATCAGACAAAACTTATGGAAATAATGATAGCATCATGCCCTGCTAGTTGAATGCTCAATAAATATCAGGTTTTGGCTTTTTTTTTTTTTTTCCTCAGTCTTCTTATATGCCAGTTCTCCTTTAAGAGAACATGTATGTGTGTTTGTAATGTATATGATTATATACATGTGTACAAATCAGGATTCCCATTTCAAAACTTTTACACAAGGTATGACTTAGCTGCTCAAGAAATTTCATGGTTGGAAAGGGATATATACAAGTCTAGCTAATATTTTTCAGATCCCAGGAAATGGAATCTGATGCAGATCAACATTAGAAATGCAACCATGGCTCACTACTGACACATTTCCCCTTTTAAAGAAAGGGAATGACTCTATTACAAGTTATAAGCATAGTGATCTCAAGCTTTTCCTTGATAGAAATTTGTCTTACTTCCCAAAGTACTATATAATTTGGTAAGGTTGGCAGTCTCTGCACAACAGAAGCCAAGTAATTGAATAGCAGGGGTGTTATAGATTTGATATGAAGGTGTGTGTGGGTAGAGATGTGTGAAAAAACCTGGAGAATAGCCATATGAATTTTCTCTAACTGCGGTCAGGGTTATCAGCATCACACACTCTCATTACCACCAAATTTCATGAAATTTATGTATATGTTATGAAAAATGTAGAGTCAAATATAAATAGACTGGAATAAACATCTGTGATTACTGAAATCAACACATTTCCTCTATTAAATATGCTTTTCCTAAGGAACATCTTCCTACAGAGCAAGAAAATTATTCCCCAAATTCCCCTTAGGTTTGCATTTCAAGGAACAGTCTGTTTTTTCTGAAAGATGCTTGTAAATCAGAAACATTATAGATTTAAAAAAACAAACAAACAAATAAAATATATGTCCAAGTAAGTGGATTATAGGCAATGTTACAGAGAAATACACACAGTGTTCTTTTTTAAATTCATTATCATGTATCCTTTTAATTAACTTTGTCAATTAATGTAAACATAAAGTCTAGATACATATATCTGTCGTTCATTAACATTTAACATTCATCTGTTTATGAATTGCTTGGTTTCTGGCATTTGATTAAGTACCACCCTCTCCTTTGCTTTCACAAAAAAAGAAAAAATGCAGGGTTTAGTGATGAGTGCTTAAAAATAGAGTCTTAAGCCTCAAGTAAACTTATATATTAGAAAAGTGTAGAATGAAAGCAACTGAATCATATGGAAAATTATATTTTTTTGTTTTCCTTTTTACTTTAGAAAGTCTTCTGATTATCCCAATATCCTACTAGATTTCAATTATTCACAGTATACTGTGATTTCCCTCCCAGATACGGCAGAAAAGAAGTCTTCATAATATAGAAACTCAGAACACAGCTGGTCTCCTTAACGTGACTGAAAAATATTAAATGTAATTTTACATTACTTGTGTGTTATAGTCAGAGTGTGTGTAGAGCTAGAAGAAGCTGAGTATATATCCACACTTAATAACTATTTTTTGACCAGATACTATTTTAAAAGCTAAGTACAGGTAAATCAAATAGAAATTGGTCACCCTACGCACTCTTTAAAACAGGTATCATGATTTGGAACAAGCAACATTAGATTGCTTAGGATAGGAAGGAAAATTAGGGATTATATATTTCAATCAAATTTCTTGACAATGGGTTAAGTGACTTTTTCAAGGTCTCACAGCAAATCATTGACAAAAAAAAAAAAAAAAAATCCAAACCATTATAGTTGATTCTATATTAGACTTGCTTCTTGATTTAACTTGTCTCCCTGGATGCCTACATCAACACATTCCTTTAGTCAAAGGAAAAAAATAGTGATAACCAAAATATTTAATAAATCATCTTTAAGGGAAAAAAATGATCAAAAGACCTCATATACTCAGTTTGACACTCTTCTAAATTTGACTCCATGCAAAATGAGCTTTATCACTGAGGTAAAGATTTACTTCATCCAATTGTTAATATCTAATGTTTCTCTTCTATAGAGTACACTATTTTATACTGAGAATCACTGTTTTGCAAGCTGTAGGGTATAATTTGCAAAATAGCATATATGTTTCAGATATATGCTATAGCAAGGCTTCTATGAAAGACTATGCATGTTGTCATTATCACAGTTCTTGGAATGCCAATCTCATAGACTATAGTGTGAATGACTGCCTCTAACATTATGCAATTTACTACCTGCAAATTTTATGCAGTAGTCCTAAGGATGGGAGAAATCCTTGTCCACCATCAGCTTGCTGGCAGAACACCTAAAACCCTTTGTCTTTCCCTTGCTATTTTATTTCTGAATGTACAGATTTCTTTCTGCAGCCTTAATTAATTAACTATTCAACTCCTCACTTACTGGAACACATTGGGTGTCACTTGTATTTTGCTATTCATTCGTTCTTTTATTTATTTAGTATTGCTTATTGACAATTTGGAAACCCTGGTGACGTAGTGGTTAAGTGCTACGGCTGCTAACCAAAAGGTCAGCAGTTGAAATCCAACCGGCGCTCTTTGGAAACCGTATGGGGCAGTTCTACTCTGTCTTGTAGGGTCGCTATGAGTTGTAATTGACTCAATGGCAACGGGTTTGGTTTTTTTTGGTTTATTGACACTTTACTTACAGTAACATTCTCCTTTTTCGTATACAGTTCCATGAGTTTGGAAAAATGAATACAGTTGTATAGCCATCACCACAATCACCCCTCAAAAAAATTCTCATGCTAATTCTTTTTAAGCAGCCCCTCTCCCTGTCCCAGCCCCTGGAAATCACTGATTTGTTTTATGTTCCCATAATTTTGCCTTTTCAATAATGTAATATAAATGAAATCATAGTGCCTTAGTGTGGTTCTCTAGAGAAGCAAAACCAGTGACATGTGTATATATACCTATATATATAGAAAGAGAGAATGAGAGAGACAGGTTTATATCAAGGAAATGGCTCCAGGGATGCAGAAGCTGGAAAGTCCCAATCTGTGGGTCAAGCTGGAGGCTTCTGCTGACTCACGTAGCTCCAGAGGTTGATGAACCCGAGATCGACAGGTTGGACAGCAGGCCTCTGGCTCACAGGCTGTGGAGGCTGACAAATCCCAAGATCTACAGGTAAGCTGTTAGCTCAAGTTCCAAGAACCAGAAGTCAGATGAGGATCCAGAGCAAGTGAAAACCAATGAGCTTTGCCAGAAAGTCCACATATATTGGATGCAGGCCATACCCCCGAGGAAAAACCCTTTCAACTGACTGGCTGCCCATAGGAGATCTCACCATGGAGGTATTTACATTATATCAGATCTCATTATGGAGATGATTACATCATTACATAGCTGCCAAACTACATCATAACTGCTAAACCACTGAGAATCATGGCCCAGCCAAGTTGACACACAATCTTAACCATTACACATAGTGTATGTAGCATTGTGAGTCTGGCTTATTTCACCTAACATAATACATTTGCAATTCATTCATGTTCTTTCATGTATCCCCAGTTCATTCCTTTTTCTTGCTTAGCAATATTTCACTGTAGGTTTGTAACACTGTGTGTTTATCTATTTATCCATTGAAGGATATTTGGATTGTTTATTTTTTTTAAATTATGAATAGAATTGCTATAAACATACTTTTACAGGGTTTTGTATGGGCATATGCTTTCATTTATCTAGGAGTGGAATTTTTGGGTCATATTATAATCATGTTTTAAACTTTATAAGAAACTACCAAACCCTTCCCCTAAACTGCCGTATCATTTTGTATTCCAACCAGTAACATATGAGTTTCAGTTGCTCCTTATCCATGCACGCACTTGGTAGTGTTAGTTATCTTTTTCCTTCTAATTAACATCTAGTGGTACCTTGTTTGAGATTTTATTTGCTGTTATGGATTTAATTAGGTGCAGAGATGGGGACAGATAGATGCTAAACCACTTGAAGATTACCAAGGAACCGAGGAACAGAAGCTTAAAAGAATCAAGGACCTTCCTCAAGAGCCAACAGAGAGTAGGCCTTCCCCAAGAGCTGGTGCCCTAAATTCAGACTTCTAGCCTCCTAAACAGTGAGAAAATAAATTTCTGTTTGTTAAAGCCACCCACTTGTGGTATTTCTGTTACAGTAGCAGTAGATAACTAAGATATTTGCATTTCCCTAATGATTAATGAGTGGTTAAGTGCTTGGCTGCTAATCAAAAGGTTGATGGTTCAAACTTAACAGCCACTACGTGGGAGAAAAATGTGGCAGTTGGCTTCCATGAAAATTACAGCCTTGAAAACCCTATGAGGCACTTCTGCTCTGTCCTATATGGTCATATGAGTCAGAAAACTGACTTCACAGCAATAGGTTAGAAAGAGATGATATTGAGCATCTTTTCATGTGCTTATTTGTCATCTGTAAATCAATACAAGACCTTTTTCAGATATTTGATTTGCAAATGTTCTCTCCTAACCCATGGTTCATTTTTTAATTCCTTTAATAGTCTCTGACAACAGATGATGCTAGAAAAAGCCTGGAAAACTGGAGGAGGAAGAAGAGGTATGTTGCTTCATGTTTGTTTTTTATTCCTGTTTTATTTCCTCTTTTTATTTTTGTTTATTTCTACAACAATTTATCTTCAACTTAGCAGCAGTAATCCTTTCCACTGGCAGCAATCGATTCCAATTTGCAGTTTTCCAAGACTTCCAGAACCCACCTAACAGCTCTCTTCAGAGGTCTTTGTCCCATTCCCACAGGCCACCTCCTCTAATTTCAGAGACCACTGGTAGCAGTTAAACAGCATCCTTTTTTCAGATGCCGAGTATAAAAAGATTCCTCCTCAAGCTTCTAAATTTACAAATTTTAACCTCAAACCTTGTTTCTTCCAGTCCTACTTGTGGTGGCTGCTTTCTGTTGTTACCACCTCGGTGATACCATAGGATCTATTTTTGCATTTTCATGTGTGGCTTTTTTGTATCCCGACTGGATTCAGGCTGAGAAAGTAAATAAAGATAGTTTTATGAGCTCCTTTATAATTATTGTTGTTGTTGTTAGGGGCTGTTGAGTTGGTTCTGTTTCACAGCGACCCTATGTACAACAGAGTGAAACACTGCCCTGTCCTGCACCATTCTCACAAGTGTTGTTAAGCTTGAGTCCATAGTTTCAGACACTGTGTCAGTCCATCCTGTCGAAGGTCTTCCTCTTTTTCACTGAGACTCTACCTAGCATGATGCCCTTTCCCAGGGACTGGTCCCTCCTGATAACATGTCCAAAGTATGTGAGATCAATTTTTGTCATCCTTGCTTCTAAGAATTATTCTGGCTTTACTACTTCTGAGACAGACTTGTTCATTCTTTTGGCAGTCCGTGGTATAGTCGATATTCTTCGCAAACATCTTAATTCAAAGGCATCAATTCTTTCTTGGTCTTCCTTTTTCACTGTCCAGCTTTCACATGCACATGAGGTGACTGAAAACACCAAGGCTTGGGTCAGGCACACCTTAGTCCTAAAAGTGACATATTTGCTCTTTAACACTTTATATAGGTCTTTTGCAGCAGATTTGACCAATGCAATGCATCTTTTGATTTCCTGACTGCTGCTTCCATGAGCATTGATAGTGCATTCAAGTAAAATGAAATCCTTGACAACTTCAGTGTTTTCTCTGTTCATCATGATGTTGCTTATCGGTCCAGTTGTGAGAATTTTTGTTTTATTTTATGTTAAGGTGCAATCCATACTGAAGGCTGTTATCTTTGATCCTCATCAGTAAGTGCTCCAAGTCCTCTTTAATTTCTGCAAGCAAGTTTGTGTCATTTGCATATCACAGGTTGTCAATGCATCTCCCTCCAATTTTGATGCCACATTCTTCTTCATATATTCCAGCTTCTCAAATTATTTGCTTAGCATACAGATTAATAAGTATAATGAAAGGATACAACCCTGAGGCACCCCTTTCCTGACTTTAAACCACACAGTATCTTTTTGTTCTGTTTGAACAACAGCCTTCTGGTCTACGTACATGCCAAAGACGAGGAAATTGAAGTTTTTACCTGCTTCTACAGTCTGAAATGATCAAACATGCAATCAAAATGTGTTGATAATTACTGGTGATTGGTATGTGAAAGTTGGAAACGAAGAAGGAGGCTCCGTATTTCAAAAATGTGGCCTTGGTGATAGAAACGACACTGGAGATCTCATGATAGAATTTTGCAAGACCGACTACTTCTTCAGTGCAAATACCTTTTTTCAACAACATAAATGGCAACTGTACATGTAGACCTCACTAGATGGAATACACAGGAATCAATTCGACTACATCTGTGGAAAGATACTATGGAGAAGTTCAATATTATCAGTCAGAACAAGCCCAGGGGCTGACTGCAAAACAGACCATCTATTGCTCATAAGCATGCTCAAGTTGAAGCTGAAGAAAATTAGAATAAGTCCACGGGTGCCAAAATATGACCTTGAGTCTATCCCACCTGAATTAAGACACTATCTCAAGAATAGATTGAACACTAATGGCAGAAGACCAGATGAGTTGTGGAATGACATCAAGGACATCTTACACGAAGAAAGCAAAGGTCATTAAAAACATGGGAAAGAAAAAAGTCCAAAATGGATATCAGAAAGATTCTGAAACTTGCTCTTGAATGTAGAGTAATTAAAGCGAAAGGAATAAATGATGAAGTAAAAGAGTTAAACAGAAAATTTCAAAGTGTGACTTGAGAAGACAAAGTAAAGTATTATAAAAAAATGTGCAAAAACCTAGAGTTAGAAAATCAAAGGGGAAGAATATGCTCAGCATTTCTCACACTGAAAGAACTGAAAGAAAAATTCAAGCCTCGAGTTGCAATATTGAAGGATTCTATGGGGAGAATATTGAATGGTGCACTAAGCATGGAAAGAAGATGGAAGCAATACACAGAGTAACTGTATCAACCATTTCAGGAGGTAGGTGATCAAGAACTCATAGTACTGAAGGAAGAAGTCCAAGCTGCATTGAAGGGAACAGCAAAAAACAAGGCTCCAGGAATTGACAGAATGACAACTGAGATGTTTCAACAAACAGACTCAGCACTGGAGGTGCTCGTTCGTCTAGAAATTTGGAAGAAGCTTCCTGGCCAACTGACTGGGAGAGATCCATATTTGGGCCCTTTCCAAAGAAAGTGTTCCACCAGAATGCAGAAATTATCAAACAATATAATTAATATCACACACAAGTAAACTTTTGCTGAAGATAATTTTAAAAAGGTTACAGCAGTACATTGACAGGGAACTCCCAGAAGTTCAAGCCAGACTCAGAAGAGGACTTGGAATGAGAGATATCATTGCTGATGTCAGATAGATCTTGACTGAAAGCAGAGAATACCAGAAGGATGTTTACTTGTGTTTTATTGACTATGCAAATGCATTTGACTGTGAGAATCATGACAAATTATGGATAACATTGCAAAGAATGGGAATTCCAGAACATTTAATTTTGCTCATGAGGAGCCTGTACATAGACCAGAAAGCAGTTGTTCGAACAGAACAAGGTGATCCTCCATGGTTACAATTATTACAATTTCTAAACAGTGAAAGCAAACATCTTTACTTTTTTCCAGACATTAGTAGAAATGCATATAAATTCTCAGTATTTTCTTTATGAATAATTTTTTATTAGGTAAAAAGAGTTTTCTTCTATTTGTAGTTTGCGAATTTTTTCCTCTTCTTTCTTTTTCTTCCCATTTTATTGTTCATTTTACTATGCTTTAGGTGAAAGTTTACAGCACAAATTAGTTTCTCATTTAAAAATTCGTACTCAAATTGTTTTGTGACATTGATTGCAACCCCCAATGTGTCAGCACTCTCCCCCTTTCTCTTTCCACCCTGGGTTCCCTGTGTCCATTCATCCAGTTTTCCTATCACTTCCTGTCTTCTCTTCTTTGCTTTTGGGCAGGTGTTTTCCGTTCGGTCTTGTATACTTGATTGAACTAAGAAGCTCGTTCCTCACCTGTATTATTGTTCGTTTTATGTTGTTGTTGTTACGTGTCCTTGAGTCAGTTCTGACTCATAACAACCCTATGTACAACAGAAGGAAACACTGCCGAGTCCTGCACCATCCTCACAATCATTGTTGTGCTTGAGACCATTGTTGCAGCCACTGTGTCAATCCATCTTGTTGAGGGTCTTCCTTTTTTTCACTGACCCTCTACTTTACCAAGCATGATGTCCTTCTCCAGGGACTGATCCATCCTGATAACATGTCCAGAGTATATGAGATATTGTCTTGCCATCCTTGTTTCTAAGGAGCTCTCTGGTTGTACTTCTTCCAAGACAGATTTGTTCGTTCTTTTGGCAGTCCATAGTATATTCAATATTCTTAACCAACACCACAATTCAAAGACATCAATTCTTCTTTGGTCTTCCTTATTCATTGCCCAGCTTTCTCATGCATATGTGATGATTGAAAAAAACATGGTTTTGGTCAGGCTCATGTCTGTCTTCAAGGTGACATCTTTGCTTTTCAACACTTTAAAGAGATCTTTAGCAGCAGATTTGCCCAGTGCAAAGTGTCCTTTGATTTCTTGACTGCTGCTTCGGTGGGTGTTGATTATGGATCCAAGTAAAATGAAATCCTTGACAACTTTAATTTTTCTCTGTTTATCATGATGTTGCTTATTGGTCCAGTTGTGAGGAGTTTTGCTTTCTTTACATTGAGGTATAATCCTTACTGACAGCTATGATCCTTGATCTTCATCAGTAAGTGCTTCAAGTCTTCTTCACTTTCAGCAAGCAAGGTTGTGTCATCAGCATAATGCAGTTGTTAATGGGTCTTCCTCCGATTTTGATACCCCATTATTCTTCTTAGAGTACAGCTTCTCGGATTATTTGCTCAGCATACAGATTGAATAGGTATAGTGAAAGGATACAATCCTGAGGCACACCTTTCCTGACTTTAAACCAAGCAGTTTTTTCTTGTTCTATTCGAACAACTGCCTCTTGATCTATGTACGGGTTCCTCATGAGTACAATTAAATGTTCTGGAATTTTTATTCTTCGCAATGTTATCCATAATTTGTTATGATCCACACAGTCAAATGCTTTTGCATAGTCAATAAAACACAAGTAAACATTTTTCTGGAATTCTCTGCTTTCAGCCAAGATCCATCTGACATCAGCAATGATATCCCTGTTACCACATCCTCTTCTGAATCCAGCTTGAATTTCTGGCAGTTCCCTGTTGATATACTGCTACAGCCACTTTGGAATGCTCTTCAGCAAAATTCTACTTGCATGTGATATTAATGATAGTGTTCCATAATTTCCACATTCAGTGGGATCACCTTTCTTTGGAATAGATATAAATATGAATCTCTTCCAGTCGGTTGACCAGGTAGCTGTCTTCCAAATTTCTTGGCATAGATGAGTGAGCACTTCCAGTGCTGCACCCTTTTGTTGAAACATCTCAATTGATATTCCGTCAATTCCTGAAGCCTTGTTTTTCGCCAATGCCTTCAGTTCAGTGCAGTTTGGACTTCTTCCTTCAGTACCATCAGTTCCTGATTGTATGCTACCTCCTGAAATGGTTGAACGTTGACCAATTCTTTTTGGTATAGTGACTCTGTGTATTCCTTCCTTCTTTTTTTGATACTTCCCGTGCCATTTAATATTTTCCCGGTAGAATCCTTCAATATTGCAACACAAGACTTGAACTGTTTCTTCAGTTCTTTCAGCTTGAGAAATGCCGAGCATGTTCTTCCTGTTTGGCTTTCTATCTACAGCTCTTTGCACATGTCGTTATAATACTTTGTCTTCTCAAGCCGCCCTTTGAAATCTTCTGTTCAGCTCTTTTACTTCATCATTTCTTCCTTTTGCTTTAGCTACTTGACATTCAAGAGCAAGTTTCAGAGTCTCTTCTGACATCCATTTTGGTCTTTTCTTTCTTTCCTGTCTTTTTAATGACCTCTTGCTTTCTTCATGTATAATATCACCGATGTCATTCCACAACTCATCTGGTCTTCGATCATGAATTTTCAATGCATCATATCTATTGTTGAGACGGTCTCTAAATTCAGGTGGGATATCTCAAGGTTATACTTTGGCTCTCATGGACTTGTTCTAATTTTCTTCAGTTTCAACTTGAACTTGCATATGAGCAATTGATGGTCAGTTCCGCAGTCGGCCCCCAGCCTCGTTCTGACTGATGATATTGAACTTTTCCATAGTCTCTTTCCACAGATGTAGTCAATTTGATACCTATGTATGCCATCTGGTGAGGTTCATGTATGTGGTCACCGTTTATGTTGTTGAAAAAAGGTATCTGCAATGAAGAAGTCATTAGTCTTGTAAAATTGTACCATGGGATCTCCAGCATTGTTTCTATCGTTAAGGCCATATTTTCCAATTACAAATCCTTCTTTGTTTCCAACTTTTGCATTCCAATCACCAGTAATTATCAATGCATCCTGATTGAATGTTTGATCAATTTCAGACTGCAGAAGTTGGTGAAAATCTTCAATTTCATCTTTGACCTTAGAGGTAGGTGTGTAAATTTGAATAATAGTCGTATTAACTGGTCTTCCTTGTAGGCATATGGATACTAACCTATCACTGGCAGCGTTGTACTTCAGGATGGATCTTGAAATGTTCTTTTTGACAATGAATGCAATGCCATTCCTCTTTAAGTTGTCATTCCTGGCATAGTAGACCATATGATTGTCCAATTCGAAATGGCCGACAGCAGTCCATTTCAGCTCACTAATGCCTAGGATATCAATGTTTATGCATTCCATTGCATTTTTGACGATTTCTAATTTTCTTGGATTCATACTTTGTAAATTCCACTTTCCAATTATTAATGGATGTTTGCAGCTGTTTTTTTCTCATTTTGAGTCATGCCACATCAGCAAATGAAGGTCCCGAAAGCTTGACTCCATCCATGTCAGTAAGGTCAACTCTACTTTGAGGAGGCAACTCTTCCCTAGTCGTATTTTGAGTGTTTTCCAATCTGGGGGGCTCATCTCCTGGCACTATAGCAACAGTGTTCTGCTGCTGTTCATGAGGTTTTCACTGGCTAATTCTTTTCAGAAGCAGACTGCTGGGTCCTTCTTCCTAGTCTGTCTTAGTCTGGAAGCTCAGCTGAAACCTGTCCACCATGGGTGATCCTGCTGGTATTTGAGTACCAGTGGCATAGTTTCTAGCATCACAGCAACATGCAAGCCCCCACAATACAACAAACTGACAGACATGTTGGGTGTTTGTTTTATAGGCATGTCTAATTTTTGTCTGAAAGGTGGACTTCAGAATGGCTTCAGTTCTGAGTTAACAGGGCATCTGGGAGTCATACTCTCGGAGGTTGCTCCAGTCTCTGTCACACCAGCAAATCAGGTCTTTTTTGTGTGTATTTGAATTTTGTTTTACATTTTTTCTCCCTCTGTATCTGGAACCCTCTATTATGATCTCTGTCAGAGCAGTAGGTGGTAGGTGGTGGTAGCAGGGCACCATCTAGTTCTTCTGGGCTCAGGCTGGTGGAAGCTGTGGTTCATGTGGTCCATTGGTCCCTTGGACTAATATTTTCCTTGCGTCTTTGTTTGTTTGTTTGTTTTTATCACTGTCCTTTGCTCCACATGGGACGGGGGGGACCATTAGATGTATCTTACATGGCCACTCACAAGCTTTTAAGATCCCAGACACTACTCACCAAAGTAGGATGTAGAGCATTTTCTTTATGAACTATGTTATGCCAATTGACCTAGATATCCCCCAAGACTGTGGTCACCAGGCTTCAGCCCTAGTAACTCAGTCCCTCAAGGTGTTTGCATGAGCCTAGTAAGCTTCTATGACTTTGCCTTGGTCCAGTTGTGCTGACTTCCCCTATATTGTGTGTTGTCTTTCACTCGTCTACTATCTAGTTCGTGATTTCCTCTCCCCAACCCTCCACTCCCTCATAGCCATCAAAGATTGTTTATTTCTGTGTGTAAACCTTTCCTTGAGTTTTTATAACAGTAGTCGCATACAATATTTGTCCTTTTGTGATTGGCTTATTTCACTCAGCCTAACGCCCTCCAGATTCATCCATGTTGTGAGATATTTCACAGATTCATCGTTTTTATCTTTGCGTAGTGTCCCATTATGTGTACGTACCATAATTTGTTTATCCATTCAAGTGTGGATTAGCACTTAGGTTGTTTCTGTCTTTTTGCTATTGTGATAATGCTGCAATTAACATAGTGTGCATATGTCTATTAGTGTGACAGCTCTTATTTCTTTAATATATTTCTTGGAGTGAGATTGCTGGACCATATTTCTATTTCTGGCTTTTTCCTTTTTTTTTTTTTTTTTTTTGGTTAATAAATGACTTGGCTTTTTTTATTGAGTGACTTAATTTTGACCTTCATTTGGATGATTTTTAAATTAATTCTCAATATAAATTAAGTAATAATTTCCGCTCTAATTCTTACTATTTCTTCTTTCAATTCCCTTCTTGTTTATTTCTTATCTGGTTTTGTCTTTTCATACATTTAAGATGTCTTAGTTTCTTAGGGCTGCCATGACAAAATACCACAAAATGAGTGGCTTTGGGAGCAGAAATTTATTGTCTCACAGTTCTGAAGGCTAGAGGTCTGAATTAAAGGGGCTGGCGGCACCATGTTTTCTTTCTGTCATCTCTAGGATAAGATCCTTGTCTCTTTCAGCTTCTGGTAGTCCTGGGTGTTTCTTGGTGTCCTTGACTTGAAGACAGATCCTCACATGGTGTCCTCCCCTATGTGTGTGACTCTCTTAATGTCTGTTCTCCAATTCTATAAGACACCACAAAGAAGAGATTAGGACTAGGACCCACCCTATTCGAGTATGACTTAGCTGATAAGAAAAGAAAAATCATATTTCCAAACAAGGTCACATTCATAGGTACAGGGGTTAGGACTTCAACCTATCTTTTTGGAGAATCCAGTTCAATTTATAATATAAGGTTATATACATTTACCTCTGAAGACCAATTGAGTATAATTCCACATACTTAATTTATGGTACTTTCTTTATATTTTATATCTAAAATAATCTGCAATGACCTTTGTGATTAATTGATTCACAAATAAGTAAATTAATACTTCATTTTAAGTTTTCAAAACCTTTTATTTTTATATTATATGCTTTATTATGCTTTGCTAGCTTTTAAATATTGATTTCCATTTTATTGCATTGTTTTGTGGGAATGTGTCCTTTGTTGCACTTACTACATTTTGTATCAATGATTTGATTTATTTTGGGATGTCTTTTACAATTTATTACAGGGTCAATTTTTTTGTTGTTGTTTATTTTATTTTGTTTCAGGTAAATGGCCTACATGTTCTTGAAATTAAATACATATTTATTTAAGTGCAATCTTCTAAGTGTATCTATAATATCAATTTTTTTAATTATATTATTCAAATTTCCATTTATGAATTTCTTGTCTGATTAATATATTAGCTTCATTTTGAGTCATGATCAATTCTGTGCTAAAATTGTGCATTTGTCACTTTCTCCACTATATCTATACATATATATGTGTATATATATGTATGTATGTGTCCATGTATGTATGTATTATGTATGTATGTGTATAAATACATGATTTTAGGCTTTTATAAAAAAAATTTAGGCTTTTATTAAAAAAAATTGTTTTTTTCCTGAACAGAGAGTGGTTACTTATTTGTAGTTGCATAGAAGGGAAGCAAATAAAAATTGCATATTTATTTAGCAAGGTAAGATTTATTGCAAGTGGGATACTGTGATTTATCTGAATGAGACTTAACTAATTTATAATCTTAGTTACTTTTTTAAACATGAGAAAATGATAAAGGGACAGGATTGAAATGAGAATGAGTAAACTTATAACCCTTTAAAAATTACAAAAGACCTTTTTTATTTAGCTCCCACCTACTTGTTTAGTCTCATCTCTGGCCACTAACTTCCTTACACATTGTTGCAAGGTTGCAAGACACCTAGTGAATACAGTTAGAGCACTTTAAGCTAAATCCATTAATAAAGAACTGCTCATAGTTCACAGAACACATCACAGCCACTTATCTTTCTATACATTTTCCACATGATACTTTTTCTGTCAACATCTAAATTTACTGTCAAGTGTTAGTGAAAATGCAGCTTCCTTGGGAGCTGTTCTTAACTCATTCAGTTAGGCTTGGGAGTTTTTTTCTTATATTTCCATCACACTCTGTATTTATCATCACTGAAGCAATTTTGTTTTGTAACTGTTTGAGAAAAGTGGTATTTAGGAGAAATTTTCCTGCAAATTATGAGAAAAGAATAAATTTTGGAAACGTGTAAAAATAGGTATTTTATTACAGATGAAGAATGAATGCTTAAACTCTAACTAAACTTAAGGTACCATTTTGGGAAGACAGGTTAAATACATAAAGCCATAATACAATGTGAGGCAGTTGGAAAGATCAAGTGAGAAGCACGTGTTCTTGTAATTTTCCTTCTTACTTCACCTAAGTCATATTAATTCTTTTCTCTTGCAGGTTCTTCTAGTTAGTACTGAAATATATAGATATTTGCATATTTCTGACTATACAGTACATGCATGTTTGCTTTAAAAACCTAAGTCCAAAAATTCCGTTGCCATCAAGTCAATTCTGATTCATAGCAGCCTTATAGGACAGAATACAACTGCCCCATAGAGTTTCCAAGTATGTAAATCTTTATGGAAGCAGACTGCCACATCTTTCTCCCCTGGAGTGACAGGTGTATTTGAACCACTAACCTTTTGGTTAACAGTCTAGCACCTTAACCACTGCTCGACCAGTGCTCCAAAAACCTAAGTAGCAACTGCATTTATTGGACAAGGTTGTCACTCAGAATACACTTCAAAATTCTTTGTTTCAATTGTTAGAAAAAAATGTAATTATTAGAAAAAAACTGTTATTTTCCTATATGGAAACTTGGTTTTCAGAAATATTCAGATAGTCACTTTACCAATAACTCATATCTGTGATAATTAATTCCTTTTAGATATATTACGTAAAACCCAGAGCAACAGTTTTAACTGAGATTTGGAGGTTTCAGCTTTATAATTTAAATATACTTTGTTATTTAAAAAAAAAAAAGAAGAAGCCCTGATAGCTCAGTGGTTAAAGCACTGGACTGTTAGAGGTCAGCTGTTCAAACCCACCAGGCTCTGCAGGAGAAAGGTGGCAGTCTGCTTCCTTAAAGATTTACAGTATTAGAAACCTTACGAGGCAGTTCTACTCTGTCATATAGGGTTGCTATGAGTTGGAGTTGACTTGACAGCAATGAGTTTGTTACGAGTTATTAAAAATATGCTGTTTAAAGACATTATTGCTTCATCTAGACCTCCTAATTTTGCCTTTGAAATGTCATCTTCATTTTTCATTACTTATTTAAATTTTCTTTTTACTTCAGTTTTTTTTAATTCATTTTTTGTTTTTAAGTCTTATGTCCTCACTATAAAGTTACAAAGTTACCAGGAAAGAAATTGGGAAAATGCATAAAAATAGAGAAAAGAGGAAAAATAATTCATAATAACATTAATTAATACTTTTTATATTGAAGGCCCTCCATTTTTCCAGTTCTTACTTCTATATGCTCATTATACAAGTTATATACACCCTCAAACTAGCTATATACTTGGAGTTCATGAAACTTCAGGCAGAGTGTTCCTGAGAGAATAATGAACACAACTGTCACAACCACAGAAAGTTGCCCTCTCCCTTTTCTTACAGCTTTTTAAGTTATGAAGGTAAAAGAAAATGCAATTAGAATAATCCGCTAAGTGCTTTACTTGCCACCTGCCATTCTCGGAATGCCTGCTGATAAAAGTGAGTTTTTAACTTGCAGATTTTCCTTGATAGACTGGAATTAGAAAAGTTTCCCTCTAAAGTGAGTGCTCCAGCCGCCACATGGGGATAAATATAGAATCAATCAAATCAAAGTTTGGCAATATGGCAGTAAAAAATGCATTTGATCTGTCCCAAAGATTTGTTATTTGCATAGAAATAGAATCATTAACTCATTTGTTTTTTAAAACTTCAAAGCTTAATTATACTGTATTTGTTATTGACCTGACTGTCTCTTACCTCTGGCTAGGAGGGCAGATTTAGTTGAGTTGTTCTAATAATTCTGACTACTTGTGGGTCGAATTAGTTTCCAGGTCAGATCTCAAGTTTCTGCAGGACAGTAATGTATTACACAGTTTACTGGACTATTTAGCTAGACAATGTGTGAGAGTTACAGATCTTAGTAGCCCTGGACAGGGTCCTGAAACCTCGCATCAGAGTGATAAAACTACCTCTGTCTTTCAGCAGCCACAGTGTATAAAATCCAGTTTTATCTAAATAGCACCCCTTTTAGCTTTGCTATTGGGGCAAGATTATATCTACAAGGGTACTGACCCCACACTGTCGTTACTTCAAAAAAAAGGATTGGCATACAGACTGTGTCTGCATCATAAAGCTCCATGCTTTGATGCTCTTTGTAATTTAAAAAAAAAAAAAAACCTCTAAGAGGCAAGTTGTATGAAGGTATTAAAAAAAAAAAAAAAAGTTGCCATCCAGTCTATTCTGACTCATGTGGGAATTATTTGTCATTACACTTGACATTTCTGGATATCATGACTGATCTCAAGGCTTCTATGGGAAAGATGCTTGGGTTGATTAGAGCTAAGAAAATTAAGTTCAGATGTTAAATTGGATACAGATTAGGTTAGTTTTCAATGGGACCAGACCTAGTGACTCAGGGTTATTTGGTCATTTGGCTACCTGCCCTGCCATTTCTCAGAAGATGATGCCACTTCTTCACCAAGCTGATCACTATTTCTGGAAGTAACCCTCCCCATACCTCCAGTGTGTGTGTGTGTGTGTGTACATGCGTATACATGTTTGTATACACACACAACCTCTTTCCTCACTCCTCACTCTTAGATAAAATAAGGAAATCTTTACATTTATTCTTGTTTCAAAACTCCTCAGTAAAAATGGTCTGAATGAACACTTTTCAATTATTTTTTAAACTAGTCATCTAAGCGCCCAGATACAGAAAGTATTGTGCTATTGTTGTTATTGTTTGCCACTGCTGTTACTATAGTTTTCCTCCTAGCAGAGGGTCTGAGATTTTTGCTTTCTTTATTTAAGTTATATGACTAAGCACTCCATGTTCATCTTCTAAAAGAAAGCATAGACAGGGAAAGAAAGAAATAGAATTATGGGTTAGTAAATAGAAGAGAAAGTAAATGGAAATGAAAGGAAAAAAAGTATGGGAGCATTTTCAGATCACCAGTAATTTCCTCAAGAGTCAACTGTGCTGACCCTGACAGGGAACACAACAGAGAGTCCCTGATAGAGCACGAGAAAGGTGGGGTGCAGAACTCAAATTCTAGTAAAAAGACCAGACTTAATGGTCTGACTGAGACTGGAGGAACCCCAGAAAGTATCACCCCTGGACTCTCTGGCAGCCCAGAACTAAAACAATTCCCGAGGCCAACTCTTCAGACAAAGATTAGACTGGACTATGGGACATAAAATGATACTCGTGAAGACAGTGCTTCTTATCTCAAATAGATACATGAGACTAAATGTGCAGCTTCTGTCCGGAGGTGAGATGAGAAGGCAGAGAAAGTCAGAAGCTGGTTGAATGGACATGGGAAATCAGGGGTGGAAAGAAGGAGTGTGCTGTCACAGTATAGGGAGAGCAATTAGGATCACATAACAATGTCTGTATAAATTTTTGTATGAGAGACTAACTTGAATTGTAAACTTTCACTTAAATTACAAAAATAAAAAAAGAGTCAACTGTGCTGAGAATATAACGTGCCCTTTCACCAGAATAGGAAACAATAGTATGTTTTCTAACTCTGCAAGAAATGTCATGGAATCTTGAAAAGTATTAATATCTGGTAGCATCTATTCTGAGATTTTAAACTTGCTTCGTAATGTTTGAAAACTAAATTTCTGTGTAGCTGATCAATAATTCACTTCACTTCACAAAACTGCTCTGCAATAATGACCCTGGATTCAGTCTTCTCTTCAGGCAGAGACTTTTAACACATGATAACGTTTTATGACCAATAACCCATTAATCTTTGCAATAACCACATTCAGTTAAGCATCATTATCCTACATTATAGCTGAAGTGATTGAGGGGGTTTTTTGACCTGCTGAAGCTCAAACTAAAATCAGAAGCAGACAGGGGATGAGGTATGAATGTGATTTCATGACCCCAAACCCTAATTCGTGGTGCTACTTCACAGTGCTACTTAGAAAAGGCCAATTTTTTTGTTTTCAAATTATTTTTTGTATTGCTTAAACTTGCCCTTATTACATAATTATAGCTAAAATATCATCATGCCATTTTAATAAGGTAAGGAAAAAAGAACAACTGTCATCAAGTTGATTCAACTCATGGCGACTCCATGTGAGTCAGAGTAGGGCTGTGCTCCCTAGCGTTTTCAATGGCTGATTTTTTGGGAGTGTCATATTTTTCGCAAATAGCACGCCCACATAAAGAACACACACACACACACACACACACACACATAACGTGGAAATGAAGTTATGTAAAAAAAGTTTTGGCATAGTGCACCCGTTCATACACCACACATGTCTTGTGACGCTTCCAGAAGTGAATTTCAGCCTCATTCACTCTCATTCAATAGTCCAAAAAAGTTACTTTTGATCATATTTGTAAAATAAAGGTATAAGCCAAGGTCAAGAAGTCATAGATTGAGTTTGACAGTACCCCGGTAATCAGAAAGTAAACAACTGAAACTGTGCATTTATTTCTATTAATTTAAGTTGATAACTATATCCCCGTCACTTTTGAGTCATCAACTGGAACCTTGAACCTACTGAAGTCTGTCCACAAATTACACGCTATCAATTTGAAGCGTAAACAAAGTAAAGCCTGCACTGGCATAAATGGAATCAAGTAGCTATCAATAGGAATCTCAATTCAATCTGCACTGACATCATTATCACAGTCATCTTCTGACTCTGGCTTTTAATTGGAGGAGTAAACAAAGCAAAACTGATATACTATCGCTCTTGGCTCAGCAGTTGAATGCAAAAACCTTATCAGATCATCTTAAGTGAAACCATTAAGCTATGTTAGGTCTGCTTATTTCATAGTCTAATAATTATGTATTAGTGCCAATGTCTTTGATCAATGATCATAAGTCACTTTCATCATATGCTTGTGAGTATATAAAAGACCCTTGCTTCTTGTACACCTCATATATGAATTTTGTGATCTCTTTACTAGAACCAGCCAGTTATTGATTATATTGTGTACATTTTTTTTTTTTTTTGGTTTATAAAACTAAGTCTTAGAACCCTTTAGGATCATGACAAAAATTAAACACAAGTCCTACAGCGCCAACTTCAAACTGAAAGTCATAGCAAGGGAGGAAGAAACAAGCAACAGAGTGGCAGCCAGAGAGTTTGAGGTTGGAGAGTCTTCCATTTGCAAATGGAAAAAGGGAGAAAAAAAAAGAGCTGCAGAAAATAAACACTTGTGGACCCAAAACAAAATGTCCTGAGTTGGACAACGAATTAAGTGAGTTATTTCTCAAAGGGAACAAAATCAAGCTGTCTCTACTGTTGCAATTCAGATTAAAGCGAAGCTTCTTGCAAATGAAAGCAGAATCCCAGATTTGAAGGCAGATTTCACCTGGAATTCTAAATTCATAAAAATGAGAACTCATTCTTTCCATGAGAATGAGAACCACTGATGATGATAATGAATGAATAAACTAAAATGGCCTATTTTAAGATGAAAACACAATTTGTTCCGGTGACTTTTATTTGTTGATTTCAAAGGCATTGATTATCAAAAATTATGTTTCGGTTTAATATTTATGAAAGCTATAAAATATAAACAACATCTTCTTTTTGTAGTTTTCATCCTAGGATCATTTCTAGCTCTTCATGCATTCATACTTTTTGTTTTCAACATGGTATCCCATTTCCATTGTGAGCCCTTTTGGTTCACCTTCGGTTTGCACGTGGTTTAGGAAAATATCTACCCTAAATGAAGTTTCCATGAGATCAGTTTGTCCCAGTAACATTAAATCCTTCACACAGAAAAAAAATTGAAATTGAAATCAGCAACATGTAAAAACATATTGGTATAGTGTGCTTATGAAAATAACGTGCAGGGGGGTTATGTGGTTTACAAGAAAAGTATAACGTTCATGTTATTTGTGTAAAAATACAGTAGATCACCAGGCCTTTCTTCTGAAGTACCTGGGGTGGACTTGAACTGTCAACCTGTAGGTTAGCAGTCAAAGGCATTAATCATTTGCACCATACAGGGATTTAAATAAAGTGGGTAGTCTTTTGAAAATAAGGAAATGTCAACTAGGGACTTCCTCTTCAACACAAAACATTATCATGCAAAGTAAAATCATAATTTTCCCCAAGACTTTTAAATTTTAAAAATGTTAGCTGTAGCAAATACGAGGTTTTATATTTTAAAAACACATGGAAGTCAAATTTAACTTCATCTTATTCTTAAAAGCATTGACTGGATGCTGCAGAATTTCCATATGGAGAATGCTAGGATCAATTTGGGAATATGAAAGAGAAACAGTGGAGCAGAGTTGAAGAAAGGCAGAAAAAAAAGAGATGCATGAGTTTCTTTCCAACCTTAAAAAAAAAAAAAAACTGTGTAAAATTTTCTCTCACTGATGAAATGAGCTCTTTACATATAAATTATATTGTAATAACAGAGCTCCTGGGTGGAAAAGAGTTCCTTCTCCTGCTGACAAAAATTAAAATAATCACAGATGGCTAATGATCAAAAATTCTGACTGACAGCTCTGAAGTATAAGACACAGATAATATTCTCAGAGAAATGAGAATATTCTCAGGATTTCTTAAGCCAAAACCCAAAGTTGGTTTAAGAAACCCACAAAGCTTTTTCACAAAGGATATTAATATATAGGGAGCTTTGATTCTATTATGAAGATCACCATATATTGTCATAGTGCTCCTTCAAGAAAATTAATGGAATTATTTGTCCTTATGGTTACATTAGTATTTTGGGGTAAAATGCAAGAATTCACTAGGGAAAGAGGGTCTCTAAACTTCCAAAAATTATTTTGAAAAACCTTTATAATTCAGGCATTGGGAATCCAGTCTCTTATTTAAAAATATGTGATGGAAGAAGGGGTATCTTCCCAAGAGAATTAGCTAAGTCTTTACAAAGATGTCAAATGACGTTAATAGTAGTAATTGATAGTTTTTGAGGATGTGTTATGTATCTAACATTCTTTTAAATATGTCATTGATTTATATTATTTAATCATAATAATCCTATAAAACACATCATATTACTGTTCACTTATTTTTTTTTCAGATGAAGAATCCAAGTGTAGAAAAGTTTCAAAACTTGGCCAAGTTCAAACCACAGCTCATGAGCAGTAAAGCAGGTACTCAAACTGGTTTGTAATCCTAGGGCTTAATACCAATACAGCTATTATATAAATTCTACTATAGAGATATAAATTCAAGGGCTTTCATGATGAGGCCAACAACAAAACATCACATTCTCTATCATTTTAGAAAGACTTAAAAAAAATTGGACCTCGTAATCAACCATAAAACAGGTAAGTTATTACTATACTTAACAATGACTAAATTCTGGCTTATAGAGTTGAATATATTAATTTATTCACTTGTTTGTTTGCACAATCAAAAGACAATTTATTAAGTGCCTATTGAGTCCTGGGGCCCTGCTGACACAGTGGTTAAGAGCGACGGCGTGTTTCGGCTGCAAACCAAAAAGGTTGGCAGTTCAAATCCACCAGCCATTCCTTGGAAACCCTATGGAGAAGTTCTGTTCTGTCCTATAGGGTCGAGATGACTCAGAACAACTCAGTGACAGCGGTTTTTGTTTTTTTGTTTTTTTATCGAGTTCTAGTTTGAGGAGATGCAAATATAAGCTTCCCCTGCTCTTTTGATGCCATATATGTATCATAAATTTACGCACAAGGTTGATTCATATAAAATGTGTGCGCCAAGGCTACAAGTACTAAATAGAGAGACTAGTCCATCCTACCTGGGTAGTGATTATCAAAGGCATCACCCAGTATAAGGGTTTGAGGGATGAGTGGAACTTTGCTAGAGGGGAGAAAGTTGAAAAAGGTATAGCTTGGTGCCTGGAGTAGTTCTGCATATGCAAATGTATACTCAACCTGCTTAATTGAATTAATGATCCTACATTCTCTATATCTGATTTGGTAAATTATAATAAATATATGAATTCCTTCAGGAATATAATCATATTGTTACCAAAACAAATGTTATGGAATATCGTAAGCACAAATTTTTTAAAGTAATTTTTGAAAGACCTTTACAAATCATCAGGGGCCAATAGCAGAATATTTGGAAATATTTTGAGGAAAAAAATTTATAGTGTTCATAGCACTGGCTAAAAGAAACATAAGTTAATGACAATTTAAGTGGTTGTTTTTTGAGATCCCTGCCAGAATTTCTTATAAGGTGTGATTTCTTCATTTGGAATTTATTTATTCCAACTAAAACATTTCCAAGTCAACTCACTGTACTTCACAATACACTGAAATGAGTAAAAGTATTAAAAGCATGCCTGAGGTGACAGAAACTTTGAGGCTAATTTCCATTTCTTCAAGTATATTTGATGAATGATGTGACAAAAGAATTTTAATTAAGGTTGATATCCTGAATACTAAATAAATTAGAAGTGGCACTACATTCATCTTCCACAGTGATAATACTGCCACTTCTGCTTCTTTTTAGCCCAGCCCTTGACTTTTTGGGAAACCTTCTGCTGTATATTTTCTTCCTCCATCACTTCTGCTGACAGTAGATCATGAGTATTTTACCTAGTTCTTAGTCAAGCCAAAATCTAAAAAGACTGTGTCTCTCTTGTTCTTTTTTTTAATTTTCACTTAATCACATCAGATTGTCCCTAAGAATAATAGGTCATTACTAGGAATTGGAGCCCTGGTCATGCAGTGGTTAGGGGCTTGGCTGCTAACCAAAAAGGTCAGTAGTTCAAATCCACCAGCCACTCCTTGGAAACCCTATGGGGCAGTTCTACTCTGTCCTGTAGGGTCACTATGAGTTGGAATCGACTCGACGGCAACAAGTTTGGTTTTGGTTTTAAGGTTAAACAGAACCTAATTGGAAATTCACTTGAACCTGGTGCCCTTGACAAATTTGTGCTAAGGCAATTGTTCCATTTCGGTTTTTAACTTCTTATTAAGTCAATATCGTTAATTTATATTTAAATTAAAAAACATGCACTTCTTGCAGTTTTCAAATTACCGTAAGTTTGCACTAATATTCAAGCATAGTTCTTTTAAGTTCCTTTATACATTTATAAATGTTTCCTTTTACATTTCAAAATTTGTGTTTTTCCTCTGTTTTCTTTATCCAGCCTCAAGAAGTGTTTATACATTTTAATGAACTTTCAAATAACCAGTGTTTGAATTTAGTCATTATTTCCCTTTTATTTATTCATTAAATACTTCTTAGTGTTTAATAGCATTTTACAAACGTTAACTATCTTAATTCTTCATAACATTCTTATAAGATACTATTATTATACCCATTTTATAAATAAGGAAATTGAGGAACTAAGTTCTTTTGGATTTCTCTTCTAGTCTCCCACTTTTACGCTAATTATTTCCATCCACACCAATGCCTGGATTCTTTAGATTTTGGGATATTTCTACTTACCTTTACCAACACCACTAATTTCACCATATTTTCTTTAGTGCTCATCTTTTTCTTCAATCTATTTACTCATTTTTTTAGTGGGGTGGAGTGTTAAAAAATTATAGTATTTCATTCATCTGCTGACGGGCATTAAAGTTGTTCCCACCTTTTGGCTATTGTAAATAGTGCTGCAATAAACATTGGTGTACAAGTTTCTTTTTGAGTCTCTGCTTTCAGCTTTTTTGGGTATATAGCTAGGAGTAGAATTGCTGGATCATATGATAGTTCTATTCTTAGTTTTTTGAGGAACCCACACACTGTTTCCTACACAGCTGTTCCATGTTGCATTCCCACCAGCAATGGATAAGTGTTCTAATTTTCCCACATCCTCACCAACATTAGTTATTTTCTGCTTGGTTTTTTTTTTTTTGTTTGTTTGTTTGTTTGCTTTAACTTAGCCATCCTAAAAACCAAACCAAACCAAACCTGCTGCCACTGAGTCAATTTTGACTCCTATCAACCGTATAGGACAGAGTAGAACTGCCCCAAAGGGTTTCCAAGGAGGGGCTGGTGGATTCCAACTGCCGACCTTTTAGTTAGCAGCTGAGCTCTTAATCATGAGCTACCAGGGCTCCAAAACCCATAGCCAGTAGGAGTGAAATGATAACTTCCTGTGGTTTTGATCTGTATCTCTCTAATGGCTAATGACGCTGAGCAACCTTTCATGTTTTTAGTGACCATTTGAATGTCGTCTTAGTGAAATGTGTATACAAGTCCTTTGCCCATGTTATGATTGGGTAATTTGTCTTTTTGTTGTTACGTTGTCAAATTTTTATGTATATTTTGGTTATTAGATTCTTATCAGATGCATGGATTTCAAAGATATTTTCCCAGTCAATAGCTTGTCTTTTCACTTTGTTGGTAAAGGCTTTTAATGAACAAAATTTTTAATTTTTATGAGATCCCATTTATTTATTTTGTCTTTTGCTGTATGTACTTTTGTTATTATACTAGATGACCCATTGTTAAAATCTAGGCCTGACAGCACTGCCTCTTCATTTTCTTCTAAGAACTTTATGGTTTCATTTTGCACATTTAGGTCCTTAATCCATTTTTAATTTTTTTTTTTTTTTTTTGTGTGTGTGTGTGTGTATGGTTTGAGGCATGAGTCCTTTTTCATTTTTCTGCATGTGGGAATTCAATTTTCCTAATACCATTTATGGAAGGGACTCTTCTTTCCCAATTGAATGGACTTAGCACCCTTGCCAAAAATCAGTTGACCATAGATGTATGGTGTCTTAGTCATCTAGTGCTACTCTCACAGGAATACCACAAGTGGATGGTTTTACAAAGAGAAATTTATTCTCTCAGTCCAGTAGGCTACAAGCCCAAATTCAGGACTTCAGCTCCAGGGGAGTGTTTTCTCTGTTGGCTCTGGAGGAAGGTCTGTGTCATCAATCTTCCCTTGGTCTGGGAGCATCTCAGCGCAGGAACCTCGGGTCCAAAGGATGCACTGTGCTCTTGGCACTACTTTCTTGGTGGTATGAGGTTCCCATGTGTCTCTGCTCGCTTCTCTCTTTTATATCTCAAAAGAGATTGCATTAAGATACTATCTAATCTTGTAAACCTCATCGGCATAACCTCATCACAGTGATAGAATTTACAACACATAAGGAGATCACATATAATCTCATCATAGTAATAGAGTTTACAATACATAAGGAAATCACATCAGATTACACAATCATACAATATTGGGAATCATGACCTAGCCAAGTCACTACACACATTTTTGGGGGGACACAATTCAATCCATGACCTATGGGTTTATTTCTGGACTGTCAATTCTTTTTCTTTGCTCTATGTGTCTATTGCCCATTACCAGATGCACAGAGAAACAAATATCTACAATGGAATACTATACATACAGTAGGAGAAATGAAGTCTTGATACATGCTACAGTACGGATGGAGCTTGAAGACATTATGCTGAATGAAATAAGTCAATCACAAAAGGACAAACATTGTGTGACCTCACTTATATAAAAAGACAAGAAAAGGTAAATGTACAGAGGCCAAAGTTTATTAGTGGTTACCAGGGGCAGGAGGGAAGGGAAAAGGGGGGGTTAGTGGTGATAGAAAAATCACATTGATTAAGGGTAGGGTTACACAGCCCGTTATTGTAATTGCTGTCAGTAAGTTGTACACCTGTAAGAAGTTGAACTGGCAAAAGTTGAATGACAGATATATTTCAAAAAAAAAAAAAAAAAGGTAGCTGCTGAGGCTGCTTCTGTAAAACAAATAAATAAATAAAAGTACATACTTAAAAGAAATCATAGTATTTCAAGTAGAATGCTGATTTTGATTTTGTTATTCTTGGTGCTTAAGTTCCCTTAAGTTCACTTATTATCTGTGCAAGTTCGCCTCTGTCTACTCCAGTTGGCTGTCCAGTTGGTGGTTGATCTTCCTCTCAGGCTGGTAAAGTCCCTAAATGTGTTGTTGTTTACTATTGCTTTTGGTACTGTCATTGTTCTTGTCTTCTGAGGCTGAGTTCTGTCATTGAGAGTGTCATAAATGAGGCAATCCTCACAAATGGAGGCAGATTGCTTCTCACTTCCAAGTTAGAGAAAACATGCCAACTCTCTATGTTCATTCTACCGTCTTGGTCTCAATAATAGGGACACCATTGCACACAAGTTCAGCTCCTGCTCAGTTTCTTGAGTTTCTAGGAAACAGACATTTTTATGCAGGGCCAATATCATACATCTAGGAGGTGTGTATGTAAGAGATAATGTCGTTGGAATCTGGTGGTCCTCAAATCGTTGAATGCCTATCTTTTCCTATATTCACCATACTTAGATCCTGACATTGGAGCTTATCACTGGCCATTTTCAGTCTTCAATCTCCCTTCTATCAACATGTGAAAACCCCACACCTCCCACACCCACACCAGTGGTTCCTCCAGGACTAGGATGATCACACATCTCAAACTGTTCCAGATAATCCCTGTTAATATCTTTTCTTTTTGGAGTAGCTACCTCCTTTTTATTCTCAATAATATCATAGTTTAGAGAATAATTATTTGGTCATCCAAATTCACCTACCTCCAGCCACAGCTGCAAGTGAGCCACCTGTCTCAGCAATGGTGGATAGTCAGATATGGGAGTGGTAGAGATACATCTTCAGCAGGCTGTCATATTTTCAGAATCCTCCTTCTCTTAAAAAAAAATTCTAAAAGAAAAGATACACTAAAAAATAATATTTGTGATATTATAAATTCAGAATCTCACAATATCAACAAAAATTGGAAAGTGGTAAGAGAAGTTGGAGGAAGTAAAAATATCTATTTTCCTTCTACGAAAGAGGGAGTCAACAGATACTGAATCATTCATGATATTGACAATTAGAGAAATATAATGTAGAGCGTGAATTTTTTTAAACTTAAAGGAAAAAAGATTAGTGGTATTAGAAACGAGATGTACATATTCAAATTTCTATGTAACATTTTTCAAAGATAACATAGATTTTTCAGGAAATAACTATCAGTCTTTATTCCCTGTTATGGAGTTACTACTTAATAGAGTAAGACAACATCAGATTGTCCCTAAGAATAATAGGTCATTATTAGGGATTTGGAGCCCTGGTGGTGCAGTGGTTAAGAGCTTGGCTGCTAACCATAAGCTCGGCAGTTCAAATCCACCAGCTGTTCCTTGGAAACCCTATGGCGCAGTTCTACTCTGTCCTATAAGGTCACTATGAGTCGGAATCAACTTGACGGCAATGCGTTATTGTTTCTTTTTTATTTAATTCGGAATTTGAATTCTTCTTTTTTTTTTTTTCATCACATCTCTGCCAATATCACCATCATTGGATTTAACAAAATGTTATATTTTCTCAGCACATCATTTTCACTCAGCATTGCCTATGAGTTAGAACTCACTTTATGATAAAAGGTGACAGAAAATAAAATAGGGAAGATACAAAAAACCCCCGGTGGTAAAGTAGGTTTTACCTAAGAGAAATAAGCTTTCATTTTTTTAAAGTCACTAATATTTAGGGTCACAGCAACTGAACTTATGATCTAAGCCATGTAGAATAAATATCTTTATCAGCTTTCATTAGTTATATGGGACAGAGTAGAACTGCCCCACAGGGTTTCAAAGGCGCAGCTGGTGGATTCAAACTGTCGAACCTTTGGTTAGAAGCCAAGCTCTTAACCACTGTGCCACCAGGGCTCCTCATTTGTTAGTTGCGTTATTATATATGGCAAATGTGTACATAGGAATATGTGTTTAAATGATAGAAGTCAAAGACTGTTAAGTTGGATGTGTCAGTCACACCAAAGTGCTTTCCAAGAAAAATGACCTTGTTCATAATCCTCCCTAGTAAACTTAAGAAAGCAATGTGACCCTGACTTCCTATGGCACTTTGCATTAGGAGTGGGGATCTGATGTAGGAGAAATCAATCTGCAGGTAAGCCACTTGCCCATGATAAGGCCTGGCACAAAACTACTAAAGATAGTATTAGCTGAGTCAATCAGAATACCTGTTTTAAGAGTATGGAAGGTATAGACCCACAGGTATTGAGAAGAGAAACAGAAATAGGAAAACTGACATGTAAAGATATTTATTACTGAGATATGACAGTAAGGACATAAATTCACTTTTCATTTAGTAATATAAATGTTGGAACCCTAAAACGAAGGATCATAAATTTCTGAGATCCAAGAGTTGCCTTGCATGCTGAATGACCATCTACAGGGTCCTTCTCTATTAAGGTTCTTATCCTTCTATAGTCTGATTGTGTAATCTTGTTAGTAAAGTTGCTTCATTACTTGAAGAATTTGAATTTCAGTTATTTCAAATTTAAATTAAAATAAATAGAAGAGGAAGTGACAATAAAGTATAAAAATGAAAATAAAAATATAACAGAGTTAAGAAAACATGAAATAAGATAATGTAAACAGGTTAACCACTTGACTCAAATGGCTAAGACTTTTAGGTTTAGTAAAAAATAATCATACAATTACGGTGCCAAAAATGAAACAAGCAAAAAGTAAAATGTCTTAGAAACATTTAAAATAAAGGAATAAAAATGTATCATATATATGTAAAAGAAAAATGTATCTGAATATTAATATTAGGCCAGGAAATTCAAAACAAAAAAAAAGTAAAATGAAATATTCCAGTGAGTAGTTTTTCATGACAAATTTTACTCCACAGGGAAGTGAAATTAAATATGAAGCTTTATACTTTAAATAAGGTAGCATTAAAGCACATAAATTTAATTCTCAGAAAAACAATATAGACTATATAAAGATATATTTAATAGGATTCTATTTATAATTATGAAGTACCTATATATATTACAAAGAGAATGCAACTTATTTTTTAAGTTCCCAATAAAACCCCAAAAGTATTGAGCACTTGGGCCAAAAAGAAAAGTTAAGTGAATTCCCCATAGTAGAAATTACTGACCACAGTATCTTTCACTTAAGAATTAAATAAATATATTTTGACAGAAAGACTCATAATGTGTAGAAATTAATATGAACACATCTGTACCCACTTGGAAATTAAAACCTTTTTTTCCCCAAATAATTCTTGATTCAAAGAGAAAATAAGTATATGTTTTTACATATTATATACTTTGTTAACTATGAGATATAAATGTATGTGCACATATATATAAATATATGTGATGTGGACAAAATTACACTCAAAGATAAAGTAAAAAACTCCAAATCATATATAATCAAGTCAAAATAAATAATCATTCATGAACTAATCATTCAGCACAAACAATCAGAATAGAAAATCTTTTAAAAAGGAGGAAATTAGGACAAATTAATAACCTAAATGCAGAAATCTAGTCATTAGAAAACAGAATTGATAAAGAAATCTCAATAAACTTCTGATGTTGTTATTGGGTGCAGCCTCCATATGACAAAATAGAACTGCCCCATAAGGTTTCCTTGACTTTAATCCTCTGGGTGGACTCATTGCAACCATCAACCTTTTTCAGTTAGCAGCTGAATGCTTAACAGTTGTGCCACCAGGGCTCCTTAAAAACCTCTGCTGTTATAGTTGTTGTTGTGTGCTGTCAAGTCAATTCCAACTCATAGTGACTCTATATGACAGAGTAGAACTGCCCCATAGAATTTCCTAGTCTGTAATCTTTGTGGGAGAAAAGACTAGTCTAACCAAATAAAAAGAGTAAAACACAGTTACTCATAAGTGAGAAGGATTGAGAAAATGGATAGACCAGTAAAGAAGACAGCCCCTGAAATATTTAAGATAATATTTAACACATCTCCAATCTATTTGAAAATGAATGAGGAATGGATACCTTTCTGGGAATGTTTAGATTATTAAAAACGATTAAAGAAGCAGATAATATGAACAGACTATGGAAAATATGCACCATAGGGAAAAAGAGTTGTCAAGGATTTACCTAAAGGCACATGTCCCAGTTGGCTCATGAGCAAAATATCTTAATTTCTAAATGTTTAAATCAATTATATTCCTGCCTGAGAAGTGTTCTAGAAGACAAAAATGATGGATGACTTCCTAAATTCCTTTTACTAAGCTAGTAGTTACAATTGTATTCTCACCATTTGACTAACATTGTGCAACAATTTTAGAAAAAACTACATGACAACCTCAGTCATGAATATAATACAATTTTTCCAATTTTCTTAATTTCTGTCTTCCATTATCAGTTTATAATCTCAAGAAAGCCATGACCATGACTTGTTCTTACCAAACGTGTAGATGATATTTTATACAAAACCCTGAACAATAGGGCAGATTTTGAACTGTAGGGCAAAATGTGAGAACCCTTACATTAACAGCAATGTCTGTTATTGCATGAGGTAAAACGTGAACATTTGACGATGTTTCAGTTCAGCTTCCAATAATGCAGCATAGTACGAGCTGCATACAAATAAAGGTAGTAGCAAGAGAAGCTGGCATGGAGGTTTAAGGAATTCACTACAACTTTTGTGAGCAAAATGTTGGGACTTCCTAACTGTCTAAGACATAAAACTGCACACAGAAACATGTTCTGAAAAACAAAACTACTGCCCCAAATAAAAAATCAAATATCACTGTGTACAGTGTTGTTCCGTACATTGGGCAATAATTGGGCTTTGAGCACTATTCACACACAAGGTAGTAATCATGAGTAAAATATTTTTTAACACAAGGAAGGAATAATGAGAAGTTTTCATTGAAGAGTAATGAAATATTTCCAACTATTGCTAACTAAATTTCAAAACATTTTTATCTATCTATAGATATAGACAGTTATAGATATACATAGTTATGGGAGGTGAATAAAGAACTAGCATAAGAGAGAGAAAGAGAGAATATAACTTCACAGAAAGGGTGAAATACTCATAAAATTAGGGATCTTTTGCATCCTCAGAGTCAAGGAAAGCCCTTGGTAGTGTCTGTGCTTGAAGAGTCTTGTACTTTTACTCCAAGTTTCAGGGCTATGGTTTTTTATAAGATGCTGCTTTCAGATTTGATATGGAAAAGAATATTGGACCGTATGTAAATATGAAACCTTTGAGACTCCACCATCTGGAGCCAATATTTGAAGTGATTTACACATGAAGTAAAAAAAGAAAAACAGAATCCACATGAAATCATAAATTGTAAAAAAAAAAAAAAACTAAAATAGACTAGCAATTTCTTTATTCCTTACAAATTATACCTAGATTGTGAATTAAAATGTATTTCCTTATATTCTTAGATTCTGTCTTTAGTTTTGCAAATATTATTAAAAGTCACCCAAGTTTTAAGGTATAGAGATATCACTTGACTTTGCTTCTTGGCATTATTTATCACTTGACTGTTTCCGTACTATACTATAACTCCCTCCTCATTCATACAACACATGAATATCAAGAACTTACTAAATGCCATATACTGTGCTAGGATTTGGAGAGCCAATTGAGAGTATTTCTAAACAATAGTCTCTACTTTTGGAGATTAGGAATTATCTGATGAAACAGACATTAATTAATCTCTCCAATTATGTAAAACATATGCTTAAGAAGAAATGTTAATGGTGCTAAAATAGCAAAGAGGAAATTGACCTATTGAGGAGTCCCAGGAGGATTTCCAAAGGTGGTGATTATTATGTTGATATTACTGCATACGTCTTGTTATTCCTATTTTTTTGTACTGTGCATTAGAGCCAGGTCACACCTTAAACCAGATGTTGCCATTGTTGTAAAACACGGGAACTCTATGAATGAAGTTAAAGACATGCCAGCTGTATCCGTGGTCATAGGTCATAGGTCATCTTGGAAATGTGGTTTAATCATGGTCCTCAAAGCCAATACTTGTATGGGCAATGCAACCAGCAAAAGAGCAAAAGAGTGGGAAGGGGGAGTAAAAAAGTCCTTGATGTCATTACTCCCTCATCTTTTCTAGAATGGTACCACCTGCTCATCTAAATGACTTTCCCACCTGTCTTTGCTCCAGCATCTGATTTTAAAGGAAGATATTAGGTTGTCTTCAGCTTGACACCCTGCTTTCATTCAGTGGTTTGGACCACGCAGAAAATTTATAAGAGATTGCTAGGGCAAACATTAGAATCTTCTCCTGTCTGTCCTTACTTTCCATGAGATGTCTAATGACAGTTGAATTAGGACTCCAGATTATGGAAAATTCTCATCTTTTCATGTCCCACTCCAGGATATTCCTGCTTATATATAAATTTCCAGATGAATGGATGTCAAATACAAACTAGAAAATCAATTATTATGTTCTTATTAAAAGACATATAAATAAGACTTAACAATCTAAATTTTTATTATTTGTCCTACAATATTGTGAAGATAATATACAAATCTAATATAGTACACGTACTCATATTTAAATAAGAGGTAAATAGTATGAAATCTAAACTTAACCTGGGATGAAGAGAAGAAGCACATAAGAAGAAAGTACAAAAGATTCCCAAATAATAATATAGAGAGAAAATGTGTGGAGGTGAGCGGGAGTAGAATTAATATATTTTAAGATTATAGAATGGAAAATGATGGATTACAAATGAAACCACAAGATAAGCATATGTACATATGGCTTCATAGAGAAGATAAAATAAAGATGGCTACTTTTAAAAAGTACATTTAGAGTTCTATATACACCTATTTTCATAAGAAGGATTTCAGTAAAGACAATCACTGATGTCATATGTGTAAATCAAGTAGAATTATATCGTGATTGAGTGAATAGCACCAATTTAGTGATCCAGAAAATTATGTAAAATGTTCTGGGAATTTACTTTCCCTCTTCATGTGGAACCTTCCAGGAGAAGCATGCTGTGTGATTCCCAGTTCAGGAAGTATGTAAAGTGCGGACTAATCACTATAATTTTTCCAAATTGATTTTATCTAAACCAGTGGTAGTATAGACATGTGAGAAGCCTAAACTACTCTGTCACCACAACTCTCCAGCTCCACTACTCTGTACACCCCCCCACACACACATACACATGCACAAGCACATATATGCACAGAGCTTTGTCTTTTTCCCCCAATAATTATGTCCAGACATATCAAGGCAATTTAAAGAGATTTCCTAGCTGGAATTCCAGACGTCTAGTGGGCATCAAGGTGGGCTAGTCCAGTAGCTCAAGAAAAGCATCAAGAACTCAGTCTCTGTTCAAAACTTTTCTCTGCCCTCCCTCCTAAGGCTATGTTGCTTTAAGCTTTTTCCCAAGAGTAACTGGAGTTATATATATGCTTTCCTTTAGTTCCAGATAGATAATCCTTAGCAAGGGTTCCTAGAGTCACCCTGATTGGAATAGTTGTCACATGTCAATCCCAGATACAATGACTATGTCCAGATGAATTGAATGTGCTGAGTAGTTTAAGGCATCATGCTTACCTCTAGAAATACAGAGGGTGTATGGAGTTGAAAACCTGAAAGGAAATCTGGGTGCTATTAGGAAAGTGGGAAGGGTAGAAAGAATTCTGGGTAGGCATTCAACAATATCCATTATGCCAGTGAAATGGCTCTGTTCTCTGGACCAAAGGAAAGGAGAGATTCAAATGGCTTGTTATAATATTTTCTTCCTGCATCTCCCTAGGTTACCAAATATTCCCACACAATGGAGAAAAACCCGATGCTTACATCTACTTCTAACTCATTACTAGTCTATTTTTGCACTTTTGTCTGCCAAAGCCCAGTGCAGTCAATGCCAGATATGCTTATTTTTTACACTTCACGTTCATTAATTCTAAACACTTTGATAGTTAATCATTGGATTAACAATGGAATCACATGTTCAAAACAGCCTGTAAATGAGAGGCACTGGAAGTTTTAACTGGGGAGTTGTCCAGCCAGTTTTTCAGTAGCTATAAAATGGGATTTATAAAATATTGAAGTCACTATTTTGGGAGAAATAAAAGAATACATTTTTCATCTAGTAGAGATCAGGTACCTAATCAATTATAGTGTTGCATTCTTAAGCAATACACCAAACTTACAAAAAATACCTTGACTACATTTACCAGACAGTATTCCTGCGGCAACAGTATCATATGGTTCAGACTAATAAACCTAGTTTGTAGAGAAAAGTATTTAAGGTTGCTATCTTTTTTATCTGGCACCTAAGAGAGAACATTATTATACATGATCCCAGGTACAGAACAAATCTTTTAAATAGCCTTCTCTCCTATGAGCAATGGACACCATCAAATCGTGTAAATAAGTTGACTAAGGCTCACAGAGATAAAGTAAAATTATGGATATCTCATGGATTATAATTAGCAGATAGCCAATAACAATCCAGTTACTTAACCTCAAGACAAGGCTGACACTGGGGAGGGAGCAGAGAAGACAGCTGGAAACAAACTGAGCTAGCTCTACCTGGCTGGAAATTCCATGCTCTTGTTAATACATGATGCACATAACTGTTTTGCTCTTTTTTCAGTTGGTTCAACAAAACAGATCTTTTAAATAATGTGTCTGCAATTGTATTCTCTAGAGGCAATCAGTAGCTTATTAACCTTAACCATAATAACACATTATCACTATTTTGTTTCAGTCAGCTAATTTGCAAAACAATAGTGAAGATCCTACCCAACATGTAAGAATTTATTTCTCAGTTACTGGCACTGAATAAATACAGTGACCCTCACTGGTAATGTCAGGGACTTGGGAAGGAGCTGTAGTTTACCAAGAAGGAAGAAAGAGTCAGGAGGTTGAAGAGCTCGTGGGGAAGTCAGAGTTAAAAACGATCGTGAGTCAACCCTTAGGCATAAACTAATGGCAATCAGAGCCAGACAGAGCTTGGGGTGAAGGTCAGCTTTGTTCCCTCCAGTGTGTTATTCTGCTTTGCTAAATATAAGACAGAATGAGTTATATACTTACAGATTTGGTCTATGAGCTTTGTTTCTTGAAGGTCTCCTTCTGGTAGATAGAGGGAAACTGGTACTCTATTAAAATATAACATACATCTTACTAAGATTACTTTATTCATCTCATAAATAATCAGTTGAGAAATTTCTTTCAAACCCGTCCAAAAAAAACGTTGCTTAGGTTTCTTGATGATATCTTTTACATATGTCTAAATATATAAAACGTTATACAATCACAGTCTTCAGAAAGTAATTAGTTAGTTGTCTTGTAACTAATTAAAAATCACTGGTCCTTTGTGGCATAGCCCTGCTGGTACAGTGGTTAAGAGCTAGGCTGCTAACCAAAAGGTCAGCAGTTCGAATCTACCAGCTGCTCCCTGGAAATCTGATGGGGCAATTCTACTGTGGTAGGCTTCTGTCCAGACACAGAGAATTAAAAAAGAAAGTGTTAAATGGAAACAGCACATCCAGCTGAACGCATAGCACCTGATCTATTCTATTGTTTAATGAAGATAAACCAAACCTGTTGCCATCGAGTCAATTCCAACTCATAGTGAACTTATATCCTTAGAACAGTACTAGAAATGAATCATATAGATATACTTTTCCTTCTGCTAATTTTCTCTGACTTAACTAGGAGGTATGCACTATCAGAATGACAACTCAATTTCCTCATATTTCATTACATTTAAAAGTTTAAAATCCACTTAAGTACATTATTTTTTGAAGAGGATAGAGGTGCACATCCTGTTGGGGATAGGGGAGAAGAGGGGATGCCCTTTAATGACCACGATATAAGAAGACATAGAAAAAACAGATATCAAGACATCTTGAAAGACTCTAGAGAGGAAAGAGATACATATTGATCTATAAGCCCTTATATTGTTGGCAGGATCTTTTTCTATCATTTCCCCCACTTACTCTGTTCTAGATACACTGGTCTCCTTGCTGTAACTCTAACGTGCCACACATTCCTGCATTAGGGCTTTTGCATTGGGTAGTCCCTATGCATGGAATGCTCTTGTCTCAGATATTCACTTCCCAACTCTTTTACAATGTTCAAGCATTTGTTCAAATATCATCCCAAGGAGGCTAACCCCAATCACCCTACTGTATTCTGCCCTGTCTTCCTGCCCAAGCTCCAGATATATTCAAGTCACCTTAACCTGTTCTGACTTTTCTTTATTCTATAGCACTTATCACCATCTAACATATTATTGTTTATTGTTTATTGACTGTCTCCTCCTGTTAGAATATAAACTCCATGAGGGCAAATGTCTTTAAATGCTCTTTTCACTACGTTTTCAAAGTGCATACAACAGCCTAATACACAGAAATACTCCATAAATATCTGTTGAAACAATGAAGGAATTTAGTAAAATGTGATAGAATATAAGCTTCCTGAGAGCTGCTCAGTACTATGTACCTAGTGCCTTTTTCAGTGCCTGACAAATAGTAAATGCTTAAGCTGTTTGTTAAATTAACAAATTAATAGATAGGTGGATAATTTTTTTATCAGAGACACGAGAAGTGTAAGTGAGAAAGTAAGAAATAATTCTAAACATAGATTTAGGAAAAGTTTTATAAAACAATAAATATTAGAGCTTGGTTTTATAGTATAGAGGAATTGTTCAAGTGAGAATGTACATACTGAGCAATATATCATTAGTAGATCCCTAAAGAGCCAAATTATTATTTATGAATCGGGTATTAAATCAAGTGAAGAAATAACCAAAATAAGACACTGAATTTCCTGAGAAAAATTCCTAAAAAAAAATTATATCCAACTTATATTTCCAGATTTGCAAACTGATTCTATTCAGTTACTATTCTAGATCAAAATCTTTGTAATTTAGCAATCTCAGGATTCATAAACTGTGAAGATACATGGAAAGATGGATAGACAGTACTGAAGTAAAAGAAAAGAAGCTGAAACACCTAATTAAAAAAAATCTTCAAAAACGAAGTATAACAGGACTCTTTATGGCAAAATAGTCTAGAACATATTATTCCTGAAATATTGAGAACACTTCATTAAAGAATATTTCTTGCAAGAGGTGGAGCCAACATGGTGCTATAGACAGAAGCACCACGCTGTCCCTCCATAGCAAAGACCTGAAAAACTAAACAAAACAGAGACAGACATCAATCCTGGAACCCTAAGTGTCAAGAGAAGAGATAAAGAACTCAAACAAAGCATCGAATTGAGTAAGAAACTGACAGAGAACAGAGAACGAGGAGAGTTACAAGCAGAGGTCCCCTATCAGCTAACACAGCACAGATCCACCATCTTAGATTCCTGTCAGAGATCAGCAGACAGGGAGTACGGGAAAGCAGATTCATGGATCTCCCAGCGGGAGACAGAGTATCCAGTAACCAGTGAGACATGCTTTCCCACCACCCACCCTGTCTCTCCCTGCTCAGCCTTGGCTGCTTCCTGGCGTGCTAATCCGCCACTTCCCAGTGGGCTGAGATCGCAGCATGGGAGACACCAGTTCTGTGCAGCAAGGAGTCAACCTGCCCACACCAGCCGGCTTTTTCATTGTCATTTCTTTGTTGCTGGTGTTGCTTTTCTCAGCTTCTTTTGGTTTTCTCTCAGCCTCTCACCTCCTCCCACTCCTTTCTCTCAAACACCTGACTCTGTGTGCCATCTTTGCTTCCTCTTGACAGGCTGTGAAGTGCTGCTCAGCTGGAGAAATGCTTCCCCAGTCTGCACTGCCATACTGGTGCGATCCCTGAGGGCTTTTTTTTTTTTTTTCTTTTCGTTTGTTTTCTCTTTCTTTTTTCCTTTTTATTTTTCTTCATTTATCAGTTTCTCGTCTATTTCTACTTACCTTCTTTTCCTGTCCCCTGAATACCTGGCACAGTGTATCATCTCCACCGCTTCTAGCCAGGCTGTAAGGCATGGCTTCGGGCTCACTTCTCCGGTCTGTGCAGCCACGTAAGTGGGATCCCTGGGGACATTTTTCTCTTAATTTTTATTTATTTATTTTTGGTTTAATGTTTTAGTTTTTTTTTATTTTTGTTTTTCTTCATTTCTCAGTTTCTCATCTGTCCACTCTAATGGCAGGATTCCACAGCACTTCTTTTTTTTTTTTTGTTTTATTTATTTATTTATTTTTGGCTCCTGTTTCTCTCTCTCCTTTCACATACTCAACCTAGCTCCACACATCACAACCTTCCCTTCCCCCTCCCTCCTGCCTATCTGCACCATGTGCTGAACACTGCACCATGTGCTGAACATTGCAATTCCAAGAAACACAGGCACAGTCTACTGAAACCTTCCCTGCACTGACCTTCAGCTCACCTTGTCAGCCACAGTACCTGCCACAAAAAACCCATCCCAACCTCTCCCCTTCAGCTGGACCTGTCTAGCTTCACAATAGCTGAGCAACTGGACCTGCCCATTGGACAAGGAGGTGAAAAATATCGTGTCCACAGACAAGCAAACTACAAAGAATGCACAGCCCGACTGCTCAGACATAACCAAATAAAACAAAACACAGGATGAAAGAAACAAATCTATAATCAATAAAATCTACAATCAATAAAATAACTACTGAATGTCTCGAAGACAGCAGACAACATCAAAGCATATAAAAAAATAGGACAGGATGGTTAAAGTAGGTGTCAAAAATAAAACACCAGATGACTTTCCAGTAGAAGAAAAGACACTAAAACTACCTGATAGGGAATTCAAATCTCTAATATTCACGCTATCCAAGAGTTGAAGCAAAAAAGCAGACAAAAATGAGGAAAAAATAGACAAATTCATGGAAAAGGCTGACAAAGTCAGGGAAAATACAGACAAAAAATAAAAGAACTCAGGAAAATAATACAAGAACAAAATGCCAAAGCAAATTCACAACTAGAAATCATACAAAAACAATTAGAAATCCAAAAGATAAACTACAAGATTTCAGAAATAGACAGCGTCATAGAAGGGCTGAGGAGCTAGTTTGAAACAATGGAAGACAAGATCAGCGAAACTGAAGTCAAACAATTGCATTCAATTTTGTTTGAGGAAAAATCAGAAAAAAGAATGAAAAAAAATGAAGAAATCTGAGAATTAAGTGGGATACAATTAAAAGCAAAGATTTGCAAGTGATCAGAGTTCCAGAACAGGGGAAAAAATGGAAAACACAGAGAGGATCATTGAAGAATTGCTGACAGAAAGCTTCCCTAACATTATGAAAGTTGAAAAGCTGACCATCCAAGAAGCTCAACAAAACCCATATAGGATACACCCCAAAAGAAAATCATCGAGGCATATCATAACCACACTCACTAAAACCAAAGACAAACAAAATTCTAAGAACAGCTCGAGAAAAATGAAAAGTCACAAACAGAGGGGAAACAATAAGACTAAGCTCTGATTATTTGGCAGAAACCATGCAGGCATGAAGGCAATGGGATGACATATATAAAACCTTGAAAGAAAAAAATTGCCAACCAAGAATACTATATTCTGCAAAACTCTTGTTCATATATGATGGTGAAATTAGGACATTTCCAGATAAACAGAAATTTAAAAAATATGCAAAAAACAAACCAAATTTACAAGAATTATTAAAGGGAATCCTTTGGTCTGAGAACAGATAATGTCAGATCACAGCCTGAATCTAGGCCACAAGATTCCACCAGCCAGATACCAACCTAGGAAATGAACTCTCAAGGACTATTCAAAACCAAAAGATTTACAACAGGAACCAAAGAGGTTAATCTGCAAATAACAACAACATCAGAACAATAAAAGAGGGAATAAATGGTGTAGTATAGAACCTTCTAAAGGACAGCAAGGCAAGGCGATACCAAGTAATCATAGAGTGGTTCAAACCTAGGAAGATAAGGGTAAATTTAAGGTAACCACAAAGAAAGTTAACAAACCTGCTCATCAAAATAAAGAAGAAAAACATAAAGTCTCAGTAAAAACAAAACCTAAAAAAACAAAAGAAATTTTTAAAAAATCCACAAAAAAAAAGAATTCAGTACAGGAGAGTAAGAGGAATAAAGAAAATGTCAGCACCACAAAAAAAAATACTCTACCAAATGACAGCAATAAACTCACACCTATCAATAATTACACTGAATGTAAATGGCTTAAATGTACCCATAAAGAGACAGAGAGTGACAGAATGGATAAAAAATAGGATCCATCAATATGCTGTCTACAGGATACATACCTTAGAAACAAAGACATACATTTCTTAAAAATTAAATGATGGAAAAAAAAATATCAAGCACACAGCCACCAAAAAAGAGCAGGAGTAACAATACTAATCTCAGATAAAATAGACTTTAAAACAAAATCCACCATAAAAGACAAAGAAGGACACTATATCATGATTAAAGGGATAATCGGTCATGAAGACATAGCCATAATAAATATCTACACACCCAATGACAGAGATCAAAAACACATAAAACAAACTTTAACAGCACTGAAAAGAGAAATTGACAGTTCCACTATAATAGAGGGAGAGTTCAACACATCACTCTCAGTAAAGGACAGAACATATAGAAAGAAACTCAGCAAAGATACAGAGGATCTAAAGGCTACAATCAGCCAACTTGAACTCATAGACATATATAGAACACTGTACCCAACAGCTTCAAAGTACACTTTCTTTTCCAACACACATGGAACTTTCTTCAGAATAGACCACATCTTAGGCCACAAAGCAACACTCAACAAAATCCAAAACACTGAGATAAAATAAAATGTCTTCTCTGATCACAATGCCATCAAAGTAGAAATTAACACAGGCAGAGCAAGGGAAAAAAACCAATTACATGGAAACTAAATAATACCCTTCTTAAAAGCCACTGGGTAATAGAAGAAATCAAAGATAGCATCAAAAAGTTCCTAGAATCAAATAAGAATGAAAACACATCATATCAAAACCTTTAGGGCACAGCAAAGGCCATTCTCAGAGGACAATTTATAGCAATAGATGCATACATCAAAAAAGAAGAAAGGGATAAAATCAAAACATTAGCCCTACAACTCAAACAGAGACAGAACAGCAAAAGCTTATAGCCACCAGAAAAAAGGAAACAATAAAGGTCAGAGCAGAAAAAAATGAATAAAAAATAGAAAAACAATAGAAAGAATTAACAAAACCAAAAGTTGGTTCTTTGAAAGGATCAACAAAGGACTGGCCAGACTGACAAAAGAAAAACAGGAGAAGACACATATAACCCAAATAAGAAATGAAATGGGGGACATTACAACAGGCCCAACTGAAATAAAAAGGATTATAACAGAATATTATGAAAAACTATACTCCAACAAATTTGAAAACCTAGAGGAAATGGATAAATTTCTAGAAACACACGGCCTACCCAAACTACAACAAAGTGATGTTGAAAATCTGAACAGACCCATAACAAGAGAAGAGATTGAAAATGTAATTAAAAAAACTTCAACAAAAAAAAAGCCCCGGCCCAGATGGCTTCACTGAAGAATTCTACCAAACATTCAGAGAAGAGCTTTCACCAGTCCTGCTCAAACTATTTCAGAACATAGAAAAGGAGGGGATACTTCCAAACGCATTCTATGAAGCCAGCATAACCCTGATACCTGAACCAGGCAAAGACACCACAAAAAAAGAAAATTACAGACCAATATCTCTCATGAATATAGATGCAAAAATTCTCAACAAAATTCTAGCCAATAGAATTCAGCATCATCTCAAAAAAATAATACACCACGACCAAGTAGGATTCATACCAGGTATGCAAGGATGGTTCAACATTAGAAAATCAATCAATGTAATCCACCACATAAATAAAAGGAAAGAAAAGAATCACATGATCATCTCAATTGACACAGAAAAGGCATTCGACAAAGTCCAACACCCATTCCTGATAAAAACTCTCAATCAAATAGGTATAGAAGGGAAATTTCTCAACATAATAAAGGGCATCTATGCAAAACCTCCAGCCAACATCATTCTTAATGGAGAGAGGCTGAAAACATTCTCCTTGAGGACAGGAACACGACAAGGATGCCCTTTATCACCACTCCTATTTAACATTGTGCTGGAAGTCCTAGCTAGAGCAATAAGGCAAGAAAAGAAATAAATGGCAACCAAACTGCTAATAAAGAAGTAAAACTGTCCCTATTTGCAGATGATATGATACTATAGACTGAAGACTCCAGGAGAAAACTACTGGAACTAATAGAAAGATTCAGTAGAGTAGCAGGATACAAGATAAACATACAAATATCCATTGGATTCCTTTACACCCATAAAGGGAATGTTGAAAAGGAAATCAGGAAAACAATAGCATTTATAATAGCCCCTAAAAAAATAAAATACTTAGGAATACATTTAACAGGGCTGTAAAACACCTATACAAAGAAAACTACAAAACACAACTGCAAGAAACCAAAAGAGATCTACATAAATGGAAAAACATATCATTCTCATGGATAAGTAGACTCAACATTGTGAAAATGACAATTCTACCCAAAGCAATCTACCAATACAATGGGATCCTGATTCAAACACCCACAACATTCTTTAAAGAGATGGAAAAAGCAATCATTAACTTTTTGTGGAAAGGGAAGAGGCCTCGGATAAGTAAATCACTATTTAAGAAGAATAAAGTAGGAAGACTCGCATTACCTGACCTCAGAACCTACTATACAGCTACGGTAGTCAAAACATCCTGGTACTGGTAAAATGACAGATACATTGACCAATGGAACATAATCTAGAATCCAGATGTAAATCCATCCACCTAAGATTACCTGATCTTTGAAAAAAGGCCCAAAGTCCATCAAGTGGGGGAAAAGACAGTCTTTTTAACAAATGGTGCTGGCAAAACTGGATGTCTATCTGCAAAAAAATGAAACAAGACCCATACCTCACACCATACACAAAAACATTCAAAATGGATCAAAGACCTAAATAAATAAATCAAAGACCTAAAGCCAAAAACTATAAAGATCATAGAACTAAAAATAGGATCAATGCTAGAGTCCCCAACACATGGCATTAACAGGATACAGACCATAATTAAAAACATGGGAACTCCAGAAGATAAGCTAGATAACTGGGATCTTCTAAAAATTAAACACTTGCACTCTTCAAAAGACTTCACCAAAAGAGTAAAAAGGGAGCCTGTAGACTGGGAAAAAAAATTTTGGCTATTACAAATCCCACAAAGATCTAATCTCTAAAATCTACAGGAAAATCCAACACCTCTACAACAAAAAGACAAACAATCCAATTAAAAAATGGGCAAAGGAAATGAATAGACACTTTACCAAAGAAGACATATGCTTATAGACAGATGAGGAAATGCTCGCAATCACTAGCCATTAGAGAAATGCATCTCACCCCAGCATTACCGGCACGAATCAAAAAAACAGAAAATAACAAACGCTGGAGAGGCTGTGGGGAGATTGGAACTCTTATGCACTGCTGGTGGGAATGCAAAATGGTACCATCATTTTGGAAAACAATATGGTGCTTCCTTAGAATGCTAGAAATAGAAATACCACATGACCCAGCAATCCCACTCCTAGGAATATACCCTAGAGAAATAAGAGCCGTCACACAAGTAGACATATGCACACCCATGTTCATTGAGGCATTGTTCACAATAGCAAAAAGATGGAAACAACCTAGATGCCCATCAACAGATGAATGGATAAACTATGGTACACACAGGCAATGGAGTACTACACAGCCATAAAGAACAATGATGAATCTGCGAAGCATCTCACAACATGGATGAATCTGGAGGGCATTATGCTGAGTGAAATAAGTCAATCACAAAAGGACAAATACTGTATGAGACCTCTATTGTAAAATCTCATGAAAAGGTTTATACACAAAAAGAAACTTTGATGGTTACCAGACAGGGGAGGGATCAGGGTAGAAAAACACTAAATAGACAATAGATAAGTGGTAACTTTGGTGAAGGGTAAGCTAGAATACAATACTGGGGAAGCCAGCACAACTTGTTCAGGGTAAGGTCATGGAAGCTCCATGGACAAATCCAAGCTCCTTGAGGGACTGAATTACTGGGCTGAGGGCTGTGGGGACCATGGTCTCAGGGAACATCTAGCTCAATTGGCATAACACAGTTTATAAAGAAAAGTTTTACATTCTACTTTGGTGAGTAGCGTCTGGGGTCTTAAAAGCCTGTGGGCAGCCGTCTAAGATATTCCATTGGTCTCGCCTCTTCAGGAGCAAGGGAAAATGAAGAAAACTAAAGACACAAGGGAAAGATTAGTCCAAAGAACTAATATACCACAACTACTATGGCCTCCACCAAACTGAGTCCAGTAAAACTAGATGGTGCCGGGCTACCACCACTGACTGCTCTGACAGGAATCACAATAGAGTGTCCTGGACAGAGCTGGATAAGGATGTAGAACAAAATTCTAACTCAGAAAAAGACCAGACTTACTGGCCTGACAGAGACTGGAGAAACCCTGAGGGTATGGCCCCCGGATACCTTTTTAGTTCAGTAATGAAGTCACTCTGGAGGTTCACCTTTTAGCCAAAGATTAGACGGGCCCATAGGATAAAACGAGACTAAGGGGCACACCAGCCCGGGGGCGAGGACTAGAAGGCAGGAGGGGACAAGAAAGCTGCTAATAGGGAACTCAAGGTTGAGAAGGGAGAGTACTGACATGTCATGGGGTTGTTAACCAATGTTATGAAACAATATATGTACTAACTGTTTAATAAGAAGCTAGTTTGTTTTGTAAACCTTCATCTAAAGTACAATAAAAAATAATAAAAATAGTTGAAAAAGGTTTCTTTACAGTAAAGTGTATTTTACAATCTTTTGTGATTCCTCAGAGGCAATATTTCCAAAGTTACATAATTTTTCCCTAAAATTTGTGAAAAACATCCACCATGGGTTGAGTTTAGAATTAAATAAAAATGTGAAATTGGAACTTTGGGTATAAAAATCATAAAACTAAAATACTTACTTTAGAAGATCAGAATGCTCCTATATAAACTTTTTTTTATATATAATCCCTCAGTTTTTATATGTAAATTACCATTTACACCGATGTGTTAAAAAATGACAAGATCTATGAGGGTTCTGGTTACTTACTGGAAACTTTAATCATAATATCTGCATCCTCAATATCCTATTTCAATATGAAATATCTCATTTGAAATATCCTATTTCAAATGAAATATTTGAGATACAATTAACATTCAAAATATTTATCAAATATTTCTTCTTGTCTCCCTACTACTCTACCCACTACTGCCATCGTTCCAGCCACCATTATCTCTGACTGCAAAGATGCCCTAAGTTTACACCCATACTATGGACTTACAGTGGTGATTCAGTCAACTCGTTTTCAACATACAAACAACAGAGATCTTTCCAAATACACACCAGAACATATTAGTTTCTAATTAGAACCTGTTAACAGTTTGTCAAAGGCCTCAGAATAAATTGCATACTAGTTACTACGGCATCATGAAGGACCCTAGAACATCTAGCATCATATTGAAACCCTTTCTTCACCACAGAATCCTTTATTTAACCTGGTCACTGCACTTACTCTGTTATACTTCTCTATTTGTTTGGTTCCCTTGAAAGGAATATATGTGTCTTATTCCAGAATATAATTAAATACTTAGTGCTTAACGTTTATAAGTGGATAAAGGAATTAGCTGATTAAATTTTTTTCATTGTTGCTTTTCTCAGTGTCATCATTTGACTTAACATCTAGAGAATGAGAAGACACAAGACATAAAATCAGAAGATGGGAGGTGAGAAACGGGCAAAAAAGTTACTGTTCATTTTCACATCCATATAAATTATAGCACAATTTTAAAATTTTCGGTAAAAATGGAATTACCCTTTAAGTGCCAACATGGTTTTTTCATGTAAATATCAATAAATAAGATACAGAAGTCATCATTTGGAAGGTGTCCATTGATCATTTAAAAAAAAAACTAATAAACACTTAATTAAAAAAAAATCCAAAGTTATTCTTTGCCTCTCTCTTCTGCACGTTGTAATTCTGCTTTTTTGTTTGTTTATTGAAGTTAAATTTATATACACTAAAATGTGGAAATTCTAAGCGCACAGATTGACGCATTTTGACAAATGGATATACACTCTAGTAATGAAGTTATAGAACGTTTACATCATTCCAACAAGTTTCCTTGTGCCCATTTCTAGTCAGTGGTCTCACTTCTATTTCAAGCCCCAGGCAACCACATTTCTGGTTTCTATCATGAAGTTTAGTTATTCTGCTCCAGAAATTGATCTCAATGAAACCATAGAGCATGTATATTTTTGTACTACTCTTTGTACATAGTCTTTGCATGTGCTTAGTCATGCAACATACTATTTTTGAGATCCATCCATGTATTTAAATATATCAGTAGTTCATTTCTTCATATTGCTGGTTAGTATTCCATTGTTTGTCTATTTGCCTGTTCACAGACATATTTTTTTTCACTTTTGATTATTATGAATAAAGCTGCTGTGAACATTTGTGTTCAAGTCTTTGTGTGAACACATTCTTTCTTTTCTCTTGGATGAAAACTGAGGAGTGCAATTACTGGTAGGTGTATGTTTCACTGTATAAGAAACTATCAAGCCTTTTTTACCAGATGGTTGTATCATTTTACTCTTCCACTAGAAATATATGAAAGTTCCATTGTCTCTACATTCTCATCAACATTGTCATTCTGTTTGTTTCTATTTTAGCATTTCTAGTGTATAAAGTGTTATTGTGTGATGGTTTTAACGCACATTTCTCATTTAACTGATACTGTTGACCATTATTTGATACGCTTGCTGAGCGTTCCTATACCTTTTCTTCAAACCTTCCACTCACTTATTACTGAGTTGTTTATCATCATCATCATCATTGTAGGAGCTCTGTATATGTTCTAGAAAAAGCCTTTTCTCAGATATAAGTATTGTAAATATTTTCTCCCCTTTTCTGGTTTGCCTTTTCATTTTTTCAAACCTGACTATTGAAGATCAATTTTTTTTTCAATTTGATAAAAATCTCTGGCCCTATCTTAAATCTGGAATTCCCAGAATCTGTATGGAAACAGTGAGATTGTTCATAAAATACATTGTTTTCAAGAATTAAAATTTTACAAAAAAATTCCAATTTTTCAACGCAATGTGTTATTGCCATTATACTCTCAACTTTACTTAGACTTACTAGCATATCAAGTCTGCTTGGATTTTATGGGAAAGAATAACTTAATTGCACCAAACACTAATACCAGTTTCAAGGAATTGATAAAGAAGATTGGGGATTTGCAAAGTTAGATGTCCGCTAAAAGTCAGCAGGCATTGTATTAAAATTCTAGTATATCCACTTGTTTTATTTATTTATTTTCTTGATAAACATTGTAAATACAGTTTATCCTCAACATAGTTCTTTTTTTACTTATATTATTAATAACTATTAAAAATATTTTCACACAAAAATGATTTTTAAAAACCTGGTTATGTTTGTCTATGTATCAAAAGAATTTTGAGGTGGGTAATTTTACACAGACCGTAGCATTTTTCAGAAATGTGTAGCTGTGGAAAGAACAACGTTAAGCCATGATTTAATCCTGGTTCTCCATTAACGAGCTATGTGAACATGGGAGTCCTATAGCCTTAACTTGCTTTTAATCCTTGTCAACGATAAAATTGAGGCAGTGATCCTTTCAGGTAACATACTAAGGTAATCTCAGTAATCACATTTTGTAGAAAAAAATAGCTAGTTTCAATTTCTACTATATCTAAATGTATCATCAGTTTTTTCATATATGATTGATGTGTTTTTAGGTAAGTCTTAACATTTAGTGTCCATAGCAGAGAATTACTAAATATCCAAATGTCCTTTCTAAATTTATCATTCCTTCAAACAATAAGATAGAAAATGAATGTGTTAACCAAAACTAACCTCTATAATATGACCATAAGCTCTAACACACTTTTTTTTAATGATGATGAAGTTGAAAACATACACCTACAGCAAAAAATATATTTTTGAAATAAACATACACATAGTTCATAATGATTATATATATATGCTCACCTTCCAAAGACAGCAACTGTCTAAGATAAACTTCGTGATACAAAATACACAATATTCATGCAAGGATATTGTCATGGGAAATGAGCATCTTTATTCCAATCCTGGAGTTGTGAGTTATTTATTAATAATTACAGGAAATGTGTTACAGTTACTGTATTCTCTTTTTCATACTTAAGTAGATATCCTCTAAGATTATCCTGGAGCACTCTTCTTTAAAATTTGTTCACTTAAGCAGCTCAAGAAAAGGAAGAACTCTAAGATAGAGTGCACATACTTGAAATCAAAGATAAGAGGAATCAGGAAAAATGTCTGTGGAGTGGGCTTATCAGGTCAAATGTATGTTATTTAACAGGGAAACAATAACAATTTCATTATAAAAAATCATATTAATTTTTTTTCCTGCAGATATCTTAAAATAATTTTTCTGTCCTAGCAGGTCGTGAAAAGTTTTCAATATTACCCCTTTATTCTCTGATAATCAAAACATAACTTGATATATCACTTCCATGTAGAATAGGTAAAATTGGAGGGGAAAAATTTTCCTTTGAAAAGAACCAAAGTAGGGACAAAATATGTTTTAGTATTAGAAGCTATATGTTTCTGAAAATGTGGGCTCTTCATAATATAACAATGTTTATAAAGAAGATTTTAAAAGATTATCTATGGAGAGAGGATATAGACTTTGAAAATTTTTATGTGAGATCTTCAAACAATGTTGACCAGCAACAACAGTAGCAATTAATTTTATGGTTGTTCATGTAATCAGTCTGAAAAATGAATTAATTCTTTTTAGTATAAACCTTTAAATATGTTTTAAATTCAATCACTCTTGGTTACAAAGTTGATAAATCCTAAAGACTTCTAACATGTAACAGCGACTGTAGGCTTTCCATGAAGCAAGAAAGATAATGGAGCAGGTTTTGATATTCATTTCCAATTTGCCTGTACTAACATGTTGGTGGTAACTCTTAGACTCATCTTTCCTGGATTCTCAGTTCTTACCCTTACAGGGCTCAGTTGCCTATTTCAAAGAGCTGAGTCTTTCCTTAGATACATTTTCAAAGTACAGAATGTGACTCCAGCTATTTACCAGGTTCTTTGCATGCAAAGCTTTGTTTTCCTCCATTGTATTCTTCAAACTTCTGGCCCTAACTCTGCAGTTCCCCGATTTTCTTAAATTTCTCAAGCTGACTGATCTTTGTCTGCATTATCTCAGCCAATATAAGCATTTATCTATATAACAGCAGTAGGTGACTAGTTGAATGCCTTTTGTCCAAAAGAGGCCTTTTACTCCTGTTTTCCTGCTCCTGTAGTACTTCATTCATACCTCATATCATATCACTTAATTTCACAACATTATAGTCTATTGCTTATAAATATATTTTTCCTCTAGAATGTGGAATTCTACAAGACATGACTGCGCCCTGTTAATCTTTGTATCTCCAGTATCTATCACTGCTTGAAATTCAGGAACAACTGAATAAATATGTGTTATGTTGAGTGAGTACATGTATAAATAGAAAGTTCTCTGACTAAAGCAAAACAGAATGAATACCTAGAGTATCTTCATCTTACTGGCCTATAACATGAGCAAGCGATTCTTTTGAGACCATTGGTGATAGCACAGTGGCCAATAGATTGAGAGTAAAAATATTTATTTTATATTTTTCAATCCCTTTTCTTTTATATTTAGATTCTCTGTGGAAAGCATAATGCCCTTGAAAATCATAATGGTTACTCTTTCAAAACACAAAGATTAGAAATAAAATTCATGTTCTCTTCTGAGAACTACCCAACTACTTTAAGCCTTCTATACAGTTGTTGCTGGAATGACGTGGACCAAGGTCACCCGAGCAAGAAGAGGCCAGGGAGAAATAAGTTGGCAGGAATAACACAGCATCGTTACAGAGTAGGCAGCTGTGGTCTGTGTTGGGAAGTGTGGTCATAGGTATCTCTGCCCCCTTGCTAACTTACTTTTTTCTTCACCAGTCACACCTTTGGTGGGACTTAGGGAAGGGAAGGTGTATTTCTAATATATAAATATGTTTCAACAAAGAAGAAGTATCAGGAAGAAAAGGAAAGAAAATGAAATTCTAAAATCCTTCCGGATGTCTCTTCATGTGTCTGTCATTCTCTTCTGTGGGGAAGAGTCTATATTACCAAATTCAACATAAATTATTCATATTACATAATTATAGAGGAGGTTGGGACAGTGTATCTAATTTAATGTAAAAATTACGGATCACCACACTTAAGATTAGATTAGGTATTGTTCTATAGAGAAAAAAGATGCCCACTGTGTTAACTGATCATTTGAGGTATTTCCTTAAATGACAAATGGTGGGAACATGGCATGGGATCAAATTTCTAAGGATTACTCTTCCGCTGATAATTTATTTGAAAACTGAATTGATTGTCAACCATTACTATCACTTGCTTGTCCTCATTTCATTTGTTAAACAATGGGTAGGATTGAATAACTGATCTATATCAATTTACAATAAAATAGTAACATGTCCCAACATCATGAAAGATTTGTTTTTATTCAGTGTTTATGTTGATATCTTAAGTATCACACATCGCACATCGCTATGTAGTGACTAGACCAAGTGTGCTTTGGCAGAGCTTCAGTATAAAAATTAGAAAGTGTTGATTTCATTACCACTCTGGCAATACATTTGAAAGAGTGTTAATGACTATTAATGGCCTAGTCCTCAGCCAGAAGAATGCCTGAAGTCAGTCAAAGTGGCGTTTATCTGCTCTTAAACATGAAAAACAGAGAGGCTCCTACCGTTGCATTGATAAGTGCCTATCCTGCTCTACAAATAATCACATTCCCCACTTAACTGAGCTTTCAAAAAATGTTTAAATTCAAGGCAAGCCCAATTTCTCCACTCTCAAGTTTTTCCCCTTTCCTCTCCCCAATAACAACTAACAGACTTGGCTCTCGTCAAAAAGTAACTGAAGGTGAATGCGAACAAATTGTTTTAAAATGGACCTTTCTTCTCTTCTCAACTTTGTAATATAGAAACTTCATTGTTTTAGGTTTAGCAAAAAGCATTACTTATTTCCTGTTCTTGCTTATTTTTGGAGACACAGATAAGTCCAAACAATCTTATGATGGAATGTACTACTATGAATCAATCCATATTTCTGAAGCCCAAATGTTTTCAGGGTTTTTTCCATTAAATAAGTTTCTTTTTTTGTTCCCTTAAGGATCCTAAATCAACAAGTTATTAGATGAGGAATGGAAGCTTCTGTTTCAGAAAACACAACTGCAGCTAGACAACAGAAAACAGATGCCAATTATTTGCCAATGGCTGCTGGAAAACAAAACATTTTATGACATTTACTTTGCCTTAGCAGAACTGCTGCTGATGCCAGAGAAATATAAACTGGTCAAATTACCAAAAGGCGGTTTTGAAATGTGGGGTATTACGGTTTGGAATCCTGTGTTACATTTGGCCATTCTGTAATCTACGTATTTCCTTTATACACTGATTCTACATGCAACTTGATGCAAACCTCCAGCATTTTAACAGAATACCTAGGAAGAATGTATGTAATTGATATGTATAATTAAATATTTGATACCTTTATGAGTTTATGAGTTGTCTTCTAATTCTACTAGTTTTTGATTTAGGGATAAATATCATTTTTGATGTTTGCTATTGGAATGTGAATTCCTTGACACACATTTTATTTCATGTGACAGAAGCTTCAAATTAAATATCTTTCTTACACTGATTCCAGCTGAATTATTCATTGTGAAAGTGATGTCACAAGCAATGTTTAAGTATTTTTCCTCCAGTAGTTAACAGGATCTTAATTTAGTCACAATCAACATCCATCTAGCCCCACCAGAATCTAAATTTTTCGTAAATATTTTTAGATTAAGTGTCTCATTTTTGATACATGTTTCTAAAGTAATATCTTGGGTTGAAGTCATTGAAACTATAGCAGTTATCTCAAATAAATGTCTACTTTTATCAGCCATGAGATCATGCTATGTTGCAGAACCACATTTGCAAATAAAGTCTTTTGAACATCTTATGTAATATGTACCTAGTTCTCCTTTTCTTACAGTGATTTTAGCTAGTTTTTAGGGTATGAAGAAAAGTAATTAATGCATTTTCCTTGATAGTATAGCTTTACCACAAAAAACAGTGTTATAAAATCCATCATAACTTTACATTGCCTCAAGAAATGTCTTGAGTGACTGAGAAGTGAACTCAATTAGAAATAGCATTTACATCATTGAGTATTTGTTGAATATAGGAGGGTAAGTCAAAAAGTATTGCTACAAAATCATAGAAACCTTTATTAAACAAAAATGTAAAAATGTGAAGCTACTGTTTCTCTACATATCCTCCATCTAGGTCTATAAACGTCTGAAGGCAGTGTTTCCATCTCTAACCTTTCCCCGAAGAACTATGCACTCTTTGATTTACACCACAGCAAAATGTTTTGGCATCCTCGAGGGACTCAGATAGTGTTCCTTTTAAATGTTGTTTGAGTTATGGGAACAAAAAGAAGTCTGAAGGGACAAGATCAGAGCTGTAGGGCAGACGGAATAAGGTTTCTGAACAAAATTCTTGTAGGACAGCCCTTGCTACTCTCGAAGAATGAGAAGGTGCGTTGTTGTGATGGAAAAAAATTCCTTGGTGCAACTTTCTGGTCTTTTTCTCACCAATGCAGTTTTCAATTTTCTTAAAACTTCTTCATAATAAACTCCTGAGATCATCCCGTGCCCCTCGAGAAAAATCTATCAAGATTACCCTTTTGGAATCCCAAAAACCAGTCACCATAACCTTCTGAGCAGTCTTCCCTCTCCTGGCTCATCTTTAAGGTCTTCCCGACCCTCCTTAAAAAGCTTGATCCATCTAAAAACTGTTGTTTTACATGGGGCAGCATTCCCATAAACTTGTTGCAAAGCTTCAGTGATTTGGGGAGATGTCCACTTGAGTTTTGTTACAAATTAAATATTAGCCCTGACCTCAAAATTATTTTTTCCATGGCACAAAATGTATTCTTTTTTATGGAAGGCACCATAACAAGATTAAGACAAGCGTATTACTGAGAGAACTTGTCTGAGCCACCCACTGATTGCAGAGACATGTTTAAACAGATTTTGTTTGGAATAAACCTATGCATGTGGGAACTGGAACCCTCGTAGTAATACTTTTTTATTTACCTTGTATAAGCTAAAAAAATGATGGTCAAAGTAACTGAAGGAATACTATATTGCTTAGTTTTTAATATGCATATGAATAACCAGGGATCTTGTCAAATATAGATTCTGACATAACAGTTCTGGGACGGGATCTGAAATTCTGCATTTCTACAAATTTCCACATAATGACGACAATGTGGTTGGTCAGTAGAACACACTTTGAGAGGCAAAAGTGTAGATGACTTACAGTGGAGCCATTCTTCTTGGAATACCAGCAATTTTCTGAAGTAGATACAGCCAATCTCAACAAGCAGGGTGATTGACTAACCTGCAATCAAAATTTGAAGAATTCTGGCTCAGCACATATCATGTATAATAATTGCCATCAACCACCTGGTTCTAGTGTAATGTATGGATACTGAAAGGAAGGCTACACAGGACCTGCACCATCTCTTTGTTAGATTCTACAGTACTGAAGTTTTCTGTGGGGCCCTGTTGGCTCAGTGGCTAAGCATCTGCCTGCTAACCAAAAGGTCGGCAGTTTGAATCCACTAGCCGCTCCTTGGAAACCCTGTGGGGCAGTTCTCCTCTGTCCTATAGGGTCACTATGAGTGTGTTTGGGGGTGTAGGGGTGTGTGAGAGAGTGAGAGTGCATGTATGTAGAGATAGAGAGAGAATATTTAAAAGTAGAGACAGGAATGTAACAACATGATTAGAGGAAAGGGAAACTATAACTGCATTCCTAGGAATGAGCCAAACAAGCAATGCGTCTAGTTCCCAATAGTATATCTTTCTAACTTAAGCATCAATCATACTGAACATCTCGAGAGCCATCAGGGCAAAGGAAAAGGCAATTTAGTCATACTGGTCTTTCCTCTCATTCTTCTGAGCTATAGAATCTAGAAGTGGGCATGGATTCTAGATAATGTTTAACAACCCTGATTTACATTTGTTTGGCCTGCACTTAACTAATGTAGTGGCAAACCCACCATCTCCAGTTTCACTCCATCTCCACTTGGAGAAATTCTTCTATCAAATCAAGACCACATGGGACCATTCTACTGAGTCTGAGCATTCCAGGTAACATCCTCTGCACCTCTACTTTCACCCTGTCACATTCCCAAACACCTGGAACAAACTCATGGCTGCTTCCTCAGTAGACAGAAATTCTGGCAGATTGCCTAACTAGCTAGGGAGCAGCTGGCAGGATGTCATAGCCAATTAGAGAAAAAAAAAAAGAGAGAGAGATTGAGTACACATTTGAAAGAGTCAGGACTCATAGCCACATCAGATGAATGGGTCCTGAACCGCATCACATTTTCCCTGGCCTGAGTATCATTGATTCTTTCACAGATACATTTCCCCATTTTTATTCATTTTTACTCAGCCTGACTTCTCTACCCCATGCCTGACTTGTAATCATCTTCTAACAGGTCTACCTTTCTCACGTCCTCATAAACTTAAAGAACACCATCTTATTAGTCCTCCAACACTCTATCAATTGTCTGTTTAGTAACCTTCATTGGCTCAGTTTAACTGTAGGAATAAGTCTGAATTCCTCACCCTGTCATGCAAAGTTGTCCATAAAATATATCCACAACATATTTTGAACTTCTAAAAAGTCAACTTCATATTGTGCCCCCAAACAACCCATGCTTAGTCTCATGTCTGGTTTATTTTCCTGACTTTCTAACCACCTATCTACAACCTAAACACTTCTCAATTAGTTCTTCCTCAAAGCCCCCCCGCCTTACTACTCCAACACTTGCTGATTTCTCCCACTAAAGTTGTTATCATTTTTCATGGTAGTATTTGCTCCTCTGATACCTTGTGTTTGTTTCTGTTGCAATCACTTGCTTTTTAAATTTTATGTTTATTTTAGGTATATATAGGACATTGTTGTGCCCCTATAAGGTTTAGAGCTGTATGTATCAGAATCAGTCTCGATTTAAATCTTAATAAATGAACTCTAATCCTCATCTGCAAATCAGGGATAAAAAATACCCAGCTTTCAGCATTACTGTGAGTTTTCAGAGATAATAAATGTAAAGAACCTAGAACAAATCCTGCAATATATGTTTGCTCTCAGAAAATGTCAGCTTTTATTAACTTTGTGAGATTAAGGACTTTGCAAAACATAGTATGTATCCATCATAGTACATACAAGAGTGTTTTGTACTAAGTAGATACACAAAAATATTTCTTTAATGTAATTGAATTGAACTCTGACTGAAAGGTCAGCAGTTCAAACCCACCAGCAGCTGAGTGGGAGAAAAGACCTGGTGATCTACTCCCATAAAGATTACAGCTTAGAAAAGCCTATGGGGCAGTTCTACTCTGTCCTATAGGGTCGCTATGAGTTGTAATTGACTTGATGGCACCCAACAATAACAACAACGTGTGGAGATTATATGATAGAGATTTCTGGCCAACTTAATGTGTTCCTATTACCATGTATCTGTTGTTCTTGGGAAGCACTTCCTCTATAGGGACACGTAAGACACGCGTGACCTCTGTGCCTTTGAGATACCATCATTTATTTGACACAATTACACCTTTTATAATCATTCATCATTAATATACAGAACATAGGATGACTTTAGCCAAACTATTAATTGGAAGGAGAATATTCAATAATTGATCTCACAGATCCCTTTGTCCTCAGGAAATGTCTAAAGACTTTCATTCTGACCTAAACTGTATTAATAGGCTAACCTGAGGCCTTTAGTAGGTAAATAGATTCCATTTCTACACACAACCACAAAACTTGAAACATGGTAGATTTTCACTGAATGAGGGAATGATTAATGTATGGCATCATCTTGATGAAATTCCTATGAATATCCAATAATTTGTCTTATTACTATTGAAGGAGTTCTAATCTATGATTGACCAGAGTTTTAATTTCTTAATAAATATATTAATTAATTCACTTTACAAATATTTATCAAGCCATGATATGTCACGGTATGTGTTGGTATGGAGACACAAAAATGACTGTCTTAATTTCTGCCATCAAAACTTGTTTAGTATGCTTTCAGGGGACATCTATGTCAGTGGGCATAACAAACCTTATTAAGAAAATGTTCTGCATCCTACTTTGGTGAGTGGCTCTGGGGTCTTAAAAGCTTACAAGCGGCCATCTAAGATGCATCAATTGGTCCCAACCACTTGGAGTAAAGGAGAACGAAGAACACCAAAGATACAAGGAAAGTATTGGCCCAAGAGACAGAATGGGCCACATAAACCAGGGACTTCATCAGCCTGAAACCAGAAGAACTAGATGGTGTCTGGCCATCACCAATGAACATCCTGACAGGGAACACAACAGAGGGTCCCTGATGGAGCAGTAGAACGATGGGTTGCAGAACTCATGTTCTAGTAAGAAGACCTGACTTAATGGTCTGACTGAGACTGGAGGCACCCCAGAAAGCACGGCCCCTTGTCTCTCCATCACCCCAGAACTAAAACAATTTCCAAGGCCAACTCTTCAGACAGGGATTGGACTGGACTGTGGGACATAAAGTGATACTCGTGAAGAATGTGCCTCTTAGTCAAGTAGATACAAGAGACCAAAGGGGCAGCTTCTGTTCCAGAGGTGAGATGGGAAGGCAGAGAGAGTTAGGAGCTGGTTGAATGTTCATGGGGAATCAGGGGTGGAGGGGAGGAGTGTGCTGTCACAGAATGGGGTGAGCAGTTGGGGTCATATAATAATGTATGGGGAAAAAAAAATTTCTGTATGGGAGAATAACTTGGAATGTAAACTTCATTTAATTACAACAATTAAAAAAAAACTTGTTTAGTAGTGGTGGTAATGTGTTCCCATTTTTTAGACCAGCTCCATAAAATTATTTGGTTTTTAATTGATATTAGGTCTCATTGTTTATGTAAAGCTGATAACATTAATTCAGTTTCATCAAACACTTATGCATCTTGGTATTAATTACTTAGAAGAATCTTCATGACTGAGCTATCAATTTAATTGACGATGTGATATCTGCTGGACGTAGCTTTCAATACCATTGGCTGTAGAGCATTTCCAAGATACTAGAAATTGTATGTGACACAGCTTTACTGGATCTGAGAGTATCTTCTAGACTATTTCTGACCTTCTCTTAGACATATAATGTGAAAGATCTAAGCATAAAAACGTTTTTGACACCTATAGTGTTAAAATCTGTAAGTAACATATCTAAAATCAATGAGTAATAGCATTATAAATGGAGAAAATATTGAAGTTGTCAATGATTTCATTTTGCTGGGATCCACAATCAACATCCATGAAAACAGCAGTCAAGAAATCAAACAAGTATTGCATCAGGCAAATCTGCTGCAAAAGACCTATTTAAAGTGTTGAAAAACAAAGATATCACTTTGAGGACTAAGGTGCACCTGACCCAAGCCATAGGCTTTTCAATCACCTCGTATGCATGTGAAAGCTGGGCAATGAATAAGGAAGACCAAAGAAGAATTGATGCCTTTGAATTACAGTGTTGGTGAAGAATATTGAATATACCATGGACTGCCAGAACGAACACATCTGTCTTGGAAGAAGTACAGCCAGAATGCTAGTTAGAAGCCCTTAGAAGCGAGGATTGCAAGACTTCCTCTTACTCTGGTCATGTAATCAGGAGGGACTAGTCCCTGGAGAAGGACATCATGCCTGGTAAAGTAGAGGGTTGGTGAAAAAGAGGAAGAACCTCAATAAGATAGATTGACGCAGTGACTACAACGATGGGCTCAAACATAGCAAAGATTGTGAGGGTGGCTCAGGATGGGGCAGTATTTCGTTCTGTTATACATAGGACCGTTGTGAGTCAGAATCAAATGGATGACATCTAACAGCAACAACAACACCATAGTGATTTAATTAAAGAAATTGGTTTTCGCAATAGAGCTGCTGATTATTTGTGCTCAAAGTGCCTCAGGACCAACTATTGCTTTATATATTTTTAATCCATATTTGAGCAATCTTTCTCTGGAAGATGTGAAGCCATTCTTCATTCCTGTTTAGTCAGCTAGAATGTCATTTTGCTTGAAACAAATGCCTGAAGCTAACTGCCTCCTTTCCTCTGTTTATTATTTCATTAAGATATAACTTGATTTATGATACTTTATTTTTCTTAAAACAGAGATTAATCACAATAAATTTGGTGGATTAATTCCATCAAATGTGAGTCCAATTTCATTATGCTAAAAATCTACAGTGGACTATATATCAATTATCACTGTCAATAGGACTTTTCATTAGATTTTTCAAATCGATAAGTACGCACCTTGAAGGAAAGTATTTAAAAGGGATAACATATATTGAAAGCTGTAACAGGTATTTCTAATTTCAAACTCATGTTTTTGTTATTTTTGAATTATCCGTTTTTTATAACTTCATGTTGCTTCAAGTCCACAAGACAAACGATATAATCGTAGTCAAAAAAAAGTCATTTCTGCTTTTCTTTTTTGTCTAAAGCATGGGAAGATGTTCCAGATGGCATAATAATTTCATAAAATTTGTCTTAAAGTTAAAAAGCATATCTGACAGTGGCTACAATAAAACAATGGACTTGTGACTTTTTACTCAATATCTCCTTTTTGGCAGATTTTCTATTCTCTGAAATTAGATAGGACTGTCTGGCATTTGGAGCCCTGGTGGCTGCCAACCAAAAGGTCATCAGTTCAAATCCATTAGCCGCTTCTTGGAAACACTATGGGACAGTTCTACTGTGTCCTATACTGTCGCTGTCTTAGTTATCTAGTGCTGCTATAACAGAAATACCACAAGTGTATGACTTTAACAAACAGAAATTCATTCTCTCACAGTTTAGAGGCTAGAAGTCCAAATGCAGGTGTCAGCTCCAGCAGAATGTTTTCTCTCTCTGGCTGTTCTGGGGGATGTTCCTTGTCATCAATCTTCCTCTGGTCTAGTAGCTTCTCAGCACAGGGACACTGGGTCGAAAGGTCACACTCCACTCCTGCCACTTCTTGCTTGGTGATAATGAAGTCCCTCTCCTCTCTGCTCACTTCTGTCTTTTATATCTCAAAAGAGATTGACTCAAAATAGAACTTAATCTTGTAGATTGAATCCTGTCTCATTAACGTAATTGCCTCTAATCCTGTCTCATTAACAACATCGTGGTTAGGATTTACAGTACATAGGATAATCACATCAGATCACAAAATGGTGGACAACCACACAATACTGAGAATCGTGGCCTAGCCAAGTTGGCACACATTTTGGGGGGACACAATTCAATCCATAACATTTGCTATAAATCGGAATCAACTAGACAGCAATTGGTTTTGTTTGTTTGTTTGGTCTGGCATTTAAGAAGCCCTGGCGGTAGAGCTGTTAAGAGCTCGGCTGCTAACCAAAAGGTCAACAGTCCAAACCTACCTGCTGCTGTGCAGGAGAAAGATGTGGCAGTCTGCTTTCATAAAGATTTACAGCCTTGGAAACTCTACGGGGCATTTCTACTCTGACCTATAGGGTCATTATGAGTCAGAATCGACTTGATGACAATAGGTTTGATTTTGTATCTGACATTTGGATTGGAAGAGAATGGAAAGACTCATGATACGTGTCCTATAGTATGGAACAAACTAATATTTCAAATAACCAGAAACAAATTACATTTCAGGCTAAATAAAAATCAAGAAGGATATTCTAGCAAAATGAATTTAAATTAAATATGGTTATCTTAAATGATTGCACAAAGGTGACTTCTAAGGTGTACAAAAATTATTTCTTCCTCATTTCTAATGGGCCCTGGAAACATTTTAATTCTTCTCACCTGGCCCTCAGGTGTCTGTATGTTACGAAATCTGGAATGCCCCACACACACACACACACAGAAAGAGATATATATATTTACATATATATAAATGAATACTTCTTATTTAGAGTATACAAATCAATGTTCAGATTATAATCCAGTCTAATCTACAAAAGGAAAGAGAAACTGGGATGTTCTTCAAGTAATGTGTGGATTATATGTCTATCATCAGTTTTAACATCTTTTATAAAATATTATACATCAATTAACCTTATTATGAACTGGAATGAATATATATTGATTTGTATATACTCAATATGTTTGAAGAAATATGGTTAAAAAATAGTCAAATTTGATGAAAAACATGAATCTATATATCCTTTGAGCTCAATGAACTCCATGTAAGATAAAGATAAAAAGATTTACATGTAGACACATCACACTTAAGCTGTTGAATGCCAAAGCCAAAAAAGGACAATCTTGAAAAGGTGAGATAAAATCTACTCAGCACATGAAAGGGAATAATAAAATGCACACTGACTTCTTGTCAGAAATAATAGAAGCCGTGATGTATTGGGACGACATAGTCAAACATTTGGGAACATAAAGGTGTTAACCAATAATCCTATAATCAGCAAAACGATCATGCAAAAATGAGAAAAATGACACCAAAAAAAAAAAAACTAACAAACTCATTGCTGTTGAGTGGATTCTGACTCATAGTAACCCTACAGGACAGAGTAGAACTGCCCCATAGGGTTTCCAAGGAGCCACTGGTGGATTCAAACTGCCAACCTTTTGGTTAGCAGCCAGCTCTTAAGCACTGCACCACACCCGCCTCCCAAAAAAGAGCCCTGGTGGCTCAGTGGTTCAAACCTACCAGCAGATCCACAGGAGAAAGATGTGGCAGTCTGCTTCCGTAAAGATTACAGCCTTGGAAACCCTATGGGGCAGTTCTACTGTGACCTGAGGGTCGCTATGAGTCAGAATTGACTGTCAGGCAATGGGTTTTTCCCTCTCAAAAGAATAAAGACCTGTACCTAACTAAATGTCTGGAATAATCCATCCAACAACAAGAGGATACACATTCTTTTCAAGAGTAGATTAAAATTTCTCCATGATAAGCCAGAAGCTAGGTCATATCACAGTTATCAATAACTTTAAAAGGGATGAAATAAAATAAAATATGATCTCAAACACAAAGAAATTAACCTAGAACTCAACAAAAGAAAAAATAATTAGGGAAAGTCAAAATTTGTGAAATAAACCACACAGTATTAATTAACTCATGGGTCAAAGAAGAAATTAGAAAATATTTTGAACTGACTGGAAATGGAAACACAACAGATCTAAATGGATCAAATGCAGCTAAAACTGTATTTAGAGAGAAATTTTTAGCTTTAAATATCTGCATAAGAAAAGAGTATCTCAGATCATTATATTTTCCACTTACAAATATAGTAAAACAAAAGAAAATTAAAGCCAAAGAAAGAAGAAAGATTATAACAAATTAGTGAACAGAGAAAAGAGAAAAATCATTATAGGAAATCATTGAAACCAAAAGCTGCCTCTTTGGACGGATAAAATATGGAAGAAATAAAATTAACTTGAATTAAAAACAACATGATCCTGTATGTGTAAAATCATAAGTAATTAAAAAAATTAATAGAACTAACAAATGAATGTATCAAGGTCACAGAATACAAGATCAATACACAAAAATTAATTGTATTTTTTTAACTAGCAATGAATAGCCCAGAAATAAAATTCAGGAATAGTGTTATTCACAAAGCATCAAAAATTTAAATACTTATGAATAAATTTAACTCATACACTGAAAACTTCAAATCTTTCCTGAGAAAATAAAAAGACTTTCTAAGTAAACATAGAGACATTACATGTTCATGGATTAGAAAACTCAATATTTTAAGATGGCAATTACCCCAAGCTGATCTATTCAGTCAGCAATATCTTTATTAAAATTCCAGTAGATATTTTTGCAGAACTTGACAAGGTGATTCTAAAATTTATTTTGAAAATACAAAAAAACCTAAAATAGATAAAAGGTTTGTAAAGAAGAGAAAAGTTGTTGGAGTTACACTTTCCAATTTTAAAACACTATATAGCTATAGTAATCAATACAATGTGGTACTCAGGTAGGGACAGATTTATAGATAAATAAAATAGAATTGAGAGTTTAGAAATAAATTTATATACAATTGATGTTCACCAAAGCTACCCAGGCAATTCAATGGAGAAAGGATATAGTCTTTTCAACACATGAAACTATGACAGCTGGATATCCACAAGCAAAATAATTAATTTAGATCCTTACATCATATCATAAATAAAAATTAACTCAAAATCAATCATAGTCTAAATGTGAAGGAAAAAAAAAAACTATGTAACTTCTAAAGAAAATATAGCTAAAAATCTGTGAGACTTTGGATTAAGTACAGAGTTCTTAGATAAAAGTATAGTTCATCAAAGAAAGAAAAAAAAAAAGATAAACTAGACTATCAAAATTAAAAACTGCTGTGCTTCAAAAATATATGATTAAGCAAATGAAAATATAAATCAAAGACTGCGAGAAAATATTTGCAAATCATATATCCTATAAAGGACTTATATCCAGAATACATAAATAAAATCACTTCTAAAATGTCAATAATAAGAAGATAAACAATCCAATTACAAAAATGGGCAACATATTTAAATAAAGATTTCACCAAAGAAAATATACGAATGGCTAATAAACTCATGAAAATTTGCTCAACATCATTAATCATTGGGGAAATTAAAATAAAAGTTTCAGTGAGATACGATTTCTTCTTACCCACTAAAATGTGTAGTAGGCAGAATTTTAAGAATGACCCCCAATGACCTGACCCTCACCCTTATATAATCCCTTTTGTATAATCTCTTCCCTTTTGATTGTGGGGGGAACCTATGAGCATAATGAGATAGCACTCCAGTGATTATGTTACATTTTACAGCAAAAAAGGAGATTATCCACTGGGGTTTAACCTAGTCACATGAGCCCTCGAGCAGTAGATAATTTTCTCCCGCTAGTCAAAAAAGAGGAAATTGGTGAGCTTTGAAGCTAGAGGACTGGGCACACTGTTGCTGGTTTGAAGAGCAGAGAGCATCAAGTCTGGCCAACAACTTGACTTGAACCTTGTGAAACCTCGGACAGAAAATCCACATGAGCCTGCCTGTTGGCAAAGGTGTAAAAAAGCTGGAACCCTCATACATTGCCAGTGGGATAGTAAAATGGCTCAGCTACCTTGGGAAACTGTCTGGAAGTTTCTTAAAAAGTTAAACATAAATTTACGTTATGGCCCAGCAATTCCCTACTTGAGATAGATAAAAACGTGTCCATACAAAGATTTATACGTGAATGTTTTTAGAAGCATAGCCCCAAACAGGAAACAAACCAATGCCTATCAACTGTTGAATGGATAAAAAAAAAATGTAATACAATAAAATGGAAAAGAACTACTAAGAGGGGTATAGATACATTTCCTAAAAATTTTAATTTGCATTTCTTTAACGACAACTAGTGTTGAGCTTCTGTTTACGTGCTTATTTTCGATTTGTATATCTTTTTTGGCAAAGTGTCTCTTCAAATCTTTTACCTATTTTTTACTAGGTTGATAGTTATCTTGTTGGGCTTTTAGAATTTTTTATGTATTCTGACTATGATTACTTGCCCATGAAATTGAAGGAAGGATATAGCCTACCTTTGTTTTATTTTCTTTTTGAGAGAACTGTTCTATATCATGACTGCAGTGGTAGTAACACAATTGTCTAAAATTATCAAAATCCACGATTTTTTAGCCCTTAAAATGTATGATTAAATATAAGTAATAACATAAAACCCGTTGCCATCAAGTCAATTCCAACTCCTAGCAATCCTATTGGACAGAGTAGAACTGCCCCATAGGGTTTCCAAGGAGTGGCTGGTGGATTTGAACAGCTGACCTTTTGGTTAGCAGCAGAGCTCTTAACCACTGTGCCACCAGGGCTCCAGTAATACCATAGTAAATAAAAAAGAGGATAAAAATGAGAATAAGTAAATGGTAAAATGTAAGTCAAGCAAAATATCCTAATGCTTAAATTCATAGGCTCACCATTTCAATGAGAGTAAAAGCCATAGTCCTTCCAATGGCCTAAAAGGCCCTACATAATCTGAATTCCTACAAACCACTCTGATCTCGTCTATTACTGTTTTTCCCCTTGCTTCTTCCTTAAAGTTTGCGCTGGCTCTTTCCTCTGCCTGAAATGTCCTTCTCTCAGATAGTCTCATGGTTCCCTGGCTTCCTCGCTTCTTTTAATTCTATCTCCAAATTTCACCTTATCATAGATGCCTTCCTAAATAAGGAATCAGCCTCTCTCATCCCTGTTAATATTCCCTATCCCTTTTCCTGAAATACTGCTTCTGAAAGTACTTAGCTATTTAGCTTATACGTGTATTTGTTTACTTATTTTTAGTCTCTCTATTCCATTAGAATGTAAAACTTAGTAGAGTAGGTAGATTATTCTGTACACTGCTATCTATCTAGGTCATTAGAAGAATGCCTGACACACACAGTAGGCAATCATTAAATATTTGTAGAAATATTTAATAAATGAAACATCAGTTTGTTCATTATTTTCCAGTCTTACAGGTTTGACCTTTCAGTAAGTTATTTGTAAAATAGAATATTTGAAATCTAAAATGTGTTTTATACACACACACATACAAACACACATCACACATATACATGTTTGCATATATATTTGTGTCTATATATAATTTCTTTTTATTTCTAATCAGGGATTCCAAGTTATTTTAGAATAGTGTCCTGCTTCCCTCTATTTATCTGGAACATAAGAAAGCTTCATTAAGAGAGGTCCAGTTCCTTTGTTCCCTCAATGTAGGAATTATGAACATAGTATTTAATAGTAGTGATCCAGGCCATGAGGTCTTTATTTTTAAAATTAAATAACCATGAAATTTAGAACCTATAAAGGACTTTCAAGTCTGTAGGCAAACTTAAGTAGCTAACTTAGTACTTAGTTAATAGCTAGCACATTACCTAATACAACGCTTAACATAGACTTGATCCTTAATATATAAACCCATTGCCGTGGAGTGGATTCCAACTCGTAGCGACCCTACAGGACAAGGAACTGTCCTGTATGACTTCCACTAGGGCTCCATATATATACGTTTACCTTAAATTAATGAACTGATTAATGAATGGGTATTTGTACATTAATTGATGTGAGGCAATAATAAAAACAATAATAGCAAAAAACAATATTTGTTGTTAATTTTCTTTATGCTAAATGCTAAGCTAAGCATTTAATTCCTGCAGCAATCTTGGGATATAGTGTGGACAGATTAATAAATAATTCAAGGTCACATAGGTGGTAAATAAAAGAACAGGTCTTTGAATTTAGACATACTGACTGCAGCACTGGCCCTTCCAGTCACTCAGCGTTATTACCTCAGCCTGCCCCAGTGAACAGCTAAACAACTTAAATCAGAGCATGCAGTGGAATCATGTGCCATCTGTATACTCTGTGCCATTCCTGTTGCTACCAAATGTTTTCAAATTCCAGGACAATCAAAAGGACTCTCTGTTAAAGATGCTAAGTGCATTTCCAATCAAATCATTGACAAGAAGTCCTGAGAATTCTAAAATTGACAGTAACCCCACCATCGAAAGCTGCTCTTGAGTAAGTCAGTAACTCCATGCTATATTTGTGCTTAAAATATTATTCATTGGTAGTCATTAAAAGTGACCACTTCTTCCATATATTATACCAAATGAATTAAAATTTTTGTAGCTGAAATAGATAAAAAGACAAAGTGAGGTATTTCTACTTATTCCCACCATTTTTCAGATAAAAATATTTCTTTGATCATGTCTTCATATCCCCATACCTACTTAGTTTCTTTGCATATAGTATACTTCTCATCCCAAAAGTCTACTTTGTATTTCTCTATGTCCTGCTTTCAGATCTACTTTATACCACACTGGCTATAAATCAGCTTAATTTTCAAGGAAAGAAGACAAACTCTCGAGACCTTTGATGTAATAAATAAAGCACACAGTTTTGTTTTAGATATTTCAAACTCCTGAATAATTGAATTAGGTGGAATCATAAAATAGTGTTTACATTGTACTTTTAGCTCCTGAGTTATTATGTAATCATAATGACACTCAATTTATCTCTACTTTTAACAGTATTAATCTCAACATACTGATACTATTTCACAAAAGGTTTTAAGACAGAAATCTCATATATTCTTGATAAAGTGCTCAGCTCCTCCTAGTGGATATTAAGGCTTAGCTAATGGTGTCAATATTTCTATATTAGAATAACATATTGGTATTGTTAGTTTTAAGTATGTGCTTAAAATGCATAAAGCATAAGGCAAATTATGTCTATAAAGTTGAAGCCAAATTATGAAAAACATAAAGAATTACATCTTAAGTAAAATCACTTGACATTAAGTGGCACTTAATTATCCCCAGTGATACTAAATATATTAAAGGACCATAATAGAGATTTTAACAAATGAGACATTTCATCTAATTCTCACGCATTCTGTTATATTTTACAACTCCATATCAATTTTTTTTAAAAAAAGGGAATAATTGGTGAATGAATAATTTGTAACTAAATTGAACCTTAGATTTAAAAATGGTGGGACAAAGAGGCTAAATATTCAAATCAATGTATTAACAAACAGGAATGCTGTACAGAATATGATTTGAAAGAAATACTCAGGAATAATGGCAATACTCAGCTCATTCCCAAGAGGAGAAAAAGTGCTTGTGCAGGGAAAGTGCAGGGCCTGGAAGCCATACTCCTGTGCGACGGAGTATGCATCTGCCTGACGCAGGCCAAGCCAAGATGTGCAGGTGTCAAAATGCCAGGAGTGCACATAAAATGATGGAGATGGAAACATATTATCATTTGCAAAGTACTAATGTTCACAAATTTCCTTAATTCTGCATGCAGATATCATTTGATTTACTCCCCTTTATCTTCTTCTCTGTGGGATTCTATGAAAGTCTAAGAACGAACGATTTGCCCTCTGTGCAATAAACAGAGTAACCAGATGACCAGACTGCCATCTCATCGATTCTCCCGGGAAACCCCTGTATGTATAACACTGCCACCATCCTTATCTTTCCTAAAAAACAGACTAGAGAGACAGGCTAGATTTATTCAAAGGGAACTTAGCTCTCATTATTGAAATCGAACTTTTGAGAAGATATTGTATCTATGAAGTGTGGAAAAGACGTGTAGATTTTTTGAATCGCTGGGTCTATGATTGTGAAGTCAATCAGAGTTACAATTTACAGGCCAGATGCCACTCATCTGCTTGCTCTCAGGTCTGCAAAATGGCTCCAGATGACACTGTGAAGTTGACAACCTGATTATTAAAATAAATTTTGTTGCCGATAAGCTGGTCTCTAAGTCAGTAAGACTTGGACACTCTGTTGAACAGTGATTTGTTATCATATCAGAACATATTATTTGCAAATGTGATTTATAAACATTTTATTCAAGTATCTTCTTAAGCAATTTTCTAATAAATATAATAAATGTCCATACTACCATAACAGTTTAATAAAGAAGTTGAAATATGTTCCTTTATTCCTCAAACAAACCTGTTGAATTGAAAGCCCGAAATTTTTAGTATAGAATTACTGATGAGCAAAAATACTGTTCCTTGCTTGTAGTTACTGTTGTTAACTGCCATTGAGTCAGCCTTGACTCATGGCAACCCATGCACAAATGACATGAAACATGCTCAGTTCTGCACTATTCCTATAATTGGTTGCAAATTGGACAATGTTCCGTTGTGATCCATAGAGTTTCATTGGCTGATTTTCAGAAGTATATCGCCAGGCCTTTCTTTCTAGAGTCACCCATATATAAACGGTAATGGCAAGACTGGAACTCAAGTGTTTGGACTCTTATTCTATTATACTTTCTGTTATGCTATTCTGTTTTTATTACTAAAATAATAAATCTTTGTTGAAATAATCCTCATCTGTATCATTCATAAATCACCTAATAGTATATAAAGTACATAAAGAACACTTAATTGTGCTCATGCATACATAGACCAAGAGGCAGTTGTTCGAACAGAACAAGGGGATTCTGCATGGTTTAAATCAGGAAATGTGTGCGTCAGGGTTGTATCCTTCGCCAAATTTATTCAATCTGTATGCAGAACAAATAATCTGAGGAGCCGGACTATACAAAGAAGAATGAGGCATCAGGATTGGAGGAAGACTCATTAACAACCTGCAATGCAGATGACACAACCTTGCTTGCTGACAGCTGGGAGGAATGGAGGCACGTAACAATGAAGATCAAGGACTGCAGCCTTCCATATGGATTGCACCTCAACATAAAGAAAATAAAAATCCTCACAACTGGATCAATAAGTAGCATCATGATAAATGGAGAAAATATTGAAATTGTCAAGAGTTTGATTTTACCTGGATCCACAATTAATGATCAATGTCCACGGAAGCCGCAGTCAAGAAAGCTAACGAAGTACTGCACTGGGCAAATCTGCTGCAAAAAAAAAGCCTTTTTAAAGTGTTAAATGCAAAGGTGTCACTTTGAGGGCTAAGATGCACCTGACCCAAGCCATGGTATTTTCAATCACTTCATATGTGTGTGAAAGCTGGACGTTGAATAAGAAGACCAAAGAAGAATTGATGTCTTTGAATTATGGTGTTGGTGAAGAATATTAAATATACCATGGACTGCCAGAAGAGTGAACAAATTTGTCTTGGAGGAGGTACAGCCAGAATGTTGCTTAGAAGCAAGGATGGAGAGACTTCCTCTCACGTACTTTAGACATGTTATTAAGAGGAACTAGTACGGAGCCCTGGTGGTGCAGCAGTTGAGAGCTCCACGGCTAACCAAAAGGTCGGCAGTTTGAACCCACCAGCTGCTCCTTGGAAACCCTATGGGGCAGTTCTCCTCTGTCCTATAGGGTCACTGTGAGTCGGAATCAACTCAACAGCAAAGGATTTGGTTTTGGTTTGGTGTGCCTGGAGAAGGATATCATGCTTGGTAAAGTAGAAGGTCAGCAAAAAAGAGGAAGACCCTCAGTGAGGTGGATTGACACAATGGCTGCAACAATGACCTCAAAGATAGCAAGGATTATGAGGACGGCGCATGATAAGGCAGTATTTCGTTCTGTTGTACATAGGGTTGCTATGACTCCAAACTGACTCAACAGCACCTAACAACGACAACATAACACCACCTGCTTGAAAGTATTGTGAAAACTTACTATCTTTCACACATGCACAGACAATACAATACACATGTACAGTAGAAGCCCATTTACTATAGCAATAAAGTGATAAATAGATCTAACCAGCATTAGAATTTAGAAAAGTAAAGACAAATCAGTTAAATAAATCACCAAAAAAAAAAATTAGCCACTAATTTACATGTAATCAGGAATACCCACTCTCACCTCTGCCTGTAGCTATTCCCCCTTCCTTCCACAATACCACAAATATGAGTCTTCTTTCTCCCTTTATTTAAGGAAGCCTTGGAACCCTCTTGCACTCCAGAGTTCTTTTTATTCTTCTTCAGTCTAGATTGTTATGGAGGGGTACTATATAATCGTATTGTAAACAAAGGAGAATGGGGACGGAGGGGGAGAGAAAAACTACTTCTAGTAGGATGGCTTCATTGCTACTTCATCATATTCCATGTCAAATCTTTACTTTCCATCTTCCTCCTACAAACTTACCTTTCCCAAAATTCTATCAACTCTGGAGACCTCATCCTACCCCTCAATATAAACTAATTTGACAACTTGCTCTGGATACACAAAAGTAAATCAAAGTTTATGTTTAAAATCTAAGCAAATCATTCTCCAGTACTTATGTGTTCATAGACCCATCCATCTTCTGTAGTTATTATAGATAGAGAGGAACCCTGATTAGACTACCAGATAATGGGAGTTGAAAGAAAAGGTGAGGTATCCTAGAAAGACAATGTATCTATTAAAAACAAGCAAACCTAACACAAACATAGAAGCCCAATCCAGCTAAGTAATTACCATGTGCAAAGCAACTGAAATTGTTTGTGATGTGAGCTCAGGCCAATCTCTGAAAATAACCTCTTGAGTTTTCCCTGGCAAAAATCTCCTGACAGACATTAAATTCCATTGTAATGCCAGGAACAGGTAAAAAAATTAGTTCTTCTATAGAATCCTCATTCTTGACATTCTTCCTCCCAAATCCAACCTGGAGGAGTCTTTTACCATTGACATGGAGCTATGGAAACTCTGTTCTGCCTCCTCCCAATACTAAAGCATGGGTCAATAGTCTTGGCACCACAAGCTGGAACGTTGAATAACATTCTCCATAAAAGCATCATCACACAGTTTTATAATGCAAAACCTTTTTACTTTCAATATCTTTGTCAACTGGTATAGGTATAAATAGTCCATAAATGCTGTGCTTTTTCTGTTCTCATAGTATAAGTGACAGGCATATTGTTTTGCAATTGAAAGTATTGAAAGGCAGTATCTGGAACAATGTAGAGCAGATCAGCTTATTGTTGAAGAAGGATAAAGGAGACTATGTTTCAGTAGTGTCTTTTCCCAAATAGCAGTTAGTGTGTTCCATTCAGTATTGCACTGGCCCTGGGCACATGTTGCCACCGAGCAATTCCTATCTACCCAGTACAGCCAGCCGCATGTCTACAGAAAATGGTGCCTATGGCAAGCACTGAAATTGTGCCCCTGTCCAAACATCTGACAGCCCTCTTTTAGATAACTTTATTATAATATCAGCTGAAAAATACATGTCAGGCTCATCACTCTTTTAATTAACCCATTACCATGCTTGAGGAAGGACATTGGGCTATACATACAAGGTTAATAGAAACTGCTCAGTGGCACCACATGCCCAGAGCCAGTGCAATACCTTTGATACGCCTATGGTATTTAGTGTCTTTCAATAACTATTAATTGTTCTCCCTACTTCTGGCACATGTTGCTGTTCTTAGGTACTGTTGAGTCAGTTTGGACTCACAGCAACCCTATGTGACAGAGTAGAAGTGCCCTGTAGTGTTTCCTAGGCTGTAATCTTTATGTGAAGCAGATCGTCACATCCTTCTTCTGTAGAGCTGCTGGGTGGGTTCCAACCATCAACCTTTTTGTTAGCAGTTGAATGCTTAACCACTGCACCTCCAGGCTGGCCCTCAGGTGGTTGGATAGGTCCAAATCAATGAGTTGTAAGCAGAAGAGACACGAGTCACTTCTGGACTGGAACATTTAATTGCCAGTGTGATACCTTGCAGAGCTCTCTTTCCAAGGTTTTGGATTAACTATGATGAGCAGAGCCTTCTGCCATCCTGCATTAGACGTGTAACATAAATAAGCAAAAAAGCTCTGGTGGCGGAGTGGTGAAGCGCTCATCTGCTCTGCAGGAGAAAGATGTGGTAGTGGGCTTCCGTAAAGATTACATCCTAGGAAACCTCATGGGGCAGTTCTACTCTGACCTATAGGGTCACTATGAGTCTTGTCGGAATCTACTTGACAGTAATTTTTTTTGTATGTGTGTTTGTTTTGTTTTGTTTTCAGGGCTTGGGGAAATGAGAGACTGAAGGGTGGTAGCTAAAAGGCATGGGTTTTCTTTTTGAGATGATGAAAATGTTCAATAATTGATTGTGGTGGTGCTTGCACTTCTCTATGAATATACCAAAACCATTGCAATGTACACTTTAAGCAGGTCAATAGTATGGTATGTGATTATATCTCAATCAAGCTGTCGAGAGAGAAGATAAAAGAAAAAATTAGGTTACATAACAACAGTCTAATCCAAGTCTGATTTATAGGAACTTGGGTTGATAATTACATTCTTAAATATCTGTAAACTTGGTACCAAAATCCATAATATATAAAGATTACTGAAGCAACTGAAAACTAGGTAGTAGTTGCACCATTAACAATGTCCGGTAATTTTGTGACGATACCAATTACTAACAAATGATAATATTTTTCACAAAGTACATGGGGCTAATTTTTCACAAAACAAGGGAAAGTCTCTTAATATATGATAGATAGATAGACAGGTAGGTAGGTAGATAGAAAGATAGATAGAAATACAATATTTTTAAAATAAAATATTGTTGTCGTGTAAGAACATGTGATGTGAGAGCTCACCAGGTAGAGTTCTATATTACACTGATGGTAAGAAAAAAATGTATCATGGGAGATATTGACTTCCTAGTCCTGAGACCAGGTAATGACTAAAATCCAAACTTCTCTAAATAATAGCATATTCCCATGATTAATAAATCATTCCGTCCATCCGTCCATTCATCTATCCATCCATCCACCCATCCATTCACCTATCCATCCATCCACCCACACCTATCTGTCTACCTACCTACTTGCCTATCTACCTCACCATACTTTTGTCTACCTACCCATAGGTGTGGATGGTTTATATTTTTAACAGATATAAGTAAGAAATAAAACTTTGTCATTTTGTACCATAGACATGTGAGTGATATTTGTTACCATAATATAACCTGGACTTTTCTATTTTACATTCTATTTCTACTTACTATTTTACTTTGTTACTTGACTGTGTATAATGCCATATCAGGCCTATTAGATTATATATTCCTGGGAGTTACAGACAAAATCTTATGCTTTGCTTTTTTTCCACCAGTTGTGACAACTCTAATACATTGACCACATGTTGAGATCGCAGGCCAAAGTCCAAACACAATGAAAACATTTTCTTAGTTTTTCATTTGATCTTGGTAAGCCCAAATCTCTTAAGACTATCCCTTTTGTAGGTGTTTTACATCGTTGTTGTTTTCAAATTCTGATTTTTAAGTTAGGCCTCTGTCAACAAATCCAATCTGACTCAATGTGTCTAGTTAGTTTGCTTAAGCCTTCAATAATTATGTGGTAAAATATATGATTTTATTTCATAATTTCAAGCGACTCGGAGGTGCTTAAATTGTACTTTGTTTCAATTTTAATACCATTCAATTATAATTAATTTTGATGATCTTTGGCTAAATTAGAAGCAATGGGTAGCTCTGCAGGAAAGGAAGAGGATAAGGGCACCTAACAAAGTGCCCTGTAGGTAACCCCAATCTAATTTAAAGCACACTTGATATGTAACAATAGATCCTGGTAAAATGGCAGGTGATTCTCTAAACAGAATAAAAGTAGCAGTTGTATCCCTGCCCAGATGCAGTGAATTTGTATGAGCATGGTGCTTTTCATTAGGCAATCAATAATATATTTTATTGGTTCCAGAACACTGCACAAAACCCAGTAGAAGTCATCTCACTCCAGTGTTTTGAGTGTGAACACTACAATTAACCAGAGAAGAAAATAAATTAGTTTTTTCTGAAATCTGGAGGTTTTCTAGGTGTAAATGTCCAATTACAAATTAGCAAGCTGTGAATAATCAGATTACAAAAAACCAGTCTCAAAGCCACAGTGCTTCATTTGTAAAAATCTGAAAAGATTCACAAAGTTAAAGTTACATGATAACTTTTTGTTTGCTATTTTCACCACAAATATCAGTTGTATTTCTTATCATATAACAAAATTAAATAGTTTTTATACGTTTGTACTTCAGATTATTTGCTAACAAATTACCCTCCTTTATATTACGCTGATAATTTCCCATCATGTACCATGGAGTATCATTTATACAGTATTGTCCAACTTCACTTCATATCATAAAATATCACTGAACATTTCATAATATTGGGCATATTTGTTATTTTCCCTGTTCATATTGTACCACTGATAAAATAAAATGGTTTGATTTTGCATATTATTACCTCCAGAAAAGTATATAAAAACAAAACTGAAATTGTTTTAGGAGGAGTAAATACCAAACATAATTCTTTCACCTCCATGCCTAATTTTGTCATTCAAGCACCCCTCCCTCCAGAAACTGGACTTCTGCTCAAAATATTTTCCTCAATACTCTATATTCCTGTTTTTGCAGATGTTGTTCTCTCACTTGAGGTGACTTTCAGTTTGCTTCTGCTTATCCCAATCATACTCTTCTTTTGAGATACAGTACAATATTCTTATGTTTCAAAATATGTTATCTGAATTTTTATTGTGTAAAACTTTTTATAAACTCTGAACTTTTTTTGGTTCAGTATGTGCAGGAGATGGATAAAATTAAAAGAAAAAAGAAAAAATACATATATTTGGAAGGATTTCTGGAAAATAACAATGGTAGCAACATGCAATTCTGTTTCCTCATATCCCCAACCCCATAAAAACATGGAAATCAACTAGGATAGTTGATCAGAATAACACAAAAACCATGGAAATCGTCTACCCAAAACTAGAAGTTATAATAATAACAGTAGTTTGTGGTATTAGCATTTATGTAGGAAGAACTAAGGGGAACAACAGGGGATTTGATTAGTGTTATAACAGTAAAAACCTCATAAAAGACCAACATGTCCTCATTATAAAACTCAGGGGGTCAATTTAAGAAGATCAACTGAGAGAGGGAGGGGGTCACAGGTAAGCACATGGGGTCTGTGGAAAAGCATGAAGTGACTAAAGTAGACTAGGTCATAAAAATTCTTGAAATTAGCTGGAGTTTTGTTCTGAAAACTAAATCATATTTTGAGGAGAAATTTCTGGAAAGTAAATACAAGTTTGCAAGGACAGAAGTAGTTAACAGTAGGAGCAAGAAAGGAAAAAGTACAGATAAAAGTGGGAGAGGAAAATTGTTCTAGGAAATCTCACAAAGTAAGATGCAATACTGTATAATGTTTATAAGATTGAAATAAAAGTATTCATTGATAACATAAATAACTATAGTGAAAAAGTTCAGGCAATTCACAAAACTCATCAAATATTCTGATGTATACTTATACATACAAATGTGTGATATTTACTGATAGGTATGTGTGTACATATGTGTTATGATGGTGTGTATATGTGTAAATATGAATTTTTTGGTATGAAAATATGATTGGGTCCAACATTTTGCTCTTAAGTGAAAATTCATACAGTTGATTGTTTTAATCCATTTTTCTTAAGTCAGAAATTCAGTATTTTTATTAGTGGAAAATCAAGTTTAAAAATCAACTTGTAAAATCAATAATATGGGTTGATAATTACACTCTTCAGATATCTGTAGACTTACTGCTTGAATCAATAATGTGTAAAGATGATTGAAGCAACCAAAAACTGGGTAGTAGTTGCACCATTAACAAATGGCCAGTAGATTTGTGACTATACCAATCAATAACAATTGATAATAGCTCTTAGAAAGAACACAGGGACCAATTTTTCACAAAACAAAGAAAATTTTCTAGACAGATAGATAATATTTTTTAAAATAAACTACTTTTTTCATGTCAGAAATGCAACGTGAGAGCTCACCAGGTTCTATATCACACTGATGATAAGGAAAAAATACATGATGGAAGCAGTTGACTTCCTAGTCCTGAGAACATAAAGTGACCAAACTCCAAACTTCGCTAAGTGATAGCATATTCCCATGATTAGTAAATCTATCTGTCTGTCTCTATCTATCTAATCTGTCTATCTAATCTATCTTTCTATCTATTTTAGCATAATTTTGCCCACCCACCCATATGTGTGAATGGTTTATATTTTTAAAACAGAGGAAGGAGTGGGAATTAAAATCTCTATGTAGAATTTTTCTTTTCTTCATTATACAAGTAGTGCTTACTTTACAGGCAGTGAAAAATTAGAACCACTTCTTGAAGAGCCTATGCAAATAACTGTTGATATGTAATGACTGACTTAGGGCTTCCATATATGAAGATCATATACTCAGGATTTTCTTGGCTGACTAATAATACAAACAAAGGTCTATAGAACACCTGAAAAATAACCTATGATTATGATATAAAAGGCCAAATAACAGAGGTGTATTAAGAAATTTTCTTTAAAGTATTTGATTTATAAACCAGACAAGTATTGACTGTACAATTTCCAAACTTCTGAAACTTTAGATTTTAACCCTCATTTTGAAGACATCATACCACAACACATAATTGGACACACCTAAATATGGTCCTAAAGGAGCTCTGGTGATGTAGTGTTTAAGAGCTCAGCTGCTAACGGAACCCACCAGCCACTCCATGGGAGAAAGATGTGGCAGTCTGCTACTATAAAAATAGCCTTGGAAAACCTACGGGCAGTTCTACTCTGTCCTATTGGGTCACTGTGAGTCAGAATCCACTGGATGGCAATGAGTTTATTTCGGGTTTTTTGTTTGTTTTGGTCTAAATACAGTCCTGTGATCATAATTATTCTACGTACTTAGTATTCCTTCAAATTGACTATAATCCTTTTGAGAGCTTGCTAAACTGCTTTATTCTTATACTTCACAACAAACCTAACATGTATGGAAGTTTCAGTAAGAAGTGTATTAAACAAATATTGATAAGTATTGAAAAGAAGATGTTGGCTAGCTTTTAAAATGTTCTTAAATTTTTTTTTTTTTTTTAAAGCAAGCATCTTTGTGAAAAAGATCTTCATTAGCTTTATTGGTCTTCATGATTATCTTTATTTCTGAGGCTTTGAAAAATCTTTGAAATATAATTTTTTTTAAATTAACAGGTTAGCGTGCAAAGATAAAGATGAAATAAAAAGACTCCTTTGGAAAGAATGCCTTTTATTACTAATAAACAAGAAACAATACTTTCATAAAAATACATTAGAAGTATAATGGTTACCTCAGAAGATCCCAAGTGGAAGTGCTGCTTTGAATTTAAATTAATAACCAAATGCATTAATGACCAAAAGATAATTGTATATGTCAAGTTCCTCCTGTAGACATTTTGATAGCAGCTTGGAGGGTAGGACATGTTCAGTTCAGTATGTAGACAATTGGTAAGTTTGCCAGGCTGTGATTTTAAGCAAGAGGTATCTTATAACAGCTCATAGAGGCAAAAAGGCTAACAACTTTCACATTCTGTTTTCAATAGTGGTATTTTCTCTGAATATCCCCAGGCCACTGTTCTTGTTCATTTCTGCAAAACAAGATTATTTTGGGTTGTGAGAGAAGAAAAGCTTCACTTAACGAACGTCATTTGGAGAGTACTGTTGAGAGGTGTTTAAAGTCGATTGATTGTAAGTGTTTCCGTTACTCACCAGAGGCTACAGACTCACACACAGCCCCACACATGCACATCTAAACTTCTTGATGAGAACAAATGAAAGAAGCCTGTTGTGTTAACCACTTTGTACGGAGAAAGCCAATTACAGTTAATTTTGCATTGTTCATTGTACAGTTTGTAGAATATTCAGACAATTGTTTCAACACTCATAAACTTGAGAATCCAGGGTTTTAATCTTGGGTTTTAAGCCAGGCTTACTCAGTTACTAACTGAGAGACTTTAGGGAAAGGTAACCTTTTGAAAAAAGGAGATAGCAGTGCTGATATCCTCGGGTTGGTATGAGGACTAACTAAGGTGTTACATATACAACTACTTAAATTTTGAAGTACTATACACACTTTAGTTACTGTTGTTCAAGTATCTTAAATCAGCGTTGTTGCAAAGCATGCTGAAATCTCTACAATAGGACCTGTAGAGAGGGACGGAGGAATGTCAAGATTACCAGGGATGAGGGAAAGTGACGCGTGAACTCGCTACAGAATCCCCACATGGCCAGTCAGAAGATGTTAAGGAAAGAGTAAAAGGCTGTAAAACGCTTTTTGTGAAGGTAATACTCTAAACAGACCCAGAGTTTGGAATGTATCTGTTCACACAATGTTCTTTGATGCTCAAAAAAGCCACTTTACTTTTCAACAAGAGTTTTTCAAATATACATGAAAGCAGTTCTCCACGTTAAAAATAAGCTCTGTGTTTGTAAAATAACCATTTATTGTTCATATTGAAGGCATTGAAGTTTTAGAGAACAATATTTAGTAGTTTTCTTCTGGTTTGTTTTTTTTGTATTTTCTTTTTTTTTTTTCAAGTTAACCTACAAAGATGAACAGAAAATAAAACACCTCTTTAAAATGAATGCTTTTTATTAATATATAAGAAACAATACTATCATAAAAAAAATTCAAAGTAGGACTGGATAAAGCCTAAATTTTTAAGATGCTAATACTTAAAATGCTAATATTTCTTTAGAGTTTCAAGGGCAATTACATCAGGAAATCCAACCTGAGTTATGTACTGAATTGTGTTAAATAATATTTCAAGGTGTGATCGTTCTTTTTAATCCTGTTTTCTGATACATATTTTTTAGTATAATGAAACTTCCCTTAACTGACATGTATCAATTATAAAGTATTCCAGATAAATTAATTTTCCAGATAACTAAAAATTTTTTCCAGTTCCAAAGTATTTCTACATAAAAATTTTGATAGATATCTTTCAATAAGACATCATGTGCTTTCCCACTTTTTAAAGATAATGAAAACTATTTAGCCTGTTCTTAAACACTAAAGGCTGTTGTTATGAAAATCTATTGTTTTGGCAGGAGTGGTAATACAGATCGTACCAATTGTCAATGCTCTGTCTCTCATCATTTCAGGATGCTATAAGACAATTAACTTGTTTGTACTGTGCCAGTCGTCACTCAAATTTGGGTTTTCTTGCATTGTATCTATTGTGAAGTGAGAGAACACTAAGTTACTTTAAATAACATTCAACTAGCCTCTGACTGAAAATCTAAGAAGTAAGAAGCAAAATTTTAGATCAGGCATTCTGAATTGGCATTATATTCTGGGGAATTAAAATGCTGAAAAGCTGACTTTACAAATAGTCGCATTTTTTCTGGAGTAAAAGTAAGCAAACCTAAATGAACACCTACTGTGTTCAGCCTTAAAGAGTCACTAAAGGAGTGAATAGTCAGAGTGCAATAAAAATTCTTCTTGTGAGACTTCTTACTTTCATTCCAGGACATGTCTGTTACTATGTTTTAAGGCATATTTTTTCTTGTTTAATTTATGAAATTCCATCATGTATTCTGTTAGAACTATTTGTGCATACGTCGCTCTCGCCTTCTGTATTGTAAACTCCTTAAGGACAAAGGCTTGTTGGTTTCTTCCTCTTTGTATGTCCCACGGGACTTTTCATAGTAACTTAGCCAAAGAAGTTCACTCACACAAATGAATTTCAAAGGCTTCATCCTAACTGTAAAAAGTGATATTAGGACAGGGAGTGAGTCACCACTCCCATAGAACCACAGTTGTGTGCTTTCTCCAAGCCATGTATTTTGACCTGCATATTCAATGGTCCTCCTGTGACTCACAGAAACATGAGGTTTCCCTAAATTCCTACCCGTTCAAAGGAGTGCAAAATGAAGATCTCTATTTTATCTAGGAAACTTATTCTATCTAAAATCCATCTCCCTAAGTTCTCCCACAGGACAATTTTCAGTGTAAATCATGTTTTTGAATGCTCCTTTTGGGCTCCCATAGTTCCCTAAGGTAGATGTTGAAACTGATTTTAATACGGGGAAATGGACATATATAGCTACCAGGATGTATGCAGATACACCTGGACATATTCCTGTGCCTCAATTCACGTGCATGTGTTTGACTTTGAACATTTATCCCAGTTACTTTGCCTTTTTGGTACTTTAATTTTTTGAAACAATTTTTAATTTGTATTTCAATGCTGTAATATCCAGATTGCAGATAAGATGAAACAAAGTAGCTCTGACTGAAAAAAAAAAAACTTAAAATAAGTCTCCTAATGAGAGAAAGATTTAAAAGATATGATGTCATCTCTCTATATCATGCATGCCAACAAGCAGAACAGAAATACAATAGAAATCAGGCAATGCTGGAAAGCCATTTGTTAGCTATTTTCAGCTTCAGAGCATGGAGCCAAACCTATGAGGTTGGAGTGCATTAAGTAAAGTCCTAAAAGCTTTATCAAGAGTTTTACTTTGACGTGAATATCTTGCTTCTCTAATATCCAAATGAAAGATGAGGGATGGAAATCCAATTGGAGAATCATAGTATAGCTTCCTACATACCCCATATTTATAATTTACTTTTTAAAATATCTTCTTGCCACTGCAGAAAGAAGAGGCAGTACTTCAGAGTCAACTTCAGAGGGAAGAGGGAGACAAAGAGTAATGTCTATCAACCAATTTTTTATTCCTCAGCCAGCTAACTTCCTCTACCTAAAAGGAAAACAGACAAATAATGCAAATAGAAAAATTCTGTCTCTATGGATTTTGCATTTGTTGTTACTCTTAATAAACAACTAAATTTTTGGCAAAGGAAACTATTAAAGCAGAAGTTCTAGATTCATGGTCTTTGAGTCTCTACTTAGTCCATAGATACAATGCAGACAGGGCAGATACTACTGGAAATATATACGAATGGCAATGTATTTAGCTGCAGAGTAATTCCACAGCTTTCATTAGATTTTCAAAAAGGTCTATGATATAGAAAAGTTAAGAGCCACTGCTATTGGAGCACAAATCACTGATTTTCTTACACTTTTATAAATCAAAATGCTTTGATATTGTCATGATTTGAATTATGTCCCCCCAAAAAATGTGTGTGTCCATTTGGCTAGGACATGATTTCTGGTACTATGTGATTTTCCTGTATATTGTAAACCTGCCTCTATGATGTTAATGAGGGAGGATGGGTGACAGTTGTGTTAGTAAGGCAGGACCTGATCTACAAGACTGGATTGTGTCCTGAGGCAATCTCTTGAGATATAAAAGAGAAGTGAGCAGTGAGACAGGGGGATCTCATACCATCAAGAAAGCAGTGCCGGGAGCAGAGCGCATCCTTTGGACCGGGGTCCCTGCCCAGAGAAGCTCCTAGTCCAGGGGAACACCGAAGAGAAGAAGGCCGACAGAGAGAGAAAGCCTTCCCCTCGAGCTGATGCCCTGAATTTGGACTTTTAGCCTACTTTGACTATGAGGAAATAAACTTCTCTTCATTAAAACCATCTACTTGTGGCATTTATTTTAGAGCAGCAGCACTAGATGACTAAGACAGATATATAAGACTTTCAATACAAGATAAAGGCGAATTAAAAATCAAAATTGAAAGATAACTAACTTTAGTGATCATCTTGTTCAATCCTTTAAAGGAGGTGCTGAATTCCAATTTTTAAATCATATATTAAGTAACTACAGAATACTCCAGGACAGGGTCAGCAAAGTTTCTTTTAAAGAGCCATATAATAAATATTTTGGGCTTTGGGAGCCAAGAGACAACATCAAGGATATTATATAGCTACTTACATAGCTGTTTAAAATGTAATCATTGAAAAATGTAAAAACAAAAGCAAGTGGTGGGCCAGAATTGATAAGCTGATTTGTAGTTTATGGAATCCTGCTCTAGGAGAATAATTAAACTTTTATAATATTAAGTGAATTTTGACTTAATGATGTGAATTGATAGAATTATTTCAATTTTAAAGAAAGGAAAAGAGGAAATAGTTATATATATATTCTAGTTACATGAAGTACTGAACTACTTTAGTCTCTTTAAAAGCTAAAAACATCCAACACCCATTCCTGATAAAAACTCTCAATAAAATAGGTATAGAAGGGAAATTTCTCAACATAATAAAGGGCATCTATGCAAAACCAACAGCCAACATCGTTCTTAATGGAGAGAGGCTGAAAACATTACCCTTGAAAACAGGAACAACACAAGGATGCCCTTTGTCACCACTCCTATTTAACATTGTGCTGGAAGTTCTAGATAGAGCAAAAAGGCAAGAAAAAGAAATAAAGGGCATCGAAATTGGTAATGAAGAAATTAAACTATGCCTGTTTGCAGATGATCTGATACTATACATAGAAAACCCTAAAGACTCCACAAGAAATCTACTGGAACTAATAGAAAGATTCAGCAGAGTAGCAGGATACAAGATAAACATTAAAAAATCAGTTGGATTCCTATACACCAGTAAGGAGAACGATGAAAAGGAAATCAGGAAAACAATACCATTTTCAATAGCCCCTAAAAAGATAAAATAGTCAGGAATAAATCTGACCAGGGATGTAAAAGACCTATACAAAGAAAACTACAAAACACTACTGCAAGAAACCGAAAGGGATCTACATAAATGGAAAAACATACCATGGTCATGGATAGGTAGACTCAACATTGTGAAAATGACAATTCTACCCAAAGCAATTTACAAATACAACGCAATCCCAATCCAAATACCAACAACATTCTTCAAAGAGATGGAAAAACTAATCATTAACTTTATATGGAAAGGGAAGAAGCCCCAAATAAGTAAAGCACTACTGAAGAAGAAGAATAAAGATGGAGGACTCACACTACCTGACTTCAGAATCTACTATACAGCTACAGTAGTCAAAACAGTCTGGTACTGGTACAACGACAGATACCTTGACCAATAGAACAGAATTGAGAACCCAGATGTAAATCCATCCACCTATGGTCACCTGATCTTCGACAAGGGCCCAAAGTCCATCAAATGGGGAAAAGACAGTGTTTTTAACAAATGGTGCTGGCAAAACTGGATATCCATCTGCAAAAAAATGAAACAGGACCCATACCTCACACCATACACAAAAACTACTTCAAAATGGATCAAAGACCTGAATATAAAGCCTAAAACTATAAAGTTCATAGAAGAAAAAATAGGACAAACACTACAGGCCTTAATACACGGCATTAACAGGATACAAACCATAACCATCAACACACAGAACCCAACAGATAAACTAGATAACTGGGATCTTCTAAAAATCAAACACCTATGCTCTTCAAAAGACTTCACCAAAAGAGTCAAAAGAGAACCTACAGACTGGGAAAAAATGTTTGGACAGTACAAGTCAGACAAAGGTCTAACCTCCATAATCTACAAGAAAATCCAACACCTCTACAACAAAAAGACAAATAATCCTATCAAAAAATGGGCAAAGGAAATGAACAGACACTTCACCAAAGAAGACATTCAAATGGCCAACAGACACATGAGGAAATGCTCCCGATCACTAGCCATTAGAGAAATGCAAATTAAAACCACAATGAGATACCATCTCACCCAGGCATTACTGGGACGAATCAAAAACACTGGAAATAACAAATGTCGGAGGGGCTGCAGGGAGATCGGAACTCTTATGCACTGCTGGTGGGAATGCAAAATGATACAACCGTTTTGGAAAATGATATGTCACTTCCTTAGAAATCTAGAAATAGACATACCATTCAATCCAGCAATCCCACTGCTAGGAATATATCCTAGAGAAATAAAAGTTGTCACTCGAATAGGCATATGCACACCTATGTTCATGGTAGCATTATTGTTCACAATAGCAAAATGATGGAAACAACCTAGATGCCCACCAACAGATGAATGGATAGACAAACTATGGCACATACACACAACAGAGTACTATGTAACGAGAAAGAACAATGATGAATCTGTGAAGCATCTCATAACATGGATGAAACTGGAGGACATTATGCTGAGTGAAATAAGTCAATCACAAAAGGACAAATATTGTATAAGACCTCTATTGTAAAAACCCATGAAAATGTTCACACACAAAAATGTAACAATCTTTTTTGGTTACCAGGGATGGGAGGGGTGGGAGGGAAATACTAAATAGGCAATAGATAAGTGGTATCTTGGGTGAAGGGTGAGACAGGACACAATACAGGGGAAACCAGCACAACTTGTACAAGGAAAGGTCATGGAAGCTCCACAGACACATCCTAACTGCCTGAGGGACTGAATTGCTGGGCGGAGGGCTGTGGGGACCATGGTCTCGGGGAACATCTAGCTCAACTGGCATAACACAGTTTATAAAGACAATGTTCTACATTCTACCTTGGTGAGTAGCATCTGGGGTCTTAAAAGCCTGTGAGCAGCCATCTAAGATACTCCACTGGTCTCATCCCTTCGGGAACAAGGGAGAATGAAGAGAACAGGATACAAGGAAAAGATTAGTCCAAAGGACTAATGGACCACGATTACCAAGGCCTCCACCAGACTGAGTCCAGTACAGCTAGATGGTGCCCAGCTACCACCACTCACTGCTCTGACCAGGATCACAACAGAGGGTTCTGGACAGAGCTGGAGAAGGATGTAGAACAAAATTCTAACTCACAAAAAAAGACCAGATTTACTGGCATAAAGGAGACTGGAGAAACCCCGAGAGTATGGTCCCCAGACACCCTTTTAGCTCAGTGGTGAAGTCATTTCCGAGGTTCACCATTCAGCTGGGGACTGGATAGCCCCGTAAAACCAAATGGGACTAATGAGGCACAGCAGTCCAGGGACAAGGGCCAGAAGGCAGAAGGGGACAGGAAAGCTGGTGATAGGGAACCCAAGGTTGAGAAGGATAGGGTTGATGTCTTGTGAGGTTGTTAACTATTGTCATCAGGCAACATGTGTACTAACTGTTAAATAAGAAACTATTTTGTTCTGTAAGCCTTCATCTGAAGTGAGAATAGCAGCACAATTGAAAGAGAATAGCTGATGTCACTGAACTGTTCATGTAGAAATTTTTTGAAATGGTGTATCTTTGGATATGTATATTTTCACCAAAAAAAAAGGTCGAGAAGGGAGAGGGTTGACATGTTGTGGGGTTGTTAACCAATGTCATAAAACAATATGTGTACTACTGTTTCATGAAAAACTATTTGTTCTGTAAGCCTTCACCTGAAGTACAATTAAAAAAAAAAAAGTTAAAACAACCTTGTTAGTAATGTGTTGTTATAATGAAGCTATACGTAAAGAAACTTTAAAAGTTTAGAAATTTTCCCAAGGTTATTTAATTAAGAGTTTTTGAGTCCAAGAACTATGTTGAGTTCTGGGGATGCAGCAATAGACGAGAAATCATGCCTGGCTCTAAATCTGTGAAGGGAAGATAGACCAGTAATTAGGTAATAGAAGCACATCTAACCCATAAATAGAGGACCAGGGAAGGCTTCTGGGAGAAAATGATATCTAAGCAGTGACATAAGAGATGATTAAGAATTTAAGGGAATGAAAAAGTATTTCTGGTTAATATAAAATTGTTTATGAAAGAAGATGTTTGGGAAACTTCAAATAGCTCATGTATGGAATAGGGTATAACAGAAGAGTAAGAGATGAGGCTAGACAGGTGAGCAGGTACAAGATAAAAAATTCTGCAGGTCTTTGTAGTGTGCATCTGATAATTTGCCATCCAATATTAATGTCCATGTATTAGAAATAGCACCTCTATTTTCAATGAAAATAATCTCTTAATCTTAGTCCGTGGGTTTCAAGTGAATTTTCTCAGTCCACGGGTTTCAAGTGAATTTATTGTCATTCCCCATTTCATGGAATGGGTGCTTGCTGGTCAGAAAAGTGTGCATGAATTAAGCCAGGGTTTTATTTGAACCATTTGGAAAGAGGGTCACTTTTTATGTTAAGCTTTTTAAACTGATAAGACTAAAAGCTTGCAGCTTTTTATGTTCATCTTTATCCTCTTCTTGAGAATAAAGCCAATACAGAAGAAAGCACGATTAAAGAGACCTACATTAATTGATTGAACACCTGAATTTAATGACTGCTAAATTTATCCTGGAACTTTTCAATCATGGATCCCTGGTGGCATGGTGGTTAAGAGCTCAGGCTGCTAACCAAAAGTTTGGCAGTTTAAATCAACCAGCTGCTCCCTGGAAACCCTATGGGGCAGTTCTAATCTGTCCTATAGGGTCAAAAACCCCTGAGTTTAACGATGGCTAAATTTATGCTGGAACTTTTCAATCATGATAACCAATAAATTCCCCCTCCCAGATTAAACCAATTTGGGTTGGTTCTGTAATTTAAAACTAAAAGACTCCTAATTAATACAACCATGATAGTTAAAAAAAAAAAGGGGGGGGGGTTATAGGCAAAATGTAACTATAATTGACTCATGTTTTCATAAAACCCTTCTGGATTCATTGTGAAGTAATAATTGGGAGATAAAAGATGGAACACAGAGAGAACCGTTGTGATGGTGTTACAGTAGTCTACACGGGGGATAATGAGTAATGGTAGGTGTGAATATAAGTGCTGATATTAGGAGACATGACTTGGTTACTGGTTGGGTATAGGTGAGGAAACGGTGAAATAGAAGTCAAGGGTGATGCTCAGGTTTCTGGTTTGAGCCACTGAGCAGTGCCATGCCTTAAGATGGAGAATGTAGAAAAAGATTTGTGGCAAGATTAAGTGTTCCAGTTTAGACATGACGGAATAAAAAAATCCGGCCCAGAGACTAAGATTTGGATGTCATCTTTTTATCAAATGGTAACTGAAACTATAGGAATGTATGGACTCACCCAGCCAAAACCCCGAGAAGAGAAATGGGCTTATGTGATAATTCTGAGAAATACCAAAATAAAGTGTGTTTACAGGGAAATGTATTTACAAAAGAGACAGAGAAGGAACAACAGAGCAAGGGTGCAAGGAGAAGGGTTGACGATGCTTTAAAAGGAGATCGTGATCAAGGATGGTAAATGCTAAAAAAGGTCAGATAGACTAAGGGATAAAGTGTCCATTGACTTAAGCAGCTAGGTAGTTTCTGGTAATTCCATTATTGTCGTTCATGTGACTACCAAAAATTCCTGTTTAACGATAACCCATCCTTTAAAGATCAGCTTAGATGTCACAGTCTCGGAGAAGCCTATACTATAGACACTTTAATGTGAATTAGGTCAAGTGTTAAAATCTTTTAAAGACCTTTTCTTATACAAGACTTAAATTTGTGTTTATACCTGCATTACCCAATATATTCCATGAAGATTGGTCTATGTTTGTTTATTTCAATAATGTTTCTCCTGCACCTGTTAGATTGTCTGCCACAAAATAACGCTCAATAACTATTTTTGAATGAATGAATAAATAAATAAAAAAGAAAAAGACTAACTTCCTTTTTAAATTACAACTGGTAAATATCACAAATTTAGTGTAGGCACTAAACCTCTTTGAAGAAAAGGAATAGACAGACAATGTGTGCATACTTGAGCGGTTTTATATTCAACTCTTGTGTTTCTGCAGTAATAGATGAGTGAGATCACCTTGATAATGAATAACAAGAGATAATCTATGTTTCAAGGTTGCAGCCTCTGGAACTCCATTGCCAGGGTTAAATCCCATCTCTGCCCCATGTATTAGCTGTGCAACTTGAGCAAATTATTTATATCCTCTGCAATTCAGTTTCCTTATAAGTAAAATACAGGAATAAAACTAGAACTTATTTCATAAGGTGTTATGAGAATTATTAACATAACACATGTTCAGCACATATTACAGAGCCAGGAACAAGGTGATATCTCTTCATATGTTTGCTCTTATTATTATTATTGATTTGATCATCGATGATATGTTTTCAAAGATTTGCCACCATAATTTTTTTTAATTTAAATTTATAGATCACATCTAAACAGTGGAAGAAAACTTTAGAGCAGACCAGTTGGATTAAATCAATATAGAACTCATATTTTGTCATGAGCCTTCCAACAAACATTTATTTCATACATGCATATGAAAATAAGCTTTATTGTAAGCAGTATTCCTTTCTTTCTTAAATAAACACAGTTCTGTTTTTCAGGGTCTCAAATTCCTTTCCTATCATAACTACTTATGCTGATAATTTAAACTTTCTATACTTCCTGCCCCTAACCATAAGTGGAAAAAAAAAAAGCCATTATTGGTTTTCAAAGAAAAATATGAATATTAAAATGTAGCTTAAAGTTCAGGTATCGTGGACAGATATTTCCTAAAACTTCTGTTGCTCCTTTATGCTTGAGAGGAAAGCTTTTTCGCATTGTGTTTATTTTAAATATCCAGGGATTTTGTTGTTGTTGTTGTTTTATTTTGTTTTCCCTGTAGCATTAAGATATTATTTTGTACCATTTGCTTACTCTTTTAGATGTTCTCCTATAAAGAGATTTTGTGCGTGTGAAAAACACTGTAAGTTACTCTGTGGTTTGTAGTCCGAAATTAAAGCCTTACCCAATCACTATAATCCAGGGAACACCTGACAGTGTACCGGGCTGAGGATGTTTCCAAATGATGTATGCATGTTGAAAGGTACGCCAGCCTGAACCTTGATGGATTATTGCCAACCCCCTAGGGGAGTACCAAATTTTCAGTGCACACCTGACAGCCATTAAGCAAGTCTGACTGCCTAGAAATACTTAGTTCCTCAGGTTGATGGAATGTCTGTATATAGGTGAGTTGATGACATTCTGTGTCTGGCCCATTTTTCATCACCAGTGGAGAGACACATGATTTCATAATTGGTTCAGTATTATTCACTTTCCCTTACATGGCCATGAACAAGAAAGGAATAAAACAGCTGGATACTGATTTGAAATATAATCTTTGTATTCGAAGAAACACTTTAACTTAGATTACATGCAGCCCCAAGCATCTCTGAAGCAGCCAACCAGGAAATGTGTCCCAGTAGTGATTGCTTTATAAAAATCAACACATAGAACAAAGTAAATTTGAATAAACCAGATTAAGGGATTAACCAACAACTAGAAGCTGATATCCTTAAGAAGCATAAATATACAATCCAGCACCAAAGGGAAACATTCACACAGGCAGAGACCTAGTTATAACATGACAATGAAAATTGAAATTAAATTCCATTATTCATACAGAACCATGCTATCTACAGATGCACTAGCAAACAAAGATGTGGAAAACTGACTCAAAGTAGTAGACATGTATTTTATTAGATACCAATGTATTTCCTAAATGTAAATATTTTAAGATTCCTTTAAATGGATACTGCATCAGCTCAATTCAATTCAAATCAATTCAACACAAACATACATCAAAGACTTTCCAAGTGCCAGACACCATAAACTACATTGGGAGCCATAAGATATGGCTAAGACAAAATCTCTGTCCCAATGATCCAATAATTTAGCAGCAGCCAGAGATAATATAAAAGCACATGTAACACTGAAATGTGAGTAACTATAAATCAGGGAAGGCCCCTAGGTGGCACAAATAGTTTGTGCTCAACTGGTAGCCTAAAGGTTGGTGGTTCAAAATCATGTAGTGTAAACATGGAAGAAAAGGCCTGGCAATTTGCTTCTGTTATGATTACAGCCAAGAAAACCGTATGGAACAGTTTTTCTCTGTAACACACGGGCTCACCATGAGTTGGAATCAACTCAGTGGCAACTAACAACAACATAAATCAGGGACTATGCAAATAGTTTTTTTTTTGTTGTTGTTGTTATGTTTTTAATACCTGTAGTGCCTAGCACAGTAATAATTATAAAGTAGCTACTCAATTAATATTTATATTATGGAAGAAAATTATAACGATTTTTTGGGCAAGAGATAGTGTCAAGGAGGGAAAAAAAATCTGCGTTTACTTGGTTATTCTTACTGACGAGGGAAAATGAGAATGTCACCTATTCAGTGGAAGACTATCATTTTGGTTATTGTCCTCAGATCTATTCCTTTTGTTTATCACCAAAATTAGACTGATTATAAGTAGCCAGGAATCTACCACTTATGCAGTGTTTTCTTAAAGTTTCTACATTCGTCACTGCTATCAGAAAAACTACATTCACTGAACTATTGAGAAAAGTAAGACCTTTATTTTGAACTTTAGTGATGAACAGCTCAGGTTCTATGAATTCAACTGATAAAGCAGAAGTACTGTCTTCAGCAGCTTCATTATTAAATATAGCCAGAGCTTCCATTCTAGGACATAGATCCAAAAGCCAGGCAGACCCTTGGATTCTGCAAAATTTGGAAATTCTGATAGCTGAGTCAAGGTGCATGACTACCTTGAACACTCTTGGCTTCCGCTGATCCTGGATAGAAGAAGTGACAACAATAAATGAGTATTTTTTAAATGGCAGAGTAGACAATCTCAAGATATTTATCGTCAGGTAATGACACTCTTTCCTAGGAATTTAGTTTCAGAGATTAACATTTGAAGATCGTTGTTCAATATATGTAACTAAATAAACACACACACACACACACCGTGTATTTCTATGTCAAGTGTAAAAGAAACTCCGGGAGGCATGGTCAACATGGCGGACTAGTTAGGTGCTTCCTACATCCTTCTTACAACAAAGGCCTGAAAAAACAAGTGATTTGATTCTATGTGAACATCTGGCGGCCCCGAACAAGGCAAGGTTAAGAAATCCATCAGAGTCATACTAGAGAGGAAGACCGTTTGTAAGAGGTGAGGAGCGCTAGAGATGCGGCGGTCCACAGTGAAGCAGGCAAACAGCTGTGCTGTGCATGCACTCGAGAAGCAGTTTCCACATCGAGAGAGACCCGGCAGCAGAGATTCTGCTTGGACACTCCGAACCAGTGAAGAGCAGCTCTCAAGAGGCTAGGATAAGTACATGCGCGCACCATTTCGCGGCGAGTTAAAAAAAAAAAAGCCCATTTGGGAAAAACCTCTCTCCCTTTTACCTCCTACCTCTGCACTCTGCACTCTGCACTGGATTTGGGAAAAACCTCTCTCCCTTTCACCTCCTACCTCCGCGCTCTCCACCGGATTTGGGAAAAACCTCTCTTCCTTTTACCACTTCCCTCCCTGCTCTGCACCGGGAGTCTACTGGGCTGGAAATAGATCCCAAAAGGTGCCCTGACCCATTCTCCTGGCCTTGGAGAAGGAACCAATAAGCTGCTGGCTCCACTAGGCCAGGAACACAGGGTCGGCACAACTCCTTTGCTGGCCATAGAAATCAGGGGTCCAAGGACTCTGAGTGCCATACACCCCTATATAGACTCATGGGGACCCATCTCAACAGCAGTAGCCCTCACTACCACAGTACAACAGGGCAAACATCTGAAGTTTAACTTCTACTGCTTCCGCTGTGAACGGGCAGATTTGTTACCCTCGAAAGAGCCCTGCCCCTCAAGTAGGCACTTTTATCAATCTGCAGCAGGGTCTTGAGGTATGGTGATAGTTCCTAAAGTGCCTAGTCACCTGCTGCAGGAGTTCAAGAGAAAGTGGTGCCCTTGAGTCTTTGCAGCCAACATAGTGGGGCACTGTTAGCCCGGCTGCAAAACTCACCTACCTATTCACCCTAGAGAATAGGGACACGCTTTTCTTTCAGACTCTCAGGGGCAGCAGTCACCCCCCCTGCCTGGCTCAGCACGTGATCCCCTACCACAGCCAGAGTCCAGTGCCTGCACCAATCACCCATGCCTCTCTAGGACTGGGGGTGAGAGCCTGCATCACACACTTGGAGATCGACTGCCTGCACACCCGAGCTGATCCCATACAGGAAATTTTAACGAACTCCCGCATGCACATACTTAGTTACAGAACCAACTACCTGGTGACAGGACATTGGAGATCAAAAGGTGTCAAAAATCAAACTAGTGCACATGAGCAGCCTATCTGGGCATATCAAAACAAAACAAAATAAGAAGCTAGGTCTCACTAAGCAAACACAAAATAAAATTATAATAAATTATTGATGGCTCAGAGACAACAGTCAATATCAAGTCACATAAAGAGGCAGTCCATGATGGCTTCAGCAAGCTCCCAAAATAAAGAATCAATAAATTTTCTGGAAGAAGGGAACTTCTTGGAATTACCAGAGACAGAATACAAAAGATTAATATACAGAACCCTTCTAGAAATAAGAAAGGAAATTCGACAGAGTGCAGAAACAGCCAGGCAACATACAGACATGGTAGTAGTGGAACTTAAAAAAGCTATTCAAGAACATAATGCCGAATTTAATAGGCTGCAAAAATCCATAGAGAGACAGCAATCAGAAATTCAGAAGATTAACAATAACATTTCAGAATTAGACAACTCAATAGAAAGTCATAGGAGCAGAATTGAGGCAGTAGAAGTTAGAATTAGTAACATTGAAGATAAAGCTCTTGAAACCAACTTATTTGAGGAAAAATCAGATAAAAGAATTTTAAAAAATGAAGAAACTCTAAGAATCATCTATCAAGAGAAATAACCTACAAGTGATTGGAGCACCAGAACAGGGGGGGATAACAGAAAATACAGAGAAAATTGTTGAAGACTTGTTGATAGAAAACTTCCCTGATATCATGAAAGATGAGAATGTATCTATCCAAGATGCTCATCGAACCCCACATAACGTAGATCCCAAAAGAAAGTCACCAAGACATATTATAATCAAACTTATCGAAACCAAAGATAAAGAGAGAATTTTAAGAGAGGCTAAGGAAAAAAGAAAAGTCATCTAAAACGGAGAGTCAATTAGAATAAGCTCAGACTACTCAGCAAAAACCATGCAGGCTAGAAGGCAATGGGATGACATATTTAAAGCCTTGAAGGAAAATAACTGACAGCCAAGAGTTATATATCCAGCAAAACTGTCTCTCAAATATGATGGCAAAATTAGGGCATTTCCAGATAAACAGAAGTCCAGGGAATTTGCAAAAACCAAACCAAAATAACAAGAAATACTAAAGGGAGTCCTACAGTTAGATAATCAATAACACCTGCTAACAGCGCAAGACTAGAACACAGGATAGAGCAACCAGATATTGATTCAGATACAGAAATCGAAATTACATCAAAGCTAAAACATTGAAAATAGAGAAACAGATATCAATATATATGTTTAAAAAAAAAGAGGATAATACTAAAACAAAAGAAGAGGGACTTAAAAAATGGAGACACGGATTTTCCATACAGAGGGTAAGTTAAGGCAATATAAAGTAATAAAAGACTGGTATAAACTTAGAAAATTGGGGGTAAATATTAAGGTAACCACAAAGGAATCTAACAATCCTACAAATCAAAATAAAAAAGTAGAAAAACATAAAGACCCAGCAAACACAAAATCTACAACAAAGAAAAAGATGGAAAAAAAAATACATAAGGAAAAACAACTCAGCACAGAAAATTGAGGAGAACAAAGAAACTGTGAACAACACACAAAAAGAAATAGCAGGATGACAGCACTAAACTCATACATATCAATAATCCCGCTGAATATAATGGACTTAATGCACTAATAAAGAGACAGAGAGTGGCAGATTGGATAAAAAAGCATGATCCATCCTACAAGATACGCACCTTAGACTTAAAGACATAAACAGGCTAAAACTCAAAGGATGGAAAAAAATATATCAAGCAAACAACACTCAAAAAAGAGTGGGAGTGGCAATATTGATCTCTGACAAAATAGACTTTAAAGTAAAATCCACTACAAAAGATAAGGAAGGGCACTATATAATGATTAAAGGGTCAATACACCAGGAGGACATAACTATAATAAATATTTACGCACGCAACAACAGAACTCCAAAATACATAAAACAAACTCTAACGGCTCTGAAAAGAGAGATAGACAGCTCCACAATAGTAGCAGGAGACTTCAACATGCCACTTTTGGTGAAGGACAGAACATGCGGAAAGAAGTTCAACAAAGACACAGAAGAGCTAAATGCTACAATCATCTAACTTGATCTCATAGACATATACCAAACTCTGCACCCAACAGCAGCCAAGTATACTTTCTTTTCCAATGCACATGGAACATTCTGCAGAATAGAACACATAATAAGCCATAAAGCAAGCCTTAACAAAATCCAAAACATTGAAATACTACAAAGGTTCTTTTCTAACCATAAAGCCATAAAAGTGGAAATCAACAACACAAAAAGCAAGGAAAAATAATCAAACACATGGAAACTGAACAAGACCTTGCTCAAAAACTACTGGGTTATAGAAGAAATTAAGGATGGAATAAAGAAATTCATAGAATCAAACGAGGATGAAAACACATCCTACCAGAACCTTTGGGACACAGCAAAAGCAGTGCTCAGAGGTCAGTTTATAGCAATAAATGCACACATCCAAAAACAAGAAAGGCTCATAATCAAGCACTAACCCTACAACTGGAACAAGTAGAAAGAGAGCAGCAAAAGAAGCCTACAGGTTCCAGAAGGAAGGAAATAATAAGAATTAGAACAGAATTAAATGAAATAGAGACCAGAAAAACAATTGAAAGAGTTAACAAATCCAAAAGCTGGTTCTTTGAAAAGATCAACAAAATTGATAAACCATTGGCCAAACTGACAAAAGAAAAACTGGAGAGGAAGCAGATAACCCATATAAGAAATGAGATGGGTGATATCACAACAGACCGAACTGAAATTAAAAGAATCATAACAGAATACTATGAAAAATTGTACTCTGACAAATTTGAAAACCTGGAGGAAATGGACAAATTTCTAGAAACTCACTACCTACCTAAATTAACACAAAGAGAGGTAGAACAACTAAATAAGCCCATAACAAAATAAGAGATTGAAAAGCTTATTAAAAAACTGCCAACAAAAAAAAAAGCCCTGGCCCGGATGGCTTCACTGGAGAATTCTGCCAAACTTTCAGAGAAGAGATAACACCACTTCTACTAAAGGTATTCCAGAGCATAGAAACGGATGGAATACTCTCAAACTCATTCTATGAAGCCAGCATAACCCTGATACCAAAACCAGGTAAAGACACCACAAAAATAGAAAATTACAGACCGATATCCCTCATGAATGTTGACGCAAAAATCCTCAACAAAATTTTAACCAATAGAATTCAGCAACATATCAAAAAAATAATTCACCAGAACCAAGTGGGATTTATACCAGGTATGCAGGGATGGTTCAACATTAGAAAAACAATCAACGTAATCCATCACATAAATAAAACAAAAGACAAGAACCACATGATCTTATCAATCGATGCAGAAAAGGCATTCGACAAAGTCCAACATCCATTCATGATAAAAAACTCTCAAAAAAATAGGAATAGAAGGGAAATTCCTCAGTATAATTAAGAGCATGTATACAAAACCAGTAGCCAACATCATCCTGAATGGAGAGACTTTGAAAACATTCCCCTTGAGAACAGGAACCAGACAAGGATGCCCTTTATCACCACTATTGTTCAACATTGTGTTCGAGGTCCTAGTCAGGAATTAGGCTAGAAAAAGAAATAAAAGGTATCCAAATAGGTAAGGAAGAAGTCAAAGTATCTCTATTCACAGATGATATGATCTTATACATGTAAAACCCCAAGGAATCCACAAGAAAACTACTAGAACTAATAGAAGATTTCAGCAAAGTTTCAGGATACAAGATAAACATACAAAAATCAATTGGATTCCTTTACACCAACAAAGAGAACCTTGAAGAGGAAATCACCAAATCAATACCATTTACAATAGCCCCCCAAAATATAAAATACTTAGGGATAAATCTAACCAGAGATGTGAAAGATCTTTACAGAGAAAACTACAAGACACTACTGCAAGAAACTAAAAGAGACCTGCATAAGTGGAAAAATATACCTTGCTCGTGGATAGGTAGACTCAACATAGTGAAAATGTCAATTCTACCCAAAGCAATCTACAGATACTATGCAATCTTGATCCAAATTCCAGCAGCGTTTTTTAATGAGATGGAGAAACAAATCACCAACTTCATATGGAAAGGGAAGAGGCCCCAGATAAATAAAGCACTACTCAAGAAGAAGGACAAAATGGGAGGCTTTACACTACCTGATTTTAGGACATATTATACTGCCACGGTAGTCAGGACAGCCTGGTACTGGTACAATAACAGATACGCAGACCAATGGAACAGAGTTGAGAATCCAGATATAAGCTCATCCACCTATGAGCAGCTAATATTTGACAAAGGCCCAGAGTCCATTAATTGGGGAAAAGACAGTCTCTTCAACAAATGGTGCTGGCATAATTGGATATCTATATGCAAAAAACTGAAACAAGACCATATCTCACACCACGTACAAAAAATAACTCAAAATGGATCAAAGGCTTAAATATAAAATTGAAAATGATAAGGATCATGGAAGAAAAAATAGGGACAATCCTAGGAGCCCTAATACATGCATAAACACAATATGAACCATAAGTAATGATGCACAAGCACCAGAAGGGAGACTAGATAAATGGGAGTCCCTAAAAATCAAACACTTATACTCATCCAAAGACTTCACCAAAAGAGTGAAAAGACAACCTACAGATTGGGAAAAAATTTTTGGCTACGACAAATCTGATCAGCGTTTAATCTCTAGAATCTACAAGATACTCCAAAACCTCAACAGCAAAAAGACTAATAACCCAATTAAAAAATGGGCAAAGGATAGGAGCAGGCACTTCACCAAAGAAGATATTCAGGCAGCTAACAGACACATGAAGAAATGCTCACGATCATTAGCCATCAGAGAAATGCAGATCAAAACTACAATGAGATATCATCTCACCCCAACAAGGCTAGCATTAATCCAGAAAACACAAAATAACAAATGCTGGAGAGGTTATAGAGAGACTGGAACACTTATACACTGTTGGTGGGAATGTAAAATGGTACAACCACTTTGGAAATCGATTTGGCGCTTCCTTAAAAAGCTAGAAATAGAAGTACCATACGATCCAGCTATCCCGCTCCTTGGAATATATCCTAGAGAAACAAGAGCCGTCACACAAATAGATATATGCACACCCATGTTCATCGCAGCACTGTTCACAATAACCAAAGGATGGAAGCAGCCTAAGTGCCCATTGATGGATGAATGGATAAACAAACTATGGTATATCCACACAATGGAATATTATGCGATGATAAAGAACAATGATGAAGCTGTGAAACATCATATCACTTGGTGGAAGCTAGAACTTATTATGCTGAGTGAATTTAGTCAGGCACAGAAGAACAGATACTGTATAAGACCACTATTATAAGAACTCAAGAAAAGGTTTAAACACAGAAGAAAACATTCTTTGATGGTTACAGGTGTGGGGAGGGAGGGTGAGGGTTATTCACTAACTGGATAGTAGATAAGAATGATCTTAGGTGAAAGGAAGGACAGCACACACTACAGGGGAAGCCAGCACAACTGGACTAAACCAAAGCTAAGAAGTTTCCTCAATACAGTCAAATACTTTGAGAGACAGAGTAGCAGGGATGCTGGGTCTGGGGACCATGCTTTCAGGGAACATCTATGTCAATTGGCATAACAAAGCTTATTAAGAAAATGTTCTGCATCCTACTTTGGTGAGTGGCCTCTGGGGTCTTAAAAGCTTGCAAGTGGCCATCTAAGATGCATCAATTGGTACCAACCACTTGGAGTAAAGGAAAACGAAGAACACCAAAGACACAAGGAAAGTATTGGCCCAAGAGACAGAATGGGCCACATAAACCAGAGACTTCATCAGCCTGAGACCAGAAGAACAAGATGGTGCCTGGCTCCCACCAATGAATGTCCTGACAGGGAACATAACAGAGTGTCCCTGATGGAGCAGTAGAACAATGGGATGCAGAACTCAAATACTAGTAAGAAGACCAGACTTAATGGTCTGACTAAGACTGGAGGCGCCCCGGAAAGTATGGCCCCTGGTCTCTCCATCACCTCAGAACTAAAACAATTTTTGAGGCCAACTCTTCAGACAGGGATTGGACTGGACTGTGAGACATAAAGTGATACTCGTGAAGAATGTGCCTCTTAGACAAGTAGATACAAGAGACCAAAGGGGCGGCTTCTGTCCCGAGGTTACAGGGGAAGGCAGAGAGAGTAAGGAGCTGGTTGAATGTTCATGGGGAATCAGGGGCAGAGGGGAGGAGTGTGCTGTCGCAGAATGGGGAGAGTGCTTGGGGTCTCATAACAATGTATGTTAAAAAAAAAAAATTCTGTATGGGAGACTAACTTGAAATGTAAACTTCATTTAATTACGTCAATTAAAAAGAAAAGAAACTCCCAAAATATATCCTCAAATAATAAAAGATGAGAGATTTTGGGGTATAGCCAGACTTCAAATTTTTCCTTTTTCAAACATTTAGCTATTACTCTGTAAAAGCTCTTTTGGTAACACATACACTGGCTAAAAGTAAGTAAAAGGAAATCAGTTGTGAATTTTTTAACAAACGTACAATTAACAAATTCTATATGCAAGATGCTCTACTAAACATTAAAACAAATACAAGGTGATTAAACTGCGGCACCCTTTATAGTTCCATATAGAAGATTAATCATGTGGAACAAATAAAGAATAATACACATTAAGACCTAGGAGTAGTAGAACTTAAGTACAATAAGAATGCAGAATTGTGTAGGAATTGCCTGGGATTATCAGGAAGTTACCATGTAAGAAGAGGCACTTAATTTGGAGATGGGCAAATGGACAAAATTCGAAAAAGGGAAAAATGAGGGTAGGATAAGAACTCCTGGCAAAGAAAACTATGATCATATAGACACAGAGCAGGCAAGAAAGCACAAGTTATGTTCTGAAAAATATTGCATATTCTTTTCATGTGAAAGTTTATATTGGCAAGTAGCAGTAATAAGGCTGGTCATAGAAGTTACTATACATTACAGTTAAGAAACGACTGTAATTTTGAGTTACAGAAAATGGGTTTATTGGGATATAAGTGAGGGAGCATTGAAGATATTTAAGCAAAGTACCGACATCATAGTTTAATACTTCAGGAAAGGACTCTAAATATCAGGAGAGAGAAATAATGGAGAGATAAACATTTAAAGCACTATTGAGGGTAAGTTTAATTCTAAATTACTATTAAGTCTGCCTACCTGATATTTTCCATATGCATTCCTTAAAAATTTTTATGTATTCATAAATTGTAAACATTCACATATATGTGTATCTCCTTCTGTCTCTAGCTATATGTGTGTGTGTGCATTTTATTGAACGTAACTAAACATATTGTAATATATTAAATTAAAAATAACATTTAATTTACTATACTATCAAAGAAATCTACTTGCAGAGCTTAGCTCTAATTACTTTATTTGGCACATTCCTTTTCTGGAAAGTTTAAATAGTTGATAAAGAAAAGAAGTCGTCTGTCGTTTTTAGCATTTTCACAGATTATTATGTTTTCCTAACTGACATCCCTGCATCTATTCCTTCTCAAACCCATTCATCAAATAGCTGTTAGAAACATCTTCCTTAAATATGCTTTTAAAACCACTTATTGCATAGAGAATAACATTGAGATCCCAGCCTTGGTGTTTCATACACAGTAGTCAAAAAAAACACAAGTCCTGAATTGAGTTTTTAAAAGTATATTGCTATCCATGTGTGCTAACCTTATCTCCAGTGACACCCCTTATATACCACTCATCCCCAAAACTTCAATGCTAGGAACCTAGGACATTGATCAAACAGAAGACACACTACCTACAACTGAAAATTTTATGTTTCTTAAACTTAATCACATTTGTGCCTTGCTCATTACTTTTCTTCACCTGTTAAAATGTTAACAAATACTTAGAATGCTCTGTTTCAATTTCACCTCCACCACTAGGCCTTCCCAGATCCCCTAATGGAACTGAATTCTCAACCCTATCCCTTATTTCTTCTTGCTTGCTTATTTGCTTTCTGGTTTTCTGACTTTAATTCTTGTGCTCTGATTTTCTTTTTCTTCTAACTTTATATCTTTCTTAATTGTTATATATCTGCCTCACTTTCAAGTTGATATCATACCAGTCTATGGCAGTAAGTTATGAGGTCCATGATGGCACATTAACAACAGTGTCTCACAGATTGTTAGTGTTCAATAATAGCCTGTTCTATTATGTTGAAGGTCAGCTTTGAAAAAAGAACAATAACAAATATAACTAGTGCATAAAAGAAAGCAGCATAGACATAATAAATTTTCTACATAAATATCATTGTTTTACTGTGCATAAATAGTCCTTACCCAATACCATTAAATTGCACCCTCATCTATTAACATCATTCCTTCCAAACCACACTGATACCTACAAATGAGAGCGTGGTGTTTATCTGCTTGATTCAGCAATGCAAATGTCTCTTATCCCACACAAAGACCAGACTGGGCTGTGTGGTTTCAGAGACTGGGTTGAAAATATAACGCAGTGCATGCATTAGAAAAAGGAAATAAGAACATTAAACCACTTGTTTTACCATCTCTGATCCCCCTGAGGCTCAGTGACATTTGGTGCATTTATCTTTCTTGTTAAAAGCAGATTCTGTAACTCCTTGTAGCAGGTGGAGGAAAGATGTAACAGAATGTTTACAATAAGGCATATAAATCTGTTAAATGTGTGTATGTCTGAGGGAAGGGAAGGTCATTGCTTAAATTTCAGTTTACTTCCTCAATTTTCAGTTAAATCTTTTCTCCAGTGCTCTGCCAATTAAATATCTCATAGGGCTCTGGAGAGAGAGAGAGAAAGAAAGAGAAGAAGCAGGGTATGGGGAAACAGCAAAACATAATGAGGCAATGGAGAATGAAATCCTTTACAAAAAACAGAAGAGATTGCACTTGTATTGCTTTTAAGGGATTTTTTTCCCTAAATTTTCAGTTCACACTTGTTTGCATTCCAGTTTAATAAGTACTGTTGTAAAGTCTTATGCTTCATTTTATTTGCTTGCACTGAGAAAAATCAATAGCAGGGATGTCCCCTCCCTCACCACCTCCACCCCCAAAAACTGAATTTTACTGGATTTAGTGGAGTACTAGTAAATTGGTCTTTCAAATTTAAATAAATATTTAACTGGACCATTCTTCAGCTTCCTTTATGAGTTCAAATGCTTATAAGTTCATGTTTTTCTCCTCTTTCTATCTACTAAAATAACTATACTCTTCTTGGATGCTTTTGATCTCCATTGCTTTCTCCCTCCCTTGCCTTCTGTATATAAATATTATTCAGGGAAAGGTCTGTCTCTAGCATATAGCCCTCTGTGATTGCTAAGGTTGTTTGTCAACTTGGCTGGGCCATGATTCTCAGTGGTTTGGCAGTTATGGTGTAGTTTGGCAGTCATATGATAATGTGATCATTTCCATGATGAGATTTGATATAATGTGATCACCTCCATAATGGGATCTACTGTGAGCAGCCAATCAGTTCAAAGGGAGATTCCTTGGAGGTGTGGCCTGCATCAAACATAAATAGATTCTCTGGCAAGGCTGGTAGGCTTTTGTTCACCCTGGATCCTGCAGCTGGCTCTTGTTCATCTGACCTTTGGTTCTTGGGACTTGAGCTAACAGTTTAACTGTGGTCTTGCCTGCCCATCTTGGGATTCACTGGTCTTCTCTGCCTGTGAGCAAGAGCCCTGCTGTCTGACCTGCTGATCTTGGGTTCGCCAGCCCCTGCGGCTATGTGAATCAGGACAAGCTCCAACCTGATCCACAGAATTGTGACCTTCCAGCCTCTACAACCGTGTGAGCCATTTCCTTGATATAAATCTTTCTAAATAGATACTTATATGCTTTACTGGTTTTGCTTCTCCAGAGAACCCAGCCTAAGACACCATCTGAGAGGAGGCAGTCCTTCATATGGCCCAAACAGCTATAATTACTCCCTGTTCCTTCCCCCAAGCTAACATCTTTGGGCTTTGGAATACAGCATTGCACCTCCCACCTCTGAAGCTTAAGGGTTTGTTTAAATAAGCAGCAAGGCTAAAGAAATACAATTCTGGGCTAACAACTCTGGGCTGGAGCACCCATGTCTGACTACCCCCCTTAGGGTGATCAGGCAGGAAAACTTCCATTGCATTCTATGCAGTAATAGAAACCAAAAAAGCAAACCCATTGCCATCAAGTCGATTCTCGATGGGACCCCATAGGAAAGAGTAGAACTGCCCCATAGGGTTTCCAAGGAGCAGCTGGTGATTCATGCTGCTTACCTTCGGTTAGCAGCCAAGCTTTTAACCACTGCACCACCAGAGCTCCTTAGTGAAATATACAACCCCTGAAATATAAAACCAAGTAGGGGAGATCTTCAGGGTGCTTCATCCACGCTGCAAAGAGAGGGAGCACCTGTGAAAGTTTTCCATCCTGCCCATCAGCTTTTGAGCAAGGAGGACTAATGGTGATGGAACTTTTCCTGTTGTACACTGTCTGTTGCCTATGAGTAATTAAAATGGCCCTGGTGGTGTAGTGGTTAAGAGCTCATCGGCTAACTGAAAAGGCTGGCAGTCTGAATCTACCCACTGCTCTGTGCTATAGGGTCACTATGAGTCAACAGCACCAGTTTTTTGTTTGTTTGATTTTTACTATTGCCAACACCTTGTATGTGTCTCGTGTGTATAACTTGATCAGGATAAATGGATATAACACCATGGAGCGGTTGGTATTACTAGGTGGAATTCTCATCCCAGTATTCTGGTGGGTACTTGGAATCTGGAGAAAGTCTTTAAGGCCACCCAGGTGTGCAACATACCCTCATCTAGTATTTCTTTTTGTTGACATTCAGTCTCTTAGAAGAATGATCCTGACTTCCTAAAATCTGGTTTTTTGTAGGCACTCCCCAATTAATTCAATTTATGTCATCAACAATTTTTGAGCATATGTATGCTGTCTGTCAATAGTGCTGTGCTGGACTCTAGGAAAATCAAATAAACATGGCTTGATTCTTGACAACAGGAAAGTCCGGATATATAAACAGAAAATATCAATACAAGATAAAATCATGAAGCAGGGCTTCTCAAGTTTGGCCATTCATAATCATTACCTTGGATGTTTTTAAATATCCCAAAGCCCAGACAACAACCCAGCCCAATTAATACAGAATATTTGGGAGTGAGGGTCACAGCTTCTAATGTGATTCCAACATGTAGGCAAGGTTAAGAACCATTGCTGTATAAATATGCATAAGAAGCTAAAGGAATAATTGACAGGGTATTGTAACTCAACCTGGGTGTGTTAGGGAGACCTCACCAGAGGAAGCACCTGCACAGAGCTTTGAAGAATGAGTAGGCCAAGAAAAGGCTTGGGCAAAGGGCCTTTAGGTTCAAAGACATGGCTTGAGCAACTGCAGGCTGGTGCGTAACATATATGCACTTTGGGAGAATCATATCAGTCATACTAGACAATAATATATGAGGCAGGACATTGAGGTATGTGAAGCTTGAAAAAACGCCAGGAACTTTTATGAAAAGGAATAATGAGACTGGAGAAATCTGAAGTAGAATTCTACCTCCCCACAACTCTAGAATGATTCAACAAAGCCTCCAATATAGTCACTAAAAAATGAGAAGGAACTGTCCTGGTTCCCCTTGACAAATTTTTACTTACATTTTAAGACCATGTCTCATGACTTCCTACCAATGACTTGCCTTTGAAATCTAAGACACAACGTTTATAAATCACTCCCAGCATCATACTCTTTGCAGATATATAATGGAATCCCTTCCTCACCAACCACTCCTTCCCTGAAAAGTCATATTATATACATGAATGGGATTTCTCTCATTTTTAAGTTTCCTATAGTTCAGAAGGAAACCCTGGGGGAGTAGTGGTTAAGTGCTATGGCTGCTAACCAAAAGGTCGGCAGTTCAAATCCACCAGGCATTCCTTGAAAACTCTGTGGGGCAGTTCTACTCTGTCCTAGAGGGTGCTATGAGTCAGAGTTGACTCAGTGGCAACGGGTTTGGGTTTTTTGGCATAGTTTAGAAATTTTCACATCTAGTTGTGGGGATTCAGAACTTCTTACATGCTTTCAAACGAAACAAAATCACATTTAGATATAAATAACAAAGAAACAAACCAAATTTCATGCACATTGTTAATTGATACCACTTCAAGTGGCATGAAGATTCATTTCTTGACTGGAGTAGTAGGTTTCCTTACTCATTGATTTAATTTTGAATATACATATATATATACATATGTGTGTGTGTGTGTATATATATATATATAATTAAATAATATGTCAAATAAAGAAGTTAGGAGTCACAAAGTGTTCGACTCAGACAGTCACAAAATAATCCATATTTGAATCCTAGGTTCTCTATATTTGATACATCAATCACTTCACCAAATTACAGACAAGACTATGGATGAAAAAAATCTAACATGTCACATTCTCTTCTGCTACAAGTAAATGTAATACAATATTATACCGTTCTTTTTGGAACATCTTATCATGAAGTAAGAATGGAAATGAATAAAAACTAAAGGGCTGAAATCTAATTTTACACTTGTGTTTCTCTAATTCCTAACAGTATTTTTAGTATGAGTTCCTGCATCCCAAGGTCTGTCAGGTTCCTGCAGTCAAGGAATGTGCTGCTTTAATGGGAAATCTAGCTGAGGAGCAATCTGTTGGAAGGAGAGGACTCAGGTTACTGAAAACCACCCCTTATGTGTGGGCAAACATGAGACTTTGAATACATAAAGCTTGAGTGTCGGTTTTAAAGGGCCTGAGTCAGGGTTCAATATAAAAAGGATCTCAGGTAGGAGCATTTGCATTTTTAAGGCATTCTAAACAATCACTTATTTATTTAACAAATAATCATTGTGTTTGTGTATATTTCAGGTCTTGTACAAGGCACTGGGGAAACAGCAGGGAGCAAATAGCCTTGATCCCGACATTCATGGGCCAATGAAGAACAAAGACAGTGAGTATTTGCACAATAACACAACGGCACTTGGGATTTCAGCTGAGAAGGTCTCATCCGTACATTTATTCCACTCTTAGTCCTGAAATGACTACTTTGGGCAATGCCCTATGTTAGACACAGGTGCTCCAATGACAGAAAAGGCATAGTCCTTGCTCTCAAAAGCATATGGTCTAAAGTAGGGTTTCTCAAACCTCAAGATTCTAAGAAACCTCTGAGATCCATTGAATCACAATCTTTAAGGCTCTATCCTAGGTATCAGTATTAAAAATAAACAAAATAAATCTTCCCAAATATTCTGATAATTTGCTAATATGAAAAGTTTCCCTAGTTCAATAACAGAAGAAAATACTGAATGATATATGTCTTAGGCTGGGTTCTCTAAAGAAGAAAAATCAGTGAAGTGTGTATATATATGGAGGCAGGAGAGATTTATCTCAAGGAAATGGTTCATGAGGTTGTAGAGGCTGGCAAGCCCCAAGTCCATGAGTCAGGCGTCAGGCTGGAGGCTTCTTCTGACTCATGTAACTGCCAGGGCTGATTAATCCAAGATCCCCAAAATTGACAGATCAGATGGCTGGCTGCTGGCTCACAGGTTATGGAGGCTGATGAATCCCAAACTGGCAGGCAACATGGTAAGCCCCAGGCTCAAGTTCCAAGAACTAGAGGTCAAATGATGATGAGCTAGATGCAGGATCCAAAACAAGCGAGCTTTGCCAGTACCTCAGTATATATATTGGATGCAGGCAATGCCCCCAAGGAAATTCCCTTTTCAACTGATTGGCTGCTCACATCAGATCACAAAATGGGGGATTACTACATCCGATCACAAAATGGATAATGGCTACATCATTACATAATTGCCAAATTACATCATTACATAACTGCCAAACCACATCATAACTACCAAACCACTAAGAATCATGCCCCAGCCCACTAGACACACAACCTTAACCATCACAATATCACAATATTTGGAAGAACTTTGACATTTGGAAAATATTTACCTTCATAAATTCAGAGTTTTGTCTCCTTTACTTTATTACACCTGGCAAAGGCTAGAAAGTAGCCATATTTCTGAGGGATAATATAAATTCAGTACAAGTGAAAATAAGAAAATACCATCTTTAAGTAATTCAAAATATCTTGTGCTTAATTTGAACCTAAGCATTATTAGTTTACAATTACAACTAAACATTACAAAGAATATTACAAGTTTTTTTTTAGTGTATGGATTATTGGTGCCATTTATTAAAAAGATAAAAATGGCAATCAACACAGAATTATGTGATACATTTGAGACTTTTACTTTGACTCTGGTGTATACATAATGGTCTTATGCCTGTGAAATGTTGAATTATCCTGGCAAGAGTTACTTTTCCATTCTTGAACAATAACACTGGAAAAACTACCCAAAACCTGAATCATCTCCTTGTTATCAAAACCCAATCCCTCAGCAAGTCTCGTGATAGAGATGTTTTTTTCCCTGTGTAAATGAGCTGCCAATATAGAGCCTCATGTAAACACTTGATTAAGAGGGCCAGAATCAGATCTTGAAAGGGTTATCTCTGTTTGGCTGTGTTAAGTTACTGGCAGTTGTTGACAAGATTTCATGTAATTTCTAACATATCTGTCACTGTAATGCTGTACCAACATTAACATTTTCCTGACTGGTTTTGATTATTTAAAAGGTAAGCAAGCATATGTAAAATAAGTATATTAACTTCCACGTACATCATTAATTTTAAGGTCCATACATATTTGTTTAAAAGCTGGAGATTAAGAAATTTTGAGTTATTATTTTAAGGCTTGCTAGGTCAAAAAATCTACGACGATGTTATTAACCCAGGTGCCTTTTGAAGCAGGTTGAATAATGCTCTTCTTAAGAGTTAAAATTAAAACAGAGTGACCTCATTGGAAGTTTAATCCCATCCTTCGATTGCTGCATGCTATGTTAATTTTTTGCACCAGTTCAGCTATTCCAATATAACAAATTGGCTTTATCTTCATTGGTCAGCTTCTTCCTCTAATGCAGACAACTTAATGGATTTTAGTTCTAAATAGAGTAAGGTTTGTTTCAAGGTATTAATTTCAACTTTAGTTATTGTGCAAATTATGCCCTAGCTTGAAGTTGAACCACATTGACCACTAAAACAGAAAAGTCTAATATATAACCCAAATTAGCAAATTTTGCCCAGCCAGCAAAGTTGGCTTTAGTTCGCCCAGCTTCGTGTACTGTTTTGCAAAGCAAGTTCCCCATCTAGTGGTTGAAAAGCTCACAGCAGGATCCTATCCGGTTATACTAATGCAGTATATATTTATAACCAAACCAAACCCATTGCCTTCAGTCAATTCCGACTCATAGCAACCCATAGGGCAGAGTAGAACTGCCCCATAGGGTTTCCAAGGAGCAGCTGGTGAATTCAAACTTCCGACCTTTTGGTTAGCAGCCGAGCTCTTAACCACTACGCCAAAATAAATAAATAAATAAATCACATATATACACATACGTATATATGACAGTTGTCACCATGAGTCAGAATCGACTCGATGGCAACGAGTTTTTTTTTTTGGTTCTTTTCCAGCTTTCTATATTGTTTTTTGGTGGAGGTAGGGTTCTGTCCTATTCCTCTGTATAAGAACTTGGGGCCTTCAATTGGCCAGTGAGAGGAGCAGTTTTTCAAATTGCTTGATGAAATAAGAATGGACAAGAATGTTGTAAATAAAGGGATTTTTACAAAGTATAAAGCAGCATATAACGTAAACGCAATGTATATTTGTTAGTAAATGTTTCTTTTTATTATGGAACCCGATCAAGTAACAGAATTGTTGGCTTTTCCTGGATTACAAAAGTTATCTCTTGGAGCCTGGGTTCTGGGTTATAGCCCTGTTTAATTATTTATTATTTTATTTATTGAGGATGACATTTTCTGTCTGGATCCACATTATGACCAAGAACGCCTCAGGCTGCTTTTCCCTGCACTAGTGCTTCTTTCCATTTCATCCCGCTTGTTCAGCTCTCCCTATTTTCCACCAACGTGATCTTAGAGTAGTCTCTTCTCCCCAAAACAGCTTTGTCTTTATCCGTAGGAATATTAAACACTGCCACAGATCATGAGACGGCACTGTTATTTTTACACAAATATGTATGTCTATTTTTTATCTGGAAGATTACAAAGTGCTATCTTTGCTCTTCTGGTAAGTGTTGTTTTGGTAAAGCACAGATACCTCAGTGAGCTAGAGCAGATCCAGCCAGATCCGAAGTCTTCCCTAACACCAGAGGGAAAGAGTTTTAGAATCAGAAGGGATGTTAAAATTCACATTTTCTAATCTGCTCATTTTACAGGTGAAATATATGGAGATAGTCCCGAGCAGTTAAGGGATGAAGTTGAGGCAAAGTAGGTTTTAGAACTAGACTTAGATTCAAATACTCCCCTGTAAAACTTAATAACCTTGATATAGCATTCAGCTCAATTAAACCTACTGAACCATGACTTCCTCTTCTACAAAATGGGAGAATAATTATCTGCAGTATAGGATTGCTGTTAAGATGAAGCAAGATATGCATAGGAAGTGCTTATAGTAGTGCCTGGGACATACTTGGGTGTCAAAAATAATTACTTCGTTACACAGGAAGTTAAAATAAAAGATCTATGTCTTGAACCTAAATGTTAAGTCCAGATTTTCCATTGCACAACATGACTATAGTGGGATCTTCTAAAGACTTTCGGCTAAAATGGAAGAATCACGAAGCTAAAGAACGTGCTATGGGAAGTGCTGACTTAAGAATCTGATGTCTATGAAACTTAACAGATGAGGAGAAAAAAGATCAATATAACTTAAGCAATTGAACAAGCATTTAATCTTCCACAGGTGCACTAAAATCTGGCAATTTAAAAATACTATGAGTCAGTGTTTGTGTTATAGAGAGATAGATGAATAGACAGACAGACGGATAGATATAGATATATCCCACATCTCTCTATAGTATGTGAAAATACGTCAGAGCACTGTTTCTCTCTTGCTTCTCTCTCTCTCTTGATTCTCTCTCTCTCAGTTTCTCTCTCTCCCTCTGTCCCCCAGTCTGGACAAACTTCCATATCCAATAAGCGGTTTCTTCAAGACAAAAAGTAAAAAGGTTAATTGACAAATATGAGATATATATAGGACAGTATGGTAGGCTATTAAAGAAATACATGGACTCTCTTTATTTTAAACTAATCTAGTTTTTCTCTCTGTAGTACTTAAAGTCATCAGATCATCAGGTTTTACACTTCATTTGGACAATGATAAACTGAAACACATTCTAATACATACCTTCACTTTACTGACATAATTACAACTAACAGCATTTGACACTATAGAATAGAATTAAAATATTTTATGAAAAAGTTGTAGACATTTAACAGACCTGTCTCACAATATCAATATTTCCAAGTAGATTATTTGTTTCACTTTAGAATACTTGATAAACCTTTGCCCATTATCTCCCTGTATTCAAAGCCAATGAGTTCTTCTCTAATTGAAAGGAATATTCTCTGGAAGTCAAGAGCTACAATGTGTAAGCAAGGATATGTAATTGAAGGAAATGATACTTGGAGGATGGAAAGTAAATAGAGTTAATCTTCTCACACAAATTTTTCAACTTCAAAATAGACATATTCTGAATGTCTTCTTCATCACAAATGTAAAAAGCTTTATGTTTTATTCTAGAAAAAGATTCGTAAAGTTATTCTATTTTTTTTCAGTGAAATTTAAAGCAATACAGTTCTTGAAAACTCACTTTTCGGGACTCTCATGTACTCTTGTTAGTGTTTGATGTTTTTTATAGCTGTCTCATTTTCTATGTTGTCCAACTAAAACTGAGTAGGTTTCTAATATTCCCTGATACACTAATGTTGTACTTCTCCTTAAATATTTAGAGCTCTTTCTGTAAGTTCATTTCTTTCTTTTTTTTTTTTTTTAATTATAATAAGTTAGAGGCTCTGGATATAAAGTAAATTTCACTGAGGGCATAGTGAAAATTTCAGGGAAGTGTTGCTAATAATTCATAAATTTATAAAAGCCAATCTTGCCATCTAGTGGTAACATATGAGAAATCTGATTTTAAAGATTGGAAGTATAGTTAGTTCCTATGTTAGAACAATTCAGATAATCTAAACATATCTACTTGTGCACATTTTTAACAAGGGTGCAATAAACAATTTAGTGGAGGAAGGCTAGTCTTTTCAAGAAATGGCCTTGGAGAAATTGGACAAACATTCATATGCATAAAAATAAACATCAATGTAAACCTCACACTTTATAAAACAGTAACTAAAAATAAATTATAAACTTAAATGTAAAATGTAAAACTATAAAACTTTTAGAATAAACGTAAGAGTTAATCTTTGGTATCTAGGGTTAAGCAAAAAGGCCTTAGACGACACCAAAACACAATTCATAAAAGAAAAATTTGCTAAGCTGGACTTCATCATAATTTTAAAAGAATCTTCGCTCTGTGAAAAATCCTGTTAAGAAGATAAATAGACTAATTACTGTCCGGGAGAAAATATTTGCAAACCATATACACCCACACCTCACTTATCGACATGGTTAGGTTCCAAAGACAAGGCTGTCTATGTAAAAATTAGTGTTACGCAAAAATGGAGGATTTTTTTTTCGTTTTCAGATCATCCATTTGTCTGATTTTTTTTATTTAAAAAAATATGATCACAGAAATTATAACTGCTAAGATTTACTGATGTAAATCCTCACAGCGGCAACATTGTACTTATGCTTTCTTACTTGAAGCAATAAGTTACCAGAGCCAGAGTACACCGGGAGAAGTGCCCAGTGGGCACTTTTATTTATGATGGGTACTTTTATGTATATTTCTTCTTCTCTTTAAACAATTACACTTTTTTAGAAAGTGAGGGATCTTTAAAAGTATGGAGTAAAAACATAGATTAAAGAAGAAGTAGAGGTGAACATGAAAAGATCCCTTGACTGAGGGTCTTATTGAGCATAAAAAAAGAAAAAAAAAAAAAAGCTGTGTGACATTGGGCAAGTCACTTAACCACTCTGGGCCTCATTTGCTATATCTGTAAAAGGAAAGAAGGGACGACTTAATGTCAATGAATTTTCCAGCTCAAATATTACATGGAATTGAGTCTCAGTCTGGAAAGCTTTATGTTTTACAGATTCAATTGGAGGTGTTTGTTGTTGCTGTCATTGCTTTGTTCCTGATGAATATAAATGCACTTTCAAGAGAATGGGAAGGAATTTAGGCCCAGCGGATTCAATATACAGACATTTTTTTCAATCCCATCCAAATATTCCTTATAAGTATATTTTAAATAGAATAAACCATTATTATTTGGGACTTTAATAACTAAGCCATCTTAAAATATTAGAATGTTAAAAACATTTGCATATTAATACATTATTAATGAAAATAACAAAGTTCCTTTCATTTTAAAAAGGAATGGTAGCCTTTGGAGTGGCAGATGGCTCAAGCATCCTTGTGATGGGATGGTCAGGCTAATTCCTCACTGAGGAAAGTCATTGGAATGATCTGCGGACACTGAGATGAGATCTGTGCCCTGTAGGAACAGTTTCCACACTCAGCAAATCAAGGCTGAAAGGCAGAGCTACCGAGAGGAAAGTCAGTTGGACGTTAACTGAGAGCTCAATAGCAACAACAGTTTGTAGACAGACAGCTTTCAAAACAACAAGCCAATGATCAGAGAACTATAGAGCTGTGCGCACACCCTGAAAATGCTCAAACATCATTGTGGAACATTTTGAGAGGAATTTTAGATGGAGGCAATCATAAACTACACACCAGCACCAGGAAGAATATTGAAAAGCAAAAAGCAAAATAGAAATGCTTCTAATCTCTGACTCTTCTAAGTTATTTTTAGTATATAGACTCCCTATGTAATTGTTGCAGACAATTAGGGTTGATTATAAATTTACGGGTACTTTAAATTGCATGATTAACTGGGATACCTTTGGTATTTGGCATATTTGGACTTTTGGTAAGAGCCAAATTTGTGGCTCACCTCTGTAAGTATAATGTATTAGCCTATTTCCTGACTCTGTTTTGTGCCCCAGCATTCATGGTTATTGTATTCTTTCTTCTTTTTTTCAACTTTTTATACTTACATCCTGTTCATGCAATTGTATACTGCAATCCAAATTCTTTCTAAACTAAGAATGATGTCACAGATTGAATTGTGTCCCCAAAAATATTTGTCAACTTACCTAAGCCATGATTCCCAGTGTTGTGTGATTGTCCACCATTTTGTCATCTGATGTGATTTTCCTATGTGTTGTAAATCCTACCTCTATGATGTTGATGAGATGGGTTAGTGGCAGTTATGTTGATAAGATCTACAAGATTAGATTGTATTTTAAGCCAATCTCTCTCTCTTTTTTTTTTTGGTGTTGTAGGGGTTGCTTCTTTTTTTTACTTTTTTTATTGTGCTTTAAGTGAAAGTTTACAATTCAAGCTAGTCTCTTATACAAAAATTTATGCTTACATTGTTATGTGACCCTAGTTGCTCTCCCTATACTGTGACAACACACTCCTCCTTTCCACCCTGGATTTCCCGTGTCCATTTAACCAGCTCCTGACTCTCTCTGCCTTCTCATCTCATCTCTGGAAAGGAGCTGCCCATTTAGTCTCATGTATCTACTTGAGCTAAGAAGCACACTGTTCATGAGTATCATTTTATGTCCCATACTCCAGTCTAATGTTTGTCTGAAGAGTTGGCCTTGGGAATGGTTTTAGTTCCGGGCTAAAAGAGAGTCCAGGGGCCATGTCTTCTGGGGTCCCTCCAGTCTTAGTAAAACCATTAAGTCTGGTATTTTTACTAGAATTTGAGTTCTGCACCCCACTTTCCACCTGCTCCGTCAGTGACTTTCTGTTTTGTTCCCTGTCAGGGTGGTCGTTGGTGATAGCCAGGCACCATCTAGTTCTTCTAGTCTCAGGCTGATGGAGTCTCTGGTTTATGTGGCCCTTTCTGTTTCTTGGGCTAATACTTTCCTTGTATCTTTGGTGTTCTTCATCCTTCTTTGCTCCAGGTGGGTTGGGACAAATTGATGCATCTTAGATGGCTGCTCGCTAGCTTTTAAGACCCCAGACACCACTCACCAAAGTGGGATGCAGAACATTTTCTTAATAAACTTTGTTATGCCAATTGACTTAGATGTCCCTTGAAACCATGGTCCCCAGACTCCCACCCTGCTACTCTGTCCCTCAAAGTGTTTGGTTGTATTCAGCAAACTTCTTAACTTTGGTTTTGTCCAGTTGTGCTGGCTTCCCCTGTAGTGTGTGCTGTCCTTCCCTTCACCTAAGATAATTCTTGTCTACTTTCTAGTTAGTGAATACCCTTCTCCCTCCCTCCTCACCCTCGTAACTATCAAAGAATGTTTTCTTCTGTGTTTAAACATTTCCTTGAGTTCTTATAATAGTGGTCTTATACAATATTTGTCCTTTTGTGACTGACTAAATTCACTCAGTATAATGCCTTCCAGATTCCTCCATGTTATCAGATGTTTCTTGGCTTCACTGTTGTTTTTTATCATTGCTTAGTATTCCATTGTGTGAATATAGCATTATTTGTTTATCTATTTGTCTGTTGATGGGCACCTAGGTTGTTTCCATCCTTTTGCTATCGTGAACAGTGCTGCAATGAACATGGGTGTGCATATATCTATTCATGTGACAGCTCTTATTTCTCTAAGACATATTCCAAGGAGCAGGATTGCTGTATGGTATGGTACTTCTATTTCTAGTTTTTAAGAAAGCGCCAAATTGATTTCCAAAGTGGTTATACCATTTTACATTCCCACCAACAGTGTATACGTGTTCCAGTCTCTACACAATCTCTCTTACATTTATTATTTGATTTTTTTTTTATTAATACTAGCCTTGTCGGGGTGAGATGGTATCTCATTGTAGTTTTGATTTGCATTTCTCTAATGGTTAATGATTGTTAGCATTTCCTTATGTGTCTGTTAGCTGCCTGAATATTTTCTTTGGTGAAGTGCTTATTTATATCCTTTGCCCATTTTTTAATTGGGTTATTTGTCTTTTTGTTGTTGAGGTTTTGCAGTGTCTTGTAGATTTTAGAGATTAGACGCAGATCAGATTTGTCGTAGCCAAAAATTGTTTCCCAGTTTGTACATTGTCTTTTTACTCTTTTGGTGAAGTCTTTTGATGAGCATAAGTTTTTGATTTTTAGAGCTCCCGGTTATCTAGTTTCTCTTCTGGTGCTTGTGCATTGTTAGTAATGTTTTGTATTCTGTGTATGCCATGTACTAGGGCTCCTAGTGTTCTCTCTATTTTTTCTTCCACGATCTTTATCGTTTTTGATTTTATATTTAAGCCTTTAATCCATTTTGAGTTAGTTTTTGTGCATGGTGTGAGGTATGGGTCTTGTTTCAGTGTTTTGAAGATGGATATCCAGTTATGCCAGCACCGTTTGTTAAAGAGACTGTCTTTTCCCCAATTAATGGACTTTGGGCCTTTGTCAAATATGAGCTGCTCATAGTTGGATGAATTTATGTCTGGATTCTCAATTCTGTTCCATTGGTCTATGTGTCAGTTGCTGTATCAGTACCAGCCTGTTTTGACTACCGTGGCAGTATAATAGGTTCTAAAATCAGGTAGTGTTATCTTTCTGGATGTTCTGTCCTTCACCGAAAGTGGTGTGTTGAAGTCTCCTACTACTATTATGGAGCCGTCTGTCTTTGTTTTCAATGCTGTTAGAGTTTATTCTATGTATTTTGGAGCCTTGTTGTTGGGTGCATAAATATTTATTATACTTATGTCCTCCTGGTGTATTGACCCTTTAATCATTATATAGTGTCCTTCCTTATCCTTTGTGGTGGATTTTACTTTAAAGTCTATTTTGTCAGAGATTAATATTGCCACTCCTGCTCTTTTTTGATTGTTGTTTGTTTAGTATGTATTTTTTCCATCCTTTGAGTTTTAGTTTGTTTGTGTCTTTAAGTCTAAGGGGTGTCCCTTGTAGGCAGCATATACATGGATCGTGTTTTTTATCCATTCTGCCACTCTCTGTCTCTTTACTGGTGCATTTAGTCCATTTACATTCAGCATAATTATTGATAGGTATGAGTATAGTGCTGTCATTTTGATGTCTTTTTTGTGTGTGTTGACAGTTTCTTTGCTCCACTTAACTTTCTGTGCTGAGTCACTTTTCTTTATGTATTTTCTTTTCATCTTTTTCATTGTTGATGATTTTGTATTTGCTGAGTCTTTATATTTTTCTTTTTTTTCATTTTGATGTGTAGGACTGTTAGTTTCCTTTGTGGTTACTTTAATATTTACCATTATTTTTCTAAGTTTAAATCAGTCTTTTATTTCTTTATATTGCCTTGACTTCCTCTCCATATGAAAAATCTATGACTACATTTTTTAGTCCCTCTTTTTTGTTTTGGTGTTGTCATCTTTTACATATTGATATCTTTATTTTCCTATTTTCAGTGTTTTAGCTTTGATTTATTTTTGTGACTTCCCTGTCTGGGTTGATATCTGGTTGCTCTGTCCTGTGTTCTAGTCTTGGGTTGTTATCTGATGTTATTGATTTTCTAACCAGAGTACTCCCTTTAGTATTTCTTGTAATTTTGGTTTGGTTTTTGCAAATTCCCTAAACTTCTATTTATCTGGAAATGCCCTAATTTCACCATCATATCTGAGAGACAGTTTTGCTGGATATGTAATTCTTGGCTGGCAATTTTTTTTCTTCAAGGCTTTTTATATGCCATCCCATTGCCTTCTTGCCTGCATCGTTTCTGCTGAGTCATCTGAGCTTAATCTTATTTACTCAACTTTGTAGATGACTTTTCATTTATTCCTAGCCACTCTTAAAATTTTCTCTTTATCTTTGGTTTTGGCAAGTTTGATTATAGTATGTCTTGGTGACTTATTTTTGGGATCTACCTTATGTGGGGTTTGATGAGCATCTTGGATAGATATCTTCTCATGTTTCATGGTATCAGGGAAGTTTTCTGACCACAAATCTTCAACAATTCTCTCTGTATTTTCTGTTATCCCCATTTTCTGGTACTCCAATCACTTGTAGGTTATTCCTCTTGATAGAGTGCCACATAATCCACATAATTCTTAGAGTTTCTTCATTTTTTTAAATTCTTTTATCTGATTTTTCCTCATATAAGTTCATGTCAAGTGCTTTGTCTTCAATCTCACTAATTCTGACTTCTAGTGCCTCAATTCTTAAGCCAGTCTCTTTTGAGATATGAAAGAGAGAAGCCAGAAGAGAGACATGGGGACCTCACATCATCAAGAAAGAAGCACCGGGAGCACAGCGTGTCCTTTGGACCTGGGGTCCCTGCCCTGAAAAGCTCCTCGACCAGGGGAAGATTAATGACAAGGACCTTCATCAGAGCCAAAAGAGAGAGAAGGCATTCCCCTGGAGTTGATGCCCTGAATTCAGACTTCTAGCCTACTAGACTGTGAGAGAATAAACTTCTCTTTGTAAAAGCCATCCACTTGTGGTATTTCTGTTAAAGCAGCATTAGATAACTAAGACAAATAAGATAAACAATTACCCCAATATCCACATTTTTTTGGAGACTCAATACCCTAGGTAACCTTTATATTGCCTGAATATGTCTGAGTTACCTTTAGTAGCTAGAAGAATTTCTCCAAAATACCCTTGATAGGGTAAAATTTGGTGACAATCTCAACTAATTGGAATATATCTTGAGTGCTGCAGTAATGGAGGCAGATCAGAAAGTCATGTCGCCAGTATTAAAAGATAGGCCTCCAAATTGCTTGATTTTCTGCTGCCTTTCCTGAAGAATATAATTCTATGTATCAAGAAATGAAGAGATGAAAATTTATTAAAATCCCAAAGGCAGTGCCAAGGATATTTTACATTGTTAATATAATAATAATAAAAGCATAGCCAGACAAGGTGAGTGGCTACTATGTGTCATAAACTTGTGTGGATATTTGAATGCAATTAAATTCCACAAACATTTTTGAGTGCTTAATATTTATATTATTAATAATAATAATACATTGATGAATACATACTCTTAATATATTTATATTATTAACAATAACTAATATATTGATTAGTACAGTATTTACTATATTCAACCCAGACATGAGGCTAGCAAAAGGAACTCAGCTTTCACAATAATAAACTAGATACTGTCATTGCTATTATGGAGCTTATTGCTTGGGAAAGACAAGACAACAGGCAATTACAATGCAGAATGAGAGATAAGATCAATAAAACAGTTGAGGCATATACTTATACTTTCCATTGTACCACAGATCCATGAAATAATAAGTAGATGATGTTATGGAAGAGCAGAAAAAAGTGTCATCCGCTAACCAAAGTTTTGAGGAATTCTTATTCTTTTTTAAAAAAAATTTTTTCTTTTTTTTTTAATTGTGGTTTGAGTGAAAATTGATTGAACAAATTAATTTCTAATTAAACAATTAATACACAAATTGTTTTGTGAAGTTTGTTGCCAACCCTGAGATGTGTCAACACTCTCCTCTTCTCCACCCCGGGGTTCCTTGTTTCCATCAGTCCAGTTTTCCTGTCCCTTCTTGCCTTCCTGTCTTTGCTTTTGGTCTGGCATGCCCATTTAGCATCATACATGATTGAACTACGAAGCATATTCCTTACGTGTATTATTGTATACACCTGTCTAATCTTTGGATAAAGGATAGTTTTGAGGAATTCTTGAAGATAAAAAGCATATGAGAAAGAGTGACAGAAGAAACTACAGTCCAAAATGCACAGAAGTAGCTGCAAATGTGAATATGGTCCTGTAAAATCTCCAAGCATAGAATCAGTAGATGTAAGTAGCAGGAGGAGATCTTGGAATGATAGTCACAAACTTAAGAATTCTAGCTATATCAACTGAACTATGAAGCCCATTCTCCTGGCCCCATTTATGCTGGGGAATGGCTGACATGGTGTTTGTCCAAAGAATAAAGGGTTAAAGAGGATGGTGTTGCTCTTGGATCTACTGACCTAAACTTACACTGGGAGGGTTGGCATACAAAAGCTCCCCAAATGTTAGGCTAAATTCAATAGTATGCTGAAAGTTTGAGCCAAGGAATCTGCCTAAATAATATGCAAAAGGGAAAAAGTGACAGAAAGGTATTAGAGCGCTTGGAGACAAATTCAGAATTTCTAACGTCCGTCTAGTAAATGGTCCAGAAGGAACAAAAAGAGAAGAATAGAGAGTAAGGGGGGGAAAGAAATCCCTAGCACTTCAGACAGATACATATCTTCAATCAAACTGAGTACTTAACACGATGAATTTTAGCAAGAAACTCCCAGTTAGACATATCATTGTAAAAGCATAGAGAAAGTGTTAAAAGCTCTAGAGAAGTGAACTTAGGAAGTAAAGAGGAGAGGTTACTTACAAAAGACTAAAAATTAGATTTACTTGAGATTTCTTACTAATAGGCTGGAAAATGGAGCAATTATATTCAAATATGTGGGAAAGATAATTCTGACTTCACTGTATGCTCAACAAAACTAAAATTTAATTGTGAAGGGAAACAAGAATTTGATAACAACAGTAAATCTTAAATGGGCTCTAAATATTGCCCACTTTACTGACTCTGTGTGTTCCTTCCATCTTCTTTTGATGTTTCCTGCGTCATTTATATTTTCCCTGTAGAATCCTTCAATACTGCAACTCGAGGTTTGAATTTTTTTCTTCAGTTCTTTCAGCTTGAGAAATGGGGAGTGTGCTCTACCCTTTTGGTTTGCTGTCTCTAGGTCTTTGCACATGTCATTATAATACTTCTCGAGCGGCCCTTTGAAATTTTCTGTTCAGTTCAGTTTTCAGGAGGTAGTGTATGAGCAGGAACTGATGGTATTGAAGGAAAAAGTCCTAGCTGAACTGAAGGCGTTGGCAAAAAACAAGACTCCAGGAATTGATGGAATACCAACTGAGATGTTTCAACAAACAGATGCAGCACTGGAAATGCTCACTCATCTATGCCAAGAAATTTGGAAGGCAGATACCTTGCCAACCGACTGGAAGAGATCCGTATTTATACCTATTCCAAGAAAGGTGATCCAACCAACTGCAAAAATTATCGAATCATATCATTAATATGACACGTAAGTAAAATTTTGCTGAAGATCATTCCAAAGCAGCAGCAGCAGTGTATCTACAGGGAACTGCCAAATATTCAAGTCAGATCCAGAATAGGACGTGGAACTGGAGATATCATTGCTAATGTCAGATGAATCCTGCCTGAAAGCAGAGAATACCAGAAAGATGTTTACCTGTGTTTTATTGACTATGCTAAGGCATTCGACTGTGTGGACCATAAATTATGGATAACATTGCAAAGACTGGGAATTGCAGAACACTTAATCATGCTCGTGAGGAACCTGTACACAGACCAAGAGTCATTCAAACAGAATAAGGGGATACTGTGTGGTTTAAAGTCAGGACAGGTGTGCATTAGGGTTGTATCCTTTCACCATACTTACTCAATCTGTATGCTAAGCAAATAATCCAAGAAGCTGGACTATATGAAGAAGAGCACGGCATCAGGATTGGAGGAAGACTCCTTAACAACCTGCCATATGCAGACGACACAACAGTACTTGCTGAAAGTGAAGAGGACTTGAAGCACTTACCGATGAAGATCAAAGGCCACAGCCTTTAGTACGGATTAGATCTCAATATAAAGAAAACAAAAATCCTCAGGATTGGACCAAAAAGCAACATCATGATAAAACAAGAAAAGATTGAAGTTGTCAAGGATTTCATTTTACTTGGATCCACAATCAACACCCATGGAAGAAGCAGTCAAGAAATCAAAAGATGCATTGCATTGGGCAAATCTGCTGCAAAAGACTTCTCTAAAGTGTTAAAAAGCAAAGATGTTACCTTGAAGACTAAAGTGCACCTGACCCAAGGCTGTCATTTACAAATGCTTCATATGCATGTGAAAACTGGACAATGAATAAGGAAGATAGAAGAAGAATTGGCACCTTTGAATTGTGGTGTTGGCGAAGAATATTGAATATACCATCGTCTGCCAAAAGAACGAACAAATCTGTCTTGGAAGAACAACCAGAATGTGCCTTAGAAGCAAAGATAGCAAGACTGCATCTCATACACTTTGGACATATTATCAAGAGGGATCAGTCCCTGGCAAAGGACATCATACTTGGTAAACTAGATGGTCAGTGAAAAAAAAAGAAGACCCTCAAAAGGATGGATTGACACAGTGGCTGCAACAATAGGCTTAACCATAGCAAGGATTGTGAGGATGGCGCAGGGCCAGGCAGTGTTTCGTTCTGCTGTACATAGGGTCACTATAAGTTGGAACCAACTTGACAGCACCTAACAACAGCTAAGAACAAATACTGCCGAGCAAACTATCTGTATTTTCCTTTCCTTACAAAATGTCAGTTTTCATTTCTACTTAAACATTGTACCTATCCTCCTGTTTTACCCTTTCTAAGCTTGCTTCACAAATCTCATTGAGGAAAGGGAAGCAGTCAATACTACAGATCAGTATACCATCTTTCCTACATGTGTAACCCTCTTCTTAAAACAAACATAATATCCCTGCTCCCTCAAAGGCCGCAAGCCCTTTTCCTATGCTTCAAACATTTATTCCTCTTGTTATCTCAAGGCCTTAAATTTTGTCAATATTCTTTTCTCTTTTGCAATGTCAGTCCCTTCCTTTCTACTGTATTGGTCCACTTGAATGTGCTCTACTATCTCACAATGCCCTGTAGTATCACCATTTTTCCTGTTTCCTTTACAGCATGAGTTGTCTGTAGTCACTCAATCCTTCCTTCACTTCCCATTTTCTCTATCTCCCTCTGCAATTAAGCCTCCATTCCAGCCCACCACAGAAACAGCTTTTTTTTCATTTCTGTGAAAGAATTTAGGTAACATTTTCCCTCACTATGGCTTCTGTGAGTAACTTCTGTAGAGTAACTTTCCTAGTTACTGTACATACCCCCAGCCATTCTTTCTTTGTCTTTTTCCTGAGTTTCTTCTCATGGTCAAACCTCTAAATGTGAGAGTATCCAGAGCTTAGCCCTAGCCTGCTTTCTGTTTCTACCGTGTTTCCTCTGCCTGGAAAGCTTTTCTTTAGATTTTACCTGGTTGGCCCCTTCTTAGGACTTAATTACTAGCTAAATTGTCTCTTTTTCAAAGAAGCCATCCCTAACCATGCAATACCTCTCATGAAATCCTCTTTAGTTTTCTTTATATCAGTTATCACTATCAGACTTTTATAAAATTATTGTCTTTCTCCTCCTTCTAGAATGTAAACTTGGTAAGCATGAATGAACAAAAGAACCTCATTTGTACTGTTAACCCCCAAATTTCAAGTACCCACAACAGTGTCTAGTATGTAGTAAGTTTACATCAGTGAATAAATGACTAAATAAGTTGGTAAATATTACATTAAGATCGCCTATAATTAAAAAATAAAAATAGAAAAAGACAAACATCTTTGTGGGAAATTAGAAAGCAATCGTAAATTTGAAATACAAATACTCTTTAGCCATATGAAAATATTATTAGTCTTGTCAGTAATAAGAGAAATACAAATCAGATCTATGATACTTTATCACTTAGGACATTGTAGAAATATCAATAATATTATTGTCTTTGGGAAGACATGTTGGCAGTATCTATCATATTTAATACGCATGTGCACAACTTCTAGGAAAATACCCATGATGATTCCAACAAGTTCACAGAGACTTATGTACAAGGGCACTCATTGCAGATAAAAGATAAAACGGAAAATAATCAAAATTTGCATCAACAGACAGGGATAGATCTCTCTTTCTGGAAAGATACTAAAAGTTAGTTTTTAATGAGCATAGAAAGTTACAGAAGAACATAGTTGAAACAAATTATGTTAAAATATGACATGAATTGTACACAGACAAATGGTAGAAATGTTTTCTTACATGTATTTCACCACAATAGGAAGTTTTTTTAAAAAGACAGAGAAAAATATATAATGCCATGTATTATGTATTTTGAAATTCATGGAAACTTAACATAAGGAAACAAAGCAAACTTTTACTTCTGAAGGGTGGAGAGGCTGTGTATATATGTGTCTATGGTATGTTTGTGTGTTTGTGTGTCGAATGTAGGGAATAGAAAAAGAAATTTCACATTTTACTCTATATGCCTAGCAGATTTCGAATTATATATAAAAGTTTGTAATAATATATAGATGTAATTTTAAAAGGAAGAATAAATTATATTAAATACAGAAAAATATGGTTAGAGAATTACTATGATAATGATATGTAACTGATGCTATTGGAGCCCAAACAAAGGATGCATTCATCTACTGTGAGTTCAGGAAAATGACATCTGTGACAAGTGACACTATCATTGAACAATTAGATTAATTTAGAAAAATTGAAGCTTAAGATATAAAAATAGAAATCTTAACTAAAAATGAAAATGTGAGGTAATCTAATTGATACTAATTGAAGTCATTGGATGTATGAACTCACCAAGAGAAAGTGGATAGAAAGAGAACCTTGAGGAACAAAAACATTTATGGATTGGATAGAGTAATACAACCAAGAGAGGAAGACTGGGACTGAGTATCTTTCGAAGCAGGAGTAAAATCAGAAAAGAGTGGCTTCTGGGAAATTTGAGCAGACTTCTGGAGAATGAGGGAATGGTTAAGTATTTCAATACTGCCAAGTAGTTAAGCAAATCAGTATTAAAACATGTTCATTGAAGTCAATGGTGATCTTAGAGGAAAAAAAAAAGCAGCAATTTCTGTGGAAGATGTGGACAAAACTTATAATTAAGTGGGTTAAGTCCACGGGAATAGAGGAAAAAGAGAAAGTAATATAATTCTTCCTTTTAAGAAGCTTATGCTAAAGGGGAAAGGAGGGGAGAGATGAGAAGAGATGGAGTTGTAACTGGAGGTGGGACTTGGCAATTGAAGACTGTGACTTGAGCATGTATAAATCCTGAGAGAAAGAAGTCAAAAAGCAGAAGAGGTTCATAATAAAGTCGAGAGAGGAGAAGATGAATGGACTGAAGAACCAAGCAAACAGTGGGATGGGGAGGAAGCATGATGGGTCTTGTATTGTGACTGAAAGAAAGGGAGAAAAAATTAAATACTTTTAAAGTAGGTAGGCAGGAGGTAGAAGTAGTTTTTGGCAGAAGCCTTCTATTTGACATACGTTGACTTAAATATTACAATACCATACCTAGGTTGGAAACATTAATGTTATAAATCAGAAGATAGAGATTTAATGTGCAATTGAAAACTGCTATGTATGAAGAAAGGCTAAATAGTTGTAAGAAAGTGAGTTAATTGGTGTCTTAGTCATCTAGCGCTACTATAACAGAAATACCACAAACGGATGGCTTTAACAAAGAGAAATTTATTCTGTCACAATCTAGTAGGCTACAAGTCCAAATTCAGGGTGTTAGCTTCAGGGGCAGTCTTTCTCTCTCTGTTGTCTCTGGAGGAAGGTCCTTGTCATCAATCTTCCCCTAGACTAGGAGCTTCCTCACACAAGAATCCCGGGTCCAAAGGATGTACTCTGCTCTTGGATCTGCTTTCTAGGTGGTGTGAGGTCCCTATGTCTCTCTGCTCCTCGCTTCTCTCTTTTATATCCCAAAAGAGATTGGCTTAAGATGCTACCTAATCTTGTAGATCTCCTCAATATGACTGCCAGTAATCCATCTCATTAACATCATGGTGATAAGATTTACAAAACATAGGGAAATCACATCAGATGACAAAATGGTAGACAATCACAATGCTGGAAATTATGACCTAGCCAAGTTGATACCCCTATTTTTTGGGGACAGAGTTTAATTCATGACAACTGGATACTGGCGAGTTTGTATTTATCTGGTATAGTTTTTGTTTGCTACAAAGCTTTGCTTGGTTTCAAAGCATATGAAGTACACTAAATAAATTAAATTTTAGAATACATAACCAAAAACCAAACCCCGTTGCTGTCAAGTGGATTCTGACTCATAGCAAACTGTCCCATAGAGTTTCCAAGGCTGTAAGCTTTATGGAAGCAGACTGCCATATCTTTCTCCCACAGAGCAGCTGCTGGGTTCAAGCCACTACTTTTAGTTAATTGCCAAATGTTTAACCACAGCACCAGCGGGGCTCCTTTTAGGATACATAAAACCAACGCGTTTGCCATTGAGTGGATTTTGACTCGTGACAATCCTATAGGACAGAGTAGAACTGCCCCGTAGAGTTTCCAAGGAGTGACTGGTGGATTTGAACTGTCCATCTTTTGCTTAGCAGTCATAATGCTTTTTTTTTTTTTAATTGAACTTTAGATAAAGGTTTACAGAACAAACTAACTTCTCATTAAATAATCAGTACATATATTGTTTTATGGCATTGGTTAACAACCCCATGACATGTCAGTACTCTCCCTTCTAGACCTTGTATTCCCTATTACCAGCTTTCCTGTCCCCTCTTGCCTTCTAGTCCTTGCCCTTGGGCTGGTGTGCCCCTTTAGTCTCGTTTTTGTTCTATGGGTCTGTCTAATCTTTAGCTAAAAGGTGAACCTTCAGAGTGACTTCATTACTGGGCTAAAAGCGTGTCCAGGGGCCACACTCTCGGAGTTTCTCCAGTCTCTGTCAGGCTAGTAAGTCTGATCTTTTTTTTTTTGAGTTAGAATTTTGTTCTACCTTCTTCTCCTGCTCTGTCCAGGATTCTGTATTGTGATTCCTGTCAGAGCAGTCAGTGGTGGTAGCCAGGCACCATCTAGTTGCACTGGACTCAGTCTGGTGGAGGCCATGGTAGTTGTGGTCTATTAGTCCTTTGGACTAATATTTCCCTTGTGTCTTTAGTTTCTTCGTTTTCCCTTGCTCCTTAAGGGGTGAGACCAGTGGAGTATCTTAGACGGACGCTTACAGGCTTTTAAGACCCGAGACTCTACTCACCAAAGTAGAAGCAGCCCTAACTCAACCACTGTGCCATCAGGGCTCTGACTTTAGGGTACATACGTCCTTAAAACTATCTTTCAGTTTGTGTTTCCCTCTTCCACCAGGTGTCAGTACAGCTCTACGTGTATTTTGCCTCCCCATGCAATTGTCTGCAATGGTACCTGCCATTAGGAACCCAAAATAGCTAAACTAATGAATAAAAAATCTATTTTCCTCACAGCTGTTCTCTGCTAAAGCTACCCCGAGACGTCCAGGAGTTATTTGTCATTAGTAAGAACGCATAAGTTGTTCGAGCAATCTTAATGTTCTAAAAACTGTAGAAGTCTCTGTATTGCAGTAATATCCGTGGGAAAATATAGTGGTGAGAGAGATGGATGTTACTGAAAAAGAACTAATAATAGTTCTGTGCTAGTAATTTCTTAAAGAGATAAGGCAATGCAATAGAGAAATTGTAATTCAATATGGGTTACTAGTAAGTATCTCATATTCTTGTTGAAAAGGCCCTGGAATTTATATCTTTCTCTCCTGGCTACTTCTCATTATGCCTAAGGAAGTGAGGTAGAACATATTCTCTCTTAAAGTTACAATAAACCATAGGCTGCTGGTCTAACTTCCATCATTTTCTGGTTTCAAATTCTGACTTCCTCCAGAGAACTTTGATTTTTAAAAGGATCTCCATTTACCCGGTTATTCACTTCAGGTACACATAAACTAAATACACCTGGTTTTGTTTCCACAAACAGAACAGTTTTTCCACTTGCCACCCAGCCCAGACTCTAAGTGCTTGGTGCCCTTGTATTCCATTCTGGAACTTTTCCTCCAACTTTTCCTCCAGACACTTGACTTTTGCATTCCTAGCCATCTCCTTATCAGCGTGTCTTGTGTGTGTGTGTGTGTGTGCGTGTGCGTGTGTGTGCATGCACACGTGTGTTGCTATTAAATTATTAGGTACGTTGACAATTTTATTTAGGAAACATTATCTAATTTTAGTATTATTTAATTAACATATTAAATTCATAGTGTAGGTACAGACTTGACTTGCCAAAACACTCATTCTTGCCATTCCATGCTAAATAATTTATTTTACTGTGACAACATAAGAAAAACCATTAAAGGAGGGCAAAAATATCTCAGAATTAAAATAAGAGCATAATGTAACTCCCAAAACAATTATTTAAGCCAATGTTCTCAAACTTCTCTTTATTGTTTTATGCGTAAAAAAGAAGTTAAGCCTTATGCACACTGGTCACATGCAGTAACACAGACATCTTTTTTCAAGCATATTTTTCTGATTCATGAATGAGTGCCTTAATATGCCCTTGGAAGGTCAGTTAGGTGGGTCAGTACAAATGGTTCAGGAAATGTTAACACTGCATGGGGAAAAAAAAGGTAAAGATTCTCTGTGGGAAATTTCAGATTCTTGTTTGTGGGTGCATAATACTCTTAATATTTATATTAAATAATAATTTCTTATTCCTACATATTTAATTTTTAAATCCTAACCACTTCAGTGAATAGTAAATATTTGATTTAATGTATTATTGAAATTTAATGTGTAAACATTAAAGACATATATTAGAGTGACAGCTTCATCTTACTCTTTTGTTTTCTTTCCTTTCCCTTCCTTACAAATTATTACACAAATTTTAATGCTTATTGAAGCTGAAGGCTTTGATAAGCTTTTCTGATAATTTGACAGGCTGACTTGGAGAAAATAAGTGAAATGATGTGATGTCTACTGTGAGTTTAGGATGAGTTGCCTTCTTACACCTTCTTCAAATTTTTTATAAGAATGATATATTTTCTACTATTATGGCTCTCTGTGAAGATCTGTAACTCCTCCTTTATAAATTGGTTGCATATGTTTTAAGCTGATCATGATTATGAGCATAATTTTAATATAGAGTTGATGTTTTACTTCTGTATTCATTCTGCTGGCTTTGCAAAAAAGGAAAATGTCAAGTAAACGTGGGTGTTGAGGAGACATAGTCTCCCAAAGCATGTTCTTAAAAGCACAGCAAGGCTAGTAAGTCCTACAGAAAATCAAATGAGGACACATGCATCCAGATCCTCTGTGCCTACTCCCTATCTACCCACTTGACTTCAAGAAAGTCAAATGTCCTCCTCACATTTCAATTTAATCATATTAATAAGGGAAGTAATGATACCTTTTCCTTACCTTGTTTTTGGCATTAATAAGATATCCATGTGTCAGTAAATTATAAGGTAAAAGTACTATATGAATATAAAGTATTGTAATTACTTCACGAAACAGATACAAGTATGTAAGGGTCCTGGACAGAGCCACAGGACTACATCCTTCTTTGCAAGACTCCACTCACTGTTTCAGGTAAACTGAGTTAGTTACATTCTCTTCAAAAAGACCGTTACTTTGACTAACATACCTCAAAATGACTCAGCCTGATTGAAACAGAAGAGACTATAGAAGAGACTACAGAACTTACACAAGGGAATATTGATGCAGTTTTCTATTAAAGAGGTAATACAGCAATGACCTTCTAAGCTGCCAAAGAGAAGTTGAAGATTCTGTTTTTCTAGTATTTTAATTGTTACCTTATAGAAGAAGAATTAACATTATTTTTTGTCAGACACCAAGTGGCTATTAAGTATAAAGAAGCTTAGAAGAAATTTTAAAAATAATAATAAATGTGATTAACTAGAAGGATACAATTTAAATGCTCTGACATGTAATTATAATAGAAATGTTAATCCCATCCTGATTTTCATCTCTGACTATGTTCTTGGAAATCTCCCAAAGGATTACAGTAAGAATATTTGTGAAAGTGTGCCCATAAAGGAGATTAACTTTCAAAAGAATAAATGTATCTTAAATATATTTATTCATTTGGTTTATACAAAGCTCTGGGTCCATGTTCCTGAAAGCACAGTCATAAAGGAGTTTAACATTCAGAAGAATAAATATATTTTATTATACATTCATTTGGTTCAGACAAAGCTCTGGGTCCAGATTTGTGAAAGCTCAGACATAGAGGAGGTTAACAAATACCTCTGTAGTTAACGGCTGATAAGCTAACTTAACTAGGCCCAAAGTGAAGTTGCTTGTGCTGAGCCCCAGGTCAGCAAACCCGAACCCAAGTTTCTATTTCATGTAAATGATTAACTTTTCCAGGAACCGAAATTCAAATCAATTAATTGACTTTCCCAGAAATGGATATCTAAACTAGCCAATCAAGACCTGACTGATCAGTTTAGACTGGTTCAGTATTTCCCCTTGATCCCAAATAAGGAGAGAAAATGCCCACCGGCCAATCCAAAACCTACCCTTTGCATCTTCCTTGCTTGCTGTTTCTCTGCCTTTCTGTCTGTGCCGTGCTTCAGAACTCTTGTCTGACTTGCAGACTAGACGTTCCCCGATTCATGACCTGAATAATAAAGCTAATGAGTTCACATACAAATTTAATATTGTGAAAATTTTATTTTTAACACCACACATAAAAGTGTGTGTATTTAGGGATCTGTGTGTGTGTGTGTGTGTAAATTTGCATCAAATTTGTTAGCCTAACCAAGGCAGATATATAGATAAACATTATCTTATGAAACATTTGACTCATTTATTCCCCTTTCCTTAACCTGCTCTAAAAGATAGGGTAGTAAAACTCCAACATAATTTTTCCTCAATTCTACTAATAAACTAGCCAGTCGTTTAATACCTTAAAAGTCAAAGAGTACAGAACCTTTGGAGTTGAGTTTCTCAGATTACTCTATTTTCTGTACAGGTATGCATTGCTTAAGCTTCATGATACATTCTGTGAAAAAAGATGTCATGTGATTTGGACATTGTGTGAAAACCTTATTATATACAGGAGAGAAGCATGCAGGACAATCACTGGGCTGGCCCAGGACCTGTGCCTGAGGGACATCCGGGAAATCTTGGCTCCACCACCGCCGGTCCTGTGTGGTCCTGTGCCCAATCTCCAAGAGCAGCGCCTGGCTTCTGCTGCAGTGCCCACTTTTTGTCCAGCCAGTGGCCTCCAGCGCCCCCCCCCCCCCCCCAGCTCCCCTCCCTTCCTTCCTCTCTACCTGCCTTCCATGTCCCTCAATAGGCTTTAAACTCTTCTAGCCCAGCCCACACCTCCTCCACCTTAGCCTCCTCCCCTGGTCACCTTTCCTGCTCCTCCTCCCACCACTGCCGCAGCCGGACCGCTCAACAGCCACCACCAAGGGAGGAGCCATGGTCTCCGTCTGGGCATCAAGTACAAGGCACCCCAGCCAAGTGGAGCAGCAGCCTTGCAGGGCATGCCCCTCAGCAGCTCCGACTGCATCTGTGTGGTTCCTGCCTGAGGCTAGCATGGTGGGACAGGCAGCAACAGATGGGTTCTGGGACCCCACCTCTGCCGCTGGGCTGACATGGGACCTAGCAAGCTACTTAGCAAAGTATATCCACTACTTCCCATTCTCCTATTGGAATTTCTGATCTCTACTATAACGTTATGGGACTACAGATGTATATGTGGTTAGACTGCCTGAATGGATGTTATGCAGCACATATCTGTAATTCTTCAGGTAAGAAATTTTTCATTAGTTGGTGCTGCTTCCTCTTATGGTGGGACGTTTCTCCATGAACTTTGTAATTAAAATCCAGGTGCTCACTGAGAATTGTCATTCCTGAGATTTGTAAGCTTGCCCGGGAGTTTGGAGGCATTCCTATGTGGTCGGTTTTCATTTGCCTCTCTTTGGAGTCGCAAGATCAGCTTTCCTCCAATCCCACACTGGACCAGTTTTTACATCAATTTCTAGGTTTGGGGTTTTTCTTGAGTGATACTTTCTCTACATAGGGTCTAGGAAAGGTGGATTGTTTCCAACTGGCAAAGAAAAAATACCTTTTCCTGACTTCAGGCTTTATATAAGGATGTTAGCTCTAATTCCCAACCAGGCAAGGACCCTGTGCCCTTGAATTCCTTCCACTCAAATTCAGAAGTAAGGACAAATACAAACAGAAAATCAGAGGTCTTAATTCTCCCTACCGAAAATAAGGCAAGAGGCTCCCCTCCTCCCCTGTTCTTTCAGAATTCAGGTTAGATAACTTGAAATTGTAAGTTATAATTTGCCTCTTTGAAAAGTATGTAAATCTAAGGTGTTAACTCAAGAACTGCAGCCACCTCTTTAAAAGATAACTTCAGGTAATAACTTCCTGTGTCCTAGAAAGAAATCAACATAATCTCATGTAGCCTGGGGACCCAAACTGCAAATCTACTTCCGGCCTTAATTAAAGATACTAGGAAATTAGCAAATTTACCTTGAAAATATGATGTAATGGATTGTATCCACTCAGGTATACAAAGGTCTCTTTAGTGGATTGCTTGTGATGCATTATAATCTGGTTTAATATTTATGCAATAATCAATCTTTTATTTCTCTTCTATATTTTGTGGAGAGGGTTTCTAGGTTGGGAAACAATTTTGTTTTTATAGTTCCCCAGCACAATTTTTATACCTGTGAACTGCTCGGCTTTAATCAGCGGTGTGACTTTGAGTTCTGCCTTCATCCTAGCACCTGAAAATTTTAATTTTTTTCCTTTGAGCTTCTATTTAAGTAATTGTCAGTAAAGGTTATATATTATCAAACATGCTTGAAGTGAGAAAATTGTCTCTAGAGTTTGTTCAGATGATCATTTTGACTGAAAATTTAGCTTAATCTTTCTAGAGTAGAAAGAGATATCTCAATTTCCCATGATGTTATAAGAATCTCTCTGGTGCTATCAACTACTTGTTTAGAAAAATATTTAAATCATTAAAAGCTTGGCCTATTCAGATATAACCTTTTTTTTTTAACTGCCAATCTGTCTCAGATGTTTGGAAAGCAAAGGTAAAAAGTTCTGTTCAAAAGGAGCCTTATTTTTAAAATGAAAACAATAGAATTAGAGAAGTTCATTCAGAGTAGAAATGTTCTACCTTTATGTAGACTGCCTTTCATGCCCTGAATCAGAGGAGGTTGTGACTTTCGTGGTCACCGGGAAGTAGCCTGTGCAGCCTGTAGGAAAGAGATGTGGATATGTATATACGCATGAGAGGAAAAAATTCTCTTGGGATTTGGAACAAAAAATAAAGGAAAACCCAGCTTGGCAGTGAACAGATGATACAACATGTTATTTCAACCAAATAATTATAATCTCTTCAACTCATCTTGTAGGAAGACTTGAAGGCATTTTCTAAAAGGTAAGGGTGGGGGTGTGAAGAGAGGCGGAGGAAATAGAAATAGCTTATAGTTAATTTTTATAATGAGATGAACAAATGAAATTCTCTTTCTCTGAGGGGACCAAAAGGGTCCTCAGGGTCAGAAAAAAGGTCTGTAGAGGATTCATTATATTTAAGTTTAAGGCCTAAAAAGCGAACTTTTCATTAAACTGTTAATGGACTGCTCATTTTAATACATGAGCAAAAGTATAATGTGAAAGAAATTTTGTTGGGTTTAGAAATGAGAATATATATTTAGACAGCAATGACAGTAATCACAGTTGCAGTTACCCTGCTTTTAACATTTGATAAACCACCTCTAGAAGTCAAGATTGTTTTTAAGGTGTGTGTCTGTTTCATCACCACTCCTTCAGATTTGGAGGTTTAATTTAATCTAGATGATCATCCCTTTTTTATATGATTTACTAATCAGTTTTAGCAATCTGATTGTGAATGATTAAAGTAAACATTTAATTCTTTAAATTTTTGTAAACCAAGATGTCATGGCTTTTAATTATAGTTGGAAGAGTGTTTTTATATTTTTAAATATGGATGATGGAGCAAATCCCAAGAAATGTCCTACAGAAGGAAATGGGAGAGAAAGAAGATAGAGATAAAATGCTTTGGCATTCTTTCTCAGTTATGGCTCCAGATGAACAAGTATAGTTGAGTCGATTCTGACTCATAGTGACCCATAGGACAGAGCAGAACTGCCCCATAGGGTTTCCAAGGAGCGGCTGGTGGATTCGAACTGCTGACCTTTGGTTAGCAGCCAAGCTCTTAACCACTGTGCAACCAGGACTCCATAAATTTTCAGGATCCTATTAAATGCTAGTATTATTGCAGAGAAAATGAAATACAATAATGAAAACAGGACTAATAATTTCATTTTGACACTTATAGTTCAGAAAATATATATAATGATTTCTGGAATAATTTAAATGTTTTGAAAACGATGGTCACTTGCTGATCTAATTGAAAGATTTCCATTTAGGGGCTCAAGTAAAATGAACTATAATATTCCCACAAAATAATATATAAGAAACAATAAAAGGAAGAAAGAAAAGAAAGAAGTAAGGAAAGAGATTAAGAATTAACATCTCAACAGAGTTTACTATCACAACAAAATGACTAAAGATTTTGAAACCAAACTGGTATACAGTTTCAATGCATTTCCTATAAAAATTCTGCCAGTCTTTTTGGTAAAAATTGGCAATATGATTCTAAAATTCCTAAGAAAATTCAAAGGGCCTAGATCAACCAAATAAACTTTGCAAAAGAAGAACAAAGTTGGAGGAATAACTATCTAATATGATGTCAAACATTATTAAAAAACTTTGGTAGTCATAAGAATGTGGTAGTGGCATAAAGATAGACAAATATATAAATGGAATAGAATGGAGAGTCCAAAAATATAGTCACAAATACTTGGACAACTGATTTTTACAAAGTTACATAAGAAATTTCATCAAGACGGGTAGTCTTTTCAATAAAGAGTGTGGAACAGTTGAAGAACATGTGTTAAAAAAAAAAAAGAACTTCAATACATATAATCCTATCTCACACCATATAAAAATAATAACTAAAAATGGATCATAGCCCTGAGTATAAACACAAAACTCTGTAACTTCTGGAGAAAAACATAGGAGAAAATATCTGTGATCTTAGTTTATGCAAAGATTTCCAACTATAAGACCTAAAGCATGATATATAACTGAAAAATTGAATATATTGAACTTCATCAAAATAAAAAAAATAAATAAAGTCCACTCTTTGAAAGACATTCTTTAAAAAAATCAAAAGACAAGCCACAGTCTTGGAGAAACCTATTTCAAACTCATATATTGCTTTAAGGACTTTTAATCAGGACGTATAAAGAACTCTCAAAACTCAATAACAAGAAAACAGAAAGCAAACAAAACAACAACAAAAATTGACCAAAATATTTCAGCAAACATTTTGCCAAAGAAGATATATGGATGACAAATAAGTTGCATGAAAAGATGTTCAACATTATTATTAATTAGGGAAATCCAAATTAAAATTATAGTGAAATACAACAACACACCTATTAGAATTTCTATAATTAAAGACAACATATCAAGTTTTGGTGAGGTTATGAAGGAACTGGAAATTTTATACACTGCTGGTAGTGATATAAAATGGTACAATCACTTTGAAAATAGGTTGGCAATCTCTTAAAAAGTTATATATATACGCTGCCATACGACCCAAGCATTGCACTCCTAGCTTTTTACCGAAGAGAAGTGAAATCATATACCATACAAAGAATTGTACATGAATGCTTACTGAAGCTTTATTTGAAATGTTTAAAAACTTGGAACAACCTAAATATTCATCAAAAGGAACTGGAGGAACCAACTATGGTCTATCCATACAATAGAATACTTACTACTTAAAAATACAATAAATGAACTCACAACAACATGGATGAATCCCAAAATTAATTATGCCAAGTGAAAGAAGTCAAATAAAAGGCAGGCCATACTTCATGATTCCATTTACATAAAATTCTAGAAAATTCAAACTAATTTATAGTGATAGAAGGTAGATCAATGGTTGCCTCTGGAGGCTGGAGAAAAGGCAGTTGAGTGGGGAGGCTGGAGAAGGGTTGAATGGGAGGGAGTAATTTCAAAGTGGCAGGAGGAAATTTGAGGGGTGATGGAAATGTTTATTATCTTGATTATGGTGATGGTTCCATGAGAGCAAACACATACTTAAAATATTACATTTTAATTATGTGACTTTAACTGTATGTCAATAATATCTCAATGAAGTTGTAAAAAAAAATCTAATTTGGTTTTCACTTTAGGTTTTGAAGACTAAGACCTTAACAAATGACATCATCTGGACATAATACATAAAGTAACTACCTGTAGATACTCGGAAGAGAACAAAAGAAAACCAATTTTGGCAAGAAGTTCATTTCACAATTTCTCTGTAGTTTGAAAAAGAAAAGCAAAGCAAGCAAACCATGAATGTTAAGAGGGAGGGAAAATTCGGGAAGGGAAAAAGTCAGGGAGGGTAGCTCCAAACATTTTCTACATCTCTGACTGATCCCTGAACCAGGTATGCATGAAACAGATTCAAAGCAACTCCAAGAAAAAATATTGCAACTTAGATGGAAGATGATGCCCTTACGATCCTGAGAGTGAACAATAACAACAAAAAAAACCATTGCCGTTGAGTCCTTTCTGACTCATAGCCACCCTATAGAACAGAGTAGAACTGCCCCATAGGGTTTCCAAGGAGCAGCTGATGGATTCGAACTGCCAACTTTTTGGTTAGCAGCTGAGCTCTTAACTACTGTGCCACAGAAGCAGGTAAAATACGATGGAAGGCACACTCACTTGGAGGAGGGCAGACAAAGTACTTAGATCCTATCTCTTTGACTTGTAGCCTGAGGCTAAGCACAGGCCATATGGCAGATACATTTTGGAGGAGGAGGAGGGAATACATGTGGGAAAACTGCAGTCTTTATATCCTGAGGAACTACAAAAAAGAAGCCAAGAAAACATGAGCATCAAAGAGAGTGGGAGGATCATGAAAGAGATTGAATCAGAGCAACATCCCTAACTCAGTGTGTCCACGTCTCTGACTGAACCTGAACCATACACAAATGAAGCAGACTGTAAGGAGCATAACTTAAGACAACAAATATGAACAGGGAGGGACGTTGTTGCATAGAAAATACAGTTTACATTTCAACCTAGTCAAGAAAACTACCTGATAAAACAATGAAAGCAGTTCTCATCACAGAAAAATATTGGAAGCCAGAATCTCTACAATTGAACAGAACACAATTCAAAATCACCTGACATAAAAATTACCAAGAAAATGGAAAACATTTCTGAGAGTAAATCTATCAACTCTGACCTTGAGATGAAACAGATATTGAACATAACAGGTAAGTATTTAAAAGTAGATTTTAAACTATCATCAATAAAGTAAAACAAAACATTTTTTGAATGCATGAAGATCTTAGTAGATGAATGGAAAGTCTCAGCAGAAAGATAGAAATAATATAAAAGAACTAATGGGAATTCTAGAACTGAGAAACGTAACTTTGAAATGAAAAGTAAACTGAATGACCGCCAAATTGATGTGGTAGAGGAAAGAGTAAATTTATAGTTAGATCAATAGAAACGAGCCAAGGTGAGGAATGGAGAAAAATTATTTTTTTAAAAATGAACAAAACCTCAAGCACCTGTTAGACAATATTAAGAAGTCAAATGTACATGCAGTTGGAATCCCAGAAGAGAGAGAAAAAATGGTACAGGAAATATATTTGAAGAAATAATATCAGAAATTTCCCAAATTTGATAGAAGACAGTAATTTCAGATACAAGTTATTACACAAATACTAAGTGGAAAAAACACAATGAAACTAATGCAAAGGTACATGATGGTCACATGAAGATCAAAGGTAAAGAACAAATCTAGAAGGCAGCAAGGAAGACATAACAAGGTATACCTAACTGAAGGGAATTAATGGCTAACTTCTCATCAGAAACCGTGGGGGTCAGGAGAGAGTGGAACAATGTCTTGAATTGCTGAAAGAAGAAAACTGCTGACCTAAAATTCTATATTCCGAAAAAAACATCATTCAAGAAGGAAGACAAAATAAGGACATTTTTGGATGAAAGAAAACTAAGAGATTTATTGTCAGAAAATTTCTACTATAAAAAATGCTAAAGGAAGTTCTTCTGGCTTCAGGGAAATGATACTTGATACAAACTCAGATCCTAAGAAAAGAATGAAGAGCATAGGAAAATGGTAAATTTAGATAAATTTAAAAAAATATTATTTTTCATTTTCATTTTGTTATAAACCATATAAAAGTTTAAAACTAAACTTATAACATTGTGCTGTAGGCTTTAGAAAGTAATATAGATGTACTATGCCTAACAACTAAAACATAAGGACAGAAATGGGAGATTTGTGTCTACTAAGGTTGCAATATTTGTATGTTTTATTTGAAGCATCATATTATTAACTCTAAGTGGATTGTACTATGTTAATTGTGCATACTACACTTTACAAGAAAACCACTATGAATAAGTACAAAAAAGAAAAGCTACAAAGTTAACATGAGAATCAAAGTAAAATTTTAAAATATTATTTAAATAATCCTCCTCCCCCACCCTCCCGCAAAAAAAAGAAAAGCAAAAAAAAAAAAAAAAGGGGGGGGGGGATAAAAAGAAACAACTATAAAACAAAAAAAAAAAATTGGTAAATTCATTTTTCTTCAAAAATTTTCATGTGTCTTGGGGGCTTATTATAATTTATCTTAATGGCAGTTTTCACATTGAGTACAGAATAACCCTCATTTTTCCTGCTTTAGAGATAGGTAGCTGAAACAGAGAAGGTAAATGACTTCCCCTGGGTCAGAGACTGTTAGACAAATATTTATTGTCAACAGAAGATAAATGGATTTCTACTTTACAAATCAGTTTCAGCTTTTGACAGGTGAAATGTTATATTTAGCCATGAATTACACACAGAAAGAATATATGAAATATAATACCCAATAAAATGATTCTAGCTATTTAGGAACCTTGAGTACTTATACGCTAACTACCGATGTTTTTTGAGGGAAGATCTTTCCAAAAAGTAAACATGCCCAACATTATTTTAATTAGAACAGTCTCATCATCATCAGTGAGAATACTTCCAAAATTAAAATTGATTCTGTATTTTCTTTTTTCAGCTTGAGATTTAGTTTAAAGGCTTCTACTCAGGTAATGAGCTTCTGCTTGATGCCGAACACATTTTATAAAGGTCTTATACTACATCACCCATTTTCTTAAAATAATGGTGCTTACAGTTAGGAAAAAAATGCTCTAGTTCTTAGATGAGGAAACTGAGGAACAGATGCGTTAAGTAACTTGGTCACTGTCACAAAACAGACAGTTGTTTTGGGTTTGAAAAACCTCCCTATAAAGTATGAAGCTCTATCTTGTCTCTGTATAATTGTAGAGGATGTGGGGAGTCCAAGAACACTGTAAAATAAATTTTACTTAAGCTAATTTTCAGAATCTAGGTAGGCATTCAATGGAAATGACTGCTAGTAAAGGTCTAATTCAAATGCAATTTTAAAGTTAAAAATAATTGAATTATATAAAGTCAATTTATGTTTTTCCTTTATAAAATACTCACTGTTTGTATATTGGATTACTCTTGAACTGACAAGCTGCACCCCAGGGTGAAAAGCATGTGGGTCCAAGAGGTCATAACTAACCAGAGGCCCCTCCTCCTCTAGATTATGCTACAGGTACACAGGACACTCCAGTTCCCCACCCAAATGGCCTTTTGCCCATTTCCAGGTTCTGTAAAATCTTTTTGGGGTCTGTCCTTGAGAAGGCAAGCTTTGCTGCCACAGTGCACCCCTGCAGCCTTATGGATGGCCAAGTCACTGGCAATTGATTGTGGGGCAGTTTAGAGGTACACATCCCTGAGGCCCTTGTCTGGATGCCCAGAAGAAATGGAACAGGATGACAAGGGGAATAGGCCTCAGTATGGGACTTCCATTCATTTTCACTTGAGCCTTGCAAGTGTGAGTACTCTCCACAAATATCTTAATTTCTTTGTTGTTCCTGGAGAAAGGTTATGGGTCCAAAAGGATAAAGTACAGACTCTAACTGTTCAGTGACAACTATCAGTATCTTCTGATGATACTAGTTAGCAGTTTTTTGAACATGCCAACACTGATCTTATGTTCAAACCATTTATGTCTATTTAAAAAGAACGTAAGACCCTAAGTTCTAATATGAGATGTTATTTTGTCATAGTGTTGACATGTTTTATTGTTTTATCTATACTCTGGTGGCACAATGGGTAAGTACTCAGTCACTAACCGAAAGACTGGCAGTTTGAATGCATCTAGCAGCTCCATGGGAGAAAGACCTGGCCATTGCTCCTGTAAAGATCACAGCCTAGAAAACCCTACAGAGCAATTCTATTGTCACATGGAGTCGCTGTGAATCAAAATTGTCTCAATGGCATTTAACAACAACTCACCAAGTGTGACCTTTTATTCTAAAGCTTTTTTATTCCCTAATTAGGACTTCAGAGTCTCTTGATATTTCCTGAACAAAACCGTATTTATTAACATAAGAATGTTTCTAGACTATCTTCTTTCCCTTGTAGAGAAGATTTTTATTTGATACAGTCCGTTTCTTTTCCTCCTCATTCTATAATGAGGTTGGTGCCACTGCAGATAGCTTTGGGCTTTGGAAGGCAGAACCAGGAAGACAGCAAGAGGTGTGTAGTCTAGGGCTTGAGAGAAGTTTTCAAAGAGTGTGGAGGAGGACAGTGTACTGTGGAGTGCAACAAATAACAGAGGAAAAAGACTTTTTTGAAAGAAAATATGTTTCCAAATATATGAGAAAAGGTAAAAATTTAAAAATTGCCATTTGATGTGATTATTGTGCAATTACGTATAAGAGTTGCTCTGAAACTAGTTCTTGTGGCCTTGGCTTCAATGGAGTTGTAGTTCTGTGTTCAAATGCGAAATTGAGACCTGAGTCATCAGTTTGAAAATAGCCTCACATGGTATTCGGGCTATTGCCCAGGGAAAATGAGTTTAAAGGATGAGCTTAAAAACTTAGAAGGAGAGAGCACAAATAGCTAAGCTTAGTACTGACCGTAAGAAAGGCCCACAGAATATAACATGGAGTTTCAGGGAGGAAGAACTCAATTTGATCTGGAAAGGTTACAAAAGATTTAATTATACATTGTAGAACAGGTTAAATGGAGAATGGAAATTTCACCCAAGCCAAGGTACAGAAACTATTTTGAGAAAGAACAAGTAGTCCATTTTGGGCTGGAATACAGGGTATATACTGGGGTAATAGTAGATAGCTAAATAAAAGTAGATTGGAATTAAATGATGAATAACTTAAGATACAAGGCTTAGGAGAATGGACGTCATGTCAACAGGTAATGAAGCCTGGTGATATTTAAGATATAGTTGATAGCGGTGTATAAGGATGGTTGCCATATTATAGCCATAATGCTGACTCTCCATTTATAATACATGTGCCTCATTCTACATAGCCGTAGCAATTTCTGACTTTTGCCAATCTACAGACCATGATTTTCCCTAGCACCTCCTGACGTTTTCAGGCCAATTTCACTGATTACTTGGAGAAGACAATATGCTAAAAAATTTTAAGACACACATTTTGGACCTTAGGCAATTTCCTTAAATTTTAACTTTCTTATCTCTAAAATGTCCATAATATCATGTATCTCATAGAAATTTCAAGAATTAAATAATTTTATGCATACGATACACACAATACAGTGCCTAATAGAGAATACGCATACAAAAAATATTGGCTATTAATAGGACATATATTCTACCAGAAACTTTCTATTTCAGATAGTAAATCAGACACACACAAAAATGTAGTTTGTAACAGAGATCATAAGATCGATTCTAATGAGACCTTAATGCCTATCAATAAGAATTGCTCTGTTGCAGTGGCAAGTGAATGCTTTGACAAATTGAAGATGTTATCAGTCACAAAAGCTCAGAGAACTTCTTTTTCTTATCTTCTAAAAGGCTGCCATAAATAAAATGTCTCTGGCAATGCAGGCTTTCGCACAGGATACAAAAGAATCTCTAGCAAAATCTTTGCCTTTCCAGAACCCTGCTTTAGAAGTTTTCGCCTAGGAAATCTCCATAGGTGATTCCATGTTAATTTCTTCACTAAGGAGGAGAAATATGTGGAGATGGGCATCATTTCAGCAAAGCAATACTAAGGGTTATAACTCATTTGAAGTAGGGGGCAAATTTGGTTGTATTTTAAGACTGCAAGGAAAGATACATACATAAAATATAGGCAAAAAAGGAAAAGATAAAATCACTAAAGTTTACATTTTAGATAAAGCAAGAAATACTAAACACTCTAGAATACAGTTTCAGTATACGCGTATAGGAAGGTATTGTGAGTATAAGTGATTCTGACCCAACCGATACAGCGGTAAACTCTTAATGATATGATAAAGTAGAAGCATGTTTTGTAGATATAAGCCTCTGACATGGACACACATGCAAGTGAGTAGAATGCCTGTCAGGGCTTCAAAATGACACCTATTATTCAAAGTAATTCTTAGTCATTTTAGTTGTGACCTCCAACTATCATTGTAATTAATCTTTTTAGCGTGAAAAAATAGATACCCTATTTTCACTACCCTACTTAACAGAGTTCTCTTTAAGCAATTAACCTTGTGTTAGATGAAAGCGTTCATCAGAGACACACACCTTCCGTTATCTCTTTGCAGTGATAAATCATTTTAATTTTCGGTTAAAATTCTGTTTCAGTTAGACTTATTAGCTGCTGCAACAGAAATGGATTTAGCTAATTCAGGTTGAAAAGAAAATTATTTGAAGACTGTTGTTGTTAGGTGCCGTAGAGTCGATTCCGACTCATAGCAACCCTATGTACAATAGAAGGAAACACCGCTCAGTCCTGCACCATCCTCACAACCCTTGTGATGCTTGAGCTCATTGTTGCAGCCACAGTTTCAATTCATCTTACTGAAGTCTTCCTCTTTTATGTTGAACCTCTATTTTACCAAGCATGATGTCCTTCTCCAGGGACTGATCCCTCCTGGTAACATGTCCAAAGTATATGAAATGAAGTCTCCCCATCCTTGCTTCTAAGGAGCATTCTGGTTGTACTTCTTCCAAGACAGATTTGTCCATTCTTTTGGTAGTCCATGGCATATTCAATATTCTTCGCCAACACCACAATTCAAAGACATCGATTCTTCTTCAGTCTTCTTATCTGTTGCCCAGCTTTCACAAGCATATGAGGCAATTGAAAACATGGCTTGGGTCAGGTGCACCTTAATCCTCAAAGTGACATCTTTGCTTTTTAACACTTTAAAGAGATTCTTTACAGCAGATTTACCCAATGCATCATTTGATTTCTTGACTGCTTCTTCCATGAGTATTGATTGTGGATCCAAATAAAATGAAATCCTTGACAACATCAATCTTTTCTCCATTTATCATGATGTTGGTTATTGGTCCAGTTGTGAGGATTTTTGTTTTCTTTATGTTGAGGTATAATCCATTCTGAAGGCTGTGGTCTTTGATCTTCATAAGTAAATGCTTCAAGTTCTCTTCACTTTTGGCAAGCAAGATTGCAACATCTGCATAGTGCAGGTTGTTAATGAGTCTTCTGCCAACCCTGATGCCCCGTTCTTCTTCATAGAGTCCAGTTTCTCAGATTATTTGCTCAGCATACAGACTGAATAAGTATGATGAAAGGATGCAACCCTGATACACACGTTTCCTGACTTTAAACCATACAGTATCCTTTTGTTCTGTTGGAACGACTGCCTCTTGTTCTATGTACAGATTCCTCATAAGCACAATTAAGTGTTCTGGAATTCCCATTCTTTGCAATGTTATCCATAATTTGTTATGATCCACACAGTTGAATGCCTTTGTATAGTCAATAAATCACAGGTAAACATCTCTGCTTTAAGCCAAGATCCATCTGACAGCAGCAGTGATATGCTTGGTTCCATGTCCTCTTCTGAATCCAGCTTGAATTTCTGGCAGTTCCCTGTCCATGTACTACTGCAGCTGCTTTTGAATGATCTTCAGCAAAATTCTACTTGCCTGTGATATTAATGATATTGTTTGATAATTTCTGCATCAGTTGGATCACCTTTCTTTGGAATAGGCATAAATATGGATCTCTTCCAGTCAGTTGGCCAGGTAGCTGTCTTCCAAATTTCTAGGCATAGACAAGTGAGCGCTTCCAGTGCTGCATCCATTTGTTGAAATATCTCAGTTGGTATTTCTTCAATTCCTAGAGCCTTGTTTTTCACCAATGCCTTCAGTGCAGCTTGAACCTCTTCCCTCAGTACCATCAGTACCTGATCATATGCTGCCTCCTGAATTGGGTGAATGTCAACCAATTCTTTTTGGTATAGTGACTCTGTGTATTCCTTCCTTCTTTTTTTGATACTTCCTGTGCCATTTAATATTTTCCCCGTAGAATCCTTCAATATTGCAACTCAAGGCTTGAATTTTTTCTTCAGTTCTTTCAGCTTGAGAAAAACTGGGCGTGTTCTTCACTGTTGGTTTTCTAACTCCAGGACTTTGTACATACCATTATAATACTTTACTTTGTCTTCTCCAGCCGCCCTTTGAAATGTTGTGTTCAGCTCTTTTACTTCATCATTTCTTCCTTTTGCTTTAGCTACTCTATGTTCTAGAGCAAGTTTCAGAGTCTCTTCTGATATCCATTTTTATCTTTCCTTTCCTTCCTGTCTTTTTAATGATCTATTGCTTTCTTGATGTGTGATGTCCTTGATGTCATTCCACAACTTGTCTGGTCAATTGCTAGTATGCAAGTTCAGGTTATTTGAAGACTATGATATAGCTTATAAAACAGCCTGGAAAACTCAGAGAGAATCAGGCCGTGAACTGAGGAGCTACGCAGCCGGAACCACAGCCATAATTACGGTATGTCTTAGTAACGTTGTAGTGACATCTTCACCACTACCACCACTGCAAAATGAGGTACTTCTGCTGACACCATAACTACAGCAAAGAGAGATTCTTCACTACAACCCATCACCCATCTTAGATCAGGTCCTGGGTTGAAATCAGGTCAAGACTGGCTTCCTAAAACACATACCTGTTCCTAGTATTAATGTGGGTGGGAAAAGTAAGCATCTGGATTTCTGGGCTTCTGTAATGGAAACTGGGCCTTGCCCCCTGCCAAGGCTCATAGAGAAGGGAATTACTCCAGGGTAAGGAAGGGCCAGCCAAAAAGACTACAAATATGCAAGGCAAGACCATTAGCCAAATTGCGTTATTTATAAAAATATAATTTATAATAATTATTGTATTTTTCTTATTTCAAAACATAGAGATTTTACTCGACAAAATATTTTTCAAAATATTTAATTATAAAGCAAAAGTTGCAGTCAAAAAAAATCTCGCTAACCAAATCTTGCTTACTTCGAGTTTTTTTTTTTTTTTTTTTTTTTAAGGAAATCAGTAACATTTCTGGGCATATAAAGTACTTGTCTATCAACCATCATATAAAATAGGATATCTGATAGTCTTCTTTTTAGAAATAAAAATTATTCATAATGAGGGAAGTGATAATAATTATTCAAATGTCTCTAGACGCCACCCCTCGACTGAGAAGACCTTCTTTAGTGGCTATAGCTATTTTTTCTTTTACTGATGGCCAATTCTGCATAACGTAGGCCTTCTGCTCAGTGTAGTCAGACCTGTTAGAGGCATCATAAATAACAACTTGGGGCCTCAGGTAAGATAATAAACCCACGGATCTTCTCTGCCTCTCCAGCAATCCCCACTGACATTTTGAAATTAAACAATAATGATGAAGTACTTGTTCAAACATCAGTGAGATGTAGTTTTATTTATCAAATTAGCAAATATTTTTAAAATTCCTAGTACTAAGCTTTAGTGAAGATGTTGGGAAATGAGAACAGTCATATGTCCCTGATGGCTATTAAAACTGGTAAAACGTTTTTTGGGTGCAACAGGCAACGTATTAAAAATCTCCATACACCTTGAACCAGCAAAGTCACTTCTTCAAACTTATTTTAAGGCAATCATTAAAAAAAAAAAAATTACTGAACAAGGATTTTTACTGTCACAGAATTTATATTAGGGGAAATCTCAAAATAAACTAAATGTCCAAAAATGTGGGACTGTGTCAAAAATTATGATATGACTGACTAGAGATATGGATTCAGATATTACAAATCATGTTTACCAAGGATATTTAGAGATATGAGAAAATACTCAAGATACAGCATTAAGTTCATAATTTTAAAAAAGGTCTGAACTTATTGAAGAGGTATTTATTGAGGACCTAGGATGTGCCACAAACACTGCTTTAATTGCTGAGGCTAGAACAGTAAACCATACAGACACACAGGCCTCCCTCACGGAGTTTACATTAGATCCAGTGGAGACCAAAAATATCTTCTGTCACCCACACACAAACTCTGACTGTCCAGTAGTGATAAGTGCTATGGATAAAAATAAATTGGGACAGCATGGAATTGTGGAAGCAGAGGAATGCATGGTGTTAAAATTTTCAGTTGGGTGGTCAGAGAAAACTGTATGGAAATATTAACATTTGAACAGACTTGAGGGAGGTGAGGACAGGAGTGAGGCGTGAAGATACCAGAGGAAAGAGTTCACCAGCAGAGAGAAAAACGATTATAAAAGAATCAAGGTAGAGAGAAAAACAAGTGCCAAAGTAAGGATTGATATATTCAGACATTTTTTTGAGGTAATCTGCAGTTTTGTGTTGATTTCTTTTTTCATATTTTCCATAATGATTCCAAATAAAACAATTAAAAAAAAAAAAAAAGATGGAAGTCAATACTGGGGAAGCCAGCACAACTTGTACAAGGAAAGGTCATGGAAGCTCTATAGACACATCCAAACTCCCTGAGGGACTGAATTGTTGGGCAGAGGGCTATGGGGACCATGGTCTCGGGGAACATCTAGCTCAGTTGGCATGACACAGTTTATAATGTTCTACATTCTACCTTGGTGAATAGCATCTGGGGTCTTAAAAGCCTGTGAGCAGCCATCTAAGATACTCCACTGGTCTCACCCCTTCAGGAGCAAGGGAGAATGAAGAGAACAGGATACAAGGAAAAGATTAGTCCAAAGGACTAATGGACCACAGCTACCAAGGCCTCCACCAGACTGAGTCCAGCACAGCTACCACCACTGATTGCTCTGACCCGGATCACAACAGAGGGTTCTGGACAGAGCTGGAGAAGGATGTAGAACAAAATTCTAACACACCCAAAAAAGACTAGATCTACTGGCCTGACAGAGACTGGAGCAAGTATGGCCCCCGGACACCCTTTTAGCTCAATGGTGAATTCATTCCCAAGGTTCACCATTCAGCCAGGGATTGGACAGCCCCATAAAACAAAATGGGACTAATGAGGCACAGCAGTCCAGGCACAAGGACTAGAAGGCAGAAGGGGACAGGAAAGCTGGTGATAGGGAACCCAAGGTTGAGTAAGGACAGTGTTGACATGTAGTGGGGTTCTTAACCATTGTCATAGGGCAATATGTGTACGAACTGTTTAATGAGAAACTATTTTGTTCTGTAAACCTTCATCTAAAGTGAGAATAGCAGCACAACTGGAAAAATGTAATCAATGTCACTGAATTGTACAAGTAGAAATATTTGAAATGGTGTGTCTTTGGCTATGTATATTTTCACGCACACACACAAAAAAAAACGTCCTCCAAGGCTGAGAAGGGAGTGTGTTGACATGTTGTGGGGTTGTTAACCAATGTCATAAAACAATATGCTCACTGACTGTTTAATGAGAAAATATTTGTTCTGTAAACCTTCACCTAAAGTACAATAAAAAAAAAATTTTAAAAAAGACTGAAGTGTTTGAAAGGTTGAGGTAATTAACAGCTATTCTCCATTCTATTTTGATAAACTGCAATAAAATGAATGTGTGCACAAAACAAAAATAAGAATCTAACTTGTTCTGCATAGTGGTGCTAAGCTCAGGTACTTTGGAAATGTAGGCAAGACTGAGAGAAATGTCTAGATAATAGAATTAAAAGACTTCCTGTTAATGATATTGAGCATCACAAAGCCCTAACAGATACATTTTAAAGACCATTTAAAATGTAAAATTAATCTTCTCTGATTTCCTTGGCTCAGCAGAATTAATCCAGAATAAAACTATAATCTTTTTCCACACAGTTTCAAATAGATAGGAAGAAAAAAGCATTGCAGGTTCATTAAGAAGTAACAAGATTTTTAAAAATGTTTTATTAGAAATAAGTTTTCTCTTACTAATCATAGATTATTAACTCAAATTATATCAAATCATACCTCTGGAGAATAATACTTTATCATGGGGATGGGCAGTTTAGTGAATGTTTCCTGGAAGTCAATTTTGCAAAGGCATTTGCAGTAGTAGGAGCTTTCCATGTTGTTCTGAGGCTGTGCTGCAATGCAGGTTGGTGTTGGCTAATAACACGGCCTGCCTGTGGCCAGGACTAGACTACCACCTGGCCCTGCACCTGGCCACAAAAGCCTGGAAGTCATTTTCCAGAAGGTGTGGTTCTGTCAGCATTTTCTATTTTAAAGTAATTAGAGACAATCATTTGAAGAATGAGGATTCTATTTTAATTCAGTTATCTCCAGCTGTATTGCATTTCATGCTTTGAGGGCATAATCGTTGAAAGATTACCCACTATCCCATAGGCCATAAAAATTCCCTTGTTTCCTAAAAATTAACCTTGAATGCAGTTATTGAAAGGTGTTATTGAGCTAATTATTTTTTATTTCAGTAAAGTTAGACTTGAGGATTTTTTTTAAAGACCACATACAAACTAATATAATTTAATTGATATATTTATATAGCTACAAATAAACAAATATGATTTAATTTTCTGCTGGAAAAATATATGCCAGCCCAGTTTGTTTGAGAGGTAATGTAGGAGAGTGGTCAAAAGCTCTCATGACTACCATGTATAGCTGTGCAGGTTGTGTACTGCTAGACCCTGAGAAGTGTGTCACTGTGTGGTCCTGATACCACTGGCTCCAGAATAAGACTAATAGCCAATGGGTCCAAATCCAAGCTAAGATTATTTTCTAGATGTATGAACTCAGATGAGAAAATTAATCCCTCGGTGCCTCATTTTCTTTTAAAATGTGGATCACAATATTAACTCTCTCATAAGAATGTTAGGAGAGTTGACTGAATTAATGCAAGTTAAAGCACTTCGAAAAATTCTTGGAAGATTGTAAGCAAAACATAAACATGAGCATTTTATTTTCCCTGCTAATAATCTTTCTAAAAATAGGAGAGAGATTGGAGATGTGATAATTATAGGTCTCAAACAGAAAAATTTCCTTAGGCCTTAGTCAATCACAGAGGGGTGAGTAGAAGAGATTTTTGAGTTAGTCTTTATTTTAGGAATCACCTGACATACACTTCTAGTCTACGCCTGAGCCATACGCACAATAAGAGAAGTCATAGTCACAGCAGCAGCTTTTAACATTACTTTATCTACCGAGAAAGATTGATGACTCCTCCCAGCATCCTGCACTGAGCATGGGGCACTAAGTACAGTTCTATGAACGGGCTTTGTATATAGTCATTAATTTTGTTCTATTTGTATAGGAGTTTGTTTCAAGACTGTCAGGTGTAAACCTGCTGGAGAGAAGAGTTCCCAGGCTGATACAGATTTTAAATGATTCCTAAATGAATGATTTCTTTTATAAGGATCAGCACAAAACTGGTTCCTATGAGGCGGAGGTTAAAGATGTCCCAAATGTTCAACTTTTTCAAGCTGCTGTACCACTCCTTCATCTCTAACATTAACTACTCCTTCTCCCCTCAGTACTTTCCCTCATGTCTTTGGATTTCCTAATTCGCTGCAACGTCTCACAGAACTCACAAACTGTATAAAGGAAATGGCTCACACAGTTGTGGAGGCTGGCAAGTCCCAAATTCATGGGTCAGGCATAGGCTTCTCCCTGGCCCTCAGTCTGCCCAAAGGCATTCAGCTTTCTTGCTCTGTGGGCCAGGAAGCCCAATGTGCTCTCTCCTGCGGGTCTCTTTTGCAGGTCTCTCCTGCTGCTCTTTCCTGCAGATCTCTCCTTCCTTAAGAGGTGGTGGCTCTTCTCTTCTCCACCTCTGGGGTAGCCCATTTCAAGCCCAGCGAGATGGCAAAACTGACCAATCTCCTTGGTGGGTCACAATTACCCTATCATATAGTCCCGCCCAATCACCTGGGTGGGAGTTACCAGAGCATGGCTAAAAAGGCCACACAAAAAGCAATCCATTACACTACACTTCCCTTCATATTAAAGATACTTGGAGTCAGTACCCAAGGGGAGAATCAAGCACTTATCTTTTTAGGGTTATGTGCCAAACAGTACAAAAAAATATTTTTGGTTATAAAAACTACTATCCAGTACACCAGAAGAAAAATTAAGAGTCAGAGGCACTGATTTCATTTTTTAATATACTGTGCTGCTCAGTGTTAGTCACAGCTAGCCCATCACGGTATATGCCAGCAGATAAAGGAAAGGGAAGTTTGGAGACAGGGAATCAATTTGTGGTCTTCTTTTGCATTTGACTGAATAAAAGGAAAAATCTTGAAAGACATTTCTAAGTGAAAAAAATTACTTATTTTCTAGGCAATATAACTGCTAGGATGCTACTGAATTCTGTAGAGGAATAAACAGTACTGATATCTTCAAATCTTCCCTTTTCCATGCAGTGGTTTTATGCCATAAACAATAATTTCCTCCCTGTTCAGGATGTGGCTTGACTTTCTGAAACAGCTCATAGTGTTCCTCTTCACATACGTAAGTATTTAAATATTAAGCAAAATCTTCTCACATGCTATTCAGAAAGAGGAAAAAAAGCGGGGGGGCTTTTTTTTTTTTTGGTCCCAGATCTCATTTTCCCAGATGGTATTAAAACTGAGTTCAAGCCGGCCTAGCACCTGTGTGGATAATTTTTTTGTCTTTTTTGGGCACAATTTGCTTTTTAATTTTCTTATAAAAGTCTTGATAATTTAAAGGAGCAGTGTTTGTGCATATAAAGGAAAATAGTATAAAAACCACTGAAAATTATCCATATTTTACTTTTTTTTTAATGCCTAAATTTTTTTAAAAAGCATTGTAAATAACACACATAGGGTTCTATTGAAGAAACATTTCACTGAAACCTGTATGTTATGTAACTAGACAGCACACTGGCCAGAAAAAGTGGGTTTTAAAATCTAAAACAAAAAGCAATGATTTGGAGTTTTGGGGTTTTTTGTTTGTTTGGTTTTGCTTCTACTGTACTGTATGCTCCTTGTCAGCAAAGACAACTTTGCATATATTTGGTAAAATTAGCACACAGGAAGTATGTTTTGAGTAAATTAAAAACAAAGAATGAATGAATTAGTTCAGTAATACATAAATCATGAGAATTATCAGGGACCTTTTCTTTCTCATGTACCAGATATTGAAACAGGTACTCAATAAATCTCTATGCAGGAGGAAGAAGCAGTAACAATTTTGATATTATTTCCTGAAGAATAGCAATAGTGAAAAATTAAGAGGCTTTCTTCCTATAACCAGGGATTTGTTAGAAAAGGTGGAAAATTAAAAATATTAAACAAAAAAAAAAGACGGAAAGGGAAAAGCTATGAGAGACTTCCATGAATTAAGACTTTTAGAATAGGGAAATTTTCAAAACAATTAAACAAAGAATTAAGTCCAATGAGTATGATAATTAAACTGAAAAGGGTCCACATTTGTTGTTTAAATAGAAATTAATGAGGAAATAATAATTCGACAACATTAACCTGGGTTTCTGGGAAGTATGGAGGAAATGAGTGGGAGGTACAGGGGAAAAAATCCTAATTTATTCATCATTCATAGAGGAAAGAAAACAAAATTCACATTTTCATCTTGTAATGTTGGAGTCATTGTCTTCATTATCTAGCGCTGCTTTAACAGAAATACCACAAGTGGATGGCTTCAACAAAGAGAAATTTATTCTGTCACAGTTTAGAAGGCTAGAAGTCCAAATTCCAGAGGACGGCTTTCTCTCTCTCTGTCGGTTCTAGGGGAAGGTCCTTCTCATCAATCTTCCCCGGTCGAGGAGCCTCTCAGCACAGGGGCCCCTTGTCCAAAGGATGAGCTATTCTGGCTTTTGTTTCTTGGTGGTATGAGGTACCCACTTCTCTCTGCTCACTTCTCTCTTTTATATCTAAAAAGAGATTGACTCAATACACAATCTACTCTTGTATACAGAGTCCTACCTCATTAACATAACTGCTGCTAATCCCACCTCATTAACATTACAGAGGTAGGATTTACAATTTATAGGAAAATCACATCAGATGACAAAATGGTAGACAATCATACAATACCAGGAATCATGACCTAGCCAAGGTGATACACATATTTTTGGGAGACACAATTCAATCCATGGCAATTGGATACTGGCAGGTTTGTATTTATCTGGTCTATTTTTATTTGCTACAAAACTTTGCTTGGTTTCAAAGCATACAAAGTACACTAAATAAATTATATTTTAGAATAGATAACCAAAAGCCAAACCCCGTTGCTGTTGAGTGGATTCTGACTCACAGCAAACTGTCCCATAGAGTTTCCAAGGCTGTAATCTTTACGGAAACAGACTGCCACATCCTTCTCCTGCAGAGCTCCTAGTCCAGGAGAAGACTGACTACAAGGACCTTCCTCCAGAGCCAGCAGAGAAAGCATTCGCCTGGAGCTTATGCCCTGAATTTGGACTTGTAGCGTACTACCACTGTAAGAAAATAAATTTCTCTTTGTTAAAGCCATCCACTTGTGGTATGTCTGTTATAGCAGCACTAGATAATTAACACAGTGGACAATCACACAATTCTGGGAATCATGGACTAGTCAAGTTGACAGATATTTTGGGGGGACACAATTCAATCCGTGACAGTCATATTATGATAGGATGTTGAGGGGGCTTTCTCTGGTGCCGTATAATTTCAAGTGTGGCCCCAAGCATAGGGCAATGAGATGTCAGGAACTCAACATTCTAAACTGAACTACCAATAATTGGGGGCTGGCCAATCAGAACTAATTGGTTCTACCAGCACTAGCTACTATTTAACCTCCTTTTCAGTCCCCAAGTAGGACTCTCAAGATGGAAACGAGAGGAATAAGGGTAGAATCAAAGATCCCCAACTTGTGAGAAGTGTCATGTTATACTGAGAAACTTCTTCCTCAGGTGTCTAAGTTAAACGGGTGTGTGTGATGGGGCTCCAAGAAAAACACTCAGAAAATTCAGAGGTGTTTGGTGAGTGGCTGTTTGGTTGGCTTCTCGGACAGCCTACTTGCTGCTCTGTCCCAATACTTCCCTCAGCACAGGAAACAGACATTGGAGCAATATGGCAAAGATTCAACTAAAGAAGAAAATTTATTAGAATGTTAAGAGTGCCTATCTTACCACAGGTTGGTTATTGGGAGATTTTTAAAATATGCATTTTTATAATTTAAAATTATTTCAGCAATAAGCATATGTCTTTTCTTTCCTCAACAAAGCCAATTAAATCATAGTATAGAAAAATAAAAAAAAAAAATTAAAAAAAGCAGTAACACTTATTGGTCCAGATAAAAAATATATTTACTTAAATTTAGCAAAAGAGCTTATTTGTGCCATTTTTCCATTTTAATTTACAACCTATGATTTTTTAATAAATACTTTTAGTCTTCCAAATTTGAAAATCACTGACTTAAGGACTATTAAAATTAAAAGGAAATGCACATGTTTATTTGTAATAAAGTTGTTTGTACAAATATTTAATTTAGTAGTATTAAAACATTATGCATTCACCAATATTATATGGTAATTTAAAATCAAGGCTTGTGAAAAGATGATTTAAGCTTTTGTAGATCCATCAAAGTTAGACAGGCAGTGAATAACTAAGTTTATATTAATTGATAACATATATAAAATACAGGTAAGTGGCTCAATTCATTTTGTTTTTTTTTATCGTAGTTCAGGTGAAGGCTTACAGAACAAATAGTTTCTCATGAAACAGAAGTATACATGTTGTTTTTATGACATTGGTTCACAACCCCACAACATATCAACCCTCTAACTTCTCAACCTCTTTTTTTTTTTTTTTTTTCGGTGAAAATACACATAGCCAAAGATACACTATTTCAAAAATTTCTACATGTACACTTCAGTGTCATTGACTACGCTCTTTGAATTGTGCTGTTATTCTCACTTAAGATGAAGGCTTACAGAACAAAATAGTTTCACATTTAACAGTTACTACAAATGTTGCCCTATGACAATTGTTAACAATCTCACAACACATCAACAATATCCTTACTCAACCTTGGGTTCCCTATCACCAGCTTCCTTGTCCCCTTCTGCTTTCTGGCCCTTGTCACTGGACTCCTGTACCTCGTTAGTCTCATTTGGTTTTATGGGGCTGTCCACTCCCAGGCTGAACAGTGAACCTCGGAGGCAACTTCACCACTGAGCTAGAAGGGTGTCTGGGGGTCAATTCCTTTTTGACACAAAGCCAAACAATTATATTCCATTTAAATATGTATTGAGAAAGACTTACTGGTTTCTACTACATATATGCTACGTACTTTTTATTTTCCTGAATGGATAAACAACACAAATAACTAATTCAGTTAGAGAGCATTTACTTAACACCTACAACATATAGCATATTGTGCTGTATGCAGAGTGATAAATAAGAAATTGTTTCTACCCTCAAAGTTGCTTCTACATCTATAGGGATCTTGTACAAGACATATGATAAGATCTGCATTTCAGTTTTTAGTGCAATATCATTTGAACTAAGCCAAACCCTCAAAGACTATTGACAGATAAGGAAGAAATTCAACTTGGATGGCTTATGATCACCTGAATAGGCTGATAAGCACTTTATATGCGACATCTCAGTTAATCTTCTCAATAACTCTGCAAATTAGGTATTATCTTTCTCATTTTTTATAGCAGAGAAACGAGTTAAATAATTTTGACCAAAATCACATATTTGGTTAAACTCTGCCGACCCTTTGCCATTGAGTCGATTACAACTCATTGGGACCCTATAGGACAGAGCAGAAATGCCCCATAGAGTTTCCAAGGAGTGCCTGGTGGATATGAACTGATCTGGTTAGAACTTAACGAATCTCTTTTTCTAGGGCTCCTTCCACTCTGCCTCAAAGTTTTTAAAGAAAGTTGGGTCATTAAGATAAACCAGGTGCCTTTTCCCTTCTTTTCTCACATTCTCCAGCTGTCTTCAGTGTGGTTGATTTCTCAGGTCACATGGAAACCCTCAGACTAGGCAATCATGGCAGCTGCATTTTGTACATAATAGAAAAAAAAAAATTCTGGTCTGAGGAAAACTGAGAGCAATGGTGGTGGGAATTGTGACGAGGGAAGAAGAAGAAAGAGGAAATGAACATCATGAAATAAAGTTTCAGATTATATGATAAATGAAAGCCTGTGGAAATATGAATGAAAACATGACAGTAGAAAGTATAATGAATTTAAATAGGAGAAAAATGATGATTTTGTCCTGACTTCATTCTAAGATCAACTGAGTATATTTACCTCAGTCACAGACCTATAAGTATTTCATGAATGGAAAATAAATAAGTAAAACTGTATTTGCACGTTTTGATGTCACTGGTTGACACAGGAATAAAACCTTGTTCTGTCTTTATAAGATATATATTCATATTACGATTCCTTAGCAAATGGATACCCTGTTAAAAACAAATTAAAAGGATTAATGCATTATGAGTGGACCTTTCCTTGCCTCTCATTGCTGACAATATATACTAACGAGCAGCTGATAATAGATATCTAGGAAATAAATGCTCAGTTGTGACCTTTAATTGTGTCGTAACAGGCAAAAAGAGGATGCAGGGTAAATTTTTTCTCAGATAATTACTTTTTTCTACTCATTTCACATGTTTAAGTATTCATAGACTTAAAAAAAGAAGTTTAGATATGGAATAGACTTTGGAGATAATTTAATCTACCCCTTTGTCCTAAATATATGAGAAAAAATTGTACTGTAAATTGATGACCAGTATAGACATTGGGGTATTTAGGCAATATAGTTTAGAAGACTGTCTCTAATTAAATGCTGAGCTTTTTGGTTCCATCTGCAGGCTCTGCCATAGCTTCTGCTGGTCTCCAAAGGAGACTGACCTGTTTGACACTGTAACTGCTTCCATCTGCAGAGAGTAAAGCTGTTTACTAGCAAACTTAGCACCTGTGCCTCAGACACCAATTTAAATTAAATTTGTTCAGAGATTTAACTCTGTCGCAGCGGCGACAGTTGTCAGGGTGGTGGAGACAATAACCAATGCCACAACTCTTACAGAGAAGTGGGGCCAGGAGGGTCATTCTGAGGAGTAGAACCCCGGCTTCAGTCCCAGGAGTTTATTTTATAGTCAATACAGCAAACAGTGAAGCAAATAACAGAACAATGGGCTTTGGGCAAATAACAATAAGTTTTGGGCAAGGGAGGAGGAATTCAGGTAAACAAGCCAATCAGTAATGGGTTTGGAAAAACAAGTCGTGACAAATCTCAACAAGTTGGGGACAAGTCTCAACATGCTGTGCAGCATAGAGGCCTTTATACATCCGTATTTTAATGGCACATATCCCCCCATAACTCAAATTCTGGGCGTCAAAGGGGAAAAGAAATAAAATACTCACAAACGGCACACAGACAGAAGTAGACTGAAAGACACAGATACATCCCTTTGTTAACTCCAGAGTAAAAAAAAAAAAAAATCACATCTCTAGCCAGAGGAAGTCCTAAATTTTGTCCTTTACCTGCAGAAGGTGAAAAGACTTTGTTCAAAGACTTTGTGCTGGAATCATGCAATGCAAATTCTTTTTCAGTTTGGTACGAAGATATAGCAAGTTAGGACTCTTAGTAAGGATTCATTTGGTATGTAGGCAGTGGGCTAAGACTATGGGAGCTGCAGCAACAAGCAAGAAATGACCTTTCTTTTTGGATAGATTGTGATAATAATTATAATAGAGTGATGATAATCTATATTTCCTTTTTTTCAGAAACAATATGTAGAATACATAAACACAAAATAAAGCACGTTGAAAGACAAGGTGTAACACTTTGTATGACCATCTGGATAGATTTTATACAAATCAGTCCCCACGAGGTGATAAATTGCCTTATGAAAGGACCATTGTTATTATCGTTTTGTTTGTTTCTTACTCTGTATTTCCACAGTGTTTTGAGCAGGATTTTGAAGACAGTAAATTCTCTATCCAAGCAGAGCAATTTCATAAAATTAATAGATATGGGTCTGTATTCCTTTAAGGATATGCTTTTTTTTTTTTTAAGTAAAATATATTCTTTGAGTATACTTTTAGTATTCAGGATCATTTAACATCACATCCTATAATGTTAAAAAAATTTAATTTTACACTAAGTGTACTGAAATATTTCTAACCTTCAAAAACAGATCATATAGAAGATAAATTCTAGTAGTTAGAAAACAAGAAAAGGTGAGAAAGAAGAGGGAGATCAGGGAGAGGTGGAGAATTCATGAGGAAGAAGAGAAAGAAAATGAAATAGGAGAGGAGAAGAGATAGATAATAGGGAGGAGAGGAATTAAGAATAATGATGGAAAGAGGATATAGATTACAAGGAAAAATGAAATGATGAGCAAGAAAGGGAGGAGAGGAAGGAGAAACAAAGAGGAGTCGGGGGGGGGAAGAGGAGCAGAGGTAAAAAGACAAAGAGAGATGGAAGTTTGGCTAAATCAGTGAAAAAAGGAATGAGGTGGGAGGAAAAGGGAAAAAAGAAGAAATGGGAAGGCAATTACATAAAATTACAAGGACATAATCCAACCTATCAGGTCCAGATGGGCAGACAACTTTTATCCATTACACTGAGAATATAGAAACAACTCCTACGACAGTTTCTGAGAAACTGAGATTTGAAGACAAAAGTGAATTAGTCTTATTAAATTATCTAACATCATTCTCACCGCACATATAATGTTTGAGTAGGTCTGAAAATTTTAAACAAATTCTTTTTAGTTTGATTTTCATGCTAAAATATATTTTCCTCATCACTGTGTAACACTGGGTCATAAGGGAAACTACATGTTAAACGTTTTAAGTAGAAAAACTGTCATTTTTGAGAGTTATAAACACATTTTTATCTTCTCAGCTAAGCAACAGAATTTAGGGTAGATAGCATTTTTTTCTAGGTAGAGTCAAATAATTGGATCTTTAAAAAAAATTAATGTAAGATAGGCACTCACCTACTTTTCTGGGGGATAAAAGAACACATATCATTGTCAAGGTCCTATTCTGAGGACAATATTGAGGGATTGAGGTCACTACCCCCAGTTATTTATCTGCATCTTCAAATTTACTTGGAAGAGACAGTCTAAGAAATAACCTTTGAAGTTCAAAGTTATTAAAATATTTTTGATGAACAGAGGTGACCATAATTGTCTTAGGCTAGGTTCTCTAGAGAAGCAAAATTAGTGAAATGTGTGTGTGTGTGTATGTATCTATACACACATACACACCCACACACACACACACACACACATATATATATATATATAGAGAGAGAGAGAGAGAGAGAGATTTAGCTCAAGGAAATGGCTCACACAGTTGTATAGGCTTGTGTCTTAGTGATCTACTGCTGCTGTAACAAAAATACAACAAGTGGATGGCTTTAACAAAGAGAAATTTATTCTCTCACGGTTTAGTAGATTAGAAGTCCAAATTCAGAGTGTCATCTCAAGGGAAGGTTTTTTCTCTCTGTCGGCTCTGGAAGAAGGTCCTTGTCATCAATCTTCCCCTGGACTAGGAGCTTCTCCACGCAGGAACCCTGGGTCCAAAGAACGTGCTCTGCTCCTGATGCTGCTTTCTTGGTGGTATGAGGTCCCCAACTCTCTGCTCTCTTCCCTTTCATCTCCCGTAAGATAAAAAGTAGTGCAGTCCACACCCCAAGGAAACTCCCTTTACATTAAATCAGGGATGTGATTGCCTCATTAACCACAGGCAGAGATTAGGATTTACTACACAGGAAAATTATATCACAAACTGGAGGACAACCACACAATACTGAGAATCATGGCCTAACCAAGCAGACACACATTTTTGGGAGACACAATTCAGTCTATGACAACTGGCAAGTCCGAAGTCCATTGGTCAGGTGTCAGGCTAGAAGCTTCTCCTGATTCACATAGCTGCAGGGGCTGATGAATCCAAGATCAGCAGATCAGAGAGCAGTATGCTGGCTCAAATCTCAAGAACCAGAGCTCAGATGATGAAGAGCTGGATGCAGGAACCAGAGTGAGCAAAAGCCAGCAAGCTGTCCCAGAATGCCCGTCTATATTGGCTACAGGCCTCATCCCTGAGGAAACTCCTCTTAAAACTCATTGGCTGATCATATCAGATCACATCATGGGGGTGATTACATTATATCACAAAATGGAAGATAACTACATCATTACCTAACTGCCAAATTATATCATTACATAACTGCCAAACCACTGAGAATCATGGCCCAGCCAAGTTGACACATAACCTTAAATAGCACAACAATCAAGAACAGATTATAGGGAAAAACAATTAGAAAGGGAGAATTCTTAAAGATAGGAAGGTGAATGTTTGAGCTGGGGCCCTAATCTCATAGCCAGGGTCTATCCCTTCAGAAAACAAAACAACAACAACAAAAATGCTGCTGTCTAGTCGATTCCAACTCATAGCGACCCTACAGGATAGAGTGGAACTACCCCATATGGTTTCCAAGGAGCGCCTGGTGGATTTGAACTCCTGACCTTTTGGTTAGCAGCCCTAGCTCTTAACCATTAGGAGAGAAATGCAATAATGGTATCCTTCTTTTTCTTGGAGGTTAGTGGAGTATTTATTTATTTAGTTATTAATAATTTTTAACGAAGACTTTATTCCAATTTAGCCAGTTTTTCCTATAATATCCATTTTCTCATCCAGGACCCAATCCAGGATATGATGTTGCATTTAGTAGTCATGTTAGTCTCCTCCAAGCTATGACAGTTTCTGTCTTTCCTTGTTTTTCATGATCTTGACATTTTTGAAGGGTACTGGTCAGATATTTCATAGAATGTTACTCAGTTGTGTTTGTCTGATGTTTTCTCATGGTTAGACCGGGTTGTGTATTTTGGGTAAGAATTCCACAGAAGTTAAGTGCCCTCGTCACATCATATCAGGGGCTACATGATACCATCATGATTTATTACTGGTGATGTTAACTTTGATCTCTTGAATACAGTGTTAAATGCCAGGTTACTCTGCTGTCAAGTTGCTATTTTTTTCCCATTTTATTTTCTATTAGTTAGAAGAGAATCACTAAGGCCAGTCCACCCTTACCAGTTGCTATGGAGCTTATTCCAACTCATGACAAACCCCATGTATGTCAGAGCAGAACTGTGCTCCACAGAGTTTTCAATAGCTGACTATTTGGATTTATATCAACAGACCCTTCTTCTGAGAAGTCTTTCGATTAGTCAATAAGCGTGTTAACCATTTGCAACGCAAATAATTCATGGACATTTGCTAAACCCACTGCTGTTGTTGTTAGGTGCCCTCGAGTGGGTTCCGACTCAGCGACCCAATGAACAGAGCGAAACATCGCGCGGTCCTGTGCCATCCTCGCAATCCTTATGCATAAGCCCATTGTTGCAGCCACTGTGTCAATCCATCTTGTTGAGGGCCTTCCTCTTTTTTGCTGGCCCTCTACTTTACCAAGCATGATGTCCTTTTCCAGGGACTGATCCCTCTTGATAACATGTCCAAAGTATGTGAGACGTAATCTCGCCATCCTTGCTTCTAAGGAGCGTTCTGGTTGTACTTCTTCCAAGACAGATTGGTTCCTTCTTTTGGTAGTCCATGGTATATGCAATATTCTTGGCCAACACCACAATTCAGAGGTGTCAATTCTTCTTAGGTCTTCCTTATTCATCGTAAAGCAAAGGAACCGAGGGAGGAAGAAGACGCAGCTGTTGCTGGAGAGAGACGCCTGCCGCCCAACCTGCAGCGCCGGTCCTCATGCACCAGCTGGAATGGTCATCAGAAAAGGACACAAGTGGCTCTGGGGGTGGCGGCGATGGCCGCGGGGCATTGGCAAAGTCCCCGCCACCTCAAGTCTTCAGGCGACGGCTCCAATCGAGGAATCAGACGGAAGAGGAAGTCAGGACTGCTATGAAGCCCACAGACGTTTTGGGAAAATACTTCAACAGGGCGTGGTGTCAGCGCTCAAGAGCCACAAGCGCTTCTGCAGCTGGCGTGACTGTGCTTGTGCCAAGTACAACTTGATACCCCAGCGCCAGCGTGGAGAGAGGAGGCCCACGGACTCTGGACCCTCGGGACCAGGGGGTGAGGCATCCTGAGTCAACGGAGGAACCGAGGACCCCCAGGCGGCCGTTGCCCCTGCGGCGGTGGCTGCGTTGGGACTGAGGGTCTTGCTGTAGGCTAGTCCAGTCTGTAATTTTTTGAAAAAATCCCAAGATGTTTCTGATCATCTGCAAGGTTTGGGAATTGTGATCTAGACAACGTTGCAATTTATCTTACACATGGATGTATGAGAGTTACGTGATAACGTTGGGAGGTTTCCTAAAATGAGATGAGGTGAACAAAACAATTTGGAAATTTCACCTTGAATCAGTATAAAACTCAGGAGAATAAATCCTCTTAAGCACATGTAACTACTTTTATTATAAATGTGAGAAGGACTATGTGATGGGCCATGATTCTCAGTGGTTTGGCAGTCATTTGATGTGATCACTTCCATGAAGAGATTTGATATTATGTGATTATCTCCATGATGGGATATGCCGTGAGTAGCCAATCGTGAAAGGGAGTTTCCTTGGGTGTGTGGCCTGCATTGAATATAAGCGGACGTTCCTGCAGCTGGCTCCTATTTGTCTGACCTCTGGTTCTGGGGACTTGAGCTAGCAGCTTACCTGCTGTCTTGCCTGCTATCTTGGGATTCATTCATCTTTGCAGCCTGTGAGCAAGAGCCCTACTGTGGATCTTGGGTTCCCCAGCCCTTGCATCTTTGTGAATCAGAAGCCTCTATCCTGACCCACGGACTGACCCAGCCTCTACCAACACGTGAGTCATTTCTTTGATATAAATCTCTTTAGACAGATATTTATAGGCTTTACTGGTTTTGCTTCTCTGGAGAACCCAGCCTAAGACAGACAATCATTGTGATTATTTTTTATTTTAGAAAGTATGACCAACAAATAACACAGATTTTCTTGAACCTAGATGTAGTCTTATGTTACATTACTCTTAAATTGTCAGTAGCCCAGAGAAGAGTCCTCAAAGAATTTATAACAATGTTTAAATATCAACTTGTTATTGTTGTTGTTAGGTGCCATCGAGCCAGTTCTGGCACATAGCAACCCTATAGGACAGACTAGAACTGCCCCATAGGGTTTCCAAGGAGCGACTTGAGGATTTGAACTGCCAACCTTTTGGTTAGCAGCTGATCTCTTAACCACTATGCCACCAGAGCTAGGAGTATTTCAATGGAATTCCATGAGCCTGGCTGATTTTCGTTTTTTTTTTTTTTTTTTTCCTGGATGTTGCAAATACAACCTTCCCACCATACACACCTAGACACTGTGACAACTTCACTACCTAAAACCTCTCAACATGATAAAGATGATATTTTTGGAGTCCACAGGGGTTGGGACAGAATACTACTTGGCAAATTAATTTTGCTTTTGGCAAGATATCATCTCTCCAACCAAAAATGATAAATGTGGTTGGTTCCTTGACAACAGCACGATAGGCTCTTAGAAAGATAATTTTGCTTTGGAATTTGCATAAAAATTAAACACAGACCAGCCTGCAATTCTCAAAAGGCCTGTAATGTTTTCCATGCTCCGTAACTTTTGCCAAGAAGACTCCAAGTTCCTACGTTCAGTTTTGCCCCTCTTCGCTCCCCCGCCCTTGGCCTGGGGTAGATCATGTCGCCAGTGACGGCCCTGACTGCCGAGGAAATGGTAGCCTAGGACAGTTGGCTGTTAAGTGACACTGATTCTCCCTGCTCCACCAGACCCCTAGAAAGAGGCACGTCCCCCGCCGTGTGGGGGCGGGGGGAGGGGGTAGTGAACTCGGATCCACCCTGGGAGAGGGGATTGGCAGTTTCCTCCCCACACAGCGGTGAGGCAGCACCCACAGTTGATTCTGGAAGATTCCCACAAGAATAACACTTCAGAGACAGCACCTCAGCGCAGTTCAACAGTTCAGGGAGCTCATAGCTCTCATATTTCTCAACAGGCATCATCTTTAGCAGAAAGTGAGGAGTCTCAGGACTCATCTGACCGCATAGGCTCCTCACAGAAAGCTCACGGGATCCTAGCACCGCGCCCATCTTAGAGAAAAATTTTGAAAGACTTATCCTCTGAAGATACAATGAGCAGAAAAGGAGACGGAGAAAACCCTGGAGTTTCTACTGTCACTTCTATGTCTGTTCCAACTCCCATCTATCAGACTAGCACTGGACAGTACATTGCCATTGCCCCAGATGGAGCCTTACAGCTGGCCAGTCCAGGCACAGATGGAGTACAGGGGCTTCAGACATTAACCATGACCAATTCAGGCAGTACTCAGCAAGGTACAACAATTCTCCAGTACGCACAGACATCTGATGGGCAGCAAATACTTGTGCCCAGCAACCAGGTGGTTGTACAGACTGCATCAGGAGATAGGCAGACATACCAGATCCATACCACACCTTCAGCTGTTTCACTACCACAGATTGTGGTAATGACGTCTCCTGTGACTCTTTCATCTCAGACAACCAAGAGGGATGATCCCCGATTGAAAAGAGAAATAAGATTGATGAAAAACAGAGAAGCCGCTAGAGAATGTCGCAGAAAGAAGAAAGAGTATGCGAAATGCCTGGAAAATCGAATTGCCTTTCTGGAAAATCAAAATCAAACTCTAATAGAAGAGTTAAAAACTTTGAAGGATCTTTATTCCCAAAAAGTGTTTGAATCTTAAGAAAGAAAATATCTTCGTAGACTTGCCTAAAAGTTAGATGGATTTTTTTTTTTTTTAATGGAGTTTTGTAAGCTAAAAGGTAAAAAAATGAACTTTTTATTTAGGCTTTTGCATGTCAAAGGTAAATATACAAGAAATCTGGTGTCAGAGGATAAAGTGGGAAATGACCTTAAGCAGGCTACTGGCACAACTGGAAGCTTTGTCAAAATTAAACATGCTCAAGACACAGGAGGTGAACTTTCAGCAATCTGAATTTTTCTAAATTAACAATAGTTGTCAATAATACAAAAATGGCAGATAAAATGAAAATTTGTTAAACTGAATTTTTTAAAAAATAAATTAATTGAACCTCAAGGTTTGCATTTCTTACTGTTTCCTGAAATTTACCTTTTCAATAATACGTGTGTGTTCTTCTTTCTGCCAATAAATTCTAAATTACAATTGTAAAAGAAAAACTACTACATAACTAAATATATAAATTATGCATTCTGATTATATATACTTGTTCTATTGTCAAGCCTTTTAAATGGATTGTTAAAAGGTTATTGGACTTGAGAGTGTTTTTGAGACTGGGTTAATTATTTTTGATGCCTTGTCCTAAAAGGCACCTAAATGGAGTTGTGATTTTGTAAATTTTTTATTAGAATGAAAAGAGAACTATTTAAAAGTTTGACACTTTCAAATAGTTTATTTTTGGTTACTCTGGGAATGATAATTTTCTACAAATATATAATAAATTGTGTTTTGGGTCTATATTCTGTACAGTTGAAAATACAGTAGTATTCTGTTGTGTTTCGGTAGAATGGAATGTTTACAGGGCCTTGAAATTATTTTTTTTAAACCTTCTAAACATGCTTACCAAAGTTTTTCCAAGAGAATTTTATAATCAATTTAATGTAGAGTTCATCCGATTCTAAAAATAGTACAATTATTTATACAATTTTATGTTAGAGACTTTTTGTAAGGTAGTGAATGGTACCTTTGTAAGAAAAGTGACTGCCAATATATTTTTATAGTTAATCTTTATAAATTCTAATGTTGAGTTTTAGTGATTATTTTAAATGTTTATATAGTTTGTTTAGTAAAAAAAAAATATTTTGCAACTCGGAGTATCATTTTTATATTAAGGAAAGTAAAAGTTTTCAGATTGGCTAATATTTGAATTACAGGTTTTGTATGTACTTTATCTAAAGTTCAAAAATGCTGCCTGTACACCAGTGTTTAACTTCAGTATTCCAATTTGTATACACTTTGAAATTGTGCTCCAAAATAATTGTGCATTCCTTATACAATATGTGTCATATTGTCTTCTATGAAATTAAAGGGCATTTGATAAAATTCAAAAAAAAAAGAATAAATACTCTATTTGTCCATCACAAATTTGATTGTTTACTGGAATGATGATATTTATGGGTTCCACACCATGAGCAAATTATATAGTCACTTTCATATTCATCATCTGGTAACTAAATGTGAAATAAAGTGTCCAGGGAAGTAACCTAGTGTTTATATTTGGTTGAATTATTTAAAATGTTATAATCTACAAGAAAAAAAAAAGCCGAGGAATTCTACTTTCGATATGAATTATTAAAGATGTGCTTAGCAATCATAAATTCTGTGTAATCAACATAAATAGTCATAATGACTATTGAAACTCTCCCAGTGTTCATAAAACATGCCAGTTTGTGATTTAAAAAAAAAAACTAATGAAAGTAAAAATAATACAACATAACAACAGCCTTATTAGAAATGCTCTCTTGCCAGGATAACTCCTGAAATGTTATTAAGTATGACAAGAAAGAAAGTAGTCAATAGTAGATTGAATTATTAGTTACCAAACATTGTCATAATCTGTGTTTGGGATAAGTAAAATAGATAATAAATACAATATGGATGATGAACTGAAATTTGCAAATATTTAAAAGTTAAAACTCATTTTAATTAAGTCAGGCCCTTAATGAAAGGAGTTGGAGAAATCTTTGATTCTTTGGCATTATGTTAGTCATGGGAGAAGAAGACAACCAAACTGAATGGAAAGTGGGCCTGTCTAATCAGAGGGAAGTGGCATGTCTTTCTGGGAAATGTATTATCCAACCACCTCTTACTAGGCATACCTAAGCAGTGCTGTGCAGGTAAACCAGTTCTCTGGAAGGATTAAAAACAAAACAAAACCTGATTTGTAGCATTTGCTGATTTTGAGCTTCCAATGTGATGTCATTGATCGTGTTGTTTTTGGATGTTGTCTCGTCAATTCTGATTCATAGTCACCCCATGTGACAGAGTAGAACTGCCCCATAGGGTTTTCACTCATAGAGCTGCTATGTGGGTTCAAACTGCCAGCCTTTCAGTTAGCATGGAGTGCTTAAAAGTTGCACCACCAGGGCTTTTATTCATTGATAATAGTATTAGTAAAAGATGCACAGAATCAGCTCTTCTGAGCTGGTATAACTGGTTCCAAAACATCATTACGAGAGTGACATTTGAAACCCCTCATGGTCTGAGATGTTTCTTGGCCTCTTAAGTTGGACCTGAAGGGAATTCATACCTGGAAATGATCTTATTGTTGCCTATAATGTACCTGTTTTGTTAAATATAATAACATATATGTTATCCACATTCTCACATCATTAATGAATTTGTACACTAACTATTTTGTGAGATAAATGATTTTATACATATTTGGAAAAGTTAGACTTTGGGAAGAAATGTTTTCAAATATTACTGTAAGGGGTAAGCTGAAGATGGGCCAAGGGTATGTGCTCAAACAAATATGATCATGTCACTCATTGCATAAAACTCTCCTATGGCCTTCAATGTCTTTAGATGTTGTCTTAGTTATCTAGTGCTGCTATAACAGAAATACCACAAGTTGATGGCTTTAACAAAGAGAAATTTATTCTCCTACAGTCTAGGAGGCTAAACATCCGAATTCAGGATGCCAGCTCCAAGGGAAGTCTTTGTCCCTCTGCTGGCTCTGGAGGAGGGTCCACATCATCAATCTTACCCTGCTCTAGGAGCTTCTCAGCAAAGGGACCCCGGGTCCAAAGGACATGTGCTCCTGCCTCTATTCTCTTGGTGGTATGAGGTCCCCATGTCTCTCTGCTCACTTCTCTCTTTCATATCTTGAAAGAGATTGGCTTAAGACACAATTTAATCTAGTAGATTGAGTCCTGCATCATTAACATAACTGCCACTAATGCTACCTCATTAACATCATAGAGGTAGGATTTACAACACAGGGAAATCACATCAGATGACAAAATGGTGGACAATCACACAATACTGGGAATCATGGACTAGCCAAGTTGACACACGTTTTTGGGGGACCCAATTCAATCCATGACAGATGTCAAATGATTTGATAATACCAACTCATCAGCCTGTATCTACCCTGATGGTAGTTTTTATCACACAGTGTTTTAGTTGTCTATCTGTATTTTCCCTGGTGGGTGTGGTCTATGTTATCTACTATGTTATAACTAATTCCTAGTATAGTGCCTGGCACACAATAGATGTTCAATGAAAGAATTAATATGTATTTCTTGTATTAATGATATTACTGGAAAAATTATAAGGTTCTCGAAATTCTTATCTTCTTTCTTCTCCTAAAATTATTCGAACTCTAAAATACAACATGGATATAAAATAAGATAAACTGCAGTGATTTATCATCATGAGTTGAAGGGGGTGACAAATATTATATAGGGAAATTATGTTTACAATTGTAAAGGTGTCTTGTTGCTATCCTACCACAGGGCCTTAGAATGTTATATTACAATACGTTTTAAAGGAGTATTTGTCTATACTGGTATCCCTCTGTGATGCTTTTGTTGCTGTTGGTAGTGGCGATGGTGGTGGTAGTGGTTGTGACTCATGTTTGGAGACTTTGCGTCTTTTAAAGTTTCAGTGAACATCATCGTCATCATTAAAATCATCATCATATTATTTTTATACAATAGTATTCTGTTATGACAACATTTTGGATAAGAATGCTTTATTTTATTTTATTTTTTCTTGGCTTAAAATGCTGTGATTCATTCATTAGGTCCTTCTGGTACAGTCAGATGAACTTTAAATAATATTTACCTAAAATAGTGTTGCTGAAAAGATAGTATAAGTAAGCGTGTGTGAGATGCTGTATTCATAAATGAGAAAGACATTCTGAATACATTAAGACTTTAACAGGCAAAGTGTGCAAGACCACCTCTTGTTTCATAAATGTGACAAGAGTGAGGTGATAGGAGAGGAATAGCCAGACTTTAGAACTTGGAAAACTCGCCTTCAAAACTCTGCAAAGAGAGTTATCTTTTAAAAGTAAAGTACATCACACCAAAAAAAATCCAAAGATAAATCTAGCTTGATTTATTTAATAATGATAAAAGTTAGGAAATAGAGCTATTGTATCCATATGATATTTCTCTGCTTATTTCCCTACGATAAATTTTGTTTTACCTTAAAGAAAACAGTCTTGTTTAACTTAAAGAGCAGCTATTTATTGCGTGTCTGTACTGTGCAAACTGGAGCCTTGGTGGCACAGTGGTTAAGAGCTCAGCTGCTAACCAAGAGGTAAGCAGTTCAAATCCACCAGCTGCTTTGCTCCTTGGAAACCCTATGGGGCAGTTCTGCTCTGTCCTATAAGGTTGCTATGAATCAGAATCAACTTGATGGCAAAGGGTTTTTTGTTTTGTTTTGGATATTGTGCAAGGTATTATATTATGAACTAAATTTTCTTTAAATAATACTAAGTATTTAGATTTAGTAATTGCTCACAAGAAGCTCTTGGTCAAGTTAGAACTAAACAAAATGCTATGATGGGTGGTAAATGCTGTAAGAGGGGTAACTATTCGATAATATGTTAACACCAATTATGAAACCATTATTTTAACTTGTAATTGAGATCTGAAAGGTCAAGTAAAAGCATACAGGCATTTGTGCTTGAACTTGGGTGATACGTAAACATTTGTCAGAAGCACAAAATTCAGAGGTCATTCCAAGGAGGAAAGCATGAACAGCAGCTAAGTGAAATAGCAATGGAGACGAATTCAAGAACACCAAGAGCATCAAATGAACAGCTGTGTGGAGAATTAGCATGAATCACTACACAAGAAGCAAGAAATGTTGGTTATGTCTATGCCTGAATGGTGTTATATACCACTCTGCAGAGCTGGATTTCATTTTCAGGTGGTGACTTTTAAAGAGACTGGTATAATCAGAACTGTGATTTAAAAAGATAATGGCCAGCAATGAGATTGTAAGCTTAGAGAAGTTAGAAGGCTGTGCTAAGTGTCTATATAAGATAGACTTATATGAGATAGTCTGAAGTGAGTTCAGACTCTAATTGACAGCAGCAATGAAGAAAGAACAGAATACAAAGATTTTTTGAAGCACTATTAAATAAGACTCAGTAACTGACTAAATAAGAAAGGGTAGTAGAGGTGAGTACGTCAAGGATAACTTTAAAATTTCTACAAGGAAAAGGCAGAGAATAAAAGCCAGAAAGGTAAAAGAACATCTAGAAGTCACTAGCCATGTAATCCAGGGAGGATACTAGAAATTTTCAAACCATTGCTCATCTCAGAGAGCTACTTCACTGAAGTAGTGGAAGCAAAGATCAAAGTACAGATGACCTCTTAAAACTTACAACGTCACCTCAGTGCCTCTCCTCACTACTCTGTTTATAATGCCTATCCCTCTTAGCCTAACATATGTGTCAATTGGGGTCTACCTGTGTTGTTACTATTTGTAAAAATGGCTTGGCAGAGACATCACCTCACCTCTTCCAACTTCACAAGGGGTCAAGAGAATCAAGATCGACAGCCCAAAGCTGATTCCTACGAGGCAGAGGTCAGTCATGCCTTCTCTCTTCACCATCTTTACCGATTCTAGCAACAACCATCCCTCCCACAGCACTCTCTACTGCTCTGCTGGGTTCGATAATTCATTACAACAGCCACACAGAACTCACAGACAATACTCATGATTATGGGGTTTATTAGACAAGTAACACATTACAATTCAGGTTTAGGAATGCTCAGGATATAGTTCTTCCATCAGAACAGCCTCTTCTCAGCCATGCTTGCAGGCAGGCCTCTCTCTGGCCCTTGGCCTGGCCTCTGCCCTGCTCAGGCAAGTGTTACAACTCTTTTAGCTCTGCCAGTAAGTGCTCCGTCGCACCTCACTCTGCCAGCAAGTCTCCTTGCCCACTGTGCCATCTCCTGCCAGTCTCTCCTGCTGCCGTTTCTCTGCCACCACTTCTTGCCATCTTCAGTGTTACCCTCTATCTCTCTCTCTCTCTGTCAGTCTCCTGGTTCCAGGAGCTTCTCAGTGCAGGGATCCTGGGTGCAAAGGACACGCTCTGCTCTTGGCCCTTTCTCCCTGGTGGTGGTAAGATCCTCTCCTACTCTGGAATTGGCTCTCTTTTAAGCCTAGAGGGATGGCAAAACTGACCAATCCCCTTGGTGGGCCACAATTAACTTATTTGCACAAGGCATTACAAGACCATAGCGAGAAAGGCCACACAAAAGCAGTCCATTGCACTGCAGTTTATGACGAAAACCAGGGTTTAGTGAGAGACAACTGTTGGGGTAAAATAATCCCGGGTTTTCAAATCAAGCAGGTCTGGGACCCCATCCCAGCTCTTGCCACTTACTAGTCAAGTGATTTTTGAGTAAATCACTTCTCTGTGTCCATCATTCTTCCTGTACTTACTTCACAAGAAATTTGTGAAAAATAAATTAGGTAACACCTGTGACAGATCCACCATTTTATTGCAGACTCATCTACCCTTTCGTAAAGGAAAAAAAAAAAAATCTGAAGGCACTCTTCTAAGAGTTTCATTGTTATTACCTCTTTGAAACCTCATAAAACTTCCTATGAAATAAAACACAGCTAATAAATGGCAGTTGGCTTCAGATGAAAAAGTAGTACTTTAAGCTCTGTTTTAACTGAAGGGGCTAAGATATCTTCAGACAAACACTACACTTTATTAGAAATCTTGGACCCTTACTTTAAATATTGAATCAAATGAGTATGATTCTGTTTGGATTCTATGAAGTTTCTTAACTTCCAAACGGTACTGTTAGTCCTTCTCAGTTCTTTTAATTATAATTTCAAATCATCCGAATTATGAAGAACAGAATGTTCTAAATTATAATTCTTTTTCTTCCCTAGTTTATGCAACTTTTTTTTTAAGTTTTGTAGAAGATCTACTTTCAGAACCCTGTTTGATTACTAAGAAAAGTTAATGAATATCTTATAAAGTTTTTTCCATTAGGCTTTGTTATAGTCTTATGCAATGAGACCATGATAAAGACAGAACTAAAATACATTCTTTTGAAAATGTTTTAAGGATTTTGTTATTATTACACTTTTGCTGTCATACTGGGTTGTATAAAAGGAAAGAAACATATTCCACAATCAAGTCTGTCAGTGAACACAAATGGTTTCCTTTGAAAATAATAAATAATTCCAGGGCAAATATTTGAACTTCATTTGTTCCTCACGCTTTGGCCATGGTTTGTGCCTGATGGGGAAAAAAAGAAAAAGAAAAAATCTTCAGCCCAGGTGTATCAGTACAGTCTCTGACTACTGCTTTCAAGAGGAAACATTAATTATAAAACGCTGGGTAATTAGTATAGTTCCTGGCCCATAGTAAGTCATCCAAAAATATTTATGACTGGATGCTTGAGTGAACAAATGCATTAATTAGAATCTACACATTTACATATTATTATCTAAAGTTCTTCAGTGGAGAATAAACAGCAATGTTCTACTCTTCTTTGGGCATGTTTCCATTGAAAAAATATTTTTTTTAAATCAAATAAGACAGCATTTTTCATCATAAAATAAATTTCTTTAAAATATCCATACATTGGAATATTTAGTAAGCCATTAAAAATCATGTCATTAAATGGCATTTAGTGACCTTGTAAAATGTACACAGTAGGTTGCTATGCTTAAAAGCAAGCTATTATTATTATTTTTTAATAATAAAAGCCTTGATAAAAGCATAGCCAGCTTGTTCATGTGCCAGTGAGTATATATCTGCCATTTCTGTAGGCAGTCATAGGAGTTAAGATTGGGAAATCTGAAGAAAGATTCATAAACCATGTGGAATATGAGTATGGATTTTTTTTTATTTTATTTATTTATTTTCTTGTACTTTTGATGAAGGTTTATAGAGCAAACAAGTTTCTCGTTAAGCAATTAATACACATTGTTTTGTGACATTGGTTGCCAACCACAAAACATGTCAACACTCTCTCCTTCTCAACCTTGGGTTCCTCATTACCAGCTTTCCTGTCCCCTCCTCCCTTCTCATTCTTGCCCTTGGGCTGGTGTGCCCATTTTGTCTTGTTTTGTTTTATGGGCCTGTCTAATCTTTGGCTGCAGAGCAAATCTCAGGAGTGACTTCAGTACTGAGTTAAAAAGGTGTCCGGGGCCATACTGTTAGGGTTTCTCCAGTCTCTGTCACTCCAGTAAGTCTAGTCTTTTTTGTTGTTGTTGTTCTACATTTTCATCCAACTCTATCCAGGACTCTCTATTGTGATCCCTATCAGGGCAGTCGGTGGTGGTAGCTGGGCATCATCTAGCTGTGCCGGGCTCAGTCTCGTGGAAGCTGTGGTAGTTGTGGTCCATTAGTTCTTTGTATTAATCTTTCTCTTGTGTCTTTGGTTTTCTTCTTTCTCTCTTGCTTCAGATAGGGTGAGACCAGTGGAGTATCTAAGATGGCCACTCACAAGCTTTTAAGACCCCAGACACTACTCAACAAAGCATAATGTAGAACATTTTCTTTATAAACTATGTTATGCCAATTAAGCTAGGTGTTCCCAAGACCATGGTCCCCAGAGCCCTCAGCCCAGTAATTTGGTCCCTCAGGAAGTCTGGATGTGTCTATGGAGCTTCCATGACCTAAAAGCAAGTTATAAATAATCATTTTATAATTATACACAAAAATATAACTGGGAGGAGAATCAACAAATTATTAATGATGGTTTCTCTAGATAGTAGCACTATTAGTGGTTTTGGATTTTTTTAAATAATTAGTATATTCTAAATGTTCTACAATAAATAAGCATTGTTATTGTATTTACTCACTCATTCAACACATTAACTGAGTGGCTACAATATGTTAAGCAACCAAGCTAGGGTCTGGAGATTTGTTAGTGACCCCAATAAATTGGATCCTTGAATTTATCATTTAAGCATTTTAAGTAGTCAGAGACCATTGTATACATGCTATACTTGCAAATATATGAATTCACACGCAGACACATACATACTTTTAAAATACTGGATGCTGAAAAAATTGACAATTGATGAAAGAAGGACTTTCGGCAACATGGCACTCTAGGCAGAAGCACCACAGCTTCCCTCCACAGCAAAGATCCAAAAAACTAAGCCAAACAGAGAAAACAGCAGTCCTGAAACCCTAAGCATCAAATGAAGAGATAAAGAGCTCAGCCAAGCACCAAACAGAATGAAAAAACTGACAGAGAAGAGAGAGCGAAGGGACATACATGCAGAGGTACCCTATCAGCTTACACAGTACAGATCCACCATCTTGGACTCCTATCAGAGACCAACGAACAAGGGGTACAAGAAAGCAGCTTCACGGAGCTTCCAGCAGGAGACTGAATAACCAGTAATCAACAATATTCGCCTTCCCACCCCCCACCCTTCTTCATCCCCACTCAGCCTCCTCTGCTTCCTGCAGCCACAGTCTCTTGGCCAGGAAGCACCGGCTGCTAGGATTCTGCCCACCCGCACTGGCCGACTCCCTGGGTGCCGTTTGTTGGCTGCTGGCATTGCTTTTTGCTGTTTCTTTTGATTTCTTCCTTGCCTCCCACTGCCTCCCCCTCCTTTTACTCGAGTGGCTGGCTCCATGCACCATCTTTGCTTCTTCCTGAGAGGCTGTGGAGCTCCTCTCAAGTGTGGGACTGCTTCCCAGTCCTTGCTGCCATGCTAGTGGGATCCTGGGGCTTTTTTGTTTGTTTGCTTTGAATTTTTTGTTTGTTTTCTTTTTCTTCTCTCGAGATGGGGGCCCGTTCTGGCCAGGTGGTGCTGCGCAGCTTGGGATCTACCCCCTCAGCTTGCACAGATGCACAGAGGGATTCCTGAGGGTATTTCTTTTTTCATGGTTTTTTTTTTTTCCCTGTTTTTTGGAGGGGTTTTCTTGTACTTTTTTTTTTTTTTTAATTTGTTTTGTTTTCTTTTTCCCCTTTCTCCCATTTTGTCTTTCTTCATTACTCAGATTCTCATCTCTCTATACTTTCCTTCTCTTCCTGTCCCCTGAATACCTAGTGCTGAGTGACACTTCTACATCTTCTAGCCAGGCTGTAGTTCAACATCTGGGAACAACTTCCCCAGACCTCGTAGCCACATTGGTGGGAATCCCTGGGAGCTTTACTTTTCTTTTTTCTTTCTAATTTTTATTTCTTCATTCTTTTTGTTTCTTTTCTATTCTTTTCTTTTTCTTCTTCCCCTTTTCATTTTTCTCCATTTTATAGTCTCTCATCTCTCCACTCCAACGGCAAGCTCCCCTAGCACTCTTTTTTTTGTTTGTTTGTATGTTTTTGGCTCCTGTTACTCTCTCCTCTCTCCCATACCCATCTTAGCTCCACACGTCACAATCTCCCCACTCCATCTTGCCTAACTGCACTGTGCGTTTAACATCACACCACCAAGCAGTGCAAGCACAGCCTACCAGAACCTGCCCTGCACAGATTACTGGCCCACCCTGGTGGCTGTAGTAAGTGTCACAAAAAACCCATCCCAGAAACTCCTCTTCAGCTAAACTTGCCCTGCTGTACCATATCTGAATGACTGACCCTGCCAATTGGAGAAGGAAGCAAAAGGTATCGTCCCCACAGACGAGCAAACAACAAAGAACACACAACCCACCTGCTCAGTCATATGAAACAAACAAATCTACAATCAATAACTAGAAAAATAACTACTGAATGCCCTGAAGACAGCAGACAATATCGAAACATTTACAAAAACAGGACCAGATGGTTCCAGTAGGCAGCCAAAATAAAATACCAGATGACTTTCCAGTAGAAGAAAAGGCACTAGGACTACCTGATAGGGAATTCAAATCTCTAATACTCAGAATTATCCAAGAGTTGAAGCAAAAGGCAGACAAAAATAAGAAAAAATAGACAAATTCATACAAAAGGCAGACAAATTCATGGAAAATATAGACCAAAAAATGGAAGAATTCAGGAATCTAATGCAAGAACAAAATGCCAAAATAAATGCACAACCAGAAATTATACAAAAACAACAATTAGAAATCCAAAAGATAAACAACAAGATTTCAGAGATGGACAGTGTCATAGAAGGGCTGAGGCGGTGGAAGACAGGATCAGTGGAATTGAAGACAAATACTTGGGTACAATTCTGTTTGAGGAAAACTTGTAAAAAAAGAACAAACAAAAATGAAGAGACCCTGAGAATTATTTGCAATACAATCAAAAGCAAAAATTTTCGAGTGATCGGAGTTCCAAAACAAGGGCAGAAAACAGAAAACACAGTGAGGATCATTGAAGAACTGCTGACCCAAAACTTCCCCAATATCATGAAAGATGAAAAGCTGACCATCCAAGAAGCTCAACAAACCCCATATAGGAAGGACCCCAAAAGAAAATCACCAAGGCTTATCATAATCACATTCACCAAAACCAAAGGCAAACAAAGAATCCTGAGAGCAGCTCATGAAAAACAAGAAGTCACATACAGAGGAGAAACAATAAGGCTAAGCTCAGATTATTCTGCAGAAACCATGCAGGCAAGAAGGCAATGGAATGACATATCAAACCTTGAAAGAAAAAAATTGCCAGCCAAGAACAATGTATCCTGCAAAACTCTTGTTCAAATATGATGGTGAAATTAGGACATTTCCAGATAAACAGAAATTCAGGGAATATGTAAAAACCAAACCAAATTTATAAGAATTATTAAAGGGAGTGCTTCGATCTGAGAACAAATAACTTCAGCTCACAGGCTGAATCTAGGATGCAGGATCGTACCAGCCAATAGCAATCTAGGAAATGAACTCTTAAGGACTATCCAAAACCAAAAGAAGTACAACAGGGAATCAGAGCAGTTAATCTGTAAACGACAACAACATCAGAACAATAAAAGAGGGACTAAATGGTGTAGTTACAGAACCTTCTAATGGAGAGCAAGGCAAGGCAATACCAGGTAATAATAGACTGCTTCAAACTTAGAAAGGTAAGGGTAAATTTCATGGTAACCACAAAGAAAGTTAACAAACATACTCATAAAAATAAAGAGTAAAAACATAGAGTCTCAGTAAAAACAAAACCCACAAGGACAAAAGAAATGAAAAAAAATCCACAAACAAAAGGAATTCAGCACAGGAAAGTAAGAGGAACAAAGAAAACGTCAGCTCATAACATGGATGAAACTGGAGAACGTTATGCTGAGTGAAATAAGTCAATCACAAAAGGACAAATACTGTATGAGACCTCTATTGTAAAAACTCATGAAAAAGTTTACACACAAAAAGTAACAATCTTTGTTGGTTACAAGGGATGGGAGGGGTGGGGGGGAAATACTAAATAGACAATAGATAAGTGGTATCTTTGGTGAAGGGTGAGACAGTACACAATACTGGGGAAGCCAGCACAACTTGTACAAGGAAAGGTCATGGAAGCTCCATAGACACATCCAAACATCCTGAGGCACTGAATTGCTGGGTGGAGGGCTGTTGGGACCATGGTCTCGGGGAACATCTAGCTCAATTGGCATAACACAGTTTATGAAGACAATGTTCTACATTCTACCTTGGTGAGTAGCGTTTGGGGTCTTAAAAGCCTGTGAGCAGCCATCTAAGATACTCCACTGGTCTCATTCCTTCTGGAGCAAGGGAGAATGAAGAGAACAGGATACAAGGAAAAGATTCGTCCAAAGGACTAATGGACCACAGCTACCAAGGCCTCCACCAGACTGAGTCCAGTACAGCTAGATGGTACCCGGCTACGAGCACTGACTGGTCTGACCAGGATCACAACAGAGGGTTCTGGACAGAGCTGGAGAAGGATGTAGAACAAAATTCTAACATACAAAAAAAGAAGGCCAGATTTACTGGCCTGAAAGAGACTGGAGAAACCCCGAGAGTATGGCCCCCAGACACGCTTTTAGCTCAGTGGTGAAGTCACCTCCGAAGTTCACCTTTCATCTGGAGATTGGTCAGCCCCATAAATCAAAACAGGACTAATGAGGCACAGCAGTCCAGGGAGAGTGACTAGAAGGCAGAAGGGGACAAGAAAGCTGGTGATGGAACTCAAGGTTGAGTAAGGACAGTGCTGACATGTAGCGGTGTTGTTAACCATTGTCATAGGGCAACATGTGTACTAACTGTTTGAGAAACTATTTTGTTCTGTCAACCTCATCTAAAGTGAGAATAGCAGCACAACTGGAAGAACAGAATCGACGTCACTGAATTGTGCATGTAGAAATATTTGGAATGGTGTATCTTTGGCTATGAATATTTTCACCAAAAAAAAAAGGTCGAGAAGGGAAAGTGTTGACATGTCGTGGGGTTGTTAACCAATGTCATAAAACAAAATGTGTACTGACTATTTAATGAGAAACTATTTGTTCTGTAAACCTTCACCTAAAGTACAATTAAAAAAAAAAAAGAAATTGATGAAAAATTTACTAGTGGATAAGAAACTGATATCGAACTCTTAAAATATATAGGAATACATTTCAAGAGTCAAAAAAAAAGTGTGCACTTTTGACTAATTTATCCAACTACAAAGAAATGTCATGAGCAATAATTTAAATGTGGGAAAAGTGAGTGCATAAAAATATTTATTGTGTTTCATAATGTGAAAATACATATTTCATATATACTCTAGAAAACTAGAAAAATACTTAAAAGTAGAAAAAGGGAAAAAATTATCCCTAGTATCACTTCTCTAAAACAACCTTTGAAATATAAATTCAAGTTAGATGCAGGAGGTTTAAATATTCCATCTTACCCCCACTTGTAAGAAAATATCTGGTGTCTGTATAACAAATAGGAGTCCCTGGTGGTGCAAACAGTTAAGTGCTCAGCTACTAATGAAAAGGTTAGGGTATGAGTCCCAGAGGCACCTCAGAAGAAAGTCCTGAGGATCTACTTCTGAAATGTCACATCCATTGAAAGCTCTGTGGAGTGCAGTTCTAGTATGAAACACATGGGGGCACCATGAGTCAAAACAGAGTTGACGGCAACTGGTGGTATTTGCACGTCTTTCTCTACTTTAAAAAAAAAAAAAAGTTTATCTTAATTTCTTAGATTTCAGTCTAGGCCAGATTAAAACTCGCCCCCCCCCCCACCCCCCGCCAATATCATTTCCCATAAGCCAGCCTCCCACCCACAACTCGCTTCCAAATACACTCAACTAATACATCTCATTCTCCAAAGCTGCCTGACTCACTTTCTCATGGGAATGTTTCATGGTCTCCCTGCATTTTCAATGATTTTTTTTCCTTGTGTATCCACTAATGGAAATCATTTAAAGAACTAACTAAAATGTCAGCTTATGGGTGACACTTCAAAATGCTTACAGTAAAAAATCTTCTCCCTTTTCTGTTTGATTTTTTACTTCGCACTTGCCACATTCCTTTGGTTAGTATGGTTAGTCCTGTACATATTTTTGTCTCCATCTAGACTGTAAATCTTTCAAAGCAGGGTCTGTGTTTTTAATGGTATATTCCTCTACACACGAATCAAGCAGGATGTCTCATTTCTCCTGGGAAAATAATCCGTATTTCCTGGAATAAATTAGTTCAATTCAATATGTGTGCAGATCTCTGTGAATATGCTCCCCACAGAGTTGATGGAGTGTCTGATTCCACCTAATTTGAGTTGTGCTTCAAAATATGAATTGAAAAAATTGTAAACCAAAAGTCAATATAATTTTTGTTTTAATGAAGTAAATGACACTTTGATGACAATAACGTCTATAAAATCTTGTAGTCACTTAGTTAATACAAAATTTGCAGATCTGCAATGTTAATTTCATATTTAAAAGCATTATTCTAAATGTGGTGTCCCTGGGCTCTGCTTTTCTTATCTGCATTCATACTCTCCCGGGTAAGTTCTCCTTTTTGTCCCATGACTTAAATACCATCCCTGTCAATTACTATTTCTAGCTTTGTTCTGCCTGAAATTCCAGACTCAGATATATATTCTCTATGTGACTTCTCTACAACAAAGTCTAATGAGCACTTTAAACTGTTGCCTAACACAGGAGAGTTTATTTAATTGAGAATCTTGCCAAATCCCTTATGGGAAGAAAGAGGTGGCTCATTTGTTCATGAAAACATCTTCTGAATAACCGAGATGCTTCTGAAAGGTTCCTTATCTCTTGTTCTGGATTTTTCACTACTTCCACTGTTGATGCACCTATTGATATTGCAGAAAAAGCAATATTTCCCACTGCACCCTGAATGACTCATGATTATCTCATTGCTGCTATGTTATAGATGCCCAATGAAGTTAACCAGAGGATGGTGATCCTATTGTACCTTCCGTAAAATGTGCTTCCTGCACTTGCTACCAGTTACCTGTGCTACCATGATGTCTTCTGGTGTTACCACAGCCCCAAGACTTAAATTAACAGTTCTAAACTGATTTCTATCTCAAGGTTAGTGTCCTATATTATCATTCCAAAAAACAACTAAATCAAAGCAGTTGCTGTCATGTCGATTCCTATTCATAGCAACCCTATTCCAAGTCCCATTAAATTATGCTTTCACTTAGAAGCTGCATTGTATTTTAATAGTAATTTTATTATTTAATAATGTCACTAACAAGCATTCTTTTAAAATATTTTCATGAACAATTTAAACTGCTTTTACCTTAGTTAGGAATCAATCTATTTGAACTGCACGACAAGGATTAAATCTTTACCCCTAAACTAATATTAACTGAATTAAACATTTTTATCCCATTAATCACAAATTTGAAAATATAAAAGTATATTTTTAATATGTGACAAGAGATTAATCTCGCTAACCTAATCCAAAGCTTATGCATTCTCTCTTTTGAATTCTAAACCAATTAGAAATTAATCCCTCATTTTAGACTTTAATATGCTAGTATTAAGATTTTTTGAAAAAATCCATCATTCATTTCTAGGTCAAGGTGACTGACTACCTAGGCTTTTATTTACCTCCCTCCCTTAAACCCTTGAAGTGCCAGAAAAAGCAATCCTAGAAAAACAAGAAGGATACCATCAGAGAGCAAGGATTATTGAAGAATTTCTTAAAGAAATAAAGCAGATGGGGTTTAATTGGAAAAGAAACCCCAGAGAGGTGAGCAACTGACAGCTCAATAGGGCCTGCTGAAAAAAGGAAGTTTTCCAAATAGAACACCAAAAAACTCCCCAGGATCAGAGAAAGACTAGCCCAGGAGCTAGAGCAGCCCACAGCGCAGTTGGTAGAGTATTTAATGAAAGGGCTATGGAACTGCTGTGTCAGGATACAGCTCTCAGGCACAAGCTAAAGAGCTCTAAATTAATTGGGGAACTTGCCTTAGGGAATCCCCAGTGTCTGGTTGGTGCCAGGGAGAGAAGTAAGCCAATGTCCCAGTCAACTTCTAGTTAAAAGGTAGATACTGAGTCCCTTCAAGTGGATCCATGGAACCAAATGGATAATCTATATATAAAAGTTAAAAATTCCAGTAGAAAATGTGGTAAATACGTTCAGAATCTTAGATAAGAAAAAGCCATCATAAGCCAAACAAATTCAAGCAGGCATAAAAGAAAGACTGGCATATTTTACAACTTAGTTTTAACTTTATCTTGACATATGTGCCATAAAACAAGTTAGAAGACAAAGCAAAGTACAGGGAAAGGGTACACATTATATAGAACAGAACAAGATGTGATCTTCCTAATATATAAAGAACTGCTTTGAATCAATGTGAAGAGAAAAAAAAAAAAAAAACAATAGAAAAATGCCATATGAGCAGGTAACTCACTACAAATAAATAACACAGGTATATTCAAAGTTACCCATGACCAAACCAAACCCACTACCATCAAGTCAATTCTGACTCACAGAGGCCCTATAAGACAGAGTAGAACTGCCCCCATAGGGTTTCCAAGGCTGTAAATCTTTACAGAAGCAGTCACATCTGTCTCCCCTGGAGCAGCTGGTGGGTTCAAACTGTAGACCCTTTGGTTAGCAGCTGAGCACTTAACCACTGTGCCACCAGGGCTCCTTACCCATGATCAGGGGAATGCAAATAAAAATAATCATGCACTAGACTTAAAAATGTATTTATAGTATGTAACGTTGGCAGGCATTGTGAGGAAAATGACGTTCCCACTTACTCTTACTTAAGTATAAACTGATATGAAAAATGTTTAAAACGTAATTTGGCAGGATTTTTCAAAATTTAGCATTGTGGGTAGAAGGTTAACAAAATTGAGGAACTGAACTTGGGTTCAGTTAACTTTATAGTTTTCTTGAACGGAGAACTTGATAAAGGTCGAATGTCAGCTGTTTTACCAGGCCAAACAGTTGGTGGTAAAAAATGTTCCCTTTTGATTAAATGTGACTAGATCTGCAGGCCTATGATGAGAAGTCATTATTTGGACCTTATCTGCGTGTTGTAACTCTCATGGGGGAAAAAAAGAAAATCTGATTCTGCCTCCTGGCAAACTGAGTTTCTTATTCTACCTTTTTAAGTGAATATGATCCCAAGAGTAAATCCGAATGTTTAGACAGACCTATTAAGATTTCTGGTTTGCACTAAAACTTGCATAAAACGTTTATATTAATTTAACGTAAATGAAACTATTTATAAGCAGTAAAACATTTTTTTAAATATAGAAATGTTATAAATACCCAACAATAGTCAAAAAAAAAAAAAAAAAAGTTGCCATAGAGTCAATTCTGACTCATGGTGACTCCATGTATATCAAAGTAGAACTGCGCTCCACAGGGTTTTCAGTGGCAAATTTTTGGAACTAGATCACCAGGCCTTTCCTCCAAGGCACCTCTGGGTGAACTCCAACTGTCAACCTTTTGGTTAGCAGCCTAGCACGTTAATCCTTATACCACCTAGGGACTCCAACAATACCAGAAAGGATAAATATATTTTCCTTATCTATGCTATGTAATATTTTATACATTCTAAATATACTGAGGTGACTTTGTATCATTAAAATGGATGGTTACTGATATGTTCTTCAGAAAAAAAAAAAAAACCTGCAAAACAATATGTACTTTTTTTTTTTTTTTGAAGTTCAGTAATTTTTTTTTTTTTAATTGTAGTTCAGGTGAAGGCTTACAGAACAAATAGTTTCTCATGAAACAGTAGTACACATGTTGTTTTATGACATTGGTTAACAACCCCACAACACGTCAACCCTCTAACTTCTCAATCTTATTTTTTTTGGTGAAAATACACATAGCCAAAGATACACCATTTCAAAAATTTCTACATTCACAGTTCAGTGACATTGACTACGCTCTTCCAATTGTGCTGTTATTCTCACTTAAGATGAAGGCTTGAAGAACAAAATAGTTTCTCATTTAACACTTACTACAAATGTTGCCCTATGACTATGGTTAACAGTCTCACAACACATCAACAACATCTTTCCTCAACCTTGGGCTCCCTATCACCAGCTTCCTTGTCCCCTTCTGCCTTCTGGCCTTGTCACTAGACTCCTGTACCTCGTTAGTCTCATTTGGTTTTACAGGGTTGTCCGCTCCCAGGCTGAACAGTGAACCTTGGAGGTAACTTCACCACCGAGCTAAAAGGGTGTCTGGGGGCCATACTCTCAGGTTTCTCCAGTCTCCTTTAGGCCAGTAAATCTGGCCTTTGTATTGTAAGTTAGAATTATGCTCTACATCCTTCTCCAGCTCTGTCCAGAACCCTCTGTTGTGATCCTGGTCAGAGACATCAGTGATGGTAGCCGGGCACCATCTAGCTGTACTGGACTCAGTCCAGCGGAGGCCTTGGTAGCTATGGACAATTAGTCCTTCGGACTAATCTTTTCCTTGTATCCTGTTCTCTTCATTCTCCCTCACTCCCGAAGGAATGAGACCAGTGGAGTATCTTAGATGGCTGCTCGCAGGCGTTTAAGACCCCAGACGCTACTCACCAAGGTAGAATGTAGAGCATAGTCTTTACAAGCTGTGTCATGCCAGTTGAGCTAGATGTTCCCCAAGACCATGATCCCCACAGCCCTCCGCCCAGCAATTCAGTCCCTCAGGGAGTTTGGATGTGTCTATGGGGCTTCCATGACCTTTCCTTGTACAAGTTGTGCTAGTTTCCCCTGTATTGTGTACTGTCTCACCCTTCACCCAAGATACCACTTATCTATTGCCTATTTAGTATTTCCCCCCCACCCCTCCCATCCCTGGTAACCAACAAAGATTGTTACATTTTGTGTGTGAACATTTTCATGGGTTTTTACAATAGAGGTCTCATGCAATATTTGTCCTTTTGTGATTGACTTATTGCACTCAGCATAATGTCCTCCAGTTTCATCCATGTTATGAGATGCTTCACAGATTCATTGTTGTTCTTTCTCGTTACATAGTACTCCACTGTGTGTATGTACCATAGTTCGTTTATCCATTCATCTGTTGATGGGCATCTAGGTTGTTTCCATCATTTTGCTATTGTGAACAATGCTGCCATGAACATAGGTGTGCATATGTCTATTCGAGTGACGACTCTTATTTCTCTAGGATATATTCCTAGGAGTGGGATTGCTGGATCAAATGGTATGTCTATTTCTACCTTTCTGAGGAAGCGCCATATCATTTTCCAAAATGATTGTATCATTTTGCATTCCCACCAGCAGTGCATAAGTGTTCCGATCTCCCCACAGCCCCTCCAACATTTGTCATTTCCAGTGTTTTTGATTCGTGCCAGTAATATCGGGATGAAATGGTATCTCATTGTGGTTTTAATTTGCATTTCTCTAATGGCTAGTGATCGGGAGCATTTCCTCATGTGTCTGTTGGCCATTTGAATGTCTTCTTTGGTGAAGTGTCTGTTCATTTCCTTTGCCCATTTTTTAATAGGATTATTTGTCTTTTTGTTGTAGAGGTGTTGGATTTTCTTGTAGATTATGGAGATTAGACCTTTGTCTGACTTGTACTGTCCAAAAATTTTTTCCCAGTCTGTAAGTTCTCTTTTTACTCTTTTGGTGAAGTTTTTTGAAGCGCATAGGTGTTTGATTTTTAGAAGATCCTTGTTATCTAGCTTATCTATTGGGTTTTGTGTATTGATGGTTATGGTTTGTATCCTGTTAATGCCATGTATTAAGGCCTGAAGTGTTGGTCTTATTTTTTCTTCTATGAACTTTATAGTTTTAAGCTTTATATTCAGGTCTTTGATCCATTTTGAAGTAGTTTTTGTATATGCTGTGAAGTATGGGTGCTGATTCATTTTTTTGCAGATGGATATCCAGTTTTGCCAGCATCATTTGTTAAAAAGATCATCTTTTCCCCATTTGATGGACTTTGGGCACTTGTCGAAGATCAGGTGACCGTAGGTGGATGGATTTACATCTGCGTTCTCAATTCTGTTCCATTGGTCAATGTATCTGTTGTTGTACCAGTACCAGGCTGTTTTGACTACTGTAGCTGTATAGTAGGTTCTGAAGTCAGGTAGTGTGAGTCCTCCAACTTTATTCTTCTTCTTCAATAGCGCTTTACTTATTTGGGGCTACTTCCCTTTCCATATAAAGTTAATGATTAGTTTTTCCATCTCTTTGAAGAATGCTGTTGGTATTTTGATCGGGATTGCATTGTATTTGTAAATTGCTTTGGGTAGAATTGTCATTTTCACAATGTTGAGTCTGCCTATCCATGAGCATGGTATGTTTTTCCATTTATGTAGATCCCTTTGGGTTTCATGCAGTAGTGTTTTGTAGTTTTCTTTGTATAGGTCTTTTACATCCTTGGTCAGATTTATTCCTAAGTATTTTATCTTTTTAGGGGCTATTGAAAATGGTATTGTTTTCCTGATTTCCTTTTCATCATTCTCCTTACTGGTGTATAGGAATCCAACTGATTTTTGAATGTTTATCTTGTATCCTGCTACTCTGCTGAATCTTTCTATTAGTTCCAGTAGATTTCTTGTGGAGTCTTTAGGGTTTTCTATGTATAGTATCATATCATCTGCAAACAGGGACAGTTTAACTTCTTCATTACCAATTTCGATGCCCTTTATTTCTTTTTCCTGCCTTATTGCTCTAGCTAGAATTTCCAGCACAATGTTAGATAGGAGTGGTGATAAAAGGCATCCTTGTCTTGTTCCTGTTTTCAAGGGGAATATTTTCAGACTATTTCCATTAAGAATGATGTTGGCCATTGGTTTTGCATAGATGCCCTTTATTATGTTGAGAAATTTCCCTTCTATACCTATTTTATTGAGAGTTTTTATCAGGAATGGGTGTTGGACTTTGTCAAATTCCCTTTTTGAGTCAATTGAGATGATCATGTGATTCTTTTCTTTCCTTTTATTTATGTGGTGGGTTACGTTGATTGATTTTCTAATGTTGACCCATCCTTGCATACCTGGTATGAATCCTACTTGGTCGTGGTGTATTATTTTTTGATATGATGCTGAATTCTACTGGCTAGAATTTTGTTCAGAATTTTTGCATGTATATTCATGAGAGATATTGGTCTGTAATTTTCTTTTTTTGTGATGTCTTTGCCTGGTTTTGGTATCAGCGTTATGCTGGCTTCATAGAATGCATTTGGAAGTGTTGCTTCCTCTTCTATGCTCTGAAATAGCTTGAGAAGTACTAGTACAAGCTCTTCTGTAAATGTTTTGTAGAATTCTCCAGTGAAGCCATCTGGGCCAGGGCTTTTTTTGGTTGGGAGGTTTTCTTATTACCTATTCAATCTCTTCTCTTGGTATGGGTTTGTTCAGATTTTCAACATCACTTTGTTGTAGTTTGGGTAGGCCGTGTGTTTCTAGAAATTTATCCATTTCCTCTAGGTTTTCAAATTTGTTGGAGTATAGTTTTTCATCATATTCTGTTATAATCCTTTTTATTTCAGTTGGGTCTGTTGTAATGTCTCCCATTTCTTTTCTTATTTGGGTTATTTGTGTCCTCTCTTGTTTTTCTTTTGTCAGTCCAGCCAGTGGTTTGTCAATTTTGTTGATTCTTTCAAAGAACCAACTTTTGGTTTTGTTGATTCTTTCTATTGTTTCTCTGTTCTCTATTTCATTGATTTCTGCTCTGATCTTTACTATTTCCTTTCTTCCGGTGGTTGTGGGCTTTTTTTGCTGTTCTCTTTCTATTTGTTTGAGTTGTGTACTTAATGTTTTGATTTTGTCCCTTTCTTCTTTTTTGATATGTGCATCTATTGCTATAAATTGTCCTCTGAGGACTGCCTTTGCTGTGTCCCAAAGGTTTTGGTATGATGTGTTTTCTTTCTCATTTGATTCTAGGAATTTTTTGATTCCATCTTTGATTTCCTCTATTATCCACTGATGTGTAAGCAGGGTATTATTCAGTTTCCATGTAGTTGATTTTTTTCCTTGCTCTTTCTATTGTTAATTTCTACATTGATGGCATTGTGTTCAGAGAAGATACTTTGAATTATCTCAGCGTTTTGGATCTTGTTGAGGATTGCTCTGTGGCCTACGATGTGGTCTATTCTGGAGAACGTCCCATGTGCATTGGAAAAGAATGTGTACTTTGCAGAGGTTGGATGGAGTGTTCTATGTATGTCTATGAGGTCAGGTTGGCTGATTGTGCCCTTTAGGTCCTCTGTATCTTTGCTGAGTTTTTTCTTAGTTGTTCTGTCCTTTACTGAGAGTGGTGCGTTCAAGTCTCCTACTATTATTGTGGAACTATCAATTTCTCTTTTCAGTGTTGTTAGAGTTTGTTTTATATATTTTGGAGCCCTGTCATTGGGTGCGTAGATGTTTATTATGTTTATGTCTTCATGATGGATCATCCCTTTAATCATTATATAGTGTCCTTTGTCTTTTATGGTAGATTTCGTTTTAAAGTCTATTTTATCTGAGATTAAAATTGCCACTCCTGCTCTTTTTTGGTAGTTATTAGCTTGATATATTTTTTTGCAACCTTTGACTTTTAATAAATTCACATCTTTGTTTCTAAGGTGTGTTTCCTGTAGGCAGAGTATTGATGGATCCTGTTTTCTTATCCATTCTGTCACTCTCCATCTCTTTATGGGTGCATTGGGTCCATTTACATTCAGTGTAATTATTGATAGATGTTAGTTTGTTGCTGTCATTTTCTAGTGCTTTTTTTTGTGGTGCTGAAGTTTTCTTTGTTCTTACTCGCTTGTGCTGACTTACTTTTGTTTGTGGATTTTGTGTTCATTTCTTTTGTTTTTGTAGGTTTTGTTTTTGCTGAGACTTTATGTTTTTCCTCTTTTTTTTATGAGTATGTTTGTTAACTTTCTTTGTGCTTACCATGAATTTTACCCTTATCTTTCTAAGTTTGAAGCAGTCTACCAATACTTGGTATCGCATTGCTTTCCTCTCCATGAGAAGGTTCTATAGCTATGCCGTTTATTCCTTCTTTTATTGTTTTGATGTTGTTGTCATTTACTGATTAACTGCTCTGATTCCCTGTTGTATTTCTTTTGGTTTTGGATAATCCTCGAGAGTTCATTTCCTAGATTGGTATCTGGCTGGTATGATCCTGTGTCCTAGGTTCTGCCTGTGAGCTGAAGCTGTTTGTCCTCAGATCAAAGAACTCGCTTTAATAATTCTTGTAAGTTTGGTTTGACTTCTACATATTCCCTTAATTTCTGTTTATCTGGAAATGTCCTAAATTCACCATCACATTTGAATGAGAGTTTTGCAGGATATATTATTCTTGGCTGGCAATTTTTTTTCTTTCAAGATTTTATAAATGTCATCCCATTACTTTCTTGCTTGCATGGTTTCTGCCAAATAATCTGAGCTTAGTCTTTTTGTTTCTCCTCTGTATGTGACTTCTTGTTTTTCACAAGCTGCTCTCAGGATTCTTTGGCTGTCTTTGGTTTTGGTGAGTGTGATTATGATATGCCTTGGTGATTTTCTTTTGGGGTCTCTTCTATATGGGGTTTGTTGAGCTTCTTGGATGGCCAGCTTTTCATCTTTCATGATATTGGGGAAGCTTTCTGTCAGCAGTTCCTCAATGATCCTCTCTGTGTTTTCTGTTTTCTTCCCCTGTTCTGGAATTCCAATCACTCTCAGATTTTTGCTTTTGATTGTGTCCCACATAACTCTCAGGGTCTCTTCATTTTTCTTTGTTCTTTTTTCTGAGTTTTCCTCAAACAGAGTTGTATCCAAGTGTTTGTCTTCAATTTGACTGATCCTGTCTTCCACCATTTCAAATCTGCTTGTCAGCCCTTCTATGACACCATGCATTTCTGAAATCTTGTTGTTTATCTTTTGGATTTCTAACTGTTGTCTTTGTATAATTTCTAGTTGTGAATTTATTTTGGCATTTTGTTCCTGCATTATTTTCCTGAATTCTTCCAATTTTTTGTCTGTATTTTCCATGAATTTGTCTATTTTTTTCCCTCATGTTTGTCAGCTTTTTGCCTCAGTTCTTGGAGAATTCTGAGTATTAGAGATTTGAATTTCCTACAGGTAGTTCTAGTGCATTTTCTCCCACAGGAGAGTCATCTGGCGTTTTATTTTGGACACCTACTGGAACCATCCTGTCCTGTTTTTTTAAATGTTTTGATATCATCTGCTGTCTTCGGGGCATTCAGTAGTTATTTTTCTCATTTATTGATTGTAGATTTGTTTGTTTCATCCCTTTTTTAAAAAAAAATATTTGCCTCTGTCTGAGCAGGCAGACTGTGTGTTCTTTGTTGTTTGCTCATCTGTGGGCACAATACTTTTTGCCTCCTTCTCGTACTGGCAGGGTCAGTCACTCGGATATGGTACAGCAGGGCAGGTCTAGCTGAAGAGGAGTTACTGGGATGGGTTGTTTGTGGCAATTACTACAGCCACCAGAGTGGGTCAGTAATCAGTGCAGGGCAGGTTCCAGTAGGCCGTGCCTGTGCTGCTTGGTGGTGTGATGTCAAGTTTACACTGCAGGTAGGCAGGATGCAAGCGGGGAGATTGTTATGTGTGGAGCTAACATGGATATGGGAGAGAGGAGAGAGGAACAGGAGCCAAAACATACAAACAAACAAAAAAGAATGCTAGGGGTGCTTGCCATTGGAGTGGAGAGATGAGCAACTATAAAATGGAGAAAAACAGAAAGGGGAAGAGGAAGAAAAGAAAAGAATGAATGAATAAAAATCAGAAAGGTTAAAGAACTGAAAAGTTCCCAGGGATCCCACCGGTGCAGCTATGAGGTCTGGGGAAGTCGCTCTCAGGTGTTGCAGTACAGCCTGGCTAGAAGGCATAGAGGTATACAACACCAGGTATTCAGGGAACAGAAAGAGAAGGAAGATATAGAGAGACGAGAAACTGTGCAATGAAGAAAGTTAAAAAGGGAAAAAGAGGGAAAAGAAAACAAAACAAATTAAAAAAACAAAGAAAGAACAAGAAAAGCCCTCAGAAAAAAAGAAAAAAAACAACGAAAAAAGAAATGTTCTCAGGGATCCCTCTGCACGTCTGTGGAAGCCTAAGGGGAGTCTCCTTGCCACACAGCTCTGCCTGGCCAGAAAGGGCTCCCAACTCAAGAAAAGGAAAAGAAAACAAACAAACAATTCAAAACAAACAAATGAACAAAAGCCTCAGGATCCCACCAGCACAGCGGCCCAGACCAGGAAGCAGCTCCACACTCCAATGGAGCTCCACAGCCCCTCAGGAAGAAGCAAAGATGGTGCATGGAAACAAGTACTCAAGCGAAAGGAGGGGGAGGTGGCGAGAGGCAAGGAAGAGATCAAAAGAAGTGGAAAAAAACAACACCAGCAGCCAACAAATGGCACTCAGAGAGCCACCCGTTCAGATGTGTGGAATCCAAGCAGCTGGTGTTTCCCGGTCAAGAGATTGTGGCCACGGGAAGCAGAAGAGGCCGAGTCGGGGTGAAGAGAGGTGGGGAGTGGGGAAGCATGTATTGAAAATTACCGGTTGTTTTGTCTCCCGCTGGAGGCTCCGTGAGACTGCTTTCTCGTACCCCCGTTTGGTGGTCTCCAATAGGAGTCCAAGATGGTGGATCTGCGCTGCATAAGCTGGTAGGGGACCTCTGCATGAATCTCTCCTCGCTCTCCATTCTCTGTCAGTTTTCTCACTCCATTTGGTTCTTGGCTGAGTTCTTTATCTCTTCATTTGATGTTTTAGGGTTTCAGGATTGTTGTATTCTCTGTTCGGCTTAGTTTTTCGGATCTTTGCTGTGGAGGGACAGCGTGGTGCTTCTGCCTAGAGTGCCATTTTGCTGGAACTATGTACTGTTTTTTGTATGTGTGTGTATGTGAGATCTGTATCTCTATGTATTCATATATAAACAGATATAAATATACACATATTTTAAATGTGCATAAATTTTAAAATATACATTTCAATATCCATATTGGTAAGGAGCCCTAGTGACACAAGCTGCTAACCCAAAAGTTGGTGGTTCAAGCCCACCAGCCGCTCCAAAGGAGAAAGTTGTGGCAGTTTGCTTCCGTAAAGGTTACAGCCTTGGAAACCCTATGGGACAGTACTGTTCTGGCCTACGGGGTCACTATGAGTCAGAATCGACTCAAATGCTATGGGTTTTGGTATCCATATTTGTTATTCCTGGGGAATGGACTGTATTTGGTAGAGTGTGAGATGAGAACATTCTGATAGTTCTTTTACATGCTTATATATTATCTCAGTTTTTACATGGAGCATATATTACTTTTGACTGTTTAATAAACATCATAATCTACCACTGAAATTTACCCAGTTGTAAAAAATCCCAATATGTCATATTCATAGTCATATATAAAAATTAAAAAAAAAAAAAAAACCATTGCCAACGAGTCAATTCCGACTTATAGCAACCCTATAGGGCAGAGTAGAACTGCTCCTTAGCATTTTCAAGGAGAGGCTGGTGAATTCAAACTGCCACCCTTTTGATTAGCAGCCAAGCTCTTACCCACTGCTCTACCAGGGCTCCTGTTATATATAGTGTAAGTGTTTTCTCAATAGTCATGTAGGGAAAGCATAATACATTATTCTGAAAAGCTGAAGACCAATTCTATTTGTGGTATGTTCTACTCTGACTTAAGAACTTCACTGAAAGGAACTCAGAGTCTTATGTTCTATAGCAAACATATATTGTCACACAAAATTTTTATGAACAATGAAGACATTTAGGGCATGCAGGCAGGATTAGCTTGCATTTTGCTAGTATTTTTTTTTTTTAATTTCTATGAAAATATTTTGAGATTTTAATAAAAATAATTATTGTAAACTTATTAGATGTACTTGAATATGGAATTATATGAGTCATCAAAACTATTTCAAACTTTTTAGAACTTAAATACAGCATTTAAAAATAGAACAATTATAAATTGTTGATTATCTTGATACAAAGAAATGAACAAACAAAAAAAGAGTTGATGGTATAGTTTGAAGATGAAAATTTAATTTTTTGTTTGAGAAATTAAAGAGCACCTAAATAAACAGAGGGCAATACCATGTTTGTAGATAGAAAGCCTCAATATTGTAAGTATGGCAATTCTTCCCAAATTAATCTGTAGAATGATGCAATCTCAATCAAATTTTAGCAAGCACTTTTTTTAGCAATTGACAAGCTGATTCTAAAAATGTGTATGTAAAAACAAATGACCTAGAAGAGCTAAAACACTTTTAAAATAGAAGAACAAAGTCAGACAATTTATACTACCTTATTTCAAAACTTACTCTAATGCTACAATAAATAATCAAGGCAATGTGGTGCTTGCATAAGGGATAGATATACAGCTCAAAGGAACAAAATTGAGAGTCCAGAAAGAGAACCATGCTTATATGGTCACTTGATTTTGGACAAAGATGCCAAGAAAGTTCAGTGAATGAATAGACAGTTTATTCAGAAATATATGCTGGAACATTGGAATATTTGGAATTCATTTAAACAAAACTAAAATTTATTCTTTGAAAGACACCTTTAGGGAAATGAAAAGGCAAGGCCAAGACTGGGAGAAAATGTTTCCAAAACTTTTTCTCACAAAGGACTTATATCCAAAATATGTAAGAACTCCTACAACTCAGTTATAAACATACAGCCTAGTTAAAAACATAAACTATTTGAACAGACACTTCACAAAAGAAGAGATTTATAAATGATCAGTTAGCACATAAAGTGATCCTACACATAGCTAGTCATCAGAGATGAGAAAATTAAAGCTACCACAAGATGGCACTACACTGGAACAGCTAAGAAACAACTAAGAAGACACACATACATACACAGACAAAACAAAGTGCCGGAGAGGATGTGGCTGATAAGAATTCAGTATGGACAAGGAAGCATGTTTCTCTGGCAGTTGCCGGCATTCACCTTGCAACCATGAGGAGGACAGGCCTTCAGATGAAAATGACATGATCAATGGTAAAACAGAAGATGAAATCAATGTGATCCTTGTATCACTAAAAGACTAGATCAGATTGATTCTAAAGCTCAAGCTGCTTTTGAATTTTCTTAAGTGAACCAATAAATCCCTTTATTGATTTAAAAAGCAGACAAAAAAAAAAAAAAACAACACGGTACATCCAATTTGGAAAAAAGTTTTCCAGTTTCTTATAAATACTTATTTATCATATGACCTAGCCATCCCACCTAGCCAATCATGAAAGAGCTGAGAAGTGCAATGAGAGCCTCTACCTCACCATCTCTGTGAACTTTAACTATCATATGACCTAGCAATTACTTACTGGAATTTATCCCTCAGAAATGAAAACTTATGTTCACACAAAAATCTGTACACATTCATAGCAGCTGTACTTATAATAGCCAAAAAGTGGAAACAATCCAGAGGTCCTCCAACAGGTGAATGGTTAAACAAACTGTGTTACATCCACAATATAGACTACTACTCAACAATAAAAACAATCTATTGACACATGCAACCTGGATGAATCTCCAGAGAAGTATATTAAGTGAAAAAAAAAAAAAAATCCAAAATGTTATATGGTACGTGATTCATTTATATAATATTCTTTAAATGACAAAATTATAGGGATGAAGGACAGATTAGTGGTTGCCAGAGGCCGTAGGAAGGACATAACCGTAACTATGAAAGCGTAGCATGTGGGATACTTGTAATGGAGCTGTTCTGTTACTCAACTGTGGTAGTTGGACCACAGATCTACGTATGTGATACATTTGCATAGAAGTAAATAACACAACACAAATAAATGCATGTATAATTAGTAAAATTTGAATAACAGATAGGTAGATGAATTGTTGCAGTGTTCCATTTCTTAGCTGTGATATTGTACTATATATGTAAGATGTTACCAGTTAGGGGAATTGGGTAAAGGAAATATGAGATCTCTTTGCTTTATTTCTGAAAACTGCATGCTAATCCACCATTATCTCAAAATAAAAAGTAGAAAAAGAAAGAAACTGTAAATAAACAAACAAAAAAAGCCAAGGCTTCATCCCAGAGATTGTAAGTTATTTTAATTGTCTATGGTGGGTCCCAAGGAATCAGTATTTTTTCAAAAGCTCTCCAGGTACATCTATGGAATCTCAAGCTGATAACTTTTGCTGGCTGCTGTTCCCACTATTTAGGCTGAACCTGTGGCCATAGCATTTGTTTGAGCTTCACCTGAATTTGCTGTCATTTGGACGCTGTTTTGGAATGTCTGGTTGGTTTTTATTCATTTTTTGGATGCATCCATTGCAGTGGGATCCGTCTCTCCTTCTCTTTCTGCTCCAGCCTGAAGCTGAAGTTTAGTCCGAGCCTACGTTACACAAAAGCTTGGTATTGTCGTGATATACAATGCTATGTTTAGCTCAGTAAGAATGTCATTAATATAACTGGTTTAATATTTTAATAAACATGTAAAGGATACCAACAAATGTGATTTAATGAAAGACGAGCTTAAAAAGTATTTAGATACCAGAATTTCAGAGGGATTTACAATAACTATTTTTAGATTTTGTTTTGTTCCTATTTTCGTGTACTAGATACACCTACAGGTCAGAGTAGAGCTGTCCCATAGAGCTTCCAGGGAACTCCTGGTGGATTCGAACTGCAGATCTTTTGGTTAGCAGCCATAATACTTAACCACTATGCCACCAGAGTTTCCAGCATTAGTTTAGTTTAGCCTTATTAGGAGGTACTTTAATTTGGGAATGTGAATACATGTATAATTTTAATGTGCTTTTCAATTATTTTTTCTAAAAGCAGTTACCTTGTTACTGTAGATACCAGCAAGTATTGTTGGCAAATAAAAATGATAAAAGAGGGATCAAGTCCCAATTAATATAGTTCGGTTGTAATGAAAAGCTACACACACAAAGCGCATGCTTTTAGCCCACTTATTTCAAACAACCCTTGATTAAATAAAATTCCATGACAACTAGAGGAAGTGAACAGTCCTACAGAGTCCATTATGATCAAATCAAGCTTGAGTCATAAGTGAAAATGTACTCAGGTTCGCCTCCTCCTAAGTGTTTTTCTAGGCAACAGACACTCTGAAGCAAAGACCCTGTCAAAAGGATCAGGCAAATAATTGTGCATTGTAATTCTAAAACCCACACAGCGTCTTTATTGTGGTTGCTTTTAACCATGGTAGTATGTCTGGCTAGAACCCTAATGTGGAATGTTAGAGAGGATTTCTGAGGTCAATTTTGATGACATGACATAATTGTTTTGTGGAGTGTGATGACTATTACTACCTAGAGTGAGTGCCAGTGTTTTTCTTAGAGCACCCTCTTACAGACAGGCTTGTGATGTGTTTCATGTGAAGCTGGTATAGCTAATCCCCATTGTGGTAATAGCTGTCTTTGGTCAATTGTTTTCTAATGCATTGTGATTACCCTTGCCCCTGACTATTAGGTAAGCTAAATGGCACTGGGTAATTACAACTGCTGCAATCTAGAACTGGAATCAAAGCCAGAACCGAAAGCCAGCCATCTCACCATATAACTATCAAGTAGTCTTTTTTTTTTTTTCTTGATTATATGATTTATTGTTCTCATTTAAAGCTTGGTCTTGTGCATTTACCATTTAACAGAAGCAGCAGATGAATCACTGAATTTATTAAAAGAGAAGAGTACTTAAATGGTTGAATGTTATAAGAATCAAAGGTAAGTAATTTTTAAAAAAAGGTTTTTTTCTAGGTACATATTTACTCCTTTGCAAAAAACAACATTTTTCTTCATAATATCTAGTTTTAGAGGATTACCCTTCTCAGTAAGATCTTTTCATGTTCAGTCACTCACACTCTTGTCTGGGGTCCCATTTTCCAGACCCAATTCACTGAATGCATGTGACCAGAATAATTAATATCCGTGAACCAAAATAATCCTACTCAAAGGGACCAGCCCTATCCTTAGACAGAAAGTACATAAACAATCTCACCCTTAAACCAATTTAAACTACTTGAGCCCAAATCAGAAAACTCCCAAACCCTGTAAGTACTCTTCTCTGACTCCGTGCATTTAAGATACTGCGAAGATTCTGTCCTGGTTTTTTTCCCTTCTGCAGTGAATTCTAATCAGGTGTGCTTTGCATGGTGTGTGGTGTATAGGTTGTATGGTGGTATTTTGGAGAGTTTTGACACTGTCAGAAAAACAATATTAAGTTACAAGGGATAAAATGTCCTTTGTTGTGAGAAGAAACTCTTGTGCTCAACTCCAAGTTTATTCACTCTGGTCCAGTCCATCCATGGCTTCTTTTTGGATAAGTATGAGAGCCGATTACCAATACCTTGCAAACATACAATAACAATCTACAGGGAGAAGAGGAAGAGCCTTTCATTCATGACCATTCTGAAATTTGCATGGGATTTGGAGTCAGTAGTTCAGTTCTCTCATCAGGTAGATTACCTGTGCCCTTGAATCACCACATGGAATGTTTCATCTCATTACTATTCAAAGAAACACAAATTAAGTGGCATACCATTTTTCACCTATTTAATTTACAAAAAAAGATAAAGCATGGAAATAAACAAGAGGGGATTACCCTTAGTATGATTAATTGTTAGCACAATACCAGAAGACCACAGTAGGGGGAAGATGAATGAGCTGACCCTTAATGATGGATTTATGTAATGTAAATACTTAATATATATAATAAAATATATCTAAATATATATTTAAATATATGTCTAAATATATATTTATATATATCAGGTAGGAGGAGAGGTGTAGAGACAACAATCTGCCCCAAGGCAAAGGCGTACTTTATCGCTGACATATTTTAGAATTGCTGGTATACTGGCCAGTAGAAATCAGATCAATTTTTAGTTGGTTTTCAGTTTTAATATTGCTTTTAAAATATCTATGAACAATCTATCTTTTAATTGCCTGCACTGGGATAAACTGGTCTATGCCCCCCTACCCCCAACATCTTGTTATGCTGCAGCTTACTGGTACACTATAGGTCTCCATTTTCATAAGGAAACTTAGGTCACTTCAATGACTGAATTAGAATTTAGTTAGTAAAATGAAGAAAGGAATTGTCTCCTGAGTCAAAAGCCATTATGCTTTCCAAATGAATATACTTAGAAGCACCAGGTTTATCATATTTTTATGGGTTTAGAGAGCAACTTAACATCACCAATGAGAAAAATCACTGGTAATAATTTTCTACTAGAAAATGGTTATGTCTGTGACATGTACGAAAACATCGGTTGTGTGATATTTTTTGTTTCTCTTTCACTTTTAAGAAAGAAATATATATTGACACAGAATCCATGTGAAGAATATCTATGATTCAGTTTTCCCAGGACAGTTTTTGATAAGTACATTAAAAACTGAATTTTTAAGTAGAACTGGAAAGAGATTCCACATAGATTATTGCATTTTGGGATTTGAATTCTTATAAATAGATCCCAAGGGTTTGATTATGGTCTTGATGAGGTAAAAATGCTTTTGTTAGTTCTCCCAGGATAAAATTTTCTCATTTAGTTACAATTGCTGAACATAGTTATTATCCTAAATGTAAGTTGAGATTCTCTGAAAAAAAGGCTGCATTAAGTGATTTATCTTTGTCTAATACAGCATAATTCAAAACTTAATAACCTAAATTCTTTGAAACAAGACTACTGTTAAGTAAATAATAAAAAAGAATAGTCACATTTTCAGAAATTCTATTGATTTGATAATTCAGATTAATATCCTTTTTTTCCCTAATTTAGGCCATTTTTTATATTGTAGAGTTATAGCATAGATGCAGCACTGGATGCACCCACTCATCTATGCCAAGAAATTTGGAAGACAGCTACCTGGACAAGTGACTGGAAGAGATCCCTATTTGTACCCATTCCAAAGAAAGGAGATCCAACAGAATGTGGAAATTATTGAACAATAACATTAATATCACGCACAAGTAAAATTTTGCTGAAAATCATTCAAGAGTGGCTACAGCCACTAAATAGACAATAGACAAATGGTAACTTTGGTGAAGGGTAAGACAGTACACTATACTGGGAAAGCCAGCACAACTTGTACAAGGCAAGGTCATGGAAGCTACACAGATATATTCAAACTCCCTGACAGACCAAATTGCTGGGCGGAGGGCTGTAGGGACCATGGTCTTGGGGAAGATCTACTTCAATTGGCATAATATCGTTTATACAGAAAATGTTCTACATTCTACTTTGGTGAGTAGCATCTGGGGTCTTAAAAGCCTGAGTGGCCAACTAAGATACCCGTTGGTCTCACCCCTTTGGGAGCAAGGAAGAATGAAGAAAACTAAAGATACAAGGGAAAGATTAGTCTGAAGGACTAATGGACCACATCTACCACGGCCTCCACCAGACTGAGTCTAGTATAACTAGATGGTGCCTGGCTACCACCACTGACTGCTTTGACCAGGATCACAATAGAGGGTCCTGGACAGAGCTGGAAAAAATGTAGAACAAAATTCTAACTCACAAAAAAAGACCAGATTTACTGGCCTGACAGAGACTGGAGAAACCCTGAGAGTATGGCCCCTGGACACCCTTCTAGCTCCGTAATGAAGTCACTCCCGAGGTTCACCCTTCAGCCAAGGATTAGACAGGCCCATAAAACAAAAAGAAACTAAAGGGGCACACCAGCCGAGGGGCAAGGACTAGAAGGCAGAAGGGTACAGGAATGCTGATAATAGGGAACCCAAGGTCGAAAAGGGAGAGTGTTGACATGTTGTGGGGTTGTTAACCAATGTCATAAAACATTATGTATACTAACTATTTAATGAAAAACTAGTTTGTTCTGTAAACCTTCATCTAAAGTACAATAAAAAAAAAAGTGGTTACAGCAGTACATTGACAGGGAACTGCCGGATATTCAAGCTAGATTCAGAGGAGGATGTGGAACAAGAGATATCATTGCTGATGTCAGATGAATCATGGCTGAAAACAGAGAATACCAGAAAGATGTTTACCTGTGTTTTACTGACTATGCAAAGACATTCAACTATGTGGATAATAAAAAATAATGAATAACATTGAGAAGAATGGGAGTTCCAGAACACTTAATTATATTCATGCAGAACCTGTACTTAGACTAAGAGGAAGTTGTTTGAACAGAACAAGGGGATATTACATGGTTTAAAGTCAGGAAATGTGTGCATCAGGACTGTATCTTTTCACCATACTTATTCAATCTGTATGCTGAGCAAATATCCAAGAAGCTGGACTAGATGTAGAAGAATGCGGCATCAGGATTGGAGGAAGACTCATATAACAACTTGTAATACGCAGATGACACAACTTTCCTTGCTGAAAGTGAAGAGGACTTGAAGCACTTATTGATGAAGATCAAAGACCACAGCCCTCAGTATGGATTACACCTCAAAATAAAGAAAACAAAAATCCTCACAACTGGACCAATAAGCGACATTATGGTAAAAGGAGAAAATATTGAAGTTGCCAAGGATTTCATTTTACTTCGATCCACAATCAACTCCCATGGAAGCACCAGACAAGAAATCAAAGGATGCATTGCATTGGGCAAATCTGCTGCAAAGTATCTCTTTGAAGTGTTGAAAAGCAAAGATGTCACTTTAAGTACTAAGGTGCACCTGACCCAAGCCACGGTGTTTTCAATGGCTTCATATGCATGTGAAAGCTGGGCAATGAATAAGGAAGACCAAAGAAGAATTGACACCTTTGAATTACGGTGTTGGCAAAGAATGTTGAATATACCATGGACTGCCAAAAGAACAAACAAATCTGTCTTGGAAGAAGTATAGTCATAACCCTTCTTAGAAACAAGGATGACGAGACTTTGCCTCACATACTTTGGACATGTTGTCAGGAGGGATCAGTCCCTGGAGAAGGACATCATGCTTGGTAAAACAGAGGGTCAGCGAAAAAGAGGAAAACTCTCAAAGAGGTGGATTGACACAGTGGCTGCAACAATGGGCTCAAACATAGCAACAATTGTGGGGATGGTGCAGGTCTGGGCCTTGTTTCGTTCTGTTATGCATAGGGTCACTATGAGTCAAAATCAACTCTATAGCATCTAACAACAACAACAGCATAGTTTAAAAAATTGCGGTAATAAATGAGATGATTTGATAATTTAAGATTATGATACAGAAATTTATTAAAATATTACCAGACTATGACTATATACCAAAAAACCAACCCTGTGGCTGTTGAGTCAGTTCCAACTCATAGCGACCCTATAGGTGCTCAGAAAATAATATTCTCTTCATGAAGAAGAGACAATTATCCAAATTTTCCAAGAAGTAAGTAAGTTGTTCAAGATTATGCTGGTAGAATCTTTATTGCTGAGCTTTAGCAGTTTGACTACAAATCTCTTGCCCTTAACTGCTACACTGCACTTCCCCTTTAGTGAAAACTCTCAGTGTTTCCCAAAGGGTCAGCTTCTTTAGGGGTAGGTAATTTCTTAAACATTTTAGACTTGCCCCATGAGAGCACAGTGGTTATCTGTCAATTCATTCATTCATTCAGCAAATATTTATTGAGCCCATTTTGACTGGGAATTCTTTCAGAATATGAAAGTGAAGTAATAACATCTTCAGCTTCCAGTATCTTAGGGTCTTACAGAGAGAAATGTAAATAATTACAGAAATATGATAATTGTTATGATGTGTGTATGCTAAAAAGAAACAAACGAAAAACACACAGGGAAAGAAACGCCTACAAACACCTTAATGATAGAGCAAAGTCAGCCAAGAGGAAGCAAAGCTAGAATTGAAGATTGAGGAATACATAACAGTTAAACAGCTGGATTATAGTGAGGAGAAGGGAAAGGGAGGAGGGAACAATTTAACCAGGAAAAACAGTATTGAGGCACATGGGTGAGGATAGAAATAAAGAGAACAAAAAATAGGCCAGGCCAGTACTACTGGAAAACAAAGTGAGGAACTGGAATATGAAGACAGACACCAACAGGATCCTAGCTTTTGATTAGCTCCACATACTGGAATTAAATTGTGGTGAAGCAATTCAGCCAGCAAGATTCTCCAGGAAGCCAGCATATTGAGAAAAACTTTACTACCGATACTAATTACAAATAGAAAACTTCCTCCTCACCCCTCTTCAGGTACAGGTATAAATTCACGTTGGTTAAACATTGAGGACCACACACAGATGTTTATTTTGCTCATCATGGAAAAAAAAAAAAAAAAAAACTATTACCAGATCAAGTTTCAGTGTATGCTAAATATCTATTCCAGAGAGAAGTATCATTACACAGAATTCATCACAAGTTTTAAAAGTTTCAATTCCTGCTGAAGATATAAAGCATTTGTTGACTGAGACTCAAATGAAGTCTGCCACACAAGCTTGTTTTTATGATGAAAAAGAGAATATGCATCATTCAGTGCTTTTGATGAAGGATAAGAAAGACTTTGTTAATATGCATGTAACCATGTTTTCAAATATTAATCCACTATATAAGAAATCATGAAATATGGGTAATAATTATACATGGAAATTAATTCTCAGGAAGAAATATCTGTTTTTTAAAGCAAAAAATCATAAAAGAGCATTCATTGTTGGCTTTTAAATCCAAACTGCCTGCACTTATATTACAAGTTTTGCTGCCACTTATCAGCTGAGAGATCCTGTGAAAATTCCTTGACTTCTCTGAGCCTTGTTTTCCTCATCTTGTAAAATGGGGAAAATAATAACACCTAAATCATAGGTTTGTTATAGGGACTAAATGAAATGATATATGTGAAATTGCAAAAACTACTTAAGTGTTAATTCTGATAATAATAATCATAATAATAATAGTATTACTATTATTATTATCGACATCATGGTGGCACAATGGTTAAGAGCTTGGCTGTTAAACCAAAAGGTCAGAAATTCAAATCCACCAGCCACTCCTTGGCAATCCTATGGGGCAGTTCCACTCTGTCCTATAGGGTTACTAGGAGTCAGAATTGACTCAACGGTAACAGGTATTATTATTACTCTCAAACAAGATTAAACTGATTGCCATTTTAATAGCAGCATGATTTCGTGTACCATAGTTAAAGGTAAATTCCTATATAAAAAATATGACAAAATGAAAAATTAAATGTAACATTTTTCAATTAAAAATGACAGAAATCGAACTCAACTAGAGTAAGAAGAATTCTGGATAGATTAACTTAGTTAGACACCAAGGCTCAGGGAATTTAGTGAGTTCAGACACAACTAGATCCAATAATCCAAACAAAGCCATTGCTCTCTCTCTCCTTTTCTTTCTCTCCCTCTCCCTTTTCCCTTTCCCTATACCCTTTTTTCTTTAGATGCTGATTCTTATATTATCTGTTTGTCAGGTCTTCTACACTCTTACTCCAGAGACTTAAAGCTATATCAAAGACAAACAGATGCTCCCACTTGGTGCCTCTTGTGTCGTGTGCCCACTTCTGGATGAATAATTGTGTCTGGGGGAAGAGGAGGATGAGGGACGCTAACTGGCTAGATAGTAAGGATTAAATGGAGATCTTTTGTTAGACAACTCTATTAGATTTATCCAGACTAGAAAAAGAGTGTTCCCAAAAAGAAGGAATGTGGTAACGGGAATGACTACAGAAAAAGTGAAAATCAAAGAACACACTGGAATTTGCCTACTGGTCAGAGTGCAACATCAACCAGAACTTGTCGGATTGGAACTTTGCCAAGGGCCCTTCAAAAGCATCATCAGGTTGGTACACTGGCATCTTGCTATAAAAAATGTACAACATTGATCATCTGTGACATTTAATTTAGTTAATGCATTAGCCTTGCAATTTTTTTGCTTCTTAATAATTTCATTTTAATAATAATCTAGGGAGAATATTTTAGCCAGGAATATTACATTTTAATAAACATACATATGATGACATGTACATTATCAGATTATCAGATTTAGCACTGTTACTGTTCCTCAAGCAGTGGATAAGAGCTTGGCTGCTAACCAAAACGCCAGCAGTTCAAATCCACCAGCTGGTCCTTGGAAAGCCTATGGGGCAGATCTACTCTGTCCAATAGGGCCACTATGAGTCAGAATCAACACGACAGCAACAGGTTAATGAGACTGTTCCTAAAAATGAACTACTACATGATAGAACAATATCATTAATATGATACTAAGTAAAATTTTGCTGAAGATCATTCGAAAGTGGCTGCAGCACATTGACAGGGAACTACCAGAAATTCAAGCCAGACTCAGAAGAGTACGTGGAACTGGGATATCATTGCTGATGCCAGATGGATCTTGGCTGAAAGCAGAGAATACCATAAAGATGTTTATCAGAGTTTTTATTGACTATGCAAAGGCATATGACTATGTGGGTCACAACAAGTTATGGACACCACTGCAAACAATGGGTATTCCAAAACACTTAATTGTCCTCATGCAGAACCTGTACATAGATCAAGAAGCAGTCATTCAAACAGAACAAGGGATGCTACGTGGTTTAAAATCAGGAAAGGTGTGTGTCGGGGTTGTATCCTTTCACCATAGTTACTCAATAATCCAAGAAGCTGGACTATACTATAGGGAGAAGAATGCAGCATCAGAATTGGAGGAAGACTCATTAACAACCTGCAATATGAAGATAACACAATCTTGCTTGCTGAAAGCAAAGGGGACTTTTCGAAGTACTCACTGATGAAGCTCAAGGACTACAGTCTTCAATATGGATTACACATCAACATAAAGGAAACAACAACTCTCACAACTGGACTAATAACATCATCATAAATGGAGAAGATATTGAAGTTGTCAAGCATTTCATTTTACCTGGATCCACAACCAACGCCCATGGAAGCAGCAGTCAAGAAATTAAACAACATAGTGCATTTGACAAATCTGCTGCAAAAAATCTCTTTAAAGTGTTAAAAAGCAAAGATGTCCCTTGAGGACTAAGGTACGCCTGACCCAAGCCATAGAATTTTCAATCGCCTCATATGCATGTGAAAGCTGGACAATGTATAAAGAAGATCGAAGAAGAATTGATGCCGTTGAATTATGGTGTTGCCCCTGGACTGCCAGAAGAACGAACAAATCTGTCCTGGAAGAAGTACAGTCAGAATGTTCCTTAGAAGGGAGGATGGCAAGACTTATGTATTTTGGACATGTTATTAGAAGGGACCAGTCCCTGGAGAAGGACATCATGCAAAAATGAGGAAGACCCTCAGTGTGATGGATTGACACAATGGCTTTAACAATGAGCTCAAAAATATCAATGATTGTGAGGATGGTGCAGGACCAGGCAGTGTTTTGTTCTGTTGTACATAGGGTCGCTATGAGTTGGAACCAACTCGAAGGCACCTAACAACAGCATCCTGGGTGAGTAGTTAAACTTAGGTGTCCTCAATGACTTAAGAGAAAAATAAAAATTGAAGTAAAATATTCTACTATGAGGTACTCAAAGCTCTTCATATTACCCTCAAAGAAGGGGGGTGCTACCAGAGATGGACTGAGTCCAAGAAATTTTAGTGTAATAATCAGAAGATTTAAAATTTGGCATTCTTTGCCAGTGATCTTTAGATTCCAATGTTTTAAAACATTCTTCTTGGACTTCACTATCTCTTTCTAATACTTCTCTCCATTGTAATTCCATACAAGCAGCATGGTACATTGACCTTGGTCCACTTTTTTCTGAAGAGGTGGCCCAGGATTAGAATAAAGCCAGGATAAGATAAGAATATAAAATTTCAGCTCTTAAAAATTAGAAATATCCCTATGAATCTCTCTGGGAATAAACGAGATGATAATGTTTATTTAATGGATACTTATTCTAAGTTTTCTCCAAAATGTTTTACAAAGGGATTGAAAAAGATTTTCTTCAATTTTTAAAAAAATCAGTTGTAACAACAGACTCTAAACTAAGCTAGGAAGTCATCCCTATTCTATCTCTCATGTCAGATTATATTCAGCTCTTTTGCCCAACTGAGCTCAATATGCAGTCTATGGTAGTCATTTGTACTGTTCACATAATATTTTTGCTTCTTTCCCCTTCAAGAATCATGCAGTCATGGTAAGATTGCACTTAACTTGACTTGAGAAGCTAGGTGTAGCCTGTGCCTTGTGTTGGCCAATGAAATATGAATAAAAGTGACTTGCCATATTTGCGTGGAAGCTTTAAGAGCCAATTCATTATGGTCTTTTCTCCCTGCTGAAGGAATATGCAGATTCTGCCATGTCCCTAAGTGACTACAATGAGCAGAACTTCCTGGAAACCCACATTTGATGTTCAGCATGACCAAGAAATAAACTTGCTTTGTTATAATCCACTGAGATTCTAAAATCTGTTACTGTATATAATCGAGTCTATTCCAACAGATGTACAGAGTGAAACAAAAAATATTCAAGGAGAGTGAAGTCCAAATTACACAATTATCCGCAAGCTAACATGTCTACATTTTCAACTCACAAAATTTTTAATCATATGAATCCTAGAAAAAAATTAAATTCTCACAAAATATAGAAAAACATCACCTTAAAACATTTACTTCTATTCTATTCAAATATATCTAGAGGTATTCATTCAGAGACCCAGTTGGAGTCTAAATTTCTTCATTAGTATTTGAAGCCAGGGCTTTCTTCATCTGGAACAAATGCGCTTCCTTAAGCCTATCCAAAGTTAGATTATTCAGACTGAGAATCTCTAATGTGCTCCGATTTTCCAAAGTTTCACATAGATAAAAGAAAACACAATAAAGTCAAAGCACCAATAAAACACTATCAATTTTAGAAAGCACAGCATATTACAAAATCAACTGCCGTAACTGCAGCAGCTTACTCTCTATAGAGCAATTCAACTATTATGGAATATTTTCCAAGCTAAAATAGTGTGTACCAAAACCATTTAAAATTAGCATAAATCTGGGCCGCCTCTAGGCATATCTTAAGATGAAATTGTCTTCAAAAGTAACACCATTTCTGCAACCATTTTCTAAACGGACGTGGGAAGTGAGGGGGCTTTAAGTACTCATACATTGATATTTTTGGTCTTTGTTTCATAATTCCATATATTAGACTCTGGTCTAAGCAACATTGTTATTCTCAGTCACTGCTTGTATGGGAGACAGTGTTTTATTTTTGTGAGTAACTGTGAGGCAGAAAAAAAGAAGAAGGAAATGTCTTCCTGACTTCAGCCTTGCTACGTGCCAGTCAAATCAAGCTACTAGTCCAAACATAATCGTTGTTCACAGGGAAAGAAATTCTAACCAAAATTTAACTGTGACTCGAGGATTCCCATATCTAGGCAGATTTTTTCTTTTTAATTGCTATTAAGGTTTCTTCTTAGAGATCAGCACTTAAATATTTTGATCATTTTGTTTTTCTTTCACGCTTTACACACACACACACAAACACCCACAATCATAACCAGACACAGAAAGACATACACATGCCTGCTCTTGATAGGATTCCAGAAACCAATGCTTTTATAAGACAAAAACAACATCAACTGGAGAGCATGTGCTTGGAGTATCCAGGAGAGGTTGTGGAGAGGCCACACAAATCCCCAAATTTCGTCCTAGTTGGTGCCTTCTCCGCACTGAATGAAATCACAAAAAGTGTTCAGAGTCAAGTGAAAAAGAACACAATCGCATATCTGAGGTAGCCAGTCCTATGCCACCCACAAGTTTCTTAGCATGACTAAAGAGTCAGTAACCTTCACACTGAAGTTTTTCATGTTTTCTGCTAAGGCTAACCCAGGGCTACTAGACTGATACTAGCCAGAGGCAGCTGTGAAAGCAAAAAAAAAAAAAAAAAAAGATTTCTTAGATGGGGCTTTGACTACTAAATTGTGGCTGCCCCTAACTTTGGGAGGTCTAAATTCCCATACTTGATGACATGAGACAGTCATGAAGTAGCTCCATCACCGTAACTGATGAGAGCAACTTAATTTTACTCAGGTTTTTATGGACATAATTATTCAATTTGGAAACATGGTGGTTTAACTCCACAGTTACTCCACATATATTTCAGAGAAGTAACAATCATTAATATAGAGTAAGATTCACTGAGAGGAGATTTAACTTTGAACAAAAACATCCCTTTCAAAAAAAAAAAAAAGGTGTAATTTATTGCCTCTCATATAAACACACTTAGTACTATTTTTCAATTTTTAAGCTTTTGGAAAGTCCTAGAAAGAAAATATTTTCCTAATAGGTTTTTTCACGCAAAGTGGCACAATGGTCACACTGACATACATACCGTAACGTTCTTGTAGTGCTTCAGATTAAACAGGTGTTTTATGTCTAGAAACCTGAAAAAAGATTGCAGGCTTTAAGGACTAAACCATACGAAGAGAATTATTCAGCTGGACTCTAGGAATAACTGGAATCAATCATTTGAACACTACCAAAAAGTTGTATCTTAGCTATTCTTCTCTTTCTTACCATAGTAGACAATGATGGGAAACGCAGAAAACAGAATTTCTAATCTTCTGACATCAGTCAAGAGCCAGACACTTACCTGGCATTTTTTAGTCCTCAGTCTTAAATCCTGGGGCAAACAACATGTTAACCCTGTCTGAGTAAAGTACCTGCCATGAAACATTCACGAAGTGTGATCAGTGGGTGGTATCACATAAAAATATTACACTTTTCATTGTGGGGAAATGGAATTTAAGGGTTTCTCAAGAGAGAGTTTTTGAGGGAAGAAAACAGCATTGCGGATATAATCGATTGATGCCTACTCTGTATAACCAAAGAAAATAATAAAGCTAATTTCTTATCAATTAATAAAAGGCTGTAACTACTTACCAGCTTACATACCAAAAACCAAACCCATTCCATCGAGTCAATTCCAACTCGTAGGACAGAGTAGAAGTACTCCATAGGGTTTCCAAGGCTGTAAGTCTTTACAAAAGTAGACTACCACATCTTTATCCTGTGGAGTGGCTGGTGAGTTCGAACTGCAGACCTTCGGTTAGCAGCCAAGTGCTTAACCACTGCGCTACCAGGGCTCCTTTAGCTTTCATACATACCTTCTTCTCGTTGTATATCACTTTGGGGATTAGATAGGTTTTTGTTGCACCCACGGCATGCCCAAATTCTCACAGCCAAATTCTTTTCTAAAAATACTCATTTAATCTTCAGAATGAACAATAACCCATTGCCGTCAGGTCGATTCCAACTCATAGTGACCCTATAGGATAGAGTAGAACTGCTGCATAAGATTTCCAAGGAGTCTCTGGTGGATTCTAACTGCCAACGTTTCAGTTAGCAGCCGAGCTCTTAACCACTTCGCCAGCAGGGCTCCGAACTACAGGGTAAACAAGTCATAGCAAGCATGCATCATGAATTTGTCTTATGTAAATCCCATTATGCTCATTTAGAACCTTTAATTTCTTGTTTACTATTCCCCATATTCCCTTTCAAACTAGACTTTATCCTGCTCTGCCCCAGGGAAAGGAGATCACAGATACAAAATAAAGAGAAAAAAAGGGTGATTGTATATGACTTTTGCATTCTCAAAGTTATAGCTTCTGGTAATTGAAGAGGTTTCTAGCCATATTTTGATCATAAAGGATTTTAGCTTTACAGAACTATCTGGAAGAATTTGGGTTAGAGGTCCTACCTTTTATTATCCTGTGGTGCCTTGCATGCTTTAGTAACCTGAAGCAATGACCAAGGCATTCAAGTGTATGTATGAAGAAAGGCTAGTCGGCTGGCCCTTAGAAGAGGGCCCAGCATCAGTCTACCAACCTCATTGCCAGAAATAGAACATAGAAGAATGAAGTCCACTGAGGCCTGGATCTGCTTACTACATAAAGGCCAAAAATGAGTGGAAGAGAAAAGCTACTTGCCTAAATTTTTAAACATATAGTTAGCCACTAGCAAATTTGACTCAGTTATTTTCTTGGATTTTTACCAATAGGATTAGCAATTCTTCTTCCCTTAAGGGTGAGCACTAGGAAGGGGATGGTAGAAACAGACATAGTCCCGTACTTTAACTCCACCATGAAGCTTACTCAGATCTCTTAGTCATAATTACTCTACAGCTCTTTTATCATTTGCTGTAACGCGTATCACTATTATGACATTTGCCACTGTACGTTTTTAATGGTGCACTTCAATCTCCTTTCTCTACTAGCTTGAAAGCCCTAGAATGAAGAGACTTCATTTTACAAGTCTTATCTAGCGCTTACAATTCCCCACAGTCTTGCCTGAGTATGCACTTAGATATCAAAGAAATTGAAAGTCAGAGGATTACTCTGAACACATTCATCAGAGGTAAGAAAATTCTTATTATGAGTACTTAAATATCTTTGAATACCTTATTACAATTTCTTGCCATTTTTTTTTTTTCCTCAGAACAGGTAAATTGATGGAAATGAGAGAAAGCAATTTTGCAGAAAATGTCAGCATAGCACACTGGCAAAGACACAGGTATATAAAGCTGTTAACTAGGCACTTTGGCTGTTATTCCTCAGTTAACATAGACATTAACTAAAGAGATTCTTGAAATGAATCTGGTTTGTTGCAAGCTTGATTGCCTACACATCCCTAAATTATTCTATCATACAAATGACAGCTTACACTTAATGGAAGAGGCCACTTAGTCAACTGCTGATTATTTCTGAGAAACCCTTTTAACCTAATTTCCTCTTAAAATGAAAATTGGGAGAAACAGACTCTCACAAATCTTCAAACGAATGTATTTCTGCTTTTTATAAAAGGGAATTTGGGAGAATTTGGCACACCTTTCCTCCTACACACCTTCTCATATTAGGCAGAGAAATAAAGATTTTTAAATACTTATAATATTTTCTCACAGATATAAATTCCACCCCAGAGACCACAAAGAGAGTATGGTGAGGAGCACCTGGCACAGAAAGCCATGAACCTCAATGTCTGTGCTGGTTTCGCTGGACAGCTACATACAGGGCTCACTTTCATAGGAAGGTTGTGTTGTTGGCATTCACAGAGGGGCCCTGAAGAAACTCTCCAAGGAGCAGGACAGATTTTTTTGAGGATAATATGACAAGTTTTGTCCCCTCTAGTAATTATGAGGGTTTTTTACTTATGCAATTTCTAAGTTTAGTGGAAATTGATTATAAATATAATTTTAATATTGATAAATTTCCTACTGATAAATCTGAATACTGAATAAATACTGAATATCTCTTTCAATATTAATAGAATGATATTAGCATGAAAATCTCATTTTTCTTGTTATAAGAGGATGGGCTAGATTCAGTGTTTTTCCTTATATTTTCCAAACAAATGAAGTGCTTGTTCTTATATTAGTAACTTGTAAAAGTAATATTCATATCTTCCTTTTTTCATGCATTCTTCCTCCTTCCCTATCAATATCAAATGTATTTCTTGGAAGTTGGTAATAAAAATTAAAATACTTCTGATATAAATCAAATGATGTGTGTCTTAGGCTGAGTTCTCTAGAGAAGAAAAACCAGTAAAGCATGTAAACATATATAGAGATTTAGATCAAAGAAACAGCTCACATGATTGTAGAGGCTGGAACGTCCCAAGTCCATAGATCTGGATAGAGGCTTCTCCCGATTCACATAGCTGCAGGGGCTGGTGAACTCAAGATCAGCAGGTTGGACAGCAGGGCTCTTGCTCACGAGCTGCGAAGATCGACAAATCTCAAGATTGGCAGATAAGCTGATAACTCAAGTCCCAAAAACCGGAGGTCAGATGAACAGGAGGCAGCTGCAGGATCCAGAGAAAGCAAAAAGCCAGAATAATGTCCGCTTACATTCGGATGCAGGCCACACCCCCAAGGAAACTCCCTTTTGACTGATTGGCTACTCACAGCAGATTCTATCATGGGAGTGATCACATATAAACACTGAGAATCATGGCCCATCCAAGTTGACACACAATCTTAACTATCACAGTCTGTCATTTACATATTATTTTACATTTTAAATACACAGTGAAAATGAAAGGGATCCTCAATAAGATGGATTGACACAGTAACCAATAACCATGAAGGTGGCTTAGGATCAGGCAATGTTTCATTATGTTATACATCAGATCACCATGAGTTGGAGTTGGCTCATCAGCAACTAACTACAACAACAACATGGCAAATATTATAAAATTAAAATTTCATATAATATTCAAAATTTTAATAATCTCGAAATGTCCCATCAATGACAATTTACATGTAAGTGATAAGGAAGCAATAAATGTATAAGCTAGGCTGAAATTGTATGGCTTTTCACATGTTATCTCTCAATGGCTTACTTAAACTGAATTTCAGATATTATCATGAAAATTAAAACCAAAGATAAGTATTCTCATACTTAAAACTTGTTTTATATTTGGATAAAAAGATATTGTTGGTCAGCTTGCACACTTACACATGAACTTGTTACATTCTTCAAATAAATATTATGCACTCTGCTATGGTATAAGTGAATGAAACTGGCATGGTTTCTACCATCACGGAGCTTACAGTTGAGTAGGGTACATAGACAAGTAAACAGCACTTACAAACTTACCAAAGCAGATGTTATGACTAAGGGGGTAATGAATCAGAGATAAAGGGTAAGATGGGAGGCATAATAATAATCATTATATTGTTGTTAGGTGCTCTCGAGTCAGTTCTCACTTACAGCAACCCTATGTGCAACAGAACAGAACACTGCCTGGCCCTGTGCCATCCTTACAGTCCTTGCTATGTTTGAGCCCATTGTTGAAACCACTGTGTCAATCCATCTTGTTGAGGGTCTTCCTCTTTTTAGCTGACCCTCTACTTTACCAAGCATGATGTCCTTTTCCAGTGACTGGTCCCTCCTGGTAACATGTTCAAAATATGTGAGACAAAGTCTTACCATCCTCACTTCGAGGAGCATTCTAACTGTATTTCCTCCAAGCCAGATTTATTTGTTCTTCTGGCAGTCCATGGTATGTTCAATATTCTTTGCCAACACCATAATTCAAAGGGGTAAATTCTTCTTTGGTCTTCCTTATTCATTGCACAGCTTTCACATGTATATGAGGCAATTGAAAATATCATGGCTTGGGTCAGGTGCACCTTAGTTCTCAAAGTGACAAGTTTGCTTTTTAGCACTTTAAAGAGGTCTTTTGCAGCAGATTTGCATAATGCAATGCATCGCTCGATTTCTTGATTGCTGCTTCCACGGGTGTTGATTGTGGATCCAAGTAAAATGAAATCGTTGACACTTCAATCTTTTCTCTATTTCTCACGATGTTGCTTAATGATACAGTTGTGACAATTTTTGTTTTCTTTAGGTTGAGTTGTAATCCATATTGAAGGCTGTAGTCTTGGATCTTCAGCAGTAAGTGCTTCAAGTCATCTTCACTTTCAGCGAGCAAGGTTGTGTTATATGCATATCGCAGATTGTTAATGAGTCTTCCACCAATCCTCATGCCCTGTTTTTCTTCATATAGTCCAGCTTCTCAAATTATTGCTCAGATTGAATAGGTATGGTGAGAGGATATGACCCTGACGTACACCTTTCCTGACTGTAAACCATGCAGTATCCCCTTGTTCTGTTCAAATGACTGCCTCTTGGTCTAAGTGCAGGTTCCTCATGAGCATGATTAAGTGTTCTGAAATTCTCATTTTCCTCAATGCCATCCATAATTTGTTATGATCCACACAGTCAAATGTCTTTGCATAATCAATGAAACACAAGTAAACTCCTTTCTGTTATTCTCTGCTTTCAGCCAAGATCCATCTGACATCAGCAATGATATCCCTTGTTCCACATCCTCTTCTGAATCCAGTTTGACTTTCTGGCAGTTCCCTGCCAATGTACTGCTGCAATATTTTTTTAATGATCTTCAGCAAAATTTTACTTGCATGTGACATTGATATTGTTTGATAATTTCCACATTTGGTTGGACTACTTTTCTTTGGAATGGGCACAAATATGGATCTCTTCCAGTTGGTTGGCCAGGTAGCTGTCTTCCAACTTTCTTGGCATAGATGAGTGAGCACTTCCAGCTCTGCATCCGTTTCTTGAAACATCGCAATTGTTATTCTGTCAATTCCTGGAGCCTTGTTTTTCACCAACACCTTCAGTGCAGCTTCGACCTCTTCCTTCAGTACCATTGGTTCCTGATCATATGCTCCCTCCTGAATTGGATGAAAGTCGACCCATTTTTTTTGGTACAGTGACTGTGTATTTCTTCCATCTTCTTTTGATGCTTCCTGTGTCGTTTGATATTTTCCCAGTAGAATCCTTCAATACTGCAATTCCAAGCTTGAATTTTTCCTTCAGTTCTTTCAGCTTGGTAAATGTCAAACGTGTTCTTGCATTTTGGCTTTCTAACTCCAGATCTTGAACATTTAATTGTAATACTTTATCTTCTCGAGCCGCCCTTTGAAATCTTCTATTCAGCTCTTTTGCATCATCATTTCTTCCATTCACTTTAGCTATTCTATATTCAAGAGCAAGTTTCAGAGTCTCTTCTGACTTCATTTTGGTGTTTTCTTTCTTTTCTGTTTTTTTAACGACCTTTCACTTTCTTCACATATGACGTCCTGATGTCATCCCACAGCTTGTCTGGTCTTCGGTCATCGGTGTTCAATGCATTCAAATCTATTCTTGAGATGGTCTCCAAAGGTGGGATATATTCAAGGTATTATTTTGGTTCTCATGGACTTGTTTAAATTTTCTTCAGCTTCAACTTAAACTTGCATATGAGCAGTTGATGATCTGTTCTGAAGTTTGCCCTTGGACTTGTTCTGATGATATTGAGGTTTTCCATCTTCTCTTTCCACAGATGTATTGATTTCATTCCTGTGTTTTCCATCCAGTGAGGTCCACATATATAGTAGCCGTTTGTTGTTGAAAAAAAAGTATTTGCAATGAATAAGTCATTGGTCTTGCAAAATCATGCAGTCTGGTGTTGTTTCTATTATGAAGGCCATATTTTCCAACTACTAATCCTTCTTCTTTGCTTCCAGCTTTCACATTCCAATCACCAGTAATTATCAATTCATCTTGATTGCATGTTTGATCAATTTCAGACAGCAGAAGTTGATAAAAATCTTCAATTTCCTCATCTTTGGCATTAATTGTTGCATAAATTTGAATAATAGTCATATTAACTGATCTTCCTTATAGGTGTAAGGATATTATCCTATCACTAACAGCATTGTGCTTCAGGATAGATCTTGAAATGTTCTTTTTGATGATTAATGTGAAGCCATTTCTCTTTAATTGGTCATTCCCTGCATAGTAGACCATATGATTGTCCAATTCAAAATGGCCAGTGCCAGCCCATTTCAGCTCACTAATGCCTAGGATATCAACCTTTATGCATTCCATTTCATTTTTGATGACTTCCAATTTTCCTAGATTCATATTTCATACATTCCACGTTCTGATTATTAATGGACATTTGTAGCTGTTTCTTCTCATTTTGAGTCATGCCACATCTTCAAATGAAGGTCCCAAAAGCTTTACTCCATCCACATCATTGAGGTCATCTTTACTGTGAGGAGGCAGCTCTTCCCCTGTCCTATTTTGAGTGCCTTCCAATCTGAGGGGCTCATATTCCTGCATTATATCAGACAGTTTTCTGATGCTATCCATAAGGTCTTTACTGACCAGTTTTTTCATAAGTGGACTGCCAGGTCCTTCTTCCTTGTCTGCCTTAGTCTGGAAGCTGTACTGAAACTTGTCCACCATGGGTGACCCTGCTGGTATTTGAAACACTGATGGCATAACTTCTAGCATCACAGCAACATGCAAGCCATCACAGTACTACAAACTGACAGATGTGTGGTGGAAATAGATAGTATACATGTGCTAATATTGGTGAAGGGAAAGGCAATACACAATATGGGAGAAGTCAGCACAACAATAGTATTAATAAAGAAACAATAATTTGTGAATGGATACATAGGTAGACAGATATACCAAGAGGTGTGGAAGGATGTAAAAGAGCACAGCCACCATCAGATGCAGGTTTGGTGGTGGTTATTTCTACGTACATGACTGTAGGTGCTTCTCAGATATTAATATAAACAATAGAGCACACAAGTGGCACAGTTAGGGAAAACCTCTTAGATATAACCCAACTCCTCTTGGGATAAAGTTCCCAGGCTTAAAGGCAAAGGTTCATAGACTCAGGGTACATCTTTGTCAATTGGCAGAACATAGTTTGTAAAGACAATGTTGTACATCCTATTTTGGTGAGTAGCGTCTTGGGTCTTAAAAGCTTGTGAGTGGTCATCTAAGATATAATTATTGGTCTCTTCCATCTGGAGCAAAGGAGAATGAAAAAAACCAAAGACTTAAGTGAGCAATGGACCACTGAATCACAGCCAAGACCAGAAGAACTAGATGGTGTCCAGCTACCACTACTGATCACTCTCACAGGGATCACCACAGAGGATTCCGGACAGAGTGGGTGGAAAAAATGTAGAACAAAAAATCAAATTTTCAAAAATGTCCAGCCTTACTGATCTGACAGAGGCTGGAGGAACCCCTGAGAATGTGGCACTAAGACACCATTCTGACTTAGAACCGAAGCCATTCACAGAGACCACCTTCCAGCCAAACAACAGACAAGCCCATAAAATAAACAATAACACTCGAGAGGAATGTGCTGCTTAGAATAACTGATTATATGAGATCGAAAGGGCAATATTCGTCCAAAAGCAAAAATGAAAAGGCAATAAGGGGTAGAAAATTAGGATGAAAGGAAATGGGGAACCCAGGGTGGAAATGGGGAGAGTGCTGACACATGGTGGAAAATGAAGCCAAGACCAGGAAACACTGATTACAAACTATCAAATGGGAATCTAATTTGTTCTGTAAACTTTCATATAATGCACAATAAAAGGGGGGGGGGGGGCAATCTATTAGAACTAGTTTAGAATTATATTTTGAGTTGTAGTTTCTCCTAGATTTTGCTTAATCCTTAGAAAGGAAAATGTATTACTTACAGTATAAGATCAGGAGTGTTTAAAAATTTGTCAGCATTCACCTGTTATAGCACTTAATAGCACCTAAGTCAGCTAAATCTAGGATGGATTCAATCACATATAATTATAAGTGTAGGAAAATTGCCACGTAATAAGTACTTTCCATTGTCAACCTGCATCTTGGTGCCTTGGACACCAGTCTCTGTGATTTTGTGCTAAGATATTTTCTAATTAGATCAGCATGGTAATTTAACATTCAGTTCCTTTTTTTTTTTCACCTGCAGTAACTGAGCTGACTCAAAATCAGGATTGGTTCTCAGTATGCTAAAATTTCTCTTTCTTAGCAATCCTGGAGGGTAACTGCCTGCAGTTCTCTAGAGAAAAGTCTTGGTAGAAGTGATTATTGGTTAAGTTTCCTCTTCAGAATCCATAGCTGATTAATCCCCACTGAAGTCACCTGAGCAAAGCCATCACTCTCCAACAGCAGATTCGGGTTGATCCAATGCGGAAGCTAAGCTGGTTCATTGTGTGATTTGGAGGAATCTAAAATGTCCTCTATGCCTCTTAACTAGTTTGCTCATTTTTCTGAAGCAATATCTAAAATTCACTGCATTGTCATTTTCTTCTAGATTCAGACTTTACTGAAAAGGTAAATATGGGATAATATATTCAACTCACTAGTTCAGTGAGTATAGTATACTATACTAGTATAAAGCTCATTGCCATCAATTTGATTCCAACTTATAGCGACCCTAAAGGAAGGAATAGAACTGCCCCATAGCGTTTCCAAGGAGCAGCTGGTGGATTTGAACTGCCAGCTTTTTAGTTAGCAGCCATGCTCTTAACCACTGTGCCACCAGGGCTCCATACCAGCATAGTAATAGTCCATATGGTGAATGATATGACATACTTAATTTTAGGTTGAGGGAGGAAATTAAAGAGAAAGCATGTTCTCTTGAAATGTTGCAATTAGGGATAGTGACAGACAAAGAGGTTGAAAGACCACTAGTGACCTGGGATAGATGTGGGGGAACAAAAGAGAATAACAACAACAACAGTACTATTTCATAATTTTGTCTTTCAATGGATTTTTCTAATAGATCTAAAGTTGGAGATGTTTTGAAAATATGTACTTTATTTACTAGGAGCATTTGTTTTATCTTGCAAATAGGTAAGCCAAATTCTAATATTCCTAAACAGAACTTATTTAAAAAATTAGTAAGGCAAACTTTTGTTTAACATAGAAAAAGTGAAACAACCTTTGGTTCAACATAGAAATAATTAAGTCCACTTCAATATAGTGCTATTTTTGGTGAAGAAGTAGCCAAATAATTTGGTATATAGAAAAGTGGATATCTTTTTTTTCTGTGAGTTGAATAGAAAAGGCTCTATGACCAAAGCAAAAGCTAAGAAGTTTCCTGGACACATCCAAACACTTGGAGGGGCTGGGGCCTGGGAACCATAGTTTTGGGGGACATCTAGGTCAATTGACATAACAAAGATTATTAAGAACAAGTTTTGCATCACACTTTGGCGAGTGGCATTTGGGGTCTTAAAAGCTTGTGGGAGGCCATCTAAGATGCAACAATTGGTCCCAACTGAGTTGTAGCAAAAGAGAATGAAGAAAACCAAAGACACAAGGAAGATACTAGCCCAAGAGACTAAAGATCCACATAAACCAGAGACTCCACCAGCCTGAGACCAGAACTAGATGGTGCCTGGCTACCATGGATGACTGCCCTAACAAGGAACGTAACAGAGAGTCCTGGAAGGAGCAGGAGAAGAATGTGGATCAAAATTCAAATTCATGTAAAAAGACCAGACTTAATGGTCTGACAGAGACTGGAGGAACCCCTGAAACAATGGCCCACGGATGGTCTGTAAACCCAAACTGAAACCATTCCTGAAGCCAACTGTCATGAATTGAATTGCATCCCCCCAAAACATCTGTCAACTTGGCTAGGTCATGATTCCCAGTATTGTATGATTGTGTAATCTGATGTGATTTCCTTATGTGTTGTAAACTCTGTCACTATGATGAGGTTATACTGATGAGGTCTACAAGATTGGATAGTATCTTAAGCCAATCTCTTCTGAGATATAAAAGAGAGAAGTGAGCAGAGACACATGGGAATGTGATACCACCAAGAAAGCAGTGCCAGAAGCAGAGCACATCCTTTGGACCTGAAGTTCCTATGCTGAGATGCTCCCAGACCAAGGGAAGATTGATGACATGGACCTTCTTGCAGAGCTGACAGAGACAGCATTCCCCTGGAGCTGATGCCCTGAATTTGGACTTGTAGCCTACTGGACTGTGAGAGAATAAATTGCTCTTTGTTAAAGCCGTCCACTTGTGGTATTTCTGTTACAGCAGCACTAGATAACTAAGATACCCACTCTTCAGAGATAGATTAGACGAGACTATAAAACAAAAGATAATACACGTGAGGATGTGTTTCTTAGTTCAATCAGATACAGGAGAACAGATGGGCAGCTCCTGTTCAGAGGCAGGATGAGAAGGCAAGAAGGGACATGAACTGGTTTAATGGACACAGGGAACCCAGAGTAGAAAGGGGGAGTGTGCTGTCACATTGTGGGAATTGCAACTAATTTCACAAAACCATATGTGTATAAATTTTTGTATGAGAAATTAGCTTGAGCTGTAAACTTTCACCTAAAACACAATAAAAAATGAAAACAATAAAAAAAAAGAAAAGGCTCTATGCCCTTTTCTATTATTTTTCAATGAGATACTGAATGTCCACCTTCAGAAAATTATACTCTCAAAGTATAATTTTAATGTTTCAAAAACTAAGATTTGTTTTATAGAACTAAGCGATAGGGACCATTGTGGCATTTTAAACATGTTCTTAATGGTTTCTAAATTCTCTTGTGAACTACTTTAGTGTGAAATGTTGTTTATCTAATCAAATAGAGCCATTACTCACAAAAGGGAAAGCACAATCCTCATCTCCTTAGAGAGCATGGAAGAACTTCTAGGGTAAAGAACAGAAGAGAACTGATATTTGCTAACCAAAAAACCAAATCCCTTGCCCTAGAGTCTATTTTATCTCATAGTGATTGCACACACACACACACACACACACACACACACACACAATTGAATGAATTTGACTCCTCCTTTCATGTTTAAGCTCACAAAATGGAATCCATAGTAGAGTGACCTAAATTCTTCTCACACTGTGCCTTTCCAGTGAACTCTCCACTTTAGACGCTCAAGAGATGCTAAAGCAAATGAATTCTGAAATGAGAGGTTTTTAAAGAAAGTGAAGAAACACAATCTAGACTATTGCAGGTTCCTTTTCACTGCACAAGAGGCATTAGCTCATGGTGACTAATGTGGGCTAGGGAGGCATGCTCATAACTGAAAATGCTGCTGAAAGCAAAGAGTCTTTAGGGCATGAGGCTTGTTGGGGATCAAGTTTGCTTCTACAAGAGAGTTAATATATGTAGGGTTGGGGAAAAGTCAGAAGATAAAATTACCTCCAAACAAAACAGTACTGGAGGTAAGACCAAGATGGTGGAGTAGTCAGATGCTTCCTGTGGTCCCTCTTACAACAAAGACCCAAAATAACAAGTGAATCAATTATATATGACAATTTAGGAGCCCTGAATATCAAAGACAAAAGTTGAGGAATTGGACTAAGTGGCAGGGGGAGGGAGAGATGGTTTAGAAGCAATGAGTCATTGCCATACCTGACCTGGCTGGTACTGGCACCCTGCAGGCAGGATCGGCTAGCGCAAGCAGTGAGGCAAGTCGTGGCACTCGGGACACATTTTTTACATTGGGAGAGACAGAACAGCAGAGAGTCAGCTCAAACCTCCAGAACCACTGAGGAATGGCACTCAATTGGTGAAAGATAAGTAGAGTGTGTAACCTACCACACAAATAAAAAAAAAACCCTCCTTTTGGGAAATATCTCTTTCCCATTTACCTGCTCCTTCCTTGCTCTGCTCCAGGTATAATAGGCTTTAAAATCAGGTAGTGTGAGGGCCTCCCACTTTGTTCTTCTTCTTCAGTAATGCTTTACTTATCCAGGTCCTCTTCCCTTTCTATATGAAGTTGGTGATTTGTTTCTCTGTCTTATTGAAAAATGCCATTGGAATTTGGATAGGGATGCCATTGTATCTAGATTGCTTTGGGTAGAACTGACATTTTCCCAATGTTGAGTCTTCCTATCCATGAGCAAAGTATGTTTTCCCACTTTTGTAGTTCTTTTTGTTTTCTTGTAGTAGTGTCTTGTAGTTTTCCTTGTATAGATCTTTTGTGTCTCTGGTTAGATTTATTCCTAAGTATTTTATCTTCCTGAGGGCTACTGAAAAGGTTATTAATTTGGTGATTTCCTCTTTGAAGTTCTCTTTGTTGGTGTAGAGGAATCCAACTGATTTTTGTATGTTTATCGTATCCTTATACTTTGCTGAAATCTTCTATTAGTTCCAGTAGTTTTCTTGTGGATTCTTTGGGGTTTTCTGTGTATAAGATCATATCGTTTGCAAATACGGATACTTTTACTTCTTCCTTACCAATTTGGATGCCCTTTGTTTCTTTTTCTAGCCTAATTGCTCTGGCTAGGACCTCCAGCACAATGTTGAATAAAACGTTATTAACAATGCACAAACACCCGAAGAGGAACTAGATAACTGGAAGCTCCTAAAAATCAAACACTTACGCTCATCGAAAGACTTCGCCAAGAGAGTGAAAAGACAACCTACAGACTGGGAAAAAAATTTTGGCTACAACACAACCAGTCAGGGTCTAAACTCTGAAGTCTACAAGATACTGCAAAACCACCACAACAAAAAGGCAAATAACCCAACTAAAAAATGGGCTAAGGATATGAACTGGCACTTCACCAAAGAAGACATGCAGGAAGCTAACAGATACATGAGAAAATGCTCACAATCATTAGCCATGAGAGAAATGCAAATCAGAACTACAATGAGATACTATCTCATCCCAACAAGGCTAGTATTAATCCAAAACACACAAAATAATAAATGCTAGAGAGGTTGTGGAGAGACTGGAACACTTATACACTACTGGCGGGAATGTAAAATGGTACAACCACTTTGGAAATCAATTTCCTTACATAGCTAGAGATAGAAGTACCATATGATCCAGCAATCTTGCTCCTTGGAATATATCCTAGAGAAATAAGAGCCAACACACGAATAGATATATGCACACTCATGTTCATTGCAGCACTGTTCACAAGAGCAAAAAGATGGAAACAACCTAGGTGCCCATCAACAGATGAATGGATAAACAAATTATGGTATATTCACACTAACAGAATACTAAGCAACAATAAAGAACAACTATTAATCTGCAAAACATCTCATAACGTGATGAATCTGGAAGGCGTCATCCTTAGTGAAATTAATCAGTCGCAAAAGGACAAATCTTGTATGAGACCACTATTATACGAACTCAAGGAGAGGTTTAAACACAGAAGAAAACATTCTTTGATAGTTACAAGGGTGTGGAGAGAGGGAGTGGGGGATTCACTAACTAGATAGTAGACAAGAATTATCTTAGGTGAAGGGAAGGACAACACACAATACAGGGGAAGTCAGCACAACTGGACTAAACCAAAAGCTAAGAAATTTCCTGAACACAACCAAACACTTTGAAGGACAGTGTAGCAGGGATAGTGGTCTGGGGACCATGGTTTCAGGGGAAATCTAGGTCAATTGGCATAACAAAGTTTATTAAGAAAATGTTCTGCATCCCACTTCGGTGAATGTTGTCTGGGGTCTTAAAAGCTAGTGAGTGGCCATCTAAGATGCATCCATTGGTCCCAACCCACCTGGAGCAAAGAAGACTGAAGAACACCAAACACATTAAGAAAACATTAGCTGAAGAGACAAAAGGGGCCACATAAACCAGAGATTCCATCAGCCTGAGACCAGAAGAACTAGATGGTGCTGGGCTACCACCAATGACCGCCGTGACAGGGAACACAACAGAGAGTGCCTGACAGCGCAGGAGAAAAGTTGGGTGCAGAACTCAAATTCTAGTAAAAAGACCTGACTTAATGGTCTGAGACTGCAGGAACACCAGAAGATGTGGCCCCCAGACTCTCTGTTAATCCAGAACTAAAACCATTCCTGAAGCCAACTCTTCAGATGAAGAATAGACTGGACTATAAGACATAAAATGATACTTGTGAAGAGTATGCTTCTTAGTTCAAGTAGATACATGAGACTAAATGGGCAACTCCTGTCCAGAGGTGAGATGAGGAAACAGAAAGGGATAGGAGCTGGTTGAATAGACACAGGAAATCCCTGGTGGAAAGGAGGAATGTGTGGTCACATTGTAGGGATAGCAACTAGGGTCACATAACAATGTGTATATAAATGTATGAGAAACTAACTTGAGCTGTAAACTTATACCTAAGGTACAATAACATAAATAAATTAATTAAATTAAATAGTAGTTAAAACCCAAGCTCTGAAATCTGTTAAATTTGAATTCCAACCTGGCCACTTGAGTAAGGGCAAATATTCATTATAGGGCCATTTCATATATTAATGTGTGCAATCACCCCAATGACCCTTTGAAGCAGTTATTATTATTTCCCATTTGAATGGTGAGAAAACTGAGGCGTGGAGAATGTAAGTCTCCCAAAGCTAGAAAATGGTGGAGTCCAGTTTAAATGTATGTATCCTGTCTGCAGAGCCTGGCTTCTTACCAAACACGTGGCTTGGGCAGCCCAGGCAGATGCCACTTTATTCAGTTACTTAATCTCTCTTTTCTGTTTTCTCATCTGTAAAATGGAGATAAATATAAGACCTACTGCACGGGATTTAATGAGATCATTTAACTCTGCTAAGTGCTTGGCACCTGGGAAATAGTAAATGTTAACTTCACTAACTTGTGCTTTTATGCTAGTCAGTCTCTAGAGAATATTCTCTCTCTAAATATTAATTAGTCCAACAGCTAAATCTGTTTATTGGCTCAGGCTGTCATGGCATCTCTCACCTTTACAAAGTTGATGAGTGTCTCAAGAAAGTGTCGTTTGATATTGCAGCTGTCAACTGTTATCATTGCATCTGTGATGGTGAAGCTGTCAGCATGCTACATTGAATGATTAATAACGTGACAAATGGTAAAATGCCCAGAAGCATGTACCAAAGCTCTTAACAGGTGGAATATTGCCTGGGCTTAGTATCTGCCCCGTATGAATCTTACCGAAGGACAAGATATTCAAAACAACCGAGATCGTATGCCAGGTGGCAATCTGAAAATTTGCTGACCTAAATCAACACTCTAATGACATGAATTCTAGTGAGGGGCTGAAGAGACTGTATAGACAGCTATGTGCACCTGGTAGATAAATGATATGGAGTGGGGAAAAGAAGATGCCCAAATACTACACCGGGAGAAATCGTTACTGGCATAAATCACAGGATTATTTAGTAAAAAGACTCTGGGTTTTCCTACTACAAATAATTTTTTTTTTTAAATCGAGACTGCAAAAAAGCTAAATTTTAAAAGGGCATCTCCAAAACATGTGTAGATTTATGGATTGAACTGTGTCCCCCAAATACATGTGTTTCAAATCCTAACCACATACCTGTGGTTGTAATCCCATTTAGGAATAGGTTTTCTTTGTTATGTTAACGAGGCAGTATTAGTGCAGGGTCTGTTTGAGTTGAAATCTATTCCACAGCAATGGATTGAGATATAAAAAGAGCAGAGTGAGCAAGGAAGCAGAGCTGGGGGAAGATAAATGCCTCACCACATGAAGATAGCTAAGGAACAAGGACCTTCCCCCAGAGCTGACAGAGAAGAAAGATTTCCGCTAGAGCTGGAGCCCTGAATTCAGACTTCTAGCCTCCTAGACTGCAAAAATAAATTTCTGTTTGTTAAAGTCATCAATTTGTGGTATTTCGGTTACAGCAGCACTAGATATCTAAGACAGTAGACAATGAGGAGGAATATGACAGCTTTATAAGATAATCAGTTCCAAAATTTTGATTATCGTAGGCTTAAAATGACCATATATTTAAAATATACCATTTTAGGTCTATGGGGAGGCAAGGTGATTGGTGGCTAACAGCATAGCTCAAACCATGGCTCAGGTTACTTATTATTAGCTATCTGATCTCAAGCAAATTAAGTTTTCTTTGTCTTAATGCCCTCAGCTTTCAGGGACAATGGTAGAATACACTTTAGGGTTGTTATAAGGATTCAAGGATTAATATTTGAAAAGCACTTAATACAATTCTTGTCTTATTGTAAGATGTTCTTGGATTTGTTGGTTTTTTTTAAATAAATAAATGTGTTAAATAGATTTTATTTTATGTCTTAGCAAGATGTTACTAGTAGGGAGTGAACTCCCGACAGGTACATTAATGTTTGAGAAAATATGTTAACTGTTCAAGGTTGCCAAGGTGTTATTTACTTTTGAAATGTTACTTCTGTAATTTTCTAAATACACTAAAACCCACTGCTATCGAGTCACTTCCGACTCATAAGAATTCTCGAGGACAGAGCAGAACTGCCCCATGGGGTTTCCAAGGCTGTAAATCTTTCATGGAAGCAGACTACCACATCTTTCTCCCTCAGAGTGGCTGGTGGATTCCAACTGTTGACCTTCTGGTTAGCAGCTGAGCGCTTAACCACTGTGTCACTACGGCTCCTAAATCCATTGCCGTGGAGCTGATTCTGACTCCTAGTGACCCTATGGGAAAGAGTAGAATTGCCCTATAGAGTTTTCACAGATGTAAATCTTCAGCAAGCAGACTGCCAAACCTTTCTCCTTTCGAGCAGCTGGTAGTTTCCAACGGCTGATCTTTCTGCTAGCAGCTGAGCACTTAACCACTGCACCACCAGGGCTCCCTAATTTTCTAAATAGCTAGTCTCCATCAAAATATCTCATATACCACAAGGAAAATATTGCTAAGAGGAACTTGAAGAACAGGGTAAAACAATAATCAAATTTATAGAGACATAAAAATGAATAAAATAATCTGTTATTTTCCTTTTTAAATCAAAGAAGCATGCAAATATTCATACTGGTAGTTTTAATACAGGTAAATGTAAAGTGGTCCTTGTTAGATGTGATTATCATTAAATAAGAATATAATTACAAAATAAAGACTTACTATCCAGTCCACGACCTTGAAAAAACAATTTTATATTACTACAAAAGATAAATAGAATTTGAGTTAACAACATAATATCATTACTAAAGAAAAGTCAATGGCAAATAATCAGCAAAGAAAACAAGATAGTATTCTATTCTGTTATATAGCTGACTTTGTTCTAAAGCATTATATTTAGCAAAATGGAGTCATCTGTAGAAAAGGGCTATTATAAAAGATGAATTCTGATAACAAACACAAAATAATTTTCTAATTAATTTTTCTGCCTCAGTCTTAGCTATGATAAATAGTAAATGGGCTTACTTTTATTCTAAAAACCATATAACAAAATGATAACTAGGACAGAAACCAATTATTCTCACGTATTAGCCACACCAAAACAGGAAGTAATGATGTTAAACTGCATTAGTCACAATACACCATAAATCCAACTTTGCAATAAATTATTATTGCCTGATAACTGGCTTGCAGATTTTCAGAAGCTACAATTCTTTGTGCATAGCACCATGTTCTATTAGTACCATATTTTGTAAGGTACATTTTATAACCTAGCTGGCCTAGGGAAAAAAATCTTGATAAAAGTTTAATTAGAGAATCTACAAAGAAAAGAATAAAAACACAGCAATTGATTATTACAAATACAAATTCAGAGCCTCTAAAGGAGATTTTTTCAGCACACTCCTTCACTACTCCCTCTGCACAAACCCTTCTTCCATGGATATCCAAGTATTTCATACATTAAATTTGAGTTCAAATGTCTTTAGCCAACTAATAGGAAGCCAACTGCATTTTAGAGTAGGCAATGAACAGAAAATCTCCTTAAATAAATATTTCATGAAGAATCATTTTAATGGTCTCAATTGTTTATCCTATAAATATACGGAGAACTGGACTCATTGTTCAGGGAAAAGTGAGTATAAAGGTCTTTCTCTTTGAAGGGATTTAACCAAAGTGTATTATTCCTTGCTGTGCAAATGATATCTTAAGCAGAGGTAGATCAACTTGATAAGAACACCTGGGCCTTCTGGAAAGGGAGAGACTACATACATCCAAATCTCTTTTGAAGTTGGAGAGGGCCAGTGAAATGATTATAAGGGGCAGAGGTTGAACCAGAAGGCTTACCCAAGTACAGAGACGAAAAGAGAAAGAATTTATTTGTTGTGTTCATTGGTAACAGAAACTATAAGTAGTTCAAATAGTCTCCTGTGGCTAGCTTATAAGTGGAAAAATGACTATCTGTGTGAGCTGAAGTTCTTCAGGAAAGTGACGGAGTAAGAAATTTAAAAGATCATTAACCCAAGGGCTCTGGAATATATAGATGAGAGTCTCACTAAGAAAAAGAAACACCAGGCAGTTTACCCTAAGAATTATCAGGGCAAGGTGATGTCCTCCCTATAGACAGGAGCTGGGACTTAATCCCACCTTTCACTATTAAAACATACTCCATGGACCCCAGATCACAATCTGCACCGATATCTCCTTCAGCATTTATAGCACCAATAAAGAAATGAATGAGTCCCACTTTCTGTTCATTAAGGTACTCGTAAGTCATCTGGGCACCCTAAGCATTTAAAAGAGAAAATTTGATCATTAAAGGGGAATAAACTGGATTTCTGGATTTCCTGCTATGATCAAGCAGTGTGGTCTTCACCATTACACTTTAGGGACTAAGTGAAAGATCTTTTCTCACTCTCTTTTTCAGGGGTTCTTTAAGGACTATGTTTAAGTGGTTAAGTGCTAACCAAAAGGTCAGTGGTTCAAATCCACCAGCTGTTCCAAGGGAAAAAGATGTGGCAATCTGCTTCCATAAAGATTACAGCCTTGGAAATCCTATAGGGTAGTTTTACTCTGTCCTATATGGTTAATATGAGTTGGATTCAACTTGGTGCCAACAAGTTTTCGTTTTGTTTTGTTTCAGGGGTGCTTTAGTTCAGGGATGAGCTAAACCAAATCCAGCCAGCTGCCTATTTTCACACAGCCTATGAGCTAAGAATGGCTTTTATATTTTTAAATGGTTACTTTTTAAATGGTTATATAAGTACCTACATAATATCTTCAATATATGTTATATGTCTCTTTCTCTCAAAGCTTAGGATATTTACTATCTTGCCCTTTAAAAAAAAATTTCACCAATTCCTGCTTTAGTTATATAAAGTAAGAGTTATATCTACTAGAGTAATTCTTTAGTCAGTTTCTTGAATTCTAAACCATTGTGGCTCTCTTTCTGCCATTAAAACCTTTTTTTTTAATTAAAAATGTTGTAAAAGTATCATTACATGTACATATGACTCTTCGATTTTAAAGATATGAGATAATTCATAATATTGAGTTGTATAACGTTAGTCATATCATTAATGACTCCAGAAGATGCCAATTTGTATCTTCCACATACTAAAAATAAGAATCTAATGACTATCTATGTTAAATAACTAATATTCCAATATTAAGGAGGAAAATTTTATTTTAAAGTTGAAGTGAAATTGTAAAGCTAGCATTTCCCAAAAAATTATATAGGTTAATAGGTTGAGTTGTTATCATTTGAGTAATATTTCTAAATTTTAGGATAAAAGTCAAGTAGGATTTTTCCTGTAGGACTACTCAGATTCTTTATGGTAACACCATACTGGGTTTTAGCTTTCTTTTTATCACAGTGGATAATTTTGTTATGAAAAAATTTGCCTATTTCTTCTTCATATTTGAGGCTTAAATATGGCTTCACCCTTTCAGCAACAGGAATGGAGCATGTGATACAGGTTTCAGCCAATCTGTTGATTACAACACTGATTCATGTTCAAACCAGGTTAGACACGGAAATTATTATTGAGTGGCTGGCAAGAGGCAATGTTGTTTTTAAACTTTCTCTTCTATCACTGACCCTGACATCACTTCTGTAAAGCATTTGACATTTATATTTTAACAAGTAAAATCCTATTTAGAGTGCTTTCCCATTAAGTTTGTACTTACTATTATACTATTTTGTTGAAATAAAGACTAATTCCTGGACAATATTCCATCCATGAGTACTAGAGTAAATAACAAATTATTTATGGCTCAAAATTCCAGATGAACTACTCACTCTGCAAATTCTAAGCAACCTATAAATATTGTTGATTTATTGTCAAGTAGAAAAGAAAAGGAAAAACGAGCAGAATACAAATTTACATCATGCCGTGGAATTCAAAAATATTATTCCCATTATATGTAAATCATAATCTACAAAAGGATAAAGTTCTTTCAAATAAATTTCAGATTCTGATTTTTCATATAATCAGCAGCTGTCAGAAGTGTTCTACTAAGAAGCTGAACAAGATAAGTAGAAGTTAGGTTCAGTTCTTTAGTTTTCAAAATAATAAAGTATACAGCTTTTACTGAAGAAAAAATGTAAAATTGAGATTTATTCAGGAATCTAGGGTCAGTGATACAGGAAAATATTAAACAGTTTGAAAGCATTTTGAGGTAATCATTATCTCAATAATCAGTGTCAAGATTTAATAAAAAGATAATAACTGTATGCAACCAATGATTCTGATCAGATGGATGATTTGCCTTTGGAACTTTCCAACAGCTATTCTTGCTCCATTGTCCTTCATTATCTACATCTATTAAGTGGGATTAACAAGAGGATTTTCCTTTCTGTAGCTACTTCACTGGGTTTTTGTGAGAGAAGAGAAAGTTTAAAAACAACATTACCTCTTGCCAGCCACTCAATAATAATTTCCATGTCTAACCTGGTTTGAACATGAATCAGTGTTGTAATCAACAGATTGGCTGAAACCTGCATCACATGCTCCATTCCTGTTGCTGAAAGGGTGAAGCCATATTTAAGCCTCAAATATGAAGAAGAAATAGGCAAATTTTTTCATAACAAAATTATCCACTGTGATAAAAAGAAAGCTAAAACCCAGTATGGTGTTACCATAAAGAATCTGAGTAGTCCTACAGGAAAAATCCTACTTGACTTTTATCCTAAAATTTAGAAATATTACTCAAATGATAACAACTCAACCTATTAACAACTCATGTATATAATTTTTTGGGAAATGCTAGCTTTACAATTTCATTTCAACTTTAGAATAAAATTTTCATCCTTGATATTGGAATATTAGTTATTTAACGTAGATAGTCATTGGATTCTTATTTTTAGTATGTGGAAGATACAAATTGGCATCTTCTGGAGTCATTATGATATGACTAATGTTATACAACTCAATATTATGAATTATCTCATATCTTTAAAATCGAAGAGTCATATATACGTGTAATGATACTTTTACAACATTTTTAATTAAAAAGTTAATTATTTAAAGCACTTAGAAAAGTGTTGGGGAGAAGGCAAATTCTCAAGATGGTAGCTATTCCCATCACTGTGTCTTCATTATTTTCACCATCATCTCATACAGTCTCTTGTAACCACAAGCAAAATTGGAAATTACCACTCCATTAATAGATGGACACATGTAACTTAATTTCCCAAATTCAGAGCTTGTGGCAAACTATAATGGGACATCCGCTTCTCATACCCTAATTTACACCACATAGAAGAAGAGAACATTTCTCTTCCTTCAATCACTGAGTAAAGACTAAGGCCTCGTTCTGACTGGGTGAAGTCATGACCACCTTGAAATAATCATTGTGTCCAGGGCAATGTCTTCCACTAATCCACTCAGGTCTGAATCATGTGCACATCTGCACACTTATGAACTGTAGAAAGAGAGGTAGATGTAAAATGATTGCCTTAGACCATCTGCACAATCTCTCCAAAATACAACCAGAGTATACTCAGTGCTCTCACAACTTTGTTCCATTCATCCTGAAAACTCAACTTTAAACTCTTATCTTCCAAACTCCATGCATTCTTTAATGCCTATTTTATTCCCTACCTCCTTACTGTATCATTTGTCCCACCCCACGTCATTAATATAAATACTTACAAAACCAAAAAAAGCAAACCTATTGCCGTCGAGTGGATTCTGACTCATAGTGACCCTATAGGACAGAGTAGAACTGCTTCAAAGCGTTTCCAAGGAGCAGCTGGTAGATTTGAACTGATGACTTTTTCGTTAACAGCTAAGCTCTTGACCGCTATGCCATCAGGGCTCCATATACATACATACATAGGTATACAAATACACCTAAATCTTGTTTGTTTAGACCTCCATTCTTGAACTTAATTATTCTTTGCCCTAATTATATAGAATTAATTATGTATATATAAGGAGCACTGGTGGTGCAATGGTTAAGCGCTTGGCTGCTAACTAAAAGGTTAGTGGTTCGAACCAACCCAGTGGCTCCACTAGAGGGCAACTTGGAGATCTGCTTTTGTAAAGATTACAGCCAAAAACACCCTATAGGGGCAGTTCTACTCTGTCACATGGGGTCTCTATGAGTCAAAATCCACTTAACAGCACCTAATGACAACAATTAAGTATATACGTTAAATATCTCCTTCTAAATTATAAGTTGTTTAAAATGCTGTCTTATTTCTGTAGTCATCTGTGACCTAGCACAGTGTCTGGAACATTTTAATACTAAATAAATATTTGTGGAATAATTAAATAATGAGTCTTCTTACTCTATTCATCCAATTCTTTTAAAGAGTTCTTCGTTAGTTTTAAGCAGCCTTGGTGGCATGGTGGTTAAGAGCTCAGCTGCTAACCAAAAGGTCAGCAGTTTGAATTTACCACCCACTCCTTGGAAAACCTATGGGGCAGTTCTACTCTGTCCTATAGGGTTGCTATGAGTCGGAATGGACTCAACAGCAATGGGTTTGTTTTGTTGGGTTTTCATTAGTTTTACTAGACGTTTCATAATAAAAAGCACCATGTACGTTTAGTTGACCATTAAATTTCAGTTCTTGGCATGTTCCCTGGAAAACAGTAGGCACTCAACATATAATAGCTGAATAAATCAAAGTAATGATTAGAAGTTTTGCATAAATAATTGGGAATGCTGTAAACGTGCTTTTGTTTGATTTGCTTAGTGGAATATAAGAGATAGGAATGTCTTGGGAGAAGGAAAGGTAACACTGAAAATGTTTACCAAATAGAAAATGTATTGTGTAGATAGTTGGGAAGTAATTATATTTATAAGGCAGATAACTCAAATGATAGAATTCATGTAAAATGATAGAACTTATATGGGAATAGTATCTTTGTAATAAAAAATAATTTGCTTTGAGATTATTATCATTTAAAAATAACAAAAATGTAGAGACAGTAAAATACATTAGAGCAGGGACAAGTCTGAAACTCAATTAACACTAAAATTAATATAAAAAAATCACTGAGAGCCAATGCAAACTATTGTTCCCACATCTAACACTCTATCGGTAGTCTGTCACTCATGTATGTGTGTGGGCCAAATAACTCATTAAAGGGCTTTTAAAAATATCTAAAGCAATGTTTTCACCATTTAAAGATTTTTCTCCTCCATTTTTCACCTTTTATTTCATTATACAAAATCATAACCACAAGCTTAGAAAAAATAACCATCTGAGGAGTTTTGAGGTCAAGAGCAATGGAAAATCTTAGCTCCAGCTACAGGAATCCCTCAGGCTCAAAGTCATTAGCGTGTGGAATTGTACTCAGTTGTACATCCTCTGTAGTTTGGGAGGTGAAAATAATTTCTCAATAATTTTCCAAGAATAGATTAAGAACGTATAATGCATTGAGTTGACTATACTTGAAACAAGATGTTGATCTGGTTTTATTGTTTTAAGGAATGTTTAATTGATTTTAATTATTTTTTTTTTCAATGACTCTCAGATAATTGGCAAAGGGTTATTGTTTTAAATCCAAGCACATGAGTAAGTAGTTGGCCTTTATCATTTGGAAGTGTACTTAGGCCAAAAGTGTTCTGGCGTGATGCAGAAGGTATTTTTTTCGCGCAATCTGTAAGTTATCTCAGGTTAGTGTTTAGAACTACACCCTTTACCAAATCATGATGGTGTGTCTGCTCAAATGAAAACAAATTTAGGTTAATTGCTCTCAACAATTCTAATTAGAGGTGATAAGTCAGTTGCTATTTGTCTATTTCGGTAAACATTTGGTCAGTAAACCTGATTATTTAAGTGTATTTTGTGTCTGAGTTATTTCATTATAACTTTTTTTTAAAATAAAAAAAGAATCCAAGTTATGACCTTGGAAACACATATGACTGTGTTTATCATTTTGATGATAGCATTTATATTTATTAAAACCACAGCTCACATACAGAATTTGGAGACTAAAATGAGTTACACTGAGCCCAAAATTGCCCAAGGTAATCTCTTTTCATGAGAAGTTATTGGAAAATAGGAAAAAACTTGGAAAGCTGTGTTTCCTGGCTGACCTCTGCTCTCCGTTCCTCTCATTTACTCTTCTAGTTTGATTTTCCATTTCCATCTCTTTCCATTTATGGCAGTCGTTTTGAAGCTCATGAGATGATAATGAAGTTTAATGCAAGTTAGGTGTTAAGGTAGCCTAGAAGGTCCAATTTTATCTCAGAGGAATATGGAGTGCTCAGACAAATTTCGGTATACAACAGAGGCGCAAGCATTCACTGAATCTCCCTCAGTGAAATAGATAAGCATTTAGGTTGTCTTTACATGCCATCAGGTCAAAAACAACATAATAAAAATGATTTCAACTTTAATTATTCTAAAGATCTAAACTAATTATGCTTTGTTCTCTAACTTCTTGAGTCAGTTTTCAAAGTTATTTTTTTTAAGAATTTGTCTATTTCATCCAATTTTTCTGTTTTTTTAATAAATTTATCCATAATATACTTCAGTTTCTTCTGTGCTTCGCTTTAGCTGTAATTATATCTATGCTTACATTTACGATATGGTTTTTGTGCCTTTTCTTGTTCCCTCTTGATCAATCTTGTGAGAGGTTTGTCAACTTTTTTCACATTATACACAACTTATTTTAAATTTTATCATATCTATTTTATCTTTAATTATTATTTCATTAGTTTTTGCTCATAATTTTTCATATTTCTACTTTCTCTGATTTTATACCTTCTTTTTCTTTTTTCAGCTTCTTTAATGCATCTTATGAGGCTAAGTCACTCTTTTTCAGTCTTTTTTTTAATATTTAAAACTAAAATACCTGAGAAATACTTTGGCTTCATCCTTCAAATTTTTATATGGGCTATTTTTGTTATCACCTGATTTTAAGCACTGTCAAATTTTTATTGTGAATGTCTTCTCTTTTAGTTTATTTTTTCTCATCAAGAAATTAATTTTTATTTTATTTTATAAAAGTTCGTTCTGTGTTATATCAGAGGCAAAAAACAACTGGTCCTTCTCCATAGATAGCTTGAGGTGCACTGATCTAGAGCACAAGACTCTTTGAGAAAGGATAAGAAATCTGTTGGGGACACCAAGTGGGACACTGTGCAGAAATGGAAAAGAACATGATCCATGAGTACTTAGATGAGGTTTAAATAATAGGAGATGGGTCCCCATCAGAAGCAAAGAAGGGTGAAGCACTTCCATGAGAGAACTGTACAATGTCAGAGTGAGAAGAGACCTTCCAGCCTACTAACAAGTTGCCATCAGGTAGACTCCAACTCATGGTGACCCTATGTGTGTCAGAGTAGAACTGTGCTAAAGATCACTTAACACAATTTGCACATTTTACACAACTTTCACTGCACTAGTGAAGCACCATTAGATAAGGTTAGTGGTGGGCAATGCACTGTAATCTAAAAGTACCCTGTAAGATAAGCACATTCATTCTGACTTTAAAGATCACATAATTGAACCAAAGATCATTTATGAAACTTAATTAAGACCTAACAGTTAATAAAGAGAAGATCAGACTGCCAAACTAAGTCTCTTTTTACCAAGCATGATAAATCCACAGTTTATGTGCAATTCAACAATTAACAGTAGGATGCATTGGTTTGCTCTCCCCAAATTTTTCTATGCAATTATTCTGACACTTACTTTCCAGTTATTTTTGCAAGCAGCAAATATCAAATTTTATAAATAAGCCTGTAATCTTTTTCAGCAACAATCTATTTCTGTGGTAAACTTGGGAAGTACAAACTGCTCAAAGGTCCCTTTGTGGAGCATTTTCCAAGTGGAATTGGTATATAAAAAGTCAGCTATCACTTCCCAATAAAACACAGTAGGGTCTTAAATAATTTTACATATTTTAATATCTTAACTATTTAAAATATCATCATTTATGTCTTTCACTGGATGCCCTTCCCTTTTTAAAAGATGTTTTATTACTTTTTAAAAATTCTCTATGAGCAATAATAAATAACTTAGAATACGTTAATATCTAATGCATGTCATTTACACGTATATTTACAGTCCTTTTTGCCTGGAATCATCTAGACGGCAACCCTTCATATAACAAACTAAATAATATTTTATCTTGAAGATGACAATAAAAATATAAAATTTATCATAATTCTGCACAATTGTTTAGTGCAATGATTTTCTAATATAATGGTGAAGACTGAAAATAAATATTGTTCTTTTAAAATTAAGTCTACAACAAATGTTGTTAGAAATATGATCTTTACTGACTTTCATTCTACTTTCTAGTCTACCTCTTACAACCAAGAATTCAATTCTCCCTGAATTAATTACCTAACTCAAAAGGTCCCTACACACCAAACCAAATAATAAGGTCACGATAGTTCTTTTGACTTCTAAGATACTAGTAGAGAAGTTGGTGGTAGAGAATAGGGAAAAGAAGAGAGAAACATATACAGCAAATCATATACATCCAATGAATAAAATTTTTTTTATAATTTTGATAATTCTTTTTCATTTTCTAACCTCAGTAACTATTTTAACAGATAACTGTCTATCTTCTTTTTCTCCCTTAAAATGTTATTACCAAGTAACTTCTTCATGGAGTAAGAAAATACTAAACATATGAAGTAGTATTTAACATCACAAGGAGGCAACATAAACGGCAACTATACGCATCTTGGTAGCATCCACCAAAAATATTTACAAGAATGTTGACTTGTATTGATTATAGCATTTAAAGAAATTACCAATTTATCAGGTAAGGCCCTCCTTGTGAATCTATTTTATCAATTAATCTTAGTTATGTGTAGATATTTTGCATAATATAAATTCCTTTCAAAATCCCCCTTCTAAGAAATTCATTATTTTTAATATGCTATGATTCATTTCTGAGCTCTGGTGGTGTAGTGGTTAAGAGCTATGGCTGCTAACCAAAAGGTCAGCAGTTTGAATCCACCAGCCACTCCTTGGAAACCCTATGGGGCAGTTCTACTCTGTTCTATAGAGTCGCTATGAGTTGGAATCAACTCAACAGCAAAGGGTTTTTTGATGATTCATTTCTCAGTGCAACAATTAATTCTAAGCTTTGCACAGTAGATACACTGTGTCTGGCTGATATTTACCATCTATTTTTCAATGAAAATGCCCAGGCATAAATATACTGAAACAAGATTGTAAATATTTAGCACTAATATTATCAATTCATAAGCTCCCTCCGCTTGCCGTATCACCGGGACTTTAAAATTATTTTCATCTTCTTCTTTGTCACCTCATCTCCTTCTAGGAAGAAGAATAATAGTATTGTCTTGTTTCTTCATGCTTATGTTTCACTGTTGACCATGCGTATGAATAAAAGAGATTCCCTATTCATAGATAGAAAGCAAAGGGCTATAAAAAATCCTCACTCCTTCATTTTCTCTTTCCTGACCATCATTGATTCATGAAAGAAATTCTAATCTATTTTTCTGCTACTGATAGAATAATTCTTATAAAGCATATGGTAAAGCAAGTGCACACATTTTTCAATAAACAATACTCAAGCATTGGAATCATACAATCAATAATTCACGTATACAAATAAGAGCCATCACACGAACAGACATACGCACATCCGTGTTCATTGCAGCGTTGCTCACAATAGCAAAAAGAAGGAAACAACCTAGACGCCCATCAACAGATGAATGGATAAACAAACTATGGTACTTACACACAATGGAGTATTATGCAACAATAAAGGACAATGATGAATCTGTGAAGCATCTCATAACATAGACGAATCTGGAGGGCATTATGCAGAGTGAAAAAAGCCAATCACAAAAGGACAAATATTTTATAAGACCACTACTGTAAAAACTCATGAAAAGGTTTACACAAAAAAAGAAACAATCTTTGATGGTTATGAGGAGGGGTGGAACACTAAATAAACAGTAGATAAGTGATAACTTTAGTGAAGGGTAAGACAGTCCACAGTACTGGGGAAGCCAGCACAACTTGTAGAAGGCAAGGTCACAGAAGCTCCATAGACACATCGAAATTCCCTGAGGGACCAAATGGCTGGCTGAAGGCTGTGGGGACCATGGTCTTGGGGAACATCTAGCTCAATTGGCATAACACAGTTTATAAAGAAAATGTTCTACATTCTACTTTGGTGAGCAATGTCTAGGGTCTTAAAAACCTGTGAGCAGCCATCTAAGATACTCCACTGGTCTCACCCCTTCAGAAGCAAGGGAGAATGAAGAAAACTAAAGATACAAGGGAAAGATTAGACCAAGGACTAATGGACCACAACTAACATGGCATCCACCAGACTGAGTCCAGTACAACTAGATGGTTCCCGGCTACCGCCACTGACCGCTCTGATAGGGATCACAGTAGAGGGTCCTGGATAGAGCTGGGGAAAAGTCTAGTCCAAAATTGTAGTTCACAAAAAAGACCAGACTTACTGACCTGACGGAGACTAGAGAAGCCCCGAGAGTATGGCCCCTGGACACCCTTTTAGGTTAGTAATGAAGTCACTCCCAAGGTTCATCCTTCAGCCAAAGATTAGACAGGCCCATAAAACAAAATGAGACTAATGGGGCACAACAGCCCAGGAACAAGGACTAGAAGGCAGGAAGGGACAGGAAAGCTGGTAGTAGGGAACCCAAGGTTGAGAAGGGAGAATGTTGACATGTCATGGGGTTGTTAACCAATGTCATGAAACAATATGTGTACTGCTTAATTAGAAACTATTTGTTTTGTAAACCTTCATCTAAAGTACAATTTAAAAAATTAAATAATAATAATTCATGTATACAATCAGTTAGCCAATAAACATTTGCTGGGTGTTGTCTTAGTTACCTAGTGCTGCTATAACAGAAATACCACAAGTGGATGGCTTTAACAAAGAGAAATTTTTTTCTCTAACAGTCCAGTAGGCTAGAAGTCCAAATTCAGCGTGTCAGTTCCAGGGGAAGACTTCATCTCTGTCAGCTCTGGGGTAAGGTCCTTGTTATCAGTCTTGCCCTGGTCTAGGAGCTTCTCAGGCAGGGATCCTCAGTCCACAGTATACATGCTACTGGCCCTTCTTGGTTGGTGGTAATGAGGTCCCCCTGTCTCTCTCTCTGCTTGCTTCTCTCTTTTATATCCAAAAGAGGCTGACTCAAGATACAACCTAATCTTGTAGATTGAGTCCTGCCTCATTAATATAACTGCCTCTAATCCTGCCTTATTAACATCATGCAACATCAAATAACAAAATTGTGGACAATCACACAATACTGGGAATCATGGCCTAGCGAAGTTGACATACATTTTGGGGGGACACAATTCAATCCATAACCGGTGCCTATTATATTCCAGGCACTGTGCTAGACTCTGAAGATGATAGGACAAATCCAACATGCCTTGCAGGAATACATGAAACTACTGAGTCAATGAATAACTAGTTTGAAGCAAGGTCACCCATTTAGTCCATAGCACTAAATAAGGAACCTGAATGCTGAACAACATATTTTGGAGGAGTGGATCAAATAAAGGAAGGCAACAATTCCCTTGTGTGAAATTTTCATCCTTCAAGAGAGGTGCCCAAAGAAATGAGGAAGTGACGTAGTTGCACTTCAGGAACTCTGGTTTTCCTGTCTGTGGCCTCCCAAATGAGGACTTACAGGTGTATAAAGTCTTACTGGAAGGTTGAGCCTTGTAATGTTGCAAAGTCCGTGAGACTTTGTTAGAGGAGAGAAAAGTAGGTTGTGTGGCTTTAAATACAGGAGGGTCTTATTTGAAAACCTTGTACAGAGAAAGGAAGAGAGGTATTTATGGGGGTAGAAGAGGAGGGTAGAGGGATTCCACCTCCTCTCACATTCCCTCTTCCATCACCAGTCATGTTCTCTGTTGCTCTGGGGTCATCCAGACTTGTTTTAAAACCTCAAGATAATAAGTAGTCATGAGAAGAGGTAATAATATTCCAACACATTCAGACAGAAAGGTTTGCCTGAGCAGTGGCAGAATCATGAGAGAGGGTCAAAGTAAACTCTGTGTTCAGTACTAGTGATTTGTTGGTGGAATGAATAAAAATTGTCCAATAATTCCCAAACTTTTATTCAGTATACATGTCTAATAATCGTTCTTGAACTTTCTACCTGCTGGATGATTTCTGGTGAGATTGACAATTCTTACATATCAGTTAGGCTAAAATTAAAAAGATTTTCAGTATACTTTAATGGAAAGTGTGTGTAGAATCTCTCATACATAGAGGAAGACTTGGTAATGCCAAAAAAAGCATTTTATCTTTTACACAGTAATCCCACTTCAAGGAATTTATCCTTGAAGGTACAATCCCACATACAGGAAATGAGGTTTGCAACATTTTCTGTGATAATTAAAGAGTGGGAACAACCAAGTGTCTGTCCACAAAATTTTCACCTTGAATACCATGCATCTCTAAAAAAAGGATGAAGATTTCCTCTATGTTGTTGTTGTTAGGAGTTACCGAGTCAGTTCCGACTCATATGTACAACAGAACAGACCTTATGTACAACAGAACGAAACACTTGTCCCATATCCTCTATGTAGTGCTATGGAAAATTCTCTAGGACATGTTGTGAAGTGAAAAGAGAAAGGTGGATCTAGCAGAGTGGATATAGTATCGTAACTTTTGTGTAGGAAAGGAGGAGATATAAAAATATAAAATAAATAAAGATAATTGCTTGTATTCGTAGAAAGATATACTAGAAGGATACATAAGAAACTAAGAATGGTTACCCCTAGGGACAGGGTTAGGAATAGAGTGGATAGGGACAAAGTAGAAATGAAACTTACTAGTGTTTGCCTTTTTAATCTCATTTTTATACTTGAATCATCTGAATGCATTATTGTTAATTGCTGTCGAGTCCATTCCAAATCATGGCGACCCAATGTGTGCAGAGGAGAACTGCTCCACAGGGTTTTCAAGAAAGTAGATCAACAGGCCTGTCTTCCTAGACACCTCTGAGTGGGTTCTAACCACCAGTCTTTCAGCTAGTAGTGGAATATGTAACAGTTTGAGCCATCCAGTGACCTGAACGTATTACCTATCGAAAAATAAGGTTAATACATAAAGTAGTGTTGGATTTTATTAAGTGAAAACCTCCTTTAATTTTACAGCCTAGGTACGGTTACATCCTCTCTGGTTAATTGATGCTCAGAAGTGCCCATAGCACAATTAACTTATTGCTCCTGCCTATAAATCCTTTTTTGGTTTGTGAGACTAAACAACCATGTGCTCATCTAATATTCTGAAGATCGACTTTGAATTCTGTGCTGGTCACTAGTGATATTCACAAATACCCTGATTCTCCTTCTTCTATATCTATGATAGAAGTACTATTTTTGAAGTTGGCTGAGATAGTCTGACTTTACTGGATCAATAATCTATGAGTGGAAGTGGTATGTCACTTACAGGCAAAGGCAATCCCTTACCCCTGCTGAAATTATTTTGGAAGCTAATATTAAAAAGACTCTTTCATCAGCCTTATCCTTCTCTGTCTTAGAAAGCAGTTTCCCTATGACTCATGTTGAGTATGCAACATGAGAAAGAACAGAAAAGACTGGAACCAAAGAACATTTATTTGCAAGAGGTCTTCAGTTCTGTCTAGAGAAAAATGTTTTCTGATCTGAAGACTCCAGGGTTTACCTGATAACGGATATGCACACATCCTATTTGATCATAATTTGATGACACTAAAAAAAAAACAAAACTAAACTAAGCCATTGCCATCAAGTCGATTCCGACTCTTAGCGACCCTATAACAGAGTAGAAGTGCCCCATAGGGTTTCCAGGGAGCAGCTGGTGACTTCAAACTGCCAACCTTTTGGTTAGCAGCTGAGCTCTTAACCACTGCGCCACCAGGGCTTCTTGATGACACTAACCATCCAGATTTAACTGCAAACAAACAAACAAATCACTTCCTAGGAAGACTAGGGGCTAATGGACTTATGAGTGGTTGTGAGTTCTTAATTCCCTCAGTTATCTCTCTCACTATAAATCAATCACAATCCAGTCTCCGAGGAGTTATCGTTAATCATTCCCTAGAAGCTTGATATCTTCTGAGTATAAGAGATACATCCAGATTCTAGGTCTATGGACCAGACTGATTTATTTGATCCTGTGTGAGCAATGTGTTAGTGTCTTTAGACAAATCCTCTAACCACAGCACTCGAGATAGCATCTATAACACAAGGTTTTGATAAAATAGAGACTGTTATGAAACCATCATTATACTGATATTAATAAAAATAGACTGTCCAATCTATGAAAGTCTATACACCTACCATATATAATATAATCTAAAAATTTCAATATTACTGTTTTACAGTATTTTATGAGCAGAGTTAAAATATATGTCCCAATAAAAGTATCAGAACAAGCAATCAAAACAACTTAATTCTATTCAAGCTGAAGAGTAAGCTGTACCGTAAAACAAAATTCACTGACCTATTTGGTCTTTGAAGATTTGGAGGTTAAAAAAGAAAAAAGGTTCAGCTGTGAAAAGGTTTACGAGTGAAAATATGTTCTATAAAATGTCCAATCTAATAAAAGCACACAAAAGTGCTGTTCATTTTGTTCTCACTTTCATACAGTTCAATTAAGTTGTCAAATTGAAATGAGGTTTAGCACAAGTCAGATTTCCTCCTTTCAAGGTAGCACTTAAGATTTTTCGTTGACGTTTATAAGTTGCTGCCGAAAGAGTACAGATGAAGAGCTGAATTGGGACATTCAAGGACTCATATATTCATAAAGTTTTAATAATATGCTATAGCTATATATATGCACAGATGTTTGAGAGATGAATTACATGTTCTATCTACAACCATAGAAACCCAAATAAGAACAAAGAAGAAGAAGAAAAGTTACATTATCTAATTAACCAAGACTTATGTTTGCTCCATTATGCCTCCCTCCCCCACATACCATGTTAGGCATCAAAACCTTTTCCTGAAGCTTTTTTTTTTTAATTGCTTTAGATAAGTGAGTTCCACCCAATATGCAAGACAGGCTTGGAATTTACATTAGCTCCAGGCTAACTTGTTAAATCACTTTGGACATAATTGAAAAATATAATACATCTCTAGTCTAGTGACATATTCATTTAGTTCTTCCCACGTTATAATTTTAACATTTAGAAATATTTCTATCAGAAACTGAAGGCATAATTTAAATCACTTCTTTGACTAAAGCTAACAAAGCCACCTTTACATATGAGCCATTCCTCGAGTGCCAGCTATCAATTAATTGTACTTTAACAATACTGACATTTCAAACATAGCTGTCCATTCTTTAGATCATATAGAAAGCTTACCTGTTTATCTACTGTTGGGTTCATGTACATTTCTGTGCACTGAACCTCAGGACGGTCTCCTCATTCTTTTGAGTACTTTTCTTTTTTGCCTTTTCCCTCCGACCTCATGAACTAGTGATATTTATGAAATACCTGGGGAAACACTTCGTGATTCTTTTCCTCATCTTTTCCTTCCACAGCTCTTCCTCAGTTCCTCCTTGTCTTTGTTATCGAGTGCTGCTGTAACAGAAATACCACAAGTGGGTGGCTTTAACAAACAGAAATTTATTTTCTTATAGGAAGCTGAAAGTGTGAGTTCAGAGTGCCAGCTCTAGGGGAAGGCTTCGTCTTTCTGTCGGCTCTCGGGAAGGTTCCTGTCTCTTTTAAGCGTCTGTTCTTCGGTTCCTTCACCATCTCCATGTGGCTTGGCATCCATTTTCCTCCACCTCTGCTTGCCTCTCTGTGCCTTATCTGCTTGTTTTATATCTTGAAAGTGACCGGCTTAAAACACACCTTACACTGATATGGCCTCATTGACATAATAAAGAAAACCCTATTCCCAAATGGGATTACAACTACAAGTATAGGAGTTAGGATTTACAGCACCTATTTTAGGGGAACACAATTCAATCCATAAACCCCCTTCCTTTTCCCTTTCCTACCTTTCCCTTTCTTTCCCCTCCTCTTTTCCCTTGCATTTCTTTTCCTGCTTCTTCTTCTCCTCTTCTGCCTCCCCAACTGTCTCCCCATCCTTCTCTCACAGTTGTACCAGATGTGCAATTCCTGCCTCAATGACAATATCAATAATGAAGGAAAAGAAACAAGAAAACAGCTGATTTGAGCTCTTGATGAGGGAATCTACAGATGAATCAACATGGTTTGTTTAGGATCTCATCTAAAACTTATAATAGCTAATATCCAGGAATAAATACAGTAAAGAACTTTTATTTGTGTATGTGTATGAGAATGTATTTAAGTGCACAAGTCCATATTTAGATTACTTTAAAAGTAAAAAAAAAAAAAAAAAAAAAGATTGTTATCTGTTTTATACTTAATATCTTCCTGAGAAAAAAAGATATTTCTTGGTTGACTGAAGGGAATAAAATTTAATTTTCACATGGAATCCAGGAAAAGAGGAAACATTAATATCAAATATGGATCTCATGTAATTGAGCTACACTAGAAGTCTCTGCTTTTTACTTTCCTTCTGAAGTTTTATTAGAACAGAGAGTTCCTAAAGCTGTTAGCATCTGTGTAAACACTATCCTCATTTCACATACGGAAAGTTGGACAGCAAAAACCTCCTTCCCAAACACCCTCTGGCCTCATAAGAATGAAAAATACTAGTTACTAACTGCAAGATGTCAGATAATAAGTCAAATGATGTAGAATCATTGCTGATTTTCTTTCATACATTTTAGAAGAAATGTTATTTTGAAAATGTGCCAAAAGTATCAGATAGCAAAAAACAGAATACATGGCTGCAGTCCTAAATCTAAATTACCATCAATAGATGTGATTACCTCTATGTAGTCTGGATAGAACAGTCTTCTTGATTCTAGCGCCTTCATGTAAAGGGTTGTCTAACAGCACTAGTGACAGTTGATAACAGCACAGAGCCCATATAGCATAGGAAGAAAAAAAAAAAAAGAACAAAAGAAGAAGAAACAATTTCTGTTGAGTACAACTTAAAAGACACCACATGTAAAGAGCTTTTCACACTACCTGGCAAAATGAGCATTTGATATGTATCATTTAAGCTAATAACTAATACATATCAAATGCTCTTTATGCCAAGCAGTTGTACCCAACAGGTTCAAAGAATAAACTTCTGTCTTGGCTCTTCTGCCATGGTGATGGTGAAATCCTCTCCTCCCCGCCTCTTGGATGGCTCATTTTAAGCCTAGAGGAGTGGCAAAACTGGCTAATCCCTTCGTTAGGGATTTGCACGGTCCCACTCAAATGAGTTACAAGACCACGGTGAGAAAGGCCATGTAAAAGTGATCCATCTCACCCACAGTGGTACAGACAATAAGTGTCATTTACATATCCAGATAAAGAAGACAGTTATCAGAAGGTGGAGAATGATAATGATTGGAAATGCTATTCTGGGTCTAATGTTAATCAACAAAGGACAAGTACTACGTCTCTGAGCTTCACATCTGTCCTTCAATATTTTGCTCCGTAATGCTGTTTTGGTTTGGTTTTTTTAATTGTGCAAACTGCATTTCCCTCCACTCCCTTGCCAGTTGTTTTTCTCTTGCTTTCTCCCAATGTTACTGCAAAACATAGGTCTAAGCTGCCTGCTGCAAAAGCCAATACTGAGACAGGGGTAAGGTAAGCAGCAAGAGTGTTCTATTGTATGTCGATATACAGGAGACAGAGGGGAATGAGCTCCTCCAGAATCTGCCTCCCCTTCTGAAGGCCAATGAGAGGATTTTATCAGGACAGGGTCAGGGTCCGAAGAATCTGTGGAATGTTAATTCCCCTTTGAGGTGGGCACAATGACTTCATTCCAGACATGTTGACCTTCTGTGGATATTCTTGAAGATCCTTTGTTTAGTTGTCTTGCTTTCAGATTTCATCATTCATTGTTCTACCTCCCAAAGAGGAGCTTAGGTTAATTTTTAAACTTTTATAAAATCATGGGAAAACAGGAGGAAAGAGAGAGGGAAAATAAATCAGAACCATAGGAGCATGCAGAAGTGAACTATGCAAGCTTTGCATTAACAATACCACAATACCCAGGACGCTAGGCCTACACAGCTGACAATAAATGTGAAATTCCCATGCAGCCCCTTTCACGAATAAGAGGTTCTGGAGAGACATTTAAACACGAAAGGAGAAGCATTGTGGCTCAGATTTCTAAAAGTGGGTAAATACTTAGCAGTGAGGGTAGGCCTGTAGGCTGGTGACATTAACTTCCTGGTTTTAGAATAACACATGTTCTTTTTTTGCTCCTCTAGTTCTCCTAACACCTTTGTAATAAATTCCTGTGTTTATCCCTCTCTGTTTGAAATATTAGAATGATTCTTTTTTTTTTTTTAACTGAAAGCTAATAGACAGAGCTGATGAAGCTATATATCTATATCTATTTCTTTTTAGAGAATTTTGAAATCTAGGAAGGATAACCAGGAATGAAGAGACTGGGCAAAGTTAGATCCAAGTGTCACAGTGAAATTTTAGTAGACAATTTTCAAAGAGTTCAGAAAAATAAAAGTTAATCTCAGGCTTTTAAAGTGAATATAGTACCAAATCATTGGACTTTCCTCAAGAATAAAATACTGTATTGATGTTGTGATCATTGAGCTACAGCTTCTGTAAGGTGAACTAAGATCAAGCACAAAATGCATAGACCTTAAGCTAGCTAGCATCAGGAACAGAAAAGAATGCTAAAGAAAGAAAAAGAAAAGCCCAAACACAAAATGATATAGAACAAGGAAGAAAAAATAGGGACAATGTTAGAGTCTCTAACACATGCATAAATAGTATACAAACTATAACTAACAATGCACAAACACCAGAAGATAAACTAGATAACTGGGACCTCCTAAAAATTCAACACTTAGGTTTATCAAAAGATTTCACCAAAAGAATGAAAAAAGAACCCATAAACTGGGAAAAAATTTTTGCCTATGACGTATCCAACAAAGGTCTAATCTCTAAAATCTGTAGAATACTTCAACAACTCTACAACAAAAACACAAATGATCCAATTAAAAAATGGGCAACAGATACGAACAGACTTCACCAAAGAAGACAGTCAGGCAGCTAACAGACACATAAGGAAATCCTCATGATCATTTGCAGTTAGAGAAATGAATATCAAAACTACAATGAGATACCATCTCACCCCAACATTACTGGCATTAATCAAAAAAAAATAAAAAATAACAAATGTTGGAGAGGTTGCAGGGAGATTTGAACTCTTATGCACTGTTGATAGGAATGTAAAATGGCACAACCACTATGGAAAATGATATGATGCATCCTTAAAAAGCTGGAAATAGAAATACCATATGATCCAGCAATCCCACTGCCAGGAATTATATTCTAGAGAAATAAGAGCCATCACACGAATAGACATATGCACACCCATGTTTATTGCAGTGTTATTCAAAATAGCAAAAAGATGGAAACAACCTAAGTGCCCCTCAACAGATGAATGGATAAACAAACTATGGTACATATACGCAATGGAATACTATGCAACAATAAAGAACAATGAGGAATGCTCAAAACATATCACAACATGGATGAATCTGGAGGGCATTATGCTGAGTGAAATGAATCAGTCACAAAAGGTCAAATACTGTATGAGACCACTATTATAAGAACTCAAGAAAAAGTTTATACACAGAAAAAAACAATCTTTGACGGGAGCTGAGGGGTGGGGAAGGGAAATCATTAATTAAACAGTAGACAAGTGTTAACTTTGGTGACAAGAAAAACAACACACAATATAGCGAAGTCAGGACAACTTGACCAAGGCAAAGCCATAGAAGTTTCCTAGACACATCCAAACACCTTGAAGGACCTAGTTACCGCAGCTGAAGGCCAGAGACCATAGTCTCAGGGCACATCTAGGTCAACTGGCATAACATAGTTCATAAAGAAAATATTCTACATCTTATTTTGGTGAGTAGTGTCTGGGATTTTTGAAAGCTTGAGAGCAGCCGTCTAAAATACATCTGTTGGTCCCATCAAGTTTGGAGCAAAGGAGAATGAAGAAAACCAAAGACACAAGGAAAATATTAGTCCAAAGGACTGATGGATCAGATGAACCACAGCCTCCACCAGCCTGATCCCAGAAGAACTAGATGGTGCCCAGATACCACCACCAACTGTTCTGACAAGAATCACAATATAGGGTTCTGGACAGAGCAGGAGAAAAATGTAGAACAAAATTCAAATTTACAAAAAAAGACCAGACTTACTGGTCTGACACAGACTGGAAAAAACCCCAAGACTATGGCCTCCAGACATCCTGCTAAGTCAGAACTGAAGTCACTCCCAAAGTCAACCTTTCAGCCAATGACTGTCATTTTTGTTGTTGTTGTTAGGCGCCATCGAGTCCATTTCCACTCATCAAGACCCTATAGACAACAGAACAAAACCCTGCCCAGGTCTGTGTCATCTTCACAATCATTGGCATGTTTGAGCCCACTGGTGTAGCCACTGTATCAATCCATCTCACTGAGGGTCTTCCTCTTTTTTGCTGACCCTCTACTTAACCAAACATGATGTCCTTCTCCAGGAACTAGTCCCTCCTGATAACATGTCCAAAGTACATGAGACAAAGTCTTGTCGTCGCTGCTTCTAAGGAGCACTCTGTCTGTACTTCTTCCAAGACAGATTTGTTCATACTTCTGGTAGTCCAAAGATTAGACAGGCCTATAAAACAAACCACAACACTCATGAGGAATATGCTTCTTAGTTCAATCAAGTATACAAGAGCAAATGGGCAACACCTGCCCAAAAGCAAAGATGAGAAAGCAGGAAGGGACAGGATACCTGGACAAATGGACCAGGGAAACCTTGGGTATAAAACGAAAGGAGGAGAGCGCTGACACATTTCTGAAATTGTAATCAATGTCACAAAACCAATTGTGTATAAATTTTTGAATAAGAAACTAATTTGCAATGTAAACTTTCACCTAAAACACAATAAAATTTAAAAAAAACTTTCAGGATCCCACTTCACTCATGTTTCAACAACATATTTATAAATTTGTTTTAACTGGTTGCAGATAATGCTCATTCATTCATTGATTCTTCATATCACAAATATTTACTAAGCATTTGTTATGGTACTTGTACATAGATCAAGAGGCAGTCACTCGAACAGAACAAGGGGTTACTTCATGGTTTAAAGTCAGGTAAGGTATGTGTCAAGGCTATATCCTTTCACCATACTTATTCAATCTGCATGCTGAGCAAATAACCCAAGAAAGTGGACTATATGAAGAAGAACATGGTATCAGGATTGGAGAAAGACTCACTAACAATATGCAGGTATATGCAGGCGACACAACCTTGCTTGCTGAAAATGAAGAGGACTTGAGGCACTTACTGATGAAGACGAAAGACTACAGCCTTCAGTATGGATTGTACCTCAACGTAAAGAAAACAAAAATCCTCTCAACTGGACCAATCAGAAACATCATGTTAAATGGAAAAAATATTGAAGTTTCAAGGATTTCATTGTACTTGGATCCACAATCAACACCCATGGAAGCAGCAGTCAAGAAATCAAATGACACACTGTATTTGGGCAAATCTGCTGCAAAAGATCTCTTTAGAGTGTTAAAAAGCAAAGATGTCAGTTTGAAGACTAAGGTGTGCCCAGCCCCAGCCATGGTACTTTCAATCACCTCATATGCATGCAAAAACTGGACAATGAATAAGGAAGACCGAAGAAGAATTAACCCTTATGAATTATAATGTTGGCAAAGAATATTGCATACACTATGGACTGCCAAAATAATGAACAAGTCCATCTTAGAAGAAGTACAGCAAGAATGGTCCTTTGAAACAAGGATGGTGAGACCTCATGTCACGTATTTTGGACATGTTATCTGAAAGAACCAGTCCCTGGAGAAGGACATCATGCTTGGTAAAGTATAAGGTCAATGAAAAAGAGGAAGACCCTCAATGAGATGGATTGATACAGTGGCTGCAACAATGGATTCAAGCATAATAGCAATTCTGGCGCAGGACCGGGCAGTGTTTCCTTCTGTTTAAATAGGGTTGCTAGGAATCGGATTTGAATTGACAGCACCTAACAACAACAATACTGTGGTATAGGCATTGTTCTGAGTACTAACTGGGATACATAAGTATATGAAACATTTAAAGGCCCCTGCCCTCAATGGCCTTACATTCTAGTGGGGGAAATAGCATAATAAAAATAAACATAATGTGTAACTAAATCGTACAGCATGTTAGAAAGCAGTGAGTACTATGGAAAAAACAGTACCACTTTAAAGGAAGTCAGGAGAGTATGTGTGCAGGTTGCAGTAATATATATAGGGTGGTTGGGGTAGGCTTCATTCAGAAGGTACAATCTGAGCAAAGCCTTGCTGTAGATGTCTTAGTCATCTAGTGCTGCTATAACAGATATACCACAAGTGGATGGCTTTAATAAAGAGAAATTTATTTTCTCAAAGTCTAGTAGGCTAGAAGTCCAAATTCAAGGCATCAGCTCCAGGGAAAGGCTTTCTCTGCTTTCTTTCCCTGTCAGCTCTGGAGGAAGATCCTCATGGTCATCAGTCTTTCCTCAGACTAGGAGCTTCTCGGCACAGGAACCTCAGGTCCAAAGGATGCACTTTGCTCCCAGCACTGCTTTCTTGGTGGTATGAGGTCCCCCTGTCTCTCTGCTTGCTTCTCTCTTTTCTGTCTCAAAAGAGATTGGCTTAAGACACTATCTAACCTTGCAGACCTCATCAATATAGCTGCTGCTAATCCATTTTATTACATCTTAGTGATAGAGTTTACAACACATAGGGAAATCACATCAGATGACAAAATGGTACACAATCATACAATACTGGGAATCATGACCTAGCCAAGTTAACAGATATTTTGGGGGGACACAATTCAATCCATGACAGTAGGTGAGGATATTAGCTAAGTAGGTATCTGAAGAAAAAGATTCCTGGCAGAGGGAACAACAGGCATGGCTTGTTCAAAGAACAACAAGGGGCCAGTGTTGCTGAGGCAGAGTGCACAAGGGAGTGATTGGTAGATGAGGTCACTGGTCACATAAGACTTTGTTGTCTCTGTAAGGACCCTTAGATTTACTCTGAGTGAGATGGGCAGGCAAGGAGGGTTTGAGCAGAGCATTGACCCAGCTGACTTATAAAGTATCACTCTACCATGTTGGGAGCAGACTTGAGGAGGCAGGGGGAAGAGAGAGACCAGTTAGGAGACCACTGTAGCAGTTTGGAAGAGTTGACAGTGACCTGAACCAGGAAGGCAGCAGGGGAGATGGTGAAAGTAGCTGGATTCTGGAATATTCTGAAATATGAAATAAACAGAAATTTCCTGATGGAAATGTTAAAAAAGAAAGAATAGAAAAACCCATGCTTTGCCTGGAAATCTAAGGTAGGTAAGAAATTAGGAAGTGATGGGAGTTGTTAATAAGGAGGACTATCTAACTATCCAAAAATAACTTTTTTTTTTTTTTAACTAGGAAGAATCAAAAACTTTGGGATGAGTACCTCTAATTCATCTAAGGGAGAGGCTTTTGCTAGAGAGCCCTTTGAGTGAATGAAGCTAGTTTACCTGCTCTCATAGAAAATGCTTTCACGAGATCTCTTTAACCTTTCAACTCCTACCACATTCTTCAAGAAAACTCATGCACAATACAGAATATTTAAACAACTGCTCTTTAATTATATTATACTGTACATCCATTAGAAGTCTAAGTTCTATGGGCCTGATGGGAAGCTTGCAAAATACCACTCTCTGCGACAATGGAATGTTCTCTAAATTCAAGACCGAATCTGAGCACATTCATACTCTTTAAGGGTCCATCTCTAGCACCTACCCTTAAGCATGATTAAAAACTTGCTTTGTTTCTGGAGTTATCTTAGGGGTTGCTAACTTTGGCATCAGGCCTGGACTTTACAGTCTTTTAGGGAAGAAAAGAACTGGAGTGAAAGAAATCTTGCTAAGAGCAGGGCTTCTTCTTGGCACGACTCATCAGCACATCTACCCCTACTCAGATACATGAACACGAGAACTAGCGTTTCCTCAAGGATCATTGATAGCACATTAGTGCAGCATCAGTTTGGCTGAAAGAATTGTATAGATATCCTGTGTTCAAGCTGGCATGTGATAAAACATTAAATTGTTAAAAACACTTAGCTAAAGTGGAATACACAACTTGCACGTATTTTTAAGGTAAAAGTTGATCTCTCACTGTATTTTGTTTGTGAGGGTTTTTTTTTTTTTTTTTGGTTTTGGTTTTCTAAATATAACCAAAGAAGACAAACCCCTTGCTGATGAGTTGATTCTGACACATATACTGGGAAGGTGAAAGTGAAGTGAAGGCTATTGTGATCCATTGTCTTTCATTTTTGTTGGAAAAATCATGGTCCCCCAACCAACTACCTGTTGGTTCATTCAAAGAATTCATACAATTAGCAGTAATTATAACCTGAGTTTTATTACACATAAGGAAAAATAAAAAAATTTTTAAAAAATTGCCATTGAGTCGATTCTGACTTATAGCAACCCATAGGACAAAATAGAACTGCCCCATAGGATTTCCTAGGCTGTAATCTTCAAGGGAGCATAGCACCAAGTCTTTTCTCCTATTTGTTAGTTTTTGTTTATTTGTTTTATTTAGCAAACCATTTTGGGCTGTTATTGGATTGGCAAAAGTTTTCTTTACGTGATCACCATATTAGGGAATTTTTAGGAAAAAATTTGTAAAGTTCTACTATTTTCACTAATTATAAATTATTAAAAACTGCAGATGCTTACAAAATCTGCAATTTTTAGCTTATCATGTGTAGTTCTAAGATAAGAATTTTCAGATAATTTGTTCAGCTATGTTTCAATTCAGTTGAATTCTTGAAAAACAAACAACAACAATAACAACTACAAAAAATTGCCCTGTATCTCCACAAAGAAGGCAGCTAGGAGATAAGCAGTCACAAGTGGACACATACCTGTTGCACACCGATTAATTACAGTGGATGTTGCAATTTGACTGAAGCCCTTTTGTTCATGCATGACTCTTAGGTTCTTTTTGTTTATAACAATAGCTGCCAAAGAAGATTTTGGTGAGAGTAGATTAGACAGCTCCCTTCAATTTTACGACCAGGATATAATAAAAGCAAGGCTCATAGCATATAGATATTTAGAAAGCATTCATTAGTAAATAGGCCCAGAAGAGTTTATACAGCCTATTCTTTAAGCCCCATGAATCCCACTATCCTGCACAAAATATTCACTGGAGACGCACGCTTTAGGACCTCAACACAGGATTCCAGGACCCTTGGAGTCAGAATCAGACAAAAAGAAACTCTCCAGAAACCAAAATTTTGTTAAAAGGGGATACAATCCTAAGGATTCTGGCCCTAGTCTTGCTAAATTTTTATGTTTTAGTCAGTTCATTTCTCTTTAGTGCCATTAACTTCACCAATGAAAGACATCAGGATGATAAACAACCCAGTATTCAATGTGCTGATTAAGTGCCTTAATTAGCAAAAGCTTTAGACGTTGACCAAGGCACAGAGAGCAGAAGGGTTTCTGCCAAGTACCTCCAGTGGGTAGTCAGTCATTCTGAAATAATATTAACTAATCAAGATGAGTGCAGATTCATTAGCAGTGCAAGTGACTGCTCCTAGAAGTGAAGCTTCCAGTAATAGTAGTTTTATAAGTTCACACAGTTTATGCTCAAATGTTTCAATATAAATTGTAAATACTATAATATATATACTTTTGTTTTTCTCTTGAATTCTTTCTACTCGGATGATCCATATTTTAAGTAGTTTTTCAATATCTGTGTCCCAAAGTATTGACTGCGGTGGAAAAAAGAAGAAAAAAAAAGGTGGATGGAATAAATAAACACAAATCTCATTTTTTATGCAACCTTTGCTGTTATCATCCAAAGAGTATTTAGTAGTTTACAGAAAGCTTTACTGCGGTAACATACAGACTGGTTTTACAACCAGTATTAAAACAAATTTTATTTTTATGTTTTATAAATAGAGTAGAAGTATTGCTAGCCTCGGCGTGGTTGCTAATGAGAAGAAAATTTAAAATACTAAAGATAAGCCTTGCTTCAAACACATGTTAAGGCTTTCATTGACCAGTCTACGAAGTTTGTGTGAGGTACAAATGGAGTTGATATGGGTTTGATAATATCTATAAAAATTTGATGATCAATATTTATCTTGGACATTTCCCTTTCTTTGCCACTATATTTAAATTTTCACCAATGGAAATGGAAATTAAGTAACATTTGAAAAATTTCTTTTCAAAGTGTGGTTTGCGGGCTGTTCTCTGGGAACTTATTTTAAAGGCAAATTCTAGGGCTTATCCCAGTTTTAGGGAATCAGAATATCTTCAGGCAAGCCAGCAAGGAGTGCTTTAACAAGCCTTCTAGATGACACTGATGTCCAATAAAAAATGAGAAGCTGACCTAAAAGTTGTTGAATTGCTCCAGTCTTTCTCTGTATTCAAATCAAGTTTATTAAAGTGATAACCAGCAATTTAAAATCTTATTTGGCAAATCTTCTCTCTGTTCTTGTATGATATAAAGCATAAAATTTACAATGGTTATAGAAGCTCTGATGATGTAACAGTTAAGCACTTGGCTGCTAACCAAAAGGTTGGTGGTTCAAACCCACCCAGCAGCTCCATGGGAAAAAGAGCTGGAGATCTGCTCCAATAAAAATTACAGCCTAGAAGACCCTATGAAGCAGTTCTACTCTTTCACATGGGGTCATTATGAACTGAAATCTACCTGACAGCACCCAACAACATAGCCTTGCAAAGAAGGCAATACACACATGGTTTGTGGTGTATGTAATATGTATATAAAAACACTGGAAGTTCACAGGAGAGGTGAGCATTTCTGTTGGTCTGAGACATTAAACTTGGTAGGGTTAATAGTTAATCTAATCTCAAATGCTCATGAATGTATCTCAGTCCTCTCCATCTTTCAACAACCACATCTTGAGTTTTATAAAATCTTACCATGGGGACTTTAGTTTCAATATTAACTTTAAAAGTACAACCAAATCAGTTAAATCAAGTTTTAAAGGCTTAAGCAGATCTATGATTTATATGATTCTATAAATATGTGAGGCTTTTACTTTGGTAACAATGTGATTCAAAATAAATGAGCTAATTCATACTTAATCATGCTTTCTGGCATTCAAGCTGATTCAGAAAATTAGATTAAATGGCTTAATGTGCATTTTGGTTTAAGACTGGTCTTTTAAGTGACTTGAATATTAATCAACAAGATAGATGAAGCACTAGATTTCTAGAAAAGCAAAGCTTTGGAATAAAATCAAGTAATACATGTTTTAACTCTTATCAATTCCAAAGTTATTCTGTCAAGTAATTTTGATAATTAACAAATTATTTTAATATAAAATACTTACAAAGTATAATTATTGCCTACAACTGTTTAAAAGTTGTGTGTTTTAAAATTGGTAATCAATGGATGGCGAGAATGCACACAATATTTTCTTTATATATATTTATATATGTCTTCTAAAAATTTTCTAAAATAAATTATTTACTGGTACAATATTTTTAAACTTAAAAAAATCATCATCATTCCTCGTGCCAGGAAGTGCTCCCCTGCCTATCCTGTTTGTTTCCATTAGAATTATCCAGTAGGAATCCCTGTGATTTTTGAGCAAGGTGTGAAAGAGGCTGAATGGTGCCAATAGTGCTGGACGACTCATAGTTACTCCTGCTATAACTGTCTTAATGCCAAGGCCAGTTTTCACAGGAATTGACAAATATCACCATTCTGAACATGTCTCTATTTGTTTTGTCTCCTCTGGGATTTGATGTTACGTCAGTGCCAAAATCTCTGCATTATCTTCTCAAAGGACAAGTGTCCTTTTCTGATTATTTATTATTGTGATTAAGAGGCAAATACACCCAAGTAGATCTAAGTATATGAGTCTGATGGCAGGTTCCAACTTCATATGAAGGTTTATTTTAATTGGTGAACTCTGCGTAGTGTTTCCCTGGTGTACGTTGACACATGACCTAGCTCCATAGGTTGGTCACTGATGTTTTTTGTAGCACCTAAAGTGGTACATAATTTTCTATATGTCTGCCAAGAAGAATTAAGTGTACAGTGAGAAGTGCTTGGAGCTTTGAAATTAAGTCAGAGAACTTGGTTCAGATTCCTGATTCAGAATTTTGTTAGTTGTAACCCTTAGACCAGTTGCTTAAGCTCTCTGAGATTTTAAGTTTACCAAATTTAAAATAGAATAGTTGCACAAATGAAGTTAAACAGCTTATGTGAAGCATTTGGTAAAATACCTGCATGTAACAGGTGCTCAATCATATTTATTACTGTTATTATTGCTAATATGACCATAATGGCATATTACTCAACAAAGATAATTTTGAAGACTTATAAAAAAAAGTCTTCATCTGTATTAGTGGTATGAACTTCGCAGATAACTAGAGTCATATTATGACATCAACTTTTAAATCCCTTATGTATTCCCAACTAGGTCAATGTGAGGCAAGGATATCCAAATTCGTGGTTTTATTACTCCCAAATGTTTAAGTCATTTATTTGCACATTCAGCCAATATTGATGCACAAGGCTCTGGAGAAGCAAAGATTGAAGATATCAGCAATGAAGATCCTATCAAGTGGTTAGACACGAAACAATGAATTTATATTTTTAATGGTCCCACCCCACCTCTCTAGTACCGCATATCTGGGTTATACTAATAAGATAGTAAGTATATGACTCAGTATCTTATTCAATGTATGGTCTCAGATGTTGACATTGTTTTCTAATGTTCATTGTTCAGTTGATTAAATCATTTGAACAAGAATGAGAACAAATTAACAAATGTATATTTTCAATGCATATACCATATTTTTTTCCAGGAGTTATCAGTCAAAGAATAAACATTTACTTTTTTAAAGAAAATCTGTATCAGTCCAAAAGAGTGAAAAGGAATCTATAAGCCGTTGTAATTCAGAGTAGAACAATTGATAATTTCCAAAGTATACTAGTAATAATAAGCATTTGAAGTTCTTTGGACAAACACCAGTGCTTCTGACTAAAAGAAAAATATAAAAATTAAGTGTTCATTTTTATAGGCTCTCATAATTGATTTGAAAATTATACAGTCAAATAAAAATTGGTACAATATTCTTTTTTCCAAAAGGAAAGTTTTATTCAAAACATAAAGCTTCTATTTAGTGATTTTTAAATGATTGCACTGCACAAAAGTATACAATGTCTCTGAAACCACAGATGTTTACAGGGTTAGGTTTTTTTGGCACATATTTTGTTGAAGGATGCCAAGTAGGTGTTTTTAAAATGTGTTCCAATCTGAGTCCAGTTAGAAACCATATTTGGTATGACTTTTGTCTAAAAACAAATGTTATAAAAGGTTAGAACACTGTTTATATTTTTCCTAGTTTGTAACTCTCCAGTAATCAACTCTGCCAGGAATTTCTTTTTTCTTACCATAGCAGTTAGGAATAATACTTGCAGCCCAGTGATCTGAACATTGTGACAGTTATGCATAAGATTGACCCATATTACACCAACATCCTTAAAGAAAGATGGCTTAGAAGTCGTTACAAAATGATTTTATGCAGCTGGGGGCAGAGTAGAGTGAGGTAAAGGATGTGTGAAAACATTAACCAGAAAAAGAAAAATGTTGGTGAGAAGGTCTTGGAGGTATTACTGCATTATTATGCAAATAACACATGCCTTCTATGTTTGTTTGCCAACCATGCACTGAATCTGAAAGGCATAATGCTGAGTGAAATAAGTCAATCACAAAAGGACAAATACTGTATAAGACCACTATTATAAAAACTCATGAAAAGGTTTACACACAGAAAGAAACAATCTTTGATGGTTATGAGTTAGGTAAGAGGTGGGGAGGGAAAAACACTAACTAGATGGTAGATAAGTGGTAGCATTGGTGAAGGGTAAGACAGCACACAGTGCTGGGGAAGTCAGCACAACTTGACCAAGGCAAAGTCATAAAAGCTTCACAAACACTTCCAAACTCGTTGAGGCACCGAGTTACAGGGCTGAGGGCTGGGGACCATGGTTTTGGGAGACATCTAGCTCAATTGTCATAACATAGTTTATAAAGAAAATGTTCTACGTTCTACTTTGGTGAGTAGCGTTTGGGGTCTTGAAAGCTTGTGAGCAGCCATCTAAGGTTCATTTACTGGTCCCATCCCGGCTGGAGCAAAGGAAAATGAAGAAAACCAAAGACACAAGGGGAAGATTAGTCCAAAGGATTAATGGACCACAACTATCCCAGCCTCCACCAGACTGAGGCCAGAACAACTAGATGGTGCCTGGTTACCACCACCGACTGCTCTAACAAGCATTACAATAGAGGGTCCCAGACAGAGCAGGAGAAAATGTAGAACAAAATTCAAATTCACCAAAAAAAAAAAAAAAAGACCAGATTTGCTCATCTGACAGAAACTAGAGAAACCCCGAAAGTATGACCATTGGACATGCTTTCAACTCAGTACTGAAGTCACTCCCGAGGTTCAACCTTCAGCCAAAGATTAGACATGTCTATTGGGCAAACAATAACACACATGAGGAACATGCTTCATAGTTCGTTCATTTATATGAGACTAAATGGGCACACCAGCCCCAAAGCAAAGATGAGAAGGCAAGAAGGGATGGGAAAACTGGACAAACGGAAACTCAGGGAGCTCCAGGGAGAGAAGGAGGAAGTGTTGACACATCGTGACGTGGACAACCAACATCACAAAACAATTTTGTATTAATTGTTTAATGAGAAACTAACTTGCTCTGTTAACTTTCACCTAAATCACCATTTAAAAAAAAAAGAAGGCAAAAAAAACAAATCTTAGAATCATTTGGACATGACATGATGTTTACTTAAATAAACTGCTAAGGAATTTAATCAAAACTGGATAAGCTTTAATTCTGTCACATATTTCCTGACCCTGTACAAATCCTAAGTTAATTTCTTGCAATTAAAACTTTCTTGAATGTAAAATTAAAGGGAGGTAATAATTTACTCATATTAATTGTGTTGCAACATATTAATATTTTATAGGGTTTATCAAAAATGGTTTACTTTCCAGAAACATGAATTATAATGGGTGTACTTTTTATTAATGAGAATTTTAAAAAATTATTCCTAGAAGCCTTTGAACTCGTACCACCAGTTAAAGAAAGCACTTTTTTTCCAACTCTTTTACTGAGAATGCACATTTTTTCAAAATCAACTATATTTGAAAGTGATTCATTCTTAATTCTAGAAACTATGTGCATGTGTTTATATGAAGATGATACTTGGCACTTTCCAGATAACCAGTCTTCAAATTCTCTGTGACAATGGGCAGTGAATCTTGTATCCATTTTTCCTGTACTCTTTTGTAAGTTAGGGAGATATAAGCAAATTAGACCATGGAGAGGATAGTTTAGCTTTCTTTAGAGGTGAACGTTGGAATCGAGTCGATTCCAACTCATTGTTACCCTATAGGACAGAGTAGAACTGCCCCATAAAGTTTCCAGGGCTGTAATCTTTATTGAAGCAGACAGTCACATCTTTCTCCCGCAGAGCGGCTGGTGGGTTCCTACCGCCAGCCTTTAAGTTAGCAGCCCAGTGCTTTAACCACTATGCCACCAGGGCTCCCAGAAGTGACCATATTTTTTTTTTTTAATCAAATAATCTCTTACACATGAAAAATGTCAGTGACCTTTGCTCCTGTTACCTAGAGTTCTTTGCCTTACCTCTCCACAGCTCATTGTGTGAATACACACTTACTGTATACATGGTGTATTGTTGATGTTAGCTGCTTCCAGTTGACCCCCAACTCATGGTGAGCCCATGCACAACAGAACGAAATGCTTCCAGGTCCTCTGCCATTCCCATAATGGGTTGAGAATCAGACCATTGTGATCCATAGGGTTTTATCGGCTGATTTTCCAAAGTACTTCTCCAGGCCTTTCTTTCTAGTCTTAGACTAGAAGCTCCACTGAAATCTGTTCATTATCATAGCAACATTCAAACCTCCTCAGAAAGACAAGGGGTGGCTGCGCATGAAGTGCATTGACTGGGAGTTGAACGGGATCTTCTGCAAGGAAGGCTGGAATTCTACCACTGAACCACAACTGTTCCCATACTTAGTATATACACACAAGCTCACCCATGTCGTAGGTTTCAACCACCAACCATACACTGATGATTCTAAAATCAGCTCCTCCAGTTCCTCCCTCTCTACTGAACTTCTCTGCCTGCTGATATGGGACCCTGACTTTAATTCCTACACTAGGCAACGACCAGTACAATCTTCCAAAACACCAATTTGCTCCTTTTATTCCCATCTTTAAATTCTTTAACAGCACTCCATCACATTCAGGATAAAATCCAAAGTTCATAGTAAGGTACACAAGTCCCTTCATTATCTGACTAAGAATTATTATTTCAGCCTAACTCAATATGTTTTCCATTTCATCCATTCTGATCATCCTCTGTTGTCTTATCCTGTAGTATTCTCCTTGCTTAGAATGCTATTTCCTTTCTTATCCTTCTAATGAACATGCATTCATTCTTGAAGATTGATCACACAAGTCACCACATCTGTGATGTCTTTTACGACTTCTTGGGAAAATGATGTGCTTCTTGCCTTGGGCTCCCAAAGCATCATTTGCATACTACCACTATCTACATTTTTAAATGTTGTTGAAAAGTCTGGTTATATGTTTGTCACCTTACTAGTAATCATACATCTCAAGGTGCTGGGAATATAGTAGGTATTTTATGGTGAGTAGATAATGTTGAGGATACATTTGAATGACAACTTCAATCACTTCTTTACAAATCACAAGATTTTTGGCATGAGGCCATCCAAAAGACTTTTTGGTAAAATATCATCCTGTCATAAGTGTAATTAAATTAACTTCATTGAAGAATTTTAAAAAATTATAAAAACAACCACATAAATAACAATAATAAACAAACATCACTAAGTGTTAAAACAACCACAGTGATTTTAAAAAGTCCTGTTGGCTACCACTATGAATTTAAAATGAGGCAGACTTTCATATGATTTTTAATTGCAGTCCAGTTGTAGCTGAGACCTTGGAAATGAGGGAAAATATAGTTTATTTTCCAACTCTGCTTTTATAGCCTATGACAGGCCAAAGTACAAAGGCTCTGACATATCCATCATCTCCTCTGTATGAGGCTCTCGAATCTATAACTGCTTTCTATGATTCATCCCCTGTCAACCCTAATATAAAATTCAGCCCCTTCACCATTTATACACACAAAAAAAAATATGCATATACTCATAATAAGCATTTTATGAACTTGTTCATCTTTACCATACGATGGGTTGTGGCAAAAGGTCATGCTTTCCACTCATATTACAAACATTTACTGAGGACCCACCTGCTCTGTGTCTGGCATTGTGTATATCTGACTTTGTCTTAGTTATCTAGTGCTGCTATAACAGAAATACTGCAAGTGGATAGCTTCAACAAAGAGAAATTTATTCTCTCACAGTCTGGGGAGGCTAGAAGTCCAAATTGAGAGTGTCAGCTCTAAGGGAAGCCTTTCTCTCTCTGTGGACTCTGGAGGAAGGTCCTTGTCATCAATCTTTTCTTGGTCTAGGAGCTTCTCCATGCAGGAACCTCAGGTTCAAAGGACACGCTCTGCTCCCAGCAGTGCTTTCTTGGTAGTATGACATCCCCCAAATCTCTGCTACCTTCTCTCTCCTTTTATCTCTTGTAAAATAAAAGGTGATGTAGGCCACCCCCCAGGGAAACTCCCCTTACATTGCATCAGGGATGTGACCTGAGTAAGGGTGATACTTCCCACCCTAATCCTCTTTAACATAACCTAATCTTGCCTGACTAACCACAGGCAGAGATCAGGGTTTACAACACACAGGAAAATTACATCAATCACGAAATGGAGGACAACCACACAATATAGGGAATCATGACCTAACCAAGTTGACCCATATTTCGGGGGAACACAATTCGATGCATAACAGACTTTATTCTCCTCCTCCCTCCCTCTGCCTTCCTATAGCCAACCCTCTAAGGAACAAATTCCTCTCCTAATTTCTCTGAAGCGTTTTACAGTTCATTTTCATGCTTGAGCATGACTTTGCACTCTTATTCTCCATTCCAAGCACACTGCAAAGTGTAGCTTCTAAACAGGTCAAGAGAAATTTTGACAAATATTATACTTTTTTTAACTTCATCAGATCTCTCCAAACATTGAACAGGAAGGCAAAAATGGGAATAGATATGAACTTTTATAAAGAAGAGGACACAAGAGGCTGGTTGAATTTAAAAAGGAAAAATTGAAAATCCTAACAGAGCATGAATGATTTTTTTCCACAAGGATTTTACATAGATGGGTGAATTTGCATTGTCATCTTTGTTAGAATCTAAAATTCTAAAATATACACCCTGATCCCATCCAAATTCTTCCCACTATCAATAAAAATACTACTTTTTCACCGAGGTTTAAAAAAATAAAGTCAATGGAAGCTCAGTAAATATTTACTGAACTATATTTAATCAAGATTAGCAAGATGATAAGATAGATATAGGAGATTCCATCTTAAACATACTTATTCTTGGAAAGGGATTTTACCTTAAATCCATATATAGTTTCCTTTCCTTTAAGCTAGGACGGAGTTTATAGGAACCTTAGCTCCATGTTATCCTTCTTCTCTAATATTCAGAGAAAGGTAAACCTTAAGTAGCTGGTTCTTCACGCTCTTTTCCCATACGCCTCGCCCAGATCCTGCTCAATGTATAACAGTGGATAGCACATTCCAAAGAGAAAACCATTCAAGCCCTCTCTACCGATCTAAAGGCACCTGAGGGGGGGAAAGCAAATAAAACCAGAAAGAACAGAAATGTGGTTCTCATTCTTCACCAAAAGTTTTGCCCATCAGCACAGTGGTCCTATTCTAGGTCAATATAGTCCTAGAGGCTTGTCAGGAACCATAAACTAGACTAGGAAAAAAAAGGTATACAAATTGTTTATCTTAATTTATACTTTACCAAGAAGTAAGGGGGGGAAAAAGTCACAAAGTGTCTATAAATTTCATTATTTGACATTTTGAAGGTTTTTAAAAAATTATTGTTAAACAATGGATTTTTTGCTATTTAACGAGCTATATGTTTATCATGATTTATATAGTAGATTTTTGAGATTCACAAATCTAATGCGCACAGTTGTAAAAGTATTCATTGACCTATAGCAATTTGCATTTTTGCTGAAGTAGTATTGCTGAGACATGAACCACTAACTTAATTAGTGGTTGACAGTATAATATCTGTACTACAATGAGGCTTTCTACAAGACTTTGCATATCAACAGGAATGTGGAGCTTATCTATAACAATAGCTTTATAAAGGACTTTTGTATTATTAATATCAGAGAGAGAAAGGCAAGTGCTTGGAGTCAGACTGCTTGGGTGCACTTTTCATTACCACCACTTACCAAGTAACTACTTTGAGAAAATTATTTAACCTCTCTGTGCTTCAGCTTCTTCAACTTTAAAATGATGACAAGAACAATCATATCCATTTCATGGAGTTGTTGTGAAGATTGAAAAAGGTTTGGAATGGAGCATGGTATGTGCTTGTTCTTGTTGTTGTTAGGTGCCGTCTAGTTGGTTCTGACTCATAGCGACCCTGTGTACAACAGAATAAAATGAGCTCTCATACAATATTTGTCCTTCTGTGATTGACTTATTTCACTCATCATAATGTCCTCCACTTTCATCCATGTATGAGATGCTTCACAGATTCATTCTTGTTCTTTCTCATTGCATAGTACCCCAGTGTGTGTATGTACCATAGTTTGTTTATCCATTCATCTGTTGATGGGCATCTAGGTTGTTTCCATCGTTTTGCTATTGTGAACAATGCTGCCAGGAACATAGGTGTGCATATGTCTATTCGAGTGACGACTCTTATTTCTCTAGGATATATTCCTAGGAGTGGGATTGCTGGATCAAATGGTATGTCTATTTCTACCTTTCTGAGGAAGCGCCATATCATTTTCCAAAATGGTTGTACCATGTTGCATTCCCACCAGCAGTGCATAAGTGTTCCAATCTCCCTGCGACCCCTCCAACATTTGTTATTTCCAGTGTTTTTGATTCTTGCCAGTAATGCTGGGGTGAGATGGTATCTCATTGTGGTTTTAATTTGCATTTCTCTAATGGCTAGTGATCGCGAACGTTTCCTCATGTGTCTGTTGCCCATTTGAATGTCTTCTTTGGTAAAGTGTCTGTTCATTTCCTTTGCCCATTTTTTAATAGGATTATTTGTCTTTTTGTTGTAGAGGTGTTGGATTTTCTTGTAGATTATGGAGATTAGACCTTTGTCTGACTTGTACTGTCCAAAAATTTTTTCCCAGTCTGTAGGTTCTCTTTTGACTCTTTTGGTGAAGTCTTTTGAAGAGCATAGGTATTTGATTTTTAGAAGATCCCAGTTATCTAGCTCATCTGTTGGGTTTTGTGCATTTATGGTTATTGTTTGTATCCTGTTAATGCCATGTATTAAGGCCTGAAGTGTTGGTCCTATTTTTTCTTCTATGAACTTTATAGTTTTAGGCTTTGTATTCAGGTCTTTGATCCATTCTGAAGTAGTTTTTGTATACGGTGTGAGGTATCGGTCGCGTTTCATTTTTTTGCAGATGGATATCCAGTTTTGCCAGCACCATTTGTTAAAAAGACTGTCTTTTCCCCTTTAGATGGACTTTGGGTCCTTGTCAAAGATGAGATGACCATAGGTAGATGGATTTACATCTGGGTTCTCAATTCTGTTCTGTTGGTTACTGTATCAGTCGTTGTACCAGTACCAGGCTGTTTTGACTACTGTAGCTGTATAGTAGGTTCTGAAGTCAGGTAGTGTGAGTCCTCCAACTTTATTCTTCTTCTTCAGTAGTGCTTTACTTATTCGGGGCTTCTTCCCTTTCCATATAAAGTTAATGATTAGTTTTTCCATCTCTTTGAAGAATGTTGTTGGTATTTGCATCGGGATTACGTTGTATTTGTAAATTGCCTTGGGTAGAATTGTCATTTTCACAATGTTGAGTCTGCCTATCCATGAGCATGGTATGTTTTTCCATTTATGTAGATCCCTTTCAGTTTCTTGCAGTAGTGTTTTGTAGTTTTCTTTGTAGAGGTCTTTTACATCCCTGGTCAGATTTATTCCTAAGTATTTTATCTTTTTAGGGGCTATTGAAAATGGTATTGTTTTCCCGATTTCCTTTTCATCGTTCTCCTTATAGGTGTATAGGAATCCAATGGATTTTTGTATGTTTATCTTGTATCCTGCTACTGTGCTGAATCTTTCTATTAGTTCCAGTAGATTTCTCGTGAAGTCTTTAGGGTTTTCTGTGTATAGTATCATATCATCTGCAAACAGGGACAGATTAACTTTTTCATTACCAATTTGGATGCCCTTTATTTCTTTTTCTTGCATTATTGCTGTAGCTAGAATGTCCGGCACAATGTTAAATAGGAGTGGTGATTAAGGGCATCCTTGTCGTGTTCCTCTTTTCAAGGGGAATGTTTTCAGCCTATCTACATTAAGAATGATGTTGGCCGTTGGTTTTGCATAGATGCTCTTTATTATATTGAGAAATTTCCCTTCTATACCTATTTGATTGAGAGTTTTTATCAGGAATGGGTGTTGGACTTTGTCAAATGCCTTTTCTGCATCAACTGATAAGATCATGTGATTCTTTTCTTTCCTTTTATTCCTGTGGTGGATTACGTTGATTGATTTTCTAATGTTGAACCATCCTTGCATACCTGGTATGAATCCTACTTGGTTGTGGTGTATTATTTTTTTGATATGATGCTGAATTCTATTGGCTAGAATTTTGTTAAGAATTTTTGCATCGATATTCATGAGCGATATTGGTCCGTAATTTTCTTTTTTTGTGATGTCTTTGTCTGGTTTTGGTATCAGCATAATGCTGGCTTCATAGAATGAATTTGGAAGTGTTGCTTCCTCTTCTATGCTCTGAAATAACTTGAGTAGAACTGGTACAAGCTCTTCTGTAAATGTTTTGTAGAATTCTCCAGTGAAGCCATCTGGGCCAGGGCTTTTTTGGTTGGGAGTTTTTTAATTACCTTTTCAATCTCTTCTCTTATTATGGGTTTGTTCAGATTTTCAACATCACTTTGTTGTAGTTTGGGTAGGCTGTGTGTTTCTAGAAATTTATCCATTTCCTCTCGGTTTTCCAATTTGTTGGAGTATAGTTTTTCATAATATTCTGTTATAATCCTTTTTATTTCAGTTGGGTCTGTTGTAATGTCCCCCATTTCTTTTCTTATTTGGGTTATTTGTGTCCTCTCCTGTTTTTCTTTTGTCAGTCCGGCCAGTGGTTTGTCAATTTTGTTGATTCTTTCAAAGAACCAACTTTTGGTTTTGTTGATTCTTTCTATTGTTTTTCTGTTCTCTATTTCATTGATTACTGCTCTGATCTTTACTATTTCCCTTCTTCCGGTGGTTGTGGGCTTTTTTTGCTGTTCTCTTTCTATTTGTTTGAGTTCTGTACTTAATGTTTTGAATTTGTCCCTTTCTTCTTTTTTGATATGTGGATCTATTGCTATAAATTGTCCTCTGAGGACTGCCTTTGCTGTGTCCCAAAGGTTTTGGTATGATGTGTTTTCTTTCTCATTTGATTCTAGGAATTTTTTGATTCCATCTTTGATTTCCTCTATTATCCACTGATGTGTAAGCAGGGTATTATTCAGTTTCCATGTAGTTGATTTTTTTCCTTGCTCTTTCTATTGTTAATTTCTACGTTGATGGCATTGTGTTCAGAGAAGATACTTTGAATTATCTCAGCGTTTTGGATCTTGTTGAGGATTGCTCTGTGGCCTACGATGTGGTCTATTCTGGAGAACATCCCATGTGCATTGGAAAAGAATGTGTACTTTGCAGAGGTTGGATGGAGTGTTCTATGTATGTCTATGAGGTCAGGTTGGCTGATTGTGCCCTTTAGGTCTTCTGTATCTTTGCTGAGTTTTTTCTTAGTTGTTCTGTCCTTTACTGAGAGTGGTGCGTTCAAGTCTCCTACTATTATTGTGGAACTGTCAATTTCTCTTTTCAGTGTTGTTAGAGTTTGTTTTATGTATTTTGGAGCCCTGTCATTGGGTGCGTAGATGTTTATTATGGTTATTCTTGATGGATCGTCCCCTTAATCATTATATAGTGTCCTTGTTTGTCTTTTATGGTAGATTTTGGTTTAAAGTCTATTTTATCTGAGATTAGAATTGCCACTGCTTCTCTTTTTTGGTAGTTGTTAGCTTGGTATATTTTTTTCCAACCTTTGACTTTTAATAAATTCACATCTTTGTTTCTAAGGTGTGTCTCTTGTAGACAGCATATTGATGGATCCTGTTTTCTTATCCATTCCGTCACTCTCCGTCTCTTTATGGGTGCATGGAGTCCATTTACATTCAGTGTAATTATTGATAGATGTGAGTTTGTTGCTGTCATTTTGTAGTGCTTTTTTTGTGGTGCTGACGTTTTCTTTGTTCTTCTTACTCTCTTGTGCTGAGTTACTTTTGTTTGTGGACTTTTTTTTCATTTCTTTTTTTTTTTTAGGTTTTGTTTTTGCTGAGACTTTATGTTTTTCCTCCTTTTTTTATGTTTGTTACTTTTCTTTGTGTTTACCATGAATTTTACCCTTATCTTTCTAATTTTGAAGCAGTCTACCATTACTTGATATCGCCTTACCTTCCTCTCCATTAGAAGATTCTATACCTATGCCGTTTACTCCCTCTTTTATTGTTTTGCTGTTGTTGTCATTTACTGATTAACTGCTCTGATTCCCTGTTGTATTTCTTTTGGTTTTGGATAGTCCTCAAGAGTTCATTTCCTAGATTGGTATCTGGCTCGTACGATACTGCGTCCTAGGTTCTGCCTGTGAGCTGAAGCTTTTTGTCCTCAGATTGAAGAATGTGCTTTAATAATTCTTGTAAGTTTGGTTTGATGTTTACACATTCCCTTAATTTCTGTTTATCTGGAAATGACCAAATTTCACCATCATATTTGAATGATAGTTTTGCAGGAAATATTATTCTTGGCTGGAAATTTTTTTCTTCTTTCAAGATTTTATATATGTCATCCCATTGCTTTCTTCCCTGCATGGTTACTGCTGAATAATCTGAGCTTAGTCTTATTGTTTCTTTTCTATATTTGACTTCTTGTTTTTCACAAGCTGCTCTCAGGATTTTTTGTTTGTCTTTCGTTTTAGCAAGTGTGAATATGATATGCCTTGGTGATTTTCTTTTGGGGGTCTCTTCTATATGGGGTTTGTTGAGCTTCTTGGATGGCCAGCTTTTCATCTTTCATGATATTGGGGAATTTTTCTGTCAGCAGTTCCTCAATGATCCTCTCTGTGTTTTCTGTTTTCTCCCCCTGTTCTGGAATTCCAATCACTCTCAGATTTTTGCTTTTGATTGTGTCCCACATAACTCTCAAGGTCTCTTCATTTTTCTTTGTTCTTTTTTTTTGAGTTTTCCTCAAACAGAGTGGTATCCAAGTGTTTGTCTTGAATTCCACTGATCCTGTCTTCCACCATTTCAAATCTGCTTCTTAGCCCTTCTGTGACATCGTCCATTTCTGAAATCTTGTTGTTTGTCTTTTGGATTTCTAATTGTTGTCTTTGTGTAATTTCTAGTTGTGAATTTATTTTGGCATTTTGTTCCTGCATTATTTTCCTGAATTCTTCCAATTTTTTGTCCATATTTTCCATGAATTTGTCTATTTTTTCCTCATGTTTGTCAGCTTTTTGCCTCAGTTCTTGGAGAATTCTGAGTATTAGAGATTTGAGCTCCCTATCAGGTAGTTATAGTGCATTTTCTTCCAGAAGAGAGTCATCTGGTGTTTTGTTTTGGACACCTACTAGAACAATCCTGTCCTATTTATGTAAATGTTTTGTTATTGTCTGCTGTCTTAGGGGCATTCAGTAGTTATTTTTCTCATTTATTGATTGTAGATTTGTTTGTTTCATCCCTTTTTTAAAAAAATTTGACTATGTCTGAGCAGGCAGACTGTGTATTCTTTGTTGTTTGTTCGTCTGTGGGCACAATACTTTTTGCTTCCTTCTTCAACTGGCAGGGTCAGTCACTCAGATATGGTATGGCAGGGCAGGTCTAGCTGAAAAGGAGTTACTGGGACGGGTTGATTGTGGCACTTACTACAGCCACCAGAGTGGGTCAGTAATCAGTGCAGGGCAGGTTCCAGTAGGCCGTGCCTGGGCTGCTTGGTGGTGTGATGTCAAGCGCATAGTACAGGTAGGCTGGATGCAGCAGGGAGATTGTTATGTGTGGAGCTAAGACAGATATGGGAGAGAGGAGAGAGGAAAAGGAGCCAAAAACATGCAAACAAACAAAAAAGAATTCTAGGGGAGCTTGCCATTGGAGTGGAGAGATGAGAGACTATGAAATGGAGAAAAACAGAAAGGGGAGGAGGAAGAAAAGAAAAGAATGAATAAATAAGAATCAGAAAGGTTAAAGAACCACAAAGTTCCCAGGGATCTCTCCGGTGCAGCTATGAGTTCTGGGGTAGTCACTCTAAGGTGTTGCAGTACAGCCTGGCTAGAAGGCGTAGAGGTATGCATCGCCAGGCATTCAGGGAACAGAAAGAGAAGGAAGATCTAGAGAGATGAGAAACTGAGCAATGAAGAAAGACAGAAAGGGAAAAAGAGGAAAAACAAAACAAAACAAATTTTAAAAAAAATCTAACAAAAAAAGAAATGTTCTCAGGGATCCCTCTGCACTTCTGTGTAAGCCAAAGGGGAGTCTCCCTGCCACACAGCTCAGCCTGGGCAGAAAGGGCTCCCAGCTCAAGAAAAGGAAAAGAAAACAAACAAACAATTCAAAATAAACAAATGAACAAAAGCCCCGGGATCCCACCAGCATGGCAGCCTAAACTGGGAAGCAGGTCCACACTCGAACGGAGCTCTGCAGCCCCTCAGGAAGAAGCAAAGACGGCACATAGAGCCAGGTACTTGAGAGAAGGGAGGGGGAGGTGGTGAGAGGCAAGTAAGAAATCAAAAGAAGCAGAAAAATAAAGCAACACTAGCAGCCAACAAATGGCACTCAGAGAACCAGCTAGTGTGGGCTGGTGTTTCTGGACAAGAGACTGTGTCCATGGGAAGCAGAGGGGGCCGAGTGTGGGTGAAGAAGGGTGGAGAGTGGGAAAGCGTATATCACAAATTACCAGAGCTCTGCGGCCCCTCAAGAAGAAGCAAAGATGGCTCATGGAGCGAGGTACTTGAGCTAAACGAGGGGGAGGTGGGGAGAGGCTGGGAAGAAATAAAAAGAAGTGGAAAAAAAGCAACACCAGCAGCCAACAAATGGCACTCAGAGAGCCACCCGTTTGGGTGTGTGGAATCCAAGCAGCCGCTGTTTCCCAGTCAAGAGACTGTGGCCGCGGGAAACAGAGGAAGCCGAGTCGGGGTGAAGAAGGGCGGGGGGTGAGAAAGCATATATCGCCAGTTACCGGTTGTTTTGTCTCCCGCTGGAAGCTCCATGAGGCTGCTTTCTCGTACCCCCGTTTGCTGGTCTCAGATAGGAGTCCAAGATGGCGGATCCACGCTGTGTTAGCTGGTAGGGGACCTCTGCATGAATCTCTCCTCACTCTCCATTCTCTGTCAGTTTTCTCACTCCCTTTGGTGCTTGGCTGAGTTCTTTATCTCTTCATTTGATGTTTTAGGGTTTCAGGATTGTTGTATTCTCTGTTCGGCTTAGTTTTTCGGATCTTTGCGGTGGAGGGACGGCGTGGTGTTTCTGCCTAGAGCGCCATTTTGCCGGAACCTCAACTCTGGTATTTTTTTGTGAGCTTGAATTTTATCTGCATTTTTCTCCAGCTCTGTCCAGGACCCTCTATTGTGATCCCTGTCAGAGCAGTCGGTGGAGTTAGCCCGGCACCATCTAGTTGTGCTGGACTCAGTCTGGTGGAGGCTGTCATAGTTCTGGTCCATTAGTCCTTTGGACTAATCTTTCCCTTGGGTCTTTGGTTTTCTTTATTCTCCATTACTCCAGACAGGGTGGGACCAGTAGACAATTTTAGATGGCCTCTCACAAGCTTTTAAGATCCCAGATGCTACTTACCAAAGTAGGATGAAGAAATTTTCTTTATAAACTATGTTATGCCAATTGAGTTAGATGTCCGCAAGACCACGGTCCCCAGCCATCAGCCCAGAAACTTGGTCCCTCAGGGAGTTTGGATGTGTCTACGAAGCTTCTAATGACTTCGCCTTGGTCAGGTTGTGCTGACTTCCCCAGTATTGTGTACTGTCTTACCCTTCACCAAAGTTACCACTTACCTATCTATCACTTATCCCTTCCCACCACTCCGCTCCCTTGTAATCATCAAAGATTGTTTCTTTCTGTGTGTAAACCTTTTCGTGAATTTTTATAATAGTGATCTCATACAGTATTTGTCCTTTTCTGATTGACTTATTTCACTCAGCATAATGCCCTCCATATTCATCTATGTTGTGAAATGTTTCCCAGATTCATCATTGTTCTTTATTGTTGCATAGTATTCCATTATGTTTATGTACCATAGTCTGTTAATCCATGCATCTGTTGATGGGCACTTACATTGTTTCCATCTATTTTGCTATTGTGGATAATGCTGCAATGAACATGGGTGTGCATATGCTTATTCATGTGAAGGCTCTTATTTCTCTAGGATATATTCCTAGGAATAGGATTGCTGGATTGTATGGTATTTCTATTTCTAGCTTTTTAAGGAAATGCCATATTGTTTTCCAAGATGGTTGTACCATTTTGCATTCTCACCAGAAGTGCATAAGTGTTCCAATCTCCCTGCAGCCTCTCCAACATTTGTTATTTTCTGTTTTTTTGATTAGTAACAGTAATGTCAGGGTGAGATGGTAACTCATCGTAGTTGCGATTTGCATTTCTCTAATGGAGCCCTGGTGGCCTAGTGGTTAAGAGCTCAGCTGCTAACCAAAACATCAGCAGTTCGAATCCACCAACCACTCCTTGTAAACTCTACGGAGCAGTTCTACTCTGTCGTGTAAGGTCGCTAGGAGTCAAAATTGACTCAATGGCAACAAGTTTGGTTTTTGGCAAAGGCTAGTGATCATGAGCATTTCCTCATGTGTCTGTTAGCTGCCTGACTGTCTTTTTTGGTGAAGTGTCTGTTCATTTCCTTTGCCCATTTTTTATCCGGATTATTTGCCTTTTTGTTGTAGAGATGTTGGATTTTCCTACAGAATTTAGAGATTAGACCTTTGTCAGATTTGTCATAGCCAAAAATTATTTCCCAGTCTCTAGGTTCTTTTTTCACTCTTTTGGTGAAGTCTTTTGAGGAGCGTAAGTGTTTAATTTTTAGAAGATACCAGTTATCTAGCTTATCTTCTGGTGTTTGTGTATTGTTAGTTATGGTTTGTATCCTATTTGTGCCGTATATTAGGGCCCCTAGCATTGACCTTATTTATTCTACGATCTTTATAGTTTTTGATTTTATATTTAGGTCTGTGATTCATTTTGAATTAGTTTGTGTATGATGTGAGATATGGGTCCTGTTTCATTTTTTTACAGATAAACATGAAGTTTTGCCAGCACCGTTTGTTAAAAAGACTGTCTTTTTCCCCATTTAATGGGCTTTGGGGCTTTTGTCAAAGATCAAGTGACTGTAGGTAGATGGATTTACTTCTGGGTTCTTGATTCAGTTCCATTGGTCAATGTGTCTATTGTTGTACCAGTACCAGGCTGTTCTGAGATCAGGTAGTGTGAGGTCTCCTACTTTGTTCTTCTTCAGTAGTGCTTTACTTATCCAGGTCCTCTTTTCCATTCCATATAAAGTTAATGATTAGTTTTCCCTCTCGTTAGAGAATGCTGTTGGTATTTGAATCAGGATTGCATTGTACTTTTAGATTCGTTTGGGTAGAATTGACGTGTTCACAATGTTGAGTCTACTATCTGTGAGTATGGTATCTTTATAGGTCTCGTTTGGTTTCTTGCAGTAGTGTTTCATAGTTTTCTTTGTATAGGTCTTTTACGTCCCTGGTTAGATTCATTCCTAAGTATTTTATTTTTTTTAGGGGCTATTATAAATGGTATTGCTTTCCTGATTTCTTTTTCATAGTTCTGTTTATTGATGTATAGGAATCCAACTGATTTTTGTGTGTTTATCTTGTATCTTGCTGCTCTGCTGAATCTTTTTATTAGTTCCAGAAGTTTTCTTGTGGAGTCTTTACGGTTCTGTATGTGTAATATCATATCATTCACAAATAGAGATAGTTTTACTTCTTCCTTACCAATTTGGATGCCCTTTATTTCTTTTTCTTGCCTTATTGCTCTAGCTAGGACTTCCAGCATACTGTTTAATGGAAGTGGTGATAAAGGGCATCCTTGTCTTGGCCCCATTCTCAGGGGGGAATGTTTTCAGCCTCTCTTTGTTGTGAATGGTGCTGGCTGTTGGTTTTGTATACATGCCCTTCATTACGTTAAAGAATTTCCCTTCTATTCCTATGTAGCTAACATTTTTTGAGTGCTTACTATGCACTAAGCACTGAATCAAATGTTTCACCTGTGTTGTTTCACTGAACTGTTATAACAGCCTGAGAAGGCAGGCACTACTAACACTCCAATTTAAAGTTAAGGAAATCACAACACACAGAGGATAAAGTGCATGTTCACAAAACTACGAAGTGACAAAGCTAAGTTTTGAACCAAGACTAATAGCTACTATGTTAAATTGACTCCAAGGATTGTATGGTGTTTTATATTCTTCAGAAAGTTTTTCTACGCATTAATTTATTGTTTGGTTACAAAAGCCCTCAGAGAGACAGAGAGGAAATTTTTAAAAACTAAGTTTCAGAGAGGTGGCACAAGATCACAGTGTTTTTAAAGTCATAACACTAACAGTTGCAACCAGATTTTATGGCTCTTGTTCATCAGTTTTCTGTTAGACATGCTTTCTCCTCGAATGACAGTAATCAAATGCCTATATTTTCTTACTAGTCCTAGCCTCTTGTTTTGATTCAGCTATTGAAATCTGACCATGCAAAGTACACTGCAGCTTCTCAGAGACCTCAGCTCTTTTTTGACCTTGGAAATGTAACTCAAGTAGAGGGAAAGTCAACCACAAATGTTTATCCATCTGCCTAGCCCCTTATCCATTCTCTCTGGGCTCTGACTCTCTATACACACAGGATTTCCCTGTAGACCTCATAGGTTCCTGTCCTAGCACAAGTCTCATGTTCAGAATTTAAATCATGGGCTGTTTGGTCTTCTCTATGGTTTTTTCTTTTACATTAGGAAAAACAAACAAGTCCTTGTCGTTAAAAAAGCAATTTTATGTTCTTGTCCATTCTATTATGGATTTATTTATCTTTATTTGTAAACTCTCCACATTCTTTTCCAATTTTTCTCCGTGCTTTTCACACTTTCAGGTTACTGAACAGGTACTATTTGGCTGTAAGATCACTCAACAAAACAAGTTTCCAAAAAAATTGTCTTCATTGTTTTTTCCATTATCATTGTGATTGGCATGTCACTTTGGTGTTTTAAAATCCCTTCAAATTACCTCAAACTAAGCTTTCCCACTCCAACTTTTATAAATTCAGATTTGTTGACATATTACAGCCAAGTATTCAGCTTCTTCAAAAAGATCAAATCAAAGCAGGCAGAAACCCAGCATCAGTATTAAGTTCTATATCTAGCAATTATGTGAGTAATTCAATGCCTCTTAAAATGTCACAACATCTCAATCATTTAATGGTATTAAAATGTACCTGAATCCAATATTTTTTAAAATATTTTATGTCTCTATAAAGAGTTCTTGTGGCTGTAAGCTCCAGGACTGCAAATATTGCCCTTATATCCCACACCAGTTTCTGTTCTATTCAGCCAAATAAGTGTTTAAGGAAAAATAAACGGTATTATCTTAACCATACTTTTATAATGATATATTAATTAGGCTATCAGAGTAGTTACTTCAAAAGTGATAGTGTCAGACATAGTACCTCATTATATTGATTAAATTATATATAAATTTCAATGAAGGACTGTTTATAAATGTATATAGCTTAGGGTGTCTTTTAAGTTTCTTTTCAAAAGCTTTACTGAAAATCTGGTGGCATAGTGGTTAAGAGCTCAGCTGCTAACCAAAAGATCAGCAGTTCAAATCCACCAACCACTCCTTGGAAATTCTATGGGGCAGTCTATTCTGTCCTATAGGGTCACTATGAGTCGTGGTCGACTCGACAGCAGTGGGTTTGGTTTTGGTTTTTACTGAAAATAATTATCAGAATGGCAGCACTGAGTATGGATAGGAATATCTGTATTTTAAATCTTGAACTGAAAGAGAGCTACATATTGTTATTTCTTATTATGGAACAAAACTGAGAGGAACAGGTATCTACAACAGTGGCCAAAGATGGATAGAACAGGTGTGGTCAGGACCTCTCCACAGCCCACACCCATGGCATAATCTGTTCACACCCAGTCTACTTAAGGGCTCCTGTAAAAATGGCTTAGGGGCAGTGTCTGACCTCCTCCAACCCCTTGGAGAACAAAGATCAACAGCCCAAGGCTGATTACTATGAGGTGAAGGCCAGACAAGCCTCCTCTCTCTGCCATCTCTACCAATTCTGACACCAACCATCCCTCCCACAGCACTCTCTACCGGGTTTGATAATTCATTGCTTTGGCTACACAGAACTCACAGACCATGCTCACAGTTATGGGGTTTATGAGGGAAGTAACAGTTACAATTTGGGCCCAAGAACACTCAGGATACAGTTCTTCCCTTAGGATAGTCTCTCCCCATCTGTGCTCACAGGCATGCCTCTCCCAGGCCCTCAGTATCTGCCCGAAGGCACTCAGCTTTCTTTCTCTGTGGGCCGGGAAGACCACGGCACTATCTCCTACTGTCGGGTCTCTGCTGCTGGGGTCTCTCCTGCTGGTCTCTCCTTCCTTGGCGGGGTTGCTCTGGAATTGCTCTCTTTTAAGGCAAAACTGAAATCCCCTCAACAGGCCACAATTACCCTATCACAATCACCTGGGTGGGAGTTACAAGCCCATGGCTAGAAAGGCCACACACAAAGTCATTAATTGCACTGAGCTCCTTTGCCAAAGGAATACCTCCGCCTCTCAAACTCTTCATGCCAGTTTTTTCCTGGGCTTTCCATTATTCCCCTGATTTCTTTGCTGATTCTAATCTGATTGAATTTGCTGTACTAAACCATAGCTGTGAGTATAAGAGCTTCTGAATTCTGGTAGTCCTTCTAGTGATCATCAAGGCTGAGGGTGGTCCTGAGGATCCCTGACATAATATGATTCTACTTACATAAAATACAAAGGTGGAAATGCCTAATCTATGCTATTAGAAGTCAGTACGCTAGTGGTAAGAAGTGATGGCAAATGAACACAAGGGATCAGCCTAGATGCTGGTAAGATTATGCCTCTTGATCTAGGTGCTGGATACACACATGTAAAATTCACTGAACTGTAAAAACTGCCCCTCACAAATTCAGTTTTTGTGAATTGCCAGTATCATCTAGGGACTTTTTTTTGTCCCCCTCAAAATGGTGTCTGTTCTGCTGGGAAGGGTCATGGGGTTTCCTGGAGAACTGAACTCCAAATTCCAAACAGCTTCTTAGGGGTGATGCCACTAGTTTGTGCATACCTGAGCATCAGCCTCCTCTGAAGTACACATTAGGCAAGCCCCTAACTGACAATGTTATATCTTCCTCTTCCTTAGAATAATCCTACTTTTTTTTTAACATGTATGCATTCATAAGCAACAGGAAGAGAAGCTTCTTAATGAATTAAACATACTTCAAAGTCTTTCACGATATTTCATGAAGATACACCTATCACTATAACCTGCCTAAAAAATCTTTAAAAAATGAGGAAGGAAGGGGAATAATAGCAAAAAAGAAACAAATAAGACTCTTTTATAGTCAGTGCTGATCTTTACTTCAGCTAGCACCACATTCTGATTTATAGTAGGTTACTGGGTCACGTTCATAATGTGTTTTTTATGTGAGCTGTATTTTCTATTATTCATGTGTTTCATTAAGGCAAAAAGGCTAGGTTTTGATGGAGATCTTGTCTGTCTTATAATTCTACACAAGAGCAAAGAGTAAATTTACCAATATCACTTAGATTCTTACCTGAATCTCTACTCTTATTTTTGGGGAGGGGAGGAAATGTTTGAAGACAGCAAATAGTAAATACGAAGAACAGAGACTGCCTACTTCAAAATGTCTGAACGCCTTACTTAAGAGGCTTGAAAATGTGTATGTGCTTGCCTGAGTGCCATCTAAGACATTTTCAATTTATCCTCAAAATAAAGGAGTCCTACAACTGGTTTTGTTTTGTGTTTATCAACATGAAACACAGTATCATTTGTTTTGAATTTCTAAATGTCAAAACAATTGTATATCAATTGAAGATTGTTTTGAAAAGGGAAATTAATTCAGTTTTGTCATCCACAAACTGGAAATTTATGAATATAAAATGGAAATAAAAGACCATATACAACATTGTCCATAAACCCAAGGCCAATACCCCTCAGGCTGGAGCTCCAACAGAAAGAAAATTGCTGCATGGCATTTTAAAAATTCTTTTTGTTTGAGAAATCATTTTGAATAAAGCAGAGGGAGTTATTCAAATGCTATTATTCCTGATCCAGGTCACAGCATGCTAATGCTGTCCCATGCTGTGAGTTGAATGCTTTCTGAAGGGTTTAGCTTTTTAAAGATCAGAACAAACTCACAGATTATCCTTCAGCTATTGAAAAGTAGCTTAATTTAAAAAATAATAATATAATTTTTTCAGGAAGGAAAATATATAGAAAATATTATCTGTAAAATGGAAGTAATATGCTCTGACTTTCTATTTTTAATCTCCTTCAGTATTTTTACAATGTTCTAAAGATCATGAATCATTAAATATATAGGCTGGTAGTTTGAACCCACCAACCGCTCCAAAGGATAAAGATGTGGCAGTCTGCTCCCGTAAAGATTACAAGCTTGGAAACTCTATGGGGCAGTCCTAGTCTGTCCTACACGGTGGCTGTGAGTCTAAATCAACTCAGTGGCAATGGGTTTTTTGTTTGTTTACTGTCATTTTCATAAAAATAATAATAATATTCAGGTCTGATATTTTGATATTGAATACAAAACCATGTAGAACATTCATTTTCCCATATAGAATGAATTCTACAAAATATAGATGTTTTCTAGCACTGAAGAGGCAAAAATGTTTATCATAATCTTTATTCCATTTTAGCTCTAAGCTGACTGATGGTTGGTGGGTGAGGTCTAGGTTAGTCCAGATCTTTACGGCCAAACTAAAATGAGCGCATGTATACACACGTGCACAAACACGCACACACACACACACACACACACACTGGGCCTAGTCTCATCTCAGGACTTTGATGATTTAATAAATACACCCACTTATAAACTGGATATTTGTGTTTAAAAATGCATGGTCATCTCAAGTACTTTTAACCCTCTAATTTTATAGATGAGGAAATGAAACTCAGAAACACTTCATTAGCCTCTCTTAAGTTACATATGTCCCTGGATGGTGCAAATGGTTTGCCCTGTGCTGCTAAATGAAAGGTTATTCATTTGAACCCATTCGGCAGCACTGTGGAAGAAAGGCCTGGCAATCTGCTTCCATAAATATTTTTGTTGTTGTTAGCTGCTGTTGAGTCAGCCTTTGACTCATGGCAACCTCATATCTTACAGAGTACAACTGCTCCATAGGGTTATCTTAGCTGTAATACAAGGGGTCACCATGAGTCAGAATCTACTGGAAGCCAACGGATAAAAATTTACATAGTTTACAGTGAGAGGCCCCTAATTCAAGACTTTTCCCATTATATTGTATTTTTTTTTTATCATTTTCAAAATGAATAATTTCTGTAAATTATTAAATAATACAACATAGAAGGTATAGAAGAATAAGATCATTTCAGAACAATAGTACGTACCTGGAAAGGTTTCGTTTTGATTATTATTAAAATTCTGGTATCTCTTTGTTTTATTTTAATTTTAGCCTTTTAGCTAATACTAAGTGAAAGTTTTAAAAATATCATGGAATTGGATTCCCAGTCAATGAACCTCAAGTACAGCCACCACCCATCTGTCAGTGGAGGCGTGGGTGTTGCTATGATGACGAACAGGTTTCAGTAAAGCTTCCAGACCAAGGCAGACTAGGAAGAAAGGTCTGGTGATCTACTTCTGAAAATTAGTCAATGAAAACTCTATAAATCATAATGGTTCCACCCTGTTTTGCATAGTGTCACCATGAGTCGAAGGCCAACTCAATGTCAGCTAAAGGCAATATATCAATTTTCAGACTATAACTTCTATCAACTGTTGTGACGTTTTAGTATATTTTATTTGAAGAATTAGGACATGAAATTCATTATTCGTAGCATAGTTTATAATATTACTTAAGAGATATTCACTTATGCCTTCAATACTAAAATACATCCTAGACAAATTCATGTAATTGAGGATGACATACCATTTTTTGGCATTGTCTTTTGGCCCACAATGGAGATGAAAATAATTAATTCAGTATTTTTTTCTTAAAAATTACTAAATTTATTCAGAAGAACCAAGAAATCTGAAATTTCTCAATGTGTCTTTTAATTTTTTTAACAGCTTTATTAAGGTTCAATTGGCATAAAATAAATTACACATATTTATGTTACATTATTTGGTTAGTTTTGACATATGCATACTCATGAATCCATCATCACAATCATGATAGGGAACATGTCCATCGCCTTTAAGAATTTCCTTCTGCCGCTTTATAATCATTTCCTCTCGACCCTCCCACTCAATCCTGTCTCAGGTATCACTTATCTTTTTATCATTATAAATTAATTTGCATTTTCAAATATTTTGGGTACATGTATATAAATACAGTATTGCTCTTTTTCTGCCTGCCATTTTTTCCTCAGTTTAATTATTTTGTGATCCAATCATGTTGTAGCATTGCAATTTGTTTATCCATTTTTATCTAAATTTCTTTTTGTATATTGCTGGGCTGAATTTGCTGAAACTTTGTGTTTGGAATTTTTGCATAGCTATTAGTCTGTAGTTTTCTAACAATGTTTGTGTGGGTTTTAAGATCAGGTAATGCTGTCCTTATAAAATGAGCTCAGAATCACTCCTTCCTTACATTTTCTGAAATATTTTATGTAGAATTTATATTTTTTTTCCATCAATGTTTGGTAAAATTCACTACTTAAGCCATCTGGTCCTGGAGTTTACTTAGTGTGAATGTTTTTAACTACAAATTCAATTTCTTTAAAAAATACATGACTATATGTGCTGTTTATTTCTTCTTGAATGAGCTTTAGCAGTTTGTGTCTTCAAGGAATTTGATGATGTAAGTTGTGATTTTATTGGCATAAAGTTGTTCATAACTTTCCCCTATTATACATTTAATGTCAATAGAGTCTATAGTGATGTTACTTCTCACATGACTGGTACTAATAACTTGTGACTTCTGTCTTTTTCCCTTGATCAGTCTGACTAACAATTTATCAATTTTATTGATTTTCTCAAAGAACCAAATTTTGGCTTTATTGGTTTTTTTTAAATTATTTTTTGTCTTCGATGTCACTGATTTTTGTTCTGATCTATAATAAATATAGAAGATCTTTTTTTCTTCTTATTTTGGTTTTACTTTTTTTTTAATTTCTTAAGATAGAAACTTAGGTGACTGATTTGAGGTCTTTCTTCTTTTCTAAAAGTAGGCATTTAGTACTGTAAATCTCTCCTTAAATATAGCTTCAGTATATTCCCCAAAATTTTGATGTGTTTGCATTTTCATTCAGTTCAACATACTTCCTAATTTCTTTTTTGATTTCTCCTTTGACTCTTGAGTTATCCAGAAATGTGTTATTTAGTTTACAAATATTTGGGAATTTTCCAAATAGTTTTTTTGTTACCGATTTTTATTTAATTCCATTGTATCTTCCAGAGAAGATATTTTATATGACTGAAAAATCCTCTTAAAATTATTGAGATTTGTCTTATAACCACAAATGTGTTCTATCTTAGTACATATTTCATGTGAATTCGAAAGGAATATGTATTCTGCTGTTGGGGGTAATGTGTTCTATAAATGGCAATTAGATTGAATTGGTTGATAATATTGTTCAAATATTCTATGTCCTTATATACTTGTCAAAACTTATTGAACAATACACTTAAAATGAGTACATTTTATTGTCTGTAAATTGTACCTCAATTAAGTTGATCTTAAGAAGTACATAGGAGTAAAGTACTTCTGGGACCCAAGATACAGCAATAAAAAGGAACTAATGAAACGCACGATAACATGGATGCATCTTCAGGTAATTATGCTGAATGAAAAAGCCAATTCCAAAAGGTTATATACATTTTCATATAACATTTTTGAAATGTCAAAATTTTAGAAATGGAGAACAAGTAATGGTTGTTGAGATTAGCAATGGTGTTGGTAGAGGTGGGGTGGGGCAGAAGGAGGTGGTTGTGGTTATGTAAGGGCTAAAAGAACTTTGTGGTGATGGAACTGTTTTGCATCTTGACTTCAGTTATGAATAAACAAACCTACACATATGTTTTAAAAAATTAGATAGAAATAAAGTATTTTCAGGGTTTGAGCTTCTCGGTGGAGCCAAGAGATACAATGGAGTACCCCTAACCCCATCAAAAAATATTAAGTGTGACAAGTGGATTTTTCTCAACCCTGTTTCATTTGGGGATAAGAAAATTTAAAGGAAAGAAGAAAGTAAGGAAAGGAGGGAGAGCGGAAAGGTTGATTGAAATAAGGGAGAGTGGGTGACAAACAGTTATGAGGTAGAATGAATAGAACTTGTTGATTGATTAGGGTGGATTAGTGGGTGAATTAGATAAACAGGACTCTAGGATAGTTTGTGCATGTGTTGGCTTAGGTAATACACATATTTATGATGGTGTAATAGGGAGTAGAAGGTTGTAGAGCAAAATGAGTAGTAAAGGGATGGAGGCTTTTTAATTACGGCATCAAAGACAAGAGCCCAACAGGATATGTTGATCTGAAGTTTAGAAAAGAGGTCTAGACTAGAAATATTCTGACCTTATTCCTCAGGAAAGCAATATACGTGTGCTAAGTATATTGAACTGGGCACAACTCAGTTGTAAATATGTTAAACATATAAATGCTTGAAATATATAGTATCTTATACTTGTCAATAATAATGATAATATTAATAAAGATAATGACAGCTAAATTATATTGCTGTCCAATCTGTGCTAGATATTTTCCTAAATACTTAATATAATTTATCCTATTTAATCTTCATAAAACCCTCTGATGTAGATACTATTATTCTCATTTTACAGTATAAGAGACTTAGGCTGAGAGAAGTTAGCTATTCACCGCTATTCAGAAGCTCTCTAGAGGTGGCCTCAGAATCCATACTCAGGGCTTCAGGCTCAGGACCCTGCCCTCTTATCACTGTGCTATCCTGACTCTCATATTAGTGAATCCATCATGCCAACGCTTATTGAATGCCCCCAAATTTCTTAATTTTTAGTTGTTCACATTCTTCTTTCCTTCACTTACTTAACACCAGGTATTTAATGACTTTTGTGGAACATCTACACATTAATCCTATTTTTCTTTTTTCCGTGTCTCATTCATGTATCCAAGATGTGTACAAACAGGTAAAATAAACTAGAAAGATAATGTTTTGGACTTCAGGGAAAAAAAAAAGTTGTACAAAACCCCGGTATTTAATAATTAAATAATCTGAAAAGAGGTTGTTTTAGGAAATGTTGGACTGAATGAGAGGACCTTGGAGTCTCCTCACTTAATCTACTAGTGCTAATTTCAGCCAAAGACAGAACGCATGTAGTGATTTCATTACATATCTATCAGAAATACAAATTATTGATGAAAAGTATGTTTGAAGTGAATATTAGCATATAGAGTTCTATGAGACTTTTTTATGGTAAAAATAGCATCCTTATGGATAACTTTTTGTCACTCTAGTGAAAGCATTTCCTCCTTCCATAGTATTTTGTAAAATACACTGATAGTTTATTTCAATGAATAAATCAAGTAAAGAATCTTACATACCCGTTGCTCCTGCTTGCTATATATTAAGCAACTAAACTGTTCACCTTATTCATTAGTCTCCTTCAGAGTGACAAAAAGTAATGTGCACCTTTGGCTTTCTCCCACCTGTTCCATCTGTTACCACCATTATGCACCATTCCTCTCCAAGGCCCCGAAACCAATCATAAGGGAACTAGACAAGCTATAAATATGATTAAAAGTCTACAGTATTTGAGATCCCTGGAGAACAGATGTGGTAAAGTGCACAGATAATGTAAAACAACCACTAAATCTATCATCGCACCTGCTCCGTAATTCAATAAGGATCCTTCCAGAGACGGTTTCTGATAGGAGAGTATCACATCCTTTTGCTATGTTGGAACAGGAAAAAAAACAAACAAACGGAGAAGAACCATCAAGTTATTAGATAAAATAAACACTCCTCAATGGGGCAAAGGAGACCCTCTGCAGTCTGGTTATTCTCCACCTCGTTAAATCCATCTTTTGAGTTTAACTTAGGCAGCTCTTGCTTCAGGAAGTTTTCCTGAACCTCCCATTCCCATCCAGACCAGGCTGAATTAGGGAATTCTCTTTTGTTCACACATAACACCCGACATCAACCTCTAATGTAGCACTCAACAGATTGTATCATAGTTATTTTATTTTTCCAGCCTCTCCCCCTAACTCTATTCCAAGCCTCTTAAAGGCAGAATTATATCCATCTGTAACACTAGTGAAAACCATGGCGGCGTAGCGGTTAAGAGCTAAGGCTGCTAACCAAAAGGTCGGCAGTTCAAATCCACCAGCTGCTCCTTGGAAATCCTATAGGGCAGTTCTACTCTGTCCTATAGGATCGCTATGAGTCAGAATTGACTCGAGGGCAATGGTTTTTTTTTTTTTTTTTTTTTTTTTTAATTGGATATCACTAGTGGAGCCCTGGTGGCGCAGTGGTTAAGTGATATGACTGCTAAGCAAAAGGTCAGCAGTTCAAATCCACCAGCTGCTGCTCCTTGAAAACCTTATAGAGCAGTTCTACTTGGTCCTCTAGGGTCACTAGGGGTCAGAATCGACTCTCTGGCAACGGGTTTGGTTTTTTGGTTTTTGTTTTGTTTTGTGGTATATCACTAGTGTCTACAGGTTCTAAATAAATGCCTGCTATATTAATCTATTGTTGTTAGATGCTGAGACGATTTTGCCTCATAGCAACCTCATGTGACAGAGTAGAACTGCCGCATAGGGTTTTCTTGGCTGTAATCTTTATGGAAGCAGATTGCCAGGCCTTTCTTCTGCAGTACTGTCGGGTGAGTTCAAACCACCAACCTGAGTGCTTGACTGTTGCACCACCAGGATTCCTCATGTTAATATACAAACATATGAAAAATCCATGTTAAAAAAATATAATTTAGAAAGACAGATTTTGCAGGAAGAAAGTGCATGATTTGGTCGTATGTTACAAGTTTCTTGTAGCCAAGGAACTACAAGGATTTTGAAAATTGCAAAGATTTTGAAACTTAAAATCTTTTTTTTTCTCCCCCTTTTAGTACATCACATTAACTTTTATCAATTTTTGGCACCCACCTTTATGAAGGAAATCTGTTTGGCAGAAAATGTCTTAGGAGAAATAATGGGCCTAAAGATGAAAGTTTAACAGTAAAGTATGAGATACAGGAAAAAAATACTTGAAAAGAACATTCAGTGAATTGTGCTGTCATTATTAAGGAAGGGGTCTAGTTGTGTGAGGCTAATAAAATCGATTCATATAAACTTCATTGTAATACCTATAGGAAGCAAAATAGAATTTTATTTATGATTTTTCTGTGTCAGGCTATAACAGACGTGAAGTACACAGTACTATGATATTTCACTTTATGAAGACATAGTATTTATATAAACAGATAGCATCCCATCGCAAAATAAGCTATTTGAAAAACCCAAGAGGCTCTCTGCTGCTGATCTGTAATGACAAATCTGAGCCTCACTTATTAGTAAAAAGGTTTCTTTTATTTTTTTAAATATCTTCCTTTTATAAGGAATAACATTTAAATAATATTAACATCTGTTGCAAAAAAAAAAAAAATTTCTACTCTCCTGATTTTGTATCTATTGTCTTCCCTGCTTCAGAGAACCACAGCATGAAGCGAATGAGTACATACCTCATTCTTCTTTCTTCTCAGTCTTCAAAGGATCAGTTGGTTTCCTCTTCAAGCTCAAGTTTATGCAAAGTAGATTTAATTGCCTGTCATTCACATTGGGAGACATTTCAAATATGGGTTGCTATTTAAAACAGTTTAAAGTTCCTATTTTTCACATTTCCATATTCAATTAAAAATAAATGCACTGCAGAGAATACATGGATTTAGAAAACATGATGTCTAGCCAAGATTTAGGAAGTGGAAGTTTTAATAAGCCAAGTTTTCTTTGCTTTGTTTTGTTTAGTTTTTAAGAAAGATTATTGCCTACATTGGCCAAAAAATTCCCAAGTAACTATTGTGAAAATATATAGCCGATTAAAGACAAATATATATCACATTATCCTAATTCTTAGAAAATACGCCGATATATATTTTTTCTTATGAAATATCCAGGCAGACTGAAGAGAATTATTTTTCTAATTTTGTTTTCAGATATTTCCTCCCCAACATTGCCAAAATTCTTCTGCGACCTGCTCTGGGGCATACCTCAGTGTGCCATTAGAGGGTAGCATTGTAGTAACAGAGCTGTTAACCAGAACTATTGACACGGGCAGGATACCACACTTCATCTCCTATAATTACACTTCCTAAGTACTTTCAACAGCTGAACACTCTAGCAGACACTATAGCTGATTGCATCAATACGAAGACAGCACTTCATATCTGTGTCCTCCACTAATAACTTCTGAAAGAACTGGCAGCTTATCTGGAATGGACGATAACTATAACAAGAAATGATAAATTGAAAACTGAAGTCCAGAAGGAAAACTCTACATAATTTTATCACTTACGTGATTGAAGAGCCTAGAAAATTTAAAAAAAAAAAACCCAGGGAGGAAAAGTGCAAAACAATTTAGAGTCTTACAAAGTTGACGGACTTCAATCCAATGATTCACAATTCTGCTTCAGTCTTGACCCAATAAATACATTATGAGGCCTGAGGGAAATACATATTTTTTTTCCGAATTCAAAATCAAAGAGGGAAGAAGAGATGTTATTATTTGCTTCTGCAAATGTTATATATGTAAAAGAAAATGTAACATGTGGATAAATACAACAAGGAAAACATTTTTCATCCTTAGCAATCTTAGGCTTATTTTTTAGTCTCTTTAAGCAAACATCAAAGGAAAAGTTCATGAGATTTCCCTCTGAAGAATGAGATGGATAACGGGGGCTTGTGATGTTCCCGCCTCCCTGTTGTCTCTGCTCCTCCTCATGCTGAGCAGTGTCATGCCATCGTGAGCATGCAATCTGCACTTACCAGCTTAAGACCAGATCCTCAGAGACTCAGTTTCCGCAGCTACAAAGTGAAGATTTTAAGATTTACCTCACTCAGGATTAAATTATGTTATGATTATTAAAATAGTCCAATACAGAGAATATACATAGTAGAAATTCCATAAATGCTCATTTCTTTCCATCATCCCGTCTGATACCCAACAGACTTTAATTAGAATTGCAAGAACAAGATTTAGGAAGGAATCAGAGGAAAAATGTAGACTTTCTGTTTACTGTCATTTTTACATAATGACTATATTTATAATCCTTGCAAAAAAGAAATATGATCTAACAAGCAAAAAGCATACTAATAGCTGTGGAGTATTTCAAATATAAAAATAAATTACACTTGATCAACATATTGCCTTCTTCCTTTTATCCATTTGGTATAGGGAAGCCCGGCTGAACTGGACATTTTTCCAGATACTCATCCACTCTAGCATAATGATGACTTTGGGAAAATGGGAAATAAAAGGTACTAATGATAGAATTTTTAAAGAATTTAAAATTCCTTACGGAGAAATATTTGTCACAGAATTATAGCCATAGCTATAGGAAAACCGTTAATTCCTAAGTGTCTTACATCTCTAGGGTTTATGTGTATATGAATATTCAGGTGAGTTTTTTTTTTTAAATATCCATAAAAAGAAGTAAATCACTGGGCAACTAGGAAGTGAAAACCAAAACAAACAAAACACGCAAAGATTCCTATTTCTCTACTTTCTCTTCTGATGGTTGGCCATTTTCACAGCTGCTACAAACATTTTTAGTGTTAAATTTTGTGCATTTGTATGGGGGTGGAGGTTATTGAAGAGAGAGGGTTTTAATGCCCATAATCCCAAGCAGGTGAATTCTCCAAATGCTTCAGCTGTCTGGATTTTTCTCTTACTTGTGGATGCGGGAAAAGCTGAGGATTTCCTTCAGTCCTACCTCAGTCTTTGTTTTCCTAATTTTTGCTCCCCAACAGAGTTTAGTTTCCAAATGAATTCTGGAAAATACAAAGTCCCAAGCAAGACAATCTAAATTCTGATTTCTGGCACTACTTATATAAAGCATTGGTGAATTGAAGATACTCATATTTTTCTCTATGAAAACAAAAGAAAAAAACAGTTTGTGTGTCTTATCTTGTTATGTTCCAACTCCTTTGGAACCTGCAATAATTCTTTTTTAAAGATATATTATTGTTGTTGTTAGGTGCTGTTGAGTCAGTTCTGACTCATAGTGACCCCATGTGCAGCAGAAGAAAACACTTCCCCATCCTGCGCCATCCTTACAATCCTCAGTACGCTTGAGCCCATTATTGCAACCACTGTGTCAATCCATCTCATTGAGGGTCTTCCTCTCTTTTGCTGACACTCTGCTTTACCAAGCATGATGTCCTTTTCCAGGGATTGATTCCTCCTGATAACACGTTCAGAGTACGTGAGATGAGGTCTCACCATCCTTGTTTCTAACGAGCATTCTGGCTGTACGTCTTCCAAGACAGATCTGTTCTTCTGGCAGTCCATGGTATATTCAATATTCTTTGCCAACACCATAATTCAAAGACATCAATTCTTTTTTGGTCTTCCTTATTCATTGTCCAGCTTTCGCAGGCATATGAAGAGACTGAAAACACTACGGCTTGGGTCAGGTGTACCTTAGTCCTCAAAGTGACATCTTTAAAGACTTAAGGATGTATATTATATAGTGAGAGTGCGTTTTAAGACTTTTCCTGTGCCCTCGTCCTTTCCAGATGACTCCAGTACAGGGTAGCCTTGTAACGTAAACTAGGTCTGATCTTTTATTGTTGTTTGGAATGAGCCCTGGATTAAAAGTCAGGAGATCCAGATTAAAGTATAAACTGCTTTATTGCAATTATCCTCTACGAAAGATAATGGCAGCTTGACCCAAAGTAACAGAGGTAATAGTAGAGAAAGGTGATCTGAATCCAGATAAATTCTGAAATTAGAGCTAGTAGAAATTGTTGACTGACTAGATGTGGATTATGAGATTCCGTCAAGTATGATTTCAAATTTTTTTGCCTGAGTAACCAGAAGAATAAAGTTTTGATTTCCTGAAATAGAGATGGGGAAAACCGTGCAGGAGCAAGTACTGGAAACAAAACAAGGAATTTAGTTTTAAACCTGTTAAATGTGAGATGCTTATTAGACATTCCTATGGAAGTGCTGAGCTGGATCTATAAATCTGGAGTTCAGGAGAGAGGTCAGAACTTGGAATTGGCAATGTATTGATGGTATTTAAAGACACTGAAGAAGAGTTATAACTCAGGAAATTAGTGACAGGAGAAGAAAACAAAAAAGGTCTGAGGATTGAGGGTACTCTGAAGTTTAAACACTGGGGAGATGAAGAACCAGCAAAGGAGATGGAAAAAGAGTGGACAATGAAGCAGGAGGAGAACTAAAATACACTTGGATCTAGGACATCAAGTAATAAAGGGTTTCAAGAAGGAGGGAGCATTGCTTCATGAAATACTGTTGATAGGTAAATCAAGCTGTCTTTCATACTGACTTTTCTAGTCTCTGCTTGAGATAAATTTTGTCTCACATACAAAAATTCAAGCTTTGGTTGTGTGACCTTGAGAAAAGTCATCTGAACTCTTTTAATCATATTCCTCCTTTTAAATGGAAATATGATAGTACTTTTTCTTTACCATCCACAAATGTATGCATGGGTTAGAATCAACCCAATGGTAACTGACAACAACAGCAAGTGTACAGAAGTTGGCTTTCCAAAAGGTAAAACTGCATTTCATAAAATCAAGACCGAAGGAAAGATTTTAAAGATTCCCTGAAAACTTGGAAAGAGTTAACATTAGGCTCCCTGATTTCCTACTTTCACTGTGATACACAGCAACCAGGTGCTTCCTGCCCAGTCTCTGGTAACTGCCAGCCAAACTCTTCTCCAACTGCATGGAGCAAATACACTGAGGTTAGTAACAAGAGTATTGCCTGAAAAATCTTTTTTTCTTCTTTTTTTTCCCCTTCTTTTCTTTTTTTTAAAATTCTGCTGCTGAGGTCCCACAATGATAATTTTAAAGGCAAAGAAAAGAAAAGAATTCTTGCTGGTAATGGCTCAAGGTGCTTTAGCATTGAACTTGTATCATAATATCTGTAAAAGCTTTTTTCCAAACGATAATGCAGGATTAAGTGTTTGTTTAAACTCAGAAAGTAAAACATTTCCCATTCTATTCCATTCACTTAAAATCATAGATCCCCAGTTTTATGAAATTGATCAAAACAGCTAACGAACCCAGCTTCCTGAAGTGCCCTGTGGCATTTTCACAGCACACTGGTTAGAAGAGGAGCTGGAACTAGGAACCAAGGTGGCCGACTCCCAGTTCAGTGTTTTTGTTTTGTTTTTCCCCCACTGAAACACTTCAGCTTTGGCTTAGGAAGATACTGTTTAGTTAAATCTTTATTCATTTCAGCTCTAATTTTAGTTTTTTTAAATACACTTATAAGGCAGTTCTAAAGCTAAGTAGGGCTATTCATTGTAAATTGCCCAAAGAAAACATGGAATCTGAGAGACAAGAAATATATCTAAGGAATGGAAAACTAAATTTCATGCTCAAGGATGACAGAATCTAGTCTAGGTAGTTCACCATGATATTTCTAGCATATAGTAGGCATTCAGTAAATATTTGTGGAATAAAGAAACTTTGTGAATACTTTTCCTCTAGTTATCCCCAGGGTTTACATTCATATTCCCTTTGAGTCTCGACTTAAATGTCACACTTTCTATGAGGTCTTCTCAGACTACCCTATGTAAAATATAAACCTTGCTATTTAATTTCCCTTCACCTGATTTATTGTTCTCTTTAGGACTTATCTAATTTCTTATATATTCTGCTATGGCATTTCTTGTTTATTGTCTGTATGCCCCACTAGAATGTAAGCTCCAGAGGATAGATATTTGGATCTCTTCTTTCAACTCTGTTCTCAGTAGGGAGAACAATTCTCAGTACTTGGTATTGCTCAATCAATATTTGTTACATTGAATAAATGAGTGAATGCAATATTTCCTTCTTGTTGAAGAAGATGTTGTACATCTTCCTTCTCCCAGGTTGATAGAAAGTATGCAATGGTACGGAGATGTGTTATAATAGAAAGTCAAAGAGAGAAAAACAGATGTTTCTTAGCACGAAGAACAAACTAGGATACAAGTCAGCTCCTTTCCTTTTTACAACAATAGAAAGGATTCTATGAGCTGACTCTTTAGCTGAGCATAAGATAGAAGATAAAAGATAAATGAATGACTAGGGTTAGATGTGCTTAGAATAATTACGAAAACAGTGTAGAAGAGCTTACTATTCTTAAATTGTGTGGTTGGTAAAGTTGTCTTCCACGACATTAGACAAGAAATACATTTTCTTGTTCTCCACTTGTGAAAAAAGATTGCAACTATTAATTAACTAAAAAATACATAGATACACACATACATGTATATATGAACTCTCATGAATGTAGTTGTTTATATTTTCCTTTAAAGACTATATAAGTTCATTTTTCATGTAAGTCTAAAGTGGAAATTTTAATGATAATTGCAGAAATCAGTGTCTAATATGAGAATGCTTTTTCCCACCATTTGTATTTCCCACCGTTTGTATTGACAAATAAATTCAATATTGCCCCACTTGAAGAAAAAAGCACTCAGAGACATGTGCTCCTACCTATGGAAAGCCCTACGTTCTTGGTCCTAAGAGGCATTTCAGGTCAACATAGGCTGGGCCTGGCGCTCCAACCTGCCAGCTCTAAAGCCTGATTTGGATAACTGGATCCATTTCATACTGGCATTATCAGTCCTATTATGCATTAGAATGTCTGTATACTAATCCATAAAAAGAATCAATGGTCATAAGGGCAGTAATACCTGCAATTCTTATAGTAAATGCATTCTCTCTACAAAAGCAAACTTACTTCTGAAGGCAAATCTTAATTAAAATGCTGCTAGTGAGCCTCGGAGTAGAAAAATCGTAGTTAGAAGAAGTAGATGCTTAATGGTGTGAAGATAAAATGGGTCATGCGTCTATCTCACCACAGGGATGGTATCATGATTGTAACTGAAACACTAGAAGTGGGATGGCTACAGCTTTCTGTCTCTCGTCAGTAAAATTAGTTGCTTTGAAAGGTTGGAATCCATATTAAAAAAACAAACAAACAAACAAACCCATTCCCGTCGAGTAGATTCCAACTCATAGCAATCTTATAGGACAGAGTAGAACTGCCCCATAGGGTTTCCAAGGAGTGGCTGGTGAGTCCGAACTGCCAACTTTTTGGTTAGCAGCTGAACGCTTAACCACTGTGCCACTAGGGCTCCTAGAATCCACGTGTGTGTATGTGCGTGTGTGTGTATATACATATATATATCTCCACTCAATCAATATATAGATATATATTGATCATACTAATGTGTGTGTGTATGTGTCTTTATGGTGTATATAGGTAGAGATATAAAAATTGGCTCTACCCTGATGTATTCTTTCTCTTGTTACTTAATTAGTAAATCATATTTTCTTAGTGCCCGGTCAACTCCTATATGTAGATTAGTCATCTCTCAATACTGTCTCAGCTCTTTAATGCCATTTAATGAACTTTTACTTAATGTCTCTGTGTTTTGTAAGGATTGGTGAAATCTGTCCTGGAACAATTTAATTCCAAATTTAACCAAATCATTATGATAAATTCCAGGCGTGAGAAGATACTAACGAATTGCCTCATGTAACTATTAAGAGGCAGACCTTAACAAAGCTTAAATTTAATATGGAAAGTTATTAGAATCGTATATATGAGTCATAGAATTATAGCATTTTAAGATCACTTTGTCTAAATGCCTCTAGTTTCGGAGAAAAAGTGCAAAGATCAAGGAGGTAAAGTGACTTGCACATAAGGCAATTGAGTAATGAACCAGGTTAATATACTAACTCTTAGGGTAGTCATCTTTCCACTAAAGTTCCTCTGATTTTCTGCTGTCCTAAAGAATGCCTTTCCCAGCCTTGTTCATTAGCATCTTTCTATATGATCATCTGACTTCTTTTCAAGTGGATGTGGTTTCCTTGGGAAGGAACAATATCTCTTGTGGTGCTAGAGAAATGTCTTCTGTGTGAAGCTCCTTAAATAGCTCTTTCCACAAATCACGCTGAGTTTGCTTTAGGGTTAAATTTGGTAACACGGATTTGAATGGAACATTTCCTGTTATCCTGGAATTGTAGCTAAGGCTGAAAGCTTAAGACAAAGAAACATATATTGTAAAGAGAATATCCTACATTCTAAAGAAAGCAACCAACAGTCTTCCAAGGTCTTATTAAGAAGTGGCAAACATGGCACCAGTACGTCAACCACCCCCTTTCTATCAGTCTGTATAAGAAGGGAACAAGAGAGTCACATGGATTTGAGGATGAGATGAGAAAACTGAGATCTGAATAAGGAGCTACATGTAAAGTACAGTGTTTATGGTAATGCTTCCCCTTTCCAAAGTCAAATTGAGAATGAGCTCTGAGAGAAGCACTCGAGATAAGAGAGACTACAAAAAGGGGAGCTTGTTATTACGCCCTAGCTGGTTGCCTACGAGCTACAAAATTCGTATGCTCTTGATGCAGCTGTCATTGGGAGCAAAGCAAAGAACAGGGGGAGAAGCAGGATGGAAGTGGAGAGAGTGCTGACACATTGTGGATATAGCAACCAACGTTAAGGAATAATTTGTGTATGAATTGTTGAAAGAGAAACTAATTTGCTGTGTAAACTTGCACCTAAAACACAATACAGTGTTCGAAAAAAAGAACGAGGGGAGAGTTGTTAGGAGTCCTTTTCCTGCGTTCCCTGAGTTTGGAAGATACGTGTGAACACAAGACTGGTACCTAATACATACCTGGTAATTGCTGGAGACAGCAGACTCATTGAGTAGCCAATGCCAGTGAGCAAAGAAGCCATGGTGAAGTAAACTAAGGAATAAGATAGGGGCAACCACTTAAATTTCTTCTTTAGAGGGCACAGAAGAGGAACACAGTGTTAACCTGGCTCAAGGTGAATGATTGTGGAAGTTAGAGGAGAGGGAAGAAGCTGCATTCTTCTCCAGAAGCAACAAGCCAAGTGAGATAATCCCACCCCGAGACTGCATGGGGGCTGAAGAAAGTCATGGCTGCCTCATGGGAGGAGCTAAGGTAAAGCTAAACTCTACCCCTTGGGAACCACACGCACCAGCTTAGCATCACAGAAACCACCACATTAGCAGAGTCTAACAGAAGCAGACGGAACTAGTAGAGCAAAGCAGAGCAAAACCAAAGCAGACTGAGGTCAAGGACACAAATAGAAAACCAGTTAAGTAAAATAACCCCTGCTTTACCAAACTCTCCTTCCTATCTCACACTCCAGGAAGCCAGATGCTGGAAAAGGAGAAGAAAGAAGAAGAAAAAAGCAGACCCTGCCTCCTCCGTCCTCCAAGTTCCTTAAAACAGAAGTCCAGCCGGCAATGGAGCTACCAAAACCTCTGAGGTGAAATGGATTGAATTTTTTGTAAAAGTAGCCAGAAAGGGAAAGAGAGATTTAATATAATATATTTGAAGGTAATGATTGAAAACACAGGTTTCTTGTAAGGGTATAAAATATTAATATTTTGGTTTTTTGTACCATTCCTTTCAGCATCTGGTGGAGCAAAGTAGCTCATAAAAATGTGTTGAGTTTAACTGAATACGTGATTTGTTTAAAAATGGCATTTAGATGAAATTGTTCAGGTTCTCCCCCTAATAAGACAAAAATGAGAAATTTGTAAAACAAAAGTAAGAGTAATTAAGAGAGTCTTGAGATTTAAAAAAAAAAAAAAAGTGAATCTATACAACAAGACCCTTTACAGAGGGATCTGGCATAAATACAATCAAAAATAAATGATAGTTCCTTTTTTCATAATAAAGTTCAATACTTTTCCCTGCTTGGAGTTTTAAACAGTGTATGTGGATTCAACTACAATTTCTTCTTGGAGACTAGTGAATAATATAAGGAATACGAAGCTCTTCCTTTTCATTGACTTAAGTCTACTACCCTCATCCTCAGATCCTCGTTTCATAAGAAAAGATAACAATGTGAATCCATCATCACTGTGTGCTTATCTCTACTACACCCCCATCAGGCTCTATCCTGCTCCTGTATTCCCTGTCTCAGTTAATAGCAGCCCCATCCATCCTATTATTCAATCCAAAACCTAGATCCATCCCAAATTTTTCTGTCCCTCACTCCTACATTCCAACCAATCACCAAGTCCTGTCTTTTTTTTAACCTCCCAAACATTTTTCATACCCATCCCTCCCCTCCACCTCTACTGCACAGCCTCCATACAAATGGTGGTTATCTCTTCTAAGTAGTGTGTCTGTCTCTCTGCTTTCGCTTCCTTAAGTCAATCCTGCATACATCATCCAGAGAGTTCCACAGCCCAGTCCTGTGTTTAAACTCTCATTCTGTCTCCATCAGTCACAGACTAACAAAGGTCAAACTTCTTAGTATGGCATCACTAGGAGGGTACCTCTCTCAACTTACTTCCCATCCTATTTTGTATCTTAATTGCTGGAAATTAGCAACTTCTGGTTACTTGCATATATAGCAAGGTGTTACACTTCTCTTTGTCATTGCTTAAGCTATTTCCTTCTAATCCACTGACGACATTTTACTTAGCTTTTGTGATTATCTAGAAATCTTCCCTGACCCTCCACATTGGGGTAATTAACCCTCTTCTGTACTGCCAGTGCTCCAGCTGCATGCCTTTATCTTATTACAGTGAAATAATTTCTTACATGTTTTTCTTCCTAATTAGATTGTGAAAGCCTCCATTGAAGGGCCAATATCTGACTCATCTTTCTAATCCCCTAGCCTTGCTCAAAAAAATAAATTAAAAAATGCTAAACTCAACTAAATATTAGAAAATAAAATTAACAACAGGGCCAGGCAACATTTCATTCCCTTATATATAAGGTTGCCATGAGTCGTGGCCAACTTGATGAGAACAACAAAGCAAGTACACAAGTCTTTCAGCATTCTATGCATGGCATGGAGAGTCTTCTATGTGCTATTCCCGTTAATCTTTATAATACCCCAATAAGGTGGCTGTTCTTGTAACTCATTTTACAGATGGGGAGCATGAGGTCTATGGGGTTAAGTAACTGGTCTAAGGTCACAAGGTCATTATGGTTAAACCCAAGATTTCACATGGAGTCTGACTCCAGGATTTTATATGGAGTTTGACTCATGACTCATGAGCTTAAGTGCTCAAGCTATATGTTACCAGATGATTTGCAAAATTACTTTTCTAAATGTGTTTTCAGAAATGATGACTACAAATTCACGAATATAAATATCCTGCAGCCAAAGCAAAGACTATTTTAGGATATGTATGAATCAATCATCCCTTCATTTTTGTAATGCAAGGCCTTTTCACCACTAGAGAAATGGAGACTTAGTCCCATACTGTTTAATCATGTTCAGATTCATCAGCAATCAGGTTGTTCACTTTCATTATCCCTTACTGAAATAGTACGCTTAAATGGCAAATTCCTACTTACAGAAAAAAATAAACAGTGGGAAGGTAAATTGCTAACATCAAAACCCATAAGTTAATATGACCGCTGACTCAAGAGAATTTCAATTATAAATAGTAAGCAAACCACAAAATGATACTTCTTCTGGCTTCTGTGAACAACAAAATATAAGAGAGCAGACACAAACACAAACCTAAAATCTCCTACAAATATAGATATTAAGCAATGTCAGGGAAGCCTTCAGAATCAATTCAAGCAGGACCTACTTTGAAAAACATCACTTAATGTAAGCAAATACAGACCATTCGTCACAAAACTTATAACTAAGAACTTTCGGGCTTCTTTGTGATTACATTTTAAGATTTTAAAAAGGTTTTAGGAAGTATAAAATCTAAAAGTAGAGTTTAAATTTTAAACACACTTTAATCATCATATAAGATCTGTTTTTAGAAGAAAACAGACTTCATGGTAGTGAATCAAAGCTTTCAGACACGTCTCTAATATTTTTTTAATAAAATCATAACCCAGAATTTCCTTTCATTGGCTACAGGAAATACTGATTATACAATCAGTAAAGCAGGTAATAATCACATTTCACAAAAAACTCTTCTGGAAGATATTAAACCTATTTTCTGTAACACCAAAACGTGAATAGCAGAAAGATCTTGCAGTTGTTTTAATGATCCACTCATTATTTTTAGAAGTGCAAAACATCCTGGATTTTAGGTTCTAAAGGACTTGTCATCTGGGAAACTACCTTAGTATGATGGGAAGCCTCTGGTTGCATTGCCAGATGTCACGGAACAGAAAGTCTTACAGACCAAATGAAGATACTTTAATCAGGAGGTTTATTGAATTAACATGAAACATTGAGCAAGAAGCAAGGGGAAAGACATGGGGTATGTTAACACACTTAGGGTAGGGTACAAGCATTTCCAAAATCCTGTCCGTGTTCATTTTTCCTGAATGCTTCGTGAATATTTGGTGTCTCACAACTATTTGGTGCCTAAGCCCTTCTATTCCTTATGTCACATAGATGCTATTTACTGTATCTCTGTCAACATATCTCATAAGCTTGCTTCTATAAACCATTTCACCTATCTTCATTGTTTATTGATTTATTTATCTTATTTTCAACAGCAAAATAGAATATTCTTAAATAATACAGCAAGCACACATTATAGGGCTAAACGTTTTCATCTGTAAATTAACGCAAATCCATAGGAAGTCACTGACCTCCAGCGTTTGATTGATTCTGCCAAATATGTGAAAATCCTGCCCTGAATAGCAATTACCCAGAAAGTGTCTTTGTCCATCAATCTAAAATGGCCTGGCCCTTGAATCAAAGGTGACACTGCTCACCTATCCCCAGAGGCAGAAAGCTAAATGGCAGCAGAATCCGTATCCATAAAAATCACAGAAGTCTTTTGAGGCTCAGAAGATGATATGGTGTCTAGTTTGTAAACGAGAAGAAGGAAGAGAAATTGAGAAAAGAGAGGCAGCTTTCTGAGAGAAGTTTTTGATCATTTCTTTGCAAATATTGAAAAATAATGTGTTTCGGGTAGGTTTCCAGGCCTAGCAGTCTAGTTTGCTTTCTTTAAACAATGACTCTTGCACCATAGGAACTATGGCAGGCTGTAAAATATCTGGAGTACCTAGAAAATAGTTTCTCCTTAATAAAGATAAAAGAATACAAGGAATATTGAAATAGAAGATATAATCCATAGCATTCCTATAATGCAGTGGTGTCTGAAGTCCTCTAACTTCAGGAGGAGGAAAGAGAATAATCATCAGCATCAGCCCAAAGCTGATTCCTGTGAGATGGAGGTCAGGTAGCCTCTACTCTCTAACCGTTTTTTACCAATTCTGACATGAGCCATCCTCCCCCTAGCATTCTCTACTTCTCTGCTGGGTTCAATAATTCATTGCAAAGGCCACACAGAACTCAGACTGTACTGACAATTACGGGTTTTATTCGGGAAGTAACAGGTTACAGTTCAAGATCAGAATCAACTTGGAAGTAACAGGAACAACTCAGTATACAGTTCTTCAATCAGGGCAGCTTCTTCTTGGCCACCGTGCCTGCAAGCAGGTCTCACTTCTCACTTTCAGCCTCTGCTGCTTGGACCTGCTCGGGCAAGTGTTACAGCTCTTTAGGTCTGCTGATAAGTGTTTTATCTTAGTCATCTAGTGCTGCTATAACAGATATATCACAAATGGATAGCTTTAACGAAGAGAAATGTATTCTCTTACAGTCTAATAAGCTACAGGTCCAAATTCAGGGCATCAGCTCCAGGGAAAGATTTTCGTTCTCTGTTGGTTCTGGAGGTAGGTCCTTGTCATCAGTCTTTCTCTGGTCTAGGAGCTTCTCAGCACAGGAACCTCAGGTCCAAAGGATGTGCTCTGCTCCTGGCACTGTTTCCTTGGTGGTATGAGGTTCCCCACTCTCTGATGGCTTCCGTTTCCTTTTATCTCTTGTAAGACAAAAGGCGGTACAGGCCACACCCCAGGGAAACCCCCTTTACATTGGATCAGGGATGTGACCTGAGCAAGGATGTTACATCCCACCCTAATCCTCTTTAACATAATCTAATCGTGCATCACTAACCACAGGCAGAGATTAGGATTTACAACACATAGGAAAATTACAATCACAAAATGGAGGACAACCATACTATCCTGGGAATCATGGCCTAACCAAGTTGAAACACATTTTTGGGGGATACAATTCAATCCATGACATGCTTCCTCTAGGAAGCCTCCTGCCCAAAGGCACTCAGCTCTCTCACTCCATGGGCCGGGAAGACCACGACAGCCATCTTATACCAGTCTCTGGCTTCTACTGCTCATGCCATCTTACACCAGCTATCTCTAGTGTTACAGATCTCTCTGTCTCCTGGGTCTAGGAGGTTCTCAGCAGAGGGATCCTGGGTGCAAAAGACATGATCTGCCCCCAGCTCTTCTTCTTGATGGCAGTGGGGTTCCCCTCAACCCCTGTGGGATTGGCTCTTTTAAGCCTAGTGGAATGTCAAAACTGATCAATCCCCTTGGTAGACCACAGGCACCTTACTTGCACAGTCGCTGTCAATCCCTGCAAGAGTTTTACACACTTTATTCACATAGTTCCAGCCTTTTGTGAGAGTTAAGAGACCATGGTTAGAAAGGCCATATAAAAGTAATTCACAGTACCACAATTCTTTAATAGAAATCCATAACATAGTTGCAAAAAGATATGACATTTTTTTTTTTTTTTTTTTACAGCACAGTAGTTGAAGTTATATACAAAGATAAATACAAAGTCAGGGTTCATTCTAGAAAAACCTTAGAAGAAGGCAAGATTTATTCTTCAAACTTTCCTACCTGCATCTCCATCCTGGCAGCCTCCCTATATACCCTGGCCTATTTTTTGCAAAGCTTGTAAAGACATTAATTAGTAGCTAACTTGTTAACTACTAAGGGCCTGAGTCAGTTCTCACCGTGTTTGTATGTCAGAATCACACACTGATGCTGAGTTCTATCACTGGAGATTCTGAGTCAGCCAGTCTGGGGCTGTGCCTAGACAGTCGTATTTTAAAGGATGCCTGCAGGTAATCTTGATACTCAGCCAGCCTGAGAACCCCTAGTTTAACAACACTTAGTAGCTAGTATGTCCCTGTGTGGTGCAAACAGTTAACATACTCAGCTGCTAACCAAAAAGTTGGAGGTTGGAGTCCACCCAGAGAAGCCTTGGAAGAAAGCCCTGGCGACCTGCTTCAAAAAAATCAGCCATTGAAAACTCTATGGAGCACAGTTTTACTCTGACACACATGAGGATGCCATTAGTCAGAACTGACTTGATGGCAATGGATTTAGCAGCTAAAACAATGAGCAGATAAAGGGTCAAGATAGGCAAACCCCATCTTCACTGTTAACTTTGTGATAAGAATCAGTATGAATCCAACTGCCATGTGGAAGTGAACCCAGGCTTCACCTTCCCACATCTCCATTCCTCGTCACCAGTCACTTTTATGGCACTTACTCTCTGACCCTAACCACCCAGAATTAGGTCAGACTTCATTCTTGAGCCAGATCAAAACATTCCTAACCACCTGAAACCAGGTCATCAGGTACCAGCCGTAGGCTCAGGAGTCTGCACAATTCCTTGTACTTCAGACCAGCCAACTCCTCTCTCTTCCTCTAGCCCCCTGGGGCTAGGTCACAAGCTAGAAAGACGCTGTCCTTCTTCTTCAACTGCCTATGTAGCCTTTCTCCATCACCCAGCTATCTAGAGCTGGGTCTTCACAAATAGACTGCCTGCACAGCTCTCTTCTGAATTAGCCACCCCAAGCTAAGTCAGCGTCTCAATGACTCTTGTGGGTTTGTTAATTCTCCAAAATGGCTTACAAAATTCATGGAGACTATTACCTATACTTATAGTTGCTCATTTACTATTACCAGAAAGGCTATAAGTGAAAAGATGCCATCCAGCAAGGTCTGAGAAAGGTCTCTGGATGAGACTTCCATTGTCCCCAGGGATGTGTCACACCCTCTCCCGTGCATGGATGTTCTTGACAATCCAGAAAGCCCCAAAAGAGAGCTCCAAGATCCAAGGTGCTTTAGTCAGCGGGGACTCAAAGAACATGTATACTGTTGTTGTTGTTAAGTGCCGTCGAGTCATTTTTGACTCACAGAGATCCCATGTGACCCAGTAGAACTGTCCCGTAAGATTTTCTTGGCTGCAATCTTTAGAAGATTGCCAGATCTTTCTTGTGTGGAGCCACTGGGTGGGTTCAAACCTCCAACCTTTCAGTTAGCAGCTTAGCACTTAATGATTTGTGCCACCAGGCCTCACTGACTATGCATGACTGGGTCCTTAATGCATAGTTATGATGGATCCATTCAATGAGTATACATGATTGACTACATCGTGCCCCCCCCCCCCTTTCTGAGGTCTGTTGCCAGGGTGGGATTGAGGGCTCCCAACTCATCTGCACACGTTTAAATGTTGCCTGGTTGTTTTAGAAAACAAAAGGCACCTCGATTGCTTGGGAATTCCAAGGGTTATTTTCAGAAACCAGAGACAAAAGGCCAAATCAAGTTCTTTGTTCAGTATATAATAACTTGGAGTCACATGAAGAAAAAAGCACTTCTTGAAGCCACAAGGCCAACACTGCTCTCCAGAGTAGAGGTCTACTAACATTTTTTATCACAGGTCTATTGCTAAAGCCTTTTTTGAGCACTTACTGTTGATATGTTTATTGGCTTATTTATGAATTATGTGTTTATAGTACTGTACCAATATATCTTAGCATTAAAAATCGTTCAAAAAGGAATTCTTTAAAGGATGAGATAAAATGAATGTATTTAACAGTGAATGGATCAATTTGAGCACAGTGAGAAGGCAGGCTCCCCTTTGAGGCTCCCTCCACTAATGTTTATTAAAAGAGAACACAATTCAATTTTCCTGCCATTCTGCACAGTTTTTTTGTAACGATGCCATCTTATATTTCCACAGAACTGTATAGTTTACAGAGCATTTTCATAGTCATAATCATATTTGATTTTCAAACACCGTATGAGATCGGCTTAGTTAATTTTAATAATCTCTCACAGATGAGAACACTAAAATACATCCAGGATTAGGATTATTTGCAAGCTTCCAAAGCTAAGAATGGTAAAACTAAGCCTGAAACCCAAGTATTTTGACTCAAAATTCACTACGTTGTAATCCAGAGCTCAGCTGGTTAGGCCATATGATTGTGTTTGCCTTCTCTTCCACTATTAATGCATTAGACAATAAAAGGTTGACTTATTACTATGCTTACTTCACAGATGAATACAGCTGCAATTACAGTAATATGTGTCACCAGATGTGGTAAGAACAGATACAAATTTCACAAGCTAGTAAAAAAAAAAAAAAAATAACCACATATAATATCTGTACTGTAGTGCAGTGGCTCTCAACCAGGGAGGATTTTTCCCCCAGGAGTCATGTCTGGAGATTTGACTGCCAAAACTGGTAGTGAGGGGGAGGGGTTGCTACTGGCATCTAGTAGGTGGAGACCGGAAATGGCGTTAAACATCCCACAATGCACAGGACAGCACCCTACAATGAAAAATTATCTAGCCCAAAACGTCAGTAGCGCTGAAGTTGAGAAGCCCTACTGCAGTGCTTCTGAAAAACAGTTTTAGTTATGAATCATAGAAGTGGCTGATGAAATCTGTGCAACCTCCCAAAACACAGGCGTATGCACATACAATATTGCACACTTTTTCGGGGTATTTACTGACTTGCAGAGTCACAGACATCAGGATAAGAATCCTAGATCTTCGGAGTATAGTAAACAATAGATTCCAAAGACTTCCATTGAATTGACTTTGTTTTTTACAACTCATCAGAGACACGAATCCCTATAAGACATTTTCTGACACTTCTACGCTTTACACTCTGTTGTTATTAAACCCGAAAGTCAAGAGTTCATATGCAGCCTGTGGATCTCTAAGCAGCAGTGCTTTGTGAGATATTAAAGTCATCCGTTACCTGATAAAATGATATTTGTACATTTTAATTGAGAAGGAGGTTCACACAATCTCACTCCACAAGACATTTTTAATTAAGAGGAAGGCCACTAATCTCAAAGTGGACTTGGAGGGTTATTTTATTTCCTCTTGTCCTTTTGAGAGAGATTAAAGGATTTGCTTCATAAAGCATATCAGGTAGTGATTAAAAGGGCCTCTAGTGAATTATAATATTTTATCTCATAAGGATGAGAATGAATACTCCATTAAAGTCTTGTCACCTGACTTTCTGAATTTAGGAGTTGGGGGAAAATTATGGAGTAGGCAGTTTGTCTTCAGTCACCTTTACTGCCTCTTTCTGCAACCTTTCTTCTCTTGTGTGTAAAATTCCATCTGCCCAGTTCCCTCATGCTTCCCCTACCAAAATAAGTCTGTCATAGACATAGGTCATAAATTCAAGCAATGTGTTGTTTTTCAGGGATGCTTAATTGTCAAGTTTAAAGAACTAATCATGGAATTAAAAGGTTTTTTTGTTTGTTTTTTTCATGTTGTGTATGTTAAAGATAAAACAGGGTGAAGAAATATTTAGGAACCCAGAGAACTTTGCTGGACTATCTAACGTAACAACATGTAACACTGGTCTTGAAAACTAGAAAGTGATTCCAAAAATATTTCATACAGCTTTAAATGTAGGCTAAATCTTAAAATATCATCTATATAGATTTATCACATTTTATCTTAGCTCAAATAAGTCAGTTAAACTAACCAATTCTCTTTATTTATATTGATTGTTCTATATACAAACTTTTTATTTTAAAACTATTGTCATCTTTTGCTATGTAATAGAAATCTAATTTTTTATCTCTTGTGCCGTTTGGAGTTAACAGCATGGGATTTTCTGCACATTTATTCAAATTCAGTAAATATTTTTGAAGATTTACTCTCTACAGGATCTTAACCCCTTCCCCCACCGCCCCATATTAAAATCAGGTAGTAAAACATAAATCATTCAAAATAGATTAATAAAGCATTAAAAGAAAACTGAATTTGATTCAAAAATATAAACAAAAGCATTTAACTATTGTTTAAATAAAAATATGACTACAGAAGTCTCTCACATGACAGAGATAAGGAAAGATATAATTCAATGTGCAAGCAGGTCAGGGAAGACGCCAGGAAGCTGGAAGGCCTCCTACTTCTGCTAAAACAGACACACAAACAAAACTCTCAAATGCCTGAGGACCACCATGCTCTTATTAGATTTCAAAACCAATCTCCTTGTATTCATGTTGGGAAACACTGAAAAGAATCTAACATAATTCCTTCTCTTCTAAGGTATCCTCTATAACCACTAACACAAAAAAGGGTTTAGAGAAGCTATTTAACAGTACTCCAGTCTTTAAGCTTAATTATGTAGCCGAGCCCACAATTTCTTTCTCTTCTCTGTAATTCTTTCTTTGACATACGAAATGTGAAGTTTTACATAGCTGACTGCACACGCTCTCATTGATTACTTGATAAAATTCAAAACTATCAGTAGCCAAGAGAAATGACTATTCCCTCCCCCAACTGCAGAGTTTTCGCTAACATTATTGCATATTTTTTCCCAAGTACCCCCATATTTATGCAAACTACTCTTTTGATGCCATATACTTCCACATCTAATAGAGGAGCCTGCCCTCAGAAAACCATAGACTATCCATGGCATATCATTGTGAATCTGACCCATAATTAGTAACGCTCCTCAAATATTACCAAAAAAGATAAACTCTACCACATGCCATGACTTAGACTGGGTTCTCTAGAGAAGCAAAACCAGTAAAGCATATAAATATATATATACAGAGAGATTTGTATCAAGGAAATGGCTCACATGATAGTAGAGGCTAAAAAATCCCAAGTCCATGGATAAGACTAGAGGCTTCTCCTGATTCACATACCTGCAAGGGGCTGGCGAACCCAAGATCGGCAGGTTGGAGAGCAAGAGCCAGCTGCAGGATCCAGAGCAGGCAGAAGTCAGAACATCCATTTATATTCAGATGCAGGCCACAAGCCCAAGGAAACTCCCTTGTAACTGATTGGCTACTCATAGCAGATTCCATCATGGGGGTGATCACATGTAAACACTGAGAATCGTGGCCCAGCCAAGTTGACATACGATCTTAACCATCACATGCCAGTTTCAGTTTCCCCTTCACTTGGTATCCAGGCCACAATGTATTGATTCTTTCTCCAATTTGACTACATCTTCCTCCTCCATAATCCCTTTTTTATGCCCTGGATTGGGTGAGGTAGGAAGAAAGTGTTAAAAGTTTGCATAAATCTAGACACTTACTATAATAACCTAATAGACAAGAAAGGATATTCATTGCAAAAGCATACATGAAATGTCATAACCATGCCCAAGGCCAGCTTCTTAGTTTTTTCTGGTGTCTCTCGAACGGTCCTGTTGTTTTCTCTTTGCTTGCTGGGCAAGTGTACACCCTCACAGGCACTCTAGGGACCTCAAGCTGCAAATAAGTGCCCACCTACTGTGGGTTCTCTTTCTCTCCAGAAGTCAGGCTGATGTGCTCTACCCTGGCAGGCAGGGAAGTCAATCTCCTTTCTATATGGGCTTGCTGCCCTAAACCATGGTGAACAGGTAAACCTCAAGGAATTGCAACCCCCAAGCTGTGATGCACTCTATACCTGGAAGGGTGGCGAGAAGCTAGTGTCATGTTCTGCCCTGAGAAGCCCTGGGTGCACATCTTGACCTCTCCATGTCTGTGTCCAGACCCTCATGGGGGCAAGGGTGGAACAAGTCACTGGGCAGAACAGGGAAGAGAAAGCTGGTCAGGGTCTGGGGCATCAAGGAGTCAGGCAGCAGATGGCCGAGAACTGTCCAGGGGAGTCAAGGAGGCTGTAGGAGGTAGGATCACACATGAGCCACTACTCTAAGCCCTAAGGCTGCCCCATTAACCCATCAGACTTCACTTAAAAAACACAAATTCAAAGATAAAATTACTCAGAATTTCAAAATGGCAACCACAGAGTATTATAGCCAAGAAGAGAATAGGGCCCTAGGCAATTGCACTGGTGAGACAGCCATCACGCTGGCCTTGACCATGCCCGTACTTATTTCCTCCTAAGTTTTCAATGCTGAGTCTACCAAATGTAGGCCTAAGCATGGTATTGGGACTTTCCCATCAACACAGTAGTAGTGGCTCTGTGAGAGCAAGTAAAAATGAGAAGCAATGGCCTTCAGATTGCAAAACCCTCTACTTAAGCTTAGCTTTACTGTGGTTATTTTTGCCAGTCTTGCTGGCCTACATACCACAGAGACCTGCTTTGTTTGGTGTTTGGAACATTATACGAAGAACTGAGAAAAATGTAGGGGGAGGAGTCACCGTTCAGAGTCACAGTTCACTACGAAAGTATCACAAAGATCGCACTGATGAGTAATGTGCTGTCACCATATAACACCTATAGGTAATTCACTAGCTCTTGGCTTTAATGCTTGGTTAACATGAACATTTTAACTAAAAGGTGAAAATATTTTTCCAAGTTGTGTTGTTTTAATGTTGGGTAAAATAATCAACAGATTCACCTGCTATGCTTCTGCTTTAGGATCTCTTAGAACTGACACACTGTACCCTCTGAGTTAGACTGTACATTGATTATTTAATTACTTTGAAAGGGAAATTTCTGCACAACGGAGGAGAAAGAGAGAGGCAGAGAGAAATACAGACAGACAGACAGAGAAAGGATTTTACCAGACTTTCTTTCTTATATAATCCTATGTCCAGATTATAGTTAGCTATTATGCTCCTGTCTTTTGCCAGAAGGTGAGAGGCTGCAATCTTCTAAATATTCTGGTCTCCAAAGCTGCAAATGTCCCTCTCCGGGTTTGAGGCTGACAATGACAGAAGTGTTTGTCAGATTCATCACTGAGGACACACAAGCCAAACCAAAACTATCTTTCCCACAAACAGATGGGTGTTCTGACCCTTTTACAACAACTTCTCAGGCCTCGGCTGTAATTGCATTAAGCTAATGCAAGGGGCACATACTTTGGACATGTTATCAGGAGGGATCAGTCCCTGGGGAAGGACATCATGCTTGGTAAAGTAGAGGGTCAGCAAAAAAGAGGAAGACCCTCAACAAGATGGATTGACACAGGGGCTGCAACAACGGGCTCAAGCATAAGAACAATTGTTGAGAATAACGCAGAACAGTTTTTCATTCTGTTTTACGTAGGGTCGCTATGAGTCTGAACCGACTCGATGGCATCTGACGACAAAAACAATGCAAAATCAACAAAAATCCCCTAGACCTCACTGCCTTGGAGCCTTTTTTTTTTTTTTTTTTTTTGACCTTGTTAGAAAACGAAGTGATACTTATCTCCCAAAATAGATCATGGAGACACATATTGAAAGTCCTTCAAGCTGAGGATTTGCCTATGACTCTAAGTTTTCCAGTGTGTACGTGTAGCTATCTTACAGGGAAGAGCATATTGATGGAGGCAGGCATCTTTAAAAACAATGGCCTTAATTTATTATTATCCACTGGTCTTTTAGAAAAATATATTACATGACAGATATCAAGATGCTTTGATTCCATGTTGGGATTTTCTTGAGGATCATCCAAAATAACCTCTATGGAAAGAAAATAGGCAATTTGACACATCTTAGATGTTTGCTAATGAGTATTTCCAGAACTTGTTATTTTAACATAATTATTATTTAATTAGTTTTTATGTGTTACAGAGTTCTAAAGAGATGGTTAATATCTGTTGAACAGCAGTAAGATAAAAGGTTTTGTAAACACATTTGATAGAAAATACTTTTTTCCTTCTCTGTTCCTCAGACTGTGAGATATACTTCTTCACGTACTCTCCAGTCAGTAGGTAAATGAGATGGGGAAAGTAAAAAGTACAATAAAACAATCAATATAATTTTTTCCTAGATGTTAAGAAAAATGTTTTCTCTGGTTTCTATATATTGAAGACATAAAATTAAACGTCTTACTATTATGCCTCCCAAAAGAATCAATGCTTAATACAAAGTATTATTGATTTTGTAATAATAATGCATACGTTCATGATAATATATCTCCAAATTCAAGTAGTACAGATAAAATCAGACCATTACAAATATAAATTTAATTAATTCCTAAAAATAGAAAATAAATTCTTTTAGGAAAAATTAACTGTTTCATAATAACAGTTAGGCATCAGGAGAATGCCTGTTCTTGAGATTTTTTTCAGGAACTAAGGATAACATTTTTAAAATGTAATCTATTGGAAAAAAGCAATGGGTTGAGATTGAAGAAACACAGACGTAATCATGGTGCTCTCATTTAGAATTTTTTGTGCTTCCTTTGACCATTTAAATAAAGGGAAAAAAGTGTTTTTCCATTATATCCCACAGGAAAAGAGTGAAAAGAAAATGTGAATATCTAGGTCTGAATTATAATCAAGCTGTTATATCACGTGGCACATGCTCTTGTACCATAAAAGTGCATACAATACAAGCTCAATATTTATAAAATCATTTGCCACTGGTATTGGTCCTGTTCCCCAAGCAACTATTGTAAAAGGTCCACATTGTATGTAAAATCACTTAGAGTTCAAAGTATAATAATAATAACAATTTTTTTTTTGTTTAGCAAATTACTCTTTCAGTATGAACTATCTAGTACCCTCGTGGCCTCAAATATCTGATACAACTTTTCTAAGGATATCATTTCTGACCTCGTGAAAACTATCTCACTAAACAAAATGGATCCTCTGGGAGTTAGGTTGAATAATATTAGAAGTGAATAAAATCTTTCACAACCATAATGCACTTTGTAATGCTTAGGAAGTGAGTATTAAAAAGTGCCTTTCTTCTACCAAATTAACAAAAAATGACATGTTGTTTAGACGAAATTAAAGGTATAACTTACATTAGGGTTCTTCAGGTTTAAATGCTTGGAAATTTTAGTCTAGATCTAATGAAAATTAAACAAGCCATGGATAAGTAGTACAACTCAATGGTGGTATTAGATATGAAAACAAATAATTTTTAACAGGTTAGAATATTAAATGGACTAAATCTTATGGCAAAAGTTAACACACTAATGGATGATGTCCTTTTATATTTCTTTTAATTATTTAATTACAAAAAAAAAATAGACTTGCATAGTATTTCCAAAGCATGCTCTGTTTAATATCTGTTTCCTAAAAAGCTAATGGATATTATTTAGGATTCCAGGACCAAAGAATTTTGGGATATGTTGAATCTAACAAAATTAACTTCCAGAACACTTATCAGACTAAAATCTACTATAAATATCTTAAAAGTATGACAGAGAATACATCGTGCTCCTGAGGTGACACTTTTTTTCCTACAGACATCTCTCCACTAACACACTTGGAAAATTATGACCTTAATGGCTAAATTTGCCTTATGTCACTTGCTCTTGCTTTCTTTTTAAAATAAAATCAATACTTAATACACATAGTCTTCTTCTTATGGCACTAATATTTAATGAAAGTACACTTGTTTTAAATAAAACAAAATATACAATACAGGAATATCCTTTGTTCCAACTCATAATAGCGCCTTCCTTCCCAGGCCCTATTCTGGATGCCTACTTCTTACAAACATCCTTTCAAATTGCTGTTGAAATTCCTGAATCTTCTGACTATAAGAATTCCCCATCAATAATTCCATTTAACCATATGTCAACAAGAAATATAATTTAGTTTAGAAATCATTAATGATATTTTCTGCAAAGTTATAACAGCAAATATTCCTTCAGTAAAAATCAAAGCGCAGAAAAAGAAAATCTAAGAATGGGATTGATATGAATGAAGGCACAGTATTTCTGAGCTCCCACAACTTGGAGAGCAATATTTCAGTAAAAACAAAGGAATGACAAGGAAAGACAAGGTACTCTTCTATTTCTTAAAAGAGTTAAATTTGAATTCTGAGAGACTTCTAAAAGTAACGGATACTATGGGAAAGGATAGAGAAAGACAGGAAAATAAAAAGCACCTTCAATGATTTATGATTGGTAAGTATATTGTAATACACACAAAATAGGAAGCAGTAAGTGAGAGAAGATAATGAGCTCAGTATAAACATATTAATTTAAGCAGCAAAGAGACTAACAAATGAGGTTTATTTGAATGTGACTGGAAAAATAAAAACCTTGAAAAGAAGATGAGAGATTACAACCAAGGGGTCATTTTAGGCATACCGTAAGCATGAGAGGGTAGCTGAAACTGTGGATGTCAATTCTTCCCCAGAAGCTCATAGTAAAGGGGAAAATTAGAGCCCAAGGTTGAATAGGGGAACTCCAAGCCCAGTGCTGGAAGGAATTAAGAGTTAAAAAATAAAAATAAAAAAGGACAGTGGAAAAGTTACACAACATTTGGGAGGATTTGGTCAACAAACAGGAAAAATTTAGAATACATATGATAGAGACCTGAAAGAAGATAAGAAACAGGTTTTGAACTAAGCCTGAATTTTGCATTTGATTTGACCTTTTAGTCTAGGAACTTACCATCTGTCTGATTTGAACTATATGAAAGAAAATGACAGAGATTTAGAAATTAAATACAGAACCCTACTGTCTGTAAATTTCCTAGTAATTAAAGTCCTCTGATGCTTACTATTTATAGGTATACTAATCATCTATTAAAAGGAATAAAAGAGAAGAAATATATTTAATATTTAGCAGTTTCTTTATATTCAATAATAATTTCAAACCTAAGTTTATGTAGATAAAGATCTTTGATATGATAATGGAGGTTAGTTGTATTTATAATGATTATTTTCAAATTATCTTTTTTCTTTCTTTTGGCTACATCGTATCTTTTAACGGCAACAGACAGTTTGTGGAGGATATGGATCACTCCAGCCCAAACAAATACCCTTTTTTAATCAATATTTTGGATTTTTAGTTTCAAATATAATTAATAACTCACTGGCTTGATGCTCTACCACTCTTTTAGAAACTGCCCTGGGGGAACTTATCTCCTCCTACCTATTTCAGGCACCTTGACTTCTTTAAATTAATTTGTTTTCTAGATGCCTCAATTGTTCATGCTTCTCTAAGTTCTTAGCATTTATATCTACAATTATATTCTGCCTGCTGCTTGTAATTATCTTGCCCCTATCAGAGTCTGCGTGGTTTCCCACACCAGATCTGCATGAGCATACTTGAGATCATAATTACAATCTTGCATTTGTGTTCAGCAATTTTAAAAAATTTCTAAAAGCAATGAATATTCTGCAAACAGATTCTTGGAATATACCCTTATAAGTGGTTACTAATCTTTTGGGATTCTTAGGCCTCTTTGAAAATTGGATAAATGCTTGTTTTCTCTAGTAAAACACACTACACACACACACAAATTTAATATTCCCTAAAGCCTTTCTTTAATTCATCTAGGAGCCATGTCATCCACAGCTGTGTAGTCTATTCCAACTCATAGCGACCTTATAGGACAGAGTAGAACTGCCACATAAGGTTTCCAAAGCTGTAAATCTTTACGGAAGTAGACTTCCACATCTTTCTCCCACAGAGCTGGCTGGTGGGTTCGAAAGGCTGACCTTTCAGTTAGCAACCGTGTGCTTAACCAGTGTGCCATCAGGGCTCTTCTCAAGGGGCCATTAAAAAACCAAAAAACCAAACCCATTGCCGTCAAGTCAATTCCGACTCATAGCGACCCTATAGGACAGAGTCGAACTGCCCCATTGGGTTTCGAAAGAGCGTCTGGTAGATTCAAACTGCTGACCTTTTGGTTAGCAGCCAAACTCTAAACCCCTACGCCACCAGGGTTTTCCTAGGGGCCATAGACAGTATAAAATCTCCTGCACTAAATGCTACCCAGGTTAAAAACAAAACAAAACTTCTCTCTTCATTCCTCAAATTATAAGAAGTTTCTTAAATAATGTAAAGTGACTTCTTAGATAAAATCCTGCCCATGTGTAGTATCCTTCATATGGTCTTATTTCTATATTTTAACAACACCAAATTTCAGGAAGTTTACATAACATCCTTTGTTGTTTCTTGCCTCTGTGCCATTTCCTCATACTTAATTATGTCTTCTACTCCCTTCACCTGTTATTCCCAGGGAACAGCTTCCCCTGCCCACCTCCCTCATTATCACCAATAAATAATATTCATGATGCTACATCTGACAGATGTTTTTACTGACTCTGCAATCACCTTGTCGCCAATTACCTTATATTTGAACTACTATCTTTTCTTGGCTTCTATAACCACCACTACCTTCTCCCCCCTCCCCACACATACACTTTATTGGTTTTTGTTCCATCTCTTCAGCTGCTCCTTCTCTGCTCAAGGAATATTTGTAATATTACCCTGGGTTGCTAATAGATTCTTTATCTTTTTGCTCCGCACTCTCTCCCTAACAATCCATTCCTATCATAGCTTCAGTTAGAATCCACACATTAATGACTCCCATTTTATTTTATAGCCATCCCTGACTTTCACTTTGAGCTGCATGCACATATATCCAAATACTTCACTGAGATTTTCTTGTGCATGTCTGAATTAGTTATCAAGTTCAGTAGAGCTAATGATCTTTTGGTTCTAATCTTTCCTCAATTATCCTTATATCAGTGAATTGCACTCTACAAAGTAAAAACCTAGAAGTTATTCTTGGAATGCTTCTGCTTATCCTGGGTTCTACAGAACGCAGAACCTAAGGCAAAGACATATGTGCTACTGCATTATTAGAAAGGAAGATCAAGTGGAGCTGCAGTGAAAAACAAGGGAAGTAAAGAAGAAAGGAGGGAAAATCAACGTGAGGGTAGATACCAAGTGCCACTGTTTCCTCTGTCTCACAGAAAACTCTCTCAAGTAGCCATATAAATTATATTTTAAGATTGGTCAGCCAGAAGGATAAAGAGGAAGAATTTATCCACTGAATCCAGTTTTCCACAGGTCAAAGTATTACCCCATGGGGCATAAATACCATCATCTTTCTGGCTTTTACAAGAGTGGCTGCTGAGCAGGGGCCATGTTACCACTATGTGAACCGGAAAGTGAAGGTCAAGAGGCAAGAGACACATGGTTCAGGCATGAAACACAATGCTGCCAGGTTGTACCTGCATGAGGTTGGTGAGAACCTATTCTTGGCTATTTTTCATAGTGACCAGTAGCTGCCTTTTTCTTAATGGAAGGAGGTGTAAGGTCCAAAAACTTATCCTTTACTTTTGAGGGGATATTTCAGCATGTCCCAGAGTGTTGGACTCCTGAGAACTTCACCAATATGGCAGGCCCTGAATCCTTGTTAAGGCATCTGGTGTACTTACTTCTTCTAGCTCACTTAGCATGATGTCATCAATATTATTGATTGTCGAGATAAACAAGATCCCTGTAGTCTATATTATAATCGATTGCAGGAAAGTTAACATAGCCCTGGAGCAAAACAGTGAATATGTACTGCTGTCTTGATTTGTGAAAGTTAACGACGTTTGATCTCTATTAATGAATACTGGGAAGAAGGAATTTACCAGATCAATAACCACCAACAAATTGCTCCCATGTCAGCATATTCTCTTCTGTCCATCATAATACTCCTCCCTACTCAGCCTAACATTGTCGAAGTTTACTCCTACATGTTTTACTTCGGTGACTGCCGTTACTTATGAGCCACATTCTACAATTTTTTGAACATACAAGCTAATTGGTCCTGGAAAAAGAACCAATTCACTGAAGTCTTCACTTAGGCTGATTCTAAATACTGGCCTGGAAGTAATGACGGCTATGGCTGCATCTTAAGAAGTAAAAGTATCATCTTGCATCCGTTTCATTTGATATCAGTGGATGGTCCCCAGGCAAAAGGAAGTTTCCTCAGGCAAGACGATTAAGACTGCTTCTGCCTGCCTAGAAGGTTCAGAGAAATCTGGTAATTCAAGATTCTCAGCTTGGTCCATTCGACTTTCTTCATCCCAAGACTTTGGGTTCTGCTCTTTTTTTTCCCCCCTCAAGTTCCTTTGAGCCCTGATAACTTCTCTATTGATCATCAGCCTGATTTCATCACATTAAAATTCCTTAATAATGCCATATTTCTTTAAAGGTAAAGATTCTAATCTCAAGTAGCACATATGCTCTGCATTGTCTGCCACGTACCTACCACCTAAGGCTTGTTTAACAAAGCGCCCTCTATTCCTTTCTTTGCTTCAGACACACCAGCCTTCTGTGTTCCTCCACTATGCTGTTTCCTTTCACCTCAGGTCTTAACCCAAACATTTCCTTATGCCTGGAACCCCTCAAACCACTTCCTTAATCCAGCTAACATGTACTTATCCTTTTAATATTAGCACATATACCACTTCATCAGAGTTACTTTCTGTAGTGATCCCATCATTCTAGATTTGATTCCCATATGTACTGTCCCTTTTTCATACTTATCAGAGTTTTATATTGTTGTGATCATCTGACCAATGTATTTTCTTCCATTAGAGTATAAACTCCAAAAAGGCAGATATTCTGCCTGGTTTTGCATTTTTTTAAATCACCAACACCTAACTTAGTGCACATAATGAACACTCAAAAATCCTGTTTAATGATGCTTTCAAGGTGCTTCTCTGCTAAGCTGTCATATTACCCTGCATACGTTTATAGTACTGCAATTGCAACTAGGTATTATCCTCATCTATTTGTATTTTTTCTAGCTTGACCCTGACCTCTTCAAGAACAGAGTCTAGACTTTAGTTGTGTTTGTAATCCTTAGTTCTGTGTCTGGTAAAAATACACATGCAATTAATATTTGTCTGATTACATGAAAGAAAGCAGAAAATAAACAGAAAGGAGACTAGCTGTTCACAGAAAGTAGCAAAAACATCCTTGAGAATAAGAAATGGAAGCTGGAGGAGTAACAGTTATGTGATTATGAAAATATGTGGGTAAAAGTCAATAAAGTTTTCTGTAATAACCTCAAACTTATAACAGAGGGTTAAACACAACCCGGTTACAGTGGAGAAGAGAAGGATGAAGTAATTTACCATGAAGACTTGTAAACTTCTCAATATTTATGACTCAGCTTACCTTAGAGAGAGAGTGTATGATCTGTTCAGAAGAATATGGGGTTTGGCATCGGGTAGAATAGGTTTGAGTCCTGACTCCGACACCACCATTTATTAAATTGTTTTCACTGTGCGTAAGTTAAGGAAATGCTCGACTGGTTATAAAGCATGGCTACATACTTAACTAGCAACATAAATTAGCCACATTCCAGTTAACAAAGAACATAACTCAATACATTGCTTGCTTAGTATCTTTAAAAAATACTAATAAGAAAAAAAAAGGAAACTTCTTGGATCCCAATTATTTTCATCAAAAGAGTAAACATCTATTCGCAGTGTTATTATAAAGATAAACATTTTATAATAAATATAAAACACCCACAACACACTTTACCCAGCAGACATTTAATAATGTTAGTTTCTACCTCCCCAAAGACACCAATTATAGATACAAGTTAATATCCTGTTAAATATATTGTTTTTGATATAAGCTATGAAAACCTCAAGTGGTTTCTACCTAAAACTGCCGTAAACTCTTTACTACCAGAATAAGTCATCCCTGCTGGACACAATTATATCCCAAATATCAGGAAGTTATTTCATTCCTCAAATATCTGAATAAAGGTATGTATTTTGTGGCCTAGTTTTGCAATATATAAAGTAGAAAGAATACAAAATTGGACATATTTTTCATTAAAATCATTTAAATACCAGAATTTTTATTTCATGTGTCCAGCTTCTTTTTTTTTTTGAAGGCTATACTCTTCAATCTGAAGAAATTTTGACATGTTTACTCTTGATCTCAAAATCTTCATTGGATTTTCATAAACATTACTGTTAAAGTCTTTGACCTCGTGCCTTGGCAGGGAGAATAGTTTGCATTTAGAGCAGAGAAAATTAGTGACTAGCTCCAATGGAAAGATAAAAAATAGCTCATAGCTGGCGGGTCATCTGAGCCATCTCTGCACTGTCTATGCAAACATCAAAATTATTTCTATTTGCTTATCCACCAATAAGAATATCCATGCTGGTTCACCTATCCTTGGGTATTGTTCTGCTTCTGGGAAGCCTTGATTTTATCCTTCTTTTATATATTCAGTCATTCATTTGTTTATTCATTAATTAATTCACTTGTAAGTCTTCAGAAAACTTTTTTTTTTCAGTGCCTAAAATGGATAAAATTAGGAAGATCTGATAAATTGTATCAAGGAGTTTAAACCAAAGGAGTTGGGGCTGAGGAAGCAAGTTAGATCAACACATTCACAAATAGCCATAAAACAAAACGATAATAATTGACAAAAACATAAGGTCTTTTAAAATAACGTAAATGATGGAGTACTGAATTACAACTTGAGAAATGGCTGAGGTTTCACGAAGCATTTGAACTAGATCTTGAAAAAGGAAAGGGATATTAACAGATGAAATTTTTAGGAAGGGACACTTTAGACAGAAGAAATAGAAATTGCTAAGGAAAGATTTGGAAGTGCGCAGCACAATCTAAAAAGGACCCTTAATTTCAGTATGGTTAGTTTATAGGATTTGTCCATTATGTGGAGGGAGGTATGAATGGTTTGGGGAGAAGCTGTTTAGTTAGAGATAAGATTATGCAGGGAAATAAAGATGTTGGAACAGTTTTCTAAAGACGACAAAGAAACTTCAACGATTTCTAAGCAAAGTCATGAGTTTTTACGTGTTTTTGAAAGACAATTCTTGCAGAACCATGTTCAACACATTAAGAAAACTTGGAATTTGGCAACTACAAACAGCATATAAGGGTCTGAAAAAGGGAAGCCCACTGAAAATGGAAAAGAGAAAATAGATTTTGGAAACATTTTTGTATTTAAAATTGAAAGGCCTTTATGACAGAGTGGATATGGTGGATGGAGATCAGGAAGGATAATAAATCATCTTAAGACCTAGCTTGAGAAGCTGGTGAAGGAGTGGGATGACTGAGAGATACAATTATCATATTGGAGGACATATTCCTTTATAGATTCCTAGACGGTATTTGAAGTAGGTATATACAAAATGCTTTGGATTTTTCAAACTCAGATATGATCTCTGGCATTCCCATTCCAAGTGTATGTCTCAAGCCCATAAACTCTAAAATGTGTATGTGCACACCCTCACAAAATCCCAGCTCTTCACTTGCCTTTTCCATCAAACTTTAAATATTCCCTCAAATAATAAGTTCTGGGAAAAGGACATGTAATTAATGTATTCCATGGTAAAAATTTGGAACCACCACTTTATATTATTAAAAATAATATCTCACAAATAATCATGCAGTAACATTTTTTAAAAATAGAGAAGTTTAAATAGTATGCATAGTCCCACTCTCCATACTGGGACCAAATCAGCAATTATATCTGAATATACTATTTTTTCCATCTCTGTTGTTTTGATAAAAGTGAGCCCTAGGTTCTTTTTATTTGAAGATTTTTCTGATTTATTGTCTGCATATAGAGGCAGCAACAACAGTTGGTAACTGTTAAAGCAACAAGAGATAACTCTTCTTATCTACCAGGCAGGAGAGATTGCAACAGGGCAGAGAAAATATGGGCCTGGAATTCATAAGACTGTGAGTTAGAAATGTCCATTTAGGAATCATTTCCCCAAAATTGCAGTGAGAACAATTTGATGGCATAAGATACTCATAGAAAAATTCTATCGTTTACTTAAGTTAAAAGCATTGCAGTAAAATACATACTTAAGCATATTATTAAATTTAATATGTTAGAAGAAGTGATGCATTAATTTGTACTGCCAGCTTAAGCTGGTTTATGAAAACCTCATAATAAAGCTTCCTCTGTCATTTCTGGGTAAATATCTGACCGTCTTGAAAATGTCTCACTGTTTAGAAAGGTTAAAAACGTGTCTGTTCAGTTGAAATTAAACTAGTTATCACTCCACTGCAGCGAACAGCGGCAATGCCAGGCATATGGCAGACAAGGTCCAGGTGTTTGCTCTCTGTGCATGTTCTCTGAGCAAATGTGTACCACTTCAGGTGCTAATAACATCATGGAAGGGTTAGTTTCAAAGTTTCTTTCACTTTTAAAGTGTTTTTCTGGCCCAGAATTTTAATAAGCCGATTTGCATAGAATGTTAGGACGCTTACAATTGCAGATAAAGTGTCGATTTTTTTTAAAAATTCACATTCAAACTTAGTATGCAAAACAAGGCAGATTTGACTGTTTGAAATATTGAGTAAAACTTCTGACAAATACGGCGTGAAGTGATTGATACACATTATTTTATTGTTGAATCTCTTATTGCAAAAAATGCATTTGAAAGAGTAAATGACAGAATAATAACTTTGGGGAAAACTGCCTGAAGGTAAGCGTGCAAGATTTAGATAAACACAAAATTAGATGCTCAGTTACATTTTAACTTCAGATGCATAATGATTTTTGTTCTTATAAGTACAGAATAAAACCAAAACGAAACTCGTTGCCGTCCAGTCGATTTCGACTCATAGCAATCCTATGGGATGAGTAGAACTGCCCCATAGGGTTTCCAAGGAGCCACTGGTGAATTCGAACTGCCGACCTTTTAGTTAGCAGGCAAACGCTTAACCACTGCACCATCAGGGCCCCAAGTATGTAATAAGTATGCAATATTTGGGAAATACATATACTAAAATGATATTTATCTGAAATTAAAATTTAACTGAGCATCCTGTATTTCATCTTGCAACCCTAGCTAGAACAACAAGAACCCTCATCAAGTGTTAGACATATCTTGCTTGTTCTGGTAATGATTTTGAGATCTGACATGGTCTTTTGACTCTTTTTGCAAATAACTGTGGCAGTCATTATTTCTGTTTGCCAAATAGTTCCAGCTCTGCCCTTTTCTAGGCTTATGATAGGATTGTACTTCCTAAACTCTCAGTAGTTAAGAGGGACTTTATGTCAAGTTCTGACTAGAATACTTGACTGCCCACATAAGATCTTGTAGCTGTGTTTGATGTCATGGCTGTTAGATCTTTCTAGGTAACTGAATGACTGCAATAAGCAGAGTCTCCCTGCTGTGCAATTGGTATGTTTTTTTTTTAATCAAGAATTTTGGGGGCTACTTTTTAGCATAACATATCCTATCGTATTCTGATTAATACAAAGCACCCAAAGTTGAAGGCTCAGTGCAGTAAAGTCAATATTATACCCATCTAAAACTATATATACCTCGAAGAAGATGTCCTATTAGACAGTGAGAACATGCAAACTTAGAACCAGTTTTGAGAGGGGAAAAAACAAGGCTATAAGTATCTTTTCTGAGTTTTATTTCTTTTCTTTGTTTATTACACCCAACAAATAGACCAATTTATTTGCAGTTGCCTGACCATTTCCCAGAGGGTAATGCAGATGTCCAGGTGTTACCTGTATATGTAGTAGATTATGTTATAGAAGAAGAACCCAGAGCCAGGGAACCTAAACTTTTTATAATGGGAAATATGCATGTCTTTGCTCTGGAAAAAGACATATTAACTTTACTGAAAGTAAAGATTAAACAAACCAGCTCTTTGCAGGATGCACTGTCTCTATCTGCCAAGGTTATTTACTATTCAGATATCATTGAGAAGGTTGTTCGGGACAAAGGCAGTCAGACAGTGCCTCTGCTCACGAGACATGTAGAAGCTCACTGTACCCATGGAGAATTGTCTCCCACAGAATGAGCATGTAACAAATATCTGCCCAATAAGATGCAGCCATTAATTTGACAAATATTTATTGATAATATACTATCTTCTACTTGTTTAAGCATTAGGAATATGATAATAGACAAAAAAAATGAATCCCTGCCCTCATGAAACTTATATTCCATTTGGAGGATGAAGGCAATAAATAAAATAAAGAAGTAAAATACGTAGTGTGTCAAATGGTAATAAATGCTAAGGGAAAAAATAAAGCCAGGAAGGATGATAGAGAGTGATGAAAAGCTGGTGGGTGGGAAATGTGAAGAAGAGTGTGATGAGTGATTTCTGAGAAAAATATTTAATTCTCAGAATGAGACCAGTGAGGAAAAACAGTCTTCATCTTTCCAATCTTAGATTTCTTAATGCTGTAGTCATCTCACAACCGTGAGGGCCAAAGTCTGAGGAAAAGTACAATATGTGAGGATTTAAGAACACAACATGCAATAAATATTGCTAAGCTTCTACATATTATGTGAGATAATTTCTCATTTTTAAAGTCAATTTGGCCCGGGTTTTCTGTTACTCACAGCCAAAAGCAACTTAAGTGATACAAAAGGAACATCACTTAAATTTTGAAGGGCAATAGAGGAAACAGCAGGGAGTTTCAATAGCTTTATTTTTCTTACTGAAATAAAAATAATGCCTTTTGTTGAAATTTTATGTTTCAGAAGAGCAATAACAGTTTTGAAGAGCTGCTTTAAGAAAAAGATAAACAAACAAAAAATTCCAAGTAGCAGTGCAGTCTACTAATTGACACCCTGACAGCGTGTCCTAGAGACTTAGGACTCAGCCTTTCTTCCGGTACATATTTACACCCAGATCCCCTCTGCCAGGTACTCAACCCACACAGGATAAGCTATGTATTGTACTCCTCAGTTTCCATGTGTGCTTTTGCTGCTTTTGTTCAGGGAGCAATTTCATGAACGTCTTTAATGATAGAACAATAACTGCATGTATTTTATTGGGAGGAATATTTTATTTAATCACATTTTTACTGACAAATTTGCTCATGCCTGCCACTAATTTCATTTTTTCCCTGAAAAGTAACAGTGCTTGGGAACTCAAGGTTAATTTCAAAGTTGTCAGCCTTTCTCATTCTGATTTGCTGCTAACGTGTTCATTTTTTAAAAGTGTAAAAGCCTCTCATGGTATTAATACGCATAAGAGTCCATCATTCACAATACCGTGTATTGAAATTCACACGGGAGAAAAGTTATTCCTTAAAAAACAAAACAAAAACTCTGCTATCTCTACTTATCCTACACCGAGGGATTTGAGATAAATTGGGTGCTAGGTATTGCGTATGTATAGTTCTGCTTCCTAGCATAGATCATATTTCCCTGAATAGCTTACTGAGACTAACAGAAACATTTCCCTTGATCTTTTAGGACTAAATCATGGTGTGAAGACTGCTGGCTTATTATACAAATTTGTTTTCAATAATGTGCATTCGTTTTTATCCCATACCTAACTCTGAACCTTGATAGTGTCTCATTTATTCACAAAATACTGGGCAAGTTTTTGTAGAGAGCTTTGTGTTAAACACTATCAGTGACAAAAAGTTATACTGAATATGGTTCTTAACTCAAAAAGAGCATAGTCTAGTAGTGAGGACATAAACATGCATAATGAAAATATAACTCGTAATGTAATGACTATTCTATGAGTTGTATAAATTAAGGGCTGCAGATGGACAGAGGAATGATCAGATCACTGTGTATTGGAAGAGAAATAGAAAAGATGACAATGAGTTTGAATTTGAGATAAAGTAGCTTGAATAAATATAATTACAAATATAGAAAAAGATGTAAACAATTTATGGAAAGCAAAAAATACGATAAATATTTAGGAACTGTAGAGCAAACCTCATTATCTATAGTATGGGGGTCACATGCAGTGCTTCTCACATATTAATTTTCAAATGAAAACTCTGATTCAATAGTTCTAAAGTGAAGCCTTAGATTCTACATTTCTCACAAACTTCTAGGTGATGTTGATGCTGCTGATACAGAGGGATAGTGGGAAATTAGATAGCCAAGATAGGTTGTAAACCTACTGTGGACAATAAACACTAAAAAACATGCTAAAGAATGTGTCCTCTAACACTGAGGCCATGTGATTTCAACTTGTGCCCCGCTGAGCCCTTGAGGAGAACAGTAACAGGAACAAAACACACCATATAAGAAGACATAATCTCAAGGGCCTACAACATACTAGCTACTGTGTCAATAATTCAGTCAAAATCACAAAACATTCAAAGAAACAAGAGCATGTAAAGCATAACTGATGTTAAAAGCAGTTAAAAACAGATCCTGAGATAAATGACACGATGAAATGTGAAAACAAAGCTTTTAAAGCACCTGTTTTTAAAATGTCCAAAAGAAATAAAAAATACGGTTATAAAGGATATAGAGGAACCCTGGTAGAATGCTGGTAGTGTGGTGGTTAAGTGCTCTGATGCTAACCAAAAGGTAGACAGTTCAAAACCACCAGCTGCTTAGCAGGAGAAAAGAACTGGTGATCTGCTGCCATAAAGATTGCAGCCTAGGAAACCCTATAGGACAGTTCTACTCTGTACCGTAAGGTCGCTATGAGTAAGAATCAACTCAAAGGCACACAACAACAACAACAGAGGATATATACATGGGTAATCTTAGCTGAAAAATGGAAATTATAAAAAAGTCCAAAATGGAAATCTAGAACTGAAAAATCATTTCGAAATATAAATTTTACTGGAGCAGACTTGAGATGACAAGAGAAATACTCAGTGAACTTATAGATTAAAAAAAGATTCAAACTGCACACAGAGGGAAAAAATTCAACATATAGTGTCGGACAGTATCATAATGCCTAACACACTTGCAATGGGAATGCAAAAGACAAAATAGAAAGACTAGAGCAGCAAAAATACTTGAAGAAATATTGGACACAAATTTTCAAAAGAGCAATGCAATGACCCCCCAAAAAACAATTAGGTGAAACCTAAGCAGAATAAATGTAAAGAAAACCACATATTGACACATCAAAGTCAATCTGCTTAAAATAAAAAAATAAAGGAAACAGAAACTCCTGTACAGCTATAGTAGTCAAAACAGCCTGGTACTGGTACAACAACAGATACATTGACCAATGAAACAGAATTGAGAACCCAGATGTAAATTCATCCACCTACGGTCACCTGATCTTCGACAAGGGCCCAAAGTCCATCAAATGGGGAAAAGACAGTCTTTTTAACAAATGATGTTGGCAAAACTGGATATCCATCTGCAAATAAATGAAACGGGACCCATACCTCACACCATATACAAAAACTACTTCAAAATGGATCAAAGATTTAAATATAAGGCCAAAAACTATAAACTTCATGGAAGAAAAAATAGGACCAACCCTACAGGCCCTAATACATGGCATTAACAGGATACAAACCATAACCATCAACACATAAACCCCAGAAGATAAGCTAGATACCTGGGATCTTCTAAAAATCAAACACCTATGCTCTCAAAAGACTTCACCAAAAGAGTAAAAAGAGAACCTACAGACTGGGAAAAAATTTTTGGACAGTACAAGTCAGACAAAGGTCTAATCTCCATAATCTACAAGAAATTCCAACACCTCTACAACAGAAAGACAAATAATCCTATTAAAAAATGGGCAAAGGAAATGAACAGACACTTCACCAAAGAAGACATTCAAATGGCCAACAGACACATGAGGAAATGCTCGCGATCACTAGCCATTAGAGAAATGCAAGTCAAAACCACAATGAGATGCCATCTCACCCCGGAATTACTGGCACACATCAAAAACACTGGAAATAACAAACGTTGGAGGGGCTGTGGGGAGATCGGAACACTTACGCACTGCTGGTGGGAATGCAACATGATACAACCATTTTGGAAAATGATATGGCATTTCCTTAGAAAGCTAGAAATAGAAATACCCCTCCTAGGAATATATCCTAGAAAATCAGAGTCGTCACTTGAATGGACATATGCACGCCTATGTTCATGGCAGCATTGTTCACAATAGCAAAAAGATGGAAACAACCTAGATGGCCATCAACAGATGAATGGATAAACAAACTATAGTACATACACACACTGGAGTACTATGCAATGAGAAAGAACAATAATGAATCTGTGAAGCATCTCATAACATGGATGAAACTGGAGAACATCATGCTGAGTGAAATAAGTCAATCACAAAAGGGCAAATATTGTATGAGACTTCTATTGTAAAAACCCATGAAAAAGTTTACACATAAAAAGTAACAATCCTTGTTGGTTACCAGAGATGGGAAGGGTGGATGGGGGAAATACTAAACAGGCAATAGATAAATGGTATCTTGGGTGAAGGGTGAGACAGTACACAACACTGGGGAAACCAGCACAACTTGTACAAGGAAAGGTCATGGAAGCTCCATAGACACATCCAAATTCCCTGAGGGACTGAATTTCTGTGGGGAGGGCTGTGAGGACCATGGTCTCAGGGAACATTTAGCTCAACTGGCATAACACAGTTTATAAAGACAATGTTCTACATTCTATCTTGGTGAGTAGCGTCTGGGGTCTTTTAAGCCTGTGAGCAGCCATCTAAGATACTCCACTGGTCTCACCCCTTCAGAAGCAAGGAAGAATGAAGAGAACAGGATACAAGGAAAAGATTAGTCCAAAAGACTAATGGACCACAGCTACCAAGGCCTCCACCAGACTGAGTCCAGTACAGATAGATGGTGCCCGGCTACCACCACTGACTGCTCTGGCCAGGATCACAACAGAGGGTTCTGGACAGAGCTGGAGAAGGATGTAGAACAAAATTCTAACATACAAAAAAAAGACCAGGTTTACTGGCCTGACAGAGACTAGAGAAACCCTGAGAGTATGGCCCTCAGACACCCTTTTAGCTCAGTGGTGAAGTCACTTCTGAGGTTCACCCTTCAGCCAGGAATTGGACAGCCCCATAAAACAAAACAGGACTAATGAGGCACAGCAGTCCAGGGACAAGGACTAGAAGGCAGAAAGGGACAGGAAAGCTGGTGATAGGGAACTCAAGGTTGAGTAAGGACAGTGTTGATGTGTAGTGGGGTTGTTAACCATTGTCATAGGGCAACATGTGTACTAACTGTTTAATGAGAAACTATTTTGTTCTGTAAACCTTCATCTAAAGTAAGAATAGCAGCACAACTGGAAGAGCATAGTCGATGTCACTGAACTGTGCATGTAGAAATTTTTGAAATGGTGTATCTTTGGCTATGTATATTTTCACCAAAAAAAAAAAAAAAAAGTCCAGAAGGGAGAGGGTTGACATGTCGTGGGGTTGTTAACCAATGTCATAAAACAATAGGTGTACTACTGTTTAATGAGAAACTATTTGTTCTGTAAACCTTCACTTGAAGTACAATTAAAAAAATAAATAAATAAAGGAAAAATCCTGAAAGCCGTCAGAGATTAAAGGCATGTTATATACAGAAAAATTCATTGCCATCAAGTTGATTCCAACTCATAGAGACCCTATAGGACAGAGTAGAACTGCCCCATAGGGTTTCCAAAGAGTGCCTGGTGGATTTGAACTGCCAGTCTTTTGGTTAGCAGCCGTAGCTCTTAACCAGTACGCCTAGTGCTCATGACTGCCACTAATTTCATTTTTTCCCTGAAAAGTAACAGCGCTTGGGAACTCAAGGTTAATTTCAAAGCTGTCAACCTTTCTCATTTGCTGAATTATTGCTAACATGCTCATTTTGTAAAAGTGTAAAAGCCTAGTGGTTAAGAGCTACGACTGCTAACCAAAAAAGGTTGGCAATTCAAATCCACCAGGCATTCCTTGGAAACCCTATGGGGCAGTTCTACTCTGTCCTATAGGGTCACTATGAGTCAAAATTGACTCAATGGCAATGGGTTTGATTTTTTTTTTTTTAATATACGGAAGAACAGTGTTAAGAATAATTATTGATTTCTCAATAGAAAGAATGAAGTTTAAAAGAAAACAAAATATCTTTAGAATACTTAAAGGGGGAAAAAAAAACATGCCAACCTAGAAGTTTATAGTAAGTGAAAATATCTTACAGAAATGAAGGCAAAAATAAGTTAGAAATCAATAACAATAACCATTACACAATTAGAAAATGCCTAGCTATTTGGGAATGAAATAATATCCAACTAAATAACCCAAAAGTTAAGAAAGAAATCACAAAGATAACCCTACATGTCATAATATGGGAGATTCAATCACAGCAGTGCTTAGATGGAGATTTATAGCTTTAAATGACTATGTTATAGAAAATAAGGGAAAAGAATTAATGAACTAGGGATAAATCATAAAAATTTAGAAGAGCAAATTAAACCCAAAGAAAGTAGAAGTAAAAGAAATAATGAAAACAGAACTAAAATGAATGAAATAGAACAGAAAAAACAATAGAGAAGATCAAAGATGCCAAAACATTGCTTTAGTTGTAAAAACTGATAAAACTGACTAAATCCTTAGTAAGACTGGTCAAAGATTCCCTTGGTGGAGCAAATGGTTAAATGCACAGCTACTAACCAAAAGGTTGGCGGTTTGAATTCACCCAGAGGCACCTAGGAAGAATGGCCTGGGGATTTGCTTCCAGAAAGGTCGCAACCATAAAATCCCTACGGAGTGCAGTTCTACTCTTCAACACCTAGATTGTCATGAGTCAGAATTGACTCAACGGGAACTGGTTTGTTTCAAGACTGGTCAATAAAAGAAGAGAAAAAACACAAATTCTCAATATCAAGAAAGAGGAATAGGGCATACAGTTGATTTAGTAAAGCACCTGCTGTTTTCCTCAGTATTACACTCCTTCTTTCCTAATACATATTTAACAAAGCACAATTACTTTTTCACCCCTTCCCACTAGACTCTAAGCCTTAAATGGGTAAAGATCTTACGAATGTGGATATGTATGCTCGTATGTGTGTATGTTTGGTTTAAACAATATATTTCCAGTATCTAATATATAATCATTCAGTAAGACGTGTCTAAGACAAAACTTGAATAGAAAAATCTTTGGTAGGCAGCAGTAGAGTAGGCAAATCTCTAAGTTGAGTAAGAAAGTGTTAAGATGTCTAAGAGAAAAATCCCATATTCTGGGTTAAAATGCTTACCTTCCAGGAGAAGACAGTTCATAGCAAGAATGTATATTCAATCAAGGTATGAACAAATTTATGCAGCTATATAAAAATAGCTAGTTTGATAAACTGATAAATGCATACTTAGTATGCATTTATACTTAGTATGTATTTTATATTTTCAAATTCTTCATGTTTGGTTGTCTTTTGTTTTCCTCTTGAATTCAGTAATGTTTTCTTGGAAGCTCTCGCCTGTCTCAACAGCAAAAAGGGGAATTAAAAGGAGGAGTTCCAGACTGCATATGGCCAAGAGCTTAAGAAGGAGAATGGTTCACCTCTTGGGGGCATCCTGGTGTTGTCTGTGGAAGAGGAACAGAAAGTCAAGGAGAAAACAAAACTGTAAGACAAATTCTAGTTATCCATTCTCCTCTTCCTCTAGCCACTCCTAGTCCTATTTCTTTCTGCACTCAAAGTTTTGAGGTTACAGGTTTCATTCTAAAAGGAAGACAGATGGTTTTCTACCTTCGTATAGGGGAGTGAGATCTGCCACCACCACTACCACTACTAATTTTAGCACAGAACAAAATACAAAAAATAAGTTGGCACACTGCTATGATGCTATAAAGCGGGACAAAGCAAGTAAAAAGATACAAGTTAGTGCTGAGTGTTTGATGCAAATGCTTCAAGTCCCAGAGAGAGGATTTGTTTATAAGGCAACATTTATATACTTTACAGAAATAAACCCAAACATATGATAACCAATTTACTAAAACCATGTATTGGTTCTGTTCTTTCGCATAATATTTTCTTTGTCTTTTTCATTTAGGTCTCAAATAATTTTTCCAGATGTTTTAAAACTAGAAGTATATGAATAAAAGTAACTTTTACAACTTGGTGCCCAGGGAAGAGTTAGCAATTACTGGATATTCAGGGTACAGAGACTTTTTACGACACAATATCTGTGGGAAATCATTCTGCCTCATTAATTTTCTTTCATAGACTCTTGCTTATTTTAGATTTGACATATTGACATTAAAATGATTTAAGATATCAGCTTCAGTTTCTCCATATTTACTGAATGGCCACGGTTCTTTTGAATTTAGAGTATTCACATATTTAGACTCTTAACTGGCTGTTTTTCTTGCTTTCCTGCTGCACTGGATGTGTAGGGTCAGGTGCTGGAGGGCATCGACACAGCCTGTTCCTGTGCTCTCTCATTATAGCAGTTGCTGCGAACTACAAATGGAGCTTCATCTCAACTAAATCCCACAGAACGCCTGTTGCTATGCTAGGCTTTGTTTTGTTAGCTCATTTAGCAGGGTTAAAATCTTAAGAAAAATAAACAGTGTCTTCTGAACCATCTGTTTTGCTTTGATTTTGTCCCAATCTCAACTTTATGTTTTACTTTCAAAATAAAGATAATCACAGATTTCTAAACATCTTTAAGGAAATATCCTGGCTATCAAGAGAAAAGTACTACAGCTGTATAACATATGATGACTCAGACATCAAAGGGAAGCAAATGCGGAAGATATTTAGAGATTTTGATTTTGATTTGGGCTGAGTTTACGAGGTTGACAAGATTAGAATTTAATGCAGATATGTACACACTGTACTTCAGCTTTAATGGTTTCCTTTTTCCCAGAATATCATTTCATGCCGGTGTAGTGATTATTGCAAAGAAAAACATAACCATTGTGATAGAATGGATTATTATTAAAATAAACTATCAATCCCAGGATAGGAAAGACTATTCATTGAGACAGACGGTGTAGAAGAATAGGCCCAGCTGGACCATTGTGTTGTTCTGCATGAATTCAAAATCTCTAACCTTGGAATGACCGATGTCCCCGTTTTGTATATCTTGAGGCTGTCTTCTTTCAGTGCTTTTCATTTCTAAAATATCAGAAAGAACCTGAGAGTTACTGGAATAAACACCACCAATATACACAATTGTGATTATCAAAATATATTTGAAGAAATTCCAGTAATATTTCTGTTGCTCTCTGGAGTCAAATACAAATGTCTGCAGAACAGATAAAGTGTCAAATCCAATATACTAATTTATGGAAAAAACACAATGTATGAAGACAAGGAGCTTAGATTCTGTTCCTGATTTTCCTAGGAACATAATGGGTGTCTGGGGAGGGATTTTAAAATTATCTAATGACCCAAGTTTCTCCATCTCTCCAATAGGGAATGCAAACAATTACATTCACATGACTCAGTAAATGTCTGTAAACTATGCTAAGTCCCACAGCCAATGGGATATAAGTAAGTATATTTAGGGCACATTATTCCAAAGCACTAAAAATATTACTTTCAGCTGTGACAAGAAGAAGGATGATCAGCGTAAGTAAGAAAATGTCCTTCTTGTCATTTTGAACTAGGTTTCAATCATCTTTTGCTCCCCCACCCCACCCCATCAGCAGGGACAATTTTTACCTAAGTAGGCAATGCAATCTAATTCCATCAGAACTTTGTAAACCTGGTAAAAGATGTTTTAAATTCTGCCTTAATAGTGACATATAAAACTTGCATACTCTTTTAAAGACTAATACTTAAATGAATAACACAGTTCTGCATATCTGCAATAAGATGCTGAAGTTTGGTTTCCCCAGTGACCTATCTAATGGAACAAAGTGCATTCTAGCAGGACGAAGACATGATTGAAACCCACATGAAAAGAATTGGTTTCTCAGTTTATTTTCACAACAATTATAAAACATTCTTTACTTTAAATTCTCTCCTCTAAAATGTAGTCATGAGACACCGCATAGGAAAAAAAAAAGGTTCCATAGTCAAAATGTTTGGGAAATACTATGTGTTCCATCCTCCTTTTATGAGAAGATTCACAAATTATATTGGCTTATAAACATTTCTAAAAAGTCCTATGTTCCATGTTTCCTGGCTAATCTGACCACAAAGCCTTTTCGAGAAACAACTATTAACATCCTTCATAACAATTCCATTGAACCCATTGAAGACTTGCTGATACGACACTCTGAAGAACACGCTGACGTTCAATATCCTACTTGAGCCTCAGAAATTCATCATTGTCATGGTTTGAATTATGTCCCCCAAAAAATGTGATACCAGTTTGGCTGGGCCATGATTCCTGGTACTGTGTGATTTTCCTATATGTTGTAAACCTGCCTCTATGATGTTAATGAGGGAGGATGGGTGGCAGTTGTGTTAGTAAGGCAGGACTGGATCTACAAGACTGGATTGTGTCCTGAGGCAATCTCTTGAGATATAAAAGACAGAAGTGAGCGAAGAGACAGGGGGACCTCATACCATCAAGAAAGCAGTGCCAGGAGTAGAGTGCGTCCTTTGGACAGGGGTCCCCGCGCCAAGAAACTCCTACTCCGGGGGAATGCTGATGAGAAGGCCGAGACAGAGAGAGAAAGCCTTCCCCGTGGAGCTGACACCCTGAATTTGGACTTTTAGCCTACTTTGACTGTGAGGAAATAAACTTCTCTTCGTTCAAACCATCCACTTGTGGTATTTCTGTTATAGCAGCACTAGATGACTAAGACAATCATGTATTAGTAGCAGCTCTCAGGGTTTTTTGAGGCTGAACTGACTCGATGGCAATGGGTTTAGTAATGGGGCTGAATCCACTTCGGTTGTGAGTTGAGATGCTAAGTTTATAGACTCTGGAAATAAAGATGGATGTCGCTTACTGGGAACCTTTATGTGGTAAGTACTCTCTTGGATAGTACTAAACCTAAAACACTATTAAAGATATGTGCATTTTCATATGAGGAAACTGAGTCTTCGAAAGTTGAAGTGACTTGCCAATATAACACACTAAGCACATGCAGAAATAGCACATGAACTTTAGTCTGCCTCCAAAATCAAGTCTTTCCTCCACCTACATTGTTGTTGTTGTTGTTGGTTGCTGTCATGGCATCTACTCCAACTCACGGAGACCTTATGTAACACTGAAGGAAATGTTGCCCAGTCCTGCTCCATCTTCAGTACTATATCAAACAATATTCTGTTGTGATCCTTAACATTTTCACTAGCTAATTTTCAGAAATAGTTTGCCAGGCCCTTCTTCCTAGTCTGTCTTAGTCTGGAAGCTCCATCCACTAAAACCTGTCCACTGTGTATGTCTCTGCTGGTATTTGAAATACCAGTGACATAATTTCCAGCATCATAACAACACACAAACCACTACAATATGACAAACTGACAGATGGGTGATGGCCATCTACATTAAAAAAACAATCCAAACCCGTTGCTGTCGAGTCGCTCCTGACTCATTACAACCCTATACATTACCACCCAATATTTTGTCACCTGGTATGATGGAGTGAAAACTCAGTTATGGATAAATTAGGAAATATAAAGATGGGGAGTGTGTGTGTATGTTAACTGGTTTTAAGTAATAAGCTAGTTTGGGAAGGCGCTTCCCAATTCCTGAGTTTATGAATGAGAAGGGCATCTTCCGTATTAAATACACTAATTAGCCACCTCTTCTATAGGATCACTATGAGTCAGAATGGACTGGACAGCAATGGGTTTGGCTTGGTTTTGGTTTCTCCATAAAGAAATGGCAGCCAAGGCATCAACTGTTCTCTTTTCTCCCTCATTACTGTTCTGTGGCCCTACCCCTCAGACCTCAGGCATTTGTTACCGTCATCATGCCTTGGGCTGCACAGTCACCCTGGCACTGCCCTTCAGAGCTCCACACACGGGCCCAGTGCCCCACAGCAAAATGGTCTCAATTGCTTTGCCCCACCAATTAACCATCCCCTTGGTCAAGCTCAGTGAAGGCTAAACAAACTTGATGACTTCTATTTTTTGCAAGCATAGTTAATGTTTATTTTGTGGTCCTGTGGGAATTGATCAGGAGATCCTCTCAAGGTGAAGAGGAAGAAACAAGAAGTATTCATTCCTAAGCAAAATTCTTAAATTTGCTTCCATTCTCTACTACAATTTCTTTTCTTTCATAATTTCCTTTTTTTTTTTTTTAATACTTCTTCTCAGTGAGAAAATTACTGCCAAATTGTGACTGCTGGAATATGACAACCATGGATAATCATGAGTGACACTGAATGTAGGTATTTATCATTCTGAACTCTACTTTTGAATAGATTATGTACTTCCAGCAGCAATTTTTTAAAATGTGGCTGCAGTGTGTAAAACTTTTCATTTTTTTTTTCACGGTTTCACTTTTTTTAACTTCTCCGAAAATGTATTACTTCACTGTTCAGATAAATATTGTATTTCATTTTCTCTTCACATTTCTGATTATCTAATTTTAATAAAGTTATTTGACGTATATAATTAAGATATCTCCCAAAATACTTTATCTATTCCTAAAACAGAATAATGACACTTGTTCTTCAAGGATGCATTAGTTGGCTGTTCCAAAAAATTACATTGTTACTCATAGCCTATAACGTCTGTTCAAGCAAGCCCAAGCGCTAGGTCCCAGTTATTAAACATTACATAACTGGATTATTAACACATGTAGAAACTTGCATACCTTTTTGTTCAAAGCTTTGTGTGCAAATCTGAAAAGCTAATTTCAGCAACAGTGTCATCAACATCTCAAAAATTGGCATGAAATTGTTGAGAATAAAGTAATAACTTGCTGTCATTTTTTAAAATAAACAATACTCCATAAAAAAAATTTCAGTGTAATTTTCAGAATCAATATTAGAACTGTTTTTGTAAAGCTTGGGAAGTACTGAACTAAATAGATGTGCATTTAATATCAAATTAACTCATATTTATTTAAAAATAAAAAAACATGAATTTGTCCTCTAAGTTTTAGATTAATTTCCATCTATGCTTACTCCAATTGCAATTAACTAGGCAAGCTTTAAGTGTTGATTAACCACTCTTTAAAAAGTAATACAACGTGGTTATTATTCTACCCACGAAGTATTTGTATCATTCAGGATTAATGGGGTAGGCAGGTCATGGGGCACTCCAGGTGATTTCGTAAAGGAAATTTAACACAGAAAATTGAAGTTGTATTAGACTTGAAAAGGTAACCGTGAGAAGATGAGGCAACAGTATCAGAAGATGTTGGCACCTTTAGCTACAAGGATGAGAGTCCCTGTTACTGAGCCCAGGAGCAGAGGTCATCAGCAGTCCTGCCAGGTGGGAGTTGGGACCAGTGAGAGCAAGACTGTCCAAGTGGAAGCTGGAACTCCTGAAGAGAGGCTCCTTTAAGGAGGGGGCAGGAAGAATACTCTAGCTTCTTCCTTTCTCCTGTCCTGCGGTCTCTTACTAACCTAGCCAGGGAGACTGGAAACCATAATTTGCAGTAGTCAGCTGCTAAAACATAGGCAGGAATAAATCTGACAGCAAAAGAAAAAGACCAGCATTAATCATATAAATGGGGCATTTCTGTTTATCCTAACTATATGGCATGTAAAGAACATTTAAAGACATGTAAGTATAAATGTAAGTACATGGATTCACTCTAGGCTTCTCTAGTGATAAAGTATCATTTATTTTAAAGAATCTATATGCAGATTGTTTGAAAAAACACCCTTTAGAAAGAAAACATTAGCTAGATGTTTCTGCAAATCAACTCTCCAAGAAAAATATGAGACCAGATGTTAGAAAAACTTGTAATAAGTAAAAAACTCCAGGAAATAAAATGATTTATTAATCAAGGAGAAACAAAAGGGGGCACAATAATACAGTGTGAAAAATGCTTCTATCACAATCATCCAAACTTCAATCTCAGCGGCAACACTAATTAACCCTAACTATTAGTATATTGTTGAAAGAGAAGTTCTCTGATGGTTAAACTAGCGTTAAGATCAAAAAGTAATACACTAAGGGAGCTGTATGAATATAAAACAAACAAAAGCATATTTTGAGAAGTTAGTATATAAATTAAATTATTCGTGTAAATAGTATATTACAAATAAATAAGGATGTCCCCAGACCTCACCAACCTGTGACTCCAAAATAAGGTCATATCTACCATGTTTCTTTTGATATCAATGGTCCTGAGATCCCCGCACCCAAAGTACAAGATACACAGTCTACCGCTGAGTTTCCTCCCCAAATAATGTTATAGAAACATTGTTCAAAATGGTCACTACTCCAGAGCTATGTTTGTTTGTTTTGTTTTGCTGTGTGCTTTAGGGATGGGCAATCGGGATGGCAAAAAATAGAATCATTTCTTGTGTCATAACTGGCTTTATCAGGCTGTTTGCTGCCCTATTTACACTGTTTCTCCCACATTATTTGTCAAAGAGCAGTTAAATTCAGCAATGCTTTTAAGCAAAGATTTACTTGATGCTTGGGGACATTAATTCAAAGGAGAAAAGGAAACTTCAAAATAGATATTTGATAGCACTTTTCCCAGAGTTTGTTGAACACTTTCACCTCAAGGTCCACCTAGACATGAAGTTCAAGGAATGGTATTATCCCACAAATGGCACCTCTGCCCAGGGTACAAGCCCCAAATAGATACATAATCCAGAGATTCTACTCAAGCCCATGCTGAAGACAGGCTCCACTATCGTGCAAAGTAATGTGGTCTGCTTTTGGCCCTTAACATATTGACTTCAGAATGAGATTTAAACTTTATCTTTACCTAACCAAAAAGCCCATCAGAATTTTTTCCTTCTGCCATAAAAAGACCAATCTTCTTCTACATAAGTAAGTAATAATAATAGTAATAGTAATAATAAACTGCTGACATCTTTAAAGTATTTCTACATCTCATCTTTGGATTTCAGAATAACAACCAGTCTCAGAGCACCCCTTGACACAACGAATCAAATTTTTGAGTTTTGTGTGTACCCTCCTTTTGGTCCTATCTTAAACTTTATAATATAAATTATGGAGATTATAGAGAATGAAACATCAGGCCTGGTTCCTTTCTCTAGAGGCATTTCAATATAGTTGTTGCTGTTGTTAGGTGCCATTGAGTCAGTTTCAACTCATAGCGACCCTATGTACAACAGAACAAAACGCTGCCCAGTCCTGTGTCATCCTCACAATCTTTGTTATGCTTGAGCTCATTGTTGCAGCCACTGGGTCAATGCATCCTGTTGAGGGTCTTCCTCTTTTTTGCTGACCCTCTACTTTACCAAGCATGATGTCCTTCTTCACGACTGACCCTTCCTGATAACATGACCCAGGTATGTGAGGCGAAGTCTTGCCACCCTTGCTTCTAAGGAGCATTCTGGCTGTACTTCTTCCAAGACGGATTTGTTCATTCTTTTGGCAGTCCATGGTATATTCAATATTCTTGGCTTACACCACAATTCAAAGGCATCAATTCTTCTTCAGTCTTCCTTATTAATTGTCCAGCTTTCAGATGTATATGAGGTGATTGAAAACACCATGGCTTGGGTCAGGTGCACCTTAGTTCTTAAAGTGACATCTTTGCTTTTTAACACTTTGAAGAGGTATTTTGCAGCAGATTTGCCCAATGAAATATGTCGTTTGATTTCTTGACTGCTGCTTCCATGGGTGTTGATTATGGATCCAAGTAGAATGAAATCCTTGACAACTTCAGTATTTTCTCCATCTATCATAATGTTGGTTATTGGTCCAGTTATGAGGATTTTTGTTTTCTTTATGTTGAGGTGTAATCCATACTGAGGAGACTAGTGGCACAGTGGTTAAGAGCTCAGCTGCTAATCAAGAGGTCAGAAGTTCAAATCTACTGGCTGCTCCTTGGAAACCCTATGGGACAGTTCTACTGTAGTATTTGATCTTCGTCAACAAGTGCTTCAAAGTCCTCTTCACTTTCAGCAAGCAGGGTTGTGTCATCTGCATATCGTAGGTTCTTAATGAGTCTCCCTCCTATCCTGATGCCCCGTTCTTCTTCATATAGTCCAGCTTCTTGGATTATTTGCTCAGCATACAGACTGAATAACTATGGTGAAAAGATACAACGCTGATGCACACCTTTCCTGACTTTAAACCATGCTGTATCCTTGTTCTGTTCAAGCAACTGCCTCTGGGTCTATGTGCAGGTTCCTCATGATCACAATAAGTGTTCTGGAATTCCCATTCTTCCCAATATTATCCATAATTTGTTATGATCCACATAGTCGAACGCCTTTGTATAATCAATAAAACACAGGTAAACATCTTTCTGGTATTCTCTGCTTTCAGCCAGGATCCATCTGACATCAACAATGATATCCCTGGTTCCACCTCCCCTTCTGAATCCGGCTTGAATTTGTGGCAGTTCCCTGTTGATGTACTGCTGCAACCACTTTTGAATGATCTTCGGTAAAATTTTACTTGCAAGTGATATTAATGATATTGTTCAGTGATTTCTGCATTTGGTTGGGTCACCTTTCTTTGGAATAGGCATAAATATGGATCTCTTACAGTTGGTTGGTCAGGTAGCAGTCTTCCAAATTTCTTGGCACAGATGAGTGAACACGCTTCGAGCGCTGCATTCATTTGTTGAAACATCTCAATTGGTATCCATCAATTCCTAGAGCCTTATTTTTCACCAATGCAGCTCAGACTTATTGCTTCAGTACCATTGGTTCTTGATTATAAGCTACCTCCTGAAATGATTGAACATCGACCAATTCTTTTTGGTACAGTGACTCTATGTATTTCCAATTTTCCTAGATTCATACTTTGTACAATCCTTGTTCCTATTATTAATGGATGCTTACAGCTGTTTCTTCTCATTTTGAAGTCGTGCCAAGTCAGCAAATGAAGGTGCTGAAAGCTTGACTCCATTCACATCATTAAGGTCGACTCTAATTTCAGGAGGCACCTCTTCGCCAGTCATCTTTCGAGTGCCATCCAACCTGAAGGGCTCATTTTCCGCATTATATCATACAACGTTCCTTTGCTATTCATAAGGTTTTCACTGGCTAACATTTTTCAGAAGTAGGTCACCAGGTCCTTTTTTCCTAGTCTGTCTTAGTCTGGAAGCTCAGCTGAAACCTGTCTACCCTGGGTGACCCTGCTGGTATTTGAATACCGGTGGCATAGTTTCCAGCATCACAGTAACACGTAAGCCTCCACAGTACGACAAACTAACAGATGTGTGGGGGTTTAGTAGTGACATTCAAAATTAAGTTTTGAATTAATTGTAGTGATATCATTAGGTGAGAAAAGATTTACATGATCATGTTATGGACACACAAAAAAGAAATATTAAGCTCAATTTTTACAATAAGTCATGAAATTGTATTACTTAATACCCACACCGTCTTCTTCTGTAAGCAAATTCTGTTTTCAATTAGTAAAATTCAATTTACTGACCAATATTCATCCTTTCTATCTTTAGCTCTTCTTTCATCCATAGCCAAGCTCTGAGAATGAGAAAGCCATAAAAGCGCTGGAGTCACTTACCCAATTCCCAATTATCTCTGTCTTAGTTATCTAGTGCTGCTATAACAGAAATACCGCAAGTGGGTGGCTTTAACAAACAGAAATTTATTTTCTCACAGTTTAGGAGGCTAGAAATACAAGAAGTCCAAATTCAGGGTGTCAGCTTTCGGAGAAATTTTTCTCTCTCTGTCAGTTCTGGTGGAAGGTCCTTGCTCCTTGGCTCCTTGATGATCTCCATTTGCTGTGGCATCTGTCAGTCTCTGCTTCCTGCTCTCTGCCTAATCAGCTTGGTTTATATCCAGAAGGTGATCTACTTAAGACACACCCTTCACTGATACGGCCTCATAAACAAAGAAAACCCTGCCTTGAAATTCTATGTTCACCTGTGGTTTCCATGACACCTCTCTACTGTCTCAGGAGTCCCTGTCTACTGATACAGCTTTTTTTCCTAGGAACTATCTCAGGCTCATTCATGCCCTTAGCTTCAGTCTACTCTACAATCTACAATAATAATTTTCAAATATGTATTTCAACTCAAGTTTCTAGGGAGACTTATTATTTGTTTCCACATTAATCATGCAAAGATCACTCAATGGAGTATTATTCAGTGATAAAAAGAAATGACTAATCAAGCCATGAAAAGAAATGGAGGAACCTTAAATGCATACTGCTAAGTGAATAAAGGCAATCTGAAAAAGCTGTATACTGCATGATTTTAATGTATGTTTCATTATTGGCCTACCTGTGCCCTCAGCAAGCTACCTTAAGAGTAGAGATGATAGCCTTTCCCCTTGGCAGGACTTTTGCCTAATATGATGCTGGACATTTAGGCTCAATAAATATTAAGTAAGCAAAAAAATAAATGAGATAATGTATGTTTAGCACCTAAGACATAGCTGATATGCAAATAAACACTCATTATGTTTTCAATGTGTACCAAATAATGATTCATTGATTAATTCATTGAATGTTTACAATATAGCAGGCAATATTCTGGACACCAGGGATGGAAAACACAGTGATGATGAATATCAGCCTTGTTCTTTTGTGGAGCTTATATCACAACAGGAGGGAAAAACAACAGTTAACTAAACTAATAAATGAACAAGAATGCTCTAGATAATATGAAGACAATAAAACAGATAATAAAGTGACAGTTGAGGGTGTGGTCAGTTTGGCTATTCTGAGACATTCTCTCAGGAAGTGATATTGGGACTGAACCTGACTGGATAAAGGAGCCAACCATTTGAACATATAAGGGAAGAGCCAATCATTCAGAAAGCACAAAGGTCTTTGGATGAGCAGTAGGCTTGCCACATGTGAAAAACAGGGAAGGGAAGGGAAAGAATCATAAACATGGTAGGATATGAGAAACGGGGGCAGAATACAAATAGTACAGGACCTTGTAAAACATGTTAGGCATCTGGATTTTCCTTTTGTAAGTGCAGTGGGAAGTCACAGGAGGATTATATGCAAGGGAGAAACAGCATTTGAGTCATAGTTTTAAAAGATTACTCTGGCTGCACAGCATGCATATGAGGAGCAAGAATGATTCATTAAAAACCTATTGCAGAAAGTAAAGTGAATAAAGATGGCAGCTTGGGCTAAGGAGCAACAGTGAGAGTTGAGAGAAGAACATTTACTTTGGAGGCACGACTGATAGATAGCACTTGTTGATTGAATGTATGTGGGAGGTGAGAAGAATCAAGGATTTTTGTTTGTTTTGTTTTTGCTTGTGTTTGTTTATTTGCTTGTTTGGGGCTTCAGCATCTGAATGAAACAGAAAATGAGGGAGGAAAATGTCTTGGGGGTAACGTCAAGAAAACGGTTCTGATTGTTAATTGTTATGGCTATTGGAATTCAAGTTAAGATGTCATGTTGAGTTTGGTACTAAGGCAGGATTTAGAGCTTGAGATATACATTCATGAGTCAATAGAATATGGAAAGTGTTTAAAGTCAGAGAATTAAAGCCAGAGACATTTCAGACAGGGAGTATAGGTAAAGAGGAGTAGAGGGTTTAGTACTAAGCCCAGGAGTCCAAAAATTAGAAGCTGAGCAGAAGAGGAGAAATCAGCAAAGGAGACTGAGCTAAAGTAATAGTTAAGAGGAAAACCAAGAGACTGTGTAGTTATGGAAATCAGGAGGAAAAACTGAATAAGAAGAAAATGGTCAATTAAGCTACCATTGCTAAAAGAGAAAATAAAGATGAGAAATGATAAAAAGTGACCATTTTATTTGGTAAAATGGAGATCATTGATAACTTTGACCAAAGTAGTTTCAACAAATGTGTACAGGAAGAAAGATTAAAGAACTGGACCGAGGAAAGGTTGGAATTATAGTTATAATCCTGTGTATCTGGAACTGGAAACTTCTCCACAAAATGTGTTTGCAAAGAGGGAAATTTAAGGTAATTTTATTATGTGACTTATAACCCTGCTACTATCCTGTGGCACTCTAGTTGACTAGGCAAAGCCTTTGCGGTGGCTTGGTATAAGAAGCATCGCCCAGTGATAAGAACCAGATCAATCCAATTGTCTCTCTCACATCACACTTGGAACAGGAAAGGATGTAAACAATCAGCAGGAGCTGAAGCTATAAGATGAACAGAGTAAGGCTTTGAGACAGAATCTTTGATAGGTTATGAAGCAACTGAAGACAAGAATAAGCACGAGTTATGAAAAAGCAATTCAAGACAGAGAATAAGGCATCCACATTTTAGAGGAAAGAAACTACAAGACCCATGGAAGCTGGGAAAATAGAGATGAGGAAATTAACCAGATGTCATTAACTACAGAGGATTAGTGTAAAGGTCCATAATCTCCTAATGCTAACTTCCCTAAGACGCCTCCTATTCACAATTAACTTCCATTTCCTGTTTGGCCTTTGGTTCTGCTCTCTCATGAGGTCTTATTCCTGGGATACCACAAGGCCTAGCTTATCTTTCTTTTTATCACATTAGCATGACATCCTTATGATAAATCATTAATCCTCAAGATCCTTGAATTTGTTTCTGTTCTATGCAGTCAACAGATTCTCATTAATACATGGCACTATGTACAAAAATAGTTTATTAGATACATTTTTTTTAATTGAAAGTTTACAGAACAAATAGTTTCTCATTAAACAGTTAGTACACATATTGTTTCATGACAATGGTTAACAACCCCACGACATATCAACACTCTCCCTTCTCCACCTTGGCTCCATATTACCGGCTTTCTCGTTCCCTCCTGCCTTCTAGTCCTTGTCCTGGGCTATTGTGCCCCATTAGTCTCGTTTTGTTTTACGGGCCTATCTAATCTTTGGCTGAAGGGCGACCCTCAGGAGTGACTTCATTACTGAGCTAAAAGGGTATCCGGGCCCCATACTCTTGGGGTTTTTCCAGTCTCGGTCTGTCTTTTTTTATGAGTTAGAATTTTGTTCTACATTTTTCTCCAGCTCTGTCCAGAACACTCTGTTGTGATCCCTGTCAGAGCAGTCGGTGGTGGTAGCCAGGCACCATCGGGTTGTACTGGACTCAGTCTGGTGGACGCCATGGTAGTTGTGGCACATTAGTCCTTTGGACTAATCTTTTCCTTGTATCTTATTTTCTTCATTCTCCCTCGCTCCCGAAGGGGTGAGACCTGTGGAGTATCTTAGATGGCTACTTACAGGCTTTTAAGACCCCAGATGCTACTCACCAAGGCAGAATGTAGAACGTTTTCTTTATAAACTATGTTATGCCAATTGAGCTAGATATTCCCCGAGACCATGGTCCCCACAGCCCTCAGCCCAGCAATTCAGTCGCTCAAGGAGTTTGGATGTGTCTGTGGAGCTTTCATGACCTTGCCTTGTACAAGTTGTGTTGGTTTCCCCCGTATTGTGTACTGTCTTACCCTTCACCAAAGTTACCACTTATCTACTGTCTTTTTAGTGTTTCCTCCCCCACTCCTCCCCTCCCTCATAACCATCAAAGATTGTTTCTTTTTGTATGTAAACCTTTTCAGGAGTTTTCACAGTAGTCGTCTCATACAATGTCTGTCCTTTTGTGATTAACTTATTTCACTCAGCACAATGCCCTCCAGATTCATCCATGTTATCAGATGCTTTGCAGATTCATCATTGTTCTTTATCGTTGTGTAATACTCCATTGTGTGTATGTACCATAGTTTGCTATCCATTCATCTGTTGATGGGCATCTAGGTTATTTCCATCTTTTTGCTATTGTAAACAATGCTGCAATGAACATGGGTGTGCATATGTCTATCCGTGTGACGGCTCTTATTTCTCTAGGATATATTCCTAGGAGTGGGATTGCTGGATCATATGGTGCTTCTATTTCTAGCTTTCTAAGGAAGCGCCATATCTTTTTCCAAAATGGTTGTATCATTTTGCATTCCCACCAGCAGTGCATAAGAGTTCCAATCTTCCCAGAGCCTCTCCAACATTTGTTATTTCCAGTTTTTTTGATTCATGGCAGTAATGCCAGGGTGAGATGGTATCTCATGGTGGTTTTGATTTGCATTTCTCTAATGGCTAGTGATTGTGAGTGAGCATTTCCTCATGTGTCTGTTGGCCGCTTAAATGTCTTCTTTGGTGAAGCATCTGTTCATTTCCTTTGCCCATTTTTTAAATGGATTATTTGTCTTTTTGTTGTAGAGGTGTTGGATTTTCTTGTAGATTTTAGAGATTAGACCTTTGTCTGATTTGTAATGGCCAAAAATTTTTTCCCAGTCTGTAGGCTGTCTTTTAACTCTGTTAGTGAAATCTTTTGATGAGCATAAGTATTTAGTTTATTAGATATTTTGAATAAAAAGTCAAATTATAATAACTGACAGGGCTTTTATAAAACTGGTAGACTCAAGAAGTGATTTAGAAAATAAAAAGATAAAAACCATATATGGACTTCTTAGAGTTGATTAATATGTGTTGATTCATTGAGTTACTTGCATTGTACTTATTCACTTCATATTAGAAAATAAAGAAGTGTTGAAAACTGGAAGTCAGGGGGCTGATTCTTTATAAGCAGGAAGGAAGAGGGATATGTTGAATTTTTGCTACTTTTGTTACTGTTCACTAGGAGAATTTAAGAAGTGTAAGTATTATTCAACAGCATGTGTGTTTGGAGTGGGAGAAGAGAGTTTTGCCAGGGAAATCCCATAATCCAAAATTTTAAAAAATGGCCTGCAATAGGCTACCTCATCCTTCCTTATTTTATTTTTCCGAAACACTGGTAGCATTTTTGCCAACAGTTTTTTTCTTCATCTAATTATACTTGAGACAGGAAGACAGAAAAAATGTTGTTTCCTCTACCGAAAGGAAAACCTAAAATCTCTGTATGATGTGATTGAAGATGAAAAAGGATCCTAATTAAACTTCTCTTCACAACATGGGTGGCCAAAACATAAAAAGATAATAACATTTAAGAGTACAACAAAGAGATTTTGTAAGAGATTTGTATAAAGTACTCAAAACCTGTCAAAAAAACTTTCCCAGGGTTGTATTATGATAAAGCTGTTGATTAGGATCATAAAACAAAGCTTCTCTACCTTAAATGCGTCACAAATCTTCGCTTAAGGACCCTAAATATGCTCCAGCTGAATGCGAGTGGACTTTTCCATGGCCCGGATAATTGGACCTTGAGCCCCTTGAGCTGAGCTCATTATTAAGGGGCCCTAACAGCTGCAAGGTAAAATCAGAGATGCCTCTGCACTTGTTTTTGTTTTAATCTCTTTATTAAAGAATCAAAGGATTCTACACAAAATGTAGGAATATTTAGGGAAGATGGGAAATACATATATTTGTTATTCTCTTCCAGTTTCTATAAATTAATTCTAAAGAAATTATTAAATTGCTTCTCATTTCAATTGATAGTGTAACCTAGAGTGAATGTGACCCACTGAAATTCTAAAAGAGAAGCAATGAATGACTAAGGGAAGCTTCTACATAATTATTAAATATTTCTTAATTATTTCCCATGTCTCTTTCTTTTGCAAACCCTCACATTTCTGAAAATGGGTGTAGTTATTTTTTCTCAATTCTATAATGCATAGGAAATGAATAATAGAATTACAGAACCTCAAGATTGAAAATGGCCATTAAGGTAATTGATTTCAAGAATCTTACTGATGCTCAACCCCCTCCAGAGTACCCTTCCAAATACCCGTTCAAGTCTATAATTGAAGACCGTTAATGGAGAAACTACCTTTATTTTAAAAAAAAAAAAAAAAAACTCACATAGGTATTCTGGAATTTTTTTTTTTTCCCTAAACTGTATTCAAACCTAAACAAGATTTCTAATATCATCATAATTTTACTGGAAATACCATTCAGGTCTGCCAATACAAGCATCTGTACCCTTATCACATCCCTTCATTAAAGGTTATGGCATTAGAAAGGGCCTCCAACTTAGACATATTTGGGTTTATTTTTACTTCTACAGTCACAAGAATAGTGCAGTAACCTACAAGAAGCATGACCATATATCTCAGTTTCCCCCATATAGGAATAATTTATGCCCTTTTTCTTATCAGATTAATTATTAGTAAGGTACCTTCACTTTCAAAATGGACACATTTAGGCAACAAAATATATAGGCTCACCCTATGTGTTCTTCCTCCTCCTTTAGCCCAGTCTATGAGCACCATTTCTGGACCTTCACTAAGCCATTAGCCACCTCAACTTCACTCTTTCTAATTGTATTTACAAAACAAAAAGCAGACATAGTTAAATGTCAAATAGCTTTTGGAAATGGGAAGAGTCCAAAGACAACAGGACCAAACACTTCATTTCACACAGCTTATGTTCACTTTTCCTTCTTCTTTCCTATTTCTGTGTCCTTTTCCCTGCCCCTTCCCCCACTAATATTCTCCTCTTCCTCCTCATTCTGGGCTGCCTTTGCAGGAGGCTGTCCTGCTTTAATGGTGAGGAAGCATAAAGAATACAAAATATAGTGACATCAGACATAGAAAGAAATTTTACCTTAGTATACAGGTTATGTAAGCTGATCATTATTTTTTATGCAGAGACCAATCTGAAATGACATAACATAGCATGAATCTTTGCTACTTATTTGTCTGCCATCTTTGAAAAAGACCTTTTGGGGTATAAGCTAGGACCTGCCCATGAAACTCTCAGTTATATCATTTTTACCTTATAATTGTTGGTACTCTACTGACAGTAAAGACCATGACTTAAAGAAGTGCTTTTTTTGTTTGGTTTGGTTTTTCATTTTCAGAAACACATTGGCTTACTTCCTGATATAAACTGATATACCACCAAGTGGCTAAATAATAGGTTTGTATCATAAATAAATACAAAGCCTAGGAAGTGGCATATGTTTCCTATTTATACTGTGAGAAAAATAAACTACATCATCTTCAAACATATATTTTAAACTATGACATATTTTTTTATATATATATATAATATACATTACTATAATTTATAGTTATATATGAATATATAACTATATATACCCAAAACCAAAGCCCATTGCCACTGAGTCAATTCTGACTCATAACCATCCTACAGGACAGATGGAACTGCTCCATAGGGTTTCCAAGAAGTGGCTAGTGGATTTGAAGTGCCAACCTTTTGCTTAGCAGCCGTAGCTCTTAATCACTGCACCACCAGGGCTCAGTAACTATATATAGCACTGTCTTAGTCATCTAGTGCTGCTATAACAGAAATGCCACAAGTGAAAGGCTTCAACAAAGAGAAGTTTATTCTCTCACAGTCCAGTAGGCTACAACTCCAAATTCAGGGCATCAGCTCCAGGAGAAGGCTTTCTTTCTCTGTTGGCTCTGGAGGAAGGTCCTTGTGCTGCCTCAGTCTTCCCTTGGTCCAGGGGCATCTCAGTGCAAGAACCTCAGGTCCAAAGGACAAGCTTTGCTCCCAGTGCTGCTTTCTTGGTGGTATGAGGTTCCCATGTGTCTCTGCTGACTTCTCTCTTTCATATCTCAAAAGAGATTGGCTTAACACACTAGCCAATCTTGTATACCTCATCAGTATAACTGCTGTTAATCCATCTTATTAGATCATAGTGATTGAATTTACATCACATAAGGAAATCACATCAAATTACAAAATGGTACAGAATTATACAATACTGGAAATCATGACCCAGCCAAGTGGACAGATGTTTTTGGGGGACACAATTCAATCCATGACAAGTACATATAAAATATACATATTTTTAATAAGTGAGGGGAATTTGGTTCAAATACATTCAGTGAAAAAATATAATTACTATCAAGTGTGGTGATTTGGATAACAGTGAGTATAATATCAATGCATATGATTAATTAGTATAGTCACACAGTGATAACCAATTTGCTATCACATTAAATATATACTAAACAAAAATTCAGAGGTTCATCTCTTTTGTTTAAAAAATAAGTAAATTCATTATTATTTCTGCTCAAGAAGTATCCCTCAATTCTGGAAAATCAGTGTCTATGTAATTAATCAAAAATGTATTATTCAACTAATGGACCACCACCAGACTGAGGTCCACCATCCAACTAGATGGTGCCCAGCTACCACCACCAACTGCTCTGACAGAGATCACAAGAGAGATTCCTAGACAAAGCTGGGGGAAAATGTAGAACAAAATTCTAACGTGCAAAAAAAGACCAGACTTACTGGTCTGACAGAGACTGGAGAAACCCCTAGAGTATGGCCCCTGGACGCTGTTTTAACTCAGTACTGAAGTCACTCCTGAGGCTCACCCTTCAGCCAAAGATTAGACAGGCCCATAAAACAATGAGACTAAATGGGCACACCAACTCAGGGGCAGGGACGAGAAGACAAGAGAGGACAAGAAAGTGGGTAATGGGGAACCCAAGGTCAAGAGGGAGAGAGTGTTGACCTGTTGTAGGGTTGGCAACCAATGTCACAAAACAATACGGGTATCAATTGTTTAATGAGAAACTAATTTGCTCTGTAAACCTTGATCTAAAGTACAATTAAAAAAGAAAAAAATTTATTATTCAGCAGATTTATGTTTCATAGTTTGATAAATTATATATACTATACAACCTCCTAATGAAACAACTAATGCAGTGTAAAATATATTTAAAAAGTGTTTTAAATGCATCACTAAACACAGACTAAGGAAAGTGTAGAGGTCCAAACTAAAGTGCAACCAAAACCTGTGGGATATAGCCTAGTGCAAAAGACTACTTTCACCCTGCATGTTTCTGCAGGACTCTGGAGACTAAAGTTTATGCTTTGATAACTGCACAGGATGTGGGTGAGAGTAGAGAAAGCCTGAGGCTTACAAAGTGTTGACAGTCGGTGAATCTAGGAAAAGGATATGTAAGTACTCAATTTATTATTATGTCTACTTTTCTGTAGGTTAGAACATTTTAAAAAATAAAGAAGTTATAGACAGAGGTTCAAAAACAGATAGGCTAGATGTTAGCATAATGGTTAACTTTAGGAGGGAGTAAAGGAGTGTGCATCAGAGATTCTTAACAACACCCTATTATTTTACTTTAATAGTGAGCTAATTTGTGTGTTAACTTTTTTCTTTTTTTAAAAATTTTGTTGGAAGTATACACAGCCAAAGAGACACCATTTCAACAATTTCTACATGTACAATTCAGTGACATTGGTTACATTCTTTAGGTTGTGCTACCATTCTCACTACTCTTTTCCACATTATTCCACCACCACTATCTTAAACGCACAGCTTCTTAAGCTTCCCATTCAACCTTTCAACTTGCCATTGTCAATTTAATCTCACATAGATAATTTTTTAAAAGAGCACAATGCTCAAACACAGAGTCACTGTACCAAAAAGATTGGTTGATGTACAACCATTTCAGGAGATAGAATATGAGCAAGAATCAATGGTATTGAAGGAAGAAGTCCAAGCTGTACTGAAGGCATTGGTGAAAAACAAGTCTCCAGGAACTGATGGAACACTAGTTGAGATGTTTCAACAAATTGATGCAACGCTGGAAGCACTCACTCATCTATGCCAACAAATTTGAAAGACAGCTACCTGGCCAACTGACTGGAAGAGATCCATATTTGTGCCATTCCAAGGAAAAGTGATCCAGCAGAACGTGGACATTATTGAATAATATCACTGATATCACACGTAAGTAAAATTTTACTGAAGATAATTAAAAAATGGTTGCAGCAGTACCTCAACAGGGAAATGCCAGAAATTCAATCCAGATTCAGAAAAGGATATGGAATAAGGGATATCACTGTTCATGTCAGATAGATCTTGGCTGAAAGCAGAGAATACCAAAAAGATATTTACCTGTGTCTTATTGACTATGCAAAGGCATTTGACTGTGTAGATCATAACAAATTATGGATAACTTTGTGAAGAAAGAGAATTCCAGACCACTTAATTGTGTTCATGTGGAACGTATATACAGACCAAGACACAGTCATTCAAGCAGAACAAGGGGATACTTCATCAGGGTTGTATCCTTTCACCGTACATATTCAATCTGTATGCTGAGTAAACGTCATGGATTGAATTGTGTCTCCCAAAAATATCTGTCAACTTGGCTGAGTGTTGGTGAAGAATATTGAATATACCATGGACTACCAGAAGAACGAACAAATCTGTCTTAGAAGAAGTACAGAGAGAATGCTCCTTAGAAGAAAGGATGATGAGACTTTGTCTCACATACTTTGGACATAGTATCAGGAGGGACCAGTCTCTGGAGAAGGACATCATGCTTGGTAAAGTAGGGTCGGCGAAAAAGAGGAAGACCCTCTGTGAGATGGATTGACACAGTGGCTGCAACAATGGGCTCAAACATAGCAATGATTGTAAAAATGGCACAGGACCAGGCAGTGTTTCTTTCCGTTGTACATAGAGTTGCTCTGAGTTGGAAATGACTCAACAGCACCTAACAGCTATGCTCAAAGCACACTACTTTATTAATTAAAATAAGCTATTCTTTGCTTTAAAGATGACTTCAGGGAATAGTTTTGGTTTAAGGCTTAAAGTTTAAAACTTATCCCCGGGCAATAGTTTTGAGGGCTCACCCAGCCTCAGTGGCTCCATAAAATCTGTATTCCATTGAGAATTTGAAATTCTTTTCTGCACTTTCCTCGTTTTGATTAGGATTCTTCAATAGAATCTTGAATCAAAATGTTCAGTAATGGTAGCCAGGCATATGAACCTCTCAACTGGTAACATATTTACATAAAAAATGTAAGAAAAAAATAAAAATTGGAACAAAATAGCCCTTAGTTAATAGTCTTCCCAGTTTCTGAAAAAATATATAAATAAAAATTTTCCCTGGAGAAACCAATCTACAAATAAAGCCTGAAAGTATTCCTAAAGATAAAGTTTCCAGAAAAAATTATAAACTAATAGTTTTTAAAATTCACAAAACACACAAAAAAGCTAGGCGCCATGAACAAAGGTCTACTAAAACATGAAGCAATAAAACTGACCCTCAAAAATTACCGATACTAAAATTATTAGACACAGATTATAAAATAAATATAATTTATATATTTAAATAAATGACAGGTATGCTTAAATGCATGATCAACAAAGGGATTTAAAAAGAATGATGATTTTAAAATGTGGAATGATTTTTTTGTGATATGGGTAGATAAAGATATATTATCCATTCATATGATAAGTAAAATGATACAAACAAAGATTTGAAAAGATTTAAAAATTAGAATGAACATCTTTAAGATTTGAAGCTGGAATTACTTGAATTACTGGAATTAATATCAAATGTTATTCAATGATTATTTCTGGATGGTCAGGTTCAAAGGTGAGGGGAAGAGGACTTTCACGTATTTCCATATTACAAAATAAAAACGATAAGCCTTTATGCAAGCATAATAGCAATGAAACTAATAAAATTTATGAAATATCCTTTTTTTCCCCTTAGAAACAAAAGAATAATAATTTGGAAAAAGAAGCCTTCCAACAGATTCTCTATACTGATCCTAGTAAGGCTCAGACTTGGTGATACAAACAAGGTAAGACTGGTAGACCACACTCTGTGATTACCCGACTATTGGCAGGGTTTTATCAGTGCTACTCACTGACAGCTTCATCAAATTCATATAAAAGAAACAATTACCTGAGTTCTAGCAAACTGTATCATAGCTGTGACATAAACTTCTTTTACCCATTATCTTGATTAGATCTAGAACACATTAATTGAAAATCCTTTGCTTTTGTTTTTGCTAGCCTTTTATTCGTTCATTGTCTCTCTCTCTCCCTCTTACCACCTCCCTCTTTTCCTTCCTCTCTATCTCTGTCTTTACTTCCTTCCTATTTTACTCCTCATAGATTATACTAGACATCATTACACTTGATGAATGCTTTCAAATTGTTGTTGTTGGGTTTTTTTTCGGAAGGGTTAGTCCAGATGGTTCCAGTTTAGAAAACACCACAGAGCTGAATACAAACTAGCTAATAATAACTTTAAAGGCCATAGCACACACAAATAGAAGTATCCCCTACTTTTCAAAAGTTAGCTTTAGGCTAGTATGCTTTTAGGAAAGACCTACATTAGTACCTGTTTTCGCTGAAATCTGATGTGTACCCTAAGCAGCAAGAGTGGCGTCACCCCTACTTCGGACCTAAGCGCCTTCCACAGCTCCCTGAGAGTGTGAAAAGGGAAGAGCCACAGGTCTCCAACCAGCCTTCCCCATTTGGTGACCCCCTCCTTTCCCCCAGCATACCACTTCCCCACCACACTTCTTTTGTCCGCCCCTCTCTCTCCAGGCCTCCGGTGGGGCGTGGGGCTTGATCCACAGTCTCCAGACTCCCAGAGAGCCCGGGCCAATCTCTGCCTCCTCCCCCCCCAGAAGAGGGAGCCTGAGGCAGGGGCTCCCCAGAGCCACAGTCAGTTTCTCCAGGAAGGTGAGATGCTGGACACTCTCCAACACACAAGCTGGGGAGGGTGGTGACCCAGGGGGTGGCAGCCTTAACCCTTAGGGCCTGTGGCCCAGTTAGGGAATGTCTCTGTCCTGGCCAAGCTCCCTCCCCAGAAACTGCACTCTGCATCCTAGCTTCAAACTGCCATAACTTTGAACTCTATCTGTAAGCATCTATGCTTTATCTCAATTTATTTATCTTATCATTCCTGCTTTTACTACGTTAGTGTTATTTTAGGTTTTATGTGTTATTTGGAGACGAGTGGCGCAGTGGTTAAGAGCTCAGCTGCTAACCAAAAGGTTGGCAGTTCAAGCCACCAGCTGCTCCTTGAAAACCACATGGGGCAGTTCTACTCTGCCCTGTAGGGTGGCTCTGAGTCAGAATCCACTAGATGGCAACGGGTTTGGTTTGGTATGTGTTATTTGCTATGATCTGGTAGGTTATTTTTTGATTCTGAAAACTCAAAAAAAAAAAAAATTCCCATATAAATTAATGGTAATTGCTTTTTCACTTTACTTGACATTTTGGCTTGCAAAAGGTTTCATAGGAACGCTCTTTCACATTGCAGGGTGTCATGGATTGAATTATGTCCCCCAGAAAATGTGTGTATCAGTTTGGCTGGGCCATGATTCCCAGTATTGTGTGGTTGTCTTCCATTTTGTGATTGTAATTTTATGTTAAAGAGGATGAGGGTGGCATTGTAACATCTTTACCAAGGTCACATCCCTGATGCAATGTAAAGGGAGCTTCCCTGGGGTGTGGCCTAGGCCACCTTTTATCTTACAAGAGGCAAAAGGAAAGGGAAGCAGGCAGAGAGTTAGGGACCTCATACCACCAAGAAAGCAGTGCCAGGAGCACAGCGCGTCCTTTGGACCTAAGGTTCCTGTACTGAGATGCTCCCAGACAGAGGGAAGACTGATGCATTACAAGGACTTTCTCCAGAGCTGACAGAGAAAGAAAGCCTCCCCTGGAGCCGGCACCCTAAATTTGGACTTGTAGCCTACTAGACTGTGAGAGAATAAACTTCTCTTTGTTAAAGCCATCCGCTTGCGGTATTTCTGTTAGAGCAGCCCTAGATGACTGAGACTCGGGAAACTTGTCGCAGAAGCCCCTTCATTACTCACATTCAAGTTCAGTATATGAGATTATTTATTGGATTCAATATAAGACCATTCTGTTAGTTAGACCTACTAAGTGTATATACCATTTTTCATGCTTGAAAGCAATCGTTATAAAACATTCTTCCAGGAAATATTCAGGATACAGATTGCACTGTGAAAAAAATAAAAATAAAAAGCACCCTAACAAAAAAAAGAGCGGTATAAATATTGGAAGCTATCTGATGATCACAGTTATACACTGTGCATTTGTTCTTAGCGCCATACTATTCTTCTTTGCTTTCTCTGTACCTTAAGAGACTAGAAATCTGCAAACTACATTTCTTAGATTTTTTTTCCAGCTAATTATTGATTTGGTTCTATAAATTGTGACCCTGGCAGGGTAAGAAGGCAGGAAGTAGGAAAAAGTTGTTTTTTTGGTTTTCTTTTTTCCCCCTGCTTTTGGTAGCACTTGCAGCAGGAGCAAGATCAGTGGCAGACAGATGACTGTGGACTACAAGAGGTAAATGTGGGATCTAGCAAAAACTGCAGGCAACTGTTAGTGTCTTAGGCTGGGTTCTCTACAGAAGCAAAAACAGTGAAGTGTATACATATAAATATATATAGAGAGATTTATCTCAAGGAAATGGCTTACTCAGTTGTATAGGCTGGCAAGTTCCAAGTCTGTGGGTCAGGTGTCATACTGGAGGCTTCTCCTAACTCATGTAGCTACAGGAGCTGAGGAACCCAAGATCAGCAGGTCAGACAGCAGCCTGCTAGCTCACAGGCTATGGAGCCAGAGAGTCCCAAGATCAGCAGGCAATACAGCAGGCTGCTGGCTCAAGTCCCAAGAACCAGAGGTCAGATGATAATGAGTCAGATGCAGGATCCAGAGCAAGTGAACGAGCTTTGTCAGAACGTCCATATACATATATTGGATACAGGCCACATTCTCGAGTAAACTCCTCTTACAACTGATTGGCTGATCACAATCAGTTGATGAAGGATGATTGCATCAGATCATGAAAGGTAGCATGACTACATCATTACATAACTGCGAAAATACATCATTACATAACTTCCAAACTACATCATTACGTAACCATCAAACCACTGAGAATCATGGCCCATCTAAGGTGACACACAACCTTAACCATTACAGTTAGCTTTAGAATTAGTGTTGGTTCTGCAGAATCAGGAGACCACTGAATTTTTACTCAGTAGCAGCCACAAGGTTCCAACAGCAACAGTTAAAACACCAGCAGAACTCTAGCAGATTAGCAGTGAGTGTGAGTTCATGAGATCCAGCCTAAAAATAGTCATGGTTTCTTGATTTCTGAATATCTTCTTTCCCTTTTGCTAGTCAGCACCCTTTTACTGCTCAAGTCACTCACGACACCTCCCATTATTTTTCCAGCCTTTCCAATATCTTTAAAATTAATTTCCTGTCTTAAATCTCTGTTTTAAATACCTGGAGTAGTTTCTGATTTCCCAACTAGACATTGTCTAATACTTCAATTATGGAACAAGATGCATTCCAAAGATTGATTGTCATTCATCTATCTCAAAATCACTACAGATATCCTGATAGAAATAATATTATACACAACTGTTAGTTCCCAGATTACCCATTTCATATTTTGTATGAGCTTCTTATAGCTAATAAAGTAGAGGGGAAAACTGACACAGAATAAGAATGAGTACTTTCCCACAACTGAGAAAAATCAACTTATGAGGTAAAAGTACAAAATAAATTTAATTTACTAAGGTGAGGAAGACAAGTTTGGGAAAGCTACTGAAATAACAGTCAGCAGAGCTACTGGTAAAGCAAAGCAAGTTAGGAGATCACACCTCATGTGAGTGGAGAGTATAGAACAAAGGTGTTCCCTCTAAATGGACAAAGTAGAGTAACACACACAATCCCTTTCTCGAACATTGCGCCTCTCCAATGCCCACAGAATGAAGAATCTGATGCAGGCAGCAGTGAGGAAGGTGAAGTGAACTTAGCCAGGTCTTGGTAGCTGGCCAGCTATGGTGTACTTCACTTTAGCAGACACTCTGGGGAGGACAAGAAGAAGGAATGTGGCTATGACCTGCAACTAGACCTACCAACCAGTGACAAATAACAAATGGTACTTCATGCAAGCACTTGCATGTAAAGGTGGGTAGATCATGACAGTAAGGAGTTTGGCAACAGGAAATACGTTCTCAGAAGTCGGGGTGCCCTGTACCGGGAGTAAGACTCCCAAACACCAACCAAAATGCCACTTCACAGCAAAGAGAAGAAGAGCTAAAACAGCAAGGTAGTAATCCTGCCCTAGAGAGCACGGGGTACTTGGTAAGTTGCCAAGACAACAATTCAGCCAGAGAGGAACAGACCAGAAGCCCTTTGATCAGACAAGTGACCAAATTCACAACTGTCCTGGAAGTAGGTTAGTGAGTCCCAGTTGATGGAATAAGTTTTTAGTTCTTTGCTGTCTATGATTAAGCTTGGTTCTAAGGCTCATAGGCGATATAATCAATGGCCCAAGTTATAGATAGAGAAAACCAGATAAGACTTAAAATCTGTAGATTATTATTAATATTTTTACCACCCACTGGCATTTTAGCCCTTCCGCAGCAGACTTGGGGTAGGAATGTAGCAGAAATAGTATCTCACCTCATGAATATGGATCATGAAGGGGGGGGGAGGGGATACCCTGAGGAAGCCGCAGGCAGAAGCAAGGAAGAGTACAGGGTATAAACATGAAGCAACAGCAAAGGGAAAAGAACAGCTGATGGAAGTTAAGTATAGTAAGTGGAGGCTACCTATAGTATAATTTTTTCATGTAAATCAAGCATTTGTTCACAACTCCAGATAGTGCCAGCCCCATTGCACTTTTTACAATATTGATATGTGCTTCTATTTTTAGTCTCAGGGTTTTTCTTGTTTGTTTCTTTTTTTTTTTTTTCCAAAGTAGGCAGAGGTAATAGGCATTTGGCTGACAGTCTAACTCTGCAAATTGCTGCTCTCAAAAGGAGAAAAGGCAGTTAAACACAGATGTAGGATACTGGGTCTTGGGTAATGAGCCCAGCATGTGGTAATGGACTCATTGTTGCCACACACCAAAACAGAACAACACTATTATATAATGTTGACCTTTTGCCCTGAAGAAAGGTATAACATAAATGAGGTACAGAAGAGGAACTTGAAATGATATGGTTCTATCTCTGTAATGTTAGTACCCTTCAAAGTGCACCAGTTTAATGGCATGAGGGTATTTGACAACAGAACGAAATAAGACACGGGCAGAGGGTCAAAGCAGAAAAAACTCTATTTTCCTCTTCTGTAGCTCATTTATGTTATACCTTTTACTCTCAGAGGTATGTGGGTAAACATTTTTTTTTCAAGATACGTTTTTTAATAGCTTTTATTGTCTGTAAATGGCAACTACAACAGAAAAAATACACAGATCGTAGATAACTAAGTGAAGTTATCACTCCCAAATATTGACACAGAGAATTTTACCTTTTTTTCATTAGAAACAATTGGAAAATAAATAAACAACAGAAAACTTAGAAAACAAACAACCAAGACAAACGCATTGGCTTGAAGTTTTATTACAAGTCTTAATGCATCTAACTGATAATAGATATAAGAGATCTAAGTCCCCATAAAGAACAAAATAAAAGACCTCTCTGAAATGAAGACTTTTATGCAAATTATTTTGTTAAATTCAAATAATTTTTTTCTCTAATCCCAGAGTTTCATGATAATAGCTGGTGATCTGAATTCAAGAATATTTAGTGTTCAAAGAATACTTAGAAAAGACCTACATTTACTAATCTGTTTCACCAAGCAAAACATTAAGCTTTACAAGAGCAGTTAGAGTCTGTTATGTATGAAGAAGAAAATCAGGGTACCAAATTATAGATTCTAGGTGTTATTATTCATATGTAAGAAGGTTTTATATAGGAGAAAGGGGAAACCCAAACACACACATACACACATACCCCACATGGCTATATTGAAATGATTTCTTGAAAGAGACAGGTGGGGCCCTAGTAATCAAATACCCATAAATGGCTGTGCAGTAAAAACCAAGGACTGATGCAAAGCAGAGAAGTAAGAAAGTATATTAACTAAAGACAATGAAAACTATACAAACACTAACGGCATATATATATGTATATATATTGCAATTGCTCATTTCTGAAAAAAAAGAAGAAGAACAACCAAAAAAACAGGGAGGATAAACCAGAAACTAATGGAGCCCTATTGGTGCAGTGCTTAAGAGCTTGGCTGTTAACCAAAAGGTCAGCAGTTCAAATTCACCAGCTGCTCCTTGAAAACTCCATGGGGCAGTTCTACTCTCTGTCCTGTAGGGTCATTATGTGTCAGAATTGACTCAACAGCAGCAGGTTGGTTGGTTGGTAAAGAGATTAATTACCTATAGAAGATGAGTAGAAACAAGGTAGAAATGATGGGAACATGTAAACAGGCTAACAGGAATGAGTAGTAATACTTCTCTGACTTTATCTTTTCGTAGTTCTGACTTTGGAATCACGTTAATGTATCAAACACTCAAAATAGAAAGAATAAAAAGAGTAATAGATAAATCTAACTCAAATACAAATGAATAACGTATCTAGACTAAGTTACTTTGGAAAATGTTATGCTGACTATATATGCAATGGCTAATGAGAAAAAGGAACTGTACACAAATATTGTGCTCCTAGTTGGTACATTTGTTTTTCACAGGGATGTGGCTTAGCAAGTATGAAATTATTTTGTGTGTATAGTAAGACTGAACAATAAGCGATCATATTCTGTGTACTAAGAACCCAGTTTCTCACTGTTGGAGAAAGGAGAAAAAGGAAGGAAAGGCGAGAGGCAAGAACGAACCCTGTAGTTTTGACTTGCAATTGGAAGTATCATTTTGAATGTATGGCTTTTAATATACACAAAGATAGCTAGAGATAGATATAGAAGTGAATGTGTGTGTACATGTGTGTATGTGTATGTACATGCAAATGTTTGCTAGTTCTGCTTGCTGAAAGGGCCAAGAAGCAAAAGCTTCTAGATTTTGGTTTCTAATACTATTTTCTAATAAATAATAATAATAACAAGCATCTTTGTGGAAATGTCTGATTCTAGGGCTGGAGCAGGGAAAGTACAAGAGTAGCATAAGAAAGTAAGGAAATGCTAAAAAAAAAAATTACAGGGGTGTGTCCAAAGAACACAAGAGTCAACTTCATGACCACACCTGGGAAATTCGAGCAAAAATAAATGATAATAGCATTGGATTATAACTCATAGAATAAAGCAAACAACAACGAGTAGATACTGATATAAATAAATAATTGAATAAAGGCAGGACATAAGCTCTTCATTATAATACAATACTAATTAAAGAATAAGCAATGAATGATGGAATTTTTCTTTTAAAAATCATCATTTGACAAAAATCACAGTAGTAAATGCTTCAGACAAGAATCATCAATGGATGCCAAAATTGTTGTTGTTGGCTGTCATCGAGTCACTTCCAACTCATAGCGACCTTATGTACAACAGAATGAAACACTGCCAGTTACTGCGCCATCCTCATGATCACTGTTATTCTTGAGCCCGTTGTTGCAGGTATTGTGTCAAAGAGTCTTCCTCTTTTTTACTCACCTTCTACTTTATCAACAATGATGCCCTTCTCCAGGGACTGGACCCTCCTGATAATCCATATTGAAAACACCATGGCTTGGGTCAAGTGCACGTTAGTTCTCAAAGTGACATCTTTGCTTTTTAACACTTTAAAGAGGTCTTTTGCATCAGATTTGCCCAATGACATGTCATTTGATTTCCTGACTGTCGCTTTCATGAACATTGATTGTGGATCCAAGTAAAATGAAATCCTTGACAACTTCAATCTTTTCTCCATTTATCATGGTGTTGCTTATTAGTTCAGTTGTGAGTATTTTTGTTTTCTTTATGTTGAGGTGTAATCCATACTGAGGGATACAGTCTTTGATATTCATCAGTAAGTGCTTCAAGTACTCTTCACTTTCAGCAAGCAAAGTTGTGTCCTCTGCATATTTCAGGTTGTTAATGTGTCTTCTCCAATTCTGATGCCGCATTCTTCTTCATATAGTCCAGCTTCTTGGATTATTTGCTCAGCATACAGATTGAACAAGTATGGTGAAAGGAAACAACACTGACGCACACCTTTCATCATCAATAAAAACAAAGACACTCTTAATGAAAGTAACAACCTGAATGAATCTTCAGGGAATTATGCTGAGTGACAAAAGCTAATTCCTAAAGATTCTGTATTGTATGATCGCATTTATATAATGTTCTTGAAACAATAAAATTATAGAAAAGAAGAAAAGATTAGTGATTGTCAGGGGTTAGAGCTTTGGGTGGGGGGTGGGGGGTGGGGGGTTAGAAAGATGGGAGGAAGCTGAGTCGCAGGAGGCAAATGCATGTAGTTATAAAAGGACAATAAGATTGGTGGATTATGGACTGCATCAATGTCAATATCTTGGGTGCAATATTGTACTACTGTTTTGCAGTATGTTACCATCGGTAGAACCTGTGTAAACATACATGGATTGCTCTGTATTATTTCTTACAATTGCACGGGAATCTACAGAATCTCAAAATAAGAAGTTTCATTTAAAAAAGAGAGAGAAAGAAAGGAAATCAAGTCTTAAAATGATTAGGTAACTTGTTCAAGGCCACAGAACATCAAAGTGGTCGAAATGGAACACAAACTGAGTGATTTGGTGCAAATTGACTTGAGTTATCTATGGAAAATTCAGACGGCTTTACAGGTGGAACTTCATATTCCACATACTAAGTAAGAAAAATAAACTATGTACTATTACATTCCCAATACAAGCCTAACCTTAAGTAAACAAGGTTGTCCCTAAATCTCTAGTCCCACTAACCTCTTGAGGGGAAGGAAGCAGTGATCTTTGGCTTGACTTCTACATGAGGTCAAACAGTGATTTCCATCCTGTGCTTTATTTAAGAAATGTGTTAAATTAATGAAAAAAGCCCAATCAAGACTTCAAAAAAAAATCTGAGCAAGAGTATTTATTTAGTTACAACCCAACAATATATTTTATTCAAGATTATCATCCTTAGAAGAAAGAAGTCACTTTTCATGTGATATTTTTTTTCTCTCTTCATATAGGTTTCTGATTATATTAAATACTTTTATTAGCAATATAGGATGATATTATGAACACAGAAAATTAATATCAGATTTGTTTGTCTCAAAACGCCTAATTTAATATTGTCGGTTATGACTCATTAATTATTTCTCAATTACTTAATTTAAAACCCCCATTGTACTCTTTCAGTTTTTCAGACTTTGTTAAGTTACCCTGGCCTCAGCTCTTTTCTTTCCTTATTCTTATGCCTAATACAAATCAAAGAATTTCAATACATTAGTTTGTGGATGCTTTTACTCTTATTGATGTCATTTATTCTAGAACTATCCTTGGATTTTGAAAGTGTAAACATTGTCTTCCTATTCTCAGTGGTTGCTAGTTATTCAAGTGGCGAAAATAAGAGAGATGCTACCACAACAGTCAGGAATGGTTGGATTGGTTACATTTTGCACAGAGGACTGCCACTCTGGTCCCAGTGAGAAAGATGGCCAACCTACAGGCATTGCAGCAAATGCTAACAAGATCAAAGGAGAAACAAGAGAAAATGCCATCTAATGCAAACCAAGTCACTGTTGAGAGTAGAAGGAATGCTAGTAATAATTACCCCAAGACAGTAAGCATAAACCTGGATATTCCCAAGGAAACTAGGACAGGTGGTCAACATAACACTATACATAAATACTCTTCTTTCTGATTTCTGAGCCCTAAATGTTAAACACAGATTGCGTTTCAAAGTGTTCTATAAATTTGTCTCCAAAAAGAGACTCATCAATTCTAAATAATATATTTTCTAAAAACTTCAAAATGCATATCAATCCATTAAATCAAAGTTAAAATAAAAGTGGGGGTAAAGAAAATCATATGTGTATGTTTAAATAAAAATAAATATGTATATGTGTAGCCCTGGTGGCACAGTGGCTAAGAGCTTGGCTGCTAACCAAAAGGTCAGCAGTTTGAATCCACCAGCCGCTCCTTGGAAACTCCATGCAGCAGTTTTACTCTGTCTTATAGGGTTGCTATGAGTCAGAATCAACTCAACAGCAATGGGTTTGTTTTATTGTGTGTATATTTGTTTGTTTTTTAATGTATATGTGTATACATGTACATATATGTGTGTGTGTGTCTATGTACACACACAGAAAGAGAGAGAAAGAGTTACAGTCATAGCTTAGAGTCATAGAGAACAAGAGCTGTGAGTCGGGACACCTGAGTTCAACTTTCATCTAGGCCACTATATCACATTTTCTGTTTTTGTGCCTCAGTATTTTTTGTATTTACAAAATGGAAAAACAAAAAAACAACCTACATTGTCTCACAGAGCTTTCCTGAGGTTAAATTAAAATAATCAGTGAGAAAATTCATTTAAAAACAGTTTGAGGTATTTTACATACACCAAAATGATTCTAGTTTGAAAGTCATGTATTGTAAAGCCTGATTATCAGTCCTTAAGCTCCTGGGTTTCAGGTCCAGGTGAGTTACTGGGAGGCATCCTTGTTTGAAGAATGGAAGCACTGGGGCCAAAATATCTTTGGTGAGATAATCTTTGACTTGACTGCTCCACAAAAGTAGAAACATAGAATTCTTTAAAGTCACATGCTCCATAAAAAAATGTATTATCCTACAAAAAGCATTTACCAAATATGCTACAAATGTTTTGATAACACAAATATGCAATTAAATAACATCAACAACGTCAGTGCATGAACATTTTTAACAGCATATATGTTATACTCTGATCACCAGGAAATTCAGAAACAAATTTAATTATGTATATTCATGTTATTAATATATTTTTGCTTCCTTTCTTTAGCCTTTACTTTTAATTTCTACTTCATTTAACTTAATTCTCAGTCTTTCACCTCTTTTGAGGCTGTTGCCATAGTTTGGGAAAGTGGAAGGTGAAAACATGAATTGCCGATGAGTTAAAGCCCAAAATGTTCAGCAACAAAGAACTGGTATTCCAAATATAACAATATTATTCATATAAAGCATTTCAGTAAATAAAATTTCTGGAGGGAGTCTAAGATAGTGGCAGAGTCAGATGCCTCATAACATCCCTCTTACAACAAAGGCTCAAGAAAATAAGTGAATTAGATATAGATGAAGACTTTGAAACCTTGAGCATCAAAGGCAAGACTGAAGAATCAGACCAAGTGCCATACAGAAGGAGAGACTGCACAAAAACAGTGGATGCAGAGAATTACAGATCACCATCACCCTACCAGCCAAACCTGCACAGTGTGGCTATATTGAGACAAAGAAAGCAGTATTCACAGCCAAAACCCCATCACCTACTGCAGCCAAGCAAATGCTACTCTACACCCATGCCCAGAGCCAGGCAGGAGTGCTCCCTGCCCTGCAAAAGTTAAGTGCATTCAACTCACCCACCCTGCCCCCTAGACCCCTAAGTCACAGGTTATCGGGCTTGCAGTGTCCCCCACCCCCTCACCCATCTCCCCCCACACGTGATCACCATTCCGTGGCACTCACCACTGCCCTGACCCCTGAGCCAAGGGCCCATGGATTGGCAGTGCCCTCCTTACACTCAGCCACTCACACTAGTGACGTGCAGTCCAGCGATGCCTGCCTCTCCACCTGGTCATCGGTACTGGGAGCCCATGGAACAGCAGCACCTGCTTCTCCACCTAGCCACCTGCGCTGGGGACCCATGGACTGGTGGCATCCCCTTTTCTGCCCACCCAATCACACTGGAGTTCCACGATCTGGTGGTGCCGCTTCTTCACAGCCATCCACATCAGGAGCCTATGGTCAGGCAGCACACCCTCTTCTGCCAAAGCACTCATGCCAGGAGACCAGAGACCAGTATCACCTGCTCCTACCCAGCCTCTCAAGCCTGGGCATGCAGACCAGCAGCATCTGCTTCTCTGCCTGTCTTCCAGCGCTGGGGGCTCAGAGACTGACGGCATTCCCTTTTCCACACAGCCAACTGCAGTGGGAGCTGTGAACTGGTGATGCCTGCTCCTGCACCCAGATGCTTGCATAGGAGGCCAACAGACTGGTGCCACATGCTGCTCCACAAAGTGACGGGCTCTGGGAGCCTGTGAACCAGAGGCACCCACTCCTATGCCTAACCACTCACCAAGGGCTCACACACCAGTGGCACCTCCTTCTCCCTCCAGCCTCTTGCTCCAGGGGCCTGAGAATTGGCAGCATACCCTCTTCTGCATCACACTTTAGCAGACAAAGACATGCCCTCCTAACAGATACCCATGGACTGGCAGCATCCCCCTGCCTCACCCCACACACTGCCCCCCTGCAACCAGAGGCTTGTGCCTGCTCCCACCAACCCCAGGCAACCCTGCTCGCGTGGGACTGTAGGTGTGAGTTTCTGTACCACCTACCTGGTGACAAGCAACCCAGGTACCCTTACCCCGAACATTCAGCAACCAGCAGTGCACACACACAACATCCAAGCCAGCAACCAATGAGAATGCTCCCTGCACCCATGCTCAGGTGACCAGCCAGATAGACACATCACCTCACCAGCAATACTAGCTACATCTTCAGCTACCTCACAAGACTAGTGAGTAGAGATCGACACTCACACACTCAGCCACTGCCCTACTCACCCAGAGACAGGTGGTAAGAGCTCCAGTGTGGCCAGGCTAGCAACCAGAATAGTTCCTATGCCCCACCCACTTGGATATATCAAAACAAAACAAAAAATTAGGACACAGCAAACAAATATACAATACATAAATAAATGCAATGACACCTTAATACCTTGGAGAGAACAGACAATATCAAATCATATAAATAAGCATGACAAGATGGCTCCAGCAAGTGACCAAATGGAAGAACCAGAAATCCTTCCAGAGGAAGAAATGGTAATGGAACTACCTGATAAGGAATTCAAAAGACTAATATATAGGGTTCTCCAAAAGATCACGAAAAAGATCAAGGAAAACACAGACAAAACTAAGGAAAACACAGACAAAATCAAGGCAAACAAAATCAAGGAAAACACAAAGCAATAGAAAAATTCAGGAAAACAATTCAAGAACAAGATGACAAAATAAATAGACAATTAGAAAACATACAAAAAGCAGTAACTAGAAACAAAAAGAGTAACAATAAAATTTCACAAATAGGCAACTCAATAGAAGGACATAGGAGCAGAATCGAATCAATGGAAGACAGAATCAGTGAAATAGAGGACAAATCCTTTGTTACCAATTTGTTTGAGAAAAAATCAGGAAAAAGAGAATGAATAAAAATGAAGAAAGCCTAAGAACTAAGTAACTATCAAGAGGAAAAATTTACATGTGATCAGAATTTTAGAACAGGAGGGGGCAAAAAAGAAAAAACCACAGAAAGAATTGTCAAAGATTTGCTAGGAGAAAACTTCTCTAATATCATGAAAGATGAGAAGATATCTTTCCAACAAGCTAAATGAACCCCGCATAGGATAGACCCCAAAAAAGAGTCACCAAGCATATCATAATCAAACCAGCAAAAAACCAAAGACAAAGAAAGAATCCTGAGAGCAGCTGAGAAAAACAAAAAGTTACGTACAAAGGGGAACCAAAAAGACTAAGCTCTGATTACTCAGCCGAAGCCAACCAGGCAAGAAGGCAATGGAATGACATACACTGAAAGAAAAAAATTGCCAATCAAGAATTAATATATCCAGCAAAATTGTCTCTCAAATACAATGGCAAAATGAGGACTTTTCTAGATAAACAGAAATTAAGGAAATTTGTAAAAACTAGGCCAACCTCACAACAAATATTGAAGAAAATACTTCAGACAGAGAACCAACAACATCAGAAAACAACCTGAGATTAGAACACATGACAGTATCAGCCAGATAACAACTCAGACAAAGAATTCTCAAAAATAAAACAAAGCTAAAAGGCTGAAAACAGGAAACCAGACATGCCAATTTGTAAATGATGACAACATCAAAACAAAAAGGGAGAATAAATGATATAGTTATAGAGCTTTCATATGGAGAAGAAGTCAAAGCAATATCATGAAGTAAAAGACTGCATTATACTTAGGAAGATAAAAGTAAATTTCAAGGCAACCACAAAGAAAGTTTACAAACCTGCTCATCAAAAGAAAAAGAAAAACATAAACTCAGTAAACAAAAATCAGCCACAAGAAAAGAAATAAAAAGTAAATACACAAACAAAAAGAACTCAGCACAAAAAATTAAGCAGAACAAAAAACCATCAACACCATAAAGTAAAAAGCATAACAAAATGACAGAGGCAAACTCATACCTATCGATAATTCCAGTGAATGTAAATGGTTTAAATGCTCCAGTAGAGAGACAGAGGGTATAGAATGGATTAAAAAAATAGACTCCATCAGTATGCTGTCTACAAGAGACACATGTTAGGCACAAAGACATAAATAAACTAAAACTCAAAGGATGAAAAACATATATATCAAGCAAACAATAATCAAAAAAGAACAGGAGTGGCAATACTAATCTCTGATAAAGTAGATTTTAGGCAAAATCCACCATAAAAGATAAATAAGGACATTATATAATGATTAAAGGGTCAATCCACCAAGAGGACATAACCATAATAAATATGTACTCACCCAATTACAGGACTCCAAAATACATAAAACAAATTTTAACAGCATTGAAAAAAGAAATAACAGTTTAACAATAATCGTAGGAGACTTCAACATAGCACTTTTGGTGAAGAAAAAAACAACTAGAAAGAAACTCAACAAAGATAATCAACCAACTCAGTCTCATAGCCATATACAGAACACTCCACCCAAAAGTAGCATGGTATACATTCTTTTCCAACGCACAGGGATCATTCTCCAGAATATACCACACTTTAGACCACAAAGGAAGCCTCAATAAAATCCAAAACATCAAAATAATACATAGCATTTTCTCTGATCACAATGCTATAAAAGTAGAAATCAGTAACAGGATGAACAAGGAAAAAATTCAAATACATGGAAACTGAATAACACCTTGATTAAAAACCACTAGTTAATAGAAGAAATCAAAGATGAAATTAAAAAAAAAATCCTAGGATCAAACAAGAATGAAAATACAGCAAACCAAAACCTTTGGGACACAGCCAAAGCAGTGCTCAGAGATCAATTTATAGCAATAAATGCATACAACAAAAAAGAAGAAAAGGCCAAAATTAAAACACTAACCCTACAACTAGAACTAACAGAAAGAGAACAACAAAAGAAGCCCACAGTCACCAGAAGAAAGGAAATAATAAAGATTAGAATGGAAATAAATGAAACTGAGAACAGAAAAACAATAGAATCAACAAGACCAGAAGTTGTTTTTTTTTAAAGATCAATAAAATCAACAAACCACTGGCCAAATTGACAAAAGAAAAGAAGGAGAAGAAGAAAATAATTCAAATAAGAAATAACTTGGGTGACATGACAAACAGAACCAACTGAAATGAAAAGGATCATAACAGAATGCTATGAAAAACTGTACTACAATAAATTTGAAAACTTAAAGGAAATGGACAAATTTCTAGAAACACACTAGCTACCTAAACTAACACAGACTGAGGTAGAAGAGCTGAACAGACCCATAACAAAAGAAGAGATTGAAGAGGTAATAATAAAAAAAAAACCCTACCCCAGATGGTTTCACCAGAGAACTCTACCAAACGTTCAGAGAAGAGCTTACACCAATACTACTCAAACTATTTCAGAGAATAGAAAAAAAAAAGGAATACTCCTGAATTCATTCTATGAAACCAGGATAACCCGATAGAAAAGCCAGACAAAGACACCACAAAAAAACAAAATTACAGACCAATATCCCTCTTGAATATAGATGCAAAAATTCTCAACAAACTATAGCCAATAGAATTCAACAGCATATCAAAAAAATAATGCATCATGACCAAATAGGATTCATACCAGGTATGTAGGGGTGGTTCAACATAATCCATCAGATAAATAGAACAAAAGAAAAGGATCATATGATCATCTCAATTGACACAGAAAAGGCATTCAGCAAAGTCCAACACCTCTTCCTGATAAAAACTCTCAGCAAAATAGTCATAGAAATAAATTCCTCAACATAATAAAAGGCATTTCTACGAAACCAACAGTCAGCATTATTCTCAGTGGAAAGAAACTGAAAGCATTCCCCTTGAGAATGGGAACCAGACAAGGATGCCCTTTATCACCACTCTTATTCAACATTGTACTAGAAGTCCTAGCTAGAGCAATAAGGCAAGAAAAGGAAGTAAAGGGCATTCAAATTGGTAAGGAAAAAGTAAAATGATCCCAACACACAGATGGTATAGTCTATACATAGAAAATCTCAAAGACTCCACAAGAAAGTCACTGGAACTAATAGAAGAATTCAGCAAAGTAGCAGGATACAAGATCAACATACAAAAATCAGCCAAATGCCTCTAACCAACAAAAAGAACTTTGAAAAGGAGATTAGGGTAACAATACCACTTACAATAGCCCTCCAAAACATAAAATACTTAGGAACAAATCTAACCAAGGACGTAAAAGACCTATACAGAGAAAACTACAAAACACTACTGCAAGAAACCAAAAGAGACCTACATAAATGGGAAAACAAAGCATGCTTGTGGATAGGAACACTGAACATGGTGAAAATTTCAATACTACCCAAAGCAATCTGTAGATATAATGCAATCTTGATCCAAATTTCAATAGCATTCTTCAATGAGATGCAAAAACCAATCGTCAACTTTATGTGAAGAGACCCCAGATAAGTAAAGCATTACTGAAGAAGAACAACAAAATAGGAGGCCTCACACTACCTGATTTCAGAACCTACTATAGAGCCACAGTAGTCAAAACAGCCTAGTACTGGTACAATGACAGACACATAGACCAATGGAACAGAATTGAGAACCCAGAGGTAAATCCATTCACCTATGAACAGCTGATCTTTGACAAAGGACTAAAGTTCATTAAAGGGGGAAGAGACAGTCTCTTTAACATATGGTGCTGGTAAAACTAGATGTCTATCTGTAGAAAAATTAAACAAGACCCATACCTCACATCATACACAAAAACTAACTCAAAATTGATCAAAGACCTAAATATAAAACCTAAACTATAAAGATCATGATGGAAAAAATAGGGACAATGCTAGAGGTCGTAACATATGGCATAAATAGAATATCTAATACAATTAAAAATGCATAAATATCAGAAGATGAACTAGATAAATGAGACCAACTAAAAATTAAACACTTATCCTCATCAAAAGACTTCTCCAAAAGAGTAAAAAGAGAACCTACACCCTGGGAAAAATTCTTGGCTACTACATATCTGACTGGAGTCTTATTCTTAAATGTATAGAAAATTTCAACATCTAAACAACAAAAAGACCAACAATCCAATTAAAAAATGGGCAAAGATATGAACAGACACTTCACCAAAGACATTCCGGCAACTAACAAGACACATGAGGAAATCCTTGCAATCATTAACCATTAGAGAGACACAAATCAAAACTACAAATAAGATACCATCTCACCCTGACAATAATGACACTAATCAGAAAAGCAGAAAATAACAGATGTCAGGGAGGGTGCAAGGAGATTGGAACTCTTATACACTGCTGTTGGAAATGTAAAATGATATAACCACTATGGAAAACGATATTGTGCTTCCTTAAAAAGATAGAAATACCGTATGATCCAGCAATCCCACTCCTAGGTATATGCACTAAAGAAATATGAGCCGTGACACGAATAGACATATGCACACCTATGTTCACTGCAGCATTATTCACAATAGCAAAAAGATGGAAACAACCTAAGTGACTGTCAACAGATGAACAGATAAACTATGATACATACGCATAATGGAATACTATGCAAGGATAAAGAATAATGACTAATCTGCAAAACGCCTCACAACATGAATGATTTGGAGGACATTATGCTGAGTGAAATAAGTCAATCACAAAAGGATGAACATTGTATGAGACCACTATTATAAAAAAAAAAAAAAAGAAAAGGTTTACGCAGAAAAAAATAAATAAAACATTCTTTAATGGTTGCCAGGGATGGGAGGAGGAGGGAAGGAAAATTACTAACTAGATAGAAGACACATGATAATATTGGTGATGGAAAAGGCAATACACAACATGGGGGAATTCACCACAACATGACCAAAGTAAAGGAAGACACCGAGAGGAAGGCAAGAATGAAGGACAACTATGGTAATTACTATAACATAGACAATTCTGCAACAATAGTATTAATAAACAATAATTTACAAATGGATACATAGGTAGATGTTGTTGTTAGGTGCTGTCAAGTCAGTTCTGACTCATAGTAACCCCATGTACAACAGAACGAAACACTGCTCAGTCCTGCCCCGTCCTCACAATTGTTGCTATCTTTGAGCCCATTGTTGCAGCCACTGTGTCAGTCCATCTCATTGAGGGTGTTCCTCTTTTTCACTGACCCTCTACTTTACCAAGCATGATGTACTTCTCCAGGGACTGGTCCCTTCTAATAATAAGCCCAAATTACATGAGATGAAATCTTGCCATCCTCACTTCCAAGAACTCTGACTGTATTTCTTCCAAGACAGACTTGAGGTAGATCGATAGATAGGTATGCTAAAGAGGTGTGGGAGGGTGTAAGGAAGCACACTCACCTGCAAATATAGATTTGGTTGTGGGTATTTCTACATACTAGTTGTAGGTGTTGCATGTATCTTAATACAGACAATAGAGCACACAGGGGCACAGTCATGGAAACTTATTAGACATAACAAAACACCTCATGGGATAAAGTTCCTAGGCTTGAAGGCAAAGGACCAAAGACTCAGGGGACATCTGCATCAATTGGCACAGCATAGTTCATAAAGACAATGTTCTGCCTCCTACTCTGGTATGTAGAGTCTGGAGTCTTAACAGCTTGCAAGTGGCCATCTAAGATACAACTATTGGTCTCTTCCCAACTGGAACAAAGGAGAGTGAAGAAAATCAAAGACTCAAGGGAATAATTAGTCCAAAGGACTTATATACCACTTACAGACCACATGAACCACAGCCTCCACCAGAACTAGGCGGTACTCAGCTACCACTATGGACTGCTTTCACTGGGATCACAACAGAGTGCCCCAGACAGAATGGGAGGAAAATATAGAACAAAAAATCAAATTTACAAAAAAGACCAGACTTACTGATCTGACAGAGACTGGAGGAACCCCCAAGACTAAGGCCCTAAAACACTCTTCTGACCTGGAACTGAAGCCATTTCTGGGGACCAACTTTCAGCCAAACAGACAGTCCCATAAAATAAACAGTAACATCTAAGAGGAACATGTTTCTTAGAACAATCAATTATATGAGATCAAAAGGACGTTTGTCCAAAAGCAAAGTTGAGAAAGCAGGAAGTGGTAGAAAATCTGGACAAAAGGAAATGGGGAACCCCAGGTGGAACTGGGAGACTGGTGATACATTGCAGGGAATGCAACCAGTGTCATGTAACACATGACGTACAAACTATTGGATAGGAAACTAATTTGTTCAGCAAAGTTTCACCTAATGCACGATAAAAATAAAAATAAAAAATTTTTTCCAAACTCCTTTTTGAATGCTATTTTAAAGTGCTATATGAGTCTTCCATCACCACGGTTACCAAAACAATCAAAACCACAGGACCAACTTTCAATTTGACATTCATTTTCCTTCCAATTATTGTGACTCTCCCCTTGGCACAGAAGTGCCATTGATTACATACGAAGATTTACATGTGGGAGAACCACATGGCTGTTGAAGGGGGATAAATATTCATTCTTTTTAATCCTTGTTCTCAAAGTTTCTTTACTAGACAGTAGCCTTCTGAAAGCAATAGATGCTCCTAAACAGGACAAAATAATAATAATAATAACATTACTTATAGAAATCTCAGTGTCCCCTCTCTTTTGGTCTTTAGAATATTCTAATATTTTTAAATACTGTTACCACATCCATTGAATTTTCTTTACAAAACATTAGAATTGAAAACTACATTCGACAGTTAAATTAAGAATCAAGTCAGTCAACAAAAAGGACAATCCATATAAAACTATTTATGTAGACTAATCTATTTTGTAGATACAGACTATATGGACAAATAGATAATATGTAAAATTATATACCCTCATTCAATCCAAAGGACCATGCATTCACATATAAACATGTTGTCATCAGCTTGAAACCTGTATTAAGGTGGTGATTGTTTTTAATTTCCAAATGTCTTTTTCAATGCCTCATCAGGGAACTTCTAGGCAGGAGCTGTGAGAAAAATGTAGCCTGAATATAAAATCAGGAAAACTAAAATGATGTTTTTAGAAAGGTGAGTTTTAGGAACTTTGCTCTATATTTTCTCTTTACCAGGTATACCTATTGCTTAGGACAGTGGTTCCCAACCAAGGGCGATATTGCCCCCCCAAGGGACATTTAGTACAGTGGTTAAGAGCTCAGCTGCTAACCAAAAGGTCAGCAGTTTGAATCCACCAGCAGCTCCTTGGAAACCCCACAGGGAAGTTGTATTCTGTCCTATAGGGTCTCTATGAGCAGGAATCAACTCGATGGCAACGGCTTTTGGTTTGGAGACATCTTGATTGTCTTAGGGGGAAAGGTTTCTACTGGCAAACAGTGGGTAGAGGCCAGGGATGCTGTTAAATATCCTACAATGCACAAGGCACCCTTACAACAAACAACTATTTGATCCCTGTCAAAAGTGCCCATACTGAGAAACCCTGTTCTAGATCAAGGATAACGAAAGTTTTTAATCCTAAGAATCCACTGTAATCTGTGTAAGATGCCAGATGTGTCTTTTTTCCCCCTTGCTTTTTTTTAAGAAAGATATTGAGGCTATGTCCAATCATGAGGGAAGAAATATTGGTATTTTAGTGACGTCTGACATGGGTGAAGGATGAGGAAGGTATTTGTTTGCTTCTGATCCATCAAATTGCTAACGACCTAAGAGGTTGTTATCTAGTAAATAAGTTCTCCTCTTCTGGCTACCATTTTTCCTTATGTGTTTCAGCAAAGAAAAGTTAACCTGAGACAGAGCCCAAAAAAGTGTAAAATCTATTTGAGTTGAGGGGTGCTTTGTTTTGTCTCAGCACTTTCATGAGTAACCCATTCCCATTCTGAGTTCCACTAGCTGCCTTTTACATACATTCATAAACACTTGAAAGCCTATCACTGTAGTTAACTGTACAATGCGAAATAACAATTAAAACTACATATTTGAAACTTTAACCATTTGACTCAATGACTTCTTTTATATACAGATGACTACTGGTTGGTGAGATTTTTTTTACCTATGATAGAAAACATAAATTAACATGTTCAGCAGAATTTCTGAAAAGTATTTACTAGGTTATGCTTTGGACACCTAGAAGTTAATGTACATTTTCTTTACCAATCTTACAGCATAAAATATTCAAAATTGTCCAAAAATAGTATCTTGATGATGATGTCCAAAATCTGATTGGCTTGGCTTCCTAAAGCAGCAAGCAGCAAAAACATGTTTTGCAGAAATGATACAGCTTATGCCAAGATGGGATGGTAATTATCATCAGCTTTTATGTTTAATGGTGATAGGATGTTATTACAGCTGCCATATCTAGTAGCTGTCTTATAATCAAGTTTAAACATAGTCCTGGGGTAGCTGAGCCCAGCTCTGTGATTTCGTGAAGGGAAAAAAAGCATTTCATGAAGGGTTCTTAAACACACCAAAGGAGAAAAACAAAGTTATTTGCACAGAGGTACAATTAAAACTCAGTTCGCCCCCTTAAGGTTTTTCTCCCTGAGCTTAATGCCTGGAGAAAACCAATCTCTTTCTAGTATTACATATTATCATTATCTATGATTATCACCTCATTTTTCTCCTCAAATTTTCTGATGATTTCCTGTCACTCTCAGAGTAAAACAGAAATCCTTATGATGGTCCATGTCCTACACAATCCAGCTCGTCACTAGCTCCCTGGCTTCCTCTCCTCCTTCTCTCATTCTTGCTTACTCTCCTTTACTTAGCTTCACTTGTCTGAGTCAGAATCGACGTGATGTCAGTGGGTTTCTTTGTTTGGTCTCCCTGCTATTCCTCTAAAAAGGTAAACATTTTCCTACGTCAAGGACTTTAATTTACTATTTGCTCTGCTGAGAATACTCTTCCCTTAGATTTTTGCGTAATTCACTCTCAATTCTTTACTGTCTTTCTTCAAATGTCACCTTGATCACCTAACTATGTAACTCCCTGCAAAAAACCAAGAACCAAACCCACTGCCATTAAATAGATTCCGACTCATAGCAACCCTACAGGACAGAGTAGAACTGCCCCATAGTGTTTCCAAGGAGCTGCTGGTGGATTCAAACAGCCAACCTTTGGTTAGCAGCCGAACGCTTAACTACTGTGCCACCAGGGCTCCATAATTCCCCCACTCCTTGTTTAATCAAACCCTGCTCACCCTCTATCCTCTTCCCCTGCCTTATTTTTCCCCGTAAGGGTGTATTCTTTTCTCCATTATTTTTTGTTTGTTTGTCTGTTTTTCCTCTATGTAGTCTGAATAAATTGTGCATTAATTGGAACCATTTTTACTTTATGTATCTTCACACCATTCGACCTAACATACTTAAATACTGTATTGTCATTTGAATGATACAATTTGAAATCAATCTGAATTCATTATTTAATCACAAATCACATGGATTTTTTTCGCCTGATGCAGGGTATAATTTTGGTTAGTTTCCTTGAAATGCAGAGACGCTTTTGTAATAGCTGAAATGAGGAGTATAATCCAACCATTCAAAAAAATTATATGATGGCAAACATTAGTGATTTTGCTATAATTCTTATTTTGCTCCTCTGCCGTTTGAATTACTTTTTTACTTATAAAGAAGAATATCAGAGCATTTTAGTGATCTTTATATTTCCAGCTTCTTGCACAGTGCCTGGCATATACTAATCAATAAATGTTGGTTACCTTAAACAATGAGTAGACTAATTAGTAATAGAATAATTCCTAAATCCATCTTTGAAAACAAAGGCTCTATACTCTATTTTATGTCTTTCCGTGATTCAAAAAATATGTAAATATTGAAACAAATCAGTTTCTATGAATGATCTTTCTCAATATTTAAAATAAATCTTTTGGTGACCCAATCTATTGTTCTCTCTAACTTGTCCTTAGTCTTGGATTAACTTAATAATAATACCCCTTGCTGGAGACGTGATCCATTAGACACAAACCACATAATTCAAAATTTACAGGGAGCTTGCTGTTGGTGGTGTTATAGTTGTTGTTGTTAGTTGCTGTCGAGTCAGTTCTAACTCATTTTGACCTCATGCACCACAGAACGAAATACTGCCTGGTCCTGTGCCACTGCCATGATCAGCTGCAGATCAGACAATGTTCCATGGTAATCCTTAGAGTTTTCACTGACTGATTTTCAGAGGTAAATTGCCAGGCCTTTCTTCCTAGTCTGTCTTAGTCTGGAATCTCCAGTGAAACCTCTCCAGCATCATAGGAACACGTAAGCCACCACAGTACGGCAAACTGACAGATGGGTGGTGGTTGCGTGTGAGGTACTGAGGGGTTACCAAAATGAAAATCAGGATATTGATTCCGAGAGTATAACAGAAGCCCACCACTATGACTGGCACTATAATAGGTGATTTTTGTTTATTATGTAATTTAACTATCAAACATATGAGGTGATATTCTCTTTTTATGGAGAAGGAAACTGAGTTTTAAGGAATTTATAACTTGCCCAAGGTCATCCAATATGGAAGTGGCAGAAATAGCATTCAGAGCCCATGGAGTGAGCTTCTTAAGCTTTTGCTGTCTTTACAATTCCACAGTTGCCTCCCTGTAAGACAATGGTAGCTCTATCAAAGTTCATTCTCCCTGGTTTTATGGACGCAATCCAAAAGAGAAAACAAACATTTATAAACTTCTAACCACTGCTACTCCCATTATGAATGCCTCTGAAATAACAAAGTCCTACAGCACCGCTATAAAAGTGATAAGCATATCTCTAGGATGGGCCCAATTTTATAGCTTTTGTTAATAAGTAAAAGCTGTTCAGACGATATTGCTTTATTTAGGTATTTTTTCCTTTGTACATAATATTCTTGCTGCCACAAACATCTTCTCAGGTGGTTTTCTCTAAACACAAATGAATAGTAAGCTCCTAAGTACAATGTAAAAAGAAAATGCTCTGAAAAGCAAGTGACGGCAAAAACTCTGTTATTAAGCAAATTGTAATAACCATGGGTTCGGTTTTTTCTTCGCTCCCATAAAGGATGAAGAAATGTATATGCAATCAAGCATTATATCAAAGAAAGCTGTTTTAAGCCAAGATTCTTTATTTCTTGTCAAAGCAAACACCAGCTGATGTAAAATATATACATATGACTGATAGATTAGTTTTATAGCATCTGTAGGGAACTGAGATCATCTTTCTGTATGGAAATAAACACATTTCACTTGGAGGAAAAGCCAGCTTGATGCTGGCTGTGTAGACACTAGTTTGGGAGAAGACTTTGATCCCCGTGCCGAGGGGGAAGAAAGAATTATAGTGTGTCACATAAAGACTTGCTCAGGCTTTAAAGAAGGAGACCTCAGATGAGTCTCATTTATAATTCTTGCCTGATAGCCTGCAGACAACAGTGGCACTCAGGGTGACTGAGGAGTCAGCCTCTGCCTGCCCCTTAGCAGGTGGCAAAAAGACGTCATCTCACCCATCTGCAAGTTAATAGGGCTGGAGAAGCATTCCCCTTAAATCACAGTCCGATTACCCAAACCCCATAGGGAAAAAAAAAAAAAAAAACTATTATTTGAGTAACAATGAAGAGGGTCACTAGAAGGGTAATTACAAAGTAGCCATAAAAAGCAACTCAGTACAACAACAAAAGTAAGATGATAAAATAGAATGTCCCTAGGTATTTTCAAGTTTGGTTTCTTAAGAGTTTTGGCTCTTGTTAACCTTCATTTTATTTTTCAGTGGTAGTTGTATCTTTTAGGAATTAAATTACAACCTGCTCATTCGAGAAAACTGCATGAAAAAGCTTCCCTGCCTTCATTGTCAAGAGACTGAAAGAGTTCAAGTCAAGCATGAAGACAGTCAGGAGACAATGCGTTCTTAAGGGGAGTGTCACATAGCACAGGAGAGCCTAATCTAAAAAGCCATCTAGCAATGTGTGCTGCAAAGATCCCTTAAAATTGTTCTATTCATGGACTACCAAAACTAGCTTCCATCTTGGAAAATTCTTCCCAGCCTCTTCAGAATGATGCTTGCTTTTCCTTTCATCTCATTTCCTCCCAACATTAACCCTTCGGTGAGGCAGCTCCAAACACGGATAAATGAAATGCCTGTGAATCCCATCACCAACAGACATCTGTGTCTGTAGAGAGAGCATCACTCAGCCCCTACCTCTTTCCAGTACATGTTTAAAAACAGATAATCAAAGATGATCAACATGTGGCTATAAGTTAGTAGAAACGGATTTTCCACTCATAATTTATCATTCCAACAGTGTGAGAGTCAGTATGTAAAGTCCCTGGCAGAGTGTTGCACGTATGAATTGCTGCATAGCCCAATATTGGAATATTCTCAAACTATTTATGAGTCACTCACAAAAATCAATCTCATCACCTCAATTAAACCCAACTTGATCAACCACTGCATTCATCAGACTTGGCTGCAAATGCCTGTTTTTTCAAATTGAACTCTTCCTTTTCGAAGTATAAAGATCTTCCATTACTGACTCATTGCAGATAGATTTGTAAATGCCACTGGCAAATTCCGAAAGAATAGCTCAAAAATAACAAAGGCAGCACCTTTTGGCGAATAAATATCTATCACCACGAAAGGAATTACTTTGAAAATTGGCTCACGCCTTTGGATATACATCTTGGTATATTATTTTGAATGTAGTATCATGGCTGTGCTGGGCATACTTTATTTTAGCACTAACTGAGCTAGCTTCCTCTTAAACATACAGATGATACTATAGGTTAAAGGTTATACTCTTGGTAGTTTCTAAGGAAAATATTTGTAGTTTATCAAATCTGATTCAGAATACATTAGAGTACTGACTCTACAAATTTTGGAATAGACATTTATAGCCAATAGTAATAATTAGCATTTCTTCACATCTTTAGTTTTTGTTTTTCGGTTTTTTTGTTTGTTTGGCCAATGTTATAGCCCAGCTGGCCTTATTTTGGGTACTGGTTCAAAATGATTTATGTGAATTAATTCATATTACTCATAAAGCATTGTATTGGTTGTCATTATTATGTCTATGTTACAGATGGAAGAAAACCAAAAACAGACAAAAAAGCAAATTTATGTAACTTAAGAGAGAAATAAAATAATTTGCCAAAAGTTAGTGAGCTGAGATTTAAAGACAGGCAGTCTGACTCCAGGGCTTACTCTTTCAATCATTATTCTATATTGTCTTTTTTAAATTTTTTATGTACCTTACAATCGGATATTAATATAAATAGAGAATAAGGTAAATAGATTTACATCCAAGAAAATCCTATGGGGCAGTTCTACTCTGTCACATAGGGTCACTGTGAGTTGGAATCAACTCCATGGCACCCAACAGAATTTAAAGATCAAGTATTCAGAAAATAATACAATAGCCCAGATGAGCTCTGATTAGGATTTTAAAAAGCAGAGAGAAGTAGGTTACAGTTCTAAAATACTTTTTGTGTCTTCTGTCAGTAGAACCTAACTAGATTTACAGCCTCTAAATATTACATTTTTTGAGGGGGGAGAGGGTGATGGTGCATGGGAAGGCACTGCAGGGAATGGAGCATACATGATTTTGATGTCCGATAGCCCTGAGTTCCAGTTTAGATTCTGCCACTTACTAGCTACTCTACTTGGCTAAATTATATAACATGCCTCAGCTTTCTCTTCTTTAATGTGAACGTAATATCACCTCTTCATAATGTTATTGTAATGAGTAAATTAAATTTGTGTAAATTGGCAGCATCGTATTTTTTAATTGAAAATAATATTTCTCTTTTATGGTGGGGACGGGAGACAGTGATGTCTGTGTTTCTCTTTCCACTAAAACAACTGGGCTGAGGATTATAGTCCAAGGAAAATATATTTCCTTCCTGTTATTCTATTTGTACTGTATTTTTCATGTCTTTGTAGTCTACAGTATCTCCCATGAGATTAATTTACTGTGTTTTTAAACAGCTCTTCTATATCAATAACAAAAACACTAAACACAACCAGATGGAATAGCATCTCACTAAAATGTCCTGGCAGCCACAGTAAATAGTTCCTTTGCTCCATCTCCTGTGCCCTAACCCTGGATAATTTCTGATAAGATCCCAGTTGTAGGGATCAAAATCAAAGCATTCTGTGGGTCTAGACTTTAAGGAAGGAGTCCTGGTGGCACGATGGTTAAGTGTTTGCATGCTAACCGAAAGGTTGGCCACTGGAACCCACCCAGCTGTTCCATGGGAGAAAGACCTGGCCATCTGCTTTCGTAAAGATTGCAGTCAAGAAAATTCTATGGGGTAGTTCTACTCTGTCACATGGGTTCAGTATGAATTGGAATCAACTCAACAGCACCTAACAACATCTGACTTTGAAGACCAAGGGAAGAATTATTCAGAGAAATTCTAAGACTAACCTCAGGAGAGGTTTAGAACACTCCCCAGGTTATCAGTGGTCACAGAGCCTTAGGGACTCCATGCTTAAGATAAAATATTTTGGAACAACTGATGTGCCATCACATCACAGTCTGAACAGGCAATGATATCAGAAGCTAAGGACTTAAAATTGCTCTGATTAGTTACACAGTATATTCCCAAGACCAAATTCTGATTTGATTTTATTTTAAATAATAAAATAAACATTTTCTTTAATTTAAATTTAAATGTATATTTGAAGAGTTTTACTTTTTCCAGACAGATGTTATTTCATTTTCTATTATTAATTTAGAAATGAAAGGGGATCCTAACCAGTATGTGTAATAACCCACATACTTTTAACTTTACAGCAGCAGCTAGTAAAGACAGCTACTGGTTATTGAGTTCTTGCTATATACCAGTCACTGTGCTCATTGTTTTAATGCATTTTCCTAGCTAATCTTACAACAAATATAGGAGACAATTATTGCCATATTTCATCTCTTCTAAGATGTACATTTTTTCACATATTAACCCCTAAAGTTGTGAGGCATTTGTAAATTACTATGCATTACAATCTCTAGGAGGTTATTGTATGAAAAATAATGCTGTTAGTTGCTGCCCAGTCAGCTCCAATTCAAACTTATGTGTCACAGAACTAAATGTCTCCTGGTCCTGCACCACCTTTATAATCATTAAACATAACAGGAGAATAAAACATTTATTCTTTACATACTCAACTTTGGCAAGAGTTGAATTATGTTTTTGGTTCAGGACATAAGAAAAGAAGTTGAGCTTATTCCTTCTCATTCTAAACAAAACATGAACTCTAAATATGAAAACATTTTAGAAACACCTTAAACAACTTCCAGGAAACATGAGCAGGTGAAGAAGAGCAGAAAGCATCCAAATCATAACGTACTTTGGCTCAGCTACAAGGGGATGGTATTTTGCATCATTTTAATTTTCAGATTGATATCACAATATCCCTGGGTTAAATTCAGAACAATGGTCAATTTTAAAAGTAATCCATTGGATTCTTAGTATTAACACAAAGGTAAAATTTAATCTACCTAAATATCATACTTAACAATAAACCCGTTGCCATCGCGTCAATTCTGACTCTATACAGAACAGAGTAGAACTGCCCCATAGGGTTTCCAAGGAGCAGCTGGTGAATTTGAACTCCTTACCTTTTGGTTAGCAGCTGAACACTTAACCACTATGCCACCAGGGCTGCGTACTTAATAATATGCTAACTAAATTTAAAATATCCACATAACGTTATCTCATAAATTCTGATTTAGAAAGATACCTCTGTACAAAATTTTCTCAAAATGCTTCTGGAAATTTCAGTTCTTTCACATTCAAATTTTTTTAGATCCTGATGTGAATATTCATAAAGTCTCAAAATCACGCATGTTAATAGAGAATCCACTGGAAGATTACTAAAACAACAAAGAATATGGGTTTTGTTTTCTGGTGTAAGCATTAGAGTATATAATTTTGTATTTCCTGAGGAGAATAAATTCTTAAGACAATAGCTTCTTCAAGAAGGGATATAGAAGAAAAACATAGAAGTAGCACAAAGAAATACATTTCAGTAACTGTGGTATTTGACTAATAGTTAAATTGAATGTTGATCATATACCCATAGAACTAGATTTGGGGAACACAGCAATTAAGTCCCTAATTACATTTTGGAAGTATCAAGTGAATCTAAAATCATTTTCAAATAATATTGTATGAATCATTATAGACTAAAAAAATAAATAAACTTGTGCCTCTCAGAGGAAAGCAAGATAAAGCAAGGATTCATTAGAGTTTTGGAGACACTAGCAAAGGAATTACATATTTGCTCCCGTAAAACATTACATCTATGTGCATGCTCGATGTTTATCCTGTATTCTTATTTTCCTTTATGTCAGTGTTGTATCAAGTTTGTGTTAAGAGTTAACTGATAGAGTGAGACCGCATCTGTTTAACCTGATGTAAACAAAAATAGCCCATTGCACTTAAGTAGGCCAACTCTTTAACAGATGCTTTTCTGCTGTCTTTGGTTCATTTAAAGACAGAACCAGCAGAAGAAAAAATAGGACAATTTCAAAGTCTTTTCAAACAAAGGTCTCACTGAATTTATAATTAGCCGTATTAGGTAAATGGTTACATGTGTTGGAGGAGGGAAGGTTATGGGAGTTGATAGTCGGGTATAGGTAAACAGAACCATATACTGGAGGCACATTCCTATTGTGTGGTGCACACTTTTTCTAGTAAATAGGAAATCTAAAATAATTTAGGTATACATTCATATTTGTACATATTTGGGAAACATATATATGCATGGGAGTATGCATATATAACTACGTGTGCATATATAAAAATGTTGCTTTTATTGTTAGGTTCCGTCGAGTTGGTTCTGACTCATAGCAACACTGTGTACAACAGAAAGACATTGCCTGGTCCTGCACCATAGCAATCATTGCTAAGCGTATATAAATGTAGATACATACATTGATGAATATAGAATATATGTTATGTAAAATTATATAGCTAACATTTATAAAATGCAAACTATGTGCTGGGAATAAGTTCAATGCATTACATATATTATCCTATTTAAATCTTTTGACACCCTTTAAAGTGGATCTTAATCTTCTCTGTTTTTATCAGTTTAGGAAATTTAGGCTCAGAGAAGTTAATTTTACCTGTTTGTCATTACACCGAAAGTAAGTGGCAGAGCCAGTACTAGAATGAATATCATCCCATATCTGCTGTGCAATCATTTCTGTGGTTAATAATAGTGGTGGGTGACTTTTAATTCTATCCACACTGAACCACACAAAGATGAATGCACAGCTCTCAGCTACAATTGATGTTTTCAGGGTCTATTACAAAGAAGAGATTTGACTCTCATTACTATTTTTCTCAAATACAGCCATATGTAAATGCTAAACCGATTACAGGAGTATTTATTAATGACAACAATACTACGTCAGGTATCATTTGATATAACCTAATACTGCTGTCAATATTCTTTATATTGATGACTTCGATGTTGACGTTCCTTATCCGTTTGTGTGGGTTATTTTGGTTAAGTAAGAATGATATGATACAACTCCCATTAACACTATCCACCATAACAATTTTGAGTTGTGGTAGAAGCTAACATTACCTTAAATATCATCAAAATAATTATTACTGAGGAAACTAGTAGAAATGATCTGCTTTATGGAGATATGAATAGTTATCTGAAGACACTTTATGCAAACGTTAAGCTATTTTCATGGACGATGATAAAAGCTGGTTGTTTTATTTGCCCTCAGTCTGTTGCATTGGAGAATCACTTGGATGGTAACTGAATATCGTTTGTGATCTTGTGACCCTCTGGCGTTGGGAATTTAAACCATCTTTGTAAAAAAGGATATGCGCACAGATGAGGAAATCAAATGATTGCTTTGGTTCTTTTCCCAAAACCATCTTGGCAAAGAGAGTTTCATACCCCAAAGCTCCACATCTGCAATCGCAAAATAATTCATATGTTGCCAAGCCATTGTGCACATTCCAGGACACCAGCCAAGATCTAATACTAGCATCATTAAGTGAAAAATATTGTAATGTTAAATACTGTATTTCCCTGCTTCATTTTGCCAATCAATGATGTCAGTAGAATCCTGTTCTTTAGGAAACTTAATTAAATTCTTTCATTCAAATAATCAACATTTGTGCTTCCCACCACTCGTTAAATACAGTCATTCTTTGTCTGCCAGCTGTGAGAACTTTTTACCCCATCCCCTCACAGAAACAAATGGAGAAAATAAGTTCATTTAACACTTAGATAATGAAATCCTGTTTAAGATACCATTCACTGGCATGTTACAATTTTAACGGTAAAGCTTAATCCTGAGATTTATTCAAGCCAAGTGGGTATCTGAGTTAATGAAGTTGGGTAAAAAATGAATTGCCTCAACTGACCGCATCAAAATGCCATTCTCTTCTCCAGATACAGAATATGAACATTAGAAGTTGTATTGCTTTAAAATTTGAAGATAAATCAAACCACAATCATACATTATATATTATGATTAACGTAAAAGGAGGAATTCTAGCTACAAACAAACTTTCAGACACGTCAAAACTAAAATTTGTTAATTTTACAGCATTTGAATAGAGATGTGTGCATGTGTGTGTGTTTGTGTCGTCAAAACACTGTCTGTTATTTTTATTTTTAGGTCATTATATCCTCTCTGCTCAATATAATACTCAGCACAGGTTTATCCATTAAGAGTGGCTTCTCTGTCTCTCTCTCTGTCTCGCAGACACACGCATGTGTGCATACATTCTCTTCAGGACATTTTTTAAAAATCTGTAGTTAGGTCATTATATGCATATTTTTACCTATCCACCCTTCATATCCCTAATATAAATTGTGTATTTGGAGACTTCTGGATGCAATTTTACTTAAGACTTCTAGGAAACACGTTTGCAATTATCTAAAATGTTTATAGAAATATTGATCTTTGATGTTGGAATACCCTTGGGAATTAGGATATTATTTGAAATCGCACATTTATTGCTGTTATACTGTCTCCTCCTATGTAAGCTCTGAAAACAGAAGATGGGCACTAGAAAAATATATGTACAAAATTCATTTGCAACATCTGCTTAACCTACCACTAAACTGAAAGCAGCTGTAAGTAGCAAGGCTAGAGACCGTTTACCTTACTCATGTGTCACATTTTAGATAGAAGAATCATCTTAGGCTATATTATAAAAATGCTGTTGAAAATATTTTTTAATTAGGCAATGTCTAAACTCAGTGATAAATTAGAAAATACATGTCCTTCGAATAGCTTTTATTTGGTCTGAATTGTCTTATTTTACATTTGCACAGCCAGAATTAACTGCAGTTCTCAACCTTGTGCTACGTATGCACATAGAGTCTTTTCACCTTGACTTGGTTGGAGGAAGTTTTGCTCAAGAGAGATTCGGACCCCCTTTGAATCCAGCAGTGTTTGACTTCTCCCTGCTGACCTCCCCAAGCCAAATAATCACCTGCCACCTGCTTAATTATCTTAAAAAACATGCTTTTAGTATTAAGTACACTTGGCATTTACTAGGAAAATATAAAAACAACAACAAAATAATCATATGTAACATGAGGATATTGCTCAAGTACATTTAATATCAAAGCAGGACTTAAGAAACAATAAAATCATAAATCTATTACTAAATGCAAAATTCCAATTGCTGCAGTTTAGTTAATTAGAGCTCAGCACACATATTCCTTTGGATCAAATTCAAAGCAATGCAAAAAGTCTTGTTCTGAGAGAACAAACCTACTGTGAATGAATAGAGGAACATTTTTCTCAAGCAATGGAATCAACAGTGCTTTTATTTCTTACTGGATTTTCTATTTTTACATTAAAAGTATGCTGTGCTGTGCTCTTTATCTATCACGTGCAAGAGAAAAACATTATTTTCCAGTGCAATTGCTGAAAATGAAGTATCTCTTTCCTACTTGAAGCTTTCCCATAGCTTCCCATCCACGTGCTTGTTTCTAAGATCGCTGCTGAATCCACGTGCAATTCGCATGTGAACAAAGTTTGTGATCCTAATATTAGAATTCCTTCTATAAGTATGTCAGTCTTTATGTATTTTTACCATACCTTAGAAATCTTTAGGTTGTTTTCAACTCACTGAAAATACATGCAGCCCACACATAAGGCATTTCAAAAGGCTTGAACAGATTGTGTGCATTGTAAATGGGGCATAATGCCCTTTTCTGTGAATAAGCAGGCATATGTGGGCCTTTAGCCACAGAGAGCCACATAGGTCACTTTCTCACAGTAATGACTTTGAAATGAGAAGGCTTCCATCTGCAGAGGTGCATGATATGTTTTTCTGTGACAGCTTTACCATTTATCATATTGTAAATACCACATGTGTGAGTCAAAATTTCAATAGGTTTTCTTAAAGATTCATAATATATATCATTGTTTCCTTTGTTCACATGAAAAAGTGATCTCTTATGCTAAATTATTATTGATTAAAGGATGGTAAACAGTAGGTGTTTGGATTAGAGTTATAAGCCATTCATTTGAAATCCATCTCATCTCAGATTAATAATTAAATACAGGGGGAAAGGATGGTTAAAAATATAAAAGGGAACAAAATCTACTGGGAAACTTGTCTTCCTGGTCACTAGACCAAGGCATAATAGCCCGTTGAAAGAAAATCCTACCAGAAAATCAAAATCACACACTGACTCTAAGCATTTCTACGTCTTCAGCTTGGTTTCGAAATACAATTCTTGTAGTTAAAACAAGAAAGTGTTATGTTTCATCTTTCACATTGGCGAATCAGTTCTAAAACTAATACAAAGCTGGCCAGAGCAAAGAGAACAGAAACTCTCATACACAGCTGGAGGGAGAGTAAGTTGGTGCAATCATTTTGGATCTCATCTAAGCTTATGGCTTTAAATATGCTCACGGTTGAATAAATTATTGCCCTCATTTCTTCAATTCTCTGTGTATCCATATGCTTTGCTATGTAACTTTGCTGTTCCTCCCACAAGAAAAGGGAAACTCCCCAATTCCTTACTTTGGGCTTGGCCTGTGACTTGGTTATGGCAATATGATGTTATTAGACTTGAAATGTGCTTGGGCAGTCGGGCTTGCCCCCTTAGGTGACTGTCATCACCAGGAGAAGTAGGTAGTTGCTGTCACTTAGCTGAGCTCCAGAATGACTACAGATGGATAAAGCCAAAATCCAACCCATCATGAAGAGCAAAGGCCAGATCTCTGACCTAAGCTGAGCTTTCAGATGTGTGACAAATAAAATCTTCTTCTTGTTGTATGCATTGAGATTCTGCAGTTATTTCTTACACAGCAATAACTGACTGATACAATGCTGATGACATCCAGAAGTATTTTTTACATATAGCTTTTCTCTTAACTCCAATTCTAACTGCCTACTCAACATTTCTAACATTTCAAACTTATCATATCCAATGCTGATGTCCTAATATTCTTCTTCAAACCTGTTCCTCTCACTGTCTTTCTTATCTTAGTTAATGACAACTGTGTACTTCTAGTTGCCCAATCCAAAAACAAACAGACAAACCTGGAGTCATCTTTAACTATTTTCTTTCATTCACTTCCTGCTTCCAACCACTCAATAAATCCTGTCATCTATATCATTAGGATCTGACTACTTTTTATCATTTTTACAGCAATTACTTGAGTCCAACTGACATTATTTCCTCCTGTGGTACTTCAGTAGTCTCTCCACTGAACTCCCTGCTTCTGCCCTAACCCCAAATAATTCTAGTGTTAACGTAGCACTCAGAGTGTTAAGTCGTATCATGTCATCTCCGGATGACATTCCATCTGACTCAGAGAATAAGTCACGTGCTTACAATGACCCATAGGACTCTACATAATCTATTCCCCTGTTTCTTCTCTTCATATCCTACTGCTTGTCCCCTTGTTCACTTAACTCCAGACACACTGGCCTCTTCCCGATTCCTTCCACCTCCCAAGTGCGTTCTTGGCTGAGGGGTTTTGAACTTACTGGTCTGTGGCTGAAAGCCTCTTCCCCACAGATACTTTCACTTTCTTTAGGTGTTTACCCAAATAACCTCTCCCTTGAGCAAAAAGCAAAGCTTTCTCTCGTTGACCCACTTAAAATCGTAACATCTCTCTCTCTCCCCCATCCACGTTTTCTATCTGCTTCTTCTGCTTTAATTTTCTCTTTAGCTCTTTTATACTTTACTTTCCTGTCTTATTCACTATCAGTCTCCCCCACAGTAATGAACACTCCATGAGGGCATAGACTGTTTTGTCTGTTTTGCTCACAGCTATATCATCAAGTACTCAGATGGTTCCTAGCATCATAGTGGACATTCCAAATATATTTCTGATGAGTAAGTGGTAATGTTTATGGAAAACTCTTTAAAATGTGATTCCTTTTGACCAAATAATTACATTTTCAAGAATTTACCCCAACAAATAATTATAAGACTATACAGATGTTTATCCATAAGCATATTTATCATAGATTTATTTATAAAAGCAAAAAACTACAATGAAAACTACTTAAATATCTAACATTAAGGGGCTTCTAAAAATCATGGTGCCTTCATATAATGAAACGAAAACCAAAAAAAAACAAATCTGTTGCCATCGAGTTGATTCTGGCTCATAGCAACCCTATAGGACAGAGTAGAACCGTCCCATAGGGTCTCCAAGAAGTGCCTGGTGGATCTGAACTGCCGATCTTTTGGTTAGCAGCCGAGCTCTTAACCACTATGCCACCAGAACACTTAAAAATACATTTAAAAAAATGCACACTAATACTTTAATCACATTTGAAAATGTTCATGTGAAATAAATTAGGTTATCAAACCATATGTATATTAAAATCCCAAGTTTTAGCAAAATATTATTAGATAATAAATGCTAAATTGCTGGATAAATGGATATCAAAATTAAAACTATGATTATCCCTGGGTAATGAGATTAGAATAAATTGTGATGTTGTTTGTTGTTTGGGGGATTTTGTGAATTTTCCACAATGAAAGAGGATACTTACATAATGAGAATACAAAACGTCTGCTATACTTATACATTTCTAGAAAGTAAGAAAACTATGCTCTATTCATCCAAACCACAGGTTTTTAAAAAGCAAGACAACAGTTTACATGACAAATTTACTCATACATGTAGGGTATTTCCTACTGCAGCGCTTCCTGAGTAAGACTTCATAAGAAGTTCGGAATGATGTTCCAGAACTTTAAGACTTTAAAAGTAGAAAATACATGTGTTGCAATCTCTCTCTTATTTTTAATCAGCTAAAATTATTCAATTATGTCTCCCTTGTAACTGGCTCAGTTTGAAAGCCTCTCAGAGGCTCTGTATTGAGTGTGTATAATGACCAGAAGAGGCCAGATGTGTTTGCTCCTGACTCCTGCCACCAGTCCCTGGGCTGAAATACGTTGGCTCCCGTGGTAATTTTGAGCAATACAGTTTCAAATTGTTTTTATTCGAAGTCATATATGGTTGGACTTCTCTACAAAGTGGACCATTGCTTCCAGACATAAGAAACACTGATATTAAAATGCAAATTAATGGAGAAGATATCAATGAAAATTCTGCAGATTCATCTCCTGACGATTTCCACCAGATCCACAGTTTGCATTCATCTCACGAATTTACTTATACAGCTTATTTCCTGTAGAGTTATTTCTAGGGCTTCAAAAAGCAATTTAATAAGAAAAGAACAATGAGTGTTAAATTCATTCTAGTTTTTCATTTATTGAAGAACATTTTATCCTTACTCAGAATGCACATCTTTTTATTTAGAAATAAAATCAAGAAATTATAAAAAATAAATCAATTTATCAAGTACAAAATGCAAACATTATAAATATCAGCTCATTGAATCAGTTTTTGGATATTTTTTCAGGAGATAATGTATTTAAATTCAGTCTATATTTTAATACGCAATCCTTAATTCAAATATGACAATATGTGATCTTTAAATTAATATGTTAGCAAACCATGACAAATAAAATAATTAAATTTATAGTATGAATTTTATTAAAGATTGCAAAAATGAATTTTAAACATGTTATTTGGCAATAAGTAAATAATTTTTTAATGTGATTAGACATCTTTTTTGTTATACAGAAAACTGAAATCAAGAAGTACTTTTTTAAATCCCTAAAAAGGGCTACAATAGTTGTAAAATCCTCTGCTTTAATGAAGACAGTTATACTCTAAGAAGGTAGGAAAAATAAAACCCTGTACAAAGCGCTCTACGCTAAACGCCTCCCACAGCAAGGAGCCCCAGCTTCATTGTGAGCTCAGAAGTCAGATTCTATGTCTTTAAGTCCTTTATGGCTTTACAGCCTAGTAAAGCTGCACAATGGGGGAGAGAAGGAAGGGAGGAATCACCATGCCAATTACCTGGGACACCTAGAGCCACATTTTTTCAGTTTGGGAAGAGAGAAAGAAAGAAAGCTTATTTATTTCCTGTAAATTCATTTTTTTCCCCAGTGGTGGAAAAGGGGAGCATGAAGGAGACATTGGTTTCACTTTGGATGAAAATTTCCGTCTTGTGCAATTCCACATATAAGGTGTGGTCCTTTGCCTGCCGACTAATTTAAGGCCTGCGGGTGTCTGAGCATTTGGCTTCGAGCCGAAAATGCCTCACCAAGATTTGTCTTTGCTCTAAAGGGCTCTCTCACATTGTCAGAAGAAAATAAACACGGCATCAAACTTGCTCTTCCTGCTCCTCCTGTAAAATTAAAAACAAACAGGCTATAACCCTACAGCTGTGCATGACTCAGACCCACAAAAGGGAAAACTTCAAAAGCACTGTCTCTGTTCTCTTTTTCACTCTATCAATAGCAAATTGATTAGGTTTCTTCCATTATCCAAAGCATTCCACACTTTATGCTCCACATAACCTTTGTGTGCAGGAGGCTAAGTCTCTCACACAAAAGGAAAGAGACAGAGGTCATCCTGGTCTGGCGGTTATGGATCTCGTTGAAAACAATCACAAAAATTCAGGAAGAAAAAAAAAAAAAAACATGTAAATTAAACTAGATAATCTCTGGCACTATTACAAATTGATTATAATTTTCGTCATTCCATACCTTCAAACTTTGTCCTTAACATCTGTTTTTGACCTTATTTGAAAATATCTTTCTGCCTTACTAGAATAATATCAATGTATGAATTTTAGCTGAATTAATTTTTTTCAAATTCTATAGGTATGGCGGCCACTATTAAAAAAAAAAAAAATCCCAGTATTATGAAAGACTTCTGTGCCAACAACTGTGTTTATTATATCATACGCAAATTGTGTAATTTTTTCTTTCAAGGTGCAAAAACATTCCACCATCGTAACAAGCAATCCCCATGAAACTAAGGAACTCTCTCTGTTCTGTGACTGTGATTCTGAATTGTCATCTACATTCTAGTGAATGTATACAGTTCATATTTTTTGAATCTGGGTTCCTACAACCTTGACAAACACTGCCATTCTTGGTAATTCCTATTCCTGGCTTACGGTGAGGCTGCACAGTATGGATTTCTCAAGTATTCCACAAATTGCATTTTAAAGAAAAGAAAGAAAGATGACATCTTTCTAGACAGCTTAAACCTAGTTATTTTTCACAAACTTTTTTTAACATAAGCATTTCAAATGCAGCATGAAAAAAGGATGCCCCACTCCATGTATAGATGAAGCTGTATATGCACCACAATATGTAACTCTGGGGTCTAAACGCCATAGCTAAACAGTGCTGCCATTGTACTTGATGTGAAATGCAGATTATCTTCAGATACTACTACCACTTTCTTTCCTTCTATTCATGAGTTTTCTATTACCTGCTGGACTATTGTGTTACTATTAGTAACACACAGTTCTTTGTGCAGAAGAAACTATCCACAAAATAAGAAGCCCTTCATTCAGGCACTACAAAACCAGTTTTCAGCACGAAATACATTCCTTCTTCAAATGTTAAGTTTTTACCAGGCTGGTAAAGGGAGAAATGAAACATGGCGATAAAAAAGAGTATCTTCTTTTGAGTTTTTCTATTCCTTCAATATCAGCCCTACGTTCTCCCAATGAAATCTACTCATATTTTCCCTTTTATCATTTTAAATTCTGAGAATTGTGAGCAACAAGCTTAAACAAAATGAGAGCAGAAAATGTGGACTGTCGTTTTATTCCTAGACTTCAGGTGGAAAAAAAAAAAAAAATAAGCCATTATGAGCCTGTACAAGAGTTTTTGATTTTTCTCTATTCTGTAAAATTAATCATGATTAAAATTATTTTACATTATTAGATCTCTGACATGTTGTTATTAGTTGCTATGGAGTCGATTCCAACTCATCGCCAGTGGCATCACTGTGGAGGTTTGGGGGGTGTGGACGGCGTCCCCAACACCGTCAGAGAGAGTGACACCAAGATTTCCCCAAGGTCCTTGGCGGCAGCCGGGGGGGTGGGGCTGGCACTGCCAGGAAAGGGGCTACTAAGGCAGTGGCGTCACTAGGGTTGGTGTCACCCATCACCCAGTGTGGTAACTTGTCACATTGGTGCCTCCCCTCACCCCCGTCACCCACCAATCACTAGGGTTGGTGTCACCCAGTGGGTAACTTGTTACCACCCACCGTTCTGGTCACCAGATAGACACAGGCCATGGTGCCCGCCACTGGGTGGAGATGAAGGTTTCCTTCCACCTTTGCCAGTGGGAGAGAGGAAGAGCCGAGGAGGCGGGGCTTGCGGCAGGGTGTTCTGGGCCCTACGGCTGAGGGGGCGCTCCACCCCACGGGGAGTGGGGCGGCAGTGACACCATGAGTTACTGTACTGGGTGACACCAACCCTAGTGACACCACTGCACGTCGTAACCCCATGTGTGCATAGTAGAAGTGCACTCTACAGGGTTTTCAAGGCTGTGAACTTTCAGAAGCAAATCGCTAGCCCTGACTTCCAGGAACCTGTTGGTGGGTTTCACTACCAACCTTCAGGTTAATGGTCCAGCGCTTAACCATTTGTGCCACCCAGGGACTCCCAATAAGTAAACTTAATATTTACTTACTAATTACATTAATAAGTTGTGTGGTGAGATAAAAATGCAGTTCTCAACTTTTTTTTTTTTTTTTTTTGGGTAGCTTTTTCAGACTACTTGATTGACATTTGGTCAGACATTCTTGCAGCAACTTAAGCCATTCTATCTGCTGGATCATTCTCTTCTGAAGTAGTGTTTGACTCCAAACTGTGAGTGGTTCTGAAGTTCAGTGTTATCTAACTGAAAAGATAAAGTTTTCAGACAGCCAACTTTAAAAATAGATACAGACAATAAAATGCAGTAATGAACTATATAACAAGAATGTCTAGTTTTTTCATCAACATTGCTACTTTCTAAAGTTGAAACATGGCTTAGGAAAATGTAAAAATTAGAACGCAAATGAGTGCCTCTTGATGATAGGGCCTGAAAATTTAACTAAATAGACAATAAAACAGCATATGTGTCAAGAAAAATGTGGAACAGAACCTCAGATTGAGACTGGGGGACTCCTCGATATGATTGCCGAGATACTCGTCAAACCTTGAACCAAAACTAACGCCTGAGGTCACTTTGCAGCTAAATAACAAATTGGCTCAAAAATAATGACCATCACTCGTAAGTACTGTGCTCCTTTAAAAAATTACTGTATCAGACCAAACGGTCAACAATTACTTTAAAACAAAGATAAGAATGTAAGGGGACAGGGAAACTAGATTAATGGAAACAGAACAACTAGAACAAAAATAATGAGAATGTTCACACATTGTGAAGAATGTAACCAATGTCACTGAACAACTTGTGCAGAAATTGTTGAATGGGAACCTACACTGCTGTGTAAACCTTTACCAAAAACACAATAAAATATTATTAAAAAAAAAAATGTGTCCACACAGAACTTCCTGTATATAAAACCCAGAAACCCATTGCCCTCAAGTCAATTCCGACTCATAGTGACCCTGTAGGATACAGTAGAATGCCTCATAAGGACAGAAGCAGACTACCACATCTTTCTCCAACTGAAGGCTTCTAACCGCCAACCTTTCTATTAACAGCCACTGTGCCACCAAGGCTCTTCTGTATAGAGTGACATGAAATTCACTTAAATCAAAATAAAGCTTCAAATTACATTCTTCTTGCTAATACTGGGTTAGTATGTTAATACAGAGTTTAAAGGACAGATCTTGATACCAGAGATAAAGTTTTACAAATTCTCTCTCACCAAATTCATGCGTTTTTCAATTTTATAGTGATGGATAATATTGAGGTACCACTTCCAGTTATCCTTTTATCTTAGAGCAAAGGTTCTCAAAGTGTGGTCCAGGGATCCCTAGGGTCCCTCAAACTCTTTCAGGAGGTCTATGTGGTCAAAACTATTTCACAGTAACACTATTATTTTCCTTTTAACCATCATTTCCTCATGGACATACAGTGAATGTACAGTGAAATATTCTACAAGTTACTTGACATGTGATACTCCAATAGATTAAATACAGAAGTACATATTAGACTCTAGCTGTCTTTTAGTAAGCCAAAAATGTAAAACAAGACCACTCTTCTCATTATATTTTTTAGTTTTAGAAAATATTATTTTTCATAAAAATGTGACAATAACATAATAGGTTTATTATTACTATTTTAAACAAATATATTTTTTCATTGTGCTTTAGGTGAAAGTTTACAGCTCATATTAGTTTCTCATACAAAAATTTATACATACATTGTTATGTAACCCTAGCTGCTATCCCTATAATGTGACCGCATATTCCTCCTTTCCACCCTGGATTTCCTAGGTCCATTCAACCAGCTCCTATCCCTTTTTGCCTTCTCATCTTGCCTCTGGACAGGAGTTGCCCATTTAGTCTCGTGTATCTACTCGACCTAAGAAGCTCACTCCTCACGAGTATCATTTTATGTTCTACAGTCCAGTCTATTCTTTACCTGAAGAGTTGGCTTCGGGAATGGTTTCAGTTCTGGGTTAAAAGAGAGTCTGGGGGCCATGTCTTCTGGGGTTCCTCCAGTCTTTTTACTGTAATTTGAGTTATGCACCCCACTTTTCTCCCACTCCATCAGGGACTCTCTGTTGTGTTCCCTGTGAGGACAGTCATTGGTGGTAGCCAGGCACCATCTAGTTTTTCTGGTCTCAGCTGATGCAGTCTCTGGTTTATGTGGCCCTTTTTGTCTTTTGGGCTAATATTTTATTTGTGTCTTTGGTCTTTTTTGTTCTCCTTTGCTCCATGTGGGTTGGGACCAATTGATGCATCTTAGATGGCTGCTTCCAAGTTTTTAAGACCCCGGCGCTACTCACCAAAGTGGAATGCAGAACATTTTCTTAATAAATTTGTTATGTCATTTGACCTAGATGTTCCCTGAAACTATGGTCCCCAGACCCCTGCCCAGCTACATTGTCCCTCAAAGTGTTTGGCTGTGTTCAGGAAACTTCTTAGCTTTTGTTTTAGTCCAGTTGTGCTGACTTCCCCTGTACTATGTGATAGCCTTCCCTTCACCTAAGATAATTCTTGTCTACTATCTAGTTAGTAAATTCCCCTCTCCCTCCCTTCCCACCCTAGTAACCATCAAAGAATGTTTTCTTCTGTGTTTAAACCTTTTCCTGAGTTCTTATAATAGTGCTCTCATACAATATTTGTCCTTTTGCAACTGACTGATTTCACTCAGCATAATGCCTTCCAGATTCGTCTATGTTATGAGATGTTTCACGGCTTCATCGTTGTTCTTTATCATTGTGTAGTATTCCATTGTGTGAATATACCATAAATTGTTCATCCATTCATCTGTTGTTTCCATCTTTTTGCTATTGGGAACAGTGCTGCAATGAACATGGCTGTGCATATATCTATTTGTGTGATGGCTCTTATTTCTCTAGGATATATTCCAAGGAGTGGGATTGCTGGATCGTATGGTACTACTACTACTAGCTTTTTAAGGAAGTGCCAAATTGATTTCCAAAGTGATTGTACCATTTAACATTCCCACTAGCAGTGTGTAAGTGTTCCAGTCTCTCTACAACCTCTCCAACATTTATTGTTTTGTGTTTTTTTGGATTAATGCTAGCCTTATTTGTGTGAGATGTTCTCTCATTGTAGTTTTGATTTGCATTTCTCTAATGGCTAATGATCATGAGCATTTACTTACATATCTGGTAGCCACCTGAATGTCTTCTTTGGTGAAGTGCCTGTTCATATCCTTTGCCCATTTTTTAATTGGGTTATTTGTCTTTTTGTTGTTGAGGTTTTGCAGTATCTTGTAGATTTAGAGATTAGACCCTGATCGGATATGTCATAGCCAGAAATTTTTTCCCAGTCTGTAGGTTGTCAGTTGACTCTTATGGTGAAGTCTTTGGATGAGCATAAGAGTTTGATTTTCAGGAGCTCCCAGTAATCTAGTTTCTCTTCTGGTACCTGAGCATTGTTAGTAATGTTTTATATTCTGTGTACGTCCTGTATTATGGCTCCTAGCATTGTCCCTGTTTTTTCTTCCATAATCTTTATCATTGTTGATTTTATCTTTAGGTGCTTGATTCATTTTCAGTTAGTTTTTCTGTATGGCATGAGGTATGGGTCTTGTTTCAATTTTTTGCAGATGGATATCCAGTTATGCCAGCACCATTTGTTAAAGAGACTGTCTTTTCCCCAATTAACAGACTTTGGGCCTTTGTCAAATATCAGCTGCTCATAGGTGGATGGGTTTATGTCTGGATTCTCAACTCTGTTCCATTGGTTTATGTGTCTGTTGTTGTACCAGTACCAGGCTGTTTTGACTAACATGGTGGTATAATAGATTCTAAGATCAGACGGTGTGAGGCTTCCCACTTTGTTCTTCTTCATGAGTAATGCTTTACTTTTCCAGGGTCTCTTCCCTTTCCATATGAAGTTGGTGATTTGTTTCTCCATCTCATTAAAAAATGCCATTAGAATTTGGATCGGGATTGCATTGTGTCTGTAGATCGCTTTGGATAGAATTGACATTTTCCCAATGTTGAGTCTCCCATCCATGAGCAAGGTATGTGTTTCCACTTATGTAGGTCTCTTTTGGTTTCTTGCAGTAGTGTCTTGTAGTTTCTTTCTATAGGTCTTTTACGTCTCTGGTTAGATTTATTCTTATCTTCTTGGGGGCTATTGTAAATAGTATTGATTTGGTGATTTCCTCTTCAAAGTCCTGTTTGTTGGTGTAGAGGAATCCAACTGAACAAATAAATATTTTAAATGTCTCTTTTAATTTCTATTATGGTATATATTGATAGATGTATACTACACTAAAAAAAGTTCTTTGAGATCCTTAATAAATTTGAAGAATGCTTGAAATACTCTGGCTAGACATTCTCTCTTTCCATGAGTTACTTTTCTTTAGTAAATTTTACAAATGGAAAGGAATTTCAAATGCAGGAACCACCTCCATTTTCCTTTGTATCTTCATTTTTCACCTACAGCTATGTGACCAGAGTAAGAGCTTATTAAATGGATAGGCGGTGTTTCATTAGGAGAAAAGATAAAAAAGACAACACAGGTTTCTAGGAGCTTGGCAACTACTAATACTTCCCTTGTTGGCAATTTCATTAAATTATATCAGGTTTCCTCCAATCAAATTTTTCTTGATAGTGCAACAAACTATTTAGAAAAATAACATTCTAACCACTCCTAAAGTTAATGAGTCTGTTGGGCCTAAAAGTAGAGATAGATAATGTCTGGGTGTGAACTTGAGTCTTTATTTATTTAATGAGCTCTCTGTCCTTGCCCCAGTGATGTCACCGTGTAGCTAGTTTAAAGTTGCCTTGGTAATTTTTAATATTATCCCACCCAGTATATGAAGATCAGTGCTGTGATACATTCCTACAATAGACATCAGAAATCAAAAGCCATTTTACAGCTCACCTATATAAATCTGAGTCATTCTTGTTCCTATAAGGGATCCAACACATTCTCATTTGAATGGAAACCTAAGACATGTAAATTGATATTGTTTAATAGATCTAACTTCTCTCCAGCCAAATTCTCTCAAGATCAGAAAGTCTAAACACTGAATTTGTTCTCCTAGACTTGGGTGTAGGTTTCTTGTTTTCCATTACTAACAGATAAGTGTTAGCACTTTGTCTACCAAGTTATCTCAAATGTCGTCTTGATCTCATGAAAGACGTCTAAACTAGGAGTCGTTGCCTTACGTGTTGAAGAGTAACTGAAAGCAGAGCAGGATTTCCCATTTGTGGGTGGGTGAATAATTGTACCATTCTGTCTGTTATTGATCTAGAAGGAAAGAAATTTCTGATTAGCTAGGCACCATCAAATTTAATCTGACAGAGTGTATCCCATCAGATAAATTTGGTTACTAGGTGATCCAAGCGTAGGATGGCATTCCATCCATCACAACACAAATCTTGAAGCTGATCTTTTCAACAAGTGGCACAGTGATTAAGCCCTCGGCTGTTAACCAAAGGGTCTATGGTTGGAACTCACCAGCTGCTCTGTGGGAGATAAATGTGGCATTCTGCTTCTGTAAAGATTACAGCCTTGGAAACCCTATGGGGCAGTTCTACTTTGTCCTAAAGGGTCGCTGACCTTTTGGTTCACAGCTGAGTGCTTTAACCACTGAGCTACCAGGGCTCCTTATCTATTGTATAGGGAGTTTAAAGAAAGCTGCATGGGATGAACTAAATTTGCCTAAGAAATCCAAGAGCCTGATGTGATAAATGGGATCCCGAACTCCCTCTCTCCTTTTTAAGAGAGAAGGTTTTTAATTTATCTAGATAGACCAGGATGATAGAATCATGAATGTTAAATTAAAATTATATCATTGGACTGATTTGGGAGATGATAACAGTGAAAGTAGCACAGCAGTATCTTCTGGAACACCCGGTATCCAGTCTCAGTGGTGGAGTCATCCAGAATTTGGGGAAAATGTGTGAGTTTATCTCAAGCTACTAAGCAAAAGCAAATACAGAACAAACTGACCTGGAGCAATTTCTTGCCTGGAAGGCCAGAGCGTATTTGGGCAGAGAAAATATTGGACTTTATAGTAATGTGAATAGATAATTTCTTGAGTGTTATAATTTAGAACCCTGTTGGGTACTCCAATTAAAAAGAAATATTTAAAAGTAGGCAAGCACACTGGAGATTGTAACTTACGTTCTGTGGCAGAGCCCAGTTTCACCAAGGACAATGTCCATATTTTAGACTAGAGCCAGTGCTATCTGATAATATGATTTGGGTAGCAGGAGTGGACAGAAGCCTATACAAAAAACAGAAGCAGAAAAGATACCAGTTATAGTCTCCATTTCCTCTTTGGCAATAATCTCAAATGGGTTTTCTAAATTAAATTCAGAAAATTGTACTCCCAGGAATTTTCAATACTTAAAGAGTAAAAGAAAGAAAGGAAAAAAAAAAAGGTTGAGAAGACGCTATAAATTGGGATTAAGGGTTTTCTCCTTACATAGACAGAGTGTGATCTTAAAAACTGATCTTTGAGAAGCACAAACCCATGAGACTTTGAATAGGTCTACAAAGTTTGTAAGCTTAAAATTCATGCTTCGTAAGATTATGTTAATAACTTCCTGATAAAAGTCTTCATTGCTGAGTGCCTTAGTTCATATGCTGCTCCCATTGTGCAGAAACAGATGAGAATTCCTGAGGCTTCTAGAAAAATTCTACGAAGATTACTATATGTAGAATTGATGGAAATATCTTGAATAGCAATCTCTGAAGATTTAATAACTTAATAAGATCTCCTTAAAGTATTAAAAAGCAAAGATGTCACTTTGAGGACTAAGGTGTGCCTGACCCAAGCCATGGTATTTTCAATCACACCATATGCATGCAAAAGTTGGAGAATGAGTAAAGAAGACCGCAGAAGAATTGATGCCTTTGAATCATGATGTTGGAAAAGAATATTGAGAATAACATGGACTGCCAGAAGAACAAACAAATCTGTCTTGGAAGAAGTACAGCCAGAGTGTTCTTTGGAAGTGAGGATGGTGAGATTTCGTCTAACGTACTTTGGACATGTTATTAGGAGGGACCAGTCCCTGAGAAGGACATCATGCTTGATCAGGGAAAAAGAGGAAGACCCTCAACGAGATGAATTGACACAGTGGCTGCAACAATGGGCTCAAACATAGCAACAACTGTGAGGATGGTGTAACTGTTTCGTTCTGTTGCACGTAACACTGCCGTCTTAGTTATCTGCTGCTGTTATAAGAGAAAATACCACAAGTGGACGGCTTTAACAAAGAAAAATCTATTCCCTCACAGTTTAGGAAGGTAGAAGTACGAATTTAGGCACCAGCTCCGGGGGAAGGCTTTCTCTGTCAGCTCTAGGGGGAGATCCTTGTCATTAATCTTCCCCTGGTCCAGGAGCTTCTCAGTGCAGGGACCCCGGGTCTAAAGGACATGCTCTGATCTTGGCTCTTCTTGCTTAGTGGTAATGAGGTCCTCCTCCTCCTCTCTGCTCGATTCTCTCTTTTATATCTCAAAAGAGATTGACTCAAGATACAACCTAATCCTGTACAGTTCTGCCTCATAATGTAACTGCCTCTAATCCTGCCTCATTAACAGCACAGAGGTTGAGATTTACAATACATAGAATAATCACATCAGGTCACAAAATGGTGGACAACCACACAACACTGAGAATCATGGTCTAGCCAAGTTGATACACATTTCTAGGGAACACGATTCATTCCATAACAGTTGCTGTGTGTTGGAACTGACTCGACAGCACCTAATAACAACAACATAAGCTAAAAACACCAAAATCTTTATCTCTAAATCAGACATATCCTATTAATTTCAAACTATACTTAATAATATCTTCTCTCTGATGTCCTGTGAGCACCTCAGACTCAACACATGCAATGTTATGCTCATCATCTTCTCCCTTACCACCAAAACTTGCTTTTCCTCTTTGCCTTCTTTACTGCATTTTGGTTAGTGGCAATATTCTATATTCAATGTTCCAAAGTCAGAAATCAAGGACTCAGCTTAGGTTCTTCCTTTTGATCTTCTACATTCAAAACTTGAGTGATTCTTTTTAAAATTTCTCTTTACTGCTTGTGAAATCTCCATTATTCCAAGGTCTCATCCTCTTCCAATCAGATTATTGCAGCAGCCTCTTAATTAGTCTTACCGCCTCTAGCCTTGCCACACTCCCTCACAAAAAAACTCCACATTGCTACCATTCTATAATATCAGTCTTATCATGTCTCTCACCTGGACATAAGATTATTAAAGACATCATATTTTGTATGTGGTAAAACCCAAACACCTTAGCATGAAATTTGCGGTCTTGTACACTTTGTTTTTCTAACTAGATATCATCCCCGCTCTAATAACTCTTGATTCTGCAATAGCAAACAGAACGTAGATGTCCAAAATACATCATGCTCTGTGCCTTTTTACATACAGTTCCCTCTTCTTGTAATGACCTTTCCTCCCCAACTCTCTGGAATTTCCAGCAACTCATTCGTTTTCAAACTCGGAATAATCGTTACCACCTAAAAGAAGCTACTTTTCCTCTCCCTGTTGCTCCGAAAACAGAGTTAATCACTCCGTTTCTGTGTTACCTGTGTATTTAGACATCTTTCCGTCATTACACATTCTGTGGTAATTGTTTTACATGTCTATGTCATCTGCTTCCAAGGTGACAGCCTTGAAAACCGTATGGAGCACAGTTCTACTCTGCACACGTGGGGTCCCCATGAGTCGCAATCAACTCAACAGCAACTAACAACATGCTCCTTACTTGAATGAGACTTTGAAGGCACGTATATTACCATATTCTTTTCTTATTCACCCATGTGAAACATTGTAAACTGAGACATTTAACAAATCTGTATGGAATAAATAAATGTATACATGCCTATATTAATTAATTAAAATTCTGATTAGGTCCATTACAATTTCAAGCTAGCCAACTTGTCTGGGTTCCTCTCTGTCCATGGCAATTGTCTTAATTTTCCCTTTGAATTTTCTTACTCCTTATAGAGTAACTGGTTCAATCTTTGTAGTAGCAACAATAGCAACACAATTTGGAAATAGTGAGAAGATTTCAGAAGTGGAATAGATTTTTCTGAGCTGTTTTCATTCATATATAATAAAATACAAATGAGGCTAACTCAATGATAGCTCCTTATAGGACTCCTTTCTCAGAGAGATTCATGGAAAGCTTTATAGTATCTTCCCTTTCCTTTCGACTCTGAGGTTAGAGCCAATAAGTTATTTGTTTCCTGCTGGTTTCCTCTACTCTTCTCTGATTGGGGTCTTCAAGAACCCTAAAGATTGCTGCAACAGAATACTAGTAAGGAACTTGTAGTTTATCCAAGTGACTTAACTCAAGTGGATCGAAGAGGCAATTATTTTCTTTACATAGGAAGTCACTTTAGATTATTCCCATATTTTGCAGCAATTCTCAATAATGGCTGCAAATTAGAATCATTTAGACAGCTTTCAGAAAAACATGATGATGCCCAGACCCAAACCCCAGAGATACAGTGTATCTCGTTGGGACTTAAGCATCAGTATATTGTAAAATCTCCTGAATGACTGTAATGTGTGGGCAGAGAAGAGAACCACTATTAATAGATTTTAGAGACAATACTAGAAATTTACGAAAAAAAAAAAAAAAAGGATTGGATTAACGACCATTCTCAGATGTAGCAGGAGGTTAGAACAGAAAGAAATAATCCCTAAACACACACACCTTATCTATGGGCAAAAAGGCACTGTCTTTTCAAAGGTGTCAACTCCTCTGTCCTCGGATTACCTCTGCATGGTCTTCACTTACTGATCTGTTGGGTAAGTCAGCAGCTGGAGAACTGGAAAGCCTGTCTTATCCTGGCACATTTTCTGCTGACAGTTGGTAGATGGCAGCCTGGTCCTGAACTGAAATAACAGCGGTAAACTTTTCTTTGTGTTATGGTTCCTAGTTAGCACTCAAACAGAGTTCCCTTGGGATGAACAATGAGGTATACAAGTAATCTAAGTTATTTATTATCTATTAGCATGAGAATGGAGGTAAAATAGATTATTTCAATCCATACATATCACTCTCAAACGCCTCCAAACTTCTTCCACCGGTACCTGTAAGGGGAGCCGCTAATAAACAGCAAACTAACTGGTCTGTAATTCTTTCTTCTCTGCTCTTCCTCACAGCAGCAAATAAAGCAAAATAGTTAGAAAAAGCAAAAAAGACCAGTGTTATTTATACCCTTAAGAAATTCTAATGTGATAATTATCAGGAAGGGAGTGAGCGATAGAGAGACTGAGAAAGCTGACACCAGAAAAAAGTCCTCGTAGAAATAAATGTAGAGGCCTTTAAAATTAAGAAGTTTAAACCTATTTAAATACAATGAAATCTTAGGCAGAACTTTTTATAAATGGGAAGATGATGACGGTTCTAGAAATACATACTTTTTGACCTTTGTGCTTCAATATGATTATCTGACTGAACCAAGCCCATACTGGAACCCCTCGTGCTGAGCCTAGCATCAGTAAACTGAAACCTAAGTTTCTGTTTCATGGAAATGTCTCACTTTCCCAGAAGCCGAAATCCAAGTCAATCAATTGACTCTCTAGGAAACAGAAACCTAAGCTAGCCGATCAGGACTTGATTGATCGTTTTAACCTGGTTCAAAATTTCCCCTCGATCCCAAATAAAGAGAGAAAATATCTACCAACCAGTTTGAAAATTGCCCAGTATATCTTCCTTGATTCTTGTTTGTCAGCTGTTACAAAAGCTTTTCTACCTGTACCAAGCTTCAGAACTCTTGTCTGACTTCCTGACCAGACATTCCCTGATTCATGAGCTGTAAAATAAAGCTTATGAGTTCACACGCAAATTTACTACTGTCAAAATTTTATATTTAACAAATATCAGTGCTTCTTTTACTAAAATTACAAGGGGGGGGTGGTGGTGTTCGTGTGCATGCGCTCTCATGCATAAGTGTGTTCAAAAAGAATTAAACATGAGAAGAATTTAAAGATTTAGTGACAATTTACAAATTAAGAGAAATTGAGGTTATAAATATTCTTAGAGAACAAAACAAGGAAAAGGGATTTCAGGAGTAAATTATACTTCCATGATGAAGCATTATCATTTAATAGAAAAACCAGTCTACATAAATTATACCTGCAAATAAATACAGTATTTAGCCTAGTTTCAAGTTTCAGTCTTTTATTCAGCGCTTATTTATTAAGCACCTAAAATATACCAGGTACTGTTCCAGTGGTGGACAAGGCAGATAAGGTCCTTTTCTCATCAAGTTTGCATTCTAGTAGGGCACAGAGAATGAGACTCCACAAATAAATAATTTCAGCTCAGTTTTATAGCCTTAATTTTTTACGTAGGACATTCTCTTCCTCTGTCTCATACACACAATCACACACTCAGCTCTCTCTAGGGATGAGCTGATTTGCATGGTTCATGGTTTTCAGGCTTCAAACCTGTTCTTTCCAGTTCAAACCCCTGCTGAGAATTTGCATTTCCACCCCAGATATATTGAATCAGAATCTACATTTTAATAAGACACCCAGGTGATTTCTTATGTATAATAAATTTTCAGAACAACTGCTCTATTATTGGGGACCTGGTGGAGCAGTGGTTAAGAGCTCAGGCTGACCAAAAGTCGCTGTTCGAATTCACCAGCTGCTCCTTGGAAACCCTGTGGGGCAGTTCTACTACGTCCTGCAGCGTCACTATGAGCAAATCAACTCAGGCAATGGTTTTTCTTTTTGGTTTTGTTCTACTAGTGCTTCTCAGAATTGGTCCCTAACCAGCAACATTAGCATTGCCTGGGAACTTGTTAGAAATACACATTCTCAGCAAGGGTTCGAACCATAGCCCTGTCATAAAGAAGTTTCCCTAAAGAGCTTTCTTAAAATAATATAATGATGTATTGGACATTCTGATTGTTGGTACAGTAAACATAGTTGACCTAACCTGGGTGAATGGGAAAGGTTTCACCTTGTCATTTTCAAAATCTAACTTTTATGCTTTTGTTACGGAGCCTCAGTCGCGCGGTAGTTAAGAGCTTGGCTGCTACCAAAATTTTGGCAGTTCTAATCCATCAGCAGCTACTTGGAAATCCTATAGTGCAGTTCTACTCTGTCCTGTAGGGTCACTATGATTTGGAATTGACTCGACGGCAACAGGGTTGGTTTGGTTTTCCAGGTTGTGCTCTTTTTGACAAAAAGCAAGGTTAGAATTAAAAAAAAAAAAAAACTATTCAAATGTAAAAGACCTAAGCAAATGAGTCTTGAGTGAGGTTTAGTGTGGTGTTTATACGTTGGGAGAGGGTCAAGCAAGGGAGGATTAACCAAGGTACCTGTGAGCTTACTTGTGTTTACTAACTAATCTGTACTAAACAATTTCACATAGGTTTCAAATTACACATCGACAACGTGGTGAAAAACAGGTGAAACTATGCACTACAGATTAGTAAGTAAGCACAAGTAAGCCCGTGTTCATCCTGCTTATTGGATCCGTCCCTGGGACAAGGAAGGAGTATTTAACTGTGTAAGGGGAGGGGGCACTAAAAAGATGTGTTCATTTCTTTACTTCTTGAGGGTAAATTTTAGAAATTCATGTGCGTTTTCAGAGGAATTAAGGAACAATTTTGTTAGTGTGAAGGATTTTATTTCAATATCTTTTATTTCAACCATCTTAAAACAAAGGGAAATATCTTCAGGGTCAACAAAATTCCACAGCTTTCCTTCTTTGAGGCTCTTAAAAAAAAAGAAGAACATCAGTTTGAAACAACCATGATATTGACAGAAGTGGGAAATGCCTAACAGCTGGTTCATAACTGGTTTCTTATTAAATTACTTTGGAAAATTCAAGTTTGCACAGTAAAACAAAGCTTTGCTATTTAACAGCAAAAAAAGAAAAAAATCAATCTAATGTTTGCTTGTTTTGCTCAAGTTACAAGTAGTAAAGCCCACCACAAAGCAAAGAAATGAAAGAGGAAGAGGATTAGTACAACAGCATCAAAGAAAGTAACTGCTAAAGTGAACTAGCACTCCAGATGGCAAAGCAGTTAAAATGTAGGTCTAAAGGATGGCATGGCTTTGCCTTTAGAGCTATACCCTTCAGAATTTACTAGAATATGCACATCTCAGAAAACACATTAGAAAGATGAGATATGGTGAGATGCTTTCTAGTTATCATTTTCTGCAGGCAGAGAATCTAGGTGAGTGGGCCACAGAGCAGCTGAAATGAAAGAACTATGAGTGCTGATCCCAAAACTGTCACAAGATTGTTTTGTGACTTTGAGCATGCTGAACACGCATCTGTAAAACTTCATTGTGTCTCCCACTTAAATGACTCAATCCTTGAGCTCATAAGCAAGGAGAATGCTAGTGGGCATTTCATAGACATTGGTCCTGATAATAGCTGTTAAGAAAGATTAACTGGAAGGCAATTTATATGCAAAGTGATATGTAAATGTTGAACACTATAGTAGAGTCTACTTCTGAAAAGGGAATACACAGTCTATTTTATGGGAGCTATAGACTAGGGAATCATATTACCACAACATCTGGTATGTAGCCAGTCAAAGAGATAGTAAAGACTGAAAACTTCCATTATACCAGTTTTATGACTGCCATGTATACAGAGCCATAATTTCTGTGTGCATGTGTGTGTGCACATGGGTAGCCACTTGCTTTATACTGAAAAATATTCTTTTGTAAAAACAACTATGCAATCTTTATCAGTTCTTATCAGTATTAGTAGAAATAGTAATTACTTTCATCTTTTGAATAAATTGGGCATGCTGTTAGGTGCCCTCGAGTCGGTTCCGTCTCATAGCAACCCTATGTACAACAAAACGAAACACTACCTGGTCCTGCGCCATCCTTACAATCGTTGTTATGCTTGAGCCCATTGTTGCAGCAATGGGATGACATATATAAAGCCTTGAAGGAAAAAAAATTGCCAGTCAAGAATTATATATCCAGCAAAACTGTCTCTCATGTATGATGGCAAAATTAGGGCATTTCCAGATATACAGAAGTTTAGGGAATTTTCAAAAACCTAACCAAAATTATAAGAAATACTAAAAAGAGTCCTCCAGTTAGAAAATCAATAACATCAGATAACAATCCAAGACTAGAACACAGGACAGAGCAACAAGATATCAACCCAGATAGGGAAGTCACAAAAATAAATCAAAGCTAAAACACTGAAAATAGGGAAACAGAGATGTCAATATGTAAAAGATGACAACATCAAAACAAAAATGTGGAACCAAAAAATGCAGTCATAAATCTTTCATACGGAGAGGAAGTCAAGGTGATACAAGAAATAAAAGATTGGTCTAAACTTAGAAAAATGGGGGTAAGTATTAAGGTAACAACAAAGGAAACTAACAATCCTACACTTCAAAATAAAAAACAAGAAAAACATAAAGACTCAGCAAATACAAAATCAACAACAATGAAAATATATAAAGAAAAAAGACTCAGCACAGAAAATTAAGTGGAACAAGAAACTGTCAACAACATAAAAAAAGGCATCAAAATGACAGCACTAAACTCATACCTATCAATAATTACACTGAATGTAAATGGACTAAATGCACCAGTAAAGAGACAGAGAGTGGCAGAATGGATAAAAAACACGATCCATCTATATGCTGCCTACAAGGGACACACCTTAGCCTTAAAGACACAAACAAACTAAAGCTCAAAGGATGGAAGAAAACATACTAAACAAACAACAATCAAAAAAGAGCAGGAGGGGCAGTATTAATCTGTGATAAAATAGACTTTAAAGTAAAATCCACCACAAAGGATAAGGAAGGACACTATATAATGATTAAGGGTCAATATACAAGGAGGGCATAACCATAATAAATATTTACACTCCCAACGACAGGGCTCCAAAATACATAAAACAAACTCTAACAGCATTGAAAACAGAGATAGATAGCTTCGCAATAATAGTAGGAGACTTCAACACACAACTTTCAGTGAAGGACAGAACATCCAGAAAGAAGCTCAATAAAGACATGGAAGATCTAAATGCCACAATCAACCAACTTGATCTCATAGACATATACTGAACACTCCACGCAACAGCAGCAAGTACGCTTTTCTTTTCCAAAGCACATGGAACATTCTCCAGAATAGACCATGTATTAGGCCATAACGCAAGCCTTAACAGATTCCAAAGCATCAAAATATTACAAAGCATCTTTTCTGACCATAAAGCCATAAAAGTAGCAATCAATAACTGAAAAAGCAAGAAAAAAAAATTAGTTTCATGGAAACTGAACAACACCTTGCTCAAAAACAACTAGGTTACAGAAGAAATTAAGAATGGAATAAAGAAATTCACAGAATCAAATGAGAATGAAAACACATCCTACCAGAACCTTTGGGACACAGCAAAAGCAGTGCTCAGAGGTGAATTTACAGCAGTAATTGCACACATTCAAAAAGAAGGGCCAAAATCAAAACATTAACCCTACAACTCAAACATGTTGAATTCATAGATCAATTTGGGAAGTATAGTAATCTTAACAATATTGTTTTCCAGTCCATGAATTTAGTATGTCTTTCCATTTCTTTTGATCTTATTTAATTTCTTTCAACAATGTTTTATAGCTTTCAATATACAAGTCTTGTACTTCTTTTGTTACATTTATACCTAATAATTTATTCTTTTTGATGCTATTTTAAATGTAATTGTTTTCTTAATTTCATTTGCTGATTTTCTTTGCCCATGCATACAAATACAATTAACTTTTATGTATTAATCTTGTATTATTCAACCTTGATAAACTTATTTATTAGTTTTAATATTGTGCATCTCTGTGTGTCTGTATTCCTCACAGTTTACTATATACAAGATCACATACAAGATCATGTCATCAGCTGTCTTAGGCTGGGTTCTTTAGAGAAGCAAAACCAGTGAAGCATATATATACATAGAGAGAGAGAGAAACACACACACAGAGATTTACCTCAAGGAAATGACTCACATGTTTGTAAAGGGTGGCAAGTCCAAAGTCAGTGAGTCAGGCATCAGGCTGGAGGCTTCACCTGACTCATGTACCTGCAGGGGCTGACAAACCAAAGATCAGCAGGTCAGATGGCAAGCTACTGGAGCACAGGCTGGGGAGGCTGACAAGTCCAGGATTGGTAGTTAAGAGGGCAGACTGCTAGCTCATGGGCTTCAGAGGCTGCAAAATCCATGATCGGAAAGTAAGACAGTAAGCTACTGGCTCACAAGCTGCAGAGGCTGACGAACCCCAAGATCGGCAGGCAATACAGCAGCAGGCAACTGGCTCATGTCACAAGAACAGGAGGTCAGATGATGACGAATTGGATGGATGCAGGATCCAGAGCAAGAAAGTGTGCTTTTTCAGAACATCCATATACATATATATATATATATATAGGATGCAGGCCACACCCCCGAAGAAACTCCCCTTACAACCAATAGGCTAATCACATCAGATAACATCATGGAGGATGATTACATCATTACATAGCTGCCAAATTAAATCATTACATAACTGCCAAACCACTGAGAATCATGACCCAGCCAAGCTAACACACAGCCTAAACTATCACAATCCACCTCTTGTCAACAGGTCACCTATATACATCTCCTTAAACCACACACAATCTCTAAATAAAGACAATTACAAAGTCAAACTTGTGCCTAACATGATACAAATAACATGCATACAACTGAAAACGCACTAGTTCTGTTTACATCTTATATAATAAGTGAAGAAAACAAAAATATTTGATGCATACATACAAAGAAAAAATACTCATAACAAATAGTCTTGTTTCTGCAACTGGTCACGAGGTTGTAGCTGATATTTAGAACTACCTTCTTCCACCACCCATTCCATATTGCCTTTACCTTCAGCAAGCACCTCAGCTGGTCTTGAATCTTTGCCTGGTTGGGTAACCCAAACTTTTATTCCTGAAGGGGCTTGGCCGTTAGTAGTCATGTCGGAATTGGGATGCTGTAGTTTTACATTGACTTTAACCACAGGGCTTGGTGGTAATAAAAGATGCCCTAAGGGAACTCCTGTATTCCAAATATATTCATTTTAACCTTCAGTATGCAACATCAATCCTACTTCCCATTGATAGTCAGGGTCAATCACAACTGTCAGTATGGTAACTCTTTTCATTGCCTGTTGATCCAGAGGCACAAGGAGCCCAAAGTGGCTGGGCAGCATTCTTAACCTCCAAACCAAAAAAAAAACCAAACCCATTGCCATCAAGTTGATTCAGACTCATAGTGACCTTACAGGACATAGTAGAACTGTCCCATAAGGTTACCAAGGAGTACCTGGTGGATTTGAATTGCCAACCTTTTGGTTAGTAGCCGTAGCTCTTAACCACTATGACACCAAGGTTGCCTCTTAACTTCCAGTTCAATGAAATCCGTGTTGTGCCTCCAGGTGGGAGCATTCTTCCCTTTGGAACTAAGACCTCTAGACCTGCAGAGCAAAGCGTTGTAGGGACCGGCTGCAAAAATTTTTCGAGTGGGTCACTAGGGGTAATAGTGAATGGTGCCACTCTCATCTCCACCCCTTGATTCCTGGACCCACAAAATCTGTCTATGGGAGAAACAGCACCATATATTGGATGCTGATTTAGAGTATGTACAGTCTTCTGGAAAATACTGCCCCAACACTGCAAAGTGTTGCCACCTAGCTGGTGCCATAATTGTGTCTTTAGAAGGCCATTCCATCATTTTATTAATCCAGCTACTTCAGGATGATGGGGAACATGGTAAGACCAGTGAATTCCATGAGCATGGACCCATTGCTGTACTTCATTTACTGTGAAGTGAGTCCCTTGGTCCAAGGTGATGCTGTGCGGGATACCATGATGGTGGATAAAGCATTTCATGAATCTACAGATGGTAGTTTTGACAGAGGCATTATGTGTAGGGAAGGCAAGTCTGTATCCAGACTAACTATCTATCCCAATAAGAAAAAAATACTACCCTTTCTATGATGGAAGCACTCCATTGAAATCAACCTGCCACCAACTTGCTGGCTGATCACCTTGAGGAATGGTGCCATATCAGGGACTCAGTTTTGGGTTCTGCTGCTGGCAGACTGGACATTCAGCAGCAGCTGTAACTAAGTCAGCCTTGGTGAGTGGAAGTCCATGTTGCTGAGCCCATGCATAACCGCCATTCCTGCCACTATGGCCACTTTTTTCTTAAGCCCATTAGGCAATAACAGGAATGGCAGGGTAAAGACAATGACCAGTTTCCACAGAACATGTCATCCTATTCAATTGATTGTTAAAATCCTCCTCGCTGATGTCACTCTTTGAAGAACATTCACATGAGACACAAATATCTTCACTTCTTTGGCCCGTTCACCGAGGTCTATACACATACCTCTTCCCCATAAATCCTTGTCCCTAGTTTTCCAATCATGTTCCTTCCAAGTCCTTGACCATCCAGCCAAACCATTGGCCACAGCCCATGAATCAGTATTCAATCACACATCTGGCCATTCTTCTTCCAGGCAAAGTGAACAACCAGGTGCACTGCTTGAAGTTCTGCCCATTGGGAGGATTTTCCTTCATCACTATCCTTCATGGAGGACCTTGAAAGAGGTTGTAGTGTTGCAGCTCTCCACTTTTGAATAGTGCCTATATATCACACAGAATCATCTGTAAACAAGGCATGAGTTTTCTCTTCCTCAGTCAACTGATCATAAGGAACGCCCCATGAGGCCATAGGTGCAGACTGGGAGATGGAAGGTAATGTGACAGGAGTTAAGACCATGGACATTTGAGCCATGTCCTCATGCAAGTTTCTTGGGCCTTCAGATCCTGCTTAAACCAAATCTCATGTATACCACTTCCATTTAATGATGGAGTCTTGCTGTGCATGTCCGACTTTATGTCTCTGTGGGTCAGACAGCACCCAGTTCATGACAGGCAGCTCAGGCTGCATGGTGACGTGGTAGCCCTTCGTTAAGTGTTCATTCATTACTAAGGCTCAATAACAAGCCAAAACCTATCTCTCAAAAGGAAAGCAGTTATCTGCAGAGGATGGCAGAGACTCCAAACAGCATTTCTATCTGCCACTGACACTTCAAGCACCATTGGATCAGCCAGATCATATGGCCCAAGTGGTAGATGGCTTGCACAGCAACCTGAACCTGTTGCAGAGCCTTCCTTTGTTCTGGGCCCACTCAAAACTAGAAGCCTTTTGAGTCACTTGATAAGTAGACCAGAGTAATACACTCAGATGAGGGATATGTTGCCTCTAAAATCCAAAGAGGCACGCCAGGCATTAGTGCCTCCTTTTTAGTTGTAGGAAGGGCCAGATGTAACAACCTATCCTTCACTTTTGAAGAAATATCTCAACATGCCCCATACCACTGGACCCCCAGAAATTTCACTGAGGTGAAGGCACCTGACTTTTTGTGGGATTCATTTCCCATCAGCTAGCATGCAATGTTTTGCCAATAAGTCCAGAGTCACTGACACTTCTTTCTTACTAGGTCCAATCAGCATAATGTCGTCAGTATAATAGACCAGTGTGGCATCTTGTGGAAGGGAAAGGCAATCAAGTTCCCTGCAGACTCAATTAAGACATAGGGCTGTAGAGTTGATATACCTCTGAGGTAGGCAGGTGAAGGTGTATTGCTGGCCTTGCTGGCTGAAGGAAAACTGCTTCTGATGGTCCTTTGAAACAGGTATGGAGAAAAAGGCATTAGCCAGATCAATAGCTGCATACCAGGTACCAGGAGATGTATGAATTTACTAAAGCAATGAAACCACATCTGAAACAGCAGCTGCAATTGGAGTCACCACCTGGTTAAGTTTACTATAATCCACTGTCATTCTCCAAGATCCATCTGTTGTTTGCACAGGCCAAATAGATGAGTTGAAGGAGGATGTGGGGAGAATCACCACCCCTGCATCCTTCAAGTACTTGATAGTGGCAGTAATCTCTGAAATCCCTCCAGGAATGCAGTATTGCTTTTGGTTTACTATTTTCCTAGGTAGAGGCAGCTCCAATTGTTTTCCCTTGACTTTAATATGGGGATTCTGCCAGTTGCTGAGTGTATCTACTCCAATTATATATTCTGGAACTGGGGAAATCACTACCAGATGGGTTTGTGGACCCACTGAATCTACTGTGAGATGAACCTGAGCTAAGACTCCATTAATAACTTGACCTAAATATGCCCACACTCTGACTGGTGGGCCACAGTGATATCTTGCATCTCCTGAAGTTAGTGTCAGTTCAGAGCCAATATCCAATAATCCCCGATAATTCTGATTATTTCCTTCTCCCCAGTGAACAGTCACTCTCGTAAAAGGCCATAGATCCCTTTGGGGAAGGTTGGGAGAAAGACTGGAGCCCTGGTGGCGCAGTGGTTAAGCTGCTCCTTCGAAATCCTATAAAGCAGTTCTACTCCATCCTATAGGGTCACTATGAGTTGGAATCAACTCTACGGCAACAGGTCTTGTTTTGGTTTGGTGAAGGATCAGTATTAATTCTTCTTTGAATGTTTGATAGAATTCACCAGCAAAGCCATCTGGGCTTGGATTTTTCTATGTGAGAGTTTTTAAAATTACTAATTTGATCTACTTAATTTTTTTTTCTTCTTCAGTCAGTTTTAGTAATTTGTGTCTTTCTAGGAATTTTCTCATTTCATCAAAGTTATCTAAGTTGTTGGCCTATGGTTTTTCATAGTATTTACTTACTATCATTTTTATTTCTGTAGATGTTCCCTCCACTGTCTGTGTGTACATCGTACTTTTATGAATGACCCTGGACCTTAGACTTTGGCTTGACAGTTTTTCACAGCAACTAAGCTTGACAACATCCCTTTCTAAATTTCCTACTCTACCATACAAGATCAGGAATATAAGTTGAAAAATAAATGCAGAAAAATTGTCCCTATGGAATACATTTTAATATGCCTATAATGCCCGTGACAAACCATGATCCTCTACACAAATCCTACAAACGGGATTGATATATCCTGAATCAGACCTAGAATCAAAACTATTTCTGAATCAGGCTTTGTCTATGGCATTCCTTTCCAACTTCGGAGCTCCCAAAATGTTTGGGCAACAATGACATTTACACTTTTACTCTAAGGTTTTTTACTCCTGTTTCTTCTTATTGCATTTTAGGTGAAAGTTTACAACTCAAGTTAATTTCTCATTCAAAAATTTATACACATATGGTTTGGTAACATTAGTTGCAATCCCTACAATATGACAGCACATTCCCCCTTTCCACCCTGAGTACCCTGTGTCCATTTGACCAGTTCCTGTACTTCCTGCCTTCTCATCCTGGTTTTGGGCAGAAGCTGCCCATTTGGTCTCATATATCTGATTGAACTAAGAAGTACCTTCCTCACATGTACTATTTTTTTTTTTTTTGTTTTATAGTCCTGTCTAATCTTTGTCAGAAGAGTAGGCTTTGGGAATGGTTTCAGTTCTGGGTTAACAATTGCATCCAGGGGCCATAGTTTCGGGATTCCTCCAGTCTCTGTCAGACCATTAAGTCTGGTCTTTTTATAGGAATTTGAGTTCTGCTCTACATTTTTCTCCTGCTCTGTCCAGGACTCACTGTTGTGTTTAAGGTTTATTTTTTGTTTGGGTTTTTAAAATCTAAGTTTCTTCCACGTTGATCAGTATTTTCAAAATTGATAAACAGAGCAAGCTGGGCTTTTTTTTTTTTCCTTTCTTTCTTTTATTCCATTCTTCAGGCGAATCTTTTCAAAATATATTAAATGTCAAGCTAGGTGATAGGCATCTCCAGTGGGAATCAATACCCATGTGTATTAAGGCCATTTGCTGATGAGTCATTTAAACAGTAAGTCACATCTCAAGCAGAATTAAAGTACTTAAAAATACCTGGAGGAAATGAGCAGGCCTAAGTCTCTGCACAGTGTTTTTCTAGACATGAAATTATTTTGACTGTCAAAGCTGTAATCCAACTTTTAGAATGGTAGAGGACTACATATTTTGCAAGGAGATTGCCTATGTGTTATTTGTGAAAGAAAATCATTCCAATATGGTTAGAAATGATACATATAAAATAGCACAGAAAAGAAAATCCAAAATTCAATTCTTAAATTGGCAAGCAAATAATTAAACTCTAAATTGATAGTTTATATGCAGCAGAGTTACCAAATGTTATTCTGAATATGCAAAAAATGATTAAATATAAGCAATATGATTATCAAGAACCACCTTCAAACAATAAAGACATGCTGATATTTCCCATTGCTTATTCTATCAAATCTTTACTCTTAGATACATGTGAAAATTGACTATCATCAGCAACAGTTTATTTCTCAGTTTTTTAAATTACATGATATTACATTAGCTGTGGTTGAAAAGTCTTTGTTTCTAATAGTATCTTATTCATGTTTTTACTTCAAAAGAAATGTTGTGCTTAAATCAGTTGAAACATCATGGAATAAGCAACAAAGATAGCCTTTGATTCATGCTTTAATTAATCTCATTGAAATTTTATACATGAAACATAGAAAATTTATAAATATTTTCCTAATTATGTAAATAAAATATATTTACATTTATTCTTATTATAGGAGATGAGACAATACTATTAAAAATAGTACAGTCACTCCTATTTACTGCTACACAATTATTATTTTCTCAAAGAAAAATGAGTCGTGTATATTTTTCTAAGTAGTACAAAAATGTAGAAGTAGGTCTACTAAAATGATGTAAGTATGGGCTCTAAAGAAAATAAAAGACTGTATGATTATATGTATGAAGTGGTCCATCCTTCTTCAGAGAGGCATCTGATCTGTAATTGACATACTTCACAGAACTGGACAAGTGCATTATTGAAGTCCAGACTCATTATTAATTATCTACTAGCATGTACTCTTTTGTAGGAATGTCGATTCAAGAAAATAAATCTGAAGGTTATTTATACCCTCAAAATGAATGCTGTACCAGATCATTACAGTTTTCTACCTTCAGCAGCTTTCGTTTAGCCCTAAGGCTAAAGATTTGAAAGCTGTTATTCCCTTTTAAATTTCTAAATGTGCCAAAATGATTAAATATAAACAATATCATTATCAAGAACAACCTTGTATTAAGGGATTAAAAATTCACACATGGGCTTCAGGGAGGTAAGAATTATGCTACTATTCAACCTTCTTGGGAAGGAAGCAGGCTGAGAAAGCTACTCAACAGGAAGCATGGGCCATTTCTTGCAGAAAAGGAAGGATGACTCAGAGAATGATCTACGAGTCAAGAAGAAGGAGCAAAGAGTCACAGAACCCGCTCCCAGGATGCAGAACTAGACCCTAATCAAGTAATAGGCAACATGTACCTAGCTAGATTTCAGAGGAGTTATGAGGGCAGACTCCAGAGAACAGTGCTTAAGGACAGAGTAGAAGGCTGGGAAGTGGAGAGAGAGTAAAAACCTCTTATATGAAATTTGGCTACTTACTAGAAGAGAAATAGGGACCTATCTGTAGAAAGTGTAGAATCAAGGGACTTTAACAAGTTTAATTGTTGAAAGGAACAAACTGGTAGAAACAGTTTAGATATGAAAAAAAATAGGAAAATTTATTGTGTAAGCCCCCTAAGTAATTGTGTGGAGATAAGAATCACAGTAGGGGAGGAGAGAGTACTACTAAATAGGAAGAGAAACAAGTTTTCCTTAGTCATAAGAGAATAGGGTGGGAGAGATGAAGGTAAATTTATCCAATGGTTTCTACTTTCTCCATGAAATAAAGACTGTTTGTTGTTATGCTTTGACAATAAAAGGGATGAGAAGGGTAAAGTTTGAGAAAGATGCAAGTAATTTCATAGAGCTGTTAGGGAGAACTGGAGCAGGAGATAACCAACAAGGAAACTTAAAAGAGTAATAAGGGAACATTTGAGAGTCTAGTTGAGTTTGGAGACCATTCATGTATCGTTTCATCCATCTTCCATGGAAAATAGAAAGTTCTGGGAGTTCCGGCAAAATGGCGCTCTTGGCAGAAGCACCACGCCGTCCCTCCACAGCAAAGATCCAAAAAACTAAGCCAAACAGAGAATACAACAATCCTGAAACCCTAAAACATCAAATGAAGAGATAAAGAACTCAGCCAAGCACCAAATGGAGTGAGAAAACTGACAGAGAACAGAGAGTGAGGAGAGATTCACGCAGAGGTCCTATACCAGCTAATGCACTGCAGATCCGCCATCTTGGACCCCTATCGGAGACCTGCAAACAGGGTGTATGAGAAAGCAGCCTCACGGAGTGTCCAGTGGGAGAGAAAACAACTGGTAATTGGCGATATATGCTTTCCCACCCCCCACGCTCCTTCACCCCGACTCGGCATCCTTTGCTTCCCGCGGCCACAGTCTCTTGACCGGGAAACAGCAGCTGTTTGGTTTCCACACACCTGAACGGGTGGCTCTCTGAGTGCCATTTGTTAGCTGCTGGTGTTGCTTTTTTTCTGCTGCTTTTTATTTCTTCCTTGCCTCTCCCCACCTCCCCCTCCTTTCGCTTGAGTACTTGTTTCCATGCGCCATCTTTGCTTCTTCCTGAGGGGTTGCAGAGCTCCAGTAATTTGTGTATATGCTTTCCCACTCTCTACCCTTCTTCACCCACACTCCACCCTCTCTTCTTCCCACAGACACAGTCTCTTGTCCAGAAACATCAGCCCGCACTAGCTGGCTCTCTGAGTGCCATTTGTTGGCTGCTAGTGTTGCTTTTTTTTTTTTTTCCCTGCTTCTTTTGATTTCTTACTTGCTTCTTGCCACATCCCCCTCCCTTCGCTCAAGTACCTGGCTCCGTGCGCCATCTTTGCTTCTTCCTGAGGGGCTGTGGAGCTCTCTTCGAGTGTGGAGCTGCTTCCCGGTTTGGGCTGCCGCGCTGGTGGGATCCCAGGGCTTTTGATTATTTGTTTGTTTTGAACTGTTTGTTTGTTTTCTTTTCCTTTTCTTGAGTTCTGAGCCCTTTCTCCCCAGGCTGAGCTGCGTGGCAGGGAGACTCCCCTTCAGCTTCCACAGACATGCAGAGGGATCCCTAAGGGCATTTCTTTAAACGTTGGTTTATTTTCTTTTTTCTGTTTCTTTGGGGGCATTTCTTGTTTTTTTGTGTTTAATTTGTTTTGTTTTCTTTTCCCTCTTTTTCCCTTTTTGTCTTTCTTCATTGCTCAGTTTCTCATCTCTCTATATCTTCCTTCTCTTTCTGTTCCCTGAATACCTGGCATTGTATACCTGTACACCTTCTACCCAGGCTGTATTGCAACACCTAACAGCAACTTCCCCAGACCGCACAGCTACACCGGTGGAATCCCTGGGAACTCTGCAGTTCTTTAACCTTTCTGATTCTCATTTATTCATTCTTTTCTTTTCTTCCACCTCCCCTTTCTGTTTTTCTCCATTTCATAGTCTCTCATCTCTCCACTCCAATGGCAAGCTTCTCTAGCATTCTTTTTTGTTTGTTTGTATGTTTTTGGCTCCTGTTCCTCTCTCCTCTCTCCCATATACATCGTAGCTCCACACAAAACAGTCTCCCCGCTGCATCCTGCTTACCTGCACCATGCGCTTGACATCACACCACCAAGCAGGACAGGCATGGCCTACTGGAACCTGCCCTGCACTGATTACTGACCTGCTCTGGTGGCTGTAGTAAGAGCCACAAACAATCCATCCCAGTAACTTCTCTTCAGCTAGACCTGCCCTACCATACCATATCTGAGTGACTGACCCTGCCAATTGGAGAAGGAGGCGAAAAGTATTCTGTCCACAGATGAGCAAACAACAAAGAACACGCAGTCTGCCTGCTCAGACATACTCAAATTTTTTTAAAAAAAAGGGACGAAACAAACAAATCTACAATCAATAAACGAGAAAAATAACTACTGAATTCCCCCAAAACAGCAGACAATAACAAAAAATTTACAAAAACAGGACAGGATGGTTCCAGTAGGCATCCAAAAAAAAACACCAGATGACTCTCCTCTGGAAGAAAATGCACTAGAACTACCTGATAGGGAATTCAAATCTCTAATACTCAGAATTCTCCAAGAACTGAGGCAAAAAGCTGACAAACGTGAGGAAAAAATTAGACAAATTCATGGAAAATACAGACAAAAAATTGGAAGAATTCAGGAAAATAATGCAGGAACAAAATGCCAAAATAAATGCACAACCAGAAATTATACAAAGACAACAATTAGAAATCCAAAAGATAAACAACAAGATTTCAGAAATGGATGGTACCATAGAACTGCTGAGGAGCAGGTTTGAAACGGTGGAAGACAGAATCAGTGCAATTGAAGACAAACACTTGGATACCACTCTGTTTGAGGAAAACTCAGAAAAAAGAACAAAGAAAAATGAAGAGACCCTGAGAGTTATGTGGGACACAATCAAAAGCAAAAATCTGCAAGTGATTGGAATTCCACAACAGGGGGAGAAAACAGAAAACACAGAGAGGATCATTGAAAAACTTCTGACAGAAAACTTCCCCAATATCATGAAAGATGAAAAGCTGGCCATCCAAGAAGCTCAACGAACCCCATATAGAAGAGACCCGAAAAGAAAATCACCAAGGCATATCATATTCACACTCACCAAAACCAAAGACAAACAAACAATCCTGAGACCAGCTCATGAAAAACAAGAAGTCACATACAGAGGAGAAACAATAAGACTAAGCTCAGATTATTTGGCAGAAACCATGCAGGCAAGAAGGCAATGGGATGAAATACATAAAATCTTGAAAGAAAAAAATTGCCAACCAAGAATAATATATCCTGCAATACTCTTGTTCAAATCTGATGGTGAAAGTAGGTCATTTCCAGATAAACAGAAATTAAGGGAATAGGTAAAAGTCAAACCAAACTTACAAGAATTATTAAAGCGAGTTCTTCGATCTGAGGACAAACAGCTTCAGCTCACAGGTAGAACCTAGGACACAGGATCATACCAGCCAGATACCAATCTAGGAAATGAACTCTTGAGGACTATACAAAACCAAAAGAAATACAACAAGGAATCAGAACAGTTAATCAGTAAATGCCAACAACATCAAAACAATAAAAGAGGGAATAAACAGCATAGGTATAGAACCTTCTAACTGAGAGGAAGGCAAGGCGATACCAAGTGATGGTACACTGCTTCAAACTTAGAAAGATAAGGGTAAAATTCAAGGTAACCACAAAGAAAGTTAACAAACATACTCACAAAAAAAAAAGAGGAAAAACATAAAGTCTCAAAACCTACAAAAACAAAAGAAATGAAAAAAAAAGTCCACTAACAAAAGTAACTCAGCCCAAAAGAGTAAGAAGAACAAAGAAAATGTCAGCACCACAAAAAAAAGCACTACAAAATGGCAGCAACAAACCTACAACTATCAATAATTACACTGAATGTAAATGGACTCAATGCACCCATAAATAGACGGAGAGTGGCAGAATGGATAAGAAAACAGGATCCATCAATATGCTGTCTACAAGAGACACACCTTAGAAACAAAGATGTGAATTTATTAAAAGTCAAAGGTTGGAAAAAAATATATCAAGCTAACAACTACCAAAAAAGAGAAGCAGTGGCAATTCTAATCTCAGATAAAATAGACTTTAAACCAAAATCTACCATAAAAGACAAAGAAGGACACTATATAATGATTAAGGGGACGATCCATCAAGAATAACCATAATAAGCATCTATGCACCCAATGACAGGGCTCCAAAATACATAAAACAAACTCTAACAACACTGAAAAGAGAAATTGACAATTCCACTATAATAGTAGGAGACTTTAACACACCACTGTCAGTAAAGGACAGAACAACTAAGAAAAAACTCAGCAAAGATACAGAAGACCTAAAGGGCACAATCAGCCAACTTGACCTCATAGACATATATAGAACACTCCATCCAACTGCTGCAAAATACACATTCTTTACCAGTGCACATGGAACTCCAGAATAGACCACATCTTAGGCCACAGAGCAATCCTCAACAAGATCCAAAACGTTGAGATAATTCAAAGTATCTTCTCTGACCACAATGCCATCAAGGTAGAAATTAACACTAGAAAGAGAATGGAAAAAAAATCAACTACATGGAAACTGAATAATACCCTGCTTACACATCAATGGATAAGAAGAAATCAGAGATGGAATCAAAAAGTTCCTAGAATCAAATGAGAATGAAAACACATCATACCAAAACCTTCGGGACACAGCAAAGGCAGTCCTCAGAGGACAATTTATAGCAGTAGATGCACATATCAAAAAAGAAGAACGGGGCAAAATCAAAACATTAACTACAGAACTCAAACAAATAGAAAGAGAACAGCAAAAAAAGCCCACAACCACCAGAAGAAAGGAAATAGTAAAGATCAGAGCAGAAATAAATGAAATAGAGAACAGAAAAACAATAGAAAGAATCAACAAAACCAAAAGTTGGTTCTTTGAAAGAATCAACAAAATCGACAAACAACTAGCCAGACGGACAAAAGAAAAACAGGAGAGGACACAAATAACCCAAATAAGAAATGAAATGGGGGACATTCCAACAGACCCAACTGAAATAAAAAGGATTATAACAGAATATTATGAAAAACTATACTCCAACAAATTGGAAAACCTACAGGAAATGGATAAATTTCTAGAAACACACGGCTTACCCAAACTACAACAAAGTGATGTTGAAAATCTGAACAAACCCATAACAAGAGAAGAGATTGAAAAGGTAATAAAATACTCCCAACCAAAAAAAGCGCTGGCCCAGATGGCTTCACTGGAGAATTCTACAGAACATTTACAGAAGAGCTTGTACCAGTTCTACTCAAGCTATTTCAGAGCACAGAAGTGGAAGCAACTCTTCCAAATTCATTCTATGAAGCCAGCATAATGCTGATACCAAAACCAGGAAAAGATGTCACAAAAAAAGAAAATTACAGACCAATATCTCTCATGAATATAGATGCAAAAATTCTCAACAAAATTCTAGCCAATAGAATTCAGCATCATATCAAAAAATAATACACCACAACCAAGTAGGATTCACACCAGGTATGCAAGGATGGTTCAACATTAGAAAATCAATCAACGTAATCTACCACAGGAATAAAAGGAAAGAAAAGAATCACATGATCATCTCAATTGACGCAGAAAAGGCATTTGACAAAGTCCCACACCCATTCCTGATAAAAACTCTCAATAAAATAGGTATATAAGGGGAATTTCTCAACATAATAAAGGGCATCTATGCAAAACCAATGCCAACATCATTCTTAATGGAGAAAGGCTGAAAACATTCCCCTTGAAAAGAGGAACACGACAAGGATGCCCTTTATCACCACTCCTATTTAACATTGTGCTGGAAGTTCTAGCTAGAGCAATAAGGCAAGAAAAAGAAACAAAGTGCATCCAAATTGGTAATGAAGAAGTTAAACTGTCCCTGTTTGCAGATGATATGATACTATACATAGAAAACCCTAAAGACTCCATGAGAAATCTACTGGAACGAATAGAAAGATTCAGCAGAGTAGCAGGATACAAGATAAACATTCAAAAATCAGTTGGATTCCTATACACCAATAAGGAGAATGATAAAAAAGAAATCAGGAAAACAATACCATTTTCAATAGCCCCTAAAAAGATAAAATACTTAGGAATAAATCTGACCAGGATGTAAAAGACCTCTACAAAGAAAACTACAAAACACTACTGCAAGAAACCCAAAGGGATCTACATAAATGGAAAAACATACCGTGCTCTTGGATAGGCAGACTCAACATTGTGAAAATGGCAATTCTACCCAAAGCAATTTACAAATACAATGCAATCCCGATCCAAATACCAACAACATTCTTCAAAGAGATGGAAAAACTAATCATTAACTTTATATGGAAAGGGAAGAAGCCCCGAATAAGTAAAGCACTACTGAAGAAGAAGAATAAAGTTGGAGGACTCACACTACCTGACTTCAGAACCTACTATACAGCTACAGTAGTCAAAACAGCCTGGTACTGGTACAACGACAGATACATTGACCAATGGAACAGAATTGAGAACCCAGATGTAAATCCATCCACCTACGGTCACCTGATCTTCGACAAGGGCCCAAAGTCCATCAAAGGGTGAAAAGACAGTCTTTTCAACAAACGGTGCTGGCAAAACTGGATATCCATCAGCAAAAAAATGAAACAGGACCCATACCTCACACCGTATACAAAAACTACTTCAAAATGGATCAAAGATTTAAATATAAGGCCAAAACCTATAAAGTTCATAGAAGAAAAAATAGGACCAACCCTACAGGCCCTAATACATGGCATTAACAGGATACAAACCATAACCATCAACACATAAACCCCAGAAGATAAACTAGATAACTGGGATCTTCTAAAAAATCAAACACCTATGCTCTTCAAAAGACTTCACCAAAAGAGTGAAAAGGGAACCTACAGACTGGGAAAAAATTTTTGGACAGTAAAAATCAGACAAAGGTCTCATCTCCATAATCTACAAGAAAATCCAACACCTCTACAACAAAAAGACAAATAATCCTATTCAAAAATGGGCAAAGGAAATGAACAGACACTTCACCAAAGAAGACATTCAAATGGCCAACAGACACATGAGGAAATGCTCGTGATCACTAGCCATTAGAGAAATGCAAATTAAAACCACAATGAGATACCATCTCACCCAGCCATTACTGGCACGAATCAAAAACACTGGAAATAACAAATATCGGAGGGGCTGCGGGGAGATCGGAACTCTTATGCACTGCTGGTGGGAATGCAAAATGATAAAACCATTTTGGAAAATGATACGGCGCTTCCTCAGAAAGCTAGAAATAGACATATCATTCGGTCCAGCAATCCCACTCCTAGGAATATATCCTAGAGAAACAAGAGTCGTCACTCGAATAGACATATGCACACCTATGTTCATGGCAGCATAGTTCACAATAGCAAAACAATGGAAACAACGTAGGTGCCCATCAACAGATTAATGGATAAACAAGCTATGGTACATACACACAATGGAGTACTATGCAATGAGAAAGAACAACAATGAATCTGTGAACCATCTCATAACATGGATGAAACTGGAGGACATTATGATGAGTGAAATAAGTCAATCACAGAAGGACAAACATTGTATGAGACCTCTATTGTAAAAACCCATGAAGAAGTTCACACACAAAATGTAACAATCTTTGTTGGTTACCAGGGATGGTGGGGGGGTGGGGTATTAAATAGACAAGAGATAAGTGGTATCTTGGGTAAAGGGTGAGACAGTATACAATACTGGGGACCCCAGCACAACTTGTACAAGGAAAGATCATGGAAGCCCCATAGACACATCCAAACTCCCTGAGGGACTGAATTGCTGGGCAGAGGGCTATGGGGACCATGGTCTCGGGGAACATCTAGCTCAGTTGGCATGACACAGCTTGTAAAGACAATGCTCTACATTCTACCTTGGTGAGTAGTGTCTGGGGTCTTAAAAGCCTGTGAGCGGCCATCTAAGATACTCCACTGGTCTCATCCCTTCGGGAGCAAGGGAGAATGAAGAGAACAGGATACAAGGAAAAGATTAGTCTGAAGGACTAATTGTCCACAGCTACCAAGGCCTCCACCGGACTGAATCCAGTACAGCGAGATGGTGCCCGGCTACCACCAGTGACTGCTCTGACCAGGATCACAACAGAGGGTTCTGGACAGAGCTGGAGAAGGATGTAGAGCATAATTCTAACCCACAAAAAAAAGACCAGATTTACTGGCATAAAGGAGACTGGAGAAACCTCGAGAGTATGGCCCCCAGACACCCTTTTAGCTCAGTGGTGAAGTTACCTCCGAGGTTCACCGTTCAGCCTGGGAGTGGACAGCCCCGTAAAACCAAATGAGACTAACGAGGTACAGGAGTCCAGTGACAAGGGCCAGAAAGCAGAAGGGGACAACGAAGCTGGTGATAGGGAACCCAAGGCTGAGTAAGGATATTGTTGATGTGTTGTGAGATTGTTAACCATTGTCATAGGGCAACATTTGTAGTAATTATTAAATGAGAAACTATTTTGTTCTTCAAGCCTTCATCTTAAGTGAGAATAATAGCACAATTCGAAGAGCGTAGTCAATGTCACTGAACTGTGCAGGTAGAAATTTTTGAAATGGTGTATCTTTGGCTATGTGTATTTTCACCAAAAAAAAAAAAAAAAGATTGAGAAGTTAGAGGGTTGATATGTTGTGGGGTTGTTAACCAACGTCATAAAACACGTGTACTTCTGTTTCATGAGAAATTATTTGTTCTGTAAGCCTTCACCTGAAGTAGAATAAAAAAAAAGTATAGAAAGTTCTGATTACATTTAGAAATGGCAGTTCAATGTAAACTTGCAAGGGCAGTTTCAGTGGGATGGTAAAGGCAGATGCCATGGTTAAATACAGGCTCTGAAACAAGATTTACATGATTCAACACCTAGGTCTAAACTGTCCAGTTGTATGATTTTAATCAAGAATTTTCACCTTATTTTAATGCAGTTTTTTTAATATACAAAACTAAGATAAGACAACACCTACTTCATGGAGGTGTTGTAAGGATTAAACCACAAAGTACATACAAAGAGATGAGACTAGTGTTGTACATGCAGCGAGTGCTCAACAATGTTAATTATATTGGTATTGATGCTAAGTTTTGTATTAGTTTCAGTATGGTAAACCAAAAACCAAAACCAAATCCATTGTAGTCGAGTCAATTCCAACTCATAGCAACCCTATATTAGTACAGTATTAGCATTATTAGTAATATTGTCCATTTGACAAGAGAATGAGTGAAGTGATAGGACATGGAATCCAAGCAAACAAGGAAAAGAAGTTTCTAAGAAAGTGGCTAATGCTTTGAGACAAAGGAAAAGATTCAGTGGACATAAGGTCAGCCCTTCAGTTCAAGGTTAGGTTAAGTTTGATAACTGGATGAATAAATGAGCTTGATGGAAATAATTGGAAATTAAGATTGGTAGTTTAGATCTTGAAAATGATTATATCAAAAGTGAAGGCTTTCCAAGTGTTGACAAGGTCCAAGGTATGGTCCTGGGACTGGGTAGCTAAAGGGAGAGAAGGTGAAGTATTATTAGAGGCAAAGATGTGAAAAGTATTGTATGGAATACCTACCCAAGTCTCTGCTGTCACCAGTGAGGTTATCAAGATCTGTATGGATGTGACCAAAGAAGGAGAGAATGCAAATATTTTGTTTCTAGAAAGCAAATTGAGTGCTTTTTTTAAACTGTTTATAATATCAATGCTAAAATTTGTTATGATTTTAATAATTAATACAATCATATACTTGGGTTAATGTGTTTTACCAGAGAGGTGCTTTATAAATATTTTACAGATTCTAAATTTTTAATTAATCTATTTCCCTACTCAGAGCGTGTTTAAATTCTTTAGAGTTGAATTTCTAGCCCTGCTTAGTGATTCACTGCAATGTTTCACCTTTATGGCCAGGAATTTCTTCTGTATACTTTCATTTATTGAACGTATAGCTATTGAGCACGTATTACGTGCCGGCATTATTCCACATCAGCATTTTGCTAGGTATTCATCAGAGAACAAACCAGACAGATCTCTGTCCTCTGGGAAGCTACATTCCAGCAGACATAGTTGTTGCAGGTGTTGTAGAGTTGGCTCCAAGTCATAGCTACCCTCTATACAGCAGAACAAAACACTGCCCAGTCCTCACAACCATTGCTATGTCATAAACATAATAAATAAGCATAGAATCTTTTAGAAGGTGATAAGTGCTATGAATATGAAAAAGGAAATCACAGAACGGGATAAGAAGGGTCAGGATGATGAGATGGGTGGATGAGTATAGTTTTAAAATAGTATGGTCCAGGTAAGCTTCATTTACAAGTGCCATTTGAACAGATATTGAAGGAAGTCTTACAGCAATCAAAGAAAACCCAATTAATTCGATGGTCCTAAACTTCACTGAAAAATATCTGTTAGTATGTCTTTATGTCAAATTCTGTTTAAGGGATAAAATCTAAATACATGAATGTCCTCTTTTTTTTCTTTTTTTTCTGAATTATTGCTTAGGCTTTACTTCTTTATCTTACTTTGGATAATATGATACAAACAGCACATGAAAATAAAGGACGCTAATTAAGTATTTTCGTTAGCTAGAAATGGCCTATATACACAGATTAATATGTGGAATAACTCAAACCCCGTTGTTTTGTTATTCTATTGAAGTTCAGAAAAAAAGATGCTTGAACATGAAAGCTAAATAGCATTATCAATATTTTGACATTAGCTTTAAATAAAACTATGTTATTTTAAGAATGAATTTTACATAAATCAAAACCCAGACTTCTTGCCTTGCTGTTGAAAGAATTCCTAATTTCATAACATTTTTGTACTTTGGGTTTTTCTACTTCTGTTTTTCCTCAAGCACCTGTTTTCCAGATATATTTTAGAAATTGAAAACCACCATAATGTACACTGAAAAGGTTGTGGAATTTCTAGCAAGTAGCAAAGGAAAAATGTGGCTTTAAAATTTTAAATTTTGTCAAGAAACACATATATTCTTGTTAGCTTCAATAACGTTGTCATGAAATATTAATTGCATGCTTCCTGGATCAGACTCCAGTTTTAACTAATTTAGAAAAGTCATTAGAAACAAATCCAGATATCTTTGATGTCTCTCCAATAACATTATCTTATTTCCCCTTTTTTAAAAAATTTATAGCTCTTCTTCCTTTTGTTCCAGTCCTTTATAAGTTCAAGTTATATATATATACATATGTATGAATAGCCTTTTTTTCTGTTAAAATAAGATCACAGTATCCACAATGCTCTGCAGCTTGCTTTCCTCACTTCCATTTCATATATCCTTCCTTTAACTAGCTATCTAACAAATACATAAGTGCACAAGGTAAAATAATTCATACTGTACAATGGAATGTACGATAAAATGGTAAATCTCTTTCATTTCACAAATGCAGTATCTATCAAAGGCATGAGCACAATTTTCACTTTTAATTAACACTTTAAATTAACGTTTAATATTCCTGAAGACATATGTGACTGCATCACTTTTAAAAACTGAGAGCACACCATACTGTCTCATGTTGTTATTAGTCCTATAGATATCATTTACACATTTGTGAAAGGATTTCCATCTTAGCATCGCTTATGATAAGGAAGCAACTTAATGCTTAGCTATAAACTCCTATTTAAATCAACAATGACACAGACATACAATGGAAAAATATGCAGCTATTAAACTAAAGCAGATATTTACGTGCTAGACCTCAAAAATTTCTGTGATGTATTTGTTAAGTAAAATCTATACCTCAATGTTTTCTCCTAGGTTTCAGTTTTGATTTTAACTTTGAAAAGAGTTAGGTGTGAACACCACATTTTTTCCCCATAGAACTAACATTTGTCCCAATGCCACGTAGTGATAATTATTTGAAATGCTAATATTATTTACTAAATTCTCACATGAAATTGAATCTATTTCATACCACTATATCATGTTCCATTTTTCTCTGTCTATTCCTGGAAAACACGGACAAGAATTTTAAGTACCGTAACATTTCCAAATGAACTTTCATGTTAATTTGTCAAATACTTAAAAAATATTTTTTAGTTGGAATCACCTTTAATTAACAAATTAATTTGGAGAGATTCGTTATATTTACGGCGAGCCTTTTAATTCAAGAATAGGCAATGTATTTCTATTTAATCAAGCTTTTTATAAAAGTTTACTGTATTATTAATTTTTTTTTTAATTTATAGTCTTTATATTTCTTCTTGTATTTATTCCAATATATTTTATCTTTTGATTATTTGAAATGAGGTCTCTTCTTATATTCTCCACCATATTTTTTGTTTGTGTAAATGAGCACTATTGATTTTTCTATCATTTTTGTAACCAGAAACTTGAAAAATCTCTTATTTTTTCAAATACTTTGGTCATTTAAAACTAATTCCTTTAAATTTTCCTGGTAAACCTTATATCACCAGAAACGATAATAATTTTCACATCCTTTCTTACACTTCAGCTTTCTCTAAATTCATCTTATTGATTAAAATTTATAGAAAGATATTAAATAGAGATTTATGAATGGCATTTCTTCTTCTAGACTTTAATAGAACTAAATCCATTGGTTTATCACTGAGGGTGAGCCTGGCTTTTGGTTTGAAATAATTTATTCCAATTTGATTGAGTTTCATTTTCTTCTTCTTCTTCTTTTTTAATGAGAAATGGATATAAATTTTATCAATTTCCTTTTCATCATTTCTGGACACAAATATGGTTTTCCCTATTATTAAATGGTTAATATGGAACTGCCATTACTGTCCTGATTTAAACTCTATTTGGATATAATATTTTATTGCTGTAATGTGATTATTTATGTGATAATATTATTGAATTCTATTGCTAATTTGTAGGAAAAGCAGAGGGCAGAGGAACATGTTGAACTGCACACTGAGTATGCCATCAAAAAGTCTGGACTTTGGGAAAATACAGTAAAATACCTCAGGTTCTTGAACACATGGAATGTCAGGAAAAGAAGAGAGCGGGTGGAGAATCTGGGGACTTAAAAGTGACTTAAAGACATATCAAGTTAAAATTGGCCAAGACTACACTATAGCTATATTGGGATCATAAAAAGGAAAGTTGCTTTAGTTACCCCTTACATGACTGATTTCCAGATTTTTGCACAATCTCATTATATTTCTTTGAATATTCAATATCTTTTCTAAAATGTGGCTGTCAGAATTTTGTATGAGGTTTTAGAATTTATCTGACCAACGTGCAATGTGGTGTAGGAAGAACTTAAATATGCACGAGCATATTATTACACACCAAGAATTAATCTTCATCATCCTTGTTTTATAACAGAAAAAAAAAATAAGATTTTTTTTTAACATGTAAAGATGACAACACTAGTAAATGGCAAAGCTAAATGTCTTTATTACTGTATTTTTATGCAAATAACACCGGCCTTTTGCATTTGGTTGCCAGTCATGCCCTTCCCCCACCTCAAGGTATTTTCATAGGCACTGCTATGTTCATTTCTTTAACATGTTGCTTGCTGTGAAGAAAAATTAGCATAGCACTTTGGAGGATGCCAATGGGGGCAGAAGGCGTGTTATTTGCATAAAAATAGGGTAATCCTCATATGCACACTCTACATTTTATTCCATGATTTTCTTCTTCTTTTTCTGGTGGTTGCACATTTGGATAATGACAAGCTGTTGATAATTAAAATTCCAGGACATTGTGCATATGAATTTTTGCCAAGCTTGGAATCTCCCCTTCTTGACATATATGATTTATTTTTATTGTTGAAATGTAAGTTTCTACAATCATTCATGCTAAATTTCATCTTATTGTGAATATAAGGCTTTCCTCCTTATCAAGATGTAGTCAAGCATCTGTCAATGATGTTGTCAACGGGGATCTTGTCTTTGTCCTTTTTGAAATTTTAAGCTGAGAGTCCTGAATGTAAATTTCAGACATTGAGAAAATGAATCTTATCAGAGATAAGTAGGATAGCATAAGAAATATATTAGTTTTTTTTTTCCTTTTGATTGCTACTTTGTAGTAAATTACTCTGCCTTTTTGTTGAATAGCTAACTTTTCAGTTTATATCTTGTTTCTAATGAATAAAGTATTGTATGTGTTAACTCGGCTTTTATCTAAAATTCAACAGAGGAGGATGGGGAATTGATTGCAGGAGTAGCAAAGTGAACTTACTAACACATGGAAGGAGATCCATTCATTGAGAAGTTACTTTATGTCAGAAACCGCAGATACAAAGCTTAATAAAATGTAGTCCTTGTGTTAAAGAACTCACAGCCTCTCTAGTGGGACTCCTAGATGAATAAATAAACAATCACCTGGGGGGAAAAGAGTATTATTCAGTCTTCAAAATTCAATTAGAGTAAAAAGGGGTATTAGCCTGGGGGTTCAGGGTCATGACAACTATTAATCAGCAGTGGGAATACAGTTTTTCTTAAGACTACAAACTGTTTTTGAAATGAAAGTAGAATTTGGCTACAAACACATAAGAGAGTGAAAATAATCCAGGAAGAATAGAATTTGAATCCTGAGTCTACCAGTTACTAGCTTCTGGATTTGGTGTATGAGCTGCAACTTCCTCCTCAGCAAAGCAAAAATAATTATTCTTAATTTGGAGCGTTATGGGAAATTAGACTTAATGCATTGAGCATGGTATTTGACATACGGGAGATGCTTAAAACAATGGCAGATACCGCTACAAATGATGATAATAAACAGATGAACAGGCAAAACACAGGAAGGAATGAAGAAAACGACCTGAGTGAGGTAATGATTTTGAAATTAAGGATTTATAAAAGTCTTAGAGACCAGATTCCGTTTCAGGGGTAACCTATGTCAAGTGTTATAATTTAAATGCCCCACTTTGTGATAACAAAGACACAGTATTTGTTCTTCACCAGCCATTCAGACTTATTAGAGAGTTTTGTAAAGGTGAGAAGAGGTCAGAACATAGCTAGGCTGAGCTGCAGTTGAGGACTCTCAGGTGGACAACAGAACAGTAGGGAGGCCAGAGGAGATGGCTTGTTTCAATTCAAACCCGTCTGTGACCACAAATTGCTCCTTTACAAGTAAGCTCCTCTCCAAGTGATGGCTGCAGGCCATCACACAATGGAAATTAGATTATTAAGAATGTAGGCAACTCAAATAACAAGAATAGGCAGCATTCTAAATCAGCTTTACATTCAGCTCAATTAAATAAAAGCCAAGCGTTTGTGTCACCCAAAGATTTGGTCTAGAAATACTGCCACGATTTTCTGTGTTGCTGGTCCAATGTGAGCATTCCAATGTGTTAATAAATTTGCAGCCTGACACGCTGATAGTCTCTCCTACAAATGTGATTTAAAATGTTTATAAAAGAGGATTGTAGAGAAGAAGTTTTATCCAGGCTGTTTTGGCTTAGCTCAAACATTAATGAAAACACAATTGCAATTCAAGCTAAAAAGATCAAAACCTAATTGCCTGGCAGTCGTCAGCCTTCAGGAGGATGCTGAAATTACTGCAAAGTGTAACTTTGCTGAAAACAGAAGCAGTTGTTTATGTTGACTTCAAACTGTTAATGAGCCAAGTAAAAGAAAACTCATCTCTTACCCTCATTAATTCCTATAGCCATTAATTTAAACTTGCATACCCCTTTGCTCTTTCCTTTGATTTTTTACAGCATTTCTCTTTAAATAGATTAGCCCAAGCCTGCTAAAATGTGAAAGAGAAACAATGCACAGCTTAATAAAACCCTGTATAATTAGCTCGGTTTTCAGAAATAGGATAAAAGAGATTCCTCAGCTACAGGTCACTTTAAAGATTACCCTGAAAGAAGAGGAGATTTATAGTTTTCTTTTGTTAACAGAGACCAAAATATATATCACTGTAAATAAGTTTTCACTAAATACTACTTTCAAAACTAAAAGCGTTAGTAATCTTTAATTCCTAATGGCCTAATTTTTCTTTTAAGAATATTTTACTACTCTTACACTATCACTTTTTCATAATTAATTATGAAATTCAGAAAACACAGCTATGCAAAAACCGGCAAGCAAACAAACAAAAATACAATTTGATCCTCCACCATGCGTTAATTAACCATTTGGGGTTCAACTATTTGGGGTTCATGCTTCCGAACTGGACATACTTTTGTCACTGTCAACACCGCAATTATATATCATATTATTTTTATAAATGAACTATACAACAGAGGAGTATGTTAAGCAACAACATGGGGAGACAATCCTCAATATCCTGATGTAGGAAATGCTACAGGACAAGCAATCTGGTTCCTTTCGACAATAGCAATACAGAAGAGAAAGAGAGAGAGACTTTTGTTGTGTGACAAAACAATCAAACTTACGGTGTAGAACAGCTAGGCAATCCTGACTTTTGCAGACCGTCTCTCGTGCTGTTGCAGTTAGACAGTGGCTAAGGCTGGAGTCATCTCCGAGTCTTCCACTGTCACATGGTTACTGGTCAATATTGGCTGTTCCTCAGCTGGGTTTGTCTGCTTTAATACTTAAATATGGCCTATTTCTGTGGCCCAGGCTTTCTCACAGTATGGCGGCTGGGTTCCAAGAACAAGTATTATGAAAGCCAAGTAAAAGCATATCACCTTCTATGACCTAGTCCTGGATGTCTGGCAGTGTTGCTTCTGTGAGAAGCCAGTCATTAAGGCCATTAATGAAGAATTAGACATATGACGCAGCAATTCCACTCCTAGTTATACATCCAAGAGACCTGAAAACAAGGATGCTGACAGACATATGTACACCCATGTTTTATCACAGCACTATTCACAATAGCCAAAACGTGTTAACAGCCCAAATGTCCATCAACAGATGAATGAATAAACAAAACGTCGTACATAGATACAATGGAATATTGCTGAGCCATAAAGAGAAATGAAGTTCGGATACATGCTACAACATAGATGAACCTTGAAAACATTATGCTGAGTGAAGTCAATCACAAAAGAATATTGTAGATTTCACTTATATGAAACACCTAGACTAGGCAAATGTAAAGAGATCAAAGTTGAACAGTAGTTAGTAGGGGCAGGAGGGAGGAGGAGACACAGATGAGGATTAAACAATTAGAACAGAGATGGGTAGAAGAAACAACATTCTTTGTTGGAGTCAGTGAAATAAACTCTCCGAGCTTCCTTGGGGAAAGTGTATCCTGAGTTCATCTTGACTTCAGGAAAAAGAGTGATGGAAAGGAAATGTGAAGGAATTTGCTGTCAGGAGAATGGTACCCAGTATCCAACGGCTTACAGGAGTCAATCCCACACACTGATGGCAAGATTTTAGGAGAGAGATTATAATATCTAACAAAGAGTATAATAAGCCTTGGTCACGCAGTGGTTATAGCACTTGGTTGCTAACCAAAAGGCTGGAGGTTCGAACCCACCATCTGCTCCACTGGAGAAAGATGTCACAGTCTGCTTCCATAAAGATTTACAGCCTTGGCAACCCTATGGGGCAGTTCTACTCTGTCCTATAGGGTCACTGTGAGTTAAAATCGACTAGACCACAGTGGGTTTGTTTTCTTTTTTGGTTTGAGGTGGGGCCAGTGGCTGAGGCTATTTTGATTGGTCCCGTCTTTATATAAAATGATCTGACACTGAAAGGCAGTCGATTGATATTTACTTTTGTTTTGGCAAAACAGAAACCTTTATCTTATACAAACAGCAATTTCAGATTTCTATCTATCCCTGAGTAGTTATTCCTCAATGCCAGTTTAACTTCAACAACAGACTGGAAGAGTTTCTTAAAAATACAGATTTCTAGACCTTGACACGAGAAATTTGATTTACTAGGTCTGGTTTAGGGCCTGGAAATCTGTATTTACAAGTTTCTTAGACACTACTATTACTGCTAATAATAGCATATGCTCAGCAAGGTACTAGTTCATTGGAAAACATCCACCCAATACTAATTCAGTAATAGATGCTAATTTAAGAAAATTTCACATTACACACCGGCAACCAATGTATTTCATCTTCAGAGCAAGCATCATTAGATTATAATGACTGATTCACAGTTTTTTTTCCCCCAGATTCTAGCACTGGTATTAAGTATTTGATGAATGAATAAATCACTGAATGGATTGATAAAATAATATTTAATTTCAAAATAACCTTGTGCTCCAAAAAAAATCAAGAAATTATATTCTTTCATTCATTCTTCCATTACTCACAAAGCAACGAATATTTTTTGAAAGTCTATTGTATAGTAGGAGCTATGGTGGTGCAGTGGTTAAGAGCTCCGTTGTTAACCAAAAGGTCGGCAGCCACCAGCCGCTCCTTGGAAATCCTGTGAGGCAGTTCTACTCTGTCCTACAGGGTCGCTATGAATCGGAATCGACTCGAAGGCAATGGGTTTGTTTTTTTTATTGTATAAGAGGCATTAGGTGAAACACTAACGATGCAGCAATGAATAAAATAAAGCACCCATATATCCTATGGCTATTTAAACAGTGCTTATTTCTAATGAAAACACAAAGCCTTCTGAACCTCTAAATTGAGAGCCTTTCTTTGAGTACCCAAGCGCCTCTGTTTTCTGCAAAGGCAATTATTATGCAGCTGCAAGTCACTGCAGTAAAATCCCAGACAACACTTCATATTCTCTGTGACTTTTATAGCTGAGGCCTGGAGTCTGGCTCATTTTCCTTGTGATCTGCGTGGGCCTGAATACCCATTTTCTCATAATACTCAGAAATTTCAACAAATTCTCTCAGAAGCAAAAATTTCACATCCATGACCTTTGACCAAAAGGCATTCTCTACCAAGTTTTTTTTTGTTGTTGTTTTAACGAAGGATGAAGAAAATAAATCAATACTTAACATGCACACCAATATCTCCCTAGTTATGCATATGGAAGGTGTTATATCAAAACTGAAGGATACCCAGACAAGGTTGTCTTAGGTAAGCAAAGTAGCTATGGAATTGTAAACGACAGAAACAGTCAAATCAGATGAGAAAAAAATTCAATCTATTTCCTGTCTCTGGAGTATTATCATGGGATATTGTTAGAAACAGACCTGGCATCTTATTTCTTTGGCAGGAAAATGAACTGTTTCCTCATTGCTTTCTTAGAAAATCCTATCAGAAAAACATCTGTCCCTAAAATTCCAGTATTTTCTCCAGATCTCCAAGCCATATTCATATTAAGTCTATTTTTAGAAATAGTCCTGTTGATCGTTTTAGAAATTGTATGATTCCCACTCCCCTGCCCAAAACTGCAGGGTTTTAACTGGATATGAATTTCTTAAATATTCAAACAAACCCTAAACATGAGCTGATGGTGACAACAACAAAAAGCAAACTGATATGCCTTGTGTATTGGTATTTTTGTGAGAATCTGAATGCTTTCATTTTCCTCTGTTTAATTATAGAAACAGTGAAGAGAATGCATTCCACGCAATACACAGTATTAGCTATAAAGTCTGTTTTGGATCTTGCTTCTTTTTGGATCCTAGAAAAGTGCCTGAGAGAAAATTAGCTTTACTATGATTATTGTTTCAGAAAAAGACATTTTCCCATAAAGAGACTTCATTGCACCAAGCCGAATACCCAAGAGATCTTAAAGGGGTTTGTTTGCAGTGAGAGATAATAGTGAGACTTATCCCTGAATTTCTCAAATTGAGCCTTTAATTTTCTTTAGGTTATCACAACTCTTATTAGAAACCTTCAATAATAATTTCAAGAACAGACAGAGAGGCTACCTCACTTCAATTTGGTTAATTATATTCACCAATCTTATATTCAACAATCACGTATTATGTGATAATTAATTTGGCATAACCTGAGCCAAGGGGCTGGCATAACAGACTGTAGAATTTTATTTTATTTTTAGTTTATTTATCAAGTTATTTGAATTAAAAACAAACAAACAAAAAACCTTTCAGATTCTTAAAACAAGTGTTTATCAGAGATCAAAGAAAATTGTGACTCATTCCCAGGTGTGCTGGATTCATTTTGCCTTCAGTGGAGCATTATGTAATTTCTTACAGCAATCTATGAACACTGATTGAATACAGGGCCTCTCCTTAGTAGCGCAGCAACGTGCTCTGAAAAACACTCACCGTATTAAAAAGTGATGAGCAGTTACGTCGGTTTATAAATGTCATACCCATGTCATTTTCCCATGCTTAAATAGGTTTTGAACTGGGAAACCCACAACATGAATCTTAAAGTAACTATCTCTTCACAATTACTTGAAATATCTTAGCTAAACTTAGGTCAGAACTCTAGACATTTAAAAGACTGAGGTTAATATAAAAGGGAGGGTATTTCTAAAAGTTTCAGATCCAGCTGGGTAAGTTAAAGTCCTACTTGGAATTTTGTAGTTTGTTGTTGTTGTTTTAATGGCACGATAGTAAAATGTAATTAGAATCATATATGGCATACATGATTATCATATAATGGGTGCTAGACCTAAATAGATATAGATAGATAATTCAAACTATAATTGGATCCAAAGGAAAGTGTAGGAAATCTAGAATAGATTTCTCCCCCAAAGACATTTTGCCTTCATCTTTATTATAAAGAGTGCACAGAGAAAGAGACAGAAAAGTGAGTTAGAATCCAGTAGGATCAATGTTATCTGCACTTGAGAACACAAAGTCAATGAAAGAGATGATTAATTAGCCCACTTACCTTCTATCTAATCCAGGAAGCTCCCCGAAGGTAAATCTTCCATGACAGTAGTTAGGATGAGAGAAATGCTGAAGGAAGCATAGAAGGATGTGTTTGAATGAAGGAAAGTTCAACTGAAAACTGAAAAGACACTTTTTGGGAATTCAGAGAATAGGAAAAAAAAAAAGTAAAATGGTAAATTATTTTGTCTAAACCAAAACGTCTTTGACCAGAGATGATGCTCTCTTCTCCATTCCAGACAATGTGCAGTTCTATAATAATCAATAGCCAACCAGAAGGATTCATTTAAAATACAAGTCAGATCATGTACTTTCTCTGTTCCGAACTTCTCACTGGCTTCCCTTCTCATTCAAAGTAAGTCCCACATTCCTTTTGATGGCCCACAAGGCTCTACAACACCTTTCCCTCAACCCCCTTCCTGCTCTGCCCTCATCTTCCACTCTGCTCCACTTCCCCAGCCCCTGTCACACTGGACTCCTTGGTTTTCCTTCAACATGGAAAGCAGGATCAGGCCCTTTGCTTTCCTGCTTGCTCCTAGCTGCTCCTACAGATTTTGGTGTGGCTCACGTCCACACCTCCTGCGGGTTTTGCTCACCTTCTCAGTGAGACTTACCCTGACCACTCTATTTTAAATTGCAATCCTCCTCTCCTCCATACCTACAATCCCTACTTTCATTCACTGCTTTATTCTCCTCTATAGCACTTATCCTCCATAGATATAATATGTCAGGTATTTCACTTCCCCCAACTAGGTCGTAAGCTTCATAAGGGCAGGGATTTTTTTTTTCTGTTTGGTCACTGCTGCATCCTCAGCACCTACAAGAATTATTGGCAAATAATAGGAGCCCAATAAACATTTGTTGTATAAATTAATTGTGCTTATTTTATATAAGAGAATCAAGGAACCAGAACCAAACCAAACCAAACCCACCGCCGTTGAGTCAATTCCGACTCATAGCCACCCTATAGGACAGAGTAAAACTGCTCTTATAGGGTTTCCAAGGAGCTGCTGGTAGATTCAAACTGCCGACCTTTGGGTGAGAAGCTGAGCTCTTAACCACTGCACCACCAGGACCCCAGAGAATCAAGGAAGTTCCTACTAACTATGTAATATCTGAGCAGAATCTGGAAGGTGCAAAGCCATAGTGATGTTTTGAGAGGAGTAACCAAAGCAGTGGAAACATAAATGTAAAAAAAGAAAAAAACCTAGCCAAGAGTGTGCTTGGTGTTTGCAAGATGCCAGTGTGGGTGGAGCAAGCCTTGGAAGTAAATGGTATTTTCATCTTGTCTCCCCACCTACTCAGTGAAACTCTTTGAGCACACGACGGTCTTAAACATGTACTTTAAATCTTCCAAGGCTATGGGCAGTTGAACAGAGTAGATAATCAGTAACATTAACTATTATTAGAAATTGTCATTCGTCCACAAAGGAATTTGCTGCGAATACATTGATGACCCTCAAATGAGAACAATTCACACAACGTAATATGAAATGAATTATAGATCACTTGAATCATCCTATCAGTTATAAATTCATAAAATTAAGTCCAGAAGCAAAACGCCCCTGAAAGTTATGAATTCTCCCTCTATTTTCTCTTTCTTTGCCTTATTTACCTAGAAATTAATATATCTTTCTAAATTGTTTCTTTTTTTGCACTTTAACTTATTAATTAATCCTTACAATTTATTTTTTTCAACAGTAAAAGTTCACACTATTTAATAAAGATCCTTATATTCTCTTTCTTCAGACACATCATGTGTAATTTCATGATGTCCTGTGGCACATACATTAATATGTAGTCAGCCATCTATTAAACCAACATGGATTGAGTGTCAACCATACGCAGATACTGATCTAGGTGTGGGATGTAAAGACAGAGTACCATAGCACTTGAGATTCAAGGATAGACTTTGAAGTCAGAGAAGCCAGCTTGATTTGGAATCTTCATACTGTCTGGGAGATCACATTTATAAAATAAAATACCGTAACAAACACATAGAGCTCTTAAAAGGATTAAGTGAGATAATTCACGTAAACTCACGTAAACTTTACATAGTAAAGGCTCAACAAATATTATATATTTAATATGCTATATTTTTACTTTTATAGAGGGGGTGAAAAAGATGCACAATAACACACTTCACTCTCTCCAACCTGCCCTCGTTCCTAAGCCATCTTCCCAGTACTTTTTCTATCTGAATGCTATTCCAGTGCCTAAAATTCAGTGAATCCAGAAAAGAACTTTCACCCTTAGTCTCAGTTTCTGCCTTGCAATGTGTTTTCATTACTGGCCCTACATCCTTAAAGCATCCAAACTCCAAACCTGGCATAGAATGGCCTTTTAAATGGTCTTCAGCCTCCAGCCTTCGTGCTCCCAATGTGTAAATCACATTATCTAGCTTTAATAGTCATAATTATTAATTGTTGGCAGGAATGAATCAATGAATAAATAAAGCAAGGCAAAGTGATGTGTTAGAAATACCAGGCTGGCATGCTTTTTGGGTTCTTAGATATCAAATACTGTGCTTTTCTTTAACCTAGTTTCTCTAAGTGGAAACTCTTGGAACACACTCCTCTTATTCTACCCCACCTGGAGTGCAAGTGATTAGCGCCTCGGGCAAGTGACCTGGCTAAAGCTAGACAGGTGGGAAGATGATAAACAAATACGCCTGCCCTGGGCTATGATGAGAAGGTTATGCTTTAGGTTTTCTCTACTCTCTCCTCTAGGTAATTCTCCTTTCCAATATTACTTGCATCTAAAACCATGGTTGAAAATTTTGCTCTGCATTTTGCCCCATTTATTTAGTGGGTTATTTTACAACCAGCATGTTTTATAAGCCTATGATTTGAAAAGTTCAGATGCTCATGTTCAGTGTTAAGACATGTGCTTCAAAAATCTCAAATAAGGAGAATAATCTGGTACAGTTTCAAAGTGTCCATTCGTAATTATAGAATTAAAATACTGCAATTGCTGGCTTAAATGTTCTGCATTTTCTTACCTAACAGTGAATGAACATAAAACTAATTGAGACAAATGATATTTCAGTGTTACAATGAGGCATATTAATTTTCCAGTAGTTATAATATTTATTTGACTTCATTTTTTCAGTTTGATTGCTCAAAACAAAGGTTAATATCAAAATAAATAACTTGAGAAGATCTTGAGAACTATGCTGTTTCAAAATATTTTCTTAACCCTTCAAATACAGTTTAGAGTTATTTAATGAAATTGTAAGTTAATTGATTATTCTATTGTGATTCTGTGGGTTTGAATATAGTAAAGAATATGGAAATGACTTTGCCTCCAGAAGTTCTTCATTATCATATATTTAATGATGGTAGATTTTCTTTTAAAATGACTGAATAAAGAGACATAATTACATAAAAATTTATTTTAACTGGTAACTAACATTATTGGCACGTTAAAATTATATAATAGGCTCTCTTGTCCTTTTCCCTGAAGTAAAAATTTATCAAAATTCTTACACTAGGAATTCCTTCTGCTTGACTGACACTGAGCTGTGATTCTTGTTTTCTGTTTACAGTGTTTCTCTGATTCTCTATTATCCTGCAAGGCTTAGTATATGGCACTCAGAAACCAGAAATCTTTTTTTCTTTTCTTAATTGAAAAGCTCTGCCTTTTAATAAGTCACTTTAAACAAAGATGCTGGTTCTAAGGAAATGCTCTAGAATGGAGAATGATACTCACTTTTACCATTTTTCTTACATATAAAATATTTCTTGCCAATTCTATGAAAAAGAAAGATATTTTTATTTGGAAAAGCCCTTGCTTTCTTACGAATAGTAAAATAGCAAAGCTTTTTATTGTTTAATGTTTGTTTGTTGATTTTATTTTGTTTTCTGTTTAAGTATGTTCTTGGGTTTCAACTGATTCTCAAAATCTAAGACACAATCCAGGCATGTAATCACAATCTCCTCTCTACCCAATTCTCTTCCCACGCCCCACCTCCTTCTCTATCCACAGAAATGTCAGAAAAGTTAGGGAGAACGTACAACTCTCTTTAAGGAGACAGCAGCAAGCAATGAGTTGTATCAGCTTTTCTCAAGCTTTTCTCCCACCGCAGAGTATCCTAAGGGCCTGTGGAGATCAAATGCATCGCAGGGGCTGAAGGGCTCATCCTGAAGCAGACTGTTATAAAGCTTAAATTTGTTATTTTATAGGTTTCTAGTAAACATGAATTTTGCATTCTACATTCTGTGTCAGAATTTCTATAAATGTGTACATATGTATAGAAGATATACGTAGATTTGCCTCATACAACAACTGTTCAGTTTTCAACTTTTCACTATAATGGCCCTTGAAAAATTATACCATGTTTCAGATAATGACTCTTTTTGCTTTTTCCTTGTATAAAGACTTTCACCCCCAAACACACTAAATAAATACACTACAAGAGTACTATTTCTACAAATGACTTCAATCAGGCACACACAATTTACTTGTCACTACAGATTATAGCCAGACAATATCTCATGAAAAATACGAATTATGCTCTATATTTGGATGAACCCAAGATGTTTTTCTCTGGGTACATACACCAAAGGAAAGGAATAAAATGACAGCACACGAAGTGTTGTGGACAACTGCTCTTACTCCATGCTTCAGAGCACTCTCTGTTTTAGCCTTTATTTTGCTCTCATGGTATTTTTCTGTTCAATAACTTTATTTTTAAGTACAGCTTATGGCTGAGATAACCAAAACCTCATAAAGATTTTAAAATTATTGATAAACATAGTACAGAAAGTAGAATACACCTCCCAAAGAGTGATTGTCTCACTCCCTTCTCCAGCGACTACCACTGAATATATTGGACAAAATCTATTTATTTTCCAAGTGCTATTTACAGCTAATCAAAAATTTTCCCTATTGTTTGATTTTTTAATTCTACCTATTTATCTATAAAAATTGGTTGGGTGTCTTGGGTTAGAATAGAATAATACATCATAATTTTTCTCATGAAAATTAATTATTTTTTGTTTGTTTTTTGGTCATTTAATGGCTTTTCTCTTAGTTGCACGGTTTTCAGGAATGAATTCAAGTTGTGAAGCAGGGGATGCCCGAGACCGTTGCTGTCCAGTTGATTCTGACTCACAGGGACTCTACAGGACAAAGTAGAACTGCCCCCACAGGGTTTCCAAGACGCGGCTGGTGGATTCAAAACGTCGACCTTTTGATTAGCAGCCAAACTCTTAACCACTGCACCACCAGGCTTAATATTTAATGTTCTAAATTACTCACAATCTAGTGAAATTGACCTTCCAAGAAGATATATTGACCTTCTGACCCTTCGAGTATTTCTGGCAAACTGATAAGTGTATCAGTTAGGCAAGAATAAACCAAACCAAACCTGTTGCCGTGGAGTTGATTCTGACTCATAGTGACCCTATAGGACAAGGTAGAACTACCCCGTAGAGTTTCCAAGGAGCATCTGTGGATTCAAACTGCCAACCTTTTGGTTAGCAGCCGTAGCACTTAACCACTACGCCACCAGGGATTCCTAGGCAAGAATAGGGTTAGATAAACTGAATAGGACAGTAGCTTTACTAGCTGCTCTCACTTTTTTACGTCCTTTTTCCTGTAACAAGATCTTTCAGATGTAACACAATCTCAGTAAGGTGCTGAACTCTGTGATTCTACTGTCTTTTCAGTGAACAGGAAGAAGGTGATGAAAATGTTTGTGAACCTCTACACCGCCCTCACATACGTGCAGTGGCTGGGGCTGCCTTAATCGATAAAAGAGAATGAATTAAAGTAGTAGATCCAACTTAAGAGTAAGTAGCTGAAGACTTAGATTTCATTTTGCTTTAAACTGAGCATCTTTACAAATATTTCTTAATGGTTGGAAATGGGCAAAGGCTAAAAATTGAGGATGGGGGATCTTATGCAAGAAGCATAGTTTTAGAATCCGAATGCCTCTGCTTTAAAGAGAAACAAGGTTGGGGGGCGGGCGGGAAAGGAATGCTTTCTGAACCAAAGCTGAAGAGTTTTAAATTCTGCCTTGGGAGAGAAATGAGCTTAAGTGTATTTTCACAAGAAGACTTTGCTGATAGCCCAGTGGGCAGGCAGTTACTCTAGTTCTCCTCTGTGCTTTTATTAATCCAGTTAGTGCTGCTGTGATAGCGCTTATCACACTCAGCCTGGTCGCGCAGTACGTTGTCTGCATCCACGTCCCTTCCAGTAGACTCCTGGGCTTCTCAAGATTAGACAGATTGTGTCAGTTTTCTGTTTTATCTCTTATCAGTCAAAGTGTGACTGCCTCGAACAGTGTTCAGTGCAAAATGGATACAAGAACATTTATTGAATAAAATGTAGAACTGGAAATTAACTGATGCCATTGGAGACATGTCTCCTTTTTCAGATAAAGCGTGGAAACAACCAATGTCTGTGTATGTAGATGGTAGGATAGATACATTCATGGACCCCCTGCTAGACTCAGTGGCAATGGGTTTGGTTTGGTTTTTGGAATACTGCAAAAGTAATTTTGAGTTATGAGTGGTCAGAAAAAAACTGGGATACTTATATGAAAATTTGTACCAGACACACTCTATTTCATTTTTCAGAGGAAACAAATACATTTGATAACGTGAAGAGTATATAACAAAAAATTTGATAATGTTAAGGGAGAGGTTTGGAGGGTAGAACAGAGACTACCTGTTTTTTTCTCAGCACACCAAGAGGTTTTCTTCCCCCCTTTCCTCCTTCCTTCCTCCCTTCCTTTCTTCTTCCTTTCTTTTTCTTTTAGAGGCTTTTTTTCTTTTTACACTTTTTCTGATTCCTCTCTCACTTTTCCATACAACCACCCTAATAATCGTGTCTTTTATACTGTTCCTCATTCTCACTTCCATCTCAATCTCTTTGCCTAGTATTAGCCTATGGTGGATGATTAAGCATTCTTGTAGAAGGAAAATGCATTTCTTATTTTTTTTGAATAACAAAAATCCAGAGAAAATATTCCCCCAAATTCTGTTTCCTCTTCTTCATTCTAGTGCTTTCATTTTTCAATACTATTTTACCATTTGGAACAACTTCCTACTTCTCATTTAACTCAAGAAGCTATTCAATATTGTCACATGAATGAATGAATAAATACATTCATAACAATCACTGCATTTTTATTCTTATAATTCATAAAGTCTCTGACAATATTAAACATTTGTTTTTTGTTTTATGCTGTCTCTGGTTTTACTCCATGGCCTTTCTTACCAGTCTTTTTCATGAAATTATCTTTGTTGGGAGTGAATGCGAGAAGAATAATAGCAATAATATTGAATATTTAGATATCACGTTATCTTTTACAAAGTGTTTTGACATACATCACTTTTTTAAAATATTGATGTTTTTCAAATGGTAACCATTGATACACTTACACATAAGCACTAGTTGACTCCATATTTTCTTTTTCCCTAAGTTTAAAAAAAAAATGACTCCGGTTTATGTCATCATGTTTTATCTTTCCTGCAACCAGGTAACATTTGCTCGCTTATACTGATGAGGATTATGAGGTCTGAAGAGAATTTTTCACTAACAGAATGTCACATGGTTAATTTTATTACTAATGGTAAGTATTATGCTAGGTATTTTACATACAGTGTTTCATTTAATCCTCACAAAGATCCTCTGAAGAGGGTACCATTACCATCCCTGTTCTATAGCTCAGGAAAGAAGTTAGAGGTTTTAGGAGCATACCAAAGATCATACAACTAGTAAGCAACAAGAATGGAGCTCTAAGCCTGTTATATGACATAAATAAATTTGTAGTCTTAACAATTACACTATCAGATTTTCTAGAATGATGAACAACACAGCCTACTATGGGCCATGCTCTGAGTTCTGAGCTGGGGACGTGAAGTGGATTGAAAGCCAGGCTATCCTCTAAATTCTATCCCCAGGTTTATTCTACTGCACTGTGCTGTCTTTAATTCAGAAAACATATAGAATGCCTAGCTATATGAAGTATATATGGCCAGCATTTTAAAGAAACATATAAGTTAATCTATTATGTAAAAACAAAGTAATAAGCACATTTAGGAAGTTTGGACCTCTGTATGTCTGGGAAAACATCCCTTACATAGTTAGCCACTCTAAACCAGGGAAGCTGTTATACAGGAATGAAGATTCCCAAACTATTTGAGTAATGGAAGAGAGGATAACACATTCAGAGACCTAGGAGGGGATGGGCGTATCTTGCACAAGGTGTAGCTTTGGAAAAAATGGTCTAAGGTGCCAAATGATTGAGTGAAAAGTCTGCCTTCCTTCTAGGAAACCTCCCATAAATCATTTTTGGAAAGCATTTGTAGCTTTCACACAAGCCAGGGGCATGCTTTTCCTGTGAACTTTATGGCATCTGGCATAATGAATGGATGTTCACCACCCAGCTATGCTTAAAATATTCTTGCTATGGGGAATACCCCAGATATTAAGGGCTCAGTGAAATATTCTCTGCCTCGTTTAGTCATTCCAAACAGTCTGCTGACATCTGAAATTAAAAATAAAAGGGCTGAAGCACTTCAAAGAAAATAGATTCCACTGATATCCTTATTTCTCCATGAAAAAAGAAAAATAGTATTTCAGCATGTCAGCTGCTCCACATTCCATAACAGGTCATATGTGTTGTGACAGCTGCTGACACCGGCAATTTCCTCAGATTAAATCTTCTTGTATATTTCATACAGAGGTAGCCAAGTCTTTGCCTGCAGATTGAACTTTAATTTAAAAGATCGTCCCTATTCTGTTCTTTCAATGTATGTCTAAAACAACATAAACAACGACAGCAACAAACCCTATTAAAACTGTTAGTATTGTTGAGAAATTTTCTAAAATGATTTTTGGGTTGTCATAATAGTAGAACAATTTGTACTCTTAAGAATTATATAAAATTCTACTTCTGAGAATCAGCCTGGCATCTATGACACTATGAAACTGATTAAGTCACTTCCCCATATCTCCTCCACACCAGCCCTTACCTCTCATAACTCATACTAGTGAAGCAAGAAAAACCAGACAAGATTTTCAATTTCATTCAATTTTTTTAAATGTTTTAAAAATCTTTTACGAAGCACTGGATAGCTTACTGAAATACATATAGTTAAGCACTGGATTGGACTCAAACATATCAATGGTCACAAAGATGGTACAGGACTGGGCAATATTTTGTTCTGTTATACATAAGGTAGTCATGAGTCTGAGTCCCCTCAACGGCAACTAATAACAACAAACACTGGACATGGTTTTTAGAAGATTCCTTATGCTCTGAAAGACTGAAAACAAGGTAATAAAATTAATGAGGAAAAAAATGCCACTCTCCACAAAGGAAAAGCACAGATGCCCAAAGGGAAGGCATGAATGTTTGCCAAGAATTTGAAGTGCTGAAACACTTCTTCCAGGAAGGAGACTACAGAAGTTCTTTGTGAGACAGGCATCTTACTCTGGAAATGATCCAAACAAGCTCAGGTGGTGACCTCCTCCTAGACCTAGCCTTTTCCTTTTCTGTGCCAGCGATGATACCAGCTCCTCTTGGATGACCACAGACCAGCAAGTCACCACTGTCCTCCCTACCCTGGTTATGTCTCCATACTTTTGCTGAATCCATTTTTTAGAAAAAATGTAGACAATCTTGGCTAGTTACAGCACAAAGGTGTAACTTCAGTCAATGTTGGAGGTTGTCTTTTTTTTTTTTTTTTTAATTGTAGTTTATTTTATTTTTATTGTACTTTAGATGAAGGTTTACAGAACGAATAATTTTCATTAAACAGTACACATATTGTTTTACGACAATGGTTAATAACCCCACAACATGTCAACACCATCCCTTCTCTACCTTGGGTTCCCTATTATCAGCTTTCCTGTCCTCTCCTGCCTTCTAGTCCTTGTCCCTGGACTGTTGTGCCCATTAGTCTTGTTTTGTCTTATGGGGCTGTCTAATCTTTGGCTGAAGGGTAAACCCTGGGAGTGACTTCATTACTGAGCTGAAAGGGTGTCTGGGGGCCATACTCTCGGGGTTTCTCCAGTCTCTCTCAGGCCAGTAAGTCTGGTCTTTTTTTGGGAGTTAGAATTTTGTTCAATATTTTTCTCCAGCTCTGTCCAGGACCCTCTGTTGTGCTCCTGGTCAGAGCAGTCAGTGGTGGTAGCTGGTCACCACCTAGTTGTACTGGACTCAGTCTGGTGGAGGCCGTGGTAGTTGTGGTCCATTAGTCCTTTGGACTAATATTTCCCTTGTATCTTGTTTTCTTCATTCTCACTTGCTCCTGAAGGGGTGAGACCAGTGGAGGATCTTGTCTTAGATGGCTGCTCACAGGCTTTTAAGATCCCAGACGCTACTCACCAAGGTAGAACGTAGAACATTTTCTTTATAAACTGTGTTACGCCAATTAAAGTAGATGTTCCCTGAGACCATGGTCCCCACAGTGGAGATTGTCCTAACATGGCACTTTATTTTGTAGAGTTCCCAGATGCACTCAAACTATCCATATTTTTTTTATCAATTCAATGTAGAACACTATTTCAAGATAGCTTGATTATAATAAGCTTCAATTACCAAATTTTATTCCATGGAGAAATATGTGTTCCAGCTTAGAATAGATATTTAGAACTAAAGGAAATCTGAAAATGATACATCTGTCCTTCTTTTTAAATAGATAAGAAGGAGTAACATATTAAAGGCAAAAATGTGACTAGAACCCATGTTGGCTAAATCTTATCTTAGGTCTCTTTACACCTTGCTTTTTTATTCTGAATATTCATGGTTAAGAGCCAGTCCTCAGGACTACCTGTCACCTTCTTCCTCACTTCCAGCAAGAGAAATTGAGATACCATAAACAGCTTTGTCCCAGCATTCTGAGCAAAGTCCTAAGGTTGCTCTAACAGTCTGGCTTAGGTCCAATGCTCATCTAAGGACCAATTACTGTATCCCACGTTAGAATCAGCTGTTTGGCCTAGCCTTGATGGTGTGCTCCACCCTCAGAGCCAGGACTGAAGTAACTTTTCCAGAATTACATGGATCCTAAATGATAAATCTAGAGCAATGAAAGAGAAAAAATGGATTCTAGATAGGCAATATGTCCAATGATAAGGATTTCACTACTTCTCAGAAGAGTCCCTCTACTTTGGGTCTATTTGACTGTTATAAAATATAACAACTATGCTACACCATAAGTAAAGTTCTAAATAATACCACTTTTGCCCACTTCACTTCCCTCAGCAAAGCATTAATATAATCACATCTTTATTAAATTTCCATCACTCCAGAAGAGAACAGTTATGTTAAATGAGAATTTTGGCATATAACCTATAATTACTGCTTTGCTTTTATCAATGAGAAAGCATTATGAAAATGGGGAGGCTGATGAGTACATTGCGGCTAAATAAATAATTAAGTGCAGCTCACTTCCAGTTGAACTATTGGTGAAGCTGCAGCTGGCAGTTACAGTTTGCAGGCTAACAGCCAAATTTTAGCAATAGGGATAACAGATATGTCCTTAAAAATGTACATGCCCTCCTGATATTTAGAGAATGCCACATTTGTGCCTATAGATAGTTATTCCCACATACCAACTGGGGTAACTCAGATCATCAAAGTTGCTATGTACAAATTTGTATTTTACTTATGATTCTGTTACAGGAAAAAAAAAGTGTTTTGACTTGCTGCCTCATCGACCACATATTTATTTGCATGACCTGTTAAGCAAGGCCATATCCCAAGTAATGTGAACACCAGAAGATTCTGAATCTTCCTGACGTCCACCACTCTTTTAGCCTTCAGATCTTCACACACAAAATCACATGCCTGATATGTACATTTGAAGCTTTGTAACTGAAGTTTGGTTTGTTCACATGACTCACTTTATGGAAGCCATTTTTCTCAGATATACTGTATGAATAATTGTCAAGATAAATATGATTACTTGGAGAGATGAAAAACAAAAGAGACTAAAAAGCAATTCTCTAGGAATACTTGGTAAACTCTTTAGAATAAAAACTCTTTAATGTAAAACTGCATTTGGTAAGCCATAGAACCTTGCAAGTCTCTAAGGACAGAGAACATCTCCATCTCCAATTTTTATTGTATCCCAAAGGTTTAGCCCTGTGCCAAGCAGTTGGCATGTTGGACAAATACATAAATTTTGATAGTCTTTTGATGCATTTTGGCAGTATATTTTAACATATTTTCTTTATTAAACTTTCTAGACAGGTCTATAAAACAAACAATAATGCACATGAGCAACGTTCTTCTTAGTTCAATCAAGTATACTAAAGCAAATGGGCAACACCCGCCCAAAAGCTAAGATGAAAAGGCAAGAAGGGACAGGAAAACTGGATGAATGCACACGGGGAACCTGGGGTGGAAAGGGGGAGAGTACTGACACATTGTGGGAATTGCAACCAGTATCACAAAACAATTTGTGTATGGAATTAGAAAAAAAAAAAAAATGCCTTCAAGCCTCTTCCTAGTTCTAAAGTTATACAATTTAAAGTAAGGACAATATTAAAAGAAGGACTGGTTTGGTTTTACACATAAAACAACTTTAAATAATCTTGGCTGTATCCACTAACTCACTATTCAACCATGACTCTCAGGCCAGAGTAAATTACAATACAAAAAAAAAAAATTCTTTGGCGTTTTCATCATTTAATGGGCCATTTTATATATTGTGGTAGCTATCTCATACTAACTACAAATGTTTTACTACAATGATGAGAATTTGGTTTTGTTTTGCTTTAATAAAATAAAAATTGACTTTTGCTGTCATTCACACTTTTACATTTAATAAGTGTAAGTCAACACCTTCACTTTAATAACAGAGTTCTGCATTACATTAAAAACCATTGCCTGTATACCATGCCATCTCTCAACAACCCTTTGTAAAATCACAGAATCTATCATTATTAAAGTACAAAATTTTAATGTATGATTGAATGATGTCTTTAAACAATGCCAACTGGAAAGTTAGCCTGTGTGTATAATTCTTAACAGTGACCTGTATTATTTTTGGTGGGGGAGTGGTAGAAGAGTTTGAATTAGAAGATGAAATAAAGTGCATCCACACAGGTGCATTAAAAAAAAGAAAATGTTTCTCTCAAATGACATTCTTTCTTGTATGGAGAAAAAAATAAGTTTGGGGGTTTTAGGGGCACTAAGGACTTGAGTAACACCATCCATCAACTGCTGGGTTCTGAACAGCACTAGCAATCTCATTGTCATGTCCTTGAACCCTTGCAAACTCCTAACTTGTTTGGGCTAATACACTGGGTTTGTACTTGTAGTCCCACCGTTAATCCTAGTATGTACAGACAAGTTTGGTAGCGGAACAGTGTAAAGATTAGACTTAGAATCTCTTTATAGTCAGTGCACAATTACTGAAGCAGTACTGCTCAGAAAGGGCACTTGAACATTGACATTTCTTGCTTAATTATTTTTTCAAAGTACTTTATATTCAGTCAATTTACTATCACATTCTTGATGAGACATGTAGACTAATACATAGCAAGTGGGAGTTGACTGAGATAGCTATAGGAGAAGATAGAATTTACATGGTACTCCTAAATGTAATAAGAAACTCACAAAAGGTGATTTAAAGTACTGCATTTTTTTTTTCCCCTCTTGAATCAAAGAATGCTTTGTGTTAAGTCAGTAGGCTTACCAACATAAATCTCTATCAAGACTTCTTTACAGTCACTGTGTTAAGAGAACACTATGTTCGCTTCTAGTCCATCTATATTTCCACATAGTTCTCTTCATAATGTATACACACACGTTTCTTATCCGATTTCTTTTTTTCATTTCTGCCTTAAGCATTTTCATGTCTTCTCATCAGGTTCACGGTTGCCATTGTTAATAGTTGCAGAATATTCTTCTGGTTAAATGGATTTACTGTTGGCTCTTTTGGGTTATTTCTGGTTCTCCGTGGCATGTAACATCTTCTTGGCATACAAAAATTTCCAATTTTAAGCTTTTATCCTTAAAATAACTGTGTATATGTGTTGTTATTAGGACAAAGACTACTTAACAATTTTATGACTCTTTAAAGTTATTGCAATGGTTTATCAATTTTCAATGGTACATTAATATAGGAGTGTTCTATTTTCATCATATCTCACCAGGGGTGAACATTTTTCTGAGACTTACTCTTAGTAATAGCTAAGGTGTATTTAGAACTTATAAATGTCAAGACACTATGATGAGCATTTTAGTATATAACCTCAATCCCAAAACAACCACAGATTTACTGTCTAGCCATCGACACTCACTCTGCCTCAGTCTTACCATCAATATGGAGGGAGCCATTAGTCTTCAGTTATAAAAGGTACCACGAAAGTACCATGCCATTCCAAAGAGGAAAATGTTTTTTAAAGTTCTTTATAGACTCTGAGATAAAAAGAAAGAAATAAGAAACGAGTAATCAGACTTTAATTTTAATCGGAGGTTGGCACTCTAAGCTTATTATTGACTCTCTGTAATGAATTCAAAAAAACGAAATAGAATCATTAAAAAATATATATACTTATACAAAACTGCTTCAGACTTTTCATTACATATTTTACAGAATTTTAAATTCCATTATACAGGTTATTTTCACTCAGTAAATAAAGTCCCTTCATACTTTTGAGCCAAATACAATGCTTCCTATGCCAGCAATTTTGAACAGAATTTAATGATCATATCGTTTGCAATACTTTATTGTGAACTTAATTTAATTAATTTAGCTTAAACCTACTTGCCTTTAAAATACTTATTTGTATCCATTATGAATAAAATATTAGAAATACAGATCTTTGAACAAATAAAAAATCAAGAAAGAGTTCATATCTTTATCCATATCTCCAAAATCTTTATTAGAGAAACAATGTTCACAGCAGTATTACATGAATGGAAAATCCTGAAAAGAAACCAAATGTCCATAGATAGGGGAACAGATAGTATATTTTGGTTATATTCATATAATAGACTTCTCTAGAACACTAAAAAATGAGTGAGATATAGCTTTTTGTATCACATGAATCAATCTTACAAAAGTAATGTTAAACAAACAAAAAAGCAAGTATTCACCTAAAGTACAATAAAATTTTTTAAGCAAGTGACAAAATCATACATATTTTTACCCCATTTATGTAAATTTCAAAAGTGTACAAATCTGAAAAATGTTGACATAAAATTATAAGAAAAATAAGGATGACTAACTTGTAGAGAATGGTGGTAAAGACGTAAAAGAGAGACTGAAGACTTCAAAATTCACTTAAACAGGTTTGTATGTTATTCTATGTGTCTCACATTCACCCTATGTTATTTTATATGTATGTCAAGTTTAATTTTTAAAAATAAATCCTTATAGGATCCCTTATATTTACAAAACAAGGTGGTTAGATAGGATTATTTTGTAAATAATAACTAAACAGAAACTTAAAATAACTAAGTGGACATTTGGAAAAAGACTAGAAATATATTTTAAACAACAAAATCAAATAAACCCTAACTAAAGTGTAAAGTTAACAAAAAAAGTTAAGTGTGAGAGATTTACAGAAATTGATAAAATGCTTATCATACCTGGGAACAAATTATTATTTTGTTATTATGACAAGAAATTGCATAAAGGCATTCCTGGCAAATTAAAGTATGTTAATATTTTAAGTATCTATACAACAGAAGAGACTAAAAAGATAAGAAAACAAATTAACAAATAAGATAATGCTTAAATGCATGTTAAAAGTTCTTAAAGTTAAAACTTCTTAAAGATAAATGAGCAGAGAATTAACACAAATTTTATAGAGAAACATATAAAATTATTTAGGGGAGACCTACATGATTGCTTCTTTTTAGAATTCTCTACTTCTGGGTATTAACTTTCCCAAGACTACTTGTCTTCCAATAAAATTTAAAAACTAAACTAAAGAAGCACACTAGTAGTAAATAGGCTTACAATTTCTGCATTATCTTACTTATATGGCTTCAGACTTCATCCACCCATTAAGGACAGAAGTCAGTAAATACCAACTGTGTCTTGCCACTAATCCAGAGAGAAAGCAGACCCATCATTTTGTATAATATTATGTTTACTTCTATCCCATTTCTTCTGGCAAGGGAAAATATTCTTGTGAAAGAGGAAGGCCACAAATACCACTTGAAGTACATGATATCTAAGAAAACTTTTTCCACAGTTATGTCGTTAAATCGGATTACCAAAAAATCACACTGGTGTTTTTCTTCATTATCTCATATATTATACTTGGAGAAAACTATTACTCTGCCCTTGGGAGGGAAAATTAAATTATGGTAATTGTGCAGAATAAACCTCTAATTTACATGTCAGAATTTTGAACTCCTCAGAAAGTATTTTAGCCTCAGGTTAAAAAGGGGAAAGAAAAGTTATGAAATGCTTATTGAATTAAATAAATTCTTAAAATAGAAATTTAAAGTTAATCCTAAATAAACACATTTCATTTCTCTAAGTTTACTAAAATAGGGTATTTACTTACATACAAGCATATCTTGTGATTGGTAAGATTATATGTTAATTCATCCGCTTCAATGATATAAGTACAGAAGACATGTAAATGCTCAATAATTATTTTGTAGAATAATTTTGTTTTAATGTCCTATCAATATTATTTCTTTGAATCTAGTAAATCAAACTACTGACTAATTGAAAGAGATGAATTCACATGTAATTTGCCTAAATCATTCAACCAAGTGTTATTAGTATTATTATTATCAGTTCTAATGTTTGATGAGACTAATATGCTGACCTCATTTTAACTATAAATGAAGGGAACTCTACGGGAGAAAACATCACTATAGTTTTATATTGTTTCCTCTCTCATTCTGCATGGTCTATAAGTGGATGTGCTGCTGCATATTAAAGTGTTATGGGTTGTGATGAGGAAAACCTAGAGGAAGTACACTGATCTTGCCAAGGTCCACAGTGCAAGGATCCGGGTGGCATAATGCAGTGCAGTGAATTACTGAATATGGCCCTTCTAGGCATAGTCTGGAGGACTGGTGACTCAGTGGTTAAGAGCTCAGCTGCTAACCAAAAGGTCAGCAGTTCAAATCCACCAGCTACTCCTTGGAAACCCTATGCGGCAGTTCTACTCCATCCTATAGGGTCACTAGGAGTCGGAATTGACACGAAGGTAACAGGTGGCCACAGTCTTTGAAACTCCCATCAAATGAATGAGGGGGTCTATGCAGATGAGGTGCTTGTGGCCCACCAAGGGGATTGGGTAGCTTGATCATAATTTAAATAAGATGCATGGCCCCCTTGTTGGGGGGTGGGGTGGATCATGAAAATACAGTGTATGGAACCCTAAGGAGGAGATTGGTCAGTTTTGCCATCCTGATAGGTTTAAAGGGAGACAAGAAGTGAGAGAGAGGGAGAAGCTGTAACACAGAAGACAGCAAGAGAAGAGGCCTCCAGACAGCAGGAAACAGGCAACCAGTGTGAGATCGCTGCAGTGGGGCTTGCCGACTCACGGAGCTAAGAGGTATAACACTTGCCCAAGAAGGCCCTAACAGGGCCCAGCAACAGAGGGGGAGAAGAAGCTTTCTTGATCAAGGAACTGTGTCCTGAGTTGTTGTTCCTGTTACTTCCAAGTTGATCTCGATCCTGAGTTGTACCCTATTACTACCCTAATAAACCACTTAAATGTAAGTACTGTTCGTGAGTTCTGTGAGAGGTTGCAGTGAACTACCTAACCCAAAGATGAAGGGAGAGTACTGAGGGGATGGGGAGTAGTTGATATTAGAGATGATGGGGTGGTATAGCAGTTTGGAAATGTTGGACATTTGGGATATCTTTAACCTCTGCCTCATAGGAACGAGTCTTGTGCTAATCCTTATAAAAGAAATTATTCATTTAGATAAGGAAGTTCATAAAGATAAAAGATAAAGTTAAGAGTCAACGGGTGTAAAATGGTGCTCTAGGCAGAAGCACCACGCTGCCCCTCCACAGCAAAGATCCGAAAAACTAAGCTGAACAGAGAATACAACAATCCTAAAACCCTAAAACATCAAATGAAGAGATAAAGAACTCAGACAAGCACCAAATGGAGTGAGAAAAATGACAGAGAATGGAGAGCGAGGAGAGATTCAAGCAGAGGTCCCCTACCAGCTAAGGCAGTGCGGATCCGCCATCTTGGACTCCTATCAGAGACCAGGAAACGGGATACGAGAAAGCAGTCTCACAGAGTGTCCAGCGAGAGACAAAACAACCGGTAATTTGTGATATATGCTTTCCCACCCCCCACCCTTCTTCACCCCCATTCAGCCTACTCTGCTTCCCGCGGCCACAATCTCTTGACCGGGAAACACCGGCTGCTTGGATTCCACACACCCAAACAGGCCAGCTCTCTGAGTGCCATTTGTTGGCCGCTGGTGTTGCTTTTTTCCACTTCTTTTGATTTCTTCCTTACCTCTCACCACCTCCCCCTCCTTTTGCTCAAATACCTGGCTCCGTGCGCCATCTTTGCTCCTTCCTGAGGGGCTGTGGAGCTCCATTCGAGTGTGGACCTGCTTCCCAATCTGGGCTACCATGCTGGTGGGATCCCATGGCTTTTATTCATTTGTTTCTTTTGAATTGTTTATTTGTTTTCTTTTCCTTTTCTTGAGTTCGGAGCCCTTTCTGGACAGGCAGTGCTGCGTGGCAAGGAGACTTCCCCCTCGGCTTGCACAGACGTGCAGAGGGATCCCTGAGGACATTTCTTTTTTAGTTGTTTTTTTTTTTGTTTTGTTTTTTGGGGGGCCTTTCTTGTTCTTTTTTTTTTTTTAATTTGTTTTCTTTTCTTTTCCCTCTTTTTCCCTTTTTGTCTTTCTTCATCGCTTGGTTTCTCGTCTCTCTATATCTACCTTGTCTTTCTGTTCCCTGAATACCTGACATTGTATACCTCTACACCTTCTAGCCAGGCAGTACTACAACACCTGAGAGCAACTTCCCCAGACTTCATACCTGCACCAGTGGGATCCCTGGGTATTTTGTGGTACTTTAACCTTTCCGAATTTTATTTATTCATTCTTTTCTTTTCTTCCTCTTCCCCTTTCTGTTTTTCTCCATTTAATAGTCTGTCATATTTCCACTACAACGGCAAGCTCCCTTAGCATTCTTTTTCGATTGTTTGTATGTTTTTGGCTCCTGTTCCTCTCGCCTCTCTCCCATATCCATCTTAGCTCCACACATAACAATCTCCCCGCTGCATCCTGCCTACCTGCACCGTGCGCTTGACATCACACCACCAAGCAGCACAGGCACTGCCTACTGGAACCTGCCCTGCACTGGCTACTGACACATTCTGGTGTCTGCAAATTGGAGAAGGAGGCGAAAAGTATTCTGCCCACACACAAGCAAACAACAAAGAACACACAGTTTGCCTGCTCATAAGTAGTCAAATTTAAAAAAAAAAAAAAAGGGATGAAACAAACAAATCTACAATCAATAAAAGACAAAAATAACTACTGAATGCCCCAATGACAGCAGACAATATCAAAACATTTACAAAAACAGGACAGGATGTTTCCAGTAGGCTTCCAAAATAAAACACCAGATGACTCTCCTCTGGAAGAAAATGCACTAGAACTACCTGATAGGGAATTCAAATCTCTAATACTCAGAATTCTCCAAGAACTGAGGCAAAAAGCTGACAAACATGAGGAAAAAAATAGACAAATTCATGGAAAATACAGACAAAAAATTGGAAGAATTCAGGAATAATGCAGGAACAAAATGTCAAAATAAATTCACAACTAGAAATTATAGAAAGACAACAATTAGAAATCGAAAAGATAAACAACAAGATTTCAGAAATGGACGGTACCATAGAACTGCTGAGGAGCAGGTTTGAAACGGTGGAAGACAGGATCAGTAGTACTGAAGACAAACACTTGGATACAACTCTGTTTGAGGAAAACTCAGAAGAAAGAACAAAGAAAAATGAAGAGACCCTGAAACTCATGTGGGATAAAATCAAAAGCAAAAATTTTCAAGTGATTGGAATTCCAGAACAGGGTGAGAAAACAGAAAACACAGAGAGGATCATTGGAAAACTGCTGACAGAAAACTTCCTCAATATCATGAAAGATGAAAAACAGACCATCCAAGATGCTCAACGAACCCCGTATAGGAGAGACCCTAAAAGAAAATCACCAAGGCATATCATAATCACACTCACCAAAACCAAAGACAAACAAACAATCCTGAGAGCAGCTCATGATAAACAAGAAGTCACATACAGAGGAGAAACAATAAGACTAAGATCAGATTATTTGGCAGAAACCATGCAGGCAAGAAGGCAATGGGATGACATATATAAAATCTTGAAAGAAAAAAATTGCCAGCCAAGAATAATATATCCTGCAAAACTCTCATTCAAATTTGATGGTGAAATTAGGTCATTTCCAGATAAACAGAAATTAAGGGAATATGTAAAAAACAAAACCAAACTTACGAGAATTATTAAAGGGAGTTCTTCAATCTGAGGACAAATAGCTTCAGCTCACAGGCAGAATCTAGGATACAGGATCGTACCAGCCAGATACCAATCTAGGAAATGAACTCTCGAGGACTATCCAGAACCAAAAGAAATACAACAGGGAATCAGAGCAGTTAATCAGTAAATGCCAACAACATCAAAACAATAAAAGAGGGAATAAACGGCATAGGTACAGAACCTTCTAATGGAGAGGAAGGCAAGGTGATACCGAGTCATGGTAGACGGCTTCAAACTTAGAAAGATAAGGGTAAAATTCATGGTAAACACAAAGAAAGTTAACAAACATACTCATAAAAAAAAGGAAAAACATAAAGTCTCAGCAAAAACAAAACCTACAAAAACAAAATAAATGAAAAAAAATCCACAAAGAAAAGTAACTCAGCACAAGAGAGTAAGAAGAACAAAGAAAAGTTCGGCACCACAAATAAAAGCACTACAAAATGACAGCAACAAACTCACATCTATCAATAATTACACCGAATGTAAACGGACTCAATACACCCATAAAGAGATGGAGAGTGACAGAATGGATAAGAAAACAGGATCCATCAATAGGCTGACTACCAGAGACACACCTTAGAAACAAAGATGTGAATTTATTAAAAGTCAAAGGTTGGAAACAAATATGTCAAGCTAACAACTACCAAAAAAGAGAAGGCGTGGCAATTCTAATCTCAGATAAAATAGACTTTAAAATGAAATCTACCATAAAATACAAAGAAGGACACTATATAATGATTAAGGGGATGATCCATCATGAAGACATAACCATAGTAAACAACTACGCACCCAATGACAGGGCTCCAAAATACATAAAACAAACTCTAACAACACTGAAAAGAGAAATTGACAATTCCACAATAATAGTAGGAGACTTCAACACACCACTCTCAGTAAAGGACAGAACAACTAAGAAGAAACTCAGCAAAGATACAGAAGACCTAAAGGGCACAATCAGCCAACTTGACCTCATAGACATATATAGAACACTCCATCCAACAGCTGCAAAGTACACATTCTTTTCCAATGCACATGGAACGTTCTCCAGAATAGACCACATCTTAGGCCACAGAGCAATACTCAACAAGATCCAAAACGTTGAGATAATTCAAAGTATCTTCTCTGACCACAATGTCATCAAGGTAGAAATTAACAATAGAAAGAGAAAGGAAAAAAAATCAATTACATGGAAACTGAATAATACCCTGCTTACACGTCAGTGGGTAATAGAAGAAATCAGAGATGGAATCAAAAAATTCCTAGAATCAAATGAGAATGAAAACACATCATACCAAAACCTCCGGGACAAAGCAAAGGCAGTCCTCAGAGGACAATTTATAGCAGTAGTTGCACATATCAAAAAAGAATAAAGGGACAAAATCAAAACATTAACTACAGAACTCAAACAAATAGAAAGAGAACAGCAAAAAAAGCCCACAACCACCGGAAGAAAGGAAATAGTAAAGATCAGAGCAGAAATCAATGAAATAGAGAACAGAAAAACAATAGAAAGAATCAACAAAACCAAAAGTTGGTTCTTCGAAAGAATCAACAAAATCGACAAACAACTAGCCAGACGGACAAAAGAAAAACAGGAGAGGACACAAATAACCCAAATAAGAAATGAAATGGGGGACATTACAACAGACCCAACAGAAATAAAAAAGATTATAACAGAATATTATGAAACACTATATTCCAACAAATTTGAAAACCTAGAAGAAATAGATAAATTTCTAGAAACACACAGCCTACCCAAACTACAACAAAGTGATTTTGAAAATCTTAACAGACCCATGACAAGAGAAGAGATTGAAAAGGTAATAAAAAAAAACTCCCAACCAAAAAAAGCCCTGGCCCAGATGGCTTCATTGGAGAATTCTACAAAACATTTAGAAAAGAGCTTGTTCAAGTACTACTCAAGCTATTTCAGAGCATAGAAGAGGAAGCAACACTTCCAAATTCTTTCTATGAAGCCAGCATAACACTGATACCAAAACCAGGAAAAGATGTCACAAAAAAAGAAAACTACAGACCAATATCTCTCATGAATATAGATGCAAAAATTCTCAACAAAATTCTAGCCAATAGAATTCATCATCATATCAAAAAAATAATACACCACAACCAAGTAGGATTCATACCAGGAATGCAAGGATGGTTCAACATTAGAAAATCAATCAATGTAATCCACCTCGTAAATAAAAGGAAAGAAAAAAATCACATGATTGTCTCAATTGACGCAGAAATGGCATTTGACATATTCCAACACCCATTCCTGATGAAAACTCTCAATAAAATAGGTATAGAAAGGAAATTTCTCAACATAATAAAGGCCATCTATGCAAAACCAATGGCCAACATAATTCTTAATGGAGAGAGGCTGAAAATATTCCCCTTGAAAAAAGGAACAAGACAAGGATGCCCTTTATCACCACTCCTATTTAACATTGTGCTGGAAGTTCTAGCTAGAGCAATAAGGCAGGAAAAAGAAATAAAGGGCATCCAAACTGGTAATGAAGAAGTTAAACTGTCCCTGTTTGCAGGTGATATGATACTATACATAGAAAACCCTAAAGACTCCACGAGAAATCTACTGGAACGAATAGAAAGATTCAGCAGAGTAGCAGGATACAAGATAAACATTCAAAAATCAGCTGGATTCCTATACACCAGTAAGGAGAATGATGAAAAGGAAATCAGGAAAACCATACCATTTTCAATAGCCCCTAAAAAGATAAAGTAGTTAGGAATAAATCTGACCAGGGATGTAAAAGACCTATACAAAGAAAACTACAAAACACCACTGCAAGAAACCCAAAGGGATCTACATAAATAGAAAAACATACCATGCTCATGGATAGGCAGACTCAACATTGTGAAAATGACAATTCTACCCAAAGCGATTTACAAATACAACGCAATCCCGATCCAAATACCAACAGCATTCTTCAAAGAGATGGAAAAACTAATCATTAACTTTATATGGAAAGGGAAGTAGCCCCAAACAAGTAAAGCACTACTGAAAAAGAAGAATAACGTTGGAGGACTCACACTACCTGACTTCAGAACCTACTATACAGCTACAGTAGTCAAAACAGCCTGGTACTGGTACAACAACAGATACATTGACCAATGGAACAGGATTGAGAACCCAGATGTAAATCCATCCACCTATGGTCACCTGATCTTTGACAAGTGCCCAAAGTCCATCAAATGGGGAAAAGATGATCTTTTTAACAAATGGTGCAGGCAAAACTGGATATCCACCTGCAAAAAAATGAATCAGCACCCATACTTCACAGCATACACAAAAATTACATCAAAATGGATCAAAGACCTGAATATAAAGCCTAAAACTATAAACTTCATAGAGGAAAATATAGGACCAACACTTCAGGCCTTAATACACGGCATTAACAGGATATAAACCATAACCATCAACACACAAACCCCAATAGATAAGCTTTAGATAACTGGGATCTTCTAAAAATCAAACACCTATGCTCTTTAAAAGAGTTCACCAAAAGAGTAAAAAGAGAAACTTACTGACTGGAAAAAATTTTTGGACAGTACAAGTTAGACAAAGATCTAATTTCCAAAATCTACAAGAAAATCCAACACCTCTACAACAAAAACACAAATAATCCTATTAAAAAATGGGCAAAGGAAATGAACAGACACTTCACCGAAGAAGACATTCAAATGGCCAACAGAAACATGAGGAAATGCTCCCGATCACTAGGCATTAGAGAAATGCAAATTAAAACCACAATGAGATACCATCTCACCCCGGCATTACTGGCACGAATCAAAAACACTGGAAATAACAAATGTTGCAGGGGCTGCTCGGAGATCGGAACTCTTAGGCACTGCTGGTGGGAATGCAAAATGATACAACCATTTTGGAAAATGATATGGCGCTTCCTCAGAAAGTTAGAAATAGACATATCATTCAATTCAGCAATCCCACTCCTAGGAATATATCCTAGAGAAATAAGAGTCATCACTCAAATAGACATATGCACACCTATGCTCATGGCAGCATTGTTCACAATAGCAAAACGACGGAAACAACCTAGACGCCCATCAACAGATGAATGGATAAACAAACTATGGTACATACACACAATGGAGTACTATGCAATGAGAAAGAACAATGATGAATCTGTGAAGCATCTCATAACATGGATGAAACTGGAGGACATTATGCTGAGTGAAATAAGTCAATCACAAAAGGACAAATATTGTATGAGACCGCTATTGTAAAAACCCATGAAAAAGTTCACACACAAAATGTAGCAATCTTTGTTGGTTACCAGGAATGGGGTGGGGGAATATTAAATAGGCAATAGATAAGTGGTATCTTGGGTGAAGGGTGAGACTGTACACAATACAGGAGAAACTAGCACAACTTGTACAAGGAAATGTCATGGAAGCCCCATAGACACATCCAAACTCCCTGAGGGACTGAATTGCTGGGTGGAGGGCTGTGGGGACCATGGTCTCGGGGAACATCTAACTCAATTGGCATGAAATAGCTTATAAAGACAATGCTCTACATTCTTCCTTGGTGAGTAGTGTCTGGGGTGTTAAAAGCCTGTGAGCGGCCATCTAAGATACTCCACTGGTCTCACCCTTTTGGGAGCAAGGGAGAATGAAGAGAACAGGATACAAGGAAAAGATTAGTCTGAAGGACTAATTGTCCACAGCTACCAAGGCCTCCACTGGACTGAGTCCAGTACAGCTAGGTGGTGCCCGGCTACCACCACTGACTGCTCTGACCAGGATCACAACAGAGGGTTCTGGACAGAGCTGGAGAAGGATGTAGAACATAATTTTAACTCACAATACAAAGACCAGATTTACTGGCCTAAAGGAGATTGGAGAAACCTCGAAAGTATGGACCCCAGACACCCTTTTATCTCAGTGGTGAAGTTATCTCCCAGGTTCACCGTTCAGCCTGGGAGTGGACAGCCCCGTAAAACCAAATGAGACTAATGAGGTACAGGAGTCCAGTGACAAGCGCCAGAATGCAGAAGGGGACAAGGAAGCTGGTGATAGGGAACCCAAGTTTGAGTAAGGATACTGTTGATGTGTTGTGAGATTGTTAACCATTGTCAATGGGCAACATTTGTAGTAACTGTTAAATGAGAAACTATTTTGTTCTTCTAGCCTTCATCATAAGTGAGAATAATGGCACAATTAGAAGAGCGTAGTCAATGTCACTGAACTGTGCATGTAGAAATTTTTGAAATGGTGTCTCTTTGGCTTTGTGTATTTTCACCAATAAAAAAGGTTGAGAAGTTAGAGCGTTGACATGTCGTGGGGTTGTTAACCAATGTCATAAAACAATATGTGTACTACTGTTTCATGAGAAACTATTTGTTCTGTAAGCCTTCACCTGAAATACAATAAAAAAAAAAAGTTAGTGGCTGAGTTGTGGGACATTCCTATGAGAATGACACATGAGCTGTGTATTTAAACATCAGTGTATTTATTTCCATTTGCTGACCAGTGGTACTCCAGGCAAAAAGTTGGTATGTGGAATGAAACTGGGAGATGCTAGAAGTTCAGTATAAATTCACAGCATGTCTGAACAGGAAAGTGAAAGTTGGAGACAAAGAATCTATGTACTGATTAGATTTTAAAATACCTACAGGAAGGCAAGTAATCTCCATTAGGAAAATCATCCCATAGGAGGCAAAGCCCATGACCACCAGGCTTAGGCACAGGGAAAGATTCTTTTACAAAATTGAATGCATAACCTGGAAGGATTTTGGAATTCTGAAGAACATTTAGAATACTGAAAAGAAGTTTATCAGAGATTGTATAATGGGAGGAGATTGGCACACCAAGACTAGGATTCTGGCACAGGGATACAGAAGTAAGAATTCGAGTACAAAGATTCAAGCTGAAGATTAAGTCTCAAGAAAACAAACAAAGAAAGGGAAAAAAAAAAAAAAACCTACTGAGTCATAAACTGAGAACTAGTCTAAATAGCAAGGGTACTACTTTTGCTAGACAAACTGGTGAAAGAAAGAGAAGGGCTCAGGACTTCAGAGTCAAAGCTCAAGTGCCGCATACATGACCTCAAAGTTTCCACTTGTGCTTTGAAAGAAAGCCTTATTCCTTATAGCAACAGAGCCAAAATTGCCAAAAACCAAACCCAGAGTTTTCATGCAAGAGTGGCTGAATTACAATGCCAGCTCAGTTGCCAACCTCGAGAGTGGTCTGAAGTTAAAGTAAGGGCATTAATTGGGAAGAAATGTGATCCTGAAACTTGGGATGGAGACATATGGGCAGATATCAGGAAGCTGGGGACACTGAGCCCCTAAATTCCATTGAATCACTCCCATCTGAAGAGATTACTTCATGTTTGTCTTCTAAACCCACCCTGCCCAGAAAAACCATTAGCCCCTCCACTCCCATCTAATGAGATTAGCCCTAGCCCAGCTGCCTCTAAAGAGCCCTTGTCTGAGTCATTGCCTGGTGCATTGCCTGAGGCAGATGCTCTACAAGAGAATGCTGAATGTTCTCAAAACAATTCCACACTACTAATTCTGGCTTCTAGAACTATAACTAGACTTAAGTTCCAGGGAGCACCAAAAGGTGAAGCACAAAGTGTGACCCAGGAGAAGGTACGCTATATTCCAAAAGAACTGCTTGACTTTTCTAATACGTACAAACAAAAACCTGAGGAATATATATGGGAATGGCTATTAAGGGTGTGGGATAATGGTACAAGGAACATAAAGATGGATCAGTCTGAGTTTATTCATATGGGTCCACTAGCACAGATTCTTCATTCAGTGTTTCAGCTTGAGAATTTAGGATCTAATAGTTTATTTGGTTGGGTTGCTGAAGCATGGATTACAAGGTAGCCTACACTAAATCAAGTTGAAGTACAACACCTGCCTTGGTATACTGTAGAAGAAGGTATTAAAAGGCTTAGGGAAATTGGCATGCTAGAGTGGATTTATCAGGTTAGACTCGCAGACCCACATATGGAGTGCCCAGAGAACACACCTTTTACAACTGTGAGGAACAAATTTGTGAAGGAAGTTCCAGCATCCTTGAAGACTGCTGTGATTCCTATTTTATGTAAATCAGATTTGACAGTGGAAACTCCCCTAACTGAATTAAGACACCTAACTACAATGGGGCTGATTGGACCCCGTGGTAGTAGGGGCCAAGTGGCTGCACTCAATCATCAAAGACAAGATGGGCGTGTTACAGTAATAGACAGCAGAGTCCAAGCAGTAATCAGAATTGTCTGACTCTTATGGACTTATGGCATTGGCTACTTAGTCATAGTGTCCCTAGGAGTGAAACAGACAGGAAATCTACTAAATATGTGCTTGATCTGTACCAATGGATGAATTCTAGTTCAGGTGACCATCAGTTTAACTAGAATCTCCAGAATAGATAGTCACTGTACCTCAATCAATTCCCATATTTGAGCGAGTTTAAATACCCACAGCCCCTTGAATGAAGGGGAAGCCAGGTCCCCTTGAGGAAGGAGTCCAATACACTGCCAAAAATTTTTACTGTTAATCTTTCTCCCAGGGTTCCCCAAAAGGATCTATGGCCCTTTATGAGAGTAACTGTTCACTGGGGAAAGGAAATAATCAGACTTTTTGGGGATTACTGGATACTGGCTCTGAACTGCCACTGATTCCAGGAGACCCAAAACATCACTGTGGCGCACCAGTCAGAGTTGGGGCATATGGAGGTCAGGTTATTAATGGAGTCTTGGCTCATGTCCGTCTCACAATAGGTCCAGTGGGTCCCCAAACCCAACTTGTACTGATTTCCTCAGTTCCAGAATGCATAATTGGAATAGATATACTTAGCAACTGGTAGAACCCACTCATTGGATCCCTGACAAATAGAGTAAGGACTATTATGGTAGGCAAAGCCAAGTGGAAGCTATTAGAACTGTCCCTACCTAGGAAAATAGTAAGCCAAAAGCAATAATGCATTCCTGGAGGGACTGCAATGATTACTGCCACCATCAAGGACTTGAAGGATTCAGGGGTGGTGATTCCCACCACATCCCTCTTCAACTCTCCTATTTGGCCTGTGCAAAAAACAGATGAATCTTGGAGAATGTCAGTAGATTATCGAAAACTTTACCAGATGGTGACTCCAATTGCAGCTGCTGTTCCAGATGTAGTTTCATTGCTTGAGCAAATTAATACATCTCCTGGTACCTAGTATGCAGCTATTGATCGGGCTAATGCCTTTTTCTCGATATCTGTTTCGAAGGACCATCAGAAGCAGTTTGCCATCAGCTGGCAAAGCCAGCAATACACCTTCACTGTCCTACCTCAGAGGTATATCAACTCTCCAGCCCTATGTTGTAAATTAGTCCCCAAGGAACTTAATCGCCTTTCCCTTCCAAAAGATGTCACACTGGCCCACCACATTGATGACATTATACTGATTGTACCTAGTAAGGAAGAAGTGTCAATGACTGAACTTATTGGTAAAACATTTGTGTGCTAGAGGATGGGAAATTAATCCCACAAAAATTCAGGCACCTTCCATCTCAGTAAAATTTCTAGGGGCCCAGTGGTGTGAGGCATGTCAAGATATTCCTTCTAAACTGAAGGTAAGTTATTGCATCTTGATGCTCCCACAACTATAAAGGAGGCACAATGCCTAGTGGGCCTCTTTGGATTTTGGATGCAACATATTCCTCATTTGGGTGTGCTATTCCTTCCTATTTATTATCAAGTGACTCGAAAAGCTGCTAGTTTTGAATGGGGCCAGAACGAGAAGGCTGTGCAACAGGTTCAGACTGTGTGCAAGCCACTCTGCAACTTGGGCCGTATGATCTGGTTGATCCAATGGTGCTTGAAGTGTCAGTGGCAGATAGAAATGCTCTTTGGAATCTTTGGCACATCCCTATTGGTGAATAACAGCACAAAGTCTTAGGATTTTGGAGCAAAGCCCTGCCATCCTCTGCAGATAACTACTTTTGATAAACAGCTTTTGGCTTATTACTGGGCCTTAGTAGAGACTGAATGCTTAACCATAGGACGCCAAGTCGCTATGTGGCCTGAATTGCCCATCATGAACTGGGTGTTGTCTGACCCACAGAGTCATAAAGTTGGACATGCACAGCAGCATTCCATCATTAAATGGAAGTGGTATACCCGAGATCGGGCCCGAGCAGGATCTGAAGGCACAAATAAGTTGCATGAGGAAATGGCCCAAATGCCCATCGTCTCCACTCCTGTCACATTGCCTTCCATGTCTCAGTCTGTACCTATGGCCTCATGGGGAGTTCCTCATGATCAGTTGACTAAAGAAGAGAAAACTCGTACCTGGTTTACAGATGGTTCTGCAAGATATTCAGGCACCACTCAAAAGTGGACAGCAGCACCACTACAGCCCCTTTCTGGGATCCCCCTGAAGGACAGTGCTGAAGGGAAATCCTCTCAATGGGCAGAACTTCAAGCAATGCACCTGGTAGTTCACTTTGCTTAGAAGGAGAAATGGCCAGATGTCCAATTGTGTACTGATTCATGGGCTGTGGCCACTGGTCTGGCTGGATGGTCAGGGACATGGAACATGATTGGAAAATTGGAGACAAGGATTTATGGGGAGGAGGTATGTGGATAAACCTCTCTGAATGGGCCAAAGAAGTGAAGATATTTGTGTCTCATGTAATGTTCACCAAAGGATGACCTCAGCAGAGGATGATTTTAATAATCAAGTGGGTAGGATGACACATTCTGTGGAAACCAGTCATCCTCTTTCCCCAGCTATTCCTGTCATTGCTCAATGGCTTATGAACAAAGTGGCCATGGTACCAGAGATGGAGGTTATGCATGGGCCCAGCAACATGGACTTACATTCACCAAGGCTTGCTTGGCTACAGCCACTGCTGAGTGCCCAAATGGAAGCAGCAGAGAACAACACTGAGTCTCTGATACAGTACCTCAAGGTGATCAGCCAGCAACCTGGTGGCAAGTTGATTATGTTGGACCACTTCCATCAAGGAAAGGGTAGCGTTTTGTCCTTACTGGAATAGATACTTACTCTGGATATGGATTTGCCTCCCTTGCACACGATGCTTCTGCCAAAACTACCATCCATGGACTTACAGAATGCCTTATCCACCATCATAGTATCCCACACAGCATTGCCTGGGATCAAGGGACTCACTTCACAGCAAATGAGGTGTGGCAGTGGGCCCATGCTCATAGAATTCACTGGTCTTATCATGTTCTGCATCATCCTGAAGCAGCTGGCTTAATAGAACGATGGAATGGCCTTCTAAAGACACAATTATAGTGCCAGCTAGGTGGCAATACCCTGAAGGGTTAAGACAATGTTCTCCAGGAGGCGGTATATGCTCTAAACCCACATTCAATATACGGTGCTGTTTCTCCTGTAGCCAGGATTCATGGGTCCAGGAATCAAGGGGTGGAAATGGGAGTGGCACCACTCACTATTATCCCTAGTGACCCACTCACAAGATTTTTGCTCCCTGTCCCTGTGACCTTATGCTCTGCAGGTCTAAAGGTCTTAGTTCCAAAGGGAGGAATGCTCCCACCTGGAGACACATCATTGATTCCATTAAACTGGAAGCTAAGAATGCCACATGGCCACTTTAGGCTCCTTATGCCTTTGGATCAACAGGCAAAGAAGGGAGTTTCCATACTGGCTGGTGTGATCGATCCTGATCAGCAAGAGGAAATTGGATTTGTATTACATAATGGAGGTAAAGAAGAGTATGTCTGGAATGCAGGAGATCCTTTAGGGCATCTCTAAGTACTACAATGCCTTGTGATTAAAGTCTATGGAAAACTACAGCAACCCAATTCTGACATGACTGAAGGAATGAAGGTTTGGGTCACCCCACCAGACAAAGAACCATGACCAGCTGAGGTGCTTGCTGGGGGCAAAGGGAATACCCAATAGGTGGTGGAAGAAGGTAGTTCTAAATACCAGTTACGGCCACGTGATCAGTTGCAGAAACAAAGACTGTAAATGTTATAAGTATTTCTGCTTTGTATGTGTGCATCAAATATTTTCGTTTTATTCACTTATAAAATATAAGATGTAAATAGGGCTACTGCATTTTCAGTTGTACATGTGTTAGTTGTATCATGTTAGGCACAAGTATGACTTTATAATTGTCTTTTTTCAGAGATTAGGTATGGTTAAGGAGATGTGTACATGTGCCAAGTAGACAAGGGGTGGACTGTGATGGTTAAGATTGTGTGTCAACTTGGCTTGGCCATGATTCTTAGGGCTTATATGTGATCACTCCCATGATGGAATCTGCTGTGAGTAGCCAATCATTTTGAAGGGAGTTCCCTTAAGGGTGTGGCCTGCATCTGAATACAAGCAGAGGTTCTCGCTTTTTGCTGCTCTGGATCCTGCAGCTGCCTTCTGTTCGTCTGACCTCTGTTCTTGGGGCTTGAGCTATCACCTTGTCTGCTGATCTTGGGATGCGTCAAACTTCAAAGTCTGTGAGCAGGAGCCCTGCTCTCTGACCTGCCTATCTTGAGTTCGCCAACCCCTGTGGCTACATGAATCGAGAGAAGCCTCTATCTTGATTCATAGGCTTGGGACATCCCAGCCTCTACAATCACGTGAGCTGTTTCCTTGATATAAATCTCTCTGTATATATATTTGTACACTTTACTGGTTTTGCTTCTCTAGAGAACCCAGCCTAAGACAGGTCGCTATGAGTCAGAATCAACTCAATGGCAATGGGTTTTTACAGGCTTGGTATCTAGATAAAGATACACATAAAATTCCAAAATAAAATAAACACTGCCTTTCATTCCACCTCCCCCTCGCCCCCCGCCCCATAGATGGTGCGTGGGTGGGAATCTAAGGCAGCTCATTTCTGGGAATGCCCAAAATGGAGGCATAACTGTCTTGAAACTACCCAGATGCCCACTATGTCTGATCAGTATGGAATGGAATACATGCGTACTCACATGTTTTATGGTCCTTATTCCAAATCCAAGTCTCTTAGCCAAAATCTAGGTTAATTATTGCTTGGGCCAGAACAACTTGCAAAGCAAACAAACCTAGATGAAGAAATCAAAACAAGCTACTGTTTACAAAGCTAACATCATGTCTGCCTTGACATTTATATGGGGCTTAAGTACTTACCAAGTACTTTCACCTACACTGACTAGTTCATGTATCCTTATACCCATCCCTTATCTGTTGCCATCAAGTCAATTCCATCTCATAGCAACCCTACAGGACAGAGTAGAACTGCCCCCATAGGGTTTCCAAGGAGCAGCTGGTGGATTAAAACTGCTGACCTTTTGGGTTAGCAGATGAGCTCTTAACCACTACACCACCAGTGTCCCATCCATCCTTTTAGGAACCATGATTCCCATTTCAAAGATGAACACAACAGAAACAGCATTAAGTGATTCGCCCAAGGTCAGTTCTGGCCAGTACAAGAACTAAATTATTTTTTCTGATTAAAAATTAAGTGCTTTGTTTTTACTATTATGACCAACATTCTATCTAAAACCAAAAAGAAAACCAAACTCGCTGCCGTGGAGTGGATTCCAATTCACAGCGATCCTATAGCAACCCTACAGGACAGTAAAACTGCCCCATAGAGTTTCCAAGGAGCAGCTGGTGGATTCATACTGCTGACCAACTCTTAACCACTGAGTAAACAATGCATCTGTTTAAAATGCCTCATTCCTTTCTAACCTCTCTTAAAGTTATTCATTTATTCCTTTATTAGAGAAGTAATTCATTCAAAAGTATTTAAAGTGATTTAAAAAATGCTTGTTTTGACAAAAACCACATAGTGTTTGTAAACAAACCGCAATCACTGTGTGTCATTCTGGAAGCTAACTTTAATAGAGAGGAATATTTTATGCTTGTCTTGCACTTAACCAACTAGATCTAGTTCATGATGTAGGTGCAAAGACAGTGACATATTTGGATTCTGGCCAACAATTTGGACCGTACCATAAAAGCCTAAGATGACAAGGGACTAAAAATTACATTTAAATCTACCCATCTTGAATCCAAAGGGGATAAGAACTCATATTCTAGAATTATTGATATACTTATAACCATATTTATTTATATATATATGTTTAAGTACCCTGGGAAGCAGGCATATACAATAACAGCCTAGAAAATCTTTATCTGGATCTTTCTGTCTCATTGACTTTATTCATGTTCTTTAGCAGATAATGTCACTCTGGCCTCTGGAATAGTCCTGCAGGGATAAAAGAGGACAACCTAGTAGCTCTTGAGATGTCAAGATTCTGGTGGATTGTACATGAGTAGATGGCTCTTATTTTCAGAGTTGTTCTTAGAAGAGCCGACAGGCAAGTAACTCCCAGAGTTATACAAAGATATTTTAAGTCAAGTTCATGTAGGATAAACTGTACCGACCTGTTGCCTCCTAGCTGAGTATGCATGTGTCCTTCATTAAGTATATGGATCAGCCTGAAGGGGAGTCATTTCTGCTTGTGCAGTTTAGTGTGCTGTGTTTGTGTCTTTCTGTTTGACAAAAGGGTTGTTTATTGTCTAATTCTGCCTGTTCACACAAGCGAGAGACAGATGTAATCTTCTCAAACTCGTGCAGCTAGCAGAAAAAGAAAATGAAATTGGAATATCCAAATGGAGAATGTGATTTCTCATCTTGTGTTTTCAGGTAACTCCAGTATATGCTCTCATTTAATAAAATTTGTAATGGCAATTATAAATGTGTCGTCACAAAAAGCGTGAGTGTATTCAAAAGATGATGCTTTTCCCAGTCATACTTATATTGTGCTTTTCTTCAAAGTTATAAAAATATTTTGAAATATTATAAAATTAATGTCCTTATTCCCTTTCCTCGAATATAAAGAATATGACCCAGCTGGAGCTAGACTCACAAGGACACACATCAACTGGGCCCTGAAGTATAAAGACAATAGCTGGGACAATCTTGGAAAACATCTTTTAGGAAATCTTTCACATAAATAAATCATAAACAGCACAAAAGACCCACATACTTTCCACTCTTACCTTTTTCTATTAGCATTTAGTGGATAGTAAGATTTGTTGGACCAACGAAGACCACCCTGACTGTCGTTACTGAAACCTGTACCAATGATTACTAAGAAAGACAATTCAAAATGTAGAATCAAGGTGACTTAACAGTTTTTAGTCAATCCCTGAAAAGGTGAAGCTTTCAATGGTTTTGCCCATTTGTAATGTTAATATACACTGAGCATTCTGTAACATCTTTTGGACTCGAACAGACATGGCCCTGGCAGCATGCTTGTCCGTTTCCTACTTTTGCCTCTTTAAATATATGCTGAATAAAACCTTTCTTTTTGCTTTAAAAAAAAATGAAAAAAATTAATGTCCATTAATAGAACTCTAGAAATACACATAGAAAAAGTCACCAGTCCTATCATTCATATTCAGTCACACTGACATTTTAGAGCTTTTTCCTTCCAGGCTTTTTTTTTTTTTCCTTATGCATGTCTTTCTTCATACTTTTTTAAAACTTATAGTAGTCCCCCCATGTTATCTATGTATTTGAATTTATTTCTACATTCTTTCATTTACTGCAATCAAAAATATGTACTGGACACATAGTACAAGCTGGTATTCTGCTAGGTGCTGGAGATTTAATAAGGAAAGTTACAATTCCTGTGCTCACAAGAGAACATGCTAGTGGAAGGTAGACACTTGTGCGTTAGAAATTGCCAGTTTGTTAATTGCCAGAATGGGAAACTATAGAAAGGACATTATGGTAGCACACTGGCAGAGTTCAAAGCTTCCTGGCAGGGAAAGCATGTGTAGAAGACTAGAGTTCACTTTTCCTCATTACGAAATCTCCCCAGGTGTCCAAGAGTCACATGATAATGGATTGCTACTCTACAAGAAATGCAAGAATATTCTCTACATCTTTATACGTGATAAAAGGACTCTAAAATCGAGCTACTGACATGAGCAAAGTTTCTAGCTCAGGACTAGGCCTGACTCCATCTTGTCAGTTTGACTATTTCCCAGAAATTACCTCTGCTGTACAATTCTCAAGAAGTTTGCTAATTAGGTCAAGGGTTGCTAACTAGGTCAAGATTGCAACATAAATGATTTGGCTTACACAGGCGTTAAGCATATGACTTTAGTCTGAGAAGATATCCCATAGCTCCTCCTCCCCCGAAAAATATTTTTCTAATCTACTTATACTTTTCCACAGATTTTTTTCTAACTAGCTCAAATGTCAGCCAATCACAAGTGTTTTCATTGTACCTCTCTACTTGGGGTTTTTGCCTTTTTAAACCTTGTAACTGGACTGCTCTGTGAAGCTCTCGGTGAATTGCTTTCACTTTGTGCCTCCCCAGTCTAAACTGCGTTTGACTTTCAATAAATCTCTTTGTTTTATTTAAACAGAGTCTGAGTTTTTAATCTAGGACATATACTAAATACTGTACACTTGAATATATATGTACATATATATACATACATATACATATATTCCAGTATTCTTATTTTCTATAGTCTATATATTTTCCTATACTCGTATATTCCTATAGTCTATATATACTGATTACTATGAAATCAAGTATTAGTCCTTACAAATATTTTATCAGCAGGATGAGGTTCCTACGTAACTCTCTTACAAACTTCAAATCTATGATCAATAGCAGAATACAATGATTCCCAGAGCATGTGCTTATTAAAAAAAACACCTCATCAGATGTTTACAACGTTTAAGAACAATGCACATAACTGCACTCTTGTGCCAAAATACATAAAGAGCAAAACTACATTTTTCCAAAAGTGGAATAATACAAAAACTAACATCAACTTTGCTGAGGAATCACATAAAAATTGATGAAGTAGTCATAAATACTCACCATTGAGCAGAGATGCTTTGGAGAACATGGTGGAAGAGACTAGTCACTATCACTAAATCTCTAAACTAACCACTAAACCAAAGCCTAGAGCTCTCACAAGGTTTCTGCCCAACTTCTTCCTATTTAAATCATATGATCCTTCAAAGTTATGTATGTGAGTACACACACACACACACACACACACACACACACACACACACACACATTTTTTACAACCAATTTTTTTTAGGACTACTAATTGAGTAATACGTAGGGGGTGGGTGGGTGGGGCTCTAAAAACTTGAATTTTTGAGATAGCCTTTTGATAAGCCAGCTATTTCTACCATTATTGATAGTATGCCCCAATACTAAATTCATTTACAAATATATTTAACATATTTTACATTTTTACTTTGTGTTAAATGCACCTTGATTTAAAATTATGTGCACCTGTATTTTCAGGTAACTTTACAATGTCTGGAGTCCTGGTGGCTAAGTGGTTAAGAGCTCGGCTGCTAACCAAAAGGTCAGCAGTTCAAATCCACCAGCTGCTGCTTGGAAACCCTATGGGGCAGTTCTACTCTGTCCGACCGGGTCACTATGAGTCAGAATCTACTGGACAGCAACGGGTTTATCTTTTTTTTTTGGTTTTCATTTTCTGACAAAATAATTTCTGACATGCATAGGAACTATCTTTAGATTTATAACTCTACTCCCTCTGCTTTTAAATAGCTAACTGTGCATATGGCATAGGTAGTCTTCAAATTTAAATTTTACAGGTGGGAATAGACACGGCACCATAGTTCTACATGTAATTCTACTTCTGGTTTAACAAAATGAGGCTCAGGACTAAACCAAATTGCTGTGTAGAAAAACCCTGGTCATAGTTTCTTTTAGGAAAGAAAAATGAAGACAATTATAATCTCATATTGTCAACAGTGTAAAATGTAAAGAAAAGCAACACTCATTTATGAGTACATATTCTAAAACTAAGAAGCCCTTGTTGCACAGCGATTAAAGTGCTCCACTGCTAACTGAAAAGTTGGTGGTTTGAACTCAACAGGTGATCCGTAGGAGAAAGATGTGGCAGCCTGCTTTCATAAAGAGTATGGCCTTGGAAACTCTATAGGGCAGTTCTACCCTGGCCTATAGGTTTGTTAGGAGTCAGAATCAATGGGTTTATGCTAAAACTGAATTACTACGTAGGTTAGCATGCCATGCAAATTTTATGTTCTAATTTTTTTAAGTGCCTGAATTTTTTTTTTTTTTCAAAATAAAATCCAAAGCAACAATTAGGAAAACAAACCCTGCCATCTAGTATAATTTGGTTCTGTTTGGTAATGCAACTATATATATGTGTCTGTATGTGAATGTAAGTATATAATTTTCTATATATCATTTTTATATCAAGTATATAATTTCATTTTAGAAGTCATTTTCTATAATATTTTTAAAGCTTTTGATATCAAAGTAGGTGTCTAGCATTTCTTAATAATAATATTAATTCTAGATAAAGGATGTTTGTTGGAATTCATATAATGCAGATATATGACAAATCTATTTTCTTTTAGCTTTTATTTCTATAGATGCAACATGGCAAATGTGCTAGGGTTCTCTAGAGAAACAGAACCAGTAAGATATGTACATGAGTGTGCATATCTCTCTCTGGATATATAGATGTATATATATATCCAGACAGAGATTAATTTACTTCAGGGAATTGGTTCATACAGTGTGGGGGGCTAGCAAGTCTAAGATCCATAGGTCAGGCAACAGGCTGGAAACCCCCTCCTTCAGGCTTGCATCTCAAAATCCATGGGTCAGGAGACAGAAAAAGTTATGAGTGTTCTGGTAAAATGTCTGTTTAGACTCTAGAGGCAGAACGAAAACCAAACCAAACCTGTTGCCACCGAGTCGATTCCAACTCATAGCGACCCTATAGGAGAGAGTAGAACTGCCCCGTGGAGTTTCCAAGGAGCAGCTGGTGGATTCAAACTGCCAACCTTTTGGTTAGCAGCTGAGCTCTTCTTAACCACTGCGCCACCAGGGCCCCATAGGCAGAACACATCCTAGGGAAATTCACTTTTTGCTCTTAAGGCTTTCAACGGATTGACTGATTGACTGACTGATTGGTATGCTAATCTCTGTAGCAATTTAGTTTTAGAATATATGCTCACAAATGAATGACTTTTTTTTTTTTAATTACCTCCTATTATGGAAGGTAATCTGTTTTGTTTGAGGCCAGCTGATTTAATCACATGTAATTAGTTTATAAGAGCAACTAAACTGGTGTTTTACCAAACAACTGGGCACCGTAGCTTAGTCAAACTGACATATAAAAATTAACCATCAACACATAGTGAAGCAAGTTTTTGTCCAGGGAACCTTAAACAGATACCTCCTGAGATCTCTTCCTGTGAGGCTTTTTACCTAAGTACTGTACTTCAGCTTCCCTGATATTCTCTTCCTAAACCAGGCAGGGTCAGTGCCCCTGAAACCTTTCCTGTTACACTAGTGTAAAATCGGCCTTCTCTGTACTTGTGGTTTGGCAGTAATATAAATAAGCAATGTCATGAATTTTTAGAGTTAGAACTCCTTTATTTTACATACAAGAAAAGCAAGATATAAGTGACTTGACCAAAAGAACCCTAGCAGAACTTTTCCTCTCGGTGCATCCAAGCATTGTTTCATTACAATCTGCTGTTTATCTTTAAATATGTCATGTCTTCACACTCTCCCCTTTATTGTAAGGATTAACAAAAGCACACCAAATCAGTATGCCTAGAAATCTCTATTTCCCTTTTTTGCTTAAGTTCATATACTACTATAAACAAATCATCAACTAATTTTTCTGATCAGCAAAATGGGAATACTGATCCTTGTCCTCATTGTATGGGTCAGATTACCTAGAAAGCTCATCACCATAATCATGACTTTACTTCACAGAGTGTGAGAAAAATTGATGTCCTATGTTAAATTCTTGAGTCTCTTTACGTAAACTATAAATTCAGGGATTATTTTATTGGCTTAGAGCACATGAACTAGGATATATTATCCATAAACATGCTTCTATTCAGGAAATTTTGCACATGGGAAATGAATGTACTTTATCAAAGACTTCTTGAAAGGCTCTATAAACTATATGCATCACTTCAGCCTCTGATGTATTCATTTGATACCAGCAAGCAGCTGAGGCGTATCTTCTGTTTGTGTGTGTGTGTGTGTGTGTGTGTGTGTGTGATTAAAATCTTTGATGCTGGACTGCAGCAGAGGCTTGTGAAGCAAACCCAAAGTCCTTATGTCTGGAAGAATTTCTGTCAAAGGGACTACAAAGCATTTTTATATTATTCAGTCTATGTTCTACTACTTTTTCCACTCCCTTCCTAACAAAGAAAAAAAGAGTAAGACATCAAAAAGAGTGGAGATCATATAAAATACATATATATATGAAAGTGGTTTGAAAACTGCGGAGTTCTATGTAAATATCAAGGATTATAAACTAGATGATCATCACCATTTGGAAGAAAAATGATTATATCTTCAAGATAACCTTGCCCTCGACACTTACAATGTCCATCAAGGCAAGTATCCCTCATTCCAAAGATGCTAAATCCTTTAACAGATCTACTCCCATCTTCATTCCTCCCCGTCTCCTTAAATCTTTTTATAGTCCTCTCTGAAGCTTTACAAAATCTTTTCGTCAACCTGTCTGTATATTTCTCTTTGCTTGTTGTTGTAGGTGAAACCTGGCTGTCCCCTGGGGACACTGCTTCTCTTACAGCTCTCTAGAGTTAGGACTGTCTCATTCCCTCAATTTCCAGTACCAAGGAACCAGGAGGTAAGGTTGAGGCCTCTTTGCAAGCTATTACCATTCCCAGAAAAGGAGCCCACTGCTGTCTGAAAGGTTGGCAGTTCCAACCCACCTAGCGGCTCTTCAGGAGAAAGACCTGACAATCTGCTCCTGTAAAGACTATGGCCAAAAAAACCCTACAGGGTAGTTCTACGCTGTCTCAAGGGGTGGTTATGAGTCAAAAATCAACTTGATGGCACCTAACAATAGCAACAACACTCCCAGAACATTCTTCCTCCTACCTCAATAAAATATTAATAGTTTTAAGTTGTCATCCTCAGCCTCTCCTTATTGCAGTCACGTATCATCACCAGATGTCATAGCGTAAAATCACCACAAAGTTATAGTAACGCAAAAATAAAGATTTTATCTGCCACACATTCCAAGAGGCAAAAGTGGGAAACAGACAAGCATGATGCCAGAGCCATTTCTGCCTGAGTCCAAGGAATGTTACAGTATCATCAGTATATATTAACATTACAAATGGGTAAAATCATTAAAATTTCACCTGTTCACAGACTGTCTAAAAACTGCTAAATAACTATGATTCTACATTTTGAATTGTCTTTCTTAATAAACACTGGTACAAATTTCAGTAACAACAGTCCAGGAGGCTCTTCATTGGTCCAGCATTTTGTTATTTACTAAATGCTAATGGAAAAAGATAAGAGTAGAAAATATGTGGGTCTTTTATGCTCTATTTAAGATTTGTTTATGTGAAAGTTTCCCTAAAAGATATTTTCCAAGATTGCCCTAGCTATTGTTTTTATACCTCAGGGCCCAGTTGATAGATCCTTGTGAGGCTAATTGGGTCACATTCTTTATATTCAATCTCAGGGAATAATGGCTCCAATTTTAACTCCTAAGTCACAGATCACTCCCCTTCAGTCTTTGAAAAATGTAACTTCACTTTTTCCAATCATAATTCTTGGTAATTTCAATATCCATATTCATAATTCTTCCAAAATGGCAGACTCTAAATGACCAGACTGCCTTGCCTCCAATGACCTTGTCTTTCAAGTTACTTCAGCCTCTGAGACCCACAGTCACTCTTTTAGCTTTACGATTAACAATAACTATAATCCATACCACACAATAATCCTAATTTCAAAGACCCACTCCCCTAACACCACCTCTTATATTTACTGATCGGACCTTCTACTATCCCAATACCAAAAATCCTTTTATCCCACTGGGACCTAAAAATCCATTGATCCTGCCACCATTTAACTCTGTCATCCCCTGATGTTCTCTCTTTTTTAATCTAGCTTAAATTTTTCATGGTCAATCAGACTCACTTTCTGCATTTATCTAAGAAGTTCTTTGTCCTTTTCCCATTTCATCACGTTTACCTGGTGGTGAAACAACTCCTCAGTTAAATCTAATTTTTCGTTTTACTCCATGGCTGACCCATGAAGTTAAACACAATTAAAGGAAAAAACAAACAAACTATACATACATATACATACACATATAGTTTGTTTTATATATATATATCTCCTGACTCTTCTCATCTTAAACACATGCTTATCACTTACCTCAACAGGTGACCTAAATGCTGCCTAGAAATCATACTTCATTCCCTTAGTTCATTCACTTTATACTCTCCTCAAATATCCCCACAAATATTTCAAACTTTCATCTCTTTTCAGACCTCCAAAATACTCTTCCTGATCCTCATTCTCAACTGACAAACTTGATCTCAATTAACCAAGGAAACTGAAGCAATCAGTAAAGAACTTCCACCACTGGCACCTTGTGTCTACCTACCTGCACGCCTCCGTGCCTTTTCAGCTACTGTGGTGGACTGATTACCCCTGTTCCTGTCCAGGGGCATCCCTTCTTCTGCACACTGGTGGCACGGTGGTTAAGAGCTCAGCAGCTAACCAAAAGGTCAGCAACTGGAATCCACCAGCCACTCCTTGGAAACCCTATGGGGCAGTTCTACTCTGTCCTGTAGGGTCTCTAGAAGTCTGCGTCGACTTGACTGCAACAGGTTTGGTTTTGGTTATCTAGCTACTAAAGAACACCATGCCAATAATTCTCCCTTCCCTCTTGTATCATCAATTTTTTCTCTTGGTACTTTTTAATTTTTAAACTTCAAGTTATAAAAACACTTATCTGCTTCCATTTCCCCTCCAGCTACTGCCCCATTTCTTTGTCCCCTAGTATTACAATGGTCTTCAAACAAGTTGGCTTTGCTCCCTGTCTCCAATTTATATTCATTCATTCTTCCTTGAGCCCTCTCCCCAAGTCACCCCCTCTCCGTTTTGCCACTCAAAACCACTCCTATAAAGGTCATCCGTGACCTCCATCTCCACTAAATCTGATGGTAATTTTTTAATCAGCATCTTACTTGATCTACCATCAGTATTTGACACAATTTTTCACTCTCTGTTCATGGCACCATTAAAAAAAAAAAAAAGAAAAGAAAAACGTAAAACAACCAAACCCGTTGCTGTAGAGTCGTTTCTGACCCTATAGGACAGAGTAGAGCTGCCCCATAAGGTTTCCAAGGAGTGGGCTGGTGGATTGGAACTGCTGACCTTTTGGTTAGCTGCAGAGCTCTTCACCACTGCGCCACCAAGGCGTCGTAGTTTAAGAAAAAAAAGAAAAGATTGCCATCATCGAGTCAGCTGGGACTCGTAGCGACCCTATAGATTAGAGAGAAAAAAAAAAACTCGCCGTCAAGACAATTCCGACTCTTAGTAACACTACAGGACAAAGTGGAACTACCCCGTAGTTTCCAAGGAGCGCGCCTGTTGGATTTGAACTGTCTGCCGACCTTTTAGTTAGCAACCATAGCACTTAACCACTACGCCACGGGGATTCCTACTTTTTATAAGTGCACCTTTTCAGTCTCTTGCTGGTTCTGCCTCATCCCCCTGACCTCTATATGTTAGATGTGCTCCAAGAGCGTTTCAGATCTTGAGCTTCTCTTCTTTTATCCATGTTCACTCACTAGGTTATTGCATCCAGTCTTATGCCTTTAAATAACATCTATATTTGGTTTATATACTGATGACTTCTAAATGTAGAGTGCCAGGCACGACCTCCCAGACTGTATTTGAAAGTCTATTAAATGACTGTAGGAATAAGTATAAATGGAAAATAAACAGGTAAATTCCCCAGGCAAAACTAGGAGAAGGAGCTCCGCTTCTCCATTGCTTTCTTTAAAATTCACTGTAGAAAACTTGTAATTGTGAATTCTTTGTCTTTCTAAAAAGTATGCAAATATCACTTCAGGTAATTCTCCTCTACTTTCCTGTTCTTCCAGGAAGGAGATTAGCATAATCTCAGGTGGTCCAGCTCTATCACCAGGCCAGAAGGATTAGAAAATTAACAATTATCTTTATAATATGAATGTAACGATTATACCCCCTTACCTATATAATGGTTAAGATTTCTGTTTTTAGAAAGACAAAGAATTTACAATTACAAGTTATCTAAAGTAAAATCTAGAGAAAGCAATGGAGGAGGGGAGCCCTTTCCCCTTCACCTGGGGCATTTACCTGTTTATTTTCCATTTGTACTTGTCCTTACAAGGACACTCCCCAACAATTTTTACAGGCAAGAATTCCATCTAGGATAGAAAGCCAATGTTCATTTGTTGGATCGTCAATACACACAAAAGGAGATGGGTCCTGTTTTGGATTTCTGTTTGCTGTGACAAAATTTCTTATTTTCATCACTAGTTCATAACTGACATAGCTCTTAAATAAAGCCTTCCCTCGCTATACTCTTCCTTCTTTCCCAGTGTTCTTTCTCTTGTTTTGAACACCAGAAAACTGTTCTCTGGTTTTATAAAAGGACCCAGGTGGCACAGTTGTTAAAGGGCTTGGCTGCTATCTCAAAGGTCGGCAGTTAGAACCCATCAATCGCTCCTGTGATGGGAGTGGGGGGAGCAAAGATGTGGCATTCTGTTTCCATACAGATTACAGCCTTGGAAACCCTATGAGGCAGTTCTACTCTGTCATACAGGGTCTTTATGAGTTGGAAGGAGCCCTGGTGGTACAGTGGTTAAGATCTTGGCTGCTATTCAAAAGGTCAGTTTGAATCCACCAGAGGCTACCTGGAAACCCTATGGGGCAGTTCTACTCTGTCCTATAGGGTTGCTATGAGTCGAAATCAACTCCATGGAATGACTCATGTGATGGTAATGGGTTTGGTTTTTGGGTTTTGGTTTGGTTTCATCTATGTAGTATTTGTAGGAGGGACCCGCTAGCAAAGTTATAATCTCCTTTAGGTCTGAAACCATAGCTATGAACTCTTTGCAGACTCTGAAGTGCAATGCTTCCTACACAGAATTATGCAGCCATCTCCCCAGGGAGGAATGACTTTTGTTTTCATTTCCCTGGTAAAAGGCTTGGGACTTCAACTCTATTATCACCTTACACATAGGTGGTTTGGGCTTAATATACAACCTTCATTTCTGTATAACTCGTTTATCTTTCAAGTACCTTTTTAGAGCTCTTGAAAAAATATATTCCCTATGTCACAGTGTGTGTTTACCTTTCAGAAAATTAGTTGTCAGTTACTGATCCTTTGAGAGTATGGGGTAGGGGCTGGGGGTGGAAGGAAGGACAAAATGTGGAGTGAGGAAATGCCAGTGCTGGTAGGGAGGAAACAGTGTGCGTGTGGGCAAAAGACATGGAGAATCAACACACTCACTGGTGACCTTTCAAATTTGTCTAGACATAAGCACTCGCCCAAAGATTCATCAAGATTTATAAACTTCCTTTTTGAAAAGAAAATAGCCTATTAAGGGCTATTGGGATTGTTTATATATTTAAATGTGAGTGATTTTATCAGCTATGATGGTAGGAGAAGTAATTTTGGAGCTTGGGATATTTCAAGGAAAGTAGGCCTGGTAGTGTACCTTGGCAGAAAAAGAACAAAGAGAAATTGGAGAAGACAAAAATTACTTACTTGGCAATTTTGCCTGTCTCTGGCAGTCACATGTACTTGGGTCAGAGAGCTATGGTAAAAAGGACACTAAATACCCTTCAGAAAGGGCAGAGAAGACAATGCTACTACCAATAATATCAACACCTAAACAACAAAAGAAGTCAAGTGCCACTCACTCAGACCTCTCTTCCTTCAAATATTCCAAGATCCAAATTTATTTCTCCCACCATCAAAACTGATAAAATCACTCACATTTAAATATGAATGATCCCACTAACCCTCAAAAGGGTTATATTCTTTCCAAAAAAAAAGTTTATAAATCTTGACAAAGTGATGGCAATCCATGCCCCTCACCACAAAAAAAATGATTCAAGAATTGGCAAAGGGCCCAAGCGATTGGAACACTCCCTAGAACTTTCCAAAATGGACAAATAAGGAAGGAGGCTCTTTCTTCTTCAGCAAAGCTGTAAAATTATGAGCCTAGGGCTGCAAAGGGCCGTATCCTTCACCTCATAGAGACTCATAGGAAAAGAGAGAAGCAGGGACAAGAGGTGGAGAGAGAGAGTTTGACAGCGTTTAGACATCTAAATGGTCCTTCATGATAATGCTCCCTAAGACCAGCTCAACGCTCTTCTACCATTGGTTATATGAGTCAATAATTCCATCTCTTTTCTCCCTTTGAGTCCATACCAAGTCTTTTATTCATTTACAAATACACATGTATTAAATAAAATAAAAATGGAATTGTGTGGTTGACAAAACGGCCTCAGAAGTCGAGTGGACAAGGCCCCTAAGAGTTGTCTTTACCAAACTTAAGTCTAGCTTTCCTGTAAATCAGGCTACTCTCTCTGACCAGTGAAATCCCGACAGCATTTCAACAGTAAATTGTATAAGTCAATCACAAACAAGCTTCCTTGCTTCCATGTCATGTCAAATAAAAAGCTAATCCCTGCTGATACTCAGTAGAGTACCTTTCCACATGTGGTTTTGGTGCTATCCAATTCACGAATCTTCTGCCCAAACAAGCCTCATTTAATAGATAAATTTTATTATTGACTCAGTTTCTTTTGAAACATACAACATCTCATTTAATCCTCGCGATCCTATGCCCAGATTTTGCAAATGAAGAAATAGCAACTTTAAAAGGTTGACTAAATTTCCTCTAAGCCATGTAGCTAGTAAATTGCAGCCCAGTTCCAATTTGTAGAACTTGTGCTCTTAACTGCTAGTTCATTTGCCAGGATTCTTAATCATTTTGGGCTTTGTTCTTCAAGGTCAATTTTATTGACCTTTTTTTACCACAGGAGGATCAAATGAGATAATCTAAGGAAAATCACTTTGACTACTGAAAAATTCTATAAGCAAAAGCATGTTCCCATTAGTCCATGTCCTGATGCCTGCCGGAGGCTATCTGGCATAACACTCAGTCTATTCTACATCAAATTGGGCTTGTTAAATTGTTGTTGATTCTTCCATGGATGCCTTTCTTGTCTGTTTTAACCTATGGCTTAATGTCTTTACACTGGACAATAAAAACTTACCATAGATGATAAATGATTGCAACGTTAAGTTTAAACTTTAGAACAGAGACAGTATAGCCTTAAGTCAAATCACCTGTATGTTAAACCGCTATACTTAACAGGGAGCCCTGGTGGCACAACAGTTAAGAGCTTGGCTGCTAACCAAAAGGTCAGCAGTTGGGATCCACCAGCTGCTGCGTGGAAATCCTATGCGACAGAGGTGCATGCCTTCTTCTACAGGGTCGCTCTAAGTCGGAATTGAGTTAAAGGCAGTGGGTTTTTGGTTTTTTGGTGCTTAAAGAGATGAAAGCAACAGGGTGGGCTTTAGAATTAACTTTCTAGAAAATAAATGACAGCTCCCATATTTCTCAAAAAAAAAAAAAAGAACAATACTGCATCATTCAAAGAAGAATGTAAAAACAGTAAGGTTTTACATGCTACTGCTACATATGTAAAGACCATCTGTCAAATGTTTAATCAATTAAAGAAACTATTTTATAACCTGCATTGAACCCTAGTGTGTTCACACCAAAAGGGTATATGGTTCACTGGAGCTTCAGCGCAATTATTTTAAGCCATCCAAATATTACCTTTGTGCTACATCTTGGGAAACAAAATGTAGTTATCTCATATACAAGTCTCTTACCGAATCAGAAATGATATAGAAGTTGCCTGAGCCTTGGGCTCATTTAAATCATGTTGTATGACCAGTTAATCATATTCTCTCTCAAAGAAACAGAAAGGAATCCTGGGATTCAAAATCACATTGAACAGACAAAAATGAAAATTAATTTTATCAGAAATTTTAGAATATTTCTATCCAAACAATAAACAATGATTATGAGCAATGTATGGACATATGAGAAATCAGCAAAGTTAAACACTGCCCCCAACTGTAATAGTCTCTATGTTTCTAAATGTCTCTCTTCCGTAAAATCCAGGATGGTATAATGAAATCCTCTTGTTCTCTGTCAGCCAAACAGGTTAAAGCTGACCTCAGATAACCATAATGTGGTTTCTAGAGGAGGAAATTCAACGTCTTCAACTCTTCTGGAAAGCCAATAACTTTTCGATGTAGACAGCAGAGAATCTGGCCCAGGCTGCTTTCTCTTTGGGTTTCATGAAAAGATGTTGCTAGATTGGATACGGCTACTCATAGTAGGAAAGTAGGGCCGTATTCCCCAATGAGAGGCTAGAATTAAAGGAAAACATTCATTTATGCAAATAATAAACACTCATATTTTAATTGCTCTTTTATTTATCTAGACTTTTTTTCAGAGATTGAATTATATCTTGGTAATGTGTATATGAGGACTACTGGTAGCGCAGTGGTTAAAGCACTAGGATACTAATTGAAAGGTTGGCAGTTGGAACCCACCAGCCCACTCTTCAGGAGAAGGATGTAGCAGTCTGCTTCCGTAAAGATTTACAGCCCTGGAAACCCTATGGGGCTGTTTTACTCCATCCTGTAGGGTCGCTATGAGTCAGAATCAACTGGACAGCAGTGGGTTTGGGTTTTTTTTTTTTTTTGGTTTAATGTGTGTATGAGGTTACGTTATATAATTAACTGCTATTATTTGTCATAACAAAATAAATGTTTCAGATGTAAACTATTTTATTTCAAATAATTTAGGTCAAATTTTCTTCCTTTTTCACTTTGGTACCTCCTAAACTCCCGTTTTTTTAATAACAATTAAAGGTAAGGCAAATCCTTTTTATCCTTATGATATTCTTAGCTGAGAATTCTGGGACGTTACTCACAAAAGGAAACTCCCACAGGCCACCAGTCAACTGTGTAAGACGACTTCCACCTGGGCAAGCATACAAAGCAGGCTCTTCATAGCACAGCGCCACCTTTGCTGCCCATACCGCTGACATCAAAAGCATATAGATCCCCTGTTGGTCAGTAACAGAGAATACCTGAATTTCAGAAACTTGCTAGCTTTGGACAGAAGCTACTGATCCACAGCTTCTGTAAAAGCCTCAGCTAAGAAACTATATATTCAAGAAAGATTAAGATACAAGCTATTTAATCGTTACTCAAGATCAGTGGTTCTGAAAATTTAATAAGTAAAATGCATTCTCTCTCTTGCACTTATCACTGAGAGTCATATTGAAAATGTACATTTCTGAAGTACCTGTGATCTGATTCAGTAAGACTGGTATCCTTGTTTTCAACAGGTTTCCCAGACAATGCTGTTGAGGATCGCCTTTTGAGAAGTCCTGCTAGAATCTTTAAGTTTCATTCATTTACCAAATGGTATCACCAAAAAAAGTCTACATATAGAGTAATTAATATCCCACAGAAATGGCTTCACAGGATTGCAATTCAATTTTCTTTCCTGATTTTTGTTAAGGATCACTGTATGAGTGATTACATGAAGAACCATTCCACATTCTGTGTAAGATTGAGGACACTGTCCGTTTTTGTTCACTCTTCCCTTTATAAGGACCCCTGGTGGTGCAGTGGTTGAAATGCTCGACTGGTAACGGACAGGTTGACGGTTCGAAACCCCCAGAAGCTCCTAGGGAGAGAGATGTGGAAGTCTGCTTCCATGAAGATTCACAGCCTTGGAAATCCTATGGGGTCGCTAAGAGTTGGAATCAACTCTACGGCAGTGGGTCTGGTTTGGGGTTTCATTCCCTTTATAATGGTCAATGTATTTCTCATGGCACTCAGTGTTAGAAAAGAATTTTCTCCCAAATACTTTGTTATAGGAGCTTATAATTGGTCATAGCAATATTTGTCTTGGCTACCTGAAACTCAGATAGAAACTTTGTTTGTAATCATAGTAACTTCCTTTGATTCCTTTGATTTCTTATTAATATTTTAGTCTGTCTTTAATCATAAATATGTCCAATTCTTTTTGGAAGCAATGACTCACTTATTTGTACGCATATTCAATACCACAAATTCAAGTGGTACAAGCACAAAGTTGAGACAGCTTGCCTAGGTACACTGTTATTGTTTTCACACACACACACACACACACACACACACACACATGCATACACCTTGTAGCATTCAGTTTCATAATGTCCATTATTATGTTGTTCTATTCAACCCTATAAATATGCTATTTCACTCATTATATCAAACAATGCCTTTTATAGCCCTCTATATAGTTTGTATTTGATATTCTTATTTGTACTTTGCTCTGTTCAAACCAAGGAGCATGACAAGTTCCTACCTTTCACCTGGATCCTGTCAGTTTTATAACATATCTTCCTATGCCAAAACTTTTACACACCACTGCCAGATTAATCTTCCTAGAAACTAATTCCAATAAAACTTAAATTATTTAGCCTGGCATCCAAGACCTTCTATGGTCTCCACACAACTTGTCTTACAAAGGCAATTTCCCACTACACCCACCCCCATAAACTCCAGCCAAACTCATTTTCCAATGTATTTCCCCTTTGTCTTCCCACTCTCAGGTAGAAAGTCATTTAATAGGTTTTTACACACTTAAATCCTATTCATCCTTAAAACCGTTAAGAAGCCTTACAAGAAATTGCAAATGAAAGTCATTTCTTTTTGCTCTATACATCTCATGACACTTTCTTTACTGTTCCTTAGCACTTGTATCTTTCATTACCATTATGAGAATATAGGACATATTTCCCCTGCAAGACAGAAAACAGGATTTGTAACTGATTCATTTGTTAATCACCATAAGACAAATTCAGAACACTCTGTACCACTCAGTAGGCAGGTAGTCATCCATACATAGAATGAATCAAACAAGTTGCCTCATTTTTAAGACATAATTCAGCATCTGATTTATCTCAGCAATACTGTACATGTTAAAGATGAAAAAGAACATGAGTAACAATGTGCAAACAAAGGAAACAGCCAAACAGGGCATACATCTGACCTGTTAGAGCAGTGTTCATTGGGGGAAAGCTCACGGATTCAGGATCAGTAGCAAGTATGATCCTTGTCCCATCACACTCTGAGGCACACAGCCATCTCACAGTACAGACGTCTGACCTTGGAAGACAGATATCTCCTAAATGTATTGTGCTGAGGGGTTTTTAAGAATCGTATGATATCTTAAAGAATCCAGACTTACTGGACCTACTGAGGCTGAAGGAGTCTCCAAGACTATTGCTCTGAGTTACTCTTTAAACCTTGAATCACAACCACCCCTGAAGTCACCTTTAAACTAAGTAACCATTTAACTCAAAAAGTAAAGATTGTCACCCTTGAATATTGTGCTCTTTTAAAACATTATCTGTATAAGACCAAATGGACAACAGTTATTCTAAAGCATAGGTGAGAAGGTTGGGGGGCAAGCAGTTTAAGTCAATGGGAGTGAAACAACCAGAACATAAATAATGAGAATGTTGACACTATGTGAAGAATGTAACCAATGTCACTGATCAGTATATCTAAAAACTGTTAAATGGGAACCAGTTTTGCTGTGTATATTTTCATCAAAAATAAAATAAAACATTAAAAAAAAATCATCAGACATTGCAGATTTTTGTCTCCAAGCTTATCTGCCAACTCAGCAAATGTGGAGCTAAGTACTAAGTATGCTCAGGCCTCCTATCCTTGAAATTGCAGTTGAAAGGTATAGGAAGCTTGCAGCAAGATTCATCACATCAACATGCTGGATCAGGAAAGCACAAGTCCCTGCCCTGGCATGTGGGAGCTGTGGTCCCAGCTTAGTGGCTGACCGGTGCCATAAGCAGGGAGCCATAATTGGTTTCCATGATGCTTTGCAGAAGGCAATTCTTTTTCTAACAGACCAGCTTGCAGAAGATCAGTCCTAGACAAACTCACCCTTGTTGTCATTGTTAGGTGCCATCAAGTCGGTTCCAACACGTAGTGACCCTACCTTCAGTAGAACGAAGCACTGCCCATTCCTGTGCCATCCTCACTATTGTTGTTATGTTTGAGCTGACTGTTGCAGCCACTGTGTCAATCCACCTTGTTGAGGGTCTTCCTCTTTTTCACTGACCCTCTACTTTACTAAGCATGATGTCGTTCTTCAGGGACTGGTCCCTCCTGATAGCATGTCCAAAGTATGTGAGACATAGTCTCATCATCCTTGCTTCTAAGGAGCATTCTGGCTGTACTTCCTCCAAGACAGATTTGTTTGTTCTTCTGGCAGTCCCTGGTATATTCAATATTCTTCACCAACACCGTAATTCAAAGGCATAAATTTGTCTTTGGTCTTCTTTATTCATTGTCCAGCTTTCACACACATATGAGGCAATTGAAAATACCATGGCTTGGGTCAGGAGCACCTTAGTCCTTAAAGTGACATCTTTGCTTTTCAATACTTGAAAGAGGTCTTTTGCAGCAGATTTGTCCAATGCAATGCATCATTTGATTTTTTTAACTGCTGCTTCCATGGATGTTGATTGTGGATCCAAGTAAAATGAAACCCTTGACAACTTCAATTTTTTCTCCGTTAATCATGATATTGCTTATTGGTTCAGTTGTGAGGATGTTTATTTCTTTATGTTGAGGTGTAATCCATACTCAAGTCTGTGGTCTTTGATCTTCACGGTAAGTGCTTCAAGTCCACTTTCAGCAAGCAAGGTTGAGTCATCTGCATATGGTAGGTTGTTAATGAGTCTTCCTCCAGTCCTGATGTCCTGTTCTTCTTCATGTAGTCCAGCTTCTCAAATTATTTGTTCGGCATGCAGATTGAATAAGTATGGTGAAAGGATACAACCCCGTCACACACCTTTCCTGACTTTAAACCACACAATATCCCCTTCTTCTGTTTGAATGACTGCCTCTTGGTCTATGGACAGGTGCCTCATGAGCACAATTAAGTGTTCTAGAATTCCCATTCTTTGCAATATTATCCATAATTTATGGTCCACACAGTCGAATGCCTTTGCATAGACAATAAAACATAAGTAAACACCTAATTCACCCTCATCTCTTGCATATTTATAGTTCTAAAACATCTAAATTTGTTAGATAAAATTCATATATTAGGGGACAGGCCCAAGTGTGCACCATGCAAACCATTCCCAGAAGCTGTTAGATGGTGTTAATGGATTGAATTGTGTCCCTCAAAAAGGTGTCAACTTGGCTAGGCTGTGATACCCAGTATTGTATGATTGTCCACCATTTTGTCATCTGAAGTGATTTTCCTATGTGCTGTAAATCTTACATCTATGATGTTAATGAGGCAGGACTCAGCCTACAAGATCAGGTTGTAGCTTGAGTTAACCTCTTTTGAGATATAAAACAGAGAAATGAGCAGAGAGACAGGAGATCTCCTGCCACCAAGAATGAAGAACCAGGAAGGGAGTGCGTCTTTGGACCTGGGGTCCCTGCGTTGAGAAGCTCCTAGAGCCGGGGAAGATTGACGACAAGGGCCTAACTCCAGAGCCAACAGAGAGAGAAAGTCTTCCCCTGAAGCTGGCACTCTGAATTCAGACTTCTAGACTCCTAGACTGTGAGAGAATAAATTTCTGTTTATTAAAACCATCGTTTTGTGATATTTCTGTTATAGCAGCAGTAGATAACTAAGATACATGGATATGAAACACTAGCTGGTAAGGATAAATCCTTTCACCAAGGTAAAACACAGTGGCTGCAACAACATGCTCAAACACAGGAACAATTGTGAGGATGGCACAGGAACAGGTAGAGTTTCATTTTTGTACATAGGATTGCTATGAGTCAGAACCAACTCAACGACACCTAACAACAGCAAGGTAAAGCTGACCAATGAGCTGAATCAGCAGAAGACTCAGCTTGGGCTGGTGCCCAGGTGTTCTGGCACTCCACTTTTAAGGTAGACACTGGATCTTTCTCAAGGATCATCCTTATGAATCAACTTAAGGGGAATTTTCTGTGTGTCTTCAAAAAACAGGGTTAATATTAACATTAATCCTCTATGGAATAAGAAGACTGGTAAATCCAAAGGATTCTCTTTTACCATTGCTTTGAAATCTAGAGGACCATGATCCTGACTGTTGTCAATTTTAATGGGATAAAGATCAAAAGAAGAACTGAGTCAAACACATATCCAATTACAGGCCCCCTAAAAACTCAGAAGATGTTGATAATTAACCAAAGTGATGTAGGGGAAGAGCTATGGTGCTCAGACACGCTCTCCACATTCATAACAATATAGTCTCCTCCTCAAAAAGTGAGATTGAAGACAAGACAAACAGGGAGAAGCCTGCTCTGTCAGTTAACAACCAGGAGGTTTAGTCAGAGCAGCTGCCTTCTCCTCAGCACCCAGAGGCAAGATTAAAAGGGAAAAGACGACTCTGACTCATTTATGTGGGCCCAGAGAGGAGTCAGGAATCTAAGCCGAGAAAGAGGCAGAAGACTTATCCCAGTTCTTCAAGATGTGGATGAAGTCGAAGACCCAGCAAGGAATAAGAAGAAGAAGCCAAGGCATGGGCCTAACTCCATCAGCAATGGCAGAAGGGAGAGAAGAGAGGTCCAAGTTCAAGCACACATCTTAGCTGCCTGGATGATTGTCTGAAGGGTGTGGTCACAAGAGGAGAAGGGGAGATAAATCCTGGGGCATGAAAGAGCCTACCACCCCTGGGACAGGGCCAGCATGCCTCAGTTCTGGCAACACTGCTGGCCCCACAATGCTCAATTGCTCAGTAGACTTGGAAATGGAGTGGATTTTTAAAACATTTTTGCTATTTCTTTAAGTAAAATTCCTGCTACTAAAAAAGAAAAAAAATCACAAGTGATAATTTAGTATACATAGTTTCCATTTCTACCACACCTCCCATTTACCAGTTTGTCCTGCTGTGGCGGCTTGCATGTTGTTATGATGGTGGAAACTATGCTACTGATATTTCACATGCCAGCAGGGTCACCCATAGTGGAAGGACAGTTAAAGGAAAAAATTAAAATATTCCATATTCCTTTCAATATGCTAAAAAACAAAAAAGTTTGCCACATTCTAAGAACTGGTAATTACAACTGTTACACAAAATCAAGTTTCTACTGTTGTATTAATAGGATGATAGATATGGGCTTATTTTAAACTATTGAATATATCCCCAGAGTCCTGGTGGCACAGTGGTTAAGAGCATGGCTGCTAACCAAAAGGTCCACAGTTCGAATCTACCAGCTGCTCCTTGTAAACCCCAAGGGGCAGTTCTACTCTGTCCTGTAGGATAGCTATGAGTCAGAATCGCCTCGATGGCAATAGGTTTGGTTTCTTTTGGTTTATCAAATGCATATGTAGGTAGTCCCTGACTTATAAAAGGGTTACTTTCCAGTGACTCCCTTGTAAGTCAGTTCTGAAGTAAGTCAAATATCTTCTTTTTTAATTTAGTTTTCTTTATTATTGCCTGTTATTATCAGTATCTTTATAATTCCAGTCTTTTTTGTCTTTGGGGCTTGGAAACATTACATATAAACATCTTCAAGTGAATATCTGAGAATGATAATATCAGCAAACCATGACCTGCAACATTATATGTAGTGTATATTACTAACTATAAGATGTATAAAAAAAGGACAATTGTAAGTGCTGTTTATCATAACTCAAATACATCGAAAGTCGGGGACTAACTGTATAATGTTTCAATGGTTGTCATTTTATAATTACGCCCTTTATCTTATCTGATATTCCTTTGTAAAATTACCTGATATATATATTATATAATACATGTATTACAAAATATATATTTTATAAACATATTTATTATATATCACTTGACATATACTATATATATATAACGCAGGTTCCCTGAGTGGTGCCAATGGTTTGCCCTTGGACACTAACTTAAAGGTTGACAGTCCAAACCCATCCAGCGGCACCTTGGAAGAAAAGCCTGGAGATCTGCTTCTGTCAAGATAACTGGCAAATAACACAGTTTATAAAGAAAATGTTCTACATTCTATCTTGGTGAGTAGCGTCTGGGGTCTTAAAAGCCTGTGAGCAGCCATCTAAGATACTCCACTGGTCTCACCCCTTCCAGAGCAAGGGAGAATGAAGAAAACAAGATACAAGGAAAAGATTAGTCCAAAGGACTAATGGACCAGAACTACCACGGCCTCCACCAGACTGAGTCCAGTACAACTAGGTGGTGCCTGGTTACCACCACTGACTGCTCTGACCGGGATCACAATAAAGGGTCCCGGACAGAGCTGGAGAAAAATGTAGAACACATTTCTTACTCACAAAAAAGACCAGATCTACTGGCCTGATGGAGACTGGAGATACCCAGCGAGTATGGCCCCTGGACACCCTTTTAGCTCAGTAATAAAGTCACTCCCAAGGTTCACCACTCAGCCAAAGATTAGACAGGGTCATAAAACAGAATGAGACTAATGGGGCACAACAGTCCAGGGACAAGGACTAGAAGGCAGGAGAGGACAGGAAAGCTGGTAATAGGGAACCCAAGGTTGAGAAGGGACAGTGTTGACATGTCATGTCATGTTAACCATTGTCATAAAACAATAGGTGTACTAACAGTTTAATGAGAAACTGTTCTGTAAACCTTCATCTAAAGTACAATAAAAAATAAAATTTTTTTAAAAAAAAGATTACTGCCAAGAAAACCCTGTGGAGAACAGTTCTAGTCTGTAACATATGATCCATGAATCAAATGTGACTTGACGGCAACGGGTTTTTTAAAATTATATGATACATATAATATTATATACTCACTGCCGTTGAGTTGATTCCAACTCATAGCGACCTTATAGGACAGGATAGAAGTGTCCCATAGGGTTTCCAAGGTTGTAAATCTTTACAGAAGCAGACTGCCACATCTTTCTCCTGAGGAGCAACTGGTAGTTTCAAATTACCAACCTTTTGATTAGCAGCCTAGTGCTTTAACCACAGTGCCACCGGGGCTCCTATAAAATTATATAGAATATATTATATAATTATATAATACATATTATATATAATTATATGTATAACATTATATACTATATATAATTATAGACAACAGGATGATTCAGTGGCAGAATTCTCGCCTTCTATGTGGGAGACCTGGGTTTGACTCCCAGTCGATGCATCTCATGCACAGCCACCACCATCTGTCTGTGGAGGCTTGTATGTTGCTATGATGCTGAACAAGTTTCAGTGGAGCCTCTAGACTAAGAATAGGAAGAAAAGCCTGGCAATCTACTTCCAAAAATCGGCCCATGAAAATCCTATGGATCACAGCAGTCCAATCCCATTGTGCATAAGGACATCATGAGTCAGGGGTGAACTCGATAGCGGCTAACAAAAACAACATATATAATTTTATACATGACAGTGTATATTATGTATGTTACATCCTCTAACCTCCACCTTCCAGCTTACGTCTATCCTCTATCTCATATCCACCCTCCATCTTGTACCCATACTACATCTTGTATCCATCCTCCATCTTGTATATACCCAGCATCTTGCCTGCAACCTCCATCTTGCACCCGCCTAGCATCCTATATCCATTCTCCATATTGTACCCAACCTACACCTGTTATCCATCCTCCCGCCTCCATCTTCATTCTTGTATCCGTCTGTCATGGCTTGAATTATGTCCCCCCAAAAAATGGCTGGACCATGATTCCCATATTGTGTGGCTATCCTCCATTTTATGATTGTAATTTTCTGTTGAAGAGGATTACAGTGGGATTGTAACACCCTTACTAAGGTCATATCCCTGATCTAATGTAAAGAGAGTTTCCGTGGGGTGTGATCTTCACCACCTTTTATCTTACAAGAGATAAAAGGAAAGGGAAGCAAGCAGAGAGTTGGGGACCTCATACCACCAAGAAAGCAGTGCTGGGAGCAGAGTGTGTCATTTGGACCTGGGATCCCTGAGCAGAGAAGCTCCTAGTCCAGGGGAAGATCGACGAGCGGGCCAGCAGAGATAAAGCCTTTCCTTGGACTCTGATGCCCTAAATTTGGACTTTCAGCCTACTTTACTGTGAGGAAACAAACTTCTCTTTGTTAAAGCCATCCACTTGTGGTATTTCTGTTATAGCGGCACTAGATGACTAAGACACCATCCTTCATCCTCCATCTTGTTTCCAACTTCCATCTTGTCTCCACCCTGTATCTTGTCTCAATCCTCCATCTTGTCTGCACCCTCAGTCTTATTCCTGCCCTACATCTTGTCTGCAAACTCCATCATGTCTCCACCCTCCATCTCGTCTCCATCCTCCATCTTATGCTTGTCCTCCATTTTGTCTCCACCCTCCCTCCATTTTGTCTCTAACCTCCATCATATCTCTACCATCTATCTTACCACCCTCCATCTTGTCACTCTCCATCTGGTGTCTACCCTCCATCTTTTCTCCACCTTCCAACTTGTCCATCCTCCATCTTGCCTCCACCTAATATCCTTCATCTTGAATACAACCTCCACTCTCTTCCATTTTTTTTTTTCATTTTTATTTTACTTTAGATGAAGGTTTACAGAACAAACAGTTTCTCATTAAACTGTTAGTACACATATTGTTTTATGACAATGGTTAATAACCCCATGACATGTCAACACTGTCCCTTCTCAACCTTGGGTTCCCTATTACCAGCTTTCCTGTCCCCTCCTGCCTTCTAGTCCTTGTCCCTGGACTGTTGTGCCCCATTAGTCTTGTTTTGTTTCTCTTCTCCATCTTTTATCCATCCTCCACCCTCCATCTTGGGTCCATCCTCCATCTTGTCTCCATTTCCATATTGTCTCCTCCCTCCTTCCTACACCTTCCGTCTTGTCTACACCTTCCATCTTGGTTAAACGCTCCATCTTCTCTATACTCTCCGTCTTGTCTCCACCATCCATCTCATTGGGGTGAAGGGATTCTGTCCCACCACAGAATTATAGAAGTCCCTGGGTTGTTCGACTGGTTATCATGCTCAGCTGCTAACAGAAAGATTGGAGGTTTGAGTCCACCCTGAGATGCCTTGAAAGAAAAGCCTGGTGATTCTGCTTCTGAAAATCACCTGTTTGAAAACCCTCAGAGCACAGTTCTACTCTGACACACATGAGGTTGCCATGAGCTGGAATCAACTCGACCGCAACTGGCATACAAATTTTTAAACCAGCAGTGGTACTCATGGCAGGAGCTAGGATGAGGCACTTGAGGCAACCATCTTGAGTTGTACAAATAGAAATTGTTGAAATGTTGTATCTTTTGCTGTATATATTTTCATCAAAAAAGCTTTAAAAAAGAAGCTTTTTATCACTCTGAGAATAATAAGACTTCATTTGATGTTTTCTTTACAAAATTTAAACCTGGACATAGGCGTTTCAATTTCTAAAATGCTTGAATTTAATAACCTCTTTTATGCCATCTTACCATTCCCTGTCAGCTAACATGACTGAGTAAAAGATAGAAAAAGAAAAGAGAGAATGAAAGAGAGAAATAAGAAAGAACTAAAGATAGAGAGAAGGCAACAAGGGAGGAAGGTCATTTAGAGGATTATGGATTATGAATACCTAGCATTCATGGCTGCCCGTCAACTTCGAACACACTTTCTACCTTCTGATAGTCTACATATTGTGAGTTCCACTCCCCAAAGCTGAAATAAATACGGAACTTCTGGTGTCTCTGACCAAGCAGGATCAGCACCACTCAGCAAGTTTGCAGTCCCAGAGGTATTTTCATTAGAATAGCTCCATTGTTTGGTTCAGAATCTCCTCCTAACCTTCCAGAGACTCCTTTTCTATTTAAAGCAGCCATGGTGGATTCTGTTGTTTGATGGTGATAGGTAGGTAGGGTGGGGTTGAACCTGACTATCACACATGGTTCCTCCATGTGTTTTCTTTTGTTTAATATTTCTGTAATCCATTCTACTGAGGCTGAAAGAGGTCATAAAAGAAACAAAAACCAAACCCTTTGCCATCGAGTCAATTCGACTCATAGCGACCCTATATCACATACAATTATCTGAGCTCGTGTTTCAGCATAAGATTGCTTTCCTTAAATATCACACACTCATAATGCGTAGTCTCCCAGCCATTGCAAATTCTGATAGGTTATGTCAGTCTTTTTCATAGTACCTTATGTTGGGATAAGCACTCAATGAATTCAGTAAATCAAATGGGTTTCAGATCAATAACTATAAATAATTAAAATCTACTCTTTTCATGGTATTTGATGGGATATTTACACAGTTTAAAGTTATCATCCCTTCCCAGTATTTCCTCTTATGCATCTATACCCAGTGACAAAGCAAAGTGAAATAAAAATATGTAAATGACACAGCTCACATATTTATCACACATGAATACATATGCACATACTGAATATCACCTATAACACAATCAACATTCCTCTGAGCAGCAGTTTGGATGATTCGAGGGGAAATTCAGTCATCAAAGTGAAGAGGAGTCCCTTTACTTTCATGATCCTTAATTAGGTGGATCAATAGAATAGCTGTCACATTATGGAAGGCCATTAAAATCAGCTAATTAATCAAAAGTGAAGCTCATCTAAGCCTGGAGTAGCTTTATTGTACTTCATTTTCTACCATTAGCAGTGAGAAAACTGAAGAAGTGTTTTTATTTCTAATTACACTCTTGTCTCATTAATTCAGAGATGCCACAGTCTGGTTTTTATCATACAGCAGCTACACACTACCACTAGCAATGAGAAGGCACTAGGGTCAGGAGCTCCAGACTAAATCAGGGGCCCTCTGATTGGACTTGGACCAACTATTCATCCCTGACTCCAGTTTTTCTACATCGTGGAGAGTTAGCAGTTTGTAAAGGACTCTGAAAAAAGAACCCTGCTAAGCAGTATCATGAGACTGTGGATTAAAGTATCCCAGGATCAATCGATTGGAAAGACAGTTTAAAAGGCCAAAGTCATTATAGTAATACTACATTAAAGCATATTGCTAATCCTTACACTTTGCTTTTATTAAACTTAAGGCTATATTTCTTTCACTTATTATATTTAGCCAAAAAGGACAAAATTTACATAACCTCTCAATTTTTAAATATTTAAAGAAAAAACAAACATGCATGCTGGTGCCTTTATGTCAGCTAACACTATGGATTCTAACTCAGAAATATCTTTTGAGTGTAGCCTCTCCAATTTGTGCCCTCTGCCATAGTACAGACCTCATCATCCATTTAGTCAACAAGAATTTTTAAACATTAGGTCCACAGTACATGCATACATATTGACTAAAGTATCCTCAAGTAATTCATAAGAGGCAGGCAAGAAAATAAATAAGAGCTGTAGTAAAGTATGCAAAATGTGGCATGGCAGTAAGAAGCAGATCAACAGGTACTGGTGCCCAACTCAGATTGAAGGGGAGTTGTCAGAGGAGACATCTGCTGAGATGCCTTTGTTGTAGCACTTGAAGTACACCCCCCCCACACAAAAAATTGCCATCAACTCAACTCCGACTCATGGTTACCCAACTCCGTGTGTGTCACAGTAGAACGGTTCGCCACAGGATTTTAAATGGCTGATTTTTCAGAGGAGATTGCCAGGCCTTTCTTCCAGGGCACCTCTGAGTGGACTTGAACCGCCAATCTTTCTGTTAGCAGTCAAGTGCATTAACCATTCATTTATTTGAAGACTAACAAAGCATTAAGCAAGCAAAAACCCCAGATAGGGGATAAAAAGGAGGCCACAAGATGCAAGAGGGCAGGCATTTTGAGAGGAAACCAAAAAACCAAACCCTTTGCCGTTGAGTCGATTCCGACTCATAGCGACCCTACAGGACAGAGTAGAACTTCCCCATAGGGTTACCAAGGAGCATCTGCTGGATTCAAACTGCTGACCTTTTGGTTAGTAGCCTAAGCTCTTAATCACTATGTCACCAGGGCTCCTCTGAGAGGGAGGAACATCATACAGAAAAGCTCTGAGATGATAAACACCTGCCTCATCCCAAAAAGGATTTTTTTTTTTTTTTTTAATGAAAGGATAAAGTTTTTGTTTTGTTTTAATGCAGGAATAAGGTTTGGGAGTTCAAACATTAAGGGCATGCCAAATGAAGAATGTATCCCGTAGGTGGTGAAAAAATCATTAAAAAGTTTTAAAGCAGAGAATGGCATCATTGAAATGTTTTTTTAAAAAGATGATTTGAGCAACAGTGTGGCCAAAATGCCTTGTTTCTTATACTGTTAATTTCAGGATAGTGTTACTGACATCACCACAGAGGTAAATCTATTTCTGACTTAAGGCTGAGGAAGAAGAAGAAGAAATAAAGAGAATTAACATGTTCCAGGCACTGTATAGGGTGCATTTCACATAGAATGTGTATCTTTACATATCTACACTGTGTGGTCCTTGCAGGCCGAACTCAAGAAAGATACATCCTTATACTGCATCACAGTAGTTTGCACAAAAAGTTTTACACAGAATTTTTTCAATTTTTTTCTAATTAATAGAACACAACTGTCTAAGCAATACCACTGCATGTAGTGATGGTGTGGCATTTTAAAATTTAGAGATGTCTGGGGACTCTTGAACACATCCTATCTGTATCTGTGAAGCTAAATGATGTGTAATTAGGGGCTCTAAACTCCACCATGAATCTTTTAGAAAAAAGTAATTGATGAGAGCAGGAGGTGGTGAGGTTGAGCTGAGGGCATTTCCAAGGAATGGTAATTTTAGCACCATTGTCCTATTTATCATCAGATTACTGAAATGACAAAAATATAATAATAAAGCACTCCTCATGGAAGATAAATGTGTTGTGTGCGTCTTCTCTACTATTAGGTGGTAGATTTTTTTCATTGTAGGTTTCTGTCTAAATCCCAAATCTAAATGCCATTAACAATTTCCTCCATGAGGGTTATGAGCTCACCCCACAAATGAGACAAGAGGAGAAGAGAAAGAAAGTAAAAAGAGATCGCCAGGAAGCCAGACCACGGTAAAAAAGAAATAAAATTTAAGAAGTGGAGGAAAGAAGAAATAATACATTTCAGGGGGAAAATGCCAAGGAAGGGTATTTATTTTTTTGGCTCTGAAGTCAGCAGACTGAATATATAATTAGGGTTTGAGAGTGTTAGTACTCTACATGGTCAGAAGGAAAATTTGATTCAATGAAAATGAAAACATTTCTGCACACTTATTACAAATTCAGAATATCAGATGCATTTTACAAGGAATATTAGCAAACTGGATGCTTTCTATGATTCTTTTTCCTTACTTTTAAGGACTGTTTTCATTCTAAACATATCGCTTTCAGTTCACTGTTTTAAAGCACAACATACAACCAAAATGATATTCCTTTTGCTCTAAATCACATTCTCCCAGTACAAAGAGGAGCTTACCTTGCCCTATGGATCTAGTATTTCGGGTGTATCGGAAATTTTTCCTAAATTCTGAGGCTATCACATTCCATGGTTGCAATTTTTCCAGGTGTTTCCATTTAGGCAAAATAAGAATATTCAAGGAAGCCAAAATTGAGGCTAGTTTAGTAAAATACATATGCTAATGTTATTTCAGCAATCTTTTTCCCATTTCCAATTCAGAAACCAAAAAAAACAAAACAAACAAACAAACCCATTGCCATCAAGTTGATTCCAAATCATAGCGACCCTATAAGGTATTATTAATATATACCTAACTATTCTTCTATAGGAGCTTTGGTGGTACAGTGGTTAAGTGATACAGCTGCTAACCAAAAGGTTGGCAGTTCAAATCCCCAGTCATTCCTTGGAAACCCTATGGGGCAGTTCTACTCTGTCCTATAGGGTTGCTATGGGCCAAAATCAACTTGATGGCAATGGGTTAGGGATTTTTTATTATTCTATTAACCAGGAACTTGTCTGTAACTTGTACTTCCATGTGATTACAGTAGATAAGTTCTAAAACTAACTACAAATAACTCTAGTACCCAACAGGCTGTGCCTTAAAAGTTAAATTATGTTCTCCATAGGTTGAGTGGTCAGTATGAGAGTCCCTGGGTGGTGCAAATGGTTAATGTACTTGGCTGTTAACCAAAAGGATGGTGGTTCAAGTTCACCCAGAGGTTCCTTGAAAGAAAGGTCTGGCAAGCTACTTCGAAAAAATCAGCTATTAAAAACTTTATGGACTACAGTTCTGCTCTGACACACATGGGGTCACCATGAATCAGAATCACCTTGATGACAACTGGTTTTTATATTTGTCAGGACATAGATGGAATTCAAAAAGCAACTGAAATAATAATGGGGTTCTGGGGAACTTTTAACCTAAAACCTGAAGTTTGAGTCAGAATGAGCTGGATAAAGGGTGGAGATTGGGAAGGGCAGCCAGGGTGAGAGTGGGGAGGGTTGGTACATACGGGTAGTTTCGTGATACAGGAAGTGGTGTAGGCAGACATGAGGCAAGATGAAACATGGTAATTTATAGAAGCGAACAGAAGTCCAGTTGCCCTGAAGTTTAGAATATGTGGGGTAGGGGGACAACGGTCAGAGAAGATGCTAGAGAGGCAAGCAGGGTGCAAATCATACAGGGCTGTATTAGTCACAGGAAGTAATTTGGTTTCTTCGGCCGTAACAATCCACTCTGAACTTATCTCAGTTTATTATCATTTTCTTCTTCATTTCAAAGTATTTTAACTTACCTAAGAGCCCCAAGAGTGCTTGCTTAAATGCTGAAGGTTGCACTAAGAAATGGTAGAGCAATGCAAATTATTCACAGCCAGGCCAAACTGGTTCTTCATGGTGGATAGCGTGGCTGAGTCTTGGTGAGTATAGAAAGAAATGGAACAGAGACACCTAAAATGCAGAAGATGAAACCAAAGTGCAAGCAGAGAATAAAGTATAATCTGTGCAGGTGGCCCAAGGGTCAGACAAGGCAGAAGAAAAATGAAAGACATACGGAAGGTAAATATTATTCAGGTAGCAAAGGAATTTAGAGATTAGAAAAGGCAGGAAAAAAAAAAAAGCACCAGTGTCTTAGTCTGAATTCTCTCAAAAGCAAGACATGAGACAAATGCTTCTCGCAGGCCCTTTATTGGGGAACGTCATTCCAAGGATCAGAGGTGAGGGAAAGGGACAGTGAAACAGGAAAAGAAGAAAAGCCAATGAAAGGATGTGTTACCTAGTTGACCACGTCTATGGGGATTAAACATTGGGACCTTCTGAGGACAGTTATAAAAGTTATCTCAGTACTGTCTGCCCAGAGGATGAAAGGGGAGCAGTCTATCCATTGGTTCCCTTTCCCTGGTAGCCAGACTTACCTCAATAGGCATTAATTCCCCCACATTTCTGGGCTGTCCATGCAGGAGTACCAAGAGGATTCCTACGGCTGTCCCATGTTGCTGTGTCAGACAAGCCCCTGGGGCATGAAGTGAGGGGTGGGTATGCAGCAGAGCCTGATGTATGGCGCTATCTCATTGCCTCGGGTTGCAAGCCTAGATGGAACTGGCTAGGATAAGAAATGGCGCACCGACTGAAGTGAGACACAACCAGAAACCCCTCTCAGAAGTCAGTATGAGTTGGGAGACGCATCCAGTGGGATCTGATGGATGGGACAACACCTTGGATTGGACCAGGCAGAGGGCTAACAAGAAGGCTGCTCTTCACACTGAGGAAGGGCCCACACATGATATCAGTGCAAGCAGCGTTATGTCCTCTGGGAGTCCACAGGGAAGCATATACTAGGATAAGGAATAAGAATATGCCTGCTACGGGTCAGCTCTGCTCTGTTCTACAGGGTTCCTATGACTTAGAATCTACTCGATGGCAATAGGTTTGGTTTTGGTTTTTGCCTTTAGGTATACAGTTGGAAAAACAACTCATATATAAAGTAAAAATTCGGGTATATAAAGTATATTCAAATAATAAAATGCTTTCATTAAGGTAGATCAAGAATAGCAAAATATTTGCATCATTGTACAGAGCTATGTGGTAACTCAAGGATAACAGGACGCAGAGGATACCGTGGAAAATAAATAAACTGTTAAAGCCAGGTGGTAGGGAGAATGGAAATTTAGATGATATGAGTTTCTTTGTTTGTTTGTTTTTGCTTCAAAATGGTGCTTAAACTCTAGATTCAGGGAACAGATGATATAACTGAAACTTGAGAATATGATGTTAAGATATTACTCAATCGTTTCTGGAATTGAAGGAAAATTTGAAAACCTTTGGTATGCAACTTTCCTAGATGAAGATCAAGTAACTCTATAGGCACCTTGTTTGTTGTTCTTTCAACCAAAGAACAAAATGTCAATTGGCAGAAGATCAACCTTGGGAGTAATGGCAAACGTGGGTGTAAAGAGGGGCGCTGAGCAATCTGAGGACTCCCAAGAGCACCAAACTTTCATTGCATCCATGTGTACCTGCTGGCCAGAATCTTACCCAGGCTATTGCTTGTCCCTGCTACCCCACAGGAGAGAGGCTTCTTAGACTGGAGCAGAGTGGTGGCAGAACTTTCCATGGGTTAGCCTTCAGATACTAGCAAATGTACACTTGCTGCTGTGCTAACTAGCTCACTTGCTCCCAGTCTGCTTGTCTGAATGTCATTCCCTAACAGTTCCTTCATGCTAGGTTTGAGTGCCAAACTGTGCCTCACCCCCATGTTCTTGGATTCTGTCACTGCCTGAGCTGGCTTTCCAGCTTACCACTGCCAAACCAAGTGAGTCCTTGCCTAATGCTCTGGCTGCACCTTTGTTTGTGCTACCTCCCTGGCTTAAACATCTGGATAACTATGATAATGACCATGAAGGTAACTAGTATTGGTAACTGCTTTAAGTTTTTTGCTTAATTTTCTGTTTTGTAACCATGAAGGAGGTTCGTATTCATTTACATGATGAGAATTAAAAAAAAAATACAGCAGACTCAAACACTGTTCTGGTGCAGAAGCATTTACATAGGGAGAAAAAAAACATTCATGTGGATATATGTTATTTCTCTTGGGCATATACCTAGGAGAAGAACTGCTGAATAACATGGTAATGCTATCTTTAGACCATTAAGGAACTGCCATACTTGTTTTCCTAAGTGGCTGTACCATTTTACATTCCTACCAGCAGTGTTTGAGGGTTTCAGTTTCTCCACCTTCCTCACCAACACTGGTTATTATCAGTCGTTAGACCATTGTGCACAAACACAATTAAATGTTCTGGAATTCCCATTCTTCATAATGTTATCCATACTTTGTTATGATCCACACAGTCATATGCCTTTGTGTAGTCAATAAAACACATTTAGATGTCTTTCTTGTATTCTCTGCTTTTGGTCAAGATCCAGCTGTCAACAGCAAGTCATTTGAACAGAACAAGGGGATACTTAGAAGTTCAAAATGGAAAGAGGTATTGTATCTTCAGGGTTGTATCCTTTCACCTTACTTATTCAATTTGTAATGCTGAACAAATAATCTGAGAAGCTGAACTATATGGAAAAGAATGTGGCATCAGGATTCAAGGAAGACTCATTAACTATGTACAGTATGCAAATGACACAGCCTCGCCTGCCAAAAATAAAGACAACTTGAAGCACTTACTGATGAAGGTCAAAAACTACAATCTGAGTTACACCTGAATGTGAAGAAAAAAGTCAAATTATTTGACCAATATGCTATATAAATCTAGTTTACATTTTAATGACACAGTTAACAATTAAATATGTTGTTGTTAGGTGCCGTCGAGTTGGTTCCGATTCATAGCAACCGTATAGGACAGAGTAGAACTGCCCCATACGGTTTCCAAGGAGCAGCTGGTGGATTTGAACAGCCAACTTTTTGGTTAGCAGCTGAGCTCTTAACCACTGTGCCACCAGGGCTCCTCCAAGTATTAAATATAGCAATAACCTTTTATTCCTTGAGCCTTAAATTATAATGATAGTAAAGGAATTTATAATGATAGAATAAGAAATTCCTGGCTTCCATCTGGACAGAAGATGAACATACATTCTATTTGTTTGCCTAGGACAATCCTGGTTTATGTTTGTTGTCAAGCATAATTATTAATAGCATCTCCTTCACACTCAAAAGTGTCACAGTTTATACTACAAATTACGTGGCCACCCCATATGATGACTGGCATGAACTCCCCATCAAGGCATAGCCTCTCTCCTAGATGAGGTAACTACTTGGAATTATAACTTAATGGAGCATAAATGCACACATGACTAAGACTTTTCCTTCCATCAGAAGGAAAATACATCCCATTAGAATTCTTTCTTTGGGTTAAGACATTGTATCTCCAGATGGCCTGTACTGAAAATAATGTCGAATAGAATCTATTCTCAGGCATACCTGCATTCATATGGATTATTTATCAGAGTACCGAACAACTGCATGAAAACCGGGGGATAGAATTAATAGCTGAAACGACATGAAGACATTGAGAGAAGCCATCAAAGGGCTTTTCAGTGAAGCTCCCTGTTAGTTTGCAGTTAGCTAAAGTAAACCTTTAGTATCAGCAAGAAAGTGTGGTGAATTGGAGGGACAAGAAAAAGAAAGGCATGAATCTAGATTATTGAGGTGCAAAGACAAATGCTATCATATTTTAAAAATATAGCTCTGGAACCTAACACCACCCCTGCAACATTGTTCAGTTTAGTTGATAAATGGTACCTTTCTTCAAAAATGTTAAATTAAACATTAAGTGAAGAGAAAGTAATTTCCTTTTAAAAAACTGGTGAGTTCTCTTTGGATTTATTAATCAAGCTGTTGGCTCATCTCTGAATCTGACTTAAACTATCAACAGCTGACTTGGAGAGTAGTTCCTATATTTAGAAGAGTAGATTTCTAGTACGTTCCTAGAGAAATAATTAGGTACTGTTCTTCACCGTGGTTAAGGGTTGTCTGGGCTGAGCCTGCTCAGAGGAGCATTGTATATAATTACATGCACAATACAAGAAAATTAGTGTGATAAATCTGTTCGTGCTTCCTGGTAGCCCAAAGAAATAAAGATCTATCTCAATTGAGCTAAACTAATTTATTATTCATTCACCTTGTAAAATTAGGCCAAGTTATCTGCTTCTCTGCTTTTAAAATGTCAAATTTTTGTTCTAAAAATGCAGCCAACTTGCAATTACCTAGAGGAGGTTATAGCATTTGGGTTTGGCTTTCTGCAAGGCAAGTTAGGGCAGACACAGGAGATTCCGGGAAAGTGTCCTTTGCCACTCCTCCACTTCACCATCTCTGTTCATAGTTTGTAGAAATCTCCAGCAGAAGAAATGAGAAAGTTTCACCTTTAGTCGTCCCAGTGCCATAGGGCCCTTCTCCATGTGCTCCTGCCTCTTCAGAACTGATCCTTTGACTTATAATCAGAAAAGGGAGTGTACACGCCATGTTTATAGATCCCTTTTCCACCCACAAGTCCACTAACTAGAGGAGGAAGGAAAGAGGAGGAAAATGTAAAGCTGAGCTCTGATTAAGTTCATTTTGTATTTCTTCATGCTTTAAATTCACTTAATGAATCTCTAACTTCCTTCCAAAGGTCATATGATTTTCTTCCTCCATACTCTCCTTGTTTTATTTCTCCACATTCATTTTCTTGTCTCATTCTCTGTATCTTTCCCTGTTATAAGAATTATACCTCTTGTTATACCCCAGAGCTAATATCTATAGCACTCACTAGTTCCTTCATGGCACTCCTGAGTAACCGTGTAATCATTCTTTATTATCAACATGCGTTGTGGTATGTTTTCCCATCCAAAGGTCGTCTGAAGTTTCTAGGATGATCTTTGCACAAGTGAGGTCTGTCCTAAGATTTAACCATCAAAATTGTTAACAATGCAGCATTTGCTATGAGCCAGACAGTATTCTGACTGCTTTGCATATATTAATACATAACAACCCTATGAGGTAAAAACTACTGGTATCATTCCAATGTTGCAGATGAATTAGAAGCCCAGAAAGAGTATCGTCCGAGGTCCCACAGACAATAACTGATAGTACTGGGCATCCACCCAAGGCAGCCTCTCTCCATGGTGTGTGCTCTGAATTGCTGCCTGCCCCATACTGCCTCACAAAGAATGTGACTAAGTATTTCCTAAATTAGCTAAATAATAACATAGTTATTCAACCAGATGTCCTGTTTGGCTTCTGAAATTTCATTTCTTGCATGGTCTCTAATTGCATTGTTTACCAGTTTTGCAAACCAGATTTATATTATTTGGGAAGTTGAGTCAATATAAAGTTTAATGAATGAAGTTTATATAAATGTACAGCATAAGTTCATGATTGTTCTAACTGCTCCAAAGGATGCCAAATATAGAAACAACATTTCAGTGTTCAAAACTATCCCAAAAAAGCAGCTTTCTTTTTGCCAGAAGCCCTAGTCTTCTTGATCAACTACATTTTTTTCTAGAGTCAGGTACCTTCAGTCTCTCATTCATGAATGGCCAAGAAATACAGCAAAGCAAGATTTTAAAAGCACTGGGTTAAAACCAAAAATATACTGGGTTTTATCACTTTCAACATTGGGCTCAGAGATCTGTTTATTAACATCACATACAGCAGTGGTGCTCAAAACCAGCCATTCTGCAGGAGTAAGGCTGAGGATCCTCTGTGTATGGAGTGCCTACTAATGCTCTTTTTCATTTTCCAGGCTGTAGTCACCTCTGAAGTCTCAACTGAACACTCTTCACAGACAGCTTTTTGAAGGAATCCTCCGTACTTGCCTGATTACAATCTGGCTCTCCTTTATGCCATGAAGATCAATCAGAACTTTCCACTTTCATGACAAAGTATCGTACTTGCTTGTGTGGCCTCCTATTACTTATTCAATCAACAGTGTTTGTCAAAAATATCTGTCAACTGGGCTAGGTCATGATTCCCAGTATTGTATGATTGTGTACCATTTTATCATCTGATGTGATTTCCTTGTGTGTTGTAAATGCTATCACTATGATGTAATAAGATGGATTAATGGCAGTTATATTGATGAGGTCTACAAGATTAGATAGTGTCTTAAGCCAATCTCTTTTGAGATATAAAAGAGAGAAGTGAGCAGAGACACAGGGGAACCTCATACCACCAAGAAAGCAGTGCCCGGAGCAGAGCATGTCCTTTGGACCACAGGTTCTTGCACTGAGATGCTCCCAGACCAAGGAAAGACTGATGACAAGGATCTTTCTCCAGAGCTGACAAAGAGAGAAAGCCTTTTCCTGGAGCTGATGCCTTGAATTTGGACTTGTAGCCTACTGGACTGTGAGAGAATAAATTTCTCTTTGTCAAAGCCATACACTTGTGGTATTTCTGTTATAGCAACACTAGATGACTAAGACGGTGTTCATTCCTTCAATAAGTGTTTCATTCCTTGAGCATGTATTGTATGACAGAAACTCTGCTAGCACTATTGGGAACACAAAGATCATCAAGGTGAGTTCCACGCATCAAGCACATACTGATCATATACTATGCCAGGCACTGGTTGGATACAGGTTATAGAAAAGGAAGATAATTGTCCTTGTCCTTAGATTTTATACTCTAGTTTTGGATACTGATTAGTAAACCAAGGATTAATAGTGTGAATTATGCTATAATATTTAATTGTGCTATGATGTAAGTAGACAGAGAGCGTTAAGAGTTTACATAGAAAAGGAGTTGAAGAGCTCTAAGACCTCTTCCTAAAGAGTGTGTACCTGTGATGGCATAAAGGAGAGGGGGGCTCTGCCAAGCAAATCAGTGAGATAAGGGATTTCCAAGCAGAAGCTGTACGTATGGAAGCAAGGAATAGTATGCATCTCTCTAGGAAATGCACAATGCTTTAGGGTAGCGGGAGCCCCAACTCAAGGAGATGGGTAGAGAAGGATTAGTGAGAGGTGTTCTTGGAGAGGAAGGCAGAATTCATAAAGAGCTTCTTTGTCCATGAAGTCTAGAGGAGGCCGTTAAAGGATGTTAAGCGGGCATTGAAATCATTCGATTTGAATTTGAGACACTTGTAGTCATGTGGAAAAATGGACTGAAGCAGGTGAGCCAGTCAAGGGCCATTGCAGTGATCTCTCAGGAGGCAAGCCAGGGAAGGCTCCTCTTCAGTTAGCGACACAGGCAGCACAAGTTATCATTCCAGAACACAGCCTTGCGTTGTGTTTCCTCTGGCTCTTGCCATAAGACCAGCTGAGAAGAATCACATTCGCAGAAAATAGTCTAATAGAACATGTAGCTAAGTGCCTTTCTAGATTTTCTAAGTCCTGTCCTTGAATTAAGTTATACTGTGCTAGAAAGCCTGAAACCTTTTAGTTTAACTCTTTGCAGAAAAATCTCTGGTGGGTTTGGTTGTAATGACATAGAAAGAAAACACTTGTATGTTTGTTATTGAATTGGTGTTGAAAATATGATCTACATGCATGTATTCTATGCAAGATTCCACATGATATACTTATTTCTGTAAGATTTACAATGAAGAGAAATTTTTTTTCAAAGATCGAGTTTCTCTTTTTATCTGAAAATTGATTATAATTATAAAACTTATTCATCTCTTTTTGTTTTGGTTGTCATGAAGCTCAGACCTTCCCCCTGCCAACCCCTATAATCAGAAAAACCAATTTCACCCTTAGCGGAGTACTAGTACAACCTCCTTTTATTATATATTTTAACTGTATGTGTATATATATGTATGCATATCCATTTTGGAAGCAGTTGATGTACAAATATGAAATAAATCATATCACATCATCTTTGCATTGGCAGTTCCTGCAAAATTTTTTTAAGGACTGCAATATAACAAAGAAACCTAGAGGGATAAGCAGCTTCAAGGGCAACTGGTCTACAATTTAAAATACTTTTCCTTAATTTACTTCCATAGATGAAAAATTATGTCCAAAGCATCAATGTTAGAGTTAAGGCATAGTAACATTTCTAATTTACTTAAGAGAGACTTTTTAAAAAATTGAGAAACTTCTTTAGTGATAATGTTTTGAATATTTTTAACTCTTTAAATATAAGGACTTATTCATTTTTATCCACCTTTAGAATATCTTAAAAGTTACAGCTACTTTATAAATGTGTTTTTCTAAAACGATTTTATTGCACATCAGTGATATCAAAACATAAAGTGCTTACCATATCCAGCCTAAGTCAAAAGCTATTAAGGTGCACTGAGAGTTATTTTGAATCTAATCACTTGACGCCTCTGTAAACATGATTCTCAATGATCACAAATTCTAGAAAGAACAGTTTCTACATAAACCCTTCAATAAATTTTGTCATTTATTTTTATGTTGGTTAAGAGAATTTAGCATGAACAGCTTATGAATACATATGCTATCTATTTTTTTTTTTTAAATATGTAACTCAGGAGATTAAAAACAGTGCTATGTAACTAGTCAGTGTAACGAGCATTACCTCTAACCTTGTTTAGACTATCTTCCACCAAGCTGGTGTCTATCCTGAATTTAGGCTGTAAATATGGACAGATGCCCTCAGCTGAGCCAAGTCTTTCAACGATACTGAATAGTTTTGCTCATTCTATTTATACTTTTATAGCCAACTAAAATACACCATAACACACTGTAGAACATTCAGTTCTTCTCAAACTGTTTTAACTTAAACTATCTTTGTTCCTATTTCCTGATAGATTATTCCACCCCCCTCCCCCCCCCACCCCCGGAATGAGTCTATTGCCCCAGTGCTTGGTGTTAGGTATACCTGAGAGTTGCTCAACATATTTATGGCTTCAGACTTATTGATCTGTTCCTCCACATCCAATTCCCCTTTGAGAGAGGTCTGGTTTTCTTCTGCTCTGTCTTTCATAAACAAGTCATTAAAAGTATAGGAAGCTATAGAAGATCAGAAAAAGGGAAGGAGGCTTCCTTCACCAGTTTCCTGAGAAAGTGGACTTCCCAGAGGTCATGGGGTACTCCCAGGGCTAGACCACTTTCCTGGTTTTGTGTCACATACATACATGCACATGTGCATGCACACACACACACACACACACACAAACACACACATGCCTTTTCTGCTACTTGCCTGCACATGATCATAGAAAGACATCACCTGGGACTGCATCCATATGTTCAAAAATGCCTGCGACCATTTTCATCTAGTTCATTAAAGGTTTTCTGAGTCCTCTTCACTAACCTATAATGAACTAAAGTGGACTCTGCTCCCTGGACTTTGTGCAGAGGAGCTCTGCTCTCTCTTGTCACTACATCTACAACCTTTTTGCTCCACTAGCCAGGATCCTCAACCAGCACTCAATTTTGTATAACAATACATATGGACAAGCATATTAGGGTGCACATACAAATTTCATCCTATTATTTTTATTGTCAATCTAAAATTAAAATAGACACTGCAGCATATGTGATCTGGTCCTAACTCCCAAACCACTCCTACACTATGAGTGACTAAGTAACTATCTCTGTCCTTGTCTTGAATAGTTCCTCTTCCTCTTTTGCTAGCCAGTTCTATGCCCCCTGCTGAGCCTCTTCTGCCTTCCATTTGATCCATGTTTCATGTAAGTCCACGTGGAAATGACCACTTATTTGTATCACAGAGAAAAAGCCCATTTTAAATTGCTCATAATTCTGATTAATTGTTCAGAGATCGCAGAGAGGTGCTCCTACAGACCTAACGTTTTTAGCTGTTAATATTGCACATGCCATTTAAATTTTGAAAACACTGGTGCCATGGTTCTCCTTAACTATACAAAATAGTTCTCCTTCATCTGTCTCCAGGAGAGGTCAAAAGGGTTTTTTAAATGTTAATTTTGATGTGGGAAGGGGAAGGAAAATGTTTGCTTTACTGATGCTACCTGTGTTAAGCTTCATCTAATACATAGAGGTCATTTAGACTAAAAAAAATTGACGGCATTAGCATCAGTGATAGAAACAACAGTTAGTAAACATTCTCACTTGTGTTCCCCTGGCGTCTTAGAGTTTAACTCTTTAACCCTACTTATGCATGGCTTAAGCACTTGAGGTATAATTAATTGTACCATTCAAAAATAAAGAGAAATCTCAAATATGAAAAAGGAGGAAAGGCTGATCCTAAAAAGACTAAAGAAAACATAACATAATTGTCACTAATAAAGATAAAATGTTGATAAAGGCAAGAAAAGCATTTAAACACATTGAGAGAAGAGCAGGTAATAAGTTATCATTACTAGGGCAGAGAAATATTTTATTAGGGCACAGGGTCTCTATGAAGTGAGTTTTTTTTTTTTTAAAAACTACATTAAATTAATGAGTAATGAATTAATTAAAGGGCTAAGAAATATAGACTTTGATTGAAACACATAGTAGCTTTTTTTTACTCTAATTCAGTATTCTTTTAATAAGGGTATCCGAGATTACCTTAAACTGAATACATATAACCTAAGGTTTAAATTAAACTAAAAACCCAACCTGTTGCCATCAAGTTGATTCCGACTCATAGTGACCCAATAGGATAGAGTAGAACTGCCCCATAGGGTTTCCAGGGAGCAGCTGGTGGATTCAAACTGCCAACCTTTTGGTTAGCAGCCAATCGTTTAACCATTGTACCACCAAGGCTCCAAATTACACTAAGTCATAGAAAAAGAAGAATGAATGTGATTGGGACGTGTAACTGTTTATCAGCTCTTAAAAGGACATAGCTGGTAGTTGAATCTAGCTTTTTAAAATGTTAAACTATTTTAAGAGTCATGTGTGATGTTTCTAAGAGCCATTTATGAAACAAAAAAACCCTTAATCAGAATCAGATGCAAAACTTATTTCAATTGCCAAATTCAGTGTTCCGGAAAATACACATTGATTCAGCATGAAATCTTTCTTGCACATGATTTTCAGCTAATGGTCAGCTAAAAGAAGTTCAATGTTTTAATTATGAACAATTTGTTCTACTTGAGAAGTAAAGGCATGCAAACTGATTATCCGATTTGCCAGAAAATTCAGTAGAGCAATGAAACTCTTCAAGTAATGTTCCAGGTCATTGAATTCTAGACCTTTCCCAGATATGGGTCTAAAACAATGACTTCTTCCCATAGCGACTGGTAGATCAGCCAGCCTGGAGAATCTCACAGAGGTCAGGTAGGTGAAGGGACCGTGACAGCTTCACATGCATCATATTACTTAATACATACAATATCTCCATAAGGAAGGCTTTACAATTTGTCCTCAGTTTACAGTTGAGAAAATGGAGCCCTGGACAACTTAAATTCACATACCTTGCATCTGCAAAAAAGTTAGATATAAACAAGATGTCTCCAACTGAAAATCCTGTTCACTTTTCTAATGTGCTATCTAGAATTTTTCTGAATTTCCTACATCCCTTAACATAGAAACAGTCTAAAATAATTTATCATATACAGGTAGAAAATAGGAAACATTACATGTTAGTGAGTCATTTTATGTTTCACAGGGCCAGACATGCTTTGAATGTACCAATTACAATGTTTTTTTTGCATTTTTAAAAACTTTTTCCGCATATTTATTAGACTGATCAACTGATCATAGGTAAATAGCAACATAAATCTGTTATTTTAAGTTGAGTATCTATTAACAGTGACCAAGTATCACTCATGGGAAGTTTGGGGGATGTCTTGGTATCTTTAATAATGTCTTGAAAGATGGCCAACATGTTTCGCCTCATCTAGTTTTCCCTAAACATGAGGACAACGCGTTCTAAGCACAAGCCTCAATCTACTACAAGCAGAGACCTGAAATAAAAACAGGAGTCATAGAAAACGTGTTTAAGAAGTGACTTTCCCTTCGTGTCCTCTATAGTTACTGCTAAAAGCTCATTGATGGGGAAAGAAAATTCTCTATTACTAAAAAAAAAAAAAAAAAAAAAAAATTAAACCAGTAATGGGAGAGTGAAGAAATTGTTTCTACGTGACATGTCACATCTCTGGGATTTCTTCTGAATGAAGCAAGGGGAGTTGCAACAGGGTTTCTGGGGACATAAACCCAGCATTAAATTTAGATGCATGTGTGGAAAGAGAGCTATCGATGCCAAGCTATGTGCTGGAAACCACAGGGCAAAGAGGAATAAAAGCCAGCTCCTGTCTCAGGAAAACTCCTTATTTACAGGGAAAGAAAGAAATCCAAACTATTATAACAATTATAGTACAATTTTTTATGTGTCATTATGAATTTATAACAGAGTATCAGGATAGTGCAATAATACAAATAAATTTGCCTACAAATAAGAGGAGTAAGAGAAGAAACAGTAAATGTAAAGGTGCCAAGTTGAAAGGACAGGATGTCATCAGGGAATGATGGTTTCAATGCGCATGAAGAGAGAAGTAAGGGATGAAGGTGATCAGAGAAGCTGATCTGGCGAACTCATTATCCAAATCTCAGTCCTGGTCTTATACATATCTTAGAAATCTTGAAGCCACATTGCAGGGCAGTGAATCTCATATACTAGTGTGTGTAAAAGTTACTTTGAAAGCTTGCTTAAAAACAAAATTGATTCCAGATCATATTATCAGAGATCTAATCCAGAAGGCCTGAGGTAAGGTCCTGGAATCTGCCTTTCAGCAAGGCTGCAGGGTGAATACAGTACTCGATGGGTACAGAGTTCACTTTGAGAAATACCATCATAGAGCTTCCAGGTGGGAGACACTTTGTTCTGCAGCTTCTATACCTTGTGAAGAGTGGCTGAAGGAATCAAGAGAATAGTACAGTTCCCAACTCTACAGATAAACACCTTCCCATTCCATTACTATCTACAGGGAGCAAGTTCAAGGGCTTTGAAGAGTCTACCTGACTCTTAAGTTTGAGGAGTATTTACTAGTTTAGAACAGTGGTTCTCAAATTGCAGTGCACATGAAAACCACCCAGATGTTTTATTTAAAAATGCTGATGCTTAATTCCTCACTTCCGGAGTTCCTGATTCAATAGGACTGGATGATGCAAAGGACTTTGTTTTCATTAAGTCACACGTAAGTGATTCTGATGCAAGTGATCCTTTTAAGACACACTGAAAAACACAGCTCCTATACAATCCTTGGAGTCCTGGTGGTGCAGTGGTTAAGTGATAAGGCCGTAACCAAAAGGTCGGCATTTCAAATCCACCAGCCACTCCTTGGGAACCCTCTGGTGGCAGTTCTATTCTGTCTTATATGGTGACTATGTGTCGGAATCGACTTGAAGGAAACAGATTTATACAATCCTAATAGGCATTTTATGTCATTGATGCTCATACCAACTTCTTCTCAGACATACGATCTGTATTACTGATTTATTTTATGCTTCAAGTTACAATTCACATTTAAAATTCATAGACAAAACAGATAATAGATAAACAAATCTAATCTGATTATCCTTTACCCTCATACAATGATCATTTAAGAGTCAAATGATTTGCTTCCTCAGCATTATAATTATCTGTCTAAAAAGTAATTTTCTTGAATTGATCACTGTCCTATAAGAATTTCAGACAATTAGCACAAGAAACCTATTTTCATTTATCACAGTTGCCTCTTAGTGAATCATGATCTCTGGCCAAGCAGAGATTTGTTTCATTTAGGTGAATGTTTGTCAATTTATTAATACAAATAGTTAGGATCACAATGCCCTATTAGAAAGCATAAAACAAAAAAAGTCAATGCACACTTCAATAGCTCAATCGTAAAGAAGTTTACAGCATAATTAGATTTCAGTCTGCACTGTCAGAGAAAGATTTTAAACGTTAGATTTCCCATTAGCAAAACTTGAGCTCATCATGACTGTGCTAAATCAGAAGCCAGTTTTAAAGTACACGTCACTGAACAAGTATTGTTTAATTAGCTCAACAAATTATGTAGTAAGATATCCTGAGTTAGGACCTGAACTGTCTACCCACTGCAAATGTGCGTTTACTTGGGCACACATGCTAGCAGCAGGGCAATGGGAATGAGGAAAAGATTTCAGTCCCCTGCCACAAGGCCCCTATTATCTCACAGATGAGTTCAGCTGAAGACTGGTCTCCAAGCACACACCACGAAGGCAGTGACAGTGCCCATCTTGTTCACTACTCTACCTCTAACACCTAGCTTTGATTCCAACACACAGTAAGTACTCAATTAAATGTTTATTGATCAAACCTTCCCCACCCCAGATGATTGAGAAGCAATGAATACCATTTGATCTCCCAGACTGTGTACCTGATGGAGAAGGAGTTCATTTTCCTTCTCTATGAGGGAAAGTCTGGTTACACGAGAGTAGTCAAAAGGCTCAGAGAAGAGTAGGAGGCAAGATAGTAGTGAAACTCATTGTGATTCATCCCCTGGCCTGAAACCAGGGGAAACAAGAATTTCATTTATATGAGTTTTACTAAAAAAAAAAAAATTGTGTCAATTATAACTCTAAAAGCTTACTTTGAAAACTCTACTTTTAAGTGTGATCCTCACTAGTACCACATTTTTCCCTACTCATCTTCATCATTAATATAATTTAGATTTAATTACTTATAAGGGGTGGTTCCTAGACTAAAACAAGAATATGGTAATAATAATTTATGTTGTTTAACTTTTGCAGTTAACCTTCTAAGGAGAGCTCCAACTCTCTTCTTCTGTCCACAAAAGTGTATTTCTATTAGTTCATGAAAAACCATTGTAATCATTTATAAGACTTGATGAAGTAAAATGATCTGGGTCATTACTTACTAAAATGCACTAGAAACTGAGGCAACAGATATATAAACCAATATAATAAATATTTTTTATCCAATTGAAAAAAATTAAGGTTGAGGAATTAAAAAAGAAAAGAAAACCAAGCAACCAAAAAAAAAAAGATAATATATGTATCCATACTTATGAAATGTTAATTCAGTAGATAGAGTAATATCAGCAGGCGTTATTTTCATAAAGTGTTTTTCAGTGTCTACAAAACAGAAATTATATCATCCCTTACTTAATTACTCTTCTCTGAGATTTTGAGAGGACGAACAGTTTGACTCAGAACCCAGGGCTACACTGAGTTATTCAGTGTCCCTGTTAATAGTTGGGAAATGGTAGCAGGTACCCACGGCCCAATGTCTTCAAATGAGAGACTCCAAAATGGACTATTCTCTCCTTCCTACCAAGTGACTTTCTCACACTCAGCCTTGTTCCTTTGAATATACCAGGGGAAGCAATTAATTTTCAGAGTTGTCCCGGAGTAGCTGAGCAAGAGTGAACAGCACTAATAGGATAATGATGGAGTACAAAGGTGAAAAGCAGCAAAGTTTTTTGTGCCGTTATGACTCTTGCCTCCTCTCCTTTCCCCCTCCCCATATGGAAAATAAAATCAGTAGATTAGGTAATAAGAATTGAATTTTAATGTGGATCTGTTTTAAGGATAGAAAGGGCTATGTAACCCGGATTGGGATTGGGATCATGAGGAAATTAAAGATTTTTAAAAGGGTACCGATTTACCTGGACTTTGCCAGATCTACTCTGGCTTTAATAATTTAAGACAACATGCGTTTTATTTATAAATATTGAGACAAGTTTTCTTTTGATTAAAAAAAAAGTAAAAGTGGACTTAATGAGTCATTGTATCATCACAAATTGATGCTTTATTGTGAACATTTCAAGCCAGAAAGTGAGAAATTACACAATCCAAAACTGTTGCTTGAAAAAAACTACACTGACAACCTAATTAACAAAACACCCAAATAAATCTCTAATATTAATGATTTTTATAAAAAATAAACACACAAAAAATAAAGTTTGATAAGACTCTATGTTCTTAAAAGTGTATTTTTCTTCGACTCTTTTGAAAAAGGTAATGAGATGAGATGAATAATGAAAGCTTTTTTTAATACATTCAGTTAGATCTCTTATGACTCCTATCTAAAAACACAGATAATGAAAATGACACCTGACTTCCATTTGTACGGCACAACCAGCTTAATACATTCCAAAACATTTTCATATACCATCTAATTCTGGGGTAGACTCTTGTGAGCTAAAGCGGTATATCATGATGCCTGTTTTGCACATGTAGTAAGTGAAGATAAGAAAGCCACAGCTTGTTAAAAGAAAGTCTCAGATTGTTGTTGTTAGGTGGCGTAGAGTCGATTTCAACCCATAGTGACCCCATGTGACAGAGTAGAACTTCCCCATAGTGTTTTCTAGGCTCTAATCTTCATGGGAGCGGATTGCCAGGTCTTTCTCCCAGGGGTTGCTGAGTGGGCTCAAACCACCAACTTTTTTGTTAGCAGAGCTCCTTACATCTCAGATCGCTATCATTTAATCATTTAAATAACTGTATCAACCACTTTCTATATTCAAGGCATTGGTCTAATCTCTCTGCTGGGACCAAAGAAATAAACAAACAGCCTCAGCCTTCAATAATACCTCAGCAACTTCCGGTTCACTTTGTTCTTTCCTCTGAGTCACACTGTCCCCAAGAAGTGAAATACCGGTAGCTACAAATGTGAAGGTTCCCAAAAAACTGCCAAAAACTTATTTTTAAAGCATCTTACTTTTCATAAAATAGCAATATTTCAAATTCCATTTAGACACAGCCATTTCTTAAGTTGAAAGAATCTAAACACTATGAAAAACACATATAGAATTCTTGTACATTGATTACATGCAAAACGTACTGGGGAAAAATATTCACTGAGGTGATTACAGAGATTGGACCTTAAAAGATGTGAACCATATAATTAAACGTCCTATCAAAATGAGTAGCAGCCAGTAATTTGCCACAGGACATTCACATCGGATTCAAATACTAGAGTTAGTAAATCATTAAGTAATATCACTTGGAAAATTGAAATTGTCCCCAGGTTCAATTTAATGTACTAGGAAATGGCACCACATGACATTTCATTTCTGTAAACAATATCACTCAGAAATCCCTGCAATTTCCCTCATTGATTCTACAAACGCATTGAACTACAGTTTGTTAAAAAGCTATTTGAGAAAATATTGACGAATTATAGCGTGTTGCTTCTTAAGGGATTTATGTAGTGTTTCCTAATTTAGTAGGGATCCAGATTCCCAGTGGATAAGCTTATTCTTAGGAATGAGATAACCAGTCCCGAGAGTAAATTGTTTCTTTGCTGTCAACTTTTCACAGGTATGGATGCATCCAGTTCTCCTATTTCAGAAGTACACAACTACATGCCCTTCAGAGAAGGAAAACAAGTCCATCTCCATTCACAGACAGCACAGAATACTCCACAATGTTCCAAGACATTTAAGAAAATAGTAGAGTGAAACAAAATACTATGACAAGGGAGAAGAAAGGAAGCTAACCTGTGTGTTTTATCAGTTGGTAATAATCTACCATACACTCAAATAAAGAGGAGGATCTCATGGTTGTGTACTTGTTTAGGTAATGTCACAAAAATGCCCAATTACTTATGAAAATAAGGCAATATTCTTGCTAATAGGTAAGCCTAGAGAGAGAATTCCTTTCCATATTTCTGGAAGTCGACTATGCTCCAGAGAACAGAGGCCTTATTTACTATATTCTTTAGTAAAGACCATATTCTATAGTAAAGAACCAAGTCATTAGGCTCTGAGAGTAGCTTTCAGTTATAGAGGTGTCATGATTTAATTTACCTTACCCCAAATTCTAGTACCAATGTAGACAATCCACGAGTAAACACCACTTTATAACAGTAGCAATTAAAAGGACCGTTGAAGTGACAGAAACAGTAAACTTAAACAATTGGGAAAAAAAAAAAAAAAGCAAACCTCACCCAAAGAATTCCCAGTTGAGTGATAATAGGAATAACATTGGTTGGGGGGTAATGGGAATAACCTTAGGAACAGGAAGAAAAGCACTGAGATAAGTTATATACGACTTAGAACAAGAAAATTCACTGAAGCATAGCATGGATTCTTGAGATGCCCTGCTGGAGGCAGTCAGATGACTTTTGCTCTCCTCATCCACCAGAGCACATTAAGGCCAGGACTACAGTTTTCTCACAGAATTCAAAGGAGCATGTATCAAAGGAGCTGTCTTGGTTATATTTGGCTAAAATATGTCTTTTTGATCTCCATCACACACTTGTCTTATTGATGAACTTTAGAATGCCCTGGAGAAGCCTTGGTGGCACAAACGGTTAAAAGCTCAGCTGCTAACCAAAAGACTGGTGGTTCAAACCCACCCAGTGGCTCCATGGGAGAGCGACCTCCAATTTGTTTCTGTAAAGCTTACAGCCAAGAAAACCCTATGGGGCAGTTCTACTCTGTCATATGGTGTTGCTATGAGTCAAAATAGACTCAATGGCACCCAACAACAAAAGAAAGCACAGAAGTCATTACTCCAAAAAACAAGAGTCACTTTCCAGCAGAGGTAAAATGAAGAGAGTAAACAAAACCATTTAATTTGTGAAAAGAATGTATCAAGCTACTCTTAATTTGCTCATAGAAAGAAGCGCCGTAGCTCTCTTACTGAGTGTACATGACTTTCAAAGTTACAATCAAAATACAGAATAAAACGATGGTTATAAGGCAAATGAAGAGGTGTCACTACAGAAATGCTAAGGCAGTCACTTATCCAACAGCATCACCAAAGACAAACAGATTGAACTAGGATTTATTGAGCATTCTATGTACCTGCATTGTTCTTGTTGCTAAGGAAGAAACAAAGACGTATTAAATACATTTTTTAATCTGTATTAAAGAATTTGTAATAGTTGAGCTTTTGATATGGATTAAATATAATTAATCCAAAGTCCCCCTTAAAGAAACTTGTAATTTGATAATAATTAGTTAAATAAAAATGAATATACCCGATGTGAGTAGAAAGAGACAAAGTGACGCGTGTATTAAACTTCCAAGGCATTTTATAATTCTACTCACTGCCATCCCACTTTCTTTACATTGCTCGAAATCTTAACTCTAGTCCGGCAAACATTCTAGCATGATCTAAGATCCAAACCCACTCATATATATTAATAACCACACTGGAAGCTATATTTATGATGCAAGATATTAGCCATATGATAACTAAATATGGATAAACAGCTACGCCAACCTCCTTCTTGTAGTACAGAACATCTTCTATTTAGTAATATTTGTCTCATGCATATAAACCTGTGTATTTGAAAACCAGATACTTGAAATAATAGGTAAAATAAACTTTTTCTACCAATCTTTCTTCATCCCGTTTGCTTCTTGCCAGGTTCATCATCTGAATTAATGGCTTCTGAAGTTAAGGTCAGGACTAATTTTCTTTTCAAAGGCTGTAGGTTCTGTGCCCTATTTCGCTTCAGAAGAATATCATAATGTCAATGTAGTCAACACCTCATCGCCCTTTGAAAAATGTCGGGGGAGGAGGAGCTCTAAACCAGAGACGTTGAATTTATTTTACCAAGAAGAGGGAGCAAGAAATGACCTTTGTTAAACGGTGCTGAAAGGAAAAAAATGTTCTCCTCCGAGCTCACCCTCCTTCCTCCTTTCCTTCCTCTCATCTGTCTGTCTACCATCTGTCACTTTCTTTTGCTTGTGCCTCCTCCAGGTCCCCAAGCCTGCTAGCACTTTAAAAATCGGAACAGGCTGTATTGTGACAACTTTACAATAGATTGGGTTACGATTTTTAGAATTTCAGGCTTGGTTCTAATTCATCAATTGTGTGTATTCATTACAAATCAAAGAATGTAATTGTTTTCGTGTTTGCTTCTGAGAATATGGCTTTGTTTCCAGGGTCCTGAAAATATGGTAAAGAGGATTCCAAGAGACTAAAATCGTCCCTCCTCACTTGTTGACTAGTGTTACAATTCCCCTTGAGGTGGCAGTTGATAGTTTTTACATCATCATGTGAAAAAGGGAATAAACCAAAACCTGTTGCCATTGAGTTGATTTCGACTCACAGCGACCCTGTAGGAACAGAGTAAAACTGCCCACAGGGTTTCCAAGAAGCAGCTGGTAGTTTGAACTGGGAACCTTTTGGTTTGCAGCCGAACGCTTAACCACTGCACCACCAGGGCTCCTCCCTTTCCATAGTATCTGGGAATCACATGATCAAATATCTTACATAATAAACTGTGAATTACCGAATAAGCAGATCAATTACGGACAACCTACTAAGTAATGAGGTCAATGGGGGTTAGAATTTTGTCTTTTTCAAAAGTGTTTTCCCAGTGCCTACTACATATTTAGGAGCCCTGGTGGTGCAGCGGTTAAGCATTCGGCTGCGAACCGAAAGGTTCCCAGTTCAAACTACCAGCTTCTTCTTGGAAACCCTATGGGGCAGTTTTACTCTGTCCTATCGGGACACTATGAGTCAGAATTGACTCGACGGCAACCGGTTTGGTTTAATTTACTACATACATGGAGAACAATTCATGTTTACTGAAAGGATTAATAAAAGCAAGGACTGAAAATTAGACTTCTGGCAATCTAACGACATGTAACTTTTTGTCGTTTATTTCAATAAGACTTTAATTTCTATGGTAGCTACAAGGAAAACAATGCCATTAAAGCAAAATGTAGTCGCCCCAGCTTCTGCATGGCAGGTCAGTGACATGCTTCACCTCAGAACTGAAGGCACTGTCTCTCAAACATTCTCAGGGGTCTTTGGTTTGAGTAAGGACTTAACCGTTGGAATATTCGGGATATATGAGAACGAAGCAAAGAGAGTTTGGATTGGTATGTAATAACAAAGTAAGATGGAATTTTGCATTTTTATGAGTAACCTGAAGAGAAAAGTAAAGGACATGTTAGGGTATGTGAGGAGAAATAGCACTGAAGAATCGGAAAGGGAGAGACGAAGGGGGAGAAAGACAACACACCATGGCTGAAGTCAGAAATTCTCAAGGAATTTTTAAGAATAGCGATGTCCAACACATTTCTTATTTAATTTTTTGAATAAGGAAGCTATTTACATATCTGAAAATCAAAACAGTCTAAAACAATTATCCAGTTACCAGTCTCTCATCTGCCCAGTTCACAGATATACTACTTCCCAAAATTTAGCCATACTATAGTTTTTTATGTTTTCTTCGGAGCCCCGGTGGCACAGTGGTTAAGCACTTTGCTGCTAACCAAAAGGTCAGCGGTTCGAACCCACTAGCCACTGCATGGGAGAAAGACGTGGTAGTCTGCTTTCAAAAAAATTACTGTCTTGAAAACCCTATGGGGCAGTTCTACTCTGTCCTATAGGGTTGCCATGAGTCGGAATCGACTCCATGGTAATCGTTTTTGTTTTTATGTTTTCTTCTAGAGATCCTTTTAAGCAAATGTGATATAGTTATAATTTTCCCCTTTTTACCAAGAGAAAAAAGTAGCATATTATAAAAACTATATTGAGGAGTCTAATAAAAGAGACACAAACAGACACATGCACGCTTACGTTTATTGCAGCACAGTTCACAATAGCAAAACGATGTAAACAAATTAAGTGCCCATCAATGGATGAATGGATAAACAAAATGCATCACATACTACATAGTTATAAAGAAAAATGAGTTCCCAAAACTTCTTGCAATGTGGATAAAACTGGAAGACATTATGTTCAGAGAAATAAAAAAGACAAAAGGACAAATTTCATATGATCTCACTTTTACGAAATGACAAGAATAGGTGTATATACAGAGACCAATGTTCTTTGGTTGTTGGAGTGGGGAGGGAGATCATTCTCTAGATAGCGGTCACTTTTTGTTTATGGTGATGGAAAAGGTGGCACCGAATGCGGGTAAAGTGTGCCCAGCTTTACTAATGTAACTGATGCCTCTAAGCTGTATTCAAGAAAAATAATCTATTGGTAAATGCTCTGCTATATATAATTTTGCAACAACAACCAAATATATACATAATAAAACAAACAGGCTACAGATGCTGATACATCTTAGACATAACCAATCACTTCATGGGATTTTTGTTGTTGTTGTTGGTTTGAAGACTGAGGGTCGTAGTCTCATGGCACAATTCAGTCAACTGACATAATATAGTTCATGAAGTTTATATTATACATCCTAGATGGGTGAGTAGTGTCTGGGGTCTTAAAAGCTTGCTAGCAGCCATCAAAGACATCTATTGGTCTGTATTTGTCTGGAGCAAAAGAGAAAGAAGAAAACCCACGAATCAGAGAAAGAAATGGACTACAGGACCAATTGTCTTCATGAACCATGGCCTTATCTACCTTGAAACCAGAAGAACTAGATGATGCCCAGCTATCACTACCAAACGTTCTGACCAATGTCATGATAGATGAATCCTGATAGTAAGGAGAAAAGTGTGGAATATAACTTCAAATTCTCCAAGAATCCAGGCTTAATGGACCCATTGAGACTGAAGGAATCCCCAAGACTATTGCCGTGAGATACTCTTTAAACTTTGAAGCAAAACTATTTGCCGAAGTCACCTTTTAACTAAATAGCAGGTTAGCTCAAAAAGTAAAGAATGTCACCCCTGAATACTGTGCTCCTTTAAAAATTATCTCTATGAGAACAAATGAGCAACAGTTACACTAAACCATGGAAGAGAAGGTTGGGAGATAGTGATACTAAGTTAATGGGAATAGAATAACTAGAACTGAAATACTGAGAATGTTGGCACAATGTGAAAAATGTAACAAATGCCACTGAGCATTATATGTAGAATTTGTTGAATGGGAACCTGTTTTGCTGTGTATACTTTCATCAAAAACATAATAAAATATTTTTTTTAAATAAAAAGTAATGCTCTAGTACAAAAAAAATCGAATCTTAATTTTTTTCACTTCAAATATGCTTTGTGGAGATTTCTATATTGATAGATAATAAATTTCCTGTTCTTTTTTTACAGCTGTATACTGCTTCATTTCATGGATGTAAGATGATTTATTTAATAAGTCCCCTATTGATGGAAATGTGGCTTGCTCTCAGTTGTTTGTAATTACAAATAATGCTGCAATGAATAATTTTGTTCAAGTTGTATGTGTGACAGTTTTTCTTTTTTTTATTCTGCTTTATTTGAGGGTTTACAGAGCAAATTAGTTTCTCATTAAACAATTAATACACATATTGTTTTGTGACATTGGTTGCCAACCCTGTAATGTGTCAACACTCTCCCCTTCTTGGCCTTGGGTTTCCTATTTCCATTCGTCTAGCTTTCTTGTCCCCTCCTGCCTTCTCATCCTTGCCCTTGGGCTGGTGTGTCCATTTAGTCTCATATACATGGTTGAACTACATGTATTATTGTTTGTTATATGGGACTGTCTAGTCTTTGGCCGAAGGGTGAACCTCAGGAATGACTTCAATAATGAGTTAAAAGGGTGTCCAGGGGCTATACTTTAAGGATTACTTCAGTCTCTGTCAGACCAGTAAGTCTGGTCTTTTTTTGTGAGTTTAAATTTTGTTCTACATTTTTCTCCAGCTCTTTCTGGGACCCTCTATTGTGATTCCTGTCAGAGCAGTCAGTGGTGGTAGCCCGGCACCATTTGGTTGTGCTGGAATCAGTCTGGTCAAGACTGTGGTAGTTGTGGTCCATTAGTCCTTTGGACTAATCTTTCCCTTGTGTCTTTGGTTTTTCTATAGGATAAACACCCCTAACTGGAATTGCTAGATTAAACTGTATATGCCTTTGTAGTTTTTATAGATATTTCCAAATTTCCCTTTATAATGGGTAAGTCATTTGTGATCCATGTAAGGATAAACTCTATTTCCACTACACTATACCTTCAGTTTTGGTTACTGCTTTTATGGAAAATTAAGTAATAGGGGAGTAAACAGAATTGGGCTTTCATCCTTCCTCACTGAGTTTAGGATGCCAGTAACAGCTTTGTGTAAAGAATGAAGCAAGCCCCAAGAAGTTTCAAGTGGTGGAAGGTAAGGAAATCTCTAGGTGGGGTTGGAACAGCAGGTAGCAGCAGAGAAACAGGCTGTAACATAGGCTGCCTCCAGATGCTGTTGTTGTTAGATGTCGTCCAGTCGGTTCCGAATCATAGTGACCCTATGTACAACAGAACGGAACACTGCCTGGTCCTGCGTCATCGTCAAGATTGTTGTTATGCTTGAGCCCGTTGTTGCAGCCACTGTGTCAATCCATCTCACTGAGGGTCTTGCTCTTTTTCGCTGACCCTCTACTTTACCAAGCCTGATGTCCTTCTTGAGGGACTGGTCCCTCCTGATAACATGTCCAAAGTATGTGAGACTAAGTCTCACCATCCTCACTTCTAAGGAGGATTCTGGCTGTACTTCTTCCAAGACAGATTTGTTTGTTTTTTTTGGCAGTCCGTGGTATTTTCAACATTCCTTGCCAACACGATAACTTAAAGGCATCAATTATTCTTCCATCTTCCTTACTCATTGTCCGGCTTTCACATGCATATGAGGTGATTGAAAATGTCATGTCCCGGGTCAGGTGCACCTTAGTCCTTAAACTGACATGCTTGGTTTTTAGCACTTTAAAGAGATCGTTTGCAGCAGATTTGCCCAAAGCAATGCGTTGTTTGATTTCTTGACTGCTGCTTACATGGATGTTGATCATGGATCCAAGTAAAATGAAATCCTTGACAACTTCAATATTTTTTCCATTTATCATTATGTTGCTTATTGGTCCAGTTGTGAGGATTTTTATTTTCTTAATGTTGAGGTGTAATCCATACCGAAGACTGTAGTCTTCGGTCTTCATTAGTAAGTGCTTCAAGTCTTCTTCACTTTCAGCAAGCAAGGTTGTGTCATCTGCATAATGCAGGTTGTTAATGAGTCTTCCTCCAATCCTGATACCATGTTCTTCTTCATATAGTCCAACTTCTCAGATTATTTGTTCAGTGTACAGATGGAATAGACATGGTGAAAGGATACAACCCTGTCACACACCTTTCCTAACTTTAAACCACACAGTATTCCCTTGTTCTGTTCGGAACAACTGCCTCTTGGTCTATGTACAGGTTTTTCATGAGCACAATTAAGTGTTCTGGAATCCCCATTCTTCGTAATGTTATCCATAAACTGTTATGATCCACACAGTCATACTTGCATAGTCAATAAAACACAGTAAATATCTTTCTGGTATTCTCTGTTTTCAGCTAGGATCCATCTGACATCAGCAAGGATATCCCTCGTTCCACGTCTCTTCTGAATCCAGCTTGAATTTCTGGCAATTCCCTGTCAATGAACTGCTGCAGCTGCTTTTAAATGATCTTTAGCAAAATTTTACTTGTGTGTGATATTAATAATATTGTTTGATAATTTCTGCATTCGGTTGGATCACCTTTCTTTGGAATAGGCATAATATGGATCTCTACCAGTTGGTTGGCCAGGTAGCTGTCTTCCAAATGTCTTAACATAGACAAGTGAGCACTTCCAGCACTGCATCTGTTCTTGAAACATCTCAATCGGTATTCTGTCAATTCCTGGAGCCTTGTTTTTCACCAATGCCTTCAGTGAAGCTTGGACCTCTTTCTTCAGTACTATTGGTTCTTGATCATATACAACCTCCTGAAATAGTTGAACATTGACCAATTCTTTTTGGTACAGTGACTCTGTGTGTTCCTTCCATCTTCTTTGGATGCTTCCTGCATGTTTAATGTTTTCCCTATAGAATCCTTCAATATTACAACTGGAGGTTTGAATTTTTTCTTCAGTTGTTTCAGTTTGAGAAATGCCGAGCATGTTCTTCCCTTTTGGCTTTATAACTCCAGGACTTTGCACATGTCATAATACTTTACTTTGTCTTCTCAAGCCACCCTTTGAAATATTGTGTTCAGCTCTTTTACTTCATCATTTCTTGCTTTTGTTTTAGCTATTCTACATTCAAGGGAAAACTTCAGCATCTCTTCTGACATCCATTTTGGTCTTTTCTGTCTTTCCTGTCTTTTTAACGACCTTTTGCTTCTTCATGTATGATATCCTTGATATCATTCCACAACTCATCTGGTCTTCAGTCATTAGTGTTCAATGTGTCAAATCTATTCTTGAGATGATTTCTAAATTCAGGTGGGGTATACTCAAGTTTGTACTTTGTCCCTCATGGACTTGTTCTAATTTTCTTCAAGTTCAACTTGAACTTGTAAATAAGCAGCTTATGGTCTGTTCCGAAGTCAGCCCTGTCCTTGTTCTGACTGATGATATTGAGATTTTCCATCATCTCTTTCCACAGATGTAGTCGATTTGATTCCTGTGTATTCCATCTGGTGAGGTCCACGTGTAGAGCCACTATTTATGTTGGTGAAAAAAGGTACTTGCAATGAAGAAGTAATTGGTCTTGCAAAATTTTATCATGTGATCTTTGGTGTTGTTTCTTTCACCAAGGTCATATTTTCCAACTACTGATCCTTCTTCTTTATTTCCAACTTTGGCATTCCAATCCCCAGTAATTATCAGTGGGTTCTGATTGCATGTTCGATCAATTTCAGACTGCAGAAGTTGGTAAAAATCTTCAATTTCTTCATCTTTGGCCTTAGTGGTTGGTGCATAAATTTGAAAAATGGTTGTATTAACTGGTCTTCCTTGTAGGCATATGAATATTATCCTGTCACTGATAGCATTGTACTTCAGGATAGATCTTGAAATGTTCTTTTTGTCTATGAATGCAATGTCATTCCTCTGCAATTTGTCATTCCCAGCATAGTAAATCATATGATTGTCTGTTTCAAAATGGCCAATACCAGTCCATTTCAGCTCACTAATGTCTAAGATGTCGATGTTTATGTATTCCATTTCATTTTTGATGATTTCCAACTTTCCTAGATTCATACTTTGTACATCCACGTTCCGACTGTTAATGAATGTTTGCAGCAGATTCTTCTCATTTTGAGTCTGGCCACATCAGCAAATGAAGGTCCCTAAAGCTTGACTCCATCCACGTCATTAAGGTCGACTCTAATTTGTGGAGACAGCTCTTCCCTGGTCATCTTTTGAGTGCCTTCCAACCTGAGAGGCTTATGTTTCGGCACTATATTAGACAATGTTCTGCTGCCATTCATAAGGTTTTCACTGGCTAAATTTTTTCAGAAGTAGACCACCAGGTCCTTCTTCCTAGTCTGTCTTAGTCCGGAAGCTCAGCAGAAACCAGTCTGCCATGGGTGGCCCTGTTGGCATTTGAATTCTGGTGGCATAGCTTCCAGCATCACATCACACACTAGCCCCCACAGTGCAACAAACTGACAGACATATGGGGGGCCTCCAGGTAGGATGTTACCTGTCTTAGGTATCTACTGCTGCTTTAACAGAAATACCACAAGTGGATGGCTGTAACAAAGAGAATTTTATTCTCTCACAATCCAGTAGGCTAGAAGTCCAAATTCAGGGCACCAGCTCCAGAGGAAAGCTTTCTCTGTCAGCTCTGGGGGAAGATCCTTATCATCAATCTTTCCCTTGACTAGGAGCTTCTCCAGGCAGGGACCCCAGGTCCAAAGGACATGCTCTGCTCCTGTGCTGCTTTCTTGGTGGTAGGAGGTCCCCCTGTCTCTCAGTTCACTTCTCTTTTATATCTCGAAGATTGAATTAAGACATAATCTAATCTTGTAGATTGAGTCCTGTTAACATAACTGCCTCTAATCCTGCCTCATTAACTTCAAAGAGGTAGGATTTACAACACATAGGAAAATCACATCAGATGGCAAAATGGTGGACAATCACACAATACTGGGAATCACGGCCTAGCCAAGTTGACACATATGTTTGGGGAACACAATTCAATTCACGACATTCCACAATTCAAACCATGACATTCCACTCTTTGCCCCACCCCAAAATTCATGTCCATGCCACATGTAAAAACACATTCACTCCACCACATTATAGTAAAACTCTTAAATTAACTCCAAGTCCAAAATCCAAAAATTCTTCATCTGTGAAATCTAGAATACAAGTTATCTGCTTCCAAAGTACAATGGTGGAACAGCCACCAGCTAGATATTTCCATTACAAATGGGAGAAATTAGAGGGAAAGAAAAGGTAACAGGCACCAAGCAAGTCAGCAGAACACACTGCATTAGCCTTCAAGGCTTGAAAATAATCCTATGTTCTCTGAGACCATTTAGACAATCGTCTTGCCTTCCACACTCTAGGTATTCATCATACTCTCCGAATTCTGGGTGGAGGCCCCTAGGCCCTGGGCTTCAGCTCCACCTTCCAGGCCCGCTGGAATGGCAACTCTGCTCCCTGGAACTTGGGTGGCCCCAGAGGCCGTGACTCCACTCTTTTAGACCCCAGCGGTCTTGCCCTACCCTTTGAGACTGAGGCAGCCCTACTTCCTGTGTTCCTTGTCTCTTCAGCTTCTGCTTCCTTGGCCTCTCAGCCCCTTGGGGCTCACCGCCCGCATCTGCCCTGCTGGGGCAAGTGTTCCAAAGCTCTGCGGCACCGATAAGTGCCTGAAGCACCCCACTCCACCAGGAACCCTCCTGTGCAAAGGTACTCAGCTCTTTCACTTCAGGAGCCGGTTCCAGCGCTCTCCGGCGCTGGCCTCCTGGTTCTGCTGCTGCCATTTCTCTGCTTCTCACCATCTGTGCCTCCAGATAGGATGTTAAAAAAAAAAAAAAACAACTCCCATTCTCTAAATAAACTAAATGACAGGAACCTTAAGAAGTCCTTGTATACTTTCTAAAGAATACCATTAAAGAAATGTTCAGACATGGATTTATAAATATTCTCTCTGCAGTTTTCCCAGTTTGCCACTACCTATTAATGCAAGGTTAATTAAGAACCCCTAACTGTGTGAAATCTTCCATGAAGCATGGGAAGTTTAGACACCAGCATTATAAAGAAACATAACTGAGCCTCAAATAAAATTGCCCTTAGAGCATGATTTCAAATGGCAGCAAATATCTATTTTCATACGTCAAAGATACGAAACCATGGGTTACTATAATAACTAAATTTGACCACAGTATAAGCACCTTCTTAGTAGAAGGGTGGCTTTGCTAATGTTACAATTATGAAGACCTATATTGAATATCTAACATTTTTCTTGGGAACAGATAGGTACAGGTAAGATATTATCAGGTAAAAGAAAATTTTGACTTATAATTTTTAAACTTATTGTTGAGGAACATGATGATTAAATACATAGAAAAGATCCATGTGTTTTTCAGTGATGTTACTATCATTAAAATGCACTTATTTCTACAATGTCTCTATGTCGAAGAATTTCAACAACTTCTCAAATAATGATAAAATATTTTAAGTGTGGATAATACACAAAACCACCTTCCACATAAAACTAGAATTAAATGATCACTGACTTTTATTTATCATAGTCTAAAATTATCTGTATGAAATGCAATCTATTTCAATTTTATTCAGCTAGGGGTTTCCTTGCATAATGATTGAAAAATAATCTAATTAATGTACTTTCTGAAAAAATTACCTTTTTAACAATATTTCTGTGAATATATTTTCATCTCATAAATTCATTTTTAAAGTTAGTATTAATCATGTAATTTACAGTATTTTTTGGAAAGAATTTTGTTTTGTCTCTAAAATATTTGGTATAAAAAACAGTATTTTCTACACTCTCCTAAACAGTGAATAAGAGAATTATTTAAAAATGATTAAAAGGGAAATATGATTGATTATTAAGAAGGCATTTCCAACTCACACTATCTCAACTTGCACACATTCTCCTCCTGAAGTTGATGATATTAGCATAATTCTGCTTACTAAATTACTTGTAGGTCATCAATCCCCACATAGTCACTGGTCTAATATAAATGGGTGACACAAACTCTTTATGTGACATAAGGTTTCCTATATCCTTTCACTCTTACTTGATAATCATTATCTACACTGGCATTTCAATTCTGTTATTACCTGGCTTCCATCTATTATTTTAGCTTTATATCCTAATCTTTTACTTTGGCTACTTTGTAGTCTAAAATTGAAATGCTTTGTTTTCTGAATATGCCTCTCATCTCTGTGCCTTTAAATAGGACTTTTCTACCATCTGTGCTGTTTTTCCTCCATCGCTGCACACTGAAATTCTATTCCTTTTTCAAGATTTCTCTCTCTCTCACACACGCGCACACACACACACACACACACACACACCCTAGCCTGTGGTCGGGGGAAGAATTGAACTAGTAGTTGTTGAATAAAAATTTGTGCAGGCATGATGCTGAGCTCAGTGATTTACATATACGAATACAGGTAATAAAAATGTATCTTAACAATTTTTTATTCCTACTTTCCATTTTAATATTTTATATCAGTCTACTCTACTGCTTCTCACAAGCAGAGTTCTGGTCTTACCAACTTTCAGGAGTCAACTCAGTTGTCACTAGTCTTTGCAGTCTTTGCCAAACTCCCAGGCAATTTCTCATTCCCCACATTTGTACACTTACCCTTATATACCTCTATTAGTGTTCTTATCATAATGTAGAATAATAACTTCTATTTATTGAACACATTAAGTCAGGGCTGTCTCGCGTTCTTAACTTGCATTAGCATAACAAAGTGTCAATAATGTAGATACTATCATTAGCCTAATTTTACAAAATAACTGAGGTCCAGACAAGTAAATAACTTCTCAAAATTCACTCAGCTAGCCCAGGTTTGTCTGGCTCCAAACCTTGTGCTCTGTGTAAGTTCATATGGGAATTATGTTATTATAACAAGTTTTATTACTATAAATAATTTTCTTCATCCATCTCATTGATTTTAATTCTCATTAAATCAAGAGAAACTATTATATCGCTATATCATGAGTAAACATATGCTTCAAGATTTTAGTTTTCATTTCAGAAATGACTATATATCCACATAACTCTCATGAATGTATATAGAGGCTCCCAGGGAAAGGGCATGAGTTCAAAGTTAAAATAAAGAACTTTCCTACTAAGAATAAAGCAGAAGTGTTAAGAAAGACAGGTTATATTCATAGAGAGAGCTATTTAGTATGATTAACACTTATAATATGTTCATCCCATTCTACAATAAGTGAGCTTATTCTCCATGTTCAAAAACAATGCATTTTACCAACCAACTACCATCAAAAAAAATCAAAATTTTATGCCTAAAGTACAATTATGTATTATTTCAGAAATTGCTTCCTGAATTAGTTATTTCAGAACAGAACTCCACTAGACATAAGTACCTCACAAGCAGAGACTATTTTATTTATCTTTATTTCCGTTTCAGTTACCTGACATGTAATAACATAAATGTTTGCTGGGAAAAGAAATTATAGGAATGTAAAGGAAACAGATAGAAAGGTGACATACAGTATGCCTCCAAAATGTCCTACATGAAAAGAATGGTTGATGGTCAAATGAGCAAAACTGCCTGCAAGTGACTCGAGAGCCCACTCTTGGTGGTCTGGAAAAGGAAACTGCTTGCGTGGTGAGAGAGGAGAAGGGTGCTGGTCTCCATTCCCCAGTGGGAGGATTGCATCTAAACTCAGCTTCCCAAGGGATCAGTGTCTCCTTTTCCACAGCGTGAGAGGCTCTAACATCCTGCGAGCCCAAAGTCTCCCGGTTCTGGGCAGCTGGCATTCCCAGATAACTTGTTAACAGCTGGTACCCCAAATCCAGACTGCCTGGTGCCAAGCTGCCTATGTATTATCCTATGGATGAGTTGGTTCTTAGGATTGCACTATAAGAAGGGAGAGCAACTGAAGTGTGGGTGGACCCCTGCAGCATAATCCACACCCCCGCGCATCGGTGGCCCCAGCTATGCCCTATTCTCTACGTTCCTCTCAGCAGGATGATCAGAGGAACGCAAGTTTCCCATCTCAATGTGAAATTTTCCTCTCCCCAGTAAAGCCTATTCCTTCACTCATAGTATGTTACAACATGGGATTATTTCCCAAACCTTGTAGCATAACAGATGGAGACCTAAAGGGATGGAATTTGATGACAGATACTATTATCTCTTAACCCTATGTCATTTTAATTCAACTCAGTTAACATTTATTGAGCATTTACTATATGGACAGTTCTGGGCTAGTCAGTGCTGTAAATACAAAGATTATTAATTTATAATCTATTTTACTTGGTAAATCACAATCTACTTATGGAGACACATTGGAAGTTAATATTTAATTAGGCATAAGAAAGGTATTTCGGTAAGTAGAATGAAGCGAGACGTAGCTGATTCTAAATAGTTGAAAAGGATCTCTTGGAAGGCTTTACCAAGGAAATGGATTTGAATTAAGCATTGAATAATAAGAGAAGGACTTCAACAGGTAGTATTGGGAGTGAATGAAAGGATAGGCCCATCCCAGGAGGTACAAACAGCAGAAGCAGAAGCACAGATGAGAAGCTGTTCCCGGAATAGTAAGTTCTGTGTGACTACAAATGTAAGGTTCTGGAATAATGGCAGGAGGCTGACCGTATGGACGGAGGTTGCAGAGCATAGATACAGATGTTTCATTTAAATAGAATTAATGATATGTTTGCATTTTTTAATGAAATACAGAGACAAAAATTAATGATCTCCCCTTGCATAATGCATTAAAAAAAAATTGCCATCGAGTCAATTCTGACTTACAGCAATCCTATAGGACAGAGTAGAACTGCCCCATAGGGTTTCCAAGGCTGTCATCTTTATGGAAGCAGACTGTCACATCTTTCTCCCACAGAACTGCTGGTGGGTTCGAACCTTGAACCTCCGACCTTTAGGTTAGTGGTCCAGCTCTGAACCACTGTGCCAACATAATACAAGGATAATCATCAATACCATATGATTAGTTATTCCACTGAATCCTAACAAAAGCAGCTCTTCCTCTGGCAGGCAAAATACCAACATGCAGTCACTTAACTTTGACTCCTAAAATAACTATAGCCTGTGGAAATTAAATCAGTATCATATTTCTGGAAAGCAACTTATTAACATGTATCAAAACTGTAAAAATGCATATAGTTTTTACCTACCCAAAAAACAAACTCATTGCTTTGTTTAGAACTGCCCTATAGAGTTTCCAAGGACTGGCTGGTGGATTTGAACTGCTGGCCTTTTGGTTAGCAGCCATAGCTCACCGTAGCTCTTAACCACCGTGCCAACCTAGTAATCCAAATCCAAGAATTTATCCCAAAGCACTAATCAGAAGAATACACAAAGATTTAATTATAAGGATGTTCTTTACAGAGCTATTTATAATAGCAGATTGGAAATAATCTAAATATCCAACACTAGAGAATCATTAAAATAATAACACAATACATCCATACAAAGGAGTGCTGGTGGAACAATGGTTAAGTGCTCAGCTGCTAACTGAAAGGTCCGTGGTTTGACCCAGGGTGTCTGTGGGAGAAAGACCTGGCAATCTGTTCCCATAAAGATTACAACCTAGGAAACCCTATGGGGCAGTTTTACTCTGTCACATGGGTCACTATGAGTTGGAATCGACTCCACGACACACAACACAGCATCCATACAACTGAGCATTTTACACCCGTTTTAAAAAATCACATTTTAGAAGAATATTTGATGGTGTAAGTGAATATTCATAACACATAGATGGGGATAAAAAATTGAGTATACGTTATTAGTCTAATTATGAAATAGAAAACAGAAGGAATAAATAAGAAAAAAATGAAAAACAAGAAGCAAATGAAAGAAAAGACAAGACACATGTGAAGGACCAGAATAAAATACACAAAAAGTTTAACATTATTGCTGGGCTATTTGACGACATATGATTTTTTATTTTTGTTTATGTTACATGAGGAAATGTCAGACAAGAATTGCCCACTTAAATTTCTTTATACCAGGGGAGCGTTATCAAGGAAGGACTTTGATTGTTTAACACTGTTAGATATTTATGATATTAATGGATTTTTTGGTCTTCAAAGCGTCTTCTATATTAGAAAGATATGAGGCAAAGAATGAATTTTTTTTTCCAAATAAAAAGAGCATTAAGTGTTTTATGGGAGACTAGTTAAGAAGACTCCCATAAAACACTTAAAAACTCTTCTATTATTATTTGAAAACAAGTTCATTCTTTGTCTCACGTCTTGCTAATCCAGAACACACATTCTGAGTGACCTCTTAATGAATGTTTCTTGGAGATGAGTCAAATGTTGACGGCCAGCGCTGTTGAATAAATTGAGCGTTCAACTATCTAAAATGTAATCTGAGCATCGGCACTTCCTGTGGGATGAACAGTCCTTTTCTTCACTCTTAAAATGGAGCTAAGAGTGCTTTCCTATATCATCAGATGGGGGAGAGAGGGAGGTGGTAATTAATTAATGCCTTTAAAGTGTTCAGAAAATCCAGTACTTTATTAAGTTATGTAAGAAATAATAATGTTTTTCTTAATTCTGTTGTATATCACATTCCCATTTGTCCAGTCAGCATATCTTGGGGAATAGAGTGGTTCAAGTACAGAAAGTAATAGGCTGTGTCATGAACAACAATCCTTAAAGATATTTAGAAAGGCAAAATAATTTGGCTTAAACTTTTCTATGATCCAAACATACAGGACAAGAAGTATACATTTTTTATTAATAATGATGATAGGCAATATATGAAAAGGAAAAACAGACTCTCTTTAAATCTATCTCAGCGCTTTCTAGACCTCTATTTTCAGGAAGAAACCAGCCTACATCTTCCTCCATACCTTCCGCTCCATAGTCTTTTTTGTACAGTTTATTCTCATCTCTGTATCCAGCAAGTTGATAAATACTTATTGAGTAGCCATACAGCAACTGGTTCTAGTGTTTTACCTTGACATTCTTCCTCTCATATAGCTAACTTTGAAATCTTCCACTTCCCTTTTTGCCTCTCTTACCCCAAAAAGGGTGTGGAAAATAAAATATTGATAATACATCCATTGATTCATTCATTCACCAAAACACAGAAAGAACTCAAAATGTATCAGGCACTGTGCTATATACTTTATACATATATTCTTAACTAATCACGGAAGTATCGTATGATCATTTTAAAATATACAAACAATACATGTGTATAAAGTACAAGTTCAATCTACAACCCTATTCTCATCTCTCAGAGATACAGACCATTAATAGGTTGGTTTATAAACTTCTATAAATTTTTCCTCTACAAATACAATTTATCCAAATTTTTTTGTCATTTTTTCTTTTTTCACAAAAATGAGATCATGCTACAAATTTGAGGGCAATTTACTTATTGCATTCAATAATGTGTTCTGATGGTCCTTCACGTCACTAGTACAATTTGACCTCATTCTTGCAAATGGCTATATCATATTCTATTCCAAATACACATTTAATAATTAAATAAATACTTGATAATATATTTACTATAACATGGTACACTATGTACTCTGTACACACATGTACAGTGTATTATGTGTGTACACGTCAATTCTGACTCATAGTGACCCTATAGGACAATGACTCTAATAGGACCTATAGGGTTTCCAAGGCTGTAAATCTTTATAGAAACAGACTGTCACATCTTTCTCTCGCAGCACGATTGGTGGGTTTGAACTGCTAACCTTTTGGTTAGCAGCATAGCACTTAACTACTGCACCACCGTGGCTCCCATATATTATATACATACAATAAATACATGTTTTTAATGTATTTAACTACCATTATAATTAATGTTGAAGTGAATATAATATATCCATTCTTGCACAGGTGTGTTTTTTAATAGCTTTATATCCAGTGGGGGCAGTGGTGGTTCAGTGATGGAATTCTTGTTTTCCACGCGGGAGACCTCGGTTTGATTCCCAGCACCTCATGCGCAGTCACGACCCATCATCTGTCAGTGGTGGCTTGCATGTTGCTATGATGCTGAACAAGTTTCAGCAAAGCTTCCAGACTAGGAAAAAAGGCCTGACAATCTACTTCGGAAAACTAGCCAATGAAAACCCTGTGAAACACAATGGTCTGATCCACAACCGATCATGGGGATGGTGCAAGACAGGCAGGGTTTCGTTGTGTATGGGATTGTCATGAGTCAGGGTCGACTCAACGATGTCTAACAACAATGTATATCTAATAATGAAATTCTAGGTAATGTGCATTTTTAATTTTGAGAAATGTTTCCCCATTGTCTTTTGGATATTATAAAACTTATTTTTTTTTAATGTAGGAATAGGCAGCATTCAAAATGTATTCTGAGCCAGCTTTGTGAACACTTTAGATTTGCCTTTATTATTCCCTTCTACAATTGTTGCAATCTCTTGTCTGTTTTTAATATTAGCTTTATGACGTAGTATTCCTTCTCCTCTCTCCCATACCTTTCACACACACACATACACTCACAGCACATTCACTAGATTTATGCTTATCCACCTGAAGATGCTAAAAACTTATGTTCTCCATATAAAAAGTAAATAAATTTTGACAAGAATTAATCATTAATATTTTTATGTCTCTGGACTTCAGTAGACTCATCTGAAAAAACAAAGTTAGTCATACTATGATTATTAAATCTTGGAGCTCTCTATTTCTCTCTCTCTATATATATATATACATTTATATAATTTCAGACATCAGAGCAGATATTTTTGGGAAGCAGGATTTCTTAGGTAGACTCATTAATTCATTCAATAAATATATATTAAGCATCTACTATGTGCCAGTTCATATATATACACACACACATATATGTATATTGTGTATACATATACATATGTGTGGGTGTGTGTGCATATATATATATATATATAATTTTACTTGGATCCACAATCAACGCCCATGGAAGCAGCAGTCAAGAAATCAAACAGTGCACTGCATTGGGCAGAGCTGCCACAAAAGACCTTTTTAAAGTGTTAAAAAGCAAAGATGTCACTTTAAGGACTAAGGTGCACCTGACCCAAGCCATGGGTTTTCAATCACCTCATATGCATGTGAAAGCTGGACAATGAATAAGGAAGACAGAAGAAGAATTGATGCCTTTGAATTATGGTGTTGGCAAAGAATATTGAATATACCATGGACTGCCAAAAGAATGAACAAATCTGTCTTGGAAAAGGTAGAGCCAGAATGCTCCTTAGAAGGGAGGATGGCGAGACTGTCTCGCATACTTTGGACATGTTATCAGGAGGGACCAGTCCCTGGAGAAGGACATCATGCTTGGTAAAGTAGAGGGTCAGCAAAAAAGAGTAAGACCCTCAATAAGGTGGATTGACACAGTGGCTGCAACAATGGGCTCAAGCATAACAATGATCATGAGGATGACACAGGACTAGGCAGTGTTTCATTCTGCTGTACATAAGGTGGCTGTGAGTAGGAACTGACTCAACAGCACCTAAACAAAATATGCCAGTTCAGCTGTTAACTGAAAGGTTGGAGGCTCAAGTCTACCCAGAGGCACCTCAGAAGAAAGGCCTGGCAATCTACTTCTGAAAAATCAGCCATTGAAAACCCTATGGAGTACAATTCTACTCTGACACACATGTGGTTACCATGAGTCAGAACTGACTCGATGGCAACCGGTTTTTACGTGCAAGTTACTGTTCTAAGCTATAAAGAACAATAGCTGTAAATACAGCACACAAATTCCCTGTTCATGCAAGCTTACAATCTAGTCAGAGGAAACGGACAATATAGGAAGAAACAAATAAATATATGAAATAATGTGATAAGGCAAAACAAAATAGGGGAAGGCGACAGAAGGTAATATATTTTTGGTGGGCTGGCGGGAGAAGTGCTATTTTATATGTAGTGGTCAAGGAGCCCTGGTGGCACAGTGGTTAAGAGCTTCGCTGCTAACCAAGAGGTGGACAGTTCCAGTCCACCAGCTGCTCCTTGGAAACTCTATGCGGGCAGTTCTACTCAGTCCTACAGGGTTGCTGAGTCAGAATTTACCCGACGGCAATGGGTTTGTTTTTTTGATTTAGAGGGAGACGTGCTATTTTATATGTGGTGGTCAGGGAAGGCCATTCTAATAAGGTGAGATTATTGCAGAGGCCTGAATAACATAATAAAAAGTTGAGTGATGTTGAAGTCTTGGGGAAGAATATTGCAGACCTGAGAAGTGTAATGGCCCTGAGGTTAGGCTCTCCATGGCAGATTTTAAAATTAGCAAGGAGACCATGTAAAGATAGTTGAGAGCCCTACCATTTTCACTGGCCTCTTCCTCTCATAAAAGCCAGGTGGTTATGACAAAAAGAAATATCTTCATTTCAGAGAAAACTATATTAAGTATCTAATGTAGCTGCTTATTGTTTTAGACAACATAATAATGAAAAAATTTAAAACTTAAGGAAAATTGAATGGTGAGTAGACAGATGAAAAGATAGGGGGAAAATATCTTTCTAAAAGAAATTACAAGCGAAGATTGATTTTTCTTCTTCATTGACTTTGTCAAACAACTTGTCAGTTAACCTCAAATAATCTGTTTTATTGTTTTATAAAAAATGCTGCATCACACAAGAACATCAAACTTACCCTTCAAATCTCCTGATGAAATCTGATGACCTATATATGTCTCAGAGACTCACGAAATTTTCACTTTAAAGACTTGGCAGCCGACTGTATTGGTTTTGGCTATGACTTTTTGTTATGTACACAATAAGAATAGATCGATACTGGCATCAATTAGCCTTTCCTTTTCAATTTGTCTTTTTTTTTTTGAGTGGGTCAAGGCAGGATCGTCATTCACAGGGCCAGGAGAACCATTTTGCCTGGGCCTCACATTCAGAAATAGGTTTAAATTTACACTTTGGATATTGTATTTACATAATTTTATGCTTATATAAATGTTACAAATGTTTGTTCTTATTAAACTAATTTACTTATAAATGGAAATATAGCATGAATAATATTTTCATATTAATCATGCATCTATTATACCCCCTTCTGCATCATGATTGTACCTTCATTTTAGGCAATAGCTACAGTAGTGTTGGCTTCTTACCTTAGAAAGATGAGGTCACAGTTTATACAAATAGGGTGTTAACTAGTTGCCATCAAGTTGATTCCAACTCATGGTGACCTCGTGTGTTACAGTAGAACTGTGTGATTCATGGGGCTTTTAATGGCTGATTTTTTTTTTAGAAGTAAATCACCAGGCCTTTCTTCTGAGGCACCTCTCTGTGGACTGGAACCTCCAGTCTTTCAGTTAGCAGCTGAGTGCGTTAACCATTTGCACCACCCAGGGACTCGAAGAGAGAGTGTAGAATGAGTCAATCCTCAACTTTTCCATTTCCAGATGAGTTCATGAAACTCCTAGCAAAGACAGTAAGCTAAAAGGAAGCAAGCATCTGCCATATAATAATATATTTTCAAAGGATAAATAATGATATTAAGAGCCAGTGTTCCTACCCTAAACTTAATAGAGATTCTAAGAGTAGGGGAGAAAGAGAAAGAGGAAACAGGAGAGTAAGAGCTTTTGCATGTATATCTCTCTAAAGTGGCTCTGCATGCTGCACCTACCCTCCAAGATTTGATCCAGAGGAAAAGGAGACAACAGATCATGTAGCACAGTCAGTTGCATACTGTGTTTCCTAAAAACCTGAATACTCAAAGAGAAGAAAGTGCTCAGTATCTTCCTGTAAACCTAGGAAGTGATAATTTGGAAAATACTTCAAGTGCTCCAACGGAGTAAAGCAATTGAGTAGAGATCGCTGAAAGGGCTGTCCGTGGTCAAGAATGGGGCCTAAAGGGGCCTGAATCTTCTATAGTCTCAAAGAGAAGGAGGAAAATCTGCTGAACTTTGTATGAGTTTCCAAGGAGGGGATACGGTTAGTAGATTCCAACATATCTCATGGTCACAACAAAGGAAAAAGTCTCAGGAAATCAGCCTGGATTGTAGTCTCTCAGCTGATGCCAATTTGAAGGCAGCTTACACCAGAGAAAAAGATGGAAAAGTGAACATCTCAGCTTATGCCAATGTCAATGGAAGCCAAGAACCAAGGAACAGATGCCTCTATCTAAAGCGAGGATCCTGAACAAACCCCAAGAACAGCGATATCACAATAACATATGAGAATTGACTAAATTTTCTGCCAGAATGTAGAATGGAGACTTGAAATAAGAATTAAGTTGAACTATGAAAAAATAGAAGTGCTTCCCACACGTCGAAGATTATGAAGTGACTGAGACAAATAAAAAATTGACTAAGACCATATTGTCTGCTATCAGAAATAGATGAGGTTTCAAAACAGAGATTAAGTTAACCTAAAGAAATAGAAATTTACTTTTTCTACACTGAAGTTTATAGCTTGAGAAATTTATACTCAAATATATATTTAAAATAATTTACAATTTCTATAACTCAATTTTGGCTTTGTTGAGAGTCTCAAAATGTGAGAGACCTAGGTCTCTGACAGCATCTGAGAGACCCTGATATCAAGGTACTAAGGTGCACTGACCCAAGCCATGGTATTTTCAATCGCATCATATGCATGAGAAAGCTGGACAATGAATAAGGAAAACCGAAGAAGAACAGACGCTTTTGAATTGTGGTGTTGGAAGGATATTGAATATACCATGGACTGCCAAAAGAACGAACAAATCTGTCTTGGAATAAGTACAGCCAGAATGCTCCTTAGAAGGAAGAATGACGAGATTATATCTTACATACTTTGGACATACTGTCAGGAGGGACCAGTCCCTGGAGAAGGACAACATGCTTGGTAAAGGACGGGGTCAGCGAAAAAGAGATGATCCTCAATGAGATGGATTGACACAGTGGCCGCAACAATGGGCTCAAGCATAACAATGATTGTGAGAATGGCGCAGGACTGGGCAGTGTCTCGTTCTGTGGTGCATAGGGTTGCTATGAGTTGGAACCAGCTTGACTGCCCCTAACAACAACATGATCCCATTCTGTATTTTTTAGTGAAAATTTACTCGCCCAATGGTTACCTGCCTATATCTACTGTAATCTGATGGTATCAACACAATATCACATAGTGATTCTAGTAACTAGAGTGGGATCTTCATTAAAAAGGAACTCAACAACAGTGTTTGGGTGAAAGAAGGTAATCAGAGTTACATGTTTTTTCAGTATCAGGGCTGGAAATCAATAGGTTATAGCCACAGTTCTAGAACTGATACAGCCTCCATTCTAGAACTGGATGCATATTAAAGAGTTGGATATTGGGGCATTGCCTTTAATATTCAATATCAGAGAAAACATGACCATTTACATATTATGTTTCTTACATTTTGGGAAACCCAGATACATCATCAGAATATTTACTGTCACAACTTCATGAGATGTCAGGATGTTGCGCTGAACCTCCTAGGTAATCAGTTTCAAACCGAGGTTTGGAACCCTGACTCTACGTATAGATTCACTTAAGAACTTAACAAACTCCTGAAAGTTACTTATCACCAGAACCATTAAATCCCAAACCAAACCCATTTCCGTTGAGTCTATTCCGACTCATAGTGACCTTATAGGACAGAATAGAACTGCCCCATCGGGTTTCCAACAAGTGACTGGTGGATTTGAACTGCTGATCTTTTGATTAGCAGTCAAGCTCTTAACCACTGCTCCAGCAGGGCCTAGTCACTGGTTAAAATCTGTAAGTGATATCAAGAGTATAGTGAGAGCTTATCTGTTTTTCACTATCTGCTTTTCAAATATACTTTTGGGGGTATCTTAAGTAATCTTTCTGTCTATACACCTTTTCATAAGTTGTCTAGGTAAGTGAATTGATTTCATTGAAATATTCACGAAATATTGTTATACTGGTTTATGTACTTCAAGCTTTCCTGTCTGCACTCTTGAGGATATCAAAATATAAGAACATGAATGAATGGTCGGCAAATCATTTTCCTAGCATTAAATGGCACATGGCTCTGAAATTTTAAATCTTCATTATTTGGGTTGACTTTTCTTCACTGATGGTCACTGAAGGAACAGAGCCTCACTCCCTACTGGTCTCCAGTCTATGCCCTATATAATCATTCTGATCTTTTGCCTTCCTTGCAGCAACAAAAACCAAACCAAGCCAAATCCATTGCTGTTGAGTCGATCTTTACAACCCTATAGGTCAGAGTAGAACTGTCCCATAGGGTTTCCAGTGTTGTAAATCTTTATGAAGCAGACTGCCACGTCCTTCTCTCACAAAGCAGCTGGTGGATTTGAACTGCTAACCTTTCAGTTAGCCACTTGAGAACTTAACCACTGCACCACCAGGGCTCCTTTGGAGCAACAAAACCAAAATTCAAACCCAAACCCATTGCCACGGAGTCAATTCCAACTCATAGTGACCCTATAGGCCAGGGTAGAACTTCCCCACAGGGTTTCCAGGTTGTAATGTTTACAGAAGCAGACTGCCACGTCTTTCTCCCACAGAGTGACTGACAGGTTTGAACTTCCAACCTTTAGGTCAGCAGCTAAGATCTTAACCATTGCACCACCAGGATTTTTTCCAGACTCCCCTCACTTCCTGCCCCTAGTAGTTTTAATGTTGTTTCCACAGCTGTGTGTTTGACTCCCTTAAGCTTTGAGCCACTGCCCATACAGATGCTAGATTTCACTGTGTCACTGCAGTGAAAGTATTGTTTGAACAGATTCTTTTCTTTTTTCTTTATTGTGCATTAGGTGAAAGTTTACAGCTCTAATTAATTTCTTATTCAAAAATTTATACACATATTGTTTTGTGACATTGGTTGCAATCCCTGCAATGTGACAGCATGCTCCCCCTTTCCACCCTGGGTTCCCTGTGTCCATCATCCATTTCCTGTCTCTTCCTGCCTTCTTGTCTTGCTTTTAGACAGGAGCTGCCATTTGGTCTCATATATTTGATTGAACTAAGAAGCATGTTTCTCATGTATGTTATTTTTCATTTTATAAATCCATTGCTGTCAAGTCAATTCAGACATTTGTTTTATAGACCCGTCTAATCTTTGTCTGAAAAGTGGGCTCCAGAATCAGTTTCAGTTCTGGTTTAGCAGAGTGTCCGGGGGCCATAGTCTCAGGGGTTCCTCCAGTCTCTGTCAGACCAGTAAGTCTGGTCTTTTTTGGGGGGAATTTCAATTCTGTTCTGCATTTTTCTCCCTTTCTGCCCAGGACTCTCTGTTGTGATCCCTGTCAGAGCAGTCATTGGTGGTAGCTGGGCCCCATCTAGTTTTTCTGGGCTCAGGCTGGTGAAGCCTCTGGTTCATGTGGTTTTTTAGTCCTTTGGGCTAATATTTTCCTTGTGTCTTTGGTTTTCTTCATTGTCCTTTGCTCCATCAGACCAATAGGTATATTTTAAATGGTCGCTCACAAGCTTTTAAGATCCCAGACGCTACTCACCAAAGTGGAACGTAGAACATTTTCTTCATGAACTATGTTATGCCAACTGACCTAGATGTCCCCTGAGACTGTGTTATCCAGCCCCCAGCCCCAGTTACTCGGTCCCTCAAAGCGTTTGGATGTTGTTTGAACAGATTCTTGAACTACTTATTTCAGCTGACAGTGTTGCTAACTAAATATGTAGGATCCTATATGGATCAGAGTCTTAAAATGTTTGTAGATTGAGTAGAAAACCAAGACATTTCATTATAGAGGTCGATCCACTGAAAAGCTGTACTGATGTACCCAAAATGGATGATGTTTATGGAACCTTTTTTTTTTTTTCCAGAAATTACTTTTACCATTATCTTGTTTATTTTGTCAGCATATTGGACAATTCTTTGCAAAAAGAGATTAGAAAGTATTAATATATAATTTTTATTCTCATATTAAAGCTATTACAATGGAGGTGTAGCATTCATTGGAAAACAGTCTTTTGGTCAAAAATCCATATTGACTTTATACAACACTCTAAGGAAAGAGTTTCCTGACCATGGTAAACCCATCTCAACGTGGCTTCCAAGAACTTTGTTTCGTCTCAGACCTCTACCTTAACAAAGTTCTGTAACAGGTATTTGCAACATCCACATCTCCAGGCACTTTTGTTTCAGGTAATAGTTAATATCTATTTCCATTGCATTGAAAGAATGCATGGAGAAATAGCTTGTCCAGGATGTCACTATCAAATCTCAAGGAAATGAGTAGGTTGAGAAGATGGTGCTCACCACTAGAGATTCCCTGAAGCAGACTTGGAGCTGATGAGCCAGCAAGGCCTGTTGGACCACCTTACTTCACTTTTTTGGTGAAATTGATCCATGCCTCGAGGATCTCTCTGAAGATTTTGAATAAACAGTTAACAAACAAACAAACAAAAAAAAAAAACCACCTTGATTTAATTGGTGTTCTTTCTACCTTCCTAGGAGTCCGCACACATTTGTACTGTAAGAGGAAGTCTCAACAATGGAGCAGGGCTAAAGTGGGTTTTCACCAGTGTAATTTCAGTTGTGAGATCTGTCTGAATCAAGATCCAGAGGGCCAATCGACCCTTCTGGTAGTACTAAGTTGATCAATTCAGAAGGCATTTCTGTAAAATGATTTGAAACAGCAAACCCTAGAAGACCTTTCTAGACAGAGAAGTTGGCATTGTTTCTAAAAGAAATCACAATGCTACATTGCCGTCACAACTGTTTCTTCAACGCTTATCTATGCCGTAGGAAATGATTCCATAAAGGGTTTATACAATATATTGTTCATTACCTATTAATATTATATTAAAATTTCAAATTTATAAGATATAAAATTTTAACAAGCTAAACTCTAACATTGTGAGGATGGTGTAGGACTGGGCAACGTTTCATTCTGTTATACAGAAGGTCTCTACGAGTCGGAACTGATGCAACAGTACCTAACAACAAATACTTAAATGCATAAAGAAGGCATTTTTACATATATGGGATGTTACAAAGTAAAAATCTTTTGTATCAATGAGAAGTGTATGTCATATATACATGCATACATGTCAAAGGGCTACAGAAATAATCCTTGGCCCAAAAAGTGTCCTCAATCGTTCTATAAACAACATTTTAAAAAGTTTTCAAAGTTTTATTCATATATGACACAAATATATTGTTATATAACAAGTTTATTTCCTATTGACAATATTACTTATTAGGAACATGACCCCCCCACCAAAAAAATTAGTACACATCCTTTTTAAAGACTCATTTAGGGATTAAGTGAAATTGAACCTCTTTTTAATGCCTAGTCAGCAAAATTGAAAAGTATATTATTTTGAAAAGAATAATATTTAATAGAAAATGGTTCTATAATTGTCTCATTTGAAAAATTAAAGAGTGACATTTCATAATATATCACTACCTGACATTAAAGATTTTATGTAAAACCTTAGCCTTTGGAATCTTTCAGTTATCATGTTTCAACACACAACACTGGTTGACATTTAAAGTTTCTACAAGCTCATGTGGCATTTTTGGTCTAATGGTCATTACTCTACTGCCTTACAGAAGATTTTCCTCAACAATGAAAGCCTCTGACCCAACTAACATCATCAAAAGAATATGAACTCATTAAGTCCAAGTGTATCTAATAAGCCAAAGCAGTAAGCCCTTAAAATATTTTGTTCCCCAGAAATCTTTTTGTCCCCAGTGATTTAGCTTTGATGGGAGGTCATACAGAATCATTTTCAATAGGGCTATTCCAAAGAAACCTACTCTAATTAAAGCTGTCTAAAACAATATCAATCCCTCATCCTCTCTTGGGAAAATTTCTGATTTTAGTGCCTAAATTTTAGAATTTTAGTGCCTCTTTCCTTGTGATGTATGAAGATACATATTAAAGAAGATAACTTATTCTTGAATATCACCTTTAAAATTCCTCATTTTTCAGCCCATTCTCACTAACTAACCAGCTCCGTGTTTTCCTGGGGTTTCTGTACTTGATCCTTCTTTCCTCTCCATCCCAGATGACCTCTATTTGCTCCCCAGGTATTGCATTCAGTTCTGCCTTTCTTTTCCTTTTCTCTCTCTTTTTTTTTTTCCCTTGCACATATTTTGCTTTGTTTTGTTTCCTATATCCTTAAAACATGTCTTTTGAAATCTTATCCCCTTTTAGATCCTCAAATATATCCTTGTCTCCATTTATTAGATTCCAATTATTTACACTGAATTTTTGTTGATCCATCACCTTCCTCAACTTAAACACCTCAAAACCCTTATCATATGTAGTAAAGAAGTGATATATAGAGGATCCTGGACAGAGCTAGAGAAAAATGTAGAACAAAATTCAAACTCACAAAAAAAGACCAGACTTACTGGTCTGACAGAAACTGGAGAAACCCTGAGAGTATGGACCCTGGACACCATTTTAACTCAGTACTGAAGTCACTCCTGAGGTTCACCTTTCAGCCAAAGATTAGACAGGTCCATAAAACAAACAATAATACATGTAGTTCAACCATGTATATAAGACAAAATGAGCACACTAGCCGAGGGGCAAGGACGAGCAGGCAGGAGGGGATGGGAAAGCTGGATAAATGGAAACGGTGAACCCAAGGTCGAGAAGGGGAAGTGTTGACACATTCTGGAGTTGGCAACCAATGTTACAAAACAATATGTGTATTAATTGTTTAATGAGAAACTAATTTGCTCTGTAAAACTTCATCTAAAGAGCAATAAAAAAAGAAGTGATATATAACAAAATATTTAATCATAATGAATGTATACCAAGTTCTTAATGTGCCAAACTCCCTAATAAGTGTTTTGTACTCATTTTTTATGATAGTTGAATGACTAGATAGATGATTGATATAGGTAACTGAGAGATGAATTGATGGATATATTTGTAGTTGTTATAGCTGCTGAGTTGACTCTGACTCGTGGTAGCTTTATGTACAACAGAAGAAATGCTGCCCGGTCCTACATCATCCTCACAGTGGCCGCATATTTGAGTCCATCACTGTGGGTATTGTGTCAATGTGCCTCACCAAGGATCTCCCATGACATAGTTGGCCCTCTACTTCACCAAATATGATGCCCTCATCTAGTAATGAATCCCCCCTGATGAGGTGTCCAGAGAAAATAAATTGGAAAATATTCTGTTGTGAGCCATAAGGTTTATAGATAGATTTTCTGTTTCCTGTATTAAAATGTTACGAATCAATCACTTCACACTTATAGTTGTCCTCTCCCCCGTTGTTATCCCATGAACACGAACCCACTGTCCTTTCATGCAAAATTCCCTTTGCATCCCATCTCTTAGATTATGGTTTGTTATGTGATTATTACCAGACAGGATTTCTTAGTGAAATTAATTAAATCTCTTGCATTATTGTTTATCTTTTCCCAATTCAGCACTTCATATTAAGCATTCCGTTTTTATACAACTCTCCAAAGTGTAAAGAAAAATTGAATTTGGCTTCACCACTGCCCCAACATCCCTGCAATTGACAGCAAACTCAAGGGACAACAGTAAGAACTTTAATGTAACTGTGAGTTGGGAAGGGAAGTGGAGACAAGAATGAGAAAGGAGTTTTCTAACAAGCCAAAGTATGAGCATTTCAGGGAATTTTTTTTTTCCACAGATATATAAGTGCTTATATTAGTTTCCTATTGCTGCTATAACAAGTTGTCACAATTTAATGGATTAAAACAACAAAAATATATTATCTTTCAATTCTGAGGTCAGAAGTCTGAGATGGGTCTCACTAGGCTAAAATCAAGGTGTTGGCAGGGCTGCACTCCTTTCTGGAGACTAGGGGAGAATCCATTTTCTTGCCATTTCCAGCTTCTAGAGTCTGCCCATACAACGTGGCTCCTGGCCTCTTACCATCCTTCAGAACAATAATAGCCAGTCAAGTTTTTCTTACTTTTCATCACTCTAATTCTGGCACTTCTGCCTCCCCTTCCACTTATAGGGACCCTTGTGATTATACTAGGCCCCTGGGTACTGCAACTGGTTTGTGCTTGACTACTAACCTAATGTTGCTGGTTCAAACCCACCCAGCAGCACCACAGAAGAAAGGCCTGGTGATCTGCTTCTGTGAAGATTACAGCCAAGAAAATCCTATGGGGCTATTCTACCCTGTAACACATGGGAACGCCATGAGTCAGAATCAACTCAACAGCAATGGGTTTTTGGTTTATGTTTACATCATACTTACCTGGAAAATCCAGAATAATTTCCCCATCTCAAGGTCAGTGATTAGCAACCCCGATTCCATCTGCAAATTTAGTCATCCCTTGCCATGAAACCTAACATATTCCTAGGTTCCAGGGATTAGGAGGTAGATATCTGGGGGGCGGGCAGGACATTATTCTGCCTATCACAGTTCATGCTTTTTTTGAAAGTCATTTTTAAATTACATAAATAAGATAAAAGAGCCATAAATCTTTTTGTTCTTTCAGAATGCCTCTTCTAATCCCATTTGGGATAACATTGCAAAGAACAGGAATTTCCGAACACTTAAAACAATTAAGGTTCCTCTCATGAGGAACCTATACATAGATCAAGAGGCAGTCCTTCAAAGAGAACAATGGGATACTGCTTAGTTAAAGTCAGGAAAGGTGTGCGTCAGGGTTGTATCCTTTCAACATACCTATTCGATTTGTATGCTGAGCAAGTAATCCGAGAAGCTGGACTATATGAGGAAGAACCAGGCATCAGGATTGGAAGAAGACTCGTTAACAACTTGAGTTATGCAGATGACATGACCTTGCTTACTGAAAGTGAAGAGGGCTTGAAGCATTTACTGATGAAGATCAAAGACTACAGCCTTCAGTATGGATTATACCTCATCATAAAGAAAACAAAAACCATCACAACTGGACCAATAAGCAACATCATGATAAATGGAGAAAAGATTGAAGTTGTCAAGGAATTCGTTTTACTTGCATCCAAAATCAATACCCATGGACAGCAGTCAAGAAATCAAAAGACACATCACATTGGGCAAATCATCTGCAAAGGACCTCTTTAAAGTGTTGAAAAGCAAAGATGTCATCTTGAAGACTATGGTGTGCCTGACCCAAGCCTTGGTGTTTTTAATCGCCTCATATGCATGTGAAAGCTGGACAATGAATAAGGAAGACCGAAGAATTGATGTCTTTGAATTGTGGTGTTGGCAAAGAATACTGAATATACCATGGACTGCCAAAAGAATGAATAAATCTGTCTTGGAAGAAGTTCAACCAGAATGCTCCTTGGAAGCAAGGATGGCGAGATTACGTCTCACATACTTTGGATATGTTATTATGAGGGATCAGTCCTTGGAGAAGGACATCACGCTTAGTAAAGTAGAAAAAACAACGACAAAAAAACCAAACCCATTGCTGTTGAGTCGATTCTGATTCATAGCAACCCTACAGGACTGAGTAGAAATGCACCATAGAGTTTCCAAGGAGCACCTTATGGATTCGAACTGCCAACCTTTTAGTTAACAGCCATAGCTCTTAACCACTATGCCACCAGGTTTTCCAGGTAAAGTAGAGGGCCAGCAAAAAAGAGGAAGACCCTCAACAACATGGATTGGCACAGTGGCTGCATCAATGGACTGAAGCGCAATGATTGTGAGGTTGGTGCAGAACTGGACAGTGTTTCGTTCTGTTGTGCATAGGGTTGCTAAGAGTCAGAACCAACTTGACGGCACCTAACAACAACAACAAGAACAATCTCATGTAGCTCACTGTTTTTCTGGATTATCCCAGAAAACTCACAACACTTTTTTCTCTCTCTCATTCTCAGCCTCTCTCTCAGCATAAATCCCAACAGAATTTAGGGAATAATTAGTAGGTCTACAAAACAAAAAAGCCAAATAAATGCTAACTACGTACATATACTGTGCAGCACGAACATATCCACATATCCCCTTAATATTTTTTGTCAAGTGACAGAATTATATTGTTTTGAAGCAGTGAGTCTCAGGCTTAGTACTTTGAAAAATGCAGTGATTCTCAGACCGGAAATCTTTTAAAAAACAATGCTGCAGACTGGGCATTCAGTTTTAAAACTCTCCAGGTGATTCTATTTTACAGCCAAGGTCTTGTAATCTACTCAGAATTCAGTCTGGATTATTAAATTAGAATCTCTGGAGGTAGGACACAGGCATCAACATTTTCTAAAGCTCCTCAGGTGAATACAGTGTGCAGACCAGATTGAAAATTACTGAAAGAAACCTCAGGTTCGATTCGCCAGCTCATTCATTTACAGGTGAGGACAATTAAGGCTAAATAGCTTTGCAGTTTTACTCAAAATTAATTAATTCCTGTTAAAAGTCAGGCTGAATTTAGCATAAGTATTTAAAGTATGGCACAGTGGTTATAGTGCTCACCTAGTAACCAAAAGGTCAGTGGTTCAAACCCACCAGCTCCTCCATGGGAGGAAGATGTGGCTGTCAGCTTCAGTAAAGATTTACAGCCTTGGAAACCACATGGGGCAGTTCTACTCTGTCCTATAGGGTCATTATGAGTCAGAATTAACTGGAAGGCAGTGGGTATTCAAAGTACAGAAGAAACTATTATAAAAGATAAATTCAGACTACCAAAAATAAATATAAACATGACATTATTTAGACTCTTCTAGAAGAATTAGCCAATCATACATCTAATCTATTTACAGGTACACATCATTTAATGTCCACAATATATTCTGTGATTTGGACGTTGTGCGAACATCATATTACATAAAGGAGAGAGGTATGCAGGATGGTCACTGGTCGACTGGGGACCAAGCCGCTGCCGCTACCACCGCACTAAGAAACAGCACGAAAAGTTTGACTCCACCCCCACCATTCCTGCGTGGTCACCACTTGGTCTCTGCCTGCCGGCTGGGACACACACTAACTGGCCAGCCGGCTGGCTGTGGTAGCAGCTCCCTTCCCTTCCTTGCTCCCTGCCTGCCTTCTCTCTCTCCTTCAATGGGCTTTAAACTTTTCCAGCCCTGCCCACCCCAGCCCAAACCTCTCGGTGGCCCCCATCAAAGGGAGAGCCAAGGCCCCTGGCTGGTCAGGGGCAGGGCGCCTAAGCCAAATGGGGCAGCAGCTTCAGGGAGCATCCCCTTGGCAGCTCCAGCGGTGTCTTCGAAGTCCCTGCCTGAGGCCAGCGTGGTGGAACTGGCAGCTGCAGATGGGCGCTGAAGCTGAGACCCCCTCCCCCTGCAGCCCCAGGACTGGGAGGAAGCTGGACCCGAAGAGTTAGTGAGATACAGATTGGATCACCTTACTTAGCAAAGTATGTTCCATAAGACCTATTCTCCAATTGGGATAGCCTTATGGGACCACTGACATATATGCAGTTGGACATTGTCAAAACGGATGTTAAGCGACGCATACCTATATTTGTTCTGTTCTGTCAGATTATTTACTGAGTCATCTAGGTACCTCTTGCACCTAAGATGATTCTGAAAGGCCATAAAACTAAATTTGAGGAGAGCCTTGGGACTAAATGTTACAGCTCTGAGGGACCCTATGCCCCAGTTATTGGTCCATTAATGTGTTAATGGCTGGTGTTTAACAGAAAGAAAACAATGGGAAAAGAGAAGACATATCTTTAGAGTACTGACTGTTCTGTGCTGGGTTTCCTGTGTGGAAAATCAAACGACTAGCAACAATTGTTTGTGAGCAAAAGTCTTTGGCAGGGATGCCAACAAAAGCACTGGCTAATGTGTCTGCTCAAAGCAAAACACGTCAAATTATGTATTCAGCAAATCTTTATTATCAGAACCTTGGTCATGTGAGTTATTTGCTTTTTACTTAGGCTTCAGGAGCGTTTCCTGTGAACATAATGTCTGGCCTATTAAACACAGAGCTGCCAAGACAAAGCCACAGGTGGCCATGACTTGGCAAGTGATAAAACATCAGCCACATTGAAGACAATTAAAAATGGACAGGATTTTCAATCTGGGTTTCAATGCATATAGACAGCACTTTTTCCTTGGGGAAAAGTGAGTTTTACAACTGAATATAATGCCCAATAATACATTTTCCTACATTATCAAGCCATACTTAAGGTTCGGGAATTTTTTGTTCAATGTAACTGATTTAAAAGTCTATATGAAAACAGTAGTTCAGCTGAATAATAAATGTCCATTGCTCTCGAGTCTATTCCGACTCCTAGTGACCCTATCGGACAGAGTAGAACTGCCCCAGACTGCCAGTAGCAGCTGTGGCTTCAAACTGCCGACATTTTGATTAGCAGCCTAGCACTTAACCACTGCGCCACCAGGGCTCCAAATAGTAAATAGCCATATTATTTTACCCTTTTCCTCTAATTTTTCATGTGTTAAAGGACCTATCATTGATATTTACATTCTCTCTAACCTTAAAGAAAGGTATATAGGAGATGTGTACTGAGAGTTTTACAAGTATCCCTTTAGACTTTACCTTCTGTCTTGCTCTTAGCTGGGATATAGCCAATGAGTTGCTCACAAGATATCATTTACTTAACAATACCATTCCGTGGCTTGATCTTTCGGAAGTTGATCACCAGACTGCAGCTACTGCTTTTTAATGTTTACCCTTCAATTCATTCTGTATATGATCCTGTCTCTCCTTTAAATTCTCCAAATGTATATATAATAAAGTGCATGGAGCAAGCTCTTTCACCTGTTTCTGGCTATCTGTTCACTATCCCTGTTCTCTGAGGTTAGAAACTCCAGCTCCTGAGATGTGGTGACTGAAAACAGAGCCAGTGCCAGAAAACCTGCATCCTATTCCAGGCTTGGCCACTTATAGACTAACCAGGTGGAACAATTTCAGGGCTCTGTTTTCTTCATTCATAAAATAAAAATAATAATTTTATAAGCTTATTGTCCAGAGTGGTTTGTTAAGATTAAGTGAGCTAATGAATATGAAGACTTCTAGAAAATGCACACTGTGGATGTGTTTATGTCATAAAGAATAATTTCCATATTTTAGTTTGAAGGAAATGTAGAATACAACTAGTCTAATTTACAATTAGATGCAAAAACATGCATTCTTATGCTCTGGCAGATGGACTTCAGTTTCTGCTTGAATACATTTAGTGTTAGGAGCTCTTTACATCTGAAAGCAACTCATTCCAATGTTAAGAAACCATGACAGCAAAAATAATGCATCTGATATGGAGCCCTGGTGGCACAGTGGTTAAGTGCTTGGCTGCTAACCAAAAGGTCAGCAATTCAAATCTACCAGCCTCTCCTTGGAAACCCTACGGGGCAGTTGTACTCTGCCCTGTGGGGTTGCTATCAGCTGGAATGGACTCGACCCAACATGTTTGGGATTTTTGTACATAGCTTATAAATTGACAATATCCACAAGAATATTGACAAAGCAAAACAAAGCAAGTTATATTCTTATTTCTATTTGTCATTATTATCAAAAGAGAGACAATTCAATCAGGCCCAAGTCTCCTATTAAAACAAACAAAACAATCAAAATTTAGTAGAAATGAAACTACAGCCACAAAAACATTTTCTATTCCAAAATTTTGGCTGCTATATTCTGAGATACTAGAGGGTTCATCTTGCATTGATTTTCAGGTTTAGCAAGTCTAGGTTTAACCTGGGAAGAGGTAACAAAAAGGGAAAAATTTAAGAATATGAAAAGGTAGTAAGGAAATAAAGGTGGAAAAAACTTTTTCATGATTACAGTTATCAAAAAATGATTACAACTAGTATAATGGCCAACATAAAAAGGTGCTCAACACATTAATCATCAGAAAACTGCAAATTAAAACTACAATCAGATACCAATATACACACAATAGAAAGGTTAACAAGAAATGAACTGACAATGCAAAGTGAGGATGAAAATGTGAAGAAACTGAAACTATTACACACTGCTGGCAGGAGTTTCAACTGGTACAACTACTTAGAAAATTGTTTGACAAGATGTATTAAAACTAAATATGCATACACCCAGCAAGTCTGAGCCTGGGATGTACTCAACAATGCTGAGTTCTTATATCACCAAAAGAAGTGTACACGAATGTAAATAGAAGCTTTATTTATAATTGTCCCCAAACTGGGTTTGACTCAAATGTCCATTAATAATAGAACGGACAAATAAATTGTAGATTATTCATATTGGATAGTTATGAAAAAGAACAAACTACTGCTACCTGCAAAAATTTAGATAAATCTCACAGATATAATAGTCAGCAAAAGAATACAGACTCAGAAGAGGAAATACATGGCATGATTTCTTTTATATGAAGCTCAACAATGGGAAAATTCAGTTCATGGTGGTAGAAGGAATAAATGCTTACCTTTAGGGGTTAACGAGGAGAGGCATGAGGAAGCCTCCTGAAGTGCTGGAAATATTCTGTATTTTTATCTGTGTGGTAAGAAGGCCCGGTGGTGCTGTGGTTAAGCACTCGGCTGCTAACCCAAAAGTCAGCAGCTGAACCCACCAGCTGCTCCAAGGGAGAAAGATGTGGCTGGCTGCTTACGTAAAGATTACAGCCTAGGAAACCCAATGGGGCCGTTCTACTCTGTCCTATAAGGTCCTTATGAGTTGAATCGACTTGACAGCAACGGGTTTGGTTTTTCGTTGGTTTGTTTATCAGTGTGGTGGTTACACAGGTGTCTATATTTGTAAAAATTAATTGATCTGTATGTTTAAGAACTGTGCACAGAAAATCTACCAGTAGAAACTTATAGATTTAAAATACTATATACTAAAATAGAATTCATCTTTTTTTCCTATCTCAGCTACTTTAGAATACACCAAAATAACATTGCGTGTGATAGAGTCAAATTGGAAAGAGTTGCCAAGAGTTTAATTTGAATTAATTATTGTGTTTGCAGAAGAAAGGCTGCTCTATAATTGTATGTCTTGGCAGTAAAGAAGTATATTTAGCCCTTCTGAATGTCCTCCTGTTTATTTAATACAAGAGTTTATAAAAATGCATTGAAATGTTTCTCACTGATGAAGGCACTCTTCAAAAATAAATGTGTATTAAGTAGCAGTTACTTTATTCACTTCTAAAGCAAAATAGGTCTAACCTGGGTCGACAAATACGTTTAATTGAGAAAGACTGCCTTCCTTTTATGGGATGCTATAGCAAATCCTAATTAAAATAACTTGTACTGCATAACTGTCTTTAGAAATAGAATTTTATAAAGAAAACAGTCACTTGGAAATACATACTGATACATACGCCTGAGTATCATGACCCCGAGGACCTGAATTTTCCAGTCACAGCAAAAAGGACACTGGCTTGGAACTTTACTAACTTCCTGAGGCAGACACGTTTTGGAGGGGGGTTCATCCAGCCCACGACCTCCCTTCTCTGAGAACTGTATACCTGCCAACGAACCCAGGTAGGCCCTTGTCACAGCCACGATTATACTCGATGCTTTCATTTATTCAACGCTCTCCTAAAAATGTCTACCTCCCTTAGAGCGGAGTATGAAAATAAAAGTAATCGTACCCTACTGTTGTTAATAAGAGGAAAATTAAAGAAAAGAGAGACCAACTACCTAGACCATTTAGTATTTTAAAAATAATTCACAAAAAGAGAGGAGAGAGAAAAAACACTAATCTCTTCCGTGATTTTTATTTTCAATTGAATGAAAATGGAAAATTAATCAGGTAAACAAAGGAGAAATGATCCATTACAGAATTTAGTGTAATAAGCTTACATCTTTTATTATGTCTTCATGACATTACAGGTATGGAGGCACAGTGGAGGGGGGCAAGCGGAGAGGGTGAAAGACCCCTATGACAGAAAAGAGCGTGTTTCTGAGAAGGGCATAGAAACCGTGCACCATCAGAGAGGTAACATAAGTCATATCTTTTAACAGGGCCCAACCCCCACCACGGAGCAAAGTTGAGAATCTCCACTGACACCAAGGTTCCACTCCCCTTCAGCACCTCCACCTGTAAAGCTCTTGCCTGCTGCTACCTTCCTCCTAAACTGCTGCTCTCCACATCACCACCCTACACTTGGGCTGGTTTTTGTCTTTACACTGAAAAACTAGAAGATATGTTCTAAGATGCAAAGAAAATTCTCTAATTTCAGGGGAGTAGCCCCGCTCTTGTTTTCACTCAATAAATAGTCAATAAGTGTCTACTATATGCAAAGAATTATGATAAGTCAAGGGGAAGAAAGACTATACTACAGAGAAATAAAACACAGTCTTTGAAAGGCTGGCTGCAAAGAGATTAAAACCTGTGAAGGGAAGTGGGGTGGGTTGGGGAGTGGAGGGGCTGTTTGAGACCAACAGACAAACAAGAATACAATAAAGGAAATAGAAGAGGGAAATGATACCCAAAATGTATCATAATCGGAACAATTCAATTTTACTTCTCCGTAGGAAATAAGACTGTTATGAGACAGTGAAGGCACTTTAAAATCTAGCCCCAATGCCATGGTGAAGGTAGAGACCCCAGTAGTCTCTAGGGATGGGAGTCGAAGGCATGGCTCAAATCAAATGTACTGGGAAATGGTAAGAATAAAGTAAAACAAATAATTCTGTTTTGAAAGAGGCTATGTCAGTACACCTAACTATTGCTAACACTAATTACCACCTCAGCAGTTCCGGAAATTCCTGGATAGACTGGTTGAGGAGAGTCATCTGGTTGACAAGAAAGGTAAGCAGACTTGTCTTTTAGCTGAGCGTTCAATATAACAAGCAAACTAATTTTGACGTGTTTGTCTATTTGGCATGGCTTGGGAGAGGCTGATGGGTTCCAGTCATAGTTCTCATCCCAGGTGTCATTCGGTGCCACTACTGACTAAGTGAAAAGTACAGAAGAACGTAAAAAGAAAGCAGATGGTTACTCTTTAATAATCATAAAGGTGATAACTTTGACTACTGCTTAGCATTTGATAATCAAATAATAATTTACATAGCTATCTGACTGTTGATGATTCTTCAAATTTGTGGGTTACAGCGGTCTTTGAGAACTTCACAACTAAATATATTTAATATCCATATATAATATCCATATTCCCCTCCCACAAGTACACTTATCTTGTTTCAATTTAATGGGGTTTATAGGTCCCCGGAGGTCCATGGGTGTCACAGATAATTTGCTCTCAGCTACTAACCTACAGGTTAGTAGTTCAAACCTACCTAGTGTCAACACAGAAAAAACGCCTGGCAATCTGCTTCCCTTAAGATTACAGCAAAGAAAATCCTATGGAGCGGTTCTACTCTATAACACATGGGGTTGCCATGAGTCAGAATTGGCTGGAAGGCAAAGAAGATTTTTGTTTTGTTTTCATTTATGAGTCCCTGGGAAATCCATATATTGTCCTTTTTTAACCCCCTGAAGGATCTCCTGTCCTTACCTCTCAGTGTTTGAAAACTATAGATTATATTTGTTTTCTTAGCGTTCATCCTTATATTTGTAAACAAATATCCTTTACTGCAAAGGAAAATACAGAAGTGGTTGGGAGATATTAATCCCAAAATAAAACTTATTTATTACTGTAAAATGTTGTTATTTTAGATTTGTTTTTATCACTGTTTTTGTTTTTTGAGAACAATAAAGAGAGGAAAAAAAGGATTAAGGTTTATTTGGAGGAAATTTTGACTTTGATTTCTATAATAAACCATCTTTACATTTTATGGTTTTTTTATATGTCTGCTAATTTAACTAGAGGTAAATTATTAAAGCAAGATAGGCTCATCCCTCAATTGGAGTCCTGTTAATAAAAAATGGTAAGTCTGAAACCATAGTAACAAAATGCTCAATAGTAACATTTTATTTGCCTTAATGTCTGTCAGATTTACAAATGCAGCCAAGAGAAGTAAAAACAAGAAAGTAAAATCCCTTTCCTTCAAAATATTTTGTTATTTTATAATCAAAAGAAGTAAGAATTTATAACTAAGGGGATTAAAATTCATTTCTTTCAAGATACTAAATTTTTTTATAACAATTATACCAATTCCTGGATACGGAGCCCTGGTGGTGTAGTGGTTAAGAGCTCAGCAGCTAACCAAAAGGTCGGCAGTTCAAATCTACCAGGCGCCTCTTGGAAACCCTATGGGGCAGTTCTACTCTGTCCTGTAGGGTCGCTGTGAGTCAGAACCAACTTGGCATCACCTAACAACAACAACAACAACAGATCATCTCTTGAGCATAATCCCACAGACTAAATTTTACTGAAAGAAAAGCAGGTTATTGATTAGTGTTTAGTGAATGGTTCACTATACACACTCCTTTTGAAAATTAGCAGTAGCTAAAAGTAGTAAAAGAATGAAGTACAGATATTAAAAAGTTAGTTGTTCAATTAGTGCGTGTTAAGTAAATAGGTGAATAACATGTTACAAAAATGGTCACTTTGCTACTTATTAAAAGACAAAAAGAATCATGAAGAGATTATAGAATATTTTAGTGAATAGACCTGAGAAATTGTTTACTAACTCTTTTGTTTTGTAGAGGAGTGTGTAGAAACGTGTCCACATTATGGAATAAAGGATTGTTTATCAACATCTGTACTTGGATTCAGATGTTGATTCAAAATATAATCTTGTACCTTATTAGTTTGTGTCCTTGGACAGTCATGTAACCTATCTAAGCCTATGTTTATCAGTTGAAAGAGATTTAACAACCTCATAGGACTGTCAACCTCATAGGATAGCCAGAGTTAAATAGGATACTCTTTAGAAAGATGATTTATGATCTGCACTTCTTTCCTCAAATATTGGTTATAATTTTGAAGCCCCAGGTCAGATTATGAAGCTATTGAAGAGGCAGAACCAGGACTGGGAACCCGGGTTTATTAACTCTCAGTTCTACAGGTTTGCTTAGAGCATGGCACTGCTTTGATCCACTGGCTTCCTGTGGGGCCAAGTGTGGCGTAAAGTGATCACAGCTCTTAGGCTGGTTTGCTCTGCCTGTAATCAGCCTTTTCCCTTTCCCCAATATACTGTACAAATAATAATCAGTTTTACTTGTGCAATGACCAGAGCAAAGTTAGAGAGAACCAGTTATTAAACCCAGCTCCCCATCACCCAGCTCCACTTATGGTCTGTTCTGGTTGCCAGGTATTTATCTGGGTTGAGGTAAAACTCTCACAGGTTTCTGTGCAGGCTATTGTAGCTCACAAGGTACTGGCCAGAGGCAGAGAGGCCTGCTAATGGCCACAAAAATATCTTTCCAGCTAGTCCTGTGGCAGCTGTGCTGTGCTCTGATAGTGTTGTCTGCATTATAGAAACTGAGAAGATTAGAGCGATTACAGAGGCTTTGAAATCTTTGAGTCACCTGCAGTTGAGGTCAGTCCTCTGAACTGACAAAGTCTGTGTTTGGCAGCATTTAATACAGATGGGAGCAGGTCCACCTTTTCATTGGAAGATTCAGCAGATCTTTACAGAGAACAGAAAAGTGAGTCTTCTAAAACGTCATTTCATGGAGTGATGATATCTCATCTTAAAGCATAGACATATTCACTTACAGAGGCAGCAAAATCTGTCCAATTCCAAGTACCTGAGGCCAAAAACATCTTAAAGGCGTGTAGAACATCAGATGGAAATAGTTCATGGTTTGGATAAAAACTGTTCAGCTTCAGGAAAGCCCAAAGCTGCTCGTCCAAGAAGATGCTGAATGGAAAGAAAGAGTGCAGGAACTGAAAGAAAAAGAGAAAAAAAAAGCTTAAAACTCCAAGACACAAAGGAAACAGGTCATAGTGATAAAGAGAGCCAGTTAAAATTTTTGACTGAAGTTCTGCTGAAAACGGTAAACTCACCTGCTCTCTTTAGAGAAGAGTACACAGATGAAGGCAATTTGGAATTAGACAGCAAGAGTGAATCAGAACATTGGAGGCCAAGATTATCACTCAGAAGTCACTTTGAAGAAAATCACTGATCCTATTAACTTAAATGTTTCCTTTAAAAACTTTGCAAGAGAAAAACAAGAAGTATGTTAAAACTTATGCGAAGCAAATCAAATGACCAAAGAGTTACAGTTTAAATCAAAAGTCTCCAACAGAGCAAGCATCCTTACAGTGTGAACATTCAGTTAGAAAATGAGATTCAAACACTTCAGATGAAGATACAGATACTGCCTAAACTACAAGAAGAACATGAAATGTAATTTTGCAGGAAATCAATAGAGGTGAGAAGTTACAGTTTAGAAACAGAGAAGATACTTTCCAATATGTATGGAAACGTTGGCCTTATATGTCAACAACTAGACTGCTACAGGAAGACGGCCAAAGACCTGAAGAAACAATTGGAAAGCACCATTTTCTCCAGCCAGAGGTGGATTAGCTCCCTTGAGAAAATTGGTCAAGTAAGTTGGTTGGTGGTTGTGTCTACAGAGAGAAGGCTAACGATCTAAGGAAAGAAAATGCTCATAACAGGCAAAAGTTGGCAAAATTAGAGTTTGGAGTCCAGATTTTTCCAAGTGTTCCCTTTGTGCTTGCTTTCCTCAGACAGCCCAGGGCAGAGGCCCATGAGAATCCAGCCATCCCCTGCATTTTCAGGTGCCCAGGAGAGCAGGGGTGTTGAGCTGTCAGGGCTCAGGGATCCAGGGTGATATGCAGGATTGATTCAAGCTTACCTGAACTCCTGAACATCCACAAGCACAGCAGGACATCTGATGCGTTTTCTCTTTTCAAATTAATTCCAACTGATGTATTTTTAGTGAAAATTCTGTTACTTAATTAGTGTGACATTTGCTCCTATTGAAATTTTATGTAAGTACAATTCCTAAGATAACATTTCCACAATATAGATAGGGTTCATACAATTCTTAAAATATATATTCCATTTCATTGGCTCCTTTAGAATTAGACTGGATAAGTATTGCATTTTAATTCAGTTAATTGGTCCACTATTACTTATTTTGAGGTTTGACATGACTAGATGGAGATGTTTGAAACATGAAAGATCATTTCTACATGCTATGAGGTGTGAGAAAAAAATCTGTTCAAAAACCTCATATTTACCTCAATAAATGTTGACTGGTTTTAAAAACGAACAAACAAACAAAAAAAGAAAAAAAAAAAAAGAAAAAAAGAAAATCGATGAAAGCCACACCCCCAGCTAACTTATTAGCATTTTTATTAATTTATCTCTAATATCATAGATAAATTTTAGGGAGTTGACATTTCACAAGCATTTGTTTATTATTTTGTTTGTTTCTTTCAATCTTTGCTATGCTGTTTATCATAGTCTATACTGGTCACTAAAGCCAAAGATGAAGAAATTGAAGATTTTCACCAACTTCTGCATTCTGAAGTTGATCAAACATGCAATCAAGATGCACTGATAATTAATTACTGGCGATTAGAATGATAAAGCTGGAAACAAAGAAGAAGGATCAGTAGTTGGAAAATACGGCCTTGGTGATAGATATGACTCTGGAAATCACATAATAGAATTTTGCAAGACTAATGACTCCTTCGTTGTGAGTACCTTTTTCACCAACATAAGTGATGCCTATACACATGGACCTCACTAGATGGAATACACAAGAATCAGATCAACTAAATCTGTGGAAAGAGATAACAGAAAGCTCAATATCACCAGTCAGAACAAGGCCAGAGGCCAACAACTGAACAGACCATCAATTGCTCATATGCAAGTTTGAGTTGAAGAAAATTACACTAAGTCCACAAGAGCCAAAGTACAACCTTGAGTATATCCCACCTGAATTTAGAGGATAGATTTGACACATTGATCACTAACGACCAAATGAATTGTGGAACGAAATTAAGGACATCATACATGAAGAAAGCAAGAAGTCATTAAAAAGACAGGAAAGAAAGAAAAGACCAAAATGAATGTCAGAAAAGACTCTGAAAGTTGCTCTTGAACATGGAGTAGCTAAAGGGAAAGGAAGAAATGATGAAGTAAAAGAGCTGAACAGAAGATTTCAAAGGGCGGCCTGAGAAGACAAAATAAAGTATTATAATGACATGTGCAAAGACCTGTAGTTAGAAAACCAAAAGGGAAAAACATGCTCAGCATTTCTGAAGTTGAAAAGAACTGAAGAAAAAATTCAAGTCTCAAGTTGCAATATTGAAGGATTCTATGGGGAAAATATTAAATGACCCAGGAAGCATCAAAAGAAGATGGAGGGAATACACAGAGTCACTGTACCAAAAAGAATTGGTTGACATTCAACCATTTCAGGAGGTAGCATATGATCAAGAACTGACAATACGGAAGGAAGACGTCCAAGCTGCACTGAAGGCACTGGCCAAAAGTGCACCTGACCCAAGCCATGTTATTTTCAATTGCCTCATACGCATGCAAAAGATGGACAATGAATAAGGAAGACCAAAGAAGAATTGATGCTTTTGAATTATGGTGTTGGCGAAGAATATTGAATGTACTATGGACTGCCGGAAGAATGAACAAATCTGTCTTGGGGGAAGTACAACCAGAATGCTCCTTAAAAGTGAGGATGGCAAGACATCGTCTCACATAGTTTGGATGTGTTATCAGGAGAGGCCAGTCTCTGGAGAAGGACATCATGCTTGGTGAAGCAGAGGGTCAGCAAAAAAGAAGAAGACCCTCAATGAGATGGATTGTTACAGCGGCTGCAACAATGGGCTCAAACATAGCAATGATTGTGAGGATGGTGCAGGACCGGACAGTTTTCCTTCTGTCATGCATAGGGGAACCATGAGTCGGAACTAACTTGAAGGTACCTAACAACAACAACAGCCATATCCCTCGATTTTGTCATTTTAGGTGAGAAATAATAAGCTGATATTTCAACTGCTCTTATTTTTAAGAATTCCATGTTCTGCTCACAACTTATGGAAGTATGTGTTTTCTCCATACTGTTCCCTTATTTTAGTTGATATTTCACTGAATTCAAGATTTAAGTTTCATAATTTGAGACTTAGCATTTCAGTCACTTTCAGGTTTTGTTTGTTTGCTTTTATAAACATTTAATGTCCAGTATAGCCTGCACACAAAAAAAATCAAGTAAACCAAAAATAAACTGTCACTAAATAATTACAAAGTGATCTCCTCTTTCACAGTACCATGACCATCAAAAATAACGTCTACAACACACCCAAAAGCCCATTCCATTCCTTATAGGACCAGGACATTTAACCACTTGAGATTTTGTCTATGAGTAGGAATCATTAGTGAAACTGCTGTCCTATTCTTTTACTTTTTCATTTTTTAAAATTAATGTATAATTTACGTATAATAGAATTCATCTTTTAAATGTGCAGTTCTGCGAGTATTAAAAAGTATATACAGTCCTGTACCCACCACCACAATCCAGTTATGGAACACTTCCATCACTCCCAAATAACCCTGCATCTTTAAATTCAGCCACTTTCCTTCCCTCAAACTCTGGCATCCATACTTTGGTTCTCTATTCCATTAGTATTATTACTGCAAGAATATCATATATATGAAATCAATTTGTATGTGGCCTTTTGAGTTTGACTTCTTTCACATTGTATAATGCATTTATATTTATCCATTTTGTTCTGTACATCAATAATTCATTCTTTTTATTGCTGAGTAGTATTCTATCGTACAGGTGTACCATAGTTTATTTATCTCTTCATCAGTGGAAGGACATTAGGTTGTTACAGGCTACAGGTCACATGGATGATCCCATTCAAACTTCACCATAATGTAATGGGTAAAATTAACACCTCGATATTAGAGGTGATGAAATGAAATCTTAGAGAGGTTAGGTAACTTGCCCTGGATTTGAACCCAGTAGTCTTGCTCCAGGTCTGGTGCCCATCATCACACAGACTGCCCCTTTCAAGTCTGTGCTCCCACCAACATCTCAGAAATAACAAGCACTGTCTACAAGAGTACACAACTTAAGATGATTGATCAAAGGAGTTGATGGTTCTAGACAAGAAAAGTCCTTTGCAGCTTACTTTCCCCATACCCATGAAGTTCCTTAGAAGGAAGGATGGCGAGACTCTGTCTTACACACTTTGGACATGTCATCAGGAGAGATCAGTCCCTGGAGAAGGACATCAGGCTTGGTAAAGCAAAGGGTCAGCGAAAAAGAGGAAGACCTTAAACAAGATGGACTGACACAGTGGCTGCAACATATGGGCTCAAGCATAACAATGATTGTGAGCATGGCGCAGGACCAGGCAGTGTTTTGTTCTGTGGTGCACAGGGTCGCTATGAGTTGGAACCGACTTGACAGCAACTAACAACAACAACAACATACCCCATGAAACTTAACCTTGACAAAAAAATGATTATCTCCTCCTTTAAAATTCATTCATCTTCAGTACAAACATCTAAGAGATGTATGAGTTTGTGCCACAGCAGCACAGTATACAATGCAAGAAATAGTTTCCAATTCATGGTTTCATTTGCCAAAAGAAACTAATTTTTTATCATGCCTTTTCAGTTTATTCTACAACACTGGGGATGTAGAGAATCTTCACGTAGAAAGCCATAATAGCTACAGAAATATTTTTAGTATCCACCTGAGTATGAACTCCAAATAATTCACATAACTTACTGATCTCTAAGTAGAATGGGACTTTAAACATTCTTTTTATATTTATATTTTCTTCGAGAATAGAAAAGTAGTATCAATTATACACACGCTAAAATATAAAAAATTGAAAAACTACAAAAAACATATAAGAATAAAGCATGAAATGATTCACCAATTTATTCAATTTACTCAGTTCATTAACATTAAATTTTAAATATCTTTTACTTGATGGCATCCATTTCTTATAAACATCTTTTGGCAAATAAATGCTGAATAACATGTTAGTGTGATTTCCATATGCTAGACTTCAAAAATTTCTTTTGTGTCCTCCTGGTCTCTAGAATCTATTTATCATTATCTTGGGTGGTTGCTTTACTTGATCTTTACGATTCTTTCATAAATTAAAATTTCCTTTTCATCTTCATTTCATTTGCATTTCATTTGGAGCCCTGGTGACACAGCGGTTAAGAGCCTGGCTGCTAGCCAAAAGGTCAGCAGTTCGAATCTACCAGCTGCTCCTTGGAAACCCAATAGGGCAGTTCTACTCTGTCCTATAGAGTTGCTACAAGTCACAAGCAACTCAACAGCAATGTTTTTTTTTTTTTTTCCATTTACATATGTATTGAAAATTTCAAAATATCATGCTGCTAGAACATGGACCAAAACACTTGTGAAAATGACCATTTCCTACTACCCACAACCCCACTTTTTTCTAATGGCTCTCCCTTTTGATCATTCTCTTGAGATTTCATTCTCTTTAATAGACTGGCTTATGCTAATATGTTAACTTCTGAGAGGTGATGTCTGCAACAAAATGGAGGCTTCTGTAGATTTAATTTAAAGGATTAGCACCACTGTTGGGAATTTCAAAGTCTGTGAAGACTATGTTTTGTGATGGATAGATCCTTGTAATTTCATAACTCAAATTGTGTTCTTGGTTCTAAAAGTGGAAAACATTCTAAACAAGTAGAACACTGAGAATAAAAAAATTCTCTGTCCTATTAAAAAAAATTCACCAACTCACTTATACATTCATCCATGAATAACTTCAACAATATTAATCAGGCACATGTTAACTTGTATCCCTACCAAAGGTGCAGATAAAGAGATTAACAAAACACAGCCTTGCTCTTAGGGGAAGTTTCAGAGAACACTGCACAACAATCATTACAATGGTGTTATGAGTTCCATAGGAGGTATATACACACGGAAAAGTGATGGCACAAACTAGCAGAGGCCAAAATATTCCAAGTGGGGGAAGCATGAGAAAATCAGAGAAAGCTTCAGGAAAGGGGAAATACTAAAAATGAGTTTTTAAAGGATAAAGAAATATAGCAATTATGTAGGTCCTTTGGTATGGAGGAAACATCAGGTGTGGAGTCATGAAGCATGGCTCGTAAGTGGCACTGTGAGTGGCTTAGAATGGTAGGGGATGTGGTTGAAGAGAGCTGGGCAGAGACCAGATCATGAAAGGCCTTAGATTCCATGCCATGAGCTTGACATTATCCTCTGAGCCAGGAGAAACCACTAAAAGGTTTTAACCAGGGAGTAATGTGATCAAATTTATATTTTGAAGATTAATTCTGGTGACGATGAATACTATTCATTTTATAAACTAAAAACAAAAACAAAAAAATCATGAGTGTGTGTCTTTGTGTGTGTGTGCATTCAGTATCTACTACTGGTGTGGCATTAAGGCTATAAACATAAGAAAAAAATAATAAACACAACCCTTCTCTCATAGAGACAGAGTAGTTACTATATATGTATTGGAAGGGAGATGAAGTAAGAGATGGTTGGAAATCCCCAATAAGTAATAATAAAAGCAGTTTTAAGAGGGATGAAATGACAGGCTAGTTAAGCAATGGGTTTAGGAGATATCATTGACAAAACCTAGAAAAAGCAATTAAATGTGGTGTAGAGGTGGTTTAAGAGAGAAAAAAGAAAAAAAAATCTAGAATGATACCCAGGCAGGTTTCTTTCTTGGGAAAAGTATTGAAATAGTATTAAGAGTGGAGATATAGAAGGAGGAGCAATTTGGGGGAGATGGCAAGGAGTTCATCCCTGGACAAGCTTGAGTTAATGAGATATGCAGATGGAGAGGCCCAGATACAGGCCATCTATGAGACAGGAACTCAGTATAGACGCGTAAGCCTGAGAAGCAGATTCACAATTCTTCAACCTCTTGGTGTAAATAAATATTAGCCAGTTCTATGGATGAGGTCACACAGCAAGAGTAGTCAGATAATAGGAGAATGATATTTTAGGTTCATAAAAGTAATATGCTCACTTTGAAGCCACTCTAAACTATCAGAAATTAACTTAAATATGTACAGAATAAAAGACTGGTAGAAGAGAAAGCATCAAAATATTAACGGTGATTGTCTTTAGAGAGTAGGACTTTGAGAATATTTTCTTCGTTTTAATCTTTTCTATTTTCCTAATTTTCTATAAGAAGTTTGTATTCTTTTTATAACAATTTAAAGACTATTTTTAAAAGACATAGTTTTGCTCATTCTGATTATATAAACTTTTAAGAAAATCTCTAAGAACTGACTCTCCACATGAGACAGTAAGCAATTTATTTAAAAGAGCTAAACTGTATTTTATACAGGCCTGGGCCCTTCACTGGCTCCGCAGGAGAAAGACGTGGCAGGTTGCTTCTGGAAAGATTTATAGCCTTAGAAACCCTACGGGATCTCTGAGTCGGAATCCACTCGATGGCAGTGGGTTTGGTTGTTTTGGTTTAGGCCCTTCACTTAAATTATTTCATTTAATTTTTGAAATAATCTCATGGGGTAGGTGTTGTTATCCTCATGATTCTTTTACATGTAAGGAAACTGAATGTGGAGAAATTTAAATTGTCTAAGCTCACACGTCTTACGTGGGTTCAAAGGAAGCTGAGGTCAAATTCATCTTGGGCTGAGCCAAGTTGTGCTGCTCACTTGGGTCTCAGATGACTGAGTAAACAAGAAAGCTGTGGAGTTAGAAGTTCCTTTTAAAAATGTAAATTTTAGAGCACCATCTCTTCATTTAGACCTCTAACTATCAAGTCTGTAGCTCACTAAAAGCATAGTTTTCCTGGTCGATTTTTCTGGCATGGGAATGTAGCCTGACAATTTAATAATCTTTTGAAAGTCATAAGCCAATATATACTTACTAATTGACTGATTTATTGAACTAGAGAAGTTTTCACTTAATAGCCTACTTTTAAATCATTCATCCAAAACTTCTTTTGCATGATTTCAGCCACTGCAAATGATATTCCTTAGGTATATTCACTGGTCATGTGCATGCATTTGGTCACAATCACACACAAAAGTCCCATTCCAGTGTGCAATAATCTGATAGAATATTTACGTAAGTGTGCTCTCACTATACTTTTGATCATCGTCTTTGGCCATCATAAACATATGCTGTGCCACTGCTTTTTCAAACACAGAAGTTCTTCCTTACCAAATATGCAGCACTGATGTAGCACTTGTGTGTCAGCCACTATTCTAAGCACTTCATAGATATTAGCTAAACTTTTTACCTCACAACAGCCTTGTGAGATAGGTATTGTTATTATAGTCCCCCTCTTACAGATGGGATCCCTGGTGGCACAGTGGTCAAGAGCGATGGCTGCTAACCAAAAGGTCAGCAGTTCGAATCCACCAGCCACTCCTTGGAAACCCTATGGGGGGAGTTCTCCTCTGTCCAGTAGGTTCACTATGAGTCGTACTCAGTGGCAATGGGTTTTAACGAGGACAGTCTATGAGATACAGATTTGGAGGAGCCCTGTGCCCCATGGATCATTTATTCCCCCTCCATACAAATCTAGGAACAGAAACCTCAAGTGGACTTCATGTATCCAGTAAAGCTCTGACTCAAATTCCCCACTGTCACATACGAGGCAGTGTAAGACCAGACAAAACAAAATATGACTGTGGCTGAAGAGAGAAAGATAACAGGGCAGAAAACACACATCTCAGGAAACAGAGTCTCTGCCAGTAATTTAATTGCCGAATCATTAATAGTGACTCTGAAATTTTCATTGCAAGATTGAGCCAGCAAGGGTTAGAAAAAAGACCAAAACTTTCGGGTTCAACCACGGATCTGCCATTTACTTGTTGAGTGACCACACATAGAACATAACCTCCCAGAGTCTCTGTTTTCTCATTTACAGGAAGGAGATACAGACTGTTTTACAATGTTGGTTGAGATAATACATGGAAGAATTATGTAAAATGTAAAAGCATTACTCAAACTTAAGATATTGTCATTATGGCTAAGCAATCACAGTTTATCACCCTCTGTTACCACGCTCTTCATCCAATTAGCGACACCATTCTAAGTATAAACTATGGTTTCAAAACATTTTTCCCTATGGTGTAGGCCATATTTACTTCATTGGTATTTATACACATTGTTAATACTTTTTAACTTTTGCATATCTATGTGCGCATGTTTGTATGTATATGTACATATTATTACAAAATGTTTATTTGTCTGTATTCTGGATTTGGTTTCTCTGTTCTGTATCTCTCCATAAGACTTATTATAGAACTCTTGATCTTATCAGCACGACCTATGATATCTTTTTCTGGAAGATATGAAAAATGTGGGGATAGTAAAAACCAAACCAAACCTGTTACCAAAATAACAGGTGGGAAATTTCTCGCAAATAGATTGTTCATAACAAAAATATGTAAATTATTTTTTCCCTAGATATTCATTGTTGAGGATCAATTGTGTGTGTATTTGTGTATGTGCATGTATGTGTATGTTCTGGTGAATGATATGGTTTTAAAGCCTTCTCTCTTAAATTACATAATAGAAACTATATTGAATTATTGAATGTTATAAAAGCAAATAATAATAGGAAAAAATATATGTAAAAATCTCTTGTCAGAAATAGTCATTCAAAATTAAAAAAAAATAACCTTATACAGATTTAGCACTAAAACTGAGTCTGAATTCAGCAGGTAGCTCCTATTGCTTTTGTTCTGTTGAAGGAAGGAGGAAGTTATTGCAGTTGTAACTTTCAGGCTGCCATTTCTTCTGAAGAAAATAGTTTTTAATGGCAAAGGCCCAGTACACTGAACAAGATTTATTATATTGTTTCAAAGAATAATAATTTCCAGGTAAAATCTAGCAATAGGTAACAACAGTGAAAATTATCACAGCTGACCTCTTTTTTAGGGCTTTTTGGAACCCCACATATAAGCTGAGTAGGAATTTAAGAGTCTGGAAGGAAACAAATAAGTTCAAGATAATACCTGCCTTGCGAAGAGAGCTGGAAAGTGAATTAGCCCAGAGACAGTGGTTGAACTTTATATGCAAAGAAGAAAACATGAATTCAGTCATCTGTAGAAAAGGGCCATTCTAAGTATGACTATAAGATTTTCGGCTTTACTAATTAGATAACTTAATTTTAACTTTACTTTGCCCCTAGTATTGTTGGAAGCCACCCAGATATAAAGCTCATGTAAAGAAAGATAATGATCATGGATAGGAACAGCCATATTTTTAATATCAGCACCAAAATAAGTGCATAATTTTTATCACCTTTCCATTCAACTGTGAAATACTGGCTTCATGTTTCTTCATATTTCTGTCATAAATGTGACCTACTTTTCATGTTATTTTCTAAGTAAGGAAATATACTAGTAAAAATGCATGAAAAGATTTCAAATATTGAAATACTTCTGAAATGTAGCATCCGTAAGATACGACATAAAACATTTTCACAGAACTGGTCATGTCCCTTGATTAAGAGATGCTAATTTTCTTAAAATTTTAATTTTTCTAAAATTTTGAATAGATCGCCTGGTTTCACAGAAGAGCATGCTGCTGCATTTAATTCTGTGACACTATCCCAAATACAAATTTAGAGACGTATAGCATTTTCTTTCACCACAGAATCAACTAAAAAAAAGGAGAAAAAAAGCACTCTATCGAGTACACACCATGCTACTGGTGTGACTGTGTGCATGGTCACAAGTACGACCAAGTGTGAGTACCAAGAGAAAGGAAATAACACAGGCTGTGATGATGATCAAATAGTGGCATGACATCTGCGGGTGGCTCTATGGGTCCTGGAGTCTACCCTGTGATTGCACTGGCTCTATAGTAAAAGTGCCCTTCTTAATGCAATTAATCTACTGTTCTTCGAGTTTATTAATGAGTGTGACCTAGATCCAACACTGATGGTTTTCTACATTTGGAGATAAGACATTGGGAGTACACTGGAAGTAGTGATTTAAAATTCATGTGCATTTAAAAAATCGAATTGAATAGCAATTCCCCTTGGGATTATTCTTTGTATATTGAAATAGTTTTGGGATACACTTTTAAAATTCTCTAGCTATTATCTTTTTATATTTACTTATTTATTCATTAATCAATCTAGAGACATTTAACAGCTCCTTCAATAATCATTAAAATATTCTATATATTTTGCTATTCATAAGGTTTTCACTGGCCGGTTTTTTAGAAGTAGATCACCAGGTCCTTCTTCTTAGTCTGCCTTAGTTTGGAAGCTCCACTGAAACCTGTCCACCATGGGTGACCCTGCTGGTGTTTGAAATACCAGGGGCATAACCTCCAGCATCACAGCAACACAAAGTCGGCACAGTAAGACAAACTGACAGACGAAAAAATCCGTATTTGGGTCCATTTCAAAGAAAGATGATTCAACAGAATGGGGAAATTATCAAACAATATCATTAATATCACACATAAATAAAATTTCACTAAAGATAGTTCAAAAACATTTGCAGCAGTACATCGATAGGGAGCTGCCAGTAATTCAAGCTGGTTTACAGAAGAGGATGTGAAACAAGGCATATCATTGCTGGTGTCAGATGGATCTTGGCTGACAGCAGAGAATACCAGAAAGACGTTAATCTGTGTTTCATTGACTACACAAAGGTATTCAACTGTGTGGGTCACCACAAATGAAGAATGGAAAGAATGGGGATTCCAGAACACTTAATTGTGCTCATGAGGAACCTGTACATAGACCAAGAGGCAGTCATTTGAACAGAACAAAGGGATGCTACGTGGTTTAAAACCAGGAAAGGTGTGTGTCAGGATTGTATCCTTTCACTGTACTTATTCAATCCATATGCTGAGCCAACAATCTGAGAAGCTGGACTATATGAAGAAGAACATGCCATCAGGATTGGAGGAAGACTCATCAACAACCTGCAATACGTATGATGACACAACCTTCCTTGTTACAGAGTAATAGGTAACAACCTAGTGAAAATTACCACAGTTGATCTCTTTTTAAGGGTTTTTTGGGACCCCACATATAAACTCTCAGTAGGGATTAAAAAGTCTGGAAGGAAACAAATAAATACAGATAATAGCTGCCTTGGAAAGGGAGCTGGAAAGAGAACGAACCCAGATACAGTGGTTCAACTTTAGATGCAATGAAGAAAATATTAATTCAGTTATCTGCAGAAAAGGGCCATTCTAAGTACGACTGTAAGGTGAAGAGGGTTTGAAGCACTTACTGATGAAGATCAAAGGCTACAGCCTTCAGTATAGACTACACCTAAACATAAAGAAAACAAAAATCCTCCCAACTGGACCAATAAGCAACACCACGATAAACAGAAAAAAATACTGAAGTTGTCAAGGATTTCATTTTGCTTGGATCTACAATCGACACCCACGGAAGCAGCAGTCAAGAAATCAAAAGACGCATTGCATTGGGCAAATCAGCTGCAAAGACCTCTTTAAAGTGTTCAAAAGCAAAGATGCCACTTTGAGGACTAAGGTGCACCTGACCCAAGTTATAGTATTTTCAATCTCCACATACCCATGTGAAAGCTGGACAATGAATAAGGAAGAACAAAGAAGAATTGCTGCATTTGAATTATGGTATTTGCAAAGAATATTGAATATACCATGGACTGCCAGAAGAACAGACAAATCTGTCTTGGAAGAAGTACAGCCAGAATGCTCCTTAGAAGCAAGAATGGCAAGACTTCGTCTCATGCACTTTGGACATGTTATTAGGAAGGCACAGTCCCTGGAGAAGGACATCATGCATGGTAAAGTAGAGGGTCAGCAAAAAAGAGGAAGACCCTCAATGAGATGGACTGACACAATGGCTGCAACAATGGGCTCAAACATAACGATTGTGAGGACGGCCCATGCATAGGGTTGCTATGAGTTGGAACTAACTCAATGGCAAAAACAACAATATGTTATGTTTAGTTTAAAACCAGTCTCTGGATCTAAGAGAAAGCTATTGTGACGTACAAGTTTAAAAAATCCTTAGGATTTAAGTGTGTTTACTAGAGAGCCATAGTTAGTTCTACCCAAGACCTACTGACCCTTGAAGGTAAGCTCTAGTTGTTAACTGCTGTCTAGTTGGCTGTGACTCGTGGAGAACCCACGCACAACAAAACGAAATGCTGCCCAGTCCTGCCCCATCCCCAGGATCTGTTGCAGATGAAATCATTGTGATCCATACGATTTTCATTGGCTGATTTTTCAGAAGTAGATAGATAGGCCTTTCTTCTTAGTCTGTCTTAGTTTGGAAGCTCCGCTGAAACCTGTTCAGCATCATAGCAACACACAAGCCTACACTGACAGACAGGTGGTAGCTGTGGATGAGGTGCATTGGCCAGAAATTGAACCCAGATCATTCCCATGGTTGGTGAGAATTGTACCACTAAACCACCACGGCCTCCATGTTGTTGCTATTCAGTCAGCTCTGACTCATGGTGATCTTATGTATAACAGAACAAAATATTGCCCAGTTCTGAGCTATCTCCATGATCTTTGATATATTTGAGCCCACTGTTGAGGCTGTTGTGTCAATCCATCTCATTAAGGGTTTTCCTCAATTCTGCTGACTCTCTACTTTACCAAATGTGATGTCTTTTTCTAGCGATTGGTCTTTTTTGATAATGTGTTCAAAGTAAGCAAGACAAAGTCTTGCCACCCTGGCTTCTAAGGAGCACTCCGGTTGTATTTCTTCTAAGACTGATTTGTTTATTCTTCTGGCAGTCCATGGTATCTTCAATATTCTTTGTCAACACCACGATTCACATGCATCAATTCTGTTTTTCTTTTTCATTACCCAGCTTTTGCATGCATATGACGCTATTGAAAAGACCTTGGTTTGGGTCAGTTGCACCCTAGTCATCATAGTGACATCTTTGCATTTTTTAAAACTTTAAAGAGGTATTTTGCAGCATATCAACTAACTGTGAAGTAATTATAATTATTCTCTAGGACAATAATATCACTTAAGTCAATGAGATGCAGGTAGTCCCTGGGTTATGAACGTACAACTTACAGACAACTCGTACTTCAGAACAAACTGCTGTAAAGCCTATTATATTAAAACTTTGAGTTAAATACAATAGTTCATAATAACAAACGCACGCACTACTTTGTGACATTCATGAAAAAATTGCTTGGTTTGGAAGTGTTTCTTAAGTGTTTTATATACACCCTTTACCAAACACGTTGCCATCAAGTCGATTCTGACTCCTTGTGACTCTATAGGACAGAGTAGAACTGCCCCATAGGGTTTCCAAGGAGTGGCTATTGGATTCAAACTGTCGACCTTTTGTTTAGCAGCCGAACACCTAACCACTGTATCACCAGGGCTCCTTAACTGACAACTCACTCATGCAAAATCTTTTTATTTTTTGCATATGTATATAGACTATATGTGAAAACAACTATACAGAAATGGCATAAATATCACGAACTGTCTAAATTTACTTAAGGGAAACTTTGCCAGTTTCCAGAAGGATACTGTTTATTCTCTAGAGAATCTCTCAATCTTACACTTGGCACAATATAATTTTAAATATCATGTTTTGAACATTTTGTATAAATATCTTCATTTTAAAACTGTATTGGGAAAAAGGCTACAATAACTGTCTATGGGTTGGATCATATCCTGGCTGTTTCTAATGCAATTTGTCAAAATCCCGAGTATTTGATGAATGAATGTTTGTCCTGCTCAATCCATCTGCATCATTAAAGAAAACAACAAATGGCAATATTAATTCCAAAATACAGTCTTCAAATAGGCCAAAGATTTCTGGACAGCAGTACAACTAGTCCAGACATTAAGAAATCTGTTTAATGGTATGAACAAAAATGTTCTAGGAAAGCATTTTTTAACCTGAAAGAGGAAAGATGGGGAAAACATGGGAAGACATTTATCTTTACTTGCTGTATATATTATTTCAAATAGTTGTTTATATTGAAATTAAGCATTTTTCAAACTAGTAGCTATTCCTTACAAATGTACCATATAAAATTGTTGTTAAGAGGTATTTGACTTTCTGTTGATTAAGATAAAATTATCTGAAATAAAGATAAAATGATAAATGATCAATAGTGGTAAAATAGTATTATATCCCTGACACTTGCTATGAAGAAAGAAGTTTCTATTTTTAACAAGCTAAGGAATCTTAACAAAGAATGCACAGCTCCGGGACCTTTCCCTATCTTGTTGTTAGCTGCTGTAAAGTTGACTTCGACTCACAGCGACCTTCTGTATAACAGAATAAAACACTGCCCAGTCCAGCATCATCCTCACAATCATCAGCATGTTCAAGTCCATTACTGTGACTGTTGTGCCAATCCGTCTCACCCAGGGTGTCCCACGCCCTTGTTGACCTTCACCAAACATGATGTCCTCCTCTGGTGATTGATCCCTCCTAATGATGTGTTGAAAGCAAGTAAGTGGGACAAAGTTCTGTTGTGTTGCATTAGGTTTCCATTAGCTGATTTTCAGAAGTAAATAACCAGGCCTTTCTTCCTAGTCTGTCTTAGTCTGGAAACTCTGCTGAAATCTGTCCATTATGGGTGGCCCTGCTGTTATTAGAAATACTGATGTCATCGTATCCAGCATCATAGCAACACGTAAGCCACCACCATACAACAACCGACAGACACATGGTGGTCCCTATATTGGCCTATACGTTTTCTGCAACAAACACATTTGTGACAGTACAGATTGTTTTTCCTCTGTTAATTTTTACAGGAAACGTACTTAGAAACTTTTCCAGATGAGTATGAATACACAGTGAAACCTGTGAGAGCCAGAATGCAACAGGACTTCCTTATTTTTCCAGATCTCACAAGCTTTCTGCCTTTGACAGGTACAATCTTATTACTTTTCTATTGCTCATTTTAGTGGAAAATATTTGAGTTTTCCTTCTCTGACAGGTTTCTGCCTTACGCAGTTTCTGGCTTTTGCAGGTTTTACTGTATATACATAGCGATCCCTCCTCTTTATTCTTCCGCCACAGAAGATCACTAGGAATCATCTTGAGGTCATTTTCTTGTAGGTGTTGCTAGAGTACATGTCTACCTGAGCCTTGAGACATCCTGTTGTGTTGTTGTATGCTATTGAGTTGATTCTGACTCATAGCAACACTGTAGGACAGAATAGAACTGCCACGTAGGGTTTTCTAGGCTGAAATCTTTACGGGAGCAGACTGCCAGGTTTTAACTTCTATAGAGCAGCTGGTGGGTTCTAACGGCTGATCTTTCAGTTAACAGCCAAGTGCTTAACCATCGTGCCACTAGGGCTCCTGTACCTCCTACTCTCTAGCAAAATTCATCTGGAGAGAGAAAAACATAAACTTAAAAACAAAACTCAGACATGGAAAAATCAAGTTTTCCAAATTTTTATTTTGACTTTGACTTCAAAGGAATCCTATATGGAATTAGCTTTGTAGAATATGAAAGGAAGAGAGGGATTTGGCCAAGAGAACAGAAGGATAGGATCAAAGTGCAGACTGTAAGGAAGGCTGCAAAACACTTTGCTGTTCTCATAGTTATTGGCTGTATACTTTCAACAAAACCAAATTCACTCAGACTAGTCAACTAAGTAGCAAGTGATGCTAATGATAGCATTTTAAATGTTTTAATGGAATGATTTAATTTATTTCAGCAAGAAGAATTTTTTTTTTCTTTTCATCCAAAACCAAAATAAACAGATAAACCTTTGAATACTGCAAATTTCTACTCAGCATTAATTTTCAATGTGAGGATGGACTACTTAATAATTCATTGCAGCAAAAATCAATATGGTGCTTGTTTGGATTTTTAAAAATAAATCAGAATTTTACATATAAATGAACATAGTCTACCTTAAGCAAGGTATATCTATCTTAAGATGTTATTATTCCAGTATTGCCATTCAAAATATTTTTGGAATTCTCTTTATAGTGAAATTTAGGATGCCTGAAGAAAATCGCTTCCAGTACTTTCACAGTTTTTTTAAGGAAAATATTTTGTTATGACTACAACTATCTGCTTCATGAAAAATTTAAAAAAAGATATCATAAAACCAAGAAATGTAAAAATAATGAAATAAAGTTACCCATAACTCCTTTACCGTATTAACCTTTTTAATACCAACACTATGAAAAAGAGACAGCAAACTAAGAAAAAAAAAATTTATCTAATAAAATACAGGTAAAAATAAGATTTTGGAATAGGCATTATTAAAACATGAAAGGAAAAATAGTATAAAAGATAAACAAAAATAAAATTGTATATTTTCAAAAGAGAAGAATAAAATAGGAAGATCTAATAAGATTAATAAATAAAAAGGGCACAAATGACTCAAATGTAACATTTGGAGATATAGAGAAACAATAAAATCATGAGAAAATGATGTAAGGAATAACTACCTGGGAAAAAATAAAATTAACAAAATTGATTCAAGAAATAAAAAACGTTGTTGGACATATACTATATCTGAAATTTAATCCACAGGCAAATATTTATTCATCATATAAGCACCATGCTCACATAGTTTTACTCACAAGTTTCACCAAACTTATAAGAAACCAGTAATCCCTACCTTATACAATGGTTCCAGGTTATAGAGAAAGCGAAAAAACTACCAACAATGTCATTTTATAAGATTTTCATAACATTGAAACCAAAATTAGAAAAAGGCAACATAAGAAAAGAATATTATGAGCATAGATTTAAAAATCTGAATAAAATATTAGCAAACTGAATTCAACAACATAGAAACAAATTAATATATCATGACTATGATTTATTCAAACAATGCAAAAACAGTTTACTAGGAGAAATTTTATTACTGTAATTTGCTACATTAAAAATTTAAAGGAGAGGTTATTTTTAATCATTAAAGTTGATACAGGAAAAAATAATAATAATTCAATAAGCTTCAACAGTCAGTCAGATAAAACACAAACATCTCTTAGCAAACCAGGAACAATGAGGAAGGTCCTATTCTATTAAACACCTGTAGCCAACATCATACATAAGAGTGAGATGTAGAGAACATTTGTTTAATATCAGGAGCAACTCAAGAATGCCTACTGTCACCACTTACAAATTTTTAAAATCCTAGAAGTGGCCACGAGTGAAGGGAAACAGGCACTTTCATACACCTTCTCTGTGATGACACTCACCTGGGCAGGGAAACCTGCAGTGTCTGTTAATATAAGAGTGTGCTCACTATATGACTTGGCAAGTCTCTGTATAGAACCAGGAGTATAACCTAAACATCTATCAATAAAGGAATTGTTAACCCATGATGTATCTACTGTATTACCAACAAAGAAAAATCCTCAAGACATATGTTGGGGAAAAAGAAAGAAAATTGCAGAAAATTATATACACTGTGCTACAATTTAAATTTTAAAAGAGCGGCAAACAATATCATATGTTTTACAGGCACATAAATTGTATCCATGTACCTGCAAATAGTTCTAGAAGAATCCCCACCAAACTGATGACAGCTGTCATTTCTGAGAAGTAATTATGGATGTTGTCACAGAGGACTTTAGCTTCATCTACAATGATTGAATGAGTCTACATTGGTATCTTACATCTGTAATTATACATAAATAAATTTTAATTATTAGATGCCAGTAAATTATATTTTCCTAAATTAATAAAATGTTAAGTTTGCTGCTTGCATTTTAAAGAGAATGTTTCCACTATGACAGTATTCCCAAATTTCTGAGAGAGATGAGATTTGTAATGACACCAGAATTAGCCTTATGACCAATATTAAAAACAAACAAAAACTCTTGGGAAATAGATCATGGCCCAGCTTTTACCTTATATTTCTTACTCCTAATGAATGGAGGTTATGAATTCTAGATTCTTCTCTACTGAACAATTCTCTTCTCATTTACAACTACTGTAGGTTCCCCACATTTGCCTGGAGAAAAACCACGACGATTTTATTTTGCTAGAGAACGTTTAGAGCCCTTACAATCACCATACATCTTCTCCTTAGCCCAGAGGGAGAAGCAGAGTTCTCTAAGGCAATGTGGGTGCGCTAAAGGCTCATGCAGAAAAAGAAGAAGACCAAAATCCTACCATTCTGTAACCACTGAGTAGGCTGCAAGCCAGGAGGCCTAGGTTCTAGTCCCCGCTTTGTTGTGTTACTTGGTCACATCTTGGGGCTTATTTTTCTCATCTAGAAAATAAGAAAGTTAAATCTGTCAGCTTCTTTCCAATTCTATAATTTGGTGAAAGAATCTCTGATTAACTGATCAGTATGCACCTAGAAACGCCATTATCGCTTACGACAGCTTGGGCCAACTACTGCAATGTTAATGCTTTGTGCCTACCGTCAATTCTATCCTCTGAAATATTTATCACTAATATAATTGCTAAGTGTAGGTGTGTTTTTGGAGAAAACTCTATTATTAAAAAAAACAAAAAACATTGCTGTCCAGTCGATTCCGACTCATAGTGACCCTATAGCACAGCGTAGAACTGCCCCATAGGGTTTCCAAGGAGAGGCTGGTGGATTTGAACTGCTGACCTTTTGGTTAGCAGCTAAGCTCTTAACCACTGCACCAGAGCATGATAGTAAGAGGTAGCATAGGCAATGTCTGTCATACATTCTCAACTAGAAGCAGCAAGAGGTATTGTGTTTACATGAACCTTAATTCTTCCTCCTTTATAAGGACTTATCTAAATGAAAGCAAAAGTTTCTTGGTGATTGTGTTTAAAAGCCCTTTACTGGATTTCTCAGAAAACATTCTTGAGCAAGGGTATGGGTTATTTAATTCTAAGTATAGCTGGTTTACTCATTGGCAAAAAGAGGGTTTGGCTTCATGAAGGACAAGAACTTGCCTGTCGTTAAGTAATGCTTCCAAGGGCTTGTCATGGCATCACCCTCCCCTGTTACCTGCCTCCAAACTGCCTTTCCCAGATTCACTTCACGGCTGAGAAAATTAGATTGTGAGCAACTGGAGAGGAACCATGGTAAGATGAGTTACCACACAGAACAGCACAGAAATAATTCTTAGGCAGCTAGAAAATAACACGGGGTGGTGACCAGGAAGTGAAAGTTCCCTCTGAGACTATCAGGCAGCCATCCTGGGGCAAATGGAGGGTAGGCACCAGGGAAGTGAGGGTTGGAAATGGCTTTTGATGGTAAATACTTGGCAAGCTGTATTGAACTGAAGCAGAGAGGGTACAAGGCTCCTTGGCTTAGGGCTAAGGTCTTGCCAGATGCTATCATTAATTTTAATAATTTCAAAGCCATTTTGCTAAATTATTTTTTGTTTTCTGTTTTACTACTTTTCATAAGTAGTGCTGAATCATCGAGATTAATTCCATCCCTGGAGTTTTCTGGGGTTTTTTCTTCTAAATGAACAAGTTGACATCATACAAAAGGGCTTAATATTGAAAAATGACTCCCACATTGAAAGAAAGTAGCAAAAGCTTGCTAAGTCCACAGTATCTGGCATATTGCATCCTCTGTATTTTGAGCATCATCACCAGCTCCACCTCACCCTAGCTCCCTAACAGGAAAAGAAAAACAAATTATAGCAAAATCACTTCTAGTTGTTATAATGGATTATAAGAGCAGAATAGAAACTTCATGACTCTTCTAAAAAAAATTAGACTGACAGATTAATAGGGGTGTGTGTGTGTGTGTGTGTGTGTGTGTGTGTCTGTGCATGTTTGTCCCAGTTTCCTGAAGTACTGTGCCAAAACATATTGGGATAGTTGCTATCAGTAACTGAGAGAATAAGATTGAAAGCTAGGCAAGTGAAGGCTGAGTTGAGTCATGATTGACTGATGTTGTTGGTCCAGTGCCTTTGTGTTCCCTGGATAGCCATCTGGAATCCATGCAGATATTAGACTTGAATGATTTAAAAATACTCAATAAATTCTATTGATCTGAGGGTAAATTGTGATATATTCAAACATAAAGGCATTTACATAAAATTACTTCACCAAAAATTATCTATTAAAGTCATTTTAAATGGTCTGGCCATCGGTGATTTGTACTGATCATCTCTAACTTGTATGTATTAAACTGCATCTAATATGTTTCTTTCAATAGTTAATTTTATATCATCTAAATATCACTATCCTCTTTCTTAAAAAGTTGTTGCCTTAAGTTTCATCAGTTTCCAGTATCAACTCTGCTCATAACTGAAAGACAAAAAATTCCTATTAATTTGTTTAATGTTTATGTATTTTATTTAAAAAAATTTATTGTACTTTCTGTGAGCACTAAGTCGGGCCCTTTTCAATCTCCATATCAAAAAGGCTAATTCTTTTTATCTGAATTTGAGGACTTGAGTCCTAACGCCAGGAAAAAAGTAAGGACAAGAACAAGTAAGTAAATATACCTTCCAAAAAGAGTTAAAATCACATATTTTTCCCTTCTATGCTTGCTGATTGTAAAATTTTCTTATTGCCGTTTAAGTTTGGAATCTTTCTGAATTCTAGGCTAAATATAGGAATAGCCAAATGACCAAAAACTTGTGAATGAGTAAACAAACTGTGGTATACACACATCACAATGGAATATTATTTAATAACAAAAAGGAATGAAGTACTGATGCATGCTACAACATTCATAAACCTCAAAAACATTAGGCTAAGTGAAAAAATCCAGTCATAAAGGACCATATATTGTATGAGTCCATATTATATGGAATCTTATTTGGCAACTAAAGGGAATGAAGTCCTGATACATGCTACAGTACTGATAAACCTCAAAAACAATAAGCTAAGTGGAAGAAGCCAGGCACAAAGGACTATATATTGTAAGATTCCATTTATATGAAATGGCTAGAATTTACAAATCTGTAAAAGCAGAGAGTATGTTAGTGGTTGTCTAGGGCTGGGCAGCAGTGGATGGGGGAAAAGGAGGGGCAGTGGGAGGGCTAGTGAGAATTGACTGCTAAAGGATATAAAGATTTTTTTTGAGATGATGAAAATGTTCTAAAATTTGATTACAACTCTATAAATATACTAAAAGCCACTGAACTGTACACTTTCAATGATGAGTTATATGTCATGTAAATTACATCTCAATGAAGCTGTTTTTTTTAAAAAAAAAAAAAAAAGACATGCATAGAAGAGGGAAAAAAAACTATAAAGAAAAAAGTACACAATTAGGTCCTACCTCTAAAGTTTACATTCTGATACTGGACTCTTAATTATACAATGTGGCACACATGGAATTCCACTCAATTATATACCTGGTGTATCTAAAACTCTGTTCCTCCATCATACACAAATTATTCTGCTATGTAACTATCAAGCAGAACTACATACGTCTCTTATCTATGGGGAAAAAAAATAAAAGCCACATTTATTGCTAAATTATGTGCCACGAACATTGTTGGAGGGAAAGTAAAAGGTGAATGCTGCCTTCTACCAGGGGTGCTATGGTTTAAAGCTAGTGTGATGCTCTTTCTGAATCCCTGCATTTGCATCGTGCTGAGACTTAGGGCTGAATTAGCAGAGACCATTTTAGGAGCCTACACATGCAGTCATTTACAAACATGTAATGACATGGCCAAGCCCAAAACTGGATCCACACATGTCTGGGTATGGCTGAAGGATCATTGCTTTGGCTCCACAGGGAATGAGGAGACCCTGTGGAAGAACTCATTTGGCAGGAAGAGGACATCAGGTAGACTAGTTTAGCCAGATAACCGAGCCTTGGTCAGGAGATTGGAGCAAAGTACATTGTGGTCTCTGTTACTTGGATTTGCCTTTCAGAATCAGCTCTCAAGGATTTTACCTGACCTTGACAGCAGAGCTCTTAACCACTGCGCCACCAGGGCTCCACTCAACCTATAAGGAGCTGTAAAAGATGAGGTAGATGTGCATGGGTGGGGAAAGCAAAAGTATAAGACCGGAATGTTTATGATTCTCTTGACTGTGAACAGGTTTGGTTTTTGTTTTTACTTACATTCTTCTTTCTGCCGTAGAAACAAACAAACAAAAAAAGCAAACCCGTTGCCATAGGGTTCTAACATTCTGGTCTTATACTTTTCCTTTGTATAAGTGGTTAAGAGCTTGGCTGCCAACCAAAAGGTTGGCAGTTCAAATCCACCAGCTGCTTCTTGGGAACCTTATGAGCCAGTTCTACTCCGTTTTATAGGGTAGGAATCGACTTGATGGCAGCGGGGTTCGGGTTATATGTTGAGTGTCTCTGGAACCACAGGCAGGCCCCTGGACCCTGTTCTAGATTACAGAGGGCGTGGTAGCAAAATGCTGAAGGGAAAATCCACACAAATGTTTCATCTTTCCAGGAAGCGAGCGAGAGGGGTACAAAGGAGAATAGCTGCTGAAATCAGTTGAGAAATAAAGTGAAAATTTCAGAGTGAATTGAAATGATGTCCAAGATATTGTCAAGTAAAAATAAATAAATAAAGTGTAGAACAGTATGTGTAGCACACCATCATTTGTGTGAAAAATAAAAAATATGTGCATTTGTATTTGTCTTTGTATGCACAGAGTAACTGAGAGGATTAACAAGAACTGATAACATAGGTCAACTCTAATGAAGGACTTTGAGGTTTAGGAAGAGGAGTCGGAGGGCAATTTTTCCCTGTTTGTCTTTTGCACTTCTAAAATTTTGAACCATATGGGTATATTATCTGCTTAAAAATAAATAAAAATTAACACAGAATAGCATTGTATACAGTACATATTCCCCAGAACAATGAGAGGAGTCAAATGTACGGTGCCTATGATTCAAGAGCCTTCTCTGGGTCCCTATATCCAGGTTTTCAGTTGCCAAAATCACTAATGGGGTAGGATACAGCTGGCTGATAAAAAAGCTTGGCCTGGTAGCAGTGAAACAAATATCAACACCATGGGACTAGGACAATGGGTGTCATGGATTGAATTGTCTCTCCAAAAATATCAGCCAACTTGGTTAGTCCATGAGTCCCAGTATTACGTGATTGTCCACCATTTTGTCATCTAATGTGATTTTCCTATGTGTTGTAAATCTTACCTCTATGATGTTCAAGGAGGTGGGATTAGTGGCAGTTTTGTTAATGAGGCAGGACTCAATCTACAAGATTAGGTTGTGTTTTAAGCTGATTTCTTTTGAGACATAAAAGAGAGAAGTGAGCAGAGAGGGAAGGGGACCTCATACCACCAAGAAAGCAGTGTTGGGAGCAAAGCTCAGCCTGCATGGAGAAGCTTCTAGACCAGAGAAAGACTGATGGCAAGGATCTTCCTACAGAGCCGACAGAGAGAGAAAGACTTCCCCTGGAGGTGGTACCCTGAATTCAGACTTCTAACCTCCTAGACTGTGAAAGAATAAACTTCCGTTTGATAAAGCCATCTACTTGTGTATTTCTGTTATAGAAGCACTAGGTAACTAAGACAGAATTTGCTGCTCTGACAGATACCTAAAATGTGGAAGTGGTTTTGAAACTCTGAATGGATAGATATTGGAAGAGTTTTAAAGTGCCTAACAGTAAAAGCCTAGGTTGCCTTGAAGATACAGTTAGTGGAATTATGACATCTAAACATCTTGTCTGCTGCTTCCATGGACGTTGATTGTGGATCCAATAAAAATCAATAGCCTTCACAGGGGTGGGGGTCTGGGGACCATGCTTCCAGGGGACATCTAGGTCAATCGGCAAAACAAGGCTTATTAAGAAAATGTTCTGCATCCTACTTTGGTGAGTCGTGTCTGGGGTCTTAAAAGCTAGCGAGCAGCCATCTAAGATGCATCAATTTGTCCCAACCCACCTGGAGTACAGGAGAATGAAGAACACCAAAGTCTCAAGGAAAGTATTAGCCCAAGACACAGAAAGGCCACGTAAACCAGAGACTGCATCAGCCTGAGACCAGAAGAACTAGGTGGTGCCCGGCTACCACCAATGACCGCCCTGACAGGGAACACAACAGAGAGTCCCTGATGGAGCAGGAGAAAAGTGGGGTGCAGAACTCAAATTCTAGTAAAAAGACCAGGCTTAATGGTCTGACTGAGACTGGAGGAACCCCAGAAAGCATGGCCCCTGGACTCTGTCAACCCAGAACTAAAATCATTCCTGAGGCCAACTCTTCAGACAAAGAGTCGACTGGACTATGGGACACAAAATAATACTGTGAAGCGTGTGCTTCTTAGCTCAAGTAGATACATGAGACTAAATGGGCAACTTCTGTCCGGAGATGAGATGAGAAGGCAGAGGGAGTCAGGAGCTGGTTGAAAGGACACAGGAAATCAGGGGTGGAAAGGAGGAGCGTGCTGTCACAGTATAGGGAGAGCAACTAGGGTCATATAACAAAGTATGTATGGATTTTTGTATGACTGACTAATTTGAATTGTGATCTTTCATTTAAAGTACAACAAAAGAAAAAAAGTAGCTTTCTTATATTAAAAAAAGTATATAATGCAAACTAAGAAATGTTACCCTTTGCAAAAGCAACAAAAATATAAAATAATAGACATAAACAAATACAATATTCAGAAACAGGACCTAGATTAAGAAACTTAAAAATTCTAATAAGGAATAAATAGAAATACATCTTGTTTTTGAGTATAAAGACACAATATTATAAAGATGGTAGATCTCTCTGAATTAATTCATAAATTCAATGTGATTACCAACAAATGTACAAGTGAAATTATATTTTTTGGAACTTAATATGAATTCTATGGGGAAAATGGAAAATAAAGAGGGAAATATAAGCATGCTAGACTAAATATGAAAGAAGAGTAGTGACAAAGAACTACCTTTTTCAGTTGTTAAAATATACATTGAAATATGGGGTGCCTCAGGAACCAAGAGATCATCTGAGTAGAATCCCAAAATAGAGGCAAATGCACAGGAGAATTTAGTATACAATAAAGGTGGCTTTCCAGATCAGCTGGGAAAGAAGGATAAGTCAATAAGTGATGCTGAAAAATTGGGGTGGGGGGAGGAAGTTTGGACCCTTTATATAAAAATAAATGCCAAACATATGAAATATTTGAAAGGAAAACATTAAACAAAAACTATGTTAGGAAAAAAATGGGCAATTAGAAAAAAAACATGAAGTAGAAAAGGTCTTTTTAAACAAGCTATCAAACCCAGAAATCTTTAAAAGAAATGATTCATAGACTTGCTTTCATAAACATTACAGATTTCCACATGGCAAGTGTCTTAGTCATCTAGTGCTGCTCTAACAGAAATACCACGAGTGGATGGTTTTAACAAAGAGAAGTTTATTCTCTCATAGTCCGGTAGGCTACAAGTCCAAATTCAGGGCATCGGCTCCAAGGGAAGGCTTTCTCTGTTGGCTCTGGAGGAAGGTCAGTGTCATCAATCTTCCCTTGGTCTGGGAGCTTCTCTGCGCAGGAACCCCAGGTCCAAAGGATGCGCTCTGCTCCTGGCACTGCTTTCTTGGTGGTATGAGGTTCCCATGAGTCTCTGCTCATTTCTCTCTTTTATATCTCAGAAGAGATTGGATTAAGACACTATCTAATCTTATAAACCTCATCCATATAACCTCATCACAGTGACAGAGTTTGCAACACATAAGGAAATCACGTCAGATTTACAAAACGGTACACAATCATACAATACTGGGAATCAGGACCCAGCCAAGTTGACAGATATTTTTGGGGGACACAATTCAATCCATGACAGCAAGAAATTACCAAAGTGTAAAGATGAGCAACACACTGGGAGTGATTATTTACAACATGTCAGTATGTTTTAAGTTTCCACCTTTCCTTAACCCAACAACCCGTTGAAAAAATAGTTAAATACCTACACTGGCTCAGAACAGGAAAAATAAACACAAATAGATCATACATATTTGACTATAAAACAGAAATGAAGTACATTTTTTTACCTTTCAGTGACAATGATAAAAAATGTTGATAATACATAATGTTGGCAAGGGGGTAGAAAAACAGGGACTTAAATTATCTCTGGCTTGAGTATAAGAAGGCGCAGCCTATTTGGAAGGTAATTTGGAAATATCTACATTATTTATTAAAATTCTAATGCACAGATACTCTCATGCAGCATTCGATGGAGAAATTCATACATGTAAACAAAAATGGAAATAGAGGGTATTCATTGTGAAATCTTTAAACCAAATATCAGATACAAGACTGGTTAATAAACTAGATCCATGAGAAATACTGAAAAATCTTCAAAATAGAATGTTTAGTAAAAGTGGCAAGATACATTGTGTGTATGTTCTTCTTTATGTAAAAATATCATTAATTTATTTTTAAATACGTCCTTTATATATTTTACATATATGAAAATTTCAAAAGAAACTATTAGCAGTGGCTGCTTCTGAAGACTAGGACTGTGTTGCAAGGGTGATTATGTAGAGGAGAGATTTAATTTCCATTGCACACATTTGTACCATTTGAATGTTTTTACCAAGTGCATGCATTTCTTAATTAAGAGTAACTGTTTAGAGGTAAATTATATTATCAGTAGGCAATCATATAATGTATGTACTATTTGAACAACAACAGAAAAGAGTCTTAGTTCCTTCTCTACTGCGAGAATCATAGCTTAGAGACAGTTAGTGGCAACCCACAATTTTCCATCTGCCAGAATTTTTTTACCAGTGATCTGATTTTACCTAAGGTGATTTAAAGGTATTTGTGAGCAGGAAACAAATCCGAATTTTAGTTCCAGTTTCTAGCACCGCAAAGGTCAAGCTGAAATGATGATGCAACTATGTAATCACGTTATGAAGCAGCTAATTAGAGGTCACTGACCAAAATATCCTCCTAGGTTTCTGATTGTTTAAAAAGTTATTACTCAAGAAGAGCCCATTCCCCAGAATAACTAATGGGAAACAATTCAAGACTTGCCCTTACTGCTGTGATTCAGATTTAGCTAAGAAATAACAAGACACACAAAAACATAATGCCTCACTATCTGTTCTTATCCTGAAATCATATGTGCTTCAAGAGTTAACCTGCTTTCGGAACTGTGCGTGTAAACCATGATAAATCCTTGCAATCCAGATGAAGGTAATGTGGAAAGCCCTGGTCCCAAGTCCGAGTTTGAAGTCCAGGTTATGTCTATAGAGAAAACGATCTTTAAGATTCTTGTCAAGGTCCTTTCATAAGGGTATAACCATTAGAATCATCCCTTCTATAGATTTCTGGCACAAAGTATTTGGCCTTGCCTCCTTAGAGTTTCTAGAGAGACTAAGGAATAGTTTTCAAAATCAATAGAGAGGAGTCTTTTGATATTTAGACCCCTTCTCAGTATAACACCTAGTCATTCATAGAATATATCAAGTCTTCCATGGATCACACTGGTCTCCGTAAACTCTAAGTCACGTCTCTGTATGTCTCATAATGACCACCTCCAATCCAAAATATGTAAGTTCTTGTTAAAGACCTTCTTAAAGGTTTTTTTAATATAGTATGTCTCAACCAGAAAAAAAGTCTAGAGAAAGATTGGAAGAAGAAAAAAACAGGCAAGGGAAATATAATTAGCTCTTCCCCAGTAAATGTAAGATGGAGAATTATTTTGCGGGAAGGTAAGAAAATAGTTTCTAGAAATATGCAGTAGAAGAAACAGTGACTGAGATCCTCCTGTCTTAACAAGTATTGTGTTGTCTTATTAAACAAACATTTCTGAAGAGCCACATAGGAACTAATCCTTTCTCTCTGGATTATCTTCTATTACCTGCCATACCATAAGATTGCTAATCCTGTCTCTCTGTATTCCCATACGTGCCATAACTGCACTTATTTCATCTGCAAATGGTGGAGTAAGCAGAGACACTTGTACGTTGATTGCTAGGCTTCTTATATTCTAAATTAATACAATGCCAGTCAAAAGACAAAAATCTAAAATATTGTCAGTTCTCTTGTGAAATTTGCACTGATTAAGTATATTATTATATTAACAGATGAGAAGATTGCCAGGAAAGAACAATCTATCTCTTGAAACAATTGCTGTCAAATGAATAATATGAGATAGAAAAGTTATTTAAAGTTCAAATTAGAATAAAGTTTTCAAACCTTGAGGAGAGCATAATTTGGTATTTTCAATGTTGCCTTGCCATATACATCAGTCTTCTTTTTTTTTAAGTAATATTTTATTGTGTTTTAGATGACAGTTTACACAGCAGATTAGGTTACCCTTTAGCAATTTCTATACAAATTGGTGCCATTTGTTACAATTTTTACAATGTGTCAGCATTCTCATTATTTCCATTCTGTTTGTTCTGTTTCCATTGATCTAGCTTCCCTTCCCCTCCTTGCCTTCTCATCTCTGCTTTTGGGTAACTGTTGACCATTTGGTCTCATATAGTTAATTGTTTAAAGGAGCACATTACTCATGCGTGATATTGTTTATTTTATAAACCAATCTATTATTTGGCTGAAAGGTGACCTGCAGAAACAGCTTTACTTCCAAATTCAAAGGGTATCTTAGGACAATAGTCTCAGGGGTTCCTATAGTCTCTATCGGTCCAGCAGGTCTGGCATTTTTCAGGAATTTGAGCTTTGTTCTACATTTTTCTCCCATTCTATCTGGGACCTTCTAGTGTGCCCCTGGTCAGAAGGGTCAGTGGTGGTAGCTGGGCACCATCTAGTTCTTCTAGTCTTAGGTTAGAAAAGCTTGTGGTCCGTGGTGTGGGCTATAAGTCCTGTGGACTAGGTGCTTTTTTGAGCCTTTGATATCCTTTATTATCTTTTGCTCCATTAAGAGCAGAGACCGATAGTTGTATCTTAGATGACCACTTGCGAGCTTTTAAAACTCCAGATGCTACTCACCAAACTAGGATGTAGAACATTATCTTTGTGAACTGTGTTATGCCAATTACTAAGTTGTACCCCAAAACTGTCATCCGAAGCCTTCTGACCAAGTAAGCCAATCCCAAAAGTTGAACGGATATATATGCAGCACACACAAACGTGTGTATACAAATACCTACAGATACACCTATGCATGCACATGCATTTACTTGCACATGCCTTCCTATAAACATATATGCATCCATATCTACCTATGTAACGACACACATATTTTGGTTGTTTTTACTGTTGTTGCAAAATTGTATATGTTATAGCATTTACTGACACTGTCCCTTTTTCTCGCGTTCTTTGTCTTGGTCAAGTTGTGCTGACTTCACCATGGCCAAAAGTAACAAGTGTCTACTATCTAGAAGGTAATCCTTCCCCCTCCCTCCCCTCCTTGGTAACTATCAAAGAGCTTTGCTTTCTATGTGTACATCTATTCTTGACTTTTATAATAGTGGGACTATTTGTCTTTTTGTTGTTGACTTATTTCACTTAGCACACTGTCCTTCAGATTCATCCATGTGTTAAGATGTTTCACAGACTTTTCCTTATTATTTATAGTTGTGTAGTATTCCCTTGTATGCACGTACCACAGATCGTTTATCCATTCATCCACCGATAGGCACTTAGGTTGTTTCCATCTTTTTGCTCTTAAGAATAATGCTGCAATGAACAAAGGTGTGCATACGTCTATTCTTATCACTGCTCTTCTATCTCTAGGATGTATACCTGGGAGTGTGATTGCTGGATCATAGGTATTTCTATTTCCAGCCTTTTGAGGGAGCACCATATTGTTTTTCATAGTAGTTGTATCAATTTACAATTCCACCAGCAATGTATGAGTTTCAATCCCCCTACAACCTCACCAGCATTTGTTTTCTGTTTTTTTGATCATTGTCATTTTTCCAGGAGTGAGATGGTATCTCATTGTAGTTTTGATTTGTATCTCTCTAATAGCTAATGATCCCAAGCATCTTTTTATGTATTTGTTGGCCGTCTGAATATCCTCTTTGATGAAGTGTCTGTTCATGTCCTTTGCCCATTTTTTGAATGGATTGTTTGTCTTTTTGCTGTTGAGTAGTTGAAGTTTTCTATATATTTTAGAGATTAGACCCTTATTAGATATGTCACTGCCAAAGATTTTTGTCCCAGTTTGTAGGTTCTCTTTTTACTCTCTTGGTAAAGTCTTTATGAACATAAATATTTAATTTTTAGGAGGTCCCAGTTATCTAATTTATCTTCTGTCATTCATGCATTTTTAGTTTTGTTTGATGGACTATTTATGCCAAAAATTAGGTCCCCTAGTTTTGATTCTATGTTATCTCCAGGAATTTTATAGTTTTAGCTTTAACATTTAGATCTTTGATCCATTTTGAGTTAATTTTTGTGCATCGTGAAGGTATGGATCCTGATTCATTTTTCTGATATAGATATCCAGTTTTGCCAGCACCACTTATTAAAGAGACTGTTTCTTCCCCATGGAATGGACTTTGACCCTTTGTCGAATATCAGCTGCCCATAGATGGATGGCTTTACTTCTGGGGTCTCAATTCTGTTCCATTAGTCTATGATACACCAGTATTTTGATAGAACACACAAAAAAAAAAAGCCTAGAGCAATAAAAAAGGAAAAAAGAATAATACTTTTTTGATCCAATGAAAGTTTCTTTTTTGGATTCTATATTCATAGTAACAATAAATTCTTTCTGGAGGCTGAGTTCTTAAGTTTAGAGCCTAAGAAGAGATGCCACCCCATTTCTGGGCTATGTGCAGTCTTACATCAATGTCCCCATCACTTTAGACTCCAGAACTCTCATGAGGTTTCTTCTTCTATCTAATGTTGCCTCCCCAAATCTTTCAAAACCAAATCTAAAGGAATCAGAAGCAACAGGAAAAAAAGACTCACAGAATTACCAAATGATGTCTTAATATTGTTTGTTTTAGTTTCCCATAGTCTGAAGTGGGGGCTTTTCCAATATTCAGTGTGAAGGTTTCAAGGGAACCCTGTGTCCCAGATGCAGCCTTAGGTTCAGAGAGATTGAAGGGAAATCCATTACCATTAAGGGCACAATTGTAAAGGAAAATCCAAATTCATTTCAACAACTGTCTTTGAATGTCTCCATGAAAGCATACGCCACACATCCGTATCTGTCCTGTGGCCTTTCCTCATCTTTCTCTTCTGGTTTTGGGTTCTGCTTTCCAAGCAACATTGATCAAGCATTAAACAAGATCACAGAGGAGATTTAAACAATAATAATAGTTAGTCAGACATACTTCATGTCAAAATTTGCCCTAGAAAAACATGGCTATAAATTTTGGAAGCCTGATATTCTAGCCTAGTTAAGTTGCATTACAGGAATTAGTCCTCTTCTCTAATGCCATTTTATTTACATGATGTATAAATCAAAATTTCAACAGGAAACAGATACATACTCAAATTAGGGTAATTTGAGGAGGGTTTATTTACAAAGGGATTATTTACAGAGGTGTGGGTATAGAAAAGTCATAAGATGCACAGTAACAATGCTGAACTAGTTATCAATGAGTTAAAACCCCTAGACCCAAAAGGACAAGGAGAGGGAGCAGTTGCTGGAACCAGAAATGAAGGGACATGCAGAAAATTTCACCTCGAAAGGATGAGTGACCTATCAAGGAGAGCACAGCCAGCCCTAGGGGATCTAAAAGGAAGATAACTCTTTTTCCTTTCCCTGTTCTCCAGCCCAAAAGGAAGCTGGGAGGGCTTAAGAGCCTTGATTTCTCATTTCACAGTAACACCCTAAACAACTTCCCAAAAAGGTACCAAAGAGAATGAATCCCTCTGGATTTCCTGCAAGGGTTGCCCAGTGACCAAACCTAAGCAAAAGCCAGAAGGCACAGGAGCCAGTAGATAATGTAAAAAAGAGCTTCTGGGAGCAAAGACTAGGATAAACCAGTAAAACCAGTCATCCTGTAGCTGATTCTGACTCATGGTTACCCTAAGTATGTTAGAGTAAAACTGTGCTCCACAGGGTTTTTCAGTGGATGATTTTTTGGAAGTAGATCAGCAACCCTTTTTTCCAAAGTGTAATGGTTAGCAAAAGAGTACGGAGTGTATCTGAAAGTCCAATCAAAAGACACTCAACACTACATGATTAAATTCCTCTGCCTACACTTGCTCTTTAACACACAAATACACTCACACATAGGACTAGAAAAACTCTCAAAAAGGAATTTTCCCTAGAAATCTGCACTTCGTTCATGTCATTCATTCTCAAAATTTCTATCAGATACTTCAGAGATTTAAGATTGTTGATAATCCAGAAATGTTGGGTAGTATTGGTAGGAAATTGGAAAGAAAAAAAAACTAATATTTTTGAATATTAGACTCTTTAATCTCATTTAATCTTCAAAATGACCCTATCTATGACTTATGATTATCCACATTTTAAAAATAAATTGATCCTCAAATGGTTTAAATAACTTCTCCAAGGCTACGCAAAAAATGCAAGGTGAATCACTGAACGCAGCCCTGTTTGATTCTAAAGCCCATTCAGCTTATACCTCACCACATCACACTGCTTATTGTTAACTGACTAAATTTGAGCACTTTAACTCAAAATAATTTAACATTTTCCTGGCAGAGGACAGTTAACTAAAGATATGAAAAGGAAAGATTAGCTGCACAGGGTCCAATGTCACAGGGTCCAATCTTGTAGAATATTAAAGGGAGAATCCGGGAGGTGGAAGGAGGGTGATTAGCAAGGGACTGCATATCTGGGGAGAAAGGGTAAATTGAAAGAGGGATTAAACCCAATAGTTGCATTCTTTCCTCTCCCCCATCTTGTTGAGCCAGCCCAGCCACTTTTCAAGCCTATGGACTTTGCACCTGAGGTTTACACTCTTCAACAAAGGAAGCATTTTATTATGTCTACAGTGATGCAAAGCCTCACCCTTAATAATAATTTTGCTTGCCTTCTATCTTCCCCTACTCCTACCTGCTGTAGGGCAGCAGTGAAAAATGGTCAATTGACTGTATTTAACTAATGATCACCCTGAAGGCCAATGACTCTGCCAGTTGCACCTGCCTTTGTACACATGTGCTGCCACAGTTAAAATAAAATGACTCCTACTCAGATAGGAGGATGTTATTCTCAACGACTTTAATGTCTTGAGAGCATTAAATAAGTCAATAACTCAAGGCAGGTATAATGATTTCATAGGACAGCATAAAGGCAATGTGCTATCAGATCTAGGGATCCATTTGCCTAGAGAACAGTGTGGAGCCCAAATATGTGTGAGTCCTCTTTTGCTTTAAGGAATCTGAAAGCAACAGTTTAGACCATAAACAAGAAAATCCATGTGCCTGTCATTCTTCCCAGAGGCAAAAATGGCCAACTGGAAGTGACTAGCAAAAAAGATTATGGAGTTATGCTCTTCTTTCTTTCTTCTTCTTCTTCTTTTTTTTTTTTTAAAGACAAGCCCAATGCCCTGCTATAGCATTCTCAGAGTGCTCTTTTTTAGAACAGGGCTGGAAACTCTAAAAACAGAACACAAAGAAATAGCTTCCAGGGCTGGGCAGACACTCCCTGAGTCAATGGGGAATCACCAGCAGTACTTTTATTTTTGACTCAGATTCCACAGTTGTCATAAGGCCAAACATTCTCCTAGCTTTTTCAGTTTCCACACTGGTTTCTACAGAACTTGTGAATGTTCTCTTTACCCAGCTATCTTTTTTGCCTGAGCTGTGAAATCGTTTCAGACAGCTAACTGGATAAAAAGCTTAAAATAGATTGGCCTTTATTCTTTATCAGCTTAAAACTGCCAACCAGCAGCCAACTTGGGCTTCAGATAAATGCAGAAACTCTTTTGAGCTATTTATATTTTCTTTACCATCCATGGAGTGATTTAGTTTGGAACTAACTTAAATAAAAGAGACATTCTATTCAACTCATTGAGTTTTTTTTAAATCAAATATCTGGATTTTCTAGGCCTTTTAAAATTATTCAAATGGTTCAGAAATTAAGAGTTTGTGAATTGTTTTGAAAACAGGGGATAGTTTCATATACTTCTTATAAAATTTGTATGCAATCATAATATATAATATTATGTAATATTTGTATTGTGATCCTTGCATAGAAACATAAGAGCCTGTCTGTCTTGATGGAAGAGGCCTTGTACTGTGAGTTAAGAACATAGGATTTGAGATCTGTCTCTGCCATAAAGTAACTAGGAGATTGTGGTAATGTCATTTAAATCCCATGCCTCAGATTCCTTCTCTATAAAATAAAAGGTTAGACTAATACACAATTTTCAAACCATGCTCTGAAGAGCACTTGGCACTCTGAAGAGTTGACCCAGGGGCCATTGTTGGAAGTAGCAGGTGGGCTTCCACCCCACCACTACCATCACCACTATCAGAGCAGCTCCACTTTTCCACTTTTTGTGTAAGGTTTTGGTTGAAGAAAGGACTCTACCACTATAAAAATCTTGGAAAGCAATGATTACTATATCTCTTTGATTTCAAATTCTATGACTCCGGATTCTTATTTCCACTGACTTTTGCAAAGTAAATATCATTCCCTCTGACTTGTATTAAATAAGCTTAAGAAAGCAGTGTGCCCAACCGGTATACATATTGTCTTAAGCTGGGTTCTCTGGAGAAGCAAAAACAGTAAAGCATATCAATATTTAGAAAGATTTATATCAAGGAAATGGTTCACATGGTTGTAGAGGCTAGAAAGTCCCAAGTCTGAGAGTCAGGCTGGAGGCTTCTGCTGACTCACGTAGGTGCAGGAGCTGGCAAATCCAAAATCAGAAAGTCAGAGAGCAGGCCTCTGGCTCACAGGCTGTGGAAACTGACAAATTCCAAGATCAGCAGGTAAGATGGCAGGTAAGCTGCTAGCTCAAGCCCCAAGAACTGGACTTCAGATGAGAAGGAAGCAACTGCAGGATCCAGAGCAAGCAAAATCCTGAGAGCCTTGCCAGAAAGTCCACCTATATTGGATGTAGGCCACACCCCAAGGAAACTCCCATTCAACTTATTGGCTACTCACAGTAGATTATATCATGGAGGAGATCACATTATATCAGATCTCATCATGGAAGCGATTACATCATTATATGACTGCCAAACTACATCATAATTGCCAAACCACTGAGAATCATGGCCCAGCCAAGTTGACACACGACCTTAACAATCACACATGTGCAGTGCAATGAATTGTTTTTATGGTCCTTCTAGCCATGGTCTTGTAACTCCCACAAAATGATTGTGTAGGACTATAGGGTTGTAATGAGTAGGAATCAACTCAACGGCAAAGGCTTTGAATTTTTTATGCAAATAAGATGCTTGTGGCCCACCAAGGGGATTGGACAGTTTTGCTAATGCAAATAAGAGGCACGGGATCTTGCAGGGGTAGGACTACACAAATAAGGTGCATTGAACCCTTCTAGGAGATTGGTCAGTTTTGCCATCCCACTAAGCTTAAAGGGGCCAATCTCAGAGGTTGGAAGGGGGTGACCTCACTACATCAAGAAGAGCCAGGAGCTGAGCACATCCTTTGGAACCATGTCTCTGTGCTGAGAATCTCCTAGACTGAGGAGAGAAGAGAGCTGTCACACTGAAGATGACACAAGATGGCAGTGGCGTGGGACTGGCAGGCTGGGCTTGCTGAGCGAGAGAGCTGAACAACTTCAGGCAGGAGGCTTCCTGGTGGAGTAGGGAGCCTCCCGGCACTTATTAGGGGAGCTAAAGAGTTTTGTAACACTTGCCTGAGCAGGGCAGAGGCCAGACTGAGAGTAAGGGCCAAGGGCCAAGCGAAAGAGTGAGGGCCAAGGGCCAAGGAAAAGAGTGAGGGCCAAGGGCTGAAAAAGAAGGCTTCCTGCAGGCACAGTCAAGAAGGAGATGTCCAGATTGAAGAACTGTATCTTGAGCTGTTCCTCCTACCTCCAAGTTGATCCTGAATTGTAACCTGTCACTTTGCTAGTAAATCCCATAATCATGAGTATGGTCTGTGAGTTCTGTGTGGGCATTGCAATGAATTATTGAACAAGCAGAGACGTAGAGTGCCATGGGAGGGACAGCTGGTGTCAGAATTGGTAAAAAAAAGTTTGAAGAATGGAGGTATGTTTGACCTCCACCTCATAGGAATCAGCCTTGGGCTGATGCTGATGGTGATTATCCTTCCCCCTCCTGAAGTTGGGTGAGGTTCAACCCTATACCATTTTTACAACATAAGACAATGAGAATCTTATTTTACTGGTCAAACTCCTCTGCTTGGATAGATTTCTATGATCTCCTTTATCTTAATACCTGTACTGTTTATTTGAACAGACCTAAATAAGTTGGATAGGAACTCACTGGTCACAGACAGAATGATATCTCTTTTGAAAGGACTGAATTACGTAATTGGTCCTTCAAAACACAGTAAATGCAGGAATACATGCTCCACCCCACCCCACCCCCAACACACATACTTCTCCTTACAAAAATTTGTCTACATTTAGACAACCAAATTCCATTTAAAAAAAAGGGGGGTGTGAGGGGTGGTGGAAGTAGAGTCAGGATTGGGAAAAAGATGCAATTTTTCTGATTCCTCCCTCTGAACTTGGAACAAAAATGGGGGAAGCCTAGACCTCACTCAGTAAAAGCTGCCTTGGAGGCCAGCATACAGATTATGTGTGTGGAGGGGCAGGGAGGGAGTTCAAAAGCTGAATCCCGGTGGAGGAGCCCAAAAGCAGCATGTTCCAGCTATTAATCCAAGAAGAACTTGAACGGTTGCAAAGAAGTGCTCAAAGCCAAGAGAATCCAGGGAACCAGTCCTCAAATTGGAAGCAAAGCAATGAGTAAACTGAAGATAAAGATGGGGGACCAAAACGGGATTAGAATCAAGGACAAGAAAGTTGAAGGCTTGCTGGAGAAAAGTTTTCCTAAACAAAGCTCATATCACATGACATAAAGTTTATAAGGGTTTGCCATACTTCTGATGAACTGGGGAATATCTTTAAAGTGCAACACACATGGAAATTGGGGATATATATATATATAAGCTTGTGTGATGTGTGATGTGTGTGTGTGTGTGTGTGTGTGTGTGTGACTGAGAGAAAGAGAGTACAATATAAGAATCTAGATTTAAATCCACATACACTTTTTTTTTTTTCCTCAGAGCACTATATGACTTCAGTTATTTTGATATTTTAATGATTTGGGTATTATAATGACTGTGGATTTTAATAATTTCTTTGGATAACATTTAATCATTTCTTTGACTAATAGATTCCTTGTGTCATGTAAAACTGGAGAAAATTGAATTTTTTAAATACCCTGTAGGCACTTAATCCAATTATAATTAAACCTCCTATTGGTATATACCATTTTTAATAAGATAAATATATTTTATATTGTCTAAACTTTTCTTGTCCATTTAATAACCCCACAAAAAATTCTACCAATAACATGTTGATAAAATAATTCCAATGTTTCACAAAACAAAACATGAATTGAAAAGATCTACCAATGCCTCCTCAAAAATATACTTCCAGGATAAGAGGAATTTTATTTAAGCCAAGGTCTAACTTGCCCTTATATTTAAATAAATAGATGATCTTTTGCTACCTCTAAAAAGCATTTGAGAGGAATTTTGCTCTCAGAATTGGGTTTCATATTTTTCTGTTTCCAGCCTCTAATCAGTCCCGTAAGTAAAAAAGAGGTCAGATCCCCCATGCTTCTCAACCAGCACATACAGAAAGGGCCAGTTACCATTTCTCACAAACTGAAATAAGCAATAGCAGGTTCTGACAATACACACAATCTGCCGAAAGAGAGATGTCATTATTCTCGATTTTATTAGTAACAGTCTTCGGGAAAAAAAATCCATAAATCACTTAGATGTAAGAGAGGTAACAGGGAATTGGCCAGCTACTGTCATGAACAGAGGTAGCTTATTGTTTTGTTTGCACGTTTTCTTAGCCTATGAAGCAGAAGCAACGTGTGGATTTTATCTACAAAACCACAGAACTATTATTTCTCTCATGATTTCCCCCATTCAAATGTAGGATAAATCATTGTTTGTTTGTTTGTTTTTTAATTATGTAACTCCTCATAAAGATCTTGGACATCTGACAACCCCAAAAGCCACCACCATTGTAGCTCATCACTATTTTTTCATAGGAAGTACTCTTACTGTTTTTGAAGGAAGGGAGTACTAAAGTATAATATTCTTTTCTGGGGTTAAGTTTCTCTTAGTATCTCAAGGTTTAAACTAGAATTTCTAAATGGACTGAGAAATGAACAAACAACACTAATCAGACAATTAAGAAATTTGATAATATAACACTTACTGCATTTTAAGTCATTGATGATCCTATTAGTCATCAGTGGATTTGTGCCTTTAGTATATATTTTAAGTGTAAGGGATTATGTACCTAGATTTCAGGTTAGCAGTTTTATAACTGTTGATCATGAACGGGACATATTGTTTTGTTGGCCTCACTCACCGCTAAAGACAAGATGAAAATCAGAAGTTGAAATGTATTAATGTAATTGACAATACCTATTCCAAAGTAAAAAATAATGAGAGCATATGTTTTAAGTCAGGATCCTCAAGAAAAAGACTAAGGAACAGAAATTTGTGTGTAGTAGACTGGGGAATGCTCTTGGGATGAACACCTATATAAGAAAATAGAGTAAAGGAAGCAGAATTAGGGCAAAAGTTAAGTTTAGTGCAGTAGCCACAGAAGTCTCACCAGATCCCACAGAGAGCTGTGGGATAGGATGACCCTTCAGAATGGTCCTGGATGAGGCAAGAGGGCTGAGCCTCCACTACTCCCACTTCTTCCCATCTACCAGTCAATCAGACATGAGCTGCCACTGATGAGGATTTGTAAACTTGGGTGAGGCAGCTCCCATCAGCAGAAAGCAATGCCGTCATAGGCACCCACCTGTGATCCTCTGCTATTGGTAGAATGAGTATTTGATCATAAAGGAGGCATCTCGACAGTGCACCACAGCATCCACTACAGTGATGAAATTTTCATAAGACCTAAGATTTTCAGAATACTGTTGCAAATGAAGTATACTTAGTTTGGTAAAAATCGTTTAAACTTTAGCATCTCTAGAATACCTACCATCAATATCTATCTCATAAACTGACATGAAATAAAATTCAGAGAGGGAACTGACAGAGTAGATCATTATCTTAAAAAAAAATATTTTCTAAGAGTCCCGTCGTCCTTGGTACTATGCTAATTTCCATGCAACAGGAACTCTGGGTCTCTGAACTATAAAATCTTTCTGAGGGCTGTCTCTGAAACACCTAACAAGAAAAAGAACAGTGAAAAAGTAATCCTTGCTCTCTAAGGGTATTTTGTTTCAATATGGTGTTCCAATCTCCTAATTTTAGAGGGTGAATTGGTTCTTAATGTGTAATAGCCCATTCAAGGCGGTAGATAGATAGGATGGGAAATGGGGGGAATGGGAGAGAATGATGGGTACAAATAGCAATTTGGCAGAGAAGACATAAAGATTGTCAAGATACTGGACAATCACTTTTTTGGTTCTCAGGGGTTATTTTTGTTTTGCCAACTGTGAAATGGAACAACACTTGAATCAACTTATGATCTGCCATGAGTTCATTTTCCCCTAATGCTGTATGTAGCTCTGTTGTTATTGCTAGATGCTGTCTAGTCGATTTCAATTCACAGTGACCCTATGTAATCCCATTTCTACTGAACTGCCCCATAGGATTTTTCTTAATTGTAATCTTTATGGAAGCAGACAGGCAGGTCTTTCTCCCATGGAGCAACTGGGTGAGTTCGAACCACCAACCTTTCAGTTAAGAGCAGAGTACTTAACTGTTTGCACCACCAGGACTGCTTATATGTAACTATTCAGACGGTATTCTTTATCTGCTAGGTCCTAGAACAATTAAATTCAACAAACAAATTTTAAAAACAATTAAGAACAAATGCGTGCCACATTCTAAAAGACCATATTAGGAGTTTTGGGTTGTTTTCAAAAAAGAAATGTGTATATTTCAAAACTATCTTTAGATTTTCTTCAAACACTTTTTTCCATGAAGGTAAAAAAGAAAAAAAAACATAACTTGGCTGAGACATGTGTTAAATAATGTATCCCAACAAGATAGTCCCTACACTTCAAACAGAAGGCTAGCTTCCAAAATTCTGGTGTGGGCCAGTAGAGGAGAAATTGAAAAGTTTATGAACTAGCTTTCAGTAGATCGAATCTGTTGTAAAACAAAAAGAACAAAAGTCAACTTGGATTTTAAAGTCACAAACTGAGTCATGAGCGAAAGAATTTTTGACAAAAGGGCTCTCCACTTCCATAAAATACAAGAATTAAGAATTCAGCTCAAAATTTTTGTGTGTGTGTCCCAGAGTGGCTTACTCTGAACAATGAAGATTCACACTAACAAAGTTCACAAGAGATCAGTAAATAAACCAGGTTATTAATTTAGAACAAATGTTAACCTATGAGACTAGATACTCCATTAAACTATTCAGCAAACTGCATAGAAAGTGAAATCATCAGGCAGTTGCTGGATGAACATTAACTATGACCTAGATATTTAGTGAAACCTGAATCCAATAGATCAGCGCTTCAATACAGGAGAGAGATTTCTGAGAAACTACTGGGAAACTCACATGGCCAGTGGAAGCAGCATCTCCTATGGATAAGATTTTTGATGAAATTTGGCAATGTTTGTGTAATTATTATTCTTTTATAATTCCATCGATAGATCCAGTTTTGGTTGGTACTGTATAAACCAAACCAAACCCACTGCCATTGAGTCAATTGCGACTCATAGTGACCCTACAGGACAGAGTAGAACTGCCCCACAGGGTTTCCAAGGAGTGCCTGATGGATTCAAACTGCCAACCCTTTGGTTAGCAGCCAAACTGTTAACCACTACACCACTACACCACCAGGGTTTCCTGATACTTTATAGATTATATAATTTGAGGTCTCTATTAAAAAAAACAAAATTAGGTATAAAAGTGATTATGTATTTAGAATGACAAGATAAATCACAACCATTTATGAATCTAGAAGGCTAGTAAATACCACAAGCATCATAAAGTCCAGGAAAAGAGTATATTTATATTAAAATTGTAGTTAATATTATTATTAACTGCCTAATTCACTATTTTAGTATTTTCCCTATATTTTCTATTCCTTCTTCATATAAATACAATTATGTAATATAATTTTCTGCAGAGAGAATAGGAAGGTATTTCCTTTTTTTTCTATTGCAGGGTAGATCAAAATGTGTGTGTATTTTTAAATTACTTGTTATAGAGGTTTATAAAAGTTTATTTTAGTTTCATGAATTGTTATTGTAATAACACATGGTTTCTTGCTCAGGAGGTAGGAGGGCAAAAGGGGGCGGGGGGTTCTTGGATAACTCCAGCCCTTTGATCTCCCTTGCATGGTCCTCTAATGCTGCATTTGCTCCAGCAAGAACAGCAGCCCTCCTTCTACCTCCCCACTCATCTGCCCTGTGGTCCTGGGGGTATGGAGTGGACAAGATGGGCATGAACCTGGATCATAGGAGCCCCAAACCATGGTTCAGCCTCTGGTCCAGAGCTTTTCTTTAGAGTTTGTCCTGGTCATCTAGAGTGGCTACAACAGAACTACCACAAGTGGATGGCTTTAACAAAGAGAAATTTATTCTCTCACATTCTAGGAGGCTATAAGTCCAAATTCAGGGCACCAGATCTAGGGGAAGTCTTTCTCTCTCTGATGGTTCTGGAGGACGGTCCTTGTCATCAATCTTCCCCTGGTCTAGGAGCTTCTCCAGGCAGGGACCCCGGGTCCAAAGGATGAGCTGTGTCCCTGGCCCTTCTTTTTTGTTGGTATGAAGTCCCATGTCTCTCTGCTCACTTCTCCCTCTTACATTTCAAAACAGATTGATTTAAGACACAACCTAATCTTGTAGATTGAGTCCTGCCTCATTAACGTAACTGCTACTAATTCCACCTCATTAACATCATAGAGCTAGCATTTACAACATATAGGAAAATCACATCAGGTGACAAAATGGTAGACTATCACACAATACTGGGAATCACGGCCTAGTCAAGTTGACATTCATTTTTGTGGGACACAATTCAATCCATAACAGGGTCAAACTTAGCACCAGGATGCTCTCAGGTTCACCATGGCCAGGTTGCTGCTGGTGGTCAGGTGTACATGGACTGGCCTCAGGACTGCCCGTACCCGCTGCTAAAAGGGATCCCCTTCCCTCCCAGGCTAGGGCAGGGGGCTGCTGCCTCCTGCTGCCTCCCCAGAGAAGAACCACAGAGGCAAGTAGAGGCCCTGAAGCTTAAGCTTTATCAAGTAAATCCATCCCTGCTTCACTCTAGTTACAGGCAAGTCTTACTAGGGAGCCATCCTCTTTCAAAAAGAGTTATTTGGGGGTATGGAGGAGCATATATTAAACATACAGATTTCAAGGTCTCTCACAGCGGATTCTAATCCAGGATTTGGGACAGGGCCAAGACTGTACTTTTAATAGGTGGCCCAAGTTATTTTTAAGATTTGGTACTTTGGGGTAACAGAGCTTTAAGGCAACATAGCATGTCTCAGCTTTGCTTCATTATGTGTATATTAAATATTTTAAGTCTGAAAAGGCAATCTCGTTTCCCTCGTTTCCACGCTTCTAAAGGGTGACTGGGTGGGAGTGTGCCTATGGATGGTGGTGGTGTGAGTGTGTGTATGTGTGGGAGGCTGCATGGGTGAGTGGTGTGTGTAGTGTGTGTGTGTGTGGGAGGCTGTATGGGTGAGTGGTGTGTGTAGTGTATGTGGATGTGTGAGTTGTGTGTGTATGTTATGACGTGTGTATTTGTGTGAGAGTGTGTGGGTGCATGCGAGTGTGTGGGTGTAAGTGAGTGTTTGGAGTGGCACTGTATATGTGTGTTGTGTGTGTGACAGTGTGTGGATGTGGGACTTGTGTATGTTGGACTCCCAGGGAGAAGAGGAGGAGCACCTCACATGTATTGCCTACAATAGGTGTCTTGAAAAGTTAAGGCTGTCACTCATGCTAGAAATGCATGACTCTTTTTTTGAGAGAAGTAACAAAGATGAGTTTTGAACTAGCCTTTCTTAAGAATCACCTTTTAGCTAGCATTAGTCCAAAAAACACAAAATAATAAATGCTGGAGAGGTTGTGGAGAGACTGGAACATTTATACACTGTTGGTGGGAATATAAAATGGTATAACCACTTTGGAAATCGATTTGGCACTTCCTTAAAAAGCTAGAAATAGAAGTACTGTATGATCCAGCTATCCTGCTCCTTGGAATATATCCTAGAGAAATAGGAGCCGTCACATGAATAGATATATGCACAGCCATGTTCATTGCTGCACTGTTCACAATAGCAAAAAGATGGAAACAACCTAGGTGCCCATCAACGGACGAATGGATAAACTATGTATATTCACACAATGGAATACTATGCAATGATAAAAAACAGCAATGAAGCCGTGAAACATCTTATAAATAACATGGAGGAATCTGGAGGTCTTTATGCTGAGTGAATTTAGTCAGTCACAGAAGGACAAATATTATGTAAGTCCACTATTATAAGAACTCAAGAAAAGGTTTAAACACAGAAGAAAACATTCTTTGATGGTTATGAGGGTGGCAGGGGGAGAGGGTTATTCACTAGCTAGACAGTAGACAAGAATTATCTTAGGTGAAGGGAAGGACAGCACACAGTACAGGGGAAGTCAGCACAACTGGGCTAAACCAAAGCTAAAAAGTTTCCTGAATACAATCAAACACTTTGAGGGACAGAGTAGCAGGGGCAGGGGTCTGGGGACTATGCCTTCAGGAGACATCTGGGTCATTTGGCATAACAGAATTTATTAAGCAAATGTTCTGCATCCTACTTTGGTGAGCGGCATCTGGGGTCTTAAAAGCTAGTGAGCCACAATCTAAGATGCATCAGTTGGTCCCAACTCACCAAGAGTAAAGGAGAATGAATAACACCAAAGTCACAAGGAAAGTATTAGCCCAAGAGACAGAAAGGGCCACATAGACCAGAGACTTCATCAGCCTGAGACCAGAAGAACTAGATGGTGCTCGGCTACCACCAATGACCACCCTCACAGGGAACACAACAGAGTCCCTGATGAAGCGGGGAAAGGGTGGGATGCAGAACTCAAATTCTAGTAAAATGACCAGACTTAATGGTCTGACTGAGACTGGAGGAACCCCAGCAAGTATGGCCCCTGGACTCTCTGTCAACCCAGAACTAAAACAATTCCAGAGGCCAGCTCTTCAGACAAAGATTGGACTGGACTGTGGGACATGAAATGATACTCGTGAAGAGTGTGCTTCTTAGCTCAAGTAGATACACGAGACTAAATGGGCAGCTTCTGTTCGGAGGTGAGATGAGAAGGCAGAGAGGGTTAGGAGTTGGTTGAATGGACGTGGGAAATCCGGAGTGGAAAGAAGGAGTGTGCTGTTGTAGTATAGGGAGAGCAATTAGGGTCACACAACAATGTATGTATAAATTTTTGTATGAGAGACTAACTTGAATTGTAAACTTTCACTTAAACTACAATAATAATAATAATAATAATAATAATAATAAAAAGAATTATCTTTTAAATCGAAATTGCTTTTCTTCCTCACCTGGATTTCTACTTATTGCCAGGCTTCTAATATTATGTTGAATATATTACATTGAGCCTTCTCCAATACTAGCCTCATAATTAAGTTCATAGAACATTATTGCTAATCAAAAAAATACTATGTTCTTTAAATAGTAAAGTTAGGTGGGCATTGCCCTAAATACTCTTTCATTTTTTATAGATACACTTTGATCTGATGAGCCACTGAGCTAACTTAAACTTTAAAAAATAATGATAGAGTAATGTGCCTTTATCTTTCATTTGAAATGCCCCACACATAGGTATTAGCTTGTGAACCTTGGCAAACAAACTGTAAGCGGCCAGCCTTTGTACTCATTAAAGGGGAACAATTTATTAATAACCCATGCAGTCAGTGGCAGACTCAGCAATTGAACACAGATCTCTAAATGTCTATTTGACCTTAGTCTCTCTTTTTTTTTTTCCCTTACCTTGAGGTGAAACGTTGAGGGGTTTTGGAATCAGAGAGGCCTGCATTTGAATTCTGGCTCCACCACTCACTTAAGGCCAGTTATGTGACCTTCAGGTTTTATCACCTGCAAACTATGGATAACAATACCTACCTCATAGCTTTGAAGAAAGTTAAATAGATTAACAATTGGCAAAACATCTGCTCATCATAACAAATGTTAGTATATTTCCTGGTTTTTTTTCTGCCCCCTCTTGTGTTCTAGTACGAACACTATTTTCCACATCTTAAAACATTGTTTCACAAAATTCATTCACTCAAAGTACTTCATAATTTTTTCATATTCACGTAACACCTATATTATTATTTATATAATATTTTCTTTAAACTTACTTTTTTTACTTTATTCACCTTAAGCAAAAATATGTGTGAAATTCCAGATTTAAAGTCTTGTACTTCAATGCACACTGAAATAAATACGTAACTATTAAAATAAAAAATTATTCATCCATACAGCACCTGAGGTCATATTCCATGCCACTAGGATACATGCACCATCCTTTGATAAGAATTGGCCAAAAGCCGTTAAGTCTCTCAATTTGCCTGTGAAAATGATCCTGCCCCTTCTATTAACGTCCTGTCCTCATGACCCAGGAATAGATGCTATTGACAGACTATGAGTCTATCACATACATTTACCATGACCACAAAACAACTCTGAGGGTCCAGAGTTGAGCCATTAAACAAATTCCCAGAAACTGTCAAAACTCTAGATAACTGCACTGTCTAACTAAACGTACCTGATCCTAACATGCATTTAGCAATATATGAAGGCTACATGGCCATGTGGCTTAGTCCATGTGAGAGCACACGAGTCTCCGTATAGAAAATCCATAATTATATACCCCTTCAGCTCTAGAATACAAAATATCAGGAAAGCTAATTATATGTTAATAGAAAGAACAGTTAAAATTTATGAGATTTCTTTTTAAGGTTTAGGCTGGAGCTTGCTTTCTAGGCCTAAGGCATATGCAAACATATTAATCTGCACATTGTTTGGAATCATAATCTGAGAGATAAAATTCAGTAATTTTATTATACTATACAAGTAATTCTTACTCTGTGTGTTCTAGGTGACAGAGGCACGTTTTTAATATACTGGTTGAGTGACAACAAGATATGGTATGCAAGTTTAGCACAGACAGAACAACCAATGGAAAAAGTCCATTACATAAGGGTGATAGAAGAATACATGGGTTTATCAGTGGACTTGTGTAGTTGTTATTGTGTGCCATTAAGTAGATCTGTGACAAGAACCAGATGCCATGCCACAAGCTCTGATGAATGGATTATGGGAAAAGCTTTGAGTTAGTATCTTACATTAAAGTGATCACTTATGGCTTTCAGGTAGGAGGTGTGAAGACTATGATAAGACCTACTGAAGTATTCAAAACAGTGACCCCAAAATTCCTTTGGAAAATGAGTTAACAGTTCCAAATAAATATATGGCATTCTAATCTTTTCATAAGGAGCCCCAGTGGTGCAGCGGTTAAGTGCTCTCCTGCTAACCAAAAAGTCAGCAGCTCAAACCCACCAGGCTTTCCATGAGAGAAAAGACTTGGCAATCTGCCTCGTTAAAGATTACAGCCTAAGAAACCCTATGGGGCAGTTCTACTCTGTCATATAGGGTTGCTGTATGTCAGAATCGACTCAAGCGCACCCAACAACAACATTTCATAATTAGAAAATGTAATTTCATATTTAGACGTTAAAGTTATCCCATTTTGGAAAAAAAAATTCATGAAACTAGACTCAAGGAATTCCTTGGGACATGCCTGTGTTCTCTTTTTAATCACTTTCTGAACTGTGACATTTCATTGAGTAGAAATCAATTCCATTTGCCACAATGAAACTCAAGACGGTACTCGAAAATTAAAGCCAATTCCAGTTTGGCCCAAGAAAAGCCAAGCATTTAGAAATTCTAACCAAAAACATGAGGAAAAGTGAGTGGGAAAATGTGTGCCATTTAAACACATGCTGTGTATGATGGGAACCAACATTATTATCCTTCCTTTCAACAGAACTCCATGTGCATAAAAATAAAATTTAAACACAGCTGTACCCTGTTCAATACAACAGATGTATTTCTGAGATGTTAATCAAATATTTTAATGGAGAATTCTATTTTACATACACTAGAGCAATGGTTTCCTGCTTTTTAGATTTTAAGAACATTTTGCAAAATATTTTTTAAATCTATGCGTATTTTTTTTTAATTGGAATAAAAATCAAGCAAGGCTTACCATCTCCTGTCACTTTTATTTAATAAAAGATTTAAAACTTGCAAAGATATAATCTATGAGAAAGACAAGTACTTCCCAAGAAGATTTTTGGCAATCTTATACCAAAATATCTAAATCAAAGTTTTTTTTTTAAGTTTTTTGAATAGACAAAAAATAACATTTTATTTATAATATTACATTGATTGCATATTATTAAAACTTAGTTTTCTGAAATATTTGATTTACATCATGAGATCTCTACCAGTTGTTCACTATCTTATACTTCTTTGGTAAATGTATTATTTAACAGACTCAGTGATTTCTTTTTTAAACCATTCAATCATCAAACTGCACAAACACAATTTAAATGAAGTTTAACATCCAAGAATTGTAAATGACTTCTCAATCTTTGAAACAAACTTTTCATTCTATTTTTTTTTTCAGTTTTTATTTTAAAATAATTTAGATTCATGGGAAGTTGTAAAGAGAGGTACGGTGAAGTCCTGAGCACTGCACCCTTCATCCAGCCTTCCCCAATGTTAACATGTTACATAACTAAAATAGAAAATCAAAGCCGGGTAATTGACACCGGAACAAACCAAAGAGCTTATTCAGACTTTACCAGTTAATGCATGCACATGTGTGTGTGCATTTAGTTCTATGCAATTATATCACATGTATAGGTTCCTGTACCTACCACCAGAGTCAGGATATAAAATAGTTACAAGCTACATCACCACAAGGCTCCTTGTGCTACCATTTTATAGCCACACTCACCTTCTCCATCTCTAACCCTGGCAACTACTAATCTATTCTCACTCTTTATTCCTATGTTATTTTTAAAATGTTATGTAAATAGTATGATGTACTATGTTAACTTTTGAGGCTGGCTTTTTTCACGCAGCATAGTTTCCTTGAGGTTCATCAAATTATTATTTGTATAAATAGTCCATTTCTTTTTATTGTTGAGTAGTAGTCCCTGGTATGTATGCACCACAATTTAACCATTCACCAACTGAAGGACATTTAAGAGGTTTACAATGTTTGCCCATTATAAATAAAGCTGCTATGAACATTTGTTTGAAGATTTCATCTGCATAAAATAATTTTCATTTCTCTGGGATATATAACCAAGTGTGCAATGACCGGGCCATATGGTAAGTCTGTTTTTCATTTTAAAAGAACTTCCAAACTGTTTTTCAGAGTGACGACGTCATTGGTACATTTGCATCAGCAATGTATGAATGATCCAGTTTCTCTACATCCTTACCAGCATTTGCTGTTATCATTATTTATAATTTAGTATTTTTTTTAACCATTCTGATAGGTGTGTAGTAATATCTCAATGTGATCTCAATATGCACTTCTCTAATAGCTAATTATGTTGACCATATTTTTCATGTGTTTGTTTGTCATCTGTATACTGTTCGGTGAAATGTCTGTTCATATCCTTTGCACATTTTCTAACTTCATTGTTTCATTAATGTTGCATTTTCATAATTATATAACCTAGATACATGCCCTTTGTCAGATATGTATTTTTTTCCCCATATGTGGCTTATATTTTCATTCTCCTAACAGGGTCTTTTGCAGAGCCAAAGGTTTTAATTTTGATGAGGTCCAATTTATCTTTAATATGTTTTAGGGATTTTTTTGTCTATTTACTATACAGTCAACAATATTATAACATTTATAACATATGCTTTAAATGTGGTACATTCTCTTTCAACATATCCTCTGAATTTTGTATCATAATGTTTAATTATAAATACCTTATAAATACAATGTTTTCATAGAATTATTATAGACGATATCCCATATTACACACTTCAGGGATCAATTTTACTTATTTCAACAAACCTGAACTGAATGTATGAGTATTCTCCTTGTTTCTCTCATTTCAACATGGACCAGTAAAAGTTCTGTCACATAAAGAGGCAGGTGCTGAGACCAGCCCAGGGCAACCACCGTATCAGAATCACAACCAGGAAAGGAAGACTGGCTTGGCTTGCCTGCCTATTTTGCCAGTGTGATTCTGAGCTATATTTTAACTCTGGAAAAGAAGTATAGAAAAACTACAACTTCCATATAAATAAAAACTTGAAAACAGAGGTCAGAATCATTTGACAAGTGTCGACAAAAGAGCCACTCTTCCAATACACCTAGAGCAAAGCTGAATCTTTTACTTGCTAAGGGAAAGATGTGCTTGCTAAACACAATCTCTCTGAACAAAGCAAAGAGCCAATTTATGCCATCTTTGGAGCAAGCAAGTTTAGGAATCAGCTGACCTTTCGAAGGGCAGAAACAGAAGCAGAGCTATTGTGTAAGTTCAAGGACAAATAGATTGGGGCTGAATTAAAACCTGCATTGTGATTATTTGTGTACAGCTTGAGTAAGAGACAAAGAGTCAGTCTGTCCTATTTATGAACTTTGAGATAGGCAACTTAAAAATACAAATTATCAGCCACTGTCCCACACCTATTGCATCAGAATCCCTGGTGGTGGCCTGATGTAGGCAGTGATTCTATTGCACACCAAGGGTTCAGAGCAATGACCTTAGTCTGACAAACCCTTGGCCTTCCAAAGCCCGTAAACTACTAGTTTGTTATTTGGGTTTTTTAAGCTATATATAATGCATTTCCTGTCTAATGTAAAGCAATTTGAAACTGATTCTGGGTTTGTGATATCTTTGTGACCATTTGAAACATGAGGTGGAGCAAAACCAAGGTTTCAATCGAAAGGAGTCTATAATCTCTACAGGCTGTTTTGGGGACAGCAAAGGGCATTAACTGGGAATATCACCCCTGGGTTTCCTTAAGCACAAGATATCCTGATCTTATTTCCAATTCTTTCTGTTTCCGCCACAAGCTGTGTGAATCTTGGGGGAGGAAATTCCTCTTGGAACCTTTGGTTCCTCATTTATCCTTAGAAAGAAGATATTAGCACACCATACACTTGGTCACATATTTTGAGGACAAAGTTCCTTTTTATTATTACAGAATGAGAGAGTCATTGGATAAATTAGAGGAATTCAACTTAGTTATTGAATCTGTTTAGGAGCCCTGATGACACAGCCTTGATGCACTCGACTGCTTACCGAAGATGGGAAGCTCAAACCTACCAGCTGCTCTGCGGGAGAAAGATGTGGCAGTCTGCTTCCATAAAGATTTACAGCGTTGGAAAACCTCTGGGGCAGTTCTACTGTGTCACATAGGGTCCCTATGAGTCGGAATACGACTCAACAGCAATGGGTTTTGTTTCGGTTTGATACTGAATCTTTTACTTGACTAATCAGCTCACATTTATCATAGTGCCCTTTGGGATACTCAGTACTATTCAAAGTTCATGTCTTTCTATTCATATTGAATCTACCCTATTTTCAGCCATCTAAACTCCCTAGCTAGTTAGCTACTCACTTATATTTGATCCTGGGAACTCTTAAACTTAGTTATATTTTTAAATTTCTAACACAGTAATATATGGAAGTGGTTAAAATTCAAATAAAATATTTTACAGGGAAAAGCAAGAGAAATCTGCCTTATCCCTTCCCTCTCACAAATCCTCTCCCTGAAAGCAATCAGTTTCAACTGATTTAAGTTTTTCTTCTGGTTACTTCCACATCTATTTTAAAGATGCTTACTTTGCTATTTCTTCATTTAACAAATTTAGACATATTCTGTGGATTGCCGGAATAGCTGAGGACTATTTCACTTAATCATCTCCCACTACTCCTCTCCTTTCTACCCAATATAGTGAACATTATTGTCATTTCCTCCACTTGTCGCTTTGCAACTTCAAATAACATACTTAAGCCCCCATTTCTTTCCCCATCAACCATAGTCAATCCCTCTCAGCTTCATCTCTACTCAACTACTTTCATCTCCCAACCTATGTCAGCTTCACCTGTGACAAGCTTGTTATTATACTCTAAAGTTGAACATGTAGTGTTAACATTACATATTCATATAATATAATGAATTGTATGATATAATTATATGTTATATAATTATAGAACATAATTTTTACATTACAGGATTGTGCTAGGACTGAGTGCTGATCTAGTCAATGGAGAATGCACTTAACATTCAAATGGATGCCATTTTTTACCATCCATAAATTGCTTTATGCTCATCCTCAAGTTTTTCCAAGTACTCATTCATATTTCTTCTCTAGTAATTTCACTTCTGTTTTTCTGGACAAGATACCTTCAGGAACTCTCCATTTCTCTGCTCCAATCGGGACTAGTTATTCTCAAGTCTATACAATTACATCCTGGGACTTAACCTTCACTACATATTTGGAGGAATATACTCCTTCCTGAATCTCATGCCTTTTTCTGTTGTTAAATCAACTTTATTGAGGGATAATTTACATGCAGCAAATGCACTAATTTTAATATAGTTCAATGAGTTTTGGCAAATGTATACAGCTGGAAAATGTGTACCACCACCAACATCAAGATTTCTATCACTCCAAAAAGTTCCCCTATGTACCTTTGCATTCAATCTCTCCCACCACAGCCAGAGTAAACATCACCTGATCTGCTTTCTTTCACTACAGATTAGAGCTTCCTTTTCTATTATTTCATATAAATGGAATCATACTGTGTCTGATTTAATGTTTTTACGATTCATCCATGGCATTACTGTATCTGTGGTCTGTTCTATTATATAGCTATATCACAATTTATTTATTCATTAACCATTTATCCATTAATATTCAAGTTTGGAACTATTATGAATAGTGCTACAATGAATATTCATATACAAATTCTTGTGTGGACAAATGTTTTCATTTATCTTGGGTAAAAGACTATGAGTGGACTTGCTGGGTTCTATGCTTTTTTTATAAGAACCTTCAAACATGTTTTCCAATATAGTTGTACCACTATACAATCCTATCAGCAAGTACGAGCATTCTAATTGCTCCACATCCTTGCCCAAACTTGGTATTGTCACTCTTTTTAATTTTAGCCATACTAGTATGTGTGTATTGACAAATCATTGTGTATTTTGCATTTTCCTGATGACTAATGATGTTTAAAATCTTTTCATGTGCTCACTGGCTATTTGTATAGCTTCTTTTGTGAAGTTTCTGTTTGAATCTTTTGAGTATTTTTAATTGGGTTGATGGCATTATTACTGAGTTCTAAGAATTCTTCAAATCTTTTAGATATAGTCCTTTGTCAGATACATCATTCTCTCATACGGCTGGAATAATTTCTAATGATACTTCCTGAGAAAGATACAAACACCTGGAGCCTTTGGATGTCTAAGTATATCTTCATTTTCCCTTAATTATATTTAAATTTTTGACTGAGTATAGAATTCTAGATAGAGCACCATTTCTCTCCTAGAACTTTGAACATTGTCTTCTAACAGTTGTGAGAAGTATAATGACTATCTGATTATTTTTCCTGTTTTAGATGATCAGTTGTTAATTTTCTTTTCCTTCTTCAAAAATTTTTAGGATTGTCACTTTTCCTTAATATTAGGAGATTTTACTAAGTTTGTGTCCTTTTGTTGGACTTTTTTAAGTAACCAACCTGAGCACTTGATGGGTGAAATCAATTTGAAGACTAATGCCCTTCACTAATGCCTAAGAACATAGACTCTGATGTGATACTACTACCATACTAGCTTTGGGCCACTGGGAATAGTTTATAACTTATCTGATATGAGAATTTAATTAATTAAAATTTTAAATTCACAAAATAGCAAAGCAATATATTAGTATTATTATTATCATTAGTTGTAATATAAGTGTTAGTATTACTACCATAAATAATAATGTTAGTGTCACTTTGATAATATTCTCCCATCCATTTTCTCTTTCTAGTACCAATTATTTAATGCAGGAAGCATCAAAAGAAGATGGGAGGAATACTCAGTCATTATACCAAAAAGAATTGGTAGAAGTTCAACCATTCAAGACGTAGCATATGATTAGGAACTGACAGTACTGAAGGAAGAAGCCCAAGCTGCACTGAAGACATTGGCGAAAAACAAGGCTCCAGGAATTGACGGAATAGCAATTGTACAGGGTGAGCAGAAAAGAGGAAGACCCTCAACGAGATGAATTGACACAGTGGCTGCAAAAATGGGCTCAAACGTGGCAACTATTGTGACGATGGCACAGGACCAGGGAGTGTTTCGTTCGTTGTACATAGGTTTGCTATGAGTCGGGATCAACTTGACGGCACCTAACAACAACAATAACAACAATTATTGACATGCTGGACCTCTTAGGTTGATTCTCTATTTCTTTAATTTTGTTTTTCACATATGTTTTGTTTCTGTGTTTCTATTATACTTTCTGGATGATTTAATTGACTTTATATTTCAACATTTACATTAATATTTTTGGAAATTATGTTTTTAACTATTAAGAGCTCTTACTGACTGTTTCTTTTCATTCCATTCTATTCTTGTTTTATGAATGCAATATCTCCTCAAATCATTCTAAGAATACTTATTATTAGAGTTGGGGGATTTTTTTATTTGTTTCCTTGTTTGATTGCTTGTTTTTAATTTTATTTTATTTTATTAATTATATTTTGTCCTCCTAGATAATTTTTAAAATTGTTTATCTTAGAATTTCTCTTTCATGTTGCATCAAATATGTAGTGATTCTTGATTTTCTATTCAAATTTAATAATGCAACAGTATAATTACTGATGAAGAGCTCTGGGCATATAACTAGAACTTGTCTTTGCTTTATGGAGATCACGGAAAAAAAAAGCTACTTTGCTGGAGGAACTCAAACGCCAGAATAATTAGGTCTTTATTCTGAGGTACTGTTGTTGCTGTTGTTAGTTGCCATTGAGTCAGTTCCGACTCATAGCAACCCTACAGGACAGAGTAGAACTGCCCCATAGGGTTTCCAAGGAGCGGCTGGTGGATTTGAACTGCCGACCTCTTGGTTAGCAGCTGAGCTCTTAACTACTATGCCACCAGGGCTCCTCTGAGGTACTAGCACCAACTAATTACATTCACTATTTCTATTGAGGGGAATTCACTTATTTATTTAATTATATTTCTGTCTGTGGAGAAGTACTGGGTTTGGGTAATTCTTATGTCTGAGAAGGGTATTTATTTAAAGTCTCACATCTATTCCTAGTCTCCATGGTCATTACTTTCTATGAATCCAGAGTATCTCTGAGCAGATTAGTTGTCCTCTCTCCTTTATGCATATCCTAGGTGTGATTTCCTCCTTTACACTTCACAAATATGCTTTCTGCTTCCAGAAATCTGTTGAAATTACTATTATGCCTCATATTCACTTCATTTTATGAGTTTACATCCTTTGGTGTTTTTCCAGTATCATTATTATGTAGTTACAAAAGGAAGCAATTATAAATATTTGTGCTTATTATACTATCTTTTCTGGCACATGTTCTCTGCTGTTTATTTGTTGCTTGGTTGCTTGTTTGTGGGAGTGGTGTTATTTGTTTGTTTGTTTTTTATTATTTTGAAAATAATAACCCAATGAAAGTTAAAAGAATGTAATAAACAACCATATACCCTTCACCTGCGTTCACTGATGTGCAAATTGTCACAACTGCTCCATTCGCCTCTATACATGAACACATATTTCCCTTTTGCCAAACCATTACGAAGTAGGTACCAGACATCCTGACACTTCACCTCTAAAGGCTTCCGTGTGAATCTCCCCAAAATGAAGACTTTGGTCTACGTAATGCAAATGTACTAGCCAGCATTTCAGACCATTATTGCATTTTCACAATTATCACAAAAAATATCTTCAAATCAAGCATTCTGCAATGCAAATAACTGTTATGTCTCCTTAGAATCCACCAGCCTGGAATAGTCTCCCACCTCCCTCTGTTCTTTGAAAATGTAATCCTTTGAAGAGTCTAGGCCCCTCTTTAATAATTTCTTTCCCTTCTTAATAAATTCTGCTTCTCTTCTAAGAGCAAGAACTAGTTGTGGCAACTCCTCTCCATCCTGAAACTTCCAGCTTCCTTTTTCCCTCTGTTTTTCTTTTTCTTTTCTTAAAAGGAAACTCTTCTGACTATTTTCCTCCTAGATACTCATTGGAACTCCTTTGTCCTAATAAATCCCAGTTCTTGGGATCCGCATTTTCTGTACATCATTGTTTCAAACATCACCAAGCCATCCTTGGCCCTATACTACTTGCAAATATTGTGCACCCATCTTGTTATCATAATCTCCTCCTATATCAAGCCCACCTTTTTTTGTACTTAAAAAAAAATTAGAGGCATGCCTAGCATTCACACACACACAAATATACACATGTTCAGACTCTAAATAATTTGCAGATAAGAGTTATTTATCATATTATGCTTTAATGGAAAGCTCTCTTTTGGTATCTAATGCATCTTTGATTTTTATATTTCAGGTTAATATTTCTAGAAATTTCAATAATCTAATAACATAAATGGAATCCAGTGTATTTTTTTTCAGTATTCTCAACTCAAAGCAAACTAACTGAAACCATTGATGAATTATAGCATAATAACATATAGTAACGGGATTTCAAACGTTAGGCATCAGAAAATGAGATTCCATACCTTGTAGATAAAACACACACTATGGATGAGATTACATTGTGTTAACTAGCTGCTTAACTATTAAAAAAAAATTTTTATTATTATTTAAAAAAAATCCTCCTTTTTTTATCCAGTAAGAATAAAAGTCAGTGTGGACATGACCCTCAGTGAATTTTCAGAGATTTAATCTAGTAGTACAGGGGGAAAAAATGACGCATGAAAAATGGTTGTGTTGAATACCCCCCTGACAGCCAGATAGAGCCATAAACGGTGATATTCTGGTTCATACATGCATTTTTAATTAGGCAAATGAAATAACTTAGGGTCTAACAGAAACAATTTTTTGACTATTAAGCCACTTTTCTAGGGAAATTTCCAGCACGATGGGCAGGGAATTCAACATGCTGCTCACATTAACCTTAGTAAGAGTTTTGCATCTTTAGAATCCAGGAAATCTTATCCTCTCATCTTTATCATGAAACCTGTCTTAGGTATCTAGTGTTGCTGTAACAGAAATACCACAAGTGGATGGCTTTAACAAAGAGAAATTTATTCTTTCACAGTCTAGGAGGCTAGAAGTCCAAACTCTGGGTACCAGCTCCAGGGGAAGGCTTTCTCTCTCTGTTGGCTCTGGGGGAAGATCCTTGTCATTAATCTTCCCTGGTCAAGGAGATTCTCAGCACAGGAACCCCAGGTCCAAAGGATGCGCTATTCTCCTGGCTCTTGTTTCTTGGTGGTATGAGGTCCCCATGTCTCTCTGCTTGCTTCTCTCTTTTATATCCCAGAAGAGATCAGCTCAAAACACAATCTAATCCTGTAGATTAAGTCCTGCCTCATTAACATAACTGCCGCTAATCCCATCTCATTAACATCATAGAGATAGGATTTATAACACATAGGAAAATCACATCAGATGACAAAATGGTATACAATCACACAGTATTGGGAATCATGGCCTAGCCAACTTGACACACATTTTTGGGGGACATAATTCAATCCATAACAAAACCTAAGTATTCGGTGCACTATATGTATGTGATGGGTAAAATAGTTATTTAGTATCTATAAGATTTATTTGTAACATTTGTTTCCTTTTCTTCAAATAGTCACACAATGTAGCAAGTAATGGTAGCCTAGAAATTCACTGGCATTTGGACTCATCATTTGTTCACTTGATTTGAAATTATTCTCTTAAATAATAAACAAGTATACATGTCAATAGTACCCAAGCATTTATCTTTTGTATATTAACCACAACTGAACAATTAAAAAAACTTTCAATAGGCAATAAAGTATAATCAGTACAATAAGAAAACCACAGCTTTTTACAAACAAGTATGACCCAGAATGTTCTGCTGCTATTCATAATGTTTTAACTGGCCAATTTTTTCAGAAATAGACCATCAGGTCCTTCTTCCTAGTCTGTCTTAGTCAGGAAGTTCTGCTGAAACCTGTCTACCGTGGGTGACTCTGCTGGTATTTGAAATATCAATGGCATAGCTTCCAGCATCACAGCCACATGCAAGCCACCATGTAAGACTAACTGACAGAAAGGTGATCCAATAGAATGTAGAAATTATTGAACAATATTATTAATACCACATGCAAGTAAAATTTTGCTGAAGATAATTCAAAAATCAGTTGCAGGGGTACATCAACAGGGAACTGCCAAAAATTCGAGCCAGATGCAGAAGAGGACTTGGAACAAGGGATATCGTTGCTGATGTCAGATAGATCTTGGATCTTGTCAGAAAGCAGAGAATAACAGAAAGATATTTACCCGTGTTTTATTGACTATGCAAAGGCATTCCACTGTGTGGATCATAACAAATTATGGATAACATCGTAAAGAATAGAAATTCCAGAACACTTAACTGTACTCATGCAAAACCTGTACATAGACCAAGAGGTAGTCGTTCTAACAGGACAAGGGGATACTGCATGGTTTAAATTAAGGAAAGGTGTTCATCAGGGTTGTATCCTTTCACCATACTTATTCAATCTGTATGCTGAGCAAATAAGTCCAAGAAGCTGGACTACATGAAGAAGAATGTGTCATCAGGATTGGAGGAAGACTCATTAACAACCTTCAATATGCAGATGACACAACCTGCTTGCTGAAAGTGAAGAGGACTTGAAGCACTTACTGATGAAAATCAAAGACTACAGCCTTCAGTATGGATTACACCTCAACATAAAGAAAACAAAAATCCTCACAACTGGATCAATAAGCAACATCATGATAATGGAAAAAAGACTGACATTGTCAAGGATTTCATTTTACTTGGATCCACAATCAACTCCCATGGAAGCAGCAGTCAAGAAATCAAATGATGCGTTGCATTGGGCAGATCTGCTGCAAAATACCTCTTTAAAGTGTTGAAAAGCAAAGATGTCACTTTGAGGACTATGGTGTGCTTGGCCCAAGTCATGGTATTTTCAAACACCTCATATGCACACAAAAGATGTACAATGAATAAAGAAGACCAAAGAAGCATCGATGCATTTGAATTATGGTGTTGGAGAAGAATATTGAATATACCATGGACTGCCAGAAGAATGAACAAGTCTGTGTTGGAAGAAGTACAGCCAAAGTACTCCTTGGAAGTGAGGATGGCAATACTTCATCTCACATACTTCGGACATGTTATCAGGTGGGACCAGGCCCTGAAGAAGGACATCATGCTTGGTAAAGTAGAGAGTAGGTGAAAAAGAGAAAGACTCTCAATGAGATGGATTGACACAGTGGCTGCAACAATGGGTTGAAACTTGGCAACCACTGTGAGGATGGTGCAGGACCAGGCAGTGTTTCGTTCTGTTGTACATAGGGTCACTATGAGTTGGAACTGACTTAATGGCACCTAACACCAACACCATCCAGAATAAACATCTGGTCATTTAACTGATGGCTACTCAAAGCTTTGGCCTATGAAACTGTACCTTAACCAGACCCATGCCTTTCTTCAGCTTGTTTAAGCCATAGGTTCTGTGTTGCTCAGTCCTTGATCTAAGCATGATCAAGGTGGCCGGATGCTCCAATGTGAGCCTAGAGTGTGGTTATGGCACTACTTCCAGAGTTAGCTAGGTCTACCTGGGGCTGGTCTTGGTGTTTTGATGACACAAAGGACGTCTCAGACACTGGATCCCTGTTTGAACCTTTATCCACTTGCTTAATACCCTGACACACTGCCTAGTAACTCTTACTGGTTCCTACTTTGAGAGTCTGCTCCTTGCTGTGAATAAAACACGAGAAAATATGATGCTGCTGCTTACTTCAATTCAAGAGTCACCACTTCCAAGAAATTTCTATGACTACTTCTCAGTGTCTACCCCCAACGTGGATTTTTAATATCTTTCTGGATTAGGCTCCTTCAATATTTCTTTGGACTCTTTTTATCTCTGGTAAAGCTACAATCTCTAGCCAAGATGGATTCTAGAGTACAAGTCACATTCCACTCTCACTTTTCTTCTTCCCTATGGGAGAAACTCATGGTGCTTTGAAGTGCTGGTTCTTAAATACCTTAAGAATTGAGATACTGCTGAAAAAGAGTTTCCTCACCCCAGAAAAATGCACATAGTTATTCAGAAAATTCTTCGCATATGTTACATGGGATAAACAAACTCCCTAATATCCCCCCGAGGTGTAAGAACTCCTGGTTTAAACTTTGAGTCCTCTGAGGTTTGAATGCTTTTAAAATTTCAGGTACACATTAACCCCTAATCCCAATTACTTTACATGCCTGAATGCATGAAGTCCCCCCAAATCTTATTTCATTTTCCTCAGGGGTATGTTTAAAAATTAAATAGATAAGCTTTCAGAAAAACACTCAAAGGTCTGTTCATAATGTTTAATTTATTAATTTAATTACACTTTATGCTTAAAATTTTATTTATAAAATAATAGAATTATTTCAAATATTGCTCTTTTTCACTCTCAGATTTCAGGAAGCAATTATATTCAGTTCTCCACATCTCTCCTCCACATCATTCACATGCATCTTCCAAGATCAACAGAGTTTCTTTTTGAGTCATTCAACAGCTTTCAAGGGCATCTGGTTTTTATTTCTGTCCAGATTTTTGAGATACAACACTTATAATGCACGTATGATGGAAACTATATCCTAAACTACAGATCAAAACATTAAGACTATTATAGTCATCCTGTAAATCTGTGCATGTGGCCTCCGTGATAGAATCACTTGCTTTTAAAAGAGATCTTAGCATTTGTCTACAAAGACATCAACACTTGGAATAGTGAGGTAATACCCCTAATAATAAAAAAGCATATAGAAACATCAAATTCTTGAGTGGAGAGATGAATTGTTTTCTGGCTATATGTCTATTCTAAACTGCATTTTGCTGTGCAAATTAATTTTAAAAGAGCCCTTTAAGGTGAGAGAAACTATACTCAAAAATTAGGCAATTATCTTTTCTTTTTCTAAGGTATAATTTTTGGGGGAAAAACAAATTATATTAAGGTAGATAATGGAACATACATGTTCCATTATAAAATTCAGTTAAAATTTCCCCAATTGAAACATGTGGACACAGCCTGTTCCCAAAAAGAGTCTAAAGCTTCCTCAGGTATATTCTGTCAATTTCTAGAAGCCCCTTTCCAAATCCCCATCTTATATTACTATATTAGGAAAACTTCTCCAATTCAAATACAATAATATAAATATAATAAAATGTATTTAGATACCTATTCTTTTCACCATTATGTCCCGTAATGACATATATTCTCCCTCATTGATTCTTCACCACCTCCATCATTGCTTCATTTCTGAGTTCCTAGATACTTCTGTGTTTTTCCAACTGAAATTCTGTGAAATGTTTTCTTTATGAGTGAGTATAATTTATTAAGGTATTAATGTTTGCTTTATTTCTATTGCTGTAAAAGAACAAGAAGAAATAATTTTTTTTTTCTCAGAATTTTTTTTTCCATCCCTTATCCAGGTTAACTTCCATTTCTTTGAATAAGCCTGAGCTTATTAAAGATACAGTGCTAGGAGAGAAATGAGTGCCTCTGAGGGGGAGGCAGAGGGGAGAATAGAGATTTGCATTTTACAGAATTAGCAGGGAAAAAATGTCCCACTCTCTGGCAGTTCCCCAGGAAAGAAGAGGAGCCTCAGAGGGCAATGGCCACTTCATGCTCCTGGAAAAGCTCAATGCCAGCCCTGGGCCTCCCAACCCTAGAGCAATACTCCTGTGCCCCAAAATGGCCCAGAAGGCCTGTAGCAGGCTGATTTCAAGGGTAAACGAGGCCTTAGAACCAAAGTATCTCAGAGAAACCAACAGTGCTGAAGACCAGGGGAACCTCATGGAGTGCTCCCTCTCTGTAAGACCCTTTGGAGATTTTCTGAATCCCACTAGAGCGCAGCCCTGGTGATTTCCTGGCAGCCGTGATGAATAAGGGCTTAGAGGCAAAGCACATTTTAAATATATTATTCTTTTATAAGACTTTTGGTACAATATAAAGTCAGCCTGCAAGCTCAGTCTTCTCCATAAATGGCATCGTTTTTCTCATTGTTTTTAAACTAGTTGCGGTTGCTAACTTTTAAAAACAAGAGGTAAAAATCTAGAGATCTGGCTCCCCTTAATAAAAGAAAGATCTGTCATCACGAGACCCAAATCCTTTCATTTCTTCATTTCCCCTACATGACAACAATCTGCTAGAACTGCTCCTTTTGTGGTTGCCCCTTTTATTTCCTGCAGTCTCTCGAAACTGCCACACTCGGTCCACTTCAAGGTCCCTGGGTCGTATAACGGTTTAGGTTTGGTTACTAAACGAAAGGTTGGCTGTTCAACCACACCCAACGGCACCATGGTAAAAAGGCCCGGTGATCTGCTTCCACAAAGATTACAGCCAAGAAAACCCTATGGAGCTGAGTTCTACTCTGTAACACATGGAGGTCACCATGAGTCAGAATTAACTCAGTAACAACAGGTTGGTCCACATTACTCAGAGTTATCTGCAAGGCTCCTGAAGACATTCGAGTTTTAAAATTTGTCTTAAATTTACTTTGAGTACATCACAAATAGACCAGAATTCTGGGTTTTTTTAATGAGATTCTTTCATAATTCATACAAAAAGATACTAACTCATGTAGTTTGGTTTTTAGGGTAGCATTACAGAGGGTAAATCAAGCGACCATACACACACACATGTTTAAAATTCCATGTAATCTGTTTTTGTACCATGCCCCCTTCCTCAAAAATAAATCTCAGTGTGTTTGAATTTCAGTCAGCTTTGGATGTGGATAGATAATTATCTAATTTTTTCGCCTAGTCTACTTCACTTTCTTTCTTGGGAGTAATATACAACCATACACAAAAGAAATAAATAATATGATAGAAAACAAATACCTATATTATTACAAAATGGCAGTCACTAATGTTTATGGGATTATACCTCAACACACAGGAAAGAGTGATCTGGCCCCTGAAGTAAAGCCATAAAGGAATTCATTTTCCTATCATTACTGAGAATACTTTCTATCATGGAATGAGAGGCACTAAAATACATTGGCAAAATGAAACCTCTCTGCATATGGCGTTCACTCAGAAGAGTGAGGTGCCAAAGAGACCGTTAGCCACAGCAAGGGGAACCTTCTCTGGCACAAGATCATTTAAAGAGCTTCCCCTGACAAAGGCTCAGCCATTTGTGCCTATTAGACTCAGTGTGAAAGGTCTCCATTCACTTGCCAGCTGGCATAGTAGGCTGTTATCTAAAGATGTGAATGGCTACGGGCACTGGCCTCCCTGCAACTGGAAACCAAAGCTACGATTAATTATGGATGGAATGCAGCCAGGCAAGGCTGAAATTGTAATCAAACGAGACCACACTGAGGAAAAATAACATTTTATCCTGTACTGGGTACCTCACAGATAAATTTATGACTACACTGTCAGTTGGAGATAAAGTAAAAATCAATCATATTATTCATATGAGTAACATAAGCAAGTACGGGTGAGACAAAAAATATGCTTCCTATGATTGTGTTGCAGATATTTCATTTATATACAGTTTTATTCGGCAGAGTTGCAGATTCTTTTTTTTTTTTTTTAATGAAAGCTGAGAAATACCTTATCAGCTGGCACTATAATGAAGAGCGCTGGGAACATTTTTACATTCAAAGCCTTGGTTGCAAAAATATATTACAGTATTTCCTGCTTTATAGCCTTGTTCATATTTTATTATGATAACTTTATTACATTTTGAAATGTGGAGCCTAGAAGCTACAGAATATTCACAGTCAACAATTGAACAGCTTGTTAATTATGTCCGTGAATAATCAAAATGATATAAAAAAATGCTAAGTCTGTGGAGTAAAAAAGCTGAAGAACTTATGTTCCTTTAGAAGCAGGTTTTAAATCTCAATCTAGTTCTATAAAGGAAGGAGCATCATTAGCTGAATATTCCCTAAAAGAAATAGTATTTGTTTGGAGGACTAATTTACCAGGCTAAACAGTGAAATTGCCCCCAGTAAACCACAGGTTAGTAGGGGAGCATCATCTCATAGAATAGAATCAGTTACAATTTAGCAATTCCTACTTCACTTAAAAAAAAAAAAAAAAAAAAAAAGCCTGCTGACGATAAATTTGTAGTGCAATCTATAAGTAGCAGAAGAGACATGATCTTTTTAAAAATCCCTTAGAATGTGACTGCTTTGCATAAAAGTTTAAGTAGCTTTAGCAATTAAAATTAAAATGTATACACTGTTGTTGTTGTTATTCTTGTTGAATACTACTGAGTTGATTTTCGACTCATAGCAACCTCATGTATATCTATTTAACCCAAAAACCTGACGTGTCTGGGGAACTATGATCTTTAAATCAATAACCTAGAAGATATTACACAGAAACTGGAATCATTGATTTCTCTGCCCAAACCTCAATTCCACCTCACCTTTTTCTCCTTCTATTACTTGCCAAGCTATCGTGCAGTAAGTGGGATACCTGGAAGACAGCCAGAAGATTACAGAAAAGGAAGAGGGAGGGCTGAAAAAAACTGGTGGCAGGATGCCATTGCAGAATCAGTTATTCCACAGGACTGTCGTCCTCCTCCCAATCCTCAACAGCAAAAGACGAAACTTCCAGGTAACCACAACTTCTATGGATTCACATTTAACAATTGCTTAGCCAACAAGAGGTCTTCATGAGAAATGAAACATTAGGCATGATGATGAGAAGGGGCATAATGGATGGTGTCACGGATTGACTTGTGTCCCCCCAAAAATGTGTGTATCAGTTTGGCTGGGCCATGATTCCAGGTATTGTGTGATTATCCACCATTTTGTCATCTGATGTGGTTTTCCTGTGTGTTGTTAAATCCTGCTTCTATGATGTTAGCGAGGGGGGATGGGCGGCAGTTTTGTTGATGCAGCAGGACTCAATCTACGGGACTGGATTGTGTTTTGAGCTGGTTTCTTTGGGGATATAAAAGAGAAAAAGAAGCAGAGAGACAAGGAGAGCTCATACCACCAAGAAAGCAGTACCGGGAGCAGAGTGCGTCCCTTGGACCCGAGGTTCCTGCCCAGAGAAGCTCCTAGTCCAAGGGAAGACTGATGGAGAATAAACTTCGATTTGTGAAAGCCATCCACTTGTATTTCTGTTACAGCAGCACTAGATAACTAAGACAGACGGTAAAGAAACCTACTAGCTAAAAGTGGGGTGATTGCATTTGTGATCGTCTTTACATTCCTCAATCTGCACAGGGCCACAGCTTTTGGTGTAGCTTCTAATTAAAACTAAACAATAAATACTAATAATGACATTGATTTCTTTCAAAGGGGTCTTTGTTGGTTTGGTGCGGTACAATTGATTTTGCCTTTGTTGGTTGTCTCATTCCTCAGAATTAAGCAATTGAACGCATTTGTTCACTTTAAATGTAGTGTTTTGCTTTGGTTCATTTGAATTCAGGATCAATTAACAAATACAATAAAGAATTCTAGGAAGCAGATGCTTTAAAGGTGGATGAGGAGAAGCTCCGTCTGTGCAACACCTTTTAAATATGAACTTAAGGTACCCATTAACAATAGTCTCCCAGAACCCCTTTGCCTTTGTATATGAAGCCCACTTAAAAGGTGAATAAAATATCAATTGGCTTTCCTGCACACTAAATTCCTTCTTTCTTTGTAATAGAATGATGTAAAATCAGTATTCAGCTACTATGTATTTTTTCCTGATGTTTGTGTGTGTGTATAAGAAGTTTCCTGGGAGGAAAAGTAATAAGAAGACCATATGCTAGAATGCAGTCTACCAATTTCTGTCATAATTCAGCATGCTGTCTTGCTTTTTGGAGAAAATCTCTTTCTTTCTCTTCAGACTGGGTTTTGTCCTCAGTCCCTAACTAGGGTATAGTTTCTCACCTGGGTTTATAAATTTCTTTCTATATTCCTAGAACTAGTCACTTATCCAAGTTTCCTCCTCTTGCCCAAAGCAGAATTAAATAGCTGACTTGTCTGTCTCCCTATACTGGAACTATATTTACATTTATGTTATTGAATATTTAGCTATTTTTGTTCACAGCCTCTCTACTCTCTTAGCCCCACAATTCGCAATTTCACTGAGACTGATCAAGGCCAGGAAGCATGTCTTATCTGCTTTGTATCTAAAATACTATGTATAGGTCGCACCTAATAGGTCCCCAATATAGGTTGTCAAATTGGCTCGAATTAAATAATTTAGAATGTATCTGAGGAACAATTCCTATGTATACTTAACCGTTTTTAGTTTATGATGTTCCATCTTAGAAAACATATATTTCAGAACACACTTTATCTAGCCCTCTTGTCTATTTAGTATTGTCTTATCAGCCACTATATATGGGATCTCTAAGTGATTAAAATTCATACATTTTAAAAAATATTGTGTTTTAGGTGAAAGTTTACATAGCAAGTTAGGTTTCCATTTAACAATTTTTATACAACTTGTTCCACGACATTGGTTACATTTTTCACAATGTGTCAACATTCTCATTATTTCCATTCTTTTTGTTCAATTTCCATTGATCTCACTTCCCTGCCCTTCCTTAGCTTCTCATCTTTGTTTTAGGGTAAATGTTGACCATTTGGCATCATATAGTTGATTATTTAAGGGAGCACAGTATTCACAGGTGATACTGTTTATTTTATAAGTCAGTGTATTAATTGGATGAAAGGTGACCATCAGGAGTGGCTTTATTTCCAAGTTCAAAGGATATCTTTGGGCGATAGTCTCGGGGGTTCCTCTAGCCTCTATCAGTCCAATTAGTCTGACATTTTTTAGGAATTTGCTGTTTGTTCTACATTTTTCTCCCTTTCTAACCAGGACCTTCTATTGTGTCCCTGGTTAGAACCATTGGTAGTGGTAGACAGGTACCATCTAGTTCTGGTCTCAGGCTAGATGAGACCGTGGTTTATTAGGCTATTAATCCTGTAAACTAGTTTCTTCTTTGAGTCTTCAGTTTCCTTCATTCTCTTTTGCTCCAGATGAATAGAGACCAATGGTTGTGTCTTAGATGGCCACTTGCAAGCTTTTAAGACCCCAGACGCTACTCACCAAACTAGGATGAAAACATTATGTTTATGAACTGTGTTAAGCCAGTTCACCTAGTTGTCCCACGAGACTATGGTCCCAAGCCTTCATATGCAGTAAACCAATCCCGCGAGGTGTTTGGTTATATCTACGAAGTATCCGTAACTGTGCCCCCAGAAAATTCATACATATTTAACTCAAAAATCTGCAAGCTATCTGGGGAGCTACAATCTTCAAATCAGTAGCCTAGGAAATGTTACATAGAGCCTGGAGTCTCTATTTACTGACCAAACCTTCTACTCCTTCTTACCAATTGCTGAGCTATCCGTGCAAGTAAGTAGAGTGACTAAAATGTAGCTAGAGGGTCCAGGCAAAGGAAAAAACAAAACAAAACATTGCTGTCAAGTCAGTTCTGACTCCTAGCAATCCTACAGGACAGAGTAGAACTGCCCCGTAGGGTTTACAAGGCTGTAACCTTAATGGAAAGAGACTGCCACGTCTTTCTCCTGCAGAGAGGCTGGTGGGTTCAGACCACCGACATTTTGGTTATCAGCCAAGCGCTTAACCACTGCGCCACCAGGGCTCCTTAGGCAAAAGAAGAAAGAGCTATATCGTACTAAGTGCATTGTATTAAATGTGTTATCTGTATTATTTTATTTAAGCCCAATAGGCAAGTATTAATATCCCTGTTTTACCCATAAGAAAACTGTCTCAAGGATTTTCAATCCCACAGCTAGTAAGCAGTGGGGTCACAATTCAAACATTTTTTTCTAATTTGAAGGTCTAGGTGGCTGTTTTCTATAACTTTACAGAGTAAAACTGCCTTAATTTAGTATATCTTTAATGTATTGCTTTCTTTTACTAGTTGGGGAAAGTGTTTCTTGTTCCATCAACAAGTACTTATTGATCACCCAAGCCATGGGCACACAATATCTGATACATATAATACATATTTAAAAATCTGCATAGTGCCCTAGTAATATCCAGAAACAATACAAAAAACCAGAAACCCACCGTTGTGTGCTTTGTTTTTCTACCAAACTTATTTCAGAGTGAAAATTTCAGGATCAGAGGAAAGTTCTCTCTCATAAATATACATTTAGGTTCTTTGCTGTGACTTAACTGACTCCCTTTTTAATGTAACAAAGAGTGGTTAGGATCAGTATATTTGGTCTATTAAAGTCATCTTCATTTTAAAAGTCAGCATAGTAATATGTGTTAGTTGCTGATATACTCAAACAATATATATTTTTCTCCCTAGTACGTAATCATACAGAACATTTTATCAAAAGAAGATTTTTATGTATTCTCTTTAAACAACAAACTAGGAAAAAGACAACCTAATAAAAATGCTACATATGCCAATATTGCAGCTGCACAGATGAATAAAAACAACAAATCCCTTTGCTGTTAACTGAATCTATACCAGACTCCTGAGTTCTAAAAGCAAATCCTGTACCTGTTTTATTGCTGGTTCTTTTCACATAATGCTTTTTCTGCATAGAACACGCTTTTCCACCTCCTCATCATCACTTGGCTATTTCTTCCTGATTTTTTTTTTTTTTTTTTTTCTCTGCTTAAAGAAAACTTCCTCCCAGAGATTTTTAACCTGGGATCTATGGATGCCCAAGGCTTCCCTGGATAGAATTTTATTTCAGTGTAACTAGTATCTTCTGTAACACTATGCATTTCACTTTACATATTTAAAGTTTTGGGGTTATGCTTTCTCAGAAGGAGTTTGTGACATAAAAGAGGTTAGGAGAGTCCTTCCTATAAGGTACCATGGTCTCAGATTCAGATCAAAACACTCTGCTCTTGTTTTTTTTCCTCCACTGAAGCATAGATGCTTCAAGGTCCAGGAGCGGCAGTATTCACACTGTATTCCCTCTGCTTCACACACTACTCGTACACAGAAAGGGAACAAGAGGTATATAACAGGATGAACAAATTATATCAACTGAAAGTAGTAACCCTGGCTATTCTATGCTGCTCAGTAGTTCCATTTAACAATTAGAGATTAATAAAAATATGGATGTAAATTATGATTAAATAAATGCTACTTGATAGAGAAAAATTTCTTTCATATATTGGATCTAAGGAAAAGAGTAGATTATGACATAATTAACATATTAAAGACCTTGTCAACAGTCTGCCTGAATTCCTGTTGTTGCATCTCTAACTTTAATTCTGAACTGTAGGTTCTTCCTCACTTCATACCAATATTAGCCCTAGAGAAGATGAACGTAGAGGCCAAATTTGTAGAGTTCAATTCTTAAAAACACTTGTTTCCCACTGACTCAGTGAGGACGTCCTTGTGGCCCAGGGCAGAGTCTGACCCCTGAACATAACTGCTGCTCCCCTATTCTCTAGGTCACTGGGTTTGCTTTCCTAGCATCATTACCCCATTGTTATCCAAGAAAAGTGTTTTACAATGAAAATAAGGGAATAGGAGGAAAGGGAGATGAACTAATAATTATTTATTATCTGATATGTGCTAAATATTATGCTATGTGCTATTAGCGTTAGGTATAATTCTTTTAGAACTAATTTTAAATACCAAGTATTTTATTGAGTATCACACAGTTATTTAGTGGAAGAGCCTGATCTTGAACCCAAATCTGCCTGTTCCAAAGCTAGTGTCTTTCCTGCCTAGGATCGGGGTAGGGGGAAGTAGTGCCTAGCTACTGGGAGAATGGATTTCATCAAAAACCAAAACCCATTGCCGTCGAGTCGATTCCGACTCATAGCAGATAGTTGTAAAACCATCTCTGTGTCAGTAAATGCAGTGATTCCCGAGCATGTGACTTGGGCCAGAATTGCTGTCTTTTGCAGATTTTTTTTTTTTTCTGATTATGTGACCTTCTGTCCAAAAGGATTATTATGAGAATGAAAAGAGGTATTTAAGGCAGAGGACCTAGTACAATGCTGGACACATAGCAGGAATCCATTTAAAGGTGGCTTACTCCCTTATACTTCTTAACTTAATTTCCAGATACTATATCTTCAAAACAATAAGACAATCCACTTGAAAATTCTACATGCTACCAACTTAGATGCTAGTTCTTCCATAAACCTTTCCTAATTATTATCAAACAAAAGTTTCTGTTCGCTCTTTTCTAGTCCCCAGTTCCACTGACTTTAATCCACTATCAACCATTAGATGCATCCTTATTGTATGTTCAAAGAAAAAAAACACTATCAGTCAAATTATGATAAATTAATTGTAAGATACATTTCATTTCAAATATGAAAAGTGTGTTTTTTAGAATCACTTAAATATGATATTTATGGCATTAATCTGCAGAGTTTTTCCTGCCTTGGAACACAGACTGGGCTTTCATACTGATGCAAGAGTCAGTCAGTCATTGGTCTGGTCCACCCTGGGGAGTGAGGACTCCTAAGGAGTCCTGCCTCTCAGCTGCTGGGCAAAGCAGCCTAATAGTCCAAGGATAGTCCTTGGATAAACCTGCAGGTGACAGCTGTTCGGGGCAAAACTGTAAGCAAAGAATCTGGGGAATGGGTGTTCAGATCCGGTAAAGGGGATTCAGGGCAATCTGAGAGGTGCAACAACAACATATACCACTGTATATATTTGTTACATGACTAAAACAGGAAAGCTAGTTCTAATGAGCAGGCTGTGGGATCAGGCTTCTCATATCATAACCACATTGCATATATTGCATATTTTGATCTAAAAAAAAAGATTATTTCACAAATTATCAAAGAATTTTTAAATTACTTATATTTTAGTGGTTTCTACTAACACATCTACTATGTAATTTTTTGTGACGTTTCCAAATTAAAATTACAAACTTAATTTTACTTTTTTTCTGGTTTTTAATTGGTGGACATCTGTAATGAATACTACATAACTAATCAGATTATATGCAGAACAATCTGTTAGTCTTGGTGTCATTCCAGAATTAATAATGTAGTCTTGCTTTCTAGAGACTACCTAGACAGTTTGTGTCACTGAGCTCAAATATAAGTAGCCATGAATATCCTGAAAATCTTCTATGAACATTTTTGAACTTGAAGGATGTAGAAAATATCTATTTCTGTCCATTACTGAATGGTTGTGTGGGATTTGGCATTAAGACCTCTATTATTAAAGCTGCTGTTTCCTAGAATGGTATTTCCGGGTATACCTGTAATTCTCTAGCTTCAGGGCAGGGTACAACAAGACTAAAACCAGGAGACTATGTTGAGCCAGTTCCAAAGATACAAAGTTAAATTGGATCCAAGTGGAAAGGACAGAATCAAGGGGCAAAGCCAAGGTCAATTACGGTGTTAGACTAGAAGACACCAGCTAATGAATGACTAAGTATCTGAGTTAATAATCCTGGATGAAAGCCAGAGGTGAATGAGGAAGCAGCAAATGGGGATGTGAGGATGATATTCAACTTAATTCTAGCAAAGAGCACCTTACTGGCCTAGGTTTTATTAAAAAATGTGAAGATACACTTCCCTCATTACATGGAGTTGGGAAGGGCATTTAGAAGGCACTGTCTATGTTAGGGAGCCCTGGTGGCGCAGTGGTTAAGAGCTTGGCTCTTAACTGAAAGGTTGGCAGTTCAAATCCACCAGTCACTCCCTGGAAACCCTATGGGGCAGTTCTACTCTGTCCTATAGGGTCGTTATTAGTTGGAATCAACTCGATGGCAACAGGTTTGGTTTGATTTTCTGGTCTATGTTAGAATAGGGTGATCTTCGTACTTGATTGGAGCACCGCATTGTCTCAGTGAAGTGTGTATTTCTTTCATATATAAAAGACAGTGATTCAGAATCCTACTGGTGTCATTTCATAGGAGCACACTTCAACTGGTATGTAAGAGCCACAGCCAATGTCCCTGAAGAGTCTCCTTGGACTATTCAATTTTCACTTCTTACAGTTTTTCTTTAGCTTAATATCTTCATTGAATATCATCTATTTAATAGCCTAAGTTTCAATAAGAATGTAGCTCATTGTCATCTCAGTTTCTCAGTGATTCAATGATTTGACATTTACATACTTATGCCCTTTGAATGACAACAGCCATGCCAGCTGCTGGCTGAAGGGGAATTTTCCAGAAACACTTAAACAAATAGACTGTTTATCTTCATTAGCTTTTTGTTAGAATTCACTCTGGAGAGACATGGAGGCTGTCATTCACTGAATTCTAGATTAGTAGTGTTCCTCTTTTTCGTGGTTCTAGTGTCCACCTAGCTCTCTTTCTTTTTTTTTTTTGGTATATTTGTTTGATGTTTAAAATTTTAACGTATATAAGCAACAAGTTTTAGTGCATTCCATGCATTAGTCTTTATAAATTTAATTTTTTCTAAGTTTTCAATCTTAAATTTATATTAAGACTAAAACATATTTGCAACTCATTTTCACTACACATTCTAGCATAAGAAGATAAATTGAATGAATGGTAGGCAGATCTCTTAACTAGGATTCATATCAAATTTAGAGCCTTGGTTGATGTGTTACAGAGCTGTTTATAATCCTTTTTTTTTTTTTTTTGCATGTGATACAATAAACTCCCAGACATAATGCTTGACCAGTAGGATGAAATAGTCACATAAGATTACCCCATATAATATTCACCATTTGCAATGGAAAAAAAAAAAAGCCTAACACTAAGTCTATATTGAATAATATTCTGATCATTTAAATAACATGTCTTCTATCACTGCACAGAAGAATACAGAAGTGACTAATAATAGAGATTTCTAATAAAAGCAGAACCTTTATGCTTTTATTAGAAATCTCTATTATCAGTTATAAGGTTATAGAATTTTCCATATACGGTTGTATGAATTTTCAGACCTTAAAAATGTACTTAACAGTCTTCCATCTTTGAAGAATCAACTGGTATTGAGTCAGATTCAAAGAAATGAAAAAATATTAATTGGAAAAAAAGGAAAGGGAAATATATTTCCAGAGCTGTAAAGAGGAATATTAATCACAAAGTTCCCCGTGGGAATTCCTGGCCAATAAACCTAAATACTGCTTTAAAGAATTCCCCATCCAACTCCACTGACAATTTTACTTACATTCCTAAATATGAAAATACATTTGTAAAAGTGACGATTTTTAATATTGTTCTGATATCTATATGTCATAAATGAAAGAGGCATTTCATTAAGCTAGTTTTCCATGGTGTATAATTAAATAGATGCCTCCTTGTTTCTAAACAGAGGTCCCTGTGTTGTGCAAATGGTTTGCACTCCACTACTAACCTAAAAAGTTTGGCAGTTCAAACCCACTTAATGGATCTGTGGAAGAAAGGCCTGGCGATTTGTTTCCATAAAGATTATGGCCAATAAAACCCTATGGAGCAATTCTACTCTGTAGCACATGAGTTGGAATCGACTCAATGGCAACAGGTTTTTTTTTTATTCTTTTTTTTTTTTTTTTTTTTGGTTTCTACACATGATATCTACTACTTATTATGTGCTTACTATATTTGAGAAGCCCAGTGGTGGAGTGGTTAAGAGCTATGACTGCTAACCCAAAGGCTGGCAGTTTGAATCCACCAGCTGCTCCTTGGAAACTCTATGGGGTCATTCTACTCTGTCCTATAGAGTCCCATGAGTTAGAATAGACTTGACAGCAATGGGTTTGGTTTTTGGTTTTCAGAATTTTAACCGCATTTGCTGTTCTCTCTGCCTGGAAGCTCCTCCCCAACTCCAGATAGATGTCTCCGACTCCCTCTTACAAGCTCTAGCCTTTCCAAAGGATATGTCAAACAGTAGAACTCACAACCTTGTCTCACATTAATCTGTTTATTTCCTTCATAGCACTTCTAAATTTCTAATTAATTTACTCATTTATTTGTTAACTTGTTTATGCCTACTTGCCCACTCATCCAACGCAAATTCCACAATGGCAGAAACTTGTCTTATACATCTCTGACTCCCTCATCCTGACCATAATAAATGCTCAGAAAATATAGGTTGATAGAATGTGTCAATGTTTAAATACATTAATGTTTATTATTCTCCAAACAGGCCCATGTGATCATTTCAAAAGAATTGAGGTTCTAAAGGGTTAAGAATATTGCCTGAGGTCACATGAGTAGTCAGGCAGCACAAGGATTAAGCCATGCTTTTAATCTTCTTCTTTTTGTTTTCATCACATACTAATGTCACTTACCGGTATTATCATCTTCCCATTACCTGTGCTAGAAACGTGAAATCCACTCTAACTGTTCTTTTTTTAATACCCTCTTCCCAAACCACTGGTTACAAAACCATCTATTCTCCAGATGTAGCCTTCCTCTTCATCCCTGTCTACACAGTGTTTTAGCCTACTCCATTTCTCATCAACATTGCCCCTTTCACCTATCAACTGGTCTTGTTATCAATGACTTCTTCCATCCTGGACACTTTCACCAGGAGGACAATATAGAATTAACACTTCAATCTTCTGTTTAAATTTTCACAGTTTTAGGATATAATTCACACTCCTTGGCTTTGCACACAAGTCCTTTGATGACCTGGCTTCTGCCTTCTCCTCCAAGATCATTTCCCCCACTCCCTATCTCAGGGCCTACACTCAGAGCCTGAAACATTGGCATTCTCCCATATTCCTGTGTTTTTACTTATGTTTCCTCTGTCTGAATGTGTTTCCTCCACTTGTCTGCCAGGTTCACATCTAGCAGTCCTTCAGGACTCAGGAACAAATGTCACTTCTTTTTGAAGGCCTTACCTGATCTAACCCCCATACAACAACTACAACTAAGCTGAGTCAGATGTCTCTCCTCTGGACACCCTCCTCACACCCCCTGAAGAAGAAAAGAAAACAGAAAAATCTCTGTATTATGTCACTTCACAGTGTGTAGAAACTTTTTTTTTTTTTCTGTATGTCATTTTTTAAACTGCCAGCACTTTATGCCTAGCGAAGTACTTGCTGTGCAATAATTATTCAGAAGTTATTTGTTGAAAGAATGAATAGAAGAATGAATATACATTTTAGTGTGATTGCAATGAAGTTCAATGAAAAAAAGGGAAGTCTGAATTGTAGCATGAATTCATTAAAGAGTAACTACAGTTGTGCCTGGGGAAGAACAGAGTATTCTGTTTCTGACTGTGGTACTGACAGACTCTCTGTCGGGGAGCTTGGTAGGTGCTTTTCACTCCATCAATCCAGCCCCCAAAATAGCTACAAAATATGGTGCTTGGTGCCATGAAAGATACACGAATAAATAAGACATTCAGCCTGCTTTGTAGGACCTTATGAACCAACAGGAGAGACATAATTATCCAAAGGTATCCATATGAACATCCATGACTATTTTTTACTCAGGACATATGACCCACAAATTTATTAGAAATCATTTTGAGCTGGTCTTTATTTTTTTTCCTTTTTTTTAAAATCGTACTTTAGATGAAGGTTTACAGAGTAAACTAGTTTCTCATTAAACAATTAATACACACATTCTTTTGTGACACTGGTTGCCAACCCCACGACATGTCAACACTCTCCCCTTCTCGACCTTTGGTTCCCCATTACCAGCTTTCCTGTCCCCTCCCACCTTTTCGTCCTTGCCCCTGGGCTGGTGTTCCCATTTAGTCTCCTTTTGTTTTATGGGCCTGTCTCATCTTGGGATGAAGTGTGAACCTCAGGAGTGACTTTGTTACTGAGCTATAAGTGTATCCAGGGGCCATACTCTCAGGGTTTCTCCAGTCTCTGTCAGACCAGTAAGTCTGGTCTTTTTTTTTTTTTTTGTGAGTTAGAATTTTGTTCTACATTTTTCTCCAGCTCTGTCTGGGACCATCTATTGTGATCTCTGTCAGAGCAGTCAGCGGTAGCCAGGCACCATCTAGTTGTGCTGGACTCAGTCTGGTAGAGGCTGTGGTAGTTTTGGTCCGTTAGTCCTTTGGACTAATCTTTCCCTTGTGTCTTTGGTTTTCTTCATTCACCCTTGCTCCAGATGAGGTGAAACCAGCAGAGTATCTTAGATGGCTGTTCACAAGCTTTTAAGACCCTAGATATGACTCACCAAAGTAGAATGTAGAACATTTTCTGGGCTGGTTTTTATTTTTAACTAACAAATTGTCTCGAAATATCAAATTGTCTCTATTGATTCCATTTATCTGCCGGAAAACTCTCTTCGAGTCCTATTTCAAGGATTTTATAAAGAACAATTCCATGTTCATAATTCAGTGGCTGCTGAACTGTATTACTTTCAAAATATTTTTAATCGTATTGTGAAAGACCTTTGGGTCTGAGCCCTTCTGAGAAATGGCTTTTTAATCATACTCACCAAATCCTATTTTGCAGATTTCTTAGATGCCTGATGCTATATATAAATTTCAAACAGGGATTCCTAGAGAGCAAGGACAGTACCAGCCAGCTGAACTGCTCAGGGGACACAGAACTGCAAACAAAAAGCAAAGTGGAGTTTTTTTCTTGTGGGCCTTGAAAAATTATTTTGCTTTGCCTTTGTCCAAGTTTCCATGGAAACTCCTCTCCTGGAAATGTGCAGTTCTTCAGAGCCCTCCTTGTTGTGAATGTAAGCAAAAGATAAACCTAAAACTGTAATCTAGTTTAGTGCTGCTGTGAGTTGAAGAAATCAAGGAATAATTGTTATATTCATGAAGAAGTCAGTCAAATGAAAATGAGAAAACAATGGGTTGGATGATACCTTTAATTTTCCTCTGGCTTTGGGTAAATATAATATAGGGATAGGTAAGGTTTAGGTTTCTTACTGCATGCACAAAATAACGAGCAGTATAATAGCAGTGAGATCCAAAGTAACAATAACCAATCCAAATCTTTAAATCCTATAAATTTACATGAAATTAAAAGGAAAATGTTCAATATAAACCAAAAAAAAAAAAGCTCGTCGTCGAGTCGATTCCAATTCATAGAGACTCTATAGGACAGAGTAGAACTGTCCCATAGTGTTTCCAAGGAGCAGTTGGTGGATCTGAACTGCCAACCTTTTGGTTAGCAGTTGGATGCTTAACCACGGGCACCACCAGGGCTCCTGTTCTTTATAAGTAGACCCAGAATTCACTGCTTTTCATTTATAAGAAAAAACTCAGGAAAAATCCCATTTTAAAGAAGATGAAAGTAGTAGGGATTATGCATTTAGTTCAGAAACAGTTTGATGATGATTAAGAAAGCCCATGTTACAGATGAGTAACACCTGGGAAATGTTATAAATGGTATATGGCAATAATGTCATGTGTTATAAAAGAAACACAGAAATTTCCAACACAGGTGAATAGAGTAAGAAAAGCAAAGAAACTGTCAGGTTTCCTGGTGGGAGAAGGAAAGAAAATAATGTTTATTACCAGCACAGATTATGTCATGTAGGAGTCCCTGGGTGGCACAAATGGTAAAGCGCTCAACTACTAACTGAAAGGTTGAGAGTTCTAACCCACCCAGAGGCACCTTGGAAGAAAGGCCTGGCAATCTGCTTCCAAAAGGTCACAGCCTTGAAAACCCTATGAAGCGCAGGTCTACTGTGCAACACACAGGGTCACCATGAGTCAGAACCAACTTGACAGCAACTGGTTTGTTTGGTATATGCTATGCACTGCTTGGAGCCCTAGTGGCACACTGGTTAAGAGCTCCTGTGAGCTCCAGCTGCTAACTCAAAGTCAGCAGTTTGAATCTACCAGCTGCTCCTTGGAAACCCTATAGGCAGTTCTACTCTGTCCTATAGTACTGCTTGTGTTTCTGCCAGTCAGCATGTATTCAACGATGGGCTAGGCACTGAGGATTCCCAGGTGAAGAGAAGAGATGTGGTTCTTTGCCTCAGGAAGCCTGTCTCCTGGCAGAAGGCAGAAGAGACAGATGTGAAAGAGCTAATTTTACAATTATTTGATTACAAACTGCAAAAAGTGCTACAAAAGAGAAGTACAGGGTTCCTTGAGAAGATGTAATGAGAAAACCTGACCTCCTTTGGTTCTCACAACAACCCCTTGAGCTATATTCTGTTTTACAGAAGAGGTAACAGAGGCATAGAGAAATTTTCCCAAGGTCAATCAGGAACTAACTCTTGGAGCCAGGATATCAGCCAGTATCTGTCTCTCAGAATTCATGGTCTTTTTCCTGTGTCACACAATTTTGTGAAGTAACTATCTCAATTTTATTCTAAATGCTGAATTTAAGAATAGAGACAGATGAAAATTATTTGCTAGGAGATACTAAAAGTTTTGTGACATCTCGATCTCCCAGAATTGTTTCTTTGAATAAGCACTGAGTTATTTTCTTTTGAAGGAATCCTCAGGAATTGGCCCTTCTATCATAATGACTCTCATTTACATATTTATGAATTTGCCTATTTAACCCACAGACACATCCCTAGTTAAGACTCTCAAAGTCAACAAAATAGCTGGGCTGTGTTTAGATCACTACCCCAAGCATGCCAAGTTCGGACTCTACCTGTACTCCACACTCAGTCTTTATTCAAGATCTGGTCGCTGACCTGCGATTGCTTCAACTCACTCACTTTATTACCAGGATACATGTCTGACTTTCCAACTCAATGATAAACAACTTTGAAGATATAACACATCTCTTATTTTCTTCATACCAGAGTGACAAGCTTAGTACAATGTCATTGAAAGGGTTCAATTGTTAACTGAATTAAATAAGTCAAAATGCTGTCTTCCTAATACTTGATAATAATACTTCAGTTAAATATTATTTCAACCAGATTCAAAATCCTCATAAAAGATTCACATTATCCACAGATTTCGACTGTTTTTTTCAGGAATCTCATATCTGTAAGAAGCTTGTTAGTTACCATCATGGTTTGAATTATGTCCCCCAAAAAATGTGTGCATCAATTAGTCTAGGCCATGATTCCTGGTACTGTGTGATTTTCCTGTAATGTTGTTAACCTGCCTTTATGATGTTAATGAGGGAGTATGGGTGGCAGTTGTGTTAGTAAGGCAGGACCTGATCTACAAGACTGGACTGTGTCCTGAGGCAATCTCTTGAGATATAAAAGAAGTGAACAGTGAGACAGGGGGACCCCATACCATCAAGAAAGCAGTGCCAGGAGCAGAGCGTGTTCTTTGGACTGGGGTCCCTGTGCCGAGAAGCTCCTAGTCTCAGGGAACACTGATGAGAAGGCCGAGAGAGAGAAAGCCTTCCCCTGGAGCTGACACCTTCAATTTGGACTTTTAGCCTACTTTGACTATGAGGAAATAAACTTCTCTTCATTAAAACCATACACTTGTGTTATTTCTGTTATAGCAGCCCTAGATGACTAAGACAGAATTTGGTACCAAGAGAGTGGGGTGCTGCTCTAACAGATACCTAAAATGTGGAAGCGGTTTTAAAACTGTGAATGGATAGACGTGCGGCAGTGACAGAGAACCAGCAGCAGCAGCAGAGAACCTACAGCAGCAGAGAAGTGGTAGCAGCAGAGAACCAACAGCAGCAGAACCAGGAGACGGTGCGAGACGGCGCGGGAGTCGACCCATGGAGCCAGAGAGCTGACTGCCTGTGAGCAGGAGGCTTCCTGGCAGAGTGGGGTGCCTCTGGGCACTTATTGGTGGAGCTGGGCTTGCCGACCCGTGGAGCAAGATAGCTGAGTGCCTTTGTGCAGGAGGTTTTCTGGCAGAGTGGGGTGCCTCCGGGCACTTATCGGTGGAGTTACAGAGCTTTGGAACACTTGCCCCAGCAGGGCAAATACAGGCCTGAGGTCCGAGGGCCAAGATGCCACAGGAAGCAGAAGCTGAAGAGACTAGGGACACAAGAAGCTGAGCTGCCTCAGTCTCAAAAGGTATGGCCATGACCTCAGCAGTTTCAAAGGGTGGAGCCATGGCCACTGGTGTTTCTAAGGGTGGAGTTGTCACTCAGATGGACTGGGAGAATGGTGCGCCTAAAGCCAAGGGAGCAGAGTTGCTGTTCCAGTGGGCCTGGAGGAGGGAGCTAAAGCCCAGGGCCGAGGGGCCTCCACTCATAATCCAGAGACTGTGCCCAATACCTAGAGTCTGGAGGGCAGGACCATTGTGTAAATTGTCTCAGAGAACAGAGGATTATTTTCAAAGCTTTGTGGGCTAATGTAATATGTTCTGCTAACTTGCTTGGTGCCTGTTATGCCTTCTTTCCCTGCAATTTCTCCCATTTGTAATGGAAATGTCTAGCTTGTGCCTGTTCTGCCACTGTACCTTTGGAAGCAGATAACTTATATTCTAGATTTCACAGATGAAGAGGAATTTTTGGATTTTGGACTTGGAGTTAAGACTTTTGCTATGATATGATGGGATGAATATGTTTTCCATGTTGCAAGGATGTGATTTTTGAGGGGCCGAAGTGTGGAATGTCATGGTTTGAATTATGCCCCCCAAAAAATGTGTATATCAATTTGACTAGGCCACGATTCCTGGTACTCTGTGATTTTCCTGTGTGTTGTAAACCTGCCTCTATGATGGTAATGAGGGATGATGGGTGGCAGTTGTGTTAGTAAGGCAGGACTCAGTCTACAAGATTGGATTGTATCCTGAGGCAATGTCTTGAGATATAAAAGACAGAAGTGAGCAGAGAGACGGGGGGACCTCATACCATCAAGAAAGCAGTGCCAGGAGAAGAGCACGTCCTTTGGACTGGGGTCCTTGCGCCGAGAAGCTCCTAGTCCAGGGGAACACCAAAGACAAGAAGGCCGACAGAGAGAAAAAGGCTTCCCCTGGAACTGACACCGTGAATTTGGACTTTTAGCCTACTATGACTGTGAGGAAATAAATTTCTCTTCGTTAAAACCATCCACTTGTGGTATTTCTGTTATGGCAGCACTAGATGACTAAGACAGTTACTGTTGTGATGATGTTATACTTTAGTCTGATTTGAAGTGAATCTAACTTCCTTTAGCCTAAAATGCTGGAGGAAGGGATGGAATATCAGTTTCTTTGATATTATCCCTAAGCATCATAATTCCTTGGAAATAAAGACTTTCATAATCTCTGGTTCAGCTGTTCTGCTAGTGTTTTTGTATTGTTTCATTTTGTTTGTTTGTTTCTCCTTTCCCAGAACTATAAGCTTTGTAACTTTACAGGTCACCTCCCACTATAAACAATAAAGAAGAGTCCATGGGCTTTTGTCTTTAGAATATGCTTCAGTATCTACCTTGGTGAAACATGTGCAAAACACCGCGAAAATGCCATGTAGTGATGTCAACAAAACATCATCCTCAAGAAATGAATGCTTCAGTTACCTTAGATTACCCAAACCGGGGGGGGTGCCACGACCCTGCCATTCCAAGGGAAATGCCCAGTAAGAACACAAGCCCTGCTCCCTTTCTTCAGAGCCTCTCAGTTCAATTGAGTTTAAATATTTACTGAGCATCTCCTATGTGCCACGTATGGGAGAGATGCTGTCAATACAAAAGTGAATCAAGGCACACACTCTACCCTTAAGTGGGTGGAGACAGATATAACAATGGATAATAGCTTCTAGTTTCAGAGGAACGAGATGCAACTCCCTCTCCCCACATTCTTTCCCCCATCACAAGCACAGACAAGGGCTCTTTTTCTCCATGGAATGAGTATTCAAGTTGAAAAAATTACATAAAGCTTTTAAAATACATGGATATTGCAAATGACTATCTTTGGCTCATATTCCTCCTCATCCCATGTATCTTTTCTGAAACTATCCCATATTCTCCAAATTCTACCAGCCCAACATGCCCCTGTTGGCCAGAAATTCACGAGGATTATTGACTCTTAGTCTCTCATCCCTGAAGGCAAACATTAGGAGCACAATGAGGATTCTCTAATTCTTTGAATGTTTGCTATTGAAATACTTAAAATACTAAAACAGATACTTTTTTTCCAATATCATCAAAATCTTTTTATCTCTTCTTTTATCATTATATTAATTTTATCTTTCTCTGTATATCAACCCTTCCTAATACGTGTTCCCCAAAACACTAGCCCAAGGGATACTTAGGTAAAGACAGTTTTTTGTTGAGAACACAGATCTATGATCATATAAATTTGGAAAAGTCTACACACTACCTATCTTTCAGAAATTCATAATACATATTAAGATACTAAAGTCTATGAGAAGTCTTGCAGTATAGAAGTGCAATTATTTTTATTTAACTCAGCAGTTGCCTAATATACTACAAAACTCTTTGGTCTGTAAAACTTATTATAGTCTGCGAAATTAGTTTTTCCACTCTGGCATTAATGGTAAGAATCAAAAAAACATAAAATAACAAATGCTGGAAAAGCTGTGGGGAGACTGGAATGCTTATGCACTGCTGGTGAGAATGCAAAATGGTACAACCATTTTTTAAAATGATATGGCGCTTCCTTAGAAAGTTAGAAACAGAAATACCATATGATCCAGCAATCCCACTCCTAGGAATATATCCTAGAGAAATAAGAACCATCACACGAATAGACATATGCATGCCCATGTTCATGGAAGCATTGTTCACAATAGCAAAAAGATGGAAACAACCTAGATGCCCATCAACAGATGAACGGATAAACAAACTATGGTACATACATGCAATGAGTACTACACAATGATAAAGAACAGTGATGAATCTGCGAAGCATCTCACAATATGGATGAATCTGGAGGGCATTACATTGAGTGAAATAAGTCAATCACACAAGGACAAATACTGTATGAAATCACTACTATAAAAACTCATGAAAAGGTTTACACACAAAAAGAAATGATCTTGGATGGTTATGGGAGGTGGGGATGGAAAAATACTAAATACACAATAGATGAGTGGTAACTTTGGTGAAGGGCAAGACAGTATACAATACTGGGGAAGCCAGCACAACTTGTACAAGGAAAGGTCATGGAAGCTCCACAGACACATCCAAACTCCTTGAGGGACTGAATTACTGGACAAGGGGCTGTGGGGACCATGGTCTTGGGGAACATCTAGCTCAATTGGCATCACATAGTTCATAAAGAAAATGTTCTATGTTCTACTTTGGTGAGTAGCATCTGGGGTCTTCAAAGCTTGTGAGCAGCCCTATAAGATACACCACTGGTCTCACCCCATCTCACCCCATCTGGAACAAGGGAGAACGAAGAAAACTAAAGACACAAGGGAAAGATTAGTCCAAAGGACTAATGCACCACAACTACCATAGCCTCCACCAGAATGAGTCCAGTACTGCCCGGCTACCACCACCAACTGCTCTGACAGAGATCGCAATAGACAGTCCCAGACAGAGCTGGAGAAAAATGTAGAATAAAATTCTAACTCATAAAAAGAAGACCAGATTTACTGGTCTGGCAGAGACTGGAGAAACCCCTAGAGTATGGCCCGGGGATACCCTTTTAGCTCAGTAATGAAGTCACTCCTGAGGTTCAGCCTTCAACCAAAGATTAGACAGGTCCATTAAAAAAAAAAAAAAAAAAAAAAAAACGAGGCTAAAGGAGCACACCAGCCCAAGGAAAAGGACTAGAAGGAGGAGGAGACAGGAAAGCTGGTAATAGGGAACCCAAGGTCGAGAAGGGGAGAGTGTTGACATGTCGTGGGGTTGGTAACCAATGTCACAAAACAGTATGTGTACTAACCGTTTAATGAGAAGATTCTGTAAACCTTCATCTAAAGTACAATTAAAAAAGAAAAAGTTTTTCATGAAGCATATTTAGGAAACGCTGCTGCAAATTGACCTTCAGAATGGTTTGTTTGGTTAAGAATGGAAGGCTTTCAGCATCCAAAGCTAAGACCATTTCATTCATTAAAAAATATACATATTCATTGGGTGTATATTATGTGGCACAGTGATTAAGAGCTCAAGCTGCTAACCAAAAGGTCAGCAGTTCAAATCCACCAGCCGCTCCTTGGAAACCCAATGGGGCAGTTCTACTCTGTCCTACAGGGTCCTATATGAGTCGGAATTGACTCAAAAGCAACAGGTTTGGACTGGGTTTTTTTTTAAGCACTTACGTCCCATTCATTAGTTTAAGTCTCATCCAATCTTCAGGCATCAATTAGGCCCTTAAGCATGTGATAAAAAGAGCCTCCATGGGCTCTGCAGGCAAACGTCAAATCTATCTTGTTATTTGCTCTGTTATGACTATGTTCCCTCTTTCTAGTAACCGATTTCTACTTGTATTTCTTTCACAAGCCCCAGCCTCATGTTCTGCATCCAGCCATTGAGTTTCCATGTCATCCCAAACACACCTGAGTCTCTCCTTTAGGTTCCTGCCCCATTCTTCCTGGGCTACATCCTACTTATTCCCACACCAAAACCTCCAGGGAACAGAAATCAGGTCTCTGAGGAGGAGTGCTCACATCTAGAGCGCCTGAAACCTGCTGCCAAGCATCGATTGCTGGGACCCCATTTTGAACTACATTTATTTTTTTAGACATTCTCTGATTCTGCCTGTGGTTTTGTATCTGGTCCCTGGATCCCAGCCATTTCCAGTTCCCTCTGTCCTACGTCAGCCGAGCCCTAGTTGTGGAAATTCTATCTTCCCTTGGTTTCTAGAACTTTGCAGCTGTGTTTTGTTTTTCCTCTTGCTTTTTGAATATTCCTTTCCACTTCCTTCATGGTTTTTTTTTTTTTTTCCACCTTCAGTTTCCTGAACATAATCTGTGCTCAGGCACAGTCCCAGGCCCCTTGTTCTTTCTCTGTACATTGTCTCACTAGCAGCTCATTTACCCTCAATATACCAACTACGATAGAAAATACGATTAAATGTTAAAACTTACAACTCATCTTTTAAATTCGGTAAAGAGCAAATGTTTACATTCTGAGTGAAATGTTCATCTTAGACACTTCAATAACTTCTGTTTATCAGTATGCATCCAGATATTAGAAGACAATCATAATAAATACCATTTGAGGTTGGTATCAAAATTTAAATCCATTTATTTTTCATAATCATTTTAGAATACAGATATCTAATACGTATTGCCTCCAGAATATGTAAAACATTTTGATTTACATTCTACTACAAGTGTCTTGGGTAAATGAGGAGTTGAAATCATGTTTATATGTGAAAGTGATAATTCACTGACTCACTATTACAACGAATGATTCTCTTTTTCAGTAGTAGTAATAGATACTTACGATAATAATACCTTATATTTGTGGTGTGTTATACCCCTCAAAGTACTTCCAAGTACTCTATCCTCATTAGATCTCAGTGAGAAATCAGGAGTACAAATAGGAATCTCCATTTTATTGTGTGGCTATTATCTCACACAGATTTTAAGTGACTTGTTTAAAATCATATAGATAAACTCCATCAGAATCCAAACTAGAAAACTTCTCTTTCCTGTTCCTCAAATACAAGACTCTGGAAATCTTCATACAGTCTCTTGTAATGACTCCTGTGATGAATAATTTACGTATCTAAGGAAAACACAAGTGTACCACAGAACGTAATTTGGGAAATGCTATCCTATTTTATAGCTATGGAGAAGTGAGGCCCAGAAGTGGTATGACTTGGCCAGGGTCAAAGAGATATAAAAACCATTGCATAACTGAAGTCACAGAGACATAAAAACCACTACACAACAAATTCAAATTCTTAAATTTCATTGGTATGGATAATGAAAATATACAGAGCGTGATTATATTTTACCCTTTTTAGTGTATTCACCAGCTTCTGAACAAATTTTCTGGTTCATTTTCCATCTCTAATGTTCAAGTTGCATTTGTCTTCTAACACTTTTGAGAGCTAATTTCTGGAGAATAAAATGATATGAGGTGAGCTATTTAGAGAAGTCAATAACTTAATTTCTTGTACTATTTTTAGGTTACTGGAGTGTTGGTGGTGTAGCGGTTCGGAGCAACAGCTGCTAATCAAAAGGTCAGCAGTTCGAATCCACCAGCCACCCCGTGGGAACCCTATGAGGCAGTTCTACTTTGCCTGATGGGGTCGCTAAGAGTCAGAATTGACTTGATGGCAACAGGTTTGTTTTTTGGGGGTTTGGACTAATAATGACTTTTAAATGTTTGTGCTTTATATGTTTCTTTTCGTCTTTTGTAGAACTATTCTTGGTAATACAGCAGTAACATGTCAAGTCAACATAAGCTCATGAGTGGATAAATCCTGCCAAATAAAAGATAGTTTGTTATTCCCTTTACAAAACAATATAATAACTACAATTATTGTATTATAATATTGTAAAATATGAATACTACAATTGTTAATGTGGTAATGCTGGAAAATAGTCACCCATTGTGTACAGTGACTGTTATCAGTTGACTGAAATATAACACAGACACAACCACGTGAGGAGAATTGTCCAAAGACAGTAATAAATGAGAAAAAAATAAAGCATATAATACATTCACCTCACAAAGGGGTATATACAAAATATGGAAATGTGCTAGGGAATTGATTAACCAGATTTCAAATTATATTTTGTCTATAAGTAAGTACATGTCTTCTTTTAATGTAATCTATTCATTTTTAAAGTTAGAAATTTAAACATATATATGACTTTCATGTAGCAAAAAAGGTAAAGTCAGAGATCTCAGTTTGGATCCTGACTCCACTAACCTGGCTAAGTTACTTCCATCTTTGGGCCTCAATTTCTTCATCTATAAAAATGTTAACTAACACAATGCTAGGAGCCCTAATACATGGCATAAATTCAATACAAACCATAACTAACAATGCACAAACATCAGAAGAGAAACTAGATAACTGGGAGCTCCTAAAAATCAAACACTTGCACTCATCCAAAGACTTCACCAAAAGAGTGAAAAGAGAACCTACAGACTGGGAAAAAATTTTTTGGCTATGATAAATCTGACAAAGGTCTAATCTCTAAACTCTGTAGGAAAATCCAACATCTCTACAACAAAAAGACAAATAATCCATTTAAAAAATAGGTAAAGGATATGAACAGACACTTCACCAAAGAATACATTGAGGTGGCTAACAGACACCTGAGGAAATGCTCACAATTACTAGTCATTAGATAAATGCAAATCAAAACTACATTGAGATATCATCTCACCCTGACTACCGGCACTAATTAAAAAAAAACAGAAAATAACAAACGGTGGAGAGGTTACAGGGAGATTGGAACTCTTATGTGCTGCTTGTGGGAATGTAAATTGATACAATCCCTATGGAAAACAATATGGAGTTTCCTTAAAAAGTTAGAAACAGAAATAACATATGATCCAGCAATCCCACTCCTAGGAACATATCCCAGAGAAATACGAGCCATCACATGAATAAACACATGCACGCCCATGTTCATTGCAGCATTATCGACAATAGCAAAAAGATGGAAACAACCTAAGTACCCATCAACAGGTGAATAGATAAACAAATCATGGTACATACACACAATAGCATACTACTCAACAATAAAGAACAATGATGAATCTGCAAAATATCTCACCATATGGATGAATCTGGAGGGCTTTATGCTGAGTGAAATAAGTCAATCATAAAAGGACAAATACTGAATGAGACCACTATTATAAAAATTCAAGAAAAGGTTTACACACAGAAAGAAACAATCTTTGATGGTTACAAGGGGGAGGGAGAAGAGAAATCACTAACTAGATAGTAAATAAATGTTAACTTTGATGAAGGGTAAGACAGTACACACTATAGGGAAATTCAGCACAACTTGACCAAGTCACAGAAGCTTCACAGACGCATCCAAACACCCTGAGGGACTGAGTTACTGGGGCTCAGGGCTGGGGACCATGGTCGTGGGAGTCATCTAGGTCAACTGGCATAACGTAGTTCACAAAGCAAATGTTCTACATCCAACTTTGGTGAGCAGCTTCTGAGGTCTTAAAAGTTTGCGAGTGTCTATCTAAGACACATCTACTGGTCCCATCCCATCAGGAGCAAAGGAGTATGAAGACAACTAAAGACAAAAGGGAAATATTAGTCCAAAGGACTAATGGACCACAAGTACCACAGCCTCCACCAGCCTGAGCCCAGAACAACTGTATGGTGCCCAGCTACCACCAGCCACTCTGACAGGGATTACAATAGAAGGTCCCAGACAGAGCAGGAGAAAAACGTAGAACAAAATTCAAATTTACAAAAAAAAAGAAAAGACCAGACTTACTGGTCTGATAGAGACTGAGGAATCCCCAAGACTATGGACACCCTTTTAACTCAAAACTGAAGCCACTCACTCCCGAAGTTCACCCTTCAGCCAAAGATTAGACAGGCCTATAAAACAAACAGAAACCCTTTGGTTAAGTGCTATGGCTGCTAACCAAAAGGTCACCAGTTCAGAACCACCAGGTGCTCCCTGGAAACTCTATGGGGCAGTTCTACTCTGTCCTATATGGTCACTATGAGTTGGAATCGACTTCACAGCAATGGGTTTTTGGTTTTTTTAATAAAACAAACAATAACACAAGTGAGGAAGGGGCTTCTTAGTTCAATCATGTATACAAGACTAAATGGGCAACACCTGCCCAAAAGCAATGACGAGAAGGCAAAAAGGGACAGGAAAGACAGAAGGATGGAAACGAGGAACTTAGGGTGGGGAAGGGGAGAGTGTTGACACACCGCGAGGAATGCAACCAATGTCACAAAACAATTTGTGTATAATAGTTGTTGAATGAGAAAATAATTTGCTCTGTAAACTTTCTCCTAAAGCACAATTTTAAAAAAAGGTTGCTAAAGGGATTGAATATGATAACAAATTGTAGATTTCCTAGGATAGTACACGGAAATTAGTACATTTTCAAACTGTTATATTTTCCTTCTTTCATTTTCTTTCTTGCTACACCTTTGCTTTTATACTTTTCGAGTAGAACAATATTTATTCTGCTTGTATATCTTGAATTTAAAATACATGTAACTAAATTTCTATTTTGTTTGAGTGTAAATCTTGTATAAGTGAGGACTCTGACCTCATGCTCAAGTTTCAAGCATTCATTTTCAGTTTTTAGGCTTTTTGTTTTTGTTTTTGTTTTTGTTTTTTGTCACATCCTATAATTTCAGCAAAGTTGCAAAAATGTTTATTTGTCATCTCCCTGAATCCTCTCTTATTATGTTCATAACTTCTTAGTATCTTTACCTAAAAATGGAGTCTTTTTTCCTTGACTTTAACTAACAGACATACTATCCCACTCAGGTATCCACACTATATATTTTAATCCTCAGTATTCTGAAATACAACACCAAATATCTCCTCCAGTAATTCTTCCCATGCAAGAGTTGCAATACAAAACAGATCACAGGCATTCACTGAGTGGAAAACCTAAGGTCTCTGCACCTGACCTCATCTTAAAATTCTACATGTAAATGGAAAACATGCTTCTCACTGACAGGTACTATTTTCTCCCCTAGTAATTAATATACTTCTTTGAGAATCTTGCCTGGAGCTCATGCTGTCAGAACAAGTAATCACAAATGACACCCCACCTGGAACAAAGCACTCAAGGATTTAGAGATTTGTGATAAACCATACCCTCTGTTTGGGATCTGGATATTTGCAAAGCTCTATTGTGGCACTTTTCTGATTTCCTGGAAATGAAAGTAATCCAAGCACATCATGGAATGCTAGTCCATTCTCTTTATACTGGAGTACCTTCTCAACATTAGATTGGTTAATCTCCACAATCAATCTAATTTCACATTTTTCAAATTGCAGGTTCCAATCTAATAGTGGGTCATAAAATGAAATGAGTGTGTCGTGAATAGCATTTTTTAAAAGTAAAGTTAGGTAGAAAGACTGGTAAGTAGCAGTGACTCTGTTGTGCTTTCAATAAAATGAAGTTTATTTTCTTCCATTCTTGGAATACACTCAGAGACAGGATGGAACATCAGGTGGGTCTGAATAAGGGGAATGGGATAAAAAGGTTTGACCTAAGCCCCAAGCCACAACATGAATGAATTACAGGAAACAGCTGCAGTCTGGGGTCTCATAACAGTGGTGCAGGGATTCCATGTGACTTGGCACTCACAGTGTCTCGGATGGTCAACCAAACAGATTTGTTTCTCGTGCATTTTCTTTGATAGGAATGTTCTCCCTAGTTTTTCAGTCTCAGCTCAGACCTGTCAGTTCACTCTGGGAGTGCAGCAACTGTGGTTGCCTGAAGTGGTGACACCAAAACTGGGCCCCCATTTGCCTTTTCTTTCACACTATATACCATATATATTCAGGTTGGAAAAGGAGGTTAATAATAAAACAATCGAAGAGGCCAAGAGACAGATTTGGGATTGAAGGAAGGCCCTTCAAAGATTCACTTGCAAATGGGGCCATAGACTAACTTGCAAGGCCTAGACAGCCTCTAGGTGGTGAGTTGTTCTCATTGAAAACCAGGGTCCTGTGTGCCTGCATTCATTTGAATGGGAAAGAAGCGAGAATTGCAGTGTGATTAGGCTAAAGTAACATACCAGTCACCCGTCTCTATCATAATGAAGAGAGTCACATTCTATCAGATAAGGGACAATGAGTAATATCCATTCTGTTTAAGGTCTGAGCTCTAGGCCAGACACACAACTCCAGGCTTCCATCCTATAGATTTCATTTTGTCATTAAGATCTTTCTGTTTACGTGATGACTTGGATTCAACAAACCAACCAAGAAGGTTGGAGATTACATATTCAGCAGTTTGATATCTACCCTGAGGATAGTGTAGTTTAGTTAAGTTTCTCCAATGGCAGACAACTAAGTGAGTTTCTGGGTGTGGTTGATTATTGCTGCTACTTCTTTCAAAGCACAAAGTTTAAGTAACTCTACGTGACAACTGGAAAATGTCTAAGGACCCCTTAAGCAGTATACTTATAGATACTCAAAAATAAATACCAAAAAAAAAGAGACAGAGAGAGAAGATCTAAATAAAAAAACAACTTAAATAATTTGGTCATGTTAACTCTAATCACTCAAACTGAAATAAATGATTATGTCCTATCAATGAATGATAAAGCATTCACACGCTGGCAATTATAAGAAGCAGTATTATAGGCTCTTACATAAGCTCATAAATAACAAGTATTTTCTGCCTTGATATAAGTTTGAGAAAATTTGGCACTGGTACTGGTATGCATTTATCATCTGGCTTTTGCTAACATTTATACGCTTTTTACATAATTTCTCAGTGCCATCCCTCCTAGTCTTTCACTGGTTCAGTGAAAGTGGTTTTAAGTGGTTTCCAGAGTTTAAATCAACCATCTACTACAAGAAAGAAGAGCTTAATCCTTCTCTAATTATATGACCGGATTGTGAACTGTAAAAGTAACTGATGTTAATTAGTAGGACATATTGGGAATAAAAGGGGCCTTGTATTTTTACCCTTTCATCCTCCATTAGTCACTTTCCTGTGAATACTTGTTTGTCTCTCAAAGGAATTTTCAAAGTGTGTGATTTCTCACTTTTCCACTTCCCTAAGTAGTAAACCTAATCCAGGCTGGCCCACTTTCTCTATTGTTGAAAAAAAAAAGTAAACATCTCCAATAACATGAGGTTTGTTGTTGTGTACCATTAAGTCGATTCCAACTCATAGCAACCCTACAGGACAGAGTAGAACCGCCCCATAGGGTTTCCAAGGAATGGCTGGTGGATTTGAACTGCCAGCCTTTTGGTTAGCACCCTGAGCTCTTAACCACTATGCCTCCAAGACTGCCAACATGAGGGTAGTATCTTTATTTATATAGTATGACAACATGATTTAGCCCAGGAAAAAATATCACGGAAGAATGTATTTGTTTTCTATTACTGCATAATGAATTACTCAAAATTTAGAGGCTTAAAACAATAAACATTTATTATCTCACACAGTTTCTGAGGGTCAAGAATCTGGAAATGTCATATTAGGATTATTTCTAGCTCAGGTTCTCTTATGAGATTGCTGTCAAGCCAACAGTCAGGGCTGCAGTCATCATTGCAAGGCTTGAGGAGGGTTGAAGGATCTGTTTTCAACATGTCTCACTTACAAGGCTGTTGGCAGGAGGCCTCAGTTCCTCACCACACGGACCTCTCCATGGATGTCTTGATCATCCTCATGACATGCAACTAACTTCCCACAGAGTAAGCTATTGAAGAGCAAGTACAAGCAGGAGGGGGCAATACCTTTTATGACCTAGTCCTGGAAGCCACACTCCATTATTTCTGTCATAGTCTATTTGTTAGAAGCAAGTCAGCAATCTCATATAATGGAATGTCCAACCGGCAATAATCATCCCTCAAAAAAGTATGTGATTTACAGTAAAAAGTTACTCTAGGTGGTTTTTCTGTGGTTAAATATTGCTACAGGTAATTTGTTACATGTTTTAGAACTTGCAGATGATTAACTTTTTTTTTTTTTTAACAAACTTTTAACATACTTTATTGACTTAGAGGCCAAACAAGGCAGCATTTGGTCACTTAAGAAAGGCACCTCATTGAAAATAGTACATCACAGTGCTGTCGAGTGATCCCAGTTACGGGATTTGAGGATAGAAAGGACAATCTTTGGATAATATTGCTTAGGACACCTGCTTATTTATTAAAAAGTTTTCCTTCATACACCATGGATGGAAGAAGGCAAGAGCATAGGATTGCAGCATGTGCTGGATGGCTGCTGAGAGCTGATCCACGAGAGCAGGTAGACTGGTAAATCAGTGGTAAGTCAGGAGAAGAGAGTGAGACCAGCATGCCCTCTCCTTCCCATGACTCCAGTAAACTTGATTTGCTGAGCCACCATCCCTATGAATGCACCTGCATCTCTTTCAAATGTGGAGATGATTCTTTGATCTCATGGTGTGGGGAATCATGTTCAGTAGTCAAAGTCTCCCTATTCCAAGCTATAGGACAGACAGCACAACAGTTTCATTTCCTGCATTCCTGGGCTGGCAACCGATGAGGTTCTGAGATAAAAGCTGAGGTCTTAGGGCATTGGCTTTAAAAAATATTGTCACCAGTACAGAGTAAATCAAAACCTGATTCCGCAGAAATTATAATACCGTATTTCCCTATTTCTACCCACACCCTCCAATCAATTTTTTTTTAAATTAATTTTCTCCTTTATTTACACTTCTAAAAACTCCCTTCTATGTGAAAAAGAAACCACGTCATTACAACAACACTGCTGCTCTTCCAAATAGTCCTCTTGAGCCCCTGACCATCCCTCCCTCTCCATCCTTACCCTAACCACCCCCTCTGCCCAGCGTCTAAAAGCAGGGATCACGCCGTGGGGTAATGAGCAACGGTGCAGTCTCGCCTGGCCTTCTGTTACTAGGATGTGGCTTTGGAAAAGGCTGCTAGGATGCTTGCAAAAACGACATCAGGGGTCTAGTGTGGGACGCATCAATGGCACAGTGGATGCCCTGCTCCCGGTAGTAGTCCACAGGCGGGGTGGTGTGAGTATGGTAGGGCTCCAGGCGGATTTTCAAGGCCTTCTCATTATCATCTGATCAGTGGACCAAAGGTTCCCCAATGATATCGTTTCTCATGGGCTTCTCTGGGGAGCTGAACTCCTCGTGATAGGAACCACCACGCATGGGGTGAATCAGCCTTCCTGTCATTCTTCGGATGAGTAGAGAGTCTTGGATACTAAATTCAGTCACAGAATCAAGCTTCTCATTCCTCTTCTCCATGAGGTCATCGAGCATTTCTGCCTGTCTCACAGTCCGAGGGAAGCCATCTAAAAGAAAATCATTCTTGAACGAAGAGGTTTCCAAATTCTTCTCAATGAGCTCCACCACCATTTCATCGCTCACCAGTTTCCCAGCATCCATTGTTGCCTTCAGCTTTTTTCTTAGCCCGGAGCCAGAAGCCACATGGCCCTCAGCATGTCCCCAGTAGCCAAATGACAGACACAGAAGATTTCAGCCAGTTTGGGTGCCTGGATACCCTTGCCAGCCCCAGGCGGCCCCAGCAGCATGGCCCGGATGCCTTTAGGATACTCTTGGGCCAATTCGTCCCCTGGGACATTGGGAGACATGTCTGCCAAGACCTCTGGCTACTACCCGTCCGCACACCTGGCAGGTCCAGAGCTTTCAGATGATTAACTTTTTTGAAAACTTTTAATTCAAGTTTCTAATTTGGCCTAAACAATTTTGAATTTAATACAAATATTTTCTAATAAAAATTCTATCATGTTCTATCATCTTTACAAGACAACTATGCTAGTTTTCTATTGCTGTTATAACAAGTTACCACAAATTTACTGGCTTAAAATAACACAAACTTATTATCTTACAGTTTTGGAGGTCAGAAGTCCAAAATGGGTCTACAGGGCTGTGTTCCTTCTGGAGGTTCTAAGAGAACATCTGTTTTCTTGGCTTTTCCACCTTCTAGAGGCCATCTACATTCCTTGGTTCATGGCCCCTTCCTCCATCTTCAAAGCCAGCATCACAGCATCTTCTCTCTGCCTCCTTCTTATAGGGACCCTTATGATTACACTGGGCCCACCTGGATAATCCTATCTCGAGATCTTTAATTTAATTATATCTGCATATGTACCTTTGATTGTAAATCAACATATTCACAGGTTTCAGGGATAAGGACATGGACATCTTTGGGGGGAGAGAGAGCACATTATTCTGTCTACTATAACAACTGATTTTAGGAGGATGTCAAAGTTCAATTAAATTGTGGGAAATATCCTGACAGACTTAGTTAACACCGTGTGAAAAATATTTAAATTAATTTCACCTATCAACACAAGACTAGTAACCCAAATGATTGATTTTATATACTGAGATCATATTTGGCCATCATTTCCAACATCAAGCCCTGGGAAGCTGAGATATCACACTTGCTTTCAATACTTGTTTATAGTTAACTTCTTTGATAAACTAGAATTAAGACCTGAAACATGTACAGGTAATAAAACTCTCAAAACATCAGTTTCTTTCACTGGTAGTTCTGATCCCACGCTCTTAGCTCAATCACTTCATAAATGTTGAAGAAATACAAACGGCATTGAGAAATGTTCCATTTTGAAATATATGAAGCTTGCCAAAGAAACCCTCAGCACTTTCTCTTAAGACTGGTAAACAGCTTTCCAAATACACAGAATTATAGAACTTATAGGGTGTTATGGGATCCATAAATTTTTTTAAAAATACAATCAACCTCCTGGACAGACCTAGAGAAAAATGTAGAATAAAATTGTAACTCACAAAAAAAGATCAGACTTACTGGCCCGACAGAGACTGGAGAAACCTCGAGAGAAAGGCCCTCAGACACTCTTAGCTCAGTAATGAAGTCGCTTTTGAGGTTCACCGATTAGCCAAAGATTAGACAGCCCCATAAAACAAAACGAGACTAGTGGGGCACAACAGTCCAGAGACAAGGACTAGAAGACAGGAGGGGACAGGAAAGCTGGTGATAGGGAACCCAAGGTTAAGAAGGGACAGTGTTGACATGTCATGGGGTTGTTAACCACTGTCATAAAACAATATGTGTACTAACTGTTTAAGGAGAAAGTTCTATAAACCTTCATCTAAAGTACTATAAAAAAACAAAATACAGTCAACCTTCTACCTTCAATGCCTATCCCACATCCCCCATTTTATGTATGAACATACTAAAGATCAGAGATGTTAACATGCCCTTAACATCTTAGTAAAGCTACTATGTGGCCGAGTTTGGCCTAGAGGGCTGGTCTCCATACTCCCAATCCAATATATTTTTACTTTATCACATTCCTTGTTTTTAAAAAATAGAATGTAATGTGTGTGAAGGCTGTGAATAGCAGAGGGCAGTGGTGGGAATGGTTGCCATGTGTTGAGTGCTTCTGTGACAGATAACTTTAAATATATTACCCTCTGTATTTTTTATCAACAAGGTAGGAAGTATTATCCCTGCTTCTAAAAGGAAAACCTAGATAAAAGATGTTTAGAAAGGTTATATAACCCGCCCAAAGTGAGAAAGCAAGGATGTGGTTGGATTCTTTCCTTTTAACAATGAAGTTCAAGAATAAATTCAACTATGTTTCTGAAGAAAGAATAAAGAAATATGCAAGTTGAATAAGCAATTTCAAAATGTCTGTGATATAGCATATTGTTAAAAGAAATACCTATCAATTTCACACATTAAAAATTATAAAACCACAAAGTGTTAATAGATTCATTTGTTAATTCAACAAATACTCATTGAATGTTTAATATGTTGTCTAGATAAGATGTGAACAACATAAATTAGGTACTATTCTTATCTAATAAATAAATCATATAATTTCAGCAGGGTAGGAAGAGGACAGAATATTATCAAGGAGAGATCTTTCGATAAGGTGACATTTGCAAAGCAATCTGAATGATGTGAAGCGGGTAGACATGAATAGGCTTTGGAAAAGAGTAGGCAGTGGGAAAAATAATATAAAGATCCAAATGCAGACCAACCTTGACCTGCTTGAGGCAGCAAGAAATCCACTGCCAGATGAAGCTAACCAGACCAGGGCTAAGTACTAGGACCATGTATGATCTTGTAGGTCTTTGAAAACACTTTGGCTTTTACCCTGAATATGATGGGAAGTCTTTGGAAGGAATTGATCAGGAGACTGAAATGACTAGATTTATATTTTAGATAGACTGAATATGCTGTATGAAGAATAGATTATAGTCGGGCAAATACAGAAATAGGATGACCGGTAGCTTTTGCAGTATTCCAGGCAAAAAATTGCAGTGACTGAGATGAATTGGTAACGGTGGAAGATTTGGAAAGTGCTTCAGTATGGAATTTAATTTGAAGGTAAAGTCAAAAGGACAAGCTGATGGATTGAACTGGACTATGAGAGAAAAAAAATGTTAAAAATGATTCCCAGATTTTTAACCTAAGCACATGGATGAATATAAATGTCATATACTGAAGTGAGGAGGAGAGGGGGAGAAGTGAATTTTGAGGTAAGAGAGTGAAATTCCCGAGTTCTATTTTACATATGTTAATTTTGAGATGCCAACTAGATGCCAAAATAGCAATAAGGAGTAAGCCAATAAATATGGAAGTCTGGAACTTAAAAGAAAGGTCAGGGAAGGAGATTAGAATGAGGCATTCATCAGCATTAAATAGTATTTAAAGCCATAAGATTGGATGAGCACATCAATGAAGCAAGTATAGTCAGAGAAGAGAAAAGCACTCCAATTATTTAGAAGTTGGGGAAAGGAAGAAGGCCAGTATAAAAGACCATAAAGTTGCTTGGGGTGGTGACAAATTTTGCAGATATATAGTGGTAGCGGTTGCATAACATTGTGAATATGATTAATGCTACTGAAGTGTACACTTAAAAATGGTGAAAATGGCAAAAATGGGGGGGGGAGGTACTTCAGACATTTCAAAAGCATTTTAGGGAGTCTTGTTTATTTCTTTACTCCGACCAAGTGAGCTGGGAAGATAAAAACCTACTACTTCTACTACTTACTACTACACTTACTGTTATTATTGCCTTCTATTTGTACCACTACTTATTATTTTTATTAATAAAAATCTAGCTTAAAAAAAAAAAGGAAGACCATGAAGGAGCAACCAATGAGAGAGAAGGAAAATGAGAGAAGTCTAGTATCCCAGAAGTCAAGTGAAGAAAATGTGAATGAAGATAAAGGAGATTTTCCTGTAAACAAGAGACAAAAGGAAGATTACGGGCGTTAGAGAGGGATGGGAGATTGGGTCATATCAAGTGTGGTATGACAGAGGACCTGGATATCAGGTACTCTTGTCTCTTAAATTAACTTGTTCTGATAAAGGGTAATGCAATTTGGAACAGAATTTAAAGGCCTAATTTGGGGGAAAATACATAGTGAACCCCATTTTTCTTCCATGGTTATTATAAAACGTTAACCACTCTCTTGGTAGTTGCCAAAATGAACTGCATTGCAACACATATGCATGTACACAAGTACACAGAAAACCAGCAAGAAAGAAAGACCTATCATTGCCTATCATGGCCATGAAGACAATGTTATCTCCAAATTCACTCAGAATCAGGAAGCAGAAAGGACTGTTTTCATAGACAAGAAAGTGGAGAAAGAGACATATCTTGCAGAAATGAACCAAAATGTTCCTTGAATTTGATTCCAAAGGATTCACAGGAATATATAATTGTTAGGCTTCTGCTCAGTTGCCTGTAAGAGAAACATAACTGCAATGGCTTAAGCAAATAAAGGTTTATGTTTTCATAGAACAGTAAAATTCTAAAGTGGGCAATCTGGGGCTGGTGCATCAATTCAAGGATCTCATCAAGAAACTAGACTCCTTCTTCCCTCCTGCTCTTCCATTTTTAATATGTGCCTCTCAGCTTCATGGTGACAAGATGGCTTCACCTCCTCTGAGCACTGTATTTTGTTTGGCCATAAAGAAATAAGAAAGTGCAAAGATAAAATAGCAAAAATTTTTAAAAATCTATCATTTAATTTCTAATTATATTTCACTGGCCACAATGGTGAATCAAACAACCAGCCTAATTGTAATGGGGGCTGGGGCACTATTTTAAATTGGACAAGATGCCCTCACTCTGCAAAAAGAGATTTGGTAGTTAGTAACAAGAAGAACGGTTGTCAGATACAATACAAAATGCCCAGTTAAATTTGAATTTCAGATAAATACGAATCAATTTTTTATAAGAATGCCCCATGTCATATGTGGGATATACTTACATTAATACACCCTGTATTTTTATTTGCTGAATCTGACAACTCTAAGAAGGGGAAGCTAACTGTTGGACAGGCAGCTCCTGGAGAATTTCTCCATCCCCATTTATAGTATCATTCCCATTCATAGTGTTGATCCATTCTCTCTTCAGAGAATCTAACTCGAGTAACTAACTTCAGAGATTACATAAGTAGTTTAATAATTGCCAACTGAGTCAAAAAGTTAAGGAAAATATTTGACTAAGGAAGTTCAATAGTGTAAATAAGCCTATAAACCAATTGGAAAATATCCAGGCTGGATTCTAGTACTCTTTTTATTTTAAAATTAAGAAGTGATAGTTAATAATCAGCTACTAACCAGTTGTTTTACTGAACTCCTACCTTTTCTTTAAAACCCCCTTTGAAATGGCCATTTCAGGTGAATTTAGAGGTTTATTTCTTTTCAATATGCACTCATTTTGTAATCTAGTCATAGTAGAAGCTTCAGAATAGTTGATTTTGAATAATTACATACAATTTAATAATGTTTTCATTTCACCAAAATGAGTGCGAAAATCTCCTCCACCTAATTAATCTACTATTGGGAATCAAAATGTCTCAGAGGAGTTTGGTGAAGTTGAATAAAATTAGAAGCTAAGGTTATGGTAATTTTTAAGAGTTTATATCAGCACATTGATGTATACATTTTTTTTATTATTTTTCTAGACTTTGTATTTAAGAATATGTTTGTTCTGTAAAATGCAAATTTGTCATTAGTAACGTGCTGATTTCCTTTCACCCAAGAATGTGTCTTCAGTAACAGCTTTATCAATATTTTAAAGAGACTTTCTGGGTGTGGCTGAAGAACCTGTCATCCTTTGATAAAAAAAAAAAAAAAAAAAAAAAAAAAAAAAAAAAAAAACAAGCCTCTGTGGATCCAACTAGGATTAAATAGTTTTTCTTAAACTTAAAAAAAATCAAAATTTAAATCAAATTTATGTATATTCAGAATGAAACATAAACCAAAAAAAACCAAACCCATTGCTGTCAAGTCAATTCTGAGTCATAGAGACCCTATAGGACAGAGTAGAACTGCCCCATAGGATTTCCAAGGAGTGCCTGGTGGATTCAAACTGCTGACCTTTTGGTTAGCAGCCAAACTCCTAACCACACCACCACTAGGGTTTCCAAATGAAACATGTTAAACCATAAAATAGAGAAGAAAAAAGGAAGTACTTCTTAGAGCACACAGTAAAGATTTTGAGATTTTTCAATATATTTTCTTCAGAAACAATTATGTTGAAGAAAACTAGAGTATTCCTTTTTTTCTTCTTATAAGCCATACCCAACTCATAAAACTTCCAAGCTTATTGAGAGAAGTGCCTACAATTTTTTCTTCTTTTTTTCTCCGGCTGCTCATACCCATGTTTACTTACGAAAGCATAGTCTGCCTTGCCCCATAGTGTTTCCCTCCTGATGTATCAGCACTGCTCTCCCCATGTCTGACTCACGTGTTCGTATGATAGAAATAACCCAGAATGGATGTTTTTGTAAAGTTAATGGAACAACCTTAAATTGAATCTCACGATATCCAAGTCAACACGTTGTTGATACATGTGACCTCTAAATTAGTCTTCCTTTGCTCTAAATTCAAGAAGCCAGCAGGTTCTGCCTTTCTTCTAAAGATTGGAGAAGACAGTCTCTTTAAAGGGTGAGGAGGAGAGAATGGAGATGACAAAGGAGTGGATCTCAAAGAAAGAGTATTTCCCCAAGACGGGAAAAGCAGCAGGGAGGAATGAGCAAAAACACAGGGATCCTGAAAGACTTAATCTTGTTTTTCCACCTTGCTGCCAGTCATGCTAATTTGGTGTTGAATGCTGTTTTGAATGCTGTTTTTCTACTTTCTATACAGTCTTGTTGTTGTTAGTTGTCATCAAATCAGCTTTGACTCGTGGCAGCCTTATGTTTAATGGAACAAAATGTTGTCTGGTCCTGTGTCTCCTCACAACCCTTGGTATGTTTGAGGCCATGGTTGTGGCTATTGTGTCAATTCATCTCACTGAGGGTTTCTCTTGGTTTTTGTTTTTTGAGTTTTTGTTGTTGTTGTTGTTGACCTTCTACTTGACCAAACATGATGTCCTTTTCTAGTCTTTTGGGAGAGGAATATTAGTCTTCCTTCCTTCCTTTTAGGTAAAACCTAAAATCTTAGTGGCCAAAATGTTGGACGTTCAAGTACACACAGAGGTGCTGGGGAAGAAATAAGCTATTGAAAAAAAAAAAGCCATTGAAAACCCTATGGAGCACAGTTCTACTCTGACACACACAGGTTGTCATGAGTTTGAATTGGCTCAACAAAAAGGGGTGGTGGTTATTCCAACTCAGACTTATGATGACTCCCTATTCTTCAGGTTTGCATAATTGTGTGTTGACATAACAGGTGGCATTTGGTGGAAAGAGGTCTACACTTGGAGACATAAGATGTAGATAGATGTCCCAGATCTGTCAATTAGAAGATGTGTAACCTTAAACAGCAACAACAACTTTAAGCATATAATTTTTATGGTGTTGTGGCTCAGAGTAAAAAAGGAAAAAAAATTGATAAGAAAGGGCAGGTCTTTTGTGAGCCTCCGTTTACTCATCTGTAAAATGTGATAAAGATTTCTAACTCAGGGCAAGGAGGGGGTGGCAAGGTGGGGGTAAGGGGTGTTATGAGATAAAATCATGTATATAAAGCCACCAACACAGCCTTGGCACATTATATTTCAACAAGTGGATAATTTCTTCCCCCTCCTCTTCTCTGAGGGATTTTCTTATTGGTATTGGGAATCTAGCCTTCTCCAGCGTCCTGTGGACGTGATGATAAGTGATCCAAGAACCCTGCCTTTATGGATTGTACATTCTGGGGATTGTACAGATTATTTGAAGGAGAAACTGAAGCAGCATATGTTAAAGTGTTTGGAAAACTGAAGTGTTTTGTGTGTGTTAATTGTTTTGTAACTTAAAATGCCTCCCTCAAAAATATAATTTTAGCCTTTTACATTTATCAGATGTCAGTCTTCTTCATTTTTGGTAATTTCTTGCAAAGGGAGATACAAAATTGCTGAGACCAGAAGGGTTCATAAATCCAAATACAGGAGGCAGTAGATGCATTTTTAAAAACAATAAAATGCTAATCCTTGCATTTTTCATTGCTTTATTTGCTTATTTTAGCTTTTAGACTACCATCCCAAGTCTACTGGCAAGCCTTTTGGAAATAAAGGAGAAAAGAACTAAAAAAAGACATCTATTTTTAACTTTTCACTAAGCTATTTCTTTCTTTGCTGCAGTTACTCCAAAATTGATCATAGTTTTATCTGAACTGTTCTTAGAGGGGAAAAAAAATAAACTTGCAAAATGGATTTTTCAAATACACATTACCAAATTTAATTTATTATTAATACAAGTGTAAGCAGGCCGGGCCCTGTCAAACATTTATCACCAACCATTTGCAAAATAATCGTCTGTCCCAGTCCCAGCCTCAGCCCGTGAAAGCAGTGCCATTGACCCTGCTGGGCGGCCCAACATGCTGAAGAGGCCAAGATGGGCTTCCTCCCACGACACTCCCTGGGCGGCCTGTCCGGCTGGGGCCGCCCATTGTCTGGCTAAATGGAATCCTGGAACAAAGCCAGAGCTGCAGCCAGAGCGGCAGCCTGCCTGTGTGTGTTTTGTTTTTAATGATCACACACATTTTAGCTTAAAATGCAGACAGAAGACAGGGAAGGAAAAACTCATTTTATTCAGAAGGCGAAAGCAAGAAGAGTGAGTTCTGAACGAAGTTTTCTGTTATAAGAAATAATTTTAGTAAATGAATAAAATTAGAAAGCATGGCTAAGAAAGAAAGGAGACCAGCATCTCAAATTTAATTGTAAAAAAATTGTCAAAAATGTTACCAAGAAACATGTAGCCTTATGCACAGATACAAACTAACAAAAAAAATTATCAATCAGCTTTCCTCCCAGAAGTTACGTAGGAAAGAAAATGGTTTCCTTACAGAAAGTGTGCAAGTGTTTATTTAAAGCTTTTTGTTTGTTTAAGAATAAAATCTGTAAATAAAAAGTTATATAATTTTGCTGACAACTGTATTTCTAGGCTTTTTACAGCACTCATGAACAGTTACTCTTTAAACTATATGCCTGTGTGTATGTGTGTATATATATGTATAACACACATATAACTTAATCATTATCAAATAATTCACACAGATAGAAACTACTTTCCAAAGATATGTCAGCAAGCAAAGGAGAGCTGTAAAGAGCTAGCTGTGTTTTAGGAAACTACTGCACAGTAAAAGGGTTTAGAAAGTCATAAGCCTGACTGCCAGGAAATGAGCTTAAGCAAAGGAAATGGGAGACGTATGGTTTAAGGGATCTGAGGAAGGCTTTTACTAATGCTTGCTTTTGTTTTACTTCTTATGCTAGCCCAGGATACATGTCTTGTCTTTCACATGTACCAACAAAGAAACACCAGAGTGATAACATCTGGGACCCTATAAGGTCCCAAGTTTTCTCTATTAACAGAAAGCTCTTAACTTGAAGCCTAGTGCCTGTCTTTCTTCATTAGGTCTGAAATACCATGCAGGAAAAGGAGGGAATTATTAACAACAGGTTGAATGCTGATATTTTTCACCAGGTAAAGACTGAAGCTGGGACAACTATATTCTCTCACCTAGGAATTTGGAATAAAGACATTGAAAAGTCACTGTGACTCACATCTTCCAGGATAGTCACAGATAAGTCAAATATACAAGATAGTGATATGCTAGCGTGGCTTACACCCCATATAATCCCATCCCAAATTAATATAAAATCTCATTAAAAAAACAGTTTGCTTGCAGCTTCTGTATAAGTCTCACAGCATTATCCCCTCCCCCTAGATTGTTGTCCCTAAAATGTCCCTATACAGAAAGTCTGGAAATGTTCATAGGAAGTTAGTCTGCAGAGACCAAAGAGCATAGCTGACACTCACAGAGAAGCTGGAACAAGAGACCATGTGACCCTAGAAAGACAGAAAAATCAAGAGAATCAGTTCCTGACAAACGTCCAGATCACATGAGACCAGCTATATGTCCTGCACTCTTCTTTCATGACAGCTGCCAAGACATTTACAAGAAAATTCCTAAGCAAAGTTACGTGGGCTTTTGTATCCTGCAACTTAATGACCCCATACAAGACATAGGACTCAGAATGAGACAAAATATGCTAAGATGGGAAACTTTTTGCCATGGGAAAAAACAATGGGTGAAGATGGGAACACAAAACTGGAAAGCATCTTATCTCAAAAGACAGAGACCTCGCCATGTTACTTGTATTCCGTGTTACCTGCTCCCAAGAAGCAGCAGATTTTGCCAACCTCTGGTAGTCTCAACTGTGATAAGAGAATAGCATTTGCTCAGGACTGCTCTCGCTAGAAAGGGCTCTCCTGTAAAACTGAACTTCATTAATACCTTAATGCCCACCTCCATCCATCTTCCCCTTCCGACTCACTCCATCCTACCCAACCCTGAATTAAAACTTACCTCCACTCAGGAAACCTGATCTCAGTTTATTGGGAGAAGGAAAGCTATTGACTAAAAAATTCAGTTTAAGCTAAATAGTGGAAAGAAATGTTAACCTTCCAGGCAAATTATATAGTTTTTAAGTGACTTATAAAGTCAAAGGAGCAAAATTTCTATTGATGGGAGTTCTATGGAGATATTTTTGGCTAAACCTTTCCCTAATTTTATATTATGTACAAACTTGACTACTTCATTGTGAACAAAGCCAGGTCTGCATAGATTTATCCCTTAATGCAAACAGTCTTTTGATACCTTCAAGGATGATCACCTCTGGAAAAATCAGTGAAGGTGTGGAGCGATAGAGAAAGTTGACCAAGGAGGAGTCTATTGATGCTACCTGGTGGTGGTAGTGGTGGTGGTGGGTGGAGGGCACTTCAACAGATACAAAAAATGATGGAACAAATGTTTAAGAAATCAGCCACTTGGACACAGAGCTATCTTGCTTTGCATATTGAGGATAAGCAGTGAGGTACTCTGAAAAGAGAACAGATCCTTCCGTCAGGAAGGCCCTAGGTTTGAATCCCTGCCCTCTAACATATTATAGGAGGGACTCTGGGCATATTACTTAACCACTCTGATATGCAGTTTCCTCATTTCAAGTATATGTAATTACAGGATTAGAGATAATATATGTAAAAGCACATGGCATATATTAGGCACTCAAGAAATAGCAGTATGTAAATCATTATTCACTATGTACATACTTGGAGAATCTTGTGGGTTTGAACTGCTGACTTTCTGGTTAGCAGCAGAGTGCTTAATGACTGTGCCACCAGAGCTCCTTACAATCAAGGATATCCTGCTAATATCAAAGGCACAGAATGATTGGGTGATAGAAATGATACTAGAGCCATAAAACCAAACTAAACACACTGCTGTCAAGTTGATTTCGACTCACAGAGAACCCTATAAGACAGAGTAGAACTGCCTCACAGGGTTTCCAAGGCTGTAAATCTTTACAGAAGCAGACTGTCACATCTTTCTCCCACAGAGTGGCTGGTGGGCTCAAACTGCCAACCTGTTGGTTAGCAGCTAAGCACTTTAAGCACTGCGCCACCAGGGCTCCTTACTAGACCCATAAACAGACCAAACCCATTGCTCTCAAGTTGATTCCAACTTATAGTCAACCTATAGCCATAGGTATCAAGATTTATGACATGGTAAAAACAGTAGAGACTTAGGGCTCTAGTTTTCTTTCCTCATAATACTTTCTATACGGTTAACAGTCCTGCCAGAACGCATTCCTCACCGAACCTTACTTCTGACCTTATCTATAGCAACATCCAATGTTGTGTACTTAAGGGTAGACAGAAATGGGCTATTTACAGCTACCACCCTGGGCTGTAAATTCTAGAGGCAAGGTGTGTGCAGGGATGAATGTCCAGGGTCCAAGCCAGTGTTGAGAGAGCGGAAATTAGAGGGTGGGTTCTCCTGGGTTACTGTCCCATTCATTTCAGCTGGGTGGAATAAGATAAGGAGAAGAAGAAAGAGAGTAAGCAAAAAAAAAAAAAGATGAAAGGCGCAGCTGTGGACAAATCTGGTGACCTGGTTCAAGTTTGGAGGAGGAAAAGGCTACAGATTTTCTTTGCTATTAAAAAACAACTTATAAAACAACACAATCTAAAGTGTTCTGATACCTTCAATACCAAACCAAAACCACACTCGTTGCTATCAAGGTGATTCCGGCTCATACAGGCCCTACAGGGCAGAGTAGAACTATCCCATAGGCTTTCCAAGGAGCAGCCAGTGGATTTGAACGGCCAACCTTTTGGTTAGCAGGTGAGCTGTTAACCACTGTGTCACAAGGGCTCCACCTTCAATACCTTCAATACAGTAGACCTCAAAGTTTCCATGAGCTTACAAAGCTGATCAATTCTATATTTATAAACTATCATGTTTTAAGAATGAAAAAAGTCAGATCACAATTGAATATATTTTATAAAATATTTAGTCCTTCTATCCAAATAAAATGTAATATCACTTTTTGAGAATAAAAATATGTCTGAAAGCATTTTGTCATGTTAAATAAAATATATTATGCATGATTGAGAAATGTTTTTATAATCAAGGATACCAAAACCAAACCAAACCTACTACTGAGAGTCAATTCTGACTCAGAGTACAACTACCCCATAGGGTTTCCAAGGCTATAAATCTTTAGGGAAGCAGACTGCCACATCTTTCTCCCCTGGAGCAGCTTGTGGGTTTGAACTGCTGACTTTCTGGTTAGCAGAAGAGTGCTTAACCACTGTGCCACCAGAGCTCCTTATAATCAAGGATACCAATTTTATTGAGTGAATAATTTATGTATTGAACACTGAAGATGTAAAACTTCTGGGAACTTATTTCTTAAGAAAATTTTTTGCAGATGTAGACAATTCTCAAAGAGAAATCTCAAGATTTTTATGACATTGCTCAATTATGCTCACTTAAGAAATTCTAATTTTAAATATAGGTCCAATAACCAACAGGGGATTCTAGAGAAAAATAAAATTGTGATTTAAGATTTGAGAAGACATATGCAAAGACAAAATGTGAAATTATCGATATTTTTATTTTAATACCATTCATTCACTTAATGAATATTAAGTGTCTTCTGTGTGTCAAGCAGAAACCCTGGTGGTGTAGTAGTTAAGTGATAGCTGCTAACCAAAAGGTCGGCAGTTTGAATCCACCAGACGCTCCTTGGAAACTCTATGGGGCAGTTCTACTCTGTCCTATAAGATCACTATGAGTCGGAATTGACTCGACAGCAAGGGGTTTTGGGGGGTTTATATGCCAAGCACTGGGAAATACAACCATGAAGAAGACAGGTATGTTCCCCATCATCAAAGTGGAATATAGAAATAATGGCTAAAAAATAAGTTACAACTGTGATGAGTCTACTAAGTGTAAAAATAGAATCCAAAGAAAGGAGCCCTCCCAAGGAGTTCTTTTTTTTCCTTCCTAAAACCTGAGGGAGTAGCAGGACTTTCCAAACAAAGGAGGGCTGAGGGACTTGCAGGGTAGACAAGAGAGAACCATAGGTGGGGCAGGCCTGGATGCAAAAGGGAGGGTGGTGCATTTGAGTAATGAAAGAAATCCAGAATTGCTGGAGGGAGGGAAAAAAATGCAAAGGGAAGAGTAGTGAAAGATAGCACTGGGGTCTTAACCTATGTCTAGACAGATCACAGAAAGTCATGTAAGCCATATAAAGGATTCGAGTGTCTATTCTAAAGTCATCGAAGCATTTTTAGTACAAATATGGCTTGATTTGATTAGAATTTTAAAAGATCACTGATGTTGGGTGGTTGATGGCTTGAAGAGGAATAGCAGTGGATCATAAAATAACAACATTTATTTTGATCTTCCTATCTGCCTAACACAATACAAACATCTTCACACGCATTATCTCATGTAACCCTCATAAAAACCCTTTGAAGTTGATACTATTTTTATCCTTATCTCCTAGAAGAAAACAAAGTTCAGACATACAGAGATTTTGAAACCTTGAAGTCAGACTTCAGAGCCCGTACTTTTTTTTTTTTTAAATTGTGCTTTAGGTGAAAGTTTACAGAGCCCATACTTTATCACTATCTACTGTGAATACCAGAAGTTCAGTTAGGAGCCTATTACAGAAATTCATACTAGAGATCACTGTGGCTTAAACCAGAGAGTTGGCAATGGGGTTAAAGAAAAGCAGAAAGATTCAAGATGACACATCCATTCTGTTTCCAAAGGGAGGGAGGGAGGTAAAGAGAGAGGATAAGGCTGATCTCAGGTTTGAGCATTTGTGCAGATCGTGCTTTCTTTAAGATAAGAACACTTAGCAGAGGTGTATGACAGTTTTACTTCTGAGCATTTTAAGTTTAGGTACCTAAGAAGCAACCAAGGGGAAATATCAAGGAGCTGTTGGCTATATGGGTTCGGAGTTCAACAGAGAGGTCTGGAATAGAGACATAAATTTGACAATCTTTAGCAAATGCATGGTAATTGAAGCCTCAGGAGAGAATGAAATTACCACAGCATGATTTTCATTTGCATTGTGTCCAAGACTCACTTGAAGAACTTGTTAAAAATGCAGATCCATGATCCCATCTCCCTCCAACTCCAGATATTTTTATTCTGCTTGTCTGGAGGGAAAGGAAGGCATGTGATTTTTATGCATTTGGTCAATTAAGCTTTGAGAAACTTTGGAATAGGAAGAGAATGAGAAAAGAAGAGGGATTAAGACAGTGCCTGATGAACTCTAACATTTAAGGGAGTAAGCATATGAGGAGTGGTGAGGAAAATATAAGGAATAGGAGCAGGCAGAAACATAGGAGGAACATAGGACAGAATTGTGTTAGGGAATCCAAGAGAGGAGAATGTATTTTAGAAGGAGGAAATGGACAATAGTGTCTAAGGCTGACATCTTGACAGCATTGCTGTCTCATTCCTAGCTCTGAGTATCTTAAGGGGAACACGATACACCCACAGTTACGGAAGAGATCCAGCTACATCTACCCATCATGTCGGGCACTATTTTTTTTTAATGCCTTATATATTTCACTTTCCTTAAAATTTATATAGACTCCATCTGGCAGGTATTATATGTATTGTTAATTACACACGAAAAATTTGAGGTTTATTGAGGCTAAATTACATACCCAGGTTTATGTTTAGTAAATGGTACACCCATAATTCAAGCCCAGGTCTGTCTGACTCCAGTGACAGTACTCTTTCCGCTATAGAATATTGCCTTTCAGTGTTATGCTAGGTAGATGCTTAGGTATCACAAAGGGGAGGCACATTACTCAGAAAGGTGGACATAGAAGTGTTCGGGAAGGTTACACATGAGCTGAGCATTGAACGAGAAGGAATTTGCCAATCCCACAAGGGTAGGAAGCGTGTTTCCAGTAGAACAGTATATGCAAAAGTCACTGATGGAAAAAGACAACTTGAACTTCAGGGAACTTCTGAAGCACAGGGTTCACATGAGGGATCTAAGAGGAAAAAATAGAGGTTGGAATTTTATCCTGGAGAGGAACCATGACAATATTTTAAATATGGGACCCACCAGGGCAGATCCGTACAGAAAATCTGAGGCAACAGTGAAAAGGAGGAATTGGAAGGAGAGGAGAGCAGGTGAGAGCCTGGTCAGTGACATGATTGGCAAGAGAGGAAAAAGAAGGTGTATCAGAGATCTGAAAAGCATAAAATAAAAGGAACTGGGTGACTTAGGTTAAGAGTGGGAAGTATGACAGAGAAAGGTGTATAAGAAATGAATGCCAGTTTCCCGACTTGGGCAGGAGGATAGATGTTGTTGTTAGGTGCCTTTGAGTTTGTTCTAACTCACAGTGAACCTATGTACAACAGAACAAAACACTGCCTGGTCCTGCACCATGCCCATAATCGTTGCTATGCTTGAGCCCATTCTTGTAGCCACTGTGTTAGTCCATCTTGTTGAGGGTCCTCCTCTTTTTCACGGACCCTCTACTGTACCAAGCATGATGTCTTTCTCCAGGGACCGGTCCCTACAGCGACATGTCCAAAGTATGTGAGATGAAGAATCACCATCCTGCTTATAAGGAGCATTCTGGCTGAACTTCTTCCAAGACAGATTTACTCCTTCTTCTGGCAGTCCATGGTATATTCAATATTCTTCACCAACATCATAATTCAAAGGCATCAATTCTTCGTCTTCCTTATTAATTGTCCAGCTTTCCCATGCATATGAGGCGATTGAAAATACCATGGCTTGGGTCAGGCGCACCTTAGTCCTTAAAGTGACATCTTTGCTTTTTAACACTTTAAAGAGGTCTTTTGCAGCAGATAAGAGGCCAGATGGGAGGAAACAAATGCAGGGAAGAAGACGTAGAGAGAAAAATTCTGAGTTCAGTTTTGGAATTTGAGCTGGAATTGCCTGTGGATCTTTCAGTACGATATATTATAAAGGTGGCTGGATATACAGGGCTAGCACATAGGAGGAGGTCTGGGCCATGGCTGAATTCCTGGAATATGTGTACAACACGTGATCCCCAAACCCTCTGACCACAACCCTTTATCCAAGGCAAGCGTTTTGAGAACAGTTTCTGATTCTCTCCTACTGAGAAAATGTTAAAGATTAACAAGTGATTCTTCTCTTCCCTATTTTTTTCACCAGAGGAATAACTACTGAAGAAAACAAGGAAGAAGCAAAGCAGGGGCCCCTATCTGAATCTTTCCCATAGTCTTTCTTATTCTGAAAAAAAAAAAAAAAAGATTTTTATCAGTTTGCTTGAAAATTGGTGGGAATGTCATTCATAAAGATAAATGAATTTTATCTAATTAACATAAAAATTATTTTATGACTCTTCATCTTCTCTCTGGTTTTAATATGTTTGTGAATACCTTCAACATCTAATGACTTGTTTTTCTTTCAGTTTGGGTATATAATTTAGATTATATAAGAGAGAAAAGGTGAGAAAATTACAGCTGTACCATCTTACACATTGTGAAATTCTGAGTAATCAAAATAATCTTGATGTCATGTAAAGAATTCTGTTGTCAAACAGATAAAAAGCATTCATAAAGAATGGTTATTCTGTAAAGCAACAAGGCTACTAAAGCATTTCTTTGATTTCTCTCTAATGGCAACAATGCTACGGAAAACAATTTAACATCATTTATTCCTGATACGACATAATGTATTTTTTTAAAAGTTTGGGAAGAAAGGTTGCTCAATTTCCTTAAGTATTACTTTTAAAAGGGAATTTCCATAACAATTATGTAATTATTAAGTGGAAATAGCTGCACTGCTAGACAGGAAGGCCCATCCCAGCAAAAAAACCAGTATTTCCGCTTGAAAATTTCTATTGAGAGATTGATGTGGCAAGAAATAAAATGAATAATTCTAGTTCATGAAGAGGCTCCACCCCCTCTTTGCTGGCACAAAATGCCACTTTCTTTTAGAAAGATACATTTCTAGTGTTCCAACTGGCTCTTCCTTCTCTGATGCACGAACTTAGTACGTATAAAAGTCTTGGCAAAAAAAAAAGGTGAATATTCATCATCCTTCAGACTGTCATTGAATTGTCAAAATTAAGAGTATTTGCTCTATTCTTCTTCTCAGTAGACTTCTTCTATTTGTGGGAATTTCTATACTTATGCTTTTTTTTTTTTCAGTTACTCAGGATCATATTATAAAGGTTACAATTAAATCAATTTTAACAAAGTCTGGTTGAATCCTGGGCCACTTAGTCACCACAGCTCCTAGTATATTTGATTACTCCCTAAAAGCTTCCTTGGCAATTACCTGTAGTCTAAACTAGGCATTCATATTGAGGGGAGAAATAAAACAAAACAGAACTTGTTGGGCTGAGCTTAGAGGAAAAACTTAAGTCAAGGAGAACTGGGAAATTATATAGTACAAGTTCTTTCTTAATCAGTAAGAAAAAAAAATGACAAAACAGAAAAATAAGTCTTTTGAATATAGTCATTACTGATAAAAAGCAAGACCCTTTCTGATTCTTTACCTGGAGCATTCAATCAAATGGGTCATGAATATAAAATTAGGATGTCTATCCCATCCATGCACTACCCTACCCATCTACCCACACACACACTTCTCTGAAAATCGTCCCACTCATAACATAACCAGGCCTTGGGCCTGATTATAGACCATGACCTTTATCCCAGTCTAGCTATCGTGAATCAAAGCAAACAGCTGACACAAGCTGGTCCAAAGTTACTCTTTTCTCCAGGCTTGGGCTGGAATTGGGATTCAGAAGCTTTATTTCCTCTCTTCTGTCCACCAGCACTGGGAAGTAATGTAAAGCAGAGGCTGAGGTGGCATGTCTGGCCTCACACAAGCAGAAACAAAAAATCTGGTCTACAGAGAGTGAAAAAAAATAAAACAGCTGTGTAGAGAGGGATGGAAAACAAGAGACCACATGAGGCCACAGAGAAAATAGCACTGGTGAGAGAAATATCAGAACAGCTTCCTGGTCCATCTTCAACCTGACTATATCTCTGATCTTAGATTTTATAGATATTACAGTATCCTCAAAGTACAATTTTATTTTTTAGCATATGCCTGTTTGAGTAGAGTTTTCCTACTTGATTCATTAATCAACTATGTACTGATCATCTTCCACATGGTAGGTACTATTTAGGCATTGAGGTTATAGCTATGAAAAAAACAGATAATGCCTCTAGAAAGTTATATTATCTTGGGAGACAATTAATAAGAAATAAGAAAATTTCAGACAGTGGTAAGTGCTATGAAGAAAATAAAACAGTAATGAAATGGAGAATGACCAGGTTGGGAGATACCACCTTACATAAGGTGGTTAGAATGGCTGCCCTGAGGAGATGGTTTAACCTGAACCCTGAATGACAAGAAAAAAACACCCTTGCAAGGTTTATGGAAGGAATGTTTTAGGTAGCAGGAACAAAAACAGCAAAAGCCCTAAAGTGGTAATGACCTTGATTTTTTCAAGAACTGCTGTAGGAAGAATCTATTGCATGAAAGGGGAAGGTTATTTTTGCTTTTAATTAAGCAAAGATGAGGGGACACAGGATCTTGTAGGCTATGATAAGTATTTGGGGTTTTATTCTGAGTTAAATAAGAAATTATTGAAGAGTGTCACAAGGGAATAAAATTATATGTTTTATATCTTTAAAAGATCACTGTAAAAAAAATCACTGTGGAGGGTAAGTGGCAAGTAGAAGAAGCTGGAAGGCCATTGAGTACATTTTGGTGATCCAGATGAGAGATAATGGTGGCTCACAGTCTAGTGGCACCAGTGGAGATAATAAGAAGTGGTGGGATTTAAGATACATTTTTGAGAGGAAAGCAAGTATGATTCACTGATGAGTTGCACTTAGGATTGTCAGTGAGTAAAAGATGAATCAAGGATAATATCAAGATTCTGGCATGAACAAATGGGTGGGTAGCAGTACAATTAACTAAAATGGGCAAGATTAGGAGAGAAAGTTTTGAGAGAAAATTAAAAGTCCTCTTTGTAAATGTGACAAACATTTTAACTGTGCATCCAAAAGGAGATGTGGATTAGACATGTGGAACAAGGGAAGAAATCAGGGCTGGAGGTGGAAATTTTAGACTCATCATCAGCATATAGATTTTTTTTTAAATTCAAAGGGCCAGAAAATGTCAGCAAGGGATAGAAAATGGATAGACAAGAAAGATCAAGGCCCAAACCCAGTACTCCAGTATTTAGCAGTTGAGTAGAGATGGAAAAACTAGCAAAAGAAAGCCAGAAGGAGAAGTAAAGGAAAACAGAAAGAAAATCAGACAAATGTGGTGTCACCAAAGCCAAAAGAAATGAAAGTTTCCAGAAAGTGATGAAATCAGCTCACTCTCAGAAAAAAAAAGTTAAAAAATTTTAAAAACACCTCTTAGGACTATCTATATTCAGTTTGAGGGCTCACCAAACGCATGGTATTTGTATCAGTGTTTGGCTGATATTAAATCTCATATCTAAATAAATAAAAACATAAGCATACATAAACCAAAAGGTTTTAGTAATGCTTCAGACAGACCCAACTGAGTGTTGTCAAGAAAAATGGGCACTTTTGTAATGAATGAAAATGCTAAGATTAGTCTAGGTTCTAGACTGTAGGAAAAATGTCAATAATGATTTTATTTTGAGAGATTCACTTTGAAGAAGGGTTAGGATAAAGCCTGATGGATGATAATGGGTACCCATTCTAGGGAAGAGGTCTGATAGTAAAAAAGGAGATTTCAATAAGATCTGCTTGGCTGGAACAGGAAAAAAAAAAAAAAAAAACTGATATCCCTAAGTGTTTGATGAAGTAAGGCAGTGAAACAATAGGAGAGACAGCACATGTTTCAGCCAAGTGGGGCGTGGGGAGTGGGGGAGGCGGGGTTGAAGGGGTGCCTATTGGGGCAGTGGGCGGAGGTGCTGAGCTGTCCAGTAATATCCATCAGCGCTACTCCCCCTGGACCAAAAAAATAAAAAAATAAGCATCCAGTCTAAATAAAAACAGCGTGCTTCCTAGGCAAGCACTTCAAAGCAAGTCCTCTGGCCCCCAGTCCGACCAGACTGCCACCCCAAGCCCTCCTTTACACAAAGGATGGTGTCATAATTAATTGGCTGAATTTCTTAGTAGTTAAGATCTTGAACTCTGGAGACTACCAGGCCTCCTTAGAAGCCCAGTTCTTCCTGTTATTAACTGTGCGGTCACGTCTAAAGATTTAACACCTCTAAGCCTCTTTTTCCTCATTAGTGAGAGGAAGATTACAGAGATACTTCATAAAGTTGTCTTGAGAATTAAATGAGAAAATGAACAAAAGCATTTAGCATAGTTAGCTTGTAATTACCATTCAATAAAAGGTAACGATTGTATTATTACACTGAGTTCAAAATCTAATATCATGTAAGTTGCATTTGAGCCTATAACAGGGTTTGAAAAGAATAGGAATACAATTAAAATCTCATGAAGATGATTGTGGCTATGCTGGGAAGCAGGAGACTTAGGTTGCCATATGTAGTTCAGTCTCCAAGTTGATCCTTCCTTCCACTACTCCATTTTTTTCAGGTGCCTGTGTAGACCACTGGGCCATTTACTATACTAACATATATAAATGAATACCTGCTATAAATAAAGATGAGATGTTTAAAAAAAAAAAAAAGCATGGATTTTTCCAAATCAAAAAACACTGCATTTTTTTTCTGTCATTGCCTTTTTCTCTCTTTTTTTTTTTTCCAGAATTCATTTGTTTATTTGAAGAAAGAAAAGCTGCCCTACTTTAAAATTTAGCCACTGCTCTGTTTAGCAGTCAGCCTCTTGTCTCTCTTCAGCAACGATAAGTCAAATGCTCTTTACCGAGAAGGGAAATCCAAGGTTTATTACCTTTGCCAATGACAAAAATGTTGGAAAGCCTGGTGCAAAGCTGTTGCCGTTGGCATCCTTTACATGCACGACATCAAAAGAACCAGGATATCTTTTTCTGTTGGTGATCACACCAACATGGCCAAGACTGGCCCCACCAAAAGTCGGTTATCATGTCAGTTCCCAAATCAATCACTACTGTGTCATTCACCTTGATAAGAGGATCTGGGTGACGGTTGGTTCCAGCATCATTTGTCACCACCAGGTGTGGGATTCCCTTTGTACCCACAAATATCTTCCTCATTTTGCACTGCTTGTACTTTGCCTCTTCAGCTGTGATACGGTGAAGGGCAAAACCTCCCCTGGTGTCATAGGTCAAGCGGAAATACTCACCTGTCTTCTCGATGTAGGGTTCATGTGACGTCATTTCGAATCTTGCTGTGATTCTGATGAAGCGCTGCATACGTATTTTCTTTACTTCATCTCCAGTCAACGCATACTTGAGTCTATTCCTGAGGAAGATTGTGAGGGGAAGACACTCTCTCAGCTTTTGGGGACCTGTCAATTGACCAGGTGCAAAAACACCTTAGCTTGTTGAGCGTCTAATGCTTAGGCGCTGTAACACCCTAAAAGTGTTTCTTGGGGCCTCGGGCCATGGCGAAAAGCTGTGAAGGAAAAACCGGGCTTTTCTTTCTTTTTTCTTCCCCCACCCCCACCTTAAATGAATGTTTCTGAGCCTGTTTAAAGTGATACACTGTCATTGTTCAAAACGTCCACTAGCAAGGGGAACCTTTGAGCTAATAAATTTTAAGAATCCTCATTATAACACAGAGACACTCACTCAGCCTAGCACTTTACATCACAATAGGCAATGACTGTCAGGCAGCTTTGAAATCCCAGTGTTGTGGTCAAAGTACGGACCTCCTGGAAGGACAAAATGTTCTGTTTGTATAGCACAAGGGTGTGGCTTTTGTAGCTAGTAAAATAATCTGAACACAAAGACCTCTAGATCCTGCAGAGCACGCTGCAGTAACTGACTCAGCGGAAAGCGGTGGGAAAGGAAGCTCTTTCTTAGATTTCAGAACCCCTCCAAAGCTGCACCCTCCCCGGTTAGTTCCAACTCAGCTTAACAGGAAGGGAGTTTTATCAGTTACTGTGCACACACTCACTCACACACTGAGCAGAAGACAGGAGGAGAAACATCCTTGGGGAGCTCTGGCGGAGTCCAGTGCCCGCTGTTTACAGCCACTCACGAACCTTCTGCTCTTTTGTTATTTCACTCAAGCAAAACCTAGCTGCTCTCACAGACTGAGCAAGCCCTCCGATTATCCTGAGGCACGTTTAGAAGCTGCTCTCAAAGAGGCTGCAAAATCAAACATCCCCAGTTAACACTGGGTGGACTTCTAAATATCATGAAATAATCACATATGTTTTTGATTGCTGGAAGCAAAGAAATCAGTATTTTGGAAGCAAAATATTGATACCTTACACATAGCATTCTTACAATTTAACTGGAGAGTTATAGTCTATCAAAGGGGTCAATGGTGAACATTTTTAGGTTCTATGCACACATGCACACACATCTCACTACCATTTTAGGCTTCATCCAAATAAACAGAGTGTAGTTTAGAAACTGTTAGGTCATTTAAAATCCCCTGATCCCTATAACTGGCAATGAAGAAAAAGAGTGTCAATTATTCAGAATCAGTTCATATGGATTCAATTTCCCTCATAATTGCTCAACTTTTAATTTCTCTAAGATCACTTTGCCTAAAGACCCCTTAGCCAACTTCACCTAAAGAAGATGTGGAAACTTATTGTGAAAAAGACCACATGGATCTTTATATTCTATCAATAAGATCAATGTTTTGTGAAACTTATATCCCAAGGAAATATATATATGTTTAAATTTATTTGAATGAATAAGAAACACCGTATCAATTTACCTTCCCTTAAACCAGCAGAAAGGAGACTATTTTCTAAGACCAGTAATTTATTTAAGGAAAAAAGATTTTTTAAAATTTAATGAATTATACATAATACTTGATTCACAAAAAGTTCATAAATATGCATAGATAGTTGTTGTTAGTCGCTAACTCTTGGCGACCCCATGTGTGCAAAGTAGAACTATACTCCATAGGGTTTTCTAGTAGGAGAGGCCTTACTGTGAAATCTTTAAATGATTTTTTGCATTTAAAGTTAACTCCAGCACAACCTATTCTATTAATAGTCTCCTAGGAGTTAAAATTTGATAAATCTTAAAATATTTTTATTAAATTTTTTTTAAAAGTTTAATTACATGATTGAAAAAATATATGCTCCCCATCCCCTTTGCCAAGATTACTAAATATAATAGCGTTGTTCTCTAGAATCGTCATGTCAGAGCTTTTCTTTCTGTAACTGGATTGCATGGCTTCTTTCTTATTCTAAAGGTCTGAGGGGGACACTTGGAAAAACCAAAGAATAAACTACACTGTCTATAATTGTGTGATAACAGAACTCCATAAAAGGGGAGGTTCTTTACAAAATACAATGCAGTTCGAGAATATTTCAGTTTAAATAATACTATCCTTGAAAATTAACATTTGTTTTTTGAAGATGTATATTCATTCACGCAAAAGGTCAATGATTAGAACCCACCAGCCAAACTCACCAGCCCCTCTACAGGAGAAAGATGTGGTAGCCGGCTTCCATAAAGAGTTACAGCCTAGGAAACCCTATGGGGCAGTTCTACTCTGTCCTATAGAGTCGCTTTCAGTCAGAATCGACTTGATGGCAATGCGTTTGGGTATTCATCCACTGAACAGAGTATACTGAACATGTAGCATATGCTAAATAGTGTTCTAGGTTCTGGTACTACAGTGGGGAACAAAACAGACAGGGTTCCTGCTCTGTTGGAAACTGCATTCTGGGAAGACAGACATTAAACAAACAAACAACTAAATGAACAAGAAAATGTCAAGTAGTAGTAAGTGTAAGAAGGAAATTACAAGAGACTGTTGTAATAGAAAATGACTGGAAGCAGGGTTGCCAGACTGGCAAATAAAAATATGGGACATCCAATTAAATTTGAATTTCAGATAAACAAGGAATAATTGTTTCAGTAAAAGTATATCCCAAATATTGCATGGGACATATTTATACTAAAAAATTATTTGTTGTTTGTCTGAAATTCAAATTTAACTCATCCTCCATGTATCTTATCTGATAACCCTATCTGGGAGACCATTTAAATTGGGAAGTTAGGGAAAGCTTCTATGAGAATGCGATAGCTACAGAATGCAAGAAATAAACTACAGCAAAGCCCTAATGCAGAAACAAGTCTATGTGCCTGATAGATAAATAAATAACAAGTGTTTAAGTCACACTGTTGAGAAACTGTGATCCTCAGACCTGACCTAGGAAACCCATTCCACCCTGCACCAGAGACCTAGTTAATACACATATACACAGAATATTGAATTCCAAATACATGTATGTGTTTTAAATGGTTATCATATTATAGCTATTACTTGGCAAATTTCCAATGTTCACTCAGTGATATGCTTTCTAAATCAGTATGTTCCGATCTATTTAGGTCTTTTAAACTCCTACATAGCATTTCATTGTATACATATACTATCGTTTAGGAGCCCTGGTGGCTCAGTTGTTGAAAGAGCTTGGCTGCTAACCAGAAGGTGAGCAGTTCAAATCCACCAGCTGCTACTTGGAAACCCTATAGGGTTGCTATGAGTTGGGATCAACTTGAGGGCAACAGATTTCGGTACTATCATTTAAACGTTCCCAATTAATGATCATTTAGAGTCATTACCAGCTTTTTTGCCATTATAGTAATGCTGCTATGACCATGGTTCCCAAACTGTGCTGCTGTGAACTCGTAGGAGTATTGTGGGATATTTTAAATTTTTGAGGAAAACACAGCAACATCTGTCAGACACAACACAAACTACTACTATTAAAGGGAGTTGGGGAGGAGAAGACCTGGTGATCTGCTCCCATAAAGATTATAGCCTAGGAAACTCTATGGGGCAGTTCTACTCTGTTCTATAGGGTCACTGTGAGTTGGGATTGACTCGACGGCACACAACAACTTAATAAACAAAACTATTAGGTGTTTATTTTGCCTTAGGGTCACCATAAAGAAGTTAAGGAGAAACTAAGGGTGCCATGAACCAAGAAAATCTGGGAGTCGTTGTGTTAGGGACATCCTTGAACATGCCTATGTATGCACAATATCTCAAGAGAACATACTACAAAATGGCTTTTTTTTTTTTAAATTAAGTTGAAACTGTATTAAAAAGAAATATTTTCCATCTGTCTTTACATGATTTTTTTCCCCTTGAAACCATATCTTACCAATCTATCCTTGGCAAATCCTCAGCTAGACTTTCATACTTCAGTTTAGCAGTCATATTTACTGCCATTGTGACTTGATACAACTCAGATAATCTTTATTCCCCAAAATTTTATACCTTCAAAAGATCTATGATATTTATTATGATAAATTGCTGGTATTATAAGTTAAAATGCATTTGCTTTAGATATTTTTTGTCAGAAAGAAATGCAGAATATGTTTACTTTCCTGATCTTCATGTTACAAAATTTCAAATGAATGAATTCATTTACCTTTCGGTCGTAATTTTACTTGTTATGTAATATTTATACCAGCAGAGTTCAGTAATGAAGAACATAATTTCAGTAGGCTTATGAAATTGCTAGATTTCAAAATAAAATCTGTTGCTGGCACTTCATTTTACCCGCTGAGACTGGAACACTAGGCATTTCTTGGAAGCTGAGAACTTACTGGTAGGTTACGGAGTAGAGATTCAAGGAAAGGGTACCAACTCCGATTCTCTGTCAGACTATATTTTCAACTACATATTCTCAAGTGTTTTAAAACCAACAGAATTTAATGATTTTCCAAGTCATTTTAGAAAATCATTAGCTAATAAATCTGAGGACAAAGTTCTCCCTAAACCATGTTACTGGAAGTTCCTCCAGTGGTTTCGATAGATAGTTAATTATATGCATTACGCAAGAGTCATAGGCATTAAAGAGGCAAGTCTATCCCGTTAGGTTTTGTTATCGCCATCATTACTGCTGCTGTTTCCTCAAGTACTTTCCATAAATGTTTGTCAAATGACTACTTTAGCTGGAACTTAACCATTATTTTAAAATCACTTGTTACTGTCAGCCTTAATGTTTTTATCTCTAAATAAAGAATAATAGAACTTATTACCCATTTCCTGAGACTCTGTATAATAAGGTTAGCTTTATAATTTGCTGAATATTATATTTGATAAAATGATTGTGAAACTATTTCATCATAGTATACTTCTGACTAAAGCAATCCAGGAGGAAAATCTCAGAAGAGTACCTTCCTGTAAAGCTCTGAAAACAAATTTTCAAAAATTTTTATCTACTTAAATGACTTTTACCTCTTGAGATATAAGTGAAAGCAAAGAAAATAGAATGAAAGCTTTAAAGAGAAGAACAAGGTGATTGTGCTAGACTTTGTAACTTTTTGGTTGTAAAAGTAGCAGTGGAGAAACCATCCACACTCAAAGTACTCAGAGTTAGTTGTTCCGACACTAGAACAGGATTCCAAGGTGATGACTAAGGCAGAGTTTCTAGATGTTGAGATGAATCCTAAACATGTAGAGATGCTGCATAAGAACCCCAACATACAAATGAATAGCCTTTTACATGCCTGTCTAGACATTAGGAGTTTACATGAATTGCCTATGAACCCTGTAAACCTGTTAGTGCCACTGGACTCTGTCCAGTATCTAACCAAAAGGAAGCTCTCATGTAGACTCCACCCTGAGTTTCAACAATCAGCTTTCAACAGGCCTGAGATCCTTGTCAAAATGTGACCCAGTATCCATTCTCCATATCAAATACAAATAGATGATTTCAAGTGTAAATGATAGTTTAAAGGTATCTCTTTATACTGCAAAATATACAGTTGGGGTGGTGTTATACATGCTTAACTATTTAAAGAATTATCAATTTCTATAATGCAGAGAGACAGTAGCTTTAATGGATTATTATATTGCTATTGCCTTTTTGTAAACTCAAAGTTTTTTTTTTTTTCTTCGTAAAGTGATTATCTTTGATTAGGTTTCCTTTGTAAATTTATTTTCTTTGAAAATTAAGCATCTCAAGTTTCAGAAGGCTAATGTTGAGATCTCGTGGCACAATGGTTAGGCACTGGGCTGCTAACTGAAAGTTCAACAGTTCGAACTTATTAGCTGCTCTGAGGGAGAAGGATGTGGCAGTCTGCTTCTGTAAAGATCACAGCCTTGGAAAGCCTTGGGGGCAACTACGCGTCTGAATCGACTCCTTGCCAATAAGTTTCTGTTTTTTTATTTTCCGATAGTGTTGAGAGGAACCCTGGTGGTACAGTGGTTAAGAGCTATGGCTGCTAAACGAAAGGTCAGTAGTTAGAATCCACCAGCCACTCCTTGGAAACCCTATGGATAGTTCTACTTTGTCCTATAGGGTTGCTATGAGTTGGAGTCAACTCGACGGCAACCAGTTTTGGGTTTTGAAGTCTCGATAAGGCAGGAGAAGGCTTTTTGAGCTAGTACCTGAGATGCAGTTACTGGAGTAGTGATTGGGGCAGAAAACAGGTTGAGACTCACTAATCTGAATTTATTTATTCTACTTGTATCAACTGGTCCAATTTCTCCTAGTGCCTTAACTTCTTCCTCGGAAGCCATGAAGCAATAACTTTTAATTGGAGAGTGATCAAACCAATCCACATTTCCACATTGTTGACAGACTTAACTAACAAGCCTATTTTAAAGATATTTAACACAATGGAAAGCACTTTAACCAAAATAATAAAAATTGAAGTGATTTGCCTGTAAATCCATTAAGCCATACATAATGACAAAATAAACCTGCACAAAAAATTCTAGAATGTTGCCATTAGATAAGATAAAAAATTTTACAATGGTAGCTTTAAAAAAACACTGAAAAATACACAGTACTGAAAAGAGTTATACGGTATTAAATATGATAAAATTCTGATACATTGGAAAGTCAGAAACTAGTCTCAAAATATGCAAAAGGCTCCAATCTGGGGGCTGGAAGAAACAGGACATCAGTCCTTTAAGGAACAGTTGTCTCCTACTGCTCAGTAGCTGTCCTAACTGACCATGGTGGGAGATGTCCTGTCTAATCGTCTGTTGCCACCTCAGAATGACTAGGACAGAAGAATAAGAAGGAGAAAAGAAAGTCTAGAATTCAGAAGGTCAACTATAAATTAACTTTTTAGCATGTTGATTCTTATTCTTTAAAAAAAAAAGTTTTATTCTGAGAAACTTGTAGATTCACATGTAGTTGTGAAAGATAATATAGAGATGGTAACATCTTGCAAAACTATCACAAGCAAGATATTGATGTTGATACAGTCAAAATACAGAAATCAAGATTCTACCACTATAAGGATCCCTCATGTTACCCTTTTATAGCAACTGGCAACCACTAATATGTAATCCTTTTCTATACTTAGTCATTTCATGATGTTATATAAGTAGAAACAAACAGTATATAATCTTTGGGGATTGGCTTTTTTCTTTCGGCATTTTTTCCTTGAGATTCATCCAAGTTATTGCATGTATCAGTACTTTGCTCTTTTTTTATTGCAGAGTAGTATTCTAAGGTATGGACGTACCACAGTTTAACCACTCACCTGTTGAAGGATATCTGGACTGACTCCACTTTCTGCTATTAAAAATAAAGCTATTATGAACACCCATGTACAAGTTTTTATGTGAACATAAGTTTTCATCTCTTTGTGATAAATGCTGAAGAGTGCAATCGCTGGGTCATATGGTAGTTGCATGTTTAGTCTTATGAGAAACTGCCACACTGTTTTCCAGAATGGCTGTACCATTTTACATTTGCATCAGAAATGTATGAGTAATACAGTTTCCTCACATCTTCATCTGCATTCAGTATTGCTACATTTTTTATTTTAGCCACTCTGATAGGTGTGCAGTCATACTTATTTTCATATATAACATTTGTCTTAGGCTGGGTTCTCTAGGGAAGCAAAACCAGTAAAATGTATAAATATATATATAGAGAGAGATTATATCAAGGAAACAGCTCACATGACTGTAGAGGCTAGAACTTCCCAAGTCCATGGATCAGGGTAGAGGCCACTCCCAAGTCACACAGCTGCAGAAGCTGGCAAGCCCAAGATCTGAAGGTCGGAGAGCAGGGCTCCCACTCACAGGCTGTGCAGATCGACGAATCCCAGGTTCGGCAGATAAGCTGACAGCTCAAGTCCCAAGAATGGGAGATGAGACGACAGGAAGCAGCCACAGGATCCAGAGAGAACAAAAAGCCAGAATGTCTGCTTATATACAGATGTGGGCCACATCCCCAAGGAGACTCCCTTTCATCTGATTGGCTACCCACAGTATATTCAATCATTGGAGTGATTACATTAAAACACGGAGAATCATGGCCCAGACAAGCTGACACACAATCTTAACCATCACAGTCCACCCCTTGTCAACTTGACACATGTACACATCTTCTTAAACCATACATAATCTCTGAATAAAGACAATGAGAAAGTCATACTTGCGCCTAACATGATGCAACTAACACGCATACAATCGAAAACACACTAGCCCCATTTACAGCTTATATTTTATAAGTGAAGGAAACAAAAATATTTGATGCACACATACAAAGTACAAATACTCATAACAATTACCGTCCCTGTTTCTGCAACTGGTCATGTGGCCATAACTGGTATTTAGAACTACCTTCTTCCACCACCCATTCTGTATTTCCTTTGCCCTCAGCAAGCACCTCGGCTGGTCATGGTTCTTTGCCTGGTGGGGTGACCCAAACCTTCATTCCTGAAGGGTCTGTGTCATTAGTAGTCATGTCAGAATTACGTTGCTGTAGTTTTCCATTGACTTTAATCACAGGGCATGGTAGTACTAAGAGATGCCCCAAGGAATCTCCTGCATTCCAGACATACTCTTCTTCACCTCCATTATGTAATATCAATCTGATTTCCTCTTGGTAATCAGGATCAATCACACCAGTCAGTATGATAACTCCCTTCTTTGCCTGTTGAGCCAGAGGCATAAGGAGCCCAAAGTGGCCAGGTGGCATTTTTAACTTCCAGTTCGATAGAATCACTGATGTGTCTCCTGGTGGGAGCATTCCTTCCTTTGGAACTAAGACCTCTAGGCCTGCAGAGCATAAGGTCAAGGGGACAGGAAGCAAAAATTTTGCAAGTGGGTCACTAGGGGTAATACTGAGTGGTGCCACTCCCATTTCCACCCCTTGATTCCTGGACTCGTGAATCCTGGCTATGGGAGAAACAGCACCATATATTGGACGCTGGTTTAAAGCATATACAGCCTCCTGGAGAACATTGCCCCAACCCTGCAAGGTATTGCCACGTAGCTGGCACCATAGTTGTGTCTTTAGAAGGCCATTCCATCGTTCTATCAAGCCAGCTGCTTCAGGATGATGGGGAACATGGTAAGACCAGTGAATTCCATGAGCACGGGCCCACTGCCGCTCTTCATTTGCTGTGAAGTGAGTCCCTTGATCTGAGGCAATGCTGTGTGGGATACCATGACAGTGGATAAGGCATTCTGTAAGTCCACAGATGGTAGTTTTGGCAGAAGCATTGCACGCAGGGAAGGCAAATCCATATCCAGAGTAAGTGTCTATTCCAGTAAGGACAAAACACTGCCGTTTCCATGATGGAAGTGGTCCAATGTAATCAACTTGCCACCAGGTTGCTGGCTGATCACCTCGAGGGATGGTGCCATATCAGGGACTCAGTGTTGGTCTCTGCTGCTGGCAAATTAGGCACTCAGCAGGGGCTGTGGCCATGTCAGCCTTGGTGAGTGGAAGTCCATGCTGCTGGGCCCATGCATAACCTCCATCCCTGCCACCATGGCCACTTTGTCCATGAGCCCATTGAGCAACGGTAGGAGTAGTTTTGGAAAGAGGGTGAGTGCTCTCCACAGAACACGTCATCCTATCCACTTGATTGTTAAAATCATCCTCTGCTGAGGTCACCCTTTGGTAAGACACAAATATCTTCATGTCTTTAGCCCATTCAGAGAGGTCTATTCACATACCTCTTCCCCATAAATCCTTGTCTCCAATTTTCCAATCATGTTCCTTCCAAGTCCCTGACCATCCAGCCAAACCATTGGCCACAGCCCATGAAGCAGTATATAATCTCACATCTGGCCATTTCTCCTTCCAAGCAAAGTGAACAACCAGGTACACTGCTCGAAGTTCTGCCTATTGAGAGGATTTCCCTTCACCACTGTCCTTCAGGGAGCTCCCAGAAAGGGGCTGTAGTGCTGTTGCAGTCCACTTTCGAGTGGCGCCTGCATATTGCGCAGAACCATCTGTAAACCAGGCATGAGTTTTCTCTTCCTCAGTCAACTGATCATAAGGAACTCCCCATGAGGCCATAGGTGCAGACTGGGAGATGGAAGGTAATGTGACAGGAGTGGAGGCCATGGGCATTTGGGCCACTTCCTCACGCAACTTGCTTGTGCCTTCAGGTCCTGCTCCGGCCTAATCTCGAATATACCACTTCCATTTAATGATGGAGTGCTGCCGTACATGTCCAACTTTATTATTCTGTGGGTCAGACAACACCCAGTTCATGATGGGCAGCTCAGGCCTCATGGTGACTTGGTGTGCCATGGTTAAGTGTTCAGTCTCTACTAAGGCCCAGTAACAAGCCAAAAGTTGTTTCTCAAAAGGAGAGTAGTTATCTGCAGAGGATGGCAGAGCGTTGCTCCAAAATCCTAAGGGTCTGCGCTGTGTTTCACCAATAGGGGCCTGCCAAAGACTCCAAACAGCATCTCTATCTGCCACTGACACTTCAAGCACCATTGGATCAGCTGGATCATATGGTCCAAGTGGCAGAGCAGCTTGCACAGCAGCCTGAACCTGTTGCAGAGCCTTCTCTTGTTCTGGTCCCCACTCAAAACTAGCAGCTTTTTGAGTCACTTGATAAATAGGCCGGAGTAGCACACCCAAATGAAGAATATGTTGCCTCCAAAATCCAAAGAGGCCCACTAGGTGTTGTGCCTCCTTTTTAGTTGCGGGAGCAGCAAGATGCAATAACTTATCCTTCACTTTAGAAGGAATGTCTCGACATGCCTCACACCACTGGACTCCTAGAAATTTCACTGAAGTGAAATGTGCCTGAATTTTTGTGGGATTAATCTCCCACCCTCTAGCATGCAAGTGTTTTACCAATAAGTCCAGAGTCATTGACGCTTCTTCCTTACTAGGTCCAATCAGCATAATGTCATCAATGTAATGGACCAGTGTGATATCTTGTGGAAGGGAAAGGCAATCAAGTTCCCTGCAGACTAAATTATGACATAGGGCTGGAGAGTTAATGTAGCTCTGAAGTAGGCAAGTGAAGGTGTATTGTTGGCCTTGCCAGCTGAAGGCAAACTGCTTCTGGTGGTCCTTTGAAACAGGTATGGAGAAAAAGGCATTAGCCAGATCAATAGCTGCATACCAGGTACCAGGAGATGTATTAATTTGCTCAAGCAGTGAAATTACATCTGGAACAGCAGCTGCAATTGGAGTCACTGCCTGGTTAAGTTTTCGATAATCTACTGTCATTCTCCAGGATCCATCTGTTTTTTGCACAGGCCAAATAGGCAAGTTGAATGGGGAGGTGGTGGGAATCACCACCCCTGCATCCTTCAAGTCCTTGATGGTGGCAGTAATCTCTGCAATCCCTCCAGGAATGCGGTATTGCTTTTGGTTTACTATTTTCCTAGGTAGAGGCAGTTCTAATGGCTTCTACTTGGCTTTTCCTACCATATAGCCCTTACTCTATTTGTCAGGGAGCCAATGTGGGAGTTCTGCCAGTTGCTGAGTATATCTATTCCAATTATGCATTCTGGAACTGGGGAAATCACTACAGGATGGGTTCACTGGACCTACTGTGAGACAGTCGTGAGCCAAGACTCCATTAATAACCTGGTCTCCATATGCCCCCACTCTGACTGGTGGGCCACAGTGACGTTTTGGGTCTCCTGGAATTAGTGTCAGCTCAGAGCCAGTATCCAGTAATCCCCAAAAAGTCTGATTATTTCCTTTTCCCCAGTGAACAGTCACTCTTGTAAAAGGCCGTAGATCCCTTTGGGGAAGGCTGGGAGAAAGATGAACGTAAAAATTTTTGTCGGTGTATTGGAGTCCTTCCTCAAGCTGATCCAGCTTCCCCTTCATTCAAGGGGTTGTGGGTCTTTAAACTCACTCAAATCTGGGAATTGATTGAGGGACCATGATTCTCTATTCTTGTGATTTGAGTTAGACTGCTGTTCACCTGACCTAGAATTCATCCATTTGTATAGATCAAGTAAATATTTAGTAGATTTCCTATCTATTTCACTCCTAGGGACACCATGACTAAGTAGCCAACACCATAAGTCCATACGAGTCAGACTATTCTGATTACTGCTTTGACTCCTCTGTCCATTACTGTAACCACGCCCACCTTGTTTTTGTCAATTGAGTGCAGCCACTTGGCCCCTACTACCACGGGGTCCAATCAGCCCCATTGTGTTAGGTGTCTTAATTCAGTTACGGCACTTCCCACTGTCAAAACTGGCTTACATATAACAGCAATCACAGCAGTCTTCAAGGATGCTGGAGCTCCCTTCACAAATTTGTTCCTCACAGTTGTGGGAAAAGGTGTTTCCTCTGGACACTCCATGTATGGGTCTGTGGGTCTAACTTGATAAATCTACTCTGGCATGCCGATATCCCTAAGCCTTTGGATACCTTCTTCTACAGTATACCAAGGCAGGTCTGGTACTTCAACTTGATTTAGTGTCAGCCACCTCATAATCCATGCTTCAGCAACCCACCCAAATAAACTATTAGATCCTTTCCTAACTTCTCTAGCTGAAACATTGAAGGAACAGTCTGTGCTCAGTGGACCCATATCAATAAACTCAGACTGATCCATCTTTATGTTCCTTGCACCATTATCCCACACCCTTAATAGCCATTCCCACACATATTCCCCAGGTTTTTGTTTGTACGTATTAGAAAACTCAAGTAGTTCTTTTGGAGTGTAGCGTACCTCCTCCTGGGTCACACTTTGTACTTCACCTTTTGGGGCTCACTGGGACTTAAGCCTAGTTATAGGTCTAGAAACCAGAATTGGTAGTGTGGAATTGTTTTGAGAACATTCAGCATTATCTTGTAAAGCATCTGCCTCATATGCATGTGAAAGCTGGATGATGAATAAGGAAGACTGAAGAAGAATTGGTGCCTTTGAATTACAGTGTTGGCAAAGAATATTGAACATACCATGGACTGCCAGAAGAACAAATAAGTCTGTCTTCGAAGAAGTACAGTCAGAATGCTCCTTAGAAACGAGGATGGTGAGACTTCGTCTCACATAGTTTGGACATGTTATCAGAATGGACGTCTCCCTGGAGAAGGACATCATGCTTGGTAAAGTAGAGAATCATCGCAAAAGAGGTAGACCCTTAAGGAAATGGATTAACACAGTGGCTGCAACGATGGCCTCAGGCATAACAACAATTGTGAGGATGACGCAGGACCCAGCAGTGTTTCGTTCGGTCGTACATTGGGTTGCTATAAGTTGGAACCAACTAGATAGCACCTAACAACAACAAATCTTAACTATATTGTCTTTCAACCCATGAACATAAGATGTCCTTCCATTTATTGTATTTTTTTTAATTTCTCAATTCTTGTTCTTCATGGAGAAGAAAATCATTCAGCTGCCTGTGTCAAAACTTATTAATCCCTTCTCTGTGCTCCTTAAACGCTTAGTATTCCTCTTCTATAATCCTTATCAGATTATTATAGTAATTAATATGTCTCACTGCTTGCCTTATCTAATTCTGAGCTCCTTGAATATTTTGCCTCATGCATCCTTGTATGCCTAATGCCTGTTACCATTAAGTACTGTGAATGAATATATAAAGAAAAAAACATTTAGCATATATTCCCAAGATCTATAAAAAATTAGGAAAGAAGTCCATTCCTAGAACCTTACATCTATAATACCTACACATAAAAATTATTTGCATGCTAAAAACATATTTTTAAATTTAAATTTAGAATTCTTTTTTTCTTTCCTTCTTTCTTCCCTCCCTCCCTTCATTATTTACCATGTGGTCAAAAAGTCATTAGGCAGGTCCAAGCAGGGCAGGAAGGCAGCCCAACAAGTTTGTGAGGAGGATTAAGCAAATAATATACTGAATCACAGAAGCCAGATTTCTCTTTATTACTCATGGCTATAAATACATGAGAAAGAGAGGAGAGAGAGACGTGTTTGCATGGAGGGATCTGTAAGCAGTAGTATACCAATAACAATGAGCACATCTAGCACCCTGATCTTGGTTTCCATATACCACTCTACTAAAACAGGATTTCCTGGAGAAACAACTGATACCAGGACTGGGACAAGGGAAGAACAAGATGAACTTGGAACATCTTACTGTGCCAGAAAGTAAGGAAGTGCTCAAAGAATAATGGGGACATGTCAAAACGATACAGAAGCCATTCTGAAGGGACTCCTACTGATCAAATCTGGGGCAATTCAAGCATCAAAATAAATAATGAAAGTACTAAATTAGAGCTCATGGAATAAAATAGGAATTAATGAGACCTCAGTGATATAAATAACGAATAAATAAATGGGGAGAAGAGAATGTGCTTCCTTAGAGTATAACACTAACTAATAAATGTAAAGGAATGAAGGAATTAGAAAATCAGCATTTATCAACCACTATAGTAATGATTAATCAGGCAAGAAACAGCAATGGATGCTAAAAGTAATGGGTGAAAGTAGAATAAAGAACAAGATTTTATATAGTCTCAAAATTTCTCCCCACAAAATAATTACTAATTCCAAAAGGTAAAAATTATCAAAACTTTACAGTAGCAAAACCTCATGGACACTATCTTATTCAAGTGATTAAAGTTAACATCACCAGTATTGGGGGAAAATGACACCACGTGCCACATGATAGGATGCAAGGAGAAGAATTAAGCATCATTTATGTGAAAAAAAGAAATGCATAACCTGGGTATAATTAAGAGGTAGCATTTGATAAACTCAAATCGAGGGACAGTCTCTAAAATATTGATCTTCAAAAATGACATAGTCACAAAAGTTAACAAAAAGCAGGGGAACTGTACCAGAATAAATGAGACAACCGAGTACAAGACTGGTGGATTGGATCCTTTTGTTATAAAGGACATTACTGAGACTACTGGTAAAACTTGAATGGAGTCTCTGGGTGAACGGTATACAGGAATTTTTTTCTTTCAATTGTACATTAGGTGAAAGTTTACAGAGCAAATTACACTCACATTCAATAGTGTTTCATGGCCTTGGTTTCATTCGCCACAATGTGTCAACCCTCTTCCCGTTTCCATCCTGTGTTCCCCTTTTCCCTTCGTCCCGATTTTCTACCCCTTCCTGTCTTCTCATCTTTGCTTTTGGGCAAATATTGCCCTTTTGATCTTGTATAATTGATTGTTCTAAAGAAAATGCTCCTCTTGGGTATTAGTGTTTATTTTATAGGCTTGTCTATTGCTTGGCTGGAAGGTAGTCTCGGGGAATGGCTTCAGTTTCAGGTCAGAAGAGTGCCTTAGGGCCATAGTCTCAGGAGTTCCTCCAGTCTCTGTCAGATCAGTTAAGTTTGGTCTTTTTTGTGAATTGAGTATTTTTTCTACATTTTTCTCCCACTCTGTCTGGGACCTTCTGTTGTGATCCTAGTCAGAGTGGTTGGTAGTGGTAGCTGGACACCATTTACTTCTGGTCTCCAGGTCATGTAGACTGTGGCTCATGTTGTCCATTAGCCATTTGGATTAATTGCTCCCTTGAGTCTTTGGTTTTTTTCACTATCCTTTGCTCCAGACTGTAAGAGACCAATAGTTGTATCTTTTATGGCCACTCACAAGCTTTCGAGACCCCAGACGTTTCTCATCAAAGCAGGATGTAGAACATTGTCTTTATGAACTATGTTGTGCCAACGGATGTAGATGTCCCCCGAGCCTATCGTCCTTTGCCTTCGAGCTTAGAAACTTCATCTCGTTTCTATTATTTTTGCATCATTTCTGCAAGTTTGAAATTGTTTCAAAATTAAAAGTAAAAAAAAGTGCTATTCCTTGACTATGACTCAGGTGGTTGACTGTTCTAATAGTCAACTTTATATAGGAAATAATCTGATACATTTGTATAACCAAGCTTAAACACTGAATACGTAATAACTGATGATTCACCAAGTGCCTCATCCATGAGTTATAAGTCTTATTATTAGTACTTAATATTCATTTCACACTCACTTTGTTGTACATACTGTAGCAAAACTGATGGTTCCCTCAAGGAGCTACTGTTCTAAGAAATAAAATGAACACACGTAGGCACATATTCAAATATAATGTTTAAAAAGGGATAGAGAGCCACGGGTCAGATCTCACAAAGACAAATCTAGACTCAGACTCTCCCGTTTAATTCAGGTTAAGGGAGGCACAAATCCAGGTGTTCACACATTACCAAATTACTGCTCTGTAGTTTAAAAGGAACGACAATGACATCCTGTTTGTGGTCATGGTCAATTTAGTATTACACTACACCTGTGAAACCCTAGGCCATAAACGTTTAGGCAAAGCTGTGTAATCAAAATGGTAATACTTATTGCTTGGAAATATTGGTGACTTCCAGGATGCAGCACAAGCCCTCTGTCCACCTGACTTTCAGTTACAAAAAACACTCAGAGGAGCGGAATAAAGGCAGAATCTGAAGAAACCTGTGGCTGCTGCTCTACCCATCAAAGCAGAGCTCCCTGAGCATTCCTCTCTCCCACCACACATCCTCTCTGGATAGCTCCTCCAAGTCATCAGCACCACCACTCATTTAGTCTAACTTTTCTATTCTATCTGTCAGGTCTGCAATTACCTCATTTCAAATGCTACACAATATATAGGAAAACCAGTTATTGTTCAAACTATGTTAGCTAGATTCAAACCATACCAAGAATTCACAACATATTTAAAACTGAATTGACCATTTAAAATAAAAGTTGTGAACAGCAGATATTAGAGCATAGAGTGATGGGTAGAACATTAATAGCAACTTTACTTAAAAAAAAAAAAAAAGACATATATCCTTGGAAACCCTGTGGGGCAGTTCTACTCTGTCCTGTAGGGTCACTATGAGTTGGAGTTGACTCGATGCCAATGGGTTTTGTTTCTCATTTTGGAATTTTTCATGGCCCAGGCCTTCACTTTATAGTATTACCTGTTAGCAACCACATCTTGATAAACTGCCTTATTTTTTTTCTTTTCTTCCCTTTTTTTTAAATAATAGAAAGTGAAACCTCTCAGTATTTTGATATAAAACTCTTTTAAATTATTATTTCATTATCCAGTAGTAACTTTTTATATTTCCCTCATGCCTAACAGCCCTTATAGAAAAATCATAAAATTAATGCTATTTTGGCTAAATACCTTAGCAGCCTTGCTTACATATATTCCAAATTTTTTATTTACGTCTTAAAATCCAGGATTCCCAAGTAATAAAGACATGCTCACAGAGAAAGATTTATCCCTTTGTGGCTTCATTTCCAACGTGGTTTTGCCATTGTGACAGCCCCAATCACTTGGTTCAAAAGCCCTTTATGTACTGCAATCAAGGTCAGCTCCAGCAACCTTGACATCAATAAGAATGAACAATAAGAAAAGTTTTAGCACTTTATTATTACTTACATTTTAACTACATTTTGACTATAGCAGTAACAGAATATAAATGCAGCTACTTTTACAGTAAATATAGTCCGGTTAGACTATATCTCTATAATAACAAATAATGAACCCAGGTTCTGAAAAGAGGCCTAGATTCAAGGTAGCCCTGCCTAGCTGTGTGACCTTCAGCAAGTTGCTTAACCACCTTAAGCTGGTTTGCTATAAAATGTAACTAAGAATACTACTTACTTTAAGGATTGCATAGTTACTTTAAAGTTCTAAATGTAAACATAAAACAAACAGGATCTCAGGAAAATGAATCTAACATTGATATGTTAGATGGTCTTTAGGGGATCAAGAAAGTGAGATAAACTGAGATAACAATCCAAGCTAGTGACTAGAGTTTAAACCAGAATGATAACAATGGAAATAAAGATGAAAGGCAACTTCAGAGACATTTTAAAGGAAGAGATCACAAAACGAGTAATATATTTTTTTAAAATCATCTTAAAATATGAATTAGATTATGTCAATCCCTTACTTAAAACTTTTTAATACCTTTCTATAGCTTTTAGAAAGGAGCCTTGGTGGCACAGTGGGAAAGCAGTTCAAACCCACCAATTGTTCCTCGGGAGAAAGATGAGGCAAATCTGCTTCTGTAAAGATTCACAGCCTTGGAAACTCCATGGGGCAGTTCTACTCCTATGGGGTCACTATGAGTCAGAATCAACTTGATGACAGTGAGTTTTGTTGCTTTTAGAATAAAATTTTATTTTTACTCTTTTTCAGACCAACCTTCTAGCTGAGAGAAACTAGAAAAGGTAGACAACATATTTTTGTTTTAAATCTCTTTGAAGGCACTGGAGTGCTATAAAGATGGTGAAGATTTGAGGAAAAGATCTAAAAGAAAAAGGAAGCCCAGAGAGACAATCTAACTGAACTGTTACTGCCATTAGCAAAAATAAATCTCTCTGGAGAAAAATGACATCTTATAAAGCCTCAAATCATCACTAAAGTTTTTATGTACAATGTATGGCAGTCAATCAGAAAAAAGGGGGAAATACAAAAGGACAAATTTAATTTTTGAAAAAAAGGAGATAAACAGATTTACCCAAACCCGTTTCTGTCAAGTCAATTCCGATTCACAGTGACCCTATAGGACAGAGTAGAACTGCCCCATAGAGTTTCCAAGGAGTGCCTGGTGAATTTGAACTGCCAGCTTTTTAGTTAGCAGCTGAGCTCTTAACCACTGCAACACCAGGGCTCCAACAGACCCACAGATATCAATATGTTGGTGATATCTGACAGGCGTTTCAAGTTACACATTCAAGAAGCTCTGTAAATCCCAAGCAGGATACATACAAAGAAAACATAGTCAAAGTGCAAAAACTAAACACAAAGAAAAATCTTACAAGCAACCAGAGAATAAAAGACATAGTACCTTCAAAAGAGCAACAATTACACTAAGAGCCGATCTCCCCCGCACCCCCACCAAAAAAAAGAAAGCAAGTCAACAAAATGACCAGCTTTAAAGTTTAAAAGAAAGCAACTACTAATTTAAAATTCTATACCTAGTGAAAATATCATTTAAAATTAAAAGTAAAATAAACATTCCAGAAACCAAAAATGAAAGAATTGGCTACTAGCAGACCTTACAAAATACATGCGGAAGTTCTTTGGGCAGAAGGAAAATGATCCCAGGTTGCAGCTCAGAGATTCAAGAAAAAATAGAATGTTTGCAAATAAAAATAAAAATAATTATTATGTATAAGGGGATTTTAAATGGATAAAACTAAAATATACAACAACAATAACACATATGTCACAAGGGAGATAAATACTGTTAAAAAGTGTTCTATGTTTTATATTGCCCCCAAATTGGAAGTGACTTTAATAAGTCAAGGATGCATGCTGTAACTATGGGGACAACAAAAAGAATAATAGAAGAATGTATAACAAGTTAATAGAGGGGGAAAAAGAATAAAATTACTTAATAAATCTAAAAGAAGGAAAGAAAGAACACGAAAAGAAACAGAAATGGTCAAACAAATGGAAAACAAACAGTATAGCAGATTTAAACACAAATATCAGTAATTTGTAATTAAATGAAAACAAGTTAAACTCTCTCATTCAAGATGCAATTGTCAGACTGGATAAATGCCTTAGTTTAATGCTTCTGCTTCACCTCCAGCCATTCTTTCCTTTTCTCACCGGTCTTGACCACACTAGTCTACTCTCAGTAAGTACTTTTTCATCTCAGGACCTTCGCACATCGCCATTGCTTTCCCCACCCTCAGTCCTCGTTTCCTTCGTAGCGCTTTCACATTTTGTATTTGTTTTGTTTACTAACTTTTGTCTTACTCCCCCATGATGTTCATCACACATATATCTCTGAGTGCTTAGAATATGCCCCGAAATGTTATAAAGCTAGGGATATGGCAATGGATAAATTCCCTGTCCTGTGGAGATGACTTTCGAGTGCAGAAGACAGACACAGCATTCATTTGTGTTTTGCTCCGTGCTGTAATCCAAACACCTGGCAGCATGAAGTAGTCATTCAAATACTTCTTGAGTGTATGTTTGATCTATGTGCCAGGAACCATGCCAGATGGTTTATAAACCTTCACCCATAACATAACTCTGCAAGACTGGTTGTATGACCATTTTACAGATGAGAAGGCTGCAGCTCAGGAAAATTAAGTAACTTGCATTCAGGCAAGTTACTTTGACAGCTAGTAAGTCATATATTATTTGACAGCTAATATATATTAAAGCCAAGATATAACCTCTAGCTCCAAAATTTAAAACAAGCAACCAGTTTCTGGCATGGGGAGTTGGCAGACTGATCGAACAAGAAGGGCAGTCTTTGTGTACCAAACTGAAAAGTTGAATGTGTCTTATTTATTTATTTATTCGATTGATCAGATGTGTCTGTGGTGCTGCCCTTTTACTTCAGGTGTTACTACCGTCAGATGCCTTTTCTTTATCATACCTGTTAGTCCCAAAATAATAGGCTGATTATGACTACTGAAATCTGTAACACTCAAAGTTCCTAAGAGGGTTACAGAAAAGGAACATTGCAGGCTGTAGGCAAATACTCCTTGTGACTAGTTAGGACTTCATCTCTAAATCCCTAGCTATTTTCCGTCTCTCCTGAGATGGCCAGGACCACTTGTAAACTTCTAGAAAACTTCAAGCCTTTTTAGCATAAATTATGTTAGTATATACAAGGTCAATAAAAGGAAAAGTGTCTATTTCATATTGCCTTTCTGCTGGCCTCTCTCAGATTTCCCCTAAGTCATCTGATCTGAGACATCCCCTGAATCCTACAATGTTCTCAGTTTGGTTATGACAACATCAATGTCAAGCCAATAAATATTAAAAATAAATAAGTAAATCACATCATACTGAAGAAAAGGGATCCAAGACAGGAGACCAAATTTTGCTAGTACAGTTCTACTTATAATCCCTTTATTCCTGCCACTAGGAGCCCTGGTGGCACAGTAGGTTAGCGCTTCACTGCTAAATGAAAGGCCAGCAGTTCAAACCAACCAACTGCTCCATGGGACAAAGACGTGGCAGTCTGCTTCTGTAAAGACACAGCCTTGGAAACCCCAGAGGGCAGTTCTACTCTGTCCTATAGAGTCACTATGAGTAAAAATCAACTCGATGGCAATGGGTTTTGGTTTTTGGTTTTTTTTGTATTCCTGCCACTAAAAGTACTATCTTTCTGGCATCCTAGCCTACTATTTTTAAGCTGCAAAACAATGGTTTTAAATTTGTTTGATCTAGGTGAATTAAAAAACCTAGGAAGAATATGAAAATAAAATACTGGACCCATCCCCTAGAGATTTGATTCAAAATGTCTAAGGTAGAGTCTAGGAATTTTAAAACACTCCTTAAGCCATTCTGAAGCACAGTCAGTGGGAAATTGCTGTTCTAGGGACCTCCATTTTGTTATGACCCATTTCAGGGTATTACGAGGTAGATGACGGATTAAGCATTTCTCATTTTAATATTTTAAAAATACTTGGGCCCACTGGCTGTCCATGATTTCTAATCACTTGCTATTTAGTCATTCAGTTTCTGCATTTAAACATAAGAAAAAATAAAGCAGATGACTATTCATATTCTTAGTGATGTTACATAGAGCTGCCATAGAAAGGTAAGAGTCCTTTTTCAACCAGAGACTGTTCTCTATCAGATGTCTTCCAGGGCAAAGTACTTGAACTTAAATTTTCACAAAACAATTCTACCACCTAGTGTAGGTCTCAAACAGAAAACGGGGGGGGGGGGGGGGGGGGGGAATGCCTGTTAAAAAATTCTTGAGAAGGGACAGTGTTGACATGTCATGGGGTTGTTAGCCATTGTCATAGGGCAATATGTGTACTGTTTAGTGAGAAACTGTTCTGCAAACCTTCATCTAAGGTACAAAAAAAAAAAGAATTATCTATGTGAGATCAAATTGACAACAGCAACTCAAAAGGTTTGATGGGAAGCCTAGCAGGCAGTGAGTTGAAGATAACGGTGATGGAATAATTTGGGAAAGGATAGTGAAGAATGTAATCGATGACACTAAATTGTACATGAGAAACTTTTGAAATGGTGTATCTTTGGCTATGTATATTTTCATCAAAAAAAAAGGTCAAGAAGGGAGAGGGTTGACATGTCGTGGGGTTGTTAACCAATGTCATAAAACAATATGTGTACTATTTAATGAGAAACTATATGTTCTGTAAACCTTCATCTGAAGTACAATAAAATTTTTTTTTTTTTTAATTCTTCTTTATTCTGGAAAATATTCACATCTCAGTTTATAAAAGAGAGGCTACTGAAGTATTGTGTATAAATTTTTTTTAAGTATAATGGAAGAATTCTATATTAAACCAGAGGTCAACATTTCTTTAAAGTAAATAAAAGATTTTGTGAAACAAATAAACACGTACTAGCTGGTGACATAACCACGCGCGAAGAAATAATCCCACATGACCACACAACATTAAAATACAAGATTTTACTGTATATCCCTGGGGAGATATACTCTAAGGACAAAAGGAACTACAACTGTTTCTAAATCGCTTTCAGTAATCATTTTGTTGGTGGTAGTGTTATATTATCTTGAGACTGCTGTGATATTAAGGTGGAATAATTGTGTGTCACTGATAACTAGGATATTTTGCATAGGTGAAAGGAGATAAGTAATACTATTGGGGATAAGTAAAACCCCTAACACTCTAAATTTAAAACTTTAAATTAGAAATATCAATTTGGATTAATGATGTATCTAATCTTTAAAAAGATTAGCTAGCTCCATCCACTGAAAACACCTAGAAGCAATGACAAATCCAGTAGTCTAAATTATGGATTCTACCATTTCCCATTAAAAGGAACCCAGGCTCCTAGAAAACTGACAGATCTGGGGTGGGAAATCTACAAGATGAGGTAGGAAGTTTGTGTCATACAAGAAAGGAAGGAAATTGTCAAAGATTTCTAGGGTTATATAAAAGGACTCGTTTCTCTAAAGATGGAACAATTTAAGTATAAATGGGGATAATAAACTACAAAGGGTTAAAACATATCATATATGTTTAAATCTTTAAGTTCATTATGAAACTCAACAAAACAAATGTCATTGGTTACCCCTGGAGGATCCTAAAAAACTATACCAAAACATTTATAAATAAAATGTAATTTCTAGGACTTGCTTCAAAATAATCCAGAGGTGAGGGGAAAGGGAAGGTGGGAGGGAAGGAAGTGGATGAGAGTATAGAAGAAATCAGACTGGCAATGAGTTGATAATTACTAGATGAGAGATGGAGCCCTGGTGGCACAGTGGTTAAGAGCTATAGCTGTGAACCAAAATGTCAGTAGTTCAGATCCACCAGCAGCTCCTTAGAAGCCCTATGGGGCAGTTCTACTCTGTCCTATAGGGTCCCTACAAGTTGGAATCGACTCAATAGCAATGGGTTAGTTAGATGAGAGATACTTAGGTGTTGATTATGCTATTCTACTTTTGCATAAGTTCGAAATTTTTCATAATAAAAAGTTAAGATTTTATTCACAACTAGTCAATTTCAACATCTCTCTTCAACTACCCATTCTTAGAATGCTAAGCATCTTTGGATATTTAGCACAGTCCACAAGGAAAGCTCCCTTCCTTTGTGTTTAAGTATATGTATGCATGTATATTTTAAAAAATAAATAAATTTGTAAGATGTGACACTTAGATGATAGTGGCTGTGCTGTCATCAATTAGTTAATTCAGTAAGGTTTTACTGGAAGCCTACCATAAAGTAAACATTTTGTGCTGCTGAAGAAGCACTTTTTTAAAAAGATCTGAATTTTATAGTATTGGAATTATAAAAAAGTTTCTCTTAACCCAAATTCTTTTTTTTTTTTTTTTTTTTAAGGATGATCCAAACCCGTTGCCGCCTAGTTGATTCTGTCTCATAGCAACACTACAGGACAGAGTAGAACTGCCCCATAGGGCTTACAAGGAGTGGCTGGTGGATTTGAACTGCTGACTTTTTGGTTAGTAGCCAAGCTCTTACCCACTGCACCGCTAGGGCTCCTTAAGCATGATAAACAACTGGATTTTCTATTAATGAAGTAGTTAACTTTACTGCACATCAGAGTTACCTGGATGGCTTTTGTGAGGTGTGGAATCACCTTGCAGGAAGCAGTTTGGCCTTTGTTCTTGCTTTGCTCCTGCTGGACGAACACCTGAGGCTAATGAGAGGAGATTGAGAGGGACCACCTGGGGGACTGATGCTAACCCTCAGGAGTCATGATGTAATCTATTATGGCCACGTGGTTAGGCTGATGACAGCCCTGAACCCTAAGGCTCTGATGAGCTTCTTGGTTGATGACTATGCACAGGAGAGGGTGGCATGTCCCTCTTTGGGGACATGGAAGCTCCAGGCTGTGGCCCCTCCCAGACCTCACCTTATGTGTTTCTTCATTTGTATCTTTTTTTTTGTTGTATAAATCTGTAGCTGTAAGTAAAATTAACCAAAAAGAAAAAAAACTCATTGCTGTCGAGTCAATTCTGACTCATAACGACCCAATAGAACAAGTAGAACTGCCCCACAGGGCCTCCAAGACTGTAAATCTTTATGAAAGCAAACTGCCACATCTTCCTCCCATGGAGAAGCTGGTGGGTTCAAACCACGGACCTTTAGGTTAGTAGCCGAGTGCTTAACCACTGCACCACCAGGGCTCCTTAAGTTACACTCCGTGAATTGTGAGTTGTTCCAATTCTGTGGGTTAACGAACCCACAGGGAACTGAGAGCCAGCAGGGGCTGGCGTCTGCCTACTCAGCAGTCTGAAAGAAGGTGTCTTTCTAATGTGTGAGCTCTGACCCAGCTCTGGGTGGCTGGGATCAGAGAGAGAATGTGCCACGTGAATGGCTGGCAACAAGGATGAAGAAGTGAGAAGGTGAGAACTGGATACATTTCCACACTTCGGGAACTGGATTCATGCTGACTCTTAGCATGACATTAACAATGAAGGTGGACTTTGTTCACTGTGCCCCTTATTTAGCGCAGCTTTTGAGAACACAGATTGGACCTATCCCCAGAGTTTGTTTTTTAGGTCTAGGGTGGAGCCTGAGTATTTGTATTTCTAACAAGTCCCTAGGTAATTCTGATGCTTTTGGTCCAGGGACCACCCTTTGAGAAACATTGTGTTAATTAACCTTTACCAGTTCCAATCATTTAGGATTGATAATTTAGTATATATCTGTCATAGATTGAATTGTGTTCCCCCAAAATATCTGTCAACTTGGCTAGGCCATGATTCCCAGTATTGTGTGATTGTTCATTTTGTCATCTGATGTGATTTTCCTGTGTGTGTAAATCCTATCTCCATGATGTTAATGAGGCGGGATTAGCGACAGTTATGTTAATGAGGCAGGACTCAATCTACAAGATTAAGCTGTGTTTTAAGCCAATCTCTTTTGAGATATAGAAGAGAGAAGCAAGCAGAGAGACATGGGGACCTTATATGACCAAGAAAGAAGCACCGGGAGCATAGCATGTCCTTTAGACCCGGGGTCCCTGTGCTGAGAAGCTCCTCGACCAAGGGAAGACTGATGACAAGGACCTTCCTCCACAGCCAACAGAGAGATAGCCTTCCCCTGGAGCTGGCACCCTGAATTCAGACTTCTAGCCTACTAGACTGTGAGAGAATTAACTTCCGTTTGTTAAAGCCATCCACCTGTGGTATTTCTGTTATAGCAGCACTAGACAACCAATACCTAATGTGCTCAGCTGCCCCCCAAAACGTTGGGGGTTCAAATCAACCCAAAGAAGGGCCTGGTGATCTATTTCCAAAAAATCAGGCATTGAAAACCCTATGGAATACAGTTCTACTCTGAATCACGTGGGTTGCGCTGAGTCGGTACTGACTCATCTGCAGCTAGTTAATCTGCATTACCTGATTTAGTCTTCAAGGAGGAAAGGAAGGGGTGCGGGACAAAGCTGTAGGTAATACTTTTGACAGTCTTTATTAACGTCTTCCTTATTACAAAGCTAGGGAAGAGAGGGCCCAAGAAAGAATGGGTTTATTTTGATTAATAACCCAGGATTTGCAATTTACCTTGTTTATAACCAATCTTATTTAAGATAGCTAATCCGCTACTGTCGGGGGCATTGATTCAATGGTAAAGTTCACACCTTCCATGTGGGAGACCCAGGTTCGATTCCAGCCAATGCAACTCATGCCATCACCCACCTGTCAGTGGAGGCTTGTGTGTTGTTATGATGCTGAGGAGGTTTCAGTGGAGCTTCCAGGCTAAGACTAGGAAGAAAGGCCTGGCAATTTATTTCCAAAAATCAGCCAATGAGAACTCTATGGATCACAATGGTACAATAGTCCATTGTGCATGGGGTCACTATGAGTCAGGGAGCTACTCAATGGTAGCTAACAGTCTTTCCCAAGTTCCACCAAGCTGTCATTTCATGCCATGCTACATAAATGCTAAGAAAAACAAATCAAGAGTTTTTCTGTCATATTCCTCTCCTTACTATGCTTACTATGTGTCAGGCACTGGCTGGAAATCATACTTTGTTTTACTTAATCCTTTTAGGCAATTGTAAGGATTTATAGATATAATCCTCAGATTCCAAGTGAAGAAACTAAGGCTGAGAGTAGTTGAATAAATTACCCAAGATGAAACTAGTTAAGTGGTGGATCCAGGATTTAAACCTGGGCTTGCATGCCCTTAACAACGATACCATACTGTTCTTCAACACGTATTTGATTCATACATGTTAATAAGACCTACCATTTATTCTTATATACCTGGTAGCGCTGTGGTTAAGAGCTCACCTGCTAACCAAAAGGTCAGCAGTTCTAATTCACCGGCTGCTCCTTGGAAACGCTATGGTGCAGTTTTATTCTGTCCTATAGGGTCGCTATGACTCAGAATCGACTTGACGGTAATGGGCTTTTGGTTTTCTGGGTTTTATTATATGAGCTGGAATTGACTTGATGGCAACAGGTTAACAGGTTTAGTGCTGAATAGTTTATACACACTATTTCATTCAATCCTCTCAAAATTCCCTATGACAGTTTTAATTTTACCAGGAGGGGATTCACACTATGACAAGTTTCAAGTAACTTACCAAAAGGTCACATGTGTAATACTGGAAGAGGCAGAATTTGAACCCAGATCTGACTCCAAAGCACATGCTGTTTTTAGACAGTGTATTGGACATCCTTGTAAACAAACCTTCTGTATAGGTATTCCTATATTTCTAACTTGCATGAACACAATCTGATACATACTCCAACAGTGGCCCTTTGATCTTCATACATTTTAATATTAATTTTATGATTATTAGCTTGGCATACTATTGTTCCACATTAAGCTTTAATTTACTCACCCTAGTCACTTCTACATAATTTGCAACTAAATCTGGTTGTCCTCCATTCTTCTCTTAGCTGATTCTTTGAAACATTTAATGTTCTGCTAAATTTGAGTTAGACTTAAAATTACAATCTCAAATGATGATATATTCAAGACGTTGTAAGTTTTATTAGCTAAATGCTGTTTTCTATCATCTAAGGTTTTAAGAAATATATTCTGTATCTTTGTTATTATCACTGGTGAAAATTCTGTTTATTACTGTTGACGGTGCTGTACTGAATAGGACCTTGAAACACTCTACTACCAAAGACTTCCTTCTAAGTCAACATGAATAATTTAATGAGAACATTCCTGTAGTGTCAAATACCTTGTATGAACCAAAATATTCTGTTTTTCCCTATATTCATAAACCATCATTCCTCAGTATTAATTATCTCTATATAGACATTTATACTAACAACCTTGTGGCTTTCAATTAGGATTTAAGTTCATTTTTACATAATTCTTAGTGAACCTATACTGGACACTTAAAAGTATACCTTTTTTTTCCCTAAATGTTATAATCTATTTTAGAACAACTCTGGACATTGAACTTTTTCTTAAATCTTTTTAAATACCAAGTTTTTAAATTTAACTTCGTTCTTTGATAGTAATTTAATGTTTGGTATTAAACCCAAGAACATCAAATATTTTTAAAAATTTCAGAAATATGCTTTAGGAAATGTACATTTTAAACAACAAAAAACTAGGCACAAGAGCATTGACTAAACTCTTCAGGATTTATCTTGAGACTCCCCACTATCCTACTATCTTATGGGATGAATAGCTACAGTAGGTGGTAAGGAACTTGAATTTGGCAAACTGAAAAATCTGTAAAGTTTAAGATTTTTCAACTATAAAGTTGAAAATGTATCTTAGAAATAAAAACTAATATCGTGTTCATGCCATTTTCTTTTCATTCACTAAATATGAAAAATTTAGACAGCATGGATTTGCTTGTCAAATTCTTAGGCTAAAAAATAAGGGTCAATATCAATGGTTAAAACACTATTTTTACAGGAAGTATATGGAAAGTCCAGACAGGCTGAAAATTTAAATTGATTTAAAGATTTTTTTTTTCAGCAAGCTTTACTAACCCATCATGAATCTAGTCATATTTAGGGAATACACCATGATTTCAGTATTAGTGAAGGGTTTAAAAAAAAAAGTCCTACCAGAAAACAGCTTTCAGTGCCTCTGTCACACATGAGCAGATGAACCCAAGTACTATAGCACTTATGTAACCCAGCTGTCAAAGCTGTTTTTATATATTTAATTAAAAGCTGAAGCAAAAATGGAAATACATAAAAACTCAAAGTCAAACACCGTTCTCCTAGTGCCTCGAGTAGTTTATTGGTAGTTAGGTTATCCACATTCCTAGAAATATAAACATTTCTAGGTGACTGTCACTAGTGCAGGTACATTTAACATATGAAAGCTCCACAGGAAGCTACTTCATTTTGTGTATAACAAGAATCAAGGTTCCAAAACCTCAGCTGTGCCAGTAAAGAAAAACAAAACAAAGCAAAAACTAGAAACCAAAACCAAAGCTAGCAAAGTGCATTTCTTCTGGTTATCTTCAGAACAGCTGTTGGCTTTACACACAGAAATAGAAATTATGCTCATTTATTAATATGTGGAATTACATTGGAAGCAACATATGGAATACAATGAAAGTCTTTGCCTATAGACAAGGATTCGGCAAAGGTGTTTCCTTACTATAATAATTTATTCCAATGTAAACAGCACCAGCGAATTTTCATAAAACAAAGTTTTGCTATTTTCCCCTTCATCTTCTATAATTGAAGTTCTTATCTGCAGTATTGAACCACTTCTTCCTTCCTTATTTCTAATCAGGAGTGGACTGCCCGTATAACGCTGTTCAGTTTGTAAACAAAACATTAAAACTCGGCGCACATATAGGACATTCTTTACATTTTCACTCCACAGTGCATCGGGTGTTGTTTATAAAGCTTTTGCTCCTCCCAAAACACTACAAAAATATGACGTGGAAAACCACATCTGTGTTCAGCTAGCAGATATTAATAGAATATTTTTCAATATTTTAGAGACCATGTATCACTGACTTCATCACTTTCTTCATAAATCCAAAAATGTATCCAAGCATACGCATCTACATGCCCAAATTTTACTATATAAAAGAGTCAAGTAAATAATTTTAGGTTATTCAAGTGAAAGTGCTTCTGACAGCAAAGTATTTCTACAATATACCTAAAGCCCAAAACAAGGTGTTCTACACCTGACCATGTAAAAGATGCATAGTTATTTCTAAAGACTACACACCAAAACATGCTTTGTCAGGAAAATCCATGCACTTGACTATGCCCCCAAATGCCTTGATTTGATTATTTTAAGCTTATACCAACTTATTGTCTAGAATTAAGACATAGCATTAAGTTATTTGATTCCAGAAACTGATAAAAATAATTTGGTCAAAACCTAAAAAAGCAAACACATCCCCCTTTGTCCCTTACATCAAAAAAAAGGGCCGAATGGACTAACGTGACCCACATAACTGTTTATATTAATCTACCTTAACATTTCCATTCACTAGCATTTTATCTTAACTTACAGAGCCTTCTATGCAAATTCCTTGCAAAGGATCCCCCCCCAAAAGATATAAGCACAACACTAGGTAGACACTCTTCAAAGTTTTATTTCACTAACTTCAGGTCCAATTTCCACAACTGTTTCCTGGTCAATTTACTATCCTTGCTTGGCTTCCAAAAAACGGTAGTACCAAAGAATGGGGGGGTGGGGGAGTAGGTGCAAGGAGTGAAGAATAGACCACTTTAAGAAGCACTGCATTTACTCATCTTCCACAAGGCAAGAGAGTTGGGCATCTGATTGTTCAACAAAACAAAGATTTAACAGCATCCAGGAGGGCAGGCAGGCAATCCAGGCTGTAGACACTCTTCCATTTGTCAAAATCACACCAGAGAAAACCTACTCCACACAGATATAAAATGTATTACTATTCATCTTTTCTTTTTCTGTTGCCGCAACATTTTTCTTCTTTTAATTATCATATCATGTAACTTCTCAAGTCCTTCCTTTAGCCCATCTCCTATGATTGCACAGGTAGGCTGCAAATGCCAAGGAGTTGATGAGCTCAGTTCACCCATTGCTAACAATTTCTCAATTTCTGAGAGAGACAATGAGTTCCTTAGGTCTTGTTTGTTAGCAACTACAAGTACAGGGACTCCTTGATTTTCTGATATCCTAGTTATTTTATGAAGTTCAGTTTTGGCTTCTTCCATTCTTTCAACATCAACAGAGTCCACAACAAACACAATGCCATCTGTGCATCTGGTATATGATTTCCACAGGGGCCTTAATTTCTCCTGACCACCTACATCCCAGAAGTGAAAAGTGACTGTTTTAGAATTTCCCAAAGTTACCTTAATTTTCTCAGTGTTAAATCCTTTGGTAGGTACGGTATTTACAAATTCATTGAACTGCAGCCTGTATAATACAGTTGTCTTTCCAGCACAGTCCAAACCCAGAATAACAATGTGGAAGGACTGAAATGAAGGCAAGTTGGACAAGATAGAAGTCTGGTCTGACAGTCCATTCCCCATTTCCAGCTGCAAATAAGTATCCCAAGTTGAAATGATTTCTTCGTTACGCGTTTGAACTTTTCTTCCTAGGTGATTCAGCTACAAGACTCCTGGGGGAAGGGGAAGGAGGGGAATGAATAAGTTATTTTTGTGAAATAATGTACTATAATTGTTTTTCTCAATTTTTGTTAAAATAAGCAACTTGGGGGAACTTGGTAAATAAAACTTGCTTTAGTAAACAAACTAGATATGAAACGTAGGCAATCCAAGACAAACGATAAAATAACTGTGACTGAAATTCTTTAAGACTCATTGAAACTACAGTAATACGTACTTTTCATACTCCCCTGGGTCCCCAAACCTCAATGACCTCATTCCAGAGACAATCTTGTCGCCAGTATGTGGTCCAAGTCTCCGTAACCACAGAAGTACCTCTTTTAGCAGGAAACTCAAACATATAACGCTACCTTGGGGATCTAATTCCACATGTTCAAAGCATAACCAAGGTCACTATTACTCCCTCCAGCGACCCAAAAACATAACAACGCTCTCACCTCCTGAATTGGAGTCTGTGTCCAAATGAGTAAGCATTGGCTGGCAGGCAGGCGGTACTACGCGGGTGGAAAGCTCCCCATGCCCGCTCGGCTTAGCTAGCTGTCCAAGCAGCTCTAGCAACTGCTGCATTAGATACCTTGGACTGAGACTCCGACCACGCCCACTCCTCACGGCCCACCCATGATCCCAAATCCCATTGGTCACCAGCGCCAGGGTGTCCACACAACTCCCGCCCCGGCGCCCTAGTTGGTGAGCTTAACTGTCGCTCCCACAGCGACGGAGTCCGGCTCTCTCGCGGTCCACAGGCACCACCTGTTGCCCTCAAGTTGGAAAACAAGGCGCCGAGGGAAGAAGCCCAGCGGCCCTTGCAGCGAGAGGGGAGCCTCAAGAGCTCAGGTCGCCGCCAGTCTGCCCGCTCCGCCCTCCCGGGCGCACCTGCAGCGCGGCCGATGGACGCTGCGTCGCGGCTCTCACATCCGGGACCCACGGTCACTGTCGGCGCGTTAACTCTTTGTCCGCTGGCCGGAGGGCGCTCGCTGCGGCCGCGCCGGCTCCTCAAGCGTGAACGAGGTGACCTGCGGCACCCGCCAGGGCAGGCCCACCCTTCCACAGCTTCACCTCGTTCCTCGGCACCCGGCCGGCTCCGCTCCCTCGGCAGGGCGTGGCCACCACAGCTGCCCGCCCCGTTGCGACTCACCTGACTAACCGTCCTTCCCTGGTCCAGAACAAACGTCGCTCCCAGCCACTTAGAAGGCGCGTTGTTATCTGCCCTTGGGCACCCAGCGAGGCCAGGCGGTGGCAGAAGACGAGAAGCCGCTTCCAGGGGCGCCGAAGGGGCGCCGCGCGCCAGGCCGTCCTAACGGCGCTCGCCTGTAGCTCCCCGCGCCTGCCGCGGGCCCGCCCCCTTCCCGCGCGTCACCTCTGCGCGGGCCAGTTGGGGGCGCGCGGGAGCCAGGTCTCCTAGCAACGCCAAAACAAGGTCACTTTCGAACCGACCTCTATCTGGCTGCCGGCGAGGTCGGGTGGGGCTTCCGGTGTTAGCCCCGGGAGCGGTTGCTGTAGCGAAAGCGTTCTGTAGCTGGCAACTAGCGTCGGGCGGGCCCCACCCTGCAGCGCTTCTGTTCCAGGCACAGCTCGACGTCCTCAGGGCGGTGGCTGTGTGACGCAGGGTCCGGGATTCCAGCGGACACTGGACGGGCGGGCCCCTTATATAATGGGGTGACGTGGACTTGGCGTCTGTGGCTTCCCTGAGCAGCCTGGGCTAGACAGGTGCCTGTAAGACACCTTCCATTTGCAAAGGAAATAAATATTCTGCCTCCTACGTGATCCTAGCAACATCCCCGTGAGGTGGCGACAGGTAGACACGTCCCAGTTTTGTAGATAAGGAAATACACTCTGAAAGTTTAAATAGCTGTTTCTAATGACCAAGGAAAATTAATGGTGGCTCTGAAACTAAAATCTAAGTCTACTGGTCATTAAATGCATAATACTTTCTATTGGATGATTCGGATTCTAAATGTAATTGTCCATTTGCTAATATTTATTGAACACCTAGTAGGCACAATTCTGTGTGCTCGAGGATAGAATGATAAGCAAAACAGAACTGTCTCTGCTCTTGCGCAGTGATAGAATCTCCTGGGAGAAAAGTGAAAGTTACTAGATTGTCACATGAATAAATTTAATTACAAAATGTGATCGTGTTAATTGCAGGGTGCTTAGGACAACATGGAGCTTTGGTGGCGCAGTGGTTAAGAGCTCCGCTGCTAGCCAAAAGGTCGGCAATTCGAATCCACCAGTTGCTCCTTGGAAACCTACTCTGTCCTGTAGGGTCAGTTATGAGTCAGAATCTACTTGCCAGCAACAGGTTTGGTTTGGGGTTTGGTATGGCAACATAGAAGAGGGATTCTGACTTGACATTCTGGGAAAGCTTCGATGAACAAACGTCTTTTTGATGGAGGCCATAAGAGATTCTAACTTGGAAGAATCCAACGTAGTGTACCTTTTTGAAAGGGTTGGATACTTTAGTTCTTTTTTAATATGAATTGAAATCTTCCCAAGAAATTTCCTGATTTTTCTCAAAACCAGTATTCCAGTGATATTTACCCTATCTTTCCCTAGATGATGCAAATGGTTAACGTGCTGGCTGCTAATCAGAAGTTTCCTGGTTTGAACCTACCCAGCAACTCTGCTGGAGAAAGACCTGTCCCTCTGCTCCCATAAAAATTACAGCCTAGAAAACACTATGGGGTAGTTCTACTCTTTCACCTGGGGTCACTATGAGCTGAAACCCACTCAACAGCAACTAACAACAACATCTTTCTTTATTAGTTAAATCATGAAATTTTATTAGCCATTATAGTAGTCAGAAAATAAATGGTAAGGGACTTAGTTCAATGACTGGTAGCCCTTTCTTGGAAAATTTACAGTGCTTCTTAAACTGGAAAAATTTGTAAGTTCTCCATAAAGCAAGAATTTAGAGCAAGAAAATTCCGTGAAAAACAGCCCTCCGTTTATAATAGCTTTGAAATCAAATAGACCCTTCCCATAATCCTTGCAAAGGTACAATTCCGCATAGTCTTTCCTGGAGCATAAAGAATCAGATATGAAAATACTGAGAGCCTCTGGCCTTGCAGAATCCCTTTCATTTCACTGCTCTTTGATGTTATACTAGGTTTTTAACTGGAACAGGGATTGGCCAAATCACTGAATAGTTTTTACATGTTTAAAGGGCTGTAAAAGAAAAAGTCTAAGAAAAGGATAAGCAGCAGACACCATATGTAGACCTCAAATCCTAAAATAATTACTCTTTGGCTCTTTACTGATAGTGTTTGCCTACTCCTATTCTAGAGCAATAACAACCATATGGAAACTGCAACAAATGATGTAAAAAGTGATGAAATTTTTGGAATACATGGCCACTTCATTGCATAATCTTCCTATGGAAGCCCCATTCAGACGTTTTATTTAGATGCTGTGCCAGGAAAATCTTTGTTCCCTTTAGACTGTAGCTTCCAAACTTTATGCTGAGGTAGCCTGGGGTGCCTCAGAGAACTCAGAGGCTCTGTGGGATATTTTGACTTTTTGAGGGACATATAGTGACATCTGTTGGACTATGTTAACAACTACAACTATTAAGTTGTTTGGCTGTATCTATTTAATAAATAGAACTTTTGAGTATTCCTTTGGCCTGGGTGCCATGATAGGAAACCCTGGTGATGTAGTAGTTAAGAGCTACGGCTGCTAACCGAAAGGTTGGCTGTTCAAGTCCACCAGGTGATCCTTGGGAATTCTATGGGGCAGTTCTACTCTGTCCTATTGGGTCACTATAGGGTCGCTATGTGTCTGAATCAACTCGACAGCAACAAGTTTGGTTTTTGGTTTTGGACACCATGAAAAAATTACTGAGATGGTAGGGACTCTATGGTTTTCCAAGCTTGGCTGAAATGAGAATCACTGTGAAGTTACAAGTTCCTGGTCCCCATTCCATACCTCTGTCAAAAGAAACTGAGTCAACAATAAAATTATTAGATGAGATTTATTCAGGCAGAAGACTTGAGAATCAGATAGCACCAAACCACATGTGGAAAGGTACCCCACCAAGTATTAGCAGTGACTAGCTTTTTATTGACCAAACTTGGAAGAAAAGAAGCTTATTTCTAATTGGCTTAGATAAAGTACTATTGAAATGCTGTCAGGATTTCATTGGTCAGTGAGGGTTGAAGCACTGTCAGAATCTCATTGATCGGCGAGGGAGACCTGATTTATAGGAAAGTTAAGCTTAAGTTTTGGTGAAGACAAGTCTTAGGGGCATTGTCCACTCAACCACCAACACCATTTTGTGAACCACACAGCTCCATTTTAATTTCATTTGTTCTTGTTGTTAGGTGCCGCTGAGTCTGTTCTGACTCATAGAGTCCCTGTATACAACAGAAGGAAACGCTGCCCAGTTCTACGCCATCCTCAAAATCCTTGATATGCTTGAGCCCGTTGTTGCAGCTGCTGTGTCAATCCATCTCCTTGAGTGTCTTCCTCTTTTTTGCTGGCCCTCTACTTTACCAAGAATGATGTCCTTCTCCAGGGACTCGTTCCTCCTGATAACGTCCAAAGTAAGCAAGACTAACTCTCGCCATCCTTGCTTCTAAGGAACATCCCAGCTTACTTCTTCCAAGACAGATTTGTTCGTTCTTCTGGGGGTCCATGGTATATTCAATATTCTTAGCCAACACCACATTTCAGAGGCATCAGTTCTTCTTTGGTCTTCCTTATTCATTGTCCAGCTTTTGCATGCATATGAAGCGATAGAAAACACCGTGGCTTGGGTCAGATGCACCTTATCTTCAAAGTGACATCTTTGCTTTTTAACACTTTAAAGAGGTCTTTTGCAGCAGATTTGCCCGATGCAATACTACATCATTTGATTTCTTGACTACTGCTTCCATGAGCATTGTTTGGGGATCCAAGTAAAATGAAATCTTTGACAACTTCAGTATTTTCTCCATTTATCAAGATGTTGCTTACTGGTCCAGTTGTGAGGATTTTTGTTCTCTTTATCTTGAGGTATATTCCATAGTGAAGGCTGTAGTCTTTGATCTTCATCAGTAAGTGCTTCGAGTCCTCTTCTCTTTCAGCAAGCAAGGTTGTGTCAGTGGCATATCATACGTTGCTAATGAGTCTTCCTCCAATCCTGATGCCAAGTTCTTCTTCTTATAGTCCAGCATACAGACTGAATAAATATGGTGAAAGGATACAACCCTGACACAAACTTTGTCTGATTTAAACCACACGGTATCCCCTTGTTCTGTTTGAACAACTGTCTCTTGGTCTATGTAAAAGTTCAATTAAGCACAATCAAATGTTTTGGAATTCCCATTCTTCTCAACGTTATCTATAATTTGTTTTGATCCAAACAGTCAAATGCCTTTGTGTAATCAAGAAGACACAAGTAAACGCTTTCTGGCATCCCTTGCCTTCAGCCAAGATTCATCTGACATCCGCGATTTTATCCTTCCTTCCATGTCCTCTTCTTGAATTTCTGGCAGCTCCCTATTGATGTACTGCTACAACTGTTTTCGAATGATCTTCAGCAAAATTTTACTTGCGTGTGATATTAATGATATTGTTTGGTAATTTCTGCATTCTGTTGGAACACCTTTCTTGAAATGGGCATACATATGGATATCTTCCAGTCAGTTGGCCAGGTAACACCTCCCAAATCAGAATCTTCAGGGGAGGGGCTATTTCAACAATTACCCCACGTGATTAATTATTAGACAAATTTGAGAAAACACTACATTAAACAATAGGTATGTTTTCCCTTTCAAATAACTACAACTGAGCAGTTTACCTTGTTTCCCTTTTTGAAGTAAATGCTAGAACCCAGATCAAATCTGATGCTCAGAGCAAGCCTGTGGCATTCTTCTTCTTTTCTATGATCCTGATTTTCTTTTATGTACTTCAGTTAAGCTTTGCACATGCTTAAATAAAGTCCTTCCTGATCTTTTCCACTCCTTATTTTTCTGTGCCACTTCCTATTCCAGGTCATCTCACTTTGTTGTTTCAGTAGTAGAAGAGTTTCCCAAGTTCCAAGGTGTAGGCAAACAAAGACTTTTACCTGAAGTGAATGTGGGTCATCCCTGGTACCACAGGCTATGCTGCAAAAGTACAAGCTTTCAGGAAAGATCCAATAGGAGTGGTAAGTGCACCCTCTTTAGGTTGTTAGGACCAAAGGAACAATCCAACAGAACCTTAGTTCTCAAATATTCTATCACTAGACCCACATCTGCAATTGGTATAGGCTTTTTAGAAAATATTTATAGAACAAATTAATGAGCAAATTAAGTGTGTTTTAGAGTCTTTGTGCCTCACTTTCCTCATTGGGATTTTTTTATTTTTTGGGGAATCGAATGAATTACTGTATGTGTAACATTTATAATTGCTAGATAAAATAGTATTTTGTTGATATATTACTTTAACTTTCTTATCTCCCTGAATATCACAGAACTTATTAACTAAAAGCTATTCAGTCACAAGTAATTAATATTGAAACATTACTCTAAGCTGGAGTTTTTGGTATGAAACAGATTCACTGAGCAAAGATGCAGCATAACTTTGACCTATTGGAAGAGAGAGATAAAATTGCTATTTGCAAATAATTTAATAAGCACTTTGAGACTTAAATGTGATATTTGATACATCAGTTACATTTCTATAAAATTCAATAAATATTTGTTAAATAAATGAATGAAGAGCAGTTACAGTTTACAAAGTTATTTACAGAGAAAGGGGTTTGCACATATATCCATTATCTTCAAAACTGCCCTGTAAGAAAAGCAAGGTCATTGTGGTCATCTCTACTTTATATATGAAGAAACTATGGCTCAGTGAGATTAAGTGATTGACTTGTAACTTGGCTGACTCCAGGTAAGAGCTGTCTTTGTAACCACATGCTGATTGGCTTTGGGATGTGCAGTGCAAGGTAACACATTGTGAACAGATCCACCAAGAGAGGGAAGAATGTTTCTTTAAAGAGTTTCAACTAAGCAGATGAGATCAGTGGATAAATATGGAAGTTTTTTTTGTTTTTAGCAGAGTAATCCCTCAGTATGCTTTATTTATCATGAGAATATAATATTTAAAGATTAATAATTGTTGGTGTGGAATCTATTGAGAATTGGCAGCAAATTTACAATATTCTGAATCCAAAAGGATTTTATGGTCTTAAGGCACATCCAGATGTAGTTTCAGAATCAAGGAATGCAATAAAGTTTAAAGTTTAACACACACAACAGAAACAACTTGTTAGAAACTGTCCTGCTGTCTTCTATTAAAGATAGCACTACCTATTAATAGAAAATTGAGGGTTGTCTCAGTGTTCCGTGTATTTATGAGTTTACATATTTTCTTTAGAATAGCAACAATCTATGATATAAATTGAAAATGTGCGGGATGGCATATTGAATTTAGAGTAAATATGGTTCTTCAGGAACTTAAATATTTCAGGATGTTAAAATCTGATCATAAAAATGGTTGCTAAATCATTAGTATCAGGAGCTCATTCAATATAAAAAATAATGTTTTGTATGTTGTTGTTAGTTGTTGTCAAGTCTATTCCTATTTACGGTGACCCCACCTGTGCAGAGTAGAATTGCTCCATAGGGTTTTCAAGGCTATGACCTTTCAGAAGTAGATTGCCAGGGTTGTCTTCGCAGGTGTCTCTGGGTAGGTTTGAACTGCCAAACTTTGGCTAGTAGTGAAATGCTTAACTGTTGTACCACCCAGCCACTCAATGTTTTGTATAGTTAAGAGAAAATTTTTTTTTAACTATTGCTTAGTTCTATTTATTTACATAAGTGGTAAACATGTGGGGAAACTCTATAAAGAATTTTGTATGTGTTATAAAAAAGGAAATTATAAATAATGGACTTAGTTAATTTTTTCTACTTTTTGTCACTACAAGAACTTCCCTTTTGTTCAATGGGAGATTAGAGGAGGGTATTGATTAGCTCATAATGCAGGAATGAAAGGTAGGCATTGAATCTTTTGAATTTTGCATATAATTTGTAAGCTTACAAAGTAGAATTATAAATAATAAAGAAAAATCATCTTCCCTTCTTTGAAGAAATGAATATTAAAATCATTATTCTAAAAATCAGCTACTATTTAGTATTTTGTATTCTAAGCTATGGTTTTCAAACAATTAAAAATCTACTCGTTTAGATTTTACCCAGTGATTAAGAAGTATTATATTCTTGAGTATAAAAATTCAAAGTTTTAATAAATTTCAAGAATGTAAAATATTTTGATACTAAAAAGTCATATGTACTCCAACTCAAGTTCTTTCATCTAGTCAACACTATTTTAATCAACTGGAAAGTAAACTCTCAAAACTACCTTTAAGCAGGCCCATTTTTCTGGGATTGATTAAAAAAGAACTTTTAGAGCAGAAAAAAATTATTTTAGTTTTTGACATGTATACATGAATAGATATGTGTATGTGCATGCACCCTCATACATAGATCTTATCTTTTACAAATTAAATTTTTACTTTATACTTAAGTTTGATACCTACCATTTAAAATGGGAAAGCCAAGCATTGATACTATTTTTTGTAAATGTGATTTTGCTCAATGAGGGCAGTTTGAAATGATCCAATCCATTCCTAAGGTTCTATAATTTAAATAAAGCATTTTAGTTCTCTCTAATGAACATTTTTTTTCCACAATAAAAAAATATGTGTAACTGCTGATGGGACTGTAAAATGGTACAGCTTCTTTGGAAAATAACCTGGTAGTTCCTCAAAGAGTTAAACATAGCAGGACTTTGTGTACCTATAGACTGGGAAAAAATTTTTGGACAGTACAAGTCAGACAAAGGTCTAATCTCCATAATCTACAAGCAAATCCAACACCTCTACAACAGAAAGACAAATTAAAAAATTAAAAAATGGGCAAAGGGAATGAACAGACACTTCACCAAAGAAGACATTCAGGCGGCCAACAGACACATGAGGAAATGCTCATGATCACTAGCCGTTAGAAAAATGCAATTAAAACCACAAAGAGATACCATCTCACCCCAGCATTACTGGCACGAATCAAAAACACTGGAAATAACAAATGTTGAAGAGGCGGCAGGGAGATCAGAACTCTTATGCACTGCTGGTGGGATGCAAAATGATACAACCATTTTGGAAAATGATATGGCACTTCCTTAGAAAGCTAGAAATAGAAATACCATAACATCCAGCAATCCCACCCTTAAGAATATATCCTAGAGAAATAAGAGCCATCACACAAATAGACATATGCACACCCATGTTCATGGCAGCATTGTTCACGATAGCAAAACAGTGGAAACAACCTGGATGCCCATCAACAGATGAATGGATAAACAAACTATGGTACATACACACAATGGAGTACTATGCAACAATAATGAACAATGATGAATCTGTGAAGCATCTCATAACATGGATGAAACTGGAGGACATTATGCTGAGTGAAATAAGTCAATCACAAAAGGACAAATACTGTATGAGACCTCTATTGTAAAAACTCATGAAAAAGTTTGCACACTAAAAGTAACAATCTTTGTTGGTTACGAGGGATGGGAGGGGTCGGGGGGGGAATACTAAATAGACAATAGTAAGTGGTATCTTTGGTGAAGGGTGAGACAGTACACAATACTGGGGAAGCCAGCACAACTTGTACAAGGAAAGGTCATGGAAGCTCCATAAACACGTCTAAACTCCCTGAGGAACTGAACTGCTGGGAGAAGGGCTGTGGGGACCATGCTCTCAGGGAACATCTAGCTCAACTGGCATAACAGTTTATAAAGACAATGTTCTACATTCTACCTTGGTGAGTAGTGTCTGGGGTCTTAAAAACCTGTGAGCAGCCATCTAAGCTACTCCACTGGTCTCACTCCTTCAGGAGCAAGGGAGAATGAAGAAAACAGGATACAAGGAAAAGATTAGTCCAAAGGACTAATGGACCACAGATACCAAGGCCTCCACCAGACTGAGTCCACTACAGCTAGATGGTGCCCGGCTACCACCACTCACTGCTCTGACCGGATCACAAGAGAGGGTTCTGGACAGAGCTGGAGAAGGATGTAGAACAAAATTCTAACACACACAAAAAAAGACCAGATTTACTGGCCTGAAAGAGACTGGAGAAACCCCAAGAGTATGGCCCCCAGACACCCTTTTAGCTCAGTGGTGAAGTCACTTCCGAGGTTCACCATTCAGCCGGGGACTGGACAGCCCCATAAAACCAAACGGGACTAATTAGGCACAGCAGTCCAGGGACAAGGACTACAAGGCAGAAGGGGACAGGAAAGCTGGTGATAGGGTACCCAAGGCTGAGTAAGGACAGTGTTGACATGTAGTGGGGTTGTTAACCATTGTCATAGGGCAACATGTGTACTGTTTAATGAGAAAGTATTTTGTTCTGTAAAACTTCATCTAAAGTGAGAATAGCAGCACAACTGGAAGAATGTAATCAATGTCACTGAGTTGTGCATGTAGAAATTTTTGAAATGTATCTTTGGCTATGTATATTTTCACCAAAAAAAAAAAAAAAGGTCAAGAAGGGAGAGGGTTGACATATCATGAGGTTGTTAACCAATGTCATAAAACAATATGGGTACTAACTAATGAGAAACTATTTGCTCTGTAAACCTTCACCTAAAGTACAATTAAAAAAAAGAAGAAGAAGAAGAAGGACATTGTGGGCCAGCAATTTCACTTTTAGGTATATACTCAAGAGAAATGAAAACATATGTCCACATAAAACCTTGTACATAAATGTTCATAGCAGCATTATTCAGAGTAGACAAAATGTGGAAACAACCCAAATGGCTGTCAGTTACAAATAAAGAAAATTAATTGTATCCATACAAAGAATCTTATTCAGCAATAAAAAGATACAAAATACTAATACATGTTACAATATGGATGAACCTTGAAACCATTATGCTAAGTGAAGTCAGTCGCAAAGGACCACATATTGTATGATTACATTTATATGAAATGTCCAGAATAGACAAATCCATGGACAGAAATAGACTAGAGACAGAAAGTATATTGGTGGTTGCCTGGGGCTAAGGAAGAAAGAGGTATGGGAAATATGGGGAATGACTTTAATGGGTACAAGGTTTCTTTTTGGGGTAATAAAAAGGTTCTAAAATTAATCGTGATGATAGTTACACAACTCTGTGAATATACCAAAAACCACTGAATTTCTTAAAAAAAAAAAAAAGCAATAGCTGTTTCTCAAAACTGATCACTTTGTGCAAGTAAACCACATATCTTTTAAAAAGATCTGTAGACTTGCCCAAGCACAAGGATATTAAAATCTAGCGTATCTATAGAGGTTAAAAAAAAAGTCATATGCAATACTCCAACTCCTCAGAATAGATATATAGACTATTATTCATGTTGTTCTCAGAAGAAGCGACGTATTGAATGAATTCATTACTGTTCTTTTATTTCAAAGGGAAAATATCATTAGGTTTTGATAGATCTCATTGAGTTTTCGGATCAAGACATCTGGCCATCTGAAGGGTGATTCGCTGATGAGGAAATAATTAGCATGTACTAGCTGATTATCTCCAGGTACATTTGCAAGACTTCACAAAACAACAGAATGTCTTTGAGGCATTCAGTTTAAGATGCTGTCCTGTATGTGTTTTCATCTCACTGATAATCCATTCCAAATAAAGTATAAAAATTGTGCTGCTACAACATCACAGAAGTGGTCTAAAGAAAGATTAAGCAAAGGTATTTGGCAATCCTTTGTGCCACCAGATGGAGACACAAATCTCAGTTTTGGCAGTTATATTCGTATACATTCTAAACTAGGCTGAAAGTTCAGACTCCTTACTAAGCTGAACACTTCCGTGACTTGTGAAACTTTGGGGTAAACACAGACAGTGTTATATATACGGATTCCTTTTGCAGCATGATATTTGTGTTTTGGAAATTAAACATGTATTTATACAAAAACAGAGTATATCAGTACATTTGTACAATATTGAGAGATTGCCTGCTTGCCAAAACTGTACTGTGGCTGTGGGGCATTAAAAACACATGACAATACCTATTAATAAAAAACATGTAACGGAAATACAATGTGATCTTTAACCACATATAATCTTCCCTTGTGATTTTAGCCCTAAGTACATTATAAATTATTTAATGAAATACATAGAACACTAAAGTTTCAATCTGCTTTGTTTTCCACTTGTTTCTCTTAAATACACATAACTCTAAGTGACTTAAAAGGGATGGGGACACCAGATTTCCCTTTCTCCATCCTGAAGAGCTCGGACATCATTTCACGCTTGCAGGGAGAAAATTTTGGCTCTTTCTTGGATTTTTGAGACAACTAAAATTATCTACTAAAGCAGCTTTGGAAACTCTCCTGAAATCATAGACCTTTCTGCATTATCCACTAATGGCCTAGAGCCACAGGCCTCACTGAGGTCAGAATTAGAGGTGATTACAAGGGAAGATCGCATTTCAAGAAACTCTCAAATCCAATACTGTGGGTCTGTGTGTATCAGTCAGGGTTCTTAGCTTATGTCTTAGTCATCTAATGCTTCTATAACAGAAATCCCACAAGTGAATGACTTTAACAAACAGAAATTTATTCTCTCACAGTCTAGGAGGCTAGAAGTCTGAATTCAGGGCACCAGCTCCAGGGGAAGACTTTCTCTCTCTGTCAGCTCTGGGGGAAGGTCCTTGTCATCAGTCTTCCCTGGTGGAGGAGCTTCCCAGAGCAGAAACCCATGGTCCAAAGGACACACTATTCTCCTGGCTCTTGTTTCTTGGTGGTATGAGGTCCCCATGTCTCTTTGCTTGCTTCTGTCTTCTATATCTCAAAAGAGGTTGATTTAAGACACATCCTAATCATGTAGACTGAGTCCTGCCTCATTAACATCACAGAGGTAGAATTTACAACACATAGGAAAATCACATTAGATGACGAAGTGGTGGACAATCACACAATACTGGGAATCATGGCCTAGTCAAGCTGACACACATTTCTGGGGGACACAATTCAATCCATAACAGCTGTGAATCTATTTAGTTAAGCAGAAAGGGAACTTACAAAGATGTTAGATAGTTCTCTGAATCTGCAGGAAGTCTAGAAAGCCTGGTTTAGAGGCTTCACAGCTAAGAACAATACCTCAACTCACACTGGAGATGACTGACTGCTCCAGGGAAGATATGACGGCAGCCATTGCTGGACGATGCCACCACGGCCTGCACTGCCGATACTGCTAAGCACGTGAACTACTTCTGAGGCTCTCTGAAGCCAGGTCTTTGTTTCTTTAGGATGCATTACTATGCTGAGATTGGCCTGGGGAAGGGGGCACATTTAAACTAGTTTACATTTTTATAATCAGAAAATAAAGGTAATTTCTCTTTGACAAAACAAGGAGTGTGGGGATGTATGCGCACCTGTGCCAGGATATTCTTGTTATCTCATTTTCAGAGATGGCTACAGATTTTCTGGAAAATATTCCTTTACTTCTGTTCTGACCCAGGGACCCCTGATCCATTCCAGACTTATGCAGTCAGCACCTATGCTTCAAGTTGGACAGCTGGAGCTGTTCTCTCCAAGTCTTGAAAACTTCTATCCCTGAGCCATTTACCTCAGAAACTTATCCCAGAAGTATTACTACCTCATCTAGAAACGGAAATTGTTGTCAACTCTGCCTTCTGATCTCAGTACCACAAATACAGTCATAATCCACTGTAGCCTGGAGCAGCTACAACTAAACCAGAAACTTGTCCTTGTTTGGCCATGTGACCTGCCTATTTTAGCACTGCTTGTTAAGAGATTGGAGCCCTGGTGGCACAGTGGTTGAGAGCTATGGCTGCTAACCAAAAGGTTGGCAGCTCGAATCCACCAATCATTCCTTGGAAACCCTATGGAGCAGTTCTACTCTGTTCTATAGGGTCACTATGAGTCAGGATCAACTCAATTGCAATGGGCTTGGCCTGGCTTGTTGTTGTTAAGTGACCCCATGTGACGGAGTGGAACTGCTCCATAGGGTCTTCTGTAACCTTTATGGAAGCAGATTGCCAGATCTTTCTCCTACAGAGCCACTAGGTGGGTTCGAACAGCCAACTTTTTGGTTAGCAGCTGAGCTATTAACCGTTTGTGCCACCAGGGCTCCGTATTAGCACTGCAAATGAACCATATTCTATGTACAAGGCACTCCCCCAAATGAAGAAAATAACAACAGCAGTATTGTGGAACCCTCTGGAACCCCAGCAGCCAGCTTATCAGGGAGTTATTGATGAGGCCCAAACATGGGGACACCTCCACTCTAAAAAATTTGCTTTTGTTGGTTCCTATTTGATAATGAATGAGTGAGGCCATTGTGAGCACTGAATACCCACATGTATAAATATTCAGTAATCTGAGAGCTCAATAATCTGAGCGCTCCAAGGCCACAAGTGATACACTCTGTGTATACCAAAAAAAAAAAAAAAAGAAAGAAATTGCTGTTGAGTTAATTTAGACTCACAGTGGCCGTATAGGACAGAATAGAACTGCCCCATAGGATTTTCAAGGAGCAGCTGATGGATTTGAACTGCAGACCTTTTTGTTAGCAGCCAAGTTCTTAACCACTGTGCTACCAGGGTCCCACTCTGTGTATAGTGGGGGACTATATGTTCTGAATGCGGCAACCATGACCAGGATTTGCCACCGTGCCATTTTAGCCAGTAACTATGACTTTATCAAGATATTAAATACGGTTCAGACTAGAGACAGTGATATGCATTAGGTTTACCTGTGATATCTGTCTCCAGGTTAAGTGATGGTATAATGTATTATTTAAACCATTCCCCTGGATGACCATGGATACGCTTATCCTAGTTTTTATCTCCTTTATTAACACAAAGCTATCCTGATGGTGTGATATATCTATGAAAAAATAGCACACAGTCTCTAGCACACCCCTTATCTCTACATCAGGCATCAGCAGTTAAAGGAAACTTCTGCTTCCAAGGACAGGTCTAGCTACCTAATTTCTGTACTCTGGTGTTTAAAGGTGGTGTTCAAATACAGCTAAATCTGTATTTCCCCATCCATCGCTTACCATCTGTTATGAATAGAATCATGTTCCAAAAAGACTGATTGAATTCCTAACCCCCGTTACCTGTGAATGTAGTCATATTTGGAAATAGGGTCTTTGAAGATATAGTTAGTTAAATCAACATACACCGGAGTAGAGTGGGACCTGATCCAATATGACTGATGTTCTTATAAAAAGAGGAGAAGAGACAGAGACACATACAGGGAAGACAGTCATGTGAAGATGGAGGAAGAGATTAGGATTATGCAGCCACAAACCAAGAAATGCCTGGGACTATGAGAAGCTGAAAGAGACAAGGAATATTTTCCTAGGGCCTTCAGTGATAGCATGGTCCTACTGACATCCTAGATTTGGACTTCTAGCCTCCAGAACTGTGAGAGAATAAGTTTCTGTTGTTTTAAGTCACACAGTTTGTGGTACTTTATTACAGTGGCCCCCAAGAAACTAAAACACCATTCATAGACAAATGAGTTAAATCTGTAGACAAATGGGTGATCAAACATGTTCTCGAAAAATATCTACAGTGGTGTCATTGTCTACTTTCACCCCATTGAATTATAGAATACAACAGTTCCACCTAGAACACTATATATTTTATAGAAATTACAATTTCTACTCCAAATATTCATGATTTCTCCAACTTCACTGATACTTTCAAGGCTATCAATATCTAATAAAAGTGATAACCCATTGCCACTGAGTAGATTTTGACTCATAGTGACCCTATAGGACAGGGTAGAGCTGCCTCACAGGGTTTTCAAGGAGCTGCTGGTGGATTCAAACTGCTGAACTTCTGATTACCAGCCGGAGCTCTTAACCACTGTTATCACCAGGGCTCTAAAAAAAAAAGTTATACGATAGATAAAAATACCTCTAGGACTCCTTCCCATAGGCATAGGGTGGGGAGCAGCACCAAGCTCTAGAGGGAACCGTACGAGTGTCTTGGCAACTCCTTTCAGTACAACCACTCTTCCCATGTACTGGCACCTTGAAAATGCTGGAGACAGTAAACCTTACTTTAGTGGCCTCCCCTCCCTGTTTCATCTTATCCTCTGAAGTCCACCCACCATGAACTCCATCATGCATACTAGAAATCTAGAATGTGGAGCAGGACCGTTTTCCAGGAAGAAAAGGTATTACTGAGATCTGATAAGCTATATTCCAGCTGAAGATCTATCATAAGCCAATGTCAATGTCAGATAATTAGGAAAACTGGGATTAGTTAACTCTTGCTTACTAATTTACTTAAGAGTTGGCATTAAACAGAATGATTTGGATAACATCAACATTAGTCTTAATTCATAAATTATTAGAAACAGATTGAGTCTTAGTAAGTTTGTAGGAATATTTTAATTCAGCACTGGGCAGAAATAATGGAAAAGCATTTTTATGGTCATGCATTTTTAATAAAGGTATAATAATATTGAAAATAATTCCTCTGAGATGGATTTTGTCATGTTAATTAAATTAAAAGATCTGTTTTGCACAAGTAACAGAAAACATTATGACAACTGAATTCTTATTCCTGTATAAAGGGGAAAAGAAAATATTAGAAATCATCTTTCTGAAAAGATGGAGAACTGATGAAATACATAAAAATACCTTAGTCAATTAAATACCAACAATGACATCTTAATAAGGGTATTGATGATGTGAAATAATAATTGGCTGCTCTTCCCATCAGTCAAGAAAGAGAAAAACACAGCACAATTTGCTAACCGCAAGAGGAAATCATACCTCTGATTTGTCTTTTGGTGACTGCATTATACAAGGAAATTGCTAGTCACTATTTCATTTCTTTGCCAATGCAAAAAAGAAATTTATCAGTTAAAAATTAGTGTTACATTCTTTGGTGCACAGATATATGAATTTCTGTTGGGTATATATTTTGGAGTGGAGTTGCTGGTCATAAAGAATCTGTATGTTCATCTTTAGTACAGGATGTTGAAGTTTTTCAAAACCATTTTATCAATTTATGCTTTTACCTGCAGTATGTGAGAGTCCCAGCTGCACCACATCCTCGCCAGTATTTTTACTTGGGATTACCAGTCTATAATTTTAATCATTCTCTAATAATTATTAAGGCTGGGCCACTTTTCATAGTTTTAATGGCAGTTTTTATGTCATTCTTTGTAATACGCCTTTATAAGCCATTTTTTCTCTCTCTCTCAGATTGTCTCTCTTACCCAGGCAAACTGGAATGAATGGTCATCCTGTGTATCCTGGGTGTATGCATGCTTTTAAATTCTAACCTAGTTCAAATGCATTGTGTTTAAAATAAATGCTTGCTTTTTCCCCCTTTTAATTTAAAATAAGTTTTAATTTATTTTTCAGTTGAAGTGCTTGTGTCACTACACAACAATGCATATTCACAGTCTGCAGCTTTGGAGAATGACTGGTATGAGAACCACAGCATGATGATGATGAGCCAGGCAGGCAGGTGCTTAATGTTTAAGTCTATAGTGTTTAAATCTATACCATTTATTGGAGACCAAAACATTACTAAAGATGCAATGTGGAAGTAATTCTCTTTACCAGGACTCTTAAAGGTAATAGTAAGAAAAAATGATTTGATAAGCAGGTTAAGCTAGAAGATGAGAATAGCAAGGGCATTGTATTTGATTTGAGTAAATACAGATGATGTCAAAACAGCTGCAAGGCCGAAGCTAACTGAAGGACATCCGTTTAACTTAGTTAAGTATGCACTTTGGGGACCAGAACTGAATAAATTAGGAAAGTATAGGTGAGGCTGGCTTCTGCCAACCGTAGACTTCTGGGTCCTTCTTCTCTTCTCTTCTTTTGGTTAAACATTAGACAAATATGCCAAATACCAGTTTGAAGGAACATCAGCTTAAAAGTTTGCTTAGCAACAGCCATCGCTTTCTCTCCCATAGTTACCCGGTCTGATGTCTTTGATTTTAGATTTCTACATACACTTGACAAATACATGTTTCGTGTGTATGTTTTTTATTTTATAAATACTATGCTATAGATCAAAAAGTTTCGACCAATTTATACACCCATTAACACTATGTTGGTGAACCTGTGTCCTCCCACTCTGACGACCACTAGCGTTGTAATATTTTTACATTTACCAGCCTGATAGATAAAGAAGAATATCATTCTTCTGTTTTATTTGAATTTACTGAATTACAAGTGTTGGAGATCATCTTTTCAATATTTATTGGTTCCTTTCGTTCTTTTCTGTGAACTGTCTGTTCATGTCCTTTGACAATTTTTCTGTTGGGTTGTTGACTCTCATTAATGACTTGTAAGACTTCCTTTATAATGGAAGAAATTAGTATTTGTATGGCTGTACTTTTAGCTGTGGCACAGTGGTTAAGAGCTTGGCTGCTAACCAAAAGGTCAGCAGTTCAAATCCAGCACTCCTGGGAAACCCTGTGGGGCAGTTCTACTCTGTCCTATAGGGTCACTATGAGTTAGAATCGACTCCATGGCAATGGGTGATGTTGGCTGCGTGTATTACACATAAACTTCTTATTTTCTCATGTTTTTTTGAGATTATGTATGTCATATTTTCACGTAGTAAAATGTATCATTTTTCCTATTATGCTTTCTGAGTACCTATATTTTTGCTGTGATGCATTCAGAAATTATATAGCTGTATTCTCTTTTGGGCAGGTTAAAACTCTCTGCAACAGAGTTGAGCAATCATTTTACACTTTCACATACATTTTATTCTACTTCATCATCTTGACACCTATGCCATTTTTGAGATTGTCATTCAATAAATATTAATTCACACCTTACTATATGCCTAGGCTTGTGCTAGTGGCTTGAGAAAAGCCACTATCTGAACTACAGAAATATGTTGTTGTTAGGGGCTGTCGAGTTGGTTTCAACTAATAGTGACCCCATGCACAACAGAATGAAACACTGCCCAGTCCTGTGCCCCCTTCACAATCATTGCATGTTTGAGCCCATGGTGGCAGCCACTGTGTCAATCCATCTCGTTAAGGGTCTTCCTCTATTTTGCTGACCCTCTACTTTACCAAGCGTGATGTCTTTGTCCAGGGACTGGTACCTCCTGATAATATGTCCAAAATAGCGAGACTAAGTCTCACTATCCTAGCTTCTAAGGAGCGTTCTGGTTGTACTTCTTCCAGGACAGATTTGTTCATTCTTCCGGCATTCCATCGGATATTCGATATTCTTCACCAACACCATAATTCAAATGTATCAGTTCTTCTTTGGTCTTTCTTATTCATTGTCCAGCTTTCACATACATATAAGGCAATTGAAAATACCATGGCTTGGGTCACATGCACCTTAGTCCTCAAGGTAACGTCTTTGATTTTTAATACTTTGAAGAGGTCTTTTACAGCAGATTTGACCAATGCAATATGTCATTTGATTTCTTGACTGCTGCTTCCATGGGCATTGATTACGGGTCCAAGTAAAGTGAAATCCTTGACAACTTCAATATTTTATTCATTTACCATGATGTTGCTTATTGGTCCAGTTGTGAGGATTTTTGTTTTCTTTATGTTAAGGTGTAATCCATACTGAAGGCTGTAGCTTTTTGTTGTTCTTTTTATTGTAATTTAAGTGAAAGTTTACAATTCAAGTTAGTCTCTCATACAAAAATTTATACATACTTTGTTATGTGACCCTAATTGCTCTCCCTATACTGTGACAGCACACTCCTCCTTTCCACTCCGGATTTCCCTTGTCCATTCAACCAGCTCCTGACCTCTCTGCTTTCTCATCTCACCTCCGCACAGGAGCTGCCCATTTAGTCTCATATATCTACTTGAACTAAGAAGCACACTCTTCACGAGTATAATTTTATGTCCCATAGTGCAGTCCAATCTTTGTCTGAAGAGTTGGCCTCAGGAATGGTTTTAGTTATACGTTGACCGAGAGTCCGGGGGCCATGCTTTCTGGAGATCCTCCGGTCTCAGTCAGACCATTAGGTCTGGTCTTTTTACTAGAATTTGAGTTCTGCACTCTGCTTTTCTCCTGCTCGCCCAGAGACTCTCTGTTGTGTTCCCTGTCAGAGTGGTCATTGGTGGTAGCTGGGCACCATCTAGTTCTGGTCTCAGGCTGATGGAGTCTCTGGTTTATTTGGCCCTTTCAGTCTCTTGGGCTAATACTGTCCTTGTGACTTTGGTGTTGTTCATTCTCCTTTACTCCAGGTGAGTTGGGACCAATTGATGCATTGTAGATGGTGGCTCACTAGCTTTTAAGACCCCAGATGCCACTCACCAAAGTAGGACGCAGAACATTTTCTTAATAAACTTTGTTATGCCAATTGACCTAGATGTCCCCTGAAAGCATGGTCCCCAGACCCCTGCCCCTGCTGCTCTGTCCCTCGAAGTGTTTGGTTATATTCAGGAAACGTCTTAGCTTTAGTTTAGTCCAATTGTACTGACTTCCCCTGTAGTGTGTGCTGTCCTTCCCTTCACCTAAGATAATTCTTGTCTACTACCTAGTTAGTGAATAACCCTCTCCCACCCTCCCCACCCTCGTAACCATCAAAGAATGTTGTCTTCTGTATTTAAACCTTTTGTTGAGTTCTTATAATAGTGGTCTTATACAATATTTGTCCTTTTGTGACTGACTAAATTCACTCAGCATAATGCTGAAGGCTGTAGTTTTTTTAATCTTCATTAGTAAGTGATTCAAGTCCTCTTCACTTTCAGCGAGCAAGATTTTGTTATCTGCATATCTTATATTGTTAGTGAGTCTTCCTCCAATCCTGATGCCGAGTTCTTCTTCATAAAGTCTGACTTCTCAGATTATTTGCTCAGCATATAGATTGAATAAGTATGGTGAAAGGATACAACCCTGATGCACACTTTTCCAAGTTTTAAACCATGTTGTATTCCCTTGTTTCATTTGAACAACTGCCTCTTGTTTTATGTACAGGTTCCTTGTGAGCACAGTTAGGTGTTCTGAAATTTTCGTTCTTCACAATGTTATTCAAAATTTGTTAGGATCCACACAGTTGAATGCCTTTGTGTGATGGTTGATATTGTGTGTCAGCTTGGCTGGGCCATGATTCTCAGTGTTTATATGTGATCACTCCCATGATTGAATATGCTGTGAGTAGCCAATCAGTTGAAAGGAGTTTCCTTGGGGGTGTGGCCTACATCTGAATAGAAGCAGACATTCTGGCTTTCTGCTCACTCTGGATCCTGTGGCTGCCTCCTATCGTCTCACCTCCGGGTTCTTGGGACCTGAACTGTCAGCTTATCTGCCAAACTTGGGATTCATCGATCTTCACAGCCTGTGAGTGGAGCCCTGCTCTCTGACCTGCCGATCTTGGATTCCCCAGTCCCTGCAGCTGCGTGAATCAGGAGAAACCTTGCAGTCTTGCCTGCCAATCTTGGTATTCATCAACCGTCACAGCCTGTGAGCAGTAACCTGCCAATCTTGGGCTCACCAGCTTCTGTGGCTGCATGAACTGTGAGAGGCCTCTAACCTGATCCATTGACTGGATATTCTAGCCTCTACAATCATGTGAGCTGTTTCCTTGATATAAACCTCTCTCTACATATATTTATATGCTTTACTGGTTTTGCGTCTCTAGAGAACCCAGCCTAAGACACTTTGCACAGACAATAAAACACAGGTAAACACATTTCTCTTATTCTCTGCTTTCAGCCAAGATCCATCTGACATCAGCAATGATATCCCTCATCCCACATCCTCTTCTGAATCTGCCTTGAATTTCTGGCAGTTCCCTATCAATGTACTGCTGAAACCACTTATGAATTATCTTCAGCATAATTTTACTTCCATGTGATATTAATGATATTGTTCAATAATTCTCCTCATTCTGTTCGATCATCTTTCTTTGGAATGGCACTAACATGGATCTCTTCTAGTCAGTTGTTCAGGTAACTATCTTCCAAATTTTTTGGCATAGATTACTGAGCACTTGCAGTGTTGGTTGCATCCATTTGTTGAAACATTTCAATTTGTATTCCGTCAATTCCTAGAGCCTTGTTTTTCGCCAATGCCTTCAGTGCAATTTGGACTTCTTCCTTCATTACTATTGGTTCTTGATAATATGCTACCTTCTGAAATGGTTGACTGTCAACCAATTCTTTTTGATACAGTGACTCTGTGTATTCCTTCTATCTTCTTTTGATGCTTCCTGCATCTTTCAATTTTTTGTCTGTAGAATCCTTCAATATTACACCTAAAGGCTTGAATGTTTTCTTTGGTTCTTTCAGCTTGAGAAATGCCAAGTGTGTTCTTCCCTTTTGGTTTTCTAACTCCAGGTCTTTGTACATTTCACTATAATACTTTACTTTGTCTTCTCGAGCTGTGCTTTGAAATCTTACGATCAGCTCTTTTATGTCATCATTTCTTCTTTTCACTTTAGCTACTCTATGTTCAAGAGCAAGTTTCAGAGTCTCTTCTGACATTCATTTTGGTCTTTTCTCTCTTTTAAATGATATTTTGCTTTCTTCACGTATGATGTTCTTGAAGTCATCCCACAACTCATCTGGTCTTCAGTCATTAGCGTTCAAGCCATCAAATTTATTTTTGAGATGATCTCCAAATTCAGGTGGGATATACTCAAGGTTGTACTTTGGCTGTCTTGGACTTGTTTTAATTTTCTTCAGCTTCAACTTGAACTTGCATATGAGCTATTGATGGTCTGTTCTGCAGTCAGCCCCTGGCCTTGTTCTGCCTGACAATATCGAGCTTCTCCGTTGTCTCCTTCCACAGATGTAGTCAATTTGATTCCTGTGTATACACAGTCAGATTTAATTTATACTAAACCACTAATGTTGCCTTTTACTAATTTTGTGAAAAAGTACTCCTTACTAAAATATTTCATGCACACTAGTCTTAAACAGGTATATATTAAGCTTGCCTCTGTAAAATATTTATGAATCTTTTTTAAATTATTATTTTGCACTCCATAGTTATTCCTAGAAATAGTTTAATGGCTTCCTACATCATTTTCTTGTTCAATGCAGGAAAGGTGCTATATTTATTACTGTACAGGTTAAGCTGCTGCAGCAAGAAGATTCCTTTTTAGGTAAATATCCTTCTAGGGAAATGTCAGAACTGAGTTATGTGGCCACCATCAGCTCCAAGTAAGGCTGAGAAATTTCGTCTCTACCTGGACAACCACGTATTTGCTAAAACGTCATTGGGTTCTATGATTAACAAGAATTAAGGGATATTGAACACTGGGAGACATTTAGCAGCTTCTACTACAGCTTATCCACATGGTGACTAGTGTCTTTTTTTTCCTTCATCTCACTTGAAGTGTATCGCAAGGAAAACAACATAGATTCCAATTCAGTCACTGCATTCAGCTCAAAATCTACAATCTCTGAATCATGTAAAGTTCTTTCCATGAGTCCCAATGTGGCCTTTTCTGGTCCAGTGATCTATAAACTAATGACTAATTTAACTGTCACCCCTCCACCCCCAACACACACAAATGTACAAGTGTGGGATAGAGTCAGGATGATCGTGATAAAATTTTCTGTTTGGAAAATGGAGACTGGGAAATATAGAGCCACTTATCTATTTAAACAAACAAACCCAAGCCCATTGCCTTCTAGTCAATTCTGACTCATAGTGACCCAACAGGACAGAGTAGAACTGCTCTATAGGGTTTCCAAGGAGTGGCTGGTGGATTTGAACTGCTGACCTTTTGGTTAGCAGCCTGAGCACTTAACCACACTTATCTATACCAAAATCCATTGCCACTAAGTTAATTCTGACTCATAGCAACCCTATAGGACAAAGCAGAACTGCCCCACAGGGTTTCCAAAGAGCAGTTGGTGGACTCAAACTGCCAACCTTTTGGCTAGCAGCCGTAGCTCTTAACCACTGTGCCACCTGTGCTCCACACTTATCTATAGCACTGCAGAAATCTCACTGGGCAGAAATTGCAAAGACTCTTATCTCTGTCAGTGCACTAAATTCCTTGATGAAATCCTGGCTCTGCTCTCTGGGAAACTTCCTTGTTCATTGTTATCTCTGTCTTCTGGTTTTGTTCTGTGGGAAATACTTTCTTATCTGTGGGACACACCTAAAGTACATTTTGAAAATCATACCCTCTTTTCCACTTTAGATGTGATGGTAGACAAGGAATTCTAGATTTTGAACTGATGAAGCATAAGTTTCTCAACTCTCTTTCTGTTGATGTAGGGTTAGGGGTCTCAGGATTTGCTTTAGGGTGAAACAATCACAAACTTTGGTAGACTAGGCTCGTGAGTTCTTGGGCAATGTAATTTGCTCAAAAACATAGTTGGCTCCTGGTCTATTTGCTTCCAGACAATTCTGTATGGGAAAAAAACACGCACACACACAAAATAAAACCCTCAAGCCCAAGGCTTTATCTGGATATAACTCTTAACTCTAACTATGCTGCCATTCTTCCCTCCCTTGAGTTACTGTATTTTTACACAAATAATGTGTGCCTTCTGCATTTGTTTGCTCTCTGCACCCTCCCCCCTTGAGGTATTTTTGTAAACACTATGCTAATTTCTTTACAGCAACACATGGAAGACAATTAGCACAGCCAGGCTTGTGAGGATGCCCTGAGGTGGAGGTGGGGGAGGGGGAGGCCCAGCAAACAAATGAAGAAGGTTCGTGTTATTTGTGTAAAAATGCAGTAATAGCAGCTACACTGGGTGAGAAAACAACACCCTTAATATGATTTTGTATCTGGATTGGCTCACATTTCTGCTTAAGAACGCTTAAGGGAAAGCTCTTGAGCAAAGTCCAGAGTGATAACTTTATCCACTGTTCTTTTGTTTACAGAAGCGGTTGTTTGGCTTTTCCAAGTTACTAATCCCTCAGTCTATTTAGATTGCAGGCCACCTGCTGAGAAAAGAGTAGAGTTATATTCCCTTTCATCTCTGTTTTAAACTGATTAATTCTTGTCTGATTTCATCTCTCTCTTATAGTATACTTCTAAAAGCAGCAAGAAATAGCCAATACATTCTAATACTCTGATATTTTCTGACCACTTTTCCAGGAGGTACAGACTTGGTAAGCACATGATCTGCCTTCTTAGTTACTACTGGTAACAGTTTTCCCTAATATTTTGCCACAAAATGGATTACTAGATTCCCAGATTGAAATATCCAGAAGTAGCTATTTACTCACTCTTAGTCAGTTTACCATTTAGGCAAGGCCACATATGTTAAAACATTTTTTACAGTAAAACCCAACTTCTGGTATCAATTTTTATATTAATCAGGATATGAGCTAATTGCTCTAAAAAGAGACCATAAAATACAAATAAGGTAGAAAGTTCTTTCTTATTATGTATCAGTCTTAAAATGAGCAGATCAAGTCATAGTAGGGCAGCTCTGCCACCTGCTACATGTGGCTTCCATCTCGGGGCCCAAAGTGGCTATTCAAGCTCTCATCATTTCTCAGCCAGTAGAAAAGGGAATAGAAAAGTGGAGGACAAAGATATCCCTTTTTAAGGAAATGACTAGGAAACTGCCCTTATGACTCAAAAAATTCCTGCTCACATGTCATTGTCCAGAATTTATTCAGATAACCACACTTTGCTGCCATGGATGCTGAAAATATGACCAGCTAAGCAGTGCAGGCAGGGTTTCTATTACTGAAAGGAAAAAAGGAAGAATGGATAATGAAGTCCAATTATTATATGTATACATAATATACATATACACACACACACACACACACATACATATGGAAACCCTGGTGATGTAGTGGTTGAGAGCTACAGCTGCCAACCAAAAGGTCAGCCGTTTGAATCCACCAGCCACTCCTTGGAAACCCTATGGGGCAGTTCTACTCTGTCCTATAGGGTGGCTATGAATCAGAATGGATTCAACGGCAATGGGTTATATATAGATAGATAGATATAGATATGAGCCCTGGTGGTGTGATGGTTAAGCAGTTAGCTACTAACCAAAACGTCAGCAGTTCAAGCCCACTCAGTGGCTCTGCAGGAGAAAAGACCTGGAGATCTGCTCCCATAATGATTAAAACCTAAGAAACCCTATGGGGCATTTCTACTCTGTCATATAGGATTGTTATGTTAGAGTCAACGCGACGGCATGCAACAACAAATATATATATGTACACGTACATATATATATATATAAACTCCATATATTATATCTATAATACATATAGTATAAAATATCACATTAATATATTGTGCTGTTCCTTTTTTTTTAACTTCATTTTTGGGAAAATAGCATGCATATTTAGAAACTATTTTTATATCCCAAGTTACATACAAAATCGCATATTTTTAGCCTAGATTTCATACCTTTTGAGTAGTCAGACTGTATATCAGCAACAAGTCACTAATCAATAAAAATACTTTTAATTTGCAAATACATGTTGCATTTTTTAAATTTTTTTGTCTTTTAAGTTAGTTTTTTTTTTTCAGAGCTAGAGAGAATACCACTCTAAAGTTCTATCTTCTACTTTCTGACGTGTTCAATAAAATCTAAATTTCTTATTGATGTGTTTGAAGGTAGGAGATTATGGTCATGAAAAAAAAAAAAAGGTGCAGAGTCTTACTTCATGATTACTGTGGGATAAAAAAACCTGTTGCTGTCGAATCAATTCTGACTCATAGCAACCTTACAGGACAGAATAGAGCTGCCCCATAGGGTTTCCAAGGAGCAGCTGGTGAACTTGAACTGCTGACCTTTTGGTTAGCCGTGGAGTTCTCAACCACCGCACCACCAGGGCTACACTGCGGGATAAGAAGAGCAAAAACATAAAATGGTTAATAATATTCCTATAAGTTGTAGGGTTTTTTTTTTTTTGAGGGAGTTTTCCTTTCCCTCTACTTTTTGCCTAGGTGTTTTTCATCTTGTTTTTTACTTCTCGTCTCTGTGTATATAATAAATCTCAGGGAATGCAAAGTACTTCAAACTAGCACGTTAGCATTCAGTTTTCTTTGCCATTACCTCCACAACTAACATTATTTCTTTTTTTTCCTTGTCAATCCTTGATCTTTTCCCAGTGTCCACCCCCTCATCTCCTTTTCAAGGTTTCCACAAATAGTTGAACATTGATGCTTATAACCCCTCTCTTAGCATATCTACTTTTGGACATGCCTGTTTATTTTGGTTTGGTTCAGAAGGTTTTGCCATTTTCACCCTATTCTGTATGTCCTGAGACTGTGCCATATTCTTATTACCCTCCTTTTTCTTTTCTCAGTTGGCTTAACCTGGGGAAGCAGCTCAGCTACTTCCTCCTAACTTCCAGCAGCTATGCTGGCTTTTTCCCAGCACCCACACTCACCAGTGAAGGCCATCTAATCCTTAGACTGTAAGTTGTGTAGGCAAGCATAATGCATGTTTAACTGTTAGAAAAACTAAGGTTAAAAAGCAATTCAGTGATTTACCTAGCATACCCAGCCTAACTAGTAATTGTGTGCCCAGGATTATTCTTGAGATATTTTAGTTAGAGGACTATGCAGTGCTCTAGTATTGCATTAGTATTGTAATCAACCACTCACTCTGCTTTCAGACAAAGCAAAGGAGCTCCAACAGCATGAAGAAATCTGTGGGTTATATTTGGCCATTAGCGATCATTATGGGATACTCAGGAGGGGACTGGTTCTGCCAAGACTTACTTGAAAACTTATTCTCTTGGGGGAAAAACATGCCTGGATAATTGAATAAAATTATACCCTTTCATTTTTTGTCTTACTTAGTAATCATCTTAAAAAGAAAGCAAATACAAAATACTTAAAAAAAAATTACAACTATACTTGCATGAGGAAATACAATCATTAGCCATTAGAGAAATGCCAATCAAAATTACAATGAGATTCCATCTCACCCCAACAAAGCTAGCATTAATCCAAAAAACACAAAATAATAAATATTGGAGAGGTTGTGGAGAGACTGGAACACTTATACACTGTTGGTGGGAATGTAAAATGGTACAACCACTTTGGAAATTGATTTCATGCTTCCTTAAAAAGCTAGAAATGGAAGTACCATACGATCCAGCAATCCCACTCCTTGGAATATATCCTAGAGAAGTAAGAGCCATCACACAAATAGATCTATGCAAACCCACGTTCACTGCAGCACTGTTCACAATAGCAAAAAGATGGAATTAACCTAGGTGCCCATCAGTGGACAAATGGATAAACAAATTGTGATATATTCACATAATGGAATATTACACAACAATAAAGAACAACGATGAATCCACGAAACATCTCATAACATGGATGAATCTGGAAGGCATTATGTTGAGTGCTATTAGTCAATCACAAAAGGACAAATATTGTATGAGACCACTACTATAAGAACTCAAGAAAAGATTCAAACACAGAAGAAAACTTTCTTTGATGGTTACGAGGGTGGAGAGGGAGGGAAAGGGGAATTCACTAACTAAGATAGTAGACAAGAATTATCTTAGGTGAAGGGAAGGACAACACACAATACAGGGGAAGTCAGCACAGCTGGACTAAACCAAAAGCTAAGAAGTTTCCTGAACACAACCAAACACTTGGAGGGACAGTGTAGCAGGGGCAGGGATCTGGGGACCATGCTTTCAAGGGACAGCTAGGTCAACTTGCATAAAAAGTTTATTAGGAAATGTTCTGCATCCCACTTTGGTGAGTGGCATCTGGAGTCTTAAAAGCTAGCGAGTGGCTATCTAAAATGCATCAATTGGTCCCAATCCACCTGGAGCAAAGATGACTGAAGAACACCAAAGACACATGGAAGACACACACCCAAGAGACAAAAGGGGCCACATAAACCAGAGACTCCATCAGCCTGAGACCAGAAGAACTAGATGGTACCCAGCTACCACCAATGACCACCCTGACAGAGAACACAAGAGAGAGTCCCTGACGGTGCAGGAGAAAAGTGGGGTGCAGAACTCAAATTCCAGTAAAAAGACCAGGCTTCGTGGTCTAACTGAGACTGGAGGAACCCCAGAAGACCTGGCCCTGGGAATCTCTGTTAACCCAGAACTAAAACCATTCTTGAAGCCAACTCTCCAGATAAAGAATAGATTGGACTGTAAGACATAAAATGACACTTGTGAAGAGTGTGCTTCTTAGTTCAAGTAGATACACAATACTAAATGGGCAGCTCCTGTCCGGAGGTGAGATGAGAAGGCAGAAAGGGATAGGAGCTGGTTGAATGAACATGGGAAATCTGGGGTGGAAAGGAGGAGTGTGCTGTCACATTATAGGGATAGCAACTAGGGTCACATAACAAAGTGTGTATAAATGTTTCTATGAGAAACTAACTTGAGCTGTACACTTTCACCTAAAGCACAATAAAAAAATAATAAAAACTCATAGAGCTGAAACTTTTAGGAAGATAGAATGTTTTAACAAACTACAACGTGCCTATAATTCTCATTTGGAAATAGAATTTCTATACTTTTTTTTTCCATTAAAAATAGAGGAGTCATTATGTATGAGCTTTTTTGTCTACAAGTGCCTTTGAGCCCGTGACAATTTTGGTGCCGCAATATGCAGTGATTTGCTCCTATATGATTTATAGATTACCTGAGAAATATTTATGGTTGTGTTTGGCAGTGACCTCTTCTCATAAGGAATGTCATCGTGGAAATATAAAAAATGGGGTTGTGTGGATTCTACGAAGCCAGTTAAGCATTATGTAAGCTTTAACTGGTGACCTCTTGGAGCCTGAAACATTGCAAAGGAAAGAATAAAATATAGACTTGAATGAGCAGCTCATCAGGGGATTCTAAAAGATGTTATCTCTGGTGCTCTCAATAAAAGTTCATGTAAAATAATGTTTGGCCTTATAAAAACGTGACCTTTTTTGAAGTACTTTTGTATTCATGAGTCAAAATCTCAAAATAATGATTCTTCTAGTTTAAACCTAGGTTGAATATCATGTACCATTAGAAGCTTGTTGGCTAACCTTCACTGATGACCTACTAAGAGTATTATTCTAGTAATATCCCGTCTGGATCCTCAAATAGATATCCAATGACTGAGAATAGAAAAATACGACTCTCAAAAACCAAAGATTGAAGTTATTTTATTAAATTGAATCTTTAGTTCAAAATATTTTTGTTTTGGTTAAACTCAACTGGAATACCCTGTACACCCCTTTGTCCTCATAGTTATCCCACAAATAGTTTTGTACTGCAAGTAGTGTTACTGTAATTATGCACACCAAAAACAAAACAAAACCCATTGCCCTCAAGTCGATTCTGACTCATAGTGACCCTATAGGACAGAGTAGAACTGGGTTTCCAAGGAGCAGCTGGTGGATTCAGACAGCCAACCTTTTGGTTAGCATCCAAGCTCTTTAACCACTGTGCCACCAGGGCTCCAATTATGCAGACAGTGACTGTCTTATGTGAGTCCAATATGAAAGATTTCTTTCTACCCTGATTTATAAGATTGTGAGTTTGGAACAAGAAGAGCAATCTTGCAAGCATTAAGAAAGGGATAAGATTTTGACTAGATATTTCCCAGCTACAATTATATTTATTTTCTATTTCAGAAATGAGAGCCTAGGCTAAAGGTGGAGTTGCTGAAAGAGAGTGGGAAAATATACCAGCTTCTCAGGATATCAGCTTTTACCCATGTCAACCAACTAGAATCCTGGCTTTACTGTGTATCTTTTTATCCAATGTAGCAAGCAGAATAATAGCCCCTCAAAGATGATGTCAGAACCTGGAAAAATGTTACCTTACATAGCAAAAGGGACTCTGCAGAGGTGATTATTAATTAAGGATTTTGAGAGATGGGAAGATTATCCTGGATTATCCAGTGGGCCTGATGTAATCACAAAAGTCACTGTAAGTGAAGGATGTGGAGGCTAGAGAGTCAGAGTCAGAGAAGGAAATGTGACTATAGAAGTAGAGGTGAGAGAGACAGAGACAGAAACAAATTGACTGAAGATGCTAAACTACTGGCTTTGAGAGTGGGAGAAGTAGCCAGGATCCAAGGAATGCAGGTGGGGCAAAAGGAGGGATTCTTCCCTAGAGTCTCCAGAAGGAATGCAGCCCTGCTGACCTATTTTAGACTTCTGACCTCTAGAAATGAAAGATAATAAATTGTTGTTGTTTCAAGCCACTGAGTTTGTGGTAATTTGTTACAGCAGCCACAGGAAACTAACGGCCAGGATTCAACAAATTTGATTTTAATTATAGCATGTCAAAATTGTAGTATTTAAGAAACATTTAAAAAACATTACGTTGTATACATACCCGTATCCACACATTTTATATATGTTAAATAAATAGATCTTATGCACAGTGTTTATATTTCATGATGATAAAAATCTAATTAAGAGTTCTTATTTGGTACTTTATGTGAAACATCATGCGATAAAATAAAGCAGCTGTCCTACAATGTGGCATTATCTCATTTTAGCTTGTTTCCTTAAAATTTCACTGTAGTAGAATATTGCTTTATTTCCATTTTGAAATCTAGTTATTCTAGGTTAGAGATTTTTCAGCCTTATCACTACTGCCATTTTGGACCACATAATTCTTTGTTACGTGGGCTGTCCTGTGCATTGCAGGATGTTTAGCAGCATCACTGGGCTCTAACCACTAGATGCCAGTGGCACCTCTCCCAGAGTTGTGACTACCAAAAAAAGTCAACTTTGCCAAATGTCCCCTGGGGGGCAAAATTCGCTCTGGTTGAAAACCACTGCTCTAGGTCATGCACAATTTGGTGATAAACACTCCATCAACATCCACTAGAACTTCCACCGAATATTTGATTATTTTAGGAAATTATCAGAAAGGCATGAGCTATTGTATCTTCAAAATCCACATGTTTATAAGTAAAGGAGATCGATGACCTTAGCAAATCATTTTCTCTTGGACTCCTTCTTCTTGTCTCATTGGGATCTTCTCATCTTCTTTGGTGGCTCCTCCTCACCTCCCAGGCTTCTAAACGATGGGGCATCCCAGGACTCAGTCATCCTTTCAACCGTTTTCTCTTATCTACTCTCACGTCCCTCGGTAATTACATCCAGTCCTAAGTCTTTAAGTGTATCTATGCACTTACAGATCCTAAATTTATGTCCCTGGTCATGAGTTCTTTATTGAACTTAAATAACCCACCCAACAACTTCAATTGACTGTCAGTTAGAATAAGTGTCTCAGAAATTAACATGGTCAACTCCCGTTTTCGCTGATCAAACCTTCTCATCCTACAGTGTTTCTCAGTAAATGGCAGCTTCTCTCACAGTTGATCTCTCTCATTTTCTCACACTCCATATCAAGGCCATCCTCCTGTTGGCTTTACATGCAAAACCTGTCCAGAATCCAGTCACTCCTTGCCACCCCCACCATCAGCTCGGGCTTGGATTATAATAAAACCCTTCTAACTGGCCTCTTCCTTTCCTCCAGTTGCCTTCTTCGCTGCAGCCGTAGTAATTCTTCCAGACTGTGAGACAAATCATGCCGCTACACCATATCTCACTCAGAGGGAGAAGCAAAATTCCATAAACCCTGTGTGATCTGTGCTTCCACTACCTTTCTGTCCTCATCTCCCACAATGCTCCATCTCTTGCAATCCATTCCAGCCATACTGGCTTCATTACAGTTCCTTGAAAAAGCCAAGCAGCTCTCTTCTTTATGGCCTTCCACTATTTCTCCTTCTGCCTGAAATGCCCTGCTCAGCCGCACCCAGAAATGTGTCCAGGGCTGGCTCCCCACTTCCTTCAGGTCTCTGCCCAAAGGCCGTGTTCTTGGAGAGAGCTTCTCTGTCCACTCTATCTAATATAGAATCCTCATCTCACAACCCCAATCCCCCTCTTCTGCTTTATGTTTCCTTCCCAACAAGCATTGCTATCTGATATAATAGGTACTTGAATATTTGCTCATTTTCTGCCCATGCTCACTAGACTGTAGCTGCACCAGAGGCAGGGCATCTTTACCTATTTGCTTCCTGCTCTATCCCCAGCACAAAGCAAATACAGTATTAAGATTTGGTTGCGCTCGATTGAACATTAATTTTGGAAAACGGTATAAAGTGCTTCTAGACTAGAAATACAGCCACTTTTGGCCTGCCTAGAACATCACTGTTTTTCTATCTAAAATACAACTAAATGATTGCATTTCTCAGTGTTTTCAGAACTAGCAAAGCCTTTACTAACACAAAGAGTGCCCTCTACTGAGTTGTTTCGATGTAGACATCTCTCCAATTTTCTTAATTAATATTTATTTTAATCAGACAGGTACTGTGTAATGAATTTGAAGAAACTTATGAATAGATAACTTGCATCCCTAATGCTTTAAAATAAAAATCTATTCCCAGAGTAAAAAGAAAGTAAATCTTCTGTTTACCTTTGTAGATTTTTTCTTTTAAGCAGAATATTCACTGCCTCAAATTCGATTTGAGGCAGGTGGGACATTAATGAGACTTTTAAGACAAAGGAACGTTTTACCAGTTTTGAACACTGTGTGTGAAGAATAAATACTTATAGTTTTTGCTGTGCCTGCATGTGGTGAAAGTAATATAATGATGCTCCTTGGCAAGTGAAGCTGGGTCTACAGCTGCAGAAAACTGTATTTGATTTTCAAAAGACTCTAGTAGGTTACAATACTTGCTGCATATTATAGTTATCTGGGAGCTTTTAAAAACTACTGCTGTCTAGGCCAAGCCAAATTAAGGTTCTGATCTAATTGGTCTGCAGATAGGGCCCAGTCACAGACAATTTTTAAAGCTCTCCAGGTAATTGTAATGTCCACCCAGGAGTGGAATCATTGGGCTAGGCAAACTGGGAGCACCTTAAGGAACTGTCATTTCTAAATTACTTCCTTTATCAGAGTAAGCTAGCCCATGCTGTTGTAATAAACACCTCCAAATTGTCAGTGGCTTACCGACTCCATATCCATTGTATATCAGTAGGGGCTCTGATCCATGTGGTTTTCACCAGGTGGGTTGACACTGCAATTATGCAATTATGGGATGACTAGTCCCATCAGGAGATGAAAGAAAGAGCTGGAGGCTTATATATCAGAGTATTCTGGTCCAGCATTCCTGAACACACTCATTGGCTAGAACCAGTCACAGGGTCCCAGCTCAGGAGATGAGAGCAGAGCTAGCCTCAAAATGGGAACAAATAAAGAAAAAAACAGCTATTTGGGCATTACTATTTCTTCATCCTTTGGACTGTAAGATAGTTATATTGAGCATCACATTTATTCTACCCCCTTTCCCCACTTTCAATATTGTAATTATTTCAATGTATTCCCAATCCTTCAGTAAATCTATTGGGGAATGGGAAAGGTGAGTTAAAGGACTAAAGGATAGGCAATGTGCTTGCTTTGAAAGGGGCATGAAGGGATGAGAGCCTTCCTTGGATCACTGAGCCCTCAAAATTAGGCCAGTAGGGCAGTTGCAGCATTTTATTGAAAGAGAATGACAAGAGCTCTAGCAGGCTGATTTAGCAGAGCAAGTAGAGGCCCAAGGTGGAATAGAGCAAGCTGAGGAGCAGCCAGGTAACCCTGCAGGAGCAGATGAAAATGCGAACTAATTCAAGAGCAGCCATGAGACAGACCTCTCCCTCCATCCCCCAACACATACACACACCCCAAGTGAAAGTCACCTTGGTTGTTGAGGTGTAAAGGGTGGTTAGAAGTTAGATCCTCTTACTGCATGGATAACAGTCCTCCAGGAGGCAAGGACAGTTTAATGTTTACTGTGAAGTGTATGTAAATAGAATTGTAGAGGAAGACAAATCAATTGCTGAACTCAAGATCACATTGCCTTCCATTTCAGAAGACTGACTAGAATCCAGGTCTTCTGAAATCCTAATTCCTTTTCCTTTTCATAATTTAAAAATTGTGACTGACTGAAATAAAATTGAATTTGAATAGATAATGAAAAGTGCAAACGTTAAACATTATAGAAAAATATATAGTGACATCTCTTCACCACTCAGAACTTTATGTAATAAATCCCAATTCCTCTCATAGGTGATTATGGTTACTCATTTCTAGTTTATCTTGCAGGAAATGTTTATGCACATGCAAGGCAATATACATTTTAATTTTCTTCCTTTGTGCTTAAAAATAAATTTATATAATTAAATGCTTACATTAGATAAAAAGAAAAACATATCATAAATATTTATATGCACCTGTTTCAACTTAACATATCTTGGAGATCTTATATTTATATATTAAAAGAATCATCATTTTTATTTACTTCTACAACTGTGAACTTTTCTACTGTAAGTATATATTTATTATGTATTGCTGATGACTAATTACTCTAAAACTTAGCAGTTTAAAACAATAAACATTTATTTTCTCACTGTCATGGTTTGAATTATGTCCCCCCAAAAATATGGGTATCAATTTGGCTGGGCCATGATTCCCAGAATTGTGTGGTTGGCCTCCATCTTGCGATTGTAATTTTATTTTAAAGAGGATTAGGGTGGGATTGAAACACCACCTTTACCTAGGTCACATCCCTGATCCAGTGTAAAGGGAGTTTCCCTGGGGTGTGGCCTGCACCACCTTTTCTCTCTCAAGAGATGAAAGGGAACCAAGGAGAGAATTGGGGACGTCATACCATCAAGAAAGCAGTGCCAGGAGCAGAGCGCATCCTTTGGACCAGGGTCCCTGTGCTGAGAAGCTCCTAGTCCGGGGGAACGCTGATGAGAAGACCAAGAGAGAGAGAAAGACTTCCCCTTGAGCTGACACCCAGAATTTGGACTTTTAGCCTACTTTACTGTAAGGAAATAAATTTCTCTTTGTTAAAACCATCCACTTTTGGTATTTCTGTTACAGCAGCACTAGATGACTAAGACACTCACAATTTCTGTGGATCAGGATTCCAGCTCCAGCTTTCAGGGTGCCCGTGGCTCAGGGTCTCTCACAAGGCTGCAGTCAAGGTGGCAGCTGGGACTGCAGTCATCTGAGAGCTTGACCGGGGAGTGGGGTGGAGTACGGGAGGCTGCTTCTAAGTTCACACACATGATTGCTGGCAGGCCTTGGTGCCTTCTAGAATTATTTACTGATCTTTTCAAAGAATCAGCTTTTGGTTTCATGCATTCTCTCTATTGTGTTCTTCATTTTCTATTTCATTGATTCCTACCCTTCTCTCTGCTTGTTTTTCGTTTAATTTGTTCTTCTTCTATTTTCTTCAGGTAGAAGTTTAGATCATTGATTTGAGGCTTTTCTTTTTATCTAATGCAAGCATTTAATCATATAAATTTCCTTGTAAGCACAGAGAATCCCACACATCTTGATATGCTGGTTTTAATCTTCATCAAAATAAAGATGTTTCCTGATTTCTCCTTTTATCCAAATATTTGGGGATTTGCCTGATATCTGTGATTGATTTCTAGTTTTATTATATTGTAGTTAGAAAACATACTTTGTATAATTTCAATTTCTTTAAACTTGTTGACTTTTATTTTACGGCCCAGAATAGTTTTTATCTTGGTGAGTATTATTTTAAGCACCTGTTAAAAACAAATATATGTGCTACTATGATTGGAGAAGTGTTCAGTAAATATAAATGTGGTTAAGTTGGTTGATAGTGTTGTTAAAGTCTTCTAGATACATAGTGATTTTCTTGTTATTCTATCAATGATTGAGACATAATACTCGTTTCAATGTAATAAAGGAATTTATCATGTTTTCTTCTATTTTCATAGTTTCATCTTCGCATCTAAATGTGTGACTCAAATGGAATTTATCCTGGCATACACGGTGAGATGTGGATCCAATCTTTTTTCTTCTCCTTCTTCTTCTTTCAGCAATATTTCGTCATTAATATTTTAGGTAGCACAACCAGAATGATACTTGAGAAAAACTATTTTACCGAATATGAAAAATACATATTTTAAAAATACTTAACAGATACTTAAAACTAAAAAGGGGAAAAATAATAATGGAAAGAATATAAGCTAGAGCAAGAAAAAAGTTTTGAAAATTCATTTTTTTAATGACAACACATTTTATACATATATGTAGTTACTACTAATGTTCTTTTATTTTGATTAGAATGTTGTCCCTCTGAATAATCTGTATACTCTAGAAGTTATTTTGAAGCCAATTCTCTAACGAGCTTGTAAAAGCAAACAAACAACAACTAAGACCATTAAAAAAGTGGTTCACTTTACATAGGCTCCTTGTTCCCTGATTTTTTTCCTCAAAGTTAATGACATCAAGTATGGCTCCTTACGTGAAAGTCCTGAGATGTGCTACATCTTACTAGAATGTTTATTTATGATTAGCAATATCTGTCTCCTTGAACTGGGTTTTCTTAGATTTACTAAAATATTGTTTTGCTTATTAGTCACAAATTTCACACAAAAATGAGTGTTCTAGCTTATTGGGATGAGGAAAGGTCCGTAAAACACTAATAGCTGAGGATTAAATATATGTGTTTTGGTTTTCTATCCCAAAAATCTATGAGGAAAATTAGAGAAGAAATCTAATGTTCCATGTTAAAAATTAATAAGCATTATCTCTACCAACAAAGAAAAAATATAAAATTTTATATTAATTAGGCTGTATGAAACTGCATTTCAAATATAAACGATCAATTTCTACGAGTGATTACATACAATTTGAGTTTTTAGGATTACACAATATCATTAAAAAATGCACCTTCATTAATACCCCAAATGTTCACCTTTTTAGAAGTAGAAGTAGATTCTCCCCCTCCCCACTCCCTGTACCGGTTTTATATGTGTTGCAGATGTTTCTTTAAGCCATATCAGCTTTAGGTATGAAATTAAAACAGCAACTCCCTAGATTACCCTCTCTGGGTAAGTTCTTCAAATCCTATTTAGCCCTCTCCCCACCAGCTGCCCTGTTGTTGTTATTAGTTGCCTTTGAGTCAATTCTGACTCATGGTGCCCTATGTCTGCAGAGTAGTACTGCTCCATAGGATCTTCAAGGCTGTGACTTTTTGGAAGCAGATCACCAGGCCAGTCTTCCAAGCTGCCTCTGGGTGGGTTCGAACCACCAACCGTTCGGCTAGTAGTTGAGCACTTAACCATTTGAGTCACCCGGGGATTCCTACAACTTAGTAAACGTAGACTTCTTGATATAACAGTTGCTAGTAATTTCTGTCATCATTCCACTGCTTAGGCTGGACAGTGTTGCTCAATAGATACTTCCTCCCTGTATTGCTTGCGCTGCTGATGCTGTTCTCTTTTCTGATATTACCAATACTTTATCTGAGTACTTGGGTTTGGAGTTTGGGAAAGCAGTCTTTCACAGCTCAGGCTTAAAATGGCAGTCCTGTTCAAGATGAATTTTTTCCAGTCTAGTGGTAATGGTGGGAGAGAGCCCTAAGGAATCTCCCTGCTTTTTCAGATGTCACCCCATAATATCAGGCATGCTTCCACTTCAAGGCCTTTACAACTTGCTATTCCTTCTGCCTAGGTGTATCACAAGGCCCACTCTCTCACTTCTGTCTATTCTCTGTTTAATATCACCTACTGAACAAAGACTTCACTGACCACCTATCAAAACAGCACATCGCCTCACTCTTCACCCAGTATTCCCTACCCTCCTTCCCTCCATATTTTCCTCCACAGAACTTATTTTCTAATATATCTACTCATTGATTTCATTTTTGTTGGCTGCCTCCCTGGAATGTAAACTCAGTGATAGTTGGGATTTCATCTATTTCAACCACTTTGGATTCACAGTGCCTAGAACTCTGCCTGACACTGAGTAGATACCAATAAGTACTCAACGAATGAACAGCCCCTTGGAGTGCAGCTTCTCACTGGTTTCTTACCATGTGCACAAGCCCTAGAACCTACATAAGACAATTCACCTTTAGCTCATAATGAAACTGGGACCACTTTCCTGTACCAGGACTTAACTTGAAACACATATGCCCATCATTTCTTCAGAGAAAGGTGAGGAGAATTCCTCCAAAATTTCCCCATTTTGCTTACTCTTTCCAAGAAAGTGTAGCTTTTCCTCCTTAACCGGTTACCCCAAGGAATCCATCACCAAAGTTGGTTTCTACTTTATTGGAGCTCCAGTCACTGTCCCAATCCCTGTTTTGTGGGGTCCTTGTTTCATATGTACTACAAAATATTTAAAATCTTTCATAATTGTCTAACCATGGAAAAGTTGTTATAATTTTGACTATTTAATGAGGATGAATTAAGGAATATTGGATTTGTATTTATTTACGCATAAAAGTATCTAACCCTAAAATTAATAGTGTAATTAACTCACATATCAAATTTGAATATATGTCACAACACAAAGCCTTTCAAAGAGAAATGTATTTTAATGATAAAAGACAGCATTAGCAAAGAAGTTTTCCTATACATATATTTTGTGATATTAAACATATATACTATCAAATATATATATATACCTAAGTGAATAAGAATACAAATTAATGTTTCATGAAAGAGCCGTGCTTTCAAAGGCTTTTAAAAAGGCAAAAAAAGTAAAGTTTATCTTAGAAAATAACACTGAAGAGTTAATGACATCAAAGATCATATTGACTAAAGAAGGAAAACAACAAACTTTTAAAGCTACCTTAACATAAATCTTACTGTGAATATAGAATGCTTTTGAACACAATACATAGAATAATCTCGAAGACATTATGGCTTTCTTCTCTGACACTTTAAAGAACAAGTTTGTCTAATGGCTGCTGAATTGTAAAAATTTCCACTTGATGCGTTCCACTAAATTGCACAAAGCTTTTCACTTTTAAAAGGCCATATAAAAAGATATAAATCAGTTTCCAGAAGAGCTAATATTGGTCCATAACAAAAGTTTACTTCAGGTCATTCTAATATATTGACATTAGAAAACCCCAGTTTAAACAGATTTTTAAACCAATACTAGGCAATAAAAAAATAACCACATGGTTGAGGTTAATTTCCAAAAGCAAACAAAAAAAACTTATTTTTTTCTCCAGAACAGCAGTGGGACAGCTACCCCATATTTATGTTTTTACGTAAAAATCTGTTTTACCATTTGCTGGAATCCCAGCCCAGGAACCACCCGGTGAATGTAGGTGGCTCATGGCCCTGTTTTATGATGACAATTGGTGTCCTCTTGTCTCTTCCGGAAGGGTCTGTTGCAAGGTACATTTTGGCTAAAAAGAGTTGCAAAGACATATAAATTCAGTTGGTTTTGATTAAACTAAAATAATGATACAATGAGAATTCTTCCAATAAGAGTAATAAATCAAATTTCCATTGCCCCCAAGTAACCAGATGCTATTCCACATGAACAATTTCTTATTGATTTCTCTCATCTGCTATGCAAAGTATCATGGGAGCCTTTCACTATTACTTGAAAGAGTTCCAAGCTTTATGGAATTATCTTTATGACATAATTATCCTTATCCTTCTTAATGCAAGAAAATTTGCTAGAAAGAACAGCATTTCTCAAAAGGAAATGGAAAAATCTAGGTTATCACAGTTATGGAGGTTTCACTATTCCCATAATAAAGTAAGGTTTAAGTAGATTTAAATTTTTTCAGAGTAAATTAATATGATTATATTCTAAATTAAGAAGCAATTTTTCTTTCTTTTTTTTTTGCCTTCTATTGTTACTTAAGTTTATTTTTCTTGTTCTCATTTTGAAATCCTTCAGTTTGGAAAAAAAATTCTTTCGTTCTGAAGATAAAAGACAGACATTTCTTGTTTTTGATACATATTTTTGGAGGATCTGGTTAAAAACGCAATCAGGCACTCAGTAATAATCACTCTACGGTTACTGGGTGGTTCGGGGGATATAGCTTACCAGACTTCAGAGATTCTGTTCGCTCAGCTTCATTAGCATCTTTGCCAATCCAAATAAATATCTGAAAAACAAACAATAATAATAACAACATGTACTGTTTTGGGAATGTTACTCAGTGCTAAAATATTTTATTGAAAATTGAATAATAATTGTATTAACTGGTCTTCCTTGTAGGCGTATGGATATTATCCTAGACCCAGAGCTCCTGTGGGTGACCCCAGACCCCTCTAGGATCCTGACTTAAGCTATTATTTTACCTCCTACAGTATTGTGCTCCTGTCACACTTTGGGAAAAACGCCATAATGTCTAGTATTTAAATAATTTAAATAGTTAACTTTAAAAAAAATTAATATATCTTCTGTTTGCATTCTTCACCTTGTCAAATGTGTTGGGCTGAGTACTTTAATACTGAAAAATTCTCCTAAATTACCCATGTCTAAAACACTTTAAATTCACTTGTTCAAGCAATTTTGGTCAAATTAAGTTCTGACTGTATTAAATTCAGACTGAAAGTGCTGGAATATTTGCTTGCAGGGCAGAGAACAAACTAGGACAGCATGGTAATATAAATGAAAAATATGATTTAAAAAATGAAATGCAAAATGGGAAATATTCTAAGAATCTGCAACTACAGAAATAACAGAACTGACTATAAATTATAAATGGAAATAAATACTTCTAAATATGGAAATATTATAGTTCTTGTATTATAATTCTTAAATAAACAACGGGGTTTTATTGACATGGGCTTTAAACCTCACATCTAGAAATGAATAATCTTGGAAAGGACCTGTGATTGGATTGGATCCCCAATTTAAATGTAATTTTTAGACTGAAAGTTAAGGCATAGTATAATGGAATGACTTAGCCATTAGAAACAGACTTAAATGTAACAATCTCTGTGCTTAACTCGAAGACTAGGCCTCATTCAAGTAAGAGTGTCATCATTGTTCTATACAAATTAGTTCCTAAAATATTTATTTTTTCCTTTCACAATTGTTAGTTTTTATAGATAAGAGAAAAAAAAAGGATTGTCAGATATGGCCTGTCAAATCACTATTAATTTTCTGAAAAATAAAGATAGATAGACGGACAGACAGATAGAAAGATAGATAGAGATATAAACAATAACATATCTTATTGTACAGATTCCAAACTGTTCTGTGTCTGCTCCCATTTATTTCTTCCCTAGGGGAGAGGTTCCCTCTACAACCTCTTGTCAAATTTCAAGAAGATTTCTAAATATTTTTCCCTTCCCAATGGCATTATACCCAGAAATCATCTGATGCATTTATTAGTTAAATAAATGTATTAATATATGAATAAATGGGTGAATGAAGTTAACAAATGAAGGAAAAATAGGCAGGTACAAGTTTTTCATCTATAGAGTCAAAGATAGTATCCAAGAATTATTTACTTATCAAGAAATTGACTTGCCACATGTATTCATTTTATTTTCTGCCAAACTGTGCTGACTCTCTTTTAAATACAATCTAAATCCCCAGGCCCATTTATTATTAGACTTTCCATTTTCTCAAAGCAGGTTCTTGCCAGCTCCTAACCATAAGTACACTTTCTTGTTATGAGCAAAATACAGTTTTACCTGTTCCCAAGCATCTAGTAACATGACGTCATCTTCTGCTAGATCATCCTGGGTGAATTCTCCTGGAACCTCTTCAATCTGAAATGTATTAAGAAGCTTTATGATAAAACATGTATTATTTTAGAGCTTAGCTAAAATTTGGTAGTCTTTTTTTCCTTTTCTTTGAAGTAATAAAGATTTAAATCATTGTTCATCTGTTTAATCAGGTATCACAAACTGATGGACTGAAGGGTGTCTTATTTTGGCCAGCACTGTGCATAATATAAGGTGGAGGCCTGGTGATGCAGTGGTTAAGAGCTCAGCTGCTATCCAAGAGGACAGCAGTTCAAATCCACCAGCTGCTTCTTGGAAACCCTATGGGGCAGTTCTACTCTGTCCTATAGGGTCGCTATGAATCAGAATCAACTCAACAGCAATGGGTTTGGTTTTGGTTTGGTGCTTAATATAAACATTGAGTTTGAAGGCCTTTCGGTAGGGCATACACTGTCCATTTGTCCACTGTTCTCTCAACTTCCAGATCTACATGACAAGTTGTTCCATACATTATGTTGCCTGCCTAGTAGCTAAAAACATTTGAGTTTACAGCTTGGGTACTGAATTCTCTTTCATTTCGTAGGTCAAGATTATTTTAATGGAATCAGAAGTCAAAGACATTTCATGAAATCAATATTGTTACACTGTCTTTGTCAATAAAATGACCTAACATAATAGCCCATATGCAAAAATTCACTGTTTTTATTTTTCATAGGTTAAATTATGTTCTCTACAGTTAACTTTAAATGGTAATGAGTGGGTTAGTTTAATCCACCCAATACCAGTGGGCATTTATTAACCTGAGTTCAATATTTTTGATGACAGGTGTCATCAGCTGGACTATGTTTCCCAATTCCTCACTCCCTTCCTCAGCCACATGACCTTGCAGGGCAGTCAAGTGGGTGGAGTAGACTGTGGCCTTGGCTGTGTGACATGCTTTGGCCATTTCACAGTAGCAAATGTGACTTACAGGGGCCCCATTGTGCTCCTGAGCTCTGCCATAGGATGAAAAAGAACCATTGCCATCAAGTCATTCCAATTCATAGCGGCTCTATAAGACAGAGTAGAACTGCCCCACAGGGTTTCCCAAGGAGCGGCTGGTGGATTCGAACTGCCATTCTTTTGTTTAGCAGCTGGGCTCTTAACCACTCTGCCACCAGGGCTCCGCCATAGGAAAAGCAGGCACGAAACCAACCTGCAGCCTGAAGCAGAACCTCTCAGCAGGGACCAGCTCAAGGAGCCTGCAAACCTGAGCATGACAATACATGATTGTTGTTACAGTTTAATGAGCTTTTGAGATTGTTACACAGAAAAGAAAAAAAAAAGATCTGGCCATTTACAGATGGCAAGAAATCTGGTTATATTCTCTTTATACTATACAGAACATTTACCAATCACATAATGATTTTTAAAAAATCATAAATATCACTTACTCTGTGCCAGGCACTATTCTAATGTTTTGTATCTAATAGCTAATTTAATATTCATAACAACTCTGAAGTAGGTGCTATGATTGTGCCCATTTTACAGAGAAAACTATGAAACAGAGAGGGCAAGTAATCAGCCTAAGATCACACAGCTAGTAAGCAATATCACCAGGATTAGAACACAGGAAAACTGGTTCTAAAAACTGTGCTTTTAACCAATAGACTCTGCTACCTCACCTGCATCTACATGTTAAAAGCCTGCTTTCTGATGGTGACGCTGTCTTGCTTGTTATTATCAATCTGTTTTCTTAAAGGGATTCCAATCCCAGAAGGATTCCAAATATCAAAACAAGAAAATGAGTAGATGCAGAGGAAACGTACATTTCTCTTAAAGGCTAATATATGCACATGACACAAAAACAAGCACCAATAGACTGGTTTTTGAAACCTAACTGAGAACAAAGCCTAGGTACTTAATTTTTAAAATACATCTTCAGTGTAAGCAACATTTAATTTATAGCAACATTAGCTATAAATTAAATTAATATAATAATATTAATAAAAAATTATAGAAGCATATGCTGAAAAAGAAGTTGTCTGGATGCAATATCAAATTAACAGTCAAAACATTAACAGATTTTTCTCTGACACGTTTATAACATACGGCAGTGCTAAGATTTCCTGCAAAGTAGGTGAACAAATTAATCAGCGTGGTGCCCAATGACCAACTATTTCTCACAATCTATTATTGAATCTTATTTTTTATGTCAAATCCCTTTTAAGTTTCAACTATGGTTTGTACACTAACAGTTTCTTCTTCATAGTATTTTATTTCTAATAATCAATGTGCCTGTGAAAGTACTTAGGAAATTTTCTTGTGTGTGTGTTGAAAAAGAGAGCTTGTATTCACCAGGATGTGTTGGCCAAACCTGCAGATCAATTTGTACATACCAAAAAACCAATAGCAAACCCATTGCTGTCAGTCAGTTTCTACTCATAGCAACCCTATAGGACAGAGTAGAACAGTCCTATAAGATTTCCAACAAGCTCCTGGTGCATTTGAACTGCCGACCTTTTGGTTAGCAGCCGAACTCTTAACCACTGCTCCACCAGGGTTTCCTAGAAAAGGAATTAATTCTTCAAATGAAAAAATTTACACAAAGGCCATGCATATCCAACAGAGAAGGCAGAATTTTTCTGGTTAAATTGGAGAGAGAAGCTGTAGCCCAGGATAAAATGACTCTTGTACACAGATACTATGACCTCCAATTGCCCAGAATTCAAAGCCTGTGAAGGATTCTAAGATAAAAACACTCCTGTTGGTTTCAGTTAATTTGCAGGTGCATCTACAGCTTTCTGCGATTTTGCCCAGTGATCATAATATTTCCATATTTTTTATTCAGTCAACATAATGAAATTTTTTATTCCTCTGGGACATTGAAGTGTAAAACTTGCCTCATACTAACAAGCAAGACAGGGACACCATCAGACTCAACTCTTGCTGCCCATAGAAACTGTCAAATCATTAAATTAGCAACCACATATGTATTCATACAGCACCTACCCCAAGGTGGCACAGGTGCAAAGTAGATCATGATTAGTAGCTAATATTTTTAAGAGGAGCTTGATTTAGATAGTACATTACAGTACTCCTAATGCTCTCGTGGGAACATCTGGGTGGCGCAAACAGTTAAGTGCTCAGCTACTAGTTGAAAGGTTGGTGGTTCGAACCCACCCGGAGGCACCTCGGAAGACAGGCCTGGTGATCTGCTTCCAAAAGGTCACAGCCTTGAAAACTCTATGGATGGGAAGAGGCTAAAGGAACCCCTGAGACTATCGCCCTGAAACACCCTTTAAACTTTGTACTGAAACCACTCCTGGAGGATACCCTTCAGCTAAATAACAGATTGGTTCGTAAAACAAACATCACCCATGAGTACTATGCTCCTTTAAAAAATCATCTATACGAGCCCAAACAGTCAACATTTACCCTAAAGCAAAGATAAGAAGGTAAAGGGGGCAGGGAAGCTAGATTAATGGAAACTGAGCAACCAGAATGGAAATAATAAGAATGATGACACACTATGAAAATGTAAACAATGTCAATGGACAATAAGTATAGAAATTGTTAAATGGGAATCTAATCTGCTGGATAAACTTTCACCAATAATGCTAATAAAATACTAAATAAAAACCCTATGGAGCAGTTCTATTCTGACACGCATGAGGTCATCATGAGTTGGAATCGACTTGATGGCAATTAACAACAATGCCTTCACACCAGTGCTTTCACATTATGTTGTTGACCCTTCCAATAACCTTGTGCAGGTAAGCTAAATCTGACAATCAAAGAGGTAACATGGTTGGAACACCTCCCAATGCTGTTTACTTCCTATCTCACTATCTTTTAAGACACTTACAATGAACCTTCCAGTTTTGTTAGAGCAGCCATAAAGCCGAGGCGGATGGTCTTCAGCCTGGGTTTCTAGCAGTGGAGAGGTCTGGTAGTCTTTCTTCCCTCCAAGGGAACTCCAGAATTCCTCTGTGGAAAACATGCTGAATTATCCAATGTATTTTCAGGAGCATATGATGGTATTGCTTTACATCAACAAATAATATCATCTCACCTTGACTTAATGTGATTTAAGAAATTACTTACGTATTACCAGGTACTGTCCCCCACTTTGCAACCTATGGAGGGATTCTTAATACCCTATAATCATTAAAAAGTTACTATTTATGAAAAATATAAAGCACGTGATTAGCAATCACACAAAACATAAATTCTGGCTGGTTCCTTTGGCCCCATAGTACACACCTGGTTCCTCCCCTTCCTGAATCCTTGTGGGTTTGCACTTGAGGACACTTGCCAAATACTCTCCTCCTTTCTCCTCCTCCTGGCTAGCACCTCTTCCTAGCCAGATGTAGCCATTGTTTTGCTGCAGTTTCAGGACAAAAACATCATTGGAATTCAATGAACTTGCATCAACATCAACCTAGAGTATAGAAAAGAAAATAACATCACTGCTGACCCTATTAAACATGTCTCAGAAGCTGTGACAGTGACAAACCATCATAACTTTTGTCCTGATCCCAGGAAGTTAGTTTGGGCAGCACTGGGACACAACCACTATGGTGTCAGAAACATTAGAGTTAGAACACTTTGGTCTCTGTCACTTTAATACCCAACTGCCCACAGATGGTGACACAAGGCTCTCAGAATAAAATTAGGCAAAATTCAGTGATAATGAATTGAAGATTTAGAAAAGTTACAAAGATGATATTCAAAGACACCATAAGAACAAGGATGGATTATAATTATTTAGAGAAGAGGGTATAATATTCACAAATGACACAGACAAAACAAAGATAGTTTTTCTGGCCCACTAAAGAAAAGATCTATCAAATAATCAAACGGAAATCTAAAAAAGATCAAAAATTTTAAAAAAGAGACTAGAGTCTAAAGTAGGTGTCATGGACTGAATTACGTCCCCCCAAAAATGTGTGTATCACAAACCATAACCATCAACGCACAAAACCCAACAGATAAGCTAGATAACTGGGATCTTCTAAAAATGAAACACCTATGCTCTTCAAAAGACTTCACCAAAAGAGTCAAAAGAGAACCTACAGACTGGGAAAACATTTTTGGACAGTACAAGTCAGACAAAGGTCTAATCTCCATAATCTACAAGAAAATCCAGCACCTCTACAACAAAAAGACAAATAATCCTATCAAAAAATGGGCAAAGGAAATGAACAGACACTTCACCAAAGAAGACATTCAAATGGCCAACAGACACATGAGGAAATGCTCGTGATCACTAGCCATTAGAGAAATGCAAATTAAAACCACAATGAGATACCATCTCACCCCGGCATTACTGGCACGAATCAAAAACACTGGAAATAACAAATGTCGAAGGGGCTGCTGGGAGATGGGAACTCTTATGCACTGCTGGTGGGAATGCAAAATGATACAACCATTTTGGAAAACGATATGGCGTTTCCTCAGAAAGCTAGAAATAGACATACCATTCAATCCAGCAATCCCACTCCTAGGAATATATCCTAAAGAAATAAGAGTCATCACTTGAGTAGACATATGCACACCTATGTTCATGGCAGCATTGTTCACAATAGCAAAACGATGGAAACAGCATAGGTGCCCATCAACAGATGAATGGATAAACAAACTATGGTACATACACACAATGAAGTACTATGCAACGAGAAAGAACGACAATGAATCTGTGAACCATCTCATAACATGGATGAAACCGGAGGACATTATGCTGAGTGAAATAAGTCAATCACAAAAGGACAAATATTGTATGAGACCTCTATTGTAAAAACCCACGAAAAAGTTCACACACAAAATGTAACAATCTCTGTTGGTTACCAGGGATGGGAGGGGTGGGGGGGAAATACTAAATAGGCAATAGATAAGTAGTATCTCGGGTGAAAGGTGAGACAGTACACAATACAGGGGAAACTAACACAACCTGTACAAGGAAAGGTCATGGAAGCCCCATAGACACATCCAAACTCCCCGAGGGACTGAGTTGCTGGGCGTAGGGCTCTGGGGACCGTGGTCTCGGGGAACATCTAGCTCAACTGGCATGACACTACTTATAAAGACAATGCTCTACATTCTACCTTGGTGAGTAGTGTCTGGGGTCTTAAAAGCCTGTGAGCGGCCATCTAAGATACTCCACTGGTCTCATCCCTTTGGGAGCAAGGGAGAATGAAGAGAAAAGGATACAACGAAAAGATTGGTCCAAAGGACTAGTTGTCCACAGCTACCAAGGCCTCCACCGGACTGAGTCCAGTGCAGCTAGATGGTGCCCGGCTACCACCGCTGACTGCTCTGACCAGGATCACAACAGAGGGTTCTGGACAGAGCTGGAGAAGGATGTAGAGCATAATTCTAACTCATAAAAAAAAAAGAGAGACCAGATTTACTGGCCTAAAGGAGACTGGAGAAACCTCAAGAGTATGGCCCCCAGACACCCTTTTAGCTCAGTGGTGAAGTTACCTCCGAGGTTCACTGTTCAGCCTGGGAGTGGACAGCCCGGTAAAACCAAATGAGACTAACGAGGTACAGGAGTCCAGTGACAAGGGCCAGAAGGCAGAAGGGGAGAAGGAAGCTGATGATAGGGAACACAAGGGTGCATAAGGATATTGTTGATGTGTTGTGAGATTGTTAACCATTGTCATAGGGCAACATTTGTAGTAACTGTTAAATGAGAAACTATTTTGTGCTGTAAGCCTTCGTCTTAAGTGAGAATAACAGCCCAATTGGAAGAGCATAGTCAATGTCACTGAACTGTGTATGTAGAAATTTTTGAAACAGTGTATTTTTGGCTATGTGTATTTTCACCAAAAAAAAAAAAAAAAAAAGGTTGAGAATTTAGAGGGTTAAAATGTAGTGGTGTTGTTAACCAATGTCATAAAACAACATGTGTACTACTGTTTCATGAGAAACTATTTGTTCTGTAAGCCTTCACCTGAAGTACAATTAAAAAAGAAAAAATGTGTGTATCAATTTGGCTGGACCGTGCTTCCTGGTACTGTGTGGTTTTCCTGTATGTTGTAAATCCTGCCTCTATGATGTTAATGAGGGAGGATGGGTGGCAGTTGTGTTAGTAAGGCAGGACTCAGTCTACAAGATTGGATTGTGTCCTGAGGCAATGTCTTGAGATATAAAAGACAGAAGTGAGCAGTGAGACACTGATGAGAAGGCTGAAAGAGAGAAAGCCTTCCCCTGGAGCTGACACCCTGAATTTGGACTTTTAGCCTACTTTACTGTAGGGAAATAAACTTCTCTTTGATAAAACCATCCACTTGTGGTATTTCTGTTGTAGCAGCACTAGATGACTAAGACAGTAGGTAAAAAGATAATATTATGGATTCACTAAATAAGGCTCCCCAGGCTCAGGTAAATTATAGCTCAAAATATAAAAGACTATTCACAGGGAAATAAAAACACAGCACTGATATACTCTTTGGCTTTAACCCAGAAGCTATGAACCCTGTCCAGGGGGTATCTGGGATCATCCAGGTGAGCACAGTTCTGGTCCATGTGGCCACAGAGGAGTAAGAGGGGCCTGGCTGGGTCCGGGGTGCAGGCTGAGGATGAGTTTGAAAGTGGAACTTCTGGGCAGGGGAAAAGGAGGTGCAGAGCCTCAGGCTTGGTGTTGAGTGTGAGGATCCTAGAATGGGCTTTTGTGACTCTGTGAGAACTCTAGCTGACCTGATGATTGTGTGACTGTACGACTGTGTGTGCATGACTCTCTGTGTCACTGTGGGCTTGAGTATGAATCTACGAAAACTAGGAAGATGAAGAAGAACCTGTAAGCAAGACGGAGAAAGAGAAGCTGAGAGGGAGGAGGAAATCAAGAGTGTGAGGTATTCCTGAGACCGAGTGAAGAAAAATATTTCAAGAAGGAAAGAGTGATTAGCTGTACCAAATGATGCTGTTTGGTTAACGACACTGAGCTGCCAGAATGAAGGCATAACCGCAGGGAGAGCTGGATTTAACCAGGGTTGGAGTTTTGTCAGAACCCTTCCCCAAAGAGAACACCAAAGGAGGAAGGACTGCCTGGCGGAAGTTTTAAAGACATGTTCCAGGGATTGGCAACTCTCAGGCAAGTGCCTATAGTCCTCTTTCAGGAGGAATGAGGTCTAATGGACCAATATTAAAGGAATTTATTCAGATGTGATGATGGAGAATTACAGAAACCAAGTCTGGTTTTCAGGACATCTGAGATTTCTAAACCAAATGTTGCCGTATGTATACAGAGGAAAGAACCTGGGTGATAAAGAGACAGGTGACAAGAGGTCCATGCCCAGACTGGTGTGAGATCAGGCAGGTTCTTCTAAAACACAACACTTACAACGTTTTAGCCTCCCAGGAGATGAAAACAAAAAGACTTACACACAGTGATTTTGAATAGTCCCTTTCAGAGAGGCTGGGAGTGAGAAACCTGGCTTGAGAGGCTACAAGGAAATAAGGAGATGCATTGCAGGCAGATGGACAATAAACTTATTAAAATATGAGAGAAGGCAAAATTTATATGTATAGAGGCAGACAAGTTGATGGAATTAGAGGGGATGAGGTAATTCTTGTCTATTGTATTTATGTTTCTGTGATCTCTGAATCAAAGTTATTAGTAGAGAGCAGGGGGTGTTGGAGATTTTGGAGAGAGCAGGACAGGAGGACTGTGATGGATGAGGAGGATTCATGGATTGAGGTATCAGACTTAAGAACTGCTGGCAAGTGCATACTGGAGGAAAGGAACCGGAAAATAGGAGGTGGTTGTCAGAGATTAGACATTTGAAATAGAAATTTCTGAGGTGCTATAGTTAACAGGACCATATGAATGTGAGTTGAAGTGGGTCAATGAAAGATGGTTCTACGAGAGCAAGTCAAGAAATGGAGACGTCAGAGTGATGGAGACAGTGAGAAAATTGCTGTAGCCAACAAAGAACGAGAAGAGAAGGACTGGTAGCTCAGTAGATGACAGAATGGGAGGGTTGAGGAGGGAGAAGAGAGCCTGATAAAGAGGAAGCAGGTCAGAGACAAGGGAGAGTAAAAGGGATCCCCCACACTCCAACCCAGAAGCACTAAGGTAAGGTGGCACTGGGGAGAAACACAGCCTTTTCTTGAGAAGATTGTATGGGAACATGTGTCCTCAGAGGACAACCACAGAAAAAGAAGGGAAGGAGAAAGGAGTCTTAGAGAAGAGATTAAGGATGGAGGGATGCAATGACCCACCCAGTTTTAAGGACTCAGCTGACCAGCTTCTGCAAATGGAAAGGGTTAGAAAATGCTTCCAGGCTCAGGGATAAGCAGAGTAAGCATGACAGTTTAGGGGTGAATTAGGAGTTTTGATGGCTACTGAGGTGACTGAGATATGAGGGATGAAAGAACTGTCCTGGGGGCCAAGACGCTCAGCTACTGAGAACCCTGGAGGTCTTCTAGTCTTATGGCACCACGATACGGGGTTTGATTTCTTTCACAGCTGCTAACAGAGACAGCTTGTTTGGCCAGTTGAGTTATGGTTCTGGTCCAGTGTGGCAAAGCCTGCTTCCCACATTTGTTACACTTGTGCAAACAAGGGCCTTCCCTCTCAGATTTCCCCAGTGCAGTCACCTGACCATCACCCACCATCCATCTTGCCCCAGGCCTTTCAAGATAAAGCATAAGCTGTCTCATGCCTTTGACAGCTTGATTTGTTGCATTTTTCTTAAAATTCATTTGTTTAGGTACAATGTAGTTGAAAAATGTGAGAGACCTGGTATCTGGAGTTTAACTTTTCACTCAACTCTCTTGATTTTAGTATTCTTTATTGTGGACAGTGGATTAATTATAGAAATAAAGGGAATTCGCTTGCCAGTTTTTTAAAGACTAATATTTGCTGACAGCCCAGGTCCACTGGGAAGTCCATAACCAGGGCATGTTTTATTGAATGCATGACATTACCTCCATAATTCTGGTGATAGATGCCAGGTTTCTCCGGACTTGAAAGAGGCGGATAGGGGGAGCAGGTGCCTGACCTCCTTCCTTTGATGTTCCATTCTTGTAAATAATGAGTGGTTTGTCTTTGAACAAACTCAGCAGGTGAGTAGGCTCCTTGCCTTGGGAGACCCGGATCTAGGGGTAGGGGGAGGAAAATAAAAGAAATATAATAAAGGGTGCAATGAAGGTTGTATTTCCAAATGTGTTTTTATTTTTCTTTTTGAAAACAAAACAAAAAATAACTAATAAGTCAAGAGCAGGGGGAATGATGATTAATAGAAAATAAAGGTTAATGTTGATCACGCAGTTTCCTAGCTGACTTAAGGATTGTGGGTTTGTTGCTTAGGCACAGCATCCCTAAACAGTTTCTTATCAGCAGAAACATCAACCTACTGTCAAGCTTTCTGCTTCCAGAAAGCATTAAAACGGAAGTTTGTTCATCTACTTCAAAAGAGAAAACAACAACAAAGTACTGATGTATGCCATTTAATAGGAAAATTACTCTTTTTTTTTTTTTTTTTTTTAAGTGTACCAACATTTTACAGTGTTTACAGATGGGCTTGGTTCTTTTGTGAGATCTCTTTGGGACCTGATTCGGAAGGTTGAGAGATATTCATTCAAATGCTTCAAAAAATAAGACAACCCAAAAATCACATTAAATTATTTCTGCATTCATATCTGTGAAATGACAAAAATTAATCATAAATCCTTATGGGGAAGGATAAAAGATTTCTACCTAAACGTAAAAAGAACTGGCAAAATTCAACTGAATACATTTTCTGTTTTTTAACTTTCTTATAGAATTGCTATTAATAGATATGCTTATTATATCGAATACAACATACAGTACAACATAAGAACTTTTTAGGAGGAGAAAATTGAAGAAAATAAATGGTCAATTATTTGCTTAGTTTCACTTATTAGCTTACTGTCAGATACTGAACTAGAAATGAATTCCCAATTTCTTACATAACTTATTGATGCATTTTTTTTTTTTTTTGACATAAAGAGTTCAAATTCTGTGTCAGTTCTCTTTTTTTTTTTTTTTTTTTTCCCATTTGTTCTGCCCTATGCTATATTGCTACTGCACTGTCTTACCTGCCCTGGTCTGTCTTCTTACAGAAGCCAGGTAGATGAGAATGCTGAAGCTTATAACATTGAAGGGAGGCCTAAGGAGTGTTGAAAATAATTGACTTCACAGATACTATTCAGTTAGTATCCATTCAAATAAGTGAGCTTCAAATTATGAAAATCTCTACTGAGTCATAGCCCTAGGGCTGGGGGTCAGGGAGCAAGGGGTACCAAAAACTGTTGGTTGGCCTAGTATTTTACGCAATGTTAAGAGACTTGCCAACATGAGAAAAAGGAAGTCACTGATTAAGATGCATCCCCTTCTGTTAAAAGTGGGTGAAAGATGAAAAACGCAAATTGAAAATTTTTAGTACTACTAATATACTCTACAAAGGAATTTTTAAAATAGCAATACTTTGTTTGTGCGTTATTGTAAACTACTGCCATCTAGTGATTAAAGTAAAAATTACTATTTCATTGTTAATTTAGGAGTCAACTGTCTAACAATGAAAATTCATTAAATGGACACATCAAATGTTCTACTATGAACTATAGAGTTTATAAGGCACAATGCATGTATTAGAAGTTTTTACATAATCTGATAAGGAATAATTTAAAAATTAATTAGATGACATCAGTTCTTAGCTAGAAATATTTCATCCCAGAAATGAATATTTCATGAAATGGTCTAGTGCATTTAAATAATTTAATCATGTTTTTAAAAGTTAATTCATAAAACAAATACTTAATACATAGTTATAAATGTAGATCTGACTTGCTTTATATGTCTATTAACAAATGCCTTAGGGAAACTAGCAGGAAGACCAAATTCAACCGCCGCCACATCTGAGATTTAATGTTTTAAACTATCTGACTTGCCTCTATATTTAATTATTACATTTGAAGAAGCAAATGACACATTTATAAAGATGTGAAAAGAAAACAAAAGAGCTTGCATATCACATAGAATCTCAGCTGGCTTGACATCAGGCATGAGGAAGTTAAACAGGGACCTCCCTGCAAAGGGAATGTTTAAAGAAGCTCTATCAGAAATGTCCCCGTGCTGGGCAAAGGAGAACCTGCTTTCAGGTTAAACCTCAGTCTGAAAGATGCTTTTTCCAGGAGACGCAGCAGATTCCTTCACTGAAACCAGCCAGAAGGAGAACACCCAGACAGAGTGAGCTAGGAAAACGGGAGGTAAGAGAATCAGAGAGAGAAGGAGAAATGGAAGGAGGGAAGGAGAGAAGAAAGAAAGAGAAGGAGAGAACACTAGGGAGGAGTAGGTAGCCACAGTCGAGCAGCACACTGGAGGAAAACAAAGCTTCCTTTAGTCTGCATTTAGGTTGTACAGTAAGGAGTTAAATAAGCAAAGACCAAGAATTTCCTGAGATTACTAATAAGGCTCCTGAAACAAGGAGCAGATACTCCACCATAAACATACGAGCTGCAGCTGAGAAAATAGAAATGAGTGTGGAATCAGGTTAGAAACGGTCCCTTAGATCCAGTGAGGAGAGCTAGACATTGATATTGGAATCCCATGGTATAACATTCAAAGTTATAACGAATATGTCAATATATTAACACACTGTCTCTACTCTGTGCGTGTGTGCGTGTGTGTGTGTATAAAACAAAGCTGGCTCATGTATATTTATATGGAGTTGCCATTTTGAATTTTGGTCCAGTCAACTCAACAAATTATTTTGTCATTTTCATAAATTCCCAAAGAGCTCATCTCTCACCTCCCTCTCACTATCTTATCCCTTTCCTTTTCCTCCCCCTTCCTTTTCTCCCCTTTCCTTCCTCCTCCAAGATTTTCCTTCTTTCCCTCCTATCTTTTTTCTTCCTCTTATCTCTTTCTATTTCTTCTCCCTCTCTTTCCTCTCTTCTCCTCCCCTCTTATTTTCTCTCCCTCCCCACCTCTAAATATTTTTCTCTTCCTCCCTCTTCCCCTACTCTTCCTCTTCCCTTTGCTTCCTCACCGCCGCCCCCCACCCCCCGCCATTTTTGGGGATGTCGAACTTTGCTTCAGTCAAGATTCTGGTGCCTAAAAGAAAAAAATAAAGATCCATGCTCGCCTATCAAGGTTTACTTCAGTTTGGCCATGCAGAAGATAACATATGCCCTTTCATAATAAGAAAATATTTTTCTAAACTTTTAACCTATTAATTAGAATTATAAATCTGTGCTTGTTCTACAGTGTTGTATTAGTTTCCTACTGCTGATATAACAAATTAACTGCAAATTTAGTGGCTTAAAACGACACAGATTTATTATCTTACAGTTCTGCAAGTCAGAAGTCTAAATGCGTCTGAGAGAGCTAAAATCAAGGTGTTGGCAGGGCTGCATTCCTTTTGGAGGCTCTAAGACTCTGTTTCTTGCCTTCTCCTGCTTCTAGAGGCCTTCTGCATTTCTTGGCTTGTGGTTCTATCCCTCCAATTTCAAAGCAGCAATGGCATGTCAAGTCCTTCTCACACAGAATTACTGTGATTCTGACTTTTTTTATGCCTCTCGCTAGCACTTTTAAGGATCCTTGTGATTACATGTTCCCACCTGGAAAATGGAAGCTAATCTCCCTATGTTAAAGTCAGATGGCTAGCAACCGTCAATCTATCTGCAACCTTAATTTCCCTTTGCCCTGTAAGGTAACAGGTTTACAGGTTCTAGGGATCAAGTAATGCACATTTTTTGGGGGGAGGGGCAATCATTCTATCACAACTATTTAACGATAGCTGGACGTGATAGCGCAAGTCGAACAGTTTGAATGTTAAGTAACTGTCATGACTGACATTGATGTGATTCTAAAGATTCTTCGGGGCTCATAAATCTGTTAGTAGTTGATTTTTGGTTTTGTTTTTTATTTTACTTTTGTTTGCTTTCTCTTTTCCAGAATCTCAGAGAACCAGTATGACATGAGTGTAGCAATATTTGAATTCCAAAATGAAAAAAAAAATTAGTATCAAGAAAGGTCAAATTCCCACTCCAACTTGGGGAGAGGGCCTTTAACTAGAAACTAGATTAATGTGCTGTATTTAGTTCAGAAGTAGGTTAGCAGAACTTTAATTTGTGTGAGTTTTTATGGATAAAAATATCCCAACCTGCACAGCCTGTCCTCCAAGGGACCGGTCCAACTGAACAGTCAGGAAGGCAGATGTTGTCAGCTCATCTCTCGTGGCATTTCTTCCTTGCCTAGGGGAACCATGATAAAACAAATCAGTCTATATTTAAGTTTTAAGACTTCCTAATATAGACATTTCAAGCAGAGCCTTAAGAAATTATGAAAGATCAAGGAGAAAACAACTATTTTAACATAAGCCTTGAAAGCTATCGGTTTTTTTTTTTTTTTTTTTTGAAAGTACTAACTTTGATGGGACTAATGAGGCACAGCAGTGCAGGGACAAGGACTAGAAGGCAGGAGGGGACAGGAAAGCTGGTAATAGGGAACCCATGGCTGAGTACAGACAGTGCTGCCATGTCATGGGGTTGTTACCATTGTTATAGGGCAATATGTGTACTAACTGTTTAATGAGAAACTATTTGTCCTGTAAACCTTCATTTAAGGTACAAAAAAAAAAAAAAGAATTATCTATGTGAGATCAAATTGACAACAGCAATTCAAAAGGTTTGATGGGAAGCCTAGGGGGCAGTGAGTTGAAGATAATTGTGCTGGAATAATTTGGAAAAGGATAGTGAGAATAGCAATACAACAAGAATGTAATCAATGTCACTGAATTGTACATGTAGAAATTTTTGAAATGATGTACCTTTGGCTATGTATATTTTCACTGAAGAAAACCAAAAAAAGGTCCTCCAAGGTCGAGAAGGGAGAGTGTTGACATGTCGTGGGGTTGTTAACCAATGTCATAAAACAATATGTGTACTGTTTAATGAGAAACTATTTGTTCTGTAAACCTTCATCTAAAGTACAATAAAAAAAAAAATTAAAAGAAAAGAAAGTACTAACTTTGAGCCATGAATTGTTCTGTGTATTGTTTAGAATTCTCTCCACTGTATAGGTGAAGAAATTGAGCTTAATTCCTTACATAATTGACTAAGTAATCAGATCTGTCTGACTCCAAGTTGAAGCTGTCTATTTTGGAAATCCATCTCCATAGAGAAGATAACCCATTTGGATAGCAGAATATGAGCCAAACCTGGTCAGACTGGATATTGGAGGAGTTTCATCTTTCTATGAATATTTGGTCAGCATAGAACCAAATATCTGGAACCCAGAAAATTCAAGAACATAATCACCAGAAGTAGGCAAAGGAGAAGCCTCATTTTTGTCTTTCTCACAATTCTTCAAAGGCATTACCAAGAAAGCTATACAAAAGTCTAAGCTGCCAGCAACCCAGATAAGGGTCGATAAATCAATGGGTCCAGTTGATTTACAACTTCTCTTGCTAGGGTAGCTTGCGGTTTAATTCTGAATCACTAGCTTAATCTGTAAGGCAACTTTTGGGAGATTTTCCTGTTTTATGAGTTTATGGAGAGGAAAGAAAAAAACCATTGACCATTGTTTTCTTTAGCCAACTCTTCCATCTCTGTATGATGACTGACTAGGAGTTAGCAACAAGAATACTAATCCTGGAATTGGATTTTGAACACATTCAACAGTAACCCCCCATCCTGGGCAACACACACCCTGGGAGGTGAGAGCATGTGTTATTTACCTCAGAATTTTTCAGTACACCGGCATAGGCTAAATGGTTGATGTAATAATGTTCTACAGAAAGGAAGGTAAAATAAAAAAGAGGGCCCTGCATAGGGCAGGCATATCTGTCTGTAAGAAAATGAAAAATGTTTTCCCTAATTAAAAAAACAAAACCAAACCCGTTGCCATCAAGTTGATTCCAACTCATAGCGACCCCATAGGACAGAGTAGAACTGCCCCATAGGGTTTCCAAGTAGCAGCTAATGGATTGGAACTGCCGACCTTTCAGCTAGCAGTCAAGCTTTTAACCTCTGTGCCACCAGGGCTCCTTCCCTAATAAAGGCACTCATAAAAACATGATTTTTAAAGTTGATAGTTTAAATTTTCTATGAGCCTATCATGTGAACAGACCCTCCCAGGAGCCACCCTGAGCACACAGCCATGGGGAGAAACAGAGCTGCATGGTGTTTGTCCTCACCAGGGTCTGTTACCCCTCCTCACACATCAGCCACATCTGCAGTTTCCTAGCCCTTTCTATGTTTTGCTTATTTTCTGAAGGAGAAAAAAAAAATTCAACCAATTAATTTAAACAACATCACCAAGCACTTGCTTCTATTTGGCATTCACTTTTCCCCCCTCTGGAATATTTCAAGCAGTTAACTTAAATAATACTACCAAAGTCTTGTCTTCTGACATTGTCAATAAAGACTTCACTAATCTTGAGCTCCTCTTCCTGCTAGATTCCTGTCAAAATGACCATGGCCACATACACACAAATTAAAATTAATTTGCTTTACAGATGTATTACCCAGGGGATCAAGTTTTCCACGATAATCAAGATATAACACCGTCTATGTCTGCCTCTAATTTTGAAATCTTATGCCGAGGGGGAGAAAAAAGCAATCTATTTTGTCTGACATGACTTCTTTTTTATACATCTGTGGTGCTTATTGCTCATTAAAAATAAATGCCCCATGAAAATGGAATTTACTGCTTCAAGAGATTCATCACTGTCACTGTTCAGTGTTTGCAGAGTTTCATTAGCCAACAGTGCAGAGGAAAGACCACTGCTGAAACCATCTTTCTGTTATCATTTTAGAATATAAGTGGTTTCAGAAATAAAAAGACAAATTTGTGTACTTGGAAGCTGATTTAATTTCAGTCTTTCATTTTTAACTCTACCTCCTGAACTTAGCCTTTTTAATTCCTTGCATCAAATTATCACATAAATTGAAAAGTTTCATACCTACACAGGGTGGCTGCATTCAGGCCTTCGAGTCAAACAGACTGATAGACCAAAGTTCGAAATATTGCTTCACTAGTCACGAGAGTTGTAACTCTGGGTTAAATTACTTAAATTGTCAGATTCCCTTTTTAGAAAATAGGCTGGTTGTGAGGAAGAGAAATAATATATGGAAACATCTAGTACTTTGCTGGTACAAAGATGCTGCTAAACAAACGGCTGCTATCAAGATGGCATCTTAAGTACAGGTAAATAGCTAAATACATTCATCGCAGACAGGATACAGAGTGACTGTGGGGTTAGAAATACCACGTGGTACACTGGTTCTCATCAGTGGCACAGTGGTTAAGAGTTCGGCCACTAACCAAAAGGTCAGCAGTTTGAATCCACGAGCTGCTCCTTGGAAACCCTATGGGGGCAGTTCTACTCTGTCCTACAGGGTCGCTATGAGTCGGAATCGAACCGACTTGACGTCAGTGGGCTTTACGGATACCTTAGAATCTCAGGAGTCCCATCCCTGATTCTGATTTATTTGGTATGGGATAGAGGACAGGTATTTGTATTTGTGAAAAATTGTCCAGGCTTTTCCACTGTGCAGCTAGTGTTTAGAAATATTGCCTAAGGCAGTGCTTGTCAATTATTAATGTACATATGACTCATCTGGGGATCTTATTAAAATGAAGGTCAGGGGTGAGGCCCGAGAATCTGCATTTCTAACAAGCTCCCAGGTAATGACAATGCTGCTGGTTTCCAGACTACCCTTGGGTTAGCAAGAGCCATCCCATCTCCTGAACTTGGTTATGCTGATGGCACTGTGCAGCATAAGTGGTCAGACTGTGGGGACAGACGTATCTCTGTCGTCTAGTCTGATGCTCACCAAAGAAAAATATCACCATATCAGCAGAGACCTGAGTCTATGTTCACTCAGTACGCTGACTGATGGTTGGTATCACCATGTAAGCAAAGGTAGGATCCTGTCCCTGGCCTCGTATCTTCCACCCACACCTCTCAGCTGTAAGACCTTTTTTGAGAACTCTTTTCTTTTTTCCAGTCTTCTCTGCAATATTGTATTTTACCTGATTACACTTGATAAAATCAAGTGAAAAGTTAAAGATAAAAAGTTAGATGATACCACATTATATGATTTGCTTCAAAATTCTTCTCCTTTTGAAATAATCCAGCAGGGTTACTCAGTTGGACATTTGATCCTTCCTCCGTGAGCAGGGCCTTGTTACTGATTCAGACTAAGCAAGCCAAACCTTCAATTAAGTCAAATCATTATGCAAATTCATATGAGATGTGGATAAACTGCATTATTTTCTCCATTACTGATCTGAATTTCATAAGGACAAAGAATAAGAATGCATCGATTTGAGGTTTCTGGAGTATGAAATGGAATCAGAAATTATATCCCGTACAAAGTTAGCCTTGCCGCAACTTTGCAAATGCAATTCAGGATGGTCCTTGGTGAGTTTTAACAATAAGAAGACATGGCCCAACATTGACCAGGTGGACTTTTTGCCTGCACAGAAGATGAGATATTCAACTATGAGTCCACTAACAGTATGCTACAGTTTTGGATATCAAAACTTTTTTCCCAGAATAGAGAGGATGATTTTTATATCATTGCCTCATGCCCAAGGACAGCAAGTACAAAACATACTCAAAATCATGTCCAGAGAAAAAATAATGAACTATATCTCTATAATGCTATACAATGCTCACTGGGGTTACTACAGGATTATTCTCCCTAGTACTGCATGCAGTTTAATACTCTGGAGTAAAAGCTGGTTCCTCTAACACTTGAGATCTTCTCAAAGAGGTAAACTTACCATGTGTAGATAATCTGCCCTCTGGGATAAGTGTATAGTACAATGTAGCAGTCACCACCATAAAATTCACCATATGAGTTTTCATTAATTGGAATCCTACCATTACTTTCTACACGCCAAATCTGCAAGAAATGGAATATATGTACCAAAGTTAAATTTTTATTGATCCTATAATACTTCTCATAAGCTTTAAATAATTTTCAGTTTAGAGCTATTAAAAAAAGAAAGAAAAAAAAAAACCTGTTATTGTTGAGTCGATTCCAACTCATAGTGACCCTATAGGAGAGAGCAGAACTGCCCCATAGGGCTTCCAAGGCTGTAAATATTTATGGAAGCAGATAGCCACATTTTTCACCCACAGAACGGCTGGTGGGTTTGAACTACAGACCTTCAGTTAGCAGCCAAGTGCTTTAACCAGGGCTCCACCAAGGCTCCTTGATCTACAATAACCAACTTTTTTTTTTTTCCAGTTTTGAGCCATTGTGAATAGTGCTGCTATGAATATTCTTATACAAGTGTTTTGGTGGACAAAGGCTGCTTTCTATCACTGTTGATGTCTCTTTAGCTTTTTTTTTTTCTTAATATTTTGTTAGGTTTTAGGTGAAAGTTTACACAGCAAATTATAGTCCCATTCAACAATTTATGCTCAAATTGTTCTGTGACATTGTTTACAGTCCTCGAAATGTGTCAGCACTCTCACCATCTCCCTCCCACCTGCCCTGTTTCTGGACCCCTGGTGGCACAGTGGTTAACAGCTATGGCTGCTAACCAAAAGGTCGGTAGTTCGAATCCACCAGCCACTCCTTGGAAACTCTACAGGGCAGTTCTACTGTCGTATGGGGTCGCTATGAGTTGGAATCAACTCGATGGCAACGGGTTTGGCTGTTGTCGTTTTTTTGCCCTGTCTCCATCCATGCAGTTTCCCTGCCCCTCCTAGCCGTCTCATCTTTGCTTTTGGGTAAATGTTGACAGTTTGGTCTCATTTAGTTGACTGTTTAAAAGAGCACATTCCTCACAGGTGTTATTGTTTATTTTCTAGGCCAATCTATTATTTAGCTAAAAGGTACCTCTGGGAGTGGCTTCAGTTCCAGGTTAAAACGGTATCTCAGGGGCATTAGTCTCGGGGATTCCTCTAGTCTCTATCCAGAAAGTCAGGTCTTTTTTATGAGTTTGAGTTTTGTTCTACATTTTTCTGCCACTCTAACCAGGACCTTCTATTGTGACCTGAATGGTCGGTGGTGGGAGCTGGGCACCATCTAGTTCTGGTCTCAGGCTAGAAGAGGTTGTGATTCACGTGGGCCATTACCCCTGCTGACTAATTTCTTCCTTGAGTCTTTGGTTTCCTTCATTCTCCTTTGCTCCCAATGGGAAAAAATCAACTTTTGAATTATTTTGCTAACTAGTTTAAAAATTAAGCAAAGGGAAGGAATTTTATCAATCTGGAAATTTGTTTACTGACTTCAAAACTGCTTATATTCCTTTAGTACTCTCCATAGTATTTAGCTCAATTCTGAGCCCAGTGGTCAATAAGTACCTATTGATTGATAGATCAGTAAAAATAACATGACACTCTAGTAAAATAATGGACTACAATATTCGGCTCAAAGACCTTTCAACTTTATAATAAAGTTTTCATCAGGCATGAGATAATTTGTTTTGTTTTTCTTTCTCCTCATGCTTTAAGACATGAGACTATAATTTTTTCCAGGCAAAAGTTGGTAGATTTTGACTAAATAATGACTGCTTTTTTGAAAAGGCATCATCCAGGCATGAGACTGAAAAGGTATGACAAGGGATAAAAGCAGGCAGAACCTCCTACTTCCTCACCCTCATTACAGCTTAAAGACGCAAGAGAGTTGTGTAGATTAAACAGGAGAGTAACATATGAATGAGGGCTGCCAGGCAGTGCTATACACACAAACACCCTCTTCATGCCTGGGTCCTGGGAAGGGTAGAATAGATCCTTTGCCTTGAAATGTGGGGATTAGCTAGTGGAGAGAGCAGTGCAATGCTTTCAGAGACAAGCCTCCTCATGCCATCCAATAGTAAGCTGAGGAGAAATGGCAGCACTGCCTCGCTAAACCAGAGAGCCTACACAGCCCCCGAATGTCAGCAGCCCTGGGGTGGCACAGGAGGACATCTCAGTGATACTGTGGCCTGAGGTTGAGACTATAGCCTGGCACATAGACAGTGCTGGGAAGCCAAGTCCACCCCACTGGCCCCCTAGCTATGCCTCCTGTGTTGATCTCCAGGAGAGGATGCCTCGCAACCAGTGCTGGAGACAGACCCAGACCCAGAAGTCAATACCCTTCCACTAGCCATAAGGGATATCTGTGACATTCTGTTAGCATCCGTCACCCTCAAAACCCCTTCCCTGCTTAGAGTCACACTTCACATCTTTAAAAAAAGGAAAAAGTATTTCCCAAATTTCTTGAGTATATTCTTTGGTCCAGTCATTGTGGCATGCCCTGGGAATACAGAAATAAAATATGCAATTCTTAACCTTGCAAATAAAATATGCAAGGAACTGACAAGAGGTCTAATAGGGGAAGCATGTAAGGAAATGAACAATTCTTATTGTGTTCTTATGTTATGGTACTTACATGATATGGTCTGTGAAAAATACCATTTATGGGTTGAGTGCAGACTAAACCACTTAAGAGCACAGAGGTAGGCTATTTCAGTGCCGCAGGCAGGCATCTGGGAAGAGGTACAGCTTGTGGCTTAAATGAGTTACCAAGGAGGAGAGAGGATGTTAGCCAGATGGTGGAGAGGAGGGGCAATCAACATAGTGGAAGGGCGAGGCAGGAAGGAAGGTAAGGGTTAAATCATGGAAGGTCTTGTGCGTGCAGCTGAAGATGGAGGTTTTTAGGAAAACTATCAAGAGCCATTAAAAAAAATTTGAAGGGAAAGTAACATCATCCAGCTTTCAATAAGTTAGATGACTCCAGAGTGGACTGGGTGTGAAGAAACTTAAGTCAGGGAGAATGATTAGGGGATTTTTATCATTGGTTTTCTAAAATGGGATAATCAACAAATTCAATTCAAACCAAAAACCAGATCAAACCTGTTGCAGTCGAGTAGATTCTGACTCACAGCAACCCTATAGGACAGAGCAGAACTGCCCCTTAGGGTTTCCAAGGAGCAACTGGTGAATTCAAACAACCAACCTTTTGGTTAGCAGCTGAGCTCTTAACCACTGCACGCTACCAGGGCACCAAACTCAATACAAATGCTCTAAATAAAAAAAATTTAAAAACATCTCTACTTTTAGCACATAACACATGCCCAATTTGTTTTTGTAAAGAAACAGCCTATAAAATGTGGTGGATGGACAAGCTGATAATAGTTGGTACATTCATGGAACAACACACCCTCCCTGGGCCATCCCAGACATGGGCTTTCTGAGAGCAGGAACAATTCTGGACTGGAAACAAGATGGTCGGGTTCCAGTGCTAAGTCTCTAAGACGATAATTAGGTGATCTTTAAAAAAAACCACCTAACTTCTTGGAATCTCAAACTACACATTTGTAAACTGAAGGTTAGACAACATTTCTTCCACACTTAAATTATATGATTTAATATGCAGTCTTGGACTATCTTTATTATTAAGTAAAATTTACATTTTGTAAGGTTTGTAGTTTCCTGAAGTCATAGTTCCACGTATAAGTGGGCTTGATAAGAACAAACAAACAAAGCCAAGTAAATACCTCCACTTCACCAGAACCATCATCCACCATATTGTGCTGGGCTGCCATCTGCGGAGAACTGTGTAATTTTGAGGCATCGAATGGAATTTGTTTTATCTGAGCCACTTTCTCTGTGACATATACTTTCCCGAAGCCATCACTCTGATCTTTATCTCGCCAGTCCTTAAAGAACTGTTTAAAGATTGGTGTTTCACCTCCTTCTGGAAGAACTTGAATCTGAAATTTTAAAAAACCATAATAATAAAGAGGAAATTAAGAGATTGAGGAAAAACAATGTAGTGGTAGAGAAAAGATTGTAGTGGGAATGAAAAGATTGTCCTAGTTTCTGTGATCACAGATGTTAACTTAGAAGCAGGAGTCCTTAAAAAAATGAATGAGAAAACAAAAAATTATCAAATATGAAACTAAAATAATCCAGCCTTTCTTTCTCTCATAACGTAACATATTGCCACTGATACCAGATGTCTGAGATGAGAGTTAAGTTTTTTCACATGTTGTCATTGTGGTTAAAGTAAGTTTGACTTTTTTTTTTTCTCATTAAGGTTCACAAGAGGTCTTTGATCTGGAAGAAATTATCTCATTGTGTGACTTGTGCCAGGACATAAAAATGAAGAGACTGGACAAGGCTGAAAGACTCAGAAAGGGAAAAAGTAACTATCCAGTGTCTAGTTTAATCTTGATGGAGCCAAATATTATCTGGGTTTTAGCCAATGTCTGCAGAATTTGCTGTAAGAAATCACTAGTGCTTTTAGTTCATTCAGCTGTGGTTGGTTATCTTGAATTAAAGTGGATGGGCTCTTGTCCTCATCATTCAGCCTTATTGAGGGTCTGACCTCTCACTTCTGCAAAATTCTATCCCACACGCAGATTAAGTTATAGGAATATATGATACCTGATTGCTCACATTCAAGTGAAGAATGACTTTGCATGCATACATTACTTTAAACCAAATTTTTTCAGGAATTTTATGGAAATATCATGGGCTCCCATGTGTATATTTTTTTCTAACCAGTTCATTTCCACACGTACTTGGGTATTGGTGGAATAATTCATTTTCTCTAGAAATTCTTCAGCTGTCTTCATTGCAGCCTTTCTCTCCTGAGGATTAGCATGTTTACCTAAAATACAAGATAAATTAAAGAGAGACATATATGACTATGAAATACTTGTATATCAAAATATACAAGTATTTCATATTCATATATACAATTTAAATATATCGATATGATGGCAAAATATTTCCTAGTACATTGAATAGATTTAACAATACAGTAATGAAAAACATTTATAAAAATATTCTTTTTGTCTTGCCCAAATGCTTTCTTTAACCCCCTAATCCCTGGCAAATAATGTTTGTAGAAATAAAATATGATTTTGATGGCTGCATATATGTGAGCTATTTATAGAGCATGTCTCAGAAAGCTAGGCTTTTTTTTTTTTTTAACCAGAAAAAAATCTTTTCTTTATCTTTCTGATAAAATGCCTACAAATCTGAAATGCAACATCCATGGCATCTTTCACCTTTCCATATGAAAATTTGTTTTGCAGCACCATGGTCCAAAATAAAGCATTCCTCAGAAAGCAGCATTGCCATGGAGAAGGGGTTTTCTTCTGCCACCACGGTCACATTCATGGATCCACTGGCATCTGAAACCTAATATAAAAACCATGAGCCCCAGGTTTCTTTTTGAAATGATAAAAATGTTAGAATTGAGATCATGGTGATGGTTGTACAACTCTCTAAATACACTAAAAACCATTGACTTGTACATTTTAAAAAGGTGAACTTTCTGGCATGCAAATTACGTCTTAACAAACCTGTTTCAAAGAACAAAAATAAGCAAACAAAATACCCATGAGCCCATTTATACTCCAAAAGGTCTTTTTAAGTACTTTGTGTAAAAGAACTACTACTAACAAAGTTGTTTTGATACTGCGCCAGAAACTTGTGGGACATCAGAAAATAATAGTGATAACAATAATGTCCAATGTTTACTGAGATCTTTGTAGGTACTAGGCACTAGGCTATCGTTCTCATGTGATTTTATCCTTTAGTGTTTGTAGCAATCCTTTAAAGTAAGTAATAGTCTTACACTCACTATATACACATAGAAAACTGAAGCTTACACATCCATTCATTCAACATTTACTGAGTGTCTACTATACACCAGGCAGGCATTGTGCTAAAGGCACTGATATGTTATAGTTCATGCCTATAGATTTTCTTCAATACATATTTTTTCCAATTTTCCAATGTTGGTTCTGTAATTTAAGTATACTTTGTGTAAATTATCAAAGTAAATTTTCTCTGTCAGAAATAAAATTTTTATTTACCTGGACTCTTAAGGTTTGGAAAGGACTACAACATATACTTTTTAAAAAATTTTAGCTGCTTTTAAAAAGTTGAAGGTGATATTAATGCTCATTAATGATAAAGGTCCCTCCCTTGACCAATATTGAAGTTTTGTAGCACTGCGGTGAGGTTTAGATTCTGTATTTTTAGAAAACACCCCAGGTGATTCTGCTTCCCAGCCTTGTTTCACAACCCTAAAATAATTTCAAATGGACCTTATACTTTAGATGCATACAATGCACTGCCATTCCACCAGGGGGAGCCAGTTTTAGGATTAACATTTCCACACCAAAATATGTCTTTAGTACACAATGCTGTCCAAGAAGGAAAACAGTTTTGTTTGATGATGCGAAATAAAAGATATTTGTTAAGCTGTTGAAAAAGCTCGAGAAAGAGTAATAAGAAATAAGCAGCTACAAAGTATTTAACAATTTCTGTAAAGCTTATATTAAAACTCAGCATTTAGCAGAAATGGCAACCACATTTTCCTTTGTCATCTAGGAAGAACTCACTTCCCCTTTATAAAAAGGAACTTATGCTACCCAAGTTAGTAATTTGATCTTCATTTAAATCACAGAGTTTCTGAGCTAAAAGTTTCCTTAAACCAAAAAACCAAACCCACTGCAGTCAAGTTGACTCCTACTCATAGCGACCCTAAGGACGGAGTAGAACTGTGCCACAGGGTTTCCAAGGCTGTAATCTTTACAGAAGCAGACTGCCACATCTTTCTCCTCTGGAGCCACTGGTGAGTTCAGACTGCCAACCTTTCAGTTAGCAGCCAAGTGCTTAACCACTGTGCAACCAGGGCTCCTACCAAAAAACCAAACCAAACCAAACTGGTTGCCATTAAGTCAATTCCGACTCATAGTGACCCTACAGTACAGAGTATAACTGCTACAGGTCCCTTAAAAAGAGCAGAAAATCTAACTCCTTTCTGTAGCAGATGAGAAAACCAGATTTCTGTGGGGAGATTATGACTTACTGCAATATTACGCACTTGTGCTTAGAAAGTTGCAAGGGGGCGGGAATCCTTGTAGAATTTCATTTTAGCAATCTCCTTATCTGGTGTATCTTGTGGCTTTTGTTATCTTCACCAGCAATAAAATCATAAAATTACAGAGCTGGAAGGAACCTGAGTAATCATCTAATTTAATCTCTCTCTCTCTCTGTTTTTTTTAGAGAAAGTAAGTCTTAGAATGGTTATGTTTTGCCCAAGGTCATACAGCCAGTCATTCCCACAGAGCAGACAAGGAACCAGGCTCTCAATGCCCAGTGTGGGGCTGTTTTCACTGTTTACTTCCAGCTATTTGGTTTGATAGCTTTGTTCTCTTGTAACATAGAAAGCCTTCTTTCTGGCTAAATGGGTAGGTGGGGCCAAGATGGCAGAGTAGTCAGACATTTTCTGTGGTCCCTCTTACAACAAAGACCCTAAAAAACAAGTGAATCGATTATATACGACAATCTGAGAGCCCTGAACATCAAAGGCAAAGTTGAGGAATCACACTGACTGGCAGGGGGAAGAAGAGATGGTCCAGAAGCAGCAAGGAGCTGCCAGACCTGATGCGGCAGGAACAGGCACCCTGTAGGCCGGATTGGCTGGTGTGCACGGTAAGGCAAGTAGTGGCATTCGGGATGCATTTTCCAAACAGGGAGAGACCAAGCAGCAGAGAGTCTACTCAAGCCTCCAGAACCAGTGAAAAGCGGTGCTCTATCAGCAAAAGATAAGTACATGCATCTAACCCACTATGCGGATCCAAAAAACAACCTGTTTGGGAAGAACCTCTCTCCCATTTACCTGCCCCCTCTCCACTCTGCACAGGGTCCTAGGCCAGAAGTAGGACCCATCACACTCCCTGAGCCATTCTCCCAGCCTTGGAGAGGGAACAAATTAACAAACAGGAAAAAATAATCTGCCAGCTCCCCCAAGCTGGGAATGCAGGGTAGGCACAACTCCTTTGCCTAGGCACAGACATAAGGGGTCCACGGACTTTGAATGCCTTCCACCCCTGTGTGGGCCCATTTCAACAGTGTAGGCCTTTATTAGCACAACACAACAGGGTATATACCTGAAGCCTAACTTCAACTGTATCAGCTACATGGTGGAGTGGCAGGTTCATGACATTTGACACCACTCTGCCCATTAACCAGGATCCTCACCTACTCACATCAGGGACCTGAGGACTGGTGGCTCCACCCACGCCATCTAGCCACCAGTGACAGGGGTCCAAGAATAAGTGATGCTTCCCAGTCCTTACAGCCAACAGCATTGAGTGCCAACAGTCCAGCTGCAAAACCCATCCTCCTATGCACTCTAGGGAACAGGCACACATTTTCCTCCCAGACACTCAGGGTCAGCTGTCAACCCCCTGCCTTGCTCAACACATGACCCCCTACTGCAGCCAGATACCTGTGCCAGCTCCAATCACCGCTGCCTGTCTAGGACTGTAGGTGAGAGCCTACACCAAACACTTGGTGACTGACTACCTGGAGACCTGACCTGAATCCATATGAAAAAAGTAAATCGACTACTGGGCTCATATACCTAGTAACAGCTCTAACCACCTGGTGACAGGACATTAGAGCTTCAAAGGCAACAATAATCAGACTAGCTCACATGAGCAGCCTATTTGGGTGTATCAAAACAAAACAAGAAGCTAGGACACAGTAAGAAAAATACAATAAATAAATATAATAACTTATTGGTGGCTTGGAGACAACAGACAATATCAAATCAAACAAACAGGCAGACCATGATGGCTTCAGCAAGCTCCCAAAACAAAGAATCAAGAAATCTTCTGGAGGAAAAGAACTTCTTGGAATTACCAGACGAAGAATACAAAAGATTAATATACAGAACTCTTCAAGAGGTCAGAAAGGAGATCAAGCAAAACACAGAATGTGCCAAAGAACACACACACGATGAAACAGAGGAACTTAAGAAGGTTAGAGAAGAGCATGATGACAAATTTAACAGGTTGCAAGAATCCACAGAGAGACAGCAATCATAAATTCAGAAGATTAACAGTAAAATGTCAGAATTAGACAACTCAATAGAAAATCATAGGAGAAGAATTGAGGCAGTAGAAGTCAGAATTAGTGAGACTGAAGATAAAACACTTGACACCAACTTATCTGAGGAAGAATCTGATAAAAGAATTAAAAAGAATGAAGAAATGCTAACAGTTATGTGGGATTCTATAAAGAGGAGTAACCTCTGAGTGACTGGAGTACCACAACAGGAGGGGATAACAGAAAATATAGAGTGAATTTTTAAAGATTTCTAAGCAGAAAACTTCCCTGATATTGTGAAAGATGCTCATCAAATCCCACTCAAGGTAGATCCTAAAAGAAAATCACCAAGACATATTACAATCAAACTTGCCAAAATCAAAGATAAAGAGAATTTTAAGAGCAGCTAGGGATAAATGAAAAGTCATCTACAAAAAACAGTCAATAAGACTAAGCTCAGACTACTCAGCAGAAACCATGCAGACAAGAAGGCAATGGGATGACATACATAAAGCCTTGAAGGAAAAAAAATCGCCAGCCAAGAATTATATATCCAGCAAAACTGTCTCTCAAATATGAGGACAAAATTAGGGCATTTCCAGACAAATAGAAGTTTAGGGAATTTGCAAAAACTAAACCAAAACTGCAAGAAATACTGAAGTTAGAAAATCAGTAACATCAGATAACAACCCAAGACTAGAACACAGGACAGAGCAACCAGATATAAACCCAGAGAGGGAAGTCACAAAAATAAATGAAAGCTAAAACACTGAAAACAGGGAAACAAATGTCAATATGTACAAGATGACAACATTAAAACAAAAAAGAGGGACTAAAAAAATGTAGTTATAGATCTTTCATATGAAGAGGAGGTCAAGGCGATATAAAGAAATAAAAGACTAGTTTAAACTTAGAAAAACGGGTAAATATTAAGGAAACTAACAATCCTACATATCAAAATAAAAAACAAGAAAAACATAAAGACTCAGCAAATACAAAATCAATAACAGTGAAAAAGATGAAAAGAAAATACATAAAGAAAAACGACTCAGCACAGAAAATTAAGTGGAACAAAGAAACTGTCAACAACATACAAAAAAAGATATCAAAATGACAGCACTAAACTCATAGCAATCAATAATTACGCTGAATGTAAATGGACTAAATGCACCAATAAAGAGACAGAGAGTGGCAGAATGGATAAAAAAACACAATCTGCCTTATATGCTGTCTACAAGAGACATGCCTTAGACTTAAAGACACAAAAAAACTAAAACTCTAAGGATGGAAAAAAAAACATATCAAGCAAACAACAATCAAAAAAGAGCAGGAGTGGCAATATTAATCTCTGACAAAATAGACTTTAAAGTAAAATTCACCACAAAGGATAAGGAAGGACACTATATAACGATTAAAGGGTCAATACACTAGGAGGACATAACTATAATAAATATTTATGCACTCAACAACAGGGCTCCAAAATACATAAAACAAACTCTAATGGCATTGAAAATAGACATAGACAGCTCCACAATAATAGTAGGAGACTTTAACACACCACTTTTGGTGAAGGACAGAACATCCAGAAAGAAGCTCAGTAAAGACATGGAAGATCTAAATGCCACAATCAACCAACTTGATCTCATAGACATATAACGAACACTCCACCCAACAGCAGCCAAGTATACTTTCTTTCCCAACACACATGAAACATTCTCCACAATAGAACACATATTAGGCCATACAGCAAAAGCTTTAACAGAATCCAAAGCACTGAAATATTACAAAGCATCTTTCTGACTACAAAGCCAGAAAAGTACAATAATGGAAAAAGCAAGGAAAACAAACAAACAAACACATGGAAACTGAACAACACCTTGCTCAAAAACACTGGGTTACAGAAGAAATTAAGGACGGAATAAATAAATTTACAGAATCAAATGAGAATGAAAACATATCCTACCAGAACCTTTGGGACACAGCAAAAGCACTGCTCAGAGGTCAATTTATAGCAATAAATGCACACATCCAAAAAGAAGAAAGGGCCAAAATCAAAACACTAACTCTACAACTCGAACAAATAGAAAGAGAGCAGCAAAAGATGACCTCAGGCATCGGAAGAAAGCAAATAATAAAAATTAAAGCCGAATTAAATGAAATAGAGAATAGAAAAACAACTGAAAGCGTTAATAACACCAAAAGCTAGTTCTTTGAAAAGATCAACAAAATCGATCAACCATTGGCCACACTGATAAAAGAAAAACAGGAAAGGAAGCCAATAACCAGAATAAGAAATGAGATGGGTAATATCACAACAGACCCAACAGAAATTAAAAGAATCATAAGACAATACTATGAAAAATTGTACTGTAACAAACTTGAAAACCTCAAGGAAATGATTAAAGGGTCAATGAGGAAATGAACAAATTTCTAGAAACATGCTACCTACCTAAATTAACATAAACAGAGGTAGAACACATAAATAAACCTGTAACAAAAGAAGAGCTTGAAAAGCTAATTAAAAAACTCCTAACAAAAAAACACCCTGGCCCAGATGGTTTCACTGGAGAATTCTACCAAACTTTCAGAGGAGAGTTAACACCACTATCACTAACGTTTTCAGAGCATAGAAAAGGATGGAATACTTCCAAAGTCATTCTATGAAGCCAGCATACCCCTGATACCAAAACCAGGTAAAGACACCACAAAAAAGAAAATTACAGACCAATATCCCTCATGAACATTGACACAAAAATCCTCAACAAAATTCTACCCAATAGAATTCAATAACATATCAAAAAAATAATTCACCATTAACAAGAGGGATTCATATCAGGTATGCAAGGATGGTTCAACATTAGAAAAACAATCAATGTAATCCATCACATAAATAAAATAAAAGACAAGAACCACATGTTCTTATCAATTGATGCAGAAAAGGCATTTGACAAAGTCAACACCCATTCATGATAAAATCTCTCAGCAAAATAGAAATGGAAGGAATATTCCTTAGCATAATAAAGGGCATTTATACAATGCCAACCAACAACATCATCCTGAATGGAGAGAGTCTGAAAGCATTCCCCCTGAGAATGGGAACCAGACTAGGATGCCCTTTATCACCACTCTTATTCAGCATTGTGCTGGAAGTCCTAGCCAGAGCAATTAGGCTAGAAATAGAAATAAAGAGCATACAAATTGGTAAGGAAGTAGTAAAAGTATTTTCTATTTGCAGATGATATGATCTTATACACAGAAAACTCCGAAGAATCTGTAAGAAAACTACTGGAACTAATAGATTTCAGCAAAGTATCAGGATACAAGATAAACATACAAAAATCAGTTGGATTCTTCTACACCAACAAAGAGAACTTTGAAGAGGAAGTCACCAAATCAATACCATTTACAATAACCCCCAAAAATTAAACACTTAGGAATAAATCTAACCAGAGATGTAAAAGACCTATACAAAGAAAAGTACAAGATGCTACTGCACAAAACCAAAAGCAACCTACATAAGTGGAAAAATATACCTTGCTCGTGGACAGGAAGATCAACATTGTGAAATGACTCTTCTACCCAAAGTGATCTACAGATACAATGCAATCCCGATCCAAATCCCAATGGCATTTTTTAATGAGATGGAGAAACAAGTCACCAACTTCATATGGAAAAGGAAGAGGCCTCGGATAAGTAAAGCATTGCTCAAGAAGAACAAAGTGGGAGGCCTCACACTACTTGATTTCAGAACCTATTAAACCACCACAGTAGTCAAAACAGCCTGGTACTGGTACAACAACAGATACATAGACCAATGGAACAGAACTGAGAATCCAGACATAAATTCATCCACCTATGAGTAGCTGATATTTTAGAAAGGCCCAAAGTCCATTAATTGGGGAAAAGACTGTCTCATTAACAAATGGTGCTGGCATAACTAGATATCCATTTACAAAAAACTGAAACGAGACCCATACCTCACACCATGCACAAAAACTAACTAAAAATTGATCAAAGACCTAAATATAAAATCTAAAACGATAAAGATCACGGAAGGAAAAATAAGGACAACACTAGGAGCCTTAATACATGGCATAAACAGAATACAAAACTTTACTAATAATGCACAAACACCAGAAGAGAAACTAGATAACTGGGAGCTCCTAAAAGATCAAACACTTATGCTCATCAAAAGACTTCACCAAAAGACTAAAAAGACAACCTACAGACTGGCAAGAAATTTTTGACTATGACAAAACTGATTAGCATCTAATCTCTCAAATCTACAAGATACTGCAAAACCTCAACAACAAAGAAAGACAAATAACCCAATTAAAAAATGGGCAAAGGATATGAACAGGCACTTCACCAAAGAAGACATTCAGGAGGCTAATAGATACATGAGGAAATGCTCAAGATTATTAGCCTTTAGAGAAATGCAAATCAAAACTACAATGAGACAGAATCTCACCCAAACAAGGCTAGCATTAATCCAAAAAACAAAATAATAAATGTTAGAGAGGTTGTGGAGAGACTGGAACACTTATACACTGCTGGTGGGAATGTAAAATGGTACATTTGGCACTTGCTTAAAAAGCTACAAATAGAAGTACCATATGATCCAGCTATCCTGCTCCTTGGAATATATCCTAGAGAAATAAGAGCCATCACACGAATAGATTTATGTACATCCATGTTCATTGCAGCACTGTTCACGATAGCAAAAAGATGGAAACAACCTAGGTGCCCATCAACAGATAAATGGATAAACAAGTTATGGTTTATTCACACAATGAAATACTACAGAGCAATAATGAACAATGATGAACCCGCAAAACATCTCATAACATGGATGAATCTGGAAGACGTTATGCTGAGTGAAATTAGTCAGTTGAAAAAGGACAAATATTGTATGGAACCACCATTGTAAGAACCCAAGAAAAGGTTTAAATACAGAAGAAAACATTCTTTAATGGTCACGAGTATGGGGAGGGACGGAGAGGGGTATTCACTAACTAGATAGTAGATAAGAATTATCTTAGGTGAAGAGAAGGGCAACATACAATACAGTGGAAAGTCAGCACAACTGGACTAAACCAAAAGCTAAGAAGTTTCCTGAATACAACCAAACACTTTGAGGAACAGAGTAGCAGGGGTAGGGGTCTGGGGACTATGGTTTCAGGGAACATCTAGGTCAACTGGCATAACAAAGTTTATTAAGAAAATGGTCTGCATCCCATTTTGGTGAGTGGCGTCTGCGGTCTTAAAAGCTAGCAAGCGGCCATCTAACATGCATCAATTGGTCCCAACCCACCTGGAGCAAAGGAGAATGAGGAACACCAAAGACACAAGGAAAATATTAGCCCAAGAGACATAAAGGGCCACATAAACCAAAGACTCCATCAGCCTGAGACCAGAAGAACTAGATGGTCCCCGGCTACCACCAATGACCGCCCTGACAGGGAATACAAGAGTCCCTGATACAGCAGAAGAGAAGTAGGGTGCAGAACTCAAATTCTAGTAAAAAGACCAGACTTAATGGTCTGACTGAGACTGGAGGGCCCCAGGAGACACAGCCCCTGGACTCTCTGTTAGCCCAGAACTGAAACCATTCCAGAGGCCAACTCTTCAGACATAGATTAGACTGGACTATAAGACATAAAATGATACTCGTGAAGAGAGTGCTTCTTAGCTTAAGTTGATACATGAGACTAAATGGGCAGCTCCTGTCCAGGGGTGAGATAAGAAGACATAACGGGACAGGAGCTGGTTGCATGGACATGGGAAATCCAGAAGGAAAGGAGAAGTGTGCTGTCACATTATAGGGAGAATAACTAAGGTCACGTAACAATGTGTGTATAAATGTTTGTAAGAGAAACTAGCTTGAATTGTAAACTTTCACTTAAAGCACAATAAAAAAATTATTCCACACTGTTATTGCTGCTGTTAATTAACACTGAGTCAAATCTGACTCATGGCTACACCATGTGTTACAGAGTAAATCTACTCCTTAGGATTTTCTGGGCTATAATCTTAACAAAAGCAGATCACCAGGCCTATCTTCCTCAGTACCACTGGGTGAGTTTGAACCACCAACCTTCAGGTTAGCACTAGTATAGCAATAATATATAATTCTTGGGGGGTCATAGCAATAACTTCAGTTATTATTTGTTGTTTTTAACAAAAATAATGAACAGTAATAAAAAGAATATTTTTGATAAACATACAAGAGCAAAGAACTGATTGGACCTACACATTTCTCTTTGAGGGCAATGAGGGGAGTTATCAACTGGACAAAGAGTCCCTCCTGGTACCAGTCTCTTCAACTACATTAAAACCAGTAAAAACAAAAGAACTAGGTAACAGTGAACTCACCATATAGAGTTTAGCCATTTTCCTGTTAGCTATATCTGCTATGGTGTCATCATCATCATTTCCATCTGGAAGCTCTGGCTTTTTCCCTAAAACCTGGAAAAAAGTGAACAATAAATGAAAGATAAAGACCTCCTAGTAAAGGATGCATAGAGTTTAAAAAACAGTAATAAAACATCTTACATTTGTAAAGACATATATTATAAAGTATTTGCAATTAAAGTTACCAGGTTCAAACATTTTCTCATCAATTTATAAAACAAAGGCCTTTTTTCCATGGTTCAAATCAATCAGTGGCATTAATTAAACAAACACTGAGTTTGCTGGTGATATGAATTTCCAAGAGGGCAAAATCCCAAATTCAAAATTTCAAAAATCTCCAAATTTTTTAAAATTACCCACCCACTGCCGTCGAGTGGATTCCGACTCATAGCGACCATATAGCACAGAGCAGAACTAGCAGGACTTAATTAAAATATGAATTCTAAGTTCAGTTCTGTAAGAGAATTCCCTCTGTGATCTTGTTTCTAAAAATAATCTATAGGTTTTATTAATTTTTTATCACAAAGACTTGCATAAGACTTCTGGGCAACACGACACTATAGGCAGAAGGACCACGCCATCCCTCCACAGCAAAGATCTGAAAAACTAAGCCAAACAGAGAAAAAGGCAATCCTGAAACCCTAGGCATCAAATGAAGAGATAAAAAACTCAGCCAAGCACTGAATAGAATAAGAAACTGACAGAGAACAGAGAGCAAGGAGAGATACATGCCGAGGTCCCCTATCAGCTAATGCAGCATGGATCCACCATCTTGGACTCCTATCAGAGATTAGCAAACAGGGGGTACGAGAAAGTAGCTTCACGGAGCTTCCAGAAGGAGATAGAACAACCAGTAACCAGCAATATACGCTTTCCCATCCTCTACCCTTCTTCACCCCCACTTGGCCTCCTCTGCTTCCTGCAGCTACAGTCTCTTGGCTGGGAAGCACCAGCTTCAGCTCGGTGTCGCTTGGATTCCACTCGCCTACACTGGTCGGCTCCCTAAGTGCCATTTGTTGGCTGCTGGTGTTGCTTTTTTCTGCTTCTTTAGATTTCTTTCTTACATCTCACCACCTCCCCCTCCTTTCCCTCAAATAAGTAAATCAAATAAGTAAAGTAAACCCTTATTATAGGTGTATTTACATGCTGCAAAACATTTTGTTTTCAACAGGACAAGTATTGGATAAGAGGGAAGATACACAAAGATATAAAACCACAGGCAATTCTGAGGAAAGCAGCGACCTCACTTAGCCAGTTCAATCTAATCTGCATATGAAATCCCAACATTACTCTTCTCCTCTCCCTCAGCGTTATGCTTTCCTGCCTCTAAAGAACCTTTGCCCCTCTACTGATATATCAGATAAAAGAGTAACTTAATATATCAAATAGAGGGTAAAGGTATCTTAGAGGTGAGAAACCACATTATATACATATATGGATGAAAAGATCAAGTGAGTTGCATGTCCACAAGAGAAGTTTGGCTACTTAATTATCTAGCACAGTGCCGTCCAACAGAACTTTCTGTGATGATGGAAATATCCGTGTTGTCCAATAAGGTAACCACATATGGCTATTAAGCACCTGAAATGTGGCTGGTGCAACTAACTGAGCTCCATGACCGTGTTTCCACATTTAAAATGGTATAATAATTACCACCACTCACAATTATTATGATGATTAATTGAAATAATGTATGTGGCTATCACTGTATTCAGTACACAATGCAAGGAATTCAACAAAAGTTAGATCCTGCATCCTTTCTTCACCCTTAAATATGCAAAGTCAAGTCTTGCCCTGGTCAAAGAGCCATTCAGCTTCTTTGATGTGGCTTTGCATATCACTGCTCTGGTTCTTAGCGTGATGACTTTATGATTGAACTTCTTGCCGCAAACATCCCCCATGGGCTTTCACTTTGTTGCTATTTGTTCAGGTCTTGATCTGATTATTTCATCATGAAGTCTATATGTCTTGATAGTGCACCCTTGTCAAAGTCTTACATTTTGGCTTTAAAACTACAAATTGAAGACAGGTCTGTATATCCCCCTTCAAACAAAACCTAGAATAGTCCTCTCGGCAATCAGCATTATTGGAATAGTCAATAATGCTGAGAAGGAAGAATAAAATCTAGTAATCACTTCCCTTCTTTGAATTCTTTCTACAATTACTGTGTGTAGGAGTCCGGTAGTACAACAGTTAAGCAGTAGGCTGCCAACAGAAAGGTTGGTGGTTCAAACCCACCCAGTGGCTCTGCAGGAGAAAGATCTGGCAACCTTCTGTAAAGATTACAGCCAAGAAAACCTATGGGGCAGTTCTACTCTGTCACATGGGGTCATTATTAGTCAGAACTGACATGATGTCATTTGTCCTTGGTTATAAAAATAATTCTCTGATCTTCCCATGCATTTCAATCCTGTCTCCCCATGTAGTCTCATATACGTGATCTTATTTTGGTGAGGCAGAATATGTCCTTTATGCAAGGTTTATTTATGGATTGTCTATGATAAGTCAGCATCCAGGCAAGGGGCTGGAGCTACAATGGTTAGCCCGTTAAATGTAGTTTCTGCACCGCAGCAAGCTGACTTTTAGTGCAGGTATGCTAAGTAGGTTTCACTTGGTTTCACCAAATCTCATTGTAGGCAGTGGCTGCTGGAGCAGTCTGTGGAGAAAGACTATGAGGTAGCTTCCAAATTTAGTGAGAATGTTTAACATAATCTATCATTTAAGACACTCACGGCAAGTAGAAACGTTAGGACACATTTCATTTATTTTTAACTCCAAATATATGAAAATAGCCTATAAAAATTCTCAAGTTCAGAGATGTTTCGAATGTATCAGTCCACAGAGTGCCTTGCGGACATGCTGGCTCACTCTCTTCCTCTCAAGGCTATTTCTCCATTATAATTCATCTGGCCTCTTTCCCTCAGTAAGTAAGTTCCTAGTAGAACTGCCCCATAGGGTTTCCAAGGCTGTAATCTTTACAGAAGTAAACTGCCACATCCTTCTCCCATGGAGCCGCTGGGTGGGTTCAAACTGCCAACCTTTCAGTTATCAGCCCAGCACTTAACCACTGCGCCATCAGGGCAGTTCATTTACATATAACCTTTAGATTAGACCAAATTTTGCTTTAATGGTAAGTGATTTTCGAAAACTTTATCTTTATCTATATAATTTAGAAAATTTCCAACACCAAAATTTTATTAAGCAAATTTAAAATGCCTTTCATTAATATTAATGAAGTCAGCATTAATATTTAATTTCTCGGTTATGCATGGCATAGGACTTCATTTACAGCAATTTTCTACTTTTTTTTCTTGAACACAGATACTAAAATACTTCTTTTTAACAGTATAATAGTTTATTTTCTTCACGATTAATAAGATATTATGGAATATCCAAAACTGAGGATTTCCTATTCATTTTCAATGAGTACTTATGTGAACAAACTATACTTAGTTTATAAAAAATCATTCTAAAATCCTTTTTATAAATATGTATTATGTATATATTTTTCACAACAATGTAACTGTAAAATTGCAATGCACCAATACCCTTCCAATCATAACCATCGTTGTTGTTGTTAGGTGTCATCCAATTCATTCCAACCCATAACAACCTTATGTATAACAGAATGAAACACTGCCCGGTCCTGCACCATCCTCACAATCATTGCTACGTTTGAGCTCCCTGTTGCAGCCACTATGTCAATCCACCTCGTTGAGGGTCTTCCTCTTTTTCACTGACCCTCTACTTTACCAAGCATCATGTCCTTCTCCAGGACTGGTCCCTCCTGATAACTTGTCCAAAGTATGTGAGACAAAGTCTCGCCATTCTCACTTCTAAGGAGCATTCTGGCTGTATTTCTTCCAAGACAGATTTGTTCATTCTTCTGGCAGTCCATGTGTCATGGATTGAATTGTGTCCCCCAAAAAACGTGTGTAGCAACTTGGCTAGGTCATGATTCCTAGTATTGTATGATTGTGTTATCTGATGTGATTTCCTTATGTGTTGTAAACTCTACCACTATGATGAGATTATATGTGATCTCATGTGTTGTAAATTCTATCACTGTGATGAGGTTATACTGATGAGGTTGACAAGATTAGTGTCTTAATGCAATCTCTTTTGAGATATAAAAGAGAAAAGTGAGCAGAGACATATGGGAACCTCATACCACCAAGAAAGCAGTGCTGGGAGCAGAGCAAGTCCTTTGGACCTGAGGTTCCTGAGCAGAGAAGCTCCCAGACCAAAGGAAAACTGATGACATGGACCTTCCTGCAGAGCCAACAGAGAAAGTGTTCCCCTGGAGCTGACACCCTGAATTTGGACTTGTAGCCTACTGGACTGTGAAGAAATAAACTTCTCTTTGTTAAAGCCATCCACTTGTGGTATTTCTGTTGGAGCAGCACTAGATGACTGAGACACCATGGTATATTCAATATCCTTAGCCAACAACATAATTCAAATGCATCAATTCTTCTTCAGTCTTCCTTATCCATTGTCCAACTTTCCCATGCACATGAGGTGATTGAAAATACTATGGCTTGGGTCAGGCACACCTTAGTCCTTAAGGTGACATCTTTGCTTTTTAACACTTTAAAGAAGTCTTTTGCAGCAGATTTTTGCCCAGTGCAATATGTCATTTGTTTTCTTGACTACTTTTTCCATGGGCATTGATTGTGAATCCAAGTAAAATGAAATCCTTGACAACTTAAATCTTTTCTCTGTTTATCATGATGTTGCTTACTGGTTCAGTTGTGAGGATTTTTGTTTTCTTTACTTTGAGGAGCAATCCATACTGAAGGCTGTGGTCTTTAACCTTCATCAGTAAGTGCTTCAAGTCCTCTTCACTCTCTGCAAGCAAGGTTGTGTCATCTGCATATCACAGGTTGTTAATGAGTCTTCCTCCAATCCTGATGCCACATTCTTCTTCATATAGTCCAGCTTCTCGGACTATTTGCTCAGCATATAGATTGAATTATGGTGAAAGGATACAACCCTGACGCACACCTTACCTGATTTTAAACCATGCAGTATCCCCTTGTTCTGTAGCAATTCTAATAGCAGCAGAACCTGTTTTTCATTTGCACAATTCTGCCACAGTGAGATTCTTAGCTCTGTGGAAAAACAGGATTTAGAAGCACAATCCAAATAGCCTTTGTTTTAGGGGGTTCCTTCCAACATGGCAGCACATTTCCTTGTGGTATTAAGCAGATATTGATTACAAAATAAATACCAAGGTATTATGAATTGCTGGATCTTGAAGACTTGACCTTTTAATATCTGGGTATGGCTAATTCTTAGCACAAGACGTAAGAGGAAACTCTTATAAAATTAGTATTACTGTTAACTATTTAAAAATGATTAAATGCACAAATGAATGCCAAGGAATTGTGAATCATTAAATCTTAGAGATCTGGCCTTTTAATATCTGAGTTTGGCTAATTCTTAGTGCAAGGGATAAGAAGAAACTGACTAAAAATTTGTAGAGAAAAATACAGTCTTACTGTCTATTTTTTAATTATTATTATAGTCTAACACTACTATGATAACTAACAAGGGGAGCAATATAAATAAGAGAATAGAAACCTGCCCTTATAGTTTAATACTTATATTAGTTTATCAATTCATAGGTAGACTTTGTGGGGCAAAGGCCAGTGCCTCTTCCCTGTAATACTCATTAAGTCCACCTGCCTTAAAACTGCATTATCTTATATACAGATCCTATCTCCATTCCCTCACGTTAGCTGCAAACTACAGGGAAAACTACCTTGTTCAAAAACCACTACCAAGTGATATGACTAATTACACACACATGACACTTTATCAGTAAGGTCACAGGCTTCATGTTGAACTTCAGTGTGACAGTGAGGACAATTATTTGAAATAATATTACTTTATTGCAGCATATGGTTAACTATGCTGTAACTGTATGCATTTCTTTGTTCAGAGTTTTTCAACTTCCTCCACTGGATGAATGGATGAGGACTGAAATAAGTATCTGAATTAAATACTAGAAATCCAACAGACTCAGTAAGTTAAATTACAACAAATGAATGGTGCCTTGAACAGTGTCTGACATATAACAAGCTATCAATCAATGGTAGATATAAATATCTATAGCAAATACAGTGTTTTAGGAAGTATTGTAACCTTGTGGCAGGCATTATCTGTCACTATAATTCTTTAGACTCAGGTGTGTCTAAAGCAAGATGGGGGAAATTATTTATTTGCAAATGCAACGGAGAAAAGAAACAGAAAAATTCCCATTTGTTAGTATCTCTGGTGCATCCCGTTTTCTCTATATATAAGGTGGCATCAAGGGTGATCTAGAGAGAGTGGCAAATATTCTGGACACGTTCAACTTAAATGACCTTTGGAAAGTAACCTGTAAATGACTCTGCTTTTCCAAATGGTTCTCATAAAAACATGATTTCAATCAAACAACAAATATTGACGAGCATCTCCTATGTGCCAGGTGCCAAGAGATTCCAGAATATTTAAGACATTGTTCCAAGAACTTACAAAAAGCCCCAGGAAGGTAGAGGAGGAATAAACAAGGAAGCTTACGCAACTTGAATAGCACACAAGAGAAGTCTGCTTCTCTGACAAAACCTTTTTTGTTGTCTCTTAGTTTTCAAGTGTTTACTGGGTCTACTGATCAAATTAGTATCTCAGGCAACTCAAATTTCCATCTTTTCAAAGGGCAGAGTTTTGGCTAATAATGAATAAATGAGAAGGCAACAGAAATAGCTTAACAAGTGAATTTTTTTGTGAGTATTACAAACCGTAAAACTATCTTAGGTCTTAATATTTAGGAGTTCAAAACATCTAACATTTAACATCTACTGCATTCATAGTGTTGACTATGTATGCTTGTTCCCTGACGTTAAAAAGCAATGCAATTTTTATTATTAAGTATATTATTTTCACATAAAGTTTTAGTCTTTTTAAAAGTACTATATACATTATTCCAAACGGTTATTATTAATTTCCAAGGGCTGCTGTAACAAAGCTCCACCAACTAAGTGGTTTAAAACAACAGAAATTTATGCTTTCACAGTTCTGGAGGCTAGAATCTGAAATCAAAATGTTAGCAGGGCCATGCTCCCTTTGAAGACTCTGTTGTTGTTAGGTGCCATAGAGACGGTATGTACAACAGAATAAAACACTGCCTGGTCCTGGGCAACCCTCATAACCGTTGCTATGCTTGTGCCCACTGCTGCAGCCACTGTGTCAGTCTATCTCACTGAGGGTCTTCCTCTTTTTCGGTGACCCTCTACTTTACCAACCATGATGGCCTTCTTCGGGGACTGGTCCCTCCTGATAACATGTCTAGTATTACTTTATTGCAGCATATGGTTAACTATGCTGTAACTGTATGCATTTCTTTGTTCAGAGTATTTCAACTTCCTCCACTGGATGAATTGATGAGGACTGAAATAGGTATCTGAATTAAATACTAGAAATCCAAGTGACAGACTCGTTAAATTAAATTACAACAAATGAGTGGTGCCTTGAACAAGGCCTGGCATACAACAAGATATCAATAAATGGTAGATATAAATATCTATAGCAAATATAGTGTTTTAGGAAGCATTATAACCTTGTGGCTTGCACTACCTAGCACTGTAATTCTTTGGACTCAGGTGTGTCTAAAGCAAGATGGGGGAAATTATTTAACAGCAAATACAACAGAGAAAAGAAAGAGAAAGATTCCCATTTGCTGGCATCTCTGGCACATCCTGTTTTCTCTACACATAAGGTAGCATCCAGGCTGATCTAGAGAGAGATTTCCTTGCATCTTCCTAGCTCTGGTGGCTGCCGGCCAATCCCTTATGTTCCTTGCCTTGCAGTGATATTACTCTAATCTCCATGGTCACATGGCCTCTTCTCTGGGTATCTGTGTATGTCTGTGTCTCTGTGTCCAAATCTCCCTCTCCTTTCTCTTATAAAGACACCAGTCATTGTGTTTAGGGCCCACCCTAATCCAGTATGGGCTCATTTTAGCTTTACTACATCTGCAAAGATCCTATTTCCAAACAAAGTCACATTCACAGATACTAGGGATAGGACACAACTCAACCCACAACAGTTGTGATGGGATTTTTTACGGTAACTCCTAATTTGTATTATTGGTGCTTCTTTGGTTCATTTTATAGTATTATTCAAACATAAAAAGGGAATGATTCATCTAATCAAAAATCATATTCCAGAAAACAAAGTTACTCCCAATCTCTGCATTAAAATTTTCAAAATCACTGTATTTGATTTAAAGGCACAACTATATTTTAGCTGAAAGTTTAAAATATGATCTCAGGTAAATCCAATATGCCCAGAATTATGCTATGAAACAAGCATTTTTACAGTAAAACTTCAGGGAATGTTGACAATATTCCAAATTCCAGTGATTTCTTCCTACAATCTTTTACTTTACTTGCTGAAATGTATGAATATCTCAATGATTAGATTACTGAAAGTTCAAAATCATTCTTATTTCTGTAAATATAAACTGTATAAGACCTCAGGAAGCATTAGCAATGTGCACACTCTTTTAACATTAAGTTGTAGGGAAGAAAAAGACAAATATAAAAAATAAAGCTGTACATCTATGTATTTGCTGAGAGTTCACGGAGCACATGAACTTTTAACCAAGAGCAATGGGCAGCGGTAGCCACAGCATTTTCCCAGTGGACAGCGCCAGGACTGGGCCAACAGCCAAGCAGAGCAAAGGAGTTGAGGCCAGTGAAGAGCAATGTCGTGAGCCAGGGAGCGAGAGAAGGATTAGAGTTCTGTAGCCGCTGGACACTAACTGAGATGACCTGGCCTGGGAAAAAGGATTCTACACATGGGAGTATCCAAATACAAATCCCGGGAATAAGTGTTTATTCATGGCATCAAAAGTTTTTAGACACCAGAAGATAATCAATGTCACTGAATTGCACATGCAAAAATTGTTGGTGTATGTTCTGCTGTGTATATTCCCAACAACAACAAAATAAATTATAAAAAGAAAAAAAATCATTAAAAAAAGTTTTTAGACACCAGCTACATATCTGGCACTATGGTAGGTGTTTTCACTTGGCGTATCTCTCATTTTCCTAACACATAGGAAGGTGCTGTAGTAAATATGGTATTACTTTCTAAGAGGTTAGTGTAATTATGCACCTGAAGAAAGCAGACTAGCAGAATGTATGAATTATCCTTATTTAAATAGTGCTGCTCCTATCGAGGAGTTCCTGGGTGGTACAAATTGTTAAAGTGCTCGGCTGTTAGCCAAAAGGTTGGAGGTTAGAAGTCATTCAGAGGTGCCTTGGAAGAAAGGCCTGGTGATCTACTTCCAAAAAATCAGCCATTGAAAACCCTCTGGAGTACAACTCTACCCTGACATACATGAAGTCTCCATGAGTTGGAGTCGACTCAACAGCAACTGTCAACTGGCTCCTATAGAAATGTAATTGGTCTTAAAGCTTATGTTAATCATTAATATGGCTTTGTTCATATCTTTCGTCAACACTATCATATAAAAAGCAGGTGAACTTTTTAACTGATACTATCTCCTAGAAAACAAGAAAATAAGTATACTGGGTTTCTGGTACCAGGTATTTGACAGTTAATTGACTTAAGTATTCAAATATTAACAAACAGTGAGTTAGACCTGTAAGGATTACAAAGATACACACTTTATTCTTGACCTAAATAGACGTTGCGTAGTATATCTTTAAATGATAATTTAAGAAATACTTGCTGTGTTCCACTCTAGATTTTACTAATAAGATGTCCAGATCAGCACATCATAAACATCCAATCAATTTGCCAAGAGGATGACTGAATAAATTTATTTATTTTCAAGTTGTCAATTACAACTTTCAGGGAAAAACAAAAGGCACAAAATTCCTATATCGGAAGATATTTTGAAGGTTAATCTGGCCTATATGCTATTACCAGTCTAAAATACAAATTTTATCTGACTCTCCCCTGTCCAAGAAGGCTTCCAAGTAATGAGGGTATCATTTAGACGATGCTCTCTGGCTTTTGCAGACCCTCACCATCTGTTCTCACTTTTTCTGACTCTGTTTTCTAGCACGTGCTTATCTCTTCAACCAGACAATAAAAGAAGTTCCTTGATTTTGTTCTGTAAGCCTTCATCTTAAGTGAGAATAACAGCACAGTTGGAAGAGCGTAGTCAATGTCACTGAACTGTGAATGTAGAAATTTTTGAAACGGTGTATCTTTGGCCATCTGTAATTTTCATCAAAAAAAAAGGCTGAGAATTTAGAGGCTTAATACATTGTGGGGTTGTTAACCAATGTCAAATAACAACATGTGTACTACTATTTCATGAGAAACTATTTGCTCTGTAAGCTTTCACCTGAAGTACAATAAAATATATATTAAAAAAAAAAAAAAAAAAGAAGTTCCTTGAGAGCAGGGTCTTTTAACTCTATTGGCTACCAAGCCAGTACTCCATAAAGACTTACTAGCTGAGAGGCATACGATGATACACTAATTTTCTTTCCTTTTCGAAATCTAAAACAATGATTGCACATTTTGACTTTCCAGAGAGCCTCACAGCTGCTTTTATAAAAGCAGCATCTGCTTACAATCTCCCTGTAGTAATTGTACTGCCAGCATTTAGCCACCAGTATTTAAAAATGATTACGGACTTGATAAGTTCATTAAACTATATTTGAAAAACAGTCTTTCTGGATTAGAAAAAATACAGTTTTGTTGTTGTTCTTACTGTTGTTGTTTCAAAGAAACATCCTGCCTTCTCCCTTCTCCTTTTGATATCCACCAGTTATCTTTTAAAAAATGAAAGTCTACAAAATAAATATGTAAATACACAAATAATTGATCTGAGCAATTTTTCCTCAAGAGTTTTTTTAGCCTCTCTTCTAATAGTTAGAAAATAAATACAGACAAAACATAGGTTTGGAGCCTTAGGGCTAGTTAGATATTTAATTTTCCTTCATATTCATTGATCATTTTAAATACAAAAAAAAAGCATGAAAAATGTTCTACATAGTTTATGTGCAATTGTTTGTCGTAAATATGTTTACAGTGATGAGAAAACAAACCCCAAGTATAATGTGAAGTTAGTTACAGGTTGTAGTTAGTTCTACATACAGGATTATTTCCATATTTAGGTATATGAGCTTTTAAAAGCATTAGAGACACAGATAAATGAGTAACCACCCATCCTATTTCCCTAGACTGTCTAGTTAATATTTGCTGTCTCTTCATCTGATGAGTGCCCCTTTTATTCTCAAAAGTGTTTAGTTTCAAGGATAAATTTATAATAATCCTAGAGATAAACCATATAGAAATAATGTGGGAAAAATAACCAGTGTGATCGATAGCTGAAATATCTCAAACTAGTTTTAAAAAACTCATTGTAAAATCATTTCTCAATATTTTCAGTGCTGAGCACTTTAATATGTTAGCAACACGTTACAAAAGTTCATTGTCAAATAAGAAGTAATGATAATGAGAGCATGTAGTCAAATAGAAAGTCCTTGATTTCATGCTATTACTAAACTTCACATCTAGACTTTCAAAATTTTTGAGGATAAATAATTTTTTATATTATCAATTAAAAATAAATACTTAAAAGGCCAATTTTAAAAGATTTTAAAAACTTTTTAGATTTTTAGAATCCTTTTCTAGCAAAATCAACTCTGAGACTAGAGTTTCAGGGGGAAAAAAAGACATTTCATTATCTTAAACAAGGAACTTTTTTTCGTATTACTTTTTTTTGTTTTGGTATCACTTTGGACCGCTTCTGAAGAAAAATTTTTTTAATGCATAAAACAAAATACAAATGGTTATGGTGGAAACCAATTATACTGGGATACAATTATCAAAATATGTTGAAAAGACAAATATGTAATACAGTAATATATGATCTTTATTAATTCATTAATAATAAAATTGAGCAACAGATCTAATAACTAACATAATTACCAAGTAGTGATGGGTATAAATGATATTTTAAGATATCCGCAGTGATTAAAGTGTTATACAAAAAATTGTAGGTAGTGTTCACACTCCTGCAGTTTGTTGACTACACTCACAATTGGAAGGAATGCTAAATTTCAGTTAAGAGGTTAGTGAGAATAAAGTTGTAATTTTTTCCCATTCATACTTCATGAACTTTTTAAAAAAGTACAGCATTAAGAAAGTCTAGAGGTCAAACTAGTTTAGCATAAATACACAATAAATCCATTAAACAACTACTTAGCCTAACCTAGCTACAAAACAACATTTATAAAAACAAGAAAAAGCCTGAATACTTCTTTTCCTTATCTAACGAAGACTGTCACTGAAAATTCATTTCAGTTCATTATATGAATGAAGGCTATTAAATATAATGCAGTATATACTCTGAATGTATTGAATGGAAACAAAGTAGGTATTTTCTAGGATTTTTTAAAACCCAAAAAAAGAAAAATCCTGAAACACGGACATGGCTTTTTATATTAAGCATCATGTCCCTTATCCCTATCACTAATATTTTAATATAGTTTTTCTTCAAGTTTGCATCTTCCTGTTTTATTTTAACAACAGAATGTATTGATAGTTTTATCTTTCTCAGACTTTTAAATTTAAGTCCAATAAACAAGGAAATCAAATGTGTATGTGGGTGTGTGTGTATGTGTGCGCGCAGCTAAGCCCTCAGTCACAGTGTCTCCACTTCCTAGAACAAATTACAAGTGTCAATGGTAATTAAACAGCGCTAAAGACTAAGAGACATGGTAGAAACACAGACCATTAGAATCTAAAGGGACAATAAAGGCAGTTTGTCCAAACCCCTACTTATAAACGAGAAACCAGAGACAATGAGGGATGAAAGGACTTGGCTCCGGCACCAAAATAACCATGGCAAAACAATACCCCGCACCACTCCACAAGGACGGATCCTGTTCCTGAGTTCACCTGCATCAAAGTATAGTTACTGAAACAGGGGGTTACAATCAATTTAAATACACCTTATTTTCCTTCCAAATATGATCACACGTGTAGAACAGAGGCTTTCAAAGAACTCTGAACCATGTAGAATTTGCTTTGAATAGTTTTCAAAGTCTAATCTATTAGACATACAATTCTGCCTTTTGCAAACCCAGTTAAGTGAATCCAAAATTTAATTTTTAAATGACTTTTTTAATTATAAAAAGGATATGTGTCCATTATAATAAATTTTAAAAATAAAAGAATGAAGAAAATAACAAGCAGCCATATTCCCAAGAGTCAAAGATAAGTACTAGAATAATTTCAGCTTATTTATGTCCAGATATATATATGTATATGTGGATATATACCTACATACATATAAAATTCCTTATTAAGATCATATTGTATGTAAAATTTTATATCCTGCTCTTTTTCTTAGCATTATACCATGAGTATTTTTCCTAGTGAATTAAAATAATTTCTAAAACATTATCAATGTGAAAAAAAATTGTGCTTGGTGATTTTTAAAGTAATATAGTTTAGTGGTGTTACAATCAATAAAAATTATCTCATTTTTAAATTTTTGATCACTGGATTTTATAGGCTATTACTAGATCACGTAATGCTAATGAATTAAATTGCTCTAGACAAAAAATATTAAAAATATATTTACAAGACAGTCTTTAGAAAAATTTAAATACGAATGGCTAAAATCATTGGGGGAAAACATATACTATCCGGGGAAACAGAGAAATGAGAACTCAAAAGGATACTATCTGCCACTATTAAATGTGTGAATACCAAATAGTTATTACAATGGTAAATCTTGATAAGGATCTGTAACATCATAATCCAGCACAATGCTTGTGGAAGGCAGTATCAGTTGGTGCAAACATTAGTGCCTAGCACACTGTAGGAGTTTAATAAATATTTGTTGGATGAATAAATAGGAATCAATTTACCAACGTGTATCAAGACACTTGAATATGATCATATCCTTTGACTGATAATCTTACTGAAAAGAACATATGTTGTTGTTGTTAGGTGCCATCCGATCGGTTCCGACTCACAGCGACCCTATGATGCTATGTACAACAGAACAAAACACTGCCCAGTCCTGCATCATCCTCATAATCAATGCTATGCCTGAGCCCAAAGTTGCAGCCACCTTGTCAACCATCTCGTTAAGGGTCTTCCTCTCATTCATTGACCCTCTGCTCTACCAAGCATGATGTCCTCCAGGGACTGCTCCCTCCTGACAACATGTCCAAAGTGCATGAGACCAAGTCTCACCATCCTCCCTTGTAAGAAGCACTCTGGCTGTAGTTCTTCTAAGACAGATTTGTTCATTCTTCTGGCAGTCCATATTCAAAATCCTTCACCAACACCGTAATTCAAATGCGTCAATTCTTCTTTTTTCATTGTCCAGCTTTTGAATGCATATGAGGTTGAGTGAAAATACTACAGCTTGGGTTGATGGCAATGGGTTTTTTGTTCGTTTGTTTTTAATTTTATCGTGCTCTAGGTGAAAGTTTATAGCACAAATTAGTTTCTCATTCAAAAATTTATACACAAAATGTTCTATGACATTGGTTGCAATCCCCACATTGTGTCAACACTCTCCCCTTTTCCCTTTCCATCCTGGGTTCATTCCTCCAGTTTTCCTGTCCCTTCCTGCCTTCTCATCTTGGTTTTTGGGCAGGTGTTGCCCATTTGGTCTCGTACACTTGATTGAACTATGAAGCACACCCCTCACGTTTGTTATTGTTTGTTTTACAGGCCTGTTTAATCTTTGAAAAGTGAGTTTTGGGAATGGCTTCAGTTCTGAGTTGGCAGGGTGTCTGGGGCTATAGTCTCTGTCAGACCAGTAAATCTGTTCTGTTTTTGTGAATTTGAATTTTGTTCTCCATTCTTCTGCTCTGTCTGGAACTCTTTATTGTGATCCCTGCCAGAGTGGTCTGTGGTGGTAGCCAGGTACCATCAAGTTCTTCTGGGCTCAGGCTGGTGGAGACTGTGGTTTATGTGGTCCTTTAGTCCTCTGGGCTAATTTTTCCTTGTGTCTTTGGTTTTCTTCAGAGCCCTGGTGGTGCAGTGGTTAAGAGCTTGGCTGCTAACCAAAAGGTCAGCTATTCAATCTACCAGCCTCTCCTTGGAAACCCTATGGGGCAGTTCTATTCTGTCCTATAGGGTCACTGTGAGTCGGAATCAACTTGACCACAATGGGCGTGGTTCAATGGGTTTTTAGTTTTCTTCATTCTCCTCTCCAAATGTGATGGGACCAATAGATGCATCCTAGATAGCTGCTTGTAAGCTTTTAAGACCCCAGACGCTACTCACAAAAGTAGGATGTAGTACATTTTCTTTATGAACTATGTTATGCCAATTAACCTAAATGTCTACCCAGACAATGGTCTCCAGCCCTCAGCCCCAGCAACTCAGTCCCTCAAGGTGTTTGGATGTGTCTCGGAAGCTTCTATGACTTTGGCTTGGTCAAATTTTGCTGCCTTTCCCTATGTTGTGTGTTGTCTTTCCCTTCACCAAAGTTGTCACTGTCTACTATCTAGTTAGTGATTTCCCCTCCCCATCTTTCCCTTCCCTTGTAACCATCAAAGATTGTTTTTTTCTTTGTGTAAACGTTTTCTTGAGTTTTTTATAATAGTGGTCTCATATAATATTTGCCCTTTTGTGATTGACTTATTTCACTTAGCATAATGACCTCCAGATTCATCATGTTGTGAGATGTTTAGCAGATTCATCATTGTTCTGTATCATTCTGTAATATTCCATTGTGTGTATATACCATAATTTGTTTATCCATTCATCTGTTGATGGGTTTCTCAGTTTTTTGTTATTTCCATCTTTTTGTTATTGTGAATGATGCTACAATGAACATGGGTGTGCATATGTCTATTCATGATGGTGCTTATTCCTTTAGGATATATGCCTAGGAATGGGATTACTGGATCATATGGTATTGCTATTTCTAGGTTTTTAAGGAGGCGCCGTATCGTTTTCCATAGTGGTTGTACCATTTTACATTCCCACCAGCAGTGCATAAGAGGTCCAATTTCCTCGCAACCTCTTCAACATTTGTTATTTTCTTTTTTTTGATTAGTGTCAGTAATGTCAGGTAAGATGGTATCTCACTGTAGTTTTGATTTGCATTTCTCTAATGGCTAATGATCACGAGCATTTCTTCATGTGTCTGTTAGCCGCCTGAATGTCTTCTTTGGTGAAGTGTCTGCTCATATCCTTTGCCCAATTTTTTAATTGGATTATTTGTCTTTTTGTTGTTGAGGTAGGCAATGGGTTTTTAAAGGAAATGTATACAAAGTAAATATTTTCCAATCAAACCGAGATGTATACACTACGGTATGCATTGAAGTTTTCTTAAAAGGGAAAAAAATAGTCCCAACTAAATGTCAAATAGTTAAGCAAATAATGTAGATACATGGAGTCACAGAGACTTAGTTTTCAAATTAATTTAACAACTATATTACAATTATAAGTGTCTTGCCTGCATTCTTGACTGAAAATGATTGAAATATTTAAAATATTGGTGTTTTAATCTCTTCGTATAAGATTTTATTTAATTCTTTTAGTGAAACAATTGCTAATTTTAATATCAAAGAAAATTGCTATAGTTTCTGGAAAAAAAAACTGAGAAACCCAGGTAAATAAACTAATATATTCTTTCCAAAATATATTCTTATAGTCATTTTCAAAGTATTGTCCATACGTTTGTCTTCATATACCACAGAAGACAGGTTCAGGACTTTCTTTGACAGTCATACCAATAGGAAGAGAAAACAGTCATGACTTTCGGCTTTCCTAGTATCATGACTTAAGTAACCCTCAGGCTAGATCCAATATTAGAGAATGTGTTAAGGCTAACATATACGTTACATGTACACACACAACATATACGTGTGTATATTCACACATACATTCATACACATATGCATACATATCTACATACTTATGTACATATGCACCCACATATATACATATTCAGAGATATACATGTGTAAACATAGAAAGAAGGAACACTGGTGGTGCAGTGGTTAAGCGCTGGGCTGCTAATCCAAAGGTGGGAGGTTCAAACCCACCAGCTATTTCAGGAGAGAAAAGACCTGGCAATCTGCTCGCATAAAGATTATAGCCTAGGAAACACCATGGGGCAGTTCTACTCTATCATAGGGTCACTATGAGTCAGAATTGACCGGCCAGTACACATCGTCAATAACAGATACAGAGACAGACATGGCTTGGAGTGCTAATCCTTTAAAAAAAAAACACACAAATCACAGTACCGTTATAAGCTCTCTTGGTTCACTTCCTTCTTCTACAACAATTAGTTGAGATCTTCCTTTCCTTTCATTGTCCCGAATGCCAATGGCAACCTGGCTTGCCTTCAGCCGCTCGTATTTGTTACATGAAGAACCACACCATTGGTAAATTTCCTAAAAGAAATGGATATTTTCACTAGGTGGAGGAATATGTGGAGGGTATTCAATCTTGATGTAACACTGTGATTAATTAGGAAAAAACAAAAAAGTATTAAAAAATTAAAATAGCCTATGATTGAGGTATATATGATTTAATATATTTAAAAATATATATAAATTACACACACACACCCCTCACTCTGCATTCTGTTGCTTTCAGTTAGCATTATCAAGTGAGCATTTGTTAACACGAAAAATATAAATACCTATCTCATCATTCTCTGTGTGTATAATTCCCTAATTATAATTTATGAATTTAAAATTATTATGTATTCATTAGAAAGTAGTATATTTTCCATTAAGATAAATATTTTCTGCCTAATCTTTTCTTGCCAAAAACATTTGTTTTAACTATAGAATACTTAAATATTAAAAAAAAAATCCATCATATTTCAGAAAGTTAGTAAAGAATCTGTTTTAGTAATATACTCTTAATGATCTTAAAAATGGATAACATCTTTGAAAAGCAATTTAACAATACTTATCAAGAGCCATAAAAAGAGGTTAAAACCTTTGACCCAGAAATATCACTATCTGGAATTTATTATAATTAATTGTTCATAAAGATTAGAAAAAAACATATGCAGAAGGTGCTCATTACTGTGTGATTTTATTAGCAAGGCATGAGAAAGACATTAAATCTTCAGTAGTAAGATAATAGTTATACAGATTATTTATATAGGTAAAATTGAATACTATAAAAATTATGCTTTAACATAGAAACAGAAAAATAGAAACATGGAACAGTGTTTGATACATTGTAAGATAAATAAATTATATTAGCTGCCATTACATAAAATACTATATATTTTAAACTTGGCTAGAGTATTCTGAAGGTATACAGATACAAATGTAAAACAACAATAAAATATCATTTTCTCCATTAAATGTGGTTTAAAATAAGAAAGAACAAGAGAGAGAGAGGGAGAGAACTTTGATGGTATCCAGACCTGGTGGTCGTGCCGGAATGGGCATTATCACAGACTATTTGAGATTCTGAGACTATTTGGGTGGGTATAAACTGTAGGTGCAGAAAGAAAGCTTTCAATTTTTACTCAGTGTAAGTTTGTATTTTCTTCTTCTTCTTCTTTTTTTTTTTGTTAATGCCGTACACATTCATTAGATGCAGGTCATGAGCTAGATGCTGGGCATACAGAGGTTAATATAAGAAAACCAGTGAGAGAGACCAACATGTAGGCAATTAATCAGTAGCGTCACTAGGGTTGGTGTCACCCAGGGTGGTAACTCATAGCATCACCCTGCCCCCCCATGGACCTCCTCCTGTACCAGACCATACAGAATCCTTAGTAATATTTATTGTACTGTTATTGGTAAATCGTTAATTCCCGTATATCACTCCTTCTTTTCCTTTAATTACTACTTCATTCTCAAAAAAGTTATCGCTATAGATTCACAAATACTAACACAAAATTGTAGCTAAAACACCAGAAAATTTCATAAAATCCGTGACCATAAAAACACCAGCAGCAATGAAAACAACAGCGTATGCTTGTAGCATGTGCACAAAAAACCATGTGATTCAAAGGTCATTCTAACTGGGTAATAATGACAGCTCTGACCAGAGTGCATTAGAAGGTTCAAAAAATAAATTAGCATAGAGTTTCAGCCTTGTAGGTATACTGGTACATGTGGAGCCCTGGTGGCACAGTGGTCAAGAGCTTGGCTGCTAACCAAAAGGCTGGCAGTTTGAATCCACCGGCCACTCCTTGGAAACTCCATGGGGCAGTCCTACTCTGTCCTATACAGTCGCTATGAGTCGGAATCGACTCCATAACCCCAAGTTTTTGTTTTTGTTTTGTTTTTTTTAAGCTGGGCTTACAAAAATATTTTTGTTGTTATAACTAAATTTGTGCTGAAACACTGCACAAAAATTTTATAGACAGTCATTTTGGTGTCACCCCCTCAGATGACGTCACCTTGTGCCGTCTGTACCCCCTGCACCCTCCTATTGATGCCACTGCAATTAACACTAATAATATATTTGCATAGCACTTGGTTTTCAAAACATTTTTCCACACATATGTCACCTAGTCAGCCATGAAAAGGTGGTGGTTAGCATGGTATTTAAGTGTGAGGGAGATGGACCCAGACTGTTACTTACTGGCCATGTGGTCTTGTGTTTGCATTTTTAAAAAAGAGCAAATAAATTAATAACAAAATAAAAGAGCATTCAAGCATCAGAGAGACTGGCTCTCTTCTCTGATTGCAAGACATTTCCAGTCCAGAGTCATTTTTTCTTTCAAAAATAGTTCACTGAATGTACCACAAGAATGCAAGATGTTAATAAAAAGAGTTACAGTGTGCAGTGGGGAGAGGGGGTATATGGGAACTCTATTCATTCTGCACAATATTTCTGTAAATGTAAAACTGCTCTAAAACATAAAGTCTATTTAAAAAAAAAAAAAAAGTTTACTGGGTGCCTAATATGGTGCTGGTTCTCTTGTAGGCACTGGGCACAGCTTTGAACAAAGTAGCCCTGCGATGGTCTGTCTGACCCACCCTCCCCAGCCCATTCTGTTCCTGACTGACCTATTGCATATCACTCTTTAAGAATAAAATGTCAGTTTTAGGAATCCAGTCCTTTAAAAGAAATAAAACAAGAGGACTATGCCTTGCAATTCCTTTCACTCTAAAATCTGATTGAGTTCTTCAGCACTGTCAAGGGGCATTTCTTTCCTGTTTCTAAGAGAAAAGTGCGCTTCCACTGTTTCCTGTCTCACCTCTTTTCTACATCTGGACATATCAATGTGAGGCTCATTATTTGGAGGCAATTTGAATACCATGCCCAGGTTAGCAGTTACAAACAGTGAAAATAAATTGTCTCCAATGATCAGTCAACTCTTAATCACTGGGCATTAAAATTAGGGGGTGGAGTAGGAAGATTTTTAAGAACAGACACCTGAGCACCACCTTTGGGGACTCTCAGGAGCATTCTGGGCAGGGAAGTTTATTGAAAGCTCCCCAGGAGATTCTAGCATTCAGCCAGGGTTGAGAACCACAGCTGGTGGCCCTGAGCATCTCACAGCTGGCATGCTCAGCAGGAAATGTATAACATCTAATTATCTGATGCAGCCAGGCAGTCTACTCTGGTAAGTGTATCTCAAGCTCTTAGCTCAGGTTCTTTTCACTACCCTAGTCCACGATATTTTGGAAATTATGATTTTCTTAATAGGTCTGAGAAAACAATCTTCTAACAATTACATTTTACACTACAGAGAACAATAGGAAGTGGATCAGAAATAAGCTCTCAAGATTCCTCAGACGTTTTAGCAGCTTTCATAACTGACTCACTCTGCATTTATATTATCATTGAACAGATATGTATGTTCTGTTTATCTTAGTTGTATAAATGACCTCTCATTTACTTCATAGAGATCATATAAAATCACACTAATTTCTTTAACATCTATAAAGTATTACGGAAGCTTGGTAAAATTTAAAAATGACTTGTAGATAATGATAACTTTACAAACATAATTATTATTTAATGCAGTTATACAATATTCTAAAGGCCCCAAAATATTCTCTATGATATTAGTTTGGGTTGGGAGTTTTTATGCGTAGTGTCGATTCACAGCTAAATTTAGTCACAGGAAATATTCTTCACCATTGCTCAGAGACCACAGTTCCTACATTTAAAATGGGGGTGGTGGGGTGGTGGAACATATTTAGGTAATACTCATAAAAATAGCAAAACTTTCAAAAGTGAAGTTTTCCTTTCAGCCCAAAGATGACTAAGTCACTAAAGAAACTGTTAAAAAAAAAAAAAAAACCTTCTATATTTAGCATGAAAATATATACTCTGTTCTATGCCTGCTCTTCCATTATTTTCACTTTATTTTGTGCTACCATTTATCTAAACATGGCACATTTTATCATTTACTAAACTTATTCTTCAATAGTTCATTCAGACAATAAATGCAATAAAACAATGACTTTAATTGCAAATTGCTAAAAGCCAGAATTGTTTAAAGAGTCAGGTTAATTAAAACACCATTTTAATTCAATACTAATTAATTTTCTATGCAAATATAGTTCATTCAGTAATAGCAGCAGTGCATTAAAACTTGCTTTATTTGAGCAATTTATATTCTACCTCATGTGGATGGTGTGTTTAGGACAGACCGTCTCATTTTAACAGAGCTCTACTGTGCTGAAATAGATGTGTATAGTGCTACTAATAAACCGTACTGCCTACCTAACACTTAACTCTATTCAGAGATGGTTGGTAAAGACTACTTCCCTACTCTGTGCACAAGGTAATTTTGTATTCATTTGGCACCACGCTTGAAAAACTCTTTTCTATACATCAACTTATCCTATGTTCTAGGGGGAATAGGCTGGGAAAAAAAAAAAATCCGCATAAAGGCTAAAATAAAATCTGAATTGATATGCTATGTATTACTACAACAAAAACTTTTCACTACAATTTAAATTCTTTTATTTGTAATACTTTAATGGGATTTAGCTTTAAAGCTTTTCATAAATCTGATTTAAGTGTACCAAACACTGAAAATTATAAAACAAACATAGCTTCTGAGTCAACTACTTTACCCGCTAAGATTGTAAGGAATTTAACGACAACACTAAAGTCGTATTTCTTAGGGGAAGGGACATAAAAATTTCCTGTAAATATGTGAGTATTCGTTCAATGTGGAACCCAGTCCACTTAAATTTTGATAGGGAGTTGCTGATGTACATATTGCCCATACATACCCTCTCGTAGAAGTTTGTGAAACTGTAATTAATTATTAAATATGCAAACAATTCAACAAAAACAAAATCACTCCACAGAACTGGAAAAGGAAGAAATAAGGACGTAAAGGCTATTTGTTACCGGCAATTAGTTTGGTCCAACAGTAACAAGAAACAAAAGCAAATTAGTGTAATTTATAGATAACCACATTAGGGAACGGGAAGACCTGTTAATGGTCTCAAAAACTACAGGTTCCTAAAATTTCCTTTAACCTATGTGGTCAAAGTTAATAAGTAAAACATCAAAGTGCAGCCAAGTATCATCTGTGGACAGGAGGTAAGAGTAGAAATAAAACTATGTTCAATGATGCCCTTGAAAGGAAGCAAGATTTCAAAAGACAAGCATAAAGGAGCACTCAAAACAGCATGCACGATGTTGACCCAAAGTACAAATAATTCAGCATGGACTCGCTACTCTTTTGTTCTTTTCTAAGTCATTTATTCTAAACGCATCTAAAATTTTATAAAAGGGGGTGGGGGACCTAAACACTTCCTCTTCCTTGCTTCTATCGGCTTTTTCCTGTGTTTAGTTTTCACTTAAATATAGTTAACCAAATATAAAAGTTCATTAAGATATCCCTCTAGCCTGGAGGTTCTTCAAGCATAGCTTAAAAATAATAACGGTTTGTGAGATACCTCCAGGACTCTACCTTTTTTTATTTTAAAAGTTTAAAATATGACATCTTTAGTTTTTGGATAAACAAACGTCTCTATCCTATTTTGTTATTTTCTCAAAGCAAGCCAACTCAACATTCTTCAGTGGCATAACACGTGTTTTTTTAAAGCCCTCTGAATGAAGAATGAAAGATGAACAAAGCGCATGTGCAAAGCCAGTGAAGGCCTGGTGACCAGAAAAGAAGCGATTGCAAGGATCTCCTAAGGGATAATAAATACCAGAACTAGAGTAGTACAGTGGTGATGGTTGTTGTTCGTGGCCATTGAGTTGATTCTGACTCATGGCGACTTTACATGGGCAGAGTAGAAATGCTATATAAAGTTTTCAAGGCTGTGACGTTTCATAAGAAGATTGCCAGGCATGTCTTCCTAGGCGCCTCTGGGTGGGTTCAAACTGCCAATCTTTCAGCTAATGAAGGAATATTTAGGAGGTTAAAGCCAACAGGATTGGTCAATAATGCTATTTGGATGTGCACTGGAGAGACAGGGAAAGGGGAAACATAACTTGAATAATTCTAGCTTGGCTGCTGTTGCGATGCCACTCATTAGAACAAGGTCAACATATCTGGGAGGTTGCTTCTGTAGGTGAAATTTTATAGTCACACTTTATCAAAGACCATCTCTACTAATGTCGGGGAAACATAATAGAAAACAAAACCTACTCCCAACCTAGAAAACGTCCCCATAAAAATATAAATGTTTTCTTATGGAATAAGTATTAAACCAGAATGTCATGCATTATAGGCAATCAGCTAGGGATTGCGCAGACAGAAAGAAATCTTAACCTTATTTGAGTGGATACAGCCCATTGCATTCATGTTTTCAAGGTAAAATTGCTAATTCTCTAGAATCTTCAAGGCCTGAGGTACATTGGCAATTTGGGGCTTGGGCCACTTGAGGTTATGTTAATCTCCTTCCAGGAAACTGGAAGGTTGGGGAGGATTATCAGCTTTACATACTTTTCAAAGGGACATGGAAAGAATTTACAATTACATGTCATCTAAAGTGAATTCTGAAAGAAGGGGGGGGGGGGAAGGTAACCTCTTCCCTTATTTTTAACAAGGAGAATTAAGAAATCTTATTTTCAATTTGTAACTGTCCTTACACCAGCCACAGAAGTTAGTGACTCAGCTACTTTTAACTGAGTCACTGGCTCTTCCAGCATATGACAGTCAGCTATTTCCTATGTTGAAGTGGTTCTTAACATTTACGGTACATTATAGTAACCTGGGGGCTTTAAAAATACCTATTACAAAGTCCCCCCCCAAAACTTTTAACTCAGAATCTCTGGGGTAAATCACAGCCATCAGTATTTTTAAACCCTCTTCTAGATGATTCTAACGTGCAACAATGAGATAATTAAAGTATAATCCTAATACGTTAAGAGCTGTCTTCCCTTGCGCCCTCGTCTACTCCCAGTCAAGATGTGTGTGTGCCTCCAGCACTTCTCACGTTCTACCTTGTCCTACTCTTGTATATATGTCTGTGCCTCCCACCATTTGATAGCATCTAGTGTTTGCACAGTGGTTAAGACCTCGGCTGCTAACCAAAAGGTGGGCAGTTCGAATCCACCAGCCAGCCACTCCTTGGAAAACCTATGGGGCAGTCCTCCTTTGTCCTATGGGGTCACTATGAGTCAGAATTGACTCAATGGCAATGGGTTTGGTTTTTTTTTTTTAGAAGTGAAAAGTTCCCTGGGTGGTGCAAACAGTTAAATGCTAGGCTACTAACCAAAAAATTTGGCGGTCCGAACCCACCCAAAGGCACTTCAGGTGAAAGGCCTGGCAAGCTGCTCCCAAAAAGCCTTGAAAACCCTATGGAGAGCAGTTCTACATTGTAACATATAAGGTTGCAATAAATCGGAATGGACGTGACAGCAACTGGTATAGAGGTGAAAGGCTATCTGGTATTCACCTTTGCTCACCGTGCACCCACACGCACACCACATTCACAGTGTAAGGTCGCTTTTGTTGCAGGATGACTCTTAGGAATTCAAAATGAGGTTTATCTTTCCCATTATCTTTTCTTGTTGCCTCAAGGCTCTTCTCTTAAAAAGCTAATGGTATGCATTAATTTGGGACAAAAACAAACTTATCCAGAACAAAGAAGTTTTTGTTCAGTTATTAGTTTCAAAACAAATGTTTTTAAGTCAAAACAGAGACAATAGTCTGAACGCTAACATAGTTTTAACTAGCAAAAACCTTGATTTTGCTGGTGTAGAGTTTGTTTGAAAGAGCCCTGGTGGTGCGGTGGTCAAGCGCTCGGCTGCTAACTGAAAGGTCTGTGGTTCAAAACTACCAGCAGCCCCGCAGGAGAAAGATGTGGCAATCTGCTTCCATAAAGATTACAGTGTTGGAAACCTTATGGGGCCGTTCTAATCATAGGGTCAATGTGAGCCAGAACAGTCGATGGCACACAAAAACTACAACAACAAAAGTCTGTCTGTCTTGTGGGAAGTGCTCTCTAAAAAGTTGCTTTTGCATATCAGTAGCTAGAATCTTGGCCTTAGGGACTAGAATTTATTGCCAGAACCATAAAATAGGCAAGAATGTGAAACGGTATAAGACTGGTTTTTATGGTCCAAAAAGAGGAAAGCTGGAGATTGCAGGTTAAGTAGGAAATGGGACCAGACACAACGGATTTTTGAGACGAGCCCAGAACACTTGCCCTCTGACTGATATGTCATGTAGTCATGGTGTACATGGTATACGTGGTATACAGTCATATGTCACACATTCACGGAGTGTGAAAGTCATACAGTGTGGGTTGAAGCCTGCCTGGGGAATGAGGAAGTGTAGGCTGCTTTTTCAAAGCCACCTGACTAAACACAGAGAGAGTGGGTGATAGATTATAAACAGTGAGGACAATATGGCAAATCTGCAAAACGGACCAAACAACTTAACACGGTAACAGAACATGCAAAAGCCCACATTAGTAACTCACCGTAGAACTTCCTACTCTGGTGAGATCTGATTCTCCTCTGACATATATTTCTAAAACAGGTAACCCTAGATCCCAAATTTTGAGAATATGGGCTTTTATCATTAATGCTGTATCAAGCTTAACATTCCTTTGTTGCAATATTTTTAGATGTGATTTTATTAATGTCTACAAATACCCCTTAAGTGTATCCTTAAAAATAGTGGGAAAATAAAATAATAATTAAGAAATTCATCAACTTTAAAATGTATATTCAGAAACACTTTCCAAAGACTCAGTACATTCCAAAATGCTAAGATCTAGCCATGTTCTGTATTATTTTCTAAGAATGCACTAAATATAATGCAATTTATATAAATCATACTTTAAAATGTTGATGATTTCCTTAACTATCAAACTGATTAAAACGTTGTTTTTAAAATCTCATGCCTCAAGTTGAGGAGGTTACATTGTCATGTCTAAGCATTATTTACTATAGTCTGAAATCCTATAAAAGAGCAATGTTTCTAAAGTATACGGCATATCATATTAATAACGGTGACTATCAAAGAAACTGACACCCCTCAAACATGATCAAGATACAGGATTTAGGTTATATCCGTAACCTTAGGTTTGACTAGATGGCTTTATTTGGGTACACTTTAGGGTTGCCATGGGTCGGAATCCACTCAACAGCAACAGGTTTGGTGGGTTTTTTTTGGTTTAGATGTTTAGCCTACTTAAAGAAAAATGCACTGACTTCCTCTGTGTCCTCTAATGCAGAAGCTGAATAATTAGCTCAATGACTCCTATTAAAATATTATTGCACAGGAAATTTTAATTCTATGTCCTTCTTTGTTTACTGTTTCCAGATATTATCACCAAAGTTTCCAGATCTTATTACCATTTAGAAACTTTTGGCGACATACCAACTGGTTAAAGGTTAGTAATATAACCAAAGATCACATAGATACTTGTTCTAATGTATGTAGGAATCCAGTGCTTGATTCCTACTAGGATATTGCTTTGGGATGTAGGAAACGTCCACAATATAAATATAGCAAGCACAATCACCTCTACAATAAAATCATTTCAAATGTCTCTTTAAATGGCCTGAGAGCTGGAGAGGACTTGATAATTAACTCCTATATAAAGTAAGATAAAGTAAAGATAATTCACTGTTGGGTAGATGAATGTCCTTGAACCTTGCTGTCCCTATTATATAAGCCTAGTTTGTAGGTCATATTCCCATTGACAAACATTACCTATGAGAAGAGAGTATAGGCCACTAGCACCACAACCTGTCTACCACAGCACCCAGCTATCTAGCTCATTATAGAAACTCAGTTCATATTTGTTCTACAAACAAATAATTTTTTTTAAACTGTGATTTCGGTGAAAGTTTACAGAGCAAGTTAGTTTTTCATTCAAAAATTTATACACCAATTGTTTCACGGCATCGGCTGCAGTCCACATTGTGTCAGCACTCTATCTCTTTCCCTTTCCGCCCCAGGTTCACCAGGTCCACTCGTCCAGTCTTCCTCTCCCCTCCCACCTTCTCATCTTTGTTCCTGAGCAGGTGTTGCCCATTTGGTCTCATAGACTTGGTTGATCTAAGAAGCACGTTCCTCATGCGCGTTATTGTTCGTCTTACAGGCCTGCCTAATCTTTGGCTGAACAGTGAACTTCACGAGTGGCTTCAAGTCTAAATTAGAAGGGTGTCCAGGGGCCGTCATCTCAGGGGTTCCTCCAGTCTCTGTCAGACCATTAAGTCTGGTCTTTCACAAAATAATAATTTAATGAACAATATTACTTTCAGCACATTCTCAGTCAGACAAAATGGTAGCCATCATCAGTGCTGGGGCGTACAGGTTCTGAACCCATAGCAAATCACTCTGCTATGGAAACATTCCATATTATATACTACCAAGTTAGCCTGGTATACTGAAAGGGTATGAACTAGGAATAAAAACAACCCAGGTCCTATCCTGGGTCACCACTCAGCTTGTATGAATGCAAGAGATTTGCTCCAACATTCTAAAGCTTTGTTCTGCCGTGAGAAACTGAGGTAACTGCTATTTCCAAGATGTGACTGTGTGTCAGATGAGACTGAACCATACACAGTCAGCTAAGGCTGGAAGTGACATCAGAAATCAGTTAAGATGTAAAAAATAATTGAGGAAGCTAAGGCTCAGAGAGATTAATGATTTGCCCAAGATTCAAGACAGATAGTCGGAAAGCTGAATTGGCAGCTGTTCATGATAATTAACTGGATTACTGAATTTATGAAGCAATCGCATTATATCATATGCATGCAAGTAATGGGAGTGATGAATAACATTGTCAGTGAGAAATGCCCATTTTGTTTAGGGGCTCTAAAAACCAGTTGCCACCAAGTTAACCCCAATTCACTAGAAATCACTTAATCAAATATTTGCCTTTTACAGTAAAGTTGGAAGAGAACTGACGCCTCCTTTTTCTCTTCTATCTATTATAAAAAGCCATAAAGTTTACGTGGTTGAGAGGAAAGTTGAGATAGACAATTATTTCACATAGACTTTGAGAGACTCTGAATGTTGTAACTCTTTTGGAACTGTGTGGCTTCATGATACCTGTGGGCATCTATTTGCATAAATCGTATTTTTTTAATTGCAGGGGAATGGAGAGATAGAATAGTATCTGTTTTCTGCCGAAAGCTGAGAATCAAGTCTTAAGCCTGGCTGGGGAATGGGTTAGCATTTGAAGTTTAAAAGGATATATCCATGAAATTTATTGTGAGATTCAGGGCAAAAGTACTGCCATTTTGGATGCAGATGCCTAAGTGTGACACGGAGAACTGTACTTTGGACATTAATATTATTTTAATTTCAACTTTGCACACATTCTAGTGTGATCCAAGACAGTCAGATTATACATTAGCAGTAATAAAACTAAAGGTACACCCTAGCTTAGAGCAACTATAGAAGTTTACAGCTTGAGGTCATTTTCTAAACCACTTATAACCTTAACATATATTTAATCTCAGAGTTGTTGCCAGGTTAACATTTCTGAAACAGAACTTTGACTGTGTAGCTCCATATGAGATATACTTTGGCTTCTGCCTCCTGCTCTCAAACTTCCTTTCCAGGTTTACCCCCAAAATACCACCCAAAGAAAGGCAGTAAAACAAAACCCTCAGGTGGGAGTCAGACATACCTAAATTCTAATCCTGGCTTCACTATTTACTGGCTGCGCAAGCCTGAGCAAGTCTAAGAGTCAATCCAAGCCTCATTCTAACTAAAGTAATACAGCTCAAGTAACACAGTGTTGGCCCAGAAATGTGAGGCATGATGTTTAGAATGCTGATGTGTAGGGTGAGAGGAGAATGATGGTATCATCGTCATCACTATGTACCTGTTCTCTCCGGCCTTCTTTGTCCTGGCACATGGTCTTTCAGTGGCAGAAATGTCTTTTATTGCTACTTTTTACAGTCTTACTAATTTTCAAAGATACAACTTAAATCCTACCCACTAAGTTCTAGTACAAGGCCTTGCAATAATACTTATTTGTTGGGGTAATAATGATTAGTAAGTACAGCTGACATTAGAAGAGCCTCTTTTTCTGGAAGAAAATGTAATTTGGACATAACATACATTTCCCATCCCATTAAAAGACACTTGGTGTTTTTACTGGCACCCTTATCTATAATATATATAAATACATGTGTGTATCTATGAAGTCTCTGGGATATGCAAATAGTTAACGCGTCTGGCTGCTAACTGGAAGGTTGGAGGTTCGAGTCCACCCAGAGGTGTCTTGGAAGAAAGTCCTGGGGATCTACTTCTGAAAAATCAGCCATTGAAAACCCTGCAGAGCACAGTTCTACTCTGACACACATGGGATTGTCATGAGTTGGACGTCAGCTTGATGGCAACTGGTTATCACGTGTGTGTGTGTGTGTGTGTGTGTGTGTGTGTGTGTGTACATGTGTGTATGAATTAAAATATCCTCCCAAAACTCCTCAGGGAGCCTATTCAGAACCTACCCTAGGTCCCTTTTAAAATTCTAGAACCTATAAATCTTAAAATAAAAGAGTCTTTCAAAACCTTTGACTGCTGGGGGAATCAATTTCCCCCTCAAACTTTGTTTCCAACACACAGTACGATACACAAATAATTAGAGGAAGCTCTGTTCAGAGAGAAGGGGAAATGCATTTAAGATCCTTCAATTTCTGTTCTATGGTAGGAAGAATTAAATCACTACTCTTTTCTAAATCTAACAAAATAAAAACTTTGAAGTTCAACTTGATGTGTCATTGAAATACTTGCCAGTTATTCATGTGATATAATTGCATCTCTCATACACACTGATCTCTTCCAAGTGAGTAGAAAAAAAAAAATGATTGTCTTCAATGACATCTGATTTTATCTGAAAATTTATTTTTCTTCAGAAGTCTAAGTGTGTATACAAACTTACTGTTCCAAGGTCAATAATGAAGCAATCACCCTTGTTGAAACTGTCCCAGCTCAGGGGTACTTCCGTGGCCCTGACCACTCTCCGACCCTTCACATGTAGGAGCCTCTCAGCTGTCAGGTTGTTTGTGAGAACATGATTTAGTCCAGATGCCACACCTCCAGCCTGATCAGTAGGAGGAAGAAACAAAACACAACAAAGAGAAAATTAATGACACTTCTAACTTGACACAGCAACCTATAAAACCACAGCTATCAGTGCAAAAACTGTGCTTAGCAGGCCAAGATAAAATAGCCACCTGAGTGCATGAGAAAAGTTAAATATGATAGAGAGAAAATTCCTCACTAAATTATCAACAGGTTGTTTTACGCGGGGTTTTTGACCTTCCTATTTTAACAATTCAATTTAAAATTGTAAATATCTATTCAGAATCTTCAGTGGATAAAACGCTGCTGCATAAACAAAAAGACGTCATAGCTCTTGCCCTTTAGGAATTAATGATTTAGTGAGAAAACAGAGGAAGAGTTCAGGGAAGAAAGTGATAGGAGGCTACAGGAGAGTCAGAGGTCACAAATACAGCTGAGGAGCAGCCAGAGAGCAAGGCAGCCCAAAAGTTCCCACTGTCACAGTGTTAGGACAGAAGAGGGGAGTTGACTGCTGGCCAGGTATGGGCTGTTCCTATTTATGGATTTTGTTTTTACATTAAAAGAATCAACTGTCTCCTTTACTTCCTGGTGCACAGAGTTCACTACCTACTCTAGGCCTGAGTATTTATACCCTAAATCAGGAGAGATGTATCTTGGTAGCATATCACCAACCAAAATAAAACAAGACAAAACAAAATAAAATAAACCACATCAAACGAAAGATATGCTGCAGAAAAAACATTCAATGTATCAGCTACCTCTTCTTGCATTATTTGCACTCATTGTACACTTTTTCACTTTTTTTTAAATGTTAGGAACCGTGATCTTTATTTCCACAATTAATTATGAAGGAATGTGCATAATTAAGATGCAGGGTAAGCAAAACTCTGCGTCACTTATAAATCAAAGGCCTCTGATGATAATATAGCAAGAAAATGAGCTATATAAGAAACCTATCAAATAATCTCACTTTGGCATTTATTATATAAACGTCAGAGTAAATCCAAAATAAGAAGTTAAGTTGTATGTGTAATCATTCCCACATTCTTTAAGCTTCCATTGACTTTAAATTTCCACCTTTCTTCAGGAAAAGGCTCTCATAAATAAAAAGATTTTGTTGGTATAAGGTTAAATGCTGATTTCAGGACAACATTAAATTTTAAGAAATATACAATGGATGCCCAGTCCATAATTTTACAAAGATTGCTACATTTCTTGGTTGAAAAAAAATAAGTATTATCCAATAAAAGAAATATGGTTTCATCCGTTTACTACCGTTCTTGGCCATTTCAAAAATATTAAAAAGTATAAGTACAATATGATCAGATAAAAAATACAATAAAAACACTCTGACCTGAAAATAAACTGTAAAATATAAAGCAGACTTAGACTGAGGATACGTATATAACATTCTGACTAATTTCATACTCTGAACCATAAGAGTAATGTATCCATTACTGTCGAATAGATTCCGACTCATAGCAACCCTACTGGACAGAGCAGAACTGCCCCATAAGCTTTCCAAGGTTGTAATCTTTATGGAAGCAGACTGCCACATCTTTCTCCTGCAGAGCGGCCAGTGGTTTTGAACCACCAACCTTTTGGTTAGCAGTCGAGCACTTAACCACTTTGCCATCAGTGCTCCTTCAGAGTAATATACAGTCTCTGAAAATTTAACAGTATTTTAAAAATTAATTTTGTCTCTAATATTTGATGCCACAAATGCACAAAAGAAAAACTATACGTTGCATTGTAAGTCTGTATTAGACGAAAAGTAGTTACTTGGTGAATACTATTTGAATTAACCCTAGAAACTCTTAGCCTTTTTCTACTTTCACAAGGCAGAATATAAGCAAGGGAGTGGGCGGGGGGTGGGAAGCAGCGGGGAAGTGATCCTCTAAATAGCAGCACCATAAATACAGGCTTGAAGACATATGTCTGATGGTTACTATCTACCATGGTCACCATCTACAATCATGGCTGAGGGTAGGTCTTATTTAAGCTTGGAAATGGTATGATTAGCCAGAGATTTAATTTAAGGGAACAGAGAAAAGTAATAGTCCTCTATAGTCTCTACCCTTTACAACCCCCCTCCAAAAAAAAAAAAAAAAAACTCAGAGAGAAATGACACAAGTCAATCAAATCAGATAATATTTCCTAGCTCAAGTTTAACACTACATAGGGCAACTACATAGGGTTTTCGCTGACTTGATCATAATAGACTTTGTCAAGTTCTGCACATTGCAGACAGACACAATATCCCGTTGCTTATGGTAATTTAAATTAAAATTTTGTTCCAGCATTGGAACCATTTATTTATGGTGAGTGCATCATAATACAATGATTACAAACTCAGGCACTGGAGTCAGATGGCCACCCACGCCATGAGATCTTGGCAAATTACATAGCCTCTCAAAGTCTCAGTTTACTTATCTATTATATAGTGGTAATGATAGAAACTGCATCACAGGGTTGTTATTTGGAATAAATAATATATATGAAGTGTTTAGGACACTCCTATAAACTTGAAACTAATGATGGGATGAAATTAAGTATAACATAGTGGTCTTTGCTATTTTGGGTGGTAAATTATCTCTGCCTCCACATTTCCCATTGTTGCAACCACACACATTATCATGTGCTCAGTGCCTCAGACGATAAGACAGTGAACTGATTTTTTTGCTGATAAATTTGACCTGCATTTGCAAGTATCCTCTTTCTAAAAATGCTGATTTATAGTGGTTTTAATGTTGACAATTGATAATTAGGAGATAGTTATCCAATAACTGCAAAGCTACTTTAACCATCTCCACTTTCAAATACACATGCAGAAGTTTGATTTCAGAAATCCTGCTTGTAGAATTAATAAGTCCCTATTGATTGGGGACGTAAACATGTACTGTGTCGGTATTTTTATTATTTAATTTAATCTTTAATTTCTTACAACACCAGTATATGGAAGATGTTATTATTCCTATTGTACATTTGAGGAAATTGCGCACAGAAAGCTTAAGTACTTACCCAAAGTTCAGCAAGTGATATGCGGCAGAAATGGGTTTACAATTAAGACGATGCTAAAGCACATGCTTTTAGTAACAAGACCCAGCTTATTTAAAATGTTGAGTTCACTGAAATAAGGGAAGTTTCTGGGTCATAAGATGTGGGAACTAATATGATTTAAATAAAATGAGAGCTAACAGTTTCATAAATTTAGAGAGGTTCATAGGATGAAAAATTAATTTCAAAAGAGAAAAAAGAATGCGTTTGTATTTTGTCCTGATCTCAATGGTATCACAAAATATTCAAGCAAGGCACTGAACATTTAGGTATATTAGGTATATTTAGTACATATTCAAAATTCTAGTAATTTTAAATTAAAAATTTGTTCCAGCATTGGAACCAATGCTCTGAGGTTTTAGGTCTTCAGTAGGGTGATATGCTCGAGGAGTGGGGTGGTAGAGTGTGCAGAACACCTGCTGGAGAATGTTTTTGTACGGGCTTGTTTCTGAAATGTTTGTCTAAAGTGGGTGTTCCTCACATTTTAACAGAACACCTATGGTAGGGAGAAGAGGAGTAAAGGATTATTAGTCTGCAAAAGTCACTGACAGAATTCCAGAAAAAAGTATCCTTTACTGAAGGTTGCCTTAAAGGGATAGAATATTTACTTTTACTTGTTTGTTTCTTCGTTTGCTTTCAGAAGCAAAGCCAACTGATTACTGATGTTTCAGGCCTGTACACATAAATTGTGTGTATGCTTTGAATTTACATTTGTGTCTGTGTGGCTAAACCATATGTACGTTCAGCTCAGTGGTTTCACTTGTATCATTTCTAAGACCAAGCCACACTATTTGGGAAATATGTGTATAGTTCTTTGCATTAACTGAAGTTATAATTGTTATAAATATTGTATTAAGATAGTCCACAACAATTGAGATTCCTAAGTATTGGGTTATTTGCTGCAAATTCAGAGATTCTCTAGAATAGTATAGTAAAAAAACAAAAAGAAAGAAAACTACTCTTGTTAACAATATTTAATTACTGAAATAAACTTAGGGAATGTTAAAGGGGCTTTCTTGTGAAGACATAAATAAAGCTCTTAATTTTAACTGTTAACAATTAACCTAATAAAACTGAATCAAGTCACAACCTACTGTGTGTCAGACAGGCCCTATTCCAGGTACATAGGGATACATCACTGAAAAAAACAAATTAAAGCAAAACAAAAAGCCCCACACTCAACAAACTTTCAGTGTATGAAGACGTGAGTTGTGAATGGACAGGGGGAGAAAAAGGGAATCCTGTTTGAGAGCACTGTTTACCTTGTATTTCAAACCTTCTTTGAAATAGCCGACAAAGTCAGTGGACTCATAGCCTTGCAGTTCTCTACTCTGCACTGGCTTGCCACCCAAATAGTTGTCCATCTGAACAGTGAAGATGGTAGCTGCTGTGCTTTCATCCTGGGTACACTCCTTTCCTGGAACAGCAAATGACAGCGCTTCATTCATTTATCAAGCAAGAAAAACGTTTAAGGCAGAATTTCTAATAGCAAAGAAATCAGAACGTTTCTTTGAACTGCATATCAGTCCAACAAACTTCTACAGAAAGATCTTTTAGCTGAAACAGTGTAATACCAACACTATAAAACATAATTTTGCCAATAACTAAATGAATTGTTTTTGTTCCTGCTTTTTATAATTCCTTTAAACTTTTGTTTTTTTTTTTAAAGACCACTGTCTAGATATGCTAGGAGTGATAATGTAGCGATATATTTCAGTAGGATTCAGATAAGCATTCATTTGGTGCGGTCAGTAAGATCAGGCTATGAAAACATTTTGCATTTGTTTTAGCCTTTACTAGTATTAATCTTTAGGCTTCCAATAAGTCAGTATGTCAATATTTGGGCTTCAACAGGTGAATGGTTAAACAAACTGTAGTACCTACATACTGAGAGAGAGAACCCCAAAATTATATGAGGCGTTTGGTATAAGTAGAGGACCCTGGCACAGGCCTGAGAACAAACTTAAGTCTTCCTCTCCTAGGCTTAACCTTTAGCCATCCTAAAAATACACCCCAAAGGAAATATTTTCCTCTCTGGTCAAATAGATGCAGGATATCGAAAGCTTGTTCCCAGAGGTGCTGGCACACAGCATTATCTACAAATCTTTACAAGGACCCCCAGGAAAAGTCATGCTTGAGAAAGCAGTTTAATAACATGTTCTCAGAAAAGCATGTCCTGTCATTGTCCTGTGATCCCTTGTGTACCCCCTTACTCACATGTACCTCTGCAATCTAAGATAAGTCTCCAATCACTGAAGTCCACCTATATGTTACCCCCCAATCACTGACAAGCCCTGCTTTGAGTAAGCGCATCTCTAACTTCTCTGACTGCCTGAAAACCAACCAGAATATTGTACCCTCATTCTTTATCTAAACTGTATAAAAATATCTACGGGATTATCATGCCTCGGTCTCCATAGTTTCATTTTCATGGGCCATGAAGTTCCCGGTTCAAACTGATTTTGAACCCTTAGTAAACCTCTCTGTTTTACTCCAAAACAGTGAGTATTCTCTAACACAATACCATGGACTACTACTCAGTAATAAAGAATCAACTATTAATACATGCAACAACTTGGATGACTCTCCAGGAAATTAAGCTGAGTGAAAAAAGTCAGTGCCAAAAGGTTTCATATATCTAACATTTTTGAAACGACAAAATTTTAGTTAGCATGGGGTGGCATGGATGTGTTTACAAGAGGGCAGCATGAGGGATCCTTTGGTGATGGGACTGTTGAGTATATTGACTGTGGTGGTATATGAACCTACACAAACAGTTGTTTAGTTGTATAGAACTAAGCACATACACATAAATTGGTACAACTGAAACTGGGGAAATCTGAATAAGACAGAGGGATTCTATCAATTTTAATATCCTGGTTGTGATTATTATACTATAGTTTTACAAAATGTTACTATTGCAGGAAACTGGGTAAACTGTACAGGAGATGTCTCTGTTACCATTTCTTACATCTGCATTGTTAATATATAATTATCTCCATCAAAATTTCAATAAAAAATAGGTTAGTGACTAGACAAACATAAGAATTTGTTGCATATAAGTTAAAAGTGTTTACACTGATTTTCTTAAAAAATCATTTCAGCTTGACATACTGTTTCCAACTAGCTCAGTCCACCGTCATCCCAGGATTTGTCAGCTGATGGTTCAGCCATGGCCTGGGACCCATCAGACACAGCCCAGGACACCTGATACATTCTCTCCTCTTGCCTACCCCCCTGCCCTCCCTCCCAGGGCCTTATTACTTGAATCACTGCATCTAATTGCCTCAGTGGCAGATCTGTGTCCAGTGCCCTCTCCTTGACTTTAGGGTGAAGGTCAAGATCATAGGGACCATGTCCTGGTTAGGCTGAGCTCCCCAGTGGAATATGGACTGAGGAAAGGATCTGCCCCTGGCAATTCCCCCTCCCCAGACTCTCATGGGAGGCCCCCAGAGAGCCAGAGAGCCAGAGTGCCCAAGCCAAAGTGCCCTTGGGAAACTACCCTCAGGACTTTCGACACTTTCACAGATTGGAGTGTATGAATTCAGTAGACCTAACTCCAGATGGTCAGAATGTTAGTCTGCTTATGTTTATTCATCTGTTTTCTTCCTTGAATCAACGCTACTGATGACAAGTTGTCTTTAATAAGTCATGTGTTCTTTGAAGAAAAAAAAAAAATCAACTCTACACCTAGCAGTTTAAACGCACTCACCTTGTGCTTCTAAGGAGCCCAGGTGGTGCAGTGGTTAAGTACTCGGCTGCTAACCAAAAGGTCAGCTATTAGAATCCACCAGCAACTCCTCGGGAAAAAGATGTGGCAATCTGCTTCTGTAAAGGTTACAGCCTTGGAAACGCTATGGAGTAGTTCTACTCTGTCCTATAGGGTCGCTATGAGTCGGAATCAACTAGACGGCAACGGGGTTTTGTGCTTCTAGTTACCTGTAGCTTCATGTCAATTTGCAGGGCTAGGTGGTAAAACTACTTACTCTCTGTCACATACTGACCCATGCTGCAAACATCTGCCCTCACCCTTTTTCCTTGTCAATTCTAAACTTAGCATAAATATATTTATAGCAATAAATACGTATGGTGTAACTTCTCTGTGTTAGGTCCTGTGTAAGGCAGTGAGAACACAAATGAAATGAATTCTTTCCCTGAAGGAGTTACACTGTTCTAAGGGGGTAGGCACATGAGTAGATACTGACACATGGTAGTACTTTAAATAATCTGAGATATGCAAAGATATCACGGAAACACTGAAGGAGAGACCTGGAAAGACGACTCTCAGACGACTCTTTCTCTGTGCGTTCTCATTTTAAATTCCACTTCTTCCTGCTTCCCCTTTCTTCTTCCTACTGCTTCTCCATTTTTATGCTGTGCACCTTTTTCATCTCAGTCTGACTTTAACTTCACCTCTTTTCTTTCCTCTTCCTTCCCACTGTTTCCTTTAATCAAACCTTTTCTCTTCCTGAACTTTCAGCTCGCCTCCTGGAACTTTTAATCTGTCTTTTCCACCCGTAGGCCTTAGAGTAGAATATTTTGGGTAAAATTCAGCTTGCTTCAGGGAAATGAAGTAGGAAGAGCTGCTGAACAATTCTATCTGAAGGGCTTGTTGACTATTTTGCTCTAAGCTTGTCTATGTTCCCCATGATTTTTCTCTTGGTGCAAGTACCATCCAATCCCCATCATTTTCTTCAAAGCCTTCTGTTTCCCATAACCAGACACTTCGTGTGTCTTTCACAGTACTTATCACATTCTACCTGTGTCACATCACTCTTTGTGTTTGTCTTATTACACCTTTGAGGTTATGAATTTTCAGGAAAGGTTCATCAATTATTTATACCTAAAAAATACTCTACACAGTGTTGGGTACATTGAATAGTTCCGAATGAATTGCCATTAACATGTTATTCAGTTTTAGCAGAGCTTTAAGATCATCCAGTATTTCTGCCCAAAGCATTTTCTAGTCCACTTTTTTAAACTGACGAGCACCAAATGAATAATTAAACAAAAATTGAAGTGAATCTGTGGACTCTACAAAACGCAATGCTTAAAGAACTTATTTGGAGGTACTTAGAGAATTTAAAAATTGTGTTCACAGCCGTTTTTCAGTCTTCTGATAAAGTAAAACTTACTTCTGTCTACAGCATGATATGGAGTTCTTTAATATTTTACTTCACCCAAATGACAAATGGGTTGTGTTTCAGATACTTCTATTCATTTCAGAGCCAAGCTCTGGATGGAAAGACTGTTTCACCTGGCATCACTCATTCCTGATCATAGGTTATATATTAAGGTTTAGGTGTTTTCTGGTATAAAATATAGATTACTGTATATTATAACGTTATAATAGGAATATTGACATTACAGTGGGGAAAAACAAAACTTTTGCAACTCAGATTCAGTCTCTTTAAGTAAGCACAAGTTTTTAATAGTGAATGTTATAGTTAAAATAGCCCTTTCTCTATGTATGCCTCATTTGTAGTGCCTGCTCAGAGTGTTTGCTTATGTTGAGGAAAAAAATCACTTCTCAATATTTTCTACTATTTCCTAACATCTTCCTCAAATGTTAGAAATAAAAAGTGTTGGCTTTCAGAGGCTTAAAACTTGCGTCTGTGTGTTTTCCCATTAAGCTCAGGAATAAAACTAAACTCGACCAACACACGCACAAGTCCAAGGGATGAAAGCTAGTTTTACAAGAAAAGTAAAAGGCTCAGATAACCGTCATTTTGTTGGAGGGGGTGTGCCCACTAGCCCAGGACCTCATAGGGAGAGGCTGAACATTCAGGATGTTTACGGGTAAAAGTAGAAAGTGGAAAAAGTAGAACACACAAGGCCCAGTGTCCTGAGAGCCTGGCGCGAGTGCAGTCCCAAATAATTGCTCCTGCTTTAAGGAGCCGTTTGTTCCACCCTGTGTCGTTGATAAAATAAATTAATAAAAAATAAATTAACAATTATTAATAGTAAAGAAGCCCATCTAAACAAATACTTTAATAAACAAATTAGCTATATAGAGCTATTTAGCTATATAGATAATAGTGTATTTTTTCTGCCTCCATCAGAAGTCGCCAGCATTCTCGTGAACAGTCGGGTTTATTCGTCAAACCCTCGAGCAGCGTGGCGCAGGCAGGATCCTGATTAAAGCGATCCGGGGCACTAATCCTCCCAATTAGCACAGAAATATAAATTGATGCCCAAGGGCAAAAAAAAAGGAGCTTCCTGCCAGCTGCGGCAGAAGTCCACAAACTTTTCTGACTTCATCCCCACCCTGAGAAGGAACGAGGAATGAACTTGTTGGAAGGTGAGCGGGTTTGGGCCAGCACCGCTCTGGGCAGGAGAAGCGTTTTGAGTCTTAAAGGTGACGGGGTAGAAGCCAGAGGAATCACCCCAACGCCTGTGAACTGGATATGAAAAAGATCAATGTCAGCAGGTTAATCGGCTCCCGACTTCACCTGCACCCTGCATTTGCAACTCGCGACTTGCTGACTCCCTTGCAGGGAAGGTGGCCGGCAGGAAAGGGCTGGCCCCAAGGAGGCGTGAGTGGAGGCGTGAGTCTCCACTCCTGTCCCCTTTTGGCCCGCCCCGGTCCCCCAGCTTGCAAATCTTAGACCCTCGCAGCCTCGCCTCTCCCGACGTTGGCGCGTCTGTGTCGTGCTGCCCGCTGCTCCTTACCGAGCCAGAAGTGCAGGCGGTAGGTGAAGCCACGGCTCGCCTTGGTCGTGTGCAACACCAGGTAGGCATCCCCGACGTAGAAGCTGCCGTAGGCGCTCTTGGGCACCGGCACCAGCTCCAGCTTCTCGATCCTCCAGACCTGGAGCCCTGCCTCCTTGCCCGCCCGGGCGAACTCCGCATGGTAAAGCTCCTGGGCCATGGCTCTGGCACGCTTTGCTCCCAGGGAAGCAGACTCAGGCCGCGGGACTCGCTGACCCTAGGTACAGGCTAAACCGAGACCGGCAGGAGGGACCCTGTTCACTGCGGCTTTATAGTGTTCTCCCTTCAGGGAGGCGGGGCCCCGAAACAGGAGGGGCCGAGGGCCCTGGCGGGTGTTGCTTCCAAATTCACACTCCCTTCTCCCGTGGGAGGCGGGGGATTCGTCGTCACAAACATCTTTTTGAGATCAAGAGGGGACTTATGGAACCTCCTGGAAATTCCTGTTCTAAGGAAGAACATTTTCCTTACCAACAGTTGGAAACAAACGATTAAAACTCTGCTTGGCGCCCCCCAATGCACACCCACCGCCTCCTTCCTGCGGTTATTCCCTTCTTCCCGCTTATCTTGTTATTTCTGGGTCTCAGACGGGCCTGGGAGGCGCGAGGTGAGGAATGGGTGCACTAGTTCTAGAGGCTGAGTCAGCGTTTTCCTAGGAGGAGCTATAGCTGCTCTTCCTGGCCTCTTGGGATGTCTTCCTTCGAACAGGGCGTCCTCTGCAGACAGCAGCCCCTGCCGTTAGGGAGCTGAGTGAGTGTGACACAGTGGTGTCCCAGCAGAATTTTAATACATCATTTTAAGAAAAGTGACTACCCAGATTACATCCTCATCATCAACTCCATCATTTCATTGACTTTCTCCATTCCTAGGGGCCGAAGTTTCCGTTTTGAGCTTCCTAGTCTGAAAATGCCATGAAAAACAGCACATCAGGTTTCTTGAAGAGAGTTTAATACCTGGGAGGCTGGCGGTCCTCCCTAGGGAACAGAGTTCTTTAAATCCCCAAGAGCCCAGGAGCTGTGGTCACCCTCTCTTGCCACCTACTTCCTTTGGCCAAGAAATTACTGGAAAAACAGCACCCACCCCCACCCCCCAGGCGTGTTCTCAGGCGTTGGTGGCAGTAATTTTATGCTTAGACTGCCTTTTGAGTTACCTGTTACCTGACTTCAAGGCGCTAATGTGCTCGTTGTCTTCCTTACAGTTTTTTGCTTTTCCACCATGGGCAAAGCACAGTAGAATAGAGATGGAAATTTACTCTTTATTTTGCATTCATCTAACCTAGGCCGGTATGGCAAAGACATTTTATTCTGTTACCAAAAAGCTAATTGCTTAGGATGCAAAGGATGAAAAAGCTGACTTCTATGCACGCAAATTTTGTTTCACTGTGTTTCCCAAATTACATGAGTATTTGGAAGTTCAGTAATTATGCCCAGTTAGATTTATTCCTTAAAGAATTTATATTTTTAAATAGGTATCACATTACCTTGGTAAACAATTCACAAGTACAAAAAGTGTGCAATAAAAAGTTGTGATTTCATCCTGCCTTCCTGCCACCCATTTGCTCTCCCTAAAAGCAACTAAGTTATCAGTTTCTTGTGTTTTTTTTTTTATATATATTTTATTGTACTTCAGATGAAGGCTTACAGAACAAATAGTTTCTCATGAAACAGTAGTACACATGCTGTTTTATGACATTGGTTAACAACCCCACAACATTTTAACCCTCTGAATTCTCAACCTTTTTTTTTTTTTTTTTTTGGTGAAAATACACATAGCCAAAGATACACCATTTCAAAAATTTCTACATCCACAGTTCAGTGACATTGACTACGCTCTTCCAATTGTGCTGTTATTCTCACTTAAGATGAAGGCTTGAAGAACAAAATAGCCTCCCATTTAACAGTTACTACAAATGTTGCCCTATGACGATGGTTAACAATCTCACGACACATCAATAATATCCTTACTCAACCTAGTGTTCTCTATCATCAGCTTCCTACTCCCCTTCTGCCTTCTGGCCCTTGTCACTGGACTCCTGTACCTCGTTAGTCTCATTTGGTTTTAATGGGCTGTCCACTCCCAGGCTGAACAGTGAACCTCAGAGGTAACTTCACCACTGAGCTAAAAGGGTGTCTGGGGGCCATACTCTTGAGGTTTCTCCAGTCTCCTTTAGGCCAGTAAATCTGGTCTTTTTTTGTGAGTTAGAATTATGCTCTACATCCTTCTCCAGCTCTGTCCAGAACCCTCTGTTGTGATCCTGGTCAGAGCAGTCAGCGGTGGTAGTCGGGCACCATCTAGCTGTACTGGACTCAGTCCGGTGGAGGTCTTGGTAGCTGTGGACAATTAGTCCTTTGGACTAATCTTTTCGTTGTATCCTGTTCTCTTCATTCTCCCTTGCTCCCGAAGGGATGAGACCAGTGGAGTATCTTAGATGGCCGCTCACAGGCTTTTAAGACCCCAGACACTACTCACCAAGGTAGAATGTAGAGCATTATCTTTATAAGTAGTGTCATGCCAATTGAGCTAGATGTTCCCCGAGACCATGGTCCCCAGAGCCCTCCGCCCAGCAACTCAGTCCCTCTGGGAGTTTGGATGTGTCCATGGGGCCTCCATGACCTTTCCTTGTACAGGTTGTGTTAGTTTCCCCTGTATTGTGTACTGTCTCACCTTTCACCCAAGATACCACTTATCTATTGCCTGTTTAGTATTTCCCCACCCACACCCCTCCCATCGTTGGTAACCAACAAGGATTGTTACATTTTGCGCATGAACTTTTTCATGGGTTTTTACAATAGAGGTCTCATACAATATTTGTCCTTTTGTGATTGACTTATTTCACTCAGCATAATGTCCTCCGGTTTCATCCATGTTATGAGATGGTTCACAGATTCATTGTCATTCTTTCTCGTTGCATAGTACTCCATTGTGTGTATGTACCATAGTTTGTTTATCCATTCATCTGTTGATGGGCACCTACGTTGTTTCCATCGTTTTGCTATTGTGAACAATGCTGCCATGAACATAGGTGTGCATATGTCTATTCGAGTGACGACTCTTATTTCTCTAGGATATATTTGTAGGAGTGGGATTGCTGGATTAAATGGTATGTCCATTTCTAGCTTTCTGAGGAAACGCCATATCATTTTGCAAAATGGTTGTATCATTTTGCATTCCCACCAGCAGTGCATAAGAGTTCCCATCTCCCCGCAGCCCCTTCGACATTTGTTATTTCCAGTGTTTTTGATTCGTGCCAGTAATGCCGGGGTAAGATGTTATCTCATTGTGGTTTTAATTTGCATTTCTCTAATGGCTAGTGATCACGAGCATTTCCTCATGTGTCTGTTGGCCATTTGAATGTCTTCTTTGGTGAAGTGTCTGTTCATTTCCTTTGCCCATTTTTTAATAGGATTGTTTGTCTTTTTGTTGTAGAGGTGTTGGATTTTCTTGTAGATTATGGAGATTAGACCTTTGTCTGACTTGTACTGTCCAAAAATGTTTTCCCAGTCTGTAGGTTCTCTTTTTACTCTTTTGGTGAAGTCTTTTGAAGAGCATAGATGTTCGATTTTTAGAAGATCCCCGTTATCTAGCTTATCTGTTGGGTTTTGTGTGTTGATGGTTATGGTTTGTATCCTGTTAATGCCATGTATTAAGGCCTGAAGTGTTGGTCCTATTTTTTCTTCTATGAACTTTATAGTTTTAGGCTTTATATTCAGGTCTTTGATCCATTTTGAAGTTGTTTTTGTATACGGCATGAGGTATGGGTCCTATTTCATTTTTCTGCAAATGGATATCCAGTTTCGCCAGCACCATTTGTTAAAAAGACTGTCTTTTCCCCCTTTGATGGACTTTGGGCCCTTGCCGAAGATCAGGTGACCGTAGGTGGATGGATTTACATCTGGGTTCTCAATTCTGTTCCATTGGTCAATGTATCTGTCGTTGTACCAGTACCAGGCTGTTTTGACTACTGTAGCTGTATAGTAGGTTCTGAAGTCAGGTAGTGTGAGTCCTCCAACTTTATTCTTCTTCTTCAGTAGTGCTTTATTTATTCGGGGCTTCTTCCCTTTCCATATAAAGATAATGATTAATTTTTCCATCTCTTTGAAGAATGTTGCTGGTATTTGGATCGGGATTGCATTGTATTTGTAAATTGCTTTGGGTAGAATTGCCATTTTCACAATGTTGAGTCTGGCTATCCATGAGCATGGTATGTTTTTCCATTTACGTAGATCCCTTTGGGTTTCTTGCAGTAGTGTTTTATAGTTTTCTTTGTATAGGTCTTTTACATCCCTGGTCAGATTTATTCCTAAGTATTTTATCTTTTTAGGGGCTATTGAAAATGGTATTGATTTCCTGATATCCTTTTCATCGTTCTCCTTACTGGTGTATAGGAATCCAACTGAGTTTTGAATGTTTATCTTGTATCCTGGTACTCTGCTGAATCTTTCTATTAGTTCCAGTAGATTTCTCTTGGAGTCTTTAGGGTTTTCTATGTATAGTATCATATCATCTGCAAACAGGGAGAGTTTAACTTCTTCATTACCAGTTTGGTTGCCCTTTATTTCTTTTTCTTGCCTTATTGCTCTAGCTAGAACTTCCAGCACAATGTTAAATAGGAGTGGTGATAAAGGGCATCCTTGTCTTGTTCCTGTTTTCAAGGGGAATGTTTTAAGCCTCTCTCCATTAAGAATGATGTTGGCCATTGGTTTTGCATAGATGCCCTTTATTATGTTGAGAAATTTCCCTTCTGTACCTATTTTTTTGAGAGCTTTTATCAGGAATGGGTGTTGGACTTTGTCAAATGCCTTTTCTGCATCAATTGAGATGATCATGTGATTTTTTTCTTTCCTTTTATTTATGTGGTGTATTATGTTGATGGATTTTCTAATGTTAAACCATCCTTGCATACCTGGTATGAATCCTACTTGGTCGTGGTGTATTATTTTTTTGATATGATGCTGAATTCTATTGGCTAGAATTTTGTTCAGAATTTTTGCATCTATATTCATGAGAGATATTGGTCTGTAATTTTCTTTTTTTGTGATGTCTTTGCCTGGTTTTGGTATCAGCGTTATGCTGGCTTCATAGAATGAATTTGGAAGTGTTGCTTCCTCTTCTATGCTCTGAAATAGCTTGAGTAGAACTGGTACAAGCTCTTCTGTAAATGTTTTGTAGAATTCTCCAATGAAGCCATCTGGGCCAGAGCTTTTTTTGGTTGGAAGTTTTTTTTATTACCTTTTCAATCTCTTCTCCTGTTATGGGTCTGTTCAGATTTTCAATATCACTTTGTTGTAGTTTGGGTACGCCGTGTGTTTCTAGAAATTTATCCATTTCCTCTAGGTTTTCAAATTTGTTGCAGTATATTTTTTCATAATATTCTGTTATAATCCTTTTTATTTCGGTTGGATCTGTTGTAATGTCCCCCATTTCATTTCTTATTTGGGTTATTTGTGTCCTCTGCTGTTTTTCTTTTGTCAGTCTGGCCAGTGGTTTGTCGATTTTGTTGATTCTTTCAAAGAACCAACTTTTGGTTTTGTTGATTCTTTCTATTGTTTTTATGTTCTCTATTTCATTTATTTCTGCTCTGATCTTTACTATTTCCTTTCTTCTGGTGGTTGTAGGCTTTTTTTTTTTTGGTGTTCTCTTTCTATTTGTTTGAGTTCTGTAGTTAATGTTTTGATTTTGTCCCTTTCCTCTTTTTTGATATGTGCATCTATTGCTATAAATTGTCCTCTGAGGACTGCCTTTGCTGTGTCTCAAAGGTTTTGGTATGATGTGTTTTCATTCTCATTTGATTCTGGGAATTTTTTGATTCCATCGCTGATTTCTTCTTATCCACTGATGTGTAAGCAGGGTATTATTCAGTTTCCATGTAGTTGATTTTTTTTCCTTTCTCTTTCTAGTGTTAATTTCTACCTTGATGGCATTGTGGTCAGAGAAGATACTTTGAATTATCTCAGCATTTTGGATCTTGTTGAGGATTGCTCTGTGGCCTAAGATGTGGTCTATTCTGGAGAACGTTACATGTGCATCGGAAAAGAATGTGTACTTTGCAGCGGTTGGATGGATTGTTCTGTATATGTCTATGAGGTCCAGTTGGCTGATTGTGCCCTTTACGTCTTCTGTATCTTTGCTGAGTTTCTTCTTAGTTGTTCTGTCCTTTACTGAGAGTGGTGTGTTGAAGTCTCCTACTATTATTGTGGAACTGTTAATTTCTCTTTTCAGTGCTGTTAGAGTTTTTTTTATGTATTTTGGAGCCCTGTCATTTGGAGCCCTGTCATTGGTGCGTAGATGTTGATTATGGTTATGTCTTCATGATGGATCGTCCCCTTAATCATTATATAGTGTCCCTCTTTGTCTTTTATGGTAGATTTTGTTTTAAAGTCTATTTTATCTGAGAGTAGAATTGCCACTCCTGCTGTTTTTTGGTAGTTGTTAGCTTGGTATATTTTTTTCCCACCTTTGATTTTTAATAAATTCACATCTTTGTTTCTAAGGTGTGTCTCTTGTAGACAGCATATTGATGGATCCTGTTTTCTTATCAATTCTGCCACTCTCCGTCTCTTTATGGGTGCATTAAGTCCATTTACATTCAGTGTAATTATTGATAGATGTGAGTTTGTTGCTGTCATTTTGTAGTGCTTTTTTTTGTGGTGCTGAAGTTTTCTTTGTTCTTCTTACTCTCTTGTGCTGAGTTACTTTTGTTTGTGGATTTTGTGTTCATATCTTTTGTTTTTTTAGGTTTTGTTTTTGCTGAGACTTTATATTTTTCGTCTATATTTTTATGAGTTGGTTTGTTAACTTTCTTTGTGGTTACCATGAATTTTACCCTTATCTTTCTAAGTTTGAAGCAGTCTACCCTTACTTGGTATCGCCTTGCCTTCCTCTCCATTATAAGATTCTATACCTATGCCGTTTATTCCCTCTTTCATTGTTTTGATGTTGTTGTCATCCCTCGATTGACTGCTCTGATTCCGTTGTATTTCTTTTGGTTTTGGATAGTCCTCGAGAGTTCATTTCCTAGAGTGGTATCTGGTTCGTATGATCCTGCGTCCTAGGTCCTGCCTGAGGGCTGAAGCTGTTTGTCCTCAGATCGAAGAACTCCCTTTAATAATTCTTGTAAGTTTGGTTTGACTTTTGTGTATTCCCTTAGTTTCTGTTTATCTGGAGATGACCTAATTTCACCATCCAATTTGAATGAGAGTTTTGCAGGATATGTTATTCTTGGCTGACAATTTTTTTCTTTCAAGATTTTATTTATGTCATCCCACTGCCTTCTTGCCTGCATGGTTTCTGCCAGATAATCTGAGCTTAGTCTTACTGTTTCTCCTCTGTATGTGACTTCTTGTTTTTCACGAGCTGCTCTCAGGATTCTTTGTTTGTCTTTAGTTTTGGCGAGTGTGAATATGATATGTCTTGGTGATTTTCTTTTGGGGTCTCTTCTATATGGGGTTCGTTGAGCTTCTTGGATGGCCAGCTTTTCATCTTTCATGATATTGCGAAAGTTTTCTGTCAGCAGTTCCTCAATGATCCTCTCTGTGTTTTCTGTTTTCTCCCCTGTTCTGGAATGCCAATCACTCGTAAATTTTTGCTTTTAATTGTGTCCCACATAACTCTCAGGGTCTCTTCATTTTTCTTTGTTCTTTTTTCTCAGTTTTCCTGAAACAGAGTGTATCCAAGTGTTTGTCTTCAGTTCCACTGATCCTGTCTTCCACGGTTTCAAATCTACTTCTCAGCCCTTCTATGACATCATCCATTTCTGAAATCTTGTTGTTTATCTTTTGGATTTCTAATTGTTGTTTTTGTATAATTTCTAGTTGTGAATTTATTTTGGCATTTTGTTCCTACATCATCTTCCTGAATTCTTGAAATTTTTTGTCTGTATTTTCCATAAATTTGTCTATTTTTTCCTCATGTTTGTCAGCTTTTTGCCTCAGTTCTTGGAAAATTCCGAGTGTTAGTGATTTGAGTTCCCTCTCAGGTACTTCTAGTGCATTTTCTTCCACAGGAGAGTTATCTGGTGTTTTAATTTGGATGCCTATTGGAGCCATCCTGTCTTGTTTTTGTAAATGTTTTGAAATTTTTTGCTGTTTTTGGGGCATTCAGTAGATATTTCTCTCGTTTATTGATTGTAGATTTTTTTGTTTCATCCCTTTTAAAAAAAAAATATTTGAGTATGTCTGAGCAGGCAGATTGTGTGCCCCTTGTTGTTCGCTCGTCTGTGCGGTCAATACTTTTCACCTCCTTCTCCAACTGGCCGGTTCAGTCACTCATATGTGGTACATCTGGGCAGGTCTAGCTAAAGAGGAGCCACTGGGATGGGTTGTTTGTGGCACTCACCGCAGCCACCAGGACGGTCGGTAGTCAGTGCTGGGCAGGTTCCAATAGGCCGTGCCTGCACAGCTTGGTGGTGTGATGTCAAGTGCATGGTGCAGGTAGGCAGGATGCAGTGGGGAAATGGTTATGTGTGAAGCTAAGCTGGATATGGGAGAGAGGAGAGAGGAGCAGGAGCGAAAAGACATACAAACAAAAAAGAATGCTAGGGGAGCTTGCCGTTGGAATGGACAAATGAGAGATGGCTGTTTTGTCTCCCACTGGATGCTCCGTGAGGCTGCTCTCTCGTACTCCCGTTTGCTGGTCTCCAATAGGAGTCCAAGATGGTGGATCCGTGCTGCGTTAGCTGGTAGGGGACCTCTGCATGAATCTCTCCTTGCTCTCCATTCTCTTTCAGTATTCTCACTCCGTTTGGTGTTCGGCTGAGTTCTTTATCTCTTCATTTGATGTTCTAGGGTTTCAGGATTGTTGATTCTTTGTTTGGCTTAGTTTTTCAGATCTTTGCTGTGGAGGGACGGCGTGGTGCTTCTGCCTAGAGCGCCATCTTGCCGGACTCCCTCCTCTTGTGTATTTTTGCAGAGAGATAGTCTTTCATTTACAAGAATATGTTTTGTTTTGTCTTGTTTTTTAAACAAAAAAAAACCCAGGAATGGTAACACACACAGTATTTTGTATCAGTATTATATATATATATTTTGAGATCAGGAGGGACCTTATAGAACATCCTTGAAATGCCTCCTCCAAAGGAGGAACATTTCCTAGACAACAGATGGGGGAATATGTATATATATACAGATAAAGCTCCCTCTTCTGACCACATGGTTTTCCATCTTATAAATGTACTGTAATTTATTTTCAAATCGATTGGCCTTTACGTTTTTTCTGTATTTTGCTATTACAACATTGCAAAGAGCATTTGTAAACATACTTCATTGTGTACATGCATTATTATGACTATGAGATAAAATCCTAAAAATATAATTGCTAGATCAAGGAGTTGGAATTAAATACTTTTGATAAGGGCGATGATAATTACAAAACCAATCACTACCATTTATTGAACTTCTGCAATGATGGGCTGTGGCCCAGACTGCCTGCGTTCAATTCTTGCCTCAATCCTTAGTTCATGGAGATTTGGGGCAATTGATTTAAACATAGGAAGTCTCAAGTTAGTTGTTTATAAAATGGAAAAATAATAGTATTCACCTAATAAGAGTGTTATTTGGATTAAATGAGAGGTTGCAAGTAAAGCATTTGTGACTGTTACATAGAAAATACTCAGTAATTATTAGCTGTCATTATGTGATGGAGCGCTTTCTTTTGTCCCTTCAGATCCTGTCTACCTTTTTCCACCCTGTTGTCTTCCCCAGGCAGTCGACTTGTACCTGGGCTCCCATTCCCTCTAGCTTAGGGTTGGATTGGAGACCAAAGGGAAGGAGGAGAGTGAGGTCAGAGTATTTATTTCCTTGGCTGCCTCCAAGTCACTCTTCCTTTCAAGGCAGATAATTCTATGTGACTTTCAGTCCTTTGGGGTTCCAGTAACTGTCCTCTCAGATGCACTCTCCATTGTGGCTCCTCTACATCCCTACTTCTGTATATAGCATCTTTGTAAAAAAAAATTTTTTTTTTTAGAATTTCCCTATATTTCATGTGCTATCTGTTATGAGTTATCAGCTGACATCCTGATGAGTGTTATTAGCTACATCCTCATTTTTACTCCCAACCAAAACAATGAAAAATCTGTACGATAAGCTTCATTTTACAGATGAAGAAACTGAGGCTTCAGAATTTGCCAAAGGGGAAGTGAGTGGCCAAAGGGGAATTCAAGCCCACTGTGTCTAATTCAAAAGCACATATTCTTTGCAAAAACTTATTCTTGTAAGCCAAATTATTTTGCCAAGATTTGTTCCCATAAGTATACTTTATATTTTCATGTTCTTTTAACTTGTACCTAGAGAGGCTTCTGATCTAGTGTGCCCCATGCATCACCAAGAAGTTAATTCTAACTTAGCCGCTGAGCCATTAAATACCTTGACTTCCTCGTTTGTAAAGTGGAAATCGTTTGTTCTTTTCTTCCCTCTAGAGAAAAACATACGGTGCTTTAGCCTAAGATAGTTAAAAAATTGGAGTTATCACTTAAATTCAGTTTCAGTTTTAGTGATAATTCCATTCCTGAAGAAATAAAATGGACATTAGTATGCTGTTGTTGTTAGGTGCTGTCAAGTTGGTTCCAACTCATAGAGACCCTATTGTGTACTCCAGAATGAAACACTGCCCCGTCCTGCACCTTGAGCCCATTGTTGCAGCCACTGTGTCAGTCCATCTCATTGAGGGTCTTCCTCTTCTTCGCTGACTCTCTGCTTTACCAAGCATGCTGTCCTTCTCCAGGGACTGGTCCCTCCTGATAACATTCCAAAGTATGTGAGACATCAGTATAGATGAAAGTAAAAAATTCCCTCTACCTTTGGTCCAGACTAGGATGATGGAGTGAGGCACATGCCTGGGACACAAAAAACTCAGTAGTGAAGATGAATGATACGTAAATGCAATATTTTAAAATAATAAAAATCAATGCAAAAAATCATGATGAACAAAATATTAAAGTTTTGAATAAAGATGGGATTGTTAATAGCGCTATGTGAGGCCATTTTGGAACCTGAGGCAAAGGAAAAATACTGATCTTGTTTTTACTTAAAATTTGATCATTTCATCATGGATTTTTTGTACTAATTTTGATTTTTTTTTTTAAATTTAAAATGTTACTTATTCTGATCACTGAGTTTTTTTTTTTTTTTTTAATCCCCTTAAATTTTGTGCCTGAAATGAGTGTCTCACTTGCCTAACTCTAGTCCCTGTCATGGCTTAGGCTCACATTTTCAACTTTCTGCTAGACACAACTACATAATTAATCCTAAAACTGGTCGAATTCGGCATGCTCAAAACAATCTCAACATTTCCTCTAAACATACTTCTCCTATTCTTCCTAATTTCATTAACTCCATGATTTAATTTTGACTTGGCACTCTCACTTTATCTCCACATTTAACCAAGTCCGTCCAACATGTTTCTCAAACAGCCCACTTTCTTGTCACTGAAGCACTTTCTTTACGTTCATCTTCAGAAGGGGCATGCATCAGAGTGAAGAGGCTTCAGCCCATGTTAAAACCTGGCTCCTCCACTTTTCAGCTGGTTGACTTGGGTGAGTTGCCTAACATAGTGTCTCAGTTTCTCATCTGTGGAATGGGGATACTGATAGAAATTACTTCATAGGGTACTGTCTTAGGCTGGGTTCTCTAGAGAAACAAAACTAGTAAAGCACATAAACATATATATAGAGAGAGATTTATATCAAGGAAATGGTTCACTTGGTTGAACGTCCCAAGTCTGTGGGTCAGGATAGAGGCTTCTCCTGATTCACGTAGCTGCAGGGGCTGGTGAAACCAAGATCAGTAGGTCAGACAGCAGGGCTGTTGCTTACAGGTTGCAAAGATCAATGAATCCCAAGATCAGCAGGCAAGACCGCAGGTAAGCTGCTAGCTCAAGTCCCAAGAACCAGAGGTCAGACAAATCAGAGCCAGCTGCAGGGTCCAGGGCAAGCAACAAGCCTCCTAGCCTTGCCAGAATGTCTGCTTCTATTCAGTGCAGGCCACATGCCCAAGAAAACTCCCTTTCAACTGATTGCCTATTCACAGCAGATCCCATCATGGGGGTGATCACATATCAGATCTCAACAAGGAAGTGATCATAACATTATACAACTGCCAAAACACTGAGAATCATAGCCCAGTCAAGTTGACGCACAATCTTAACCATCATAGATTCTTATGAGGGTTAATGGATTAATATATACAAGCCTGGAATGGTGCCTGGCATCAGGTAAATGCCAGTAATCTCAAATGAGATTGTTGAATGATTAATTCACTTCTCCACACCTAATCCTGCAAGAATGTTTCCAGAATCTTGTTCAGGTAAAGAATACCCATTCCCTACACACACACACAAAAGTCTCTAAAACAGGTACCAATTTCTTTTCCATGCCTTCTCTCTCTCATGCTGTAGGTTTCTAAAAGTAGATCATTTTCTCCCCTTTACATTACAGCCTTTCTTCCATCTTAGTCTGTTGAAGCTTTTCCAGTTCTTTAAGGTCTAACTAAAGGGATACATCATCATCTTGACCCCCTGGCTTCTTTAAATTTCAGCATCCTCTGTGCTCCCAATGCTGTTGATATGCTCTTACATTATAGAAGTTACCACACTCTAAAGTGTGTTTTCTCTCACTAGATTATAGACTCACTTAGAGACTTGTCTCATTATTTCATTCCCTGGTCTTATAGCAATACATGTGAATAGGTGTAGTTGAATAATTGGATTTAGATTAATAAACTACATTTTTTTTTAAAATTTTTTCATCAATTACTAACCCTCTCCCAGTCCAGGAAGAAAAAACGAGTGTGAATAAGTCTTGTACCAAGAGCCAGGAGGTTTGGTGTGGGGCTTTGTGATTGTATTCAAGGTGGGTGTTCTTCTAGAATTTTAATGCCCAAGGGGAAATATTACATAGTTTAATCAATGAAAGAAATACTGATGACAAATAATGTAACTGGTTCATTGTGCAACTCATTGGAATGGGTTGGTAAAAACCAGTCTGCTTCAGGTTATCTCCAGTAGACTTCTAGAGTTAAGTGGCATATTTTATTTCAATCACTGCATCATGACCACAGGATTGTTGGAAGTAAATAAATGTGAAAAACAGAAGTGTACTTTCTTACCAAGAGAGTGAAATGTTTCAAGTGTGTTATTTATCTGCTTTCCTTTGATTAACAGTAATGTAAGAATGTAACTAAAAATACAGTTATTTTAACTGGTAGTTCTGCTAACCTGTAATATTTATGTTTTAATTACCAAATAGTTTGAGGGTATATACATGGAACCTGGAGCCAGAAGACTTGAGTGTTACGAGAATTCAAAGAGATAATGTATGTCAAAGCCTTGAGTACACAATTAAATAACACTGATAATCAGCAAAGTCCCTGTGGTCATTAAGGTTGTGTGTCAACTTGACTGGGCCATGATTCTCAGTGGCATTTGGCAGTTATGATGTAGTTTGGCAGTCATATGATGATGTGATCACTTCCATGATGAGATTTGATATAATGTGAGCACCTCCATAATGGGATCTGCTGTGAGTAGCCAATCAGTTGAAAGGGAGTTTCCTTGGGGGTGTGGCCTGCATCCAGTATAGGTGAACTCTCTGGCAAAACTCATGGGCTTTTTCTTGTTCTGGATTCTGCAGCTGGCTCCTGTTCTTCTGACCTCTGGTTCTTGGGACTTGAGTTAGCAGCTTACATGTGGTCTTGCCTGCCTATCTTGGGATTCATTGATCTTTGAAGCCTGTGAGCAAGAGCTCTGCTGTCTGACCTGCTGATCTTGGGTTCACCAGCCCCTGTGGCTATGTAAATCAGGAGAAGCCTCCAGCCTGATCCACAGACTTGGGACGTTCCAGCCTCTACAACCGCATGAGCCATTTCCTTGATATAAATCTCTAAATATAGATATTTGGAGCTCTGGTGGTGCAGTGGTTAAGAGGGTTAGCAGCTTCAATCCACCAGCCATTCCTTGGAAACCCTATGGGGCAGTTCTACTCCGTCCTATAGGGTTACTGTGAGTTGGAATCAACTCCACAGCAATGGGTTTGTTGGTTTGTTTGTTTTTATATATATAGATATTTATATGCTTTACTGGTTTTGCTTCTCTAGAGAACTCAGCCTAAGACAGGCCCTTAGCCCTAGTATCTATCAAAATTATATGATTTCCTAGACATGAAAATATACCCTATGGAAGTGTATTTTCATCCCTCCTGCCCATGCTAGACAAATTAGATAGTTGTTGTTTTGTTTTTGTTGTTGTTTTAATTTCAACTATTTTTTTTTTAAAGCATCAGTCAGGATCTAGAATTTTCCCTTTCACTAATCAGTTACTTTAAAATTATACATAATACTATATCTATAAAGACAACATTCATGGTTCAGTACCAAGGTGAAGGTTTTATTGATTCTTGGATGTCTGCTGGTATGATAATTCACTTCTTGTAAACCTATGTGGGTTTTACAGTTAACCTTACTCAAAAATTTGATCTTTGTCCTTAGTACCTAATAAATAACCTCTAAAACCTTGGGACTTCCTCATTTATTGGAAGTCCTTATTATCCTTGAAGGCCCCAGACCACGCCTGAGAGTTTAGGCTAATGAAACAACTCATGTTGGGTAATGGCTGGTCATGGCAGAAAGACTGACTGACGGATATCAGCCTGATCTCCAGGGGCATTGGGGAGGAGACCTAGAGGTTGAATTCAGTCACATAGGTAATGATTCAGTCGATCATGCCTACGAAGTGAGACCCCAGTAAAAGCTCTAGATACTAAATCTCCATGACCTTCATGGTTGGTGATAGATATTGATGCATGGGGAGGGTAGCACATCCTTTGGGACATGGAGGCTCTTTGTTGGGAGCACTCCTAGACCTTGCCCTATGTGTCTCTTCATTTGTATCCTTTTTGCTATAATTAAACTGTAATCATTAAATATAGTATTTTCTGACTTCTGTGATCCATTCTACTGAATTATCAAACCTGAGAAAGTAGTGGGAGCCAGCAGATAAGAAATGAGGGGGGGGCCCTTGGGGAACTCTTGAGCTTACGACTAATGTCGAATTGCTGAGCTTACTACTGGCATCCTGAGGGGAAAGAGGAAGCCTCCAAATTTTTAGCCAGCTGGCAGGTCAGAAATGAGGGTGTCATGGGGAGCCCCGGGCTGGTGGCTGGTGTCTGAAGTCTTGAGCTGACTTGGAAGTCTGGAGGACTGTGCCCTTTAACTTGTGAGATCTGACCCAGTTTTGCTGGTTAGGATCAGAGGAGGAAGTGCTGCATGTGCCGTGAGAGTCGGACAGAAGTGAATTGATTCTCTCAACCTGCTTACCACAACAGGTTATTATTGTATGATACAGCACTTTTCTTCGTAATAAAATATAATTGTATGTATAATATTATAAAATATGCATCATAAATATATACATAATTATCTTTATTATTATTATACGGGCAATAGCCAACCCTGTGAGATTATTGAGAGAAGACACCATTATTACTTTATGAGTTTACATATTAGAGAATGCCTATGACCAAAAAAAGTTTGATTATGGATCAAGATCTCAGGGAGATTTGTGATTTTAAATGGTAACCTTGAGCATACTTGAGGTTTAAAATATAGCAAAATCAAGGCTAAAATAATTTGAGATTACAGCAGATTTTTTTGCCTGATTTTTCCAAGTGTATAAAACAACAATACTTTATTCAGTTCTTGGTGCATTTGTTTGTAGCCCTGGCTTTACTAGCTCGTGAAAAATAACTTCACATTTTCAATGAATATGTCAACAATTACTCAGAATACTTGAATTTCAGAACTGTGTGACCATAGAAAGTGATGGAAGTCAAGCTTAATGAGATCACCACTTTTGTTGCACAGATACTTAACAAAAATAAGGTTAATTTATCAACCTAAATCAAATGGCAAGTTGATTTAAAAAGTTAGGGCTTGAAGATTTCCTTTTTCCTGGCCAGAAATCACTTCCTTTAGCCAATTCTTTTCTTGACTCAGCATCCCTTTGTGTGAGTTTAAATTAAGCAACCTGATACTTCTTTTGCTCTTAGCTTCCCTGAATCATGATATTTTGAGACTTCCCTGAAATCATAGGCGTATATAGACTATTCAGTTGATTGGAAGGAATTTTTAAGAGAGTTTATTTTATGTGTTTGAGAAAACACTGTGTTCTGAGGCTTGGGAAAGGGGGACTTTTCACCTCCATGTCTACCCAGTTCCTCTTCCGAAATGACGAGGATTAAAAATGCAACAACTATCTATCTCCTGGAGACTGCTGCTCCTGCTTCTAGCCCAGACCCACTGAGGAAAGATAGAGAACAATTTGTTTCTCCAAAGAAATTTGGGACTCTGGGCCTTCAGGATAGTGTTTTTAAAAATGGATGAGAGTTTGTTTTATTTTATCCATTATTTTTTATTTTAATGTTGTTATTGTTGGGTGCCATCGAGTAGGTTTGGACTTAGAGCAACCCCATGTGACAGAGTAGAACTGCCCCATGGGGTTTTCTAGGCTGTAATCTTTACGGGAGCAGATAGCCAGGTCTTTCTCCCATGGAGCTGCTGGGTGGGTTTGAACCACCAGTCTTTCAGTTAGCAGCTGAGCACTTAACCGTTGCACTGCCAGGACTCCGTTTTATGTCAATAGTAAATATTTGTTGTATATGTTTCTAATTATAATAATTGCACATGTTTATCAAAGATAATTTTGAAAATATCAACTATGAATAAGATTAAAGTTATTCCTAATCCCACAACCTAGAATAAGCTCTGTTAACATTGTAAATAAAATTAATATCAAGATATGATACCGTATATTTTGATATGCAGTTTATTTTATCACCTGTAGTATATAGATCTTTTTCATTGGATGGGTAAGGCTGAAAGCAAAAGTGACAGAGAATTTCAAAAAGCTCTATCATCTCCTTTGAGTTGTCTCATTAGCCTAAACATCCCTGGCTTATAGGCATGAACAAATCCAGTGTCATTTTAGAGTCTTCAAAAAGATAATTTTAACTTTTTTTTTTTGAAAAATTACTATGAAATTACACTCAACCATAGTCACGTTTCTCTCTCTCTCTCATTTTTTTTTTAACCAATATCATATTATTTATGGGGTAAACACCCATCTTTGGCCTGTCAAAGTTCACATCTTATAGGTTACAACATTTTAACATTTTGTTTCCTATCCTTTTCAAGTTATTGAGCTGATAGGGACATATCCATGCATCATCTCTCTGTCTTTCTATCTGTCCATCTCTGTGTATCCGTCCATCTATTCATCCATCCATCCATCCACCCAACCATCCATCTCTATATGTCTTAGTGGTTAAGAACACAAGCTCTGGAGCCAACCTTTCTGGGTTCAATTCCCTGCTGTGCCAATTCTAGCTGTGCAACCTGTGGCAAATTCCTCTGCTCCTCAGTTTCCTCTTCTCTAAAGTGGGGACAATAATAGTACCATCTGATATGACTGTGGTGTGGATTAAACGAGTTAGTATATATAGATTCTTGAAACAATTCTTGCTAGTTCATAAAACTTTCAAAAATATGTATCATTATTCACATACAAACGCATATACATTTACACACATGTACAAACACATTTCAGCCAAGATGGAATGCATATTGGCATATAGCTTGCACTTATTTTTTAAATTATTAATAGATTATGAACATCCTTTTAGGTAAATATGTATAGATTTACCTCATTGAAAAGAATGTCTTTGTGTTCCATTGTATTGCTATACCATTTCCTTATTTATGTACTTTTTGTTATTGTAGTTAGTTGCCATGGAGTCAGCTCCAATTCATGGCAACGTCATATACAACAGAAGGAAATGTTGCCCAGTCCTGTGCCATCTTCCATGATATGTGTACTTTTGTTTTCAAATGCTTCAGTTCAAATAATGTTTCAGTAAATAACCTTCTGTGTATATTGTTCTTTATGTATACATGTTACTATTTCTGTAGGTTAAATTTCTAAAAATGAATTACTGGGTCAAATAATTTCTACATTTCAAAAAATTTTAAGATATTGTCAAGTTATATTCTCTGAAATAGTGTATGAGAATACTGTCCATTTCCCCATGCCTTAACACTAAATGTTAACAATCTTTTATTTAAAAGAAAATGTTTTCAACCTGACGCATTAAAATCGTATCTCATTTTTTTTGGACTTTGCATTTCCCTGGCTATTAGTGAGGAGTGTAGTTGAGCATATTTCTATGTATTTGTTACCTATGTTTATTTCTCCTTGGAATTTTATATTCATATTACTTACACATATTTGTACCGAACCACATAATTTTTTTTATTAGTTTATATGTTAGGAATATTTATTTTGTCTCTCACATGAATCATAAATACATAATTTAATTTCCTCTTTGGTTTTCTCCTTAGGAAAGCCTTCCCAACCTGATGTTAAATAACATTTTACATGCTTTAGTGTAATAATTTTAGAGCTTTGTATTTTTTTCTTTAGATGCTTATGTCGTCTGAAATATATCTTTGTGTTATTCTGTCATGTACAGTTACAAATTTTTTCTTCCAAATTGATAGCCACATTTGTGTGGTTCAATATGACTTGTTCAATAATCCATGTATATATGTTGATTTGAAATAAACATATTTCTCACACATACAATTCTTATCCTTTAACTTTCTGTTCAGTTCACTGATCCATTTATTCGTTTTTCTGTAACATGCTTCTTTTATCGCAGTAAATATTTTTCCACTGTAACTTCTCCTATGGCAGATCTCCACGAATTATTTTTGTTCAAAACCCTCTAGTCAATTCATACATATATTCCACGTGAAATTAAGAATCAATTGAGCATTACATTTTACCATTAATTTAGTCTACCCTTTCGGGAGTATAGCATATCTCAGAAATGGGTCACATTCTGATTTATAGCAACCAATGATATTTTAGAATTTTAAAAAAATAAAGCTCTGATTTCTGGATTTTAAATAGTTGAGTATGTGATAATTTGTGTCTCTCCAACCAGTATATACAGTTTTTATTTATTTTTGCAACAATTCTGATAACTAGGAACATCTCCAAAATAAAAGGACTTAAACACTGCACAATTACATCAAAGATGGTGCAAAAGGATTTGGTATAATGTTTAGCAGTTATTAGAAACTGTGTTTTAGGAGAATACTTATTGACTGGCAAGTTTTTCATAATACAGTGAGTGAAAGAAAAAAAATAGATACAAATTGGTTTTGGTTTAGATTTTGGTTTTAAATTGTAAATAAACATAGATAATTTTGAGTACTTTCTGTGTGCCATGTACTTTTTAAGTGTTTTACACACATTACTAACTTGTCACAACAATCAAAGGAGATGTAAGCTATTATTATTATTTTTATGAAGGGAAAACTGAAATACAGATTGGATAAGTGACTTGAGTTCACAATCTAAACCACACCTATCTGAATACTCAAATTTTTTCCCTTAAGTTTACTATTTAATTTATTGTAAGAAAGACTTCTGGAGTTAGGTCTGTTTTATAACCATCTGATGCTTGACCAAAGCCAGCACTTAACACAGTTTTCCTCTTTATACCATCTCAAGACACAATGAAAGTTCACATTTTTAAGAGATTTGTCACGATTATGAAATTTTCAATATATCAGAATCACATGACCACGTCAAGTTTTTATGTAGGAGAGGGAGGTGGTAATATTTGGCTGGTTTTACTTATCCAAATATCATCTTAACATCTACAGGGTTCAGAACTAATATATCTAAGTCCCCACCAGGGGAAGAAGCCTAATTTATGAGGAGTAGTAAATTGATTTGATATGTATTTACATTTACCCCAACAAGGCTGTTGTTCCATAACTGTGGAATCAAAGACAGAGAATGAATGTTGATGGCCCTTTAGAGAATATGAATTCTTGGTTCCAGCAAATAAAATACAATTTGTAAAAGTTACATAAGTAAAAACTTACACAAATTTTTAAAAATCAAAAATAATATTTTAAACAAATAAATATTAATAAATTTGAAATTCAAGATAAAATGAACGTATTTCTGGAAAATGTAAAAAGCCAAAATTTTCATAAGAAGAATTAGAAAATCTAAATTAATCAATATGTATTAAATAGAATAAATTGCTTAAAAAACAGAGAAATTGCCTCTTCTAAAACACCAAGCCCAATGAGAGCTGGAGACCATGGTCATGGGGGTCATCTAGGTCAACTGGCATAACTTAGTTTATAAAGAAAATGTTATACATCCAACTTTGGTGAGTAACCTCTGGGGTCTTAAAGCTTGCCGAGCAGCCATCTAAGATACATCTACTGGTTCCATCCCATCCCATGCAGAACAAAGGAGAATGAAGAAAACCAAAGACACATGGGAAATAATAGTCCAAAGGACTAATGGACCGCAAGTACCACAGCCTCCACCAGCCTGAGCCCAAAACAACTAGATGGTGCCCAGCTCCCACCAGCCACTCTGACAGGGATCACAATAGAGGGTTCTGGACAGAGAGGGACAAAAATGTAAAACAAAATTCAAATTCACAAAAAATGACCAGACTTACTGGTCTAACAGGGACTGGAGGAACTCCCCAAGACTCCTGGACACCCTGCTAACTCAGAATTGAAGCCACTCCCAAAGTTCACCCTTCAGCCAAAGATTAGACAGGTCTATAAAGCAAACAATAACGCACGTGAGGAACGTGCTTCTTAGTTCAATCATGTATATGAGATCAAATGGACAACCCCTGCCAAAAACCAATGAAAAGAATGCAGGAAGTGACAGGAAAAACGGGCAGATGGATACGGGGAATCTGGGGCAGGCAAGGGGAGAGAGTGTTGACACATCTCAGGGATTGCAAACAATGTCATAAAATAATTTGTGTATAAATTGTTGAATGAGAAAATAATTTGCTTTGTAAACTTTCACCTAAAGCATAATAATAATAAAAAAAGCCCAAGAAGATTTTAAAGTGAGTTTTACCATGTATATTTCTATTGTACACTAACTGATCTAGAAAAGAGAAATAAGCTGCTGAAATCTTTTTTTGAGACTATGTAGCATACAAACCCCAATAAGGGCAGTTCAAGAAAATAAAATTATGGTTAAATTTGGTTTATGAACATAAACACCAATATTATAAACAAAATTTTATTCAACCAAATCAACAAATTGTTTTATTTAAATCAAAAAATGAGATTGTCTCAACAGAATAAAAAGAAATAAAATCTCACTGTGTTCAAGTTTCTTAGAAAGCTAGATAGAAGAGGTCATTCTTAATCTAATGACATAATGATAAATTACAGCAACAACATATCAAATGAAAGAACTATAAGGATTTCATTTAAGGTGGGGAAAAAAAATCATCACTACTATTACAATACTGTTAACAAGGTCCTAAGAGTCTTGGACAATACATAAAGACTAGAAAATGAAATAAAAGATATTAGGAATTGCTAGGAAGAATCAAAATCCATTATTTGCAGATAATAATCACATAAATACAAGTAACCTAAGAGAATCAGCTGACAAACTGCTAGAATAAGAAAGTTCAACAAGATTAGCAAATGATTAGAATAATGTAATTGAAAATGAAATACAAACTCAAAAGGATCAAAATCTATTAAACTGAAAGTCTCCGTGATCTCAGAGTAGAAAGAGATTTCTTAAATAAAGCCAAAAAAGACATGAAGTATAAAGGGAAAAAGTCATAGCTTTTACTACATCTAGTATCAAACTTGAAGATGCAGTTTCAAAATATAAAGACAGAATTAAATGATGGTTGATAAAAAGTGTGTAAATCTTTTCAATTTCTATAAGTATCTAAGTATAGTAAAATAATATACAAAAAGAACTCAGCAAGAATAAAGTAAACATACTTTATGAAAATTAATTTAAGGATGTGAAGTAATCTGAAAAGCTACAAGTATGTGAAGAACATTCAAGGAGGTGGGCCTCACTATTAATTGGAAGAACTGTATAAAACCATAATTTATTGAGCACTTACTATGGTCAGACACTATTTTAAGTGTTTTTAAAATATAACTGCTCCGATCCTTATAGCAACTCTATGAGCTGTAGATTATTATCATCTCATTTTACAGATTAGGAAACTGAGGAAAAGAAAGTCATACGAGTATTAAATGATAGAGACAGAATTTGAATCCAGGCAGGATGGCTGAGCTCATGCACCTAGCCACTACAACTCTACTACTTATGTTACACCATTTTATAACCTTCAGATTGGTAAAAAAATAGAAAGTTGGGTAACATCAAATCCTGGTGAGAATGTTGGGAAATGAGAAACCTTATATAATATTGGGGAAGGGGGTCTCTAACCTGACGCAGCCATTTGGAGAGCAATCTGACAGTATGTAGTGAAAACTGTAGGCACAAACTCTGTGCTCAAAATATCCAGTCTTGTGTGTATACTCCGCAGATGCTCTTTACAGGTGCATAATTTGCAGTGATGTCCACTAAAGCATATTATAATAGAAAGAAGTTGAAAACAACCTAGGAGTCCAAAAATAGGTGAAAGTATAGGTAAAATATTAGTCTCTATTTGTCTGGGGCAAAAAGAAAAGAAGGAAAACCAAAGACTGAAAGAAAAAGCTAGTATACAGTACTGACAGTCTACATGAAACATGGCCTCATCGACGCTGAGACAAGAATTAGATGATGCCAGGCTACCACTACCAACCATTCTAATCAGGGCTACAATAGATGGATCCTGACAAAATGGGATAAAATGTGAAATAGAACCTCAAATTCCTAAAAAAAAAAAAAAAAGACTGACTCTACTGGTTGAGATTGGAAGACTCCCCAAGACTATTGAGCTGAGATACTCTCTTTAAACCTTGAACCAAAACTAGCCCTTGACATTACTTTTAGCTAAATAACAGATTGGCTTACAAAATTAAGAATATCAGCCATGAGTACTGTGCTCCTTTAAAAAATCATCTATATGAGATTAAACAGTCAACAATTATTTTAAAACAAAGATGAGAATGTAAGGGGCAGGGAAACTAATGGAAACGGCACAACCAGAATGGAAATATTGAGAATGTTCATGCACTGAACAATTTATGCAGAAATTCTTGAATGGGAACCTAAATTGCTGTGTAAACCTTCACCTATAAACTATTACTTTTTTTTGGAATGCAAAATATCATAAGAGAATAGCAGTGTACGAAGATTTCAAAACTATAATGTTGAATAAAATAGTAAGAAGCACAATACCATACCGTTTATGCCATTAAACCATGCATGTATTAATAAAAATAAATTTCATGGATGCACGTTGTGAAAATAGCATGGTGGAGGCATCATCTGACCTCCACACACACACACTCCACCAGTAAGCCTTGGTCCAGTGGTGTTCAGCTTTCTCACTTCATGGGTTGGTTCCATCAATAAGTGCCCAGAGGCACCTCACTCTGCCAGCAAGGCTTCTGCCCAAAGGCCATCAGCTTTCTCGCTTTGTGGGTTGGGAAGCCCACTGCCCTGTCTCCTGCCAGTCTTCTGCCAGTTTTCTGGTTCTGCTGCCTCTGCTGCCCATTTCTCTGCCACTGCTTCTCACCATCTCTAGTGTTACAGCTCTCTCTCTAAGATGTTCTCATTGCAGGGACCCTGGGTCCGAAAGAAGTGCTCTTCTCCCAGCTCTTCTTCTTGGTGGTGGTGAGGTTCCCCCTTTCCACCTCTGGAAAGGCTCATTTTAAGCCTAGAAATATTGCAGAATGGACCAATCTCCTTGTCAGGGTTCTATACACCTTATTTGACTTAGGATACAATTCTTCAATCAGGACAGCTCTTCTCAGCCATGCCTGCAGGCAGGCTTCTCTCTGGCCCTTGACTCTTCGACTAGGCTTCTGCCCTGCTTGGGCAAGTGTTACAAAGCTCTTTTAGCTCTGCTGGTAAGTGCCCATAGGCACCCATCTCCACTAATCCAGTAAGCCTCTGCCCAACGTGCTCAGCTTTCTCACTCCGTGGGTCGGCTCCACAGTTAAGTGCCTAGAGGCACCCCCCCCCCCCCCACCAGCAAGCCTCCTACCCAAAGGCCCTCAGCTCTCTGTCTCTGTGGGTTGGTAAGCCTAGCTCCACCAAGTGCCCGGAGGCACTCCACTCAGCCAGCAAGCCTAGTGCCTGAAGTCACTCAGCTTTCTTGCTTTGTGGGCCAGGAAGCCCACCATGCTGTCTCCTGCTGGTCTCTGCTGGTCTCCTGGTTCTGCTGCCTCTGCTGCAGCCATTTCTTTGCCACTACTTCTCACTGTCTCCATTGTTACAGATCTCCCTCTATAGGAGGTTTTCTGGGCAGGGACCCCGGGTCTAAAGGACACCGCCTCTCTCAGCTTTTCTTCTCGGTGGTGGTGAGGTACCCTCTTTTCATCTCTGGGATGGCTCATTTTAAGCCTAGCAGAATGACAAAACTGACCAATCCCCTCCACAGGGTTCTATATACTTTATTTGCATGTTTCCACCCCAAGATGAGTGCCATGCACTTTATTTGCATTATTAGCAAGCTATCCAATCCCCTTGGTGGGCCACAACTACCTTATTTGCACAATCCCACCCAATCACTTGGGTGGGAGTTACAAGACATGGCAAGAAAGGCCATATAAAAGTGATACATCGTACTGCACACATATTTGCATATGAAGATGAATTGGAGGAGTGATGTCTTAGTTTCCTAGGGCTGCAATAACAAATAACACAAAGTGAGTGGCTTTATAAAACAGAAATTTATTTTCTTACAGTTCTGGAGGTAGAATTCCAAATGCAGTTATGTGCTCCCTCTGTTGGCTCTACAGGAAGATCCTTCCTTATCTCTTTCAGCCTCTGGTATCACCAGACATTTCTTGGTGTTACTCATCTTGTAGATGGATCCTCATATGGTGTCTTCTCCCTGTTTGACTCTATTTCCATGAGTGTTCTCCTTTTTCTAAGGCACCATTCAGAAGGGATTAGAACCCACCTTACTCTACTCTAACTTAACTGATAACATCCAAAAAGAAAGACTCTCTTTTCAAACAAGGTCATGTGCATCGGTACAGGGATTAGGACTTGAATGTATCTTTTTGGGGGATGCAATTCAATCTATAACAAGTGGGGAAGGAGATTAGAAGGATGATGGAGGAATGGATGGGAAAAAATCGTGAAATAAAAAGTACAATAAGGTAGGTACGCTGGTTGATAATAAAAGTGTACCATGAACCAATGAGTACAATCAATACAATTCTGTGCACTTCAGATCCAAAAACAAAAAACAAAGTAAAATAAAGATTACAACAAATAATTTTAAAAATATATCTATCTATATTTAAGTAATTGGTAAAGTAGAGGGTCAGTGAAAGAGAGGAAGACCCGCAATGTGATGGATTGACACAGTGGCTGCAACAAAGGGCTCAAGTATAGCAATGAGATTGTGAGGAAGGTGCAGCACTGGGCAAAGTTTCATTCTGTTGTATACAGGGTCATTATGAGTCGAAACCAACTCGTCAGCACCTGAAACAACAAATATTTAAGTGATAGTTTTTTTCTAATGATAGCATATAAATATATTAAATTTAGATCTATTATAATAAAAACTTACAGAGGAATTTCAAGAAAAAATGGGAACCTGAAGAATACCACAAAGAAAATTATCAGAGATGAATGTGGTTGTTGTAATTCTATTCTTACTGTGATCTTTTAGCTTGCTTGACAAAAAGAAAAGCCTTTAAGTCAGGAAGTAATTCACATAGACTGTGAAACTTGGGTTACTAATTTACTGTTTTATTACCATATCATTTAGGAATGTGTAGAAAAATACTTGTCACTATGACCTGAGATCTTGCAGCCTTACAAACTATCATTACAAAAGGTCAAATAATTGCTAAGGATAATATGCTTTATACTGCATTTACTTTGGCCTTTCTATTTGTCTAGTTTCAAAGCTGAAGATGACAAAGTAAGTGTATATACTAATTGAATCAAGGAAAGAGCAAGAAGAAATATCTCTGTGAGCGCTTAAGCTAAGAAAGAGCAGAAAATGTTTCTTTTATTTCAGCTGTTTTCTTTTCAAGGGTCTTAATTACTGTCCTCTTGCGTACTGAAGAGGTCCAAGCTGAACTGAAGGCATTGATGAAAAACAAGCCTCCAGGAATTAACTGAATATCAATTGAGATGTTTCAACTAATGTGTGCAGCACTGGAGGTGCTCACTCGTCTACGTCAAGAAATTTGGAAGAGAGCTTCCTGGCCAACCAACTGGAAGAGATCCATGTCTGTGCCCATTCCAAAGAAAGGTGATCAACAGAATGTGGAAATTATCTAACAATGTTGTTAATATCACACACAGTAAAATTTTGCTGAAGATCATTCAAAAGCATTTGCAGCAGTACATCAACAGGGAACTGCCAAAAATTCAAGCTGTATTCAGAAGAGGGCATGGAAGGAGGGAGATCATTGCTGATGTCACACAGATCTTGACTGAAAGCAGAGAATACCAGAAAGATGTTTACCTGTGTTTTATTGACTATGCGAAGACATTCAACTATATGGATCATAACAAATTATGAATAACGTTGCGAAGAATGAGAATTTCAGAACACTTAATTGTGCTCATGAGGAACCTGTACATAAATCAAGAGGCGGTCATTCGAACAGAACAAGGAGATATTGCATAGTTTAAATCAAGAAAGGCGTGTGTCAGTGTTGTATCCTTTCACCATAATTATTCAATCTATATGCTGAGCAGATAATCCGAGAAGCTGGACTATATGAAGAAGAATGGGGTATCAGGACTAGAGGAAGACTCTTTAACAACCTGCAATATGCAAATGACACAACCTCGCTTGCTGAAAGTGAAGAGGACTTAAAGCACTTACTGATGAAGATCAAAGACCACAGCCTTCAGTATGGATTACACCTCAACATAAAACAAAATCCTCACAATTGGACCAACAAGCAACATCATGATAAACGGAGAAAAGATTGAAGTTGCCAAGGATTTCATTTTACCTGAATCCATAATCAAGGCCCATGGAATTAGCAGTCAAGAAATCAAACAATGCATTGCACTGGGCTCTTTAAAGTATTAAACATGTCACTTTAAGGACTAACGAGCGTCTGACCCACACCATGGTGTTTTCAATCATCTCATACGCATGTGAAAGCTGGACAATGAATAAGGAAGACCAAAGAAGAATTGATGCCTTTGAATTAGGGTGTTGGTGAAGAATATTGAATATACCATGGACTGCCAAAAGAATGAACAAGTCTGTCTTGGAAGAAATAAAGCCAGAATGCTTATTAGAAGCAAAGATGGCGAGACATCGTCTCACGTACTTTGGACATGTTATCAGAAGGAAGTAGTTCCTGGAGAAGAATTCATGCTTGGTAAAGTAGAGGGTCATAGAAAAAGAGGAGGACCATCAACGAGATGAATTGACACAGCAGCTGCAACAGTGGGCTCAAGCATAACAATGATTGGGAGGATTGCCCAGGACTGGGCAGTGTTTTCTTTCTGTTGTCCACAGGGTCATGGTAAGTCGGAAACTGCTTGACGGCCGCTAACGACAACACAACAGTTACTATCCTCTTGCATTTATGGCTTTTATAATGCGATTGAAATATCTTATTACTTAAACAATGACAGTGAAACTCACAATGTATATATTCGGTAAAAATAAGAGGTAAAAAAAGATAAAAGAATATCTTTATCATTTAAAGAGATAATAAGGTATTTATGAATAAAACGACATGTTGTCTGGGTTTGCTTTGCAGTACTCTAGGAAGAAAGCAAGGGACAGGTAGATAAGATAGAATTGACCAAACGATGATATTGTTGAAGTTGAATGATAGACACATAGGGGTTCACTATTCTCCTAGGTAAACTTAAGTATATGTTTAAAATTGTTCATTGGAAAACTTCTTTATAAAGAGAATGAACTTGGGATTTGTATGGTTTTAAACATCATTTTGCTATAATTGCTTTCTGAAATATTTATGCATGAAATACTGCCCTTAGAGTCACATGAATGGATACATTTGTAAGATTTGTAAGGGCTTATGATGCCAGTGCCGATCCCTGGTGGTAGAGTGGTTAAGAGCTCGTCTGCTAACCAAAAGGTTGGCAATTTGGATCCATCAGTTGCTCCTTGGAAACCCTATGGGCAGTTCTACTCTGTCCTACAGGGTCGCTATGAGTCAGAATCGACTCCATGGCAAGGGGTTTGATTTTGGGTTTGGTTATGATGCCAATCCACAACATCAGTCAAGTTCAAGATGGGGTACGACCTGACACAGGTATCCCATTTCCAAAGTAACTGGCAGTGTGGGCTGCTTTACCATAGGTGTTATAACTCTCCAAGTTTGTGTGGGCAGCTCCTGTCTACAGACATTGCCTTGTTGTTTTTCCTTCTCATCAAGCAATTTCAAAATTAAGCTACCAAATAATGAGTATTTATTATCATCAAGTAACTTTGTGAAGGAGGAGGCAGCTTTGTTTTTTAATTTTTTGCAGTTTACAAAAGATAGAACAGAAAGCAATTGCCCCAAAAGGAGATGAGTGAATAAAATTGGCTACTTTTAGACATCTTTATACTAATGAGTAATTACTTTTAAAGAGAATTTTCTAAATTTAAACACTAGTCGAAAAACTAGTAATAAAAGTATTAACACATTCATTGTGAAAGTTGTTAAAATAAAAATCATGTAAAGCTAATAATAGAAATTGATTGAAGTTTTTTTTAATATGTGATTTGCAAATTGGAGTAACATTTCAAATAAACCAAAAAAAAAAGCCCACTGCTGTCCAGTCGATTCCGACTCCTATATAGCGACCCTGTAGGACAGAGTAAGACTGCACCATAGGGTTTCCAAGGCTGTAATCTTTACAGAAGCAGACTGCCGTAATTTTCTCCTGCGGAGCCACTGGTGAGTTAGAACCACCAACCTTTCTCTTAGCAGTCAAGTGCTTAACTACTGCACCACCAAGGCTCCACACATTTCAATTTACTGTTGTTGTTAGGTGCCATCTAGGGTTCTGACTCATAGCAACCCAATGTACAACAGAACGAAACACTGCCCAGAGCTGCTCCATCCTCATCGTGTTGCTATGTTTGAGCCTGATGTTGCAGCCACTAAGTCAATCCATCTTGTTGAGAATCTTCCTCTTTTTCACTGACCCTCTACTTTACCAAGCATCAAGTCCTTCTCCAGAGACTGATCCCTCCTGATAACATGTCCAAAGTATGTGAGATGAAGTTTCCCCATCCTCCCTTCTAAGGAGCATTCTGGCTGTATTTCTTCCAAGGCAGATTTATTCCTTTTTCTGGCAGTCCATGGTATATTCCATATTCTTTGCCAACACCATAATTCAAAGACTTCAGTCCTTCTTCGGTCTTCCTTATTCATAGCCCAGCTTTCCTATGCGTATGAGACGATTAAATGCATTTGATGTAAAATGTATAGCAATGCATATGTATGGTTGGCAAAATCATTGTTTTGAAAAGAAATATTAACATATTTGTTGTAAGGAATGAGGTAAAAATCCAACATGCGTCTGAACTGCTGAAAGGCTCTGAAAGTTGTCTTGAGATACTCTGAAAAAGAATTTTCTTCTTGGAAAACAACTTCCACTGAGTTTTAAAGTACATCTGCTTTTTGTTAGACTTGGAAAGCACTGTTATTTTTCCCCCCCCCCTAAAATTCATGAGTGATAATTTCCACATAACCCTGACAATGACATCATTTAATATTTTTATGGTAGTCACTTGATGGCTCAAAACTTGCACAACAAGAAATAAAAGCAGCAGGTCATACTTCGACCTTTACCGATTGCTAATGCAATTGTTAGATCATAGGGATGAGAACAGGCCTATCTTTATCCCACCATCGTTATAGAACTACACAAAGGGAGAACATTTCTCCTCACTGCTTTAAACTGTTAATTATTAATAGTCTCAGCAAGTCCAGAATTAGCCAACATTATTGTGGTCTGATAAAAAGTTTCTCCTGTCATCCAAGTGCCAGTATTTCTTATGGGCTCTTACTGTTTTAAATTCACTGATCCTCCAAAGTAACATATATACATTCTACTCCATAGAGGTATTAATTTAGAGATTAATTTTTACTTAATTTTAAGTTCAAATTCAACTACACGCTGTTAGAAAAGAAAAGGAGTCCAAGCCTAAAAATTTTTTTGAATTTAAAAAAAAGAGAAAAAAAAACGGCAACGAGCACTATCAAAATGCTCATGGATGACTCAGAGGTCAGAGTCTAGGATTCCGGGGATCTTGAGAGCTTGACAACACTAACCACGCCATGTGTTTAAAAGGTGCAGGTTCTGGAGACCATCTGTGTGGAACTGATTCCAACTCCATCATTTCCTGGTGACTTGAGCAAATATATTCTATCTCATAGGGTTTTTTAAAGGATTAGTTGAGCCAAATCATGTACAGTGCTTAGGATAGTGCCTAGCACAAGATAAGAACCCAATAAATGTTAGCTATTATTATTATATTCACATGTACAAACTAAATTATATGTATGTGTTTGTGTGTAAGTATATATATAATATTCACAAGTACAGACTAAATCTTGTGTGTGTGTATATATGTATATACATAATATTCACACGTACAGACTAAATCGTGTGTGTATACATACATGCACCCAGACACACATACAAAAAAAAAAATGCATACTCACATGTATATACACCTAAATGGTATGCCTATTGGATTTATCTTGCAATTTTTATTTATTGTGGACTATTTTTCCAGGTAAGTACGTATGGATTGATCTCATGATCTCATTTTTTAAAAAATTGCTGTCTTCTAGTACACTCTATAGATGTGCCATTCTTACATTGATATATGTTTAGTTTTTCTGTCCAGTTTTTTTTCTTTAAAAATAATACTTAAAAGGACAGATTTATATATATAACTCTACATATTAATACCACTTTTTCTGAAGGATGGATTCCTAGAGGTGGTTGATGGGTCAAATTGTGTTTGCATTTTAAAATTTTTGTAGACACTTCTAAAGTATTCTCCAAACATAGCATAACATTTAATACTCTTACAAAGTGTGTATGAGACTGTCCATTTTCTCAGACCCTAGCCATAATGTAATGTTATCAATTTAATTATTGTAAATACAGTAGGTGCAAAAATGTATTGCATTTGGCTTTTATTTGTGATTCCTTAAACAAGAGTGAAGTTGAGCATATTTTCTTATATTTTGGCTGCTTATCTATATTCTGTGATTTTTATGTTCATATAATTATATGTTCATCTATTGTGCTATTTCTTTTTCTTTACTTCTTTGATTATTGCGTATATTAGGGATATTAACTTCTTGTTCATATATGGTTACAAATATTTTCTCCCATGTGTTGGTTACGTCTAGACATTTTTCCTCTTTAGGTTGGCGTTTCCACCCTGGGCTTAAAATATTCTTCCATATTGACTTCTAACAATTTTATAACTTTATTTTTTTCTCTTTAAATATCTAATCTGCATGCAAAATACTTTTTGCATATGGCGAATGTAGATACGTATCTTTATTTTCTTCCACATGGACAACCAATTTTAGCAATACAAATAGGCTGTGGTTAAATAAACACAAAATCAGAGGAAGAACTTAGAGCTTGATGGGATCTTAAAGATTATCCAGTACAGGGTCTCGTCTTGCTATTCAAATGACTAAATTCCATAGAAAGAAAACTGAGCTATTTATGCTGAAGATTAGGATAATTTGATTTGAATGTTAGGTTTGGTGGCTGATCTGAAATTGCTTCATTTGGCCAGATCATGTCTTACTATAGTATTTCCTGCCACATGGGTCTTTATTAAGCAATTTGGCTGCTACTGTTTTCTTTTTTAGCTTCCCTTTCTAGATATTTTTGGCCCTTCCTGAAATCATGGGTCTTTACAGCACTGTTTCAAACTGACAGTAATGGTTATTGAACTCTTCTTCTTTTAAGACAAATTATTTTTCAGAGCTCTGACATCTGTTTTCTTCAACTTATAGTTTGGTTTAAGTCTTCTTCTGAAAGTAATAAAGTTTAATATTCCATCAGTAAATGTCCACTAGACATGATGGTACTCATTTTTATAGGCCAGGCCCTGGTGAGGAAAAAAGTGCAATTTGATTCCAAAAAATATGTATTTGTATACTTGGACAAAAATTTTAAAAGGAAAATCAGCTGTACAAGTATTTTTGGGGAGGAGGGAGTAGTCTGTTAACTCTCTCAATTTTTATTAGCATTCATTATGGTTTCTCTTCTATACAAAAGATTGGCAGTTTGAATTCACCAGCTGCTCCTTGGAAACCTTATGGGGCAGTTCTACTTTGTCCTATAGGGTTGCTATGAGTCAGAATCAACTTGACAGCAACAGGTTTGATTTTTTGTTTTTAAAAGTAATATATATAAATTAGGGCTTTGAACCAATTCTAAATGGTTCAGTCATGGCCAACAAAAACAAGGCAGGGGTTTGAATTGGTTTGAAACAGTTCAATCATGGACAAGGAAAACAAGGGCAGCATACACGTTGCGTAGCAACCAAATCTCTTGCACATGGGCTTTTGACACAGGTAGGAAACAGGCAGTGATATCCTGCTCAAAGATGGCAGCCAACTGTCCTGCTTCGAACTTGTGTTGCTCTCCACGGTCCTGCCAATAATCCAGTCTCCCGCAATACGCTTCTGAAAGTTTCCTGATGCAGGAGATTGGGTTATTGGCCGGACTTGGTGAGAGATACACATTCAAAGCTGGGCGGTAGGCTGCCATCTTTGAGTGGGGCCCTTGCCTCTTTCTTATTTGGGTCAAAAGCTGATTTGGTTGCTATGCAACACATACACTGCCCTTGTTTCCATCAGCCATGACTGAACTGCTTCAAACTGGTTTGAAGCCCTGCCTTGTTTCTGATGGCCATGACGAACCATTTAGAACCAGTTGGAAGCCCTGATATAAATTGAAGAAAATTAAGAAGATGTATGAAAGTTTAAGGAAAAAATCTATTCTGACATAAAACCAAAAACCTGTTGCAGTCAAGTCGATTCCAATTCATAGTGACCCTATAGGACAGAGTAGAACTGCCCAATAGGGTTTCCGAAGAGCAGTAGGTGGATTCAAACTGCTGACCTTTTGGTTAGTAGCCAAGCTCTTAACCACTGCACTACCAAGGCTCCATTCTGACATAATCACTTTAAATTTTTTCATATATATCTTACTAATTTTTATGCATATATGGTTTCTAAACAAAATTAAGATCATATCAAACATGATTTTTATTTTTAAAATTTACTTTTATTACTTAAAAGAGTAGCTCGAAATTATAAAATTTAGTGTTAAAACTTGAGAAGTCTGGTGGCAAATCAAGTTATCTGAGAAAGATAAGTAAGTTTAATAGCAAAATTGTCAAAAAGAAAGTCACCTTTAGAAAGGAAGCATAGTATTTTGCTTCAACAGGTAACTGGAATGAAATGAGTAACCTAAATATTAAGTTCAAATTATTGTGCATTTTTTTCCCTGTGAGGGGATAAGTATTTTAAGAAAATAAAAAACACCAGACCAAAGCAACAAGTGCAGCTAAGAAAACATGCACACTATTATGTTGTTGTTAGGTGCCATTGAGTCAGTTCTGATACATAGTGACCGTACTTACAACAGAATGAAATACTGCCCAGGCCTGTGCCATCCTCACAATCATCGCTATGTTTGAGTCCATTGTTGCAGCCATTGTGTCAATCCATCTCATCAAGGAACTTTCTCTTTTTCGCTGACCCTCTACTTTACCAAGCATCATGTCCTTCTCCAGAGACTGGTCCCTCCTGATAACATGTCCAAAGTATGTGAGATGAAGTTTTGCCATCCTTACTTCTAAGGAGCATTCTGGCTATACTTCTTCCAAGAGAGATGTGTTCGTTCTTCCAGCAGTGCATGGTATATTCAATATTCTTCACCAACACCGTAATTCAAAGGCATCAATTCTTCTCTGGTCTTCTGTATTCAGTGTTTAGCTTTCACATGCGTATAAGGAAATTAAAAATACCATGGCTTGGGTCAGGCGCACTTTAGTCCTCAAAGTGACATCTTCGCTTTTTAACTTTGAAGAAGTCTGTACTATTATAGATTATTTTACTAACTTTGAATTATCTCCTACAATGACAAATACACATTCTATGTATTATTATAGAATGTATATTTGTCCTTCTAGGTAATAATTCAAGGTTAGCAAAACAATCAATAGAGGGAAATGTACAGTTTTGAGAACATTATTTATGAAATAAGAAAGAATACTAATTATCTAAGACTTCGCATAAAAAAGATAAACCAAAATCCTCAAAAGATAGATATGACATAAATAGTGACACAAACATGAAACGGACAATAGAAGACATGATTTACAACCTGAAAGCTGTCTTCTTAACAGGTTAGTAAGGCAGACATACATTTGAAAAGATTGATCATCAGTAAAAGTTCAGGCATGCAAACAAAACAGGGAATAAAATAGGTGGAATAACTAAAGATATTAAAGACATATTGAAACGTATCAAATTATATCGTAGGTAATAATTAGACAATGCATTAGAAACCAAAATAAAAAAAGGGATAAGTGACTTTAAAACGTAAAAAACAAACTTAGTAAAAGATTACAAAACAACTTGAATAGACTAATAGCCAGGCAACACATTGAAGTACCCCTTGAAAGTTACCTCTTTTACAAAGTACGAGGCAAGGAAGATTTTATAAGCTATGTCTACCACATTTCAAGGAACAATAGTCATCTCTACTTTATACAAATCGTACCGAGAAAATAAATAAATAGAAAAAGAGGAAATTATGACAAACTATTGCTATGAGGCCACATCTTATTTCTCCTGGCCATATTTCTCAGGAAGACTCCTCCTTTTCAAAATCATCAAGCAGGGAGCTTTTTTCCTAGTTCCATTTCTATTTCCCTTTCAATGTAAAGGGCCTTCAAAATTGGATTTTATGACTATAAGAGTCAAAATGAATGCCTTCTGTTTTCTACCTACTAAATAAGAGCAATTTAAAAATCAAATCCATGCTTAGGGCTGAGACAGAACAAAAGTGCTAAATTTTATTCCACTACAATTTAATACTAGAACCTCTCTCCCTTACTAATGTTTTAACTAGTGAAAAAATTGTATATTTCTACAGTTACTCATAAAAACTATTTTATTTTGACTATAGATTCTTTCTACTCATTCTGGGAAAAATAGAAAAAAAATCAATCTTCCATTGTAGAGAAAGAATGCAAAAACTTTAGTTTATATAATGAATCCTTACTTTTAACTCACATAATACATGTTTATAATTTAATAGATACGAGTTAGAAGAGTTCATTTTAAAGAAATCCCTGCATTTGACACAGTGGTCAATTGATCGGGCTTTGCAGTTAAGAAGCCTGGATTTTATTTCCAGGTCCTCCTTACAAGCTGTATGGCCTTTGTCAAGTTACTTAACTGTCTTAGCCTCGCATCTCTAAAATGGTAACAGTAATAGTAGTTATCTTAAAATGTCTTTGTGAGAATTAAATTAAATAAGACATAAGAAATTTAAAAGAGTAGCTGGCTCACAATATATCCTCAAAACATCTTAGTTATTATCTGTACTGTGATGGATATAGTTAGAATAGTTCAATTATAATTTGAAGAAAAGAATGTTTAGTTAAAAGTTTAAGCAACAGAATATGAGGGAAAAAATATATGTAATTGACAACAATATTTTTAAATAACTTTTTAAAAATCACTTTTATTATATGAGGTAAACTTACGGCAAGATTCTGTTAGCCATTGTTTAATATCCTGGGATCTAAAGAAAAAAACAAAGATTTTCGGTTACAAATGTTAAGAAAAATTATCCAAAACTTGGAAATAAGGCCAAGGAAGTGCAGTATGACTTTTCAACGTTATCCTGAGGCATCGTTTAACAAGCCCATCTAATGATTATTTAATCTAAAGCTCAACTGTTCATATATGGCTATTGAGCACTTGAAATGTGGCTAATCTGAATTGAGATGAGCTTAAAATCAGATTTTGAAGATTTAGTACAACAAAAAGAATGTTAAGAATTTCATTAATAACAGCTATATTACATGTTAAAATGATAATATTCTTGCTTTATTGGGTTAAAGTATATTATTAAAATCATTTTTGTTTCATTTTTGTTAGTGTGCTTATTAGAAAATTTAAAATTGCACATGTGATACACAATTGTATTTCTATTGGACAATGCTGATCTAGCAGAATGTAGCCTACGTGACTTACTATTTCTATCAGTGAAAGCCCACACTTTGTGAAGTTACGTGTTAAGGTGTAGATTTTTTTTAGTAGGGTTACAAATGATTCTCTCTTGTAGAAGAGATAACCCCACAGGTTATGATTTTGTTTTCCTGAAGGATATTAACTAGTTATCTGTCTAACCTATTAATCTTATTCCAACATTTTTTAACATATGAATAAATATTTAGAGTCTCAAAATGGTCTTTAAACCAGCCTTGCCATCTTATTAACTCTTTCACTAATGAGTTAGCAAATCTTTGCCATGCGTTCATTCTAGCAATTTAATAGATATAGTTCAGAAGAGTTCCTTTTCAAATTGGAATGCCCCAGGCTTGGTCTTTGGCCTTCATCTCTTTCCAAACACACTACCTAGGTGATCTCATTCATTCTCATTCCTTTAAATGCCATCCACATGCCGAAGACTTCCTAATGTATATACCTGTGGTAGACCTCTCTCATGAACACCTGACTCTTAGATTCTTGTATATGACAGCCATCTCAGCATCTTCCTGTGGGTGTCTAAAAGTCCTCTCTAACTTACCATATCCAAAACTTAGCTCCTAATATCCTTCCCAAACCTCTCACAGTCTTACTATCTCAGTAAATGGCAGTTCTATTTTTCCCTTGGCTCAGGCCAAAGGAAAAAAAAAAAAAATTGGAGTATCCTTGTCTCCATTATCATGCCCTACATCAGTAAATCATGTGCTTTCTACTTCAGAATATATCATGAAGCCAACTACTTTTCACCACTTTTAGTGAATACCCTGGTCCAAGTCCCCATCATTTCTTATCTGAATTATTGCAATAGCCTCCTTGGCAGTCCCTGTTTTCTAGTACCCCCATTCCCACCTCAGTTTATTCTCAACACAACAGCAGAGTTGTATGATCCCCTTAGAATGTAATTCCTATTATGTCTTTTCCTCTGCTCAAAACTCTCCAATGTCCTTATACCTTAAGCCAAAATTCTTTCGGTGTTATATATTACACCTCACAATCTGGTCCTGGTTACTTCTCTGCCCTCATCTCCTACTATTCTCCTCATTTACTCTTCTCCAGCCACTGGAGCCTCCTTGCTCCTTGAACATACTGATGTGCCCTCCACCTTAGGCATTTGGACTTGTTCTCTCTGCCTAAATTCTCCCCATATCCACAAGGCTCCCTCCCTCACTTTCTTAAGGTCTTTATCTAAAGCCTACCACTCCATGAGGCCTTCCCTCACCAGTATATGCAAATGGAACCTGGCATTCCAATCACACACACTTTTTTGTCTTCCCTTTCTTGCTTTTCTCCTAAATACTAATTTACTTATTTATCTTGTTTATTGTCTGTCTCTCCTACTAAGAAAGAAGCTCCATGAAGGCAGGGAATTCATCGGTGTATTCACTATTGTACCACAGGGTCAAGTAGAGTAGTCGATACATAGTAGGCACTCATTAAATGTTTGTTATAATGAATGACTTCCCTGGAACAGTCTGAGAGCTGCATAAGGCCTATTAGATGACCTAGTTATTGATTCTCAGTTCCTGGGAGCCAATGAAGCTCATCTACTAGCTACTTAAGAGTACTGGACTGCATATAAAGAGCCCTGGTGGTGCAGTGGTTAAAGTGACTGCTAACCAAATGGTCACTGGTGCAAAACCACCAATGGGTTCACAGGAGAACGAGGTGGCAATCTGCTTCATAGAGATTTACAGCCTTGGAAACCCTATGGGGCCACTATGAGTCGGAATTGACTCGACGGCAGTGGGTTTGGTTTTTGGTTTTTGGGCTACATATATATTCTATTTGTTTATATCCTTTCATGACAAAAAGTATTCCTATATATAGCATATATTTTATTAAAGGATGAATATAATAGCTTTTTTTCTTTTCAGGAACCAAGATTGAAAAACGTAAATTTTTTGGTAAATTCACCTGTCTAATGCTTTTAATCCAGTACTTACTTCATTTAGTTTCCTAAAGAATTTATTTTCTTTTCATGGATTGTTGTTGTTGTTGTTAGGTGTCATGGAGTCATTTCAGACTTAGAGTGACTCTGTGTACAACAGAATGAAATAGTGCCCCATCCTGTGCCATCCCCACAATCATTGCTATGTTTGAGCCCATTGTTGCAGCCACTGTGTCAATCCATCTCATTGAGGATCTTTCACTTTTTTGCTGACCTCTACTTTACCAAGCATGATGTCCTTCTCCAGGGACTGGTCCCTTCTAATAATATGTCCAAAGTACGTGAGATGAAGTCTCACCATCCTTGCTTCTAAGGTGCATTCTGGTTCTACTTCTTCTAGGACAGATTCGTTCATTCTTCTGTCAGTCCATGGTATATTCAATATCTTTTGCCAACACCGTAATTCAAAGGCATCAATTTTTCTTCGGTCTTCCTTATTCATTGTTTTCATGGATTACCTCTTAAAATTCCAGGGAAGTTGAATTATGCAGAACATCCTTTGAGAAATGATGTAATTCACTGCCTCATCTTTCCACTTAATGTTGCCTATTAAATACTTATTTGACTTTATTTCAAAAAGTTTTCAAAGTGAAATTGGGAATAAGGAGAATTCATTTGATAAAACTGGCAGTTGCATTAAGTTCTTTGCCTTTTTGTTGTCTATTTAAAGTGATAATTATCAAATCTTGATCAGAAAGAAAGAAATTTTAAGTCATTTTTTTCCTTTCTTCAAATTTTTAAGCTAAATTTTAGAATATGATTTCAAAATGTTTAAAGAAAGACTTTTTCCCCTGTTAGGATTATAAATTATTGAAATTCTCCAAGCCTGATGATCTCTAAGGACATATTTTATCTTTGTTAGTTGGAGATTTTTTTCTCCCAAATGAATTTCTAAAAACTGTGTTGGAAAAACCTGAAAACAGAAGATTCAGGTTTTGATATTTTAGTGTGCCATAAAAATACAAAATAAATTTTGATTGTTTCAGCTTATGCTATCTTGTGAATAGAAACACAAAGCTCATACACATAACTCTTTTTTTTTTTTTTTTTTTGAGACAGAAATACTATCACAGAACATCTGGCAGCCTTAGATTCTTGAAATATAGTTTATTTATGGGAACAAATAAGACTAGAAGAATGTCATGCTGCCACAAATTAAACATTCTTATTTTTTGTCTTTGGATAATATCCCACTGGGAAAGTGCTCTATTTCTATGTGAATCACATCAACTCTGATGGCTACATTATTATTCTCTTTTTTTTTTCCACGTAAAAATTTTTGGGTTTTTCAGTCTTGGTTCCTGAAAAAAATAAGGTATAATATTTATCCTTTAAGAAAAGATATGCTATATATAGGGAATCCTTGTTGCCATGAAGGATATAAACAAATAAAATTTGTGATGGTTACCTCAGAAAAGCTTAGGGCCTAGAAAAAAAAAACACACATGCATAACTCTAACACAAAGTTTTGTAAGTAAAGGTAAGCTAGTATGGATATTATATGTGTTTAATACATGACATTTGTGGTATGCAGAAAGTAATGGACAGAATGTTTTGAAGGAGTCATTTATATATGCCAAGAGTTGCTACATTCAATGTTTATGTTTCAGAGGCCACCTTGAATTTATGACATTAGCATAAATTTCCTATTGTGGATTTAGTTTCCTCACCTTAAAATCAGGATAATAATCTCTACTTTGCCTATTTTTTTTTTTAGAGGATTAAGGAAGATGATGTATATGAGAAAACCTACTACAATACCTAGCATATTGTAGGAGGTCAAAATTAGTAATCATTATTCTTGTTTTTTTTACCTTTCTTAGCTTAACCTGAGACTAGAGCACCTTTTTAGGTGTTTTGAGAAAGCACAAGTTTTATCACTATTTCCACTCATAGTTCTAACATCTCAAGTTCCAAACTGAATCAAAAGCCTGATGATAATTTCCTTATCTGTGTTGGGACATGGGGAATTTCAAGATAGGCAAGTTCAGTTTGAGATATTTGTTGTTTTAGAACTTCCTTGTGCCTTTGGGAGAGTTCATTTTCCCTAGAATCCAGGATGATGCCATGATTCATCGATGGTCTCATTAGGGGATACACAGAAGGTCAACATTCGGGAGAGATTTTGGGAAGCCCTATGTTGTTTTGGTACATCAGCTATCTAAATTAAAATATAAAAAAAAAATGTGAAACCAGAATTTCCTGAATCAGCTTACGTAAAGGATGAGGCTTACCTGGTTCATGCCTCCCAGGACTAGAAACTTGACTGCAAGTGCTGGATAGCATTTGCTTAGTTCTGTTATTTACCTATAGAGATATCGATCTAAAACTAAGCTCATTATAGCATGATAACAAAATGGAATAGTTGAGCATGACTACAACTATGATATGGAATGAGAGCTACACCATGTTAGCCAAAGAGTCAATTTTATTTTTGGTTACTTTGATTAACAGTTAACGTGCTTGGTTGCTAACCCAAAGGTTGGCAGTTGGAGTCTACACAGAGGCACCTCGGAAGAAAGACCTGGAGCTCTACTGCTAGAAAAAATCAGCCATTGAAAACCCTATGGAGCAAAGTTCTACTCTGACACACATAGGGTCACCATGAGTTGGAGTTGAAAAGAAGGCAACTGGTTTTGGTAGCAGGAAGTGCACACATGCTACAGGGTGCTGCAGTACCATGTGAGTGTTATGGAGTGCCATCTTGAATAAATGAGGTTAACATTAAATTCCTAATGAGAACCTCAGTTTTCTAATTTATAAAATTGTGATAATAATAGCAATGATAATCCTAAACATTCCGAACTTCTAGAGAGAATTGAGACCTAAAACAACTTATCTACAGAAGTGTCTTGCATAGTGCTAGTTTTGATGTATTAAAGGCAACTAAAGGATCCAAAAATCAAGGACTTCTAACTACATTCTATCTCTCACAGTTAAACATCTCCATCTTCTGCAGCACCCAGTAAAGTACAGAGGAGTGATTGTTAGGATGAACCATTTTATGTCCAATTCCAGTTTATCTATATCAGTACCTTGCAATGAACATCGATTAGTTTCTTGTAGTCATTCATCAAGTAAGCTTTGTTTGGGTATCATGTTCTAGGCACTCACCTACAAAATAAAATCAGCCAAGACCCTGATTTTATAGGAGTTTATTATGTAGTCTAGGAAAACCCACTGCCATCGAGTCAATTTCAACTTATAGCAATCGCATAGGGGTTTCCAAGTCTGTAAATCTCTACAGAAGCAGACTGCCACATCTTTCTCCTGCAGATCCACTGGTGGTTTTGAACTGATGACCTTCCAGTTATCAGTTGATTGCTTTAAACACTATGTCATCAGGGCTCCTTAGTCTAGGAAAGGGGCAGTAAATCATATAATAAGAGCTATGCTAGAGGTATGCTCTGCATAGTGTAGGTGTCTGAACAACCAGTATTAAAAGAAGATGGTGGCCAGGGAAGGCTAAAGGTGGAATGTTGAAAGGAAGACTCTCCAGGAAATCGCCTAAAAAATATGGGGAATTAGAGAGAGAGTGTGTGTCCAGGCTTCTCGCTTAGGTGAAGGGGGCTAGCAGCTTGCTGAGCCAAGGAATACGAGTGTTAAGTGAATATGGAAATAGGATGTTTCCTGTTGTCTTGAAATGGCAAAAACCCCAAAGCCGTGAATGCTAATAGATAAGTACACCTATATTCCACAGAGAAGCTATTAGGAGATATAGCCCTACTCACCCTCTGTTGCTGCTGTTAGGTGCCATTGAGTTGGTTCTGACTCACAGCAGCCCCATGTACAACAGAACAAAACACTACCTGGTCCTGCACCATCCTCACAATTATTGCTGTGTTTGAGCCTGTTGTTGCAGCCACTGTATCAATCCATCTTGTTAAGGGTCTTCCTCTTTTTTGATGACCCTCTACTTTACCAAGCATGATGGCCTTCTCCAGGGACTGGTCCCTTACCCTCTACTCCATCCAAATTGAGTAAGTAAAAAATTAAAACTCTGAAGGTGTTTTGTGAAGTCAGTCATCGTCCTTTGGGAAAAGTACTCTGAAGTATCCTTTCTGGTCCCTGTGAAAAAGGAAAGAAGGATCATCCCTACAAAGCCAATTGAGGAGGCTCAGGATTACCACTTATAGAGATTGGAGGTACCTACAAGAGGAGGAAACAAGCTCTGGTTAGATGTTGCTGAGCTGCAGAAGATGCAGAGGCCATTTGTGGTGTCCCTCAGCACAAGGCCATATGGGAGTTCCTGGTGGTAGGTATTCACATATGTGCCTGGGAGGCTTTAAGGGGTGATCATAGTGACAGGGGCCTTCCTTCTGGGCACTAACACCTTGGAGAAAAAAGGCAGGCCAAGAAGCAATAGCATGAGACGGAAAGAAGGTGCAGAAAGAGTACAAAAAGAGACCATGTGCCCTTCCCCACTATAGATCCCTGAGCTGCAGGGCAGAGCTTTATTTTCTAAGTACATGTGAGCTCTCATGGGTATTATATGCGTGCATGTGTTCCAATTAATGTTTTAATTTCGAATGGATGGGACTTTGTTTTCCTTCAAAATTTAAAGCAATTATAATAAAACTTCCAATTAATTAAAAAAATAAAAGTTTTACATGCATACAGGAAAGTGCATAAGTATTAAATGAATATTTTTCTGTAGTATCACAAAATGAATGCATCTATGTAACCATCACCCAGGTAAGGAAATATTACATTTCCAGGACCCAGACACTCCACATCATACTCTCTCTCTCCACACTGAAGGAAGCCAATCTCCTGATTCTAACACATGGACAAGTTTTCCTGCATATAAATGGAATAATGCAGTATATATATTTTTGCATCTGGTATTTTTTTTTTTACTCAGTATTATGTGTGAGATTCATTCATGTGGTTGCATATAGCAAAACTTTGTTCATATTCTTAGCTCTATAGTAATTGGTTGTCTAAATTTTATTTATCCTATCTACTATTTATTGGCATTAGGATTGTTTCTAATTTGGGGGCTATTACTAATAATTCTGCTATGACCATTCCTGTACATATTTTTTAATGCAGAAGTATATACTGCATATATATTTTAGCTAAATATACTTAATGTCCCTTGGTGGTGCAAAAGGTTTGCACTTGACTGCTAACCTAAAGGTTGGTGGTTTAAACTCAACCAGCAGTGCTGTGGAAGAAAGGCCTGGCGATCAGCTTCTGTAAAGATTACAGCCAAGAAAACTCTATGGAGCAATTCTACTCTGTAACACATAGGGTTGTCATAAATCAGAATCAACTCAACAGCAACTAACAATAACAACATACTTAAGAAGAGCGTTTTGGGTCACAAGGTATATATTGCCAAATGATTTTCCAAACTAATTGTCCCAATTTACATCCCCCTCAAGCAGTCTAAGGAGCCCTGGTGGCACAGCAGTTAAGTGTTTAGCTGGTAATTCAAAACCACCAGTTGCTCTTTGGAAGCCCTATGGGCAGGTCTGCTCTATCCTATAGGGTCGCTATGAGTTGGAATCAACTCCACAGCAATGAGTTCTGGACTGGTTAAGCAGTCTAAGAGTTCTAGGTATTCTACACATTTACCAATGCTTGATAGTATCTTTTTCATTTTAGCAATTTAGATAGGTGTGTAGTAATATTCTATTGTGTACTGAGTGCATTTCCATGATAACTTATGAAGTTGAGCCCATTTTCATATGCTTGGCTATTTGGATAATTTGGATACCTTCTTTCGTGAAGTTCCTGTTCAATGCTCTTGACCATCTTCTATTGGATGGCTTGTCTATTTCTAATCTATTTGCAAGAGTTCTTTATATGTTATTAATGCAAAAACTTTTTTGCTATGTAAGTAGCAAATATCTTCCACGAGCTCTGTGACTGCCTTTTCATTCTCTTAATGGTGTCTTTTGATTAATGGAGAGAAATTTGATCTTTTAAAGCAGAACATTTTATATTTTTTTTCCTTTATGGATAGTGTGGTTTTTTTTGTCCTATTTAAGAAATCATTTAAGTTTCCAAATTTGTTCTAGAAGCTTTATTGTTTTCCTTTTCAAATTATATCTACAATCCACATGACCTAAATTCTTTATGTATGGTGTGAGGTGGGAATCATATATATTTTTTATTCTAGCTTTAACTTTTTCATCGCTGAAAGTGCATTTACATTAAAAAATGACCCTGTCGACTTCCAGGCAACATGGCACTATAGTCAGAAGCACCACGCAGTCCCTCCACAGCAAAGATCAGAAAAACTAAGTCAAACAGAGTCACACGTCAATCCTGAAACCCTATGCATCAAATGAAGAGATAAAGAACACAGCCAAGCACCAAATGGAATAAGAAACTGACCAAGAACAGAGAGCAAGGAGAGATACATACAAAGGTCCCCTATCAACTACCACAGCCCCGATCTGCCATCTTGGACTCCTATTGGAGATCAGCGAAAGGGGGTATGAGAAAGCAGCTTCATGGAGCTTCCAGCAGGAGGCAGAACAACTGGTAACCAGAGATATAGGCTTTCCTACCCCCCACCATTCTTCACCCTCACTTAGCCTCCTCTGCTTCCTGCAGCGACGGTCTCTAGGCCAGGAAGCACCCCAGTGTCACTTGGATTCCACCTACCTACACTGGCTGGCTCCCTGAGTGCCTTTTGTTGGCTGCTGGTGTTGCTTTTTTCCACTTCTTCAGATTTCTTCCTTACCTCTCAGCACCTCCCTCTACTTTCTTGTAAATACCTGGCTCCGTGCACCATCTTTGCTTCTTCCTGAAAGGCTGTGAAACACTGCTTGACTGTGAAACTGCTTCCCGGCCTGTGCCACCATGCTGGTAGGACCCCTGGGGTTTTTTTGTTTGTTTGTTTGCTATGATTTGTTCTGTTTTGATTTGTTTGTTTGTTTTCTTTTTCTTTTCTCGGCTTGGTAATCCCTTCTAGCAGGGCAGCACCACACAGCTTGGAAGCTACTCCCTTACTCTGCATAGATGCACAGGGACACCCCTGGGGGCATTTCTTTTTCTTGTTTTTTCTTTTTTTTTTTTGATTGTTTGTTTTTGGGCTTTTTGTTTCTTTTTTTGTTTTCTTCTCTCTCTTATTCCCCTTTTGTCTTTCTCCATTTCCAATTTCTCGATTTATTCATTTTTTTCTTTTACCCTTTTTATTTTTTTTTCATTTTTGTTTTTCTTCATTTCTGTCTCTCATCTCTCCACTCCAATAGCAAACTCCCTTAGCACTCTTTTTTGTTTGTGTGTATGTTTTTGGCTCCTGTTCCTCTCTCCTCTCTCTCATCTTTCCCATACCCATCTTAGCTTCACACATCACAATCTACCTCCTTCTTCCTGCCTACCTGCACTGTGTGCTGAACATCACACTCATAAGCAGCACAGGCACAGCCTACTGGAACCTTCCCTGCACTGATTTCCAGTCCACACTGTCAGCCCTGGTAAGTGCCACAAACAACCCATCCCAGCAACTACCCTTCAGCTGGACCTGCCCTGCTGTACCATACCTGAGTGACTGACCCCGCCTATTGGAGAAGGAGGTGAAAAGTATCATGCCCACAGATGAGCAAACAGCAAAGAACACACAGCCTGCCTGCTCAGATATAACCAAATAAAACAAAAAAGCAGGACAAAAAAAACAAATCTACAATCAATAAACAAGAAAAATAACCACTGAATGCCCTGAAGACGGCAGACAATATCAAAACATTTACAAAAACAGGACAGGATGGCTCCACTAGGTGTCCAAAATAAAACACCAGATGACCTTTCAGTAGAAGAAATGGCACTAGACCTAACTGATAGGGATTCAAATCTCTAATATTCAGAATTATCCAAGAGTTGAAGCAAAAAGCAGACAAAAATGAGGAAAAAATAGACAAATTCATGGAAAATACAGACAACAAAAAATGGAAGAATTCAAGGAAATAATACAGGAACAAAATGCTAAAATAAATTCACAACTAGAAATCATACAAAAACAACAATTAGAAATTCAAAAGATAAACAACAAGACTTCAGAAATGGACAGTGTCATAGAAGGGCTGAGGAGCAGGTTTGAAACGATGGAAGATAGGATCAGCAAAATTGAAGACAAACATTTGAATACAACTCTGTTTGAGGAAAAATCAAAGAAAAGAACAAAGAAAAATGAAGACATCCTGAGAATTATATGGGATACAATCAAAAGCAAAAATCTGTGAGTGATCAGAGTTCCAGAACAGGGGGAGAGAACAGAAAACACAGAGAGAATCACTGAAGAATTGCTGACAGAAAACTTCTCCAATATCATGAAAGACGACAAGCTGACCATCCAAGAAGTTCGAAGAATGCCACATAAGATAGACCCCAAAAGAAAATCACCAAGGCATATAGTAATCACACTTGCTAAAACCAATGACAAAGAAAGAATCCTGAGAGCAGCTTGAGAAAAACAAAAAGTCACGTGCAGAGGAGAAACAATAAGACTAAGCTCAGATTATTCAGCAGAAACCATGCAGGCAAGAAGGCAATGGAATGACATATATAAAACCTTAAAAGAAAAGAATTGCCAGCCAAGAATAATATATCCTACAAAACTCTCATTCAAATATGATGGTGAAATTAGATCATTTCCAGATGAACGGAAGTTAAGGGACTATGTAAAAACCAAACCAAACTTACAAGATTTATTAAAGGGAGTCCTTTGATCTGAGAACAAACAACATCAGACCACAGGCTGAATATAGGACACAGGATTGTACTAGCCGGAAACCAACACAGGAAATGAACTTTTAAGGACTATGCAAAACCAAAAGAATTACAATAGGGAACCAGAGAGGTTAGTCTGTAAATGACAACAGCATCAGAACAATAAAAGAGGGAATAATGGAGAGGCAGGCAAGGCGATACCAATTAACAGTAGATTGGTTCAAATCTAGGAAGATAAGGGTAATTCCAAGGTAACCACAAAGAAAGTTAACAAACTTATTCATCAAAATAAAGAAGAAAAACATAAAGTCTCAATAAAAACAAAACCTGCAAAAACAGAAGAAATGAAAACAAAAACAAAAACCCGCAAACAAAAGGAACTCAGCACAGGAGAGTAAGAGGAACAAAGAAAACGCCAGCACCACAAAAAAAAAAAAAAAAAAAAGCACTACAAAATGCAATCCTACTCCTAGGAATATATCCTAGAGAAATAAGAGCCATCACATGAAAAGACATTTGCACACCCATATTCATTGAAGCACTGTTCACAATAGCAAAAAGATGGAAACAACCTAGATGCCCATCAACAGACGAATGGATAAACAAACTATGATATGTGCACACAATGGAGTATTATGCAAAGATAAAGAACAATAATGAATCTGTGAAGCATCTCATAACATGGATGAAACTGGAGGACATTATGCTGAGTGAAATAAGTCAATAAGTCAATTACAAAAGGACACATATTGTATGAGACCTCTACTGTAAAAACTCATGTAAAAGTTTACACACAAAAAGAAACAATCTTTATTGGTTACAAGGGATGAGAGGGGTGGGGGGGAACTAAATAGACAATAGATAAGTCATAACTTTGGCGAAGGGTAAGAGTACACAATACTGGGGAAGCCAGCACAACTTCTACAAGGAAAGGTCATGAAAGCTCCATAGACACTTCCAAACTCCCTGAGGGACTGAATTGCTGGGCGGAGGGCTGTGTGAACCATGGTATCAGGGAACATCTAGCTCAACTGGCATAACACACTTTATAAAAACAATGTTCTACATTCTACCTTAGTGAGTAGCATCTGGGGTCTTAAAAGCCTGTGAGCAGCCATCTAAGATACTCCACTGGTCTCACCCCTTCGGAAGCAAGGGAGAATGAAGAGAACAAGATGCAAGGAAAAGATTAGTCCAAAGGACTAATGGACCACAGCTACCACAGCCTTCACCAGACTGAGTCCAGTACAGCTAGATGGTGCCCGGCTACCACCACTGACTGCTCTGACTGGGATCACAATAGAGGGTCCTGAACAGAGCTGGAAAAGGATGTAGAACAAAATTCTAACTCACAAAAAAAGAAAAAAGAAAAAGACCAGATTTACTGGCCTGACAGACTTGAGAAACCCGGAGAGTATGACCCCTGGACACCCTTTAAGCTCCGCAGTAAAGTTCACCGTTCAGCCGGGGATTGGACAGCGTCATAAAACAAAATGGGACTAATGAGGCACAACAGTCCAGGGACAAGGACTAGAAGGCAGGAGGGGACAGGAGAGCTGGTGATAGGGAACCCAAGGTTGAGAAGGAACAGTGTTGACATGTCATGGGGTTGTTAACCATTGTCATAGGGCAATATGTGTACTAACTGTTTAATGAGAAACTATTCGTTCTGCAAACCTTCATCTAAGGTACAAAAAAAAAAAAAAAACTTATCTATGTGAGATGAAATTGACAACAGCAACTCAAAAGGTTTGATGGGAAGCCTAGGGGGCAATGAGTTGAGTAGTGGTGGAATAATTTGGAAAAGGCTAATGAGAATAGCAGGACAACTGGAAGAATGTAATCAATGTCACTAAATTGTGCAAGTAGAAACTTGTGAAATGGTATAACTTTGGCTATGTGTATTTTCACCAAAAAAAAGGTCCTCCAAGGTCGAGAAAGGAGAGTGTTGACATGTCGTGGGGTTGTTAACCAATGTCATAAAACAATATGGGCACTGACTGTTTAAATGAGAAACTATTTGTTCTGTAAACCTTCATCTAAAGTACAATAAAAAAAAATTTTTTTTAAAAATGACCCTGTTAATACAAGTGAACACGATTAAGAAGTTATGGGATTTGCCAAAGATGTTTTCAAGCTGAGAGGAGGGAAATCCCAACACAGCACGTTTGAAAGTCGTAGTTTGAGAAAAATAAAGCCATGTTCTGTTTGAATATATCAGATTTTTTTTAAAGGAAAAAAAAATAAGGGTAAAATATGACTTTAGATTAAAATACTTTTATTTTGAGAAGCCTGTGGGATACTGAGGTAAGCTTGCCTTTGAAGTTAATAGAAGATGCTTCCCAATAACTGCTAGGAAGGTTGAGGTTCTGGTGAGGCTGGAGGCTCTGAATTCATAGTGCTATAGTCAGCGGTGCTCTTTGATTTTCTGTAATGGCTTTAAGAATCTATTGACTATGGACTGCCATCTCATTTTCTTTGTGGTTGGAGGCTGTGTTTGGCTACAAGATAACAAGTAGCATTAAAGCACCAGTTACTAAGAGAAGCCCCAGCTATTGCTTTAGGAATCAAGAATTCTACACATGTACAGTAGAATCTTAGTAATTTGGAATAACCACTTAGTAGTCTTTGTAAAGATAAGAGTATACTCTAAATCATTGGTAGATTGACTCTATACCCACCACTTGTAAATATAAAATGGTATTGTACCACTCCTCCTATACAGTCCTCCTGAACTCCTGCCCATCTGAAGACAGCTTTCTGGCCACCTACCTACTCTTTCTATGTTCATCTATCATGTGGTCCTCTAAAAGCTGGCTTTCTGCTGACTGTCCATCTCTTCACTCCCCTAGGAATCCATGGGCCAATCTTCCTGAGTTCATTCCCTCTCTCTTGGTTTCTCTCTCTCTCTCTCACTCTCTCTCTTCCTCCTTCGTCTTTTAGCCAACCCTTGACTTGGTTAGTCCCTGCTCATTGTATATTCTTTACTTTGTACATACAAAATGCAGTTTTTTTAAAAAAAAAATTTATTTTACTTATTTTATTTACTTCCTAAGTGCAATGTGGTTTGTTCCAAGTATTTTACAAATACAAATTCTTCTCAGTTTTTACAGATGTATGAAGTTGGAACTATTATTATTGTCATTTTACAGATGAGGAAATTGAACCACTGATGGTTAAGTAACTTGTCCATGTCAATGCAAAACAATAGCTCTATATTGTCATTAATAATAATAATAATCAAGAATAATGGAATCAAGAAGAGATGAGGAATTTTGCCAGCAGTTTATATATGTCATCTCATTTAATTCTCCCAAAACCTGAGAAAATAGGCTCAGAAAATTAAGCAAATCATTCAAGATCACACAGTTACAGTGGATCTGTTGGAATTTGAACCCATTCTGACCAAATCCAAAACCCAAACTTTATCCACTTTATTAATCTGCCTTTCCTCCCCCTTCCCACTGGAGCCCTGGTGGCACAGTGCTTAAGAGTCTGGCTGCTAACCGAAAGGTTGGCAGTTCAAATTCACCAGCCACTCCTTGGAAACCCTATGGGGGCAGTTCTACCCCGTCCTATAGGGTCACTATGAGTTGGAATGGACTCAACAGCAACACGTTTGGGTTTGGTTTTTTTTTTTTATACCCTTCCCACAGATGACACTGACATATGAAAAAGAGAAGTTAGAGAAACTGTAAAGTGCAAGTCACTCAGAATCCCCCTTGTCTGCAGCTGCGGACAGTACACATCATCTGCATTTTACAAGAAAAGAACTAAGGAGAAGTGTGGCTAAGTAATCTGCCCAAGATCAGAAGGCAAGGCTGGGGTTCAAAACCAGGCATTCTGCCTTCAAGGATGATACCCTTAGCCATTATACTATCTCCTGCTGTCTTAATTTAGGTTTCTCCAGAAGCAGACAAGGATTCTAGGGAAACCAGGGGTGATCTCAAAAACACACGTGAGAAGCTGGGGATGTGAGACAGGAAAAAGAAGGAAGCCAACAAAATGCAAGAAACCAGTGGGGACAGTTGGAGCTTAATCCTCTTGGAGAACTCTGGAAAACCGTGTCAAATAATTATTTCTGTTATTGCCTGAGGGCTACTGCCAGAAAACCTTAATCCCCAGCATGTCTGTTCAGCTGTGGGCAGCTCCAGCCATCCAGTAAAGCTCTCAGGCAGTTAGGCAGAAATGCTCTGGAATGATAAAGGCTGATGAGATGATAAGCGGGAACAGTGGCTGCTAAACCAGGTATTTTGACGTACTCAGTGATAGTTTTTCAGAATCCCATTGAAACCTAAAAAAAACAAAAACAAAAAACAATTATTTGAGCAAGAGACTGAATTCTTTAAGGCTCCTCTTGAAATGGTTTGAGCACCATCCAAATACTTCATTTATAGTTCCTATGACAATAGTGGGGCCCTGGTGACACAGTGGTTAAGAGCTCAGCTGCTAACCAGAAGGTCGGCAGTTCAAATCCACCAGCAGCTCCTTGGACACCCTATGCGGCAGTTCTACTCTGTCCTATAGAGTCGCTATGAGTCAGAATGGACTCAATGGCAACGGGTTTGGTTTGGTTTATTTTGTTTTGTGACGGTAGAGGAGACCCTGGGTGGTACAAATGATTAATGCGCTTGGCTGCTAACTGAAAGGTTCAAGGTTCAAGTCCACCCAGAGTCACCTTGGAAGAAAGACTTGGCGATCTACTTCTGAAAAATCAGCCATTGAAAACCTTATGGAGTACAGCTGTACTCTGATACGCATGGGATCTCCATAATTCGGAACTGACTGGATAGCAACTGATTATGACAACAGAACTCCTATAGGATGAAGGACATATCATTTACAAAAGTAACTGAGTAATGATTCTAAAGTGATAATATAAGTGTTTAACAACAAATTCTAAGTTTTTTGCCCACCTTTTCTTGTGTGTCTCGGTAAACTTTTCTTCCACACGATCCATAAATGCACTGTATGCATCACGCTGCCTTCTATGTCTCTTAAGGAAGATGGTGCAAAAAAGTTAGCGAAAGCAAACGCATATTAATTTTAGTTGTTTTTTTTTTTTTAGGACTGAAAGAAAAGGAGTTTTATGGAGAAATAATACAACTCAAGCTGGCCTGCACTAAGTAAAAATGCAAAGCACTCCACCATTCAAGCAGAGAGAGGGGTCTATATACATAGAGAAAAAAGGGAAGGTAGGGGCTGAATGATTTATAAGATCAGCTTCAGCTTGAAGTCCTTTGAAATGTAAAGGTCGGCCACTTGGCCAGGAAAGAGTTACCACCTAGGTGAATGGCACCAGCCGGATTGGTTATACATGATTGAATCATGAACACATTTTTCCTGGGAAGGAATTGTTTACATCTTGAGACATTCTTCCCATGAACAAATGGTTTATATCCTGACCTTTGGCTTCCAGGGCATGTATGTTGGCCTCATCATTCGTACGTCTCTCACGTGAGTACATCCAATTTGAAACTTTTCCATTTACAAAGTCCTTTGCCCATTTTTTAATTAGATGTTCAGATAATTTTTTAATTCTAAAATTTCTGGTCTGTAACTGGTTATTCTTAAATAACTCATCCTAATAATTACAGATCAACAATGACAAAGTATTGGAGTGTGTTTGGGGGAAATGTTGGGAGTGGTTTTGTTTTTGAGAGTACTGAATAGAGAGACTGGTCCTGAGAAAGCATAAACAAGGAATGTTGGGAGTTAGAAGATGGTACTGAGGGTGCTTAGGTGTTGGAATTTTAGAGCTTCTCAGTTCCATGTTCAACAGAATCCTTTGTCTGACATACAATACAAAAGCCACACCTGATTGCCTTAAAGGATACCCGTATTTAAAAAGAGTAATATGTTGGCTTTTTTGGTTTTCTGTTTTCTTTTCTTTTTTTAAATTGTGCATTAGGTGAAAGTTTACAGAGCAAATTCGTTTCCTATTCAATAGTTTGTACATAAAGTGTTCAATGACACTTTGGTTTCATTCCTCACAATGTGCCAACACTCCCCCCATTTCCATCCTAGGTTCTTTTTTTCCTTTCATACTGAATTCCTACCCCTTCCTGCCTTCTTATCTTTTTTTTGGGCAAATGTTGCCCTATCTCATATTATTGATTGTACTAAGGAGCATGTTCCTCTCTAGTATTATTGTTTATTTTATGAGCCCATCTCTGATTTGGCTGAAGAATTATTGTTGTGGTTGTTTGGTGCCATCAAGTCAGTTCCCACTCATAGCGACCCTATGAACAACAGAACAAAACACTGCCTGGTCCTGCGCCATCCTCACAGTCGTGGTTATGCTTGAGCCCATTGTTGCAGCTACTGTGTCAATCCATCTCATTGAGGGTCTTCTTATTTTTCGATGACCTTTACTTTACCAAGCATCTTGTTCTTCTCCAGGGACTAGTCCCTCCCGATAACATGTCCAAGGTATGTGAGATGCAGTCTCCCCATCCTTGCTTCCAAGGACCATTCTGGTGGTACTTCTTCCAAGACAGATTTGTTCATTCTTTTGGCAGTTCATGGTATAGTCAATATTCTTCCCCAACACAATAATTCAAAGGCATCAGTTCTTTTCAGTCTTCCTTATTCATTGTCCAGCTGTCACATGCATATGAGGTGATTGAAAACACCATGGCTTGGATCAGGCACACCTTAGTCTTCAAGGAGACATCTTTGCTTTTCAACACTTAAAAGAGGATTTTTGCAGCAGATTTGCCCAATGCAATGAGTCTGTTGATTTTTTGACTGCTGCTTCCATGGGTGTTGTTTGTGGATCCAAGTGAAATGAAATGCTTGACAACTTCAGTCTCTTATCCATTTATCATTATGTTGTTTATTGGTCCAGTTGTGAAGATTTTTGTTTTCTTTATGTTAAGGTGTAATCCATACTGAAGAGTGGTCTTTGGGAATGGCTTCCATTCCAGTTCAGAAGGGTGTCTTAGGGCCACAGTCTCAGGAGTTCCTTGAGTCTCAAACCAGTAAGTCTAGTCTTTTTTGTGAAGTTGATTTTTTTGTCCTGCAATTTTTCTCCCATTCTGCCCATGACCCTCTGTTGTGATCCCAGTCAGAGCAGTCAGTAGTGTTAGCTGAGCACCATTTAGTTCTTCTGGTCTTGGAGTCATGTAGGCTGTGGTTCATGTGGTCCTTTAGTCCTTTGAGCTAATTGCTCCTTTGGGTCTTTGGTTTTCTTCATTCTCCTTTCTTTGGACGGTAGTTGTATCTTTGGTGACGCTACTCACCAAAGTAGGATGCAGAACTTTGTCTTTATGAACTGTGTTGTGCCAGTTGATACAGATGTCCCCCAAGTCTATGGTCTGGTTTTGTTTGTTTTAACTGTTATTTAACAATATTTGCTATAAAAGCTTGATCAGTATGCCCCATCCATTAACTTGTTCTGCTTAGAAATACAAGGTTTACAAAGCAGCTTTATTTGCCCAGGGTGGAATTTAAACCATGGTAAAAGTATATTTTCTTACCATCCTTTTATGATTATATCACAGAGAATTCTTGTTAGACCTTCTTAAGAAAATGGAATGCTCCTAATGCGGTGACAGGCAATTTGGGAAAATTCCTCACAATATTCTGACCTCAAGCCCACCATACCAACTATCTTTATAATAAGAAGAGAACATTCAAAATCCTAGATAAGCCACTATTTGCATCTCAAGAAAAAGCAGAGGTCTGCATGCTTTACTTTAGAAGATAGGGATATATTTCACTATGTACACTACAGCAAATTAAAACTCCTGCACTAAAGCAGGAACCCTGGTGGTCCAGTAGTTAAGGGCCCAGCTGCTAACCAAAAGGTCAGCAGTTCAAATCCATCAGCTGTTTCTTGGAAACCCTATGGGGCAGTTCTACTCTGTCTTATGGCAAGTTGCTATGAGTTTGAATCAACTCAACAGCAATGGGTTTACAGGCACTAAAGCAATTGTTATCACAGTGCTGAAGACATTTCCCAGCAGCTGTAGAGAAAGTCAATCTCACCATGTAGGAAGCAGATTTAGTGGGCCATGGGTCTTTTGGTAAAATTAGTTTTGAATCCCAGGTGCATTCACGAGTCTTGTAGGTAATAAATCTTTCTGTGCTGTTCTCTTGTTGATTGTCTTTCAGCAACTGGCACCCATGCACTAGAGATACAAAGACAAATGAGGAACTTAGCAATTACAGGTGTCTCTGTTCATGACGTCTCTCAGAATATGCTGTCATTGTGGGAGATCAAAACCCAGTGGTGGTAAATTCTGGGCAATTTATAAATGCAAATCTAAATAAAACTTTGCTTATCATTTCTACCATTTCTGCTGGAATTTATGTTGTACTTCTGCTTCAGATTCAAATTTGAATCCCATCTCTTTTAATCTCCCCAGAAGCCTTTTTATAAAACTTCTCTTTCCAAATAGTACTTTGCAACTTGTATGGTGTATTTTATATTCTGCTTTATATTTTACTTAGAAGTTTCTTGAGGTCATAGCCTGTGTCCTATAAAGTATCTTTGGCATTTTCTTCCATAGTGGGTTGCACGTAGAGCATACAAGGAAAGTTGAAGCATTTCATTTTAATTACACATCTAGACAATACTTTTATAAGTACAATCCACACAAAAATATATACATGGTTTGTAAATATTATCTTAATTTTCCAATTATAGAATAATTTGATTATAATTTTGAATAAAAGAAAATAATATTCAAGCATTATCTCACTAGCCCAGGGACAACCACTGTTGACATCTTAGTGTTTTGTTCATAACTGATATGCAATTATAAGATATAAATATAGCATGAGAGTGTTATTCACCCTTGTCCAAATAAAGTATGCTGGATAATACAAACTCTGGAGAAATACTATATAAATAGTACCGTAATACTAAGATAGATAGATGATAGATGAATATAGATAGACTGCATGTGCCGCAAACATGTGCTTTGCATATATTACTAACAAGTGCTTTACATACGGTGTTAAGTAATTTAATGCTCACAACAGTCCTGTGATGTAGATTCAGTTATTATCATCCCCATTTTATAGCTGAGAAAAGCAATGGAAAAACAGTTTAGATAACTTGGGTCAGTGAAACCAAGATTCAAATCAGGCAGTCTGGCTCCAGAATCTATACTCTTAAGCCCTGCACGCTATTTCTTCTCTGTACAGGACACATTGAGTTACATACTCAGACTTTAATAATATATTAAATGTTTTGGGTAGCAAAGTAAACAGATTGTTGCCATTAACTAACTGGGCATTTAAATAATTACCATGTTATTAAAAGTGATAAATTTTTTAAAACCACCTTTTTAGTTATATGCCTTTCCAAGTGTTACTATTAATACATAATGCAGAAAGTTTATTTTCTCAATACTGGTAAAATAATGATAATAACTTACCTCTACTTAAGGGTCTTGACTTAAGTTCTAAGCCAAAGGGGTCTCTTTCATAAGTTGTCACAAAGTTTGGTAAATTAGCTCGGTACTAGATATGTAAAGAGACGGTTGCACTGTTACAAATCGATATTATTTCTTATTGCTGACACTGTAATTGGAATTTTCCCATTATTAAATATTTTATTGGCAAAATGCAACTTTGAGAATCTTCTAGCATTTAAAGCTTGCATATAAAAATTTGAAAGAATAATCTAAGATTCAAGATACTATACAAACAGTTCATCTTATGGTATACCATAATCATATGCTAATTGCCATCAAGTAGATTCCAACTCAAGGTGGCGACCCCAGGTGTTACAGAATAGAACTGTGCTCCATAGGGTTTTCAAGGTCATGACCTTTTGGGAGCAGATCTCCAGGGCTTTCTTGCAAGGCACCTGTGGGTGGATTTGAACTGCCAACTTTTAGTGAGTAGTTGAGCACTTAGCATTTTATGGTAAAGAGAAGTATTTCAATTACCCTTGAGTGAACAGATTAGAAATAGTATTTTAAAATTAGTATTTTCAAAATTGGGGAGCTTAATCTTAAATTCACATAAAAACAAAACCACATAAAAACTGCTGTTGAGTCAATTTCAATTCAGGGGGACTCTATGTTTTGCAGACTAGAACTGAGCAGATTGCCAGGCTTTTCTTCCGAGGTGCCTCTGGGTGGGTTTGAACCACTAACCTTTCAGTTATGAGTCAAACACTTAGCCATATGCACCACCCAGGAACTTCTTAAAAGCACATAGTTACGTATTATGTTTCTGGAGCTGAATTTATTTCAAGGACATAGCAAAAATATTGAACAAAGCTAAAATAATCTGTCAAGCCTGAAATAGAGTAACTATCGCTCATTTTTAGGAAACTATAAAACAAATGTTTTATTTTTTTAGATGGTTTAATAAGCCAATTTGAATTGAAGTAGAGTTTGTATATTTTTAGAAACTAATGAAATAAAACATCATTCTCCATTGGAAAGCTGAATCCATGTGGGCATAAAAACAGTGAACTTGGGAAGGAACAAGTAGAAGTTAGACAGGGTTCTCTTCTTAGTGAATGATTCTAGGTCCTGTCACAATTAGGAAAATATTAGAAGTCCCAAACAAGGAAACTCTCTAATACTTATGAGATTTTTCAGTTTAATGAAATATGAAGTAAGGCCAAGTTAGTTCAAAATCCTTCACTTGAGGTTCAGTTTGTGACAATAGTGACATCTGGTGATTGTACAATTTATATGGTTAAGAGCTCAGCTGCAGTTCAAATCCACCAGCCACTCCTTGGAAATCCTATGGCACAGCTCTACTCTGTCCTATAGGTCTCTATGAGTCGGAATCAACTCGATGGCAACGGGTTTTGGTTTTCGCCTCCAATTCAGTCATATATAGAAACAAATTGTTGTTGTTGGGTGCTATCATATCAATTCCAATTCATAGTGACATCATGTGACAGAGTAGAACTGCCCCATAGGGTTTTCTTGGCTGTAGTCTTTATGGAAGCAAATCACAAGGTCTTTCTCCTGCGGAGCTGCTGGTGGGTTCAAACCACCAACCTTTCAGTTAGCAGCTGAGCATTTAACCTTTGCGCCACTAGGGCTCCTTAGAAACAAATTAATTCAGCTAAAATAAAAATGTCTTCAATTCCTTGAAAGTCTATTTATCTAATTCTTGTAATCCTAACTATAACTAGTGAAATATTTAAATAAACCAATGACATTTGATATTTAATTGACCTCCCCTCATCCCCAAATGATAACGTGTCTCACTAGGAATAGAATTTAGTGTTTAGATGTCCTACACAAGTAAAGAAACGTACAGCCCATGGCTTTCTGGATTTCCCAGCTTTCATGCTAATGTTGTTGTTGTTGTTGTTACTTGCCGTGGAGTCAGTTCTGACTCATCACAACTCTATGTAAACAACAGAATAAAACACTGCCCTGTCCTTTACCATCCTCACAATCATCACTATATTTGAGCCCACCATTGCGGCCACTGTGTCAATCCATCTCGTTGAGGGTCTTCCTCTTTTCTGCCAACCCTCTACCTTACCAAGCATGATGTCCTTCTCCAGGGACTGGTCCCTCCTGATAACATGTCCAAAGTAGTGAGATGAAGTCTGCCATCCCAGCTTCCAAGGAGCCCTCTGGCTGTACTTCTTCAAAGCGAGCTTATCAGAACTAGCATTCATTGAATATCTCTGTATTCCAGACCTTATTATAAGTACTTTGCATATACTGTCTCCTTGATTATTTAAAATAACCATATGCAGCAGGTAGCATTATTATCCCATGTTACAAATAAGTAAGGAGGCTCAGTAACTTGTTACAAATTATTAAAAAGTAGAAGAACAGAGATAACTTGATTCCAGAGGCTTTGCTCTTAACTGCTCTCCTGTATTTCCCCACAGGGATAGTTTTTTCCCCTGCCTTGTTAAAAAATATACTATCAGTTCAGAGTCCTGGTAACATAATGGTTAAACACTCTGCTGCTAACTGAAAGGTTGGCAGTTCAAATCCACCAGCCGCTCTACAGGAGAAAAGACCTGTCAATCTGCTCCTGTAAAAATTACAGCCTAGGAAACCATATAGAACAGTTCTGCTCTGTCCTATAGGGTCGCTATGAGTTGGAATCGACTTGACGGCACAAAACAACAACAGTCAGTCCTGTTGTTCCTCTATTTGCCTCACAAGAGTCATATTTGCATGCTAATTATAGATGTAAGTATAAACTATCTCCATATTCTAGTTGAATTATATTTTGACCTCATATTTGGCTTTAAGTACATATTCTCTATCTCCCTTTCAAACTGATAAATCTAACTGGTCCATATATTTTTGAAATTGTTAATCATCAGAAAGGCTAACGAAAATTATACAATATCCCTCTGGCAATTTTTATTCATTCATCCATTTGTTCTATTAATTGATTCCGTTACTAATATGTTGTAAACCCCTGGCACCTAAGGTCTGTTCTCCAGTCAAATCTAAATACTCATTGTTCTCCTCAAACCTAAGAAGACCCATTTCAGAGTTGGCCACCATATCTGGCAGATAAACATTGACGAGGGTCTTGTCTTTCTCCACCGTCATTGACTGCAGAATCTAAATTGTATTGTTGCATAAGAAATAAAAATGCAGCATTATACACATTGTGTTTCACTTACCACTTGCTTTTTTTTTTGCTCATATAATAACAAAAACAAAGAAACTATTGCCATGAAGTCAATTCCGACTCATAGCAACCCTATAGGACAGAGTAGAACTTCCCTATAGGGGTTCCAAGGAGTGGCTGGTGGATTTGAACTGCCAATCTTTTGGTTAGCAGCCAATGCTCTTAACGATTGTGCCAGCAGGTCTCCCTCATGTATTGTTTTCATAATTAAGAAATGCTTAAAAAAAACTGTATATCTCCCCTTATTTCCTTTAAGTTATTTAGAATCAAATACTCTGGTTCCTGTCTAAAATCATGTGGTTTTGGATTGAGGTATACACCACTTAGATATTTTCCAGTCTTCACAAACATTATCTTTGCTTTATATGAATCCAGATGTGCAAATTTAGTTATAAATTTAGGAGATATGGACTTTTTGGGATCTTTTTTATGCTGGGCAGATGAAGAATTGTTTCTGGAAAATTGCTTCTTGTTTTTCTTCTTTCTTTCTTAATGTTCTTGGATGTTTTTTATGGAGATCTCAAAGACGTATACAGTTTATAACTAAAATCAGGAGGCTTTATTTCCCACATGTTAACTTTCTGGTCAGATTGTGGAGATTGCATGACATCCTTTTTCCATTTGGAGTTGAGACCTTGTTTTACGGAGTATTGAAGACTCTTTGCAAAGATACAGCTGCATCGCCTGCCTTTCTGACACTCAAGGTCCATTATGTGGAGTGATATTTCACACGTAGGAATCTGCAACAGACATGAGAATTGGTGAAGTCTGTCACTATAGCAATACGGTATTGAACATTTTCTCTCCAGGAGAGGGTAACCTCAGAAAGATTTATGAAGGAGAAGAAAGCTCAGAAGTAACAAGGGGTGTGTGGGGATAGGAAGGAAAGACAGTCATTGCTGCTGCAAGTATTTATTGAACACCTTTGCCATGACAGTCACTGGGCAAGGTGGCTGGGGATTAAAACACAATTAATTTAAAATCTTTGCCTTTGAATAACTGAGAGGCTACTTAGGAGACAGATATGAAAACAAAACAAAATCTATGTAATGTGATAGGTGTTACAGTAACGTGAAGGAGAAGCAAAGACAGTGACCTGCTAGCTCATCAGGGAAATAAAGCAGCATCAAAAGAAACATCATTTGGACTGATTTTGAAAGATAAGTAGAAATATTACAAGTAGTGAAGGAATTAAATGACACAACAAGGCATAGGAACCGTGTAAAATTTGACATGGGTGATTTCTGGAATATCTACTGTGTCCTAAACCACCACAGGTGCACTGTAGCTACTGCTATTGAAACCTGTAGAGAAGAATCACGAATTTGCATTTTGCTGAAAAGGGACGAGGAAATTGTTGGCACACATCTAGAATTTGTCATCAATTTTGATGGTGTCACTGAATTTGAAATTGCCTTGGAAAAAAGGATAATTACCAATTAAAATAGATTTGACTAAGTGGAAATAATATCACACTGCTGGTTCCTGGGGGATAAGGACCTGAGAGAGGGATAAATTTCCTTATCTTGTGCTAAAATTTTGGTTGTTTGATAACTGTCATGGATTGAATTGTGTCCCCCCAAAAATGTGTGTAGCAACTTGGCTAGGTCATGATTCCCAGTATTGTATGACTGTGTAATCTGATGCGGTTTCCTTACGTGTTGTAAACTGTATCACTATGATGAGGTTATATGTGATCTCCTCATGGGTTGTAAATTCTATCACTGTGATGAGGTTATGCTGATGAGGTTTACAAGATTAGATAGTGTCTTAATCCAATCTCTTTTGAGATATAAAAGAGAAGCGAGCAGAGACACATGGGAACCTCATACCACCAAGAAAGCAGTGCCGGGAGCAGAGCATGTCCTTTGGACCTGAGGTTCCTGCACAGAGAAGCTCCCAGACCAAAGGAAGATTGATGACACAGACCTTCCTCCAGAGCCGACAGGAGAAAGCATTCCCCTGGAGCTGATGCCCTAAATTTGGACTTGTAGCCTACTGGACTGTGAGAGAATAAACTGCTCTTTGCTATATCCATCCACTTATGGTATTTCTGTTAGAGTAGCACTAGATGACTAAGGCAATAATAATATCAAAATAGAGTATTTTTAAAATTCTAAATATTAATATTCAATAAAATTAAGCTGTAAATGAAGAAAAATACTTTAAAGATGCATTGCAAATTTTTATTATTAACTTTTATCAACTTAAAAAAATTAATAATAAATATTTTGAAAATTAAGATATTGAACTACTTTTCAAATTCTGATATAAATATTTCTAATTTTTAAAAAAGGACCATGGCACTATGCAACCATAAAGAACAATGATGAGTCCTTGAAACATATTACAGCACGGATGGATCTAGAGAACACTATGCTAAGTAAAATAAGTTAATCACGTAAGGACAAATATCGTACAATCCATTTTTATAAGAAGACAAGAATAGATATATATACAGAGACCAATGTTCATTGGTGGTTACCAGGGATGGGGGAAGGGGAATCACTCTCAGGATCATAGATAATTTATTTTTGTTGATGGGAAAAGTAGCACTGAATGTAATGAACACAGCTTGACTGAAGTAAACGATGCCGCTAAGAGGCAAACAAGAGAATAGGATGTTTGTGGTAAAGAATACGACATGTATAATTTGGCAACAACACCAACAATAACCAAAAAATGAGTGTATGGTCACATATGCAGGTGTATAGGCATATATATGTATGGCTAGGTACAGGGGTGTACATATATGTGCACAGATAGAAGTATCCATATGTACGTGTACATGCAGATTTGTGTGTGCATGCATCTATATTCATAGAGGACACAGTTACAGAGACTTCTCAGATATAATCAAACACCTTGCAACATTAGTTTTTCTGAGTCTGAAGGCTTAGGACCTAGTTTCACAGGACAACTCATCCGATTGGCACAATATAGTTCACAAAGTTCATGTTCTGCCTCCTAGTGTGGTGAGTAGCATCTGGGGTCTTAAAAATTTGTGAGCAGCAAGATTAGATAGGAACCTTAGGGAGAAATGAGTTTATATTAACGGGGGAGGAACAACTCAGAGAAAGGAGGGTGAGAATAGCTGCACAACTTGAAGAAGGTAATCAGTGTCACTGAATTGTACATGAATTGGTGTATGTCTTGCTGTGTATATTCTTAACAACAACAACAAAACAAATAAATTTTTTTAAAAATAGCTTGTGAGCAGCCATCTAAGATACAATTATTGGTCTCTACTCATCAGGAGCAAAAGAGAAAGAAGGAAACCAAAGCCTCAGAGAAGAAACTAATCTACAGGGCTAATAGTTTACCCAAGCCACAGCTTCATCTACCCTAAGTCCAGAAGAACTAGATGGTGCCCAGCTACCACTACTGACCATTCTAATCAGGGCCACAATGGATAGATCCTGATAGAACAGGAGAAAAATGTAGAACAGAAATCAAATTCTTAAAAAATCCAGACGTACTGGACCAGTTAGGACTAGAGAACTCCCTGAGACTATCACCCTGAGATACTCTAAAGCTTGAACTGAAACTATCCCCTGAGGTCACCTTTTAGTGAAATAACAGATTGACTCACAAAATAAAAAATATTACCCATGAGTATTGTGCTCCATTAAAAACATCTACATGAGACCGAAAGGTCAACAATTACTCTAAGCAAAGATAAGAAGATAAGGGGGCAGGGAAACTAGAGTACTGGAAATGGAACAACCAGACTGCAATTAAAGAGAATGTTGACACCTTGTAAAAAGTAACTAATATCCCTAAGTAATTTGTGTAGAAACTGTCAAAAGGACACCTAATTTGCTGTGTAAACTTCCACAGAAGAACCAAAAAAACACATTGCTGTCGAGTTGATTCCAATTTATAGTGTTCCTATAGGACAGAGTAGAACTGCCCCATAGGGTTTCCAAGGAGTGGTTGATGGATTCAAACTGCCGACCGTTTGGTCAGCACATGTAAAGAGGCAGTAGAAAATGGTACAATGGATAAAGCTAGAAAAATCAGTTGGGTTCATATTAACAAAGGCCTTCCATGCCACACTAAGGAGTTTTGATTTTATTTTATAGGCAATGGGAACCATTGAAGAATTTTAAACAAGAAAAAGATCGATGTGATATTTTCGATAGATCAATGTGGTAGCAGTATAGATTGTAGAGAATGAACTGGAGAGGGAAAGAATGAAAGAGAAAGTTAAGGCAATAAGACTTCCTAGATGAGAGATGATGATTAGTTGGTGAAACAATTTATATGAAAGATGATGAGAAAAGAAGGATGGTCTTAGAGATATTTAGCCAAGCGAATCTCCTGGACCTTGAATCAAAGATATTGCAAAGTTTCTTAACCAAGATAAGGAATACAGAAGGAGAAGCAGGTTACAGAAAAAGGCCATGATAGATTTAAACAAAGTGCATGTGCAGCATTCAATTGGAATTATACATCTGTATATTAATCAGCTCTTTTTGCAGTGATGCTATGTAACAAACTACCCCCAAAGTTCTGTGGCTTAAAACAAAAACATCTCTTCTCATGCTTCCAAGTCCTTGAGTTGACTGGGACAGCTCTTTTCCATGTGTCTTGTTCTGGTGCTCAGGGTGGAGAAGCAGTGGCTGCCTGAGGCTCATTCTTCTCATAGCAGAGGTCAGACAAAAGTGTGAATGGAATGATCCAGTGTTTTTTAAGTCTTAGACTTATAAATGGCACACTGTCACTTCCACCTATATTCCACTGAACAAAGCAAGTTAACTGTTAAAGTCCAACATCAATAGAGCAAGAAAGTATAGTCCTTCCACTGAGGTGGTTTGTGTGTGTGAGTATTTTCTGGACAATAACCTAATCTACCATAGTCTGGAATGAAAATGGAATCCTGGATTGCAGATATACATTTGGAAGACATCCACATATCAGTGTTAGTTGGAACTGTGAATTTTTCAATTTAAACAAAAAAAAGTGTGGAATCTTGAGAAAATAGGTTTTAAAGAACTGATGGTAAGAGGTGTCAGGGAAAAAATGTTTTAAAGGAGAATGCTAGGAGGAGCACCCAAACACAGAAAGTCCAAGAAACCTAGAGAAGAATACCTCCAGAAAGAGTATGTCACCAGCAATATCAAATACCCAGTGGACAAGAAGGATGAGGATATAGAATTATCTATTGGATATAACAGTTCACATACACTGATGACATAGTCACAAGCATTAAAATGGTAGTGATATTTTGCTACAATAATGCAAGTGGTTTGAAGGAAAGTAAGAATTAACCATTACACCAAATTCTGGTGGAAAGTTCAAGACAAATAAAAGACAAACTTTTTATGGGAAATAGAACAAGACCATGTTGTTGTTGTTAGTTGCTGTCGAGTCAATTTCAACTCATGATTACCTCATGTGTGCAGAGTGGAACTGCTCCTAGTTTTCAAGGTTGTGATCTTTGGGAAGCAGACTGCCGGGCCTGTCTTCCTAACTGAGCCTATTAAATTTCTGAAGAATTGGTCAATAGGAAGGGTGTTCTAGTCGGGAGGGTTGGCGGTGACTTTTGAAGACTGTCACACAAAAAAGTGTTCCCTGGTCAATATTTGATATTTTTATTTTCCTTGTCATATATTTAAGAGATTGATGTGTAAGTTCTCATAACTTTATGCTTTTTTTTAACATATGAATCACATAATTTATTTTCTTCATTCTGACTTCATGGTCATCAAATCACCTTCAGATTATAAACTGGCTTCACATGTGGAAAACTCCAGTGGGAGACAATGGGTTGGAAAGAGAACATGAGTTCTTTTGGTTTGTTTTTCATGTAAATTTAATAAATTTTACCTTTTTTGGTTTTCACATTGTATTCTTCTGAACCTGCTTAGTGTGACTTCACCTCTGACACACCCAAGCTCTGGGAGTTGATAAAAGTCAAGCCCAAGGCCAAGGGCCGATTATCCAGTAAGCAAGGTAAGCATGGACTTCTTTGTGCTTACTTAGTAATCGGTAGTGAACAATTAGTAAGTAAGCAAAACTAAGACCGTGCTTACCTTGCTTACTGGGTAGTCCGTCCCTGTCAAGAATTGTAAATTTGAAGAGGCTTTGATTCTGTAGGACGGTGCTGTGGGATTGAGAGAGACAGATGTCAGCCATACCTAGAAGCCAGAATCTTTGATGTAGTGAAAAAATGTGAAGCTGTTCGTTATAGATGATCTAGTAACCAAGGTAAGCACCGTGCTTAACCTGCCTATTGGAAAATCCGCCCCTGCCCCCGGCCCTCGATGGAGGTCAGTTTGTCTCAGGTACATGCCTATTTTGATAACTCTCTTGCCTCATTCATGACTCTTTCACATTTCTGTAGTAAAATATTTTGAAGTTTCCGAGGAATACTGAATGCTCAGCTTTTGCCAAAAATCGTCAATGTCCCTTTCTCCAGAAGGCTCAGAAACCTGGCTACAAGAAGAGAAAAAGCAGTTTGGGATTGATTCAAAATCAGGGTTTTGTCGTCTGTTACAATGAAAAGGTGCTGAGTTTAAAGATGCCTGTGAGTTAGTAAAATTTCTCACCAGAAAGCACAACTAGAAAGAAAATGATGCCAGGAGGATGATAAACGAGGAGAATAAGAAGAGCTGGAGGTCAAGACACCGAAAGTCTAATTGCGATAAATAAAAAATAAGCAAGTATCACGGCAGTAAGAGATTAGAGAACCTTAAAACTAAGAGGTTGTGGTTTGAGTGTGTAGTGCTAACCCGGACCTCTATTTGATTGGGTAGCTGTAAGTGTAGACATACTCCCCAGGCACCTTGTTGCCATTGGTGCTGGTGTCTGTCTCTCTATCTCTGTTTCTCAGCACTTCCTTCCCACTACAAATTATCACTCCGTCACGTTCAATATAGGAATGGATTCTCTGAAATTATGTATTGTTCTTTATTTTGTCCTTATATTATGAATTTATTTATGTATATTATCCTTTTGAATAATATACATATACAATTAGGCTTCTATACTATATGAATCTTAGATTAGCGTATGTCTTTGTAGTCCCTAGGCACCCAAGCAGAAATCATCCAACTGGAGATCTAGTTGATATCACATTATAATTCCTACTTTACATGGGAAAAGCTAAGGCGTAGAGAAATACAAAGTTATAAGATAGCTGATTGAGAAATTACGAAAAAAATAAACTAGCAATAGTCTCATTCAGCCAAAAGGTTGGCATTAAAGAAGCTATATTTTGGCCAAGACATCTCATTGGAAATAAAAGAGTGGCTTAGTTTGCTTTCAATAACCACATCTATTCTCCATCTATGAAATTACACTTACCCTTAAAGAATCAGTTTAAACACTTTCTCCAATCAAAGCATTCCTAAATTTCCCTATCAGGATTTATCTTTCCTTCTTCTCAATACCTGGGGATACCTAAGAATCACCTGGGGATCTTTTAAAACTGTAGATTGTGATTGAGTATATCTGGGGTGGAAATGCAAATTCTTAGCAGTGGGGGTCAAACCAGAACAAATTGATTTGAAGCCCTGTTTTGAATACAGCAAGGGAATTTGAACCTACATTTTCTCCTGTAGTGTGGATTACAGTTAATTACTTACAAGTGTTCCCCCAAATTATAAGTATATATAATATGTAAATACACACATCCACATAAATATATATAAATTAATTGATATAAAGATTTCTACCTCTGCAAATCCTACTCAGCATAATTTAGGTTGAGCCATGTGAAATTATTGTTATTCAACTTTTTTGTTAACTTTACAAAAATGGCAGTTTTACACGGTCCCACCAAAATGAAAATAATAGAGATTCCCTGGTTGCCAAATTCAGAAAATTACAGATATTTCTATTTTTGAAAAATGTATCTAAACACCCAACTAATCTGATATTATAATCTAATAACAATATAATACAGTAATAATTATAATAATATATTTTTTCTAAATAATAAAAAAATACACTATCACAGTGGCTATATCCAAAAATAAAGCAAACAACAAAAAAACTCTTTTCATTTAAATTTCTCTCACAAATGTTTCATACTGGAAAGTCATAAAATATTTTCATATGCTTATATAATATGCTATTTAAAAGAAATGCCTTTCTTTAGCAAATGTATACAAGGTGAAATTTCTTCTGCATACATAACTGAGTTTAATTTTATAATGTTAAACATTTTGGAAACTGAGTAGACAGATTAGCTACAGATAGGTAGATGCGTTATAGATATAGGCACCTGATATCAAAATGCTATCAATATAAGAAAAAAGCATTGTGAACTAACCTGCTAATAATATCGAAATGAACTCCGTAGGCCACAAATCGATGCACATTTGTAAAATGGCAAAAGAAATTTGACAATTTCTTCCATCTTTGCTCTCTCCTTCTTAATGCATTATATATAAAGAAATTGCTTATCTCATAAATGAACCCATCTTACATATCTTCACAGGTTCCTGAATGTCATCTTCAAAGAGCTAGTCAAATGACAAACTACAAGAATTCAAAATAATAACAAAAACAGGAACATTCCTTTAAAAATTGTTAACTTTACTCACCATTTGAAATTGAGAACCCTCTGTAGAAAAAGTTCTTTGCAGAACATTTTTTCTGCAAAGCCAAGGGAGACTAACCAGATATGTAATAAGTGAAACATTTACCCTTTGCTTTACAAAAGAATCCAAAGCTTATTCATGTTTTACCCATCTGGGTTGCTAAGAAACGGAATTAAATTCCTAAAGGACTCAAGTCAGAGTTGGAAAAAAAACAAAAACAAAAAAGTGAAGCTGGGACCTCTAATTGCTACCAAAAACCTAGCAACAAGGCAGTAACACCAATGCTCTTTTTTTGAAGGTTAGAAAACCAACATAATAGAAAGTGGGTATTCAGTAACTACCCAGTGAGAGAAAGAACCATTCATCTCCAGGACAATAATGCGTTTCTACAACTCACTTTTTTATATTTGTTTAACAATTTCCATTATAAATCAGTGTGACTTTAATATTTAATATGAACATGATATTGGAAAGCAATTTTAACACTTTTAATTACCTGGTCTTAAAAAGGTAGCATTTCTGCAAAGGTCATTATGTAAGGCAAATGAGGCAGAAATAAGTAGATTATAAATTCTTCCTCCTAATCTATGTCTTAACCTACTGATTTTTGCTAAATATTTGTAAATAAAGCTCTTTGTTTTTATTGATTAAATCCTAAACTCAATACATATATATCTCTTAGCATTTCCAAGGAGAGGCTGGTAGATTTGAACTACCACCTTTTGGTTAGCAGCCATAGCTCTTAACTACTGTGACACCAGGGCTCAAGGACTCTTTATTTTTAAAACTAAGCACAGCACCATTATTAAATTTTAGAAAACCAAACATCAATTAATTAAGAGTATTCAGTCAACATTCAAGTTTCCAATTATTTCATAAATGTCATAAATAGTTTTATTTTGTTTTTGTTTTTTAATTTTTTTGTTTTGATTTGGGCTTGTCATTTACTTTTAGTTAGTCCAAGATTTCCCATACCTGAGTAGTCATTTCTCTTCTCTTATTTTTAAAATGGAATATAAAGTTTCTTGGGCAAATATCCCCAACAGCCAGAGTCTATTTCAACCATTATTTCATTTAAAACAAAAGATTGCCACTGGGTGGCAGTGCATTCCTTATTATTTTGTCCAGTTTATAAACAAATAAGGGGAGCCCTGGCGGTGCAGTGGCTTAAGAGCTTGGCTGCTAACCAAAAGGTCAGCAGTTTGAATCCACCAGGGGCCCTTTGGAAACCATATGGGGCAGTTCTACTCTGTCCTATAGGACCACTTGCTATGAGTTAGAATTAACTCAACAGCAATAGGTTTGGTATTTTTATAAACAAATAAACTGGATAAATTTGTACTGTTTTCCCCAATGTTTAATTTTATGGGGGTTTTTTTCCTCAAAAAAATGACAGTGGAATTATATTGACTTAATTTCTTAACAATTTTTTAAAAAATAGAATCAACCTATCCCTATGCTATGAATAATATTAATATCACACACAAGTAAAGTTTTGCTGAAGATCATTCAAAGCGATTGCAGCAGTACGTTGACAGAGAACTGCCAGAAATTCAAGCCGGATTTAGAAGAGGATGTGGAAGGAGAGGTTATCATTGCTGATGTCAGATGGATCTTGGCTGAAAGCAAAGAATGCCAGAAAGACGTTTATCTGTGTTTTATTGACTATGCAAAGGCATTCAACTGTGTGGATCATACCAAATTATGAATAACCAACATTGCTAAGAACAGGAATTCCAGAACACTTATTTGTGCTCATGGGAAACCCATACATAGACCAAGAGAAAGTCATTCGAACAGAGCAAGGGCATAATGCATGGTTTAAAATCAAGAAAGGTGTGCATCAGGGTTGCATCCTTTCCCCATACTTACTCAATCTGTATGCTGAGCAAATAATCTGAGAAATTGAACTATGTGAAGAAGAACACAGCATCAGATTGGACAAAGACTCATTAACAACCTGTAATATGCATATGACATAACGTGTTGGCAAAGAATATTGAATATAACGTAGACTGCCAGAAGAACGAACAAGTCTGTCTTGGAAGAAATACAGCCAGAGTGCTCCTTGGAAGCGTGAGGATGGCAAGACGTTGTGTCACATACTTCAGACATGTTATCAGGAGGGGCCAGTTCCTGGAGAAGGACGTCATGCTTGGTAAAGTAGAGCATTAGTGGAAAAGAGGAAGACCCTCAACAAAATGGACTGGCACAGTGGCTGCAACAATGGGCTCGACCATAGCAATGATTGTGAGGATGGTGCAGGACCGGGCAGCATTTTGTTCTGTTCTACCTACAGAACAGAACAACAACAACAACATCCTTATGCTATCTTATTTGATTACCCTCCAGCCTTTTATTGCATATACATAAGATTCTTTATCAAACACATATTTTTAAGTACCTATTTATGTTTAGTGCACTGTTATTAGTTGTTTGGGATGCAAAAGATACATAACATGGCCCCAGCTTTCAAGAAAATTATAATAATTGGCTAGAAAATGTATGAACCAATAAGATATATCAGAAGACAAGGTACTAAACACCAGGTGATCAATCCTGACAATTACTATCATAGGAAAATAAGTGAGGAATAGATTTCTGAAGTTTGAGAATGTCCCCCAAAGACTTCTTAGAGCAACTAAGACCAATACTGATCCACAATGATGGCAAAATACTTAATGAAATGGAGGAAGGTAAGGGTCTGAGAAGAATGCACAACATGAGCAACTAACTGGAATTCCCTTTAATGTTTTCATAAATGCATTCCTTGAATTTTTTGATAGGAAAATATTATTTCATAGCTAACAGACTCAAATATGTAGAATTATCCAAAAATCTATTCTTCCGTAAATAATTTTGAGTATATAATAAAATTTTACCACACATGAATATATATGGAATGTGCAAGGATCTGTTTCTTAGCTTCCACAAACAGAAGGGGCATTATTCTGATTGGGAAGGTAACATGTCATAGCATATGAAAACCATACTCTGATTTTTACATTTCTAGGTACTAAAGAATACACACACTTCTGAAAAATGTTGCTTAAATAACATGTTCACACAAATCAATTAACTTAAAACTTCAGTGTAAAAATAATCTTGCCTTATAACAGGAAACTGTAGTTCGAAATACTCCTTAAGTTAGGAAGGGAGTAAAATTGGTTTTAAATCATAAGAAAATAAGAACGGAAGCATTTCTTGGCAGAGGAATAATATTAACTGCTGAAATAATGTAACAGAACAGTTTAACTTTCATTTTCTCCCTCTATCCAGTTTCCAGATTGGAAATATCAAATATTGGAAGAAATAAAATTTGGTGTTTAAAATAGGTGAGGAGACAAACAAGGTAGTGTTTATATGAATTCAGGTTTTTAAAACCATATGAATTACATATCAGATCAATGAGAGGACTGGCAGTGGGAAATGACGGGGTACCATGTGAAAACTTGTTAAAAGGACAATGTACTATAAGACTGAATATTGGAAATGAGACATGCCTGAGTCTACCCTTGAAACAGTTGTGCAGATTGGATCTCTTTGTGGTCACCATTTGACATGTCACGCAGTGTGAGTTAAGGAATTGATTTTATTGGGGTAACAAATTTAAAACCAAAGATAAGGGGATGGGAAGGAAGGAAACTTGGCTCTTCCAATCCTCCTAACATCCCCTGGGTAGGCAACAATAGCCAGGGCACTCTGTTTGACACATTATGGGTGAACATTCTGGATGGTAGGAATTCTTCCTCCTATTGTTCTCCTTTACTACAGAGAAAGCCTGAGAGCAACTTAATCAATGGAAGTGGAGAGAGCTGAACAAACAGAATAACAGGTTATCTAGGCACCAGCCTTACTGAGTTGAGAAACAAGCTCTTCATAGGAGTTGTCTGGAAAGCCAGCTGCTCAGCATCCGGTGACTTTGAGGACACGTAGAATGTTGCATCCTCTTTTTCAAGGGAAGAAGCTACCAATCTAGTGGGAAGCTTAGTTTGAAAACAACCCTTCCCACTGAGAGGGGGGAGAAGCCCCCAGTTCTAACGGTCTCAGTGTCTAGGTAGCACAGAATGAACCACCAGTGTCATTTTAGAACAGTCATGTTTGTTACACCGCAGAATCTCAATACATTCTAGAACAGGATTTTGAATAGATTAGTGATTGCTCTAGAAAAGTGGAGCTTTCTAATCACTATCAGAAATGGAGTCAATTCATGGTAGATTTTTGTTTACAAAGCAGGATTACATATGAATAGAATAAGCCTAATGATCTGTGATGCTTTTTCATTGTCCCACACTAAATTTGGCTGCTCTGCACTAAGCCTGAGACTGCCTAGAAAGGAGTTATTAATGTTCAAAGCTTCTATGTTGATTTGTGTTTTTGTTTTTTCCTTTTCCTCCCTTCCCCGCAAGGGGTCTCAATTTTATTTTGATTATAGACCTACACCTTCAGTTATCTATGTTCAGGTCATACTGACTAAAGCATGATTGTATGTGAGTGATGTTTCAGAGAAGACCTTATCTGGTTCCATATTTACTCACCAGGTCCAAACCAAACCAAACCCATTGCCATCAAGTCAATTCCAACTCATGGCGACCCTATAAGACAGAGTAGAACTGCCTCATAGGGTTTCCAAGGAGCAACTGGTGGATTCAAACTGCCAGCCTTTTGGTTAGCAGCTGTAGGTCTAAACCACTACACCACCAGGGTGCCAGTCACCAGGTCAGGCATCTACAATGCACAACAGTGTACCACAGCTGATACCAGGGTAATTCCCCACTGTCAGTGGTCTCTCTCAAGAACCTAGGAAGATGGTGAATCTCACATTTCTTTTTACCACATTCTTCAACCTCTTGGTGCCATCCTCTGTTCCCATCCTTTGGTGCTTTTTGTCCTTGAGTCTTCCTCTAATGGTTCATAATTTTTGTTGTATCACCTCATTTAGGCTGTTGCCTTTTATAGCATTCTAAAATACTCATTTTATCCCTCTTCAAAATATTAACCTTGAGCCTTCCATCCATTGTGCCATGACATATATAAATGGGATCCAGGTATATGAAATATTGATTTCTTTCAACCCACTCACGTCCTGGTACTGCCTGAGGCAACCAGAGCCCCAGGACAGCGGTACAATGTCATAGAAATATTATCAGGGTATCTGTGTGTAATGGTGTGGAAAAGACTGGGCATTGGAATTAGAGAGTAATCATCCTTTTAACTGGATGATAGAAATCTGAAAGAGAGAAAGCGGCATTTAAGTAAAGGCATCTTTGACAAAGTAACAAAAACTCAAAAAAGGTGGGGGAGTTAGCCAAGAAAATATCTGAGGGATGAACATTCTAGGCAGATGAAGATGGGCCATGTTCTTAACCATTATAGACACTGCCTCCAAATCAGTTGTTCTTGATGTGTAGTCTCCAGACCACCAGCATGAATAGCACTTGGGAACTTGTTAGAAATTCTAATTCTCAAGCCCTAACCCAAGCCTACTGTGTCAGAGACTCTGTGGTGAGGCCCAGCAAGCTACGCTTTAACAAGCCCTCCAGGTGATTATGCTTTTTAAAATGTCTCCTAAGAAATCTCCTGAATATATGTTTTAGGTTTCAGTTAGTATCATTAATATACTGTGATGTGTTGGGTCACAAGCCCTGCTCCATGAATAAGTTGCATCAGAATTGCCTGGGGATATTTAGGATATAGACTTCTGAACTCCATTCCCAGAGACCCAGCAATTATGAGGTAAGCCTGGGAATCTGTAATTTAAAAATTCTCCCCAGGTGACTTTGATGTACAATTAGCTTTAGAAAAACTGTTAAATTTAAGATTTAAAAGCCAAGATTCAGGTATAAATAAATAACCAATTCATTTGTCTCCTTAAGTTTAGTTTTCATCTTTAATATAGATAATAACGTTATCGTCTACCACTGTGTTGTGAGGATCAATGAGATAATATACACAAAAATGTTGAGCAGTTCTAGAATAGAAAATTATCTGATTAGTGAGATTTCTTTTAAGGCATTCATGGCACTGTACAGATGTTGTGAAGCCGCAGAATGTCACAGCCCTGTTCCAAAGAGTTCTATCTCACAGCCCCATTCCAAGGAATTCCCATTCCACAGCCACATTCAATGGAGTTCTTATGTCCACAGCCGCATTCCAAGGAGTTCCAATGCACTTAGGCCCCTACCCAAGTGTAACTAGTCTAGAGTGATTTACTAAAATAATTAGACATTTCACTAAGAAAGTTTAAATAGCCAAACTATACACAGGCTCATAAAATAAACAATAATACCCTAGAGGAACGTGCTCCTTAGAACAATCAATTGTATGAGATCAAAAGGGCAACATTTGCCCAAAAGCAAAGATGAGAAAGCAGGAAGCGGTAGAAAACCAGGACAAAAGTAAACGGGGAAACTAGTAGGGAAATGGGGAGAATGCTGACACATTGTGGGGTATGAAACCAATGTCATGGAACACTTTATGTACAAGCTATTGAATGGGAAAATAACCTGCTCTGTAAACTTTCACCTAAAGCACAAAGGAAAAAAAACGTGTCACCACAATGAAGGATATGCATATTGATCAATTAATATTTATTGGTGGTGGTTCAGAAAAAAAAACCCATAACTTGAAGTACTTTAATTACGTCATTCTTTGTGGCCACTTGGAGTTTTTATGTTTAGAATTTAAAACAGTAAAACAGATGGTGAACTGTAAGGTATAATATTTTTGTTTGGGAAATAAAAATTGGGGTTCATCTATAAAAATAAGCAAGCTTAAATAGCAGAAGACAAAGAGAAATCTTTGTTCACAATGAGAGCAGAAACTGAAAAAGAGAAAAAAGGCGGTATACTCACACCATGAGTTAGTAGATCAGTGGTTCCCCAATTTTTTGGTCTTAGGACTCATGTATACTCTTAAAAAATTTCTAAAGTCTCCAAAGGGCTTTTATTTATGTAACCTATCTGTAGATACTTACCATAATAGAAAAATCAAATGAAAAACCTAGAAATTTACTGTCTTAGTCATCTAGTGCTGCTATAACAGAAATACCACAAGTGGTTGGTTTTAACGAAGAGAAGTTTATTTCCCCACAGTCAAAGTAGGCTAAAAGTCCAAATTCAGGGCGTCAGCTCCAGGGGAAGGCTTTCTCTCTCTGTCAGCCTTCTTCTCTTCAGTGTTCCCCCGGACTAGGACCCCAGTTCAAACAACTCACTCTGCTCCCAGCACGGCCTTCTTGATGGTATGAGGTCCCCAATTCTCTGCTTGCTTCCCTTTCCTTTTATCTTTTGTAAGGTAAAAAGTGGTGTGGGCCACACCCTAAGGAAACTCCCTTTACATTGGATCAGGGATATCACCTGGGTAAGGGTGGTGTTACAATCCCACCCTAATCCTCTTTAGCATAAACAATCACAAAATGGAGGCCAACTACACGATTCTGGGAATCATGGCCCAGCCAAATTGATACACACATTTTTTGGGGGACATAATTCAAACCATGACGGTTATGCATTATTTCATTTAAAAATAACAAAAAATAATAAAAGCCCATTACATGTTAACATAAACTACCTAACAAAAACTGTATTTTCAAAAAAAAATTGCGACAAGATGGATTATTTTGCATTTTTTCAAATCTTTTTAATGTATAACTTAATAGAAGACCAGACCACTGGATTCTATATCTGCTTTGTACTCAGTCCATTGAGTTTAAACAGTTGCTATGCGTTTGGTTCTATACAACAGACACTATCTATCAATCTATCTATCATATTTCAAGGCATTTGAACCAATTTGATTTCTCATGTATAAATAGAAAAAAATAATAAAAGTTTCTTCTTTTTGTTTAATAAAAACCAAAAAAAGTTTTGTTTAATAGTAGTCTTTTATCCTGGGTGGTGTTTTTGTCTGTTTGTTTTGTTTTATTTTTGTTTGGATAGACTTCTCTTTTTCATAAATAATATAAACGTTATTCTCAACTCTGCTTCTCTTTGCTAATGGAGGTACAGGCTAATAATAAAGGAAAGATCAAAAACAAAGTTATGTCTGTAAGATGGAATATTACAAAACCATTGAATATATATAAAATTTCTCACATATAACTTAAGTGAAAAAGTAATATAAAGTAAAACATAGCAATATAAATATTACACTTCCACATATACATACATATGCATATATATAATATATTAACATATATATGTATATTTTTCATCATCTGGAAGAATATATATGAAAATATAACCTGTGATATTATCAGGTTCACTTCTTATATTTCTGTATTTTCCCAAATTTCTTCATTGTATATTATTTTATAATTAAAAAAATAATTATTAAAAATAAATGAATATAGTAGAAAATATAAGTGGCCTGGTGATATCAGACTTCAATATGGACATACTTGTCACAACTGGGAGCCCGGGTGGTGCAGTGGTTAAAGTGCTTAGCTGCTAAACAAAAGGTCGGCGATTCAAACCCACCAGCCATCCTGCAGTAGAAAGATGTGGCAGTCTATTTCCATAAAGATTTGCATCCTTGGAAACCCTATGGGGCAGTTCTACTCCGTCCTTTAGGGTCACTATGAGTCGGAATCAATTGGACGGTAACGGGTTTGGTTTTTCGGTTTGTCACAACCACCTGTTTAATTCACTGGCACAGGTGAGACTTTCAGCTTGTCCTTGGAGAACAGGAGTGGTGGGGCAGGAAAAGTATTTGTAAACTTGTTCTAAAATCAGAGGAACAGGTTCCAGTCACACAATTAGCCAGAATTCGGGATATAAACATCTAAGTGAATGCTGTGTGTGGTTTTTTTAGTACCACTTGGTCTAGAAGTGAGACTGGCACAGCAATTTTCACACCGTATGGTACTAAAAGTATCATTTAAGTGACAATAAAATGTAAATTTGGCACACCTTATGTTTACATCATTTCAAATTATTGGCAAACCAAATAAGAGGTGAAATAGAAAACAACTAAATTGACCAAATAATAGAATAATTCAAAGATCTGTGAAAGATTTTTTTTTTTTTAATTCAAATTGTCTTTTTAGGGACATATGGGGAAAGGGCATAGAAAATTAAAGTTGAATGTCATTTCTTTTCATCACTTTCAGGAGTAAAGTTGCTATATGGTATAATGAAAAGAAAACCAAATAGAGAGAGCACTGGCTTTAGAGACAGAAAGACCTGGGTCTGAATTCCAGTTACATCACTGAGTATAGTTGGGTGACCTTAGGCTTGTACCTGGACCTCTCCAAGCATCACTTTCTCAACTGTAAAACTGCAATAATTCCACAGCCTGCCTTACAAGGTTCTTATAAGAATGAAATAAACAATTTATGTGTGAAAATATTTTGTAAAGGAAGACACACACACGTCTAGTTGTTTGTTGTTTTAATCCATGGCAAGTTTTAATTCACTTTAATTACAATTTATTTAAAATTAAAATAACTACCTTTTTTTTTTTCTTGCTTAGGTACCTAAAGAGAATGTTATAGTTTCAAACAGATATCCTAAAAGTTGTAAGATATTGCAAGAAATCTTCTTCTCTTCCAACACAAAACTAGTAGATAGATTTAAAGAGCAAAATCTGTTCAAATCTTGCAACAGGGTTCAAAGTTCTTACCTTAGATTGTGGAGCGAATTACTCATATCACGGCCCAAACTGTATTCCCAGCGAAAGAGAGGTTAAGGTATCAGTTGAACATAGTCCTTCTGGGACTTAGCTGTCAGCCACCTGTCCCATATTCTCTTCAGATGTGTGTTTAATACTTCAGAGGGCTGAAAAATGTTTTTTTGTTTTGTAAAACATGACAACCCTGGATTGTGTGTGTGTGTGTGTGTGTGTGTGTGCGCGCACACACATGCATTCCAGTTCAATTTGCACCTTATCTTTTGTCAGCCTGAATCAGTAACTGAAATCAAAAGCAAAATAAGATCTTCAGTATATCTGGATACATTACTATGACATGCATTTTCAGCATATAATTTACATTTTACTAATAATTACACTAACGAATCTTTCTGAAAAACAGTTACATGAACCAAAATAACCAAATTACTATATTGTTTCAAGTCTTAGACTAACCCTTATCTAAACCAGAAGATTCTCAATGATCTGGGAAAACAGAGTCCTGTTGATCCATCAAATATTGGTCAGTCAAATGAACTCTCTGTATGTATATATTTTTTCTGATTTCTAACACCACTGGCACTCTAATGCAAGCACTAGTTATTCAGATGTGTTTCTACCACATAATTTTTAAGTATGCAAACAAAAACATTTTAAGGACACAAAATTTTTAAACATGCAAAAAGAAAGAGACATCCTCTCTATCCTACATCAAAATGTAGTGCCTCATGTTTCCTGGTGGTGGGAGACGAGCAGGAAATTGTCACAGAAAGCACACAAAACACAAATATGTCCATTGAGTCCATGCCAAGGCAGTATATTTTACATCAGTCCTCCTCTCCATCAATTCTTTTTGAGGCATAGAATTCTCCTGAACAGTTGTTGAAATTTAGAATTACTAAAGACTATTACAACCGAATGGCCAGAACTATACGCTGCCATTATGTCCTTTAGCACAAAGAACCACTGACTTCCGAAAGAAACGACAAATGCTATGTCTGTCACAAAGGCAGCAAAATAAGAAAGAAGCAAAAGAATGTTATCACTGTTCTTAATGCATTTATATGGGCTTCTGTGCTGAAGTTTCTAAAACCATGAGCTCTGTTTTGCATCCGATGAGTGTGTTTGTAAAGAGAGATGAATAGCATGAAAGTGCATATCACAAATATGGCTAGGGGAAATACTGATGTAAAGTTGACAAGAAGCACTTCACTAATTTGCTTTATCTTGACTTTAGTCCTCTTTAGCGTGGCGTTTCTGAGTACATCACCATCTATGGTTTTAGGGTAATTTACCTCAATACATAGAGCTGCAGTGCTCACGGAGGCCACCAGGCTTCCCAAAAGCGGCCAAGGCATTAACTTTGTGATCCCGAATTTCAGCCAAAGAAAATAGGACTGGGTGAAGCCTGAAATCTTGAGGCAGTAAAATACAGAAAGGCAGGCGGCAAACCAGAGACTGACAGAACTAAAAAACATCCAAAGGAATATCATCTCTGCACCATAAATGCTGTCCTGATAAAACAGTGGAAAGAACATAGGGAAAAAACTTTGTACCATTAACAGGATCTGCAGACCACATCTTGACATCCCTACGCATATTAAGAGGAGTTGTATCGATGTTAGTTTTCTGCTTTTGATCAATTCATGACAATTGATGATGACAAGGAATCCATTTTACTGTAATCCCTGTGATAAATTCTGCTGACGTGATGATAACATGAGGAAGAGCTGATAAAGAATACGTCATGTTTCCTACCACAAGTCTTTGCTTTTCCTTTTGGATGGTCTTAAACCCCTCCTTCAGGAGATTTTACACGTAGAAACACGCAGCACTGAGAAATCTGGTTTTCTGCCAACTCCTGGATCAGAGGTAGAGTCCTAGACTAGACTTTTCCCCTGCCGTCAACTAGGTTCTGACTCATGGCAACCCTACGTGCAACAAGATTAAACGCTGCTGGGTTCTGTACCGTCCTCACGATCGTTGCTATGCTTGAGCCCATCATTGCAGCCACTTTGTCAATCCATCACGTTGAGGCTCTTCTCTTTCACTGACCCTCTAAAGAAAAAAATCAGAAAGACTGCTTTTTGAATCTGGTGCTCCTCAAATGAACCATTGGGAATGCAAATTCAAGGATTTGAGTGATGATTAGGTCTTCCAATTACATCCTAAGGAAAGCTGCCCTGTTGGCATTATTCAGGTTTCACTCTGACTCGGTCTTGCCAAAATCTGATTATAAATATGCTTCATTTAGGTTACCGCTATTTCCTTTGTGTCTTTTATTTTCTCCTGTTTCTAAATGCCACATCCTCAGGACAAATGATTATTTTCTACTATTGCCACAAATATCCAGTCTCAAATGTGGCTCTTTCCCCAGCACAATTTTTGCCTGATAATAATTCCAAGACACTTGATAAATCTTTCCCTGCCCTGTCCACCCCACCGAAGGCAATTTCTTCTCCAGATTTGAAAATCAGTTCCTGGGATCTAACTTTGTATAAGAATCCTTCTTTCCTCTAAATGATATCTCATGTTTTCACAGCCTTCTGTGTAGAATGCAGACCTGAGGGTCAGCAAACCAGATGATAAAAGTAGTGCATAATTAACCCATATGCTGACTTCAACCAATGCTCATATTGAAAAGCATCATTTCAAAAGGCAGATGGTACAGATGCTTTTAACTGCCAGCAGAGGGCAAAATTACGTCTGTGTTAAAATAAGCTTTCTCCCGTTTTACAAAGAGATGTTCCCATAATCTTGCTGAACTTCAGTTATATCATATATGAAATGTAAATAAACCATTACTACTTCATAAAATAGGATATGGTGCTCCAAGTGCTTAGCTCAATGCCTGGGCCATACTAAGCACTCAAGAAATATTAACAATAAAACAAAACTGCTCTGGTTGAGTTGATTTTTCAGAAGTAGATCGCCAGGTCTCTGAGTGGATTCGAATCTCCATCCTTTTGGTTAGCAGCCAACGGCTTAACTGTTTCACCACCCAGGGGCTCGCAACAAATGTTAATTACTATGAATACTATTAAATGTCCCTTTACTGTGTTTACCACAGCAAGAAAATAATGATTCTATTTAGAAATATTTTCCACTAGAAAGCTTTAAAAAAAAATTGTAAAGGTATTCAAAATAGAAAAAGCAATGGATGATATTACTACCCACTGTCCACGCTGATCATCCTTAAAGTCTCCTAGGATCATCCACAGAATGTACATTCACTGGCCCATAAAAGTAAACGTCAATGTTACCTGTGTAACCTTCCTCTGCCGCCTTCATCACCCTCCCCACCCATCTTCTACACATCATAGCTATCCAAAATGCAGCAAGGTTTATCTTGTCTCTGTCTCTTCTAAAATCTTGGTTTTTTGAATGATATGTCAGTTTGGCTTCTGGTTTCTGATGTTCTTAGGTGCTGTCGAGTTGGTTCCGACTCATAGCAACCCTATGTACAACAGAGCAAAACACTGCCGGGTCCTGCACCATCCTCACAATCGTTTTTATGGTTGAGCCCATTGTTGCAGCCACTGTGTCAATTCATCTCATTGAAGGTCTTCTTCTTTTTCACTGACACTCTACTTTACCGAGCATCTTGTCCTTCTCCAGGGACTGGTCCCTTGTGATAACATGTCCAAAGTACGTAAGAGAAAATCTCCCCTCCTTGCTTCTAAGGAGCATTCTGGCTGTACTTCTACTAAGGCAGATTTGTTCGTACTTCCGGCAGTCCATGGTATATTCAATATTCTTCGCCAACACCACAACTCAAAGGTATCAGTTCTTCTTCAGTCTTCCTGATTCATTGTCCATCTTTCACATACATATGAGGCATTGAAAATACAATAGCTTGGGTCAGGTGCACTTCAGTCCTCAAAGTGACATCTTTGCTTTTTCACAGTTTAAAGAGGTCTTTTGCAGCAGATTTGCACAATGCAATATGTCATTTGTTGATTTCTTGACTGCTGCTTCCATGGATGTTGTTTGTGGATCCAAGTAAAATGAAATCCTTGACATGTTCAATATTTTCTTCATTTATCATGATGTTGTTTATTGGTCCAGTTGTGAGGATTTTTGTTTTCTTTATGTTGAGGTGCAATCCATACTGAAGGCTGTAGTCTTTGATCTGTATCAAGTGTTTCAAGTCCTCTTCACTTCTAGCAAACAAGGTTATGTCATCTGCATATTGCAGGTTGTTAATGAGTCATCCTCCAATCCTGATGTCGCACTCTTCTTCGTATAGTCCAGTTTCTCAGATTATTTGCTCAGCATACGGATTAAATAAGCATAGTGAAAGGATACAACCCTGATACACACCTTTCCTGACTTTAAACCATGCTTGTTCTGTTCAAACAACTGCCTCTTGGTCTATGTACAGGTTCCTCAGGAGCACAATTAAGTGTTCTGGAATTCCCATTCTTTGCAATGTTATCCATAATTTGTTATGATCCACACAGTTGAATGCCTTTGTGTAGTCAATAAAACACAGGTAAACATCTTTCTGGTAGTCTCTGCTTTCAGCCAAAATCCATGTGACATCAGCAATGATATCCCTCCTTCCATGTCCTCTTCTTAATACAGCTTGAATTTCTGGAAGTTCCCTGTTGATGTACTGCTTTTGAATGATCTTCAGCAAAATTTTACCTGCGTGTGATATTGGTGATATTGTTCGATAATTTCTGCATTCAGTTGGATCACCTTTCTTTGAATGGGTACAAATATTTGGATCTCTTCCAGTCAGTTGACCAGGTAGCTGTCTTCCAAATTTCTTGGCATAGCCAAGTGAGGGCTTCCAGTGTTGCATCATCTGTTGAAACATCTCAATTGATATTCCATCAATTCCTGGAGCCTTGTTTTTCACAAATGCCTTCAGAGCAGCTTGGACTTCTTCCTTCAGTACCATTGGTTCTTGATCATTTGCTAGCTCCTGAAATGGTTGAACGTCAACTTCATCTTTCTCGCCTATAAACCGTTAATTTGTCCAGTAAATGGTATTTGCCTTTCCCCCATGATCTTTAGGAGGTATTCCCAATCCAGGTACTGGTAAAGAAACTTTATCTCAATTTCAAATTCTAGACCAGTGTTATGACCCTGGAAGTGAGGGGCAAGAGAGATGGGATTTTGACATTTTATAGCTTATATGGATTGAATTGTGTCCCCCCAAAATATGTATCAACTTGGTTAGGCCATGATTCCCAGCAGTGTGTGGTTTTCCTCCATTTTGTGATTTTCCTATGTGTTATAAATCATAATCTCTGCCTGTGGTTAAACAGGATTAGAGTGGGATGTAACACACTTGCTCAGGTCACATCCCTGATCCAATGTAAAGGGAGTTTCCCTGGGATGTGGCCTACACCACAGTTTATCTTATAAGAGATAAAAGGAAAGGGAAGCAGCAGAGAGCTGGGGACCTCATACCACCAAGAAAGCAGTGCCGGGAGCAGAGCACATCCTTTGGACCCAGGGTTCCTGCACAGAGAAGCTCCTAGTTCAGGGGAAGATCAATGACAAGGACCTTCCTCCAGAGCCAACAGAGGGAAAAAGCCTTCCCCTGGAGTCAACACTCTGAATTTGGACTTCTAGCGTACTAGACTGTGAGAAAATAAATTTCCCTTTGTTAAAGCCATCCACTTGTGGTATTTGTGTTATAGCAGCACTAGATGACTAAGACAGCTTAGTATCCTAAGTTACTGTCTGAGACTGGCTTATATATATTTAATGATTGCATTTAAAAGAATTGGATAATGATAATCTTAGTCTTCCATTTTCCAAATATTCTGTCTGAATTAACAGTTTAGTATAACTGTATTTCACTAAATAAACTTGTTGAGTTAAAGATGTTTGATCAAACAAGGAACCCCAATTTGGCATATATATAACCAGGCAGATGATATGTGCATACCAAACAACTGATTATGTAAATTACATAATTGAGAGGTTTTTTTTTTTTTTATCATAACAAATGTCTGTTGCTTTTTGCCTATACTGTTGCAAGCCATTATGGAAAGGATACATGGATATGCCCCCAAATACCTCCTATTCCAGTGCAATAACGGTACATTTCAAATATCTTCGTTATAAAACAAAACAAAAAACAAACCCATTGCCGTCAAGTCAATTCTGACTAATAGTGACCCTACAGGACAGCATAGAACTGCTCCATAGAGTTTTCAAGCAGCAGCTGATGGATTTGAACTGCCAACCTTTTGATTAGTAGCTGTAACATACCATAGCTCTTAACCACTGTGCCAGCAGTGCTCCATCTTCACTATAATAACCAGAATTTAGGGAGACAACAATAAATATATTATCTTCTTCATTCTCCATCATTCCTTTCCTATGGTCTTTTTTCTCAATTTCCCAGAGTAAACTAGGGTAATAAAAAATGGGCCACTCCTGTTAGCTAAAAAATTAACACATTGATTGTAATTAAGATGAATATCTCTGATAATTATATTTCATGAAAAGCGTTCATTTTTAAAATTACGTTTTTTACAACAGCAACCTCAGAATCCATATACACTGTAGATACATAACACTTTGAGAAAATATGAAATCACACAAAACAATTTTTAAGTAGTTCTCTTTTGAATTTCATTTCTTAGATAAATAAATAATCTGCAAGTTAGAACCTTTCCCCATTGACTGTCCAAGTGCTTAAAATTTCTACTGAGTTAGTTTCAAACCACCTTGCATTGGTCACGTTCATACAGGCACAGCAGGTAGCATGGGGTGTGGGTTAAATTATTCTGCTAAGAGATGTAAATTCATCTAGAACTTATTTAATTTTGAAATCTTGGAATCCAGCTTTCAATTGCCTCTGTAAATATACCACTTAACTGAAGAGAAAGGTTGACGTTTCCAAGAACTATTTTGAAGCCATACTTGGCATTCAGCCACAATTTTGCTAGTTTATATTTGCATCTGTGATTTTCCTGTTGTATGTGTACTGTTTTGCATTTGACTTATTGAGTCTCATTTTGGAAATAGAATTTCAGTGAAGAGGTCTTTCTCAGATCTGAGAAAAGGTAATGGTGAGTGACATAGGCTTGAAGTTAACAATTCATTAGCTTATTAAAGATTTGGGGAAGGCAGTGGTTAAAAGGAGAGAGATGATTTTCAAATTAAGAGAAGTTTGAAAGTTTTACTAAAAAATAGTTTTTTTTCTAGACAGAAATAACAATATATATCAAGAGGCATTGAATATCTATAATTCATTAAATTAATTTCAGTTATCATCTAATCAGCATATATTTTTCTAAATGCTCACGTGATACTTGAGAACTGACATACTTCCCCTGTGGATTTTGTTTGTTTGTTTGAACATATGGTAACAGAGACATCTGATTCTAAAATGAAGTTCATAAACTAGTTAGAGAATTAATACGTACCCTAAATATTGATGCTATGACCAGAGACCTGTTTGGCTGGTTCTTACTGAATATAATTGCACAGATGTCTGAATTTTTTAATAAGCACATTGAATTTGTGCTATTTGCCAGTGAGTGCGTTAGGTGTTTTATAGATTCCTAAAGAAGATTGAAGTTGTTTTCATTCTTTCAGTTAAAAACATTTTTGCTTGGAATTTTTTCCACTGCTTTTGGTTTAGTATTGAAGTTTTGCAGAGAAAATTGACTTTAAAGATAGCATCCTTGATTTGTCCAAATTAATCCATTGGATTGGTTTAAATCAGTGAAAAGAAAATTACTCAAAATATCTTTTAGCCTTCTGTGAAGAATGGACTCAAAATTCCACTTTCGATCTGCATTGTTATCATTATGTAGTCATAGGCTTAGAACCTGGTGAAAGGACGAGTCCACATGGTTTTAAAAGTTCCCTGTTGAAACTTTAGCAGCATTTAGGTTGTGCATTGTTGCGATCAGACTCCAGGTACTGGAGAAACATTTAAAGTCCATACAATATATCTTCATGCCTTTCTACATTCAGTGTAGTTTTTCTTTTCTTTTGAGTTTATTTTGGATTTTAATAGTATATTTATATGGATTTTGAGCTCAGAGTCAAAGTATTTTATTTAATTTCTATGTTCCCGTCCCAAGTTCCTAGAATAATATTAAGTATCAGGCAGGTGAAATAGAATTTAAAACAGGCTCACAATCCAGTTGCCAAGATTATTTCCATATATGTTACTCTGCATTCATGGGCTATTCCCTGAAGAAGAGAAAAAAAGTAGGCATCAGTTTTAAATTATAAAAATTAAGGGAACAGGCTAGTTGTATTTGTATTTGACAATAGTCTATCAGTTCATTTGCCATAATATTAAGAAAGAGTTCATTCTTAAAATATGTATAGATGATCAGATCCCAGAGTTTGCATTGTGGACCAAAATACTACAGTATATTCAGATTAGAATACTTTGCATCACTAAAATTATTAGGAAAGAAAAAGCATGTAAAATCAACTGGGGAATCACAATTTAAAGCCTATAATCCTTTTCTTCCCTACATAGAGAAATAGGAAAAAAATAAATTTAATACATTTGTTTAAGGAAGTATCAGTGAGGTGATAAAGCTGTCAGACATTGACCTTGTATTGTTAGCATATCTGACTGCATTTGGCTCCCATGGTACAAAGGCTGCAAACAGCAAATAAAACCTAATAGTAAGTATTCAATAAATACTGTTGATTGAATTTTCTGTGGAAAATGAGACATGACTCAGTTTATTGGAAAATCACGAACTTCTAGGACTCATGAAAATGTTATTGCTAGAAGAAAAGAATCAGATTCCACCTCAACCATCCTGTTTTACAGAGAAATATATTTTGGAATCCCGAATAAGTTAAGTGACTTAACTCAAGTTCCTATAAGTAAATACTGGCAGAATTTGTGAAGGTCCCTTCAGCTTTCTGGACTTTGTCTCCTTATAGATAAAACACGTGTGCAGTGGGAAAAATAAGGATGAAAATCTATAGTTTTGCTTTTATCAACATTTTCACACTGAGCTGCCTTTACATGTGCTATGTCTCATCCAGAATAGGTAAAGAATAGGATTTCACGATCTAGTGATTAATATATTGGGTTAATGTCCTCCTTATGAGCCAATTCTGCTCTCAAATCCCCATGACCAAGTCCAGCCAAAATCAAAATGCTTATTGTAATTCTACTTTGAAGGACTTCTATGTGCAAATCATAATTTGGGCCTCAGACAATTAGTGACCTGAAGGACAGAGAAAGGCTTAGTTTGTCTATGAGACTTTGTAAGTAAGGACTTCATAATCTCACCACATCACTAAAATTTAACCTTCATCACTCCTTTGGAAAGAACCAAGAGGAAATTAAAAATGCAATTCAATATTTTGAAAATTTCGTAAAGATGCAAAATATAAATTAGTTGCTATGAGCTGGCTGAGTATGTATTATGATAACAATAAGAGCAGAGGCAGATGTCTTATTTTTTCACTGCGATGGAGTCAATGTTAAATAACATAAAAGAAGCAGACAAAAGAAAACCTCCGTTCAAAGAGTTGGGGGAAAGTGCTTAAAATGCCCTACTAATAAAAGTACAGTATGCATCCTATTACATCCCCAGCCTAAAATGGGCTGTAGTCTACCTCTAGACATACATCATTCCTTAGTAGCATGCATTTAATCAGGAAACTCAGCTGATAGCAGAAAATATGTTAGCAAGAAAGGTTAATAATAGCCTACATATACCCCCAAAATGAGAATTTATACGATAATTAATAAGAGAATAATTGGGGTAGAAATAAATATATTTTCTACTAAAATATTAAGTGCAGTGAGCTCATTTAACCTCTTACATTTTTTCTGATATCTGTAGAAGAGTTATCTCTCTTGTAGAGACAGGAAACTATAGTCTTGAGATATTAGATAACTTACCTAAATTTAACCAGAGAACCCATGACAGAAGTAGAAATACATTTAGATCTCCATAGACAAAAAGTGATACTTTTCAGATACAGTAAGTCACATTTTTTCCACAATTAAGCCATTTTATATTACGTAATATAAAAAGAGTACCACTCCAAATCATGGTTCAGAACACATATAACAACAAATTAAAAGAATCACGAAAGCCTGCTATTACTTAGTCCAATCTGCAGAGCAGATTGTTTCAGTAAATTTGAATAAACACCCAAGTGTCTGGCAATTTTGACAGTGATCTTTCCCTTCTTCAGTGGCTTTTTCAATATCTATTCCATGTTCCAGCAGAAGACCTTGTTATGCTTTCTTATTTGTAGGGTTTCTCCTAACTCAAAATGAACAGAGAGAGCAATTTGTTGGAGAATATGTTCATTACTATTTTCCTGATTCTTCCAAATATAAATTTTTAGAATGAAATATTTGCGAGGCTACTTCATAGCAGATGACAGCTACAAACTCCAGTAACTTAACAATAAATTAAAACTTTACCACAAGAAAAAAAAAAAAACCTCTACCACCTACCACCACCATTTATCTTTTTTAGCTTTAGTATCATATTTGGGCTGTCCAAAATACATCAATTTATGTCTTTTGTTTTTGAAGGATTGCAAAAGCTTAATTCAAAGTATTTTTCTTATCTGATGTTATCTTGAGACAACATTTGTAGAAAATACACAACTCCATGTCCGATTTTGTTGATCATGACATTTCAGAAGAACTCCTGATGGATCAATGTAGCCATATACGAACCTTTCAGAAGGTCATATGAAGAGATTTATCCACAAATAGAGAAAATGTAGTGCAGCCCTTCCTTGATTTACATATGTATGTGGTCAGGTGGGCCTTCTGTGCTAACTCAGGAGTATGTGTAAATCAAGCTTTTCCTCAAAAGCATATCCACACATAAAATGCCAACAATTCTAGGAGTCATTTCTCTTAAACCTGGGATATCAAGCTCTAGTATATTTGTTACTGTAACACCTAAAAATTAATGAAGAATAAAGCTGAAAATGTTTCCTCTTCCCAGATTATACGAATAATACATTCTTTTTTTAGTGTGTGCAACAAAATTGTACACTGAATACCATTCTGCTTATTCTGCCCTTTGAGAATATTAAATGGATTCTAGAAAGAAGGTTAACACTGATTGATTTTAAATTATAAAGACTGTATTTTGGGAATTGGATTTTTCATTTGGATTAGATGTTGTTACCTCAATAAAGCAGATTGGAGCCACCTGCCGCAATAGCCAATTCTGAGACGGTGAGGTGAGCAGCAAGAGTTTTATTATATATCGATATATAGGAGACAGAGGGGAATAGATTCCTCCAAAAAACCCATCTACTGCACTGGGGATCGGCTGAAGGCTTTTATAGGGACAGGATTATGGGTCTTAGAAGTTTGTGTTAGTTCCCCCTCTAGGTGGTTATGTCTCAGATGAGTTAATCTTTTACTGGTATTCTTGGGGGTTATCTGGTGGCATCTTCGTTTTCTTGTCACAAGATAGGTGCTTTGCTCGGTTTTTCATCCTTAGATCATTATCACTTGTTTTCCACCCTCCAAGGAGGAGCATCGGTTAATCTTAAACCTTTTGTTGACACTGGAACCGGAAGGAAAGACAAGATCATTAGACAATGTGGCAGTTAGCAATGGGGAGTAAACAATAGCGAGCCGGTCCTATGCAGCCTCTTCCAAAGTAGGTGGCTTGTTTAAAATACATAGTTTGAGTAATCTCTAACATGTCGAGATCACTGATAATGGAAGAATATGGGTATAAATCTTGACTTTCCTTTATGTATTTATGCTAGAGAAGCTCTGACTTTACAAGTGAGCAAGGTCATCGGTGCATGCACTTTAAACCATGCAACTTAATGTACCTGTCTTAGTTACTTAGTGCTGTTATAACAGAAATACCACAAGTGGGTGGCTTTAACAAATAGAAAATTATGTTCTGATCGTTTAGGAGGATAGAAGTTCAGTTAGGGTGCTGGCTCTGGGGAAGTCTCTCTCTGCCTACTCTGGGGAAAATTCTTGTCTCTTTCAGCTTCTCTTCCTCTATTCCTTGGTAATCTCCATGCTTCATCAGTCTTTCTGATAGTGTCCCACCTGGCCAGCATTTAGGGCAGCATCAGAGGTGTAGGGTGGAGTCACGGTGGTAAAGCAGCCCCAAAATGTTCTTGGAAAGATTTGGTTCAGATTCCAAAAAAAGAGGCACTAAAAGCCATGTTGATTTGACTGTTGTTAGGTGCCATCGATTTGCTTCCGACTCATAGTGACCCTATGTACAACAGAATGAAACACTGCCCAGTCCTGTGCCATCCTCACAATCATTGCTATGTTTGAGCCCACTGTTGCAACCACTGTGTCAATCCCTATCATTAATGGTCTTCCTCTTTTTTGCTAACCTCCGCTTTACCAAGCACCGAGTCCTTCGCCAGGGACTCGTCCCTCCTGATAACATGTCCAAAGTACATGAGACGAAGTCTCACCATCCTTGCTTCTAAGGAGCACTCTGGCTGTACTTCTTCCAAGACAGATTTGTTCTTTCTTCTGGCAGTCTATGGGATATTCAATATTCTTCACCAACACCATAATTCAAAGACGTCGATTCTTCTTCGCTCTTCTTTATTCATTGTCAAGCTTTCACATGCGTGTAAGGTGACTGAAAATACCATGGCTTGGGTCAGGCGTGGAGCTCTGGTGGTGCAATGGTTGAGATCGGCTGCTAACCAAAAGGTTGGCAGTTTGAATCCACCAGGTGCCCCTTGGAAACCCTATGGGGCAGTTCTACTCTGTCCTATAGAGTTGCTATGAGTCGGAATTGACTCAGTGGTAACGTGTTTGGGTTTTTGGTTGGTTCAGGTGCACCTTAGTCCTCAAAGTGACATTTTTGATTTTTAAACACTTCAAAGAGGGCTTTTGTAGCAGATTTTCCAATGCAATACGTCGTTTGATTTCTTCACTGCTGCTTCCATGGGTGTTTATTGTGGATCCAAGTAAAATGAAATCCTTGACAACTTCAATATTTTCTCTGTTTATCATAATGTTGCTTATTGGTCCAGCTGTTTTCTGGATTTTCTTTACATTGAGGTGCAATCCATATTGAAGGCAGTAGTCTTTGATCTTCATCAGTGAGTGCTTCAAGTCCTCTTCTCTTTTAGCAAGCAAGGTTGTGTCATCTGCATATCATAGGTTGTTATACTGCTGAGACTTCCTCCAATCCTGATGCCACCTTCTTCCTCATATAATCCAGCTTCTCAGGTTATTTTCTCAGTATACAGATTGAATAAGTATGGTGAAAGGATACAACCCTGATGCACATGTTTCCTGACTTTGAACCACGAAATATTCCCTTGTTATGTTCCAATGACAATTCAATTCATGAATTATGGACACCAAATTAAGATGCCTGTCCTAAGGAAGAAAGATATACATTGGGATGTCATAATATTCAACTTTTAAAACAATTGTGATTTCAACATGTTGAGCATGGTGATAAAGAGACCCTCAGTTATTTATCTATGAGTTTTATAAATGAAGGGTCAATCCAAACTCCTGTAGTCAAAACTGCTTTTACTTATTCTCAAAGGTTAATTTTAATTCTAAGTAAGCTTGTGAGACTCTAATTATTTCAGTGTTAGTTGAATGGAATGTGGTTATAGCATTATCACTTGTGTATTCAAAAAAAGTCTTTGCTTTAAAAAGGGATCAGTTGTGAATACAAAGATTGCTTTCCATGGAATACCTTCTCAAATAAATTCTTCCACAGGAAATCATTCAGATATCACCATATTAGCTGTTTGATTAGAAAAGACAACTTTTAGGTGTCATATAAATATGGGTTCAGAACATCAATCTATGTTCAACAAGCAGTATGACAGCTGATTTCATTGCTTCTCCAGTTAAAGTGGTGTTGTGCCTTTTTTTTTTTTCTGGTTAACTAACTCATTGTTGATCTATTGAGATGAATTGTCACTTTAACAAAAAACAGAATGCCTAGAGGAGCCCTGGTTGCTCAGTGGTTAAAGCACTCAGTTACTAACCAAAAGGTCGGCGGTTCAAAAGTACCAGGAGCCTCCCAGGAGAAAGATGGGGCAGTCTACTTCTGAAAAGATTACAGCCTTGGAAACCCTATAGGGCAGTTCTACTCTAACTTACAGGGTCACTGTGAATCAGAATCAACTCTACTGAAATGGATTAACAATGTGTCTATCTTTATAAATATTATCACTTTCATTTTTCTTGCATACTTTATTTGAAATAAAACTTTCCAATTATAGTACTTCATAGATTATAGATACAAAGGGAAATATACATTCTTACCACTTAAATAGTTTTATTTATTTTTTGTTATAATACATCATCAAGATACAGCTATTTTTAATAATCATTTATTTTCTTTTGCTTCTTCCATAAATAATACAGGAACATAACTTTAACTTTTATTATTAATTCTAGGTTATAAAATAATTTTCTAAATCTGATGTAATAAAAGTGATTACTAAGATTCAATTCTCAAGATAGTACTTGGAAATGCTTAAATAACATTTTTATAAACGTAAAATAAAATAATGTACTACAGTGTTCAAACCCATTTATCTAAACTTCTTTTTGCTATAGAGGTAGTTTGTATGTATAAAATAACATATATTTACATGGGGGAGGGATTGCATTTCCTGCTATGTCTGCTTACATATTAAACGATCATACTGTAGGTAAATGTAGGTTTTATACTATGCAAACAAGGGAGAGGATGAGTCTTTTTACTAATCCATATTTACATATATTATCTGAATTTTTACTGGTGACAGTGAATCAAGTTAATTGTCATCGTGCTTTATGGAAATGTACTTTGAAAACTTAAAAATACCATATAAACATGTTGTTGTGGTTAGCTGTCGTCAGGTTGGCCTCCAACTCATGGCAACCCCATGCACAATGGGATCAAATCAGTGGGATCCATAGAGTTCTTATTGGCTGATTTTTCAGAAGTAGATTGCCAAACCTTTCTTTCCAGTCTGTCTCGAAACTCCATGCAAACAAGTTCAGCAACACAACAACACTCAAGCCTTCACTGACAGATGAGTTGGTGACTGTGCTTGAGGTGCATTGGCTGGGAATCAAACCTGGGTCTCTCGCATTGAAGGTGAGAATTCTACCACTGAACCATCAATGCTCTCATAGTCCACTCCCAGCTGGTTGTCTTGGAATGCTCACTCTGGGGTAAGCCAGCTACCATGTAAGAAGTCAGATGACTCTGAATCTACTCAATTTGAACAAAAGAATATACGAAATTGTATATATGGTGAGGGATCAAGCATGCTATAAAAAAAAGAGGATATAAAAAAGGAGGTGGCTGATGTCACTGAACAATTTGTATAGAAATTGTTAAACAGGAACCTAATTTTCTGTGTAAACTTTCAACAAAAACTCAATAAAATATATATATATATTTTAAAAAAAGGAGGTACATAAAAACAGAATGTTAACAGTGCTTAATAATCTGGGTGTTGGAACTATGAGTCATAATTTCCAGTTTTAATATTATATTGAAATTTCCAAAACATTTATTTAAAAGTATTCATTGCCATTATAATCAAAGCAAAATAAGCCAATAAAGAAAGTGGAAAATGAATTATATTATTCTGTTGTTGTTAGCTGCTGTGGTGTTGACTCTGATTCATGGCGACACTGTGTATAACCGAGCAAAACGCAGCCCACTCCTGCATCATTTTCACATTCACCAGAATGTTCGAGTCCATCAATATTATTCTAGGTAAATCTAAATATCAATATTATTTGGTTATTTAAAATGTTTCCCATTGCTATTTTCTAAATACTCTAAAACTGCTGTCGCAGAAGCAGCGAATGTCGGGACAGCGGAGACAGTAACCAAACACAACTCTTACAGAGAAGTGGGGCCAGGAGGGTCACTCTGAGGAGTTGACCCCCGGCTTCAGTCCCAGGAGTCTATTTATAGTCAGTACAGCAAGCAGTGAAGCAAATAACAGAACAATGGGCTTTGGGTAAGTAACAATAAGTTTCAGGCAAGGGAGAAGGAATTCAGGTAAACAAGCCAATCAGTAACGGGACAATAGGTTTGGGAAAACAAGTCGTGACAAGTCTCAACATGTTGGGGACAAGTCTCAACATGCTGTGAAGCATAGATGCCTGTGGGAGCTGCAGTTGTCAATAGTGCAGCCATGTTTAAATGGCATATATCCCCACATTTCCCCCCTTTTGTTTAGTTAATGGAATAAGAATCAAGAGGATTTTCACTGGTCCAACAAGTGTCCGTTAGGACAAAGTAAAATTTTCTCTACGAGATAAAGTCCAAGATTATCTCAGCTACTGTCTCCACACCTCAGGGCCTGGCGTCTTAATGAGTCCACACTCCATATGTTTAAGGAGGAGAAGTAGCATAGCTATGAGTAACACCTTGACTTAGTCGCCTAGATTGTGGCCATAGCAGGGTTTTTAAACTCACAGTGCTGGTTTTCCACCGGATACCATCTGGTTCTTCACCAGGTTACTAAGTAAGAGCGATGCTCTTATCAATTGCATAGCCAGAGTGAGCGGACTCAATGTGCCTTTTAGGTGTGTATGGCAATAGAGGATGATCTTAAAAAGATATTGTAATCCTTTGTATTGACAATACCCTGATTGTTGAACCAATGGGTTTCCTCTGATTCTCATTTTGTAAGTTACACACTATCTTTTAACATTCACCAAGATTATTATTCTTGAAGGCTCAAAGATTTATAAAGGCTCAAATAAAACAAACAATGATTTACATAAATTTACTATCAATTGGAAAGGAATCATCTAACTTAGAAATCTATCTATACAGAAGCATCTAACTAGGAGAAGCAGAAAATATAGAGGAATTTACACATAACAAATTTTCAATGGGAACTTACTGATTATCAAAATAATAACATAGGGAGGGTGTTCTTAAGAAGAGGTCTTTATTTTTCCCGTCTCCTGTTTAGGTAACTGGTAGCGAATGGTCCAGGTGTAGAAGGCCGACTTCTGTTGGTGATGGGAGATCTTTAGGGAGTAAAGACATCGGATGACTATAAGGAGGCATAAGACTATTAAACATCCTATAGCAAAAGGATCCAGACACGGAGATTGAGTCCAGAGAACCAATGTGTGGGATTAAGCCAGTAGACAAAGTCATTAAGTGTAGTAAGTGTAGCCTTATTAGACTCTGCTTGTAATCTCAAGAGCTGTTCTTGTAATTGAAATTGTAATTTTTGAGTATCACTTTTCAATGGAGAAGCGAAGCTAGCCAGAAGATTATTTTTAACATCCTTCCAGGACTCATTGTATGGAAGGGCTGTAACACAGAAGCGAGTGTATTCAGCATCACAGGTTAATTGAGAATGTTCCCATAGGGCTTCTTGTTGTTCTCCAAGCCAAAGAACTGAGGCTTCTAAAGCACCCAGACACTTAAGGATTTCTTGATCAATATGTGTCATAGTTTGCATTTCAGAAGTAACATTTTGCATGTAAGTGTTAAACTGTTGAGCAGTTTGAATAGATTGGGAGAGAGCTACAGCGGCGGTAGCTGCCATAGCTGCAATAGCAGTGGCTGTGATAATAGAGGCTATGAGAATTCCAAGAAACCTTTTAGTTCGCATTTTATGTAATGTATTAACAACCTGAGTGAGGGGGAACTATCTTGCCAGGGGTGTGTAAGGTTAACGGGCAGCCAAAGGTGGCTTTTTTGTAGAAGAACAAATACAGAATTGATGTTAAGAGTGGAGACATTTTGCCTGGATAGACATGGAGTAATCCAAGTAGAGCCACTGGATAATGTTAATTGAAAAGAGGCATTTATTTTAATGATATCCGGAGGAGTAGAAGTTACAGCAAAAAGTGTATGGTCGAGACATGCATATAAGCACAGAATCATTATGGTCATGGAGGGTCCATTGTAATTTGGGGAGTGGGTTCTTGGCATCCTTTGTCCCCCTCAGAAAGGTTCCCGAATGGAGAGTTCTTTCATAAAAAGGGAGACCTAATCGCCAAGAAAGGATTTTTAATGGGGAAAAATGAGTAGTTGAATAACGTAAGCTAAGAATGGGTCCGGCTAGGCCAGGATTCCAGGACTTAGAATGTCCTAGGTAATGGTATGGGGTTGCCCACTGCCAAGTAGAGTGACTTGGTAATAAAATTAAACCTCGAGGGCCCCAATTTTCTAGTGAAATGTTGAAAGGGAGAGAGCATGAAGAAAAGTTAGTAGTTCGACAAGTAACCCAAGTATTATCAATAGGGTCTGTAAGAGATAGCTGTGGGTGTTGACATACAGGGATGGAAGGGGGTGAGTGAGTAATATAGGCACTGAATGTGCCATTAATGCCTATGGCTTTAACGAAAAATTGCTTAGAATAGGCTGGTTGCTTATAGGTGCCATTGTAGTAAATGTAATTCATATACCATTGTTCTAGTATAGGCACACACGCAGAAGCAGCGCGTGGCTGAGTAGTGAAACACAAAGGAAGGGCGTCAGCATGGAGTGTCCAGTTTGTAGACAGTACAAACCATCCCTCTTCAGGGGAGTTAGTAAATGGTTTAGAATAGGCCAAATATTGTCCCCCAGTAACAACAGTATCATTAGAGGAAAGAGGGGGCTCTGGTTCTTCTCAAGTAACCGGGTGGAAGACAGGGGGGCTAAGAACATGAGTCCAATAGGTTGTTGGGGCAGAGGTTGCTGGTATCTGAGAAAGGAGGAGGAGGAGAACACATATCAAAGTTAGGAATAGATTTTCAGGTGTAGGTGGGGCACCTGTAGTTGAGAGGATATATTCGGCTTTTGAGGAGAGGGCTTTCAGACCTACCCATGTTACCGGTATTGCAGAGTTTTGTTGGTCATTCTCCTTCCCCGGGGGAGGGGGTGATGGTGTCAGTTGTGGCTCTGGAGTCGGATCAGATGGCAGCTCCGGCAGCTGCAGCAGGAGCAGTGGCAGCGGTTCCCAGTGGAAGGGTGGTGGCTGTCGCTGGGTCATGATATGGTTTTACTAATTGGGCAGGAATCCAAAGTGGACCTGTAGGAGACAAAACAGTCCATACCCTCGCCCCCAGGTTAATAACTCTACAGGTCCTTGCCAGACAGAGGAATTTTGAGGATCTTTACAGAGGACCTGTGGGCCAGGTCGGGTGTCAGAGGGGATAAAATGTCATTCTGCAGTGGTACAACCATCTTTAGCAACTGATAAAAAGTTAAAAGTAAAGAGAGCTTTGGCAAGTCTTTCATTCTGATCAAATACTCTAGACCCATCATCTCCCCCCTTTTGTTTATTTAAGAGCTGTTTGAGAGTATGATGGGCACACTCAATTATGGCTTGACCTTGAGGGTTATAAGGAATGCCAGTGGTATGAAGAATATTCCAAGTGGCACAAAATTGTTGAAATTTAGCAGAAGTATATGCAGGACCATTATCAGTTTTAAGGGCTTGGGGACATCCCATGGTTGCAATGGCTTGGGTGAGGTGATGACAAGCATGAGTAGAACTTTCTCCAGAAAGGGCTGTAGCATAAAGAAAGCCAGAACATGTATCTATGGACACATGGAGATATTTAAGTTTCCCAAAGGGAGGATAGTGTGTTACATCCATTTGCCACAATTGATTGGCTACTAGACCACATGTGTTGACGCCAGCAGCAAAGGACGTGGGAGAAAAGCGTTGGCAGTCAGGACAGGTGCGAACAATATGTTGTGCTTCAGTAAGGGAGATAGAAAATTGTTTTTGAAGTCCACATGCATTTTGATGAAAGAAATTATGAGAAGTTCGTGCATTAGAAGAGGCAGATCCAGCAAGTAAATCAGCACGAGAATTGCCATCAGAAAGATGCCCCGGCAAGGGTGTATGGGAGCGCACATGTACCACAAAAAAAGGAGAGTTGCGGCTATTAAGCAGGGTTTGGAGCCTTTTAAATAAACTAAATAACTCATAATCGGGACTAAGTCGAAGAGTTACATCACTAATATGTTGAATAGTGTGAACAACGAAAGCAGAATCAGCGATTAAATTTGTAAGGCATTGATTTAAAAATTTCAAAAGCAGCAACAGCTGCCGACAACTCGGCACGTTGTGTAGTGGAGGCTTTCTGTGTAATAAAATGCTGCCAGGCACCGTCTGTCTACCAGATGACCGATCCCTTTCCAGTTTTTCCTGATCCATCTATAAAGGCGGTAGGGGCATTAGCAAGAGGTGAAGGAGAGAGCATAGTAGAAAATTGTAAAGGAAGAAGCTGTAGGGTAGAGAGTGGCTTTGAAGTGGGATAAGAATAAATTATTTGCCCAGTAAAATCAGCCAAAGTGATCTGGAGCTCTTCAGAATTAAGAAGAGCATGATCAAAAGCTGTTTTCGTTACCCCAAAGTAGATAAAATGAGGGTCAGAACCCAAAAGGTGTTGAGTGCGGGTGCGTCCTTGCATTAATAAGTTAATGCGCTGAGAGAAACGTGTGAACAACTGTTGTGGAGGACGATAAGGAAGAAAAAGCCACTCAAGTGCTCCAAAGTCAGGAGTAAATTGACAGAGCACGCCTGTAAGACTATGAGGAGTATTTAATAGGAGAAGGTAAACAGGATGATTTATCTGTAAATGAGTTAAAAATTTTTCTTTAATGGCTTGGTTAACAAGTAATAATTCATGGCGCACTTGGGAAGAGAGTGTTCTCATAGAAGTTAGAGCAGGGTCACCCTTAAGGGTCTCAAATAAGTGGGCTAGTTGAGAGGTGGTTATGCTGAGTGAAGGTCGCAGCCAATTAATATGACCAAGGATCTTTTGGAGGTCATTTAGAGTTAAGGCCTTGGGAATTATAATTTCTGGTGTTTTAGGACGAATGATATGGGTATCAAGCTAGTATTCCAGATACTTCCACGGCGTGAAAGACTGAACCTTTTCAGGGGCTACCTGTAAGCCAAAACCTTGTAACACGTGTTGAACAAAGACAAGAAGTGAATCAAGTTGTTCTGGTTTGGGATCGGCTAGGAGAATGTCGTCCATATAATGATATATAAGACATGAGGGAAAGGCTCTTCAGACTGGCTTAAGAGCCTTATCAACATAATATTGACAGATAGTTGGACTATTGACCATGCCCTGTGGGAGAACAGTCCACTCATAATGCTGCATAGGACGACAATTATTCATAGAAGGAACTGAGAAGGCAAATTTAGCACAATCATCGGGATGGAGTGGGATGGTAAAAAAAACAATCTTTAAGATCAATAATAATAATATGATATGTTCGAGGAATATGGGCTGGATTGGGAATTCCTGGTTGGAGAGGTCCCATTGGGACAAGACATTGATTAACAGCCCGTAAGTCATGAAGGAGCCTCCATCTTTTGGATTTTTTAGGGACACAGAAAATAGGTGTATTCCAAGGGCTGCAGGAAGGCCGGATGTGTCCAGCCTCTAACTGTTCTTGGACAAGTCTTTTAAGGTGTTCTAGTTTTTCTTCTTTGATGGGCCACTGCTCAACCCAAACAGGAGGGCCAGGTATCCAGGCTAATTTTAACAGAGGGTCTGTTTGAGCAGTGGCCCCTATGAAAAAGCCTGAGGGGTGCCAATTTGAACATTCCACAGGGAGAGTAAATCTCATCCCCTTAATATAGTAGGTAAAGGAAGGATAAAGCGACAGATAGAAGTGGGCTGTCCATCAGGGCTATAGCAAACAATGGGAAGTGCACTTTGAAAAGGACACTGTGCTCTTCCAACTCTGGCAAGAGTTTCAGCGGTCTGTTTCTTGGGCCAAGAAGAGGGCCAGGAATCAGAGGAGAAGACAGTTACATCTGCTCCAGAATCCACGAGCCCTTCTTTCTCACAGCCTTCTCGCAAACCCCTCTCCATAAGAGACTCATGTTGTGAGGGATCAGTCTCAGGAGGCGTGGAAGGAGAAGGGTCATAAATATTTTCTTTACTACGGGAGGGAGCCGAAGGAGCTGCCGGTAAGGGCTGCAGGGCAAGGCGGCAGCGATGCCAAGCAATAAGAACTGAAGCTGGGATGTTCATGTCACGAATGATGTTACTGATACATTCCCATGCTTCTACATCAAGGTTTCCCCACAAGGGATACCAAGGACAGGCAGATTCGATTAAAAGCAAAAGTTGGGTAAGTGCTTCTTCTGAAACCTTAAGCTTAGAGGCCTTTAACAATCCTAACAACCGGGCTTTGTGTTGACGCTGTTCAGAGGAAAGAGAATTCCCCATAGTGAGGAAGAAAAGGAAAATGAAGGAAAGAATAACAGGAAATCTCCTGGCCCGAAGCCTGAAATCCCTTGAGGGAGCGTATGAGAAAGCCCCGCCGCTCCCGGGGCTATAGCAGCCCAAGATGAGAATGTCCGGGAAAGTTCCACCCGCAGAAAAGCCCCGCCGCTCCCGGGGCTGTAAGAGCAGCCCGAAATGAACGTATCCTGTACTTACCACCTTCAGGGATTGAGTGCGAGGATGTCTACAGCATCCTCACATGGGGCACCATCTGTCGCAGCGGCAGTGAATGTCAGGACGGTGGAGACAGTAACCAAACACAACTCTTACAGAGAAGTGGGGCCAGGAGGGTCACTCTGAGGAGTCGACCCCCAGCTTCAGTCCCAGGAGTTTATTTATAGTCAATACAGCAAGCAGTGAAGCAAATAACAGAACAATGGGCTGTGAGTGAGTAACAATAAGTTTCAGGCAAGGGAAAAGGAATTCAGGTAAACAAGCCAATCAGTAACAGGACAATAGGTTTGGGAAAACAAGTCATGACAAGTCTCAACATGTTGGGGACAAGTCTCAACATGCTGTGCAGCATAGAGGCCTGTGGGAGCTGCAGTTGTCAATACTGCAGCCATGTTTAAATGGCATATATCCCCAGAAATTGCAGTCAAATAAACATTTATTAACTAATAAGAAAAAAAATTTAGAAGACTGGGGACTAAAAGGAAATAAAATTATTATTCCTACCTAAAGGATGGGAAGAGATTAAAATTATGTATAGAAACATTACCCTGTTTGTGAGGCATGTTACCCAAATGTGACATTCCGAAATGAATGAAAGCTTATTGATCTATAAGTGATATAGTTAAAAAAGTGTTTTATAGTATATCAGAATTAAAAGTACAGTGAAATAAGCATATAACATAAAATAAATCAGGGTAAGTCATAAAAGAATCAGACACAGGGTGTACAAGTTAACATGCTTTGCTCTTGTCTTTTAAAAAATATTTACAGATGTGAACTGACACATGAACACTTTACAAATGTTACAAATGCACACACACACACACACACACACACACACGCACACACCTATTTTGTTCCTAATGAGCCTGACTGACATGTTTTCAGACCTCATTATATGTTTTCTTCAGGAATAATTCATTTTTATTTTGTATTATAAGTTGTACTAATATAATAATGTCATTAAATAATGGAATAAAATTATGACTATTCAAATTCCATATGTAAACTAGTGAAAGATGTTATTACCACATTAAGTATTTCTTAGTAAAATGTGCAACAATGTTAAGGCAAGTATCAGAAACCAGAGTCTAATGTTCATTTCATAAAATAAAATAATCTTAATAAAATAATAAAATTAATATTACTACATTGTTCTTCCAAACATTGTTAAGAGAGGGAAAGGTCCTGGGTAAGAATTATTTGGTTGTTGCTGCTACTGTGGTTGCTGTCATTAATGTTGGTGTTGTGTGATTACACAACCTCATTACTGATTCAGGTATGAAGGGAGTTGAAAGGAATGTATGAAGTAATTTTATAGATAAGAAAATTTTCCAAATTTATATAGTATATTGATGTTGGAGGGGGAGTAGAATGCAACAGCTCAGTTAATTCAGTAAGTGTTCATTGACTAAATAAATAAGTAAATTGATTTTTTTCTTATCCAATATATTCTCATTATTAGTGTAGACATAATGGCAGATATAGAAATGTCTCCATTTGAGCCAAAAAAAATGATATATATGGATTTTTAATAGCCTAAAAAGTTTTTTTCCTTCTTTAATCCTTTAGAAGAAAAAAATATGCATCACCATCTTATTACTGTCATTCTCAAATTCCATCATTATTCTCAATCTTCACCTTTCAGAAACTGAATGTTTTTCTACCAGGCTGTCTCACTCTCTAGGTTGTATAGATTTCTTATAATGGGAAATTCTTTAAATTATGTTTGTGATTTCTTTAGGGGATTTAAAAAAATAATCAGCATAAATGTTTTTATAGACTACAAGTATAATAATGAAGAGAAATTAAATGTTAAAACTTGGCTTCTTGTGGCCTGGATTTAATTACTAGAATTACTAACAAGAGAAAATAGATTTTCCAATAACAATTCGATCCCTGCTACAAACAACTGAAGTATACTAAATCAGTTAGAATTGGGACCCGACTTTTGGTATGGTAACTCTGGGAAAGATGCCTCTGTGAAGTTTCCTGCTTCTGATGCTGTAAGCAGACTTGGGCACATGGGGAGAAGACTGATCCTCAGGGACTGAGGACAGCTATACTGAGTATGATATATATTTGGATTATGCATAAAGACCCAATTCAAAATTTTGATTTTCCCTCTGAACTAACAGTAAGAGTAAAGCATCTGAAATAGTCAAGACATGGTCCAGGAGGAATCAATAACACCGCTTTGTCACAAATCAAGTCTAGTAGGAGAGTCTTGCCCACAAGAATGTTCTGCCATCAGCGAAAGGAAGACTTTAGGAGAATGGGGTGATAATCCTGCAACATCTTTATTTCTCATCGCACCCAAAACATATCTATATCTATCTACCTCTATTTAATTTCTTTTCCTTTGGAGGCCAAGTATTAAGAACATTCTTGGCTTCTTTCCTGGAGCATATGGAGTAGATTATATCAAAGTAACATTTCCACCAAGAACAACTATAACAGCTGAAAAATTAGCTGTATGAAGGCAGCTGGTACTTGAGGGGCAAATATTCCAGAGAGCAGGAAAATCCATTGAAATGAACTCTACATTCACAGCAGGTTTTAATACTCAGAGTATTTGCTAATTCCCTGCATAGGATGGAGAAGATGAAAACTAAGCACCATTGTACCAAGGAGACAAATATTGGAGGCTACCAAGCAACAAGGCTCTAGTGTCCAAGATCCCAGAAAAATGGGAACTGAAAATTAATAAGACCAAAATTCTGCTTTAATTTCCCCCTGAGGTATTTACCATGTCATAAGTTTTGCAAGGGCAAATAGATACCTGCAGCTACAAAATTAAAAATCTAGGGAAAGAAATCGAAACCTCAGAGGTTGCAGCTATGACAACTGGAGTTCAGAGTATGTCAAGGAGGATGGACTCTAGTAAATCAGGCTTTCCATTGAGAAACTGGAAGGATAATGCCCTCGGAGGAAAGCAGATTTGTCTGTACACCATCTTCCAATCAAAAGAAAATGGAATTCTTTTATGAACAAGATAACATCATTCAGAGTCTCATCTCAACAATTTTTCAGATGCAATGTACTACATTCAGGAAAAAATACCAAGGATGCCAGGGAAGAAAATCCAAAGGATCAAAAACCAAAAGATAAAAGAAACGCCCTCATAGAGGATTCAGATATCAAAGTTATAGGGAATGGACTTTGAAATAATTGTGACTATGTTCATTAAAATAGATGCTAAAAGAAGAATTTGATCACATACGTGGAATAGATAAAAAAGAAACAAATGGTAATTATAGAACTGAAAAAAATCACTGAAATTAAGAATATATTAGAAGGATTTTACAGCAGATTAAACATAGCAGAAGTTAGGATTAGTGGAATAAAAGATAAAATTCTAGACTGAATTAAAGAGAGAAGAAAGGAAGGAAAATACAGAAAAGAGCATAAGAAATATACAGACTCTTGTAAAGAACTCTATCATATGTGTAATTAGATTCCCAAAAGAACAGGAAAGGCAGAATGGAAAGAAGCAACATATGAAGAGATACTAGCTCAGAATTTTCCAAAATTGATGAAAGACATCAAGCCACAGATTCAAGAACCTCTATAAGGTCTATAAATATATTTATAAATATAAATATGTACCTATAGTACAACCACTAAAGGACAAAGCAAAAAGAAAATATTAAAAGCAGCCAGAAGAATTACCCTCAGAAAGCATGGATATACAAGAAGAAAGGAAGAACAACAGAAAGGAGAAATAAATGAGTAAATACAAAACAATGCTAATAATGCCATGCAGGCATTAAAATGTATGTAAAATTAAAATACCTGTCTTCAATAGCACAAAAGACAGTAATGAACCATATGGAGTATTATAAGTATTATTAGTCCAGAAACTGGAAAAAGTGCTCATTTAACTTTGAGTTTGTTAAGTCAATGAATTATGCTGGAATCTCCACATCTTTCTCCTCCCTTGGGGCAGCTGGCAGGTTTGAACCACCAACATTTCCGTTGGAAGCTGTCATGGATTGAATTGTGTTCCCCCAAAATATCTATCAACTTGGCTGGGTCATGATTCCCAGTATTGTATAATTGTCTACCGTTTTGTAATCTGATGTGATTTCCTTATGTGTTGTAAATTCAATCACTATGATCTGATAAGATGGATTAGAGGCAGTTATACTGATGAGGTATACAAGACTGGATAGTGTCTTAATCCAATCTCTTTTGAGATATAAAAGACAGAATTGAACAGAGACACATGGGAACCTCATACCACCAAGAAACAGGGCCAGGAGCAGAGGGCATCCTTTGGACCTTAGGTTCCTGCACAGAGAAGCTCCCAGACCAAGGGAAGATTGATGACACAGACCTTCCTCCAGAGCCGACAGAGAAAGCATGCCTCTGGAGCTGACACCCTGAATTTGGACTTGTAGCCTAGTGGACTGTGAGAGAATAAATTTCTCTTTGTTAAAGCCATCTACTTGTGGTATTTCTATTATAGCAGCACTAGATGACTAAGACAAGACAAACACTTAACCACTGTACCACCAAGCTCCTTCTACTGGTCTAGGGCAACCAGTAAAGAGATAGTAAAAGAATGTATAACCTCGAGCTAATAAAGAAGGGGGTTGAATGTGTTTATAATAGTAATAATAAATAGTTAATTAATCCAAAAGAAAGCAGAAAGGAAAAAAAAAGAATATGAGAAGAATAGAAAACCATCATTTGGTAAATTTAAACAAAAAGATATCAGGAAGTTCTTTGATTAAATGGCATAATAAGTCTGGTTAGAAGACAAAGAATTTCAGAAAACAACCCATATATCCATCAACAGTAGAATGGATAATTAAGATGTGGTCTAGTCACACAATGGAATACTATATATAGTAAAACCTATGAAATCTGGAACCTGTGTAAGGTGGAAACCTGTCAGAGAAGGAAAATGCAAATATTTTCCACTAAAATGAGCAATAGAAACGTGGTAAGATTTCACTGTCTAAAGTGGAAAACTTGAGAGACCTGGAAAAACATGGCAGTCCCATTGAGTTCTGGCTCTCACAGGTGTCTGTACAATGAACTACTACTAAATACAATAACATGGATACATCTCAGCAGTATGTTAAGTAAAAGCAATACGGAAGAGTGTACATAGTGAATAATTCAGTTTTTAAAAAGATGCAATAAAAAGGAAACAAGTAATTTATGGTGAAAGAATCAAAATAGTAGTTTACTTTGACAGAGTAATGACTCAGAGGAGGCAGGAAGGAAGCTTCTGGGAGATGATAATGTTCTCAATTTGAACTGGGTGATGATTACACAGGTATGTTTACTTTATAAAATTTTGTCAAGCTTTAGATTTATTATTTGTGTTCATTTGAAATATATACACCTCAATAAAAACATTTACAAAAAAGAGGTATCTTAATTTTAAATATAGAACCTATTGGGAGATGCCAGTTAGGAGGTTATTTGGTTGGTTGTTTCATTTTGTTTTAAACTGCAGCAGAGTGTGGTGTTGTGGAAAATGCTCTGAGTTAGGAGTCAGAACACCTGTGTTAGATCTGTGGCTCTCTAATTGTTCTTCCTTGGTGATGTCATTACCTCCTAGTCCCAGGATCCTCATTTGTAAAATAAGCAAAATAAAGATAACAATACTGCTTTGTTTGACTTCACATGATGGTTGTGGAGATCAAATAAAAAATTATTTTTATAAGAACTCTTGAGGCTACAGTATTCTTTCCAAGTATGAATTGCTACATCCATTATATCCAGTTTTTCTCCTATACCTCTGTCATGCTTCATCTTACGTAAATGTAGTCAACTGACAGGCATATAACCAAAGCCAAACCAGACCATTACCGTCGAGTCAATTCCAACTCATAGCAACCCTATGATTGGCATATACTGGGTTAAATTAATTATGTATGAGGTGTAATTGAAAAATCCCGAGAAAGACTACTTCAGGCAAAAATATCTTCTTTTGTCTTAGCCTGAAATTGCATCACCTTTCACGTACTTTGGCATTTAAAAGTTTGTTTCAAAGGAGAAATGAGTGAATTAAAAAAAAAAAAAAAAGTGACATATGGGAGATTCAAAATTGATATTCATAATATTCTAAGAGTTCCTACAAATTTTTAAGAAGACAATCTAATTTTAAAATGGGTAAATTTTAAAAAGAAAAAAATCACAGATGAGGAAGTCTACCTGGTCAATAAATATGAAAAAAGATTTCATCTCACTAGTGGTTGGAGAAATGCAAATGGAAGCAGCAATTTGATATCATTATTCCTCCATCAGATTGGCAAAGTTAGTAAGAATTTTCCTGTCCAGTATGATCATAAAAGTGAAGAAAGGGAAACTCTTTTATGTTGTTGCTAGGAAAGTTAAATATTACTGCTCTTCAGAAGGAAAATTCAGAAATTTATTTGGCAATGTCAATAAAATTAGAAACACCTTGGATCTAGTACTCCCTGTTTGTATATAATTTCTACAGAGATAAACATGTCATTCCTAAGGGCATTTGTGAAAGATCTGAATGGCAGTATTTTGAGGGAGGGGCTATCAAAAGCTGTTATCAACTTGGTTACCCATGAAGAAAGAAATGTTGAATAGATTGTGATATGTCCACAGTGCAGAATATTTTGTATCTGTTAAAAATAATAAGTTAGATCTATACATATGGATCTGAAGGATTGTACAGTACCTGTTTTAAGGGAGAAAAATATATAAACCAAGACAACATATCTTGATTTTTATAAAAAGAAAAACAAACGCCCCCCAAATGCTGTGTGTGTGCACGTGTGCTTTCTATGAGTGTGCGTTTAAGTATGGAGAAGGATACATACCATATGACAATAATTAGTTACCTGGGATAAACCAAAAAAACCTAACCCGTTGCCATGGAGTCAATTCCAACTCATAGTGACCCTATAAGACAGAGTAGAACTGCCCCATAGGGCTTCCAAGGAGCAGCTGGTGGATTCCAACTGCTGACCTTTTGGTTAGCAGACAAGCTCTTGACCACTGCGCCACCAGGGCTCCACCTGGGATAAAGGAGGGTGAAAGACTTGTGGTATTTTTTAAGGATTATCTTGTATTACAAAACAAATACACCAAAGAATGTTATTAATATTTTACTAGAAATTAATTGGTGAATCCTTGAGGAAGAGTCATATAGCATGAGTGATAAACACCAGGGATAGCCAGAGAGGAGGTTTCTTTGTCAAGGGAAAAAAAGAAGTTACCAAAAATAAATTTAATCAACTTCACAGTTTTTCTCAGGGGCCACCAAACAAAGAACTCATACACAGAACAGGCTGGAAGGAGTGAGACACAAGGTGTTGTGGTGGGTAACCCTCAGGATATAAATTAAGACAGGAAAACTCTCACATCAAGGAGGTCCCCGTTTAATAGATTGTGTTCTCTTCTCTTTATTTAATATTTACAGGGAATTAAAACTTACGCAGTTCCTATTTATGTAAAGATCAAATTATAAATTAGAAAATGACATTTTAATGTCTGTGATCAATTACATCTATGGAACATTCAGACTTTATCCCCCCCCCCCCTTTCCCTCCAAATTTAAGGAGCTTGCTGCCACCTATAGATAAGAACAGAGTATTACAGTTTTCATTAAGACTACCCAATATCCACCAGTGAGCCATATTGCTGTGAGTATCAGATGTAGGCTTGAGTTTGATGCAATTTACTTCAGTTCAATTCAGTTAAAACAATATTTATTATCAATTTTAAACACTGTGACATTCAAAGATGAATAAGCAAGACTCTGACCTCAAGGTGCTTAAAGTCTGATGAGTGAGATAAACCTAGAAACACATAAAATTTCAGTGAAATGAGATAAAAGCAAATGTATTTGATACCACAGCAGAGTTCAGTTTTAACGATGTATAAGTGTGAAGCAAAACATGTGAGGATTAGAGGCTGAGGAATTAGATACAGCACAGGTCATGGACAACTGCACAATGCAGTGTTATGTAATGAGTTAAGTCCTGAAATGTTGGGTACAGATGTTGACTATATGGATCTGAAACTCAGGGAAAAGGTCAGGACTTGAAATAAGCATTTATGAATCGGTGGGTAAGAATAATATATAACCATGCAAATGGATGTATCAAGTAAGAAGAGTGTATAGACAGTGTGAGATGAAAAAGGGGCAAAAGAGAGGAGTTAAGAGCACCATTAATTAAGAATCAGAAGGTCAAGAAACCAACCAGGAGATAGTTTGGGAAAGGGAAACCTAGAAATGCGGAACAGAATTTCAAATTCTTGTGGAATCCAGCCTTTCTGGAGCCATTGAAGCCGGATGAACCCCCAAAACTATAGCTCTGGGATAATCTTGAAACTTTAAGACTTAAACCAAAAATATCCGCTGAAGTTGTCTTTAAACCAAGCAATAATTTAGCTTAATTAGTAAAGAATTCTGCCTTGAGCATTGTACCCTTTTAAGATTTATATCGGATCAAATTGATGATAGCAACTCAAAAGATTAGATAGGAAACTTAGGAGGCAGTGAGTTTATGTTAATGGGAGAGGAACAATTTGGAAAGGGAAACCCAGGATACTGAGCAGAGCTTTTAATTTTATTTTTTCTCTGTGTCACAGAATCCTGAAAAAAAATTAACTTTGATAAAAACATAGGTTCTTTCCCAGAAAAACACAAAAACCTGCATGAAGAATAAATAATGATTTGCATTTATATGATTTCTTTGAAAATAAATTTAAAAATATAAAATCAATATAAATATTATGAAGACTAGCTAATGCTAATAGCAGTTCATATAACCAATATAATCAATATTAACTAGTAGGAGTTAATATATCTTATACAATCAATAATAAAATATAAAATTAATATTGTTATGTATTTACCCTCTATTTTTCCTTTTGCATAGATATAGACATGAAAGCAAGAAAAAAACATGGTTTCATGGAAAGGATATTACCTGACTTTGATTTTGCTAAGTATGCCTGGTGGTGCAGTGGTTAAAAACTCGGCTGCTAACCGAAAGGTTGGCAGTTCTAATCCACCAGCCACTCCTTGGAAACCCTATGGGACAGTTCAATTCTGTCGTATAGGGTCCCTATGAGTTGTAATTGACTCATCAGCAATGGGTTTTTGTAAGCAGATTTTATGTGCAAAATAAGCATTATATTTGATACTAATTTAGTCTTTTAATTATAATGGTATCCAATGATGAAAACCCTGACATAAAATATCATAGCTGGGTATAGGAAAGCCACCACTCATCTGTCAGTTTGTTGTACTGTGGTGGCTCGTGTATCACTGTGATGTTGGAAGCTATGCCGCTGATATTTCAATACTGGCAGGGTCACCCATGGTGGACAGGTTACAGCAGAGCTTCCAGACTAACACAGACTAGGAAGAAGGACCTGACAGTCTACTTGTGAAAAAACTAGCCACTGAATACCTTATAAGTCACAGCAGAACATTATTTGATATGGTGCCAGAAGATGAGCCCCTCAGATTGGAAGACATTCAAAATACAACTGGGGAAGAGCTGCCTCCTCATAGTAGAGTTGACCTTAATGACATGAATGGAATAAAGCTTTCAGGACCTTCATTTGTTGATGTGTCATGACTCAAAATGAGAAGAAATAACTGCAAACGTCCATTAGTAATTGGAACATGGAATGTACAAAGTATGAATCTAGGAAAATTGAAAGTCATCAAAAATGAAATGGAATGCATAAACATTGATATCTTAGGCATTAGTGAGCTGAAATGGACTGGTATTGGCTATTTTGAATCAGACAATCATATCGTCTACTATGCTGGAAATGACAAATTGAAGAGGAATGGCACAGTATTCATCGTGAAAAGGAACATCTCAAGATCTGTCCTGAAGTACAACACTGTCAGTGATGGGATAATATCCATATGCCTACAAGGAAGACCAGTTAATACAACTGAAATTGATCAAACATGAAATCAAGATGCATTAATAATTACTGGGGATTGGAATGACAAAGTATGAAACAAAGAAGAAGCATTGGTAGTTGGAAAATATGGTCTTGGTGATAGAAACAACTCCAGAGATCACATGACAGAATTTTGCAAGACCAAGGACTTACTCATTGGAAATACCTTTTTTCAACAACATGAACGGTGACTATACACGTGGACCTCACCATATGGAACACACAGGAATCAGATCAACTACATCTGTGAAAAGAAACAATAGAGAAGCTCAATATCTTCAGTCAGAACAAGGCCAGTGACCAACTGCAGAACAGACCACCAATTGCTCATATGTAATTTTAAGTTGAAGCTAAAGAAAATTAGAACAAATCCACGAGAGCCAAAATACAACCTTCAGTATATCCCATCTGAATTTAGAGACCAAATCAAGAGTAGATTTGACACATCGAACACTAATGACCAAAGACCAGATGAGCTGTGGGATGACATCAAGGACATCATACACGAAGAAAGCAAAAGGTCATTAAAAAGACAAGAATGAAAAGACCAAAATGAATGTCAATAGAGACTTTGAAACTTGCTCTTGAACATACAGTAGCTAAAGCAAATGGAATAAATGATGAAGTAAAAGAGCTCAACAGTAGATTTCAAAGGGCAGCTTCAGAAGACAAAGTAAAGTATTGTAATAAAATGTGCTAAGACCTCGAGTTAGAAAAGCAAAATAGAAGAACCTGCTCAGCATTTCTCAAACTGAAAGACCTGAAGAGAAAATTCAAGCCTGGATTTGCAGTATTGGATTCTATGGAGAAAATACTGAACAATGCAGGAAATATCAAAAGAAGATGGAAGGAATGCACAGTACTGTACCAAAAAGAATTGGTCAACTTTCAACCATTTCAGGAGGTAGCATATGATCAAGAACCAACGGCACTGAAGGAAGTAGTCCAAGCTGCGCTGAAGGTTTTGATGAAAAACAAGGTTCCAGTAATTGATGGAATACCAGTTGAGATGCTTCAACAAACAGATACAATACTGGAGGTACTCTCTCATCTATGCCAAAAAATTTGAAATATAGCCACATGGCCAACCAACTGGAAGAGATCCGTATTTGTGACCATTCCAAAGAAAGTTGATCCAAAAGAATGCAGAAATTGTCAAACAATAGCATTAATATCACAGGCAAGTAAATTTTTCTGAAGATCATTCAAAAGCAGTTGCAGCAGTATATTGACAGGGAACTGCCAGAAATTCAAACTGGATTCAGAAGAGGAAGTAGAATGAGGGATATCATTGCTAATGTAAGATGGATCTTGGCTGAAAGCAGAGAATACCAGAAAGATGTTTACCTGCGTTTTATTGACTATGCAAATGCATTCAACTGTGTGGATCATAACAAATTATGGATAACATTGCAAAGAATGGGAATTCCAGAACACTTAATTGTTCTCATGAGGAACGTGTACATAGACCAAGAGGCAGTCATTCGAACAGAGCAAAGGGGTACTGTGTGGTTTAAAGTCAAGAAAGTTGTGCATCAGGATTGTATCTTTTCACCACACGTTTTCAATATGTACACTGAACTGATAATCTGAGAAGGCAGACTATTTGCAGAACGTGGTATAAGGATTGGAAGAAGACTCACTAACAACCTGCGATATGCAGATGACACAACCTTGTTTGCTGAAAATGAAGAAGACTTGAAGCACTTACTGATGAAGATCAAAGACTACAGCCTTCAGTATGGATTACACCTCAACATAAAGAAAACAAAAATCCTCACAACTGGACCAATAAACAACATTATGAAAAACAGAAAAAAGATTGAAGTTGTCAAGGATTTCAATTTACTTACATTCACAATCAACACCCACGGAAGCAGCAGTCAAGAAATCAAACGCAGTATTGCATTGCGGAAATCTGCTACAAAAGACCCCTTTAAAGTGTTAAAAAGCAAATACGTCACTTTGAAGACAAAGGTGCACCTGACCCAAGCCATGGTATTTTCGATAGCCCCATATGCATGCAGAAACTGGACAATGAATAAGGAAGACCAAAGAAGAATTGATGCCTTTGAATTACAGTGTTGTCGAAGAATACTGAATATACCATGGACTGCCAGAAGAACAAACAAATCTGTCTTGGAAGAAGTACAGTCAGAATGCTCCTTAGAAGTGAGGATGGTGAGACTTCGTCTCAGATAGTTTGGACATGCTATCAAGTGGGACCAGTCCCTGGAGAAGGACATCATGCTTGGTAAAGTAGAGGTCAGTGAAAAAGAGGAAGACCCTCAACAAGATTGATAGACACAGTGGGCTCAAACAATGGGCTCAAACATAATGATTGTGAGGATGGCGCAGGACCAGGCAGTGTTTCGTTCTGTTGTACATAGGGTTGCTCTGAGTCGGAACCTGCTCGATGGCACTGTGAACAATGCAGGAGACAAGACAAACTGGTGGAGGGAGGGTTTGATACAGAGATTGAGATTATATTGCTTCCAAATGATATGGGATTCCAGGGGACACAGTGAGAGCTGGGAAGTAGGAAGACTGAGTAGTAGTAAGAAGCAAAAAAACATTCTGAAATAAAAATGTGGGAGTGATTAAAGGACTATGTGGTATGGCTAATACTTTGCAATGGAATTAGATGGCTTCAATCTTGTCTTGAGTATTGTCGATCGGCATTCGGTTTCAGTTCCACCTCCTCCAAGTCAGCTATCCTGTAACACAGAGGCTGAAAAGCCTAAAAGTTTACTTCCAATTCTCTAATATAGTCAGTTTTCTAAATACAGGTTTGATTCCCACCATTAGACTCACTCATGGGGGATTTGGAAAACATGTTGAAGCAGTGGCCACCTTCCTGCTTGGGGTCTTTCCTTCTACCTGTCAAGAACGTGAAGAAGCGGGTTTTCTGTAGCAGTGCTCTATTCCAGTGACCAGCCATCCTCTTTTTGGGCGTCTAGGGGCACTCTAGTGAGGGTGCTGACCAGAAGTTCCTGGTTTTCATTCAACAGCTTTGTGGCCACTGAGAGGCCCAAGTCCGGGTGGCTGAAGAGGCATCAGCAACTTCCTAACCCCTACCTCATGCTCCTTTGCTTTTATCTAAGGAAATGTGCCCCTGAACTGAATATTTCCAGAGACAGGCTCTTGTTTCCTAACATTCCTGACAATGGCAGGGGTAGAAAGTCCTCTATCAGGCTAGATTTTTGTGCTCTGAGATTCCTGGGACCCAGACTAGAGCTTGTTCCTAAGCACTTAGAATAAATTTGTGAGCATCCAATTCCTTACAATATCACGGTGGTTTTTGTGTTCTGTACTGCACCTTAACGGATACAGTTTCCTCACTACTTTTTCCATGACCTGTGTATTATTTATCTCTGTTTCACCAACAGCACCCAACACATAAACCAAAAATCAAACCCGTTGCCATTGAGTTGATTCTGACTCACAATGACTCTATAGAACAAAGTAGAACTGCCCCATAGGGTTTCCAAGGAGTAGCTGGTGGATTCGAACCGCCAACCTTTTGGTTAGCAGCCAAGCTCTTAACCCCTGAGCTACCAGGGCTCTATTCAACACGAACTGACCCATTAAAAATAAATATTTGTTTAAATAATAAATATAATAAACATGGCGGTTTAAATTCCTTGGAGATTTTTAATCAAGTAGGAGATACAAAAACACAAGCGAGGAGCCAATTTGGTATTTTCTCTATTTTATAGTTTTCACAATTCCTCATTAGAAATAGGTCAAGCTTATTTATTAAAAGAAGCTGATCACTATATAGAAATAAGGTTTAAAAGAGAACCATAAGAAAGAGATTTTCTGAAAGGGATTTCCAGGTGTCTTCTTGTTTATATACTGCTTCTAATGGTGAGCTATCCACTTGATTTTAAGAAATGGAACATAAATATAGTGAATTAGATCCTTTGAAATCTTCTTTACTTAATTCAAATAATGTGCTCTATCAACTATAAAATCTGTTTATTATAGTTCTTCACTGGTATGTGGACTTTTCACTGTTGCTGAAAGACAAAACTCTTAATAAGCAGAAACACCATTATGATTCCAAGAAATAACACAGAGGAATCCATGCGGCCTGAAGCAAGACTAGGAATTATCTGTTGTAATTAGAGGATATGAAAGGTGTCCTTTCAAGGTTTCATTTTTTTGGAAGTCTATCATTATAGTCATTCAACATGCCTTTTTTTTCTTTTTACAAGAAGTTACATGTTTCCTCAATACATCAATTTTCTTGTCTCCTTTTGTAGTGATATTCATTTGCTTACTATGAACTGCAGTTCCTTCATCTATCAGGTTACACAAATGTCAAAATGTAATGGTGAGAGTGTGATATTTTATGCTCCACTGTCACCTGGCAGAGAGGCTCCCTTGTATGACTTTGGTGCAATGGACTTTCAGTGTTACCTAAGTGGAGAGCTACACTGTCATCCAAATATTCTTTGCAAACTGCCACATAAACTAACATTGTTTTTTTAATTGCAAAATAATACACTGGAGGACACATTTCTGATTCCATAATAATTTTTGGAGATTATTAGCCAATAGGTTAAGAAAAAAATACACGTATGTCTATAGCCATAGTTATCCAATGAAGTTGATGCCACTACCTCCACCATCAGTTGCCTTAAGTCAACACCAACTCATGGAGATCTCATGTGTGTCAGAGTAGAACTGTGCTCCATAGGGTTTTCAATGGCTGATTTTTCAGAAGTAGATCACCAGGCCTTTCTTCCAAGGTGCCTCTGGGTAGAATCAAACCTCCAACCTTTTGATTAGCAGCCAAGCATATTAACCACTTGCAGTACCCAGGGACTGATTAGGCCTGTGTTATCTCTTTTCTCACTAATTCACATCCACATTTTCATTCCTATTTAAAAACTAATAACTCCATTTATCAAGTAATTACGCCAGGGATGGGGTTAAGTGCTTTCCATTCACTATTCCGTTTCACCCTCACCACAACCCTGTGAGGTATGCATTTATACACTTACGTTACAGATGAGGAAGCTGAGATACAATAGGACCCAGGGATGGGATTCCAGGTCTGCCTAACTACAAGATCTCTTAACTGCTACACAATTAGCCCAATGCTGTTCTTTAATCAAAAGACAACGTGGTTAGTGAAAAGGCATCTGGAAAGTGAGGTTAGAGAGTATATGCCAACCATATCTGAGTTATGAAGACTTCTGATCCTTCATACCCTCATCTATAAAACCTCTTGAGCAGCTGTTCCATAGTTTCTTTGGCCTGAACAACATTTAGTTTTGTATTTTTAATTTTTTTAAATTAGTTATTACCTTTAAAATTGGAATTTTTTTTTTTTAAAGCAATATATCTGACTTTTCTTGAACATAAAAGACCATCTGGAAAAATAGACCCAAATTATCTCTTGCAACAAACAGCTGGGGGTGGCAGACGTTCCCTTGACTGCATTCTTGACTTCCTAATTCATACTACCTTCAATTGCATTGCACCTAACAGGAGTCACACACTGACATCACCTAACCTGCCTCTGTGGACATCTGAGTATCCACTCTTTTCTCAAGCCATGGTTTGCAAAGTGCTCTCTGCAGAGCTGATGGGTGGGGCTCTACTCCATATTCAGCCAAAACAATGGATGTATCCAATTTTCTTTGAATAAATTATTCTTCACTTTAAAAAACGAAGCTTAAAAACTACTGATCTAGGTGATTCCTTCAGCTCTAAAAAGTTTTTTTAATTGAGATAGAAATAGAATATCTTTAATTCTAATTTATTATTTTACAGATTAGAAAATACAGAAGTTCTAAATTAAAAATTTGTAATGAGTTTCAATAAAACAAAAAAATAATATATGGTTAAATATTAAGGAAAAAACACAATATGGAAGGTAGGTGTAATTTAATGTTATTTAAATTTTAAATGTAATCTTCCAAAAATCTGTAAGGGCTGAGAAGACTACAGCAGGCAGGCCAAATATGACTGCTGACTGTTTTTGTAAATAAAATTTTATTGGAACACAGCCAGACCAGTTCATTTCCATGTTGCTTATGACTTTAATAGCACCAGAATCACAGAAAAAATGAGACCCGCTAGTCCTTAAATCGTATGCTCAGGCATTTGTTAGAAGGTAGATACCTCAAAGTTGTCAACCAAGACGGCAAAAAAATAAAATAAAAGCCTTTTACATATATTGCTGAACAATAAATTCACAAATTGCCTGTTGTAAACTGGTCCTAATTGTAACCATTATTTTATTTCTGCTGATTTCACAAATAAACTGAGAAGGTGAGGATTATCTTTCTGTCTCAGTTTTATAAGGGGTTTGTATGTTGAAGCTAAACAAGTACACTAAAAAAATCAGGATTTGCATCCTACCCTTATTACATTTTTCTTCCGTAGGCTTCAAGATGAGCATCTTCATCTGGCTCCCCTTACTTAAAAAATATGCTGTATTTCATTTTAACCCTAGGAGAGCAGGTGCCTTTTTTGTGTATAATAAGGGGTTCCTCAACACCGCAGTTTCTCCACGATAGCTTAAACCTTTACTTTCAGAAACAGGCTGTAAACTTTTAAATGCCAATTTCCATTTCAAATAAAAAATGAACTATAAACAATAAATAGAATTATCCATTTGGCCACGTCTTGCCTTTAGCATCATGCCTAATCCTCCAAATCTATAGGCAGATGTGTAGCCTGAACTCTGGCACTCTCCAGTACCTCAGATCAGTCTCTGTTGATGATTCTCTCCTTTCCCTTCAGGTAGAGATTCTGTGAATGGAGTTGCTCATAGCAGTTCCAGTAGACTGACAAGGAGGCTCAGAGACTGAGACTGCCAGAGAGAAACTGGAAGCCATTCCCTCTGCAGAGGCAACCACACTTCTGAAGATGACTCAGTGGTTTGAAGTCCATCCCCAGGTCCACTAGGGGAACTATGCAGCCACGACTGAAGATGGTAGGTCCACGTGATGGTACGATCCTGGATCATTGAGACACTACTACTGAAGATAAGCCCCTTCATCCAGGAATGCTTGGATTGATCCATTGACTCCACTAGAAATTCATGAAATGTGAAGACACTGCAAGTTCTAGTTGATATTTCCTGTGTTGTTATTTCTGAAACCCCAATCACTGAGATAATATATTTGTTGAGGCTTCTCTTCCCCAGCACCTGCTCACTTGTGACAAAACACAAATAAGGGAGATTGCTTCCAGGGTGTCTTAGTTATCTAGTGCTGCTGTAACAATACTATAAGTGGATGGCTTTAACAAAGAGAAATTTATTTTCTCACAGTAAAGTAGGCTAAAAATCCAAATTCAGGGAGTCAGCTCCAGGGGAAGGCTCTCTCTCTGTTGGCTCTGGAGGAAGGTCTTTCTCATCAATCTTCCCCTGGACTAGGAGCTTCTTTGCAGAGGAACTCCAGGTCCAAAGGACACACTTTGATCCCGGCACTGCTTTCTTGGTGGTATGAGGTCCCCCTGTCTCTCTGCTCACTTCTCTCTTTTATAGCCCAAAAGAAACCGGCTCAAGACACTATTCAATCCCTTCAATTGAGTCCTGCCTCATCAACACAACTGCCGCCCATCCCTCCTCATTAACATCATACAGGCAGGATCTACAACACATAAGAAAATCATATCAGATGACAAAATGGAGGACAATCACACAATACCGGGAATCATGACCCAGCCAAATTGATACGCACATTTTTGGGGGACACAATTCAATCCGTGACACAGGGTAGGAAATTTCTATGTCCTTTGTAGACAAGATCAGGTTTCTGGACTACAGAAGGAAACTTTAAATCCAGAGGAGACTTACCTAGGGAAATGGCTAGGTTAAAGGTAGGACATTCCCAGGGTTCCATGTAGGCAGTTACAGCCTACAAGCTACTGGCCAGAGAAGAACTGCAGTGCCCTTTGGAGCCATAGAGGGACTGCTAACAGCCACAAAAATATATTTCTAGCCAGTCCTGGAGCAGGTGTGTCATACTCTGATGGTGTTGACTGAATTATGGACACAAAGCTCAAGTCTTTTTGAGTTTCCCTGGGAAATCCTGGTATATGCTGCTTTCATTTATTTTTTTTCCACAAGAAGCCAGCATACTGCAGAGAGAAAAAGAGCTAGCTAATTTGCCGCCTGCCTAAGTTGAGAGTATCTTAAAATCAATGAGAGTGTTAGACAGAACACAGAAACTTTTGACACCCTGGATTCACTTGCAGTGAAGGCCAGTCCTCTGGAGTTACAAGCTCTGTGTTTGGCAGCACTTTGAGAACTCTGCCTTTTCAGTGGAGGATACAGTCAACCTTCTTGATACAGAACTGAAAAGTGAATCCTCCAAAATTTCATGCCATGGAGTGATGATGGCTCACCTTCAAGCAGACACGGTCACTGGAAGAGGCAGCAAAATCCCTTCTATCTGAAGTGAATGAGGACAAAACATCTTAAAGCCATCTCATAGGAATGTAGACCACCACCAGAGGGAAATAGTTAATGGTTTGTTGAAAATGTTCAGCTTTACAAAAGCCTAAAATTTTTTGTACAAGAAGATGCTGAATGGAAGAGTGCAGGAGCTGAAGAAGCAGAAAAAAAAAAAATGCTTGAAATCTTCAACACACAAAAGGAACAGGTTGTAAATGATAGCCAGTTAAAAACCTGACTGAAACTGTGCTGAAGTTGATAAATTTATTGGCTGTCTTTACGAAAAAACTACACGAATGAGGACCACAAGGAACTAGACAGAGTGAATTAGAAAACGGAAACCAAAATTATCCATCAGAAGTCATTTGAAGAAACCCATGAGGCTATGAATTTCAATGTTTCTTTATAAAAAAAAATTAAAACTTGAAAGAGAAAAGTAAGAACACAAAATTTTCTGCCAGGAAAATCAAATGAAGGAAGAGGTTATATTTAAAACCAAAAGTCTCCCACCAGGAGGACGGGAGGCCATGACAGTTGCGAGGCTACAACAGTGCCTTGTACCTTGACGAGCGCGCCTGGCTTTCGATCAGTGGATGGACTGAGCCCACTCACGGCGAGGTCCGGGAAGCAACTGGCAGTGCAACGCGTGGCAGCTCAGAGCCTCTGCCTAGCACTTACTCATTTGAGTATAAATTCCACAGAAATGAAAGCCCTAATTTAGGGGTAGTTTTAAATGTCTCCATGAGGGCACTCTGTGGATGGGCTATCAAAAAGTGAAATCAATTTGATTATCAATCAAGAGGAGAATGTTGAATAGATGGTGATATTGCCACAGTATGAATATGCAGTCATTAATGAGTTACATCCTCTGCAAACATAGTCGCACTCGCACTCGCGTGTGTGGTGTTTCACTCGTCGCGTGGTGTTTTCTGTATGGAGGATATATACAATGTGGTAATAATTGGTTACTTAGGAAATAGACAATGGTGAAATCTTGTGATACTTTTTGTTATCACAAGATTTAATTAAGGAAAAGGTTCGAAGGCAGTGAGACAATGAGGTATCACAGGTGACTCTGGGTATACTAACTGACTGAGAGAAAAACCCTCAATTCAAGATGATCTCAGCTTAATAGACTGTGTTCTTTCCTCCTTGCTTAGTACTTCTGCCAACCATAAGTTTATGCAATTATTCATATAAGACTAAGTTTTAAGTGAGATCATGTAATTTGAACCTCAGTGATCAATTATATCTACGGCACTTATAGACCATTTGTTCCCCTAGTTGTAGAAGCTTGCTTCCACCTATGGATAAGAATAGAGTATTGCAGCATTCATCAGGATATCCCAATATTTACCAGTGAGCCTTACAGCTGTGGCTATCAAATGCAGGACTGAGTTAGACTGAATTCAGTCCAGTTCAATTCAGCCCAACAATGTTTGTTACCAATATTATACACTGAATTAGGTACTTAGCATTCAAAGATAAGTCAGCAAGGTTGGATGCTCAAGGAGCATATAGAGTGGTGGGTGAGATAAACCTAGTAACATATATGATTTTAACACCATGAGATAAAAGCAAATATACTGAGACAGCAGCAAAGTTCAGTTTTCATGATGTGTAAGTTTGAACCAGGAAGTTTGAGTAGTAAAGGCTGAAGAGTTAGGCACAGTCCAGATCATAGACAAAACTGCGTATGTTAACAGGTGATATACGTCTTGGACATGTTTGGGTACAAATGTTGATATATGTCCGAAGCTCAGTAAGTGTGGAGATACACACTTATGGGTTGGTGGGTAAGAACAACAAATAAACCATGAAAATAGACAGGTCATGAAAGAAGAGTATACAGACAAAATGAGAACAGTGGGCCAAGGAGAGGAATTAAGAGCACCTGTCATGGTTTGAATTATGACCCCCCAAAAATGTATCAATTTGGCTGGGCCATTATTCCCAGAATTGTGTGGTTGGCCTCCATTTTGTGATTGTAATTTTATGTTAAAGAGGATTAGTGTGGGATTGTAACACCACCTTTACCCAGGTCACATCCCTGATCCAATGTAAAAGGAGTTTCCCTGGGGTGTTGCCTGCACCACCTTTTATGTCTCAAGAGATAAAAGGAAGCAAGCAGAGAGTTGGGGTCCTCATACCATAAAGCAAGCAGTGCCAGGAGCAAAGCGCGTCCTTTGGACCGGGGTCCCTGCGCCGAGAAGCTCCTCCTCTGGGAGAACATTGATGAGAAGGCCGACAGAGAGAGAAAGCCTTCCCCTGGAGCTGACGCCCTGAATTTGGGCTTTTAGCCTACTTTACTGTGAAGAAATAAATTTCTCTTTGTGAAAGCCATCCACTTGTGGTATTTGTGTTGTAGCAGCAGTAGATGACTAAGACAGCACCATTAAGTAAGGGTCAGAAGACCAAGAGATTATTCAGGAGATAGTTTAGGAAAGGGAAACACAGAAACCAAGAGAATTGAGAAGTTAATTCCAGACGCCCAGAACACTAAAAAAAGTTGTGATAAAAACACATTGTTGCTTTTCTAGAAAAATGGAAACAAAAACTGTTATTGATTTAAAAACAAATTTATAAATTACAGATTTTGTATCCATATTAACTCATTGTATCTAACTAATATAATCATTAACTCACAGGTGTTATCTAACTGCCTCTGCCTAGTACTCTAGGGACTACAGCTGTGTGCTCAGAACCCTGTGAGTGTTCTACCTCTAACCCAACCAAATGCTTGGAACCACAGGAGACCATCAGTTGGGCCAATGGGACAGGACAGCTTTTATAAACCCAATGCTCTCTAACTTTGGCCAGTTCGCTGCACAGGTAGAAAGGGTCATCATTTCCATTTGGGGGAAATGGAAAGGGCTAATTAAGGCTGATCACAGCCAGAGAAAACCAACCTATGAGTTGTGAATACTCTAGGCTTACTTGCCCCCCAGAAAACCTAGGCAATTTTTAAGCATTGAATTATCTCCTTCAAAATATGTTGAAGTCCTAACCCTCAGCACCTGTGAATACGACCTTGTTTGGGAATAGGGTCTTTAAAAGTATCAGTTAACAAGAGGTCATATGTGCAGTGTCCTTATAAAAGGAGACACAGACAGACATAGAAGACAGGCAGCCACGTGAAGACAGAGCCACAGGTTGGAACTGCAAACCAAACAATGACAAGATCACCGGCCGTCACCAGAAGCTCGAACGGCATGGAACAGATTTCCCTTCAGAGCTCTCAGAACGCATCAACACATGCAACACCCTGATTTCAGACTCCTGGCCTCCAAGAACTGAGGCAGTAAACTTCTGTTCTTATAAGCCACCCAATGTGTGGCTATTTCTTACAGCAGCCCTAGGAAATACAGGGATCCTAACAGTATCATGTCCTAACCCATTCTACACACACGAGCAGTTCAGTTTAATAGTGGAACAGTCTGCCACAAAGGACTCATGTGCCCATCTCCCTGGGTAAAACTGTTTCTTCTGTAGTTTGGAAGCCTAAACCCGTCTACAAAAGATGCAGAAATTTCCCTCCGTTGGGAGCAATCTCCCTCATTTGCGTTTTGTCACACTAAGCAAGCAGGCATGGGGGAAGAAGGGTTTCGGCAAATATTTTACCTCATTCACCTGGGTTTCAATATAAGAATTCAGGAAATATCAGAACCGGCAATGCCTTCATATCGCATGGATCTCCAGTTGATCCAGTGTGTCACATGGATCCAAGCATTCCTCGATGAGGAGGCTTCTCTACCAGTTGTGACCCAATGATCCAGGATCCTACCATTATCTTGACCTGCCTTCTTCATTCATGGTTGCATGGCTCCCACAGTGGCCCTCTAGGACAGACTCCAAACTAACATGCTATCCAAAGAAGTGTGGTTGCCTCTGCAGAGGAAGCAGGTCCTAATTTCTCTCTAGAAGACAGTCATCTACAGTGGATAAAGGCCAGTCCTCTAAACTTGGAAATTGTCTGCTTGGCAACAATAAAGATGGGAAGAGATCAATCTTTTCACTGGAGGGTACAGTAGACGTTCTGGACAAAAAATTGAAAAGCCAATCCCCTAAAATTTCGTTTCATGGAGATGACGCATCATTTTCAAGAATAGTTAGTTGAAGAGGCTCATCAAAAGCCCTGCAAAAACATCCTTAAGTCCTATCAGAAGAATATAGAACATCAGAGGGAAACAGTTAATGGCTTTGTTCAAAAGGTTCCACTTCAGGGAAGCCTCAATCTGCTTGTTCAAGAAGATGCAGGATGGTAGTGCTGGAACCGATAAAACAGAAAGAACTGCGTGAAAGCTTCAATACACAAATGGAACTGGTTGTAAATGATAGCTAGTTAAAAGCCTGATTGAAACTGCTGAAGGTGATAAATTTACTTGCTCTCTTTAGAGATTACACGGATGACAGCAACAAGGAATTAGAGTGAATCAGAAAATGTAAACTACAGTTGTGAGTTGCATGTCTCATTTTTATCAACTCATCAATGCTGTGAATTTAAATATTTTCTTTAAAAAACTTGAAAAACAAGTAATATTTAAAAATTTGTGTGAAGAAAATCAAATTAACAAATAACTCATACTTCTAATAAAGTCTCCAAGCAGTAGAAGGGGTGGCTAACATAGCTGGTGGCAGCAACTGAGCACTGATGAAGTGCACGTCTAGCTTTGAATGAGTGGAGCTGGTACTGAATCTGCACAGCTCGAGACAGGGGAAGCCACTGGTAGTGAGTGCAGTTTTAGAGATGTTTACTGAGAGAACAGTCCACGCTCCACCTCTTTAATCCTTGACCAAGTTTAAAACAGTAAAGTTAAAAAAATTAAATAAAACAAAGCAACTTCATTAGTACTTCCTCCTTGTGTTCAAATATGAGTATTAAATGAAAGGTGACTTATTCTTATCTTCCAAGTTTCCTGTCCTGTGTAGAACTATCTGCAGCTTGAAAAAAAATTATGTGCAATATTTTAACTGTTTAGGATGTGATTTTGTCTTGCTATCTCGATCTTAACCTATTTTACTAAATCTTCTTTGTAGAAAGGGGGAACAAGCACCACTTGACATAAAATTTACTAAATATTAAAACCCAATTTCTTAGATTATTTCCTGAAAACACTACACCTTATCACGGAATCATTGATCCCTGCCTTCTTTGTTCTGCTCATAGATTTAACAGGTCTTCACGAAGAACTTTTAAAACCGCACGTATATAGCACATCAAGCATTTATTAGACAAAATATTCCACGAAAAAACCATCAGTATTCATAAAGATGCTTCAATGTTTTCTAAATTGCATAACCCTTTTCTTCCATATAATAGCCTCGTAATCTCTACTTAGTAGTCTCTAACCTCCAATTATGGTAAAGTTGATAATTTCTTTATGTTTAAAGGAACAGAAATACAAGGTGAATGGCAAATGTTTATTCATTTTCTTTTTTAAAACAGTTTTATCAAGACAGTTCACATCCCATTTAAAGTGTACAATAGCTTTTAGTATGTTCAGATGTGCAATCACTAGTCAATTTTAATCTCAAAAATAAACCTGTAAAAAATAAAAATAAAAAAATAAACCTATACCCTTAACTATCACTCCCTTACCCCATCCCCCGCAGCCTGAAGCAACCTCTCTATAGATTTGCCTATTCTAGACATTAACACAAAAAGTCATATAGTAGGTGGTCTTTTGTGATTCAGTTCTTCCACTAGCATGTTTTCGATGTTTGCTCATGTTACTGCTTGAAGTTTCCTTATAATGCCTTCAGAACCACCTGTACAGCCCTTAAAACATGACATATCCACATGCTCCATCTCACTATGACCAGCCCTTTCTGACCCTCCTCATCCCAGAGTACTGAAGTATTCAATTTGAAAACTATTTACATTAACTCAGCTTTGAACATATTGTTGCACTATTTTAAATCAAGAAGCAGACACTAAAAAAAAAAAAAAAATCTTTCATGTTTTTGCTATTCCTCTAACTTCCTCCTGAAATGTAACTCTTCCATCCCTCACTTTCCAGTTTCCAAAATGGAAATTTCTTATCTTCAAGGTTACCCTCCACAGCTAGTTTCAAGAAACTATTTCCTGATCTTGCCAACATATAATCCTCTGCAGAAAGCCTACAGCACCTTTTGCTTCTACGTCTTACACGTCACTTAATCTCTCCCTCATATTCTAGTCATTCAAAAACTTACCATTTTATTTTTTGCTCTACCCTCTCCTTTCTAAATGTCTTGATGGATCTAATCTTAGTATGCCTCACAGCAGCTATTAAATTGCCTCCTACAGATTTTTTGTTTCTTTTTTGAGTTTGTGTTTCTTATTTGAGGAGGGATGATGGGGTTTTTGGTTTTTTACTAAACAAAAACTCATTAATCATCATCCATGGATGACTCTGCCTCTGTCGGTGTCTGTGACACTTGGTCACTCACCTCACCAGTGATGCCTGAGGAGTATAGTGTTGCCCGCTCTTCACGTGAGATCTTGCGCTCAAAAGCACTTTTGAGTGTGCTTTCAGGGAGCCCTCCCCTAATGTGTTTCCCTGCTCTATAGTTTCGCATAGTTGGTGTTGTCTCTGCTGCATGGTACAGGGCCGCCGATGCCAGGTTTGGAAATGCTGCCGTCTTCACTTTCTGGGCTTCAGGGTGTTTGATTGCCTTGGCATAAGGAAACCATTCTCCAGTTTTTTCACGAAGTCTCTCATATGCTTCATGGAACTTGGGTATCTCCTCTTTTACTTCAGGTATTAGGATCAAGCTCGAGTCACACTCGTTAAGGAACCTTTTAATAGCATTGAGGGTAGTCATCTGTGACCATCGAGCCACCATATGGACTTGCACCATCATCTGTTCGGCTGGACCTGTGAATTTGGTACTTAAAATTCTACGCAAGACTCTATGACACCAGGGCTGAAGAGACAAGTAGATGACATAAGCAGACACATTAATAGCAGGGTATGGTGCGTGCTCCATGTCTGTATTGACTGCTGCCTTGAACGCTTTGAACCTGTTTTCTGCAGTCCTCATATGGCTATTGTCCCGTGAGTCCTTGAACAATGCGACGAGAATGTTCAGCGTTGCATGGTATAACCCAAGTCTATGTTCTGGATCATCGGGAACTTCAGGGATTGACAACAGAGGGGTGCCATATAACTGCATTTGCCAAGTAACTGTTTGTCCATCAATGACAGGTTTGACCTTGACGACAGGACCTTTGAAGGTCGGGAAAACAGCAGCTAAGACAGTCATGCACAGGGTCCTAATAGTTCGTTTTCGCCTCATTTCTGGAGAGTATAACATTGCCAGGCCAAGCCGATGTCTATCAGCAGCAGGCAGAGCAACGATCCTCTTGGCCTCTCTGGAAAAAGGGTGCACAGGCACTGCGTCATCATCTGAACAAGTCGCCATCTGTCGGATGCGATTAGGCTTGTAGAGGAAATCCTCTGCAGAAGTTTTATGAAAGTTTCTGAGTATTTTAACTACCTAAATTGAGAAACAAGAGTAAAATGGTTTATTAAAAAACAAAATAAAACACCAAAAAATTTACTATATCACTGCTACCAAGCCCATTCTGTTGTCTAAGCAAACAAAGCAGTTCCCACTCACTCACTCTAGACTTCCTAGAAACCTAAGTAGAGTGGTGCTCACTACTAGATTACCTAACAGGTTATTTAAGTACATTTTAAGGGACCTAGAACACACAAAAACGCTCAAAAGCTGTATGAAGACTTCAATGATCATGATTAAAATTCTGAATTTTGTTGGCTTTTCTTATCTTTCAGTGTTGTTTTTGTTTTTAAATATTTATGGAGGCTAAACCTATATATGAGCCCTAGTTGTGAATATATGAAACAGTTCTATGTTACTCTGCACTCAAAGTTTACAGCCGTAACTAATAGTACTGAACCTGCTGGGACAAAAATTAACATCCACTTAGTATTTCATCCCAAACTGAAAAAACATCTAATTCACTATCTCAATATATAGTTATGCATTATAAAATTCATCAGTGACCCAGGGTGGAAAGGAGGAGTGTGCTATCACACTGCGGGGATTGCAACTAATGTCACAAAACTCTGTGTGTATAAAGTTTTGAATGAGAAATTAACTTGAGTTGTAAACTTTTACCTAAAGCACAATAAAAAAAAAAAAATTCATCAGTGATATTTTTTCTCGTGGCTCTAGGGGACAGCACCTGAATCCTAGAAGATACATAGTACTGATGAAGTTATGAGCGTTGTGTACTGCATTTGGAGTCAAGTTAGAATTTTTCTACCATATCCTACCTGAAGTACTTTGGGTAGTTTACTCTTTTCCCTACCTATAAAATTGAAAAACTGAGGCTCTGTAACTAAATGCCTACTGAATATATCCACCTAGACGTCAAGTATGTCTCTCAAAACTTCCACATCTAAAAGTGAGCTTCTGATCTCTCTTCTAACGCACATACCCAAACCTACTTTTCTACATTTCAATAAATGGCTGCTCCATTCTTCCAGGTGCTTCTTTGCTCCATAATCCATATCCACACCAAACTCGTTGCCATCGAGTCAATTCCGACTCATAGCAAACATATGCCAAAAAAGCCATTTGGCTATACCTTAAAAATATATCCAGACTGCTAAAACAGTACTTTTTTTGCCCACCTTAGTCTGGTACATTAATCCTTTTAACTACAATAATCCTTTTATTCTCAAACTACTATTCTTGCAAAGATAAAGCTATCACATTCTCAAAAGCCAACACAACGTAATCGTCCCCATGGCACTTCTCATAACTTTTCTACACATTATATGGTAACTCTGTCCCTCTGTCTCTCCAGGGTCACATATCAACTTTAGCCAACCAGATGATGAGAAGAGCACAAGGTACCTTCATTATTTCCACCTGTTCCACTGCTAAAGAACAACAAAAAAAAAAAAAACCCAAATTTGTTGCCATAGAGTCCATTCAGACTCATAGCAACCCTACAGGACAGAGTAGAACTGCCCCATAGGGTTACCAAGGAGCAGCTGGTGAATTCTAACTGTTGACTTTCTGGCTAGCAGCCTGAAGTCTTAACCAAGTAGCCTGGAATAAAAATTGTCTCTAACACAAAATGCAGCAAAGCAACTGATATTCCCTATATAGATCTCAAACAGTACTAAGAGTTTTCACTCAAGAGACAGTATGCATCTCTGTAACAGCAGGTGGAAAAGGGAAAATACTGGGGACAGAGGAGCGGTTTCCATTACTACTGCTTTACCATTGCCATCCAGTCAATTCTGACTCATAGTGACCCTTTAGGACAGAGTAGTAACTGCCCCATAGGGTTTCTAAGCCCGCGATCCTCACGGTAACAGACTGCTATATCCTTCTCCTGCGGAGCGGCTGGTGGGTTCAAAACACTGAATTGTGATTAGCAGGCAAGCACTTTAACCACTGTGCCACCAGGGCTCCTTAATATTCTAATGTTTTTCTCCATTTGTCCTTTTGACTAAAGATAAAAGATAGGAAATTTTAACTTTAATTCTAAGGGGTTTTAGAGCACAGAGAAAGGCTTAAATGTAGGGCTTTTATGATATTTGAGCAAATGCATGCAATCTTTCTTTTAAGAGAAAAGAACAATACAGTAACATTCATCCCTAGGAATTCTTCCTGTTCCTTGACAAGTGGGACAAGTGATGCTATCTCTTCCTCTGAATTCACATAAGGAAACTGAGAGACATCTCCACATTTTCCATCTTCGTTATGGACTTCACTACTAACCAATCCATTCCTCATATTTTCAGTTGATTTGACTCCATCTAAGTATTGTTTTTATTTGAACACAAAAGCAAAGGAGAAAAAAACTTTCCCATGTCTACCAAAAAGAAAAATCTTAAACTTCAAGAAAAGAGTACACTGAAAATCATTATTAGACATTCATACTGATTTAATTAATTTGGAACAAATTTCAAGGGAGTGTTCAAATTCCTTTTTGGATTAGAATTACATTCTATCAAAATAACATCTGAAACAAGTAAACCATTTACTAGAGTTCAGAAGTGGTTTTCCAACAAATTATGATATTCTTCAATCTTGTAACAAATGTTCAAACGTTGACAATGGTCTACACTTTCTTAGGGTTTTTTGAAGAGAAACATGCAGGCTTCATTTGCCTTAAAATTAAACAAAAACACATTCTACATTTCAAACAATTACCACTAAAGACAAAAGTTGCTCTGGGCATATTACAAACAGGTACAACTAAACGTACCACCAAGTAGTTTCAAAGTAGTATTTCTCAGTCTTGTAAGTTTCATGCCCCTCAATTCCATCCTCCGATTTGTTTTAAACTTTTAAGCACACGCACCAAAACAAATTCTGCAGATTTTTCTTTCAACAGCTGGCAGTTAAAATTATGAAGATATGTTCAAAAATATTATATATAATTCATTAATACTAAGTAGTAAAATTTGGAACATTAATTTCAAATTTTTAGGATGACAGTGTCAAAAATAACAGGGAAAACTAAATATGAATTTAAAAGCATGTAAGAAAATTTAATACTAATACCTATACAAAAAATAACCTCTGCAGGTAGGTAATACAGTAACATTGCAGTTAAGGTCATAGAATTTTAAAATTGAGAGGAATTAAAAATCGTATAATACAACAACAAAAGCAAAAACAAACAAAATAGATACACGGGAACTCATAAAATTATTTTTGTTCAAAAAACTTTATCAAAAAAAGTGAAAAGATACTCTTAAGAATGGGAGAAAAATTTCAAGAACCATATATCAGATAATGCTATAGTATCCAAAATATATTTAAAAACTTCTACGACTTAACAAAAAGACAACACAATCAAAAAATGGGCAAAGGCTTCAACAGACATTTCACCAAAAAGGATATTCAAACAGCCAATGACACATGAAAAGTTGCTCAGTTATCATTAGCCATTAGAGATGCAAATCAAAACTGGAGATACCACCTCATCCCTATCAGAATGGCAATGATTAAAAACTAAATAAAAAAGGAAAACAAGTGTGGCAAAACTGGGACCCTCATCCACTGCTGGCAGGGATGTAAATCGGCACTGCCACTGTGGAATGGTTCTGCAGTTCCTCAAAAAGTTGAACATTACTACCATATGACCCAGCAATCCCAACCCTAGGTATATACAAATTCGTCAAGGCTCAACTACAAATGAAACCTGGGCAGCACGTTTCAGAACAGCGGAAAGGTGGAAACAAAATCTCCATCAACAGATAAATAGATACGCTAAATCTGGTATATACACTCCTCCATAAAAAGAAATGCATGCCACAACATGGATGAACCTTGAAAACATCCTGCGGAGTCAAATAAGTCAGTCCCAAAAGGACATATACTGTATAATCTCACTTATAGGAAATGAGCAAATAAATATATTAGTGGTTAACAGGGGAGGGTGGAGGGGAAAAGGGAGTTTTTGCTTACGGTGCATTGAGTTTATGTTAACAGTGGTGGAATGATTTGAAAAAGAATAGTAAGAATGGGTGCACAACTTGAAAAATGTAATCAATGGCACATGTAGTAATTGTTAAGATGGCATATATTACATATATTTTCTCAATAAAAGACAGCGTCATACAATTCAATCTGATTTCTGGAGGGAAAGTTAATACAGGGAGAAAACAGAATTTTAAAATATTTCCTCTCTAAATTTGATCATGTATCTTTTATCAGTTCCTAAAAATAGATTAGACACTCATAAAAAGGGACAAATTTAAGTCTTTTAAAAATCCGCATCTTTTAATAAGGAAAACTGACACTTCAAACAATTCTATTCATACTACTGTATGAAGAAAGTTTACTTTTTAAAATTGGCCTACCTTCCATTTGTTGCACTCAAACATAGCACCAACAGTGGGGGGAAACTATACCACTACACAAACTTAAAACTGTACAATGAGGAATAAAGATGCTGTTTCTCTCTGCCGCGATTAAAAAATCAACGTACAAGTTGTCCATATAAGTTCCTAGCAAATGATTTATGACTTCTAAAAAAGCGTATCTTCTCCTGATTTGGCTCAATTACATTAAATTCGAGCCAAATCGATCAATACTCGCCAGCTACAGGAGGTTCAGAAGTAAATTAGCATCCCTGACCTACAGAGCTGCTAAGAGTCGGAATCGACCGGAATTTTTTTTTTTTTTTTTTTTTTTTTTTTTTTTTGATGGCGCACTGGTTCAGAGCTCCGCTGCTAACTTTTGACTCCAACCGCCGCTCCTTGGAAACCCTATGGGGGCAATTCTACTCTGCCCTACAGGATCGCTATGAATTGTAAATACTCCATAGCAACATGTTTGGTTTTTTGGTCCCCACACTTGACCTTGGGGTACAGTGGAATACCACAAGCTGGATTTAGTGGGCCTCACAATCCCAGCTTTACAGGCACTGGCTCCAGGATCTGAGTTAACGAAGGCGGGGGTATAAGGTGCATCCCATCGGAAGGCCTTGGGGGGGAAGACGTAGAAAGCAATATCAAACGGCTCTCAGCTGGACCTGTTTTCTATCCTTATCGAACAGTTAGTTGCCTGATGGGTTCTGCCTTTAACAGGTGTTTCGTCAAAACTAATAGACAAGCACAGACTTTATCAGGTACTAGGAATCGACTTGAGGGTAACGGGTTTGTTCCGTTTTTTTTTTTTTTTTTTTTTTTGGTTTAGGCATCCCTGGTGGAGCAGTAGTTAGGGGTTCCGCTAATAACCAAAAGGTCCGCCAGTCTGAAACCACCAGCCGCTCTTTGGAAATCCTATCTGTCAGTTCTACTCTGTCCTACTGGGTCGCCATGGCAATCGGCTCTATGGCAACGGGAACGGATTAGGCATCCCAGCTTCCATGCCAGATTTTCGTCTGACCACTGAAGAGTTCAATAACATTTACTCTTGGAAACTCGTTGATTAAGAGGTGCCAGACACTTTCTCCTCTTCTCTATGCTCAATGTTTTCATCGCAGTCTCTTAATTTACTGAAAACTAACGCGAATCTAAAACTCAATGGGAAAAATTAATAAATCTGTAACACCCCTTTCTTAATAGGTTGAGATCCCCTGCGCAAAACACTGACTTTAGTTCTATAACGGTTTGAGATATAGGGAAACCAGCATCTTTCAAAAGCGCTTTAAACAAAACCTAGCATACGGCCTACCCTGCAAGGGATGGGGGAAAAAGAAGAACCGCGGGGGTAGGGGAACCAAGTGCCTGCTGGCGGCTCATGGTGTGGTGGTCTGGTACCAACCCCAACAGCCCGACTTGCGCCGAACCGAGAGCCCCCTGGCAGGCGGCGCAGCCCGGCAGAGGTAAGTCACGCGACACCTTCACCTCCGAGCACTGCGCGCCGCCGGGCCCTCGACAGCCTCCCCTCCTCCTCATCATCAGGCCCAGCTCTTCCTGACGCCGCCGTTGGCCTCTCTCCAGACGGAGACCTAAGGGCTGCGAGTCCGAGGTCGCTCACCGGCACGCAGGGCCCTGCGCAGTCCCCGCTGCTCCGACGCAAACAGACCGGAGAATGGCTCACGAAGTCCGCAGTCCTAGGCCCGAGTGTGCGAGCACAGTGGCTGGGGCGTGTAGCGCCGTTGGCTCTAGGTGGGGGGAGGGGCAGCACGAACACGTCATCAGCTGGGGCCCGCGCCTGCGCAGAGCGTCCCCTAAAGATGCGGCGGCAAGCCTAACGCTTGCGTCCTTCCTCGGCCTGCCTTAAGTGGAAGGACTCTGCGGAAGTATTCGTACCTTTTGCCGATCCCCACGACTCCGTGTTTCCAGACGTGAAAGTAAAATATAGCCACTCTTATGTGGAAGTTTTAAAAATAGTCCCTTCTTTTACTGGCCTAAAGGAGACTGGAGAAACCTCAAGAGTGTGGCCCCCAGACACCCTTTTAGCTCAGTGGTGAGGTTACCTTCGAGGTTCACTGTTCAGCCTGGGAGTGGACAGCCCCGTAAAACCAAATGAGACTAACGAGGTACAGGAGTCCAGTGACAAGGGCCAGAAAGCAGAAGGGGAGTAGGAAGCTGATGATAGGGAACACAAGGTTGAGTAAGGATACTGTTGATGTGTTGTGAGATTGTTAACCATTGTTACAGGGCAACATTTGTAGTAACTGTTAAATGGGAGGCTATTTTGAGTGAGAATAACAGCACAATTAGAAGAGCGTAGTCAATGTCACTTAAATGTGTACGTAAAAAGTTTTGAAATGGGGTATCTTTGGCTATGTATTTTCACCAAAAAAAAAAAAAAGCTGAGAATTTAGAGGGTTAAAATGTTGTGGGGTTGTTAACCAAAGTCATAAAACAGCATGTGTACTACTGTCACATGAGAAACTGTTCTGTAAGCCTTCACCTGAAGTACAATCAAATATTTAAAAAAATAAAAACCACTAATCTGACATTAAATTAATTCTAATTTAAAAAAATACTTCTCACTGGTAATATCTACTTTATAAAGATAAATTAGTTCTTCAAAAAAAAAATAGTCCCTCCTCCTTTCTTTCCTAACAGGCAATTTCCTCTTGTAGAGGGAGAAAACTTAAACACACTCTCTGTTGAACAGCCCCCTGGCCCACGCCCTGGGAGTTGTCCCTGACACCTGCCTCAGACACACGTCCGGCAGCCAAGAAGTTCCATCTATTTTAATCTAGCACCTCTTGCCCACTAGAAAAGGGAAACTGCAAGTGAACAGGATCCCTGGTTTTTGTTTCGTTTTGCCCATGATTTCTCTTTTCTTATATGCATTCAGATTAACTGCTCTGATAAACAGTATATAATAATTTCTTTGTACTTATTTTTGACACATGCGTTAAATAATAAGTAAAAACAGGACGCAATAGACAACAATCTATAATTTAAAAATACAATGTAGTCACATATAGATGTAAGTGGATAGTCATATGTGCCTTGAAAGGGAAGGAAATACACCAACTATAAGCAGTCGTTTACGTAGTTTCAGATTACTTAGAAATAACAAAGTTGAAGTTCTCAGAACGTGGGATCAATCAGATTCCCACTTTTCCCTTCTCTGTTCAGTCTCACACCAGCTGCCACTCAACACTTCTTTCTCTGACGTAGCCACTCGGACTTAGGTCAGATCTCACAAGTTGAAAGGACACTATCCTTTAGATTATCAAATAGGTAAGCGCTAGCCATAAGATGAGGGGTCCACACAACACCTTTACTTCTTACCTGCTGGCCACAAATTCAGTGTTTTCCCACTAGCCCTTCGAAATGCCTCTGGGTTCGCCCTCACTTTTTACCTGCTGGTTCCCACTACTCCTTTGGGTTTGATAATTCACTTGAAGGACTCACAGAAGTTCAATACTTAGCTTATGGATTCTAGCAAGAGGATCAAAATTAGGATCAGTACAAAGAAGGTAAGCATGGGGTGATATCTGGGAGGGTTTCCATCACAAAGGTTGAGCATCCAAAAAAGAGGAAGCTACCCTCGAATGTTCATACATGTCTTTCACCAGCCGGGAAATTTTGGAGCGGCAGTGTCTGGAGCTTTTATCGGCTTCATTACATAGGCATGATTGATTGAATCGCACTCCCCTCTTTCCCTCCCTGAGGTCAGCTGCTATTAGCCTGTGACGACAGTCTTTCTCAGGTCAGGCCAGCACCCATCATTAACATAAATCCTCAGGTGATGCCCAGAGGTTTTAAGTAATAAAGGCATAATAAAGGCACTGAATTTAGGAGCCAGACTGCGGCGAAATGAACGCCAGCCTAATTAGACTTACTAACAGAGTCAGTGGAACAGTGAGCAAGATACTTCTTTATATGGAAATATTATCTGTAAAATGGATGAGACCGGCAGCCTGCCCACCATCTTGAACAGACAAAGGGCTGTGCCTGCCATCTTCTGTAATACAGGAAGTAACTCCCTGTCTTTAAGCTATCTCCTTATTTAGGTATACTTCCTGTTTCTGGCCTAGTTGAAGAAAACAAGAGATGGAGGTTGCAGGACTAGCTGAAACTGGCAAGAACTAGATCTGGCCCACCTGACATGTGCAGAACCATCCACCTATCCTCTGGTGACCCCAAACTCTGCTCCCATCAGACGGAACCAAACTTTAGTGGTCCAAGATTGGGGGAAGGCTTTCAAAGGCCACGGGTTCAAGCTTAAGATCCGGTTTGAGAGACACCCTCACCCCACACCTGGCCTTTTTTGACTGAGCAAGTGCAGAAAGGCCAGACTGCCCCAGGAACGCCTTTTCCAGCCAGACCAATCAGCAAGCAGGCCCCACCTCCCGGCGTTCCTGAAGACCCCTGACCCAATTTACTTCACCGGTATAAACCCCTTCGGCTGTTGTTCTCAGAGCTATGTTGGCATGCAAGTCGTGGTGTGCTGCTTTGCTTGGCCAACCAAATAAAGCTTCTTTGGCTTTCATCTGTTTCGTGTTTCTGTGGCCGCGCTGAGCAGAACTGGGAACAGTCCGGTTACACGGAGATGGTGATAGTACATACCTCATAGAGTTGTACAGTTCAGGAGCTTGACACTTGGAACAAACAGTAAACATTAAATATTATTATGACAAAATTACAGCCTATACAGCAATAAAGTATTTTAAAGACATATTGTACACTGAGTACATTTGCTCCTATGCTCCCATTTTTCAGCATTAAAGCACATTTTGAAAGAAAAAATCATTTCCAGTTTGGTTAACAATGATTTACTGTATTCTGATTTCAGTACCAGTATATGTGCTATCAAATATGAAAGTCATATGATTTTAAGAATTGCTGGTGAGGATACTAAAAGGAAATCTACTCCCCAACCCAGACAACCTCTCCTCAAAAATGAAAGAGAAAGAACAGTCTTATATGGAATAAGGATTAAATCAGAAGGTGATGTATCACAGGCAATCCGCTAAAGAGATTGCAAAGACAAATAGAAATCTCAACCATTAAATATCTAAGGGGATATGATCCATTACATTCATATTTTCGAGATAGTTGTTAATTTTCTAATCTTTCAGTCCCAGAGAGAGGACTGGGCCATTTAAATTTATGCTAAGCTCCTTCCTGGAAAGAGGAAGATGGGGAGAATCACCTGAAGTTACATTTCAAAGAGGTAGCTGCCAGATCTTTGAGGAGACCTCTTAGATTTGCATACTATTCAAAGAGACAAAGAAATAAGTTAAAATTATGAGTTATATAAAGTGAATTCTGAAAGAACAGGGCAGGAGGGTAGTCTCTTCCCTATTTTCAACGAGGAGAATTAAAATGTCTTCTATTCAATTTGTATTTTCCTTACAGAGTCCAGTATAACTTTGAGTAGTAAGAAAACCATCATTGCTCAATGATTTCTGGTTATAATTACCATTGCTGCTCAAACCAAGGGATTTCTCCATGTTGAATGGAAATCTTTTTTTCTGTACAATTCTCCTGGCTCTACAATGGGCTCAAACATAGCAAAAGTTGTGGGGATGGTGAAGGACCAGGCAGTGTTTCATTCTGTTGTGCAGGGTGTTGTAGAGAAAAACTTGAATGCTGTTTCAAGTTAAAACAGAAAGGCTTATTAAGGGTTTAAAACAATTGCAGCTGGAGAACTACGAAGCCCATTGAAAATGGACCCAGGTAGTCCCAGCGCAGTTTCATTAGACAAGTATTCTTATAGGGTAAAAAGAAGAACCAAACCACAGGGAGGGCAATTACAGGAAAATCAATGAATGTTGTAATAATCAGACTCTGATTGGTTACTGATTATTAATAATATAGTTAGTGATTACAGATAGTTTCACAGGATCATGGTCACAAGATGCTTACATGCATTTTGTCTACCTTGCAAAAATATCTTGCTGGCAACAGCACCCAGACAGCGCTTTTCCTGAGTATGTGTATTTTGAGGGGTACAGATGATCACTTTGTTGAGGCCCCTAGTGGCATATGGTTTCACATCCTCATTTTGACCACCAAGGAAAAACATGTTTTTCTCAAAAAACATAGCTGTTAGTCTAGAAATCCAGATTAAAATTAGATAGCATGGTCAGCATACTATGCCTCTGTCTCACTGACTGCACTGAAAAGTTTTCTTTTCCTGAGACAATAGGTTCAGTATGAGTTGGAATTGACTCTAGAGCACCTAACAACAACAATAGTCTCCTGGCTCAAGTCTAGATCACTTTATGGTGTATTCCTGTCACTGCTTCTGAATGCTCCTTTGCTTTCTCTTCATCACTTTATAATGTGTTTAAACTTGGCTCCTCTCCATCATACCACAAGGATTGGAGAAAAGTCACTAAAGGCAAAATCTACTCCCAACCCACAAAACCCCTGGGTTTTCTGAAGAGAAAGAAAAATTTTATTATTGAATAAGCATTAAATAAGAATATAGTGCATCACATGCAGTTTGCTAAAGAGAGTTCATAGACAGAAAGGAATCTTACTCTTCAGTTAGGTAAATGGATACAAACTATTACATTCATGTTTTTGAGATAAAATTACCGAATATCTTGTGTCCTTATGGCAGGATACCTTAAGTTATGCAGAGCTTGTGGGAAACTGGGAGGTAAGGGTATGAAGTTCCTTGATGACTACATTTCAAAAGAGATGGCTCTCAGGTCCATGAGGAAACATCCTTGATTTACATTCTTTTCAAAGAGACAGAGAAAGAATTTACAATTACAAGTTACTCATTGCCATGGAGTCAATACTGACTTATAGGGACCCTTCAGTACAGAATGGAACTGCCCCATAGGGTTTCTAAAGCTATAATCTTTATGGAAGTAGACCAACACATCTTTCTCCCTTAGAGTGGCTGGTAGGTTTGAACCACCAACCTTTTGGTTAGCAGCCAAGTGCTTAACCATTATCAGGGACCCTTAATATTTAGCATAATGACTGGCTAATAATCAATAATTGACAGAGATAGGGTCACTATTAGTCAGAATCCACTCAATGGCAATAGTTTTCTTTTTTTTTGTATGTTTTTATTTATTTTCAGTATTATTTGGAAGCACAATAATTGAGAAATATTCTATTCAATTGTTTATGACAAATAAATATAGTAATTAGAATATGAGATCTAAGTGGGCAGGGACACTGCCTTGATCATCACTGAGCATATTTTACTTAATATTATCCAATAATATCTAGATACTGCTTACTAATGTGTAGTAGCACCCCAAATTAACTTACAGCTCCCAATATGAGATGGTGGCTATGCTAAGATTTGAGGCCAAAACTCCATTTTGAGTCGAAAATAACTTCTGTGTCAAGAATGCAGCCTGTCATTTCCGTAACTCTCCACTGTACCCTGAGAAAATTACTTGGTAAACAGTTTGAGAGAAGAATGTAATTTTGCTTGCTTAAAGCTTTCACTTGCTTAAGAATGCAATCTACTCAGGAAATTGGGTCCAAAACAATGCTCAAAATAGATGCTTACTCAAAATAAACCTTAGAATTATGTGCATCCTCCCTGCAGTAATGCAAGGAGGGTCTCATGATTGTTTCTAGGCTAGATGGACCCAATTTAATGATTACTTTGTAACTTAAAAAGAATTCTTTTAGAAACATATGTAATCTCCTACCAATCAGGTGTACCCTCACCCAATTTTGTAACCATTACTGAAAAAATGGTGTGGCTGAGGCGTGTGACCTCCTCTAACTTCACAAGGGGACAGGATAATCCAGACCAACAGCTTAAGGTTGATTCCTATGAGGCAGAGGTCATTCATGCCTCGCTCTGCCATCTTTACCAATTCTGACACAACCATCCCTCCCACAGCACTTTCTACTTCTGTGCTGAATTTGATAATTCATTGCAATGGCCACACAGACCTCACAGACAATACTCACAATTATGGGGCCTACCAGGGAAGTAACAGGTTACAATTCAGATTCAGGAACACTCAGGATACAGTTCTTCCATCAGGACAGCCTCTTCTCAGTTGTGCCCACAAGCACACATACCTCTCTCTGGCCCTTGGCCTCTGTCCTGCTTGGGCAAGTGTTACAAAACTCTTTTAACCTGCCAATAAGTGTCCCGAGGTACCCCACTCTGCCAGTAAGCCTCAGCCTGAAGGTGTTTAGCTCTAGCTCCATGGGTCAGCAAACTTATCACCATCAAGTGCCCAGAGGCACCCTACTCAACCAGCAAGACTTCTGCCCAAAGGTACTCAGCTTTCTCGCTCCATGAGCTGGAAAGCCCACTGCACCATCTCCTGCTAGTCTCTCCTGCTGGTCTCTCCTACCACTGTTTCTCTGCCAACACTTCTCACCATCTTCAGCGTTACAGCTAGTCTCCTGGTTCCAGGAGCTTCTCAGTGCAGGGATTCTGGGTCCAAAGGACATGCTCTGCTCTTGGCTCTTCTTCCTTGGTGGTGGTGAGATCCTCTTTCTGCTCTGGAATTGGCTCTCTTTTAAGCCTAGTGGGATGGGACAACTGACCAGTCCCCTTGGTGGGCCACAATTACCTTATTAGAACAGTCTCACCCAATCACTTGGATGGGAGTTACAATACTATGGCAAGAGAAGCCACACAAAAGTGATCTATCATACTGCAGTTACCTAAATGTCAACCAATTACTGAAATTTTGTTGAAGTTCCTTGTATAAAAATTATAAAAATTCCCTGAACTGTCTTCTCTTTCGATCACTTAGTTCAGAATCCTCTGGACCTCGTGATTCCCAATTGGTGAATTTTAGTTTCCTAGTTCTTCAATAAAACTCTTTGCTTTAATTTTAACAGCGATGCCAGTTCGCTCTTTGACATGTATTAGTGTTAGAAATTATGCAATTCAAAGGCACGTTATTGATATGGAGACACTAAAAATTATTATGAGGTATCTGACCTGAGTAAGAGAAGCTGGAAATGGGTTCCAGGTTTACAATTCACTCTGTGTAGAAAACCTGTAGAACCAGAAAACTAAACTGGTTAGGGCAGTTTTGTCTGTTATCTAAGTGAATGTAGTTTTTGGTTGTAACAAAGCCAAGAAGTTTTTATGTAACTTCTACATTTCCAGAGATAGTTATGTAGTAACTAACCAACAAAGCACCCATATCACCAAGTAGTAACTATCTTTCCTCACCAAGCACCAATCAGAATTTTGTTAGCTTATTTCCAAAGTATCCTTAACACAAAGAGCTCATCTCTACAGTTTGTTCCCAAAACACACACAAAAAAACAAACCCATTGCCGTTGAGTTGATTCCGACTCTCAACAACCCTATAGGACAGAGTAGAACTGCCCCATAGAGTTTCCGAGGAGCACCTGGTGGATTTGAACTACTAACCTTTTGGTTAGCAGCCGTAGCTCTTAACCACTATGCCCAGGGTTTCCGAGTTTGTTTCCAAGGAGGCTTAAAATAAAACTGTAAGCCACCAATCAGTGTAATGGCACTAAGTAGATTACTAGTCAATAAAGCTCTGTAAACCAATCACTATTAAGGTCCCGCTTTGTTATCCTGCCTTTGACAATGATGTATCTTTACTTCCTTCTGTCACAGTATATTAGCTGCTCCTCACTGTAAATCAGTGGATTCTGCTAGTCTCTTGTGCCTGATGCATACTGGCAGATCCCTCATTATAATGATTGTCTTTGTCTCTGTCTTGGCTTAATAAAAATATTTTTTAATTAAATTTGAGTCTAGGGTCTTTTTCCCTACAACATTATCTTCAGCAACCCTGAGAAGTTGAGGACCCAGAGTTCTGGCACCAATATGAGCCACTTGAAACTTATTTATCTCCACAGACTCTTGGGTGTCACTAGGGTAAGCCCTCTTGAATTCAAGTTCTGCTTTCTTGCGTACAGTTTTCTGAGATTTATTGAAGGATCTGGTTTCATTTTGTTCTTACAAGAGTTAAGCTTTGCTAGTGGCAGTAATAGAGGTTCTGGGTTTGCACAAAACACAGTCCTAGAAGTTTTTGAGTTTTTGGAATCTCAGGCTCCATAAGCTGCAAGAAACAAAGGGCACAGGTCAGCTGGTTAAAAGCCATTAGGGCAGCCACCAGCTGCAGAAAGCGGTTCAAGTCTCCTGTGACAGGATAAGCCAGATCAGAGGATGGGCCAGAAGCAGTAGGGTACCTGATGGCCACAAGACAATGCCCCTGCAACTCTCAGGCACACATGGTTTAAGCAATACACTCTCCAAACCTCACTACGCACCCTGTCAAGATTTTACGGAGTCCGAGAGTCCAAAACTCTGAACAAACTCACAACTTCTCTGTAAATGGTAAATACCATATCCAGGGGACTGTCTGTAAAATATGTGGCCACTTCGGGGTTCTTTTCAACTATCTGAATTGAACCTTCTGTGCATTAAATTAGAACAGAAAGGCTCCTGAATTAAAAAGCTTTTAAGAGACATCAAGAAAGCAGAATTGCTTTTCTGTAGGTTACTGTATCCAAATTAACAAAACAAAACAAGGAGCTACAATGTCAAAGCCCTGCTCCTATCTGCCCTTTTAAAATCCGTCCTAATATGGACATCGAGGGTACTTTCCAATCAGAGAAACTAGTATGTTTAAAAGAAGAGACTAGGTCTCTAACAGGCGGAATGAATTAGGCTCAGAAGAAATGAAACCAGGTTTCCTATGATTGTTTCAAAGGAATCCCAGAAGATTGACTCCCGGTTAAGAACTGTATTTGACTCTGGGAAACCAAAGTTTACACCTAATTCTTAACATGGCTCAAAAATGATCCTGGATCCCCCACCCCTACCAAGACACTGGTTTGGAGTTTATATTTTAAACGGAATATACTAGAAATAATTTAGAATTTCAGTGGTTACTTTGAGAAAACAAGTTCTTTTTCCCTCCCATTTTAGGAAAATTATTTCGCATTTGAGTTGCCTCTTCTTTCCCCTGAGGAACTTTTGTTTAATGCTCAGGTTTTGTCAGAAGTTTTAATTACATCCTTCTAAGACTCTGGCAAGTTAATAAGTTTATCTAGGACCTGTTTTTTGTGTTAAATTGATCTGATCTCATCCAAAAAAAATTAATTACTATATACTTTTTAAGAAACTAGGTTCCCCTATGTTTGTGTTGTATGTTATTGTACAAGCCTTGTTTTTGAGCTGGCCTCACAGACAAGTGAATGTATATGGTTTTCTGTTTCATTTTGCTTCTGTCTTGTCTCAGGAAGCTATGACTAATTGTTACTAGGTTTTTTTCTTTTTTCATGAAGCAGTCTTTTAAATCTTTTAAGTCTTATGTGTCAGGCTTTCAGTAGCTACATTGAGAAAAATTTGATTTAAATTGGTCTATTTGAAAAGTGCACTGAAAAAAAGGATGAATTGTTTATTTTTAATTGGTATAACAAGGCCTTAAAGAGACAAATTATTCTAAATTGCTTTTCTAAGGAATCCTATGAAGCATGTAAAAGACGGGACTATGAAAATATAATAATTTCCTATCTCTGGATGGTATTATTACTTTCTTAGATTATAATATTTCCTCAAAGAACTTGCTCTGATTGGTTTAATGATAAATAAGCATTTATATAAATTAAATAATCCTGATATTCTCAGGGATCAATGAAAATAAATTTGTTCTGACAATGGTTTTTATGTCAACCTTGAAAACAAAATCCTAAAAGAAAAAACCTTCTAAGTAACTTAAGCTAGATATTATATGAAATATGTTTTATTTAAAGAAAAGAAGTAATGTTTATTAATTCCAGTATGACAAGAAATAGAAGGCTCACAGGACTGGGAAAATTTAGACTCCCATATAATAGCTTTCTGAATCCCCAGCACTGAGAACACTGAATGCAAAACAAGAGAAACAAAGTAAAAAGCCCTTCTTAAGTTTTATGACTCTAATTTTCGTGAATTAACTTTAGAAAGAGTTTTATAACGTCCACAGTTAACTAAAACAGAAGAAATTGGAACATAGGAAAAAGGTAAACTACTTACCAAGAAAATAATAAAAACTGGAAGGAAAGAATTTAATTATCTCTTGTATTTCAAAATACCTAAGCCAATTTAAACATATGCAAATTAATTAAGATTATGTTTTTCTTTGTATAAGTCCTTCACATCCCTGGTTAGATTTATTTTATTCTGTGGGGACCTGGTGGCACAGTGGCTAAGAGCTATGGCTGCTAACCAAAAGGTTGGCAGTTCAAATCCACCAGCTTCTTCTTGGAAACCCTGTGGGGCAGTTCTACTCTATCCTGTAGGGTCACTGTGAGTTGGAATAGACTTGATGGCAACAGGTTTGGTTTGCTTTTTTTTTAATTCTCTTAGATGCTATTGTAAATGGAATTGTTTCTCTAATTTCCCTTTCAGATTTTTTAACTACTGGTGTATAGAAAACCAGCTGATTTTTGTTTGTTGACTTTGTACCCTGTAACTTTGCTAAATTCCTCTATTAGCTCCAGAAGTTTTCTTGTGGACTCTTTAGGATTTTCTGTATATAGGATCATATATCCATGAATAGAGATAATTTTACTCTTCTCTTCCAATCTGGATACCTTTTATCTCTTTTTATTTTCTTATTACTCTGGCTAGAACTTTTAATACAATATTGAATAAAAGTGGTGAGAGCAGGCACCCTTGTCTTGTTCCTGATTTTAGGGGGAAAGCTCTTGGTCTTTCTCCATTAAGTATAATGTTGGCTGTTGGCTTTTCATATATGCCCTGAATCATACTGAGAAATTTCCCTTATATTCCAATCTTCTTTAGAGTTTTCATTAAGAAATGGTGTTGGATTTTATCAAATGCTTTTTCTGCATCCATAGAGATGATCATGTGGTTCTTTTCCTTTATTCTATTGATGTGGTATATAACGTTTACTGATTTTCTAATGTTGATACATCCCTGCATTCCTGGAATAAATCTCATTTGATCATGGTGTGTGACTCTTTTAATACGCTGTTGGATACTGTCCATTAGTATTTTGTTGAGGATTTTTGCATCTGTTATCATAAGGGATATTGGCTTGTAATTTTCTTTTCTTGTGGTGTCTTTGACTGGTTTTAGCATCAGGGTTATGTTTCTTCATAGAATGAATTAGGTAGTATTCCTTCTTTCTCTGTCTTTTGGAAGAGTTTAAACAGTATTTTTATCAGTTCTTCTCTAAATGTTTAGTAGAACTTCCAGCGAAGCCATCTGGTCCAGGACTTTTGTTGTTGTTGCTGTTGGGAGATTTTTAATCACTGATTTGATCTCTTCACTTGTTATGGGCTGTTGAGACTCTCTATTTCCTCTTGATCCAGTTTGGGTAGGTTGTGTACTTCTAAGAATTTGTCCATTTCATCTAGGTTATCCAGTTTGTTACAACACAGTAGTTCATAATATTCTGTCATAATTCTCTTTATTTCTATCACGTCAGTTGTAATGTCGCATCTTTCATTTTTTATTTTGTTTTTTGGTTTTTTTTTTTGCACCTTTCCTCTTCTTTTCTTTGTCAGTCTAGCTAAAGTTTTGTCAATTTTGTTGACCTTTTCAAAGATCCAACTTCTTTTATTGATTCTCTCTATTGTTTTCTTTTCAATTTTATTTATTTATGCTCTCATCTTTGTTATTTCCTTTCTTCCAGTAGGTTTAGGCTTAAGTTTACTCTTCTCCTTCTAGTTCCTGGAGTTGACGAGTTAAGCTGTTAATATGAAAATTTTCTTCTTTTTTTATGTAGGCATTTATTGCTATAAGTTTCCCACTGAGTGCTGCGTTAGCTGCATCCCATAAGTTTTGGTACGTTGTGCTTTCATTTTCATTTAACTCTAAGAAATTTGTGAATTCTATTTTGATTTCTTCGTTGACCAATTGGTAGTTTAATCATGTGTTGTTTAATTTCCATACGTTTGTGCATTTTCCAGGTTTTTTTCTGTTATTGATGTCTAATTTCATCCCATTGTTTTCAGAGAAAATACTTTGTATGATTTAAATATTTTTAAGTTTATGCAGACTTGCTTTGTGACCTAAAATGTGGTCTATCCTGGAGAATGATCCATGTGCACTGGAATAGAATGTTTATTGTGTTGGTTTTGGGTGGAGTGTTCTATATATGTCTGTCAAGTCTAGTTGGTCTGTAGTGTCATTCAGACCCTCTGTTTACTTGTTGATGTTCTTTCTAGATGTTCTGTCCAATATTCAAAGTGGAGTATTGAAGTTTCCAACTCTTATTGTAGTACTGTCATTTCCTTCAATTCTTTCGGTGTTTGCTTTATATATTTAGGTACCCTGATGTTGGGTGCATATATTTATGACTGTTAAATCTTCTTGAATAAATGACCTTTAATCACTATATAATGTCCATCTTTATCTTTTTTGACAGATTTTAACTTAAAGTCTGCTTTGTCTAATATTAAGATTGCCATTCCAGCTTTCTTTTAGTTATTGCTAGCATTAAATATTTTTTTCAAACCTTTTACTTTCAACTTATTTGTGTCCTTGGGTATAAGGTGCATCTCTTGTGAACAGAATATAGTTGGATCATGTTTTTTCTATCCATTCTGCCACTCTCTGCCTTTTGATTGGAGCATTTAGTCTGTTTACATTCACTGTAATTACTGATAAGAAGTGACTTACTTCTGCCATTTTATTATTTGTTTTGTGTGTCTTAAGCCTTCTTTGTCTTTGTACTTTACTGCTGTCTGCTTTTGTGTTTTGTTATTTTATTGTAGTAAGCCTTGTTGGTTCGCTTCTCCTTCCCTTTTGTGTATACTTTTTAAAGTATTTTCTTAGAGGTTATCATGAATATTACATTTAAGAGCTTATATTTATAACATTCTAGGGTAAGTTGGTACCAACTTAACTTCAGTAACATACAAGAAATTCTACATCTACACTCTTCCTATCCCCTCCTTTTGTTGTTATTATCACTAACTACGACTTTATATTTCATGTGCCCTGTAACATAATTTTATCCATGCAAAGGACAAAATATTTAGAGTTATCAAGCATGAATACCTTGTTACTAGAACTCCCATTAGTATTTTTTGTAGGGTAGGTCTGGTGACATGAACTCTTACAGCTTCTGTTTGTCTGGGAATGTTTCAGTTTCACCCTCATTCTTGCAGGATAGTTTTTCTGGGTATAGTATTCTTGGTTAGTTTTTTTTTTCTTTCAGCACTTTAAGTATATCATTCCATTGCCTTCTGGCCTTCAACGTTTCTGAGGAAATATCAGCACTTAATCTTACTGGGGATCTTTTTTATGTGACTGTTTGCTTTTCTCTCACTGCTTTCAGGATTTTCTCTTTATCTTTAATTTTTGCATGATGTGTCTTGGTGTACATCTCTTTGGGTTTATCCTGCTTGGGGTTCTTTGAGCTTCTTGGATTTGTATATTCATGTCCTTCATTAGATTGGGGAAATTTTCTGTCATTATTTCTTCAAATATTCTTTCTGTGCCTTCATCTCTCTCATCTCCTCTAGAATATCCATGATGTGTATATGAGATCTCTTTTTATTGTCCTATAATTACATTAAACTGTGCTCAGACATCTTGAGCCTCCATTCTTATTGCTCTTCAGCATCTGTAATTTTAACTGTCTTATCCTCTAATTCACTGACTCTTTCTTCTGCCTGATTAAATCTATAGGTAAGTCCTATTGTGTTTCTTGTTTCAGTTGTCGTCTATTTAAGTTGCAAAATCTCTCTTTTTAGGTCCTCATTTTGTTATTGCATTGCTTCCCTTACTGCTTTTATAGCTCTTTGTCTGTTTTCCCTTAGTTTTTAAATTATGTTTAATGTTGTTGTAGTATATGTTTCCATTTTTTTCAATATTTGGTCATCTCTAGATGTGCATTTACTCCCTTTGTAATGTTCATTTGTATGGGCCATTGTTTCTCTGTTCTTTGTGTGTTTTGTAATTTTTTTGTTGGGGCATTGGAATTTTTGAGGATATTAGCAGTTTTCCCCAGTACTTGATGTTTTTGTCTGCTTTACTTTCTGCAAGAAACTCGTAGGTGTGCAGAGTCTTTGGCCTTTGCTTATCGTTTCCTCTCCCTCTTTATGACAGCTCCTTCTCCCTCCCTGGTTTAATTGGGATTTAAGAGTTCCAGATCTCATTTTCAACTTCCAGTCTCTCCCAAACACACCAAAGAACATGCTGTGATCAATCCGTCCACCAGAGGGCACAACAACTGAGGTGAGATATTGTGCACTAATGAATCTGTCCACTAAGTGGTGCAGTTCCCCCCCCCCCCCCCCCCCCGGTTATTACTCCCTTCTCTGTTTCTGCAATCCTGCTTTTAGTGAGAAAACCCACACCCACTGAGGTCCATTCGTGGCTAGGTGTTGCCCTCTGTTTTTGCTGGAGGCTTCCTTCCCTGCTCTGTGAGAGTTGCTTATATCTGAGCTGGCATTCAGGAGAAGCACATGCAGAATTTCCTCTGTTTCAGGAAGAGGGCTGATCCCCAGAGGATCTCCAGAAGATGCCTTGTTGGTTTCAGAGCCCTAGTGGCCCTGTGATGGTTGGGGGAGCAGTCTCAACTTAGGTGACCCACCTTGTGACTCCACTGTAAAGAACCTATAATGTTTGTAATCTTAACTATCATATCCTCTAATTCACTGATTCTTTCTTCAGCCTGATTAAATGGGAACAGACTCCACTGCACAGGCCTTCTGTAGCAATCTGCAGTAAGCTTGCAGCTGACAGTGGGTGGGGGAGGTGCTGGCACAGTCCAAATAGACCCCCAGGGAGGTCTCTCTTGTTGCTCTAAGAGCACCCCTGGAGTATGTTGGCTGTGGGTGTATCCTCCACTCAAGATGACTGCTTCCTAGTACACAGCAGACTCAGTCAGTAGTCCTCAGCACTGATCAGAAGGGGGAGCCAGCATACCCACACTGAATCCCCTGGAGGACTGTCCTTTTGGTTTCAAAGGCCTCAGCTATGGGGTGTGCAGGGAAGTAGATTGAGTGTTGACTATCAGATCAGACTGCACTGCGCTCCACTACTATAGCAGTTCACAGTAGGCTTGCAGCCAACAGTGTCCAGGTTTGGGAGGTGCTGATACACTCCAAATGAACCCTTGGGAAGGTCTGCCTTGTTGATTTTAGAGCAGAAGCTTGGGGTCCTGTCTCTTTGTACAGGCAGAGGGTGTGTGATTAAAGAAAGAGACTCTTTTTTGGGGGCCACTTCCCAGTTCACAGCAGCTGGTGGCCCATGTGGCTGAGGGAGGAGCAAGGATGGCACAAGAGGCAATTTTCTTGCTGCGTGTGACTCGTTGCTGATTTGTTGATTCTTGCCTGTCTGCAGTTCCCCACTGCATTCTTCTGCTCCCCAATTTAGGTCCCTCAAAGCCAAGCACCATTTTCTTGTTGTATTTCTTGTTGTATTTGTAGACTTCTTTGCCTGTTGAGCCAGAAGCATAAGGAGCCCAAAGTGGCCAGGTGACATTCTTAACTTCCAGTTCAATGGAATCAGTGATGTGTCTCCAGGTGGGAGCATTCCTCCCTTTGGAACTAAGACCTCTAGGCCTGCAGAGCATAAGGTCTAGGGGACAGGAAGCAAAAATTTTGCAAGTGGGTCACTAGGGGTAATACTGAGTGGTGCCACTCCCATTTCCACTCCTTGATTCCTGGACCTGTAAATCCCGGCTGTGGGAGAAACAGCACCATATATTGGACGCTGGTTTAAAGCATATACAGCCTCCTGGAGAACATTGCCCCAACCCTGCAAGGTTTGCCATGTAGCTGGCACCATAATTGTGTCTTTAGAAGGTAATTCCATCGTTCTATCATGCCAGCTGCTTCAGGATGATGGGGAACATGGTAAGACCAGTGAATTCCATGAGCATGGGCTCACTGCCACACTTCATTTGATGTGAAGTGCGTCCCTTGATCTGAGGCAATGCTGTGTGGGATACCATGACGGTGGATAAGGCATTCTGTAAATCCACAGATGATAGTTTTAGCAGAAGCATTGCATGCAGGGAAGGCAAATTCATATCCAGAGTAAGTGTCTATTCCAGTAAGGACAAAATGCTGCCCCTTCCATGATGGAAGTGGTCCAATGTAATCAACTTCCCACCAGGTTGCTGGCTGATCACCTCTAGGGATGGTGCCATATCAGGGACTCAGTGTTGGTCTCTGCTGCTGGCAGATTAGGCACTCAGCAGAGGCTGTGGCCACGTCAGCCTTGGTGAGTGGAAGTCCATGCTGCTGGGCACATGCATAACCTCCATCCCTGCCACCATGGCCACTTTGTTCATGAGCCCATTGAGCAACGGTAGGAGTAGTTGGGGAAAGAGGATGAGTGGCGTCCACAGAATGCGTCATCCTATCCACTTAATTGTTAAAATCATCTTCTGCTAAGGTCACCCTTTGGTGAGCATTCACATGAGACACAAATATCTTCACGTCTTTAGCTATTCGGGCTAAATTCCAGATAAACCCTTGTCTCCAATTTTCCAATCATGTTCCTTCCAAATCCCTGACCATCCAGCCAAACCATTGGCCACAGCCCATGAATCAGTACATAATCGCACATCTGGCCATTTCTCCTTCCAAGCAAAGTGAACAACCAGGTACAGTGCTCAAAGTTCTGCCCATTGAGAGGATTTCCCTTCACCACTGTCGTTCAGGGAGGTCCCAGAAAGGGGCTGTAGTGCTGCTGCAGTCCACTTTCGAGTGGTGCCTGCATATCATGCAAAACCATCTGTAAACCAGGCACAAGTTTTCTCTTCCTCAGTCAACTGATCATAAGGAACCCCCAATAAGGCCATAGGTGCAGACTGGGAGATGGAAGGTAATGTGACAGGAGTGGAGACCATGGGCATTTGGGCCACTTCCTCATGCAACTTACTTGTGCCTTTGGTTCCTGCTTGGGCCCGATCTCGAATATACCACTTCCACTTAATGATGGAGTGCTCCTGTGCACGTCCAACTTTATGGTTCTGTGGGTCAGACAACACCCAGTTCATGATGGGCAGCTCAGGCCTTATGGTGACTTGGTGTGCCATGGTTAAGTGTTCAGTCTCTACTAAGGCCCATTAACAAGCCAGAAGTTGTTTCTCAAAAGGAGAGTAGTTATCTGCAGAGGATGGCAGAGCTTTGCTCCAAAATCCTAAGGGTCTGCACTGTGATTCACTGATAGGGGCCTGCCAAAGACTCCAAACAGCATCTCTATCTGCCACTGACACTTCAAGCACCATTGGATCAGCTGGATCATATGGTCCAAGTGGCAGAGCGGCTTGCACAGCAGCCTGAACCTGTTGCAGAGCCTTCTCTTGTTCTGGTCCCCACTCAAAACTAGCAGCTTTTCAAGTCACTTGATAAATAAACCAGAGTAGCACACCCAAATGAGGAATACGTTGCCTCCAGAATCCAAAGAGGCCCACTAGGCGTTGTCCCTCCTTTTTAGTTGTGGGAGCAGCAAGATGCAATAACTTACCTTTTACTTTAGAAAGAATGTCTCGACATGCCCCACACCACTGGACCCCAGAAATTTCACTGAAGTGGAAGGTGCCTGAATTTTTGTGGGATTAATCCCCCACCCTCTAGCACACAAGTGTTTTATCAATAAGTCCAGAGTCATTGACGCTTCTTCCTTGCTAAGCCCAATCAGCATAATGTCATCAATGTAATGGACCAGTGTGATGTCTTGTGGAAGGGAAAGGCAATCAAGTTCCCTGCAGACTAAATTATGACATAGGGCTGGAGAGTTAATGTAGCCCTGCGGGAGGCAAGTGAAGGTGTATTGTTGGCCTTGCCAGCTGAAGGCAAACTGCTTCTGGTGGTCCTTTGAAACAGGTATGGAGAAAAAGGCATTAGCCAGATCAATAGCTGCATACCAGGTACCAGGAGATGTATTAATTTGCTCAGGCAGTGAAATTACATCTGGAACAGCAGCTGCAATTGGAGTCATCACCTGGTTAAGTTTTTGATAATATACTGTCATTCTCCAAGATCCATCTGTTTTTTGCACAAGCCAAATAGGCGAGTTGAATGGGGATGTGGTGGGAATCACCACCCCTGCATCCTTCAAGTCCTTGATGGTGGCAGTAATCTCTGCAATACCTCCAGGAATGTGGTATTCCTTTTGGTTTACTATTTTCCTAGGTAGAGGCAGTTCTAATGGCTTCCACTTGGCTTTTCCTACCATAATAGCCCTTACTCTATTTGTCAGGGAGCCAATGTGGGAGTTCTGCCAGTTGCTGAGTATATCTATTCCAATTATGCATTCTGGAACTGGGGAAATCACTACAGGATGGGTTCAGGGACCCACTGGACCTACTGTGAGATGGACATGAGCCAAAACTCCATTAATAACCTTACCTCCATATGCCCACACTCTGACTGGTGGGCCACAGTGACGTTTTGGGTCTCCTGGAATTAGTGTCAGCTCAGAGCCAGTATCCAGTAATCCCCCAAAAGTCTGATTATTTCCTTTTCCCCAGTGAACAGTCACTCTCATAAAAAGCCGTAGATCCCTTTGTAGAAGGCTGGTAGAAAGATTAACAGTAAAAATTTTTGGTAGTGTATTGGAGTCCTTCCTCAAGGGGATCCAGCTGCCCCTTCATTCAAGGGGTTGTGGGTCTTTAAACTCGCTCATATCTTGGAATTGATTGAGGGACCCTGACTCTATTCTGGTGATTCGAGTTAGACTGCTGTTCACCTGACCTAGAATTCATCCATTTGTATAGATCAAGTAAATATTTAGTAGATTTCCTATCTATTTCACTGCTAGGGACACTATAACTAAGTAGCCAACGCCATAAGTCCATACGAGTCAGACTATTCTGATTACTGCTTTGACTCCTCTGTCCATTACTGTAACCACGCCCACCTTGTTTTTGTCAATTGAGTGCAGCCACTTGGCCCTTACTACCACGGGGTCCAATCAGCCACATTGTGTTAGGTGTCTTAATTCAGTTACGGCAGCTCCCACTGTCAAATCTGGCTTACATAAAACAGCAATCACAGCAGACTTCAAGGATGCTGGAGCTCCCTTCACAAATTTGTTCCTCACAGTTGTGGTAAAAGGTGTGTCCTCTGGACACTCCATGTGTGGGTCTGTTGGTCTAACCTGATAAATCCACTCTAGCATGCCAATTTCCCTAAGCCTTTGGATACCTTCTTCTACAGTATACCAAAGCAGGTCTGGTACTTCAACTTGATTTAGTGTCAGCCACCTCATACTCCATGCTTCAGCAACCCAGCCAAATAAACTATTAGATCCTTTCCTAACTTCTCTAGCTGAAACATTGAAGGAACAGTCTGCGCTCAGTGGACCCATATCAATAAACTCAGACTGATCCATCTTTATGTTCCTTGCTCCATTATCCCACACCCTTGATAGCCATTCTCACACATATTCCCCAGGTTTTTGTTTGTACATATTAGAAAACTCAAGTAGTTCTTTTGGAGTGTAGCGTACCTCCTTCTGGGTCACACTTCGTACTTCACCTATTGGGGCTCACTGGGACTTAAGCCTAGTTATAGGTCTAGAAGCCAGAATCGGTAGTGTGGAATTGTTTTGAGAACATTCAGCATTATCTTGTAAAGCATCTGCCTCAGGCGATGCTCCAGGCAAGGACTCAGGCAAGTGCTCTTTAGAGGCAGCTGGGGGCTAGGGCTAATCTCCTCAGATGGTAGTGGAGGGGCTAATGGTTTTTCTGGGCAGGGTGGTTTAGCAGACAAACATGAAGTAATCTCTTCAGATGGGACTGGTTCTGCTGGCAGGAGTGATTCAATGGAATTTACAGGCTCAGTGTCCCCAGATTCCTGATTATCTGCCCATATGTCCCCATCCCAAGTCTCAGGATCCCTTCTTTTCCCAATCAATGCCCTTACTTTATCCTCAGACACCTCTCAAGATTTGCAATTGAGCTGGCATTGTAATTCAGCAGCTCTTACAATAAGACTCTGGGTTTGGTTTTCAGCAATTTCGGCTCTGTTACTACAAGAAATAAGGCTTTCTTTCAAAGCACAAGTGGAAGCCTTGAGGTCATGTATGCGGCACTTGAGCCTTGACTCTGAAGCCCTGAGCACATCTCTTTCCTTCATCAGTTTGTCTAGTGAAAGTAGGACAAACCAACCAGCTTCCTTACACTTCTCATTCTGACAAAGCTGTAGAAAGATATCACACGTGTGTTCACCCTGAGCCTCATCTTTCACCAGTACCTGATCTACTGGTGGTGATATTTTGCATATTAGTATCGCCACTTCACTCCATGGACTAGCAGTGACCTCTTTACTGCTGGAAGCAGAGTCATCAACATCTTTATGACTAACCAGACCTGAGAACCAATTTAGAAAACTCATCCTTACAATTTTGTTTCTCTAGAACCACTCCCGGTACCAAATGTCTTAGGCTGGTTCTCTAGAGAAGCAAAACCAGAAAAGTGTATAAATATATATATAGAGAGAGTTTATATCAAGGAAACAGCTCACGCGATTGTAGAGGCTAGAACATCCCAAGTCCATGGATCAGAGTAGAGGCCTCTCCCAAGTCACACAGCTGCAGAAGCTGGCAAGCCCAAGATCAGAAGGTCGGAGAGCAGGGCTCCCACTCACAGGCTGTGCAGATCGACGAATCCCAGGTTCGGCAGATAAGCTGACAGCTCAAGTCCCAAGAACGGGAGATGAGACAACAGGAAGCAGCCAGAGGATCCAGAGAGAGCAAAAAGCCAGAACGTCTGCTTATATACAGATGCAGGCCACAACCCCAAGGAGACTCCCTTTCATCTGATTGGCTATTCACAGTATATTCAATCATGGGAGTGATTACATTAAAACACGGAGAATCATGGCACAGCCAAGTTGAAACACAATCTTAACCATCACACTCTGTTATAATCCTTTTTTTTTTTTAGTTGAGTCTGTTGTAATGTCCCCCATTTCATTTCTTATATGGGTTATTTATGTCTTCTCCTATTTTTCTGTTGTCAATCTGGCCAGTGGTTTATCAATTTTGTTGATCCTTTCAAAGATCCAACTTTTTGTTTTGTTGATTCTTTCTGTTGGTTTTCTAGTCTCTATTTCATTCATTTCTGCTCTGATCTTTATTATTTCCTTTCTTCTAATGGCTGTGGGCTTTTATTGCTGTTCTCTTTCTATTTGTTTGAGTTGTGTAGTTAATGTTTTGATTTTGTCCCTTTCTTCTTTTTTTTGATGTATGCACCTATTGCTATAAATTGTCCTCTGAGGACTGCCTTTGCTGTGTCCCAAAGGTTTTGGTATGATGTGTTTTCCTTGTTGTTTGGTTCTAGGAATTTTTTTATTCCATCTCTGATTTCTTCTGTTACCCAGTGATGTGTAAACAGGGTGTTATTCAGTTTCCATGTAATTGATTTTTTTTCCTTGGGCTTCCTTTTGTTAATTTCTACCTTGATGGCTTTGTGGTCAGAGAAGATACTTTGTATTATCTCAACGTTTTGGATCTTGTTGAGGATTGCTCTGTGGCCTAAGATGTGGTCTATTCTGGAGAACGTTCCATGTGCATTGGAAAAGAATGTGTACTTTGCAGCTGTTGGATGGAGTGTTCTATATATGTCTATGAGGTCAAGTTGGCTGATTGTGCCCTTTAGGTTTTCTGTATCTTTGTTGAGTTTCTTTCTAGATGTTCTGTCCTTAACCGAGACTCGTGTGTTGAAGTCTCCTATTAATTGTGGAACTGTCAATTTCTCTTTTCAGTGTTGTTAGAGTTTGTTTTATGTATTTTGGAGCCCCATCATTACATGTGTAGATGTTTATTTTGGTTATGTCTTCATGATGGATCATCCCCTTGATTATTATGTAGTGTCCTTCTTTGTCTTTTATGGTGAATTTTGTTTTAAAGTCTATTTTATCTGAGATTAGTATTGCTACTCATGCTCTTTTTTGTTTGCTGTCTGCTTGATATATTTTTTTCCATCCTTTGATTTTTAATAAATTTACCTCTTTGTTTCTAAGGTGTGTCTCTTGTAGACAGCATACTAATTGATCCTGTTTTTTTATCCATTCTGTCACTCTTCACCTCTTTATGGGTGCATTTAGGCCATTTACATTCAGTGTAATTATTGATAGGTGTGAGTTTATTGCTGTCATTTTGTAGTGTTTTTTTTTTTTTGTGTGTGTGTGTGTGTGTGGTGCTATTGTTTCTTTGTTCCTCTTACTCTCCTGTGCTGAATTCTTTTTGTTTGTGAATGTTTTTCATTTCTTTTGTTTTTGTAGGTTTTGTTTTTACTGAGACTTTATGTTTTTTTTCTTTATTTTGATGAGTAGGTTTGTTAACTTTCATTGTGGTTAGCTTGAAATTTACCCTTATCTTCCTAGGTTTGAACCAGTCTATTATGACTTGGTATCACCTTGCCTTTCTCTCTATTAAAAGGTTCTATACCTACACCATTTATTCCCTGTTTTATTGCTCTGATGCTGTTGTCAATTACAGATTAACCTCTCTTGTTCCCTGTTGTAATTTTTTTGGTTTTGCATAGTCCTTAAGGGTTTATTTCCTAGGTTGGTATCTAGCTAGTACAATCCTGTGTCCTATATTCAGCCTGTGGTCTGACCTTGTTTCGTCTCAGATTGAAGGACTCCCTATAATAAGTCTTGTAAGTTTGGTTTGGTTTTTACATAGTCCCTTAATTTCTTTTATCTGTAAATGACCTAATTTCACCCATCATATTTGAACAAGAGTTTTGCAGGATATATTATTCTTGATGGGTAATTTTTCTCATTCAAGGTTTTATATATGTCATCCCATCGCCTTCTTGCCCGCGTGGTTTCTGCCGAATAATCTGAGCTTAGTCTTATTGTTTCTCCTCTGTATGTGACTTTTTGTTTTTCTCGAGCTGCTCTCAGGATTCTTTGTCTTTGGTTTTAGCGAGTGTGATTATGATACGCCTTGGTGATTTTCTTTTGAGGTCTATGCTATATGGGGTTTGTTGAGCTTCTTGGATGCTTTCTTGGATGGCATCTTTCATGATATTGGGGAAGTTTTCTGTCAGCAATTCTTCAATGATCTTCTCTGTGTTTTCTGTTTTCTCCCCGTTCTGGAACTTTGATCACTTGCAGATTTTTGCTTTTGATTGTATCCCAGATAATTCTCTTCATTTTTCTTTGTTCTTTTTTCTGAGTTTTTCCCAGAGTTGTATCCAAGTGCTTGTCTTCAATTGTGCTGATCCTCTCTTCCATTGTTTCAAACCCGCTTCTCAGCCCTTCTATGACAATGTCCATTTCCGAAATCTTTTTTTTTTTTATCTTTTGGATTTCTAATGGTTGTTTTTGTATGATTACTAGTTGTGAATTTACTTTAGTATTTTGTTCCTGTATTATTTTCTTGAATTGTTCTATTTTTTGTCTGCATTTTCCATGAATTTGTCTCCCTTTTCCATGAATTTGTCTATTTTTTCCTCATTTTTGTCTGCTTTTTGCTTCAACTCTTGGATAGCTCTGAATATTAGCGATTTTAATTCCCTATCAGGTAGTTCTAGTGCATTTTCTTCTATTGAAATGTCATCTGGTGTTTTCCTTTTGACATCTACTGGAACCATCCTGTCCTGTTTTTGTACATGTTTTGGTATTGTCTGCTATCTTCAGGACATTCAGTAGTTATTTTCCTCATTTATTGATTGTAGATTTGTTAGTTTCATCCTGCTTTTTTGTTTTATTTGGTTATGTCTGAGCAAGAACGCTATGAGTTCTTTGTTGTTTTCTTGTCTGTGGTCATGATACTTTTCACCTCCTTCTCCAATGGGCAGGGTCAGTCACTCAGGTATGGTACAGCAGGGCAAGTCCAGCTTAAGGAGAGTTGCTGGGATGGGTTCTTTGTGGCACATACTAGGGCTAACAGGGTGGACCGGGAATCAGTGCAGGGCAGGTTCTGGTAGGCTGTGCCTGTGCTGTTTGGGAGTGTGACGTTCAGTGCATGGTGCAGGTAGGCAGGAAGGAGGGGATAGGCTGTGATGTGTGGAGCTAAGATGGGTATGGGAAAGATGAGAGAGAGGAGAGAGGAATAGGATCCATAAATATACACACAAACAAAAAAGAGTGCTAAGGGAGGTTGCTATTGGAAGGGAGCGATGAGAGACTGAGAAATGAAGAAAAACAAAAGTGAAAAAAAGAAAAATAAAAAGTGTAAAAGAAAAAAATGAATAAAAAAAATTAGAGGAAAAAAGAAAGAAAGAAAAGCCCCCAGGGATCCCACCAGTGTGGCTGCTAGGTCTGGGGATGTTGCTCCCAGGCCATGAAGTACAACCTGGCTAGAAGAGGTAGAGGTGTCACACAGTGTCAGGTTTTCAGGAGACAGGAAGATAAGGTAAGTATAGAGAGACGCAAAACTGGAAATGAAGAAAGAGGAAAAGGGGAAAAGAAAAAGAAGAAAACAAAACAAAGAAACAAAACAAAACAAAAGAAAATAAAAATGCTCCCAGGTTTCACTCTGCGTCTGCGCAGAGTAAGGGAGTAACTTCCAAGCCGCATGGTACTGCCCCACTAGAAGGGGCTCCCAAGTTGAGAAAAGAAAAAGAAAACAAACAAATCAGAACAAACAAACAAAAGTCCTGGGTGTCCCACCAGTTTGGTGGCACGGGCTGGGAAGCAGTTTCACAGTTGAGCGGTGTTCACAGACTTTCAGGAAGATGCAAAGATGGCACACGGAGCCAGGTATTTGAGAGAAAGGAGGAGGAGGTGGTGAGAGGTACGGAAGAAATCTAAAGACGCAGAGAAAAGCAACACCAGCAGCCAACAAATGGCACTCAGGGAGCCGGCCAGTGCAGGCAGGTGGAATCCAAGCAACACCGGGGTGAAGCCAGTGCTTCCTAGCCAAGAGACTGTGGTCGCAGGAAGCAGAGGAGGCCGAGCTGGGTTGTAGAGGAGGTCGAGTTGGGGTGAAGAAGGTGGGGGGGGGGGTGGGAAATCATATATTGCTGTTTACCGGTTGTTCTGTCTCCTCCTGGAAGCTCCATGAATCTGCTTTCTCATACACCCTGTTCGCCAGTCTCTGATAGGAGTCCAAGATGGTGGATCCATGCTGCTGTAGCTGATGGGGACCTCTGCAGGTAACTCTCCTCACTCTCTGTTCTCTGTCAGTTTCTCATTCCATTTGGTGCTTGGCTGAGTTGTTTATCTCTTCCTTTGATGCTTAGGGTTTCAGGACTAACACGTGGCTCTATTTAACTTAGTTTTTTGGATCTTTGCTGTGGAGGGATGGCGCGGTGCTTCTGTCTATAGCGCTATGTTGCCCAGAAGTCCTCAATATATTTAAATATTAAGGAAGAAAAAAATTCACTATGTAGAAGATGAGTAGGAAATACATACACAATCTTTTAGGAATTTGTGAGGGACCAAGAAAATATAGCCTACAAGTCAAATTTGACTGTTGTGTTTTCTGAACAAAGTTTCATTGGAACACAATCATATATATTTCTTTTTGTATTGTCTACAACTATTTTTGCTCTACAATAACAGAGTAAAGCAGTAGCAACAGAGACCATATGGCCCTCAAAGCTGAAAGTATTTGCTCTCTGGCTATTACCTAAAAAGTTTGTTGAACCTGCTGCAAAAGCTAGATAGCACCCATATTGCAGAATGGTTCTAGCACAGTTGGGGACTATTGTTAGGTGCCAGTTGAGTTGGTTTCAACTCATAGTGACCATATGTACCACACAATGAAACACTGCCTGGTCCTGTGCCATCCTCACAATCCCTGTATTTGAGCCCACTGTTGCAGCCACCATGTCAATTCATCTCATTGAAGGCTGTCCTCTTTTACACTGACCCTCTACTTTACCAAGTATGATGTCCTGTCCAGGGACTGGTCCCTCCTGACAGTATGTCCAAAGTTCGAAGTCTCATCATCCTCCCTTTTAAGGAGAATTCTGGCTGTACTTCTTCCAAGACAGATTTGTTCATTCTTCTGGTAGTCCATGATATATTCAATATTCTTCACCAACACCATAATTCAAATGCATCAGTTCTTCTTTGGTGTTTTAGGGTTAAGTGATGACTAAGGCAGTTCCCTGTCCACTTAGATCTCATGTTCTAAATAGTATATTTACTCTGTCACAAACAATTGAATAGAATATTTCAATTATTGTGTTTGCAAATAATATCAAAAATTTCAGTCAATTGTTGAGTATTTGACAGGCATTATGCTAACTATTGGAGCCCTGGTGTTGCAGTGGTTAAAAGCTACAGCTGCTAACCAAAAGGTGGGCAGTTTGAATCCACTAGCCACTCATTGGAAACCCTATTAGGGCAGTTCTACTCTGTCCTATAGGGTTGCTATGAGTCAGAATTTACTTGATGGCAAAGAGTTTGTTTCTTTTTTATGCTAAACATTTTATATATATAAATAAATACATGTATGTGTATACATACGAATAAATTTATAATTTAATTTTTATACCATCCCAATAATTACTCCTTGCTGTCGAGTCAATTGCAACTCATAGAGACCCTATAGGACAGAGTAGAACTGCCCCATAAGGTTTCCAAGACTGTTCTTTACAGAAGCAGACTGCCACATATTTCTCCCACAGAGCAGCAGGTGAGTTTGAATCTCTGACCTTTTGGTGAGCAGCTGAGTTCTAAAACATTTTTCCACCAGGATTCCTATCCCAAAAATAGACACTACTATATAATTTTTATTTTCCACATAGTTTAACTAACATGCTTAATGTCACATTTAAATCTGGGCATCAACGTCCAGAGCCTCAGCTCTTAACAGCAAAGTAGGGGGTCTTGGGTGTATATGATGGGAGAGGGGCTATGTCCTCAAAAGCAGAGATGTTTGCTAGAGGTGATGTATTAGCTAAATTGTAAGGAATGAATGGGAGTTAACCAGAAAAACAAGAGAGAGAGCAAGATTATTGCCATGGGAAATCTCTAAATTTCCTGATAATTTCCTATAATTTAGTCTACTTCAGACTGAGGTGAAAAGTTATGCTGAGATAATGGGGTTGCATTGACAGGCTACATAAGAAATAATACAACAACAAAAATCTCAGTCATTTGTTGAGTGTGTTCTACAAGCCATGTGTGCTAAAGTTTCACATGTATTGTTTTATTTTACCCACACAATAACTTTATCAGGCAAACACTGCTTTATGAACTCTGTTTTACAGATAGAAAAACAAAGGTAAAGCATTTTGCTCAGAGCTACCTAGACGAGAAGTGGCAAGACAGTTTTTAAAACAAGATGTTCTTCTTCCATAGTGTATGGTCTTAGCCACTGCATAAACTGTCTCATATCATTCCTTTAGTATGATGCCTCCTTCGGCATAATGTGGTAGCTCTCACAGAAATAGAATTCTGGTGGCTACCTTCCCATGTCGATAATTTAAATTCTCCAAACGTGAGGACATGATGGGTTCAGAGAATCAACATGTCTCCCATGTGACAGAATTACCATGCATCTTTCCGTGGGTCAAGTAGGGATTCTCGGGCCAACTAGCTGCAACCAGAGTAACACGTTCAAAACATTAGGAAATCACAGGGGTGAGTGTGGCACTTTACAAATCAAGAATTCAATTTTATGAGCTCTTAAGTAACTTGCACAAAGTCATCCAGCTTTTAAAAGTGTCAGATTCCAAATGTTAATCAATGTAAGTCTAATCCAATAATGTTTTGTTCTTTTTTCTGTATTATGATAATTCACACACATGCACAAAATTTAATTTCTTGATAATTAAAATATCAGAAAATCTAGAATTTACTTATGCACACCAAAGCCTTCGATTTTTCTTTTAATTATCTAAACTGTATTTTAAGCCTGAAGGTGTTGCTAATAGGCAAATATCATGGGGAAAAAAAAAAAAGCCAAAAATTTCAGAAACAGTATATTTTCATGTGCAATATTTATGATAGTTTGAGAACCTTTTAGAGGCTTTGAGATTATCTTCAAAACTTGTCATTCCTCCAATTTTACATGAACAGCAAACTTTAAGAGATTTTACTTAGCTTTATTTCATTAGTATGAAGTGAAACACATTGACGTTTTTCAGGCAATCAGGGTTTTTGTTGTTTTGACATCATAGCTAAACATATTATAACATTTTTACCAAGAAGGATTCAAAATTAAATCACAGAAGAAAACAAAAGACCTAATTTTATAATCAAACCGTTTTTTAGAGATTTTTATTTTGGAGGAAAATTAGTGCAAGCTGAGAACACACATATGATAATCAAATTTCTTTTGCCTCCTAAACCAAATTTGTTTGGAAAATAGTATGGAAGTTTCTTAAAGCTAAACGTAAACTTAATATATGACCCAGCAACTTCATTCTTAGATATCTACTCAACATACACACACAAAAACTTAGACTCAAATGTTCATAGCAGGATTATTCACAATGGCCAAAAAGTGAAAAAAATAAAATAAAATTACCATCAACTGGTTAACGGATAGACAAAATGTGATATAATGATACAATGGAAACTTATTTGGCAGTAAAAAGAAATAAATGACTGATATAGCTACAACATGAATAACCTCAAAGAGTGAAAGTATCCAATCACAAAAGAATACTGTGATGGTTAATGTTATATGTCAACTTGTCCAGGCCATGATTCTCAGTATTATGTAATTACCCTCCATTTTGTGATCTGAGATAAGGGGATTTTCCTTGGGGCTGTGGCCTGCATCCAATATATATGGACATTCTGGCAAAGCTCACTCACTCTCAATCCCGCATCCAACTTGTCATCCTCCGACCTGCGGTTCATGGGATATCAGCTTGCTGCCTTTCCTGCAGATTTTGGGATTCACTAGCTTCCGCAACCCTGTGAGCCAGCAGCCTTCAGCCTGACCTGCTGATTTTGGGTTCATCGGTCTCTGCAACTATGTGAGTCAGGAAAAGCCTTCTGCCTGATGCCTGACCCATGGATTTGGGACTTGCCAGCCCCCACATCTGCGTGAGACATTTCCTTGAAATAAATTTCTCTGTATGTATTTATATCTATGTATGCTTCACTGTTTTGGAGCCCTGGTGGTGCAGAGGTTAAGAGCTCAGCTGCTAACCAAAAGGTTGGCAGTTCGAATCCACCAACCTGTCCTTGGAAACCCTATTAGGGCAGTTCTACTCTGTCCTGTAGGGTTGCTATGAGTTGGAATCAACTCCAAGGCAATGGGTTTTTTGTTTTTGTTTTTTTAGTTTCACTGGTTTTGCTCCTCTAGAGAACCCAGCCTGAGACAGTTGGTACTGAGAGTGGTTCCAGAGGAACAAAGTCTAAAGGATGAGCTTTCTGAATTTGTTCTCAAGTCTGGCTAGACCTAGATACACTGATGACTCTAATTCCAGTAGGGAAGGGGGCACTGCTAATACATAATGTGAGGTGGCAGTAGAGAAAAGTAAAATATCACCACCATTGGATCAAATATTTGTGAGAAACAAGGCTCTGGGTGACTGCACACTTGACCCTTTTCTACAGTTTTGTCAGAATAAGTATAGGGAGGCTGATTGGTTGGTCCTGCTTCACTAAACAAAGTGGTGAAAGAAAGAGATGAGCTCAGGGATTCAGAATCACAGCTCAAGCAAAAAGTGCCTGAAAGTTTCCATTTGTGCCCTGAAAGAAAGCCTTATTTCCTGTAGTAACAGAGCCAATATTGCCGAAAACCAAACCAAGAGTTTCATCGTAAGAGTGGCTGAATTATAACACCAGTTGAATTTCCAAGTTTGAATGGTGTCTGAAGTTAGAGTGAGGGCATTGATTGGGAAGAAATGGTATCCTGGAAATTGGGATAGGGACATATGGGCAGATAATCAGGAAGATGGGGACACTGAGACCCTAAATTCCACAGAATCACTCCTACCAAAAGAACTAGCCCTCCTACTCCCATCTGAAGAGATTACTCTGTCTTTGCTAAGCAACCTTCCCCAGTAAAACCATTATTCCTTTCACCTCCATCTAATGAGATTAGCCCAGTTGAGCTATCCCCTGGGATTGCGTCTGGGGCATTGCCTGGAGCATCGCCTGAGGCAGATACTGTACAAGACATTGCTGAATGGCGCCTTGACCCACCAACCCCCACCCATTTTTGCTTCTAGACCTGTAACTAGACTTAAGTTCCAGTGAGCCCCGAGAGGAAAAGTACAAAGTGTGACTCAGGAGGGGTTACGCTATACTCCAAAAGAATTGCTTGATTTTTCTCATATATACAAACAGAAACCTGGGGGATATGTGTGGAAATGGCTACTAAGGGTGTGGGATAGTGATGCAAGGAACATACTGTTAGATCAGTCTGAGTTTATTGACAGGGGTCCACTAAGCACAGATTCTTCATTCAGTGTTTCAGCTCGAGAGGCTAGGAAAGGATCTAACAGTTTATTTGGTTGGTTCACTGAAGCATGGATTAAGTGGTAGCTTACAATAAATCAAGTTGAAATGGAGACCTGCCCTTGTATACTATAGAAGAGGGTATCAAAAGGCTTAGGGAAATTGGCATGTTAGAGTGGATTTATCAGTTGGACCCACAGACCCAACCATAGAGTGCCCAGAGGACACACCTTTCACCACAATGCTGAGGAACAAATTTGTGAAGGGAGTCCCAGCATCCTTGAAGACTGCTGTAATTGCTATTTTACGTAAGCCAGATTTGACAGTGGGAACTGCCCTAACTGAATTAAGACACCTAATTACAAAAAGGCAGATTGGACCCCTGAGTGGTAGGGGCCAAGTCATCACCAAAGACAAGGTGAGTGTGGTTACCATAATGCACAGCAGGGTCAAAGCAGTAATCAGAATAATCTGACTTGTATGGACTTAGGCATTGGCTACTTAGTCATGGTGTCCACAGGAGTGAAATAGATTGGAAATCTACTAAATGTTTACTTGATCTGTACAAGCAGAAGAATTCTAGGTCAAGTGAACAGCAGTCTAACTCAAATCGCTAGAATAGAGTGTCACAGCCACTCAGTCAATTCCCAGACTTGAGCCAGTTTAGAGACCCACAACCCTTTGAATGAAGGGGAGGTCAGGACTCCTTGAGGAAAAAATTTATACTGTTGAATCATTCTCCCGGTCTCCCAAAGGGAAGTTACTGTTGTGAGAGTGACTGTTCACTGGGAAAAAGGAAATAATCAGACTTTTGGGGATTACTGGACATTGGCTCTGAACTGACAATTCCAGGAGACTCAAAATGTCACTTTGGCCCACCAGACAGAGTGGAGGCATATGGAGGTCAGGTTATTAATGGAGTCTTAGTTCAGGTCTGTCTTACAGTGAGTCCAGTGGGTCCCTGAATTCGTCTGGTAGTGATTTTCACAGTTCCAGAATGCATAATTGGAATAGACATACTCAGTAACTGGCAGAACCCTACACTGGATCCCTGACAAGTAGCGTAAAGGCTATTAAGACAGGAAAGGCCAATTGGAAGCCATTAGAACTGACCTTACAGAGGAAAATAGTAAACCAAAAGCAATACCACATTCTTGGAAGGTTTGCTGAGATTACTGCCACCATAAAGGACTTGAAGGATGCAGGGGTGGTGATTTCCACCACATCCTCATTCAACTTGCCTATTTGGCCTGTGCAAAAAACAGATGGATCTTACAGAATGACAGTGGATTATCGTAAACTTAACCAGGTGATGACTCCAATTGCAGCTGCTTTTCTAGATGTGGTTTCATTGCTTGAGCAAATTAATACAACTGCTGGTACCTCTATGAGTCAGAATTGACCTGATGGCAACAGGTTTGGTTTTTTTTTTGCTGGTACCTGGTATGCAGCTGCTGATCTGGCCAGTACATTTTTCTCAATTCCAGTTTTGAAGGAACACCAGAAGCAGTTTGACTTCAGCTGTCAAGGCCAGCAATACACCTTCACTGTCCTACCTCACCGGTGTATCAACTCCCCAGTTGTATGTCATAATTTAGTCCATAGGGATCTTGATCACCTTTCCTTTCCACAAGACGTCATACTGGTCCATTACATTGATGACATTATGCTGACTGGACCTAGTAAGGAAGAAGTATCAGTGAATCTAGACTTATCGGTAAGACATTAATGTGCTAGAGGGAGGGAAATTAACCCGACAAAAATTCAGGTGCCTTCCCCCTCAGTGAAATTTCTAGGGGTCCTGTGGTGTGTAGCATGTCAAGGTGTTACTTCTAAAGTGAAGGATAAGGTGTTGCATCTGGCCCCTCCTACAACTAAAAAGGAAGCACAATGCCTGGTGTACCTCTTTGGATTTTGGAGGCAACATATCCCTCATTTGGGTGTACTATTCTGGCTGGCCTGTTTATCAAGTGCCTTGTAAAGCTGCTAGTTTTGTGTGGGACCCAGAACAAGAGAAGTTTCTGAAACAAGTTCAGGCTGCTGTGCAAACTGCTCTGCCACTTGGGCCATATGATCTGGCTGAACCAATACTCCTTGAAGTGGCAGTGGCAGATACAGATGCTGTTCGGAGTCTTTGGCAGGCTCTATTAGTGAATCACATTGCAGACCCTTAGGATTTTGGAGCAAAATTCTATCATCCTCTGAAGATAACTGCTCTCTTTTTAAGAAACAGCTTTTGGCTTGTTACTGAGCCTTAATAGAGATTGAATGCTTAATCATAGACCACCAAGTCACCATGTGGCCTGAGCTTCCTATGTGAACTGGGTGTTGTCTGACTCACAGAGTCATAAAGTCGGACATGCACAGCAACATTCCATCACTAAATGAAAATGGTATATATGAAATGGGGCTCAAGCAGGACCTGAAGGTACAAGTAAGTTGCATGAGGAAGTGGCCCAGATGCCCCTGGTCTCCACTTCTATCATATCACCTTAATTTTCCCAGTCTGCACCTATGGCCTCATAGGGAGTTCCTTATGAACAATTTACTAAGGAAGAAAACTTGTGCCTGGTTTACAGATGGTTCGGTGCAATATGCAGGTACCACTCGAAAGTAGACAGTGGCAGCACTGGAATCCCTTTCTGGGACCTCCCTGAAAGACAGTGGTGAAGGGAAATTGTCCCAATGGACAGAACTCTGAGCAGGGCACCTGGTTGTTCACTTTGTTTGGAAAGGAGAAATGGCCAGATGTGCGATTGTATGCTAATTATTGAGCTGTAGCCAATTGTTTGGCTGGATGGTTAGGGACTTGGAAAGAATATGATGGGAAAACTGGTGACAAGGAGATATGGACAAGAGGTGTGTGGATAGACCTCTCTGAATGGGCCAAAGAAGTGAAGATATTTGTGTCTCATATGAATGCACACCAAAGGGTGACCTCAGAAAAGGAGGATTTTAACAATCAAGTGGATAGGAAACCAGTCATCCTCTTTCCTCAGCCACTCCTGTCATTGCCGAATGGGCCCATGAACAAAGTGGCCATGGTGGCAGGGATAGAGGTTATTCATGGGCTCGGCAACATGGACTTCCACTTACCAAGGCCTACTTGGCTACAGTCACTGCTGAATGTCCAATTTGCCAGCAGTAGAGACCAACAGTGGGTCCCCAATATGGCATCATTCTTCAGGTGACCAGCCAGCAACCTGGTGGCAGGTTGGTTACATTAGACCACTTCCATCATGGAAAATGCAGTGTTTTTGTTCTTACTGGGATAGACACTTTGGATATGGAGTTGTCTTCCTTGCATGCAGTGCTTCTGCCAACCCTACCATCCATGGACTTACAGAATGCCTTATTCACCATTGTGGTATCCTACACAGCAATTGCCTCAGATCAAGGGATTCACTTCACAGCAAATGAAGTGTGTCATGGGTCCATGCTCATGGAATTCACTGGTCTTACTATGTTCCCCATCATCCTGAAGCAGCTGGCTTGATAGAACAATGGAATGGCCTTCTAAAGACACAATTACAGCAACAGCTAGGTTGCAATACTTTGTAGGGTTGGGCAATGTTCTCCAGGAGGCTGTATATGCTCTAAACCAGTGTCCAATATATGGTGCTGTATCTCCATAGCCAGGACTCATGGGCCCAAAAACAAGGGGTGGAAATGGCAGTGGCACCACTCACTATTCTCCCTCATGACCCACTCACAAAAATTTTGCTTCCTGTCCCTCTGACCCTATGCTTTGCAGGTCTAGAAGTCTTAGTTCTAAAGGGAGGAATGTTCCCACCTGGAAACACAACACTGATTCCATTGAACTGGAAGTTAAGAATGCCATCCAACCACTTTGGGCTCCTCCGGCCTCTGGATCAACAGACAAAGGAGTTACCATATTGGGTGGTGTGATTGATCCTGATTACCAAGGGAAATCAGATTTATATTACAAAATGGAGCTAAAGAAGAGTATGTCCGGAATACAGGAGATCCCTTAGGACATCTCATAGTACTACCATGCCCTGTGATTGAAGTCAATGGAAAACTATAGCAACCCAATTCCAACATGACTACTAATGGCACAGACCCTTTGAGAATGAAGGTTTGGGTCACCCCACTAGACAAAGAACCATGACCAGCTGAGGTGCTTGCTGAGGGTAAAGGGAATATGGAATGGGTAGTGGAAGAAGGTAGTTCTAAATACCAGTTATGACCATGTGAGCAATTGCAGAAACGAGGACTGTATTTGTTATGAGCATTTCTTCCTTGTTCTGTAATATTTGTATTTGTGCATATATATACATATACATATATGTATATATCAAATATTTTTGTTTTCTTCATTCCCTTATCCCATTATTTACAAAATATAAGATGAAAACAGGGCCTGTGTGCTTTTTATTGTATGCATGTTAGTTGTATCATGTTGGGTGCCAGTATGATTTTATAATTGTATCTATTTAGAGATTATGTATGGTTTAAGGACATGTGTACAGGTGCCAAGGTGACAAAGGGATGAACTGTAATGTTTATTGTTATGTGTCAACTTGGCTAGGCCATGATTCTCAGTATTATGTAATTATCCTCCATTTTGTGATCTGATGTAAGGGGAGTTTCACTGAGGGTGTGGCCTGCACCCAATATATACAGACTTCCTGACAAAGCTCACTTGCTCTCAATGCTACATCTCACTTGTCATCCTCTGACCTTCGGTTCTTGGATGTGACCTGCAGATTTTAGGAATCTCCACCCCCCGAAACTGCATGAGCCATTTCCTTGAAATAAATCTCTCTATATTTATATATGGAGCCCTGGTGGCACAGTGGTTGAGAGCTACAGTGAGCTATGGCTGCTAACCGAAAGGTTGGCAGTTCAAATCCACCAGTCGCTCCTTGAAAACCCTATGGGGGCAGTTCTACTCTGTCCTACAAGGTCACTATGAGTCAGAATTGGCTTGACAGCAATGGGTCTAGTTTGTTTATATATATATGTGTGTGTATATATATATATATATATATACACACACATCACTAGTTTTGCTGTAGCAAACCCAGCCTAAGACAAATACATACTTATGATTCCGTTTAAATGAAATTCCAAAAGGCAAATATTTAGAGACAGAAAATAGATCAGTTGTTGCCTATGGCTGAAGATTGGAATGGGGAATGAATGTAAATTGGCATGAGGTTTCTCCTTAGAGTGATGGAAATGTTTTAAAATTAAATTGTGGTAATGTTTCTACCCTGTAAATATACCAAAATTCATTGAATTATACACTTATAAACCGGTAAATTTTGTGGTATACTAATTACATCTCATTAACCAAACCCATTGCCGTTGAGTCAATTTTGACTCATAGCAACCCTATAGGACAAAGTAGAACTGCCCCATAGAGTTTCCAAGGAGTGCCTGATGTATTCGACTGCCCACCTTTTGGTTAGCAACCATAGCACTTAACCAGTATGCCCCTAAGCTGTTTGTAAAAATGAGTTTGTATCTCCTAAAATATCTAGCTCACTTCACACTGAATTAGGATAACTGTTTGGGATCACCAAGGACAAAAACTAAATTCACTGATACTTATTAGACTGTTTTGTAAATCTAACAAATTATTTCCTAAATAATGACACTACTGCTCAAATATTATCAAATATTCCTCCTATAGTTATAAAATTTAACAAATTATATATTATAAGTTACATGGTTTAAATGCTTTGTGATTTAGAAAGGAATGATAATGTAAATCATGTAAACAAAATCAGATATGTCACATTGCTTTACCACCTTCTACGACATTTTATTTAAAGCTTTCAGAAGAGTCTAAACAGAATATTCAAATATAGCCATGACAGAAAAGGAAAAATAAATAGAAATTTCATGATTAAAGACTTTGAAATATATGCAATGGAAATAAATACATAAATTATTTATCAGCCAGACACTTCAATTTCAAAGGTATTTCATAATGCATATTTCACATTAAATAGTGTTACTTGATATATATGGATGACTGTTGAAAGGAAAAAGATAAACCTTTGTTTAACTTCATTCAAAGGAACATTAGTATTCAAAGTTCATTTTTAAATCACATTGTAGGAAATATTAAATTGAAACAAGTTATGCTCTTTATTAAAAGTTGCTTTTATTTTATAAAAATGACAGAAATAAAACATTGAAAAGTAGTTTCTCAGTCTTCTGTAGCATTGGGCTATTTTTCCACATTCAAATTTTATGATAAAAAGAGTCCATTGCACTCTTATAGTACAATTCTTTCATTTTGCTGTTGAAAGCTATGCATTAATGGCAGCTATGAATTTTTTTTCCTGATAAATACAAAAATTTACGTTTCTACTTCTGGGCTAGCTGTATATTAGCACTTTAACATGTCTGTTGGAGATTGTGAAAGCCCAAGTATAGTAGACAGAATGATGACCCTGCCAATATATGTCAATATCCTAATTCCTGGAACCTGTAAATATGTTACCTAGGTGCAGTGGTTAAGAACTCGGCTCCTACCCAAAATGTTGACAGTTCCAACCCACAAGTGGCTCCTTAGAAACCCTACAAAGCAGTTCTACTCTGTCTTATAGGGTCGCTATGAGTTGGAATTGGCAACAAGTTTACAGGTAGATGATAAAGGGGCTTTGCAGATGTGATGAAGTTAAGGATCTTTAGATGTGGAGGTTATCCTGGATTATCTAGATAGGCCCAGTATAATCACAAAGGTCCTTAGAGAAGAAGGCAGGAGGATCAGAGTCAGGGAGAGATGTAAGGACCTAAGCAGAGGTCAGAGAGGACAGAAGATACTATGCTGCTGGTTTTGAAGATGCAGGGACGGCCCATGAGCCTAGGAATGCAGTAGGTCTTTAGAAGCTGGAAAAGGCAAAGAAACAAATTCTTTCCCTAGAGTCTCCAGAAGGAGATTACTGGCCTTCTGACAACTTAATTTTAGTCAAGTGAAACTGATTCTGTACTTCTGACCTCCAGAACTGTAACATAATAAGATAATAAGGTAATCAATTCATGTTGTTTTAAGTCATTAGATTTCTAGTGGGTTATCTGGGTGGCACAAACTTTAAGTTCTCAACTACTAGCCAAAAGGTTGACAATTCGAATCCATCCAGAGGCACCTTGAAAGACACGCCTGGTGATCTGCTTCTGAAAAATCAGTGTTGAAAACCCTACTAAGCAGTTCTGTTCTGCACGCGTGGGGTCATCATGAGTTGGAATCAACTCGATGACAACTAACACAACCACCAACAGCGGGTTTGTGGTAATTTGTTAAAATAGTAATGGGAATCTAATACAATGTTTAAAGAACTAAGATTATCATAGAAGCTTCATAGACACACCCAAACTCCCTCAGGGATTGATTTACTGGACTGAGGGCTGGGGACCATGGTCTCGGAGCACATCTAGCTCAATTGGCATAACATAGTATATAAAGAAAATGTTCCACATCTTACTTTGGTGAGTAGTGTCTGGGGTCTAAAAAGCTTGTGAGTGGCCATCTAAGATACTTTACTGGTCTCAATCTGTCTGGAGCAAGGGACAATGAAGAAAACCAAAGACACATGGAAAGATTAGTCCAAAGGACTAATGAGCCACAACTATCACAGTCTCCACCAGACTGAGTCCAGCACAACTAGATGGTGCCCAGCTACCACCACTGACTCTCTGACAGGGATCACAATAGAGGGTCCCGGACAGAGCCGGAGCAAAATGTAGAACAAAATTCTAACTCACAAAAAAGGATCAGACTTACGGATCTGACAGAGACTGGAGAAACCCCGAGTGAATGAACCCAGACACCCTTTTAACTCGGTACTGTGGTTACTCCTGAGGTTCACCCTTTAGCCAAAGATTAGATAGGCCCATAAAACAAACAGTAATACACGTAGCTCAACCATGTATACGAGACTAAATGGGCACACCAGCCACCCCAGGGGCAAGGATGAGAAGACAGGAGAAGACAGGAAAACTGGACAAATGGAAATGGGGAACCCAAGGTTGAGAAGGGGAGAGTGTTGACATAGCACGGGGTTGGGAACCAATGTCACAAAACAGTATGTGCATTAATTGTTTAATGAGAAGCTAATTTGCTCTGTAAACTTTCATCTAAAGCACAATTTAAAAAAAAATAAAAGAGCTGACGCCACAAGGGGGGAAGAAAAGAACGAAGATTAGTATCTAGCATAGTAAATGTACTGTGAATACTTTTTTTTTTTAACCTTAATCTAAATCAATTGTGATGTTTCAGGTGAATTATTTTAATTTCAAGTATAGAGAAATTGGACTGAGATCTCAACTCCCTCTGGTAATGTGGACATTTTTTGAGTTCTATCCCTTAAAAACACTAATCATAGATCTATTCATGCCAGGGATACAGAGGTAAAGGAATGAGTCATGATCTGTTTACAGCTTATCTTCTAGAGGGGTGGGGGCAGATAACAAACAAGGATACAGATAAAATATTTAAGTTCTAAAAAAAAAAAAACCAAACCCCTTGCCATCGAGTCGATTCCGACTCATAGTAACCCTATAGGACTGAGCAGAACTGCCCCGTAGAGTTTCCAAGAAGCACCTGGTGGATTCCAATAGCAGAGCTTTTGGTTGGCAGCCATAGCTCTTAACCACTATGCCACCAGGGTTTCAATTTAAGTTCTAAGAAGGACAGAAATCGTGCAGTGCTAGAGAATCTCCTGTTTGTGAAAGTGTTCAGGAGGTGAAATTCAGCTGAGATCTGTAGGATAAGCAGTCAGTCATGTCAAGGACAATGCTTGGCTTATTTTTGGAACTGTCAGAAGGTCAGTGGGTGGAGGCTGAGTAGGGATAGTAGGCTTATGGGAGGAAATAAAAACATTTGTAGGTAAACAGATAAGCAAGGTTCAAGTCTTGTAGATAACAGTACTACTTGTGTGTTTACCCATTATGACTGGGAGATCAGTGAAAAATTTTGGGGTAGAGACACAGTATGATTAACATTGTGAAAGCTCAATGTGGCTGTTGTATGTCAGAGACAGACATTGGATGGGGTCAGAAGCACTGAAAACAAGTACAGGCAGTCCCCAGATCACGAACAAGTTCCATTCTTAAGACTGTCTTTAAATCAAATTTGTAGGTAAGTTGGAACAGTAAGGTACGGTTCGTATGTAACGTTCAGTTAGTCAAATGTTTATCTTTGTGTATTGTGTACCTTTCTATGCATAAAAACATTGAAGAATCACTTCCAGATACACTAAAACATCTTTAACATAATACAGAAAAAATGTTTTGATGTGTGTAGCCAAGTAGCGCCCGTTTGTTATTATGAATTAATGTACGTACCTTGAATTTTTAATATAATAGGCTTTACGGAGCTTAGTTTGTAACTATGGGCTGCACATAAGTCAGATGTTTGTAACTCAGGACTGCCTGTACAGTTTTTTTTTTAAGTGATCCACATGAGCAATAGTGGTGGCTTGACCCAGGGTGGTGGCAGAGGTATACAGAGGAATAGACAGATTTGAGGTCTAGCTATCTTTTTCATGGCCTGAACACAGAGGTGGAGCAGTGACTAACAGAAAGAAAGGAAGCCCAAAGCCGGCTTCCTGGCTTATAACTGGAGGGACCATGAAAAGAGGTGCTATTTACTGGGTAGGAAGACTAGGGGAGAAAATGGGGTTTAAGAGGGCTTTCCAGGAACAACTAAACAAATGGTTCACTTTATTTTCCTTTTGAAATTTACTAGGGTGTCCTAGTTCTACATGAAGTAGGTATATATATCATGGGCAAAACATATTTATAATGTTTATTTGGGTGCATCATCTTCCCAGCTATCAACTGATTTTCTTCATGAATATATTTTAATGAAACAAAGCTTGGTCACACTTCCTTCTCGTCTGGCTTGGTATGAGCCACAGCCAGAATGATTAAATAATTAAAAATAAAATAAAAGAATATAAGGAACAGTTTTAATTCTCCTGGAATCCAGACTTCTGGGCCTGTGAAGTTGGGGTGACCCACCCAGGCCATTTACCCTTAGTGTCCTTTTGAACCTTAAGTCTTTAAGGAACTGGTTTTCCTGGAATCACCTTGTCTTAGTCATCTAGTGCTGCTGTAACAGAAATACCACAAAGTGGATGGTTTTAACAAAGAGAAGTTTATTTCCTTACAGTAAAGTAGGCTAAAAGTCCAAATTCAGGGTGTCAGCTCCAGGGGAAGGTTTTCTCTCTCTCTCTTGGCCTTCTCATTAGTTTTCCCAGGACTAGGAGCTTCTCGGCATAGGGACCCCGGTCCAAAGGACACGCTCTACTCCTGGCACTGCTTTCTTGATGGTATGAGGTCCCCAACTCTCTTCTTGCTTCCCTTTCCTTTTATCTCTTGAGAGATAAAAGGTGGTGCAGGCCACACCCCAGGGAAACTCCCTTTACATGGGATCAGGGATGTGACCTAGGTAAGGGTGGTGCTACAGTCCCACCCTAATCCTCTTTAACATAAAATTACAATCACAAAATGGAGGCCAACCACACAATTCTGGGAATCATGGCCCAGTCAAATTGATACACATATTTTTTTGGGGACATAATTCAATCCATGACACACCTTCAGGTCAAACAATAGCTTAGTAAGCAGCTTCCAAAAAACTAAGCCCATTGCCATCGACTCAATTCTGATTCATAGTGACCCTACAGGACAGAGTAGAATTGCCCCATATGGTTTCCAAGGAGCGCCTGGTGGATTCAAACTGCCGGCCTTTTGGTTAGCAGCCAAAGCTCTTAACCACTGCACCACCAGGGTTTCCATAAGCAGCTTAGCAGAGACCATTTTGACATAGGCATTCGGCTGTTTTAGAGAATTATCAATGTGCAGCCCAGCTTTGAGAAGCAGTAACTCCAGGGTCTGACCAGAAGCACAGGGCATGTCCTTAGTGACTGTTTCTACAGATGATCTACCCTGGAATCTGGCATGTGTTTTGATGCTATCTCCTGAGAAATTAACATGACAATGACCTATATAACACGTTCTCATTATCCCCTCTTTCACTGAGTACCTTCCCAATACTTTCAGGTTGAGGCTGCTTGATTTGGAATCAGTAATCTACTCACAATAAATAAAGTGTTACACTAATTTCTGGTGTTTTTGACAAATGCTATTATTTAAAAGAAAAGCAGGAATGAGAGAAAGTTCAGCCTATGAATGAGAATTAAAGATAGGATATATTTGGCAAATTTCATTTGTTGGAATTCATTGTGAGAAAGTTTTAATTCTCCTGTAATCCAGACTTCTGGGGTCCATGGAGTTGGGGTGATCCACCCAGACCATTTCCCTCAGATCTTCTTTTGAACCTGGAGCCTCGAGCAAACTGGTTTCTAAAAGTCATCTTTGAGCCAAATAATGGTCTAGATAAATTAGATGGAAGTCTGGTTTGCCTTAGACATTATGCTCTTTTTAATAATTATCTATGTGCAGTCAGTTCCAAGAAACAGAAATGTCAGTGGTCAGAATAGAGGTGTTTTAGCATAAGTCAGTAATTATACTGTTCAAGACACTGCTGTATGAAATCCTTCCTGAACCACAAATTATTTTATCAGTTTTGTTCCAGCCCTTTTTCCATGGCAATGTTGGGAAGATAGTGTTGCCCGATTAGGGTCTGTGCCCTGGAGCAGTTGAGACAATGAAATGTACTCTAAGAAATAGAAAGTTTATTAGGAGGTGACACCAACGGGCAGTCTGACAGCAACACAGGCTGTCTTTATGGAGTCCCGAAAGGCAATTTTACATTACAGCTTGTATATGGGTGTTAGAAAGGTTAGAACTGTCTTTTTGGCACATAGCCTGCAGATGGCACGGCCAGATGAGTTATTCATTACAAGAGACTATCAGACTAAAGAGATACATGCTGGACATCTCCTTATGAGGCTGAAGATTTACAGACCAGACATCCGGGCTCTCATCTTTATGGGGGGGGTCATAAGTCACAGGTGGCCAGACAGAACAAAACAAAGCCATTAACAAAAGTATGTGGAAAGGAGAAGACAGGTAGAAAAACACTTTTAGGTTCACTGTGGCATCAGTTATGTCAAGCTCTCCATTGCCCATTTTGAAAGACAGAAAACATGTTGCGAAGTACTAGGGTCACAAGAGGGTGTAAAAATCTTCGGAGTTTCTCATCTTCGAAACCCTTTCAACTCCCTAATCGAAATGCTACTCCGATTTGCAAATCGTATATTCAATAAACTTCAATCAATTTCTATTATTGGCTTAATATGATTTTTGTTTTAACAATTGTCAGTGCATCTTACCTCTTTCCTGTATTTTCAGATACAATCTCTATAATTGATTGCAATGGAACTGTTGATCATATATAGGTAGTCACCAGACTCTTGGAAAGGAAAGCAGCTACACTGTTCTGGTCTTTCCAGCAGTGAATTATCTTGTGAAAGATACCGAGCCTATCTGCTGAATTTCTTACTCTGAAATGAGCAAACCAAACCATCTTGATTGGATAGGTTCTGCTTCGCAAAAAACCAGTTTATTTTTCCCCATAAACAAAGGAATACCACACATAGATATAAATTATGACTGCATGATTTACACCTTCTTTACTAAAATAAAGTCTCTGGGTGGCCCAACTGGCTTGTGCATAACTACTAACCTAAAGGTGAAACAAAAGACATACACTAAAAAAAACTCTGGGTTTTCATCCTTCCCACACTAAATTGTTCCTCCATAATTAGGCTTAAAGATGAAAATCGTCTGTCCCCCACCAAAAAGTTCTATTTCGTTTTTATCCAGTAAGATTGGGTGCCTTTTCTCGGTGTAAAAGGGAGGCTACACACATATGTTGTCCAGCATGAAGACATTTTTTTCCCAGATGGATTAAAACTTTATTTTGAAAGATAAGTTTTAAACTTAGTAATTTTCCTTCAAATAAAAAAAGTTTTATATATATATATATGTTTTAAAACTCTCGTTTATGCATTGAGCCGTCTTCTGCCCTCACTCATGCTTAGTTCAAATCTTCATTCTCCAAATCTATATGAGGACCTGTGGCCTCAACCTTGTGCCCAACAGAGCTCCCAGGCTACTCTCTGTTAATCATTGTCTCTTTTCCACTCGGGGAGTGCAGTTGCTGAGGGCAACGTCCCAAGTGATGGCCAAGGGGGCACCCTTATTTCCCATTGAATCTTGCAAAGCTTCCTTTGCTGAACGTCCATCTCAGCAGTTTCTAGGATTACCAAGTGTTCTCAAAACATTTATTAAGACAGTGAGACTCGAGATGCCAAACTTCATCTCCAGAGCTTGTCCCCTGGCTGTGCAACTGCATAAATGATGTGCAAAGTGCTGGAGCCACAGCCAGGACTTAAAGGCACACCTCGGTTTCCTAGAGGCGGGCGGTTGTGGCTTTCTGACTGGCGGCAGGCGGAGGGTGGGGTCGTGGAGCTGCTGCAGGAAAAGGTCCGTCATCATGCCCAGAAAGGCCTGGCTGCTCCTCAGAGCCAAGAAATGCAGCTCCCCTGAATGCAGAGAGGGAATAGAGGGACAAAGTTCAAAGATACGAGGGCAGAGGGGCTTAGAGGGCCCCAGGCTGCGGAAAATTCCACTGCCTCAAGCAGCTTGCTTGGCACCCTGCACAGCTTTACGTTAACATCTTTGTTCCCTTGCTTGACACGCCCACCCCATAGCTTTACATTAATATCCTGGTTGTCCTTTCCTTAACTGCTGCCCAGAACTACAGGAAATCAGTGGAAACTGGTTTAGGTGCTGTGATGGTTACTGCTGTGTGTCAGCTTCGCTGGGCCATGATTCGCAGTGGTTTGGCAGTTGTATGATGTTGTGATCACCTCCATAATGGGATCTGCTGTGAGCAGTCAATCAGTTGAAAGGGAGTTTTCTTCAATATGCGCCCTGCATAGAATACAAATGGACGTTCTGACAAGGCTCCTGGGCTTTTGCTCACTCTGGATCCTGTTTGTCTGACCTCTAGTTCTTGGGACTTGAGCTGGCAGCTTACCTGCTGATCTTGAGATTCGTCCATCTTCACAGCCTGTGAGCAACAGCCCTGCTTTCTGATCCGCCCATCTTGGGTTCACCAGCCCCTGCAGCTGTGTGAGTCGGGAGAAGCCTCTATCCTGACCCATGGACTTGGGACATTCCAGCCTCTACAACTGCATGAGCAATTTCCTTGGTATAAACCTCTATACATATATTTAAATACTTTACTGGCTTTGCTTATCCAGAGAACCCAGCCAAGGACACCTATATAGCCTAAATTTTTTCGTAAATGTAAAATGCATAGGCTTTTTTTTTAATGTCAGAATGCCAGTTTACTATTTTACAAAGAAACAGCCAGTTATCTAATGTTGTGCTGGGATTTTCAGCACATTTCTCCCCAAAGTCAACTTACATGGGATGCCAGATCATGACCCAATGTTCCTGCTTTTATATTTTACTGTGAGAAATTATTGTCTGGGAGACCTCATACCACCAGGAAAAGTAGTGCCAGGAGAAGAGCACATCCTTTGAACATAAGGTCCCTGCACTAAGCAGAGCAGACAGAAAGAGAAAGCCTTCCCCTGGAGCTGACACCCTGAATTTGGACTTCTAGTCTAGGAGACCGTGACAGAATAAACTTCCGTTTGTTGAAGGCATCCACTTGTGGTATCTGTTACCACAGCACTAGATAACTAAGACAGGCACCCTGCTGACATCCTGGATAACTTTTTAGTTCATTAAGTACCTCATTCATAGTAACTTTCCTGCCTCTGGGTTAAGTTTAACTGCCATTTTCTGAACATCTTATGCATGAAGTTATACGTAAACCCCATTGCACCTGCATATTAGGAATGTTGATGTAACTTCCTGCTTGTAAACACACCCTCTTACCCTCGCTGAGAAGTCTTGGGAGGCAGCAGCTCCAACTGTTCCTTTCCTTGTGCGATGAAATAAAGGTGCCTTTCTAATCTCCCATCTCTTGCTTATTGGCTGTGACAAGTCACACTGAGTAAAACCTGGGGTTTCCACCCGGCAACACAGCAGTGGGGACCCTGGGCGTCTCTGGCCCCCACAGCGATGAGTGGTAGCGCCTGGGCTCTGGCTCTGATCCTTCTAGCCCTGGGAGAAGTCTGAGAGGTAGGGGGCTGGCAGCTGGGGCTCTAAGATACCACCTGGAGCACAGGGGGAAGGGAGGTGACTTCTCTGATGACACACAGTGCCCCTGTGCATCCTGATGTCCACATATGATATTTGGTGCTAACCAACAGCCACCCTATCCTTCTCCTGTGTTTGCAATGGTCACTTTGTCGCTCAAGCGCTTTGGTTTTCCATTGTATGCAAACAATTGCTGCTCCTTCTCTTGCTCTAATGACTCGGTGCTGTTTTGTTGTTGGGGTAGCTGTTTGCTGTTGATATCCTGTTCCTTGAAGTCCCTGTAATTTCCTGTAAGAAACTTTGATCTGTCAGGGATACTACTGGCAAGTGGATTTGAATTATTAGAAGGTTCAGTATCCAGATGCATATTGCACTATTTCTACCCTCTGCCCTGCAGAAATTATTAATTGGGGAATATTTTATCTCTACAATAAATCAGTAACAGTTTTTCACGTATCTGTTAGAATCAGTTTTGCTACTGTAAGAGATCTCTGAGAGAATGGCTCACTTTCAAGTTTAGTCCTTAACAGAAAAGTTTAAAATACAGTGAAGTTAGAAAATAAATAAATAAAAGAATTTCATTAGCCTGTCCTACTTGCGTTCAACTAGGAATACTAAATAAAAGCTGACTTGTTCTCATTTTCCAAGTTTTCTGTCCTGTGTACAACCATCTGCATCTTGGAAAAAAAAAAATGTGAGCAATTGTTCTGTTTAGGATACAACTTTGTCCTTTGATCATCTTGTTGACCTTAATCTGCTTTACTAAGTTTTGCTTTCTAAAAAGTGGGAGCAAGCATCCCCTGACCTGAAATTTGCTAAATATTAAAACCCAATTTATTAGGTCATTTCCTGAAACACTACACCTTATCATGGAATCACTGATCCCTGCCTTCTTCGTCTTGCTTAGATTTAACAGGTCATCAAGAACTTTTAAGACTGCATGTATATAACACATCAACTATTAGACAAAATGTTCTCTGAAAAATCCACCAATATTTATAAACGTGCTTCAAGGTTTACTAGGTTGCATAACCCTTTTTTGCTTCTATATGAGACTTACAATCTGTCTACATCTGTAGGCTCTAAGGTCTTAAATTATTAACTTCTTTATGTTTAACAGAACGTGAGTGGCAAATGTTTATTCATTTTTTTTTAAAACAGCTTTATTGACAGTTCACATCCCATTTAAAGTGTACAATTCAATGGCTTTTATGTTCAGATGTGCAATCACCAACTTTAGAACGTATCTATAAATCTCAAAAATAATCCTGTAAAAAAAAATATAAAAAATAAACCTATACCCTTAACTATCACTCTCCTACCCCATTCCCCACAGCCTGAAGCAACCACTAATCTACGGTCCCCTCTCAACAGATTTACTTATTCTAGATATTAACATAAAGAGTCATATAGTAGGTGGTCTTCTGTGATTGACTTCTTGCACTAGCATGTTTTCAATGTTTGCTTATGTTACTACTTGAAGAATTTTCTTATAATGCCCTCAGAACCACCTGTACAGCTCTTGAAACATGACATATCCACATGCTCAATCTCACTATGACCAGCCCTTTTTGGGCCTCCTCATCCCAGAGTACTATATAAGTACTCAATTTGAAAAATATTTACATTAACTCATCTTTGAATATATTGTTCCACTATTTAAAATTAAGAAAGCAGATTAAAAAAGAAAAAAACTTTCCATGTCTTTGCTATTCCTCTAACTTCCTCCTGAAATGTAACTCTTCCATCCCTCACTCTTTCCAGTTTCCATAATGGAAATTTCTTATCTTCAAGGTTACCCTCCACAGCTAGTTTCAAGAAACTATTTCCTGATCTTGCCAACACACAATCCTCTGCTGAAAGCCTATAGCACCCTTTTTTGTTTCTACGTCTTACATGTCACTTAATCTCTCCCTTATATTCTAGTCATTCAAAAAATTATCATTTTATTTTTTGCTCTACCCTCTCCTCCTCACTTCCTTTCTAAATGCCTTGATGGATCCAATCTTAGTATGCCTCACAGCAACTATTAAATTGCCTCCTACAGATTTTTTGTTTCTTTTTTGAGTTTGTGTTTGTTTGTTTGTTTAAGGGGGGGTTATGGTTTTTTTTTTTTAATTAAACAAAAACTCATTAATCATCATCCATGGATGACTCTGCCTCTGTCGGTGACTGTGACACCTGGTCACTCACCTCACCAGTGATGCCTGAGGAGTATAGTGTTGCCCGCTCTTCACGTGAGATCTTGCGCTCAAAAGCACTTTTGAGTGTGCTTTCAGGGAGCCCTCCCCTAATGTGTTTCCCTGCTCTATAGTTTCGCATAGTTGGTGTTGTCTCTGCTGCATGGTACAGGGCCGCCGATGCCAGGTTTGGAAATGCTGCCGTCTTCACTTTCTGGGCTTCAGGGTGTTTGATTGCCTTGGCATAAGGAAACCATTCTCCAGTTTTTTCACGAAGTCTCTCATATGCTTCATGGAACTTGGGTATCTCCTCTTTTACTTCAGGTATTAGGATCAAGCTTGAGTCACACTCGTTAAGGAACCTTTTAATAGCATTGAGGGTAGTCATCTGTGACCATCGAGCCACCATATGGACTTGCACCATCATCTGTTCGGCTGGACCTGTGAATTTGGTACTTAAAATTCTACGCAAGACTCTATGACACCAGGGCTGAAGAGACAAGTAGATGACATAAGCAGACACATTAATAGCAGGGTATGGTGTGTGCTCCATGTCTGTATTGACTGCTGCCTTGAACGCTTTGAACCTGTTTTCTGCAGTCCTCATATGGCTATTGTCCCGTGAGTCCTTGAACAATGCGACGAGAATGTTCAGCGTTGCATGGTATAACCCAAGTCTATGTTCTGGATCATCGGGAACTTCAGGGATTGACAACAGAGGGGTGCCATATAACTGCATTTGCCAAGTAACTGTTTGTCCATCAATGACAGGTTTGACCTTGACGACAGGACCTTTGAAGGTCGGGAAAACAGCAGCTAAGACAGTCATGCACAGGGTCCTAATAGTTCGTTTTCGCCTCATTTCTGGAGAGTATAACATTGCCAGGCCAAGCCGATGTCTATCAGCAGCAGGCAGAGCAACGATCCTCTTGGCCTCTCTGGAAAAAGGGTGCACAGGCACTGCGTCATCATCTGAACAAGTCGCCATCTGTCGGATGCGATTAGGCTTGTAGAGGAAATCCTCTGCAGAAGTTTTATGAAAGTTTCTGAGTATTTCAACTACCTAAATTGAGAAACAAGAGTAAAATGGTTTATTAAAAAACAAAATAAAACAACACCAAAAAATTTACTATATCACTGCTACCAAGCCCATTCTGTTGTCTAAGCAAACAAAGCAGTTCCCACTCACTCACTCTGGACTTCCTGGAACCTGAGTAGAGTGGTGGTCACTACTAGATTACCTAACAGGTAATTTAAGTACATTTTAAGGTACCTACAACACACAAAAACACTCAAAAGCTGTATGAAGACTTCAATGATCACGATTAAAAATTCTGAATTTTGTTGGCTTTTCTTATCCTTCAGTGTTGTTTTTGTTTTTAATTATTTATGAAGGGTAAGCCTATAAATGAGCCCTAGTTGTGAATATAAGAAACAGTGTTCTACATTACTTTGCATTCAAAGTTTATAGATATAACTAATAGTACTGAATCTGGTGGGACAAAAATTAACATTCCACATAGTATTTCATCCCAAATTGAAAAATTGTCTAATTCACTATCTTAATACATAGTTCACCATTATAAAATTCATCAATGATAGTTTTTCTTGTGGCTCTAGGGACAGTGCCTGGAGCTTGGGAGATATATAGTAATGATGATGTTATGAGTGTTGTGTGCTGCATTGGGAGTTAAGTTAGAATTCTCCTATCATTTCCTACCTGAAGTACTTTGGGCAATTTACTTTTTTCCTCACTTATAAAATTTAAAAATCCAGGGTCTTATAACTACCTACCTACTGAACATATCCACCTAGACATCAAGTTTATGTCTCTCGAAACTTTCATGCCTAAAAGTGAGCTCTTAATCTCTCCTCTAATGCACACACCCAAATGAAGTTTTCTCCATTTCAGCAAAGGGTTGCTCCATTCTTTCAGTTGCTTCTTTTCTCTATAATCCATATCCAGGAAACAAAAAAAAGGCCATCTGGCCATACCTTAAAAACATATCCAGACTGGTAAAACAGTACTCCCCCCCCCCCCACCTTAGTATGGTACATTAATCCTTTTAACTATAATAATCCTTGTATTCTCAAACTCTTATTCTTGCAAAGATAAAGCTGTCACACACTCAAACTGCAATCTTCCCCAGGGTACTTCTCATAGCTTTTGTACACATTGTGCATACTGTAACTCTGTCCTTCTATCTCTCCAGGGTCACATATTAACTTTAGCTAACCAGACAATGAGACGAGCACAGGGTACCTTCGTGATTTCCACTTGTTGCCACTGCTACTTAAGTAGCCTGGAATAAAAATTGCCTCTAACACAAAATATAGCAAAGAACTGATATCCCCTCTATAGATCCCAAATAGTACTAAAAATTTTCACTCAAGAGACAGATGAATGTACTGTAACAGCAGGTGGGAAAGGGAAAATACTGGGGACAGAGGACTGGTTTCCATTATTACTGTTTTACCATAGCTGTCCAGTCAATTCTGACTCAAGGCAACCCTACAGGACAGAGCAGAACTGCTCCACAGGGTTTCCAAGGCTGTAATCTTCACAGAAGCGGACTGCCACTCTTCCCGCAGTAGAGGGGATGGTGGGTTCAAATCTCCAACTTTTGGTTAGCAACCGAGTGCTTCAACCACTATGCCACCAGGACTACTTAATATTAATTTTTTTTTTTCCTTTCAGCCTTTTGACTAAAGACAACTGATAGGATGTTTTAACTTTAATTTCAAGGGTTTTTAGACCATAAAGAAAAGCTCAGATGCAGGGTTTTATGATGTCTGAGCAAATGAATGCAATCATTCTTTAGAGAAAAAACAATGCAGTAACACATTCTTCCTGTTTCTTGACAAGTGGGAGAAGTGACACTATCTCCTTCTCTGAATTCCACATGAAGAAACTTAGAGACAGCTCCACTTTTTCCATCTTTATTATGGACTTCACTACTAACCAATCCATTCTCATACTTTCAGTTGATATGACTCCATCATAAGCATTGTCTTTATTTGAACACAAAAGCAAAGGAGGAAAAGACTTCCCTAAGTCTACAGAAAAACAAAAACCTTACAGTAAACTTCAAGAAAAAAGTACACTAAAAATCATTATTAGATGTTTGTAATGATTTAATTAATTTGGAACAAATTTCAAGGAGTGTTCAAATTCTTTTTTGGAATAAGTATTATATTCTATTGAAATAACATCTAAAACAAGTAAACCATTTACTAGAGTTTAGAAGTGGTTTTCCAACAAATTGTGAAATTCTGTCAGTCTTGTGGTAATTAAACGTTCACGCACTGACAAAGGTCTACACTTTCTTAGGATTTTCTGAAGAAAATCATGTAGGCTTCATTTGCCTGAGAATAAAACAAAAACATATTCTACATTTGAAACGATTACTACTAAAGGCAAAAGTTGCTTTGGGCAGGTTACAAATAAAAACAAACAAACAAACCCATAGCCGTGGAGTTGATTCCGACTCATAACAACCCTACAAGACAGAGTAGAACTGCTCCATTGGGTTTCCAAGGAGTGCCTGGTGGATTCGAACTGCCGACCTTTTGGTTAGTAGCTGCAGCTCTTAACCACTATGCCACCAGGGTTTCCAGATTATAAACAGGTATAGTTAAATGTACTACCAGGTAATTTCAAAGTAGTATTTCTCAACCTTTTAAATTTCATGCCCCTTTGTAGTAAGTAACATTGATAATCCTTCTCACCCTCCATTCCATCCTCAGACTTCCATCCTCACACCTCAAACACAAATCCTGCAGATTCTTCTTTCAACAGCTGGCAGTTACAATTATGAAGATAAATTCCAAAATAGTATCTATAATTCATTAATACTAAGCAGCAGAATTTGGAACATTAATTTCAAAATTTTCAGATGACAGTGTCAAAAATAGCAAAGAGAAGTAACTATGAATTTAAAAGCCATGTAAGAAAAAGTAACTGATACTAATACCTATACAAAAAATAACCTCTGCAGGTAAGTAATACAATAACATTGCAATTAAGAATTTTAAGACTGAGAGGAATTTAAAAGTCGAATAATCTGACAACAAAAGCAAGCAGCAACAGACAAAATAGATAAATGGGAACTCATAAAGATTATTTTTGTTCAAAAGTGAAAAGATACCCTACAGAATGGGACAAAAATCTCTGGAACCATTTATCTGACAATGCTCTAATATCCAACATATACTTAAAAACTTCAACAATTTAACACAAAGACAACACAATTAAAAAATGGGCAAAGGACGTGAACAGACATTTCACCAGAGAAGATACTCAAACGGCCAACAACACATAAAAAGTTGCTCAGTATCATTAGCCATTAGAGATGCAAATCAAAACTACAACGAGATACTACCTCACCCCGTTGGAATGGTAATGATTAAAAAATAAAAAAGGAAAATAGGTGTGGCAAAACTGGAACCCTCCTCCATTGCTGGTGGGGATGTAAAATCGTACAACCACTGTGGAAAAGTTGGGCAGTTCCTCAAAAAGTTGGCACAGAACTATCATGTGATCCAGTAATCCTAATCCTAGCTACATACCCAGAAGTGAAGGTTCACTGCAGCACTTTTCACAACAGCCAAAAGGCAGAAACAACTGAAATGTCCATCAACAGATGAATACTCAAAAAAAACCAAACCCACCGCAGTCAAGTCGATTCTGAATCATAGTGACCCGAAAGGGTAGAGAAGAACTGCCCCAAAGGGTTTCCAAGGAGCAGCTGGTGGAGTCCAACTGCTCACCTTATGGTTAGTAGCTCAACTTAAATACTGCACCACCAGGGTTCCATAAACAGATGACTAGATACACCAAATCTGGTATATACACTCTCTGCCATAAAAAGAAATGCATGCCACAACAAGGATGAACCTTCAAAACATTCTGCTGAGTGAAATAAGTCAGTTGCAAAAGGACAAGTACAGTATAATCTCATTTACAGGAAATAAGGAAATATATATATTAATTGTTAACGGGAGGATGGAGAGTATAAGGGAGTTTTTGCTTAGGGGCATTAAGTTTATGTTAGTGGTTATGGAATGATTTGGAAAAAAACAGAAAGAATGGGTGCACTTCAAAAATGTAATCAATGGTACACGCAGTAACTGTTAAAATGGCATATATTATGTACCTTATCACAATAAAAGACAAAGTTATATAATTCAATCTGCTGATTTCATTCATTTGCTGCAGTCACTCATAGAACAAACAACGGGGGAAAACTATACCACTAAACAGACAAACTTAAAAACTGTCGAGTAAGGAATAAAGCTCATGTTTCATTGTTGCAACTAAAAAATCTGTGTACAAGTTGTCCATGAGTTCATAACAAATGATTTATAACCTCTAAAAAAGCCTATCTTCTCTTGATTTGGCTCAATTACATTAAATTCGAGCCAAACCAATACTATGGGTGGTTCAGAGGTTAATTAGCATACCCTGGTGACGCACTGATCAAGAGATCAGCTGCTAACCAAAGGTCAGCAGTTGGAATCCACCAGCCTCTCCTTGGAAACCCGATGGGGCAATTCTACTCTGTCCTATAGGGTCACTATGAGTTAGAAATACTCCATGGCAACATGTTTGGTTTTCTGGTCCCCACACTTGACCTTGGGGCCTAGCGGAATACCAACCACATGAGCTGGGTTCAGTGGGCCTTACAGCCCGGCCTCAGAGGCACCAGCTCCAGTACCTCAGTTAATGCAGGCTGCGGTGTAAGGTGCAGCCCATGGGAAGGCCTTGTGGGGAAAAGACATACACTTCAAAGCCAAAAAGGCTCTCAGCCGGGCCTGTTTTCTATCCTTACCGAACTGCCCGATAGGTTCTGCCTCGGACACGTGTCTCATCAAAGCTAACAGACAAGCGCCAGCCTTTATCGGGTACTAGGCATCCCTGCCTCCTTGCCAGATTTTCTTCTAAGCACTGAGAGTTAAATTACGTTTATTCTTGGAGAGACGCTGATTTATTAAGAGGTGTCAGACACCTTTTTCTCTTCCCTATGCTGTTTTTATCGCAGTCTTAATTTACTGAAAACCAACACGGATCTCAAACTCATAATAGGAAAAATTAATAAGAATATAACACCTCTTTCTTAATAGGTGCACAAAACTCTGATTTTAGTTCTGAGAGGGCTTGAAATATAGGGAAAGCACCTTTCAAAAGCGTTTTAAACAAAACGTTGCACACGGCCTACTCTGCAAGAGTTAAAAAATTAAAATTAAAAAAAAGAAAGGAACCACGGGAGAAAAAAAAAAAACTAGAGGCCTGCTGGCGGCTCATTGCGTGGAGACATGGAACCAACCCCAACGGCCCGACTTGCGCCGAACCGGGAGGCCCTCTGCAGGCGGCGCAGCCCTGCAGAGGTTAAGTCACGCGACAACTCCACCTCCGAGCACTGCGCGCCGCCCGGCCCCCGACGGCCTCCCCTCCTCCTCCTCCTCATGATCAGGCCCAGTTCTTCCATGACGCCGCCGCTGGCCTCGCTCCAGGAGACCTGAGGGCTGCGAGTCCAGGGTCGCTCACCGGCACGCAGGGCGCTGCGCAGTCCCCGGCTGCTTCGACGCGAACAGGCCAGAGGATTGCTCACGAAATCCGCACTCCTACACTCGAGGGTGGGAGCACAGGGGCTGCAGAGTGGGGATCCGCTGGCTCCAGGCGGGGGAGGGGTAGAATGAATACGTCATCACCTGAGGCCCACGCCTGCGCAGAACGCTCCCTAAAGATGCAGACTTGAGCAGAACGCGTCCGTTCTCCGTCTGCGTTCCTTAATCCAGAGAGCGCTGCCCAAGTACTTGTGCGATTTACCTGTTTCCACAACTCCGTTTTTCTGGACTTCAAAGTAAAATATTGCCACTCTAATGCTGGAAGCTTTGAAAGTAGTACCTCCTCCTTTCGTAACAGGCGATTTCCTCTTCTATACACGCTTTCAGTCGTGCAGCCTCTGGCCCACGCTCTTGGAGTCATCCCTCCCACCTGTCTCAGACGCACGTACGGCAGCCAAAAAATTCCATCTATTTTAACCTAGCACCTCTTGTCCACTAGAAAAGGGAAACTGCAAGTGAACAGCACCCCTGGTTTTTGTTTGGTTTTGCTCATGCTCTGTTTTCTTATATGCACGCAGATTAACTGCTTTAATAAACCGTATATAACAATTTATTTATACTTTTTTGACATGCGTTAAACAGTAACTGAAAGCAAGATGGAATGGACATCAGAATCTATAATGTAAAAATACGATGTAATCACATATAAGCGGTTTATATGTGCCTTGAAATGGAAGGAAATACACAAATTGTAAGCAGTTGGTTACTATAGTTTGTGAGGCTGTTTAGAAAAAAGTTAAAGTCCTCAAAATGTGGGATCAATCAAATTCCCATTTTCCCCTTCTCTCTTCAGTCTGACACCAGCTGCCACTCAATACTTCTTTCTCGGACGTAACCACTTGGACTTAGGTCACATCTCGGCAAGTTGATAGCACACCGTCCTTTAAATTGTTAAATACGCGGGCGCCAGCCATAGGATAAGAGGTCCAGGGGACACCCTTTCTTCTTCTTACCTGCTGAGCACAAATTCGGGGTTTTGCAACTAGCCCTTCAGAATGCCAGCAAGTCAGGTGCTTCCTCTGGCTTCCCCCTCACTTTTGACTTGCCGTCTCCCACTGCTCCTTTTGGTTTGATAATTCACTTGAAGGTCTCAGGAATATGCTATACTTAAATTTATGGCTTTGCTGTAGGGAAGTAACTTTCACCAAAGCCTTCTGCTACAAAGAGATTTTTATTGTGACATTCCAGAAAACAAAAATGGGAAATTGGCTGTAAGCACTCAGACTATAAACAGACTAAAATCCAAAGAAGTACAATTTATAAGTGCTTTCTATACATTTTTGACAGTTGCTGATTCATTATGAGTAAGAGTATTTCAACATGCCCTTTACAATCATTGGAATATGTACCCATGAGTAAACTACTTACAGACTATGATTGGTCAAAGTAAAGACAAAGAACTAAGATGATGATTGGGTGCACTTTTCTTTTACTTTTCTAACAATTTGGTCTCTTGCCTCAGGGGTCCTATGTCTGTCATATGATGGTTGCTTTTATTTGTTACATGGGCTACATGTGATATTGGTGTACCTCTTTAACTTGTTTCTTGGGGTAAATTGTTATTTAGTTTTTACATGCACATCCACAGTCCATTGAACTGGTTAGAGCACTCTGTCCTCTTCCTTTGATATAGTTTCCTGTTGTGGAAGTCCTAAAGATTCTGACAAACAAGTTAGCCTTTTTTGGTTACGGCCTGCTGTGGTTAGGTTAACCCTTTATCACTCCCTCTTTTTGATCACTGATTACTGTAAGTACATAGACGATCACAGGATGATGCCTGGACTTTGCTGGGCTCCTAGATGGTAGCCATGGTAGGCACTTTAAACTCACAGTCCAGTTTTCACCAGATACCATCTTCTACTTCACCAAGGTTGCTAGGTGAGGATTAAAGCTCCATTGATTGTATTCCAGATGTGGGCGGAATCAGTATACATTGTTGGTTCTAGATTTGGACATGCTCTAGGGTGCTGGCATTTATTAATTCCAGTGACCACATATTTGAACAATATATAGATTAAGCCAGTTAATATTATTATAATTAAAACGACTTGCAGGGGAGGTCTTAAGATGGCTGCTGGATGGCTACTTCCTGACTTCAGGCCTAAAACTACCAATCAGAGCCTCTGATGAACATGAGGTGAAGAATATTGCTTCACTAAATAAGAAAAGATGTGGAGTACACTTCTACCTCCTGGTCTAAATGAAAGTGTTGTTGAGTTGAATTTTGAAGATGAAGCCACATCATAAAGTTCTGGACTTCACTTACAGGGAGCTAAAAAAGATCACATGACTACAAAAACAGAAATCTCAAATTTCCCTACAGATGGACCAAAGACTGAAACAGAGGCAAATGTAAATGCATATGAAGAGTGTTCTTCTGGAATTTCCTTAAATATGTGGAATAAATTTCAAAAATTACATAAAAAACATTCTGATCAGAAAACTTCAACTTCAAGATTCAGGAGGAAAGAAAGGAAATACTCCAGGAAGGTGTTTATTTTAATTCAGGTAAATTGAAGAATGAAGAGACATGTCATAGTGAAAGATTCTCAAATGAAACCCAGTGGAAGGCGCTTACTCAATATTTTGGAGTCAGTAATAGGCTTGATCCCCCTGTAAAAAAGAAGAAAAAGACAAGTCAGGTCTTAAAAAGAATAGACTAGGCTGTGGAAGAGTTGAATATTGAGAAGGCAGAGGAAGTCAGCAATCAGCTGGCTACTTAACAGGTTAGTGTTAAAATTGCCAAAGTTATTCCTGCTACAACTTTGTAAAAGCCAAAAAGGAATCTGAAAATTCACAGGTTGTTCAGAAAAGAGAAGAAATGTGCATGGAGATAAGCAAAGAGATGGAAAACCAAAAGCAACATGGGAATGAACTTCCCAGAGTTCTTCAAGATCTTTCTAGACTCCAAGTACTCGATTTACTAAAAAGATTTTCCTGTGTATGCTAGATATGTCAAGAAACTGATAGAAGTAGAAAAACTAAGCATAAAATTTGGGAGTTGATTACCAAACCTTTTCAATCTTTTTCTAAGGAGCTTATTCTGTTGAAGTGGAGCATTTTGTTATTGGTATAAGAAATCTAAGCATACACACAGAAAGAAACGATAAGATTCATTTATTTATTTACGTAGACCTATAGTATAAAGTCAGTTTTACTTTTTATCCCTTTGGTATAGCATAGCCAGTGAGCTCCTTGTACTTTTTTGTCTGTGCTTGGTTTAATTGCACTTACCCTAGAATTTGGTTTGTAAGATTGATATTTGTTTATGATGGATGGTCATAAGTGCTAAGGAAGTCTCACTTGATTCTTTTACCAATGACTTTAATTACCTTACTGTTATAATAATAATTATTGACTCTTTATTGGGAGGCAGTAGATATTTCACAGTAACATGGTAAAAGCAACCGATTAATTTTTGTGTACCTCCAGATAAACTGTTTCAATAAAAAACATCATAGACTGTAAAAAACAACAACAAAAACAAAACAAAAAACGCCTTGTAGGAACGAGTGAGCCCAAGATCCTATCCCTTGGGGGAGCCATCCAAATAAATCTAGGGTTTGTAAAAGGGGAATAGAGTAGAGCCAAAAAGCTTGCTGTCTAATTTTATGGATATTTTGTTCTACAATTCCAGAGGTATTTATGCAAGAGCAATAGGATGTATTGGCTACCGCACGTACCCCTCCTTGTTGTGCCAATAAGAAGTCTAACATAATCCGATTGTCCAAGATCATCTTTGCCAGAGAACTTGTTGCCATCAAGTCGATTCTGTGTCATGGCGACCGTATAGGACAGAGTAGAACAGCCCCATAGGGTTTCCAAGGAGCGGCTGGTGGATTCAAACTGCTCACCTTTTGGTTAGCAGCCAAACACTTAACCACTGCACCACCAGGGCTCAACAAAATGTCAGCCCACTGCGTTGGCCAGGAATTGAACCTGGATCAACTGCTTGAAAGGCAGCTGTGCTCACCACTATGCTATCAATGCCATTGCTATGAGTCAGAATCAACTCAACAGCAATGGGTTTGCCAGAGAGGTTAATGATTTTTGTTGAACTGACATTCCATTAGCAACATTATCAGCTATTTATGCCATTGTGGCAGAAGGATTTCTTAAAGATTTTTCTAATTCTACTATACCATGTGAGTGAGTTAATGCTCTTAAAAATGATCAACCCCACCCTGGCTGTTCTGCTATGGGATTTTCATATACTTTCCTTTGGGTTATTGAAATTAATTTGATACAGCTCATCCAATGTTGACTAGTGCTTTTGGAATAAATGTCAAAAGGGACACCTGTTTACCCTAAGGTTGATTACCCTTGCCTTCTCCACTCATCTACACACGGAATAGCCCATGCATAAGGGCTATTCCTAGGAAAGGGATTGTTTAAACCCTTGTAATTAAATCCCTCACATCGGAACACATGACCATAAGGGGCACAAATGACAGTACTGGTACAAGGCTCAGGAACAGAAAAATTTACATGCATTAGCCATGTTTTAACTAGATTGTTACTGCATATTTGAAGTCTTCCAAACTTGAGTTCTAACTTGGTGTAATTCTCAGAACAGGGGTTGTCATAAATAGTTTTATTGTATTTGTCATATTTAGAATATGGTTCATTTAAAGAATTGATATCAATTCTGATATCAATGATCATAATACCTAGGTGATTCAAGATAGTATTCAATAAAATATAGTCCTAATTCACCTTCCTGTACACATGAAACTTGGGGGTTAACTACGTTTTCTCCTTTACAGTCTATAACTAGGCGTGGTATACCATGAGATTGTAGCAAGGAATATTTGGGTAAAATGGCATGTTAGGGGGATGCCACAATTTAACCCTATTGCTCGTTTTAGGGCAGAGCTAGAATTTGTTGGTGAAGGGATAACATAGTAGTTTAATATTGGGGAAGCTAAGGGAGCTGAATTGTTTTGTACAGATTTAGGATTATTATGACGTATCCAACAAACAGTTAAATTCCCTGGACCAGCAACTGATTGAGCTAATTTTACAAATGCATTTTCTTCCCAGGCTAAAGTTAAGATACATATTGAGAAGATAAGCGTTATCTTAATTAAACCCATAACAAAATAGATGAATAACAGACAATGGATAAAATATAGTGACTATCAGGATTATTGCTATGATTAAACAGACTAAACCACAAACTTCAACCTAATGTATTTAACGCTTCTGTTTTCAATATACAATAATTACAATAGAAAATAAGGTAAGTTAGCATAAGTCCTACTAATTCAGCCAACTCTTTTTTTCTGTTCCTTCACTTTCCGGTATAGGTTGGAGGGAAGGTTTGGCCTTTGGTGGAGGACCATTAGTGGTGGTGTGCAGGCAGCATTTAAACTTCAATTTTAGTCTTCCTGCTGGTTCAGTAACCCAGTTAGGAACTTTGATTTTCTTCAGCTAGGATAGATGTATCCATGATTTTACTCCCTGTAATTTAGTAGTACAATCATTATTTAGTAGCACTAAATAAGATTTTTTCCATCAAGGTTAGAGGAAATCCTTAATCTGATGATGTCTTCAATACACATAATCTCCTGATTCAAACATATAATTTGAGGAGTTGGAAATAGTGTGCTTATCTGATATGCATGTTGCAGCTGGTAAGCATGATCTTTAGCATATTAAACTAATCCTTGACAATATTTTAGCAGATTAGTAGAAAGGAGATGTGACTGAATATTATTAACCCCATAAGGCAGAGCCAGAGGGTGGCCATTTGTAATTTCAAAAGGGGTTGTTTGTGAGGACCAAAGGGAGTTATCTTAAAGTCAATAACACCAGAGGAAGAGCTTGAGGCCAAACTGTAGCCCTAATTGGTTCTTTATAAATATCATTGGTTCTTTCTACCAGTCCTGATGATTGAGGACGATATGGACAGTGCAAGCGCTGTAGGATCGGAAAAATTTTGCACATAGCATTTACTACTTACCCAGTAAAATGAGTTCCTTGATCACTACAGAGAATTCCTGGAGTACTCCAAGAGGAATTATATTTTCTAAAAGCTTCTTTGCCACAAAGGTGGCAGTGGAATTCCTACAAGGAAAAACCTCTATCCAATATCTACAAATCGTGACTAATACATATTTGTATCCCTGTGAGGAAGTTAATTGAATAAAATCCATTTGCCATTCCAACATAGGTCTGGTGGAAAAGGGTACCTGCCAACGGGGGGTCTTAGTGCTTTTGCTGGATGAAATTCAGCACAGGTTGGGCATTGTCTGACTACCTTATCTGTAGCCCTCCAAAAGTGACCTCAATAGTATTTCTTCATTATTTGCACTGCCTTCTCCCATCCTAAATGATCTCTTAAATGAAAACTAGTAGCCACTGGGGTGTGTAAATCCTTAGGGCGTACATACTGATTATTTGGTCCCATCCACAACTTGTTTGCTGGTTTATCTGGCATCCTTCAGCTTTCCATTGATCTTGTTCAGAAGAAGGGGCAGCTTTTTGATGTAATGACAGGCTATGCCATTTTTCTTCCCCCTCTTTCCCTGGATCCTCAAACCGAGGTTCAGGTAAAGGAATATTTTGTGTATTATAACAAAGCTGGCATAGGTCTCATCCAAAAAGCGTATATGGGGAGTGATCTCTTTTTAGTTCCTCCAGCCATTAACATTAGTCTAAATTCTGACACTAGTCCATTTCCTACCTCATGCAAATAACAGGCTGCTGCCTTAAAATTTCCCCAGAAACTTTGATCTAAAAAGGCAATAAGATCTTCCTTCCATATAGATTTGATTTCAAATAGGTTAATTTAGGTGGAGACCTTGCGGTATTACTGATCTGTTTCCAGTTCCCATCCATAATTGTGTGGTGGCATTTAGATAACATTCTCTTGAGACCTAACTAAGTACCTCTCTTCTGGAGCTAATTGCTGGTGTTGTTTTATTATTTGAAAACATATGTAAGTTATGGATGGTGACTGGGAGTTAACAAGAGGAGGGGGAAGACGTCTAATACTTCGATCTTGAATTTTTGGGGATCCAGTGCTAATTCCCTTCAAATGAGTTGAGCTCCATTTTGTTCAGTTGTTGAGACTAAATATTCCTGAATGGGGGTCTGAGCAACCAGTTTAGCGGCTTTGTCAGCCAATCTGTTTCCCTTTACTTCCTCTGTTTGGGGACCCCGTTTAGCTTGTATTTTTATTAATGCTAGTTCAGTGGCTAATAAGAGAGCTACCAGCAAATCAGCTGCTAAAGTACCATTCTTTTCAGGTTGTCCTGAGGAAGTTAGAAATCCCCTCTGGTTTCCATAACATTCTGAAATTGAAAATTTTTCCATAGACATAATGAGAATTGGTGTATATATTGACTCACTGGCCTTTTGCCAACTTACATGCTCTTGTTAAAGCTATAAACTCGGCATTTGGGCCTATGTTACCTCAGGCAAGTGTCCACTTTCCAATACCTCTACTACAGTAGTGACAAAGTATCCTCCTTGATATCTAGAACTAGCAGCTTCAGGTTTTAGGTAGGAGCCATCTACAAACAGCACAAATGAAGGATTGGAGAGCAGAGTTTCTTGCAGATCTAGTCTAGGAAAGAAAAGTTGACCCGTTAAATCAAAATAGTCATGATCAATGTCATTATCATTGATATTAGCATGAGGGTAACTGGATTTAAGGCTCCTAGGGTATGTAATCTAAGGTTGGGCAACAAGAAGAAGAGCTTCATATGATGTTAGTCAGCTAGCAGAAAGGTGTTGGGTTAGAGTAGAATTTAAGATGGCAGAAACTGCATATGGGACATAGATTATTTCCCAATACTATATCAGTTGATTCTACTAATTTGGCAGTGCCTGCAATCACTCAAAGACATGGAGGATAAGCTCTGGCTACTGGACCTAACTGTGTACTGTAGTACCCTACAGGTCTCTGTCTGTCACCATACTTCTGAGTTAAGACTCCTAAGGCATTCCCTTGTCTTTCACAAAGGAAAAGAGAGACATCTAAATGATGGTTAGGGAATCCAAGAGCTGGCATGTGAGTTAGAGATACTTTTAATTTAGTTATGGCTTCCACAGCTTCCATAGACAACTCAGAAAACAGTTCAGAGATATTACCCTTAAGATATACATAAAGAGGTTGTGCTAACAGAGGGAAATTTGAAAGCCAAGCTCTACAATGTTCATATAATCCTAAAAATCCCCTTAACTGTTTCTCTGTTGTAGGTACAGGGTAGAAAAAGATAGTTTCTTTTTGTTTTGGGTCGATTGAGATTCCTTCTGCTGAGATTAAATGACCAAGATATTTTATTTGTGGAAGGGCAAACTGTAATTTTGCCCTGGACATCTTATGCCTCTAAGAGCCAGATGATGTAATAACAGAAGACTATCCTGTATGTTTGCTTGCTTGGTGTTAGAACAGACTACGAGACCATCAACATACTGGAGTAACACAGATTTATGTTCAAACTGTAAAGGTGACAAGTCAAGCATGTAAAATCTGGAAAATGTAGTGGGGCTCTCAGTGAATCCTTGGGGTATAACAGTCCAAGAATATTGTTCATTATCCCATATAAAGGCAAACAAAATTTGGCTCTCTAGATGAACCAGAATACTGAAAAAAGCACTACAGGGGTCAATGGCTGTAAAGCACGTGGCATCTGGTGGAATCTGAGCTTATAGCAAATGTGGATCGGAACAACAGGGGTTTGAGGGATAATAATGTAATTAATAGCTCTAAGATCTAGTGCAAATCACCAACTGTGGTTATTAGGTTTTCTAACAGGAAATAATGGGGTATTACAAGGGCTAGTACATGGAATGATTAATCCCTTCTGTAAAAAATCTTGAATGATAGGTTTCAGTTCTTCCTTTGCTTCAGGTTTTAAAAGGTGTTGAACTACTTTAGGTAAGGGTTTAGTGGGGTCTGTTTAGACTTTAATAGGTTCAGTCAATAAGGAAGACCATAATTGTGATGGTATTTGATTAAGCATATGAGTCTCTTTTTCTAACAGGGTATCATTGCCCTTCGATACCAAAAGACCTTGTAATAAACAAAGGGTTTATTCCACTCAGGCATCCAGGTCTTATCTTCTTTTTCAACATCAGGGAAATTGAGTAATATATCCCCTGCGTCTGCAAACTGAGTATGACATTTCCGTTTGGAAAGAAAGTCACGCCCTAACAAACTTACAGGAGTACTATCACTTAGTAAAAACGGGTGAAGTCTTCTATTAGCCCTAAAGAAACTAATGTGGGTAAAGAATGGGTTAAAATGTGTTCCTCATTGGAAATCCTTACGATAGGAGAAGTCTGAGTACTCCAGGGAAGAAGCCTTTGCAAACTCACACCTGTATCCACAAGGAAGGTACAAGGCTTCCCATTTACTTGGAGCATTGTTTCTCCCTGTTGGGACAAGAGGACTGCTGTCAAATTCTCTACAAGATACCTGCAGCATCATCACACTGATTTTTCTAAAGGTGGATTTGAAGGAGTCACCTTTTGTTTATTCTTAAGCTTAAAACAATACATTTTAAAGTGACCAGCTTTCTTGCAATAGTTACAGACCATGGGAGCAGTATTATTGGTGGAAGAATTCCCTTGCTTTGGCTTCGCTCCCGTAGGTTTCTGTAATTGGCTGCAGTTGGAGATCCATTAAATTTTCTTTGTTTTTTTTTCTAAGTCTCTTTCTTTTGCTTTCTGTAGTTTGGTTTAACTTGTAGGCTAAAGTGGCTAATTCAGAAGTCTCAGTACTTTCCCAATTTAACTGATGCCTTTTTACCATTTGGGCTAATTCAAGATTCAATCCACCTACAAATCATGAATTAAAGGCGACCTTAACCCCTTCATCAGTAATTTTTAACCCTGAATGTTCTATAAACATTTTAGTTAACCTATCTCTATAATTATAGATAGATTCAGCTTTTTCTTGATTGCAAGCTTGTAATTTTGCCTAATTTATTTTTGGAGGTAAAACTTTGAAGAAACAGTCTATAACTTCTCCTGTTAATCTCTTGGTTTCTGTTCTAACAGTTGTACCTGAGGCACCTACACGGATACTTAAAGTTTTTTCAGGATCTACCCATTTGGCTGCTTCCATCCACTGATGGGCATCACTGGGACCTAACAACATGTTTATTAAAGTATAGATATTAGGAGGACCGACATCATATGTTTCAGCTAAATATCCTAAATTCATTAATAAAGTTGTGGGGATTTTCCCTTGGATCAGGGAATTATTTTACAGTGGCCTTAAGTTCAGCCTTAGACCATGGGTGGAAGGAGACTTCAAGGTTCCCATCTTTGGCCCTTTGCTTAACTACCAAGGGCCTGGTGGGCCCAATATCTTCGGACCTAGCAAATAACATTTCAGACAAAGCTAAATTCTCTAAGTCTGGGTAGAGATTGGAAGGCAATGATTTGACTGAGTCCAATGTTGTATTATCTTCCAATCTTTTTTGCAATATTTGAATTTTTTGGCTTGCTTAGGTACTACTTCCTATAGGGAGGAAAATTTGTCATGATGTTGTCATCGAGATGACTCAATATACCAGTTGTAAAAAATTTCGCACTGTGGTTGCTTTACACAATACCTTTAACTTTCTAGTTTACATCTCATCTCAAATATAATATTTTAGCCAAATTAAAACTTCCCCATAGGGACCACTGTTCAGCCTCATGGTCCTTGGTGAGATTGTGCCATTTTTCTAAATACTAACTGGCAGTGGTATCAATTTCAAACCATGTAAGACCAGGGGTCCCAGACTGGGGAGGGAGGGGATCTTGTCACTCTTGTTTTTATTTCCCACTTTCTTTTGTTAGCTAACAGAAAAGAACAGGAGACGAAAAAAGAGAAACACAACCATAAAATCAAGAACTACAGTTTTACCAAAAGACCTCCAGATGGAGCTCTCAAACAAAAATCTGAAAACGAAGCTTCAAACAAAAGTTACCAAATTGTTTTTTTTAACAAAAATATCCAGCAATAATATTTCTTATTATGCAGAAAAGCAATAAAGTTCATATTAGATAGAGCTTATCTCAGTGGCAGAATCTCTAAAGGAGACGCAGAGTATAAGAAGTGAAATACAAAGGATCCGCTGTGGCACCAACAAGCAGTCCAGGTCTCCTGGAGATCCAACGAGGAATTCACTAGTGAAGACTGTGCTTATGCTGTGCCAATCTGTTGTAGGGAAACAACTTTCACCAAAGCCTTCTGCAACAAAGAGATTTTTATTGTGATATATCGGAAAACAAAAATGGGAAATTGGCTGCAAGCACTCAACTGTAAACAGACCAGAACCCAAAGAAGTACAATCTATAGGTGCTTTTTATACAATTTTGACAGATGCTGAGTCATTATGAGTAAGGATGTTTCAACAGGCCTTTTACAATCATTGGAACATGTACCTGTGAGTAATTTACTTACAGACTATGAAATGGTTCAAGTAAAGACAAAGAACTAAGTTCGTGATTGGGTGAACTTTTCTTGTTTTACTTTTCTAACAATTTGGTCTCTTGGCTCAGGGGTCCTGGGTCTGTCACATGATGATTGTTTTTTATTTGTTATGTGGGCTACGAGAGGTATTGGGTAGATCTTTCACTTGCTTCTTGGAGTTAACTGTTATTTAGTTTTGGCATACATGTTCACAGTCCATGGAACCAGTTACAGTACTCTGTCCTACTCCTTTGAAGTAGCTTCTTATTGTTTGAAGTCTTACAGATTCTGACAAACAAGATGGTCTTTTGTGATTATGGCCTGCTGTAGTTAGGTTAACCCTTTATCAGATAATAGCAATAGGATCAAAATGAGGATCAGTATGGAGAAGTTAAGCATGGGGAGAGGGGTCTGGGAGGGTTCCCAACGCGAAGGTTGAGCATCCAAAAAAGAGGAAGTTACCCTCAAATGTTCATACATGTCTTTCACCAACCGGGAAACGCATGGAGCAGTGTCCAGAGCTTTTATTGGCTTCATTACATAGGCATGATTGATTGAATTGTGCTTCCCTCCCCGAGGCCAGCTGGTATCAAGCCATGATGATGGTCTTCTTAGGTCAGGCCAGCCCCCACTCATTAGCATAAATCCTCAGGAGATGCCCAGAGGTTTTAAGTATAAAGGCACCATATTTGCACAGTAAATTCCAGTGGTTATCTCTCAGCTACCAAGGAAAAAGGCCAAACTGCTCTCTATAAAGTGATTCACACAGCCAGAATCCATATGATGGTAACGGGGCTTGGGTGAGTTGAATTTTCTAATTTTTGTATAATTTAACGTGCATAATTTTTCAATGGAAAAAAGTTACTTTTTTTAATCCTAAGGCTTAACCACTTTTCTCTCAGTTAACTTTATCACTTAACTTAAAACACATTGGCCAAACCATTGGAATTTACGCAGGCGTAAACCTTTCTAAGAGAAAATTTCTTTAAAAAGCAGTGTAGTGCATGGTCAGGGTCACAGACTTAGGAGCCAGGCTCCATGGAGATGAGCCCCAGCCCAACCAGGACTTACTAACAGAGTTAGTGGAACAGTGAGCAAGATGCTTAACTTCTTTATACAGAAATATTATCTGTAAAATGGAGGTGGTAATAGTACATACCTCATAGGGTTGTACAAGTTCAGTAGCCTGACACTTGGAAGGCACTCAGTAAATATTAAATATTATTAAGACAAAATTACAGTCTATAGAGAAATGAAGTATTTTAAAGACAGATATTGAACACGGAGTGCATTTCCTGCTGTACTCCCATTTTTTCAACATTAAAGCATATTTTGAAAGAAAAAATTTTCTGAAAACTTTCCAATTGTTCGGTTAACAGCGATTTACTGAATTCTGATTTCAGTAGCAGTGTATGTGCTATCAAATATGAGGGTCATGATTTTAAGGGTTGTTGGGGAAGGCATTGAAACTGAAATTTACTCCCAACCCAGAAAACCACTCCACAAAAATAAAAGAGATAGAACACTTTTATATTGAATAAGGATTAATTCAGAACGTCATGCCTCACAAGTTTGTTGAAACTAGAGCAAAAGCTAGATAGCACCCACACTGAAGAATGATTCTAGCGTAATTGGGGACTGTTGTTGCTAAGTGCCAATCGAGCAGGTTCTGACTGATAGCGACCCTATGTACTAGAGGACGAAACACTGCCTGGTCCTGCGCCATCCTCCCAATCTTTGCTATATCTGAGCCCATTGTTGCAGCCACCATGTCAATTCATCTCATTGAGGGTCTTCGTCTTTTTTGCTAACCCTCTGTTTTAGCAGGTATGATGTCCTTCTCCAGGGACTGGTTCCTCCTGATAACATGTCCAAAGTATGTAAGACCAAGTCTCACCGTCCTCCCTTGAAAGGAGCATTCTGGCTGTACTTCTTCCAAGACAGATTTGTTTGTTCTTCTGGCAGTCCATGGTGTATTTAATATCCTTCACCAACGTCATATTCAAATGCATGAATTCTTCTTTGGTGTTCCAGGCTAAGTGATGACTAAGGCAGTGTCCTTGCCCACTTAGATCTTATATTCTAATTAGTGTACTTACTTTGTCACAAACCATTGGATAGAATGTTTCAATTATTGTGCTTGCAAATCATATACAAATAATATTAAAAAATCTGTCAATTATTGAATATTTGATAGGCATTATGCTGAATATTGTATATAAATAAATATATATGTATGTGTATATATACAAATATATTTACAATTTTATTGAACTTGCATGCCATCATAACAATAACCCCTTGCCGTCCCATTGATTTTGACTCATAGTGACCCTAAAGGATAGAGTAGAACTGCCCCATAAATTTTCCAAGCCTGTAATGTTTGGGGAAGCTGACTGCCACATCTTTCTCCAGTGGAATGGCTGGCGTATCCCAACCACCAACCTTTTGGTGAGCAGCTAAGTGCTCCTATCCCAGGGTTCTACCAGGGCTCCTATCCCGAGAGTAGACACTACTATTTTTTTTATTATTTCTATTTCCCAGACGGTTTAACTAACATGCTTAATGTCGCATTTAAATCCGGGCATCAATGAGCCTTAGCTCTTAAAAACAAAGTTGGGGGTCATAGGAGCATGTGATGGGAGAGGGGCTCTTATTCATCATTCAAATGCAGGGACATTTGTTAGAGGCAGTGTATTAGCTAAATAGTAAAGAGTGAATAGGAGTTAACCAGAAAAATAGGAGAGAGAGGAAGATTATTACTATAGGCAATCTCTAAATTTCCTATAATTTAGTCTACTTCTGACTGCGGTGAAAATTATGCTGAGATAATGGGGTTGCATTGACAGGCTGCATGAGAAATATTAATACAATAACAAAAACCTCAGTCATTTGTTGAACATGGTTTCCATGCCACGTATGCTAAAGCTTCACATGTATTGTTTTATTTTACCCACACAACTACTTTATTAGGCAAACACTGCTTTATGAACTCTATTTTGCAGATAGAAAAACGAAGGTAAATTATCTTGCTCAGAGCTACCTAGATGAGAAGTGGCAAGCCAGTTTTCAAAATAAGGCATTCTCATTCCATGGCTCATGGCCTTTGCCACTGTACAAAATGTCTCACATCAGTCCTTCAGTATACTGTATTTTTATGCAAATACCATGCACGCTATACGTTTTCTGCCTACCACTCAACCCCTCTTGCTGTTTTTGTAAATGAGCTATCCTCGCGTTATACGTGTGGGCATGTTATTTATGTGGGTGCATTATTTGTGAACAAATATGGTAATGCCTGTCATGGATTGAATCATGTCCCTCAAAAATATATGTCAACTTGGCTAGGCCATGATTCCCAGTAGTATGTAATTATCCTCTGTTTTGTTATATTATGTAAGTAAACTCCATTTTATGTGTTGAAAATCTAAAAGCTGTATGAGACAGGTTTAGGGTGGGATCTATCTTGAGTTGCATCCTTCAGGTCACTGCCTTAGTCAAGTCACTGCTGTACTCAAGTCACTGTCTTACTCAAGTCACACCCTTATTCAAGTCATCACCTTACTCAAGTCATGCCCTTACTCTAGTCACACCCTTGACTGAGTCATGCTTTTTTTCTTATAAGAGATAAAAGCAGAAAAGAAGTGATCAGAAAGTCAAGGGACTTCATTACCATCAAGAAAGAAGAGCTGGGAGGGGAGGACATCCTTTGGACCTGGGGTTCCTGTGTTAAGAACTTCCCAGACCCAGGGGAACATTGTTGCCAAGACATATGGAGATCTCCAAGGAATGCTGGACCCACAGATGTTGAAAGGAGACAAGTATCTTCCTCCGGAGCTGACAGAGAAAGCCTTCCTCTAGAACTGGCACACTAAATTTGGACTTCTATCTTTCCAAACTGTGAGAAAATAAATTTCTGTTTATTAAAGCCATGTATTCATGGTATTTCTGTTATAGCAGCACCAGATAACAAAGACAGCCTCCTTCAGTATAATGTGGTAGTTCTCACAGCAATGGAGTCTTGACAGCTGACTTCCTCGTGTCTAGAATTCAAATTCTCCTGACACAGTGGGTTCAGAGAATCAGCACCTCTCCCATGGGACAGAATTGCCATGCAGCTTTCCTCCTGTGGATCAGGTAGGTATCCCTGGGCCAATTAGCTGCAACCAGAGTAACACATCCAAAACATTAGGAAGTCACAGGGGTGAGTGTGGCCCTTTACAAATGAAGAATTCAATTTAAAAACAAACAAACAATAACAAAAAAAAATTCACTTTTATGAGCTATTAAGTAACTTGCCCGAAGTCATCCAGCTTTTAAAACTCAGATTTCAAACTTTAATCAATGTCAGTCTAGTCCAATAATGTTTTATTCTTTTTTCTATATCATGATAATTGACATACATGCACAAAATTCAATTTCTTGATACTTAAAATATTAGAAAATCTAGAATTTACTTAAGCAGACTAAAGCCTCCATTTTTCCTTTAACGGTGTAAACTGTATTTTAAGACTGAAGGGGTTGCTAGTAGGCAAATATTAAAAAAAAGCTGAAAACTTCAGAATAGTATATTTTCATGTGCAATACTCATGATAGCTTGAGAACCTTTTAGAGGCCTTGAGATTATCTTCAAAACTTGTCATTCCAATTTTATGCTAACAGCAAATTTTAAGAGGTTTTACTTAGCTTTATTTCATTAGTACAAAGTGGAATGCATAGACATTTTTCAGGCAATCAGGTTGTTGTCGTTTTTAGATCATAGCTAAAGGTATTATAACATTTTTGCTAAGAAGGATTCAAAATTAAATCACAGAAGAAAGCAACAGACCTAATTTTATGATCAAACCATTTTTGAGAGATTTTTATTTTGGAGGAAAATAAATGTAAGCTAAGAATGCTGTGAGTTGGAACCGACTTGACAAGCCCTAACAACAACAGGAACACATATATGATAATCCAGTTTCCGTTCCCTCTTAAAACAAGTTTGTTTGGAACATAATACGGCAGTTTCTTAAAAAGCTAAACATAAACTTAACATATGATCCTGCAATTTCACTCTTACCTATCTCCCCAAGAGTAATGAACACATACACCCACGTAAAAACTTAAACGGAAATGTTCATAGCAGTATTATTCACAATGGCCAAAAAGTGAAAACAAAACAAAACAAAACTCCCATCAATTGATGAATGGATAAACACTATGTGATATATGAATACAATGGAAGCTTATTTGGCAATAAAAAGAAATAAACGACTGGCATAGCTACAATATGACTTCAAAGAGTGAAAGAAGCCCATCACAAAAGATGCCATTAATATGAAATGTCCAAAACGCAAATATAGAGACAGAACATAGAGTGGTTGTTACCTATGGCTGAAGACTAGAATGAGGAGTAAAGTTGGTATGAGACTTCTCTTTAGTGTGATGGAAATGTTCTAAAATTAGATTGTGGTAACGTTTGTACCACTCTGTAAATATACCAAAATTCGTTGAATTATACACTTAAAACCGGTAAATTTTATGGTATGCAAATTTCATCTCAATAAAGCTGTTTTAAAAATGCGTTTGTATCTTCTAAAATATCTGGCTCACTTTAAATTGAATTAGGATGTTTATTAGTCTGTTTTGTAAATCTAACAACTCGTTTCCTAAATAATGGAAAACATCCACTGCCGTTGAGTTGATTCAAACTCATAGCAACTCTGCAGGATTTCCAAGGCTGTAAATCTCTACGGAAGCCGACTGCCACATCTCTCTCCAGCGAGCCACTGGTGGTTTCGAGCTGCCGACTTTTCCTTTAGCAGTCGATGGCTTTAACCACTGTGCCACCAGGACTCCTTAAATAATGATATTGCTGCTTAAATATTATCAAATATTCGTCCTGTAGTTATAGAATTTAACAAATCATATATTACAAGTTATAATTACACGACTGAAATGCTATGTGATTTAGAAAGGAATGATTATGTAAATCATATAAACAAAAGCAAGTATGTCACATAGCTTTACCACCTGCTACAGCATTGTATTTAAAGCTTCTAGAAGAGTCTAAATAGAACATTCAAATATAGCCATGACAGAAAAGGAAAAATAAATAGAAATTTGATGATTAAAGTCTTTTGAATATGTGCAATGGGGACAAGTACTTAAATTACCAGCCAGACACTTCAATTTCAAAGGCATTTCATAATGCATATTTCACATTAAACAGTGTTACTTGATATATATGGATGACTGTTGAAAGGAAAAACATAAACTTTTATTTAACTTCATTCACAGGAACGTTAATATTCTAAGCTCGTTTTTAAATCACATTGTGGAAAATATTAAAGTGAAACAAGTTATGCTCTTTACTAAAACACTATTTTTTAACCATTTCTTTATTTCTTCTTTTTTATGGGGTCTTAGATGAAGGTTTACAGAGAAAATTAGTTTCTCATTAAACAATTAATACACATACTGGTTTATAACATTGGTTGCCACCCCCACGACATGTCAACACTTTCCCCTTCTCAACCTTGGGTTCCCCATTGCCAGCTTTCCTGTCCCCTGCTGCCTTCTGGTCCTTGCCCCTGGGCTGGTGTGGCCATTTAGCCTCATTTTGTTTTATGGGCCTGTCTAATCTTTGGCTGAAGGGTGAACTTTCAGGAGTGACTTCAGTACTGAGCTAAAAGAGTGTCTGTGGGCCATACTCTCGTAGTTTCTCCAGTCTCTGTCAGACCAGTAAATCTGGTCTTTTTGGGAGGGGGTGGTTAGAATTTTGTTCTACATTTTTCTCCAGCTCTGATCAGGACCCTCTATTGTGATCCCTGTCACGGCAGTCAGTGATGGTAGCCGGGCAACATCTAGTTGTGCTGGACTAGTCTGGTGGGGGCTGTAGTACTTGTGGTCCATTAGCCCTTTAGACTAATCTTTCCGTTGTGTCTTTGGTTTTCTTCATTCTCCCTTGCTCCAGATGGGATGAGACCAGTGGAATTTCTTAGAGGGCCACTCACAAGCTTTTAAGACCCCAGACGCTACTCACCAAAGTAGGATGTAGAACATATTCTTTATAAACTATGTTATGCCAATTGAGCTAGATGCTCCCCGAGACTGTGGTCCCCACAGCCCTCAACCCAGTAATTTGGTTCCTTAGGGAGTTTTGATGTGTCTATGGAGCTTCCCTGACTTTGCCTTGGTTAAGTAGTGCTGGCTTGCTCAATATTATATACTGTCTTACCTTTCACCAAAGTTACCACTTATCTATTGTCTATTTAGTATTTCCCCCCTCACCCCTCCCATCCCTCATAACCATCAAAGATTGTTTCTTTCTGTGTGTAAACCTTTTCATGAGTTTTTATAATAGTAGACAAATACAGTATTTGACCTTTCATGATTGACTTATTTTACTCAGCATAATGCCCTCCAGATTCATCCGTGTTGTGAGATGTTTCACAGATTAATTATTGTTCTTTATCGTTGCATAGTATTCCATTGTGTGTATGTACCATAGTTTGTTTATCCATTCATCTGTTGATGGGCACTTAGGTTGTTTCCATCTTTTTGCTATTGTGAATAATGCTGCAATGAACATGATAATCATTTCTTAAGAGAAGATGAAGACATGACTATTGGTCTGTGTCCACCAGAGCAGGTGTGGCCCTCTTGAGTGAGCAGTCCAGAATTCACATTGTGCTTTTTGACAGAGCCCTCTGCCTTCTTCCTTCATCTCTGTGTCTCTCTCTCTCTCTTTTTTTTTTAATTGTACTTTAGATGAAGGTTTACAGAACAAATAGTTTCTCATTAAAAAAGTTAGTACACATACTGTTTTATGACAATGGTTAACAACCCCACGACATGTCAACACTCTCCCTTCTCGACCTCGGGTTCCTTATTACCAGCTTTCCTGTCCCTTCCTGCCTTTTAGTCCTTGTCCCTGGACTGTTGTGCCCCATTAGTCTCGTTTTGTTTTATGGGTCTGTCTAATCTTTGGCTGAAGGGTGAACCTCGGGTGTGACTTCAATACTGAGTTAAAAAATATTTTTAAATGTTGCTTTTATTGTATAAAAATGACAGAAATAAAACACTTGAAAAGTAATTTCTCAGCCTTCTGAAAAATATTCTGTAGCATTGGGCTATTTTTCCACATTCAAATGCTCAAATTTGATGGTAAAAAAAGTGCATTGCATTCTTATAGTACAATTCTCTCATTTTGCTGTTGAAAGCAATGCATTAATGACAGCTATGATTTTTTTTTCCTGATAAATACAATTTATGTTTCTACTTCTGGGATGGCTGTATGTTAGCATTTTAATATGTCTATTGGAGATAGATGAAATTTTGAAAGTCCAAGTATAGTAGACAGAATAATGACCCCACCAATATATGTCAATATCCTAATCCCTGGAACCTGTAAATATGTTACCTTAGTTGATAAAGGGGCTTTGCAGATTTGATGAAGTTAAGGGTGTTTAGATGTGCAGGTTATCCTAGATTATCTAGATGGGTCCAATATAATCACAAAGATCCTTATAGAAGAAGGCAGGAGGATCAGAGTCAGGGAGAGATGTAAGAACCTAAGAAGAGGTCAGAGAGGAGAGAAGATACTATGCTGCTGGTTTTGAAGACAGAGGAAGCAGCCATGAACCAAAGGATATAGTAGGTCTCTAGAAGATGGAAAAGGCAAAGAAACAAATTCTTTCCCCAGAGTCTCCAAGGAGATTACTGGCCTCCGGACAACTTAATTTTAGCCCAGTGAAACTGATTTTGTACTTCTGACATCCAGAACTGAAACACGATAAGATAATAAGGTAATTGTGATCATTAAGGTTGTGTGTCAACTTGGCTTGGCCATGATTCACAGCGGTGTGACAGTTATGATATAGTTTGGCAGTTGTATAACTGTGTATAATGTGATCACTTCCAAGGTGGGATCTGCTGCGAGTAGCCAATCAGTTGAAAGGGATGCGGCCTGCACCCAATATAGGTGGACTTTCTGGTAAGGCTCATGGGCTTTTGCTTGCTCTGGATCCTGCAACTGGCTCCTGTTTGTCCGACCTTCAGTTCTTGGGACTTGAGTTAGCAGCTCACCTGCCATCTTACTTGCTGATATTGGGATCATTGGTCTTTGCAGCCTGTGAGCCAGAACCCTGTTGTCTGACTTGTCAATCTTGGGTTTGCCAGCCCCTGTGGCTATGTGAATGAGGAGAAGCCTCCAGCCTGACCCATGGACTTGGGACATTCCAGCCTCTACAACCTCGTGAGCCATTTCCTTAATATAAATCTCTCTGTATGTATTTATACACCTTACTGGTTTTGCTTCTCTGGAGAACCCAGCCTAAGACAGTTAATCAATTCATTAAAAAGACACGAAAGAAAGAAAAGACCAAAACTGATGTCAGAAAAGACTCTGACCCTTGCTCTTGAATGCTGAGTAGCTAACACGAATGGAAGAAATGATGAAGTAAAAGAGCTGTATAGAAGATTTCAAGGGCAGCTTGAGAAGACAAAGTAAAGTATTACAATGAAATGTGCAAAGACCTGGAGTTAGAAAACCAAAAGGGAAGAACATGCTCAGAATTTCTCAAGCTGAAAGAAATGAAGGAAAAATTAAAGTCTCGAGTTGCAAAACACTGCCCGGTCCTGTGTCATCCTCACAATAATCGCTATGTTTGAGCCCAAGTCCAAGGAATATTGTAGAATAAAAAAAGTGGGAAATGGACAAGTATGCTGCCAGAGCCATACCTACCCGAGCCCAAGGAATATTACAGAATCATCAGTATATATTAACATTAAAATGGGTAAAATCATTAAAAGCTTCACCCTTCCACAAACTGACTAAAAACTGCCAAATCACTGTGATTCTGTATTTTGAATTGTCTTTCTTAATAATCATTGGTACAAGTTTCAGTGACAACAGTCGGGATGATCTTCACTGGTCCAACAAAACTTACTATTTAGTAAATGCTGATAGAAAAGGATAGCAGTGGAAAACATGTGGGTCTTTTGTACTGTTTAAGATTTGCTCACTTGAAAGTTTCCCTAAGAGATGTTTTCCAAGATTGTCCTAGCTATTATTTTTATACCTCACAGCCCAGCTGATGTGTCCTTGTGAATCCAACTCCAGCTGGGTCACATTCTTTGTACTCAAGGACAGGGAATAAGGGCTCCAATTTCAACTCCTAAATCACCCCCTAGTGGAAATGTTACCCCAATTTGCAAATCATATATTCGATAAACTTCAATCAATTTCTATTACTAGTTTAATATGATTTTTGTTTTAATAATTGCCAGTGCATCTCACCTCTATCTTTCTTTTTTTTAAGAAAAGTCTGGGTTTTCATCCTTCCCACATTAAATTTTCTTCCATAATTAGGCTTAAAGATGAAGATTATCCGTTCACTCCCACCAAAAAGTTCTATTTTATTTTCACCCTACAAGATCAGTTGCTTTTTCTGGGTGTAAAAGGGAGTCCACAGAAACATTTTGTTCACCACAAGATACTCTTTTTTAAAATGCGTTAATACTTTATGTTGAAAGATAACTTTTAAACTTTTTTTAAAATTTTTATTGTACTTTAGATGAAGGTTTACAGAAAGTTTTAAACTTAGTAATTTTCCTTCAAATAAAAAAAATTATAATTTTTTTTAAAACCCTTCTTTATACATTGAGCCATCTCCTGCCCCCACCCATGCTTAGTTCAAGTCTCAATTCTCCAAATCTGTAAGAGGACCTGTGGCCTGACCTTTGTGGTGCCCAACAGGGCCCCCGGACTACCCTCTGCTGACTATTGTCTCTTTTCCACTCAGGTAAAAGCGCTGGGAATGGAGTAGCTGAGGGCAAAATCCCAGGTGATGGACACAGGGGTAGCCATTCTTCCCACTGAACCTTGTAAAGCTTCCTTTAGTGGAAGTCCATCTCAGCAGTTTCTAGGATTGCCAAGTGTTCCCAAAACGTTTGTTAAGACAGCGAGAAGCGAGGTGCCAAGCTTCGTTTCCCGAGCTTGCCCCCTGGCTGTGCAGCTGCAGAAATGACATGCAAAGTGCTGCAGCCACAGCCGGAACTTAAAGGCGCACCTCGAGTTCCTAGAGGTGGGCGGTTGTAGCTTTCTGACTGGCGGCGGGAGTGAGGAGGAAGGAGTCACGGAGCGGCTGTGGGAAAGGTCCACTGTCATACCCAGAAAGGCCTGGCTGCTCCTCAGAGCCAAGACATGCAGCTCCCCTGAAGGCAGAGTGGGAACGGAGGGACAAATTTCGAAGATAGGAGCGCGGAGGGGCTGCCGTGACCCCATTCTCCCCCACCGGCAGTGGGAACCTTGGACGTCTTTCATCCTCACGCGTCTCCGCAGGAATGATTGGCAGAGCCTGGGCGCTGGCGCTGGTACTGATGCTCCCGGCACCGGGGGATGGTCGACAAGGTAGGCGGCTGGCAGGTGGGGCTCCGGGATGCGGCTGGAGCAGGGGGTGGGGGTGGGTGGGGGGTAGGTGACTTCTCAGATGACAGGCAGAGTGTCCCTGTGCATCTTGATGACCGCATCTGATATTTGGTGCTGACCGACAGCTGCTCTATCCTGCTCCTGTGTTTGCAATGGTCACTTCGTCGCTCTAGCTCTTTGGGTTTCCATTGTGCGCAAACAATTGCTGCTCCTTCTCTTGCTCTAACGGCTCAGTCCTGTTTTGTTGTTGGGGTGGTTGTTTTCTGTTGATATCCTGTTCTTTGAAATCCTTTTAATTTCCTGTAAGAAAGTTTTGCTTGATCTGTCAGGGATCCTACTGACAAGTGGATTCGAATTTTCCAAATTCCAAACTGTACTATTTCTACCCTTTGCCCTGTAGAAATTATTAATTCGGGAACATTTTATCTCTACAATACATAATCAGTATTTTGTGTATGAAGTTTTTTGCGTATCTGTTAGAATAGGTTTTGCTACTGTAAAAGAGATCTCTATTGAGAGAATAACCCTCTCTCAACTTCTTTAATCCTTGACGAAGAAAACATAGTTTAAAATACAGTGAAGTTAAAAAAATAAAACAAAGCAGTTTCGTTAGCCCTTCCTACTTGTGTTCAACTAGGAATGCTAAATGAAAGGTGACTTGTTCTTATCTTCCAAGTTTCCTGTCCTGTGTACAACTATCTGCATCTTGGGGAAAAAAAATGTGTGCAACATTTGTAACTATTTAGGATATGATTTTGTTCTTTGAACATTTTGCTGACCTTAATCTGTTTTACTAAGGTAAGTCTTGCTTTCTAAAAACTGGGAGCAAGTATTCCCTGGCCTAAAATTTGCTAAATATTAAAACCCAATTTATTGGGTCATTTCCTGAAACAATACAACTTAACATGATATGAATGATCCCTGTCTTCCTTTTTTGCTTGCAGATTTAATGGGCCTTCATAAAGAGCTTTAAAAACATACATGTGTATAACATATCAAATACATATTATAGTTAGACAAAATGTTACCAGGAAAAAATGACCAATATTTATAAAGGGAGACTCTTCAATGTTTAGTATAGATTACATAACACCCCCTCCCCCTTTTTGCCTCTATATATTGCCTTATAATCTCTCTACTTAAGGCAAACATTGTCCCTTACCAGGTTCTAACATCCTATCGTGATAAAGTTAATAACTTCTCTATGGTTTATAGAGTAAAAATACAAGGGGAGGTGAGTGAAAATACATTTAGTCAGCATTTTTTTTAAAGCACCTTTATTGAGATAGTTCACATCCCATACAATTCATCCATTTAATCTATACAATTCAGTGGCTTTTAGAATATTCACAGATATGTGTGACATATATCCATGCTACACTACAGTCAATTTTACAAAATTTTCATTACTTGAAAAATAAACCTGTATCCTTAACTATCATACTCCCATTTCCCTCTTCCCTCTCCACAGCCCTAGATCACCATTAATCTACTTTCTATCTCCACAGATTTGCCTATTCTGGTTATTTATTATAAAAGGAATCATAAAATAGGTGGTCTTTTGTGACTGGCCTCTTTCACTTAGCATGTTTTCAAGCCTCACTCAAGTTGCTGCATGAGAGTTCCCATATATTCCCTTCCTCCTGCACACTGTTTCTCCTATCATTAATATCTTGTATCCCTGTGGTACATTTGTTACAATTGAGGAACCATTGTTGACATATTATTATTAACTAAAGTCCATAATCTACATTAGTGTTCATAATTTGTGTTTTGTATTCCTATGAGCTTTGACAAATGCATGACATCATGTGTCCGCCAATACACTTTCATACAGACTATTTCTGCTGCCCTAAAAAGGCCAGTGGAAATGTGCTCCATTTATTCATCTCTCCCTCTGAATCCCTAGTAACCACTGATCTTTTCACTGTCTGTATATTTTGCCTTTTCCAAAATATCATGTACTTGGAATCATACAGTATGTAGCTTTTCCAGACTGATTTTTCTTTTTTTCGCTTAATAATACGCTGTTAGGATTCCTCCATGTCGTTTCATGGTTTGGTAGCTCATTTATTTTTTATCACTGAATAATACTCTATTGTATGGTTGTACCACAATTTGTTTATCCATTCACCTACTGAAGGGCATTATGGTTGCTTCTAATTTTTGACAATTAACAACAAAGCTTCTATAAATATTTGGGAGCTCTAGTGGCGAAGTGGTTAAGTCTCTGGCTGCTAACCAAAAGATCAGCAGTTCGAATCCACCAGCCACTCCTTGGAATCCCCATGCGGCAGATCTACTCTGTTCTATAGGGTCACTATGAGTTGGAATCGACTCGCCGGCCCAGAACAAAAACAATATAAACATTTGAATGCAGGTCTTTATGTGAATATATATTTTCATCTCATTTGGGTAAATACCTAGGAGCACAACTACTGGCTTGTATAGTAAGCCTACATTTAGCTTTGTAAGAAACTGCCAGATTGTCTTCCAAAGTGACTGTACCATTTTTCATTCCCACCAGCAATGAATGAGTGTTCCTGTTGCTCCACATCCTCACCAGCATTTGGTGTTGTCAGTGTTTTGGATTTTAGTTGGTGTAATATGTATGTAATGATATCTCATCATTATTTTGATGTGCCATTCTCTAATGGCATTTGGAGTCCCTGGGTAGTGCAAACAGTTAATGAGCTCGGCTGCTAACCAAGTCCACCCAGAGACACCTCAGAATAAAGGCCTGTTGATCTACTTCTGAAAAAGTAGCCACTAAAAACTGTATGGAGCACAGTTCTACTCTGACACGCATGGCGTCGCCATGAGTCAAAATTGACTTGAGGGCAACTGGTTTTAAATACTTTTTCCTTTGCATTGGTGGTTCAGTGGTCAAATTCTCACCTTCCACTTCGGACACCTGGGTTTGATTCCCAGCAAATGCACCTCATGCATAGCCACCACCTGTCTGTCATTGGAAGCTTAGGTGTTGCTGTGATGCTGAGCAGGTCTCAGTGAAGCTTCTAGACTAAGACAGACTGGGAAGAAAGGCCTAGTGATCTACTTCTGAAAATTTGCCAGTGAAAACCCTATAGATCACAATGGTCTGATCTACAACTGATCATGGGGATGTTACGGGACTGGATAGTGTTATGTTTTGTTGTATGTAGGGTTGCCATGAGTCGAGGGGTCTACTCAGTACTAATAACAACGACAAAATCAAGAACAATTAGAGTACTCTTGAGTGTCAAGAACTAATGACAACAGAGTTCTTGGAGCTTAAATATTTCAGAAAAAGATAGTTAATAATATTTATGGCAAGTGCAAGTTAAGTCACTTTTGACTTGCTAAGAGGCCCTGATGATCTTTATGTTGTGTATTTATTTGCCTTTTGTTGTGGAATTACATTTTAAATGAGAACTGGAATATGTTAACTATGAAAACACATATGTAAAGATACCTATTTTCTATCCTAGCTCAGGAGTGTTCTCCGGGGGGATACCAGATTCTTCAGAGCCCTTATAGAAGTGTCCATTTTGATGCAGTGCGCCACCAACAGTCAGCTGTTCAAAAGCTGATATGTGACCGTTCCCTCTCCCCTGGATGGTATCATTTTCTCATCTTTGACAAACCTGCTGAGATGCCAACCAAATGTGCTGAGGTATTTCAACTCACCGAGAGCTTCATGAGTTATTTCTTATGTATTTTTTTTAATATCAGGATTGAACTGTCTTACAACCCATTTATTTTCACACAAAAATATTATTTTAATTTTGTATTAAGATTGAATTAATTTAAAGGAGTGTTCCCATTTTCTCAATTTAATAATAATAGTAATAGTTACTGTTATATACCATGCAATCCACTAACTGTTTTTAGCCAGAGTATTTTATGTAATCTTCACAACAGCTCTAGATAAGGAGTATCATTATTATTTCCATATCATAATACAGAAAACATATATTGTTAAGTGTAACTGCTCTACGGTCAGCCAGCTAGCTGGTGAAAGAGCTGAGTATTGAACACAGCAGTCATTCTTCAGAGTTCATGTGAATAACCACAAGTAACCTGCAAGCTAGGAGCCCTAGTGGCGCAGTGGTAAAGTGCTTGGCTGCTAACTGAACGGCCTACAGTTTGAACCCACCAACTGTTCTGTGAGAGAAAGATGTGCCAGTCTGCTTTGGTAAAGAGTACAGCCTTGGAAGCCCTATGGGGTGGTTCTACTCTGTCCTACAGTGTCGCTACGAGTCAGAATCGACTCAACAGCAGTGGGCAGTGGGTAAACCTGCAAGCAGTAAGATACCATATTTTTTCAAGTACTTAAGTTCTGTTGGTTGCTGTCTGGCACTGCCTTTGTTAACTGTGGGCTCTGATGGCTTGAAACCTAGAGACCAGCACCTCCTGTTCCAAGACTAAACAACTCAGCCTGGCAGTGAAATTTCAAAGTAGTTCGTTGTCCCCAAGCTAAAGGCAGTGCACCAAGAGCAAATTTAATACTCATCCCACTGAAACCTCCCTCTTAAACCTACACTGTGTGCAGCCAGCATTCTCAACATATCCTTGCTTTTCTTTATAGCTGTGAACACAAACATGAGACTTTCAAAAAACACATCATGTTTAATTTTGTCTATTTACGAACTTTTATAAATGAAATCACACAAGATGTATTTTTCTGCAATTTATTTTACACAGAGCTCACACTCTTAACTACACCATATTCTGAGTCTCATCATAGCAGATTCATAGCAGTTTAGCTGAACTAGCCTGAATGCCTTCTTTCACTCAAAGAGCCTTGACTAATACTTTTTCTTTCAAAATGCCTCAAAGAGAAGGATGTGGAGTGTATGCCCAAGATCGTGCAGTAGTAAGTGGCTCACTTCTGTCCAAACCCCAGTGTTGCTTCTCATTTACTCTGGTTTACTTTTTTATTTAATTTTATTTTCCATCCAGAAATGATTTGATGATTGGCTTCAAGTAAAGTTTTAACTTGATTTTTTTCCAGATCTCTAATCAATTGCTCCATCACCAGATTCTGAGAAACCTTTCCTTCTCCCATGATTTGTTATGCCTCCTAAATGATATATTTTTTTGTATGTACTCTTTCCATCAGTTTTTCAAGAAGTTTCCAAAATCAGTATGTCTTTGTGCAGACAACTTCAGATTTGAATGTGTCAGCAATTTTAGTAGATTATCAGATAATGTCCCTTGTTTACAATAATAATGATACAAATGCAATAAACATATTTATAGTGTAATAAAATTACATTAATTACAAGAAATCTACTCTTAAATTGAATACTCCTTGAAGTTACTTTTTCTTATATAGTACAAATTCAAATTGTTAGATGGATAATTTAATATTTTTTAAGGTTGTTTAGGCAAAAATGCAAAGCTGATATGTCTATCATGCCTGAAAATAAATTGGATTTTCAATTTTTTTTATCTTCTGATGCAAAAGACAAACCACCGTGGAACACAGATGCCCATCTGGTTGTCTCTGAGAGATTCAGAAACACTGCCTTCTCCCGGGGAGATCAAGCACCTGACAGTTCGTGCCACGTGGAAGTTTTTGTTTAGCACTACAAAAGACTGCTGTCTTTTTCAAATCCCTGTGTCTGTAAGAAACTGTGGAAAATTTTTTGTGTATTTACTGCAGCCCACTCAGGGATGTATGGGATATTGTGCAGAAGGTAAGAAAACATTAATAATGTACATAAACTACTAATTATGGAACTATGTGTGCCGTGTGTGCCATATTCTGGATAAATGGTATTGAGATAATGCAGATCTCACTAAGAGACTTACTCTTCCATTATTGCTAGAGAAAAGCTATATTTAGGGCTTAAATTGGCCAGAATATTTGTTTAGGATTCTTTACCAAAATGTTAAAATCCTCAAAAATAAGTGTTGGTGTGAAGGAATCAAAGCAGACTTGTTTTCATTTTCTCACTTAAAAATTATTCTGCTTTCCTTATTCCTATTTATATCTTTTGAATTAAGGGATGAAAGGTGGTGAGTAAAGGTTACTGTGAAAAATATGTATTTAATTTAATTTTCCAAATATCTATCTTGATTGAATGCTTATCCTATGCCAGGAATTATTTTAGGCCTGGAGTTATAGTAGTGAACAAGACAGATGGGATATCTGCTCTCATGGAACTTACATTCTAGTGGATGACCTTGAAGAATACTCATATAAAAATAAACAGGCTATAACCCAAAGAATAAAATAAGTATTCTTGAGTTTTACTCACATAAATATGTGATTGACAGGATAAATAAATGAGGGAAAGGAGATGAAACTTCCTTGAAGAATTATAATAATATATGTAGCTACTACCCCAAGTAGAAGGTGGAGCTTAACTTCTTGCCTTTTGACGTGGACTGGACTTAGTGACTCACTTCTAAAGAGTAGGATGTGGACAGGAAAAAAATAGTGACTTTACAGTGGAGAAACCTGGCGACACTACCTTAATCAAGTGATCAAGGTTAACATCATCAGCAATAATACATGTTGATATAATGTACTCCGATAACATGACATAAAAAAGGGCACTTCACCTCTGTGGTAGGAGCCCTGGCGGCACAATGGTTAAGCGCTCGTCTGCTAACCAAAAGGTCAAACACAGCAGCAGCTCCATGGAAGAAGCTGCATGGAAGAAAAGACCTGGCAATCTGCTCCTGTAAAGATTACAGCCTAGGAAACCCTATAAGGCAGTTCTACTCTGTCCTGTAGGGTCACTGTGAGTAGGAATCAACTTGACATCACACAACAACAACAACAACGTCTGTGATATATACTTTCCTACGAAATATAACTCAAGTCTAATCATGAGGAAATGTTGTTGTTAGCTGCTGCCAAATCAGCACCAGATTCATGGTGATCCCATGCACAATAGGATTGGAAGGCCATTGAACCCTGTACAGCATCACAGCAACATGCAAGCATCTGGGAATTGTATCCGAGTCTCCTATATGGAAGGCGAGAATTCTGCTTGGATATACCCAGATTTATACTTTTTTTGATGCCCACTTGGAATAATTATACGAATTTTAACCTTTTGCAGCTATTTCTGATACAAAATTACAATAATGGGGCCCTGATGAAATTGGAGGTGCTTGTGTTCATAAGTATCACATTTTGTGTTTTTAATAATATTCTAAAAAACTAGTAATTTCAACAGCTTCAACCCCTAAAGACAGGTAATATAATGATAAGTTTGGCAGTTTATCTCAACATCCTTAAAAATGTACATATCTTTGTCTGTAGCAATTCTATTATCTTAAAGGAATACTTAAGGAATGCACAAGCACACTATTTATAGCAACGTTTCTTAATAATATGAAAATAAGAAACACAAAATATACAATAAATGGTGATTGGTTCAATACTTAAGATGTATTCATAATGGCAAAATACTCTATAAACATCATTAAAATGTAGGAAAACGTTCTTTGTCATTAGTCAATATTCATGGTATGTTGTAGCTTAGATATCAGATTATACAGTATAATCACATTTTTGTTTTCTCGAAATGGTTTCATTGGTACCAAATTAGTCTTGAAAAAGAAACACCTAAAATATTAATAGTGATTGTGATTTTTCTTCTCTTTTTAAGCTGTATTCTTACTTTTCTATCTTTGTTTAATTTGTAAATGTTATTTCAAATATTAAGAAACACTCTTACTATAATAATTCTTAAAATAAATCGCTCTGAGTTGCTTTTCTATGTCCTGTATTGAAAGATGCTCAACTAAAAATTATACCTTTTCTCCCACCAGGTCAGCTGTCTGCCTCATTGCTACCAGCACCTCCAGGAAGGCCACAGATTGTGGTGGAATTGTTTGAGTCAAGACTTTTCTGTAGGTGTGCCTTTGATGTTTCCCCTACAAAAAACTCTGTGGGATTTCTCATAACCTGGTCTAGACTTTCCTCTCAAGAATTCGAAGAGGAGCTGAAACAAGAGACCACAGTTCAGGCATTCTCTCTTTTAGAGCTTGACGGCATAAATCTCAGACTTGGAGACAGGGTATGTTTAAAAACAATTTGATTTTCTTTTCTTCTCATAAATGTATTGCTTTTCACAAATGGATTTTTTTATATCCTAAGTATAGTTTTTCTACCCAGAGTATAAAACACTAATATTTTTCTTTTTCTTTTTTCCTTGGCAATTGTGCTAATTCCAGTGATAATTGGGTAAATTAGAAATCTTCGTAACTACCTATGAGTATCTGTTTTTAGCAGTTCACTGATTATTATTGATGAATCCTTATCACTCTGTGTTTTTATAGTTTTAAAATGATGTATTTTTATTCTACAAAAATGTTTTAAAGTTTTTTCAGTGATGATATTACTTTTTATCTCTTTTTAAATACATTTTAAATGTAAAGCCTGTTGTTATTGTTGTTAGGGTGCATCGAGTTGGTTCCGACTCACAGCAGCCCTATGTACAACAGAACGAAACACTGCCAGGTCCTGCGCCATCCTCACAATCGTTGTTATACTTGAGCATGTTGTTGCAGCCACTGTTTCAATCCATCTCATTAAGGTCTTCATCTTTTTTGTTGCCCCTCTAATGCAAAGCCTACTACACTTTAATTTGAGGTTTGAATAAGTAATACTTTATAATGATGCAATTTTTCTTGGTTTTCAAGCAAGTTTTAAATTTGTTTTAGTATGTTCTATTGTCTAATGCACCAAGAATTGAAATTAAGTACTTAAAGATAATTTGCACACATTTCCTCCATTATTTTCTTGCTAACCGATTATTTGTTAACTGTATTCATAGATATTCTGTAGTGCTTCCATCTTTTTCTTGGAGAAACCATATGTACAAAGTTTAGCCATCGAAAGCCAAGAAATATTTGCAGGAATTAAGGTATGTAGCAATGGGGATGGATCAGAAAGATTTTTTCCTTTGTGACTTTGTTTTCCAAACTGTGATATATGTATGATGCTGGTTGTTAGACCACATTATAGATGGAATCAAAATATTGAGACCCAGGAGTCTATTTTTAAAGTATAACCCAGGGGGCAGAAGTTGTGTGAGTGCGTTGGTCTGAGGCATTGGGGCCGGACCTGGACTCTGCGACTTTACAAGGAGATGACCAAGCCTTTCTTCCTAGTCCGTCTTAGTCTGGAAGCTCCGCTGAAACCTGTTCAGCATCGTAACAGCACACAAGCCTCCACTGACAGATGAATGGTGGCTATGCAAGAGGCCACAGGGAAAAGTGCTGGACTTGTTTTACAAGGGAAGAAATTGAGACTCAGAGAAGTTGAAGAGGCTTCACGTTATCTTCCTTAAATGGATGAGATGGCTGCCACTCAGATTTCCAAAGATGAGCTTGATGAACTCAAAGAGGCCTTTGCAAAAGTTGATCTCGACAGCAATGGATTCATTTGTGACTATGAACTTCATGAACTTTTCAAGGAGGCTAATATGCCATTACTGGGATATAAAAGGTAAAAAGCAGCGATATTGCCAAAACCTTCCGTAAAGTGATCAACAGGAAGGAAGGGATTTGTGCTCTGGGAGGAACTTCAGAGTTGTCCAGTGAAGGAACACTGCATTCTTATTCAGAAGAAGAAAAATATGCTTTCATTAACTGGATAAACAAAGCTTTGGAAAATGATGCTGATTGTAGGCATGTTATACCAATGAACCCAAATACGGATGATCTGTTCAAAGCTGTTGGTGATGGAATTGTTCTCTGTAAAATGATTAACCTTTCTGTTCCCGATACAACTGATGAAAGAGCAATCAACAAGAAGAAACTCACACCCTTTATCATTCAGGAAGACTTGAACTTGGCACTGAACTCTGCTTCTGCCATTGGGTGTCATGTTGTGAACATTAGTGCACAGGATTTGCGGGCTGGAAAACCTCATCTGGTTTTGGGACTGCTTTGGCAGATGATTAAGATCGGTTTGTTCGCTGATATTGAATTAAGCAGGAATGAAGCCTTGGCTGCTTTACTTCGAGATGGTGAGACTTTGGAGGAGCTTATGAAATTGTCTCCGGAAGAGCTTCTGCTTCGTTGGGCAAACTTTCATTTGGAAAACTCAGGCTGGCAAAAAATCAACAACTTCAGTGTTGACATCAAGGATTCCAAAACCTATTTCCATCTTCTCAATCAAATTGCACCAAAAGGACAAAAGGAAGGTGAACCATGGATAGATATTAACATGTCAGGTTTCAACGAAACAGATGATTTGAAGAGAGCTGAGAGTATACTTCAACAAGCAGATAAATTAGGTCGCAGACAGTTTGTTACCCCTGCTGATGTTGTCAGTGGAAATCCCAAACTGAACTTGGCCTTTGTGGCTAACCTGTTTAATAAATACCCGGCACTAACTAAGCCAGAGAACCAGGATATTGACTGGACTCTATTAGAAGGTGAAACTTGTGAAGAAAGAACCCTCCGTAACTGGATGAACTCTCTGGGTGTTAATCCCCATGTAAACCATCTCTATGCTGACCTGCAAGATGCCCTGGTAATCTTAAAGTTGTATGAACGAATTAAAGTTCCTGTTGACTGGAGTAAAGTTGATAAACCTCCATACCTGAAACTTGAAGCCAACATGAAAAAGCTAGAAAACTGCAACTATGCTGTTGGATTAGGGAAGCACCCTGACAAATTCTCACTGGTTGGCATTGGAGGGCAAGATTTGAATGATGGAAACCAAACCCTGACTTTAGCTTTAGTTTGGCAGCTGATGAGAAGATATACCCTCAATGTCCTGGAAGATCTTGGAGAGGGTCAAAAAGCTAACGACGACATCATTGTAAACTGGGTGAACAGAACATTGAGGGAAGCTGGAAAATCAACTTCCATTCAGAGTTTTAAGGACAAGACGATCAGCTCCAGTTTGGCAGTTGTGGATTTCATCGATGCCAGCCAGCCAGGTTGTATTAACTATGACCTCGTTAAGAGTGGCAATCTAACAGAAGATGACAAGCACAATAATGCCAAGTATGCCGTGTCAACGGCTAGAAGAATTGGAGCCAGCGTGTACGCTCTCCCTGAAGATCTTGTGGAAGTAAAGCCCAAGATGGTCATGACTGTGTTTGCATGCTTGAAGGGCAGGGGAATGAAGAGAGTGTAAAATAACCGATCTGAATAAAAACAACCTTGCTCCCAGGTGCATGATTAACAGGTCAGCTATTTCCAAGTTGAAGTGCCCATGGCTTAAGAATGTTGGTCATTTAAAGGACTTTGTAGTTTTGATTAACAAGACAAGATCATCAAATCCCTCAGGGGAAAGAGTTTCAATAAAAACAAGTGTTCTTTCCCATAGTCAGCGTTGGAGTTGTCAGGCACACCTGAAATGTGCTCATAGCCAAACCATTTTACTCTCTCCTCCTAGATTGCTGCCATTGACATTTCCTGTTGCTGTATGTTATTTCTCTCTATGTATCTTTTTCCCTCTTAGAGTGTCCACCTCTTGAGACTTGCTTAGATGATTGGATATGAATATTTTAGATAGGAATTTTCCTTTCCATCCAGTGTGCTAGTTCTTATTGGAGAACTCTGGTCAGAGGGTATTTGGATATGAGTATCCTTTGCTTATCTTTATAGTACTGGAAATTTGCAGAAGTAACTGGCTGCACAGGATGTAATAGAAGCTTTTCATATTCTTTTATTCTTAAAAATCAGTATCTTTTTACAGTATTCTTTCTACATGATCATTTTTTACACATTTAAGAATATTTTGATTACATTAAACAAGACTGCTGATTTTGCTACTTTTTTTAAGGGGTCTTCAAGTAAGTAAAAAAAAAAAAAAAATACATTTTAGGTAGAGGAAAAACGTACCGTAAATTTGCATCTTCCCACCATCTAAGCTGTAAACAATTGGTATCTTTTGTCTTAAAATACTTGGTTCAATACATGCTTCTTTTTGTTAAACCTGTATTATCAAGCTCTCTCTTTAAATTTAAAATGCTGTTGAATATGGCACTTTTCAGGAAAGAGAGTACTCAGAAGTTAGCCAGGATGCAGTAGGCCAAGTATGCTAAGTGTACAAAATTTTTGTAATTTTACACCGAAAACAAGGAGATGAGGTCACTAAAAAATAAAAGTATATATGTAGAACTTAATGTACTCTTGCTGTGTCAAGCTTTTTGCTATAGTTTTCAAGATCATAATGTTACTCTAACTCTGAAAAGTGATGTAATCAGGTAGCAATGTATTAGTTCAAATAAAGGCATTTAGATAATAAAAAAAAAAAGAAAAAAATATAACCTGGATAACCCTAATGTACACAAAGTCTGACTGCCCTTGTTAATAAACTAAAGTTGAAATATACTTGGATTATTTCAGAAATACCTTGAATTAGAAGCATACAAAAGCTCTGTTCCTATAATTCGTTCTGTCACGTAACTGAAAGTTAGAGTATTAATATATATTTGTTGCACATTTGGGAAGACAAGTACTAGGGTAGAATTGACACAGAGTGATTGGCTGTAAGGACTGCAGAGATTAAGCTAACTAAACAAAACACCAGAAATCCGAGAACTGATGAGCTGTTCCAATGGATGAGTAGAGATGACAGGGAATCCAGGAGTGATGGAAGGAGTGGGGCAGTACTAAGAGGTCCAGGCAGGCAGGGACTGTGCCCTGAGAATTCTCAGCCACATGACCAGTTTGTCCTGACTCATCCCTTGCCCAAGGACAAGATGGGATATTGGATAGATTGCAAGGCTGTGACTCGAGAATAGAACAAAACCTGTTTCTGGGTCAAGTTCATGTCTACACAGTAGGGACCAGGGAAAGGAGTGAGAAAAGTGGACTACATTGTCAGAATAGTATAGCCACAGTGGGGATGTGGGGAAGCTGAGCTCAGACCTTGGGAACACAGGAACCCTTTGACCTACGTTGGTAAGCGCTTGGTTAGCAAATAATGCCAGGGCCAGTAGTGAACCACCAGGTACTTAGTATTTCTGTGTGCTGAGAGACTGGGCTGTATTACCTAATAAGCAAGGTACACAGTGGTCCAATTATGCCTTCCCATCAATCTGCAGTGCACAATTTCACCTGTCCCCCACCACGTCAAAGATGTGGTGAAACTCATGTGAAATTTCTCACCAAAGATTAGCAAGTAAATACAATTAAGCCCAAGCGTACCTTGCTCAATGCAAGCCAGTGCTACTGTGTTTACTGGTTCATCTGTCCCTGCTAAGAGGAAGAGAATATTCAGTTCTAAAACACAGCTGTATTGAAGGCTAGCTCGGAACCGAGAATGCATAAAAACTTCCTGCCTCGAATTAGGATTGGCCTGTGAACTGGGATAGTGTCTGTCCTAGGGCGCAGTACTTGGCTAAACTCGACTGTGGAAAACAGAGGCTAGGAAATAAGCTGAAGGCTGAGATATTTCAGGTGACAACAATAAATTGATTTATAATCCAAAAAATACTTCAATTTCTAATTGAGTTGATGAGTACTGTTGTTGTTAGGTGCCGTGGAGTCAGTTCTGGACTCAGGACTACCGTATGTACTAATCCCTAAGAATAAACAGACTCTTGTGGCGTGAGTCAGTAAACTTTAGCACAACAAATGAAAGAATTAAAGAATCTGTCTGTCTCCTCCTTTGTCCACTGCCCACCATGGAACCAGAACCACTAAAGCAGGCTCCGATGAGACTACCCCAGAGTGTGTTAGGGAACCAAGTTGGGTCGAAACTCAGAGCAGAGCAGCCGCTCCATGTACTCTGTGCATTGCTCATATTTCTATAGGTTTGATTTTTAATTTGTCTTGTTTAATTAAAAAATTCCAGTGTTTAAGTGATTACCAACAACTCATTTAACAAAAGATGAATTGTTGGAAAAATTCCCTTTCAAAATAATTATACCTAAAAATTAGTTCTATTTTAACCTGATTGCTGTACATACTTTCTTATACTAGTTGCAGCCTGAACTGAGCACTATATCAGAAGATGGGAAAGAATACCAATTGAGGATAGAGAGCACAATTCCTATCGTTTGTTCTGAATTTGGTGAACTCGATCAGGACTGCAAAATCTCACTAAAACTGAAAACTGTAGATCAAGGTAATATACTAAATTCATTTAATTGTATGATTAGATCTAAAATAAAAACAAAAGCTTTTTTCCCCCTCTAGAAAATGTCACTGGAATATACATATATAATTAATTCTGTTGCATGTTTATATCAAATTATAGCTGAATCATATTAATACTATTGTGCTAAATTTATGATTGTCAAAGCAATTCACATTTATCCATCCTGGGTTCAATGTATAAATAAAAAATAATAATAATTCAAAGAAGCCCTGGTGGTACAATTGTTAAGCACTCAGTCACTAACCAAAAGGTCAGTGGTTCGGATTCACTAGTTGCTCTGTGGGAGAAAACCTGGTGATCTGCACCCATAAAGATTAAACCCGTTGCCATCGAGACAGTTCCGACTCATAGCGATCCTATAGGACAGAGTGGAACTGTCCCATAGGGTTTCCAAGGAGCAGCTGGTGGATTCAAACTGCCCACCTTTTGATTGGCAGCCAAGCTCTTAACTACTGCCATCAGGGCTCCCCCATAAAGATTACAGTCTAGGAAACCCTATGAGTTGGAATTGATTCAATGACACACAACAACAATAATTCCGTGAACACCCTCCTCTTTCTCCCTCCCCAGCTTCTCCCCCTTTTCCTCCTCCTTATTCTTCTCTTTTTTGTTTTCATAGATTGAGGAACAAACTACTCCTCCACAATTTCCAAATCTTTCTCACTGAGGGCAGTATCATAAAATTTTCAGTTTATGCAACATGGATCTTATAATTCATTCTTCACATTTGTCTCCCTAAAGCAAGCTTATGTTTGGGATCTTTTGTTTTAGAATTCTTCTATTTAAATTAATAATTACATAGATGTTATGTGCATGGCCACATATCTTCACTGACCCAGACATATAGAACTGAAGTCCTGACACAGAACATGGTAGAATATGAGAAGACAAACAGTGTTTGGCAGTGATTGTGTTAATTGAGGTGTTTTTTTTTTTTCCCCCTTCCTAAGCCTCTGACTTAAAGACCAAACCAAATAAGAGATACATTGATTAAAATATAACCTTTAAGGAAATGAAGTTTCTATTCACCTACCTTTTCACCATACGGCATAAAATTGTATTTAATAGTAAATAAATTGAACACAACGTTTTTCCTTTTTATTTTTTTATTGTTGTAATTAAATGAAGTTTACATTTCAAGTTAGTCTCCCATACAAAAATTTTTACATACGTTGTTATGAGACCCTAATTGCTCACCCCATTCTGCGACAGCACACTCCTCCTTTCCGCCCCTGATTCCCCTTGACCATTCAACCAGCTCCTAACTCTCTCTGCCTTCCCAGCTCAGTTCTGGACAGAAGCTGCCCCTTTGGTCTCTTGTATCTTCTTGACTAAGAGGCACACTCTTCACGAGTTCAAACACAATGTTTAAAGGTCTTTGTGTCTATATTATACCTAGTTAAATCAGAAAAACAAAAGTATGAAAAATGTTAGGAAAGAGGAAGAGTCTCCTGGGAATTACGCAACAGGAAAAGGGATGGATAAGGATATAGAAAGAGAAATTAAGATATGCTGTCCTGAGATATGGAGCCCTGGTGGCACGGTGGTTAAGAGTTCGGCTGCTAACCAAAAGGCTGGCAGTTTGAATCTACCAACCGTTCCTTGGAAACCCAATGGGGCAGTTCTACTCTGTCCTATAGGGTCGCTATAAGTTGGAATTGATTCTATGGCAATGGGTTTGGTTTGGGTTTTTTTTTTTTAATCCTAAAATATTTGGCAGCAAGCTAAGATAAAATCTAACTACTCGCTCAGATTTTAGCAGCATCATGAGCAACTCTGTGTTTGAAATGAAATTAGACCCTTTCTCTCAAGAATGTTTGACACATTCTGCTTAACCTACCTCTAAAATGGATATTATGCATAATGCACTACAGTTTACGGGATAAATAGGGAAGAGGAAGATGTTACTGATATTTGTAAAAATCATGAGAGGCAGAGATGGCCTTCAGTTATAAACGTACTTAAAATAGAATCACATGGTCTCAGTTCTTTCAACAATGCAAAGATTGCTATAATCATAACATCCTAAATATATTCCTACATTTTGGGAATTTGCATGTTCTTGTTTTTGGTCAAATAAAAAAATTTTTTTTTTTTTTCTGGAGAAAAATCTTTGGATTTCATTCTGGATATTCCTTATGTCATGTTCTTTAAGTATATTGCCTTTAAGTCTCTACTTTAGTAGAGAACCAGTTGGTATCTTTCAGTGTATCTCTAAAAGACTATGTTACTTTTGTACAGGTTTCAAAGAAAAGAATTACTGGCCCTCATGCCATATACAGAGGAAATGACGTCAGGGGCTAGTTCGAGGCCAGATATACTCCATATTCACCTTAAGGAGCTGCTTAATAGCGTGGAGGTATCTGTTATTTTTCATGTGCATAAGAAAAGTATATATTTTTAGAAAAAATGTATTTTTACAGGAATCTTAAATCTAGTATAGTGTACATATAATTGATAACTGACCACTATAATTTTACACCTGAAAAAGATGTGTGGGAGAGAAGGAGATAGAAAGCTTTTAATGATTTTTTTCTTTTTCCTTGATTCTCAGAAGAACTTTGTAATTATTAACTGGATGTGATAGCAGAATATACGCACATACACACACTTCCTTTGGGGACAATTTTGCAGTCATGGGGTGGGGGATCTGTTCTTTCTGTTTAAGCTTTAATTACTTTCTCCAGCTTTTTGAAGTGGTACAAAAACATGGAGTTCCCTCCTCCTCTTTTGTTATCATTTTCTTTGCAAATTATTCTATTGTTCTTTTTTCCCTGGGAGAGGTAGGATCTGAGGTTCTGAATATATTAGAACATTTGGGAAGTGAAAGAAGATAGATTACTTATTACTGGTATGGAATCACCTGAATTTGTTTTAAGTTTTTTGATTTTAAGGAGCCTTGGTGGCACAGTGGTTAAGAGCTCAGCTACCAGCTAAAAGGTCGGCTGTTTGAATCCACCAGCTGCTCCTCGGGAACCCTATGGGGCAGTTCTACTCTGTTCTGTTGGGTTGCTATGAGCTGGAATCGACTTGATGACAACAGGTTTAGTTTGGTTTATATTAATAATTATTAATTAATAATAAATGACATTGGTATAATTCAACAATGGATAAAACAAATACATACCCTAGGAAATAGCTAGGCCTAGGGCAAATTTGAGGCAGAAAAAAATCAAATTATGATGTTTCTTGGTGCTAGAATTAGTGTTTTTTTTTGGTGTTGTTTACAGTAACAGGGTGCATTTTGTTTTTACTTTTGAATTTTATGTAGGTGTACATGGACTTATAAATGTAAAGAAAATGGCAATTTTCTGTATATATGTATGTATTGAAGTTGATTAATTATTTGTAAAGATCACATAGAGTTCAATAATTTTTATTTTAGTTAGACAAAAATTGCAACCATATTTTTTTAAATAGGAGAAAATAATTTAAGAATAATCTCTCAATTCAGTATTCGATTGTTGATTAAGCTATTACGTGCTTTGGTTAGTTTATTTCCTTAGGAAAAAGTTTAAGGCAGTTTTTTATTAAAATAGGTAAAGAACAGCTAGGCTTAAATTTGGCACTTTCTTCCTGTCACGTGGACCTTCATCAGACATCATCCTGTGATAATGGAACCTGTAGCTGTGCTTTTGTGTACTACACTGCTGTAACAGATTTTTCTCAAGATGGAGATAGCGTTACAAACATTTTGGTGGAGCCTATAGTCAGTGAAGATTTCCTCTGGAACAGCTACATTCCAGACAGCATCCAGGTTGACAAATTATAAAAACATCTGAATAAATGAAGTTTTGAAAAGATACATATATTTTATCAGTATATCTTGTAAAATTTATATTTTAAAATTATTTGATAAAAATTACTCTCGTTTTTACATGATTCAATTTTCAATAACTGGTAAAATGATAATTAAAATATATGGAGATTGCTAGACAATTTATTGTCTATCACTAAATAATAATTAATAGTAATATTTACTGAAAATTTCTTTGCTTTTAAGATCAGAGTAAAAGATGTCCCAACTGCTTACTGCTATTCATTTACTGACTCTCATATAATTACATTTGATGGCAGGTAATTTTCTCAAAATTTTTTCTTTTAGTAGTTTTTGTTTTGGTCTTGGTTGTTGTTTTGTTTTAAACACCTATTCACTGAAAAATCACAAAGTAAAGGCAAGTATGGTTATCATTGGCTTGTTTCCAAATACTAGTTTATTTGTATAGAAGTTTTTGCCTTCAGATTTATTTCTTAGTAAAAATATGGACTAGTTGTGAGGCTGAATTTATAAAAAAGATGATTATTGCAAATGCAGATAATCACCTTTGCTTGACCATTTATTCATTTTTAATAATGATTAGGTTATTTGCTTCAGAGATATTTACTGAGTTTTGTTTCTACATGATGTTACAATAAGCTTTAAGGTTTAGGCAAGAAGATTAAGCTAATACATTAGAATTGATTAAATAAAACTTCCAGTTGCTGTGTTGAATTGATTCCGACTTCTGGCAACTCCATGTATGTCAGAGTAGAACAGTGCTCTGTAAGGTTTTAGTGGCAAATGTCAGAAGTATATCACTAGACCTTTCTTCTGAGGTACCTCTGGTGGACTCCAGGTTCCAACTTCTTGGTTAGCAACTGAGAGCATTAACCATTTGCTCCTCCAAGGGATGTCAAGATTTATTTAATGCGATTCAGTTAAACAAGGTCAATTGTGCAACAACTAAGTGATAAACCATGTTCTAAGTGCTGAGGTATGGCCATGAATAAAACAGACAGACATTTCCTGACCTTAACTTTCAATAGGTGAAAAGAGATATAAAGATAATTAATAAGTAAATATATACAGTACCTGATGAAGATACATGCTATGAGGAAAACTGAAGCAGAGGTGGAAAAGGGAATGCTGGAATTTGGGGTTGCAAGTTATATTAAAATAGGGTGGTTAGAGAAAGCCATTTGGGCATTTGGCAAAGACTTGAAGTAAAGTGAGGGAGACAGCCATGCGCACATGGGGAGAGGCCTTCAGCAAGCCTGCCCTCCTCAAGGAGACCAGGCAATGGAGGGAAAGAGTAGTGGGAGAGATGTAGGTGGTTATCACTACTTTTTTTATTCATCTCCATACAAATAAATGCTCATAATACATAAAGCTATTCGAAATTTAAATATTTCATTCTTCCATCAAAATATTTTAAATGCCTATAAATATATTTAATAATAAGTATTTTCGGTTGCTAACCTATTGTGATATTTACACCTATTCTTGATGCAATTGACTTTTGTTAATGATAGAGATTATGATAATTTCAAGACTGGGACATTTGTGCTTTATAAGAGTATGTCTTGAGATTTTGAAGTCCACGTATGTCAACGGGACTGTGGAAGCCTTTACTATCCTGTGTCATGTAACTGTGGATTTGTTGCCAAGGAAGCAGGTGATGTAGTTACTTTTGATATGTGCAGTGGCCAGCTACATGAATCACAGCCACATTTATTTGTAAAGAGCCAAGATGTAACCAGCAATCTCAAGATAAGTAAAGCTTACTTAGGAAGAAAAGTGACGGTATGTATGATTCTTTACTATTAAAAGTATTTCTCCTTTTTCTCTACAGTTAAAATCTGAATGGCTATTCATCTCTATTAAATTAGTAGCTATTCTTTTCCAGTATCGGTTTCTCAGGAAAATAGCATTTAGATTTAGCTCTGATCTTAGAAGATACATGTTTTTTTCACCTACCACACAAATAGACACAACATAGTTAAACGTGGTCAGAAGCTGAACTGCCTTATTTAAGATTCCAATATGACAGCTTGGTGTATTATTCATAAAAATTATTTTTGAGCATGTCTAATAAATGGTATATTAGACAGAAATGAAACATAATAATAAATACTCAAGAATAGCCAACCAATATTTAAAATAAATACAGTATAGTACTGCTTCAGGAATAGACTGATAACTAAGTGGAAGAGAATAGAAAGTCCAGAAATAGACCAAAGACAATATATTCATTAATATTTTTTAAAGATGGCAATTCATATCTGTGAGCTAATTATTTGTATCCCTAACTGTTATCTTCCAGAAATGTAAATTCTAGGTGAAAAAATTTAAATTTAAATGAAAGTACTAGGAAAGTGGAGATGAATATTTTTATAACATTGAGGTGAACAGGAATTTTTAAAGATAACATTATACATGTAAATATATATTTTGTAAAAGTCCATTATCAAAAACCAAAATGCAAATAAAAAATTGGGAAAATATTTGCTACATATAAAGCATATGATCAATATGGAAAACATGCTTATACGTAACTAATGTATAAGTCAGCACTCCAAGTAAAATGAGCAAATAATATAAATGGTGAAATCACAAAAGAAATAAAACTGACAAATGTCCAAAAAATACAAATAACAAAAAAAGTGAAAATTATTCAATGTCATAAGTAATTAAATTAATGTAGATCAAAACAATGATTGTATTTCCACCTAAAATCTGGCTAACATTTATAATTCTCAGTTTTGGTGACAGTGCAGGGTTACAAATCTCTCATTCAATATTAGCAAGAGTAGAAATCATTAGTCTTTCCAGAGTGCATTATGGAATATGCAGTGTATATATATATATGTATATATATATAGAGAGAGAGAGACAGAGATAGAGAGAGAGAGACAGAGAGAGACTGCCTATGCATGTTATTTTACCAAGAAATTTTACTTCTGGGAGTTTATTGTAAGAAATAATTAAGGATGTGTATAAACCCAGATACGTGCAATGCATCTCTTCTTGTAAGAGGAAAAAGTTATAATTAATGAGTGATCAGTAAAAGTGTTGAACCAATACACTGTACATAATGATAGGTCACGTAACAAAACACTTTGTGGTCATTAAAACGAAGGAGTAGGTGTGTATTTATTGACAGGCAGATATTCATGAAACATAGGAGAGGTTTTTGAAGGATTTGCACCACGATCTTAACAATAGCTACCTCAGGTTGGGTGGGAATGTAAGGTTTGCTTGTTTGCTGTAAAAATAAATTTCTATGATGAACACTTAGCATGTTTGTAAAAAAAACACAACACTATTTTTAAATGAAAAAATTAGAAAGAGGAGTCTAGGGTGCAAACACTGGTAGCAGTATATCTTCAGTGGTTTTTGGAAGAAAGAACTTCCCTATAGGTCAATCCAAGTCCCTGGTCGAGGGGAGATGATATTCCTGTAGTGGGTGAGGCGTATGTTAGGTGACAGAGGCTTTTAGGATTATCCAACAAGCTCCCCTTGCTCTGCTTCCACATCTACCAAGCAATTTTCTGGTCATAATTTGACTTCTGCTTCTATTTGCCTATTGGCAACAAGAGAATGCTGATTAGCCACAGGGATATTGACTTTTCTGGAATTATATTTCTGTATATATGGACAGTCTAGTTCTATATTAAATAATTATAAAAAACTTTACTTGGTAAACATTACCCTCTAGATTTATAGCTGTTTTAATTGTATAAAATATCTCACATTTGTTAAAATTAAAGAATGGAGTTGTAAACAATATAATCAATAGAAGGTTGAACATTGAGATTAAATTTCAAGCTAGCAAAATACAGACATCCAGTATTTTGGCACAGAGTCTTAAAAGAAAATTTATAAGCCCAGGAAAATCACTATTTTATTCTCTCTTTATACCAAAGAAATAAATAGGTCTCTTTCTTATTTCTTAAATAATAGAATAGTATTTTATTAACCTATACTGAATATTGTCAGAACATCTTTTGCTTTTGTGTTGGTTATTTCTGTATTTCAGATTTGGTTTACTTCTGGAGCATTTATCTGTCCTGATCTTAGTGAATGGGGCATGAGTTTAACAGTCAGGGCCCCTAGTTCAGATTATAGAAACATGTTGGGACTTTGGGGCACCTTTGATGGAAATCCAGAAAATGATTTCCATGATAAAAATGGGATTAAAATTGATCAAAATTTTAATAATTTTGTTGCTTTTATTAATGAACGGAGGTAAGAAAGTGAATTATTCTTAATTAGTGATTGTATTAATATTAAAGACTTAAAATGGATGGCAAATTAATTCTCTGCTTTTTTGCAACATGTTACTCGGAAAAAAGTTCTTGTCCAAATGACTCTTCCTTTCTGTTTTCACCCTGGAAGAATTTTACCAGGAAAAAGCATGTTTGATATAATGCCAATTTCTCTGACATCGCCTGGGAAAATATTCTATTGTAGCTGTTCAGTGGACACTGTTTCTTTGCGTCTGTCTTCTAGTTTTCCTGACAATGTTTCTCAATCAGAAATTGTTTCTGGTTGCAAAGATATCAAACATGTCAGATTCTCTTCTTTGATACCAGAACTAGATGTTACCTCTGAATATATTAATTCAGAAGCTCCTTTCAGAAGTATGAGCAAGCATATATCTGAAAAAGAAAATCATTTGCATTCCTTTCCTTCAGAAAATAAGCATGTAAACCTAAGCAAACTGGACTTCCATTTACAAACAAATCCTGGAAATGAAACACAAGATACAACAACAGCTTTGGACAATGGGAGCCACTTACAGGACCAGGGAAGCCACATCCAAGAAATGAGGTGGAACCCACAAAATAGATGGAAGCAGCAAAACTCTTATGAGTTTCTTCCTTTGTTTGCTTTCCAAAGTCTCAGCCAAATTGACCGAGAAGAGTTTAGCTATTTTTTCCCTGAGGACCATGCTGATGATGTCCAACAAAAGTTTGTCCTTTCCTGGCCCACACCCTCAGGTCTCACCAAACACAACACCTTGGAGCTCTGTCAGCAGACTCTAGCCAACTCCAGCATAGGAAGACACTGTCTTGCTTTTCTTGGCAAGAGATTAGACAATGTTATAGATATGTGTGTTAAGGATGTACAGTTAAAAGATTATCTTAGCTGGGCAGAAGCAGGTGTGGCCCTTTTAGAAAATGAATGTGAAGAGAGGATTTTGGAAGAGGGAAAATACAACACGGAAGAATATGGTAAGTTGATTGAAGACATTCTCTCAGTATTAAAATGCCCCAGTTTATGCAGTGGCAATGGGCAGTGTATGGAACGGGGATGCTCATGTTTCCCAGGCTTTAGTTCTTATGATTGCAGTGATGTATATGGTGAGTAACTACTCTCAGACTATGATATTGTGCTCACTATTTGATTATGGAAAGTTTTTTTTCTTCTTCAATATCATAGGGTTTATTCAGATTATATAGGATAAATCTATTAATTAGTAAGTTAATAGCTTTCCAAAAGCTTATGTTATTTATGGTAAAAGCTGAAGTCCTTTTAATAGCCTAGAAGGCACAACGTGATCTTGCATGTAATACATCTCTAAACTCATCCCCTACTATGTTGCTCTCACTTACTCCACTCCAGACACTTTGGCCTCCATGCTGTTCCTGGAAAGTACCTGGTTCTCTTTACTTCAGGGCCTTTGTACATGTTGGCCCCTCTACCTGGAACACTGTTCCCTCAAATATCCCTATAGCTCTTATCTTTTTCAAGTCTGTAGTCATATGTCACCTCAGTGAGGCCTTTCCGGTCACTATAATTATCCATATCTAATAAGTCAGATGTTTTACTTATTTATTTTGATTATTGTCTCTCTCCCCACTAGAATGTAAATTCAATGAGAGCAGGGGATTTTGTATGTTTGCTCAGTTCTGTTTGTCCAGCAACACTGCAGTGACTGTTACATAGTAGGTGATCAAAAATCATAGAAGAATAAATGAAAATGAATGAAGTATTTTATCTTTATTATTTGCTATTTGTTCTTGTATATGTTTCATTAAGAAATGTTAAGTGAGTAATAGATGTTTTTTGTTGTTTTTCCCATCTTGAAAAATGTATCTGGGCTCCACTTCCCTCTCAGCTATAGCCCATTTTTCTACTCCACTTTGCACAAAATTTCACTAAAACATTAGAATGACAACAAACATAAATTTTGAAAACTTTTTCTAAAATTTAACTTAGGAATTTAAAAATTTTTAATACATTATATTTTACAAAATTATCTCTCCTACAACTCAACTATATGGCATTAACCAAAATGTAGACCATTCTAGTAATAATTTCTTAGTACTTGTCTTTTATCAATATCAAAATATTATTAAAACATTAATGAAACCTCATTTAGGCACTGGTAGTGCCTGTGTGCTATTTTTATTGGTTTAATAGGGGATAACACTTCTTTTAATACCAAATTACTCTTAACATTTAATGGTTTAATTAATGTAGTAAATAATTAGGGCATACTTTAAAATATTATTTTGCATATGCTTTTAATTTAGGCCTTAAAATTAATTAGTTTTTTTCTGTAATTAAAAAAATGCTCTATTTTGTCACTTTTTTCCCCCAAAGAGAAAGCTCCTGAAATTACAGAGCTTGAAAATGCTGGATTTTGTGATATTCAAAAATATAATTGTATGATGGTGAGAGCTTTCGGTCTAGGTTCCAAAGAATCATCTTCAATTAAATGTGAAGTTGCTAAACTGCAGGTATGTGAATTATGGAGTTGATAAACAAATTTTGTAAATAATTGAGATTAATTTTGAATTTGATTAATTTGGTTTATCAATTAGCAACATAACCCTAAACGATGAACACGATTTGACAGAGACCCGAACAGGAAAATGATTAAGTTGCTTAACCTTAAAGTTCCTCTATCAGTTAACTCTGTTAATTTCTTTAAAATAATTTTTGAGGTATTGGTCCACTACTTTAAGTCAGCAAGAAATTGAAAGAATATCAAGTCTGATACGTAAACTTCTATATTTCTTAAAAAGCAAAAATACAAAAGAATAGAGATTGTTCTTTGTTAGCCAAGATACCCAGCAATGAATTTTAGGTTATAGAGTTATGAATGTTTTCTTTTTACAAACCAAAAATGTAAAGATTTATTGATCTCATCTATTTCCCTTAATGTGAAGTCCATACTGAAAAATTACAAAGCAGAAAGAAATTACTGTTTTTTTCTTTCTTGAAGTCACAAAAGACAGCCAAGATCACTATATTATGGTAGCAATTTCTATGTTGTTTAGAAATTCAGTGATTTAAAAAAAAAGTTATTTGGAACAGTTTCCTTCTTAGCTTACGGACATTTTGGTCAGCCAGTTATGGTACTGGCTGTGAAATTCCATGAAAATTTTACAGTGTGTTAGAAAATTCAGCCTTGGGATTTCAATAAAAGTTTTTGAGATAAAGTGATGCTTTTTGGAATGCTTAACAGCTTCTTTGAATGAATAAATTCATAGTCATTAATGGTAACCAATATTATAGAAAAATCTATGACGTATCAATGGGGGAAAATTTGAATTCTTTCAAATGTCTATAGCACAATGTGATAGAAGAAAATAAAAGGTACCTATACTCATAGTCCCAAATGATGAAATTTTTATTTTAAAATGCTGAGGAAAATTAGAAGACACCTAAATATTCTGCTTAGTCCTGTTATAATGTTAAAATAGGTGTCTTCAAGAAAAATATCACTAAATTATTGCATATTTACTTACTTAACATTTACATCTATTTAAATTAAATTAAATATTGGTATGTATTTTTTAAAGTCTTGAAATTTAAAGATTGTCAGTTATACGCTTACTTGGGATTGCTGGAATCAAGCATTTTAGGACAATAAATAAGTTAGCAAATACGATAAAAGTTCATTTCATTTCTATCTAACTTCATACCACAATATTTCTAAATTAATGAATTATAGATAAAACCTCTTTGGTGATTATTTTATGTTGCTCTAGTCATAATTTTTTATATTTTTCCATATTATATTCTAATAACAATGTCATGGTTTGAATTATGTCCCCCCAAGAATGTGTGTATCAGTTTGGCTGGGCCATGATTCCTGGTATTGTGTGATTTTCTTATATATTGTAAATCCTGCCTCTATGATGTTAACGAGGGAGGATGGGTAGCAGTTGTGTTAGTAAGGCAGGACCTGATCTACAAGACCGGATTGTGTCCTGAGGCAATCTCTTGAGATATAAAAGACAGAGGTGAGCAGCGAGACAGGGGGACCTCAATACCATCAAGAAAGCAGTGCCAGGAGCAGAGTGCGTCCTTTGGACCAGGGTCCCTGCGCAGAGAAGCTCCTAGTCCGGGGGAACACTGAAGAGAAGAAGGCCGACAGAGAGAAAAAGCCTTCCCCTGGAGCTGATTCCCTGAATTTGGACTTTTAGCCTACTTTAACTGTGAGGAAATAAACTTCTCTTCCTTAAAACCATCCACTCCTGGTATTTCTGTTATAGCAGCCCTAGATGACTAAAACAATATATTTAAATGTATTTCTACATCCCAACTATAAACAGGAATGCTTATAAACTTGCAAAAGGCAGTATAGACATACAATATTGCTATTAAAACTAGAAAAGTAAGCAAAATTACAACGGTACATGTAAGCAATACAAAACCAAGGAATATGGATAGTAAATACATTTTTGACGATTTTTTATTAGAATTTTAAAAACGTTTATCAAAATCTTTAGGACCACACACATGCTTGAGAAATCCACAGATGAAATTTCCAAGGCATTTTCCTTTCTAATTTGTTCACACTCTAATTTGGTTCATAAGAAACCAGAACTTACCTTTGAGCTCAGATGGACAATCACAGCAATAATTGTGAAAACCACTAATACATTGGCCACGGCCACAGGGGCTAGATTGGCATTCACTGATGTCTACTTCACAAAGACCACCCTGAAAGCCAGGCAAGCAGACACACAGGTACACGCCACTTCCTGGTGGAAAGTTAATGTCAGACACACATGATCCACCATTCAAGCAATCACAAGACTTCACAGTCACCTACAAGAGAAACAAAAAGTAAATGCTTTACTTTGCAATAAAATTTTCTTCAGTTTATGCCCTTGGAATCATGATAGGTGTGCATGTTTATGTACAAGTATGACCAAATCACACATTTTCGCAAACAATTTTCAAAAATATATTTAATAGCATGGTAAAACCATTTAAAAAATGGTTTAATAAGGCAATTATACCATAGCATAGCCAGAATACAGATGCTAGGGATCATTTTTTAAATGTTACAAAAGCAATTTCCATAATACAAGCAGAACAACTGGAAAAAAAAGAAGTAGAAAGCAGTTAGATACCTGGGTCAGTTCCCAAACCATCACTTAAATGACTGAGTTAACGTGATATAGAACCTAATTGCCCATTATGATATTGTTTCTATAAAAAGTGTGTCCCAAGATTCATGTGCGCATAGGGCGCAAAAGCAGTTTATAGCCATTAAGAGCTCATGACTGACATAAAGAAAGTAAATTAAAAACATAGAACCATAGTTGCTAATTTATTATTTCAAGTCTTAGATTTATAATCTTGATTTCTAATTCAACATCTGAGATTCTAAAATAACCATCACTTGACGGAAAAGAGCATAAGTTAATCATAGGAGAGGACACATCTTTAATGGAGGTGGACATGAATGAATTCTGTATCCTTAGCATAGTTGAGTTCAGAAGAAAGTGATCTAGGAATTAGTGATTTGATCCATGTTTGCTGTGACTGAAACTCTCTCCTCAGGTTGTAAATTCTTACAAGGAATAATAAATAAAAAAAATTATGCAGTTATTACTCTTGTTAAAAATTAGGTGATATTTATCGTGACCAATATCACCTCAAGTGTGACTCTAGTTTCAGCGTTGCAGTCATCGCTAAGGTGTAGAAGGAAGAGCTGGAGGGTTTGTGACTCTGCTTTCCACATAAGCAGTCCTGTGGGGGAAACACTTGCTCCTTCAGGACCAGAGTCTAAGGTAAAATGGATGTCAGAGCTTTCTGGATTGAACGCCAAGAACTGGTACACAAAGTTTTCCCCATAAAATGCCTGCAATGTGTCTTGTAGTGCTTGAATCACTGGGGGTTGGTTGTCTGTGACAAGGAAAACATTTACTTTTGTACCTGAGTAGAAAAGGAAAGAAGTGTGATGTGGAGAGCTCCCACTGACACTGGCATTTTATACAGTTTGAACTATGCTAAAATTTCTATTAGCTGCCTTCCCCAGCCACCATCCGCCCCTCCTTTTTTTTTAACATTTTGAATAAATTCAATTCCATTCTTTGAAATGTAAAAGTAACGGACAGGTGCAAGACTTCAAGCTTTGCTATGAAAAAACAAAAACATTTTGACTATAACATAAAATAAATAAACACATTTTCATTGCCCAGGCTGGATGCAACTCCTCTGTTATCTGAAATCACTTCTCAATGTTTGCCATCTCACTGCTGGCTCTCTCACTGTCTCTCCTTCACCATTTGTCCCTTTCATCCTCACTTCCACCCACTAGTCCTTACTTTCTCTATTTATTTCTCCCTTACCATCCAAGACTGGATTGTTCATTTCTCTCCCCTAACCTTTCCTTGCTGTATCTATCTCTCCAGTTATAATATTTGTGAACCAGTAACCATTCCAATCAAGGAGTATTGTGGATGGCACAAATGGTTACGCGCTTGACTACGAGCCAAAAGGTTGGTGGTTCAAACCACCCAGAGGCGCCTCAGAAGACAGGCCTAGTGATCTGCTTTGGAAAAATCACAGCCTTGAAAAGCCTACATAGCAGTTCTACTCTGCACAGATGGATCACCGTGAGTCAGAATCGACGCAATGGAAACTAACAACATAGTCGTGCCAATCTTCTGTTCCTCAGAGATCCTTTTAGTGGCTGAGCTTGCACATCTGTATGGTGGTTATTTCAGGGGACAGAGACAGGTCCTTTATGTTCATGAAGTGATTTAACAAATCTTTTTATATTGTCTTATATAAAAGACTTACTCACTGGCTTAGTAGATGGAAAGAACAGCCTCATTCTGTTACACTGGGCCCAAAATTCTACTTGCATCAAGGAAGCATTGATGCCAAGAGACTTGCAGTTCTGTTTCTAGTTTTGCCCTGTATATCCTTACACAGCAGCTTAATTTATTGATAATTAGTTTCCTCATCCTCAATATGAAGGAATTGGAACAGGTAGTATTTTAAGATCCCTTGTATCTTTTGACACAGTGACTCTATGATGACTCAATCATGTATAGCCATTAAAAATATAAATGGACACGGATTCAGAAGTTATGTTCTACTTCCTTTGTCTCTTGCACTAAATTCTTCCCCATTTTTCCATTGTTATCTCAAAATACTCCGTGAGTCTTTATACTTAAGCAGTGAGTCATGTGGCAGATAGTCTAACTCAATAATGCCCAAACATGTATAATGATATCACAAAACACTGTGTAAATATAAGGTTTTATTACTCCATTAGATAAAATTACATGAGGTTGGGGAGTAATTGTAACTTATTGTATCTAATGATGCCTTTGCATTCCCACCGAGGGAAAAGAAATTGAGGGGCACACACATGGAGTCATATACAACTCTATTTGGGAAAGTGAAAATTATCTGGTATATAACTAGAATTTGTGTATTGTTTGGGTAGAACAAAGTGTCTAGTAATTAACCATACCCAATATTATACTCAGAATCACAAAATGGTGGTGCTGTAAGGCATTTCATAGATTATCGAGTGCAGATATTTTATTGAACAAAAGATGGACCTCTAGCCTTGGGAGGTTAAATGGTCAAAAGCCTTGTCACAAAGCTGAACAGTGGTAAGGCTAAGAATAGGATTTAGGCCCTTGCTTTCAAACTAATATTCTCTTTCCACTAAACACACTGATTTTTGTTGACAGTTTTTTTTGTATAAAGTGTTTGAGAGGCCCTTTTGCTAGCAGGTATTTGGACTTGCACAAATTGTGTGTACCTAAATTATCCATTTCCATTTCTCCCATTAATAATTCACATTGGTTTTCTTTATCAAATATTAAAATAAAAATTCCATACCGTATGAAGTATAACAGAAATTATAAAAAGAAGTGATCTTATATTTTCTTCCAGCAAAGTCAATTATGCATTTAGGAGTGACACTAAACTGAATACAGTGCTCATCCATCTTAAACAAAATAATTTAAGTCATGGTTTAAAACTACTTTAAAAATATCTTGTATAGGAAATATATAGATTAATAAAGAATAACTTACTTTCTAAAAAAGACCAAGAGAATTTCAGAATGATAGGTCTGCATATCAGACAAGGGCTGGTAGGATTCTTATCCCCTTCAACATAGCAGAGCCCATTGATAAAGCAAAATTTTTCCTAAGAGAATTAAAAAAAAAAGAACACACCAATGAACATACATCCATACTTGGTATGTAGGGGGGAAAAAAAACTACATAGGAGGATAGTTGCATATATATTAATGATTCCAATAAAATTGAATTATAAATCTGTTTTGATTAGGAAGTATTTTTTTCATACCTCATAATCATAAGTGCATGCTAGAAAACAAATTATTTCCCCTGTGTGTAAATGCTTATGAAGCCGATCAATCTGGAGGGAATAGAAAAAGTTGTATCCCTGTTCAGAATTACTGGACTTAAAATAACATGAAAGAAAACCTCCATTTTATTTCAGCTAAACTCATGCTGTAAATTATTTATTTATAAGGTAATAAAACTTAGTTTTTCCCCTGCACATCTTAAAGACTCACATTGGTTCATAGCTATCCTCCCTTCTTCTAGCAGCCCACTAGGCCCTGTAATCACAGCCAAGTTGGGTCAGATCCATGACATAATTATCCACACTTGGTAATGAATATCATTACACAAAACAGTTGAAAAGGAAGCTGGCACACACAGAAATAATGCTTGTTAAATGTAGCAATCACTTTCAATGTGGGAAAAGACCAAATTTTGTTCATGATATATAAATATTGCTCATTTTACAATATTGCCTTTAACATCATCCAGAACATTGTACAAAACTAAGAACAAAATAGTCCCAAGAGAATAAAATAATCTTTAACAACATTTTAGAAGACTTATTGTAGGACATGTAGAATGGAATATTTGGGAGAAAATAAAAATCAGGCAACTTTGGAAAAACAGAAACTTCTTATTGAGATGATCTGATTGCTATTCAAGAAAGTCAGAGTTAAAATTGAGAAAAAATACTTTCTGGTCCATATACATAAATATTATTTGATATGCTCCTCAGTTTTAAAGAGCCAAGTGATATGAAATCAATCAAAAACCATAACCAAATCCATTGCTGTCGAGTTGCTTCTAACTCATAGCGACCCTATAGGACTTCCAAGGCTGTATATCATTATGGAAGCAGACTGCCACACCTTTCTCCCACGGATAGGCTGGTGGGTTCGAACCACCGACCTTTGGTTAGCAGCCAGAGAGCTTAACCGCTGCACCATCAGGGCTCCTTGTGAGATCAACAGTGTATGTTAAATCAGCAGATCATATGTAAGAAGGCTGTTGACAAACACAGTAGTCTAGATATAGATTAAGAAAAGGGTATTACCATGGGGACTTAGCTCAGGCTGTCCCATTCTTCTGTAATCCATTAAGTGGCACATATCTGCATGGTCCAACAAATTTAGTTTCAGGGAGCGGGGGAAACTCCTCTTAAAAGCACTAACTTTAATGAAGTAACTCCTGAGGTTCACGCTTCAGCCAAAGATTAGACAGGCCCATAAGACAAAATGAGACTAAAGGGGCACACCAGCCCAGGGGTAAGGTCTAGAAGGCAGAAGGGGACACGAAGGCTGGTGATAGGGAACCCAAGGTCGAGAAGGGAGAGTGTTGACATAGGGTGGTAACCAATGTCACAAAACAATATATTTAAACTAATTGTTTAAAGAGAAGCTAGTTTGTTCTGTAAACCTTCATCTAAAGGACAATAATTAAAAAAAAAAAAAAAAGCACCAACCTTATGCATTTGACCAACTCTACCCAAATGTGTAAGGTCACCACAAAGAGGACTAGATATCCAAGAGGAGATATCTTACTGCAAAATTATTATTACTACTGGTAAAAGAATGTATGTAAGAGTGAAACAGTGAATAATTCAATCTGAATCTCCTCTTGATTTTTTAGGAATAAACAACCCACCACTTCAAAACGTTAAAGGCAAAAATGCTCCCTTGCTATTACGAGAAGACTTATGCAGAGTAATAGTTTCTAACAGAGGAAAGCTTTTCTGAAGATTATATATAGTTTTAAATTATATAAACTTGAGAAAAGTTTTTCTGTATTAGCATTTCTGATAAGCAACTGGAAAAACCACAAGTAATATGCCAGCAGCATGGGAAATGAAAATACTTATCACATAAATGTGAAAATAAGTGAACAGGTGCATACCTTTATAGTACATGAGTCATTTTCACAGAGACCACAAACTTGACAAGCACCATCATATATGATAATTATTTTGGGATTACTGAGTCTATAACCATCATTAGATACCTGTAAGATGTAGTTTTATATTAAGATAATTTGTTCTAAATGTAGCCTCATAAATTTATTATGAAATTTTAATTTATAAATATTCACTTAGTTTTTTGTATATAAACTATATACATATACATACACACACACACACACACACACACACGCATACATACATACATACATATATATAGTTTTGCGGGGTTTTTTACCTTTGCTTGCAACTTCATGATTGGTGTCTCACCCATCAGATCCATGGTATCAGACTGCTGGCTATCAGTGGGCAGCTGACAATCAACAATTCTGCTGTTTTGAAAAACAGCATGGACATACATGGGTTCTTGAAAGACCCATGTACTGCTGTTATACTGAAGGCATAATGAGTAAGCAATTAACCTCTGTTAAATTATGAAAATATTTTGCTTGTGAATTACCCATAATCAAATTATAAATTTTAAAATACATGCCTGGTATAATAGAATATATGATGAAAAAACAAAAGTCACATTGATACTAAGTTTTATTCAGAATAATGAAAGAGTTATGTATCTTGACATAAATTGCTTCTTCTGACTGAAGAATTTCTTAAGGGCTCAAATTAAAGAAGTTTACCAATATGGACCATATAGAATCAATCACTACATAATGACTTTTGACCTACACAGAAGGATGAAGAAACAGGGCTCTGATTTTTTCTATTCATAAATATTTTGTGCGTATCTACTACGTGCAGGGTGTATTCCAACGAAAAGAGATTACAAAGGAAAGGGCAGACACATAAACGTAACTTTATTATTGCTGTAACAGATTCAAATAAGGTGCAATGACTGAGAAAGAAGCCACCAAGTCTACCAGCAGAGTCAAGGTAAACTTCAAAATAAGATGATACTTCTATTCCTGAAAGCACAAAAATGAGTTTGCCATTTGGACCCTTGGAGCAGAAATAGAGGGAGTGAGATTCCATACGACTGGAGAGAATAGCATGTGAAAAGACAAGGATGTATAAAGCGGCGTGGATTTTAATAGAGCAGAAACCAGAGGTTCAAGTCTGCAATGGTCAAAGCTGGGACAATTTAACCAGCAAAATAAATATTGATAGTGCTGAATGGTAACTCATAAAATAAAACATTCATTAGTCCATACTGATATAAATAAATAATCGAATAAATAGACTGGGGAGAAAGGGCAGATGCTTCCTTTTAATAGAATTCATAGATAGAAAGAGAGAGGGAGAGATAAGTAGATAGACAATGATAAAATTTCATATACATAGGAAATGATGGAAATAGAAAATCATCATTATTGAAATACCACAGTGATACTTCTTGCAGGCAAAAATTTTAGATGGATGCTAAATTTAATGGGTAACAATATGAGAAAAAATACATATTTTCATAATCTAGAAGATTCCCCCATAGTAGACGCTTACTAGTTACAGACAGAAAGCACCTTTACAGCAGAGAAACACGAAGACACCATCTTAAGCAAGTGATTAAAATCTACATCGTCAGTAATAAGATATATCAACACCATGTAGTACCTGAGAGGATGCTCTGAGAATGACACACCATCAGTTTGTGGTCCTGTTGCCAAAAATTTGTAACTTCATTTAATCACGAGAAAACATCAGGCAAACTCAAATTAAGAGACATTCTACAAACTGACTGGCCAGTACTCTTCAAAAGTTCCAAGTACTTGAAAGACAAACAAAATCCGAGGAACTGTCGTGGTTTGGAGGAGACTAAAGATACATGACAACCAAATGCAATATGAAATCCTGGACAGGATCCTGAGCCAGAAAAAGGACCATTAGTTGGACAATCGGCAAAATTTGAATCGGATCTGTAGATTAGTCAATAGTACTGTATCATGGTTAATTTCCTGGTTTTAATAATTATTTTATGAATACATAGAATGTTAATTTTACGAGAAGCTGGATGAAGGATAATTGGCAACTTCCTGTATTATTTTTGCAACTTTTCTGCAAGTCTCAAATTATTCCAAAATAAAAATTTTTTAAATTACTCTTTCATGCTACAGCAATCATGAGAGATTACGCATGATCTGATATCCAAGAAGCTAGATTTTTAAGAGAAGCCCAATCGGTACACGAAACTGGGGTGCAAACTAGAAAAGTGGGGAGAAATCCACTTATGTTGACTGGAAATGTAACAAGGTTACCAGCTTAGTGTGCAAGCGAATACTTGAGGTCTCATTCCAAACAAACCAGATTCAAGACCTTGTGTAGGCCCCATGCAGGTGAGGCTGAAGATTCTAAAACAATGCCAAATTAGACAGCATTGACTCAAGGGATCAAAAGATAGAAGAGCCTTTAAAACTCAGCATTAGGTGAGTTTGAGGTTAAGAGAGACTGACTTAACCTTCGGCATAATGTAAAATGAATACTAGATTCTAATCTTGGTTTTGTCAAGAGAACATATCTGTTTCTTTTTATAATGTGTAGCGTGTTAGAGAATTTGAATTTGGCTCCATATCAAATTCCAACTCATAGCGATCCTAAAGGACAGAATAGAACTGCCCCATAGGTTTCGAAGGCGTGGTTGGTGAATTCGAACTGCTGAACTTTTGGTTAGCAGTCAAGGTCTTTAATCACTTTACCACCAGAGCTCCATAGTTACTTTTTATTTATAAGATGTTTGGAAGGGGGAAGTAGTATGATAAGAAATATCACAGCAAATAATGTATATGAAAGTAAGAACAAAATGTACCTTCTAAGAGAACATAAATCTATAAATTTCTGTTTTCGCAAATCACTTAATTGCAGCGCAACGTCATATGATTCATTCTGCCAAGACCAATATAATGTGCACTCTCTTGGGTAATATTGGAGTGAATCAAATTATATATATTACTTTTTCTATTGTGTGCCTCATTATTTCATTGGGATTAAAATAGTTCATGGTTCATTTACAAAGGCTTTATCCTTAAAAAATCTCTAAATAAGCATACTCCTTGTGAATAAATATTTGATAAAAATATTTTCTTCCTGTAAAGTCTCAATCTCATAATCACATTTGGCTTCATTTCAGAGAAAAAAATAAGATAACGATTTGCTAATTTAAATTATCAGCTTACCCATGTAAATGTTTTCTAAATTCAAAGAGTTTTCCTTAAAACTCCACTTGAATAAAGAAAAGAAAGATCATATGAATAATCATCAAATATAAGGTATAATTTAATATACCAATGTTCAAACTCAAATTTTTTGCCTTAAAAATATTAGTGTACTTCCTAAATCATCTTAGTTCTAGGGAAAATCTTATGTACTGAAGAATCTGGTGGATTGCTAAATGGAATTAACTAATAACTTTATATTTAATATATAATATATTGTAACTGCAGCATCATTCTCCCTTCATAATGTATTTGACTGCTTTTCTCGCGTTAGAATGGCATACATAAAGAGTAGAGGAAATCAAGAAAAACAGGAGAGGAAGCGAATAACCCGTGTAAGAAATGAGATGGGTGATATCACAGCAGACCCAACTGAAATTAAAAGAATCATAACAGAATACTATGAAAAACTGCACTCTAACAAATTTGAAAACCTAGAGGAAATGGACAAATTTCTAGAAACTCACAATCTACCTAAACGAACACAAACAGAGGTAGAACAACTAAATAATCCATTAAGAAAAAAAGAGACTGAAAAGGTAATTTAAAAACTCCAAACACAAAAAAGCCCTGGCCTGGATGGCTTCACTGGAGAATTCTACCAAACTTTGAGCAGAGTTAACACCACTACTACTAAAGGTATTTCAGAGCATAGAAAAGCATGGAATACTCCCAAACTCATTCTATGAAACCAGCATAACCCTGATACCAAAACCAGGTAAAGACACCACAAACAAAGAAAATTACAGACCAATATCCCTCATGAACATTGACGCAAAAATCCTCAACAAAATTCTAGCCAATAGAATTCAGCAGCATATCAAAAAAATAATTCACTGTGATCAAGTGGCATTTATACCAAGTATGCAGGGATGGTTCAACACTAGAAAAAATCAATGTAGTCCATCACATAAATAAAATAAAAGACAAGAACCACATGAACTTATCAATCAATGCAGAAAAGGCATTTGACAAAGTCCAACACCCATTCATGATAAAAACTCTCAACAAAATAGGAATAGAAGGGAAATTCCTCAATATAATTAAGGGCATTTATACAAAGCCAACAGCCAACATCATCCTAAATGGGGAGACTTTGAAAGCATTCCCCTTGAGAACGGGAAGCAGACAAGGATGCCCTTTATCACCACTTTTATTCAACATTGTGCTGGAAGTCCTAGCCAGAGCAATTAGGCTAGAAAAATAAATAAAGGGCATCCAAATTGTAAGGGAAGAAGTCAAAGTATCTCTATTTGCAGATGATATGATCTTATACACAGAAATCCCCAAGGAATCCATAAGAAAACTACTGGAACTAATAGAAGATTTCAGCAAAGTTTCAGGATACTAGATAAATATACAAAAATCAGTTGGATTCCTTTACACCAACAAAGAGAACCTCAAAGAGGAAATCACCAAATCAATACCTTTACAGTAGCCCCCAAGAAGATAAAATATTTAGGGATAAATCTAACCAGAGACGTAAAAGACCTATACAATGAAACCACTAGACACTACTGCAAGGTACCCAAAGAGATCTGCATAAGTGGAAAAACATACCTTACTCATGGATAGGAAGACTCAACATTGTGAAACCAAGGCGATCTACAGATACAATGCAATTCCCGTCCAAATTCCAAGGGCATTTATTAATGAGATGGAGAAACAAATTGCCAACTTTGTATGGAAAGGGTAGAGGCCCCGGATAAATAAAGCATTACTGAAGAAAAAGAACAAAGTGGGATGCCTCACACTACCTGATTTTAGAACCTATTAAACCACCACAGTAGTCAAAACAACCTGGTACTGGTACAACAACAGATACATAGACCAATGGAACAGAATTAAGATCAGACATAAATTCATCCACTTATGAGCAGCTGATATTTGACAAAGGCCCAAATTCTGTTAATTGGGGAAAAGACAGTCTCTTTAACAAATAGTGCTGGCATAACTGGATATCCACCTACAAAACACTGAAACAAGACCCATACCTCACACCATGTACAAAAACTAACTCAAAATGGATCAAAGACTTAAACATAAAATTGAAAATGATAAAGATCATGGAAGAAAAAATAGGGACAATGCTAGGAGCCCTAATACATGGCATAAACTCATATGAACCATAAGTAACAATGCACAAGCACTAGAAAAGAAACTAGATAACTGAAAGCTCCTAAAAATCAAACACTTATGCTCATCAAAAGACTTCACCAAAAGAGTGAAAAGACAACCTACAGACTGGGAAAAAATTTTTGGCTATGACAAATCTGATCAGCATCTAATCTCTAAAATCTACTAGATACTGCAAAACCTCAACAACAAAAAGACAAATAGCCCAATTAAAAAATGGGCAAAGGATATGAACAGGCACTTCACCAAAGAAGATATTCAGGTGGCTAACAGACACATGAAGAAATGCTCAGGATCATTAGCCATTAGAAAAATGCAGATCAAAACTACAATGAGATATCATCTCACCCCAACAAGGCTAGCCTTAATCCAAAAAACACAAAATAATAAATGCTGGAGAGGCTGTGGAGAGACTGGAACACTTATACACTGTTGGTGGGAATGTAAAATGGTACACCCACTTTGGAAATGGATTTGGCACTTCCTTAAAAAGCTAGAAAGAGAAGTACCATATGATCCAGCTATGCTGCTCCTTGGAATACATCCTAGAGAAACAAGAGCCGTCACACGAATAGATATATGCACACCCATGTTCATTGCAGCACTGTTCACAATAGTAAAAAGATGGAAACAACCCATGTGCCCATCAATGGACGAATGGATAAAAAAATTATGGCATATCCACACAATGGAATACTATGCAGTGATAAAGAACAAGGATGAAGCCATGAAACATCTTATAACATGGAGGGATCTGGAGGGCATTACACTGAGTGAATTTAGTCAGTCACAGACGGACAAATATTGTATAAGAACTCAAGAAAAGGTTTCAACACAGAAGAAAACATTCTTTGATGGTTACTAGGGTGGGGAGGGAGGGTGAGGGTTATTTACTAACTAAATAGTAGATAAGAATGATCTTAGGTGAAGGGAAGAACAGCACACATTACAGGAGAAGTCAGCACAACTAGACTAAACAAAAGCTAAGAAGTTTCCTGAATATAATCAAACACTTTGAGGGACAGAGTAGCAGGGGTAGGGGTGTAGGGACCATGCTTTCAGGGGACATTGAGGTCAATTGGCATAACAAAGCTTATTAAGAAAATGTTCTGCATCCTACTTTGGTGAGTGGCGTCTGGGGTCTTAAAAGCTTGCAAGCGACCATTCAAGGTGCATCAATTGGTCTCAACCACCTGGAGTAAAGGAGAATGAAGAACACCAAAGACACAAGGAAAGTATTAGCCCAAGAGACAGAAAGGGCCACATAAACCACAGACTTCATCAGCCTGAGACCAAAAGAACTAGATGGTGTCTGGCTACTACCAATGACCTCCCCGACAGGGAACACAACAGAAAGTCCCTGATGGAGCAGAAGAAAGGTGGGGTGCAGAACTCAAATTCTAGTAAGAAGACCAGACTTAATGGTCTGAATGAGACTGGAGGAACCCCAGAAAGCATGGCTCCCAGAGTCTCTATCAGCCCAGAATGAAAACCATTTCCAAGACCAACTCTTCAGACAGGGATTGGACTGGACTGTGGGACATAAAGTGATAGTCATGAGAAGTGTGTCTCTTAGCTCAAGTAGATACAAGAGACTAAACGGGCAGCTTCTGTCTGGAGGTGAGATGGGAAAGAAGAGTGGGTTAGGAGCTGGTTGAATGGACATGGGGAATCAGGGGTGGAAAGGAGGAGTGTGCTGTCACAGTATGGGGAGAGCAGTTAGGGTCGCAAAACAATGTATGTATAAATTTTTGTATGACAGACTAACTTGAAATGTAAATTTCATTTAAACTACCACAATAAACAAACAAACAAACAAAAAAAAGAGTATGGGAAATCAAATAATGAGCACCTGATTGGACATCTAATATTCTTTAATTAAATAATTGAACTCTTGATATATATTTTGTTTAGGCAAAAATTGCCAGGAAGATGTTGATGAGTGTGAATTCAGTCCTTGCTTTCCAGGAGTAGAGTGCCTCAACACCTCTGGTTCCTATCATGGTGGTTCATGTCCAAAAGGACTTCATGGTGATGGAAAAATGTGTCATGGTTAATGTCCCTATTTTCTGCCATGAGAGTTTCTTTGTTGCATTTAATTAATTTAAATCACTGTTATATTTACTCTTTCTCTCGTTCATTTTCAGTATATATGCATTATGTCTTGCAACAAGCTAGATCCAGATGATGCAGAAATAAGTAAGACATATCCTCTGACTTAATAGGTTAGAATGTGATAGCAGGGAGTACGGTATGTAATTTAAAAAAGCACAATACAATATTCTTTGTACTTTGATTAAAGTTCCTTCATGGAATAGTAGAAACACTACCCAAGGAATCACATCTGCCTGAAAGGGTAAAGAAAAGGAAGTATCACTAGGGCTGAATCTGAGGTATCAGATGTTCTAGGGTAAAAACATCACAAAGTTTAGTAAAGAAAAGAGAGAAATTTTATTAGGCATATATTCAAAAAAGCAAGAGTGGGAAGCGGACAAGCATGCTGCCAGAGCTTAGGTCTGCCAGAATCTGAGGAACGATTACAGAATCGTCAGTATATATTAACATCACAAATGGGTAAAATCATTGAAAGCTTCACCTTTTCACTGATTGACATAAAACTACTAAATCAAAGTGATTCTACATTTTGAATCATCTTAATAATCATTGGTACAGGTTTCAGTAACAGTCAGGAGGGCTTCACTGGTCCAATAAATTTTCTATTGACTAAATGCTAATAGAAAAAGATAACAGTGGAAAGTCTTTTGTGTTCTGTTTGATTGGTTTATGTGAGAAGTTCCCTAGAAGATATTTTCCAAGATTGTCCCAGCTATTGTCTTTATATTTCAGGGCCCAGTTGATGTGTCCTTGTGAGTCCACCTCCAGCTGGGTCACATTCTCTGTGCTCAAGGACAGAGAATAGTGGCTCCAATATTATCTCCTAAATCAAGACTAGGAGAGAGAAGGCATTCTAGGAAGAAGGAACAGCATGAGCAAATGTACAGAGGCATGTTACATCACAGCACACCTTTAGCACTGTGAATAATTCAGTGTTTCTAGAGCATAGGAGGTAAGGGTGTAGCTCTGTAAGAGCTGAAGGTAGAAAGGTAGCTTGTGGCCACATCACTGACAAGACTTGGGGTCACTTTTTAAATAGGATTTTGAAGTAGATTTTGAAGTAGAAGAGGAACATGATATGGTTTACATCTGAGAAAGCTCATTTAAGGAGTAGTCTGAAGAATGGCCCATTTTTAGGGAAGGAGCTGGGTAAGTCCAAAAGTGAGAAGAAGAGGTAAGACATTATTAAAATATATAGCAACACTTGAAGATGTTTTGACCTAAGGTAAGGTGAGACTGGATGAAAGAGATGCTAAAAAAGTAAATTGACAGTAAGTGGACTTAGAATGGTGAGGGAAAAAGAGCAATTAAGAGCAATTAAGTTTCAAGTTTAGGAGAATGGGAGTGCAGAATTGGCAGTCACAAGCAATATGAAAAAAAAATGAATTTGGAGGGGGAAGATAATGGACACATAGAGACTGAGGTCACTAGGGACTATACAATTGGAGCTCAGGAAAGAGGACTGAGTTAAAGATATAATTCTCTAGGTCATCAGCCATGGGATGAAATTGCCCAGGGGGAACACTGAATTAAAAAAGAGGACAAAACATATTGGTGGACATTAACATTTCAAAAGATTTAAGTAGAAATATAAGTTATAGAAGACAGTATTAAAGAACAATACTTTTAGTGTACTTAAGCTAATGGGATCCTATTTTGATGAAAAGCATATGTTAATGAGGTAATACCACCTTGTGCTTCAAATTGGTGTGAGCGTGTCTAGCGCTGGAGGTAACAAAAATGTTGAGCACAGTGCAGTATGGCAAGGGGAATTCTCTGCTATTTCAGCAACTTGCATTTCTCCTTCAATATCCAGTGCCTAGTACTCAACACCATCACACCTTCCACTCTATGCACTTAAGCGGTTTAACATCCCTCTTTTGCAGTCAAAGAGGTCCGTTCCCTCAGTAAAACCTTTCACAACTGGGATTAAAAAGGAAAGCAAGTGGAACCAAATTCCATTGTGCATGAATAACTAACAAATCTCTTCATTTTGTCGTAAGTATTCTGTATTTTAGGAAGATACTTATTAATCCTAAGAATTTCTTTTCTAGTTTTTTTTTATTGTACTTTAGATGAAAGTTTACAGAGCAAAATAGTTTCTCATTAAACAATTAATACACATATTGTTTTGTGACAATGGTGCCAACCCCATGACAATGTCAACAAATCCAAAGAATTTTTTATTATTGTTGGTGTTTACTGAGTTTTGTGTTAGGCACCAGAGTCAACGCATATAAAAATAAATAAAGCACAGTTGTTATTCTTGAGATTATTACTAACTAGTAGAGGAAAGGGACACGTAAGAGTTAATATCACGAAACACAGTTCTGTGAGAGCATAGAGTTGGAAGAAATTGACTGGGTGGATGAATGGGACTGAGGACAGGTGACATTTAAACTAGTTCTCTAATCTCATTTGCAATGTGTTTAATTCAAGTGACATTTGAATTGTATGTTCTTACTCATGATGCTTTGATTTAATAATACTTTCACTCTGGCGGTCATTTCTAATTTTTAATAAAATCATTAATTATTGTTCTTTAACTTTTATGCTGTCCAACATTCCAAGTGATCTTTTGTACCCAAATAGGTTATAAATTTCTTGAAGGCAAGAACAAGTTCATGACTTATTATGGCCCAGTTCCTATAGTGTTATAAACCCCAAAACAAAACCCATTGCCATGGAGTTGATTCTGACTCATAGAGATCCTATAGGATCCTATAGAACTTCCCCACATGGTTTCCAAGGTTGTGATCTTTACAGAAGCAGATTGCCACATCTTTCTGCCATGGAGTGGCTGGTAGGTTCAAATCTCTGTCCTTTAGGTTAGCTGTCGAGTGCTTAGCCACTGTGTCACCAGGGATCCTTGTTATACACACTAAAATAAAATAAAAAAAAAAACCTAACCCGATGCTGTCAAGTCAATTCCGACTCAGCAACCCTATAGGAGAGAGTAAAATTGCCCCATAGGGTTTCCAAGGAGCGGGTGGTAGATTTGAACTGCCAGACCTTTTGGTTAGCAGCCAAGCTGTTAACCACTGTGCCACCAAGACCCTGTTATACACATAGTAGACACTAAATAAAGGAATGAATTACTCACTACCGAACTGTGAGTAAAGCAGAGCATTAATAAATGTTATTGACTAACATTTCTGTTTGTTTTTCTGTTGTTTAGATATAGATTCTCATCCATCATCAGCTGAGAATTCGCCAATTGGTACAGGCTTTACCGATAGTCCTCCTACTATCAAAAAGTTCTTGGACACAACTAACCATATCTTGCACTTGTTAAAATCAGTTACAACTCAAATGAATAATTCAAAGGAATTTCTTTCCTATCATATATCAGGTTTTGAACATGTGGATCATGCTGTCAGCACAAATATCAGTCTGGATGAGTTGGAAGTTTCTATGAACAACCTTAGTTCTTTAAGCATCAACCCAAAAAGCTCCTGTGGCAAAGCAAAGGCTGTTTTTCAGAGCACCATCCAAACAGAGGCAGGAGAGTATAATTCTCAAGTTTACAGGTCTTGCCAAGGCCACACACAGTATAAGGATGGGTTTGCATCATCAGTTACTAGAGCAATCACTATCTCACCAGAAAAGCCTGGATCAACCAAAATATCAACTTGTGCTGATTCACCTCGTTTTCTTGGTGTTTCCTGTGTGCCAACCACAGATGGTCATTTCAAATGTGGACGCTGTCCATTTGGGTATTACGGAGATGGTATCAATTGCAGAGGTAAAAACTCTTTGGAAGACTCAAAGAAAATTATCTAGTTCAAATTTAAGCAATTAAGAAAAGCTTTTCTATTTATTCATATCTATCGATTCCATTTATTTCTTTCTAATTTCTCCATTTTCTATATATCCTTTAATAGAAGAAAAACTTTTTTTCTGTTTTTAAAATAATGTTAATATTATATAGTATCACAACTATATGATATATATTATAAATGTAATATTTATTGCATACCTACCTACTGTGTTTCAGGGTCTATGGAAATATTCTGTACCAATAATGTCATATAATCCACAAAAACCCCACAGAGTAGGTGTTATTTTTCCCACTTTACAGATGAGGAAGAAAAACCTTGGAGGGCTAATTGATTCCCCTGATATGAAGCAGCTAAGGAGATAAAATGAGGATGTGGATATAGGCCTGATTAACATTGTGGTTTGGATTCTTTTCAACTCACTGTGGGCATTTGCCATTTCAGATTACTAATTCTGACACATTTACTCACTTGCATAGACTAGGTTTCTTGTAATCCTCCCTGTTCTTCTGGGGATAAAAGAAGTGCATGGCTTTAATTCTGAAAGAAATGTTTACATCTTTCACAATCATCGGTATTGTTTTATGTGATACAAATCGAATCTTTGGCATTCACAACGTAGAAGTTATTTTTTTTGTTATTGTTTTGTTTGTGTTTTGGCCTATTTGAAAGCAAATTTAAGCAAGAGAGCTGTTGGAGAATTCCTTCCGTTCTTAGTGTTACCTAGAGGAAATTTTGTTTTTCTCTTTTTTGTGGGAATGATAATAATAAAAATGTCACTAGCTAAATGTTGATAATAGAAAACTCCTTTTTATTTAGGAATAAAGCAAAATAACCTCATGCATTTCAGTCACTTCAGAAAGTGTTAAATGCCAACTAGTTAGAAGATATCAGGCAGATAGAAGAAGTTTAAGGAATAAGCTTAAAATTTTCCTGGCATCTTGATCTTGAAATTATGATTATCCCTGGCATTCACCAGCATTTGATTAGTATCTGAAACGTCTTCATTTTCCCCTGAAAAAGACTCATCCCATTTACGGTTAGCAGCCAATCCTGATCAGGTTCTGCTATGGGAGTAAATACCACCTGTGATGCTTCTTTTTTACCCTTAAATGTTTTCCTCAGTCATTGTAGTAGTAAAATAAATATCAGGGAAAATAATGATATAGGTTAATATAGTGGTTATTGTTTAATAACAGTATGAATGTTTTCAAATTTCAGGTAATTTTGCTCTCACTATAACTAAGTCTATGGGCAAAATATATACTATATTGACAATTAACTCTTTTTTCCTTGACTTTTACAGCCATGTGTAGACACCCATGTGGAAAAAGCAGGGAGTCCATTGCCCCAGATATATGCAAATGTAAACCTGGTTACACTGTTTCTAACTGCCAAACTGGTAGGTACAAATTTCATTAGTTTATGTAATGAATTTAATTGATAATATTCTAAACCAGGAGCTCTGGTGGCACAGTGGTTAAGAGGTATTGTGAGCTACAGCTGCTAACCAAAAGGTCAGCAGTTCAAATCCACCAGCTGCTCCTTGGAAGCTGTATGGAGCAGTTCTCCTCTGTCCTATAGGGTCACTATGAGTTGGAATTGACTTGATAGCAGTGGGTTTGGTTTTGGTTTTTTGGTTATTCTAAACCATGGTTTTTCTTTTATACAGCTGTATGTCACCCTGACTGGAAAAACCGTGGAAAATATATGAAGCCTAACATTTGTGAATGTCCTCCGGGACACGATGGACCAACCTGTGATGAAGGTGATAATTCAAATAAAAAATCAAGTAGAAGAGCCAAAATAAAGTACTTCATTTTTCCTTTAAAATCTTTTCTAAAGAGGATTCAGTTTTACTGTGTCTATACTAATACTTATTTATTAATGTTGCTGAGGGGCTATGAGTTTTCTAAACGTTTATTAAAAGTAATTTTATTTGTAGATTTTAAAAACTTAAAGTTTCCAAAATCAGAGCTCCTATAGCAGAAACTTTTTTTGTCTTTGGCAAAATTATCTCCTGAAATAATTTCTTGAGATTTAGTTATAAGGTGCCAATTTACCCCTACAGATACTTTAGCATCAAGCAAAAGACACCTAATTATTGAATGACTTGTCAAATATATCGTTCCAAGGAAATGTTAATCGCCAAATAGAGATAGCAAGTAGTAAAAAGAAACCTAAAAAGATCTTTTAAGGATGCCTATAGCCTTGCAATTTCATTGTTTTGGTTTAAATCTAAAATGGAGAATTTATTAAATGGCATTTCTAAAATGTATGATATTTTAAAGAAATAAATTTGTTGCTTATTTTCAAAAATAATATTATAAAAGAATATACTTTGGTAAATGGTCCATACAGTTATTAATAAATTGTGAGTGACCTTAAGTATTTTCATGACCAGGTAAGGTACAAATTAACAAATTAAAAGTAAATTTAGGATGAATGAATGGAAATACTTAATGTAAATACCATATGAAAATAACTAAGGAAATATAGAAATGTTTATTCATTTATAGGGTAGGGATGCATAAATTCTAAGTCTCACTTTTCAAAAGAAACTTAAGGCCAGTTATGCATCAATTTAAGCAAATGTTTTCTAAACCAAAGCATGCTGACGACTTGTGCATGTTAACCCATATAGTCAGTCCCATAGAGCTAAACTTCACAGTAAAAGGGAGCTCATTGTAAGCTGCTCTTACCACAAGGTTTAATTGTGGCTGTGCATCGTAATTACAAACTAATTTGTTAAGAGCTGACTTAATAACATAATCTGTGTCTGCAGAGCATTGTAACCCACCTTGTTGACATAGTGGCATGTGCTTGGCTGGCAATCTTTGCACTTGTCCTTACGGTTTTGTAGGATGAAGATGTGAAACAAGTAAGCAAAACTCTCTTGCAGTCTGTTATAATGATACTGCTCCTTTGACTCATTGATGGCTAAACTAAATGAGATGAACACAAACCCTAAGTAAAGAGCACACATTCATGATTTGTTACCAATGTCATTTCCATCCTGCATATCACCGGGAGCAACTACAGAGGAGCAGTACTAAGATAAAGAAGTTGGTTCTTTGAGACAGCAGCAATTTCTGCTTGTTATTTGCATATAAGTTTATCACATTTAATTTATACTTGTGACTGCTTTCATCAGCAACTAATAGTTTTCCCAAATGCCCAACACTTATTTACCACTCAGTGTTTTTTCCTTTTTCCATTTTATTAGCAAAAAACAACTGAGTTTGAGAATTGAACGGCTTTCAAAGCCAAAGTATAAATTATATTTTATTTTTCTCTCTGATATTAGCAGATGTGATTGGCAGTTATGAGTTGGGTAGGTAATAGCCAACAATATGATCATCCCAAGTCTCATTGACCTTTCTTTTATTCTTATTTTATGATCTTAGTGATTTGTAACAGGCACTGTGAAAATGGAGGTGAATGTCTTACACCAGATGTTTGCCAGTGCAAACCCGGCTGGTATGGACCCACCTGTAGTACAGGTAAAATCAGAAATATTTTCAATGACTATGTCTGTTAAAAGAAACTTACAATGTGGCATGTCCTAAAGACTTTGCACCTAGGAAACATAAAACCCATCTGACAAGACTGGTATGGGGTTGAGGTTGTTATTTCAGAAGGATTTTTCAAACAGCCAATTGCCACTGAATTGATTCCAACTCATTGTGACCCCATGTGTATCAGAGTAGAACTATGTTACATAGAGTTTTCAATGGCTGATTTTTTGGAAATAGATCACCAGGTCTTTCTTCCAAGGTGCCTCTGTGTGGACTCTTAACTTCCAACGTTTTGGTTAACAGCTGAGTGTGTTAACTGTTTACAACACCCATGGACTCCAGATTTTTTAAAACCCTATCTCTAATCTTCATTTTTTTCTTCTTATATTAGACTACACAGTGTTTTACTGCCCTCCTCTAATCCTATCCAACCAATTTTCTTGACTTTACATTTCTCTCATTCTACCTGCCTGGGTTATGGTGGAGAGAAACAGAACTTTGTTGCATCTTCTATGTTAAGTTTTTTGACCACAGTACGCACATTATATTTCATTAAATATCCATGCAATGCTGAATGAAGTAGACGCCCATCATGTTAGCACTAATGTAATTCCATTTATTTATCACAGTTTCAGGTTTGCTTACTTGGCAGCAGTGCTTGTGTTTATCCATGCTTAATCTAATGTCCTTTGTGATTTTCTCAATGTCAACTCAATTAAACATTTATGACCTACCAACTATGTGTGAGGTGTGATGTAATGAGAGACTAGGATCAATGTAATTTTGTCATGATTTCAAGTAACATATTATTAGTGAAGGAGACATGAGTTAGAGTTATAAAAAATAACTACCATGTAAGTTGGGTTATGATAAGTAATGTAAAATGGTGCACAGTTCTTCGGAAGCAGAGAAGAGAGAAATTAATTCCAGCAAATGGAGGTGGGAAGAAAATAGTGTTTGAGGTAGTATTTGGAATGGGTACACTCTAGGTCGAAAAATGGGATTGGGGGTGCCTTTCTAAGTGGAGCAAAGGTAAAGAAGCAAAAGCAGACAATGTTTTTAATGTACTAGGACTGCGTGCAGTGTTCCTGTTTGAATGGGGGTGACTTAAAGAATTACCCATGGCCAAATGTATTTGAGCAGATTAGAAGCCATCCAGTTAGTGCTGTTGAATTGTGTTTTCTTGACTTCCTATCATTTCTTCAGTTTACCAAGGCCTTGTTATTATTTGTAAACGTAATGAACATATGTTCAAAGCTATCACCCAGTTATTTCATTCCTCTTCTTTTACGGTGACACAGTGGTTAATGCACTCGGCTACTAGCCAAGAGGTTGGCAGTTCAAACCCACCAGTCACTCTGCAGAAAAACGATGTGGCAGTCTGCTTCAGTAAAGATTTACAGCCTTGGAAGCCCGATAAGGCAGTTCTATTCTGTCCTATAGGGTTGCTATGAGTCAGAATCGACTTGATGGCAGTGGGTTTGGTTTTAGGTTTTTGAGTTTTACTTGAAGTAAAAATGAAATATTTCATTATGCACTGTTTTGTACTTTTGTGAAGCTTTCAGTTTTTTAAATAGTAAAACTTTTATGGTCTCTTTCCCTCCTGTTTTCATTAGCTTTGTGTGACCCCGTTTGCCTCAATGGTGGTTCCTGTAATAAGCCAAACACTTGCCTCTATCCAAATGGATTCTTTGGTGAACAATGTCAGAATGGTAATGATCTTTTGTTTATAAAAGTCAAAAGAAACGTTATTAATAAATAGAACTTTGAGTAAAAATGAGACAGTTTCTAAGGGGAAGATGCTATTTATTTCAGTGCTCTATTCAGATATTGCAGATTTGGCCACTAAGTGACCAGTTCGTAGAAATTTATCAGAGTTATCATATAAAAGGGTTATATTTACCCAACACATGCTTGACTTGCAACCTTGTCACTTGTCTATATGGTTTCATAGGACTAAGTTATGAAAATCAAGTAAGCAAAGTTCTCTTGCAGTCTATTATAATGAAATGGTGTCATTTTTGCTGCCTTCACAGCAAAAAATAGTTGATTTATGGTCAATCCAATGCCCACTACTATCCCATGATCTCTCTTGACTTTAGTTTCATTAAACATTTATGAATCCTATGCACAACACTGTGCAAAATGATGTGGGAAATAAAGATCCATCATTTTCCCCCTTCATGGCCTGCTGTTTGTGACTCCTTCTGTAACATAATTAATGCTGTAGGTTTCGTCAGAATAATGTGAATGCTCTGAGGCTGACAGTGCAGACATGAATTAATTTCAATAAATAATATTTAAAATATATTTTCTGCATCTTTATATTTATTGAATTTCTACAAAATGTAGAGATTTTTTATATAGAACATGTCATAATTTAACTTATAAAATCTACACTTTCCTTGCCGTATTATACTTTAATTTATAATCCTATGTTTTTATTTGGAGTTTTGCTAGGATTCTGAAGATGACATTGAGGCAGAAAAGAAATCTTCACTTGGTTTCACAGTGGTTAAGAGCTTAGGCTGCTAATCAAAAAGTCAGCAGTTCAAATCCACCAGCTGCTCCTTGGAAACCCTATAGGGCAGTTCTACTCTGTCCTATACGGTCGCCATGAGTCAGAATTGACTCATTGGCAATGGGTTGGGTCAATATGAAATATATGGGCATAGGAAATGAGCTCCTTCAATTCAGATTTCCTTGAGAAACTACTTTGAAAAATGAAAAGAAGTGAAGACTAAATTAAGACATATCTTGAAAACTAGTAGACTGTGACTAAACCCGTGCCAAAGAGTTATAGATGTGGCTCTGAGTGACGAATGTAAGAAGTGAAATGGAGATGCTTACGTTTCTCATGCTGCTTGCAATCAATGGAAACTGTAGTGAGGAAATTCTCTTTCTCCAAAACTTGTATGCCAGCCTATGTAACTGGAAAAAGGAAGACATGTCTAAATTATTAAGCTGAATTAAAAATTATCTGTTGAGCATATGTCATGTGCTTAGAGCCTGGGAAACAGGTTCCTGTAGTGGGAGTAAAGCAGGTTTGGGAGTTTGCTAGTTTCTGCAACTAACAATCATGGACTTTGGAATTCCCTTAAACTTTCTAGGCCTCAGACTTAGTTTGATCTAGACAGTTGCTGCAAGGTGTAAACTAGACACGCGGTGGACTACCTGCACCTACAGTGGACGATCAGCACATGGTTGGCCACCATAAGTGGTCTTATTATTGTCATTAAGACATGCCATGAAAGATGCAGGGGGAAAACTAAAACAAAAAAAAATGACATTTATTCTTGTGAGGCCAAATGGTGGAAGGGAAGATGACACATACACACCAAAAGCAACTGAATACAATCAGGTAGAATATGGCTAAAAATAAATACGAGGAGCATATGCTGTGTGTGCTATAGAATTTCAAAAGAGGAAGAGAGAAATTGAGGTAGAAACATCAGCAAAGGCCTAAACGACTTTATTAATAAGGAAGGTTAAAATGGCCGGTTGGAGAGATTATTTTAAATATATCTTCCAATTTTCTTAGCCTCTTGGATGCCATAAACGCATTCCTCATGGAAGGTGAGCCCCCATTATTTGGCTCACTTTGGGGTCTGATGGGAGATTCATCAGAGGCCAATAAAATCCCCAAATAAACGTGTGAGGATAGATTTTCCAATAAAATTTCTTTTTCCTAAAATGGGATTGTGGTGGGCATGACCAAGTTTAATATTTATGCCTTTTATCAAATATTATTTTCAATTGTATGTGTATGTGTTTATCCATTATAGCAAGTCTTATAATCAGTTTTTTTTTTTTTTACTTTAACATTTCTAATCATTGGCATTTCCTTTGGTACTTTTGCAGTCTAAATAATTAATTTTCCCTAATAAATAGAAAATAATCTCAAATTATATAAAATGGAAGAGCATTTCTACATTAATAAAAAGTACTAGTATAACACTACATGAGACAAAGTGACTCAGGCATGAACCAGAAAAGATTCAGCCTAAAAGAGTGGAAATTATCCACTTACTAAAAGCATTCAGTTACATTGTTTTATAGCTAAAATACTACATTATTTTCAATTATACATCTCTTTGACGTCAGAGGAATTGTCCTTACGGTGTTTGGAAATAAAGAAAGCTGCTATTTAAGAAAACTCTCATGCAAACTGGGAGGCAGCCTATGCCAGCACAGTTACCAAAATCAGTTAATTGAACATCCATTTGTAAAAGAGTAAACTAATTCCTAAGCCTGAATGGTACCTAAGATTTTGGAAAGTTATTAATCTATTTAATTAGCATTTTGAGAAAGATTAAATGTTTTTTACAAACTCCAGGCCAGTTTGCCTGGATACTATTTTAAAAATAACTATTCAACTTTCACATTTGAAAGAAACATGAAGCGATAATAATAATTTCATAAAAGATGATATCAGTCTCTGAATTGCATAGAACAGAATTATATACACAGATGATACTAGTAAAAAGTATTCAAGATTATCCAACAAATTATTCCTAACAAAACCAAGGATTTACTGTTGAGATTTGTACCAGCCTTCACAGGAATATGTTACATATAAAGCTCCACCTTCATTACCTTGGTAGGTATTCAAAAGTCTATTTTAAAATATTTTTAATTATCACATAATAGGTTGTTGAAATCCTTCTAATTTCCATAAAAACATGTACATTCTTATTTTGAGCTTGGTTCTGACTTGTTTTCTTGGGTTTTGACCCAACCATTTCATTCTTTAATTCTAAGTATGGTGGAACAGAAGTTTCATAATATGTGGACTATAATACTATAGACTTCATTCGTTATGGACATTTCAGCAATATATTTCAACCTGTGCTAAGCTACTGGCAGCTTATAGCTGCAAGCATTGGATTTTATGATTTAGAAGGGACAGTTTAAATGGCTTGCAGTTGTGATCTTTTATTTTAATAGCATATCCCTCTGCCTTGTGGCCTTGTAGATAACAAGTACACGATGCCATATGTAGTATATGAAAATTGAATATGTAATAATCACAGATTGCTGCCTTGTGCTGTTTCAGCTATCTGTCACCCTCCCTGTAAGAATGGTGGCCACTGCATGAGAAGTAACGTGTGCACCTGTCGTGAAGGATATGCTGGCAGGAGATGCCAAAAAAGTAAGACACTCCTAAATGTCTTTGCCAAATACAGGTGAAGCATTCACAAAATGGTTTCTACATAAGGGCTGATATTTCATGCTTTTATCTTAAGGCATCTGTGATCCTATGTGCATGAATGGAGGAAAATATGTGGGACCAAACATTTGCTCTTGCCCTTCTGGTTGGAAAGGGAAACGATGCAACACACGTAAGAGGAATACTCTTCAAATGCTAAGCCTTCATCTTTCATGGGAACATAGGGAATTCAAAACAAAGACCATTTTCCTTGTTGTTATTTGTTTGTTCATTTTTGTTTGCACTTATTTATTTGCTCCTGTTTTAGGAGATACCATTTTAAAGTAGAAAGAGTAAAATGCAAAGTCCTATTAACTCATTCTTTCAGAGTATCAGAGGAAAAATAGTTTCCTTTCTATGAAATTACTATTTAAAATCAGCAGCTATTGCAGTGTATTTGTGGAAGTGAAAACTGGGAGGCATCATAAACTTCCAACAACTGGAGAAAATCTAATCATGATGCATGTAAACAATGGAACACTGTACAATCATTAAAATCATGTTTTCTAAGGACGTGTAATGACATTGGGAAACGTTCTTAACAAAATATTAAGGCAAGAGATCCTTTAATTATTTGACTTTTAACCATCATCTGTTTTCTTTATTTCAATTTTTGTTGTTTTTAATAGGATTAGACTAGTAGTTAAATTTTCAACTTGTTTATATTTGCAGCTATCTGCTTTCAGAAATGTAAAAATGGCGGTAAATGTATTGCCCCAAGCACGTGCCATTGTCCAGCTACCTGGGAGGGAATGCAGTGTCAAATACGTAAGACTACAGGATTTGTTTCCTCCTAAACAGTATGAGCCTAAATCTGTTGTAACTGAACAAAGCATAGCCATGGGTGTTGGGGGGTAGGGGACAGAAGACCCAGATGCTAATACTTTTTTTTAAAGTTTGGTTTTAGAAATAAAAAGGTTCGTCTACTTTATACCCATTTAAAAGAAAAAAGTATGGTATAATGTATCAATACTTTGTACAGCATAAACAAAAAAAAACCAAACAAACCCACTGCCATCGAGTCAATTCCGACTCATACTGATCCTATAGGACAGAGCAGAACTGCCCTATATGGTTTCCAAGCTGTAAATCTTTAGGGAAACAGTGCCACATCTTTCTCCCGTGGAGGGGCTGGTGGGTTCAATTCGCTGACATTTTGGTTAGCAGCCAACGCTTTAACCACTGCACCACCAGGGCTCTTAAAAAAGAGCATAGCTAGTCTCAAATATGGTTTTTGGGTCTTCCGTGAAGTTCCTTCTGGTGAACCAAAACCCAAAAAACCCCAAACCCGTTGCCGTCCAGTCGATTCCGACTCATACTGACCCTAATGACTGAGTAGAACTGCCCCATAGGGTTTCCAAGGAGCGGCTGGTGGATTTCAACTGCCGACCTTTTGGTTAGCAGCCAAAAATGCTGGGAAGAAGAGTTAGCAATTACGATTTGGATTGTTTGTTCTGGAAAGAGTACTGGGTGAATCATGAGAGAGAATGTTGAAAAGATGTTAAAAGCACATTAAGGTAGAAATATGCCCGGTGGTTGTAGATTGAGGTGCCCTGAAAGGCACAGCCATGGTTTGTGGACCCTGCAGCACCTTTGTATGGATTAGGAAAAGTTCCCATTCCTCAAAACGTTTTATGACTGTCCTAATACAGTGGTGCAGTGGTTAAGAGCTCGGGCTGCTAACCAAAAGGTCAGCAGTTCTAATCCACCAGCCACTCCTTAGAAACTCTATGGGGCAGTCCTACTTTGTCCTATAGGGTCGCTGTGAGTCGGCATCGACTGGAGAGCAATGGGTTTGGTTTGGTTTTTTAATACAGTGATGATATTATTTGAACAGGTGCCCTGGTGGCGCAGCAGTTAAGCGTTTGGGTGCTAACCAAAAAGTCAGCAGTTTCAATCCACCACTCGACCATGGAAACCTTATAGGGCAGTTCTACATGGTCCTACAGAGTAGCCAGGAGTCCGAATGGACTCCAAGGCAACGCGTTTGGTTTTTGGTTTTTTTTTTTTTTGTATTATTTGAACAAGAGGTGTTACTGCCATCTGCTGGCGAACTTTTGTAATAAAGATTCAAATCTATGAAGTCCACAGTGTTAATGGTGCTTCCTTAGCTGTGGAGTCCTTGTGCCTTATACAAACTGCCCAACTGTATACAGCAGCCTTGTGGAAAATACACCCCTTCAAATGGTATAAAACCAGATAGAACATATTCTTGAAAAATGCAAGCTTTCAATATGAGATACTGAAACAGTACCTCTCCCCTAAAAAAATGACTATATGCTATATAATTTTATATTCTGCTTATTTTCACCCAATATTACTTAAAAGCATTTATTGTATCCTTAAAAATGTAATTTTAAACTATATATCAAATTCCATTATGTAAATACCATAATTCACTTAACCTTTCTTCTTATGTTAAATATTCTAACTACTTTCAAGTTACTGCTATTGTGGAATTGTATTTATATTAAAAATAAATATTTTGCTTTTATTTCAAGAAGGCTTTTCTTTTCCATGAACGTAAAAGTTCCTGACCCAAACTTAATCCGCCAGCCGTTGTTTTTTTTCTCTCTCTCACCCAAAATGGCTGTTCCAAAGGGCAGACCATAACAAAACCATTAACCTGTGATTAAATGAGAAAGACTTGGGCTTCTTTAATTTGAATTTCTTGAGGTCTTGGGACTGCAGGTGGGTGCAGGGGTGAATCTTCCATGTAGTTGCCTTTTTAATGTTACCTCAGTAGCCATTAAATATGTCATCACCAGGGAAATCTCTGTACTTTAAGCAAAAGTTATTTAAGTCTGTGAATTCTCCATTCTCTAGAAGGGGCTTCCTCTTGTATTAGGCAACATTTCTCCAATTTGCAAATTTTTTATTAAATCATAGAGCAATCAAATATTGTGTTATTATTTTAAATTAATACATGATTGTATTTTTAACACTATTATAAGTGTTATAAACATTGTCTCCATACGTAGATATATAAGTAAATACAGATTTTTTTAATTTCCTTGAGAGAGATTTCAAGAGAGAAATTTCTAGCACAGTGTGAAAATCTTTAAGAAGTTGCCAATAGAGTTGTTTTACATTAAACTACTAATGATTGTATATGAAATTGTCTGTTTTTTATATGTTGGCTAGCATTGCATTCTTTCTTTTTTGAATTCTTGCTAAATTGTTAAAAAGCAAACTATAAACATTATTTTCTGTTATTGATTTGGCTCCCCTCCCTTTAAAAAAAAGACAGAGTACTTTAAAATGTAGCCAGTGTAAATTTCTGTTTGCTCTAATAACATCTTTATAGAATTGTAAAAGTGTTTAGAGATTTGAGTATTTTGTTTTTCCTTATGTGTTTGTGTGTATGTGTGTCTTCCATTTCCAGGAAGATGGGAGTGCAATCAGCCATTCATAGCTTCTTTTGACCCCCTTTAGAGGACCAGTTAGTAAATAGCTTCAGATACTGGAATACAGTATGTCACAAGCATTCCACGTTAAAAGGTAATTGTCAACATTTGTGTATTACAGCAATTTGCAATCCAAAGTGTCTTTATGAAGGCAGATGCATATTTCCCAATGTGTGTTCTTGCCGCACTGGATATTCCGGAGTCAGATGTGAAAAGAAAATTCCGGTATTTTAAATGAGTATTTGCTATTAGCATCTGCATATCTATCCAGATATTCAATTTGGCAATTGTCACCTATCTGTTAATGCTTTATTTTCTTTTATTTCCAAACAAGAGGAAAAGAAAAAACATACAAAGGGTGACTATTTGCCTCTAAAACTGAAAAGTACTATTATTTTAGTGTCATTATAGAATTTTCTATACAAAATTCTAACGTGCATTTGAGGAATTTCAATGTGTAGATAAAACAGTCAAATGTAATGCAGTATTTCATGGCACTGGAGCTGAAAGAGAGCAAATATTCCCCAATTTGTATTTAAGACACCACTATTTATACTTTGGTCAAATACTAGATCAAGAGAAGCCTTCATATCTTAAAAAATAAATCTTATCACTCTTAAATCCATGAATCACTATGTCATTGACTTGGGGTAGCCCTAAATAGTTTTCCGTGGGGCATGTTTCTATAATCATTTCTGTGTTTTTAAAGCTTAAACTGCTTTTTGTATGATCTCTAATCTTAAATTTCCAAATATCCACTGCCAAGATATTTTTCAGCCCTAGGGTTTATATGAGTCGGAACCTGCTCGACGGCACCTAACAATAACACGAAAGAATACAGCAGTACTCTCAAAAATTTCTTAATCTGTATTAGTTTCAATATCAGTGTATGCTGGAGTGCTGTGATTTTAAAAAGTGTAAGAAAGTTTCTTCTTGAAGTTTGATACTGGATCAGTCTGTCTTAAGTGTAAAGTGGGTGGAGATATATATATGCTTTTCTCCTGGGATCGATGTTCATCCTGGAAGAACATGGTTCCTATTCTGAAAATAATAACAGCATAATTAGGACTATGGTTTCAAACACTGAAAATAGAAGTCATTAAATACTTATTTGATTAGCTATTGTTCAAAAAAATAAAAACTTTGAGTTCCCTGGATTTGAGGGCCACTTTAATAAATATTTTATTTTATTTAGAAAACCCTATGATCTCAAAAGTTTTCCACTCCACCTTGACAGTGTGAATCTGAGTACTTCTCTATATTTCTATTTTTATGTATTCATTTACCACCTGAGTCTTTCCTTATATGATCAATAGCATATCATCTTCATCCCCATTAATGCTGCTTCCAGGACTGCATCTGGAACCATATTAAGGAAAGGAAATAAAAAAGAAAAATATATATAAAGATCAGCTCAAGGACCAAGTGTATTTCCTGCTTTACTCTAACCTGCCCTCTTAACTTCAGGTCCCACCCTGGATTTATTCTGTTGCTCACTGGTGCCATCATTTTTGTTTGTTTTTGGTATTTCATTGGTTCCTAAACACAGAGTACAAAGGGAATTTTCTTTAGTAAGAAAACAGCAACAACTGGAATCTTCACTAACTCCTCCCTGCTCCTCTTCTCCATATCTCCCCCAAAGTAGAGTCCAGGCTTACTGAGTTCCCTCTTGGCCCTTTTTGGGCACCCTGAGTTAATGGGTGAGAGAAAGGAATGGAGGGTACTGATTGGATTGCTGTGATTTCACTGAAAAGGACAGAGAATCACTGGGTAGAGACAGAAGACACAGAGAAAGGGGAAATTGGCAAGGGAGGAAAGAGGCAGTAGAGAGGGTCTTGTTGTTGTTGAGTCGATGCTGACTCATGGAACGACTCCATGTGACCCCATGTATGCAGAGTAGAACTTTGAGAAGCAGGTCACCATGCTTGTCTCCCAGGTGCCTCCAGGTAGGTTTGAACCACTAATGTTTCAGCACGTAGTTGAGCGCTTAACTGTTTGTGCCACCTAGGGACTCCTACTAAAGAGGATGGGTTGATAAAAAGCTTTGAGTCAGCATAACCTGCTGGCAAGCTGCCTGATGCACTCATCACTGGCCCTTCCATGTCTTCTTTCTGTGACCTTCGGCAAGTTATTTAACCCCTCTGAGCCTCAAATTTCTCATCTGTAATGCAGAGCTAATACTGCAGCTAATCATAGGGTTGTTGTAAGGATTAAACATGTTAATACATGTAAAGTACCTAGAACAGTGCCTGGTATATAGTAATCACTGTGCAAGAGTGTGTTAATAGAGAAATAGAGAGAGGCAGAAGAGGAGAAAGATGAGAAAAGAAATTTGAGAGAAATGTTGCAATTCTCTATGAATATAAATCATCTGTTCCTGAAGGATATTAGACAAAAACGTGATTGGTTTTGTTCGGCTTAAATGTTTCTTGAATGTAACCCTTTGCCAAGAAGGGGTCATGTAGTATCAAAGTTCCATTTAGTTGCAACTGCTTTGTTCTTTAACTTTGATCTTGATTAGACCTCAATTTTATAAAAGCTATACTGAATCTCTAGTAGCAAACATAGAACCAAAAGAGCTTTATGTATCATGGTAAAGGAAAGGAGACAGCAAATAATGATTACGGATTAACATGATTTTCTACAATTCATTTAAACTTGATTTCCCTCTTCCTACTACAGGTAAAACACCGCTGAGTAACATCAAGTATATGAATTACAAGCATATGTCATAAGAAGTGAAACTTTTTATTCAGAGCAGTGAAGATAACTACTTGCAGTTTATCTGAACATCATTTCAAAAAATATTTTAAAGACTATAGAAACTAATAAAAATCAAGTTATCTTTGTTGTCATTGTTAGAGAAAAGCAAAAAAGAAATCCAGGTTATCTATATTTGACTTTGAAATGTGATTTGATATTTGCATTTTGAGCTGAGGTATCTGACATTCCAGTCATTTACAATATTTAATAAACCAAAAATCTTCCCAGTCCTTACTGTGACTATGTCTATGTATCAGGGACCAGTCAGCATAACAGAAGCATAACACTTGATGTGTTCCAGGTACAGAATTTGGGACTTAACAGGACTGTTGGAAGAGTTGGGGTGGGGTCGGGGAGGCAGAGGTCATGGAAGGGCCACTGAAGATCAGAGAGGTTGATATTGAAGGTTTAAGCCTGAAGCTCTAGGCGGTGCTTTTCAGAAGCTTTCCTGGAGCTGCTGCAATAGTCGAGAATCTTAAAAAATGACCTCTAAAGATCTCAGGAAATGTGTGTGATTCTCAAAAATTTGCTGGAAGCAACTGAAAATCTTTCATCTGTCCAAGCATCTAGCTACAAAGACTTCTCAAGAATAATGGCTTCCTCTGCATTTTCATCTTCCAGTCCTCAGGCAAGTTCTTCTCAATGGCAAGCTCTAAACTCAGGACCAAAAAGGAGCCCTGGCGGTGCAGTGGTCAAGCACTCGGCTGCTAATGCAGTTCAAACCCAGCTCCACCAGAGAAGGAAATGGCAGTCAGCTTCTGTAACAATCTGCAGCCTTGGAAACTGTATGGGGAGTTCCACTCTGTCCTATAGAGTCACTGTGAGTTGGAATTGATTAGACGGCAATGGGTTTGGTTTTTAGGTTTTGGAACCCAGAACCACACAGGGAAGAGGATTCTGGAAAGTGTAGTTCCCAGCCTTAGAAGGGAGGGCGGTTATGCCAAATGGACAACAGTGAGCTAACACAGAAATGCTAGACGTTTTGCATCTTATTGCTTTTGCCTGTATTTAGGAGATGAAAGCCATCACTTTTCAGCAATAAAAACCACATTTAGTTTTGTCAATTACTCCCCCCAGGTCTTTCTACTTCTCTGGCCTATACCATTCCAGGCAAGTGGGAAGAAATAATGAAATTTTTTTATTTTAAAGGACTTACTTGATCATTGTATTTATGTGTAAAGAGAAGCTCAAAATGCCATTTTCATCTTTCCATTCTTTCAGTACCATGATCCATTTTGGTGTAGAAGTCAAGAGAGAAATGATCACAAAACCAAATACTCCTACAGATGTCAAAAGTGAAGTGGATGCTTAATAAAAGCAAAATTAGATTAAATGAAAATGGGTCATGTTAACAAGGAATAAACACGTAACTGAAAGATTTGTCTCAGAGATGCAAATAATTGGAAGTTCAAAACCAAAAAATGAAACCCATTGTTGTCCAGTCAATCCCGCCTCATATGACCCTATAGAACTACTCCATAGGGTTTCCAAGGCTGCAATCTTTATGGAAGCAGACTGCCACATCTTTCTCCTGTGGGAGTGGGCTGGTGGGTTCAAACCACCAACCCCTGCACCACCAGGGCCCCTAATTGCAGGTTAGCCAGTACCGTAAATCTTCCTTTTCTTTACTATCTCATGTTGTCGTTGTTGTTGTGTGCTGTTGAGTCGATTGCAAATCGTATTGATCCTATACGAGAGTAGAACTCTACCATAGGGTTTCCTGGGCTTTAATCTTTACAGGAACACATTGCCAGGTCTTTTCTCTCACAGAACGGCTGGTAGGTTCCCACTGCTGACCGTTTGGTTAGCAGCTGAGGCTTGCCTGTGTGCCATCAGGGCTCCTCTACTAGCTCATATTTGACCTAAAACTTTTCATTCAGCTTTCAAAAATTTGTTTCTTTTAATTTGAACATACTCATATTAAATCTTATGAACTTAAATACAAAACTTATTTTATCTTTTAAGTAGAAAGACAGAGCTTTCCTAAGTGATGTCTAAACTATAAATAAAGCAAGACATTATTAAAATAAAATTATTGCTAGCTTGGCTAAGGATCTTTTAAGTAACAGCATCCAAGGTCAGAATTAAAGAGATTTTATCATTTCATATTTGCTGAAAGATATTTTTAAAGAATGATTTAAGGTAATATAAAATGTTATATTAATGTTTTGTTTTATATTACTCAAATTCAGAAGTAAAAATGCAAATTAAGCTTTTAGACACTTATTGTGTACTTAAATTTTTAAATTCTTGTGAAAAGATGAGAAGTAGGAAGAAAAAGTGGAGCTCTGGGGGTCCAATGGTTAAGTGCTTGGCTGCTAACCAAAAGATCAGTGATTGGAACCCACCAGTTGCCCCAAGGCAGAAAAGACCCAGGGATCTGTTCCTATAAAGATTACAGCATAGGAAACCCTATGAGGCAGTTCTACTCTATCCCACGGTGTCACTAAGAATCGGATTGGACTTGACGGCACGCAACAACAACAGCAAGAAAAAGTACTCTAGATAAAAATGATCATTTTTTTAAAAGTTTATAATGGAAATTGAAATACTACTGTGAAAATACATATAATTTTTACATCAGTCTCTTTGTCAGTTTTGCTCAGTGTCTTTGTCATCTAGTGCTGCTGTAACAGAAATACTACAAGGGTATAGCTTCAACAAAGAGAAATTTATTCTCTCACAGCCTAGTAGGTTACAAGTCCAAATTCAGGGCATTAGCTCCAGGGGAAGGCTTTGTCTGTTGGCCGTGGAGGAAGGTCCTCATCATCAGTCTTCCCTTGGTCTGGGAGCATCTCAGTGCAGGAACCTCAGGTCCAAAGGACATACTCTGCTCTTGGCACTGCTTTCTTGGTGGTATGAGGTCCCCAATTCTCTGTTTGCTTCCCTTTCCTTTTATCTCTTGTAAGATAAAAGGTAGTGCAGGCCACACCCTAGGGAAGCTCCTTTTACGTTGGATCAGTGATGTGACCTTAATACAAGTGTTATACAATCTCTCTCTAATCCTTTTTAACATAAAATTGTAATCACAAAATGGAGGACAATCACACAATACTGGGAATCATGCCCCAGCCAAACATTTTTGGGAGATATAATTCAATCCATGACACTCAGTATAGAAATAGCAATTTTATCATTGATTTTCAATGTGTACTTTTTATAGTTAAAAAGTTTTAATTGGTCAAGGATTCACCTATTCTGAAATGCCTAAACTAATACATTAAACTTTTTATAAACATTTTCTAGTTCCACACCAAGAATTCTAAGATACATTTAAAATATTAATCGGTAGACTACCCATTTAAAATAGATTTAATGGACCTGTGTATGCTAATAATGCAGAAATGCTATGGTTTACAGATTTTATATAAAAATACTCCTTATGAAAGCTAATGACTCATACAAATGGAAGCAATTTCTTAAAAATATAATGTGAGTTCAGAAAAGTAAGTAACTTGATAAGTTTATAGAGAAAAGAATTTAATTCTTGGCTTATTGCTCAGTGATATTTTCACATCAATTACCCTAACGAAAAATTTAATCAAAGTCTATTTGGAAAATACTTTGAAGATAATGAATGTTTGAGAATTTAAGCAAAGGCACTTACAAATATGTAACTTTCAATGTTCACCTTATAAATTATTTCCCAAAAAGAATTCAGATCATAGACAGTTGTCAGGGCGGCAGAGACAATAACCAATGCCACGACTCTTACAGAGAAGTGGGGCCAGGAGGGTCACTCTGAGGAGTCGACCCCAGCTTCAGTCCCAGGAGTTTATTTTATAGTCAGTACAGCAAGCAGTGAAGCAAATAACAGAACAATGGGCTTTGGGTGAGTAACAATAAGTTTCGGGCAAGGGAGAAGGAATTCAGGTAAACGAGCCAATCAGTAACAAGACAATAGGTTTGGGAAAACAAGTCGTGCCTAATCTCTTTCTCATCGCTGACAAGTCTCCAACATGTCGTATACAGCATAGAGGCCTGTGGGCTGCAGTTGTCAATAGTGCAGCCATGTTTAAATGGCATATATCCCCACAATAAACCTTGTTTGATGTGCTTGGCTGTTTTGTGTTTACTCATGTTAACACTGAAATGAAATGTTTGAGTTGTCAAACATTCTTATCCTTTCTCTGACCCTCTACTTAAAGCACAGCACTTCTCTAAACTTTAAAATATGCCTATTAGCCCTTATTCTAAAATATTGAAACATCACAATCTTTGTTATAAAATAAATTATAAATTTATTTAATTTTCATATTCAGAAGTTTAAAAAAACATATAACAGCATAGAAGATAAAATTTTAAATTTTAAATTAAAGCTGTTTGGGACTATTTGGAGCCCATAATATAAACATAGATATATTATATGTATTATTTCAACTTTATAAAACACAATATGTAATTTTTAACAAGTATCTATATTCTAGATTTTAAACCATGTGTATCTATATTAAATAAAATTAATACAATTTAATTTTGCCTTTCTTTTTACTAATCATTTGTTTATTACTTATGATACATGCCAGTTACTTATAAAATGAGACTGAAGTGTATGTTACACAGAAGAGTGGGGGGGAACAGTAACTACAGAGACCTAAAAGGAGAAACATTGTCTTGTGTATCTACAACCTATTAACTTTGGATAAGAAGTAAATAATAGGGTAGAGATAGAAGGTTTTTTTTTTGAGAAATAGCCATTTGTTCATAGAAAGCAAAGTAAGAAATCTAAGTGGATGTATTAGCTGTTCATTACATAAGGGGCATTGAATAGCACTGTAGAAGATATTTTCTCAATTACTATTTGCAAATGATACTGAAAATATCAACTCAATTCTTGTTTATAGGAAAAAAATTCTGACCTTAAGTTCCTCAAAGATTGTGCAAGTCTTAATCACATTTTCCTTGTCTGATGAAGTGGATGAAATGGTATATTCGTAAATAGTGATAAGACAAGAGCTGTGCTGAAAAAGCTAATATTTAATGTTGAATAAGAAATTTATCCTATAAAACTTGTTCCCAGATGCCTTTCATCTTTCAAAGCACTTGGCTCTTAATCCTAGAAAACGGGCTGAAAAGACACAGTGTTGATTAGTTTTTCCCCCAGTTTCCAATTTTCCTCACAAGGACAACCTTATTTTACACTTTAAACCTTTTCCTGATGTTAAAAACTATGGACTAGGATCCTTGACACCCTACTTCCTCTAATCAATCATGTTAACAATGGACTGGATTGATCTAGAGTTTGCCAACTATGTTGGAATGCTACCTATCCCTGAGGCTGAAGAGTGGGAAAGTGCCCCCTTTTCACTCATTTCTTATCCCTGTCCAACAAGTTCATTTTCTGCAGCAAGTCCACTTTCTCCATCAAGTTGAAGCTTTTGTTTGATTTGACTCAATAAAAATAATAGTTTATTAAAAGGATACAGGGAAATTTCACAGACCCCAAGGGCAAGAAACAAAGCTGGGTTTAGAGGGAACCAGGAAGCAATCAAGAAAGAGATCCACTCTTTTCTCTTTCTGGAGCTGCAGGGTCCATCCTATTTCTGCTTCTCTGTAAGTCTCTGGTCCCCACTGCCCATTGCTGTCCTTTACTGATCTTACTCAGGACCCAGTGTTGCCACCAGATCTATATGGTGGACTTTTGGTTCCAATGGTTGCTACCCATTGGCTAGAAAACATGTCATTTAGTTCCAAAGTCTTGAGTAAGAAAAATCTCATAGGGTAATGACCAGTGAATAAATTGTGTGGGCTGGTTATGTCATGCATGTTAAGATATTTTAATTTATTGAAAGAAATATTTTGAAAGGAACATTTTCCAAGAAGAATTCCTGAACTAAGAGCCTGTTTTATTTTAGCTATGGGTTATGCATTCAGACCTTGAGAGGTGCTAGATGTTAGATGAAGAACACCTTGCAGAAGTAGACCTGGAGGCAGGAAAGCAGCCTGGCACACTGGGCTGAGGCTTTAGAGTCATTGCACCTAGGCTTGAATTTAGCCCCAAATCCTGACTTTATCTCTTCCCAGTTATGGACTTGTGTGGTGTGCTTCATGTCTCTCTACACTTCGACTCTTTTATTTGTGAAATAGGAATTGTTAGTTGCCCTTGAGTCTGCTCCAGCTCATACCGACCTTCTGTAGAACAGAACGAAAAATTGCCGGGTCCTGTACCGTCTTCACAATTGTTGATATGTTTGAGTTCATTGTTGTAGCTGTTGTGTTGGTCCACCTTATTGAGGATTTCCCTCATTTTTGTTGGAATAAATAATACCTATTTTATAGGATTAGTGGGTAGTTTTAAATTTAAATTGAGGTGTATAAATAACTTCTCATAACGACTGTCATCTGATAAATTCTTAATATATGGGTGTTAATGCATGTTTTTCATTGCTAAAAATGACTCTGTGAAACTAGCTGAGGAAGTGATGCGGGTAGACCCTATTTGGGTCTTAGGTTTTACAATGACTGCTGTATATTGGCTTACTTTTTTAAAAGTATTAATTAAACAACATGTGAGTTAAAAACAAAATAAAACAAGTGAAATAAATGTTAAACCAACTATGGCAAACATTTGGTAAGAACCAGACTAAAAGGACTAAAAGCAGCTGACACGCGAAGACTAAGATTTGGGGGCTGAATGTGTTCCACACTCTGTTCTAAGTGGTTCCCATGGATTAAGTTGATTAACAGTCACGACTCACCTGTGAGGAGAATGCTTTGTAGTCCCATTTTAAAGAGGGGTAAACAGGCACAGAACAGTTAAGTGACTTGCCTGCCAAAAAGTGGTGAACGGAGATATGAATTGAAAAAACCTGGCCCTAGAATCTGTTCTTAATCATTACACTATGACTTCCTCTATATTACACAGGTTCTGGGTACGAGGACAACCAGACCCTTTCTAGAGCATGTTTCACCATGTTAAATAGTATAACAATATTTTGGAAACCCTGCTGTACAAAATCATGCATAGCATCTCCATTTAATCAAAACTTACCTAGCTCTTCAACAAAATCATGCATAGCATCTCCAGTTTTGCATAATACCTTAGGTAGCTCTTCAACATTAAGCAATCAGCCTGCAAATAAGACTGCATGATCACCTTTGTGGGCCAGACACATGCCCTTTCCTCCATTTAAAAATATTAAAATTATATTTTAGCACTGTGTTGGAATAAAGACAAATATATTATCTATTAAAATATTTTCTTTCACCTAAATGTTCACTTCCTTTCTTTTGATTTTAAAAGAAATTCCAACACTTTCCTGGGCCCTTAGAGATATTGTGGGCCTGCGGCACTGAGTCTCCAGTGCCTAATGGAGAACGCGGCCCTGCCTGCAGGTGTGGGATAATTTACATACCAATGCATAGGCCGCTTTACACAGCCACTGTGGCTGCTCTGGGAGAAGAAAAGAAAGTCAAATGAGATGTCATTTAAATTTATCTTTTCACTGTCTAGAATAGCCTTCTCCATCATTGCTGAAACAATTTTAACCTCATTTGTAAAGCACTTGTAAATTGTTTCTACTGCCAGATGAAATTAGCAACTTTTGCCTGAAGATGGCGCCAGATACTCAGTTCCCAGTTAACACACCGTAAATGCAAAATAGCCACTTCGGTAAGACAGCATTAAATATTTAATGCGAACGTGACATTTTTCAAAAATAAAATCTTTATTACCATGACATCAGTCTTTCCTGTGTGTCTAGACATCTTCGCAATACTTAGTGGTTACTCATTAATTTAGGCACTTGCCTGAGTATAGTTAACAATTCTCATTGTGCTAGTAAGGGATATTACTTTCGTTTAGAGATTTGGTGACTTACTAAATCCATCTGAGATTAAAACTGCTCTGAGTAATAGTAGGTGAAGTAGAAAAAATTTTTCCTGTATACATTGAATTTGAAAAGTCAAGTTATTAAAATAGGCAGTACTTTCAGATATTTCAAGATTACCATGCTTATTTCCCTGTTTTTGAGAAATAATCATATAAAAACAAATATATAACAATTATATACTGTATATATATACACATGCACAAACATACATATCAATCTTAAATCTTCCTCACCCAAGAAATTGGCGATGATCTTTGCCTACTGTGGCCAAGAGATACTGCTGTGGTCTAGTTTGGACTCTTCTCAGATCTCAGAACCACCATCAGCATTTCCCTAGCTGTTTTGGTTCAGCGCTGCCTGAGCTGGGTTGTCCTTTTCTTGGTTCAGGCTTCTGATTACTTTCAAATGAAATTCTTACTTTCTTACTCCACTCCCCAAGTTGTCTTTTTAGGCACCAAAAAAACCAAACCAAACCAGTTGAAGTCAAGTTGATCCCAACTCGTGGTGACCCCATGTATTGCAGAGTGGAACTGTGCTCCATAGGGGTTTTAAGGCTGTGATCTTTCGGAAGGAGATTGCCAAGCCTTTTTCCAAAGCACCTAGGAGTGAGTTTAAATCATCAACTTTTCAGTTAGTTGCTGAGTGCTTAAGCTTTTACACCACCCAAGGACTTCTTTGGGCACTAAAACCTAGCGTTTGATTTCTACTGAAGACTGATGGCTGTGTTCTATATTAATGAAGATGGGGCTGCATGATGCTGCATCCCTCTAATCTGACTGCCCTTTGCCACATCACTGTTCTCTGCTGATGCATTCTCACTGATGATTGACACTTTCTAAGGACTGTGAGGATGAACAGGATTTTTTTCAAACTCCTTTTTGTGTCAATAGCCAATTCCTTCTTTGGATTTGACCTGAAAACCTGTCTCCCCATATCAAAGGGTCAACCCACTTCCAGTGTAATGCCACACAGATGTGCCTATTGTAGCATTACAGACACTTTAACAGTCTGACTACTTCCTTTCCAGTAGTGTATAGCCTACACAAGAAGAGTAGAAGGAGACTGCCTGGTTCAATCCCGGAATAAATTGCAATGCAGCAACCAAGCTCGTTGAAAAATTTGGGCACATTCACAGAGAAAAAAAGTCACGTGAGTCACAAATATTTTGGAAAAATATTTTAGTTTTCATTTTCTCCCCATAAAAGAAAAAATGACAGTAGGAAATTTGCACTTCCAGAACATAAAGCCTGAATTGCTCACTTTGAGGCTGCCATACGGCTGTGTGCCTGGCTCTGTAGAGCAAGAGCGGGATTTTTCTAGAGCCATATGGCCGAATCAAGAAGGGCAATGAGATAGAGAGGACAGAAGGCAGTTCACAGTTAATGCTAAAGTCCTGATGCCTAATAAATTCTCAAAAAGCCTCCAGTTGTAGACTCTCATTAGAAAGGAAGATGCTGCCAAGAAATACTTAGAAGTTATTTTCTCCTGAAATGAAAGAACAAAAATCCCAGATAGAGTATTACTTGTCAGCTCTGCTTAGATAGTCTAATGTTCTAATTACTGTTAAACAAAACAGTTAAGAGAAAACTTCTATTTCTAAGGGTTTTGAATATCATTATAGTCTTCCAAGTAAATACATATTGAGTCCCCACTAAAAAACAAAGATCCATTACCAATCCATGGGAAGAGGCAGATTCCAGCCTCTGTCGGTCCCCATTACTACACAACCGTGAAGTAACTTGCTAGAAAGAGAAAACTGTTGGGCTTCCTAGACTTCACCCAGTTTCCATCAAGTCAACTCAGACTCATGGCGATTCCTTGTGTGTCAGAGTTTTCAATGGCTAATTTTTTGAAGGTAGATCACCAGAACTACGTTTTGAGGTACCTCTGGGTGGACTCAAATTTCTAACCTTTTGGCTAGTTGCCGAGTGAGTTAACTGTCTGCAATACCCAGTGATTCCCCACCATCTTTCAGGGAATACTAAAATGACAAACATGGTTGAAACTTAAATAAATAACAGTTTGTAACTTCTGATAAAACACTCATGCTGAAAATATGCATGTGAGATTTTAACTAATTAGGCCCCAAGCTCTTTGTAAAAGCCACATTGCAATTAATTAAAATGTTACTCGTTACTTAAATAAAAAACAAAGTAAATTCTTTATTACAACTAGAAAACTGTCACAGAAAGGTAAGCACACTTATACCCGTATATTAGTTTTTATGCTACAATAGATATAATATTTATGAGACCAACTTTGTTATTTTCTAGCATTCATTTGAGTTGAAATCTGCAGACTGTTGTGAATACTTCAGTTAATACTTAATAATAATTAAATTAACAAAAAATTAAAATAAAAATTTGTAATCCTTTATTGTGATCTTTTCATATGGCCTTTTAGGATCAGAGTAAATAAAAATTTTAAGTAGTATCAAAATTTTAACTATTACCACTTGATATGTCAGTTATTCCTCTAATAATTTATCTTACAGAGATATTTCACTGTCAAAAGTATTTATTAGAACACAATTTCCAATAATAAAGAAAAATAAATAAGTAAAATTTTTAAATTACTATGAATAGGAAAATAAATTATTCTATATAAGGTCATTGGATTCTATACAGCCAATTAAAACATTAACACTGTACTATATCTAATAACACATAAATATGGCTATGTTATTGTTATGGACTGAACTGTATCCCCCCAAAATTTGTGTCAGCTTGGCTAGGCCATGATTTCCAGTATTGTGTGGTTGTCCACCATTTTGTGGTCTGATGTGATTTTCCTCTGTGTTGTAAATCCTACCTCTAAGATGTCAATGAGGCAGGATTAGAGACAGTAATGTTAATGAGGCAGGACTCAAGGTACAGGGTTAGGTTGTATGTTGAGTCAATCTTTTGAGATATAAAAGAGAGAATCAAGCAGAGAGGAAGAGGACCTCATGCCACCAAGAAAGAAACACCGGGAGTGGAGCATGTCCTTTGGACATGGGGTCCCTACATTTAGAAACTCCTAGACCAGGGGAAGATTGATGACAAGTACCTTCCCCCAGAACCAACAGAGAGAGAAAGCATTCCCTGGGAGCTGGCGTCCTGAATTCGGACTTGTAGCCCCCTAGACTGTGAAAGAATAAATTTCCTTTTGTTAAAGCCATTCACTTGTAGTATTTCTGTTACAGCCACACTAGATAACTAAGACAGTTATATTAGATGAAAAATGTGAAAAGTTAAAATTATAGTACAATCTCATTTTAAAATGTATGTTTTGGCATGTGTAAAAGCATATATATTTTTAATGTCATAGAAAATGTCTAAAAAGACAGGTACCAAACTTTTAAAATTCATTACCTCAGAAGAGTGGGACTAGGGGGTGAAGGGTGAGTTTATGTAGATTTTACTTAGTATTTCATATATATTTGTACTACTTAAAAGGTTTTATAATGATCTTGAATTACTTTCTTTTTTTTTTTAAGAAACCCCAAGTCTCAAACAATGCAGCTTTCCAGAAACACCAATTTAGGCACATTCAGAATAATATGAGTTGAAAATCAAAGAACCACTGCATTCTTTATCTTATTTGAAAAGGAGGAAGAATGTAATAAAATTAATAAAGAAGTTAATCTGTTAATTTTAGACATGGTACTTATATAATTACACTTTTCAGAGTAAAAGATTTTGCAATCTCATTATTGAATATGTATTAAAGTTGGAGACTCTTGCATTTAAATTAAGGGGAATGGCTTACAGTCTTATGAGTGTTATCATAAGATTAAAATTAATTACTCAGAATTTTCATGTGAGGCCAAACTGGACAGGCAATCAGTCATAAGCTAATGTTATTAGTTTGATTCATGTTACCAAAGTATGTATCTGATAATACTAGGTGGGGAGCTGTGATGGTGCAGGAGAGACATACACTACATATCAAAATGATGAAACCAAATTCTGTTTGCATTAGTTCTAAGATTTAGAGTTCACACCCAAAGCAAAGAGTTGAGTTTATTACCTAAATGATTCAAGCAAAAAGCTCACATTTGTCTAAATTTATGGGAGCACATATACTACAAAATAATATTTTCTACTGATAAGTTGGTAGAATGCATTTTATGTGAAAATGTTTAAGACATTTAAAGGACACAGAATTAACGGTACTTCACAATGAATTAATGGATCTTTCACTTTAAAGATAGAATTAACATGCAATATTCATTTCATATATAGATAATCTGAGATGTGCTGGAATGAAGTGACCTTCCCAAGGACTCATAAATCAGATTGTTAAAGTCAGTCTTGAATAGGTAAAGGCTTGTTTTGTTACAGAAATGGCTGCTGTTTTTCTTTTCCTCTAAATTTTATTTTTTAATTGTTGTTGAGAATATATACAGCAAAACATATACCAATTAAACAGTTTCTACATGTACAGTTTAGTGGCATTGATTCTTTGAGTTGTGCAACCATTCTCACCTTCCTTTTCTGAGTTGTTCCTCTTCCATTAACATAATCTCACTGCTCCCTAAGGTTCCTATCTAATCTTTCGAGTTCCTGTTGTCAATTTCATCCCATAAAGATAGTTCTTAAAAGAGCATAATGCTCAAGACAGACATTTTTTACTAGTTCAGCTAAACTATTGTTTGATTTTAAGAAGACTTCAGGGAATATTTTGGTGTAAGGTTTAAAGATTATCTCAGGGCAATAGTTTCAGGAGTTCATCCACCCTCCATGACTCCAGAAAGTCTAGAGTCGATGATAATTTGAAGTTCTATTCTGCATTTTCCCACTTTTGATCAGGATTCTTCTATAGGATCTTTGATCAAAACATTCAGTGATGGTAGCCAGGCAACATTCAGTTCTTCTGGTCTCATGACAAAGGAGGCAGTTGTTCATGGAGGCAAAGAACCAAACATTCCATATCCTCCTCCTGTTCTTTACTCTCCTTCTTCCTTGGTTGCTTGAGGTGAATTGAGACCAATTATTGTGCCTTGGATGGCCACCTGCAAGCTTTTGAGATCCCAGGCACTATGCAATAAACTAGGAGATAGAACAGAAGCACTAAACACACTATTAGGCCAATTAACTGGGATGTCCCATGAAACCATGACCCTAAACCTCCAGACCAAGGAACCAAATCCCATGAGGTGTTTGGTTGTGCATAAGTAACCTCAGCAGCTACTTTTTCTTTTTTGTCATTGTTATAAATATATATGTCACACAACTTTTGCCAATTCAACTTTTTACATGTGTACAACTTCCTGACAGACTACTATCTTTTTGAAAAATTTACGATATTTTATACATATAAAAGAAAACAGTATTATAAATCTAAAATTACAAAGGATAACAAAATGAACACCCATGAAACCATCATCCAATCTCAGAAATACGCCAATGACAACACAATTGCACCTACTTCTATATTCCTCTTTCATAATACTGCCTATCCCTACCCAAACTACTATCCTGTATAACCCGTGTTAGGCACCTCTAAGATGCTGTTGTTGTCACGTGCCACTAAGTCTATTTCATTGAGTAGAACAGCCCCGTAAGGTTTCCTAGGCTGTAACCTTTACGGAAGCAGATCGCCAGGTAGGTTCCAACCGCCTACCTTTTGGATAGCAGCCAATTGCTTAACCATTGCGCCACCAGGGCTCTTGCCTCTAAGATAGTCCCCAATGAATTCCACCTTCTGGTATTTACACCCTGTGTAATCCCATTCCCATGTGAGCTGGACTTAGTGAATCAATTCTAGCAAATAAAATATGGTAGAAGTAATGAAATGCCGTTTCTGAGATTAGGTTATAAAATGACTATGGCTTCTATCTTGGACACTCTTTCTCTCTTGCCCTCACTCCCCTTCCAAATGACATGCTATTATTGCAAATTATTGAATTCCATCCTCTTTAACATCCTAAATGATAAATTATTACTTTTACTCTATAAAGGCAACATTTTCCTAAATTTAGCTGAAAAACCAAAAAACCAAACCCATTGCTGTCAAGTCAATTCCAACTCATAGAGACCCTATAGGACAGAGTAGAACTACCCCATAGGGTTTCCAAGGCAGTAATCTTTATGAAAGCAGATTGCCACATCTTTCTCCTGCGGAGTGGCTGGTGAGTTCGAACTACGGACTTTTCAGTTAGCAGCTGAGTACTTAATCACTGCACCACCAGGGCTCCTTAAATTTAGCTAAATACTTACCAATTCATTTGCTCACCATTCTTTCTTGCCTCTCAAACTTCTTTTTGGAATCATTTTTCTTCTTCCTAAAGTACATCCTTTTTGAAACTCCTTTAGTGTAAATCTGTTGATAGTAAATATTGTTTTTGTTTATCTGCAAATATTACTATAATCCCTCATATTAGGGATAATTTTGCTGGATACTTAGTTCTAGATTTGTAGTTATTTTCTTTCTACATATGGAAGCTATTAGTCCACTGTCTACTGTTTTCAAAGTTTCTGTTATTAGTCTAATTGTTGTTACTGCCTTTTATTCTGGTTGTGTTTCTATTCTTTTTTTTTATTTGGTGCTGTGTAGTTTAACTGCAAGGTATCTGGATGTCAATTTATTATTTTATTTATACTGCTCAATAATTACTATGCTTCCTGTATCTATAGATTCATATCATACCTACTCATAGGGTTGTTATGAGATCAAATTACTTAGTGAATGTCAAGCACTGTGGAGAGTACCTGGCACACAGTAAGTTCTATGTATGTGTTTTCTATTATTATTGAATAATTATTACATTTATTATGATCTCCTTTAATATTGCCCCCCTTAACTCCATTATTTGTATTCCTTTCCCTAAGATGCCTATTATAAATATAAAACATTTGTCCATTCCAATGCTCATGTCAGTTAACTAATCTTCCCTATTTTCTGAATCTTTGTCTCTCTGTGCTACCAGGTACTTTCTTTAGACTTATCTCCTAAATCATTAATTCTCTTTTAAATTGTGTCTAATCTGGTGTTTATCTGTCTGTGCTATTAATTAGCTGATTGAACACACACACCCATTCTCTGCCCTTCTCGGCTGGCTCTGTGCCTAGATATTGAACTTTATAGAGGGTCTCACCTAGGCTCCTTTATCCTATGGTTTCTGGTTAGGTCATGGCAGTGGAAGTCATTAGCAGAAGATCTAAGGTCAGAAAGAGGGAGAGGTGAGGGTATTTAGTTCCCTGTTTCTCCCTGCAAAAATGAAAACCCTCAAAACTAGGCCAATAAACAACATTATGATCAACAGTGAAGAAATTGAAGTTGTCAAGGGTTTCATTCTACCGGGATCAATAATCAATGTCCGTGGAAGCAGCAGTCAAGAAGTGAAATGACATACTGCATTGGGCAAATCTGCTGCAAAAGAGCTCTTTAAATCTGAAAAAACAAAGATGTCACTTTGATGACTAAGGTTCATCTGGCCCAAGCCTTGTGTATATCATGTGCATGTGAAAGCTGGACAATGAAAGAGGAAGAGTGAAGAAGAACTGACACATTTGAACTGTCATGTTGTTGAAGAATATTGAATATACCATTGAGTGCTAGAAGAAGGAACAAATCAGTATCAGAGGAAGTATATCCAGAATGCTCCTTAGAAGCAAGAATGGTGAGACTTCATCTTACTTACTTTGAACACATCATCAGGAGAGACCAATCACTGGAGAAGTACATCATGTTTAGTAGAGGGTCAGCAAAAAAGAGGGAGACCCTCAGTAAGATAGATTGACACAGTGGCTGTAACAATGGGTTCAAACATAGCAATGATTGTGAGGATGATGCATGACTGGGCAGTGTTTCTTTCTGTTATATATAAGGTTGCTATGAATTGGAGCCCACTCAAAGGCCCCTACCAATGATCTCCCTGGGTTATCTTAACACTTGTATTTTAATAACATTAACAATTTACTTCTCTGTAAAGCCTGGCTTTATTCTTTGACATATGAGAGACACAAGAATACAACAGTATTTTTCCTCAAAGAAAACCAAATTGAGTTCTGCAGAATCATTACCAATTCCCAAACAAACCAGGAAAAACAAATCACTTTTGCTTCACCTGAATATTATCATGCCCATCATCACTGAAGGATTTATGTAAAATTGCTGCAAGAATGTTAAGGATAAATAAATGAATACTTTTCCACTCTAAATAAGAGAGGCAGAGCAATTCTCTCTAAATGTAGCACAGCTGGTAACAGAATGGGCATTGTTGAATGAAGATGGGGTATGTGATTATGAAAAGGAAGAAAAACTGTTTGGAGATTGGCTTAAGTGATCCAAAGCTTTCAGAAAAGGAAAGAATAAAGACAGCTGAAAAGCAAATTTATGAGCTACCATTTTTTTTCTCTTGCTCACATAAGTGATGGATGTGAATAATAAAAAGTGCATTGCTACTCTCCTGTACAGTTTTATTATTTATGTATATGTAATTAATACAATATTAATAAGGACATAACAAAGTGGAAGTCTGTGCAGTTAATTTTTAAATTTGTGAAGGAAGAACAGAACAACAACAAAAGAAAAGGGAAGAAACTACATATTGTGAAAAAACAAACTTTTGCTTTATCACAAAGCTTCTTCACTTTTAATTGCTACCTAAATTTAATAAGTGTGAGCATGGGCACTGCAAAACTCCTAGGTCATTTTTAGTTTCCCTACAAAGTCTCCATGAACTGAAACTTGTGTACATCATTTTCAGAGCTGCTGTTCTCACTCCCAACACCCCTGCTTTGAATTGGTAACAGGAAAGTTTAACGAACTCCCCAGATCTGCCCAATGATCATTTTATTAATACTAACCTGTCATAGTCTCCCTAAGGTCCTTGAAATAACAACTAGGGTAATACACATACCCCAAATCCCCTCTAAGCAGCCCATAGTCCTTGAGCTTTCTACCTGACCTAGCTGTGCTTTTAATCACCCTACACATAACCAGAAACAAAATAGTAACGAATATAGTATAATTGTTTACCATGATATACACACTTCTATTTGTAAGGAAAGAAAGAAAAGGCCGAAATGGATGTCAGAAGAGACTCCAAAACTTGCTCTTGAACATAGAGTAGCTAAAGCGAAACAAAAGAATGATGAAGTAAAAGAGCTGAACAGATTTCAAAGGGCAGCTCGAGAAGACAAAGTAAAGTATTACAGTGAAATGTGCAAAGACCTGGAGTTAGAAAACTAAAAGGGAAGAACATGTTCAGCATTTCTCAAGTTGAAACAACTGAAGAAAAAATTCAAGCCTAAAGTTGTAATATTGAAGGACTCTATGGGCAAAATAGTGAACGATGCAGGAAGCATCAAAATAAGACAGAAGGAATACACAGAGTCACTCTACCAAAAAGAATTAGTCAATGTTCAACCATTTCAAGAGGTAGCATATGATCAGGAACCGATGGTACTCGAAGGAAGAAGTCCAAGCTACACTGAAGGCACTGGAGAAAAAAGACCAGGCTCCAGGAATTGATGGAATACCAGATGAAATGTTTCAACAAATGGATGCAATGCTGAAGAGCTCAGCTGTCTATGCCAAGAAATTTGGAAGACAATTCGAAAATGGTTGCAGCAGTACTTCGACAAGGAACTGCCAGAAATTCAAGCCAGATTCAGAAGAGGACATGGAATGAGGGATAACATTGCTAATGTCAGATGGATCTTGGCTGAAAGCAGAGAATACTAGAAAGATGTTTACCTGTGTTTTATTGACTATGTAAGGGCATTTGACTGTGTGGATCATAACAAATGATGGATATCATTGTGAGGAATGGGAATTCCAGAGCACTTAATTGTGCTCATGTGGAACCTGTACATAGACCAAAAGGCAGTTGTTTGAACAGAACTAGGGATTACTACATGGTTTAAAGTCAGGAAAGGTGTGCGTCAGGGTTGTATCCTTTCACCATACTTATTCAATCCGTATGCTGAGCAAATAACCTGAGAAATCAGACTACATGAATAAAAATTTGGCATCAGGATTGGAGGAAGACTCATTAACAACCTGTGGTATGCAGACGACATAATCTTGCTTGCTGAAAGTGAAGACTTAAAGCACTTACTGATGAAGATCAGAAACTATAGCCTTCAGGAGGGATTATGACTCAACATAAAGAAAACAAAAATCCTCACACTGGACCAACAAGCAACATCATGATCAACATCATGATAAATGGAGAAAAGATTGAAGTTGTCAAGGATTTCATTTTACTTGGATCCACAATCAACGCCCATTGAAGCAGCAGTCAAGGAATCAACCGACATATTGCATTGGGCAAATATGCTGCAAAAGACCTCTTTCGAGTGTTAAAAAAGAAAGATGTCACTTTGAGGACTGAGGTGTGCCTGACCCAAGCCACGGTATTTTCAATTGCCTTATATGCATATGAAAGCTGAACAATGAATAAGGAAGACTGAAGAAGAATTATGTCTTTGAATTATGGTGTTGGTGAAGAATGTTGAATATACCATGGACTGTGAGATGAACAAACAAATCTGTCTTGTAAGAAGTACAGCCAGAATGCTCCTTAGAAGTAAGGATGGTGAGACTTCGTCTCATGTACTTTGAACATGTTATCAGGAGGAACTGGTCCCTGGAGAAGGACATCATGCTTGGTAAAGTGGAGGGTCAGTGAAAAAGAGGAAGACCCTCAACAAGATGGATTGACACTGTGGCTGCAACAATAGGCTCAAACATAGCAATTATTGTGAGGATGGCACAGGACCAGGTAGTGTTACTTTCTGTTGCACATAAGGTCGCTATGAGTCAGAACGTATTTCAATAATTAAAGTATAAAAGATTTAAATCAGGAAAGAAAAAAAGTCTAATGGATAATTGGTCTATAACAATTCAGGAAGTAAAAAATACTAATACCCATGTTTGGAGTTGACAAACTTATCTCAAGGATTTTGGAATTTGTCTAAGAAGAAACCCTAAATGAGAATACTATTGGCTAAAGCAACAGGATATTTCTTTTGAAAAGATAGTGCTTTAACGAAGGTTTGCTTCAAGCCAGCAAAAGCGTATATATATTTGTTTTGGAAGTACTAAGGAGATGGCAAATACGAATATTTCTAAAACCAAATCCGTTTTATTCTCATTTTGAATAAATTGACCAGAGTATAAAATCAATGAGGAAATGTGAAACGCACTTTCTGTGTTATTTAAAGTTAGACAGAGAAAACCATGAATAAATGTATCTGTCTTGAAAAATATGTAACTGAACTCAACACACTAGATACTTTCATCAAGTATTAAGATGCATGTAAAGGGAGTTTTAAGGCATCTTTTCCTTCCTCCCTTCTGCCTTACAGTCTTAAAGGCTCTTTATTCCTTATGATTTATTGTCATGTTTGTGCATTCCAGCCCCAGAGTTATAGTTAGAGGACAGCTAAAATTAAGGGACTAAAGAATAGTCTGTCAATCTTTGCCCCTTGGGTAGAAGGCTGCTATAAAGCAAATGAAAAATGAAGCATCATTAAGAATAAATTGTAGGTTTTGAGTTTGTTCCTTTATTCTCAAAATGGGTTTTCTTTTTTGAGAATCATCTCTTTGCGTTTGAGTTGGCTTGTATTATAAGCTGATTGTGGTATTCTGTTTTCATCTGAGTCTGCCCAGATGTTCCTTCCATTTACAGGATAAATTTCTACTTCACAGACAAAGTTCTGTATTTTTAATCCCCATCTGATGAGTTACGTTTCTAAGTCCTAGCAAAGTTTTTAGAAACTTATGACATTTTTTAAATCTATGCTTTCTAATTTCAACAGTTTTTGTTGATTTATTTTATTAAGCTTTTTAATTTATTTTTTTTAATTTATTGATTTATTTTATTAAGCTTTTTTAAGCTTTTTAATAAAAATTTTATATTTAAAAGCAGCATCTTCCTATTTTAAAAAAGATAACCTGAATTTTCAGTTTTGAAATATGTTTTTAATAGTTCTATTTCTTACTTTTCATTTTCATTGATTGAATTCATGGATTTTATGGATGGAAATTTTAATATTTAGTTTCTTTGTAATTACATTTAACTTGTAACTATAGAAAATGGTATATAAATATGAATTAAATTTTAAAGTGTGTTGATCCTCTTCATTAACCAGGAAATGATGAATACAAATTGATAATTATGCATGGAAGGTAAGAGCTAAAAATGAAACCTAACCTTTCAAAATCATTATTAGACACAATTTTAATCAAAATTTTCATTAAATAATAACTCCAAGTTAAATTGAATCAATGAACTTACTGTATATATTTATTAAAGCACTCACAAGAGAATAAAACCAAAAAGAAATAATTTTTATAACATGTATGATTCCTATACGGTCACTATGAGTTGGAATCAACTCGATGGCAACAAGTTTTATGATATATTTCTGAATTATTTTCATATTGTTCAAAAGCAAAAGTAAATTTTGTCAATATTATTTACTCCTCTCTTTCTTCTCCATTTTCTGGTCTTCCCCTCTTTTTTTTGCAAAAATAAAAAAGAATCCTGTTTTGTTTTTTTCCTTTTCTCTCCTGAAGAGTAGACTTCTGCAGAATATTACCTTCCATCCTAAGTAGCTTATCAAAGTCTTTTCCTTAATGGTAGCAGTTCCCTCCCAATAAGGATTTTGTTGCAAATGTTGAGATTAAATGTTCTCTCTACTATATGTTGTTGTTGTTAAGTGCCGTTGTGTCTATTCTGACTCATGATGACCCTACGTGCAAAAGAACATGCCTTAGGCTGGGTTCTTTAGAGAAGCAAAATCAGTGAACTGTCTAATATATATGTATATATTGAGAGATTTATATCAAGGAAATGGCTCATGTTGTTGTAGAGACTGGAAAGTCCCAAGTCCATGGGTCAGGCTGGAGGTTTCTCCTGACTCACATAGCTGCAGGGGCTGGTGAACCCAAGATCAACAGGCCAGACAACAGACCTCTGGCTCACAGGCTGCAGAGGCCGACAAATCACAAGATCAGCAGGTAAGCTGGCACTTTCAGTCCCAAGAACCAGAGGTCAAGTGAACAGGAGCCAACTGCAGGATCCAGAGTAAGCAAAAGCCCATGAGCCTTGCCAGAAGGTCCACCTATATTGGATGCAGGCTACACACCCAAGGAAACTCTCTTTCATCCAACTGGCTACTCATAGCAGATCCCATCATGGAGGTGATCACATTATATCAGATTTCATCATGAAAGGATTACATCATTATATGACTACCAAACTATATCATAACTGCCAAACCACTGAGAATCATGGCCCAGCCAAGTTGATACACAACCTTAATGATCACAGAATATAACACTGCCCAGTCCTGCACCATCCTCAAAAATCGTAGCTATGTTTGAGCTCATTGTTGCAGCCACTGTGGCAATCCATCTCATTGAGGGTCTTCCTCTTTTTCACTGACACTCTACCTTACCAAGTCTGATGTCCTTCTCCAGAGACTAGTCCCTCCTGATAACATGTCCGAAGTAAGTGAAATGAAGTCTCATCATCCTTGCTTCTGAAGAGCATTCTGGTTGTACTTCTAAGATAGATTTGTTGGTCCTTTCGGCAGTCTATGGTACATTTACTATTCTTTGCCAACACCATGATTCAAATGCATCAAGTCTTCTTTGGTCTTCCTACTATACATATACTAATAACTACCTGACACAGAATTACAAATACATTGCTTCATTTAAAAAAATGTTAGCAAAATCATGGGACGGGTACAGGAGAAGTCACATCTTGTCCACAAGTGACTTGCAAAATGGAGGTGTTAGGAAAGAATATCTGGCATTAGTAGTGTCATGGTTTGAATTATGTCCCCCAAAAATGTGTGTATCAGTTTGGCTGGGCCATGATTCCTGGTACTGTGTGATCTTCCTGTATGTTGTAAACCTGCCTCTATGATGTTAATGAGGGAGGATGGGTGGCAGTTGTGTTAGTAAGGCAGGACCTGATCTACAAGACGGGATTGTGTCCTGAGGCAATCTCTTGAGATATAAAAGACAGAAGTGAACAGTGAGACAGGGGGACCTCATACCATCAAGAAAGCAGTGCTAGGAGCAGAGTGCGTCCTTTGGACTGGGGTCCCTGTGCCAAGAAGCTCCTAGTCCAAGGGAACACTGATGAGAAGGCTGACAGAGAGAGAAAGACTTCCCCTGGAGCTGATGCCCTGAATTTGGACTTCTTGCCTACTTAGACTGTGAGGAAATAAACTTCTCTTCATTAAAACCATCCACTTGTGGTATTTCTGTTATGGCAGTACTAGATGACTAAGACAAGTGGGATCAAAGTCAGGAATTTACAGAGGCCGTTTTACCTGTGTCTCCATATCCAGCAATAATGGAAATAAAACATATTCAGGTAGGCCCTAGAGGCTGTTGTCTAGACTCCTGTCATGGCAGAAAGGAATGCACGAGGTACTGCATCAATAAAAAGGGACTATTGAAGATGCTGAAATAGCCGAGTCACGTTGCCTTGATATGCCATCATGTGGATCATATCCTGACAACCAGAGTATCCTCTTTCCTTTCAAGGTTCATATCTCTTTCCCACAATGCTTCCAGGCTGAACTACTTGCAGTGTCTGAAAAGCTACCAGGCCAATTCCTAGTCCTTATAGTCCCAGCTCAAGTTTTACATCCTTAATGAAAATTTTCTGGCTCCTCCAGGCACCTTAAGTATCTACATTCCCATATAAAGGCCACCAAATTTTTAAAAAGATATGTGTTTTAGTTTTTGTGCCTTCTCAACATTACTCTTAGATTCCATTAAATATATTTTATTCTCAAGGATATCGCTGACTACTACCAATAACGTTCAAAGAAAATGAAAACCTTGATTATTGCACTAATCTTTCCTGAAAACACCAGCTCTGAATCAAATTCATAATCATCTCTAGAGTCTTCTTGCTTAACATATGAGCTATGGTCTTTGGACCAATAACTTCAATATTACCTGGGGAGCTTGTTAGAAATGCAGAATCCCAGGTCCCACTGCAGACATGCTAAATCAGAATCTTCATTTTAAACAATACCCTCAGATGTTTTGTCTGCACAGAAACATTCAGAAAGCACTGATATATATATATCCACCACTCGCCTGTCAGTTTGTTGTACTTTGGTGGCTTGCGTGTTGCTGTGATGCTGGAAGCTATGCCACTGGTATCTCAAATACCAGCAGTGTCACTCATGGTGGACAGGTTTCAGTGGAGCTTCCAGAATAAGACAGACTAGAAAGAAGGACCTGGTGATCCACTTCTAAAAAACTTGGGCAGTGAAAACCTTGTGAATAGCAGCAGAACACTGTCCGGTATAGTTCTGGAAGATAAGCCCCTCAGGCTGGAAGGCACTCAAAAGACAGCTGGGGAAGAGCTGCCTCCTCAAAGTGGAGTCAACCTTAATGATGTGGATAGAGTAAAGCTTTTGGGGCCTTCATTTGCTGATGTGGCATGACTCAAAATGAGAAGCAGCAGCTGCAAACATTCATTAATAATTGAAATGTGGAATATATGAAATATGAATCTAGGAAAATTGGAAGTGGTCAAAAATAAAATGGAACACATAGAGATCAATATCCTAGGCATTAGGGAGTTGAAATGGACTGGTATTGGCCATTTTGAATTGGACAATCATATCGTCTACTATGCTGAGAATGACAAATTGAAGAGGAATGGCATCGCTTTCATCATCAAAAAGAACATTTCAAGATCTATTCTGAAGTACAATGCTGTCAGTGATAGGATAATATCCATACACCCACAAGGAAGATACAACCGTTATTCAAATTTATGCACTAACCACTAAGGCCAAAGATGAAGAAATTGAAGATGTTTACCAACATCTGCAGTGTGAAATTGATCAAACTTGCAATTAAGTGCATTGATAATTACTGGTGATTGGAATGCAAAAGCTGGAAACAAAGAAGAAGGATCCGTAGCTGGAAAATATGGCCTTGGTGATAGAAATGATGCCAGAGATTGCATAATAGAATTTTGCAAGACCAATGACGTCTTCATTGCAAATACGTTTTTCAACAACATAAATGGCAACTATCCACGTGGACCTCACCAGATGGAATACTAAGGAATCAAATCGACTACATCTGTGGAAAGAGACGATGGAAAACATCAATACCATCAGTCAGAACAAGGCCAGGGGCTGACTGTGAAACAGACCATCAATTGCTCATATGCAAGTTCAAGTTGAAGCTGAAGAAAATAAGAACAAGTCCATGAGAGCCAAAGCACAACCTTGAGTATACCCCACCTGAATTTAGCGACCATCTCAGGAATAGATTTGATGCACTGAACACTAATGACCGAAGTTCAAATGAATTGTGGGATGACATCAAGGACACCATACATGAAGAAAGCAAAAGATTATCAAAAAGAAAGACCAAAATGGTTGTCAGAAGAGACTGAAACTTGCTCTTGAACGTAGAGTAGTTAAAGCTAATGGAAGAAATGATCATGTAAAAGAGCTGAACAGAGGATTGCAAAGGGTAGCTCAAGAAGACAAAATAAAGTATTATAATGAAATGTACAAAGATCTGGAGTTAGAAAACCAAGGAAGAACACACTTGGCATTTCTTAAGCTGAAAGAACTGAAGAAAAAAATTCAAGCTTTGAGTTGCAATTTTCAAGAATTCTACGGGCAAAATATTGAATGATGTAGGAGGCATCAAAAGAAAATGGAAGGAATACACAGAATCACTGTACCAAGACGAATTGGTCAATGTTAAACCATTTCAGGAGTAGCATATGATCAAGAACCTATGGTATTGAAGGAAGTAGTCCAAGCCGCACTGAAGGCATTGGTGAAAAATAAGTCCCCAGGAATTGACAGAATACTAATTTAGATGTTTCAACAAACAAATGCAATGCTGGAATTGCTCACTTAACTATGCTAAGAAATTTGGAAGACAGCTACTTGGCAAATTGACTGAAAGAGATCTATATCGTGCCCATTCCAAAGAAAGGTAATCCAACAAAATGCAGAAATTATCAAACAATATTATTAATATCACACGCAAGGTAATTTAAAAATGGTTGCAGCAGTACACCGACAGGGAACTGCCAAAAATTCAAGCCAGATTCAGAAGAGGATGTGGAATTAGGGATATCATTACTAATGTCAGATGGATCTTGGCTGAAAGCAGAGAATACTAGAAAGATGTTTTACCAGTGTTTTATTGACTATGCAAAGGTATTCAGATGTGTGGATCATAACAAATTATGGATAACATTGTGAAGAATGGGAATTCCAGAGCACTTAATTGTTCTCATGTGGAACCTGTACACAGACTAAAAGGCATTCGTTCAAACAGAACAAGGGATTACTGTGTGGTTTAAAGTCAGGAAAGGTATGCGTCAGGGTTGTATCCTTTCACCAAACGTTTTCAATCTATATGCTGAACAAATAATTTGAGAATCCAGACTATATGCTGAAGAATGTGGCATCAGGATTGGAGGAAGACTCATTAACCTGTGTTATGCAGATGATACAATCTCACTTGCCGAAAGTAAAGAGGACTTGAAGCACTTACTGATGAAGATCAAAGACCACAGCCTTCAGTGTGGATTATACCTTAACATAAAGAAAACAAAAATCCTCACAACTGGACCAATAAGAAACACCATGATAAACGGAGAAAAGATTGAAGTTGTCAAGGATTTCATTCTACATGGATCCACAATCAACATCAATGGAAGCAGCAGTTAAGAAATCAAAAGATGTACTGCACTGGGCAAATTTGCTGCAAAAGTCCTCTTTAAAGCATTGAAAAGCAAAGATGTCACTTGGACGACTAAGGTGCACCTGACCCAAGCCATTGTATTTTCAATCACCTCATACACATGAAAAAGATGGACAAGGAATAAGGAAAACCAGAGAAGAATTGATGTCTTTGAACTATGGTATTGATGAAGAAGACTGAATATGCCACGAACTGCCAGAAGAATGAATAAATCTGTCTCGGAAGAAGTACAAACAGAATGCTCCTTAGAAGCGAGGATGGTGGGACTGCTTCTGATGTACTTTGGACATGTTATCAGGACGGACCAGTTCCTGGAGAAGAACATCATGCTTGGTAAAGCAGAGGGTCAGTGAAAAAGAGGATGACCATTGTCTTAGTCATCTAGTGCTGCTATAACAGAAATACCACAAGTGGATGGCGTTAACAAAGAGAAATTTATTTCTCCACAGTAAAGTATGCTAAAAGTCCAAATACAGGGAGTTGGCTCCAGGGGAAGCCTTTCTCCATCTGGGGCCTTCTCATCAATCTTCCCCTAGACTAGGAGCTTCTCAGCACAGGGACCTCAGGTCCAAAGGATGCATTCTGCTTCCAGCACTGCTTTCTTGGTGGTATGAGTTCCCTCCCTTCTCTTCTGGCTTCCCTTTCCTTATATCTCTTGTAAGATAAAAGGTAGTGCAGGCCACACTCCAGGGAAACTCCCTTTACACTGGATCAGGGATATGACCTGGGTAAGGATGTTGTTATGATCCCACCCTAATCCTCTTTAACATAAAATTACAATCACAAAAAGGGCAGCCACACAATACTGGCAATCATGGCCTAATTAAGTTGATACATATTTTTTGGGGACAAAATTCAATCTATGACAACCATCAACAAGATGGATTGACACAGTGGCTGCAACAAAGGGCTGCAACACAGCAACTATTGTGAGGATGATGCAGGACGGGGCAATGTTTTGTTCTGTTGTACATAGGTCTCTATGAGTCAGAACTGACTGAATGGCACCTAACAACAACAAAAACAACATATAGGTATATATACATATATATTTATATAAAACATATATTTTTTTAAAGAGGTAATAATGTTAGAATTGCTTTCAGCTCATTTTAACAGAAAATATAGCAATAATAGCTTAATAAATAGGAATTAATGTTCGTGACATAAAAATTTCAGGAGTTAAGTGTCGGATATTGATGCCATAGTCCCATGATATCACCAGTGTCCTGGGATCTTTCTCTTTCCACTCTGCCCCCTTACTGTTTGGCCACCATTTTCATGCTTGCTGACTCAAGGTCCCAAAATGGTTGCTCTATCACCAGGCTCATATTCATGTTTTAGGCAAACAGAAGAAGAAAGAAGCAGGATGAACTGGCGTTTCTATCAGGAAAGCAAAAGTATTAGAAGAAACCCTCAGCTTTCATCCTATAAGAGAGAACTTTCTAAGGTACAAGCAAGTCTAGAGTAGTATTTCATATCTGGGCACATTGTCACCACAGGCAAAATTGAGATTTCATTAGGAAGAAGAAAACAAGAATAACATTGGGTAGGCATCAAACTGTTTTCTACAAGAAATATATTTGCATGGGTAGACACTATTTTTACTTAGCACAAAGTGACTGTCATTCAATTACCTGGTTGAATTGATCTATATCATGCAGTTAAACTGAGTAATTTAGACCACCCCCCACCTTACAAGGATAACGTATTATAATTAAAATTAGAGAATCTAAAAATTACCACTTCATGCTGTGTATGTACAAACTTTAATTAAATTGCTTTAATAATAAACCATACACAATCATTTATCACAGTATCGGAAAACTCAACATTGTGATGTTTGATTGATGCAAAGAAATGTATGATATTGAAAAAATAAGTTTCTACATGAAATTGCAGTTTTAAAAAATGTAATTGTTATTCTCATTGTTTTTATTATCCATTGTCATTACAGAATATGATTTTTTAAAATTAGAAAATGGGTGATATATAATGTACAATTAACAGTTAAAGTTGCATATATAAAATTTTAGTAACATAACTTGTTTGAAAAGCTACTCTGCAATTTGACTTCAACTGAAAATTGAGAAGAGTAAGTAAGCTATTTGGCAGAGAACATCTATTTCTAATTTCAAAGGTTGTTAAAATCAATTGATAAACTATGTTTCACCATATCCTTTCATTCCACTTCATAGCATTCATATTGAATGAACCCCACAGGCCTTGGACAATCATGCCAAGCTGGTTATCATGCAACATTTCAAATTCCGTTGGCTTATTATGTAGTCATTAAGAAGACTGATTTCTTCTAAAGTAATTTTCATATTTCTGATTAAACTTTCCATTAAGTTATTTTAAAAGTTCTAGGACATATCGGAGATGTGTGATAAAATAAATTAAGCACAAATTAGAAATCTGATTTAAACCACTATTTTATGTTTTAACATTTTAAAGTAATTTGCTCCTGTGATGGCGTAATTTTTTGAAATATTCATTATGTTTTGTTTCCATTGTTAAGCTTGATATTTTCTGTTTGTCTCTCCAGATAATCTCTACATCTGGCTCCACCCTGTTGGGTACCCCAAGAGGCTGACTCCAGGAGGCATCAATGGTTTTCCTGCCCACCGGTGTTGGCTTCTGCCAGTGAGAAAAAGTCAGACTGGAGAGCTGGAGGAGAGTAAGGTCAAGATATTCATTCCTGTATCTTCCTCCTTGCTGTGTCACCTCTGGTTGTTTGCTGCACCATAGCTCCCATCAGGTGACTTTCTCTATACAACTTCTATGTAAGTTCTATAAACTTTTTCTCCTGTACCTAATAATTGATACTTCCCCGACCTCTTTAAAGGTTGGACTAGGAAAGACTCCCTGCTGTTATTTGCTCAGGGGAGGAGGCAAGGTTTAGGCATCATTCCTCAATGCTTTTTCTAAACCATATCCTCACCATTGTAAAGAGTCATTTTACTAAATGCTCCTTCACGACCAAGCTTGAGTGTCTGTGTGTTTTCTACTAAGACCTGACGATCTGCCCCCTTGAAGATTACAGCCAAGGAAACCCTATGGGGCAGTTCTACTCTGTCACATTGGGTCGCCATGAGTTGGAATTGACTTAATGGCATACAATAACAACGATGGTTGCATAATTTTGTTAATATACTAAAAATCACTGAATTGTTCACTCTAAAAGGGTGAATTTTATGGTATATGAATTATATTTCAAAAAAAGAAAAGAAAAGCATGTGGCTTCAGATTTGGACTCAGCAAGATAAAACTCATTTTTAAAAAACCCTGCTGTGTTATTTCCCTGCTTAAAACTCTCCACTGACGTATAAAGCCCATGTTTAGGCCCTTGAATAGCTATCCAGTCTTATCTTTTACCAAGGCTTTTCTCCCATCCTATATGTTCCAGTACTATATGTTTATATATTTTATATATATATATATATATAATGCCACCAGAGCTCTTTATGCACATCACACACACACACACACACCCCATCATATAACTCATGTCTTCTACGTTTGTTTGCCAAATGTGCCCTCCCTCCATGAGGTATTTTCATAAGTGCCACTATGCCAATTTTTTTTTAATGTATTGCTGTACGCTCTAGTTTAAAAATGTTTTGATGCCTAATTAAAAATAAGCATCTCTCAGATGTTGAATTTTTATGTCATTTTATGACTATGACAAATAAAATTAAATTTTATAGTCGGCAGCCCGCTAATTGTTGGGTTTCATAATAAAAGTTTAGATGTAATAAAAACATGTAGTGATTTAGCTTGGAAAAAAATCAAGTCCATTATAATAATATAAGGTCATTATTTTTAAAAAATAAATATTAAATATTTCACAGTTTGTTACTCTGAATAAACAAGTAGTCAGTAAAGACATTACTTGCTAAACTTTAAAAAAGTATGAAAAAATGGATCAGAGAGTCCTTAGCTGTAGCTCAAATTTCAAAACGTCTGTATTTCAACACCACCATCCATCCATTAGTCAGTTTGTCATACTATGAAGGCTAGCATGTTGCTATGATGCTGGAAGCTATGCTACTGGTATTTTCAATACCAGCAAAGTTACTCATGGTAAATAGGTTTCAGGGGAGCTACCACACTAAGACAGACTAGGAAGAAAGGCCTGGTGATCTATTTACAAAAAGTAGTTAATGAAAACCTTATGGATGGATCACAACAGAGTAGTTGGAGCCCTCTAGTTTGGAAGGCACTTAAAATACACAGTGGCTGCAACAATGGACTCAAGCTTACCAATGATTGTGAAGATGGTGTGCGACTAGGCAATGTTTTATTCTAATTCACATGGAGTTGCCATGAGTCAAAGCCAACTCAACAACAACTAACTAATAACAACAATAGATATCAACAAAATTTTAGTAATATAATGAGTCAGAATTTGAAAGACAAGTAACACATTCCATAACAGTAGCATCAGCCTCTTGGGTTTGCAAAAGAATTGACCTAAATGATATGGCTTGTGGGAGTTTCTCCAAATAAATCCATGCTTGATCCTTTGTCTGAAATTACAATTAAAGATTCAGTCGCATAAAGATAATCACTCTAGGTGTCAAGCATTGTACAAAGACTTGAGAATTCAACAGAGAAAAACCAAAAGACTAAGAACTTCATCATTTTCTGGAAACCTTAATCACTTAGTATCACCTTTATAAGGTTTTCCATATATATGTACTGCCTATCCAATTAACTTAATACTTTTTAAAGTGATCAATTTCTACTAAATTTATATAAGATTGAAGGAGGACAGCCATTGAGCTAAGGCCTTGAACTTCTGGGAGTCTAATAAAAGTTGGAGTTTGACAATAAAAAATAAAAAATAAAAAAATAAAAACAGTTGGAGAGTTCAAAGGTAAGAAGAAAAATGTCTTAACTTCATAACTTTGTTTTGAGTCAGAATGTCAAGGTAGGGTAAATGGCAATTTCCATTTTTAAATTTATAAAGTATTTATTTCAGTGGGTAATTAATACATTCCCAAATTAAAATGCACTTTAGGAAATTACTTTCCTGAGGTGTAACAAATGTGTATGTGTGCGTTATTAATTTATTATCTCCTTTGAGAAAAAATAAGTCCAAGCTAAAATGATTATTAGGGAAAAACAGACCCTGTCATTGGTGTGCTGGACAATTTCTGTTTGTCCAGCTAAAAAAACTCTATTTTTCTCCACATTACTCTGCATTCTGGAAGACTGAGTTTATGTGGATTAAATCAACAAGTTTCCTTTTCCTCTGGGATCTTGTTCAATTGGGCCAAAGAATATTCTGCCTCCAGGAGATTAAAAACCAAAACCAAACCCATTGCTGTCCGCTCAATTCTGGCTCATGGCAACCCCATGTGTATCAGAGTAGAAATGCACTCCACAGGGTTTTCAAGACTGTGATCTTTTGGAAGTAGGATAGGCAGGACTTTCTTCCGAAATGCCTCTGCGTGGATTTGAACTGCCAATCTTTCGATTAATAGCTGAGTACTTAGCCATTTGCAGAGATTAGAAGAAGGGAGGAAAATGAGGTCTGTGTACTTTCCCCTGTTTCCTCCCTGTGGGTTGACATGGACTGACTGAGTCCTTTGACTAAAGAAAGATTTCAGCTCTTCAGCTTACTAGCCCCAAAGTACAGAATTATCCCTTGTAGTTTGCCTATTCCTTGCCCACACTCTTGTAAAGAGTCCTTTTATTAAATGCTCCACCAATTACTCAATTTGAGTTTAATCACTTTTTTTTTCTTCCTGCTAGGTCCCTGACTTAGTATAATTTGTAGCCCTGGTCATGTATCTCCTCAAGAACTTCAGTGGTTTGGGATCAAGTGCTAAGCACATAGAATTAAACTTTCATAAGAAGTCCTAGTTTTAAAATGACATTTTGTTGTAATTTTTTCATATTTCAGAGAAAGTACCCATTCTGCAGTATCATTAAAAATTTCTGTCCTTGTTCTTTATTCCATTATGTTGTACAGTCTTTATTTTGGGAAAAAGGTTATGGAATAGAACACAAAATGCCAAAAGTAGTTACATTATCCTATTATATGACTGAAAACGATATATTAAACTAAAATAATAATTTTCTTGTAAGAAATTACTGTTTAAAATTTAATGACTTATTCTGGTCATTATGGAGTTGCTAGGAAAAGATTTATACTCCCATTGTGAATAATTATGAAAGCTGAAAAAAGTTTACATATGTATAAAAAAACAGTTTACTGACACTGGAAAGCCCCATGTAAAAATGGCGTGGGAGCAGTGTCTGACCTCCTCCAATGCCACAAGGGGGAAGGAGAACCAAGAGCAACAGCGAAAGGCTGAATCCCATGAGGTGGAGGCCAGACAAGCCTCCTCTCTCCGTCATCTTTACTAATTCTGACACCAACCGTCTCTCACACAGCATTCTATACTTCTCTGCTAGGTTCAATAATTCATTGCAGTGGCCACACAGAACTCAAAGATCATACTCATGATTATGGGGTTTATTAGGGAAGTAACAATTACAATTCAGGCTCAAGATCACTCAGGATACAGTTCTTTCATTAGGACTGTCTCTTCCCAACCGTGCTTGCAGGCACACCCCTCCCTGGCCTTAGGCCCCTCCCCAAGGGCACTCAGTTTTCTCTGTGGGCTGGGAAGCCCACCACACCATCTCCTGCTGCTGGGTCTCTGCTGCCTGGTCTCTTCTGCCACTGCTTTTCACCATCTGCAGGGTTACAGCTTGCTCCTTCTGTCTCACTCAGCCTCCTGCTGCCAGGAACTTCTCAGCACAGGAATCCCAAGATATGCTCTTAGCTCCTGGCTGTTCTTCTTGGTGGTGGCAGGATCTTCCTCTCTGCCCTGGAATTGGCTCTCTTTTAAGGAAAAACTGACCAATCCCCTTGGTGGGCCACAATTACCCTATCACACAGTCCCACTCAATCACCTAGGTGGGAGTTACAAGACCATGGCTAGAAAGGCCACATACAAAAGTAATCAATCGCATGGCACACCGACACAGGGTGGAAGAAGGAAGAAGATGAGGTGAGCCCCACATTCACTCTGGCTTTCTCTCTGAATATTTTTCAAGCTGCAACCCAGGAAAATAGAGGAAAAGTGCTGCAGTTTCACTAGGTGGAGAAAACAAAGATCAGAGTCCAGAGTGACACACTAGGCTAGGGTTTATGGGTTAGCGTACTGAAAAGAAGGGAGCCACACGTAACAAGCCCCAAAATTCTGCATTAAAATTTCCTTTTGGTCTTTGTCAAACTCCTTGCATATTCAGTCTGAAGAAGCTCTCATTTCTTAAAAACAAATAAACAAACAACAACAACAAAATGGCTTTAACTACTAGATAATAGCTGCTGGGGTACTGAAGACCTATAAAGAGCTAAGCAGAGATTTTATAGGCTGCCCAGTACTGTGAGAGAGCTAGACTGGATTTTGGACCCAGCCAGAGTGCAGATTCCTTCATAAATAGTTGGAGCTTGAGCTTACAGTTTAGAACTCTCAAAGTCCATCTTATGAGTAGGCAATAAATTAGATTAAGAAGATAATTAAAATAGACCACAAGTTATACCCACCAAAAAAAGGCATTCTCTTTTCCCATGCAAGTGAATCAATATAGGATTGAAATCTTTCTTCTTCATACAATCAACTTTTAGTTCTGCTTCATAGATAAATGGAAACATTATCTTCAATATATTATATCATATTTTCTATTAAAATTTAATTGCTAAGATAATTTTCATAATAATAATATTTAGCTTCCTTTTGATTGTTTATGTTATTCTAATGTTTTAGTAAAAATTGAGAAGTGGGGTTGTGATACTAATTACTAATCAAAGATCTAAAGCAAACATCTTTGTAGGGTTAAATGATGGCTTCTCCTGGATTTTGTCCCAAAATGATAATGTCTAATTCAATGGTCCCTTCACTGTCTAGCTGAGGAGTAATTAAATTAACAGCTAGGGACTATACCCAGTTAACACTTTTCAAATAGTTTTTCCTAGGTTTGTAGAGTATTTGCTTAGTAACAACAATCAATCTATTCCAGTTTATCCATTAAGCAACAGTGTAACAAACCAGGAATCTGGAGAAGTGGGGCAGAGAAATGTTTAGTTTATCAGAAATATAGTCTTACCTTGGGAGGCTTAGGTAATATTAACTAGCTTTTTGAACATTTTGTCTTATGATGGATCAGCCATTTGTGAGAGATTATAGCATAAAGATCTTTAGATTAAGAATCTGGCCTCCAAGTATTTAATTATGAGGCCTTGGCTGAGTCCCCAGGTCTCAACTTCGTTAGACATATAAAAAGAAGGGTTATTTATAAAATTCTTCCATTCTATTGCCTAAGATAAAATTCCACAATAATTTTTTAATACACTGTATTATGGCTTTCTACACCATAGCCACTTACCTATGCAGACTTATTAAGAATTCAATCATTTTCCTGTCTTATATATAGATTAGTGCTTTGCTAACAATGGGGAAAAGAGGGACATTTCTACATGTACAACAGTAACTTTAAGAAAGCTTTACTGTATGCATAGAATTCCTCCATTTTCTCTCCTCCTTCTACATGGTAACATAAAAATGTTACAAAAATACTCACCTGCATCAGTAATTTCTTTTCAACCTTGTCCTGGCACTTAAGAAATCCATAAGTGCTTTGTTACATAATCAGGAGCAGCCTGTTTAAATTAAAAAAAAATGTTATAAACAAGCCAATGGACTGTTAAATACTATGTAGTTTTACAAGAATAACTATGCTTTTGCCACATAAAACAAAACGGGACTGAGGCACAGCAGTCCAGGGACAAGGACTAGAGGGCAGAAGGGGACAGAAAAGCTGGTGATGGGGAACTCAAGGTTGAGTAAGAACAGTGTTGACATGTAGTGGGGTTGTTATCCATTGTCATAGGGCAACATGTGTACTAACTGTTTAATGAGAAAGTATTTTGTTCTGTAAACCTTCATCTAAAGTGAGAATAGCAGCACAACTGGAGGAATGTAATCAATGTCACTGAAGTGTGCATGTAGAAATTTTTGAAATGGTGTATCTTTGGCTATGGGCTATGTATATTTTCACCAAAAAAAAAAAAAAAAAGGTTGAGAAGGGAGAGGGTTGACATGTCATGGGATTGTTAACCAGTGTCATAAAACAATATGTGTACTGACTGTTTAATGAGAAACTATTTGTTCTGTAAACCTCCACCTGAAGTACAATAAAAAAATAAAAATAAAAAAAGAATAACTATGCTTTTATGATAACAAAATTAGAAAATTTGTGTCTTAGTTATCTAGTGCTGCTATAATAGAAATACCACAAGTGGGTTGCTTTAACAAACAGAAATTTATTTTCTTACAGTTTAGGAGGCTAGAAGTACAAATTCAGCCTGCTGGGCTCTAGGGAAGGCTTTCTCTCTCGTCTGCTCTGGAGGAAGGTCCTAGTCTCTTTTCAGCTTCTATTCCTTGGTAATCCCTATGTGGCTTGGCATCTATCTTCCCTCATCTTGATTGCTTGCTTGATTGTTTAATCTGCTCTTTCATATTTCAAAAGAGATTCATTCAAGACACACCCTACAGTAACATGCCACATTAATATAATAAAAAAAATTCCCAAATAGTTTTATAACCACAGGTGTAAAAAATCTGTGATCTTTAAGGTTGTGTGATAACTTGGCTGGGCCATGATTCTCAGTTGTTTGGCAGTTATGATGTAGTTTGGCAGTTGTATGATGATGCGATCACTTCCATGGTGAGATTTGATATAATGTGATCACCTTCATAATGGGATCTGCTGTGAGTAGCCAATCAGTTGAAAGGGAGTTTCCTAGGGGATGTGGCTTGCATCGAATATTAAGTGGACTTTCTCCCGGGGCTTGTGGGCTTTTGCTTGCTCTGGATCCTGCAGCTGGCTCCTGTTCATCTGACCTCCAGCTCTTGGGACTTGAGTTAGCAGATTACCTGCCGTCTTGCCTGCCGATCTTGGGATTCATCACTCTTTGCAGCCTGTTAGCAAGAGCCCTGCTGTCTGAACTGCCGATCCTGGGTTTGCTAGCCCCTGTAGCCTCGTGAATCAGGAGAAGCCTCCAGCCTGACCCATGGATTTGGGACATTCTAGCTTCTAGAATCGCATGAGCCATTTCCTTTATATAAATATCTATATATAGATATTTATATGCTTTACTGGTTTTGCTTCTCTGCAGAACCCAGCCTAAGACAAAAACCAAACCAAACCCATTGCTGTTGAGTCGACTCTGACTCATAGCCACCCTATAGGACAGAGTAGAACTGTCCCATAGGGTTTCCAAGGAGTGGCTGGTGGATTGGAACAGCTGACCTTTTTTTTGGTTAGCAGCCAAACACTTAACCACTGCGCCACCATGGTCGCCCAACCACAGGCAGAGGGGTTAGGATTTACAGCACATATTTTTCGGGTACAGAGTTCAATCCATAACAATGGATAAAGCAACAGTTTATACAAAATAACATGGATAGCATAATTTCAAAATTAATTTCATTTTCTGCCAAAGATCGTGCTTTAGGGAGCCATTGTGGATCAAGGCATCTGGGCAGGGAAACAAATTTCTTGGAAGTTTTGAGGTTTCTCCTCATCCCATCCATAGTTGACCAATAAGCAACATCATGATAAATGGAGAAAAGATTGAAATTGTCAAGGATTTCATTTACTTGGAGCCACAATCAATACCCATGGAAGCAGCAGTCAAGAAATCAAAGACGCATTGCATTGGAAAAATCTGCTGCAAAAGACTTTTTAAAGCGTTAAAAAGCAAAGATGTCACCTTGAAGACTAAGGTGCACCTGCCCCAAGCCATGGTGTTTTCAATCGCCTCATATGCATGCAAAAGCTGGACAATGAATAAGGAAGACTGAAGAAGAATTGATGCCTCTGAGTTATGGTGTTGGCTAAGAATATTGAATATACCATGGACTGCCAAAAGAACAAACAAATCTGTGTTGGAAGAAGTACAGCCAGAATGCTACTTAGAAGCAAGGATGGTGAGACTATGTTTCACATATTTTGGACATGTTATCAGGAGGGACCAGTCCCTGGAGAAGGACATCATGCTTGGTAGAGGGTCAGTGAAAAAGAGGAAGATCCTCAGCGAGTTGGATTGACACAATGGCTACAACAATGAGCTCGAGCATAACAATGGTTGTGAGCATGGCGCAGGACCGGGCAGTGTTTCATTCTGTTGTACACAGGGTCGCTATGAGTTGGAACTGTCTAGACAGTACCTAACAACCACCACCACCTCACCCCATCCAGTCCATGCCTGGAATCCTCCACCTACTTCATGACCCCAGGCCCTACCTCCTGGGCATCTGTCTTTAGAAATCCTCAAAGTAGCCTGAGGATGGAAGGCCAGGTTTAAATTTAGAATTTTCAGGCTGTTCTTAGCTCTGCTGTTGAATGTGGTGATGGCAGAAGCTAGTCCCACATCCCTTGCTCATCCCCACTTCACTGCCCACTCCTCCTCTTCCCACGACTGCATCATCCTACACTGGAAGGGACTCCCACACCAGTGGGACGCCCTCACATCCAAGATCCGTGGTACCTCTCCTAACGCCTTGGCGTTGGGTACACACCCTGCAGGCAGGTCAACAAGAAGAGAGACTCCACGGGCCTGACAAAGAAGTCCAAGGCTTTAGTTTCGGGGCAGGGAATCCAGCGTCCCAAGTACCCACACCATAGCTCTGGATAGCCGTATCTCTTTGGCCTTCTGGGGAATGGCATGGTTGAAAGGAGACTGTAGCACCTGCTGGGGTAGAGGGTCCTGTTGATAACTCTAAGAGTTGTTTTGACCATAATGTTACTGGAAAGACAAAATTTAGTGTGTCCAATACATAAAATACAAAGAATTGTGCTCAAAAGTTCAATGTTGTTAGAAAGTAGAATGCTAGCAAGAACATTTAAAAAAAAAAAAACCAAAACCTGGAAACCTGATGGTGTAGTGGTTAAGAGCTACAGTTGCTAACCAAAAGGTTGGCAGTTCGAATCTACCAGGTGCTCCTTGGAAACTCAATGGGGGCAGTTCTGCTCTGTCCTATAGGGTTGCTATGAGTCGGAATCGACTCAAGAACATTTAGTGAATTGAAAATACTGTCTTGGTATTGGAGTCGTATGACTCAGATGCTTACTGGCAATCACATATGATCCCAGGAAGAATTGAAGCGCATAGGTTTTGTGTGCATGTCCTCCCACCTCTCTGTGCCCCCTCTGTCTTCTCTCAGGATGTAGAATCTGGTTAAAACAGAGTTGCCTCACTTAGAATTGTTGTTATTGTTTAGAGCCGTGGAGTCGGTCCCGACTTATAGTGACCATATCTACAACAGAACGAAACACTGCCTGAAATTACTCTTATAAAGAGGTGACCTTATTATTTTTTCTTTCCTTCTCACCCTTAGAAACTCCCTTTGTCTTGAGGAAAATGATATCAGCTAGGTGAAAGGAAAAAATCAAGGGCAAGGAGTGCAATCTCCTCAACAGAATCCTCTCGGGGGATTTTTCGTTTTAAAAGATGATACTTACTGGCAGAAACAGATCTTTGCTTGGTGGAGATCCAGGTAATACAGCAAAGCTGTTGAAGAGATTGTTTGGGTCAATGTATTCTATCTATAGCGACCTCAGTTGAAATTAAAGGCAATATCACAATGAGTGGTGCATTTTGGAACACACATTACAAATAAATAGGGTTATGAAAATTCTTTAATCTAGGAAGATTAAGAGTACTATTATACCACATAGATGTTAGTGATGGAGGAGAAGATGGAAAGACAGGAGGGAAGATATGTAAAATTAATGTCTCAAATTTATATCAAGTGATAAATTAAATACAGAAAATATCATTAAGCTTACCTCAGTGTAGGAAAAAAAATCTTAGCTGCTTCCTTCATAAGAAAACAAAACTACCAAGTGTTTTTGCAAACTCTTTATAGACATTTATAGCTTATGTGTCTATTCCAGATTCTCATTTTCCTGCTTTACAACCTAGGAATTACTTTTTAGAGGTGTAATTAATGACCCCATTTTGTTTCACTAATATGAGAGTATAATTATTTCACTGGAAATTACTACCATATATTGTTTTATATTTCTTCCATAATTTTATTCATATATTAATCTCACACAATGCCTACCTTATAAGAGACACACATTCTAAGAAATTATCAGGAGAGATTTTATGCAGAAATAACAATGGTATATGATGTCTCTACTTAACCATTTATGCTTATGTAACTCCAGTGGTGTTCAAAGGGTTCCACAAATATTGAGTCATTAAAGCTTAGTACCCCTGTGAGGTGCACATGGCTATTATGATTATAGTTTATCATTACTCAGACAGATCAAGTTTTCCCTGGAGTCCTGAATGGCTCTTGCAGAAAGTGCTGGCTATTTAATATCCTCTGTCTGAGAATCACAATTCAGATTTATAAAATTAACTCATTTTTTCCTTGGATTGTCTCTTGTGAGCTACCATCCATGACCCACTTCAGGTAGCACAGCTGAATAGTGCTCAACCAGTTTTCAGAAAGCCTTCCAGTCAAAAGGTCCATTTTGTCTGCTTCTAGAGACATGGAGAAGAGGTAAAATACTTGAAGGATGAAAAGTAATCAGTAGCTGATATGAAAATTACAGGTGCATTTGCTATCATTTATTAAAAAATATACCATGTGCCTGGATTATGCTAAATCCATTCTAGAGACAAGGTGATTGAGCTTTTGAAAAACTGCATAATTTGCCAAAATACAGCTCTTAACAGTGATAGCTGGTCTTAGAACTCTGGTTTTTTGACTTCTAGCCCAATGCTTTAACCCTTATAACTGAATTTCCCAAAGTATAATACACTTGTTACCTGTACCAGTTGCCTTCGAGTCTATGCTGACTAATGGCGAACCGATGTGTGTCAGAGTAGAGCTGTGTTCCATAGGGTTTTCAATGGCTTTTTTTAATTTAACATTTTATTGTGCTTGAGATGGAAGTTTACACAGCAAATTAGTTTCTGACTCAACAATTTATACACAAATTGTTCTGTGACATTGGTTGCAATCCCACAATGTGTCAGCACTCTTTCCGTTTCCACCCTGGTTTTCCCGTTTCCATTTGTCCAGTTTTCCTGCACCTTCCTGCCTTCTCATCTTTGCTTTTGGGCAAATGTTACCCTTCGGTCTTGTATAGTTGATTGTTCTAAGGAGTACATGTTATTATTTTATAATATTATTTTATAGGCCAGTCTATTATTGGGCTAAAAGTGGTCTCCAGGAGTGGTATCAGTTCCAAGTTAGAAGGGTATCTTAGGGCTATAGTTTCAGAGGTTCCTCCAGTCTCTATCAGACCAGTAAGTCTGGTCTTTTTCATGAATTTGAATTTTGTTTTACATTTTTCTCCCACTCCAACTGGAGCCTTCTATTGTGTCCCTGGTCAGAGCAGTCGGTAGTGGTAGCTGGGTGCGGTGTAGTTATTCTGGTCTTAGGCTAGAGGAGGCTCTGGTTCATGTGTGCCATTAGTCCTCTGGACTAATTGCTTTCTTGAATCTTTGGTTTTCTCCCTTCTCCTTTGCTCCAGATGGGAAGACCAGTAGTTGTATCTTAGATGGCCGCTCACAAGCTTTTAAGACCCCAGACGCTACTCACCAAAGTAGGATATAGAACATTATCTTTATGAACTATGTTAGGCCAATTGATCTAGAAGTCTCCCAAGACTATGGTCCTTAGTCAGTGGCTAATATTTTTGGAAGCAGATCATTAGGCCTTTCTTCTGAGGTGCCTCTGGATGGACTCAAACATCCAACTTTTCAGTTAGCAGCCGAGAATGTTAACCATTTGTACCACCTAGGGACACAATCTGGCACACAATTTGACTTTTTTGTCATAAATATATTTCAATTTAATAATTATGTATTTCACTGTATTTTTAAAATAATATATTTTTTTCCATCAAATTGTTATGTTATAGAAATTATAGTTGAGGAGAAGAATCTGGGGTTGTAGGTAAGTGGAAATGATGGCTATCACAAAAGTGCTAAATAAATACCCAAAGTTTGGCAAATGGACTATGTATCATTTCAAAGACTTTGAACTGTGTGTGTGTGTGTGTGTGTGTGTTAGTGTAGAAAGGGTGCATGGTTAGAATATAAGGATGTGCAGAGGCTGGTAGCTCTAACTCTAGCTTCTGTGCATTTTTTAAAATCATTTTAAATATTGTTTTTTTTAGTGAAAGTTTACACAGCAAATTAGGTTCCTGTTTAACAATTTCTATATATATTGTCCAGTAACATTGATTACAATTTTCTACATTGTGTTGACATTCTCATTATTTCCGTTCTGGTTGTTCTGTTTTCATTAATCTAGCTTTCCTGATCCCCCCTATTCCTCAACCTTCTCATCTTTGCTGTAGGGTAAATGTTGACCGTTTGGTCTCATACAATTTTTTTTTCCTTCAGATTAAAGGAGCATGGGTGATATTGTTTATGAGCCAATCTGTTATTTAGCTGAAAGGTGACAACTGGGAGTGGTTTCAGTTCAAAGTTTAAAGGGCATCTCTGGGCGACAGTCTTGGGGATTCCCCAAGTCTCTATTGCTCCAGTAAGTCTGGCCTTTTTTTAAAAAAGAATTTGAGTTTTGTTCTACAATTTTCTCCCATTCTATCTGGGACCATCTATTCTGTCCCTGATCAGAATTGTTGGTAGTGGCAGCCGAGCACCATCTTGTTCTTTGGTCTCAGGGTACTTCTGTTTATTTTTGAGGGAATAAAACTGATATATATATATATTTGCTTATGCTTCTAGATACGTAAAAACTTTCAAGACAACAAAAACTTTAAAACAAGCAGCCTGTTCTATCATGAGGCTTTAGATTCATACTGATATGCTGAAATCCTAATACATCCACTTACTAGTTGTGTGACCTTAGGAAAGTTATTTACCTCTCTGAGCTTTGGTTTCTTCATTAGTAAATGGTGATGATAACCCCTCACTTTAAGTGCTAGAGTGAGGATTAATAAATACAACATATAGAGAGCACTTAACTTGCACTAGAAAGCATTCAACAAAAGAAGTCTACTATTGTTACTTTCAGAGTCCCTGGGTGGTACAAACGGTTAATGGTTTCGGCTGCTAAGTGAAAGGTTGGTGGTTAGCGTCCACCTAGAGGCACCTTGGAAGAAAGTCCTGGCAATTTACTTCTGAAAAATCAGCTATTGAAAACTCTATGGAGCACAGTTCTACTGACACACATGGGATTTCCAAATTCATGGTTATCTTATAGCCTGAAAGGGCCACTACAGGTCCTGTTATTAAGACAGGGTTCCAAGCAACAGAAAAGAGCACTGGGAGAAGAACATGCCCTTACTGTTTAAAGACTACCATGAGTCCCATGTAATATTTCCACATACACATTATTCACCTAGATTTAGTCATATGCTGTTCCCTGGGTGGTGCAAATGGTTAAACCCACCCAGACGCTCCTCAGAAGTAAGGCCTGGCCATCTGCTTCCAAAAGGTCACAGCCTTGAAAACTCTATGGAGTGCAGTTCTACTCTGCATGCATGGGGTCGGCAGGAGTCAGAATCAATTTGATGGCAACTAACAACAACAAGCTTCAAAAAAGGCTGGCATAGTCTGACTGACTGGCAACGTGCCCACCTAAAAACCAAGGATCTAAGAAATGAGAATGGATATTGTGAGACAATTAGAAATCTCTACCAAAATGAAGGCATTACATTATCTTTGTGAGGAACTATGCCATTAGAATCATAAGGATGTTCCAATAGATAGATGATTAATGCATAGAGAAGCCATGAAGGGCAGCTGATTTATTAGTCCTTCAGCTGCTTTGTTGCTTGAGCTCACATAAATCCAAACACTATAATCACCTCTACAGTGTCAGCACAATTCACCTACATCACATTGTTTGTATATAACTCATAAATGACAGATTAGTTCCAACAAGAATACTTCACGTAAAGATTGACTAAGCAATTATCAACTTGATTTCCATAATTCTTGTCTGCCTAGCAAATATATGTAAGATTCTTGTTTTGGGAAAATCACACACTAATATGATGAACAGAACATTAAAATTTGTCTTCATCTAGAAAATAGATTTTGTAATAGGAATGTTTTATGTACTACACTGCATTGAATAAAATTTTAAAAAAACTTGTAGCACCTAAATCTAAATGATTTCTTACATATCATAATAAAAAAACAAAACAAAACAGACTGCCCATATAGTAAATTTGCATCAGTTATCAAAGCAATCACAAGCAATTAATTACGGTTAATTGTTAGTAATTGTGTTGCTCACACTGGTACTAAAAGATCCATATGGTTGAAATAGCTTCTTTTTGTTATATTTTTTCCTTAGCAACCTCAAATATCTTTCTGTGGAACAATTCTGATTTATTCTAAGTGAGTATACTTCTTGTTTAAATTATGCAATTGATACCAGTTAATTGCAGAAAAAAATAGAAACTACAAATGAGAAAAAAATTAAAACCACACATAATCCAACTACTTGAGATTTACATTGTTACTGTCTCAGTCATCTAGTGCTGCTATAACAAAAATACATACCACAAGTGGGTGGCTTTAATAAAGAGAAATTTATTTCTTCACAGTAAAGTAGGCTAGAAGTCCAGATTCAAGGCATCAGCTCAGGGGAAGACTTACTCTTTCTGTTGGCTCTTAGGAGGAAGGTCATTCTTATTAATATTCCTCTGGACTAGGAGCTTCTTTGCACAGGACGCGCTCTGCTCCCAGCACTTCTTTCTTGTGGTATGAGGTCCCCCTGTCTCTCTGCTCACTTCTCTCTTTTATATCTCAAAAGAAACCAGCTCAAAACACAGTCCAATCCCATAAATTGAGTCCTGCCACATCAATACAACTACTGCCCATCCCCCCTCATTAACATCATAGAGGCAGGATTTACAACACACAGGAAAACCACATCAGATGACAAAATAGTGGACAATCACACAATACTGGGAATCATAGCCCAGCCAAATTCATACACACACTTTTGGGGGACACAATTCAATCCATGACGGTTACTAAATAGGTATATTTCCTTTCTGAAATCTGGTGTGGCCACTCAGCCCACTTTGACTCATTTTTTTCTGTGTACTGGTGTACTCTCTAATTTAAGGTACCAAACCAAAACAAACCAAACCCATCGTCGTCGAGTCGATTCCGACTCATAGCAACCCTACAGGACAGCGTAGAGCTGCCCCAGAGGGTTTTCAAGGAGTGGCTGGTGGATTCAAACTGCCGACCTTTTGGTTAGCAACCTGAGCTCTTCAATACCTGCTAGATCAAAATGATTAAATTTGTTACTCAAATCTTAAATATCCTTAACTTTTAGTTTCAGAGAAAGAAATGCTGCATCTTCCATTAACATCAATTTTTGCTTTCTATATTCTGAAGTTGTTTGGTTTGGTTAGGTACGGCTCCCACTCTTTTACCCGGAGGTGATCACACTGTTCAGTTTCCCTTAGACCTTCTCTTCCCCGTTTCTACTCTTTCAGGCATGCAGCCTCTTGCTTCCACCTTTCAGGATGGTATTATTCCAAGGGCTACTTTCTATCTTTAATATGATCCCGTTTGTTTTTTTTCCTATTTCATAGAGATTTCCTCAGTTTCTAGTCAATTATGAGTTCCTCTTCTTAGTTTTTGAGTAGTTATATATTTTTTTTTAAATCAATTTGAGTGAGGAAGAATATACTGCAGTGCATGTTCAATGTGACATGTTAAATTCTGAAATCTATGGTTACATATTTATTTATATGAGTATTCCAGGAAGAAAAAATATTAAAACTAGGTTGTTCTATCCAGGCAAATGCATATTTTAAACTGAGAGATAATGAAAAATTATTCTCCTATAAAGCTATAGTCACTTAGCAGACAAGAATGTGTGATGATCATTTCCACACACTTCTACCACCAGTGGTTTGTATACATTTCAAAAAATATTTTCTAGTCTGGAAGGAAAATATCACATTTTATTTGCATTTCTTTACTTGTGAGTTCAAGTGTAAATTCCTACTCAAACACCTGATTAAAACTGATATTTGAAACTAATGAATTTGAATTACAAAAGGCAGGCTTACATTAGCTTCATCTTTTTTAATTTAATTATAAGACCATAAACCTCCAAGAGGGCTGAAAATCAAGCCCAAACAATCAGATGATTACATTACCTATGACTTGAAATAGAAAATAATGCTTGTAAAAAGAGTAAATAGGCATAGTTATTAGGCTGCCTTAAAATGTTTCAACTTTTCAGCCATAAAGTAACTTAGCTTTGAGAAATAAATACTGATGAAAACATCTGTTATTTGCACTAGTTGGAGTTCTAATTAACTCTGGATACAGCCAGCTGGCCTGGCTAAATGTCTCTGCAGCTCAACTGGAATCCTATTAGAGCAAACTGCCTAAAACTTTAAATAGGCAGTTTGTAAAACAATTCAAAGTGGCAGCTTGCTGGCAGTATTTTGTCTACAGCTCTAGATAAACTAAACAAAAATACTCACTGGTAAAAGCAAGTGTCTTTGAATACTGTATTTCTACAACTGGAAAGTGAAAGAGGACTTGAATAAAGATACCAGCACTTAAAGTCATGTTGCCTTAAAAAGAATGTTTTAAGTGCTCACTCAACCTATATAATGCCATTTTGACCTCCTTGTAAATCAGTACACATACATGTCCAGAATTGGTATGTAATATGGTTGTCCTCAGAAGTCAGTTATCATATTTACCTATATGTATATATAGGTACACACACACACATACACATACATACACATACCTGGTGGCACAATGGTGAAGCACTCAGCTGCTAACCTAAAGGGTGGCTGTTTGAATCCACCTGGTGACTCCGCAGGAGAAAGACCTGGCGATTTGCTTCCATAAAGATTACAACCAAGAAGACCCCGTGGGGCAGTTCTACTCTGTCACATGAGGCTGCTCTGAGTCAGAATCAACTCAACAGCATCCAACAACAACATATTTAAAAATTCAGTTGATTTAAGAGAAAATATTAATAACAGTATATTCTAGTAAGAGTTTGGGAATTATGTCCTATACTTCCTTTAACAAACAGAAATTATTTTTTTATAGCTTTATTATTATACTTTAGATGAAGGTTTACAGAACAAATAGTTTCTCATTAAACAGTATACTTATTATTTTATGACAATGGTTAACCACCTCACAACAGGTCAACAATGTCCCTTCTCAATCTTGGGTTCCCTATTACCAGCTTTCCTGTCCCCTCTTGCCTTCTAGTCCTTATCCCTGAACTGTTGTCCCCATTAGTCTCGTTTCATTTTATGGGGCTGTCTAATCTTTGGCTCAACAGTGAACCTTGGGAGTGACTTCGTTACTGAGCTAAAACGGTATCTGGGGGCCATAACCTTGGGGTTTCTCCCATCTCTGTCAGGCCAGTAAATCTGGTCTTTTTTTGTGAGTTAGAATTTTGTTCTACATTTTTCTCCAGCTCTGTCCGGGATCCTCTGTTGTGATCTCGGTCAGAGTAGTCAGTGGTGGTAGCCGGGCACCATCTAGTTATACTGCACTCAGTCTGGTGGAGGCTGTGGTAGTTGTGATCTATTAGTCCCTTGGACTAATCTTTCCCTTATATCTTGTTTTCTTCATTCTCCCTTGCTTCTGAAGGGGTGGGACCAGATGGCTGCTCACAGCTTTTAATACCCCAGATGCTACTCACCAAGGTAGAATGTAGAATATTTTCTTTTTAAATGTAAACAGAAATTACCTTGTTCATCATCTCCATAAGTACAGGACTTGCCCAAATTTTCCTTCCATGACATTCCTAGAAAATAGCATTTGTTCAGCCCTACAGGATAAACCAAGGATACTCATGTTCTGAGATGACCAGCCACCCCAGGATCCACCTGGCCAGCAGAGGGCTGGCACACCCGTAATCCATTAGCAGTACGATTGGAAATTTCTTCTCAAACTTCCCATGATCTTCCTTGCCCTGTATCCCATTCTCCCATTCCCCCAAAATACTACAGTTGTACTCCAGCTGTATTCTCCATCTTAGTACTGAAATGGATTCTGAAGACTAGAGGAGGGTGAAGTGTCCAAGAGATAGCAGTGGGTGCACTACTTTATTCATATTCAATAAACTCTTTTTGAGGTTGGGGCTGTATTACTTTTAACTTTGTACCCTTATAGTACAAAACACAGTGCCGTGTATGTAGTTACTGCTGAAAGTTTACTGGATTGACAACTCTGGGTATCCACCACCACAGTGCTATTTTGAGTTCTTGCAATTCTAAGTATCATAAAATGGGCCTTTAAATAGTCTTTGAAAAACACAATAAAAATACTTTTCATAAAAGGGAGATTGTGATAATATTTACACAATGCCATTACCTTTAATATATCTAAAAATGATAAAAGCAGACTTAAAAACCAGAATAACCTGCAAGAAAAGCAATGCATCACTTTTCTGACATTGTTATTTTTTATTGAAAGGTGAAGTCAAAATTAAAAACCCAAGTTGATTTCCAAAGTGAAAGTTTTTTTTCTTAACCAGCCTCTTCAATGCAAACATTGTCACTTTGTAAAGTACTGCCTTAGTGAACGTACACATGAAAAAAACTGCTAATATTCTGTTGTCATTCCTCTATCAGAATATCAAGCGAAAAACTCACATGTTCAAGGACACTACTAGATATTACATTGGAAGTAGCAAAAAATTGAAATGACTGAGATCCTATAATTAATGGCAAAATGAGTGAATGATCCGCTGCAAATATTAAGCTCTCACATCCGCATTATTACCTGGAGTAGATATCTGAAAGCTATACCTCAATGCAAATTATTATCCTTAGAGATTAAGAAAGCAGTGAAGTGTTAATAGTGCAGTTTTCTAGATTCAGGACAATGTTCCAATCCTAGTTCTACCATTTACTAGATGTATGACTTTAGGATTGAATATACCCATGACTGCAAAAAGAACGAACAAATCAGTCTTGGAAGAAATACAATTAGAAATATTCCTTAGAAGTGTGGACGGCAAGGCTTCCATTCGCTTACTTTGAACATATCATCTGGAAAGATCAACCACAGAAAGGGACATCATGTGTGGTAAACCAGAGGGTCAGTAAAAAGAAGGACAACTCAATAAAATGGACTGACACAATAGCCACAACAATGGGCTCAAACATACCAAAGATCATGAAAATGGCACAGGACCAGGCGACATTTTGTTCTGTGATACATACGGTTGCATGACTCTAAGAATGCTACTTAACTGGTCTAAGTCTCAGTTTTCTTGGAAAATAACAATAATAGTACCTACCTCATAAAGCTGCAAATATTACACAAAATAATGCATAAAGAATGCTTATTACAGTGCCTGAAACAGAAAAAGCTCTAAACATCTTAGCTATTATTTTGATCATTTTGTGAAGGAAGAAGACATTAGTTGAAGAAGAGTATGCTTTTAAAACAAGCATTAAGCAACAAATATTCAAAAAATGTAATTTTAGGAAATTTTATAGTATCTCAACTTAACTTAAAAAATGTAGAAAAGTTATCCAAAAAGGACACAATTAGTATATAACTAGGTCAGGGAGTAATTTTTAAAAATTATAGTTTATGTATGAACTAACAACTTCTGGGGTGAGACTTCACTCAAATTAGAAGATTTCAGATACACAGAAGTTCACATCTGAATGAACATCCCCTTTGACAAATCTGATTTTAACTTTATTCTAAACTTTACATAGGTTGTTACAGATACCACTGATGTCTCCATTTAGATTTACTCCAAATGGTAGAAAGAATTGTTGACAAATTATCAACAAGGCAGTAAAGGTGATTTTTGTTTGTGGGATGACAGGGGCATCCTCTTAAAGAATAAAATATCTGAAGCAGACTTGGGATTAGAATTCTTTGCAGTCTGTCTTTTCTGGATAATGTTTTAAAAATGCCCCTGGTGGCACTGTGGTTAAGAGCTCAGGCCGCTAATCAAAAGGTCAGCAGTTAGAATCCACCAGCTGCTCCTTGGAAACCCTATGGAGCAGTTCTACTCTGTCCTATAGGGTCACTATGAGTCGGAATTGACTTGATGGCAATTTTTTTTTTTTGGATTATCAGTATATTTTAAATCTGGGATTCATGAAACTGAAAACAAACAGTAGAATCTTCTATATAAAATCACTTTAAGATGACATACATTCTACAAAGTCTGACATTTTTAAGTTCCTTTTGAAGACTAAATATTTGAAATATATATTAAAATACTTTTCCTTTCACTGTTTTCAAAATATAAATTAATTTAAAATATAAATTTAATCTTGAATTTGTCCAGTTATGAAACATGTTTCAGTCATAAACCAAAGCAATTTTACTTGTTCAAATTACACTTGGCAAGTCATCCTTAAAGGAGTGGCTGTACACCCCCTACTCCAGGCCAGTGGCTTCAGAGGCCACTGGGGACGATGAGCAGTCAGGGGCTGCAGGTTGTCTTCTAATTAAATTGAAGTAGCTACACTTTGTCACATATTGGGGGTTCTACGTAAGATATTGTTTAAAAAATAGGTTTCATAACTAAAAAAACAGAAAAAAAAATCCGAAACCACTGATTAAGGAAACAGAAATCTTCCAGAAGAAAAACTCATGAATTCTATGATTTTTCTCTCTCCTTAGAGACACTGGCTAAGTGGACCATGTCCAGGAAATGTTTTTTCTCTATTATTCCATCAAGAAAAGTTTTGTTCACATTTCATGTAACTTCAAATTATGCTACTTGGTACAAGAGTTTAAAAACCATAATCAAAACACTACACACTGGCAAAACATGTTTGAGTGTTAAGTGTAAAATAAGAAAGTTCAAAAACAAAAACATCTTTGTGATTGAGCAATTCCTTTAAAAGTACACATTCACAAAAAAAGTTGCCAAGTGTTGAGTAGGTTTGGAGAGACAGAGGGGTGAGGCTGACAAAAACCTTCATGAAGGAAAGGACACTTGTGCTGGGCATTTAAAACGTTATCGGTAATGGTTGCACAACATGATTAATGTAATTGGTGCCACTGAATTGTACATGTGAAAAATGTTGAATTGGTAAATGTTATCTATATTTTTACAACAAAAAAGAAAAAAACAAAACAAAAACCCAGATAGGATTAGGAGCAAAAAAGAAATGGTCAAATAATTTTCCATGAAAAAGGGAACAGAATGAGCTAAGGTATAAAGGAAAGAAATGTTTCTAAGGAGTGACAAATAGCTCAATTTGGCTGGGACATAGGTGAGGTGCAGTAAAAGGAATTAAGATTGTGAATTTAGGTTGTGGTCAGATAATGAAAGGTTCTCAATACCACAGTAAGGACTTTCGCTTTTTTCAGTAAAAAAATGAGAGTAATAACAACAGAGATTTCAAGTATGAGGCAGATTCCAGAGATATTACAGAGTTTGTACGAACAGAATTCGACAACCAATTGGAGGTTGAGTGGATGAAAGAGAGAGGTATTAGACATGATCCTAAAGTGGATTATTTGGAGGGTTAGTACTATAAGGATTTAACAGTTTTTAAGCTAACATTCATACATGGATTTGTTTATATGAAGGGAACTTCAAAAACATAACCAAAATATTTGACTGAAACCAATTTTATTTTTCATGCTAAAATTTTTACAAAGTTTATTTTGTCATACACAATTACAAGAGCAACAGAGTTGAATTTAAAAAAATAGCATTTCTATTCATTTGTTACTATCATAAGCGTGTTTTGTTACATGAACAGCAACAAGTTACAAGTACAGAACAGCTAAACTTGGAAATTTAGTAAGTGCATCATAACGGGGGCCACACTACACGATAGAAACAATGAGTAAGTACTTGTTATGGATTGAATTATGTCCCCTCTAAAATACGTGTTGTAAATCCTAACCTCTACGCGTGTGGTTATAATCCCATTTGGGAATGGGTTGTCTTTGTTACGTTAATGAGGCAGGATCAGTGTACAGTGTGTCGAGTCAATCTCTTTTGAGATATAAGAGATGAAACAAGCCAGCAGAGGAGAGAGGAGAAGAGCGACGCCAAGCCACATGAATATCACCCAGAAGCAAAAGCTAAAAAGAGACAATGACCTTCCTCCAGAGCTGACAGAGACAGAAAGCCTTCCCCTAGAGCCAGTGCCCTTAATTTGGACTTCTAGCCTTATAAACTGTGAGAAAATAAATTTGTTTGTTAAAGCCATCTACTTGTGGTATTTCTGTTTTATAGCAGCACTAGATAACGAAGACAGTACCCAAACATATTCTCATATTCTCTATTATTCTTCATCCCACAATTAAAATCAAGGGCTAGAATCTAACTAGTAATACAAACATAACCAGTAATTCAAATATCTGACCAGGCAAGTCAGTCAGCAAGCATTCCAAATAATTTTCTAAAATCTTTAGTTCTAAAAGGAAACAAGACAAAGCACACAAGGCATGGCTTGCTAACATTTTATGCTCAAAACAAGCTATTATACAATGAAATTCTGCATCTAGGAAAAAAATAACACCTTTGGCAATTTGGCATTGTTCCATCTTACACAATAATCAAAGGGTGACTAGTACTCACAGCACTTAGAATCACGCAACTATAGCTGATATAGTGTCTCCCAGACTTCTAGTTTCTAAAATTCTGGGGGAAGTGAGGCAATTTGAAGTGTAATAGTCTACGTGGTAGTAATTATTACCTCTTGGCCATTTTTGTATACAAAATATGCTGAAAACACTTCTCTTAAACACATTTCAATTAATGTAATTAAACAGAAGGCAAAAAGTTCCTTCTAGAAAAGTTAGATTTAGCTATGAAAAACTTGCCATATATTTTTAAATTAATTTATGGAAGATTCTTAGGGTCAAACACAGACCATAATATAGTCTTCAATTTAAAGCCTGTGCTAAATACATGTATAAAGAACTACATAATCGCGTCATTTAAAAAATGGAAATTACCATTTTCATCTCCATAACTGTAAATGTATTACTTGCTTTTATCCAAATTAAGGATAATTTCAAAAATCTACTCTAAAATTTATATTGATTATGCACAAAAACACACAAATATTAGTCCTAATCAGAAATTTTAGTTGACAAGTGAAAATATTTACTTTGAAATAAGTAGATCTGGGATATAGAAGGTTTTGATCCAAGCACATATACCATATTTTCATGCAAATAACACATGTATTCTAAGTTTGCCAGCTCTGCCCTCCCCCCATGAAGTATTTTCGTAAGTGCTGCTATGTCAATTCTTTTACAAGTTGCTGTAAAAAAAAAAAAAAAAAAAAAAATTAGCATGTTAATGAAAATGCCTTGCAGGGCAGGGCTCAGTTGGCAAACGATGTAGAAGGTATGCACTATTTGAGTAAAAATATGGTCTTTTATTTTAATGTAAAAATAAAAACCATACTTTTAAATGCTTAAATTGTTTTATCCCATCCTCTTAAACATTTATTTTTTCCTTAAAATAGTTTAAGATAAACATCTCATTTAAAATCTGATTTTATGAAAAAGAGAAATAAAAGTATCCACTCTTAGATGTGTTTGAGTCAAGTACTTGCTGCCTCTAAGATATGTGAACTAAAAACCATTACCTGATGATATTATGGTAAGTAACCTTTTTCTTACATCCTAGTAACTTGAAATTCAAGTCATACCTCTTCTCAAAGAAGAATTACATGTTAGGTCTTAAATTTTACAATTTTAAAAAGCAAAAAAAATTCTTGTCTGATAAGGATATCTTTTAAATTAATGGCATTTTCATTAGACCAAAGATGTACAAAATAATAAAATATCCTAATAGTCTTATGTATAAGTGTGGCAACAAATGTATTTTAACAAATACATTTTTAAAGGTTAGAGAGAAAACACGTTAAATAGCAATAATGCTTGAGTCAAACAGAACTGTTTTCAATTCAAAATCTGTCACTTTCTAGCATATGCATATTTCTTAACTTCTCTAAAAATCAGTTTCCTTAGGTGTAAAATGGGGGAGAATAACAGTATCTAGAGAACTGTTTTGAGGAATAATAATATATAAAAGACGTGCACAGTATCTGACAATAAGTATCCAATAAATATTAGCTTTACTGAGCAGTGCCTTACTTTGGGAGTACTCAAACTGTTTTCCTAAAAAAGATATGATTATTATATAAGAAACTGTTTATTCTAAGAACTGTAAAAAACAAAAATGTGGTTGGAAGAATTGGCGGCATGCCCTCCAATGATATTGTATAATTTATATTGTAATAAAGATGAAGCTAAGTACCACAAATGATTTATTAAGGCTAAAGTTTCAAGTTTCCTAATAAGTTACTTCTGCTGTTTTGGCAGTCACTTATCTATTTTAGCACTGTACTGTGCCATTCCCAAACTATAATTCAGAAGATCTGAAATGAGTTATATTTTCTTATAAACTTTGAGAGAAAATAATCACCTTGGCCTAAACAAAAAAGGCCTAGAAAAATTGCATACAAATAAAACTACACTCATTCAAATGTGATGTACTAGAATGAAGATGGTCATTTAGCAATTCTTAACAATTTATCTGATATCTAATTTTTCATATTGCTCTTATTTTCAAATCTCAAATATATCAACCTCTATTATTTATATTTTCTCTGACATTATGTGATCAAGGAACTGCAAATTTTAACAGAAAAACTGTGCTATACATCATGCTCCAATGTGATTTTCTGTTTATTCCCCACTTACAAAATTTCAAATACCTGTTTAGAGCTATCAAAATCTGAGTCCATCAGCACTACTTTGATTATTGACTATTAATTCTGTGACCTTTTTCTCTTAGTTTTTACTCATACTAACCTAAGCCAGGCAGGGCTGTCCAATGGATATTTTAAACGACAGACCACAGACATGGGAGACAGAAAAACTAGATCTGGCCCCAATTAAACTATTTACTAACTGTATGACTTTCAGGAAGTCCCTCAACTTTCTCCACATCCTTTCTTCCTTCCTCTTTTAAAATATTAGGACCCTATCACCCTCCTCTGTCTGACTCATAGGACTGTGGGGAATTGTGTAAGAAAAGATGTGAAAGAGCTCAGAAAAAGCGAAGTGCTATATACATAAGGTAGTATCAGCATAGTTTGCTATAGTATGGGTTAGAAAGAAGTGTCTATTAAGTTGTAATGTAAGAGAAAGTTACTACTGGAAGCATCAGAAACAAATTTGTAACATCTTTAACCATGTCCTCTGGATAAGGTCTGAGAGCACTATTAAAATATTTTAAAAAATGTTTCGATACTTATCCTATTACCATTTAAGAATAGGATTGGACACTGATCTAAGTTAAAATCTCATTCACTCTTTCCAGATTTTTTATGGCTATAATATTCTCACACCTGGATGCATTTGTGTAGTGTTACTTATTTACAGCCTGTTTTGTTCCAGCTTATCCAGGTAGCTACTTAACCCCTCTCTAAGAATAGGACAGGCATTTTTTTCCCCTACCATTGTTTTCACTTGTTTTAAATTCTATTGTTTCTTGACTTAAACTCTATACTGAAACTAGGTATAATAAAGGGTTTTTAATCTAACAGGTTATAATAAAGTTTACCACTTTTTGATTTTACATATATAGAGTTATCAAAATACTGTATCTCTAGGTCACTAGCTAAATGTGAAACTAGACAGGTGACTGGTTAGGTATGCAGGAAGAGATTTGGGAGCCCTCATCTAGATATAGGTGACTGCTGACAAAAGGGGACCAAGATCACGCTCATTAATAGTTAAAGATAATGAGAAAATTAAAATGAGGAAGATTTCAAAAATACAAATAGAATCAATACATTAGAGAAGTGTATAGTTTCACGCACACACACAAAGTAGTAGTCAGCAAACATAACAGAAGAAAAAATAAAGATTGGGCTTGACCAGAAAATCTGTAGTGAATTTAAAGCAGTGATTTTGGTTTAATAATGTTGGGTGAGACAGCAATGAATGAAAGGAATACTGAGTAAGGAAGAAGTTAGCCAGCACATTCCACACATTTAAAATGTGCATTCAGGAAAATCTGGAGAAAATAATTATGAAAGCTAAGGGGAGACCTGAGTGTTCTTAAAGGCAGAAGAGAGGGATTCATTAGCTCTAAATAATTACCGTATTTTTATACAAATAATACACACGTTGTATGTTTTTTGCAAACTGTGCAACCCCCTTCACCATACATTATTTTCAGAAGTGTGCTATACCAATATTTTTTTACATGTTATTGACTTCAATTTTTCTTTCTGTCCAATGGACTTAATGTTACCAGGATAAAACTGATCTCAGGGAAACTTCATTTAAGGTAGGTATTTTCCTAAACCAAGTGCAACCAACGGTGAACTGAACAGGTTTGTGACGGAAATGGGACACCAGGTTGAAACCAAAGAGTATGAATGAAGAGTTACAAATCAGTAAGAAATGATCTTAAGCTTAAAACTACATGATATTGTCTATATTTTACTACTTTCATCAATTTTAAATTGAAACATAACGTTTGATAATCAATGTCTTTGAAATCAACAAATAAAGTCACCAGAAGAAACTGTGTTTTCATCTTAAAATAGGCCATTTTAGTTTATTCATTATCATCGTCATCATCTGACGCCTGGAACCCTTCAAAGTTGACCATCTTTTGCTCCCTGTCATATGGAAGTTGATGGCCTACATTCTCATGGGAAGGCCATTCCTTTCCAGGAATTTAGAAATCCAGGTGAAACCCACTTAAAATCTGGGATTCCTCTTTCATTTGCCAGAAACTTCACTTTGATCTGAATTGTGACAGTAGAGACAGCTTGATTTTGTTCTCTTTGAGAAATAATCTTTCAAGTTGTTCTCCAACTCAGGCCATTTTGCTTTGGGCCCACAATATGAGCATTTTCACAGATTTATTTTCTCCAGCTCCTTTTTCTCCCTTCTCCATTTGCAAATGGACGACTCTCCAACTTCTCTCTCTCTTACTGCCACTCTGTTGCTTGTTTCTTCCACCCTTGCAACGACTTTTCAGGTTGAAGCTGGCGCTGTAGGACTTGCATTTAATTCCTGCCGTGATCCTAAAGCTTTCTAAGATTTAGATTTATAAACTGATAAAATGTGCACAATATAATCGGTAACTGGCTGCTTCTAGTTAGAGGGATCACAAAATTCAAATGTCAGGTACACAGGAAGCAAGAGTTTTTTATATGCATGCAAACATATAACTAAGATGACTTATGATCACTGATCAAAGACATTCATGCTAATAGGACATAAGACTATTAAATAAACATACCTAATAGAACTTAATGGTTTCACTTAAGATGATCTGATAAGGTTTTCACATTCAACTGTTGAGCCAAGAGCAACTATGTATCAGTTTTGCTTTGTTTACTCCTCCAATTAAAAGCCAGAAAAGGTGACTGTGATAATTACATCAATGCAGACTGAATCAAAATTCCTACTGATAACTACTTGATGTCATTTATGCCAGTGCAGGCTTTGCTTTGTTCATGCTTCCAACTGATAGCATGTGATTTATGGACAGGCTTCAGTAGGTTCAAGGTTTTGATTGATGACTCAAAAGTAACAGGGATATAATCATCAACTTAAATTAACAGAAACAAATGCAAAGTTGCAGTTGTTTATTTTCCGATTATTGGGGTACTATCAAACTCAAGCCATCACTTCTTGACCATGGCCTATACCTTTATTATACAAACATGATCAAAAGCATCATTTTTGGAATGAGGCCAAAATTCACTTCTGGAAGTGTCACGAGACAAGCGTAGTATACACATGGGCATGCTACGCCAGAACTTTTTATATAATTTCATCATTTCCATGTGTTATAGGTGTGTGCACGTTATTTACGTGGGCACGCTATTTGCGAAAAAATACCGTAAATGGAGTTTATGTTTTATAGTTGAGAGAGGCAGGCTGATAAATAGGTTATGTTTCAGATCTAAGTTAGGCACTTGGGGATGGGGAATGCAGGGACTGACCTGAATTTCATCACTAAGAAACAGAAATAAATTAATCTCAAGTCTCTTACTTTTTGGTATTATACCTCAGATCCCAGACTCAGTAACATGTAGTTTAAAAGGTACTTAACTTGGTGAATGAAAAGGCGAAAAGACCAAACAGAAAATGTATTAAAAATGTAAAATAGCAAAGTCAGTCAGTCAATAATGTACACTTGAAAACAATTTTAAATAAAATCAAAACTAAAGCTAGCAAACTTTTAGAGCATCATATCCATGCGATGTCCGAGTGGTTAAATTTTTAAAAGCACTATAAAGGTTTGACTTCAATATAGCAGTCGTCATTTAGTGGTTTAATGATCTTGAATGATTTCTACAAAAGAAATAATTCCCTCCTTTAAAACATTCATAAAATTGATGACTTCAGTACCTAAAGGGTTTTCAAAATTCTTTAGTATGAAAAGCAACATAAAAAAAGTGGATCATCAAAATATGTGATTTCAAACCTACTTTATGCCAGATGCAATATGTAATGGGAACCATATTCACATTCTACAGGTTTCTGGATTTCATTTATTTTTCTGAGCAACTTACTTTAGTTTTGAATCTGCACCACTTTATTTGACACTTATTAAAGCTATATAAAAGCCATGCACAGTTTATTTACAATATTGCACATTAAATGACTACTTTTGAAGATCACACAAAAATGTCACAAAACTGTAACTAACATGGAAAGACATGAAACACATTATTTAGGGGTATTAAAAAATTTTAGGTAAGGAGTTTTGCAAAGATTATTTTGGTTTATAAGTATTATGCAGGCACTAGCTTGAAATAAGACTGGCAAAACATGCAAATGAGAATTTCAACAAATGAAAAGCTAAAACCTTTTAGCTAAAATATCAAGTAGCTTAAATACTACCATGTAACAATGGGAATTTATAAAATAGGAAAAAGGTTATTCTTTAAAAGTCTTCCATGAATAACAGACTCTCACTAATTCTCTATAAAAACATTCAGAAATAAAGTTTTCAAAATACGTTCATCACTGAAATTATGTTTTCAGTAGTTACTGGAGCTGTGAATTTTAAATCATTATTTATTGTCCTACAGAGGAAGTTGCACTTTTCCCCTACAGGGGGGAATGAGGGGAAGAAAACCAATTGGTAAATTTAGATTCAAGTAAAATATCCTGATACAAATACACTGTTAACACCAGAATGGAGAGCTTCAATAACTGCATGTCCACATACTTTTAACTGTACTCTTAAAATAGGAGTGTAAACTTAAGGTTTGTTCAATTTACGATCTCCTATTAAGAAGTACCTTATCTCTGAGAGTTTTAAAAATATCAATACGCATTTCTTCTTTTCCAGCTGTATCACTTTCAGTTTTTACTGCTGTGGCTGAAGAACATTTAGATATTCAGACTGGCCCAACTGATAAGTTGTGTTCCTTCCACAATCGACATACTGGTACCTCTCCTGGGATATCTGTTCAGAGTGCCCAAAGTATGTTGTTGTCACAGTAACTCTAAAAATAAAATAAATGCAGAGAAACAAGAATAGTTATATAAAAAAGTTTTCTGAAGTGAAAATACTCTTAAACATACAAATTCTCTCCAGGGAGAGATTCTTTGATTAATAACTTAATACAGTGAACGGAGCCCTGGTGGCATAATGGTTAAGAGCTTGGTTGCTAACCAAAAGGTTGGCAGTTTGAATCCACCAGCTGCTCCTTGGAAACGCTATGGGGTACTTCTATTTTGTCCTATAGGGCCGCTATGAGTCAGAACTGACTCAAAGGTACCTAATGACAACAATATTCTGAACAGGCTCCTGAACGAGTATTTCCCCAACAGACAACCGCAACACTAGGTGAGCAAGCCCTATCCAAGTAACAAAACACAATAAATGCAATTTTTGAAAACATTTATCGCCAGTTAGAAATACGTAAGTTCTGAAGGCGGGGCCAAGATGGTGGAGTAGTCGGAAGCTTCCTGTGGTCCCTCTTACAACAAATACCCAAAAAAACAAGTGAATTGATTATATACGACAATGTAGGAGCCCTGAACATCAAAGGTGAAGTTGAGGAATTAGACTGAGTAGCGGGGGAGGAAGAGGTGGTTCGGAATCAGTGAGGAGTTGCTAGACCTGACCTGATGGGAACTGGCACCCTTCAGGCTGGACTGGCTCACATGCATGGTTGAGGCAAGCAGCGGCGCATGGGAGGTGTTTTCCACATCATGAGAACCCCGGTGGCACACAGTTTACTCAGGCATCCAGAACCAGTGAAAAGCAGTGCTCAATTGGCAAAAGGGAAGTACTTGGTTCTGACCTACTAGATGGATCAAAGAACACCCACTTTAGGAAAAACCTCTTTCCCGTTTACCTGCCCCCTCCCTGCTCTGCACTGGGTCCCAGGCCAGCTTCAGAGATTGCCGAGTCACCTGGGCCAGAAGTAGGACCCATCACGTGCCCTGAGCCATTCTCCTGGCCTTGGAGAGGGAACAAATTAACAAACGGGAAAAATAATCTGCCAGCTCCCCTAAGCCAGGAACTCAGGGTAGACACAGCTCCTTTGCCTAGGCACACGCACAGGGAATCCACAGACTGAATGCCTTTCACATCTGCATAGACCTGAGTGGGTACATTTCAACAATGCAGGCACTCATTACCACAGTACAATAGAGTATATACCTAAAGTGTAACTTCAACTATATCAGCTATATGGTGAAGTGGCAGGTTTGTGACATTTGACACTGCTCTGCCCACTAAGCAGGGTCCTCATCTACCCACATCAGGGGCCTGAGGACTGGTGGCTCCACCCATGCCATCTAGCCACCCATGACAGGGGTCAAAGAATAAGTGGTGCTCCCAGTCCTTACAGGCAACAGCACTGGGTGTTCACAGTCCACTGCAAAACCCACCCATGTGCTCTAGGGAACAGGGACACACTTTCCTCCCAGACACTCAGGGGCAGCTGTCAGCCCCCTCCCCTGCTCAGTGCGTGACCCCCTACTGCAGACAGATACCTGTGCCTACACCAATCACACATGCCTGTCTAGGACTGCAGGTGAGAGCCTGCATCACACACTTGGTGACCAACTACTTCGACACTTGAGCTGAATTCATACAAGAAAAGGAAACAGACTCCTGGTTCACATACCTAGTAACAGATCTAACCACCTCATGACAGGACGTTAGAGCTTCGAAGGTGCCAATAAACAAACTAGTTTACATGAGGAGCCTATCTGGCCATATCAAAATGAAACAAGAAGCTAGGACACAGTAAGCAAACATAAAATAAATAAATACAACAACTTATTGATGGCTCGAGACAACAGTCAATATCAAATCACACAAAGAGGCAGACTATGATGGCGTCAGCAAGCTCCCAAAACAAAGAATCAAGAAATTTTCCAGACGAAGAGAACTTCTTGGAATTACCGGAGGTAGAATACAAAAGATTAATACACAGAACTCCTCAAGAGATCAGGAAGGAGACAGGCAAAACGCAGAAAAAGCCAAGGAACACAAAGACAAAGCAATAGAGGAACTTAAAAAGGTTATTCAAGAGCATAATGACAAATTTAATAGGCTGTAAGAATCCACAGAGAGATAGCAATCAGAAATCCAGAAGATTAATAATAAAATTTCAGAATTAGACAACTCAATAGAAAGTCACAGGAGCAGAACTGAGGCAAAAGAAGTCAGAATTAGTGAGACTGAAGATAAAGCACCTGACCCCAACTTACTTGAGGAAAAATCAGATAAAACGATTTAAAAAAAAATGAAGAAACCCTAAGAACTATGTAGGACTCTATCAAGAGGAATAACCTACAAGTGACTGGAGTACCAGAACAGGGGGGATAACAGAAAATACAGAGAACTGCTGAAAATTTATTGGCAGAAAACATCCCTGATATTATGTAAGATAAGAAGATATCTACCCAAGATGCTCATTGAATCCCACATAAGGTAGATCCGAAAAGAAAGTCACCAAGACATTTTATAATCAAACTCGCCAAAACCAAAGATAGAGAATTTTAAGGGTGGCTAGGGATAAACGAAAACTCATCTACAAGGACAGTCAATAAGACTAAGCTTGGACTGATCAGCAGAAACCGTGCTGGCAAGAAGGTAATGGGATGACATATATAAAGCACTGAAGGAAAAAGCTTGCCATCCAAGAATTATATATCCAGCAAAACTGTCTCTCAAATATGAGGGCGAAAGCAGGGCATTTCCAGATAAACAGAAGTTTAGGGAATTTGCAAAAACCAAAGCAATATTACAAGAAATACTAAAGGCAGTCCTCTGGTTAGAAAATCAATAACATCAGATAACAACCCAAGACTAGAACACAGGACACAGCAACCAGATATAAACCCAGATAGGGAAGTCACAAAAATAAATCAAAGCTAGCACACTGAAAATAGGGAAACAGATGTCAATATGTTGAAGACAACAACATTAAAACAAAGAAGAGGGATTAAAAATGTAGTCACAGATTTTTATATGGAGAGGAAGTCAAGGCAATATAAAGAAATAAAAGAGTGGTTTAAACTTAGAAAAATAAGGGTAAATATTAAGGTAACCATGAAGGAAACTAAGAATCCTACACATCAATACAAAAAAAAAACGAGAAAAATATGAAGACTCAGCAAATACAAAATCAACAATGATGAAAAGAAAATACATAAAGAAAAATGACTCAGCACAGAAAATTAAGTGGAACAAAGAAACTGTCAACAACACACAAAAAACGACACCAAAATGATAGCACTAAACTCATATCTATCAATAATTATGCTGAATGTTAATGGACTAAATACATCAATAAAAAGTCAGAGAGTGGCAGAATGGATAAAAAAGATCACGATCCATCTATATGCTGCCTACAAGAGACACACCCTAGACTTAAAGACACAAACTAAAACGCAAAGGATGGAAAAAAATGTATCAAGCAAACAACACTCAGAAAAGGGCAGGAGTGGCAATATTAATCTTTGACAAAATAGATTTTAAAGTAAAATCTACCACAAAGGATAAGGAAGGACACTATAGAATGATTAAAGGATCAATACATCAGGAGGACATAACTATAATAAATATTTATGCACCCAACGACAGAGCTCCAAAATACATAAAACAAAAACTCTAACGCATTGAAAAGAGAGATAGACAGCTCCACGACAATAGTAAGAGACTTCAACGTGCCACTTTTGCAACAAGACAGAACATCCAGAAAGAAGCACAATAAAGACACGGAAGATCTAAATGCCACAATCAACCAGCTTGATCTCACAGACATATACCGAACACTTCACCCAACAGCAGCCAAGTATATTTTCTTTTCCAACACATATGGAACACTCTCCAGAACAGACCACGTATTAGGCCATAAAGCAAGCCTTAACAGAATCCAAAGCATCGAAATATTACAAAGCATCTTTTCTGACCATAAAACCGTAAAAGTAGAAATCAATAACAGAAAAACCAAGGGAAAAAAATCAAACACATGGAAACTGAACAACACCTTGCTCAAAAACTAATGGGTTATAGAAGAAATTAAGGATGGAATAAAGAAATTCATAGAATCAAATAAGAATGAAAACACATCCTACCAGAACCTTTGGGACACAGCAAAAGCAGTGCTCAGAGGTCAGCATATAGCAATAAATGCACACATCCAAAAAGAAGAAAGGGCCAAAATCAAAACATTAACACTACAACTTGAACAAGTAGAAACAGAGCAGCAAAAGAAGCCTTCGGGTGCCAGAAGAAAGGAAATAATAAGAATTAGAGCAGAATTAAATGAAATAGAGACTAGAAAAACAATTGAAAGAGTTAATAAGACCAAAAGCCAGTTCTTTGAAAAGATCAACGAAACCAATAAACCACTGGTCAAACTGACAAAAGGAAAACAGGAGAGGAAGCAAATAACCGTATAAGACATGAGATGGGTGATATCACAACAGACCCAACTGAAATTAAAAGAATCATAACCAAATACTATGAAAAACTGTAATCTAACAAACTGAAAACCTAGAGGAAGTGGACCAATTTCTACAAACTCACTATCTACCTAAACTAACACAAAACAGAGGAAGAACAACTAAATAAACCTAAAACGAAAGAGGAGACTGAAAAGATAATTAAAAAAATCCCAACAAAAAAAAAGCCCTGGACCAGATGGTTTCACTGGAGAATTCTACCAAACTTTCAAAGAAGAGTTAACATTACTACTACTAAAGGTGTTTCAGAGCATAGAAAAGGATGGAATACTCCCAAACTCATTCTATGAAGTCACCATAACCTTGATACCAAAACCAGGTAAAGACACTACAAAAAAAGAAAACTACAGACCAATATCCCTCATCAACACTGATGCAAAAATCCTCAACGAAATTGTAGCCAACAGAATTCAACAATATATCAAAAAAATAATTCACCATGACCAAGTGGGATTCAGGTATGCAGGGATGTTTCAACATTAGAAAAACAATCAATGTAATCCACCGCATAAATAAAACAAAGAAGAACCACACGATCTTTATCAATTGATGCAGAAAAGGCATTTGACAAAGTCCAACACCATTCATGATAAAAACTTTCAGCAAAATAGGAACAGGAGGGAAATTCCTCAACATAATTAAGGGCATTTATACAAAGCCAACAACCAACATCATCCTAAATGGAAAAAGTCTGAAAGCATGCCCCTTGAGAATGGGAACTAGACAAGGATGCCCTTTATCATCACTCTTATTCAACATTATACTGGAGGTCCTAGTCAGATCAATTAGGCTAGAAAAAGAAATAAAGGGTATCCAAATTGGTAAGGAAGAAGTAACAGTATCTCTATTTACAGATGATATCATCTTATACACAGAAAACTCCAAAGAATCCATAAGAAAACTACTGGAACTAATAGAAGATTTCACCAAAGTATCAGGATACTAGATTAACATATAAAAATCAGTTAGATTCCTGTACACCATCAAAGAGAACTTCCAAGAGGAAATCACCAAATCGATACCACTTACAATGTCCCCAAAGAAGATAAAATACTTAGGAATAAATCTAACCAGAGATGTAAAAGACTTATACAATGAAAACTACGAGACACTATTGCAAGAAACCAAAAGAGACCTGCATTAAGTGGAAAAACATACCTTGCTCATGGATAGGAAGACTCAACATTTGTGAAAATATCAACTCTACCCAAAGCGATCTACAGATACAATTCAATCCCCATCCAAATTCCAATGGCATTTTTTAATGAGATGGAGAAACAAATCACCAACTTCATATGGAAAGTGCAGAGGTCCTAGAGAAGTAAAGCATTACTGAAGAAGAAGAACAAAGCAGGAGGCCTCCCATTAACTGATTTTAGAATCTATTATACCACCACAGTAGTCAAAACAGCCTGGTAGTGGTAGTGGTACAACAACAGATACATAGACATATAGAACAGAATTAGAATCCAGACAGAAATTCATCCACCTATAAGCAGTTGATATTTGACAAAGGCCCAAAGTCTGTTAACTAGGGAAAAGACAGTCTCTTCAATAAACAGTGCTGACATACTTGGATATACATCTGCAAACAACTGAAACAAGACCCATACCTCACACCATGCATAAAAACTAACTCATAATAGATTAAAGACCTAAATATAAAATCTAAAATGATAAAGATCATGGAAGAAAAAATAGGGACAATGCTAGGAGCACTAATACATGGCATAAACAGAATACAAACCATAAGAACATTGCACAAACACCAGAAGAGAAACTAGATAACTGGGAGCTCCTAAAATCAAACACTTTATGCTTATGAAAACACTTAAACAAAAGAGTAAAAAGACAACCTACAGACTGGGAAAAAATTTTGGCTACGGCAAATCTGATCAGCGTCTAATCTCTAAATTTACAAGATACTGCAAAACCTTAGTAACAAAAAGATAAATAACCCAATTAAAAAATGGACTCGGATATGAACAGGCAATTCACCAAAGAAGACATTCAGGCAGCTAACAGACACATGACGAAATGCTCAGACGGCTAACAGACTCATCACAGAAATGCAGATCAAAACTACAATGAGATACCATCTCACCCCGACAAGGCTAGTATTAATCCAAAAAACACGAAACAATAAATGTTGGAGAGGTTGTGGAGAGACTAAAACACAGTCACTGCTGGTGGGAATGTAAAATGGTACAACCACTTTGGAAATCGATTTGGAGCTCCCTAAAAAGCTACAAATAGAAGTACCACAAGATCCAGCAATCCCACCCCTTGGAATATACCCTAGAGAAATAAGAGCCGTCACACGAATAGATATATGCACACCTCTGTTTGCTGCAGCACTGTTCATGATAGCAAAAAGATGAAAACAACCTAGGTGCCCATCAACAGATGAACGGATAAACAAACTATGGTATATTCACAAAATGGAATACTATGCAACAATAAAGAACAATGATGAATCCGTGAAACGTAACATGGAGGAATCTGGAAGGCATTATGTTAATTTAGTCAGTTGCAAAAGGACAAATATTGTATACGACCACTATTATAAGAACTCAAGAAAAGGTTTAAACACAGAAGAAAACATTCTTTGATGGTTATGAGGGTGGGGAGGGAGGGAGGGGGTACTCACTAACTAGATAGTAGACAAGAATTATCTTAGGTGAAGGGAAGGACAACACACACTACAGGTGAAGCCAGCACAACTGGACCAAACCAAAAGCTAAGAAGTTTCCTGAGTACAACCAAACACTTCGAGGGACAAGTAGCAGGGGTAGGGGTCTGGGGACCATGCTTTCAGAGGAAATCTAGGTCAATCAGTGTAACAAAGTTTTTTAAGAAAATGTTCTGCATCTCACTTTGGCAAGTGGCTTCTGGGGTCTTAAAAGCTAGCAAGCAGCCATATAAGATGCATCAGTTGGTCCCAACCCACCTGGAGCAAAGGGGAATGAATAATACCAAAGACACAAGGAAAATATTAGTCCAAAAGACAAAAGGGCCACATAAACCAGAAACTTCATCAGACTGAGACCAGAAGAGCTAGATGGAGCCAAGCTACTACCAATGACCACCCTCACAGGGAACACAACAGAGAGTCCCTGATGGAGCAGGAGAAAAATGGGGTGCAGAACTCAAATTCTAGTAAAAAGACTAGACTTAATGGTTTGACTGAGACCTGGAGGGACCCTGGAAGACATGGCCTCCGGACTTGCTCTTAGCCCAAAACTAAAACCATTCCCGAGGCCAACTCTTCAGACAAAGATTAGACTGGACTATGGGACATAAAATGATACTCATGAAGAGTGTGCTTCTTAGCTCAAGCAGACACGAGACTAAATAGGCAGCTCCTGTCCAGATGCGAGATGAGAAGGCAGAGAGAGTCAGAAGCTGGTTGAGCAGACACAGGAAATCCGGGGTGGAAAAGAGGAGTGTGCTGTGACAGTATGGGGAGAGCAACTAGGGTCACATAACAATGTGTGTATAAATTTTTGTATGAGAGACTAACTTGAATTGTAAACTTTCACTTAAAAGCACAATTTAAAAAAAAAGTGAGTTCTCACACACTTAGAAGTAATCATAGTTCTTTTAGCATAGGAAAACTGTTAATCAAATGTCAGCTAAACATCAAAATACCAAATCTATAACTCACAATGTTTTATTGGCTTACCGATTGCCACTGAGTTGATTCTGACTCATAGCAACACTTAGTATAGAGCAGAACTGCCCCCATAGGGTTTCCAAGGCTATAATCTTTATGGGAGCAGACTGCCACCTCTTTCTCCCACTGAGTGGCTGGTGGGTTTGAACTGTCGATCTTTTAGTTAGCAGCTGAGCACTTAAACCACTGCGTATTACCCAAGTAATAAACTGATAACACTCCAAAGTTTACTTATAAATTTGCCTTTTTTTTTTTTTTTAAAATTCAGAATGTGTACTCCTATAGAAAAATTGTGCTCAGATTTTCAGGCTGATTCCACAAAGCCTATTTAATCATGATACAGCTAGAATACCTTACTTAGATTTACAATTTAAAAAGTAAAAAACAATACTGCTATAATACTAACTTGAAAGAACTAAATTAAGAAAATGTTCATCATCAAAGCTAATAATGAAATGAAATTAAAAGGAAGAGAGGTAGTTTTTAGAGATTCTTGGGAAGTTTTGCTTACTTTCACTAATTTCATTATGTCTAATTTTAAGAAGTGGGATAGTATGGGAATTATCATTTTTAAAAGAGATTATAAAAATCAAATTATAATTGTGAAGTCCCAATAAATATCACTGCTCTGCTCTTAAATTTAATCCTGGTCTCAAAAAATTTGAAACATTTTTAAAGAAAATTTTGTATTTACAAAAAAAAAGTCAAAATAATGGTATTATATCTCAAGTTACAAATATAATTATGTTGAAAAATTAAAAATAAACATTTAGGAAGAAGAAAGAAAATCACGGTTGACCCAGGCTTCTCCAGCTCATGCCCTAGCATGCCTTCACGCAGTGAAGGTGCAAATCCTGAACTCAAAGGATGGTTATGCTTTGCACTGACCATGACTATGCCAATTCTAAGCCCTAAACCTTCAGACAGTTTTGACACCTAGTCAATTTTATTTCCTATTGAGAATTTTTAGACCAGCCTATGACCTCTTGCTCTACAGGTGCTAGGAAATACGTAATTTGCAAACACTTAGGCTGCTCAGTCTTTCTCATTCTCAGTCCAGCGTCCTTCCACCCTAATCCCATCCTACTTTACTGCTGACTGCCCCAATCTTATCTACCATGCGCTCTGGAGCACCTTTTCAACTCATATCAATGTTTTTTTACTTCCCTTCCTAAACCAGAATCTAGTTCATCCTGGAACAATTAAAAAGCTGATTTCTTCCAAACACAAGGTATCACAGGATAGGACCTGCTTACTCACAGCATATTCCAACACGACTGTCCTTAAAAGACAAAATCTGTACCCCTTTCAGGGACGTCCTACTTGATTTTACTATCTTCTCCTCCTCTTTACTGTTAACAAAAATTTAGCACGGCAGAAAGGCACCGGATGTCGAACTAAGACTTCCTCTTTACCCAACCCCTACAATTTTCCTGAGTTTTTCAATGCCTAGATTCACTATTTATCAGCCATGAGATCCTTCACTACTACTGTAATCTCTCATTTACTCATTTGTAGAGAGGATAATATTTATCCTACCTCACAGCACTCTTATAAAGCTACTATGCCCTATATGCTATAAGCCACTGTGATAAATATAAAGTTTTAACAAAAAATACCTTTCAAAGGAAAAAGAATCATACTTACTGCATCATGAGTACTATGTTATGTACTTTGATGGATATCAGTGTACAGAAATCACTGTTAAAGAAAGTATTTGAATAAATACAAATTATGACATTATGAATTAAAATAGTTTAATTACCATTCCTCTTCCTATGTTAAAGCAAATACAGATACTATTAAGAAAATATAGTAAGCGTTTTATTTATTAAGCATTTTCTGTACTTCAAATACTGATATAATTCATGACTTACTCTAAAATTATATATGCTTTCATACTGCTGCAGTTGGAGAGTATGCAACCATTTGAAATTCTCAGTTACCCAAAAATTCTAGATCCAGGCTCATTATCAAAAGATAGTGGAAACTTATGATTTTTTTTTTTTTAATCAATAAGTGTTAATAATCATTTCAATCTGATTTAAAAGGTTCAAAATTTCAAACCAATGTTAAGAGTACTATGCATTATTACCATTTATAGTCCTGTTATACTAAAGCATCAACAAATACATGAAAATACGGTTCTCATAATATAGTACTATAAATAAAAAGTGACATGGTGTTTATGATCCAAAAACTGAAAAAAAAAAAAATCATAATTTTATGAGTATAAGCATAAGGGAAGTATGACGATGATCACACGCCAGAAGGAATACTCTAAAATGTGGTTCTTTTTCGCCAATAAGATTATGGGGAATTAAAAAACAAACATATTCTTTACACTTTATTCTGTAACTTCATTATTTAATAAGAGAAAATTATTAAAAAGTCAGAACTTACAACATATAACTCATTTCTTCTGCTATAATAGTAGGTACTGTGTAATCAATCTGAAAGGCGAAAAAAAAAAATCAATAGAGAACAGGAGCAAAACATTAAATAGTTCAGATGCATTTTATACCTTCAAAGAGTTTAGGAATCTCTTTAGGAGCTTGATTCTAAGATCTCCTCTTACACATGCAAGGGATATATTCCAAAGTCAAGCTTTTGAGAAATTCTCCTGCCCTCCTCAAGTTAACATGACATGCAAAGTTGAGACTTAGTTAACTCCTTGAAATTATCTCATGACTGAGGCTTACCTGTTTCATATCAAGTGGACCAATACTGGTTAAGTTGTTTAAGCGTGCCTTTCCAATAACCGTTTTTGAAAACTGAACTTGTGCAGTGATGTTTTCAACTTCAACAGAATAATAGTTATTGTTCGTTATATTTAGTGTGTTCTGCAAAAAAAACAGGTAGAAAATGTAGAAGTTATCTGAAAATATGCATGACAAATACATATTCAAATTTATAAAAACAATAACTTCATCTAGGAAGAAAAGTATTACCAAAAGTGTCAAAGAACATCAAATGAACCAATTATCTGGTTTTATGCATGAGCACTATGCATACAATATGCCTACAGTAAACACACAAATTCACAAAAAACAAACAGGCCCAGAAATGTATAGTATATGAATACAGAAAAACGAATGTTAGAAAACGCATTTGAGGTCTTAGCAAAAAGCTAATAAAAATTACAAATTTTATTCTATATGTAACCTGTATTTTTTACTAATTACAAATACATACAGGCATCCATAGACTATAGTTAGAAGCTGTTTCCTATTCTATTATGTACAGTAATGATCTTTTAAAACGTTAACTAGTACTCAAAATAACTTTTCTTGTTTAAAGCAAAAACAAAAACAAAAAAAACAAACAAAAAACAACAACAAAACCCAAGCCCGTTGCTGTCGAGTCGATCCGGACTCATAGCAACCCTACAGGGCAGAGTAGAACTGCCCCACACAGGGTTTCCAAGGAGCGGCTGGTGGATTTGAACTGCTGACCTTTTGTTTAGCAGTCTGATCTCTTAACCACTGCACTACCAGAGCTCCTTTCTTGTTGAAAGGAAAGTAGTATTTTAACTTAAATACTAGTAGAGATTTATACCAGGTCAGTATAGAGGAGAAATAAGATAGATTCAAATCCATTTGGTTGGAAAGAAATGTGTGGCTGCATTATGCCTATACTTAAAGTAACAGCTGGGATCGGTTTCTGCATTTCTAATTCACAACTACTGTCTCAAATTACTTTAGAAAACAGTCAATGAAAACAGAAACAAAAACGTTAAATAAAGAAACAACAGATGATAAATAAAACACCTAAAACAGAGCAATAGATAGCATAAACAAAACCAACAGACACTAAATGACAAATCTGGAAAAAGTATTTGTAAGGCAGACAGCAATGGTTACCATCTATAATGTACAATAAGACCTTACAAACTGAAAAGAAAATGACAAAGGCCTAATAGAAAAAAAAAATAAAAGTGGGCAAAGGATACGAGTAGACAAATTAAAAAGTAACAAATCTAAATGGCCAAGAAACATTTGAAAAGATTCTCAAATTCAATTTGAGTCAGGAATTTGCAGCCAGGAAAAAGGTAATAAAAGTAAAAATGAAATATTGCTTTATATCAATCAAATCAGTAAGATTTGTGTAAGGTGACAAATTCTATTCCTGGCAGGCATATGGATAAAGGGTACACTGCTGTCAAATACGTGATGTGTTACAGTCATTTTGATAAGTAATCTATCAGTATCCATTAAAATAAAAATTATATATATATATATATCCTTTGACCTAGCAATACTACTTCTGAAAATCTACTGCAAAGAAATAGAAACATTAGGATGTTAGTACCAGTGTTCTTTGGAGTGGCAAAAAAAGAAAAAGAAAATAAATGAATGTCCATTAATAAATAGAATGACTTAATCATATTAAGTTCATACATGGAATATTATACAGCCATTAAAGAGAAAGGATTAATTCTAAACAGGTAACATATACAAATCTACAGTATTTGCTACTAAAACAGGTTCTGAAGCTTGGCCAAAAAAACTGGCCACTGTCTTAAATTGTGTTCAAACAGGGAAATGTGTTGTTGTTCCAAATGGCTGTTTAACTGGGAAAATACCCAACAAGAATCCTCCAGTCAAATAAAATGGTTCATAATTAGCATAGCTCTATGAATGTTTTGTGCATACATTTTTTTTCACACAGATATAGTTAAAAAGAAAAAAAGAAAGTCCACAAATTAACAACTTTTTAGAGTATGCAATAAGGGTGAAAAGAACCCTAGTGACACAATGGTTAAGCACCTGGCTGAGAACCAAAAGGTTGGTGATTCGAACCTGCACAGCAACTTCTTGGCAGAAAGACCCAGCTATCTGCTCCTATAAAGACTTCAGCCTAGGAAACCCTATGGGACACTTCCACTGTTACATTGGGTTGCCATGAGTCAGAATTGACTGTCCCGCACCTAACAATAACAAATGAGAATGTATTCGTGGGAGTTCTATTTCTGTCCTGCAATTAAGCAGCGATTCCACTTTAACATATCCTTCCTTTTCATCTCCATCCCTCCCTCTTCTCAACCATCCTACAGACATCTCTACCTCAATTTCAATCAAACCAACCATTTCCACAAGAAAAACCAACTGAGTCCAGCATCTCTCTTCCAGACAAATCACTGCCATATAGATACACCTCCAGGCCTGGAGCCATAAATGATTAGTAATGGCACAACCAACACGCATCTTTTTTTTTTCTTATTTCCTAATGCAGTAGTTTGCAAACCACATTTTTCTCAAAAAAATGTTAACAGGTAAAAGTCTTTCTCTGAGGGTTCCCCCCACTTCTTTATTGTGCTTTAGATGAAGGTTTACAGAGCAAATTAGTTTCTCATTAAGCAATTAATACACATATTGTTCTGTGACACTGGCTGCCAACCCCACGACATGTCAACACTCTCCCCTTCTTGACCTTGGGTTTCCTATTACCATCTTTCCTGTCTCCCACTGCCTTTTAGTCCTTGCTTCTGGGCTGCTGTGCCCCTTTAGTCTCGTTTTGTTTTATGGGCCTATCTAATCTTTGGCTAAAGGGTGAATCTCAGAAGTGACTTCAGTACTGAGTCAAAAGGGTGTCCGGGGGCCATATTCTCAGCATTTCTCCAGTCTCTGTCAGACCAGTACATCTGTTTTTTTTTTGTTTTTTTGAGAGTTAGAATTTTGTTCTACGTTTTTCTCCAGCTCTGTCTGGAATCCTCTATTATGATTCCTATCAGAGCAGTCAGTGGTGGTAGCCGGGCACCATCCAATTGTGGCTGGACTCAGTCTGGTGGAGGCTGTGGTAGTTGTGGTCCATTAGTCTTTTGGACTGATCTTTCCCTTGTGCCTCAAGTTTTCTTCATTCTCCCTTACTCCAGATGGGGTGTTTCTCCAAGGTTTTTTGAAACAGTACATCTTCAAACATGTTAATTTACAACAGAGAAATCAGTAACTTGTACTTTACCTTTAAACATAATAAAGGAATGGTCAGTTAGAAATGGCAAAAATTGTATTTCACAAGTGAAAATTTTACAGTTGTAACAACTATTGATTGCAAGTATGTTAATACCTTGCCAGGAGCTATTCAGAGTCAAATGCTGAAAGGCTAAAACAAACAAACAAAAAACCGTTGCTGTGGAGTCAATTTCATCCCACAGCGATCCCAGAGGACAGAACAGAACTGCCCCATAAGGGCTTCCAAGGACTGGCTGGTAGATCTGAACTGCCAACCTTTTGGTTAGCAGCTGTATCACTTAACCACAGCACCACCAGGGCTATTCAGTGTCAAATTTTGCAAATACTTTTATTTTTTTTTTGCTAGCAATCAACTGGTTATTTTATTTTACCTTCCTGAAGGCATCTTGAAACGCTAAATGCTACCGTAGTACATTTGGTATACAAAGAACTGCCAGTATTTATTACTTGCCATTTTTAGCAGAAACAAGAACGGTAGAGAAGGTGAATACAACAAAGACATACAGAAAGCAATCCAACCAGTGTTACATTTAAAAACATCCTCTCAACAAGGTCAAAGGTACTGCTTAAATGAAAAAAGACTAAGTCAAACATCTGTAATGTAAGTTTGTACTTACTGTGATATTTAAATATATTGTACGCTTTTGAACGTCATAGCTTACATATGCAGATTTTACTCCAATGTACTTCACATCGATAGAGCGAGGGAAAAGGAAAAACACAGCTAATCCGGAAAGGAGCAGACAGACAAACACAGACGCCATCACATACAGCTTTCTGAAAAGGAAAATTGAATAAACAGATATGTATCAAAAATTACATAATGTAACATTCAGAAAAAATATCTTTAACTTGAATTTTTTCCCTATATACTACATTAGCAAGGAAAGACACATAATTTTACCAACTTCTTGCATTTTAAAAGTATTGGTTATGGTTGTGTCAGTCTATTTAAAAGTTTGCAAATGTTCTCTTTAAAAGATGAATTCACTTATATGCAGAGTGGGATTTCAGGTTTAGGATAGATAGGAAATTTACTGCAGTGATTCCCAGACCAGGCTGCACATTAGAATCAAGTTGGAGAGCTTGATAAAAATACAAATTTCAAGAATTCTTTCCAACTCATTGAAAAAGCATTTTCATGTGTGAGCTTTGCCATTATATTATCCCCTGAAGTGATTGCTCATCAGAACCACCTGTGAAGCCCTTTTAAAAAATGGCATATCCACATGTCTCATCAACCTTACTATAATAAATCCTTTTTGAGCTTCCCTATCCCAAAGTACTTAAGTACTCAATTAAAAAAAAAAAAAAAAAAACTATTTACATTAACTCTGCTTTGAAGATACCGTTACACTGTTGCCTTAAAATCAAAAAAGGAGATAATAATATGCATGTAAAGGAAAAGTTCATGAAGTTTTTTTGACCAGGACCAAATGACTGAATTAAACTGTTTTTGCTAATATTTAACTGGTCTTTTTACATGCCTGCCTGGGACTCTTTGCCTAGCTGCTCTTAGCAGAGTCAATCCAAACTTTTCACAGGCACCTGCAATTTGGCCCCTTGTTAGTAGCTATGGGAACTAAGGGAGTTTCACTCAGTAGTCCAAGCCAAGATGTAAAAGAAATACATTCTAAGGGAGGCAGCGACACAGGTGTCTTTTTGTGTAAAGTGGACCTATGAAATGTTTGTTTATAAAAAGGATGTAATAAAAAATTTGTTTTGAAGGGGTCCTGGAGCTAGCCTTATCTAAAGTTTTCCAGACAACTTAAAAAGGTTTTAACAAGCTGTTTCTGGGAAATGAGGTACTGGTACTGAACGGTTATCACAAGTCCCTAAGACATCTGGTTAGAGCTGCTTAACACCAACCAGTGATGTTTTTACGACTCCTCCCGAAACATGTGACTATGATTGAAAATCTCTGCAATTACTCCCTGAAATCAATCACTGTAGGCCTTTGTACCCAATTAACCAGTAGAAGCCCACTCCCCACCTCGTAATCCGTCCTTCTTGTGACCTCAACCAAAGACGAACCAATCAAACTACTGTATTATAATTTCTTTGTTCCTTGGACTGTATCTGTTCCTATTAGAGGCTCTCTTGCTGAAGTTATCAGTTCTCATTTATGTGAGCTGGTGTCTCTTTGCATTCGAATGTTATTTTTTTTTAAACTGAATAAATCCTTCTAAGCTTATTTCAAGGACTGAGTGATTTCATTCTCTACAACAATTTGGAGGGGTTCGTCTGGGATTCTGAAAGCAGACACTCCACAGTGGACCCGAGGATCATGGACCAGAGTTTCTGGTGCCAACTTTAAGGCCATTTGTGCCTTTTTCTGTTTTCCCAAGGGCTAAAACTCCATAATTTCAAGGTAAGTGCTTCTTGGAAAGAACCCCCACTCTTCTGTATTGAGGTTTTTTGAGGAATTATCCAGTCTCTGCTTTTTTTTCTGTTCAGTTCTCAAATGTAGTGTGGAAGCCTTGCTAACTGTTGGTGTGTGTTGTCTTGAACCAGTAAAGTGACTAGTTAATTTTGGGTACCATCTAATGGATCTTTTTTGAAAGAAAGTAGTAAGGCTGGTCTGTTTTCCTCTCCTCTTTGGAGACACATTAAGCTTCTGTGTTGCTGATTTACATACACATTTCCCTGGTGAGATGGGTAAATGGTGACTCCAAAAGGCATTCGGGTCCCCCTGCTGGGACACTTGCTGCTTTCATGGTGGACCATTACTCCAGTAGTGTGTTGTACCTGAAACACTGGCATATCACACAAGGAAGTCTTGAAAACCGGTAGCCTTTTTAGAGTGCTTTTGAAATGAAAAAATTCATTTTCCTGTGCAGCCAACTGGAATCTAAAGGCTCTAAAATTAGGAGAAAGGAATAGTAAGCCTTTCTTGATGGCACCAAGAAGGCTCTAAAAAACACAATGAAAACAGTCTTGCTACCCTGCAAGACGGTGTCTATTGTTGTTAGGTGCCATCAAGTTGGTTCTGACTCATAGTGACCCTATGTACAACAGAACAAAACACTGCCCAGTCCTGCGCTACCCTCACAATCATTGTTATGCTTGAGCCCATTGTTGCAGCCACTGTGTCAATTCATCTCGTCAAGGGTCTTCCTCTTTTTCGCTGACCCTCGACTTTACCAAGCATGATGTCCTTCTCCAGGGACTGATCCCTCCTGATAACATGTCCGAAGTATGTGAGATGTAGTCTCCCCATCCTTGGTTCTAAGGAGCATTCTAGTTGCCCTTCTTCCAAGACGGATTTGTTCGTTCTTTTGGCAGTCCATGGTATATTCAATATTCTTCACCAACACTACAACTCAATGGCATCAATTCTTCGGTCTTCCTCATTCATCGTCCAGCTTTTGCATGCATATGAGGCGAATGAGAACACCACAGCTTGGGTTAAGTGCACCTTAGTCATCAAGGTGACATCTTTGCTTTTAACACTTTAAAAAGTCTTTTGCAGCAGATTTGCCTAATGCAATGCGTCGTCTGATTTCCTGACTGCTGCTTCCGTGGGTGTTGATTGTGGATCCAAGTAAAATGAAATTTTTGACAACTTCAATCAGTGTTTAGACAAGGTGAACTAGTGGAAAAGCTGCACTGTCAGTCTAAAACCCTCAGATGATGCTCCTGTTGTTGCTGTTGCTCCTGCACCTGTTGTTACGCCTACTTCCTGAATGTCACCCCTCCCTCTGCTCCTCCAGCAACTGCCTCCCTTTATTCACCTCTACCTCCTCCACCTCCACTTCTCCTTTTCTATTCTAAAAACACTCCAAATAGAGCTTCCTTACTGTGCTGAGGACTTGGGACTTATAAGGGCCAAAGACAAGCCCCACATCGAGGTGCCTTTTAAAATCAAGCAACCTGACCAAAGTGGACAACTTCCACAAGTAATTTTTAGATCGTAGAGCAAGGCAGAGCTAAGAGCCATGGTTAAGGATTTTCCCAAGCCCAGGGAAGATCCAGGTAAATTTACTGAGGAACTCTGAATTCTCTCCTCTACCTACCAGCCAGAATCCCGCTGGTATTTATTCTCATGTTGCTGGGGCCCGGAGGAGGTCCAACTGTGTATGACTGAGGCCGGATGTTATGAGGGGCAGACTCTGCTGATTCCTTTCTCACTAAAAACCACTAGAGATCTGTTGCTGGAAGTTAGGCAAATTTATCATCTGTCAATTAAAGCAATCCCAAGAGTACTTCCAAAAAACAAACAAACAAAAAGACTGGACCACAATTCAAGCTTGTAAACAAGAGAAGAGTGAAAGTGTACACGATTGTAGAGACAGATTAGAACAATTGTTCCTTAAACACTCAGGATTAAAATTAGATAAGGATGATTCTGAGATTGCCTTCAATTCTATTTCTCTCAATGGTTTGAACCTAGAGTTTCAAAATTGGTCAAATGCCACTGCTTAGACTGGGAAACAGCTCCTTTTAGAAACCTTTTGGACACTGTTTACAAATTGGCTCAAACCACTGAGCAGTGAAATCAGGCCTGTGAACAAGGAAGTAAAACCAGGCAAGATAAACAGATAGGCTTGCAGCTTCAGCAGTTGCAAACTCCCGGAGTGGAGGCATCGAATACTGGAGCCCACTGGGGAGGAAACCAGTCAGAAACCCCAGTGTGTTTCTACTGTAAGAAACCAGGACACTTTAAATGGGAGTATCTAAATTAAAGAATAAACTGGGCATGCTGCCTCCTGTTTCATCTCCAGGAGGATCAGCTTGACGGGACTCTGGGGATCAAAGGGGTTTTTCCAGTAGTGGCTTTAAATAATCAGGGAGAAACTACTATCCGAGTAAATGGGGAAAATTGTAAGTTTTTAATCAACACAGGAGCCACACTGTTAGCTTTGAATCCCACGTTTGAAAAATCTCTTGGAGTAATAAAACTTCTAAAATCGTGGGAACTACGAACTAGGAGCAAATCCTAACTTATTCTCAGCCAATGTTTCTTTAGGTTCTACAGAAGATATGCACCCTTTTTTACTAAGTTTAAATACTTTGTTTAAATACCTTTTATCTAAATGTTTAAGTTACCTTTCATCTGAATGGTATTGTTTAAATACTTTTTATCTAAATGGAATTGTCATTTATAATTTACTGAATAGGGAGAAATACTTTTCAGAAATACCTGATGCTTCTCATCCAGGGATGAGAGAAACTATAGTGAAGACACTCTTGTTATTTTCAGGGACTTACCATGCCTTTATAGGAAGACAACCCTCACCCAACCACTGACCCCTTTCCCAGTGTCAGGCAGGCAGAAGTGCTGCTGCCCTCTCCAGGGCACCCAGCTGACTATCATCAGGATGCTGGGTGGTCCCCTGCCTCAGATTGCCTTTCTACAGTTCCAGAAACTTTCTGAGCCACGTCTTCCACAAACATTGGTCGAGTGTTGTCAGCTGAATTCATCAAAATTCAAATAGATCACTCTAAGCCTTTGCCTAGGGTTTCACAATACCCTATAAAGAAGGAAGCAAAGGAAGAACTAGCCCTAATAATACAAGATTTCCTAAGAAAGGACTTATTATCCCTTGTACTATTCCATGTAATACTCGTTTTCCCTGTATAGAAATCCAGGAATTGAGGATGGTGTTCTGTGCAATACTTACAAACCATTAACCGCGTAGTTATCCCTTGGCTTTCCCATAGTGCCTAACCCTCATCTATTTTAATACTTCTCCTGAAACTACCCATTTTACTGTAATAGGTTTATGTAACTCCTTTTTCAGTGTCCTGGTTCATCCAGAAAGCCAATACCTATTTGCTTTTATGTAGGATAATCAACAATTTACCTAGATAGTTATGTCCCAGGGGTATACTGAAAGGCCCACTTACCTTTCCCAAGTTTTACACACTGATTTACAGTCTTTACAATTCGCCAATGGTTCTGCTCTGCTCCAATACTTTGATGATTTGTTAGTCTGTTCCCTTTCATTACAAGCATGCTTAAAGGACAGTACTGTTATTACAGCATTTGGCCACTAGGGGGCATAAAGTGTCCAAAAAATTACAATTGGCTCTACTTTCAGTAAAATATTTAGAGCATATTATATCAGCAAAAAGAGTTTCCACAGACCCAAAAAGAAAGGATTCAATTCAGGTCTTCCCTATCCTTACCACTAAGAAGCAGCTGAGAGGGTTCTTAGGACTTTGTGGCTACTGTTATGCCTGGATTCCTAATTTCTAGCGAAGAACTTAGCCACTTTATCAGTTTTTAAAGGGACCAGCCCTTGATTCATTTCAGTTATCTGAGGAGGGCAACCAAGCTGTTTTTAAGTTAAAGAAATCACTTTTCACCACCCCAGCTTGAGGATTTCCCGATTATAAAGTGGATTTTTTTCTTTGTATGCCCCAGAAATAGCCAGAAATGCTTTGGTGGTCCTCAGACACATGGCGGGCAGCAGCGATCCATGGAATATTATAGCTTACAATTAGATCCAGTAGCCAGGGAGTATCTCCCACGCCTTAGAGCAGCTGCCACCACATCCTGGCTGATGGAGGCCACAGCCAATATTGTACTTGGGAAATTTTTAGGTGTGTATGTTCCCCATGCTGTGGCTGCAATCTTAAATTCTTCCCTAACCCAACATTTGTCAACGAGCAGGGTAACCTCCTATTAAGTCCTACTTTTAGCTGCATCCAACATTACGTTGCACACCATTAACTCTGTAAATCTAGCTACCCTGTTGCCTATACCTGATGATTTTGAAACTGTCCCTCATGACTGCCTGGATTTAACAGAGCAGTTACTCACTCCAAGACAAGACCTGCAGAACTTCCCTCCCCAATCCTGATTTGATTTTGTCGATGGAATTCATATTTAAAACCAGATTCCTCTAGTTGTCGTTATGAAGGTGGATATGCTATTACATCGACTGAGGTCTGGATGCTACCGGATGTTACTTCAGCCCAACAAGCTGAATTGATTGCACTCACCAGGTCTTGCAAGTTGACGTCTGGAAAACTGGTAATAATTTACATGGATTTGAGGTACTGCTTTGGAATTGCTGATTATCTGGGGATGTTATGGAAACAAAAGAGGTTTCTGACATCCGGAAACCAAGTTAAAAATCCCTGAGTGACGGACCTCCTGGAAGGCCACCTGTTGTATTTTTCCCATTTTTCAGAGATTCCACTGTCTTTATCACCCCTAGCCTTCTGGCTTTGTGGGAAGAATCATAAAAACTCAATTGGTGAAGCTCAGCGTCTATGGGATTGACCTGACTGCAGGCCCTCCCGTTAAGTGTTAATGAAACACTCCTTTCGGTCTGCATAAAATAACTCCTTGTGAGATTGTCATGAGTCGGCCAACGAACTTCCCATATTCAGTAGTCACTGCACATTCAAATTTAATCCAAGCTGATTTATCAAAGTACTGCCAATCTTTGATTCAGTATGCTAGAGAACATGCTACCTTTCTTAAACAGGATTTTAACAATAAGAATATTGAAGAGGCTGCTACCTCTCCTCTTCTATTTGGAGATTATACCATTGGAAACAAACATCAATTAAAGGATTCCCTTGCAAGTGGATGGAAGGGACCCTACTTAGTCTAAGTCACAAATTCTTGTGCTGCCAAATTACAGGCAGTCAAGGGTTGCATTCATTTATCCCAAATGAAGAGAGCCCTGACTCCCAAATGGAAAGCTGAGCCTCAGGAAGGATTAAAATTCAAACATTGCCAGGAAAAAAAACAACAAAAACAGATGACAGCTGGGTGGACTACTTTCCCAAGACCTCTGGACCTGCGTGAAACTGCCTATGCAGCCTGCAGTAAAATTTGGACTGTTTGCCTTTTTCTTTATCGTTTTTGATATCTTAGGGTTGTTAGCTGTTATGCATAATTGAGGAATTATATCCTGGTGGTTTTGGTGATTATATTACATCAACTGTTATCTTTGAAATAAGTTATGTAAATGAGGGCTTTAACTCTGAATTTTTCTTAGTCACTGAGATCATATAATCTTCAAATGTGGGTATTTTAATAGTTTTAACAATCTAACTCATTTGTGGTGCCACCTTCTGACCATTATAGTTATTTCTGCTTAATCCAAATTTGTAACTTGTATGGGACTTTAGGATTACTCTTTTCTTGTCTTTAATTTTTTAACTGTTTCCACCACTTATATTCTATTAACTCCTTGCTATTAATGCCACTGCAGGTTGATTTAGTAAGACCCATGAATTTTGAAATAACATTAAAACTTTTTATCATCAGTATTCTAATTATATTTATCCTTTAACAGTCTTTTTATCCTTCTTTCAGCCTTTCACTGCTGAAGTTTATTTTGTTATCACTATTATTTGTATGCTAACAGCCCTTGTTTATTTCTTTTGGGCTGTGTTTCTCCACTATGAAACCCTTCTTAAACTTTCTGTCCATACTGCTGCTCATCACAGCTCCTGTTATTTCTCGGCAGAATGCTCTTTCTAAGCTTGCTCAGGCAGTTGCACGATCCGCAAATCTTACTGATTGCTGGATCTGTCATCCTTTACCCAAAACTGTACATGAGAACTCAGGTCCATTAACTACTCCCATACTAAATTATAATTTTGTTCCCCTGCTACCATCAACATTAACATCACCTCTAGGTGAGCCATCTGTGTGAGACTGTGGTGTCTTCCTGAGATACCAACTCAACCCCCGGTTCCATGTTTCAATCTAACTCAGGTTGGAGTTAAAGAGTGTTCCAAAATACCCTGGGCCTTCTCTTCAGATTTTAAAAATGATCCCTTAATTTCATATAACACCTATTCCAGATACTGGAATGTGGCTTTTTCAAGAAATTTAACAGCATGTGTATAGGGAAAAAGGTCTTTTTGTGTCCAAATGGGGAATTGGCTAAGGTCAGAACAACTGTGTATTTGCAACAACTCCTTGACAGAAAATTGGCTTGAACAGATAAATTAAACCATCCCTGTCACAGGTAAACACATCAGGACCGGCATAATATGAGCCCTATATGGATATGTATTTTTATGTGGAGGATCAACATACCCCACCTTTGACAATTTAAATCCAAACGATGAGTCATATACCTGGGCTTTATCTTGTTTGGATGGTTGGAATATGACAGGCCATACAGGAATCCCTTTAGACATCCATTCTTACAATGAGTTTATACTGGACTAACCACCTGAAACTGTTAGAAAGGAGGAGAAACAAACGGTCAAGAGATGAGCGTGGGAGAGATGGAGGGAACCCCCTAAAGGAGTTCACTGGTTTAGATTATAGTTTTTTTGAGGATATTCCTCCCATGGTACGGAGTAGGAGATTTACAACATGCCATCCGTAACATCTCCAGGACCATGGAAGGAATAGCAGATGATACTGCCAGTGTTATGACTGCTCAAGAGAAATTACTGAGCTCACTTGACAAAGTAGTTTTGTATAATCAAATTGCCCTAGATTTCCCATTAGCCCAGCAAAGAGGGGTCTTTGCTATCGCTAACCTCTTGCGCATCTGGATTAACATTTCAGGAGAAGACATGATATTGCAAAAATATGTAAAAAGGCCACCTGGTTACACATTACCAAACAAACTGGGTTTTGTTTTTCCTTTTCTGGTATGTTTAGCTAGCTACTCAACGGAGTGGGTGCCTGGATTACGTCAATTCCGTTCTCCAGTATCATGGTTTTAATGTTATTATAATTAGCACTGTTAAATACTGTATGAAAGTAACCACTAATGCCTTGACCCAGAGAAACAACCTGATGCATGTGCACAGGCTAATGTATATGGAGGCAATGACCATTTTTAATGGATTGGAAGAGTCTCAGTTTTAGTTCAACTACATGGTAAGGTCACTGGGCTCTCTAAATCACTAGGTATCCTCCTAACCACTTCAAAAGCTTTACAATAGCATGGTGAAGAAAAACTGAAGCTGCCTAACAGCTAGAAACACCTTGCAGAAGATGAGTTACTCCTCTGTGGGCGACCTAAGACCAGCTCACCCTAATGAGTAGAACTCCTATACAGCAAAAGTAAAAACTAAATGCTTGCTGGTTTAAGAAGCTATCAGGAAGCAGCATAACCAATGGTGATTTAAAACTAAGTCCATGCAAAATAACTAATTCTTAAATTGATCAGAGTATGTTCAATAAAAGCCCTGATCAAAAGGAGGGAAATGTAAAGAAGTAGTTTAGGAAGTCCTTTCCACCAGGATTAAATGACTGAATTAAACTCAAGTTTTTGCTAAATTAAACTGGTCTTTTTACATGCTTGCCAGGGACTCTTATCTGCATAGCTACTCTCAGCAGAGTCAACCCAGGCTTTTTACAGGCACCTGCAATTTGGTTCCTTAATTGCTAGTAGTCATGGGAACTGAGGGAATTTCACTCTGCAACCACGCTAAGATGTAAAAGAAATACACTCTAAGGAAGGCAAAATTGACACAGGTGTCTTTTTGTGTAAAGTGGACCTATGAAATGTTTATTTATAAAAACGATATAATAAAAAAATTGTTTTGAAAGGGTTCTGGAGCTAGCCTTATCTAAAATTTCCTGGACAACTTAAAAGGGTTTTGTTTTAATAAGCTGTTTCTGGGAAATGAGTTACTAGTACTGAATGGTTATCACAAATCCCTAAGACATCTGGTTAGAGCTGCTTAACATCAACCAGTAATGCTTTTATGACTCCTCCTGAAACATATGTGACTGTGATTGAAAATTTCTGCAATTACTCCCTGAAATCAATCACTGTAAGCCTTTGTATTCAATTAACCAGTAGAAGCCCACTCCCCACATTGTAACCCACCATTCTTGTGACCTCAACCAAAGGCTAACCAATCAAATGACTGTATTATAATTTCTTTGTTCCTTGGACTGTATCTGTTCCTACCAGAGGCTCTCTTGCTGGACTCATCAGTTCTCACTTACGTGAGCTGGTGTCAAGAACTGAGTGGTTTTACTCTCTACAACACGCACATACAAGAAAAAATCTTCCATGCCTTTCCTGTGCTTCTAACTCCCTCTGAAAATAACCTCTTGCATATCTCACTTTTTCTTTCCAATTTCCATAGATGGAAATTTATCTTCAAGGTTACCCTCAGCAGCTATAGTTTCAAGAAACTATTTCCTGATATTGCCAATATACAATCCTCAGCTGAAAGCCTACATCCTTTTGTCTTGTTCTGTTTCATATGTCACTTACTTTAATCTCTCCCTCATATTCTAGACATTCAAAAAATTATCAATTTTTCTCTTCCTCTACTCTGTCCTCTTCATCACCTCCTTTCTAAATCCCTTGATGGATTTAATCTTTGTATGCCTCACAACAACTATTAAAGTGTCTCCTGCAAATGTTTTATAAATGTTTGCATATTTTAAGTCACCTGAATTGAGAAATGAGAGTAAAATGGCTTATTAAAAACAAAATAAAACAAAAATTTGCTAAATCACTGTTACAATGCCCATACTGTCGTCTGGGCAAACAATGCAGTCACCACTCACTCACTCTGGACTCTCTCAACTTGAGTAGAGTGGTGATCACCACTGGGGTACCTAATAGGATATGAAAGGAGGGATATCACTGCTGATGTCAGATGGACCTTGGCCAAAAGTAGAGGAAACCAGAAAGATCTTTGCTGTTTTACTGACTATGCAAAGGCGTTCGACTGTGTGGATCACATTGAAAAGAATGGGAATTCCAGAACACTTAATTGTGTTCACAAGGAACGTGAACATGCATCAAAAAGCAGTTGTTCAAACAGAAAAAGGGGATACTGCACTGGAAAAGGCATGTGGCAGGGCTGTATTCTTTCAACTTACTTATTCAATCTATGTGCTGAAAAAATAATTTGAGAAGCTGAGCTATATGAAGAAGAACACAGCATCAGGATTAGAAGGAGACTCATTAGCCACCTGAGATACGCAGACGACACAACCTTGCTTGCTAAAAATGAAGACTTGAAGTACTTAATGTCTTCATGATGGAGGTAAAAAACTACAGTCTTCAGTATGGATTACATCTGAACATAAAAGAAAACGAAAATCCTTACAACTGGACCAATAAACATCGTAAGTGGTTAAAAAAAATTGAAGTTGTCAAGGATTTCATTCTTCCTGGATCAACAATCAACACCCACAGAAGCAGCAGTCAAGAAATCAAATGACGTATAGGGCAAATCTGCAAAAGATCTCTTCAAAGCATTAAAAAGCAAAGTTCCACTTTGATGACTAAGGTGTGCCTGACTCAAGCCATTCTTGTGAAAGCCGGACAATGAAAAAGAACTGACACATCTGAAATGTGATGCTGGCAAAGAATACTGAGTGCCATGGACTGCCAGAAGAACAAACAAATCTGTCTGGAGTAAGTACAGCTCCTTAGAAGTGACGATGGTGAGACTTTGTTTTGCTTACTTTGGACATGTTATCAGGAGGACTAATCCCTGGAGAAGGCCATCATTCTTGGTAGAGAGTCAGCAAAAAAGAGGGAGAACATTATAAGATGGACTGACACAATGGCTGTCTGTAACAATGGGCTCAAATATAGCAATGATTGTGAGGATGGCGCAGGACTGGGCAATGTCTTATTACACATAAGGTCGCAATGAGTTGGAGCTGACTTGATGGCACCTACTAACAACAATAACAAAAAGCAGAAGAAATGCAGTCTTTAAGGCTAATTTTTTTTCTTCTCCATCACTGAGGAAGTACTCTTCTGAATACTCCACTTAATGCCCTGTGAATTATGAGGTTTTCCATACTCATAACTGGAAACAATTATGAGTTGGTGAAAACAAGCATTCCTGGCCCTCTCAGAGCTCTGAGATTGTTACATCTGCTCCTTTTGAGTGGTTCCTTTCCAGCCTCAGGTGCTTTGCTCACACATGTGTTGATCAGTATTCAGTTGAAAACCTGAGGGGCACCCTCTGCAGATCTCTGGAGCTTTCTCTTTGTGTAGGTGTCTCCTCGCTAGCACTCTACCCTGTTAACCAGCTTCTGGGACTCCCAGTTCCATCTCCTCAATTCATGGAGATTGCTGAGCTCTGTCTGGATTCCTTTCCTTGTGCTGCAGCCTGAAACCTTTCTCTAGACAGCAAGTTGGTGCAATCATAGGATTTACTTCATTTGTCATCTTTTTCTTAGATATCACTGTCCTGCACTGCCTGTTGTCCATCCTCTAAAAATACTGCTTCAATTATTTGTCTCGTTTTTTAGTTGTTTTGGATGGGAGGGTAAATCCAGTCCGCTACTCCATTTTGGCTGAAGTGGGAAGCCAATTTATTTGATTTTCTTTTTTTATCTCTTTGCTCTTACTCAGAAATTCCTTCTTAATGGCATTTACATAATTACTTGTTTTATTCTACAAAACCTGTGCAACAATTTCAACATTATTCATAATTTCAACATCAACATTACTACCAACAATGCAACTACTGAGTGCAGTTCAAAATTTTGTTGTCGTTGTCATTTAGAACACATCTCACTAAACCCAGACAGTCAAAATACAATGTTTTCAAATCACTTGAAGTAATTCCTTCATGTACGATTATGCCACAAACTTGATATAGTTAGATTCGCTTGTTTCAGTTTGCTTCAATTTTTAGCGTATTTTCCCCATCAACTTCATCTTCTTAGGTATGTTAAAAAAAACCCACTACATGGTTCTAAAGCTAAACACAGGAGCCCTGGTGGTACAATGGTTAAGCGCTCAGCTGCTAACCAAAAAGTGAGCAGGTCTAACCCACCACTGGCTCTGAGACAAAAAAGACCTGGCAATGTGTCCTGGTAAAGATTACAGCCTCGGAAACCCTGTGGGGCAGTTCTACCTTATCGTATAGGTTCGCTATGAGTTGGAACTGACTCTATAGCACACAAAAACAACAACAAAGCCAGAACAATTAAAAACTATATGCATATAATTATCAGGACACAAGATAAACAACAAAAATCAGCTGCATTCCTCTACACCAACAAGAAAACTTCGAAGCGGAAATCACTAAATCAATACCATTTACAATACCCCACAAGAAGATAAAATACTTAGGAATAAATCTAAACAGAGATGTAAAAGAACTACATGATGAAAACTACAAAACACTACTGTAAGAAACAAAAGACACCTGCATAAGTGAAAAACGTACCTTGCTCATGGATAGGAAGACTCAACATTCTGAAAATGTTAATTCTACCCAAAGCAATCTACAGATACAATGCAATCCCCATCCAAATTCCAAAAGCATTTTTTAATGAGATCGAGAAACAAATCTCCAACTTCATAAGGAAAGGGAAGAGGCCCCGGATAAGTAAAGCATCACTGATGAAGAACACAGTGGGAGGCTTCACACTACCTGATTTTAGAACCTATTATACCACCACAGTAGTCACAACAGCCTAGTACTGGTACAACAGACACATGGACCAATGGAACAGAATTGAAAATCCAAACATAAATTCATCCACCTACGAGCAGCTGATATTTGAAAAAGTCCCAAAGTCCACTAATTGGGGAAAAGACAGTCTCTTTAACAAAGGGTGCTGGCATAACTGGATATCCATCTGCAAAAAAATGAAACAAGACCCATACCTTACACCACGCACAAAAACTAACTCAAAATGGATCAAACACCTAAATAAAAAAACCTAAAACAATAAAGATCATGGAAAAAAAAAAAAAAAGGACAATGCTAGAAGCCCTAATACATGCCATGAACAGAATATAAATTTTAAGTAACAATGCACAAACACCACCAGAAGAAAAACTAGATAACTGGGAGCTCCTAAAAATCAAATGCTTATGTTCATGAAAAGACTTAAAGAGAATAAAAAGACACCCTACAGACTGGGAAAAAATTTTTGGCTATGACAAATCTGATCAGCGTTTAATCTCTAAAATATACTAAAAAACAACAAAAAGACAAATAACCCAATTAAAAATGGGCAAAGGATATGAACAGGCAGGTCGCCAAAGAAGATATACAGGCAGCTAACAGACACATGAGGAAATGCTCAGGCAGCTAACAGATACATTAGAGAAATGCAAATCAAAACTACAGTGAGATACCATCTCACCCCAACAAGGCTAGCATTAATCCAAAAAACACAATAAATGTTAGAGAGGTTGTGGAGAGACTGAACACTTAAACACTGCTGGTGGGAATGTAAAATGGTACAACCACTTTGGAAATCGATTTGGCGCTTCCTTAAAAAGCTAGAAATAGAAGTACCATACGATCCAGCAATCCCGCTCCTTACAATACATCCTAGAGAGATAAGAGCCGTCACACAAATAGACATATGCACAACCACGTTCACTGCAGCACTGTTCACAATAGCAAAAAGACGGAAACAACCTAGGGGCCCATCAACAGATGAATGGATAAATCATGGTATATTCAAAAAATGGAATACTATGCAATGAGAAAGAACAACGATGAATCCGTGCAACATCTTATAACATGGAGGAATCTGGAAGGCATTATGCTGAGTGAATTTAGTCAGTCACAAAAGGACAAATATTGTATAAGACCACTATTATAAGAACTCAAGAAAAGGTTTAAATGCAGAAGAAAACATTCTTTGATGGTTACGAGGGTGGGGAGGGAGGGAGAGGGGTATTCACTAAGTAGATAGTAGACAAGAAGTATCTTAGGTGAAGGGAAGGACAATACACCCTACAGGGGAAGTCAGTACAACTGCTAAGAAGTTTCCTGAATACAACAAAACACTTCGAGGGACAGGGTAGCAGGGGTGCACCCCCAAACTCTGTAGGTGATTAGTTTTATTAGTTTTTGGTTTATCATTCCGTTGTTTCTCGCTGTATGTATGTATATATGTATAGGTTTGTTTTTTCAAATAAAAACTTGTTCTGGGTATCACACTATAGTAACTTACAGAATTCTTAATCATTCGTTTTACCATCATGTAAATGGAGCATAATTTATTCTACCAATCCCGTTATTAGTCATTTGGATTGTTTCTAGTCTTTTGCTATATTACAAACACTGGCACAATGAATACTTACAGAAATTCCATTGACAGTTTTTGCCAACTATCCTTAGATTTTTCACAGTAGAATTCTGGAGCCAAAGGGTACATGTGTAAATAATTGTTATAGGTAACACCAACTATCCCTCCACTAGCAATGCATGAGTATGCTTGCTTTCACATGGCATTGCCAACAAAATATGTTGTCAAAATTTTAGATGACTGTCAATCTGATAGATAAGAAAAAGTACCTCAGTGTAGTTTTAATTTGTAATTGTCTTACGAGCAGGACCAAATCCCTTTTCTCATGTTGAAGGGCCTTTTTGGGGGGGAGGGGTGAACTTGCTGTTCATATCTCTTATTCATATTTTTAATCGGTGATTGGTATTTCTCAATTTTTGAAGCTCTTTATAGAGTAAGGATATCGGCCCTTCATCTGATACAAGTTTCAGACATTAGTTTTCCAGTTGTATTTTTATTTCAATTAAGGTTTAGTTTTAGACTTTGTATAAGTTCACCTACACTCTGTCAAATTTATTAATCTCTTCCAGACTCTGAATTAGAAAAGCTTTCTTCACTCTCAGGTTTTTCACCCTGATTGCTTGCATGCTCATAACAGATTTTATACTTAAAGGTCAGATTAACTATTTATAAAATTCTTGTTTCATTTCAACTCTGTCCTATAGGGTCGCTATGAGTCAGAATCGACTTGACAGCGATGGGTTTGGTTTTTGTTTCATTTCATTTCCATGAGTATCTTAAATAAGTTGCTCTACTGTCCTCTTGTTTGAAGTACTGTGGTCAAGAAGCAGTATGTCAATCTAATTTTCTGTCCCTTATAAATTAACTGATCCTTTTGCCTGAGCGCTCAAAGGATCCCCACCACCACCACCTTTCAAAATCTAGTAATTTCACGAGAATGAGCTGATTTTTCCAGGATAAGTGTGTCTTTTCAAAATCTCTTACTTCAGGAAAGTGTTCTTGAATTAATTGTTTTATGTTTGCTCGGTTCTACTCCTTTAATTTTTTTGTTTTTCAGGAATGCCAATTACGTGTACATTCAATCTTGTCTTCTATACCACTTTCTCTTAAGTCTTTTTCATTAGCTTGTCTTCTTTTTCCTCTTTTATCCCCTATTTCCTTTACGGTACTCGCCGTAGTACCTATTTACACTTGTATTCTTCCAGTTTTGTCTTCATTTATGAATTTTCCCCAGGTTATTTCTAGGGGTGTGTAGACTATTTTGACATTCTCTTGTTTAGTCAACTCATTTCTGAACTTTTCAACTTCTGATTTATGCTGTTTTGTCATGGCTTCCACAGTTTTATTTTTGAACATTTTATAATATTAAAATTTTCATCTGCTTTTCTATGTACTTTTACCATCTGTCAGCATTTTGTTCAGTTCACCTTCTGCTTTTTTTTTTAAATGTCTTCGTATGATGGTTGATTGGAATTCTCTTCTGTTGCTCATGTTTAAATGACATGGAATTTTTGAATTTTTAAGCTTCTAGTTTAGGGGACTGGAATGAGCCAAGCTTGCTTTCTTAGTTTCACTGCTCAAAGACTCTGTTCTCTGTAATTATTGATGTATTAGAAAAGACAGCTATGTGTATCCACCTACATAGTTCCAAGACTATCTCCCTAGTATTTGAGACTTTACTAGCCTGTGCAAACTGGATACTACCCTCAATAGTTTGGGGTTTTTTCCTCCCTCTTAGGATGTGTCTCTGCCCTTTTGTGAAAGTTTTTGTTGAGTTTTCCTAAGGTCTTTTAGGACTTAGGATGCTCTAGTTCCTTCTGCCCTTCTCAAGGCCCCTTAGCGGATCCCTGTTGCCTTTCTGCACTCTTCATGCAGTCCCCCCATTTTAACAGTATTATCTCGGAGGTACCTGCTGGGGGTTCTCTGAGTGGAGTCTTCCCCTTTTTGGCAGAATATTTGCTCTCAGGATCCTTACAAACTCCCCTGTTGCTTCCTTCTGCAACCTCCACACACCTACTAAGCAAGTTTGGGTCCTTGCTCTCATTATGGTTTGAACACTTATTTTTTTTCTGGGGTTGTTGGGAATACCTTATCACCAATTTTTTTTTTAAATGAAATTGTTTGTGGTTTTCTTATCCTGCTGCTATTTTAGGCCTGTTTTAATAAATAGATTTGAAAAGGTTCGTATCTTATGCTGCCTTCAAGACCTTACCTCAAATAGCAATCTTTTTTTTTTTTTTTTTAAGGATAAAAAACATATGATGGCATGCTTTAACGCCCAAACCAAACCCAAACCTGGTGTCATCGAGTCGATTCCGAATCACAGTGACCCTACAGGACAGAGTAAAACTGTCCCATAGGGTTTCCAAGGCTGTCATCTTTATGAAAGCAGCCACATCTTTTACCCACGGAGTGGCTGGTGGGTTTGAACCACCAACCTCTCAGCAGCTGAGCGCTTAATCATTGTGCCACCAGGGCTCCTTATGATTTAACAACCTGATACTGTTTTCCTTTTAATAGTTTTAGCAAGAGTAATTATTTATACATACTGAAAAAATAAAAGAAAAACAATCGTCATTTTTTTATAATCACTTACGTTCTTCGTGGCCTTAATCTCTGATCACTATAGGGAATCAGTGCCACAAGTTGGTTTTCTTGTCCTAAAAGAAATTGATTAAAAATTTATTAACATGATTAATTAAAACATAGTGGGGCTCTGCATCACAGCCTGGTTTGCAAAGATCAGAATACCATCTGGCTCTCATCTCATTCCTCTAGGAAAGTGCTCTAGAAAGCTTCAAAAACTACCCAGTAGTTTAGTTCCACAGCAGACACTGTGTTTTTTCATACCTACATGTCTGTTGTTGTTAGATGCTGTCAAGTCACTTCCAACTCATAGCAACCCCACGTACAACAGAATGAAACACTGCCTGGTCCTGTGTCATCCTCACAATTGTTACACTTGAGTCCACTGTTGCAGCCACTATGTCAGTCCATCTCATTGAGGATCTTCCTCTTTTTCGCTGACCCTCTACTTTACCAAGCATGATGTCCTTCTCCAGGGACTGATCCCTCCTGATAACACATCCACATGTCTAGCTGGTTAAAAATATTATAAAGAATGAGTACTCCATTACTTTCTTCCACTGAAATAAAGATCTAAAAAATCCCTGCTTTTAGAAGATCTGAATTTGCCAGGCCCTCCTTCCACTCCACTGTTATCCACTGAAACTCTGATTTGGTTATCTAGATGAGAACAGAAAAGAAACACATCCTGAACTTCCTCAAACCTATACCTGCAGAGGTTCTACACTGTCCCACTTGAAAACCAAAACTGACACATACTGAGTCTCAAATTCCAAGAGCCCTACAAGAGCCTCCGAGGACTCTTTCAGGTCAAACCCCTACACAGTAAGTCACTTCAAAATCCATTAACTTTTTCTTGGGTTGAGTTATAGTCGTATGATACCTTTAAATGTCAATTTTCCAATCTTACCAGTAGGCTCTTCACATCAACCATTAAAGCACCAGCACTTGTGCGCTAGATCTCACCCCCTTCTCACCTATTCAAGGTCACTGCTCCAATAATTCCCTTCCTCTCCTCTATCAATGTTTTCTCTATGGATCATTCTCAATCATTCAAACATCTATTATTCCTCTCACCTTAAAAAATTCCTCTCCTGCCTCATAGCCCCCTCCAGCTTACCACTTCTTCCCTCTATACAGCAGAACTCCTCAAAAAAGCTATTTTACCTATATGTAATCTCTCTCCTCCTACGTGCTCTTGATCCTGCTCTATACATGCTTCTGTCTGCTCCCATTAAACTACCAAAAGTGCTCTTGTAAAGGTCTCCTAAACCAAAAAACCCATTGCAAGAGATTCGATTCTGACTCATAGCAACCCTACAGGACAGAGCAGAAACGTCCCATAGGGTTTCCAAGGCTGTAAATCTTTACAGAAGCAGATTGCCACATCTTTCTCCCTCAAAGCAAATGGTAGCTCGAACCACCAACCTTTTGGTTAGCAGCTGAGTGCTTAACCACTGCGCCATCAGGGCTACCTGTAAAAGTCTCCAGCGGCCTCTATATTACCAAATCTAATAGTCAGGTCTCAGTCTTCGCACTGCATGATTTATGAGAAACAGCTTACGTAGTTAATCACTCTCTCCTCCTTGGTGCATTTTCTTCACTTGTCTTCCAGAACACCACACATACAGGGATCTCTCCCTCCCACTCTAGCTGCTCTTTTTCAGTGTCCTTTGCTAATAATTCCTTCTCACCTTACCGACCTTGACATACTGGAATGCCCCAGGGCTCAGTGCTTGGCCTCTTCTCTTCTGTATCCACACTGAGAAACTTGTGCTCTTATCTAGCTCATGGCTTTAAGTACCATCTATATGCTGATGACCTGATCTAGGCTTTATGATCTACCCTTTACACTCAAATTCCAGACTCTTATAACTAACTGGGAGCCCTGGTGGCACAGTGGTTAAGAACACAGTTGCTATCCAAAAGGTTGGCAGCTCGAATCTACCAGCTGCTCCTTGGAAACCCAACGGGACAGTTCCACTCTGCCCTACAGGGTTGCTATGAGTCAGAATCAACTTGATGTCAACAGATTTGGTTTTTGCTTTTTATAACTAACTGAGGAGCCCTGGTGGCACAGTGGTTAAAGTGTTCGGCTACCAACCAAACTGTTGGAGGTGTGAACCTACCAGCTGCTCTGCAGGAGTCTGCTTCCATAAAGATTTACAGCCTTGGAAACCCTGCTGCTGTCAAGTCGATACCAACTCATAGCGACCCCTATAGGATAGCACAGAACTGCCCCCACAGGGTTTCCAAGGCTGTAAATCTTTACAGAAGCATACTGCCACATCTTTCTCCCATGGAATGGCTGATGAGTTCAAATCACTGATGTTTCAGTTAGCAGGTGAGTATTTTAACCACTGCACCACAGGGCTCCCAACACAAGGTACCTTTATTATTTCTACCTGTTGCCACTGATACTGAAATAGCCTGGGGATGGGGGGGCTCTCTCTAACATAAACCGTAGCAAAAGAAATGTGATATGCCCTCTATAGATGCCAAGTAGTACTAAAAGTTTTCATTCAAGAGACAGTACATATCTACGATAATAAATCTCTAAATCCACAGTGACCCTATAGCACAGAGCAGAACTGTCCCATAGGGTTTCCAAGTCTGTAAATCTCTGGAAGTAGACTGCCACATCTTCCTCCTGTGGAGTGGCTTGTAGGTTTGAACTGTCAACCTTTGGATTAGCAGCCAAGCACTTAACCACTGCACCACCAGGGCTCTCTACTATAATAACCAAAAAAACCCCGTTGTTGTCGAGTCAATTCTGACTATAGTGACCCTATAGAACAGAGAACTGCCCCACAGGATTTCCAAGGAGTGGCTGGTAGATTTGAACCACCAACTTTTTGGTGAGCAGCCAAGCTCTTAACCACTGCGTCACCAGGGTTCCCTCTACTATACAGTAGGTGGGGGAAAAAATACTGAAGTCAGAGAGGTGGTTTCCATTACTACTGCTTTAGGAACCTTAATAATTAATATCCATGTCCTTGTTTTTTTTGGGTCCTTTAAACTAAAGATAACTCAGATGAAGTTTTAATTCTAAGGGTTTTCAGAACATAAAGGAAGACTTAGATGCATTGGTCATATATTCGTACAAACGCCTACAATCTTTCTGTAAAGGAAAAACAATGCAATAACACATACCCCTAGGAATTCTTCCTGTTCCTTGACAAGTGGGACAAGTGACACTATCTCTTCCTGTGAATTCCACATATGGAAACTGAGAGACATCTCCATTTCTTCCATCTTCATTATGGACTTCATTATTAACCAATCCATTCCTCATATTTTCAGCTGATGTGACTCCATCATAAGCATCTTCTTTATTTGAATGCAAAGGCAAATGAGAAAAAGACTTCCCCATGTCTAAAGAAGAAGAAAAATCTTACAGTAAACTTTAGGAAAAAGTACAGTCCAAAACATTATATTTATACTGATCTAATTAATTTCCAACAAATGTCAAGGGAGTGTTCAAATACTTTTTTGGCTTAAAATTATAGTCTATCAAAATAATGTCTAAAAAAAGTGAGCCATTTACGAGAGTTCAGAAGTGTTTTTCCAACAAAATGTTATGAAATGATATCAGACTTGTTCTAAGAATACGTGTTCAGACACTGACAAAGACCTATACTTCCTTACGGTTCTCTAAAGAGAAAGGTGCAGGCTTCATCTGTTTTAGAATAAAACAGAAACACATTCTACTTTGAAACAATTACCACTAAAGGCAGAAGTTCATTCACTTAACTAAATGCAAACAGCTGGGGAAAAATTAAACCACTATACAGACAAACTTAAAATTGTAGAATAAGGAATAAAGACGTGTTTTCATTATTTCTTTATTTAAACAAAATCTATTATATTGGTTACATTCTTCAAGCTGTGCAACCATTCTCACTCCTTTTCTGAGTTGTTCCCCCATGAACTCATTGAACCCTAAAGTTCCTATCTTTCAAATTGCTGTTGTCAATTTGATCCCATATAGACAGCTCTCAAAAGACCGTAACGCTCAAGGCAGACATTTTTTACTAGTTAAGCTATGCTATTATCTGGTTTTATGAAGACTTCAGGGGATATTTTTGGTTTAAGGTTTAAAGATTATCTCAGGGCAACAGTTTCAGCCTCCATGGCTCCTGAAACTTTGGAGTCCATGAGAATTTGAAATTCTGTTCTACATTTTCTTTTTTTAATCAGGATGCTTCTCAGAATCTTTGATCACGAATGTAATCAGTGTCACTGAACTGTACATGTAGAAACTTCAGAACTGGTAAATGTTTTACTGTGTATAGTCTCACAACAAAATAAAATTTTAAAAGAATCCATGTACAAGTTGTCCATATAAGTTCCAAAACAAATGATTTATGATTTCTAAAGAAGCATTATCTTCTCGATTTCAATTACATTAAACTGGAGCCAAACCATTACTTGCCAGCTACAGGTGGTTCAGAGGTATTGCGTCCCTACGTCTGACCTTGTGGCTTAGCAGAATACCACAAGCCGGGATCAGTGGCCCTCACAGCCTGGCCCCCCAGAGGCACCAACTCCAGGATCTGTTAATGCAGGTGGAAGTGTAAGGTGCAGCCCACTGGAAGGCTTTTGGGGGAAAGACACAGAAGACAAAGCCAAATGGCTCTCAGCTAGGCCTGTTTTCTATCCTTGTCGAACGGTTGCCTGATAAGCTCTACCTCTGACAGGTGCTTCGTCAAAGCCAATGGACCAGTGCCAGACTTTATCAGGTACTAGGGATCCTTGCCTCCTTGCCAGATTTTCGTCTGAGCACTGAGAGTTCAATTAGTTTATTCTTGGAGACGCGGTGATTTATTAATAGTTCCAGACACCTTCTCCTCTTCCCTACACTTAATATTTTTACTGCAGTCTCTTAATTTACTGAAAACCAACACGGATCTCAAACTCAGACTAGGGAAAATTAAAAACAAAAAAGTATAGCATCCTTAAATGGGTCATGATCCTCTGCGCAAAATATAGGCTTCAGTTCTGAAAAAGCTTGAGATACAGGAAACCAGCAGCTTTCAAAAGCGCCGTAAACAAAACCCAGAACACAGCTTACGCTGTAAGGGCAGGAAAACAAAAAAAAAAACCTCACGAACAGTCAAAAGGGCAATCTGGCCGCTCAAGGCGTGCGGGCCTGGATCCAACAGCAAGCGCCCGACTTGTGCCGAACTGGGAGGCTCCTGACAGGCGGCGCGGCCCCGCAAGGGTAAGTCACGCGACACCTCCACCTCCAAGCCCTGCGCGCCGCCTGGCCCCCGACGGCCTCCCCTCCTCCTCCTCGTCTGGCCCATCTCTTTCCATGCGCCGCCGCCGCTCGGTCCCGCTCCAGAAAGGGACCTGAGGCTACCAGTCCGGGGTCGCTCACCGGCACGCGGGACGCTGCGCAGTCCCGGGCTGCTCCGACGCGGACAGGCCCAAGGTTGGATCACGAAGTCCGCAGTTCCGGGTGCGGGGGTAGGAGAGCTAGCGTTTGCGCTTTGAGCGCGGTGGACCGGAGGCGCCCGACGAGCAGCACAAACAAGGCATCAGCTGAGGCCCGCGCCTGCGCAGAGCGCTCCCGAAAGCTCCGCGGCGTGCACTAAGCATGCGCTTTTCTTCGGCTTTCTGGGAGTCTGGGCGCGCAGCAGATGTGACTGTGAGCTTTTCCTTTATTGACGGTTCTTTTTCTGCAGACCTGAAAGTAAAATATGGCCATTCTCGTCTTGGAAGCTTCAAGAATAGTCACTTCTCCTTTCTTCCCTAGCAGCCCATTTCCTCTTGCAAAGGGGGAAAACACGCACATCCTCACCTGAGTAGCCCTCCGGCCCCCGCTCTGGGTGTCGTCCTTGTCACCTGACTCGGACACACGTCCGGCAGTCAAAAAGTTACATCTATTTTAACCTAGAACCTCTTGCCCATTAGGAAAGGGAGAATGGAAGCGAACAGGGCCCCTGGTTTTGTTTTTGTTCGGTTTTGGTTTTGCTTATGCTTTCTCTTTTTTTTAGGTTCTGTCTGATGGTGGGCCTTAACTCAGTGGTTAGCTATGCTGTGGTAAGACAGGTAAAATCCTGGTGCCACATGTTATCGCTGTGACTTGAGGCTACTCTCCCCAACATATCTAAGCCTAGATTTTTCTCGTTTAGAAAATGGGAATAATAATACAGAGTTGTTTTGAGAGTTAAACGAAATTGTAATAACTACCAAGAGCAGACTTCGTTCACTGCCTGTGGAGAGGTTAACATTTTATGAATGGTAGCCATTGTTATAATCATATTCACAAAATATATACTAAACAGGGAAGGAACCATAACGGTAATTTATTTCTCTCTTCTGACAGGACCACAGTGTGTTTGACCAATGGAATATGAAGATATGGAGTAGTAGTATAAGAAATAGAAGGTAAAACAATACACCATTTAATATTTCCAGTGATTATATCCAGGCTGGTTACAATGTGGGACAATGAACCTTCTCACACAATGTTGAAGATGTAAATTCTTCTATGTTTTCTGGTGGGACAGGCAATATATATCAAGAGCCTTAAAAATGTTCACATCCTTTAGCACAGCAATTCTACTCTTAGGAATCAATCCTAAACCTCGTGAGAACTTTACATCCACTTATATACCTAGTGTTTTTGCTTAAATAACCTAAAGGTCCAACAAAGGGATGTTAATTAAATGGTTATTTTTTGTCCTGCTTTATTTAGGTCATGTCTTCCAAAGTTGGGGGGAAGAAAAAACTGCCTACCATTAACATTGTTTGAAACTTCTGCTAAGCTAAAAAAAATCAGATTCATAAAGAAAAGGAACCCCAAAATCTTTCCTGAAAAGCTACCTTTGAACGTATGACTGTCCTCTTCTTAGACTTGAGTTGCTTAAATTAAGGGACAGCCATGCAGTGACATCCTATAAAGCCAGTAAAAGTCATATCGTAAAGATGTTTTGCTACATGAGAAATGATAATAATACATTAAAAAATAAATAAAGCAAGAGGCAATAGATAAAGAGAGTATATAATGTTAAAATAGGATATAGTTCTTTCTGGCTGGACTTCAGGGATGACTCCCTAGATAGATAGCAGAACTACCACTTTCTGTAACCACTGTCCCCCATTCAACCCCTTATTTTCATTACCACAATCTTTTCATTCCCTTTCTTTTAAAAGCTGTCTCCTGTATTAAATTCTGCAAATAACTCCTCTCTCCAACCCTTATGTCCATATCTCTCTTTTTTATTTTTTAAAATAATATTGCATTTTTGGTGAAAGTTTACATAGCAAATGAGGTTCCTATTTAACAATTTTCTACACAAAATGTTCAGTGCATATTTCTTTTAAGGTAAGATCTATACCTCCTTTGTCCCCTCCATGTTGCTTCACTCCATGTTGCTAATCCTCTCTCCCCACGTGATAAAATATCCTTTCCCAAATATGAATTTAAAGCTAATGAATGATTTCTGTTGTAATTATTTGAATCTTTTGTAGTCTCATAATAATCATTGTAATTTCTAATGAGAATAATTGTTGCTGTTGTTGTTAGGTGCCATTGAGTTGGTCGTGACTCATAGTGACCCTGTGTACAACAGAATGAAACACTGCTCAGTCCTGTGCCATCCTCACAATTGTTATGCTTGAGCCCATTGTTGAAGCCACTGTGTCAGTCCATCTCATTGAGGGTCTTCCTCTCTTTCACTGACCCTCTATTTTACCAGCATGATGTCCTTCTACAGGGACTGGTCCCTCCTGATAACATGTCCAAGGTAAGTGAGATGAGATGAAGTCTCGCCATCCTTACTTCTAAGGAGCATTTTGGCTGTACTTCTTCCAAGACAGATTTGTTTTCTCTTCTGGCAGTCCATGGTATATTCAGTAGTCTTCACCGGCACCATAATTCAAAGATGTCAGTTCTTCTTCGGTCTTCCTTATTCATTGTCCAGCTTTCACATGCATATGAGGTGATTGAAAACATCATGGCTTGGGTCAGGCGCACCTTAGTCTTTAAGGTGGCATCTTTGCTTTCTAACATGTAAAAGAGGTCTTGTGTATGGTAGGATCTGTTGAGTGAAGTGAATTCTGTGCCCTAGGATTAAAGGTTTAGAACAGGAGTCCATTATTATGTTAATAGCAACCTTCAGTTAACCTTGGCTTCCTCTCTGAGGCTTTCACCTAGCCTAGCCTTTCCTAACCTCTCTGCACCACCTTCCTATTCCCACAAATACCCAATCTTCCACTAGAAAGAGATCAAGTCATGGGGCAACTCAGTAAAAACCTAGTCTCCAGTGGCACATTTTCAAGGTGGAGGGGTTTCAAGAGGACACTATCGCAGAAAAGCCAGCTCTGCTTGGTAAAAATGAAGTAGTTCAATAGACTGTACACTCCAAATACAAGTTCTTTGAGGTGATACAGCAACAAACAAAAAATATTCATACTGTGCAGGCCTGGAGCTGCTGCCAGCTTACCCTTAATATTGCTCATGTACTTAAGAACACAGTGTAGGAATGAAGGTGTTAGATTAAAATATGCAAAAATACAAAACTACAGTGTATATTAAGAAAAAAAAAGTTAAAAAGCACAACATACATTATTCACACACAGCTAGTGCAGTTGGCATTCTGGAGAAAGTGGGACCCAAGGTACAGTTATCCAAAGGAGCAAATAAATAAAACTGTATTATCCCAGAATGAGATAGGGGTGAGTTTAGGAGCAGCAGGTCTGCAGCTGTTCCCCAACCACCCCTTTCGCCTCTCATCACAACCCATTGTTTGGATAGTTCCCAACACCCTGTCCCAAGAGTGGGTTGTGAGGAGACAGGACATGGAAAAACTCGGCCCTACCCCTAAGAGATTTCCTGCTACAGAATGTAGTCGTTTTTGGGTTGGGTCCATCAGACTGGTCTCATGCTTAATCTTTTTGTATTCTGCATGGTAAATTATACACCCTTCTTTAAAAGGAAACTTCCCTATGCAGGCCACTTTCAAAAGCTGGGTATTCTGGGGATGGAGCTTCAGATAAAGCTGGCAGGCTCTAGAGAGAGTTCTCCTGAAAGCCCTTACTTGCATTTGGATAAAGCATGGTTGGAGTTCCTTTGCTTCACTCCTTCCCCCTACCAGGTGAGAAGAGTGGATGATGCTATGGACCCCGGCCTGAGATACATGGCAGTGTCTGCTGCCTTCTTCCCACCCTATCCCACTTTCTCCACTCTCTGCCAGTTGATAACTGCTCCTTGAAACTTCCTAATAGCAGAAGGATAGCTCCCACCCACTGTGGCTCAATTCTGGGCCTTTGGGAGCAGGGCAGGGCTGTGGATCTCTTCTTCCTCCAGAAGCAGGCTGGCTTTCCCTGTGAGCTGGGACTTCAGTGGACATGAGGCTACCATATGACTGATGCTTTGACAGAAGTAGCACTTTCTGGGCTGGGGTGGCAGCTTGGATTCCTTGTCATGATGGTCTAGACCTCCACAGTTGCAGCACCTGTCTCCTTTTGACCTGCGCTTCTGCACGTTCTTCCCTTTGGCTGTCTCTCCCAATACAGAACACCCCACTTGATTCCATAACATGAATGGATTCCAGGCCCTTAGCAGACTTCTTAAAGGTGAACTCTACTGTCTTTCCCTCCTTCAGACTCTGAAAGCCCTCCATGTGCAGCTTACTCTGGTTCACAGAGATGTCCTTGGGGGTCAGAGGTGACACAGGTGTGGGTTATCATGAGCAGGAAGCTGAACCCCATGTGCACATTAAACCACTAACAGATGCCGGCACAGTGCAGCAGCTGTTGCAGTTCCTCTTCCGCCCCAGCTACGTCATCTAGGTGCCTCTGCCACGGCCTTGGCGCAGCCACCTGCAAACTGTTGGTTGGACACAGAACCCATGTTTGCCTGCTGAACCCACAGGCTGGTTCCCTGGTCGGGCGGCTGCTAGCCACAGAGAAGTCCGGGGACAGAGTCAGTTTCTTTTGAGTTATATGAAAGAGATGAAATGTGAGATTGTGAGAGGCGGGGCCAAGATGGCAGAGTAGTCAGATGCTTCCGGTGGTCCCTCTTACAACAAAGACCCGAAAAAACAAGTGAATCAATTATATATGACAGTCTAGAAGCCCTGAACATCAAAGGCAAAGTTGAGGAATCAGACTGAGTGGCAGGGGGAGGGAGAGATGGTGCAGAAGCAGCGAGGAGTTGCTAGACCTAACCCAGCGGGAGCTGGCACCTTGTGGGCTAGATCAGCTAGGGTGCACCATGAGGCAGGCAGTGACATTCGGGGCACATTTTCCCCGTTGGCAGAGACCAAGCAGTGGAAAGTCTGCTTAGGCTTCCTGAGCCAGTGAAAAGTGGTGCTCAATCGGCAAAAGATAAGTATATGTGTTTAACCTACTGCGTGGATCGAAAAGCACCCCGTTTGGGAAGAAATGTTCCCATTTACCTGCTCCCTGCCTGCTCTGCACCAAGTCCCGGGCCAGCTTCAGTGATTGCTGCATCCCCTGGGCCAGAAGTAGCACCCATCATGTGCCCTGAGCCATTCTCCCAGCCTTGGAGAGGGAACAAATTAACAAACAGGAAAAAATAATCTGCCAGCTCCCCTAAGCTGGGAACTCAGGGCAGACACAGCTCCTTTGCCTAGGCACAGGCATAAGGGGTCCACGGACTTTGAATGCCTTTCACTCCTGCATAGACCTGTGTGGGCCCATTTCGACAGCATAGGCCCTCATTAGCACAGTGCAGCAGGGTATATACCTGAAGCGTAACTTCACTGTATCAGCTATATGGTGGAGTGGCAGGTTTGTGACATTTGATACTGCTTTACCTATTAAGCAGGGTCCTCACCCACATCGGGGCTGAGGACTGGTAACTCTGTCCACGCCACCTGGCCACCTGCAACAGGAGTCCAAGACTAAGTGGTGCTCTCAGTCCTTACAGCCAACGGCATTGGATGCCCATAGTCCAACTGCAAAACCCACCCACCTACACACTCTAGGGAACAAGAGTATGCTTTCCTCCCAGACAGTCAGGGGCAGCTGTCAGACCCCTGCCTTGCTAAGCGTGTGACCCCCTGCTGCAGGCAGATACCTGCGCCTACTCCAATCACCCCTGCATGTTTAGGACTGTAGTTGAGAGCCTGCACCATACACTTGGTGACCAACTATCTGGACACCTGAGCTGAATCCATACAAGAAAAGTAAACAGACTCCTGTGCTCACATTACTAGTAATAGATCTAACCACCTAGCGACAGGATATTAGAGCTTCAAAGGCGCCAGTAACCAAACTAGCTCACACGAGCAGCCTATTGGGGTGTATCAAAACAAGAAGCTAGGATGCAGTAAGCAAACATAAAATAAATTTAATAACTTATTGATGGCTTGTAGACAGCAGTCAATATCAAATCACATAAAGAAGCAGACCATGATGGCTTCAGCAAACTCCCAAAACCAAGAATCAAGACATTTTCCAGAGGAAGAGAACTTTCTGGAATTACTGTAGGTAAAATATAAAAGATTAATATATAGAACTTTTCAAGAGACCAGGAAGGAGATCAGGCAAAATGTAGAACAAGCCAAGGAACACACAGGCAAAGCAATAGAGGAACTTAAGATTATAGAAGAGCATAATGACAAATTTAACAGGCTGCAAGAATCCATAGAGAGGGAGCAGACAAATCCAGAAGATTAAGAATAAAGTTTCAGAATTAGACATCTCAATAGAAAGTCATAGGAACAGAATTGAGGCAATGGAAGTCAGAATAAGATTGAGATTAAATACAAGCTAGCAAGCAGAGATGGGGGAAGAGAGATATCAAGCCACATGAAGATTGCCCAGGAGCAGAAGCCCAAGGACCTTCCTCCAGAGCCAAAAGAGAGACAAAGCCAGTACCCTGAATTCAGATTTCTAGCCTCCTAAATTGTGGGAAATTAAATTTGTTTGTTAAAGCCACCCACTTGCAGTATTTCTGTTACAGCAGCACTAGATAACTAAGACAGAGTTTGGTACCAGAAGAGTGGGGTGCTGTTCTGGAATTGTGGCATTCCAGAAATGTGGAAGCAGTTTAGTGGGTAGAGGTTGGAAGAATTTTAAGTTGCCTAGTAGTAAAAGACTAGAATTATGCATGTCAGAGGCGATTCTAATAAGGGTTCGGAAGGAAGTGAGGAGAGCCATAGAGAAAGTCTCTGTCGTCTTAGAGAATGCATATGGCTCCGGCAACAGGGTGTTGCTAGATATGTGGACATTAAATGTGCTTCTGGTGAGGCTTGAAAAGAAAATGATGAACATGTGATTGGACAGTGGAGGAAGGATGATGCTTTTTATGCAGTGATAAGGAACTTGTCTGTATTATGTTCAAATGTTTGGTGAAAGGTAAAACTTGTAAGTGATGAACTTGGATATCTGACTGATGAGATTTCTAATCAAGATCTTACAGGGCTGTGTGGTTTTTCCTTGCCGCTTATAGAAAATGTGAGAGGACAGAAATGGACTTAAAAAATGAACTGTGCAAAATGGAAACAAAAAAAGATTTGGAAAATTCTGTTGTAAAAACTAAGGACATAACGTCTTAGAATTTTCTCCAAGGACATAGCTACACGATCTTTTGTAAAGAGATTAAACTCTAACCAGTTACCACAGCAGAAAACCCATCAATTTAGACTGAAGGGGACAGAGAAAGAACAAAACAAGAGAACACTGTCTGCCTCTTGGAATTTTACAGACAGGAAACAGCTAAAGGATCTACATCTGTTGTCCTCCAAGAAAAAAAGGGCCATCCCAGGAGCAGCTTGGAGATCAGGAGAGCTGTTGGAAGGAGCATGCGAAGCAGGGCCTTCTCAGTATCAAAGGATGAGGCCATAACCTCCTGGATTTCAAAGAGTTGGATTTCATCAGCTTGGTTCTGGAGTGGGGTTCTGAAGTGTGGGGCTGCCATTATGGCATACCAGGGCCATGGGGCCGCCACCAAAGCTAAGAGTGTGGGGCTACTGTGCCCAAGGGGCAGAAGTACGGGGCCTGCCAGAGTCAAGGTAGTAGGGTCGCCACTCAGATGGACTAGGAGAATGGGGCCTCCCAAAGACAGAAGAGCAGAGTTACTGTCCCAGTGAGCCTGGAAGGTAGACCTGATGCCCAGGGCTGAGGGGCCTCCACCCAGAATCCAGAGGGCATGGGTAGTACCCAGAAGCTGGATGGCAAGACCATTGCCTCGGTGGTCTCAGAGAACAGAGGGTTATTTCCAAGCCTTGAGAGTTAATGTAAATTTTTCTGCTGGGTTTTGGATTTACTTGGTGTTTGTTATCTCTTCTTTCTCTCCAGTTTCTCCTATTTGTAATGAAAATGTCTGTATTGTACCTGTTCTACCATTGTACTTTGGAAACAGATAACTTGTAATCTAGATTTCAAGGCGCACAGATAAAGAGGAATTTTGCTCCAGCATGGAATTCCCAAGGATGGCGAGACTGTGTCTCACGTACTTTGGACATGTTGTCAGGAGGGATCAGTCCCCGGAGAAGAACATCACACTTGGTAAAGTAGAGGGTCAGTGAAAAAGAGGAAGACCTTCAATGAGATGGATTGCCACAGCAGCTGCAACAGTGGGCTCAACCATAACAACGATTTTGATGATGGCGCAGTACTGGGCATTGTTTGTCTCTTGTACATGGGTTGCTATGAGCTGGAACCTACTCAGAGGCACCTAACAACATGCCTGTTGTTATAATCTCATCTGGAAATCAGTTGGCTTTGTTATGTTAATGAGACATTAGTGTAGGGTGTATTTTCAGTCAGTCTGTTTTGAGGTATAAAAGAGATGAAACACAAGCTAGTAAGCTGAGATGAGGGAAGAGAGATGTCAAGCCACATGAAGATCACCCAGGAGGAGAAGCTCAAAGAGACAAAGACTATTCTCCAGAGCCTACAGAGAGAGAAAGCTTTCCTCTAAAGCAGACACCCTGAATTCAGTCTTCTAGCCTCCTAAACTGTGAGAAAATAAATTCCTGTTTGTTAAAGCCACCCACTTCTGGTATTTCTGTTATAGCAACGCTAGATAACTAAAATACAATCTTTAACAAATATGCTTTTAGGTATTTCTGACTTTTTCCTAGATATTCTTTTGCAATAGGTCAAGAGTATTAATATTATTTGTTTTCAAATATTAGCCTAATACTTCACATGTAATATAGCCATAGGTTCTTCTTTTAAGTGGTAGCAGGATTCATCAAATTAGGGTTCATTCAAAATGCATTCCAGAGCAGTACTTGTTAAATTATTTTTAGGTCATAGATCTCTTTAGCAATCTGACTTCCGTCTCCCAAGAAAGGAAAGAGCTGTACAAAATGTTTTGTTTTTATTTTCGAAGGCTTCACAGATTTCTTTAAAGTGTCTCCGTGAAGTCCAGATTTAAAAATCTGGCTATAAAATAGGAAAGGATTAATGTGGCAAGGAAAAGGATTGTAAAACTCAATTAGATACAGATGGCTGTTTTTAGACCTAAGTCATTACAACAGTGGTGTCATATTTGTTAGTCACTATTTCTTCTCATTCTCAAAAGTGATTTTGAGGGATAATAATTATGAATTAGAGTTAGAAAGACAGAATACAATTATGGCCTATCAGTACTAGTTGACCCCACATTTCTTTTCAGAAAGCCCTGAACAAATTCATTTTCCTCTTTTTGTAGTTTTTCCATTTCCTCTCTTAAAAAAGTATTATCGTTATTTAAATTAAAGTTTTAAATGAATGAGTTTTCATTTTTAATTATGGAACAGGAAGCTGCTTAGGCATCCTTGATTCTGGCTATAGGAGTTTCTCAGAGTTGCCTCAATGGCAACCAAGGTGAGGAGGAATGGGGAGAACTCTAAGTGGATTCAACTTTATATGAATTGTCATTTAAAAGTTACCAACACCCTAATTATATGTGATCTTCTATATATGACACAGGAAATTTAAAGTAAGAAAAATTTAATCAGAATCAAATTAATTAGAATTTTAAGGTTTGCGTGTCAAGGGAGTTCCTATGTATAGAGATCTCATCACTTCCACAGGTAATATCCCCCTGAGCTCAAAATAATGTTTTAAAAAGTTTACTTAGAGTATGTAATTAAATAAATTTGTTCTTTCTCATTAGATGTTAAATTTGAGATTAGAATTGGAAATAGATGAGAAACTGAAAATACCTGAGAAGAGATTCCATATGTATAGTTACCCAATGTGTCTCCCTAGTTTTCCAGTCTTCTAGAGTCATCCTTTCCATTAATAAACCAAAACCAAACCAGTTGCCATTGAGTTGATTCCGACTCATAGCGACCCTAGAGGACAGAGTAGAACTGCCCCATAGGGTTTCCAGGAAGCGGCTAGTGGATTTGAACTGCCAAGCTTCTGGTTAGCAGCTAAGCTCTACCTGAACCCTCTTCTCCAGTGGACTGTACTCCCCAATTTTTCTGAAGATTTCTGAGGAGGGCTTAAAATTTTTCTTAATAATTGATATTGTTTTCTGTGCTCTACTCCTAGCTCAAGTCTCCATTAGTTTGTGATGTCTTATCACCACTTCTGGATGCTCCTTTGCTCTCTACATCACCTTGCCACATGTTTAAACATAGTTCCTCCCCATCATACCTCAAGGCACCATGAGCAGAAAACTATTTGTGTGTCAGATTATTATCAAAGATTTATAGACAATAAAATGTAATTGAATACACAAAAAAATGAAACAACTTAAAAGCAAATACCAGGCATTGCTTTTTACTAAAATTAATTGTTCATTTTTTACATGAGTCATATTGTATCATCAACCCTTCTTCCTGAGCCCAGTGGGCCATCAGATTTCCAGGAGCCCACTCTGACTCTCCAGTGAGCTTTTTCCCAACTGCTTTCTGTAAGTTCTGGGGCCCAGACTCCCATTTCCTCAAGCTGCCACAGGTGAGAACTGAAAATTGTTCATGCAGAGCAACCTCTCTCATAAAAGACTAGTCTAGTGACTTCTCTTTTATAGTCAAAGATCCCCTAATATTTGTTCTCAAACACAGCAGTCTCCTTCTGCCAATCCTTCTTAGAATGCAATGAATCTACTATTAAAAATTTAGAATTCTTTCTTCTTTTGTTCCTCTGTTCAAAATAGAATAACTAAAATACAAAAAGACCTACCTATGAGTATGGAGATTCTCCCACTGAAATGTCAATTATCAGTTAAGGCATTGGAAGAATGTGTTTATTCCCGATGCCTGTGCTGTCCAACAAATATAATCAAGTAGCAAATGCAAGTCATGTAGGCAATTTTAAACTTTGTAGTAGCCATGTTAGAAAAAGTAAAAAGAAATGAGTAAAATTAATTTTAATAACCCAAGATATAATTGCAGCATGAAATCAATATAAAAATTACTAATGAGATATTTTACATTCAGTTCTTACTAAATCCAAATTTGGACATTTCAGTTCAGAGCAACCACATTATTTCAAGTGCTCAGTATTCATATGTGGCTACTACCTACTCTTTTGGACAACACGGCTCCATACAATAGCACAAAACACTAATAGAACGCCTAGGATTTTTTTTTTTAAATTGCATATAGGTAAAAAGTTTTAAAGAAGAAAAGAATAACATTTATATTTCATTTTAATGATGAAGAGATTTTTGTGCTAACACCAAGCTTTAATTTTTTCCTTGTTCTTGTTTTCTCTTCTGGAACACTGCTTTCTAAAGCTCCTCCCGCTATGACTACTAAGTTATTACAGGTGAACACAGTCTAGCCTAGCAACATTATTATTTCTTATATTGCCCAATATAGGACACCTAACAGAGTTTCTTGAGAATTCCCATGAACCACAGACATGTATAGGGTTACCAAGTTACTTTAGACTTAAGGCCAAGGAGTCAGGTAGAAGCTGGCATACCTACAAGAGATGTATGGGAGTATATACTTCAGTGTTCAGATTCTAGTCCTCAAAGTTCCTGAACATTACTGTGAAATAGATGCTTGATTCTCCTGACACCCCAGGTTAGTCCTACAACTTAAAGCACTAACAGTTAATGATGATCTTAAAAAAAGGTTATTAGTATATAAAGTGGGCGTTGGGTATTGTACAGAACTTGTCATTCAAGTCTGTGTTCTACTTGGGACAGAGGCCAGTGTGTGTTTTCTGAAAGGGTATGTTTTATCTATAAGAAATCAGTTTCAAAAATACTATTCCTCCCTATTGGTTGTTTAAAATCTAGACAGGTAAATCAACAAGAACAATGTAAAATGATAAGATATATGAATGATAGTAGGACACATGGAAGAATGCCATCTAACTGGGACTAAAAGGTTGATGAAGATTCCCTGGAGAAGGTGAAGAATGGGTAGGGGATTTTAATTTATTTTTTTAAATTTCTTTACAGCTTTACTGAGGTATAACTGACTACCATAAACTGAACATGTTGCAAGTGTACAGTCTGACAAGTTTGAACATACGAACATAACCTGTGAAACTATTACCATTACCAAAATAACAAACAGATTTACACTCCCCAAAATTTCCTGTGTTCCTTTGCAATCCTAGCTCATATCACTCTTCCACTGATACACTTTCTGTCATAGATTGCATCTTACAGAATTTTATATAAATGGAATCAATGTACAGTAGTCCCTTGGTATCCATGGAGGACTGGTTCCAGGACCCTCGTGGATACCAAAATCTGAGGATGCTGAAGTCCTTCATATACAATGACGTAATATTCGCGTATAACCTATGCACATCCTCCTGTATACTTTAATCATCACTATACTCCTGTATACTTTAATCATTGCAATACCTAATACAGTGTAGATGCTATGTAAATACTTGTTTCCTCACAATTGAAGACTTGCTCTAGAAGGTAGCCTTTCTCTATGAGTTTCTTGAGCTTTTCTGGGTACACTGATGCTGCCTGGTCATCAGCCAATGCCAGTTCTTCTGTGATCTTGAAATTTTTGAGGCTGTAATGCTTTCCATAGCTAGCCAGCCATCCCTTACTAGCCTTAAACTCCTTCGTCTCATTCTCCTCAACCCTCTCACACTTAACTTTTGAGGGACTGCTTTGACCACTTAATTGCTTTTTAGGAGCTATTTTTTTTTTTTAACAAACGAAGGATACACAACACAAGTTATGAGTGAATGAGATGCAAGGTGAACAATGCTCAGAGTGCTGGAGAGAGTCTGAGGATCTGTGAAATGGCAGGAAGCTACAGCAGGATATGCTTACACATCACTTCATTTGCTTGGATTCAGCGTAGTGCTTGGCACACAGCAAATACAAGTTTTGCTTTTTGAAACTTTTTTTCAAATATTTTCTATCAGCGGTTGGTTGAATCCACGAATGTGGAACATGCCAATGCATAGGGTCAACTGTACTCTTTTCTGACTGGCCTCTTTAATTCAGTCCAGTTATTTTGAGATCTGTTCATCTTGTTGAATGTACTAATACTTTATTCTTTTATATTGCTGAGTAGTATTCCCTTGAAGTCCCTGGGTGGTACAAATGGTTAATGTGCTTGGCTGCTAACTGAAAGGTTGGAGGTTTGAGTCTATCCAGAAGCACCTTAGAAGAAAGATCTGGTGATCTACTTCTGAAAAACCAACCACTGAAAACCTTATGGAGCACAGTTCTACTCAGACACTCATGGGGTTGCCATGAGTTGAAGTCAACTCGATGGCAGCTGGTTTATTTGATAATATGTCCTTACAAGGATACCATATTTTTATGCAAATAAGTGTGCCTTCTATGTTTGTTTACCAGTTGCACCCTCCCCCTGTAAAGTATTTTCAGAAGCACTGCTATGCTAATTTTTTTACACATTGCTGTTAAAAAATTAGCATAGTGTGCTTACCAAAATACCTCATGGGAAGGGTGTGGGTGGCAAATGTAGAAGGTGCATCTTGTTTGCGTAAAAATATAGTATACCACAATTTGTTTATTCATTAACCTGTTGAAAGACATTTGGGCTGTTTCCACTTTCTGGCTATTAAAGAGAAAGCTGTGAATATGTGCAAGTCTTTCCAAGAACGTATTACTGTATTTATTGGGGGTATCTACCTAGGAGTAGAATGGCTGGAGCATATGGTAGGTATGTGTTCAAAGTTTTAAGAAACTGTCGAACTATTTTCCAAAATGGTTGTATCATTTTACATTATCACCAGCAGTGTTTGAGAGTTTCCATTGATCCACACTTCTGCCAGTGCTCTGTATTGTCATTATTTTCAATTTTACCCATTCTAAATAGGTGAGTACTGGTTTCTTATGGTTTTGATTTGCACTTACCTATTAGCTAAGGATGTTGATCATCTTTTCAGGTGTTTACTTGCCATCTTCATGTTATCTTTGGTGAAGTGTTGGTTCAAAGTTTTGTCCATTTTTTTTAATTATGTTTTTGTTTTCCTTTTACTGAATTATGAGAGCTCTTTATATATTCTGGATACAAGCATTTATCAGACATGGGATGTTCAGATATTTTCTCCCAGTATGTGGCTGTCTTTTCATTCTCTTATTGTGTTTCAAAAAGCAGATATTCTTAATTTTGATGAAATTAAACTCATCAACATTACTTAAAGTCTAGTGTGGAAGACAAATAAATGAATAATTACAACAGAATTTGATAAGGCTATGATAAGGGTTTGTACAGGATGCATAAAGAAAAAACATGATTCAGACTAAAGGATTTATAAAGACTTCCTGGAGGAGGAGATACTTGAGGAAGAGTTAGCAGAGTAAAGTAGGAAATGAAGTTTCAGGCAAAGAGAAGAGCTTGTGCACAGGCATTCTGCTATGGATGAATATGGTATATTTAACTATGAACAGATATGTGTAACTGGAGCTTAGTCTGTATCTGAGGTCAGAATAGAAAATGAAATTAGACTGAAAAAAAGAAAGCAAATCAGTCAAGAAGGATCTGTGTATTAAGGAGTTTTGACTTGATACAAATAATTACTGAGGATCTTTAAGGAATTCTTAAAATGGGAGAAACAATCATTTATCTATTTTTAAAAATTCATTCTGGAATCATTGCCTAAAATGAATGTGGGGGTGGGGATTGAGGTGGAGAAATATTGGAGGCTGAGAGACCAGATGAGAAGTGTGACAAAGATCCATGACAAAAGTAATGATGCCTGGGGAATGAAGACAACAGATAGGTAGGAATAATTGAGAGAGAGAATCAGCAGGATTTGGTAATCACTGAATATTTCCTGAGAAAATGTGGAAGGAGTTAAGAATGGAATTTAGAGAAAGTAGTTTTGCAGCTTGAGCAACATTGATAATGTGCCTGAGGAGTGGGGGGTATATAACTTGAAGTTTCATCATTTGTTTTATGTATTTTATCCCCTGAAAAACTACTGGGGTGGAATCAGTGAGATGGCTGGTAGAACAAGACAGTCTTCAGGTTAGTCACAGCCAATGGTAGTGGAGGAATAGAAGAAGTCCACTATATTCAAAATGTATCACCATATGCTTTGAAAGCGGAAGATTATTTGGATTAATATTCAGATTCCTCTGGGAGTATATTAGTGTCTTAAAATTATGTGCTAAATCAAATAATCAGAACAGCAGTCTCAGGTGAGACAGCAACTCTAGTAAGTGACTTGGGAGATAATGGAACTATTCAAGTTGGCATTATAGTAATTGGTAGGAAGGGGATTTGAAAATTTGTTTTAAGATAGCAATATTGCAATATCAGAGGCTATAACCATAGCGATCAGTGAAGCCTGGGAAAAATAGGCAAGAATGAGTAGTTTCAGGTTCCAGAGTGGTTAGATGAGATGGTTAGTGTTAAAGGAACAGAAGGTTTCAAGTCAAGGTTATCCTTAAAATACTGTGAGAAACCCTGAACATAATACAAGTTAAGGATCTAGTCAAAATATCTGAACAATACATTTGTGGTACCATCCCAAGAATGGATCTTGATAATGAACTAAGGGACTTTCAAAGCAAGTTCTACTTATATATTTCCTACCAAAGGTCAAAATTAGTTTAAGAATACAGGGGAATCAAATTATATACAGGTTGAAAAGAAGGAAAACTTGACTGGAGTAAGAGACTAGGGAAATGAGAAACATACAGCAGTCATCTGGCGATCAAGTAGCTTATTATATGAATGCAAGTGATGGTAATGGGTAAAATTAAATAGTTAGGGGGTAAATGAAAGAAATGTTTTCCTTCTTTTACTGTGGTCATCACTACTGCTGAAATGAGGAGAATTTAGTCCAGAAACCCTTGAGGAGGTGTTCAAAAAGAATTACACCAAAATAAAAGCACGCAGAATCCAATTAGGATTTAGAAAGGCACAAGAGACTGTTTTTCCTATTTAGCAACAAGCATAAGCCAGAGAATATTTTAAAAAATTACAATAATAACAGTTTAAAAAAAAAAAACTTATTACAGAGCTGAGGACACAAATAACCCTAAATCTACAAGGCAGGGCTTCAAACCAGTTTGTTCTGGTTTGACCCCCTGCTGAGAATTTCAGAAAATCTCAGTGAATCCTAAACAGCATAAATTCAAAGAAACCCAAACTTAGAGGATCATAGCAAAAAGTAGTAAACAAGCCACAAGAACAAGATACACATTTACATGCAGGGGAACAATGATAACAAAAACAACAAAAAACTACAGATTTCTATATCAGAAACAATGAATGCCGTAAGACAATGGAATGACATATTTAAAGTGCTCTAAGGCAATAAAAGGAAACCCTGGTGGCATAGTGGTTAAGAGTTAGGCTGCTAACCAAAAGGTTGGCAGTTTGAATCCACCAGGTGCTCCTTGGAAAACCTACGGGGCAGTTCTGCTTTGTTCTATAGGGTCTCTATGAGTCAGAATTAACCCAGCAGCAATGGGTTTGGTTTTTGGTTTTGATAAGGCAATAAAAAATATCAATTTAAAATTCTGTGTCTTGCATAAAAAGCTTTAATATTGAAATAAAGCTATTTTCAGGCAGGCAAGTCTGAGTAAATTCTTCTCTAGTAGACCTCTTCACAAAAAACCAGAAGGTCTTCAGGCTGATGTGAAATGATACCAGATAGAAGCCCTGATATATGAATAAACATATAGAAATATTTTCTATTATTTTTATTTTACATGTGTTTTACATATATATATCATTTATATCAATATATAGATCTACACATTTATATCTGTCTTTAAAACATTATTGATTAAAGTGAGCATAATAATTTTTTTGGGTTTATAGCATATGTAGAAGTAAAATATATGTGAAGAAGGGCACACAGGGTTGGAGGAAATGTAAATAGAATTATAATGTTATAGTGTTCGTACTTTAAGTAGTAATTTATCATTCGAAAGTAAAGTGTAAAAAGTTAAATATGAATAGTAGAATCCCTAGACCAACTTTGTCCAACACAATTATAATTAAGTCAGGTATGTAATTTTCAATTTTCTATCAGTTGCTATGAGGAACCCTGGTGGCATAGTGATTAAGAGCCTGGCTGCTAACCCAAAGGTCAACAGTTTGAATCCATCAGCCACTCCTTGGAAACCCTGTGGGGCAGTTCTACTCTGTCCTATAGGGTCGCTGTGAGTGGGAATCAACTCAGTGGCGGTGGGTACAGGATGGATTGTATTGTGTCTCCCCAAAATGTGTGTCAACTTGGCTAGGCCATGATTCCCAGTGCTGTGTGATTGTCCACCATTTTGTCATCTGATGTGATTTTCCTGTGTGTTGTAAATCCTACCTCTGTGATGTTAATGAGGCAGGATTAGAGGCAGTTAGGTTAATGAGGCAGGACTTATTCTACAAGATTAGGTTGTATCTTGAGTCAGTCTCTTTTGAGATATAAAACAAATAAGCGAGCAGAGAGACAGACGGACCTCATACTACCAAGAAAGTAATTCCAGGAGCAGAATATGTCCTTAGGACCCAGGGTTCCTTTGCTGAGAAGCTCCTCAACCAGGGGAAGAGTGATGACAATAGTTTTCACCCAGAACCAAAAGAGAGAGAAAGCCTTCCTCTAGAGCTTGCACCTGAATTTGGACCTCTAGCCTCCTAAACTGTGAGAGAATAAATTTATTTTTGTTAAAGCCATCCATCCACTTGTGGTATTTCTGTTACAGCAGTGCTAGATAACTAAGACAGTACCTATTGCCTCATATGACCTTCAGTACTACCTAAACTTTGAAGACCTATCTTGTGTTTTATGGCTGTTTAACATTACACTACTTACACAGTGCTATTATGTGAAACAGAAAAATGATATGTTGGTGTTGAACAAATGTTTACATACTACAGATTTGAAAGAAATTCTATAAAAAGCAAATTAAGATAAAGAGGGTGACTAATAAATGGAATTTGAACCATTGGCTCTGTATTTGAATAGACCTGATCATAAATAATTTGGATGAAACTTCTAAATCTAATAAATATTACGTCTCATATAGTAAATTTCTTGAAAATGATTGTATGTTGCTTAACTTTACTTCTTTTCCATATTTACTATTAGTAGTTTTCTGATTTTTTAAGTCCAGAGTGTACAATCTGGTTGGACAAAGAGACCAAGAAGAAATAGAAAATAGACCCATGTGATATCCAGTATTTAGAAGCAGACAGCAAATTCAGACTAACTCCTATGAACCAAGAGGCAAAGTTGACGGTAGCTTTAATGAGCTGATATCAGATGATGATACCGACAGGCTGTTTGCACCTTAATCTAGGGAAAGAGCTAGTGAATGCTGTCAGACTGGAAAAAGGATGAGGATTGTGGCCTGCAGAGCTAGCTGATTAGTTCCACATGAGTGTGCCCTTTTGTTTGACTTTTAGCGCCTTGGTGTCTGACCTGGAGCATATGGGCAGAGTGTTTGCTAGGAGGACTGTTTGACAAGACACCGATGCCTTCTGCAAGGGAATCCAACTGTAAACACACTGCCAGGCCTTGCTGCCCTTGTTTTTCCTCTGCCTTTCCTGACTTGTTCGCTCTGCCACTGTGGTTTCTCTCCTGTTCTGCTCTCTGTTTAGAATGTGCTTACCACCTTCCAATTTCAGTTTTATATGTTTTTACTCCTTAGTAATTATTGCCAGTTAATGTTAAATAGGTAGTGCTAATGTTGTATATCATCGGTACCTTTTATTAACCTCATTATTAAGAATTAATGATCTACATGAAGTGTTGTTCTTCATTTGCTTGCAAATTTACTTGAACTTTTCCTTCAATATAATCATTCCTGTGGCATTTGCCAATCTATGTTCATTGAAATATTTTGGAGAGCTCATAGAGTACTTGGCAACAATACTTTGAATCACAAATTCAAAAGTAAACAACACTCACAGAGCATTTGAATAGACTTTGGCACTAGCTAAGCAAATCAATGGAAGGACAATCTGTTGCTTAATCTAGTACCTGATGACTAATGGAAAATTACAGTGCCTTGCTTCTAACCTTGTCATTCCTACAAGACTTTAGTTTCACAGGAGATCAGGCATGCATATGTAATAAGTGGACACTCAAACAAAAATAAGCTCTGTTAAAACAATCATCTGTGAGAAGGTTCTACTTATTTTGTTTTTCCTGCTCGTAAGACAGAATTTGGCTAGAGTAATCACATAGAGGTCATTGTTTTGAATGTGCCCGATAGGATTCTTTTATATGGACATTATGAAGACTTTGTGTTTATGTTTAGAACCACTGAACTCAGTATAGAATGAGAGCTATATAAATTTTGTTATATAATCAAATGGGAGCATAATTATGTGCAACAGACAGTGGGTTTTAGATTCCTTTTTCACTATAAAATTGCAATAAAATGTAGCCTCATGTATGTGAGGATGTTGCCTTCTTTTTGTTCGAGTCTGAATTCATTTTCTTGTAATTTCCGAATTGGTGAGGTCTTCTTTTGTGTCTCTCAGTGCTCTTGTCTTATATTGATTTTGTAAAATTTTCTCGTTTTGCTCCAAGTCTCCAAAGTTTGTTAGGCATTGTCTTTGTTGGTTGTAGTTCTAAAATGTTGATGTCTTACTTGGCTGCTGCTGCTGCTTTTTTTTTTTTTTTTTTTGAGTGAAACTTGTTGCGCCTGTCTTCTTACTCTATTAGAGGTGATCTTTATTCTCTGGATAGCTGCCTAAGTAGTCTACCCATTTTGAAGTGGTAGTGCAGAAATCTGCTAATTTTAAAGGAAAGAATAATTTATTTATTGGTTGTCTATGTTAAAAAGAGGACAAATACTTTCACCAAAATACTTTTTGTGTAATACTACAAAATATCCTACTAGAGTATTAATTTTAAAATTTGCCAATATCATGTAGATTAGCTACACAAAATTCTGAATATAGTTATATAGCATATTGAATGTCAACATTTTTCTCCACAGTATCTGCAAATATGTAGTTTAATTATAGCCTTTAATAATTTAAAAAATTATTGAAGGATTTTTTCTTAAATATTAAGTCCCAGGTGCCAACATATGATACGTTTGATAATTGTCTGCAGTATTAATTATGCAATTTTAACATTGAAGGTGACCCCTTCCCCTTGGAACAAATCATTCCAAAGTTCCACTCATCTGTTTTGCATGGAGGTTATAATGGCACTGAACACAGATTTAAGGGACAACAGATGAGACTACTAAAGATACTGTTTATTACTATCACATCTATTCAAGAAATTCATGTTCTGTCATATCAGAACTATCAAAATGTGAGTTTTTTTCCTTTAAATTATACTTACTATATATTTTTTTTTGCACAGCTCTCAAAACTTTCAATGCACTATATATATTTGGACATTTCTCTTTAATTCTAACAATTACCCATTGCCTGGAACATGGAAGTTGTACATTAAATATGTATTTACTTAATGATGAAAAAAATAGATTCCTTTTATAGGGAATAGCATCATGTGGAAATATTAAATTCATGTTTTTATCTATATGAGTTTCTAAACTTACATTAATTTTTATACAAATATCACTTTCTATTAGCATTTAATTATAATTATTAACTTTAATCTATTGTTTTCATCATTCATTCTTGCGTTGTTCATTGTATTTACCATCTTCATCTCATTCTTTGTCTTTGTGGCCTAATCTTCTTTTAATAAATATTTCAGCCTTTCAGAAGGTTTTTTTTTTTCAAATTGCTCTTTCTCCCAGAACAAATACATACGCCTATTACCAGTTGCTTTGTCATCTACTTCGACAGCACATCAAGCTTAGTTTTTAAAAAGGATCCAGCTGTTTCTGTTTGACTGTTAGATTCGACTATAAGCTCCCTTACTCTTTTCCTTTCTTTCAGGTTGCTATCATAGCTATGAGTGACTGGATGATAACAGCAATATTTAAATTGTGTAGCACTTAATTTGTGATACATTAAGTTACTGGGATCTGTCATAGAACCCAGACAAGAAATTACACTACTTTCAACTATTTTTCCGATTAATATTTTCTGATATGATAATAAAAATGCATTTTCTTTTGACCAGAAAAAAAAAAAAACTAGAGAAAGAATTTTTGATGACCACATTAGTTGCAGATCAGTGAAATTATTGACGAGATATATAAGTAGCCTAGACATCCCTCAGATATGACAAGCAGGCGGACCATGTGTTTTCCAAAGTGAAAAGGTAATCCTGTAGGAGTACTTCTCTACCTGGGTTTCCAAATCAAAAAATTTGAATTCAGTTTCTTCATGTATGAACCTATATGGATGTTCTACCTTTATTACAGCTTTTCTTCCACTTTAAAAGTTTTTCAGAAACCCAGGTGAGAAGGTACCTGTCTTGTTTAAGGACAAAAGGCAAGGGACATACATTTCATGTTTATTTATTAAGAAGTTTGAAAAGTGAATTTATTTAAGGCCACATTGCTTGATATATCATAGGCGAACAACAAATTGTTATGGAAAGAATCATTGAATTTTGAAGAGAGGAAAATATTTTACTACTATTTGAACCATATATATTTCCTTCAAGTCTATGGTGCTATAGCCCAGGATATGGAAAACTAACCAACTAACTCTATGTATCTGGTAGTCATTATTCTGATCTTTGATTATTGTTAATTACTACCATTTTTATTGACTCATTTAATGTCCATCCCCCCCAGCCAACATAAATGCTTTCACAATTTTTTTTGCCTTCTCACCTAAAATTTTTATAAACTTGACATTTACATTGCATCTCTTGTGAGTCTCTTGTGAGCGTCTCTATAATATTCATGAAAGGTATTCTAAAAAATGAAGGAAGGAACCAATTATAAACTGTAAAATAATAAGAAGACTTAATTATATACTGAAATGCTAATTTATTGACATAGACTACTTTCCAAGCTCAGAAGGGCACTCCCTCAGGTGGATCATATGGTCTGACTACATTGCTGTAATGGTAGATAGCATCTGTATCATAGAGGCAAAGAAAAGGAGTATAACCTGATAGTGTTAAACTTTGCCTGAGCCCTGTGAGCCTGGAAAACAGGAATGATTAAAGAAATCCCCCTACCGTTTTGCTTACTGCAAAGAACCGCCCTTCCTCGTGTGACTTAAATAAGACTCACATATTCTCCGCTTGGTTAACTGTGACAAGGCCAGACCAAATGCCCATTCTTTGCCACAAAAGATTAGTTGAACTGTTTTTTCCCACTGATCAATCACAACAAAGTGCTTATTAACTGACTTGACCAAATGTTAAGTTTCTCTCTTTCCCCTAAGTCCCTGAACTCTGATCCCCCTCAGTCTAAGCCAGCATACAACCCTTCCTTAATGACCCCTCATGAGAATTGGCTGAGGACAACCACACAATACCAGGAATTATGGCCTAGCCAAGGTGACATATATTTTTGGCGGACAGAATTCAATCCATGACAGGCATTTACCTAGGAGTGGAATTGCTGGGTCATATGGTAATTATGGGGCCCTGGTGGTACAGTGATTAAGAGCTCGGCTGCTAACCAAAATGCTAGCAGTGCAAATCCACCAGCTGCTCCTTTGGAACCCTATGGGGAAGTTCTGCTCTGTCCTGTAGGGTTGCTATGAGTCAGAATTAACTTGACAGCAATGGGTTTAGTTTGGTTTATGATAATTCTGTGTTCAACTTCTTGAGGAATCACTCAATTGTTTTCCACAGTGGCCGCCCCATTTTAAAATCCCACTAACAAGGCATAAAAAGAACACTAATTTTAAGAATAAAATTTATGTGATTGTAAATTAAATTCCTTAATTTCCTGCCACTGTCCTCATCCATATAGTTTCACTCCATCAGTCTTTTTTCTGTCTCTTCAAAGCCTCTTATTCTTTTGGAGGTTACCAACTGTACACATTTTTGTATAGAACGAACTGAAATGCTGTCTTAAAACATGCAGTTTAATTTACATTAGTAAAAATCTGCCAGAATTTTGGTGCAGTGGAAATGCCTTGAAAGTGGCCTCCTTGTACTGCCTTACCTTGGATACATGCAAACACTGTAATCAGTAGTAATGATGATAGAGCAGAGTAATATTCCATCAATTATATGAATATCAATACATATGAAAATGATGTCAGTGATAAATTAAAATTAGGCATAAAAAAAATCCAAACCCAACCTGTTGGCCATCAAGTCGGTTCTGACTCATAGCAACCCTATAGGACAGAGTAGAACTGTCCCATAGGGTTTCCAAGGAGCGGCTGGTGGATTAAACTACTGACCTTTTGGTTAGCAGCCTGAGCTCTTAACCACCGTGCCACCAGGGCTCCTTAAATTAAGCATAGTCAGTATTAACTACTTTATTAGGAAAATGCAAAGTAGTATAATCATAAAATATTATTACCTATATGCTTTAACTTGGAGGAGAGAAATGGGATACCTCAGTACGAAGCATCAGAATCTTTTAATATGGCATTGCATACTTGAAAGAGATATACTTTAAATTTGTCAAGCAGCATATAGGTATTCTAATGTGGACAAATAAGAAGGTATTGATGATAGTTACATAATATTCTAGACAGAAATTTCCCTTAACAGAATCATAATTCTGCAAAGCAGCACTATCCATTGCTCTATCTGAGCTGCTGCCCATGGATTTACTTCACCTTTCCAGTTTGGTTTTCTAACAGTCACCACATGGAAAGAATGTTTTGTTTCGCTGTAGCTGTTCTGTTGTTTGGATATATGATGCCTTTATTGTATCAAGGGAATATATGTGTTGCAGTTTAATGAATGATATTCCTTGAGTTAGGTAAGTGTAAGCCAATTGGGTGAAATCGAACCACACTCAGTTGAATAGGTTGGTTTAATTTCTGGAATCAGCACTGGTAAATTTGCTGGGAAGACCCACCAAAAACTATTTTATCAATTATGAAATTGCATAGGAAATTGTGGAGACCATAATGCACTCCAGATTTAGAGGGTGCTGTAACTTAATTAACAAGCAGTGTGGTGAAATATTTTAAAATAGATGATACTACTGATCTAATGTCAGTAGCACATGTACTCATAGCTGTTCTTCCTGATATAGGGGGTCATTTACCTTAATTCAGCAATTGCTCTCTCTCTCTTTCTCCCTTTCTCTCTCCTGAACACACCACAAGCACACACAAAGACTTACTTAGTCTTGAGATTTAAGGGTGTATTTTGGAGGTATACAACAGACTGAAATTAACTGACTCATAAAGGAACTAATATCTCATTAGTATACTGCTCTTATTAACTGATGCATTCATTTTATACTCTAAAATCTTTCCTGCATTATTCAAAGTTTGATGAGTTAAATTTCAAAGTAAAAGATTTTCATTTTCTATATATTATTTATATTTTAACTTTTTATTTAAAAAATCTATTAAATGGGCAAGATCTTTTAATCATAACACTTGAATTAAAGGTACTGTATTTTATTTAAAAAGTCATGCTGAAAAAGAATTGCTTTGTAAGTAGTTACAGAACAGATCAACCTATGGGTGTTGTCACTGCAAGTTTATTTCAGAATATTCTGGATTTTCTTCCAATGGCATGTACATGAATACAAATTTATCCTGTTTGTTACTATTATTAATAAGGAAATATTTATTTGGAATTTGTTGTCACCTCTTAGTAGAATTTGAAGACAAGGAAACCACAAAAAGGTGGTTATTATGTAGTATGTAGTATCATGTAATGTATATTCTAGTGGGAAAGACTGGTAATAAACCAATAAACTAATAGATCGTTGTACTAAAACACCAAGTATTGATAAGTGCTATGAATAAATATAAATAGGGTAAGAGGTAAAAGAATAATGAAAGAGTGATATCTGATATAGATCTTCCTGAGAAGATGCTGCTTTGGCTGGGACTGATTAAAGGAAGGAAGCCTGCCACGTGATCATGTGGAGGAAGAACATTTTGACAGAGGAACAGCAGTGACTCTGAGAATCAGGGAGTATGAGACATATTCCAGCAAAAGAAGGAGACCAGTGTGCCTGGAGAAGAGTGAGAAAGGGAAGAGCCATCAGAACCAATGTTAGAGAACTAGCACAGGGTTAGATCATCAAGCACCGTTATTGTTTGCTCAGTATAATGGGAAGCTATGGGAGGACTAATAGTAGGAGGGGGAGAAAAAGATTTGTTTTACATTTTAAAAGAATTGCTGACTGCTGTGTGAAAAATAGCAAGAATAGAAGCAGGTTGTCAATTAGGAAGTTTCTGAAGTAGTCCAGGCAAGAGATGATAGCTTGTATTAGGGTGGTAGTGGTGGAGGTGGTGATAAATGGACAGATTTTAGATACGTTATGGTGGTGGGCTCTGTAAGATTTGCGGATAAATTCACCTGTGGAAGATGAGAGAGAGAGAAATCAAGGACTCCTCCAAGGTGGCACCCTCTTGCTCTCTCAACTCTCCTCTCTTTTGTTATCCATCCACCTTCTCAATACCCCCATCTTTGCTCTCTTGTCTCTTTCTTTCTGTCTCTCACACATACCTCCTCTCTCCTTAACTCTTTTCATCTCTCCTCCATTTCCTGCCTTAACTTCTGCTTTTCTCTGCCTTTCTTCTCTTCTTTCCCTTTCCATATTTTTTCTCTCTTTCTTTCATTATTTTAAAAATAATTCCGTTTGCTATGTTGAAAATGTACTGTAGGGAGCCAGAGTTGTGTTGTGAGAACTGTAAGAAGGCTTTTTCATTAACCCAGATGAGTGATTCAGATGGTGAGCAGTGTACACCATAAGTGGTTAGATTGGGACACATTTTTAAGGTTGAGCCAACAGGACTTACTGATGAATGTAATTGGTGGGGTTGGGAAGTAAATTATAGATGACTCCAAGGTTTTTTGGCCTGAGCAAAGTATAAATTGTGTCATCTTCAACTGAAATGGAGAAGATGCTTGGGCAAGTAGGTTTGGTTGAGGATTATTAATGGGGATAAGAAGCTCTATTTTTTTTTTGACATTTGAATTTTGACCTAGGTATTCGACATTGAATGGAGATGTAGGGTAATCTGGAGTCCAGGGGAGAGATCAAAGCTAACTATAGCCATTTAGTTGTTGTGGCATACATACCCTAAGGTGGCCTGCAATGAGTCACGCCCTTGTAAAATCCCTCCTTGAAGTGTGGGTGGAACTTGTGACTTGCATCTGACAAATTGAATATCACTAAGGTAATGGGCTGTCATTTTTATGATTATGGTTTGTTATGTAAGACTGTCTTAGCAGACTGGATAGAGATTCTCCTCTTGGCCTTGAATAAACAAAACAGTCATATTGTGAAATTCCTGTAAGATAAAGGCTACATGGCAGGCAATTACTGGTGACCTCTAGGATCTGAGAGCAGCTTCCAGTGAGTAGTAAGAAGTAGGGGCCCTCAGTCATACAGATGCAAGGGAACTCTGCCAAAAACCTGAGGGAGCTTACAATCTAATTCTTTCCTAGTCAAACCTGTAGCTGAGAACACAGCCTAACCAACAGTTTGATTAAGCAGAACCAGCTAAGCCACAGCCACAGGCAAAGTCCTGACGCACAGAAACTGCTAAACCACTTGCATTTGTTATGCAGCAATGGAGAACTTACACAGTTGTGGTAATTAATCTTAAAGATGAATGTTTTCAGTTTTTATTTTTAGTTGGTGAGAATATTATGGGTGCCTTTATTTCTTCACTTTACATTGCCATAGTTTTGAAATTTTTGAGATGAAAAGGTAAGTCATATAATTGGAACTGCAAATTAATCTTTATTTTGAAATGTGCTTAAGAGTATTCTCTCTTCTTTGTAAAGATGACAAAATGAAACAAATTAAAAATAAGGGAATAGTTAATTAAATTAGTATTACTAGATATACTCATTGAAATATTATTCAAAAATGACTCTGAAACAATGTGGAAAAATCAGTTATAAAGAGAAAATGTTGGATCCAGAACTATGTGTTGTACAGACCAAGACTAGAGGAAATTTTCTAAAATATTGAATTTTTCTTTTATTTCTTAAACTTGCTGTAAGTTATAATATTGTCTTTATAATAAACTCAAAACCACAAGCTGTCGAGGAATATAAGAGTAAAGCTTTTAAAACTGCTTCTGTAGTTCAGTAACACTGACAATATCCTGTAAATGTTTAATGACAGAATTTGAAAATTTTGCAAATATTATGTAATATAGGTAATGAGTTTCACTATAGATGTGGCTTTAGTAACATGACTATATTTATCTTGTATATGATTATAATACAAGTGATATCTAATGCACTCCCCTTGCCTCTAAGAAATACTCACATATAGACTGAAATATAATTACCATTTTAGATAGAAGTCCTGAGAAATCTATATATTTGTCATCCTAGGCTCTGACACAATCCAAATATAATAATTACTGATGACATCATTATATCAGTTCAGAGGAAGAAACTTAAGATGGAGTTTTTTTTAAAATAGACTTTATTATTTAGAGCAGTTTTAGGTTTACAGAAAAATTATGCAGAAGGTACAGAAAGTTCCCATATATTCTATTTTCCTCCTGCATACTCTTTCTCCTATTACTGACATCTTCTATTTTTGTGTTACATTTGTTACACTTGATGAATTTGTATTGGTACGTTAATATTAACTAAAGTCCATCGTTTACATTAGGGTTTACTTTTTTGTTGTGTAATCCTATGGATTTTGACCAATCCATAATGTCATGTGTCTGTCATTAAGGTATCTTACAGAATAGTTTCATTGCCATAAAGTTGCTTGTGTTCCATCTTCCCTTCCTTCCTCTCCCTGAGCCCTTGGAAACCATTGATGTATTTACTGACTCTATAGTTTTGCCTTTTCCAGAATGTCATTGTGTTGTTATTGTTAGGTGCTGTAAAGTTGGCTCCGACTCCTAGCAATACCATAGGAAAGAGTAGAACTGCCCCATAGGGTTTCCAAGGAGCGGCTGGTGGATTTGAACTGCTGATGTTTTGGTTAGCAGCCAAGCTCTTAACCACTATGCCACCAGGGCTCCAGAATGTCCTGTAGTTGGAATTATTACAGTGTGTAGCTTTTTTAGACTGGCTTCTTTCATTTAGCAATATGCACTTAGTGTTCCCCCATGTCTTTTTGTAGCTTGATAGTTCATTTCTTTTTGTCACTGTATGGATGTGCCACAATTTGTTTATCCATTTACCTATTGAAAGGCATCTTGTTGCTCCCAATTTTTGACATTTATGAATAAAGCTGTTATAAACATTCACGTGCAGGTTTTTGTGTGGGCATATATTTTCAACTCATTTAGCATGATTGCTGGATTGTATGGTAAGTCTGTGTTTAACTTTGTAAGAAACTGCCAGATAATCTTCTGACTGTACCATTCACATTCTCACCAGCAATGAATGAGAGTTCCTGTTGCTGCACATCCTTGCCAGCATTTGCTGTTGGCAGTGTTCTGGATGTTATTATTGTTGTTAGTTGCCATCGAACTGGCTTTGACTCATGGAACCCTCAGGTATAACAGAATGAAACGTTGTCCAACCTTGCACCATCCTCATGATTGTTGGTATATTTGAATCAATTGTTGTGGCTATTGTTGCAGTCCATCTCATTGAGGGTTCCATTGCTTTCGCTGACCTTCTGTGTTACCAAATATGATATCCTTTTCTAGAAATTGGTCTTTTCTGATGGAGTGTCCAAAATAAGTGAGCTGGAGTCTCACCATCCTTGCTTCTAAGGAACATTCGGGTTATAATTCTTCTAAGATTGTTCTGGATTTCAGCCATTCTAATAGGTGGATGGTGGTAAGATTAAATTTTAATGGAGTGTTTCTCCACATTAATTTTTGATTGTCTCAAGGAGTCAACAGTAGCAACTAAAATATGATAATACTGGACAAAACAAGAAACCACTGAGTCATTCAGCCTAAACCATTACCAGTTGATTCTATACCTTAGAGGAATATCTAAAATTCAACCCTCAAATAGAAAAAATGTGGTCAGTGAGGTTTGTATTGAATAATGTCTTATACCCTACATTGAGAGCTTTGAATACTTTAAAGTTCTGGTCTGTAAATGTTTTACATTAGATGTTAATTCCTAATTGCCTGATTGCATTTTATTTGACTTGGATATAATATGAATTTTATAAGTTATCAAACTGAAACTGAGATCAGTATCATTTTTATCATTTTTGCTCTTTGCAGATCAGTATTAATTGTCTAATGCCACATGATAATTGACATATATATCCTTAAAAATTGTCAATTATATAGTTGATTCATAACTTAGAATTAATTATGAACACCACATTATGCCAGATTGCTTCCTAGGTTTTGAGCTTGAGTATCCCAGACCATCTGTTTGTGTCTACAGTACAATTTTTATATATAAGTTATGTTAGGGTCAAAAAGCCATTGTTAATGGTTAGGAAAAGAAAAGGATATGTTCTTTTGCAAATGCATTGTTAATTTCTATAAATTATATTAAGAATTATATATGCATTATACTTAATATTCAGTATTGAATGGAATGTTTGAGTTTATTAATCTGTCATTCATTACATTGCTGATTACGACACCAAGTTAAAGTGTAAAATTTACATCACATATGCATTGGTTGTTTAAATCTCATTATGTCTTATGTAATAATTCAAAGTAAAAGATCCATTTGGGTATTAATACTTTTTATGATTTTCCTAAATTGTTCTTCAAATAATTTGGATATAATTCAAGTAAAGAAGGTTTTTCTATATTTACTAAACCAGCATTATTCTTCGCATTTTCTTGATTTCAATTCCTTAATTTTCTTGCTCTTACAATTTGGCCGAACCATATGAAATTGCAATTTCTGCAGATCAAAATGATCAAATATGGGCAATTTCATTTGGTTCAAGTTAATATAAGAGAAATTACAACAGAAAATGGATAAATGTTTGTAATACTGAGAAGATCCAGTGACTAATACGGTAATGTCAATTTTTTTCTTGGAAAAGAAAGATCAATTGGAATTACTAGATGAACATTAGATTTTGCTTCATCAGTATAAACTTAGCTTCCTCAAGACTCCAAGTTCAATTCATCTGAGGTTAATCATATTGTAGACATTATTATTTACTGTTAAATAACATTTGTCTTACAATCATGTAATATTTAAATAACATTTGTCTTACAATCATGTAATATTTCTACCTCCAAAGCACACAAAGCATATTCCTTCCTGATTAATTATTTGTCTTTAAAGCTTTATAAATGACCAGTCATTCAAATTACTGAATTGTGGATTCTGTGTAAATTTCTAGGTATTACTCAAGTGATCTAGTTTGATAGGAGTTATTCCATATTGTCCTCTTTCACTTTGTAAACAGTCAGGCTGTAAAACTGGCAGTCTTTTGTAATAAAAAAAATAATGTATAATAAGCTGTAATCATGTTTTACATTCATGTAAATAATAAATTACTAGATTACTATTGATTCAGTATTTGATTCTGTTTCGTTTTAAAACTAGATGAACTGTTATACAGTGGTCAAACAAATGGGAGTCAGTGTTTATAACAGTATCTAATATTCATGTCTTGTACTCTAGTCAGGTTAGTGTGGAAAGAAGTATGAAAAAAACATCGAAAATACTTTTAGCTTTTATTTTAAGTGGTGGCCTATTACTAGATATATAAAATCATTTGACGTTTGTTGGAAGATATTCAGTTACCAAGACAGATTAAAAAAAGCAAAGCAAAATGTTTTTTGAATTAAAAGAAGCAGGAATTATTAGTTTTTAAGATGACATTGATGAGGTTAGGATTGACAACACCAGGAGGTCTGTCAGTAGTGCTCCTTCATAACACGTTTAGTATTACAACATAAAAAATGGAATGAACAGTTAGCTGTAGCTAATTAAAAATTTTAAGTGTTTTTCAAAAATGGGTTGTCTTCTGGTGGAATAAAAGAAAAAGAAGATACAACTATAACGTTAGGCCTCTGCTCCTGGTGGTGCAGTGGTTAAGATCTTAGCTGCTCACCAAAATGTCAGCAGTTCAAATTCACCACCTGCTCCTTGTAAACCCTATGGGGCAGTTTTACTCTGTTCTATAGGGTCACTATGAGTTGGAACCGATTTGATGACGATGGGTTTAGTTCAGTTTTATTCTATAGACCAGAGATCTGTGGTAAATTAATTTTATTCTATTGCAGATCTGTGGAATAGGAAGAATTAGGATCATTTTTAATACTGACTCACATTTGTTTGTACCATCACTGTATAACGGTTTGTCTAGTTACAAGCAGTAATGACAACAACAAAACAAACAATCAAAGAGTGAATCAATAGATATCTAGTTATTATTATTTTATATGGACATAGAACATATGTCTTTCTTCCTTCTCCACCTCTCTTCCTTCCCTCCTCCTTACTTCCTTTCTTTTTCCCTTCCTTCTTTTGAGGAAAAAAACAAAGGAGAAAAATTGGTTGAGTAGGAAAGATGGGAAATGCTTTTATTACTGTAAAGACTTTCAATGACAAGACAACAGTCTCTAGTGGGAAAAAATTTGTTAATTCCCTCACGTGTATTATGGAAGTCTTTTCTCCCCATTAATGCTCTTTGTGAGATGACAATGATCTATCTTAGATATCCCTGGTATTTCTGTATCATTCTCACTGTAAGGCTTTTTATCCAATTTCACAGATAACTTCTAGTTTGTAAACCATTGGTTATCAATTGAAAGAAATCATCCAGAACTAACTCTTGGCTAGTGTAATTAATCTTTATATAGTCTAATCCCTATTTGATGAGGTGATCTGCATCAAAGAATGGAGTATTTACTCCAAATCATACCTTTGGTGTGCTGATAATCAATTTTTAGTATCATTGCCGTCATTTAGAAGAAAGGAGAAGAAAATGATGAATCTCACATATAGGCCATCATCCATCATATTGCAAATCATACTGTTTCACTAGATGAGGAATTCTGAATAATTTGCCTTCCTATGCAAGGTCATGTCTGGATATGAAATAACAGGAACAATTAAAAATAATATATGAATAATGACGAAAGTGTTAAGTATGATTCTTTGTTTAGAGTATATGACATATTCCAACTCTATTCATTTATATCAATAGTTTATAAAAATATTATAAAATGCTTAAAAACCTGTTTTTAAATTTTGTAGCTACTCCTCAAGACTGGATGTCAGTCATTTAAACCAGTGTTCTCTGCCTTGCCTCCAGGGGACAATTGGCAGTGTCGTTTTTGATTGGGAATGGGGTTCTACAGGCATCTAGTGGCAAGAGACTAGGAATGCTGCTAATATTCTACAATGCACAGGACAGCCCTCTGCAAGAAAGATTTATTTGATCCAAAATTTCAATAGTGCTGAGGTTGAGAAACCCTGGCTTAAAGACGTATACACTAAGCACACCCTATGTGCTTAGTATTGTGCTAGGAGCATTTAGCCATATGAAATAAGCCAGGTAATCACTACACTCAAGAAACTTTAAATCTCAGAGAAGAATTAAGTTGAAAGTACAAGTAATAATACTACAGAAAATTAAGATTAAAAAAAAAAGCCATAACGGTTAAATGAATCCCAGCTCATATTTGCTTGAGGAAGAAGTAGTTTTAGAAAGATTACAGCACTTCTTTATGTATTTTTTCACTTTCTTAAAGTAGGTAATTCATATATATGGTTAAAAAAAATACAAAAGGTATAGAAGAATACTTATTGAACTTCCTTTGTCATCCTAGTTATCATTTCCTTTTTCCAAAGGCAATAACTATTACTACTTTCTTGTGGATCCTACCAGAGATATTTTACTCATTTAAAAAGCATATGCATCTCATTGTATGGATGTATTATAATTTTTTTGCATTTTATTTATTTATAATTTATTTAATCAGACCTCTCAATAAACATTTAGATTATTGTACATTTTTTGCTATTTTGGATGCCCCTGAAATGAATATATTTTTTTATACATTTGAGTATCTATCTGGAGGGTAAATAACCAGAGTGGAATTTGTTTCGGAATTTATGTGCAATTTTCATTTTGAAAGATATTTTCCAGATTGTCTCCTGTGGTAGCCAGCCTCCAAGATAACCCCCAGTGATTCTTTCCTCATGGAATACTTTCCTCTGTTTAACCCCCCCCTCCCACACACACACAATTAAATAGTGTTGACCTGTGTGACAGATAAAGATATTGAGAAAATGTTGATACGTAACTTAACAGTCTAGGCCATAAAACTAATTGCAGCTGATACCTTGCTTTCTTTTGCCCTCTTGCTCTTGGGGAAGCCAGCTGCCATATCATGAGGACACTCAAGCAGCCCTGGGAGAGGTATATCTGGAGAGGAACTGAGGATTTCCACCAGCAGACAGCCGTAACTTGCTGCTGTGTGTGCGAGTCACTTTACAAAACAGATCATACAACCCTAGTGAAGCTTTCAGATGATTAGTACCCTGGGTACGTAAACTGCAACTTCATAAGGGACTCTAAGCCAGACTGTCCACCCAAGCTGCTTCCAAATTTCTGACCCAGAGAAACTGTTAGAGGTAATAAATGTTTATTGTGGTATACCTTTTCCCATCTGTTTCTTTTAGTCTTTCTGTATATTTTTTATTTTAGATGTTTCACACATTTTTAAATCCTATCTGACATTCTTCTTCTATTAATTTCAGCATATAGTCCATTTATATTGAGTGGACTCTTCAGTATAATGGAATAGTGTATTTAAAGTGTAAATCTGTCATTTTACTGTTTGCTTTTTATTTGTTCTATTTTCTTTCTTTCCTTCCTACTTTCTTTTGGATTAACCATTTTTGTTATTGTGTTTCCTCTTAATTTCACTAGTACACTCTTCTTGTAGTGGCTATTCTAGATGTTGCAGCATGGGACAACTAGACTGCCTTCAAGACTGAGTCCCTGTCCTATTCACTGTCTCAACAACAAGCCACCCCTTACAAAAGTGGTGTCTTTTTTGATTATCCCTACCTTCCCAATTCCTTTATACTTTCTACCAAAAGAGATATAGGAAGGCTTTCACAGCCTACTCACTTATCCTTCTTCTTTTATTTTAATCAAACAATTTTTATTTTGTACCTCAGAGTGAAACACTTATTTGGACAAGTGGATTCTACCAGCATTGTTAGGGATGTATATCTGGGTGCATCCTTTCCTCACATTTTCCTTCATCTCTGTTTGATCTGTGCTACTTTTGGCAGCCCTTTAATCTTTCTATCATTTTGTGACAATGAGATTCACATCTCTGTTCTCTTCTAGCATTTTTGGAGGGGCTGTGATTTCTGGGAGAAGAATGGACAAATACTGGATTTATCCCAATTTTTATAAACTACAATTCCTTTGTTCTTATCTGACTCAAATCAATAAGAAATTATTAACACACATATGAATATATTTTGGTAATGTTTGTGGCCACTTTCTGTTCAAGACAGAAAGAGGACAGAGACACCTCCTCTCATGCTGCTCCATTATGAAAAATTATTTTACCAATGGATGCAATTATGGTAAGACATAAATGTGTATTTCAAGTGTTTATTTTTTAACTTCACAGGTTTTTTAGCAGTGGGGAACATCATTACTTTATCAAGAATTATTATCATATAAGAGCAGATGATTATGTAACATTTTAACCATACTTTGTGTTTTATTTCCTTGTTGTTATGGATTGAATTGTGTCCCCTCAAAATATTGGCTGTAAATCTTAACCTCTGCCTGTGGTTATAATCCCATTTATGAATGGGTTATGTTTATTATGTTAGTGAGGCAGGGTTAGACGTCTAGCCTCCTAAACTGTGAGAAAATAAATTTCTTTTGTGAAAGCCATCCGCTTGTGGTAATTCTGCTAGAGCAGTGCTGGATAACTAAGACAGAATTTTGTACCAGAGGAGAGAGGTGCTGTGCTAACAGACACCTAAAATGTGGAATTGGTTGTGGAATTGGCTAATGGGTACAGTCTGGAAGAGTTTTAAGGTGCCTAATAGTAAAAACTTAGATTACCTTGAAGAGACTGTTGGTAGAATTATGGACATCAAAGGCAGTTCTGGTGAGGGCTCAGACTGAAGTGAGGAGAGCTGTAGAGAAAGTCTGTATTGTCTTAGAGAATACATATGGTGCCGTCAACAATGTTGCTAGAGGTGTGGATGTTAAATGTGCTTCTGGTGAGCCTTTAAAAGAAAATGATGAACAGGAGATTGGACAATGGAAGAAGAGCGATGCTTTTTATGCAGTGGCAAAGAATTTGTCTGAATTATGTTCAAATGTTTGTTAGAAGGCAGAACTTGAAAGTGATGAACTTAGATATCTGGCTGATGAGATTTCTAAGCCAGATCTTAAAGAGGCCTGTGCTTTCTCCTTGCTGCTTATAGTAAAATGCAAGAGGAAAGAGATGGACTTAAAAATGAACTGTGCAAAATGGAAACAGAACTTAAAGATTTGGAAAATTCTATTGTATGCACTAAGGACTCGTGTCCTAGAATGTTCATCAAGGACGTGGCTACACAAACTTTTGTTAAAGAGATTAATTCTGTGACTGATGGATCTAACCAACTACCACAGCAGAAAAACTGTCAACTTAGACTGAAAGGGACAGAGAAAGAATGAAAGGAGAGAATGCCGTCTGCCTCTTGGAATTCTGCAGGCAGGAAAACAGGCCAAAGGAGCTATATCTGTTGTCCTCCAAGAAAAGAAAAAGACCATTCCTGGAGTAGCTCAAAGATCAGCAGAGCTGTTGGAAGGAGCATGGGAAGCAGGGCCTTGTTGGTTTCAAAGTGTGGGGCCGTGGTCTTCAGGATCTCAAAAGGGTGGGGCACAGCCTCCTAGGTTTCAGAGAGTTGGATCTTCATCAACTCGGTTCTGGAATGTGGGGCTGCTCTTAAGGTGTGCCGGGGGATGAGGCTGCTACCCAAAGCTGAGGGGATGGAGCTTCCATGCTCAAGGGGCATTAGAATGGGGACTGTCAGCATTGAAGAAGTGGGGTTACCACTCAGATGGACTAGGAGAATGGAGCTGCCCAAAGCCAAGGGAGCAGAGTCGCTGTCCCAGTGGGCCTGGAAGGTAGAGCTGAAGCCCAGGGCTGAGAGGCCTCCACCCAGAATCCAGAGGGCATGACCAAAACCCAGAGTCTGGAGGGCAGGGCCATTTCCTAGATGGTCTCAGAGAACAGAGGATTATTTTCAATCCTTGAGAGCTAATGCAATTTGTTCTGCTTGGTTTTGGACTTGCTTGGTGCCTGTTATCCCTTCTTTCCCTCCAGTTTCTCCCATTTATAATGGAAATATCTACCTTGTACCTATTCCACATTGTACTTGTATTCTAAATTTCACAGGTTCACAAATGAAGAGGAATTTTGCCCTGGGATGGAATATGCCTAAAATTTCACTCATATTTGATTTAGATGATTCAGAAGATGAGATTTTGAACTTAAAGTTGATTTAAGACTTTTAAGATGATGTGATGGGGTGAATGTGTTTTGCATTTGGCAAGGACATGAATTTTTGGGGACCAACGGGTGAAATGTTACATACTGAATTATGTTCCCCAAAAATATGTGTTGTAAATCCTAACCTCTGCCTGTGGTTATAATCCCACTTGTGAGTGGATTGTGTTTTGTTATGTTAATGAGGCAGGAAGAGGTTATGTCAATGAGGATTAGGTTATGTTTATTATGTTAATGAGACAGGATTAGGGTATATCTTGAATCAATCTCTTTTGAGATATAAAAGAGATTAAACAAGCGATCGCGAGAAACAGATGTGGGGGAAGATTGATGCCAAGCCACATGAAGAGTGCCCAGGAGCAGAAACTCAGAAGAGATACGGACCTTCCTTCAGAGCCCACAGAGAGAAAAAGCCTGCCCCTAGAGCTAGAACTCTGAATTCAGACTTCTAGCATCCTAAACTGTGAGAAAATAAATTTCTGTTTGCTAAAACCATCCACTTGTGGTATTTCTGTTATAGCAGCACTAGATAACTAAGACACTTGTGATATATATTTTCAAGGAAAGGCAAAATTAGAAACAAGTTTCCAATTTTTATAGCTCTCTCCTTTGCCCTGTTGAATTTAATTCAGTGTTCTTTTTACTCATTTAATGCTTGTAATTTGTCATATTTAAAAAGAAACAGCCATATTTGTAATCATTTTGTATATACGTACTGTCTTAGTCATCTAGTGCTGCTGTGACAGAAATACCACAAGTGGATGGCTTTAACAAAGAGAAGTTTATTGTCTCACACTTTAGGAGGCTAGAAGTCCAAATTGAGGGTGCCAGCTCTAGGGGAAGGCTTTCTTTCTCTGTTGGTATTGGTGGAAGTTCCTCGTCGTCAATCTTCCCCTGGTCTAGGAGCTTCTCAGTACAGGAACCCTGGGTCCAAAGGATATGCTCTGCTCCTGGTGCTGCTCTCTTAGTGGCGTGAGCTTCCTGTCCTCTGTGCTCAATTCTGTCTCTTATATCTCAACAGAGATTGACTCAACATACAACCTAACCCTGTAGATTGCGTCTTGCCTCATTAACATAACTGCCTCTAATCCTGCCTCATTAACATTATAAACAAACAAACAAAAAAAAAACACCTGTTGCTGTTGAGTCAATTCTGACTCATAGCGACCCTATAGGACAGAGGAGAGCTGCCCCATAGAGTTTCCAAGGAGCAGCTGGTGGATTTGAACTGCAATCTTTTGGTTAGCAGCCAAGCTCTTAATCACTGCACCATAGAGGTTAGAATTTACAACACATGGAATAATCACATTAAATTACAAAATGGTGGACAACCACACAATACTGGAAATCATGGTCTAGCCAGGTTGACACATATTTTTGGGGGACAAGGTTCAATCCATAACACATACACACATATATATATATATTCATTTTTTGTAAATTTTTTATATAAAGATCTTAAATTTTTTTTTTTAGAGATTATCCCTGTTGTTATTTCATCCTGTGTTGGGTGTTCAATATAGTTGTTGTTGTTAAGTGCTGTCGCGTTTAGACTAATAGCATCCCCATGTAACAGAGTAGAACTGCACAATCGGGTTTTCTTGGCTGTAATCTTTACAGAAGCAGATCACCAGGCCTTTCTTCCACAGTACTGCTGGGTGGGTTCAAACTGCCAACCTTTCAATTAGCAGCTGAGCACTTAATGCTTGCACCACCAAGGCTCCTTGTTTAATATGGTACTAAAAGAAATTCATAGTTGTATACTAGGATTAGTATTATCATTAGTCCTATACAGATAACCTTTGAACAAAAGAAAGTTGGGACAAGGTAAAGCAGGATTTTACTCAGTCCTTCCTGTTGAGTCACTTAACAGATAAGTTTTATCAGAACATGGATGAAGTGTTGTTCTAGTCTCCTTCTCTCAATGACACTGTAGCGTATATATTCACACCACCCATTCCCAATTATATGTTATCAACAGAGCACTCTAAGACTTGTCTCACGGCTTTAGCACGTTGCATATGATGCAGCAATGGAGATTCACATATTACTTGACCCCTCCATAATTCTGTAATACTGTCAAGCTATAATCTGACATTCAGTCACAAAATAGGTTTTTCCATAGTCACAAGCAAGAAGATAGATACCCATGAATATCTGATATACATATGGATGCCTTGCACAAAACATGTTTGAATGGCCCCAATAATTTAAGCAGGTATTCCAAGGATAAGCCTTCAACCTGTCAAATATTTGGAACCTCTATCAGATCCATCTTTATCATTTATTTATTTTACCAGCTTTTTAAAGGTAGATGTTACATATAATTCATCAGTGAGTGTACAGTTTGATGGATTTTGATATATTCATGATATAAAACATTACACCAGACTGCTCCGTGTGCCCCTCAGCAGTCCATCCCTTTCCACCAACCCTAGCTCCTGGAAACCATGCATCTGTTCTCTCACACTATAAACTTGTATTTTCTGGACATGTAACATAAATGGAACAATACAGGATGTAGTCTTTGTGTCTGACTTTCACTTAGCAACATACTTTTGAGATTCATCCACGTTCTTGTATGTATCAATAGTTCATCGCTTTTTATTTCTAAGCAAGATTGCATTGTATGGATATGCAAAAATTTGTTTATCCACTGACCAGTTGATGGACATTTGATTTGTTTTCAGTTTTGTCTGTTACGAATGGAGCTGCTATTAACGTTCAAGTACTTTCTGTGAATGTATGTTTTTACTTCTCTTGAGTAATTACCTAGTGCTAGGATTGTTGAGTGATATAATGAGTATATGCTTAACTCTGCCAAACTTTTTCCAAAGTGGTTATGTCATTATTCCTGCTGTCAGTGTTCAAGAGTTACTACACATCTTTGTCAATATTTGGTATTGTCTGTCTTTTTAATGTTAGCCATTCTACTTGGTGTATAGTGGTATGTCACTGTAGTTTTAATTTATATTTCCCTAATAACTGAGTATCATTCTTGTGCTTACTTGCTGTTCATATTTTTTTTTCCTTTTGGGATAATTTGTGTTCCAGTCTTTTGTTCATTTTTTAATGGGATTTTCTGCCTTCTTATTATAGAATTGTAAGCTTTCTCTATATATTCTGGAAAAGAGCCATTTATCAGATGCGTGTTTTTCTACTAGTGTTGTTTTCTGTTCTAGGATCCAATCCAGAATACTATAATATGTTTAGGTTTCACGTCTCTTTAAGTTCCTCTGATTGATTACATTTTCTCAATATTTTCTTGGTTTTTATGACCTTGAGAGTTTTGAAGATTACCTGCAGATGTTTTGTAGAATGTCCCTCATTTTGGGTTTAGCTGATGTTTTCTCATGATTACACTGTACTTATGGGTTTTGGAGAAGAATACTCCAGAGGTATTCTCATCACATCCTATAAGGGGGTAATAATACTAACATGCATTATTACTGGTGATCTTAACCTTGATCACTTGATTAAGGTTGTGCCTGCTAGATTTCTCCATTGTGAGGCAATTATTTTTCCCTTACATTTTCTGTTCTTTGGAAGTAAGTCATTAAATCCAAACCATACTCAAGAGGGGAAAATTAAACTCATATTCTGGAAGGAGGAGTATCAGAAATTTTGTATACTTATGTTAAAATCGTAATAATATATATTCGGGGAAAGATACTTTGGGCTTATGCAGTCATTCTGTTTCTCCTTAAAGTTGTGCCAATGAATTTTAATATTTAGCAGCATTTCTTGTCAGCAGCAATTATATTGTGTTCTAATGATATATGCATATATATGTGTGTATGTCTGTGTGTGTATACACATACACAGAGATGGATACAGAAATAAATATGTTATACATGGCTTAGAATATCTACATATATTTTATAAATAGATCAATGTCTCTCTATTTATATACACATGACTGCATACGGATATCTGCTACTCCGTTACGCCATCAGAGCATTTATTCTGTCCTTTCCCACTTGCTTATTTGTAACTTCTTTCTGTGGCATTGAGAAACCTGACTCTCATTATCTCAAATTGTGGTAAGCAGAATTCTAAGATGACTCCTCTGGTATTACTTTGCCCTCTGGTATTACTCCCGTGATTATATTACATTACATGGCTGAGGGATTTTGCAGATGAAATTAAGTTTACTAATCAGTTGACCTTACCATAGGGACATTATGCAGGAGGTCCAACCACTTGAGCCCTGTAAAAGCAGAGAGTTTTCTCTACCTGGTTGCGAAGACTAAGTCAGAGAGTTTTGAAACATGAAAGGGACTCTACGCAAGGGAGGTTCTCCATTTCTGAGATGGCAGAGAGTGTGTGGAAGGACCTGAGGGTGGCTTCTGGGAGCTGAGAGTGACTTCTGGCCATCAGCCAGCAAGAAGATGGGAACCCCAAGGAACTGAATTTTGAAAACAACTTAAATGGGCTTGGAAGTATTTTCTTTACCAAAATGTCCAGATAAGATCCTGGGCTAGATGACACTTTGCTTCTGGCCTTATGAAATCCCAACCAGAGGTCCTAGTCCAGCCAACCCATACTTTGGACCTACAGAACTGTGAGATAATAAATAGGAATTGTTTTAAGCTGCTAAACTTGTGGTAATTTGTTACACAATTTGCATTGTAGAATAGTAATACAAAAAATATAATTTACTTGTTTTTCCACCCTAACATACATATAGTTTCAAAATTGCTTCTCTGTATTCCTGTGAGAAATAATGTTATCAAGTAGAGTACAGTGTCTGTGAACAGTTCTTTTTATCTTTACCCTTACAGTATCCAGTCAAAGCATTGTTCTGCTGTGCTCACTTCAGCAGCACATATACTAAAATTGGAACGATACAGAGAAGATTAGCATGGCCCCTGCACGTGGATGACATACAAATTCATGAAGGGTTCCATATTTAAAAAAAAAAAAAAAACAAAAAAACATTATTTTCCGAAGTTATGTTGGTCAGCTCCCTTTTAGTAAAATTGTTACACATATGCGATGCAGTTAGCTTTATTTCTCAAAGTCTGCTTTCTATCTCAAGTCTCTGATATTCTGGTTGAATTTTCCAGGATGCTTTTTCAGTATTTTCAATTTGAGGGTGGATATTTTCTTTCTGTAGCCGTGGTGGCACAGTGGTTAAGAGCCTGACCGCCAACAAAATGTTGGCAGTTTGAGTTCACCAGCCACTCCTTGAAAACCCTATGGGGCAGTTCTACTCTGTCCTGTAGGGTTGCTATGAGTAGGAATGGGTTTGGTTTTTTTTTTTCGGTTATTTTCTTTCTGACAGTTGTTGCAGAGCAATGTTGGGATGACAGCTAATTCTGTTCTCTTTTTCCAGGCAGTTTTTTGTTTGTTTGTTTTCTTGTACTGGTCTTGCTCACTGCAAAAGCTTATGGCAGAGTATGAGAAATCACTTGCTGGGATTTGATGATTTTTCTTATTTTTACTCATACTTTTTTAAAGTTTGGGCATTCTCTGCTTTCTAAATACTCTGAGGGCATTACTTTTGTGTGGTTTTATTCGTTCTATTTGTAGTTCTGAATTGTTTTGGAAAACATGGGAAGAAATGGTTTGGCTACTCAATTTAGAAGTCTTTTGTCTAATTTTGATCCTTGGATGTATTTATTTTGATTGTGAGACCTGCTGTGTCCTTTAGTTTTCTTTGGTGTGACCGTTAATTGTACATGTCAGTTTGCTAGGCTGTGGTGCCCAGGGGTTTGGTAAAAGCTAGTCTAGTTGCTGTTATAAAGTAGTTACACATGATTAAATCAGTTGCCCTCAAGTAAAGCAGATCACATTCCATAATGTAGATGAGTCTCAATCAATCAGTTGAACTCAAGAGCTAAAAGGGAGTTTTCCTAGGATGTGTTCTACCTCCAGACTATAAATAACTATTTTGCCAGAACACTCTTACTCTTCACTCTTCCTGTCACTTGACCTGTGGATTTTGGGACCTAAACCTGCAGGAGGCTCTGGCCTGTTGCCTGAACTACAAATTTTGGACTTGTCTGTCCCCCACAATTGCCTGAGCCAGTTCCTTAAAGGAAATCAATCTCTTTCACTCTATTTTTTTTTTTTCTTTCTTTTTACTGGTTCTCCTTCTCTAGGGAACCCTAAAACTTTTGGCTATATTTAGTTTTTCACTGCTCTGTGTTGGACACAGAGGCAATGATCAAAATCATTTTGATCAGAAGTGATCTAACATACTTCTTAAGGTCACCCTTGGTTACTGAGGAGAATTTATTGGATGTAGCCAGGGTGCTCAGCTAAGTGGAATCTTCAAAACACAGAGTTAAGAAGTGCACTAAGATGGTCACAGGCTGTATGGAGGCTACAGGGTAGATTCAAGCTGGATTTTGGAGGAAAAAATCAAAAGTACCTGCTACTCTACTAACTTCTTTAAGACTTTGTCCCAAACTTTGTAAACTTTTATGATTCTGACATCTGTTAGTCTACTGTTAATTGTATATGTGTAAAAGAAATTTCATAATAAGATGTATCTTTTTAAAAATTTATAGACGTTTAGACATTATCTCCTATGTACATTTAATTGAATGGACAGTAAAATATATTTTTGAGTGAACTTGTTGGTAGTTTAAAGATTTGACCATTAGGAGATATTATTTCTTATTGGAAATACAGTTTCTTAAAACTTGAGCCAACTTTAGTGGTCCATTCCTGCATTTTACATATGATAAAACCAAGGCTTGGAGAACAGAAGCTGTTTGCAGAGCTGGGATCAGAATCTAGACCCTAATGATAGTGAATTTTTTTTTTTCCATTACCCTTTGCTGCCATATACAAGAAGAAATGAGTATGTTAGATTTAAAAAAAAAAAAGGGGGGCGGTTAAACTATTTTTTAAAGAAGTTGTGCAACTAAAATGATTTAAAACTGACAATTAGATAAAATATTGGAAATAGGAAACCCTTTGTTTGGTAGTATGACTGCTCGCTGCTGTGAAAGGTGGCAAGCAATAAAATAAGTTCACAGAAATAAAACAAGTGCTCTGGCGACCATTTATTTTGGCAATTGTCAGGAAAGAGGAATTAGTCAGTATAAAGTTCCCAATGGTGGCATGACGTGTAAGATTAATAAAACTGTACCTGATGATTCCCTTGGAGAGTGAAAGAAGAACTTCAAACAAGAATCAGAATTAACAAGAAATGAGACCAATCTTTCACAGCACTATGAAGGTTAGAAAGATAAAGCTATAGTACTCCAGAAGTGATGAAATTACTTCTAAAGTCAATAATCGATTTAGTGGGAAACATTAGAAAAAGACAAGTCAAAAAACAGCATCAACAAGAATGGAGGTCATAATCATCAAAAAAGTGGCTGGTAAATCTGTTTCCCTCCCCCTGCTCCTCAGCTAAGATTGATTCCATGCTGAATCCTGAGCCTGAAACAACTGTTTCTTGAGGAGAAACCTTTTACTTACTAAGGATTACTTTCCCTGAAAGGAAAGGAGGGAGGAAGGAAGGAGAGAAGGAAGGAACAAAAAGGAGATAAAAGGGAGGGACTATCATTGTCTGTTTTCTTCCCAATATTCTTACTTGAATGGTTGACCTGAAAGACTTCAATAAAATAGACTTGCTGAGGTTTCTTGTATCTCTCACAGTAATGTTCAGTTAATGATTTCTTGATTATTTCAAGTCTTGTTTGAATATTGTGCTTTTCTCTGTTCTCTGGTACTTTGCATTGACTCTCTTCTCACATTCAATTGTCAACTATTAATTGGAAATTTTCAATCCATAATTATTTATTGACCTAGCGTTATGTTATGTCCTGTGGATACTGAGATGGAAGATAGTCTCAGTACACACATAAACCACTGACGTCTAGTTGTGAGGTTCCTCCTTTTATCTGAGATCATCATTACCTGTTTGAGATGGAACAACTCTGGAGAATGGTTAGACAGGTGTAACCAAGTTAGAATGGTAATTTTCTCTGTGTTTTTTTTTTTTTTTAGTTTTATAAAGTAAACACATTTTCTATGACAATCACAAAATACTTAAAGTTATTTGAAAACTTCAGAGACATTAATACAGAAATTTAGATTAAAAAATCAGAAACTGTGAATGTTTTTGTTTCTTTAATTTTTACTTGTACCTCTAATTTTTGTCAAATAATAAATACATATTTTTGAAAGATTGAATGATATTTCAATATTCTTTTTACCCCTCCTCACTTCTAAGTCCCATTACTCAGAGACAACCACATTTAACTGCTTCTTCTAGTACTTAAGTCTATATTTCTAAATAACATGTCTGAACTGATATTTCCTGAAATTTAGTTGCAGATATTATCTGCAGAATTTCTTCAGTGGAAGTTGAGGGTAAGGTTTTCTTTCTTTTCTTTGGGTCCTCCCCTCCTATCACACACACTTTTCCTCTTTCAGTTTTTGATTGAGTCAGTATTTATGTTTGTAATGTTTATGACTATCTAAATACTATTTACAGCAAGCTGGAGATTTTCTAACCATATGAAGTATACCTTTGATTTAGCTTTTGAGTAAGAGATTGTGTTGATCACCTCCCATAGGCAGCTTCTGGTTTCTCCCTGTGGTAGCCTTGACACTTTTTTTTATCCCTCCCCCCCCAAAAAAAAATACATTCCACAGAGAAGTAGTGAGCAAAAAAGATTTTAGCAAAGACTCTTTAGAGAAGGAGGGTTTATAGGGATATAGGTCATATACTATACACCACAAAACATTTTTACTTCTCCAGAAATTTCCCTGAGAAATTGCTTCCCAAGTGTTTCTTCTCAGTTGCCTGACAGCAAAGATCTCCTTTCTATTTCCCCTCCCTCCTAATAATTTTTATAATTTCCTGTGCATAGATCTCCCTCTAATTCTCCCACTCTGTGCTTCAGCTCTCTCCTTTCATATGGTATATATTTTAGTTCTTCTCAGGCTTCTCTACGTTTGTATCCTTAAGACAAAATTTGATATCACTACAAGTCCATGGTAGCCCTGGTGACGTAGTGGTTAAGAGCTACAGCTGCTAACCAAAGGATCGGCAATTTGAATCCACCAGCTGCTCCTTGGAAGCCATATGGGGCAGTTCTACTCTGTCCTGTCAGGTTGCTATGAATCAGAGTCAACTCAACAGCAACGGGTTTGGTTTGTTTTCAAGTCCATGAAATAGCTTTGCATCAGTCAGGATAAGCTAGATAGTGCTCTAGTAATCAACTACCCCTAAATTTCAAGTGCTTTATACAGAAACAGTTATTTCTTGCTCATAGTACATGTCCCATGCAAGTTGGTAGGCTGAATCTGAACAGTGTAATCACTTAGGGACCCAGGTTGATTCGTGCTTCCATGATCATGGCAACAGCAAGAAGTGTGACGCATGTCATTTCTGACCAACCAACCAACCAACCAACCAGTAGCTATCTGGTTGATTCCAACTCATTGCAGTTCCATGCGTGTCAGAGTAGAACTGTGCTCCATAGGGTTTTCAATGGCTGATGTTTTTTCAGAAATGGATCACCAAGCCTTTCTTCCCAGTCACCTCTGGGTGGACTTGAACCTCCAGCCTCTCAGTTAGCAGCCTATTGTGTTAACCATTTTCACCACCCAGGAGCTCCCCACTCATACTTTATTAGACAAAGCAAGTTACATGTTCATACCTAAGTTCAACAGAGACAGAGAAGTATAATACTTCCCCTACCGTGTGCCAGAAAAGAGAAACAGAATATATGTGAACGGCTTTAATGACAGCCTCAGCCATTACACTGAGTGTGGAGACTCTGTATTACAAACAAAGGGGGCTATTACAAAGAACATCTATTTTTAAATTATTTGTGAAAACAATTTTTTTCTTCCATTACATATATTTTGATAGTTTTTAGGAAATATGAAGACCCCAATTATCCTGACTCACTTCTAACAAATGCACCCAGGGTATCTCATAGCAGTCTAATAGAGGGAGATGTAATTTTCCTTATCTGGAAACATTTTCAAAAAATCCTCCTATGAGTTTACTTTTGAACTGATTAAGCATTAACCTTAAAATATTATGAAAGCTATTTAAAATGTCCAAAACATGACATCCAACTTCTGAAAAATGAAAATAAATCCAAGGCAAAACCTTAATAAGTAGATGCATATTTGGTTTGCTACTATGCTACATTTAAGTTTCAATTATTAAAAATCTAAGATAGTAATTATTTAACATTGAGAACACTGAAAACACTGAATATAAATTTGCCTCAGAGAGTAAAATTTTAGTGGGAAACTGAATACCAACCAATATCACATATTAATTATCCTTGATTAACTTTAGGGCCTTGAAAAAACAATATTAATATAACAATAATCTACATTTTTGCTTATAGCAGAATATATTTCTCACTGCCAGTAACCATCATTTCAGGTCCAATAAGCAAATAGCCACTGCGCATTCATTTCATGCAAGTCCTGACAAGCTGGCAATGGAAACAAATGTCTCTTGTTGCTCAACTAGGTTGGGTTCAAACTGGTGACTTGGAGGTGAAAGGTTGTAGATTCTGTTATCAATCATCTAGGCTACCCAGTCCTCCACCAGCAAAGCACCAACTCAGACGAGAGAGAATTGTTTGATTCAATTCATTTAGCACATTACTCTGTAAGTAAAATACCATATTGTATAAAATATGAACAGCATAAAAACAGCTTCCTTTTACTGTAACATATGCTATTGTGTGAGTAAAATCTGCCAAATATGATGTCCTGCAAATTGCTATGAATTGTTAGTGAGAAAATTCATTTGCGGTTTCTAGTTATTTCTTCTTGTCTGTGACTGTCAAACAATCGCTATGTGTTGGATTGAGTCACCCCAAGGAGATCTGCTGTGAACACAGTCTCTGGCCTCTGTCAAATAACATTACAGACCTAACATTAACACTCACTGTTAACACACTTGGGGAATAAGTTATTTTACTTTTCCACCACACTATTTTTATTTCTTTCCTTAAGTATACAGTAGAGAGCAGAAAATGCTTGCCAAGAGAAGTGAAGAGCTGCGTTATTTTATAACTATGAGGATACTTCATTTTAAATAATTTCTCAAAACAATACAAAAAGATGAAGATTGAACATAGTCTCATGATTAGCATAAAATATTCAACAAAAGTTTGAAATACACTCTTATGCTTGTCTCTGTGATAACTTGAACTTCTAAAAGGGCTGTGGCAGAATGTCTTTTCTAGAAGGGTTCCAACTGCAAATCAACTGCTTACTTTGTGCTTGCTTTGTTCTAGGAGATAGAAATGAATACAACCACCAAGTTACCTACTATTATGTAGCTTATATTCTACTGAGAAGATTATATAAATGGATAAACTAATATATAATAATAATGATGATTTTAATAAGTGCTATTAAAAAAAATCAAGATAAATGAAATGGGAATCTTGCAGTTTTTTACTTTAGGTAGATCAATCATAAAAGGCCTCTATGAGGATATAGCCTGGAGCCCTGGTGGCGAAGCAGTTAAGAGCTTGCCTGCTAACCGAAAGGTTGGCAGTTTGAATCCACCAGCAGCAACTTGGAAACCCTAGGGGGCAGTTCTACTATAGGGCCGCTATGGGACGGACTCAACTTGGTGGCAGTGGGTTTGGTTTGGTTTTTATGAGGAAATAGCTTGTGAGCAGAAATTGGAATAAAGAGAGAAAGCAAGTTGTGAGAATATTTAAGGAAAAATTCCAGACCGAAAGGACAGCAACTAAAAGTTGTGTTCAAGAATCAGCAAGGAGATCATTGTGGCTGGAGAAAAATGAATGAAGGGAGGAGAGGTAGGATATGAGGTAAGAGAGCCAGGCATCAGATAATTTGGAGCCCCAAACCACGTAAATCCTTGGGACTTTGTTCTAAGTGTCACAGTAATCCTTTGGAAGGATTGAGAACGGAATAAATAAATGATTTATCTGTTAGTGGATCTTCTTTGGCTGTTGTGTGAACAGCAGACATTAGATGATCAAGAGTTGAAGCAGAGAGGCCGTTACAGAAGCCCAGGCAAGTATTCATAGTGATTGGGTCCAGTTGATGGTGAGAAATAGTATATTTTGGATATAACGTGAAAGAAAAGCTGATAGGATTTTTGAGTCCAAGAGGAACAAAGATATCAAGAATGACTCCAGATGTTTGCCTTGATCAGATAGGTGAACGGTGGGGCCATTAGCTTAGATAAGGAACACTGGAAGAGATGCAGGTTTGAGTGGCAGAGGAATCAATATTTTGTGCATGATGAATTTGTGAGAAGATGCCTATTAGAGCCCTATGTTTGTTCTCTATGCTGCGTAACAAATTACCACTAACTTAATGACTTAAAACAATACAAATTCATTATGTCACAATTTCTGTGGGTCTAGAGTCTGAGTAAGGAGCCCTGGTGGCTCAATGGTTAAACGCTTGGCTGCTAACTGAAAAGTTAGCGGTTCAAACCCACCAGCTGCTCCACAGGAGAAAAGACTTGGTGATCTGTAAAGATTAAAAAAAAACAAAAAACCCAAAAACCTTGCTATTGAGTTGATTGTGACTCATAGCAACCCTATAGGACAGAGTAGAACTGCCCCACAGGGTTTCAAGGAGAAGCTGGTGGATTCCAACTCCTGACCTTTTGGTTAGCAGCCAAGCTTTTTATTGTTCCACCGGGGCCCCACTGTAAAGATTACAGCGTAGGAAATCCTATGGGGCAGTTCTATTCTGTCCTGCAGGGTCGCTATGATTCAGAACCATCTCAACCACACACAACAACTGTGTCAGAGTCTGGAAAACTAGCTTTTTGCGTTTTCTGCAAGTTTGCAAGATGCCCGTCAGCTGAGTTCTCATCTGGAAGCACGATTGGAGAAGGATCTGCTTCCAAGCTCACTCAGGTTGTTGGCAGAGTTCATTTCCTTGCAGCTTTAGGACTTAGCTTTTTTAAAGCCAGCAAGAAGAACAAGACTCTAGAAGTCTACTAGTAAGATGGAGTCTTATGTAACGTAATGTAATCACAGGAGTAATATCTCATTGTCTTTGCCATATTCAAATCATAGGCTTGTCCACACTCAAGGGGAGGGAATTCTACAAGGGCTTGACATGGGGCCCACCTTAAGGTCTGTAGACATCTAAGTGGATATACTGAGTACGCAGTTGAGTATACATTCAGAAGAGACATGAGGGCTGGAGATATAAATTTTAGAGTTTCAAAGTATTGATGTTTTTAAAACCATGGGTCTAGATGAAAACGTAATCAGTAAATACATGGAAATGGTAGATATTTTGTTCCAATTATTATATGTCTGTCACTCTTTATTAATTGCTGTCTAGTATTGTCTAGAGATGGATTGACACAGTGGTTGCAACAATGGGCTCAAACATAGCAACGATTGTGAGGATGGTGCAGTGTTTCGTTCTGTTGAACACGGGGTCGCTATGAGTTGGAACCGACTTGACGGCACCTAACAACAATAACATTGGATGCTTAAGATGTGGCACCAAATACTGTGCTAAAACTTTAACAAGGTCATCTCACTTGATTCCCATGGTAAACTAATGACAAAGGTCATATTTATTTTTTTAATTCATGAGAAAACATGCTGAAGATCACACAACTGATAAGTGATACAGCCAGTGAATGTGATGTGACCCATAATCTATGCACTTAACCACATCCTTTTGTGGCCAGTTTACATGTATCCTTGTTTCCAAGTTTGCACTCCTAATCATTGATTAGTGTTCTTTTTGCCCCCTTGGGCTTGACCTTTTTGATTTGCTTCCTCTAGTTCTCCATCCAGATCATATCAGCTTACTTCCTTATTTCCTTGGGGGCGATCAGCATATGTTTTCGCAAGCCACAATTGCTTTTACATTGTGTAATAGACAAATCCACCACTTGTCTGTCAGTTTGTTGTACTGTGGTGGTTAAATGTTGCTCTGTTGCTGGAAGCTTTGCGACCAGTATTTTAAATACCAGCAACGTCACCCATGGTGGACAGGATTCAGTCTTCCAGACTAAGACAGACTAGGAAGAAGGACCTGGTGATCTACTTTTTAAAAAATTGGCCAGTGAAAATCTTATGAATTACAGTGGAACATTGTCTGATATAGTACCAGAAGATGAGTCCTTCAGGTTGGAAGGCACTCAAAATACAACTGGCAAAGACCTGCCTCCTCAAAGTAGAGTCAACCTTAATGACATGGATGGAGTAAAGCTTTTGGGACCTTCATTTGCTGATGTGGCATGACTCAAAATGAGAAGAAATGGCCACAAACATCCATTAATAATCAGAACGTGGAACGTGAAAGATATGAATCTAGGAAAATTGAAAGTTGTCGAAAATGAAATTCTTGAAGATTTAGTGAGCTGAAATGGATTGGTATTGGCCATTTTGAATGGGACAGTCGTATGGTCTACTGTGCCAGGAATGACAAATTGAAAAGGAATGGCATTGCATTTGTTGTCTAAAAGAATATTTCAAGATCTATCCTGAAGAACAACATTGTCATTTTTTACTGTTTTTCAGGGATAAAATAGATTCTCTGTATTCTTGTACACCTTGCAGTATGTACCCTGTACACCCTGCAATTCTGTTGTACCCTGAATGTGCAATAGAAGCACATCTTAATACTAATACTAGGGCAAGGATAACAACAATTTAGAGTGAAAGAGATAGACTAAATTACATAATACTGTAAATGAATGCAGTATATAATATGTATTAATTATAACCTTTCACCTGGAGCTAAGTACAAAATAGGAGAAGAGAATCAACTAAAATTTATTTTATAAAGCATTCCACTGTAATTGAGAAACATTCTGTATCATCCTTTATCATTATTATGTATACATTTCTTCTGTGAAGTGAAATTCTTAGTACATTGTACCTTTATTAGATGTACGTAAAGACACTGAATGACTGGATAACTGTTAAGAAATAGAAATACCACTGCCACTACTACTGTTGCTGCTACTCCTGCAACAACTACTATAGCTAATACTGGTGTAGCTGTTATTATTTATCCTTTAACCATCATAACAACTCTATGAAGTGCATACTGTTATTGTCTGTGTCATGCAGATGAGGATACTGAGGTATGGAGAGCTTAGTGACGTGCCGAAGATGACACAGCTAGTTAGCATGCTTGGAATTAGAAATCAGACTTGGACTTTGGAGTCCATCTAATGACTATTACTACAAAATAGTATTACAAATAATCCATGTGAAACTATAAGCTATCATAATTTTTCTGTTGCTGTTTGCCCCAATAAAAATCACTTAATCTAATACGATTTGCCTTGACAAAGAAGTGGAAAAGAGGCCTCATTTGAAAAAGATAAACCTTTCTTTGTGAATACTGACTTTATTTGATTTACAGATTCTAGTCATGAAACGGAGACTATAGCATGTGCCCTCTGTGCAGCTGTGCCATTGTAGTGCTTATAGTCTAGTACCAAGACACACTAGACATAGTAAACCAGTGTTAGAAAATGATTGTGCTTTGGAAAAAGAATAAAATAGACCAGAGTAAGAAAATCAGGAACATGAGTATAGGCAGTTGTAATTTAAATAGGAAGGTCAGGATGGACCTCATTAAAAAAGGTAAGACTTGAGTGAAGACCCGAAGGAGGTGCAGGAGTTAGCCAAGTAATATCTGGGAGTAGAGGATTTCAGAGCCTGGGTAGAGGCAGTCACAGACTCTAATGAGATAGTGTTTCTGGTAATTTTTTTTTTTTTCTCCAAGTAACAGCAGGAGGTCTATGGGGTTGGAATGGAGTGAAAGAGAGGAGAGTAGATGGTGAGGTCAGAGAGCTGATGAGCAGGGGCTGGCACTGGCAATTAGGGGACAGCAGGTTATGTACTCTCTACAGGAAAAAACCTCTGAGGATGGATATAAAATATGAATATAAAATACACAAAACTCCCTGAATAAAAAATCATATTTGTTAAAGATTAGATGGATAAAAATATATGATTTAGCCTGAACACATTATGAACAAATAAAGAGGATAAAAAGTAGGCACTTCGTATTACTTCTGCTATAATTCTTAGTTTGTTCTCTTTAGTTCTGTAGAGATTAGTAGACTGCAGATTGTGGTACATATTGAAATATATAATCCCATTATGTGATTCAGTTTAAAAAAGACATCACAATAAATTAGACCTATTGAGATGGGACAACTGTATGCATATCGTGTTTAGGTTTTTTGATATGATTTTTGCATATTATTTGTTGAATATATTTAATAGATTTGAATACATTTCATTTTTCTGTAGGAGTACCAGTGATTTTCTATGTTAAACGTCCTCTATGCTTTGGTGCAAAAATTAATACTTAGAATTCACTGCACATGTAAAGCACATAAATATTTGTTTTGATGTTGAGTAAATAACTAGCTTTTCCACCTTGTCGTTTCTTTCCATTTCTATAGGACAGGAAGGTGTAAGAGAAAACTGGGATGCTTCATGAACACTGTTAAGGATTGAATTGTGACCCCCAAAAGTATGTATGGCTAGGCCATGATTCCCAGTATTGTATGATTGTCTACGATTTTGTCATCTGATGGGATTTTCCTATGTGTTGTAAATCCTGTCGCTGTGATGTTAATGAGAGGGATTAGCGGCACTTATGTTGGTGAGATCTACAAGATTAGACTGTGTCTTAAGCCAGTCTCTTTTGAGATATAGAAGAGAGGAGCGAGCAGGGAGACAGGGGGACCTTATACTACTAAGAAAGCGCACCGGGAGAAGAGCCCTTCTTTTGGACCTGGGGTCCCGGCACCTGAGAACATCTCAACCAGGGGAAGATTGATGACAGGAGCCATCCTCCAGAGCTGACCCAGAGAGAAAGCCTTCCCCTGGAGTTGATGCCCTGAATTTGGACTTGTAACCTACTAGACTGTGAGAGAATAAATTTCTCTGTATTAAAGCCCGTCCACTTGTGGTTTTTCTGTTACAGCAGTACTAGATGACTAAGACAAATATGAAAGAAAACACAGAATATACTACGTTTTTATGTAGGAAAGCTACAATATAAAGCTTTATATATTTAAAAAATAACATTCAAATGGCAGATTGATACAGGTTTTATTTAATGTTGTATGTTTGAGATTAGTGTTTCTTTCCATTTATTCTTAACGTAGCTGTTAGAATTTTTCAGCATACTCAACCTCAGATACAATGTGAAATAAAAGTAAGTAAACATTCCAACATTTTTCCCCATACAAAGATTCCATTAATCCATGACTGCTTTCTACTTGTGAGTGTACCAACTTCTTAAACCTGTAAAAACTCATGATTTCATACTAACGTTTACCTCATCACATTGCTTTTACGTTTTCAAACTACTTAGCTATTTTGTCATTTTAACACAAAATTGTAGATTGATAATAAAGATTACTTAAACTTGTGCCTAAATAGAAATAGACCAATAAGTCTGCTAGAATGACAACTTCATGCTTCACAGCCCTTACTACCAAGTCTGTCTTCTCCTACAGAAGATTTTGATGTTAATTTTTTATTAATAAACACTGTCTTATACAATAATATTGAATTTTACAAAAGTTACAAAGAAAGTCCAGAGAGTTCCTAGATGTCTTTCACCCCTTTTTCCTTAATGGTAACATCTTATATAACCATGGTACATTAGTAAAAATAAGAAAGTAACATTGATATATTACTACTGGCAAATCTACAGACCAGTTTTCTACTAAGGTTCCTTTTCTGTTCCAGCACTGAATTTCTGTTCCAGGATATCATATTGCATTTAATCAATGTTAGTTTCTAAATGGAATCCCTGGGTAGTGTAAATGGTTAACGCACTGAACTGTTAGCTGAAAGGCTAGAGGTTAGAGTCCACCCAGAGGCACCTTGAAAGAAAAGCCTGGTGATCTACTTCTGAAAAATCTGCCATTGAAAACTCTGTGGAGCACAGTTTTACTCTGACACACATGGAGTTGCCATGAGTCAGAATTGACTCAATGGCAACTGTTTTTTTTTTTTTTTTTTTGGTTTTCTTTCCAATACTGAGGTTTTATCCATTAATCTTCCTTCAGTATACTCTAACTGTGCTTGCTTGATGGACCTAAGAATGTCCTCATGTTCCTGCCACTCTGACTCTAATCTGAACTCCTTGAGTTTAGTGGCTTACGCGTCCAATTTTTTGAATCAGTGTTCTTGGCAGGATCCATAGCCGTCAATAGCTATAATAATAGTATGAAAGATGATAGTGGCAAAAATAGTAAAAAGAAAAGGATTTGATTAAATTGCTTTTAGTTGAAAGAATCTTTTCATGCATGAAATCTCAACTTACAATGCATCCGCATTACTGCAATATCATGACATGACCTTGGACACTTTGAATACTCCCAAGACAACAAGAGCCAGGGCATCAATTTATACCACAAGTCTTTAGCCTTTGGGACTGAAAGGATCAGATTTAGTTATCCTAACTAAATAAGATTATGCTTATATCAATTTTGTTGCTTATAAACACAGCTTTCTAAATTTAGAAAGTTATTTGGATTGAAAATCCACTTTAAAACATTTATTTTTAACATACACATATGGTTAAAATAAAATAGTTTAAAAGAACTTTTAATAAATAGTAACCATCCTCTCTCTAACCCCAACTCACCTCTAGCCAGTCACATTTTTTTTTAATTCAAAAGTCGTAATTTATTGTGAACTCCTTATTTGTTTTGTAATTCCGGAGTTCTGAACATTAATAAATATATATTTGTTAAAAAGCTCCAGTGTCTGAACTCTTTCATGAAGTTTTTCAATTAAGCGTTTATTTTTAAGTAATTATAGATTCAGATGCAAGTGTAAGAAATAATAGAGAAATCCCTTATAGTCTTTACCCAGTTTCCTTCAACATTAACATCTTGTGAATTTACAGTACAATATAACCAGGATATTGACATAGATACAGTCAAGATACAGAACAGTACTATCATCACAAGGATCCCTCATGTTGACCTTTTATGGCAACATCCACTTGGCTCTCATTCTCACCACTCATTAGCTCTTCATAACCACTAATCTGTTTTAAATTCATATAATTTTGCCATTTCAAAAATGATATATAGATGGAATTATGCAGTATGTAATATTTTGAGATTGACTTTTTTCATGCAAAAAAGTCATCTGGAGATTCATCCAGGTTATTGTGTGTATCAATAATTCATTCCTTTTTATTGTTGTGTAGTAGTCTATGGTGTGAATATGCAACAATGTGTTTAACCATTCATCCAATGAAGGACATCTGGGTTGTTTCCATTTTGGACTATTATGAATCAAGTTGCTATAAACAATTGTGGACAGGTTTTTACGTGAACGTAAGTCTTTGTTTCTTTGGGATCAATGCCCAGGAGTAGAATTGCTGGGTCATGTGGTAGTTGCATGTTTAGGTTTTTAAGAAACAGCCAAACTGATTTTCAGGGTAACTGTACCATTTTCCATTTCCATCAGCAATCGATGAGTAATCCAATTTCTTCGCATCCTCACCAGTATTTGTTGTTGTCACTATTTTTTATTTTAGCCTTTCTGATAGGTGTATAAACCAAAACACCCAAACCCATTGCCATCGAGTTGATTTGGACTCATAGTGACCCTGTAGGACAGAGCAGAACTACCTCATAGGGTTTCCTAGGAGTGGCTGGTGGATTCGAACTACTGACATTTTAGTTAGCAGCGGAGCTGTTAGCCACTGCACCACTAGAGCTTCCAGTAAGTGTGTAGTGATCTATTATTGTCAATTTAATTTTCATTTCTCTATTAGCTAATGATATTGAACTCATTTTAGGTGCCTATTTGCCAAATGTGTGTCGTCTCCAGTAAATGTCTCTTTGTCTTTTGCCCATTTTAAAATTGGATTTTTGTTTTATTTATATTTGAGAATTCTTTAATTTTTTTCCCATACAAAAATTTATACATACATTGTTATGTGACTCTAATTGCTCTCCCCATACAGTGACAGCACACTCCTCCTTTCCTCCCCTCATTCCCCATGTCTATTCAACCAGCTCCTAACCCTCTCTGCCTTCCCATCTCACCTCCAGACAGAAGCTGCCCATTTAGTTTTTTATATCTACTTGAGCTAAGAGGCACACTCCTCATGAGTATCACTTTATGTCCCACAGTCCAGTCCAATCCCCGTCTGAAGAGTTGGCCTCATAAATTATTTCAGTTCTGGGCTGATAGAGAATCCAGGGGCCATGCTTTCTGGGGTTCCTCCAGTCTCAGTAAGACCATTAAGTCTGGTCTTCTTACTAGAATTTGAGTTCTGCACCCCACCTTTCTCCTGCTCCATCCAGGACTCTCTGTTGTGTTCCCTGTGAGGGTGGTCATTGGTGGTAGCCAGGCACTATCTAGTTCTTCTGGTCTCAGGCTGATGAAGTCTGTGGTTTATGTGGCCCTTTCTGTCTGTTGGGCTAATACTTTCCTTGTGTCTTTGGTGTTCTTCATTCTCCTTTACTCCGGGTGGTTGGGACCAATTGATGCATCTTAGATGGCTGCTCGCAAGCTTTTAAGACCCCAGACACCACTCACCAACGTAGGACGCAGAACATTTTCTTAATAAGCTTTGTTATGCCAGTTGACCTAGATATCCCCTGAAACATGGTCCCCAGACCCCTATCCCTGCTACTCTGTCCCTCAGAATGTTTGATTGTATTCAGGAAACTTCTTAGCTTTGGTTTAGTCCAGTTGTGCTGACTTCTCCTGTAGTGTGTGCTGTTCTTCCCTTCACCTAAGATAATTCTTATCTACTATCTAGTTAGTAAACAACCCTCAGCCTCCCTCCCCACCCTCGTAACCATCAAAGAATGTTTTCTTCTGTGTTTAAACCTTTTCTTAAGTTCTTATAATAGTGGTTTTTTACAATATTTGTCCTTCTGTGACTGACTAAATTCACTCACCATAATGAGTTCCAGCTTCCTCCATGGTATGTTTCGCAGTTTCATCATTGTTTTTTATCGTTGCGTAGTATTCCGTTGTGTGGATATACCATAATTTGTTTATCCATTTGTCCGTTGATGAGCACCTAGGTTGTTCCCATCTTTTTGCTATTGTGAAGAGTGCCTGCAGTGAACATGGGTTTGCATGTATCTGTTCGTGTGACGGCTCTTATTAAGAATTTGTTATATATTCTAGATACTCGTTCTTTGTTAGATATGTGGTTTGCAAATAGTTTCTCCCAGTTTGCACCTGGGCTTTTCATCATCTGAACAGGGTCTTTCACACATGCTGACACTGTTGCAAGAAAGAAGAGCAGAAACCTTCCTCTTCTAGCTTCATTTGAAAAAGTCTTTGGAAAGGACTCTTGTTAGCATGGCCTGGGTTAATAACCATGGACTGACATGGTAGAGATTGGTTGCATTATGATTGGCTCTGCTTGGGTTTCCTGCCCATCCCAGATAATCAAAAGAAGAGAATGTAGCACATTGTGGGGATACTAGTGTGGATTTAGGTAGTTGCCCCTATGTGCATCTACAAAAATTTAAAATGCTCTTAAATAATCCAGTTATATAACACACATGCAAAACACACATACATACACACTAGCAAGCCAAAAGCTCTTAAAAATATTATTGCGCATATTAGAATCTTAGGACATAGGAGATTGTCTAAAGTCATTCAATTGTGTATCTGGTGGCTATTATTGAACAAAGTTACTAGTTTAAAAAAATATAAACACGTAATTATACACAGTTGTAGGCTGAGCAAGGGAAGTGGCAGAGAATACAATTCTTTTTCATAAAGCTTTTTTAAGGTTCCATGTAGGAGACAAAGCACTTGAGAAAAATTTTCCATGGAACATCTGATATATATTTACTTTGTATATACTTTCAACATATTAACTAGTGATTCTTTTGGTAATGTTCTGATAAGGAAAGTAATTTGAATTTGTCATCTGTTACTCTCCATGTTCATATACTGAAAACCTTTACAAGGGCTCAGTGTTCAATCAGGTTTCTTGACTCTCAACATGAGTGTAATCAGGCAGTCAGTTTTAGGTAGTAATAAAAATCTCTATGGTCCACAAATAAAAGAAATTGCCATTTGATAAAATAACAAAAGAGGATGTAAAATGAAATGGAAAGATGGGATACAATAGAATAATTTAGACTTGAAATCAAATATGAAAAGCCACGGACATCCTGGGAAATCTGGTTAATCCTGAATTTAATACTTTATCAAGAGCTCAAAACATCTTCATAAAAAAACTTCTTCTCCAAGATAACCAGTAACTATTGCCTATCTCTTCCACATTTTTATCATTTTCTTTCATAATATGTTCATCTTCTTTCTGTGAGTAAATGGAAAGCAAATCAATTCAGAGCTAGTAAGTGCTTCTTAGGCATCATACAAGGTACTCTAGACAGCATTGTAAACACAAGTGAATCAAATCTCAAATGTTTGCTTTTGAAATGTTTATACTACATGCTATGTCATAAAAATTTTATATCCTTTTATTGGCAGAATAACAAGTTATGAGGGAGGAGCCTATGGGGCAGTTCTACTCAATGGCAATGGATTTTTCTTCTTCAACTCTCTGTACTTCCTCCTTCATAACTTGTTAAAGTTTGTTACTCTGCCGATGAGACAATATAAAATCTTTATGACATGGCATTTATAGTATAAACATTTCAAAAGCAAACATTTATAGTATAAACATTTCAAAAGCAAACATTTAAGGTTTGATTCACTTGTCTTTACAATGCTGTCTAGAGTACCTTGTATGATGCCTAAGAAGCACTTACTATGAATTGATTTGCTTTCCATTTATTCGCAGAAGGAAGATGAACTTATTATGAAAGAAAATAGCAACCATATAGGACAGATTAGAACTACTGGTTCCAAGGAGCAGCTGGTGGATTTGAACTGCCAACCTTATGGTTAGCAGCCGAGTTCTTAACCACTATGCCATTAGGGCTCCTGAAAAAGAAAAGGAGACTCATATTCTTGTATAGGCCACAATTTCCACCTCCAAATAGTCTCCATGTATGAGATCCCTTAAATTATATTGTAACCCTTCCCTCTGGAGTCTTGACCTCCAGTATGAGAAATACTTCCATTGATACATGAAATACACAGATAATGCAAAAAACTAATTTTACCAATAGTTTCACCTTCTGCCCACATCAATCATATTACAAAATCTGTCAGGGTTAAATTTCACCCCCACTCCCTTCATGTGGTCAGTCTGGAGGACCTGTTAATGGCCAATATAAATGCCAAAAGTGAACAGGAATAAAAATATGGAAAACTAGTCTAGTTAATTAGCCTCTAAGTAATAATGTTCAGCTAATCTATGGGTAGTAGCCCTGGTGATGCAGTGGTTAAGCAGCCTGCTATTAACCAAAAGGTCAGCAGTTCAAACTCACCAGCCACTCTGTAGGAGAAAGATGTGGCTGTATGCTTCCGTAAAGATTACAGCCTTAGAAACTTTATGGGGCAGTTCTACTCTGTCCTACAGGGTTGCTCTGGGTCAGAATTCAACTCAGTGGCAACGGGTTCGTGTTTTTGGTTTATATCGCAATGCTTGTGTTGAAAGAAAAAAGGAGAAACATTGTTCGATTTGAAAAATAAAAGGTAGCATGTTATTTAAATTGCTGAAGTATTGTGATTTAGACTGTAAGAGTCATAGTTATTTGGGGTGGGGCCAAGTAGAGTATGATTAGGATATTTTCAAGGAGAAAGTAGAATCTGAGTCCTGCTTTGAATGTTGGACCTAATGTGAATAATAACGGAGAGGGGTAGACATTCCAGGTAAAGAACAGCGTGAAGGCAGATCAAGTGCCTACTAAGTCAGTGGCTACAGACTCTAGGAGAGGTCAGAAAACGCCAGAATGTTACAGTGTATAGGTGGTTTCTTGATGTACAAATTAGGGTTTTACTAGGAAAAAGTGAGGTTAGATGTGCTCAATGCTAGTTGAAATTTTTTTTTCCCTAGAATTCACATTACTAGATTTTTTTTTCATTTTTTTTTCTTTTAGTGTACTTCAGGTGAAGGCTTACAGACCAAATAGCTTCTCATGAAACAGTAGTACACACGTTGCTTTATGACATTGGTTAACAACCCCACAACATATCAACCCTCTAACTTCTCAACCTTTTCTTTTTTTTTTGGTGAAAATACACATAGCCAAAGATACACCATTTCAAAAATTTCTACATGCACAGTTCAGTGACATTGACTACGCTCTTCCAGTTGTGCTGTTATTCTCACTTAAGATGAAGGCTTACAGAACAAAATAGTTTCTCATTTAACAGTTACTACAAATGTTGCACTATGACAATGGTTAACAATCTCAAAACACATCAACAATATCCTTACTCAACCTTGGGTTCCCTATCACCAGCTTCCCTGTCCCCTTCTGCCTTCCGGCCCTTGTCACTCCTGTACCTCATTAGTCTCATTTGGTTTTACGGGGTTGTCCACTCCCAGGCTGAACAGTGAACCTCGGAGGTAACTTCACCACTGAGCTAAAACGGTGTCTGGGGACCATACTCCCAGGGTTTCTCCAGTCTCCTCCAGGCCAGTAAATCTGGTCTCTTTTTTTGTGAGTTAGAATTATGCTCTACATCCTTATCCAGCTCTGTCCAGAACCCTCTGTTGTGATCCTGGTCAGAGCAGTCAGTGGTGGTAGCTGGGCACCATCTAGCTGTACTGGACTCAGTCCGGTGGAGGCCTTGGTAGCTGTGGACAATTAGTCCTTTGGACTAATCTTTTCCTTGTATCCTGTTCTTTTCATTCTCCCATGCTCCCGAAGGGATGAGACCAGTGGAGTATCTTAGATGGCCGCTCACAGGCTTTTAACACCCCAGACACTACTCACCAAGGTAGAATGTAGAGCATTGTCTTTACAAGCTGTGTCATGCCAGTTGAGCTAGATGTTCCCCAAGACCATGATCCCCACAGCCCTCCGCCCAGCAATTCAGTCCCTCAGGGAGTTTGGATGTGTCTATGGGGCTTCCGTGACCTTTCCTTGTACAAGTTGTGCTAGTTTCCCCTGTATTGTGTACTGTCTCACCTTTCACCCAAGATACCACTTATCTATTGCCTATTTAGTATTTCCCCCCCCCACCCCTCCCATCCCTGGTAACCAACAAGGATTGTTACATTTTGTGTGTGAACTTTTTCATGGGTTTTTACAATAGAGGTCTCATACAATATTTGTCCTTTTATGATTGACTTATTTCACTCAGCATAATGTCCTCCAGTTTCATCCATGTTATGAGATGCTTCACAGATTCATTGTTGTTCTTTCTCATTGCATAGTACTCCATTGTGTGTATGTACCATAGTTTATTTATCCATGCATCTGTTGATGGGCATCTATATTGTTTCCATCGTTTTGCTATTGTGAACAATGCTGCCATGAACATAGGTGTGCATATGTCTATTCTAGTGACTCTTATTTCTCGAGGATATATTCCTAGGAGTGGGATTGCTGGATCGAGTGGTATGTCTATTTCTAGCTTTCTGAGGAAGCACCATATCATTTTCCAAAATGGTTGTATCATTTTCCATTCCCACCAGCAGTGCCTAAGAGTTCCGATCTCCCTGCAGCCCCTCCAACATTTGTTATTTCCAGTGTTTTTGATTCGTGCCAGTAATGCCAGGGTGAGATGGTATCTCATTGTGGTTTTAATTTGCATTTCTTGAATGGCTAGTGATCACGAGCATTTCCTCATGTGTCTGTTGGCCATTTGGATGTCTTCTTTAGAAGTGTCTGTTCATTTCCTTTGCCCATTTTTAAATAGGATTATTTGGTTTTTTGTTGTAGAGGTGTTGGATTTTCTTGTAGATTATGGAGCTTAGACCTTTGTCTGACTTGTACTGTCCAAAAATGTTTTCCCAGTCTGTAGGTTCTCTTTTTACTCTTTTGGTGAAGTCTTTTGAAGAGCATAGGTGTTTGATTTTTAGAAGATCCCAGTCATCTAACTTATCTGTTGGCTTTTGTGCATTGATGGTTATGGTTTGTATCCTGTTAATGCCATGTATTAAGGCCTGAAGTGTTGGTCCTATTTTTTCTTCTATGAACTTTATAGTTTTAGGCTTTATATTCAGGTCTTTGATCCATTTTGAAGTAGCTTTTGTATACAGTGTGAGGTATGGGTCCTATTTCATTTTTTTGCAAATGGATATCCAGTTTTGCCAGCACCATTTGTTAAAAAGACTGTCTTTTCCCCATTTGATGGACTTTGGGCCCTTGTCAAAGATCGGGTGACCGTAGGTGGATGGATTTACATCTGGGTTCTCAATTCTGTTCCATTGGTCAATGTATCTGTCGTTGTACCAGTACCAGGCTGTTTTGACTACTGTAGCTGTATAGTAGGTTCTGAAGTCAGGTAGTGTGAGTCCTCCAACTTTATTCTTCTTCTTCAGTAGTGCTTTACTTATTTGGGGCTTCTTCCCTTTCCATATAAAGTTAATGATTAGTTATTTCATCTCTTTGAAGAATGTTGTTGGTAATTGGATTGGGATTGCGTTGTATTTGTAAATTGCTTTGGGTAGAATTGACATTTTCACTATGTTGAGTCTGCCTATCCATGAGCATGGTATGTTTTTCCATTTATGTGGATCCCTTTGGGTTTCATGCAGTAGTGTTTTATAGTTTTCTTTGTATAGGTCTTTTACATCCCTGGTCAGATTTATTCCTAAGTATTTTATCTTTTTAGGGGCTATTGAAAATGGTATTGTTTTCCTGATTTCCTTTTCATCATTCTCCTTACTGGTGTATAGGAATCCAACTGATTTTTGAATGTTTATCTTGTATCCTGCTACTCTGCTGAACCTTTCTATTAGTTCCAGTAGATTTCTCATGGAGTCTTCAGGGTTTTCTGTGTATGGTATCATATCATCTGCAAACAGGGACAGTTTAACTTCTTCATTACCAATTTGGATGCCCTTTATTTCTTTTTCTTGCCTGATTGCTCTAGCTAGAACTTCCAGCACATAATAATGTTAAATAGGAGTGGTGATAAAGGGCATCCTTGTCTTGTTCCTGTTTTCAAGGGGAATGTTTTCAGCCTCTCTCCATTAAGAATGATGTTGGCCGTTGGTTTTGCATAGATGCCCTTTATTATGTTGAGAAATTTCCCTTCTATACCTATTTTATTGAGAGTTTTTATCAGGAATGGGTGTTGGACTTTGTCAAATGCCTTTTCTGCGTCAATTGAGATGATCGTGTGATTCTTTCCTTTCCTTTTATTTATGTGGTGGATTACGTTGATGGATTTTCTAATGTTGAACCATCCTTGCATACCTGGTATGAATCTTACTTGGTTGTGGTGTATTGTTGTTTTGATACAATGCTGAATTCTATTGGCTAGAATTTTGTTCAGAATTTTTGCATCTATATTCGTGAGAGATATTGGTCTGTAATTTTCTTTTTTTGTGACGTCTTTGCCTGGTTTTGGTATCAGCGTTATGCTGGCTTCATAGAATGAATTTTGAAGTGTTGCTTCCTCTTCTATGCTCTGAAATAGCTTGAGTAGTACTGGTACAAGCTCTTCTGTAAATGTTTTGTAGAATTCTCCAGTGAAGCCGTCTGGGCCAGGGCTTTTTTTTGGTTGGGAGTTTTTTTTTTTATTACCTTTTCAATCTCTTCTCTTGGTATGGGTCTGTTCAGATTTTCAACATCACTTTGTTGTAGTTTGGGTAGGCTGTGTGTTTCTAGAAATTTATCCATTTCCTCTAGGTTTTGAAATTTGTTGGAATATAGTTTTTCATAATATTCTCTTATAATCCTTTTTATTGCCATTGGGTCTGTTGTAATGTCCCCCATTTGATTTCTTATTTGGGTTATTTGTGTCCTCTTCTGTTTTTGTTTTGTCAGTGTGGCCAGTGGTTTGTCGATTTTGTTGATACTTTCAAAGAACCAACTTTTGGTTTTGTTGATTCTTTCTATTGTTTTTCTGTTCTCTATTTCATTTATTTCTGCTCTGATCTTTATTATTTCCTTTCTTCTGGTGGTTGTGGGCTTTTTTTGCTGTTCTCTTTCTATTTGTTTGAGTTCTGTAGTTAATATTTTGATTTTGTCCCTTTCTTCTTTTTTGATATGTGCATCTATTGCTATAAATTGTACTCTGAGGACTGCCTTTGCTGTGTCCCAAAGGTTTTAGTATGATGTGTTTTCATTCTCATTTGATTCTAGGAATTTTTTGATTGCATCTCTGATTTCTTCTATTACCCAGTGATGTGTAAGCAGGGTATTATTCAGCTTCCATGTAGTTGATTTTTTCCCTTGCTCTTTCTATTGTTAATTTCTACTTTGATGGCATTGTGGTCAGAGAAGATACTTTGAATTATCTCAACACTTTGGATCTTGTTGAGGATTTCTCTGCGGCCTAAGATGTGGTCTATTCTGGAGAACATTCCATGTGCATTGGAAAAGAATGTGTAGTTTGCAGCAGTTGGATGGAGTGTTCTATATGTGTCTATGAGGTCAAGTTGGCTGATTGTGCCCTTTAGGTCTTCTGTATCTTTGCTGAGTTTCTTCTTAGTTGTTCTGTCATTTACCGAGAGTGGTGTGTTGAAGTCTCCTACTATTATTGTGGAACTGTTAATTTCTCTTTTCAGTGTTGTTAGAGTTTGTTTCATGTATTTTGGAGGCCTGTCATTGGATGCATAGATGTTTATTATGGTTATGTCTTCATGATGGATCATTCCCTAAATCATTATATAGTGTCCTTCTTTGTCTTTTATGGTAGGTTTTGTTTTAAATTCTATTTTATCTGAGATTAGAATTGCCACTCCTGCTCTTTTTTGGTAGTTGTTAGCTTGATATATTTTTTTCCAACCTTTGAGTGTTAATAAATTCACATCTTTGTTTCTAAGGTGTGTCTCTTGTAGACGGCATATTGATGGATCCTGTTTTCTTATCCATTCTGTCACTCTCCATCTCTTTATGGGTGCATTGAGTCCATTTACATTCAGTGTAATTATTGATAGATGTGAGTTTGTTGGTGTCATTTTGTAGTGCTTTTTTTTGTGGTGCTGAAGTTTTCTTTGTTCTTCTTACTCTCTTGTGCTGAGTTACTTTTGTTTGTGGATTTTTTTTCATTTCTTTTGTTTTTGTAGGTTTTGTTTCTGCTGAGACTTTATGTTTTTCCTCTTTATTTTTATGAGTATGTTTGTTAACTTTCTTTGTGGTTACCATGAATTTTACCCTTATCTTTCTAAGTTTGAAGCAGTCCACCATTACTTGGTATCGCCTTGCCTTTCTCTCCATTAGAAGGTTGTATACCTATGCCGTTTATTCCCTCTTTTATTGTTTTGATGTTGTCATTTACTGATTAACTGCTCTGATTCCCTGTTGTATTTCTTTTGGTTTTGGATAGTCCTCAAGTGTTCAGTTCCTAGATTGGTATCTGGCTGGTACAATCCTGCATCCTAGATTGTGCCTGTGAGCTGAAGCTGTTTGTTCTCAGATTGAAGAACTCACTTTAATAATTCTTGTAAGTTTGGTTTGACTTTTACATATTCCCTTAATTTCTGTTTATCAGGAAATGACCTAATTTCACCATCAAATTTGAATGAGAGTTTTGCAGGTTATATTATTCTTGGCTTGCAATTATTTTCTTTCAAAGAGTTTATAAATGTCATCTCATTGCCTTCTTGCCTGCATGGTTTCTGCCTAATAATCTGAGCTTAGTCTTATTTTTTCTCCTCTGTATGTGACTTCTTGTTTTTCACGAGCTGCTCTCAGGATTCTTTGTTTGTCTTTGGTTTTGGCAAGTGTGATTATGATATGCCTTGGTGTCTTAGTCATCTAGTGCTGCCATAACAGAAATACCATAAGTGGATGGTTTTAATGAAGAGAAGTTTATTTCCTCACAGTCAAAGTAAGCTAAAATTCCAAATTCAGTGCATCAGCTCCAGGGGAAGGCTTTTTGTCTCTGTCGGCTTACTTCTCTTCAGTGTTCCCCCGGACTAGGAGCTTTTCTGTGTGGGGACCCCGATCCAAAGGAAGCGCTCTTCTCCTGGCACTGCTTTCTTGATGGTATGAGGTCCCCCTGACTCACAGCTCACTTCTGTCTTTTATATCTCAAGAGATTGCCTCAGGACACAATCCAGTGTTGTAGATCAGGTCCTGCCTTACTAACACAACTGCCACCCATCCTCCCTCATTAACATCATAGAGGCAGGTTTACAACTGACAGGAAAATCACACAGTAACAGGAAGCATGGCCTAGCCAAATTGATACACACATTTTTGGGGGGACATAATTCAAGCCATGACACTTGGTGATTTTTTTTTGGTGTCTCTCCTATATGGTGTTCATTGAGCTTCTTGGATTGTCGGCTTTTCATCTGTCATGATATTGGGGAAGTTTTCTGTCAGCAGTTCTTCAGTGATCCTCTCTTTGTTTTCTGTTTTCTTCCCCTGTTCTGGAATTCCAGTCACTCGAAAATTTTTGCTTTTGGTTGTATCCCACATAACTCTCATAGTCTCTTCATTTTTCTTGTTCTTTTTTCTGAGTTTTCCTGATACAGAGTTGTATCCAAGTGTTTGTCTTCAATTCCACTGATCCTGTCTTTCACCGTTTCAGATCTCCTTCTCAGCCCTTCTATGACACCATCCATTTCTGAAATCTTGTCTATCTTTTGGATTTCTAATTGTTGTTTTTGTATAATTTCTAGTTGTGAATTTAGTTTGGCATTTTGTTCCTGCATTATTTTCCTCAATTCTTTCAATTTTTTGTCCGTATTTTCCATGAATTTGTCTGTTTTTTCCTCATGTTTGTCAGCTTTTTGCCTCAGCTCTTGGAGAATTCTGAGTATTAGAGATTTGAATTCCCTATCAGATGGTTCTAGTGCTTTTTCTTCCACTGGAGAGTCATCTGGTGTTTTATTTTGGATGCCTACTGGAAACATCCTTTCCTGTTTTTGTAAATGTTTTGATATTGTCTGCTGTCTTCGGGGCATTCAGTAGGTTTTTTTTTTTTAATTTTGTTTATTGATTGTATATTTGTTTGTTTCGTCCCTTTTTAAAAAAAAAATTGGCTACATTTGAGCACGTGGACTGTGTGTTCTTTGTTGTTTCCTCATATGTGGGCAGAATACTTTTTGCCTCCTTCTCCAATTGGCAGGGTCAGTCACTCAGATATGGTACAGCAGGGCATGTCTAGCTGAAGAGGAGTTACTGGTACGGGTTGTTTGTGGCACTTACTCAGCCACCAGGGCGTGTTGGTAATCAGTGCAGGGTAGGTTCCAATAGGCCGTGCCTGTGCTGCTTGGCGGTGTGATGTCAAGCGTACGGTGCAGGTAGGCAGGATGCAGCGGGGAGATTGTTGTGTGTGGAGCTAAGATGGATATGGGAGAGAAGAGAGGAACAGGAGCCAAAAACATACAAACAAACAAAAAAGAATGCTAGGGGGGCTTGCCGTTGGAGTGGAGAGGTGAGATACTATCAAATGGAGAAAAACAGAAATGGGAAGAGGAATAAAAGAAAAGAAAAGAATGACTAAATAAAAATCGGAACGGTTAAAGAACTGCAATGTTCCCAGGGATCCCACCAGTGCAGCTATGAGGTCTGGGGAAGTCAGTCTCAGGTGTTGCAGTACAGCCTGGTGAGAAGGTGTAGAGGTATACACCGCCAGGTATTGTGGGAACAGAAAGAGAAGGAATATATAGAGAGATGAGAAACTGAGCAATGAAGAAAGACAAAAGGGGAAAAAGAGAGAAAAGAAAACAAAAGAAATTTAAAAAAAAGAACAAGAAAGGCCTCCCAGAAAAGAGAAAAAAACAACCAACAAAAAAAGAAATACCCTCAGGGATCCCTCTGCACATCTGTGCAAGCCCAGGGGGACGTCTCCTTGCCACGCATCACCTCCTTGCCAGAAAGGGCTCCCAACTCAAGAAAAGGAAAAGAAAACCGACAAACAAATGAACAAAAGCCCCAGTATCCCACCAGCGCGGTAGCTCAGACCAGGAAGCAGCTCCACACTCAAACAGAGCTCCACGGCCCCTCAAGAAGAAGCAAAGATGGCTCACAGAGCCAGGTATTTGAGCGAAAGGAGGGGGAGGTGGTGAGAGGCATGGAAGAAGTCAAAAGAAGCAGGTAAAAAAGCAACTCTAGAAGCCAGCAAATGGCACTCAGAGAGCCAGCCAGTGCAGGCTGGTGGAATCCAAGCAGCCGGAGTTTCTTGGACAAGAGACTGTGTCCATGGGAAGCAGAGGGGGCCGAGTGTGGGTGAAGAAGGGTAGGGAGTGGGAAAGCGTATATCACAAGTTACCGGAGCTCTGAAGCCCCTCAGGAAGAAGCAAAAATGGCGCACGGAGCCAGGTATTTGAGAGAAAGGAGTGGGAGGTGGTGAGAGGTAAGGAAGAAATCAAAAGAAGTAGAAAAAGCAACACCAGCAGCCAACAAATGGCAGTCAGAGAGCCAGCCCGTTCAGGTGTGTGGAATCCAAGCAGCCAGTGTTTCCCGGACAAGAGATTGTGGCCGTGGGAAGCAGAGGAGGCCGAGTCAGGGTGAAGAAGGGTGGGGGGTGGGAAAGCGTATATTGCAAATTACTGGTTGTTTTGACTCCCACTGGATGCTCTGTGAGGCTGCTTTCTCGTACCCCCTGTTTCCTGGTCTCCGATAGGAGTCCAAGTTGGCAGATCCGTGCTGCATTAGCTGGTAGGGGACCTCTGCATGAATCTCTCCTCACTCTCTGTTCTCTGTCAGTTTTCTCACTCCATTTGGTGCTTGGCTGAATTCTTTATCTCTTCATTTGATGTTTTAGGGTTTCAGGATTGTTGTATTCTCTGTTCGGCTTAGTTTTTTGGATCTTTGCTGTGGAGGGCTGGCATGGTGCTTCTGCCTTGAGTGCCATTTTGCCAGAACTCCTAATCCTCAATTTTCTATGGAGAGACAGGAGACCACGAATAGCCAAAGCAGTTTTGAAGAAACACAAAGTGAGAGGCCTCATACTTCACTACTTCAAAACACGTTACACAGCTACAATAATCAAAACAGCCTGCTACTAGTTTATTGATAGACACGTACACTAATGGAATAGAATCGAAAGCCCAGAAATAAATCCAAACATCTATGCTTAACTGATTTTTGACAAGGGAGCCAAATGCATTCAATAGGGAAGAAACAGTCTCTTCAACAAATGGTGCTGGCAAAACTAGATTTCTGTGCGCAGAAAAATGAAACAAGATCCATAACTCACACCATACACAAAAACTAATTCAGAATGGATCAAGGACCTAAATGTTAAATCTAAAACCTTAAAGTTCTTGGAAGAAAATATAGGAGCAAAGATTTGGGACCTAATTTTTTTCAATGATAGATTATCGAACACAACAACAAATGCACAAGCAGCAGAAAACAAAATCGGTAACTGGGACCTCATAGAAGTTAAATATTTAGTTTCAGCAGAAGACTGTCAAAAGACACAATCTACAGACTGGGAAAAAATCTTCAGGAACAATATAACTTTATATTTAGTATCTGACAATATATTAAAAACTTCTACAACTTTACAAAAGACAAATAATTAAAAACTGGGCAAAGGACATGAACATACATTTCACCAAAGAGGATATTCAAATGGCCAGCAAACACATGAAAAGATACTTAATGTCATTAGCTATCAGAGAAATGCAAATAAAAACCGCAGTGAGATACCATTTCACTCCCACTAAGATGTCTAGTTTTTAAAAAAGGAAAATAACAAGTGTTGGAGGGGATGTGGAGAAATCGGAAACCTCATCCACTGCTGGTGGGAATGCAAAATGGTACAGCCGTTGAGGAAAACAGTCTGGCAGTTCCTCAGAAAACTAGAGATAGATCTCCAATATGACCCAGCAACCCTACTCCTAGGTATATATGCAAAGGATGTAATAGAAGTGACATGAACAGATATATGCACACCTGTGTTCATTGCAACACTATTTACATAGCAAAAAGATGGAAACAGCCTAAGTGCCCATCAACAGATGAATGGATAAACAAAATGTGGTGCATACATATAACGGAATACTACCACTCAGAGATAAAGATAAAATGAGTTCCCAAAACATCTTACAATGTGGATGAACATGGAGGACCTTATATTGAGCAAAATAAGTCAGTCACAAAAAGACGAATATTGTATGTTCTCTCTTTTATGAAGTGACATGAATAGGTAAATATACAGAGACGAATGTTTAGAAGCCCTGGTGGTACAGTAGTTAAACCCTCAGCTGCTAACCAAAAGGTTAGTGGTTTGAACCCACCAGCTGCTTCACGGGAGAAAGATATGGCAGTCAGCTTCTGTATAGATTACAGTCTTGGAAACCCTATGGGGAAGTTCAACTCTGTCCTATAGGGTCACTATAAGGCAGCATTGCCTCGATGGCTATGGTTTTTTTGGTTTTTTTTGAATGTTCGTTACTGGTTACCAGGGGTGGGGGGCGGGGAGAGGGAGAAATACTGCCTAGGTTGTTGTGGTTAGGTGCTGCTGAGTAATTTCTGCTCATAGGAACCTCAAAGTTAACACTTGTCTACTATCTAGTTAGTAATTTCCCCTCCCCACCCCTCCCTTCCCTCATAACCATCAAAAATTGTTTTTTCTGTGTGTAAACCTTTTCTTGGGTTTTTATAATAGTAGTCGCATACAAAGTTTGTCCTTTTGTGATTGACGTTGTTTAACTCAGCATAATGCCCTCCAGATTCATTCATGTTGTGAGATGTTTCTCAGATTCATCATTGTTCTTTATATTGCATGTGTGTATGTGCCATAATTTGTTTATCTATTCATCTGTCGATGGGCACCTAGGTTATTTCCGTCCTTTTGATATTGTGAATAATGCTGCAATGAACATGGGTGTGCATATGCCTGTTCGTGTGACGGCTCTTTTTTCTCTAGGTTATATTCCTAGGAGTGGGATTGCTGGATCGTATGGTATTTCTATTTCTAACTTTTTAAGGAGGCACTATATCATTTTTCATAGTGGTTGTACCATTTTACACTCCCACCAGCAGTGCATAAGAGTCCCAATCTCCCCGTAACCTCTACAACATTTATTATTTCCTGTTTTTTGATTCATGCCAGTAATGTCGGAATGAGATGTTATCTCATTGCAGTTTTGATTTTCATTTCTCTAATGTCTAATGATCACAAGCATTTCCTCATGTATCTCTTAGCCACCTGAATGTCTTTGGTGAAGTGTCTGTTCATATCCTTAGCCCATTTTTGATTGGATTATTTGTCTTCTTATTGTTGAGGCGTTGAAGTATTACATAGATTTTAGAGGTTAGACCCTTGTCAGATGTGTTGTAGCCAAAATTTTTTTCCTAGTCTGTAGATTCTCTTTTTATTCTTTTGGTAAAGTCTTGATGAACAAAAGTGTTTTATATTTAGGTATTTCATCTATATTGAGTTTGTTTTTGCGTATGGTGTGAGATATGGGTCCTGTTTCATTTTTTTACAGATGGACATCCAGTTTTGCCAGCACCATTTGTTTAAAAGGCTGTCTTTTCCCCATTTAATAGACTTTAGTTCTTTGTCAAAGATCAGCTGACCATAAGTGGATGGATTTACATCTGGAATCTTGATTCTGTTCCATTGGTCTATGTGTCTGTTGTACCAGTACCAGGCTATTTTGGCTACCATGGCTGTATAATAGGTTCTGAGATCAGGTAGTGTGAGGCTTCCTACATTGTTCTTTTTCCTCAATAATGCTTTGCTTATCTGAGACCTCTGTCCTTTCCATATAAAGTTGATGATTAGTTTTTCCATCTCATTAAAGAATGGTGTTGGTATTTGGATTGGGATTGCACTGTACTTGTAGATTGCTTTGGGTAGAATTGACATTTTTACAATGTTGAGTCTTCCTATCTATGAGCGTGATATGTTTTTCCATTTATGTAGGTCTCTTTTGGTTTCTTACAATCCTGTTTAGTAGTTTGCTTTTTACAGGTCTTTACAACCCTGGTTAGATTTATTCCTAAATATTTTAACTTATTAGGGGCTATGATAAATGATATTATTTTCCTGATTTCCTTTTTGAAATTTTTGTTGTTGGTGCATAGGTATACAACTGATTTTTGTGTGTTGATCTTGTATCCTGCTACTTTGCTAAATCTTTCTATTAGTTCCAGTAGTTTCTTGTGGAATCTTTAGGGTTCTCTATTTATAGTATCATAACATCTGCGAATACGGATTGTTTTATTTCTTCCTTGCCAATTTGGATGTCCTTTATTTCTTTTTCTTGCCTTATTGCTCTAGTTAGGACTTCTAGAACAATGTTAAATAGGAGTGGTGATAAAGGGAATCCTTGTCTTGTTCCCGTTCTCAGAGGGAATGCTTTCAACCTCTCTCCATAGAAAATGGTGTTGGCTGTTGGTTTTGTATAAATCAAACAAACCAAACCTGTTGCCGTTGAGTTGATTCTGACTCATAGCAACCCTATAGGTCAGGGTAGAACTGCCCAGTAGGGTTTCCAAGGAGTGGCTGGTGGATTTGAAATGCTGACCTTCTGGTTAGCAGTCAAACTCTTAACCATTATGCCACCAAGTTTTGTATAAATGCCCTTTATTATGTTGAGAAATTTCCCTTCTATTCCTATTTTATTGAGAGTTTTTATCAGGAATGGGTGTTGGACTTTATCAAATGCCTTTTCTGCCAACTGAAATATCATGTGATTCTTTTCTTTGGTTCTGTTTATGTGGTTGATTACACTGATTGATTTTCTAATGTTGAACTATCCTTGCATAAATGATATGACTCCTACTTGGTCATGGTGTTTTGTTTTTTGGTTTTTTTAATATGACACTGAATTCTATTGGCTAGAATTTTGTGAGAAGTTTTGCATCTATATTCATGAGAGATATTGAGTCTGTAATTTTCTTTGTTGTGGTGTCTTTACCTGGCTTTGGTATCAGGGTTATCCTGGCTTTATAGAATGGATTCAGGAGTACTCCTTCCTTTTCTGTGTTCTGAAATAATTTGAGTAGTACTGGTGTGAGCTCTTCTCTGACTGTTTGGTAGAATTCTCCAGTGAAGCCATCTGGGCCATGGCTTTTTTTGTTGAGAGTTTTTTTTAAATTACTTCTTCAATATTTTCTCTTGTTATGGGTCTGTTCAGATTTTCTGTCTCAGCTTGTGTTAGTTTAGGTAGGTAGTGTGTTTCTAGAAATTTGTCCATTTCCTCTAGGTTCTCAAATTTATTGGAATACAATTTTTTATAATATTCTGTTATGATCCTTTTTATTTCAGTTGAGTCTGTTGTACTATCCCCCATGTCATTTCTAATGTAGGTTACCTGATTCCTCACCTCTTTTTCTTTTGTCAGTTTGGCCAATGTTTTGTCGATTTTGTCGATCTTTTCAAAGAACCAACTTTTGATCTTGTTGATTCTTTCTATTTCATTTATTTCTGCTCTAATCTTTATTATTTCCTTTTTCTAGTGCCTGTGGGCTTCTTTTGCTGTTCTCTTTCTATTTGTTTGCATTTTAGGGCTGTTTTGATTTTGGCACATTCTTTTTTGATGTGTCTTTTTATTGTTATAAATTGACCTCTGAGCACTGCCTTTGCTGTGTTCCAAAGGTTTTGGTATGATGTGTTTTCATTCTCATTTGATTCTAGGAATTTTTTTAATTCTGTCTTTGATTTCTTCCATCACCCAGTTGTTTTTAAGCAAGGTGTTATTCAGTTTCCATGTATTTGATTTTATTTCCCCTTGCTCTTCCTGTTACTGATTTCTACTTTTATGGCACTGTGATCATAAAGAATCCTTTGTATTATTTAGATGTTATGGATTTTATTGAGGGTTGCTTTGTGGCCTAAAATGTGATCTATTCTGGAGAATGTTCCATTTTATACTTTGCTGCTTTTGGTTGGAGTGTTCTATATATGTCTGCGAGGTCAAGTTGGTTAATTTTGGCATTTAGAATGCCTGTATCTTTGTTGAGTTTCTTTCTAGAAGTTCTGTCCTTTACCAAGATTGGTGTGTTGAAGTCTCCTATTGTAAAAAAGGTGTGGGGCAGTGTCTGATCTCCTCCAACCCCACAAGGGGGAAGGAGAACCAAGATCAACAATGCAAGGCTAACTCCCATGAGGTGGTGCCAAACAAGCCTCCTCTCTCCACCATCTTTACTTATACTGCCACCAACCGCCCCTCACACAGAACTCAAAGACCATATTCACAGATATGGGGTTTATTATAAGGGAAGCAGCAGTTACAATTCAGACTCAGGAACACTCAGGATACAGTTCTTTCATCAGGAAAGCCTCTTCCCAACTGTGCTCGCAGGCACACCTCTCCCTGGCCTTAGGCCCCTCCCAAGGGCACTTAGCTTTCTCTCTCCATGGGCCTGGAAGCCCACTGCACCATCTCCTGCTGCCAGATCTCTGCTGCTATGTCTCTCCTGCCCCCACTTCTCGCCATCTTCAGGGTTACAGCTTGTTCTCTCTTTGTCTCCTGCTTCCAGGAGCTTCTTAGCACAGGGATCCTGGGTCCAAAGGATGTGTTCTCTACTCCTGGATGTTCTTCCTTGGCAGTGGTGGGATCCTTCTCTCTGCTCTGAAATTGGTTCTCTCTTAATGCAAAACTGACCAATCCCCTTGGTGGGCCACAATTACCCTATCACACAGTCCCACCCAATCATCTGGGTGGGAATTACAAGACCATGGCTAGAAAGACCACATAAAAGTAATCAATCCCACTGCAGGACCCCCCACCACCACCACCCCCAGCTTTTCTAGCCATGGTTATTTCATATTTGGGGGATAACTTCTCCCTCCCAATCATTTTACCAGTCCAAAACAGTCATTAATAATTACTCTGTCAATAGGGCAAAGAGTCCACAGGGTGAGGTTACTCAGGTACCAGCAATTCAGTGTGATGGGGGCCTATGAGTGGGGGCGGGCCAGTGTGCCAGTGGCACTCTATCTGTGGTGGCACGACGGGCTGGTGGGAAGTAGCAGGAAGTGGTGTATGGGGCCAGGTGGGAGGGAGAAGGGAAAGGGAAAAAGGAAAAAAGAAAAAAATGGCAATGTGGCAGGGCCAGTGCATTGGGGTGGGGCGCACCTGGTGGCTGGTGAGAAAGCAGGGAAGGTCATGTACTGGGCTAGCTGGGAGCTCTGTGAAGTTGCCTTCCTGTACTCCCCGTCCAAGGTTGTTGCTGGCTGTGCTCCAAGCTGGTGACACTGGGCCATGTTAGTTGGCAGGGGACCTCCCTTCTGTATATCTTTTCGTTCTCTGTTTTCCTTCAGTTTCTTCTTCCATTCAGTGTTTGATCTAGTTCTTTATCCCTTTGTTTGATGCTTAGGGTTCTGGGATTGTCGTTTGTATCTGTTTTACTTAGGTATCTGTTTTTACTTTGTATCTGTTTTTTCGGGTCTTTGCTGCAGAGGTCTACATGGTGTGTCTGTCTATGGTGCCTTGTTGGCTCTACCTCCCTGTCATTTGATTTCTTGACTGCTGCTTCTGTGGCTGTTGATTGTGGATCCAAGCAAAATGAAATCCTTGATGACTTCAATATTTTCTGTTTATCATGATGTTGCTTATTGGTCCAGTTGTGAGGATTTTTGTTTTATGTTGAGGTGTATTCCGTACTGAAGGCTGTGTTCTCTGATCCTTGTCAGTAAGTGCGTCAAGTCCTGTCACTTTCAGTAAGCAAAGTTGTGTCATCTACATATTGCATGTTGTTAACGAGTCTTCCTCCAATCCTGATGCCACATTCTTCTTCATATAATCCAGCTTCTTAGATTATTTGCTCAGCCTACAGATTGAATAAGTATGGTGAAAGGAAACAACACTTTCACATGCCTTCCCTAGGTAGTAGTCAAACTTTTTGTTTATGGTAATAGGAAAGGTGAATGTGGGTGATTACAGTTTGACTGAAGTAATTGATGTCAATAAGCTGTACATAGGGGAAATGGATGAATGGGCCAATGCTAGGTTTTGTATGGTTTTGCAACAATAACAACAATCAAAAAAAGTTGGGGGCTACAGATGCTGATACTAATTAGACATAACCTCATGGGATTAATACTCTTAGTTTAGGGGCTTAGGGCTATCATCTCCTGGGACAATCCAGTCAGTTGACATAATGTGGTTCTTAAAGTTTAGGTTCTACCTCCCAGTATGGTGAATAATGTTTGGGGTCTTAAAAGCTTATGAGCAGCCATCTAAGATACAACTATTGATCTTTATTCATCTGAACAAAGGAGAAAGAAGGAAACCCAAGAATCAGAGAAAGAACTGGACCACAGGACTAATTGTCTCTATGAAGCACTGCCTCCTTCACCTTGAGACCAGAGAACTAGATGGTGCCTGCTACCACTTCTGATCAGGGACACAATAGATGAATCCTGATAAAGAGGGAGAAAATGTGGAACAGAACTTCAAATTCTTAAAGAATTCAGACTTACTAAACCTACTGAGGCTGGAGGAGTTCCTGAGACTATGGCCCTGAGTTGCTCTTCAAATCTTGAATTGAAACTACGTCCTGAAGTCACGTTTAAACTAAGTAACAGTTTAGCCCAAAGAGTAAAGACTGTGACCCTTGAGTATTGTGTTAGAAAAAAAAATTATCTATATAAGATCAAAGGTTCAACAGCTACAGTCGTCCCTTGGTATCTGTGGAGGATTGGTTCCAGGACCCCCTGCGGATACCTACCAAAATCCACAGATGCTCAAGTTCCTCGTATAAAATGTCATAGTATTTGTATCGAACCTACGCACATTCTCCTGTTTACTTTATGTCATCTCTCGATTACTGATAATACTGAATACTATGTAAATGCTATGTGAATAGTTGTCAAAAAAAAAAAAAGACCAAACCCGTTGCCATCAAGTCAATTCCAACTCATAGTGATCCTATAGGACAGAGTGGAACTGCCCCATAGAGTTTCCAAGGAGAACCTGGTGGATTTGAACTGCTGACCTTTTAGTTAGCAGCCATCGCACTTAACCACTACACCACCAGGGTTTCCAATAGTTGTCAGGTGCTATGCAAATAGCACTTTATGCTCTGTCTTAGCCTCTGAGGGATTGCTTTGACCACTGTCTTAGTCATCTAGTGCTGCTATAACAGGAATACCACAAGTGGATGTCTTTAACAAAGAGAAGTTTATTCTTTCATGGTCCAGTAGGCTAAAAGTCAGAATTCGGGCACCAGCTCCAGGGAAAGTCTTTGTCAGCTCTGGAGGAAGGTCCTTGTCATCAGTCTTCCCTTGGTCTGGGAGCATCTCAGCACGGGAACCTCAGGTTCAAAGGACATGCTCTGCTCCCAGTACTGCTTTCATGGTGGTATGAGGTCCCCATGTCTCTGTTTGCTTCTCTCTTTTATACCTCAAAAGAGATTGGCTTAAGACACTATCTAATCTTGTAGATCTCATCAATATAACTGCCACAAATCCATCTCATTACATCATAGTGATAGAATTTACAACACTTAGGGAAATCACTTCAGATGATAAAATGGTAGCCAATCATACAATACTGGAAATCATGACCTAGCCATGTTGACTGATATTTTGGGGGGACACAGTTCAATCCATGACAACCACTTAATTGCTTTTTAGGAGCCATTTTTTTCACAGAAACAAAGGATGCACACAACACAAGTAGCCAACAAAGGAGATGCTAGGTGAACAATGCTCAGACAACGAGTGCTAAAGAGAGACTGAAGAGCTATGAAATGGCAGGAGGCTAAAGCAGGGTGTGCCTACACATCACTTCATTTGTGTGGATTCAGCATGGAGGTCGGCAAGTGGTAAATTCAAGTTTTCCTTTTGGAACTTTTTTTTTTTAATAACGTTTTTGATCTGCAGTTGATTGAATCCATGGATGCAGAACCCGTGGATGCAGAGGGCCGACTGTATTTTAAAGCATAGATGAGACAGTTAGGGGGCAGGGAGCTTAAGTAAATGGAAGTGGAGCAACTAGAACAGAAAAATGAGAATATTGACACAATGTAAATAATGTAACCAATGTCACTGATCATTATGTTTAGAAACTGTGGAATAGGAGCGAGTTTTGCTGTGTATATTTTCACCAAAAATAAATTATTTTTTTAAATACATATTTTACCTCCTGGGTTTTTGGTTGAATCCCTGTATAATTTGTCATAACCTTAAAAACAAGTACTGTGATTTATAATTCTTAGTAATCCTGACAAAACCTCACACACTGAGAACATCATTTCCAGGACTCAATGACTTTTTTCATTGAAAAGTCATGGATTAACAGTTTGCACTTATTTACTGATTACCAAGATGTTTGGGTTTTTCTTTTTTTTTTTTTAATGCTTGTTATTTACAAGTCATATTGTTACTAACTAAATATATTCTGTACAATATAAATTATTATATATGCCAAGAAAAAAATAATGAAGAAACCTATTGTAATTGCAATCTATTTATCTTCTTAAAGAAACCTATGCATGACAATGCTATGCTTAAGATTATCGATATCTGGTTTACTACAAGTATCTCAAGAATTTTAGTAATTTTAGTACTATTCCACTATATTTGAAAGGCACATGATAGCTCTATTAAAAAAAAAAACTCAGCTAAGTAAATTGTAGGTTCTGGGACCACTTCCAGGTTGTGCAATGCTTCCAGGTGATAAGCTTGATAAAGAGGTTGGCTTGTTTGGGGTACAATCGATACTGCTGGCAATGTAGACTAGAGAAAATAGAGGTCTGGATTGGAACTGGACGAATGATGGGTTGTGCAGAGTTTGCATTTTCATATAGTATTTTTTTTATTTGAGAAATACTCTGCTTAAAAAAAAATGTACTTTAAAATATTTTTTATACCAAGTATAAGCTTCACTCAATTCTCTTAAGATTCAAAATAAAATCAAGTATGTTTTCTTATCAGGAGATAACATGACCTTTTAAAAGCACAGTTAAACATGCAGGAATTCATAGAATTCATTTAATACCTTGTAGCACAATGGTTTTGCAAAGATGTGTGTGAACATTTATACATAATTAAGACAAAAAGTTAAGAACACTAATGATGGAATCTCCCGTAAACGTCTGCTCCAGGAACATCTTAGCTAAAGGAACAAAGCTAGAGGAAGGTAATTAATCTTCAAGAATGAAAGTGTTGCACTAGCAATTGTCCCATTTGAGAAATATAGTTGAATTTTCAAGAACCATAGGATAATCTACTTTTAAAGGTGAAAACACAGAATATGTGTATTTATGACATTTCCTTGGCATCTTTGTTTATTTATTTATTTTAATTGTGCTTTTGGTGAAAGTTTACAGCTCAAGTTAAATTCTTATACAAAAATTTATACACATATTGTTAATGTGACATTGGTTGCAATCCGTATGATGTGACTGCACACTCCCCCTTTCCACCCAGGGTTTCTTGTGTCCATTTGACCAGTTTCAGTCCCTTCCTGCCTTCCTATTCTGCCTCCAGACAGGAGCCGCCCATTTGGTCTCATATATCTGTCAGCCATTCTTTAAAGTAAAATGATTTTCCCTTAAAAAAAAGAAAAGAAAAGAAACCCAGTGGCAGTTCAGTTCTTAATTCAAAGAATTGCATGAGTGCTTTTCTAGAAATAATGGCTGTACTTTGGTGGCATCTTTATTTTTTAGTGAAGAGTTTCAAAAGTATTAATGTAGATAACATTCCTATAATAACTGCTCACAGTTTGTCCTTGGTCAGTTTTACTAAATAGCCCATGACTGTTAAACAGTAAGTGACAGAGAGTTTTAATGGATTTTATTAACAAGGACCTCATAAGTAGAGGGGGTAATGTCTTTCCCCACAAGGCAGATTCTTTTCGTTGTGATACTACCACCTTAAAATATCTTTTCAAGTATTATTCAAAGCCTACAGCATTACTTTGAGCCAGACAGTACTTGTACACCCTTCAGTGATAAGGTTTCAAATGAAGGTCCTATTCCCACATGAGGAGTGTGGGGGAGGAAAATCTCATTCATTATTCAGCATTGTACACAGGGCTAGCTGTTGTGATGCACGATAGATTTACCTTGTTAAATAAAATAGAAAGGGTGCTTGCACTTTGGTGTTTTCTATCTATTGAATAAACAAATTAACAGTTTTTTATCTTTTTTTTTAATAATAACTTGTGCTAACACTCTGAATGAACAGTGTTTGGGAAGTAAAACAGTAGGGGAACTTGCATAAAAAGGGTGTTCCGGGAGGGTGTCTCTGGAAAGGTAGCTTATGTAAGCTGAGATTTGAAAAATAAATGGGAGAAAGCACTGGGTAAAAACAAGGGAATGTGGCATTATATAAGCCAAGAGAAGAGAAAAAAGTTGTCTACAGTCACTGCATTTCAGTTAGTTAAGAACAATGACACATAGTCATTAGGTTTAACAACATGAAGTCTGTAAGTTGCTTTGGCAAGAACAGTTTCAGTTGAGTGGTTTTTGTAGTGGATTTGGTGGAGTGGCTTCCAACTCATGGAGACCCCGTGTGCGCAGACTGGAACAGCTCCACAGGATTTTTAAAGCTATGACCTTTTAGAAGCAGATCACCAGTCCTTTCTTCTGAGGTGCTTCTGAATGGGTTCAAACTGCCAATCTTTTGGCTAGTAGTTGAGCTTTTCACCATATGTGCCATCTGAACAGAATTTAAATTACTCAGAATTGAGGAATGAATGGGGGTGGGGTGGGAGGTCATTGTGAAAAGGAAGCCCTGCACATAGCCAATCTCAAATACAGATTTTTTTAGCCTGTCTCATGTTGCTGAACAATCTAAATACTTAACAACAGAAATTGTAAAGTGTAAGTTAATAACATTGTAAATTACTACATTGTAAATTTTTACAAAGGAGCGTTATACAACCATTAAAAATGATCTCAGAGAAGATTTAATGATGTATGGAAATACTGTTAAAGTTAAAAGAATATAAAATTGAGTATACGAATTTTTTTTTAAATATATGTAACTATAATGCATTTGCCTATGTATATATATATAAATAGAAAATAAAAGTAGCTGTTATGTATTATAATTATATTTTATGCTCAATATATGTGTATACATGTAAATGTATATAACTGGGAGGGAATACATTGAAATATAAACAAATGTTTTCTTTGTGTGATAGTTTTATTGTCATTATTTTTTTTACAATGGATGTGCATTATTTTTATAATCACAATTTTAAAATGGTGCATTGTAAATAAAATATCATCGGCTTTCAAATCAGATAGATTTGGTTCAAATCTGTGCTCTGGTATTCACTAACCAAACTTCTCCAAATCAAACTTTTATCCTCTGTGGAATTATAGTAACTTCCTTGTAAAGTTCTTGGGAAGATTAGATTGACAATGTACTAAAAAAGCTCCTAACACTTTAAAAATACTTATACTTTCAACAACCTGCCATAGATTTAAAATATATACATATATCTCCTCAATTATATAGAATAAGAAACAAAGAACAATGGTACAATAAATTAGGAAAAGAAAAGTTTAAGTAAACTAATAGAATTATCTGATAAGCCAGTGGGTACAATGTGTTGGGGCAGTGGTTAAGAGCTCAGCTGCTAAGCAAAAGGTCAGCAGTTCGAATCCAGCAGTTGCTCCGTGGAAAACTTATGGAGCAGTAAAACTCTGTTCTATAGAGTCACTATGAGTCGGAATTGACTTGATAACAATGGGTCTGTTCTGGTTTTTGGAAACCAAATAACTTCAGTGACTCTGTTTTGGCTTAGTTCTTTATGAGTAAAAATACAGAAATTTTTGTCAGAGGAAAGTCTTTATCATCCATAATATATATTCTTTGAAATTTTTCTGTCTAGGTAAGTACTGGAAACCTTGGTGGCATAGTGGTTAAGAGCTATGGCTGCTAACCAAAAAGTCAGCAGTTTGAATCCACCAAGTGCTCCTTGGAAACCATATGGGGGCAGTTCCACTTTGTCCTGTCGGATCGCTATGAGTCGGAATCCACTTGATAACAGCGGGTTTGGTTTTTCGGTTTTTTAGGTAAGTATATCCAGAAAGTTTACTGTCGTTAATGACTAAGTGCTTGCTTGTTCTACAGAAACCTAATGTGACCCATGTAGATTTTAAATCCACTCATGGTTATGCTTCTGGAATTTGGAGGGTGGAAGAACTCTGGAAGGTTAACGTGATAAAATGCAAAAGCCGGTTATAAATTGAACTCACAAAAATGAAAAGTGGAGATTTTCCTACATGACTTTATGAAAAGCAGAGCCAGGTCACTCTGTTATTTTTATTTTAAAGCTTAACAGACAGATAAACTGACTTCTTCTCTTCTGAGGTTTTTTGTAAAATTTATTCCTTCTTGGAGAGTAATAGGAAAAAGAGAATAAAGTTTTCTACACATAAGGCTAACACAAAATGGTAACCCAGATGAAATTCCTCTTTCATGCACTCTCTGGCATAAATCCAGGTTCCTAAACTTCAGTCTTTTGAGTGTCCTATAAAAATGATAATCTAAGTTGAATTTAGTAGCTGTCTTTTTATGTATATAATAAAAAAAAACTGCATACCACATATATGCATTAGTGATTTTCTTTCTTAAATAGCTGTCACTCTTAAGCAACTATTATATCTGGGGACACAGAGGAAGATCTGGCAAGTATGGGCCCTTCCCTTAAGGTGGTCACAGTCTATGTTTGATAACATGGATAATAACAGTTACATAAAGAGTATCCAGGAGAATGAATAATACTAGCATTAAGTAAGAAACAAAAATAGTGAAATCTTGGTGCATTTTGGAAGAGATCAGCAAAAGTTATGGATTTAGATGCAAATAAGATACATTTGGATCAGAGTTGCTACCCTCTCCTATATTTCTGGGGAGAACTTCAGGGAAAATATGGGACTTCAGTGATAGTTTGAGTAGTGGAAGGAAAGAATTCAGGAAGCCCTGAGGGATAGATACTCTAGATATTTCAGATACATCTCCGGAAGTGCAATGATGATTTTCTTCCACTGAGAATATAATAAGATTATATATAAACTATCAAAATGGAGTTATATAATGAAGTCATTTAAAAAAAAAAAAAAACCATTGCCATTGAGTCAATTTCAACTCATAGTGACCTTATAGGACAGAGTAGAACTGCCCCATAGCGTTTCCAAGGAGTGGCTGGTGGGTTCAAACTGCTGACCTTTAGCAGCCAAGCTGAAGTAACCAACAACTGAGAGTCCTATAACTAGACTAGGTAAGACAGCAGGAAGCAATATGGAAAAAACATTTGTATTAGTTAAAATCACATTCTCTGGAGTCAGACATCAGAATTATAATACTGGCTTGGCCACTTATTATAACTTAATTTCTAAGCCTGTATTTTCTGATCTGTAAAATACGGATAGTAAATAGTCCCACAAGCCCATTCTGTCCTACTAGCAGCAATGACCCAAGGTTGGGATTGATCACGAAACTCATGAGACACAATGTATTTTAACCAGCAGAGGCAGTGCATTTCCCATGGCTAATATGCACTGCTTTTGTTGTCCCAGTCCTTCCACACTTGGGACTCTGATCATGAGAGACGGTGATGCTGGACAATCTCATCTTAGGGGAGCAATCAGCTATGCAATGTCTTGGCTCTTATCTTGACTAAGTACACAGTCACCTCAGGTGCTTGTGATTAGCCCCAATCTTCAAAGAAATTTCCTTATTAATGTGGATTAGTTATGTATTTTCTGGACAAGGTAAGTACTTGGTCCAATACATAGTTCTTGGCTGGATTCTCACTTATCTTCTATCTGGCATCCTATTTTCCTATAAATTCTGTGGAGTATGATGCTAGGAGAATTGACCAAGGGATGAATTCTCAGGCATTCCTAAAGCTAGAGGAAAGGTCACACATACAGCTGTTAACTCTTGCCATCCAGGTTTTACCACATAGAATTTTATGAGGATTTAATAAAATAGTACAATTACAATGCTTAACACACTGAATGGCATGTAGTGCTTAATAAATATCAGTTAACAATTATTAATAAAGTTCAACATATAAGATAGATATTTGGTTTCAAGGTTTTATCTGAACATGTTCTACTTAGGACATAATGTATATGACTATAGTTATTGGCTTGCTACTACTACTCGACACATACCCACACTTTTTTTAGTTTTCCTTGGTATCACATTTGGAAGAAATTTTTTACATTTTCTAATCAGGAGCCAAAGATACTTAATTTTACTTTGTGTGTATTTTATCACTAAATGAACACTTAGATATATATTTAAGTATATATTATGAAGAATTAATTTGGTTATAACATCAAGTCTACGTTTATTTTATAATACTGGAATAAGTCTCTGCTCAGGCAAAGTTGCTCAAGATCTTTGCCCTATTGTCAGTAGATTACAAGAATCATTGTAATATTTTAGTGAAAATTATAAATAGAAATGGATGCTCCATAGCATTAATTTATATGCACACTTATTATTTAGCGTTATATCTCTAGAAGCAAAGCAGATGGGGAGGTTATAGCATTTTGTATTATTAGCCTTCGGAGGAACATAGAAGTAATGCAAGGAATGAAAGCAAATAAAGTTATTCTTTCTGCTTTTTCCAGGACTGCTTTTCTACCTAATCATGATTTCTTGAAATCCATAAAATAAAGAACTATCACATTTTGAGTATTTGAGGTCCTCTGGTCCATAGGCTCTCTTATTTCTCAGGTTTCAAAGCCTTTTGGAGAAAGTTGTTAGGAAGAGATTTATTTTTAGTTATGGCATGGTTTCTTGTCATTCTTCTTTTTCCTGTTTCTGTCAGTTGTCTTCCTTTGTATTCATTTCAAATTTAGTCTGATAATCTTACAATTTACTTCAACCTATTCCATTAAAAAATCCTATAAGGCGTAAGTAAAGTTAACAAAAAATGCAAAACAACAATAGCCAACCAAAATTGGGTAATTCTCCCTTTTATATTCTATCAATTCCTAGGTGTTCTTTCTCTTAGAAAGGTAATTCTGCTCGTATGAGGATGGTCTCTTTTCTATTCTACTTTTTGTAAATAATTTATGGATTTCTAAAGGAGAGGAAAATCAATGGTTTTAATGTACAGGCAAAGACTGCCTTTAAAGGGAAATATTCCAGGAGATCAACACAGGCAACTCTGATGTTTTCAGTGATTCTGTGCTTAAATGGTGTGACTGTTATCATTTCCCAGCAAGAGCTAGGACTGCTAGACTCCCGGCAACAGATAATGCATTACTTTCCTAGTAAGCTCGTGACTAAATCATGACTTAATCGTGTCAGAGTACATGCAGGCTTAATAGTAAAACATGCTGAGACCCTAGATCTTAGGTTGATGAATAGAAGGAGGAGATAAAGGTCCAGCTTGATAGTGGCAGGAAAATGAATCCAACTACAGAGTTGTGGAATGACATTGAGGACATTATACATGAAGAAAGCAAAAGGTCATTTAAAAAACAAGAAAGAAAGAAAAGACCAAAATGGATGTTAGAAAAGACTCAAACTTGCTCTTGAACATATAATAGCTAAAGCAAAAATAAAAAATGGTGACATAAAAGAGCTGAACAGAAGATTTCAAAGGGCTGCTTGAGAAGACAAAGTAAAGTATTACAATGAAAAGTGCAAAGACCTGGAGTTAGAAAACCAAAAGGGAATAACACACTCAGCATTTGTCAAGCTGAAGGAACTAAGAAAACATTCAAGCCTCGAGTAGTAATTTTGAAGGATTCTATGGGCAAAATATTGAACAACACAGGAAGCATCAGAAGCAGATGGAAGGAATACACAGAGTTACTGTACCAAAAAGAATTGGTCAACGTTCAACCATGTCAGGAGGTAGAATATTATTAAGAACCAATGGTATTAAAATAAGAAGTCCAAGCTGCACTGAAGGCATTGATGAGAAAACAGGGCTCCAGGAATTGACGGAATACCAAATTGAGATGTTTCAACAAACAGATGCAGTGCTGGAGGTGCTCACTTTTCTCTGCTAAGAAAATTGGAAGACAGCTACCTGGCCAACTGACCAGAACAGATCCATATTTGTGCCCATTTCAAAGAAAAGTGATCCAACAGAATGTGGAAATTATCGAATAATATCATTAATATCACATGCAAGCAAAATTTTGCTGAAGATCATTTAAAAACGGTTGCAGCAGTACACTGATAGGGAACTGCCAGAAATACAAGCTGGATTCAGAAGAGGATGTGAATCAAGAGATATCATTTCTGATGTCAGATGGATCGTGGCTGAAAGTAGAGAGTACCAAAAAGATGTTTACCTGTGTTTTATTGACTATGCAAAGGCATTCGACTATGCAGATCATAAAAATTATTGATAAGATTGTGAAGAACGGAAATTCCAGAGCACTTAATTGTGTTCATGCAGAACCTGTACATAGGCCAAAAATCAGTCGTTTGAACAGAACAAGGGGATACTGCGTGGTTGAAAATCAGGACAGATGTATATCAGTTCCGTATCCTTTCACAATATTTATTCAATCTGTATGCTGAGCAGATAATCTGAGAAGCTGGACTATATGAAGAAGAATGTGGCATCAGGATTGGTGGAAGACTCGTAAACAACCTGTGATATGCAAATGACACAGCCTTGCTTGTTGAAAGCAAAGAGGACTTGAAGCATTTAATGATGAAGATCAAAGACTTCAGTATGGATTACACCTCAACATAAAGAAAACACAAATCTTCACAACTGGACCAATAAGCAACATCATGATAAATGGAGAAAATACTGAAGTTGTCAAGGATTTCATTTTACTCAGACCCACAATCAACACCCATGGATGCAGCAATCAACGAATCAAATGACGATGTGGCAACAAATGTCACAAGACAATATGTGTAGTAATTGTTTAATGAGAAACTATTTTGCTCTGTAAACGTTCATCTAAAGTACAATAAAAAAAAAAAGAAATATGGAGAATTGAAAACAATAATACCAATAAAACATAATGTGTTACCATAGCAAAAGAAAAAAGAAATCATACGATGTATTGGGCAAATCTGCTATAGAAGACATCTTTAAAGTGTTGAAAAGCAAAGATGTCACTTTGAGGACTAAGATACACTTGACCCAAGCCATGATATTTTCAATCGCCTCATATGCATGTGAAAGTTGGACAATGAATAAGGAGTAGTGAAGAGGAGTTGATGCCTTTGAATTACAGTGTTGGTGAAGTATATTGAATATACCATGGACTGCCAGAACAAACAAATCTGTCTTAGAAGAAGCACAGCCAGAATGCTCCTTGGAAGCAAGGATAGTGAGACTTCATATCTCATGTATTTTGGACATGTTATCAGCAGGGACCAGTTCCTGGAGAAGGACATCATGCTTAGTAAAGTAGAGGGTCAGCGAAAAAGAGGAAGACCCTCAATGAGATGGATTGACACAACCATGAGCTGCAACAATGGGCTCAAACACAGCAACAATTATGAGGGTGATGCAGGACCAGGCAATGTTTCGTTCTTTTGTACATAGAGTTGCGGTGAGTTAGAACCAACCTGATAACACCGAACAACAACTTAGAGGTGGATCGTGCAGGGAATAATTAACTGTGCAGGGAATAATTAACTATCTGCATGTAATCTGAAGGGCTCAGAGAGAAGTCATGGGGAGGCACTTGTGGCCAATTGATGGAGCCATATGCTTCACTTGGGTTCAGCAACTTAAGTCTAGATGACACAATGAGAAAGTCAGTGACATCCTGGTCCAGGTGATCTGTACACCATGAAAGAGTTCTAACCAGTTATTGAGGTTGGCATATGAGTGTACAAGTAATACTATTTAGCACCTTAAGGGTGACAGCCAGAGTTAAAGCAAGATAGGACATCAGAACCAAGCAAAGGAGAGGCAACTCAGGGAAATGTTACTTCCCTTTTAGAGACCAAACTTAAAACCAAACCCATTGCTTTTGAGTCGTTTCTGACTCAAAGTGACCCTGTAGGACAGAGAAGAATTGCCCTCTAGGGTTCCAAGTCTGTAGATCTTTACAGAAGCAGACTGCCACATCTTTCTCCTACATAGCAGCTGGTGGGTTTGAACTGCCCACCTTTCGGTTAACAGCTGAGTGCTTAACCAATGCACCAGCAAGTGCTCCTTCCCTATTAGAGAACTGGTACGTAAATCAAGGATGGAGTTAGAATCTCAGGCCTGTATGCTCTAGCTTATTCTTGCAGAGAAGTTAGTATAAAGTATGACTATACGGGGTTTGACACCATATACTGTGTCCATGGCTGGGAGATAAGTTACGATCCCCACTGAATGGTAAGCAGAGGAGTCTGGAGACAAGCCCACTCAGCATCTCCTTCACACCACTCATGCCTACCCTTCCATAGAACGTCACCTTAGGGATCCTTGGACTGAAAAGAATGGTTTTAGGAAATGATCAGGTGAAATATGTAAACATCAATTTTCTAACTCTTCAAACAAGTTTAATGAATTGTTTCGGAATTTGAAAACTAGCCAATAAATGTGGGAACTTACTGGTGCCCAGTGTTTCTTTCTCAAGCAGTAGAGCTGTCTGATTCCTGTCAAATATAAAGAATGCTAAGATTCTCACTGCAGATACTTTAGTGTTCCTTGTTCTGACATGTTTGGATGCTGCAAGGATCATGCTATATGTACTGTTCTGACTTCAAGAAGGTGAATTATGCTATCTAACTGATATTATAAGCTTATTACCTTGAAACTTCCTCCTCAAAATGTTAGAGATACCACTTTTTTCTAAAATTGCAAGCAGATTAAATTTTAGACTCAATGGGAAAGATGACTCATATAATGCATTATCTTAAAATGAAGTGTTGTTGTTAGGTGCTGTTGAGTCGTTTACTACCTATAGTGACCCTATGTACAACAGAATGAAATACTGCCCAGCCCAGCACCATCCTCACAATCATTACTGTGCTTGAGCCCACTGTTGCAGCCACTGTGTCAATCCATCTCATTGAGGGTCTTCCTCTTTTTTTTGCTGACTCTATACCAAGCATGATGTCCTTCTCCAGGAACTGGGCCCTCCTGATAACATGTCCAAAGTATGTGAGATGAAGTCTCACCATCGTTGCTTCTAAGGAGCATTCTGGCTGTACTTCTTCCAAGACAGATTTATTCTTTCTTCTGGTAGTCCATGGTATATTCAATATTCTTCGCCAACACTGTAATTCAAAGGTGTCAGTTCTTCAGTCTTCCTTATTCATTGTCCAGCCTTCATATCATATGAGATGACTGAAAATACCATGGCTTGGGACAGCCACACCTTAGTCCCCAAAGTGACATCTTTGCTTTTTAACACTTTAAAAATGTCTTGTATAGCAGATTTGCCCAACGCAATATGTTGTTTGATTTCTTGACTGCTGATTCAATTGGCGTTGATTGTGGATCCAAGTAAGATGAAATCCTTGACAACTTCATTCTTTTCTCTGTTTGTCACGGTGTTGCTTATTGGTCCAGTTGTGAGGATTTTTGTGTTCTTAACATTTGTAAAGGTGTGCAGTGTGATTAATTACTTTTGTGTGTGGCCTTTCTAGTCATGATCTTGTAACTCCCACCCAGGTGATTGTGTGATAGGGTAATTGTGGCCTACAAAGGGGATTGGTCAGTATTGCTTTAAAAGACAGCCAATTCCAGAGTAGAGAGGAGGAGTCCACCACCAAGGAAGGAGAGACCTGGCAGCAGGAGACAGCGTGGCAGGCTTCCCGACCCATGGAGAGAGAAAGCTGAGTGCTTGTGGGTAGAGACTAGGGGCCAGGGAGAGGCATGCCTGTGAGTATGGCTGGGGAGAGGCTATCCTGATGGAAGAACTGTATCCTGAGTGTTCTTGAGCCTGAATTATAACTGTTACTCCCCTAATAAACCTCATAATCGTGAGCATGGTCTGTGAGTTCTATGGGGTCATTGCAATGAATAATCAAACCCAGGAGAGAAGTAGAGAGTGCTGTGTGAAGGACAGTTGGTGTCAGAATTAGTAAAAATGGCAGAGAGAGGCTTGTTTGGCCTCCACCTCGTGGGAGTCAGCCTTGTGCTGTTGATCTTGGTTCTCCTTCCCCCTTGTGAAGGTAGAGGAGGTCAGATAGTGCCCCCAAGCCATTTTTACAAGGTGCAATCCATACTGAAGACAGTAGTCTTTGATCTTCATCAGTAAGTGCTTCAAGTTCTCTTTATTAAATGAAAATTATCTCCAGTTTTTCTATATCTGAAAACCATTTGTGATGCACGTAAAATGCTCTTCAATAGTCTGTGTTTCAATTACCAAACTTTGGTGTCAGAATCACTTGGAATGCTTATTTAAAAACTCAGTGTCTTTGTCCAACCTTAGATCTGCTTATTTGGAATCACCAGGTGATTCTGATGAGCAACTAATGGTTCGTTCTGCTGTCAGCCCCTGACCTTGTTCAGATTGATATCGAGCTTCTCTCCATTGTCTCTTTCTACAGGTGCAGTCGACTTGATTCCTGTGTATTCTGTCCAGTGAGGTCCCTGTGTATAGTTACTGTTTATGCTGCTGAGAAAAGGTATTTCCAGTGAATAAGTCGTTGGTCTTACAAAATTCTATCATGTGATCTCTGGTATCATTTTATCACCAAGGCCATATTTTCCAACTACTGGTCCTTCTTTGTTTCCAGCTTTTGCATTCCAATCACCAGTGATTATACATGCATCTTGATTTCATGTTTGATCTATTTCAAAATGCAGAATTTGGTAAAAATCTTCAATTTTTTCAAGAAATCCAAACATGTATTGTAATGGGCAAATCTGCTGCAAAAGACCTCTAAAGTATTGAAAAGCAAAGATGTCACCTTGAGGACTTAAGGTGGGCCTGACCCAAGCTGTGGTACTTTCCATCACCTCTTAAGCATGCTAAAGCTGGACAGTGAATAAGGAAGACTGAAGAAGAATTGATGCCTTTGCATTATGGTGTTGGCGAAGAATACTGAGTATTCCATAGACAGTCAGAGAATGAACAAATCTGTCTTGGAAGAAGTACAGCCTGAATGCTCCTTAGAAATGAGGATGGCAAAACCTTGTCTCACGTACTTTGGACATGTTATCAGGAAGGACCAGTTACTGGAGAAGGACTTCATGCTTGGTAAAGTAGAGGGTCAGTGAAAGAGAAGAATACCCTCAAGGAGATGGATTGACACAGTGGCTGCAATGATGGGCTGAAGCATAACAATTGTGAGGATGGCGCAGGACTGGGCAGTATTTTGTTCTGTTGTACATGGAGTCAGTATGAGTCAGAACTGACTCAACAGCACCTAACAATAACAAAACGTGATGCAGGCGCAAAGAAGAAATGTACCCTCCTCAGGAGAGAAGAGTGAGGTATACTGTTTCACAGAATAGGTGATTTGTGAGTTTGGCTGAAGCAAGTTTCCAGAGAAGGAGAAAGATGCTCCAGAGAGAAAAAATAAATAGTTCTGTATGTTCAGACAGAATGTGAAGTTCTGGTGGCTGGAACCTTGTGTGCATGAGCAGAAATCTAGGGGTTTAATTAAGGTGGTCCATGTGAATTACAGTAAGGAGATTCTACTAGTCTGTTGGTAATGAGGAATATTGAAAGATTTTAAGGAAAGAAGTGATATCACCAGATGGAGTTCTGCAGCCTTTTGTATATTAAATGGAAAATAATCTCTTAAAAGGAAGATTGTGTCCCAATATCGCTCTCCATTGCACCAAAACACCAAACTAACAGTGGGTATTTTGAATGAATATGCAATGCAAAATAATCAGCTTTGATTTTTTTTTTAATTGAGTTGATTAGATTACTGTCATCCAGGACATGCAATCAAAGATTCCAGTAATCTTGCTATGGGCAACGTTCCAAATGACACTGATTGTGAATTTTTTATATAAAGTAAGCAATCCTATAAAGATAAAGGTAGTTTTTAGGTTTATAAACATCTGAACTAAAATGATGTTGTGTTTTAATTCTCCTATTTCCTATTGGAACTTTTTGCTTATATGTAGAATTCTAAATGCAACTCAGCTGTGACAGCTGCATATGCTATAGATTTTCTCAGGCATGCATCACACCAAAGTGGCCTCTCTCCATGCCTGTCCTTCACCAACTCAGAAAGTTCTTATTTAATCCTCAGGGACAGAGAAAGGAAAAAAAAAAGTCTAAGGACAGGCCAAGGAGATTCACCAACTATTTATAGAATAACCTTGTGTTTGAGAAAACCGGCTCTTCAGAGAGAGAGAACTAAAGCTTTTTGTGTGTGTTTAATAGAAACAGCAGCAATGTGAAATATAAGAAAACGATTCCTAAATAAGAAGAATACTTTGTAATTATAAAACAAGATCAGGAATAAATATAAATTAACAAGGACTAAAGTGAAACGAGTCTTTAGTGTTATCTATTCTTTCATTGTTCTGTTGGGATGTTCATCTTGAAACTATTTTCTCAGGCAAATTCCCCTGCCTTCCCAAGACTTGCTAACATAATAAAATACTGCAATTTTAGTATCACTCTGTATCATGAATGTAAGATGTAAACCTCTGTTGAAATTTTTTTGAGTACAAAAATTGATAAATGTTAATATTTTAGTGACTTTAAAGAAATGGTACTATTTACATAATATTTAAAAATGATTTTTTAAATTCCTCTCTTGTGGATCATAAATCCTGCTTGATTTTAACATTCAAAGTATTGAGAGATACTTTGTTCCTTTTTTTGTTAGGAAGCAGTTTCATGAAGCTGTAGGATTTTTTTGCAATACTGTTATTATATAACCCTGCCCAGAAGATTCCCATCCCCCATCTGTTCACTGTAATGTTTTCTTCCCATTTTATTTCAGAAGATGCCAAGACAGCCTCCTGGTGGGTTACCTTGGCAACCTCATGTGTCATGTTTTAGAATGTCCCAGAGCTGCAGTTTTATTTCCATTTGCATGCACTTCAGTCAGCTAACTGTAAATTAAGCAGGTCTGTTTTAAAGCCAACTTTTTTTTTCTTGTAGTATAAAAAACAGATAATTAGGATTACTGTTCCGTAAAATCCACTTATATTTAGTACTGTATATAGGAAAACTTTGATTACTGTTATATAAAGTCATGATTTTTTTCATGACACTTGATAAACTGATGCAGTCATACCACAGAACATAGTATACAGTGTATTAGACACATAATATAATTCCCAGTGTGACTGCTTGATTTCATCTTTGAAAAGCATGTCACTTTACAATATTTTGATGACAACCATACAAAGGCTTTTCTCAACAGGACTTTTGACATGTCAATCAGTATAACACTACAGTGACTGAAGATTATTTTATCACATCAAGCTACAAATCTCAAACAGCCTCCAAACAAGTGTTGAAAATATTCGATTTTAATATTTCACTTCTGAAGAATAATATCTCTTTAGCCATATCTTTTAAAAGTTAGTGACATAGTTCCGTTTTATAATCGTTAAATACTTTTATCCATATTCTTTGTGGGAAACAGCCTACAATTTGCATTAATTTTCAAAGATAGACTTTTTTGCAGTTTTATAAAAAACAAGAGATATAGAGGTCCTAACATTTGAGCAAAATTGTATATAAAGTTAGTAGCAAAGCTGAAATGAAAACTAATTTTCTCTATGTTTATTAGGTGTCAGACTGAGGTCGATGGATCACTGTTTTCTCTTCAGGAGGAAAACAAACACCTTGTATGCTCCACAGTCTGAGATGTTTTCTCCTTCTCTGTAAGGAGTTTAGACCTTCTGTGATCACTTACAACACTCTGAAGGAGGATATTCTTGTATGGATTAGTGACTTCTGTTTGACCCAGACTCAGTGTTACCTTGAAATTAACAATCTTCTCTTTCTAAGCACGGGTCTCTGAAGAGCTTATTCTGAGCAATTTTGACTTTATCACAATAAATTGAACTGTATTTCCCCTCTTTGTTCCTTAGGAGCACTGGCTGAACATACTTCAGTATGTGCAAGGACATTCAGTTGCTACTTCTTTTAACAGTGTTGTCTTCCAGGCTTGATTATCCTCAGTGTGCTGTATTTTAGTTTAGAGTTTGATGAAAAGGATGGAAATACATCAGCATTGTTTATGAATTTTCCATTTTCCAAAGTCCTTCCCATTCTAGGAGTATTAAGAAAATCTTTCAATATGATGCATTCATTAAGGATATCTGTGCCTGAATATCATCCTTTTACGAACACCCTCAGAGCAATATGGTTCCTTTAGAGATTGTTTGTAATGGACAGTGCAGTCATTACGTGGACCTAGAGTAAGACATGGTATGTTTAAACTCCAAAAGGGGGTAAAACTAACTCGATATCTTATCAGTATAAAAATCCTTTGAAGTAGATAGCAAGGAGACAAAGGACCAATGCCTGGGCTGATTAATTTTGACAGCATCATTCAGTTTGTTTGTGATAGATTAACAAAACTTGAGTTTGCCTATCCAAATCTTGTTCTTTAAACACTATTGAAGCCTTCTCCAAACTTCAGCGTTTCATGACATCGATGATTCATTCTGTTTTTAGGTTACTAGTTTTAATGGTTGCATAACAAAGGCACAGTGTTGGCTGGCACTGTACGAAGGTGGAACAGACTGCTGCTGGTTCTGAGCAGTATAATAGAGAACATTTAGCATATCTTCTAGTCAAATGTGATTTTTCATTTAAAATATTTTTAGAAGACCTCAGGTGCATATGGATGCGTTAAAATCCTCCTTCCCACTTCACAAAATATTGTCAATACTGTTCCATGCAATATTGTTTTCTTTCTTTTAAAAAATTTTTACAACTTTATTGCAGTATAATTTACATAGAATAAACTGAACATATATAAGTGTACAATTTGATGAATCTTAACATATGAATACACCCATGAAACTATCACCACAATCAGGAAAATGAAAGTATCAATCAGCCTCCAAAGTTTCCATGTACCCCTTTGTAATCTTTCCCTCCTGCCACGCCCAACCATAGATCTGCTTTCTGTCACTATCTCTCTCTCCAGCTGCCACCGAGTTAATTCTGACTCATGGTGACCCCATGTGTGTCAGAGTAGAACTGTGCACCATAGGGCATCCAATGGCTGATTTTTCTAAAGTGGATTGCTAGGACTTTCTTTCAGGATGACTCTGGGTGGACTCAAACCTCCGACCTTTTGGTTAGCAGATGAGTATGTTAACAATTTGCACCACCCAGGGACTCCTTTCCTTCTGTTATACATGTCCCTATGAGTTGGAGCCAATCAATAGCACCTAGCAACAATAACATCCCAATTTATGAATATACCACTATTTGTTTGTCCAATTTCTGATGGATATTTGGATGTTTGCCAGTTTGGTTCTATTCAATTATGTGATGGTAAACTGGCTCTCTGGAAGAAAAAAGGCAATGATTTGTAGCATTTGCCAATTCCCCTAGTATAAATACTTTCACCATGGCCAATTTTAAGCTACCAATGGCTTAACAAGCTTGCAAAATTCCTGAATATTCAACAGTTGTCTCTTGTGAGCTGCTGCAAGCTGGCTCCAACACACACCTGGAGCTATTATAAACAAAGCTGCTCGAGATATTCTTGTGCAAGGTTTTTTTTTTTTTTTTTTTTGGTGGACATAGTTCACTTGGGTATGAACTAAGAGTGGGATTTCTGTGTCATAGGGTAGGTCTATGTTTAATTTTAGGTGAAACTGACAAATAATTTACTTTGTTGGGAATTGTCACAGTAAATAGGATTAAACCGAAACCAAACCTGTTGCAATTGAGTCGATTCCGACTCAAAGCAACACTATAGGACAGAGTAGACCTACCCATTGAGGTTTCCAAGGAGTGGTTGGTGGACTCGAACTGCCAACCTTTTGGTTAGCAGCCGAGCTCTTAACCACTGTGCCACCAGTGCTCTTAAATAGGATTAGACCTTATCAAATTCCTTTTCTCCATTTATTGAAATAATCTTGTGCTTTTTCTTCTTGAGCCATCAATGGGAAGACTTGCAGAGATATATTTTTTTCATCTTAAACTCCATATACATTGATGGTATCAGTCCTATTTGATCATGTTATATTATTTTTTTTAACACATTTTTGGATTTAGTGTTTTGTTTAGGATTTTTGCATGTATGCTTTGGTATTTTTTTTTTTTTTTTACTAAAATGAAAGCATAATATAATTTTAAACAGAATAAAATTTAAAGTATATTTAGAGCATATAAATGCTTCTCATAATATTTCTATTATTGCTTATTTTTAATCTTATTTTTCCTTATTCTTTAAGGCCATAGTCCTAAAACCATGGTTTTCTACCCTGGCAGTACATTGGAATCCTGAGGAGCTTTTATGAAAAATCCAGGGACTCCCCCAGGTAAATGTCTGAGGTTGGAATGTAGGCACTGTTATAGCTCTGCAGGCAATTCCTATATGCAGCCAGATTTGAGATTCGCTATTCTCAAAGTTGACAGATCGGGCAGGATATTGTAAATGTTAGGGAATGGCTGTGAGAATCACATTGGGACATCACTCTGTTTACAGAGAATCTGCCACTTTTGGAAATGCCTACATGAGTATGGAATACACGTGCACATAACACACACATGACCCTCAAGATTCTCTTGTAGAGGTGAAACGTTTTCAGCCATCTTTATAAAAGGTGTTCAGTATTGAAACATATTAAAACTCTTGTTGCCTTAGTTTCCAAGGAGTTCTCTGCTTTATCTGCTACAACTACTTCAGCATTGTCAGCAATGATCTTTACCTCCCAGTGGCATTCTGTCAAAATGTGATTGAGGAGAGGGTTAGATTAGATGGCCTCTAAGTCTGCTTCTGGCTCTGAAGTCCTGTGATTCTTAGAAGGTGTTAATTTGCCTATTTAGCTCTCTTAATTGGTTTTGCCGTTCATCAGCCAGCTATCCAGTCACTTCAAGGTGAAACATATTTTTACCATTTTTTGCCACCATCTCTCCTTTTCTTGTCTGAAAATAAATGCTCAGAAATTTTCAGGCAGTAAGGGGCTAGCCACATGCCCACAGTCTCAGTCAGTACCTTTCATTTTCCTACTGGGAGAAACCAAGATACTTTCTTATTTTCAAAAATAAAGTATTATTTTCTCCTCCTTGTTTGCTTTACATAGGTTTTCCTTGTATTTATCCATTCATCTCTGTCTGCTTCTTCCAACCATCTGCTTCCATAAAGGGTTTTTTTTATTCCACTTTGAAGTTTAATTATTTAAATTTTATTTACACTTATTGACTTTTTGAATTTTGAACAGTAAATTTTTTTGAGTGTGATTTTCTTTTTTATTGTGGTATATATATAATAAAACATTTTAAAATAACTATTTTCAGAATCTCAGAGATTTCAAATTAACAAAGTGAAATTTTCTATATTCTTAAGATTATTTTGGGTACACTTAATGAGATAGTTTTCAAGTCCATCAAAAGAAGAGTCTCCTATGTATCTTCTCTTTCAATCCTCAAAGTATGGGTTATTATGAGACATCTGAGACTCCAGAAGCACTCAAAATCACAGAGGGAATTGACTGTAGATCTGAAGCTTGAATTCAGGTTTTTTAACTCCTGGGCCTTCAAATCTCAACACAGAATAGACTGTTTCTTTAGTAAGTGCATTGAGCCTAACACTGTGTGTTTTGGAGTGTTCATAAACATTTGTTAGGTGTGGTCCAGGCCAGTGAAGTAGGGAAACCCCAAAACCCCACTGCTGTTGTGTCGATTCCAACTCATAGCGACCCCATAGATTTTCCAAGGCTGTAAATCTCTGTGGAAGCAAACTGCCACGTCTTTCTCCTGCAGAGCAGCTAGTGGTTTCAAACTGCAGACCTTTCACTTAGTAGTCAGATGCTTTAACCACTGCATCAGCAGGGCTCCTTAAAGTAGGGAAAGACATGTAAATTATAGGAGTCAATTCAGAAGTGTGGAAAGAGTATAGGACCAAGAACAGGTGTTCTTTTGTTTACTACTGTTGAGAAGTGATTTCATTTTTTGTTTCCCTTTCTCTAAGATGGAAGACTGATTCTTCCCAATTTATCTCAGATTCCTATGAGAAAGAAATGAGGTAAAAGAGAAGAAAGTTCTATCAAATTTTAAAAGTGTAAGATACATCAAGAATTTATGGATGGTAAAGTGAAGTCACTGGGATGACTTCGTCCCTTGTGGGATATCTATAGAGGTGAGTTGAAGCCAGAGCTGTAAATAGACTATAGTCAGTGATGAGAATCCTATGACTGCTATTGAATACCTTTATTTTAACTACTTAGTAATTTTGTTTCACATGGTCACTTTCCATTGCTATAGGTATAATTGATCTCTAAGAAATCATATGAATATGTTTCATGTAATTATTTCAAGGCAGTTTTTCCTCCCTAATCAGGAAACTAAGGACTGACATTAGATCTTTTATCAGGAAATAAATTACCATGCAGTTTAATTCAGTAAGTAACATCTTTTTATTAAACAGATTTTTGTAAATAAGAGAAGGTCTAAAACCTTGTTATACATAGTATGTTGTGTTTTGTTTTCCATTTTTATCAGATTTAATCTGTAAATTCTTCATGCATTTCCATTTTGAATGATCTACAATTCTCTTGATTAGTGTATCTATTTCCTCACATACAAGGCAATTAATCTTATCTTTTCCCTAGAGTCTATTTTTAATACGTTAGTTAGGGAAAGGAAATAGAACATAAAATGTCAGTAAAATTATCATGCACTTCATTTCCTTTTAGTTTTGAATAATATAGATGGATTAAGTATACAAGATATCCCAAACCCAAACCTACTGCTGTTGAGTTGATTCCGACTCATAGTGACCCTGCAGGACAGAGTAGAACTGCCTTACAGGGTTTCCAAGGCTGTAAATCTTCAAGGAAGTAAACTGCCACATCTTTCTCCCACAGAGCAGCTGGTAGATTCGAACTGCAGACCTTTGGGTTAGCAGCTGAGTGCTTTAACCACTGTGCCACCAGAGTTCCCTCAGGTATACATGATAGCCCCTGGAAAACCCTAAATGTTGTCTCCTTTCCACTTAAAGAATACCAGGATCATTTGTAACGTAAAGAAGTAGATTTTTCTAAGTAACTTACATGAATCACAGGATTCAATACCTGGGTCATTTAGATCATTGGTTATTGAGGGAAAAGGGGAGACAGTTTTGCCCCAGAGGAAACTTTGGCACCATCTGGAGTCACTTTTGGGTGTAACACCTGAGGGGGTGCTGTTGGCATCTAATATGGAGAGGCCAAGGATGCTACTAAAGATCCTACAATGCACAGGTCAATCCCCCATAACAAAGAATTATCAGGTCCAAAATGTCAGTAGTGCCAAGCTGAGCGAACCTGGCTTAGATTCAAATGGTGATAAAATTTCATGATTACTTGAAAAGAACCTATTCATAGGGGGTTGAGGATGGAAAAGAAGAAATGTCATAGAGGAGGTTCGAAGTAAGTGTAAAAGAAATGAATGATCTCAGCGTCCAGCCTGGCAGTACAGTAGTGTTCACATTAGTTTCACCTTTGACACTTTAAAAAGTTACAGAGAAAGACCCAAGTAGACTTAATAACTTAAATTTGAATGCTGTTCTGTCAAGCGGAGGGGATGGCAGGATGGGTCCATGGGTGCTTCTGCCTTTGTAGATCACTGCCAGGTGTGGAACACCTTTGTGGTAAACAATTTGGCCTTTCGGTCCTGGTTCCTGAGAGCAGGACCACACGGGAGGCCAATGAGTGGTGGGCGGACCTGATAACAGGAATCACCTGGGGGCAATGCTAACTAAGCCTCAGGAAGCAAGTGGTGAGGCCAATAAAGGCATTGGAAGATGGGAGCTTCCAGGTTGGAAAGAGTGCAAGCATTCTGCTCTTGGGAGGGTAAGCACATCCTCTGGGATGTAACCGGTATGTCCAGGTCTGCTCTGCGAGGCTATGAAGACAGGAAACAGGTGAAAGCGAAAGAAGAAGCCTCATTTAGTTGGCCAAGTAAAGGAGCACACCGGGACTCGTGTCACCAAGGTGGCTCCCTGAACAATGGTTCAGGAGGTTTATATGGTTAAAGTAAACTGGGCCTGGGGTCTTCAGAAACGCCTTAAGGTGAGTTCAGCTTGCTGATTGGCTTAAGGCGTTCCCCACCTGTCCCGTCTTCTGCGCTTGCTCAGTCTGGAAGCCGTGGGGCTGGGGTGCGGGTCACAAAGATGGCGTTTTGCCCATGTTTGGGTGTAGGGGCGGGTGTGTTTTTCAGCCTCTGACATCAATAGGTCATCTAAAGGACACAATTACTGGTATTGTGCATGTCAGGCAGACCAGATCTGGTTCTTGCCAGTTTTAGCCGTCTTGGGACCCCAGTCTCTTGTATTTCTCAGCTGAACCGGAAATAGGGAACATAATAAGGAGATAGCTTAAAGAGAGGAAGTTAGTTCTTACATCACTTAAGGTGACGGGGCACAACTCCTTGCCTATCCAAGATGGCGGGCATGCTTCTGGTCACAGGGGGACATGGAAGCTTTGTGCTGAAAACGCCTTCCAGCCATCTTCCTTCCAGTTTGTGTCCTTTTTACTTCTATGTTAAAGATAGTCCTTTCCCTGCAGCTTGTTTCTTTTGAGATCAAATTTGTTTTTGTTTTTTTTTTATTGTACTTCAGGTGAACGCTTACAGAACAAATAGTTTCTCATGAAACAGCAGTACACATATTGTTTTATGACATTGGTTAACAACCCCACAACATGTCAACCCTCTAACTTCTCAACCTTTTTTTTTTTTGGTGAAAATACACATAGCCAATGGTACACCATTTCAAAAATTTCTACATGCACAGTTCAGTGACATTGACTACACTTTGACGCATTATCAGACGGAAGAAACAGAGAAAGGACGTAGCCCAGGGTAAATGGGGAGGAGAGAGAGAAGAGGGATTGGATTGGATCGGTACTGGATGACCTGGCTGTGGGTAAATGAGGATAAGAGAGGGAAGGGACCCGTGACTGACGCCTTATCCCTGGATAACTAGGATTGAGAGTAATAGCTGCATGGGCAGCTGGAGTCTGAACTGACCAACGAAGGGAAGCTGAGATTTTCCCTGGATTACTTTGATAGTGCAGTCATCACTAAGGACGGCCAGGAAGGAAAAAAAAAAAAAATCGAGGTTTGGAAAATGGAATAAAAATAAAATCTATAAAGAAAGGGTATAGGAATACAATGGTGTCTTTTGTTGTTCTGTGTAGTTTTATTAGGGGTAGGGGCGGGGGTGGGACCAGAAAAGATTGGGGAGCATGACGAGTGTGTGTTGAGTCAACCAATTTCTAGAGGGAAGTAATGGGTGCAGCCTGTCAACCTACAGCCTCAGACAACAGAGTGAATCCTGGTCCCGAGACCAGTTAGGGCGCTAGGACGCAAAGGTTGGCTCCGAGGATGGCATACCCGGGGGCTGAGCTTTCACCTGTGTCACTGCCCGCTGTGGACCCTTGCAAGGGGACGTGAGTCGTAGGGCTCTGTACAGGATAGGGTCAGGGTGCGGGTGTGTGGGGGCTGCTGCGCGAAGGTGGGGCCCGGGCCGCAGGTCTTTCCTGGGCAGGGATGGAGAGAGCCGGTCAGGAGAGGCCCCTAGGTTCACCGACACTGCATTGCGGCTGGGGCAGCGGCGACTACTGTGTCCGGGGATCGCAGGGCGGCGGCAGGGTAGGCAGTGTGTGTACCGAGTCCAGGGTCGGAGGCTGGACGAGTGCCCCTAACAGGTCCTCCAGGAGGAGCGCGCAGGTTCTGAGTGAGAAGCAGCTTGATTCCTGGCACGAGGCCGCGCCCCACTTCTTTCCCTCGCCCCTTTCCGACGCCCTGCGCACTCCTCATCACAGGGTGGTGAAGGAGGCGAGGTGAGTATATCTCGCCAGTACAGTCTTTTCCTCGCGGGGATGCTCGGGGAGCTGAGGGCTGCGTGCCCTGGGGCTCACCCTGTGGGACGTCGCGGTGAGAGGGCAACCTCGAGACGCGCGCCCTCCGCTCTCTCTGCCCAGGTCTTTCTCTCTCTCTCTCTCTTTCTTTGCCCAAGTCTGTCTTTCTCTCTCTCTTTCTCTACCCAAGTCTTTCTCTCTGTCTCTGCCCAAGTCTGTCTTTCTCTCTGTCTCTGCCCAAGTCTCTCTCTTTCTCTGCCCGAGTCTTTCTCTCTCTTTCTTTGCCCAAGTCTTTCTCTCTCTCTTTGCCCAAGTCTGTCTTTCTTTCTCTGCCCAAGTCTGTCTTTCCCTCTAGCTCTCTGCCCAAGTCTGTCTTTCTCTCTCTCTCTTTGCCCAAGTCTGTATTTCTCTCTCTCTCTGCCCAAGTCTCTATGTCTCTCTCTGCCCAAATCTTTCTTTCTCTCTCTATCTGCCCAGGTCTTTTCTTGCAACAGCTCACTGGGAAGACTGTTGCTTGTAAGTTTTGTCTGCTTAGTTAGACAACATCTCGAAAGTTCACAATATTTTTCTCTCCCTTTTGGTAGTGGTGGGAGTGGAGCGGAGGTGGGTGGGATGTGGAGAGAGCAGGGAGATTTACCCTGGATCTAAATAGTAAATATTTTAAATGGATATGTTCACAGTAAAGTTTCATCATTCCCAACTGTCACCTTTTATTCTCTTCCACAAATATAACTTGAAACTGAGTGCAGTGAAAGATGAAGTCTATGTTGACCACAAAATTGGAAGTTGCTCATTAAACAGACCTAGTTAATGTGATCTGTTCAGCTGAAACTAGGGCTTTATTTCTGGTTGGACACCCCTGCTGAGAATTTGCATGTCCACCCCAGATTTACTGAATCTGATTCTGGGGTGGACATGCAAATTCTCAGCAGAGGGACTAACCAGTTAAAAGCCCTAGCTGAAAACAGGCATGGGTAACACAGAAGTGGCAGGATGTCATTTAAAAACTTAAAAATTAGTTATCTGTTCCTTGCACGCATTTAGGAATAAAGTTGTTTTTATATGAAAAGAAAGCTAAAATTTGTGCCAATTGTGTTAACCAAAAAAAATCCACTGGCACTGTACACGTTTTGAACAATTTTGTGAAAATCGGCTCAATGTAAAATACTAGGAAGGAGACTTTTCTGCAGGGGAAGAGGACGTAAAGATTTCTGGAATAGAAAACAAATTTAATGCCAAACCTGTAAGCTAAACTACTTCAGTACAATTTTTAGTTACACATATGATGGATTAGGAGTCTGAAGATTTTTGTTAGAGCTCTGCTTACTGAGTGTGTGGCTTCAAACAAGTCAGTTAAGAGTTTGAGGCTAGTTTCCTCAACCTTAAAATTGAAAGCTAGACAATCAGTGATTTGGATAGTGGGAATATGGTTTATAGCTATTTTTCCAACTGTGCATGCCTTATCAGCTTCTCCAGCCCCAGCGGCTTTAGATGACCAGGTTGGGGGCGGTGGGGTGAGGGGAGTAGGGTGTATTTCCCAGGTGATTCTGATCATGGTCTCTTATTCATTGCTTCCCCTTAGGAAATCCTTGAATCCCATTGGACTAGCATATAGGTAAGTTATCATCTAACTCTATAAACTACTGAGTAATTTTTTCTTTTTTTAATGCAAAAGGTTTTCCTTTGGTCATTTTTCCCCCTGAAGAACCAAAGTAGTAAAATACAAATTATAAAGTAGGGTGAGATGGTGAATGCTTTATGTTTTGGATTTTATTTTGAAAGGTTGTTCAGTTCTTTGTTTTTTTTTCCTTGCCATAAGTATGGCACAATACATGTTAAATTCAGTATAGCAGGCCTAGCATTTTAAGAATAAATTTCAAAATCTTATGGACTGTGGGGGAATGTCTTTATTAGCCAATTAAGACTTTAATTTCTAGCTTGCTTCACTTGTCTCTGAGACTACCTGGTTGAGTCCTTCCACTTAAAGTGGGAAAACTCAACCTAAGCAGGCTTCTCGACTGAAGGCATGCCTGTCTCTGACAGCAGCTAAATTGCATCAAGGACTGAATCCTAAATTCACTGGAATCTACCTTGAATCATTAACACCTGAGGTGAATATCATTTTGTCAAGTGCTTAAGATATTATTGGTAGATCATGGTTAGAAATTCTTATTTGTATTGATTGCTATAATGTATATATGTGATGGTAATGAAAATATTAAATTTGCTGTCTTGAGTTAGATAATGAATATACTTGAATCCATGGGATTCTGAACAAAGAGCATGTCTATCCCTTTTTCTGGCTAATATTAATCATTTGATACTAAAATCCAATTTAAGAGTTAAGTCCTTCAGCTCAATTGGCATAACATATTTTATAAAGAAAGTGTTCTACGTTCTACTTTGGTGAGTAGTGTCTGGGGTCTTAAAAGCCTATGAGCAGCCATCTAAGATACTCCACTGGTCTCAGCCCTTCGGGAGCAAGGGAGAATGAAGAAAACTAAAGACACAAGGGAAAGATTAGTCCAAAAGACTAATGGACCACAACTACCGCAACCTCCACCAGGCTGTGTCCAGTACAACTAGATGGTGCTTGTCTATCACCACTGACTGCTCTGACACAGCTCACAATAGAGGGTCCTGGACAAAGCTGGAGAAAAATGTAGAACAAAATTCTAACTCATAAAAAAAGACCAGACTTACAGGCCTGACTGGAGAAACCCCAAGAGTATGGTACTTGGACACCCTTTTAGCTCAGTAATGAAGTCACTCCTGAGGTTCACCCTTCATCTAAAGATTAGACAGGCCCATAAAACAAAACAAGACTAAAGGGCCACACCAGCTCAGGAGCAAGGACTAGAAGGCAGGAGGGGGCAGAAAATCTGATAATAGGGAACCCAAGGTCAAGAAGGGAGAGTGTTGACATGTGGGGTTGTTAAGCAATGTCACAAAACAATATGTGTACTAACTGTTTGATGAGAAGCTGATTTGTTCTGTAAACCTTCATCTAAAGTACAATTAAAAAAAAAGTTAAGTCCTTGATGAAGATTAGTTTGTGTTTGCTTAGGTTAGATGGATACTCATTGCCATTGAGTCAGTTCTGACTCAGTCACACTATAGGACAGAGTAGAACTGCCCCATAGGGTTTCCAAGGAGCAGCTGGTGGGTTCGAGCTGGCATACTTTTGGTTAGCAGCCAAGAAGTTAACCACTGCACCAGCTGAATGGATAGTCTATGCAAATTTGATTCTCTTACATATTTCTCAGCTATTTCCAAGGTTACAGTTGGGGAAAATACTTCATTTCTCTGTAGATCTCTAAGATAACCACAACAGGATGATAAAATGGCAGAGTTTCAACTAAGGAATAAAGGGAAACAATACCCAACATATTCCACAGTAAGGTGTGCTTGGAAAGGAACTAGAGAAAATCTACTTTTCGACTCTTATTATTGGAAACATATTAGGGGTATGTTTGATGAGGATGTTGAAGATGCCTGGTGAGAAAGTTTCTTTGGACCAAATTAGTGCTTCCATCTGTTTTCCATGGAGAAAAGAAAAACTAATGTTTCATGAAGGACGGAGGCAAAGAGGGAGTCACTCTCAGTTGGAATCAAGGAACTTCAGAGTGCCTAGTCATAGGACCAGGTATGTGTTCTTTGCTGTTTTGGCAATTAATGCTTACATGTGCCTGAAAAATCTAAAGGTGAGAGGCTGAAAACACCCCTGCCTGACCAAGAGAAGTAGAGTGCTCCATTGGGAATGAGCTGCAGTGACATATATAGCAGGGTAGGATGTATACGTTTCAGGAAGTTAGCCTGAAGCCGTTTTGCAAGGTTTTCTATCCAAGAGGGACAAAGGTAGACCTCGGAAGACCAAGGGTTTGAAGGATGCAAGTGGAGGCTTCCCTAGCAAGTCTTTCCCCAGACTCCTTCAGTAGTAAACTTCTTAAAGATATAACTAAATGTGTAGTTATGAAAATTGGGGCAGAAACTGGGGTTCTATTGGCCATTTTATAAAACGGTTTTAGGGGGAGAAAGAAAAATAGGAGATTCTGATGTTTAAAATGGAGTCAGATTGTTGAAGGCAAAGCTAATACTTCTGGGTCAGATTATATAGATGTCTAATTGTCAATGAATTGTATTCACATAACCCAAACACCAAAGCCACATGTGGCTGTGGACAATATGTAAATACTTGAAATAATCAGAACCATTACTCTGGCTTTAAGAACACCAGGAAAGTTCATGTTCAACTGATAACCATCTAAAGAATTAGACTGACTCGTGTCTGGGTCATCTAGTGCTGCTATAACAGAAATACCACAAGCGGATGGCCTTAACAAAGAGAAGTTTATTCTCTCACAGTCCAGTAGGCTAGAAGTCAGAATTCAGGGTGCCAGCTCCAGGGAAAGGCTTTCTCTCTCAGTCGGCTCTAGAGGAAGGTCCTTGTTATCAGTGTTTTCTTGGTCTGGGAGCATCTGAGCGTGGGAACCTCAGGTCCAAAGGATGTGCTCTGCTCATGGCACTGCTTTCTTGGTATGAGGTCCCCATGTCTCTCTGCTCACTTCTCTCCTTTATATCTCAAAAGAGATTGTCATAAGACACTATCTAATCTTGTAGATCTCATCAATATAACTGCCACTAATCCATCTCATTACATCATAGTGATAGAATTTACAACACATAGAGAAATCACGTCAGATGACAGAATGGTAGACAATCATGCAATACTGGGAATCGTGACCTACCAAGTTGACAGATACTTTTGGGGGACACAGTTCAATCCGTAACAACTTGGATTATGTAAAACTAGGTTGGTATTTAGGACTGTGTCCAGTTACAGTCTTTTTCAGTTATTTTTGTGAATTGCCTAAGTGAGTCTTGTCATGACTTACTGACTTATAAGGCAAGTGATGTGTTAACACTTGTGTTACTGAAATCAATGTATTTTGAAATAAAGCAGTACACAAAAAAGGCACTCCATTTTCCTTGAAAGGATTTGAAAGTCTCTGTAAGACAGAAATGTCACAAGCATTCATCTACTCTTCAGACTTCTTTAATTAAATCTTCTTTTCTTTAGTCACCATAATTTAAGGTAAAATACCTTTTGCTTTGAGTATAAATGATGCCCTCTAATTTAACCAACCATGTGACAGACTTGACATGAAACTAGCTAAGTAACAAGAAAACTGCTATCAGAGACAATGTAAAATGTATTTGATAGTTTCACAGGGATTTTCTTCTGTTTAATGTACAGTGATGTTAAAGTCATTGGGAGTATTTCAAGGAAGACGTGGGTGATTAAGTGAAAGGTAGATGGTGGTTCATCCATATCAGTTCTTAAAATTGGTTGTAAAATGCACCATGAAATAAACTTCTCCCGTTTGTTATTGTGTCTATAGATACCTTTGATGTTAAGCATTAGACTACTAGACTGAAATTGTGGGACTTAAGTATTTAATTAGGTGACACAGAATCAGATACATGGTTAAGTATAGGAGTCTGTGTCACCTCTAAATAAACATTTACATTGTGGCTTATGTGGTCTAGTAACAGTTCAAGAATGCAGTTACATTTGGTCCTTTTAAAATTACATTCTCATTAACTTTTAACTTTACGTTGGTTTGTTACAAAGCAAGAGTAATGTCTTGCTAGCATAAATCAGTTAAATTGTTGACATGATAGTATCTTTAATCATGCACACTCATTTTATATTGTCCCATGTTGGGAGGTTATGGTAGTCTTGATTTTAAAAACAAATAAACAAAAAACCTTGTCTATTAGTGATAAAAAACGTGGGCTCTGAAGCCAGATAGACTGCATTCAAACTTTGGCTCTACCATGCCCGAGCCATATGATCTTGGGTGTATTAGTTATCCTCGCTGAGGCTGTTTCTTTATTTGTAAAATGATAATATTTGTATCCTCTTCAAAGGGTTGTTGTGGTGATTGAATAACAATACATGTAAAGCACTTAAAATATTACTTGACTTGGGAATTATCAGCAAATCTTGACTACCAGCTAGGTTTTAATATATTTTTTTCTGTCCTGTACCAAGTCTTTATACATTGTCTTCTGTTAAATTTTCATCTACTTGGCTTTCTTTAGTTTCCTATGGATAAGAATCTAACTTCTCTAGGATAGAAATGTACTTAATCTTAGTTATCTAGTGCTGCTATAACAGAAATACCACAAATGGTTGGCTTTAACAAATAGAAATTTTCTTATAGTTAAACCAAAAACTGAACTCGCTGCTGTCAAGTCAATTCCAACCCACAGCAACACTATAAGACAGTACAACTGTCCCATAGGGTTTCCATGGAGCAACTGGTGCATTTGAACTGCCAACCTTTTGGTTAGCAGCCTGAGTTCTTAACCACTGTACCACTAGAAATACGAACTCAGGGTGCTGGCTCTTGGGGAAGGCTTTCTCTCTCTGTTGGCTCTGGAGGAAGGTCCTTGTCTTTCCTGAGCTTCTACTCCTGAGCAGTCATCATGTGGCTTGGCATCTCTCTTGCCCTGTCTCTGCTCTGCTTGCTTGTTTAATCTCCTTTATATCTCAAAAGAGGTTGACTCAAGACACACCCTACACTAACCCTGCCTTATCAACATAACAAATATAAACTATTCCCAAATGGGATTATAACCACAGGCATAAGAAAACACCATTGCCATCCAGTGGACTCTGACTCAAATAGCAACCCTATAGGTGTTAGGATTTACAGCACATATTTTTGGGCGATATAATTTAGTCCATAACATTCCACAACCCCCCCATTCATGTCCTTGTCACATGTAAAACACATTCACCACATTACATCATCCCAAAAGTCTTAAGTTACCTCCCAAGTCCCAAATCTCATTTTCTGAATCATCTAAATCAAATATGGGTGAGACTTTAGGTGTATTCCATCCTGGGGCAAAATTCTTTATCTATGAATCTGTGGAATTTGGAATACAAGTTATCTGCTTCCAAAGTACAATGGTGAAACAGGGACAAGGTAAACATTTCCATTACAAATGGGAGAAATTGAAGGGAAAGAAGGAATAACAGGCACCAAGCAAGTCCAAAACCCAGCAGAACAAATTACTGTAGCTCTCAAGTCTTGAAAATAACCCTCTGTTCTCTGATGACATCTGGGCAATGGCCCCATCCTCCAGACTCTGAGTGTTGGCCATGTTCTCTGGATTCTGGGTGGAGGCTACCCAGCCCTGGGCTTCAGCTCTACCTTCCAGGCTCTTTGGGATGGCAGCTTGGCTCCCTCCAGCTTTAGGCAGCCTCATTCTCCTAGTCCATCTGAGTGGCAGCCCCACTCCATTGGCTCTGGAAGGCCCCTTTTTTCTGCCACTTGACCATGGCAGCTCTGCTCTCTCAGTTTTGGACAGTGGCCCCATCCCCCTGGCACTCATCAATGGCAGCCCCACATTCCTGAACCAAGTTGGTGAAGATCCGACTCTTTGAAACCTAGCAGGCCACGGCCCCACCCTTAGAAACACAGCAGACTTGGTTCCACCTTTTGAAATCAAGACAGCCCTGCTTCTTGTGCTCCTTAAAAACAGTTCTGCTGATCTCCGAGCCGCTCCAGAGATGGTCTTTTCTTTTCCTGGAGGACAACAGATGTAGCTCCTTTGACCTGTTTGTTGCTTGTGTAGAATTCAAGAGGCAGACAGCGTTCTTTCCTTTTATTGTCTCTGTCCCCTTTAGTCTAAGCTGATGGGTTTTTTGCTGTGGTACTTGGTTAGATTCATCAGTCACAGGCTTAATTTTTTTAACAAAAGATTGTGTAGATAGGTCCTTGTTGAAAATTCTAGGATACATCATATCCTTAGTTTGTACAACAGAATTTTCCAGATCTTGCTTAGAAATTTCATTAGTCAAATATTCAAGTTCATCACTTATAAGTCTACCTTCCATCAAACATTGGAACATAATTCAGACAAGTTCTTTGCCACTGCATAAAAAGCATTGCCCTTCCGCCATTGTCCAATCACAGTCCATCATTTTAAAGTCTCACCAGAAGCACATTTAACGTCCACATTTCTATCAATGTTCTGTTGCTCATGCCATGTGTATTAAGATGATACTTTCTCTATAGCTCTACTCACTTCTTCTGAACCCTCACCAGAATTGCTTTTGATGTCCATAATTCTACCAACATTCTCTTCAAGGCAACCTAGCCTTTTATTACTAAAAACCAAACACATTGCCTTAGAGTCAATTCCAACTCACAGCGACCCTATAGGACAATACAAGTGCCTCATAGGGTTTCAAGGAGTGGCTGGTAGATTTGAACTGCCAGTCTTTTGGTTAGCAGTCAAGCTCTTAACCACCAGGACTCTGTAGGCTTTTACTGTTGGGCACCTTAAAACTCTTCCAGTCTCTACCCATTACCCAATTCCGAAACCACTTCCACATTTTAGGTATCTGTTAGAACAGCACCCCACTCTTCCGGTACCAAGTTCTGTCTTAGTTATCTAGTTTTGCTATAACAGAAATACCACAAGTGGATGGCTCTAATCAAATTTATTTTCTCACAGTTTAGGAAGCTAGAAGTCCAAATTTAGGTTGCCGGCTATAGGGGAAGGCTTTCTGTCTCTGTGGCTCTGGAGAAAAGTCCTTGTTTCTTCAGCTTCTGCTTCCGGATTTCTTGGAGTTCTCCATATGTCTTGGCATGTATCTTACCCGTCTCTGCTTGCTAGTTTGTCTTTAATCTCTCTTATCTCAGAAGAGATTGACTCAAGATACACCCTATGTTAATCCTGTCTCATTAACATAACAAATATAACCCAGTCCCGAATGGGATTATAACCACAGGTATAGAGGTTAGTATTTACAACACATATTTTTTCAGGACACAATTCAATCTATAACAGTGTTTGTGTGGGTATATTTACATATTATATATAGGTGTGTGTATATATGTGTAAGTAATAAGTTCTGTTTTGAGGGAAGACTTATCTGAAGCATTTGTAAGATTTATTCTTAAAGAGCCATCATTTTGTTAAAGGCAATTGTGTAGACTGTTCTAAATACACATGTACATAAAATGTTTATAGGTCTTAATCAGTGACTGACATAGATCACCTATCATTATGTATATCAGATCACTTGTTCCCAAGTGTCTTTGAAGAATCCTTTAATGACAAAGCTCCATGATACTTGAAAAGTTTTTTTTTTTTTTTTTTTAATTTTTTTGAAACAAAGGGCACTAAAAATTCACTGTGGGAAGCTTAGGGTAGTTAAAGATTGACCGGTGTAAGATTGAAGTTTGGGTTAGAGTCCTGCCTTTGCTAACTACTAGCTGTGTAACCTTACACACATTATTTAACCTCGGTTTTCACTTTTTAAATTATTCATTTCTCATAATTCACTTAAATGCATTCATATGATTCATGTTTCTCATGATTTATATAATGCTTAAAACAGAGACTAAACCAAAAAAAAAAAAACAAACCCATTGCGGTCGAGTCGATTCCAAGTCACAGTGACCCTATAGGACAGGGTAAAACTGCCCCATAGCATTTCCAAGGAGCAGGTGGTGGATTCGAACTGCTGACCCTTTGTTAGCAGCTATAGCTCTTAACCACTGCACCACCAGGTCTCCAAAACAGAGACTGGCACAGAGTAAACACTTAGAAATGTGATTGCTGCTGCTGCTGTTCTGTATCTCTTAACAACTGTCTTAAAAGATGTTTGAATTTGTTTACAATGGAAGCTGTTGTAGATTGAATTGTGTTCCACCCACAAAAATGTGTTGTAAATCTTGACTCCTGTGGTTAAGCGTTTGGCTGCCACCCGTGTGGCGGTTCAAACCCACCAGCCTTCTCCATAGGAGAGAGATGTGGGAGTATGCTTTCGTAAAGATTAAACTGAACTCCTTGCCATCAAGTCGATTCTAACTCATAGTGACCCTGTAGGACAGTGGAACTGCCCGATAGGGTTTCCAAGGCTATAACCTTTAGGGAAGCAGACTGCCACATCTTTCTTCTGTGGAGTGGCTGGTGAGTTTGAATAGCTGACCTTTTAGTTAGCAGCTGAGTGCTTAATCACTGTACCACCAGGGCTCCTTTGTCCATAAAGCTTACAGCCTTGTAAACCCTGTGGGGCAGTTCTGTGTGTCTTATAGGATCACTATGAGTTGGAAGCAATGGGTTTGGTTTGGTTTTCCTATCTGTGGTTATATAGTTTCATTTGAAAATGGTTTTCTTTGCTATGTTAATGAGACAGTGTAGGGTGCGTCTTAAGTCAATCTCTTTTGAGATATAAAAGATTAAATAAGCAAGCGAGAAGCAGAGATGGGGGAAGAGAGATGCTAAGCCACCTGAAAATTGCCTAGGAGCAGAAGCTCAGACACAAGGCCCTTCCTCCAGAGTCAGCAGAGAAAACCTTCCCCTAGAGCTGACACCCTGAATTTGGACTTCCAGCCTCTTAAACTGTGAGAAAATAAATTTCTGTTTATTAAAACCACCCATTTGTGGTATTTCTGTTATAGCAGCACTAGATAACTAAGACAGGAGCTAAGAAAAAATTTGTAATTATTTCTCCCCAAATGAAGAAATCACTATGAATATATAAGTGGTAGTGGACCAATGTAGCATCTTTATATATGAATGAGAATAATTTCAATTTTCAATGAAAGTAGCATTTGTGAAACAGCTATCTTCATTTTAATTTGAAAATATCAAAAATTGTTTTTTTACCTGATGTCAAGACAAAATTAGATGAATGTCAGGGTACAAAATTAGACTATCTCACACCTGAAATACCTTTTGGTAGTTTGAGTAAAAACCCCAATGTTAAGTGTCTATTACATTTGCTTTTCAATTTTACTGCAGAATAAACTTATTTAATTAGCATAAAAGTCGGGAATAGTTTTCAAATTTGCTTTGGTTGTGAAAACTAAGCCTGAGAAGGATTGTTTCCAGATTTTACATAACCACATCTTGTTCTTCCAAGATTTAAAGAGAAAGGACTGCCATTTCTAAATATAGGTTAAGCAATTTGTGAGTTCCCCAATGTCAGTTTTCACAAATGTAGAAACTTTTGAGGAGCTCTTAATATGGGAAAAGGGTGTGGTTAATTGAAAGACATGCGTCCTTAAAATGAACCTTAGCAAAGCAACTCAAAAATTAAACCCTAACTCAGAAACTTTCGTCTTAAAAGATTAACACAACACAAAAGTTTCATTTTCCGAATATACAAGTGTATGTTTTATTAGTTTTTCAGAAAATTAGATAATAGGTCCACAAACTGAAAGGAAATGTGTTTGTGAGCTAAGAATGAAGAATTCTGAATGAGCAATTATTAAGAATTTCATCTGCGTGACTGGGGACAGCTGCAGGGTTAGAGGCTTATGTTAAGTCACTCAACATTTATGGAATATTCAGCATGTACACTGAGTTCTAGATAATACTGTAACATATACAGAAATATATTAATCACAAGCAAATTTTTTTAAAGCCATAAGTTATTTTAGGTTTCATGGGGACCTTTTTGAACAAGATAAGAGATATTGTAAAATCAAGCATTTATTAGATGGGTATCACTGTTTGAAAAGGAAATTTACTTGTGGTCTTACGACTGTGACACATAAGTTATGATCATGAAACTCCTTTTTTTTTAAATTGTGCTTTAAGTGAAAGTTTACAGTTCAAGTCAGTTTTTTATACAAAAATGTATACCCACATTGCTATGTGACCTTAGCTGCTCTCCTTATAATGTGACAGTACACTCCTTTCCCCTCCGGATTTCCCATGTCCATTCAACCAGCTCCTGCCCCTTTTTGCCTTCTCATTTCACCTCCGGACAGGAGCTTCCCATTTAGTCTCATGCATCTACTTGAGCTAAGAAGCACTCTCTTCACGAGTATCATTTTATGTCCCATAGTCCAGTCTAATCTTTGAGGAGTTGGTTTCGGGAATGGTTTCAGTTCTGGGCTAATGGATGAAACTTCTTTAAATTTAACTATAAATCATTAAAGTATTAATTAAAAGATTTTGTAACATAATTATACTCGAGGATATAAAATACTTCAGAAACATTTTGTAAGGCATCATCTTGCTAAAGCAGGTATATTTAAAGATGTTTCCAAAATTACAGATATCTAGGGAGTTGTAAAGACAGTCATATGTGCATTTCAAACCACATTCTGCCAAGAAACATGAAACTTGGGCGGGGGGGGGGGGGGGTATTTTTCACTCTTCAACGGTGTGAGCTGGTAGGAAATGGGAAAAACTAGTAATAAAAATGCCCAAATTGTCTTTTTTCTCCTCTTTTCAGCTTTTTTTCAGTGTGCTATGAAAGGATAAGGAGCAGGAACCAGAAATGAGTAACTCTTCCATCTACTGGCAAATAGATGTCTGCAGCTGGGAACTGGATAGGAAAGAGAAAGGGAGAGATAAAGGTTGCTATCATATAAGGCAGAGAAAAAATTTAAAATTAAAATTAAGTTTAAATACAGATGAGAATGGTTACAAGGTATTTATATACAAAAGAAAAAAATTCTCCGGAGATTATACCATGTAAGAATTGAGATTCATTAGGATTTCTGTGCTTGAAATTTGGACGATACAGAAAAAAGTGTGGTCACTATTTCAAGGACAGAGAAACATTGTCATTCTTTGGGCAGACTCTTGCACTTTGCTAATTGCAAAGGATGTTTTTGTTAAACCATCATTTCAAACCAAGGATTTAGCAAAGAGGTTATACTAACAGCTCTCAACTTATATTAGCCCCCCTTTCTTTATATCCCCTGCTTTCTAATAAGATACCACCCCCATCAGATCTTTACCCCACTGCTCTTAGAAAGTGCCACTGTTATTTCTGCCCTTTGACCTTTTTTTAAAGTAGTAATTCTGTTTAGAACATGCTCTACTTTCTATTCTTTGGCTATTTTAAACATCCTAGAAGATCAGATTAAGTTCTGCCTGATCAATAATGTCCTTTAAATTTTTTCTGCTACAGCCCTCACCACATTTCACTACTTATCAAATAATTATGAATAATCTTTTATAATTGTAAATCATGCAAGTGTGAATTAAAAATTCAACTAAAATGCAAACTCCCTTAGGCATGGATGCCATATTATTTCTCCTGTATTCTGTTCAGTGTAAATAATAGTGATAAAAACAGAGTTGGTAATAAAGAGATATGAGGGTCAGTCAATGGGAAATTTGTATTATAACATAGTATATCATGGTTGCAGAAATAATAGCTATTTTGTTGTTGATCAAATATAATGGTTCTCTACTGGTATGGCAAAGAACATTGAGTTCTCAAGCCCTTCGCAGATGTCTCTCAAATTTTGATCAATGTGTAATTTTTTAAAAAATAGTTCAGAATGATCCTGGGTATCAACTAGAGAGCTAAACTTAGTTGACCATAAGTTTGAGAGTAAATAGCAATTTGCTGCTTCGTTAAAAAATAATGTGTAAATATAATGCATATATCATGTAAATTGGTCTTTAATTTTGTCCATGTTTATTCTACTCTTTGATATTTTTTCCTTTAGTAGACTAAGTTGGAATTATTTCCTACAAATTAGCCATGTTTATATTTTGAACTTGTTCATACAGTTGTTATTGAATGGGAAAAAAAAAAAAAAACTTTATCATTTTTCACTATAGGTGAATATAAAATCCTGAAGATTGTCAACAGATGATTTTAACTGAGTCTCTTAAATTGTATAATTTTATATGTAATTACGACTAACTAAATTTTTGTGCCAGTCTACATTTTGTGAAGTTTTCTGACGCTATGAAAGAAACAGCTGTATTACTCAGATACAGCAGAAAGTGCTAATTCAGCACTTGCTATTTAGACATTGAAAAATATCTGATAGTTAAGGGCTTAGAGTATAGTTCACAAATTCAGAAAAGCATTTGTTTGTCTATATGCTAATGACATGAAAGTTCCTTGTCTGGGAACTCACTTCGGAAACCCCTTTTAACATCTTGTAACAGAAGCAACTGGGAAACGTATTTTCTCTTCAAGTATTCAGAAATAATGCAAGGATCCCTCTGTTATCTCTTTGTGTTAAATATAACTCACCCCTGGAGTGGCGTAATTTCCAGACCCCTCGATATCATTTCCTGTTTTCATCTGAATAGTCTCTAGTTGATCAGACTCTTCTAAATATTAGCAAGTTAATGAAAACAAAACCTACCAGGCCAACAGAAATTAAACAAACAACTCAAGACATTTATTTGTGGCATGTAAGTAAAATGCTTAACATTTAACTTTTAAATATTTCACCTATGAGAAGAGTGGATTGTGGGATTTAAAATAAGAAAAAGGGTATGACTCTGGGAGCTATTTAACTCCCAAAGAGTTCTCTCCTGTGAAATAACAGAAGAAATTAGTTTAGAAATTATTATATGAACATAAACAATTTTTTAGATTTGTATGCTGTGTTTTCCTTAGATTGCTAAGTATGAAAGCATGACCTACTTTTCCTCAACTTCTGCCTCATAGTGGGTATTTGCTATATATTATGCACTGCTATTTTCTCCCTGAGTCACTTTTACAGAAAGCGCTTCCAAAATTGACTCATTAAAAACAGACAGTTCTGCGAATCTTAATCAAAGATTCATAGTTTGTAGTCATCTGGTTCACAACTCTGAATTGCCAATATTTGTTGAATTATTTATATAAAAATGAGTGCATTTTAATTGTTCTTTAACTGGCAGTATCTAATAATATCTCCTATTTGCTACTTGCCTTATGGATATTAAGAAAATGGTTCTGATAAATTTAATTGGCATTTTGGAAGGCTGGCCTGGATAATCCTGTTTCTGGAAAATTGCTGATTACACCAGAGCACACTTTATAAATGTCTTCTGAAAAGTACATCACTCTTTTCCTTTATCCTTAATGCAACCCATGAGCTCTTTCTCTTTTTAATGTTTTGCTTCTAACAACTGATAACCTGGAAAAATTTACCAACTTAAGAAGTCTCAATAAAGGCAATGTGACATAGTGGCTATGCGCATGGAGCTATAAAGCCAGACTGAGTGGGTTTGAATTCTTTCTTTGCCCTTTGTGAACTGGGTAGCAGTGGGTAGGCTTCTCAAAGTCTCCGTACTTTGGTTTTCTTATCTATGTAAGACAGGTAATAACACCTAGGGTACTACTTAGGGTATGGTAGAAGTGAAGATTAAACAAGATAATGCATAAAAAGGCTTAGAATAGTGCCTGGAATGTGGAAAGCACTCAGTAAGTGTTGCAGTTTAATATTTATAAAATAATTGTTATTGTTAGATGCCGTCAAGTGAGTTCTGACTCATAGCGACCCTAGGTACAACAGAACAAAACGCTACCTGGTCCTGTGCCATCCTTACAATGATTGCTATGTTTGAGTCCATTGTTGCAGCCACTGTGTCAGTCCATCTCATTGAGGGTCTTTGTCTTTTTCGCTGACCGTCTACCTTACCAAGCATGATGTACTTTTTCAGGGCCTGGTCCCTCCTGATAATATGTCCGAAGTGTGTGAGATGAAGTCTTGCCATCATTGCTTCCAAGGAGCATTATGGCTGTACCTCCCCAAGACAGACTTGTTCGTTCTTTTTGCAGTCCATGGTGTATTCAGTATTTTTCACCAACACCATAATTCCAAGGCATCAATTCTTCTTTGGTCTTCCTTATTCATTGTACAGCTTTCACATGCATATGAGGCGATGGGAAATACCATGGCTTGAGTCAGGTACACCTTAGTCCTCAAAGTGGCATCTTTACCTTTCAACACTTTAAAAAGATCTTTTGTAGCAGATTTGCCTAATGCAATATGTCATTTGATTTCTTGACTGCTACTTCCATGGGTGTTGATTGTGGATCCAACTAAAATGAAGTCCTTGACAACGTCAACACTTCAATATTTTCTCTGTTTATCATGTTGCTTATTGGTCCAGTTGTGAAGATTTTTGTTTCTTTATGTTGAGGTATATCCATACTGAAGGCTTTTAGTCTTTGATCTTCATCAGTAAGTGCTTCAAGTCCTCTCTTCACGTTTCAGCAAGCAAGGTGTGCCATCTGCATATCAAGGTTGTTAATAGTCTTCCTCCAGTCCTGATGCCACATTCTTCATATAGTCCAGCTTCCTGGATTATTTGCTCAGCAAACAGATTGAATAAGTATGGTGAAAGGATGCAACCCTGACGCACACCTTTCCTGACTTTAAACCATGCCGTATCCGCTTGTTCTGTTCAAGTGACAGCCTCTTGGTCTATCTACAGGTTCCTCATGAGCACAATTAAGTGTTCTGAATTTCCCATTCTTCCCAATGTTATCCATAATTTTTTATAATCCACACAGTCAAGTGCCTTTGCATAGTCAATAAAACACAGGTAAACATCTTTCTGCTATTATCTGCTTTCAGCCAGGATACATCTGACATCAGCAACGATATTGCTTGTTCCACGTCCTCTTCTGAATCTGGCTTCAATTTTTGGCAGTTCCCTGTCAATGTACTGCTTCAACCATTTTTGAATTAATAATAGCTAACAAAACAAGTGCCAATTTTTCATCTTTATTCAGCAGTAACAGGAATTGTGCCATTTTTCAATACTGCCACAGAAAGAATAAATGAAAGTTAATTAAACCGAACTTGTCTCCCATGATTACCTTCTGTTCCACCTTTAGCGTACTGGTTTGAGATAGTAAAAACAGGACAAAAAGCAAAACAAACATACACACAGGACACTAGAATTTAAACTGACCAGATGTTTTTTAAGAGAGATTGGCCACAATATGAGCCACATGGAAAGAGTTTTAGAAACGTCTTTTGCCGAGCAGGATGTTTAGCAGAAAATAACAGTCTTCAGTAAGTGCATATTCCATTCTGAAAAAAACCCATTCCAAAAAGAATTAATGTATCATCCTGGTCAGGTCCTATGGTTTGTAATTACCTCCCTTGACTCTCCTACAGGGGTACTATAATAGAATCCTAAGCATTAAGACGGTTCTGTGAAGTTCTGAAATACGAATCTATAGTTAGGGGTTGACTGTGATAATAGTCTTGATCTTTTGGTGGGCTAAATCACCCTCTTTGATTTTGGAATAATTATTTTAAGAGTTACGTTCCAGCCTTATATCCACTTTCCTACTGCATATTTCCCTTTTACCTGCCTTGCTCTTCTCAGAGGTCTAGAGGTCCACAGAAGATTGTGTTCACAGTGAGTGTTACAGGGGGGAGAAAGCAGAATATGAACTTCTGGTCCTTTCATCAACCTCCTCTGCAGACCTCGTGCCAACATTCATCCTATGTAGAAAGCTCTGAGGTTAAAGGTTCATAGAGAGATCTAGAGATTATTTAAAAAAAGATCTCTGAAGTGACTAATTTGATATTTTTTTCTATACTAATAGATATTTAGAATGTTGCTTGGTTTCTATTCAAATGTATCTTTTTTATATCTTGAATGTTTCATAAATTAGAACCTATATGTAGTCAATAATTTTACATTTAAAAATTAACTGACCCTTACTTTGCAATATTGATCATATTTAGTCTACATCAATCAATACTAATCTCTCAGGCAAATCAGTTTTTACATTGACCACAACAAAGTCATTATATGCATATTAGTCAAGTACCACAACATAAAAAATTAATTAATTTAAGGATTGAAGAAAGTATTACATTTTATGCTACTTGGTATTTGACCATTCTGGCCTTAATTCTCTACCTCATTTTTACTATTGATGAATTATTCCAATGGCTAAACCTTCAACCATATGCTTTTCCAATGAAATAAAATATGTAAAGTGCCCAGAACAATGTCTGGCACGTAAATGAGTTCCTTAAATATTGTATTCTTACCTTCAATTTTTACCTTTCAAAATGAGGATATTAAGAATTTAATCAGGTAGGTAGGAAGATACCAAAACAAACCAAACCCATTGCTGTTGAGTCAATTCCGACTCAGAGTGACTCTGTGGGTAGAAGATAGGTAGGCAGATACTCTCTAGAAAGTTTGTCACTGGTATAAAGCTGCTTTAAGGATGTGGCTTATTTTTGGAATGGGGAGTACAGATGGAGATTACAAACTGGAGAAGTACTGAAATGTTCTGTAAGAGTATTTGATGAAAAAGGTCACTTTTTCTCTTATCTCATTCTAGGGCAATGCCTGTAAAATCCCTGGGGGGAGTTTTTCTGTTCAAGATGAGGAACTTGAGCTATTTTTGTTTGTTCTCACGAATCTAAGCTCTCCGCCCCCACACACACTCCAAAATAGTATACCTAGGTCCATACAGCACCCAAATCATTACAGCGTGAGCAAATCCTGAGATATAAACTATACACACTGAGGTAAATTATAAGATTACTATTTCGTGTTAATCCATGTTTAAAAATTAACAGATTGAATCACATGCAATTGCTGATATTAACTGTATTTGACCTTCAGAAAAGATCAGATTAACATCATGGTCTCTTCTAAGATGTCTGGTCATTTCTATACCAGGTAGCAGCCCTCTAGTTACAAATAAACCACATAATGCAGTGAGCTGCCATTGTAATTTTTGTCTAGTCAGACTAGGTTGCAGCTTTTTAGTTTTCTTGACTATACCATCACTTCTTTTTTAACCTGTACAACTTTAGTGGGGTTCTCTTTTACTTCACTCAAAGGCATTTCTCCTATCTGTGTGACTTGAGGTGCGTAGATGAATCTTTTCCTTGAGTTTAAGCTCTTAAAAAAATTTTTTTGACTTAACTTTTTATGCCTAGCAAAAATAGCTGAGGTAAGGAAATGCTAAGGGCCTCAGTCCCTGCTTAGAATGGAGGAGGGAGGTATAAATCATAAAGAAAAACAAATGATCTCCAGAAAGAATTTGGTCACATACATGATATCTTAAAAAATATTTTAGATATCATAAAAGGAAATGATTGAGATTCAGAACATTTTCTTGGCTCCCACCAACATTCTGATACCTTGGGTATGTGAGGCAGAGATGTGTGTGGGTTGGGAAATAGATGGTCTGAATAAACCAGTGCTTCTCAAACTCTTAGAAATAATTAACTATTTTTCCCAACCACTCCTGGACCAATATTTTTGTAAGATGCACTGGAAATGGATTATTTAGAAATCTGAAATGAAGAAAAAAAGACCTCCAAGATAGAAGTTCAGTTTATTTGATTAAATAATCATAAAATTTAAGTAGGATGATCAGAACAGATATCCCGGGAAAAAAGGAAATTATGCATACACATTGGAAATGGTACATCAGGATACATGTCAGTATAGAGAATCACTATTACACATATAACTTTTTTGATGTGTAATTATATCTTAACAGTTATGGAGGAAATAGGGATTCGTCATTATCAACACATAATGAACAATTTAATATCTTTGTATATCCATGTCTTAGTCTGGATTTTCTAGAGGAACAAAACCAGTGAAACGTGTACAGAGAGAAATTCAAGTGAATAGCTCACAATCATAGGGCTGGCAAGTCCCAAATTTGTGGGTCAGGTGGCAATGCTGGAGAACTCTGTTAGCTCATGAGGTTACAGGGACTGGTGAATCTGAAAATCTGCAGGTCAGGTAGCAGGCTGGAGACTTCTGCCGACTTATGTCCCAAGAACCAGAGACCAAGTGAAGAAAAGTGTAGAGTCAAGAGTGAAAGTGAGCTTTGCCAGAACATTTATATACGAGAGGCAGGCCACACATGCAAGGAAACTTCTCTTTCAATTGATTGGTTTATCACATCAGATCACATCATGGAACGTGATTACATTATACTACATTATGGAAAAGCACCAAATCCAGTGTCTGCCAAACCACTGAGAATCATAGCCTAGCCAAGCTGACATATATTAACCATCACAATTGATATTTAAAGTTTTCAAGTGATGAATGAGTTTTCAATGTGATGAATGAAATAATCTAAACTCAATTGGACTGATGGCTATACTACTCACAAGGGGAAATAGTCTATACTGTTTTCATATTTCAGTGACACTCATGATAGAAAAACTAGTATTATGGGTGTGTTGATGGGAGTAAAGAAAAAAATTTTAAATTTTAGAAAATTCAGAATATTCATTTTTAACTTTCATCCTAAATGCAGGAAGTGATGTGGTATTTTCAAGAAATCATTTTCAATCCATTAGTAGCCACTTCCTACAACTTTACAAAGATTTGCTTAAATTTAAATTCATTTGATTTAATAAATTAATTCCATATCTGTGACTTTCATATATATGGATCTTCATTCGATGGAAAATAAAACTCAAAATTCTACATCAAATTGTAAGGTGTCTCTTGTAATCTTTTTCAGATAATGCAGTATCAAGACTTCACTGGCTATTGTTAAATTGTTCTAGATCTTGTCATGCCAATCAGTAGAAACTCTGTCCTACACTTCTCACTTTTTTTCTTTAAATGTTATCTATCATTGAAAATGTTACATTCCTTAACTGAATCAACATATTGTGGTTAAGAGTTTGGCTGCTAACCAAAAGGTCAACAGTTCGATTCCACCAGCCGCTCCTTGGAAACCCTATGGAGCAGTTCTACTCTGTCCTGTAGGGTTGCTACAAGTCAAGATCAACTTGACGGCATTGGATTTGGTTTTGGTTTTTGGTATTAAGATCATTAAAGATACTGAAAACATCAGACAAATTAACAGGTCTAGATGTCCAAATTTTCATCTTTAAATGTTTGAGACCAAACATTTCTTACCATTCAGAAACACTAAATGTCTGTTCCATAGTTCAAACATTTGCAACAGAACTTTTCCCCTCTATAACGGCATTGATATTAGTTGTTTATGGATCACACTTTGAGAAGCACTGATCTAAATAACTATTGCAAAAGATCTTAACAGTGAACACCAGAATCATCCTCACTAATGCAGAATGAATGGGACATTATGTCCTTTTGTCTATAAACCATTCTTGGCTGTGTGTTATCCCTATATTCTTTTTTATTTCCAGGGATATTCATTCCTGTTGCCCATTTTAGAAAGATTTTACTTATATAAATTATTGGGTGATTTATGAAGATACAGACTAGACTTTCTGTGGCCCTGACAGTGGTGTACTCTTTAGATTGCCAGTGTGGCACTGGGAACAAAATAACTGCTTGCTCAAGTCCAGTTTATTAGTCTATGTGAGGTCACAGTTTAGTTCTTGTTTTCCATGGATGGTAGGAAGCGTCCTTTCCCAAATATCTAAGTTTAGCTTAGACTCAGTCACAAAAGGAGGTTATGTTTTGTTCTCCAGAAGGTCTAATATTTCTGAATAATGTTCCAGGGAATAGTTGGGAATGTAGACAGCCAGATTTTCATCAGGCAGCATTAAAAATGATTACACAGCTGTTTCTTGAATTCTTGTTCCTTACTCCCTTTCCTTGTCTCTATCCCTGTACCTCAGACCACAAATCTTAGAAAATCTCTTTTTAGAGAAACTGTCAGGAATGAGCCTTTAATGGTTTTGTCATAGCTTCAAAGCTTTAAAGTTATTAAATTGCTGTATAAAAGAGACTCAATATAAATCAGGGTTAATTATTGTAGTTTTGTGTATTTTAATATAGGAAACACAAGAATAAAGAATTCTTGTTTTCATGGGGTCTCCTCTGGAAGACTTAATCATTCCTTTCTGGGATTGTTACCCTGGGTCTCCAATTACTCATATTGCTTCTTTCTAGTTTTGCCCCTACCCCACCTCGTCTTTCTCCTGCCTGCTATTGCTAGAGTAATCTTATAAGTACGTGATATCATTTTTCTATTTCAGAATTCTTCTGTAGTTCCAGTTGGGTTTTTTAGTAATTAAGGAATTGTTGCTGTTTTTTTCCAGTGTGCTGTTGGCATTGTGGTAGTGTTACTCTCCCCTTGAAAAAAGGTCTTAATTTTTATTTCATTTCTATCTTTAGGTGTTATAGTTATATAATTTTTGTTTTGTTCTTTGACCTTTTCTTAGTTTTCTTTTCCTAGAATTAGGTGTTTTTTCAAATATAAAATATCTGATGTGTGTTATTATTATATGAAAAAAATCCTTTGATGGCTTTTTATTGCTTTGTTTATAATAGCTTTTTAGCACAGCATTAAAATTCATGCCTACCCATCATTCATATTTCCCTATATTTTCTCACAATCCTGTATTCCACATATACCAAGGTGTTTGCAATTCAGTTTTGTGATTTAATGTCCTTTCTTGTCTCTGCATGTCTATTTGCATTCTTCTCTCTACGTTGAATGCCCTTTCCCCTTCTCAAGTTGCTGACTCTTGTGCTGCTTTAGTAATTGATGTGTGTGCATATTATTGAAATTTATCTCATGAAATCGCACATTTTTTTCAACCCCCTTTTACACAGTGAACTACTTGAAAGCAGCATGTGTGTCTTTCCTATCATTATTTGGAATGACATATTGCTAGTTGCTGGGGAGTCAGCTCCCACTAATGGCGACCTTACGTATAACACAACCCAATGTTGCCCGGTCCTATGCAATCTCCATGATCTTTGCTATGTTTGAGCCCATTGTTGTGGCTGTTGGGTCAATCTATGCTATTGAGGGTTTCCCTCGTTTTCACTGACCGTCTATTTTACGTTTTCTAGAGATTGGTCTTTCTTGATGACATATCCAAAGTAAGCAAGACGAAGTGTTGACATCCTCAGTTCTAAGGAGCATTCTGATTTTATTTTTTCTAAGACTGATTTGTTCTTCTGGCAGTCCACAGTATCTTCAGTATTCTTTGCCAACACCACAATTGAAATGTGTCAAAACGTGTCAATTCTTTTTCTGTCTTTTTTCATTGTCTAGCTTTCACATGCATATGAGGTGATTACAAAGATCGTGGTTTAGGTCAGGTGCACCTTAGTCACCAAAGTGATGACATCTTTGCTTTTTAGAACTTTAAAGAGGTCTTTTGCAGAAGATTTGCCCAATGCAATACATTGATTTCTTGACTGCTTTGCTTCTGTGGGCATTGATTGTTGATCCAAGTAGAATGAAATCCTTAACGACTTCATTTTTTTCCTCCATTTATCATGATGTGTTGGATATTGGTCCAGTTGTGAGGATTTTTGTTTTTGTAAGGAAAACTAAAATCCTCACATTGGAATGGCACATAGTAGGTACTTGTAAGTGTTTAATGAATGACTGGATAAATTTGTAGCCCAAAAGCATTTTCTCTTATCCTGCATATCTTCCTTCCCATGTGAGAGACAGTTTCTAACCTATAAAGAAACCTTCTCCATGCTTCAAACTTGGGTAGGTCATGGGGTTAAGATAGACTTCCTGTCCTCTCCTTCCTTCTCCTTTCGCATCAAAATCATTCTTCCCACTCCCCCTGAAAACAATGAAAACTAGAGGTGAGGACAAATAAACATAAATAGACTTTTGTTAAGATGCAATCGATTGGGCTCCAACTCATGGTGACCTTGTGTATAACAGAGCAAAACATTGCCTGGTCCTGCGCCATCTTCATGATAGTTGGTATGTTGGAGTCCATTGTTACAGCTATTGTGTAATGGCTTCCAACCTAGGAGCTCATCTTCTAGCAGTATATCAGACAATATTTTTTGAAACATAGGTTTTCATTGACTAATTTTTAGAGTAGATTGCTAGGACTTTTCTTCCTAGTCTTAGTCTGGAAGCTCTGCTGAAACCTGTCTACCATGCTGGTATTTGAAATACCAGTGGCATAGCTTCCAACATCATAGCTGAAATGGACTCAGTAGATGTGCTCTGAAAAAAATCTCATTGTCCTCCGTATTTTTTGATGTTTTAAATATCTGGCTTCTGCCATTTCTTAATGTGGAGAATGCTAGAGCATAATTTACAGACTTCTCCATTCATAAGAATATCTGGAATACATTTTCTTTAAATCCACATAATGTCTCAAATTATGGCTCTTGGGTTTGATATTATCTAAAGTATTTAAAGTGTGTTTAAACTTAAGTTTTTAGTTTCTTTGCTTATATGCAGACTGTAATGCTACAATATAGAAAAATTAATGCTTCACTAGGAAGATCTTTATGGACTATCCACTACTGTATTTGAAATTTATTTGAAGAAGTGGAGAGGTTACTCTCTAAAAATCAGTTCTCATGACTAAATTTTCCTTTCTTAGTCTTTTTTTCCCCTTCGAAACAGTACTTTTTAATCGGTATATCTTAATATCACTAAGAAACATTTTATTAATCAAATAATACTTCCTCATAAAACTACAAGTGCAAATTCATTACTATACTGTAAATGTGATTAATTCTTGTCAAGCATAATGGGTTGAAAATATGTGGTGGTAGAATAAAGAAAAGGTGTTTTTCTCAAGTTTACTTTTTTTTTGGGGAGAGAACAAACGAGAACCCACTTAGTTGTTAACTATTCAGTTCAGAAGGCAGACATGTGCTTCTAGCTAAGGTCTAAATAATAACCAGCCTCGCAGTACTTCTGGTATGGTAATGGTGGTGGTGTTATTGTTAGAAGTCGTTGAGTCAGTTCCGACTAATAGTGACCCTGTGCACCGCAGAACAAAACACTGCCCAGTCCTGCGCCGTGCTCATAATCATTATTATGCTTAAGTCCATTGTTGGAGGCACTGTGTCAGTCCATCTCATTGTGGGTCTTCCTCTTTCTCGCTGACCCTGTACTCTACCAAGCATGATGTCCTTCTCCAGGGACTGATCCCTCCCGACAGCATGTCCAAAGTATGTAAGACGTCTCTCCATCCTTGCCTCCAAAGGAGCACCCTGGCTGTACTTCTTCCAAGACAGATCTGTTTGTTCTTTTGGCAGTCTGTGGTATATCTGATATTCTTCACCAACACCACAGTTCAAAGGCATCTGGAATACATTGTACAGCTTTTGCATGCATATGATGTGATTGAAAATACCATGGCTTGGGTCAGGCGCACCTTAGTCTTCAAGGTGACATCTTTGCTTCTCAACACTTTAAAGAGGTCTTTTGCCACAGATTTGCCCAGTGCAATGTGTCTTTTGATTTCTTCACTGCTGCTTTGATTGTGGATCCAAGTAAAATGAAATCCTTGACAACTTCAGTCTTTTCTCCGTTTATCATGGTGTTGCTTATTGGTCCAGTTGTGAGGATTCGTGTTTTCTTAATGTTGAGGTGTAAGCCATACTGAAGGCTGTGGTCTTTGATCTTCATCCGTAAGTGCTTCAAGTCCTCTTCACTTTCAGCAAGCAAGGTTGTGTCATGTGCATAACGCGGGTTGTTGATGAGTCTTCCTCCAATATGGTAATGATAGCTTCGCTAAATCACTGTGATAACGTAATGCCTAGGATTTGGTTTCAGTAGCTACAAGATATTTCATGTTCTTGTTTCTGCCTGAATATAGATTTGTCTCTCCCTAATACCAAAAATTATAAGAGATGATCTAACTTTATACTTTCAACTGAAAGCTGTTTGTCATTAAAAAAAAAAAAGTCTTTATAGTAGTGAGCTGCTTGAAGTATCTAACTTGGTTGAAAAAGCGTGGAGACATTTTTATTTCACTGATGTATTTCATGACCTTTTGAGGTGGGCACTTATATTTTTCCATTAATAGCATACTCTTTTAGAAAATTAATGTGAACAATATCTGCTTCTAAAAGTACTGAATCTAAGTACCTAATTTTACACATTATGTATACATTACTGTTAAACAAAATTGAAATTGGGTTAGATTTCCCATAATCTCTATCTCTCAAGCCAAAGGTAACTGTAGTCAACAATATCTTGCATTTTTCCTGAAAAATATTATGTAATAGTTATTTAGATTCTTAAATTCTTTTTGTTATAAATATAAATCTTCCGAATATGTACATATGTGTATATATGAAGCATTCAGAACAATCTTTAATAATGAGCAAAAAACAAACATATCACCTTCCTGTTTAAAACTTGTGGCTACTGAGAGAAAGATAAACACTCATGGTCTGGCTTGTGCCACTCTCTCCAGCTTCAACTAGAATTACTCTTTCTCTTTGCATTAAAGGCAAAGCCAGGCTTCTTTCACTTCCTCAAATTAGCCATACTTTGTCTCATGGTAGGAAAATTTATATTCATTCTGAAATCTTCCATAACAAATAGCTCAGAGTTTACACATTGTAGAAACTAAATAAATGTTGTTCATTGAATGGATCAATGTACTAAGAAAAAGAATAGTTATGGATTACTTGTACCAAGAATAATGTGATTCCAGTTTGCTGTTTAATCTATAGATGAAAGAAATAAAAGTAATTTATATCTCTTTCCAGCATGAAACTCTCTCATGTTTTCTTTTTCAACTAAAGAACCGTTTTCTAATAACTTTTTAGGAGAAAGAGTTGGTGGGGGGGGAACACAATAAAAGATGAGAATTAAGACTTTACATAGTATTGACAATATATTATAAAAAAACAAAACAAAAAGGGACTATCCTTGTATGTTTACAGTATGGATGTCTATAATAACTACCATAGTACTTGGCATATATTTAGCTATTATAGTAGTCATTAGTGCTATCAACCAAATGTTATTGTCTCTCCACCTCTGGGCACATGATATGACTGACACTCCTCACCAACTGAATGAGTTAGGTATTGCCGTATTACTTGCTTTGGTCAATGGAATGTGAGCACAAGCAAACGTTTAAAAGCCTTGGCAACTGTCGAAATATGGAGATGGAGCCTCCTTCAGCCTGAGCCTCAGAGAGAGAAAAACACAGAACATTGCCACAGCCGATCTGAATAGATGTGCAGTATGAATGAGAAATGGATTGTTGCTGTTTGAAGTAACTGAGATTTTGGAGGTTGTTACTGCGGTTTAACAGTCTATTCAGATGAATATAGTCATAGATATCTGACTGATATGATATAAAATAAAGTAATATTAATTTTTCCAGTGTTTTTTGATTTAAAAAAAATAGAGGATTCAGGTCTTAGGGTTGAATTTAGGCACTTATATGAATTAAATCATGTAAACTCATATTAACCCAAGTATTTATGTATTGTATAAATATAACACCTTAAATGTATTTTGACAGTCTTTTTTGTCTTTCCTAGATGACTCTGAACATGAATAGAAAAATTCAAAATGATAATTATAAGTGATTATAATATATATAATTATTGTCATTGTATCTGTAGAATCACATATAATATTTAATGTATAGAGATAAGCAGTAGTTAATTCGCTGTTGAGATTCTTCTTTATAATATTTTCATGATGCACTGAGTACCCAGATAGAAGTTTCATAATTTATTTAAGTAGGGTTTTGTACTGATTGATTTATAAATTCTGAAATGGCTATACATGGTGAAATTGTGAATGAGTCATCTGGGATAAAATAAACGTAAGCAAATTATTAACAATGTTTTCAGAGATTGAATTTTTTTAGCTTACTATGTACTCATTATACTCTAATTCTGTGCTTTTAAAGGTTGTTGTTGTTGTGGGCTGTCCAGTCGATTCCATAGTCATAGCAACCCTATAGGCTAGAGTAGAACTACCCCATAGGGTTTCCAAGGAGCAGCTGGTATATTCAAACTGTGGACCTTTTGGTTAGCAGCCTGAGCTCTTAACTACTTCACCACCAGATCTCCAAGGGTAGTCAGCGTAAAAAGAACATCTTCATAGATATTAGAAATCAGATCTGCTAGTTACGAATAAATGACCATTGCTCTCACACTGCCATATTTTCTTCATATTTATTCAAATTAAATTTCTTTTGTATAATACTGAGTATGAGAGTTTCTGCATACTTAGTAAGGAAAATGCTATTCAAAATTTTGCTGTATTATTTTTTCAGATGATCTTAGCCTAATCAAGAATAATTTTCTGCATTCTAATTTTCTTTATCCCAGTAACGAATACTTTCAAAGAACTTCAAAGAGCTTCACTTTATCTAAAGCCTAGTAGGAGTGAGAGTGTGGAAGATATTAAATCACATATGATTGCTGAAAATGATTCAATATTTTCTAGTAAGTTCATTGAGGTAGGATGAGCAGAAATGTATATTTTACTGTTTCTACACAGATAAGCGTATCATTTCTTTCAAAAATAATTATTTCTTTGCAGTTCCCAAATCTGAATATTCTCTTGCTTTCAAATGTAGTTAATTTTTCTTTTGGAACTTGGAATGATTTCTTCTTCTCAATTCCCTGTGCTACAAAATCAGCATCTGTTGCCTAGATTCTTAAAACAGTCTCTTAAAATGGAATGCCAACCTCTAGTTCAGTGGCTTCCCTCCTTCCCTTCCTGCTTCCCACTCTTCCTCCCCCAACATACACAAAATGCATTCACTTATCGTTCAAACTTTTTCATAAGGTTTCTCTTTGAATAGGTTGCCAAAAACATTTATTGACAGTATGTGTTCTCCGAGCCGCTGTTTAATTATGTCCCCCCAAAAGATGTTAAAGGCCTAATCCCTGTACCTGTGAATGTGACCCTATTTGGAAATGGGGCTTTTGGAGATGTTAATAGTTAGGTTCACATGAAGCTAACAGTAGGTGGATTCTAATCCGATATGACTGTTGTCCTTATAAAAGAGAAGATAACTGCTACAGAGACAGAAGATGAATACCATGTGATGCTGCAGCTGCAGGCCAAGGAATGCCTGGAGCTACCAGAAGCTAGGAGAGAGGCATGGAACAGATTCTCCCTCAAAGCCTCAGAAGGAATCAATATGGCCACACCCTGATCTCAGATTTCCAGCCTCCAGAACTGTGAGACAATAAAAGTTCTGTTGTTTAAAGCTACTCACTTTGTGATATTTTGTTATGGCAGCCCTAGGAAACTAATACAGCCATCATGTTTGAACTCGGGTATAGAAGATAAGTTTTAAAGACAGGTTCTGCAGGAGAAAGATGTGGTAGTCTGTTTCCATAAAGATTTACAGGCTTAGAAACCCAATGGGGCAGTTCTACTCTGCCCTATAGGGTCATTATGAGTCGGAATCAACTTGATGCCAGTGGGTTTGGATTTGGTTTGGAATACTTATAACCAGAGAAGTCAGAAGGATGGCAGCTTTGGGGCACCTCCTCCCTTTTGTGGGGCTCTAGCCTCTAGAGTGTTGGCGGTGTGGCGGAGGATAAGGAAGTGGAATAAAACAGTGCATCTTACTAAATAGGGGCTGGGCTGTTGTAGGCCTCTCTTGGCTAACAGTCTGGGAATCAAGGTCTACTGTATGGCAGATTTCCTCCCTTATGTGACATGTTTGTGCCTACCTCAGTAAGTCTTGCCTTAGAGCATCTACCTACTCTGGGACATCTATTATGACTGGATATCTGTGATATAAAACTTTACCTCTTAGAAAATGACTGAAATAATATTCCTAGAATTCTTTCCTAAGTCGATACCACCAGTCTTATAATAACTGTGACATAGAAAATTTTTTTGTAATGCTTCATTGGTCTAGAGAGAACAGGGGGCAGAAGTGTATGAGGAAAGAAGGAAGGCAGAGAGTTTTCTGTGAGGAGGTAAAGGTTTTCTGGGATTTTTGGCCCTGCAGTGGGAGTTTCAGAAAGGTTAGGAGAGAAATGGTGGGAAGATGACAGAGTTGGAGGAGGATTCTTTGAAAAAAGTGGAAAGGACAAGGAGGAAGCAAAATGCATACAGGGATTAAAGAGTGGGAGAAAGTAAATGCTATCAGAAAGGGCTTAAATTTATGGACAAGGCCTCAAGTCTCCTGACTTTGGTGACTTCATTTTAGAGACTTGAAGAGAACTACAGGTAAGAGATCTCCAGTGATAATAGGTTTTGAAAGAACCAAGAAAAATGCACATAAGAAAGTCATTCATGTTCAGAAAGTGCAAGATCATATCACAGCAGTAACAGTCAAGTAAGAATTTTCCTGCCACACGTAATTTTGAACTCAAACTGCCGAACTTTTTTGACATTTGATATGATGTTGTTGTTGTTGTTGTTAGGTGCTGTTGGTCAGTTCTGACTCATAGTGACCCTGTGTACAACAGAACAAAACACTGCCTGGTCCTGCACCATCCTCACAATCATTATTATGCTTGAGCTCATTGTTACAGCCATTGTGTCAGTCCATCTTGCTGAGGGTCCTCTTTTTCGCCTACCCTCTGCTTTACCAAGCATAATGTCCTTCTCCAGGTACTGGTCCTCCTGATAGCATGTCTAAAGTATGTGAGACATAGTCTCGCCATCTTGCTTCTAAGGAGTATTCTGGCTGTATTTCTTCCAAGACAGATTTGTTTGTTCTTTTGGCAGTCCATGGTATATTCAGTATTTTTTCACCAGCACCACAAGTCAAAGGCATCGGTTCTTCAGTCTTCCTTATTATTGTCCAGCTTTCACATGCATGTAAGGCTATTGAAAACACCATGGCTTTGGTCAGGTACACCTTAGTCCTCAAGGTGTGACATCTTTGCTTTTTAACACTTTAAAGAGGTTTTTGCAGCAGATTTGTAGCATTGCGATGCAACACGTCATTTCATTTCTTGACTGCTGCTTCCATGGGTATTGATTGTGGATCCAAGTAAAGTGAAATCCTTGACAACTTGAATCTTTTCTCCATTTATTGTTCATATAATACTTTTCGTAAATGGTAGGAGTGGTTCACTATGCATAGACTGTTTGTACAAACAACGTGGTATATGTTGAATACCTGCTCTCCTGGGAGTCTGGAATTTTGCTAAATGCTAGACAGAGGGTGCCTACATGGGCAGCCCCCAGTAAAAACCTTGGACACTGATCTCTAATAAGCTTGGTAGGTAGCACTTCACATGTGTCGTCACATTTTGATTTTGGAGGAATTAAGTGTATCCTGTATGACTCCACGGGTAGGGGACTGTTGGAAGCTTGTGCCTAGTTTCTTCTGGACTTTATCCAATGTACATTTTCCCTTTGCTGATTTTGCTTTGTGTTCTTTAACTGTAATAAGTTTTAGATGTGAGTATGACTATATGCTGAGTTCTGTGAGTCCCTGTAGCTAATCAGTGAACCTGGGAATTGGTCTTGGGGACCATTGGCACCGCTCTGTCTCCGTGGTTGGAAGCAAATTGAGAAAGACCAGAGTACTGACCTTGAGGAATTTATGGCCTTATGGGATGAGAAAGGGGGAAGGAGGAGGGTGTGTGAGGGCAAATTATATATTCATATAGATATTGTCAATATAGTTTGGTTCACAGTGACAGAGGTGAGGTATACAGAGTGCTATGGGAACACTGAAAAGGGTTATTTCTTCCAGGGATTCAGGATACATTTTTTAGTCAGGTTTTAAAGAATGAGAAATATTTATCCAGGCATAAGAAGGTGGGAAATACATACTGAGTGAGCAGAGGGACATGAATAAGGATAGTAATGTTACTAATAATAGTAGCAGTAATAATTATAGTAGTGGTCATGAGAACAGCAGCAAACATACAATGCTTAACCAAGTGCCAGAAATTTTTCTAAGCCCTTTACATGCATTAATTCATTAAATCCTCATAGTAATCCTGTGAAATAGGTAATTTTATAGGTTTTGAAAAATGAAGAAACTTGGGCAGAGAAAAATTAAACATTGTCTAGATTCATACCTGGTATACCTGGAGTAAACCCTGGTGGTGAAGTGGTTAAGAGCTAGAGCTGCTAACCAAAAGGTCGGCAGTTCAAATCCACCAGGCGCTCCTTGGAAACCCTATGAGGCAGTTCTACTCTGTCTTAGAGGGTCACTATGAGTCGGAATCGACTGATGGCAATGGGTTTGGTTTTGGTTGGTACACCTGAAACTTGAGCCCAGACAATCTGGCTCTTAACCATTACTATGTGCTGTTGTTTCAAAGAAAGAAAGCAGGGGGGATATATTTGCTTAATGATTTTCTTTTTCAGTCACAAACTTCTGATGTAGAAAATGTGTTTGAATTTAACACACGTGAGTTGGGAATTTCCGGTATAAGACTTGCACACACAAAATAATACAATGTACTCTAATATGTAATATAGACTGAAAGAGTCAATGCGGATATTAAGCATGATTTCTTTTGTGTATGCGTAAGCTCAATGGTGTCTTCATAGTGGCTAGAATAGTAATAAAACAATGGCAGCATATCAAATAATTGCTGCATTTGTTGAATAATATCTAGTCTCCTCTTGGATAATTTTAGTTTGTAGCTCCTGTGCTATTATATCTGACAGTATTTTCCATGGTGGATGACTTTTTTCATGTATCTTTGTTTATATAGTGAATACTGTGAGAGCGGGAACTCGACGGGACGCCCTTGTTTTTCTGCATCTGGAAAGTTTTCCGCCTTTGACAGGGTGCAGTTTTACCACTTTCTATCGCTCATTTTGGTGGAAAATATTTGAGTTTTCCTTCTCTGACAGGTTTTCCTGCTTTCCCGGGTTTTACTCTGTGTGTGTGTGTGTGTGTGTGTGTGTGTGTGTGTGTGTGTATCTTCTTATATAAAAAGTAGTGGATATGTGATTTCTTAAAGTTGTAAATAGAATTAATAAAATTAAAATTGCTACCTTTTAACTTACTCTCCTTGAAACTGTAGCAAGGTGTCAGTACTTTAAGTAACACGTTTAGGTTTATTTAGCATTTCAGCATTCTCTCTGGCTAACCTTCTGTCTTAGTCATCTAGTGCTGCTCCAACCGAAATACCATGAGTGGATGGTTTTAACAAAGAGAAGTTTATTTCCTTACAGTAAAGTAGGCCAGAAGTCCAAATTCAGGGCATCAGCTCCAGGGGAAGGCTTTCTCTCTCTGTTGGAACTTCTCATTAATGTTCCCGCGGACTAGGAGCGTCTCTGCGCAAGGACCCCGGGTCCAAAGGACATGCTCTGCTCCTGGCACTGCTTTCTTAGTGGTATGAGGTCCCCAATTCTCTGTTTGCTTCCCTTTCCTTTTATCTCTTGTAAGGTAAAAGGTAGTGCAGGCCACACCCCAGGGAAACTCCCTTTACATTGGATCAGAGATATGACCTGTTTAAGGGTGGTGTTACACTCCCAGCCTAATCCTCTTTAACATAAAATTACAGTCACAAAATGGAGGCCAACCACACAATTCTGGGAATCATGGCCCAGCCAAATTGATACACACATTTTTGGGGGGACATAATTCAAACCATGACACCTTCTTACTGCTGTATTATCACAAACTGTACTCATTTTTAATGCACTTGGAAAAATGAAATTTTTGAATGGTCTGGCACATATGTATAACAAATGATACTTTGATAGGTGGAGAATGAAAGCCAGAACATATAGTTGAGTGTAGTGATGAGATTCATATATTAATGGAGCGATTTTCTGTAAAATTAGCCAATGATATTTTTTAATCTTTTTAGGAAAAGGGTTGTATTATTCTCATTTAGATATAGTATGATACTTGATATAATTATATACCGAGAGTGGTACATTATGCTACTTAATTTTAGTTATTTTTTAATTTCTGGAATTACCATTTGGTTAATTTTTATAGTTCTCTAAACATGTGACCATATTTACAACTTTATTTTAATATCCATGTCTGATAACTCCAATATTTCTATCTGCCTTGTGTGTATTTCTGTTGTCTTTTTGTTTATGTGGCTTTCAGTCACTTGGTCTTTTTTTGTTTGTATGCCTGATAATTTTTTATGAAATGTTTTCTGTCCATTGTGTGTGAAAAATTTTAGATGTAATTTGAGTGTCTGGATAGTGTTTTGTTTGTTACCAAAACAGAATTCACTTTTGCTTCTTTCATTCAGAGAGGAGTATATAATATTAATTTAGTTCAGTCAGAGATGACGCTTATTCAGAACTGCAATGCAGTCTTAGCGAGAGTTGGTCTATTTTTGGTTCATCCTGAAATGTGTATGTGTGTATGTATATGTATATACATGTGTATGTATATATGCAAATACAAATGTAAACATATCTGACATAAAATCTTGTTTGGCTAAGTGGAATTTATATTAACATTCACGAGTCCCAACTGGGGTATTTACCAGAGCCCTTTCTCCTGATGCCTCTGCACTCCAATTTCTGTCTCCCTAGCCCTTTAAGGCTGTTCAAAGCTGCGTTCAGTTTCTTAGTCCCTTATCTCTGCTCCTTGGTGTCATGGATTCTCAATTCTTCATAGCATTAGCAGTTCTCCAGTAATTCTGCCTTCAGATTGGTATAATGTGGATTTTGTACAACTTTTTCAGTTCTTAACAGCATAAGTCTGCAACTTTTTTTTTTTTTTTTTTTGGCAGAAAGCACTGTATGTTACTGAAGATGCAAAATGTAAAGCACACTTAGGCATTTTATTTTCTGTAGAATCTGTGATTATCAATTGCAGGACACTTGAATACCATTTAAAAAAACTATACTCAAATTTGCAGTAAATAGCATATTAGCCTGGGGGAAGGTGAGTAAAAATATACCTATAAGACACTTAACATATAGTGGATAATCAGGTTTAATAATTGGTTAGATATGTATTTTCCAGTCCAGAGCATAGTCTACATTTAGACTTCTACAACATCATGCCATTAAAAAAGTAAATAACTGCATAACCTGTACCTCAAGCTCTGTGCTGTAGCTAGAATCAAGTTTCCCCATTGTGGCTCATATTTGAACTTCATCTATTTCATTTTTTTTATAGCTGTAATCATTTTGTTTTTGTCTTACAATAAATAAGTTGGTAATAGGTAGGGGGCTTGGGTATGAGTGATAGTAAACGTAATGATGACAAATATAAGGTACCTGAAAATGTATAAGTATCCCTTGCCCCTGACTGCTAGTCTCAATGTAAGTTCACTACTTATAAAAATGTCATTGCTTTTAGATCCTGATGAGAAGCTTTTCCCTCAGTAAATTAGAGAGAACTCATTTTATTACTTCACATAACTCAACACTATGAATTACTACAAATGCACATTAATATTACCATTTCCCCGGAAGCCTATTTCACATAGTTTTACAAACAATTGAGAAAAGGCACACAAGAGGAATTAGATATTTAATCATTTAGTAGCATTTCTAACTTACAGCTTTGACATAACATTTCAGCAGCACAGTGAAATGATTGATTCAAGAAAAGTAGTTAGACTATTAATTACGCTTTTTGAAATATTTGGTTCCAAAATTTCAGATGTAAGTTATTCTTACTACAGTCTGTGGGCATTCATTTAATTATTGATGCCTTTTACAAATGGTTAGTGTGTATCAGTGTTACAAGAAAAACATAGCCCCTTATTACCACCTGAGAGATTAGCCACAGAAGAAAGGTTTAGGGCAAAGTGTTGACTCTGAACCCATTAGGGTACATACATATTGGAAAAGTAAGTTTGCCTTCTAACTTTGGAGTATTTCTAACATCTGAGAGGTCAGCAGTAGTGTGACTTTCACTTATGAAATATACCCAAACCCAAATCCACTGCCATTGAGTTGATTCCTACTCATAGTGACCCTGTAAGACAGAGTAGAACTGCCCCATCGGGTTTCCAAGGGCGTAAAATCTTTACGGAAGCAGACTGCCACACCTCCTTGGAACAGCTGGTGGGTTCGAACCGCAGGTCTTTTGGTTAGCAGCTGAGTGCTTTAATCACTGCGCAGCTAGGGCTCCTTCATGATATATACAATAACTAAAATAGTCTATCCTAGTAATGTTTATTTGGTTGCTTCTAACCTCTAACATATAAGTTTTTTGAGTGAATTAATATCACCATTCTTCACTTCTATTTCTTCCTAGGAATCAAAATCTCTTTGACCTAAAGAATGAAAATATGTAATCCTCTATACATCTTAATATATTATTATTTTAATACATCTTCATATATTATAAATGCTTTTGCATTTATTCATATACTGAATGAATTCTGAGGAATTTAATAAATTCTTACTAAAATGCATTTTTGTTTTTTATCTCTTTAGGACTAAGTGACTGCCAGTCTGGACATAATGGAATTTGTTATAGGAACATGAATGCATTTGGTGCATTTGAGCATTGACTGTTTAACCATACTTGCATCCTATTCTTTATACATGTTCCTGCTTATATGAATACATCAAATTGTATGGACTTTTGAACTAAGGAATACAGAAATCGATGCTAGCCACCAAGGATCTCTATATGCAAATATAGAGAAGGAAATTAAAAAAATGGGATTTAGACAGAGCGATAATAATCATTGTAATTATTATAATAATTATGTTAATTAAAATATGCCGAATACTTATGAAATACCAGTTTGTGTTCTAAGTTCTTAGAGTTCTTGACATTTCAACTTCACAGGAGGAATATCATAAAACAGCAACGATACTCAGTAGAATGCCTTTAGGCATGAATCAGAACATGTTAAAGAGCAAGGCTGAAAAGATCCATGCAGTTTTGGTTCTAGTATGTTTTAGAATGTGTGACTTCAAGCCATGGTCCTTTGTTAGGTAAGCAATTACTTTTCATACTTTTCAGAAATTGGTTATATGATTCATTGCTTATTTGGATGTATTGTTGTTTTTGCTAGGTGCTATTAAGCTAATTCCGACTCTCAATGACCCAATGTAACAGAATAAAACTGCCCCATAGGGTTTTCTAGGCTATAATCTTTACAGAAGCGGATCACCAGGTCTTTCTCCCATGGAGCAGCTGGGTGGGTTCAAACTGCCAACCTTTTGGTTAGCAGCTGAGCACTTAACCATTGTGCCACTAGAGTTCCTATTTGGATATATAATTTGATTTTATGTATGTAAAAATGTATTTTCCTTAATAAGCGTGCTGTTATTTGCTCACGTCCAAACTGGGAGGTGACACCAGCTACAGAGGAGCTTCTGTTAATCTTTTCCAGTTGGAAATGCCCTGAGGAAATTTAAATAATTTTTAAGATAAATGATGCCTTTATATAATAGAGTAAATGTTAAGTAGATACAAGTATAGTGTTAGGCACCATGAGGAATAAAAAAAAATCTGAAGTGATTTCTCTCATATGGACCCTTAAAACATAAAAGAAGTAAATATTAACCAGAGGTAGATAAAAATGGAATTTGCCAAATTGTAGGTAAAGAGAATAGAAAGGATTAGTTCAAGGAAGGAAAATCTCCTCTCTTACAGAGCCATTGCTCTCAAACAGAGGAAAAGACATTGAATCTCAAGCACCTCTAGGATTTAATCTCTGTCTTCAAAGAACCATGTAAGAGAATAGACTCCTGTCTTTCTGTGTGTTTCAATGAACCATCCAATTCTCTTAGCTTCTTTTATCCTGGACTGGATGCTAGTCTTAACCTTTAATGTTGAATCTTCCCCTCACTACTCAATATGTTGTCTGCTCCTTTCTCTTCCCCTGGTTTTGCAGAATTTCCCTCTTCGTGCTGTGCCTTTTAAAGCAAGAAGATCTCATTTACAAATTAAACCATGTCTCTTCTAAATTGATTGAGTAATGTTACAAAAATAAAACCTTCTTTGGCTCTGGGTCTCCCAACTTTCCCTGGCAGAAAGGAGGTGGGGTTAGGTTGGAGACTGCATGTATTTCCCCAAATTTGGAGAAAGGTTTTGGTTCTTACATTGAAGTTGATTTGTATGCTGATGTATGCTGATCAGCACAGCAGAATTCTCTAATAACATGGCTAGTTAACAATGCCGACTCAGGCTAAAATGTCAGCCCATGTGACATATTTATCTTGTCCTCTAGCACCAGAGGTGTGAAGGGATTTATTTCACCATAACTCTAGTGAATATGATGAATTTCAAAAAGTAGATTATTGTTTTGGTATAGATCAAAATAAATCTTAATGAATAAGAAAAATAATTGCAAGAAAGTGGGTTTGGGGTTGACTTCGATAGGGTTGACATAGATAATGTGAGTAAAACAATAATTAAATTATGAGCAGGTAAACTCCCTCAAGCACTGTTTTAATGATGGACACATTCCAAGAGGGCTCTTGTCTCCTCAGGGCAAAGGGTTGGAAGCCCCTTTCTGACTTTCAGACACAGGATGATAGCATCTTATTTTGGTTGTCAGGTGCACACTTTAGGAGAAAAACACATCTAGAAATAGATAAAAGCATGGCTGCTTTTCAGGATGGAAACATACTGTGGCTGTAAGAATCAGCTTTTTAAGAGGTTTTTTGGTTGTGTATCTAAACTTCTGACTATTTGAAACATAAGTAGATTTTAGAAATTAAGACCATTTTAAGTGAAATTAGACAGTAGGAAGCATGAATATTTTTCTTCCTATTATGTCTTGGACTGGAGCTGGAATGAATTTGGGGTCTTATTTTTTTTTTTTAATTTTTGTTGAGAATATACACAGCAAAACATACTCCAACAGTTTTTACATGTACAATTCAGTGACATTGATTACATTCTTTGAGTTGTGCAACCATTCTCAACTTTTCTGAGTTGTTCCTCCCCCTTAACTCTCATGGTTTGCTTTTAACGGGCACTTACAGAGGGTATTAATTCATAACTGTTTCATGATAATCCATTTTGGGGTATGTATTCTTATGGACATTAAGTTAGAGGTTATGTATTCTCTTCTGCTGTTGGATGCCAAGCACAATGGCTAAACTGGTCTCAGCAGCTCCCTCCCCATGTGGCTGCTGGCAGGCCATACAAGCTCATGTAACCTTACCAGCTCCACTGCACAGTCCCCTGGGCAGCTCTGGATCCAGCGGATTAGTTCTAAGAACCCATATTTCACCTCCAGCATTTCCCTGGATTTACTTCCCGTTAAATCAATATTCTTAATGCCGGCTGCTAATTTGAACCCCCAGAAACTGATTAAATTGGACTGTAGTAAAACCCAGATATTAGCCTCAGTGTTTTTTTTTTTTTTTTTTTTTTTTAGCTCCCAGGTGATTCCAATGTAAAGCCCAGTTGAGAACGCTGCATTAGATGATTGGAGAAACCCCATGTCCATTCACTCCTGGGAGGGGGGCATGGTGACTCTTAGTGTCCCTTACACCTTTTCTGTGGACTTGACCATTCATTTTAATCTCTGTTCAAAGGGACCTTGCCAAGTCCCAACTTCTAAGTCTTGCTTAATTTGGGGTACTAAATCAATTCTTTTCTCGCTCTCTTGTACTTAATATTTCAGATTTCCTCTGGTTCTCTAGCTTGTGGCTGCTTCAGACTCAGGCATAATTAACCTTGGCTTCACATTCTGCAATTATAGGGCCAGCCTTCTCCTCCCTCAGCTGAGAGACTGGACTCTAACACATACTATGCCAGGTATGTAGGCTTATGAAACATTGTTTGCATGTTACTCCTTATAGTGTGTATACCCCGATTCAGGATGTTTGAAACCCCATCACTTAGCAGCTTCTCCAACCTTCTGATCCAATGGTGCAATGAAAATCCATATACCACTTAAAACTAGATATTATGGGTGATCCCTTTTCCTCTCCCCTATATTAGTGATTCCAATTAGGTTGCCTGTATCTCTTACCAAAATATAATTTCTTTTCAGGGATGTATGATTCTAGTATGGAAAATTCTAATTGTTATAAATAAACTACTGTTGATGAATATGGTGATATACAATAGGAATATAACTTAGTAACAATTAGTTCCATATAGTAGCAAAAATGATTGGAGACAAAGGAAATTTGTCAAATGAATATGTGAATAGCTTAAAATGTTTGGAAACAAAAATATTTTCATAAGACCTGCATTTTGGTTGTTTTATGTGGTGAATGTTTTCTTTCCTGTTGTCTCAAGGAGCTGAATTCCACTGGAAGAGCTTTATTTAAAACTATTAAATAAGTAGAGGCTAAAAGTACGATTAAAATTTTATGCCAGGGTACTTACCTTTTTCTTTCCTTCAGTTTTTCTTATTAAAACCATGTAGCAATTACAATATGAGATTTTTTTATATAAAGGGTAAGTTGTTTTCTTGGCAAAGAGTAAATATAAAAAAAAAAAGGATGTAAACTCACAGAGTTCTGATAGTCTGGACTTCCAAATTACATGGTTTGAATAGCAGTGTATTAAGATTGGTCAGTATATTTTAGTTGTTTCATACTTGGCTCAGGTTTATTATTTGGAGTCAGCTAGAGTGTCATACTGTCATCTCTATAAAGTAACACGGACACATATGACAACTTTTAATGACTTTGCAGGAGTATGCTGTTGCAGTTATGATGGCACTTTCTGCCCATTATTTTCACTATTCAAGAGGACGATCCAATAATTTCAAATTGAGCTAGAGGGTGATCATTGAGGAGAAAACCACTGGTGATGATATATAACTGTATTGTTTGAATTCTTTGATTGGAAATAGCAAAAACCAGCTTGAGATACTTCAAGTCAGAAGTCAAATTAATAATAGGATACTAGGGCATAACCTAGAATCCAGGGATAGAAATTCATCCAGGCTAACATAAGCTGGCTAACATAAGCAGGGAATGAAGAGTCATTGGGACTTTCCGTCTCTCATGTCTATTTCACCTTGCATATCTGCTTCACTGCCTATTTTTGCAAAGAAAGTTTTCTCTCCTTTACTTGGTGGGCCATGACCACCCCCACCTCCCTATATTACATGTGGTAGATGTTGCCATACTCAAAAGTTTAAGTGGCTCTGGGAAAGAGAATCTGTTTGTTCCGGCTTTGTTCAGGGATCCTTTCATGGACAGTGATGGCCTGGTGTTAGTGTCACTGGGCACCAATTGCTGGAAGTCTGGCCGTGTCCATGGAGAAAGGGAGCAATTTGGACAGACAACCAGAAAGTATCAGCTCTCGTTGGTAATGCACAAAAATGCCCAATTTATATTTGTGTGTGAGGCTTATGAATAAATTTTCCTCAGCCTGGGGCCAAAGAGCTCCTCTTCAAGCTCACCTTTAATTCCCAGGGACACCTACCACCTCCTCTGTTTCCTTTATTTACACAGTTATAATTAGCCTGCTGCTTCCTACTCTTCTCCCACGAAACCCTGATTTGGTACCTTTCGTGATCCCAGAGCTGGACTAGTTTATGATATACCTTGGTTTCAAAAAATGAAAAATAGTAGAAAGGAGAAGAGGAAGAAAAAAGTAGTTTCCTTTTTTCTTTTTCTCACCCCCAAGCAACATTGTCACAGAGCAGCAGACCCAGTGGTAATCATCATCGTTTATGACAATAGCTAATAGTTAATGTATGTGTACTACATGTTCAACATTATGCTAGTCCTTAGGTTATCTCATTTAAATATGATAGCACTATAGATAGACATTTTTATCTCCATTTTATAGATTGGTAACTGAAACTTAGAGAAATTTCCACAAGCAGTAAGTGTTGGAGCTAGGATTCAAGCCCAGGCAGTCTGATTCTCAGCCTAGTCTCTTTAGCAGTTTTTTCCAGAAAGGTTGTGAAATGCTTTGAGTTCAGGGGCAAGCAGAGTCAAATGACCGACATCCCTTGCATCTTCGCCCCATCCCCACCCTTAACGGGGCTCCATCTAATTCTTCAAGTCTTTTGTCTCAGGAGATTCTCCAGCCCTGCATAGTGCTTCTTTGCTATAATTCTTTGGTTTCACAGTCACACCATTACCTCATGCAACAATGACTTTCACTAGGAAGGGTACAAGTGGATAAATGTTTATACTCTGTGTTCTCCCATTGTCATCAACATTTTAGGAATTCAGGACAGAACTAGAGAGAAAAGGTGTTGGTCTGGATTAGATCAGGAAAATAGGCAACTGAAGTGAGATGCTAGTGGAAGTGGCAGGTCTTATGAATTTTAGAGTTCACAAAAAGAACTGGGGAAGTTGGTTGGAAGTGGAACGTTCTTGAGGAGTTATTTACTTTGCCAGAAGTGTAAATCTTAGTGTTTTCCTCTGTTCCAGTTTATGAGGATCCCGTCAATGGTTGAAACTGAAGCAACACATATCCTTTGCAGCAAGCAGAGGGAGGAAGGGCAGGACGTAGTGAAGACTAGGTATATGTCTGATGTTCCTGAAACTTTGTTATGCATGTTGTTTGGGTTATAGGTTTAAGGTGCATTATTAAGTAATTAGAATTATGTGGTCTGAATTAAGAAGGAGATTAACAAATTTCAATGGGAAAATGGAAATTAAATGGAATCAATTTATGAATACGTTTTAGGAATACATCTCATTTACATCTGAAATTTAAATGATTGGGTAAGAATTTTGCTGGAGAGTAAAGATTCTTTTCATTGGTACAATCATTGGGAAATTGAAATACTGAATTTTAAGACCCTAGTGCAGAGGAATTTGCGTTCCTTTGGTAATATGGCAAACATCTAGTCCTATAATCAGATATAAAAAAATAAGGATTTTTTTTATTAGAAATCTCTGTGAAAGATAAACACAATGGGACCGTTTCTAATCTTAAGTAAGAACTCCTCAAGGATGTTCCATTTCCAACCAACCTCCCGAGTTCTTTTTGTGAACTCTAAAGTTCACGAGACCTGCCATTCCCACTAGCATCTCACTTGGGTTGCCTATTCTCCTGATCCTAATCCAGACCAAAACCCTTTCTTTCTAGTTCCCTCTTGAATTCCTAAAATGTTGATGACACTGGGAGAACACAGAGTATTCTTTGCTTGGATGACACGAGGAAAGAGTGAGAAGAGGCAGCACATCATTATAGTAAATGTTTCTAATACTTTGGTAGACTTCATGAATACTTGTAATTTTTATTTTCATTCAAGCTTCATTAAATTACTCTCTACGATGGTGAAAAATTTACACGTCGGCTGGACTGAAGTTTACTATCATTTTTTTTTGAATGGAGAAACATGATTGTTCTCTAAATAAGATATTTGTCACCTTTGAAGTGATATACCAAAAAAAAAACCCCGTTGCCCTCTAGTGGATTCCAACTCATAGTGACCATATAGGACAGAGTAAAATTGCCCCATAGGGTTTCCAAGGAGCCACTGGTGGATTTGAACTGCCAGCCTTTTGGTTAGCAGCCAAGCTCTTAATGACTGTGCCACCAGGGCTCCTTGAAATGATATCATCTGTTTAAACCATTCTTTTGCTTTACAGACAAATGAAATTATTTGAAATAATCACTAATAATTCTTATCTGGTCAGTATAAAAGTCCCTTAAAGTTCTTTATAAGCCCATATTTTGCCCAGTTAAAGTTCTCATATGTACTTGAAATATTAAAATTGCAGATCTTGAAAATAATTCTAAAAACGAGGTCCTGGTTGTTTGCAGCATTGGCAAATCACAATCACAATATAGTATATTTCAATTTCCTTTCAAGACTTAGATTCTATTTCTGTTGGTGAGGCAACTGGGTTCTATTTTACTCCTGACAATTAATAAGCACATGGTCCACTCCTTACAGTCTTCCTCTACAATGGCCAGATGTTAAGCCAACACAGGTCATTTAGGCATCTTGCAAGACTCATTGTTCTGCTGCTATGTCCACTAATTTCTGATTTGTGCCTGGGGGAATTTACAGTATGCATAACTCTTCTGTTGTGGCTAAGGCAGCTAAGAAGATAGTCTTGCAGAAAATTGAAACATCTTTTTCAGAAAGCAAGGTGAGAAGTTCGAAAGTCCAGCTTCATTGGCAAATTGTGATTTGACTATTTTGTTAAGGTGAGTTTACTCTGTCTGATTTACAGTCAAAGGAAGATGCACATTGACTACCCCTAGTAACTGCCTTGTCTGTGGCTTGTGTTGCAATAAGGCTGTTCTAGACATTAAGCTGCCTCTGCCATCCATTTCAGATGGCAGTAGCCCTGCTAGGTTTCTGAGTGGGGCACTCCCCAGTTTTACGTCTTAAAGTTATATGAGAATAAGCATAGGGATAGGTGTTAGTTTTCTATTGCTACTGTAATAAATGACCACAACTTCAGCTGCTTAAAACGACACAAATGTATTATGTTACAATTCTGTAGATCAAGTCTGATATGCCTCTTTCTTGGCTAAAATTAAGATGTCAGCAGAGCTGTGTTCCCTCTGGGGGCTCTAGAGGAGAATCCGTTCCCTTACCTTTTTCACCTTCTAGAGCTGCCTGCATTCCTTGTCTCACAGTCCCTTTCTCCGTCTTTAACGCCTGCAGTGTCACATCTTGTTGACCCCTCTCCATTCACATCTCTCTCTGATCACAGCTTGGAAAGGTTCTACATTTTTAAGGACTCCTGTGATTAGACTGGGCCCATCTGTATAATCAAGGGTAACTCTATATCTGAAGATCCTTAATCTTAATAACATCTGCCAAATCCCTTTTGCCATGCAAGGTAACATACTCCCAGGTCTAGGGATTAGGATGTGGATATCTTTGGAAGGCCATTATTCTTGCCTGCCACATAATAGGTTGATATTAATATGCAGATCTATTAAGTAAAACTTGCAAATTCATTTAGTTTTAGTAGGACATTTTTCCCCCTCATAATTTTTTTTTTCAATTGTCACCATACGAGGTACTTTATTTTTATTTTACTTTATTTGCACTTTAAAGATGTGGAAATTGAAGCTCATAAAATTGGCAGAAGTCAAACTTCTAATTATGGAAGGAGCCAGAGGCTGAGTTCAGGCTTCTGAGTGGAGAGTCCTTTCTCCTACCATTCCAGAATGTTCACAATGGAGCAGGCAGAAAAGGGATGCCCTAGAAAATCACAGACTGGTCCCTGGCCCAGGAAACCTCTGGAAATATGGGTTGTATGCCAAATCCCTTTGAAAATTCCTTTTAGTAAGAATCATAAATGTCCCCTCTGACTTTTAAAAATTGTGAGTGAAATATGCAGACAGGCAAGTGCAGACTTGGTATTAGAATAAAAATTTAGAACAAAGATAATCTGGACAAACGGGAAGATGAACTAAATCTGAGAAATTTAGTGATCTTCATACTAATTATAGGGCTGCCCACCAATTCAGGAAAAAATGGTGAATAATTCATATAAATGATTAAAAAGACCAGCCCACTGCTGTTGAGTCGATTCTAGCTCATAGTGACCCTATAGGAGAGAGTAGAACTATCCCATAGGGTTTCCAAGGCTGTAAATCCTTACAGAAGTGACTTCCACATCTTTCTCATGCGGAGCAGCTGGTGAGTTGGAACCTTCAGTTAGCAGCTGAGTGCTTTAACCACTGTGCCACCAGGGCTCTGTAAAGACCAAACCACTCAAACCAAACCCATTGTCATCGAGTCGATTCGGACTCATAGCGACGTATAGGGCAGAGTAGAAACTGCCCTGTAGGGTTTCCAGAGAGCAGCTGGTGGATTTGAACTGCCAACCTTTTAGTTAACAGCCGAGCTCTTAACTACTGTGCTATCAGGGCTCCCTATTGTAAAGACTGGTGGTCCTCAAATTTGGCATGTATCAAAATCACCTGGAGGGCTTGTTAAAATTCAGATCGCCAGGCTCCGCCTCCAGGGTTACTGATTCATTAGGTCTGGAGTGGAGTCCGAAAATTTGCATTTTAGCTAGTTCTCAGGTGATGCTGAGTATCCTGGTCCAGGACCACACTTTGAGAATCATTGGTAAAGACCTCCATACTTCAGGGATCATTAAGGTCCTGAAGGGGAGACTAAGAAAAAACTGATGAAATCATTAGCTCCTCTGTCAATTTCCTTAACCTTTCTAGTTAGGAACATCCTTATTTTCCTAGATGGAAGGCCCAAGCTGAAAGAGGGAGGGAAAAGAAACTTTTATTTCTACCAGACTTTTTTGCTAGAGAAAATGAAAGGCAAAAGGAGGGGGCTTTAACATAAGCTGCTCTAAGACCTATTTGAAGAGCCTTGGCTCCTTATCCTAAGGGAAACTGTTTAACATGTGTTCCTCAAGTAATTTTCCCAGTTTTAGCTAAAGAACTCCATGTGGTTCCAAAGTGCAGCAAAGTTTAAGAACCACTGGGCCAGAAATTTTCTGTGTTACAGGAGTTTTCCATTTTCCCTGTCATTATCTTTAACCTTAAAGCCTAGGTGTAATTGTCTCATTTTCACATTCTCTGGGTCTGTGGTCATCATGAGCCATGATCTTGAGAAAGACACAACACTGACCTTAGCTCTACATCTCCTAGTCTCTGGCATTGGCCTTTGCTTCCTAAACTGACTGTGATTTAGACTCTCTCTGGCTCAGGCAGTGTCGGGTTAGATCCTACCTGGCTCTCTGGACTACAACCTCAGTCAAGCTCTTGCCACAGTGTAGTCCCTCCTCTCCTCAATATGGTTTTGCCTGTGCCTTTCAGAATAGGATCTGGGAAAACAAGGCCCCATCTGGCTTCTAGGCATGGCCTATGTGAAAGTTTTAGTGCAGATTTTATTAGTTTTGCCAAATTAGTGCTGAGAGTTGCTACTAAGATTATCTGTTCACTTAACTACTGACAGCAACTGCCTTAGTGGTGAGTTTAGATCAAATAGTAATTGTGATGGAAATGGAATGTAATTAGTTGTATCATTTGAGTGATTCTGGCTTGCATTAAAAGATATCGTGAAACAAGGCATTATAACAGATAACTCACAAAACTAAATAGTTATAACTATGTGTCAAGCACAGTGTACTTGACTCAGGAGCTATGTTTCCTTCTCTGGCACCTTCTGGAATTTCCGGTGTTATCAACAAAAAAGTCACCTGGCTGGTCCACACCTAGATTTCTGACCATTAGGCTGGCTAATCAGAGCACCTAGTAGCTTAGGGTTACTTTATGAAAGTTTCGAAGGCCTTTTTCCTAAAGGCTTTCTGTCTGATAAATGAAAATGCAAATGTAGGAAACCTAGTGGCCCATTTGAAAATTAGCTCTAGCTATTTATTTTCGTTTCAGAATGGTAAAAATGCAATTCCTATGGAGAAACTTACATTCATTATTCATTATTTTTATTATAAAACTGGCCTGGATATAAAATAGGTTGTTGCTTTTTCTGATGTGATTCTTAACAAGAAAAGCAGAAAAACAAATGACTTGAGCATAACTGTAGAACACTGCACGATCGAATGAGTGAAATGTCATAAAATTTTCAGTACTGGGTAGAATTCTCATCACCTGTTAAACTGAAAAATGAGAGAAGCAAGACTTCTGCTGCAACACACTTTGGTAAAAAGTCCAGTTTTCTTGATACAAAAATAAAATGCCTATCCCACTCCTTTTTGAGCAATGTCTTTGAAATATTACTAACCTCCATGGCAGAGGTTGCTTAATCTGCAAATTTATCAGCTAGCAAACCATTATTATTGCTGATAACCCTTATTCGCATTACCCAGAGAACTGCTGCTTCTTCCATTTCTTAATAAATGAAGTACAGCGTAGTAGGCATACTGAAACCTATTAGATTTTCACACATCATTAGTCCCCACCTCCCTTAAAGTTTTAGGATATATTTTTCCTTTATGTCATTTTCTCAACTGAGGCAATTTCCTTCTACTAATCAAAAATATTAAGTTAAATTTCATGTAGTTTAGTGTAAGCCTGTCTCATCATTCTATTTTAAAAATACTTAAAGCATTGGGTCAAGTGGATATGTGGAAATGCAGTGACTCAGCCTGTTTGATAACAGTATTTTAAAAGTACAGATAATCTGCTTTGGTTGTGTGGATGGTGTCAAATTCACTGTATAATGCGTAACTCAGTAACAAACAAATCCTTTTGTTTGACTGTCATGATTCATCATGACTACATCACAACATGCTCTTTTCAACAGGATCATTTTTCAAGGATGAACTTACTGTGAAAACATTTACTTTTCAATGCTCTTCTTTCATTAATTGTTTCCAAGTCACTTATTTACTTTTGGTACACAGTGCTTCAGCACGTTTAACCAAAGTTTCTGCTGAACTAGATAAAATATTTTGAAGGAATGGCATACCAAAAAAAAGGGTTTTTTTTCTCCAATTTCTAATGATTTATTGTTTCCTTTATAAATTTCTATGGGAGAAGGCAACCTCTAATTAATAGTGAGTATTCTGTCTTTGGCCCTGGTAGCACAGTGGTTAAGAACTACAGTGAGCTGTGGCTGCTAACCAAAAGGTCGGCAGTTTGAATCCACCAGCCATTCTTTGGAAACCCTATGGGGCAGTTCTGCTCTGTCCTATAGTATCCCTATGAGTCAGAATTGATTCGAAGGCAATGGGTTTAGTTTTTTTGGTTTATTCTGTGTTTGAGGAGCCCTGGCATGCAGTGGTTAAAGAGCTCAGCTGCTAACTGAAAGGTTGGCAGTTTGAACGTACTAGCCGCACCTCGGGAGAAAGATGCGGCAGTTTGCTTCCATAAAGATTTTCAGCCTTGGAAACCCTATGGGGCAGTTATACTGTGTCCTGTAGGGTCACTATGAGTTGGAATCGACTTGATGGCAATGGGTTTTTTTATTCTGTCTTTGGTCAGATACAGCAAAAACAAGCTTGCTAATCATATTCATGATGATCTTTCAGCAGTTCTTGACAATCAAGGCTTTTGTATGTTAGTCAATACCAGGTATGTTTCAAAACACAAATAGACCCTTTTGGATCAAATTTTGAAATTAGGAGTCTGGGTATGTGTTGCGAAGGTCAGCAGAACCAGCTCTATTTCCCAGGAGATTAGGTCAATAAAGTCTGCAAGTTTTCAGAATAGCTGAAATAGGAGGGAAAAAAATTTGTGACTGATTTGCTTATGTCCCGGAATAATCACATTTTTAATGATTAAAGATTTTTTTTTTAATAAACAAACTAGGCTAAATACTTAAGTAGCATTTATCCAAAGCCAGGTAATTTATATATATTATTTTTGATAAACACTTTTTGTAACGATCTAAAACTTTTTGAAAATATAAAGAAGTATTTTCCGTAAATAACTTGAAATCAAGTTGTTGACATGATGACCCATCAGCCCCAATACTATTGTGTGTATTTCCTATAAAAACAAGGACGTTTTCCTTCTATATAACCACAACATGTAAGTCAGGAAATTAACATTGGTATTTTATTACCAGTTACTCATCAGACCTCATTCAAGTTTCATAATTTTTTCTAATAATGCTCTTCCTAGAGAAATGATCTGGTCCCAAAACACATTTTATTTAATTTTCCTGTCTCTCTTGTCTCCTTCAATCTGGAAAAGTTCTTTTAGTCTTTCCTTGACTTTCATGAAGTTGACACTTAGAAGATTGCAGCCTAGTTATTTTGTATAATGTCTCTTAATTTCTGTTTGCCCGATGTTTCCTTGTGATTAGATTCAGGTTAAGCATTTTTGGCAAGAGTACCACAGAAGGGAGGTTGTGTTTTTTTCATTGTGTTCTGTCAAGTGACACATGATTTCCAGTAGTCCCTGTCCAATGTTTCCTCATGATTAAACCAAAAGCCAAACCCGTTGCCGTCGAGTCGATTCCGACTCATAGCGACACTATAGGACAGAGTAGAACTGCCCCATAAGGTTTCCAAGGAGCAGCAAACTGCTGACCTTTGGTTAGCAGCCTAACACTTAACCACTATGCCACCGGGGCTCCTTCCTCATGATTAGATTCAGCTTAAGCATTTTTGTCTAGTGTACCACCGAAGTGAGGTTGTGTTCTCATTGTGTTCTGTCAAGTGGTACATGATTTCCAGTAGTCCCATTACTGGTGTTTTGAACTTTGATTACTGGATTAAGATGGTGTGTTACAGTCTTAGTGTAAAATTACTGTTTTCCTCTTTATAATTAATAAGGTCTTTTGTGTGTGTGTGTGTTGTAAATAATTCAGGATTATGTAAATATCTTATTCCTTATCAACCTTTCAATTTATTCATATATTTCTTTATTTCATTATATCTCATAGATTCTGCTTCGAGTTGTGATTTGTTTATATTTATTTTGTTGCTCAAATTGACCTAGATTTGACCAGTGAAATTTCAAGCCAGCTTCTGTGTCCTTTTGATATGTCCCCATCATGCATTGAGTACTTCTTACTTTTTGAATACTCCAGCCTAGAAGCAGGTACTTCTCCAAGGATCTCTGGTTCCATTGAGTGGAGGAGGATATTTAGAAAGCAAGATCTGGGTTCCATTTATATTGGTAGCTATTCAAGTGTCACTGTTCCCAGGCCCACTCAGCTCTGTACAGAGATAGGGGTTAAAAAATACACTCATGCACACATACATATACACAAAAATACACATCATATATTTTTATCTATATTTATATCTAATCCTGAAAACCATGAGTTCATACCAATATCTTTAAATCCCATCTAATATCATTTGGTTCATTGTAATTATTTTTTCTTTTCATATTTATAACTGCTTTCTCTAATAGCAAGAAACCCGACTCGCATTGTCCACAGTATATTTGCTTATTTGATCAGTTCCCCTGCAAGTAGCCAGTCTTTTTTGCCCTGCTGCCACATACTCCTTGCTGCACCTCCTACCCCATGCCACTGCCTTTGGACCTTCTCCAGTAACCAGGATATTAGAGATTGGGTTTTTATAATAGTAGTCTCATACAAAGTTTGTCCTTTTGTGATTGACGTTGTTTCACTCAGCATAATGCCCTCCAGATTCATTCATGTTGTGAGATGTTTCTCAGATTCATCATTGTTCTTTATATTCCATGTGTGTATACACCATAATTTGTTTATCTGTTCATCTGTTGATGGGCACCTAGGTTATTTCCGTCCTTTTGCTATTGTGAATAATGCTGCAATGAACATGGGTGTGTATATATCTACTCATATGACAGCTCTTCTATCTCTAGGATATATTCCAAGGAGCTGAATAGCTGGATCGTATGGTACTTCTCTTTCTAGCTTTTTAAGGAAGTGCCAAATCAATTTCCAAAGTGGGTGTACCATTTTACATTCCCACCAACAGTGTATAAGTGTTCCAGTCTCTCCACAACCTCTCCAGCATTTATTATTTTGTGTTTTTTGGATTAATGCTAGCCTTGTTGGGGTAAGATGTTATCTCATTGTAGTTTTGATCTGCATTTCTCTAGTGCCTAATGATCGTGAGCATTTCTTCATGTGTCTGTTACCCGCCTGAATATCTTCTATGGTGAAATGCCTGTTCATATCCTTTGCCCATTTTTTAATTGGGTTATTTGTCTTTTTGTTGTTGAGGTTTTGCAGTATCTTATAGATTTTAGAGATCAGACACCGATCGGATTTGTCGTAGCCAAAATTTTTTCCCAGCCTGTAGGTTGTCTTTTGACTCTTTTGGTGAAGTCTTTTGATGAGTATAAGTGTTTGATTTTTAGGAGCTCCCATTTATCTAGTCTCTCTTCTGGTGCTTGTGTATTGTTACTTATGGTTCCTATTGTGTTTATGCCAGGTATTAGGGTTCCTAGTGTTATCCCTCTTTTTTCTTCCATGATCTTTAACGTCTTTGATTTTGTATTTAAGTCTTTGATCCATTTTGAATTAGTTTTTGTACATGGTGTGAGGTGTGAGCTTGTTTCAGTTTTTCACAGATGGATATCCAGTTATGCCAGAACCATTTGTTAAAGAGACTGTCTTCTTCCCAATTAACAGACTTTGGGTCTTTGTCAAATATCAGCTGCTCGTAGGTGGATGAATTTATGTCGGATTCTCAATTCTGTTCCATAGGTCTGTGTATCTGTTGTACCAGTACCAGGCTGTTTTGACTACCATGGCGGTATAATAGGTTCTAAAATGAGGTAGTGTGAGGCCTCCCACTTTGTTCTTCTTGAGTAATGCTTTACTTGTTCGGGGCCTCTTCCCTTTCCATATGAAGTTGGTGATTTGTTTCTCCATCTCATTAAATAATGCTGGTGGAATATGGATGGGGATTGCATTGTATCTGTAGATCTCTTTGGGTAGAATTGACATTTTCACAATGCTGAGTCTACCTATCCATGAGCAAGGTATGTTTTTCCACTTATGTGGGTCTTTTTTTGGTTTCTTGCAGTAGTGTCTTGTAGTTTTCATTGTACAGGTCTTTTATGTCTCTGGTTAGATTTATCCCTAAGTATTTTATCTTTCTGCAGGCTTGTGATGGTTAAGATTGTATGTCAACTTGGCTAGACCATTATTCTCAGTGTTTTAGTAGTTGTATAATGTTGTGATCACCCCCATGATGGAATCTGCTGAGTGGTACTGGCGGAGGTGGGGCCTGTGGCAGCTCACCACTCTCTCAGTTTCATCTCTCTGCCTTCCACCAGTTACCTTTTGCCTGCTCACCTTGCCAAGGTTTTTGGCTTTTTCCAGACTCAGCAGCTGCCTCTTGTTGTCTCACCTCCGGATCCTCAGGCTTGAGCTAGCAACTTACCTGTTGATCTCGGAATTGGTCGAACTTCTCAGCCTGCAAGCAAGAGTCCAGTTCCCTGACTTGCCGACCTTGGGTGCGTCAGCCCCTGCAGCTATGTGAATCAGGAGAAGCCTTGAGGTCTTGTCTGCTGATCTTGGAATTCACTGACCTTCACAGCCTGTGAGCAGGAGCCCCTCTCTGACCTGCCGACCTTGGGCTCACCAGCTTCTGCTGCTATGTGAACTGGGAGAGGCCTCTACCCTGATCTGTGGACTTGGGACGTTTTAGCTTCTACAATTGCGTGAGCTATTTCCTTGATATAAATCTCTGTCTGTATATATTTATACGCTTTACTGGGTTTTGCTTCTCTAGAGAACCCAGCCTAAGACAGGCTATTGTAAATGGTATTGATTTGGTGATCTCCTCTTTAAGATTCTCTTTGTTGGTGTAAAGGAATCCAACTGATTTTTGTTTATCTAGTATCCTGAAACTTTGCTGAAATCTTCTATTAGTTCCAGTAGTTTTCTTGTGGATTCTTTGGGGTTTTCTGTGTATAAGATCATATCATCTGCAAATAAAGATACTTTGACTACTTCCCTACCAATCTGGATGCCCTTTATTTCTTTTTCTAGCCTAATTGCTCAGGTTAGGACCTCAAGCACAGTGTTGAATAAGAGTGATGATAAAGGGCATCCTTGTCTGGTTCCCATTCTCAAGGGGAATGCTTTCAAAGTCTCTGCATTTAGGATGATGTTGGCTGTTGGCTTTGTATAAATGCCCTTAATTATATTGAGGAATTTCCCTTCTGTTCCTATTTTGTTGAGAGTTTTTATCATGAATGGGTGTTGGACTTTGTTGAATGCCTTTTCTGCATCGATTGATAAGATCATGTGGTTCTTGTCTTTTGTTTTATTTATGTGATGGATTACATTGATTGTTTTTCTAATGTTGAACCATCCCTGCATACCTGGTATAAATTCCACTTGATCATGGTGAATTATTTTTTTGATATGTTGCTGAATTCTATTGGCTAGAGTTTTGTTGAGGATTTTTGCGTCAATGTTCATGGGGGATATTGGTCTGTAATTTTCTTTTTTTGTGGTGTTTTTACCTGGTTTTGGTATCAGGGTTATGCTGGCTTCATAGAATGAGTTTGGGAATATTCCATCCTTTTCTATGCTCTGAAATACCTTTAGTAGTAGTGGTGTTAACTCTTCTCTGAAACTTTGGTAGAATTCTCCAGTGAAGCCATCTGGGCCAGGGCTTTTTATTTGTTGGGAGTTTTTTTCATTACCTTTTCAATCTCTTCTTTTGTTATGGGTTTATTTAGTTGTTATACCTCTGTTTGTGTTAGTTTATGTAGGTAGTGAGTTTCTAGAAATTTGTCCATTTCCTCTAGATTTTCAAATTTGTTAGATTACAGTTTTTCATAGTATTCTGTTATGATTCTTTTAATTTCAGTTGAGTCTGTTGTGATATCACCCATCTCATTTCTTATACAGGTTATCTGCTTCTTCTCCTGTTTTTCTTTTGTCAGTTTGGCCAATGGTTTATCAATTCTGTTGATGTTTTCCAATAACCAGCTTTATGTCTTAACTCTTTCGATTGTTTTTCTATTCTCTATTTCATTTAATTGTGCTCTAATTCTTATTATTTCCTTTCTTCTGGCACCTGAGGGCTTCTTATCCTACTCTCTTTCTACTTGTTCCAGTTGTAGGGTTAATGTTTTGATTATGGCCCTTTATTCTTTTTGAATGTTTGCATTTATTGGTATAAACTGACCTCTGAGGTTCTGGTAGGATGTGTTTTCATTCTTATTTGATTCTATGAATTTCTTTATTCCATCCTTAATTTCTTCTGTAACCCAGTAGTTTTTGAGCAAGGTGTTGTTCAGTTTCCATGTGTTAGATTTTTTTTTCCTTGCTTTTTCTGTTGTTGATTTCTACTTTTATGGCTTTATGGTCAGAAAAGATTCTTTGTAATATTTTGATGCTTTGAATTTTGTTAAGGCTTGCTTTATAACTTAATATGTGTTATATTATGGAGAATGTTCCATGTGTGTTGGAAAAGAAAGTACACTTGGCTGCTGTTGGGTGGAGTGTTCGGCATATGTCTGTGAGATCAAGTTGGTTGATTGTAGCATTTAGCTCTTGCATGTCTTTGCTGAGCTTCTTTCTGGATGTTCTGTCCTTCACCGAAGGTGGTGCGTTGAAATCTCCTACTACTGTTGTGGAGCTGTCTATCTCTTTTCAGTGCTGTTGGAGTGTTTTATGTGTTTTGGAGTCCTGTTATTGGGTGCATAAATATTTATTATAGTTATGTCCTCCTGGTGTATTGACCCTTTAGTCATTATATAGTGTCCTTCCTTATCCTTTATGGTGGATTTTACCTTACAGTCTATTTTGTCAGAGATTAATATTGCCAGTCCTGCTTTTTTTTGAGTGTTGTTTGCTTGACATATTTTTTTCCATCCTTTAAGTTTTAGTTTGTTTGTGTCTTTAAGTCTAAGGTGTATCTCTTGTAGGCAACATATAGATGGATCTTTTTTTTATATCCAATCTGCCACTCTCTGTCTCTTTATTGGTGCATTTAGTCCATTTACATTTAATGTAATTATTGATAGGTATGAGTTTAGTGCTGTCATTTTGATGTCTTTTTTAGTGTGATGTTGACAGTTTCTTTATTCCACTTGATTTTCTGTGCTGAGTCATTTTTATGTATTTTCTTTTCATCTTTTTCATTGTTGATTTTGTGTTTGCTGAGTCTTTATATTTTTCTAGTTTTTTATTTTGACTTGTATGATTTGTTAGTTTCCTTTGTGATTACCTTAATATTTACCTCTGTTTTTCTAAGTTTATACCAGTCTTTTATTTCTTTATATTGCCTTGACTTCCTCTCCATATAAAAATCTGTGTCAACATTTTTTAAGTCCCTCTTTTTTGTTTTAATGTTGTCATCTTTTGCATATTGATGTTTCCCTATTTTCAGTGTTTTAGCTTTGATTTATTTTTTTGACTTCTCTATCTTGGTTAATGTCTGGTTGCTCTGTCCTGTGTTGTAGTCTTGGGTTGTTATCTGATGTTACTGATTTTCTAACTGGAGGACTGCCTTTAGCATTTCTTGTAATTTTGGTTTGGTTTTTGCAAATTCCCTAAACTTCTGTTTATCTGGAAATGCCCTAACTTTGCCATCACATTTGAGAGACAGTTTTGCTAGATATATAATTCTTGGCTGGCAAGTTTTTTCCTTCAAGGCTTTGTATATGTCATCCCATTGCCTTCTTGCCTGCATGGTTTCTCCTGAGTAGTCTGAACTTATTCTTATTAACTCTCCTTTGTAGATGACTTTTTGTTTATCCCCAGATGCTCTTAAAATCCTCTCTTTATCTTCGGTTTTGGTAAGTTTGATTATAATATGTCTTGGTGACTTTCTTTTGGGATCTACCTTGAGTGGGGTTCAATGAGCACTTGGATAGTTATCTTGTCATCTTTTCCGGTATCAGGGAAGTTTTCTGCCAACAAATCTTCAGAAGTTCTTATTTCTGTATTTTCTGTTATCCCCCCGTGCTCTGGTACTCCAGTCACTCGTAGGTTATTCATCTTGATAGAGTCCCACATAATTCTTAGGGTTTCTTCATTTTTTTAAATCCTTTTATCTGATTTTTCCTCAAATAAGTTAGTGTCAAGTGCTTTATCTTCATCTCACTAATTCTGACTTCCATTGCCTCAATTCTGCTCCTATGACTTTCTATTGAGTTGTCTAATTCTGAAATTTTATTGTTAATCTTCTGTATTTCTGATTGCTGTCTCTCTATGGATTCTTGCAGCCTGTTAAAGTTGTCATTATGCTCTTCTCTAATCTTTTTAATTTCCTCTATTGCATGTTCTGTGTTTTGGTTAATTTCCTTCCTAATTTCTCAAAGAGTTCTGAATATTAATCTTTTGTATTCTGCCTCTGGTAATTCCAAGAAATTTTCCTCCTCTGGAAAATTTGTAGATTCTTTATTTTGGGAGCTTGGTGAAGCCATCATAGATTACCTCTTTATGTGATTTGATACTGATGGTTGTCTCCGAGCCATCAATAAGTTATTATATTTGTTTATTTTATGTTTGCTTACTGTGTCCTAGCTTCTTGTTTTATTTTGATGTGCCCAAATAGGCTGTTCGTATGAGCTAGTTTGATTATTGGCACCTTTGAAGCTCTAATGTCCTGTCACCAGGTGGTTAGATCTGTTACTAGGTATGTGAGCTCAAGAGTCCGCCCACTCCTCCTGTATGGATTCAGCTCAGGTGTCCAGGTAGCTAGCCACAAAGTGTGTGGTGTAGGCTCTCACAGTCCTAGACAGGCTTGGGTGATTGGTGTAGGCACAGGCATCTGACTGCAGCAGGGGGACAGACTCTGAGCAAGGCAGGGGGCTGAGGGCCACCTCCGAGTGTCCAGGAGGAAGACGTATCCCTGCTTCCTAGGATGCGTAGGTGGGTGACTTTTGCAGCCAGACTGTGAGCTCCTAAGGCTGTTGGCTGTAAGGACTGGGGGCACCTCTTATTCATGGGCCCCATCATAGGTGGCTAGGTGGCGTGTGTGGAGCCATCAGTCCTCAGGCCCCTGATATGGATAGGTGAAGACCCTCCTTAATGGGCAGAGCAGTGTCAGATGTTACAAAACTGCCACTTCGCAGCTGAAACAGTTGAAGTTAGACTGAAGGTATATACCCTGTTGTACTGTGGTAATGAGGGCCTACACTGTTGAGATGGGCCCACACAAGTTTACGCAGGGGGAAAGTCACTCAAAGCCCATGGATCCCTTATACTTGTGCTTAGGTAAAGGAGCCATGCTTACCCTGGATTCCTGGCTTAGAGGAGCCAGCAGTTTATTTTTTCCTCTGTTTGTTAATCTGTTCACTCTCCAAGGCAGGGAGGATAGCTCCAGGTGTGTAACGGATCCTACTTCTGGCCCAGGGGACTTGGTGACTGCTGAAGCCAGTCCGGGACCCAGTGCACAGCAGGGGGTGGGGAGGTAAATGGGAGAGAGGTTTTTCCCTAAGGGGGGTATTTTTGATACGCGCAGTAGACTGTACGTATGTACTTATGTTTCACTGATCCAGAGCTGCTTCTTGCTGGTTCTGGGTGGCCGTGTAGGCTCTCTGGAGCTGCATCTCTCCTGGTGCGGAAAACGCGCCTCCCAAGCACCGCCACTTGCAAGCCTTACCCCTGAGCTGATCAGGTCTGAAGAGCTCAGGCTCTCACTGGGTCAGGTCTGGCAACTCCTCACTGCTTCTGAACTGTCTCTCCCGCCCCCCGCCACTCAGTCTGGTTCCTCAACCTTACCTTTGATGTTCAGGGCTCCCAGATTGCCATATATAATCATTTCACTTGTTTTTTGGGGTCTTTGTTGTAAGAGGGTCCACTGGAAGCATCTGACTACTCTGCCATCTTGACCCTGCCTCCCCTTTTTGGTTTTCTAACTCCAGGTCTTTGCACATTTCAGTGTAGTATTTTCCTTTGTCTTCTCTAGCTAGACTTTGAAATCTTCTGTTCAGCTCTTTTACTTCATCATTTCTTCCATTCCCTTTAGCTACTCTGCATTCAAGAGCAAGTTTCAGACTCTTCTGACATCCATTTTGGACTTCTTTCTTTCTTTCCTGTCTTTTTAATGACCTTTTGCTTTCCTCATATATGATATCTTTGATGTCTTCTCACAACTCGTCTGGTCTCCAGTCATTAGTGTTCAATGTGTCAAATCTATTCTTGAGATGGGCTTTCACAGATTCCTTAAAAAATAAGATTGAGAATACAAATAGTTTGGACCTCATCTTGTTGCTTTTGAATCCTCAGAATCTAGTACACATGACTTGGAAATTGTAGGCATTCCATAAATGCTTATTGAATGAATAAATGGCCCAGTGATAATGTCATAGCCCCAAGGAAAGCACTGTACTAGGTTGAGGGGAATGAGCCCTAGTGGCACAATGGTTAAATGTTTGGCTGCTAACTGATAGGTTAGCTCTGTGGGAGAAAAGGCCTGGTGATTTGATTCTGTAATGTTTACAGCCTAGGAAGCCCTATAGGACAGTTCTGCTCTGTCATATAGGGTCATTATGAGTCAGAATCGATTCAGCGGCACACAACAACAACAGGTTGAGGAGGCAAACATCAAAGTAGACAGCATTCTTTCTTCATTATCTTTTTTAGGCCAATAGAATTGCCCAAATCAAAGTCATTCTTAAGTTGACTGTGTAAAAATCTGACGTTCACTGCTCACCCACCTGCTTCTTCTCTTGTCTACCTGTCTCTCTCCCTCCTCTTCTTCCTCTCCCTTCTTTTTCTCTTCCACCTTTCTCTCTCTCTCTCCCTCTCCTTCCCCTTCTCCCTCTCCTGCCTCTCCAAGCTTCTCTCCTTTTTGTGGTTTGGTATAGGTTAATGTATTAAGCTGTTACAATATTTAAACTCTGGTTTTCTTTTGGAAAAAAATAGTTCTTCTGACAATCTGCAGTAAATATATTAAAGAATGTGGTGAATTAATTTTATCTCCAGATTTTATTTGTTTGCTGGACCAAATGTTTACAACTGCTAATCTTGTTTATTAGTGGAAAATGACATTTTAAATATTTTAACAGCCCAATAAATTCTAATATCAATTTTCATGTGTAAAATAAACTGCACTAATTATAAATGATGTTTATGAATATTTGGCATGCAGCCAGTTTTATTTAAAATTACTTTATTGAAATCATTGAGGCTGCTAAAGTTATCTGGTAGTTTATAGATTTATACTTCAGGCAGCTGAGAATTTCTCTGGATAGAGGAGAGCTATTAGCCACAAACATAATTCCTTATGTTTGTCTCTTATCCCTTAATAGGAATGATGCTACCACAATGACTTCTGGGGATCTCAGTCAGCCTGCTTTCCCACATTTTGGGCTTTGCTGTATGTCTAGTTGCATTCAGCTCTTGAGAATACTGGAGTTCCATTAAACATTGTAAAAATATTCTTCAATATTTCGTCACTTTTTTAATCAATAGCCATCCATATTGAAGAGATATGAGATTGAAGGAACAGAATATTCCAGATCTAAGCAGAAATCAGAATCAAATATATTTGACTTTCATGGCTAAGTGGTATTAGATCAACTTGTGTCTTGGTATTTGACTAGGGCATACGTTAAGGTCAGTATGATTTCCAGCAGGCAGGGAAAACTCAAGACGTTTTGGAAAGATTCTTACTAAGCCTGTGTTCTCTCAGGTCCTCTTATTAGAGGTGGCCCTAAAGATTCAATGGCAATAGCCACAACTGCAAAACTGTTTTTTCCCCCCATTTATGTGTTAGCTATATAAAATGCGGAGAAATCAGAAGAAAATAAAAATTGTCACCAGTAATTACTGTATCTAGATATAACCACTGCTAATATTTTGATGTATATTCTCATTCTATCTCCATCTCCACGTCTCGGTCTGCATATACACACAGCACTCTTTAAAAAAAAAAAAAAAAAAAAAACTGGTGGAAAACACAGTCAAAACACAAAACTGGCCAAAGGGATACCTGCTTTTAGTATCTGGTCTTCTCTTTCCAGTTCTCAACTCTGCTTCCTTGGGTTTGTGGATTCAAGGTGGCTGTAGCAGATACAGGGCACATATTTTCTCAGACTCATGTGTGATAGAAAGAAGTATGTCCCTCTTTCCAGTTGCTTAAAAGCCTGCAAATTAACTCTGATTTCAGCCTGTTTACCTTGGTGGTTTTTTCCCAAAGGAATAAATCTAGGTTTTCAGCCTTTTTTTTTGTCTTTTCCTTAATTATGTGATATCCCCATTTTCTTATTTTATCAGAAAAAGCTTGGATATGGGGAAACTAAGGGAGGGATCATTTTATGAGGCTGTAACTAGTTCCTTGCTTTTATTGGTATTTCTTATCCTACCTTATTGCTGCCCATAAGCCTTGCCTTTCCCAAGTCAGAGGGAATACAAACGTTCAGGAGTTAATATGTATAACAGTCCTGAAAATGATCATGTTTTCTGAGATAGTAAAAATTTATTTTAAAACTGTGGAATGCAGTGTTAAATTAATCTTAGTGTTCTGCCTCCTGGTTTCTTAGGAGTCTGGATTTAAAAATATTTTTGAGCAAAATTTCTGTGTTTATTTTCAAACTGTTTTTATGACAACAGAAATTCTAGATATAAAACTCAATTTTAGCTATTCTTTTGCCCTTTCAACCTTTATAAATAAAGGCTTTCTTTCCAATTCCCTCATTTATTTTCTTCAGTAAAAAATAGCTTCTATATACAGCCTTAGCCGTAGGCATGCTATTCATTAAATCTAACTGCTTGATCTCATAATTAACATATATTCAGAGAAACCGTTAAGTCTGAGCTTTTGCTTATAATGACTTCTCTGTGCTGAGATATTGAAATACAAATTCCAAGTTGTGTTTGTTTATACATGCACACATATATACACATACATATGTGTGTGTGTGTATATATATATATATATTTGCTATATAGTCTGGAAATATTTTAAATATTTTATTTATGGCACAAAGAACTCTGAGATTTTTGCATTTTATTATTTTGCCTAAAATTATAAAAATTTATATCTTCTTCTGATATGCACTTACATCTCTGCCAACTTGAATTGAGTTTTATAAAATTGGTTGCTCTCACGTTTTTTAATTTCCTAGTCTCTTTCATGACTCTTTTTGGTCTTGTCTATTTCATATTCTTTTTTTTTTCTCTAGGTTTTTTTTTTTTAATTAATTGGATGTTTAAAAGTGTGCACTGTGCTAAAATATGTCATCCAAGGTCTTTGCCTTAGAGCGACTTACTCTTGGAAAAATCTCTCATGGAATATTAATGACATGTAAGAATAATGTGAAAGCAGTGTTCAGAGTCTACTGTAGCCTTCTGATATATAATATTCCGGAGAATATTATAGTTCCAGCTTCTTTCCCTTCTAAATATATATGTATTTATATTTTGTCTTGTTCTTAATCCTGGGGAATCTTTCCTGCTTCAGGTTTTGTGATAATTTTGTTATAGTTATCTCTTAGTATAGATCATCATCTTGTTTTCAGAATTAATTGTGATATTCTCATGATCACAGCTAGGGAAGAAATCCTCCTAGTGATTCCTATTTTACATTTTACGAATCTGATATTGGTGATAGCAGTATTCCAAGAGACATAACATTCTTCAAAATCCACATAGAGTTCCTTTACTTTTCTCCCCCATCTATATCCCTCTGTTGCCTCAAGCCATTTCTTAACAAGTGGATGAAAATGGGTAGGCCTGTCTTAACCAGTTGGGCCTAATTGTGGGTAGATCATTGCCAGCACACTGTATTTAGAATGTTGTCTAAGTCCATGGTGACCATGGTGTAGGGAGACGACTGTGACCTGATCTACTCTAGATTCTACCGTAAGCTCCTGTTCCCAAAGTGAATACATACAGTGTTAAGGGAAATTGAAGAAATGATTACTGTAGACTTCAGGTAGTTGACCCAAAGCTACCTCTGCAGAGTTGTGGAGGTGGAGGACAAGGTAGGTAGTGCCTCTGACTTTGCTACCTGACTGCTTCTTGTCACATCAGGATTCATGGCTTGGACTAGGTCTTGGGCTATGGAATGGGTCGATGTTAAACATGAACATCTTTACTTCAATCTCTCCATTCTCCGCCCCTTTCCTTCAGTCCTGTCTCTTTAATCACTTCCCTTTGATCTGGACCCCTTCCTGCTTCCAGCACCCCTGGCACACGAACACTACAGGATTTCCCAGCCCCCAGTTTCCAGTGATCCTATCTATCTTGCAAATTTTGCAGCCTAAAGCCTCTGCTGAAAGTCGTCAGCTTTTCTGCTGGCTTTGCAGAGGGAAGAAGGGGAAGGGAAAGTGCCAAGGTTTCTGTGTCTTTTACTTGTGTCAGAGGAGTGTAATGATGACTTTGTTTCCCATTTAGAGAGAGGACATAGATGATAGAGTAGTATTTTCACCCAAAGTACCTGAAATCAAACACACCTCCCACTGTGATAATTCATTTATTTATTTCTAAAGGTCCCCATCTGGTCTACATGAGAAATTCATATTCCTTCTATTAACGTAACTTTGACCTTATTTCTTAAATGCAAATAACTAATAATGCTAGCCTTATTATAACACAAGAGCATCTGCCTTTCCTTGCCCTGGGAGTTGTCTTATATTAACAGGTAATGAAGGGTGCTGTGCTTATTTGCTTCTCCCCAATTCCTGGGTTTATTCCTGAACACTAGGAGAGATGGGAAAGAAATTCAGTTCACCAAATCCCTTCTTATAAAATAATTTGTGCTGTGGTGTCTGTGAAATTAGTAATCCAGGAGCCGTGTAGCCTCTAAAGAATTCTTGTTTTCTCTCTTCTCAATCTAAACACTCTAGGTTTTGTGTCCTGTGCCAGATAGAAATGTTCCCAGACATCTGTATGAAGCATTCAGTTTTTTTTTTTTTTTCAAACTTTCAACATAAAATAAACTAGAACTAAAATTGTAGGTGCTTTTATTTATAGAAGAGATACATGTATCAGGATAATCTACAAAATTTAGCTTAGAACACTTATGCTATGTGTTCTTAGACAGTAATAGCACTATCTTTTCAGTCATTTACATCCCTAAATCTTTTGGTTGCTATTTCTTTTTAATATTAAAAAAATCATATAAAAGCACTTATAGTTGCTGTTTGCAAAGAATATTTTTACAAATAGTTATAATTATTCATTTTTAGAAATAACTATCAAATGCTACGTTTTTCTTAGATTTTTATAAAAGTGTACTTCATGCTTTTAACTGTTATCAAAAAAGACCTTCAACCTTTTAGTCTGTTTGTAATAATTTGATAGATAAAATTTATCAGATCTTCAATTTTTCTGAACATGCTCACATTTTCTCTTTCACCTATATCGTGGTACCTGCTTCTTTTTCTGGTTTATCTGAAGCTTGCCATTTAGCCCTTAATTCTTCACTAATCTTTAATCTCACACTTGTAAAATGAGCTGTTTATCACCCCTGGTCCCTACCATTCATATATTTTCCTTTCTTTTCATTTTTCTCTGTATTTTTTGACCAGTTTATTTTTTTTCTTTGCCTATTACTTGGACCTCATCATTGTCAAATATATTTCTCTTTACTAACTGCTATTTATCTTGTAAAATTATACAGTATAACTGTATTTTCATCATTCTGTTGCTAGATTTTATCTCCTTTCCAAATGTGTTAGATCTAATGATACTGTGTGGAGGTAATAGTAATTGCATTTTATGCCTCTACTGCTCCAAATGAACTAAGTACCATTATCCATTTTACAAGTTTATTGTCACCCACAGTGTCATGTGCCAGCCATGAGTGGCCCTAGGGATACAAAGATGAACAAGTTATAGTTTCTGAAGTCAAGAACCTTATAAAGTAAGCTACCAATGAATGTCTGATCCATATAATCTATTGGTTTACAATGGCAGATAATTCATAGCCACAAGTTCGTAATGATGGCAAATTATTGTAATTCTCCATATTGATATTTGAGCTGTTATTGATATTGGAATTATATATGCTAACCACTCCTTTGAAGAGCCCTAGTGGTGCAGTGGTTAAAGCACTTGGCTGCTAACTGAAAGGTTAGTGGTTTCAACCCCCCAACCACTCTATGGGAGAAAGATGTGACATCTTTCATATGCTTCCATAAAGATGACAGCCTTGGAAACCTATGGGGCAGTTGTACTCTGTCCAATTGGATCTCTATCAGTTGGAATTGGCTTGAGGGCAATGGGTTAACTACTGCCTTAGCATTGCTGGAGAGTAAGGTAGTCTGTATAGTTAATATTTCTAAATAATTGAGAGATTTCTAGGTTCTTGGCTTATTTTAAAGGTTTTTTTTTAATTGTACTTCAGGTGAAGGCTTACAGAACAAATAGTTTCTCATGAAACAGTAGTACACATATTGTTTTATGACATTGGTTAACAAACCCACAACATGTCAACCTTGTAACTTCTCAACCTTTTTTTTTGGTGAAAATACCCGTAGCCAAAGATACACCATTTCAAAAATTTCTACATGCACAGTTCAGTGATATTGACTACGCTCTTCCAATTGTGCTGTTATTCTCACTTAAGATAAAGGCTTACAGAACAAAATAGTTTCTCATTTAACAGTTACTACAAATGTTGCCCTATGACAATGGTTAACAATCTCACAACACATCAACAATATCCTTACTCAACCTTGGGTTCCCTATCACCAGCTTCCTTGTCTCCTTCTGCCTTCTGGCCCTTGTCACTGGACTACTGTACCTTGTTAGTCTCATTTGGTTTTATGGGGCTGTCCACTCCCAGGCTGAACGGTGAACCTCGGAGGTAACTTCACCACTGAGCTAAAAGGGTGTCTGGGGACCATACTCTCGGGGTTTCTCCAGTCTCCTTTAGGTCAGTAAATCTGGTCTTTTTTTTGTGAGTTAGAATTACGTTCTCCATCCTTCTCCAGCTCTGTCCAGAACCCTCTGTTGTGATCCTGGTCAGAGCAGTCAGTGGTGGTAGCCGGGTACCATCTAGCTGTACTAGACTCAGTCCGGTGGAGGCCTTGGTAGCTGTGGACAATTAGTCCTTTGGACTAATCTTTTCCTTATATCCTGTTCTCTTCATTCTCCCTTGCTCCCGAAGGGATGAGACCAGTGGAGTATCTTAGATGGCCGCTCACAGGCTTTTAACACCCCAGACACTACTCACCAAGGTAGAATGTAGAGCATTGTCTTTATAAGCTGTTTCATGCCATTTGAGCTAGATGTTCCCTGAGACCATGGTCCCCACAGCCCTCCGCCCAGCAATTCAGTTCCTCAGGGAGTTTGGATGTGTCTGTGGAGCTTCCATGACCTTTCCTTGTACAAGATGTGCTAGTTTCCCCTGTATTGTGTACTGTCTCACCCTTCACCCAAGATACCACTTATCTATTGCCTGTTTAGTATTTCCCCCCCACCCCTCCCATCCCTGGTAACCAACAGAGATTGTTACATTTTGTGTGTGAACTTTTTCATGGGTTTTTACAATAGAGGTCTCATACAATATTTGTCCTTTTGTGATTGACTTATTTCATTCAGCATATTGTCCTCCAGTTTCATTCATGTTATGAGATGCTTCACAGATTCATTGTTGTTCTTTCTCGTTGCATAGTACTCCATTGTGTGTATGTACCGTAGTTTGTTTATCCATTCATCTGTTGATGGGCATCTAGGTTGTTTACATCTTTTTGCTATTGTGAACAATGCTGCCATGAACATAGGTGTGCATATGTCTATTCTAGTGACTCTTATTTCTCGAGGATATATTCCTAGGAGTGGGATTGCTGGATCGAGTGGTATGTCTATTTCTAGCTTTCTGAGGAAGCACCATATCATTTTCCAAAATGGTTGTATCATTTTCCATTCCCACCAGCAGTGCCTAAGAGTTCCGATCTCCCTGCAGCCCCTCCAACATTTGTTATTTCCAGTGTTTTTGATTCGTGCCAGTAATGCCAGGGTGAGATGGTATCTCATTGTGGTTTTAATTTGCATTTCTTGAATGGCTAGTGATCGTGAGCATTTCCTCATGTGTCTGTTGGCCATTTGGATGTCTTCTTTAGAAGTGTCTGTTCATTTCCTTTGCCCATTTTTAAATAGGATTATTTGTCTTTTTGTTGTAGAGGTGTTGGATTTTCTTGTAGATTATGGAGATTAGACCTTTGTCTGACTTGTACTGTCCAAAATTTTTTTCCCAGTCTGTAAGATTCTCTTTTTACTCTTTTGGTGAAGTCTTTTGAAGAGCATAGGTGTTTGATTTTTAGAAGATCCCAGTTATCTAGCTTATCTGTTGGGGTTTGTGTGTTGATGGTTATGGTTTGTATCCTGTTAATGCCGTGTATTAAGGCCTGTAGTGTTGGTCCTATTTTTTCTTCTATGAACTTTATAGTTTTAGGCTTCATATTCAGGTCTTTGATCCATTTTGAAGTTGTTTTTGTATACGGCGTGAGGTGTGGGTCCTGTTTCATTTTTTTGCAGATGGCTATCCAGTTTTGCCAGCACCATTTGTTAAAAAGACTGTCTTTTCCCCATTTGATGGACTTTGGGCCCTTGTCGAAGATCAGGTGACTGTAGGTGGATGGATTTACATCTGGGTTCTCAATTCTGTTCCATTGGTCAATGTATCTGTCATTGTACCAGTATCAGGCTGTTTTGACTACTGTAGCTGTATAGTAGGTTCTGAAGTCAGGTAGTGTGAGTCCTCCAACTTTATTCTTCTTCTTCAGTAGTGCTTTACTTATACGGGGCTTCTTCCCTTTCCATATAAAGTTAATGATTAGTTTTTCCATCTCTTTGAAGAATGTTGTTGGTATTTGGATCCGAATTCCATTGTATTTGTAAATTTCTTCAGGTAGAATTGACATTTTCACAATGTTGAGTCTGCTTATACATGAGCATGGAATGGTTTCCATTTATTTAGATCCCTTTGGGTTTCATGCAGTAGTGTTTTGTAGTTTTTTTTGTATAGGTGTTTTACATCCCTGGTCACATTTATTCCTAAGTATTTTATCTTTTTAGGGGCTATTGAAAATGGTATTGTTTTCCTGATTTCCTTTTCATCGTTCTCCTTATTGGTGTATAGGAATCCAACTGATTTTTGGATGTTTATCTTGTATCCTGTTACTCTGCTGAATCTTTCTATTAGTTCCAGTAGATTTCTTGTGGAGTCTTTAGGGTTTTCTATGTATAGTATCATATCATCTGCAAACAGGGACAGTTTAACTTCTTCATTACCAATTTGGATGCCCTGTATTTCTTTTTCTTGCTTTATTGCTCTAGCTAGAACTTCCAGCACAATGTTAAATAGAAGTGGTGATAAAGGGCATCCTTGTCTTGTTCCTGTTTTCAAGGGGAATGTTTTCAGCCTCTCTCCATTAAGAATGATGTTGGCCATTGGTTTTGCATAGATGCCCTTTATTATGTTGAGAAATTTCCCTTCTATACCTATTTCATTGAGAGTTTTTATCAGGAATGGGTGTTGGACTTTGTCAAATGCCTTTTCTGCATCAATTGAGATGATCATGTGATTCTTTTCTTTCCTTTTATTTATGTGGTGGATTACATTGATTGATTTTCTAGTGTTGAACCATCCTTGCATACCTGGTATGAATCCTACTTGGTCATGGTTTATTATTTTTTTGATATGATGCTGAATTCTACTGGCTAGAATTTTGTTCAGAATTTTTGCATCTATATTCATGAGAGATATTGGTCTGTAATTTTCTTTTTTTTGTGACGTCTTTGCCTGGTTTTGGTATCAGTGTTATGCTGGCTTCATAGAATGAATTTGGAAGTGTTGCTTCCTCTTCTATGCTCTGAGAAAGCTTGAGTAGTACTGGTACAAGCTCTTCTGTAAATGTTTTGTAGAATTCTCCAGTGAAGCCATCTGGGCCAGGGCTTTTTTTGGTTGGGAGTTTTTTTAATTACCTTTTCAATCTCTTCTCTTGGTATGGGTCTGTTCAGATTTTCAACATCACTTTGTTGTAGTTTGGGTAGGCTGTGTGTTTCTAGAAATTTATCCATTTCCTCTAGATTTTCAAATTTGTTGGAGTTTAGTTTTTCATAATATTCTGTTATAATCCTTCTTATTTCTGTTGGGTCTGTTGTAATGTTTCCCATTTCATTTCTTATTTGGGTTATTTGTGTCCTCTCCTGTTTTTCTTTTGTCAGTCTGGCCAGTGGTTTGTCAATTTTGTTGATTCTTCCCAAGAACCAACTTTTGGTTTTGTTGATTCTTTCTATTGTTTTTCTGTTCTCTATTTCTTTTATTTCTGTTCTGATCTTTACTGTTTCCTTTCTTCCGGTGGTTGTGGGCTTTTTCTGCTGTTCTCTTTCTATATGTTTGAGTTCTGTCGTTAATGTTTTGATTTTGTCCCTTTCTTCTTTTTTGATATGTGCATCTATTGCTGTAAATTGTCCTCTGAGGACTGCCTTTGCTGTGTCCCATAGGTTTTGGTATGATGTGTTTTCATTCTCATTTGATTCTAGGAATTTTTTGAATCCATCTCTGATTGTTTCTATTACCCAGTGATGTGGCAGCAGGGTATTATTCAGTTTCCATGTAATTGATTTTTTTTCCTTGCTGTTTCTACTGTTAATTTCTACCTTGATGGCGTTGTGGTTAGAGAAGATACTTTGAATTATCTCAACGTTTTGGATCTTGTTGAAGATTGCTCTCTGGCCTAAGATGTGGTTTATTCTGGAGAACATTCCATGTGCATTGGAAAAGAATGTGTACTTTGCTGCAGTTGGATGGAGTGTTCTATATATGTCTATGAGGTCAAGTTGGCTGATTGTACCCTTTAGGTCTTCTGTATCTTTGCTGAGTTTCTTCTTAGTTCTGTCCTTTACTGAGAGTGGTGTGTTGAAGTCTCCTAGTATTAGTGTGGAACTGTCAATTTCTCTTTTCAGTGTTGTTAGAGTTTGTTTTATGTATTTTGGAGCCCTGTCATTGGGTGCGTAGATGTTTATTATGGTTATGTCTACATGATGGATCGTCCCCTTAATCATTATATAGTGTCCTTCTTTGTCTTTTATAGTGGATTTTGTTTTAAAGTCTGTTTTATCTGAGATTAGTATTGCCACTCCTGCTCTTTTTTGGTAGTTGTTAGCTTGATATATTTTTTCCCAACCTTTGACTTTTAATAAATTCACATCTTTGTTTCTAAGGTGTGTCTCTTGTAGACAGCATATTGATGGATCCTGTTTTCTTATCCATTCTGTCACTCTCCGTCTCTTTATGGGTGCATTGTGTCCATTTATATTCACTAAGTATTGATAGATGTGAGTTTGTTGGTGTCATTTTGTAGTGCTTTTTTTTTGTGGTGCTGAAGTTTTCTTTGTTCTTCTTACTCTCTTGTGCTGTTAGTTCTGTTTGTGGGTTTTTTTTTTTTTCATTTGTTTTTGTAGGTTTTGTTTTTGCTGAGACTGTGTTTTTCCTTTTTTTTTTATGAGTGTGTTTGTTAACTTTCTTTGTGGTTACCATGAATTTTACCCCTATCTTTCTAAGTTTGAGGCAGTCTACCATTACTTGGTATCACCTTGCCTTCCTCTCCATTAGAAGGTTCTATACCTATGCCGTTTATTCCCTCTTTTATTGTTTTGATGTTGTTGTCATTTACTGATTAACTGCTCTGATTCCCTGTTGTATTTCTTTTGGTTTGGGATAGTCCTTGAGAGTTCATTTCCTAGATTCGTATCTGGCTTGTATGATCCTGTGTCCTAGGTTCTGCCTGTGAGCTGAAGCTGTTTGTCCTCAGATCAAAGAACTCCCTTTAATAATTCTTGTAAGTTTAGTTTGACTTTTACATATTCCCTTAATTTCTGTTTATTTGGAAATGACCTAATTTCACCATTAGATTTGAACAAGAGTTTTGCAGGATATATTATTCTTGGCTGGCAATTTTTTCTTTCAAGATTTTATAAATGTCATCCCATTGCCTTCTTGCCTTCATTGTTTCTGCCAAATAATCTGAGCTTAGTCTTATTGTTTCTCCTCTGTATGTGATTTCTTGTTTTTCACAAGCTGCTCTCAGGATTCTTGTTTGTCTTTGGTTTTGGCAAGTGTGATTATGATATGCCTTGGTGATTTTCTTTTGGGGTCTCTCTTATATGGGGTTTGTTGAGCTTCTTGGATGGTCAGCTTTTCATCTTTCATGATATTGGGGAAGGTTTCTGTCAGCAGTTCTTCAATTATCCTCTCTGTGTTTTCTCCCCCTGTTCTGGAATTCCAATCACTTGCAAATTTTTGCTTTTGATTGTATCCCACATAACTCTCAGGGTCTCTTCATTTTTCTTGTACTTTTTTTTGAGTTTTCCTGAAACAGAGTTGTATCCAAGTGTTTGTCTTCAATTCCACTGATCCTCTCTTCCACCGTTTCAAATCTGCTTCTCATCCCTTCTATGACACCGTCCATTTCTGAAATCTTGTTTAGCTTTTGGATTTCTAATTGTTGTCTTTGTATAATTTCTAGTTGTGAATTTATTTTGGCATTTTGTTCCTGCATTTTTTCCTGAATTCTTCCAATTCTTTGTCGGTATTTCCCATGAATTTGTCTATTTTTTCCTCATGTTTGTCAGTTTTTTGCCTCAGATCTTTGAGAATTCTTAGTATTAGAGATTTGAATTCCCTATCAGGTAGTTCAAGTGCCTTTTCTTCCACTGGAGAGTCATCTGGTGTTTTATTTTGGACGCCTACTGGAACCATCCTGTCCTGTTTTTGTAAATGTTCTGATATTGTCTCCTGTCTTCAGGGCATTCAGTAGTTATTTTTCTCATTTATTGATTGTAGATTTGTTTGTTTCATTTCCCTTTTTTGTTTTTTATTTGACTATGTCTGAGCAGGAGGACTGTGTGTTCTTTGTTGTTTGCTTATCTGTGGGCACAATACTTTTTGCCTCCTTCTCCAATTGGCAGGGTCAGTCACTCAGATATGGTATGGCAGGGCAGGTCTAGCTGAAGAGGAGTTACTGGGACAGGTTGTTTGTGGCACTTACTATAGCCACCAGAGCAGGTCGGTAATCAGTGCAGGGCAGGTTCCAGTATGCCGTCCCTGTGCTGCTTGGTGGTGTGATGTCAAGGACATGGTGCAGGTAGGCAGGATGCAGCGGGGAGATTGTTATGTGTAGAGCTAAGATGGATTTGGGAGAGAGGAGAGAGACACAGGAGCCAAAAACGTACAAACAAGCAAAAAAGAATGCTAGGGGAGCTTGCCGTTGGAGTGGAGAGATGAGAGACTATGAAATGGAGAAAAACAGAAAGGGGAAGAGGAAGAAGAGAAAAGAAAAGAATGAATAAATAAAAATCAGAAAGATTAAAGAACCTCAAAGTTCCCTGGGATCCCACTGGTGCAGCTATGAGGTCTGTGGAAGTCTCTCTCAGGTGTTGCAGTACAGCCTGGCTAGGAGGCAGAGAGGTATACAATGCCAGGTATTCAGGGAACAGAAAGAGAAAGAAGATATAGAGAGACGAGAAACTGAGCAATGAAGAAAGACAAAAAGGGAAAAAGAGGGAAAAGAAAACAAATAAAATTAAAAAGAAAAAGAAAAAGAACAAGAAAGGCCCCCCAAAAAACAGGAAAAAAAAAAACCCAATGAAGAAAGAAATGCTCTCAGGGATCCCTCTGCACGTCTGTGCAAGCTGAGGGGGAAATCTCCTTGCCACACATCACCGCCTGGCCATAAAGGGCTCCCAACTCAAGAAAAGGAAAAGAAAACAAACAAACAATTCAAAACAAACAAATGAACAAAAGCCATGGGATCCCACCAGCGTGGCAGCCCAGACCGGGAAGCAGTTCCACATGCGAATGGAGCTCCACAGCCCCTCAGGAAGAAGCAAAGATGGCGCACAGGGCCAGGTATTTGAGCAAAAGGAGGGGGAGGTGGTGAGAAGGAAGGAAGAAATCAAAAGAAGCAGAAAAAAGAGCAACGCTAGCAGCCAACAAATGGCACTCAGAGAGCCAGCTAGTGCAGGCTGGTGTTTCTCGGACAAGAGACTGTGTCCGCGGGAAGCAGAGGGCGCCGAGTGTGGGTGAAGAAGGGTAGGGAGTGGGAAAGCATCTATCACAAATTACTGGAACTCTCAGCCCCTCAGGAAGAAGCAAAGTTGGTGCACGGAGCCAGGTATTTGAGCAAAAGGAGGGGGAGGTGGTGAGAGGTAAGGAAGAAATCAAAGGAAGCAGAAAAAAGCAATACCAGCAGCGAACAAATGGCACTCAGAGAGCTGGCCTGTTTCGGTGTGTGGAATCCAAGCAGCTGGTGTTTCCTGGACAAGAGATTGTGGCCGCGGGAAGCAGAGGAGGCAGAGTCGGGGTGAAGAAGGGTTGGGGGGTGGGAAAGCGTATATCACAGATTACTGGTTGTTTTGTCTCCCACTGGATGCTCCTTGAGGCTGCTTTCTCGTACCCCCTGTTTGCTGGTCTCCTATAGGAGTCAAAATGACAGATCCGCGCTGCGTTAGCTGGTAGGGGACCTCTGCATGAATCTCTCCTCGCTCTCCATTCTCTGTCAGTTTTCTCACTCCATTTAGTGCTTGGCTGAGTTCTTTATCTCTTCATTTTGTGTTTTAGGGTTTCAGGATTGTTGTATTCTCTGTTCAGCTTAGTTTTTCGGATCTTTGCTGTGGAGGGGCTGTGTGGTGCTTCTGCCTAGAGTGCCATTTTGCCGGTACTCTTATTTTAAAGGTTTTGATGGGAATCAGTTAAAAATGTACTATACGTTTCTTGCATAGCCTTTTATGGATGATGTGGTCTAGTAGATGGAAAGAATGGGGAGTGTGATTGTCATGAAGGCATTATAAAATAACAATATAAAATAGTGACCAAAGTTAAGATTCATTTTTTATTTTAGATAATACTTTGTTGTAGTTTCGGTAAAAGCTTACACAGAAGATTAGGTTCCCATTCAATAATTTCTACACAGATTTTTCAGTGACATTGGTTACACTCTTCACAGTGCATGAACATTCTCATTATATCTGTTCTTGATGTACCATTTCCAGTAATCTAGTTTCCCTGGTCCCTTACCTTCTCATCTTTTTTTTTACGTAATGTTTTATCTTTTGGTTAAGATTCATTTTTATATAATCATAGAGTAAAATATACATTCACATTTTTCAAATTGTTTTTATTTAGAAAATGCAATTAACAGTATTTTTTACATTTATCAGGAAAAAACTAGTTGACATTTATTAATTGCCTACTGTGACAGTGGCTTGGCCTGACATGTGTTATCTTATTTATCATCCTAGCTGACCTATTGCTTTGACCTCAAATACCTAGTTAGTTTATTCTACCATATATGATGTTTTTAAATATTGGAAATAGATAACACAAATTAAAATTTGTAGTTTTTATCTAGTATTTTTGTACATAGGCAGTCTTTTCTTTGTGATCAATTTATGTGCATATCTTAAAAGTGAAAGTTCCGTTAAAAAGAACCGACTCAGCCAAATGTCTGCTCAAATACCCTTCTCCTAGATGGTACAAATTATAATTTCCTTTCTACTGCCCTTGCCTATTATTGAAAAGCTCCATTTCTCAAACTTTGGTCCCCACTTTCACTTCTTTTTCTAATGTTAGTACCAGATGAAGTCTGCAATAGTAGGACTAGAAATCATAAAAATCCATGAAGAAGAGAGATCGGGCTCTGAGAACACTTCTGTTTTCCACTCTTTAGTGTTCATATAGGTTGTGTTCCTTGGACCCTGTCCTGCCTTTGCTTTTATATAACCCAATGACCTTCTGAAAGTTTACTTGAGAGACTGTTGAGTTGAGGGTTTATAAAATCAAGTTCAAATTTACTTCAGTCCTGTGTATATACACATATCCTTCATTATCTCTTCTTAAAAATATTTAATTGTGCATATATTACAGTTTAGGTTCCCATTATGTTACAGTTTAGGTTTCCATTCAACAGTTTCTACCCAAATTATTCAGTGACATTGGTTACATTCTTCATAATGTGTGAACATTCTCAATATTTCTTTCTGGCTATTCCATTTCCATTAATTGAGTTTCTCTGCCCTCTTACATTCTCATCTTTGTTTTAAAGTAGTTATTGATCATTTGGTATCATATAGATGGTTTTTTAAAGGATCACAGTACTCAGGTGATATTCTTTATTTTATGAGCCAATCTCTTATTTAACTAAAAGACACTAGTTTTGGTTCAAGGTTTAAAGAATATCTCAGGACAATAATCTTGGGGAGGCTTCCAGTCTCGTATGGCCCAGTAAGTCTGGTTTTCTTTGTGTGTTTGTTTTTTTTTTTTTTTAAGTAATTTGAGGTTCTGTACCACATTTTTCTCCCATTCTTTCAGGGTCCATCTATTGTGGCCCTGGGATGATTGGTAGTGGTAGCTGGGTACCATCTAGTTCTGGTCTCAGGGTAGGTGAGGCCGTGGTTCATGTAGACTATTAGTCCTGTAGATTAGTTTCTTCTTTGAGTCTAGTGTTTGGCTTTCTTCTTTCTCTTTTCCTTTGAATGAGTAGAGACCAATAGTTGTATCTTAGATGGCCACTCACAAGCTTCTAAGACCCCAGATGCTACTCACCAAACAATGATGTGGAACATATACTTCATAAATGATATTATGCCATTTGACCGAGATGTCCCATGAAACTGTGGTGCTAATCCTTCAAACCCAGGAAACCAATTCTGTGAGGTTATGTCTTAAGAAGTAGACATGGGAATCCTACGGAGCAATTCTCCTCTGTCCTATAGAGTTGCTATGAGTCAGAATCCACTTGACGGCAATGGGTTAAGACGTATGTGTAACTCTGACCCCTAATGTGCTGTATTATATATATAAATATATGTGCGCACAGTTCACATACATATATATACAGTTATGCATACACCTATATATACACACGTATACGCTTATATATATGTACGTATACACATATATGTCTGCATATATACATATATCCCGCACATATATTTTTTGGTTGTTGTTGCTGTTGTTTCATGATTATAATGCCGTAACAGTTAACAAAAGGTCCTTTTTTCTTGTGTACATTTTAGTGACATCATTTACCTTCATCAAGCTGTGTACACTTCACCCTCATTCAGTGTTACCTTTTTCCGTCACCAAAAATAATGAGTGTCTACCATCTAGAGATGGATTCCCCTGTTCTCTCCCTCTCCCCATCCCTAGTAACCACAAATGAGCATTAGTTTCTGAATATTTGTCTGTTCATGTCGTTTCATAAAAGTGAGAACATGAAATATTTATCTTTTTGTGACTGACTTATTTCACTCAATATAATGTCCTTCAGGTTAATCCACCTTCCAAGATGTTTTGGAAACTCATTTTTCTTTATTGCTAAATAGTATTCCATTGTATGTATGTATCACGTTTTACTTGTCCATTCATCCATTGATGGGCACTCAGGTTGTTTCCTTCTTTTTGCTATTGTGAGTAGTGCTGCAATAAACCATAGGCGTGCATATCCTTGTATCTACTTTCCTTGTACAAAGGGGTAGAGTGTGAGATGAGGGACATTATTTTTGGTAGTAACCAGTCTTAGAAAATCAAAATATTAGAAAATCAAAAAAGGTTTTTATTTAGGGAAAGGATTATAGGGAAAAAAATCTGTAAAAATATATTTACTTCCACAATGCACTGAGAGGGAAACTTTGGGTAAAATATAAGTCAATTCCTAGGACCCCCAGAAGAGGGTGATAAGGAACCAGTAAACCAAGACATTCTCTGTATGTCTTACTATATTCTCTTGAAAATACACTCCTGGCCCTTCACTCTTTCTATTTCCCGTTACTAATGTCTTACTGGACCCTTGTCTCAAGCCTTGGGATTCACTAACATGAAATAGGTGTGGTTCTCTTTTCTAGAGGCAAAAGAAATAGTTACATTATTTCCAACTTTAGAAGTACATCAGAAGGCAGCTGGCTTTGTCATAGTGTTGGAGAGTCATCATCAGATTTTCCTTCCAAAACATATTTTCTGCTACCTGACACCATGCTTGCGTGTTCACCATTAAAAAAAAAAAAAAAGATTTCTTAGAGGCTTTTAAAAAATGTTTTTATTTCAAGGAAATCTTATTAAAAGGCAAATTTCCCCAGAGAAGTAATTAGTTTATTATGGTGTATGCTGCTTTTGTGCCATAACAGCAGAGTTCGTAGTCACAACACAAACTGTGTGGCCCACAAAGCTTAAGATATTAACTATATGGCCTTCTACGAAAAAGTTTTACTGGTTTAGAGTGTAGCTCTGAAATTTAAATTGCCTGGATTTGAATACCAGCTTTTACTTAGCTCCATGACCTTAGACAAGTAACTTAAAGTCCCAGTGTCTGCTTTCTTATCTGTAAGATGGAATAATAATAGAAAACACTTGGGACTGTGTCTGTGTCTAAAACATAGCGCTCAATGAGTATTAGCTCTTAAACAGAACTAGAATCAGAATATAAAATTTACTTTGGATTGACTTACTCTGTTGAAATGAATTTGTTATATTGATCAGTTTTGATGATCCGATTGACTGAATTTAAAGTCCTGATTCAGTGTGGGTCAGTGGCTACCGCTGAACATTTGCAACAGTTGTGCTGAGCTCAATCCATATGGAAGTTTTGCAAATAATAATTTTAAAATAGCTACTATAAAAAAAAACCAAAAAAAGCAACTGTAAAATTCTTTAGTAATTCTGTATCTTTTCAAACAGACAGCAGCATCCATATTTTCTATTTTGGCTCATCTTTCTGCAGTTAAGTCTAGACAAGGGGTACTTTATCAGTTTATGTTAGGGACTGAGCATGGAACCCAGCCACAGGTTGTACTTTCATACTGATCTCATTTGTTGAAGTGTAGTGAACTTGGTCGCACTGAAATCCACTCAGCAAAGCCCAGTAGCAAAAGAGTTGGTTGAAACCAGGCCAGAGGTAATATCAGTGAAGCAAAAGGATTTTATTAGGGATGGCAACTGATTCTTTGAACAAGCTAAAAGTGCATTTTAGAAATATGAACCTGAAAAATCTGTTGGGTAGGATAGTTAACGTATGGCTTTTGACATACATTGAAACATTAAAGTTTTCTCCAAATGCTTTTTGATCAATTTTCTTGATAAACATGCAGTGTCTATATTGCTAAGAAGACACTGTCACAATGACAGATTATCTGAAACAAAGGTATGCAAAAGAATGTGTCGTGTTGAATAATGGCACATGTATCACTATATTTAGTAATCTTAGTTGGATGTTTGATCATTTAAATACAAAATGGAAAATGAGCTAAGCATTTGTGTGTGTGTGTGTGTGTGTGTGTATAATGGTACTGTAAATGACTTTCAGAATATAATATATGATACAACTAGAATTCCTCTTATATGGGAAGGTATGTGTGCTTAGGGGATTGTAGAATCCTTGAGAAATATCTTCATAGGAATGTATTTCCTAGGGATGATGGATTTGAGATTCTGTATTTGTCTTTTATATGATAGTCTAGACCTACCTGATCTATAAAGCAGTGCAAATATTCAACCAAAATCTGTCTTGGAATGGGCATTCCTTATTTTCAGGGATCAGAAATCTTAGAGGTAAATGAATTATCAGGATCAGCATAGTGATTGTACATAAAGATTACTGATACAATTTAAAGAGAGTCACGGACATGGTAACAGAATGATATATTATTCATTATCCAATTTCAAATTCAGTCTTTGAATTAAACCTGAGCCAAAAGAGTTGGTTTCTCTTTATGCTGAACATTTGAAGGTGGAATATGCAGTCAGATGTTTTATATGAGAATTGAAGTAACATTATTGTTGTTACGTGCCATTGAGTCAGTTTTGACTCATAGCGACCCTACGTACAACAGAACAAATCACTGCTCTGTCCTGCGCCATCCTCACAATCCTTGCTATGTTTGAACCCATTGCAGCAGCCACTGTGTCAATCCATTTCATTGAGGGTCTTCCTCTTTTTCATTGACCCTCTACTCTACCAAGCACTAAAGCAGGGACTGGACCTTCCTGATGACAAAGTCATCAGTTCTTCTTAGGTCTTCCTTATTCATTATCAACTTTTCTCATGCATAAGAGGTGATTGAAAATATCATGGTTTGGGTCAGGTGGACCTTAGTCCTCAAAGTGACATCTTTGCTTTTCAACACTTTAAAGAGGTCTTTTGCAGCACGTTTCTCCTATGCAACATGTCCTTTGATTTCTTGACTGCTACTTCCATGGGTGTTCATTGTGGACCCACATAAAATGAAATCCTTGACAACTTCAATCTTTTTTCTGTTTATTGTCATGTTGCTTATTACTATTAAGTTGTGATGATTTTTACTTTCTTTATGTTGAGGTGTAATCCTTACTGAAGGCTGTAGTCTTTGATCTTCATCAGTAAGTGCTTCAAGTCCTCTTTGCTTTCAGCAAGCAAGGTTGTGTTATCCGCATATCGTAGGTTGTTAATGAGTCTTCCTCCAAGCCTGATGCTGCATTCTTCTTCATATAGTCCAGTTTCTTGAATTATTTGCTCAGCATACAGATTGAATAAGTATGATGAAAGGATGCAACCCTGAAGCACACCTTTCCTGATTTTAAACCATGCAGTACAGTATCCCCTTGTACTGTTTTAGTGACTGCCTCTTGATCTATGTACAGGTTCCTCATGGGCACAATTAAGTGTTCACTGGAATTCCAATTCTTTGGATTGTTAATCCATAATTTGTTATAATCCACACAGTTAAATGCCTTTGCATAGTCAATAAAATACAGGTAAACATCTTTCTGGTATTCTCTTCTTTCAGCCAAGATCCATCTGACATCAGCAATGAAATCAGAAACACTAGTCATTACTCATTCTGTAAAGTTATGGCCTGTAATTTTGGGAGTCACATTTCTTAACAGTGTTTATTGTTACCATTCACATTCTTAGATAGTTATTTGAGTAATAGGAAAAAATGTTAACAACTAAGGTTTACTGTTGTTGTTGTTAAACCCCTAATCACCTAACTTATTTTGATTTTTAAGTTTTCTTGTGTAATCTGAAACTAAAGAGCCAGATATAATGGGATTAACATGAGAACCCATCAATCCTTCCTCCTCCCAAATAACAAAGAAATAGCATTGTTTTTTATTTCCTATCACTCCATTAATACCTCTTGGTGTCAGAGGTGGGAATCACTAAGTATGACTCTGAATAGCTCATTTGTCTCAAAAGACAGAATTGAAGTTAAATAACTTATCCTTGGTTAACATTAGATTCTGACATTTAAATATTTCTTATTACAGGAGGACAACAATGAGCTTTCTCTAGTTTTTCTGGTTCTCTTCTATGATTGTAAATATCACCTACCTGCTTAAAACTCATAGTTTATGCTCCAACTCAAAACATTTATTTAGAAACTCAGACTTACAGATCCAGTTGCCTACTTGACATCTCCACTTAAATATCTCATATAAAATATTAAACTTCTGTTTTTAGTTCCTGCTTTCAATTCTTTTTTTTAAATTGTACTTTAAATAAAGGTTTATAGGACAAATAGTTTCTCATTAAAAGTTAGTACACATATTGTTTTATGACACTGGTTAACAACCCCACAACATGTCAGCACTGTCCCTTCTCAACCTTGGGTTCCCTATTACCAGCTTTCCTTTCCCTTCCTGCCTTCTAGTCCTTGTCCCTGGACTGTTGTGCCCCATCAGTCTCGTTTTGTTTTTTGGAGCTGTCTAATCTTTGGCTGAACGGTGAACCTCGGAAGTGACTTCATTACTGAGCTAAAAGGGTGTCTGGGTGCCATACTCTTGGGGTATCTCCAGTCTCTGTCAGGCCAGTAAGTCTGGTCGTTTTTTGTGAGTTAGAATTTTGTTCTACATTTTTCTCCAGCTCTGTCCAGAGCCCTCTGTTGTGATCCTGGTCAGAGCAGTCAGTGGTGGTAGCCAGGCATCATCTAGTTGTACTGGACTCAGTCTGGTGGAGGCCGTGGTAGTCGTGGTCAGTTAGTCCTTTGGACTTAATCTTTTCCTTGTATTTTGTTTTCTTCATTCTCCCTTGCTCCCGAAGGGGTGAGACCAGTAGAGTATTTTAGATGGAAACATATTAAACTTTTTAATGTGAAGTAAAACATACATGCATAAAAGTGCCTTACCTCCACCTCTCCAGTAACCACTATCCTAATTCCTCACAACATTAATTAGTTTGGTGGCCTTTTTGAACGTAATAATAATCTTATTATGTATATTCATAATACTTTAACTTTATTGCAGTTATCGATATACTTATTTGTTGTTTATTATGTGTCTTACGTAAGCTGTATGCTACTTGAGTACAAGGTTTTATCTGTCATATATCATAGCATAGCTAAACGAAAGGGTAGAGGTTCAAGTCCACCCAGAAGTGCCTTTAGAAGTAAGCCCTGGCGACCTACTTCTGAAAAATCAGTCCCTGAAAACCCTATAGAGCACAGTTCTGATACACATTAGGGTTGCCATGAGTCAGAGTCTACTCAATGGCAGCTGGTTTTTGTTTTAGCCGTACATGTGTATAAATGTGTACAAATGTGTGTGTATATAACCTGAAGAGTTTAGGTTTTGATCGTGACTGTTCTATTTAAATACCTAAGATGGCTAAAGCATGTAGGGCGATGGGCGGTGGTGGTGGTTCCTTCATTAATTGGTGTTTAGCATGTGCTCATCCTGTATTTATAGGAGAGTCATGTGATTAACTTTAAAAAATGATATTTAGCAGTTGCTAACCAAAAGGTCAGCAGTTCAAATCTACCAGACACTCTTTGGAAACTCTAAGTGGCAGTTCTACCCTGTCCTATAGGGTCACTATGAGTCAGAATTGACTCAACGGCAATGGGTTTGGTTTAATTTAAGTGCTTTAAAAACATTAATTACTTACAAAGATTTTTTTTAAAGAACTAAAATTTTGCCTCTAAGCACAGCTGTACTGCCAACTTTTAGGATACTACCTTAATAGCTTTTTGTTTTTTTACCCCTACGCATCATTTTAGGATACTACCTTAATAAGGTAGTGGTGGTGAGGCACCAACTAGTTCTTCTGGTCTCAGGCTAATGAAAACTGTGGTTCCATTAGTCCTTTGGACTAATTGTTTCCTTGAGTCTTTGGTTGTCTTCACTCTCATTTGCTGTGTTTGGAGATACCAGAAGTTGTACCTTAGCCCCTTATAAGCTTTTAAGACCCCAGACGCTACTCACCAAAGTAGGATGTAGAAGTTTTATTTATGAACTCTGTTAGCCAATTGACCTAGATGTCCAGCGTGACTATGGTCCCCAGTCTTCAAGCCCAGTAATTTAGTCACACAAGGTGTTTGGTTATGTCTAGGTTGTTCCCATGACTATGCCGCCTGTGTGCTATATTATATATATGAATATATGCAGCAGTACATATGTAGAAATATCCACAGCCAAACCTATATATGCATGTGGGTGTACTCCCTTGTACCCTCCCGCACCTATTCAGCATGCATATCTACCTATGTATCCATTCATGAATTGTTTGTTATTATTGTTTGCAGGATTGTGTATGTTACAGTATTTACCTTCATTGCCTTTTATTCTTGAGTACCTCTCAGTGTCTTCCCTTGCCTTGGTTATGTTGTATTTACTTCCCACATATTGTGTACTGCCTTTCCCTTCACCTACTCTCTAATTAGTGATTTTCCCTCCCCCCCACCCCATCACCACTGGTAACCATCAAAAAATGTTTTCTTTCTCTGTGTAAACATTTTCTTGACTATAGTAGTGGTCTCATACAATATTTGTCCTTTTGTGATTAACTTATTTCACTCAGCATAGTGCCCTCCAGATTCATCCATGTTGTGAGATGTTTGGCAGATTCATCATCATTCTTTGTTGCATAGTATTCCATTGTGTGTATGTACCACATTTTGTTTATTCATTCATCTGTTGATGAGTACTTAGGTTGTTTCCATTTTTTTTGCTATTGTAAATAATGCTGCAGTGAACATGGGTGTGCATATGTCTGTTCTTGTCACAGCTCTTATTCCTCTAGGATATATACCTAAGAGTGGGATTGCTGGATCGTATAGTATTTCTGTTTCTAGCTTTTTAAGGAAGCACCATACTGTTTTCTATGGTGGTTGTACCATTTTACAGTCCCACCAGCAGTGTATAAGAGTTCCAATCGCCCCAAAACCTTGCCAGCATTTGTTATTTTCTGTTTTTTGATCAGTGCATTATTGCTGGGATGAGATGGTGTCTCACTGTAGTTTTGATTTGCATTTCTCTAATGTCTAATGATCATGAGCATCTTTTCTTGTGTTTGTTAGCCACCTGTCTTAGTTATCTAGTGCTGCTACAACAAAAATACCACAAGTGGATGGCTTTAACAAAGCGAAATTTATTTCTTCACAGTAAAGTAGGCTAAAAGTCCAAATTCAAGGCATCAGCTCCAGGGGAAGCCTTTCTCTCTCTGTCGGCCTTCTTCTCATCAGTGTTCCCCCGGACTAGGAACTTCTCCGCACAGGGACTCCAGGTCCAACGGACGTACCCTGCTCCTCACACTGCCTTCTTGGTGGTATAAGGTCCTCCTGTCTCTCGGTTCATTTCTGTCTTTTATTTCTCAAGAGATTGCTTCAGGACACAATCCAATCTTGTAGACTGAGTCCTGCCTCACTAACACAACTGCTGCCTGTCCTCCCTCATTAACATCATAGAGTCAGGAGTTACAACACATGGGAAAAATCACACAATACCATGTGTCATGGCCTAGCCAAACTGCTACGCACATTTTTTGGGGGGCACAATTCAATTCATGACACCACCTGAATGTCTTCTTTGGTGAAGTGTTTTTCATGTCCCTTGACCATTTTAAACTAGGTTGTTTGTCTTCTTGTTGTTAAGGTGTTGACGTTTTATATGAATTTGAGATTAGACTCTTGTTGGATGATACGTCTTAGGTAAAGACTTTTCCCCAGTTTGTAGATTCTCTTTTTATTCTTTTGGTGAAGTCTTGTAATGAGCATAAGTGTTTAGCTTTTAGGAGCTCCAGTTATCTACTTTATCTTCTGCTGTTTGTACATTTTTGGTTATGTTTGGCATTCTATTTATGCCATATATTAGGCCCCTAGCTTTATCTCTGTGTTATCTTCCATGATCTTTAGAGTTTTAGGTTTTACAGTTAGGTCTTTGATCCATTTTTAGTTTTTGTGTATCATGTGAGATATGGATCTTGTTTCATTTTTCTGCAAATAGATATCGTTTTACCAGCATCATTTGTTAAAGAGAATATCTCTTCTCTGTTGAATGGACTTCAGTTCATTGCTGAAGATCGGCTGTCCATAGGAGGATGGGTTTACTTCTGGGTTCTCAATTCTGTTCCATTGGTCCATGTGTCTGTTGTTGAACCAGTACCAGGCTGTTTTGACTACCATGGCTATATAGTAGGTTCTGAGATTGGGAAGTGTGAGGCCTCCTACTTTGTTGTTCTTTAATGATGCTTTGCTTACTGAGGGTATATTTCCTTTCCATATAAAGTTGGTGATTAGTTTTTCCATCTCATTAAAGAATGATGTTGGAATTTGGGTTGGGATTGCATTATATTTGTAGATTTCTTTGGGTAGTATTGACATTTTCACAACGTTGAGTCTTCTTATCCATGAGTATGGTAATTTTTTCATTTATGTAGGTCTCTTGGTTTCTTGCAGTAGTGTTTTGTAGTTTTCTTTGTGTAAGTCTTTTACATCTGTAGTTAGATTTATTCCTGAGTATTTTATCTTTTTGAGGGCTATTGTAAATGGTATTGTTTTCCTGATTTCTTTTGGGAGTTCTCTTTGTTGATGTAGAGGAATCCAACTGATTTTTGTATGTTAATCTTGTACCCTGCTACTTGGTGAGTTCTTCTGTTAGTTCCAGTAGATTTCCTGTGGAGTCTCTGGGATTTTCTGTGTATATGATCATATCATCTGTGAATAGGAATAGTTTTACTTCTTCCTTACCAATTTGGATACCCTTTATTCTCTTTCTTGCCTTATTGCTCTAGCTAAGACTTCAGTACATTAATGAAAAAGGGTGGTGATAAAGGGCATCCTTGTCTGTTCCCATTCTAAAGGGGAATGCTTTCAGTCTCTCTCTGTTGAGAATAATGTTGGCTTTTGGTTTTGTATATATGCCCTTGATTATATTGAGGAATTTCCCTTCAATACCTGTTTTGCTGAGAGTTTTTATCAAGAATGGGTTTTGACTTTATCAAATGTCTTTTCTGCATCGATTGAGATAATCATGAGATCCTTGTTCTTTGTTTTACTTATGTGGTGGATTACATTCATTGATTTTCTTTTTTATGTAATTTTTTCTTATAGGTTTGACTTGATCAACTTTTCCATGTAACCTTATTTTCAATCAAATTTTTTTTTTATTGTGCTTTAGGTGAACGTTTACAAAGCAAATTAGTTTCTCATTAAACAATTAATATGGATATTGTTTTGTGACATTGGTTGCCAACCCCGCGGCGTGTCAACACTCTCCCCTTCTCAACCTTGGATTCCCCATTTCCGTTTGTTCAGCTTTCTTGTCCCCTCCTGCCTTCTCATACTTGCTCTAGGCTGATGTGCCCATTTAGTCTCATATACATGGTTGAGCCACCTGTCTAATCTTTGACTGAAGGGTGAACCTCAGGAGTGACTTCAGTACTGAGTTAAAAGGGTATCCATGGACCATACTCTTGGGTTTCTCCAACTTCCATCAGACCAGTAAGTCTGGTCTTTTTTGTGAGTTTGAATTTTGTTTTACATTTTTCTCCAGCTCTGTCTGGGATCCTCTGTTGTGATCCCTGTTAGAGCAATCAGTCATGGTAGCCAAGCACCATCTAGTTGTGCTGGATCCAGTCTGGTGGAGGCTATGGTAGTTGTGGTCCATTCATCCTTTGGATTAATCTTTCCCTTGCATCTTTGGTGTTCTTCATTCTCCCTTGTTCCAGACAGGGCAGGACCAGTAGACATATCTTACAAGCTTTTTACGTTGATTGATTTTCTAATGTTGAATCATCCTTGCTTACCTAGTGTGAATCCCACTTGGTCACGATGTACTATTTTTCTAATATGCTGTTGTATTCTGTTGGCCAGAATTTTATTGAGAATTTTTGCATCTATATTCATGAGGGATATTGGTCTATAATTTTCTTCTTTAGTGGTATCCTTGCCTGGTTTTGGTATCAGGGTTATGCTAGTTTCATAGAATGAATCCTGGACTATTCTTCCTTTTCTATGTCCTAGAATAGTTTGAGTAGTATTGGCATCAACTCTTCTCTGAATGTTTGGTAGAATTCTCCAGTGAAACTGTCTGATCCAGGGCTTTTTTTTGTTGGAAGTTTTTTTTTTTTTTTTTAATGACTTCTTCAATTTCTTCTTTTGTTATGGGTCTGTTCAGATTTTCTACCTCAGTTTGTGTTAGTTCCAGAAGGTAGGTAAGTAGTGTGTTTCTAGAAATTTGTCCATTTCTTCTAAGTTTTCAAATTTGTTGGAGTATAATTTTTTATTATATTGTTATGCTCCTTTTTCATTTCAGTTGGTTCTATTGTAATGAAATGTCATCTTATTTCTTATTTGGGTTATTTGCATCTTCTCCTTTTGTCAATTTGGTTGCAGTGGTTTAACGATTTCAGTACTGTTTTCAAAGAACCAACTTCTAGTCTTGTTGATTCTTCCAATTATTTACCTGTTTTTTGATTCATTTATTTCTTCTTTAATCATCATTGTTTCCTTTCTTTGGTGGCTGTGGGCTGCCTTTGCTATTCTTTTTCTGTTTGTTTGAGTTGTAGGGTTAAGGTATGGATTTTGGCCCTTCTTTTTTGCTATGTATGTTTATTCCTGTAAATTGAACTCTGAGCACTGCTTTTGCTTTGTCCCAAAAGTTTTGATATGTTGAGTTTTCATTCTCATTTGATTCCAATTTCTTCTATAACCCAGTGGTTTTTCAGCAAATTGTTACTCAGTTTCCATGTATTTGTTTATTTTTCCTTGTTCTTCCTGTTACTGATTTCTAATTTTATAGCATTGTGGTCTGAGAAGATGCTTTGTATTATTGCAATATTTTTGAATTTATTGAGGCCTGCTTTGTGGCCTAGAATGCAATCTGTTCTGGAGAATGATCCATGTGCACTGGAGAAGAATGTGTACTGTACTGCTGTTGGATGGAGTGTTCTGTATATGTCTGTGAGGTTGAGTTGCTTGATTGTGATGTTTAGATCTTTTGTATCTTTGTTGAGTTTCTTTCTAGTTGTTCTATCCTTCCTTGAACTTAGTGTGTTAAAGTCTTCTACTTTTATTGTAGAATTGTGTACTTCTCTTTTCAATTTTGTTAGAGATTTGGTTTATTTATTTTGGGGCTCTGTCATTGGGTGCATAAATACTTATTATAGTTATGTCCTTTTGGTGGATTGACCCTTTAATCATTATATAGTACCCTTCCTTTTCTCTTATGTTGCATTTTGATTTAAACTCTGTTTTATCAGAAGTTGATATTGCCACACATTCTCTTTTTTGGTTATTGGTTGCTTGATTTATTTTTTTCCATCATTTGATTTTTAGCTTATTTTTATCTTTGTGTCTAAGGTGTGTTCTCTTCTAAGCAACAGATTGATGGGTTATGGTGTTTTATCCATTCTGTTACTCTCTGTCTCTTAACTGATGCATTTAACCCATGTACATTTAGTGTGATTATTAATAGGTATGAATTTACCACTGTCATTTTGTTGTATCTTTTATTGTGGTGTTGACAGTTTCTTTTTTATGCTTACTTTTCTGTACTGAGTTCTTTTTTGTGTATAGGTTTTCTTTTCATTTCCTTTGCTGTTGATTTTCTGTTTACTGAGTCTGTGGCTTTCTTCTTTTTTATTTTGGCAAGGTTATTAATTTTCTTTGTGGTTATCCTGAAATTTACCTTTATATTCCTAAATTTAAAACAGTCTGTTATATCTTGATATCACCATGACTTCCTCTCTGTATGGAAGTTCTGTGGCTACACCATTTATTCCTCCCTTTTATTTTGAAGTTGTTACATTTACAGATTTGCATGTTTGGTTCCGTTTTCAGTCTTACAGCTTTATTTTTGAGAATTCTTTGTCTTGGTTGTTATCTGGATGATATTATGTGTCTTAATCTAAGGTCATTTGATGTTGTTGGTTCTGTGTCCAAAGGACTCCTTTTAATATTTCTCGTAAGGTTGGTCTGGTTTTTACAAATTCCCTTAATTTCTTTTTACCTGGAAATGTTCTAGTTTCGCTATCATATTTCAGAGACAATTTTGCTGCATATGTAATTCTTGCTCGGCAATTTTTTCTTTCAGGGTTTTATATATGTCATCCAATTGCCTTCTTGTCAACATAGTTTCTGCCTAGAAATCAGAGGTTAGTCTTATTAGTTCTCCTTTGTAGGTGACAATTCATTTTTTCCCAAGCTGCTCAGGATACTTTCTTTATCTTTGGTTTTGGTAAGTTAGATTATGATATGTCTTAGTGACTTTCTTTTGAGGTCTATATAGTATAGGGTTTGTTGAGCTTCTAGTATGGATATCTTCTTGTCTTTCATGATATTAGGGAAGTTTTCTGCCTGCAAATATTCAAAAAATTTCTGTGTGTGTGTGTGTGTTTGTTTGTTTTTTTGGTCTCTTCCTGTTCCAGAATTCCAATCACACATAAATTATTCCTCTTGATAGTGGCCCATGCAACTCTTAGTCTTTCTTCCTTTTCTTTCTTTTTCCTGTATGTTCCTCAAACAAATCAGTGTCAAGGAATTTGATCTGTATTTCACTTATTCTGTCATCCATTGATTCAGTTCTACTCCTATGTCCTTCCATCGAGATACCTATTTCTGAGATTTTATTGTTAATCTTCTGGATTTCTATATGCCATTTTTGTATGGTTTCTAATTCTCTATTTTGCCACTTTGTTCTTGTATTATTTTCCTGAATTCTGCTAGAGTTTTTCATGCGCAGCACTTTTGATAATCGAAGACAACTTATAAGGAAGGAAGCTCTGTACTACTGGATTATAGCTGATGGCTTCATTAGGCACAAATTTTCATAAAGCACAAATAATAAAGAAACTTATTTTAACCTCTTAAATGGGACGTCTTACTTCCCCTACCCAATAATGTGATGCTGTTATTACTGATATCCCAGTGGCAAACCTGTCTTCAAAATAACCCGTTGCTGTCGAGTTGATTCCAACACATAGCAAACCTATAGGACAGAATAAAACTGCCCCATGGGTTTCCAAAGAGAGTCCGGTGAATTCAAACTGCAGACCATTTGGTTAACAGCCTAGCTTTTAACCACTGTATCACCAGGGCTCAGGTAGGGTCATATGTATTCTTAAGCATCTTACTGTACATGTCACTAACCTCCATGCAGAAATTCTAGTAACACTAATAAACTTGCTTTAGAAACTTTTCTGATCAAATGATAGTTTTTTTTAAAATTATTTCTGAGTAGTATATTAGCAGTTTTAACTGCTTATAATTTCCTTTGAATATAATTTCTTTGGCAGCAGCATCTCTATAAAGAAAACCAATTACTGGTCTGTGTTGAGAGTGTAATGCTGTGAAAATAATTGAGTAGTAGGAAAGAACAAAGTCAATTCAGTTTAACATACACCAAGTGACTTCCTTCTGCAAAGCAAAATTGATATATATACTGGAAAGATTAAAGTTGGTTTTTCTGCTAAGCAGTTGAAGGAACTAGTTTTTCAAATCATAATTTTTAAAAACAGAAACCTATGCTTTATAAGAATTTTCCTCAAATGTGCATTTGACCAAATTATGGGATGTTCATTGAAGAACTTTGAGGAGCATAAAGTAATTTTTAATTTAATTAGGAAACTATGCCAAATGAAAATTTAAAAATAAGAAGCGTAGCAAGTAAATTAATTAATTCGTTGCTCACCATGGCTCATAGATAAATGAAACGAGCTAAACTACAGCTTCCTGTAAGGGAGCAAATGAGATGTGCCTCACTAAAATGAAACCTGACTGAAAAGGCAGTTTGAAAAATAAGATTATTTGCTGATGCGTCATTTAAATATGCTTAAGAAAATAACCGTGCCTCATGACAAATCTGAGGTGTGTAGAATAACTTACTGAATTCTGTTTTGTGGAAACATTTTGTAAATCATGCTCATGTTAGATTTATTTTTTCCATTAAAATATAAAAAGCCTCTCAACAGTTCCTATCCCTTAAGAGAATTGTAAGTTACTGGCTTGTTGCATTTTTTATGTTTAACTTAAAGCCTGTTTTCCTGTTGTATTTGAACTTGAATAATGAGAAAATAATCTTAAAGTAATAAAATATTACTTTAATAGTATCTCTGTGTTATTACTTTCATTTTTTTCCCCTTTGGATAAATAAATGTATGCATCTGATGTGGGGACAAAATTTAGAGCAGGGAAGACAAGCAACAAGATATGGAGACTGTTATTCCTTCATTCAACAAAGCCCTTTTAAAACGAATTATAGTAATTGGAAGATCAAGCTAAACTTAATTTTTGGTAAGAAACAAAAATAAAGAACTTGAAGACTTTGATTATCAATATCCTTTATACAAAAGTTTTGGAAGACCTTTTTCCCTTTTACATGTAATTGCATTTTAAAATTTTATTTAATGTTAATATTAGGACAATAAGGGATGGTTAAGTTAAAATTGGTGAACTATATAAAGAATCATGTCTTAGAAAACAGCTTTTATATTCTTGTGGCTTTTTTTTTCCTGATCTCAGAGTAAAGTTACCTCATAACTCTTTTTTTTTGGCATAATAAGTTGATAGCTCAATGTGCCTCTGAAAGTGAGGGAGAAAGCATCGATTCAGTGGGACTCCTGTCTCTCATCTGTTCCCTTCTCATCCTTCTAGCCTCACTTTTTCTTGGAATTTTAAAATATTAACAATTTTTATACTTCTGGCAGCTGTAATAGGTACTGCACAACAGTAATATAGGCTTTAGCATGGTTTATTTATCTTACAAATGATTCCTGTGCCTTTATTTATAACCAAAGTCAGGATCAATTCAGTAGACATGTCTCCAGACAGATGTGGCAGTCTGCCTCCCTAAAGATTACAGCCTTGGAAACCCTATGGGGTATTTCTACTCTGTCCTGTAAGTTCTCTATGAGTTAGAATCCACACAACGGCAATGGGTTTGGTTTTTGGTTTTGATACGAAGTCATATATTTATCATTGTGGCTTTATCTCTATATTCTAAACTTATAAAGTATAATGAAAATACTGTACTTCAAAATAATTCAGTACAGATTAAAAAAAAAACAAAACTTGTTGCCATCAAGTCAGTTTCAACTTACGGTATCTCCATGTGTTACGGAGTAGAACTGCTCCATAGGTTGACTTATTCTGAAGCTTAGTGAAGGGGAGACAGGTTTAGCGAGGCCAGACATGGCTACCCTCATGCTTTCTGCTAGTTCACTGGCATTTGCTAAGTCATTCTTAATGTAATTCTTGCTGAAGCAGTCTTGTGTAAGTCTAGAGGCATCCCTGGCATGTAGCCCCTATTGTTCACCACCAATATAAAACCCATCTTCCACTGCAGAACGTGGAGATCTGCTTGGTCCTGCTGCTGCTCAGGACCCACCTCATATATAAGTCTCCTTAATAAACTCCTTTCTGCCACTCTGGAGTTGCCTGCCTCTTTCTTTGGTCTCTCAACACCCTTTATTTCTGGAGGCAAGTTTCATATTACTGGTCTATGCTGGGACAGTTGACAAGAAAGAGACCAAGAAAATGAAGAGTGGGAGTGAGGCCTCTGTGGGGGAAATTCTGGATTGGCCAGCAACCTCCACATGGGGAAGTTTGGCCCACATGCTTGATGTGTGTGGACCACCACGTGAGTATGGGGATGTCCCGAAAATGCCAAGTGGCATAGCCTAATTGTGGGAAGACACTCACCTTCATAGGTGTGGAAAGAAATCTAGGAAAGCAGTAGCTGCCGTAGAGTGGCTGCTGCTGTGGGCCATTTGGCTGGCGACTGATACCCAGCTAGCTGCTGACGTGAGCATAAGAGCTTTGCAGAGTTACAGTTGGAATGCGATGTGCAGCAGTCATATATGGCCGTGACTAACATATTGAGCAGCTGCATCTGTGAACAGGGTGAGCAACTAGAAATGCTTGCCTGCAGGTTTGTAAAAATAGGGAGAAGGAAAGTGCCAAAGGCAAAGATCAGGACATTGTTGATGAAAGGTGACTGGGACAGAAAAACATGGACTCCTTGGGACAGCAAGTGTGACAGCGACCTAGATGTAGAGGCGATAGTAGAGGAGGAGCCTGGCTTTGCAGAGTGGCCCCTCTGGGCATGGCTGCTCATTACATATAAAATGGAAACTACTTGTGAGTCCAATGACCACTGACAAAAAATCCCACCTGCCAATTCTATGATAATGCGGGAATATACTCCCACTGAGTTCATTGAATTATGTGGGAAATTCCAGCAGAAAGGAAAGGAAACCATTAAAGCTTGGTTATTACATCTGTGGGATATTGGGGATACAGTGTCTCTTTAAATGGAGCCAAGGCAGAAGAAAATGAGTAGTATAGCTACCTACCCCACCCCCTGGTAGCATTTACACACAGTTTGGAATACTGAGGGCAGACACACCTTCAAGGATTAGATCATCTTGTGTTATACAAAGGTGTGGCCAAATGAGGGGGATCTTCCCAGTATGATTGGGAAGTGGTCTTCCATATAGGAGTTGCAGCAACTAATACAGGAGCTACACATGTGCCACGCCATTTGTGCTGAACACTTCTGGGGACCAGACAATGAAATCTTTCCTGCAAGAATGAAAGCAAAGATCCTACAGTCGGCCCCATTTTGGAATTGAAAAGTGTAGACATCCTCCAGGAAGCCCACATTGCTCTAATTGCCCTGTGTGGCTTGTGAAGAAACCAGAGGGGTCCTGGTGTATGACTGTGGACTATAGAGAACTTAATGAGTTGTTCTCTCCTATACATGGTGTAGTCCCGAAGATAACTTCCTTGTTGGAAACCCATAGTAGAGACCTGGTCACCTATCATGCTGTGTTAGACCTGGCCATTGGGTTCTTTAGCATCCCTCTAGCCCTGTCTGCTCAAGACCAGTTTTCCTTCACCTAGGAGGGACAGTAATGGATGTTCCAGGTGTTCCCCCAAGGTGTCTACATAGTTCTCCACCTGCCATTGTACTGTTGCTAGGAACCTCTTTTCCCCTTCCCCACTATTGTCCACTGGTTTCGCTGCCTTGATGATATCATGTTAACTGCTTGAGATGCTTCTGTTACAGGAGTGTCTGGACACCCTAATCATTCACCTACAGAGGCAAGGATGGGCTGTGAATCCCCAAAAGGGGCAGGAGCTGGGAACGTTGGTAAAATTCCTAGTGGTTGTCTGGTCGGGTATGATCCATGTGTTGCCTGAAGCCAAAGTCAATAAGATACAAGCTTACCCCACCCCTAGGACACCAAAAGAAGTACAGACCTTCATGGGTCTTTTGAGGTATTAGAGATTGTTTATTCCCCACTTGGCTCAGTGCTTGAGACAACTCTATCGACTTTCAAGAAGGCACAGGTGTTGGTTGCACAAGGCACAGATGTTGGTTGCACAAGGCACAGATGTTGGTTGCACAAGGCACAGATGTTGGTTGCACAAGTGAAAGAGCTAGGTACAATATGGGAAGGGTTACCCTTCTGATTAGATGTAAGCAGCACTGAGGAACCTTTGGCTGGGCTTTATGGCAAGATCAGGATGGAAGTAAAGTCCCTCTAGGTTTTTGACCCAACTGTGGAGGGCATCAGAAGATCAATACAGTCCCATGGAGAAACAATTATTGGTGGCCTGTAATGTTCTCCATCAGGTAGAGCTGTTAACAGGAGCAAGAGCTGTAACCTGTTACACAGCTTTGCCCATAAATGGGTAGGCCAATGGGCTGTTTTCCAAGCCATCATCAACTATCGCCCAGAGAACTACGCTGACCAAATGGTATGCATACCTGCAACAGCACAGTGCCCTTTCTGCGAGTCCATTGTCCCAAGAGTTACAGGCTGTACTTGGTCCAGTGGCATATCAAGATGACCCCCCACCACAGGTTAGAATGCCACTGGAGCTACCTCCCCTCTCTTCTAAGAGAAGGAAAGACCTGTTGCCAGCAGATGCCTGGTACACACTGATGGCTCTAGCTTAGGTATGTCACCACTGTGGATGGTGGCGGCTGTGTAAACCTTCACTGATACCATTTGGTTTGAAACTAGCTCAGGGCAAAGCAGTCAATGGGCCAAATTAAGGGCTACATGGATGGTCATTACCCACAAACCCTGGCTCTTAAACCTGTGTATGGACAGTTGGGCTATGGGTTAGCTATGTGATAGGCCAATGGCATAAGGACCAGTGGACAGTAATGGGTAAAGTCGTGCGGAGGAAAGCTTTGTGGCAGGATATCTGGGATTGCCTCCAAGCTTTGGATGCTATCCTGTCTTTCATGTAGCAGCCCATTCACTACTTTCCCCATCAGGAAGCCAAGAGCAGACTAGCACAAGTTAGAACAGTGCATCCCAAAGGGGAAACTGCCCATAGGATTCACCAGAAAAGCAGACACTGTGGTGCCCATGTTGGTTGGAAAATAGCTAAAGAGGCAGGCATAGTGGTGAAGTATAGTGATTTGGTGGTTGCTGTACAAAATTGCCCCCTGTGCTCACACCAATGCCCGAGGCATCTGCCCCACGATCCTGGGAAGATAACGTAAGCGAACACAACCAGTGGTGTACTAGCAGGTAGATACATAGAGCCTCTACCCCACAGTGAAGGAACAAAGTATACTCTCGTTTGTGTGGACACTGTTACCAGTTTAACACAGGTGTTCCCAAGTGAACGAGCAAACCAGGCTGCTACGATAAAAGGATTACGAAAATTGAGTGTTATGTACAGAACACTCTAAAACATTGATAGTAACCAGCGTACACACTTTACAGGTCATGAACATTATACTGACACTTGGCATATTTCAGTCTAAGAAAATGAACGGTGCTTTTAGCCATGCTAGAGATAGTCTAACAGCCTTCTCCATGCATCATTTCTCCTGAGACCAACTATGGTGGGTGTTTGGAGTTCTGGAATAATAGAATACAGCTTCCAAAATGCTGACCCTATGGGGAAGGAAGGGGTCCAGTGGAAAAGAATATGTCTAAAAAATAGAAGACTAAAAGAGAAGGTTTTAAGAGAGCAAATCTTAGAGAAGGGAAAACTTAATTTATTTTATCTATTGAAAACTTGCCATCTTACTCAATTCCTTTGTGTTTCTGAGGATTCCATAATATGAGAGCTTAGCAATCATAGGTAAAATGAGACTGGTGTAAACCTTTCCTGGAGGTTTAAATTTGACCCCAGAAAATGTTTCTTACAGGATTATTATAAGCATAAAACGAGTTACTGAATGTGAATGAATTTGGTATAGTGTTGGACAGACAGTAGGGGCTACCAAACTGAATTGCCCTTTCTTGAAGGAATGTATCTATAGACAGCCCCTCTCTGCTCATCTTTTGGCTGGTAAAATTTAAAATCCAGTAGTTGTATGTCTCCTAATATACATATCATAGAATTATAAAGTTTTCCCCCAATTTCTTGTGAAGGATACTTTAATTTGTCTTTTATAGATTTTCTAGAAGAGAGATAAAGAACTTTCAGAAACACACATTAAATAACCTTTTTTCCCCTTCTGCTATTCATTCAATTTCATTAAACTCTAATGTAGTTCAATTACTATATTTTATAGCATTGTTTTTCATAAGCCTGACTCCGTCGGCCGTTGAAGATGCTATTTCACTAATTAAATATGTTCTCTCTAGTCACATGTTCTTCCCTAAGTAGTACAAAATAAGCCCATCTATTATATACTGTCATCAAGATGCAGAATAATTCTCATTTCCTCTAATAAAAAACAAACTCTCCCAAATCTTATATTTTCTACTCAAGGGATCATACTAAAACTTGCAATATATTATCAAATTATGGGAAAAGGGTTAATTAGCAAATATAATTTTGTGATTCTTCTATTTTACTATTGGCCAAAACACACACACACACACACACACACACACACACACACACAGACACACACACGCACCCCACACCAAAAAAACAAAGGACTTTAAAAGTTAATCACTAATCTACCTTAAACTAACAGATACATTACAAATGTGAATATTGTTTTTCTTAGCCAATAAACTGGTTTATTAGTTAGCATTTGTTTTCCACATTGCTGATAAAAATAGCATAAGTACATACAAGCAAGCAATTAAAATAAAAATTTCTCAAGAACATACTATTTATAGTATTTAAAAGTAAAGGTTGCTATCTTGTTTTTTAGTTGATTGGAATTAAGTGGTATATTGAGCACTGTATGCATGTTAGTCACAATCAATCTGAAATTATTTGCAAACCCTGAAACAGCATTTCAAGGGCCCTGAAAGAACCAATTAGCCTACACCAACCACTCAAGATATCAGCATCCTTAAGTACCATGTAAACTAACCCAGTCTGACTATAGAACTGTCTGTCTGATTGCCTCATTTACTGATAAAAGTGTAGTAAGAAAGTGAATTGTCTCTTAATTCTCTAAACCACTTTCCCCTAACTATTGTTAAGTCACTAGAGAGAGTAAGAATAAGCCATACCAATCACCTAATTCTGTCAAAAGCAGAAGACCCTCAATGAGATGAACTGACACAGTGGATGCAACAATGGGCTCAAGCATAACAGCAATCATGAGGATGGCACAGGACTAGGCAGTGTTTCATTTTATTGTACGTAGGGTCTGTAAGTCAGAACTGATTCCGTGGCACCTAATAACAACAGTCTTATAGAAAAGAGAAATGACTTGCCCAAGGGCACACAACAGGTTAACCAGAAAGCTGGAATTGAAATCTATGCCTCCTTAGTCTAATCAAGGATAGTGTTGTCTGTAATAAAGTTTTCTGTAAATTACTATACACAGTGGGGAGAAAAAAAGGTAAGGATGTTATAACTTCTATTTTTTTTTCCAATTTATTCTGCTTATATTTCAATTAAAAAAAAAAAAATCTTTCCGAATTCCGGCAAGATGGTGCTCTAGGCAGAAGCACCACGCCATCCCTCCACAGCAAAGATCCAAAAAACTAAGCCAAACAGAGAATGCAACAATCCTGAAACCCTAGAACATCAAATGAAGAGATAAAGAACTCAGCCGAGCACCAAATGGAGTGAGAATACTAACAGAGAATGGAGAGCGAGGAGAGATTCATGCAGAGGTCCCCTACCAGCTAACGCAGCACGGATCCACCATCTTGGACTCCTATCGGAGACCAGCAAACGGGGGTACGAGAAAGCAGCCTCACGGAGCGTCCAGTGGGAGACAAAACAGCTGGTAATTTGCAGTGTGTGCTTTCCCACCCCCCACCCCTCTTCACCCTGGCTCAGCCTCCTCTGCTTCCCACGGCCACAGTCTCTTGACTGGGAAGCGCCGGCTGCTTGGATTCCACACACCCAAGCGGGTGGCTCTCTGGGTGCCATTTGTTGGCTGCTGGTGTTGCTTTTTTTTTCTGCTTCTTTTGATTTTTCACTTGCCTCTCACCGCCTCCCCCTCCTTTTGCTCGAGTGCCTGGCTCTGAGCGCCATCTTTGCTTCTTCCTGAGGGGCTGCGGGACTCCATTCGAGTGTGCAGCTGCTTCCCGGTCTGGGCTGCCACGCTGGTGGGATCCCGGGGCTTTTGTTCGTTTGTTTGTTTTGAATTGTTTGTTTGTTTTCTTTTCCTTTTCTTGCGTTGGGAGCCCTTTCTGGCCAGGCGGAGCTGCGTGGCAAGGAACTCCCCTTTGGCTTCCACAGACGTGCGGAGGGATTCCCTGAGGACATTTCTTTCTTCGTTGGGCTTTTTTTTTTTTCCTGTTTTTTTGGGGGGCCTTTCTTGTTTTTTTTTTTTTTTATTTGTTTTATTTTCTTTTCACTCTTTTCCCCTTTTTGTCTTTCTTCATTGCCCAGTTTCTCTTCTCTCTATATCTTCCTTCTCTTTCTGATCCCTGAACACCAGGCGTTGTAAGCCTCTGCGCCTTCTGGCCAGGCTGTGCTGCAACACCTGAGAGCGACTTCCCCAGACCTCATAGCTGAATCGGTGGGATCCCTGGGAACTTTGTGGTTCTTTAACCTTTCTGATTTTTATTTGTTCATTATTTTCTTCCTCTTCCCCTTTCTGTTTTTCTCCATTTCATAGTCTCTCATCTCTCCATTCCAACGGCAAGCTCCCCTAGCATTCTTTTCTGTTTGTTTGTATGTATTTTGGCTCCTATTCCTCTCTCCTTTCTCCCATATCCAGCTTAGCTCCACACATAACCACCTCCCCACTGCATCCTGCTTACCTGCACCATGTGCTTGACATCACACCACCAAGCAGTGCAGGCACGGCCTACTGGAACCTGCCCAGCACTGATTACCGACCCGCCCTGCTGGCTGTAGTGAGTGCCACAAACAACCCATCCCACTGGCTCCTCTTCAGCTAGACCTGCCCTGCTGTACCATATGTGAGTGACTGAACCTGCCAGTTGGTGAAGGAGGCGAAAAGTATTGAGCGCACAGATGAGCAAACAACAAAGAGCACACAATCTGCCTGTTCAGACATAATCAAATTTTTTTCTTTTTAAAAATAGGATGAAACAAACAAATCTACAATCAATAAGTGAGGGAAATAACTACTGAATGCCCCAAAAACATCAAACAATATCAAAACATTTACAAAAATAGGACAGGATGGTTCCAGTAGGCCCCCAAATTAAAACACCAGATGACTCTCTGTGGAAGAAAATGCACTAGAAGTACCTGATAGGGAATTCAAATCTCTAATACTCGGAATTCTCCAAGAACTGAGGCAAAAAGCTGACAAACGTGAGAAAAAAATAGAAAAATTCATGGAAAATACAGACAAAAAATTGGAAGAATTCAAGAAGATGATGCAGGAACAAAATGCCAAAATAAATTCACAACTAGAAATTACACAAAAACAACAAGTAGAAATCCAAAAGATAAACAACAAGATTTCAGAAATGGATAATGTTGTAGAAGAGCTGAGAAGCAGATTTGAAACAGTAGAAGACAGGATCAGTGGGACTGAAGACAAACACTTGGATACAACTCTGTTTCAGGAAAACTCAGAAAAAAGAACAAAGAAAAATGAAGAGAGCCTGAGAGTTATGTGGGACACAATTAAAACCAAAAATTTACAAGTGATTGGCATTCCAGAACGGGGAGAAAACTGAAAACACAGAGAGGATCACTGAGGAACTTCCCCAATATCATGAAAGATGAAAAGCTGGCCATCCAAGAAGCTCAATGAACCCCATATAGAAGAGACCCCAAAAGAAAATCACCAAGGCATATCATATTCACACTCGCCAAAACTAAAGACAGACAAAGAATCCTGAGAGCAGCTCGTGAAAAATAAGAAGTCACATACAGAGGAGAAACAATAAGACTAAGCTCAGATTATTAGGCAGAAACCACGCAGGCAAGAAGGCAATGGGATGACATATATAAAATCTTGAAAGAAAAAAATTGTCGGCCAAGAATAATAGATCCTGCAAAACTCTTGTTCAAATTTGGTGGTGAAATTAGGTCATTTCCAGATAAACAGAAACTAAGGGAAATGTAAAAGTCAAACCAAACTTACAAGAATTATTACAGGGAGTTCTTCGATCTGAGGACAAACAGCTTCAGCCCACAGGCAGAACCTAGGATGCAGGATCGTACCAGCCAGATATGAATCTAGGAAATGAAGACTCGAGGACTATCCAAAACCAAAAGAAATACAACAGGGAATCAGAGCAGTTAATCAGTAAATGACAACAACATCAGAACAATAAAAGAGGGAATAAACAGCGTAGGTATAGAACTTTCTAATGGAGAGGAAGGCAAGGTGATACCAAGATATGGTGGACTGCTTCAAACTTCGAAAGATAAGGGTAAAATTCATGGTAACCACAAAGAAAGTTAACAAACATACTCATAAAAAAAAGAGGAAAAACATAAAGTCTCAGCAAAAACAAAAGAAATGAAAAAAAAAAATCCACAAACAAAAGTAACTCAGCACAAGAGAGTAAGAAGAACAAAGAAAACTTCAGCACCACAAAAAAAACACACTACAAAATGACAGCAACAAACTCACATCTATCAATAATTACACTGAATGTAAATGGACTCAATGCACGCATAAAGAGACGGAGAGTGGCAGAATGGATAAGAAAACAGGATCCATCAATATGCTGTCTACATGAGACACACCTTAGAAACAAAGATGTGAATTTATTAAAAGTCAAAGGTTGGGAAAAAATATATCAAGCTAACAACTACCAAAAACGAGCAGGAGTGGCAATTCTAATCTCAGATAAAATAGACTTTAAAACAAAATCCACCATAAAAGACAAAGAAGGACACTATATAATGATTAAGGGGACGATCCATCATGAAGACATAACCATAATAAACATCTACGCACCCAATGACAGGGCTCCAAAATACATAAAACAAACTAACAACACTGAAAAGAGAAATTGACAGTTCCACAATAATAGTAGGAGACTTCAACACACCACTCTCAGTAAAGGACAGAACAACTAAGAAGAAACTCAGCAAAGATACAGAAGACCTAAAGGGCCCAATCAACCAACTTGACCTCATAGACATATATAGAATACTCCATCCAACCGCTGCAAAGTACACATTCTTTTCCAACGCACATGGAACATTCTCCAGAATAGACCACATCTTAGTCCACAAAGCAATTCTCAACTAGATCCAAAACGTTGGGATAATTTAAACTATCTTCTCTGACTGCAATTCTATCAAGGTAGAAATTAACACTAGAAAGAGCAAGGAAAAAAAATCAATTACATGGAAACTGAATAATACGCTGCTTACACATCACTGGGTAATAGAAGAAATCAGAGATGGAATAAAAAAATTCCTAGAATCAAATGAGAATGAAAACACATCCTATCAAAACCTTTGGGACACAGCAAAGGCAGTCCTCAGAGGACAATTTATAGCAATAGATGCACATATCAAAAAAGAAGAAAGGGAGAAAATCTAAACATTAACTACAGAACTCAAATAGAAAGAGAACAGCAAAAAAAGCCCACAACCACCAGAAGAAAGGAAATAGTAAAGATCAGAGCAGAAATAAATGAAATAGAGAACAGAAAAACAATAGAATCAACAAAACCAAAAGCTGGTTCATTGAAAGGATCAACAAAATTGACAAACCACTGGCCAGACTGACAAAAGAAAAACAGGAGAGGACACAAATAACCTAAATAAGAAATGAAATGGGGGACATTACAAGAGAACCAACTGAAATAAAAAGGATTATAACAAAATATTATGAAAAACTCTACTCCAACAAATTTGAAAACCTAGAGGAAATGGATGAATTCCTAGAAACACACGGCCTACCCAAACTACAACCAAGTGATGTTGAAAATCTGAACAGACCCATACCAACAGAAGAGATTGAAAAGGTAATTAAAAAACTCCCAACCAAAAAAAGCCCTAGCCCAGATGGCTTCACTGGAGAAATTTACAAAACATTTACAGAAGAGCTTGTACCAGTACTACTCAAACTATTTCAGAGCATAGAAGAGGAAGCAACACTTCCAAATTCATTCTATGAAGCCAGCATAACGCTGATACCAAAACCAGGCAAAGACGTCACAAAAAAAGAAAATTACAGACCAATATCTCTCATGAAGATAGATGCAAAAATTCTGAACAAAATTCTAGCCAGTAGAATTCAGCATCATATCAAAAAAATAATACACCACAACCAAGTAGGATTCATACCAGGTATGCAAGGATGGTTCAACATTAGAAAATCAATCAACGTAATCCACCACATAAATAAATGGAAATAAAAGAATCACATGATCATCTCAATTGATGCAGAAAAGGCATTTGACAAAGTCCAACACCCATTCCTGATAAAAACTCTCAATGAAATAGGTATCGAAGGGAAATTTCTCAACATAATAAAGGGCATCTATGCAAAACCAATGGCCAACATCATTCTTAATGGAGAGAGGCTGAAAACATTCCCCTTGAAAACAGGAACAAGACAAGGATGCCTTTTATCACCACTCCTATTAAACATTGTGCTGGAAGTTCTAGCTAGAGCAATAAGGCAAGAAAAAGAAATAAAGGGCATCCAAATTGGTAATGAAGAAGTTAAACTGTCCCTGTTTGCAGATGATATGATACTATGCATAGAAAACCCTAGAGACTTCACGGGAAATCTACTGGAACTAATAGAAAGATTCAGCAGAGTAACAGGATACAAGATAAACATCCAAAAATCAGTTGGATTCCTATACACCAGTAAGGAGAATGATGAAAAGGAAATCAGGAAAATAATACCATTTTCAATAGCCCCTAAAAGGATAAAATACTTAGGAATAAATCTGACCAGGCATGTTAAAGACCTATACAAAGAAAACTATAAAACACTACTGCATGAAACCTAAAGAGATCTACATAAATGGAAAAACATACCATGCTCATGGATAGGCAGACTCAACATTGTGAAAATGGCTATTCTACCCAAAGCAATTTACAAATACAATGCAATCACGATCCAAATACCAACAACATTCTTCAAAGAGATGGAAAAACTAATTATTAACTTTATATGGAAAGGGAAGAAGCCCCGAATAAGTAAAGCACTACTGAAGAAGAAGAATAAAGTTGGAGGACTCACAGTACCTGACTTCAGAACCTACTATAGAGCTACAGTAGTCAAAACAGCCAGGTACTGGTACAACGACAGATACATTGACCAATGGAACAGAACTGAGAACCCAGATGTAAATCCATCCACCTACGGTCACCTGATCTTCGACAAGGGCCCAAAGTCCATCAGATAGGGAAAAGACAGTCTTTTTAACAAATGGTGCTGGCAAAACTGGGTATCCATTTGCAAATAAATGAAACAAGACCCATACCTCACACCGTATACAAAAACTACTTCAAAATGGATCAAAGACCTGAATATAAAGCCTAAAACTATAGAGTTCATAGAAGAAAAAATAGGACCAACACTTCAGGCCTTAATACATGGCATTAACAGGATACAAACCATAACCATCAATGCACAAAACCCAACAGATAAGCTATATAACTGGGATCTTCTAAAAATCAAACACCTATGCTCTTCAAAAGACTTCACCAAAAGAGTAAAAAGAGAACCTACAGACTGGGAAAAAAATTTTGGACAGTACAAGTCAGACAAAGGTCTAATCTCCATAATCTACAAGAAAATCCAACACCTCTGCAACAAAAAGACAAATAATCCTATTAAAAAATGGAAAAAGGAAATGAACAGACACTTCACCAAGAAGACATTCAAATGGCCAACAGACACATGAGGAAATACTCGCGATCACTAGCCATTCGAGAAATGCAAATTAAAACCACAATGAGATACCTTCTCACCCTGGCATTACTAGCACGAATCAAAAACACTGGAAATAACAAATGTTGGAGGGGCTGCGGGGAGATCGGAACTCTTAGGCAGTGCTGGTGGGAATGCAAAAAGATACAACCATTTTGCAAAATGATATGGCTCTTCCTCAGAAAGCTAGAAATAGACATACCATTCGATCCAGCAATCCCACTCCTAGGAATATATCCTTGAGAAATAAGAGTCACTAGAACAGACATATGCACACCTATGTTCATGGCAGCATTGTTCACAATAGCAAAAAGATGTAAACAACCTAGATGCCCATCAACAGATGAATGGATAAACAAACTATGGTACATATACAGAATGGAGTACTATGCAACGAGAAGGAACAACAATGAATCTGTGACGCATGTCATAACATGGATGAAACTGGTGGACATTATGCTGATTGAAATAAGTCAATCACAAAAGGACAAATATTGTATGAGACCTCTATTGTAAAAACCCATGAAGAAGTTCACACACAAAATGTAACAATCTTACTTGGTTACCAGGGATGGGAGGAGTGGGGGGGAAATACTAAATAGGCAATAGATAAATGGTATCTTGGGTGACGGGTGAGACAGTACACAATACAGGCGAAACTAGCACAACCTGTACAAGGAAAGGTCATGGAAGCCCCATAGACACATCCAAACTCCCTGAGGGACTGAATTGCTGGGCAGAGGGCCGTGGGGACCATGGTCTCAGGGAACATCTAGCTCAATTGGCATGACACAGCTTATAAAGACAATGCTCTACATTCTACCTTGGTGAATAGTGTCTGGGGTCTTAAAAGCTTGTGAGCGGCCATCTAAGATACTCCACTGGTCTCATCCCTTCGGGAGCAAGGGAGAATGAAGAGAAGAGGATACAAGGAAAAGATTAGTCCAAAGGACTAATTGTCCACAGCTACCAAGGCCTCCACCAGACTGAGTCCAGTACATGTAGATGGTGCCCGGCTACCACCACTAACTGCTATGACCAGGATCACAACAGAGGGTTCTGGACAGAGCTGGAGAAGGTTGTAGAGCATAATTCTAACACACACACAAAAAAAGACCTGATTTACTGGCCTAAAGGAGACCAGAGAAACCTTGAGAGTATGGCCCCCAGACACCCTTTTAGCTCAGTGGTGAAGTTACCTCCGAGGTTCACTGTTCAGACTGCGAGTGGACAGCCCCAGAAAACCAAATGTGACTAACGAGGTACAGGAGTCCAGTGGCAAGGGCCAGAAGGCAGAAGGGGACAAGGAAGCTGGTGATAGGGAGCCCAAGGTTGAGTAAGGATATTGTTGATGTGTTGTGAGATTGTTAACCATTGTCATAGGGCAACATTTGTAGTAACTGTTAAATGAGAAACTATTTTGTTCTGTAAGCCTTCATCTTAAGTGAGAATAACAGCACAATTGGAAGAGCATAGTCAACGTCACTGAAGTGTGTATGTAGAAATTTTTGAAATGGTGTATCTTTGGCTATGTGTATTTTCACCAAAAAAAAAAAAAAAAAAAAGGTTGAGAATTTAGAGGGTTAATATGTTGTGGGGTTGTTAACCAATGTCATAAAACAACATGTGTACTACTGTTTCATGAGAAACTATTTGTTCTGTAAGCCTTCACCTGAAGTACAATAAAATATTAAAAAAAAAAAAATCTTTCCATCACTAGTCACTTCATTTCTTTTTTTAAATTTTATTTTGTCTTTGTTGAAAATATACACAGGAAAACATACAATTCAACCATTTATACAAGTACAATTCAGTGACACTGATTGTATTCTTTGAGTTGTACAGCCATTCTCACCCTGTTTTCTGAGTTATTCCTCCCCCATTAACATAATCTCACTGCCCACTAAGGTTCCTATCTAATCTTTCAAGTTGCTGTTGTTACTTTGCTTCCATATAGCTAGTTCTTAAAAGAACGTAATGCTCAAGGCAGACATTTTCTACTAGTTAAGCTAAACTATTGTTTGGTTTTAAGAAGACTTCAGGGGATATTTTTGGTTTAAGGTTTAAAAGATTATCTTAGGGCAATAGTTTTAGGAGTTTATCCAGCGTCCTTTGCTCCAGAAAGTCTGAAGTCCATGAAAATTTGAAATTCTGTTTCGTTTCCCCCCTTTGATCAGGATTCTTCTGTTGAAACTTTGATCAAAACATTCAGTAATGGTAGGTGGGTACCATCCATTTCTTCTGGTCTCATGGCAAAGGAGGCAGTTGTTCATGGAGTTAATTAGCCACACATTTCATATATTCTTCCTATTCCTGACTCTTCTCCTTTCTCTGTTGCTCCAGGAAAATAGAAACCAATTGCCATGTTTAGATGGCTGCTTGTAAGCTTTTAAGACTCCAGGCACTACTCAGCAAACGAGGTAGAACAGAAGCACTAAACACCTTACTATGCCAATTAACTGGGATGTCCAAACCAAGGAACCAAATCCCATGAGGTGTTTGGTTATAGTTAAGCAGCCTCATCAGCTACTCTTTTTTTTTTTTTTTTTTTGTCATCATAGTAAATATATCTGTCACACAACTTTTGCCAATTCAACTTTTCACAGTTGTACAACTTATTGAAAGCAAATAATCAGCTGTACAACTCTATTCTTAACCAATGCAATTTTTCCATCACCGTTAACCCCCTTTTTACTCCTCCCTCCTGCCCCTGGTAACCACTAATAAATTTTGATATCTATACATTTCTCTTTTCTTATCATTTTATGTAAGTGAGGTCAGACAATATTTGCCTCTCTGTGACTGACTTATTTCACTTAGCACAATGTCTTCATGCTCCATCCATATTGTAGCATGTATCAAGACAGACTTCATTTCTTCTCCTGGCAGAGTAGTATTCCATTGTATATATGTACAACATTTTGTTTATCCATTCATCTGTTGTCAGGCATTTAGTTTATTTCCACCTTTTGGCTACTATGAGTAGTGCTGCAGTGAACATTGGTGTACAAGTCTCTGAGTCTGTGCTTTTTCAAGTCTTTTGGGTATGTGCTTGGAAGTGGAATTGCAGGGCCATATGGTAGTTCTATTTTTAGTTTTTTGAGGAACCGCCACACCATTTTCCAAACAGCTGCACCATTTTGCCAGCAATGGGTAAGTGTTCCAGTTTCCCTACATCCTTGTAAACATTTATTTTCTGTGTTTTTTTTTTTTTTTTTAAATCTTAGTCGTCCTTTTGTTTTGTTAAGTGCCGTTGAGTTGGTTCCGACTCACAGTGATCCCATGTACAACAGAATGAAACACTGCCTGGTCCTGTGCCATTCTCACCAATTGTTGCTATGTTTGAGCCCATTAGACTTTCTAATGGTAGTGAAATTGTATCTGTCTTTGGCTGGGTCTCTAGCAAAGCAGAACTAGTGAAGTGTGTATATTCTAACTCATAGCAACCCTATAGGACAGAGTAGAACTGTTCCATAGGGTTTCCAAGGAGTGGCTGGTGGATTTAAACTGCTAACCATATGTATATGAAATACACACAGATTTATGTCAAGGAATTGGCTCATGCGGCTGTAGAGGCTGGCATGTCCCAAGTCTGTGGGTCAGGCATCAGGCTGGATGCTTCTTTTGATTCACGTAGGTGCAGGTGCTGTCAAACCCAAGATCAGTAGGTCAGACAGCAGGCTGCTGGCTCAGTGGGCCACAAAGGCTGACATATCCAAGATTGGCAGGCAATATGGCAGGAAACTGGCTCAAGTTCCAAGAACCGGAGGTCAGATGATAATAAGCCAGATGCAGGATACAGAGAAAGCAAGCATGAGCTGGAAGCAGGATACAGAGAAAGCAAGCAAGCTTTGCTAGAATGTCCATATCTAGATTGGATGCAGGCCACACCCCTGAGAACTGTTTGGCTGATCCCCTTACAACTATTTGACTGATCACATCAGATCACATCATGAGGGATGACTACATCATTACGTAACTGCCAAACTACATCATGTAACTGCCAAACCACTGAGAATCATGGCCCAGCCAACTTAACACACAACCTTAACCATCATAATATCTCACTGTGGTTTAATTTGCATCTTTCTGTTGACTAATGATGTTAAGCATCTTTTCATGTGTTTGGTGGCTATTTGAATGTCCTCTTTGATAAAATGTCTATTCAAGTCCTTTGTGCATTTTATGATTGAGTTGTCTTTTTGTTGCCGAAGTTTTATATGTTGCCATTCCCCATTAAGATGAGGATTGGTTTTTCCACTTCTGCAAAGAAGGCTTTTGACCTCTTCTGCCTTTCTGGTCAATAAAACAAAATTATTGCTTCCTGAATGAATTTGACATTTAGCTCTTTGCTCCTATGTTTCTTTAAAACATTCTAGACAGATAAAAGTTTGCCATATTTAAGGAGATTCAGGCCATAGCACTCTTAATTTGCAAATCTCAATGGTTTCATTCAGATTTAGAATTTTTAATAGACTGTAGGGATATCATTATACTTGGATAAACTTCCCCTGATAAAATGATTGTGACTATATTTTTGAAGAACTACATAGATGACTATTTTTATATCTTCCTATTTTTTACCAAACACTCCAAAATCCTTTGTATTAAAGGAAATATAGTTGCTAAAAGACTAAAACATGGGAATTTTCTCCTGATAAATGTTAGAATATTCATCCATTTCCTTCCATTAAAAAAACAAACAAGCGAGAAACTATTGTTTTCCTTGCAGAATAATGTCTACTGAAAACAATGCTTTCTTTAAATTGTAAGATAAAATTTAATTAAGCATAGTTTTTTTTTTTTTGCTTTTGTTTTGATTTATATCAGTCTGAGTCCACAAGCTGTAGCTGAACATGATGGTTAAATGATGGCACAAGGTTTTGATGTGGATACAGATTTGTGACCTTGATATGTTGAATTGTAGTTGAATTTAACAATTATATAGGTTATGTGCTGTTACGATGATTAAAGTAGTTTGAACTTTTCATATGTTTACTCAACTATAGTAAAATGCAGATTAAATGTTTCTAAAGTAAATAATTTTAAAGTCAACTCTCTCTAAGAACCACAAGTACTTTTCCTTGAAAATACACTCATTAAAAATTCCACTCAGTTATTCTAGGGTGAGTTGCAATTCAGTTTGCTTGTCTAACTCTGTCTTACCTAAACAAGGAGCTTAATTTGATAATTTAATAACTTAATTATGACCTTGTTGGCAATTTCTGTGTTGACATGTTTTTAAAATCCTGACTACCAACTGAATTGAAGTATATGCTGCATATATTTTAATGTTCCCATATATTTCTCTATATTTTTCTTTTTAGCTCTTTAGCATCTGGATATAAAGCATTTAATAAGATCGAAAGGAGAGACTATAATCCTGAGAACATATTTTTTCTCTTTATTACTCTTGAGTGGGAGGAGGTGCTTATTAAAGACAGGCCCAGACCTCAGATGCCCTCAGCCATCGCTCTTCTGCTATACTTGTTTTCCTCTCCTGCTGTCCAACACGTTTTTCTTTTAAACTGTTCATTAACACTGTTATCACCTTTGAATCCTTTACAGATTTTCGCACAACATTTATAATATGAATTCCCTTTTTGGCAGCAAAATTATGACAGTTAAAACACAAAGCTTTTGAAAGCTATGCGAGGATTTCTAAAACAACGGCTAACTTTAATGCAGTTTAGAGTTACACAGGTTTGTCCAAATGCTTTTCTTGTTTCTCCACATGTAACTTTCAGTTTTGCACAAATAGGAAATTTCTAATATCTTGGGAATGGCAAATCTTTTTTTAAATATAAGGTGTAGTTAATTTAAGGCTGTTTTTCAAGTATGTCACTATTTTCCTATTTTAGTTTGACAGTTGAAAATTTGTTAATTGAATAGTTTTAAGTGCCTGAGGGCATTTTTCTCCAAAAAACAGCAACAACAACAACACACACACACACACAAAGGAAAAGAAATAAAATAAAGCTGAAATAAACAAAAGAGAGGAAATTAATCTTTTACAGATATATCGTTATAAGTGTGTGGTTTTAATCCTACTGTGTACAGTAAAACTTCAACAGATGCTAGCAACAATTTTCTTGTTGATGTTTTCATGTTATTGATGTCTGTCTGTTTGCTTGTAAGAGGTCTGCAGAAACAAACACATTTATTTAATCTTCTCTTGCGTCTAGCAAAGGAACATGTTTTAATTGTCATCTTTCCCTGATTTTAGGAAGCCAAACCCTCTATAAGGCTATGTTTCCATGAAGAGTCAGTTATCAACATGTACTGCTTTTAGATCTGTTTAGTCATAATTTAATCATGACAGTTACTTTTCTTTTATCCTGAATATTAACTGCTCTTTGCTAATTTTTTATGGCCTCTGTGCTTTTTGCTTGTTTTCTAGCCTTTAAATCACCTGATGTTGAGAAAATAAACTGAAAAGCTTGAAGCAGGAAGCTCATTAGTATCTTTTCACAAATGTTGGTGAAAATTTGGCTCAAGTTAAAGGTAAGAAATTGTTCTGTTTCTCACTGATCATGACTCATTATGCCTAAATTAGATAAAGTCTTTTAAAACAATTATATGTTATATAAAATAATGTCTATATATAATATACATGATATAATAGATATAGTGTCTATGTTAAAAAAAAAAAAAAACCCAACAAGCCTGTTGCCAATGAGTACATTCTGACTCATGGCAACCCCGTGTGTTACAGAGTAGAACTGCTCCATACTGTTTCCTTGCCTGTAATCTTTATGGAAGCAAATTACCAGGACTTTCTTCCACGATGCCACTTAGGGGGAGTGTTTGAACCATCAACCTTTAAATTAGTAGCTGAGTGCAAACCATGTGCACAATGTTGTAACTAGAACAAAAGTACAGAAACAAGGAAATGTATGTTATGGCTTTTTTAAAAAATTGAGTCACTTAAATACTTTATATTTAGTTTTGTAATTTCTTTCTGCCTGAGAATACTTTTTTCTTTATTATATAAAAATATAGAAATTCTAGCTGAAACAAAAATATATCAAACAATAATTAGGCTGATGTAACTTTTAAAGAAGTAAAAAATAAAATGAAAAATCCACAATAGAAGAGAAAATCTAAGCAAACACTTTTTAGAAAAAAACACTAAATGCAGAGTTCATGAAAGACAAAAAGTTTGACTTCATTTAAATTAAAAACTTCTGCTCTGAAGAGGACAGGAGAGCTGGTGATAGGGAACCCAAGATTGAGTAAGGATAGTGTTGATGTGTTGTGAGGTTGTTAACCATTGTCATAGGGCAACATGTGTACTAACTGCTAAATGAGAAACTGTTTTGTTCTGTAAGCCTTCATCTAAAGTGAGAATAGCAGCACAATGGAAAGAGTGTAGTCGATGTCCCTGAACTGTGCATGTAGAAATTTTTGAAATGGTGTATCTTTGGCTATGTATATTTTCACCAAAAAGAAAAAAGAAAAAAAGGTCGAGAAGGGAGAGGGTTGACATGTTGTGGGGTTGTTAACCAATGTCATAAAACAATATGTGTACCACTGTTTCATGAGAAACTATATGTTCTGTAAGCCTTCACCTGAAGTACAATAAAAAAAAAAAAAATTTAAAAAAAATCTTCTGCTCTGCGAAAAACATGTTAAGAGAACAAAAAGGAAGCCACAGACTGGGAGAAAAATATTTGCAAAACACGTATCTGATAAAGAATTTACATCTAAAATATACCAAGCATTCTTAAAACTCAGTAAAAAACAACCCAGTTACAAAGTGAGCAAAAAATCTAAACAGAACCTCGTCAAAGAAGATATACAGATGGCAAGTAAGCATGAGAACAAATGCTCAACATTATATGTCATTAGGGAATGGCAAAATCAAAACAACAATGGGATACTACTACATACCTATTAGAATGGCTAAAATCCAAAACACTGACAACTGGAGAGGATGTGGAGCAACGGGAACTCTCATTAATTGTTACTGGGAATGTAAAATGGTACAGCCACTTTGGAAGACAATGTGGCAGTTTCTTATAAAGCTAAACATAGGCTTACCATATGATCCAGCGGTCATGCTCCTAGGTATTTACTCAAATGACATAAAAACACATGTTCACATAAAAATCGGTACACAAATGTTTATAGCAGTTTTATTCAGAATGGGCCAAAAATTGGAAGCAACCAAGATGCTTTTCAGCAGGCAAATGGATAAATTGTTGTACATGCATATCACGCACCTCCCCCGCAAAAAACAAAAAACCTTGCCTTCCAGTCAATTCCGACTCATAGTAATCCTATAGGACAGAGTAGAAATGCCCCCATAGGGTTTCCAAAGCTGTAAATCTTTACAGAAGCAGACTGCCACATCTTTCTCCCATGGAGTGGCTGGTGGGTTTAAGCCGCTGACCTTTCAGTTAGCAAGTGCTTTAACCACTGTACCACCAGGGCTCCTTACATCCATATGGTGGAATATTATTCAGTGATAAAAAGAAATGAGCTATCAAGCCACTAAAAGATCTGGAGGAAGCTTAAGTTCATATTGCTAAGTGATAACCGCCAGTCTGAAAAAGCTATATACTGTATGATTCCAATTACCATATTTTTATGCAAATAACGCACACCTTCTGCAGTTGTTGGCCAGCCACACCCTCCTACCACGAGGCACACTCACAAGCACCGCTGTGCCAATATTTTTCCACATGCTACTTTAAAAAAAAATAGCATAGTGCACTTACAAAAATAACTTGGGGGGGGGGGAGAGCATGGGCGGCAAAGAAACACAGAAGATGTGCGTTATTTATATAAAAATACGGTATGTGACTTTCTGGAAAAGCAAAACTAAAGACAATGATAAGATCTGCGATTTCTAGAGGTTCGGGGAGAAGGGAAAGGAATGAATTGGTGGAGCACAGGGCATTTTTAAGGCAGTGAAACTTTTCTGTATAATACTGTAATGTGATGGACACATGACATTATGCATTTGTCAAAACCCATAGGACTGTCCAACACCAAGAGTGAACTCTAATGTAAACTGAAGACTTTATTTAATAATAAGGTATCATCATTAGCTCACCAATTATAATAAATATACCACAGGAATGCATGATGTTAATAGGAGAAATAGTATGCAGTGGGGAGATGGGTATATGGGAATTTTGTACTTTCTGCACAATTTCTCTCTAAACCTAAAACTGCTTTAAAAAAAAGTCTGTGAAAAAGTCCACAATAATATTTTACACTCAAGAGCAATGTTTGAGTTATAAAAACCTGGTGTAGGCTTGGGTTGCTTAAACATGTTACCAGTGACTCAGTATTAACAATTTCAGATTCATCATAGTCAGATTTAGCTTTTGTGTAATTGTAGATTGCACCCGCATCCTAGCTGCCCGCCCCCTCCTCCAGGTAACCACCTCACAAATATAACAGACCTAGCATCTGAGTGAGAAAGAATATGTCAGCTCAAATCCAGCAGCCCTGCTGAGAGAAAAACAGAAACAAACAACTTTTACGTTCCTTCACTATGAATTAGCAGCATATTTGTATATAAAGAGGACAGCAGACTTTATTTATTAAACAAAATTTGTGCCTCATTTCTTTTGTCCAATAGTAACAATTTACGCTAATGTTTTTATATTAAGTGCAGACCATCAATAGCTTAAATTACTCAGCCAACTAATAAATTAATAGGATTTCTTTGCCTTCAGATCTGTAATAATGACTTCTAAAGGTAGATAACTAAGGTTTTCAGAGAGATTCCAGAATATTTTAAACTATGAGCATTGCATTTTGTGTTTTTATGTAGTAAGTGGATAAGCATAAGACTATATTTATTCATATATGTATTTATTCATTTCAGCATTTATTTACTGAAGAGCTAATAAGTACTCAGTGTTGTGTTAGGTATTGAGGGTATAGCTTCTTAACAAGATAGAGTCAGTTTCTTTTTAAAAAAGAAAAAGAAAAAATACTGGCTGAAAATTGAGAACAAATGGAAACCTCACTTCTCATTTACTGACAAAGAAAAAGGTAGGAATGATAAAATAGTCACGGAGGGTGGCTGCAAGGGCATTGTCCTTTGGCAAAAGGAAATGTATCATTTACCCTCCCACTTTAAGAAAAACCATGCTCTGCAAGTGTCAAACCCCAACAGCATTCAGCCCTGCCAGTCACAGAATGGAAAGGTATACCGAAGGAGAGAACTGTTTAAATGAAGTTAGAATAAAACTCCAAGAGAATATTTCATTGGGTCAAAAGCAGTCCTACGTGACTGTAAACGGTGTTTTCACAGAAATTTCTTCTAAATGACAGTTTGGGAGACTTACTCATGCCTTTTTGATTTATATACAGAGAGTGGCTTGTATTTCCCTGTGGTAGGTAAATTAACTAGCTTTACTGCCCTGGCATATTTCTCTGTGTTTCTAAACTAAATGAGAGCAATCATTTATAAAGTATCAGTAGAAAACATCAGTAACCAGGTAGCCAATGAGACTGTGTGAAAGGTGTAGTTGGGAGTTCTAACCTGGTTTCTGTATCTCCCACTGTATCTGTTCATTTCAAAGAGATGATTTTCTGTCACAGTTTATCCTCATTTTACCATTTGTAGTTTATCTCAAAGCGAATGTTCTATAGTTACCTAAGGCAAATAAGGCAAAGTTAGAAGTTCTAGTATTTTAAAAACTAATCTTAATGCATGTGGTATTTTTACATACATTTGTTATTGTCTCCTGTAATTGTAAAATAAGACACACTTATTGTTGAAATGTAGTAAAATACAGAAGTGTAGAGGAGAAGTCAAAAATCAGCTCGAATTTCAGGAGAGAGTAAGTGTCCATATTTTGGAGACCTGCCTTCCAAATTTAGACATGCACACACACATTTGCATATACACTTTACATCCTTGTGCATAAGTGAGATTTACCTTGGAATGACTGGGCTGCAACCTTAGCTTAGCTTTCCTGTTTCCTCATTGCCACTGGCAGTATTGTCATTCTGAGGTCCCAGGCCAGGTCTCTTGAGATAGTATTTTCATATTCCTTTTCTTTTCTTTTATATATCTATTCTATTGTTGGTTTGTATCACTTGTTTCTAACATCTGGAAATTTTCAAACATCCGAAAAAGTGAAGGCAATAGTATAATTCCCTCCAGCATACTTGGTGTATGTATGTGTAAATATTTTAAAGGAAATCTCACGTTTTATTTTGGTTTCCATAAATATTAATACTTCAGTATTTATCTCTACTGGAGAATGATTTTTCCCCGGTATCTCCTCCATAACAGTAATTAATAATAAAATAAATAGTAACATCTTAATGTTATTAAATGCCGAGTCTGTGCTGTTTTCCTCAGTTGTCTTACGAATGTCTGTTTATAGTTGGTTTGCCTTAATCTGGATCCAAATAAAGTCCAAACGTTGCATTTGGTTGGTATGTCTCTTAAGTCTATATCAGTTCACCCTCTTTGCCTTCTTTTTTTCCCCCTCGACATTTATTTGTTGAAGAAACAAGCCATAAGTCCTATCAAATACTCTACATTTTGGATTTGACCAGTTGGGATCCTTTTGTGGTATTTAGCATATTGTCCTATACCCATTCCTCCATTACCTGTATTAGATCTTGAGGCTTGATTAAAACCATGTTCAATATTTTTGGCAAAAAGCTATTGAAATGTATCAGGGGGACACGTAACATCTCATAATACCACTTTTTAGTGATTACAGTGTTATCAGCCTGACCTATCCATTAAGTATCCCATCAACATTTCACCCTAACAGTTTTATTAACCACTAGTTTCCTAGGTCTGTTATTTCTTTCAGAGTTGCATAATGATGAATTTCTAATCTTATCATGCTTACTGTATTTTTTGGCCATCGAATTCAGGTTCTTATATGGAATTCAAGACACTACCTTGGCAATGTGACCATTTCAGTTTGCCTGAGAATCACCTGGTTTTAACACTGAATGTCCTATGTCCTGTGAAATCTCTCAGTTCCCAGAAAACCAAGGCATCAATGTATGTCCCAGCCAGTGGTTTTCTATCACTTTTAGTTATTAACTGTTGCTTTAGTCAGGAAGTTATGGTGTGGCAGATTGAGGAGACATATGTGTTTGACTTCAGCCTCGTCTTTTAGGCAACACATGTACACTTTAAAATCTTCAGTTTCTTATCGGTTATTTAGAGCTTATGTCTTGTTTACCTGTAATTGAACTGGGTGGTGTCAAAGAGCATGTGAGTATAGAAAAGTGCCAATCGAATATTAAGAATTACTAGTCCCCATTTCCATTCATGTTTCTTCTCTCATATTACACCTGAAGCCCTTCTTCTTACCATTTGGCATCACTTTAAGTATTTAGCATTCAGTTTGAGCTTCACCCCATGTAGACGTCATAGCTCTCAACCCCAAGCTCTTTTTAGACCACGAGTAGAAAATTATGTTCAGTTGTGGATACCACATTGGACTAGAACTTAATATTAAAGGGCTTGTCCAGAGAAGGATGACCAGGATGGAGGTGGGCAAGAATCTATATCCTAGGAGACAGAACTGAAGGATGTCTCCGAGTCACCCATATATTAAAACTATTAAGATTGTGTCATCTGGTTTTATAGGCTTTCAGCTCCTTTGAGTTAGGAGATAATAAAATGCCTGGCGTATTACTAGCCTTAATATAGATCTTTTGAGAAAATTAAAGAAAGATAAGCAAATGGATTAGTAATTGAGAGGCTCAACCTATTAATGCTCAGATGAAGAAAACCTGTAGTTTGATTTTGGTATGGACAGAGGCAGACCTTGGGCTAGAACTTGGGTTGTTTTAGTCCCATTCCCGCATGTTTTCTCCAGCAACAAACTGCCTAGAAATGTTAAACAAGAAAATAAAATAGTTAAGGGCATTGTACAATCCATTGCCATCGAGTCGATTCTGACTCATAGCGACCCTAAAGGACAGAGTAGAAGTGCCCCATAGGGTTTCTAAGGAGCTCCTGACGGATTCGAACTGCCAACCTTTTGGTAAGCAGCCGTAGCTCTTAACCACTATGCCACCACGGTTTCCAAGGGCATTATAGCAATCTATAAATATTTGAATAGAAGAGTAATTAGAGTTGATTTATGTGATTAAGGGTAAGAACCGTAGGAGCCGGAGTTGGGCTGTAACTATGAGAAAGCATTCCAACAATAAAAGTTGTCCTGCTACAGAACAGGCATTACAGCTGGAAGTGCTCAATTGAAGCTGGGTGAGTATCTGTCAGATTTTACAGCGGGAATACATATACTGATTATTTTTAAAGTCCCTCCCAACTGTATGACACTGTTATTATAAGAAATAAAGTAATCACGGGTGCAAACCTCTAATTACTCTGATAGAAAAGGGTGTCTCCACTGGCAGGGACCCAGCTCCTCCTTAACTGCTTCTGCTGCCAGCACCAACAATAGGAAGGGGGAGGGGGAATAAAGAGTTGGGCTTTTGTCCTTCCAGAGTCTCTGTTGGAGGAGCACCCCCTTTCTCATCAAAATGATTGGAGCAATGAAGATAGTTATGCAAGCAAATAGAGAATACATTTTCATAAGCTTTGTTTTATCATAAATATGTCTGGCATATGGTTTGCTCTCCTTCATTTTCACTATAATCCTTATCAACTGTCTAAATACTAAAGTACCTTCCTGACTGATTGTTCTCTGGTCTGTTATCCCATTGATTAAACATTTGCCTATATTCCTCTTTCTAAAAATATTCAGTGTACTGTATTTTTACACAAATAATGCTCACCTTCTATGTTTGTTTGCCAACCATGCCCTTCCCCCATGAAGTATTTTTGTAAGCGCCATTGTGGAATTTTTTTTACATGTTGCTGTGAAAAAAAAAAAAAAGTACGCTTACAGAAATACCTTATGGAGGGAGGGTGCCGGTGGCAAACAAATGTAGCAGGTGAGCATTATTTGAGTAAAAACGCGGCATTATTTGCTTTAAATTAGTGGGCCTCTGTTTTCTTTGTAATCAATTCTAGGTTTTTGTTGTTTAACTTTTAAGGCACTCTAAGATTAGCCTCTTATTGAGCCAACAAGTTGCTTTTCTTTTCATATTAGATGGTTCCTCCATAATAAATCATATAGCCTCCGAGGAAGGCAACCCTAGACAACATGTGTGACCTTAAGGAGTTCCCTTAACCTCTTTAATATCTCTGAAATAAGAATAATAAAATTTAATTTACAGAATTATTAGGAATAAATAGAGCAAAACGCCCCACACAATGCTTGACATAAAGTAAGAACTTCATCAATGTCAGTTCCCTTCCTTCAGCCCCATGCTCTCTATATTTATTATGCTGATAGAGTTATTTTAATTGGGCACATTGTTCATTTTTCACCTAATATAAATTCATTTGTATATCTTCATTAGGTGTCTTTTTTTTTTCCTTTTTAAGATTCACCATTGTGGTGTCAGGGTCTGCTCTAACGAATCCTGCCAACAACGCCAATTATGCAAACCAGTCAAAGAATACTAAGACCACCCATCTCTGATGACAAACTGTGTGGGAGATAATGAAGTCCACTCCACATACCAGCTGTGTCCTATGGAAATTTCAGCTCCCCTTACCTATTCAGTTCAGACCCAGCTGCCCACACAACCTTTCTCTCTTTTATCCCCAACCACCTGGGGCGAGGTCAGTGGGTACCAGCTGCAAACTCAGGAGTCCACATGATTCTCTCCATTTCAGATTAGCTGTTCCCAAACCTGGAGTTTCTCTCTACCCCTTCAGGATACCAGCGGCAAGTCCTGGAGTCCACATAACTCCCTTTTCTTTAGATTGGCCAGCTCCCCTGCTCCTTTGGGTCAAATAATTCCCTGGAATGACTCACAGAGTTCACAGGAAACACCATAACTGTGATAACAGCTTTAATAGAACAAAAAAGGATACAAATGAAGAGGCACATAGTGTGAAATCAGCAAGGGGTGACAATCTGAGGCTTCCATGTCCCAAGAGGATGCACTACCCTCTGAGGACAAATATTTGCTTTTACTGATCAGGAAGCTCTCTGAGCCTCTGTCTTCCAATACTGGCTTCACCATAAGACCATTGCGTCATACCTCGTAGAGGTTTAATCAGCATCAGACCTCCAGGTGGTCCCTCTTGGGCCGGTCACACCACTGCCCCTATTCACAGACTCATGTGTTGGTCCAGCTCTCAGGAACCAAGACCAAAGGCCACATGGCTTTCTGCAAGGTGATTCCATAACTTGCGGCCACCGAAACAAATTAGACTGAAAGTAGTGGTGCTATTTCTTAAAATATGGCTATTTGAAAAATAGCATGCGATGAATATTTGGTGAAGGCAGACTAAATTCCTGCCTTCCTTACGTAAAAGGGAAATTTTGCACAATGATGAAGGAAAAGATGGTATTTGTCTTTATATAACAGTATGGCTGTGATAAGCAGTGAGCAGTTTGAACACTGATCCTTTGTTAGCTAAAAAGTGGTTGCCACGTTGCATCTGTAGTAATATTTCTCCAAATTCACTACAAATTTCTTAGGCCACAACCTAGTGTAAAATAATGTGCATTCCACAAAATAAATTAATCTTGTGTTATGCATATTATGGATATCTACAAATAAGGTCAGTGCATGACAATTTATATCTAAAATAAAAGAGCAGAAATAAAATTCAAAGTATATTTGAAGTTAGGGAGCTTGCCTTTAACTTGTCTGTCTTTTATAGATACTGCTGTTTTATTAGACTGAGTCAGTGTGGATTATAAATTACACTATGCTTTTACGCTTGTTCTCGAGAACAAGAAAGTCATTATTTTAATCAAATATTTGTATAATACGTTTTGATCAGTTTGGGGTCTAAATGAATGGTTGTCTGTGATGATGAAATGAAATTGATTTGTTCCGCTGGAAAATATATAACCCACCAGAGTAAACACGAAAGGACAAAAATAGCAAGACGATAGGAAAAAAATATCAGTGGTAAACAAAACAACACTAAAAGCTTCCATTCTGTGATCTCAGAAAAATTTTATCTCCTAAAGAGTTCTTAACTCTGAAATGAAGATATGATTTTATATACTTTGGAAAGCTTGAAATGTGTACGGTATATTTGTTGCTAGAAACTACTTCTAGGGCATAGATCACCAGGTCAGAGTGCCTGTTTTTGTGAAAGTTCTTTAGACCCAGCTCACCTTAAAAGGCAATACCATGAAGAACAGGGAGAAACAATAGGACAGAAACAACAAGGCGCAAAGTGCAATTGTCTGAAATTCCACATTCTGTTTCATTTTTCAGTGTCATCTGACAGTGCACCAAAAGTTACTGGTTTCCAAAGAAACCTAATAGCAAATTCTTCTTCAAATGAGTTCTGAGAAATAAGACAAAGAATCAATGGATGGAGGCCAACATCTTTGAAAGCATCTATCTTCTTAATGCTAGGGGCCTGCCCTGATTAGTGTTATGGCATGGAAGAGTCGATTCTCCTGCTCCCTACAGGTACCTCCTCAGAGAGGAAAATGGGAAGAACTGTGCCAGGAATACCCAGTGTATTAACCAGAATTCCCCGGTTGGATAACACCATTCCCTCTCCTCTGAGAAGAAGTGAGTGAGGGACTGAAGAGAGGCTGGGTGTGTCAGAACAGCGGTGCTCCCTTCACATATCAACATCAGGAGTGTGGGAGAAGTGTCCCTCAGTAAAGATCATTCTCAATTCCAGATTAATCTGTAAATTAAATGCAATTCAAGTAAAAATTCTAGCAAGTTTTTTTTGAGGAAACTGAGAAATTCATTCTAAAATGTATAGGAAAAATGAAATTTGAAAAAGATGAGCAAGGAGAGAGATTTCATCCTGTCAGATATTAATACATGCTACAAAGCTATAGTAATATGAACAATATGACTATTTGTGCAGGAACAAATATACAGGCCAGTGGAAGAGAATATAGAGCTCAGAAACACATCCAGGTATAAATATGGGAGTTAATATATGGAAGAGATGACTCCCAAAATCCATGGAGCAAATATGGATAGTTTAGTTAGATGTATTGAACACCTTACTCACTATGAGGAAAAAGATAAAATTGGAGTGTATTTCACACCATTTAAAGGTGTTTTCCAGATGGATTTAAAGATATGTTAAAACTATAACTAAAATTGAAGAAAGCAGAGATGATTGTCTTTGTGATTTTGAAGTGGAAAAGGACTTCCTAAAAAGACCCCTGTAATCACAAATTAATGAGGAAAAAAAATCCAGCAGATCTGGCTGCATCAAAGTCACTGATTTTTTGTTCAAAAACATGCAAAAATGATAACATTGGGGGAAGGTATGTGCAACATCCAAACCATTAAGAAATACATGTTGAGAGTATTAAGAAAACTATTTTGCATCAGCCAAAAAACCTAAAAAAAATACAAAACAGGGAATCTAAAAGAAAAATGAGTAAAGTATATAAATAGGTAATTCACAAAGAGGAAATGACTAACAAATATATGAAAACATGTTAAAGCAAACTTATCAGTAATGAAACCAATGCAAATTAAAACAACTGTGAGATACTATTTTAAACTGAATATATTTTTAAAAATTAGAAACATGGATTATTAAGTTATTTAGCAAGTAGGGGACGTAAGAATCCTTATGCACTTCTGATTAGCATATAAACTAACATAGGCTTTCTGGGAACTAATCTTACAGTAAATAGTGAAATTAAGCATGTCAAAATCTTATAACCCAGAAATTTTAGCGTTAGAGGGAGAGAATTTCTCAGTGGGTCCATGAGAGTATTTATATAAATACATTCATTGCAGTTTGGCCTGTGTTATCAGGAACTGTTAGACAAAATAGATATCCATCACAAAGAGAATGGATAAGTAAAAAGTGGAAATAAAATTGGATACAAAAGCAGAAAAATTGATATTGATCTCAACCATGGAGTTGTTGTTGTTAGGTACCATCCAGTCAGTTCTGACTCATAGCAGCCCCATGTACAAAGGAACGAAACACTGCTTGGTCCTGCGCCATCCTCACAATCATCGCAGTATTTGAGCCCATTGTTGCAGCCACTGTGTCAGTCCATCTTGTTGAGGGTCTTCCTCTTTTTTGCTGATCCTCTACCTTACCAAGCATGATGTCCTTCTCCAGGGTTTGGTCTCTCCTGATAACATCCAAAGTATGTGAGATGAATCTCGCCATCCTCACTTCCAAGGAACACTCTGGCTGTACTTGCAAGACAGACTTCTTCGTTCTTCTGGCAGTCCATGGTATATTCCATATTCTTTGCCAACATCACAATTTAAAGGTGTCAATTCTTCTTCGGTCTCCCTTATTCATTGTCCAGCTTTTGCATGCGTGTGAAGCAATTGAAAATATGGCTGGGTAAGGTGCACTTTAGTCCTCAAAGTGACATCTTTGCTTTTTAACACTTTGAAGAGGTTTTTTTGCAGCAGATTTGCCCAGTGCAATACGTTGTTTGTTTTCTTAACTGCTGCTTCCATGGGCATTAACAATGTCAATCTTTTGTCCATTTATCATGATGTTGCTTATTGGTCCGTTGTGAGGATTTTTGTTTTCTTTATGTTGAGGTGTAATCCATACTGAAGGCTGTGTCTTTGATCTTCATCAATAAGTGCTTCAAGTCCTCTTCACTTTTAGCAAGCAAGGTTATGTAATCTGCATATGGAAGGTTGTTAATGAGTCTTCCTTCAATCCTGATGCTGCATTCCTCTTCATTTAGTCCAGTTTCTTAGATTATTTCCTCAGCATACAGATTTTATGAGTATGCTGAAAGAATACAGCCCTACACACACTTTTCCTGATTTTAAACCATGTAGTACATTCTTGTTCTTTTCAAACCACTGCCTCTTGCTCTATGTAGTTTCCACATGAGCACAATTAATTGTTCTGGAATTCCCATTCCTTGCAATGTTATCCATAATTTGTTATGATCCCCAGAGTTGAATGCCTTTGCATAGTCAGTAAAACACAGGTAAACATCTTTCTGGTATTCTTGCTTTCAGCCATGATCCATCTGACTTCAGCAATGATATCCCTCCATCCGTGTCCTCTTCTGAATCCGACTTGAATTTCTGACGGTTCCCTACTGATGTACTGCTGCAACTATTTTTGAATTATGTTCAGCAAAATTTTACTTGCCTGTGTTATTAATGATATTGTTCAATAATTCCACATTCTGTTGAATCACTTTTTTTGGAATGGACACAGATATGGATCTCCTCCAGTCAGTTGGCCAGGAAGCTGTCTTCCAAATTTCTTGGCATACATAGATGAGTGAGCACCTCCAGTGCTGTATCCGTTTGTTATAATATCTCAATTCCATTCGCTTTAGCTGTTCTGCATTCGAGAGCAAGTTTTCAGAGTCTCTTCTGACATCCATTTGGACTTTTCTTTCTTTCCTGTCTTTTTAATGACCTGTTGCTTTCGCTTTCTTCATGTATGATTTCCTTAATGTCGTTCCGCAACTCGTCTGATCTTCAGTCATTAGCGTTCAGTGCATCAAATCTATTCTGGAGATGGTCTCCAGATTTAGGTGGGATACACTCAAGGTCATATTTTGGTTCTCATGGACTTATTTAATTTTCTTCTGCTTCTACTCGAACTTGGTATGAGCAATTAGTGGTCTGTTCTGCAGTTGGCCCCTGGTCTTGTTCTGATTGATATTGAGCTTCTCCATTGTCTCTTTCCACAGATGTAGTCAATTTGATTCCTGTGTGTAGTGCTGTTTATTTTGCTGAAAAAGATATTTGTAGTGTCATTGGTATTACAAAATTCAATCATGTGATCTCGGGTGTCATTTCTATCACCAAGGCCATATTTTACAACTACAGATCCCTCTTATTTGTTTCCAACTTCTGTGTTCTTAATTTCAGACTGTAGAAGTTGGTAAAAATCTTCAGTGTCCTCATCTTTGCCATTAGTGGTTTGTGCATAAATTTGAATAATGGTCATACTATTTTTCCTATCACTGACAGGACTGTACTTCAGGATAGATCTTGAGATGTTCCTTTTGATGATGAATGCGATGACTTTTCAATTTGTCATTCCTGGCATAGTAGATCATATGATTGTCTGATTCAGAATGGCCAATATGAGTCCATTTCAGCTCACTATTGCCTCGTGTTATAGATTGAATTGTGTCTCCCAAAAATGTGTCAACTTGGCTAGGCCATATTTCCCAGTATTGTATGATTGTCTACCATTTTGTCATCTGATGTGATAGGGTAATTATGAGTCAGGAATCGGCTCGATGGCAACCGGTTTAGTTTTTGGTTTGGTGATTTTCGTATCAGTTGTAAATTCTACCTCTATGATGTTAACGAGGCAGAATTAGATGTGATTATGTTAATGAGGCCGGACTCAATCTACAAGATTAGGTTGTATCTTGAGCCAATCTCTTTTAAGATATAAAAGAAGCTAGCAGAGAGACAGAGGGACCTCCTACCACCAAGAAAGCAGAGTCAGGAGTAGAACATGTCATTTGGACCTTGGGCCCTGTACTGAGACACTCCTAGACCAGGGGAAGATTGATGGCAAGGACTTTCCTCCAGAGCTGACAGAGAGGGACAGCATTCCCCTGGAGGTGGCACTCTGAATTTGTACTTCTAGCCTCCTAAACTGTGAAAGAATAAATTTCTCTTTGTTAAAGCCATCTACTTGTGGTATCTCTATTATAGCAACACTAGACACCCGGGATATCTATCTTCAAGTGTCCATTTCATTTTTGATGACTTCCAGTTTTCCTAGATTCATACTTTGTACATTCCATGTTCTGATTATTAATGAATGTTTGCAGCTGTTTCTTCTCATTTTGAGTTGTGCCACCTCAGCAAATGAGAAGGTCCTGAAAGCTTGACTCCATCCACATCATTATGGTTGATTCTACTTTGATGAGTGCCTTCTAGCCTGAGGGACTTATCTTCTGGTACCGTATCAGACAGTGTTCTGCTGCTATTCATAAGGTTTTCACTGGCCAGCTTTTTCAGAAGTAGACCGCCAGTTCCTTCTTCCTAGTCTGTCTTCATCTGGAAGCTCCACTGAATCCTCTCCACCAAGGAAGACCCTGCTGATGTTTGAAATACCGGTGGCATAACTTCCACTATCACAGCAACATGCAAGCCACCACAGTACGACAACCTGACAGACATGTGGTGGCAGCTATGTAGAAAGTGTGCTAAATATAGACAGTCATTATTTCTCAGTGGCTAAATTAGAGATTGTTGTTTTGTATATACTTTTGTTTTCCAAATTTCCAACCATGTGCACATTTTTATTTTAAAATCAGAAAATATATCTAATTTATGTTTTAAAAATAATAATCTTTATTTAAGTAACAGTTCAAGACATGTTGTTGCTCAGTAGGTTAAACTAGTATCGGTTGAAGAGAAAGACAAAAATACATGCAAATAGATCCAGGGATAGGACTGGTGTTTAGAGCAAGAACTTAATAATTGTATGGCCTAAGAGATCTACAGGTTTTAATAGCCCAAGAGATACAAGTTTAGAACAATGGCTATCCTTGGAGAACTGTCATTACAAAGGATATTTTTTCCTGTTCTAGCACATTTGAGAATTAGAGCATTATTAATTCTGATGCACAGATTATTTTTTAATGTACTAAAGCTTGTATTTCAATACTGTGTTTCAATGGAACATCAAATTATTTGTTAATTCTTAGCACCAGAACCCTTAAAGGATTTTCTTGAGCATTGCAATATGTTTTCAGTTATTAGAAGTTTTAATTTTATTAAGTGCTGTTATGATGATAATGTATCACCATATCAATTAACTAATATGTAATTAATAATTTGGGTCCCAAAGTATGCATCACTACCTCCAGACCTTATAATCTCTAAGCATTAACATCTACTGTGTATTTCATATGTAGACTTTACCTAAAATGAGGGCTATTCTTCATTGGTGTTATTACTGCAGCTGGGGCAGCTTGTGTTCTCAATCTCCTGGAGCCTGGGTTTTTTCTTTCCTCCTGGAGGTGCCTCAGGGGTACGTGATGGACTGAAATGTCCCTGAGGGGACTTTAGTAAATGAATACTTCTCTGCTGATAAACCATTTAATAGCTCTGTTTAGAAACACTTACACCCCTTCTAAAAGCTCCTATGCTCCATTCTACTTTGCATTTGTAACTTTAAAAAAATCAGATGTATCGAAAGATCACTGTGATGGTTAAGGGGAGACAGGAGCTCTGGCTTCAAAGAACAAAGAAGTAAAAGAGGACTGGGAGGGATGTAGCCAGGTAGGCTAGTGGGTTAAAGAGAATTATCAGATGTTAAAGTTGAAGTCGTTAGTGTTAATCATATGGAGGCCCAATGTTTAGCAGAATTGGACTAAACTATAAACACATGATAAACATTATTAAAATTTCCTCCCCCCACCCAAGGATCTGACATTTTCTTCCCAAAACTTCCCAATGGTTGGACCATTTAAGATACAACTATCGGTCTCTACTAGTCTGGAACAAAGGAGAGTGAAGGATACCAAAGACTGGAAGAAACTAGTCCATAGGACTAATAGCACACACAAACCACGACCTCATAGAACTAGATGGTTTCCAGCTACCACTACCGACAGTTCTGACCAGGGACACAATAGAAGGTCCTGGGTAGAATGGGAGAAAAATGTAGAACAAAACTCAAATTCCTAAAAAAGGCCAGACCTACTGGGCCAATACAGACTAGAGGAACCTCAAGACTATCACCCTAAGATACCCTTTGAACTTAGAACTGAAGCCACTCCCAGAGGTCACCTTTCATCTAAATAATAGTTTGGCTTATAAAATAAACAATATCACCTGTGAGTACTGTGCTCCCTTAAATAATCAACTATATGAGACCAAATGATCAACAGTAAGCCTAAAGCAAAGATGAGAAGGCAAGGAGGGGCAGGGAAGCTAGATCAATAGAAACAGAACAAATAGAATAGAAATAATGAGAATGCTGACATATTGTGAAAAATGTATCCAATCTCATGGAACAATTTGTATAAAAAGTATTAAATAGAAACCTAATTTTCTGTGTAAACTTTCACTTAAAACACAATAAAATATTATTAAAAATTGACACATTGGCAAGTTATGGAAATAAGAAACTTCGATGATCCAGAAATACTGGAAAATTCAATCTGAAAATCAAGTCACCTGAAATTTTTCTGGATTTAGCTTGCACTGCTCAAAATTTCATTTCACAAAAAGTAAAGGAAATGGCAAAGCAACTACTACTTTGGACCTCCAATTCGGCCTAATAATGAGAACCTAAGCACTAGGCTGCTAACCAAAAGGTGGACAGTTCGAAGCCACCAGCTACTCCATGGGAGAAAGATGTGGCAATCTGCTCCTGTAAAAATTACAGCTTTGGAAACCATATGGGGCAGTTCTACTCTGTCCTGTTGGGTCACTATGAGTTGGAATCAACTCTACGGCAGTAAGTAAGTTTTCTGAGAGACATCAGTGCTGATGCATGCTCAGATTTGTGTCCTGGCTGCATAAATGACAAGCTAGCCAGCCTCTAAGTGACACGTTATCCAGCAGCTAGCTGATCTGGTCAAGGTCTAAACATTAAATAAAGACCAGAAAGTCACCTAAAAAGTAAAGATGTGCTAGTGGAAAAATATATTGAATATACTCAATATTAATTCACAACGATACATATGTATTTTATACCCATTATCGACAACAAATTATTTCTGCTAAAAAATGAATTTTGAACAGAAACTATGTTATCCTAATAAATTGGTCCCTTCTGAAACTGCTAAAAAAAAGAATATTAATTGAGTATGTAATGATGTACCAGAAACTGTGCTTGGTGATAAGGGTAAAAGGTGCAAAAAAATACATTATACATAAATTATAAATAATCTGAAAGAAATAAAATAAAAAATAGAAAAACTTAAAAATAAAACAAAAAACTCAGTGGTTAGAGTTTTCGCAACGGCTTTTATCTCCAGGAATTGCTTAAGAATACTTTTCTTCACATTCTGTATTTATTTGGCTCCTTTGCTATTGACTTGGTTTTCCTCATCTGGTATGTGGAAATCTAGTTAGCCAATGATTTTTGTTGTATGGGTGCTGGACATTAGGAAGGACACACTAAGAAAGTATGATCTGTGAATGACAAATTGTTACTTGTTCATGATGAGATAAGTGTAGAAATTGAGTGTTTAGAAACTTTGTTAGCAATTTGATATTCTCCTGGTGTTCAAACATGTGGTCAAGGACTAGCCTAGTTGAACAGGGTATAAAATAGCTCTGCTGTTGTTAAACTTGAGACCTGAGTTGCAGAAGGCACAAATTGTGTTCCAGCAACATGCGTTCCAGTAGAATTATAATGTGTAATGTTTAAAGATTAATTTGACAACTGCAGCCTGGTGTTATATAAAATTTGGAATCCACTAACTTCTTTTTTTTTTTTTTTATGGTTGTAGTTTAAGTGAAAGTTTACAATTCAAGTCAGTCTCTAGTGCAAAAATTTATACATACACTATTATGTGACCCCAATTGCTCTCACTGTATTGTGACAGCACACTCCTACTTTCCACCCCTGATTACCTGCGTCCACTCAACCAGCTCCTAACCCTCTCCACCTTCTCATTTCACCTCCGGTCAGAAGCTGCCCATTTAGTCTCATGTATCTACTTGAGCTAAGAAGCACACTTTCCATGAGTATCATTTTACGTCCCATAGTCCAGTCCGATCTTTGAAGAGTTGGCCTTGGGAATTGTTTTAGTTCTGGGTGGAATCCACTGTCTTCTTCTATTGAAAGATAATGTAAATGTAATTATAAATACAAGATAGTTGAAATTGGTTACTGGTAAAGTTTTGGAGATTAATTTTGAAAATATAGCATTTCTTGTTTCATTTTGAATAAAACTTAAAAATTAGTATCTTGAGTTTGATGCAATTGCTTTAAGAGCTGTTTTTTCTTTCCTGTCAGCATATATGTGTGAGAATGGCTCTCTACTATTACTTTTATTTAAGAAATGTACAAGTTGTTTACATATACATTATTGATTATCGCCTGCAAATAGCATTGTTGTCGATACAATATAGATTAGACATATTAACAAGAAGCAAGCTTATCTGTCACATCAGAAACTTTAAAAATTGTTATACATGGTGTCTGTTCAAACTGTATGTATAACTTTTCAATTTAGTGAATTACTGTTTCACTCCTAGCTTTTTGTTAAGTTATGGCTGCTAAACAGGCAAGAAAAGTCGCAGGAGTAATAATGATTTTTTATATTAATCACCCATCTGCACACTTTCAACCAATTTAGTTTTTTTTCTTAAAATCTTCTCTTATCCTGTTATGTTTATTCTGATTATATTTATTGAAATGTAATTTTGAATCTGATAATAAAAATTGGGGCTTGTACTTTTTTTACTTCTTGTTCTAGAAATTTATTTTTCTTTTATAGACCCATTAGTCTGCAGTCATTTGGAAAAAAATAATTGGTTTGTCACATTAATTAGCTTGAAAAGCACTGCACTAGGGTCTAAGATATAATAGAACATCAGAAAGAATGAGCGGAAGGAAAGTTTTTGAGGATGTTGTGCACCCTAAATGTCAGAGACCATACGAGGCTACAAAAAGGCAGATAACAGAAGTGCCCCTTGCTATAGGGGAAAAACATCACAAAGTTTAGTAAAGTGAAAAAAAAGTTTTTCGGCATATATCCAAAAAGGCAAAAGTGGGAAATGGACAACCATGCTGCCAGAGTCATATCTGCCTGAGTCCAAGGAAATACCGCAGAATAGACAAAAGTGGGAAAAGGGACAAGCAAGCTGCCACAGCAGTGTCTGCCTGAGTCCAGAGAATAGTACAAAATAGACGAGAATGGGAAGACGGACAAGCATGCTGCTAGAGCCATGTCTGCCCAAAGAGTCCAGGGAACATTACGGAGTCATCAGGATATATTAACATTAGAAATGGGCAAAACCATTGAAAGCTTCACCTTTTCACAAATTAGCTAGGAACTGTGATCCTACATTTTAATCGTCTTTCTTAACAATCATTGGTACAGGTTTCAGTAACTACAGTCAGGAGGGTGTTCATTGGTCCAACAAATTTTCTATTCACTAAATGTTCATAGGAAAAGATAAGAGTGGAAACTCTTTTGTGTTCTGGTTGATTGGCTTATGTGAAAGGTTCCCTAAAAGATATTTTCCAAGCTTATCCTAGCTATTGTTTTCATACCTCAGGGCCCAGTTCATGTGTCCTTGTGAGTCTCTGTGAGTCCTTGTGAGCACAGCTCCAGCTGAGTCACATTCTCTATGCTCAAGTACAGGGAATAAATGATTCCTATATTATTTTCTAAATCACCCTGGCCTCCATTTAAAATAAATGGTAAAATGATAGTAAGTATCCTGCACACCTTTACTTTTTATTTTTCTGCTTCTGTTTCACAGCTCCTCCTTCTGGAAACTGCTTTCCCTCCCTCCAACACACCTGTGCAGATTCTTTGTTTCCGTGATAGCAGCAGGGATGGCTTCATGGACAGTGACTTATACAGTTGCACAGTGTCCCAGACTTAGAAGACCACCACAGGTACTTTAATACCCTGCTGTTGCCATTTTTGAAATTCATAATGTTGATCAAGGGGCCCATATTTTCATATTGCACCGGGCCCACAAAATTACTTAGCCTGTCCTCGGTAGCAGTCATTTTAGTATGGTCATATTGATTAATTCAGCGCTAGGTGCCAGATTGTAAGGATGGCGCAGGACTGGGCAGTGCTTCATTCTGTTGCACATAGGGTTGCTGTGAGTCGGAGCCGACTCCACAGCACCTAACAACAACAACAGGTGCCAGACTGAAGCTTGGTCGATCATAGGCTTTCCTAGGAATTTGAAATTCAGCAACAAGAGACAAGTCCTAGACAAGGACTCAACAACTGTAGCAACCCTGTAGATCCATAAACATTTGCAGGAACTCAGCTTGTTCTTTTTATTTATTTTTTCTGAGGCTTGTAACCCAAGGGGTCTTTGGTGGTGAAAAATGTTGTGAACCACTGATTTTTAAGGCTTTCTCTTTCATTGGTAAGAATGGAATTCGATCCTTATGTAAGTCTATAGTTCAAGGTAGACATTTGATTGCTTTATGTTTTCTGGAAAAATAATTAACGCATTAGTTTAGAATCTGGGGTGGTTTCTAGGTTTTGTAAGGCCAGAGAATAAAATAATTTCAGAGGCATCTTTAAGGAAAAGAATACAAAATTACTAATATAATATATTCAGTGTCTTGGAAGGACTGTGGAAATGAGGGGCACTATGAAACTTAAGCTTCATTGCTTACATGTTATATCATTCTCTGTTGAGATGCATTTTTTCCTTTTTTCGCTAGAGAGTCATGTTGATCAGTTTTCTTTTGGGTCCATTTATTGTCACAGGCAAATTGCAATTTTCCTTTAAAACCTTTTCATTACTGTTAGATTATGTCAGCCACTTTTTATGCCTCAGGACCTCAGAGGTAAGGCCTTATTCCTGTTCTGATGCATTTCTCCTATTAGAATCTAATGCATTTAGCCTCAAGCTGGGTCCCTTTTGAAGTGTGTGAAACTCAGCAGCCCTGAATTGGAGCCTCATTGTTATGTACATGAAGCATTCAATTAGGTGATGGCTCCCTGGATGTGCTTGTTTTGTACACTTTTGCCTCTTTACCCTTTATTTCTGCAAGGTAATGATGCCTGTATGTTTTTCTGTTACTCTGTTCTCCTGTGAATTGCCTCATATGGAGAATGCAACGTGCTATTCTTACCTCTCATTCCCTTATAGCAGCTGTCTTTTCCCAGCGTCCATTCATTGTGGTCAGGGGTTGCTGCTCTACTACTGTCAGGTTTGGAATTCTGCTCTGCAGTCTTCCAGGACTGCTTGTCTCTGAATGGTAAGTAATGGCTTTGTATTTAGGGAAACTGCATTGCATTGGAAATTTTGAAGAGACTCTGACTCCTGTAAGGTTTTCTTTACCTGGTATTCACTTTTAGGCCCCAATCATTGCTTCCACGTGTAGCTGGTGGCATGCACAGCTGTGAGCTCTCCAGCAGTGTTCAATGGCTGCTTCTTGATTCTTAGCTTTTAGTACTACTTTTCACAGTATTGCTGAACGTATAGTGGCAGTAACGTTCCTGAGGTAAAAAATGTCTTTGGTTTCATGTAGTTGGGAAGGAGGCTTCGCTTAGGCAGTTTTAACCCTTTGTGTATTCTCATGTTTGTTTGGAGTTATGCTGTAGTAATTATTCTAGTTTTGTGAAACGAACAACTGTTGTTTTTTTTTTTCTGGTACATCACACTGTTTGAGAAATGGTGAAGAGATTTAGAAGCACCGAGGAAGCAATAGAATATTATTTTTCTCTGCCTGACTATGATACCTTCGATGATGATGCTGATGATGATTTATCTTTTGACCTCAGCGTTGATGCTGAATCTGAGTCAAGTTCTGAAGGTGGGAACGACAACAATGACATGATAGATAGAGGTGAGGAAGTGAAAGATGGGGGGATAGATTATTTGGTGATGATTATGATGCAGGTGAATGATCCAAGGATGTCTCCTACTTTGAAAATCTAAGTGTCACGGCTGGTATGCTTCCCAGATTTACCCTGACTTGGAAGAGTCAGAAAGAGAAATAGATAATTTTCTGTCAATATTTACAGAAGAGATGTTAGAGGCTATAAAGGACCAAACTAATCTCTATGTGACCCAGGAGTGCATCCAACGTTTTAAAGGGAAGAATACTTCAAGTCCCTCCGTAAACTGGAAGCCTACTTCCATAGAGGAAATAAAGGCATTCATGTCTGTGCACATGATGGGCATACACATCTTACTGGTATGCAAGCACTTTCAATCCAGTGACCCCTGCCTGGGTGTTGTTTGGATTCAAGAAATAATGGGTAAAGGCAGATTCATAAAACTGGTTGAAAACTACATTGTAATGACAATTCAAAAGCTGTGGCAAGAGGAGAACTGGGCTATCACAGGCTGCACAAATTGTGCCCGTTTATCAGTGCATTCAGTAGTTGCCTAAAGGAGGTGTGTGCACCATCAATGTCATGGCAGTCGATGAAAGTATGGTACCATTCAATGGGAGATCATCGGTAAAACAATACATGCCCATGAAGCCTGTCAAATGCAGGTACAAAGTGTGGTATTTGGACTCTAAAACTGGCTTTGTGACTAATTTTGACATATACTGTGGAAGAGAAGACATAGCCAATAACTCATCTCTATCCCTCAGAGAGAGTGTGGTGTTAGGGCTATGTCAGCCATGGTTCAGTACTCAGGGGCTCATAGCCTTCAATATTTTTTTTTACATCCTATAAATTGATGCTGGAGACAAAGGGACTGTATGCTGTAGGCAGATTAAGAGTGACTAGAAAGAGGCTGTCATGCTGAAGAGGAAGGATAGTTTACAGTGTGGAGGATATATATACAGTATGTGTGTCAGCTATAAAGTGGCAGGACAGTAAACCGATGACAGTTGTATCAACACTCCACAACCCACTGGCAACGACTGATGTCTACAGAAAGAACAAAGACAGTTCCTCCTCTAAAATCCATTGCTCGAGTAATACAGAGGTCCCGAGGCTGCAGAAAATTCTACTGTAGCTTGCTTGGCCAGCCTTGCCATTTCCAGTTCCATTGCTTGGCAGGCTTCGCAGTCTGCATCAGAATTGCAGTTCTTTGCTTGGCCTGCTCTGTGAAAATCCTGGCGCCTGCGTGGTATGATTAAGAATGTTGCTGATGTCACTTGTATGAACTCCCTACTTGTGGACCCCTTAAAAGTAACTTTTTTCCCCTCACCCTCTTGAAGCAGTCTTGGTGGCAACAGCCCCAATTGCTTCCTTCCTTGTGCAAGAAAATAAAGGCACATTTACACTGTCCCACCTCGGTCTCTCGTTTATTGGCCAGTATGAGTCACGCTGAGCAAAACCTGGGGTTTCCACCCAATAGTACAAGAGCATTTGCCACAGACAACAGCATTATGGGAGGAGTGGACTGCTTTGATCAGATGCGCAAAAGGTATGCAATCAGAAGGTGTTGTCTAAAATGGTGACGTCAGTTAACCGTTTTTTATCATTGACCTTGACATTGTAAACAGCTTTGTAATGTAGAACATTTCCCACAGGAGAAAATGTGATCAACTATCCTTCAGGATTACTGTTAGTAGGCAGCTTTCTGGGAGTCCAAAACGACCGAAAAGAGGAAGAGACCTGCATTTAGGGTGTATCAGGAGCCAGGAATAACCGAGGTGCCAGATGAGGTACAGCTCCAAAAGGATGGAAAACATTTTCCAGTCAATACGTCTAACAGGCGATGAGACAATGCAGCACTGTGAAGAAGCAGAGTAGAACAAAATTTATGTGTGGGCATTGCCAGGTGCCTTTATACATTATACCATGTTTTGCAAACTTTCATGAATGAGAAAAAAAAAGGATAAGAAGGAAACAAGAATAACATTTATGTGCGGTCTTTGCCAGCTGAATTTACGTTTTACCTCATGGTTTGCAAATTTTCAATGAAAAAAAAAAAAAACAGAAATGTTTTATCCTTGATTCGTATTGCAGATATTTACTACCGCCAGGCCCTGTTGGTAATAATGTGATGCCAGAAATTGTATCTCAAAATTCGTAACTCATAAAAAATTCCAAATAGGTCTTTGAATCAGCATGCCTTCCATTAGGGAAAACACATAGTATCAAAAAAAAAAAAAAAAAAAAAGTAAGAAAGGGTTAAAACGGTGTTAGTGATATTATGGTGGATATATTTTTGGGAGTTTGAGCATATGAAAACAGAAGACAAATGGTTTGTTCTTATTAATATTATTTACAATGTACCTATACAAAAAAACTGTAACTGAATCTTCAATGAATTCCAAGTTAAATAGTCCAATTATTATGCCATAGTCATTAAATATAGTAGACTATCTGCTTGCAGAGAATTCCTTTTGTTAGGAATTACCTTGGATAAAACAAAATAAAAAAAATAATTTAAATTCTATCTTGATTTTTATTTTTTTCTTCTTAAAATCATTTAATAAGTAGATTTAATTCCAGCACAAAGCATCTTAGTTGAAAATTTGGGGAAGATAATGTGACCAAAAAAGAGAAAACTAAATGTATATTTATAGTTGTTTTTATTGGTGTCTGAAAGATAAAGACTAAGCATTTTGTTTGTGCTACAACTCTATACGGCCACTTACTTTGGACCACGTGATAGAGCACTATCATCTTAGAGAAACATTGCACTGTGGACTTAAAATTGTAAGTATGTCATGAAACCTTGAGTTAATCATATTTGGGGTTTTAATAAAAATTAATTTTGTTATAGAATCATTTTGCTAGGCACCTGCATGTCCTCCTTTAAATTTGTCTCTTTTCTGGTGGTTGTTATTCCCTGTGATTATATATATATGGTTCCTGTTATCCCAAGAGTCATCTGTACTGTGTTTTTATGCAAATTATGCATGCTATACATTTTTTGCCAACTGTGCAACCCCCCCCAACTATTTTTTATAAGCGCTATACAGGGTCTTATGTTTACACGGGAGTGTTATTTGCAAAATGTATGGTAAATCAAAAGGGAAAGCAAACTAAAAAATATTTGTTACATCATTTCAATGTGACAAATTCTGCATTATTTATACTCTTAATATTTTCAAATTAAATGCAACTTTTTATATAGCTTTCAAATAGAAAGTGCATTTTTTTACTACAGTTTTTATGAGTCATGAAAATTACCAATTCCTAGAATGCCTCCAGAAATTTTTTTTTTTTTTTTACTGCTTGTGTCCTTTTAAATTTGCATGTAAATTTCTAAATCAATTTTTAATTTCAAAAATGACTGGATATTTTAACTGTAACAGAAATGACCTTGGCACTCTGGAGGATTCAGAGTGAAGATGCAGATAATCAGCATATGGCATCTTGAATGACTGTAGAGGCTGTGAGGACACTGCATTTTACAGGCATCTAAGGGAATAGGCACAGTTGTGTTCTCAATTTTGGTGGCATATCAGGCTTGGCTGAGGCACAGAGAGTGCTAGAGGTACCATACCGTGGTGAGAGGGCATTTGGGGAAGTGCAAGAGCCCTGGTGGTGCAGTGGGTAAGCGCTTTGCTTCTAACTGAAAGGTCAGCTGTTCGAACCCACCAGCCTCTCTGTGGGAGAAAGATGTGGCACTCTGCCTTCATAAAGATTACAGCCTTGGAAACCCTATATGTCAGTTCTACTGTGAGTTGGAATCTACTTGATGGCAATAGGTTTTTGTTTTTTTTTTAGGATGGACATATCCAAAGGTAAACCGAGTGGAGAACCATAATTATTGTGCTAAGAAGCCAGTGTTGTAAGCAGGAAAACTATAGTTTGCCTAAATGTAAAGGGTAAACCAAGAAAAGACACATGAGAGAGAATGATCTAGAGCAGCACTAATGCAGGCCTCACATGTGAGGTACATAAATAATTTTAAATTTTCGGTAACTCATTTAAAAACTGAAAAGAGGCAGGTGAAATTAATTTAATAAACATTTTCTTTACCCTGATATATCCAAAACATCATTATTTCAACATGTAATCAATAGGAAAATTATGAATGAGAGATTTTACTTTTTTTTTTCAAGTTTTCAAAATCTAGTGTGAATTTTATACTTAATAGCAAGTCTCAGAAGCTGCATTTCAAGTGCTCAGTAGCTACATGTGCCTGCTGGCTGTTGTGTTGGACAGCGTAGGCTTTACAGTCACAGGGTAAACTAATGGGTTAAGGTGAAAGACGGCAGGGTTAATCCATCAATAGCCAGTGGTACCAGAGTCCCTTTTGTTTCAGTGCACATAATGGGAAATATAATAACCTAATTATTAGCCTCACTTCTGCTTTTCTGCTTACTTTCTGAGTCTTAGATTTATTGACTATGTAGATTATATGTTCTCACGGTTTAGGCCTTTGATATCTTATGAATGAGAACTTTCATTGCTCTCAATGATATTAAAATATATATATATAATTTTTATCCTATTACAAAGTTAGGAGAAAGAGTATATTAAAATTGAGTGTACCTAGCTAGCCAAAACAAACGACATTTTTATTTTGACTGACTTTAGCTTCTATTAAATAATCAAGTCTCATAGGTAGGACCTGGAATTACTGTGTTTCTGTCAATTAACTATTGAATTATGCAAGGCAATTAGATTAAACAAAAATATTTGGTCCTGTTCTAATTAAAAAAAAACATGAAAAGATTGAAAATCCTACCATACTATTAACAGTACTTATAATTAGTACTTATTACTTTACATGCAAGGGGAAAAATACAGTCCAAGGGAACGTGGCATTAATAAAGCAAAACAAATGAGAATCATCCCAGTGGGATGAATAGAGAGAAAATCAGTGATCCAGTGATTCCCCCGTTTCCTCAAGAGAATATGTATATTTCTGTCATGCTAGTGTGCTTTTTATGCTGTATAATTCGAAACAAGGGAAATACAAAAATCTTTTCATTCAAGACCAGCTATAACCTAGTACATTTGAGGAACAACTTTGAAGAAGATGCAAACACGTAGTGAGAATTAACATCATGAATGCTTAACATGAGCTGTATGTCTCCTTCCTGGCACTTTGCTCTTGTCTAAATTGGAAGATGGACTTTCTGAAACTGAACGATGAAGTTATTTAACCTATAATAAAAGTAAAACTAGGAATCTTTAATGATTTTAGAGTATCAAATATATTCACTCATTTCTATTCTTATTCTTACTATGAGTGGAATTGCTAAGTCACAGAGTTTGTGCATCTTTAATTCTTGTGGGCAACGACAAGCTGCTTTCCAAGGGGAATGTGCCAATGTACATTCCCATCAGCTGTCCTACGTCTTCACCAACACTTGGTATTTTTAGTGTTTTAGGCTAAGCCATCATAGTGGGTTAGTAATTGTATTTCATTGTAGTTTTAACTTGCATTTCCCGCATTTACTAATATGGCAGAAAACTGATTCATGTCTTTATTGTTGCCTGGTAAGGATCAGCATGAATCCAGCCCCAAAATGTGGAGGTTGATCAAGTCCTCACATTCCCACTTCTCCATCCTTGTCACCAGCTGCCCTTGTGGCACTCTTTCTCTGATCCTAGTCACCTGGAGCTAGGTCAGAACTCACAAGTTAAAAGGACATCATTCTCTGACTTCCAAATATGACAGCAGTAGGTTTGAGGAGTCCACATAACTCCTCAACCTTCTGACCTGCTGGCTGCAAACTTGGGGTTGGTTTCCCATTACCCCTTCAGGATGCCAGTTGCAAACTCAGGAGTCCACACGACACCCTTACTTTCTGACCTACTGATTCCTACTGCCCCTTTGGGTTCAATAATTTGAAGGAATGACTCACAGAATTCATGGAAAGTATACCATATTCATGAATACAGATTATATCCCAAAGGAACACAAACGAAGAGACCCATAGGGCAAGGTCTGGGAGGGTTCCCAACAAAAAACTTCCGTGTCCCAAGGAATGCGCTTCCCTCCTGAGAACACATGTTCTCACAATCCGGAAGCTTCCAACCAGAAAGCTCTTTGAGCCTAGGGTTCCAGGATTGTATCATCCAGTCCTGCATGATAGGCTTACATCCTGCTTCCTGAGGCCAGTTAATATCAGCCTCCCAGGTGAGTCTTTTCTGGGCTGGCCTGACCCCACTTGTCACAGATTCTCAGATGTGGCCTGGGAGTGCCAGACCAAAGCAACTCAGTTGCTCCAAAGGTTTTTTTTCTCTGGAACCAAGGACAAAGACCACCTGATGTGGGGTAAAACCAAATCTTTTGGATATTCTTTGTAAAGTGCCTTTCAAATCTTTTGTTCAATTTTCTATTCTGGAGATGTCTCTGAGTTGGAATTGACTTGACGGCAGTGGGTTTGGTTGTGGTTGTTTTCCTCGTTGATTTGTGGTGTTCTTTACATAAGCACTTTGTTAGTAGTATATGCTATAGATATCCTCTTGACTCTTCCTAATATTTTACTTATTAATGATGTCTTTTGTTGGACAGACTTCTTTAATTTTAACATAGTTCAAATTATAAATTTGTTTATGGTCGGTGCTTTTTTTTTTTTTTTCTTTGCTACTTAAGAAGTTTTTCTCAGTTCTGAGCTCAGGAAGATATTCTTCTTAAAGCTTAATTGTTTTGCTTTCTACACGGAGATTTACAATCCTAATGGAAATGATTTTTCTGTGAATGGTATGAGGTAGGAGTCAAGTTACATATTTTTTCCATATGCTTATTCAGTTGACGCAGTACCAGTTATCGAAGATTACACTTTATTTGCTGCTTTGCAGTCCCATCTTTGTCATAAATTGTCTGTGTGGGTCTGTTTCACAAATCTGTTCTTCTGTTGGTCACTTTGTCTGTATACCAGTATTGCTCTGTGTAATTTTTATAATTTTATAATGATAGAAGTAATGTTCCTATTTGGTCCTATTCTTCAAGGTTTTCCTAGGTATCTTGGTTCTTTTTTTTTAAATACCATTTTTAAGAAAAATATTTGAATAAAAAAAAATACCAAAAAATCATTTTGATATCAGTAAGATCTGTAATGGTACTCCTTTTTTGTTTCTGATATGGTTTATTTGTGATATATCCAACCACTCCCTCCTTTCTTACTTTTTGATATGTCTTGGTTAGGTTACTCAATTTTATTTTATTTTCTCTTACTTTCTTTAGATTCAATTTAATTTCCCATTCAAGTTTTTCCATAAAATATTTAGGCTCTTTGATTTAGTATTATTTTCTTTTGTAATATTTGCATTTTGAAGCTATACCTTTCCCTTTAAGTACAGCTTTACCATAATTAAGAGGTTTCTAAGAGTTGTAGATTTTTTATGTTTTAAAAAATTTAAATATATGTGTATTTCTAGTTTGAAAATATACCCACACACATAATATATATTAAATTCCCTTTGTGATTTCTTCTTTCATCTATGGGTTATTTGTATTTCTTAATTTCCAAATAAATGCTAATTCAAAGTATTCTTTTTGTTATTGATTTATAGTTTTACTTCATTGTGATCTGTAACCATATTTTGTATGATTTTAATATACTAGAATTATTCAGTCCTGTTCTGTGTTCAATTTAGTGATCAATTCTTTATGCCCTTGAAAATGAACATATATTTTCACTGTCAGCAGTTGCTGTGTGTGTACATGTGTGTTTCCATATTCACTAGGCCCAGATTGCTGAAAGTATAGTTCAATTTTCCATATACTTATTTTTGTCTCCTAGTTTCATCAGTGTCTGAGAGAGGTGTGTTAAAAATCTTCTGCTGTAGTTCTGGTTTTTTTCATTTATCCTTATATTTCTGTCAGCGTTTGCTTCATAAATAATAGTGGATGTAACTTTGATGAAACACAAATTGAGGATTGTTATCTGTTTGTTATGGATTGACCCTTTTATAATTGAGAAATATGCCTCTTTATCTCTAATTTTCTTGTTACACCATAGACTTCTTTGTTTTTCTTAATAGCCTCACAATTTTTTTCTGTTGATTGGAGCATTTAATGCCCTTGCAGTTAATGTAATCCATGATATCTTTTGGTTTCAATCCAGTATCTTCCTACTTACCTAAGTGCTAATTTATGTAAGTGCTTTATATATGCTTCTTTGTTCCTTTTTCTCTCCTTATCTTATTCATTTTTTTCTGTATATATCCACTTGGAAGTTACTTTTTACTATCACTTTAATTGATTCTTTTGGTATTAAATAAACATTGTTCACTTATCACAATAAAATATTAATTGGCACCATTAAAATACTTTGTGCAAAACCAAGTACCTTAGAATACTCTATCTTCATTTACCCCACTCCCAACATAAAGGTTGTTATTACTTTAAATTTAATTCTATACACATTTTAAATTCAAGCAAGATATTATTATTGTTGTATATAGCCAACATTCATATATATTTACCTACATGTTTACTGTTATATTCTTTTGCATTTTAAAGATTGTCAGCTATGTTTTTCAACATTTTAAGATATTGTCTTCTGGTTTCCATTGTTCTTATTGAGAATTTACCTGTTAGATTAGTTCCTAGTGGCACAGTGGTTAAGAGCCTGGCTGCCAACCAAAAGGATGGCAGTTCGAATCCACCAGCCACTCCTTGGAAACCCTGTGGGACACTTCTACTTTGTCATATAGGGTCGCTATAAGTTAGAATCGACTCGATGTCATCTGGTTTTGTTTAGACTAGTTCCTGTTCCTTTGAATGTAATCTGTATTAAAGGTTGCTTTTAAGATTTCTCTTTTTCTTTGATATTCAATAATTTTATTTTCACCTTCATAAGTATAGATTTCTTTCTATTTTTCTTGGGTTTACTGGACTGCTGTAAATTGATGTCAATATCTTTAATCCATTTTGATCATTTCTAAGCTGTTAGAAAAGTTTGCTTCATCTTTCCTCTCTATCCTCTTCTAGTACTCCAATTACACGTATGGTAGACATTTTCTCTATATCCCTTATATTTCTAACCCTCTCCTTTTATTCTCAGTGGTGTCCTTTGAAGCACAAACGTTTTTAATCTTGATGAAACCCAATTTATTTTTTCTTTTGTGTCTTGTGCCATATGCTAAGCGAAGTACATGACGATTTACTCTTATATTTTCTTCTAAGTGTTTTATAGTTTTAACTTTTACATTTAGGTCCATGATTCATCTGGAGTCAATTTTTCTTTATATTATGAAATGGAAAGCTAACTTTATTCTTTTACATGAGGATATTCAGCTGTCCTAGGAACATCTGTTGAAAAGACTAATCTTTCCCTAATGATTTATCTTCACACTCTTCTTGAAAATCAATTGCCCGTAACTTTGAAGATTTATCTACTCTCAGTTGTATTCCATTGTATTATATATCTATTCTTATACCACTACCACACTGTCTTGATTACTGTAGCTTTGTAGTGGATATTGGAATCAGGAAGTGAGAGTCCTCCAACTTTGTTCTTTTTTTCCAATTTTTTTTTCACTATTTTTGGTTCCTCGATTTTCCATATGAATTTTACAACCGGCTTGTTAATTTCTAAAAAAAAAGCCATCTGGAATTTTTGATAGGAATTGCATTGAATCTGTAGATCAATTTTCAGATTATTTAGCACCTTAACAATATTAAGTCTGATCACACTGCTTAGGAAGTCCTATTAGTAATCCTCATTAAATGCTGCCTACAATATTAAGCAAATGGTGCACAGACATAACACTCATCAGCGTTGTGCACCAAACCAAATGGTCAGTCAGCATACCAGGTCTTGATAGTGCTTTGCTTTTTCTGGCATCCTGATGGGAGTTGGGGTGGTGGACTGCTGGGGGAATGGTCTGCCTCCATACCCTGCATCTGGGCTGTGTAAGCAGAGGCCTTGGGCCCAGAACATTTCTGATGAGGAGGTTGGAAATTGAGTTTCTCTCCCTCTCCCAGTCCCTTCCTCTTAACCAGGAAGCCTTCCACCCTGTTCTGGGCACACAATAACTTTCTCTGTCTTTTGCACACATGTGGGCACCATGTGGCACCTGGCCAACCCCACTTCTGTGTTTGTTCCCAGTGGGGAGGTAATGAGGTCTCTCGATCTATGGCACAGGAAGGATGTGCACAGAGCAATGGCCTGTACCAGCCATGAGGAGTGACTCCCTCCCTGGCCATGGGAGACTGGTGCCCACAACTGAAGCTGATCTCGTGTTGTCTCTTGTGAGCAAACCATTATCCCATGCACTAGTAGAGCATGTGGTTTGTATCTTTTGTTGGTGACCTCAAACTCTGGTGTCACAGTTGTACAACAGGGACAGTTAAACACAAGGTTTTAGACACTTTACCAAGGTCCCACAGTATGTGGCAAAATAGAACTGGGATTCTGAAGAGCTTGCTTAGTTCATTTTTTCTTTGTTTTGGTCCCTTAAAAAGGCATTGATTAAGCAATTAAAATTTCTGTTATCAACTTAATTAATTTAGTCACTTTAAATCATTATACATTTGTACAATAGGTCTTAAATATATTGCAGGCTTGTTGTTAGCTGCCATTGTGCACAAAGGAATGAGGACCATTGTGATCCATAGGATTTTCATGAGCTGATTTTTGGAGGTAGATCGTGAGACCTTTCTTCCTAGTCTGACTTAGTTCAGAAGCTCCACTGAAACCTGGTAAGCATCATAGCAACATGTAAGCCTCTACTGACAGACAGGTGGTGGCTGTGTTTGAGGTGCATTGGCTGGGAATTGAACCCAGACCTACCACATGGAAGGTGAGAATTCTAATGAGGTTTGTTCCTCGCTAACATTAGAGGCCAGTGAGAATATCCCAAATTTTTTAGCGAAATCCCTCTTTTACAATAGGTAAAGCACCAAGGGAAGTCAAGTGTATTAATTCTTTGTGACTTGTCAATATCTTTCTGTGTACTCTCTAATTTCTAATGTCATAGATAATCTGACTTCTGACTCACTCTGTGAGACTGAAAGATACAAAGGAAGAATAAATCTCCCACTTTTTATTTTTCCTGTAACATCCTTTAGGGTCCTTGAGTAAAAGATATTTTGCAAATGCTGAAGACTATCTAAGAATTGCCTGCAGTCTGGAGGTAAAGGTCTATGGTGAGTTCTGCCATCTGGTACACACATCTAAGACAGGAAAGCATCTAATATATAACAGTTTTGACAGGCACTCATTTTTAATGGGCAAGCCAGGTTATCCTCAAAGGTACTGAATATATAGGGAAAACAGTCATGTATTCAATGGCTTGAATTTTCCTTCTTTTAATTTCCCATTTTCCCATAACTACTTGGCAATTTGCATTCATCTCTATGCTAATTACTTCATTAAGGCTTTGGAAATGAGGATGTTTGCTATACTCTGCAGTTGTTAGGTCGCCTAAGGCAGCAAAAATTCTAGCTTTAAATAATCTCAATAAAATTATCACTGAAATGCTACCATTTATACTTTTTGTGCATTTATACTTGGGAGATCCTGCATTCCTTGAATTACACTCTGTGATGTATGTACTTATTCATACTTAGGATATTATAGAAAATATTGTCCCAGTTTAGAAACTTTAGTTGTTGTGTTGATTTTAATGATATTTTAGTGTGTAAAATATACTGGACCTTTTGAAATCAGTATACTCTGCAGATTTAAACAATGTTTATTATTAATATTAGCATATCTAAGCAAATAACCCTTGTGTTCCCTTTTACATTTATGTAAGAACTTCAGAACCTCATATCTCCTAATTCCTCTTATATATTTAAAGGAATTAGAAGATATCAAGTTCTGACATTCTGTCTGTATTCAAACTTAATCCTGCAAAGTGGGATTCATAGAGTTTGTGAAATTTTATCACTATCATGTGATAAATACATTTTAGGTTTAATGTAGCTTGATGAAAGCTCTTTATTATACGTCACACAGCTCAGGTTAGTATTTAAAAAACATTAAAATCACCAAGTACCAATTTCAAACATGCCCATTATTATCCTAATGAAAATATAATCTCGATTCTGGACAAAGGTGTTAAAAATGAAATATGTTGTAGAATATTTATTACCTGATTTGATTCATTTAGGCTGTGTGTTAAATAAAATATTGTTTTACTGACCAAGGAAATTTTGTTTATAACTAATAGATTCAGAGGATCTTGAAAATAAGATTTTAAGGTAGATGCTATAATTTTTATTTTATAGTACTTAAGCACCGTACCATTTTTTTTGCCCATAAATCTTTCAATACCTCAAAGAAAATGAAGCAGCTGAAAATTTGTCTTAAAATAGATTTTAATTATTATATTTTAAATATTGTATCCTTTTCCATAAATAGAATAAAATATTGAAACATGTTACAGTACATTGTAATTTTATCATTGTATTTAACATGTTATTAAATAATTTGATCTTCAGGACAATCCCCTGAGCTAGGGAAAATGAGTACACCCAGTCCTCACTTACCAACCTGGTTAGATTCCGAAGACCAGGTTGCTATGCGAAAATCGGCATTATGCAAAAATGGAGAATAACCACATCATTACATAACCCCCAAACCACTGAGACTCATGGCCCAGCCAAGTTGACACATAACCTTAACCATCACAGCCAGCATTTTTCTCGCTTTACACTTCAGTGTTGGTTACTGCCAAACATACTTTGTCAATGTGCAAAATAGTCAGTAGATTTTTTTACTAGCGTCATAAATGCAAAATTTGGATAACGACATGGTAAGTGAGGAGTAGGTGTATAATATTTACACTGTATATTTAGGCACAGAGACATTCAGTTAATCTTTTAAAAGCTGAAATGAGTACTCAAGTATTCTGAATCCTAGTGCCCATTGTATTATACCAGTTATAAAGCATCAGTCAAAAAAACCATAAAATTACAGAATTTTATAAGATTTTAATAGAACTATAAAATTTATAGAATGATTAATTCTTGTAATAAAACATGAGATCATTGAATTTTAGACATGCAAGCATTTTAACTATTAACGATAGAAACTTCACGATACACAGGATGAAAGGGTCCCAGTTCAAGGGAGATTAAATATGTTTCAATAAGTTTAACATACAGTTTCATGAACTATAGTGACAGAAAGATTTCTAAAATAAAGGCAAGAAAATTATGTTCTAATTAATTTTATAGCACTATAAAAGTACCTATAGTTGATTGATTCATTTATTTATGCTTTCAGGTCACAAATATTTATTGAATGCCTGTTATATGTTAGACCCTATTCCAAGAGCTAGGAATACTAGATTGAATATCTTTTAGAGTATCTTAGAAAACTTGTCTTTCATCAAGTTTAATGAATGCTATATAATAGTGATGTCTCGGAAGAAGTACAACCAGCATGCTCCTTAGAAGGAAGAATGGTGAGACTATGTCTTACATACTTTGGACATGTTGTCAGGAGGGATTAGTCCCTGGAGAAGGACATCATGCTTGGTAAAGTAGAGGGTCAGCGAAGAAGAGGAAGACCCTCAATGAGATGGATTGACGCAGTGGCTGCAACAGTGAGCTCAAGCATAACGACGATTGTGAGCATGGCACAGGACTGGGCAGTGTTTCGTTCTGTGGTGCATATGGTCGCTATGAGTCAGAACCCACTTGATGGCATCTAACAACAACATATAATAGTGAAGATGACGTGGAGTACTGACCATTTAAATCCTTCACAGTTGGACTTTTTCAACATAATATACCTTTGTATTATGAACACTGTTGTAGTAATGATTACAGCTGCTATAGTTTAAAATAAAACAAATTGAGGGATGTTGAGTAAAATGAAAGAAGAAACAAACTTGCAAATAATGAAAGGGGCAATAAGAAGGAGAAATGGGAATGAAGATACTTTGTCAGTTCTAATTATCGTAATTCGAAAAAGCAAATAGGCCCTCCAGATGTTACTACTTGAGTTAATTCTGTCTTCAACATATTAAAAGTAATTAACTTACATGCTTACACTTACACGATTTCTTAGACTAGAGTTAAATTCACATTATGACTTTCCGTAACACTGTCTTGAAACAAAAGCCCCTATTAGTGTGATGAAAACTCCTTGTAAGTGGGAAAATGCTGGCTATAAAATTTTGTACTATTTCTTGAGGAGACTTCCCAGGACAGGACTTAACCACTCCCAGCATTTGTGGCACGGAGTGGGGCCTGAGACCTTGTTGTCATCCTGCTTCCTTAAGTGACTCTCAGCCACTGCTCATTAAGATTCCCCTGACACTTGACATCCTTAACTCTTCCAGAGTCCCATAGAGGGAAGGTAAACTGAGGCAGTAAAGCTTAGCCTTTATTTTCCATACGTTGGCCAACTTATTTGTTGCTGTAGAGTCCATTCGGACTCATGGCAACCCCATGTGTGCAGAATAGAACTCTTCCATAGGATTTTTAAGGTTATAACCTTTTGGAAGTAGATTGCCAGGTCTGTCTTTCGAGGCACCTCTAGGTGGGTTCGAACTGCCAGTTTCAGCTAGTAGTCAAGTGCTTATCCATTTACGCCACCTAGGTCCTCCTACTGTTCAACTTAGTGACTTTGTAATAATAGCTCTCATATATAGAATGCCAGAGACTGTCCTAAGTGCTTTAACTGTGCTTACGTGTACCCAGCCATTTAATCCTTACCACAAGTCTTTAAGGCAAGTTTTGTTTGTTTTGCTTTTTTAAGGATCTCTAATTTACAGATAAGGAGTTCTGGGTGGTGCAGAGTTAAGCACTTGGCTGCTAACCTAAAGGTTGGCAATTCGAACCCACCCAGCAACTTCATGGAAGAAAGACCAGGCAGTCTGTTCCTGTAAAGATTACAGCCTAGGAAATCTTACCAGGCAGTTCTACTTTGTCACATGGGGTTGCCAAGAATAGAAATTGACTCGACAGCACCCAACAACAATTTTACAGATAAACTGCTGAGGTCCAGAGAGGTCACAGTGTCAGTAAACACCCAATGAAGATTTGAACACAGGCCCTCTAGTCTAGATCGAACACCCATAACAACTCATGACTGAGAGGGAAAATATGATTTAGATTTTCCCATATTCGTGAGTTTTTTCTTTGCCCTTTCTAATCTTTCTGAACTTTGGTGTGTTCTTCCGTAAAAAAGGAAAATTAGCATCTGTCCTGCTTCCATTACGTAAAAAAATTTTTGGAAACTGTAAAACACTATATAAGCATGAAGAGCCTTTATTATTACCACCTGACAGTGCTGACGGCCTCCTTCTTTACTCCACTCTTTTCTTTCTAGTTTTGTGGCAATAATCTGGCTCAACTTGTCTGTAACTTTTCTTACTGCTCCTTTTCTTTTTCCTTTGTTGACTCCGTTTTCTTTTAATACCACAAAAAATGGGTAAAAGCCAGGCTCCTATCCTTGGCCCTGGAGAAGTGAGGTATCTTCTAGTCTGACTTCTTCATTTTAAAGATGAGGAAGCAATTTTGAGTAGTTATTTGATGCCACAAGGTTAATTTTGTCAGGGATGTTCATGGCTTCCATCACGCACTCTGAAATCTGTCCACTGACAATGCCAGGTCGACTGAACAGGAAGCATTTCTGCATCTTTTTTACTTTTACATCAAAGGATGTCAGATTTGAAAGTTAATAGAGGTTAAACATAAAAAGTGCAACGAATTTTAAAGATTGCAAGTGGTAATATCAGTTAAAAGGAGAAAATTAGACAAATTGATCCCATAATAAAAAGATACGCAGTATCAGAGCAGAGTAACAAAAACATCTGTTTTTACATCTTTTGGGGAGAAAAAACTAATTAGTTTGGGACTGATTCAGAAAGATGTCATTTTAAATTACTTGCTGCTTCTGCTTACCAAAATAATGCAATTAGATGGAGTAAGTAAAATAAAAAAGATAGGTTTAAAACAGATGGCTGGCAATGGGCATGCACGCTATTAAAAACTATATATGGAACTGCCTAGTAGGCAAATTTACTCAGAACTAAATGTTGGGTCATTCTCAAGAAAAATTAGCCTTGATTGAAGTACATAGAATCAGCCATAGGTTTCACTTTTTATCAACGGAGAACATTATTTGGTCAAGGTAGTCAGAATGACATGGTAATTTGAGGGAGAAGTGAGTGGTAAAGGGAATTGCTTCATTAGTCTACTCTGGGTGGGGGTGGGGGCGCTAGGAATACAAATATATGTGATGTGAAGCTTTGTTTTTGTTTTAAATTTAAAAAATTTTTTTCTTTGTTTTCTTCCTTTCAATTTAGGTTATGAATGTATCTCTGTATATATGTGTATATGTACTTATACACACATACCAAGACGTGCGTGCGTGCACACACACGTCCTCAGAGAATTAAATGACAGTAAATCTTATGTCTAATTTAGTAAAATTTTAATTAAAGTTAACCAAACTTTTTCCCTGGTTTTCTTTGAATATGGGAGAGAATGGTTAGGAAATTAGTCTGAAATGACAGCAAGCCATTCTGTCCAAAGCATAAAAGGATTTTTCTTTGAATTGGCAGTGTATTTAAGATAAAAGCAGAGCGGGACTTAAACTCCATAAAGATGTTTGGGCATTTTCCTAGTGACATATAACATTTCCTTCATACCCTATAAATAATAAACAGTAGAGCAATAGTAACTATTGTGTAACTAAATAGTTTTTCATTCCTGGAAATGTCTATGTACTTTTTTTTTCACATAGAATCAATTACTTTTATTTTTAAGAGTGCAATTTCTTTTTTTTTTTTTAACTGATCAAGAATCTAGATGTATGTACCTGATATGTTATTCCTTAAGGCCTGACCCAAAACCTGGTGTCAATTTTTAACATTTTTATTGTGTTTTAGGTGAAAATTTACACAACAAATTAGTTCCCCATTCAACAATTCATACTCAGATTGTTCTCCGACATCAGTTGCCATCCCTGCAATGTGTCAGCACTCTCCTCATTTCTATCCTGCCCTCTCCATTTCCATCCTTCCAGTTTCCCTGCCCTTCCTTGCCTTCTCTTACTTGCTTTTGGGCAGATGCTGCCCTTTTGGTTTCCTTTAGTTGATTGTTCTAAGGAACAAATTCCTCACGGGTATTATTGTTTATTTTATAGGCCAATCTGTTATTTGGTTGAAAGGTGACCTCTGGGAGTAGCTTCAGCTCCAGGTTAAAAGGATGCCTTAGGGTGATAGTCTCGGGGGTTCCTCCAGTCTCAATTAGTCCAGTAAGTCTGGTCTTTTTTATGAATTTGAGCTTTGTTCTACATTTTTATCCCATTCTAACTGGGATCTTCTATTGCATCCCTGGTCAGAGTGGTCAGTAGTGGTGGCCAGGCACCTTCTACTTCTGGTCTCAGGCTAGATAGAGCAGGCTGTGGTTCATGTGGGCCATTAGTCCTGTGGACTAATTGCTTCCTTGAGTCTTTGGTTTCTTTCACTTTCCCTTGCTCCAAATGTATCTTAGATGGCTGCTAGCAAGCTTTTAAGACCCAGAAGCTACTTACCAAGCTAGAATGTAGAACATTATCTTTATGAACTAAGTTATGCCAGTTGACCTAGATGTCACCTGAGACTATGGTCCTTAGCCTTCAAACCCGGTAACACAGTCCCACGATGTGTTTGGATATGTCTAAGAAGTTTCTGTAACTGTACCTGCTGTGTCCTCTGTTATATATATGAATATATATGCAGCACATACAAATATGTATATACAAATGTCTACAACTACCTATATATGTATGTGCATGTACTCCTATACACCCTTCCACACCTGTATAGAGTACATATCTACCTATGTAACCATTCACAAATTTTTGGTTGTTATTACTGTTGTTGCAGAATTGTGTATGTATCACATTTACTGTTGTTGTTGTAAGGTGGCGTCAAGTCAATTCTGACTCATAGCAACTGTATGTATAACAGAATAAAACACTGCCCGGTCCTGCACCATCTTCACAATTGTTGCTGTTTGAGACCATTGTTGGAGCCACTGTGTCAATCCGTCCAGTCAAGGGTCTTCCTCTTTTTCACTGACCCTGTACCTTACCAAGCACGATGCCCTTCTCCAGGGACTGGTATCTCCTGATACATGTCCAAAGTATGTGAAACAAAGTCTCACCATCCTTACTTACAAGGAGCACTCTGGCTGTACTTCTTCCAAGACAGATTTGTTTGTTCTTCTGGCAGTCCATGGTATATTCAATATTCTTTGCAAACACCATAATTTAAAGTCATCAATTCTTCAAACTTCCTTACTCATTGTCTGGCTTTCACATGCATATGAGGTAATTGAAAATATTATGGCTTGGGGCAAGTGCACCTTAGTCCTCAAAGTGACATCTTTGCTTTTGAATACTTTAAAGAGGTCTTTTGCAGCAGATTTGCCCAGTGCAATGAGTCATTTGATTTCTTGACTGCTGCTTCCCTGGGGATTGATTGTGGATCCAGGTAGAATTAAATCCTTGACAACTTCAATATTTTCTCCTTTTGTCATGATGTTGCTTATTGGTCCAGTTGTGAGGATTTTTTTGTTTTCTTTATGTTCAGGCATAATCCATACTGAAGGCTGTAGTCTTTGGTCTTCACCAGTAAGTGCTTCAAGTCCTCTTCACTTTCAGCCAGCAAGGTTGTGTCATCTGCATATCGAAGGTGGTTACTGAGCCTTCCATCAGTCCGGATGCCCAATTCTTCATACAGTCCAGCTTCTTGAATTATTTGCTCAGCACACAAATTGAATAAGTATGGTGAAAGGATACAACTCTGATGTGTACACTTCTTGATTTTAAACTACTCAGTATCCCCTTCTGTCTGAACAACTGCCTCTTGGTCTATGTACAGGTTCTGCATGAGCACAATTAAGTGTTGTGGCATTCCCACTCTTCACAGTGTTGTCCATAATTTGTTATGATCCACACAGTCAAATGCCATTACAGAATCAGTAAAACACAGGTAAACATCTTTCTGGTATTCTCTGCTTTCAGCCAAGATCCATCTGACATCAGCAACGATATCCCTCATCAATTGCTCATATGCAAGTTTAAGTTGAAGCTGAAGAAAATTAAAACAAGTCTAGAACAACCAAAATATTACCTTGAGTACATCCCACCTGAATTTGGAGACCATCTCAAGAATAAATTTGATGCATTGACCACTAATGACCGAAGACCAGATGAGTTGTGGGATGACATTAAGGACATCATACATGAAGAAAGCATTTACTGTACTTGTCCTTTATTTTACGTATCAGTGTCTTCATTTACCTTGGTCACATTGTGCTGACTTCCCCCATATTGTGTATTGCCTTTCCTTCACCAGAATTAACACATGGCTACACTTGTCGGGTTTTTTTTTTTTCTTTTTGGTACTATCTAGTAAGTGATTCTTCCTGTCTTCCCCTCCCATCTCTGGTAACCATCAAAGAATGTTGCTTTCTGTGTGTAAACCTGTTCTGGACTTTTTATAAAAGTGATGTCATACAATATTTGCCGTTTTGTGGTTGACTTATTTCATTCAGCATAATGTCCTCTAGATTCATCCATGTTTTAAGATGTTTTGCAGAATCGTCATCATTCTTTGTTGTTGCATAGTATTCCATTGTACGTATGTACCACATTTTGTTTATCCATTCGTCCGTTCATGGGCACTTAGGTTGTTTCCATCTGTCTGCTATTGTGAGTAAAGCTGCAATGAACATGACGGTGCGTATGTCTATTTGTGTCACTGCTCCTATTTCTCTAAGCTATATACCTAGGAGTGGGATTGCTGGATCATAAGGTATTTCTAGCTTTTTGAGGAAGTGCCATACCATTTTCCATAGTGGTGATACCTTACAATCCCACAAGCAGTGTGTAAGAGTTCCAATCTCCCCACAACCTTGCCAGCATTTGTTGTTTTCTGTTTTTTTGATTAATACCATTTTTGCAGAGGTGAGGTGGTATCTCATTGTAATTTTTATTTGCATTTCTCTAATGTCTGACGATCCTGAGCATCTCTTCATGTATTTGTTAGCTACCTGGATGTGTTCCTTGGTGTCTGTTCATGTCCTTTGCCCATTTTTTTTATTGGATTGTTTGTCTTTTTATTGTTGAGGTATTGAAGTTTTCTATATATTTTAGAGGTTAGACCCTTGTCAGATATGTTGTTGCCAAAATAATTTTCCCGGTCTGTAGATTCTCACTTTACTCTTTTGGTAAAGTCTTTTGATAAGCATAGATATTTAATTTTTAGGAGATCCCAGTTAACTAATCTTCTGTTGTTTGTGCATTTTTAATTATGGTTTGATAATGTATTTATGCCATAAATTAGGACCCCTAGATTTATTCCTATGTTATCTTCCAGGAACTTTATAGTTTTAGGCTTAACATTTAGGTCTTTGATCCATTTGAGTTAGTTTTGTGTATGGTGTGAGGTATGGATCCTGTTTCATTTTTTTGCACATGGATATCCAGTTTTGCCATCACTGTTCGTTAAAAAGACTGTCTGTTCTCTATTGAATGGACTTCCATCCTTTGTCAAAGATCGGCTGTCCATAGCTGGATGGATTTACTTCTGGGTTCTCAATTCTGTTCCATTGGTCTATGTGTCATTGTACCAGTACTAGGCTGTTTTGACTGCTGTGGCTGTATATTAAGTTCTGAGGTTAGGAAGTGTTAGGCCTCCTAATTGGTTCTTCTTCAATAGTGCTTCAGCTATTCAGGGCCTCTTTCCTTTCCATATAAAGTTGGATAATAGTTTTTCCATTTTGTTAAAGAATGTTGTTGGGATTTGGGTCAGGATTGCATTATATCTATAGATCACTTTGGGTAGTATTGACATTTTCACAATGTTAAGTCTTCCTATCCGTGAGCATGGTATGTTTTTCCATATATATAGGTCTCTTTTGGTTTTTTGCAGTAGTGTTTTGTAGTTTTCCTTATATAAGTATTTTATGTCCCTGGTTAGATTTTTTCCTAGGTATTTTTATCCTTTTGGGGGCTATAGTAAATGGTGTTGTTTTTTTTTGATTTCCTGTTCGGAGTTCTTCTTGTTAGTGTAGATGAATCTAACTTATTTTTGTATATTGATCTTGTACCCTGACACTTTGCTGAACCTTCTTTCAGTTTCAGTAACTTTCTTGTAGAATCTCTGGGATTTTCTATGTTTAGGATCATGCCATGTGTGAATAGGGATAGTTTTACTTCTTCCTTACCAATTTGGTTGCCCCTTATTTCCCTTTCTTGCTTTATTGCTCTGGCTAGGATTTCCAGTACAGAATTGAATAAGAGTGGTAATAATGGTCATCCTTGTCTCGTTCCCATTCTCAAGGGGAATGCTTTCAATCTCTCTCCATTGAGAATAATGTTGGCTGTTGATTTTGCATCTATGCCCTTAATTATTTTGAGAAATTTCCCTTCTATCTTGCTGAGAGTTTTTATCAGAAAAGGATGCTGGATTTTATCAAAAGTCTTTTCTGCATCGATTGAGATGATCATGTGATTCTTTTCCTTTGTTTTATTTATGTGGTGAATTACATTGATTGATTTTCTATTGTTGAACCACTCTTGCATCCCTGGTATGAATCCCACGTGATTGTGATGTATTATTTTTTTGATATGCTGTTGTATTCTGTTGGGTAGAATTTTGTTGAGAATTTTTGCTCCTATATTCGTGAACGATATTGGTATTTATGTACTCTTGAAATGTTTGTCCATCTATTCATTAAAAACATTTCCTGAACAACTATGCACAAAGCCTTGGACAAATTAGGATATGATGAATACAGTCTCTTACAGAGCTTATTGTCTTTAAGGGATGTAGGTTTATGGTTTTCAACTCAGTATGATTTGGGGTGTGGTATGGGAACTTTTAGTGTGCTCTATGTACACATGTAGAGACAGCCAATCTATTCTGGTGCAGGGAGGTGGGAGGGATTAGGAGGGTAGAGGAATGGGTCAAGGGAGGGATATGAGGCTGCATTTTGCAGAGGATGAAAAGTTGGCAGAGCCAGATTATGAATAGCCTAATGCACTTTGTGGAGCTCTGGTGGTGTAGTGGTTAAGTGATATGGCTGCTAACCAAAAAGGTCAGCAGTTCAAATTCACCAGCCGCTCCTTGGAAACCCTATGGGGCAGTTCCACTCTGTCCTCTAGGGTCGCTATGGGTTGTAATTGACTCCATGGCAATGGGTTTTTTTGGTTAATACACTTTGCTAAGAATTTTGAAACTTATGTAATGAACAACGGACAATCAGCAGATGGTTTTAATGGGGTACATGAGTGAGACATTTACATTTTAGAAAGAGCATTGTTTAAATTGATTTGCCAGTTAGATTTTTGAAACTTATGTAATGAACAATGGACAATCAGCAGATGGTTTTAATGGGGTACATGAGTGAGACATTTACATTTTAGAAAGAGCATTGTTTAAATTGATTTGCCAGTTAGAATTCTTTTCAGGCAGGATTTATTCCCTCTAATTCTTTACATACTAGAAACCCTGGTGGCGTAGTGATTAACAGCTGTGGCTGCTAATCAAAAGGTAGGCAGTTCAAATCCACCAGGTGCTCCTTAGAAACTCTGTTGAGCAGTTCTACTCTGTCCTATAGGGTTGCTATAAGTTGGAATCGACTCAATGGCAACAGCTTTTTTTTGGTAATTCTTTACATAGCTATCTGTCAATACAGGCTGATCCGATACTGCAATGAAGAAAGGAGAAATTTAGTTTTGTTCATTTCTGTTTGACAGCCATTTATTGTATGCTTATTAAGCGCATTGCAATTTGCTAGGTTCTGTGAAGTATGATAAGAATCCTGAGATCACACCAGGGCTGTTCCAATTATAGAGAGTGATGGAGTTCTGAGTAAGACAAAGAATCCCTCCACATTATTGATTTCAGAGAGTGGTACAATCACTTATTTACTCCTCTTCTCCAGTTGCTTTTCAACCAATGCTGAATCTCCTTACAGATGTATCTTGAGGAGGTGGGGCTAAGATGGCAGAATAGTCAGATGCTTCCTGTGGTCCTTCTTAAAACAAAGATCCAAAAAAGCAAGTGAATTGATTATATCTGACAATCTAGGACCCCTGAACATCAAAGACAAAGTTGAAGAGGCAGACTGAGCAGCACAGGGGGCGGAGAGACAGTTCAGAAGCAACGAAGAAGTGCCAGACTTGAGGTGGCCGGCACCCTGCAGGCTGGATCAGGTGGCCCACGCAGGCTGAGGCAAGCAATAGCACTTGGGATGTGTTTTACCATGTCCGAAGAGACTGGACGTTGGAGAGTCTGCACAAACCTCTGGAACCAGGGGGAAGTGGTGCTGGATCTGCAAAAGTTAAAGTTAAGTGCAATCATCTAACCTACCGCGCGGGATCAAAATAACCCCTCCCCCTCTGGGACTTTTGTATTGCAGAAGTGCCTTTTTTCCCCTCACCCACCCCTTCCCTGCTCTGCTCTGCTATAGCAATCTGACAGTATTCAACAATTGCCATGCCCCCTTAACTGAAAATAGGAGCTATCACACCCAAACCAGTATTGTGGCTTTAGAGGAAAAAACAAACAAAAAACCAAAAACAACCAACTCCCCTAAGCTGGGTATTCAGGACTAGCCACATATGACAGGGGTCTGAGAATAACTGGTGCCTCCCATTCCTTACAGCCAACAGCATTGGGTGCCCAAAGTCTGGGTGCAAAATCCACCCACCTATGTGCTCTAGGGGACAGGGATACACCTTCTACCTAGGCACTCAGGGGCAGCCATTAACCCCCTTCTTTGCTCAGCATATAGCCCACTACTGCAGCCAGAAACCTTTGCCTGCTCCAATCACCCTTGTGTAGCCCTGCCCATCTAGGACTGTAGGTGCGAGCCTGCACCACATACTCGGTGACCAGCAACCTGGACACCTGAGCTGAATCCACACAAGAAAAGTAAATGGACTCCTGATCTCACACACCTAGTAGTGGCTCTAACCACCTGATGACAGGACATGACAGCATCAAAGACACAAATAGCCAAGGAAGCTCACATGCCCAGCCTATTTGGGCATATCAAAACAAAACAAAAAGCTAGGACACAGTAAGGAAACATACAATAAATAAATATAATAACTTATTGATGGCTCAGAGACAACAGTCAATATCAAATAACATAAAGAAGCAGATCAAGATGGCTCCAGCCAGCGACCAAAGCAGAGAACCAAGAAACCTTCTAGAGGAAGAGAAGATCTTAGAATACTGGAGGTAGAATTTAAAAGATTAATATGCAGAACTCTTCCAGAAATCAGGAATGAGATCAGACAAAACTCAGAGCAAACCAAGGAAAACACAGATAAAGCAATACAGGAATTCAGGAAAGCTATACAAGATCAGAATGACAAAGTTAACAGACAGCTAGAATACATAGGGAGACAGCAAATAGAAATCCAAAAGATTAACAATAAAGTTTCAGAATTAGACAACAGAGGTACCCTGAAATCACCCTCTTTATCTCCCATTATCCTTTCTTTTCTGCCTCTCTCTAACCAGATTTTAATCTGATGGCAACCCTAGGTTTCTCCAAGAAAATCCTGTTTCATACAGCTGTCTCATGAATTCATGCCTGCAAATCCCAGTTGCTTTGGATCTTCACAGTCTTAATAGCATCCAGAAGAAAAGAAAATTTTTTTTTTTAATTGTATTACTTTGATATACTAAAACCAGGTTATGCTGACAAACGTTTAACAACCTGCTCTTTGGGGAGGAGGGGTACAAGAGGGAGGAAAGTGCCATGATTTGTAGCCACTGTCAGTGTTGTAAATAATCCCACCATTGTTGATTTCATACTACCAACTTGACCTCCCTGAATGGGAGTTGGGAAGAGATGCACACACTTGGCTCTTGCAAGTACAAGCCAGCTCCAGCATACTATTGAAACATTCCCTTCCCACTAGATGAGGGGATAGTGAGGGACAGAAAGAGGGTAGAGAACTCTGGAACCCCATCATGCCTCACATGAGTCAAGTGAAACAAAGAAAAGTAAAATAACTGAAGAGAAAATGTTCTTGAAAGAATTCTCCCTGTCAATCTCATAATAGAAATATTCCTTCAGTTCTCGGTTTAGAAGCTGAGAATAAAAAGGTAGTTGACTTTTTGTCTACTAACTTCCTTTCAATTTTGAAATTTAGCCTATACATAGCTGTTAAAAAGATACTTTGAAAATGCTAATATAATCTCTTCTGCCCTCCTGCTAGCTTTTTAAATTAGTCTGGTTTGTCTATGTGCCATGCTTCTTCTGCTTGTCCTTGACCTATTTGTTCTCAACATGAGTATGATGTTATATTGTTAAATATATATTAGAAATGTATAAAAAGGAAAAATCAACTTTAATACTCTATAATTCTACAACAGAGATGCCTGCTGGAAATATTTTCAGTCAGTTTCCTTCAAATCTATCTGGTCTCTCTGATTATCTGTGTGTGTGCAAATTTACTTATAAACATATGTAAAATATTTTAAATCAAAATAAATCATAGACATTTTCTATGTAATAAACATTTCTAGTAAATTCTATTGGTAGTTGTTAGCTCATACTCTATGATAAATGTATATCAGAATTCTTTGTGTATTTTGGGAGTTTAAGAAATTTACAATTATTTGCTATTATGAATAATACTCTGAAGAACATGAATTTCTTTATATGCACTTATTATTATTTTTTCCTTTGAGGAGCATCCCAAAAATGAAATGAGTTCTTCAAGAATATAAGTTTACATGAATTTTGATATAAAAATACTTACAAGAAAGGTTAGAGAAAAATACTGCTCCACTCCCCCTTCCCTAGCAGAGTATAAGAGGTACTGTCTTAGTGAAACATTACCAGTATTCGATATTAAAATTTTAAAAATATTTGCTAATTTGGTAGATGAAAATTGGTTTTTAACTGTTTTGACTTCAGTTTATTTTATTAGTAGTAAGGTTTAATATACATTTATTTGCCCATTGTATTTATCCTTTCATAAAGTGATCAATGCTTGATCTACTTTTCTATTTTGATCTTAATTTTTTAAAATTAATTTGAATGGACACTTCCTATTTAGAGACTTATTGATTTCTCATTCTGTGGTTTATTTTACTTTTTTTTAACATAGGAAATTTTTGTGATTTATTTATTTTTATTCTTAGAAACCTATCTTTTATACAAGGAACAGATAACGTATTGACTTGTACTTTCTTCTTGTACTTTTATGATTTAAAAAAATTGTTCAGCCCTTTAATGTATCTGGAATTTATTCTGTTATACTATTGAGTTGAATGGGAGCTCTGGTGGTGCAACAGTTTAGTGCTCTGCTGTTGTGATGATTAAGGTTATGTGTCAACTTGGTTAGGCCATGATTCTCAGTGGTTTGGCAGATACTCTGTAATCATTCTCCCTTTTGTGATTTGATGTGAGCAGCCAATCACTTGAAAGCCAGTCAGTTTCCTTGGGGGTATGGCCTGCAACCAATATATATGGATGTTTTGGCAAAGCTCTCTCAGGAGCCTGCATCCAACTCATTATCCTCTGACCTCCATCTCCTCTGCACTGTCTGCATCATCCTCATCTTCATCATTCTTTCTGGCTTTCATTAAGTGCAGTGGCTGTGACCTTGCACTTTCTTTGGGTGTTGTAAGAGGCCATCTCCTTCACAGTAACCCCATCATCCCTCTGGAAGTGGTAGAGCATGGTCTGCAGCTGCTGGCTCACCTGGGGTAATCTCCCATCCTCCACAACTGTATCAGGCTCATTGGTCATAAGCTCCCTGAGGAAGTCCTCCATCTTATATAGCTCCAGGTCAGCACTGCAGGTGAAATATTTCTCCACTATCCCCCAGCTACTTCTCCTGGCTGCGCACACCACTGAAGCCATTCTCCACAGTGATCTGTAAGGCTGGGCAGGCCTTCAGTGCCATGTGGATGCCAACTCTGAAGAATGCCTACAAATCTTCACCAACGCCTGACCCACGGATTTGGGACTTGCCAGCCCCCACAACTGCGTGAAGCATTTCCTTGAAATAAATCTCTCTGTATATAGATTTATATAAATATACGCTTCATTGGTTTTATACCTCTAGAGAACCCAGAGGATGGCAAGTCAGATGCAAGATTCAGAGAGTGCTTTGCCAGAACATTCGTATATATTCAATGCAGGTTATACACCGAGGAAACTGATTGGTTTTCAACTGATTGGTCTTTCAAGTGATTGGTTGTTCACATCAGATCACAAAATGGAGGAAGATTACATATTATCTGCAAAACCACTGAGAATCATGGCCTAGACAAGTTGACACATAAACTTAACCATCACAGTTGCTAACCAAAAGATTGGTGGTTCAAACCTACCCAGCAGCTCTGTGGGAGAAAAGAGTTGGCAATCTGCTCCTGTAAAGATTACAAGCTAGCTATGAGTCAGAATGGACTTGACAGAACCTAACAACAACAACAAACAAGTCGAAGACCTAAATTGATTATTTTCCCAACACCTCTTCATTTCCTCATTAACATTTACTTAAATAACACATTTTCTTTATTGACTTGGTAATTTATTTATCATATATTAAATGCTATATTGAAAAAAATTTCTATTTCTAGGTTATAGCTTGTCCATTTGTTTGTATGCTTGCATGCTACTGCACTATTAAAATTATGCAGTTTTTTCATTATTTAAATGGTGATAATGCAAATCCTCTCTCATTACTCCTTTTAAATTTTACTTGGCTGTGTATATCTATTAATTTTTCCAGTTGAACTTCACTGTAATTTCATTGCTAATCCTAACCCCACTGGAGTGTTATTTTGGGAAAAATTGAAGTTTTTACAAATAATTTGTTCACATTCAGTAACATGGTATTTTTTTCCTCCACTTATTTAGGTAATCTACATGCATTTCTAGTAAGATGTAGTTTCCTATCTATTTAAAACGTATTTGAGGCTAGCTGTTATATGCTTTTCTTTTATTTGGTTGCTACTTTATTTTTTCCCATACAAAAATTTATACCTTGTTATATGATCCTAATTGCTGTCCCCACACTGTGACAGCACACTCTTCCTTTCCACCCCTGATTCCCCATGTCCATTCAAACAGCTCCTAACCTTCTCTGCCTTCCCATCTCACCTCCAGACAGAAGCTGCCAGTTTAGTCTCTTGTATCTACTTGAGCTAAGAGGCACACTCTTCACGAGTATCATTTTATGTCCCACAGTCCAGTCCAATCCCTGTCTGAAGAGTTGGACTTGGAAATTGTTTTAGTTCTGGGCTGATAAAGAATCCAGGGGCCATGCTTTTCGGGGTTCCTCCAGTTTTAGTCAGACCATTAAATTTGGTCTTCTTACTAGTATTTGAGTTCTGTACCCCACCTTTCTCCTGCTCCATCTGGGACTCTGTTGTCTTCCTTGTCAGGGTGGTCATTGGTGGTAGCTGGGCACCATCTAGTTCTTCTGGTCTCAGGCTGATGAAGTCTGTGGTTTATGTGGCCCTTTCTGTCTCTTGGGCTAATACTTTCCTTGTGTCTTTGGTGTTCTTCATTCTCCTTTACTCCAAGTGGTTGGGACCAATAGATGCATCTTAGATGGCTGCTTACAAGCTTTTACGACCCCAGATGTCACTCACCAAAGTAGGATGCAGAACATTTTCTTAATAAGCTTTGTTATGCGAACTCACCTAGAAGTCCCCTGAAAGCATGGTCCCCTGACCTCTACCCCTGCTACTCTGTCCCTCAAAGTGTTTGATTGTATTCAAGAAACTTTTTAGCTTTGGCTTAGTCCAGTTGTACTGACTTCCCCTGTAGTGTGTGCTGTCCTTCCCTTCACCTAAGAAAATTCTTATATACTATCTAGTTAGTAAATAACCTTCAGCCTCCCTCCCCACTCTCGTAACCATCAAAGAATGCTTTCTTCTGTGTTGAAACCTTTTCTTGAGTTCTTATAATAGTGGTCTTATACAATATTTGTCCTTCTGTGACTGACTAAATTCACTCAGCATAATGACCTCCAACTTCCTCCATGTTATGTTTCATGGCTTCATTGTTGTTCTTTATTGTTGCGTAGTATTCCACTGTGTGGATATACCATAATTTGTTTATCCATTTGTCCATTGATGGGCACCTAGGTTGTTTCCATCTTTTTGCTATTGTGAACAGTGCTGCAGTGAACATGGGTGTGCATATATCTATTCATGTGATGACTCTTATTTCTCTAGGATATATTCCAAGGAGCGGGATAACTGGATCGTGTGGTACTTCTATTTCTAGCTTTTAAGGCAGTGCCAAATTGATTTCCAAAGTGATTTACTATTTTACATTCCCACCAACACAGTATAAGTGTTCCAGTCTCTCCACAACCTCTCCAGTATTTATTATCTTGTGTCTTTTGGATTAATGCTAGCCTTGTTGGGGTGAGATGATATCTCATAGTAGTTTTGATCTGCATTTCTCTAATGGCTAATGATCGTGAGCATTTCTTCATGTGTCTGTTAGCTGCCTGAATATCTTCTATGGCAAAGTGCTTGTTCATATCCTTTGCCCATTTTTTAATTGGGTTATTTTTCTTTTTGTTGTTGAGGTTTTGCAGTATCATGTAGATTTTAGAGATTAGATGCTGATCAGATTTGTTGTAGCCAAAAATTTTTTCCCAGTCTGTAGGTTGTCTTTTGACTCTTTTGGTGAAGTCTTTTCATGAGCATAAGTGTTTGATTTTTAGGAGCTCCCATGTATCTAGTCTCTCTTCTAGTGCTTCTGCATTGTTACTTATGGTTCATATTGTGTTTATGCCAGGTATTAGGGCTCTTAGCATTGTCCCTATTTTTCTTCCATGACCTTTATCATTTTCAATTTTATATTTAAGTCTTTGATCCATTTTGAGTTAGTTTTTGTGCATGGTGTGAGGTATGGTCTTGTTTCAGTTTTTTTGCAGATGGATATCCAGTTATGCCAGCACCATTTGTTAAAGAGACTGTCTTTTTCCCAATTAATGGACTTTGGGCCTTTGTCAAATATCAGCTGCTCATAGGTGGATGAATTTATGTCTAGATTCTCAGTTCTGTTCCATAGGTCTATGTATCTGTTGTTGTACCAGTACCAGGCTGTTTTGACTACCATGGTGGTATAATAGGTTCTAAAATCAGGTAGTGTGAGGCCTCCCACTTTGTTCTTCTTGAATAATGCTTTACTTATTTGAGTCCTCTTCCCTTTCCATATGCAGTTGGTGATTTTTTTCTCCATCTCATTAAAAAATGCCAGTGGAATTTGGATGGGTATTGCATTGTATCCGTAGATCGCTTTGGGTAGAACTGACATTTTCACAATGTTAAGTCTACCTATCCGTGAGCAAGGTATGATTTTCTACTTATGTAGGTCTCTTTTGGTTTCTTGCAGTACTGTCTTGTAGTTTTCATTGTATAGATCTTTTATGTCTCTGGTTAGACTGGGGGCTATCATAAATGGTACTGATTTGGTGATTTCCTCTTTGAGGTTCTCTTTGTTGGTGTAAAGGAATCCAACGGATTTTTGTATGTTTATCTTGTATCCTGAAACTTTGCTGAAATCTTCTATTAGTTTCAGTAATTTTCTTGTGGATTCTTTGGGGTTTTCTGTGTATAAGATCATATCATTTGCAAATAGAGATACTTTGACTTCTTACTTGCCAATTTGGATGCCGTTTATTTCTTTTTCTAGCCTAATTGCTCTGGCTAGGACCTCCAGCACAATGTTGAATAAGAGTGATGATAAAGGGCATCCTTGTCTGGTTCCCATTCTCAAAGGGAATGCTTTCAAAGTCTCTCCATTTAGGATAATGTTGGCTCTTGGCTTTGTATAAATGCCCTTAATTATACTGAGGAATTTCCCTTCTATTCCTATTTTGTTGAGAGTTTTTATCATGAATGGGTGCTGGACTTTGTCGAATGCCTTTTCTGCATCGATTGATAAGATCTTGTGGTTCTTGTCTTTTGTTTTATTTATGTGATGGATTACATTGATTGTTTTTCTAATGTTGAACCATCCTTGCACACCTGGTGTTATTTGATTGCTACTTTTAATGGTTTCTATATCTATTAAATAATCCATTACTATGGTACCTGAAAACGGTATAATTTAACGAGTTGTTAATTATATAAACTTTTTTAGTTGGTCCTCTTCTGTTTGTGTTTTTTAAATAAAATTTTGAAATTACTGAATTTATAATAGTGATAGCTTTTATCTCTGCTTAATAACTTGTGTATTTCAGGACTTCCAGAATGAAATTATAATTGATACTCTTAAACATATTTAACAGGGAATTTCATATTTTATTGTTTAGTATAAGATTGATTTACATAAGATGCAACTATTGGTCTCTATGTGTCTGGAGTAAAATAGAAAGAAGGAAACTTAGACTCAGAGAAGAAACTAGTCTATAGATCTAATAGGCTACACAAACCACAACCTCATCTACCCTGAGACCGGAAGACAAGATGCTGTCCAGCTACCACTACTGACTGTTCTGATCAGGAACACAATAGATGTATCCTGACAGAATGGGAGCAAAACATATAACAGAATTCAAATTCTTAAAAAGTCTGGACTTACTAGACCAGTTGAGATTGGAGAACTCCTAGATAACGCTTTAAAACTTGAATCAAAACCATTGCATGAGGTCAGTTTTAGCTAAATAACTGCTTGGCTCATAAACTAAGTGATATCATTCATGAGTACTCCTTTAAAATATCATCTACATGAGAACAAATGGTCCACGCTTAGTCAAAAGCAAACACTCGAGAAGGCAAGGGGCCAGGAAAAGTAGATAAGTGGAAACGAACAACCAGAATGGAAATAATGAGGAAGTTAACACACTGTGAAAATGTAACAAATGTCACTTAACAAATTGTGTAGAAATTATTAAATGGGAACCTAATTTGCTGTGTAAACTTTCACTGAAAATACAATAAAATATTTTAATAAAAAAAAGGTTGATTTAGAATAATTATTCTCTTTGAAAGTTAGTTTTTAAAAATAAAGAACGGACATTGGATTTTCTCTAAAACATTTTTGTTACTGTAGTGTTCTTGTTCACATTATTGTATCGATAAGATGGTGCATCTGATATCAAAATATTAGTGCATTGCTAGCATTATTGGAATAACCTGACATGACAGTGATAACTATTTTACTATATTACTGAGTTGTATTCATTTGTTAGTATTTGTTTAGCATTATAAAATTCACACTTACAGATCAGAGATTTGATCTGCGGTTTTACTATTTTATGCCTTTTGTTTCAAATCATATTGGTAGATGGTATTGGTTAGATAAAATGATTCCATAACTTAGCATGTTTCTTACACAGTAAATAAGAAATATCCAATAGACGAATGAATGCTACTTGAGTGGTGACATAGCACTCAAAATCATTGCCAGTGACACACAAAAAGAACCAAATAAAAATTGTAGCATGGTTTTACACATGTTAAATGGAGATGGATCTGTCTATTATCTATCATCTACTATGTTCCTTTCTTTTCTCTCGTCAGTACTACAATAAATATGGTACTTTACCTTAAAAGTCCTGAAGTTTGCTTGTGGGTGGAAGTCAGAAGGACTGCAGCTTGAGTTATTGTGGAGTTGTAGAAGGAGAGTTAACTAAAAACAGAGGGAAAGTTGTAACATATGTGAATCAGTGTGGCTCATGATGAATTCTGTGGACCAAGGTAGCTGGTAGATATTTGAGTTATGTATATGGGTGGTTTTTTTGTATTCCTTCATGGCTCAGTTTCAGATTTTCTTTTGTAAAGTGTCCAAATCTTTTGCCTATTTTTAATTGGAGCGTTTGCTTTCTTATTATTGAGTTTAGAGGGTCTTTTATATATTCAGGTTAGCAGTACTTTATCAGATACGTGTTTTTCCAAGTTAGGTGCAGTTTTCTGCTTTCACCTAGTGTTTCTCCCAGATGAAACCACTCAAGCAAACACAAATTTGTGTTATGCTAATATTGTTCCTTAATATACCAGTTGTGTTGGAACAAATTCGTTATTTAAAAGAAATGTTATAGAAGAACTGACTGTATTTGAAGGAACTCAAATACTTTGGGAATTGCTTTATGAAGTAGTTCTTTTATAAGTTCTATTTTTTGTTCTTATTCTCTATTTTTGATCTGTTCAGGTTTTCCTCTTCTGAAATCATTTTCTGACATCCCCTGGATTTTATCTGCATTCAGAGTATACTTCTGTTTCCAGGGCCTGATGGTAGTCTTTGCCTGTGGCCCAATGCCCGGCCCCAATATTTGTATATGAGCCAATTGGGAAAAATATGAGGGAGCCAATAGTTCCCAGAGGAAATTTTTACACCACCTTCTACCTCATTTCTCTGCCATGCCTGAAGTCATCTCTCCTTTGGGGCAATTTTTTTCGAAAATAGTGGAGTTTAGAGTTTGTACTGATACTGTTTTTCTGTGAATCATGACCACGACAGTCTATAAAATAATGAATCTTGTCTTACTACCTTTAAAAGTGTGTTGTATAATACGACAATAATATTTAGAGGCGTTTTCCAGGAAGCAAATAAAGTAGCATGATTATTCTACCAACTGTCTCCATAGTGACATGTAAATATGGGAGCTGTTTTTAGAGCCTAAAGAAAATCTTATGTACCACAAGTTCATATTCCCATGATGAATAGCCAGAGTACCCCTTTATTAAAATCATGTTAGAATTTGAATTACAGTTGCTTGAAAAAGCAGAAATTATCCCTCATAAACAACTACAATTTAAGGACTGCATAGATATTGAGAAATACAAAATGAATGGAAATACTTTTATTGAGGAGTTAATTACAAAAAGAAAACCAAGGGGGGGGGGGAACAAAAGTACGGCAGACTACATAGCTAGGTGATATTGTCTATGTATCACTTATCCCTATTTCAACTTTGTATAAAGGCAGAGGGGTTGCTTACTCCTCAGGTAAGTGTATGTGATAACCATAAGAATTGCTACTAACGATACTAATGTATTGGTGGTAGTAATTCAGTAACTAAGACGATATAGTTTACAAAGTATTTTACATCATCTGTGCTCTCTATCTAGAATGAAAGCTACATCAGTGTGTTTATTATCCTTAGTAATTGACAGGAATTATACAAGACTCCTTCTGTAAATTGCTACTTTAGAAAAACAGATTCTACCTTCTTTAGTTTGTTGCAAAATTTTGGTTACAGAGTAGTTTTAAAAAGGCAGAGAATTAGCAGATTTTCAAGGAAAGAAAATATTGCTAAAACTCTAGGCTAGTTGAATCCTCACTTAAAATGTCATACTGCCTGATTAAGAATTTCAAAGAAATGGAAACAAAAACAGTGAACCATAGCTGTATCTTGAATACAGTATCAGGAATTTGCAGGAACAATGAACCATCTACTCATTACACATCAGTGGTTTTTGTTTTTTCTTTTTCAGATGGTCATCTGGTATTTATGTTATGCTTTTTGTTCTGTATCTGACCTGTGAAGATAATCGTGCCTTTTTTGGCTTTTCTTCATTTTAGCTGAGGAGAAACCTATAATAATAATAAAATAACCAAAATAGATAATTTTTCTGAGTTTGATGAATATGAACCATTGATGTTTGTGATGTTTTAAACTTGTAAAAAATCTTTTAGACGTTAGAACAAAATTTTAGAAGTACTTTAAGCTTACACATCTGACTATGAGTTAATGATAAATTCCCTTCTCTAATAGAACCTTATAATATTCCAGAGAAAGGAAGATATAAACTTTTCAGTGAAATAGACTTCTCATAAAAAAAAAAAGAGAGTTCTGATGTCCTCAGGCCAAAAGACAGAGAGAGAGAGAGAGAGTGAGCCAAAAAGTTTGCTTGCTCCTACAAGCAGCAAGTATTTACTAATGAGATCAAGAATTGAACATATTCCAAAGGTACCTATATGGTACATACATCTAATTACCTTAAAGTCATTTTAATGTATGAATGTGACTGGCCCTGAATACTTTTCTTAATTTCTGCTTTTCCAGTTTATACTCATAATTTGTCTATGACATGTTATCACCTCTGTGTGAGTTGGAACTGTGAAAACTGGATAGAGATAAAAGCAGTTTGCAGAATACTGTCGCAAAATATTATTTTCCCTAATATTAATGGGTCTTCAGACTAGTTCCCAGGCATGATAAAATAATGAATCAAGGGAGAACTAAATTTCTTTGCATTCTTTTCAATGTGTGGCAACCGTGTATGCCTAAGTCATTAGGATTGTTTTGTTTTCATTTAAAAGGTAGTAGTTAGTGCAGTAATGCATCACATTAGTATCTAACTAGCCGAAGACATTTAGACACTGCTGTAAGGAAAAGCTGGTAGAGGGAGAAATACACCCTCCCAACTCTAGAGAAACTGGTATTAGATGAAAGGAAGGAAGTCTGGCTGGGGAAGACATTCTGAAATGGATAGAGAAGAGGGAATCATGGAGAGTATTAACTGAGACAGAATTGAAGGGAGTTATTTGTTTGATTTGCACATATCATATTCCATTAGTCATATTTTGGTGGCTTTTGCTATTAATGATCGATCTATAAGTACTTGTACATGTTTTGGTTCAAAGGTTGGGAACCCTTTTATTAGTATTGTGGCTGTAGGAAATTCATTTTAGCCTTTTAAACCTTCATTGTTTCATATATAAAATGAGGATTAAAATGCCAGCTCTGTGTACCATAAAAGGCTGTGAATGTGAAATAATGCCATAAAAGAATGTTATAAACTTAAAGGTGTCATACACATGTTGGGTAACAGTATCATATGTCCATATATAGTTGAAGGACTTAAGCGTATTGCACTTTCTTTAGTCGGTGTGAAAATGTGATTTATGGAATGAGGAGTCTGTATCCATTTGAAACTGCCTCTCAACTTCTAGTTTGAAAAAACAGACAACTATTGCATGATTCTCTGCACAGTAGCCAGAGTGAGTGGATAAAATCCAAATTTCTTACCATGGTTCACAAATTCTATGCCCATCTCTCCAGACTCATTTTCTGTCAGTCTTCTTACTAACCACTCCGTGTGATCCACACTGGCTGTCTTTGCCTACCCTCATTTTAGAATATTCTTCTGCCAAATTGTCACACATCTTGCTCCTTCCCTTCATTTATATCTCTACTAAAATACCACCTCTTCGAAGAAGTCTTTCTTTGCCGTTCAGTGAAAAATTTCTCCCCACCACCCATTACTGTCTGTCCTTCCTCCCATTCATCCTCCTCATTACTCGACATCATACATATATTTTCATTTTTATTATTATGTTTTTTTTTTTTTTTGGCCTCTTTCCTCGCTGGGAGGGAGTCTTTAGAAACTTAGTAGTGTTGTTCACAGTATCCCAGCATCCAGACATTTTATGACACAAATAAGGTACACAGGAAGCACTGGGAAAAGCAAGAAAGCAATAAAGGGGGAAAAAAAGGAAAGCTGAACAACGGGAGAGAGAGGGAAGCAGGGAGGAAGAAAGGAAGGAAGGAAAAAGGGATGGGAGATTCTGGCTATACATCTTGATCGTTGGTCGCTATTGTTTCCAGTAGACCAAAATACTGATTCCATATGTGGAGCTATTTTTTAGAGCATCTGAAGCTTAAAAATGCACTAAGACTTTTGGTACAACCTTATATCTACATCTATGTAAATATATATATCATATGTCTATATTTATTCCTATATCTAAATGGATATAGATTCATATATCTAAATGAATAGATATACATGTATATAATTATCAATGTATATACATATACACGTGTGTGTATTATATATATTAATATTATTCTTACCTCCCCATGTGTAGTTGACACTTTTTACTTCACTGCATTAAAGCTAGTTGAGTATTCAGCTGTTCTGTATTTTCCTTGTAGGATACTGCAACAAAAAGTTATACTGTGGTGAGCATTTCTCTCTTTCAGCACCTGTTAATGGCACAGTGGTTAAAGTGCTCTCCTCCTAACCGAAAGGTCAGCGGTTTGGACCCACCAGCTGCTCCATGGGAGAAAGATGTGGCAGTCTGCTTCAGTAAAGATTACAGCCTTGGAAGCCCTATGGGGCAGTTCTACTCTGTCCTATAGGGCCACTATGAGTCGAGATCGACTCAGCGGCAGTGGGTTTGATTTGGGTTTGGCTTTGCTGTTAATAATGTGTGATTTTTATTGCTGCTTGTCTACATATCTCTCAGCTAGATAAGCAGGCAGCATTATTATAGCTGACCACAAAAACTGACCATGGTATTGATGATATTGTGCACCTTAATCAAACAATGAATGGAGTTTCATTTCTATTAAATTTACTGGTTATGTTCCATTGCAAACACATTTTCTTATTGAATCAATGACTTGACAGCTAATAAATAGATCATAAACATTGCTACTTAGCTTTGAAATAATTAGCCCGGAGACCACTATGGTAATTATTGCCATTTCATGTTCCCATAGCTCTGTGCTTCTCTAGAAATATAGATTTCATTTTTGAAGATCAATCAGTAGGCTCATCTACTGTGGTCTAATGCAATATTAAATCATTATATCTTCCTTTACTGAGGTTGGAATCTGGTTTGGAGTTGAAAGAATTAGTTCCCTTTCTGTATTAAGCTGTTGGTCTCAATTATAGGTAGAATTTATATTCCCCAACCTACTGCATATAGAGAACCACCTCAGAGTATTTGCTCTGTTTTTTAGACGGCATTGTTAACATGTCATGTACCTTGTTTTGTGTGCTATGCCTTTTACTTCTCTTTAATATTCGTTTGAATTGCTCCACTAGAGATACAACTATCTCTTTTTCTGGACATCTTACTGATATCAAAGATGCTTGTTAATCAGTTCCAAAATTTTAAAACAGATGAAATCAATCTCAGATATTTTATTAGCTTTTTACTACATGCTATGTAATTTTTGTTTCCTCATTTATCTGGAGGACATAGAGTAAAAAACTTTTGGTCAGTTTAATGACATAGCTTTTCTTAATTTTATTGATTCCAAGTAACACCTAGCATTATGTAAACTAACTTCTTTCTATTATATACAATTTTAAATATAAATTGCCTGTTTCTTTAAAGGAACTTTTTATTGAATGTTATGATGTCAGTGATGCTCCAGCGATTTTTCTAGAAGAAATGTTTTCTACGTATGTCTTGTAATAGTGGTAATGAATATTATTTTTAAACTTTTTAATTTAATGAGAAGCATTTTATAGTCCAAATATTATCCATGGGGGTTCATTTTGTGGCAAAGTAGAACAATGAGATTCCACACACAAAGACGTGAAAAATGTAGTTTTCTTCAGATCTTAGATTAGAGCCTAAATTTAATATTCCACAGAGATATTGCAGAAAGAAATTTATAGAATCGTGTGATGCTGAAATATGGATAAAAGAAGCAATATTCTGTACCTGAAACTCCATTCTGATTTATAAGAGAATATACTGTTTTAAAGTCTTTCTGTTGCTCCTCGAATATTATAATATGTTCTCTCTTAGTTTTATCACTGTGTTTTATCCCAGGATAATATTTCCAACAGAGAGCAAAAGAAATGATGTCAATCTAGACTAGAGCATGTTTATATGTCCACGGATTTCATTAGCCTCTCAAAGAGTATCATGTCTAGATAAAAACTCTAGATGGTATATAGAATTTTGAATGTAATTTTTAGGGGTTTATCAACTAAACAGCTGTTGATTATTAACAGCTTGACCCTCCTGCAAAAATAGCAGATGAGAACTGGTCTACAAGAGAGTTCATGTAATTTCTAAGGACATCAGTTGTGTGGGCCTTTTCCTTGAGTGCCTTAAAATAATATAGTAAAATGTGAGTAGTCAAGAAGATGATAAAATTAATGAAATTTTTAAATTTAGACACCTTAATATGAAGTTATAAAAATGCAGGTATCTACTAACACCAGGACCTTCATTTGGGGGAAAGTTTTATTTTAATCAACTTCTATATATTTTTATTCTGCTTGCCTGTGCTGCAAAAATGTATGTTGATTCCTCCTGCCTTATGATTTTAGTGGAAGAATAAACTCTTATTATCCACCCTTAATAATCTCTGTGCCCAGTAGCCTAACATTTTCTGGAAGACTTTGTCTCCATGATCACCTCCAATTACTCTCTCTCATATCCCTTTCATTTTCCTTCAGATTATAAAACACTTATTTTCTATCAAAATTTACATTTGCTCTCAGATCCTGCATTTTCTCTAGTTCTCATCCAGTCTGTCTCTCTCTCTCCACAGCTGAGTTTCTTTTCTAAGAGGTTATTTATTATCATTGTCTCTTAATTTTTCACTTCAGTTCACTTCTCAAATCAATGTAATCTGTTTTCTGCCCTAAGCCCGCTTTTTTACCTTCTTCCACCAAGATTACAAATTATCTCTTAATTTACAAGTGTAATGAACACTCATTTTTAAACGAACATTATTAATGGACTTCTCTAAAACATTCAGTACTGATAATTCTGCCCTCCTTCTTAATGTTCGATCACAGCTCTCTCATAACTTGGTAACCCCCACGTATTCCCTCTCTATACATCTCTCTCTGGTTAATTTCAAATAAGTTTTTTAACTTCCAAATATGTGCTAATGACTCTGAAATATTATTCTTTGCCATATTCTCCTGAGTTCTTAGACCATGTTTTCAGCTGCCTTCTGGTATCTCCACCTCAATGCCTCACATGCATCTCAGAAATTTAATTAATCTTGGGACCCTACCCTGCAGCTTCTTCAATGTTCTTTTACTGAGTGAGTGTACAGCTCTCCACACAACTGCCTAAGCCAATAATCTGGACATCAACTGATAGTTCATTAATTAATTTTGTTTCAAGCACAAAGGAAGGGCCTAATAGGTCTTATTGAATAAAGAAATCCCATCCCATTGCCGTTGAGTTGATTTCAACTCATAGCAACACTATAAGACAGTAGAAGTGCCCCATAGAGTTTTCAAGGAGCATCTGGTGGATTTGAACTGCCAGCCTTTTGGTTAGCAGCCAAATGCTTTACCACTGCACCACTAGGCCTCCAAATAAAAGAATATACGGATAATTTTATAAAATCTTACTGGTTTTTAACCTGACTTTATATCTTTTGTCTGAATAATGGCCTGGGAGTGAAATGTAGTCAGATGAGTACAGCTTGAAAACATCAGCCCAAGGAGGGAGAGGTTGATTACTTGGTGATGATTGGTAGATTTTGAACGATTAAGAACTTAGCTCAAAACGTGATGATAAGTATTGTAACAACATATCAGTTTATTAGTGGGTGCAGTATATACCAGAACCAACTTTTTCTGTAAAGGGCCAGAGAGTAAATATTTTAGACTTTGTGGGCCAAGAGACAAAATTGAAGATATTATGTAGGTTCTTATATAACCATTTAAAATATAATCACATAAAATTGTAAAAAAAAAAAAAAAATGATATTAGCTCACCAGACATATAAAAACAGGCAGGGGCCAGATTTTTATATGTCCCACAGGCCGTAGTTTTCCAGCTTGTGCTCCGTAACATGTTATAAATGAGAGCATCAAATTCTTGGTACAATGAGTATGATTAAATATTTTTTTTAAATTAGCACCCTAATTGTATGCTATCGGACATTTTATTGTGCTTTAAGTGGAAGTTTACAGTTCAAATTAGTTTCTCATACAAAAATTTATACACACATTGTTATGTAACCCTAGTTACTCTCCCTGTACTGTGATAACAGACTCTTCCTTTCCACCCCGGATTTCCTGTGTCTATTCAACCAGTTTTTGTCTACTCATCTTGCCTCCAGACAGGAGCTGCCCATTTAGTCTCGTGTATCTACCTGAACTAAGAGGCACACTCTTCATGAGTATCATTTTATGTACCGTAGTCCAGTCTAATCTTTGAAGAGTTGGCCTCAGGAATGGTTTTAGTTTTGGGCAGACAGTCTGGGGTCCATGTCTTCCAGGGTCTCTCCAGTCTCAGTCAAACCATTAAGTCTGGTCATTTTACTGGAATTTGAATTCCACACCCCACTTTTTTCCTGCTCCGTCAGGGACTCTCTGTTGTGTTCCCTGTGTGGATGGTCATTGGTGGTAGCCAGGCACCTTCTAGTTCTTCTGGTCTCAGGCTGATGGAATCTCTGGTTTATTTGACCCTTTCTGTCTTTCGGGCTAACATTTTCCTTGTGTCTTTGGTGTTCTTCATTCTCCTTTGCTCCAGGTGGGTTGGGACCAATTGATATATCTTAGATGGCCACTTGACAGCTTTTAAGAACCCAGATGCCACTCACCAAAGTGAGATGCAGAACAGCGTCTGTCATTTTAGATAGATAGATACAGTTGTTGTCAAGTCGATTCTGACTCATGATGACCCAATGTTTGCAGAGTAGAACTGCTCCATTGGGTTTTCAAGGCTGTAAACTTTCAGAAGCTGATGCCAGGTCTATCTTCCGAAGTGTCTCTGAGTGGATTTGAATGACCATCTTTCAGCTAGTAGTCTAGCACTAACTGTTTGTGCCACATATATGTGTATATATGCATATATGTATATATGGCTGCATGTCTATGTATGTAAATATTAGATGTATACATACATATACACACTTGCATGTGTGTATTGCTATGTTAAGAATTTTTTTCTTTGGAGAACAGTAATTTTAATATTTAGGACTTAATTTTTTTTCCTCATTGTTATAATTTCTTGGTAGATGTAATTGATAAAGTACTAAATAAATAATTGCATTTTTACTGCAATTGCATGTGAGCTAGAAATACAGAATTTTTTATTTCAAAGTCTCCCTAATTTTAAAATGTTGGCAACTTGTTAACAATTTAAAAAAAGGTGAAACAAAACAAACCTCCATCCTTTTCTCTTTAGACTCAGAATTACAGCCTGTTCCTTTTAAACAGATTTTACTATCAAAGGGAAAGATTCAGGTGCACTTGCCATTCTAGGCATTTAAGATGGTGATCAAGTGTTTGGGGCTATGTATATGTGTTTGGGATTTGTTTCAACCAAAGTTGTCGGATACTAAGTCTTGCTAATGATTGCTAATTCTTTCTGTGGTTCTCATATGCAGTTTATCCAAGAGAGAAGTGTCAATTGGTTGATAGATCATCATACTGGACAAAACATTTGTATTTATCAAAGTTTGTTTTTACTAGGCCATCTCAGTGGTCTGATGTCAGTCTGTAGTCCAGCATTTAAAGTCAGGGGAGCAGGTCATGACCAGTCAGTGTGTAATCACTTAGTATGTAACCATAGGTTGTGGGTGTAGCAGGCAATCAGACTTTCAGAGACTATTCTATGCAATATGTCCATTCACTGATAAGCGCAGGTAAGATTTCGATCAAATGAGGCTTGTCTACAAACTTACAATCTTTATTCATTGAATTATTGAAGGGAAATAAGTGAAACTCAGAAATCTTTGTTGTTTATTTTATGACACCTATGTTCATCATAAAAAATACATCAAAATCTGAAACAATAGAATAATCAAGAGAATTGCAGATAGAGAATGGAATCCTTCAAAAGTACAATTTATCATTTAAACATAATATCACTATAAGCTGTGAACTTCTAAAAAAATATTTGGTGAAAATATACACAACAAAACATACATGAATTCAACAAAGCTCTATTTGACTTTGGTTTAAGTTCTAAATTGTTTAACAACATAGTCTTGTAGAATTGGTAAATGTTGTGTTAGCTATATTTTTACAACAATTAAAAAAAACCCAACTATACACAAATTAAAAAAAAGTGACTGGGGAAGAGCTGCCTCCTCACTGACTGACACAGTAGCTGCAACAATAAATTCAAACATGCCAACGATCGTGAGATGGTGCAGTACCAGGCAACGTTTTGTTCTGTTGTATATAAGGTCGCCATGAGTCGTAGCCAACTTGACAGCAACCAGCAACAACAGGAGGATATAAGGGAATGATATAGAATTTATTCTGCTTTGAGGATGCTCATAACTCAGGAAAGCATGAAGAAAAGATGGTTGTGGAGATACAAACATACAAATTTTAGTTAAAACTAATCAGACTAGTAAAATCCTGATTTTTAAAGAATAAAAACAAAAATCAAACCTATTGCTGTTGAGTCTATTCCAATTCATAGAGACCCTTTAGGACAGAATAGAACTGCCCCACAGAGTTTCCAAGTCTGTAATTTTTGTAGAAGCAGACTGCCACATCTTTCTCCCACAGAGCCGCTGGTGAGTTTGACCTCCGACCTTTAGGTTAGCAGACAAGCACTTAACTACTTCACCACCAAGCAAAACAAACAACCAAGCAACCAAACACACTGAATGGATTCCAACTCATAGAGACCCTATAGGACAGAGTATAACTGCTCCATAGAGTTTCCGAGGAGAGGCTGGTAGATTCAAACTGCCAGCATTTTGGTTAGCAGCCAAACACTTAACCACTATGCCACCAGGACTGTTTTTAAAGAATTATGTCCCTCAATTTCCCCTGTGAGTTTCTGCAAATGTCTACCACATCCATGACATCTTATGGAGAGTTTATGCTCTGCCATGTATAATCCCTGATGACAGACTCATAGTTTCTCTCCCAGTGCCACTTGGTGATGACACTAAATAATATGTAACTCCAAATTCTGGACTACACATTTGTCATTAGGCTTATAGGACAAACATATATTAGATCAAGGAGAAAGAACAGTTTATACACCATGATTTATTTTTGAGTTATACGATTCAGTTGTGATTGCTATATGTGCAGCAGCTGGCTTTTGATATAAAATAACAATCTAAGCCTAAGAGTCTATTAACCAAAGAGCCATGATTGACATTAAATACGGTTATCTCATTCAGGGAAGTGAAGTTGTATTTATAGAAGGGAACAGATAGCTTCTGAACATATGTTGTAAACATCTGGACAACATATCAAGGTGTTTTGCCCAATTTTTATAAGTTACTGTGATGCACATTGCCATGGTACATTTTGGTCTTCAAGTGATAAATCAGTTCAAGGTAAACATGAAGTCTGCATTGTAATTGCTTGCTTCAGTATACTGAGTGTGCCCTTAACAACTTGATTTTAGGAATTCCAAGCCATTGACACAATAGGGCAGGTTAAAACCATGGGTAATTCATTAACATTCTGAATGATGACAGCATTAACCAGCAGTTTATACCATTAAGGGACTGAATTCAACCATGGGGAGTTCATTTTTTTGAATCTAACATAGACTACTTCATGCTTTACCAGATGACGGCAGATAAAATGATAAGTGAGTCACATTTACAGTATATATTGACATTGGGAGATCAGTTTTATCACATTAGTATTTGTAAATGTATTTTATTTCTTCCTTCCATGTGTGTTAGTAATTGAAGAGCTGATGCCAACCATACTGATTTCTTTTGCAAATACACAGAGAAACAATTACAAAAATAAAATAAAACTCCAGGAAAAGTGATTAGTTACTGTGCTTGCTTCCTAAATTGCTGCCAAACCACCATCTTCTTTATGAATCTTTTGCTTATATGACTCAGAAGTAGTAGATAGTTATAAATATAGTTTTCTGGGATTAACATTTATACCTTAAAGGTAGTATGTTTCTACATAAGAATCACCTGGGGAGCTTTTAAAACTACAGGGTTGGAAACCCCATCTGCAGATATTCTACTTTAGTGAGTCTGGCTGGAGTGGAACCCAAGAAGCTGACCGGTAACCTCCATCATGATTCTGATGAAACTGCAACTGGGGAAAAAAGCTTGGAAAACACTGGAAGCAATACACACTTGATCTCAAATAATCCAATCCTTTATTTTTCCTATCATTAATAGATATTTATTATTGTGATCAATAGCTCAGAATGAGTTCTGTATTTATATAGTGTTTCTGTTGAAAGAGATCAAAGGGTACAACCTCATTTTTTTTTTTAATTGTACTTCAGGTGAAGGTTTATAGAACAACTAGTTTCTCATGAAACAGTAGTACACATATTGTTTTATGACATTGGTAACAACCCCACAACATGTCAACCCTCTAACTTCTCAATCTTTTTTTTTTTTGGTGAAAATACACATAGCCAAAGATACACTATTTCAAACATTTCTACATGCACAGTTCAGTGACATCGACTACACTTCCAATCGTGCTTCTATTCTCACTTTAGATGAAGGCTTACAGAACAGAATAGTTTCTCATTAAATAGTACACATGTTGCCCTATGACAATGGTTAACAACCTCACTACACATCAACACTATCCTTACTCAGCCTTGGGTTCCCTATCACCAGCTTTCCTGTCCGCTTCTGCCTTCTAGCCCTTGTCCCTGGACTGCTGTGCCTCATTAGTCCCATTTGGTTTTATGGGGCTGTCCACTCCCAGGCTGAACGGTGAACCTCGGAAGTGACTTCACCACTGAGCTAAAAGGGTGTATGGGGGCCATACTCTCGGGGTTTCTCGAATCTCCTTTAGGCCAGTAAATGGTCTTTTTTTTTTTGTGAGTTAGAATTTTGTTCTACATCTTTCTCCAGCTCTGTCCAGAACCCTCTGTTGTGATCCTGGTCAGACCAGTCAGTGGTGGTAGCCGGGCACCATCTAGCTGTACTGGACTCCGTCCGGTGGAGGCCATGGTAGCTGTGGTCCATTAGTCCTTTGGACTAATCTTTTCCTTGTATCCCGTTCTCTTCATTCTCCCTTGCTCCCAAAGCAGTAAGACCAGTGGAGTATCTTAGATGGCCACTCACAGGCTTTTAACACCCCAGACACTACTCACTGAGGTAGAATGTAGAACATTGTCTTTATAAACTGTGTTATGCCAATTGAGCTAGATGTTCCCTGAGACCATGGTCCTCACAGCCCTTTGCCCAGCAATTCAGTCCCTCAGGGAGTTTGGATGTGTCTGTGGAGCTTCCATGACCTTTCCTTATACAAGTTGTGCTGGTTTGCCCAGTATTGTGTACTGTCTCACCCTTCATCCAAGATACCACTTATCTATTGCCTATTTAGTATTCCTCCCCCCCACCCCTCCCATCCCTGGTAACTAACAAAGATTGTTACTTTTTGTGTGTGAACTTTTTCATGGGTTTTTACAATAGAGGTCTCATACAATATTTGTCCTTTTGTGATTGACTTACTTCACTCAGCATGCAACCTCCTTATTCTTAGGTGAAGACCCAGGTTGGGTAAACTAACCTAAGATAGTACCCAAGCCCCAAAATACTAATTTAGTGAATAAATTTCTGGTTTTACTGCAAACTTATTAGGTATAAAATACAAACTCTCCTCCTTCCTCCACAGATGCATATTAAGACACAGAATATTAAATCAAGCAAGCAATTAGGCTCAATAGACCTTGACGTCACTTTCTTTAATTTTAGCCTTAGATGTATTTCCCTGTACTTTTTAGGATAAGAAGGGTTCCTCCACTCAGGAAAACAAAATAAGAAAAATGCCAGGCATTTGCTTCTTTATAAGGGGCTGTTCTTCAGTGTTTTTCATTATTAAAACCCCCCTGCATTTCTAGATCTCTTTGTTCATTTTCATTTTTTTAATTAAAAAGGATTATGTTTATGAGTATAGTCCCCATAGACAGACTAGGAAATTTATCAGGTTTTTTTTTTTTTTTTTGGTAATAGTAGAGAAAGACCCTGAAGAACAGGAGAGAAGAACCTGGGCTATTTTTCAAAGCAAGTAAGTGAACAAACAAAAAAGATAACCCAAAAAACAAAACCTTATTAAATTATGTACCTTTTCCAAGTACGCTAAGAAAAAAACCAAATAGCATTAATCTTTTATTTAATAAAAGATTAAAATCCAACTACATAAATGTATTGAAACACTCATCTATCATTTTAAAGAGGCATAAATAATTTACTCTTACCTGTTACATTCAAAAGGCTATTTTGCCACACTGTCAAGAACCATGTCTGTTAGGAAGTTGTATCTTTTCTTTTTTCTCAATTTGAGGGTGTTCTCATTTCATGCTGGCCTTTTTTTTTTTTTCAAAATAGCAAATTTACCACATTATTCCTTATCAGGCATTAGGAAAAAATATGTATATGCAGAGACATGGAACTATCTAGACTATTGTTGTTTACTTAGGATGTAAAAGCAATGGTGGGAGCTAATTGAGCCCACGTTGGTTAATTATAATGGAAATGAGTTTGGCCATTTTCTTTAGCACTGGGAAATTTAAACAAATAATATTGTTGAGTAAACATTGATACTATATTTATGCATTCATTAAAGTGCAAAACTCTCTCATTTTAATTCCAAGGGTGTGGATTAGAATAAGAAAAGGATTAGATGGAAATATACTGCAGCTTAAATGTATTCATGGGCTGGGTAAATTCACTTTAAGTAGAATCAGATTTGCAAAGGAATCTCCATATACTCAGTTTCTTCTAAGAAGATTTGACCATTTTGAGATGAGAGAACCAATTCCTGGCTGAACATAATTAGAAATAACATCAGCTTATAATTCCTTAATAAACAATTATTTTATGGCATAATTTACTGATGCTAACTAGTCAATTATTTTCTTTTAAATATATAGCTGCAATAATGATCCACCCATGTTTTAACAGCCCCTGTGAATTCTCCTCTAGCTCTTAAAAATATTTATCTGTGTTCAAACATAAAACCATAGCATTAATGTTGCTTTTCAAAATGCCACTATCCACTAGCACCAAATTTTTAATATTAATACTTTAATGTTCTGTAAACATAACTGCATTTATTTTAAATTTTTGGAATAAAATGCATGTTCTATAATTCTGTTTAGAGGAAAAATGTTGATACCACCTAACATATAGTTGAACCAATAGCACTTTTTCAGAAAATGCTTTGGGTTACATGAAAAAAAAATTATAATGAAAATTATATGTTTAGAATAATGTATTTTAAATCTGAAGCTACTTTCAAAGCAGATGGGACTTGGGAGGTGGCAGTCCCTTTCTCTGAATATTCCCAGAAGGGGGGTCTTTTCAATATTTTTGCACTAACCAAGTTGACATGAGAGTTGTTAAGAAAATAAAAATATTTTAACAGAAGCAGAGTTAAAGCAAGGGTGTGACACATAGAAAGTAGTGGAGTGGCTACTGTTTACATGCTTGTTTTTCTACCATTCAGTGATCTGGGCCCTGGCACCAGATATGCATGCTCATGCTAAATTTTACCTCTGCTGTGCTGCAGCTTCTAGCTTTGATAAAAGAGTCCTGGCGAAGTGTTTCTCAGTGAGAAAAAAGGGCAGAGCTGAGTCTTGTTTCCTGCACCATCATCCACCAATATTGATTTGGGGATCAGATGATGGGCCCAGGAATAGCTTCGCCTCATTTAGTTGGTACTGCCTCTTTCAAACTCCTCTAAGCTTTATCCTAAGTTGAGTATGTACAGTGACTGCACATCTTAGGGGAATTTATTGATTCTCTTGACAACAAGAGATGAATATAAAAGCATCTTAACGTTTCAGGACAAAGGTGGGAAGATACATTGTTATTTAGCCAAAGAAATTGTTTTAGTTATCTAGTGCTGCTGTAACAAAAATACAGGTGGATGGCTTTAACAAACAGAAATTTATTCTCTCACAGTCTAGGAGGCTGAAAGTCCAAATTCTAGGTGCCAGTGCCAGGGGAAGCCTTTCTCTCTGTCAGTTCTGGGAGAAGGTCCTTGTCATCAATCTTCCCCTTGTCCAGGAGCTTCACAGTGCAGGGACCCTGGGTCCAAAGGACATAGTCCACTCCCAGCACTTCTTTCTTGGTGGTATCAGGTCTCTCTTCTCTGTTCTTTTTGTATCTCAAAAGAGATTGACTCAAGATACAACTTAATCCTGTAAATTGAGTTCTGCCTCATTAATATAACTGCCTCTGATTCTGCCTCATTACATCACAGAGGTTAGGATTTACAACACATAGGAGAAATACGTCAGATCACAAAATGGTGGAAAACCACACACTACTGGGAATCATGGCCTAGTCAAGTTGATACACATTTTGGGGGGACACAGTTCAATCCATGACAGTAATCAAGGGGGCAAAGGAAGGATTTTAAATATCTCCTACACTTTTAAGGATCTATTTTTCGGCATTTTCTAAGCGTTTTTTGTTGTTGTTGTTGTTTTTAGACAGAAATACTTCTTTTTGTGGGTATCATCTCTTTATATTCATAAAAATAAGGGTTCTAATCACACCTTTTGGACCAACCAGCCCTGGGTCTCAGATGTCCATATATAGCCCAGCTGGAGGAAGCAGCATCATTCCTCTTTTTTCTACTCACATTACTTATGTGGATTGCAAAATTCTAGTCCTAAATTGCAGCTGCATAAATTGTCACTATGTCTCAGTTTTATTTCAGCTAACATTTATCCCTTGTCAGCTTAATTTGTCAAGTACTATGGTGAACCCAGGATATCATTGCTGATGTCGGATGGATCATGGCTGAAAGCAGATAATACCAGAAAGATGTTTACCTGTGTTTTATTGACTATGCGAAGACATTCGACTGTGTGAATCATAACAAATTACGGATAACATTGTGAAGAATGGGAGTTCCAGAACACTCAACTGTGCTCATGAAGAACCTGTACTAAGACCAAGAGGTAGTCATTCAGACAGAACAAGGGGATACCACGTGTTTTAAAGTCAGGAATGGTGTGCGTCAGGGTTGTATCCTTTCACCATACTTATTCAATCTGTATGCTGGGCAAATAATCCGAGAAGCTGGACTGTATGAAGAAGAACGTGGCATCAGGATTGGACTCATTAACAACCTGTGATATGCAGGTGAAACAACTTTGCTTGCTGAAAGTGAAGAGGACTTGAAGCACTTACTGACGAAGATCGAAGACCACAGTCTTCAGTATGGATTACACTTCAATATAAAGAAAACAAAAAGCCTCACAACTGGACCCATAAGTAACACATGATAAACAGAGAACAGAGTGAAGTTGTAAAGAATTTCATTTTTCTTGGATCCACCAACTTCCATGGAAGCAGCAATCAAGAAATCAAATGATGCATTACATTGGGCATATCTGCTGCAAAAGATCTCTTTAAAGTGTTAAAAACCAAAGATGTGACTTTAAGGACTGAGGTGCACCTGACCCAAGCCGTGGGTGTTTTTAATTGCCTCATATGCATGTGAAAGTTGGGCAGTGAATAAGGAAGACTGAAGAAGAATCAATGTCTTTGAATTATGGTGTTGGCAAAGAATATTGACTATACCATGGACTGCCAGAAGAATGAGTGAATCTTTCTTGGAAGAAGTACAGCCAGAATGCTCATTAGAAGCAAGGATGGCGAGACTTCATCTCACATACTTTGGACATATTATCCAGTGGGGCCAGTCCCTGGAGAAGGACATCATGCTTGCTAGAGTAGAGGGTCAGCGAAAAAGAGGAAGACCTTCAATGAGATGGACTGACACAGTGGCTGCAACAATGGGCTCAGGCATAGCAATGATTGTGAAGATGGTGCAGGACCGGGCAGTGTTTCGTTCAGTTGTATACAGGATCACTGTGAGATGGAACCTACTTGACGACACCTAACAACAACAGCATGTTGGACCTAAGCATAAAAGTTTCATTTTCAAAGCTTTTGTAGTCCAGTGTAGGTCCACAAGATTAATTCTAGAGTTAGAGGGGCAAGATGGCGCTCTAGGCAGAAGCATCACGCCGTCCCTCCACAGCAAAGATCTGAAAAACTAAGCCTAACAGAGAATCAACAATCCTGAAACCCTAGAACGCAAAATGAAGAGATAAAGAACTCAGCCAAACACCAAACGGAGTGAGAATACTAAAAGAGAATGGAGAGTGAGGAGAGACTTATGCAGAGATTCCTTACCAGTTAACGCAGCGCGGATCCACCATCTTGGATTCCTATCGGAGACCAGCGAACGGGAGAGCAGCCTCGCAGAGCGTCCGGTGGGAGACAGAACGACCGGTAAACTGCAGTGTGCGCTTTCCCACCCCCCACCCCTCTCCGCCTCGGCTGGGGCTCCCCTGCTTTCTGTGGCCAGGGTCCCTGGGCTGGGGGGCGCTGGTGCTTGGATTCCGCGCGCCCTGGCTGGCGGCTTTCTGAGAGCCGTTTGTTGGCTGCTGGCGAAGCTTTTTCTGCCGCCTCCCCCTCCTTTTGCCAGGGTGCCTGGTTCCGAGCACCGTCTTTGGTCTCTCTTGCGGGGCTGTGGGACTGCTTTCAGGCATGTGGCTGCTTCCAGGTCTGGGCTGCCGTGCTGGTGAGATCCCGGGGCCTTTGTTTGTTCGCCCATCTACTTCCCGTGGCCACGGTCTCTTAACCCCGAGACTGTCGGCTGCTTGGAATTTGCGCCCCAGAGTGAGGGCTCTCTGGGTCCCATTTGTTGGCTGTTGGTGTGGCATTTTCTGCTTCTTCTGATTTCTCGCTTGCCTCTCGCTGCCTCCCCCTCCTTTTGCTCGGGTGCCTGGTTCCGAGCGCTGCCTTTGGTCTCTCTTGCGGGGCTGTGGGGCTGCGTTCGGGCGTGTGGCTGCTTCCAGGTCTGGGCTGCCGCGCTGGCAAGATCCCGGGGCCCTTGTTCATTTGCCCCTCTGCTTCCCGTGGCCACAGTCTCTTAACTCCGAGACTGCTGGCTGCTTGGAATTCGCGCCCCTGAGTGGGGGCTCTCTAGGTCCCATTTGTTGGCTGTTGGTGTGGCATTTTCTGCTTCTTCTGGTTTCTCGCTTGCCTCTCTCTGCCTCCCCCTCCTTTTGCTCAGGTGCCTGGTTCCGAGCGCTGTCTTTGCTCTCTCCGGCGGGGCTGTGGGGCTGCGTTCGGGCATGTTGCGGATTCCAGGTCTGGGCTGCCGTGCTGGTGAGATCCCGGGGCCTTTGTTCGTTGGCCCCTCTGCTTCCCATGGCCACGGTCACTTAACCCCGAGACTGTCGGCTGCTTGGAATTCGCACCCCTGAGTGGGGGCTCTCTGGGCCCCATTTGCTGGCACTGACTGCTGGTGTTGCTTTTTTTTTATCTTTTTTTAATTTTATTTTTCTTCTTTTTTGATTAGTTTTGTCATCTTTTCCCTCTTTTTCCCTTTTGTCTTTCTTCATTGCTTAATTTCGTGTCTCTCTATCTCTTCCTTCTCTTTCTGATCCCTGAATACCAGGCGATGTATGCCTCTGTACCTTCTGGCCAGGCTGTGCTGTGAAAACTGAGACCGACTCCCCCAGACCTCATAGCTGCATCTGTGGGATCCCTCTGAACTTTGAAGTTGTTTAACTTTTCTGGTTTTTATTTGTTCATTCTTTCCTTTTCTTTCTCTTTCCCCTTCTGGTTTCCTCCATCCCATAGTCTCTCATCTGTGCATTCCAACGACAAGCTCCCCTAGCATTCTTTTATGTTTGTATGCTTTTTGCTCCTGCTCCTCTCTCCTCTTTCCCATATCCAGCTTAGCTTCACACATAACCATCTCCCTGCTGCACCCTACCTACCTGCACCGTGCACTTCACATCACACCACCAAGCTGTGCAGGCACGCCCTATTGGAACCTGCCCAGCACTGACTACCGACCGTCCTGGTGGCTGCGGTGAGTGCCACAAACAACCTGTCCCAGTGGCTCCTCTTCAGCTAGATCTGCCCAGCTGTACCACAAGGACAAAACAACAACAACAACAAAAAGAAAATCTACAATCAATAAACAAGAGAAATATCTACTGAATGCCCCGAAAACAGCAAACAATATCAAAACATTTACAAAAACAAGACAAGATGGCTCCAGTAGGCGTCCAAATTAAAACACCAGATAACTCTCCTGTGGAAGAAAATGCACTAGAAGTACCTGATAGGGAACTCAAATCACTAATACTCGGAATTTTCCAAGAACTGAGGCAAAAAGCTGACAAACATGAGGAAAAAATAGACAAATTTATAGAAAATACAGACAAAAAATTGGAAGAATTCAGGAAGATGATGCAGGAATAAAATGCCAAAATAAATTCACAACTCGGAATTATACAAAAAAACAATTAGAAATCCAAAAGATAAACAACAAGATTTCAGAAATGGACGGTGTCATAGAAGGGCTGAGAAGTAGATTTGAAACCATGGAAGACAGGATCAGTGGAACTGAAGACAAACACTTGGATACAACTCTGTCTCAGGAAAACTCAGAAAAAAGAACAAAGAAAAATGAAGAGACCCTGAGAGTTATGTGGGACACAATTAAAAGCAAAAACTTACAAGTGATTGGCATCCCAGAACAGGGGGAGAAAACAGAAAACACAGAGAGGATCATTGATGAACTGCTGACAGAAAACTTTCCCAATATCATGAAAAATGAAAAGCTGGCCATCCAAGAAGCTCAACGAACCCCATATAGAAGAGACCCCAAAAGAAAATCACCAAGGCAAATCATATTCACGCTCGCCAAAACTAAAGACAAACAAAGAATCCTGAGAGCAGCTCATGAAAAACAAGAAGTCACATACAGAGGAGAAACAATAAGACTAAGCTGAGATTATTCGGCAGAAACCATGCAGGCAAGAAGGCAATGGGATGACATATATAAAATCTTGAAAGAAAAAAATTGTCAGCCAAGAATAATATATCCTGCAAAACTCTCATTCAAATTTGATGGTGATTTAGGTCATTTCCAGATAAACAGAAACTAAAGGAATATGCAAAAATCAAACCAAACTTACAAGAATTATTAAAGGGAGTTCTTCGATCTGAGGACAAACAGCTTCAGCCCTCAGGCAGGACCAAGGACCTAGGACGCAGGTTCATATGAACCAGATACCATTTTAGGAACTGAACTACAGAGGACTTTCCAAAAACAAAAGAAATACAACAGGGAATCAGAGAAATCAATCAAAGGATAACAACAACATCAAAACAATGAAAGAGGGAACAAACGGCATAGGTATAGAACCTTTTAAAGGAGAGGAAGGCAAGGCGATACCAAGTAAGGGTAGACTGCTTCAAACTTAGAAAGATAAGGGTAAAATTCATGGTAACCACAAAGAAAGTTAACAAACCAACTCATAAAAATAAAGACGAAAAACATAAAGTCTCAACAAAAACAAAACCTACAAAAACAAAAGAAATGAACACAAAATCCACAAACAAAAGTAACTCAGCACAAGAGACTAAGAAGAACAAAGAAAACTTCAGCACCACAAAAAAAAAGCACAAAAAAATGACAGCAACAAACTTCCACCTATCAATAATTACACTGAACGTAAATGGACTCAATGCACCCATAAAGAGACGGAGAGTGGCAGAATGGATAAGAAAACAGGATCCATCAATTTGCTGTCTACAAGAGACACACCTTAGAAACGAAGATGTGAATTTATTAAAAATCAAAGGTTGGAAAAAAATATATCAAGCTAACAACTATCAAAAAAGAGCAGGAGTGGCAATTCTAATCTCAGATAAAATAGACTTTAAAACAAAATCCACCATAAAAGACAAAGAAGGACACTATATAATGATTAAGGGGCTGATCGATCATGAAGACATAACCATAATAAACATCTACGCACCCAATGACAGGGCTCCAAAATACATAAAAAAAACTCTAACAACACTGAAAAGAGAAATTGACAGTTCCACAATAATAGTAGGAGACTTCAACACACCATTCTCAGTAAAGGACAGAACAACTAAGAAGAAACTCAGCAAAGATACCGAAGACCTAAAGGGCACAATCAGCCAAATTGACCTCATAGACATATATAGAACACTCCATCTAACTGATGCAAAGTACACATTCTTTTCCAATGCACATGGAATGTTCTCCAGAATAGACCACATCTTAGGCCACAGAGCAATCCTCAACAAGATCCAAAATGTTGAGAAAATTCAAAGTATCTTCTCTGACCACAATGCCATCAAGGTAGAAATTAACAATAGAAAGAGCAAGGGAAAAAAATCAACTACATGGAAACTGAATAATACCCTGCTTACACATCAGTGGTTAATAGAAGAAATCAGAGATGGAATCAAAAAATTCCTAGAATCAAATGAGAATGAAAACACATCATACCAAAACCTTTGGGACACAGCAAAGGCAGTCCTCAGAGACAATTTATAGCAATAGATGCACATATCAAAAAAGAAGAAAGAGACAAATCAAAACATTAACTACAGAACTCAAACAAATAGAAAGAGAACGGCAAAAAAAGCCCACAACCACCAGAAGAAAGAAAATAGTAAAGATCAGAGCAGAAATAAATGAAATAGAGAACAGAAAAACAATAGAGAGAATCAACAAAACCAAAAGTTGGTTCTTTGAAAGAATCAACAAAATCGACAAACCACTGGCCAGACTGACAAAAGAAAAACAGCAGAGGGCACAAATAACCCAAATAAGAAATGAAATGGGGGACATTACAACAGACCCAACCGAAATAAAAAGGATTATAACAGAATATTATGAAAAACTATATTCCAACAAATTTGAAAACCTAGAGGAAATGGATAAATTTCTAGAAACATACGGCCTACCCAAACTTCAACAAACTGATATTGAAAATCTGAACAGACCCATAACAGGAGAAGAGATTGAAAAGGTAATAAAAAAACTTGCAACCAAAAAAAGCCCTGGCCCAGATGGCTTCACTGGAGAATTCTACAAAACATTTAGAGAAGAGCTTGTACCAGTTCTACTCAAGCGATTTTAGAGCATATAAGAGGAAGCAACACTTCCAAATTCATTCTATGAAGCCAGCATAACACTGATACCAAAACCAGGCAAAGACATCACAAAGAAAGAAAATTACAGACCAATATCTCTCAGGAATATAGATGCAAAAATTCTGAACAAAATTCTAGCCGGTAGAATTCAGTATCATATCAAAAAAATAATACACCACGACCAAGTAGGATTCATACCAGGTATGCAAGGATGGTTTAACATTAGAAAATCCATCAACGTAATCCACCACATAAATAAAAGGAAAGAAAAAAATCACATGATCATCTCAATTGACGCAGAAAAGGCATTTGACAAAGTCCAATACCCATTCCTGATAAAAGCTCTCAATAAAATAGGTATAGAAGGGAAATTTCTCAACATAATAAAGGGCATCTATGCAAAACCAACAGCCAACATCATTCTTAATGGAGAGAGGCTGAAAACATTCCCCTTGAAAACAGGAACAAGACAAGGATGCCCTTTATCACCACTCCTATTTAACATTGTGCTGGAAGTTCTAGCTAGAGCAGTAAGGCAAGAGAAAGAAATAAAGGGCATCCAAATTGGTAATGAAGAAGTTAAACTCTCCCTGTTTGCAGATGATATGATACTATACATAGAAAACCCTAAAGACTCCATGAGAAATCTATGGGAACTAATAGAAAGATTCAGCAGAGTAGCAGGATACAAGATAAACATTCAAAAATCAGTTGGATTCCTATACACCAGTAAAGAGAACGATGAAAAGGAGATCAGGAAATCAATACCATTTTCAATAGCCCCTAAAAAGATAAAATACTTAGGAATAAATCTGACCAGGAATGTAAAAGACCTATACAAAGAAAACTACAAAACACTGCTGCATGAAACCCAAAGGGATCTACATAAATGGAAAAACATACCATGCTCATGGATAGGCAGACTCAACATTGTGAATATGTCAATTCTACCTAAAGCAATTTAGAAATACAATGCAATCCCGATACAAATACCAACAACATTCTTCAAAGAGATGGAAAAACTAATTATTAACTTTATATGGAAAGGGAAGACACCCCGAATAAGTAAAGCACTACTGAAGAAGAAGAACAAAGTTGGAGGACTCACACTACCTGACTTGAGAACCTGCTATACAGCTACAGTACTCAAAACAGCCTGGTACTGGTACAACAACAGAGACGTTGACCAATGGAACAGAATTGAGAACCCAGATGTAAACCCATCCACCTACAGTCACCTGATTCTCGACAAGGGCCCAAAGTCCATCAAATGGGGAAAAGACAGTCTTTTTAACAAATGGTGCTGGCAAAACTGGATATCCATTTGTAGAAAAATGAAACAGGACCCATACCTCACACCATATAGAAAAACTACTTCAAAATGGATCAAAGACCTGAATATAAAGCCTCAAACTATAAAATTCATAGAAGAAAAAATAGGACCAACACTTCAGGCCTTAATACATGGCATTAACAGGATACAAACCATAAACATCAACACAAAAAACCCAACAGATAAGCTAGATAACTGGGATCTTCTAAAAATCAAACATCTATGCTCTTCAAAAGACTTCACCAAAAGAGTCAAAAGAGAACCTACAGACTGGGAAAAAATTTTGGGATAGTACAAGTCAGACAAAGGTCTAATCTCCATAATCTACAAGAAAATCCAACACCTCTACAACAAAAAGACAAACAATCCTATCAAAAAATGGGCAAAGGTAATGAACAGACACTTCACCAAGGAAGACATTCAAATGGCCAACAGACACATGAGGAAATGCTCGCGATCACTAGCCATTAGAGAAATGCAAATTAAAACCACAATGAGATACAATCTCACCCAAGCATTACTGGCACGAATCAAAAATACTGAAAATAACAAATGTTGGAGGGGCTGCGGGGAGATGGGAACTCTTATACACTGCTGGTGGGAATGCAAAATGATACAATCATTTTGGAAAATGATATGGCGTTTCCTCAGAAAGCTAGAAATAGACATACCATTCAATCCAGCAATCCCACTCCTAGGAAAATATCCTAGAGAAATAAGAGTCATCACAGGAATAGACATATGCAGACCTATGTTCATGGCAGCATTGTTCACAATAGCTAAATGATGGAAACAACCTCGATGTCCATCAACAGATGAATGGATACACAAACTATGGTAGATACACACAATGGAGTACTATGCAACGAGAAAGAACAACAATGAATCTCTGAACCATCTCATAACATGGATGAAACTGGAGGACATTATGCTAAGTGAAATAAGTCAATCACAAAAGGACACATATTGTATGAGACCTCTATTGTAAAAACCCATGAAAAAAATCACATGCAAAATGTAACAATCCTTGTTCTTTACCAGGGATGGGAGGGGAGGGGGGGGAAATACTAAATAGGCAATAGATAAGTAGTAGCTTGGGTGAGAGGTGAGATAGTACACAGTACAGGGGAAACTAACACAACCTGCACAAGGAAAGGTCATGGAGATCCTATAGACACATCCAAACCCCCCGAGGGACTGAGTTGTTGGACGGAAGGCTCTGGGGACCATGGTCTCGGGGAATATCTAGCTCAATTGGCATGACACAGCTTATAAAGACAATGCTCTACATTTTACCTTGGTGAGTAGTGTCTGGGGTCTTAAAAGCCTATGAGCGGCCATCTAAGATACTCCACTGGTCTCATCCCTTCGGGAGCAAGGGAGAATGAAGAGAACAGGATACAATGAAAAGATTAGTCCAAACGACTAATTGTCCACAGCTACCAAGGCCTCCACCGGACTGAGTCCAGTACAGCTAGATGGTGCCTGGCTACCACCACTGACTGCTCTGACCAGGATCACAACAGAGGGTTCTGGACAGAGCTGGAGAAGGATGTAGAGCATAATTTTAACTCCAAAAAAAAAAAAAAAAAAAAAAAAGAGACCAGATTTACTGGCCTGAATACTGGAGAAACCTCAAGAGTGTGGCCCCCAGACACCCTTTCAGCTCAGATGTGAAGTTACCTTCGAGGTTCGATGTTAAGCCTGGGAGTGGACAGCCCAGTAAAACTAAATGGGACTAACGAGGTACAGGAGTCTGGTGACAAAGGCCAGAAGGCAGAGGGGGAGTAGGAAACTGATGATAAGGAACACAAGTTGAGTAAGGACACTCTCGATGTGTTGTGAGATTGTTGACCACTGTTATAGGGCAACATTTGTAGTAACTATTAAATGGGAGGCTGTTTTGTCCTGTAAGCCTTCATCTTGGGCGAGAATGGCAGCACAATTGGAAGAGCATAGTCAATATCACTTAAATGTGTAAGTAAAAAGTTTTGAAATGGTGTTAAAAAAAAAAAAAATGAGACTAATGAGGTACAGTAGTCCAGTGACAAGGGCCAGAAGACAGAAGGGGACAAGGAAGTCCGCCGGTGATAGGTAACACAAGGTGGAGTAAGGATATTCTTGACGGGTTGTGAGATTGTTAACTATTGTCATAGGGCAACATGTGTAGTAACTGTTAAATGAGAAACTATTTTGTTCTGTAAACCTTCATCTTAAGTGAGAATAACAGCACAGTTGGAAGAGTGTAGTCAATGTCACTGAACTGTGTATGTAGAAATTTTTGAAACGGTGTATCTTTGGCTATCTGTATTTTCATCAAAAAAAAAAAGGTTGAGAATTTAGAGGCTTAATATGTTGTGGGGTTGTTAACCAATGTCATAAAACAACATGTGTACTACTGTTTCATGAGAAACTATTTGTTCTGTAAGCCTTCACCTGAAGTACAATAAAATAAAATAAAAAAAAAAAAGATTAATTCTAGTGACCATAATGAAAACCAAAAAGTAATCAGCTATTTGTCAAACATTATGCATAGATGCTGGAAATACAAAGGTGTTCCTGCCTTTGGGGCCATGGGGAAAGTATACTAATAAACCAAAGACAGTAACCTAATTGCCTCGGGATCATGCTATAATTATAAACTAGGGATTTTAATAAAATCTTATATATAGTATAAAAGGCATGTAAATATTTGGACAGGATTTTGAAGGATTGATAGCAGTAGTATGGACATGGAGAGGTATGAAACAATGGGAAGAGTGTATTCCTAATGAAGAGAAGCGCATGGGCAATAATATAGAGTTGGAAAAGTAAAAGCCCTGACCAGATGGTGGGAAGTAAGCTGAGTTGACTGGAGATCTGTCAGGTTGACAAGTACTAGCTATCTAATAGATAATATCTAATAGTTATTGAGTATTGTCTATGTGAAAGGAAATGTGTGAAGCCCTTCTGTAGCTGTTAGACCATTTAATCATTACAACAATATATTTTTTCTTTTTTTATTGTTGTAAAAATATATAACACACATGCCAATTCAAGATTTTTCACATGTACAATTCAGTTATGCCAATTACATCAATCATGCACTACAGTATTTTGAATTAATTATTCTTGTGGAAATTTTGCACTTGCAGAAGGTGAGGCTCAGAGCTTGATCATAGGTGGGAGGGGCCAGGTATTAGAATTATTTAATGTCATGTTAAAGACCTAGTACCTTTTTTTTTTTTTTTAGGCAATGTGAATTTATTGAAAGCCTTGTAAGTTTGCTTGCTTTTGTTATTTGAAAGGAAATTAATAAAGCACAATTCATATACTATGATAAACCAACATTAGTTTAGCACATAGACCATTTTCTAATATGAATATGATGATTATTGTGTAATTGTAGAATTTCTTGACGTATAAAGTATTGTTTTATAATGTCTCCTTTGCCAGCTCTTCTTCCAACCTACTTTTAAGTATGAGACCTAGGGTCTGCTTCTCTTTTCTAGCCACAGTCTTCCCTATATGCTTTCATCTAATTTTATGCTTTAAAATATAATCTAACTTCCTGTTGCTCTAGAATTTATATTTCTGTTCTTAACCACACACATGAACTCCATTATATTCAGTTGATCAGTTGAGATGCCCACTTGAATATCTAAAAGTCATTTCATACTCTTGATTAGCCTATATTTTTGAGTGTGATTGCCTGTTATGACAAGTACAGTTACTAAATAAGCCACTCTTTTCCCATTCAGTTGAAATGCCTTGTTTCTATTCATTTATTCCCTTTACCTACTTAGGTCTGTTTCTTGACCTTTCTTGTATGTACTATTATCCTATTTTGGTTGTGCAGATTTACAGTTTCTGGCTTTGGTAGGCAGTATTCTAAGATAACCTCCGATCACCTTCACCCTTGTATAATTCCCTACCCTTTGGATGTGGGTAGAATCTATGAATATGATGAATCACTCCATGATTATATTACCTTATATGACAAAGCTGACTTTAAGAAAGGGAGATTATTTAGATGGGCATAACCTTATTACATGAGCCCCTTAAAAGCGGAGTTTCTATGGCTGGTGGCAAAAGAGAAAGAACATGAGAAGCATGAGGATATTTCAAAAGTAGGGAGGTTCTCCATTGCTGCAATGGAAGGGAACCACTGGACAGGGATCCCAAGAGTTGCCTCTAGGAGCTGAAACTGTTGCCCCCTGACAGCCAGCAAGAAAACAAGGACTACAGCCCTCCTATAGCTATAAAGAACTGCGTTCTGCCAATAAAAGGAATGAGTTCAGAAAAGACCCCAAGCTCCAGATGAGACTGTAGCTTGCTGAAACCTCAGTTTCAACCCTGTGATACTCTGAGCAGAGAACCCAGCCATGCCGTGCTAGACTTCTGACTTAAAGAACTATGAATAAAGTGAGTGTTGGTTTACTCCCTGAGGGACTGAATTGCTGCGTGGAGGGCTGTGGGGACTGTGGTCTCGGGGAACATCTAGCTCAATTGGCATAACACAGTTTATAAAGACAATGTTCTACATTCTACCTTGGTGAGTAGTGTCTGGGGTCTTAAAAGCCTGTGAGCAGCCATCTAAGATACTTCACTGGTCTCACCCTTTCAGGAGCAAGGGAGAATGAAGAGAACAAGACACAAGGAAAAGATTAGTCCAGAGGACTAATGGACCACAGCTACCAATGCCTCAACCAGACTGAGTCCAGTACAGCTAGATGGTGCCCGGCTACCACCACTGATGGCTCTGACCGGGATCACAACAGAGGGTCCTGGACAGAGCTGGAGAAGGATGTAGAACAAAATTCTAACTCACAAAAAAAGACGGATTTACTGGCCTGACAGACTGGAGAAACCCCGAGAGTATGGCCCCTGGACACCCTTTTAGCTCAGTGGTGAAGCCCCTCCCAAAGTTCACCGTTCAGCCAGGGATTGGACAGCCTTATAAAACAAAACAGGTCTAATGAGGCACAGCAGTCCAGGGACAAGGACTAGAAGGCAGGAGGGGACAGGAAAGCTGGTGATAGGGAACCCAAGGTTGAGAAGGGACAGTGTTGACATGTCGTGGGGTTAACCATTGTCATAGGGCAATATGTGTACTAACTGTTTAATGAGAAGCTATTTGTTCTGCAAACCTTCATCTAAGGTAAAAAAAAAAAAAAGAAAAAAAAAAAGAATTATGTGAGATAAAATTGACAACAGCAACTCAAAAGGTTTGATGGGAAGCCTGGGGGCAGTGAGTTGAAGATAATGGTGATGGAATAATTTGGAAAAGGATAGTGAGAATACCACAACTGGAAGAAAGTAATCGATGTCACTGAATTGTACATGTAGAAACTTTTGAAATGATGTAACTTTGGCTATGTATATTTTCACCAAAAAAAAGGTCCTCCAAGGTCGAGAAGGGAGAATGTTGACATGTCATGGGGTTGTTAGCCAATGTCATAAAACAATATGTGTACTGACTGTTTAATCAGAAAGTATTTGTTCTGTAAACATTCATCTAAAGTACAATAAAAAAAATAAAAAAAAAAATGAGTGGTGGTTTAAGCCGCTAAGTTTGTGGTAATTTGGCACAAAGCAGTAGTAAATTAATACACTGGTAGAACACGTTTCCTTTATAATGATTTTTTTTCAAACATTTATTAGCTCTTCTTGGACATATGTTCTTCTATCTGCATTTTAAAATTATTTTCTGGTTCCCAAAACAAAAGCAATAAAAATACAATAATAGAATACTGATTAAAATGGCATTCTATGTTCATTTTGAAATGTATGATATTCTTAGAATATTATTTCCCCCAAGAAAACAGAATTTATATCAAGCCTTTTTTTGCTCTCTTGATTTTGATTTTACAATGTTTTAATATAAATTTATATAGTTCATTTTTATTAAGTTTATCTTTAATATATAAATATCTTTTTTTAAATTTTCAGGTATTTTATGATTTTTAAAATCATTACTGTTGAGAATGGGATATTTTGGTTCAATAATATAATCCCCAAAGGAAGTACATATATTTTTGTTTTTAATATATACCGTCAAATGTTAAATTTTCTTGGCTAATTAACTAAACACTTCAAAATAATATTATATGGCATTAAAACTTTATTTTACCATTGCTAAATGTGGTCAATATTGTACTTTGTGAAGATTAGTTTGTTTCAATATATAGGAGAGATTGGATACAGAAGGGCATTAAAGAAAGCAAGAAGAACAGTTAAGAGCTTATTTCGGTGGGCCAGGATGAGAAAAATGGAACCAAGGGCATATTTCCAAGGCAACACAGAAGTAAAATTGACAGAACTTAAGGACACATTGAAATTGAGGATAAGAGTGAATGAATTCAACTATGAGTTTTTAAATCTACGTGGCTGTGTCATTGGTGATTCAATTTACAGAGACAGGCAGGAGTTTGAGAAATAGAGAGCTGAACAGAAGTCAATGAATCTAGACATAATTTCATTGAGTTTATAATGCCAGAGGGACATCTAGGTCAAGGAAATTTGTCTGTTAAAAACTAGGACTACATAATGTGTTGAAAGAAAACTCACCCTGAGAATTTGGAATCTTGCGTTGGATTCTACCTCAGACTTTGCTGTAGAATAGCTGTGTGATCTTGGAAAAAACATTCAGTTTTCCTGAACTTCAATATCCTGATGTACTAAGCAAAAATGGTTAATTCGCAAACATATTGAGTATCTATCATGTGGAAGATATTGTTCTAGAGATTACAGGGGGGTAAAACCAAAGTGATTTGAGAGGTGTCAAAGAAGAGCTGGACAAAGATGAATGGCTGAGATTGGGAAACACACTGATGGAGAAAACCAAATATTTGGAAACACTAGTCCAGTGTACTGAAATGGATATGGGAATCATCAAGTCATTCACTTGAGAAGATGAAGATTTGAGTTAATGAAATGAAGATGGAAGTGATTTTCTCAGTCAAAACGTCTATGCCTCCTTACCCATAAATAAGAGCCAAACTCTTGGTTTCAGCATTAAGATCCTCATAAATTTTGTCCCACCTTCCACATGATAGATGCTCAATATGCTTGGTAAATTTAATTAACTCTTTTCTCTTACCCATATTTGTATACCACCTCCATTTCAGTACCGTGAAATGGAGAAATTTTACCTTCCTAAAGTGAAAAATCCAAAATATGCCCTTTCTCCTTTTAAAAATCTTTAAGTAGATTACTGTTGCTTATAGGATAAAAATCTAAGCTCCTTAGCATAGCATACAAGGTGGTTATGACTTCCCCTGTCTAACTCCCTAGACTACTGCTTCCATTTTCACCTTGTATTTGACTCATTCCAATCTGGTTAATACTATGCTATTTCAAATATACCTGACCTCATACATGTTTTTCCTTCAACCTGGAATACTTTCCCCCGCCACAACATTGCTTACTCATCCACTGGCTATAAGACTTCAATCTGATCATCACCTCCTTTGTGAGAATTACTCTGACTTCTCTCTTGCTCATCATGGAGTTACTTATCTATGCTATTGCTGTCTCCTGCGCACCCTTTATGTGTTATAGTTAAAACATTGTTATTTGTTCAAATCTCTGTTCCACCCACTAGGGGGACATTTTTAAAGGTGGAGTTTGTGTCGTATTTTACTGTTTTTATTAAATCCTTGTTTTGAGTTTTTCATCTTGGAGTTTATTTTTACCAGCAATTCTAGAATCAAATCAGGTCCTCACAAAATCATTACTAAATAAGTGTTACTCTAGACAAATCTATTTCAGTTGCCTGAATTGCTGTTCCTCTAGATTCTAAACACATTTCAAAATTGAAATAACCCATTTGCCTTTCAACTATAGAGGAGAAAGAGCTTATCTAAAGCAAGGGGAAAAAAAATCAAATAATCAGTGCAGAGATCAATTCGCTTTTTTGGAGGCTTTAGGATACTTTCATATCTTTTCTCTAAAAAACATTTTACGGTGATGCCCATAGAAATTTTTAGAAAAAATATATTCAATCTATTATTTCTATAATCAAATGCTCACTTGTAGGCTTGCATCACAATTCATTTCAATCTCAATTTAAAGCCTTCCTCTACTAGCACATTTATAGAACTGGGACATATGCTACTACTGGACATTCAGGCTCCTGTAAGAGCCAGCTATAGCATACATTATTTATTTGAACAGCTGGTTGATTTATAAGCCTTTAAAAAAATTCTCCTTCTAATGCCTCAACGTGTGATTTTTTTCTTTTGTATTTTCCTTCTTGGTCATTTATTTCCTACATATGCAAGTTTTTAAAAAATATAACCTGGGTGATTAAAATAATAAGTAAGAAACCTCTAAAACAATGCCATCCACACTATAGTTATCCATATATTGAATTAAAAAAAAAGGTGTAGCATTGTTTTATGTCTGGAAGGCACTTATTAAAATATCAGTGTTAGAAATAAAACTATCTCTGAATATTTCAGGGCTTCAAACTGATTCTTTCTGGTATGACCCTCTGCTGATAATTTGGCTTTCCACTCCAGATATACTGAATCAGAATCTACATAAGAATCACCTGGGCATCATGTTAAAATGTTACTTTTGGTCTTGTATATATCTTTAATAATGCAATCAAATAGTACGTATCCCCATGCCACTGATAACTTTCTTTGTTATATTATTATTAGTTTTAATGCCTGCATACTTTTCCATCATAAAGATGAAACAGTTTGTTTAATTGGATCCCTATATATGAACCCTAAATTGTTGACAGTTATTTGCTGTTATATATAATTCAGCAGAGAACATTAAAAAAAAAAAAAACAACTTCCATATTCTGTGAAAAAATCCTTAGGATACATTGCTATAAAAGACAAAGGAAACATTTGTCTTAAATTATATTGCTACTTACAGCTGATTTGCTCACCAGAAAGTTTGTACCTGTTTATCTTCTCAGTGATTGCAATTACCAATTTATTATATTCTATATTTTTATTTCTTTTTTAAAAAAATACATATTAATTGTAGAAAAACTTTAAAAATATCCAAAGAGTAGAAAATCACCCAAAAATAAAAATCAGAATCCTCTCAATTTTACTTATGTATACGCATACACTCACACACATGTGTGGTTACAAACATATGTGCTTACATATGCATAAATGTATATGCACATAAATATGTATATATGTCATACATACATACATATATACCATATAAAAATGTATATATATACACACACATTTATATGTGATTGATATATATTTCATGAGCATTTTAGCAACCTCATATTATATAATATTTTGATATTTTTTGCATGTCAAGCTTTATCTGGGAGCCCTGCTGGTTCAGTAGTTAACAGCTACAGTAAGCTATGGCTGCTTACCAAAAGGTCGGCAGTTGGAATCCACCAGCCACTCCTTGGAAACTCTGTGGGGCAGTTCTACCCTGTCCTACAGGGTAGCTATGAGTTGGAATTGACTTGGGTTTTATGAGTTTTAGCTTTATCTGTGAAATTCTAGATTCTGGAGTGGTGCTGTTCAATATGGTACCCACTAGCCACATTGGACCTTCAGCACTTGAAATATGACTAGTTTGAATTGAGGTGCTGTAATTGTAAAATTCATACCAGATTTTGAAGACTTAGCATGAATAAAAGGATGTAAAATACCTTAATAATCCTTTATACTCACTCATAACAGCTACAAGTGTGCTGCAACTTGTAGTACTTGCACAAAGATATTAGCAAAAAAAGTCTAATTGAAAGGAAACCTAGATCATCCTGGAGGGTAGAGATTCTTTTTCTTTTTTTTCCTTCAGTTGTTTGTACACGGCAAGCCAACTGAATCATCCTCCCAAACCTAAGCTCCTTTCTGTTTTCTCACATCCTTTCAAGATTGGCTATGAGGTGGAGCAGTAATAAAGAACATAAATTAGCTAAATAGTACCTTTGAGGCTTTAAGTAACTATTCAGCTTCTTATATAACAGTCAGAGACTAACTTAGACCCTGAAAATATCTAGGCAAATAAGAGTTATTTGATAATGATCCACTTTGGTTGCTTTGTGTTGCATGAAGCCATGGCTTTGGTTTATAATGCGAGGACTGTCGGTGATATGACATGAGGCACACACTCAAACTGGTCTGGTGTCTTTTGGGTATAAAATGACCTTGCAGCACAGTTGATGGGCTTTTTTCAAGCTTTAGAGCTGGTAGCACAGCAGTGTCCACTTGAATGGCAAATTGTGATAAAGTAGCAGGAGCAAAATTGCATAGCGTAATCACTGCAATTTTTTATTGAGTTGAGCCCTTTGCTCTTTCTCTTGACAGAACAGTTTATTTAATGTGCTTGTGGAAAACAAAGAAAGGCAGTAAAGAGAAATACTTTTTTGGTTTTTTTTTTGGACTAAGAATAGAAGGGAGAGAAAATGTGTCTTCTTCAAGAGTGCATTTCTTAAATGGAAGAACATTTTCAGGTGCAAACAGACTCTTTAGAAATACCATAAAACTGTGCTGCTCAAGGGCAATTCAGTGACTGATGAGGTTTATATCTGGCAGCCCAGTCAGCTTGAACAATAGAAATTTCTTACGTCTTTTATTCCTGGGAAATGGAGAAATTCTACCAGCTAATAAAATATTTTCATTATAAAGCAGAAAGATGATTTTAATAGATGGCTAATGTTTTATTGTATGCATTCAATAATAAAGGGTCTACAGGTTTAAGTTTTATAATGAACATGAATGAATAGAAGAAGAATTGTCCAGAGCTTAACGTAGAAACTGACATTGGGAATTTCTAGTTTTGAATCATAGCTTCCACGTTGATGCCATTTTGGGTATTTAGGGAAGTGGCTACCTGGATTTTCTTTGCACCCTTGAATTGAATTTAGTAATCTTTGAAAATATAATCCTGCAATTTTTATGTCACATAATTCTTTTTTAAAATTGGCACAATGGTATTTATTTATCACAAAATATCTGGGTGATATTTATTAATACAGTGAAAGCTTCAATTTTCAGAAGCTGGATGTTATTATTTGGTTTTTGTTATTACCTGTTCCTATAGTTGATTTTTTTCTGGTATTATTGATATTTTCATTGATACTATAATCTCAGCTCATTATACTTAAAAAGGCTGGAATAAAGTACAAAATAGAAGTGACTCTTGTCACTTGTCACTCTGTCAAGACTCTTGTAACTTTTACCCTTGTGTAAAATATCATTTATTTTTAGTATGATTTTTCTTAACAAAAATTAGAAAAATACTTGATTTTTTTTGTATTTTGAAAATTTCATATTCTTCATTGCTAAATATCTTGAACGTGATATTAACTTTTTCTAAATGTTACTTAACACAAATATTATTTTACAGAGCATTTTGTTCTGGATTGAATTGTGTGCCCCTAAAAATGTGTGTCAACTTGGCTAGGCCATGGTTCCCAGTATTGGGTGATTGCCCACTATTTTATGATCTGACGTAATTTTCCTATGTGTTGTAAATCCAACCTCTATGACGTTAATGAGGCAGGATTAGTGGCAGTTATGTTAATGAGGCAGGACATAATCTACAAGATTAAGTTTTGTTTTAAATCAATCTCTTTTGAGACATAAAAGAGAGAAGCCAGCGGAGAGACAGGGGGACCTCATACCACCAAGAAACAAGAGCCAGGAGAAGATCGAGTCCTTTGGACCCAGGGTGCCTGCACTGAGAAGCTCCTCAACCAGGGAAAATTGATGACAAGGACCTTCCCCCAGAGCTGACATAGAGAGAAAGCCTCTCCCTGGAGCTGGCGCCCTGAATTCGGACTTTTAGCCTACTAGACTGTAAGAGACTAAACTTCCTTTAAAGCCATCCACTCGTGGTATTTCTGTTATAGCAACACTAGATAACTAAGACACCTTCCAAGCCAAAGAGTAGAAACCACATTATGCTTCAAGTCTGGCAAAGTCTTGGTAAATATTTTTTAGAAAAAAATACTCTTTTTGATGGAATAGTTTGGAATGCCTGGCAGATATTTACTCTTGCCCATTCTGTTGAAATTACCTACTATCCATTTAAACTGCCAGTATTACTGAAAAATCTTAAACATAAATTAATAAAATCTTCCCTCAAAGACATCCAGACTTAACAGCAACTGGGATTACTAGGAAACTAAAGTTTAGCCACTCTAAAATACCCCTTATCTATCTTCCATATTTCTCTTTTATTGGCAGCCCTATATATGTTTGCTGATTGACTAAAACAGTTTAATATTGAGTGTTGATGTAAAATTAAGAATTTAAAGTACGGGGCATTAAAAAGGGTAGAGGATATTATAAGGTTTTCTTTTCTTCTCTCCACCCCCTCCTATACCCTTCTGCCTTTATATATTTATGTTGTTTTCACAATTTCATCTTTCCATCTTGAGGACTAATATTTTATATGGGGGTATGCTTACGTAAATTACAGCATTTTTGGTTATCTCTATTAGTGCGCTGTGTCTTTAGTTCAGTTAAGTGAATTACATATATGTAGAAAGGAATTGAGTAGTACTCACAAAAAGAGTTGTCATTAAAGGTGATTGTAATTAATTGCTCAGCTATTGATGAGGCTCAGATCGTAAGAGGAAAAGCTATACCTGGCATAATGAGATATAATTTATCTGCTTTGTTAGTACATATATTATTATCAATTTTATTAGATCCTAGATATTATGTTTTCTCTAGACTCAAATTTTATTCAGTACATGTTGTGCAAATAAAACGCAAAGTACTTTTCATGGAAGATGTGCAAACGATCTATTTTAAAATTGAGTATTACACACACACAAAAGGAGTGAAATTAATTTTATCATTTCAGTTAGTGTTTCCCTATGTAACAGTTATCTTTTACCTGATTTTTGTACCATTTGTTTCGTGCATTAAAACTCCCTACTGACTTGTAAATCCTAATTTGAAAACTAACTACTAATAGGTAATTTCCATGTAATTCCTCATCTCTTTTCCTCTAAATCAATATAAATGAATCACAAAATTATAATTAATTCCCTACGTTACTTCTTTTGTATGAAAGGTGTCAATTCCTGCTAGCACAGATTTTGTAGGATTTTTTTTCTTCTGATAGGTTGTTCCTCAGATTCTGTCCTTAGAGTAGCTTCCTTAGATTACTGAGGCATGTTTCCATACCAGGTACCTCAGTTCCATCCTTAGCCTGGAATGATACAGTTGTTGCAAATTCCCCTGCTGCTTCTGTTCTGGCTCTGATGGGCTCCTACTGTTCTGGCATAAATATTGCATTTACACCCTGAGAATCATTTTCCTGGTATTTAGAAGAGCTGTTATCATGAACATGAGGAGTTCATGAACCAGAGTATATTTTTGCACTCTGTATTTTTATTTAGTGTCTATTGCTGTGGTGCTTCAAATAACGTGATTTATTTTCACAGTGTTATTAATAGAGCACAGTGTACTTTCAGGTATGCATTGCAGCAGCTTTTGTTTTCCTGTGTGGTATATTTTTATCCAATTTATATTGTCACATTTTTAAACTGTTTTTGTTCATCTTTAGATTTCTTCTTTAGAAGCTGTATGTGTAGCTGAAAAATATGAGGCTTTTGGGACAGACATATCTGGGTTTAAAACCAAGTTATCCTCTCTACTCAGTGACATTGGACATTTATTTCATTTCTAAAGCCTTAGTTTTGCCTTATATGAATGAGAATAATACTATCTTCTTTTGAAAATTGTTGTGACAATTAAATGGAATAATGAATCTAAAATCTGCAGCACTGGGAAGATGGATGTTTAACACATCTTAGCATACCTTCTATGCCAGGGCATTAATAAACTTTCCAGATTAATTAGTGATAGAGGAGAGAATAAGCTTATCTAAGTTGGTCCTTGGTAGCTTTAGTAAATAAATTCTACAGAGACATGTCATTCTAAACTGATTTTCTTAAGTTTTTCTTAGCAAATGTGAAGTCTCCAGTCTTCTGGCAAAGATCATTTGAAGTTACAAAACTCTGGAATTTGATAAATTAGGATTGAATTTAACCAAGACAACGCTGATATTAAAGAGGTTCAAAATGAGCAGTTTCTTCACAGAATGCTTTGAAAGGTGTCGAAAAATCTTCCCTGTTAAAAAAAACTCTTCCCAGTAATTATGCCTCATCCCCATACATTTCCCTAAGCTTAAAAAAGAAAACCAGAATTTTGGGGGAAAGAAGAAATGCAGACTGTGACAAATAAAATTAACTTTTTAAGAAATCAGTCATATTACCACACTGAAGGGAATGGGAAAGAAAGAAGTTGATTCAAATAAGTTTGGAAAACAGTGTTTGATTGGATACTATATGTTCAAAAGAAAAAGGAGCTTTTAAAACACCTTACTCTAGCTGGTAAATTTGTCTCTCACAAGTTTATGGTCTAGCAGTTCTGAAATTATTTCTATTCTTGGGTGGAACAAATAAGTAGATATACTGTAGATAATGCGAGCCAAATTTCTTAGTTTCAGAGAAAGAAATTACAAGGAAATGAGACAGGTTATAATAAACCATGTGGGGCTGGATTTGAGTTAGAGTAATTATCTTAGGCTGGGTTCTCTAGAGAAAAAAACAAGTGAAGTGTGTGTGTGTGTATATATAACAAGGAAATGGCTCATGCAGTTGTAGTGGCTGGCAAGTCCCAAGTCTTTGGGTCAGGCTGGAGGCTGGAGGCCTCTCCTGACTCACATAGCTGTAGAGGTTGACGAACCCAAGATTGTCAGGTCAGATGGCAAGCCACTGGCTCACAGGCTGTGGAGGCTGATGAATCCCAAGATTGGCAGGCAGTCTGGCAGGCAGCTGGTTTGAGTCCCAAGAACGGGAGGTCAGATGACGACAAGCCAGGTGCAGGATCCAGAACAGGCAAGTGAACTTTTCCAGAACGTCCATATATATATTGGATGCAGGCTACACCCCCAAGGAAACTCCCCTTACAACTGATTGACTGATCACATTAGATCACATCATGGAGGAGGACTACATCATTACATAACCGCTGAATTACATTATTACATAACTGCCAAAATACATCATTACATAACTGCCAAACCACTGAGAATTGTGGCCCAACCATCACAGTAATCAACAGGAATCATGGTGATAGAGAGACAGATGGATAGATAGATAAAATGTGTATGCATATGTGAGTTAATATCTATAATTATGTCTGCTAATTGGAAGAGAAGTACTGGATGGGTACCCCAGTAAGTGCTTCAAGTCTTCTTCACCTTCAGCAAGCAAGGCTGTGTCATCTGTATAACCCAGGTTGTTAATAAGTCATATCGATCTCATCAAATTCCCAACATTATGCACTGAGAAGGACATATCACCTCTGTGTGAGCCTTCCAATAATGCATCTCTTCAGTCTGATCATGAGAGTACATCAAACACTCTGATTTGAAGGAGATTTTAAAAAATAACTGAATAGTACTCTTCAAAGGTGTTGGGGTCAGAAAAGACTGAAGAAATCTCACAGATAGGAGGAAATTAAGGAGATGTGACAACTAATTGCAATGTGGAATTCTGAATTGGATCATGGAACATAAAAAGGACATTAGAGGAAAAATCTATGAAATCTGAATAAGTCTGTATGTTAGTTAAAATATTCTACCAAAGATAATTTCTTAGTTTTGATAGATACTCAATGGTTAAATAAATGGTTAACATAAGGGCAAAATGAATAAAGTATCTTCTTGGTATAGTCTTTACTATTTTTGAAATACTTCTGTGAGTCTAAAATCATTTCAAACTGAAAAGTTTTGGACTTCATTTTTTACCTAAGCTGGTGAAGCAGAACACATTGTGATCAATAAATTCAGTTTTCTTTTATCATGTCCCAATTTACTGTTTAGTTCCTTTTTCACTGTGTTTTCCTAATCTGCTTTACTGATATTGCTTAGAAATAGCTTTGCCTCACACTGTTAGTGTTATCAATTTACACTGGACTCCTGAAGGTTTCAGAGAAATATCTGATTAACATTCTTCCCGAGAACTGTGTATTTTTAAAAAGCATTTAAGTTTAATAAAAATAAAAAGCATGACATGATTTTAATGTTATTCAAAAATGTTTCCTAGTTCCTAGAAATATTTAAAATATACAAACTGTATCTGCCTGAAAGGTAATATTCTGAGCATCAATTTGAGGGGTTTTTTTTGTTTGTTTGTTTGTTTCTTTGTTTCTAAGAAATATCTGTATGTTGTATTTTGGTGATTGCTTTAAATGAGTGAATATTGGATGACATTTAAGAGAAAATAAATAGTAAAAATCATTTAACCATTAATAGCTAGATTCCATTTTCTTAACATACAAGTGATGCAGTGTAAAAAGTTATGTGGTAACATCTCATGTCAGAAATTTATTCTTTTAAACAGCTTCAGAAAATTATAGCAGCTCTTGCAGCCTCAGCTACAGCTCAGCAAGAAGATGTAGGTGGAAGGACTGATGATAATTATAGATGGTGACACTGCACTGATGTTTGGCTGTTTACCCAACACTTTCATGTCCATCATCTCACTTAAGTCTCACAGCTATCCTGTGAGAAGCTTACAAGTATGAAAAAAAATGTGAAATTTCTTATGCAAATCTGAAACCCAGAAAACACATTCCCAAGACAGCTATCATTTATGAAGAAAAAAAGTTACAAGAATGACATAATCACGTTGGAGTGAAGGGAGAGAAAAGATGCTGCCTGTTTACTAGACAGAGTCTTCTGACCTCTCAGCAATCTGAAGAAAGAATGTGAGTCATGTGCAAGGAGCCAAAGTGGTTTCGCTTTGAACTATTCCTTTGTAATAAAGAAAATTTAATTTGGATAGGACCTTACTTTTTTATGGCTTACATGTTTTGTTGATTTACTCCCTTTTTCCTCAGCATTGCATTTGTAAGTCTGCTTTTTTTTTTTTCCCCTGAGCTTTTCCACCAGAATGTGGAAAACAAACAGTGCAATAATTGAAGCCACAAAAATGCATGTATTGGATTTTGTATAGAATTAGCCTAAGAAGTTTGTTTAGTTACATTGTTGTCTAGCTGAGGGAAAAAATTTGCAAGCAATATTAAATAGATGGTCCATCATGAGTATTTTTAATTTTAATTTTTAATGTTCATATTGTGGTATCTTGTTTTGGTTTTAATTTGCATTTCCCCGATGGCCAATGATGTTGAATACAATTTCCTGTGCTCATTTGCATTTTTGTCACTTCTTTTTTGAAAAGTTTGATAAAATATTTTGCCCATTTTTAAATTGGGTTATTTATCTTATTATTTAGTTCAAAGGGTTCTTTATATATCCTGGCTAATGTCCTTTAGCAGATAATTTATTAACAATATTTTCTGTTATCGGTGGCTTGTCTTTTTCTTTTTTTTTAAGTTGTGCTTTAGGTGAAAGTTTACAGAGCAAATTAGTTTCTCATTGCCTTTTTATTTTCTTAACAGTGTTTTTCGAAGAGCAAAAGTTTTTAAATCTGATGAATTTATCTTTTTATTTGTTTGTTTACAGTTTTTGTATCCTATGAAATCTTTGCCTATGCCAAAGTTGCAAAGACTTTTCTCCTATTTTTCTTGAGAATTATAATTTTAGCTTTTACGTTTCACACTATGATTCATTTTGAGTTAATTTTTGTGTATGTACTGAATTAAATATCAATATTCATTTTTTTCTTATAGAATATCCAATTATTCCAGCAACATTTGTTGACAAGACGTATGTTCCCCATTGAATTGCTTTGCTACCTCTGTTGAAAATCAAATAGCCTGGTATATGTGGGTCCACACATGGACTATTTGATTCCATTGAACTCTTCATTATTTTGCTGACACCAAACAGTATAGATTACTGTAGATACATAAAAATTCTTAAAATCAAGTAGTGTTTAAGTCCTCTTTTTTAAAAAATAATTGTTCACCTCTTCCAGAGCCTTTATATTTTTGTGTATATTTTAGAATCAGCCTGTCAATTTCTAAAAATAAATAAAAGGCTGCTGCATCTTTGAATGGGATTGTGTTAAATGTATACGTCAATTTGGGGAGAATTCACAGTTTAAGACTATTGCTTAGTATTGTTAATTATATATATATATGCACTTATAAGTATATATTCCACAACATAACTTTTTAAGTTCTTAAAACATGTATTTGTGAAAACATCTGAGCGAGTTTAAGAGAAAATTAAATACAAAACTTTATATTCGATTTTCTTTTAAACTCACTCAGATGTTCTTGCAAATGCATGTTGAGTCAGAGTCAACTCAGCGACAACTGGCTACTGGTTGGCACTTCATAATTGAAAGAAGTTGCATTAAGGTTCATTAAGTCAATGAGTAAAATTAAATAAAGAGAAGAAAGAATGGATAATTAGTTCATTATGGGGGTTGGGTCTGAAAAGAACTAGGGAGCAATGAAGATAAGATTCTTAGAACCAGACCCAAAACTACCTTTCTGCCTTTCATCCCAGTGACTTATCTATTTAAATCTTTTTATTTACACTGGCTTACCTGTAATCTTTCCGAAAGTTCCTTTATTTTACTCTTTGCACATTTTTGTTATGGCCGTGTGACACAACTGGAATGTGTGCCTTTTCTCAATCTATTGTATTAGGGTCCTTCTTCCAGATCAAACCTACTATGTCAAACCTTCGCTAACTTTGGTTAGCAGCTGAGTACTTAACCACTGCACCATCAGGGATCCTTCTCCAGAGTTGATCTTTATATTTCCATAATCACATATATCTATATGACCACAGTATCCTAGGATATGTTTTATTTGGCTTGGAGCTATGTGCTTATTCATATTAGCTTGGTTATTTCATTATACCCTTTCACTTTAAACAAGTTTGTTATATGATTTCATGTTCATATGCATAATTGTAAAGACAAAAACAAATAATAGTAGAATAGGTCCCTTTATTCTTGCGATAATTTTTTCATTTCTCTCAATGGCAAACAGGTTTTATATCCACACCAATCACTTAGAAGTTGCTGTGTAGAGTGCTGTATGGGGAAAGACTCAGAAGCCACATCTCTACTTAGTGGTAAAAAGTGGCATAATCAATAAGCAATGTCTGCCAGAAGTTTAGGTGGTGGCTGCCAGTGTGTCAAACCTGTATTATATCGTATTTCTGAAACGTGGGCCTGTTCCTTTGCTAGCCGTCTTATTATAAACATGGTTCACAAGGTTATTGTAGTGTTATTATCTCATTCTAGGCTTAGGCTTTCTAATATTCTTTGGTTTATAACAATGTTGTAGTCAAATTTTAGTTTCAAATGAGCACTTTTTACAATTGCATATCTATTTCCATTGAAAATCAAGCTGATATATATGGCGCCCTGATGGCTCAGTGGTAAGCACTTGGCTGCTAACCAAAAGATCAATGATTCAAACTCATCAGCCTCTCCACAGAAGAAAGATGTGGCAGTGTGCTTCTGTAAAGATTACAGCCTTGGAAACCCTATGGGGCAGTTCTACTCTGTCCTGTAGGGTCAGTATGAGTTGGAGTCAACTTGATGACGATGGCTACAGTGGGTAGATAGATAGATAGAAAGAGAGAGAGAGATCTGCAATGAATAGATGAAAAAGAAAAAAATATTGATCTTTTACCACAAAATAGTTTGTAAAGTACTGGGGAAAAGAGCTATGATGAACTTAAATGAAAAAAATTACAATCTAAATATGAAGTAATTGAATCATGATCCTTAGGAAGCCCCTATTATTTAACGTTCAGTTTTTGAAGTTATATGGCAATCATTGTTAGGGACCTGTTTTTTCCTTTAACCTCTTGACACCCACATTGTTTCAGGTCTATTACCTACTTTGAATTTGCTTTACTGTTCACATTCATGGATGCCGCAATTTGTTTAAGACTTGGCCAAAGACTTTAAAAGTGTAGTTAAAAGAAAATAATTCATCCTAGTGCAAAGGCAATATTCACATAAAAGTTTTTAGTGGATTACTGAATTCTAGGTGTAAAGTCATTTTTTAATATCATTTAAAACTACAAATAATACTAAAACATATCTTTTTAATGGCCACAGTTTAGTTTATAGTTGGTACTACCTGCCTCTTTCAAAAACATGTTACCTATCTGAATTATATTTCTGACAAGTGAATTATATGATAAAGAAGCCTATGAGCAACTGTTAAGTGGTTTGGCATGTATCATAATTACTGATTATTAGTTTCATATGTTAGAAATTATTTTATATTTATGTTGTTAATGAGACTTAAAAATTAAATGTAAATACCACTAAGGAAATATATTACTTTAACCTATTATTACCCAAGGCAGTTTTAGATTACACTTTTGATGATTTCCTTACTCTAAGTAAAACATTGGTTTAGTCTACTCTTCAAATAAGTAAGGACAAGGGATATACTGTATAAGAACTTTCTTACTGGCGCTTCCTTCTATGTCAAATTCAGCAAACTTCTGTATAGAAACTACCTTTTATTAACCAGTTTTGTCAGAACAATGTACATTTCAATCATGTAGTCCTTTTATGTGTAAGCTTCATTAAATTTTCAATTTTCTAGATATGTCATCAAAATAGTAAAACTTTGTAAGTATCTTGATGTGTTTAAAATTTCAGCTGGAAGAAAGCTAGGAAAGCTGATTATCATTTCTCAGGTCATCATGTTCTTTTTTTTAAATCATATTTAATATGATTTAACTCATTTTAGTCTGACTTGTTTTTCTCATCAGCAAAATCTTATCTTTCAGTCACTTTTTGTCATTTACTTTACTGAACTAAGACACATTTATCATTCTCTTTTTGGATCTCCTATTATCCTACCTTTATTGAATTTTTATCTAACATGGATTCCATTTCTTACTTGATTATTAAGATATTAGTCTACTTTTAATTTCATTACAATACTTTTAATTCCATGAATATTTTTAATTCTCTGAATCTTCTCAAGGTTAACTATATACTATGAAGTTTCAAGTTCTATGGTACAGTTCTTTCCAGAATGAAACCTGAATTCTGCAGTATTCTTAGGGATATTTATGATGATATATCCCCAGATATTCTTTTGCTTTTTTATTTAGATATTCAACTAGTTTTTCTTGTTTATCTTTTGTATTCTAGTCACTATGTTGTGCACTGGGGGATATAAAGATGAATATGGTTTATCTTTGTATACCTTGTATTCTCGATGAGGAAAACAGGTGCTTAGTAACATTTCCTCAATGTAGGACAAGCATCAAAGCAAGAGGAGGTCCGTGGTTACTTCATTTTGTGATACACCTTCCAAAAGCCAACAGTGGTTATTATGTATTGAATTGTATCCCCCCAAAAAATGTGTGTCAACTTGGCTAGTCCATGATTCCCAGTATTGTGTGATTGGCCACCATTTTGTCATCTGATGCGATTTTCCTGTGTTGTAAATCCTGCCTCTATGATGTTAATGAGGTGGGATTAGAGGCAGTTATGTTAATGAGGCAGGATTCAATCTACAAAATTAGGCTGTATCTTAAGTCAATCTCTTTTGAGATTTAAAAGAGAGAAGCAAGCGGAGAGACATGGGGGCCTCATACCACCAAGAAAGAAGCACTGGGCGCATAGTGTATCGTTTGAACCTGGGATCCCTGTCCTGAGAAGCTCCTCAACCAGAGAAAGATTGATGACAATGACCTTTCCCTAGAGTCGACAGAGAGAGAAAGCCTTCGCCTAGAGCTGGCACTGTGAATTTGGACTTCTAGCCTCCTAAACAGTGAAAGAATAAATTTCTCTTTGTTAAAGCCTCCACTTGTGGTATTTCTGTAATAGTAGCACTAGATAGCTAAGACAGATATGTTATCAGGAGGGACCAATCCCTGGAGAAGGACATCATGCTTGGTAATGTAGCTTGATAAGTGTTGGCAGAAAGAATGAATTTTCTTCTGTTTGTTCTTTAGATGACTATGACATGGCCATATTTGGTAAATGGTATTTCATTAACTTTCAGATTATGAAATTGAGATAAAAAAATTAAAGAAGAAAAAGAGACAACTTGAAAGAGTCTCTGGTCTTGTCTAGTATAGCGTATTCCTTTTGGAAAAGAGTACATGAATAATAGCACACTTGCTCTTTGTGCTGGTTGTTAATATAGGAAACATTTTTGAAGTCTAAACCACTTAGTATGGGTAACCTACTATCTTAAGTCATATTCTCTGGGAAACAAATTCTGAGATGAGATTTGCATGCAGAAAAATTTACTGAGAAGTGCTCTCAGCTATAACACCAGTGAGGGACTGAGGAAGGTAGGACTGGGCAGAGATAGAAGTTGTACTGCAATGCATGGGGGTTCTGGAGCTGGGGTGGCCCTTCAGAGTTGATTTAAATTGAGGCAACAAGGCTCATTGGATGCATTCTGCCTTTACAAAGGAGACATAACCTTGGGTGAAGCAGCTTCCTTCAGTTGCTTCTAGGGAGCTGAAGCAGCTTCTGGGGAGAAATTTAGCTCTAAGCCATCAGCTGAGAACGCTCTCAGCTGGGGGGAATGAGTTCCTAGATCCTAAAGGGAGATATGAACAGTGCATAACAATATCCACTGTATCCATCTACTTTGTTTGTGTTGCCAATATTTGGAGTGGTGAAGGAGGACTGAGACGTGTACTTCAGTATTATTTTTCCTTCTTCTACTAAGAAAAATGCTGAAATTTGTAATGAGACGTGCTTGTTTGCAACTCTAACTGTTCTCATAGACTCCTTTGATAATCCTTTCTATCCTATTTACTTTTCTCTTGAGTTCACCCCAGAAACAGAATAATGAAGCAGGTCAGTGAGAGAAAAAATCATGGTATACTTAAATAATTGCTCTTTTAGTACAAATTACTTAAGCCAGTTACACAGATTTTTCTTGTTATTAAATCAAGAGCTTGCAATAGGAATTTAATATATCCTAAATGACACATTTTAACTAGTTCTTAACTATGTTGAAGTTCCAGGCATTTTATAGTGACAACTAATTAGAAATAATGTTGCCTGGATAATCCAAATCAAAGTAGTATCTAACTAGCCAACCCAGTGCAGTTTTGCTCAATTTCTCACCGAAGTACTTACGAAGGGAACCCCTGATAACTCTGATAGCGAATACTAAACAGACAGCCTAATGTTAGATTCTGGCAAAAGTTGACTATTATTATGAATAGATGAAAATGGATTAAGTAAAATCTACCCAGATCTGGCACATAATATATCCTGGTTTTACTTTATGAAACAAAGTATTTGAAAAAGGCAGAGATATGCTTTGTCATCCCTCCCCTCAAGAATCTGTACCTTCTTTCAGAAACTTAGAGCATAAACCAGTGAACTTGGCGCTTGCCTGTCTATAGCGCTTGGGGTTACTCTGTGAAGCAAATAAAACCCTTGATGTTTTTCTTCCCATTTGCTCAACTACCATCTTTCTGTGTCTTAGCATAGACTGCCCCTGTCATAAAATAATGAAGAATAAAAATCTTAAAGTAGAGGAAGTTAAGGATCTTGCAATGTTATCAGTACATTCCAGGTTATACCCTATAATCAAGAAAGGGTAACACGATTAGATCTTAAATAACAGAGAGTTGTACACTTCAGGAGGATGGAGATACCTAAGGTGAAAATCTGGTAGAACAAGAAGCATTTTGCACATCTTTAGTACAGGTAGGCACTGACTTACAACAGGGTTCCATTCTGACGACTCTGATGTAAGTCGAATACCTCATTTTTTTTTTCTTTTTTTAGTTTTCATTATTATTGCCCTTTATTGTCAGTATCTTTATAAATTTGATGTTATTTGTCTTTGGAGGTTGGAAACATTACATATAAATTTACAGATATATTTTAACACATATATACACACATATATATATAAAACACACAAATCATAAAAATTTGCTCCAATGAGGAAGAGTTGGATGATGTTGGCATTTTGTCAGTTGCAGTAGTAACTCCATTTGTGGAAGGTTCTGGATCATTTGGATTTTCCTTGGGGATGAGGATGGCATTTCTATTTAGAAAATTAGTGAGCGTGGTCCTTTTCTTTTTTTCTTCATGTATTTTGAGGTAACATCTCACTCCTTTTCAAATCTGCCTGTCAACTTTAGCAAAGCGATCAGTGGGTCCATGTTTTCAAGAAACTGAAGCTCATGATGTAGTTTAGAAAAAACTCTAATCCTTTCACGATAAAGTTTTTTGACAACTTCTCTCCTTCTTCATCCTCACTATTTCTTTCTTCTTCAGCGTTTCTTTCCTCTTCAAAATCCATTGTCTTGATCTGTCAATTCCCCTTCTTCGTGATCTATAAGCTGTTCCACATTGGCGATGTTGTTGTTGTTAGGTGCTGTTGAGTTGATTCTGACTCATGGCTATCCCATGTACAACAGAACGAAACACTGCCTGGCCCTGCACCATCCTCACAATCGTTGCTATGTCTGAGCCTATTGCTGCAGCCACTGTGTCAATCCATCTTGTTGAGGGTCTTCCTCTTTTTTGATGACCCTGTCTTTTACCAAGCATGATGTCCTTCTCCAGGGACTGGCCCCTCCTAATAACATGTCTAAAGTATGTGAGACAAAGTTTTGCCATCCTTGCTTCCAAGGAGCATTCTGGCTGTATTTCTTCTGAGACAGATTTGTTCATTCTTCTGGCAGTTCATGGTATATTCAATATTCTTCACCAACACCATAATTCAAAGGCATCAATTCTTCTTCAGTCTTCCTTATTCATTGTCCAGCTTTCACTTGCATATGAGGTGATTGAAAACACCATGATGTGGGTAAGGCACACCTTAGCCCTTAAAGTGATGCCTTTGCTTTTTAACACTTTAAACAGAACTTTTGCAGCAGATTTGCCCAATCCAAAGTGTTGTCTGATTTTTGAGTGCTGCTTCCATGGGCACTGATTGTGGATCCAAGTGAAATGAAATCCTTGACAACTTCAATCTTTTCTTCATTTATCATCATGTTGCTTACTGGTCCAGTTGTGAAGATTTTTGTTTTCTTTATGTTGAGGTATAATCCATACTGAAGGCTGTGTCTTTGATCTTCATCAATAAGTGCTTCAAGTCCTCTTCACTTTCAGGGAGCAAGGTTGTGTCATCTGCATATTGCGGGTTGTTAATGTATCTTCCTCCAATCTTGATGCCCCATTCTTCTCCATATTGTCCAGCTTCTTGGATTATTTGCTAAGCATACAGATTGAGTAAGTATGGTAAAAGGATACAACGCTGGCACACAACTCTCTTGACTTTAAACCACGAAGTATCCCCTTGTTCTGTTCAAACTACTGCCTCTTGTTCTAAGTACAGGTTCCTCATGAGCATGATTAAGTGTCCTGGAATTCCCATTCTTCACAATGTTATCCATAATTTGTTATGATTCACACAGTCGAGTGGCTTTGCATAGTCAATACAGTACAGATAAATACCTTTCTGGTATTCTCTGCTTTCAGCCGTGATTCATCTGACATCAGCAATGATATCCGTTGTTCCATGTCCTCTTCTGAATCTGGTTTGAATTTCTGACTGTTCCTTGCTGATGTACTGTTGTAACCGCTTTTGAATGATCTTTAGCAAAATTTTACTTGTGTATGATATTAATGATATTGTTCAATAATTTCTGCATTCTCTTGGATCTCCTTTCTTTGGAATGAGTACAAATTGGATTTCTTCCAATCCATTAGTCAGGTAGCCATCTTCCAAATTTCTTGGCACAGACGAGTGAGCACTTCCAGCGCTGCATCCGTTTGTTGAAACATCTCAGTTGGTACTGCGTCAGTTCCCAGACCCTTGTTTTTCACTAATGTCTTCAGTGCAGCTTAGACTTCTTCTTTAAGTACCATTGGTTCTTGATCATATACTACTTCCTAAAATGGTTGAACATTGACCAATTCTTTTTTGTATAATGACTGCCTATTCCTTCCATCTTCTTTTGATGCTTCCTGCATCGTTTAATATTTTCCCTCTGGAATCCTTCAATATTGCAACTCATGGCTGGAATTTTTTCTTCAGTTCTTTCAGCTTCAGAAATACCAAGCTTGTTCTCCCCTTTTGGTTTTCTATCTCCGGGTCTTTGCCCTTTGAAATCTGCTATTCAGCTCTTTTTGCTTCATCATTTCTTCCTTTTGCTTTAGCTGCTCTATGTTCAAGAATAACTTTTAGAGTCTCTTCTGACATCCATTTTGGTCTTTTCTTTTTTGTCTTTTTAATGACCTCTTGCTTTTTTCATGTATGATATCCTTGATGTCATTCCACAACTCATCTGGTCTTCGGTCATTAGTGTTCAATGCGTCAAATCTATTCTTGAGAAGGTCTCTAAATTCAGGTGGGATATACTCAAGGTCATATGTTGGCTCTTGTAGACTTGTTCTAATTTTCTTCAACTTCAACTTGAACTTGCATATGAGCAATTGATGGTCTGTTCCATAGTCAGCCCCTGGCCTTGTTCTGCCTGATGACATTGAGCTTTTCCATCGTCTCCACAGATGTCGTCAATTTGATTCCTGTGTATTCCATCTGGCAAGGTCCACGTGTATAGTCACTGTTTATGTTGTTGAAAAAGGTGTTTGCACTGAAGTTGGTATTGCAAAATTCTATCATGCGATCTCAGGCATCATTTCTATCATCAAGGCCATATTTTCCATCTACTGTTCCTTTTTCTTTATTTCTGACTTTCACATTCCAATCACCAGTAATTATCAATGCATCTTGATTGCATGTTTGATCAATTTCAGACTGCAGAAGTTTGTAAAAATCTTCAGTTTCCTCATCTTTGGTGTTAGTAGTTGGTGGGTAAATTTGAATAACGGTAGTATTAACTGATCTTCCTTGTAGGCATCTGGATATTATCCTATAACTGACAGCATTGTACTTCAGAATGGATCTTGAAATGTTCTTTTTGGCGATGAATGCCACATCGTTGTTCTTCAATTTGTCATTCCTGGCATAGTAGACCATATGACTATCTGATTCAAAATGGCCTATACTAGTCCATTTCAGCCCACTAATGCATAGGGTATCAGTGTTTATGCATTCCATTTCATTTTTGATGACTTACAATTTTCCTAGATTTTTACTTCGTACATTCCATGTTCCAATTATTAATGGATGTTTGCAGCTGTTTCTTTTCATTTTGAGTTGTGCTACATCAGCAAATGAAGGTCTCAAAAGCTTGACTCCATCCACATCATTAAGGTTGACTCTACTTTGACGAGGTAGCTCTTTCCCAGTTGTATTTTGAGTGCCTTCCAACCTGAAGGGGCTCATCCTCCAGCCCTATATCAGACAATGTTCTGTTGCTATTCATAAGGTTTTCACTGGCTAATTCTTTTCAAAAGTAGACCGCCGGGTCCTTCTTCCTAGTCTGTCTTAGTCTGGAAGCTCAGCTGAAACCTGTCCACCAGGGGTGACCCTGCTGGTATTTGAAAAACTGGTGGCAAAGCTTCCAGTATCAAAGCAACATGCAAGCCACCACAGTATGACAAACTGACAGGTGGTGGACACTGGCAATAGTCAAGTTCTAAATTCAGTGTTCTTGCCATATGGATGACTTTTCCACCAATATCTCCCATCATATTATCCTGATGAAATGCTTAGAGCATGTTCATATAACTCAGCAATTTTTTCCATATCCCCTGCATGCATTTTCCCATAACTGCCTCCCAGGAAGATGTAGTATTCTATCTAGATACACTGATTGTCACAAGTATGGTTCGTTGTAACTCAAATACGTTGTAAGTTGGCGACTTCCTGTGTAGATCTGGACAGGAATCATGACACAAGTGAACAGAAATATTTCAAGCACAAACCACTTACTCTACTGTTAAAAAATAAGAGTGGCCCAATATCACATTTTTGGGGAATAAAGAAAATTCCTTAGTTACCTAGTGCTGCCATAGCACAAATGCCGCAAATAGAGTGGTTTTAAAGAACAAGAATTTACTTTATTGTTTTATGATTTTTTTTCATTGTACTTTACATGAAGGTTTACAGAGCAAACTGTTTTCTCATTAAACAGTTAGTGCACAGATTGTTTTATGACATTGGCTGACAACCCCATGACATGTCAACATTCTCCCTTCTTGACCTTGGGTTCCCTATTGCCAGCTTTTCTGTCCCCTCCTACCTTCTAGTCCTTGCCCCTGGGCTGGTGTGCCACTGTAGTCTGGTTTTGTTTTATGGGGCTGTCTAATCTTTGGCTGAATGGTGAACGTCTGGAGTGACTTCACTACTGAGCTAAAAGGGTGTCCAGAGGCCATACTTGCGGAGTTTCTCCAGTCTCTGTCAGGCCAGTAAGTCTGGTCTTTTTTGTGAGTTAGAATTTTGTTCCATGTTTTTCTCCAGCTCTGTCCAGGACCCTCTGTTGTGATCCCTGTCAGAGCAGTCAGTGGTGGTAGCTGGGCACCAAGTAGTTGTACTGGATGCAGTCTGGTGGAGGCCGTGGTAAATGTGGTCCATTAGACATTGTATCTTCAGTTTTCTTCATTCTCCGTTGCTCCAAAGGGGTGAGACCAGTGGAGTATCTTAGATGGCCACTCACAGGCTTTTAAGACCCCAGACGCTACTGACTAAAGTAGAATGTAGAACATTTTCTTTATGAACTATATTATGCCAATTGAGCTAGATTAAAGAGCAAGAATTTATTGTCTCACAATTTTGTAGGCTATTAAGTTCAAGTCAGAACATCAGCTCCAGGAGAGGGTCCTACCTTGTTGGTAGCCGAGGTATTCCGTGGTGTTTCTTGGCCTATAGCGGGACGCTTACATGGTGTCTGTCTTACTCCCTGTATATGTCTATATCTATTCTGCTTATTTTATAAGACACCACTCAGAAGGGATTAGGCTAAGGATTCACCTTCTTCCTTTGTGACCTTATTAACATAACAAAAGAAAACCCCTATTTTATAACAGGGTCACACTTACAGGTACAGGGATTAAAACTTTAACATAACATTTTTGGGGAACACAGTTCAATCTATAACAGGAATATAATATAACATGTTTTGCAAATTATTGTTGAACAAGAAAAAGGAAATGACACCTGAAAGGCTCAAACTAAGCACAAAGTTATAAATAACTGAACAAGAAAAAGTTGGGTGTAATTTGGTGTTCTCAATAGTGTACGGAAGACTTTCCCTCTTGAAGTGGAGCTAATAATAGTGGATAAATAGTGCAAAGAATGACACAAATGAGAATGAGAAAAGGGAAATGAAACAAAAACTCGACACCAGAAGTAAAATCCACATCAGAAGAAGTTAGAAGTAGAATTTATGCAATGAAAATAAATTTGTAAAGCGAAAAAAAAAAAAAAAAACAAGCAAGTGGGAGACGATATTCCAAAATGCCAGTGGAGTAAAACAAGAGAGTAAAAGTGATTTACATGGAAGACAGAAAATGGAAAGACATTATGTAGAGGACATGAGTAAAAATGGACACAGGTATCATCAAAGAAAAGAATAATACTCTACTGAGCTGAAGAAACACCTGTGCTTGCAGATTAAAAGGAACCTCTGTGTTTTAGACAATTAATAAAAAGCTGTAACCCTAGATAGTTTATGGCCAGACTTCTGAACTATAAAAATTAAGAAAATTTCTATAGATTCGAAGGAATAAAGGCAGATTATCTATGAAGAAAGAACAGCCAGGCTGGTATCTAACTTCTCTCCTGCAATATCAAATGCCAGGAAGTGACAGACTAACATATATAGTGTTTTTAATAAAAGGATTGTGATCTGTCAAATAATGCTAAAGCAGACAACAAAAACATTTTTCAGATATGTAAAACCTATTAAAAAACAGATATAATAGAAATAAAACTGTTCAAGAATGAGGAAATCATGGAGAAGCAGGAATTCTCAGTAAGCCCTAAAATTTCAAGCAATTATCAAAAATCATTGTGAAAAAGGATGCGATGTATAAACTATAGTACAATAACAATAACTGATTTTAAGAGAAATATTTTGAGGAACAAATTATTTTGAGAAACTTAAAGAGATAGAAATAATATGATTTTTTAAATATACCCTATAAGACATTGGATAAAACTAAACAAAATATTGATTATATATATCAGGAGAAATAAAAAAAAAACAGCACAAAATTAAGGCTATGTAAAAAATAAAGAATGTAAATTTTTATTGTAACAAATACATAGCACAGCATTTGCCAATTCATCATTTTCCAGGTGTACAACTTAGTGATATCAATTACATTGATCATCTTGTACAACAATTATCCATGTTGCTGTTGTTAGGTGCTGTCAAGTCAGTTCTGACTCATAGCTACCCTTTGTACAGCAGAATGAAACACTGCCAGGTCCGGCGCCATCCCCACAATTGTTATGCTTGAGTTCATTGTTGCATCCACTGTGTCGATCCACCTCATTGAAGGTCTTCCCCTTTTTTGCTGACCCTCCACTTTACCATCATCCATAATTGATGACAAATTTCTCATCACTATAAACAGAAACTCTCTGCTTGCTAAACAATCCCCCCCTCCTTTTGCCCCTGGCAATCTCTATATACATTTGCCTGTTCTTGTCATTTCATATTAATGAGGCCATATAATATTTATCCTTTTGTGATTGACTTATTTCACTCAACATAATATTTTCAAGGTTCATCCATGTTGTAGCATGTATCAGGACTTCAATGAATGTAGGTTTAATAAATATGTGTAAATGACTTAAACTTCCATAACACTAATAATAATAATAAATCTACTCAACTGACAAGATACATACTAAGACAAAGTGACACAACACGGTAAAAATTCAAGAATGGAAGAATATATACAAAGAATAAAAACAAGTAGTAAATGCAGATGTGCTTTCAGGAAAGTGTAACCCTGGTAATACTGAGCTTTAAGATGGGAACTTAAAGGGCTACTCCTTAGGAGTAAGAGTCTCTTCCAGAGACAGAAGGCAAAATAAAGAACCAACAACCAGTTGCCATCAAGTGGATTTTGACTCATGGCGACCCCATATGTGTCAGAGTAGAACTGTGCTCCATAAGGTTTTCAATGGCTGATTTTTTACAAGTAGATCACCAAGCCTTTCTATTGAGGTACCTCTGGGTAGACTCGAACCTCTAACCTTTTGGTTAGCAATTGAACACATTTACTGTTTGCACCACCCAGGGACTCCGAAGTAAGAAAAGGACTGAGATAGTCTCTCTCTCAATAGAGCAGCATGTTCCTTCTTGAGTAGCACATCTAATTCTAGATTGACTAAAGGGTGAATCTAAACAACTTTTTTTTAGAACAACCATCTATGTCAATTTACTAATTCAACATATCTGTTGAAAAACCCACTCTAATTTTTATCTGATAGCAAGAGGCCAGGAAATATGTAGATTTATTAATGAAAAGATTTTCATTTTCAAGATAATTCCCTGTTAGTCTCTGCTAACAAGTGCACCTATTCTTTTGAATTTCATTGCTTGACTGAATATTACCGCTTTTTTCTTATTTTCCAGATTTCAGATAACTTATTGAGAACTTTAGAAACTGTAATAAACTTGCTATATTGTTATTACCTCTTACAGTTTTATGGTACTTGGTGTTGTATGTGTATAAACTGAAAATCGATTAATTTTCCCATTCCAACTCACTTCTACTAAGCCTTCTCCCCATGATACGCCCTATTTAATTAAAAAGTCAGGACGCCAAAGCAGTCAAGTCAAAGAAATGAGTGAAGAGTGCAAAGTATAATTCAAAATACTTATTCCCATATCACACTGTCAGTCTACATCTGAAGGTATATTACTCACTGGGGCCTGCTTATTGAAGCAAATCGTGTACTTTATGTTTGTTATTTGATCATTAAAACTTCTAAGTACCTAGAGAACTGTATTTGTCACTCAGGTTCCCTTTTACCTATTTTCATTTTCTGTGAGAAAACATTGTAGAATGGAAACAGCAGTCCAGATTGCCACTGGGGACCCATTCCCCAAGATTTCTTCCTTGCTCAGAAGAAGCCATTGCAGGTGTCATTCACTCCAGGGATTTGTGCCCTGAAAAAAAAAATGTCAAAGGTTAGATTACATGATAGAATAAAATGTGATGAACTCCAGTAGTACCAGATCAGTAGAAATCACAGCATGCTTTTAGGTAAGTTTCCCCCCTCCCCACCCTGGAAAATTCCAGAAGTTTGTAAAATTAGTTTTCAGAAACCCTAAATTTAAAACTAAATTAATTTTTCCATTGATACTTTAATAATACTTTCTTTTGCATTGCACTTAATACTATTTCACATGAAAACACCAAAATCAGTAAATTTCATTATAATACTAATTGCTTGTGCATCAGATATTCATAATCATTAATATGATGTCACAGGTGAGATTTCAAAGATAAACTTATTTAGGTTGAAACAATGGAGAAAATAAGTTGTGATATTAAATCAGCTCAAGGTTTCAGCTTGTTTAAAATAATTTATCTGGCAATAACTAAATTTTGTAAATCTAGAAGTATTTTTTTCAATGCTGCCAACATGTATTTTCTTTTTTAGCTAATTTTATGGATTTGTTTTTTAGCATGTCTTTAAAAAATACTACTCTATATATACTCACAAAGTTTATAAAATATTTAAAACAAGATTTGAAACAGTTGGCATGACTAATGTGATAGTTGATTGATTAAAAGACATAACAATGGCATACTGGTTAGTGCAGTGAATTACTGAAGACTGTTAACATTTTGGAATTTTGCCTCTAGGAACTTGGTCCTATCTCTGTCCTGACAGCAATGTTTGTGAGCTTTCCAGGCCAGATGGTACAACAAAGAATGTTGGAAAGAAAAAAAAAAAAAAATCAAAGATGCAAGCTTTTGTTTTATTCTTATTTGTTAATTTAATTAGAATAATACAAATTCCAAACTATTAAATACTTATTGAATTTATCTTATCTCTACAGACTGAATATTTCTTTTTCATCGGATATAATGATTAGGTTAGGTTGAAAGATGCAGAAGAGATGAAAGTATTGACTATCATTTCTGTTTTTTAAAAATTAGATGTTATTTACAGACATACAAATTAAGGTAATGTTTTACTAACATTTCTTTTAAATAAGTTTTAAGAGTTTCTTCTCGGCATTGTACATTGGTGTTTTTTGAACTACTGAAATTTAGATATGAATGATAACTAAGCAAATTGAATCTAACTCTTTTGAGATTTTACTTGCCTCCTAGTCTAGAAAAGAAGCATTGAAGTGAGAATTAGATAAACACAGTTTTGCTCCCAACAGTGCCACCAAATCAATCACTCCTCTCTTAAGTATATTATCAAATTATTCATCACAGAGATACTGAATCTCACTGAAATTTTTATAAAGAAGATACACAGTGATGCAAAGATTAGAAAGTCAAGGCTTTACTTAACATTTTAATCTTGAATATTAATTATTAGAGTATACTATAGGTGCCTTGTTTAAATAAAACCAATGTGGTTTGTTTAAAAATGAAATTTAATTTCAATAATCAATAATATTTATAACATATTAATGATGAAGTGCTTTTTGGAAAACAAGATATGCTTTTCAATTTATTTGCTATTATCTATTGCAGTAAACTTTTTATTTCAAATTTTTCAATATATCTCATTTTACACTTATATTTGAGGGAAAGATAAAAGCAAATGTTCTGAAGATGAAGTAATATAAAATAGAAGCTTACACTCCTGGAATGTATCTGCAGTGCCAATTAAGTTGTGATTTACTGTTTCCCATATGGTTTGCTTGGCTGCCATGATCACTGTTCTGATATCTTCAGGGCTTTAGAGGAGACAGGAAAATAAGTAGAGGCCCATGTGCCCATGGCCTAACTGGAACTGGGCAGTTAGCCTAAGGAAAAATTAAACATTTTATTTCTCCTTTCTATTTCCCTTATGTCACATTATTTTTAATCTCTGTTTTGGGTGGAACATCAAATGTTTCTTCTTCAGGCCAATATCTTTGCCTATTGGTAAAAGTGATTAAACACAAATATTGAGAGAGGACCTGTTATGTACAATGTACTGTGCCAGGTAGTGGGGAAACAACTAATGTGGCCCCTGCTCTCAAAGAGAGTCTAATAAAGTATAAAGTACAGACATGTGAACAAATAATAATTATAGATACATGCTAAATCATAGTTGTTTTCAAAGTGAGCATAATCATGATTGCCTAGTGGAGTCAACTAATGAATAGAATGATTTCAATGAATATTTAATACCATATCCATTCATTGTCTCTTAGGTGACAAGTAAATTGCTAGTTATCAGTCGGTTTTTTTTTTTTTTCCACAAGTGAAAATGCCTTGGAAAATAGTTGGAGGAGCAAATAAAAATGGGGAAGCTCTTAATTATTACTTGAGAATCAAGTAGGAATATTGTGACATCCTGATTTTTTAATGCTATTTTCTTATACCCACCAAATCAAAGATAATTGTTTTTGAAAGACAGCATAATAGACAATATCACATGAGACTCTGCCAAAACATAACATCAGGAATCACTAACGTCTTAATTATAAGACATAAACCTATGATATTTTTGCTTAACTTTATTTTTGAATAAATACTACATTCCTACAGAATATATGGAGTCTTTCCTTATAGAATCATAGTAATCATTTTTATCACTATTGCTTTGACACTATCAAAGATGATATATTCTGTTTTCCTTATATTTATTTAAGCCTTCTATATTCGTAATTATTTTGCTCAGTTAATGTGAAAATTAATGTGAGAAGTGACTCAAAGTTGTATATTACTATTTTGTTTCAGTGTATTTTGTCTTACATCACTTACAGTTTTTGCTTCATGAATGTTAGTACCATATTATTATGAATAGGTATTTGCAACTTATATTATTTTTTACCCTATGAAATCATAACTATAAATTTATAATGACTCAATTTTCTATTTCATTTATTTTGCCATTGCCATTGAGTTGATTTTGTCTCACGGAGACCCCCAATGCTAATATATCCTCTAATCCTCTAAGATTATCCTCTTCCTCCCCATCCCACTTCCTTTTTGTTTATGTCTACCTTTAATCAATTATATTTTTTCTTAGGATTTACCTATATACTATTCAATAAGGTTGTACTACTGTTCTCGATATATAAGATTTAAATTATATCTGTATCAACAAAATACAATAATTACTATAGATAATTATATAATTATGGTAATTATGATTGCAGTTGTTTCAAAACAGGCATAGTCATTTTTGCCTCGGGGACTCAAGTAATGATTGGCATGATGTATATTTTGACTGATAAGTCCATCTTTTGACACTCTTACTGTCAGTGTCTTAGTTTGGATTCTCTAGAAGAGCAAAACTAGTGAAGCATATATAAATGAATAGATATAGAAAGGTTTACTGCAAGGAAATGGCTCACACAGTTGTAGGGGCTGGTAAGTCCCTAATCGGTGAGTCAGGAGGCAGGCTGAAGACTTCTGCTGTCTCATGTGGTTGCAGGGGCTGACCGACCCAAAATCTGCAGTAAGGGGGCAAGTTGAAGACTTCTGCATGCTGATGTTACAAGAACCAGAGATCAGGCAGTGAGAAGAGTGCAGGGTCAAGAGAGAGAGCGACCCTTGCTGGAACATCCATTTACAGTGAAACCTGTGAGAGCTGGAACTCAGTGAGACTGTCTTGTTTTTACAGGTCTCACAAGTTTTCTGCCTCTGACAGAGTGCAGTCTTGCATCTTTTCTATTGCTCTTTTTAGTGGAAAATATTTGAGTTTTCCTTCTCTGACCAGTTTCTGCCTTACACATGTTCCGATTTTCAAAGGTTTTACTGTATGTACTGGACACATCCCCAGGGAAACTCTCCTTTCAACTGATTGGCTGATCACATGAGATCACATCATGGAACGTGATTACATTATAGTACATGATGGAGGAGCATTCGGTCCAATGTATGCAAAAACCACTGAGAATCACAGCCTAGCCAAAATGACTTATAACATTAACCATCGCACTTACCTTTTAAAACTTTTCCTAATTTTATAAGTTTTATGTAATTTTTTTCTTGTCACCATACTCCAAACATTTGTTTCAGAAGTATTATAAGAATATAATATTGTTAAATAGATTTTGTGTTCACCAACAGCCCTATGGCTTTAGTTTTCCTAGTCATCCCTAAGTTAACTAATCGATTCTTCATGGAAAATTTTTTAGGGAATAATGTTCCCTAAACTATTCCATACGTAAGACTCTTGCATGTTGCCTGGGGGCAAATTCTTAGAGTCGTACTTTGTTTCATTTAGGAATCTGTAGAAATTTTTCCATTATCTTGGGGCATTTAAGGTTGACATGAAGGCATCTGAGACGATATAAAAATGCTTCTCTTATATGTTGTTTGATCTTTTTGCCTGCATTCACAAATGATAGTTTCTATGACTTTAAACACCATTAACTTTGGTAGGATATGTTTCTGTATTGACCATCCGGTATTTTTTTCCTAGGATCAAGTTTTTCTACCAAAATATAGATTCAAGTCAACTGGTATTTTAAACTTTGTTTGTGTGTGTATGTGTGCATGTGTAAATATGTATTGTGTTCCATTCTTTATTTTCTTCTTTAGGAACTTCTGTTTTTATGCCCTTTTATGGGTTCCCATTAGGCTTCTTCCAATTCTTTCTTAATTTCTTAGTGTTTTATTTTTAATCTACATCTTCCCTGAACTCTTTCTGTTTACATTTTATCCCCTCCTGTTTTTCTTTTAACCATATCTTCCCTAAATTCCTGTATCTTTGACACTCTTGATTCATGAAAGCTATATCTTTATTCAATTTTATAAATCCATGAAAAAATTGTTAAACAAAGATTTTCATCTATTCCTTGGCAACTTTTTGAAAATTTGTTTTATTATGGTAAAATATATATAACAAAACATTTGCCAGTTAAACATTTTTTTACATATATAATTAATTGCATAGGTTACATTAATCATGAGCAACCATCACTACTATTCCCAAAGTATTCTATGAATATTAACAGAAACTCAGTGCCCCCTTAGCAAAAACTCCCCTTTCCCCATCCTTTCAGCCCTAGTAACCACTAATAAGTTTTGGTCACTATACTTTCGCCTATTTTGTATAAGTGGAATCCTACAGGAGCCCAGGTGGTGCAGTGGTTAACAGCTTGGCTGCTAACCAAAAGCTTGGCAGTTTGAATCCACCAGCCACTCCTTGAAAACCCTATGGGACAGTTCTGGTCTGTCCTATAGGGTCGCTATGAGCCGGGATCGACTCAACAGCAACGGGTTTGGTTTTCTGGTATGAAATCATACAAAATTTGCCCTTTTGTGACTGAATAATTTCACTCAACATAATGTCTTCAAGATTCATTCATGTTGTAGTGTGTACCAGGACTTCATTTCTCTTTACTGCTGAGTAATACTCCATTGTATGTATACATCACATTTTGTTAATCTGTTCATCCACTGATGAACAGTTAGATTGTTTCCACTTCTTGGCACCTTTTTTGTAGTGAGTGTTCTTCATCTATTTTTTTTTTTTTTCTTGTAGTACTTTTGATAGATTCTACAGACTCTACACTAGGTCTAATCCTTAAAAAGTTCTTGCGGTTTTTTTGTTTTGTTTCTTAACTCTGGAGAGGCTAGAGGAATTTTCCAGCCTAACAAAAATTTTTAGTTAATGACTTAGGGATTTGTGCTTGTATTTGTTTAGCCATATCTTAAACCAGTAGAGATATGCAACTGTAGATTTGTACACAATAAAAGGTTTCCTTCCTCCCTGGTGCCACAGGTACAGAAAAATTCTTTCATATATGGCTTGCATGTGTGCTCCCGTCCCTAGCCTATGCATTCCATTACAGCTACTGCAAACGTTGGATTTAGGTTTTACACTTCGGTTTGGTTTGCGCCCTTTTACCTCTTCTGTGTTTTAAGATTTATCAAAGGTAGCATTTACATTGCTGTATATTATTGTTTCATTGACAATAGGTGGTTTTTCAGGAAGACAAAGGGTATTGCCAATATCATACCACCGTTTTCACACAGGAAATTCTCTAATTATTTAAATGGAAATTCAATTTTTATGGTAGTCTAAGGTGAATTTAAGTCTAGTTACTGTACTGGGAGACAATTTAGTATATATAGTTGGTTGAACATATGAGATTTGGAACCCTGTTACTCAGATATGAATTTTAGCTCTTCTTCCACTTTGTAGCCTTTAGAAAATCACTTAACTTTACTTTGCTTGAATTTACTCACCTATGGAACTGTATCAATAAATAGCTGCCTCTTAGAGTTGCTGATAGCATGACATGAGCTATCTCTATAAAGTGCTCAAGATCACAGCCTACCACATGGCAAATGATATTCATCATCATTATCCTCTGGTATACTTAAACACTATATTATAAGATTTCTGAAAAACAAAGTCTTTCAAAAGTATAGACTTGCATAGACTCTTCTGAAATTGCATTTTTGTTGAAGATAAAAAAATTGATTTATATCTAGGTGACTCAAAAAGAAGTCAGTCAGTTCACAAATTTGATTTTTATTTGTTTATCATCAGTAATGGGCCTCAGTATCAAAAACGGGATCCATTTTAAAAAATAAAGTACTTAACATTTTTTCTATAGGACATTTCAATTTAAAATTGCTTTAGTTTAACTTTCAGGCAGCACAAAGTTTCCTTCAGTATAAAAAGGTTATGGTGCTATATTCTTAGTCAAATGATAATGAGAGTTTCCTGTTAGGATTATAGTCATAGATAGTCTATCATTTAGCTCCCCACTAGCATAATTTCAATTCTTTACCACATTGCTTCATTTGTTTACATTTTTATATTTAAAATTATTCCATTTGTTTATTTATTTAATTTTGGGGAACTGTTAGCATACATTTACTGCTTATTTATTGTTATTGTTCACAAATAAGTCTGCTTAAAATAGTCAAGGGAACTTGGCTTTCCCTGGAAACAGTCCAGGTGTTTGCAGACAATTATCACACTTTCCTTCCATCTTAATCATTCATTACTCTATAAAGTATTCCTGCTTTAATTCTATTAAGATTACTCACATGTCAATCCTTTATTTATTCTTAATGTTCTTCTCTGAATCCTTATAATTATTTTAATCTTTCCACTAAAGAGACACCCTGAAATGAAAGTAAAGAAATAATATTGTATAAGTCAAATAGTCCCAGTGTATTATAACTTCCTAGAATACAATGAAACATTCCTCTAAAGGCTAAGATAATAAATACTCAGGCATCCCTGGACTTTCAGAGGAGAGTATATTTCAGAGTATCAAGTTGGGGGAAGGGCTGTTTGTGTCTTCATGCACCCATGCATGGTAGTATAATTGTTTCTGAATAAGCTATTCTAGAAATACGTAGTCAATAAAAAAAATATCGGACGAAGATTCTATTTCGGAAACTTGCTGGAAGAACAGTCATCAGTGTAACACATTTTCTTACTGGAACTGAAAGGTGTTTTTTTTTTTTTAATTTTTATTGTACTTCAGGTGGAGGCTTACAGAACAAATAGTTTCTCATGAAACAGTAGTATACATATTGTTTTATGACATTGGTTAACAACCCCGCAACATGTCAATCCTCTAACTTCTCAAACTTTTTTTTTGGTGAAAATACACATAGTCAAAGATACACCATTTCAAAAATTTCTACATGCACAGTTCAGTGACATTGACTATGCTCTTCCAATTGTGCTGTTATTCTCAATTAAGATGAAGGCTTACAGAACAAAATAGTTTCTCGTTTAAAAGTTACTACAAATATTGCCTTATGGCAATGGTTAACAATCTCATAACACATCAGTAATAACCTTACTCAACCTTGGGTTCCCTATCACCAGCTTCCTTGTGCCCATCTGCCTTCTGGCCCTTGTCACTGGACTACTGTCCCTTGTTAGTCTCATTTGGTTTTATGGGGCTGTCCACTCCCAGGCTGAATTGTGAACCTAGAAGTATGTTCTCCATCCCTCTCCAGCTCTGTCCAAACCCTCTGTTGTGATCCTGGTCAGACCAATCAGTGGTGGTAGCCGGGTACCATCTAGCTGTACTGGACTCAGTCCGGTAGAGGCCTTGGTAGCTGTGAACAATTAGTCCTTTGGACTAAACGTTTCCTTGTGTCCTGTTCTCCTTATTCTCCCTTGCTCCTGAAGGGATGAGACCAGTGGAGTATCTTAGATGGCCGCTCACAGGCTTTTAACACCCCAGACACTACTCACCAAGGTAGAATGTAGAGCATTGTCTTTATAAGCTGTGTCATGCCAATTGAGCTAGATGCTCCCCGAGACCATGGTCCCCACGGCCCTCCACCCAACAATTCAGTTTCTCAGGGAGTTTGGATGTGTCTATGGGGCTTCCATGACCTTTCCTTGTACAACTTGTGCTAGTTTCCCCTGTATTGTGTACTGTCTCACCCTTCACCCAAGATACCACTTATCTATTGCCTGTTTAGTGTTTCCCCCCCACGCCTCCCATCCCTGGTAACCAACAAAGATTGTTACATTTTGTCTATGAACTTGTTCATGGGTTTTTACAATTGTGGTCTCATACAATATTTGTCCTTTTGTGATTGACTTATTTCACTCAGCATAATGTCCTCCAGTTTCATCCATGTTATGAGATGGTTCACAGATTCACTGTTGTTCTTTCTCATTGCATAGTACTCCATCGTGTGTATGTACCATAGTTTGTTTACCCATTCATCTGTTGATGGGCATCTAGGTTGTTTCCATTGTTTTGCTATTGTGAACAATGCTGCCATGAACATAGGTGTGCATATGTCTATTCTAGTGATGACTCTTAATTCTCTAGGTTATATTCCTAGGAGTGGGATTGCTAGATTGAATGGTATGTCTATTTCTAGCTTTCTGAGGAAGCACCATATCATTTTACAAAACGGTTGTATCATTTTGCATTCCCACCAACAGTGCATAAGAGTTCCGATCTCCCCACAGCCCCTCCAACATTTGTTATTTCCGGTGTTTTTGATTCGTGCCAGCAATGCCGGGGTGAGATGGTATCTCATTGTGGTTTTAGTTTGCATTTCTCTAATGGCCAGTGATCGTGAGCATTTCCTCATGTACCTGTTGGCCATTTGAATGTCTTCTTTGGTGAAGTGTCTGTTCATTTCCTTTGCCCATTTTTTAATAGGATTATTTGTCTTTTTGTTGTAGTTGTGTTGGATTTTCTTGTAGATTATGGAGATTAGACCTTTTTCTGACTTGTACTGTCCAAAATTTTTTTTCCCAGTCTGTAGGTTCTCTTTTTACTCTTTTGGTGAAGTCTTTTGAAGAGCATAGGTGTTTGATTTTTAGAAGATCCCAGTTATCCAGCTTATCTATTGGGGTTTGTGGATTGACGGTTATGGTTTGTATCCTGTTAATGCCATGTATTAAGGCCTGAAGTGTTGGTCCTATGTTTTCTTCTATGAACTTTATAGTTTTAGGCTTTATATTCAGGTCTTTGATCCATTTTGAAGTAGCTTTTGTATATGGTGTGAGGTATGGGTCCTGTTTCAGTTTTTTGCAGATGGATATCCAGTTTAATCAGCACCATTTGTTAAAAAGACTGTTTTTTCCCCATTTGACGGACTTTGGGCCCTTGTTGAAGATCAGGTGACCGTAGGTGATGGATTTCCATCTGGGTTCTCAATTCTGTTCCATTGGTCAATGTATCTGTCGTTGTACCAGTACCAGGCAGTTTTGACTACTGTAGCTGTATAGTAAGTTCTGAAGTCAGGTAGTGTGAGTCCTCCAACTTTATTCTTCTTCTTCAGTAGTGCTTTCCTTATTCAGGGCTTCTTCCCTTTCCATATAAAGTTAATGATTAGTTTTTCCATCCCTTTGAAGAATGTTATTGGTATTCAGATCGGGACTGCGTTGTATTGTAAATTGCTTTGGGTAGAATTGTCATTTTCACAATGTTGAGTCTGCCTATCCATGAGCATAGTATGTTTTTCCATTTATGTAGATCCCTTTGGGTTTCATGCAGTAGTATTTTGTAGTTTTCTTTGTACAGGTCTTTTACATCCCTGGTCAGATTTATTCCTAAGTATTTTATCTTTTTAGGGGCTATTGAAAATGGTATTGTTTTCCTGATTTCCTTTTCATCGTTCTCCTTATTGGTGTATAGGAATCCAACTGATTTTTGAATGTTTATCTTGTATCCTGCTGGTCTGCTGAATCTGTATATTAGTTCTAGTAGATTTCTCATGGGGTCTTTAGGGTTTTCTATGTATAGTATCATATCATCTGCAAACAGGGACAGTTTAACTTCTTCATTACCAATTTGGATGCCCTTTGTTTCTTTTTCTTGCCTTATTACTCTAGCTAGAACTTCCAGCACAATGTTAAATAGAAGTGGTGATAAAGGGCATCCTTGTCTTGTTCCTGTTTTCAAGGGGAATGTTTTCAGCCTCTCTCCATTAAGAATGATATTGGCCGTTGGTTTTGCATAGATGCCCTTTATTATGTTGAGAAATTTCCGTTCTGTACCTATTTTATTGAGAGTTTTTATCAGGAATGGGTGTTGGACTTTGTCAAATGCCTTTTCTGCATCAATTGAGATGATCATGTGATTTTTTTCTTTCTTTTTATTTATGTGGTGGATTGCATTGATTGATTTTCTAATGTTGAACCGTCCTTGCATACCTGGTATGAATCCTACTTGGTCGTGGTGTATTATTTTTTTGATATGATGCTGAATTCTATTGGCTAGAAGTTTGTTTAGAATTTTTGCATCTATATTCCTGAGAGATATTGGTCTGTAATTTTCTTTTATTGTGACATCTTTGCCTGGTTTTGGTATCAGCATTGTGCTGACTTGATAGAATGAATTTGGAAGTGTTGCTTCCTCTTCTATGCTCTGAAAAAGCTTGAGTAGTACTGGTACAAGCTCTTCTGTAAATGTTTTGTGGAATTCTCCAGTGAAGCCATCTGGGCCAGGGCTTTTTTTCGTTGGGAGTTTTTTTTACTACCTTTTCAATTTCTTGTCTTGTTATGGGTCTGTTCAGATTTTCAACATCACTTTGTTGTAGTTTGGGTAGGCCGTGTGTTTCTAGAAATTTATCCATTTCCTCTAGGTTTTCAAATTTGTTGGAGTAGAGTTTTTCATAATATTTTGTTATAATCCTTTTTATTTCATTTGGGTCTGTTGTAATGTCCCCCATTTTATTTCTTATTTGGGTTATTTGTGTCCTCTCCTGTTTTTCTTTTGTCAGTCTGGCCAGTGGTTTGTCGATTTTGTTGATTCTTTCAGAGAACCAACTTTTGGTTTTGTTGATTCTTTCTATTATTTTTCTGTTCTCAGTTTCATTTCCTTCTGCTCTGATCTTTACTATTTCCTTTCTTCCAGTGGTTGTGGGCTCTTTTTGCTGTTCTCTTTATATTTGTTTGATTTCTGTAGTTAATGTTTTGATTTTGTCCCTTTCTTCTTTTTTGATATGTGCATCTATTGCTATAAATTGTCCTCTGAGGACTGCCTTTGCTGTGTCCCAAAGGTTTTGGTATGATGCGTTTTCATTCTCATTTGATTCTAGGAATTTTTTGATTCCATCTCTGGTTTCCTCTATTACCCACTGATATGTAAGCAGGGTATTATTCAGTTCCATGTAGATGAATTTTTTTCCTTGCTCTTTCTGTTGTTAATTTCTACCTTGATGGCATTGTGGTCAGAGAAGATACTTTGAATTATCTCAACGTTTTAGATCTTGTTGAGGATTGCTCGGTGGCCTAAGATGTGGTCTATTCTGGAGAACGTTCCGTGTGCACTGGAAAAGAATGTGTACTTTGCAGCAGTTGGATGGAGTGTTCTATATATGTCTATGAGGTCAGGTTGGCTGATTGTGCCCTTTAGGCCTATGTATCTTTGCTGAGTTTCTTCTTAGTTGTCCTGTCCTTTACTGACTGTGGTGTGCTGAAGCCTCCTACTATTATTGTGGAACTGTCAGTTTCTCTTTTCAGTGTTGTTAGAGTTTGTTTTATGTATTTTGGAGCCCTGTCATTGGGTGCATAGATGTTTATTATGGTTATGTCTTCATGATCGATCATCCCCTTAATCATTATATAGTGTCTTTCTTTGTCTTTTATGGTGGATTTTGTTTTAAAGCCTATTTTATTTGAGATTAGTATTGCCACTCCTGCTCTTTTTTGGTAGTTGTTAGCTTGATATATTTTTTTCCATCCTTTGACTTTTAATAAATTCACATCTTTGTTTCTAAGGTGTGTCTCTTGTAGACGGCATATTGATGGATCCTGTTTTCTTATCCATTCTGTCACTCTCCATCTCTTTATGGGTGCATTGAGTCCATTTACATTCAGTGCAATTATTGATAGATGTGAGTTTGTTGTTGTCATTTTGTAGTGCTTTTTTTTGTGGTGCTGAAGTTTTCTTTGTTCTTCTTACTCTGTTGTGCTGAGTTACTTTTGTTTGTGGTTTTGTTTTTTCATTTGTTTTGTTTTTGTAGGTTTTGTTTTTGCTGAGACTTTATGTTTTTCCTCTTTTTTTTTTTATGAGTATGTTTGTTAACTTTCTTTGTGGTTACCATAAATTTTACCCTTATCTTTCTAAGTTTGAAGCAGTCTACCATTACTTGGTATCGCCTTGCCTTCCTCTCCATTAGAAGGTTCTATACCTATGCCGGTTATTCCCTCTTTTATTGTTTTGATGTTGTTGTCATTTGCTGATTAACTGCTCTGATGCCCTGTTGTGTTTCTTTTGGTTTTGGATAGTCTTCGAGAGTTCATTTCCTAGATTGGTGTCTGGCTGGTACGATCCTGCATCCTAGATTCTGCCTGTGAGCTGAAGCTGTTTGTCCTCAGATTGAAGAACTCCCTGTAATAATTCTTGTAAGTTTGGTTTGACTTTTGCATATTCACTTAATTTCTGTTTATCTGGAAATGACCTAATTTCACCACCAAATTTGAAGGAGAGTTTTGCAGGATATATTATTCTTGGCTGGCAATTTTTTTCTTTCAAGATTATATATATGTCATCCCATGGCCTTCTTGCCTGCATGGTTTCTGCTGAATAATCTGAGCTTAGTTTTATTGTTTCTCCTCTGTATGTGACTTCTTGTTTTTCATGAGCTGCTCTCAGGATTCTTTGTTTTTCTTTGGTTTTGTCGAGTGTGATTATGATATGCCTTGGTGATTTTCTTTTGGGGTCTCTCCTATATGGAGTTTGTTGAACTTCTTGGATGGTCAGCTTTTCATCTTTCATGATATTGTGGAAGTTTTCTGTCAGGAGTTCTTCACTGATCCTCTCTGTGTTTTCTGTTTTCTCCCCCTGTTCTGGAATTCCAATCATTCACAGATTTTTGCTTTTGATTGTGTCCCACATAACTCTCAGGGTCTCTTCATTTTTCTTTGTTCTTTTTTCTGAGTTTTCCTCAAACAGAGTTGTATCCAAGTGTTTGTCTTCAATTCCACTGATCCTATCTTCCACCATTTCAAATCTGCTTCTCAGCCCTTCTATGACATTGTCCATTTCTGAAATCCTGTTATTTATCTTTTGGATTTCTAATTGTTGTTTTTGTATAATTTCTAGTTGTGAATTTATTTTGGCAATTTGTTCCTGCATTATTTTCCTGAATTCTTCCAATTTTTTGTCCATATTTTCCATGAATTTGTCTATTGTTTCCTCGTGTTTGTCAGCTTTTTGCCTCAGCTCTTGGAGGATTCTGAGCATTAGAGATTTGAATTCCCTATCAGGTAGTTCTAGTGCATTTTCTTCCACTGGAGAGCCATCTGGTGTTTTATTTTGGATGCCTACTGGAGCCATCCTGTCCTTTTTTTGTAAATGTTTTGATATTGTTTGCTGTCTTCGAGGCATTCAGTAGTTATTTTTCTAGTTCACTGATTGTAGATTTGTTTGTCCCCCCCCCCCCCCCGTTTTTTTTTTATATTTGACTATGTCTGAGCAGGCGGACTGTGTGTTCTTTGTTGTTTGCTCATCTCTGGACACAATACCTTTCACCTCCTTCTCCAATTGGCAGGGTCAGTCGCTCAGATATGGTACAGCAGGGTAGTTCTAGCTGAAGAGGAGTTACTGGGATGGGTTTTTTGTGGCACTTATTATAGCCACCAGAGCGGGTCGGTATCAGTGCAGGGTAGGTTCCAGGAGGCCATGCCTGTGCTTCTTGGTGGTGTGATGTCAAGTGCATGGTGCAGGTAAGCAGGATGCAGCAGGGAGATTGTTATGTGTAGAGCTAAGATGGATTTGGGAGAGAGGAGAGAGACACAGGAGCCAAAAACGTACAAACAAGCAAAAAAGAATGCTAGGGGAGCTTGCCGTTGGAGTGGAGAGATGAGAGACTATGAAATGGAGAAAAACAGAAAGGGGAAGAGGAAGAAAAGAAAACAAAAGAATGAATAAATAAAAATCAGAAAGGTTAAAGAACCGCAAAGTTCCCAGTGATCCCACTGGTGCAGCTATGAGGTTTGGGGAAGTCGCTCTCAGGTGTTGCAGTACAGCCTGGCTAGAAGGTGTAGAGGTATACCACGCCATGCCAGGTATTCAGGGAACAGAAAGAGAAGGAAGATATAGAGAGAAGAGAAACTGAGCAATGAAGAAAGACAAAAACGGAAATAGAGGGAATATAAAACAAAATAAATTAAGAAAAAAGAAAAAGAACAAGAAAGGCCCCCCAAAAAACAGAAAAAAAAAAAAAAAAACCCAATGAAAAAAGAAATGCCCTCAGGGATCCCTCTGCACGTCCGTGCAAGCTGAGGGGGAAATCTCCTTGTCGTGTATCACCGACTGGGGCCAGAAAGGGCTCCCAACTCAAGAAAAGGAAAAGAAAACAAACAATTCAAAACAAACAAACAAAAGCTCTGGGATCCCACCAACGCAGCAGCCCAGGCCGGGAAGCAGCTCCACACTCGGACAGAGCTCCACACCCCCTCAGGAAGAAGCAAAGATGATGCACAGCACCAGGTATTTGAGCGAAAGGAGGGGGAGGTGGTGAGAGGTAAGGAAGAAATCTAAAGAAGCAAAAAAAAAAGCAACACTAGCAGCCAACAAGTGGCACTCAGAGAGCCAGCTAGTGCGGGCTGGTGTTTCTTGGACAAGAGACTGTGTCCGCAGGAAGCAGAGGGGGCCGAGTGTGGGTGAAGAAGGGTAGGGAGTGGGAAAGCATATATCACAAATTACCAGAGCTCTGCAGCCTCTCAGGAAGACGCAAAGATGGCGCACAGAGCCAGGTATTTAAGCGAAAGGAGGGGGAGGTGGTGAGATGTAAGGAAGAAATCAAAAGAAGCAGAAAAAAGCAACACCAGCAGCCAACAAATGTCTCTCAGAGAGCCGGCCTGTTAGGGTGTGTGCAATCCAAGCAGCCGGTGTTTCCTGGACAAGAGATTGTGGCCGCGGGAAGCAGAGGAGGCCGAGTTGGGTTGAAGAAGTATTGGGGGAGGGAAAGCATATATCGCAAATTACCGGTTGTTTCGTCCCCCGCTGGATGCTCTGTAAGGCTGCTTTCTTGTACCCACTGTTTGCTGGTCTCCGATAGGAGTCCAAGATGGTGGATCTGTGCTGTGTTAGCTGGTAGGGGACCTCTACACGAATCTCTCCTCGCTCTCTGTTCTCTGTCAGTTTTCTCATTCCATTTGGTGCTTGCCTGGGTTCTTTATCTCTTCATTTGATGTTTCAGGGTTTCAGGATTGTTGTATTCTCTGTTTGGCTTAGTTTTTTGGATCTTTGCTGTGGAGGGACAGCATGGTGCTTCTGCCTAGAGCGCCATTTTGCTGGAACCCCTGAAAGGTGTTTTTATGTTTAGGTACTTTACATGACAGTACTTGAATTCAGTGTCCTTCTGGTAAAATTGACTCATCTTATTATCTGAGATCATCTGTTCTCATTCTTTTGGCTTAACTTAGCATAAAAATTTAACTTCGAGGCCTCCAGGCCTCTTGGTACTAGATGAATACAGCAAAAACAAAGTGTCTTTGAAGGAAAATTGAGCTGTTATGTTAAAATTTGGGTTCCCAACATGAAGAAAAGGAAATTGAGTAGTACTGGGTAATTTTAACCTGTTAGTCTTCTATGGCTAATTTCATAGTAAATGTGAAATTGCAGGTCACTGTTGAAAACTAGAATCCTAGGATCATGGACCGTCCCCCAGCCCAGGAGCTTTTCGGCTTTTTGGAAAGTGTTTTCCCTCTCAAATGAATGGAGGGTTATTGTCAATCTTGTTGCCTTTCACCTAATAAGTATGTATTTGACTTGATGCAGAGTAATTTTAATGTTGATGGTTTTCAAACTATTATAACATGAATGAAGAATGTGTGTTATGATGATTGAGCAATATTGTGTATGTGGTAATAATGCTATAGAAATGTCAGAACTCTGACCCTCCAGCAAACCTCTTCTAAGTTAGTTCAGCTAAGGAGAAAACTAGCTAATTTCTTGATTCTCTGAAAGATAAATACAATTCTCAAATGATGCTTATTGTATTTAAATGATTAACCAGTAGACAAGATCTTTAGATATTCTATATAAATGATTACGCTCCAAATATTCAAGAAAATGCCTTGGTAATTTGCATTTCTTTGATAAGAGAATCTATTATTTGAAATAGATTTAAAAAATTGTTTTTGCAAAGCCTTATTTGGAGATGTCCAAATTATGAGACCTGAAATGAAGAGTTTACAATTTTCTATTTCAAAAACAATGGTATATTTTAAGACATTTAAAAAAGTAACATAGGGTATGTAACATTCTTGTTTCTGCCTTAGCTACAAGAAAATATGGGGTCAAATTCAATACCCAGTTGTAACATTCTGTTTATTTTATGTATCTTTTTTACTTTTGTAGATGGTCTATGATCTCATTTATCCATATGTCAGTTTATTGTGCATTACATTTAAACTTCTAAACTCCTTACATTCTTAAAATAGAATGAGCATATACAAAGAATAAAGGATACTCATGATAACTATATATATGTCTAATTTACAAAACATCCCATTTAATTTTTTCTCTGTAAGTATTCTCAAAACTTCCCACACACTTATTCAAAAACTTATGATAATCATTTGTTTATGTATGTTTCTATAACTGATACCAAAAATTTATACTGACATATTTAAGTTGAATTTTGGTCTCACCTGAAACCCCAGTGGTGTAGTGGTTAAGAGCTACGGCTGCTAACCAAAAGGTTGGCAGTTCGAATCCACCAGGCACTCCTTGGAAACTCTATGGGGCAGTTCTCCTCTCTCCTGTAGGGTCCCTATGAGTCAGAGTCGACTTGACTCGATGGCAGCGGGTTTGGATTTTGGTTTTTGGTCTCACCAATGAAGCTAACACATGATACTATTTAGAGAAACCCAGCTGGTCTTTGTATAATAAATTAGAATTTAGGCTGAGATGCTGCTATCAAAGAAACCCCAAATACAGCAGCTTTCATCAGAGAAAAACTTGCTTCTTTTTCACTAATTGTTCTGGTAGGCAAATTCTGATCCAATGAGTTATCCAGAGCCCTAAGCTAGAGTGTTGGTTCTGCCATTCTCAGCATGTGCTTTCCACAAGAGGATAAAGTATCTACTCTAGCTGTCGGTGTGCGTGATGAAAGGAGGTGCACCAGCACTGCGTCCAATTTTGGAAAGCATGCTGCAGTCTTATAGCCACAGTTATGAGCCAAGCTGATAATGCAGTTTTGTCCTTCATGGGACCACTTGATTTTGCCTGTTTTCCCACCCCTACCCCCAGCTCATTTATCTAGCCTCCTCATTTGCCACTGCTTCACTCAAATTACATTCTAGCTACAGAGAGCAAATCATACCTAAATATGTCATGTTCTGTACTGTAATATTTACACAGCATGGACATGCTGGTCCTTTTGCCTGTAATTCCTTTTCTTTCTTAGCTTTGTTAACTCCTTCTCAGTCTCCAATATATTAATCTCTGTCTTTGTTCACAATATATTGTATCTCCTAATTATATAGTAAACTCCTTATGTAGTTAGGCTGTTTCTGAGTTGTGTGACCATGGGCAAGCTACTTAAACTTTCTGTGTCTGCTTTCTCATGTAAAATCAGTGATATAAATTGTGCCTTCCTCATAGGATTTAGGTGAAGATTGAATTACTTAATCTATGCAGAGTTCTTAGAATACTGTCCATTTATATGACATTCAAGAACAGACAAAACTAATATATGGTGACACTTAGCAGAACCATTGTTACATATGGGGGTTTTCATCCATTAGAGGGGCTAAAGCGAACATTCTGGGGTCTTACAAATGTTCTATATCTTGATTGGATTGTTGATTCCATGGATGTATACATTTGTCAAAATTCATGGAATTGTCACTTCAGACGTGTATTTTACTAAGAAATGAAACAAAACATTAAAAAGACAATGTATTTAATGAGAAAGAATAACAGGACAGTTTGCTGGGTGAGGAGAGAAGTGGGAGATCAGGGGTTCAGGGTTAGTTAGAGATGTCTGTACTATATGATAATCCTTAGCTGAATTGAGATGCTGTCCTAGAGACAAATATTTGGGAATAATCTGTATGTTGTCCTAGTGATAGAAGATAATGTGCCTTCTTCTTCTTCTTGTTGTTAATGGATGCAAAGCCAAGTTCTTACTGTGAATTTGGGTTTAAGGTTGACTACAGGGTCAGAGTGCAGAAAACTGTTAATCCTATCTCTTGCATTCTAAGCTACCATTTCCATTTTGTTGTTGTTTGTTTTATAGTATTCTAATTTCTTGGTATTATAGAGACTTTCCTAGTTACTCTATGATGAGAGAATATGTCTATTTTAGTGTTCTGAAATTAAAACACTAAGACAAAAAAATCCTCAAGACTTTTATCAAGACTTGTTATTTAATTGTGACATATACATATCGTGCAGAAAAGATTAGGTCACATAATCAAAAGAATTCAATGTTCTATTTTAGTTTATAAACCTATGTGCATATTATATAGAAAAATTTTCTCTTTTGGTTAGATGATAAAGGGCTAGCTGTCCAACATAATTATATGACTCTACTTGTCATAGGTAAAGTGAGTATTAATTTGAATTAATATTTGCTAATTTTGAAAAAAAAATTTTATTAAATTTTACAAAAAATAGCATTCTGTGAAGAAGGTTTATTCTCTTGATTTATGAATACTAATCTTACTAATTAAATTTTTAATATTCAGTTTGTCTAAATATGAGGGGAAAAAAGCATATCCTTACTTGTAATATAGTGTTGTATATATTCATGTCACCTAGACTAGTGGTTTTCAAAACGTTTTTCCCTGGTCCTGCAGCATCAGCATCACCTGGGAATTTGTTAGAAATGCAAATTCTTGGGTCCCATCCAGAACTACAGAATCAGCAACTCTAGGGGAGGGCCTAGTGATCTGTACTTTAACAAGTCCTCCCAGTGATTTCAGTGCATGCTGAAGTTTGAGAATCACTGACCTAGAAGATTAATATTTTATTACCATTAAAAAAAAAAAAAACCATTGCCATTGAGTTGATTCCAACTGATAGCAACCATGTAGGATAGAGTAGAACTGCCCCATAGAGTTTTCAAGGAGCACCTGATGGATTTGAACTGCCAGTCTTTTGGTTAGCAATCAGCGCTTAACCACTGTGCCACCAGGGCCATGTATATATATATGTATATATATACGTATGTATGTATATGTGTGTGTGTGTATATATACACTTCACTGATTTTACTTCCCTAGAGAACTCAGCCTAGGATAACCAATATACTCACTCCTCTCCCTTGGGTTCCTGTGTCTCCTGTGTGTGATCTTGACTCAGTGGACTTAGCCCCCTCACACTGCTATGATTCAACTAATCATCTTCAAAAGAAAATAATAATAATCCTTGTATTTACCACAGTTTTTATTTCATACATTTTTCTACTATGTTCTCCTGTGCACAAATGTTCATGACCACTACTTCTGAATTATGGGCTCTCCTTTTTATAAAAGTAAACGAGTTTTATCACAGGCAATGCTTATTTTTCATATTAATGTACTTACTTTTGTTGTGCTTCTGTTTACATGATATATATTCCCCAATCCTTTGTTTAACCTCTCTGAGCGCTTGATTTTTATCTTTTGTTTTAACCACTTTATGTGGTGTAATTAACATACATTAGCCTGCATGCATTTAAAGAGGATAATTTTATAAGTTTTGCTCTAAGTATCGCTTGTGAAATCATCATCACAATCAAGATAATGAGCATATCCATTATCTTCAAAAGTTTATATTTTTTTAAAAGAGCATTTAGCTATATATATGTGCACACACACACACACACACACACACACACGCACACACACACACACATATATATATTTTTTTTCCCCTCAGTCTGAAAGTGTTTTTATTCCTGAGAGTTTTTACCATTTGTCAGGGAAGTTTAACCCTTTCACATTTTGTCATCACTTGATATAATTTATCCTGCTTTGGATTTCTGTATTCGTATATGTTTTGCTTCCTTGCTATTTCCATTTTCTGGTATTGATATATAGATTCTTTTTTTTTTTTTTTTGTTATTGTTTCCTAATCATTGACTCTGTTGCTTTGTGAAGTTTGCAGGAAAAACCTTTCTCTGATTGTTTTTTCATTGTTTCTTTCTTTTCGCCCTCTTTGCCACTAGAATTTCTATTGTAAATAGACGGGATTTTGTGCAAATAAATTGACCTGTCCTTTATGATTTCACTTCTGCATTAAGTACCTCTGAAACAGAGAGAATTACTTGACTTCATTTTAACTTCACATATTTGGTCTTCTGCAAATTGGTTTTCTGCAATTTAGTTGTATGCGATCTGCTACTCGTTCTCTCTACTGTACTTTTAAATTCAACTTATATTTTAAATCTCCAGTTCTTGATCTCAGATCTCTATGAATGCCTCCTCTGATTTGATGGAGGCAGTCTCCTTGGATCTCATTTAGAGCATAAATCAGACATGTTTTAACAATTCCTTATTTCTTATAGTAACTCTATTTCTCTGAGAAGACACATTCTCTTTTTACACATACCCCCCTTTATTTAGAACTCTAGTTATCTTTTCACATGTCTGTTAATTTTCCTCTGGTTGTTGATGTTTATGGGTAAAAGTCACAAACCTCAATCACAATTAATAACTGAGATGAGCCCTATTAGCGATTATGTGCTTCCTTGTTCAAAGTCACACCCAGATGACAGAATCAGGTAAACTTTTTATGTGGTAGTTTTGTCATATCAATGCTCCATCTCCCTGGTCAAAGTAGGGAGAAAGGAACAATCCAAAACGGTCGTGGCAGGTAAGAGCACATTTCTCCCCTGGGTGTTTGTGTGGCAGCCAGAATGGAGTTTCTGCTCTTTGAAGTTTGTGCAAAGTTAACAGTTGAAAGTAATTACAATACGATGGGGTCCCCACTCAGGGTTACCTCTGACAATTCACCTGGGTCCTGAGGACTTGATGACATACAGGTGTGTTTCTGCAGGGGCCTTGCCCCTGCAGGTTAGAGTATGTCAATGTGGTTCTGCAGTGATGTCTCCCCCTCTTTTTCCAGATGGACTCTTTCATCACTGAAGAAGCCGTAAGGCAGCCTTTCCTTCAATCTCTATCCTGACTCCTTTATATGAAGAAAAAAATTCCTTACAGTTTCAATATGATAATATCATCCATCTGTAGTTTGCATGCCTCACATTAGGTGTTAGCTGACTGGATTCCATCCCTTCAGGTGGGGTTTAGAAAAAGGGGGTTGAATAGTTTAATGAAGTTGTCTTTCTGCTCAAAAGTGGTTCTGATTTTTTTTTTTAATTTAGTGAAAAACCTTACATTTTACTTGTAATTATATCTTATTACATTTAGCTTATCATTTAAGTCTTTCAGTATACATGGATAGCTTTCTTCCTATAATCCAATGTATTTTATATCCTTCCCAGTTTAGTTGTGCATATAAATGTGATGAACGTCTATACAACTTATTTATCCCAATTTTTAATAAAAAAAAGAATAGACCTGCAATTTGTCTTTAGAGGTCGTCAGCTCTCCTATGATGGTCACTAATCTTAATTGTACTACATTATACTATATCTGAGAATGCCTCACCCTACACCAAGTTGGAAAGCCTGGTGGCATAATGGTTAAGAGTTCAGCTGCTAACCAAAAGGTTGGCAGTTCGAATCTACCAGGCACTCTGTGGAAACCCTATGGGGCAGTTCTACTCTGTCTTATACTGCTATGAGTTGGAATCAACTCCGCGGCAACGGGTTTGGTTTTTTTGCTTTATCCCAAGTTGGTTTTTTTGTTTCGCTTTTGCATTTTTTTTTCCTTTACTAGGCTGATGCACCCATCCTGCAGCTGCTGTGGGTGTCCATTAATAACAACTCATGTGTGTACCGTCCTCTGGAGGATTGCTCTTAGCCGTTGGTCTCCTCCCCTGGAAATGCCTGAGAGGTTATGCCCCACACTCTCTGACCAATAACTGTCCGATGAGGGGGTATGAAAGTCCAGCCTCCTTGTCTCAAGGCAGGATGCCACCGTCGTAAACTCCATGCTCCAGAGCACCCCATGGGATCAGGCTGATGCTAGATTTCTCCTCAAACCACATTGTTGCATAGCATCTTCCCATGCCCTATCCTGCTGCTCTCACTCCTTTACAGGTTTATCCTAAGAGCACTCCTCCAAAAAAAATCCTTTGCACAGATCTACTCCTAGGGAACCTATTTAAGATAACCAGTTAACAAGTCTAGTGCCTATGGCTTATTGACCCAGCCATTGTTGTCCTGATTCCAAATATCCAGAAAAGAGAACTGGATTGATTCAGGCTGAGCTCAGTCCAGCTTCTAGGTTGAACACCTGGGCCAGGTGTTTACCCCAGATACAATTATCTGTGGCCAGGAAGGGGTCAGAGTTACATAGTATAGAATAGATGAGGAGTATGGGAAGGGGGGCAATTCTCAGAGAAGATTGGTTGGTCCCTGCAGAAGTGGATCCTAGCACCTGCCCTACTCTTCAGTCTTTCTTGAATTGAGTTTCTCAGTCTGCCTCCTCACTCCTCACCTCTCTCCCCACCTACAATCCCAGATTCAGATTGGAGAATGAGTTGTTTGTTGTTGTAGTTGTGTGTTAGGTGAAGGTTTACAGCTCAAGCTAATTTCTCATACAAAAATTTATGCACATATTGTTTGGTGACATTAGTTGCAATCCCTGCAATGTGACAGCACACTCTGCCTTTCTACCCCAGGTTCCCTGTGTCTATTCGACCAGTTTCTTCCTTTCTGCCTTCTCATACTGCTTTTGAACAGGAGCTGCCCATTTGGTCTCTTATATCTGATTGAACTAAGAAGCACATTCCTCACGTGTATTATTTTTGTTTTATAGTCCTGTCTAATCTTTGTCTGAAGAGTGGGCTTCAGGAATGATTTCAGTTCTGGGTTAACGGTGCGTCTGGGGGCCATAGTTTTGGGGGTTCCTCCAGTCTTTGTCAGACCATTAAGGCTGGTCTTTTTATGTGAATTTGAGTTCTGTTCTACATTTTTCTCCCGCTCTGTCCGGGGCTCTCTGTTGTGTTCCCTGTCAGGGCGGTTGCTGGTGGTAGCCGAGCACCGTCTAGTTCTTCTGGTCTCAGGCTGGTGGAGACTCTGGTTCAGGTAGTCCCTTACTCCTTTGGGCTAATATTTTCCTTGTGTCTTTGGTTTTCTTCATTCTCCTTTGCTCCACGCGGGATGGGATCAACTGATGTATCTTAGATGACTGCTCGCAAGCTTTTAAGACCCCAGATGCCACTCACCAAAGTGAGATGTAGAACATTTTCTTAATAAACTTTGTTATGCCAGTTGACCTAGATGTCCCCCAAAACTATGGTTACTGGGCCCTAGCCCCAGCTATTCTCTCCCTCAGAGTGTTTGGATGTGTCCAGGAAACTTCTTGGCTTTTGCTTTGGTCCAGTTGTGCTGACTGCCCCTGTATTATGTGTTGTCCTTACCTTCACCAAAGTTGATCCTTGTCTACTATCTAGTTAGTGATTTCCTCATTTTTTTTAACATACATCTTTAAAATAAATTCTGATTTTAAACATGCCTTGAGGCTATAGTCCTTTTCCCAAATCCATACCTTCCTAAGTAGGAGTATATGTATCTACCAAAGAGGTAGGGCATAGTGAATTTACAGGTGATAAAATTAAGCTGAGTTCATGGTTGTGTAGAAATATTGGACGAGTAACCAGTAGTCCCCATATAGTTTCCTACCCACCCCCAAAATGTTCTAGAGGCTTCATTTTATATTCAACACCAGGGATCCCAGAGGTTTACCACACCACATGCTGGTGTCTTTGGAAGGGACATAAAAGCCTTGCTTGTTCCATGATAACCTCATGCATCATGGCCCTAACAGAGAGTGTCCCTGGGTCATAATTACACAGTCTCTTTTTTCTTTCCACGTGAAGGACCTTTGTAAAATAGGTATTATACGTCTATTCCTTTGCAGTATACTTTAAATAGATGACTGGAATGTAAGAAGAGATAATTCACTCACATTAATCTGACTTTTTCTTATTAATACAGCACATTTATTGTTGTATGCACTACAAAGTTGTGTAATTGGTTTTTATATATCACTCAAGATATGCCTGTTATATGAACCTTCAACTTGGCATTTGGATCCCTCTATAGGGTCGCTATGAGTTGGAATTGACTCGACGGCAGCGGGTAATGGGTATAGGTCGTTATGGAGCCCTGGTGGCACAGTGGTTAAAGTGCTCAGCTGCCAACCAAAAGGTCGGCAGCTCAAACCCACCAGCTGCTATGTGGGAGAAAGATGTGGCAGTCTGCTTCTGTAAAGATTTATAGCCCGGGAAACCCTATAGAGCAGTTCTACTCTGTCCCCTAGGGTCACTATGAGTTGGAACTGACTCAAGCGCAGTGGGTTTGGTTTGACTATAGGTTGCTCTGAGTTGGAATGTATGATGGCAGTGGGCTTTTGTTTTTTTTTTAATAGATATAGAAACAGGATCATTAACTATTTAGCCTGTGTCTCACGAGGCTACTATAGCACATTATGCACTTTTACATTTCTTTCATTTGTATTTGAACCTCACACTCACACTATTTAGTTCCCATACATCATAAAAGTCATATGGCTTTTTATCTTTTCCAGTACAAAGTTTCTTTCCCTTTGTGGGGAGATTAGAGCTTAATCCAACAACTTGTTCCCAACATTGATATTATCTTAATGAGTTTTTATGAAAATAGCTTCTCCCTACAGAACTAATTTTAATCATCATCACTGGTAAATGTTTTTACATGTGACTTATTGTTAAGAGTCTTGTTTCTTCCGAGTTTCCCTGCAGGATTCACTTTCACAGCTGCTTTGTGTTTGAGGCTGTGTGTTTTCAAAACAGATATCGGGTAAAGGAAGAGACTTGATAAAAAGGACATACAAATCAGGACAGTATCAGCAGTATAAATATCCCCCATGTAAAGGTTCTCACCAGGCAATTCTAAAATATTAAATAAAACAATATACGCTTTGGGGGAGAAAGAGCTTATCTGTGAGATAGGGTAATTAGATGTGGTACACGTATGTGCATTTGAAATGAATAGTCTGTTCATTAGCCAAGTAAAACATCAGCAACAAAATGGTGACATTTTTTTCCTTAGATTTTCATTCACTTTATCCTGCTTTTCTGCTCTTTGAATGGAATTGTCAATTTCCTGCTTTTCCATGGGAAAAGGTTCAGTGAACATTTATGTAGACACACTTTTTTTAAAAAAAATAAAACTAGTTATGCAACTGTATGGAGTTCATGGATATTAAGTCTGTTTTGCAGTTTTCACACATTATGTGGTTAATGAAAACATTTTCATTGGATTTAATGGCCAACAATCAAGGCAACTGTAATGTATAATAATACTTTTCTACAGTTTCCTTATTTAAATTCAGAATTACTAAACTCTTTGGGAGAATTTGTCTTACAAACCTTGATTAAATTTTCTAGGCACAGCCGTATATAGAAGCACAAGTCTAGTAAATATTTGCCATCCATTATATTCTCCGCTTTGGTGATTAGCAGTCCATAAAGAAATTTTAAGCAAAGCTATGGGTTTAATCTATGCAGGCTTTACGTCTAGGATGCCAAACTGAACCAGGCTGTTAAAGTAGGAAGTCAATGACGCAGCCACAGTTTCTAAACTACAACAGTGAATTTTTAAAAACCCTGAAGAATTGCAGGCCCATTTACTCCATCTGTGGTACACGGCAGGGGTAGACAGAAGCAAGGGTGTGTGAGACTCCAGTTACTGAATATAATGATTCTTCTGGGCATCAAGGGCTAACAAAACATGTGTTAGCATGCACTATGGGGTTTAGTGTCTTCCACAAAGTGAGAAATACTATAGCTAAACAAAAACTGTCTAGAAAACAAATTTATTCCGTTCTGATCTTAAGTTCTTCCCAAAGCATCTGATATCTTTTTATAAAAATCATTAAAATTAATTGATAGTTTTCAATTTTGATTGATTTATTTTCTATAACTAGCAGCCTCGGTTCCATAATTTTCAAATGTGCCTTTACAAAAAGAAAAAAATAACATCAATACAAATACATACTGAGAGTAGAATCAGTGAGGTTGTGTCTTTGAAACGTCCAGCAATTACAACTAGGAAAAAACAGAAAAGAGCAAACAGTACAAGGAGACAATGTCATTATCACAGGCTAGTCATGGATTCCTTTTAAGCAGTAACTTGTTCAAGCAGTGCAATAATTATGTGATCGTCAGTCATTTGACTGAGGATCCACATCTTAGATCCAAATGGTGTTCAGGCTCAGCTATTCACCAGTCTCAGTCTAAGCCAGGCATTTGAAGTGTTAAAAATCAAAGCTGGAGGCTCTTGAATAAGAGACCATCCTGATAGCTATCAACCTTAAAGTGGTAATGGAAAGACATTTAAGAATTTTCAGAATCAAGGCATATTAGAAATTATATTTGCTATTAATTCTACTTAGCCACCTCATTGTTTAAGAGAGACATGGCTATAAAAAGAAAAGTCAATATAATAAACGCTAAATCAAATCCAAGTTCACAATTCTTGTATTGACACCTTGTTTATCAGCTTCTTTGTTCTTTCTCATTTTACTACCCTTTTCCAAGTTATGAGTCTGTATGTACTAGTTGTACCTTTATTTGCCTTTTTCTGTGTACATAGGAATGCTAAATAAGTGGTATCAGAAGCCATGGCAATTAATTTACTCATATTATCATCTATCTATCTATCTATCTCTACAAATTTCCTTCATATTCCAAGAGTGATTTGAGGTAGGTTTAATGGGGTACGCTTAGTAAGAGAGTGAAAAATAGACAGACAGACTGACCATTGTGGAAATTGAATCAAAATGAAACCGAGGCTAGCCAATTTAAATGAACTAAGGCATCAGTTCCCTGTACAAAATTTGTGACATAAAGTCATGCATAATGTTTCCAAGTGTTCTAACATCCTAATTGTCCAAATATGTAAAGAAAGAAAAAAAAAAAAGATTTGGCAGTGTCACAGATTGAATTGTGTCCCCCCAAAATATCTGTCAACTTGGCTAGGTCATGATTCCCAGTTCTGTGTGATTGTCTACCATTTTGTCATCTGATGTGATTTCCCTGTGTTGTAAATCCTATCACTATGATGGTAATGAGGTGGATTATTGGTAGTTATATTGATGAGATTTACAAAATTAGATAGTATCTTAAGGCAGTCTCTTTTGAGATGTAAAAGAGAGAGGTGAACAGAGAGACATGTGGACCTCATACCACCAAGAGAGCAAAACTGGGAGCAGAGCACATCCTTTGGACCCAGGGTCCCTGTGCCTGAGAAGATCCTTGACCAGGGGAAGATTCATGAGAAGGACCTTCCTCCAGAGTTGATAGAGAGAGAAAGCTTTTCTCTGGAGCTGATGCCCTGGATTTGGACTTGTAGCCTATTAGACTGGGAGAGAATAAACTTCTCTTTGTTAAAGCCATTCACTTGTGGTATTTCTGTTATAGCAGCACTAGACGACTAAGACAGGCAGCATCTGCAAGATTTCATAAAAGAAATATTTCCCAGAGAAACTCAGTTTTTCCTATAAGTATGGGTTGAAAGAGAATGCATTGAACCAGGGGCAGCACTGTTACCAAATCACAACAATAAATATGAGAAACAATCATCTAAGACCTTTCTTTATAATATCCCTCATTACAGCTTGATGGCAAGTTGTCAAACACAATGCAGTGTAAGCACTATTGGAGGGCTGTAACTTTTAACTATGCAATGTCCTAATGCTGCTTTAGATTCAGAAAGATATTTTGGACATCTGAAAAAATACATTCTTCAAACAATTTTCCATGAATACTATTTCTCATAATGGAGATTTTATCATTAATAATTGAACAATTATAGGTTTTGGATAGCAAAAAAGATAAACACGAAGACTCTGGAAAAATGAGATAAATCTACATTCACCAAATAACACAAAAAAATTTTTTAGATGTCTTTTAAAATCATTTTAGGAGCTGTATGTATTGCTATAGTGTAGAATATGTGCTTAAAATATGAAAATGATAGTTCAGCTTTAGTGTCCCAAAACCTAACTTTCAATAAACACCTGAAATAGATGGGCTGACATTATTTCCATTTTCCAGGTTATTTGTGTCCCTGGTTTTTTGTTTGTTTGGAATTTTATATAAGTGATCAGGTAGATTTTCATGAAGAGAGAGAAATCTATTCTAAAAACTCTTAAATGGTGGACCTAATGTCAATTTTGGTCAAGAGGCTATAATGAATTATTAAAGGCATAGTATGTAGGACATAAAAGAGGAAGAAGTGATCACTAAAACCAAGCATTAATTCAATAATAATATTCTGGACTACCTGTCTTTCCTTATTTAGAGTTTTGTTTTAAAATTAGGGAAAGGTAATATATATAATACATTCAAACTTGAAGTATGTTATACTGTCCTTCATCATGTTCTTGAGAACAATATGGTACATTGTGTCACTTCCAAAGGCATCAGCATGTGGTCTAGTAAACCCCTGGGATCACTCATGTTGATTATAAAATGAAGCCCCCAGAACATTTTGGAGATGAGTGGGAAATTATATGGGCACTGTTGGGTGCTTGTCCAGTATTTCTACACACCCATGAGCCCAGCTTAATTTTGTCACCTGTAAATTCACTATGCCCTACCTCTTTGGTGGGTATATCCAATTGTACTTAGGATGGTGTGGAGCCCTGGTTGCAGGTGGTTAAGAGCTTGGCAGCTAACCGAAAGGTCGGCAGTTTGAATCCACCAGCCGCTCTTTGGAAACCCTATCGGCAATTCTATTCTGTTCTATAGGGTTGCTATGAGTCAGAATCGACTCTATGGCAACGAGATTTTTATGGGTTAGGATGATATGGATTTGGGAAAAGAGATATAACCTTAAGGCATGTATAAAAACTGAATTTATTTTAAAGATAGATCTGTGAAAAATGAAAAAAGCTTAAAAGTGTGAAAACAAAACAAAACCAAGTTAGGGTAGGGTGAGATATTTTCAGATGTAGTATAATGTTATTGAAATGATATTTGGATTATCTAACTTTATTTCCATATCTTGAGTAAGAATCTGCATCCTAAAATTGTATTAGTTTCTTAGCCATAAATCCTAGGTTTTCTTGGAGGGTCACAATTGCACTTCACATTTGTTTATGTTCCTACTGGAGTCCTCAGACCATGTGTTCAATTATCTGGCTGGAAATACATATTGTTGTAGATATTGGTAAGGTCACTTATTTTTTATGCTTCCCTTCCCCCTCTGTCCTTTGTTTTAATCTAAAATTTAAATACCAATCTAACTTAACTGTGTGTGTTTCAATAGGTTAAAGACTATTTAAGATGAAGAGTATTTGGAAAAGTATGATTTTTTTATAGTATTCTAACTAATCTGAGTCTAGCAATGCCCCTGCTAACATGATGTAAACCACTTTTTCTGATGGGAGTTAGTGTGTTAAATTACATTCTAACACTAAGAAAATTAAGGCACAAGTTAAATCTTTCATTCGTTTATTTATGCTATGAGAACTTTCCATTTTTCATAGTCTGTTGATTATCTTTGAATTAAATCTCATCTTAGGTTTAACTTGCTGAGGAATCTCTGTAAAGAAATGGAACTAAAATAATCTTGGCAAAATATAAACAAAGCGCAAGTACAGACATCTCCCTGTACAGCCAAGGGCCTACAACTTACCAAAAAATGGTTCCACAACAAAAAAGAAAAAAAAACATATATTGAGAAAGGATCCCTGGTGACACAATGATTAAGAGTTGGGCTACTAGCTGGCGGAAGGTCAGTGGTTCCAACCTATCAGTGGCTCCGCAGGAGAAAAGACCTGGCAATTTGCTCCCATAAAAATGGTTGTTGTTAGACAACCTCGAGTCAACTCTGACTCGTAGCAACCCTATGACAACAGAACAAAACACTGCCCAGTCCTGCACCATCCTCACAATCGTTGTTATGCTTGAGCCCATTGTTGTAGCCACTGTGTCAATCCATCTAGTTGAGGTTCTTCCTCTTTTTCACAGACCCTCTACTCTACCAAGCATGATGTCCTTCTTCAGGGACTTGTCCTTCCTGATAACATGTCCAAAGTATGTGAGACAAAGTCTCACCATCCTTGCTTCTAATGAGCATTCTGGCTGTACTTCTTCCAAGACAGAATTGTTTGTTAGACTAAGTCTCACCATCCTTGCTTATAATGAGCATTCTGGGCTGTACTTCTTGCAAGACAGATTTGCTCATTCATGGTATATTCAACATTCTTCACTAACACCCTAACTCATAGGCATCAATTCTTCTTTGGTCTTCCTTATTCATTGTCCAACTTTCGCATGAATGTGAGGTGATTGAAATGGCTTGGATCAGACACATCTTAGTCCTTAAAGTGACATTTTTGCTTTTTTTTTTTTTTTTTTTTTAACACTTTAAAGAGTTTTTTTTGCAGCAGCTTTGCCCAATGCAATGCGTTGTTTGATTTCTTGACTGCTGCTTCCATGGGCGTTGATTGTGGAACCATGTAAAATGACATCCTTGACAACTTCAATCTTTTCTCCATTATGATGTTGCTTATTGGTCCAGTTGTGAGGAGTTTTGTTTTCTTTATGTTGAGGTGTAATCCATACTAAAGGCTGTATTCTTTGATCTTCATCAGTAATTGCTTCAAGTCCTCTTCACTTTCAGCAAGCAAGGTTGTGTCATCTGCATAACGCAGGTTATTATTGAGACTTCCTTCAGTCCTGATGCCCTGTTCTTCATATAGTCCAGCTTCTAGGATTATTTGCTCAGCATACAGATTGAAAAGGTATGGTGAAAGGATACAACCCTGATGGATACCTTTCCTGATTTTAAACCAGGCAGTATCCTCTTGTTCTATTTGAATGACTGCCTTTTGATCTATGTACAGATTCTGCATAAGCACAATTAAGTGTTCTGGAATTCCCATTATTCATAATGTTATCCATAATTTGTTATGATCTACACGGTTAAATGCCTTTGCATAGTCAATAAAACACAGATAAACATCTTTCTGATATTCTCTGCTTTCAGATGTTAATTTTAAAAGTGAATATTGGAAACAAAATAACCAAATATAGGTTAGTGGTTTAATAAACTTTAGTGCAGTGTACTGTGCAATACCAAAAAGCATGTTACAGGAGTATGTTAAAACAAAATATTAAATAGTAAATATGGTTGGAGAAATAGTTTCAAAAGATAATTCTTTAGGTTTGTGAATAAAGTCAATTTTCATGTCCCAAAATAACGTTTGAATTGAGAAGCATGAAGCTGATACTGTTTTTCTCCTACTTTCATGCAAAAGGCTCAATAGTTTGTCGTTTTCTGGTTCAGTATTAAAATTAGCAGCTAAAATTAGCAACCTTGTTATGAATTTAGTTAAAAAGAATTGTTATGAATTTAGTTGAGGATAATCCCATGTTAGAGACAAGAAATTGAGGCTTAATCCATCTAAGTAATTGGCCAATATCCTAGTTAGTGAGTGCGGAAGCCAAGGTGTGAACCATGTAGTTTGATGCCAGATAGCAAACTCTTAACGGCTAGTTGTAACACCTTCATACATTGTTGGATTAGTAAATAAGCGTGTTGGATTTGTAAACAATGGTTGTTGTTACTTTATGGACTTTAGAGGAACAGAAATAGAGAATTGAAGGATGTAACAGAGTATTATGAGGAAAATAAAGTAGAAGGCAACCAGAAAAAAGTTATAAATGCAATAACAAACTTGATTATTTTCCCTATCCAAGGACGATGTTTATTTCCTGACCGTTGACATGTCAGCTGAACACTCAATGTGAACATCCAAATTCACCTTAAATCAATGAATACATAGAGTGCTTATTATGTGCAGACACCTTCCCAGGAATTAGGATGCAAAATATCGACTCCCAGAATTCAGTCTGGCTGTAGAGACAGCTCAGTAAAATAAAGTGGGACAGAACATTACCCACTTACAGGGTACCGCTATGAGTCCTGTAACTCAGTCTAAGAATTAGGAAAGACCCTCTGTAGGAAGTAAATTGAGATGAATTTTATAGTATAGGTAGAGGTTCCAGAAAGAGGAGGCATCATGAGCAAAGACAAGGACATCTTGAGAGTGAACGTTGTGTTCAAGGACCACAAGTACGTCTTGAGTGCAGCGTCATTATATATGCGAGGTGGAGGGATGAGAGATGAGGCTTTCCATAAGCGGATAAGAATTACATGAGGAAGGCTTCGGATGCCCTTTTAAAATACTGAGATGTTTTCCTGAAGACAATGGGAACCGTGAAACAGTTTCTAGCTGGAGTGGGGAGGTGAGAGGGGAGGGGAAGATGAGCCCTCTGTGTTAAAAATATGGTTTTGATAGCAGCTTTGAGAGTACATTGCAGAGGTATTTTCTAGAGGCTGAAAGACCATTTCTTTCTTTATCTTCTATTTTTTTAAATGTATTTCAGGTGAAAGTTTACACAGTACATTAACCAAAAACCAAACCCATTGCTGTCAAATGGATTCCGACTAATATCCACCCTGTAAGACAGAGTAGAACTGCCCCATAGGGTTTCTGAGAGTGGCTGGTGGATTCAGACTGCTCACCTTTTGATTAGCAGCCACAGCTCTTGACCACTGCACCACCGGGGTTCCACGTAGTAAATTAGGTTCCCATTAAATAATTTTTGTACGGATTGTTCCATGACGTTGGTTACAATTTTCAGAATGTGTCAGCACTCTCATTATTTCCGTTCTGTTTGTTCTATTTCTATTTATCTAGCTTCCCTACCCCTACTTGCCTTTAAAGACCATTTCTGAGGTTAGTGGATCCAAGGCCAAATTAATGCAAGTTGACTTGGAGAGGAAAGGTGTAACTTAATTAGAATTGGCAGGTCCCATCCTAATGGAATGGTATACAGCCGAGGGAAAAATGAGTATAAACTTCTTAAATTTTTTTTTATTTCTCCAAAATCTTTAGATTCAGTATTTATTTTGAGTACCATATCTGTATATCCATACAGTTGCCCCCTTAACACATAGTTCTTACACATCACTGCAAAATGAACCGCACACCCTTACTCCCCAAACCTCTTATCCTCCTACATTTCCTGTTTTGAGTAACATAGAGATATATGAATATAATTGAGGTTCAACAGAAGTAAAACCACTTGTAGAATAGAAACTTAGTATCTTGCCAACTAAATGAAGACTGGCCTTATTTAAATTGTTTTCATGTAGACTTGATATTGACAAATACTAGTAAGAAATGAAGACAGAAACACTGATGTGGGGGCAAGTAAACAGTTTATTTTCCTACATAAATATTGATACCTTTGAATAATTCAAACAATCATGACCATAATGTAACTATTTAAAAACTTGTCTTGATAATGAGAAAAAGGCTTTTCTAAAAATATAAGTTACAGGTAGATCTTAAACCAATATTCTCTTTCATAAATAATTTTTCAGAGCTCATTAACTCAATTGATAATACCTTAGTTGAGTGTAATATCTTTCTGTGAAGGTAATACATTACTTGAAAAATCTAGTCCCCATTCTATAGTTTAACTTTCCACCAGACTAATTAATAAAAATATATTTGACATCAAATGATTCAATTATTTCTTTTCTTCCAAGGGCTCTTTTTGCCCATTCCCTACAAAATATGTCATATATTACCAGTTAATTACCACTTGAGATTTTTTCCTCTTTGGTGGGGAGAATGACTTCCATAATATATTCATCTTTTTCTAATAAACTCATTTGATAGTTTAAAATACGAAAGCATAGTTTAAAAGTGAAAGTGAACAATGGATACGATAAAATGTGGTGAGTGTTAAAGTGGACAATGGAGGGATGTTTTTATTAGATTAGAAGTATTATTTCTTACAACTGAAGATACAAATTATGCGGTGCTGTAATGTTCCTTTCAAGCCCACAGGATAAAATTTGCATATCTAAATTGGATCAGGCCAAATGGGTTTGCCTGGTCTCTCTGCCCTGAGCAGCAATTAGCCTGAAAAAGCCTGCAGGTGGATCCCAATAGTGAGTTTTAAAAGTCCATATTCAAGAGTCTTCACATATGTGTGTGTGTGTACATGTGTATGCATGTATATATATACGCACATATAGTCAATTTGTTTATTTCAATTTTAATTTCTTAGATACACTGACAGCAAATTCTTCTACCTCCTTCTTATAAACTATTGTTCACGTGATTTTTTCATTTTGTGTAATTTTTAGAGTCTTCTTTCTGTTCATAGTGCCCCACACTGTTTTTCTTTCACTAGAATTTCTCTGCCGGCTGATTTTTCAGAATGTGATAAATATTTTAAACTTTTAGTTCTGAATGAAATTATCCTTATATATTCATAAGTTATGCTTTCCTTTCCATTTATATTTAAGCAAAATAGCTGAAATAGTTAATAAAGAATAAAATGAATTTTATTGGAATATTTGTTACCTGAAAAGATCCTACATATTATTTCTTAAGTTCAAATTATTCATTCTGTTTTGTCTCTTTATCCATAGTTGTATCCATACAACTAAATTTTCCAAATAATCAATCCACTAATTGGCAGGTACAAAGTTGTCTCAAAATGGAATATGCTTAAATTTAAGTATTTACGTATATATTTGGCTTACATTTTAATTTTTAATGGAATAAAAATTATATTTGTATTTCAGGAACTTTGAAATCTTATCATGGTTGATTACTTTCACACATTTGTAAGTTTAGAGACAATGAATACAATGTGGAAATAATGTACCTCATGGTTAGGATTTAAACAAGAATCCCATGTTCAAAACACCTGACACTAACCAAACCAACCTGCTGCCCTCAAGTCAATTCCAACTCATTGGGCCTATATATTTTTAAGAATTAAAATAAATCCAAAGACTTAATAAGCCAAGAATATCTAATGCTCTTTCAGTGTTTTTAAAAATTGGAGATATTTTTGTTATTCTATAATATGTAAAATACACATATATTATATTTGAGTATAGAAAATTGTATGTTTTATTCAAATACAGATAGTCCCTGACTTTCACGACAGGGTTTCATTTTGACGACTCCATTGTAAGTCAGTTCTGACATAAGTGGAATACTTCATTTTTTTTTCTTTTAGTTTTCATTATTATTGCCTTTTATTATCAGTATCTTTATAAATTTGACCCTTATTTGTCTTTGGGAGTTGAAAACATTACATATAAACTTACGGATATATTTTAATACATACATACATAAAAGATACACAAATCATAAAAATTTACTCCAACAGTGAAGAGGTGGATGAGGTTGGCATTTTCTCAGTTGTGGTAATAACTCCACTTGTGGAAGGTTCTGGATCATCAGGATTATCCCTGGGGATGGGGATGGCACTTCTAGTCAGAAAATTAATGAAAGTCATCTGTATGATCCTTTTTTTCTTGATATATTTTGTAGTAACATCTCACTGCTTCTTAAATTTGCCTATTGTCTTTAACAAAGCGATCAGCATTTGGGTCCTTGTTTTCAAGCAACTGAAGCCCCTGCTTTAGTTTAGAAAAATTTCCAGCTAATCTTTTTACTGTAAAATATTTGACAACTTCTCTCTTTCCTCTTCCTCATTATTTCTTTCCTCTTCAAAATCCAGTAAGTCCTGATCTGTTAATTCTCCTTCTTCATGATCTATGAGCTGCTCCACATGGAGATTATCAAGTTCTAAATTCAGCATTCTTGCATATGGACTACGTTTCCGCCACATTATCCTGATCAAGTGCTTGGAGTGTGTCCACATAACTCAGCAGTTTTTCATATCCCCTGCATGCATTTTCCCATAACTTCCTCCCAGGAAGATACAATGTTCCAAATAACACTGAAGAATATTTTAATTCTTCCAGAAACCACAAATGCTACCATACCTCCAACTGTTGCAGCTGTTGTCTGAGTAAATGTAGTCCATAGGTAGTATGCCTTGAAGTTTGCAATTGTACCTTGATGTATAGGATGAATCACAGTTGTCATATTGGGAGGTAGATACAACACGGTCACATCTTGATTTAGATCATCTATGAGAGAAGGATGTCCTGGGGCATTATCAGATAGCAGCAGAATCTTGAAAGGAATGCTCTTTTCAAGGCAGTAGGCGTGCACTTCTGGGATGAAACAATTAAAAGACCAGTCTTCGAATAACACAATTATCATCCAGGCCTTGAAGTTCCTCCTGTAGTAGAACTGGCCGCTTATTTTTGTCAATTTTTTTTTAACGTTCAGGGTTTTCAGAACGGTAAACAAGAAAAGGTTTTAATTTAAAGCCAGCAACATTTCCTCCAAACAACAGCGTGATTCTGTCTTTTAAAAGCTTTGAGACCAGGCATCGATTTCACCTCTTTGTGAATATGGTTTGTTCTGGATCCTCTCCCAAAACAATCCTGTTTCGTCCACATTGAAAATCTGCTTCAGTAGATATTCTTCATCTTGTATTATCTTGTCCGGCTCATCATTGAGTTTTCCGGCAGTTTCAACATTGGCATTTCCTGCTTCTCCAGTTATATGCATGTTATGTAAGCCAAATCTGCCTTTGAAGCAATAAAATCAGCCCTTGTTGGCCTTAGAGTACTCGCAGTATTATTCTCCTTGCTGTTCCTTCAAGTTTTCAAAAAGGCTATGTGCCAGCGTTTGAATTGTCAGTAAACTCATAGGAATCCTCTTCTGGATTTGGTCTTCTGTCTAAATCATCAACAGCTTCTCCATCTCATGGATTGACCCTTGCCTCTTCTTTGTTAAAATTGTTGATTTTATGCCAATTGCTCCTTGAACTGTCTCTAAAATTCTATTCTTATCCTTAATGATTGTTGAAATGGTCCAATGAGACAGTCCTTCCTCACCTGCTGTTTTGCTGACTTTCTTTCCATTATCATAGGCCTTAATGATCTTCAGCTTTATATCCGTGCCTAGGGCCTTCTTTTTTGGATTAGAACTTTCAGTGACATTACTTCTTTTGCTTGACATGTTGTTGGGGGTATAACAGTGCAGGTGTTACAGTCAGGGAAACTTGAACAGCTCGTCTTCAAATTAACAATTGATGCTTCTTATAGTACAAAATGTTAAATAAGATCACACTGTGGAATCCACCAGGAGCTTCTTGGAAACTCTATGGGGTAGTTCTACTCAGAATCGACTCAATGGCAATGGGTTTGATTTTTTTGGTCTACAATGAAGTTGGCATCAATGTCATAACAATGAAGTCATAGTCGGAATGGCCGTTGGGCTCATGCAAAGTTCAATTGTAGTATGTCTTTGGAATTGAACATTGTGACTCTTGACACCGACACCGACTTCATTGTAGAATAGGCCATAGCCTGGTATATGGCAGTTTTTTGAACAGTAAATCATAAAATTGAACATCTGCGAGTGAATATCTGAGAATGATAACATCAGCATATTACGTGCTGCAACATTGTATATAGTATATATTACTAATGATAAGATGTACAAATAAAACAAAATGGATAATAGTGTAGTTTATCATGACTCAAGCATATTTTAAATCAGGTACTACATGTATCATAAAATTGTGTCTATGATGCCTGTCTTGATTTCTCATTGATAAAACATCCAGTTTATAGATCACCTATTCTTTAATTTTATCAATTTTAATCTAAATTTACCTTTTACACAATTTATTTTGGAGTGTATGTTTTGTTTTAAATAGCCTTGTTTGGACATGTTATCCAGGAGGGACTAGTCCCTGGAGGAGGACATCGTGCTTGGTAAAGGAGGGAGTCAGCAAAAAAGAGGAAGATGGATTGACACAGTGGCTGTGACAATGGGCTCAAGCATAACAGCAATTGTGGGTATGGCACAGGACTGGGCAGTGTTTCCTTCTGTTGTACATAGAGTCGCTATGAGTCGGAACTGACTTGACGGCACCTAACAACAATATATGAAGGGTAAATTAATAAAAAAATTATCCCTTAAAATAGTGTTTTTATTTCTACTAAAATGGTAATTTCATTATTTGAAAAAACCCTCCAGAAAATTAAAAAAAAAAAAAATGAAATGCAATAATGCAACACAAGTACTACTATTGTTTTAATTATTTAGGGTGAAATTGACTCCGGACCAAGTTGAAAATTTTATAGAGTGGATTCACCAATGTTTTTGTACCATGTCTTCCATAATTTTTGGTTTCATAGTGGCTCCTGTACTGCCTATATACCCTCCAGTTCCCCAGTTTTAATTTCTTTTTCTACTTCTTTTCTTACAGAGTGAGAGAACTTAAGAGAACTCTTTGTATAAACAAATGAATCATGACTTGGCAACATTTAGACTTTTAAAAGGGAACTATTTTAGGATACTGGAAAACTTACATACTCTGTCGTTACTGATTTTATGTAAGAGCAGTGACAATCCGGTCTCGGGCATATTTGGTGTATATTATTCGTGACAAAGACATATAATAAATATACATATGTATTATACATGCGTGCATATAGTATGTAATTACATAACATGTACTATTATATAAGGAGCCCTAGTGGTGCAATGGTTAAGTGCTCGGCTGCTAGCCAAAAGGTCAGTAGTTTAAACCCACCAGCTGCTCCTTTGCAGAAAAAGTGGCAGTCAGCGTCGTTACAGATTTACAGCCTTGGAAACTCTATGGTGTAGTTCTACTCTGTCCTATAGGGTTGCTATGAGTTGGAATCAATTTGATGGCAACTGGTTTGTTTTGTTTTTTATTGTATAATATATGCACGTATGTATATATATGCACATGTATATATATATTTTCAAATATACGTTAAGTTGATTCTAATTATTTAATTCATATGAGTATTGTCTTTCAACTGGGTTCTAGTTTCTTGGGCACATGGAATGCTCTGTTTTTTTTCTGCTCAGTTCTAAGTCCTGGGCAAGGAGTCAATACTGATTTGGTGATTCTTTGAAGAAATATCTAGAAACAAATTGAAATTGTCAAAACTGTTTAAATATTATTAAATCAACTATAACTGGAGTATATTTAAAAAATCTTTTTGGAGAGTAATTTGACAATATCTAGTAAAGATGTGCATGCTTGTGATCAAGCAATAATACCATGTAAGGATTTTCAATGGAGAGACACTCTTGCACATCTGCACAGGGGATATACACAAAAGTGTTCAGGGCAGTGTTGGTTTTTAATAGCAAAATATTAGACTCAGTCTAAATGGTCACCAAAAGGAAGACTGCATAAATAAAATGTAGTATGTTTATTCAATAGATTTCAAAGTGAGTAACATTATCATCAATGTCAATGCAGATAGATCTTAAATTCATAATGTTGAGTGAAAAAGCAAGCTATAAAAACATGTATACAGTCTGACACCATTTATATAAAGTTTGGAAATCTCACAATGGCTAAACATGGGTATATGTAAGTAGAAAAAAATGGATTAGAAGGTATATTAGTTCGAGTTGCTGAGGAGCTACCCTGAGGCAAAGCTTTTAAGTGAATTTGGGAGATGAGCCCAAGAAATACCAACAGGGCAGTGTGGGAAATGAAACAGTGAAGCGAAGAAAGCCAGTAAAGCCTGTGTTATCGAGTTCCACTGTGGGTGACGTGAACATAATCATGGTGGAGACTTCTGGAAGACTGTGTGGAAAAGCTACCTAGGAATTATCTCACTTAAGGGGCCAGGGACACCAACTTCCATCACTTACTAGTTAAGGGCTGCTAGAAGGTGGGGGGTGGCCTATTTCTTGGGACTTCTGACCTACTGCACATGGGCCAGGCAGGATGGACTCTAGCAGTAGAGATAGTGCTAAGCAAAGAGATGCAGGTGCCGACAGTTCTGAGTCAGACAGACCAGTGGTAAGTGCTGGGGATCCCCCAGGGATACCTATTAAATTCATGACTGATTTTGCTGGTAGGGATTAGAGGTGGGAGAGGAATGACATTGAGTCTGGAAACAAATTGGATTTATATGATTTTCTTTCTTATTTAATTAATAAAAATACTTATGTAAATATGGCAACAAGTTAATGATTTCCAGTTATGGTTGTGAGTGCACAGATGTTTGTTATGGTATATTTAAATGTTTTCCTAAAATTTGAAAAAGTTTGTAAAATAAAAAACAAACAAAAGAAGTCAACTCTCAGCACATATGGAAAGGCTGAGAGTAGAAATGTGGATTATGAACTCCTTGAGATATGACATCATCTAACTTTGATTACCAGGAGACTTACACAGAATCTTGGAGGAAGTTTATAAAATAAATGACAGAATTAATTAATTATGGATTCTGTTTGATAAAGCCATGACTCTATAGACGTTCTAGGCCAGCTGTGAGTCAGGGTTTTTGACTTTAGCCACTATCAATATACTTCTTTCTAATTTCCCTAATGGACTTTGGCATTGACTGAGTGGGAAATTTAATGTCTGTTCTTAATTGACCATAGCATACAATACTGGCATCTAAAAACATAGATCCTGGATAATTGCAGGTTTCCTCTAGGGGATGTGAGTGACCAAGAGTATATTTAAGAAGCTGGTTATAAAGAGCCTTGACAGTGCTCTAGATATATGACAGTAAGTCTTTGGAGGTGAGTTGTCCTTTTGTTTGTTACTTTGAGAAAACCGTTTTAGATTCAATTGTGGTGACACCTTCATCTGTGTCCTTGTACAGAATTGCTAACAAACGGTATGTATATGTGTCTTCTTCCCCTTTATTGTTACTATTACAAAGGTGGTGGTGCTGCCAAACATTTCCTCTGAATAGAAAAAAAACACAAGAGGAGATGAGTGACCCATGGGGCTCACCCTACTCCAAAATGTAACCAGAAAATATCCCAACAGCCCATGAAACCTCTTTGAAACAACCTTTGGGCAGAAATCTACTTCACATGAACCAGTTCATGCTACATTGTCTAACCAGCATGATCTGAATTTTATCAGCCTTACTAATAGCTATTCTCCCTTTTACCAACGACTATGAAATATTAGGTGAGTAATAAAGTATGCATTTTCTTTTCTTTATTCTTTTGAAGGGAATAGAGCTGATACATCCAAAATGAAAAGTCAGGAAATGTGAATGCTTCAAATTATACAGAAAACTATACTTCATAGAAAATATCATTTGAAATAAACTCAAGGACTTTTGATTGAAAAAGAAACATGTGCTTTCTCTTCCTTACATAATTATTATGTGAAAGAATTCCTTTTTAGAATGAAAACCACTTCCAACACCAAGAGTATTTTTAAGAGTTTTAAAATGTAGTTGTTTTCAAGATACTGTCTGAAAGTAAAGCGTGGCAAAATAAAATTTCAAAAGTCTACAGGGCACATAACATTTTGTGTTGTATATAATTTACAGGTTTAAAAACTTACTAGTTGATTTGCTTTGATCCCAGATAACAAGACAAGCTTGCAAAAGTAAAGGACCAAATACCAACCCCAGACTTCCTACTGATTCAGTTTTTGCCTTAGGCAGTATGTAATGCCAGTGTGTTTCAGATTCTAAGTCTGAAACTTGATGTTTCCTTGTCAACATTCTTCAATTGGATGTGGTGTGAGCTTTACCTAATTAGTAACTGCGAGGGATTCTGAAACTGCTGTGTTTGTCTGTCACGTACTCCTTTGCCACAGAGTTTTTTTGGTATGGAAATCATAGGCAAGGATGACTTGTGTTTGTTAACCAGTAAATGCTAAGTTTTGCCCAATTTTTCTGTATGTTTGCAGCACATGATTTAAAGCTGTCAAAGCATTAAAACTGAACATGGGAGTAGAAATTCTCTAAGAAGTACTCATACTTAATATTTGTATATGTACATATGGCTTGTATCTGTGATACCTATCATGAAGTGTGGAGCTCATTTTGTACAATGTTTTGAGCCTAGTGACAAACTTTTTATTTTTATTTCTTAATTGTACTTCAGGTGAAAGTTTACACTGTAAATTAGTTTCTCATTCAAAAATTATACACAGTTTTTTTTTTTTTTATCACATTGGTTGCAATCCCTGCAATGTGTCAGCAGTCTCCCCCTTTCCACCCTGGGTTCTCTGTGTCCATTCATCAAGGTTTCCTGTCCCTTCCTGCCTTCTCATCGTTACTTTTGGGCAGGTATTGCCCATTAGGTCTCCTCTACTTGATTGAAGCACATTCCTCACATGTGTTATTGTTTGTTTTATAGGCTGTCTAATCTTTGGCTGAAAGGTGGACTTTGGGAGTGGCTTCAGTTCTGAGTTAGCAGGGTGTCTGGGGGCTAGAGTCTCAGGGGTCCCTGCAGTCTCTGTCAAACCATTAAGTCTGGTCTTTTTTTGTGAATTTGAATTTTGTTTTACGTTTTTCTACCACTCTGTCCAGAACCCTCTATTGTGATCCTAGCCAGAACAGTTGGTGGTGGTAGCTGGGTATCATCTAATTCTTCTAGGGGGAAGCTGATGGAGCCTGTGGTTCTATGATCCATTAGTTCTTTGGACTAATATTTTCCTTGTGTCTTTGGTTGTTTTCATTCTCCTTTGTCCCAGATGAAATGGGACCAACAACCATATCTTGAAGAAGGAATTTTAGAGAAAATGACAGTGTGGCTGCTGTAATTCAACAACAAAGGATCAAGGCAGAGTCAAGGAATCTTGTCAAATGAAAAGCTAAATTTTCTAAAAGTTTATTGAGGAGACATTTAATATCCCATGATGAAATTTTCCATCAATAATAGAGATGAGTCCTCATTCATTACTTTGTCTTAAAGAGAAAGACATTCTACAAAATTCTATGCTTGCCTATTTCTTCAAATTCATAAATCTTCATTCTCTCTCCTTTTTTTCCCAGTTATCTGGTTTTCATCAATTTGTCATTTCAGTTTTTTGGAGGACTTTTGTGTTTGATAAAACTGTATTTAGTAAAGTGTCAATTAGAAACTTAGTTTTCCATTTTCTTTATTTTACTTCTACTTTTTGGGAGATTGACTCTACTTTCCCAGTAAAACTTGTTTAATTTCTCTTTCTGTTATCATCTTCTTAAGTTCCGTGTGTTACTTCTTAGGCTCTGACCCTTCCTGTTTGATAGCATCCCATTTCTATATCTTGATTTCATTTCCTTCCTCTCTGAACGTATTACTGATTTTATTTTTCCTTCCTTCATTTTTTAATTGTGTGTGTGTGTTAGTTTCTCTTTCTTTAGAGGCTTTTCACTGATCTTCGGTCAGTATGTGAGAATGAAGTACTAAAAATCAAGTTGGAAACTATAAGGACATGGGCAAATCTGTTGATTGGCTAACTGTATAGACTCCAATTATCAGAATCTGTTGATTTTTTCTCAGTCACCTTCTTGGATAATATGTGCCTTGCTTATGGCATGCTGAGAGCTGAATGAAGGGAGGGATTGAAGTTTTCCAATACAGTATATTATTGTTAGGTATTATCCAGTTGAGTCTGACTCATAGTAACTCTGTGTACAACAGAATGAAACATTTCCCAGTTCTATGCCATCCTCACAATTATTGCTATGTTTGAGTCAATTGTTGCAGCCCATGTGCCAATCCGTCTCATTGAGGCTCTTCCTGTTTTTCGCTGACCCTCTATTTTACAAAGTATGATGTTCTTATCCATAGACTGGTCCCTCCTGATAACAAAGCTCATGAGATGAAGTCTCTCCATCCTTGTTTCTAAGGAGCATTCTGGCTGTACTTCTTCCGAGACAGATTTGTTCATTTTTTTGGAAGTCCATGGTATATTCAATATTCTTCACCAACATCATAATTCAAAAGAATCAGTTCTTGTTTGGTATTCTTTATTCATTGTCCAGCTTTCACATGCATATGAGGCAATTGAAAATACCATGGCTGGGATCAAAAAAATAATACACCATGACCAAGTAGGATTCATACCAGGTATGCAAGGATGGTTCAACATTAGAAAATCAATCAACATAATCTACCACATAAATAAAAGGAGAGAAAAGAATCACATGATCATCTCAGTTGATGTAGAAAAGGCATTTGACAAAGTCCAACACCAATTCCTGATAAAAACTCTCAATAAAATAGGTATAGAAGGGAAATTTCTCAACATAATAAAGGGCATCTATGCAAAACCAACGGCCAACGTCATTCTTAATGGAGAGAGACTGAAAACATTCACCATGAAAACAGGAACAAGACAAGGATACCCTTTATCACCACTCCTATTTAACATTGTGCTGGAAGTTCTAGCTAGTGCAATAAGGCAAGAAAAAGAAATAACGGGCATCCAAATTGGTAATGAAGAAGTTAAACTGTCCCTGTTTGCAGATATGATACTATACATAGAAAACCCTAAAGACTCCATGAGAAATCTACTGGAACTGATAGAAAGATTCAGCAGAATAGCAGGATGCAAGATAAACATACAAAAATCAGCTGGATTCCTATACACCAATAAAGAGAACGATGAAAAGGAGATCAGGAAAATAATACCACTTATAATAGCCCCTAAAAAAATAAAATACTTAGGAATAAATCTAACCAGGGATGTAAAAGACCTATACAAAGAAAACTACAAAACACTACTGCAAGACACCCAAACGGATCTACATAAATGAAAAAACATACCATGCTCATGAATAGGCAGACTCAACATTGTGAAAATGACAATTCTACCCAAAGCAATTTACAAATACAACATAATCCCATTCCAAATACCAACAACAGTCTTCAAAGAGATGGAAAAACTAATCATTAACTTTATATGGAAAGGGAAGAAGCCCCGAATAAGGAAAGCACTACTGAAGAAGAAGAATAAAGTTGGAGGACTCACACTACCTGACCTCAGAACCTACTATACAGCTACAGTAGTCAAAACAGCCTGGTATGGTACAACGACAGATACATTGACCAATGGAACAGAATTGAGAACCCAGATGTAAATCCATCAACCTATGGTCACCTGATCTTTGACAAGGGCCCAAAGTCCATCAAATGGGGAAAAGACAGTCTTTTTAACAAATGGTGCTGGAAAAACAGGATATCCACCTGCAAAAAAAATGAAACAGGGCCCATACCTCATGCCATATACAAAAACTAATTCAAAATGGATCAAAGACCTAAATATAAAGCCAAAAACTATAAAGTTCATAGAAGAAAAAATAGGACCAATGCTACACGGCATTAACAGGATACAAACCATAACCATCAACACACAAACCCCAATAGATAAGCTAGATAACTGGGATCTTCTAAAAATCAAACACCTATGCTCTTCAAAAGACTTCACCAAAAGAGTAAAAAAAGAACCTACAGACTGGGAAAAAATTTTTGGACAGTACGAGTCAGAAAAAGGTCTAATCTCCATAATCTACAAGAAAATCCAACACCTCTACAACAAAAGACAAATAATCCTATTAAAAAATGGGCAAAGGAAATGCACAGACACTTCACCAAAGAAGACATTCAAGCGGCCAACAGACACATGAGGAAATGCTCGCGATCACTAGCCATTAGAGAAATGCAAATTAAAACCACAATGAGATACCATCTCACCCCGGCATTAGTGGCATGAATCAAAAACACTGGAAATAACAAATGTTGGACGGGCTGCGGGGAGGTCTGAACTCTTAGGCACTGCTGGTGGGAATGCAAAATGATACAACCATTTTGGACAATGATATGGCGCTTCCTCAGAAAGCTAGAAATAGAAATACCATATGATCCAGCAATCCCACTCCTAGGAATATATCCTAGAGAAATAAGAGTCATCACTGGAATAGATATATGCACACCTATGTTCATAGCAGCATTGTTCACATAGCAAAAAGATGGAAACAGCCTAGACGCCCGTCAACAGATGAATGGATAAACAAACTATGGTACATACACACAATGGAGTACTATACAATGAGAAAGAACAACGATGAATCTGTGAAGCATCTCATAACGTGGATGAAACTGGAGGACATTATGCTGAGTGAAATAAGTCAATCACAAAAGGACAAATATTGTATGAGACCTCTATTGTAAAAACCCATGAAAAAGTTCACACACAAAAAGTAACAATCTTTGTTGGTTACCAGGGATGCGGGTGGGGAGAAAATACTAAATAGGCAGTAGATAATTGGTATCTTTGGTGAAGGGTGAGACAATACACAATACTGGGGAAACCAGCACAACTTGTATAAGGAAAGTTCATGGAAGCTCCATAGACACATCCAAACTCCCTGAGGGACTGAATTGCTGGGCGGAGGGCTGTGGAGACCATGGTCTTGGGGAACATCTAGCTCAATTGGCATAACACAGTTTATAAAGACAATGTTCTACATTCTACCTTGGTGAGTAGCGTCTGGGGTCTTAAAAGCCTGTGAGCAACAATCTAAGATACTCCACTGGTCTCATCCCTTTGGGAGCAAGGGAGAATGAAAAGAACAGGATACAATGAAAAGATTAGTCCGAAGGACTAATGGACCACAGCTACCAAGACCTCCACCAGACTGAGTGCAGTACAGCTAGATGGTGCCCGGCTACCACCACTGACTGTTCTGACTGGGATCAGAACAGAGGGTTCTGGACAGAGCTGGAGAAGGATGTAGGACAAAACTCTAACACATACAAAAAAGACCAGATTTACTGGCCTAAAGGAGACAGGAGAAACCCAGAGAATATGGCCCCCAGACACCCTTTTAGCTCAGTGGTGAAGTCACTTCTGAGGTTCACTGTTCAGCTGGGGATTGGACAGCCCCATAAAACAAAACGGGACTAATGAGGCACAGCAGTCCAGGGACAAGGGCTAGAAGGCAGAAGGGGACAGGAAAGCTGGTGATAGGGAATCCAAGGTTGAGTAAGGACAGTGTTGACGTGTCGTGAGGTTGTTAACCATTGTCATAGGGCAACATGTGTACTGTTTAATGAGAAACTATTTTGTTCTGTAAACCATCATCTAAAGTGAGAATAGCAGCACAATCGGAAGAGCATAGTTGATGTCACTGAACTGTGCGTGTAGAAATTTTTGAAATGGTGTATCTTTGGCTATGTATATTTTCAGCAAAAAAAAAAAATGTTCTAGAAGGGAGAGGGTTGACATGTCGTGGGGTTGTTAACCAATGTCATAAAACAATATGTGTACTACTGTTTAATGAGAAACTATTTCTTCTGTAAACCTTCACCTGAAGTACAATAAAAAATAATAATAAAAGAAAAAAAGAAAATACCATGGCTGGCGTCAGGTACACCTTAGTCCTCAAAATGACATCTTTGCTTTTAACACTTCAGAGAGGTCTTTTGCAGCAGAGTTGCCCAATGCAATACGTTATCTGATTTCATGACTGTGGCTTCCATGGGCGTTGATTGTGCATCCAAGTAAAATGAAATCCTTGATAACTTCAATCTTTTATCTATTTCTCATGATGTTGCTTATTGGTCCACTTGTGAGTATTTTTGTTTTCTTTATGTTGAGGTGTAATCTATACTGAAGACTGTAGTCTTTGATCTAAGTCAGTAAGTGCTTTAAGTCCTCTTGCTTTCAGTGAGCAAGGTTGTTTCATTGCATATTGCAGGTTGTTAATGAGTCTTCCACCATCTCTGATGCTGTGTTCTTCTTCATATAGTCCATCTTCTAGGATTATTTGCCCAGTATGCAGATTGAATAAGTATGGTGCAAAGATACAACCCTGATGCAAACCTTTCCTGATTTTAAACCAGGCAGTATCCTCTTGTTTTGTTGGAATGACTACCTCTTGGTCTATGTGCAGGTTCCTCATCAGCACAATTAAGTGTTCTGGGATTTCCATTCTTCACAATGTTATCCATAATTTGTTATGATCCACACAGTTGAATGCCTCTGCATAGTCAACAAAACACAGGTAAACAACTTTCTGATAATCTCTGCTTTCAGCCAAGATCCATCTGACATGAGCAATGATATCCCTTGATCCATGTTGTCTTCTAAATCTGACTTGAATTGCTGGCAGTTCCCTGTTGATGTACTGCTGAAACTTTATCATACAAATATTACTGGCTTATTAGTAGTTAAAATTCAAATATAATTAGACCACAAAAAATAAATAAACATTAAGTGTCTCCTATATCGTACTTCTTATATGTCTTATATATTTATAATAAATTTCACAAAGATTTGGTTGATAAAGGATATATTACCCTTATAATTTTGATAAATATTGCCAGGTTACCCTGCAAAGATGTTGTACCTCACCATGATCCCATATATAGAGCATGAGATTGCAGGTTTCTCCACAGAATCACCCAAACAGCACTTAGATGCTTCTAGTATTTTTCACCAATAAAAATGGTGACTATGCACATGAACTTCACCAGATAGAATACACAAGAATCAAATCAACTACATCTGTGGTAAGTGAAGATGAAAAACTCAATACCATCAGTCAGAACAAGGCCAGGTGCAACTGTGGAGCAGACTATCAATTGTTCATATGCAAGTTAAAGTTGAAGTTGAAGAAAATTAAAACAAGTCCACAAGACCCAAAGTACAACCTTGATTATATCCCACCTGAATTTAGAGACCATCTGAAGAACAGATTTGATGCATTGAACACTGATGACCAAAGACCAGACGAGTTATAGAATGACATCAATGACATCATACATGAAGAAAACAAGAGGTCATTAAAAAGACAAGCAAGAAAGAAAAGGCCAGAGTGGATGTCAAAATAGACTCTAAAAGTTGCTCTTGAACATCAAGTAGCTAAAGCAAAAGGAAAAAATGATGAAGTAAAAGAGCTGAACAGAACATTTCAAAGGGCAGCTTGAGAAGACAAAATAAAGTATTAAAGTAAAACGTGCAAAGACTTGGAGATAGAAAACCAAAAGGGAAGAACATGCTCGACATTTCTCAAGCTGAAAGAACTGAAGAAAAAATTCAAGTCTCAAGTTACAATATTGAAGGATTCTACGAGGAAAATATTAAATGACGCAGGAAGCATCAAAAGAAGATTGAAGGAATACATTGAGTCACTGTACCAAAAAGACTTGGTTGACATTCAACCATTTCAGGAGGTAACATATGATCAGGAGCCGATAGTACTGAAGGAAGAAGTCCAAGCCACACTGAAAGCATTGGCTAAAAATAACACTCCAGGAATTGATGGAATACCAATTGAGATGTTTCAACAAACGGATTTAGCACTGGAGGTACCCACTTGTCTATGCCAAGAAATTCAGAATATAGCTACCTGGCAAAATGACTGGAAGAGATCCATATTTATGCCCATTCCAAAGAAAGGTGATCCAACAGAATGCATAAATTATTGAACAATATCATTAACATCACACACAAGTAAAATTTTCCTGAATATCATTCAAAAGCAATTGCAACAGGACATCAACAGGGAACTTCCAGAAATTTAAGCTGGATTCAGAAGAGTATGTGGAACAAAGGATATCATTGCTGATGTCAGATGGATCTTGGCTGAAATCAAAGAATACCAAAAAGATGTTTACCTGTGTTTTATTGACTGTGCAATGTCATTCAACTGTGTGGATCGTAACAAATTACAGATAACATTGCAAAGAATGGGAATTCCGGAACACTTAAATTGTGCTCATGAGGAACCTGCACGTAGACCAAGAGGCAATCATTTGAACAAAACAAGGAGATACTGCATGAATTAAAATCAAGAACAGTGTGCATCGGAGTTGTATCCTTTCACCATACTTATTCAATCTGTGTGCTGAGAAAATAATCTGAGAAGCTGGACTATATGAAGAAGAACACAGCATCAGAGTTGGCAGAAGACTCATTAACAACCTGCGTTATGCAGATGACACAACCTTGATTGTTGAAAGTGAAGAGAACTTGAAGCACTTGCTGATGAAGATCAAAGACCACAGCCTTCTGTATGGCTTACACCTCAACATAAAGAAAACAAAAATCCTCACAACTAGACCAGTAAGCAACACCATGAGAAATGGATAAAAGACTGAAGTTATCAAGGATTTCTTTTTACTTGGATGCACAATCACCACCCATGGAAGCAGCAGTCAAGAAATAAAATGATGCATTGCATTGATTAAATCTCCTTCAAAAGACCTCTTTAATGTGTTAAAAACCAAAGATATCACTTTGAGGACTGTGATGGTTAAGATTGTGTGTCAACTTGGCTGGGCCATGATTCTCAGTGTTTATATGTGATTACTCCATGATGGGATCTGCTCTGAGTAGCCAATCAGTTGAAAGGGAATTTCCTTGAGGGTGTGGTTGTGCATCCAAATATAAGCAGACGTTCTCGCTTTTTGCTGGCTCTGGATCCTGTGGGTGCCCCGGTTCATCTGACCTCCAGTTCTTGAGACTTGAGCTATCAGCTTATCTGTTGATTTTGGGATTCATCAATCTTCACAGCCTGTGAGCAGAGCCCTGCTCTCCGACCTGCTGATCTTGGGTTCACCAGCCCCTGCAGCTATGTGAATCAGGAGAAGCCTTGTGGTTTTTCCTGCCAATCTTGGGATTTGTTGATATTCACAGCCTGTGAGCAAGAGCCCTGCTCTCTGACCTGATGATCTTGGGTTAGCCAGCCCTTCCAGCTGTGTGAATCAGGAGAAGCCTCTATCCTAATCCACCGATTTGGGATGTTCCAGCCTCTACAATCACATGAGCCATTTCTTTGATATAAATCTCTCTATATATATTTATACGCTTTACTGGTTTTGCTTCTCTAGAGAACTCAGCCTAAGACAAGGACTAAGGTGCCTGACCCAAGCCATGGTAATTTCAATTGCCTCATATACGTGTGAAAGCTGGACAATTAATATGGAAGAACAAAGAAGAATTGATGACTTTGAATTATGGTGTTGGTGAAGAATATTGAATATACCATGGACTTTCAGAAGAATGAACAATCTGCCTTGGAAGAAGTACAGCCAGAATGCTCATTAGAAGCAAGGATGTAGAGACTTGATGTCACATAATTTGGGCATGCTACTTGGAGGGAACAGTTCCTGGAGAAGGACATCACGCTTGTTAAAGTAGAGGGTCAGCGAAAAAGGGGAAGACTCTCAAGGAGTTGGATTGACACGGTGGCTGCAACAATGGGCTCACGCATAACAGTGATTGTGAGGATGGTGCAAGACTAGGCAGTGTTTCATCCTGTTGTACATGGTTTTGCTGTGAGTCAGAACCAATTGGACGGCACCTAACAACAAGTATTGGGGGATTAGAGGGACAGTTAACCATTCCATGGAAGATATGGATAGTCAAGGTTACTATAGAATTTGAGGATGATGGTCCTTCATTAGGAAGATTGTTGTACAGAGAAATGAGTATTCCATTAGATGTTATTAAACATTCTTAATTTTGGCTACTATGATGGGTAAAAACTAGCTTCTTATTGCTATTTTAAATTTTATTTTTAAAAATTATGAATAAGATTGAATGTTTTTCATGTCTCTTGGCCAATCATATGTTATTGTCAGTGAATTGTCCATCCGTAAACTTTATCAGTTTTCTTACAGTATTGTTGAACATTATTTATTGTTTTGTTAGAGATGCTTATATGTTAAAAAATTAAAGGAAGTGCAGTGAAAACTACCTCCAGCCTTTCTTTGTGTTATGGTCTTATTCTTGGTAGGTTATTTTATTTGCCACATGAGACATTTAATTATGATGAAGCCAAAAGTATCTGGATTTTAAGTGTTGTGACTTTTTAAGAAAGCCTCTGTCACCCAAAATTGGTAAAAACAGTCTACATTTTATTTTAGTATTTTTACTATTCATTTATGTTTACTTTTTTTTTTTTTTTTTGGTCTTTGAAGCATTTGTAATTTATTTTGAAGTGAGGAGCGATGCATTGTTCTTGTCTTCTAAATGGCTAGCAGTTTGTTCAAACATTTTCTGTTTTCCTCATTTCTTCACTGATTTGAAATATGGTTTTGATCACATTCTAAATTGTTATAGAAACTTTGCAGAACCACAGTTTTGCACATCTCCAGTTGTGCCAATACCACATTGTTTTAAAAATAGTAAATTTATCTAGTAGACCTCTTTAACGTGTTAAAACTTCACAACTATATCTTATTGCTGTAGATTCGATTCTGACTCATAGCACTCTCATAGTAGGACTGTCCCATCATATTTCCAAGGCTATTAAATCTTTACAGGAGCAGACTGCCACATCTTTCTCCTGCAGAGTGGCTGGTGGGTTCAAATCCCCAACCTTTTGGTTATCAGTCAAGCACTTAAGTGCTGCACTACCAGGGCTCCTTCACAACTATGTAATTCCATATAAATGCTAGAATCCACTTCTCTAGTTTAAGAATATGCTACTACACTTTTTGCTATCTGTTAGAGATGAATTGTGTCCTCCCCAAAAAATATGTGTTGTAAATCCTAACTCCTATACTTGTGGATGCAATTCCATTTGGAAATAGAGTTTTATTTGTTATGTTAATGAGGCCAAATCAGTTTAGTGTGTGTTTTAAGCCAATCACTTTTGAAATATAAAAAGCGTATTAGGCACAGAAGCAAGATGGAGGAATGTAAATGCCATGCCACATGAAGATCACCAAGGAACTGAGAAACAAACTGAAAAGAGACAAGGACCTTCCCCTAGAGCCAACAGAGAGAGGATACTTTCTACTAGAGCCACTGCCCTGAATTTGGAATTCTAGTCTCCTAAACTGTGAGAGAAAGGTCGGCAGTTTGAATCCACCAGGCCCTCCTTGGAAACCCTGTGGGGCAGTTCTACTCTGTCCTATAGAATTGCTATGAATTGGAATTGACTTGACAGCAGTAGGTTTTAAACTGAGAATATAGATTTCTATTCATTAAAGCCACCCGCTTGCGGTATTTCTGTTATAGCAGCACTAAGAAACTAAGACACTATCATTTAATCATATAGATTAATATAACGAAAGTGTGTGTAAGGTAGATTAATAAGCATGTAAAAGAATTTAGAGGGAAAATGACCTACTTACATTTAAATAGGTAAGTCTTTTTCTTTATTTAGGATACTCCCTCAGAAGAATTCAAATTTCCTGACTAGTTCTTAAGTGTTTTTAGTTTATCTCATTTATTAATTTATAAATGGGAATCTCTTTAATCACATTTTGTAACTGATCTTAGTTTTAAGAAAATAATTGGTCTTTTTATTATTTGTTCTGGAGAACGTTCCACATGCATTGGAAAAGAATGTGTACTTGGCAGCAGTTGGATGGAGTGTTCTATATATGTCTATGAGGTCAAGTTGGCTGATTGTGCCCTTTAGGTCTTCTGTATCTTTGCTGAGTTTCTTCTTAGTTGTTATGTCCTTTACTGAGAGTGGTGTGTTGAAGTCTCCTACTATTATTGTGAAACTGTCAATTTCTCTTTTCAGTGTTGTTAGAGTTTGTTTTATGTATTTTGGAGCCCTGTCATTGAGTACGTAGGTGTTTATTATGGTTATGTCTTCATGATGGATCGTCCCCTTAATCATTATATAGTGTCCTTCTTTGTCTTTTATGGTGGATTTTGTTTTAAAGTCTATTTTATCTGAGATTAGTATTGCCACTCCTGCTCTTTTTTGGTAGTTGTTAGCTTGATATATTTTTTTTCCAACCTTTGACTTTTAATAAATTCACATCTTTGTTTCTAAGGTGTGTCTCTTGTAGACAGCATATTGATGGATCCTGTTTTCTTATCCATTCTGTCACTCTCCATCTCTTTATGGGTGCATTGAGTCCATTTACATTCAGTGTAATTATTGATAGATGTGAGTTTGTTGCTGTCATTTTGTAGTGCTTTTTTTTTGTGGTGCTGAAGTTTTCTTTGTTCTTCTTACTCTCCTGTGCTGAGTTACTTTTGTTTGTGGATTTTCTTTTTCATTTCTTTTGTTATTGTAGGTTTTGTTTTTGCTGAGACTTTATGTTTTTCCTCTTTATTTTTATGAGTATGTTTGTTAACTTTCTTTGTGGTTACCATGAATTTTACCCTTATCTTTCTAAGTTTGAAGCTGTCTGCCATTACTTGGTATCGCCTTGCCTTCTTCTCCATTAGAAGGTTTTACACCTATGCCGTTTATTCCCTCTTTTATTGTTTTGATGTTCTTGTCATTTACTGATTAACTGCTCTGATTCCCTGTTGTATTTCTTTTGGTTTGGGATAGCCCTTGAGAGTCCATTTACTAGATTGGTACCTGGCTTGTATGCTCCTGCGTCCTAGATTCTGCCTGTGAGCTGAAGCTGTTTGTTCTCAGATCGAAGAACTCCCTTTAATAATTCTTGTAAGTTTGGTTTGGCTTTTACATATTCCTTTAATTTCTGTTTATCTGGAAATGACCTAATTTCACCATCATATTTGAACGAGAGTTTTGCAGGATATATTATTCTTGGCTGGCAATTATTTTCTTTCAAGATTTTATACATGTCATCCACGGCCTTCTTGCCTGCATGGTTTCTGCCAAATGATCTGAGCTTAGTCTTATTGTTTCTCCTCTGTATGTAACTTCTTGTTTTTCATGAGCTGCTCTCAGGATTCTTTGTTTGTCTTTGGTTTTGGTGATTGTAATTCTGATATGCCTTGGTGATTTTCTTTTGGGGTCTCTCCTAGATGGGGTTCGTTGAGCTTCTTGGATGGCCAGCTTTTCATCTTTCATGATATTGGGGAAGTTTTCTGCCAGCATTCTTCAATGATCCTCTCTGTGTTTTCTGTTTTTTCCCCCTGTTCTGGAATTCCAATCACTCACAAATTTTTGCTTTTGATTATCCCACATAACTCTCAGGGTCTTTTCATTTTTCTTTGTTCTTTTTTCTGCGTTTTCCTCGAACAGAGTTGTATCCAAGTGTTTGTCTTCAATTCTGCTGATCCTGTCTTCCACCATTTCAAATCTGCTTCTCAGCCCTTCTATGACACCGTCCATTTCTGAAATCTTGTTGTTTATCTTTTGGATTTCTAATTGTTGTCTTTGTATAATTTCTAGTCATGAATTTATTTTGGCATTTTGTTCCTGCATTATTTTCCTGAATTCTTCCATTTTTTTGTGTGTATTTTCCATGAATTTGTCTATTTTTTCCTCATTTTTGTCTGTTTTTTGCTTCAGCTCTTGGAGAATTCTGAGTATTAGAGATTTGAATTCCCTGTCAGGTAGTTCTAGTGCCTTTTCTTCCACTGGAAAGTCATCTGGTGTTTTATTTTGGATGCCTACTGGAACCACCCTGTCCTGTTTTCGTAAATGTTTTGATATTGTCTGCTGTCTTCGGGGCATTCAGTAGTTATTTTTCTCATTTATTGATTGTAGATTTGTTTGTTTTGTCCCCCCCTTTTTTAAATTTGGCTATGTCTGAGCAGGTGGGCTGCATGTTCTTTGTTGTTTGCTCATCTGTGGGCACAATACTTTTCGCCTCCTTCTCCAATTGGCAGGGTCAGTCACTCAGATATGGTACTGCAGGGCAGTTCTAGCTGAAGAGGAGTTACTGGGATGGGTTGTTTGTGGCACTTACTACAGCCACCAGGGTGGGTTGGTAATCAGTGCAGGGCAGGTTCCAGTAGGCTGTGCCTGTGCTGCTTGGTGGTGTGATGTTAAGCGCACGGTGCAGGTAGGCAGGATGCAGGGGGGAGATTGTTATGTGTGGAGCTAAGATGGATATGGGAGAGACGAGAGAAGAACAGGAGACGAAAACATACAAACAAACAAAAAAGAATGCTAGGGGAGCTTGCCATTGGAGTGGAGAGATGAGAGACTGACATGGAGAAAAACAAAAAGGGGAAGAGGAAGAAAAAGAAAAGAAATGAATGAATAAATAAAAATCGGACAGGGAAAAGAGCAGCAAAGTTCCCAGCAATCCCACTGGTGCAACTATGAGGTCTGGGGAAGTTGTTCTCAGGTGTTGCAGTACAGCCTGGCTAGAAGGCGTAGAGGTATACAACGCCAGGTATTCAGGGAACAGAAAGAGAAGGAAGATATAGAGAGACGAGAAACTGAGTAATGAAGAAAGACAAAAAGGGGAAAAGAGGGAAAAGAAAACAAAGCAAATTAAAAAAAAAAATAGAACAAGAAAAGCCCCCAAAGAAACAGAAAAAAAACAACAACAACAACAACAAAAAAAGAAATGTCCTCAGGGCTCCCTCTGCATGTCTGTGCAGTCTGAGGGGGTAGGTTCCAAGCCACGCAGCACCGCCTGGCCAGAATGGGCTCCCAGCTGAAGAAAAGGAAAAGAAAACAAACAAACAATTCAAAACAAACAAACAAACAAAAGCCCCAGGATCCCACCAGTGCGGCAGCCCAGACCAGGAAGCAGTTCCACACTTGAATGCAGCTCCGCAGCCCCTCAGGAAGAAGCAAAGACGGTGCACGGAGCCAGGTATTTGAGCGAAAGGAGGGGAAGGTGGTGAGAGGCAAGGAAGAAATCAGAAGAAGCAGAAAAAAGCATCACCGGCAGCCAACAAATGGCACTCAGAGAGCTGGCCTATTCAGGTGGGTGGAATCCAAGCAGCTGGTGCTTCCCGGACAAGAGACTGTGGGTGCGGGAAGCAGAGGAGGCCGAGTGGGGTGAAGAAGGGTCGGAGGTGGAAAAGCGTATATCACAAATTACCAGTTGTTTTGTCTCCTGCTGGAAGCTCCATGAAGCTGCTTTCTTGTACCCCCTGTTTGCTGGTCTCTGATAAGAGTCCAAGATGGTGGATCCACCCTGCGTTAGCTAATAGGGGACCTCTGCATGAATCTCTCCCTGCTCTCCGTTCTCTGTCAGTTTTCTCACTCCATTTGGTACTTGGCTGAGTTCTTTATCTCTTCATTTGATGTTTTAGGGTTTCAGGATTGCTGTTTTCTCTGTTCGGCTTAGTTTTTCAGATCTTTGCTGTGGAGGGATGGCGTGGTGCTTCTGCCTAGAGTGCCATTTTGCTGGAAGTCCTCTTTTTATCATTTAAACATTTAATTTTCTGAATTATCTTATTGATTTTAAACGTTTTCCCATTTATAAATTGGGTTTCACAGATATGTGCTATTATAATTTTCAATTACTTACAATTTTCATTCTTTATAATACTCATCCTTTATTTCTTTTTCTTTTCTAATTATATTTGCTTGTACTATTAGAATAATATAAAACTTAAGTGGCAATAGTGGTATTTCTGTCTTGTTCACTACCTTAGTGAGAATATTTTAATATTCTATGAATAAGAATATTATTGCCTTGTCGTAGTGATAGGAATCGTGCGTTGTGTATCATTTACTAAAACATTCATCTATTCTTATTTTAGATTTTTTCATAAGAAATGTTAACAAATGGCTTTTTGGCATATGTTATGCTAATCACAAAACATGCCTCTTTTTCTCTAGGAATATGGGGAAATAGGTAATAGATATCCTAATATTCAACCATTCTTGTATTCTTGGCTTGACTTGAAAAATATTGCTGAGTAACTAACTCAGTTTGCCAGTATTTTATTTCAGATTTTTGCATCAGTATTTATTAGTGAAATTAGCCTGCAGTTTCATTTTGTGTCATATCTAATATCATTATCTTATTATTGTACTGGCTTTAGTGAAACGAAAACACAATGTTAATTACACTTAATTTTAAATAAATTTAAGGAAGATGACAAAAGAGTCTATTTTCTCAAGACCTTGCAAAGGTGCAAAATTTTCTAAAATTACTGTATTTTTACGCAAATAATGTGCACCTTCTACATTTGTTTGGCAACAACTCCCTTCCTCTGTCAGATACTTTCATAAGCGCCACTATGGCAATTTTTTTTACATGTTGGTGTAAAAAAATTAGCATAGTACACTTATGAAAATATATTGGCAAACAAATGTAAAAGGAGTGTGTTATATGCATAAGAATACAATAAATATCAGGTCTTGAAAAATTGAATAATTTTTTTGGGGAGGGGAATAATGCCATTTGTGGATACGGCAGACCATGGGAATGTAAGCACCATTTCATCAGAGACCCTCATCCTCAGGGTGTGCTATTAGGCTTGGTGAGATTGAAGGCAAGATAACTTTCTGAGTAACTGCATAGTTCTTTGTTGTCCTCTCCCCTTCCTCCACCCAATCTCATATCAGGCTATTTTCCTAGGTTACTATGATTTGCCTATATTGTTTTATTTAAAACAACACTTACGTACATGAGTCAGGTAGAAGTTGTATAGAGGGTGTGACTCATATTAGTTTATTTAAACTTCATTTCATATGGTAGATATGTAAGATACCCCAACTAATACATAAACATAAATGAGCTTAGATATATATGCTGTTGTTGTTAGGTGCTGTCGAGTCAGTTCCAACTCATAGCCACCCTATGCACAACAGAACGAAACACTGCCCGGTCCTGCGCCATCCTCACAATTGTTGCTATTCTTGAGCCCATTGTTGCAGCCACTGTGTCAGTCCATCTCATCAACAGTCTTCCTCTTTTTCCCTGACCCTCTACCAAGCATTCTGTCCTTCTCCAGGGTCTGATCCCTCCTGACAACATGTTCAAAGTATGTGAGACATAGTCTCACCATCCTTCCTCCTAAGGAGCATTCTGGTTGTACTTCTTCCAAGACAGATTTGTTCATTCTTTTGGCAGTCCATGGATATTCAGTATTCTTCTCCAATGCCACAATTCAAAGGTGTCAATTCTTCTTCGGTCTTCCTTATTCATTGTTCAGATTTTGCGTGCATATGAGGCGATTGAAAACACCATGGCTTGGATCAGGCACACCTTAGTCCTCAAGGTGACATATTTGCTTTTCAACACTTTAAAGAGGCCTTTTGCAGCAGATTTTCCCAGTGCAATTTGTCTTTTGATTTCTTGACTGATGCATGGTTGTTGATTGTGGATTCAAGTAAAATGAAATCCTTGACAACCTCAATCTTTTTTCTGTTTATCATGACTTGCATATTGGCCCAGTTATTTTTTGTTTCCTTCATGTTGAGGGGTAAGCCATACCGAAGGCTGTGGTCTTTGATCTTCATCAGTAAGTGCTTCAAGTTGTCTTCACTTTCAGCAAGCAAGGTTGTGTCATCTGCATAATGCAGGTTGTTAATGAGTCTTCCTCCGGTCCTGATGCTCCGTTCTTCATACAGTCCAGCTTCTGGGATTATTTGCTTAGCATACAGATTGAATAGGTGTGGTGAAAGGATACAACCCTAACGCACACCTTTCCTGACTTTAACCCATGTAGTATCCCCTTGTTCTGTTCAAATGACTGCCTCTTGATCCATGTACAGAATCCTCATGAGCACAATTAAGTGTTCTGGAATTCCCATTCTCCTCAATATTATCCATAATCTGTTATGATCCACAGAGTCAAATGCCTTTGCATAGTCAATAAAACACAGGTAAACATCTTTCTGGTATTCTCTGCTTTCAGCCAGGATCCATCTGACATCAGCGATGATATCACTGATTCCACATCTTCTTTTAAAGCCGTTTAAATTTCTGGCAGTTCTCTGTCAATATACTGCTGCAGCTGCTTTTGAATGATCTTCAGCAAAATTTTGCTTGCATGTGATATTAATGATATTGTTCAATAATTTCCACATTCAGTTGGATTATCTTTCTTGGGAATAGGAATAAATATGGATCTCTTCCAGTTGGTTCGCCAGGTAGCTGTCTTCCAAATTTCTTGGCATAGATGAGTGAGCACTTCCAGCAGTGCATCCACTTGTTGAAACATTGATTGGTATTCCATCAATTCCCAGAGCCTTGTTTTTTGCCAGTGCCTTCAGTGCAGCTTGGACTTTTTGCTTTAGTACCATCAGCTCCTGATCATGTTACCTCCTGAAATGGGTGAACATCAACCAAGTCTTTTTGGCATAGTGACTCTTTTTTCTTTCCATCTTCTTTTGATGCTTCCTGCGTTATTTAATATTTTCCCCGTAAAATGCTTCAGTTCTTTCAGCTTCAGAAATGCTGAGTGTCTTCTTCTCTTTTGGTTTTCTGTCTCTAAGTCTTTGCACATATCATCATAATACTTTACTTTGTCTTCTTGAGCCACACTTTGAAATCTCTGTTCAGCTCTTTTACTTCATCATTTTTCCTTTTTGCTTCAGCTACTCCATGTTCAAGAGTAACTTTCAGAGTCTCTTCTGACATCCATTTAGGTCTTTTCTTTCTCTCCTGTCTTTTTAATGACCTCTTGCATTCTTCATGTATGATGTCCTTGAAGTCATTCCACAACTCGTCTGGTCTACTGTCATTAGTGTTCAATGCGTCAGATCTATTCTTGAGTGGTCTCTAAATTCAGGTGAGATATACTCAAGGTCATGCTTTGGCTCTTGTGGACTTGTTTTAATTTTCTTCAACTTCAACTTTAACTTGCATATGAGTAATTGATGGTTTGATCCACATTTGGCCCCTGGCCTTTTTCTGACTGATGATATTGAGGTTTTCCATTGTTTCTTTCCACAGATATAGTCGATTTGATGCCTGTGTATTCCATCTGGCAAGGTCCACGTGTATAGTCGCCATTTATGTTGGTGAAAAAAGGTATTTGCAATGAAGAAGTCATTGGTCTTGCAAAATTCAATCATGTGATCTCCAGCATCATTTCTATCACCAAGGCCATATTTTCCAACTACCGACCCTTCTTTGTTTCCAACTTTCATTTTGACGTACTGTGGGGGCTTTTGTGTTGCTGTGATAATGGAAGCTATGCCACCAGTATTCAAATACTAGCAGGATCACCCATGGCACATAGGTTTTCACTGAGCTTCCAGATTAAGACAGACTAGGAAGAAAGACCTGGCATTCTACTTCTGAAAAAAATTAGCCAGTGAAAACCTTATGAATAGTAGTGGAACATTGTCTGATACAGTGCTGGAAAATGAACCCCTCATATTGGGAGGCACTCAAAATACAACTGGGGAACAGCTGCTTTGTCAAAGTAGAGTCGCCCTTAACGACATGGATGGAGTCAAGTTTTGGGACCTTCATTTGCTAATGTGGCATGACTCAAAATAAGAAGAAGCAGCTGCGAACATCTATTAATAATCGGAACCTAGAGTGTACGAAGTATGAATCTAGGTAAATTGGAAATTGTCAAAAATGAAATGGAACACATAAAGATCAATATCTGAGGCATTAGTGAGCTGAAATAGGCTGGTATTGGTCATTTTGAATTGGAGAATCATGTGGTCTACTATGCCAGAAACGACAGCTTGAAGAGGAATGGCGTTGCCTTCATCATCAAAAAGAACATTTCAAGATCCATCCTGAAGTACAACGCTGTCAGTGATAGGATAATATCCGTACACCTACAAGGAAGACCAGTTAATACGACTATTATTCAAATTTACGCACCAACCACTAAGGCCAAAGATGAAGAAATTGAAGATTTTTACCAACTTCTGCAGTGTGAAATTATTGAATATGCAATCAGGATGTGTGATATATATATATATATATAAAATTTTCTAAAGGATAAGATCGTACCTTCGTATACTCTATCCTTTAGATCAGCTTTCTCTCATTACTTATGAAGAAACACAATCATTTATTGTCACTTAAGTACTGCACACTAGCCATCATCCTTTTATATGACATCTCAGTAGTTTGTCACTGATATCGCCTATTATGAACTAATAATTAAACTATTTCAACATCATGATATTCTTAGTAAATCTCAGTGGTTTTCCAATTATATTAAGAGGATTTGATTCACTCTGAACTTTTGAAATGAAAGTGTTGCTAGGGCAACTAACCTTGATTTGCAACAAAAATTTACCGTTGCCGTAATGGGATGGCATTTCAATGAATGTTTCCTATTTTTTCAAACATCTTTTTTAATTCACATTTATTAAGTGAAATAAATATTACTTTGAGCCTGTTTTAGCCAACACAAGGCAGTGATGGAATTTCATTAAAAAAATGTATTGCAGTTAAATGCTTAACTAACAAAAAGGAAAATGATTTTTCTTGAAAGCTACTACTTTTTCGAAAACTGAGAAAAGGAGTTTTATTGTTGTGTCTCTAAATCTATATAAAATATGAATTAATAACTAAATATTTCAAGATATAACACCTTGAGCTAATCAAAGGTATTCACTGAGAAAGTGAACTTTGATACCTCTCTGGATATGTGGCGGTATAAAGAATACTCATTTCTAGGTAAATAAGCTCTATAAAAAGTTAAGTAAAAACAAAGCAATGTTGTTTGGCATATTATTTTTCACTCTTCACTCTTTGAATTTCATGCACTTTGAATTCAGATTTATTTTCTTTTAAACTTTTTTACTGTTGTTTCTGTAATCTGCAGGTAATTATCATTAGTTTAGTTGCATTTGCTAACTAGGCTAATATCCAGATTAATAAAGTATAGATATTAAAAACACCTGTACAACAAGATCAGTTTGCATGCCAAAATTGTGCTCTGAGTTCACAATTCTGAAGGTAATACATACTTTCCAAAACGTATTAAACTTCCTGATGATTTAATGGTCTCAAAGTGAGGAAAGGAAGACAGAAAGATAATAGAAACCTGTGAATAGCCAGGACTGAAATTACAGCTATAGAATGAAGCCTAATTTAATGATGGTTTTATTTTCTGTCTGCCAGTGATGTCATAGATATAAATACAAATTATACCAGTTTAAACATTTTTAAAGCTTCTGATTACCTGATTGTTCCAAACACATTTTAGAGGATTCATTTATTTGAAACATCAAGTTCAGAGAGTTGAAAGGCTCTCACATGGACCACATTTGTCAAACCCGTAGTATCTGGTGCTGTAAGACATTAGGTGGGTCTGTGTAATGCTGTGACAATTTAAGTTTCTTGAAGGCATGTAGGGATATTGTTATGGATTGAATTGTGTCCCCAAAAAATGTATGTCAACTTGGCTAGACCATGATCCCAGTATTGTGTGATTGTCCACCATTTTGTGATCTGATGTAATTTTCCCATGTGTTATAAATCCTACCTCTATGATGTTATTGAGGTGGGATTAGAGGCAGTTATGTTAATGAGGCAGGACACAATCTACAAGAGTAGGTTGTGTTTTAAGTCAATCTCTTTGGAGATATAAAAGACGAAAGCAAGCAGAGAGATAGGAGAACGTTATACCACCAAGAAACAAGAGTCAGGAGAATAGTGTGTCCTTTGGACCTGGGGTTCCTGCACTGAGAAGCTCCTACTCCAGGCGAAGACCGATGATAAGGACCTTCCCCCAGAACCAACAGAGAGAGAAAGCCTTCTCCTGGAGCTGGTACCCTGAATTCGGACTTCTAGCCTCCAAGGCTGTGAGAAAACATTTTGCTTTGTTAAAGCCATCCACTTGTGGTACTTCTGTTATAGCAGCAGTAGATAACTAAGACAGATATCAAAGTAGAGCTTACTTTTTGGAGCAGTATGCAACCATGACCTTTGTACTGCACAAAGAACTCTGATTAATGCTTCTGGGAAAGGTGCTGCAATAATAATTTACTCAATAAGAATCTTAACTAAAACAGACAATTAAATGTACATTTCAGTGCAGAATTTACTGATTTTGAAGATTAGTTCCTCAACTGTAAGAAATTATAATCAGCCCTCTGTTGTTGCTATTAATAAATGACTGCTTTTTAATAGAAATTGATTTTGGGGATATAATTACCATGCTTATAATATTTCACTAAAAATAAGTTAGAAAAATCTACTGATTTGCCCTCTTATGAATGTTCCTCTATTGGGTGAATGAAAGATCTTCAAAATTTCAAATTAATTGGGCAGGAAGGAAAGTCCACCACCATTCTGGTGGCCACAGCCAATAATTAAATAATTTTGCTTAATTATATTTAGAAATCAAATAATATTTGATAAAATATCCATATAAAATAAATATTTTTAAAGGAAACTGATCGTTCAAATAAACCAATTAGAAAAAGAAAGCTCTCCATCCCCTCCCAACCTCCACCCCCCACCCCTGCACCTTACTTCAGATTTCAAATGCAACATTCTTTGTGATAACTCTGGGTCACTATAGTTATTAGGGAAATAAGATTACAAAAATGTTAATTAAATGTAAAGTAACCACTATACTGGAAAACACAGGATAACTTGGGTAGTCTGCGATTATCTTTGATGAAACACAGATCTGGTGTTTTGCAAAGAAATCATTTGTTCTGCTTTAGTGAAGTTAATTATTCTCAGTATGCAACCACTGTTTCAAATTGCAAAAGGCACATCAGCCTTTGCTGTATGTTGCAGGAATTAAAACCCAATGAAATGAGATAATGAAGTGCATACAAAGAATATGGTCCCACTTTTGCAATGCAATAAAAGTAAAAGCCATTTAGAGTAATGTTGCAAAAATCATAATTTAGAGAGTAAAAACATGCTGTAAAGCAAACGTTTACTATTTATTTTAATTACTTACTGCTTAGAGGTAAGCCTTAGGTTTATTTATCATGTGGTTAAGATTCTTCATTTTAATGATTAAAGAATGTGGTGGCTAACAGTCCAATATAAAGCAACATAATGCAGGGTTTATTTTGTAACTTTGTAAGAAAACTGAAGAAATAGTCCGTATCATGTCATGAAGGAAGGAAGACGTTTGTAGGAATTTTGCGAAAATATGTTAAGAAAGTGGTTATTAACTATGGACTAGCTTTGTTCTCTCTCCGTGTATAATCTGAAAGAATAACATGTATCAGTGCTCCTACTTATTTAAAAAAATATACTTAATATCTACCACAACACACTACTCATTTAAAAACTCTACTTATTCTATCTTTCTGAATGCTGTTTTTTTTTAAGACAACATGATCCATTAGTTGCCCCCACCCCAAGATTGCCAGATGAGCTAGTGAAATATTATTGAGTCTGGGTCTATGTTTCTTTTTACTGAAGAGAAATCTCTTGTAAATTAAACCCATTGAGTTATTATTGTATCTTTGTTTTTATTTTTGTTTCCTTCCACAGTAGCTGCTGTCAGTGGTGTTTCCCGCCCCCACTAATACCACTTTTCAAGTCACGTGTGGTAAAATTAAGATGGATTATAAGTTTTGTCTCTTGCTTGTTATGGGAGAAACCAGTACAAGCCTCCCTTTCAGCTGCCAAGAATGTGCAGCCATCTCAGCAGCGCAGAACGTGAAAACAGCAGGATTCAAACATCAGCAATGACAACACAGACAGCACCAAGTTTCTGTTCATTACGCACTGGGGAGGGGAGCTGCCTGTCTGGAGCTGTTTACTCTGCAAAGTGTTAATTTGAGGATAATGCCTACTGTTTGTTATTTACATACCATCCCAATATCCTGGGTACTAATATATTAATTGGCTTTTCTCTTTAACTCTGTGTTCTGCCTTTGCATTTCATTGTATCTTTGTGTATATACTATCAATCATATAAATTATGTTGTCCTATGGTTGGGAAACACTCAGTTTGGCTTTTGTATGTCCAGTGCCAAACTCAGCGCCATGCGTAAATGAAGGCTCATTGAATAATGCATGAGGTATAAGTCACTGTATTCCCAGAGCTTGACAGAGTGCCCGGCATATAGTAGGCACTCAATAAATGTTTGCTCATTGGATGAATGGGTGAATTTGCCTCAGAGGTTTGATATGCAGGACATAATAAAGATCATGTAAGAATGGTGATAAATAAGTGGGTACTACGAATTTCTCCAGAACCCCATCTGAACTTTGACTCAGCAAGCACTGGGAGGAGCCTGGCTGTAGATTTTTTGGCATGCACTGTTTAGATGGTGTTGCTATTATGTCAATGTTAGGATCATATTTTTAATTGACGAATAAATATTTTATATTATTTCAAATATCAGTGTTTCTGACTGACTGAGGACTTTTTTAAATAGCTGTAGATTTTCTGTTTGCCCCGAAAACTTAACAGTTACAGAGTATTCAAACAGCGGCAAGATGTGGTTTTTATTTGTTTTAATTTAAAGGTACATGTGTTTATAAGGGCTTTTTTTCCACACTCTCAACCCTATTGCTTTGGGTGCTTACAATAACTGACTAAGTGAAGTATGTTGAGAATTAAATAGTCCTGCCTGCTAAATAGTTTTGAGCAACTGCATTTACTCACATCCCAGCTTAGCTGCATCTCTAGTCAAGTAAAAGTAGATGGCAAGCTATTTTCAGCCAAATCTTGACACCTTTCAATTTATTATTCAACTTAGAAGCAGAGAAAGAAAAGAAAAAAAAATTCTTCCCTTTTTTTCATCCTCTAAGAGCTGCAAAATTTTCTGTGCCACCGATTAGCAAATGAAAGAAAAATTATTTTCTTTGTTAAATTATAAAAGGATGCAGTTGTCATATGTTGAAACAGGTTAGCATCTGTATCTCAAGGGAAAAACTTTTGGAAGTAGCGGATCTGCCAGTACCAATTAATTAGAAAGCTTTTCATACTGTTTTCAGTTAGAGACATGTACTAGCAGTTTGAGAAAATTGGTAATGATGTCTACCGTCACCACAGGATAGTACAATGGATGGAGCTAATTTACTGACATTTGCTTTTTTTTTCCCCAACATGTCATGTCTTTATCCTAAGCTGAGTCTGCTTTTCATTGCCAAATGTTTGGATTCAGCATAAATATGGATATAAAAAAATTACAATGCATGGTGTGTGAGATGTAAGCATATCTTAGTCCACAAGAATGAAGTATCTCACACTTATGAATGACAAAATGCATTGAAGAGCTGGTCTCTTTTAACCACCTACTAAGCAGCGGAAGTATAAAGAAAGGCCACTTTCTTAAGAGGCAGAAAAAGATATATCAACTTAAAATATCAAATACAAGTCTGTCAAAAATTATTTGTCAATTTTTCTAGAATAAAAGTAACTTTTATATAATAAATTGACTTTTATCTTAAGGGCAAGTTTTGCTTTTTTAGCTTATTTAAGGAGTTATAATGTATGCCAAGATTCATTACTTTCTTTGGAAATTATTGTTCTTGAATTCATTCTGCACACCAATTACTGGAACGTTTGTTTATCTTCCTCCCCAATTACTAAATAAAAAACAGTCCCGTTTAAATGTTAGGCATGTGACATTTATTTAAACAGTTTCCTGCTTTTCAGAAGTACAGTTCTTGTGTCTATAATGGACCTTGGATTACTCTAAACAAATTTAAATTGGACAACAGATAGCAACTGATAATTTCAGAGATCATTGAGTGTGTGTGCACGTGTGCTTTAATACTACTATTGGATCATGAACTCAGTGGCTTGCCAAGTGGTATGTGGTTGTTAGCAGACACCTCTGTCACCCTTACTGTTGCTATAAGCCTATTTATGTCTCATAATTGATCATTTAAATTGATAAGTAAAAAAAGAGAACAACTTTTGCATAAATCTACTGTTAGCCAAGCGGAATTTTTAAACCAAGAAGAGAAAAGAGAAAGAATTAGGAAAAGAATAAATAGTTACTCTGTGTATTTGTGATTATTCTACTTTTCAATAAAGACATTCCCTACAGGAGTAAATGATTTTAATAAAGCTGTTCCTAAATTTTGCAACACAATAGATAGGGAAAATATCGCATCCTACTACTAGCCTACTTCCAAACTCATCAATAACCACATGGGGAAGTTGTTAAACCTTTAAGTCTTATGTTTTTCATCTACCTCACTTACTTCATATGATTGTTACGGATTTTACCTATATTTTTACCTATGTAGTGAACACCAGTAAATTAAATGTTAAAGTTTTGTCTTTGTAGTTGAGAAGAAAAATATAAAATAAAAGCATTCATTTCTAATTAAACATGATAGGTTAAATATAAGAGATTTCTCTCCTTTATCCCCCAAGCCCACTTAAATATTAGCAGACAGATTTAGAAGTATGAATACATATGGCAAAATACAACAAGAGAGGAGATAATACCAAATTAATTGTGTCAAAAATAATTTAGAAATTGGAACAAGAAGAAAACTTTCTATAAAACTTAGCTGAGTTGGGAAGCTGAGACCCTATATGCATCTAAAGGTAAAGCAGAAACTATGTGTCAGGAAGCCTCAGAAATCAGAAGTATCTCATATTCTGAAGGTGGGAAAAAAACAGGGCTGTCATGTTGCAGACTCAGGGAAAGCCATTCAGAGTGTAGCTTATTTGAGTGATATCTGAGGGAATATGAAGTGGTTTGATAACCTGTTACCTTATAATGGCATATCAGTTAAAAACCTGAGTCTGAATAAAGAGACTTAAAAGGATAATATAACACAGGAAATAATTATTCATTCACCTCTTTAATCAAAGAGGTATGGATTTTAGAGAGTTCTAACATTGCCAACTTAATTTTTGCTCACTTGCTAGAGAACACACCCCAAATTTTCATCTTTCAATGGCTATTAATCCACTACTGTCTACCAAGCTGCCTAGGAATTTGACCTATAAATACATGGAAGATTATGACATCCAGGTAAGCAGGCAAATAAAAATCACAAGCCTTTTATGGGACACAATTGTCTGAATGTGTGAATCTGTGGCAGTGATAATGCTATGTATGTATCAAATCCATTCCATCTTCTTGGGCCTACAAGGAGATACAATTTCCAGCATCTCTTCAAATTAAATTGTGGCCGTATGATTTGGTTCTGACCAATGGTATGGGGAGTGTAATTCCAGTCATGATCCTTAAAAAATCTCATATGACTCTTCTATCCCCTTCTTTCCTTCAGTGGCAACCATGGAGGCCACATGTTGATATGCTGAGCCAAATGATGGAATAGCTTAGATCCCTGGAGAGTATAACAGTTGAATCAGAAAACTTGAACATAGATCAATAGAAATTATCTAATCTGAAGAATAGAGAAAAAAAAAATATATATATATGATGAGCAGAGCCTCAGAGACCTGTGAGCCAACATCAAGCATGCCAACAAATGCATTAGGAGAAGTAAACAGAGGGAAGGAGAGGAGCAAGAAAGGGGCAAAAAATGTATGTATTTGAAGAAATAATAGTCAAAACTTCCCAAATCAAATCAAAACACACAAGAACCTCAGTGAATCCCAAGTAGAATAAGAGATCCACATCAAATACAACAAGAAACAAAAATTATAAAGCAGCCAGAGAAAAATATATACAAGGGAACCACAGTAAGATTAACAGCAGACTTTGCATCAGGAAAAAGGTGGGGCTGCAAGGCAGTGGAATGTTATATTCATAGTGTCAACCACAAAATCTTTATGTAACAAAATCAACCTTCAAAAATGAAGGTAAAATAAAGATATCGCCAGATTACAAAGTCTGAGAGGATTCATTGCTAGAATACCTGCCTTATAAGAAATAATAGCAGAGGTCCAACATGCTGAAACAAAGTGAAACCAGTGAGTAATTCTAATCCAAAGGAAGAAATGACAACTACAAGAAATGGTAAATAAGTGAATAAATCTAAAGGATTTTATAAATATATTTTCTCATATCTCCTACTCTCTTTGAAAGATATTAAATTTTTAAATAAATAATTATAATGCCATTTTTATTGCTTTTACAGCATATATAGGTTATACATACTGATTATATATACATATACACAAAATATGCAAAAGATAAAGGAGAAAAAGGAAATACATAGGAAACAAGATTATTTTAAAGGATTAATAATGTTCTGAAGTGGACTGTAAAAAGTTAATATAGATGTTCAATCCCTAGAGTGACCACTAATATATTAACTCAAAAAATGTTTAAACAGAAAACAGAAAGGTCAACATGGTATGCTGTAAAACAACAAAGAAGACATAAAAAGTAATAGGGAAACAAAAAACAACATAAGATGTCCACAAATGTTCATAGCTACGTTATTAAAAATAGTCAAAAAGTGAAAACAACCCAAATGCCCATTAACTGATTAATATATAAATAAAAAGTGTTATATCCATACAATCAAATATTATACAGCCAAAAAGGAATGAAGTACTAATACATGCTACACTACAGATGAACCTTGAAAATGTATGCTAAACGAAGGAAGCCATTCACAAAAGGCCACATATTACATGATTCCATTTATATGACATGACCAGAATTGGCAAATACACAGAGACAGAAAGTAAAATAGTTGATCTTCAGGGGAGGAAAGGGGAAAACAGGAGTGATTGCTAATGTGAATAGGGCTTCTTTTTGGGGTGATGAATATATTCTAAAATTAGATGGCATTGATTATACAAATCCCATGAATAAACCACTGAACTGTATACTTTCTATTAGTGGCTTTTATGGTATGTGCACACATGGGTTCGACTTGAAGACAACTAACAGCAACCACACAGTGTAGGCCATCACTTTCTCTAGGCTTCTAGAAACATCTGTGGTACCCAGCTTGCACCATCCCTTCCCGTCCTTGCCAGGGTCTTAAATTCCATATCCTTATAAAGTGCCCCAAGTTAATAAACTCTCCCTTATCCAGTCTTACGTTCTGAGCTCCTTAATCAAGCACCCTCAAAATCCAGCCCCATAAATACCCCCTGGCTCCTACTAGTACAAGTTGGTTAATTTTTGCAGCTCCATTGCTGTATAGTCTTATCAGGCTCAGAATGTCCTAGGCTGATTTATCCTGCAACTTAGTCATCAGTCTAGAGGCCAGCGGAGGAGGTGTAGACAGATCCTGGGGTGGGCCCTGTTGCCTTGCAGGGGAGGAGGTGTGCCCGTTTTTAATAGGCAGGGGGATCACCATTGAGGGCTCTGAGTGTTCAGAGGAGTCTGGGGTCATCCACTCAGACAAACATAGCCTAAGTATCCAAGCCCCAAGTTTTCCCAAGCAAGGCCCTGATATTAACATAACAAACTTGCTTCTGTTAATCATTCAATCGTCTTTGAAGCTTAGAGACTCCTGAGTTCTGAGTTTGGTCTTCAGCTTTTTCTACTCTGCACTACAAGAGATAAGATTTTTTTGTTGTTAAAAGCTACCAAAGAGGACTTCTGACTGTATTTAGTTTTCAATTGTTAAAGGCTCATACCTTTTCATTATTCCTCTGTAGGACATCATCAGGATTAGTGATAACTAGCCAATTCTATTGCTCTTATATACATTGTCCCCCTGTATTTTTCAAATGTCTAAGTCATTTCGTTGGCCAGGTGTTCTCCTCTATGGGAACATGCTCCAAAATCACCACTGGTGAAATTAATTTAGCAATTGGACTGTTTCCTTGTGCCAGGGATTGCTTATGCCTCACATACCACTTGGGATGGGATTCTCCTTGTCAGGCCTGCAGTGAGTGATCCAGTAGCAAACCCTGGAAGGATCTAACCAAAATATTGTACATTTACACCTGATGCTCAAAAGGTTTAACTATTTGTGGCAAAACCTGTTTGTTTCAAAACAGGTTTAGTTATGAGTAGAATGGAGATAGCATGGGATTAAATTTCTGTAAAACTATTAGAAATTTAGAATTTGCCCTTCCCTCACCACACATACCTACAAACCAGCAAACCAATCAACCAACCAACCAACAAAACAAAGTAGTTATAAAGTAAAAGGAACTGTAAGGAAAAGAGAAGGTCAATATTAGAGTCAGAATTGGAAAAGAAAGTAAAATATACGGCTATTTATTACAAAAACTAAAAAGTGAAATGTCTAACTTCTAATAATTTGGTGGATGTGGTAGGGAACATGGGAGGGATAGATGGGAACCCTAAACAAATTTTGCCTAACCTAAATCTTGGTCAAGTATGACACCTAGAGGCCACACAAACAGAATTCCTTTGGGTGATTTGTTTTTTAGAATGCAATATGCATTTATTTAGGGAAAATTATTTTAAGTTTCTATTTCAGAAAGGGGCATCCTTAGCTACCTTTCCTGTGTAACATTATGTCAACGAATAACTTTGTTTACATGCCTTTATTTATTCATTACGTTTATTCATAAAAACTGATGATATTAAAGACTGTTTCTTTTTTGTCAAGTAATGACTTTAATTATTGTTTTTAAATACTAGTACTAATCACTGTAAATCATTGTCCATACATCTTATGGGTCATAAAGTGTTTTTATGTTTGTGTTCTAATAAAAGATAAAACATATACATATATGCATACTCTCACTCTCTAGAGTTTAGAAATGGCAGCAAATATAATAAAGTCAGATTCAGTATACCACATGAGAGGTGATAGGTTCAAAATTGTCTCATTTCTAAATGTTAAAAAATATGCTTTGCATTTTTCATCCATTGGTTTGGAAAACTTTTATAGCCCTGGCTCATTAATGCTTGAACAGTTCTTCATGAAAAATGATGAACGATTTACTTGGTGGTGGGCTGTACAGATGGTCAATTTAATCTGCATCCTTGAGACTTCTCGTGACTAAATTTTGACATCATGTCATTAAGCATTTGTGTATTATTTATATCATATTCTAGAAAACAAAAATTCTATCTCTTGCCATCTGTCAGTTTTATTGATAGGATTTATCCAATTGGACACTGTACTTTTCACAAAAGAACATGTATCTGAATATATATATCACGTCTCTCTCCTCAGAGACCCATACATTTGTGTCCTCAAGTGCAGTAATGACATTGTTATAGAACAGATATGTGGCAGTGGTGGAGACAAATGTTTATATGTCTTAGATTCTATAACCTTGTCCAGAGATGTCTTAACCACTAAGTGATTTTATATGTAGATATAGATACAGACTTATTATACATATGTGTGTATGACCCCTAAGCGTTGTATAAATTAAAATTAAAAGAAGGAAACTGATTTTTGGCCACTTTCAAACAGTACTGCAGACTATGTCACCCAAGGTGTATATTTTAAACAACAGCAAATTTTGACTTAGAAGTTGCCTTTGGCTCTTACATATAACGCTTGAAGTTGTTGAGCAATTGAGTAATTATTATACAACCATGGAAAAATATAAAGATCAGAATCTTATATTTTCTTTTGGCATTAAACTATTAAGTATAGTGCCTGGTGGCTTTTCTAAGGTCTAGGTATTTACCCTGCATTAAATTGTATTAACTTGACTCCTTAGATTCTGTCTTATATAATGAGTTTCCACTTGGTGAATTGATTTGGGGCCTTCCAAGAATGCTTAGAATGGGCTGATACTAACAGAGTGTTTCCAGTTTGAAATCCTCCCTGTGCCAGAGTTGGGGAAATTTCAGGGTTTAGTGCACTACTAACAGCAGCTCAGAAATATAAACAAACAGGATAGGAAAATGCTTCCATTGTGGACTGGTATCATGAGTTTTTCCTAAGAGGACAGAGCCGAGAAAGCAATAGCAGGTCCCATTTTCCTCTGTGCTGAAACTCCTGAAACAAGTCCTCCTTCAGGGAGCCATACATTAGTTAGGATTGGATCAGGCTTTCTTTGTATCCCTTATCAACCTATAATCTTTTGATTGTTGCCTGTTTTTCACCAGTGAAGAAACAGTAATCCACACTGGTTTATCTCTCCTAATCACAGACCCACAGACCTAGGGCTCTCTGAGCTTTTAATTCCCTTTTAGCGGCCTAACAGAGTGGAAAGTAAACAAAGACCAAATTTGCAACCTTCAACATTGCTAATTTCCTCTGATGTCAGAATACTTGAACAGGCAAGACCTGGGAATTATTTGATCAAAACTGCTTTTAATCTAATGCATGCAGAAGGGCTGTGTCTGGAAGATCTGCAAAATGACAGGCATCCCAAGAGAGCCTTATGGAAGGTTTCCTCTTTCAGAAACAGTAGCTTCCTCATTTTAAACTCTTGGTTTGCTGTGTTATTAGAATAAATTCATAAAGGGTTGTTTTCCTGCTTTTTAAATTTTTTATCATTTGGCTGAGAATTGCTGACTTGATGAGAATAGTTTTAACTTTCAGTTTGCAGATTTTTTTAATTGGCTAAATGCCTTGATAGTATTTTGGTTTTACTAGGAAATGGATTAATAATAAAAGGTTATTATTGGAAGAAAGGAAAAAGAGAGACGGCACAGCATTACATGACTTCATACACATTTCTCAATTACTACGGAGATAAGAAAGTGAAAACACAAAGAACAAAAGACTCAAGCCCATTTGGTGCTTTATTTAGACTATGAAAGACATTTTCTACAGTAAGAGTTAAGAGAAATTAGCATCTGGGATGTTTTAAGAATTTGCTAATTTGGAGATGTCCAAATAATATAACTGACTCAATTTGCCCTTTAATTTTACTCACAATTATCTGGATGCTTAAAGATGACATATTTTTGACAGAAAGAAGATAAATGGATAGCACTTTTATTCACTTCATACCTGAGATATAATTTTATGGTTAGTTTTTGTAAAATTTGATTCATGTAATTAGATAACACTGTGAATACATACTAAATACGAAGGCAGTTTAAAGGCTATTAAAAGACAATGTACTTTATCAAAGTAGATCGACATTGCTCCTATTTTTTTTATTGAGAACAGATTAAGTTAAAAAAAAAAAAATTTCCGGAAGTATTTAAATGCATTTCGACAAGTTAATGTGTCTGCTGTCTTACTGTTTTATCACATCTAGTCATAAATACTTTTCTCCACGTAAAGTAATTCAGAAGCTCCGGCTTAAAAAATAAATTATAAACACTGATGCTTTGTGTGAGTATACACTACGAATAACATGCTACTAGATCTAGCATTTGACTCCATGGGTGACAATGAATTTCAATGCCTGTTATTTGTCATTCTGAAGCCTGCCGGGTGATGATTCTTTTTATTGGTGTATCCATCCAAACATATTTCTCGCACCATGTGCACGGGAGTTCTTCGGGCGGGTATGTTGGATCTGGGGGGCCCAGCTGCCCCCCTCTCCTCTTCGCTCTCTTTCTCACCCTCGCGCTCTCACCTCCCCCAGCTTTCAGCCCCATCTCGCTCCTTTCGCCTCACGCCCTACTTCTCTCTCTCCAGCTGGCGGCGGGGGCTGCGCTGCCTTCCAGACCTCGTGGACCTGCTCAGTCAGCTGGAGCTTCCTGCGGACGGTTGCCTCCCTCGCCACTAGGACCTGCCGCTCTGCGCGGAATGGCAACGGCAGCAGCATCCCCGCCAGCGGCGGCGGCGGCGGCGGCCACGGCCACCGCGGACGCTTTTGTTCCCCGGTGTTAGACGGCCTTTCTCTCCTTTTCATCTGAAGTGAACAATAGCAGGAAAGAGGTTTGCTTTCTGTACTCCTTGGGAAGACATTCCGAGGGGGAAGGAAAATTCCTTGCCGACTGTGGTACGGATCTGGACCCTGGAGCGGCTGCAGGCGGCATGGGGCTGCAAGCCAGGCGCTCGGCGTCCCGGAGCCCGGGCGCTGCGGGGCCGCACCGGGGCGTCCTGCAGCTGCTGCTGCTGCTGTGCCTGGGCGCCTGCGGGGCTGCGGCGCAGGGCGAGGCGGAGGCGCCCAGTCTCTATCTGTGGAAGACTGGTAAGTGGGACGGAGTTCTCCTTTCTTTCTATCCTCACATTTGGGTCCACAATAAGAAGCTGCTGGGTTTCTGAAGGGACTTCTGGTGCTGATGGCCCGGTTGTGCTGGAATACTAAGGTAAAAAAGTAAGATCCCAGGAAGCAAATCAGGTCATGTCCGATGCTATTAGAAAAGAAAAACACAACTAAGAACCGCCAGTGAGTCACTGGAATGCTATTTCTCTTGCAGCTCTGCAGTTAATGAGGACAACGCTGCACTTTCATATGAAGTGCAGTATTTTTAACCTCTGGATTCTCATTCTACTTGGAGTTTCTAAAATATATTTCTAGCAAAGAACAAGAAAACAGCCTAACCCCAGTCTTTATTCTGACTTTAGACAAGCAGTAGGTTTAGTGTCATAATATATGTGGCTATTGGGTTGAATTTGTTAAGTATATCTTTGTGATATGTGGGACACGTGGAAACACTCCAAGTGAGGACAGTTCTAGCAGTTAAAGGCAAAAGGGGCTCCAGGGCCACTAGGCAGACTATCTAAAGCTCGAATCTCAATGAGTGAATTGCGTGATTTTTAAAGTGCACAACTGTCGGAATGTTTAGGTTTAAACTTTTCCTTTCTTGAGAATTCTTATTGTCTTGTTTTCAACTAATCAACCAACAAAAGCAGCAACTAACTACTACCGCCCCTCAGTAGCTCCCGGCAAAACGCTTGGAGGTCTTGTGGGGGCGGGGAGGGGGGTGTGGGCAGTGACCAGCAGTAGAACAATACCAAGTGAGGGGTAACCCCACTCCTTTGCTGGCCCACTCCCGTCCACTAAAGGACTCAGAATTCTGAAACTTCATGTTTATAGGAATTAAAGTGGGAAAAGATTATTCCTGTTGCTTGAAATTAGAGATAAATTAAGAGTTCCTTTGCAATATGTAAATATTAAGAGAAGGAGGTAATAGAAAGTATGTATTCATCATGGGATTGCAAACGAGTTACAAAGAGTGGGTCTGTTTCCTGGCTTCAGCCTTCTCTGTTCTTTTGCTGCAGAGACAGGTCAATCTACTCAACAATTACACCAATATCCTGAATTTTTAAAGAAGTTGCATCTATCCAGGAACTAAGTGAGGAGATGGAACTGAAATTTATTTAAAGCCAAGGCAGATTATTTGCCTCAGAATATTACATGGCGCAGGCACACACACACACACACACACATAAAAAAATCATTCTTGCTGACACAAGTTTAAAAATAAGTTGCTAAATGAATGCAGATCAAATTAAATTAATATATTTCAATGTAAAACAAAGAGTTGATGATTTTCTCTAATTGTGTTAAAGCCATGGTTTGACTTTTCATAATCTAATTAATAAAGACAAACACTAATGAAACTATAATTTACCATTAAGTGATATTCTTTGCATGCTTAGTAAGAGCTTTTCAAGTAAGTAAATGTTGGACAAAATAGTACTTACCTGGTTGAAACTTGTACTATCAAAGTAACAGGAGCCAAGCACTAATTCAGATCGAAGAAAAACCTGGGCAGCATTGACTGCGCAGCATCTGAGGTGCCACTATATGTCAACATAAATGTCTCGGTGGGAACACAAGTCAATAAACAACTTGAAATAGTGGAACGCTCTCAGGAGCAAGGATATGGGGACCTTGGTTCCAGTGCCAGTTCCAGCTCTTACAAACTATAGCAATGTTGGCAGTTGATTTAACTTTTGACTTCCAGTTTTCTCTATTGCATATAAATAAGATAATACATTCTGTGTTGTTGTGAACATACCACAGTGTCGTTGTGAAGTTCAAATGAGTGAGTTATGAGAAAGTAATCTGTAAACTTTAAGGCCGTATGCAAATACATGCAACATTATATAGCTTCTATGATAAGGATGAGGATGACACCTTCTTTTTAGTATCTTTGGTTTGGTTAAAAAAATGGTGAATTAAACTAGAGAACAGCAACAACCAAATGACCCCTTTTTTGTTCTTTTCTCCAGAGTGGAAAAGGAGGCTTTACTATATCTTTAAAGGAGTTGAGAGTAGTTCTCTGAGGAAGCAGAGCATATTTAAAGGAGAGAGATAAGTTGTTATAAAAATATAGAGGTGACAGAGTCATAAGTTTCTTATTTGATGACAGTAAAGAAGTAAGACGGGAATTGGGAGAGAAAAAGACATGAGACAGCCCAGGTTTCTACTCCAGTGGGATGAGCTTGGTCTTGGTGCAGCAGGTTATAGGAAGTGACATTAGTGATGAGATCATTGGATTAAAGTGGTAAAGAGAAAGGCACACTGGACTAGGATCTGGGATATGAAGTCTAACCCTGTGTGTGTCACTAACATGATATAGAACTTCGGCAAAGTCACTAAATGACTTTGGTTTCCTATTTTGAATGATTAAAAAAGATGACATCTAAGGGCCTTTCCAGTCCTAAAGTGCTTCATATATATACATATGCATAAACATATACCATACACACACATATATACAGTATATGTGCACATGTGCCTATACATAATACATATTACCTATAATTTATGATATTTGACATGTTTAATGTATATTATATGAAAGTTTTATTAAGTCAACTAACAATAAAGATTTATGGAGGATCTAAAATATGCAGTCACTGTAGTAGAGGCTGATTAGGATGTTATCATTCCTGACCTAGAGAAACTCAAAACTGACCAAGACATACAAACAATTAGAACATGCCATACCATATACATGAACAAAATACCACAGGAGCAGAGAAGTTATGGAGTTATAAATGAGGTTGTGGAGGGTTTCAAAGAGAAGCTAATTGTTTATCTGAGCCTTAAAGCAAGAGTTGGATTTTTACTGAGGGAGGAGTGGAAGACCATTCCAAGCAGAGGGAAGAGAGAAAATAAAAATGAAAAGGCATGGCAGCATTCCGAGGTGTTGGAACTCCCTGTGGTGCACTGCAGCTGTACTTTAGGATGTTTGGTGGGAATGACAGAATTTAAGGTCAGTGAGATGACTTGGGGCCAGATTGGTAAGAAAACCTTTATACTATGGTAAAGGTGTTGAAGTTTAACCTGCAAGCAGGTGGGAGCTATTGGACTTTGAGCAGAAGATTGATATTCTTTGCACAGAAAGGAGAGAGTTGAGTCTAGAGGCTAGAAGGCCAGTAAGGTGAGTGACAGGCCATATGAGAGACAAAGCGGAGCCAAACAAGACCATAAAAGTTAGAGTGGAGAGGAGAGAAGGGCTTGGTATCACATTGCAGAAGCGTTAGCTCAGGTTCAGGGTATAGGAGACCCTACACCCAAGTGTCTTCCAAGGACAGTAGGAACCAATGCTATCAAGGTCTCCATCATGCCTGCTCTTGGTTTCTTGAGGCACAGCATGTAAAAAAAGGAAGAGCAGGTTTCTAAGGGTTGGGAAAGAACAAAATCAATTTCAGATTTACTGAACTTGAAGTAACAATGACCCATTCAGATGAAGAGATCTAATGGGAAAATTGGTGAATGGGTGAATAGTTTAGGAGAGTTAGACTGAAGGTGTAGGCCTGGAATGTAATAAATATGTAATCTTTCAAGTCTTGAGAGTGGAAAGAATCATTAATGGAAGAAAAATACTGAAAAGAGGTATCAAGATACTGCACAAATAATAATCGAGATTTAAAGGGTCACGTCAGGGAGAAACCAGTGAAAGGCTGAGGAAGGGTGGTCAGAAGAGGACCAAGGAAAATGGAGTGAGGCACTAAATGGAAGAAGGCATTTTATTAGAAAGATGGTGGCAAAAAGTATAAAAAATTTCAGAAAAGCCAAGGAGATGGATTTTGAAATATTTTAGAAAAGATCAAGTGAAATGAGGAATAGGTAAGATGATGAACAGCGATTAGGGAAAGGACATTTTAAGTAGAGTGGTAGAGATTAAAAACTTGATTGAAAAATAAACAAGATAAAGGAAAAGATATAGTCTTGATAAAGTTAAATAACAAGTGGTATTTAAGTGTGTCTACTACACTGTTGTTGTTGCTTTTATAATAGGGAAAAATCCAGAATTCAAGATAGTAAAAATATTTATTGAAAGTTCAATTCTTTAACAGTTTTGTTTAGTCATCTGAAAAGTAGCATGTCTTATTTGTGTGAATAGTTGGAAGATATTTCATACATGCAGAGATACAGCACTTATATTATTGGAAAATGCACAATTACTGTTACTGATAACTGACCGTTTGGTACATTTTTATTACTCTAGCATATGGAATTGTTTCAATAATAATTGTGGCTAATTATATTCACCTGGCAATTCCAAATGAAGAATACCAATGCACTGAGCATTAGTCAGATAGAAAATATTGAATACATCCAATTATCAACTCTTTCATGGAGATATGTTTTTAAGAAAATGTTTATGAAGTAATTGAATATTATTTTTACAATAATTAATTACATTGAAATCTAAGAAACAGGTACACACTAGCCATTATTCAGAATTCAAGTGATAAAAGATTTACAGGTGTGAATTTTCTCTCAAGGAGACTACTTTTCATGTGAAGCACTTTTGAACTAGGTTCATCCCATTCAAGATGATACTAATACTGACAGAATCACTGTATCCTTTACTCAGTTAATTATGTACAGAATAGTTTCTTGGTTCTTCAATTTAAAAAACCAAGTATTATCCTTTTCTTTTTTTCATATACTTGTACTAATATAACTTATTAATCAAGTATAAAATATTCTTCAGTCCATATGGACAAAATAGCCGTCTTAATTCTACCAATCACTGAACAAAGGAGATAGGAATGTTATTCCAGGTAGTATTAGCTTAAGAGTATCATCCTAATACAAAAGTTTTAAACTTAATTTGTGCTTAAAATTTGTGTTAATTTGGAATGTGGTACAGTTTGCTCATTAAATTGAGGATAGGGATGTAACAGAGTGAGCAGATCATGGGCTTAAATATTAATCAATTTGGGGCAGCATGGATTGAAAATTTTCTATCTACGTCACCTATGCAATTATTTCATCACTTGAACCTCTTAGTTTCCAATATGGATTAATAATATCGATTTTATAGGAATGGTCTGAGGATTAAATATGATAACATATGTAATTAATTTACTAGTAGAGTGCTTAGCACATAATAGAATTTCAATAAATGATAGTTTTTTTGTTATTACTATTATTATGTTACATTATACAATGGCTACTTAGTTTTATGACCTGAAGTAAGTCCAGTAATGTACTTTAGCTTTCTTAAAAGCATCTCTTTTTTTTCCCCCCAGTCAATGCATTAGGAATTACAATTTGATACAGTTAACTAGAGCACTTAGATACTCTTAACAAATTGTAAGTGATGCAGCATTGTAGAATGGAAAGAACATAGACTTTGGGATCAGACACAAATGTTTAAATGTTAGCTCTACTAAACTGATCACATTACTTAAACTCTCTGACTTGTTTTCTCATCTTAGAATGACGATAGAAGTTTCTATTTTAGAAGGCATTTATGATGTAACAGATAATAGAAAGTACTTAGCACAGTGCCCTAAACATTAAAAAATGTTCTTTTCCCCTTGTTTATCTTTTCCACCCCTAAAAATGACATAACATTTAGGAATTCTACAGATCCAAAATACTTACCTGTTTTCTTCAACTAAAGAATATTATGAAAAACAAATAAAATGAGTCTAGAAAGAGAAGTTATTTTTCTGTAGACTTGCCTTTTTTATTATCCTGGTGCTTATAGGTAGACAGCATGGACCAAAGACCATAAAAATACTTTGAGCAGGGAGTTCAACATGAATTTTGTCAATAGAATTTTTATACTTCATTTTATATTGTGTCCAGGGTGATTTCTCAATAATCTGAAATTTTACATTCTTGAATTTTACATTCTCACCTATCCTTGCAAAGTAAATGCTTTAACATAGAATTGTTTGTGTTTTATGCATTGTTTTGTCATACTTCTTAGGTGGTTATTTAAACACATTTTTATTTATGTCTTGTCCTCCTCTTTTCTTGGTGTACATAGCACAGTTAGTGCTTAGAATTCAGTAGGTAAGAGTTCAATAAGAATTATTTGGATCAGAAAGTCAAATGCTCAGGTGGCTTTGTGAAGCATTTATATCTTAATGGAACTGTAGTAACTCAGGCCAGTCCTTATGTAAATTATAGCTAGCTACCTGGTCTGCAAAAAGATGAACGCCCCAGTGGCGGCTGAGGTTAAGAGTGCTGTCGGTAGCACATGACCCAGATTTTCTTCTATCCATCATTCTTAAATAGACAAGTGCCCTGATGGCTGTGGGATGAGATGCTGACATTATGAGTTGCTTATTGCGGAAGTGTGGTTGTGGTTTCTATCCTTTTATGAGGAAACAAAGTCCTCAGCCTTTGATGTAAATTAAAATGATGACCCTGCGAGCTGTCTGGGAAAGGAAGCATGGAAGTCTCTCAGTTTAGCGAATATGTAGAACAGGTTCCACTGGGATTAATATGAAGGCACATTAGAGTGGCCCTTAGTGAAAGAAGCATTAGGGAAGTGACATCTGGGAAAACATATCTTTTCTATCACAAGAAAAGAGTGGAGTGTGAATTAGAGGTGCCAATGAGTCATAAGGTAGAGATCCTTTTTAATTTTCTTCACAAGAAATTTGTACTTTACACTTTAGAATGCACTAAAATGATGTAAAAATAAAGCCATTTGCATCTACAACCCAAGTACCTAAGCAGTAAGAAAGTAATCTATGTGTTCTTTCTGTTGCAATAACTATACCTAGCTAAGAGGATATTGTCTCATTCTCTAGAGGAAGTATTGAGCTAATTGATATTTTACATAGTTTAATATGTGTAATTGTAATTATTGCAGTATTATTTCCATTTGCTACTTATTGTTGTATCAAAGTTGTACTATGAGAAGAGCAATGAAATAAGGGCATAAGGGGGAAAGTCACAAATGAGCTCCTTCATATAAGTGTGTCGTATTGATCACCGGGGTTCCATGTCACAGGAAACATCAAAGTGAGATGGTCAACATAGAGGGAGTAATTAGTGAATTCAAGGAAGATATGTATGACTACTAAAACTTGGTAGGAAGGTGAGACATCCTTTTGATCACACGAGTAAGAATAGCAACAGCGTGTGGGGCTCTTAGGAGGCAGAGTTCAAGGCCATAGTCCAGCACAGTCCACTTCCTGTTGCCCTGATGATGTGACCCACACTAAAGACAATTGTTTTATAACAAGAAAACACGCAAAGGAGTTAAGCAAAGAATAACTGGAGATGGGTCTACACATGGTCTGGTTTAGTTCACCTTGGGGGAGGACTGGGAGAGAAGGACTAGGAGAGAGTCTGGAAGTAATGAACAATATCTTAAAGTAAAGGAAAAGGTATGATAAATTAAAACGATAAATGATAAATGAAACCTGGAAGCTTGTGATATTTTCAAGTACATCACCCACCTGCTGTATCTCTAACTGACTCTGGTCTGATTAATAAATCATGTAGTTACATACCTACTTTTCCATGCTCTTGCAGGGAAGAAGCCATGGGCTTCTGGGAAAAGGCGGAGGTGCAGTCTCCTCCTAAACGTCTAGGAAAAGGTGCAGGTGTCCTTAATCCCTGGTAAATTGACCTGGAATCTGAGTTGTCAAGGCAGGCTAATATTTAGATTGCCCCCACTGACCCCATCAACACAAAGTGTTGAACTCCACAGAAGGGGGTAACAGAACAATGACTTAGAAGTGAGCTACTTGAGTGATAGGGATAGAAATACAGCATGATATCCAAGTAGCTAAACTTAGAACTATATAGTGAGCTTGAAGAAAAATTAAGTTTCTCAAGAGCATGAATCAGGCACACATTGACTATGAAGTTAGAATAATTTAACTTATGGTATATTGCCAGTGTGATTCTTTCTACAAAGTTGTCCCTTGGGCTTTTATAGCAACAACAATAGCTAGGACATTCTGGATACTGTAGATGGATGAGTATAATGGGTCTGTAAGAGTGACATTAGAACACAAATATGCATCTTTGGATTGTACTACTTAAAATTTATCTTTATTTGAGAGAGCAACTGTAATGTCAGAGAGGCCCACTGTATTCAACTACTTTCCAATCAAAGTGAAAGAGATTCATTGCAAAGAATTGAACTCACAGCTAGGAGTGAAAGAAGCACTGATTTCTAAGTAGCTGTTATCTATCTACAAGTATAGTACATGTGTGTGTATAACAAATAAAATGAGATGTTCGAGAACAAAGACTTTTGAGAAGGACTGGCATGAATCTTGACCTAGTGTTGTTGTTTATTAAGAATATGATTTATCTCTCTGTGTTTCTCATTCTTCAATGGTACTGTAAGTATAATATTAGTATCTACCTCTCCAAGTTATTTTAAAGATTATTTGAGATAAACTTGTAGAGAATTTAGCACAATGCCTGGCAGAAGTCAGTGCACCATACCCGTTATCTCTTACTTGAGTGTGATCCTGGTATGAACTGTAAAATCTCCTCACTGGGGTAGTCTGTCTCCTGGATTGGTCTGATCTGTCTGGATCCTTTCCCTCTTCATTTTGATTATTCTTCATGCTTGAATCTGCACTTGCATTTCAAGCTTCTCTACAATGACATCACTCTGTGTTCTACCTGCTGTTAGAGCCAACAGAGTAACTGCAAAGCCCTCATCCTTGTTGTTGGCAAGATTATTCAAAGTACAGTTTTTATATGCAGAGACATTCAGCTTAGTGTTTTATTTTTTTGTGATTGTTCATATCTTTGCCATGTAGGAAATGCTGGAGGTGTGACTCTTTAAATGGAACTGTGCTTTGCAAAATCCCTTTGCCTGGAAACACCTGAGAATATCATTTATGAAACTTTCTTGTGATGCTGTGGGTGAAATGGTATAGGAAGTATACAGTGAATGATGAGGTTTCCTGTCCTAAAGTCAGGGATGCCTGCCTTTTAGGCTAAGTGCATTCCTTTTACAGAGCCCTGTAATCTGCAGTGTATGTCTATATGTATGTGTATGTATATATATATATTCTTTATATACCTGTTGCTGTTGATTCTGACCATAGTGACCCTATAGGACAAAGTAGAACTGCCCCCATAGGGTTTCCAGGGTGCGGCTGGTGGATTTCAGCTGCTGACCTTTTGTTTAGCAGCTGAACACTTAACCACTGTGCCACCAGGGCTCCATTATATATACACATATAAATATTCTACTTCCAAACCTCCATATATGTGGTTTAAAATCTTTGGATTGAAACAAAAAAATGTGTGCTTTGGATGAGAGGTAGCTATTCAAATGTTTCATGTCCATTACAACTCATTTACCTGTGCATTTTTTAAAATTTATATAGTTTTCATAAACTTAATGATAGCATTACAATAATAATTTAATGCACCATTAAAGGCATACACACACATGCACATGAATACATGCATAGATGCCTGAATACATACAGGCACACACAAATGACTCAGTTATTTATTGCCAACTTCATATTTTAACTGGCATTGTGAGAATTATTACACCTCCTAGGAGCCCTGGTGGTTAAGCGCTCAGCTGCTAACTGAAAGGTTGTGGGTTTGAACCAACCCAGTGGCTTCGTGGGAGAGAAGACCTGGCCATCCACTTCTGTGAAGATTATAGCCTACAAAATCCTGCGGGGCTGTTCTACTCTCACATGGGGTCGCTGTGAGTCAGAATTGACTCAGCAGCACACAACAACAGAATGTAGTTTATAAATAGTATTCATAGTTGTGACTTTTTAATAAGTATGCAAATTGTGCATGTAAATATTCTTTAGTGGTGCCTTGAAACTTTTCACTAAAATACTAATTGTACAAAATTTATATTAAAATTTTAGTTACTTAATAAAATTTTGTGCCAGTCTTTGTAAGAACCAGCTCTTATAAAAGCTTTTAATATACAGGTTGTTACATTATCTCCCACTAACTTATAGCTTTTATTTTAAGATCCTCTTAGGTCTAATGATCTTCCTGTGTTTGCCACCTCAGTGCCTGGACAATGTCTTCAAACTGCAGTGCGTGCATAAAATGTCTAAGAAATGCATTTCTTCTAATAGCATCTGCCTGTTAGCATGTCCCTGAACATCATTTATATAAAATATTGCTTGGACATAGTTTACATTGATTATGATGTCATTAATTTAGTATAGACCCAGGTGGAACAATATGGATTCATTATTGCTTTATATATGAATATATATATATATATATATATAAAAAATTTTTTTTTCTTTTTCTTTTCTTACGGGAGACAGTTCATCCAGAGCTACCATATCACACAATTTTGGGGACTCCATTCACAGACAGAATTAGGTCACCTTTTTCTTCCTCAGTTTGTGAGCAAGTTGAATTAAGTTAAACTGGAAGATATTTAGTGCCCATTTTGTGCCAAGCTTTACGCCAGGTGATGGGGATCTAACATGAACAGCACATGAGCCCATCCCTCCAGTAGTTCTCTATCACATGTAAATAAGTAATTCTAGTCTAGTGAACTTATTGCAAAACCAGAAGAAATATAGATGCTTATATTTATATAGATGTAAAGTTAGAGAAGGGGTGATTATCCTGCACAAAGTTACAGGGAAGGAAAGATTTCACAAAACACAGATTTGGAAAATAAACAGTTTACCAAATGGACAAAGGCGAAAGAGAGAATTCCAGGCAGAGAAGGAGTAATTGTGAGGACATTAAATGTCATTGTGTGTCTAGGGACAGAAGGGAGTTCTGAGGCATCAAAAGTAGGGAGTAGGTTGGGGTGGGAAATGGTAGATACGTGTTTGGAGAAGAAGCAAGTGTATGGACTAAACAAAGTCTGCTGTGAGAAGACCTGTCCTTTGTTTGTTGCTGTCTACTTTATGGAATCTAGGAACCCAATCTGTTTGTATTTATAAAATATTACTAGGAGTTAAAGAATATATTTGTAAATGTTTAGTCAAATGAGAATTCATGAACTTTATATCTTTGTTGTCTAAATGAACTATTATAGCCTCTTTGTCCAGATATGAAAATGATAAGTTTATTTATTTATTTATATATGAAATTTCTAATAAATACAACATACCAGTATTTGTTGTCATTGCAAGTCACTAAAATGTAAAGTCAGTTTTTTATAATTTTGATAATTTCTTCTGATTTACTTTAAAAAATATACTAAAATAATTAAATTTTCTATAATAAATATTGCCTTTAGGTAATTTTAATTGAATGTAGTTATTTCAATATTGTAGTATTCATTTGGAGCCCTGGTGGTACAGTGGTTAAGAACTCAGCTGCTAACCAAAAGGCTAGCAGTTCAAATCCACCGGCTGCTCCTTAAAAACTATATGGGGCAGATCTACTCTGTCCTACAGGTGACTATGAATCGGAACCAATTTGACGGCAGTGGGTTTGGTTTTCAGTTTAGTATTCATTCAGGTTTATTATTAAGAGCAATTTTATATTTTCCTCACTGGTTTTGATTAGACCGATGTTAAAATTAATAAACCTTAGATCTGTTTTCTGTGGTGAGGTCAGTGACAGAGAACATAAATTAGTTAAGTGGGTTGGAGATGATATAAAGGCTGGTTGTAGTCAACTCCTCTTGATTGTGGTCATGGGTAATTCAAGAAGCAAACAAATCTTTTAGAGATGGGGTTCAATGTAAAAAAAATCCCATAAGTGACAATATTGTATTGGCCAAATATAACATCTAGTGAGCCAACTTGTATTATGGGGCACTGGTTTGCAATCTTTGCTTTTTAACAGTCATATCAGGTCTTCAAAAACCTGATGTTTAAAAATGGGGGCAGAAAAGATATCTAAAAGATACTTTATTTGAGGTTTAGAGAATGACCACAGGAGACAGTATGGAACACCAAATTCAAATTAAAGTATCCAAACAGCTGTGTTTCCAGCCAATGTCAACATTTCCCTCCACCTCTCTATACACTGTGCTTCATTAGTTCTGATTAGGAAACTGACCTTGTGGGATGAGAGGAGCTATCAGGATCAGAGCCACTGCTGCTCCTGAGCTGGTGTATATAATATATCACAGAAAAGCAGCAGAGATCATAGGGTTCAATTGCACTATAAAACAGCTTCCTCTGACAGTTTGCAGTGGTGACTAACATATCTCTAATGGGAGAGCCATCAAAATGGATTTGGATTTATGGAATCAAATAATTCATAAGGAAAGCTTTGACTGCTGCTAAGAAACATTTCTCTCCCTGTCTCTTACTGGAAGATTTAATGTAACTTTGTCAGTTCCCTTGGCTTGTTTTATAAAAGAACTGGCTTTGAACTGCTTCAGCTGTGAAAATTCCACAAGAAGACAATAAATATTATAGAGCAGACAAGGTGGTCTTTCAGCCTTGGTTGATCAAGCACTGCAGAACCATGAACATCACGATGTCCCAAATCATAGTGAAAGTTTTTAGAGCATCATTCTTCTTGAAGTAATTATTCTATTTTGATAGAATCATCTAAAAGCTGTATTAATTTGCTTATTTAATGAAAAATGTAAAAAGCACAGGAAAGAGTAACTGTGGTCACCATGTCATTAGATATAAAACAAATTTCCTTTGTTGGTCGTATACGGAATAGGTGGGGTTGCTATTGCAGAGCCATTTTTTTTTTTTTTTTAAATTGTACTTCAGGTGAAAGCTTACAGAGCAAATGGTTTCTCATGAAACAGAAGTACGCATGTTATTTTATGACATTGATTAACAACCCCACAACATATCAACCCTTTAACTTCTCAACCTCTTTTTTTTTTTGGTGAAAATACACATAGCTAAAGATACACCATTTCAAAAATTTCTTCATGCACAGTTCGGTGACATTGACTACAGCAGAGCCATATTTTTTAAACAAGTTTTATTGGATATAATTCACATACCATGTAATTCACCCATTTAAAGTGTATCAGTCAATGGTGGTTTGTATATTCACAGAGTTGTGCATCCATCACCACAGTCAATCTTGGAATATTCTCATTACCCCAGACATAAACTCTGCATTGCTTAGCTGTCACCCCCAATATTCCCATTGCTCCCAATCCTGCCCAGCCCTAGATAACTGCTAATCTACTTTCTGTCTCTATAAATTTGCTTTTTTAAAGACATTTCTTATAAATGGAATCATCTATGTTCCTTTGTGACTGACTTCTTTCACTTAGTATAATGTTTTCAAGGTTCGTCCATCAATATTAGTACTTAATTTCTTTTTATTGCTTAGTAATATTCTACTGTATGGATATACTACATTTTATTTGTTCATTCATCAGTTTATGGACATTTGGGTTGTTTCCACTTTTTGAGTATTATGAATAATGCTGCTGTGAACATTCATGTACACATTTGTATGGACATATATTTTCACTTCTCTTACATATGTACCTAGGAGTAGAATTCTGGATAATATGGTAACTCTATGTTTAACCATTTGAAGGACTTCCAGAGTGTTTGAGCCATATATATATATGTAAAACAAAATCAAACCCCTTGCCATCGAGTTAATTCCAACTCATAGTGACCCTATAGGATGGAACAGAACTGCCCCATAGAATTTGAACTGCCAATGTTTTAGTTAACAGCCGAGCTCTTAACCACTGTGCCACCAGAGCTCCACCCCACATATATATGTGTGTGTGTGTATATATATATATATATGCTTTTTTATTTTTAAACTTGGCATTGCATAATACACATTATACTTGCCAGGAACTTCAATTATGATATAACTGTCATCCAATAAAATACATAGAAGTTCCAATAAAGATATCATTATGTAATTAGAAGGTAAACAGAAAATATAGTGCTTTGTGGGATCTAGTTTATAAGAATAAATGCACATTTAGGACGAAAATCTGCTTAAGTAACCATGGGGGGACTTGATAGGATAGCTAGAGGAAATTCCTCTGGGATTTTTATCTGATCATAAAGTGAAGGCATGCGGAAAGAAAAAAAAGTAATAAAGTGGATGGGATGGGAGAATACTGATAACTTGGTGGTGCAGTGGTTAAACGTGCTTGACTGCTAGCCAGAAGGTTGGTGGTTGGAACGCACCAGTCACTCTGCGGGAGAAAGATGTGGCAGTCTGCTTTCATATCTGTAAAGACTTACAGCCTTGGAAACCCTATGGAGCCATTCTACTCTGTCCTGTAGGGTCTGAGTCAGAATCGACTCGATGGCAATGGGTTTGTTTTTTTCTGGGTTAAAGAAACAGATAGCGGTTTAATCACATGTGTTTAAAATGTACAGAGAAACCTAAGTGATACTAATGAAACATTTAAATGTTAATGCATTTTAGGGGTTATCCATTTGGTTTTTACAGCTTAGTGGATGGAATAACAATATCTCCTTGCATTCTCAGGGTACTGTATTTATAATTCTTTTTGTTTTGTTTTTTGAACATTTTATTGTGCTTTAGGTGAAAGTTTACAGAGTAAATTAGTTTCCCATTCAATAATTTGTATACAGATTATTTTGTGACATTGATTGCAATCCCTGCAATGTGTCAGCACTTTCCCTCTTTCCACCCTGGGTTCCCCATTTCCATTTGTTGGGTTTTCCTGCCCCTTCCTACCTTCTCATCTTTGCTTTTGGGCAGGAGTTGCCCATTTGGTCTTATATACTTGATTGTTTTAAGGAGCACCTTCTTCACAGGTGTTATTGTTTATTTTATAGACCTGTCTAATATTTGACTGAAAGGTGAACTTCAGGAGTGGCTTCAGTTTTAAGTTAGAAGAGTGTTTAGGGTTCCTCCAGTCTCTGTCAGACCAGTAAATCTAGTCTTTTTTGTGAATTTGAATTTTATTTTACATTTTTCTCCTGCTCTGTCCAGGACCCTCTATTGTGATCCCCATCAGAGCAGCCGGTGGTGGTAGCCAGCCACCATCTAGTTCTACTGGTCTCAGGCTATTAGAGGCTGTGGTTCATGTGGTCCATTAATCCTTTGGACTAATTGCTTACTTGTGTCTTTGATTTTTTTCATTCTCTTTTGCTCTGGACAGGATGAGACCAATTGTAATTTCGATGGCCGTTCGAAAGCTTTTAAGACCCCAGACACTACTCACCAAAGTAGGATGTAAAACATTTTCTTTGTGAACTGCATTATGCCAATTGACCTAGATGTCCCCTGAGACTATTTATAACTCTTGTAGCACTCATGCTCACATGTTCTTTTACTAGGTTCACAATTTCTTCACAAATACAGGAAAGGAAGTGATGTTTTTCTTTTATGAAAGAGTTAATGCAGGTACCTGAGGTTAAATGATTTGACCCAAGCCACATTCTCACTATAAGATTAGTGGCCAAAACAAATAACATGATGCCTTTTCTACTTGATGCACAGAAATGAAAATTTTATGTAAAAGATCTTAATTGAAGAAGAAAAGATCAAAGAAAATATTCTTCAGATAAACAAAGACTAAGTCTTAAAGATTTAAATTAGCTTTACATGGTATAAGTAATAAGTGATAGCAAATTTGGGTCTAATACTTCTAGACAAGCATAGGGAAATAGAATAAATAATTACAGATTTTAGAGTTTGGTGAATATTTTGACTATTAGGCATGCTGACTGAACTTGTGGCTGTGTTCTTGAGATTCTAGCATTTCCACTTACAGGTTTCTTCAAGTTTGTGACTTAATAGAATAAATATATTTTATTCAAACAATTCATTTCTCTACAATCACATATAAACATATTTTCATATTGTTCCATGGTGCAATGAATTTTACCATCGAAAAGTATAAAATTCTGCTTTAAGTCATAAATCAATATTCTATTTGAGTATATTTTCTTTCTTTTTGAAGAGTTATATAGATTTTTACTGTGGACTTTCTTGACAGTATAGCACTAGTGCTTACACTGTATTCCACACAACAAAACATCCTAAATCTCTCTTCACCTGTACATACTCCAAAATATACCATAGAGCTTCAAGCTTCCATCAGGCTCTCTCTCTCTTTCCTTCTCTCTCACACACACATTTACACACAATCTCCTTTCCCTCTCCCATATCAACTCGTGTTTCTTTCACTCTCTCCTTAAAGCTCTCTCATTAATGCTAAGCTCTTTCTTTCCCTTGTCTTTCATCTTCCTTGTCCCATCATCATCATCAGAGAATCTTTTTCAAGTATGTAAATTGATATAATCTCTTGGATAGTAATAATTCAGTCCCTGGAGAAGACATCATGCTTGGTAAAGCAGAGGGTCAGCAAAAAAGAGAAAGACCCGCAAGGAGATGGGTTGAAACAGTGCCTGCAACAGTGGGTTCAAGCATAACAATGATCATAAGGATGGCACAAGTACGGGCAGTGTTTCATTCTGTTGTACGTAGGGTCTCTGTGAGTCAAAACTGACTCGACGACACCTAACAACAACAATAACAATAATTCAGCAATAGAAATGCTGACTTTTGCACTTTTCTATGCAGGGAGTCACCATTTGTCTGTCAGTTTGTAGTACTGTGGTGGCTTGCGTGTTGCTGTGATGCTGGAAGCTATGCCACTGGTATTTCATATACCCGCAGGGTCACTCATGGACAGGTTTCAGTGGCGCTTCCAGACTAAGACAGACTAGGAAGAAGGACCTGGCAATCTACTTCTAAAAAAAATTGACTAGTGAAAACCTTATGAATAGCAGCAGAACACTGTCTGATATAGTGTCAGAAGATGAGCCCCTCAGTCTGTAAGGCACTTAAAATATGACCGGGAAGAGCTGCCTCCTCAAAGTAGAGTTAACCTTAATGATGTGGATGGAGTAAAGCTTTAGGGACCTTCATTTGCTGATGTAGTATGAACTCAAAATGAGAAGAAACAGCTGCAAACATCCATTAATAATCAGAGCATGGAATGTACAAAGTATAAATCTAGGAAAATTAGAAGTTGTCAGAAATGAAATGGAATACTTAAGATAGATATCCTAGGCATTAGTGAACTGAAATGGAATGGTATTGGCCATTTTGAATCAGACAATCATATGGTCTATTATGCTGGGAATGGCAAATTGAAGAGGAACAGCATTGCATTCATTGTCAAAAGGAACATTTCAAGATCTGTCCTGAAGTACAACGCTGTCAGTGATAGGATAATATCCGTACGTCTACAAGGCAGAATATTATTCAAATTTATGCACCAATCACTAATGCCAGAGATAAAGAAATTGAAGATTTTTACCAATTTCTGCAGTCTGAAATCGATCAAACATGCAATCAAGATGCACTGATAATTACTGGTGATTGGAATGCACAAGTTGGAAATGAAGAAGGATCAGTAGTTGGAAAATATGGCCTTGGTGATAAAAACGCTGCCAGAGATTGCATGATAGAATTTTGCAAGACCAACGACCTATTTATTGTAAATATGTTTTTTCAACAACATAAACAATGACTATCCACCTGGATGATGTTAGATGGAACACACAGGAATCAAATCGACTACATCAGTGGAAAGAGATATCATCAGTCAGAAAAATGCCAGGGGCCGACTGCAGAACAGACCATCAGTTACTCATATGCATGTTCAAGTTGAAGCTGAAGAAAATTAAAACAAGTCCATGAGAGCCAAAGTACGACCTTGAGTATAGCTCACCTGGATTTAGAGACCATCTCAAGCATCTCAAGAACAGATGGGACACATTGAACACCAATGATCGAAGGCCAGATGAGTTGTGGGATGACATCAAGGACATCATACGTGAAGAAAGCAAAAGGTCATTAAAAAGACAAGAGAAAAAGAAAAGACCAAAATGGATGTCAGAAGAGACTCTGAAACTTGCTCTTGAACAGAGAGTAGTTAAAGCGAATGGAAGAAATGATGAAGTAAAAGAACCGAATGGAAGATTTCAAAGGGCAACTTGAGAAGACAAAGTAAAATATTATAATGAAATGTGCAAAGACTTGGAGATAAAAAACCAAAAGGGAAGAACACACTTGGCATTTCTCAAGCTGAAAGAACTGAAGAAAAAATTCCAACCTAGATTTGCAATACTGAAGGGTTCTATGAGCAAAATATTGAATGACACAAGAACCATCAAAAGAAGAAGGAAAGAATACACAGAGTCACTATACCAAAAAGAACTGGTTGACATTCAGCCATTTCAGGAAGTAGCATATAATCAAGAACCGATGGTATTGAAGGAAGAAGTCCAAGCTGCACTGAAGGCAGCAATGAAAAACAAGGTTTCAGGAATTGATGGAATACTAATTGAGATGTTTCAACAAACAATGCAATGCTGGAAGTGCTTACTCATCTGTCAAGAAATTTGGAAGAGAGCTACCTGGCCAACCAACTGGGAGAGATCTATGTTTGTGCCCATTCTAAAGAAAGGTGATACAACAGAATGCAGAAATTATCGAACAATATCATTAACATCGCATATAAGTAAAATTTTGCTGAAGATAATTCAGAAGCAGTTAAAGCGGTACATTGACAGGGAACTGCCAGAGATTCATGTTGAATTTAGAAGAGGATGTGGAATGAGGAATGTCATTGCTGATGTTAGATGGACCTTGGCTGAAAGCAGAGAATACCAGAAAGATGTTTACCTGTGTTTTACTGACTGTGCAAAGACATTCGGCTGTGTGAATATAACAAATAATGTATAACATTATGAACAACGGGAATTCCAGAACACTAAATTGTGCTCACGTGGAACCTGTACTTAGAGCAAGAGGCAGTCATTCAAACAGAACAAGGAGATTCTGTGTGGTTTAAAGTCAGTAAAGGTGTACGTCAGGGCTGTATGCTTTCACCACACTTATTTAATGTATGCTGAGGAAATAATTTAAGAAGCTGGACTATATGAAGAAGAATGTGGCTTTAGGATTGGAGGAAGACTCATTAACAACCTGCGATATGCACATGACACAATCTTGCTTGCTGAATGCAAGGCGGACTTGAACCACTTACTGATGAAGATCAAAGACTACAGCTTTCAGTATGGATTGCAACTCAGCATAAAGAAAACAAAGATCTTCACAACAACAATAAGCAACATCATGATAAACAGAGAAAAGACTGACATTTTCAAGGATTTCATTGTACTTGGGTCCGCAATCAACACCCATGGAAGCATCAGTCAAGAAATCAAATGACGTATTGCTTTGGGAAAATCTGCAAAAAAATCCCTTTGTTAAAAAACAAAGATGTCACTTTGAGGACTAAAGTGCATCTGACCCAAGCTATGGTATTTTCAATTGCAGCATATGCATGTGAAACCTGGACAATGTATAAGAAATAGTGGAATACCGAGGAAGAGTTGACGCCTTTGAATTATCGTGTTGGCGAAAAATGTTGAATATACCATGGACTGCCAAAAGAACAAACAAATCTGTCTTGGAAGAAGTACAGCCAGAATGCTCCTTAGAAGGGAGGATGTGAGACTTCGTCTCCTATGCTTTGGGCATGTTATCAGGAGGCACCAGTTCCTGGAGAAGGACATCATGCTCAGTGAAGTAGAAAGTCAACCAGAAAAAGGAAGACCTCAATGAGATGAACTGACACAATGGCTACAACAGTGAGCTTAAACATAGCAACAATTGTGAGGACTGCTCAGGACCAGGCAGTGTTTCATTCTGTTGTACGTGGGGTTGCTGTCAATCAGAACTGGCTCAATGGCACCGAAGAACAATACACAGGGAGACTTGCTTTCCAGCTGTAGTTTTCCTTTTCTTTTTTTCTCCCAGAAATAGACAAAGTGAAAACCTGCCAGCATTATTATACTTGTCTGCAGGCAGCTAAACTGTGATATATTCAGTGTAGACTACTGTATGGGATGCAGCTGTGAAATGAGCTAGAATTTATTATTGCAGTTAAAAGAACTAGTGTAAATTTATTCAAATGAAATCCTGGGCAAACATCATAGTAGTAGGATTTGGAAACAGTCTCATTCCCTCTTTTGTACTTTAAAAAATGACTTTTCTGATGATACTATGTATTTTAGGGCAAGTTATGAAAGATATGAAAATTAGGACTTTTAGTATTCAGGGATTTATATGATAGATTTCTTTTACCACCGATGCCGTAAGATTTTTAATTTGCATTTAGATCTGTGCTTGTCTCCTCCTAAATATTGGTTCAGTGTCAAAGTTCTTCTTGACCAACTGGATGACTGTTGTTTTTAGTAGCTGTCAAGTCGATTCTGACTCATGGCAACCCCTGTGTGCAGAGTAGAACTGCACTCCATAGGATTTTCAAGGCTGTGACTTTTCAGAAGCAAATCACCAGGCCTGAATTTGAAGAGCCTCTGGGTGGGTTTGAATCTCCAGCATTTAAGTTTATAGTCCAGCATTTAACCATTTGTGGAACTTAGGCAGTAGGTACTCCTAAATGCATCGTGATTACATTGGAGAAGCTTTTTACTCCTTAAATACAAAATATACTACCAGATAGCAATTTTACCCTGGTGTGTTTTTTCCATTTTGAAGGTCATTTACATAGTTTGTGTACAATATATGTCTTTGGTTTAAGTTGTTTGTGTGTGTGTGTGTTCAATAATTCTGTTGCTTAATGTGTGAGGAAATTTGGTGTCAAAGTCTAAGTAAGGGGAAGAAGAGACATTACTCATAAATTACTGCATTTTAAAATATTATAAAACAATAAAATGTACTTAATACTAACATCATATTGCACATAATTTAATATGCAGTTTTACGAAATGCAGAAATGCCTTCAGAAAGCTGAAGTGTACCAGAATCTTCATTATGAGCAAAAATGCGTTGCTGTAATAGAGCTGTGAGGAAGTTCTAGGAAAATTTTTTCGTTTATAGGATGCTGTATTAAACCATATTTGAGGAGGCTTTTAGTCTGTCTAATTTAATTGTGACCTTTTAAGGAATATTTAAGAATATCAGTCATTCAAAAATTTGGAGAGAACCATATCATTCTACTCACATCTACATCTTTGAGAGTGGAAATTAAACCATCCTAGAGATGTGTTAATAATATCTTCAATGATTTTGCTACATATATGTGCATATGTTATTTCTCTTATTATTGTAGCATTGTATTAATGCATCTAAAATGGAAAGATAAGTTTGGAATGATAAAGTATTTGCTCCATCAAGCAAAGCTATTTTCCCCCGCCTGTTTTATTCTATTACAAATAGATTAGTGATATCAGCATTAGTTATGGAGCCCTTGGAGCCCCTTTGTTTAGTGAACAAACATTTTACTGAACTCTGGGCTAGATACTATTCAGTCTAAGGCAAATATAGACACATATGATTGGGTCTTTTAGTCATTGATGAGCTCGTATCTTTGAAGGAGATGCACAGACAACACAACCATAAATCAGTATGATTAGGACTGTGAACAAGGCATGTTTGGAGTGCACTTAAGAGGGAGTGATAATTCCTCTGGGATGCGGAAAGGTAAAAACCGGAACAGTTCTGACAGAAGCGTTTATGGTTGTACTGGGCCGGAAGGGATGAGTAGAAATCTGAGAGATGAGAGAGATGATGGGTTATTGCAGAGTAAAGGCAGCTTCCTACTGGTGTACTCAACAACCTCAGTAATTTTTGCCGATTTTACCTCTTGTCCTCCTTCCTAAATCTGCCAACTATATCCTAAACAGCTCTGATTTTTTATCTGGTTTTTACTTCTTTGCTAAAAGACTCAATCTTTGTCTGCAGGATTCCCAATTCTCACTTTATTCTTGATCCCTTACTTTTACGTGTTCCTCAGCTTCATGGTCTCTAACAAAATGGCCAGTTCAGTTCAACTTCCTTATCCAACCTGTTATTTCAGAATCCTTACCCTGAACATGAGCCCAGAAATATCAAATAATTAAAATTTGATAATAAATAAAATGTTCAGCTATATTTAACTGGAATCATGTGTTATGTCACTTAGCTTTGGTATATATCAGATCCATTTTGGGGCTTGAAGGGGAAACCAATTCGAAATTGTATAGAAAAATATGTTATTAGTGTCTTCATCAGTCATAGGAATTAAGCAAGTAAGCAAGTTCCAGGATTACTTGAAATAGTTCATTTGAGTTTAGAAAATGTCTTATGCTATGGCTTACTTGATTATATAATTGTGCTTACTGTAATATTTAGCGTGGCTAATTCTTATCACTCCCCTTCACATAATGTATAATTCGGTACAGTTGTAAGACTGTGATCATAAGGCTGTGAAAATTCTCTTACAATAAGTGAGCTAGGGATTTTTTACACTCATAGACAAACCAAACAGTCAGGGAGGGATAGTTGGGAGTAGTTAAATGTAATCTTTTCTTTGAAGTGCCTGATACATAAGCAAGAGACAGCCCCAACTATAAGGCTAGAAGATTAAGGAATCCAAAAATTGACCTTCAGTGAAGATTCAGATCAAACACCACTTTGTCTGTGAAGCTTTGTGACCTTTCTCCCTGATTTATGGTAGTACTTTAGCAACAATACTTGATTCCCTATTCTTTGCACCGTGTGTATGGAGTATGTGTCTATAATAGTTTCTTGTACTTTATTGCTTAAATGTTCTTTACTCTTACTATTAAAATGTGAATTCCTTGAAGCAGGGGTTGTCTTGGTCATTATTGTTGCTCGCATCTATCATACACTAGGTGCCAATACATAGCTGATGAGTAAATATATTTCTGAAGCTTGTTTTAGTTTGAATAAATTTATATCACATGCTTTTTACTTCATAACATACAACATGGTTTTCTTATTTTATTAAATATCCTTAGAAAATTTGATACTTGATAGAGTATGTTTTTTTATCATATGAATATTTGGTCCAGCTATTTAAAATTCCTTTAATACTGGCCATTTAAGTTGTTTCCTTTTTTATCTTACAGAAGATGCTGTGAATTATATTCTTGTAGGTATATCTTTCTTGCACGTCTCTATTTTCTTATGATGCATTCCTAGAAGTGGAGTTCTGTCAAAGGACATAAACTTTTTTAAGATTCTTAATACAGATTATCAAATTATTTCTGTTTATACACCCACCAGTAGGGAATGAAGGGGCTTCTTTCATATGACCAAACCTAGGCATAACAGTTTACAAACTTTAGCCAGTATGACAAATCTCAAGTTTTTTTCCTAAATATTGTTGTAAATTTTTTTCACACTTATATCTATTAAATATGATGCAGGAAAACATTTTTCAATTTTGGTGAGATTTCATTTTTCTAAACTGCCCTGGAAAGGATGTAGGGGTGGAGAAGCTCCAGCCTGGATATTCACAACAGCTCAGGAAGGAGAAGGAGGGAGGCGATGACCGGTGTGGAGCTGGGTCTGAATAGATGGGGTGGGGTAGGACAGGCCTCCTGGGGCTGCTTGCAGCAAGGGAACAATGGGGCACTTAGAAGCCAGGTATGGGGTGTGTGTCAGTATTGCCCCGACCATATTTTGTTTGTTCTCATTCATTTTTGTATTATCTAACTTAGAATCATTGCTCCTAGTTGAGATCTGGGAAAACAGAGTGTTGCAAGAGGCTAGGCCCCTCCACCCCCCAAACAAATTAATTCAGGGTTGTGTATTGTAGTTGCAGCAAAATATTCACTGATTTAAAACATATGTCAGGAGTTCTTTACCAAGAGTGAACTGCTTGGACCAAACATTAGGTGCTATAAATATTTTCCTGCAAAATAAAAAGCATTTTGAATTAACTTCAGTCGTATGTTAATACTGTTAACAAATCAAATAGTTAATATGCTTTTATTCAAAATGAGTTTTGTTTTGGATGGAGCGACAATTGTATTATTTAATGTTATTCCAGTTTGGTTTACAGTTGTATAAATCTCCAAGTGAACAAGGTGATAAAATCAATAACTTGCTTCATAATTTTACCTTCCTTTATTGTATTGTTTCTTTCCATTTTATTTACACATATAAGAAAACAGAGTTTTACGTAGTTAAAAATACAGTAAGTATTTATGGACTCCCTTGAAACCCAAAATAAATGGTGTAAATGGGAATACCTTTCTCCCTCAAATGTATTTTAGGTGGTTACCTTGGCCATTAGCTGATTACTGGTTTGAAATATTGATGCAGATAACTTCCTGCCTTAATCTTCTCCAAGCCCACTTCATCACAGGTCTTAGTACCAGGCTAGTATCATGCAGTCCCTGTGGCATTTACCCATATAGCTGTACCCACTTAGCATGTGCAATGGAGGACTGAGGGTACAGAAGACAGCTTCTACATACTTTTCATAGAAAAAGTGCAAAAGATACACATAGGGAATAGTACTTTCTTAAAATATGCTTCGTAATAAAAAGGCAGCTAGTAGTAGTCACATGGGTTCATGTCATAGTGCTGGCATAAAACTTAAAAGAAAACCAATTAGAAACTCGTAGAATACTGTCACACATGGGTGTGAGCGTAAGAGAGAGAAAGACAGAGAGACTGAGAAATGATAGTGTTACATTGAATAGGGAGTGGATTCATGGAATTGTTGTTTTGTTGTTAGGTGCTGTCGAGTCAGTTTTGACTCATAGCGACCCTATGTACAACAGAACAAAACACTGCCCAGTCCTGCACCATCCTCATGATCATTGTTTTGCTTGAGCCCACTGTTGCAGCTACTGTATCAGTCCATCTCATTGAGGGCCTTCCTCTTTTTCACTGATCCTCTATTTTACCAAGCATGATGTTCTTCTCTAGGGACTGGTCCCTCCTAATAACATGTCCAAAGTATGTGAGATGAAGTCCCGCCATCCTCACTTCTAAGGAGCTTTCTGGCTGTACTTCTTCCAAGACAGATTTTTTCATTCTTTTGGCAGCCCGTGGTATATTCAACATTCTTCGCCAACACCATAACTCAAAGGCGTCAATTCTTCTTCCATCTTCCTTATTCATTGTCCAGCTTTCGTATGTATATGAGGTGATTGAGAACACTGTGGTGTGGGTCTGGCTCACCTTAGTCCTTAAAGTGACATCCTTGCTCTTCAACACTTCAAAGAGGTCTTTTGCAGCAGATTTGCCCAATGCAATGGGTTGTCTGATCTCTTGACTGCTGCTTTCATGGGTGTTGATTGTGGATCCAACTAAAATGAAATCCCTGACAACTTCAGTCTTTTCTCCATTTATGTTCCCTATTGGCCCAGTTGTGACGATTTTTGTTTTCTTTATATTGAGGTGTAATCCATACTGAAGGCTGTAGTCTTTAATCTTCATCATGGAATTAGAGTGAGGGATTATGCCTGAGTTGGAGGTTAGCAGTAGAAGGAAGACATAAAGATCCAAGGGTCTTGGATGGAGAAAGTAAAAAGCCTGAGACACAAACCTGCAGCAGGGAGAAGAATACCTGCGTATCCCTAGCTACAGGCCAGGCACCTCTTCTCTCCCAACTGTCCGCTCACCACCTGGTCCCCATGAGCCTTTTCTGCCAGCTTCCCCTTCAATTCTGAGCAATACACTGTTTATCTGAAATGGCCAGTGATGATCTGATCATCCAAGAATCAGTTTATTTTAGTGGGGCATCATTTGCACACAAGAAGAAGCCCTGACATACTCCTACCTTATTTGTTTTTCAGGGAAAAGAAAAAAAGACTATAAACCAATAACCATGTTTAAACTCTGTTGACTAAAGTTAAAGTTCTCTATTTATAAATCCTAATATTTTTCCCTTTCTCATTTGAAATGGATTTCTTTGTGAAGATGAATTGTATAGTCCATATTCCAAAAACCCACTGCTGTTGAGCCAATTCCAACTCACAGCTACCCTATAGGACAGAGAAGAACTGCTCCATAGGGTTTCCAAGGCTGTAAATCTTTACAGAAGCAGACTGCCACATCTTTCTCCCCTGGAGTTGCTGGTGGGTTTGAACTGCCAACCTTTTGGTTAGCAGTCATGTGCTGAACCACTGCTCCATCAGGACTCCTTATATTCCAAAAACTTTATATTTTGTACATTGAGTGTTTTAATCCTGGTGATATTTTTGTTTTGGTTTTATTGTTTAATCAAATATTAAATTTTGGTTTAACATGATTTTTTAAAATTAATATAGGAAATTATTTCTGTTTTAATATTTTTATTCTTCCTAAGGAACAAAAAAAAATTATTTGTGGGAGTTAATTGCATAAATTGAGGTTTGAGCGTAATTAAAAATAAATGTTTTAAAAATTTTTGGTAGAATACAGTTTTTGACTTTCATAGAGCTGTTAGTACTCTGAGGAAGACATACATGAATTATTCGACTGATCATACACCATTAAATAGATTCTGTTTTGCTTATAAAAAATAAATGTGCTTTACGGTTTCACAGAGAAAACCTGATATGATAAGTGTTGTAGGTCAGAAAAGAGTGACAGAATTCCCTTTGACTTTTGAATGAAGGTCAAAATAGAAATAAAGAAATCAACCACTGAGTAGTTTTCTATTTTGCCCTTGCAAGCTTCTGAAGTTATTCAGTAAAGCAAATATAAATTCATATTAAGGTTGGTACCACTATTAATACTTTAGAAAAATAAATTGGCTATAAGTTACTCTGTTGTTGTTGTGTGCCACTGAGTCAATTCTGACTTATAGTGATCTGTGTGACAGAGTACGGCTGCCCAGAGGGTTTCCTGCCTGTAATCTTTATGGGAGCAGATTGCCAGGTCTTTTCTCCTGTGGAGCTGCTGCTGACCTGGTTTGCAGCCGAGGTATTGGGCCACAAGCACTCCTTAGTTACACTCTAAATATGTGAAATTCAGAGTGTAACTTAGCTATTTTTTAAAAATAGTGAGACAAAATGATGTTGAACACACAAGCAATTTATAACAAACCATTCCTGAATAAAAGTTTTACAGTTTTTGACGTTTCAAAATGCTTAAAATGACATATGATTGTAAATTTCTCTTAATGTTGAAATTGCTATGATTTTTTAAAAAATTGTAAGTTACTAGCTGACATTTCAAAGTCATATAATCAGATGTGAATTACAAAAAGTTATCAATGAATCTTTTCATCTGTGCGTTACAAAAGGATACCGTGTTTTGAAAATAAACTCTATTGTTGTGTGCCATTGAGTCAATTCTGATGCACAGTGACTCTGTAGGACAGAGTAGAATTGCCCCATAGGGTTTCCTAGGCCGTAAACCTTTACAGCAGCAGATCACCAGGTCTCTTCTCCCACGAAGCAGCTAGTGAGTTCCAACCGCCAACTTTATGGTTAGCAGAAGAGTGCTTAACCATTGCACCGCCAGGGCTTCTAAATAAGGTTTCCAAACCAAAACCAAATCTACTGCCTTCAAGTTGATTCTGACTCACAGGGACCCATAGGACTGAGTAGAACTGAGCCATGTGGATTCCAAAGCTGTAAATCTTTACAGAAGCTAACTGCCACATCTTTCTCCACTGGAGCAGGTGGTGGGTTTGAAATGCCCACCTTTTGGTTCGCAGTCGAGCACTTTAACCACTGTGCCACCTGGGCTCAAATGAACTTTAGGGAGGTGTGAAAGAATTTATTTAATTGGAATATTACTCATAATATATAAACCATAAAGTATATGGAAATTTTGTTTATATGTAAATTTTTGCTTGGAAACATTGCATAAACAAGATGTAGAATTGTATACACAAATAAAATATCATATATATATACTTTTATTGGGTAAATAAGGATAATAACATTTATCACATTATAGTGCTTCTTCTTTAGATGCCAGCAACAATAAATAAAGCATGATGTGTCAATTAGTATTTTGATGATTGTGGGATCATTCAGTGGGATACAGAATTACTAAGGAAGTTTTAGAAAATACTGATATCTGGACCCTACCCAAAACAATTAAAGCAGAATCTCTTGGGGGAATGGATCTGGCATTGATATATATAGATATTAAAAGCTCCCCAGGTGATTCTAAGTTGTAGATAAAATTGAGAAACACCGTAATGAATAAAAGATTTCCCTAAGTTTTGTTACAGTTTATATTAAGGTGGATTCTTACCTAGTACAGCCATGAATGAAATAAAGAACACTCATAGCTTCTATTTATTTGCCATCATAAATGAGTATATCTATGCCCAAAGCAAAATATTGATACCTAAGAGGGCATATTCCACTTCACCATTCCTTTCCCCTTTTCTCCTCTCTCCCAGTGTTAGAGATGTAGGTCCTTCCTGATGCCTAACTCTCCTTCTATTAATTCTGGAGAGGATTTTAACATTATTTATACCTTGAAACAAAAGTATGCTCAAATGGAGAAGGAAATCATAAACTTTGGAATTAAACTAATGGAATTTCCATTTTTAGGTTTATTGCTCATTACATTTCATTGGGCTTTGCTTACATATTTAACTTTTCTAAGCTTCAGTTTTCTTAAATAGAAAATATTTATGGAAATTTCTAATGTAAAGAATTGTGATGATTTAAGATAAAATCCCCAGCCAGCATGGTCACCAATACATAAGAGGCATTTGTAGTAACCTCAAAGCCCACACGCATGCTGTTCTTTTTTCTAAAAGGTGCCCTCCTGTCCCCACCCTCTTTAACACCTGCTTGTTCTTCCGATTTTACAGAAAAACATTTACTGCTGTCTTCCTGCCAAATTCTCTTACTATAGATTCTCTTAGCTCCATCTATCTCTTCTTTTCTAGACTTATCACCGATGTCATTTAATATATGTGTGATTATTTGATTAATATCAGTGTCCTTCACAAGACTCTAATATTCCTAAGGGGAGAGGAGCCATGTTGAGATTTTCTCATCCTGGTTTTTTAATAACAAAGTATAGAACTTGGTACATTTTAGGATACAGATTCTAGTTGATTGCGTGGATGAGTAAATGAATACATATTAATGGAAATATTTAATGAGCATTTAATAAGTGTCAGGCCTTGTACACCAAGACAATTAACAAACACACAAGCACGTATCTATAAATTAGGTACTTTTACATCTCAATTTAGAGCCCTGGTGGCATAGTGGTTAAGAGCTTGGCTGCTAACCAAAAGGTTGGCAGTTCGAATCCACCAGCTGCTCCTTGGAAACCCTATGGGGCCATTGTACTCTGTTCTATAGGGTCACTGTCAGTCAGAACTGACTCGATGTCACTGGCAGTCAGAACTGACTTGATGGCAACGGGGTGTTTTGTTTTGTTTTGTTTAATGTCTCAATTTAATTATAGAAAGCTGGACTAACTTGCCCAAGGACATGCAACCTGTAAACAGCGGAGCGGGACTGAGAACCCATGACTGCGTCAATAACTTATTACCTTCCACATTCTAAACTTAGCCTCTATTTCTTTGCCTTTTATTTATTCTATTTATTGCCAAATCCAAATAAACTGCCCCAGGATTAGCACATGCAGGTGACCCAAAGACCTTTCTTACTGTGCTGCTCCTTGGCTCCTCCCACCGTGCAGTGATCTCACATGCAAAAAACCTCAAGTCCTTGTCGTCGTGTTTCCACAGTTTCAAGGCCTCCAACACACAGATGATGTTTTTCAAAATTTTTTCCTGCATCAGAAGCCCTTGAGAAAATATTTAAAATGCATATACCCTTTCCCCACTTCAAGAGACTTTAATTTAGCACCTCACAGGCCCATTTTTATGAAATCCCCAGGTGAAGCTGATGCAGGGGCCATGCCCGTATCAGTGTTAGAGGAAAATAAGCCAAAGGGACTATAACTTTGGGAGGGAAACAAGATTTTAAAGGGCTTCTTAGGTATGGAAATGTCCCTGGTAGCGCAAATGGTTTGTGCTCGGCTGCTAATCTAAAGGTTTGTGGTTCGAATCCACCCAATGGTGCCATGAAAGAAGGGCCTGGCGATCTGCTTCTGTAAAGATATAGCCTGGAAAACCCTATGGAGCAGTTCTACCCTGTCATACATGGGGTTGCCATGAATCAGAGTCAACCTGACAGCAACAGGTTTGGTTTGGTTTAGGTATGGAGCAAGGATGTGATAGAGTTGAGAAGATTCCTGTGCTGTAAAAACAGGAAATTTCAGCCTTGGGGAAACAAACTCTTACTGTTGGAAACTAAATATTTTGTAAAGAGAACAGAGGTGTATTTGGGGTTAGATATTGCTACATGATCCACATTAGGCAGAGAAGCTGTCAGTATTAACAGTGTTAAAAATCCTCCTGAAATACTGTGAAATGAGAAATCTTCATGTTGTAAAAGTAACACTAGAATTATCTAAGTTAACTGCTTTAAATATATTCCTAATAACTATTCTGTATAACAAGAATATATATTCTTAAATATGTGTCACAGTAATTTTGTAGTAAGTTTTGCCTAATTAGAACAGTATACTGTGTGCACAAACTCGCCGACTTTTTAAATTATTGCTCTTGAACATGTTAGAAAAACATGATTATAACTTACAGATTTATTGTGATTATTTTTGTCATTGCTCTGTATTTTTGTCATTGTTTTTGTTGTTTGATTTTATTTTTTGCTCTGGTACTAAAAAAAGTCTTATATCTACTTACTTTTACATAATTTACTCATTCTTCCCAATTCTTTAGGAAAATCTTTTATAAATTTAAAGTTATATATCAATTTTTATATGGATAGGACTAATTGTATTTAAAATTATGACACAATCAATAATATAGATTCCATTAATTTGGAATCCATGATAATTTGAGGGGTGGTGGACATTGTGCACTCATGTGCACCTAGGTTAAAATTCTTTTTGCCACTTTCTAACATTGTTAACCTAAGTAAAGACTTTAATCTCTCTTTGCCTCAATTCATTTATCTGTACTTCACAGATTTTCTGTTAGTATTAGGTGAAATAATGTATGTAAAAGGCTTACCATGGTTCTTAACAAAGAGTAGGTTCTCTGTTAAAAGAACAAAAAAAAAAAAGTAAAAAATAAAAAAAGCTATAAAGCAGTATAGACATTCTGTATCACGTCCAGCAACACAACTTTCTGAAATGCTGCAGGGCAGCAGATTCCTTTTGACTCCTGGAGTCCTTTATCTATAGACCAGTGTGATGACTAAGGTTGTGTGTCATCTTGGCTGGACCATGATTCTCAGTGGTTTGGCAGTTCTGTAATGATGTAGTCATCCTCCACGATGTGATCAGCAGATCAGTTGTAAGGGACGTTTCCTCGGTGGTGTGGCCTGCATCCAGTATATACATGGATATTCTGGCAAAGCTCGCTTGCTTGCTCTGGATCCTGTATCCATCTTGTCATCATCTGACCTCTGGTTCTTGGGACTTGAGCCAGTGGCCTGTCATCTTACCTGCTGATCTTGGGATTTGTTAGCCTCCACAGCCTATGAGTCAACAGCCTGCTATCTTACCTGGCAGTCTTGAATTTGTCATCCTCTGCAACCTGTGAGTCAGTGGCCTGCCATCTGAGCTGCTGATCTTGGGCTCGTCAGCCCCTGCAGCTAAGTGAGTCAGGAGAAGCCTCCTGCCTTATGCCTGACCCATAGACTTGGGACTTGCCTGCCTCTACAACTGTGTAAGCCATTTCCTTGAGATAAATCTTTATTTTATATATATGTATACACACACACACACACATACATGTATTTATATATGTAAAAGACCAAACTTGTTGCTGTCGAGTTGATTCTGACTCATAGTGACCCTATAGGACAGAGTAGAACTGCCCCATAGGGTTTCTAAGGAGCGACTGGTGGATTTGAACTGCCAGTCTTGTGGTTAGCAGCCAGAGCTTAACCACTTTGCCACCATGGCTATATATATGTATATGTATATGTATATATGTATGTATATGTGTGTGTGTGTGTGTATACACTTCACTGATTTTACTTCCCTGGAGAACTCAGCCTAGGATAACCAATATACTCATTCCTCTCCCTTGGGTTCCTGTGTCTCCTATGTGTGATCTTGACTCGATGGACTTAGCCCCCGCACACTGCTATGATTCAACTAATCATCTTCAAAAGCTATTCATATCTCAAAGTAGGAGCATGAAAGCTTCAGTCTATGTTATTTTAAAATATGTGTACTACTAACTAGATAGTAGACAATTATTTTAGGTGAAGGGAAGGACAACACACACTACAGGGGAAGTCAGCACAACGGGACTAAACCAAAGCTAAGAAGTTTCCTGAGTACAGTCAAACACTCTGAGGGGCAGAGTATCAGGGGCGGGGGTCTGGGGACCATGCTTTCAGGGGACATCTAGGTCAATTGGCATAGCAAAGTTTATTAAGAAAACGCTCTGCATCCTACTTTGGTGAGTGGCATCTGGGGTCTTAAAAGCCAGCAAGCGGCCATCTAAGATGCATCAATTGGTCCCAACCACTTGGAGTAAAGGAAAATGAAGAACACCAAAGACACAAGGAAAGTATTAGCCCAAGAAACAGAAAGGGCCACATAGACCAGAGACTTCATCAACCTGAGACCAGAAGAACTGGATGGTTCCTGGTTACCACCAATGACTACCCTGACAGGAAACACAACAGAGAGTCCCTGATGGAGCAGGGGAAGGGTGGGATGCAGAACTCAAATTCTAGTAAAAAGACCAGACTAAAGACTGAGACTGGAGGAACCCCAGAAAGCATGCATGGCCCCTGGACTCTCTGTCAACCCAGAACTAAAACAATTCCTGAGGCCATCTCTTCAGACAAAGATTGGCCTGGACTGTGGGACATAAAATGATATCCGTGGAGAGTGTGCTTCTTAGCTCAAGTAGATACATGAGATTAAACGGGCAGCTTCTGTCAGGAGATGAGATGAGAAGGCAGAGAGGGTTAGGAGCTAGTTGAATGGATGGGAAATCAGGGGTGGAAAGGAGTATGCTGTCACAGTATAGGGAGAGCAGTTAGGGTCACATGACTACGTATGTATAAATTTTTGTATGAGACTGACTTGAATTGTAAACTTTAACTTAAACTACAACAATAAAATAAAAAAATAAATATGTGTACTGTAGTAGCCAAATCTGCAACTCTGCTGCTAATTAACCATGTAATCTTGAGCTTCAACAACTCTAACAGAGTGAACTGAATTTTTCTCTTTAGCCATATCCAACTCTTAAAATCTCTAATTCTATAATGATTCCTCATGTTGTAATATGATCCCAAATAGACTGTCCCAGTTTAGATCCAGTTTTGTATAGGAAAAATTAATTTGTGTGTGAGTAGTTACTAAGTGAAAAATAAATTATTTCAGTATGTATAGGAACTTGTAAGAGATAAAACCCCAAATGATGTTCCTTTTACTCTCAATAAACAATGCAGTTGAATGTTTTAGGATGATAGCTTAGTCATCTAGTGCTGCTATAACAGAAATACCACAAGTGGATGGCTTTAACAAAGAGAAGTTTATTTTCTCACAGTCCAGTGGGCTACAAGTCCAAATTCAGGGCGTGAGCTTTAGGAGAAGGCTTTCTCTCTCTGTCAGCTCTGGAGGAAGGTCCTTGTGATACATCAGTCTTCCCTTGGTCTGGGAGCATCTCAGCACAGGAACCTCAGGTCCAAAGGATGTGCTCTGCTCTTGGTACTGCTTTCTTGGTGGTATGAGTGTCTCTGATCACTTCTCTCTTTTATATCTCAAAATAGATTGGCTTAAGACACAATCCAATCTTGTATACCTCATCAGTATAACTACCGCTAATCCATCTTATTACGTCATAGTGATAGAGTTTACAACACATAAGGAAATCACATCAGATTACAAAATGGTACACAATCATACAATACTGGGAATCATGGCCCAGCCAAATTGATACACATATTTTTGGGGGGACATAATTCAATCCATGACAGATGACAACCAGAAATATGATCTAAGGTATGAGTGCATTTATATTGTAGGCATACTAATTTATTTAAGAAGGTTGATGAAGCCTATTAGTATAAAATATTTTCTAGTGAAATACATTATTAGTTCCTCATGTTTCACAAACTGGGATAGCTTTATTAACTGAACATTAGTATTTTCATATGCAGTTATGAAGTAATATAATTTGGAGTATAATGTAGTTTAAAATGAATGTAAATAAAAACAATGTATCATTTCAGAATCAGTGCTGTAGAATTTTCCCCACTGGAAACTAAAGAATTTCTGAAGTGCCTCTGGGTGGACTTGAACCTCCAACCTTTTGGTTAGCTGGTTAGCAGCTAAGTGCATTAACTGTTTGCACCACCAAGGAACTCCCTAAGCATAATTTGGAGTATTACAGTGTATAATAATCAAAATTTTATTTTGAAATAGTTGATTTTTTGACTCTATATAAAGACCTTATATAAAATTTTGAAGTTGATGAAGTTCTGTTTAGATTTTGCTGAATCCTCTTTTGGGCATTCCTTGATTCCATATTTTTACTCCTCTTTCCTCATTCCAAATATCCTTCTTATTTCCCAGGACTCCTCACTCTAGCAGTTCATTGCATACTATGGTCCATTGTTACAAATTTTTCATTTGCATACTGTGGGGGCAGGGATGAGATAGAAAACTTTCTATGTACATTTATTTGTAAATTATATGCATGAACTTCTGTATACATATTTGAGGTATAATTAAATATCTTTGTTTCAGTTACATCTCTAAAACATAACTAAACCTATGGACTAACAAAACATGGTATATTGAGTGGAGTCTACAAATTGTGCTAGATCTTTTTATTTTGTTTTTATCAGACCATTCCCACAAAAAGTAATTGAAGGCCATCTGTTATTTGTAAAACATTAATGTGTGATTTCCCATATATAGGCTAACATCATTTTATGATAAATCATAAATGGTTTGCTAATGCTAGTGGGGTTGAGGTCAGGACTATTAGAATATTACTACAACTCTTGAGGTGTTTTCTCTTTAAAAGTAAGAGTTATGAGTATGCATGTGTAGTACATATAGGCATGTATATATGTGTATATATATATATACACACACAATTAATATATTTTAAAAATTTAACGTGTAGTTAATTTTTTTGAGACTGCTGTAATTTCCTTAAAATGAATGACTATATCCCTAATGTTTTGTAAAACCCAAGGTTAGGCATTGTGGCTGCAAAGTGCTCCTGCAAAATTTTATTAAAATATAGTCTATTTAAAAAAACAGCTCACCACTAATTTCTCTTAACTTCTAGATATAACAATGTTCAATTTGTGTTGTGCATGTTTCAAATTATTCTAGAACACAGAAAGCTCCAAAAGCCAATGATAGTATTTATGAAGTATGCAGTTTGGTTTATTGTGCTTGGTACTTAGAAAAATGAAATCTTGTTTCTGGTTCCATTTATGTTTTATTGTCCCTAAATATAGCACAGTCAAAAAAAAAAGAAAGAAACTTGTAGTGCACGATGCTCTGACATAAAGGATTTACTTCTATCTTGAACAAGCCAAAGATGTCATTTGTGCTTGGTATGATAGAAGAGTTGGCGAGAGGGACTTTGAAAAATATCTCCCTGGCAAAGAGACTTATGTTTCAAGTGACTTAATGAAGATGAGCCCCTCATTATTGATTCTTAAGTCCTAGGCAATAATATTAAAGCTTACTGGAAAGTTAAACAAGCTTAAATACCAGTACAGACTCCTCAGCAAGCTGCTTTTCCATTCATGCTGTAGATTAGTATGAGATTGACCTGAATTAAATCCTTGTATCTTACTCGCTGATACAAAAGAAGCAGGAGGGCGAGAAGAAAGTGGATGTGTGGAAGAGAAAAGATTTTCATTTTCCTTTATGTCTGATCTGAAAGACATCACCAATGATCATTAATTCCTGAGTTTGATATGGATGTATTTCTAGACCAAGAGGCTGCTATTCAATGTCTTAATGAGAACATTTCAATTAAATTATGCAAGGAAACACTGTCAAGCTACTGGGTAAACTCTGAAGTACTGACTGTGATTTTTCAGATTCTGTGTATAATTATGATTTTATACATCTCTATAGTATATCCAAAAAGTTGGCAGTTCGAATCCACCAGCCGCTCCTTGGAAACCCTATGGGGCAGTCCTAGACTGTCCTATAACATTGCCCTGAGTTGGAATCGACTTGACTGCAACAGATTTGGTTTAGTTTTTTGTATAGTATATCCTAAGGAGCCCTGGTGGCGCAATGGTTAAGCACTCAGCTGCTAACCTAGAGGTCAATGGTTAGAATCCACCAGCTGCTCAGCAGGAGAAAAGACTCAGCCATGCACTCCTGTAAAGATTACGGACTAGGAACCCATATGGGGCAGTTCTGCTCTGTCCTGTAGAGTCCCTGTGAGTCGGAATGGACTCAACGGCAATGGGCACCCTTTTCTAGCAGAACAACTTCTGGCAGGGTGAAAAAAAGTCAATGCTTTTGCAATTTGGGTCAGGCTTTTTTTTAGTGGTTAGTGTTTGGTTTTGTGGGTAAAGAAAAAAACACTTATAATCAAAGTTAAATGTTTGCTATTATTTTTTTTCTTTCACAGTGTTTCCTGCTTTTTATGGAAATGAAATATGTTAGAATACAATTAAGTAAATGAAAATATGATTTTAATAAATTTTACTCTCTTGAAAATTCATGTTTATCCCAATTCTCCTCTTTATTTTCCTCTTTAATTATTTCATATCAATTTGAGAAAACTGAATCTAAAATTCCTTCTGTTTTTCTTCCTAATATGTCCAAAATTTTAGATTCTTATACATTAGCTAATCTGATCACCAGATTGAAAATGCATCTGTACGTTTAGTTAGTTTTGATTTCTTTGAGTTTTTAACTTGTCCTTTCTCAAAAATTTGAAAAAGAAGGAAATATATAAGAAAGCAATAAAAAAATTATAATATTACAACTGCGAGGCAACGTGATTAACATTAAGATTGGTTCTTTTCATTCTTTTACTTAATTAATTTTTTAAATTGTTGGAATTTGCTCTATATAAATTTTTGTATCTGATTTTTTACTTGAAAAGTATAGTGTGACGTTTCCACGTGACTTGTAAACAGCCTAATTGTCTTACTTAATATCTGTATAATACTCCCTTTTTGATTATTCTTTTGTAAAAAAATTTTTTATTGTACTTCAGGTGAAGGTTTCCAGAACAAATAGTTTCTCATTAAACAATCAGTACACATATTGTTTTATGACGTTGGTTAACAACCCCACGACATGTCAACCCTCTCCCTTCTTGACCTTTTTTTTTTTGGTGAAAATGTGCATAGCCAAAGATAAACCATTTCAAAAATTTCTACATGCACACTTCAGTGACATTGATTATGTTCTTCCAGTTGTGCTGCTATTCTCACTTTAGATGAAGGTTTACAGAACAAAATACTTTCTCATTAAACAGTTGGTACACATGTTGCCCTATGACAATGGTTAACAACCCCGGTACATGTCAACACTGTCCTTACTCAACCTTGGGTTCCCTATCGCCAGCTTTCCTGTCCCCTTCTGCCTTCTAGTCCTTGTCCCTGGACTGCTGTACCTCATTAGTCCTGTTTTGTTTTATGGGGCTGTCTAATCTTTGGCTGAACGGTGAAGCTCAGGAGTGATTTCACCACTGAGCTAAAAGGGTGTCTGGTGTCTGGGGGCCATACTCTCGGGGTTTCTCCAGCCTCTGTCAGGCCAGTAAATCTGGTCTTTTTTGTGTGTGTTAGAATTTTGTTCTACATCCAGCTCTGTCCAGAACCCTCTGTTGTGATCCTGATCAAAGCAGTCAGTTGTGGTAGCCAGGCACCATCTAGCTGTACTGGACTCAGTCTGGTAGAGGACTTGGTAGCTGTGGTCCATTAGTCCTTTGGACTAATCTTTTCGTTGTATCCTGTTCTCTTCATTCTCCCTTGCTCCCGAAGGGGTGAGAGCAGTGGAATATCTTAGATGGTTGCTCACAGGCTTTTAAGACCCCAGACACTACTCACCAAGGTAGAATGTAGAACATTGTCTTTATAAACTGTGTTATGCCAATTGAGCTAGATGTTCCCCGAGACCATGGTCTCCACAGCCCTCCGCTCAGCAATTCAGTCCCTCAGGGAGTTTGGATGTGTCTAGGGAGCTTCCGTGACCTTTCCTTGTATAAGTTGTGCTGGTTTCCCCAGTATTGTATACTGTCTCACCCTTTACCAAAGATACCACTTATCTATTGCCTATTTAGTATTTCCCCCCCACCCCTCCCAATTCTTATGATTTTTGACATTTGTGTTTATACATTTTTTAATATTAGAACAATATGATATTTTCTTAGACTTTATTTCATTTGAGACTATTTCCTTAGAGTTCTAGAAGGAAAAAAAATTGTAGTATTTTAAACCATAATTTCCATATTTTTCAGTTTTTGCTTACTTATTTTTTAAGTGTAAATTTTGTTTTTATTAAAATTGTTCTGATTTAGTCCTCAGGGGCAGAAACATTTTTGAAGTTCACTCTTCACTTCCTGTGTATCACAGCCTTCTTTGCCATCACCTTCTGTTTTTCCATTACCAGCTGAAAGAATTATTTGCAAGTTTTCTTATATGACTGATGGTTTGGGCATCATCAGGTTTTGATTTGGTTTGGTTTTGCTTAAAAACTAAATATTAATTCTGCCATAAAATTTTGGTGCCTCCTTACTTCCTCTGTCTCCGTTTTTATTGCTTCTAATTGTCTTCCCATCTCATCTTCTCAGCTTAATCTCTCCATATGATTCTCTTTTCTGTTGCCTAGAAGCTATGTGATTATTATATTAATTTGAAGATTAAAAAACAGTGTTATATATATATTTTTCCTTCTTCCGATGTTAACTTATTTAACATACAACAAAATCTTGATTGATTCATGGGAGTCTTACTTTGAAATCATAATTCTGTGATATACTTCAGGCGTTGAAAATGTATAACCCACAGGCCAAATCTTGCCCATCAGTCATTTTGTAAATAAAAATTTGATTGGCATAGAGCCATGCTTATTTATTTATTTATTTATTGTCTATGGCTGTTTTGGTACTACAATGAAGAGTTGAATAGTTACCAGATACCATATAGCCCAAAAGCTTAAAATACTATATGACCCTTTGCAGAGAATATTTAATGACCTCTGGTATAGTAGAAAGGAATCCCTGGTGGTGCAATGGTTAAGCACTGGGCTGCTAGCCAAAAGGTTGACCGTTTGAACCCACCAGCTGCTCCTCAGGAAAAAGATGTGGCAGTTTGCTTCTGTAAAGATTACAGTCTTGGAAACCCTATGGTGCAGTTCTTCTCTGTCCTGTAGAGTCACTATGAGTCATAATCGATTCGGCGGCAACAGGTTTGGTTTTGGTATAGTAGAAACATTTATTTATTTATTCTTTTAATTCTTTAGTTGTTGTTGCTGTTGTTTGGCTTTGGCTACTCATCCTTTCTCTAAGGGCTTCCATAATACTGTACTGTATTGGTACTGCAGTTTCCTTATTGACATCTGGGAGGTATTATATTCATTCCACAGAGTTAATAAAATGGCCTTGGCTAGGCTATTCAGATGTGCTACTCCTAGAATATGAATCTGAATGGAATCCGTTGAGTGGTGGAGCTCTGATTAGATTGCACCCACTATGAGACTCGCTACAAGATATTCTGGGAGAGAATAGAGTTGGTAATAAACTCAGGAAGATAAAGCTTGGAGTTAGAAATCAGATTATTGAGAACACATGTACCATGAAGAGTAGTTTGCAATGGGCAACCATCAAAGACTTTTCAGCAGGAGAACGGCACTTTAGATTTATGCTTTAGGGCAAGCAGATCACTTTTGCTGACTGTGGAAAAGCTCTGCTGTAAAGTTGAAAAGCTTTTCTGTTACCACCAGAATGATCATTTGTGACTCAGAACAGTCCAAGTGAGAAAGAGTAAGAAACTTAAAGAAAACATTAATGATGGAGAGGTAATAAGAGTATTTAGTAAAAGCAATGATAGATAAGTTGGAGAGTAAATGAAGGGAGGGGAAAAGATGGTTCTAAGGATTCTGGTCTCAACAACTGAGTTTATGGTAGGAAATGCACAGAAAAGAATGGTTTTAGCAGAAAATAAAAGTTCATTTTTTAGGCTTATTGGCTTTGGGGCATGTAGGTGAAGTTATGGAATAGATAGATCACCAGTAAACAAGAGTAAAACTAAAAAAAAAAAAAAATCTCTGGGATAGCATCAAGAAATACCCCCAAATAGGTGTTAGACAAGGAAGAGAAGATCAGGATAAAGCATCTAGAGAAAAGAACTGGTGCAATACACTATTGCTTTTGTTAACCTGTCTGAACTTAATCTAAAATGGAGCTGCTTGTGCTGAGCCCCAAGTCAGCGAACAGAAACCTGAATTTCTATTTCTTGTGAATGCCTAACCTTCCCAGGAGCCAAATCCAAGTCAATCTCCCTGAAAGGAAACCTAAACTAGCCAATCAGGACATGCTTACTGAGTTTAGCCTAGCTCAGAATTTCCCCTTAATCTCAAATAAGGAAAGAAAATGCCCACCAGCCAATCTAAAATTTGCCCAGCATAGTTTCCTTGTCCCTGTGTGTCTGCTGATGAACTCATATACACATTTAATATTGTGAAAATTTTACTTTTAACAGTTTATAAACACCACTTATTTCATGAGGCATCTCTTTGACTTTAAAATGTAGAAATTATTTTTCATTTTCTTCCATGAAATAACAAATAACCTTGGGACTGAAGCTTTGAGAGTCAAAATACTAGGCTGTATAGATCACGCCCTATTTTTGTCTAAGGAAATTATTAAAAAGAAGACAACAGTAAACACTTAGGCAGATACATAATTTACTAAGGCATTTTCTTAATAAAACATTTATTCCTATCAGCAGATAAAATCTCACTATGTAACATACTTTATAGAAAACACTTACCAATGCCAATCAATGCAACTTTGGGATATGGCAACTTTTCTGAACCCTCAACAGACTCAACATATCTGATCTCTGCTTATACTTTAGAAATTTCCCAGGAAAAGCAGATGAAGGAGAAATAAGATCTTTTTCATTATGAGAGGGTAGCAGCCCAACAAACTTTCCATAGCTATCTACGATAGGAGATAACAAATGCCAGTAGTCAGTAAACTGGACTGAGGGGCTCTTGCTAATAATCAGAGCAGGCACTGCAGGGCAAGCTGCTGAGACATGCTGTCTTTGAGATTTTAGACTACAATTTCAAGTTGCATTAATGTATTGACTGTGTCATAGCAGGCCAATTAAGAGCACATGATTAAAGCTGTCAGATTACTTCACAAAAATGAAAGGCTTAAATGTATATTTTCTTTTATTCTTGATTTTGTAAAATCATATTAGACAAGAAAATTATACAAGCTTGACTTCCAACCTCCTTCACTGTATTTTTCATTCTTCACAATATTATAAACATAATTGCAGATTATAGTAGAATATAGAGGAGTATCTGTGATGGTTTCTTTTGAAAAAATAGTGATGGGAGAAAGATGTGCGTGAGTAGTGTTAAAACAAAAATTATATTAAGTCAATAATATAAATTGATTGAAGTTTATTGAATATATGATTTGCAAACTGGGGTAACAATTTGACTAGGGGGTCAAAAATGTTCTGAAGATGAAAGAACTCTTCAAAATTCTTATACCCCATCTTACCAACACTGCCATGGAAAAGGGCCAAAACAGTGTTTATATAATAACAATTTACCTTAAAGCACAGCTTCTAGTCTGACTTTGGAGTTTCTTTTCCCTGAAACTGACTGAATTCTTCAAAAGAACACAATGACCAAGGAAAAATGGTTTTTATTAATTAGCAAAACTATTGTTTGACTTAAAGGTGACTTTTAGGAGACCAGTCTGCTCAAGGCTCAAGGTTCAGAAGGATATCTAAGGTCAATGGGCTTAGTAGGTTACCCTAATACCATGGACCCCAGAAATCTGGATTCTAGGAGAATTAAAACTGTTTCTCAGTAGCCAACCAAATTTAAAAAAGTTGATTTAAAATCTTATTTTTTGTATAAAAATTATAGAAAAAAACTTTAAATCACCTATTGTATGATGGTCTTTTAAAGACTTATCGACCAATCTTTATATGTATTCTTATTTTTATGAATTTGTAATAATACATATGGGTAATTCATTTATATATGTATATATGTGTAATTGAATCTTAGTTTTTTTTTGTCATTTCAGCCATCTTTCGGTGTACAATTCAGTGACATTAATTACATTCACCATGCTGTGCAGCCATCACCACTACCCATTTCCAAATGTGTTCATTACCCTAAACAGAAACTCGATACCTGTTAAATAGCTCCCCCTCCCATTCCCCCTGCCCCCAGCTCCCCCCAACCTCTAATCTACTTTCTTATTTAAAAAAATTTTTTCCCATACAAAAATTTATACATACATTGTTATATGACTCTAATTGCTCTCCCCATACTGTGACAGCACTCTCCTCCTTTCCACCCTGATTCCCCATGTCCATTCAGCCAGCTCCTAACCCTCTCTGCCTTCCCATCTCACCTCCGGACAGAAGCTGCCCATTTAGTCTCTTGTATCTACTTGAGCTAAGAGGCACACTCCTCACGAGTATCACTTTATGTCCCACAGTCCAATCCAATCCCTGTCTGAAGAGTTGGCTCGGTAATTGTGTTAGTTCTGGGCTGATAGAGAATCCAGGGGCCATACTTCCTGAGGTTCCTCCAGTCTCAATCAGACCATTAAGTCTGGTCTTCTTACTAGAATTTGAGTTCTGCACCCCACCTTTCTCCTGCTCCATCAGGGACACTCTGCTGTGTTCCCCGTCAGGGCGGTCATTGGTGGTAGTGGGCACCGTCTAGTTCTTCTGGTCTCAGACTAATGACGTCTTCACTTTATATGGCCCTTTCTGTCTCTTGGGCTAATAGTTTCCTTTTGTCTTTGGTGTCCTTCATTCTCCTTCACTCCAGGTGGTTGGGACCGATTGATGCATCTTAGATGGCCGCTTGCAAGCTTTTAAGACCCCAGATGCCACTCACCAAAGTAGGATGCAGAACATTTTCTTAATAATCTTTGTTATGCTAATTGACCTAGATGTCCCCTGAAAGCCTGGTCCCCAGACCCCTACCCCTGCTACTCTGTCCCTCAAAGTGTTTGATTGTATTCAGGAAACTTCTTAGCTTTGGTTTAGTCCAGTTGTGCTGACTTCCTCTGTAGTGTGTGCAGTCCTTCCCTTCACCTAAGATAATTCTTATCTACTATCTAGTTTGTAAATAACCCTCATCCTCCCTCCCCACCTTTGTAACCATCAAAGAATGTTTTCTTCTGTGTTTAAACCTTTTCTTGAGTCCTTATAATAGTGGTCTTACATAATATTTGTCCTTCTGTGACTGACTAAATTCACTTAGCATAATGACCTCCAACTTCCTCCATGTTCTGAGATGTTTCACAGCTTCATCGTTGTTCTTTATGATTGCGTAGTGTTCCATTGTGTGGATATACCATAATTTGTGTATCCATTCGTCCGTTGATGGACACCTAGGTGGTTTCCATCTTTTTGATATTGTGAACAGTGCTGCAGTGAACATGAGTGTGCATATATCTATTTGTGTGACGGCTCTTATTTCTCTAGGATATATTCCAAGGAGCGGGATAGCTGGATCGTATGGTACTTCTATTTCTAGCTTTTTAAGGAAGCGCCAAATCAATTTCCAAAGTGCTTGTACCATTTTACATTCCCACCAATAGTGTATAAGTGTTCCAGTCTCTCCACAACCTCTCTAGCATTTATTATTTTGTGTTTTTTTGGATTAATGCTAGCCTCGTTGGGGTGAGATGAGATCTCATTGTAGTTTTGATCTGCATTTCTCTAATGGCTAATGGCTAATGTTCTTCATGTGGCAGAACATTTTCTTAATAAGCTTTGTTATGCCAATTGACCTAGATGTCCCCTGAAAGCATGATCCCCAGACCCCTACCCCTACTAGTGTGTCCCTCAAAGGTTTGTGAATCTTAATTTTTAACATAAGAATCCTTTTCTAAAAACTTTTCTAGACTGCTAAATATATTGTATATTTATCACTATTTGCCAGCCTAATATTCTTTAATGATTTTTTAAATAATTTTAAGGAAGAATTTGAAGTAGAAAAACTTCTCAAGTTCTTATCATAGTTTTAATTTCCTCATACAGAAATTCTCCTCTTATCTCTTGTTGTCGTTGTTAGGTGCCGTCAGGTCAGTTCCGACTCATAGCGACCTTATGTACGACAGAACGAAACACTGTCTGGTCCTGCGCCATCCTCATGATCATTGTTATGTTTGAACCTACTGTTGCAGCCACTGTGTCAGTCCATCTCGTTGAAGGTCTTCCTCTTTTTCAATGATCCTCTACTCTACCAAGCATGATGTCTTTCTCCAGAGACCGATCCCTCCTGATAACATGTCCAAAGTATGTGAGACGAAGTCTCGCCGTCCTGGCTTCTAAGGAGCATTCTGGCTGTACTTCTTCCAAGACAGATTTGTTCGTTCTTTTGGCAGTCCATGGTATATTCTCTTATTAGGAAGACCTTATTGTACAAACCTTGCCTGTGTGCTAAAATGTTTATGAACAAACATAAAAATCTAAAGGTCTTATGTATGAAACCGTTCTATTTTCAAAAATTGGTAGCTTTTTTCTGAGGCTACACCAAGTCTCTGTGCAATTGCTCTATTGTTTTTTCTGTGTAAATGTTGCAAATCAGAAGGTATTGGTTTACAACTCACTTCCCTTAAATATAACATGTCGTTATTTTATTTTCTCTACAGTATTGGTTACCTAACTGCCTTATATGGCAGTCACCACCATGCCCTTCTCTGTTTTATTTATTTTTATTTTCTGTATAGAGCAGCAGTATTTGAGCTGCTCAGTTTAATTTTCAACCCAAAATAATTTGGTTCCTTTCATTATAAAACACTCAGCATTTTTAGCTTCAATCATGTATGCCTTTATTTATACTCTGAGAATCCAGTAAATACTTAATTTATAATTTTTTAGCCTTTGGAAAGATAATTCTTTACATATAATCCCTTATTACAGTATGCATTTTGTGTCTCCTTATCTCCTTTCATTGTATCCATATCAGATTTTATTTTCAAATAAACATTGTAAGAAAAATAATGCAATGAAAAGATTTTCCTATTAATATTTCATAACATTTTGGTATGTGGTTCCAACAAATATGCAAAATTATTATTTTCTCTAGCAACTAATTATGACACAGACACATAAGTCTGTATCACATAAATCCTGCTCACAAAGAGCTTATAGGATACTTAGAAAGGAGGGCACCAAAATGAACAATTACCCACCAAGTGCCATAGGGAAGCACAGATAAATGGCAATTTAAAGGAGGACCAGGAGAATCTCTATGGCAAAGGTATTTTTGGAGTTGTTCTTAAAAGACAAATAAAATCTGCCTACTTGGAAAAGAGGACAAGGGGTATCTTTCTTTTGCTGGTTGACTGCAGTGGCCTTTTGACTGATGTTCCCTCTTCCACTCTTGTTCCCTACACAGCAGTCAGAGAGATCCCGTTATGTCCTTGCTTAAAATCCTCTAAGGGCTTTGCCTTTCTCTTAGAATAAAAGCTTAACTTCTTATTGCAGCCTGCAGTGCCCTACATGATCAGTTGATGGCTGGCCTCTCTGTTCTAATCTCTTGCTTCTCTCTGCTTTGCTCAGCAAAGTTCCAGGCACACTTGCCTTTATGTTGTTCAAACAGACCACTTGGGACCTTTGCACTTGCTATTCCTTCGAAAGGCCATCGCTTTGGATCTCTGCAGGACTGGGAATATTTGGTAATCCAGGTCACCGCTTCAATGGTACCTGTCCAGAGAGGCCTTCCTTGGTCATCCATTCAAATTTTCTCTTTACGTGAATTATGGTCTACCATATCACTCAGTTTAATACTCTTCATAGCACTTGTTCCTATTTGAAAAACCATCTTATTCATGTAGTGATTTCCTTCTTATCTCATTTTCCTCATTAGAATATAGTAATAATAACAGCTAATGTCCATTGACTGTTATTTTCTAGAACTTACTGTGTATTTAAAGGAGTCCTGGTGGCACAGTGTTTAAAGCGATGGACTGCTAATTGAAAGGTTGGTGGTTTGAAATCACCAGTGTCTCCGTGGGAGAAAAACGTGACAGTCTGCTTCTGTAGAGATTTCAGCCTTGGAAACGCTATGGGGTTACTATGAATCAGAATTGACTCATTGGCACTGAGTTTGGTTTGGTTTTGACTCTGTACTTATTTAGTACTAAGTACAAGCATGTATTATCAGCTCTTTTAAATTTCAGAACAATACCAAATGAGTGGTTATATTATTATCTCCATTTTATAGATAATGAAATTGAGTCATGGAAAGATTAAAAACTCATCCAAGTAAGTATAAAAGCAGTCTGACTTTACAGTTTATCACCAACTCCATAATGCAATCCCAAAAGTCTCTTTGTTTAATGTCTTTTCTGCTGGAGGCTAGGAAAGAATTTGTCTCATTTTCTGAACTCAAATAATAGTTAAACATTTAAAAAGATGTTATGGGCCCTGAGTATCACATGTTGGCATACATATCATATGTAGAGGCTGAAAGGAAGATATTTTTCTGCAGTGAATAATACCACTTGTACAGGCTCTGAAGGAAAAAAAAATGTGGCACAAGTGTAGGAAATATTGGGTACTCGAGAAATGAAGTAACAGATATAAATCTGATCAGGTAGATTTGGGTACTCATATGCTAAATAAAATTAAGCAGTGGGAAGACAGTCCAGGTATTTGAGTAGGAGACTACCAGTATCAAATTTGTATTTAAGATGATTAAAGTGCAGAAGCATCAAAAAAGAACTATGGAAAAGGATATTAAAGATAGCTGCATCATTATTGCAATAATTCGTACAAGATATGTTAATGGCATGAATACAGTGGGTTCACAGAAATGGTTGAATTATTCAGAGGTTAATGCTATAGTACTTGGCTCCTAATTGAACTGAAATCTTAAAATGGAAAGAGTAATGGATGAAGCCTTGTAGGATGGTAGTATCAATAAGAGACAAAGGGAAAACAGGGAAAAAAGAATTTGTAGGGAAGACAGAGTTTGGTTTTGGCCACATGGATGAATGCAGGACATTAATCTGGACATTCTGGCAGGTGTTGGAAATATGGGACTGGTATTTGAGCAAGGTCAGAATTGTAGAAATGGGTCTAGTGTGAATAGAATGGAAGTTAAGAGTCTGTAAAAGCTGATCCATCATGAGTTATTTTCTAACACAGCAGATCAGGTGTGGATAGAGAAAGAAGATGAAAGATTCTAGGACAACATGTTTTGGGGCAAGATCAGAAACAAAAACCAGAGAAAGAGGAGAACAGGGACAACTGAGCATTAGGGAAGGCTAAGGAGGAGCGAGAACATAGGATAAGAGGGTAGTCAGGAGTGACAAGTTCCCTACAGAATTTTAGGAAATTAAGAGCTGGGAAAAGAATATTAGGGCTAGTGACATGCTCATTGATAACCCTCTAGAATAATTTTAGTTGATTAGTGAGGGCAGAATCCAGATTGCAAGTGGTAATGCCTACAGAGAGAGGGTAGGCATGTGGTGTAAATGAGTGAAGCTGGCCAGGTAGGGGTGGTAATGATGAGGAGAGTGTTCACTTTCATTTCCGAATCAGCTACTACACAGATCCAACAGAATATGGTGCTCTGAAAGTATGAGCCAGTCCAGTGTTCCCTAATCTTTTCATTTTTTGATGAACCCAGAAATCCAAAGAGCTAAAATTTTCTAATGTCTAAGTGTTGATAACTAGTTTATAATTGTATAAACGCTCTAGCAACCAGCACAATGCCTCTTGTCACTAATGTTCCCTGAGAGCCACCGGTTGTGATCACTGCTTTAAGTGTGAATGGTTGGTGACACATAGGCATAGTGAGCATAGATATTTTGTTTAATGTTTGAAATTTTGTCAGTTGGGTGGGATGGGGGAGATAGATCAAAAAAAGATGTCTGTTAATATCATGCTGATTTGCAAGTAGTAAAAATGAAACTATGTTAGTTTATTTATTTTTTAATGGTCATTTATTACTTCACTAGAAAGAAGTCCGCAGTAAGATATCCATGGGATTCTGTGACTGAAAAATATATCAAGAGCCCAGTTGCTTTCTGCTTTTCTACTTTACCTTTCTTACTCTTAGACCTTTCTTTTTTTAAGGTCCTGGCTTATGGGTACAAGACAGCTGCTGCACCCGTAGACTTGACAATCACATTCCTGGCAGAAGGAGTAGGGGAGGCAAAGAGACAAGTTATTTCTCCTGGCAAGGCTTTACCTTTCTATTTAATGAGAGAATCTTTCCCCAGGACTTTTTGGTTACATTTTATTGGCCAGAACCGTGTAGCAGGGCTATTCTTGGCTGTAAGGGAAGGTGTACAATTAATTTGATCTGCTTGTCTCTATTGTACAACAATTTAGGGAGAATCAGTTTAGTGATGGATTTTGTGTGGTGGGTCCAGTATCTGCCACGATGTAGTGTTAGGATGTTGTTGTTGTTAGGTTCCATGGAGTTGATTTTTGACTCATAGCACCCCAATGTGACAGAGTAGAACTGTCCTGTAGGGTTTTCTGGGCTGTAATATTTGCAGAAGTTTCAGAATAGGATGAGTCTAAAAAATTAACCAAAATATTCTAGAACAGGATGAAGAAACTTCTGGAGAAGGAATTATTAAAGATGCAAAAGAAAGGAGAATAATTAGTAAAACCATTCTTTGAGATGAGAAGGAAGAAAGAAATGGATTGATATGCAGAAGCATTCTATAGTGAATAAACCAATTTAAAGGAAATTATTTCAGATTAAAATGAGAAATGAGATCCAGGGTAAAAGCAAGGAAATGTCTCAAAGACCCAGTGAAAGATGGATTAAAGATTACAAATTAATAATAAGAGCCCAGCTAAGTTTTGAGAAAATTGTTTTGTAGAGCAAAATATTAACCTGTTATTTTCTTCATCAAAGCTTGGCAACCTGAATTTAGATGAGGGTAAGGTTTATTCTGTGTTTGTGATTGTAAAAGCAGATATGATATAAAATGCATTGCATGAATTCAGGGTGCTTATTAGAATGTTATTTTAATAACCAATCATGGATTCCATGACTATGGAGAAAATAAAAGCATAATGGGGGCACATAATGTGATAAGGGAATAGGAAATATTTGAAAGATACTGGTAAAAATGGGAGTGAACAGATGAAATAAGAGGTAATATTTCACACACTGTGATATAGTAAAATCAAATCCACTGCTGTCAAGTCAATTCTAACTCATATAGAACATAGTAGAACTGCCTCATAGGGTTTCCAAGGCCATAAATCTTTATGGAAGCTGACCATCACATCTTTCTCCCACGGAGCGGCTTGTGGGTTCAAACCACCAACCTTTCAGTTAGAAGCCACACACTTAACCACTGTGCCACCAGGCCTCCTTGTGATACAGGGCTCCTTGCTTCTCCCAGTTTCAGAGCTTTGTTTCCTGCCCTCAGATTCCTGTAAAAACCCAAGGCCCTTGATTACTAAATTTGTAAACGCTTCAGCTCAGCCTTAGTTTCAGTGCAGATTTAACCACTCTGGTTTTCAAACCTATGTTTTTGGCACTTCAGATTTCCTTTCCATTCTTGTGAGCTCACCCCTACACTTAATGTTAGATGATACTTTACTCAGCGTTTCCATTTTGTAAAGGGAGGTTTTCCATGATATGTAGGCCTTGGGTTTTTACAGGAATCTGAGGACAGGAAATAAAGCTATGGAACTGGGAGGAGCAGGCAGATGGAACAAAGATCTTTCACATAAAGCTTGGAAACTTGGAGGGCTACTCCCTTGAATGAAGAGGAGTATTACCACAGACTTCCATCTCGTATGCTTGAAGTTCACATTTACACTCAAAGTGAGAAATTAATTTATAATGGTCCCATATTGGTAAATCTTTTAGGATACTTGGTATAAGGAAACACAAACCCAGAATGTAAAGAATTCCTACAGTCAGAATATTTGCTCATAGCCTAAAAGTGCGAAGCACACTAAAAATCAAGAGAAACTACAAACAACTCTAAGAATTTCACTGCATGAATTATTGACTTCAATCTGTAAAATAAGTATATTTTTAATGAGTCAAACAATTAAAAAAATGATTGAAAACTTATAAGAATAGAAAAAGATACCATCCTAAAAGACCAGACATATTTAAAAAGGAATAAAGTACATCTTTTAGAAACAAAAGAGAATAATAATGATTAAAATTAAAAATCCAATGGATAAATTAACAGCAGATTAGATATGGATGAATAGAGAATTAGTTAACTGGAAGAAGATGAGAAATTAAATGAAACATAGCAAAAAGATAAAGTTGGAAATTATGAAGAGATTAAAAGACATGGAGGATAAAACTGAGATCTAACATACATCTAATGGAAATTTCAGATGGCAGTATTCAAAGAAATATTAGTTGAGAATTTTCCAGAATTGATGAAAGGCATAAATTTTCACCTCAGGGAAGCATAAAAAGTCCCAAGCAGAATAAAAAGATACATACACATGGATTTCTGGAAGGAAACACAAGCAAATATTAGCAAAAGCCATCCTTAGAGAAATTGGGGAGAGAGCTTGGGATAAGGCAAGGAGAATGTTCACATTTTATTTTGTCACTTTCTGTGCTATTTGAATTTGTTAATGCTGTAATTTTACAGTCAACAAGGATGATAGGTTTTTTTTAAGCTTCTGTATGTTAACAAAAAATGCTATAAAAACAAGCAGATAGTGTGTAGTCATGGTTTATATATTGGGAATTGTCTTGGTTATCTAGTGCTGCTATAACAGAAATACCACAAGTAGATGGCTTTAACAAAGAGAAATTTATTTTCTCATAGTCTAGTAGGCTAGAAGTCCAAATTCAGGGCATCAGTTCCAAGGGAAGGCTTTCTCCCTGTGTTGGCTCTGGAGGAAGGTCCTTGTCATCAATCATCCTCTGGACTAGGAGCTTCTCTGCTAGGTACCCTGGGTCCAAAGGACTCCCTCTGCTCCCAACACTGCCTTCTTGGTGGTATGAAGTCCCCTGTCTCTCTGCTCACCTCTTTCTTTTACATCCCAAAAGAAACCAGCTCAAGACACAATCCAATCCAATCCCATAGATTGAGTCCTGCTTTATCAACACAACTGCCGCCCATCACCCCTCATTCACGTCATAGAGGCAGGATTTAAACACATAGGGAAATCACATCAGATGACAAAATGGTGGACATCACACAATACTGGGAATCATGGCCCAGCCAAATTGATACACACATTTTGGGGGGCACAATTCAGTCTGTGACGGGAATTAATTAACTGATGATCCAAAAAGGATTTGTTTTGCATTTTTCATTTCATTTGGATTCTCCTAAAAAAATTTTTTAGTGCATTTTTTATACATAGAGACAAATGTTTCCTCTTTGCAACTAAAGAATATATCTAACTAAGGGTTAAATGTACTGTTCAAATTTATGAACTGTTGTATTTTATTGTTTATATAGAATGTAATATAGTAGATGCTTTCAGTGCCCCATATTTCCTCTAACTCACTGATTAGGTGACTTCTAGTGCCAGAATCTGCATTTATTTACTGGAGGGCCTTCTCTAGCCATTGATGTCTGCTTTGCCTCCTTGTGCAGGAGGCCAGAAGTGCCAGCGAATAAGTGTTTCTGACAGCATTCCTCAAACAATTACTTAGGAGGATTGGGATATAAATACCCTAGCTCCCTTGTCCCTCAAGAGGATAACTTGAATCAGGTATTCTGTACTGGCTCCCAGAGTTTTTCTATCAGGATTAATATCCACTTGCTCTCAGTGGCTTAATAACATACGCAGTATTGGCCCCTTCCCCTTTTCACTTCCCCACCCCCCCCACCAGTGTTTCCTTTACTAGAAAATTAAGTGTGTGCACCTAAATCATTGTTTCAGCGTCTGCTTCTGCGAGAACTCTAACAAAAAATAGCATAATTTTGGCTGTTTTTGTTGTACAGATTCCAAAAAAAAAAAATCGTTCACAGAAAGTGAAAACATGTATGTAAAATCAGCATCTATTATAGAAAAGTTTCCAAAATACCTTGTAATATTGCCAGGTAGTTTCCAGTATTGCAAGAAACCATTCCCTTTGCTTTCCACACTTACTGGTGCTACAGGAAAGACATACTGAATGGCAGAGATACCTGTAAGCCTAATAAGTAGAAGAGAATCACAAACATATTTGGTTTTTATTTTATATTTAGATTTCTCTTTTAAGGCCACATTAGAATATTTTATTGCCTAAATTTATTTGAGACCTTTGTTTAATTTAGGCAGTGATTACTGTTCACTCAACTTTGAGGTTTTGACAAAAGAGAGACTTGGATTGTAATTTCTGACATCCTAGTGCTTAAAGAAAACTGCTTTTCTCCTTTTCTAAATGATAAACTTGCAGTTCATTTGAGCACCTTCTAGAAGTACTGAGAATGAATGGTTGCTTTATAAATATATATATATATATATATATATATATATATATATATATATATATATATACACACACACACACATATATATTTATATATATATGAGCTTTGTTTATCTTCTGTGATAAGAACATCCTAGACCCATCTCTAAAAATATTTTTTCCTGTTGATTCTTAACATCAGACTGATCATTTGTGATAATCTGACAAATTACGGTAACTATGGCAGATGGCCTCAGACTCTTTAATCAGAAAATCCCCACTGAAGGTTCTGGATTTTCTTTATATTTCATCCTTAGGCCTGAAGTGCTGTAGAATAGATGGGAACACTCCTACTTTTTGCTATTAAAATATTTTTTTCAGTAAATGCTTATAAATTATATTAAACTATCATATCTGTACTTTGGTTCTTAACCAAGGATAATATTTGCACCCCAGAGGACCTTTGACAATGTCTGGAGACATTTTTGATTGCCACAAATTAGGGGAGATATGGCAACAGATGCTGCTAAACATCCTACAAGGTGAGGAACAGTTCTTCACAAAAAACAATTGTCCAGCCCCAAATATCAGTATTATCTGTTGCCGTCAAGTCGATTCTGACTCATAGCGACCCTACAGGACAGAAAAAACTGCCCCACAGTGTTTCTAAGGCTGCAGTCTTTACCGAAGCTGACTGCCACATCTTTCACCCACAGAGCGGCTGATGGATTTGAACTGCTGGTCTTTTGGTTAGCAGCCGAGTGCTTAACAACTGCGCCAGCAGGCTCCTTATATCAGTTTTTTTTTTTTTTTCCATTGCTGTCAAGTTGACTCTGACTCATAGGGAACCTGTAGGACAGAATAGAACTACCCTCTAGGGTTTCCAAGGAGTGGCTGGGTGGATTTGAACTGCCGACCTTTTGGTTAACAGCCAAGCTCTTAACGACTGTGCCACCAGGGCTCCATATCAGTATTAAAGGTTTGGAAACCCTAGTATATATGTTAGAAGAATTTTTCTCTTAATTTACAATGACTGAGAATATTCAAATATAATTTTTGTGTTAAACTTTTGGAGACAGAACCCTTTAAAAGCTGCATTTCAAAATAGAGAAGAATTGGGTTAGTCTGAATGTAGAACTCTTTTTATTTATTTATTTTTAGTATCTAACACAGCTGCTCTGTGAACTTGCAAATAAGAGAAATATGTGAGTAGGCAGATCTTTTTAGTTTAGGGCCAACCCAGGTTTTGCTAATATGTAATTTATTTGTAGCAAACATGAACTATGTATGAAATAAAATGGACTATAGGGAAGGTTGTTAAATTGTATTTTATGTGAGGGAGAGGGTGTGCAGCAAGACCTTTTCTTTCTTTATCTTCTGACCTTGAAAAGTGCTTTGTACTGTGTGTGCTTCCACTGCCTCATACCTATCACTTATGTTTTGATTTTTTATCCAGGGTATTTTGTTCTTACAGAATTCCCCCCCGTAAAATTAAAAGTCTCATTGTATTCCATATCCATTACTGTATAAAAATTACTCCCAAAATTAGTGGCTTAAAAGAATAAACATTTATTATCTCGCACAGTTTCTGTGGGTCAGGAATCTGGGGAGTGGCTTAGCTGGGTGGTTGTGGCTTAGGGTCTCTCTTGAGGTTGCAGTTGGGCGTTGGGCAGGGCTACAGTCATCTAAAGGCTTGACTGGGGCTACAGAATCCACTTCAAAGGTGGCTTACTCACTTGTTTAGATCTGGTTGATGGCTAGTGGCCTCATAACATGTTCCTCACCATATGGACCTCTCTATAGGGCTGCTTGAGTGTCCTTAAAACAAGGCAACTGGCTTCCATCTGTTGCCATGATCTTGAACTGCTGATCCAAGAGAAGCCAAGTGAAAGCTAGAATGTCTTTTATGACCTAGCCACAAAAGTCATGTGCCATTATTTCTGCAATAGTCTATTGGTTACATACCAAAAAAAACCCAAACCCATTGCCACTGAGTCGATTCCAAGTCATAGCAACCCTATAGGACGGAGTAGAAATGCCCCATACGGTTTCCAAGGAGCACCTGGTGGGTTTGAACAGCTGACCTTTTGGTTAGCAGCCATAGCTCTTAACCACTACACCACCAGGGTTTCCATACTGGTTACATAGGCCAGGCTTATTCAGTGTGGGAGGGAACTATACCTTACCCATTGCCGTTGAGTTGATTCTGACTCATAGAGACCCTATAGGACAGAACTGCCCCATAGGGTTTCCAAGGCTGTCATCTTTATGGGGGCAGACTGCCACTTCTTTCTCCCATGGAGCAGCTAGTGGGTTCGAACCACTGACCTTTTGGTTAGCAGCTGAGCATTTAATCACTGCACCACCAGAGCTCCTGAGGGAACTATGAAAGGGAGTAAATACTAGGAGGTAGAGAGCATAGGGGGATATCTTGGATTCTGACTCCCACACTCATATTCTGATAGATTTGATAAACTTTTGGACAATTTTCCAAAGTTTTTACTTCCTCTTATAAGTCACAGTGTATCTCATAAATTATTTAACTGTGTTTTGCTGTAAAAATTCTGAAACCCCATGTTTGCTGACTTGAAAAGGAAAGAGATTAGATGTAGAGAGATATATAAGCAAGTTAATATAATGATTCATGCTAAGAAGGATAAGGACCAGGACTTTAGAAATAGCAGACGATATTGAGTGGCGGGAGAAGAATGGGGGGATAAAAGGTTGAATAAGCAAGCTTTGAGCATAAGTTAAAGATGTTAACTGAAGACTGTTCTGAGGGTTTAAACCTCTGCTTGTAGAAAAAAGGTGACCTTAAAAAAGATAGACAAGGGACTTCCAGCAAAATGGAGCTCTAGGCAGAAGCAGCACACTGTCCCTCCACAGCAAAGATCCGAAAAACTAAGCCAAACAGAGAAAACAGCAATCCTGAAACCCTAAAACATCAAATGAAGAGATAAAGAGCTTAGCCAAGCACCAAATGGATTGAGAAAACAGACAGAGAACAGAGAGTGAGGAGAGATTCATGCAGCGGTCCCCCATCAGCTGACGCAGTGCAGATCGGCCATCTTGGACTCCTATCAGAGACCAGCAAATAGGGGGTATGAGAAAAGCAGCTTCACGGAGCTTCCAGCAGGAGACAAAACAAATGGTAATTTGCCTTCCCACCCCCCACCCTTCTTCACCCCCACTTGGCCTCCTCTGCTTCCCGCAGCCACAGTCTCTTGGCCAGGAAGAACCGGCTGCTTGGATTCCACCTGCCCGCACTGGCCCGCTCACTGAGTGCCATTTGTTGGCTGCTGGTGTTGCTTTTTTCTGCTTCTTTTGATTTCTTCCTTACCTCTCACCACCTCCCCCTCCTTTCACTCAAATACCTGGATCCGTGCGCCATCTTTGCTTCTTCCTAAGGGGCTGTGGAGCTCTGTTAGAGTGTGGAATACTTCCCGGTCTGGGCTACGACGCTGGTGGGATCCGGGGCTTTTGTTTGTTTGTTTGTTTTGAATTGTTTGTTTGTTTTCTTTTTCTTTTCTTGAGTTGGGATCCCCTTCTGGCCAGGCAGTGCTACACGGCTTGGGACCTACCCCCACAGCTTGCACAGACACGCAGAGGGATCCCTGAGAGCATTTCTTTCCTCGTGGTTTTTTTTTTCCCCCGTTTTTTTCGGGGCTTTTCTTGTTCTCGCTTTTCTTTTTTAATTTGTTTTGTTTTCTTTTCCCTCTTTTTCCCTTTTTGTCTTTCTTCATTACTCAGTCTCTCGTCTTTCTATACCTTCCTTCTCTTCCTGTTCCCTGAATACCTGGTGCTGAATACCTCTACGCCTTCTAGCCAGGCTGTACTGCAGCACCTGGGAGTAACTTACCCAGACCTCGTAGCCACATCAGTGAGATCCCTGGGAGCTTTACTGTTCTTTTTTCTTTCTAATTTTTATTTATTCATTCTTTTCTTTTTTTCTTCTTCTTCCCCTTTTTGTTTTTCTCCATTTCATAGTCTATCATCTCTCCACTCCAACAGCAAACTCCCCTAGCACTCTTTTTTGTTTGTATGTTTTTGACCCCTGTTCCCCTCTCCTCTCTCCCTTATCCATTTTAGCTCCACACATAACATTCTTCCCCCTCCATCCTGCCTAACTGCACCATGAGCTTAACATCATACCACCAAGCAGCCCAGGCACGGCCTACCAGAACCTGCCCTGCACTGATTACCGACCCGCCCTGGTGGCTGTAGTAAAGTCCACAAACAACCCATTCCAGCAACTCCTCTCCACTCTTCAGCTAGACCTGCCCTGCTGTACCATATCTGAGTGAATGACCCTGCCAACTGAAGAGGGAGGCAAAAAGTATCATGCCCACAGACGAGAAAACAACAAAGAACACACAGCCCGCCTGCTCAGACATAGCCAAATTTAAAAAAAAAGGACAAAACAAACAAATCTATGATCAATAAATGAGAAAAATAACTACTGAATGCCTCGAAGACAGCATACAATATCAAAACATTTACAAAAACAGGACAGGATGGTTCCAGTAGGCGTCCAAAATAAAACACCAAATGACTTTCCAGTGGAAGAAAAGGCACTAGAACTACCTGATAGGGAATTCAAATCTCTAATACTCAGAATTATGCATGAGTTGAAGCAAAAAGCAGACAAAAATGAGGAAAAAATAGACAAATTCATGGAAAAGGCAGACAAATTCATGGAAAAGGCAGACAAATTCATGGAAAATATGGGCAAAAAATGGAAGAATTCAGGAAAATAATACAGGAACAAAATGCCAAAATAAATTCACAACTAGATATTATACAAAAACAACAATTAGAAATCCAAAAGATAAACAACAAGATTTCAGAAATGGACAGTATCAGAGAAGGGCTGAGGAGCAGAAAGGAGGAAGACAGGATCAGTGGAATTGAAGACAAACACTTGGATACAACTCTGTTTGAGGAAAACTCAGAAAAAAGAACAAAGAAAAATTAAGAGACCCTGAGAGTTATGTGGGATAAAATCAAAAGCAAAAATTTTCGAGTGATTGGAGTTCCAGAACAGGGGGAGAAAACAGAAAACACAGAGAAGATCATTGAAGAACTACTGACAGAAAACTTCCCCAATATCATGAAAGATGAAAAGCTGGCCATCCAAGAAGCTCAATGAACCCCATATAGGGTAGACCCCAAAAGAAAATCACCAAGGCATATCATAATCACACTCGCCAAAACCAAACACAAACAAAGAATCCTGAGAGCAACTCGTGAAAAACAAGAAGTCACATACAGAGCAGAAACAATAAGACTAAGCTCAGATTATTCGGCAGAAACCATGCAGGCAAGAAGGCCATGGGATGACATACATAAAACCCTGAAAGAAAAAAAATTGCCAGCCAAGAATAATATATCCTGCAAAACTCTCATTCAACTATGATGGTGAAATTAGGACATTTCCAGATAAATGGAAATTAAGGGAATATGTAAAAACCAAACCAAACTTACAAGAATTATTAAAGGGAGTTCTTTGATCTGAGAATAAACAACTTCAGCACACAGGCTGAATCTAGGACGCAGGATCGTACCAGCCAGATACCAACTTAGGAAATGAACTCTCAAGGACTATCCAAAACCAAAAGAAATACAACAGGGAATCAGAGCAGTTAATCTGTAAATGACAACATCAAAACAATGAAAGAGGGAATAAATGGCATAGGTATAGAACCTTCTAATGGAGAGGAAGGCAAGGCGATACCAAGTAATGGCAGACTGCTTCAAACTTAGAAAGATAAGGGTAAAATTCATGGTAACCACAAAGAAAGTTAACAAACATACTCATAAAAATAAAGAGGAAAAATATAAAGTCTCAGCAAAAACAAAACCTACAAAAACAAAAGAAATGAAAAAAAAAATCCACAAACAAAACTAACTCAGCACAGCAGAGTTAAGAAGAACTAAGAAAACATCAGCACCACAAAAAAAAGCACTACAAAATGACAGCAACAAACTCACATCTATCAATAATTACACTGAATGTAAATGGACTCAATGTACCCATAAAGAGACGGAGAGTGACAGAATGGATAAGAAAACAGGATCCATCAATATGCTGTCTACAAGAGACACATCTTAGAAACAAAGATGTGAATTTATTAAAAGTCAAAGGTTGGAAAAAAATATGCCAAGCTAACAACTTCCAAAAAAGAGCAGGAGAGGCAATACTAATCTCAGATAAAATAGACTTTAAAACAAAATCCACCATAAAAGACAAAGAAGGACACTATATAATGATTAAGGGGACAATCCATCACGAAGACATAACCATAATAAACATCTATGCACCCAGTGACAGGGCTCCAAAATACATAAACTAACAACACTGAAAAGAGAAATTGACAGTCCCACAATAATAGTAGGATACTTCAACACACCACTCTCAGTAAAGCACAGAACAACTAAGAAGAAACTCAGCAAAGATACAGAAGCCCTAAAGGGCACAATCAGCCAACTTGATCTCAAAGACTTATGGAACATTCCATCCAACAGATGCAAAGTACACATTCTTTTCCAATGCACATGGAACGTTCTCCAGAATAGACCACATCTTAGGCCACAGAGAAATCCTCAACAAGATCCAAAGCGTTGAGATAATTCAGAGTATCTTTTCTGACCACAATGCCATCAAGGTAGAAATTAAACAGAAACAGCAAGGGAAAAAAAATCAAATACATGGAAACTGAAGCATACCCTGCTTACACATCCTTGGGTAAGAGAAGAAATCAGAGATGGAATAAAAAAATTCCTAGAATTAAATGAGAATAAAAACACGTCATACCAAAACCTTTGGGACACAGCAAAGGCAGTCCTCAGAGTATAATTTACAGCAATAGATGCACACATGAAAAAAGAAGACCGGGACAAAATCAAAACATTAACTGCGCAAGTCAAACAAATAGAAAGAGAGCAGCAAAAAAAGCCCACAGCCACCAGAAGAAAGGAAATAGTAAAGATCAGAGCAGAAATAAATGAAATAGAGAACAGAAAAACAATAGAAAGAATCAACAAAACCAAAAGTTGGTTCTTTGAAAGATTCAAGAATATTGACAAACCACTGGCCAGACTGACTAAAGAAAAACAGGAGAGGACACAACTAACCCAAATAAGAAATGAAATTGGTGACACTATAACTGACCCAACTGAAATAAAAAGGATTATAACAGAATATTATGAAAAACTATACTCCAACAAATTTGAAAACCTAGAGGAAATGGATAAATTTCTAGAAACACATACCTAACCAAACTACAACAAAGTGGTGTTGAAAATCTGAACAAACCCATAACAAGAGAAGAGATTAAAAAGGTAATAAAAAAAAAAAAAACTCCCAACAAACAAAAGCCCTGGCCCAGCTGGCTTCACTGGAGAATTCTACAAAAAATTCAGAGAAGAGCTTGTACCAGTACTACTCAAGCTATTTCAGAGCATAGAAGATGAAGCAACACTTCCAAATTCATTCTATGAAGCCAGCATAATGCTGATACCAAAACCAGGCAAAGACGCCACAAAAAAAAGAAAATTACAGACCAGTATCTCTCATGAATATAGATGCCAAAATTCTCAACAAACTTCTAGCCAGTAGAATTCAGCATCATATCAAAAAAATAATACACCACGACCAAGTAGGATTCTTACCAGGTATGCAAAGATGGTTCAACATTAGAAAATCAATCAATGTAATCCACCACATAAATAAAAGGAAAGAAAAGAATCACATGATCATCTCAATTGATCCAGAAAAGGCATTTGACGAAGTCCAACACCCATTCCTGATAAAAACTCTCAATAAAATAGGTATAGAAGGGAAATTTCTCAACTTAACAAAGGGCATCTATGCAAAACCAATGGCCAACATCATTCTTAATGGAGAGAGGCTGAAAACATTCCCCTTGAGAACAGGAACAAGACAAGGATGCCCTTTATCACCACTCCTATTTTACATTGTGCTGGAAGTTCTAGCTAGAACAATAAGGCAAGAAAAAGAAATAAAGGATATCCAAATTGGTAATGAAGAAGTTAAAGTGTCCCTGTTAGCAGATGATATGATACTATATATAGAAAACCCTAAAGACTCCATGAGAAGTCTACTGGAACTAATAGAAAGATTCAGCAGAGTAGCAGGATACAAGGTAAACATACAAAAATCAGTTGGATTCCTATACCCAATAAATAGAACGATGAAAAGGAAATCAGGAAAACAATACCACTTATAATAGCCCTTAAAAATACAAAATACTTAGGAATAAATCTAACCAGGGATGTAAAAGACTTATATAAAGAAAACTACAAACCACTACTGCAAGATACCCAAAGGGATCTACATAAATGGAAAAACATGCCATGCTCATGGATAGGCAGACTCAACATTGTGAAAATGACAATTCTAGCCAAAGCAATTTACAAATACAATGCGATCCCAATCCAAATACCAACAACATTCTTCAAAGAGATGGAAAAACTAATCATTAACTTTATATGGAAAGGGAAGAAGCCCCAAATAAGGAAAGCACTAGTGAAGAAGAAGAATAAAGTTGGAGGACTCACACTACCTAACCTCGGAACCTACTATACAGCTACGGTAGTCAGAACAGCCTGATACGGTACATCGACAGATACATTGACCAATGGAACAGAATTGAGAACCCAGATGTAAATCCATCCACCTATGGTCACCTGATCTTTGACAAGGGCCCAAAATCCATCAAATGGGGAAAAGACAGTCTTTTTACAACTGGTGCTGGCAAAACTGGATATCCATCTGCAAAAAAAATGAAACAAGACCCATACCTCATGCCATATACAAAAACTAATTCAGAATGGATCAAAGACCTAAATATAAAGCCAAAAACTATAAAGTTAATAGAAGAGAACAGGACCAATGCTACACAGGATTAACAGGATACAAACCCATAACCATCAACACACAAACCCTGGAAGATAAGCTAGATAACTGGGATCTTCTAAAAATCAAACACCTATGCTTTTCAAAAGACTTCACCAAAAGAGTAAAAAGAGAACCTACAGACTGGGAAAAAATTTTTGGACAGTACAAGTCAGACAAAGGTCTAATCTCCATAATCTACCAGAAAATCCAAAACCTCTACAACAAAAGACAAATAATCCTATTAAAAAATGGGCAAAGGAAATGGACAGACACTTCACCAAAGAAGATATTCAAATGGCCAACAAACACATGAGGAAATGCTGGTGTTCACTAGCCATTAGAGAAATGCAAATTAAAACCACAGTGAGATACCACCTCACCCCGGCATTACTGGCACGAATCAAAAACACTGGAAATAACAAATGTTGGAGAGGCTGCAGGGAGATCGGAACTCTTATGTGCTGCTGGTGGGAATGCAAAATGATACAACCATTTTGGACAATGATATGGCGCTTCCTCAGAAAGCTAGAAATAGAAATACCATATGATCCAGCAATCCCACTCCTAGGAATATATCCTAGAGAAATAAGAGTCGTCACTCGAATAGACATATGCACACCTATGTTCATGGCAGCATTGTTCACAATAGCAAAAAGATGGAAACAGCCTAGATGCCCATCAACAGATGAATGGATAAACAAACTATGGTACATACACACAGAGGAGTACTATGCAACGAGAAAGAACACTGATGAATCTGTGAAGCATCTCATAACATGGATGAAACTGTAGACCATTATGCTAAGTGAAATAATTAAATCACAATAGGACAAATATTGTACGAGACCTCTATTGTAAAAACCCATGAAAAAGTTTATACATAAAAAGTAACAATCTTTGTTGGTTACCAGCGATGGGAGGGGTGGTGGGGGGAAATACTAAATAGTCAATAGATAAGTGTTATCTTGGGTGAAGGGTGAGACAGTGCACAATACTGGGAAACCAGCACAACTTGTATAAAGAAAGGTCATGGACGCTCACAGACACATCCAAACTCCCTAAGGGACTGAATTGATGGACAGAGGGCTGTGGGGACTATGGTCTCGGGGAACATTTAGCTCAGTTGGCATAACACAGTTTATAAAGACAATGTTCTACATTCTACCTTGGTAAATAGCGTCTGGGGTCTTAAAAGCCTGTGAGCAGCCATCTAAGATACTCCACTGGCCTTACCCCTTTGGGAGCAAGGGAGAATGAAGAGAACAGGATACAAGGAAAAGATTAGTCCAAAGGACTAATGGACCACAGCTACCAAGGCCTCCACCAGACTGAGTCCAGTATAGCTAGATGGTGCCCGGCTACCACCACTGACTGCTCTGACCGGGATCACAACAGAGGGTTCTGGACAGAGCTGGAGAAGGATGTAGAACAAAATTCTAACACACACAAAGAGACCAGATTTACCGGCCTGACAGAGACTGGAGAAACCCCGAGAGTATGGCCCCCAGACACCCTTTTAGGTCCGTGGTGAAGTCACTTCCGAGGTTCACCGTTCAGCCTGGGATTGGACAGCCCCGTAAAACAAAGCAGGACTAACGCGGCACAGCAGTCCAGGGACAAGGACTAGAAGGCAGAAGGGGACAGGAAAGCTGGTGATAGGGAACCCATGGTTCAGTAAGGACAGTGTTGATGTGTTGTGAGGTTGTTAACCATTGTCATAGGGCAACATGTGTACTAACTGTTTAATGAGAAACTAGTTTGTTCTGTAAACCTTCATCTAAAGTGAGAATAGCAACACAACTGGAAGAGCATAGTCAATGTCACTGAAGTGTGCATGTAGAAATTTTTGAAATGGTGTATCTTTGGCTATGTATATTTTCACCAGAAAAAAAAAAGTCATGAAGGGAGAGGGTTGACATGTCTTGGGATTGTTAACCAATGTCATAAAATAATATGTGTACTACTGTTTAATGAGAAACTATTTGTTTTGTAAACCTCCATCCAAAGTGAGACTAGCAGCACAGATGGAAGGGCATAGTCAATGTCACTGGTGTGCATGTAGAAATTTTTGAAATGATGTATCTTTGGCTATGTATATTTTCACCTGAAAAAAAGAAAAAAAAATGTCAAGAAGGGACAGGGTTGACATGTCGTGGGGTTGTTAACCAATTTCATAAAACAATATGTGTACTACTGTTTAATGAGAAACTATTTGTTCTGTAAACCTTCACCTGAAGTACAATAAAAAACAAAAAAAAAAAAAGATGACAAAACCCATGGTTAACATTACTTATAGATATTGAATTCAGCTTTGATTCTCATGACCTTGAAATAAATTCATTTTAATGCCAATAACGAGTTGAAAGTATGGGTATGTTGCACAGAAGATGGCACCTAATTAGAAATCTTGTTTTGAGAATTGACTGCTAATAGGGATAGTTAAGGTGAGTGAAACCTTCAGACAGAGAGAGAGTACATAGAGCACAGTCAGCATATCAACGTTGAGCTGCAGTGGAAATTCTGGGTAGGAAGACTTTTGGAAAAGTGCTGCAAGAATATTTGTACATTATAAAATCGGTGTAGCAAAACTTCTTTTCTAATTAAAGTAACATGGTATAAAGAAAATAGCACCACATTAGATGTCAAACCTATCTCTGATACTAACTAGCAGATTTCTTCCACAAATCATTTGATTTTACTTGTGCTTGTTTTTCTCACCTATTAGAGATTTAACCTAGGAAATCTCAACAGTACTTCTAGGTCAAAAAGTTAATGCTATCAATTATGTTTAAATTTGTTATATGTGAATATTAATACCCTTGTTCTTAGGATTTGTGTAAGAACAAAATAAGATAACGTATATGAAATTGCTTTATAAGTGCAACATTATTTTAATGCAGAGTCTGCATGGTGTTTAAAATAAGGATACTTTACCCTTTGTTTCTGTATATCGTTTGTAAAACCATTGATACTTCTCACTATATGATTTCAGTGTGACACTTTCTGTTCTCATGAGAGTATTTCTAATAAATTATAGTCTGCAGTTATTTTCTTTTACTTGTCCCTCTAGGCCGAAAAGTTGAACTATGACATCTGTATATAAATATCATTCTTCATAATTTTCAAAGCGTTTCGTTTTTTAAAAAGATACCTTTATTTCAAAACTGCTGAATTTCTGAGAGAAACACACTCTTCCGTTCTTCTACCCTTCTTTCATTTGGCTTCCACTTGGTTTGACCTCCTCAAAAGTAAATTGGGACTTGATATATAGAGTTTTACTTTGTTGGCACTATTATCCAAGTACAGTTCTTTAAGATTAACCCTTGCCTAAAAAAAAAAAAAAAAAAAAAAAAAAAATCCATTGCTGTGGAGTCGATTCTGACTCATAGCAACTCTATAGGACAGAGTAGAACTCATAGGATTTCCAAGGAGCGGCTGGTTGATTTCAACTGCCAACCTTTTGGTTAGCAGCTATATACTTATCCACTGTGCCACCAGGGCTCCTCTTTAAGATTAGATAGGAAAATATACCCATTAGACAAGTGTCACAACTTCGTTAATCATTACAACTTGGTTAAAGCATTAATTATCTGGTGAGGAATAATAAAAGATGTTATTTTTGAATAAATTGTTAAAATGTGTGAGGAGGAAGTTTTTATCTTTTAGATAAGAAGCGACTTAGTGAATTATCTTTTCCAGTGCACCATCTAGAAACTGACACTCAAGTATGTGAATGCATCTAGAGCATAGGGGGGGATTTTCTTGTTATAAGGAGCACATTGGTGGCCCATTGGTTAAGTGCTCAGCTGCTAATCAAAAGGTGGGCAGTTTGAACCCTCCCGGCTGCTCCAAGGGAGAAAGATGTGGTAATCTGCTTCCATAAAGATTACCCTCTTGGAAACCCCGCGGGGCAGTTCTAGCTTGTCCTGTAGGGTAGCTATGAGTCAGAATGGACTTGATGGCAATGGGTTTCTTGTTATAGGAGCAGGTACAATTTTAACAGCTTCCATGGTGTAATATATTCAGGATTCTAATAGGAAAAAAATACCAGGTTCCAAAGTGAGCCAAGACACAGTTCCTATAACAGTTATTTCATCTCTGTTAAATATTATTAACTTAATATAGATTTGCTGAATTTTGATAAACTTGATAGCAACTAACAACAATAATGCCAGGCATCCATGGGATTTAAGTGGTAGAAAATTCTAGAATTAGACTGTTTATCCACATGAACACTGGAAATTCAGAAGCACACAAACAAGTGAGATCTAGGAATCATATTTTCCTTTCTCTAGTCCAGTCTCCCATAAGAGGGATGATCTGCCCACATGGCTGTTGATTGTGAGATCTGTCCTAGGTCAGATTGAGGATTTGCCTGGGATCATGAGATAGAGATCAAATGATCTGGACATGTTTCTTAGAGATTCTGAATCATATTAAAATACTCTAGTTCATAGGTGCTGGTCACAGTTGATTTAGGGCTGCAAGTTGTGTGTGTGTGTGTGTGTGTGTGTGTGTGTGTGTGTGTATGTGTGAACTTAGTTTGCATTTGAAACATAGTTTTTGTTACACTATTACAATAGAATGATGGCCTTTCCTGTTAGTTTACTGGGTCAGATGGCTCTAGTGCTCTCTGAGGTTTTGGACATGTAAGCATTATCTGCATTGAATTATTGAATTTTTGGCCTTTTTGTGAAAGAAGTGTAGTGATTCTCTTGAAAATTTTATCAAATGAGATCAAATGTCCCTTTCTGTTACTAGTTCACATCCTGTAAAGGAAATGGGCTCTTTAGAAATTGAGCTGAAGAACTTATATTATTTTTTGCATTTCGTCCTTGCACATTAACTCTGGTGATTTGCTATCATGCAAAATAAGCATCACTTTACATTCTGTTCTCGAAAATGATTAATTATATCTTAAATGCTTTTATAACAACTGTGACTATACGTAGAATGAGTGCCTAAATGAACAAATGTAGGATGTTACACTTCTTGATATTAACTCAACTGCAAAATCTATAGCAATGTTTCAAAAGCTAACAGCAGTTGTCATTAATGGCTAAAATGCCTTAAATTTATACTGGGCCTGATGAGAGAGATAGAATCCATTAATACCGGCACTTTCCAATTTTAAATAGCTATGAAACGCTCTAAAACTTTTCCATGTTAAGACTTTCATTTGAAAGAATCCTATGAATTATCAGGATGCATCTTTGGCTCCTTAGTGTTTCATCAGGTCATACAATTGATCTTAATGTCTATATTTTCAGAAGCTGATTTTTAAAAAAATTTTCATAAATCAAGTATGAAAAATGTAATGATAAAGTTCCAAGTTTTACAAAACATAGTAAACATTAAAATGGACGAATCCAAAGGAAATAAACCTGATGTAGTGCTTCATCCTCTATAATGTGCATTTGAAGGAGGCACTGTATAAAGTCATAAAACAGAAAATGAGATCTGATGCTAATGGACCACCCTCTCTATTAGCAAATAAGGTTGTGAAGAGTGACCAGATAATAAGGGAAGGCCTTTTTTTTCTCTCTCTCTCTCTGTCTCCAAGGAATTCTGAAAAATTACAAAGCCTTCAGCATTTTCCTCCCAGGCATTTTAGTCACAGCAGGTTGATGTGTTCCATTATTTGGACTGATTTTTCATATGCAGATTCAGTCTCGGGGGCAAAATTTCATATGTGAGGTTAAAACAGCTTCTTCAACAAATTTGAGTTGCCCTGAAGGAAAAAATGAAACATATGCCCCAACTTTCATGTTTCAGATCTTTGGTGGTCTGGAAAGAGGCTATTTTCATCCAACAGAAGCTATCCAAAGAATCATTTTCAGTTTGCTTTATTGAGATTGCAACTCCCTTGGGTCAGTCATGTCTTAGGAAACATCTGCTTCACCATCGCAAGAGTTCCAGAAAGCAAGCCTACTCTATTATCAACTTACCTGTTAAAAGAAAATGAAATCTCATTTAATTTCCTGGCCAAATGGAAATTTATATGATGGTAGTGAGTGCATTCTTGTAAAAATGTAGAAAATACGGTAACTATTTCATTGTTTGAATGTCCACAGTTGTTTTAAATTAACCTATGGGATATTTAGTTTTTTTTAAATTGCAGATAACATTACACTAAACAATCTTTTACTTAATTATTATGTCATTTTATTTTCTTAAACAACATTCCTAGATATTTACTGGAACTAAGGGAAGGCTAACTGTACAGTTCTTGACAAATTGTTTTACAGAATTATTGTTTTAATTTATACTCCCACCAGCAGTGTATGAGTGCCACTTCACCAAATCCTTGCCAATACTGAATATTATTATTATCATTTTATTATGTTAAGTTTAGGTAATTTAATGGTTAAAAATTAATTTTCAGATTATTATTATACAAAGTTGGATTGTGTATAATTTCTGGCTATTTAATTGTGTGTTTGTGTTTGCCATGAGTGGTCATGATATTTGTTCATTATTCTACATGGTTTAGTTTTTTTTTTCCCTTCTCAGCTTTTTATTCATCATCTTATATGTAGTTTTTCTACTTAAAATCTTTTATGATTTTAATACAATATGTCAAAATTCAAAGTTTTCTGCAAATATATTGATTTTCTTCATTTTGGTATAGTTGACTTCATGCTTAGAAGATCATTTTTCACCATCCAACACAATTATTACATACTTCTCATAATGTTGTTCCTTAGGTTTTGATTTTACATTTAACTGCTAAATTTATGTGACATTTATTTTTTATTATGATAGACTCTAAGGAATCACCTTTTATCATCTCAAAAACATTCATCCTTTCTTTCCTCACAAATGTGTGATAACATCTTATTACATGCAAATTCTTAGGTACATTGAGTCTTAAGTGTAATCTTCATTAATAATATCATTGATTATTGCATGAGGGTCAGTGTTAACTACTATAGTAGAATTTTTTTTTAAAACTCAATTTGAAGTAATTACTATACTTCTTCAATCTATTATTAGATTTTTATTCTTCAAGATGAGATTTAAAATCACTTTTCCAAACTTCAGAAAGAAAAAAAAAAAAAAACACTGGAATTTTTATTGGAATTGCATAGAGTAAACTGAGAATAACTAATATCTCTAAAATATACAAATTTCTAAACCTGATTACTTATAAACCAAAATTTGATGGTTACTGCTTCATTCACCAGTGTTTTAAATTGGCTATTTTATATTGGCTACATTTATGTACTGAATTATAAACTGTCTTAGTTATCTAGTGCTGCTGTAACAAATACAAGTTTATTTTCTCACAGTTTAGGAGGCTAGAAGTCCAAATTCAGGTTGCTGGCTCTAGGGGAAGGCTTTTTCTCTCTGTCAGCCCTGGAAAAGGTCCTTGTCTCTTCTGAGTTTCTGCTCCTGGGTGATCTTCATGTGGTTTGACATCTGTTTTCCCCCATACTTTTGCTTGCTTGTTTAATCTCTTTTATATCTCAAAAGAGATTGATTTAAGACACACCCTACACTAATCCTGTCTCATTAACATAACAAAGATAACTCATTCTCAAATGGGATTATAACCACAGGCATAGACATTAAAATTTATAACACATATTTTGGGAGGACACAACTCAATCCATAGCACTAACTTTTTCACAATCCCAAACTTTTCTTCCTTTATTCATAACATCTTTAACGATTTCATATTCTATGCTAATTTTATATATATATATTTTTTTCTAATAAGCATTAAAGTAAAATTCTTTGGTTGTTTTTATTAGTAGTAATTGGTACAAATACTTATTAAATTAAAAAAAATGCCAATATTGATTTTTTAATAATTAATGGAAAATAGATTTAAATATGTCTATGGGATTTTTTCATTATACATGAAAAAGGTGTTCCATAATATTAATTATGATGAAGAAGAATCTCTTACTGTCCATCTGTCTATCTATCTGTATCTACTTCAGTTTTGAAAAATTGACTACTGGGTTAAAAAAAATGCAAAGGAAAGGTGTTATGAGATACTTATATGAAGAAATTATCTTTTGTTTCTTAATCCTCCTGTGCCTCAGAAAAAGGGGCCCTGGTGGTGCAATGGTTAGGTGCTTGGCTGCTAACCGAAAGGTTGGTGGTTTGAACCCACCCAGCTGCTCCATGGAAGAAAGACCTAGTGATCTGTTCCCAAAAAGATTACAGCCTAGAAAACCCTATGGGGCAGTTCTACTCTGTCACATGGGGTTGCTATGAGTCGAAATCAATTCAGTGGCACCTAGCAACAACAACAAATGCATCAAAAAATGAAAACATCCTTTAAATGTTCATATCTTTATTAAGCAAACTTATTTAGACATTAATGGGGCTTTATCCTTTCCCATGTAACTAACATCTTTGATTTAAAAAAAAAAGAATTATATCACAAAGAATGTTGTATTTTCTCTATTCTATTAAAAATAGTTGTTTCATCTGTCCAATAGACCTTTATTTGAATATTTCAGTATATTCAGCATGTTTGGGGATGAAAGTATTAACTCCCCCAAAAAATATATATATATATAATTTTTATTTTTTATTTTTTTATTGTACTTTGGATGAAGATTTACAGAGCAAATAGTTTCTCATTGAACAGTCAGTACACATATTGTTTTATAACATTGGTTAACAACCCATGACATGTCAACACTCTCCCTTCTTGACCTTGAAGGACCTTTTTTTTCGGTGAAAATATACATAGCCAAAGTTACACCATTTCAGAAATTTATACATGTACAATTCAGTGACATTGATTACATTCTTCCAGTTGTGCTGCTATTCTCACTATCCTTTTCCAAATCATTCCATCATCATTATCTTCAACTCACTGTCCCCTAGACTTCCCATCCAACCTTTCGAGTTGCTGTTGTCAATTTGATCTCACGTAGATAATTCTTTTTTTTTTGTACTTTAGATGGAGGTTTACAGAAGAAATAGTTTCTCATTAAACAGTTAGTACTCATATTGCCCTATGACAATGGTTAACAACCCCACGACATGTCAACACTGTCCCTTCTCAACCTTGGGTTCCTTATCACCAGCTTTCCTGTCCCCTCCTGCCTTCCAGTCCTTGTCCCTGGACTACTGTGCCTCATTAGTCCCGTTTTGTTTTATGGGGCTGTCTAATCTTTGGCTGAATGGTGAACCTCAGGAGTGATTTCACCACTGAGCTAAAAGGGTGTCTGGGGGCCATACCCTTGGGGTTTCTCCAGTCTCTGTCAGGCCAGTAAATCTGGTCTTTTTTTGTGAGTTAGAATTTTGTTCTACATCCTTCTCCAGCTCTGTCCAGGACCTTCTGTTGTGTTCCCGGTCAGAGCAGTCAGTGGTGGTAGCCGAGCACCATCTAGCTGTTCTGGACTCAGTCTGGTGGAGGCCTTGGTATCTGTGGTCCAATAGTCCTTTGGCCTAATCCTTTCCTTGTATCCTGTTCTCTTCATTCTCCCTTGCTCCTGGAGGGGTGAGACCGGTGGAGTATCTTAGATAGCTGCTCACAGGCTTTTAAGACCTCAGGCACTACTCACCAAGGTAGAATGTAGAACATTGTCTTTATAAACTGTGTTATACCAGCTGAGCTAGATGTTCCCCAAGACCATGGTCCACACAGCCCTCTGCCCAGCAATTTAAAAATATATATTTTTTATTGTGCTTTAGTTGAAAGTTTACAGAGCCAATTAGATTCCAATTCAATAGTTTATACACAGATTGTTCCATGACATTGGTTTTAGTCCCCGCAGTGTGTTAGCACTCCTCCCATTACCACCCTGAATTCCCCATATCCATTTGTCTGGTTTTCCTGCCCTTGCTGTATTCTCATCTTTCGGACATATGTTGTTCTTTTGGTCTCATATACGTGATTGTTCTAAGCAGCGCTTTCCTCATGTGTGTTATTGTTTATTTATAGGCCTATCTATTATTTGCCTGAAAGGTGATTTCCAGGAATGGCATCAGTTTCAAATTAGAAGGGTGTCTAAAGGCCATAGTCTCAGGGGTAGCCCATAAATATAAACCTTGCTTTAACATTAATTTTTTGTAAAGTGTACATGAATGTTCACTATTCGGGGGAAAAAAGGGAAGAGATGTCATGCTTATTTTTTTCCCACAATATTGGAAGTCTAAAACAAATCATTTAAATCACACAAGCTAGAATTACCTGTGATAATTCAATTTAGGATTTAAATTTCATGCTGTCTCTTTAGTTCTTGGAGTAGAATAGAGATTTCTAGGAAGATCTGAGTACTGACTAATTTCAAAAGTCAAACTGAAACTATCGTTGTGGATTTCCTCCTGACAACTTTAGTCCTTTTTCCTAAGGAAAGTTCAATTAAATTCACTCACTATCACTTTTAATTCTAGAACAAAAGAAATTGTTCCTGTAATTTCATGCATAGAATGGTTTTTAAAGATCAGATTTTGAGCAAATTTAAATCTAGGATTAAATTAGATTATTGCAATTAGAGTTAAATATAATTCTAGGAATGCTATTATTTCCCTTTAGCAAAAAGGACCTTTGTTTTGGCTTTTGAACGTAACAGTAATTATTTAAGTTGTAATCACTTAAAATTAACTGTAATCTAACTTTGATCTTTTTATTGATTAAATAAATCCTTGAGTATGATAAAGTACAGTTCAACTGAATGATGAAAAAAACAACTTTGTAAAAGTATTCACGGTAATAATTTGATTTTTTTAAAAAAATATTTTTTTACTCTACTTACATAAAGATCAGTGAATTAGGTGTCAGTTCAGTATGTAAAAGAACACATGGAATAGTGATATGAATATTTAGCTCACCACTGTTCATAGCCAACCTTTAACATATGTCCTATGACATAGCTCATAATTTTTGTACTGGGATCAAATGCAATAATGACAAGAAAATGCAATTTAAGATTAGGAAGAAAAAAAAACTTGTTGCTGTCAAGAGTCGATTCTGACTGATAGCGACCCCATAGGACAGAGTAGAACTGTCCCATAGGGTTTCCAAGGACCAGCTGGTGGATTCGAACTGCTGAGCTTTTGGTTAGCCACTGGGTTCTTAACCACTATGCAGCCAGGGCTCCAGATAATATAAATGAAATATCCAGTTTTCCAAAATGTTGTTTTTGTTTATATTATTTGTTTTGGTTTTGATATCATATATGTATATAAAATATTATATATATATATAAAATATGATTTTAGATTAAAATTAACAGGATGTCTCATTGAAATATTTCTTATTTAAAATCCAAGTACTAGTGAATAAAACTAAATATGCAAATATTTATTGCACATCAGCTAGATATAACTCAATGAAAAGAAAATATGCAGGAGCTGATTTGTAGGTAGTAAGTGCTCATAACTATTTGCCAAAATTAATAAATCAGGACAAAGAGGATTACATTGGGAGCACTAAATGCCTAGGTATAAATACAAGATATGATCCTAGCTAAAATACTTGATAGAATTTTGCTTAGAAAAGTGTGTTTCTCTAGGGACCATTTCTCATGGGATAGCTTCCTGAACAAAAGTGATAAATATCTAGTTAAACTGATTTATCATCACAAATTAATATTGATTAATATCACACATAAGTAAAATTATACAGAAGATAATTCAAAAACAGCTGCAGCAATACATCAACAGGGAACTGCCAGAAATTCAGGCTGGATTCAGAAGAGGATGTGGAACAAGGGATATCCTTGCTGATGTCAGATGGATCTTGGCTGAAAGCAGAGAATACCAGAAAGATGTTTACCTGTGTTTTATTGACTATACAAAGACATTCAACTGTGTGAATCATAACAAATTATGGGCAACATTGCAAAAAATTAGAATTCCAGAACACTTAATCATGCTCATGGGAAACCTGTACATAGACTAAGAGACAGTCGTTCAAACAGAACGAGGAGATAGTGCGTGGTTTAACATCAGGAAAGGTGTGCGTCAGAGTTGCATTCTTTCACCATATTTATTCAGTCTGTATGCTGAGCAGATAATCTGAGAAGCTGGACTATATGCGGAAGAATGAGGCATCAGAATTAGAGGAAGACTCAATAACAACCTGCGCTATGCAGATGACACAAACTTGCTTGCTGAAAGTGAAGAGGACTTGAAGTACTCACTGATAAAGTTCAAAGACCATAGCCTTCAGTATGGATTACACCTCAACATAAAGAAAACAGAAATTTTCACAACTGGACCAATAAGCAACATCATGAGAAATGGAGAAAAGATTGAAGTTGTCAAGGATTTCATTTTACTTGGATCCACAACCAATACCCATGGAAAACAGTGGTCAAGAAATCATACAGTGCATTGCATTGGGCAAATCTGCTGAAAAAGACCTTTTTAAAGTGTTCAAAAGCAAAGATGTTACCTTGAGGACTAAGGAGCACCTGACCCAAGCCATGGTATTTTCAATCGCCTCATATGCATGTGAAAGTTGGACAATGAATAAGGAAGACTGAAGAAGAATTGATTTCTTTGAATTATGGTGTTTGTGAAGAATATTGTATATATACCATGGTCTTCCAGAAGAATAAACAAACCTGTCTTGGAAGAAGTACATCTAGAATGCTCCTTAGAAATGAAGATGGTGAGACTTTGTCTCACATGCTTTGGACATGTTATCAGGAGGGACCAGTCCTTGGAGAAGGACATCACACTTGGTAAAGCAGTGGGTCAGCAAAAAAGACGAAGATCCTCAACAAGATGGTTTGACACAGTGGCTGCAACAATTGACTCAAATATAGCAACGATTGTGAGAATGGCACAGGACCAGGCAGTGTTTCATTTTGTTGTACATAGAGTCACTATAAGTCAGAACAGACTCGATGGTACTTAACAACAACAGTCATCGCAAACTAATGTTAAATGGTAACCCAGTGGTAATATGGGTTATTCCCTTATGTCCCGACCAAGGGACCTACGCAATCGATTATTTAATAATCATCTTATTTAGTTATAAATGTCTTTGAAATGAATTTTTCAGAATAGCTTACTCTACAAGTGATTATTTTAAAATCTGCTAAATGTACTCCAATAGGCCATGTGTTTGAAAGGACAAAGAATGGGATGCTGAGGTTGATTATGATCCAGAAGTTTTTTTGTGAGCCCAGTAATACTAATTCAAAATATATTTTTCATATAAACATTATGTTCTTAGATGAAACTGTAAGAACAATGTATTTTATATTATAAATTTAATAATGGACAATAAATTCTACTTAATGTTATTTTTTTCTTTTTAACAGCAAAAGTATATATTAAAAACATGGAAAATCTCCCAACACTTTATACAAAACCATTTAAAAGTTTTAGTGTCCTTAATTCGGGAGGTCTGCCCCTGAGCTCAGACTATATGGGAGAATTGGAGATTACTTTTGATAAGACCTGTCATTAATCTCTTAAATAGGCCCAGGAGAAGAAAGGTGAGAACATAAGTCATATCCCAAGAAAAAGCTTCAAGTTACCTACATTCCTACCTCAAGATTCCTGTAAGTCTCTCTCTATTCCTAAAAAAAAAAAACAACCAAACAAACAAAACAACCCATTGCCATCAAGTCAATTCCAACTCATAGTCGACTCCCCATAGGGTTTCCAAGGAGTAGCTGGTGGATTCAAACTGCTGACCTTTTGGTTAGCAGCCAAACTCTTAATCACTACACCACCAGGGTTTCCTTTGTACTCCTAGACAGTTTAAATGACTCTCTGTTTCCCCATGGACACATTGCTTGCCAATTGGTATATATTCCCTGCGGTGTTAAGCCTGTTTGTGATTGCATCCCTGGTGTTAACAGTTAAAATATGGAGAACTTATTAGGAGGTTTTGACAAACATATTGTTCCATTCAGCCAGTATCTCCTGATATACTGTAGGACAGCTGACAGTGATAATAGCCCAGGCTCTTTTAGGGGTGAGTTTTGAAGGCAGGTAAGATGCAATCTGCAACATGAACATAAACACCGTCATTGGGTTAGGATACTAAATAGCCCTGATGAGTGTGGTCTTCTTTAAATTCTGATAAATATTTCTCACACATTACTTATTAAATATTTCTTGCACATCACACTGGATTATATATATATTACAAATCCTTCAGATTGTAAATGATCATTTCCACATTACAAAATATTTAGAGAATGGTTAATAGATTTATTTCACTCCCCTTTTAGTTCTTTACTCATATTGTTGAGTGAGCAAATAGCTGAAATTACTGTGTCTTTAGGTCATCTCTCATTCTAACTCCTTATTCCTTGGATTTTCTCCCAGGCTTCTAGCTCCCCATGTTGGAGCAGTTTCCTCCTTGGAGCTTTTTACCCTCCCTAACCCATTATGTTCCATCACAAAAGTGCACTCAGATCTTGCCTTTTCTAACTACAAGGAAAGCCATGAGGCTGTTCATTTATTAAATTTTTGATAAGAATTAATTAAGCCCACCTCTGTGCCAGAAACTTGTCTAGGTTTTCAGTCAACAACAACAACAACGAACTATCCATGCCCTCTTGAAGCTTTCTTTTGAATGATATAAACAATAAAATGAAAATACTATATGATCAAATGTAAAACAATTTGAGAAGTGCTATGTAAACAAACAAAAGTACGGGAGATTAAAGTGTTGCAACTGAGTTACAATTTTAAATAAGTTGATTAGAGTAAGTCTCATAGAAGTGTCTTAAGTAAAGAATTAAAACATTCAGGGTAAGAATGTTCCAGGCTGAGGGAACGGGGCGTGCAAAGGGGTGACTGGCATGTTTGAGGAACAGCAGAGAAACCAGTGTGGCTGGAGTGAAGTACCAAATTGAGAAGTGTTGTAGGGAAAGAGGTCAGAGAGATTGGAGGAAATAGATGATTTAGGGCCTTGTAAGATGTTGCAAAGACTAGGTTTGATTCTGAATAAAATGGGATGCTGTGCATGTTTTTAAGCAGAGGATAACATGACCTGATTATTGTTTTAAATTAATTTTTTAAAATCTATAGGGAAGTTGAAAGAACGTATTCCTGTGTACACCTTACCTAGATTCATGAACTGTTCTCTTGCTATAATTGCTCAGTCTCTACACACACATATAAACACACACACACACACACACACACACACACACACTTTCATCTTGCTAAATCGTTAGAAGTTGGCTACAAATATCATGGCGCCCCCCCTAAATATTTTATCCTGAATTTCCAATAAACAAAGACATTCTCCTACACAGCCACATCACCATTACCATACCCAAGAAAATAAGCATTAATTCAATAGAATTTTTCAAATTTTGTACATTTTCAAATTTCCCCAGTTTTCCTCAAAATGCTCCTTTCAGCTTGGTGATTGTCGTTTAGTTTTGGATAAAACCAAGGCTCATTCATTGCATTGGTTGAGATGTCTCTTTATTCTCCCCAGTCTGAGTCCTTCTGCCTCCCTGTGTTCTTCATGACATTTAATCTGAAGAACTTGGGCCTGCTTTCCTGTAGATCAGTCCACATTCTGGATCTGTCTGACAGGCTCCTCATTAATTGATTCAGGTTATAATATCATAATACACTTTGCTTTTTTTTATATAGTCTTTATTTGGCTAGTTTGGCAAAGAGTAAAATTTCTCATATTTACAATGTCCACATGACATTCACCCTTGTGATCTCTATGAGGTCAAAAGTTTGAACAACAGAGTTATTTCTAAAATTCATCTTTAGTTTAAATGATAAATGAGAATCTTGGTCCAGTATGATTTTAGATTCAATACTCTGTGGGTTTGCCTTAGAGAGTTGTGTCTTATTTACCTATTTCATTTCTTCTATAGGGCAAGTGATTGGTTCCTAAATTTTGTAACATTCTAGTTAGATGGGTTATTGATGAAATCACTGTTGAGATCTGATGACAATTTAATATAGAACAAAACTGGATGGAGTGACCTCTGCTGAAATTGACATTGGCCTTTCTTCTTTTTAAGTGACTGGTCAATTTATCTAACTTCTAGGAAATATCGTGATTGCTAAATGGATTGTCACAGATAAAGATATACACCATTCATCCTGAAAAGGTTCACTGGGCAATAGTAATTAGAGAAGGTCAAAGGACATGAGCCTTCATAAACCTTCTTTAAAATTCAGTGTCCTTCCAAACATAAGTAGTTGAATTTTTTTTTTTTCACTTTTAACTATTTACTCAGAGTCTGGTGTCACTCACCAGACACTGTGCATACCCAGTGGTTAGAATATGTTTTGCTAGATCGTTACAAAGTCAGACTGTTTAGATTTCTTTTTTAGGATCAAACATAATCTTTGTTTAGTCTTTGATATGGGAATTCAGGCACAGATAATAATTATTATTGCTGTTAAATTTCTCAGGTTCTGGGCTCTTTCAAAGGAAAATTGAATTTATTTTCTTACAGGCCATATGTGCTCAGGGTATGTGCAGGCTGAAAGGGGTATGTCTTGGTCATCTAGTGTTGCTATAACAGAAATACCATAAGTGGATGACTTTAACACAGGGAAATTTTTTTCTCATAGTCTAGTAGGCTAGAAGTCCAAATTCAGGGCATCAGCTCCAGGGAAAGGCTTTTTCTGTCTGTTAGCTCTGGAGGAAGGTCCTTTTCATCAATCTTCCCCTGGGCTAGGAGCTTCTCCACACAGGGACACCGGGTCCAAAGGACATGCTCTGCTCCAGGCACTGCTTTCTTGGTGGTATGAAGTAAGCCCCTCTGCTGGCTTCCCTTTCGTTTTTATCTCTTGAGAGATAAAAGGTGGTGCAGCCCACACCCCAGGGAGACTCCCTTTACATTGGATCTGGGATGTGACCTGGGTAAGGGTGTTGCTATGATCCCACCCTAACCCTTCTTAACATAAAACTACAATCACAAAATGGAGGACGATCCCACAATATTGGGAACTGTGGCCTAACCAAGTAGACATATATTTTTGGGGGACACAGTTCAATCCATGACAGGGTAGGACTGTATGGTCATAACCAGTTTGGGTATAAGGTATAAAACCACTGCTATATACTTGTGTGAAACTGTACACAGGAACCAGCCTTTGGTCAGGAGAATGAAAGCAGGTAAAATGCATAATATTATCACTTAGTGATGGCATTTGTGACTAAAATAAACTTAGAAAGTGTAGTTCAAACACAAAATTTAAGTTGGTAGTAGCTGAATTTCTTTTTCTAGAAGTGATTCTATAAGCCATGTATACTTTAACTATTGTTTATTCCAAGCCACTTTTAAGGAATAAAGCATTTATTTTTAGCCTATTATAATTTGTTATCGTTGGTAAGCAAGTTGTCACCTGTAGAACTGGTAGAAAGAGTTGTTCATATTTCTGTTGACTGGTACATCTCTTAAACACATGCCAAAGCAAGGGAAATTTTTCTTGATCTTTATAATTATAAAGGCTATTCATAAATCTACAATGAGATAACCTAAGGTAAGATAGCAAACTTAGATCTGGGCATCAAAAGCTCATATTTGTATGGGCTAAAAGATGATGAACTAAAGTTTATCCTTCACCTTTATAGCAAACTCTGAGCTAGTGAGTCCCTGACTAATTTTCTGTTAAGGAATCTGTGTTTTTCTATAACTCATTTACCCATTTGCAAGTATACATTTTTCACAAAAATGAATTTTCATTTTGGTGGATTTTCTGTATTATCTACTTTTGATAAAATATTTGAACATTATTTGAACACATTTCTGTATACTTAAAGTGTCTACAATCTCCATCGTTTCTCAAAAATTATTATTAAGAGTTCCTGTACTGTTATATAATTTCAAACCATTTTTTCGTACATGAGGGTGTCACATGATATTAGTCTCTTGAAATCCTTGTCCTTTTTTTTCAAGTTTTTTCTAATTTTGGATTTAATTAGCTATGTAATGAGGGAAATTCACTAAAATTTTCTGAAATGTCAGAAGGCTGGAATTAAATATGTTAACTGAGTTCTTGACATTTCTTTTAGGTGGTATGATCTATTGTTGTTAAGTACATTAGTTCACTATGTTGTTTCATTCCATATTTACTAAAAATTGTAGTGAAATCAGGATTTATATTTGTAAAAAAATATTTTAGGATATTGATCTGATTCTCTTTTTGAAGTTTTTATGAGAAACTATACAGAGAATTGTTTTCATTTGCAAAGCAAAAGAAAATATTCCATTATTTCTTTCCCTTTATTTTCCTATTTATCTGTTTTTTATAGTAGAGGTTATTTGTAAATATCATTTATTTAATTCTAATCAGTAAAATAACAAAAACAATGCTGTTGCTAAATATTGTCAGTCCATAACTTTTCTACCTTAGTGTGAATCAGTTTCTGAGATACACAGTAATATACCAAAAACAAACCAAACCTGTTGTTGATGAGTCAATTCCGACTCATAGCAACCCTATAGAACAGAATAGAACTGCCCCATAGGATTTTCATGGAGTGGCTGGTGGATTTGAACTGCCAGCCTTTTGGTTAGCAGCCGTAGCGCTTAACCACTGCACTGCGAGAGCTCCATATGATAATATAAGATTGAATAATCTTGTAGTAAATTAAATCTCTTAAGACAATGCAATAGTAATTATATGGTTAAAAGGTAGATTTTCAGGATTGCTCTATATTCTACATACTCTGTTTCTGATTTTGGATGCATAAGGAGGAAGAAAAAATAGAGAAGAGAAGAAACAATTTAAAAATGAATAACTGATCTTGCAATGTAAATTAAAGATTTTTGAAAATCTAACTCACTTTCAATCTCTTAATACTAATCATAGTCTTAAAGCAACTGCCCCACAAAGCAAAATTTATACTGTCTCTCCAACTAACATATAAAACATATCAGCTTCAAATGCCAATAGAGTGAGCAATAAACGAGAGGTTTGAGAAAATCTAAAGCAATTATTGAAATACCTTTTTCTGGAAAGGCAAGAACCAAATTTAAAGACCAGCCATAAAAATTGCTATACTCATTAAGGGAAATTATGTTCTAAGAATGAGTCAAGGTGGTAAAAACTAACCTGATTTTTTTATTGTTAAACTAAATTAGAAGAGCTAACAAGCCTTATTATTAATCTTTCTACTTGCCTTCTTAAATAGACTATTTTCAGACCCTGTGCTACATGCTCGAATACACACACACACGCGCGCGCGCATGCATCCATGCATGCACACACTTATACACATTAACAATACAATGTAAAAATATGAACACAAGGGAGGGGGTACCTAACTCAGCTTAATGAAGACATGGACAACAAAGAATGACCTCAAGAAGTGACATTTTAACTAAGACCTTAAATATCAATAGTCAGTATTGTAGATGAGGACAGCGATGGGCATACCAGGCAGAGAAAATAGCATGTGCATGGATCTGATTATGGGATGAACTGGTTTCCAGTGGAATCAGACTAAAGTGTTTATTGAGAGAATAGTTGGAAAGGAAGATACTGAAGCAATTGACAATGGCCTATGTGCCATACCAAAGTGTTTATGTTGTTTTTCTGGTCAGTGTTAGGGACACAATAAAGAATTTTGAGCAAGAGAACTACTTATTAGTTTACACGTTAGAAAGACTACTCTGATATCAAAATGGAGAATTGTTTGAAAGGATGTTTGTGGCAAAAGTAAGGGAGTTTTAAAAATTGTCAGTTTGCAACTCTCTCAGAAGGTAGTTGTAGCCATAGATGGTAGGTGTTGGTTACTCACTAACTCTCATTCACATGTTAGTGCAGCTGCCTCGTGGTAATACTTTACATATACAATGAAATAATACCCTTATATGAAAAATCCACATTAGAAGTATTTTCCTGAAATAAGAGCTAAGAAAATGTGTTTCTGTATCAATGATTCTATCTGCAAATGAGTTTTATATTGACCAGGATTGTAATGGTCAAAAATTATGTCTTTTTGAACTTTAGAATAACAGATTTTAGATTTCCCTTCCCCCCTACAAAAAATTATCAATATTTCTATCTTGTTTAACTACTAATGAATTATATGTCCTTAATTAAAACCCAGGGTAACTTTTGAATAAGCCATGTCTCACCACTACATTAGTATATGCCAATGACTAAACACTTGCTAAGGTTGCTGTAAAGTTGGAATCGACCTGACGGCAACGGGTTTGGTTTTGGGTTTTTATTTAGAAGTGGATTTACATTTTTTATTGAGTATAAAGATCTTGAAAAGTGTTCGGTGCAAATGAAGTTCTCATCAAGTTTTAGAAACAGCAGTTTCTAAATTTTTGTTTGTTTGACATATTTATAAATTTAAGTATGATATATTTATTATCACCATCTCAGCAGTATGAGAAGTTTCCATTAGACTTATAAATTAGAATACTATTTTTCAGTAGTTTTTATTTGTGTTCCAAAATATATAAAATTAGTGGAAAATTAGCTTTTAACTAAGTTTTTGGTTTTTAAATCAATGATTAGTATCATATTAGAACAAATTTAAACTCATAAATTATTTACAGTTAAAAGTAATGGTTTTCATTATCTGGCTTTTATTGGTTGTTTGCTGATATTATTATCTGAGTATGCCAAAGCCACTGGTACAGCATGAAAGCTATAATAAAATCTACTGTAAACCATCCATGAAAGGGGACTTTTACAGATGTTATGATTGTGTGAGCCTAGAAGCTGTATTCTTATAATTGGCCTCCTGTGAGGCTAGTGTTCTGCAGTTGTTCCTGGAAGCTCAGTGAACAATAAGATTAGATTTCACAATGTTTACATATGTTGATTGTTGCTTTGAGTTACCATCATTCACATAATGATGCACAGCAATTCATACTTGCAACACAGTTCTTTGGATATAAAACAGAAAATTATATCCAGTTTTTTTTTATTACAGGTTCAGATATGTTCATATTTTTGAACTGAATATTCAGTAAATATTACTGAATGTTCTTTTTTCAACAAGTGTTATATTTATTCCAGCCACTGTGCAATGATTTTAACTCTACCTGTATCCAGCTAAATCTCTCCAAACATCATTTTATTTATATTTTTCATCTTCTAGTGTAGAAGTTTCACACTTTATTACTATTCCTTTAGTGGTTATAATAAACATTTTATCAGAAATATTTAACATTATAAAGCCTAAATTTAATCATTGTATTTATCCATCCTCCCAACAAGCACCTTAAAAGGCTTTAACTCATCACTCTTTCCCAACTCATATATTATTGTTTCTCGTATTTAGTTATTGCATTTTTTATTCCCCAAATATTAGACATTTGTGTTAATGCTTTATATAATCGATAGTGGCTTCGACATATATACTGCTTTCTCAGATCTTGTTAAGAGTTCAATAACTTCTTCATAAAACACATTCTTTAGAAGTTCTTTTAGTGACAGTATGTAGTTGGTAAACTACCTCAGTTTGTGGGTATCTGAAAATATCTTTAGTTCACTGACGTTAAGGAGCCCTGGTGGTATAATGGTTAAGTGCTTGGCTGCTAACTGAAAGGTTGATGGCTTGAACCCATCAGCTGCTCTGCGGGAGAAAGATGTGGCAGTCTGCTTCCGTAAAGATTATAGCCTTGGAAACCCTATGGGGAGTTCTACTCTATCCTATAGGGTCATTATGAGTCAGAATCGGCTGGATGGAAATGGGTTTTTGGCTTAGTCAGCCATGTTACGAAAGAATACTTTGCCCAATATAGAATTCTAGGTTGACAGTTATTTTCTCTTGGCCCTTTGAGAACATTTAATACATCCCTTTGTTTTTGACGTTCTGCTGGCTAGATGTGATTTTTTTGTTTTTTAATTTATACTTCTAAGTATGGCTCAACAGTTAAGTACTCAGCTGCTAACTGAATGGTTGTTGGTTCAAACCCACCAGTGGTTCCATGGGAGAAAGACTTGGCGATCTGCTCCTGTGAAGATTTGAAGATTACAGCCTAGAAAACACTATGGGGTAGTTCTTCTCTGTCACATGGGGTTGCTATGAGTCAAAATAGACTTGATGGCACCCAATAACACAACAACAATGATTCATTTGTTTTTTTGAATATGAAGACTGCTACCTTTTATCAATTCTGAAATATTTTTAGTCATTCTTTCTTCTAATATTGCCTTCCTTCATTCTCTCTATATTCTCTGAATCGAACATAATTAGATATGTCAGATCATCTCATTCTTTTCTCCTAATAATAAATTCTTTTGTCTCTGTTTCATGCTTTTAATGATTGCTACCGGTCAGTATTTCAACTCACTAATTCTCTTTTGAGCTGTATCTAATCTGCTTTTTAAAATTCTCACTGAATTTCTAATTTCAATTATATCTTTTATTTGTGATTATTTTTTTGGTTCTTTTTCAGACTACCCAGTCATTTGCATACTCTTTTCTTTTATCAGCATACTCTACTTTAAATGCATGCTATTGCTCCTTTAAACAGTCTTAATTTATATTTTATAGCTTATAATTCCATTAAGCCCTGTCTTCACTTCTAAACTGTAATGTGCCTTTTCCCTGACATTTGTTTCCACAAATGATTTCTACCCAAATCTTTATTCCCTAGCTCCATCACAGATGAGAGACCTATATCAGGATTGAAGGCTATCCCTGACTTATCTTGCCACTCCCCTTGTATTCATTGGCTGTTGACAGTCATTTGTGTCACCAGTTTTTGCTGTTACAACGAAGGCCACTCTCAATATTCTTGTATACACCTTTTCTTTTTTTTGGATATATTTACAGTTCTCTTAGATAAATAACTAGAATTGTTGGGTCAAATGGTAAGCATATATTTGATTTCTTTGTTGAATATTCAAAATTATACATATATATGCATATATATATATAAAGTGGTTTCAGTGTGTTATGGTAGTAAGTAAATTAAATATATGTATGTTTGTTTGTTAAATTAGAAATTATATTCAACAGCTTCAACTCCAACTACAACATGACTCCTAATGGATGGTAGCTAGGTGTCACTACTGGTCTGATTGCCCTTTTCATTTATATCTTTGCAGGGTCTATAGGCCAATATGTAATTTTGCAAACAAAGGCATTTTTATCTCTCAAAAGTCTTTGAATTACTAGTGCTCAGATATCAAAAGCCTTAAATGTACCCAATATCTGCATTCTTTCTGAAGTGTGATTATGTAATAGTTGAATGGTATCTGAAATACCATATAAAATATTGATGTTAATCAATAAATATGCTGACCGTATTGAATGTATTGAATGTATGGTCAACATTTTAATTGGGAAGAATTATGCTATGCAATTGATCAGTTTTGTTAAAAGGATAGTTTTTAGAATTTTTTCCATAAATTTTGGCTGACCAAAATGGGTGTTCCTGCCAGTTGTTTAATAGCTGGAGAAGGGTATAGTCTTAGAGATTATCTTCCACTCTGTAACATGCCTCCCCTAGCATTTTGGGACTTGTGGTATGTTTGGCTACCACCAGTACCTTATCTACACTTCCCTCCTCCCATCATTTTTTTTTTTTCTCCTAAACTTGTGAGCAAGATCCAGACACTCAGTTTGTAGCAAATAAATTTAAATTTTGCAACCTGGCAATCAACAATCTTCAGGTTCAGACATCAAAGTGAGGGAGTCTGCAGGCTGTCTGGTGAGGGCAGGATGAAGACTAGCAAAGAGGGAAGAAGCTGTGCCATTGGTTTGAGGGACAACAAGTACATAAAAAGTTGTTTTCACACTGCTTTCTCTATTTACTTTTCCTCAGGGTCTAATATAAGCTGCAGGACAACAGGAATTTCTGACTTTTGCTCACTAAAGTATTCCAACACACTTAAGGGTGCCTAGTACATAGGTGATGCTGAATATGCATTTCTTGAATGCACGAACTGATATATTTTGAAGGTAAAGTCAAGATGTGCTAGCAGACTGGATGTAGTGATAGGAGAAAGAACAACAGAAGTCAGAAATTGAAAGGAGGGGGTTGCCATCCATGAAAAAGAGTGGAGCCTGGGAGAGGAATAGGTTTACAGGGAAAATGAAGGGTTCAATTTAGGACATGTTAAATTTGAGATGTGTATGAGATATCAAAGTGGAGATGTTTAGTCAGTAGTGGATATGTAATTCAGGAATTCAGGGGGATAATGGGGACTAGAGATACCATTTGGAAGTCATCCATGTATGACTAGTTAACGGCTACACTGGACTGCAAAGGATTCTCTGAAGGGCATTTGTAAGAGATGGGATATGCTTTCAGAAGATTATTTTGGCAACAGTGCAAAGATTTTAAGAGATATGAAGAAACTACTTGAAGTGGAAGATTACTCTAATATTTTATGCAAAATGTAAATTGGTCCTGAGCAAGAAGAGGGCAAGAGGAAAAGAAAGGTAGGACTGAATTTATCAGCACTCAAGGAGGTGGAACCTTCAGGCTTTTAATAACATACTAGATATGGAGGGCATAGAAGGAAGGAATCAAAGGAGTCAGAGTGAATAATCTGGTACATTGGCTGTATACATAAAGAAACTGGAATGTGGAGATGTCTAAAAGCAGAAGTAATGATAAAGCTGAATGGAGTTTAAAGTATCTTTTAAAAGTTAAGCAGATTTTTAGCTGAAATTTGGAAATATAATTGTAGGCAAATTTTATTTTAAAATGGCGGTCTTTTCAGAACTGTTTTAAAAATGTGACTGGCATATTTTTCTTTTTGTTTCTCTAAAAGTTACTATCAATACATAGTTACATAATGATTCTTTCCTTCTTTATTTCAAAATTTTTAAGTAAAAACATCTGGATTTGTTTCCAAGGAATATTTCTTTGAAACTAAAACATATTCAAGTATATTTAACTTGTTATTGTCACAAGTGAATTATACAACTTATATGCCTTGAATACATGCATTCACTAGCTTAAGAGTATGACTAAATTTAATCATAAAACCTCAAAGTAAATGACACAGCTGGTTTTTTAATATAATTCTCTATCTTCGTTTTGCTATTAGATAATATTCCTTCAACTGTGTTACTGAAAGTAATAGTCAAACAAGCCAAAAAAAAAAAAAAAATCCTATTGAATGATTTTCAAATAACTATTGTGATGGTCTTGGAGGTATATTGTTCAAAACTTCCTTTCAGAAAACCTGCTCTTGCAGGAAGCAAGTTTGACTGATAGCCTCTAGCTGCCACACTTTTGGAATCACTGTAGTGTTTTTGCCAAGACCATGCTTCCCCTAGGCTGTTGCCAACCAGTGACTATGCATACTAGCGTACTAGAGCCAAGCCACTCTGTCCAACATGGGATTTCTCTAATTGGCATTTTTTGTCTAGAGACTCCCCATCATCTTCAATGAGACTTCTTCAGAATGGTGTTACAGTCTGAGGCTCTTTCTACACAAACTGTTGTTCCCTCTCTCAGTCATAGATGAGAGACTTACATCAGGATTGGAAGATCTCTCTGACTTATCTTGCCACTCCCCTTTTATCCATTACACCCACTTCTCAGTTATTGACATGGTTAGGTTCCAAAGACCAAGTTGTTATGCGCATATTGGTGTTATGTGAAAATGGAAGATGACCACATCAGATCACAAAATGGAGGATGGCTACATCATTACACAACTGCCAAACCACCAAGAATCATGGCCCAGCCAAGTTGACACATAACCTTAACCATCACAGCCAGTGTTACTCTCACCTCACGCCTCAGCATTTGTTACTGCCAGACATGCGTTGTTGATGCACAAAACAGTCAGATAGTAGATTGTTTGCTATTGTCGTAAATGTGAAATGTTGGATAATGAGAGAGTTGATAAGCAAGGAGTGCTATATAAGCAATTCTCCCAATAGATACCTTGAATGTCCAATCCTATCTTAACATCTGCTTCTTGGAGAACCCAAACTGACACAAATATTTTCTGGAGTTCTTAAATTTACAGTTTGTGTTGCTGAAGAATATTGAATATACGATGAACTGCCAGAAGAATGAACAAATCTGTCTTGAAAGAAGTACAGCCAGAATATTCCTTAGAAGCGAGGATGGCAAAACTTTATCTCACATACATTGAACATGTTATGAAGAGGGACCAGTCCCTGGAGAAGGACATCATGTTTGGTAAAGTAGAGGGTCAGTGAAAAAGAAGAAGACCCTTAATGAGATGGATTGACACAGTGGCTGCAACAATGGGCTTAAACATAGCAATGATCATGAGGATGTCCCAAGACTGGGCAGTGTTTTGTTCTCTTGTACATAGGGTCACTATGAGTCAGAAATGACTTGATGACACCAAACAACAATAACCTATGACCACATAGTTTTCATAACCATGCTTTTACTTTGTATTATAGTAACTTGATTAGGATGTTTATCATTTTGAGAAATACTTTATTCAGAACCTATGTGAAATATTGACCTATCATCATATACAGTCATGCGTCACTTAAAATCGACGATATGTTCTGTGAAATAGGATGTTACGTGATTTGGACAATTGTTGTGCAAATACCATATTATATACCATATAGAGTTTACCTTGAAGTGCGGCTGGTAGAAGTGATCTTTGGTCCTGGAGCATCCAGTGTGTGTCACAGACCATTGTCCGTGTGAGTCAGTTGGACCTCAAAGGTGAGACTGAGATCTTGATATTTGAGCGGCCTTATTATCAGAAGGAGTCCTGGTGGCATAGTGGTTAAGAGCTCAACTGCTAATCAAAAATGTCAGCAGTTCAAATCCACCAGCCATTCCCTGGAGACCCTACAGAGGCAGTTCTATTCTGTCCTATAGTGTCACCATGAGTTGGAATTGGCTCAACAGCAGTGGGGTTTTTTTTTTTTTTTTTTTTTTTTTGGTATCATCAGAAGGATGTAGCCAAGATGATCATGAACTTGGTTGACTATCACTGCCAGCACCAGGTGCGAAGTTCAGAGAAGGGTCCTGCTCCAAAGGCTGGCACCCAGCAGGTTCCAGAGACAGCCCAGGAGGCTGGCACCCAGTAGGCTCTGGAATCTGCACAGGTCTGGGTTACCAAGATTTGAAAGTAGTTCATGCTGCGGGATGGGAGCCATGCAGAGGTTGAAGTGGAAGCCCTGTCCTGAACCCAGTTCTTATAGGTCCTGCTTCTACCTCCTGGGTTAAGAATGATGGAGTGGGGTTTTCTTTTTTCCCTGTGATAAATGTTTGCAAATACAAATTGAAAGAATTCTAACTATGAGTATCAGAATTGACTCAATGGCAATGGGTAATGAAGAATTGAATTAAAAAAAAAAAAATCAACTACCACTGATGTATATGTGGTCTAACGTTGCCCAGACGTTATGCAGTGCATTACTGTACAATGTCCCTAGACCAAAGCTTCTCAGCCCCAGCACTGTTGACATTTTTGGCTGGATAATTTTTGTAGTGGAGGAATGTTTTATGCATTGTAGGAAGTTCAATAGTGTCCCTGGTCCCTCTATTTACTAGATAACAGTAGCACACACACACCCATCTTCCAGTCACCAGTCATTGCCAAATATCTTTCTGTGTTGGTGCCAGTGTCTGTGTATGTTGATATCTAGTTCTGTGTTTATATTCTTATCCCTAAGAATTTGTATCTACTATCTATGCTACATAATCATTTCCTTGCAGGTACAGACTGTTCTTATGTACACTTCTCTAGCACCTAGTACAGGGCTTAACACATACTGGACATAAAAATGTTATGGATAAAAGAAAGAATGAATAAACTCCAAGAAGCCAAATTGATAAAATTAAATTAGATTTCAAGAATAAGTATATTGGTACTAATTTAACAATGTGAAGAAATTTCTATATATTTTCAGTATTTCTTAATTTACTTTGTTTTTAATTTAAACTTGCTTAAGGGAGAGGCTTTCGGTTCTTAGAATCACAAGGAAGGTCTCTAGGTGAAGCAGGACAAATGAACATCTTTGTATCCATGCCTAGAGCAACCTCACAGGGTATCTTTGAAGAAAGAACAATTAATAAAAATGATTGTACAAAATGCTAAAGGTAAATGGCACTATAAAAATACCTAATAAGTATAGTGTGATTTTCTCATTACAAGTATTCATATCTGCTAATAGTATTTTAGATTCTCATTTTTAGATGCAAACTCTTTTCATTAAACTATGAAAACTAATGATTTCAAAAGGAGAAAATACATTTCCTTTCTATTATGGAAAGTTAAAGAGGCTATTAATTGATAAGACCCTCAAAATAACTTGTACTCCAAATTATTTTGTAACTAGATATACTCATATAGGAGTCAGTGATATTCACTTCAGGAAAATAGATATCACTGACATGAGACAGTGGTTCTATAATCAATATTATCATGTTAAAAAAAAGTAAGGGCAAGGAGAAGAAAAATCTTCCTTACAGAAGAATACCAAGTAATATATACTCTCCGTTCCAGGTGGTAGAGCTTAACCCATCCCCTTGAGTGTGGGCTAGAGTTAGTGACTCACTTCTAAATAGCAGAGTTAGAAGGGAAAAACAGTAACTTTACAGTAGATGATCCTGGCAACAGTGCCTTAACCAAATGATCAAGGTTAACATCACTAGGATAAGTCATGTTGATATCATGTGCCCCTTATATATTGTGATGAGAAAGACACTTCATCTCTGCGGTATTTGTCCACAAAACCAGTAACCTTAGGCTAATCATGAGAAAAACATCAGACAAACTTAAAATGGGAGATGTTCTACAAAATACCTGACTAGTATTCCTCAAAACTGTCAAGGTCATCAGAAACAAGGAAAGTTGGAGAAGCCATCAGAGTCTAGAGGGGCCTAAGGAAACATGATGTCCCAATGCAATAGGGGATCCTGTAACGAAAAAAGAACACTTATGGAAAAACTGATGAAATTTAAGTGAATTCTGGACTCTAGTTAGTAGTATGTACCATTGCTGTTTGCTTAGTTTTGACAAATGTGCCACGGTAGTATAAGATGTTAACATTAGGAAAAGCTGTGTGACAGGTATATGGGAACTCTCTATACTATCTTTGTAGCTTTTATGTAAGTATATAATTGTTTCAAAATAATTATGTATAAAATATAAGGGCAAATGCAACAATTTAAAATTAAAAATGAATGCAGTATAGGAGATAGCCCTCTAATTTGACAAAGGCTTTCTTGACCTTTCAGTTAATTAAAAGGTCAATGGGATCAGGTATTATAAAAATTGATACAAACATACATTAATCTATGTATCTTAGCTGTGAACAAATAAATATATATGTTTGTCAGTATTTTGATGTAAAAGCAAAGCTTGCTCTTTGAATTTCTTGTCGCATTCTTTGGTACAACATTCAGTATGCTTATCAGAAAGAATAAAGGGCTTAATTTTAATCCAACAAGTCAGTTACATGAAGATTGAGAAAGAGAGCTTCTACACTATCATCCACAGGATAGTTATTGTATAAAAATACTTACCTGAAAACACTAAGCATGGGGCAAAAAATCATGAGATGTTAAATTTTTATTAAAAGTATGTGGATTAGTTTTGGATTCCTTGGAAAAACAGGGCATCTCTAGGAAGAAATATCCTAAGAACCACTCAAATGCTATATGATGTCAGGCTATTGTATTAAATGCCTGAAAACTGGTCTACATTTAAAGTTGTAGGGAGGGGAAGAATATGGTAGGTGCCACCAAAGGTATAAATATCGCCAAAGTTCACTCAATGATGGAATGTTCTGCTATCGTTATTTTTACCTACAATTTGAATTTTTCAAAAGTCAAGACCTTTGTTATTATTTATAAGCAGCTGGAGTATTACACAAAATAAGCAAGATGTGCTTTTTGAAGAGATTCCTAAATGCAATGCAGAGACGTTTGTCAGTAGTCATAGCATAGGATACCAAAAAAATCAAACCCGTTGCTGTTGAGTCGAATCCGACTCATAGCGACCCCATAGGACAGAGTAGAACTGCCCCATAGGGTTTCCAAGGAGTGGCTGGTAGATTCGAGCTGCCAAACTTTTGTTAACAGCCGAGCTCTTAACCAGTGTGCCACCAGGGCTTCTAGCATAGGATTAGGGAGGTATTAAGTAAATTTTCACCGTATTTTCACTTGGTCTCTATGTGACCCATGCTGTAGTTTGCTTCTAAAGTAAAATCAAAATGTTTCCAAGAGGAAATACATACTTAGAGAAACCCATCATACACTAAAAGGAATGAATTAAATTCAGTAATTAAAAAGAAAATCTGAAACCAGAATAGGCAGTACTAGATTACAAAAGGGAATGCAATGCTTTTCCTTAATTATTTGATATTCTCAAAGAAACATTGCTGTCCATGGACTCTTCCCAACGTTGATGGGATATTTAGAGAAAACACAGTATGTACATTTGATCTCTCATGCCTGGATGAGTATTCCCAGTGGATGATAAATTTATTTCCAAATGCTATAAATTTTAGGTCTAAAAGATAAGGAAACACAATACCAGTAAAACTAAGTTTGGTGTTACATTCTAAACACCTCAACTATTTATTATTGAGCTGCCTTGTAAAGATAACGAAAGTTAATAAAGCAATGCTAAGTATCTCATCTATTAGAACCATAAAATATTTTTATGCTTTCATAAATGTTAATGAAAGAGAATAGATAAACAAATGTCACTGACTATAAATTAGAGCTTGGAAAGGCAATAATATGTAGCACAGCATTTTAAATCATAAGATTCCTCAGCCTTTATTCATTGAATGAAGCTTGATGTAGTAGCATATTTCTCAAATAAGGGAAAGAGTCATGACTCCTAATTGCAGAGGTACGCTTCTAACCTTGATGGTAATATCATTGAAGAATTATATTAGAAAGTAGCAGTTTGTAGATGTGAACCTCAATGAGCAGAGTCATAATGCCACAAAAGACATCCATTAATTAAGTATGAATTACTATATTTTAAAGTGCTGGTTGTGGAAGGAGAAATGCCACCTTTGAATGAGAGGCTTTCTCCATCTGATCTGACCTCCTCCCATTTAGATGTGAAGGTGATAAATCACTGAGTGCAGCAACAGTGGGGATCCTTATTAATAGCAACCTCCAAGTCTCCTGGCAATCACTGCAAGCGGAGATGACACGCACAAAGGTTTTCCTTTTCAGCTGAAAAGCCATGAATTTTCTATGAGAATTTCTTAGAAATGAACATAGAATTTCTGGGTCGTGCATCTGAACACTTCATCTATTAGACAATGTAAGGGTTCTTAGAAGGTGCTCACCACTACATTAAGCTGTCACTGTATTATCATAATGACTTGGATTAAAGATTTTGTACTATTATAGTAGCTATATTCTTGAAACAAAGAAAAAAACACTTAAATTTATTTCTCTTTAAATGCAAAGAAAAGTGAGTCAATAGGCAAAACAGCTGATTTTTATCACATAAAGAGGAGTCAAATTTTAAAATGACCACCAAAAACTGTATATATTTATTTCCCTCTCTTCCACTCCAATCTTTTCAATCAAAGCCTCATTGTTGAGTTTGATCATGTTTTTATTATCTTTGTTCTTCTACTGCTTGAATTTGACAACTTTCTTTGAAAGAACACAGTCAGATGATAAACTGGAAGTAGAGAAGCTCAATTTTGATTTTGAAACTTTTTTTAGTACTCCTAGTTAAAGACTTCCCTGAAGGAATAGAAGGAGTGTGAATATAGAAAATATGGGTTTCAGTCCTAGATTAATCCTTGTGTGGCCTTCAATCAGTAACTTAACCTTGAACATCAGAACTAACATCTGTAAAATAAACATGACCACACCAACATTATCTAAATTAAGGGATTTTTGTGAGAACCAGAAGAAACAATGTATGTACATGAGCTTTGGAATTAGTAAACTAATGTACAGATTTAAGTTAGTTTTATAAATATTGAAGAGCCCTGGTGGCGCAGTGGTTAAGCACTGGGATGCTAACCAAAAGGTGGGTGGTTCGAACCCACCAGCAGCTCTGTGGGAGAAAGATGTGGCAATCTGCTTCCATAAAGATCACAACCTTGGAAACTCTATGGGAAGTTGTACTCTGTCCTATAGGGTCACTATGAGTTGGAATTGAATCTACGGCAGTGGGTTTGGTTTGGTTATAAATATTATTTTTGAAGAAAGAGCCAAATTAATGATACAAATTGGGTATAACATGAAAGCTTTATCTATATTCTTCATTTCTGTCATCAACATAGGTAATCAAAAATTGTCTTATATAGATACTATATATTTTGCTTTACACTTTACTTCCCTTTTCCCCTTCTGTAGGTTTTAGCCTTATAATTTTAAAAAAATATATTTTTTCAGATATTCTTTTAACCAAGGAATGCTCACAGGTTACAGATTTCACAAGAACAATATTTTATTTCCATTTCTATGTCCAATGTTTTATCTAATATAAAAATAATGTAACGTTAGGGAACTTGACTAAAAAAATCACTCAACTTGTTTCTAGTATTCATTTTGTTCAGTGCTTATATAGCATATATAACTGATATTACTAATAGAGTGTATTGAATATTTTGCTGGTGTGGGAGGGGGCAAAGGGAGGATAATGAATAAAGATGTACTCAGAACTTGGCATGGCATGAATGTTTTTGGATGAAGAGAAATCTGATTTCCCCTTGGATCTTTTAAGTAGTGAATAACTTTCCCTACCAGATGAAAGTATTTAAAATGGTGTTTCCTGAGTCAAGACCACAGAGCAGGGTAATCTTAAAGACTGAAAATAAACATTTTGTACCACTGAGGGGAAATTTATGATATATTTAAACCTAGTAATGTACTTAGGACACAAGTGTGACTATATATATGCTCACTTTTCTAGTGTAATTATTAATAGCACTTCCTTACACTCTTCCAGTTGGACAATAAGTCATATGATTACTTACATGGTAGGTACTTAACAAATGTTAACATATTCTTCAGTGTCCCAGTTGAATAATAATTTATATGGTCACCATTTAATAAATGGCAAAATCTTTTTCTTCTGTCAAAGCCTTTTTTGCCTAAAATTGCTATGGGAAAACTAAAGTCATTTATTCATCCATTTAGCAAGTATTTAGTGGGTACTTACTACATTTCAAGCACTGTCTAGGTGCTAGTAAAATAGTAGTGAGAAGAAGTAGATTCTAGAATCATAAACAAATGCACAGATAACATATATTCAGGTAATGACAAGTAACTATAACATAAGCTAAACAAGTGTAATTGAAAATAAGATGTTGTGGGAGGAGGAAGGTACATTTAGATAGGGAAGGCATCTTTCAAGAGGTGACATTTGAGAAAAGAGCAGATGACCTGGGTAAGAGTACCATACAAGTATCTTAGGGAAGGATAGTCTAGGAGAGGGAACACCTAAGTTGCCTAGCCACTGAGATGAGAATAATGCTTGGCATGATTGAGCAACAGCAAGAAGACCAGCACAGCTGGAGCAAAGTAAGCAAAGAAGACAGTGGAAAAAGATGGGGTTGGAGAGATATCAGGTACTATGGTGTCATGGATTGAATTGTGTCCCCAAAAAATATCTGTCAACTTGGCTAGGTCATGATTCCCAGTGTTGTATGATTGTCTACCATCTTGTAATCTGATGTGATTTCCCTATGTGTTGTAAATCCTATCATTATGATGTAATGAGATGGATTAATGGCAATTATATTGATGAGGTCTACAAGATTACGTAGTGTCTTAAGCCAGTTTCTTTTGAGATTTAAAAGACAGAAGCGAGCAGAAAGACAAGGGGACCTCATACCACCAAGAAAGCGGTGTGGGGAGCAGAGCGCATCCTTTGGACCTGAGGTTTTTGTGCTGAGATGCTCCCAGACCAAGGGAAGACTGATGACAAGGACCTTCCTCCACAGCTGACAGAGAAAGCCTTCCCCTGGAGCTGACACCCTGAATTTGGACTTGTAACATACTAGACTGTGAGAGAATAAATTTTTCTTTGTTAAAGCCATCCACTGTGGTATTTCTGTTATAGCAGCACTAGATGACTAAGACATATGGTAAAGAGTGAATTGTATTAGAAATGCAGTGAGGAGCTATCAGAGATTTACTTTCAACCTTATTTAACTTCTAAAATGATCATTCTGGCTCGTATGTGGGGAAAACACTACAGAAGGGGTGTATATTCATCCTATGCACGTCATTAGATACTCTCAACTGCACCTGTGTCTGGGACCACTGACCACTAGATTCACCCTGTCACCATGGCTTCCAAAATAACGTGGGCACAACCCAACACTGCTGTTCTCCTTGCCTTTGTCTCAGACCTCTCACGTCCCATTCTAGGGCTTCCCTGAAACCAATGAGGTGTGAGATACGTGTGACCTTAAAAGTTGTAGGGCAGATAACATTCTAGCATGGTCTTCCACCCATAGGAGAAAGGAGCCAGTGAATAAATCTTCTCTCTCCCTCCTTCAGGACCAACTTTTTTTGAGATGGAGTAGTTCATGTGGTCATCCTGAAAGAATGAGCAATCAGTTGTGCTTGATACCAAGCTGTGGTCAACATGATAATGCATCCTGCTATTGTTTCTTCCTTCTCTGCCTGACCTACCTTCTCCCTTATTCCTGCTTCCTTGGGATTATACTTCCTAATACAAGAAAAACACATAAACTATTATCCTGGCTCAGCTTTCTAGGGAAACCAAGCTAAGAGAGGGACAAGAGGAGTAGAAGAAAGACCAGTTAAGGAGATATTAAAATAGTCCAGTGGTGCAGTGGCTAAGTGTTTGGCTGCTAACTGAAAGGTTGGCAATTTGAACCCACGAGCTGCTCCATGGGAGAAAGACTTGACAGTCTGCTTCTGTAAAGATTACAGCCTTGGAAACCCTGTGGGGCAGTTTTATTCTGTTCTACAGGGTCGCTATGAATCAGAATCGACTCGATGGTGGTTTTTCTGAATTCTATTTGTCTGGTATTCAAGAATGTGATTTCATTAATTATACCCTTTCTCTGTTTCCACTTTCTTCATTACCATACTACCTACCTGAAATTCTTTTGCCATTTTGCCTGCAAGACTGAGATGCTGTCATTTTTTTCCCCATGTCTTTCCTCCTCCTCCACCAGCTTTTTAATTTTTTTACTTTGTCATTCCAGTGCTCAACAGCCTTAAGACCTTCAGTTTATCACCATATTAAATTTTAATTCCTTTGCTGGTATTTCAAGACTCCCCACAATCTGGCCCCATTAAATGTATCCAAATGTACATCTTATTTCTTAAAACAGTATACCCTCCTTAGTGCTCAAAGTGAATGCTGTTATGCCTAGCATCACACTTATACTGGTGTTGTTACCCTCTCCATAGTCAAATTATGTCCGTTTATCAAGGCTTGCTTTCTTCATGAAGCATACTGTATTTTTACACAAATAACATGTGCCTTCTATGTTTGTCAACTGTGCCCCCCCTTGAGATATTTTTGTAAGCGTGCTATGCTAATTTTTTTTACAGCAACATGTAAAAAAAATTGGTATAGTGGCACTAATGAAAGTACATTGTGGTGGGAGGGTGCAGTTGGCAAACAAACATAAAAGGTGCACCTTATTTACGTAAAAATATAGTATACCATTTGTAACCTGGGCCACCCAATAGTAATAATAATGGATCCAATGTTTATCTTTACGCTTTACATATATTACTCTTTTCAAAATCTCTATTAGGTGCCCATTAATATTGTCATAGTTTCCTATTACTACTGTAAAAAATTACCATAAACTTAGTGCCTTAAAGCAACACAAATTTAGTCTTATAATTCTGGAGGTCAAAAGTCTGAAATGGGTGTCACTGGGCTAAAATCAAGGTGACAGTAGGCCCTTATTATTTCTGGAAGCTGTAGGAGAGAATTTCTTTCTTTTCCTTTTCAGTATTCTGGAGGATACGTGCATTCCTTGCTGATAGCCCCTTCTTCTGTATTCAAAGCCAGCAGCATGACATCTTCAAATCTCTCTCTGATTGACCCTCTTCTTCTGCCTCCCCCTTCCACTTTAAAGGAACGTTGTGATTACATTGGCCCCACCTAGATAAATCCAGGATAATCTTTCTGCTTTAAAGTCAGATGAATAGCAACCTAATTTCCCTTCACCATGTAACATAACAAATTCACAGGTTTCAGGGTTTAGGACATGGACATCTTTCCAGGGGACATTATTCTGCTTACAACAAGTATTATCACCATTTCCAAAGAGAACTCTGAGGCACAAAGAAGTTAAGTAACTTGTCAAAGGCCACAAAGATACTAAGTGGAGAAGCAGGCCATCAGCTCGAAAACCTGCATGCTTAGCCACTCAGTCATACTGCTGTCTCTAAAGAAGAGTAAGGCATTGCTAGTACTATCTTACTTATAGTCTTTTGATTCACATTCAATTAACAAATATTTGTTGAGATGCTATTATATTACATAAGTTGTAAAGTAGCATGCTAAGTGCTGTTATGGGTATAATGTTTAACTGAACATAGATCCAGCACTCAAAAAGCCTAGAGTCTAACAGAGGAGATAAAACATATTATATTATGCCATTTATTATATATATGATAAGTACCATCAGTGAGATACATTTAAAGTGCTATAGGCACTCAGATGATGAGGTAGTCACGTAGTTTAGTCCATTTCCCCAACTATGTTGCTGTCCCCTTGATAAGTCATGTCTTATACTTCTCCAGTTGTCCATTTATTATTAAATTCGTAGTTATACTCAGTGACCACACTGGCTGCCCTTATTAGTAAAATAGTTCTTTTTATGGGATTTCAAGTATTTGCAACAAACTTCTGTACTTTGTTCTGTGGAAATCTCTTGAAGTACCTTTCATTTCTAAAACTTAGGTTTTTAACAAGACATAGGAAATAATGAAATTGTAATTCTTTTATAGCCCAAATATTCATAGGAGCACCTTGTTACTGAAGAATTTGGTAAACTTGGCATGACATTTTAATTTTATGGCTTATGCAAACTTGGGTCTCTCTCCATGACATGTGACTTCTTGGCTACTTCTTCAGGTTCCCGCCTGTTCTGGGCTCATGGGCACAAAATGGTACCTTTTCACAGATTTTCTCAAAAATATTTATTGATGGCAAGTACTGTATGAGTGCAGTAAATTTTTCCTTGGGAAGTCTTGGAAAAGGCCATAGAGAAGGGACCACAGCCAGTCTTACATGGCCCTCTGCCTTTTCCTTCAGTCTACCCCTTGTGCTTCCTGACCTTCTACAAGTCACTGCCTGGTCAAGCCACCCCTCCCCCAAGATGTAAAGCCCAAAAGAAGTGTCATTAGTTCCATCCCTTTCTTCCCACTCTCACTAACGCAACAGCTTCTTACACAAAACAGCCTCTCACTTTAGAAGCAGCCACCCCTCTCAATCTGATCTGACCTTTCCAATGCTTTTATATTGTGGTGTATAAAATGTTTTCCTTGTTATGCCAGCAAAAAGAAATGAATGTCAGAATATCTTCAGAGTCATTTTCTGGCCTTCTTTGAAGGCTACGGATGAATTTTTGTTTATTCTTTAGTGCTTCTAAGCTATGTTTTCTACTTGCATATAGAAGGATTGTGTGTGTAATTAGCCTTTTTCTTTTGAGTGTCAAGAAAAATTGTGACTTTATGATTTTGAAACCAAAAGAAAAAGCCAGTATTTAGAGCTTTCTTATTGCAGGCTTATTATAGCTTTGAGCAGCCCTAGAAATAGAAATCCTAATTGAATATTATGTTTAATATGCCAAATATATTAATATTGCTAAGATGAAGAACATTGTTCTGACTCCTCCCATGTGGACATATTTTTTTATTATTATTACTGAAAATATTATAATGCTTCCATAATCTTAGCCAAATCCTGTCTTCAATTACTCTGTATACATTCATTTTTAGAAAGGGATTCACTCAATATCCATAGACAAGATATTTGGTTCTTCTTAGTCCTTGATACTAATCTGAAAATTTAGTTGTAAATTGAGAATATAAAGATGCATTCTTGAACTTTAAGAACTGTCTAAGATTTGTCAAGTGAAACGTGTTAAATATAGCATTTAAAATAATAAACATTCTTTTAGTATAAGAAATCAGGTCGTACTGGTTCCATTTTTTCTGGTCATATTTTTTTAAATTGTAATACAGAATATTTCAACATATATGTTTGTTTTCCATCTATAGCTAAGTATGCACGAACAAGATATTTATATCATAAACTAAGCACTTTGCTCTTAATGCCTTCTCATGGGTCAGATTTTTCCTTATCTGCCCAATCATGAATGATACAAAGTTTATCATCACATGAGACTATTTCAAACTTTTGTTTCTTGCATAATTATATGAAACAAAAAGTAGCTTTGAGACTTTCATCCATAAACCTTGTGCTTGAAAGCCAGTTATAACACATGGTCCCCTCCTCTCTTTAATATACAAATTAAAAGTTCTGTCACAATGTTATTTAACATTATTGGCACTTCAAGAAATCTCACCCACTAGTATATTCTTAAATGTCATAAATTGCTGTGACTATAGAAGAAAAGAAAAAGCTTGCTCAGAATGATTTGGAGAGACTCCATTGGAGAACTAAGAACTTGAGCTGCAAGTATATTTGAAGTAGCTAGGTCAACTGGAGGGCAGAAGGCGTTTCAGGCAGAGTGCCTGAAGAGTTTAGGAGACCTGTTTGCAGAAGTAGAAACCGTGGTGGTGTAGCGGTTAAGAGCAATGGCTGCTTACGAAAAGGTTGGCAGTTTGAATCCACCAGGTGCTTGTTGGAAACCCTACAGGGCAGTTCTACTGTGTCCTATAGGGTCACTATGAGTCGGATTGACTGCAAGGCAATGGGTATCTGAAGAAGCAGAGGGTTCTTACAGAAACTCATAGAAGTTATATCCCACATAAATACAGTACTTTTAAGTATAATACAGTAGAGTTGGATTTGGTCCTGTAAACAGTAAAAAGTCATTTATTATAAAATTCTATGAAGTGACTATAAAATCAACTGGATAAATGCTTTGTTGAAAAATGGAAATTTGTTCAATTACTCCTTTTCTTGATGTCTCATATTTTTCATGAAGCATAATGAGGCACTGTGATATGCCCTGTGCAGGATAAAATTTTAGTGTATTAAAATCCTAGTCCTTGGGAGCAATTTCCCTCCTTAGGAAATTTCATTCTAGCAAAGGAAATAATATATACACAAATACTAGTAATGGATGAAAACTAATTATTAGAGTGCGAAGAGAGAAACAAAGTAATGTACAGGTGTCCAAAGGAGAGATAAAATCTTACTAAGCTAGAAAATGACAAAGAATAATTCATTGTGAAACTGCTATTTGTATTGAGTACTTAAAAATTATTAGGATAACAGAAGGTGGATATTTTGAAAGAGTGAGAAAAGAAAGTCTTGACACCACATACATGAGACAGAGGTTTCAGTTTTTATGGAGTGTAGGGCACATAAAGGATGTAGTAGAAGACAGGTTAACAAAACCAAACTCGTTGCCATCTAGAAAATTCTGACTCATAGGGACCCTAGAGGCCAAAGTAGAACTGCCTTCTAGGGTTTCCAAGGAGCAGCTGGTGGATTCACACTGTTGGCTTTTTGGTTAGCAGCCAAAAAAGTAAATAGTTTGAAGTGAGACTGTGGACACATGTAGTTTCATACTAGTAATTTTGACTCTATTCTTTAGGTAATAGAAATCCAGGCAGTTTTTGTTCAAATGAAAAAGGATTGTTTGGGAAGGGCAAAATTTCAAGTTAGAGACCATTAAAAGATGTGGGCAACAGGGAATTACTATTTTAACTAGAGAAGTAAACATGGAAGAAATATTTTCTCAAAACATTTCACAGTTGAAATTGCTGGGATTTGGGGGCTAATTGGATATGACACCTAATCAACAGGAAAAGGTCAAAGATGACACTAAGGAGTCTCCAAGGAAGAGAGACTGAAATATGTGAGGAGGGAAGACCAAGAATGGAGCACTGAGAAATTTGTCTTTAGTAAGTGGAAAAGGAGGAGGTACTGCCAAGAAAATATAGTGAAATAAGAAGTTAATATTAATTAGTAATATTGATAAGAGAGAGAGAAGATTGCAATCCATATTATTATTAACAACACATAAATTATTTGAAGATGTTAACTGAAAAATATCACTGAATATCAAATAGGTTATCAACCGTTTTTAGTAAGAAAAAAAAAAAAAGACTGGTTGAGGTGTTTGTGAACTGAATTTCTACACTATCTAGGGTTATCTGTTCGTAACTGTTTTATGCAGAAACCGTATCTTCCTCAACCGTATTGAACACTTAGCACTGACTTAGAAAAGGACCTACTGTTGCAGATCTCTACCTCCTGCCCTCTATTTAGAAGCTGCCTCTTTTCTACCGAAGGTTTCATCTTTCTTTCCCAGTTATATTCAGCGTTACTCCAGTTTCATCGATCTCATTACTACTTCTCTCTGCCTCCAAAAACTGACATGAAAGTGATACAGAACTAAATTACATCTTGAGATTCCATGATGTTTGAACACGCATTTCCTATTTTTTTTCACAAGCCTTATGTCCAAGTATTTCCTAAATTTTGATCATTAAAAGTTATTTCAGATGCCCCAACGTAAACCTGAAGATGTTTTGGCCAGAGCATATAAATCAAGATGTAGTTTCTGACTTTTGGACCTAGAAGATGAAAATTCAACAATGGGGATAACAACAGGGTTGATATCGATAAAATATGAAGTGGCATTAATTCCATCAGAAACATCGATTACCTGAGGATTTGTCTAGGGCATAGGACTCAGCAGAGGAAAGAAAATGCCTTATTGTGACAATGAGATGGGATTGACTATCAAAAGAAATGTCATCAGAGATTGTCAGTGTATTCTCATACTAGTATATTTAAAGTTTTGGCTAATTAACATTAACCAATACTATTCAAATATATATGTTCAAGGATCTATGTTTACTAAAAGTTCATAGTTCATGCTGCTAACCACCATTCTGTCAGTTTGTAGTACTGTGTTGGTTTGTGTGTTGCTATGATGCTGGAAGCTATGCCACCAGTATTTCAAATACCACCAGGGTCACACATGGTGAACAGGTTTCAGCAGAGCTTCCAGGCTGACAGTCTAGAAAGAAAGGCCTGGCAATCTACTTCCGAAAACCAGCCAATGAAAGCCCTATAGATAACAACAGAATATTATTCCTTATAGTGCTGAAAGATGAGCCCCCTGGGTTGGAAGGCACTCAAAATATATAGTGGCTGTAACCATGAACTTGAGCATATCAATGATCTTGAAGATGACCAGGAGTGGGCAATGTTTCCTTCTGTCGTACATGGGGTCACCATGAGTCAGAGCTGACTCAATGCTCTAAATATGCCATATATATCCTGGATCATCCCAGTGTACATGTTTCTTTGAAATCATTTAAAAAAAAAATCTGTGAGAAGTGTAGACTACAACTTTGAAAATGGTTCGTCTGAAGAAATTGGCTTCTGACCATGGTTCACATAGTCTCACCTCCATGTGATAATTCTGCAGTAAGGTCACTATCACAGACCTCTTGCATGTACTTTCAAAGACATAAAGATAATTAACTCTGGATCCAAGATTAGCCAATGATGGAGTGCAAAGCACATTTATTGTGTGGTGCTGTTGGTTTATAAATAATTGAAAGGTCTTCACTACATGTGTAAATGCTTTGTTTTGTGTTTTATACATAAACTATATACTGTAGCAACAGTGTAATACGTCTTTTGCTTTACAGTGAACTGGAAATATTTTTAAAGATGAAAGGACACTGATATAAAAGCTTTGAAGAGTAATCCCTTTAGGTTAAACTCATGAATAAGAATTAATCTCATGTTTAACATGTTTCATTCACTTTGCACTTTGTGTCCTGCAGTATGCCACATGGCTGACTGCACTGGGTTTTCATCATTTTACTTTACATTTCTGAATTGTGGTTCACTATTCGCATTTTAAGATTAGGCATTATCAAACCTGAAGCAATTCATGCTAAATTTTTCACTCACTGTAAATGGATTACTAAAGGATGCTGTGCCTATCTTCTTATATTAAAATCAAAATACGTGTTCATATTTACCAAAGAGCAAAAATGTGTCCATGTGTTTGATGCTCAATAAACAATATTATCTCTTTTCTTGAAGCTAAATACATCTCTGCAGTGAGGATTTCTCAGAGATGCTTTTTACAATTCTTAAGTAATGAATGACATTCTTCTTAATATATGCATAATTGTGCAAATATTCATTTATTAATTTTTCTAAAATGCCTGCACAGCATAGTGCAATGTATCATAAACAGTGGTATACTGTGGGTTGTAACACAAAAATAAGCTGGACTTATGTTGCTATTGTTTATGATAATGATTAGGATGATCAACTATATAATGCTCTGAATAATATTTCTGAAGCAGAGGAATGGAATGCCATGTCTCATAATTTCTTTTATTAGGAAGATTTCTCTGCTTCCGTGAGCACAAATTAGATTCCTTTGCAAAGACTGTCTGAAGTTTAGCCTATGGCTTGATTTCCTCTGCCGTTTCAACTACACTACACTTCTGTTTTACAGGTGCATGGATTGCTGCCTGACTCATTGCTTGTATTATTTATTTAGATCAGGCAATTGAACTTACTCTAACTCTAAAAATGAAAAAAATAGACTACAAAATGAAATAGTAAAAGAAAAAAAAAGATCTTGGTATTGGAAATAAGACCAATTTTTGAACTCAGGCAATTGACTTTAAGAATCCACTACAAACTTGTAACTTTTATTAATAACTCTAGGTTGTTAGAACTCTTAATTTTAGGATTTACACATAAACATAGGCACAATACATACCTTATAAATATTTCCCAAATTAGTAAACTTTAATAAGAATCATCTATTCTCTGTCCAACAGCATGTTGAGCATCCTTGGGAATGCACAGTAATTAGAAAGATTATCTGGCCTCAAAGAAGTTAAAAACCCCATCAGAAAAGGCTATTGTTATGAAAAGTAATAAAATAATTAAATAATTAAAAATCAGTATGTATAATGGAACAGCAACACAATAAGATAATGTATATACACGGCAAGAAGGGATTTACTGTTTATCTGTATAGGGAATAAATGCTATAGGATTTCAGGAGAAGAAGAAGTAACTTCAGTATGCTAAAAAGGGACAGAGTAAAATATAAACTGCCTTGAAGGAAAGAAACTATTTAGATGATCCAGAGAGACCAAAAAGAGCATTTTAAACAATGAAATTATTGAAGCAAATTGCTAAGTGAGACCATCTATGGCACGTCCCGGAAAGGTGGGGAGGCTGTTTTAACTGGAGCCCCTGGGTGATCCAAACAGTTAACATGCTTGGCTAATTGAAGGGCTGGAGGTTCAAGTCTACCCACAGGTGCCTTGAAGAAAAGCCTGGTGATCTATTTCTGAAAAATCAGCCATTGAAAACCCTATCGAGCACAATTCTACTCTGACACACATGGGTCCCAATAAGTCTGAATCAACGTGACAGCAACTGGTTGGTTGATTGCTTTAGAATTAAATTTAATATTCAATTTAATGTCTGTCCTGCGTGCAAAATGAATCCACACAAAATAGATGAATCCAAAAGTAAAAACTAGGTCATTCTTCGTGTTTACTAAGTCACGATATTCATTTCAAATGTACTCAACAATTATACAAAGTATGATGGTGGCGGTGTTGAAATTTAGCTGTTTCTATCTCTGTCTTTGCTAATGTCAATCAGGTGTTTGGACAAACTAATTGGAAGGTTTTTTGGGGGGGGTAAATTTCTTATCAGGTATAACTAGATTGTCATTGTTTTTACTCTATAGTATGGCTGAAAAAGAGCTCGTACTAGGTGAAGAAACAACAGTTTTGCCTGTTTCTCATTCACTTATGTTTGCACCCTTTGTCCTATCTTTAGTTTATGTTTTCTTTGCACTTTGCAAGCCACATATTTGTTTTGTGAAGGTTGCTTTATGCTACTCTAGATTATATAACCCTTCAATCTACTTGTCAACATGTAGGGAAACTCTAATACACTACGACAAGCGGAGAGTGAAAGTAAGATTGAGCATGCCTTTGCATTGATCAAATCCTGACCTTGCCTCAGAATAGTGTATGTACAGAGCGGACTGAGTGAGGCTGCCAGTATCGATTTGTACACTGAATATTAGTAACACTTAGTGTGTTTTCTTATTTTCTTGATATATGAGTAAAAATTATAATGATTTCTTCTAACAGTGTTCCCCCAATACTGATGTGCACATGAAACACCTGGAGAACTTTTTGCAGATTCTGATGTAATAGGTCTGGAGTGGAGCATGAAGAACATATTGGTGTATTTCACTTTTTTTAGATATGAACTTTGATTAGTGTTCTATATCTAATCATTGTGCTAAGTTGGTAACAGTGTATATCAATTACTTTAATATTTTGGTCCCCAAAATAATTTTGAGAAAGAGAAATAAATGGAAGTATCTCTTATATTAGGTATTTCTATAGAGGATATGGAGCCCTGGTGGCTCAGTGGTTAAAAGCTTGGCTGCTAACTAAAAGGTCAGCAGTTCGAATCCACCAGCCACTCCTTGGAAACCCTATGGGGCAGTTCTGCTCTGTCCTATAGGGTCACTATGAATTGGAATCTACTCACTGGCAACAGGTGGTAGGGGATTTATTTATTAACGTATTCCACCATTGGACCATTATTTTGAACTCTTCCTTCACTTCATTGTGTCATCAGTTTGAGATTTCACCTCTAAGCAGGAAAGGAAATTGCTGCTATTAGAAAGAATGAAAGTATGATGGCCTGGAAAGGAAGAAGGTAGGCGAGAGGTGAAAGTCAAGGAGATGGTGGGAAACGAATGAATGAGGGGTTTAAGAGAGTTGAAAATGAATATCTGGTGATATTGACAGCTTAATCTTAGTGACTTAATTTCACAAGTATGTGTCCATTGCCTGCTGTGTTCCTGACACAATGGCAGAGTGCAGACCTCTCTCAGTCAGCTGTAGCTTACATTTTCATTAGAATGACAATGCCTATAAGTGAAATAATATCAGCACCGGGGGCTAAAGATTAAATGCAAAAATAATTTGGATGCTACTTAAGTGCACCAAGGAACTCTTATCATCCAGCCAGTTGTGAGTGTGTCAGGTAACTCTTATCAGAGCTCCAAGCCTTGTCAAGAGCTGTGCCCCAACCCTTTGGTTCTCGTTACAAGAAAGAGAGACTGGATGGACATAAGGAATTATTCTTAGACGACTAGAAAACATGAGACCCACTAGGCATAGTGTATTTATGTTTTATGATTCCCAAGTCAGTGCTATTTTCTTCAGACTATGAATGGCAATAGGAGGGGAAAATAAGTTAATTTCAGCACTGCTATATGCTGCTCAGGATTCATATGGCACTCACGGATAAAATAGCCAATGTGAAAAGAAATGTTGGTCCAAATTGCATTTCTCTTTGATTCAGGTATACCATGAGAGAGTCACAATCCATTTAGAATATCAGCACAATCATTGTCCATCTCAATCAATTTAACGCAAAGGGGAGAAAGGGAATCATTAGGACACAAAAAATCAATTCTGGGCATCTGTCTGCATGCAGACCTTAGGCCAAACCAGACTGAGTACCAAAAAAAGTAGACAAAAGGGAAATCCCGGGTTTCATTGTGTGATTCTTTGGTGCTGCTCCTATTATGTGACTAATGAAGCCTTCATTTTGAATCAGTGTGTTTTACAGCTGCACCTAATCATTGTTTCTGAGACCTAAAGCTATGATGTGTGGCAAAAGCTGTAAAGGAGGTGAGGCGTGATGGAGTGTCATTGTCAAATTATTAATAGAAAGTTTAATTTTATGTTAGAAATATAAAATGTGATATTTTATTCACATCTCCCTTTTGAACTCTTGTTCCAGCTGCAAAAATAGACTATATCATTCAAGACTGAACAACTTTGTCAAAAGATGTGAGGTATTTGGCAACACATACATTAAAATCTATTTTACTCTAGTTCTTATGAAAACTATTTCACATTATTTGTTTCCCTGTAAAGCACAAGTAAACATTTTTTTCTAAATAATATTAACATGTAATTAAACTATTTGATAACCACAGTGAAAAAAGAGCAATTCAATAATTAGAGAGCCTTGTTTCTGTTGAAATATTAACTGATAACAATTGTTTATAAGTCACTTTCAGTATATTTTCAATATATCTGTTTTGTAAAATTCACTTATTGCAACAAAATTAATTATCATACCCCTTTTATAGAGAAAAGACAGATTCATAGAAGATAAATAATTCATCTAAAGAACACTAAGCAAATAAGTATTGAAATTACAATTTGAATGAAATCCTGAATTGAAATCTGGTGTAGTACTATTGATAATTAAGGTCAGAAAAAACAAGAGCTTTGCACCAAATGCCACACAGCGGGTTTTAGGTCTTTAGATCAATATTATATGTATATGCATATCTACTTTATGCACATATATAAACATGGAAAATACCATGAACATCTCAACATGCACAAATAAAAGTTGATTTCAAATACATAATTTAGCTTACTTTTGAAAGTAACCGTTTAAAATTCAATCATAGAAGTTACAAATCACTTTCTGTTTTTATGTGGCCTTATAAGGAGCCTGGAGCCCTGGTGATGCAGTAGTTAGGAGATACACTGAGCTACGGCTGCTAACCAAAAGGTTGGCAGTTCAAATCCAACAGCCGCTCCTTGGAAACTCTATGGGGCAGTTCTGCTCTGTCCTGTAGGGTCACTATGAGTTGGAATTGACTCAATGGCAACGGGTTGGTTTTTTGGGTTTATAAGGAGCCTGGTGGTGCAATGATTAAGTACTCTGCTGCGAACCATGTGTTGGTGATTCAAACCTACCAGCTGCTCCATGGAAGAAAAGACCTGGTGATTTGCTCCCATAAAGATTGCAGCTTAGAAACCCTATGGGGCAGTTCTGTGCTGTCCTATAGGGTTGCTATGAGTCAGAATTGAATCAATGGCACACAACAACAGTAGCATTGGCATTTCACTTTACAAACTGAATTCTAAACTAATGCAAGATTACAGAGTGAGAAAGTAGTGAATCTTAGCAGATTCTGTGCCATTTAAGGCAAAACAAGCTAAGTTTGTTTTTCATAACTTTGATAACAAAAACATTCCAGGAAATAATATTTTTGAAAACATTTGATACAGGACTTTGTCTTAAGAACTGTGCTCAGTGCTTAAGCAACTCCCATCCCTATGTAGTTTTTGGTGAGGACATCTCAGGTTTAAGAATCTAAATGTTAATCCTGTTAATCCTATTTCATTACATGGGTGATCAAATTAACAAGTAATATCAAGCATCCATAGGCATTCGGGAGTAGGGTTTTTATTTTTTTATTAATTAGGTTTTGGCTATTAGAACTTTCGCATCTTGTCATAAAATAACAAAGTAATGTTATTAAAACTCAGAGTTTAAAAGATATTATTTTTCCATGAATATTATTTGGTTGCATATAAGTGGGATTTTAAGTTTTACAACTAAATGATGAAGAGTTAAATGGCTTTCCTTTCCAGCTGTTTCTTTGCTCTTAATTTTAAGGAATTTCTTTAATGTATGCATTGTCCTTCTAATAGATCGTGCACTAAAAGGTTGTCCTTAGGGATAAAATAAGTGATTAGGGGGCTTTCCTAGTTTGAATTCCTAGTAGAAACTCCTAGTTTCCTAGCAGAAATTCCTAAGTGGCAGTTGCTTTTGATTACTGCACTCACAAGCTTTCACAGCAGACTTGAGAGATGTGTTTTAGGTGTTACATTTACTTATATATAGATTCTCCTTGTGTTCGTGTACTGATTTGGTATTCATATATATATGATGGTGATCTTAAAATAAAAGAACTCTTTTTCTTTAACCTAAAAAATTGTTTTTTCATTTTAAAACTTGGCTTCTTTATTGTCTGTAATAAGTTGAAAAGCTATTTTCTTTTCTCTACCCAGTACCAAAACTTAGGCTTAAAAAACACATGGTTTGGATGGGTGTGTGTGTGTAGGGGATGTATATGCTTTCTTTTTCCTTAATTAAATATCTGTCTAGGTTTGATTCCCAGTGACATTCAGCATGCCTGATAGTAAGCAATGAAGTCAGTATAGCTCCCCCCTCCGTCCACACCGCAGAATCGTGCCAGAGGAGAGCTGCTTGGAAATGTTTAATAAAGAGATATTTCTAATACTGATGCCGAATATGCCAAAAACGGAGCTGTCGTGTCCTTGCTGCCGGAAGACCTTGCACTATGTTGAGTTCTAAACTAGAAATTATTTATTATAGTTTGGCTCCAGAAAAATATTCAATTTGTTGTTAAGTGCCATCGAGTCAGCTCCGACTCATAGCGGCGCCATGCACAGAACAAAACACTGCCTGGTCCTGCACCATCCTCACAATTATTGCCATGCTTGAGCCCACTGCTGCAGCCGTTTTAACAATCCATCTCGTTGAGGGTCTTCCTCTTTTTCGCTGACCCTCTGTTTTACAAAGCATGATGTCCTTCTCCAGGGACTAAAAAACTCATTGCCTTAAGTTAATTCTGACTCTTAGTGACCCTATAACCTAATAACCTTACTCTCATAACCACATTCAAGCCACTATTAAGTTACATGGGCTCAATTTTCGTATCTCCCCAATCCTACCACTTGTACCTCCTGTATTCCTCTTTATTTTGTCTTTAACCACCATCATCTCTCACCTGGATTATTGCAACAGGCTTCTCACTGGTCTCACTGATTCTACTCTCGCTGCTTTGGGGTCTATTCTAAATTTAACACCTAGACCTCACACATGTCCTTTAGTGCCCTATAAAGACTGGTCCAGTTATCCATCTGACCTCATTTTCTACTAATCTCATTGCTCATTCTGCTTCAGCCCTACTGACCTTGTTATGTTTGAAACACTCTAGTCATACTTACACCTCAGAGCCTTTGGACTTGCTGTTCCCCGAAATGCTCTACCTTCAAATATATATGATCAGGTTCCTTATTTCCTTAATATCTTCACACAGATGAGAACTCTCTGGTCACACTCCAAATAAAACTGCAAAACCAATCAACCAATCAACATATAACCAAAAGTGACATTTCCCATTTTGCTTGTCTGCTTTATTTTTATTCTTAGTACTTATTGCTATCCAATATACCATTTATTTTACTTATTTATCTAGTTAATTTTCTGTCTCCTCTACTATAATGCAAACTCTGTGAAGACAGGAACTTTTACTTTTCTTCATTGCTAAGTGTCAAACACTTTGAACAATGTCTGACACATAGTACCTAGTCAATATCATTTGTAGGAATGAATGAATTCAGTTCAAGAAGACAGTTCATAGGGATGGGAAATGTACGGGTTCTGTTCCTGCATTTATTTGGTACGTAATCAAAAATGTTACCAGGATATTTTGGAGAGATGATGAAGATAGCAATTGTATTATTAGAAGGTATGTTTGGCATATGTAAAACATTTTAAAGACGTATATTTGTTCTTCTTCACCCCCAGTATTTAAATTCAAATTACTGGTGTATCTAAATTCCAAATGAAAGACACTTTAAGTTGTTAAAGTCTTATGAAAATGGCTCAAATAAGGAAATAAAGGAAGCAAGTAGAGAGGGGTATGCTACCTGGAAATTCAAATTAACAAGGAAACAAATTCATTGTATGATCTTGCAAATTACTTACCTTTTTGGGACAAATTTTCTACATTTTGTAAGTGAGGATGTTGAAATAGATGACTTATTAGACTCCATACAGCATGAAGATTTTTTTATTAATGCATATAGAGTAGAACTTTATTCTTATTTAAGGTGTAAACACAGATATGCTCACGCACACACGGAAGCATTTATACATTATATTGGCAAAAAAAGATATTTATTGAGTTTTTGTTGTGAAGAAAGTATATGAAGAAGACAGGCATGTTATCTGACTTCAGTAAAGTTATACTCTGACTAAGAAGACAAATTATTGTAATAAAGTATATTAATAAACCTGATAAATGGCATGAGGAGGCTATACAGTGCCTTCGGACTCTCCCAAGGCAGGCCTGACTGTATTTAGAAGGTCAATAAAGGCTTTCTGGAACAAAATGTCATTTAAGCCATGAGTTAAAATATGAGTAAAACTAACCAGGCAAAGAGGATAGGAAGTTTTTGAAGCAGAGGAAAGAGCATATTAGAGGGCCTTGGGGGCAAAAGATTATGAGGGTTCAGTGTATACAGAGCATAGAGAGCATGAGGGAGAGAGGCTCCAAATGAAGCTGAAGAGATTGTAAAAGAAAAAACTGTAGAGGACAATGTTAACACAGGCAAGGATGATTTTATTCAAAAAGGATTATTGCAAGAACGGAGGGGGGTGCTATTGGAAGTGGGTTACTGCACCAGGAGGGAGGGAGACCATTGCAATAGGGAGGAAACAGACCCATGTCTGAGTTCAACTCCAATGAAACAAAAGACTGCGAGGATATTTTTAAAAAATGGGGTAGGCTAGCAGAAGAGTACTGAAGAAAGTTAAGGGGTTGATCACTAGGATGGGTGAGTGATACCACGTCTGCAATTAGGGCCATTTGTCTCAGAATGCTTTCTTTTCTTGTGATAAGCGTTCCTGGATCCTGGGAGACCCAGGGAAGGGAGAGGAGATAAAGGGTTCTCTAGTTAGGCCCTTGGAGATTGTAAGAATGAAGGAGAGGAGGGGGCCAGGGAGATATTAAAACAGATTATCAGGGATGTCTTGGTGAGTTCACTGCAGTAAATCATTTTCTAGAACACAAAAAAGTGTGTGTGGTGGGGGGATGGATTTCTTTAACCACTGCTGCTCTTCAGGATCATAGGGCCCGGGTAAAGTTTAACTTTGTACACTGGAACCACATTTCGGAAGGCCTGGCATATCTTATGAGTTTGAGATTTTACTTAAGATCAACAGGAAACAATTGAAGGGATTCTAAAATTCAAAAATTGGTTTTCCAAATTAGAAATATGGCTGCAACTGAATAAATTAAAGAAGAGGGAGACTAGGTGTAAGGAAGAGTTAACAGGTACTATCACTAATGCAAGGAGCCCTGGTGGTGCAGTGGTTAAGGGCTTGGCTGCTAACCCAAAGGTTGGTGTTTTGAACCCACCAGCTGCTCCACGAGAGAAAGACATGGCTGTCAGCTGCCGTAAAGATTTACAGCCTTGGAAACCCTATGGGGCAGGTCTACTCTGCCCTATAGTGTCATATAAATCGGAATCCACTCGACAGCAGTGGGTTTGGTTTGTTTTTTATCAGTAATGCAGGTGAAAGACATCAGTGGCTGCTTTAGAGTAATGGAGTGAGATTGGAGAGATGTTGCCTAATTCAGGATACTTTAGGATATTAGCATCAACAGTTTTGGTGACTGAAGTTACGTAGTGGGGTTATGCAGAGTGGGAGGGAGGAGCTAAGGAACTGGGTAGACTGGTAACATTTTTAGAATAAGAACTACGTGAGAAGAAACAAATTCTGGGTCTAAGGTGTTACCACAGGTCTGAGTGATTGGAGTGGAGTTGAGAAGAAGAGCCCCTGGGTTATTGGGGATCTAGAACTAAGCAATCTGGGTTTTCATGTGGACATAGAAGTCACTTAGATGATGGCAGGACTTCAAGTGGAAAAAATTGATCAAGTTACCCAAATTATTAGCTCATGAAGGTGAGTGACCAGGAAATTGGAAAATAACAGTCACAAGAAACCCTGACCAAATGTCATGAGTTTCAAAACAGAGTGTATGAAAGCAAGTAGAGGACTAATGACCTACATACAATATAGAGTAACTATGATTAAACCTCTAGACACTGACATTCTGAGAATGTAGGAGAAAGAGTTCACTTGATGGAACTCAGTGAGAAACAAAGACCACACGAGAGAGCCTGCTTTCAGCTAAGGAAGATGGAAAGACCTAGAGAAGAGAACCAAGAAGTAGGGCAGTTTGATAATCAAAGTTTTATATAGGTCACCTAAAAAGCTTACCTGTTCTGGGGTTTGAGAGATGTGACACCTGTCCTTTCGTGGGCCTTATAAGAAGAAACACACACATACCCATTAGGATATTATGTTTGTACAGAAAAGATATAGTCCAATTATTCTTTTTTCAGTTGCAGCTATATAATTCCTCAGTGAGTATAAATTAATAAATTTGATGCTTTCTTTCACATCCTTTTTGCTTTTTATAATTGCCTCCCCCCATTTCAATATTGGTGGTAGTGTTATTGTTAGATGGCATTGAGTCGGTTCTGACTTATAGCAACCTTATGTATAACAGAACAAAACACTGCCTGGTCCTGCGCCATCCTCACGATCATTATGTTTGAGCCTATTGTTGCAGCTACTGTGTCAGTCCATCTCATTGAGGGTCTTCCTCTTTTTTGCTGACCTTCTACTTTACTAGGAGCCCTGGTGGTGTAGTGGTTAAGAGCTCCACTGCTAACCAAAAGGTCGGCAGTTCAAATCCACCAGCTGCTCCTTGGAAACCCTATGGGGCAGTTCTTCTGTCCTATAGGGTCACTATGAGTCAGAACCGACTCGGTAGCACACAACAGAACTACCTTACCAAGCATGATGTCCTTCTCCAGGGACTGGTCCGTTCTGATAACATGTCCAAAGTACATGAGACGAAGTCTTGTCATCCTAGCTTCCAAGGAGCACTCTGGTTGTACTTCTTCCAAGACAGACTTGTTTGTTCTTCTGGCAGTCCGTGGTATATTCAGTATTCTTCACCAACACTGTAATTCAAAGGCATCAATTCTCCTTTGGTTTTCCTTATTCATTGTCCAGCTTTCGCATGCATATGAAGTAATTGAAAACACCATGGGTCAGTTACACCTTAGTCCTCAAAGTGACCTCTGTTTTCTAACATTTTAAAGAGGTCTTTTGCAGCAGATTTGTGCAATGCAATGTGTCCTTTGATTTCTTTTTTTTTTTTTTTTTTTATATATTTTATTGTACTTCAGGTGAAAGTCCTTTGATTTCTTGACTGCTGCTTCCATGGGTGATATGGTGGATCCAAGTAAAATTAAATCCTTGAAAACATCAATATTTTCTCTGTTTATCATGATGCTGCTTATTGGGTCAGTTGTGAGGATTTTTGTTTTCTTTATGTTGAGGTGTAATCCATACTGAAGGCTGTATGTAGTCTTTGATCTTCATCAGGAAGTGCTCTTTGCTTTCAGCAAGCAACGTTATATCATCTGTGTATCGCAGGTTGTTAATGAGCCTTCCTCCAAGATCAACTTTGGTACCTATATCAAAATTTGTTGGACAGAAACAGGAAAGTAGCCATGAAATTCAAAGTTATAATGCCCAAATTTAATTTTTTCTTAATTTATTTGAACAAAATCAGGGTTTAAATATGCCCCAGGAAATATTGTTTTGTTTTTTAAACCTGTTTTCCAGCTGTATAATAAACAGTTGCTCCTTAAAGGGAGTGTCTTTCGATTATGTGAAGATTTCTTATCAGTTAATTCTTTGGTCAATTCTTTATTCTCAACAAATGCACTCAGTAGAAAACCCATTTCTGTCAAGTTGATTCAACTCATAGTGACCCTATAGAACAGAATAGAACTGGCCTATAAGGTTTCCAAGGAGTGGGCTGTGGATTCAAACTGCTGACCATTTGGTTAGCAGCCAAACATTTAAACCACTGTACCACCAGGGCTCTGCAATTAGTAGACTAATCTAATATTATATCAAGACCTATTGATATAAGGAATTTAGATACAGAAGAATGATTTAAAAACAAAGGTGGATAATTGCCATAATTGTACACATTATTTACTGGAGGGCCCTGGCTTAAATGTACTGCCAGCTAGTCTCATGGAACACAATCTTTTAAATCATTCTTAAAATCTATAGAATTTGCCAATAATTAAACTGAATTGCAAATATGTAAAGAAGGTCAGTATAAAATGTGGGAACATTTTATTAGATTTTATATATATGTATATACACACACACATATATATGTAGTCCCTGACTTACAACGTATTTGAGTTACGATGAACTGCACTTAAACCGACCTTTTTTTTTGTACATCTTATCGTTAGTAATATGTAGTATGTACAGTGTTGCAGTGTGTGATGTGGTGATGTTAGCATTCTCAGATATTCACTCACAGATGTTCAATTTTATGACTTACTGGTCAAAATGCCAGATAGTAAAATAATAAAAACTAAAAAAAAAAAAAAAAAAAGAAGAGGTATTTGACTTAATCAGAAACAGTTTATGACGGGGCTTCATTATGGAACCCTGTCATAAGTCGGGGATTACCTGTATGTATACACACACACATACACACTTTAGGTTAGCCAATTTTGGCAAGCGAGAGCGAAGCTTCAGTGTATAAAGTTATTTAGAGTCTTCCTATGATCGAAAAAGCCCTAACTGAAAGAGACATACAAATTGTGCTGCAAAAATATGAATTTGCTAATCCTGGCATCATTTTGCATTTGCTAAGCTCTGTATCAAAGAACATTAAAGTACTCTCAAGTGAAGGATATGGCGTGCTTTTTAAGGGCTTGTGCTTCAGCTTTGGTCAAAGCAAATTATATTTCCTTTATGGAAATTACTTCCATGATGATTGCAGATATATTGTTTATAATGTTTTACAACACACACAGAGAGAATGGAATCTCGAGGAGGTCGTTGTCTTGAAATTCATAGGGAGAAAATTTGAATTTTGGAAGTTGCAGGTTGGGCAAAGATCTTAGAAGCGATTATCTGAAGGTGCTGTGCAAGGCCTTTGCAAAGCAAACATCGTAGGAACCAAATGAAGATGTGGATTCTGGGGTCATTGCCATGAAAGTGCTGGTTAAAGACGTGGGAGTTTGAGGACCAATAAAGAAAACTTCATTTCCACTTCTTAGTTTGGAAACAAATTATAGCAAAGACTCAGGCAGAAGGAGATAGAAATAACAGCTTTATGGATCAGTGGATATATGGCCACAATGAGCTTCATAATACTCTGCCGGGGAATTAGACAATCTCTTAGTAACTCTCACATCTGGACAATGGAAAGATTTCTCCATGGAGGCAGGCCACATGCCAGAGAAGAGATCAGAATTCACCATCCTGTGACAAGGCTGCTTCTAAGAAAGAAAAAGAGGAAGCGGCTGAGCTGGCTTTGTGCAGTTTCTTCTCCTGTGTTCACTCCGTCCTCCATGGAGGAGGGTAAATGAAAAGTGGGGCTGTAGGGGCAGTGAGGAGAGGCAGTAATGTTATTATAGTAAAGTTCCTCCATGTGGAAACAGGAGGACAGGGAGATACAGGTTTTCCCTAATAGGGGTAGAGAAAGGTTATATAATAGAAGCAAAGATGGCTTAGAGGAGAATCCTGGTGAATATGGATATTTAAGGGATTGGCTATAACACAGCCTCTGCGAGGAAGCCATCTTTAATACACCTGACTCTGAGAAAGATCACATTTATTATTTCCATTTTGTTCCTGCAAACAGATCTTCTGAAAAGAGCCACGTTTTGATCTCAGTATGTTAAAGCAATTAACACTTGCCAATGATTAGTATTTAATAAATACTAGCTTTCTTCCAGTTGTCTCTTTTATTTCTATGAAAAAGCATAAGCAAATGGTAGTTATAAGGAAGTGAGCTGTTTTTGCAAGGAAGAGATTTGAAGAGTTCATGATACGAATAGGATAATGCAAGATGAGAAAGGTGGTTCCATTTTATGAAGTCTCATTGCCACTGCAGGTTTTTGTGTTTTTGTTTTCTGAGTTTTGTGTTTGTATTATATTATTATTGTTGTTGTTGTTCTCATTACTATTAAGGGAGCAACATGACAAGAGTTTTTCTTCAGGAAGACAGAGCACAGCCATACACATAGAATGGGTTGGAGAGAGGAAACAATGGAGGTACAGAGATCAGTTTGGAGAATGTTATAGGCAAGCAGTAATGAAAGACTGGATAATCTGAATGGCAGTGTGAACAAGATGGACTAAATAATGTAAGGCATATAATGAGTTACAAGATACCTACCAAATAGTCTACTGGATTCTGTGATTATTTTATTGAAGAATTTAGTGAGAGTTTTACAGGGTCAGAGTTGAGTTCCAAGATTCCAAAGTCCAGAGACTAGGGATTGGGTGATAAAAATAGAAAAGCAGAGATCTGTGGTTTAAGGAAGCAAGAATATCTGTAGGGTCCATAGGGCAGGGTTGGTTGCCTCTGTTTGTTTCCCCATAGCACGCTGCACATCCTCATCATCGTCCTCGCCACCCTATATTGTAATTTCTTGTCACCTATTAACCTCTCCTTCATTATTGATCATCTGCTATGTGCTGACCAGAGAGATTAATTAGATGTGGCAGTTCCAGACTGGAAGAGGCACAGAAGGCATGGAAGAGGACTGGAGATAATTGGAGGAAAGGCATTCCTGACAGAGGGAGCTACATGTGGGAATCCTAGCACGTGGAAGAGGATGATATTTTGAAATAATTGCAAGAATTTTAGGGAAAAAAATATGAAGAGGCAAGAGGTATGGCTAGAAAGGGAGGTAAGCAGAATTGATATTAGTTTAGCACGCAACTTGAGGGGTTGGGTAGGCAAGAATATGTGCCTCTCTATGTTCCTCAACTGACCATGTCACCACACCCTGATGACTCTCCTCTTCCTAAAACGTTAGTAACTCCAATTTTAACTGCTCCATAGTGCTTGGGTTCCCCCAGTTATTGTTTTTTTTTCTTCCCTACCTTGATAAAAATGTTCTTTTCATATGGTTGCAAACACATAGTTTTAGCTCTTAATATTTACCAAGTAGCCCCCAAGTTACAAAGTGTTCATTAGTTTCTATTTTTACCCCTGTGGGAAGTTTGGGGATGAGAGAACAAGAGTTAAGATAGCCTCTTGGGCTATCCTGTTGTTGTTAGCTGCCTTTGAGTCAGTTCCAACACATAGCGACACTACGTACAACAGAACGAAACACTACCCAGTCCTGCGCCATCCTCACAATCGTTGTTATGCTTGAGCCCATTGTTGCAGCCACTGTGTCAGTCCTTCTCATTGAGGGTCTTCCTCTCTTTAGCTGACCCTCTACTTTATCAAGCATGATGTCCTTCTCCAGGAACTGGTCCATCCTGATAACATGTCAAAAGTACGTGAGATGAAGTCTTGCCATCCTTGCTTCTAATGAGCATTCTGGCTGTACTTCTTCTGAGACAGTTTTATTTATTCTTCTATTAGTCCATGGTATATTCAGTATTCTTCACCAGCACTGTAATTCAAAGGCATCAATTCTTCTTCGGTCTTCTTTATTCATTGTCCAGCTTTCACATGCATATGATGCAATTGAAAATACCATGGCTTGGGTCAGGCGCTCCTTAGTCCTTAAAGTAACATCTTTGTTTTTTAGCACTTGAAAGAGATCTTTTGCAGCAGATTTGCCCAATGCAATGCATGTCCTAATAGATGAAAAGTCAGAATCATTTTTTCATTTGTGAATATGTTATACTATACCAATTTAGTCAGTATGTTATCTTAAAGCCTCTAATACATGTCTTAGTTTCTCAATCTGTGTAATGTGGAAGCTAAAATGACCACGTCATAGGGTTAATTTGAGGGTTAAATGAGAAAATACACGTCAATCTGTATGAATGTTGCCTGGCACAGAGCACACACTATAAAATATTACTATATACTATTATTTTATGAACACATTTAGAGGTTTCAGTGCTTCAGGATTTATTAACATCAGTGCCTTGCAAACTTTTTTGACTGTGACTTTCATTAAGAAATACTTTTAAAATTGTGACCCAATATACATACATATTAAATATATCTTAAATGTTTCAAGATATAATATCCTTATAATATATGAGACATTTTAATATTCTTATCCTTTCTTTCCTATTATGTTCTATTTCACTTTTTTTTTTTTTTAAGGGCTGGCCTTGAGCCACCTATGGGTCGTTACTTTCCGTTTGAAAAAAGACTATACACCTACCCCTCACTTATCAACTATCTCGTTATCCGACATTTTGCATTTATGACAATAGTAAAAAAATCTACTGTCATGCGTTGAATTGTGTCCCTCAAAAATATGTGTCAACTTTTCCCAGTATTGTGTGATTGTCTACCATTTTGTCATCTGATGTGATCTTCCTATGTGTTGTAAATCCTACCTCTATGATATTAATGAGCAGGAGTAGAGGCAGTTATGTTAATGAGGCAGAACTCAGTCTACAAGAGTAGGTTGAGTCTTAGGTCAATCTCTTTTGAGATATAAAAGAGAGAAATGAGCAAAGAGACAGGGGGACAAGATTACCACCAAGAAAGAGGTGCTAGGAGCAGCGCGTCCTTTGCACTGAGAATCTTTTAGACCAGGGGAAGATTGATGACAAGGACTTTCCCCTAGAACCAACAGAGAGAGAAAGCCTTCCCTTGGAGCTGGCACCCTGAATTTGGACTTCCAGCTTCCTAAACTGTGAGAATAAATTTCTCTTTGTTAAAGACATCCATTTGTAGTATTTCTGTTATAATAGCACTCGATAACTAAGACATCTACTATCCGACTATTTTGTGCATTAAAGATGTACGTCTGGCAGTAAATGCCAAGGTGCAAGATGAGAGTAACGCTGGCTGTGATGGTTAAGGGTATGTGTCAACTTAGCTGGGCAGTGATTCTCAGTGGTTTGTCCGTTATGTAATGATGTAATCTAGCAGTTATGTAATGATGTAATTTGGCATTTATGTAATGATGTAGTCATCTTCCCTTTTGTGATCTGATATGGTCATCCTCCATTTTTGCATAGTGCCAATTTTCATGTAATGACTTGATCTTTGGAATCTAACCATGTTGATAAGTGAGGAGTGAGTATATTACTATCATTCTATTTAATAAAATTTGAGACATGCTAAGAGTTCAGGATTCACTGATAAGAATTACAATACTTAAGTGACAGAGGAAAATCTGGCTCCAGTGTTCCTGTTAAATTTGTAGAGATTTGCTACTATACTGAGAAATATTGGGCTCACACAATTGTCTGACCTGTTTAATATAGGATAAGATTCAATTTCTTTTCTTCATCCTAATAAAAAATAAGTTAGGGTTTTGTAGGCATAAGATATGCTTAAAATTGCTGTCAGTTACGTATAATGAGCTTTTGGCATTTGCTCTGTCTAGGAAGTTTCCTCTATATCTGCATATACCTATTTAGGTCAGCACGAGTGATCTGCTGGAAGGAGAGGAAGGCAGTAAATTCAGACATCATCAATTAGCAGGGAGACTGGAAGTCAATTTGTCTATTCTTTTAAATATTTTTGATCAGTAGTCATTACTGTAACATATCATGTTCAAGCCATGCTGAAGGAAACACTTTAAAATGAAAGGATTATAAGCAAAACTGGAACCCTGTGACTGAGATTAGTGTTTTTTTTTTTTTTCCCCCCACCTAGTTCTTAGTTTCTTCCAGTTCTCCCTTTTGAAGAATGGGAGTATTATGGATTAAATTGTGTCCCCTAAAAATATGTGTTGTAAATCCTAACCTCTACATTTGTAGAAAGGATCCCTGGTGGCACAATAGTTAAGCCCTTGGCTGCTAACTGAAAGGTCAGTGGTTTGAACTCACTAGCAGCTCCCTGGGAGAAAGACCTGGTGATCTGCTCCTGTAAAGATTACAGTCTAAGAAACCCTACGGGGCAGTTCTACTCTCTCTGTCCGATAGGGTCTCTGTGAATTAGAATCCACTTGAGGGCACACAGCAATGTACTTGTAGATGTAATTCCACTTGGGCATAGAGTTTTCTTTGTTATGTTACTGAGGCTATATCAATGTAGGATGTGTCTTAAACCAATCATGTTTGCGATATAAAGGAGCAGATTAGAAAGAGATGCAAGGCACAGATGGGAGGAGATAGATGCCATGCCACATGAAGATCACCAAAGAACACAAGAACAGAAACTAAAGAGAGACAGGGACCTTCTACCAGAGCTGACAGAGAGAGAGCCTTCCTGTAGACCCAGCACCTTGAATTTGGACTTCTAGCCTCCTGGAATGTGAGAAAATAAATTTCTGTTTTTTAAAGCCACCCACCTGTGGTATTTCTGTTATAGCAGCGCTAGATAACTAAGACAGGGAGTAAAACATAAAACGCCACATCTCAGGAGTAGAGTTTTTCATGTCTTCACCAGGCTGCTAACTGGTTCAGCAGCAAAGTGCTATACACATCTATGTTAATTAATAAACCACAGCTTTAGAGTTGTTGATTAAGGCATCCTGTGTTTGGAAGAGTTAAGAAGATTATCCATTCACTCAATCATTCTTTAAATATGTACGGGCATACAAAGATGAAAAATTGATGAGAGGCGAATAGAGATAAAATGCTTTGAAAATGTAAAGGAGGGAGAAATTTGATGCTTATTTCTGAGCTCGGAATGTTCATGTTGGAAGGAATTTGAGTGCATGTAGCCTCTAGTATTATCTTCTATTCTGTGTATGAATTATGCCCTTTATCTTGACTTATGCTTTAAAACTTCTTGTGAGGAAATTGATGATTTCTACTTAGTAAACAAGATACTTTCATTCCCAAAATAACACATAGTCAGCCACATATATCATTTATCAAGTGTCAGGTTTGATGTTAGGATTAAGCAGAAGACACTTCTACTACATAAACACAGGGTGTGAGTATATAAGTTTGTAAGTAGATAAATCTAGCAAATCTGAGACTCTGCTTGGGCCACTAGAGAATTAAGTGCATATGGGTCACGGATACCTAAAATCTATGGGAAATAAAAGTAATTACTGCAAAGCATTATGCTCTTTTAAGAACTATCTATTTGGGATCAAATGACAACAGCAACTTGAAAGATTATATAGGAACCTTAGGTGGCAGTGGTAATGGAGGAACAACTCAGTAAAGGAGGGTGAGAATGGTAGTACAACTCAAAGCATGTAATCAGTGTCACTGCATTGTACACGTAGAAACGATTGAATTGGTGTATGTTTTGCTATGTATATTCTCAACAACAACAAAATAAATTTAAAAAAACACATAATTACTGATATTTAGAGAAAAAAATGCCTAAAATCTAGTGCCTAAAGTCTAGATTACTGATTATATTTGTGTTATATCAAAATGCCAACCTTTTCCAAAGGTAAATGCTTTGGTTTCAGTTAAGAGTAGGTGACTTCTGTATATAATCTGGTACCTCCCAAGCAAAATGGCATTTTTTCTCTAAGAGAGGGAAAAGTCCCTCCCTGTGGTGTATGATTACATATTTATGGTTCACAAACCCAAGCACAAACCAATAATGAATAATCTCTAGCTACAGTACTAGACTGTGGAATGTAATCATAGTGTTTAATACATAGGATCAGTCTAATCACCCAGGAGCACAGAGTAGTAAATGGACCTGTCATTTTGCATGATGCTGTCATCATTCTCGTTGGGTAAATTCCTGGTTTGTACTATTCCAGTAATCAGCTGTAAAATAATCTGAAAAACTCACCATAAACACAAGTTCTGTTTTTTTCTCCCATCTGTATTTACATTGTCTTTTTTTTTTTTTTTTTAACTTTTTCTTCATGTGATGACTTCTTAACTGGGAGGAAGGTTTCAGCTGAGCATATTTGTTTGTTTCTTTTTGCTCTGTAGTAACTAGAGGATTTTAAAAATAGACTAATTCTGGTGAAAAAAGAAAAACCCAAATAAAATAAGCGAGCATGTGAAAGATGACTTTGAGGCTTTTATCGACATGGGTACAAATATGGTAAGTAACCAGTTCTTAAATGATACATTCATATACTAATTGGCCTTTGGCCACCTTTCTCTTGTTCAAAGTTGTTTCCCGTTGGATGAAACTGGAGCAGAACCATGGAGACTGTGGTCATTGGAATCTCAAGACTTCTACATTTTCTCATTGAGGAGTAACCAGTTAGCTTTTTTCTCCCCCTTAAGAAAAATTGCCATGCTTAGTACCTACATTGTGCCATGTGCTATAGTTTCACATATATTATTCACTTGGTAACAATCTTGTGATAATTAATAAGAATGCTAGTTTGCTGATGAGGAAACTAAGGTTGTTAAAACAAGGGGTAAAACCAAAAAATATAATAACAGAGACTTTAAGTAATTTTATAAGCAAATGAATGCCAGGTTTAGGATTGAAACAGCATTTCAGAAATTTGACTTGAGTCACAGGAATATCGCATTCACCTAGGACACTGATACAACAAATAAGCAGAGAACCCAGATTTGAACTCTAACGTGTGGCAAGGATTATGCACTTTTCGGCTCTTCTGCAAGCTATGTTATTTATAGCACATGGAATGTGTTATGGAGGAGAAAACCTCATGATTTGAAAGGGCTAGGGCACAAAATTATTATAAGTTCCTTGCCTCTGTATTTAGCTAAACACTTAGAACACATTTTCTTTACTGATTGATTTATGTTCCTTCAACTTTCCAAGACTTTTTCACAGTTCTTAGAGAATAAAAGAAGACAGTATTGGGAATATTCTTAAAGATTTTTCTGTGAATGAAGTAAATGAAAGCTTCCTTGATTGCTGTCTTAAAGCTATTAATACATACATCATATAAAATATACGTCTTAGAACCGTTTCATAAATACATCTTGCTTGTTCTCTTAATATGTAAATTGTTTGATCAAATAAGGTAATAAACACAACTATCATTTGAATAGCAAGCCTAAGGGAATTAGATCCTGAAACATACTCAAATTCAGCTATATATTGTCTTCTCTTCCCATTTTTAATATCACCTGCATAATACTCTGACGATTTGGAGCAGATGTTAGTGGGGAAATAGGAACATGTGACAAATAGAAATGTAATAATTAAAAAAATTTTTTTTTGTTTTTTTGGGTGAGATAATTAAACATTTTGCTAACCTTAATCAACAATGCCTTCCTTGGATACTTCCAAGGTCAACATTCAGGTGCATTAGAACTCAAGAAGTGATTTTTTTATCCCACATGCAAGAACCCAGTAGGGGTATGTCTATCCTGTATTTTATGACAACTCTAAAATAATTCTAGATGCCACCCCCTTAGGACTTACTGATTGCAAGTTTTACAGCATTGTTTGGTTGACAAAGACTTATACTACCTGTTTCTGTATTTTTATCTCTGAGACTTAGCCTTGATGAGTAGATGGAACAAAATTAGTTATTGAGAATCTATGTTCTCAGAACCCCATATTGTCTGAAAGAGATATGAGTTACAGAAAGTATATGTATTTGTAATTAGAAAGGTCACTAAGCAACAGACCTGTCAGGATTTTCTTTTCTCTTCTTTTTTTTTCCCCTGCAAAATGCATTTTTCTTATCCTTGATGTAGTGGTTGCCAAGGCTTGTTTCCTCGTCCATTAGCATCACCTGGTGTCTTAGGCTGAGTTCTCTAGAGAAGCAAAACCAGTGAAGCATCGATATATATATATATATAGTATATATATGTATATGTGTGTGTGTGTGTGTGTATATATATATATATATATATATATATATATATATATATATATATATATATATATATACAGAGAGAGAGAGAGATTTATCTCAAGGAAATGGCTCGTGTGGTTGTAGAGGCTGGCAAGTCCCAAGTACATGGGTCAGGCATCAGGCTGGAGGCTTCTTGTGACTCATGTAGCTACAGGGGCTGACGAACCCAAGATCAGCAGGTCAGACAGCAGGCTACTGGCTCATGGGCTGTGGAGGTGGATGAATCCCAAGACTGGCCAGCAGTACAGCAGGCAGCTGGCCCAAGTCCTAAGAACCAGAGGTCAGATGATGACAAGCCAGATGTAGGATCCGGAGCAAGCAAGGGAACTTTGCCAAAATGTCTCTGTATAGCTTGAATGTAGGCCACACCCCCAAGGAAACTCCCTTTACAACTGATTGGCTGATCACATCAGATCACATCATGGAGGATGACTACATCATTACATAACTGCCAAATTACACCATTACATAACTGCCAAACTACATCATTATATAACTGTCAAACTACTGGGAATCATGGCCCAGCCAAGTTGACACACAACCTTAACTATCACACCTGGGAAGTTGAGATTTGTTATATCTTCATAATTGGTGTCAGGAAAAAAGTAGATATCATATAGTTGATATTAGATTTGAGATCGATCTGCTCATTATAGCATATATATTAAGAGTTAGTGGTCTACAAGCCTGACTGCATGAAGTTTTGTGCCAGTAGGGATGCACATTTGCACTGATTCCTTTGGGAAGCCAGAGTGCCTTCAGCTTTTTTACCTCACACGGAAACATAGCAAGCTTTAGTAGAAAATACTGCATTTCTTGACAAACAGACTTAACTGTGCTTTCTATGGCTTCCCAGTCATAATTTACCTCCTAAATCCAAGTGGTAATTTTCCTATTGATAGTAAAAGACCATTTTCTGCAACCTCCCAGGTACTGGTTTCTTCCAGGTTTTTAATATAGCATAATAAAAATTAAGTTAAACTGACCCATATGTTTCTGTCAAGTCCTTATTCTATTCTTTTTTTTTTTTTTTTTTTTTTAATATGTCAGGTATAGACTAAAATATAGACCATAAGAGACACAGTTGGGGATGAGTGGAGAAGGAACTCCTGGTTCCTTCATCCTAGCCATGAGTTATGTCCATAGAGTAAAATCTGAATCATAAGTGATTCAACTCACCATAACCCATGTACCAGGCCAAATCATGAGATTGATAAGCAGAAAGTGCAGCAGCCTTGACACTCAGGTAGTGTGTAAATCATGCCAGCAGGTTTCTGTAATCTCAGACTGATCTGACTATAGTAAGGTATTTGTGGGTATAAATTCATGTGGTTAGAAGAATCCATCATTTAAGAGGTATCCGTTGGGTGCTTACTGTGTACAAGGCACTATGGTGAATATAAAGATAAATCTCACATTGGCCCTATGCAGCCTGAGCAGAGTGCCTAGAACAAAGCAGGTCCTCAAGATATACTGTGGATGAATGGTTCAAAAACCTTACAGCCTTGTCTTCTTCATGGCCGAGCTCAGGTTATACTAGTGATTTCCATGAGATCAGGGACCATGTCTTAACATTTTTATATTTTCCAGAGCTAAATGCAGAGTTTAGTGATATTCAGTTCAAAATGGGGTCCTGGTGGCTCAGTGGTTAAGAGCTTGGCTACTAACCAAAAGGTCGGCAGTTCGAATCCACCAGCTACTCCTTGGAAACTCTACAGGGCAGTTCTACTCTGTCCTATAGGGTTGCTATGAGTCAGAAATGACTCAATGGCAATAGGTTTTTCAAGTTCAAAATAAATCAAAGTTATTCAGCCCCTTCCCTTTTCTGAATTTCCCTTATGATAATTTTCTAAACCATCACGTGACATTGATCATTTATTATGTTGATATGCTTTGTTTGTCCACATACAATCTCTAAATACTTGGTAGTCACAGTCAGTGATATTCTGTATACCTACATCCCTTAGGAATTTATAGTTAATTGATGACCAATAACTTAATGATTTTGGTATTAGCCCATTAGAAAACAGCATATTAGACCATAATAAAGAGATAACATGTAGCAGAACATTGTCTGCTGAGTGATCCAAAACTTTTGAATTCAAAGAAGACAGACACCTTGGCCTAGAATGAGTAGAGAAACTGTAATGGCATAGGAGTTCAGAGCTAGAGTGGAATTTAGAGATAATCTACTCAAAATTCCCATGTTACAGCTGAGAAGACCTATTTCCTGAATAATTATGTGATTTATTTTCAAGGTCATATGATTTTATGGTGATTTGTCCTTTGTTCTCTGAAGTTGCTAATCTTTGACCTAATTAGAAGTTTTTTGTTCAGGGATGTTGTTCTTTTGCACCCTCACTAGCAGGTAATATAGCAATAGGCAAATATGCTAGAAAGCAAACAATGAATACTTATTTATGGTTCCTGCTTGTTGTTGGCTGTTTTTCTTTCTTCAAACCTATGCAAACCTTCTCAAACCTATGGAAAGCACAAGCAAAAACCATTTGGAATTAAAAGAAAAAAAAACAAACCTAAATATATCATAATAGTAGCTAATATTATAAAGTTATCACTAACTTATAACAAATATGTCTACATTAATTAAAGGAATAATTATGAGTGTAACACTGAGTACTAAATTGTAAGAATTGCCCCCATGTTATCTCTACAATATGTAAAATATCTGTTTAATTAGCTTTAATGTCAGGCTTCAAACCAGACATTGAGAAGATTCATAAAATGTGATTAGGCAAAAATAAGCTGGGATACTCTTCAAGATTAGAGAAACGGGCTGAAAAACAACACAAAAGGGGGAAAATTGCGAAGACTATTTGAGTGACCCCTTAGCATTCTTCAGCTTAGATGTAACTGCGTGATATTTTCTTAGCCAATTTATCAGCACATTTTCTTAAGCTTAAGAAACCATGAGCAGGGGAAGAGATAAAATCATATATGCATATTCAAACTCTTTGACAGGCTGTTAGGAAAAAGTTAGTAGAAAAGATAAAGAGACCCTTGAATAAAATATTTCATTTTTATGAGCTTCTTTCACTTTCAAGAGTTATTTTGGCCCAAACCAAATGAATTTCAAAGGAATACCAAATAAGCGTTGACGGATGCAGAGATGGAAATAAGAGTATACCACACGCTGCTGAAGGCTTTAGAACAGATTCCTTGGGGTCCTGCAGCCTCTGATTTGGATGTGCTCTTTATATTAATTAAAAATAAAAACAAGATTTCTCCCCTGTCTGGGGAGGATCAGAGTCTCTATGATGGTTTTGCCTGCCAGGCACATACATCCGAGGTTTTGCTGAGATTATGATGATAGAATGTATTGATTTTAGCTAACAAATGGCAAGACAAAAATCATTTGGGGTTCCTCTTAACAATAATGCCCTGGGTTTTCGCTGATTCCTAAACCCAACAGAATTATATGTACTGGTTCGGCAAGCAGCCAACACACTTGGCATACTAGGCAGGGTGTCACGGAAAACAGAAGCTCTGTAAAAAATTAATAGCTCCATGACTGAGAGACAGCAATCAAACCAGGAAGGCAAAAAACTCTTGCAAATACAAACACTGTCATTGCCGTCCCACTGTGGCTCCACTGTTATTTACAACTTCTTGGGCTTGAATTCAAAGAAAAGCAATGGAAGGAATCAGAGGTTAATAGTGTCATGGCTAGATTCTGGAATTCAGAGATCTGTTGGAAAGTGGTTGCTCTGCACTCATTTTCTAAACTCAGTGTGAACTCCTTAGTTCACTCGTGTCAAAGAAAACAATTGCACTGGACAATGTTAAAACAGGCAAGAACAACTTTATGCAATAGGATCTTTGTAAAAAAAAAAAAAAAGGGAGGGGACTATTGGAAGACTGGAAGGAAGGACTACTGTAATGGGAGGCAGGGAGACATTATGAGGGGGAGAAAGAGATCAAAACTAATTTGGGCTCCAACTATGCTAAGAGAAAGAACTAGGAAGTATATAAAAGAAAGTTAGGAGGGAGGGGTATTGATCACTGAGATGAGGGAGTGATTGACCAAGATAAGGGATTCTCTGGTTAGGCATCTGGAGATTGTAAAGACAGAGAGATGAGAAGGTCAGGGAGATAAAGCAGGACAGTCTTGATGAGTTGTTTGCAGTAAGCCTTTCTATGGAACAAAAGGTTAGGGGGATTTCTTTAACCATCTCTGCTCTCCAGGATCATAAGCTTGGGTAAAATTTATTTTGTCTTCTATTAAATCATTCTGAGCGACTCATTCCAATTTATTCTTAAGCCAGTTACATGCTTTGGGGAAAAATTCTCTCTAGACTCTTTTCTATCTCTTTAGTTTATGCTGAGGAGCCTGGTGGCACAATGGTTAAGAGCTGGGCTGCTAACCTAAAGGTCGGAGGTTGGAACTCACCGGCTCCTCTGCAGGAGAAAGATGCAGCAGTCTGCTTCCATAAAGATTACAGCCTTGGAAACACTACAGGGCAGTTCTACTCTGTCCTGCAGGGTGGCAATGAGTCAGAATGACTAGTTTACACTAGGAAGGAAGTAAGAGAGAGAGGGAGGAAGGGAAGAAGGGAGAGATGGAGGGAGGGAGGGAGGGAGGAAGGAAGGAAGATAGCAAGATTTCATCAGTGAACAACTCTTGCGTACAAATCACAAACGGAAAAACCCTGAATCAGAGCTGAGTGGATTGCTTGGTTTCTGCCCTGTTAAGATAACAAAGAGAAGATGACTGATCACTCACTTGCTTATAAGTCATTGGTTCTTTAGCCTCTGATAAATGTATTTTAATGATTTTCCATTAAGCTTGGGCTTAATCTTTAAAAGCGATTAGAACACATTTCCTCTTTTTTGTATTATTTTTACCTGGTTTATAGATATACCTTGTTTTAAGAAGCAAATGTGTTCCTGATAAGCAGTTGATGTGCATATACATATACTCTGTCCTATAGGTTTGCTATGAGTTGGAGTCAAGTCGACGGCAACGGCTTTTTGTTGTTGTTGTTGTTATATATATACATGTGTGTATATCTATCACCCTTTACAATGTTTAAGCTATTTTCAAAACCCAAGTGATAGAAAATTTTATAAAGAAAGAATCATCTAAGTTAACAAGGTTTAAGTGTACATGTTAATACACTACTGAACACAAGTGAAACACACGTGTCCTGTCTTGATAGACTAACTTTGTGAATAAAGTGGATTGTGTAGTTACCAAAATATAAAGGAAGATTTTCTTCAAATTAATCTTATTTTGCTTTACTTTTGGAGGGATTGCAGCTTCCTAAGTGTCATTGTGTGCTTTCGCACTTGCGAGTTCCATGTGGACTCCCTATTTGAAATAGCCATCATACCCCAATGAAAATAGCACTTAGTTTTATAAATATGTAGTCTGCGTTCATAGTCAAGACCCCAGCACTTGGGTTGACATGGGGACAAAACACATGTGGTTCTAGCTATAACACAAAAAGCTATGTGTACCCACTTCAAAGTGAGCCTTTTTAGCAGCACCTTTTAATGTAAAATGGTGTCTGGCAATACTACATGTAGATATTATCTATATGGAATAACAAACCTTCTTGGGACAATTTTCAAGTGTAAAATTGTGATAATTCTGAAACATTTTGTGAGAACCACATCAATGTGTTTTCAAAATACATCAGTAAAAGCATAACCTGAATCATTTGTATAGCACAGAGATGCTAGTTGACATATTATTGATAATTGTGTGTATTTATTATCATTGTAGCATATTTTGCGTTCACTTGTTTTATTTAAGAAGGAGCCCTGGTAGCACAGTGGTTAAGCACTGGCTGCTAACCGAAAGGTCAGTGGTTCTAACCCACCAGCCACTCTGTGGGAGAAAGATGTGGCAGTCTGTTTCTGTAAAGACTTAAAGCCTTGAAAACCTTATGGGGCAGTTCTACTTTGTCCTATAGGGTCGCTATGTGTTAAAATCAACTCAATAGCACACAACAACGGCAACGTTTTATTCCAATAGCCTATATTTAAGGGTAAAATGCAAACCTAACCTTCTGACAGATGTTCTTTGAGACACTGCATAATAATAGTGTTGGAATAATATGGTTGATGAGTTTTTTAAACCATGAAAGATAAAGAAATATTTTAGCAATCCCTAATACACTCGTAGACGAAGTCACAAAAATTAACTTACAGTGGGTTGTGGAACTCCGAAAACCTTTTTCCTTTGGGAAAAAAAAAAGAATTATTTGTCCATTAAACTAATTTAGATGAAATGTGCATAAAATACAGTGCAGATTTTATTATAAAATATAACAAATACCCTATGGTAAAAATCTTCCTGCATCTCTCCACCCCCATCTTGAGGTCATATCTCCCCTTGCCTTTTTTGGCTGGCAGGTAAGATCGTGCAGGTGCAGTAGGAGCCCAGGTAGCAACAGGCTGACAGAAAGGCTATGTTATGAGTAAAGAGGAAATATAAGTCCTGTCTGCCTTTAAAAAGGCAATAGGATTCCTGGAACTACCATGACACCCAACCAAATTTGATATCACTGCGTTACCTTTCAGAAACAGAAGATGTACTTAGGCCTGGCTCATTTATATCAGGGAGAACTTTTATATTAAATTATTGAAATTTATATACTTTTTTTTTCTGAGTTTTGTATATGATACTTACACACCTTGGTACCTTAAACATGCTTTTAGCGTACTTGACTATTTCTATGATTCTTTTAAATCACAGATGAGGCTTTGTATATTTACTGAGGACACTACAGGTCGTCCCCTACTTAACGACGTATTCCGAGTTACAAGGAACTGCACTTAGGACTGTTTTTGTGTTTTTGGTACCTTATCGTTAGTAATTTGTACTACATACAGTGTTGCAGCACATAATTTGCTGATATTCTCATTCTCATCCCAACCCCCAAAGACAATAAAGATCGGATTTACAAGGGTGCTGATAATAAAAGCAGTAATAATGAAAACTAAAAAAAAAAAAAAATTAGGTATTTGACTTAAGCCGGAACCAACTTACAGCGGAGTCGACATAACAGAACCTCGTCGTAAATTGGGGACTGCCTGTATATCTCTAGGTTTAAAGAGTCAAATTACTGCTATTTGATACTATTATCACAAATTGTTGGTTTAACAGTGACAAATACTTTTAAATTGCATGCAGTAACCCAACAGTGCCTTTATTCTTCTTCTCTATGCATGAGGAATTAATCACTTCCTAAAATCAGTCATAGCACTTTGAGAATATTTTTAAAAAGGCACTTAGTTCTGAAGTGTCAATTAACGACAAGCATTTCAAATATGGTGCAGCCTTTAAACCTAGCTTAGGTGAAACATCCACTGACAATGGGTTTTTGTCCTTTGGAGATCTGATTTAAACGATGCCTGTAAATCATGTGATTTTCTTTATAGTGCCATGTTATATAGTTCCCAAGCCACCATACAACTTAGAAAATAATGCCCCCCAAAATCTCAAAAGCTGTAGAGGAATAGTTTCTTAACCTTTTCTTGGTCATGGACCATGAATAATAGACGGTTTGTTATGGATCCTTTCTCCTGGGGGAGAGTTGGAGGAGAAGAAACACATCCATACATTCACATATAATATAATTTTTGGACCCCAGGATAGCCTTACTTTACAAACCCCACTCTGGTGAGATAGAATTGGTAGAAATGTTCCCAAAGGGTCCAATGGTAAAAACTATACTTTATGAAGTCTTTTCACAACTTCTGCTTAGCACTGAACAGTATTCACAAAAGTGAAAGACGACAGCAGGAATAATGCTGGAGAAAACTCTCAAACTGGTATTTGTCTTTAGCCACCTAGAGCCCCAATCCATAACATGCAATCAACATGTCCAAAATCAAACTCATTATCTCTAAACTTTATTCCAACCCAACTTTTCTTCCTCCTGTATTCCCTGTCTGTTAAAGAGACATTTATCCTAGTTACCCAGGCCAAATACACAAAAGTCATCTTGGATTTTTTTCCCTTCCTATGTAGCTCCCTACTCTTAATCTCTTCAGCAGCCATATTCTATAAAATTAATTCCAAAATTTCCCTTAAATTGGAACAACTCTTCTCCATACACATGGTCAATCATATAATTCAGTTCCCTCACCATCTCTTGTATAGGATATATTTAGCTCCCCCTCTCACTTCCCTGGCTCTCATCACTTCTCATTTCTTTTTTAATCCATTTTAAACTCTGCTGACCATGTGATCTTTCTAACATAGAAAATGTATGACATCTCATCCCTGTTAAAAATTCTTCAGTGGCTATTTGTCACCTTCAGTGAAAAAATAACAAAATTGAAAACAATAAACACTTTAACATAGTATCCAAGGCACTTTGTAATATATAGCATTTCTGAAAAAGAGGAAAAGAATGATTTAGATTTGTGGAATATAATTTGAGGTAGTGCACGGACCAGACATTAACTAACAATGAATCAATGACAATCTTTTCGTCTGCTTATCTGCTCAAGGATGTCTATCAACTTTCCCTTTCTATTATCTCTTCCCCTTTCTATTAGGTCATTTCATCCAGGGTATGAAAAAGCTATTGTTTCTACCATTAAATAAGAAAAGTAAATAAATAAAGCAGATTCTTACAACCAACAGCCCTCTTAAGATAACCACCCATTACTTTCTCATCCTAATAGCAAAACCCTGTCTAGAACTGTGAAAGATGTTTCACCCTATTTGTAAGCTAACAAAAGGAGCCCTGGTGGCACAGTGGTTAAAGCAATCGACTGCTAACAGAAAGATTGGTGGTTCAAAACCACCAGTGGCTCTGGAGAAAGATGTGGCAGTCTGCTTCCGTAGAGATTTACAACCTTGGAAACCCTATGGGGTCACCATGAGTTGGAATCAACTTGATGGCAGTGGTTCTGGGTCTACTTTTGTCATCCTGATAGCAAAATTCTGTCTAGAACTGTGAAAGGTCTGAGATTTTACCCTATTTATAAACAAACAAGTTGGCCTGCAACAGTTTTTTAGTTGTTGGCAGAGGACACAAGACTCTTGGATCAGAAAAATAGGATTTTATTACTCACAGCAAGATCAGTAGCCAGAGTATCAGCATTTTCTTGCACCAGTTCCTGAAGCCCGTAGTCCCACAGGGTGTTACAAAGAGGGCCAGGTGACACCTGTACATGCAGTAGGTTGTATTATAAGAGAGGAACCCTAAGCATAGGGAAGCCAAGTCTCTTATAATGAACAGTAAACAAACCTGCCTGATCTTTGTCCCAGGTGGAGATATTGTCTTTATTATACTGGACAGTAAGCAAACCTGCCTTCTGCTTTAGAGGAAGAGACTATCTTTATACTATACAAACATCCTTGAGTGGGTAATCTGGATCAAAGGCAGTCCTTTCCTCTGCTCACAAGATTTGCAGAAATCAGCTTCTCGGAGAAATGTCTCTAAACATACTCCACAAAAGAAAGTCTGTATTTACCGATTTTCCTTTCCAACCTCTCATTCTCTCCATAGTACATCCAACTAGATTTACTTACCACACTATTTAAACTATTCTTCTCAAGATCAGAAGTGACCTCCCTTTTGCCAAACTCAATAACCAGTTCTTAGGCCTTATGCTACTTTCATTCCACCCTCAGTAGTATTTGACACAGCTGATTAGCACTCCCTTGTTCTTGGGACAATTTGCATCAGAAACACCACAGTTATATGGTTTTCCTCTGGCATTACAGCCTGTCTTCTCAATATCCTTTGTTTCTACCACTTCCCTTTCTTAATCTCTAACTAATGGGTATCGCAATCTCAGTCTTCTCAGTCTCCACTCACTCACCGGGTGACCTTATGCAGGTCCATGAATTTAATTAATATTTATGTGCAGGTTTGCAAAAGTTAAATCTGCTGCCCTAATTAGCAACTTAGATTAGTGCGCTGAAGAAAAAGAACACTGTATGGAGACGTATAAAAATTTAACTGGGTCAGTCTGTGGCATCAGTAAAGGCTTCCCTGAAGAAGAAATATTTAAATTAAGATATCAAGAGGGATGGTGAGCATTTCAGATAAAGAAAATAGCATATAAAAAAAATACTAAATTGAGAGAAATCATAGCAGATATAGAGAACTGAAGGAAGTTTTGAAGCCTAGAATGGAGGTGGGCGGCACTGAAGAATGATGTCAGTAAGATAGGCTGAATCCAAACCAAACATGGTCTTGAAGACTTATTAAGTATTTTGGTCTTTGTTCTTAGAGCCATGGTTTTTATCAGGGAGCCATATCAGATAGAATTCAGGGAACCAGGTAATAGACTACTGCAATGTCCAGATAAGAGATAATGATAGCATTGAACAGGGTGGTGGCAGTGGAAATGGAATGAGGGATATGGCTATTTACTTAGAACTAGAGATGAGGAAGAGAGGTATGTCCAGGCCTACTCTTGGGTCTCTGGCTTGCAAAATTCTCTGCATGAGGGATCCACTCACTGTAATGGTAGGCTCTGGAGGATCAATTTGGGACTTGTTGACTTTGAGACAGCCAATTTGAGATATCAAGAAGGAAAATATATATGTGGATCTGGAAATAAATAAAATTATGATTCATGCACATATAGATGATAATAAAGCTGTGAGCATAAGTGAAGTTGTCTAGACTTAGGTCAAGGAATGAGAGGAAAAAGGGGCCTGAGGATCTCTAACATTCAATGGCTGGGAACAGGAAAATGAAGCTGAAAAGGCAACCAGAGAATCAAGCATGAACCTAGACAGTGCTTCAAGAGGTGGAGAGTGATCAGCAATGTAAAAAGCTGCTAAAGGTCAAGTAAAGACAAGACTAAAATATATTGGATTTAGTGGTATGCATGTCAACAGCTACCTTAGAACATACAGTGAAATCTGTGAGAGCTGGAGTTCAATGGGACAGTCTTATTTTTCCAGGTCTCGCAAATTCTCTACATTTGACAGTGCAGTCTTACCACATTTCTATCACTTGTTTTAGTGGAAAATGTTTGAGTTTTCCTTCTCTGACAGGTTTCCACCTTACACAGGTTCCAGCTTTTACAGGTTTTACTGTATTTCCTTACATAAATGAGACTAGAAGCTAAACAAGGTAGTGAGGAATAAGGAGAGAAATCAAAGAGATATTCAGTACAAACAATTTTTTTTAGCAGTTTGGCTTTGAAGGAGAAGAAAAGGGGGGCAGAGGAGAGAAAAGGTCTATATAGTTTTATTTTTATGGTCGAGATGAGTGAAATTTTAAATATTAGGGGGTCAAATCTACTTAAGAGGAAGAGGTTGACTACAGAGGAGGTAAAAGAGATTTATAATGTAAGATTTTTGAAAGAGTGGAAGGAAGTGGATAAGGATCTAAAAGATGTGTAGAAGCATTAGCCTTACATGGGAGAGAAACCTTGTCTATTAAAACAGAAAGGAAGGAAAGGAATAATTCCACATAATAATTATAATACAGTAATAGTTATTATTCATTGGGCTTATCATGTACCAGACCCCATATTAAGCACTTTATATGGATAATTTAATTTAATCATTGTAACAGTTCTGTAAGATAGAGACTATTAAATTCCAATTTTGCAGATTAAGGAATTGAATCTTACAGTAAATAACTAACAGGCCTAGTATCACCCTTTAATAAGTGGAGAAGCCAGACTCTAAAGCCCAAGATCTTAATCACTAAGCAAGAATTCAATCAGTAGTCGGTTTGAAGGTTTGGTAGCAAAAAGTCGAAACTCAGTCAATGATGTCCTTTTCCACCGTGAAGTATGAGGTGAAGTTATATCCTGGGCCTAAAGAGTAAGTTTGAAGAGGGTTTAAGTTGAGAATATTTAAAATGCTTTTTCTGCTTTGATGGAAAGTGTCTCCAAATTGACTAAAGAAACTGGTATGATTTTCAGAATTTATATTTTTATTTAGCCGTCAAGTCAGTTCTGAGTCATAGCAACCCTATGTACAATGGAACAAAACACTGCCCAGTCCTGCGCCATCCTCACAATTGTTGTTATGCTTGAGCCCATTGTTGCAGCCACTGTGTCAGTCCATCTCTTTGAGGGTCTTCCTCTTTTTTGCTGACCCTCTACTTTACCAAGCATGATGTCTTTCTCCAGGGACTGAGGCATCCTGATAACATGTCCAAGGTATGTGAGACGAAGTCTCGCCATCCTTGCTTCTAAGGAACATTCTGGCTGTACTTCTTCCAAGACAGATTTGTTTGTTCTTTTGGCAATCTATGGTATATTCAATATTCTTCACCAACACCGTAGTTCAAAGGCATTAATTCTTTGATCTTTCATACTCGTCCACCTTTTGCATGCACGTGAGGTGACTGAGAACATCATGGCTTGGGTCAGGTGCACCTTAGTCTTCAAGGTGACATCTTTGCTTTTTAACACTTTAAAGAGATCTTTTGCAGCACATTTGCCCGAACGCAGTGCGTTGTTTGATTTCTTGACTGCTGCTTACATGGGTGTTGATTGTGGATCCAAGTAAAATGAAATCCTTGACAACTTCAGTCTTTTCTCCATTTACATGATATTGCTTACTGGTCCAGTTGTGAGGATTTTTGTTTCCTTTATGTTGAGGCGTAGTCGCAAGCCCCCACAATGTGACAAACTGACAGACGTGTGGGGGATATGAGGATAATGTTTATGAATTATATGATAATGATAACAATCTGACCTGGTAAGTGGATTTTTTTCATCAATTCTGGAAATCTCCAGTGCAGGTATTGAGAAAGTAGATAGAGTTTACTTGGGTCACTAATGAAATGATAGGCCACTATATCAAAGATAAATGAGGAAAATTATGAATAAATAAAAGAAGTAATTCAACTCAAGGTTCTAATAAAGTTGAAAAAATTGTAGTGGGTGAAGTTGAACAAACCAGTTGGGGAATAATGATATTATATTCAGAAAGTAGTAGAATCCTAGAATGGTGATTTTAGATGAGAAGTGGTTTCTAGTTCAGAGTATAACTCAAGAATGATTGGATGAGGTAGATGATGTTCTTTTAGGTGCAAGTGATGGAAGTATAACTCAGTTAACTTAAGCAAAACTGGGGAAAAATTATGGAAGATAGCATCAGCTTATAGTGACCTATATAAAGGTTAAAGTTAAGCACTTGGCCGCTAACCCAAACCCACGCAGCAGCTCTGAGGGAGAAAGGTGATCTGCTCCTCTAAAGAACAGCATAGAAAACTCTATGGGGAAGTTCTACTCCATCATATGAGGTCACTACGAGTCGAAAACTAACTTGATGGCAACCAACAACATTATTCTAAAACAGATATTCCACTTGTATCCCTATTTCTCAAAAGATTAGATTGTGTGAGATTCAGGAAGAAAACATTGTAATTCCATTAATGATTAGAAATAGTTTAGTATATCAAGGTACGTTATTATCTACTGTGTCCTAATAATATTGTATTTCTATTTTATTCTCATATTCAAATTGAAACACTGAGCATTTTGGATTTCAGTCAATCCTGAGGTATTAGGAGTAACAGTACCCCACGATTCATTGCTGGAAGTTTTGGTTTAAAGTTTGATTAAAAGTTCAAGTAAGTTGTAGGTAGAAACTATCGTTTTCACACTTACATTAAGGGACTCTAATGAGGGTTTCCAATGCTTTGTTCCTCTCAATTAAATACTTGTTCTGTGTATAGAGTTAGTATAAAGACTGGTTTATGGTTCAAAGATACCAATAATTAAGTGATAATCTAATGTATTCTGAACCTGTTTTCTTTTCAGCTCAAGTCTGTGTCTGATGCCAGTTATACTTCAGTTAATTCTACTTTCAGAGTGAAATAATTTTCTTCTTCCTTCACTAAACTAAATACAGGGGATGCCTTTAACTGAAGCTTCTCTGAACTTCCAGCTTTGCTCCTCTTTCAAAAATGATAAGCTATATGAAAGATGTTAATTTTTTGCATTTCATTAGGTCCTATTGTCCACACAAGCCTTTTTGATGAGAGCTTTAGTAAGATATAATGGGTGTATGTGAAATCAAAGGGAAAGAGACCGTCAAAGTACAGCGGAAGACCACATTGAGCATTTTAATTTTAACATTCTCTAAACAAAAATTTATTAAACACTTACTACATTTAAGATATTATGTCTGGCACCATGTTGGTACATAGTAGTACATTTTGTAAACGTTTAAGAAGTACAAAGTGTCTTAAGATAATGACAAATATTAATTCCAGAATAATAGCCACTTCTCAATTGTTAATTAATAAGAGAGGCCGTATAAAGACTGCAAAAGCTGTAGACATTGAATCTACACTGACCCAAGTTTTAATCCTGCTGCTTCCACTTAGTGGGTGTAGAGCTCTGAATAAAATTGCTCTGATCCTCAGATTCCTAAACTGCAGAGTAGGAATAATAATAACATACAGAGTTTGAGTGTATGTGGGTGTGTGTGGGGAGAGGGGGAGGCATAACTTCTGGTCATTTCTGACACTTTGCACATGCAAGCCCGTATCTGTAATTAGGCAAATTAAAACAATTTGGGGAAGGGTTTTCTAGCCTGTCAGGCACTAAGTTTGAACTCTGCCAGGAAGTTTGAACAGTTATGTGCAAAAAAATGCACGCTAGCTCACTTGGGAAGGGTGAGACAGAGGCAAGGAGCATTCAGAGAGCTGATCTTGCCTACAGAGAAAGAGACTAGCTAGGAGTGTTGTGCCTATTTTCCCTGAGCAGAACTACTTAGCTTTGATCACATTCCTTCAGAGAGTTGTTGTTTAATAGTTTCTTTCTTCAGCGAGTTTCCAGAGGGCAAAGCAAAGACATGATTGTAAGTTTCTGTCTAAAGAAACTAAAGAGAATACTAGCTAGCACCAGAGGCAGGAAGAAGTTTGGGGAAGCAAAAAATGTCAGCAAACATAATATTGATAGTAATGATTGTAGCAAATGTGTACTGAGTACCTAGCAAAAGCCAGACAGTGTATTAAATACCTTAAATAAGATACTTAGTTATCACAAAGAACTTATGAAATAGGTGCTCATATTATTCTCATCTACAGATGAAGCAACTAAAGCACAAAGAATAATTTACTCAAGCAGAATTCGAAGATGGCCTGGCCCTTGGTTATTCAATCAAGCATTAGTCTAGGTACTGTGTGAAAGTATTTTGAAGACGTAAACTCCCAATTCAGTTGACCTAGAGATCATCTGGGTGGGACTGAGATAATCACATGAGCCCTTTAAAAGCAGAGAGTTTTTTCAGGCTAGAGGCAGACGAGGAAGGCAGGGATTCAAAGCACAGTTAGGGTGTGATGGGCCATCACTGGCTTGATGATGAAGGGGTCATGTAGAAAGGACTTAAGAATGGCCTCTAGGAGCTGACAGCAACCCCTGCTGACAGCCAGCAAGAAAACAGGGACCACAGTCCTGTAGCAGCAAGGCTCTTGATTCTGTCAACAAACTAAATGTGCTTGATAGTAGATTTTTGCCCAGAGCCTGCAGATGAGAAATCACTTCGTTGACACCTTGATTCAGCTTTGTGAGCAGAGAATTCAGCCATGCTATAGCGAACTTCTGACCTACAGAAATATGCACTAGTAAATAAATGTTTTTTTCAGCTGCACTGTTTGTGGTAATTTGTTTCACAGCAATAAAAAATGAATACAGCCACAAAATAACTGAGTTGCAAGGCTGAAATACAAACCCAGGTGCCATGGCTACAGAGCCTATACTCGTAACTGCTACAGTCTGTGGAAGTGGAAGATAAACTGGGACAATGGAAATAGACCCCAGATCCAGGAACAACACCTTGAAAATGCTGAGAACTGTGGTTAGAGTTAAGGCCTGAAGGCATCATAAAGCAGCGAAGAGCTTGACATGAGAAAAGGAGAAAACAGAGAGGCTGAGACAGAGATACAGACTGTTTGATTCAGAAATTGGATGCTTCTAATAGCCCAGTTATTACCTCATGAGTCAATCTCAGGAATGTGGTTTGTTACACCCCTTCTGGTTTATAAGTATTTGGAAATATATAGAAACAAAATGAACATGAGTGTTTGAGCCTTAAGACTCAACATGTGGCTTGAGGACCAGTAGCATCTACCTCATCTGGGAGCTTATCAGAAAGCTGAATGTAAATTCCCTTCTTACACCTGCTTACTTGAAGTCTGCATTTTAACAAGATCCCAGATGATTCATTTGCACACTGAAATCTGAGAAGTAGTGAACTAGACAAAAAAAAATCAGTTTCTATATAACAACTTGACTGTCAGATTCCAAGTAGAAAGTAACTGAAGAAAAAAGATCAAAAAGGAATTTGAAGTATTTTTTCTTATTTTCTATTTTTAATATCCTTCTAGTGAATTATAGTGATACATGGAGCTTATAAAAACTGTTTCAGAAAATTCAAAGGATGAAACGAATTGCAGAACTAAGAAGAAAAATAAATCTTACATAATAACCCATGTATGTGAATCTTCAAATGATTTATAGTCTTTGAAAAGATCTGCATATTGAAAATATGTATGTTGCTTCAGCTGAATTATATATGAAAGCCCTCATAATATATTTACGATATGTTGCATGGCCTGATCTACAGTGGTGTGTAACATGCCATACCATTTTGTTTTTGAACATTATGAATGGTATGCACATCTTGAAGCATGCAACTTTAGCCCTAATGAATTTTATTGTATCTTGAAATTTTAAAGCAAATGTCATTATTTTAAATTCTACAAATGTATTCTTAAAATTCCATGTATATGTCATTAAGAACTAGATGGTGCCCGGCTACCACTACCCACCATTCTAATCAGGGTCCACAATAGTTGGGCCTTGATAGAATGGGAGAAAAATGTGAAACAGAACTTCAGATTCCTAAAACGCACATACACACAAAAGACTGGATTGGTTAACTGGAGGATTTCCCAAGACGATTGCCCTGAGATACTCTTCAGACTCTAAACTAAAACTAACCCTGAGGTCACCTTGTAGCTAAATAACAGATTGGCTCAAAAATAGTAAATATCACCCATAAGTACTGTGCTCCTTTTAAAAATCACCTCACATGAGACCAAACAGTCAACGATTACTTTAAAACAAAGATGAGACTATAAGGGAGCAGGGAAACTATATTAATGGAAATGGAACAACCAGAATGAAAATAATGAGAATGTTCATGCATTATGAAGAATGTAACCAATGTCGCTGAACAAGTTGTGTAGAAATTGTTGAATGTGAACCTCAGCTGCTTTCTAAACCTTCACTGGAAACACAATAAAATATTATTTTAAACAAAAGCCCATATGATATTATAGAATTACAAAAATTTTAGAAACAATTAATATGTGAAGAGGAAGGATATTTTTCAAATTCTTATAAAATATAATTCATATTAAAATTAAAAACTTTATTGCTTTAAAGAAGACTTTGCAAAGAACCTACACATATAAATTTAAATACAAACAGTTCTTTAAAATTGCCAATTTTTTCCGAGATGAGTCTGGAATTGCTTGTAGATGAAGTCTGTTATTTTTTGCCATGCTGAGAGCAATCATGAATACAGGAATACTTTATTAAGTAGATAAGGCATTGAGAGCAAACAGGCATGAAATTCAGAATGCAAGAGTCCAAACATGAGATGCCATTAAGATCAAAATAAATTATTACAGTTTTCTGAAATGACTGTGGGGATGATTTAGATCTTCAGCTACTTTCAGAAAGGACTATTTGTAAACCAGTACAACATACCACAAATACACTAAAACTACAATTTGGGCCATAATATATTTTTGAGCAAATATCTTATGTAAATTTCACTTTACACATGAAATTCCTGCCATTTTAATAAACATGAAGCTGATAATTTTTTGTCATTAAAATTAGTATATGTATTAATTGCTCTTTTGAGCTAATAATCTTCGTTAATCTTAAATATCTTTTTTCTTAGCAAGTGGACATTTTTAGTAGGAAAAAAACAGAATTTAAAAAAAAGCACACAAACTCGACTACTTTCCAAAAGTTATAAGAAGTGTCCGGTATCATCTAGCAGGTTTTTATTTGAAATGAATGTTCTTAATTCTGGTTTGCACTATTATTGTAGAAAAAAAGAGTGCATTACTTAATCAGTTTCTCTCTTGTTTTCCCACAAGTTGGACATCTGCCAGGCTTGATCTAACCAGTGGCATCTATTTAACCTCATCGATAGTCAGGAGACCCCTCCTGTAAAATATCGGCTCATATCTTTAGCACGTTGTATGCTTTGTGGTTACTTAGAAAGTAATTACTTTTTTAGAATAGTAAATCTTCAAACATTACAAACAATTAAAATAAACATAACTATTTATAAAATTGTCAGTCAAAACCTTCTCCATATAATTTTAAGAATATTGTTCTCAATGACATAACTGATCTGACTATGCTTCTAAATAAATTAGAAGATTTTGTTTTAGATTTTGTCTAGGGCAAGATAAGATGTGCTAGGACAGAGCAACCACCTATGTGTGCACCTTCAGTGCCTTGCCCTGACATTTCCATCAATGCAAATTGTAATCACTTGTATAACACACTCTACTTACATGAGATCCAAGAAGTCTGTCATGTGATAACTGTCACACTTCAGTTACTTAGGTAGAAAGGTGAACACATCACCCTAGAGAAGTACTGTTATCAAATAGTAAAACTAGTGTCTTCTGTATTAAAGTGTGAGTTTGAAGGGAAATAAAAAAGGCATTAAATGCAACCTTTATTTAAGACACACTTTAACTGTAATTAACTTTTTTATTGTAGAAACATAGAGAACACATTTGCCATTTCAACATTTTTCATGTGTACAATTCAGTGAGACCCATTACATTGATCATATTGTGCAACCACCACCAATATCAACTGTCAAATTTCCCATCCCTATAAACAAAACTCAAACTCAATGCTACCTAAACAATGACTTCTTCCTTTCCCCCTCCCTCCTGCCCCAGCAACCACTGTTGCTGTTGTTGCCTCACAGCCTCATAGCCAGAGAGAAGAGAAAATGAAGTACACGAACATACTTTACAGTAAAATGAAACCCCTGTTGTCCTGGTATTGCCCTATTTATATGATGCTTTTTATGCCTTCTCCTTGATAAAACTGGGAAAATCCACTAGAAAATGTCTTTCTGGTAAAAAATACTAATTCAAGCTTAGTATCTTCCAGGATGTCCAGCTATTTATTAGCGTTGGTTATTAATTTTCCTTTCAATAATAATACTTCATTTTCTCTTCTCTATGGCTATGAGGCATGATTAAAAAAATAATAATCAGCCAATGCCTTTTCAAGAATGAGGCTAGAGTACTTAGGTAGAAGTTGAGATTCCCTGCCTCAAGGTCAGTGTCTAGCTAATCTAAGCACAGCAGTCATACTATCTTATTAGTATGACAGAGGTTCATTTATTTTCTTGCTGCAAATCTGCTGCATTGGGCTTTTCTAGCTCTTAATTAGTTATCTGCCTCTTGGCAATTGTAAGGTATATTGTTGTTGTGAATGCAAAAACAAAAAAATCAGTAACATTTCAAGATACCCAGATACAGATATGCTTTATATTTAAAATCTCTTTTATACAAAATAAACCAGGACTGCAACAGCTGATCCAAAACCTGATCTTGACTCTTCAGTTTTAGGTAACTATTTAAAATGATCAGAACTCTTGGTTTCCATAATTAACATTGCTCTCTTTGCACATTACCGTTTCTGAAATCAGCAAGTTTCCTAATCTGTGTACCATACTTCCTTTCAATGTTGGATGATTTCCAATTTGAAGTGTTATTTTGAACCTAAATGGAATCAGCCCAGAACAGCTCTCTAATACATGGAGGAATAAAGGTGTCTTTGGAGAGAGAACGTCAAGTGCAAATTAACTTGAAATAATTTAACCTGGGTGTGGAATAATTTGCAATCTTTTCTTCTGTGTAGTTGTGGGAATTGCTTTGTCAGATCCAGTTGGGGGAGTTGCCTGGCTACTTGCAATGTTGTCGCATCTGTCGGCTGTAGCTAAATGGAAACTATAGTAACAGGTAACATTACATAGATTTGAGACATTCCCTAGAGGGTCTTGTCTCCTTGCAGCAGTGAATAAATTATGTGAACACTGAAATGAAATACAGTATTGTTGATTTTTGTTGATTTGCCTACTCATGCAATTTGAAAGAAGGAAAAGAAATCACTTCTTCTTAGATCTACTATTTAAGTTCCCTAACCACCATCCTCGTTAGTATAGTAGTGAGTATCCCCACCTGTCACGCGGAACACCAATTCCCCGATGGGGAGGCCACGGACAATATTATTGGAACCCTGGTGGCGCACTGGTTAAGAGCTTGTCTGCTAACCAAAAGGTCGACAATTCGAATCCACCAGCTGCTCATTGAAAACCCTGTGGGCAGCTCTACTCTGTTCTGTATGGTTGCTATGAGTCGGAATCAACTTGATGGCAACGGGTTTGGTTTTTTGGTACAGCAAAGAAGCACCTGTCTACCACAATCATATTTTATGCTCCTGAAATCAGGCCAGTGTTATCTGAAGCAGATTTTTTTTTCCCGATTTGTGATTTTTTTATGTGAAAATGTCTTACAGAGAAATAATCATTATATCTTATTTAGATGCATGCATTCACCTATTTTTTTTAAAAGAATAAAATTACATGGAGTTAGTGCTGTCCCACAGAGCCTGGCAGACATGCCAACAGGCCTACAGTGGTAAGTGGTAGAGTCCATCAAAACCTGATATGATTATGATTCTACAGTAAGGACAGTCCACAGCTTCCAGATCAACTAGGTGAATTTGTAAAATGAATATACAGCTGAAACACCAGGTATCAGACAATTAATAGTTTACTAAAATTAGTAAATAGTAGTTTACTAATTCAAATCTACTCAATCTACTCATCTAAATTTTAGTTCACAATTAGTAGTTTAGTAACTTTAATTTATTAATTAAAATCTACCAGTCTAAATTTTAGTTTACAATTAGTAGTTACAGAAAGATGGCAATGTGCAGTGTCTCTTTACACGCATTTAACTGGTGTTATTTTTAGTGGGAGAACTTAATTATTTCAGTTCTTAGGAAGGCATTTACGTGCAGAAACTAGGTGACCTTCAATCCCATCTTCCTGCTGTACATGCTTCTATATTACCTACACATAGATCCTTAACAGATAAGGGGGTTAATAACAATACCCATGCATCTTATCTTGAAGAGTTTTTGTGAGGACTAAGTGAGAAGACATTTGACAGCAATATATATATATACTGTAAAGCATCAATAACAATTATTATTATATTTTGGAATCCAGTAAACAGCTGACTTCAACGTATCTTTTTTTGGGGACACAATTCAATCCATACCATAAATCTCACAGTTGGACAGGTCATCGGAATCAACTGTTAAATCCACAGAGGTGGCAATCACTTTGGCCTTGCCAAATTAAATGATATTGAATTTTGCCAGTATTTAAAAGTTGGCTATTTCACACAAAATTTTATTTTCAGCTTTTTTTTTAAACTTCCGACCAAAACTATAATGGTGGGTCCATATTCTCTTTGGCCATATCGTTAGAACTGAATAGTCACATTCCATTGTAGATAGGACATATGCTGTCCTTATTATAGTACCACTGACTCTCTTTAGTCCTTTGTGCTACTTGCCTCATGCATATAGCTATATGAGTTTGCAAACACTGCTTTATAAGATGCAGGAACTTGCTGTCTGACATCCGTAATAGTCTTTGCTTCCTTCTGTTTGCACGCTACCCAAGGATTTCCCTTGTAAGGCAGCCCCTTCAAGTTTCAGAATATGTTTAAATATTCTTCCTTACACCAAATTAAAATATACTTCCTTGTGTTTTCTGCCTGTTGGTCCTGAATATATTAAATGTAGTCACATAAGAAATCTGATCTTCTTCATACGGTAAACTTTTAAAGCCATATAGTATCCCTTGGCAAATTCACGTTCATTTATGCACTTAAGTACCATCTGGTTTGTCAGTTCATTATTTCCAACTGCCTACTGAACACCTTTAGATCCTTATCCCAGTCATTCAAATGCAACACATCTGAATTAAGGCTGAACTCATCATCTTCCCACCAAACCAGGTTCTACATCTGTATTCCCTAGATAACTAACTAGCCTCAGCATTCATCAAACGATTCAGTCTAGAAACCTGGAGTCTTCCTTAACTCCTTGCTTTACCTCACATCCCATATCCGTTCAATAAGTACCACAGCTGCACTGAAACTTACTTCAGTCCTTCATTATCATTTGCCATGAACCATTGCAATAGCCTCCTAGTTCCCTTGTCCTAAATCTTGCCTGTCCTCAATCTATTCTCCATACTGCTGCCAGAGGATCACTCTAAAACACAGATTTTCTCATGTTATCCTTCCTAATTAAAGTATGTCATTAATTCGCTATCATATTCAAAATTAAGTCCAAACAGTTTGCCCTTCAGAATATGTTTCTATCTACTTTCCACTATCATTTGCCACAATGCCCTATTTGGATCGATCACATCAACATTTATTTTTCCACGTTATCTATCAATTAACTTTTCTCCCCAAATCCTTTTGCATCCCACTTGACAAGTTAACTGCCCTGAGTCCTACGCTCTGAGTTCAGTTAATGCCGCCTTGGTCAGGCCATTGTGCTCGTCCTTAATCCAGACTGATTATGTGCTCAGTTTTGTGTTTCTGTAGCACTGCATGGAAATTAGGTTTGTTATTTTTTCTCTTTCTAATATGTGACACTCATTAAATGTTAACTGGATGAATGAATCAATAACTTTTTCTAGGTTAAACATCCTCACATATATGTATAGTTTAGACTCCTTGCTATCCTGGCTGTTCTTGGTATACTTTCCATTTTGTCAATACTGTCCTTTAATTGAGGTGTATTATGACCAGCAAGAGATGAACAAGAGACATAATTCTGTATTGAGAGATTGTGAACTTTAAAGTCAGAAATGGTTTAATATCTCATTTCATTCAGTTGTTACCTATGTGATCATGGAAAATTGACCTCATGGGGTCTTGGTTTCCTCATCAGCAAAGTATGAATAATAGTATCCAACTATGGGATTATTGCTAAGATTAAGTGAGATAGTATAAGTAAAGAGTCTAGCAAATAGCAAGGTAATATTCCGTTCTTTACATTAGGTTCATATTCTAGAACTTGTCCCATTGTTGCAATATGTAACAATTGTGCTAAAATGTTTATGAAATAGACTTCCAGAATTAGATTTGGAGTTCTACTCTTTTGATAGATATAGAAATACATTTATATTTTGAAGCAGTGGAGTATAGAATGTTAGTACTGTTTAAGTTAAAATATTGGAATAGGAAGCATATTGCATATTTTAACTCAATTTTTGTGGCTGCTTATTGTTTAGCATTACAGTGCTCACGCAAGAGGTTGATCAGAAACACAGTCATGTTTTTCTGACTGTTGTGAACTGTGTTTAACAAACTTTGTGAAAAGTGTCTTGAGTAATTTTTCCATTACGATGAGAAATTATGATGAAAGCTTTACCACTCATATTGAATTGGTGGGATCAGTTAGCCACTCTCTCTGCAAAGTAATGCCTGCCATTTAAGTCCTTACATTGATGTTCTACCCAATGCCTAAATCATCTCAGAATTCAGTTTAACTGGAAAACTCTACATTAAAAATAGAATAAAGCTGAAATTTCAGTGGCTGGCATATTACAGACAAAAATTGAGGGTACAATATCTAAATCCTGTCCATCTACAATGGAGACTGGTGATTCCACAGCTCTCGGTGGCTGGAGCAGAGTATAAACCAAAAAAAAAAAAAAAAAAACCATTGCCGTCAGTTGATTCTGACTCATTGCAACCCTACAGGACAGAGTAGAACTGCCCAAGAGGGTTTCCAAGGAGCAGCCGGTGGATTTGAACTGCTGACCTTTTGGTTAGCAGCCAAATGCTTAAGCACTGCGCCACGAGGGCTCCAGTAATATGTGTACAGTATATGTTATTACTACCTTTATAATATTTTGAGGATCTACCAAGTTAGTACATAAATTTACACTTGGTGTTGTTAGGTGCCATCGAGTCGGTTCTAACTCATAGCAACCCTATAGGACAGAGTAGAACTGCCCCATAGGGCTTTTAAGGAGCAGCTGGTGGATTCGAACTGCTGACCTTTTGGTTAGCAGCCGAGCTCTTAATCACTATGCCAGCAGGGCTCCAAAATGTACGCTATGAACTATCAAATGATATATGTTTTTGGTAGTGTCCTAGGTAAATAAATGAACTAGGTTATAACGCTCACATATCTTGAAGGTGAAGACATTTCACAACGTATTTGTCCTTGGTTAAAAATGTTTCCTGAGTGGCAGAATATATACACTCATAATCAAAATACAATTATATTTCTTCTATTCTAAATTCCATTTAAATTGTTTTCTACAAATTTTGAAGATAGATTTATGTCATTGAAAAGTTCACTGGTTTAAGCTTCAGCGTAGAGGTCACGTCATGAGGAATATGTTTAATATTTCAACAGCATATTCTCCTAGAAAAAATGTTATAGCTTTAGATTCCCGTTAGTATCTGGGGCAGTGACTTCAAGTCTTACGGGCTATCTGGGGAGCCGTTGACTTGATCACAGAATCTTCTGAAGGATATTGGTCTTGAATTATGGTTTTCAGTAACGTTTTAGGCATCTGGAGTGAAATATTTATATCTGGAAGTTCATAATAAAAATTAATTCCAGAGTTCACAGGTTTTTTGTTTGTTTGTTTGTTTCCCTAAACAGTTATTGTTTTTTAAGGAAAAAAAATTTTTTTATATTGACTTAAAGTAGTGATTCCTCCCCACCAACTGTTTCATGAAGAATACTTGAGGTGCCTTAGAGGGGTGAGTGTTGGTGTGAATGGAAGTGGTGTGACTAGCTGAACTCCGGGGCCCTACCCTCCTCCTCAGATCAGAGCAACTTTACTCTCATTTGGTGTATACATTAAGGATCTGACTAATATTTTAGTTGTTGTTGTTGTTTTAATATTCAGCTTTTAAAACCAAATAAATAGCAGAATTTTAAACCCACTGGCATAAAATAAAGCTGCCTTATTTTCCCACAGGGGATGATAGAGAATTGCCCTTGAAACAATATACCATCCATTTAATCACGGAGAATGAGAACCTTATCTATTTTGTTTACATACATTCTTAGCTTCTTATTTAGAAGTATTAGAACCATTGTCAGCACTTGCTTCAGTAGGAAAAATATGAAGCCATTTTGCTAGATCTGTAATTATGCCCAATCCAAGTACTGCATTGTTATCAGACTTTAATATTTGTAAGCAACATTTCTGCTCCAGCCTTCTACCTTACTCCCACAGATTGTACTCTTGCCATTCCCACCTCCACCCGCTTTTATAGAGCTAGAACCATCGGATCCCTCTCACCCTACCCAACCAACCTCTCAGCCTGACATGGTACCCACTCCACTGGACACTTGTGACTTAATCACTTTGCACAGTCTTTTCTGTGGTTGGGTTTTGTTGACATACAAATGCTTGTGTTTCTCTGCTCACTAATTGGTGAAAACTTTCTGTAAAGCTATGTGTGATTTTTAAGTGTTCAATTATTTATTTTTGAATTATTTTTACATATCTGGGTGTTATATATTATTTCCTAAAAGTAGTATTTCCTATGATTTATGGTATGCTGCTCAGCTTTAGGAGAAATGTGAATGTTTTCTATTTTAATTTTTTTAAACGCCAAAACTTTCATTCATATCCAGAGTTTAAAATCCACCAAAATGATCTGAATCGTTCAATGCAATTACTATGAAATATTAAACATACTTAAACCATTGCCATTGAGTCATATTCTGACTCATAGGGACCATGTAGGGCATATGGAACTGCCCCACAGGGTTTCCAAGGCTGTAATCTTTACGGAAGGAGACTGCCACATCTTTCTCTGGCTGATGGGTTCGAACTGCTGACCTTTGGGTTGGCAGACTGTTGCTGGGCTCCATGTAGAATGCTATATATAGGACTTTATAAACTTTTGTATCATTCTTGCAAAGTTTCTTGCAGAATTAACAATTTTGGAAGAGTCTCCAAGGCAAGTATAACCTCATGGGGAGGTAGTCCCCTTTTTACTGAGTTAACTTCTACTAGGTCTTCTCATCAGCTTACCCTCTCATTTCCTTAGGAAGCCTTCAGTGATCCCCTGGGTCAGATTAAGTACCTCTGTTGTACTCTCGTATAGTACCCTTTACCTCTCTTTGATAATATTTATTATAGTTGCAATTTTTCATGCATTTTACTATGAATATTTAATTAATGTCTATCTCTCTATTAGACTGTGAATTCCTTGAGGGCAAAGAGGATAACTCTTTTTGTTCATCATTTTATCCTTAGTGCCTGCCCTAATGATGAACCTACCAGGTTCAAGAAATGTGTTAAATAAATTTGGATGAATTCATGAATGTGAATTATTTTACTCACTTGAAATTATGTTAACCCCTAACTTTATTAAAGGATACAAAAACCTAACACATTATGGATATTTTTATTTATATGTAAATTACGTTCTTTCTCATATTACTTTAAAAAATATGATGGAAATTTCTGTCCTCTCTTTTTTAAAAAAGTGAGAATTGCTTAAAAATCTTATGAGTTTAAGAACTCAATATTCCATTTAAATTTACCATTTACACTTACCTACTTTGGTTAAAACTTTGTTATTTAGAAAATACCATTAAGAATAGCAAAGAAAACTAAAGATTGATAAAGGAAGCATAATCCAAGTATCCCACACTTGCACACAATCACATTCTACTCAGCTTATATTTTTAAAAGAAATATTTAAGATAAGCGGGGAGGTTAAGGGTATTAGCACAAATATACTTTAAATTTTAATTGATATTAAAGGATTCTTGTTCAGGAGAAAGATGTGGCAGTCTGCTTCCATAAAGATTATAGCCTTGGAAACCTTGTGGGGCAGTTTTACTCTGTCGTATAGGGTTGCTATGAGTTGGAATCAATTCAAGGAAAACAGGTTTTTTAGTTTGTTTTGGTATACACAAATATATAAAAATTAATTTTGTTTATTAACAAAAAAGAAAAAACTGTATTTTTTTTGGAAGAGCCTTGAACCATGTTCAAATTTCAGATGGCAGACTGTTCTTCGAATTCCTTTAAAATATTATATAAAAATAAAGGTTGTCTTGTTCTTGTTTTTGTTTTAAAAAAGATTCTTGTTAGGAAATTGTTGATTAGTTTTTCTCAAGGGGAGGGGGCATGAATTATTTTGGAAATGGCATAAAGATAAACTAGGCTTAGGTATAAGGAGCCCTGGTGACACAACAGTTAAGCACTCAGCTGCTAACCAACAGGTTGACAGTTTAAAACCACTCAGTGGTCCCATGGGAGAAAGATCTGGTGATCTGCTCCCATAAAGATTAGTCAAGAAAACCTTATAGCATAGTTCTACTCTGTCACATGGGATCTCCAGGAGTCAGAATCGATTCAATGGCAGCTAATAACAACGACAAGCCTTCAGGTGCTAATCCCCCCCAACAGGACTGTCAGAATGGGTCAGCATGCCTGCTATGGAGCAAGAGTTCTTAACAAAACATGTTTGTCTCAAACTTATACCTCCCAAAATACTGGGGCAACTTCCTAAAATAACAGCTGAAGAAGAAGTACACACATCGGCTTCAGCATAAATTTTAATACAAGAAATAAAATACTAGACAATCAGTGAGAAAAATTGTTTCCACCAGTCAGACTGAGGTTTCAAGAAATACAGCTTGAGACAAAGAGAGATAACTGAAATGTGTTTGTCAAAATGAGTACCTACTTCCTGCCTTCATTACAATCTATTTATCCTTTTCCCGTAATATCAATCTGCTGTACAATTTTATTTTGGAAGGAAGCAGACAATTTCAAAATACATGGCTACCTTACACTGTCTGAACCAAGACAAGTACATGCTCTGATTCAGCATATCCACCAAGTCTGGTTACTTTTTGGATTCTGAAAAGTTGGGAAGAAAGATAGATAGTAGACTTTATAATAGACAGTTTATTCCATGAATAATTTCCATGGATAGATAATGAAATATTTAGACTTCCAAGAATTATAAAAGAATTTTAAGTGTTGTATTCTCCATTCTAGGATTACATGGTCATACTGAATGTTTAGATTCATATTTGGTATTTAATACGAATTCTTTATTTGCTTAAAGCTAGAAAAAAAAGTCTCGTAATATCCTCCTTGAAATAAAATGAAGTTTATAATTTGACAGCATTTTGAATAGCAACCAAAGCTTTGAATTTAATGCAGACAGATAAAATCTCTGGAGTCCGAGCTTGACAGGTGAGCTGGATGGTCTTTGTCCAAAGCTAACCTTTTCTTTATTCATTCTAAATGGTTGGGAGTTTTCTTAATTGGAGTAGATTTCATACATAAAAAGCTATCTTCACTCCATTTACCATTGATTTCTAAAGGTCTGACCTCTCATATTTTTCAAAGCCATGGGTTAACCTTTTTTGCCTGAAGTAGAATTGCACCTCATAATGACATTTCCATTTTCTAAAGTAATGCAACCGAAGAAGCAGGACTAAAATGGCCTGTGACATTAACCTATGGCACTTAAGAGGATAACATCATTTACTTGGTTTGATACAGAAAAAAAGAAAAAACACAATTTTATTTTCTACTGACAAAAAATGAAGAGTATGAACTCTTTCTTTCAAACATCCTCTCAAAATCTTTTCTCTGTAGAGTATGGCAAGCTCAAAGTCATAGAGGTCACTTCACCTCTCTTCATTGTCAGTTGCTCAAAGTCATAATCCTGCTCCATGAAAAAGTTACTTCTTTCTTTCAATCAAATTAGGGAAATTGACAGTTAACAGAAAAGCTTTTTATTTCACACCGTGATGTCGAAGACAGTCATTGAACCAGCAAGTGCTTTGACCTGACATAAGAGTTCTGATTTTATCATAATTGCTGGGCAGATAATTTGTCAAATAAAGAGTTCTTCAGCTCAGACTCTTAGCTTAGCTTCATCTTTTATGACATACCCATAGATCACTGACGTCACAAACCATCTCCAACATAAGATAGTTATTCATACTTATCACAACCAAAACATATTAATTTTGTATTAAATATCTAAGCCCCCTCTTTTTACTTATTGACAAAATATATTTTATTTCTTTAGTATTATCTGCATCTTAGAAAAAAAACAAAAAACCACCCATTGCCACGAGTCAATTCTAACTCATGGCAACCCTACAGGACAGAGTAGAATGCCCCATAGGGTTTCCAAGGAGCGCCTGATGAATTTGAACTGTTGACCTTTTGGTTAGCAGCCAAGCTCTTAACCACTATGCCACCAGGGTTAGTGCGTCTTTTATTTTGTTTTTTTCAAAACTGTTGATTCTGTTATAATACATGAGGGCTGGATCTAGGGTGAGTCAAGTGAGGCACTCATCTCAGGTGCAGAACTTAAGTGGGGGTACCCCCAAACTCAAGATAAATGATACTTTAATATTTTAAAATATCACAAATGGTATTTTAAATAGTAAAAATTAATCAAAAAATTCATCATGAACAAAATATCAAAATTTTAAGTAAAGCCATCACCATGCTGAACCATATTAGAGGTGCAACAAAAGGAAAAATGTACACCCCATATACATTTCTTTTTGTATTTTTTTAATGGCTAATTTTTTTCCAGAACATCATAGTAATTGGGGGAAAAAAGTTAAAGAGTTGAAAAATAGGTGTATTAAAACTCATAGCATTGTTTTATGTTTAAATGCTTTATATCAAAACAGAATTTATTATAATTTTACTTCATTTAAGCTAATTAAAGTTATTTTCCATTGTCATTTGGTCAAGAGAGATTGTTAAGCATGGCAATTTTTAAAATTCAAAACAAGATAAGCAAAGAAGTAGATTTTGAAAAAAATGGTTGATGAATTTGCTTCCATTCAAGCCAGGTTACACATATTTCCCTTTTCCTCAGTCCCCAGCATGGCTCCACAATACACTGCAATGCATATAATAACTCTTTGTTTATAAAACAATTTAACTGTTGCCAAAAAGGATATGTGACACTATTAAATCAAATTAAAATTCAAAGCAAAAGTTAAAAAACAAGACAGAGGATTGTTTTATATGGATAATAAAGACAGTTTTTAAATATCACAATATAGTACCTACAGATATATACAAAATATGTTAAAAATGAAAAAAATAGTGAATTGTAATTGTAGTATAAATACCTTAGCATTAGTCTAAAATAGAATGTAACTCGATGAGAGAATTTTAATAACAGAGGGAAAGGTATGAATTAATGGCTAGATATCAACTTGGCCAAATTTTTAAAAATGCAGTAAATTTTAAGTAGCACCAATTGTACAAACTATTTTCTGATGGCAAGGAATAAGAACAGAAACAATATTTAAAGCAAAAAGTAAAAATCAGAAATTACTACCTGTTTTTGAAAAAAAAAAAAAAATTATAAGGATTTTAATGGTTTCCCCAGGGGAATACCTGAAATAAAGGAGGAAGAGTAGTGATTTTCTAATTAAAAATACCTACAGCCAGGAAATGACAATATCTTCAAAGTTGTGATAGCAAGTATGTCAGAAGTTCTCGAATATTTCATATGCTCAAACAAGAATAAGTTTTTAAAAATTAAAAATTAAAAAGTCCAAAATTGTGCTGAATGTCATTCTTCATCATATCTGGCATTGTTTTATTTTAAAAGTGAGAGAAAAAAGAATGAAGCTAAGAGCAAAGGAAAGGAAAAAAACGTTCTTTTCTCGACATCACTTAGTCATCAGAATCTCAATATATGATTGATTATAACATCCCTTAGTTCCTTTAGGAATCTGCTAAACAGACAGCCACAGAATGAAAAAAAAAAAAAAAAAAAAAAGGAATTTCCATGGAAATTTTTAGTCACCATTATTTGGATTACATGTATTACAGATGAAATGTGTATGATAGATTTCATGGCCCTAGTAAGATTTCCTGACAACTCAAAATATATTTTTAATTGAACCTTCTGTACATTTATTTTTAAAACGTCAGATGCATTATATCTTTCTAGTCATTTACCTACAAATGTTAAGTACCACAATTTAGAAAACAAAAACAGCAACACAACAACAAAAAAAAAATGATTTTATGTGACCATCTTTTAAAACGGTGTGTAAAGCTGTAAATGGGTTTCACAGCAATTCAGCAAACTGCAAATTACAATGAATAATAAATGAACACACGGCCAGCTCCATAGGATGTTTCTTAGCAAGAGGAGTGTCTTGTAGAGTTCAGAATATTCATGTCTATAAAATCATTTAGCTGTTGTTCCTACAATTTAAATAATGAGGTATTTGATTGTTACTAATAAACAATTTATAGCTCTGAATTATGTCCAGAACTGAAAAGCAAACTGTTTTATCCCAGGAGTTTGTAATGTCTCATATATAAAACCATGTAGAGCTCAGAAACACAACCGGAGGCTATCAAAGGAGCCAGCCATTAGGTGTCCATCTGACTTTGAAGATTGATTTCTCTAGGGCTGGGAGCATCAGAAAAGCAACTGAAAGCATTTGCTACTTTCCATTGCTACTGTTTACCCCGAAGATCTATTAAAGTTAGTTGTAGCCTTCAGGTATTCCACAGACTGACAGGAGAGCTCTTCATTATCTGCTGTTACTCTCCATAACTGTACACATGAAAACTTCTCTTCAAATTTGAAACATCAGCAAAGGTGTTAAGCCTTATGAAAAATAGCATTACTTTACAGACCAGTTGTAGTGCTGGCTGCCAGTCTGTCAAGAAAACATGAGCAATTAGTGAAAGGTATTAGGTTTCATATCACAGCAGCAAAGACAAAGAGGTAGTTTGAGTATGTATTGATATCCAGTTTTCTTAGCTTTAAGGTATTATGAAAGCGTCTTCAAAAAGACGGAATTGAAATATCCTAGTCCTGTGATACAGTAAAATAAGCTTTTATATCAGCCTTCACCCTCTCCCCTCACGTATCGCTTTGGTAAACTATAAGAATTCGGGAAGTGTGCACCTAAGCTGTCACGTCTTTGGTGAAAGTCAGTTTGTTTCCAGCAGGGCTATGCTACATACTTGTTAATACAGCATCAGACAGAGTAACGTATCAACCTATGATCTACCATTAACGTTGGGTTGGATTTGTTTATCAGTTTATTTAGCTGCCTGGCACAGCCCTAAATAAAAGATTCTTGAATAGAAACATCCTACTCCTTTATGTATATAAAAATTCAGGACTGAGTCCCCTCTCAAATTGTTTCTTGCCGAATGCCTAGATTATCTGTCTCCCTTCCCTGGTGGCACAGTAGTTAAGAGCTCGGCTGCTAACCAAAGGGTCGGCAGTTTGAATCCACCAGCTGCTCCCTGGAAACCCTATGGGGCAGCCCTACTCTTTCCTATAGGGTCACTATGAGGTGGAATTGATTCCATGGCAGTGGGTTTGGTGGTTTTCGTTGTTGTTGTTGTTCCATTCCACAGCCACAGGCCCTTAGGCTTTTGGCCTCTCCCTACTCCTTGAAGTTTCCTGTATGTCACAAATTTCAAATTATATTGCTCATCTTTGTAACATACACACATGTCTACGTGTATATGCATGCAAGCATATGCACACATACACACATAAATACAATACTGTTCCTAGTTCTCAAATTTGGGATAGTTGTTATTAGGGAGGGAAATGGCTCATAAGTGGTTCCAGGAAGGGAACAAATCTCTGGAAGTCCAAGACAAACTGTTTAGGGATAGGTGTACCCTTAGATGGAGGATTACATGTGTAGAATGAGATCATGTCTATTTCCTCTCTGTGAACTATATTAATAAGGAGTACATTTAGAAGTACTATGTCCCTGATGCAAGATCATTAGATTCTGGTTATGACCCACAAAGAATTATATTTCTTGTATATCAGAATGTTGTTTTTGACTGAAATCTTTGTAAGACTTGGAGTTTTTCATACGACTTTTTATTCATTAGTTTGTGTTCTTTAAATAAACAGTTTATATTCATTAAAGTCCCAAATATAAGATTTAAAATAAAAAACCAATAGTTTATCTAGAATCAGGGAAATTACTACCAAAAAATAAGGTAGACTGAGCTTTCTGTAGTTCCGCAAACACTCCTTTATTTGGAACTGCTTTACACTTTATATGTTCTTAAATTACAGCTGTCCTTACTTTGCAGTATGTCTGTTTCTAAGACCTTTTACTTTGGTTGGTGAATTACTCAAGCTCAGGCCAAGCATCCTATTCTTCTTTATCTCTAGCGCATGATACAGTACCTAAATAGAAAAAAAAAAAAAAAATTTAAGTTAATAAATTAAAATATTGATTTTTCAACAATAGCTTTTTAATTGCTTTATCTCTATCACACTAAAAAATATTTCCTGTGGAGTGGCAGGTGGTAGAGGTATTCCCTCTCCTCTGGTAAGGTAAGTTTCCTGTGTATATGAACTGAAGAATTAATTATTTGGATTATAAATGAATAAATTTATATTTTACTTTGCTTTTTCTACATTCCCTGTGGGGAATTTCTAGAGCGGAGACCCTCTGTATGCATAATGGTGCAATGTACATGGGTTAGGAAAATAGAAATATGAAGTGCTGAACAGCTTGAGCTAGGGAAAATGTCAAACCCTGACTCTATAGGCAAAATTCGAAGAGTCAAATCATAAACATAGCCAACAGCACACTCATCTAAAAATACTATCCAGACCGTTTTTTTGAAATCGATATTCTTGGGTTTGATTACGTAGAAAATTCAGTACAATGGAAAAAGTCTACACACTTCTACCATATATAATAATCAGTCATGCCACGACTCGGTAATTGACTTCAGATAAATCAGTTGATCCTAATAATTTCAAACATTCCAGAATGCAGGGCTTCCTCCATTCATTCCTCTGTTTTAGGAACCATATTTTTTACCTGTCACCACAAAATTATGAGTCTCTCTAGGCACATCTTTTAACCCTTAGTTGTGTCTTAAATGTGTTTACTGTTTGTTTGATTTATTAGTTTTTTCTTGTTCAATTATGCTGATATATTGTGAAGCTAACAAACATAAAACTTCCACTTCTTGTGGAACAATAAACATAGATTTCACATCCATAGTAGAAAAAGCACTGCACTGGACTCAAGAAACCTGTCTTTCTTTCCCCAGTGTGCTGTAAGGATACCTTGGAAATATCACTTCAGCATTCTGATTTCTGTGTATACAAAGCAAAGTGTTTGAGCTCAATGGTTTCTGAAATATCTTCTAACTAAAAGAGTATGCATTAGTTTAGAATTAACTTTAAAATTGTACATTTTTTTTCATAATTAACAAACTTTCATGTAGTATGTGGCTTGAGAATTTTTTCTGAGTGCTTTTAACAAAGCAGATGAACAGTTACTTTCAGATTTTTTCAAGATTGCTTTATACAAATTTATTAAAATAAATCAAAGGGAACTACTGAAAGAATCATGGTAATCATAGATGACTCTCAATTTCATAAATTTACATAGTAGATAGTAACATTTATTGGCATTTAAACTGTGGGCCCAAAAGGAACATCTTCTCCTTTAACAAGAGTATGTTTAGCAATCATAATTCACTGCAAGAGCACTGCAGTTGCTTTGCAGAGACAAATGATTTTCTTCTCTCCACCTTGCTGTACTTGTTAATATTAATCTAATGTTTATTACAACTGTTCCTATTTGAAGACTAAGTTTTTGATAGAAAAGAGTATATTATTGATAGTGACTATTAAGAAGAAAGAGGCACCAAAAAACTAAAAATAGAGCTACTGTAAACCAAATCAAAAAAACAAACCCAATGCCGTTGAGTCTATCCTGACTCATAGCGACCCTGTGTGACCCAACAGTTCCACTCCTATATATATACATATCCAAAAGAATTGAAAGCAGAGACTCAAACAGATACTTGTACACCAGTGTTCATTGCAGCACTATTCACAATAGCCAAAAGGTGGAAACAACCAAAATGCCATCAGTGGCTGAAAGGATAAAAAAAATGTGGTACATACATACAATGGAATACTATGCAGCCATTAAGAGAAATGAAGTCTTATACATGCTACAGTATGGATGGAGCTTGAAGACATTATGTTGAGTGAAATAAGTCAACCACAAAAGGACAAATATTGTATGACCTCACATATAAAAATACAAGAACAGGAAAAGTATACAGACCAAAGTTTATTAGTGGTTACCAGAGATGAGGGGGAGGGGAAAGGGTTAGTGCATATAGAGCAATGAGTTTCGGTCTACAGTGATGGAAAAATCATATTGATTAAGGGTAGGGCTGCACAGCTAATTAATGTAATTGCTCTGAATAATTGTATGCCTGTAAAAAATGGGATTGTCAAAAGTTGTGTGATACGTATATTTACAACATGACCAAAAAAAAAAAAGAGTAACTGCTGAGGCTGCTTATGGACAACCAAACACCCCATGGGATGGGATTTGGTTCCTTAGTTTTGAGGTTTAGGGTCATGTTTTCATGGGCCATCCTAGTTAATTGCTCTAATATCATATTTAGTGCTTCTGTTCTACCTCCTAGTTTATTGAGTAGTGCCCAAGGTCTTAAAAGCTTAAAGCAGCCATTCAAGGTACAACAGTTGGTCTGTATTCACCTGGAGCAACAGAGGAAGAAGGAGAATCAGGAATAGAAGGAGGAAATGAAACACGTGGCTAATTGCCTCCATGAACATCTGTTCCTTTGTCATGAGGCCAGATGAACTGGGTGGTGTCTGGCTACCGTTACTGAACATTTTGATCAAAGATTCTATAGAAGAATCATAATCAAAAGGGAGAAAATACAGAACAGAATCTCAAATTCTCACGGACTCCAGACTTTCTGGATCCATGGAGGCTGGGTGAACCCCTGAAACTATTGCCCCGAGATAATCTGTAAACCTTAAACCAACAAAAAAATTCTCAACAAAAACAACAAAAATAAAATAAATCATTAATAGAAAAGAAGAAAGATGAGCATATAAAAGATAAAGTACAAAACTGTTGTGTTGTAGGTTGAGGTGATATTGATTTTAATAAAAATTGTAAAGGAAAACTTGTTGACAAAGTAAGGTGTTCACTCAATAGACCTATGCCAGTTCTGACAATTAGAACTCAGTATAACACCACATTTTTTTTCTTTTCAGAGTACCATCTAAACTCCACTGGATAATAGTTTATGTTTTAGTTTTTCTGACTTGTTTTAATATGTTTGCATTAAAAAGTAGGGCAAGTATAAGTTAACAAGAATGGAAATTTTATTAATATTAATAGCTGCCATTTACTGAACTCCCATGGGAACTGCCCAGGACAGTTTCATTAGTTACTTCTTAAAACCTTCTGAGGTACAAATGAGTTAACTTAGATTCAATGAGGTAAATAACCTGCTCGTGTTTACCCACCTAATTAAAGGATGTTTTACGGTGAAGAGAGTACAGCTCCTCAGTTGCACAGACACCTTCTAAGATCCTGAATGGGAGAAGGGGCTCTGTCTTGTGGTTATATATACTTTATATTCGTTAAAATCTTGCAGTTTGTATTTATTTTCTCATTCAATATAAAAGTTCACTTTTGTACCTAAATTTATATTTTAACTTTGTGTTTTTCCTTCTTAGAGAGGGCCCCGAAATTGTACACACTTCAGGTCCCACAAAACCTGGAAGAGTTCCTACAGGAAAGAAATAACTAGCCTGGGCTCCAGTCTTGAAGACTCTCCAGACTGCTTTTATCACATGCCTCACAATCTTAGGGAGCTACCACTCTAGTAAAGGGGATATTTTTTGTGCAAACAGCCAGCAATTATAAGAGGTGATTAGTGTTACAAGCCACTTATATCACGATATTGTGAAAGGTTTGTAATTGTCACACCCTGCAAACTTCCTTGAGAGGGGCTGAGAACAGCTTGTGAGTGGGGTGTTGTGTGGTAGACAGTCATGTGAGGTTCAGTTAAGGAAACAATAGAAATCCAGCTCACATTTGCCTTATTTTTCTCTGGGGTTTTAGGTCTTGATCTTACCACTTATTAGTTCTACTCATACCATATTTATTGAATTTATATGCCTTCAGAGCTCTTTTACAGCTGGCAGAGTCTGAAAATTATTGGTAATTATTATTAATGGGCAGGAACATTTTCTGTAGAAATTAAAAATCCTTTGATGTCACGGCATAATAGCTAGTTCACAGGGTTGACTCTTTCATCATTCACATTTTCTCTTTAGAAATAAGCTTTGCCGCATGGCCTTATTTATATAGAGAGAATGGAAGGTTTTTCCTTCCTTTATTTGGGCTTCAAATGTGCTTATGCCATCAAGAAAGAGCCTGGTAAACTCTGCTTCCCATCACAGACAAACCTTTGGTACTGCTTTACTTGTGAATTGGTATTGATGGCTCCTGAATTGTGAAATACTGCTACAAGTAACAGACCAGACAATTTAATACTTAAGTCACTCTATCCCTTTTCTTTGATTTGCATCCATCTTATTCGAAAGTGACACAGTGTTATTGATTCCATTCAACCCGTAAAAGAGAAGATAAGAAAAACGAAAATGTGACAGAGATAAGAGGTTCGCAAGGTGATCCATGGATAGTGCCTAAAGGGAAGAACTGGTTCCAAGGATAACTGGGGTTTCAGTAAATGGTGTTAAGAGGCAGTATTGAGAGAAGTATCTAGAAAAAGCATTCTGAGGTTACCTTTACGTAGTTGAGAATCTGTTCTGCTACTCTTTCCTTGGTAGTAATTTAGGGATTTTGATGTATCTCTCATCTTTTATGTTTCTCTGTGCAAAGCAGATTACACTGATGTTACAGTTGATAACCATCAATTTCAATGACTATTTGCTACTCAATACTGGTTAACTAAAATGTCAAAATACACTCTCAAACCAAAAAAAAGCAAACCTGTTGCCGTCAAGAATGATTCCAACTCATAGTGACCCTACAGGACAGACTAGAACTGCCTCATAGGGTTTCCAAGGAGCAGCTGGTAGATTCGAACTACTGACCTTTTGGTTAGCAGCTGTCATGGATTGAATTGTGTCCCCCCAAAATATATGTATCAGTTTGGGTAGGCCATGATTCCCAGTATTGTGTGATTGTCCACCATTTTGTCATCTGATGTGATTTTCCTGTGTGTTGTAAATCCTACCTCTAGGATGTTAATGAGGTGGGATTGGTGGCAGTTGTGTTAGTGAGGCAGGACTCAATCTACAAGATTGGATTGTGTCTTGAGGCGATCTCTTTTGAGATATAAATGAGAGAAGTGAGCAGAGAGACAGAGGGACCTCATACCACCAAGAAAGCAGCACCGGGAGCAGAACGTGTCCTTTGGACCCAGAGTTTTAATTCAATTATTGTATTTTTCTGTCCTACACTTTGCATTTGACTATTTTTAAAATAGGTTTCTATTCTCTGCTGAATTTCTCCCTTGTGTTGTTTCCATTGTTTGGGAAAGATTAATCACAGTTACTTTAAAGTACAGGTCTGATAACTTAGATGTCTGGACCTTCTATATCTTAGTATGCTGAGCAACTCTATATAATTGATAAAGGATAGGATTTCTTTCTGTGTCCGGTATTTAGTTATCATTGCTTTTATTTATAATGTTTATCTTAGATATAGTTAATTTTAACAGAAGATGAGATTTGGAATCATTATTTATTTCTAAAATTATTTTATTGAAATTTCTATTTGAATTATATTTACCTGTATTTTCTGTTAGTCTTTGCTAAAATTGTTGAATATATTTATGTATATATATATACATATATATATATTTATGCTTTATTTAAGCTAATCCTCTGAGTAGTTGGAATGCTGCATGAGGGCAGTAACAGCATCACTTTGAACACCATGGTCTGTCTAGTGCCTAGTACAGTACTTGGCAGCCAGCTGCTACTTGCTATCCATTTATTGGAAGCCTATAGGGTCGCTCTGAGTTAGAATTGACTCGATGGCAACAGGTTTTTTTGGTTTTATAAATGGATTCATAAATGATTCCAGGATAAAATTACTTTCCATATTAAGTTTTCACACCTAGAAACATAAGCCTGTCCATCTGTTCTGATATAAACATCTCTTTTATAAGTCAGTGTAAATTAAAAATCTCTACATTCAAACTTTAATTTGCATACAAATTACCTAAGAATCCTGTACAATTGTAGATTCTGATTCAGTAGGTTCAGGATTGGACCTGAGATTCTGCATTTCTAATAAGCTCCCAGGCATTGCTGATGCTGCTGATTCCTGGATCACACTTTGAGTGAAAAAGGTCTGGATTCTTAAATAGGAGTTCTGGAAAAATTTATATTTTAACAGAATTAAAATATAGTTCCCATTGGTAGAGATTTCTCCTCACTCATAAATTAGCAGGGATAAATTTTACTAATTAGGCAACTGGGCTTTTACTGTTTATTTTCATTCATTCAACAAGTATTTATGGGGGCACTGTAGTATGTGCACTATTGGGCATAGAAAAATAACAAGACAGTGCCTACTTCAGGTACTGATACCTAACAGAGAAGAAAGACATAAACAGATAATTGCAACACACTGAGAGCTGTTATAGAATTCTCTTTGAGGGAAAAATGGTATAGAAGGCAAGAAAGCATAATATAAAACCCTTTGCTGTCTAGTTGATTCTGATTCATGGGAACTATAAAGGACAGAGTAGAACTACCCCATAGAGTTTCCTAGCCTGTGATCTTTACAGAAGCAGACTGCCACATCTTTTTCCCACAGAGAAGCTGGTGGGTTGAAACTGCCAACCTTTTGGTTAGCAGCCTTGGGGTTAACCACAGCGCCACCCGGACTCCTTGCGCAATAAAAAGAGGGAGCAAAATATGAGATAAGCTTGGAGAGAGAAGTACGGGTCAGATCATGGTGGAAGTTTTGACATATGGTTAAATTGTGTCCTTTAGTGTGTGCTAATGGGAAGGCATCAACGAGTTCTAAGCAAAAGGTGACATAAACAGACTCGCATACTGAAAAGATCCTTCTGATCTACTCAATGCAGAAACAGATTTGAGATGGGCAAAAATGGATGAATGGCTTGCAATTTTAGAATTCTAGGTGTAAAAATAAGTTGCTTGAGTGCTTTTTAGCACATTAATAAAATACTATGATCAAATGGATAACCACTAGCATTTAGACAATTAAGGGAATCAGTGACACATGAGTAATAACCAGAAGAAATGGAAATTTATATATATATATCTATATTTGAGTGAGCTCAAAACCCAAAATGTGTCATACATTTTTTTTTCCTTTTAGAAATACCTCCAAAAAATGTGGTTTAAGTTCTAAAATAAATATACTTACATTCAGTAATTTTCCCATTTTTTTCATTCATCCTCTTAGGCATATACCATATTTATGGTGAGTTCTGCTCAGAATCTTAAAATATTATCCAGTGAGTCTTACATGTGCCCATTTTCTTCTCAAGAAAAGCAAAAACTACCACGTCTTCCAGGCGCTAAAGACAAATCAGAGCTAAAGAAATCCCCATACCACTAGCCCCTGCTTTATAATTCCTTATGTCATGAAAAATGCAAGAAATCAAAGAACATAAGACTGGAATTTTTATGGTATAAAATTCTGAAAACCATTTGTCTCCAGAGAAAAAAAATCAGCCTTTGGCAAAATGAATAAAGAGCCCTCTAAGATATTGAGGTTTTCCTGTGAGAGCTGTGAATCTCGAATCACATGAGAAACAAGGAAGCTTCAAGATAGTAGCAATTATGAAAATGTAACACACCCTCTGAGAGACATTATGACACTGAAGAAAATGCCATTGAAATAATAAGTCAACCATTAACACCGTCAGAGTAAAGGAGGCCTATATGGGGAAAATAATTTGAATTCCATCACTTCTTCCAATCATCTTCACAAACATATTAGCAAGTGATGAGTCTAAAATAAAATACACATGATAAGCATGCATCCTGCTGATGACAACCTCTGGGAAAAGAAAATAAACCAGGAGGAAGATAGTGTTCAAGTTTGCTAAATTAAATCTTCATTTTCAACCATCATGGCTAACTCTGTCTTAAAATGGAATAGTCATATTTTACATGTAATTGTCTAAGTCTTTGAGCAGCTGCTGCTTGAGTCTTGGATTAGTTTTCAGGCACAAATTTCCTTCATCTATGAGTTCACTTTTCTTAGCCCTGCAGTTGATGCATATTTTGATCGTAGACTCACTGACTACTGGTCCTTTGTTGATTGCTGGTACAGTGGCCATACCATCTAGGGCTTAACTCTTCATAACTGTCAATCTAAGTGTTATATAACTTCATAGTCAGGAACTCTATTTTCTATCCACTTGATAACTCATACAAGATGTCAGTTTTTTGTTTTTTTTTTTAAATTCCAAGTCTTTTCCTTTGAGGATTTGTATAAACAGCTGTCTTCTGCTACCTCCTGCAGCTCACCAAGTATTTATTAAGGAGCAATACCAGTTATACCTTAAAGATACTTTGAAAAATACTTTCATAACTTTTTTATTGGTAGTCTAGCACTGTGCTAGGCACAGTGGAAACTACAGAAGGAATATGGCAAAACGCCTGTCGAGTGGTTAAAAATCATTACAGAAATATATTTGCATACATAAAATACTTAGTGAACAATATAGGATGCAATTTAACCATATGTCAAAACGTGAGACAGATAATGTGAAAAATCCTCTTGAATCCGTATAACATAAGAAGAGTTTTTGAGTGAGCACAATTAATCTGGTTATTGAAGGAGAGTCAGGATTTACCTATTATAAGGTATAGTAAGGTATATTAAGCTAGAATTCACCTATAGTAAGGTCTTTGAGGTCAACCACAAGGTGATTCCAAGCCGCCTTTCCTTTTCTATATTCTATATTTCCTGTTTTTGTTCCCGTTGTCTCTTCCTATTTCTGGAATTTCCCAATCTCACACTGGTACCTATCAACTTCCAGACCCATGATTTCCATTTCTACCTATCCAACTCAAACCCCATTATTTTCATCAAGCTTTGGGTTCCCAGTAAGATTTTAGCATCTTTCTCTAGGGTCCCAGTGTACCACTTTTCTCCCATTCTCCCACAAAGCTCACCTTACTATTTATAAGTATTAAATGTTAACTTGGGATATAAGCCAAGCACTGTAATTTGATGCATATTTTTAAAGGTACATTGATAAGGTATATATCTTCTCACTCACTATTCAAAATAATGCTTATGGAATACTATATGAAGTTTACCTCATGGCAGTTTTAACAATTGGGTTACATAGAACTAACCTCAAAATTTGTTGAGAATAATCAACAAATTAATTACTTTCTGTCATATTTTTAAAAAGGAGATAATAAATGTTCATCCTTTTTTCCTACTTTATAAACTACTTGAATTTTCCAGTAATGATAATGTATGTGAAGCAAAACTCCATCCCACCTCCAACATCAGGTATTTTACACTTAGTAATCCATGGATAAATGAGGAGATACATAATTATGACTGACTCCTTGGATTGGCAGTGAGATCTGGATGTTTAAAATTCTGGGCACTTATAATATTTATTAAATTGTTCAGTTAACCAGATATTGATACAAACAAGTGATATGTACTAAATAATTAGAAAGGTTACTATATTAGTTGGAGCATTTGTTTTAAAGAAAATTGTTGATCTGAAAGTCATGCCTAGAGGTAAGGTCTTGGAAGAAGTACAAGCCAGAATGCTCCTTAGAAGCAAGGATAGTGAGACTTTGTCTCGCTTACTTTGGACATGTTATCAAGAGGGACGAGTCCCTGGAGAAGGACATCATACTTGGTAAAGTAGAGGATCAGTGAAAGAGAGGAAGACCCTCAACGAGATGGATTGACACAGTGGCTGCAGTCATGGGCTCAATCAAACATAGCAACGATTGTGTGCGTGGCACAGGACCAGGCAGTGTTTCATTCTGTTGTGCATGGGGTTGCTATGAGTCGGAATGGACTCGATGGCACCTAACAATAACAACATAGGCAAGGTAGATATATTAAAAAGATCATCATGGAAACTAATTTCAGTCAGGGAACGCAATCTAAGTAAATCCAGATGCAGGTCTTTGTCCCTCTGGTGTGTCCAATTTAGCCTGGAGACCATCTGTGAACTTTGAGCTCCTACAACCTTTGTACTCTAGCAAATAATGAACATTCAGGAAGGAATGCCCAGAATGATTTTAGCACTGGCATTGGTTCCTATAAAAAGAATTTGATTTGTTATGAGTGCAATTTTGGTTTAAATAATTCTCATTTCTTTCCACCAAGATAATACAAAATTGATGCAGTTGGAATTTGTAGTGTTTGCTGTCTGTTCATTCTTATTTTTTTATAGAATAAATTATTTTATGAATATTTATCTACAGATGTAACCTATAAGTTATAAATTCTTGTCTAAGCAATGGAACAATATAGCCTTCTGAAAGGAAAAGGCTTAAGGATGTAATAACTGAATGTGTGGCACCTCAAGAGTCTGGGTCGATGAAGGATACTGGTTAAGGAATCTGAAGAAACTTGTGGGTGAAATATAGATCTCTTTCCTCCAGTTAGTCCCTGGACAGGATTTGTTGAAGAAATAGATATTCAGGCACAGGATTTTCAATATCTGCCTTTGTCCTTACGGGATTGACTTGACCAAGCAATTATGAAAAGGAATAGCCATGGTAAGTAAATTCACCACGTGGCATAGTGTAAATCAAGAAATTCTAAATCTTGACAGAATGTGTGAGATGAGTTAGCAGAGTATTTAAAAAGGCTTGTGGGGAGACTCATCGTGTTGAAATGGTTATGAGGTTATTTGCCTTTTTATCTGTATAAGAACAAAAGATGTATGGACGTGGTCAGGTCTTTTATCTGTTTATTATTTGTATGCTCCATTTTATTTTATTTTTTGCTAGTTCCCAGATTACTTCATTGTATTATTGTACAATCTAGGAGTATGTCAGAAAAGCAAAAAGTCCAATGATGGAATTGGAAGTCTTATTAGGAATAAGCAAAGAAACAGAGACTGTTTTGTTTGGAGAAAAGGTGATAGCAGTTCTTAAACATTTGAAAAGCTACCAGGAAGGAATTGTTAGAATTCTTAGGAAGATTTTATAGGAATATAGGGAAGAAATCTCTAATAAGTAAAGCTGTCCAATACCAGAATGGCAGCTTTGTTAAACAATGAGATCTATCACCAGAAGTGTTCTAGTAAAAGTTAAAAATATCTTTTCCATGATATTATAAGATGGAGAAAGATTGTATTCCAGGATCTCCGCAGATCCTTCTAACTCTCAGATTCTAAGATAAAAGATAATTTTTGCACAGGATTTACGAATTATTTATGGGGCCCAAAATTACCCTGATAATTTACTAACTTGTTGTGTTCCGTCAAGTCAATTCTGACTCATAGCAGTCGTATAGGACAGAGCAGAACTTCCCCACAGGGTTTCCTAGACTGTAACCTTTATGGGAGTAGATCAGCACGTCTTTTGTCTTTTCTCCCACAAAGTAGCTGATGCGTTTGAACCGCTGAGCTTTAGGTTAGCAGCCTAGCTCTTAACTATTTCACCACCAAAAAAAAAAAAGCCGTCGAGTCCATTGCAACTCATAGCTCCTTTAATTTACTAACTACCAAAACCAAACCTGTTGCCTTTGAGTTGATTCCTACTCATAGCGACCTTATAGCTTGGGAAATACAGTTTCACTGTGAGCCATTCATCTGAATTAAAGCCTCCAAAGGTAGAATGGGAGAGAGCTGAGCTAGGATGCTAGGATACTGGGATTCTAATCCTGGCTTAGATAATGATTGTATAACTTGCAACAAATCATTTAGCTTCTGATGATCTCAAGGCCTTGGCTGTAAAATGTTGGACTATTCATCACTAAGGTGCCCCTTGGTTTTACAGTTTCCAGTTTCCATGAAAGCACAACTGTTAGTTCTCCCATTCCTCATCTAACCATCTACCTTAGTTGATTCTCTACCATTCCTTTAGAACCAACTACTCAGTGAAGCCAAGGGTATTAATGCCCTGAATTAATTTCAATTGCTATATATTATGTTTTGAAAATGCATCTTTACTGTGATCTTTAATGAAGCAAAAAAAATAATTACACCTACATGTTTCTTCAAAAAGATTAATCATGTGCCTTAAATATAAATTGGTCTCATAAATTGGTATTAATATGTCTTTTAAATTATGCCTATTTAATACTTATGGAAATTTTCAGCCATTAAAATTTAATATACAAGGAGAAATTTATACTCACACATAGAACAAATGTACATAGGAAAAAAAATCGGAAAATAGATGTTCACTATTGCCTCCCTAATTTTGAATACGATCTTAATGCTTCAGACTAAAAAGAATTTTTGATAATTAAATGATGAAATGTGAAGTTCCACAGGTAATAAAGAACAACTATCAGATTTGTGTGCATCTTCCAGACATCTTTATTGGGTGACAGATTTTTAAAGATAAAACTGATTATCTGATTTTATTAACGGGGACTGTCTTTTCATCATAATTAGAAATATTCAACATTGATAAAATCCAGTTATGTTTTCTCCTTTTCTAACTTAATTTAGGACTTTCTTACATATGCTGTATTTTCCAAACAAATTATTATAAGAACATAATCCAATTATTAAGAAATTTGTACTTTTATAGATTATATTTTATTATCAAAATCCCAGATATTCTTTATGCAACTCTACATCTTGGAATTCAGGCTATTAATTTTTGGAGATTCTGCTCTTAGCAGAAGCTATTTCTCAATATCTAATTCCTACACAGAATACCTTGCACTGTGCTTCTTCATCTTCTCAGTGTTGTCTTCAGTGATTTAAGATAAGTACATGGAAGACAACCTTTGTTTATGTCGTTAGGTGCCGTCAAATCAATTCTGGCTGGTAGCGACCCCATGTACAACAGAACAAAACACTAGCCGGTTCTGTGCCATCCTCACAATAGTTATGTTTTAGCCCATTGTTGCAGCCACTGTGTCAATCCATCTCGTTGAAGGTCTTCCTCTTTTCTGCTGACCCTCTACTATACCAAACATGATGTCCTCCAGAGGCTGGTCCAAAGTATGTTAGCAGCCCATACTTTGCTTCTAATCCTTGCTTCTAATGAGCCTCCTTACTTCTAATGAGCATTCTGGCTGTACTTCTTCCAAGACAGATTTGTTCGTTCTTTTGACAGTCCATGGCATATTTGATATTCTTCGCCAACACCATAATTCAAAGACATCAATTCTTCTTCAGTTTTTCTTGCTTATTTTCCAGATTTCTAATGCACATGAGGTGATTGAATACATCATGGCTTGGATCAGGCGTACCTTAGTCCTTAAAGTGGCATCTTTGCTCACCAGAAGACAACCTAGTTATTATATGTTAGTATCTAGGTACAACTGTTATCAGAGACTACTCATTGAAGTGAATAGGGGAAAAAATAATCAATTTTATTGTGCTTTTGTATTAACTTAATCTGAGAAACAAACAAAGTAAGTGCATTCAGAATTTTTGGTATTTACTTTACAGTACATGACTATGTTGAATATTCTAGGTAGGATATTAGTATGAAATGAACTTCAGCCCATCTTGCTACTGTGCTTGTTTTAGATAAGGTTACTCTGTCCATTTTATGTACTGAATTGTCAGTAGGCTGCCCTACTCAAAACTGAAACTGAAGTACTTAGGATGCCATGGTATCTCTCTGGAACTGGAGACTTTGGATCAGTCTTTCTCTAAAGAAATGATTGTGCACAAGTGCCCTGGGAGCAAAGCCCTGAAGTCAGACAACTGGGGTTCAAAAATCTCCCTCTGCCACTAAATGATGGTATAACTTGGGGTACTGTCTCTTTATTCAAAATTAAAAGGGCCTCTTAAATTCTGATTTTTGAATCAATAAAATGAAAATAATGAGTTAAAACTCATCTGAAAGAGCTGTTAAGTGCATGCAAAATGCTTAGTAGCACAATGCCTTCTACAGAGTAAGTACACAATAAATACCATACTCATGTGTATATTAAATGAATTGGGAAAACTCTGCTGAAATATTAGATATTTCTAAATTTGCTTACTGGGAAAATAAAGCATTTACAGTAAACTCTTTAATTTTTAGTATACTGATTACTTTTCCTAGCATCTTTTAATTCTGAGCTTATGTTTAACTTTACAAAATTCACTTGACCTTTACGCATCATAGAAATATCAATCTAAGTACTAATAGACATTTGTAAGTCACTATGGTTGCAAAAAAGGAGCCCTGGTGGCACAGTGGTTAAAGTGCTGGGTGCTAACCGAAAGGTCGGCGGTTCAAACCCACCAGCTGCTCCACAGGAGAATGATGTGGCAGTCTGCTTTGGTAACAGCCTTGGAAACCCAATAGGTTTCTGTCCTTTAGGGTCACTATGAGTCAGAACCGACTTGTTGATAGTGGGTAACGTTGCAAATTATTACCATAAGCCATGCACTCAATTTCCTTGGACATGTGAGCTTGGAAGGGTTAACCTGGTTTTGCCCAAGTAAGCAGGCTATTTACAATATGATTTTTTATTCTTTAGATGACGTATACTGGTAGCAAAAAAGAAAAAAATGTATTTAAGAAATATAGTTACAGATACTCATGTATATACCAATTACTGTTTTGGGAAATTTAATGTTTCAGGTACTTAAATTGCTTACATTTCTAATCCTTTATAATTACAGCATTTATGGACATGGAGAGCATAAAAATATATAGTAATGTTTATGGCCATTGATTAAGGTAACCATGAAGAAAGGCTTTAAAGTCCCCTGTAAATATGTTCTCTAAGAGTATAATAGTAGTCTTTTTAAATAAGATTAAAAAATGAATTTATTATTATCCTTGATAATAGCTTTTAATGAAGCCAGTCCTGCCCCAGTGCCAGAAAAGAAGCAATTGACATTTTTTTTTCCTGAGCGTTATTACTCATTACATAACTTTAGGAGAAAATTTTAATTTGGCCTCAATTTACATGAGCAATTTATTGTATACAAGAGAGTATTAAAATTTAATATATATCTTTCCCCAAGCCTTCTCTGACACTGCAGTGTGGGACTACTGCAGAAAATCACCCAGGACTCAGCCTGGCACTACTTGGAACTGTGGGGGAATTAATGCTCATGGGCCCACCCTTGACCCATGAAGAACTCGGGTCAATGGATAAATGCTTTGTTTTTTGACCCCTGGGCTGACATACAGAAGCTTACTATTAAGAGTTACTATCACTAGTTAATATATTTGGATGAATTGCAGATGGAAAGTGCAGCATTTTGTGTTGTGCTCTGGCTATGGTGTTTGAACAGTAATGGCAATTACAAGGAGGTCCAATTGCAGATATTATGAAAGATGTGGTATCTAAATTAGAACAAATCAACACAACCTTTGGCACTTAGTATGCAAATATTGACTAGCAAATGTGTTTTTCTCAATTCCCACTAATAAAGAGGATCAAAAGCCGTATTTTTTTACTTGAGAATATAGCAGTATACATTCAGTCCCTCACCATAGGGCCAAAGGAACATTTCTGCCTTTTGTCAAAATATAGTCTTCAGGGATCTTGATTGTCTTGACATTTCTCAGGACATTACACTCATGATGTCATGCTAGTTGGATTTGGTGAATAGAAAGAGGAAAGTAGGAGAGATGACCTAAGAAAAAAGATTTATATCAATTAACAGGAGATAAAACTCACAAAGTTCATGTGCCTAAACCTTAGTTTAAGCTTATAGGAATCCAGTGATCTGGAGCAAGCCAACATATCCCTTTAAATGTGAAAGAAATCTATTGGTGTACCTTGCACCCCTTACCGTTAAGAAAGAGGCACCCTCCTTAGTTGGACTCTGTATTAATTCTCCTCTGCTATATAACAAATTGCTCCCAAAACTTGACAGCTTAAAAAACAAATATTTACTATCTCAGTTTCTATGGGTCAGAAATCCAGAAGTAGCTTAACTGAGTTGTATGACTTAAAGTCTCTTTTAAATTTGTTTGTTATCTGGAGAGACCAGGAATTTTCAAAATAAGGAGGTACTGGCTTCTTTTTGCGTAAGTCCTTCCTTTAGTTTATCTCTCTCTACTCACATTTTGCTATAAGCAGCAAGAGGAAACAAGGTAGCACCTTCAGTTCTCTGTCTGGAAAGCTTAGCTAGATCACTCAGTTCATTAAGTACATGCACTACTTGCCACATAACTAAATTTTCTAGTATTACATGACAAGAATCTTCTTTCCCCAGCTTTCCAATAGCATTCTCACTTCTTTTTAAGCCCTTGTTGGCAGCCACCTTTATGCCACCAGGCAGGTTTCTTCTAGCCGTCTCTCCAAAGCATCTTTGTCTTTTACAAAACTCTCCTCATAGTTCTTCTAGCTTCTGCCCACTGCCCAGTTCCAAAGCCACTCCCACATTTTAGATATTTTGTTATGGCAGCATATCCTTTTCAGGCACCATAATCTGTATTAGTTATCTATTGCCATGTAACAAATTACCCCCAAACTTAACAGCTTATAACCAATAGATATTTATTATCTCATAGGTCCACATGTCAGAAATTTGGAAATGGCTTCACTGGGTGGTTCTGGCTCAGAGTCTCTCATGAGGTTACACAAAGGTCAAGGTGTTGGCTAGGCCCAAAGTCATCTGAAGGCTTGCCTAATACTAGAGGATCTGCTTCTAAGCAGTTCATAGGTTACTTACATGGTTGTTTGCAGGAAGCCCCAGTTCCTTGCCATGTGGACCTCTATGTAGCACTGCTTGTGTATCCCCAAGATATTGCAGCTGGCTTCACCCAGAGCAAGCGATCCAAGAGAAAGCCAGCCAGAAGCTACACCAAGCTTTATAAATTATACCAAAATTTCTGCACTATCCTAGTAGTTAAATGATCAACCCTATTCCATGTGACAGGGGACTATAGAAAGCCATTAATACTAGGAGGCAGGGATCATTAGGGCCATCTTGGAGGCTGGCTACCATATACTCTTTGCATTCTGAGAGCATCATGTATCATACTTGGGAATATTGCTACCGTTTATTTATTGATTGACTCGAAAGTTTATAAACTTGGATGGAAAAACACCGATTTAGCAATCTGTCATCCTAAAGAATACTTTTCCCTAAGAGATTGGTTTTAGTATCCTATTATTTGAATGGGGCTTCATTAAAAATTAAGGATTCTTCGTTACGAATATATGAATTCTTTATCTGGGTTGCTCAAATACAGCTAACATACCTTTTCTATTTTTGGATGCTTACCTCCTTCCAGTGAAACAATAGAAATATTTTAGAGGTTAGATGGCTTTATAGTTTTCTCACATCTATAAAGATTGAACCTATTAGATATGTTCAAACTTATCTTATTGGTTCTTCCTATTTAGCAGTGATGTTAAGATCAAATGAGATCATATATGTGAAAGTACACTCTGCAATTACAAATAATAAAGAAAAATATAGTAAAATAAATGATAGCAATGTAATCTAGGAATACAGTGTTTAAGGTAACTCTGATTGCCATGTTTTGGTGCTAACAAGTGGTACCTTTAATCATAGTTATGTGTACTTTTGATAACATTACCTAACTATGAAGAAAATAAATATTTAGCAGTTTACCTTTTAATATACACAGAATAAATTCCAAATTGATTCAACATATTTGTCTTGAATGGATCTACAAAGATGAAACTTTGAATGTGCATTTATATTATTTCTGTATTTACAAAGATCTTTTCAGCGTAAAGCAATGGAAGAAACAAGTAGTCTTAGTAAAAGGCATATTAAAAACATCATTAACCAAAATAACACATAAAATAAATACAAAGGGAAACTATGTTTCAGATGTCATAGAAAATGTTACTGTCTTCAAATGAATACAGTAAGGTGAAAAGTAAAGCTCTGATGCTGCTGGAAAACAAAGAAAAGAATTTAACAAATAATTCATGGAAAAGGAGATAATTATGCTCAAAGTCATATGCAATAAAAAGTCAATTAGAAGAACCATGGATTTGTGTGTATCAAATTAATAAGGAATTAATTATAATAATCAATGGAGATCAGGGTGTAGTGAAGGGAGGGCAGATTTCCACAAAGTTCTCTCAAAAATCAACTGGATAGCATATATTGAAAAATCTTAAAATTGTTATACCTTTTGACCTAGTTATTCACTTTAATGGAATCTACCGTAAAAAAATTATCACTGATATATGCAGACTTTAAAATCTTAAGTCAAAAAAATGTGAATCTTTTTGTGTAAGAGAAAGATATTTCACTAACTTCTATCACAAATATTTCTAATAATGTTGATACTTAGTTTATGGTTCAGGTAGTGTTATGAGACAATGAGAGTTAATGACATGGTTTAGATTATATTTTATAAATGGGGGAACCAGGACCCAAAGAAGGTTAAGTCATTTTCTGAAGAAAGATTGAACATGATAGGTCCTGTGAATAGATGATTGTATTTAGCAATGGCAAAATCAGTTATCCTAGTTACTGATTTCTCATTTATTGTCTCATCAGATTTAAAGAGTTTGCTCTAATTTTGTACATTTAATTTGATAGTCTTATATAGTTTCTTATTGAAGTTTAATTACTTATTGAAGATGAAAGCGCAGCTTGACTTCCACGGTGATCTCTCCTTATTCACCAAACTAATTTGTCATTTGAGAGTTATGTTTTAAATTTAAATTAAATTAAATTAAAACTCAAGGCAAAGAAGCTATCAGCCCTCCTTTTCTTTTTGTTTAAAAAGAAATCTTAATTAATTTTGGGTCAATAAAATATTCAAAATTTAATCATTCATATGTTCACAAACCTGCACAAAGAGATCTACTAGACAGATCACATATTTATAATTAAATCAATTAAATCAATTGGCATTATATTGAATGGCACAGTAATGCCAGACATTTGGATTATCACTCTATGGGACTACTGCAAGATGGACATTTAGGTCCACGTTTAGTTCTAACCCCAGAAAAGCCCTTTTAGAATTATAAAATGAGTACAAAAGAAGCAAAATCATGTTTTAGTGCTGAAAAATAGGAAAGGGTACTATCAATTCTTCAGAAGCCTTAAGGTCTTTCTAGTGTACACAGTACAGGAAGGATTAGATTTAAAGAAATAAAGACTATCTTTTTAGTTAAAATGGTCAAAGGATGGACCCTCCAAGAAAATAAGCTCCTAGGATTCCCCCATGGGACGCCAAACTTGTAGAAATTCCAGACTGCTGATGTCAGGAAAAAAATATGCTCATAAATTGCTGGTGAGAGGGGAAAATGGTAGATTTTCATGGTCAGTTTCATAATACTAGATTCATCAAAACCTTGACATTTTGCAGAACCTTTGGCCAGATGATCTGAACAGTGTGTATCAATGGATGTTCATTGTAGCATTCTTTATAATTAATATTGGAAACAATTAGAAAAGACTTAAATGTCCACACCAACAAATGCCCACAAATACAAATTAATTAAATAGATCTTGATAAATTGCTACAACGAAATATTATTGTAACCATTGTTATTATCGAGTCAGCTCCAAATCATGGTGACCTTATATGTAACCGAACAAAACATTGTCCAGCCCTGTGCCATCTTCATGATCAATTGCTATGTTCGAGGCCATTGTTGCAGCTATTGCATAGTACCTTCCAACCTGGAGGCCCCATCTTCCAGCACTGTATTGAACACTATTCTGTTGTGGTCTGTAAGGTTTTTATTGGCTAATTTTCAGAAGTACATCGCCAGGCTTTTTTTTTCTAATCTGTCTTAGTCTGGAAACTCCTCTGAAACCTGTCCACCATGTGTGACCCTGCTGGTATTGGAAATACTGGTGGCATAGCTTCCAGCATCATGCAAACCACCACAGCATGACTAACTGACAGACAGGTGGTAGACTGTAACCATAGTATGTTCTTGTTAGCTGACTCATGGTGACGCCATGCACAACCAGATTGGAGTGTTGTGATCTGTAGGGTTTTCAATGGCCAATTTTCTGAAGTAGATCACCAAGCCTTTCTTCCTAGTCCATTTTAGTCTAGAAGCTCTGGTGAAACTTTTTCAACATCACAGCAACACTAACAGAAGAGTGATGGCTGCTCTTGAAGTGCATTGGCCGGGAATCAAACCCAGGTCTCCCACATGGAAAGCAATAATCATAGTATATATCTATCTAATTGTGTAGATACGCAGAGCAAAAACAACTGTCTAGAAGGTTCAATCTTTGTAGATCTTAAAAAAAAAAAAAAAAGCCATCTAAGCACCCCCCCCCCACACACACACACATCTATTGAAATGGAAAAGTTACACACTACATTGTAAAGTAAAAAAGCAGATTATAAAACAATTTATAGTACAACCCCAGATTTATTAAATATAGTTTTAATTGCTTAGGATCACGGAAAAACATAAAGACTATTTACCTCTAATTGATAGGATTTATAAGTAATTTTCCTTCCTATTATCCAGCAGTAATTTCTAATTTGACACACTGATTTGCTTGAGTAAAATCACAGAGAAAATAATTGTAAAAAGTTATGTGAATTGTGAATTTTAAAACAGGTTACTATGTAACATTCAAGAGACAGAATTAGTGTATTACTAAGCTGTTTGCACACTACTTAATCTTGGTAAAGTAGGACATGCTGTTCCATAAACAAATCCAGGAGGGGAAAATACACTACCTTATTTGAAGGATGCAAATATAGTTAGTCAAACAAGAAACTGGCTCATTTGAGAGTTTTATAGCAAACAAGGAGGGAAAGTAGTTTGCATAATTTTCTCATGCTCCTTTTATAGTGTATCTTTTATAAGATTCTTTTGAACAGTTACTGGCCACCTGTCAATAATGTGAACTCTTATAGACTCAACCTTTCATTGTTCCCGTGCTCTTGATATATAAAAAAATAGTCTTAGAGATGTCAGTGTTGAATATGGTGGGCAAAATACTAATTTTAAATTAAAAAGACTGTCTTTTCTTGACTGAAGTAAATAGAGAATTTTCAATGACATGGGGAGAATAGGCACATTATAGAATCCTATTTAGCAGGAATAAAAATAAATCCATTATTTTATCAACAGTTTTGGGAAGTTAGTTAAGAATTATTTCTAAAGCATTAGTCTATGGAAAACTAAGCCAAGTAGTATGCATTTAAAGTTTTGTCACAATTTTACATTGATTTCAAATGAAAATACTTGTATTGTGAGTCTATCAGTTACATAAATGTTGTATATATAAATAGTTGCTTTAACTTCTTTTTAGTGGTATAACACATCCAGCATTTCTTTCTCGATTTACATAAAATCTGTCAAGCAAAGTGTTTTACACATATTTATTGACCTACATCCTAGAAGTGCTTAGCATGATACTGAATAAACACAATCCCACAATCCTACAAATCTGTACATGGGAATACATTTCTATTCATAAGGGGGTATTATCCAAGGCCTTAAATAGAAAGCTGCTTATGCTTTATTTTGCATTTGTTCATTAGATTCCAAGTTCCCTTTAAATAATCATGCACAAGAGCAATAAATAAAACAAGTTTCAAACCAATGGAAATTCTTTATAGTCTTGTTAAAAAGCAAACATCCCCCACCCCCTCGCCTTCCAACCACCACCACCTCCCAACTCTATCACAGTAACACGAGATATAGAGCTGAATTTTAGCATTTCTGTAGAGACATTTGATGTTAAATATCACCGTCTCATGTAGTACTTTTGAGAGTACTTGATAGAGTTTGCATATTGTGCTTTCAAATTGCACTTTAAAATATTTGCAGTCATTGAAACATGATAGCTAATTGGACTAACAATTCTCAGCTGTCAAGAGCAATTTTCGATGTGGTCTCTTTTCTGTTCAATGTGTGATTATTTCAAGACAGCTTGGACAGCCGAAGTAAACAGCCCTTCACTGGGTATACAGTGGTGAAGATCTGATCTTTCAAGAGGTCTGTTAATTGGACACATATGCAATACCCAAGGTGCAGTGAAGAGATAAGCCAGCAGTTAACGCCTGCAAGGTGAATGAGTTTTCTTTAGGTTCAATCATGATTACATTGCCACGCCTGCTTTAGCTGGTGCCTTTGTGCGTTTTATTCCTCTTCTGTAGCCTCAGTGGGTATTTTTATAGATCTCCATAGAGTTTTCTGGGGATATGCTATCATAGGCTATTCAGAGTAAATATACTTGGAATAAAATAAACCCAACAGGGTTATCTGCAAGTAGGTAGTTAATAAGAATCTGGGATGATCTGATTGGAATGGGAATTAAAATGTACTTGTATTTAAAGTGTATGCTTTTTCTAGTTATCTAAGTAAACCTTAGAAATTCTAATTCATTATCAATGTATATAAAATAGTGTAGAAGTGTTCTTGAACTCAATCACTTTCTTCCATCTGGCATTGCCATCAAGCATGTAATGCCTTTGATACTAATATTTGCAAACTAACCTTTCTCCTTTCTGAACAAAATAATTGAGCAAATTCATTCAAAAGTTTGAGATGAAAATTAAAAAAAACATGATCAAACGATAGAATGTAACTAATTAGTCCATTAAATTAATAGGAGTATGAAGCTCTTAAAGAATAATGATTAATTAATTAACTATATTTATACTATGTAAAAGGATGTGCACACAAACACACACACACACACACACGTGATGTTCTTCATATCCAATGAGGAACACCAAAGTAAGAATTAGGCTACACTGTGACAAACTATAAATATGAAATGACTTATTCCTGTCAATATTTCTATGTCAAATTGTAATTTTTAATTTATCAGAAAAATACTGGCATCTATTTAACCAGTCTCTGTAGTGGAGTCATTATTATCAAAGATCAACAGAGAAATAGGTGTTCAAAGACATGTTCCTAGTTGGAAAAATTTAGTTTGCCCAAAATAAAGAATAAAAATATACTCCTTGGTCCCCTTAGGGAGTGTATTTTTATTCTTTACAAAGTGCAAACTGACCATTTGAGTCACAGTTTCATAAACAAGATGCAAGTATTATTAAATTTTTACATGAGCTGTTCTTTTTTTTTTTTTTTTTTTTTGGTGGGGCATTTACACATTTTGAGTAGACATGAAAGTTTATTTTATTTTTTATACATAGTTGAACATCATTGCTGGAAAATGTACTTTGTCTATCTCAAAAGGCAAAGAGAATAATAAATACTGTATGTATAACATCCAGAATAATCTAAAATCTGTCTAAAAAGCAATGCCAATTTAAGAAAAATGTTTTGCTTATTTATGTATCTAAAAATATATGTAATAATATTAAAACAGGTAACATGGAAAAATTATAGGCTCTCAGGATTACACTATGGGTTCTGTTTGTAATTGAATATGTCACTGTATTTAAAATTTTTAAATTTTTTACTGTTAATTGCTTGTTTTTTCAATTGCTAGATAAAAACCAAAAGTTTTTCGATAATGAATGACATGTTTGAATGACTTAAAGGAAAATTACATTTTGTTTTTATCTTCAGTTGGCTGTACAACTGCCATCTGTTGAATAATCAGTTAATTGGAAAAGCATTTTCATGATTTAGTTTCTGCTTTTATTCATTTATTTAATAAGTTTTATTGAACTTGTCCTATGTGCATGGACTACCATTGTTGACAGAAGACAGGTGAGGGCCTGCCATCAAGAGGCCATGGAGTTGTTGTCTAGTTGCCCTCGAGTTGATTCCAATTCATGGTGACACCATGTGTGCAGAGTAAAACTACTCCAAAGGGTTTTCAAAGCTGTGACCTTTTGGAAGCAGATTGCCAGGACTGTCTTCCAAGCCACTTCTGGGTCAACCTTTTGGCTAGTAGTCGAGTTCTTAACCATTTGTGCCACTCAGGGAATTCCAAGGGTCAGGAGTCAGTCTAATTTGGTAAACAGCAATTATTCAGTAAACTAATTCAAATTGTCATAAGTGTGACGTGAGAAACATGCAGGATGCTCTGAGAGTTTATAAGAAAGGAATTCACCCTAATTTAATGTCAGTAAACCATGAATCATTTTCAAGGTAACCAAAATTCATTTTTAGTTTAGAATAGACTCAGAAGTAAGTTGGAGTCATTTGCTAATATTCAGTTTATAAGAATTTAATATCTCTGCCAGTGCTAACCTTGAGGGTTAGCTAGTGTTGTACAGTTCTACCTCACTGTGTTGTTTAGAAAAAATATATTTTCAGTATATGTGTTTTCTTTACTCATCAACAACATAAAGACTTTAAGTCAATTCACATTTTGTATAGTCAGATTTCTGAAATAACATTTCTATTAATTAGTTAAAGCACCAAACCAAAACCAAACCCATTGCCATCGAGTTGATTCCGATTCATAGTGACCCTATAGGACAGAGTAGAACTGTCCCACAGGGTTTCCAAGGAGTGGCTGGTGAATTTGAACTGCCGACCTTTTTGGTTAGCAGCCATAGGTCTTAACCATGACGCCACCAGGGCTCCAATTAAAGCACAAGGGCTCCAGTTAAAGCACAGTCATTAATAATAATGCAGCTTTACTGAAAACATGCAATTGAGTTTTTTTTTTTTTTTAAATGCCAAGTGTATAAACTTTGCTATAAAAAAGTTTTTGTTTTTACTTCAGAGATAAAAGATTAACTTCTTAATAGCCCTGATTTGATTAATCAGTGTAATTTAACAATAAATGTCAAGGATTAGAAAACAATAAAATATTCAGAAGTTGTCTTGAATTGCATATTGAATTACTTCAATTTAGACTCTAACTCAAGACACTTAACGTTTTGAAATTTAGACTTAATGGCATATAGCTAGCTAACTCTTAGGGGTCCCACATGAATACATCTTTAAATGCTGTGTTTAATGTGGAAAATAAGAACTACTGTTTTGTTCAGGTTCAGTGGGAAAAAGGGGTAAATGCCAAAGACGTGTTTAATTAATCTAAAAAAAAGTATATATATGTACATATATATACATATACATACATATTTTTCCTTATCAAGAAGGATGGTAGTAAGTTCTGTCATTCCCAAATGGAATATTTAGAAAATCTCTGAGATTATCAACATATTTGTGAATATTTTTCTTTTGACAAATTAAAAATAAAAATGTCATCATATGTTTCCTGTTGACAGATGCAACAAACCCACTGGCGCTCTACTCAGCTTTCGAAGCCCATCAGATTTTGACATTAGCAGTCTGGGAAGACTATTCTTCTAATGCATTATAAAAATTAAAAAAAAAAAAAAAAAAAAAACCCGTTGCCATCTAGTCAGTTCTGCTCATAGCAACTCTTTATATATGAACTTCATAAAGTAATGTTATGGGTATCCCAAATATCCAATCCTTATTTCCATGTGATAGTGATTAGTTAGCACAATATGTGTGGTTAGTCTCTTTTCTATTTACAGCTTCATTATGCGATCTGTAATGAAGGTAACATCATCAAATTGAAAACATCTTCCTAGGTAGACAAAATTAAATATTAGATAAGGACATTCTTCATATTTCATTCTTTGTGGATTAACAATTATTCTTTCTAGAAGAAAGTATCTAAGCTTTAAACTCTAAAATCTAGATTAAATCCTTAGACTAAAGGTCAAAAGAGCTAGGATTAAAACTCAGGATTGCTTTGTTATTTATCAAGGTGTAAAGCTGGAAAATCACTCCACCTTCTTGTCTCTGTTTTTCTCATCCAGAAAATGAATCCATTGGCCTAGTTTAGTGGTTTTCACTTTTCAGCAGCAGAAGCCTCTAGTCAGAGAAAAAAAAAAAAAAAAAAAAAAATATATATATATACATAATGTCAGTATGTAATTAAATTATCAAAAGGAGCTTCTCTTATCGAAGGAGCAATGGGAAGGAGTATAGTTAGTGGAGGTTGAGCCCAACCCTATATGCTGGCCCTCACCTCCCCACACAGCCTATTATAAATGGCTCTAGGGTACATCAAATAATTCCTCAAATTCCATGAAACACATTTTGAAAATCACGTAATTACATGATCTTTAAGTTTCTCTAAAATTTTAAAGTAATTTTCAACTTCATAAATTGAGATTGGTCTGTTAAAGCATTGAAAATCATAAAATCTACCTTATAAAAAAATAATATATGCAAATGTAAGAAGACTTCTGTCTGTGCTAAGAAGGATTTTAAAATAGAAACCGCACATTTCATAATAAAGTCACTGACTGAAGCATAAAACAGCTCTATAATACCAAATAGTGCATACTGAAGAAATGAATAAATTAACAAAATACTAAATATTCCTTGAACATTTAGAAAATTGCAGAAGTCTTTTAACTGCATCTAAATTTCCTTACCCACCTCTATACTTTCTAGGGGGGAGGATGAAAAAATTTTTTGGTAAGTTTAAAGGCAGAAGGTGCTTAAATGGCACTTTTTAGCTTTGGTTACCAGAAAGCAAACACTTTAAATTCTGTCAGCACACACAGTATACAACTATTATTCCCTTGCAGTCATAAGTGTATAACTCTAAAAAATGAGGTGGTAGAAGAGAGCACATTCTACAAAACAGTTAATTGTCCAGGAAAGAAAGTCTGCAGGAGACAAAGCTTTTCTCATGGGGCCATTTTCTCTGGCAGTTTCTGAAATGGGTTTGGTGGTTTTGAGATAGGAGTAATGGGTCTTCACTGTGACTAATATCTGATGTCTTTTATGAGCAAGGATCCTCTAACTAAAATAAAGCAAATGAATAAAAGCAAACTTTTAGTAATCCAAAAAGGACCCAAAGTGAAATTGTCCCAGCAGTTACCTTATATAGACTCTGTGACACAGTTCCCTTTTTGCAAAAATGCTTAGTCCTGATCACTACTTTTCAACAGACATGTACAGAGACCTACTTTATAACACTTTAGGGAAGTTAATGTACTAGATCTTGAAACATCTTTCTGGAATGTGAAGTGACTTGTAGACTTCCTCTAGTAGCATTGTTAACTCTTGCATTGTTTTGTAGGTCCATGGGGCCGATGCATGGGAGACGAATGTGGTCCAGGAGGCATTCAGACCAGGGCGGTGTGGTGTGCCCATGTGGAAGGATGGACGACATTGCAGACCAACTGTAAGCAGGCAGAGAGGCCCAATAACCAGCAAAATTGTTTCAGAATTTGTGACTGGCACAAAGAGTTGTATGACTGGAGGCTGGGCCCCTGGAATCAATGTCAACCCGTGATTTCAAAAAGCCTAGAGAAACCCCTCGAGTGCATTAAGGGGGAAGAAGGCATTCAGGTGAGAGAGATCACGTGCATCCAGAAAGGCAAAAACATTCCTGCGGAGGATATCATTTGTGAGTACTTTGAGCCCAAGCCTCTCCTGGAACAGGCCTGCCTCATCCCTTGCCAGCAGAATTGCATTGTGTCTGAGTTTTCTGCCTGGTCGGAGTGTTCCAAGACGTGTGGCAGTGGGCTCCAGCACCGGACACGTCACGTTGTGGCGCCCCCTCAGTTTGGAGGCTCTGGTTGTCCAAACCTGACGGAGTTCCAGGTGTGCCAGTCCAGTCCATGTGAAGCTGAGGAGAGCATGTACAGCTTGTATGTGGGTTCTTGGAGCACGTGTTCAATGCTCCAGTCACGACAAGTAAGACAAGCAAGGAGACGGGGAAAGAACAAAGAACGGGCAAAAGACCGAGGAAAAGGAGTAAAGGATCCAGTGGCACGTGAACTGATTAAGAAAAAGAGAAATAGAAACAGACAGAACAGACAAGAGAACAAATATTGGGACATTCAGATTGGATATCAGACCAGGGAGGTTATGTGTACTAACAAGACTGGGAAAACTGCTGATTTGAGGTAACGTTTTATTACCATTACCTACGTATGTCTGTCTGTCAAAGCCATGGATAGAGATAATACTTAAGATGTGCTGTACTAAGTTCTGGAATACTACATGCACAATTTAGTACAAATTGTTCCCACGTGTAACCTTTGGAACTTTAAACCTTTTAAGCTCCTGTGGCTATTCTGGGGTTATTTCTATTTTGCTCATGTTTAGGCACTGTACACAGCAGTTGCCGTCAGCACACCAAACCTGTTGCCGCACGTCGTCGTCAGAATCAATTTTGACTCTTATCGACACAGAGTAGAACTGCCCCATATGGTTTCCAAAGAGCGGCTGGCGGATTCGCACTGCCGACCTTTTTGGTTAGCAGTTGAGCTCTTAACCACTGCACCACCGGGGCTCCCCCACCACATCAGTTGCTGTCAAGTTTATTTGACTCATGGTGACTCCATGTGTGTCAGAGTAGAACTGTGCTCCATAGGATTTTCAATGGCTTATTTTTTGGAAATAGATCACCAGGCTTTTTTTCCTAGCACATGATGGGTGGACTTGAACCTCCAGCCTTTTCAGTTAGGTTAACAGCTGAGTATGTTAACCGTTTGCACCACCCAGGGTCTCCTGGCATTACACTACTTGAGTTAATTTAACATTCCCTTTCAAATCAAGCACATGTGCAATTCTCCAGGAGAAGATACTGCTTCTTTAGGTTAACAGTGTTGCTTCCTTTTGTAATAGGAAAAAAAAATTACATATTGGCTGGGTTGTTAGGATTTTGAATTCAGATACTTATTTTTAGTAAAATAGAGTAAGGTACATTTGTAATCTCTCTAGGTTTATAGCATTTTCAGAATTACCCTATAAACAAAATCTACTCTAAACAACAACCTAGGGAGCGATAGCTAAGAATAATTTTAGTTCACATTTTATAAAATGGAATAACTCTCCCCAGAGAAGAAAAGGGAACCTGCTGTATAAAATAAGTTAAGTGAAAGGTATTTATCATAAGCAGCCTAGTTTAGAAAATATGTAATTAATTGGCTGCATATTCTAGACAGAAATTATATGGCAGATTATCTTTATGTAAATAATGACTGTATTATCAAATATGAAACTTTCTCATGCATGACTTATTTGTTGTCAAAATAATATTCATGGAGGATTATCTAAAGGATATGATGTTCTCTGGATATTCTCAGTTTTGCTCTTGGATAAGCCAGACCATCTGGGAGTGGCTTATTGGGATCATTTGCATAATTGCTTTTTCTGAAATATTTATGCAGTTATGATTTGTGCTGAAACGAGAGAAATTACAGAAACATCACTCAGAATTTGATATCGTATTTATTGTAGAAATGACATTGAGTGTGTCATCTACTACACCATGCAGTCTGTCCTATTGACTGAAAACATGTAAGATAAATTTCACTGAGGCTGCAACTCATGTGTTTCTAGTGAGCAGTTGGATTGCTTTTCTTATGGTTCCTGGAAATCTTGTAAGAGACCACATTTTCCTGTTTGGCTGTTGGGAACCAAGTAGGACCATGTGGCATGCATTTTATTAACATTACCTCACTGGCTTCATCTCTTCTGACATCCTAATTATTTTTCCTTCACCCATTCTTGTCTAGTAATATTATTATGTATGGATTTTGAAAGCTTATTTAAAGCTCTTTTTGGAACAGGATATAGTTTAAATATATAAGAAAACAAACAATTGATTCACCAGTTTAAGACAATAACTTTCTCTCAGTATAGCGTGGTTCTGTTCACCATTTTTAGCATATTTGCTACCCCACTCCTTTGTACTTACATATTTATATTTTATTTTAGCTGTACACTAATCTACTCTTTCTTTGTGTGGTCTCTTCTTTCTAACTCCTTCTCTGGCTTTGCTAATGGCTGCCTTTTCTTCTGACTTCATTCTCCTCGTTCCTTACAACTCGCGCACGTGCGCGCGTGCGTGTGTGTTTGTGTGTGTGTGTGTTTAACCTCTGGTTCTGGGTCATGCAAGCTTTTCAATTCAATCCTTGTTTTGTTCTTTTCTGACTATCCTTGTTCCGGTGATTTCCTGAAGTATTACAGTTATGTTAGTTACTTGGATCCCACCGAGTGATTGAATGAGCTTCCAAGGCAACTTGAGTTGTCTCCTGCTGTCATTGGGTTAACATGCTGCAGACTTATAATTTAATGTTGACTACTCAATTAAAAGTGTAATTAGGATAGTAGCTACCACTGCATAGAGCCTAATATTCCTATCCAGTTGTCTGAATTAAACAAGTATCTTAAATAATCTGCAGGTCATTTGTCAGGTTCTTATATTCCAATGAAAATACCATATCTAACTTATTACAATAGAATGGTAGTTGCATTTATATTCTGATTTATTGTAGTGTAGATTAAACTTGATGGTAAATAATTAAATTGGTTATTACTATTTCTCATATATGAATTATTGTACATGATTAAGAAAGTTAAAGTCCTAGTGAAGAAAAAGACAAAAATAAGGTATATTGACAACATTTTGTTCAAGTATTACACCATGATATCAATGAAGCAAGTACAGTGAGGAGTAAATAAGTCACACCAACAAAGCACAGTGCCACACAGATCAATGAATTGATGATTACTTTTAAAATGTTTCATCTTCTATCAAATTCAAAAATAATTTTATTATGTAAGAGGATGAAAATCGTAATATGGCTAAAAAAAAAATCATATTACACTACCTAAGTAAATTTGGCTAAATAAACCCAAGGGCCCTGGGGAAGTAGTTCATGGGCAAATAAATGATAATTTTAGTAGAACTACTGCTAAAATTTCCAAGTTAAAGATGATAGATCTGACCTGCTTTCCTCTTTCAAACCAACCAAAATCGGTAAGAGTGAAAGTTCATTCTCTCATAGACTTTATAGAACAGTCACATCCCAATGACAATTGATACAGAAGAGTTGGCCAGTGGTGAAATTAGGCCTCAGAGAGTGTTCTCAGGAATATTCAAAATCTCTGAACTTTCTGAGGGGCCTAGTCAATGATACCTCCACAGTATGGCATGGTCTATGTTAGCAAAAGGGCTTCTGAAATACCCTTGAGTTCTGTCTGAAAATAGAATGACATAATAGCCAGAAATGAATGAAGACACACACTATGTCATTATTCCTGACAAAAAACTATCAGTTACAGAATGAGAGATTAAAAGTTTTGATCATCAGTGGAAGGGAATTCTAAATCATTACACGCACACCATGATGCAGGAGGGTTCCTTGTGAACCAGTGACTTCTCCTAGGCTTAAATAGAGTCTTACCTCAGGCCAAAGCTGATGTGAAAGTATGGACCAGTATTTCTCCAAGAAATCAAAGATATTAAAGGAAATATGTTCATTCTGAATAAAAACATAAAAAATTACAGTGTTCAAAAAAGAGAAAATAGAATGAGCTTAAAGTGACATGACAGAGCTCAGAAAAGAAATGGAAAGGAATTATAGAACAAGACTAGAACTAAAATTCACATCATTTTTATGAAAACAGTGGAGATCACAATGTGAAATACTGGTGTTCCTAAAGATAGGACCCCAAAAATTAGAACGGGGAAAAAAAAAATTCAGAGATACAATAGAAGACTTTCCTGAATTTAAGAAAGAATTTAATCCACATACTGAAATTACACAAAGCCAATATTCTGCTAGAAGAGGGTGAAATAATGTCCTCATGGAAGAACTATGTACATCAATTTTTAGATATATAGACAAAGAGACATCAAACTGAAAGCCAGCACAATGCTCAATTGTGAAACACTACAAGCTTTCCCTTTAATGTCAAAAATAAGGCTGGACAGCACATTCTGTCCACTGTTAGTTAACATTTATCTGTAAGTACAGTACAACAGGGTAAACACCTAAAGTCTAACTTCAACTTGTTTCAGCTATGAAGTGGCAGATTTGTGATGCTTGACACTGCTCTACCCTTTAAGCGGGCGCTTTACCTGGCCGCATCAGGGGCTTGAGGGCTGGTGGCTCCACCCATGCCACCTAGCCACCTGCTACAGGGTCCAAGAATAAGTGGTGCCCTCCAGTCCTTACAGCCAACAGAGTAGGGTGCTCATAGTCTGGCTGTAAAACTCACCTACCTACTCACTCTAGGGAACAGGGACATGCTTTCCTTTCAGACACTCAGGGGCAGCTGTCAGCCCACAGCATTGCTCAGCGTGTGACCCCCTACTGCAGCCAGGTACCTGTGCCTACACCAATCACCCATGCCTCTCTAAGAGTGTAGGTGAGAGCCTGCACCACGCACTTGGTGACCGACTGCCTGGATACCAGAACTGAATCCCTATAGGAAAATTTAACAGAGTCCTGGTTGCACATACTTAGTTACACACCTAAATAGCTGGTGACAGGACATTAGAGCTTCAAAGGCACCAGTAATCAAACTAGCACACACGAGTAGCCTATTTGGGCATATCAAAACAAAACAAAACAAGAAGCTAGGACACACTAAACAAATGTAAAATTATAATAACTTATTGATGGCTCAGAGACAACAATGAATATCAAATCACATAAAGAGGCGGTCCATGATGGATTCAGCAAGCTCCCAAAATAAAGAATCAATAAATTTTCTGGAGGAAGAGAATTTCTTGGAATTGCCAGAGGCAGAATACAAAAGATTAATATACAGAACTTTTCAAGAAATTAGAAAGGAAATTCAACAAAATGCAGAGAACTCCAAAGAACGTACAGACAAAGCAGTAGTGGAACTTAAAAAAGTTATTCAAGCGCTTAATGACAAATTTAACAGGCTTGAAGAATTCATAGAGAGACAGCAATCAGAAATCTAGAAGACTAACAATAAAATTTCAGAATTAGACAACTCAGTAAAAAGTCATAGGAGCAGAACTGAGACAGTAGAAGTCAGAATTAGTGAGACCGAAGATAAAGCACTTGACACCAACTTATTTGAGGAAAAATCAGATAAAAGAATTAAAAAGAATGAAGAAGCTCTAAGAGTTATGTGGGACTCTATAAAGAGAAATAACCTACGAGTGATTGGAGTACGAGAACGGGGGGGATAACAGAAAATACAAAGAGAATTGTTGAATGATTTGTTGACAGAAAACTTTCCGGATATCATTCCCTGATATCTCATGAAAGATGAGAAGATATCTATTCAAGATGCTCATTCAACTCAACATAAGGTAGATCCCAAAAGAAAGTCACCAGGACATATTATAATCAAACTTGCCGAAACCAAAGATAAAGAGAGAATTTTAAGAGCGGCTAGGGATAAAAGAAAAATCATCTACAAACAAGAGTCAGTTAGAATAAGCTTGGACTACTCAGCAGAAACCATGCAGGCAACAAGACAATGGGATGACATATGTAAAGCCTTGAAGGAAAAAAATTGCCAGCCAAGAATTATATATCCAGCAAAACTGTCTCTCAAATATGATGGTGAAATTAGAGCATTTCCAGATAAACAGAAGTTTAGGTAATTTGCAAAAACCAAACCAGAATTACAAGAAATACTAAAGGGAGTCCTCTAGTTATAAAATCAATAACATCAGATAACTATGCAAGACTAGAACACAGGACAGAGCAACCAGAAATTGACTCAGATAGGAAAGTCACAAAAATACATCAAAAAAAATATATCAAGCAAACAACACTCAAAAAAGAGCAGGAGCAGCAAGATTAATCTCTGACAAAACAGACTTTAAAGTAAAAACTACCACAAAGGATAAGGAATGACGCTATACAATGATTAAAGGGTCAATATGCCAGGAGGACATAACTATAATAAATATTTACACACCAATAACAGGGCTCCAAAATAAATAAAACAAACTATAACGGCACTGAAAAGTGAGATAGACAGCTCCACAACAGTAGTAGGAGACATCAACACACCACATTCAGTGAAGGACAGAACATCCAGAAAGAAGCTCAACAAAGGCACGCAAGAGCTAAATGCTACCATCAACCAACTTGATCTCATATACATATACCAAACACTCCACCCAACAGCAGCCAAGTATACTTTCTTTTCCAACACACATGGAACATTCTCCAGAATATAACACATATTAGGCCATAAAGCAAGCCTTACCAGAATCCAAAACATCGAAATCTTACAAAGCATCTTTTCTTACCATAAAGCTATAAAAGTAGAAATAAACACCACAAAAAGCAAGGAAAAAAAATCAAACACATGGAAACTGAACAACGCCTTGCTCAAAAATCCTGGGTTACAGAAGAAATTAAGGCTGGAATAAAGATATTCATAGAATCAAATGAGAATGAAAACACATCCTACCAGAACCTTTGGGACACAGCAAAAGCAGTGCTCAGAGGTCAGATTATAGCAATAAATCCACACATCCAAAAAGAAGAAAGGGCCATTATCAAAACATTAACTCTACAACTGGAACAAGTAGAAAAAGAAGCCCTCAGGCGCCAGAAGAAAGGAAATAATAAGAATTAGAGCAACATTAAATGAAATAGAGAATAGAAAAGCAATTGAAAGAGTTAATAAGACTAAAAGCTGTTTATTTGAAAAGGTCAGCAAAATTGATAAAGCATTGGCCAAACTGACAAAAGAAAAACAGGAGAGGATGCAGATAACCCGTACAAGAAATGAGATGGGTGATATCACAAGAGATCCAACTGAAATTAAAAGACTCATAAGAGAATACTATGAAAAACTGTACTCTATCAAATTTGAAAACCTAGAGGAAATGGACAAATTTCTAGAAACTCACTACCTACCTAAACTAACACAAACAGAGGTAGAACAACTAAATAAACCCCTAACAAAAGAAGAGATTGAAGAGGTTATTAAAAAATTCCCAACAAAAAAAAGCCCTGGCCCAGATGGCTTCACTGGAGAATTCTACCAAACTTTCAGAGAAGAGTTAATACCACCTCTACTAAAGGTATTTCAGAGCATACAAAAGGATGGAATACTCCCAAACTCATTCTATGAAGCCAGCATAACCCTAATACCAAAACTAGGTAGACACCACAAAAAAAGAAAATTACAGACCAATATCCCTCATGAACATTGATGCAAAAATCCTCAACAAACCTCTAGCCAATAGAATTCAGCAACATATCAAAAAAATAATTCACCATGATCAAGTGGAATTTATACCAGGTATGCAGGGTTGGTTCAACATTAGAAAAACTATCAATGTAATCCATCACATAAATAAAACAAAAGACAAGAACCACATGATCTTATCAATCGATGCAGAAAAGGCATTCGACAAACCCCAACACCCATTCATGATAAAAACTCTCAGAAAAACAAGAGTAGAAGGGAAATTCCTCAGTATAATTAAGGGCATTTATACAAAACAACAGCCAACATCATCCTGAATGGAGAGACTTTGAAAGCATTCCCCGTGAGAACAGGAACCAGACAAGGATGCCCTCTATCACCACTCTTATTCAGCATTGTGCTGGAGGCCTAGCCAGAGCAATTAGGCTAGAAAAAGAAATAAAGGGCATCCAAATTGGTTAGGAAGAAGTGAAAGTATCTCTATTTTCAGATGATATGATTTTATACACAGAACACCCCAAAGAATCCACAAGAAAACTACTGGAACTAATAGAAGATTTCAGCAAAGTTTTAGGATACAAGGTAAACATACAAAAATCAGTTGGATTCCTTTACACCAACAAAGAGAACCTTGAAGAGAAAATTACCAACTCAATCCCGTTTACAATAAACTCCAAGAAGATAAAATACTTAGGAATAAATCTAACCAGAGATGTAAAAGACTTATACAATGAAAACTACAAGACACTACTGCAAGAAACCAAAAGAGACCTGCATAAGTGGAAAAACATACCTTGCTCCTGGACAGATAGACTCAACATAGTGAAAATGTCATTTCTACCCAAAGCGATCTAGAGATACAATGCGATCCTGATCCAAATTCCACTGGCATTTTTTAATGAGATGGAGAAGCAAATCACCAACTTCACATGGAAAGGAAAGAGGCCCTGGATAAATAAAGCATTACTCAAGAAGAAGTGGGAGGCCTCACACTACCTGATTTTAGAACCTATTATACCGCCATGGTAGTCAAAACAGCCTGGTATTGGTACAACAACAGATATACAGACCAATGAAATAGAATTGAGAATCCAGACATAAATTCATCCACCTATGAGCAGCTGATATTTGACAAAGTCTCAAAGCCGTTAATTGGGGAAAAGACAGTCTCTTTAACAAATGGTGCTGGCATAACTGGATATCCATCTGCAAAAAACTGAAACAAGACCCATACCTCACACCATGCACAAAAACTAACTCAAAATGGATCAAAGACCTAAATATAAAATTGAAAATGATAAAGATCATGGAAGAAAAAATAGGGACAACACTAGGAGCCCGTATACATGGCATAAACACACTATGGACCATAAGTAACAATGCACAAGTACCAGAAGAGGGACTAGATAAATGGGAGCTCCTAAAAAGCAAACACTTATGCTCATCAAAAGACTTCACCAAAAGAGTCAAAAGACAACCTACAGACTGGGAAAAAATTTTTGGCTGTGACAAATCTAATCAGCATCTAATCTCTAAAGTCTACAAGACACTGCAAAACCTCAACAACAAAGACAAATAACCAAATTAAAAAATGGGCAAAGGATATGAACAGGCACTTCACCAAAGAAGATATTCAGGCGACTAACAGACACATGAAGAAATGCTCACAATCATTAGCCATTAGAGAAATGCAGATCAAAACTACAATGAGATATCCTCTCACCCTAACAAGGCTAGCACTAATCCAAAAAACACAAAATAATAAATGCTGGAGATGTTGTGTAGAGACTGGAACACTTGTACATTGTTGGTGGGAATGTAAAATGGTACCACTTTGGAAATCAATTTGGTGCTTCTTTAAAAAGCTAGAAATAAAGTACCATAGGATACAGCTACCCCACTCATTCGAATATATCCTAGAGAAAGAAGAGCTATCACACAAATAGATATATGCACACCCATGTTCACTGCAGCATGTTCACAATACCAAAAAGATGGAAACAAGCTAGATGCCCATCAGCGGATGAATGGATAAACAAATATTTGTATATCCACACAATGGAATACTATGCAATGACAAAGAATAGCGATGAAGCTGTGAAACAACTTACAACATGGAGGAAGCTGGAGGTCATTATTTAGTCAGTCACAGAAGGACAAATATTGTATAAGACCACTATTATAAGAACTCAAGAAAAGGTTTCAACACAGAAGAAACCATTCTTCGATGGTTACGAGGATGGGAAGCCAGGGTGAGGGTTATTTACTAACTAGATAGTAGATAAGAATTTTCTTAGGTGAAGGGAAGGACAGCACACACTACAGGTGAAGTCAGCACAACTGGACTAAACCAAAGCTAAGAAGTTTCCTGAATACAATCAAACACTTTGAGGGACAGAGTAGCAGGGGTAGAGGTCTGGGGACCATGCTTTCAGGGGACTTCTAGGTGAGTTGGCATAACAAAGCTTATTAAGAAAATGTTCTGCATCCTAGTTTGGTGAGTGGCATCTGGGGTCGTAAAAGCTTGTAAGCAGCCATCTAAGATGCATCTATTGGTCCCAACCACCAGGAGTAAAGGAGAATGAAGAACACCAAAGACACAAGGAAAGTATTAGCCCAAGAGATAGAAAGGGCCACATAAACCAGAGACTTCATCAGCCTGAGACCAGAAGAACTGGATGGTGCCCAGCTACCATCAATGACCGCCCTGACAGGGAACACAATAGAGAGTCCCAGATGGAGCAAGTGAAAGGTGGGGTGCAAACTCAAATTATAGTAAGAAGACCAGACTTAATGGTCTGACTTAGACTAGAGGAACTCTGGAAAGCATGGCCCTTGGATTCTGTATCAGCCCAGAAATAAGAGTATTTCTGAGGCCAACTCTTCAGACAGGTATTGGACTGGACTATGGGACATAAAGTGATGTTCTGAGGAGTGTGTCTCTTATCTCACGTAGATATGAGGGACTAAACGGGCAGCTTCTGTCTTTAGGTGAGATGGGAAGGCAGAGAGGCTTAGGAGCTGGTTGACTGGACATTGGGAATCAGGTGGAAAGAAGGAGTGTGCTGTCGCAGTATGGGGAGAGCAATTAGGGTCACATAACAATGTATGTAGGAATTTTTGTATGGGAGACTAACTTGAAATGTAAACTTCATTTAAACTACAACAATAAAAAACATTAAATTATGCACGGGAAAAATATATATTATTAATACAGCTAAAAGTCAGGTACCAAACTGAGAAAAAAATTTGCAAATTGACAAAGCTAATTTTCTTAATATGTAAAGAGTTCCTACAAATCACTAAGAACAAGACCAAAAACCTAATATAAAAATTGACGAAGCACAAGATCAAGTGACAAAAAATATGTTAATCCTCAATCACAATTAAGAAATACAAAATTTTTTAAATTTAATTTTCACCTCTCAAATTAGCAGATACAATGTTCGGTAATGTGTTGAGGCTCACCAAGGCCACCCTCAGGTTTGGTGATTTGCTAGAAGGACTCACAGGACTCAGCATAGAGATGTACGTATGGCTAAAATTTATTATAGTGAGAGGATACAATGAAAAATCAGCATAAAGAAAATGCACATGGAAAGAAGTCTGGAGGATACCGGGTACAAACTTCCAAGAGTTTTATCCTAGTGAAGTCACATAGGATGGACTGAATTTCCCTCACAGAGAATTGCGACAACATTTATGAGGCATTGTCTACAGGAAAGTTCATTAGAGATTCAGTGCCCAAAGTTTTATTGGGGGCTAGTAATATAGGCACCCTCTAATTTGCCCATATGAACATTACAGACTTCCAGAAGGAAAGCAACTGTTCAGCATAAACACGTTGTTTGTACAAACAAATTAGGCACAGTTAAGACACTCTTAACATTTAAGGAATGATTTACTCATCAAGTTTTAGACACCGTCTGAGAAAACGCAGTTCGATTCTGTTTGACACCAACTACAAATGCAGTACTACTTCCTCTGACCCTAACCACCAGAAGTAGATCAAATCTCACATGTTGAAAAGGACAGTCCTTCAGACTTTCAAGTCTGCTCCAGACTTCAGATTCTAGTTACAAGCTAGAGAGTCCTAATTTCTGACTTTCTGATAACAAATTCGAGGGTTCCCAGGGTTTCCCACTACCCCTTCAGGACCACTAAGCTCAGTGGTCCCTTGAGCCTCACTCACTTCTGACCTGCTGGCTATAAATTTGGGGATTTCAATCATCTCAAGCTCGGTAATTCACTAGAACAACTCAAAGAACTCAGGAAAGCGCTATATTTATGATTACAGTTATAGCAAAAAAAAAGATGCAAATCAGGACCAGCATAAAGAAGATATGCATAGGGTGAGGTCTGGAAGGGTTGCCAATGCAGAGCTTCCATGTCCCAAGAACATACTACCCTACCCTGTGCATAGATGCATATCACCAACAAGGAAGCTCATGGAGATTCAGTGTACAGAGCTTTCATTGGGATTTCATTATGTAGGCATTATTGATTGAATTACTTGCCCAAGTGGTTGAACCCAACCTCCAGCACCCTGTCCCCCGAGGTCAATCTGATATCAGATGGTGGGTCTTCTTGGCTTGGCAAGCCCCCTCCCAAGAGTTGTCTGATTAGCATAAACCCTCAGGTGTGGTCTGGAGTCCTTGTAGATAACAAAGACTAAAATCACTGGGGATATTCTGAGGTTTTAGAGATTATCGTTTTAGAGATTATCTCCAGGATCCAAGAGCAAAGATAAAATTCTTTGGGTAAAGTTAATTGTAAACCTCACATCAGCCAAGGGCAAACCTTGCAAGCAGGTTTTTCTAAGGATAGCATTCTTAGGCCTGCTATGTCAACTTTTTAAACTTTGTTAATTGTGTTAACTTTTTTCCACGCAATAGTATTTAATATTAAGGAAACTGGGGGGAAAGGGCTATCTCACAGTCTGGGTGGGAGCATAAATTGGTTCAACCTATTTCAAAAACAATTTTACAGTATGTATTAAAATTAAAAATATACAGTCCCTTTGGTAGTGATTCTATTCCTAGGAACTTCTTCTAAAAATACATCTGTATAAGTCTGCAAATATATGAACATCTCTCATTGTAGCATAATTCATTATAGAAAAACAACCTAAATCCCACTAATAAAGGATAATTTTGGGGATTTGGTTAACTATGGTTAAATTATGATGTTTCCATATATGGAGGAGCATGCAGTTATTACCAAAATGAGACTTCTAATTAAAAACCCAGAAGTAAAGGCAATTTACTCCACTCCCCTGTCTTGAAAGTAACCAAAACTACCAATAAGGGAAATAAACATTTCTATCTATGGTGAAAAAGGAAAATGAAAAAAGAAAGCGGCCACATGATAAATCTGGATCTAAATGATGAAGGAAACCAGGACCTGAAGCATAAAAGAGACTTCCCTAAAGTAATTAGTAGTACAATCCTGAGAGGCCCATCCAGGGATATTTTTTTGAATTGTCACAGTCTGGAGGATATGTGCAGGCGACAGGGGATGTGGGGAAGGTCCTTTAAACTAGTTCCGTACCCCAGAATTGCAGGGGAAGTGTAGTTGAGGAAGAAATTAAGCTGGAAGGTGACTTCTCTGGTCTCCAGGCTGAGGGAAGCTATCAAAGGTGAAAGGGAGAAGGGGTTAGGAGAGGAGGGAGCCATCTCCAGATTGCAACAAGCACAGTCTGTGATTAAGGCTTTGCTGTGAGCCACCCCCACCTCTGGAATGCTTTAGCTATCTCGGTTCACCTCCTCCTGAAATTAAGACCCAAGTCTGTCTATCAGAGACATTAACTTGTTTCAGGAAGAACTATGGAATCTGCTACAGATAGTACAAGAAACATTTAGTGGGAAATGTTAAATACTTTTGAAAATATCTTCTATTTGAACATGCCTTGTTTTGTCATATTGCCTGACAAAGGCAATTAATTGTAATTCTAAATCCAGTAGAAGCATTGCCAAGAGGTGTGGGAAATTCAGCCAAGTACATTCCTGAAGTAACAAGACAAAATTAGCATTTAAAACAGATTTCTGTTGGTTAAGCCAAAAAAATAGATCTACTCAGCTTCTAGATAACTTCATAAAGCAAACGCTTCAGGTATGTATACATCAAGATGATAAATAACTGAGCAAACAGGAAGAAGCAAATAATCTAACACCCCCTAGAAATAACTAGTGTATTTTTCTCTCATCCCTATTATCAGCTTCATTTCTCTTTTTAAGTCTCTACATAAATTCAAAGCAGCTTTAGATTTCAGAGACTAATGTGTAATACTCCTTAAGTGGCTTTCTGATTTTATCCCCCTAAACTCATACTTTTCTGAAATGCCCTCTCATCTTCAAAATAAAAACTGTTTAACAGGAAATTGTATTTCTTGTCAACACATTTAATCTCTTTATACCTGATTCCTTACTCGGCCTTAGATAACTAGCTGTTGACTATTCCAAACTTCTGTTTCAGAATTGTTCTCTAGAACAGTAATAGGCTTAATATAAAGCTGCTGGTACAGTGGTTAAGAGTTTGACTGCCAACCAAAAGGTCAGCAGTTCGAATTCACCAGCCACTCCCTGGAAACACTATGGGGCAGTTCTAGTCTGTCCTATAGGGTTGCTATGAGTCGGAATTGACTCGACAGCAACAAGTTTTGTTTTTGTTTTTATTTTGGCTTTAAACTAATCCGAAAGCTGGCTGAAACCTCTCCACTTATGGCAATGTGATGTTGAACAGTCATTTAAACTTTCTGGAACTCAGTTTTCTCATATATAAAACATATTGTGGAGGATGGTTGGGGAGTGTTAAGGGGAAGGAGGGGCCTGAAAAATCTTGAAAAGCCTTCCAAATCATGTGATTCTAATGACTCCTGAACAACAACCATTCCTAAAATGGTGGATATAAAATCTTATATCTCTTTCTTGATGGAAGGTTAATTAATTTTCAATATGTTCCACAAACCAGTTCATGCTGAAAAAGCAGGGGATTTATATGCAGTCCGTATAAAATAAGGCCACTTTTAGCGGTCTTGAAAGTAACCGCAAAGTTTTTACTCAGTCATTGTGCTGTATGGTTCCTGAGGGCCCATTCCTACACTAGGACTTTGTGAATCAGTGAAATTGCAAATCTAATTCTAACCCCACCAAAAAGAAAGGAGTAAATTGCTCACTATTTAAAGGAATACTAACTCCTTTTAGGTTGTTCAGAGTCCATTTATAAAATTACTACTTCCCATGCATAAATAACAGGATTTTAGCTTTAAAAAAGAGTCCTGTAATATCCAAAGTGATGATTTGCCTGCCAGATACTCATCATTTCTCACTAGCTTGCCTCACCTGCCGTTTGGACACAGCTGACTAAAGAAATAGAGTCAAAACGCCCAGATCCTTTGGTAGGTGGAGGATGGCTAAAGAGAAAATTGGTTTCAAAACGTAAAGCTGGCTGGGCAATGTATTCTGATTTCCCTAAGAGAGCCAAACTCAACCATTCCTGATCCTGCTCTGAGCACTGCTTTAATCAAGCTTCCTAATACTCTTCTGTCTGATTGGATTCTACTATGGGAAGCAGTATATCAGCACATGGAAAGAGGGAATTTGAAGGTATTTATTCTTGCCTGTTCGTGGGTAGGCAGTGGCCTAATCTTCCAACGAAAGCCACAGTCCCTGTCCAAAAGCCCTCTCTTACAGCTAAGTCTATTTCAGGTTCTGATAAAATTTTCTCCCTTGGTCCCTGTCATGGACTGAACAGTGTCCTCCAAAAATATATGCCAGCTTGGCTGGGCCATGATTCTCAGTGGTTTGGCAGTTATGTAGTTATGTAGTCTGGCAGTTATGTAATGTGGCAGTAATATAATGAAGTAGTTTGGCAGTTATAGAATGAAGTAATCATCCTCCATTTTTTGTGATCTGATGTAACTATCCTCCATTTTGTGGTGTTGTGTAATTATCCTCCATTTTATGTGTTGTAAATCCTAACTCAGTATATGTGAATGAGGTGGGATTAGTGTAGGGTGTATCTTGAGTCAGTTTCTTTCAAGATATAAAAGAGATTAAACAAGCAAGCAAGGGGAGATGTGGGAAGATTGAAGCCAAGCCACGTGGAGATCTCCAAGGGACTAGGAAACAAAATCTGAAAAGACAAGGATTTTCCCCCAGAGCTGACAGAGAGAAAACCTTCCCCTAGAACCTGGACCCTGAATTTGGTCTTCTAGCCTCCTAAACTGTGAGAAAATAAATTTATGTTTGTATAAAGCCATCCACTTGTGGTATTTCTGTTATAGTAGCAATAGATAACTAAGACAGTCCCTGTATCACCCATGGTGCTACACCAACCCTTGGCAATTTTTCTTAACACTGCCTACACTTTTGTTCATAATCTTTTAATTAAATTATTCTGAATTGACCCATAAGAGTTGGTGATATGTTTTCTGCTGACCCTGAATAATAATAACAGCTACACTACAGTAAAATGCCAGAGCCAGAGAACTACATCTATGTCATTGTTAGTTCACTAATTAATTGAGTAATTTACTATACTTTTAAAAGCATTTATTTACTCATTCAACAAAGTGCAAGACATCAAGACATTCTGGGTGCTGGAATACATAGATAAAAAAATAGGTGATTAGCTAGACCATAAGCTACTTTCTTGAAGACCACACAATATTAGCCCTTAGAGTTCCATTGACTTAAGACAATGCCAGCGCATAATCACCTGTCAATAAATGCTTGCTAAAAGTAATAACATTTAAGGGAATCTTTCAGTTCTAGAACTTGAGTCTTTTAGGAAAACGATAGGGAATCATCTGAGATCAACGAGAATGTAAACATCTATAGGTAATGAAGAAAATAACGTGTCCCCAAAAGAGATAGGTCGTATTCAGTTAAGATTATATAGACGTAAATTGATTCCATTCAGGACACATTATTTAGAATCTATTTTGGTATTATTGCTGTTAAATAGATAAATAAATAAAATATATTTTTCTGTAGAAATTAGGAAATGTATCATTCTTAAGATTGTAAATGTGCTCCAATAATTTCTAAGCATTAGTTCATTTAGTTTAATCTTTTGTTTATTTTCAAGCATTCTTATGTTATCTTATACTCCTGTTTTTACATCCAGAAGCCATCAATTATCATAGCTATCAGTGCAGTTATAGGTATTAATTAGCTGGCATTGATAACAACAAAATAAAGGTTAATATTGTCAATGTCTATGTATAAACTTCCACTAAATTCAAAGATAACAATGATCACCAGGAAGTTCCCCAACCTAAGATCTGACTGTCCCACCATTCCAGGATGTCTTCACTTCTCTCCCACCTCTCCTCATCAGCTCCCAGTGGTATTTTTGTTTTAAACAAGGATCATACCATAGGACAATTGAACAAAAGAAAGCTCTTAGGTAGGATTTTAAGCCCTTGATGTTTAAATTGAAGGAATGGATTTGAGGTTGGGAATAACCAGAAATTACAGATTATCTATACCACTGTCTAACCCTCTCCACATAAACTTTAAATAAGGTCCATTCTAATTCCCTCACTTTTCCTCAGAGTTCTGTTAATATCTCCTGTTTGATCATTCTAAGTTTAGCTCTCAAGCTTGAGACGGTGTGAAAGCAAGTTTCCTGTTAGAGCTGGCACTTCCTTTAGTAGCCTGGCTGCTGACTGAGGTAGTGACCTCTCAGCTCCTTGGCAGCAATTGGGATCTCATCCATTGTTTTCATTTATTTGCTGGAATTCTACCAGCTTTAGATGAGTAGGACTTGGCTTCCATCTGACTTAAATATAAAAAGAAGGCTATTATATGTGAGAAAATACTTAAAAAAATAAACATTGGATTAGGAATTTAACATATCATTAATTCAGTATTTGTATAACCTAATTAAAAATATACTTGCTCTTTTGGAGTGTGCTAACACATTGTGTTAGTAATTTCATGTATTTTATCTCATCTGCTTCTTAATATTTTGTTCATATATTGAGTATTATTTTACACCACTAATCACAATTTCTTCTTGCTATGTTCTTTATTTTTCTAATGTTCTGTCATTTTACGATAGGTTAATTATCTGGCTTTTACCCAAAAGTTTCACTAACAGATTATTCCCAATTAAGTACAAATATGCATTCATTGATATTAGAGATTTTTAAAAGGATGTGATCATGGAAAATATATCTGAGTAGTATTTACCAGGATAGCAGTTGAATTGTAAATGAAAATAACTGTGCTGTGCTTAATACAAGAAGTCATTGTACTGTAAAAATCCTGGAATGTTGGCACAATCATATACAGTGTAGTGTGCTGGAACAAACAAAGCAAATTTTTGAAAAAGAGAGATCAATTGTGACCACAAAAAGTTGAGATTATACTCATTTTTCTTTTTGGTTTTACAAGCCAATAAAATTAAAGCTTCAAAAGGTTGCTTACATATAAGCCAGACCACAAACTGAATACATATACATTTATATATGTATATATATATATATGCACATATATACATACACAAGTTTGTCCATACAAATATATTCCTACTGACAGATAAGGATAGAGATATAGAAATAGAGATGTACATCCTAACTCAAGAATAATAAGTACGAATTAGTTATAAATTATTTTCAATGGTATGAAGTTTGAATATATTTTGGATTTCATATAGTATATGGTACACTGATATATTTTGGATATCATAAAGTTTTCTAACAGTTTTACCAAAAATGCAGCTCTCTGGGAAGTTCTAATTTATGAAGGATCCTATATAGTGAAATTAAATAAGAAATACATAAACAAGAGTACAGTAGGCACCACAGAGTTATAGCTTTGTGTGAAACATTATTCATGCACTTGATATTTTTAAGTCTATTTGTAGGGCAGGGAGGAAAAAAAAAAAAGTAAAATTACTTTAAAATACCATAACTCCATGTTGGCCCAGACATTTTTTATCCATTGTGGTTAGCATAATGTATAGTTTATAGTTGATAAAAATAAATACTTGATGACAGGATAAGTACAAGATAAAATGAATAAAGTAGTCAAGATAAAGACTACATCTATATTGGCAAGAATAATTTGATAAGGCAGTGGGATTTTGACCCAGTTCCTGAAAAATGGATACTATTTACCTAAGTACGGTGTGAAGGGAAGGGTAAGCATTCCATGTCAAACATGATTAAAAAAAACCTCAGAAGTAGAAATGAGCAGTTTATCTGCAGAGGGCAATGGAGATAGTGGTATAATTTGAATTAAAGCAGATGGCAAAGAGTAGTGAATATCTTTAGAACAGGAGCCTAATAGCCTTGATAACAAGGGAAAGAAATTTGGGCTTTTTTCTAGTAAGCAGGGACAAAATTAGATTCATGAGTAAAAATGGCATGCAGGATGGATTGGAGGGTCCAACATCTGAAGTTTAGGCAGCCAGGGCTAAGGCATGGTCATAACCTAGATATAGGGTGACTGTCTTAGTCATCTAGTGCTGCTATAACAGAAATACTACAAGTGGATGGCTTTAACAAAGAGAAGTTTATTCTCTCACAGTCCAGTGGGCTGTAAGTCCAAATTCAGGGTGTCATCTCCAGGGGAAGGCTTTCTCTCTCTGTTGGCTCTGGAGGAAAGTCCTTGTCATCAATCTTCCCTTGGTCTGGGAGCTTCTCTCCGCAGGAACCTCAGGTCCAAAGGACGTGCTCTGCTCCCGGCGCTGCTTTCTTGGTGCTGTGAGGTTCCCATGTGTCTCTGCTTGCTTCTCTCTTTTATATCTCAAAGGAGATTGGCTTAAGACACAATCCAATCTTGTATACCTTATCAGTACAACTGCCACTAATCCATCTTATTACATCATAGTGATAGAGTTTACAATACACAAGGAAATCAGATCAGATTACAAAATGGTACACAATCATACAATACTGGGAATCATGACCCAGCCAAGTGGAAAGATATTTTGGGGGACACAGTTTAATCAATGACATTCCACCCTTTGGTCCCCCAAAATTCATGTCCTTGCAGCATGCAAAATATATTCATCCCATCATATCATAGCAAAAGCCTTAACTCCAAGTCCAAAATTCAAAAATTCTTCTTCATCTGTGAAATCTGGAATACAAGTTATCTACTTCCAAAGGTACAATGGCAGAACAGGCACAAGCTAGATATTTCCATTACAAATGGGAGAAACTGGAGAAAAAGAAGGGATAACAGACACCAAGCAAGTCAGCAGAACACATTACAATAGCCCTCAAGTTCTGAAAATAATCCTTTGTTCTCTGAGACTGTTCACACAATAGCCCTGACCTCCAGACTCTTGGTATTTGCCATAGTCTCTGGATTCTAAGTGGAGGCCTATCAGCCCTGGGCTTCAGCTCTGCCTTCCAGGCCCACTGGGACAGCAACTCTGCTCCCTTGGCTTTAGGTGCACACCATTCTCCTAGTCCATCAGAGTGACAGCTCCACCCTTAGAAACACCGGAGGTCCCGGCCATACCTTTTGAGACTGAGGCAGCTTGGCTTCTTGTGTTCCTTGTCTCTTCAGCTTCTGTTTCCTGGTTCCTTGGCCTCTCAGCTCCTCGGACCTCATGCCCACATCTACCCTGCTGGGGCAAGTGTTCCAAAGCTCTATAGCTCCACTGATAAGTGCCCAGAGGCACCCCACTCTACCAGGAAGCCTCTTGCTCACAGGCGCTAAGCTCTCTCGCTCCATGGGTTGGCTCCAACCCTGTCTCACACTGGTCTCCTGGTTCCGCTGCTGCTTGTTCTCTGCTGCTGCTGCTTCTCTGCTGCTGTAGGTTCTCTGCTGTTGCTGGTCCTCTGCCGCTGCCATTCCTCTATTCATTCACAGTTTCAAAAACCGCTTCCACATTTTGGGTATCTGTTAGAGCAGCACCCCACTCTCAGTACCAAACTCTGTCTTAGTGCTACTATAACAGAAATACTACAGTGGATGGCTTTAACAAAGAGAAGTTTATTCTCTCACAGTCCAGTAGGCTACAAGTCCAAATTCAGGGTGTCAGCTCCAGGGGAAGGCTTTCTCTCTCTGTTGGCTCTGGAGGAAGGTCTTTGTCATCAGTCTTCCCTTGGTCTGGGAGCTTCTCTGCACAAGAACCTCAGGTCCAAAGTATGTACTCTGCTCCCAGCACTGCTTTCATGGTGGTATGAGGTTCCCATGTGTCTCTGCTTGCTTCTCTTTCCTTTTATCTCTTATAAGATAAAAGGTGGTGCAGGCCACACCCTAGGGAAACTCCCTTTAAGTTGGATCAGGGATGTGACCTTAGTTAGGGTGTTACAATCCCACCCTAATCCTTTTTAACATAAAATTACAATCACGAAATGGAGGACAACCACACAATACTGGGAATCATGACCCAGCCAAGTTGGCAGATATTTTCTGGGGACCCAATTCAATCCATGACAGTGAGGAAGGCCTGGATTAAGATGTTATCAATGGAGATTTTGCAATAAAATGGAAAATACAAGAGCAACTTAAAAGGAAATTCAGTCTTGGAAATTTCCATCGAACAGTTTGATCCTGGCCTGGGTCCAGCCTCCAACTTCCAGAAATCTGACAAATAAATGACAAAATGCTAGGATGGTTGGGATAGCTAAAATTAAACACTGGCAAGTAAGAGAAACACACACACACACACACAAAAGTCTCCTATTTTGGTGGTCTTTTATTTTATGTTCCTCAAATAATATGTAGACTTTAAACCAATGAAAACCAAACCCATTGTTGTCGAGTTGATTCCAATTTGTAGAGACCCTATAGGACAGAGTAGAACTGCCCTATATGGTTTCCAAGGAGCACCTGGTGGATTCGAACTGCTGACATTTTTTTGGTTAGCAGCCGTAGCTCTTAACCACAACACCACCAGGGTTTCCACAGACTTTAAAGTGGCCCTTTTATCTGGAGTCCCACTTCCTTATTAGAACAGAGCCAGGGACACTCTGACTGAAAGTGGCCAAACCACTCAGGGCAGCCTCAGGCTGTTCTTGTTGAAAACTAGTCATGATGATGACTACTAAGGTTTTCTTCTATACCCTGTTAAACATACCCATATAGTTCACTTTTTGTCCTTATAATTTTAATAATATGTGCTAGCCACACTACATTCCCTAGATTTTACAGCTCCAAAAAGGAAGAGAAAGGGTGAGAAAGAGAATGCTTTTTAATAATCCCTGTATTTTACTCACTTGCACCTCTATTTATTGACTCTCTCTAAACCTGTAATGAAATAAAAGAAAAGGGAGTCTGCCATGGGAGTACGGCATACTTTTTCTCCCCCTTTCTTTTAAATGAAGAGTAAGGACATGGACTTCTAACCAAGGAATAGTAGACAGTGTAGACTAGTGCCGGTGAGATAAAGGCACAGCTAGAGAGACACCTAAGGCGCAAAATTTAAAGAGATACTCACTTTCAGAGCAATACAATTGCCTCCTTAAATTTGCTTGCTGGGCACCTTTCTTGCCTCACCCTAGTCCCGGCCCCAGGTGGAAAGGGAAGTAGTTGACTGGTGTGCCAAGGACTCTCCTGTCCTCTCCTACTAAAGGTTGTTCACCACCTGTATTTGTGTATTTACTCAGCAAATATTTATTGAGCACATATTATATACCTAGGCTTTCCTTTGAAGGAGCCCTGGGCTTATTGGTTAAGAGCTACAGCTTCAAACCAAAAGGTCAGCAGTTCAAACCCACAACCCGCTCCTTGGAAACCCAATGGGGGCAGTTCTACTCTGTCTTATAGGGTTGCTGTGAGTTGTAATCGACTCCATGGCAACGGGTTTTCCTTTGAAAAACAAGTTTTAACAATACCGACCTTGAGAATCATTAACTACCTTCTAATTTGGATATTCCATGAATCTAGCAATATTTTAGGCAAATGCCAAACATTGTGGGGTGAAGTTTGAATTGATGCAAAAATACAAATTACTTTTTCCTTTGAGTGTGATCATCTCTCTTTCTGCAGAAACACTTAACATTTTGACACTTTTTTATTCTCTTCCACAACTAAGCCAATACATCTAAAGCCTGAAACGGTACTCATGATAACGCCATTTTGGAGATTTTCTCTATTCAGCCAAATTTAACTAAGTTTAACTTTATTTTGTTCCTCTATGTTTACTGGCTATTTAACGTAAAAAAAAAAAAAAATCATATTGTCTAGTCATGATCATAATACATGACTCTTTGCTGTGTTATTAGAAAGGAATATTGACTGGACCAATTTTAGAAATTCAGGCAGTTTAGTAGAGAGTTTAAGGTAGCTGAGTCCTTGGTGATCCTTTTAAAGACAGCTCCTTTGGAACAGTATATAAAAGAGGAAGTAGTGTCCCCATCTGCAAGGAGCATAGAAACTCAGATGGATTACACAATAGAGAAATAGTTTATGTAGCTGATCTAATGGACAGAACACTAGCATCAATCTTAGACGGTCTAGATGTACATCAGAACTCTACCACATATTTCTTAAATTTAAAACAGGAATAATAATCCTGCATTACATACATGTTAGGATTATTGTGAAAATTTAAAAAAAATTGCATGTGAAATTTCTGTGTAAATTGAGCATGGTTGTAAAAATGTGAATTTTTATTAATCTTGAAGGGTAACTTTAAAATAATCTGATGGTGAACATCACTGAAAACAAAGAGAGAAGAGAAAAGAGCACAGCTCTTACCTTCTTGGATTCTTTAAATCTCTTTCAAAAGAATAGGATTATATTCCATAGTGCAAAGAAATCGATGTATATGTAATGTATATATGATTTTACAAATTATAAGACATTATTTTTAGATTTATGTACCTTTAATATGTTAGGATAAGACCAGTATTAGCTTTGTAGGTATTATACATTTTACTATAAATATGTTTTTCTGCTAAACTTACAGAATCTCAGATTTTACGCATGCTAGTCAAGAAAACTGCTTCAAATGCTGGAATCATTCAAAATATCATTAATAGGATATTATCTTTGGCTATATCCTAGTAAGCACAAGTAAAATTCTCTTTGCATAAAAATCTCACTATTATGACAAGGATATTTAAAATTAATTTTTGTGATCTGTGGTATTCAACAAATTCAATACAAATCTGTGGCAGACAAAGTCACTGAATATTTTTTCTTCAAATAAATCATAGTGATTTCCCTGGAGAAACAATTACAACATCACAGATTTCCATTTCAAAACCATTATTGACTTAGCATTTCTTAATTATTTCACCCTTAATTAATACTTTACCTAACTCTTGAGACACTGCATTCAAAGTAAATCAGGATATAAGGAAACTTTGTTTATATTTTTGTTTCTGTGAGTGCCATGGATTGGTGTCTACAGTAGCCTCTCTATAGAGACAGAACTCTTAAGACTTAGTTCAGAACACTGTTATTTTCACTACATAAAAAAAGATAAATCAAAAAGAGGAAAGTAAGATAAACCAATCTACAGTTACAAAATTTAAAAAAAGAAAGAAAATCAGGGTTGTGTTGGAAATTGTGAAGAAATTATCAAAATATTAAAAGGATGTACGAAGAAGAATCATATAAAACATATACATTGGCAGAAAGAAAGGAAAGGGCAGAAAGATAATAAAGGAAAATATTGGAAGAGTTGAAATTAATTGAAACTGGTTTTCACTGAATTTCTCATGATTTGGAGAATGCAATGTTGAGCAAAAACGCATAATGGATTATGTCATGTAATGTTAATTTTGACAACTGTAAATTAAACGAGAAGACATTGTGAAATCATCATGAATGATGCACGTCCTCTACTGTGTCATCTTAATTTTAGAATTGCAGATTTGATTTCTGAAACTGTTTGCATTTGATCAGCCAAAGCAGGGTGCCATGAAATAAATCAATATGAAAAGAAAACATTTCATAATGTAATTTGTGGAGTTTCTCACAGTGAACTGGTAACATATTTTTGCAAAGTTTCATTTTTACCTCCTACTTCCATTAGAATTTGTATAACTAGAGTGGTATTTGGTAAGACATTATTTGGCCTAAAAGCAAATCTGAACTTTTTTTAAAATTTATTTTAATATCATGTCTATTGATTTAAGAACAGTAGCTAAGCACTGAAACAAAACATTGTGGTTAATTTTCCTTTACCCTAGTTCACTTCTTAATTATACCAGACATTAACATCTAATAAAAGGTGAATTTAATATAACAATAAGGAATTAGTGATTGTTAGTAATATGTGATAATTAAAGAAAAGCTAAATATTATGAAGCATTAGTGTCATTTGGCAACGATAAAAATGTTAGAAAATTATTTATCTGTTTGAGTTCTCTGTTAGCATCCATATAATGTAGCTATAGTCTGTCTACTCTCAATAAGGTTTTGAGGTGGTTTTACAATAGTAAAGCTAAATGAATTAACAAATGAATAAATACATGCATACATGAATGCAATTAATGAAGGAAGAGGGGAAGAAAGATATTATATAAACTTTAAAATCACTTTTGGAGGACAGCTGTAGAAATTGAAAACAAAAACTAAGTTGACATATCTAAACAGCTGATAGAAGAAATGAAATATGGTTTGTATTTTAAATGTTTATGTGGGCATGCATGTACTTTTTTTTGTCAACTTCTGGTGAATGTTAAGAGCACAAGTTTATACAATAGTTCTCTAAGACAATTCAAGAGGAGACAAAGCACTATGGATCAGATGTAAAGTGTCTTTTGGCTAGAGGAAATTCTGAGCTCATAGAATGGTATGCTTAGACGTATTTACATAGACCACCTACAGTTATTTTGCAAAGCACTAATACATCATCATTGTGAGATTCAAAAAATAGTATTTATGCTATGTATTCAGCGATGCCTTTTTCTCGTTCTGTTTAAAGAACAGTATGATAATTACATTTAAAAATGAAAATAGTTATTAATAATTGTTTTGCAAGATAAAATCAATAACCTACAGCCTTCTTTGGCCCTTTTTACTATTTAAATTTTGTTCCCTTTGTCTTTTTTTCTGGGGAGTAAAAAAGGGACGGTCTGAAGTAAGCATGAGATAATATTAAGGAGCCAAGAGAAAAGGTTAAAAGAACTTAAGACTGAGCTGCTTCCTTAGATTTCACAAATAAGAGAAAACAAACAATTTTAATTATTGCTACTGGGAACCAAGTTTTCTGGTCTCTATTTTATGTGTAAAAGAAATTAAGACTGAAACTTTAATTTTAGCTATGCTTCCTAAAGTTTGTATTTCTGCCTCTCTAGATGGCTTTAAATCAAAATTGCCAGAGCATATTGTTATTACAGGACATATGCTTTAATCTGTTGCTGGTTTTCCAACATGTGCCCTCTTGATTTGATTTATTATATGTCCAATTTAGTGGGAGGAGAGAAATCAGAACATCATTTGAACTAAATTCCAGGTACATTTTGTGATCATGCATTTTTCTCTTAAACACAGAAAAACTGAGAAATGCGACAATTTCATGAAGGAAGAAGTAGTAAATGTGTCAGAAGTCACAGAAATTGTTAATAATGTTGAAAATATCTATACTGATGCAGAAATATATATATATAAAAGGACTTAAAGATTATATCTATCAAAAATTTAAGTATATGCTTTCTCCTCACTTATCGACTATCTCGTTACCAACATTTAGCATTTATGACAATAGTAAAAAATTTACTATCCAACTATTTTGTGCATTAACGACGTATGTCTGGCCATAATGAACGCCAATGTGTGAGGCGAGAGTAACACTGGCTGTGATGGTTAAGATTATGTGTCAGCTTGGCTGGGCCATGATTGTCAGTGGTTTGGCAGTTATGTAACGGTGTAATTTGGCAATTTCATAATGATGTAGTCATCGTCCATTTTGTGATCTGATGTGGTTATGCTCCATGTTTGCATAATGCCAATTTCACATAACGTCCTGGTCTTCGGAACCTAACCATGTCGATAAGTGAGGAGAGAGTGTATAACAAAGGAAGTATCACAAACCAGTGAATAAATAAAAATTTATTCAGTAATCTGTACTTTAACCATTAGTTACATGTAAGAATTTAGTGACAGAGAATTATTTATAAAAATTAATTTACAATTCTGTTTATTTAGTACAACAAAATGAATACCAATGAAATTTTTTTATTTTAAATAATGGAGGAAAATAGAAGAAAATATAAATAAATATTATTTAATTTCTGAATGTATTTCCTCAATTAAAATAATAGAAAAAAATCACAGAGGTCAAAATTATATAATGGCTAGTTAAAATGCACTGTCTGAGACCAGACAGATCTGGATTAAATCAGTCTTCTTCCACTTACTTCAGACAGACTACATTTACTATAATAGCACATTACAGTTAGAAATTACAACTAAAAGATGCCAAAAGAAATGTATGTATGCTTGTGCTAAATAGAGGATCTAGCTAAAAAGAAAAAAGAAAAAAAGAAAGTTATTTATAAATAATGGAAAATGAGTACACTACATATCAAATATATAGTGTGGAATTTAGCAAAAGCAGTAATTACAGATTTAAGTGATTTATTAGAAAACTAGTATATTGGTCAGTGTTCTTAGCTACAGACAATAGAACCTACAAAAGCTAGTTTAAACAGAAATGTATTTATTATTAGCATTAGGCAGAGTACAGAATTCCTGGAGAGTCATGGAAACAAGTTTGGATGCCACCTGGCCAAAAGAAATAAAACTGGAAGAATTGCCCAGTCCCACCAAGGGAAAATTCCAGCAGAGGTGCCATGTCTCTACTCACGGTTCACTAATCGACACACCTAAAGCCAGAAGCCCCGCTCTAGCTGGTAAAGAATATGGTAATCAAATACCTCTGTGACTGCTTGCCACTGCCTGAGGATGTTCACATTCCTTTAATTTGCATGCAGTTGCATTTTTCTTATGGAATGTAGGTCACGTGTGGAACTCAAGCTGCAAGGGTGCCAGATATGTGGTTTTTTATCTTTCCAGCCTCTGATATAAGAAGGTATGCTCCAGGGAGATTGGAGTAAAGTGGAATAAGATAGTCTCTGATGTTTGCCATGGTTAGTCCTCTGTTTTGGATATACAATATAATAGTTTTGTTCTGTTCTTAAAATTTCAAATCTCAATAGTAACAACAGCATGCTATTGAAACTGAACTATCCCTTTTGTAAAGGAAAACGCGCTCACCTTCTTTCCAAAGTCGCATTTGTCACTGCATTCCATCTCATGGTATTTATTTCTCCTCTAACTCAGCTATGATCCAAAATCGTATAAATATGCATTATGTTATAACCAGCATGCCCTATATAAAACGTGAGGGACAGTGGGGAGGAAAAATGTTAATATAATTGATATAAATGAATACATACGTACAGAACAGAACAAGAAAGAAAAGTTGGCATAGTCCTTTTTTTGTGTAATTGGTCGCACGGCCCCAGTGGGGATTTATAACTTCTTTCTCTCAGTTCAAGTTTCCCTTAACAACATTTCAGTTGTTCAGGGTGTTTCATCTAGTGGAGTGACTTCATTCTGTAATGCTCCATGGGTTTGAGCTTGGTGGATCTGCCTAGACATGGCAGTACCAAGAGATGCCCCTATTCTGGAGCAGCAACTCCCTTTGCCTGTGATGATCTCGACCATTCACACAGCCAGTAGAGTATATCTTCCTTTTTTTTTTGCCAGTTGATCTAGTGGCATGAAGAACCAAAAATAGCCTATTGGCATCCTCAGCTTTCAAATCCCTAGAAATAGTGTCTGCTGATAGAAACATTCATCATTTGGGAACTAAAATCTCTAAAACAGGATGTCCAAAGTCACAGGTATAGGAAACCAAAAATTTTCAAGTGGATCATTCAGTGTAACTCCCTCTCCTACCTTTTAGTCCCAAGAATTATATATTCTGACTCTGGGGAAAATGGCGCCATAGGTTGGTTACTGGTTGTGCTTCCCTAAAGATTTACAGCCTTGGAAACCATATATGGGAGTTCTACCCTGTCCTGTAGGGTTGCTATGAGTCAAAATTGACTCAACGGCAATGGGTTTTGGGTTGAGATAAAACATCCAACTCCACAGACTATTGTTTCCTACTTGGCAACTTACCTGGACCTTCATTTGACCATTCTGTCTTTCTATAGGGTCAGTTACTTCTGGATGAGAGAGTAGGTATTAAGACCAGTGGATTCCATTAAAGCCCTCCCATTGTCTTCATTTCTTTGTTGTAAAATAAATTCCTTGTTCAAAAGCAATAGGATGCCATGGCTGTGAATAAGGCATTGAATCAGTCTCTAGAAAGTAGTACTAGCAGAACAATGGCGGGCAGAGAAAGCAAATCTATAGCCAAAAGAATTGCTTGTTCCAGTGATCAACTTGCTACCCCTTCTACAATTAAAGAAGTTCAAAGTGCTCGGTCTACCACAGATGACAGAATTCTTCCCCCGGAGTGTAGTACTGTTTCAGGGCTCAGGATTGTCCACTGCTGCTGGTGGAATGGGCAACTGTTTAACTTTGATGAAGGGAAGTGCATGTTTATAAGCCCATGCATAACCTCCATGCTTGCCAGCCTGGCCACCTTTGTATGAGCAAGCATTAGGGAGATAAGAGAAAGAAACTACTGACATCCATGGAGGTAAGGGGGGTGAGGATGAAGAAGGGGATGGTTCAGAAATTAAAAAAAAAAAGGCATGACTTTGCACAAAAGAGAGCCTCTTTTGTGATTATTCTATTATTCTTGGTTCTGTTGAGCCATAACAGCCAAGTTTTGAGCTGTTTGCACTAAAGCCTAAATGAGATGGAAGTGCTTTGTTTGGTTAGTTTGTTTTTCCCTGGGCCTCACTCAAGGCTGGCAATTTGCTTAGTTTGGTTAATAAATGGATCAGATCAAAAGAGCTATAGGTTATATGTAAATTAAGATTACTGTATTGGAGCAGATTTGGTAGTATTATTAAAAAGTAGCTATCTAAATATATGACCCAAAAAAGTTACTTCTGGTACCTTTCCTTGAGTTACATTGTATATATACATTTAAATGCAAATGAAAGTCTGTTTAAGAATGTTCATTTTTGCACATATGCAGTATTTCTCTAGGAAACACATATATAATTTAAAAATAAATTTCTGGACACTTATTTGACAGATCTTGATCCACCTATACCTGCTTAAAGAATATAAAAAGAAGTCAAAGCTCAGAGAGAAGAGGATTTGTGAAGCGATTTCTTTGAAGATAGCTGCTGTTCTCTTCACTTCATATCTAATGAGGGGCCCTTCCACGGGATCTCTCCATTTCCTGGGGTCTGGGAATCTAATGGGTAGGATTTGAGCTGACTGATTACTTTGATGGTAATGCTTAACAGAGCACAGCTGTGCCCAGGGACGCATATAGTGTGGGCCCTACATTCTTAAGAGAATGTTTCGTCTTCCTACAGACCAGAGGAGTACCATGCCAGGGAGAGGGAGAACAGCATGGGGTCATCATGGGTGCTGTCCAGTAGGGCCACCTGAAGCAACATGGAACCCCAGTGACAAGAAGCTGGTACTTTTCCTGTAGGTAGTTCAGGATGTAATAGCTGGGGGCTGAGCACTGTCACGAAGGACTCAAGGCTTCTCACTTGGCTCTCAGATAACAGTACTACATGATGAAGCTAGAGGGCCAGTGGCAACAGGTCTATGAAATTGGAAAATAGCCTAACACTTCTGGATTCAGTTACCTTCTCTGTAAAACTGAATATTCAGAGATTCAGTTGGGGTATTATATCGGGTTCATTTCAAGGAAGTGAACCTTTATGGTAGTTTAGGGCCAGTCATAGAAATGTGTCCTGGATTACCTACCACCTTCAACACCCTCCTGTATTTTTCTATATTGAGTTACTTTAGAAAATTTAAAGCCCAGTAAATTATGATATTATTAAATCTATAAATTTATAATACAAATACAGTATACATAGTAGTTCTTCTGGGCAAATAATGAGGTTTAATGCCTAACAAACCACTAAATCAATGATGATGGCTATCATTAATATTAATAAAAATAATCATTAATATATATTATCTTGTAAACATTTAATGTACAGTAATTATTTTCACAAGTAATATGATAGTTCTCTTGCCTGAGTACAGTTATCCATTGATATTAGAATTAATATACTCTGAATAATAGCCTTATTGATCAGTTATAGAATATGTATCATGATAAAATGTTTTAGCTAATTGATCATCCTTCCCCAAAATGGCAATCTGTATGCAAGCAATCCCCAAGTTATGAACATCTGACTTACGTACAGCCCATAGTTATGAACCAGTTCCTGTAAAGCCTATTAAAAATTTGAGGTACATACAATGATTTGTAATAACAGGCACTACTTTGTAACAAGCATCAAAATATTGTTATTATTATTATGTTGAAGATGTTTTATTGTATCTGGAAGAGTTTCTTTAATGTTTTTATGCACAGAAAAGGTACACTATGTAATATATATTAAGACAAACATTTAACTGACGTTAGATACATTAAATATCGAATAGATATTTAAGCAGGGAGTCTGGATTCTCCTTTTTATTAATCTCTCTAAACCATCTTCTTTCATGTAAATCTGTAATTCAACAAAAGAGATTTTTACCATTAAAAATAAGTAATTTTGACACTATAAAGTACAAGTAAAGGAACACAGTGAAAAAGCAATGAAATAAAAATATAGCAAACAATAGGCACTTTGCCATTAGACTGAATAAATATTCTAGCAGAAACTCCCAAATAGTGGTAATGACTCTTCGTTTTTCCAGTTTATTGCAATTTATCTAAAGATGTTGATTTTTAAGTCTTATTTTTTAATTTCTTTGTTTCTTCTCTGAGCCTTTTGATGCCGTTGAGAATGCATTATGAAATGGCAAATAGAATTACCTTCTTTTAAATGATTTAGCTTTCCCATTTTTCTCAGTGTAGCTAGAACTAAGCAAACTGTGTTCTTCATCCTACAGACTGCATATTTCAGGAATTTATTGAAGAGTTTGTGAGTAGTATGCTGGATATTTTAAAGTACTGTTTCTCAAGAACTCTGTATCTTTCCATTTAATGTCTCTTCTCCAGTTTTATTACAGATAAAATAAATATTCTGTATTACTTTCACCTACAACATTGATGATGAAGTCTTCCTTTTGGTTGTCTGCATCATGTAGTTTATCAATCGAGTGTATACTGTATATGGCTAGTCCAGTATTGAGGTAAAATAAGCAAATGAATAAATGAGACAAGGTCTCAATCTTTGAGGAAGTATGAAATTCAGCAGGGGAGAAAATAGTGTCACATATGTAGAATTTGGAAAAAAATTAGGAACCAAATACTATAAATAATCAAGTGCCGTTTTCTGCGTTAGAAGAGAGAACAGTTTTAAATAAATGTCCAGAGAAAGGAGCCCTGGTGGTGCAGTAGTTAAGCGCTGAGCAGCTAACTGAAAGGTCAGTCGTTCAAATCCACCAGCTACCGTGTGGGAGAAAGATGTGGCAGCCGGCTTCCGTAAAGATTTACAGCCTCGGAAACCCTACGGGGCAGTTCCCCTCTGTCCAATAGAGTCGCTATGAGTCACAATCTCCTTGACGGCAAAGAGAATGTCCAAAGAAAGTTAATACTAAAATTTATATCTTTAAGTCTGTCCATCATGTCCTTCCCATCTTCATACCTAACATTTGTATATAGTAATGATTTCCAAGCAGCTTTCATGTCAGTGAATCGCTTGATTCTCATATCCATGTTCAAAAACAGAAAGGTAAAATGTTGCCATCCCTAATTTGAGATTGGAAAGGGTAAATGATTTGCCCAAGAACATGAAAGAAGGAAAAGACAAGCATGCAGGTCTTTTCATTCACTTCAGGCCAATTACCCTTCGGCCAGTGGTTTAATTTTTTTTTTTTTCCAGAACATTTAATTCAACAAAATTGAATATCAGCCCTGGCTGTATATATGTATATATATAGCTAAAGGAGCTTTTGTGAATGGGAAGGATGAGAGTCCTTCTCTGGAGGGGGGTGAAAGTCTAGGAGTATCACTCATTAAAATCCCTTTAGCCTCCCTCCCTAAGGATACCCTACACTCCTAATGGATGTTCACCTAGTCTTGTTTCAGTTCTTCCAGACCTCATCTCTTTTTAGGCAGCTCTTTAGATTTTGGACAGCAATAATATTTATGAATTCTTCCCTGTGTGAATAGGAATTCCACTCCCATTTAAATTTCACCTGCTTTGAACCAATTCACTCCTTTTTGTCAACCCTGTTGATCCATTATTCTTAGGGACCAGCTCTGCCTCTTTGTTAACTGGATTGTTATTAAGTCTTCCCAATTCTGAGCGTGCCACTTGCTAATCTAAATTTTCAATAGTCTACATTTTTTCCTATTCAGTATTCAATAAAAACTTCATGGGCCGTTATCTATGAGATGACAGGTGATGGTGTGGAGGACCTTGAAAGTCAGGCTGAAGGGTCCCATCTGGATGAAATAGACTGTAAGCCAGCCATTGTAGATTCTTGAACAGGTGATAGATGGGATAAAAATACATTTGTCAGAAAGGTCATTCTGACAAGGCAATGCAGGATGGTGTATGAAGGGATGGATTAGAGAAAAATGGCAGTCTATCCTCCTAATCTTACCACAAGGCAAAGAATACTTGGTCCAGAGATATAAACATGGAAATGGAGGTGAGAGGATGATTTGAAAAGATGCTCTGTATAGGGCTTTGTGAGAACTTGTTGAACGGTATAAGGGAGAGGTGACAGTGAGGAATCAAGAGAAATGGCAAATAGGCACAGCAAATCAGTTTGAAGGAAGGGGTTGAATTTTGTTTGGAAGCTACTGTATTTTAGGCAAATAGAAACAGGAGTCATCTCCATAGTTATTTCAGCTGAAGTCATGGTTATAGGTGATCATCTAAGAGAGTGAAAGTGTAGAGAAAAGAAGAGACCAGGGAAATATCCTAGAATTGGTGATCTGAACTAGGAGAAAGTGGCATTATTTTAGAATAACTACAGTGTTTTTTCTTACATTTTTATGAATGTTTACTGTGGGCTGCTATGCCAATTCATTTCTGTACTAATTTCTATAGAGTAATCACCAATCCTCCAGGTTTTTCAAGCAGTGGGGAATGGCTAGGTTAGATGAATGTTAATGGAACCCAATGTTCTAGTTAATGTAGAGAAGAACTTCCAGTCATTACCACTGCTGAAAACTTTCTTGCCTTTAGCCTCTAACTCTGCACTTGGGTATAGTAACTTGATTTCTCTCTCCTTTTCATTAGTGATAAAAGTTATGTGACAGTTAATCAGTTTTTAAGTTGATACTTGATAGTTGGTGTTAGGGATTGAATTATGCTCCCCCAAAATGTGTGTCAACTCGGCTAGGCCGTGATTCCCAGTATTGTGTGATTGCCCAGTATTTTGTCATCTGATATGATTTTCCTATGTGTTGTAAACCCTACCTCTATGATGTTAATGAGGCAGAATTAGAGGCAGTTATGTTAGTGAGGCAGGACTCAGTCCAAAAGATTAGGTTGTATTTGGAGTCAATCTCTTTTGAGATATAAAAGAGGGAACCAAGCAGAGAGACAAGGAGATCTCATGCCACCAAGAATGAAGAACCAGGAGGGGAGTGCATCCTTTGGACCTGGGGTCCCCGTGCTGAGAATCTCCTAGGCCAGGGGAAGATTGATGACAAGGACCTTCCCCCAGAGCCAATAGAGAGATCTTTTGCCTGGAGCTGGCACCCTGCATTCAGACTTCCAGCCTTGTAGACTGTGAGAGAATAAATTTCTCTTTGTTAAAGCCATCCATTTGTGGTATTTTTGTTATAGCAGCACTAAATAACTAAGACAGTTGGCAACCCTCCTTTTAAATAATTGATACCTAAAATATTCTTGTAGTTATGTTTTCCTACTCTTTTTGTTTAGTTCAAGTTTTAAAAACACAACTCTTACAAGCAAAAATTCCTTAATGCTAAAGAGTGCCTTTGATGAAAAGAATTGCCAAAATCAATTATACTACTTAGCACCGTTTTTTGAAGTCTGAGAGGTAGTTCTTACACTGTTTATAAAACTATCTAGAGTGTTCACTTGTTGAAGTGGATTTGGGATTCTGCCATGAATCTTCACCATGGTTCTCCACCTGGAACAGCATGGGTGATAAGGAAGCAGCTGCATGCAAGCATTCGCTGCGTGAAATGATAGAAAATCTATATGCTGGCCATTTCATTGAGGGAGGCCTCATTGCTGTAGCAGTTTATCCCATTACTAAAGACAGACCATGCTGATATCCTCACACTCAGCTGCTGACCAACAACAGGGCACTCAGCTTTAATAGGGAGCATATGATCGCTCCAGCTGGCAGGTGACACCATTTGGCAATGTTCCCCTGCAGCTCAACAAAAGATTTTCAAATATCAAAGCAAGAGGAAAGACCTTTGTCTTTATAAGGAAAATGGTTTCACTGTTCATGCATTTGGCTTCCATATGAATTATTGCTTGGAACTTGCAGTATCCTGTGAAATTCACTCTGAGAATTAGTAAACTGTTAATTTAAAATGGTAAATAAATGGTAAGTTATAGGAAATTTAATTTTGCATTTAAGCACAGAAAACAGCTTGAATAGAGTTAAAAGTGAGACAATCCTTTGCTTGTTTTTAAAAAGATCCAATCTAAAAACACAAGCCAATCAGGGTTTATATTGGTTAGATTATGAAAACTTAAGAATCATATAATTTTACTGCAAAAAGGGACCTTAGAGGTATCTTAGCAAAATAAAATTTCACCATATGGAAAAGCTGTGGGGCAGAGTGACTGTTACCCAGTCAAGTTCACATAATTTATGAGTTGCAGTTTAGGAATGTCTTGGGTCTCTTGACTGAGCACAGATTTCATTATTTTTTATTTTGCTAAAAGTCAGAATTTAAGAAAAACTGGGCAATTATCCCAGTCTACCCATTAGTATTAAAATACTACATTAGAATGAGATGCCATCTCACCCCAACAAGTCTAGCATTAATCCAAAAATCACAAAATAATAAATGTTGGAGAGGTTGTAGAGAGACTGAAACACTTATACACTGTTGGTGGGAATATAAAATGGTACAACCACTTTGGAAATCGATTTGGCGCTTCCTTAAAAAGCTAGAAATAGAAGTACCATACAATCCAGCAATCCTGCTCCTTGGAATATATCCTAGAGAAATAAGAGCCGTCAAACGAATAGATATATGCAAAACCATGTTCACTGCAGCACTGTTCACAATATTAAAAAGATGGAAACCACCTAGGTGCCCATCAATGGACAAATGGATAAACAAATTATGGTATATTCACGCAATAGCATACTATGCAACGATAAAGAACAACGATGAAGCCGTGAAACATAACATAGAGGAATCTGGAAGTCATTATGCTGAGTGAATTTAATCTGTCACAGAAGGACAAATATTGTATGAGACCACTATTATAAGAACTCAAGAAAAGGTTTAAACACAGAAGAAAACATTCTTTGATGGTTATGACGGTAGAGAGGGAGGGTGAGGGTTATTTACTAACTAGATAGTAGACAAGAATTATCTTAGGTGACAGGAAGGACAGCACACACTACAGAGGAAGGCAGCACACTTGGACTAAACCAAAGCTAAAAACTTCCCTGAATACAATGAAATACTTCGAGGGACACAGTAGCAGGGGCAGAGGACTGGGGAACATGCTTTCAGGGGACATCTAGGTCAATTGGCATAACAAAGTTTATTAAGAAAATGTTCTGCATCCTACTTTGGTGAGTGGTGTCTGGGGTCTTAAAAGCTTGCAAGCAGCCATCTAAGATGCATCAATTGGTCCCAACCAACTGGGGTAAAGGAGAATGAAGAACACCAAAGACACAAGGAAAGTATTAGCCCAAGAGAAAGAAAGGGCCACATAAACCAGAGACTTCATCAGCCTGAGACCAGAAGAACTGGATGGTGCCTGGCTACCACCAATGACCGCCCTGACAGGGAACACAACAGAGTCCCTGATGGAGCAGGAGAAAGGTGGGATGCAGAACTAAAATTCTAGTAAAAATACCAGACTTAATGGTCTGAGACTGGAGGAACCCTGAAAAGCATGGCCCCCGGACTCTCCGTCAGCCCAGAACTAAAACAATTTCCGAGGCAAACTCTTCAGACAAAGATTGGACTGGACTGTGGGACATAAAATGATACTTGTGAAGCATGTTCTTCCTAGCTCAAGTAGATACATGAGTCTAAATGGGCAGCTTCTGTCAGGAGATGAGATGAGAAGGCAGAGAAGGTTAGGAGCTTGTTCAATGGACATGGGAAATCAGGGGTAGAAAGGAGGAGTGTGCTGTCACAGTGTAGGGAGAGCAATTAGTGTATGTATAAATTTTTGTTTGAAAGACTAACCTGAAATGTAAACTTTCACTTAAACTACAACAATAAACAAAAAAATCTGAAAAGGAAACTACATTAGATTAGTATGAAAAATAAATATACCTGAGCATTATATTCTAGAACTAAATCTCCGACTATGATCTTAAAATTTAATCTGTTTATATGTCAGAACAAGAAGATGGGACTACAGACATGATTGCCAAATGTCTGATGGCTCTTTTATTTTTATTTATTTATTTTATTATTTTTTATATTTTATTGTCCTTCAGGTGAAGGCTTACAGAACAAATAGTTTCTCATGAAGCAGTAGTACACATGTAATTTTATGACATTGGTTAACAACCCCACAACATGTTAACCCTCTAAATTCTCAAACTTTTTTTTTTTTTTTGGTGAAAATACACATAACCAAAGATACACCATTGCAAAAATTTCTACATACACAGTTCACTGACATTGACTACACTCTTCGAATTGTGCTGTTATTCTCACTTAAGATGAAGGCTTACAGAACAAAATAGTTTCTCATTTAACAGTTACTACAAATGTTGCCCTATGACAATGGTTAACAATCTCACAACACATCAGCAATACCCTTACTCAAACTTGGGTTCCCTATCACCAGCTTCCTTGTCCCCTTCTGCTTTCTGGCCCTTGTCACTGGACTCCTGCACCTCATTAGTCTCATTTGGTTTTACGGGGCTGTCCACTCCCAGGCTGAACAGTGAACCTCGGAGGTAACTTCACCACTGAGCTAAAAGGGTGTCTGGGGGCCACACTCTCGGGGCTTCTCCAGTCTCCTTTAGGCCAGTAAATCTGGCCTTTTTTGTGGGTTAGAATTATGCTCTACATCCTTCTCCAGAACTGTCCAGAACCCTCCGTTGTGATCCCGGTCAGAGCAGTCAGTGGTGGTAGCTGGGCACCATCTAGCTGTACTGGACTCAGTCCGGTGGAAGCCTTGGTAGCTGTGGACAATTAGTCCTTCAGACTAATGTTTTCCTTGTATCCTGTTCTCGTCATTCTCCCTTGCTCCCGAAGGGATGAGACCAGTGGAGTATCTTAGATGGCCGCTCACAAGCTTTTAACCCCAGACATTAATCACCAAGGTAGAATGTAGAGCATTGTCTTTATAAGCTGTGTCATGCCAACTGAGTTAGATGTTCCCTGAGAACATGGTCCCCACAGCCCTCCGCGCAGCAATTCAGTCCCTCAGGGAGTTTGGATGTGTCTATGGGGCTTCCATGACCTTGCCTTGTACAGGTTGTGCTAGTTTCCCCTGTATTGTGTACTGTTTGACACTTCACCCAAGATACCACTTATCTATTGCCTATTTAGTATTTCCCCACCACCCCTCCCATCCCTGGTAACCAACAAAGATTGTTACATTTTGTGTGTGAACTTTTTCATGTGTTTTTACAATAGAGGTCTCATACAATATTTGTCCTTTTGTGATGGACTTATTTCACTCAGCATAATGTCCTCCAGTTTCATCCATGTTATGAGATGGTTCACAGATTCATTGTTGTTCTTTCTCATTGCATAGTACTCCATTGTGTGTATGTACCATAGTTTGTTTATCCATTCATCTGTTGATGGGCATCTAGGTTGTTTCCATCGTTTTGCTATTGGGAACAATGCTGCCATGAACATAGGTGTGCATATGTCTATTCGAGTGACAACTCTTAGTTCTCTAGGATATATTCCTAGGAGTGGGATTGCTGGATCGAATGGTATGTCTATTTCTAGCTTTCTGAGGAAGCACCATATCATTTTCCAAAATGGTTGTATCATTTTGCACTCCCACCAGCAGTGCCTAAGAGTTCAGATCTCCCTGCAGCCCCTCCAACATTTGTTATTTCCAGTGTTTTTGATTCGTGCCAGTAATGCCGGGGTGAGATGGTATCTCATTGTGGTTTTAATTTCCATTTCTCTAATGGCTAGTGGTCGCGAGCATTTCCTCATGTGTCTGATGGCCATTTGAATGTCTTCTTTGGTGAAGTGTCTGTTCATTTCCTTTGCCCATTTTTAAATAGGATTATTTGTCTTTTTGTTGTAGAGGTGTTGGATTTTCTTGTAGATTATGGAGATTAGACCTTCGTCTGACTTGTACTGTCCAAAATTTTTTTCCCAGTCTGTAGGTTCTCTTTTTACTCTTTTGGTGAAGTCTTTTGAAGAGCATAGGTGTTTGATTTTTAGAAGATCCCAGTTATCTAGCTTATCTGTTGGGGTTTATGTGTTGATGGTTATGGTTTGTATCATCTTAATGCCATGTATTAAGGCCTATAGTGTTGATCCTATTTTTTCTTCTATGAACTTTATAGTTTTAGGCTTTATATTCAGGTCTTTGATCCATTTTGAAGTAGTTTTTGTATACGGTGTGAGGTATGGGTCCTGTTTCATTTTTTTGCAAATGGATATCCAGTTTTGCCAGCACCATTTGTTAAAAAGACTGTCTTTTCCCAATTTGAGGGACTTTGGGCCCTTGTCGAAGATCAGGTGACCGTAGGTAGATGGATTTCCATCTGGGTTCTCAATTCTGTTCCATTGGTCAATGTATCTGTCGTTGTACCAGTACCAGGCTGTTTTCACTACTGTAGCTGTATAGTAGGATCTTAAGTCAGGTAGTGCGAGTCCTCCAACTGTATTCTTGTTCTTCATTACTGCTTTACTTATTCAGGGCTTCTTCCCTTTCCATATAAAGTTAATGATTAGTTTTTCCATCTCTTTGAAGAATGTTGTTGGTATTTGGATTGGGATTGCGTTGTATCTGTAAATTGCTTTGGGTAGAATTTTCCCAATGTTGAGTCTCCCTATCCATGAGCATGGTATGTTTTTCCATTTATGTAGATCCCTTTGGGTTTCATGCAGTAGTGTTTTGTAGTTTTCTTTGTATAGGTCTTTTACATCCCTGGTCAGATTTATTCCTAAGTATTTTATCTTTTTAGGGGCTATTGAAAATGGTATTGTTTTCCTGATTTCCTTTTCATCATTCTCCTTACTGGTGTATAGGAATCCAACTGATTTTTGAATGTTTATCTTGTATCCTGCTACTCTGCTGAATCTTTCTATTAGTTCTAGTAGATTTCTCATGGAGTCTTTAGGGTTTTCTATGTATAGTATCATATCATCTGCAAACAGGGACAGTTTAACGTCTTCATTACCAATTTGGATGCCCTTTATTTCTTTTTCTTGCCTTATTGCTCTAGCTAGAACTTCCAGCACAATGTTAAATAGGAGTGGTGATAAAGCACATCCTTGTCTTGTTCCTGTTTTCAAGGGGAATGTTTTCAGCCTCTCTCCATTAAGAATGATGTTGGCCATTGGTTTTGCATAGATGCCCTTTATTATGTTGAGAAATTTCCGTTCTATACCTATTTTATTGAGAGTTTTTATCAGGAATGGGTGTTGGACTTTGTCAAATGCCTTTTCTGCATCAGCTGAGATGATCATGTGATTCTTTTCTTTCCTTTTATTTATGTAGTGGATTACGTTGATTGATTTTCTAATGTTGAACCATCCTTGCATACCTGGTATGAATCCTACTTGGTCGTGGTGTATTATTTGTTTGATATGATGCTGAATTCTATCGGCTAGAATTTTGTTAAGAAGTTTTGCATCTATATTCATGAGAGATATTGGTCTGTAATTTTCTTTTTTTGTGACATCTTTGCCTGGTTTTGGTATCAGCATTAGGCTGGCTTCATAGAATGAATTTGGAAGTGTTGCTTCCTCTTCTATGCTCTGAAATAGCTTGAGTAGTACTGGTACAAATTCTGTAAATGTTTTGTAGAATTCTCCAGTGAAGCCATCTGGGCCAGGGCTTTTTTTAGTTGGGAGTTTTTTTATTACCTTATCAATCTCTTCTCCTGTTATGGGTCTGTTCAGAATTTCAACATCACTTTGTTGTAGTTTGTGTAGGCCGTGTGTTTCTAGAAATTTATCCATTTCCTCTAGGTTTTCCAATTTGTTGGAGTATAGTTTTTCATGATATTCTGTTATAATCCTTTTTTATTTCAGTTAGGTCTGTTGTAATGTCCCCCATTTCATTTCTTATTTGGGTTATTTGTGTCCTCTCCTGTTTTTCTTTTGTTAGTCTGGCCAGGGGTTTGCCGATTTTGTTGATTCTTTCAAAGAACCAACTTTTGGTTTTGTTGATTCTTTCTATTGTTTTTCTGTTCTCTATTTCATTTATTTCTGCTCTGATCTTTACTATTTCCTTTTTCCAGTGGTTGTGGGCTTTTTTTGCTGCTCTCTTTCTATTTGTTTGAGTTCTGTAGTTAATGTTTTGATTTTGTCCCTTTCTTCTTTTTTGATATGTGCATCTATTGCTATAAATTGTCCTCTGAGGACTTCCTTTGCTGTGTCGCAAAGGTTTTGGTACGTGTTTTCATTCTCATTTGATTCTAAGAATTTTTTGATTCCATCTCTGATTTATTCTATTACCCACTGATGTGTAATCAGGGTATTATTCAGTTTCCATGTAGTTGATTTTTTTTCCTTGCTCTTTCTATTGTTATTTTCTATCTGGATGGCATTGTGGTCAGAGAAGATACTTTGAAACATCTCAACGTTTTGGATCTTGTTGAGGATGCTCTGTGGCCTAAGATGTGGTCTATTCTAGAGAATGTTCCATGTGCGTTGGTAAAGAATGTGTACTTTGCAGTGGTTGGATGGAGTATTCTATATATGTCTATGAGGTCAAGTTGGTTGATTGGGCCCTTTAGGTCTTGTGTATCTTTGCTGAGTTTCTTCTTAGTTGTTCTGTCCTTTACTGAGAATGGTGTGTTGAAGTCTCCTACTATTATCGTGGAACTGTCAATTTCTCTTTTCAGTGTTGTTAGAGTTTGTTTTATGTTTTTTGGAGCCCTGTCATTGGGTGCATAGTTGTTTATTATGGTTATGTCTTCATGATGGATCCTCCCCTTAATCATTATATAGTGTCCTTCTTTGTCTTTTATGGTAAATTTTGTTTTAAAGTCTATTTTATCTGAGATTAGAATTGCCACTTCTGCTCTTTTTTGGTAGTTGTTAGCTTGATATATTTTTTCCCAACCTTTGACTTTTAATAAATTCACATCTTTGTTTCTAAGGTGTGTCTCTTGTAGACAGCATATTGATGGATCCTGTTTTCTTATCCATTCTGCCACTCTTCATCTCTTTATGGGTGCATTGAGTCCATTTACATTCAGTGTAATTATTGATAGATGTGAGTTTGTTGCTGTCATTTTGTAGTGCTTTTTTTATGGTGCTGAAGTTTTCTTTTTTCTTCTTACTCTCTTGTGCTGAGTTACTTTTGTTTGTGGATTTTTTTTTTCATTTTCTTTGTTTTTGTAGGTTTTGTTTTTGCCAAGACTTTATGTTTTTTGTCTTTGTTTTCATGAGTTTGTTTGTTAACTTTCTTTGTTGTTACTGTGAATTTTACACTTATCTTTCTAAGTTTGAAGCAGTCTACCATTACTTGGTATCACCTTGCCTTCCTCTCCATTAGAAGTTTCTATACCTATGCCGTTTATTTCCTCTTTCATTGTTTGGATGTTGTTGTCATCAATCGATTAACTGCTCTGATTCCCTGTTTTATTTCTTTTAGTTTTGGATAGTCCTCGAGAGTTCATTTCCTAGATTGGTATCTGGCTTGTACGATCCTGCATCCTAGGTTCTGCCTGTGAGATGAGGCTGTTTGTCCTCAGATCGAAGAACTCTCTTTAATAATTCTTGTAAGTTTGGTTTGACTTTTACATATTCCCTTAATATCTGTTTATCTGGAAATTACCTAATTTCACCATCAAATTTGAAGGAGAGTTTTGCAGGATATATTATTCTTTGCTGGCAATTTTTTTCTTTCAAGATTTTATATATGCTATTCCATTGCCTTCTTGCCTGCATGGCTTCTGCTGAATAATCTGAGCTTAGTCTTATTGTTTCTCCTCTATATGTGACTTCTTGTTTTTCACGAGCTGCTCTCAGGATTCTTTGTCTTTGGTTTTGGGGAGTGTGAATATGATATGCCTTGGTGATTTTCTTTTGGGGTCTCTTCTATATGGGGTTCGTTGAGCTTCTTGGATGGCCAGCTTTTCATTTTTCATGATATTGGGGAAGTTTTCTCTCAGCAATTCCTCAATGATCCTCTCTGTGTTTTCTGTTTTCTCCCCCTGTTCTGGAATTCCAATCACTCGAAAATTTTTGCTTTTGATTGTGTCCCACATAGTTCTCAGGGTCTCTTCGTTTTTCTTTGTTCTTTTTTCTGAGTTTTCCTGAAACAGAGTTGTATCCAAGTGTTTGTCTTCAGTTCCACTGATCCTGTCTTCCACGGTTTCAAATCTGTTTCTCAGCCCTTCTGTGACATTATCCTTTTCTGAAATCTCGTTGTTTATCTTTTGGATTTCTAATTGTTGTTTTTGTATAATTTCTAGTTGTGAATTTATTTTGGCATTTTGTTCCTGCATCATCTTCCTGAATTCTTCCAATTTTTTTGTCTGTATTTTCCATGAATTTGTCTATTTTTTCCTCATGTTTGTCAGCTTTTTGCCTCAGTTCTTGGAATATTCCGAGTATTATAGATTTGAATTTCCTATCAGGTAGTTCTAGTGCATTTTCTTCCACAGGAGAGTCATCTGTTGTTTTATTTTGGAAACCTTCTGGAACCATCCTGTCCTGTTTTGTAAATGTTTTGATATTGTCTGCTGTTTTCTGGCATTCATTAGGTATTTTTCTCATTTATTGATTGTAGATTTGTTTGTTTCATCCCTTTTTTATAATCAAAATTTGACTAAGTCTGAGTAGGCGGACTGTGTGTTCTTTGTTGTTTGCTCATCTGTGTGCTCAATACTTTTCCCCTCCTTCTCCAACTGGCAGGTTCAGTCACTCAGATATGGTACAGCAGGGCAGGTCTAGCTGAAGAGGAGTTACTGGGACGGGTCATTTGTGGCACTTACTACAGCCACCAGGGCGGGTCAGTAATCAGTGCTGGGTAGGTTCCAGTAGGCCGTGCCCATACTGCTTGGTGGTGTGATGGCAAGCGCATGGTGCAGATAGGCAGGATGCAGCGGGGAGATTGTTATGTGTGGAGCTAAGATGGATATGGGAGAGAGGGGAGAGGAACAGGATCCAAAAAACATACAAACAAACAAAAAAGAATGCTAGGGGAGCTTGCCATTGGAATGGAGAGATGAGAGACTATGAAATGGAGAAAAACAGAAAGGGGAAGGGGAAGAAAAGAAAAGAATAAATTAAAATCAGAAAGGTTAATGAACCGCAATGTTCCCAGGGATCCCACCGATGCAACTATGAGGTCTGGGGAAGTCGCTCTCAGGTCTCGCAGTACAGCCTGGCTAGAAGGCGTAGAGGTATAGAACGCCTGGTATTCAGGGATCAGAAAGAGAAGGAAGATATAGAGAGATGAGAAACTGAGCAATGAAGAAAGGCAAAAAGGGAAAAAGAGGGAAAAGAAAACAAAACAAATCAAATTAAAAAAAAGAACAAGAAAGGCCCCCAAAAAAAACAGGAAAAAAAAAAAAAAAACAAGAAAAGAAATGCTCTCAGGGATCCCTCTGTACGTCTGTGGAAGCTGAAGGGAGTTCCTTGCCACGCAGCTCCATCTGGCCAGAAAGGGCTCCCAACTCAAGGAAAAGAAAACAAACAAACAATTCAAAATGAACAAACGAACAAAAGCCCGGGATCCCACCAGCATGGTAGCCCAGACCAGGAAGCAGCTGCACACTTGAATGGAGCTCTGCAGCCGCTCAGGAAAAAGCAAAGGTGGCGTACGGAGCCAGGTACTCGAGTGAAAGGAGGGGGAGGCAGCGAGAGGCAAGCAAGAAATCCAAAGAAGCAGAAAAAAAAAGAAAAAGCAACACCAGCAGCCAACAAATGGCACTCAGAGAGCCAGCTAGTGGGGGCTGGTGTGGTGTTTCTGGACAAGAGACTGTGTCCGTGGGAAGCAGAGGAAGCTGAGTGTGGGTGAAGAAGGGTGGAGAGTGGGAAAGCATATTTCACAATTTGCCGGCACTCTGCAGCCCCTCAGGAAGAAGCAAAGGTGGCGCACTGAGCCAGGCACTCGAGTGAAAGGAGGGCAAGGTGGCGAGAGGCAAGTGAGAAATCAAAAGAAACAGAAAAAAAAAAAAGCAACACTAGCAGCCAACAAATGGCACCCAGAGAGCCACCCACTTGGGTGTGTGGAATCCAAGCAGCCGGTGCTTCCTGGTCAAGAGACCATGGCCGTGGGAAGCAGAGGAGGCCGAGCTGGGGCGAAGAGGGGTGGGGGGTGGGAAAGCGCACACCACAGGTTACCGGTTGTTTTGTCTCCCGCTGGACGCTCCATGAGGCTGCTTTGTCGTACCCCCGTTTGCTGGTCTCTGATAGGAGTCCAAGATGGTGGATCCGCGCTGCATTAGCTGGTAGGGGACCTCTGCATGAATCTCTCCTTGCTCTCCGTTCTCTGTCAGTTTTCTCACTCCATTTGGTGCTTGGCTGTGTTCTTTATCTCTTCATTTGATGTTTTAGGGTTTCAGGATTGTTGTATTCTCTGTTTGGCTTAGTTTTTCAGATCTTTGCTGTGGAGGGACGGCGTGGTGCTTCTGCCTAGAGCACCATTTTGCTGGAACTCAGATGGCTCTTTTAGTATATGTGAAAAAGCTTCCACCTATGGAAGAACATGACATTTATTTTTTATTTGGTAGTCAATAGAATTACACTAATACTGCATATGTGGTTTAAGTCTCATTAGCCTTATATTTTGTTGGCCAGGATTAAGGCAACCACTTTCATTCTTGGAACAAATTACCTAATCATATAAAATCTGTGAGTCTACTGTATCTCACAGTATGTTGGTGGTGGCTGTCGAGTCAATTCTGACTCATGGCCATTCAATGTGTACAGCGTAGAACCGCTCCATAGGGTTTTCAGGGCTGTGACCTTACGGACGCAGATCACCAGACCTGTCTTCCAAGATACCTCTGGGTAGGTTCGAACACCAACCATTCAGCAAGTAGTCAAGTGTTTAACCCTCTGCATCACCCAGGGATTTTAGCAAAGTATAAAACCAAAAGCCAAACCTATTGCCCCCAAGCTGATTCCAAGTCATAGAAACCCTATAGAACAGAGTGGAACTGCCCCACAGGATTTCCAAGGCTGTAATCTTTACAGGAGCAGACTGCCACATCTTTCTTCTGTGGAGAGGCTGGTGGGTTCGGACTGCGGACCTTTTGGTTACCAACTGAGCCCTTAATCACTTTGCCACCAGAGCTCCTTTAGAAGAGTATACAAGTCTAAAAATGTATTTTGTTTTATACAAACCAAACGGATATTTTAAACAAATTGTGTTTTTGTGTTACAAAAGTTAAGGATGCTTGTTACATCACACAAATATTTAGAGTAATATCCTTTTACAAAGAAAATCTTCCTACAACATGTAGTGTTATCAAATTTATTTACATCTTTACAGGAAGAAAACCTGTTCTTTAATTCAATAAAAATGTTATAAGTGGTTATTATAGGCTAATTCTACAGTGACTAGAACAGACGTATTTCTATGGCTCTTGTTTATAGATAATATGTTCTTAAGTGCAAAAATGTTTTATAGTTCTAAGAAGTTATATGATCTCATCACAGTTTAATTGGCCTCAAGAAGAAGCAAGGAAGTGAGCTGGGTTTGGGGAGAGGGTGGTATCATGGATTGGCTGGCTCATCAGTCACCTAGCTCCCCAGTTCAGTGCTTCTCAGGCTATCTATGGAAAGGTCCAAATTTTTTATTGTTTCTTTTTATTTTTGTTTTATTTGTTATTTGTGTAATAACATGGTCCTAGTGAGCAAACCTTGTATGCACCAAGTTTAGCTTGCTCATGTCACATGCCTCTCACCATGGAATTTGATATTAACAAAACTGGCCTATACCCTGTTCATTGAGATGAGTCCACAGGTGACGGATGCACTTTGCTGTCATAGCAACTTCAAGTTGCTGTAAAATTCTCTCCGTACTTACTCTCAATTCCTGTGCTTACTCATTGCCCACTGCTAGCAAATAGTTGCCTTGGCCCATTGACCACATTTTGACTATGGCTGCCCTAGTGGGACTTCATATACTGCAAAGGCAGAAAACTGAAAGTGGTATTTTTCAAAGTCACTTGCAACCAGGTTGCTGGATGTAATTCAGGCACTAACAATTACATGTACTAGAGCTGGGCTGTCATTCTAAACAGGTCAGGATCCAGTTCATGGGGTTGTTTGTGGTAGAGACACCATGGTTTCCAGCAGCCACAGCAGCAGCTTTGTGGATCAGGAAATGGTGAGATTCTTAGGACTAGCAGTTGTTCTGGAAGCTTGTCCTAGAGCCTTCTCTTCCGGCCTGTCCAATTATTTTGCAAACCACCTAATAAAAAAACCCATTGCCTTTGAGTTGAATCCAGTTATGGTGGTAATAAATCCCGTTTTGTATGATTTACTCAGTTTCTGTGTCTGTAAGAAGTAGAGCTATATTAGTAAAGATTCATTTGCCAACTTCAAATTTTGGATAGCTTATATTTCTAGAATGGTTAGGGGAATTGACTGTGGCCCACTACTTCTCAAACTTCAATGTGCATACGGATCACCTGGAGATGATGTTAAAATACAGATTCTGATTCAGTGCTATAGAGTGGGGATCTGAGATTCTGTGTGTCTAACAAGCTCTCAGTCAATGCCAATGATGTTGGTTCCTAGACCAAACTTTGAGCATCAAAACACTAGACTAGACTAAGCCTCCAAGATCAACTTCTACCTCCAGAACCACACTGAAGGTGTTAGGCTTCAACAAGATGATGAGAAACTATTCTGATTGCCTTTATTACTTTCCCTGAAATAGAAACAGTCTACGTATGGCAATATTCAAAATCAAATCATGATTTCCCTTTTTTTTTTTTTTTACTTTATTAGGAACAACAACAGAAAAAAAAGGTGTTTTTTTTTTTCTTCATCTGTCTATATCTAGATAAGGAGCCCTAACAACACAGTGGTTAAGAGCTTGGCTGCTAATCAAAAGGTCAATGGTTCAAGCCCACCGTCAACTCTGCAGGAAAAAGATGTAGCAATCTGCTTCTGTAAAGATTTATAGACTTGGAAACCCTATGGGACCGTTCTACTCTGTCCTATAGGGTTGCCATGAGTCAAAATCAACTTGACGGCAACGGGTTTGGTTTCTGGTTTTATCTAGATAGGTAGATTGATCATATGAGAGAGATTAAACAAATTGGATTCTCAGCAAAGAAGTTTCAAACAGAGATCTTACAGGTGTCATTTTTTAGCCACTTCAATGCAGATATACACCCTACCTTTTTTACGGGACACATAATTCTTCTCGATAGCCTATAACGTCATATTTGCAGTCTATTAATTTCTTTTATTTTTATTATGCTTTCAGTGAAAGTTTACAGTTAACTTAGTTTCTCATACAAAAATTTACATGCACATTGTTATGTGACCCTAGTTGCTCTCCCTGTAATTGACAGCACACTCCTTCTTTCCATCCCGGATTTCCCGTGTCCATTCAACCAGCTCCTGACCCTCTCTGCCTTCTCATCTCACCTCTGGACAGGAGATGCGCATTTATATTCACGTATCTACTTGAACTAAGAAACACACTCTTAAAGAGTATCATTTTATGTCTTATTGTCCAGTCTAATCTTTGTCTGAAGACTTAGCTTCAGGAATGGTTTCAGAGTCTGGGGGTTATGTCTTCCAGAGTCCCTCCCGTCTGAGTCAGACCATTAAGTCTGGTCTTTTTACTAGGATTTCAGTTCTGCACGCTACTTTTCTCTTGCTCCATCAGGGACTCTCTGTTGTGTTCCCTTTCAGGGCAGTCATTGGTGGTAGCTGGGCACCATCTAATTCTTCTCGTCTCAAGCTGATGGAGTCTCTGGTTTATGTGGCCCTTTCTGTTTCTTGGGCTCATATTTTCCTTGTTGCTTTGGTGTTCTTAATTCTTTCGTGGTTGGGACCAATTGATGCATCTCAGATGGCCGCTTGTTAGCTTTTAAGACAGTAGACGCCACTCACTAAAGTGAGATGCAGAACATTTTCTTAAAACACTTTGTTATGCCAATTGACCTAAATGTATCCTGAAACCATAGTCGCCAGACCCTCCCCTCCCCCCACTACTCTGTCCCTTGAAGTGTTTGGTTGTATTCAGGAAAATTCTTAGCTTTTGGTTTAGTCCAGTTGTGCTGACTTCCCCTGTAGTGTGTGTTGTCCTTCCTTTCACCTAAGATAATTCTTGTCTATCTAGTTAGTGAATACCCCTGTCCCTCCCTCCCCACCCTTGTAACCATCAAAGAATGTTTTCTTCTGTGTTTAAACCTTTTCTTGAGTTCTTATTATTGTGGTCTCATGCAATATTTGTCCTTTTGTGACTGATTAATTTCACTCAGCATAATGCCTGCCAGATTCATCCATGTTATGAGACGTTTCACAGATTCATTACTGTTTTTTTATCCTAGTGTAGTATTCCATTCTGTGAATATACCATACTTTATTTATGCATTCATCCATTGATGGGCACCTAGATTGTTTCCATCTTTTTGCTATTGTGAACAGTGCTGCAATGAACATGGGTGTGCATATATCTATTTGTGTGACGGCTCTTATTTCTCTAGGATATATTCCAAGGAGTGGGATTGCTGGATCATAAGGTACTTCTATTTCTAGCTTTTTAAGAAAGCCCCAAATTGATTGCCAAAGTGGTTGTACCATTTTACATTCCCACCAGCAGTGTATAAGTTTTCCAGTCTCTGCAAAACCTCTTCAGTATTTATTATTTTGTGTTTTTTGGATTAATGCTAGCCTTGTTGAGGTGAGGTGGTCTCTCATTGTGGTTTTGATTTGCATTTCTCTAATGGTTAATGATTGTGAGCATTTCCTCATGTGTCTGTTAGCTTCCTGAATGTCTTCTTTGGTGAAGTGCATGTTCATATCCTTTTTCCATTTTTTAATTGGGTTACTTGTCTTTTTGTTGTTGAGGTTTTGCAGTATCTTATAGATTTAGAGATTAGACCCTGATCAGATTTGTTGTAGCCAAAAATTTTTTTCCCAGTCTGTAGGTTGTGTTTTTACTCTTTTGGTGAAGTCTTTGATGAGCGTAAGTGTTTGATTTTTAGGAGCTCCCAGTTATCTATTTTCTCTTCTGGTGTTTGTGCATTGTTACTTATGGCTTGCATTCTGTTTATGCCATGTATCAGGGCTTCTAGCATTTTCCCTATTTTTTCCTCCATGATCTTCATTGTTTTCGATTTTATATTTAGGTCTTTTATCCATTTTGAGTTAGTTTTTGTGCATGGTGTGAGGTATGGGTCTTGTTTCATTTTTTTTCAGATGTATATCCAGTTATGCCAGCAGTATTTGTTAAAGAGACTGCCTTTTCCCCAGTTAATGGACTTTGGGCCTTTGTCAAATGTCAGCTACTCATAGGTGGATGAATTTACGTCTAGATTCTCAATTCTGTTCCATTGCTGTATGTATCTGTTGTTGTACCAGTAGCAGGCTGTTTTGACTACTGTGTTGGTATAATAGGTTCTACAATCTGGTAGTGTGAGGCCTTCCACTTTGTTCTTCTTCTTCAGTAATACTTTACTTATCCAGGACCTCTTCCTTTTCCATGTGAAGTTGGTGATGTTTTTCTCCATCTCATTAAAAAATTCTGTTGGAATTTGGATTGGGATTGCATTGTATCTGTAGATCACTTTGGGTAGAATAGATGTTTTCACAGTGTTGAGTCTTCCTATCCATGAACAAGGTATGTTTTTCCGCTTATGTATGTCTCTTTGGTTTCTTGGAGTAGTGTCTTGTAGTTTTCATTGTATAGGTCTTTTACGTCTCTGGTTAGATTTATTCCTAAGTATTTTGTCTTCTTGGGGGCTACTGTAAATTGTATTGATTTGATGATTTCCTCTTCCAAGTTCTCTTTGTTGATGTAGGGGAATCCAACAGATTTTTGTATGTTTATCTTGTATCCTGATACTTCGCTGAAATCTTCTATTAGTTCCAGTAGTTTTCTTGTGGATTCTTTGGGGTTTTCTGTGTATAAAATCATATCATCTGAAAATAGAGATACTTTTACTTCTTCCTTACCAATTTGGATGCCCTTTATTTCTTTTTCTAGCCTAATTGTTCTGGCTAGGACCTCCAGCACAATGCTGAATAAGAGTGGTGATAAAGGGCATCCTTGTCTGGTTCCAGTTCTCAACTGGAATGCTTTCAGATTCTCTCCATCTGGGATGATGTTGGCTGTTGGCTTTGTATACAGGCCCTTTATTATGTACAGGAATTTCTCTTCTATTCCTATTTTGCTGAGAGTTTTTATCATGAATCGGTGTTCGACTTTGTCAAATGCCTTTTCTGCATCAATTGATAAGATCATATGGTTCTTGTCTTTTGTTTTATTCATGTGACGGATTACATTGATTGTTTTTCTAATGTTGAACCATCCCTGCATAACTGGTATGAATTCCACTTGGTCATGGTGAATTATCTTTTTGATATGTTGTTGAATTCTATTTGCTAGAATTTTGTTGAGGATTTTTGCATCTATGTTCATGAGGAATATTGGTCTCTAATTTTCTTTTTTCTGGTGTCTTTACCTGGTTTCGGTATCAGGGTTATGCTGATTTCAAAGAATAAGGTTAGGAGTATTCCATCCTTTTCTATGCTCTGAAATACCTGTAGTAGTAGTGGTGTTAACTCTTCTCTGAAAGTTTGGTAGAATTCTCCAGTGAAACTGTCAGGGCCATACTTGTTGGGAGTTTTTAAATTACCTTTAAATCTCTTCTTTTGTTGTAGGTTTATTTAGTTGCTCTGCCTCTGTTTGTGTTAGTTTAGGTAGGTAGTGTTTTTCTATAAATTTGTCCATTTCCTTTAGGTTTTCAAAGTTGTTAGAGTACAATTTTTCATAGTATTCTGTTATTAATTTCACTTGGGTCTGTTGTGATATCACCAATTTCATTTCTTAATGGGGTATTTGCTTCCTCTTCTGTTTTTCTTTTGTGAGCTTGGCCAATGGTTTATCAATTTTGTTGATCTTTTCAAAGAACCAGCTTTTGGTCTTGTTAACTCTTTCAATTTTTTTCTAATCTATATTTCATTTAATTCTGCTCTAATTCTTATTATTTCCTTTCTTCTGGCACTTGAGGGCTTCTTTTGCTGCTCTGTTTCTTCTCATTCGAGTTGTAGCGTTAATGTTTTGATTTTGGCCCTTTCTTCTTTTTGGCTGTGTGCATTTATTGCTATAAGCTGACCTCTGAGCACTGCTTTTGCTGTGTCCCAAAGGTTCTGGTAGGATGTGTTTTCATTCCCATTTGATTCTCTGAATTTCTTCATTCCATCCTTATTTTCTTCTATAACCCAGTAGTTTTTGAGCAAGGTGTTCAGTTTCCATGTGTTTGATTTTTTTCCTAGCTTTTTCTGTTATTGACTTCTACTTTTATGGCTTTATGGTCAGGAAAGATGCTTTGTAATATTTTGATGCTTTGGATTCTGTTCAGGCTTGCTTTATGGCCTAACATGTGGTCTATTCTGGAGAATGTTCCACGTGCATTGGAAAAGAAAATATAGTTGGCAGTTGTTGGGTGGAGTGTTCAGTATATGTCCATGAGATCAAGTTGGTTGATTGTAGCATTTAGATCTTCCATGTCTTTATTGAGCTTCTTCCTGGATGTTCTGTCCTTCACCGAAAGTGGTGTGTTGAAGTCTCCTACTATTATCGTGGTGCTGTTTATCTCTTTTCAGTGCTGTTAGAGTTTATGTATTTTGGAACCCTGTAGTTAGGTACATAAATACTTATTATAGTTATGTCCCTCCTGGTGTACTGATCCTTTAATGATTATATAGTGTCCTTCCTTATCCTTTGTGGTGTATTTTACTTTAAATTTTATTTTTTCAGAGATCAATATTGCCACTTCTAATCTTTTTTAAGTGTTGTTTGCTTGATATATTTTTTTCCATGATTTGAGTTTTAGTTTGTTTGTGTCTTTAAGTCTAAGGTGTGTCTCTTATAGGCAGCATATAGATGGATGGAGATTTTTTTATCCTTTCTGCTACTCTCTGTCTGTTTATTGGTACATTTAGTCCATTTACATTCAGCGTAATTATTGATAGGTATGAGTTTAGTGCTGTCATTTTGATGTCTTTTTTTTTTTTTTTGCTTTGTTTACAGTTTCTTTGTTCTACTTAATTTTCTGTGCTCAGTTGTTTTTTTTAATGTATTTTCTTTTCATCTTTTTCATTTTTGTTGAGTTTGTATTTGCTGAGTCTTTATGTTTTTCTTGTTTTTTATTTTGATGTGTAGGATTGTTAGCTTCTCTTGTGTTTATCTTAATATTTACCCCTATTTTTCTTTTATATCTTTATATTGCCTTGAATTCCTGTCCATATGAAAGATCTATGACTACGTTTTTTAGTCCTTTTTTGTTTTAATGTTGTCATTTTTTTGCACGTTGACATCTCTGTTATCCTATTTTCAGTGTTTTAGCTTTGATTTATTTTTGTGACTTGCCTGACTGGTTTAATATCTGGTTGCTCTCTTCTGTGTTCTAGTCTTGGGTTGTTATCTGATATTATTGATTTTCTAACCAGAGGACTCCCTTTAGTATTTCTTGTAATTTTGGTTTAATTTTTGCAAATTTCCTAATTTTCTGTTTATCTGGAACTGCCCTAATTTCGCCATCATATTTGAGAGACAGTTTTGCTAGATATATAATTCTTGGCTGGGAATTCTTTTCCTTTAAGGCTTTATATATGTCATCCCATTGCCTTCTTGCCTACATGGTTTCTGCTGAGTAGTCTGAGCTTATTCTTATTGACTGTCCTTTGTAGATGACTCCGTTTATCCCTAGCCACTCTTAAAATTCTCTCTTTATCTTTGATTTTGGCAAGTTGATTGTAACATGTTGTGGTGACTTTCTTTTGGGATCTACCATGTGTGGGGTTCATTGAGCTTCTTGGATAGATATCTTCTCATCTTTCACAATATCAGGGAAGTTTACTGCCAACAAACCTTCAGCAATTCTCTCTGTATTTTCTACTATCCCCCCCAACCCTTTCTGGTACTCCAATCACTTGTAGGTTATTCCTCTTGATAGAGTCCCACATAATTCTTAGAGTTTTTTCATTTTGTTTAATTCTTTTTTCTGATGTTTCCTCAAATAAGTTGGTGTCCAGTGCTTTAACTTTAGCCTCACTAATTCTGACTTCCATTGCCTCAATTCTGCTCCTATGACTTTCTGTCAAATTGTCTAATTCTGACATTTTATTGTTAATCTTCTGGATTTCTGTTTGTTGTCTCTCTATGTATTCTTGTAGCCTGTTAAATTTGTCACTATGCTCTTTTCTAGTCTTCTTAAGTTTCTCTATTGTTTTGTCTGTATGTTCCTTGGCTTGTTCTACATTTTGCATGATCTCCTTTCTGATCTCTTGAGGAGTTCTGTATGTTAATCTTTTGTATTCTACCCCTGGTAATTCCAAGAAGTTCTCTTCTTCCAGAAGATTTCTTAATTCTTTGTTTTGGCAGCTTGCTGAAGCCATCATCATCTGCCTCTTTATGCAATTTGATATTGTCTGTTGTCCCTGAGCCATCAGTCAGTTATTATATTTATTTAATTTAGGCTTGCTTACTATGTCCTAGCTTCTTGTTTTGTTTTGTTTTGATATGCCCAAAGAGGCTGCTCCTGTGACCTAGTTTGATTATTGGTGCCTTTGAAGCTCTAACGTCCTGTCACCAGGTGGTTATATCTGTTACTAGATATGTGAGCCCGGGAGTCCATTTACTTTTCTTGTACGGTTTCAGCTCAGGTGTCAAGGTAGTTGGTCACGAAGTATGTGGTGCAGGCTCTCACATACAGTCCTAGACAGGCACGGGTGATTGGTGTAGGCACAGGTATCTGGCTGCGGTAGCGGGTCATGCGCTGAGCAAGGCAGGGGGCTGATGGCTGCCTCTGAGTGTCTGAGAGGAAAACATGTCCCTGTTCCCCAGAGTGCATAGGTAGGTGGGTTTTGCAGCTAGACTATGGTCACCCAATGCTGTTGGCTTAAAGGACTGGGAGGCATCACTTATTCTTGGACCCCTGTTGCCAATGGCTAGGTGGCATAGGTGGAGCCACCCGTCCTCAGGCCCCTGATGTGGGTGAGGACCCTGCTTAATGGGCAGAGCAGTTTCAAATGTCACGAACCTTCCACTCCACCATATAGCCAATACAGTTGAAGTTAGGCTTCAGAATATACCCTGTTGTACTGTGGTAATGAGGGCCTACGCTGTTGAAATGGGCCCACAAAGGTCTATGCAAGGGTGAAAGGCATTCAGAGTCTGTGGACCCCTTATGCCTGTGCCTAGGCAAAGGAGCTGCGCCTGCCCTGAGTTCCTGGCTTAGGGTAGCTGGCAGATTATTTTTTTTTTCTGTTTGTTAATTTGTTCCTTCTTCAAAGCCGGGAGAATGGCTCAGGGTGTGTGATGGGTTCTACTTCCTGCCCAGGGGATGCAGCAATCTCTGAAGTGGGTCTGAGACCTGGTACAGAGCAGCGAAGGGGCAAGTAAATGGGAGAGAGGTTTTTCTCAAAGCAATGTTTTTTGATGCGTGCAGTAGATTAGACACATGTACTTATCTTTTGCTGTTTGATCACTGTTTTCACTGGTTCTGGAAGCTTGAGTAGACTCTCTGCCACTCGGTCTCTCCTGATGTGAAAAATGCATCCTGAGCGACACTGCTTGCCTCACTACGCATGCCAGCCAATCCAGCCTGCAGGATGCCAGTTCTTGCTGGGTCAGGTTTGGCAACTCCTCACCGCTTCTGAGCTGTCTGTCCCTCTCCTACCACTTAGTCTGATTTCTTAACTTTGTCTTTGATATTCAGGGCCCCTAGATTGTCATATATAATTGATTCACTTGTTTTATTGGGTCTTTGTTCTAAGAGGGACCACAGGAAGCGTCTGACTACTCTGCCATCTTGGCCCTGCCTCCCTGCAGTCTATTAATTTCATCTGCTTCCCATGAGAAAGGAAAGCCATCATATGCTGGTGTTCAGGAGAGGAGTGTCTCAGGCCACATTTAGAGGTATTCCTGTGGCTCATCCATACCACCTAAGTCCTGAGAGAGTTTGCTTCAGAGAGGAAAAAAGAATAGGAGAACTTATATGAAATATCTAGAATAAGCAATTATGTAGAAACCAAAGTTTATTAGTGATTACCAGGAGTTGGAGGGAGGAGGAAAGAGGCAATAATTGCTTAGGGGCACTAAGCTTGTGTTAAGGGCTATGTAAAAATTTGGAAATTAGATAGTGGTGATTGTTTTACAGCCTAATGAACATATTTAATGTCATTGAATTGTACATGTAAAAAAATGTTGAAATGACAAATATTTTGTTTTAGATTGCTAGATATAGGTATACATAACTTTTAGAGTCTATATCCTCATCTATAAAATATATATATATATATTTAATTATGGCATATATACATATATGCCATAATTTTAAAAAAATACAAAACAAGATGGGCAATAGAATTTCAGATGGCAAAGAGTGTGGGCAATGGTGGGGAGATAGAACTTGCCTGTTTTTCTATAAATACAGTGAGAAGAGTGGGCAGAAATGTAGGTTACTGGAGAGGAGGAGTTGTAGCTAAGTGAAGATCTGAGAGAGGGCAATGGAAGTAGTAACAAGATTATGTAGATCCTTGATTGACAGATGGAGAAGTTTGGATTTGATATTTATAAAATGAGGGCCTTGAGAAATTTCTGTTTAAGAAGCTAAAAAAAGAATGAAGTGGTATTTTGGGAGATTAATTAAGCAACCTTCAGAAAGTAGGTATGTTTTCACGAGTATTATGATTACTAATATAGGCTGCAAAAATAAATTTAGGGAAGGATTTGAAGTGGCATTCTAATTTTGTGTAGCATAATGTAAATTAGCAAGAATAAAATAAAATAAATTTTACAGTTTATCAGTTTTAGCCTTGACCTAAAATAAAATATGTCAAAATATATTGGATAATCTTTGCTCTGTCACCCCTTGAGGAGCTATCTTTAAAGACAAATATTAAGCTTTGCTCTCCACTTTTTATTTTCCTTTTTTTTTTAATTTTCCAATATTTATCTAATTACTCTGCATCTGATACAAAGTGTGTGAAGTAACATCTGCTCTGTCCTAAAGCCAAGCTTTTGTTCTACCCAGTCTTAGCCATCTGGGCTATCCTGAACATGCCACATAAATGAAAAGAAAGCTGCCAGAGTGACCATCACATCTCCTAGTAAGCCACCCTTGCAGAGGCATAGCCCATGCCTTTGGTTTCTCGAAGGGGCATGTTCTAGTGAAAACCATGATGAACTAGAATATACAGTTCTCCCAAGCTCCATAGTGTCAACTTTTTGCATGGTCAGAATAACGCAGAGAATGATAGGAGATGGCAGTTGAATAATTTAGTAGCTATTGAATTTAGTCTCACTAACAATCACGAAATAAAATTAATAAACATCACAGTGCTCATGGTCCTACCAAGGTCCACTGTATCACCATGTGTGAATTATGCAGCCATACAATGGTGCCCTGGATGTGAATGCTCATCTCCTATGGCTTTGGCTTTGAACTCTAAACCTAAACCCATTGCTGTCGGGTAGATTCCAACTCATAATGACCCTATAGGACAGAGTAGAACTGCACCATAGGGTTTCCAAGGAGCAGCTGGTGGATTTGAACTGCTGACCTGTTGGTTAGCAGCCAAGCTCTTAATCACTGGACCACCAGGGCTCCGAAGAATACCATTTGGGAACTTGAACTCTGATAGGCTCCTGATTTCTAAAAGTAGATATACTATCCAGAGATTTAAACTGAATGCTGACTCTTAATTATGACTGCTTGCTGGAAATTTCTGCCTACTGTATATATCCATGGAAACCCTGGTGGCATAGTGGTTAAGAGCTATGGCTGCTAACCAAAAGATCAACAATTTGAGTCCACCAGGTGCTCCTTGGAAACTCTATGGGGCGATTTTACTCTGCCCTATAGTGTTGCTATGAGTTGGACCTGACTCAACAGCAACAGCTTTGGTTTTGGGCTTTTTTTTTTGGTATATATCCATACCAAATCAGGATATTAATGTTACACTCGCTTATCAACAACTAGAAACTTGCTTCTCTACGTTCTCCATTTTAGACAATTCGAATACTGCTCACCAGATGGGCAAAGCTAGAAACGTCCAAGTTATTTACTTGTTCCATCCTCTTTTTAAACTCCTTCAAGTATCCACCAGGTCTTTTAGTTTCTAACTCTCCCTTTCTTGTAGTTTATAACTCCTTTTCATTACCATTGCCATTGTCTTTGTTCCTACCCTCATAAGCCTCATAAGCAGAGATATCCTGTTTGAATTCTAGCCGCTATTTTCTAGCTCTATGAGTTGGAATATAGAATTGGAATTTTTAAGGTTATTTCCTCATCTATTAAAAAAAAAAAAAGGCAGATCTCTGTCTTACAGAGTAGAGTTGAGGATTACATGGATGTTCTAGGTAAAACTCAACACAGTACATAACTCATAGCAGACATTCAATGAAGGTTAACCCTTTCTCATATCATATTCAGCTCCACCACTCACTAAGCCAGACCTTGGGAAAATTTCTTAACCCTCCTGTGGCTCAGATTCCTCACCAGTAAAGTTGAAGTAAGCGTAACACCTTACTTCAAAAAGTTGTTCTGAAGTATAGATAATTTAATATCTTTAAAATATGTAAGGAATAGAACAGTGTTGGCACACAGTTGTTGTTGTTAGGTGCCCTTGAGTCACTTCTGACTCATAGCGAACCTATGTACAACAGAACGAAATACTGCCGGGTTCTGTGCCATCCTCACAATTGTTGTTAGGCTTGAGCCCATTGTTGCAGCCACAGTGTCAGTCCATCTCACTGAGGGTCTTACTCTTTATCACTGACCCTCTACTTCACCAACCATGATGTCCTTCTCCAGGGACTAATCCCTCCTGATATCATGTCCAAACTACATGGGAGATGTCTTGCCATCCTTGCTTCTAAGGAGCATTCTGGCTGTACTTCTTCCAAAACAGATTCTTTCGTTCTTCTGACAGTTCATGGTATATTCAATATTCTTTGCCAACATCATAATTCAAAGTTGTCAATTCTTCTTTGGCTTTTCTTACTTGTTGTCCAGATTTTGCATGCATATGAGGCAGTTGAAAATATCATGACTTGGATCAGGTGCATCTTAGTCCTCAAAGTGGCATCTTTGCTTTTTAACACTTTAAAGAGGTCTTTTGCAGTAGATTTGCCCAATACAATACATTGTTTGATTTCTTGACTGCTGCTTCCATGAGCATTGATTGTGGATATAAGTAAAAAGAAATCTTGGACAACTTCATTACTTTCCCTGTTTATCATGATGTTGCTTATTGGCCCAGTTGTGAGGATTTTTGTTTTCTTTATGTTGAGGTGTAATCCATACGGAAGGCTGTAGTCTTTGATCTTTATCAGTAAGTGCTTCAAGTCCTCTTCACTTTCACCAAGCAAGGTTGTGTCATCTGCATATTGCAGGTTGTTAATGAGTCTTCCTTCAATCCCGATGCTTCTCGGATCATTTGCTCAACATACAGATTGAATAAGGATAATGAAAGGATACAACCCTGAAGCACACCTTTCCTGACTTTAAACCACACAGTATTCCCTTTTCTGTTCTAATGACTACCTCTTGGTTGTGGCACATAGTAAGCACTCAATATTTATTTGCTATAAGTATTGTTATCATCATCATTTTCACAGTCCCCCTATTCATTAATACTCAATACATGACATTTGAGTAGAAATGAGATTTTGGTCCCTTCTGTTGCTATAGGAACAGAGCCGACTCACATACATAGCCCTCTGACCACTGTTATCAGATGATTCTACTTCCCAGACTTCTCAACTCAGACAAATTGACTTTGATGCTTTGAGCTCTAATTGTGTCCTAGGAATGCAATCTTAGTACACGTGCCAGAAAGATTAAGAAGATTGATTCTGAATTGTTACGTTAAAAGGAACCCTGCCCCTCTCTATGGTTGATTACCACAGATAAATATAGTACCTGAATGAGGAGACAGAATTATCAGTGCATTCTCCCATTGGACCAGATGGCTCTGCCATGTCAACAGGCTGCCTCTGTCTCATAAACTGCACTATTGGTTATTAAGAATGGGCAAGAGTTCAACTGAGAACTAACACAAGTCCATCCAGTTCCAGGAAAGCTCCTCAAAGTACATACCTGCTTAGTGACTGGCAACCATAATATCATCTTCATTTTTGTATGTAGACGTTACAATTTAGAGTTTAACATTCCTTTAACTCAAGAAGGAATAGATAGATAATAACCGCTTGAACATAAATACTTTACTGACAAAATAAATAGTAGAGATATAAATAGATTTATATTTTAATATTTATAATATATCTAATTAGGATAATCATATACATACTCTATTAAAGTATGAATTTAAACAGTTGATGTATATCAATAAGCGCACAACTGTTACAGCTAAAGTTTCAAAATGATACTGAAAAATACTGTTAGGCATATATTAAATTACTTTTTCCTTTTCCAAACAGTATTATATTAAGTTATCCAGGCATGTTTATTTAAGTCACTAAACAGAATGAAAATTGGCATATGTTAACAGTTCTTGGTTTCCATTTTCTAAATTAAAACAAATCTGGAATGAGTGAAATGAACAGTATGGTAAACTTAGTTTCAGCTAATTTTGCTTAATCCCTTTATTTTCTATTTCCTATGAATGGTTTAACAACCCTTACAAAATAGGAGAAATGCAAATGTTAGTTTTGAATCTAACTGCCTTTTCACATCATAAATGTTGATATATTTTCAATGAAATTGCTATTGCACCTCTAAGTATAAATAAAAATGTCCAAGCTGATTTTACTTTTGAGAGTAGAAGACAAAGTTCCTAACTGCCTGTGAATCTGTGATGAGAATATCAACGATTTTTTGCAGCTTTTGCCAGCAAGAGAAGCTTCCCTTGACCTTCCAGTCCTGTGTGATCACCAAAGAGTGCCAGGTGTCTGAGTGGTCGGAATGGAGCCCATGCTCAAAAACGTGCTATGATATGGTGTCACCTAAAGGCACTCGTGTGAGGACACGCACCATCAGGCAGTTTCCTATTGGCAGCGAAAAGGAGTGCCCAGAACTTGAAGAAACAGAACCGTGTGTTTCCCAGGGAGATGGCGTCGCACCGTGTGCCATGTGAGTAAATGAAGAGGAGACTGCTGTCTCCGCCAAAGCATCTGCCAAAGTTGCATGTTCCTCCAGCTGTTCGATTTCAACTGAACGGTGTATTGAGAAATAGTGATTTGTGTGTATTCTAAGTAGAAAAATGAAGCATCATTTATAAATACTATCATAAAAGAAATACTGGCTATACAGAGAAAAGGTGTCCTTAACTAAATTTCAAAATCTCCATGAAGGCTAGATTTTTCGTAGAAATTCTGTTTATATATTTTCCATAACAGGGGTTGGCAAACATTTTTTGTAACAGGCCAATATGTCTCTGTGGCAACAATTCAACTCTGCCATTGTAGCCATAGATAATATGTAAAAAAATTAGTATGGCTATGTTCTAATAAAACTTTATTTACAAAAAGAGGTGTTAGGGTCAATTTGGCCTTTGGGTCATAGTTTGTCCACCCCTATTCTATAAGGTGAAATAAACTTGCAGAATATTGGTTTCTGTTGCTCACTGTGCACCTACTGTTGAAATTCAGTACTGTACATAATAACAAATCCTATTACTGAATAGAGTAATATACTACTTCAAATAATGAGACTGTAAACTTCTTGAGGACAAGGGTTATCATATTCTATGCAAATAATGCACACCTTCTGCATGATTGCCTGCTTCACCTCCCCACAGGCTAAGTGTTATGCTATTTTATTTTTTTTAACATTAACATGTGGAAGAGGATTGGCATGGCAGCACTTGTGAGCGTGCATGGTGGAGGGAAGGGTGTGGGATGCAGGTGGCAAACAAACCCAGAAGGAGTATTTTATGTTACCTGAATAGAGTCTGTGCCCTGGAGCAGTCAAGCTAATGAAACACACTTCAAGTCAGAAGGAGTGAGAAAGTTTTAATTTAGGAAGTGTACACCACCCAGGACCCAGCAGCAACTCAGGCTGTCCTTAGGGAGTCCCAAAAGGCATTTTTACATTAGAGTTTATATATGATTTTTACAAAGGTTAGAAGTGTTGTTATTCACTACAAGATAATTACAAGAGACTCTTCATCATACTAAAGAGATAGGGAACTGGACATTTCCTTATCGGGCTAAAGACGTACTTCTCTGACATCTGGGTTCTAATCTTCCTGTGGGGGATCCTAAGTCATAAAACAGAGTCCTTAACAAAGGTATGTGCAAAACAAAGCCATTAACGAAGGTATGTGAAAAGGGAGAAAGCAAAGAAAAAAGAAAAAAACTTATAGGTTCATTATGGCATTAGTTATGTCAAGCCTTCAGTTGCCCATTCTGAAAAGGAGAAAACATGTTGGGGAGTATTACGGTCACATATTATTTGCATAAAAACACGGTATACTTATTTATTTATTTAGGTCACTAGTGTTTATCACAGAGCCTGGAACACAGTAAGTGCCCAGTAAATGTTCATAGAATTCAGACGAAATAAGACTAGTTCTGAGTTATTTGACAGTGTTTTTAGTCCTCAAAAATTATCAATTCCAAGACATTGCTGTCTTAGTTATCCAGTGCTGCTATAACAAAAATACCACAAGTGGATGGCTTTAACAAAGAGAAGTTTATTTCCTGACGGTAAAGTAGGCTAAAAGTCCAAATACAAGGTGCCAGCTCCAGGGGAAGGCTTTCTCTCTCGGCCCTGTTATCAATGTTCCCCCGGACTAGGAGCTTCTCCGCTCAGGGATACCAGGCCCAAAGGATGCGCTCTGCTGCTGGCACTGCTTTCTTGGAGGTATGATGTCCCCAATTCTCTGCTTGCTTCCCTTTCCTTTTATCCCTTGTTAAGATAAAAGGTGGTGCAGGCCACACCCCAGGGAAACTCCCTTTACATTGGATCAGTGATGTGACCTGGGTAAGGGTGGTGTTACAATCCCACCCTGATCCTCTTTAACATAAAAGTACAATCACAAAATGGAAGATAACCACAGAATACTGGGAGTCATGTCTTCCCTAGCCAAACTGATGCACACATTTTTGGGGGGACATAATTCAATCCATGACATTGCTGTGAATGCTCTTGGTAATAATAATTATTTCAGCTTTGTTTATAGGTTATTTATAAAGTAACAGAAAAAAAATCTTAGTTTCACAAAAAATATGCATGAGCTTCTTTAAGAGCTTCCCTGGGATACTGCAAACTTTTAAAGAGTATCTATGTATACAGCTAGAACTTCAGGAACCAGTGAGCAAAAAAAATTAACACTATTGTTACAAATAATAATAGCAACAACAAATATAGTGATAATTTATCTGAGCTCTTCAATTCAGCAGCATTTTGGAAACACCCATTCTCCCTGATGTAACAAGTAACAGAAAACCCCACAGAGGGTTTCCTTCCTAACATCTCTTCTTGTTTCACTGACTTTTGGATTCTTCATATATTCAACTCAAGAAGTTGCCAGAATTTCCAAAGCATTTTCTCTCCTATGGGTTTCCTCTATTTTTCTCTCATGCTACATGCTTTATTATTTTTCCTCTCATATATTTGGAGCCCTGGTGGCCCAATGGTTAAGAAAGAGCTCAGTTGCTAACCAAAAGGTGGCAGTTCGAATCCATTAGCCACTCCTTGAAAAACCTATGGGGGCAGTTCTACTCTGTCCTATAGGCTTACTGTGAGTGAATTGACTCGATGACAATGGGTTTGGTTTTTGGTTTTCTCATATATTTAAACACCATTAACAAGATAAACATCTCTGAGTATCCATCCCCTCCTCTCCCCTTTTTTTGGGGGGTGTAGCATTCTTCTTAGCATGTGTAACCAATTTGCATTTATTGCTGAAAATACATTCCTCTCACAGGACTCCTTAGGATGACCTGGACTGGGACTCCATTCTATTAAAAAAATGTATAAAATTTTCAAATTTTCAGTTTAACTTAACTGATGACTCATTTCTTTTTTTTTTTTTTTTTTTTTAAAGTATAAACATTTTTTTTTTTAATTGGCAGGTAGAAGGTGGAGAGATCCTTCCCCAACCATAGCAATCCCCAATTCTCTAACAAACAGAAGTATTATCAGGAACAACAAGGTGCTAGCTTGCTAATACTAACTTTGCTCCCAGTTCAGACTTGGAAGTATCATTTTATCTTTTGAGCTCTCAGCTTAATCTTCTTTTGTTGTTGTTGTTGTTGTAATTAAATGAAGTTTACACTTCAAATTAGTCTCCCATACAGAATTTTTTTTTTTACATACATTGTTATGAGACCCCAACCTCTCACCCCATTCTGTGACAGCACACTCCTCCCCTCCGCCCCTGATTCCTCATGAACATTCAACCAGCTCCTAACTCTCTCTGCCTTCCCATCTCACCTCTGAACAGAAGCCACCCCTTTGGTCTCTTGTATCTACTTGACTAAGAGGCACAGTCTTCACAAGTATCACTTTATGTCCCACAGTCCGGTCCAATCCCTGTCTGCAGAGATGGCCTTGGAAATTGTTTTAGTTCTGGGGTGATACAGAGTCCAGAGGCCATGATTTCTGGGGTGCCTCCAGTCTCAGTCAGACCGTTAAGTCTGGTCTTCTTACTAGAATTTGAGTTCTGCATCCCATCGTTCTACTGCTCCATCAGGGACCCTCTGTTGTGTTCCCTGTCAGGACGTTCATTGGTGGTAGCCAGGCACCATCTAGTTCTTCTGGTCTCAGGCTGATGAAGTCTCTGGTTTATGTGGCCCATTCTGTCTCTTGAGCTAATACTTTCCTTGTGTCTTTGGTGTTCTTCATTCTCCTTTACTCCAAGTGGTTGGGACCAATTGATGCATCTTAGATGGCCACTTGCAAGCTTTTAAGACCCTAGACGCCACTCACCAAAGCAGGACACAGAACATTTTCTTAATAAGCTTTGTTATGCCAATTGACATAGATGTCCCTGAAAGCATGGTCCCCAGACCCCACATCCCTGCTACTCTGTCTCTCAAAGTATTTGATTGTATTGAGGAAACTTCTTAGCTTTGGTTTAGTCCAGTAATTCTGGTTTCCCATGTAGTGTGTGCTGTCCTTCCCTTCACCTAAGATGATTCTTATCTACTATCTCGTCAGTGAATAACCCTCACCCTCCCTCCCCACCCCCATAACCATCAAAGAATGTTTTCTTCTGTGTTTAAACCTTTTCTTGAGTTCTTATAAGAGTGGTCTTATACAATATTTGTCCTTCTGTGACTGACTAAATTCACTCAGCATAATAAGTTCCAGCTTCCACCATGCTATATGATGTTTCACAGCTTCATCATTGTTCTTTATTGTTGCATAATATTCCTCTGTGTGGCTATACCATAGTTTGTTTATCCATTCATCCGTTGATTGGAACCTAGGTTGCTTCCATCTTTTTGCTATTGTGAACAGTGCTGCGATGAACATGGGTGTGCATATATCTATTTGTGTGACGGCTCTTGTTTCTCTAGGATATATTCCAAGGAGAGGGATAGCTGGATCATATGGTACTTCTATTTCTAGCTTTTTAAGGAAGCACCAAATCGATTTCCAAAGTGGTTGTACCATTTTACATTCCCACCAACAGTGTATAAGTGTTCTGGTCTCTCCACAACCTCTCCAGCCTTTGTTATTTTGTGTTTTTTGGATTAATGCTAGCCTTGTTGGGGTGAGATGATATCTCATTGTAGTTTTGATCTGCATTTCTCTAATGGCTAATGATCGTGAGCATTTCTTCATGTGTCTGTTAGCTGCCTGAATATTGTCTTTGGTGAAATGCCTGTTCATATCCTTTGCCCATTTTTTAATTGGGTTATTCATATTTTTGCTGTTGAGGTTTTGCAGTATCTTGTAGATTTTAGAGATTAAACACTGATCAGATTTGTCACAGCCAAAAACTTTTTCCCAGTCTGTAGGTTGTCTTTTTACTCTTTTGGTGAAGTCTTTTGATGAGCATGTTTGATTTTTAGGAGCTTCCATTTATCTAGTCTCTCTTCTGGTGCGTGTGCATTGTTACTTATGGTTCGTATTGTGTTTATGCCATGTATTAAGGCTCCTAGCGTTGTCTCTATTTTTTCTTCCATGATTGTTTTCATTTTCGATTTTATATTTAAGTCTTTGATCCATTTTGAGTCAGTTTTTGTACATGGTGTGAGATATGGGTCTTGTTTCAGTTTTTTGTGTATAGATATCCAATTCTGCCAGCACCATTTGTTAAAGAGACTGTCTTTTCCCTAATTAATGGACTTTGGGCCTTTGTCAAATATTAGCTGCTCATAGGTGGATGAGCTTATATCTGGATTCTCAACTCTGTTCCATTGGTCTATGTATCTGTTGTTGTACCAGTACCAGGCTGTCTTGACTACAGTGGCAATATAATAGGTCCTAAAATCAGGTAGTGTAAGGCCTCCCACTTTGTTCTTCTTCTTGAGTAATGCTTTATTTATTCGGGGACTCTTCCCTTTCCATATGAAGTTGGTGATTTGCTTCTCCATCTCATTAAAAAATGCTGGTGGCATTTGGATCGGGATTGCATTTGTATCTGTAGATTGCTTTGGGTAGAATTGACATTTTCTCTATGTTGAGTCTACCTATCCATGAGCAAGGTATATTTTTCCACTTACGTAGGTCTTTTTTAGTTTCTTGCAGTAGTGTCTTGTAGTTTTCTCTGTAAAGATCTTTTACATCTCTGGTTAGATTTATTCCTAAGTATTTTATCTTCTTGGGGGCTATTGTAAATGGTATTGATTTGGTGATTTCCTCTTCAAGGTTCTCTTTGTTGGTGTAAAGGAATCCAATTGATTTTTGTATGTTTATCTTGTCTCCTGAAACTTTGCTGAAATCTTCTATTAGTTGCAGTAGTTTTATTGCGGATTCTTTGGGGTTTTCTGTGTATAAGATCATATCATCTGCAAATAGAGATACTTTGACGTCTTCCCTACCAATTTGGATGCCCTTTATTTCTTTTTCTAGCCTAACTGCTCTGGCTAGGGCCTCCAGCACAATGTTGAATAAGAGTGGTGATAAAGGGCATCCTTGTCTGGTTCCTGTTCTCAAGGGGAATGCTTTCGAAGTCTCTCCATTCAGGATGATGTTGGATGTTGGTTTTGTATAAATGCCCTTAATTATACTGAGGAATTTCCCTTCTACTCTTGTTTTTCTGAGAGTTTTTATCATGAATGGGTGTTGGGGTTTGTCAAATGTCTTTTCTGCATCGATTGATAAGATCATGTGGTTCTTGTCTTTTGTTTTATTTACCTCATGGATTACATTGATAGTTTTTCTAATGTTGAACCATCCCTGCATATCTGGTATAAATCCCACTTGGTCATGGTGAATTATTTTTTTGATATGTTGCTGAATTCTATTCGCTAGAATTTTGTTGAGGATTTTTGCATCAATGTTCATGAGGGATATCGGTCTGTAATTTTCTTTTTTGTGGTGTCTTTACCTGGTTTTGGTATCAGGGTTATGCTGGCTTCATAGAATGAATTGGGGAGTATTCCATCCTTTTCTATGCTCTGAAATACCTTTAGTAGAAGTGGTGCTATCTCTTCTCTGAACATTTGGTAGAATTCTCCAGTGAAGCTATCCGGGCCAGGGCTGTTTTTTGTTGGCAGTTTTTTAATAACCGTTTCAATCTCTTCTTTTGTTAGGGGTTTATTTAGTTGTTCTACCTCTGTTTGTGTTAGTTTAGGTAGGTAGTGAGTTTCTAGAAATTTGTCCATTTCCTCTAGGTTTTCAAATTTGATAGAGTACAATTTTTCATAGTATTCTCTTATGATTCTTTTAATTTCAGTTGGGTCTGTTGTGATATCACCCATCTCATTTCTTATATGGGTTATCTGCTGCCTCTCTTGTATTTCTTTTGACAGTTTAGCCAATAGTTTATCAATTTTGTTGATCTTTTCAAAGAACCAGCTTTTGGACTTGTTGACTCTTTCAATTGTTTTTCTATTCTCTATTTCATTTAATTCTGCTCTATTTCTTGTTATTTTCTTTCTTCTGGCACCTGTGGACTTCTTTTGCTGCCTTCTTTCTACTTGTTCCAATTGTAGGGTTAATGCTTTGATTATGACCCTTTCTTCTTTTTGGATGTATGCATTTATTGCTATGAACTGACCTCTGAGCACTGCTTTTGCTGTGTCCCAAGGTTCTGGTAGGATGTGTTTTCATTCCCATTTGATTCTCTGAATTTCTTTATTCCCTCCTTAATTTATTCTATAACCCAGTAGTTTTTGAGGAAGGAGTTGTTCAGTTTCCATGTATGATTTTTTTTCCTTGCTTTTTGTGTTGTTGATTTCCACTTTTATGGGTTTATGGTCAGAAAAGATGCTTTGTAATATTTCGATGCTTTGGATTCCGTTAAGGCTTGCTTTATGGCCTAATATGTGGTCTATTCTGGTGAATGTTCCATGTGTGTTGGAAAACAAAGCATACTTGGCTGCTGTTGGGTGCAGTGTTTGGTACATGTCTATGAGATCAAGTTGGTTGATTGTAGCATTTAGCTCTTCGATGTCTTTGCTGAGCTTCTTTCTGGATGTTCTGTCCTTCACTGATAGTGGCGTGTTGAAGTCTCTTACTACTATTGTGGAGTTCTCTCTCTCTCTCCAGAGCTGTTAGAGTTTGTTATACGTATTTTGGAGACCTGTTGTTGGGTGCGTAAATATTTATTATAGTTATGTCCTCCTGGTGTATTGACCCTTTAATCATTATATAGTGTCCTTCCTTATCCTTTGTGGTGGATTTTACTTTAAAATCTATTTTGTCAGAGATTAATCTTGTCGCTCCTGCTCTGTTTTGAGTGTTGTTTGCTTGATATATTTTTTTCCATCCTTTGAGTTTTAGCCTGCTTATGTCTTTAAGTCTAAGGTGCATCTCTTGTAGGCAGCATATAGATGGATCATGCTTTTTTATCCAATCTGCCACTCTCCGTCTCTTTATTGGTGCATTAAGTCTGTTTACATTCAGAGTAATTATTGATACGTATGAGTTTAGTGCTGTCATCCTGATATCTCTTTTTGTGTGTAGTTCACGGTTTCTTTGTTCTCCTCAATTTTCTGTGCTCATTTTTATTTATGTATTTTTTTTTTTTTCATCTTTTTCTTTGTTGTAGATTTTGTGTTTGCTGGGTCTTTATGTTTTTCTACTTCTTTATTTTGATTTGTAGGATTGTTAGATTCCTTTGCAGTTACCTTAATATTTACCCCTATTTTTCTAAGTTTATACCAGTCTTTTATTACTTTATATCACCTTAACTTCCCCTCCATATAAAAACAATCAGTGTCTCCATTTTTTAAGTCCCTCTTTTTTGTTTTACTGTTATCCTTTTTTACATATTGATATCTGTTTCCTTATATTCAATGTTTTAGCTTTGATGTGTTTTTGATATCCATATCTGAGTCAATATCTGCTTGCTCTGTCCTGTGTTCTAGTCGTGTGTTGTGAGCTGGCATTATTGATTATATAACTGTAGGACTCCCTTTAGTATTTCTTATAATTTTGGTTTGGTTTTTGCAAATTCCATGAACTTCTGTTTATCTGGAAATGTCCTAATTTTGCCAGCATATTTGAGAGACAGTTTTGCTGAATATATAATTCTTGGCTGGCAGTTATTTTGCTTCAAGGCTTTGTATATGTCATCCCATTGCCTTCTAGCCTGCATGGTTTCTGCTGAGTAGTCTGAGCTTATTCTAATTGACTCTCCTTTGTAGATGACTTTTCTTTTATCCCTAGCCGCTCTTAAAATTCTGTCTTTATCTTTGGTTTTGGTAAGTTTGATTATAATATGTCTTGGTGACTTTCTTTTGAGATCTACCTTTTGTGGGGTTCAATGAGCATCTTAGATAGATATCTTCTCATCTTTCATGATATCAGGGAAGTTTTCTGTCAAAAATCTTCAACAATTTCTCTGTTATCCCCCCATCCCCTTTCTTTGACTCCAATCACTCGTGGGTTATTTCTCTTGATAGAGTTCCACATGACTCTTAGAGTTTCTTCATTCTTTTTAATTCTTTTATCTGATTTTTCCTCAAATAAGTTGGTATCAAGAGCTTTATCTTCAGTGTCACTAATTCTAACTTCTACTGCCTCAGTTCTGCTCCTATGACTTTCTATTGAGTTGTCTAATTCTGAAATTTTGTGGTTAATCTGGATTTCTGATTGCTGTCTCTCTGTGGATTCTTGCAGCCTATTAAATTTGGCATTATGTTCTTGAATAACTTTTTTGACTTCCACTACTACTTTGTGTGTTCCTTGGTTGTTTCTGCATCCTGTAGAATTTACTTTCTAATTTCTAGAAGAGTTCTGTATATTAATCTTTTGTATTCTGCCTCTGGTAATTCCAAGAAGTTCTCTTCCTCCAGAGAATTTATTGATTCTTTATTTTGGGAGCTTGTTGAAGCCATCATGGACTGCCTCTTTATGTGACTTGATATTGACTGTGGTCTCCGAGCCATCAATAACTTATTATAATTTTATTTTGTATTTGTTTAGTGAGACCTAGCTTCTTATTTTGTTTTGTTTTGATATGCCCATATAGGCTGCTCGTGTGCACTAGTTTGATTTTTGACACCTTTGGATCTCTAACGTGCTGTCACGAGGTAGTTAGTTCTGAAACTAAGTATGTGCACAGGAGTCCATTAAATTTTCCTATATTGGTTCGGCTCAGGTGTTCAGGCAGTTGGTCACCAAGTGTGTGATGCAGGCTCTCACCCCCAATCCTAGAGAGGCATGGGTGATTGGTGCAGGCACTGGAGTCTGGCTGTGGTAGGGAATCACACGCTGAGCCAGGCAGGGGGCTGACGGCTGCCCCTGAGAGTCTGAAAGGAAAGCATGTCCCTATTGTCTAGGGTGAGTAGGTAGGTGAGTTTTGCAGCTGGACTATGAGCACCCCACTCTTTTGGCTGTAAAGACTCGAGGGCACCACTTTTTCTTGGACTCCTGTAGCAGGTGACTAGGCACTTTAGGTGATACCACCAGTCCTCAAGCCCCTGCTGCAGATCGATAAAAGTGCCTACCTAAGGGGCAGGGCTGTTTCAAGCATCACAAATCTGCCAGTTCTCAGCTGGAAGCAGTTGAAGTTACACTTCAGATGTTTGCCCTGTTGTACTGTGGTAGTGAGGACCAGTGCTGTTGAGATGGGTCCCCACGAGTCTATACAGGTGTGTAAGGCACTCAGCGTCTGCGGACCCGTGATACCTGTGCCTAGCAAAGGAGCTGTGCTGACCCTGTGTTCCTGGCTTAGGGAGCCAGTAGCTTATTTGTTCCCTCTCCAAGACCAGGAGAATGGGTCACAGCACCTTTTGGGATCTACTTCTGGCCCAGCGGACTCCCAGTGCAGAGCACAGAGGGAGGAGGTAAAAGGGAGAGAGGTTTTTCCCAAATGGGCTTTTTAATAAAAAAAAAAATCCCGGCGAAAGGGTTCACACATGCACTTATCTTAGCCTCTTAGGAGCTGCTTTTCACTGGTTCCGAGTGTCCAAGCAGAATCTCTGCTGCTGGGTCTCTCTCAATGTGGAAACTGCTTCCTGAGTGCGCACAGCACAGCTGTTTGCCTGCTTCACTGCAGTTTCACCACCGCAGCTCTGGTGCTCTTCGCTTTTTCCAAACCGTCTCCTTCTCCCCTATCGCTCAGATGGATTCCTCAACTTCGCCTTGTTCAGGGTTCCTAGATATTCATATAGAATCAAATCACTTGTTTTTCCAGGTGTTTGTTGTAAGAGGGATATAGGAAGCATCTACCTACTCTGCCATGTTGGCCACCTGATGACTCATTTCTTTTTCCTTTCTTTCCCCTACCCCAGGCATCAATTAGTCATGTTATTTAGAATTGACCCAAGTGCTACACTTCCTTTATAAACAAGTATCAATAGTCTTGTTCCTTGATGACCCAGTCCTGCAACTCTGTTAGCGATGAATCCCCACTTATAAAAATGAAAAACGAGCATGAAGGTCAGCTTTATTGTCAGGAAACTTTACTGTTGACAGTGCAAAGCATCTAGATCAGACATCTGAGGGCCCATTTAACCTTTTTGTCTAAATGAGATGAACATTAGCACATCTATTTGTACGATGTTGGCTGTTAATTTGATTACTAAGGAAGCATCTTGGTTAAAATGACACAAAGTGCTATGTAAGCTGTTTTCTTTGTGCTTTTAGACTATCCACTTTCCTTCAGGTAGAGAAATTCCATCATTTTCTATCTTCAGTGGCATCGGGAAAAGGTTCTCTGGCTATCTCCTTAAAGCACATGTTGGGCTGACAATCCCCTGACACTTCTTTCATGTCATAATCTTGATTGGAACTTGAATTTAGAATCAAGGATCATCTTTCCTGTGCTCCACTGATAAGAAACATCAGCTCTTTTCATCAATGATCGCACTCATCAGGGATGCTTATGTACAGAAAAAAAAAAGTTATTCTTGGCAATAAAAAGAAAACTATAAAACATTCTGTTATACATTTTAAATCCTAACACACAATTATAATTTTTGTCCAGTATGAAGAAGCAATATTCATATATTTTATTAAAAGTAAAACAAATGTTTGTGCTCATCACTTAGAATGTTTTCCATTCTTAAATTCAGTCCTTCTTTGTTTATAAGCATCAAGAAAGGGCAAGAGTAACCCTGATACCAAAACCTGGTAAGCACACTAGAAGAAAAGAAAATTACAGACCAAAAGCCCTCATGAACATAGACGCAAAAATCCTGAACAAAATTCTAGTCAATAGAGTTCAACAACGTACCAAAAAAGTTATTCACCATGACCAAGTGGGATTCATACCAGATATGCAGGGATGGTTCAACATTAGAAAAACAATCGATGTAATCCATTACATAAATAACAAAAGACAAGAGCCACACGATCTTATCAATTGATGCAGAAAAGGCATTTGATGAAGTCCAACACCCATTCATGATAAAAACTTTCAGCAAAATAGGAGTAGAAGGAATATTCCTCAGCATAATAAAGGGCATGTATACAAAGCCAACAGCCAGCATCATCCCAAATGGAGAGAGTCTGAAAACATTCCCCTTGAGAACTGGAACCAGACAAGTATGCCCTTTATCACCACTCTTATTCAACATTGTGCTGGAGGTCCTAGCCAGAGCAGTTAGGCTAGAAAAAGAAATAAAGGGCATCCAAATTGGTAAGGAAGAAGTAAAAGTATCTCTAGTTGCAGATGATATGATCTTATACATAGAAAACCCCAAAGAATCCACAAGAAAACTACTGGAACTAATAGAAGATTTCAACAAAGTATCAGGATACGAGATAAACATAGAAAAATCTGTTGGATTCCTCTACACCAACAAAGAGAACTTTGAAGAGGAAATCACCAAATCAATACCATTTACAATAGCCCCCAAGAAGATAAAATACTTAGGAATAAATCTAACCAGAGACGTAAAAGACTATACAAAGAAAACTAGAAGACACTACTGCAAGAAACCAAAAGAGATCTATATAAGTGGAAAAACATACTGTGTTAGTCATCTAGTGCTGCTCTAACAGAAACACCACAAGTGGAGGGCTTTAACAAAGAGAAATTTACTTCCTCACAGTCTAGTAGGCTATAAGTCCAAATTCAGGGCATCGGCTCCAGGGAAAGGCTTTCTTTCTCTGTCAGCTCAGAGGAAGGCCTGTGTCATCAGTCTTCCCTTGGTCTGGGAGTTTCTCTGTGCAGGAACATCAAGTCCAAAGGACGCCGTCTGCTCCTTGCAGTGCTTTCTTGGTGGTATGAGATTCCCATGTGTCTCTGCCCGCTTCTCTCTTTTATATCTCAACAGAGATTGGCTTAAGACACTATCTAATCTTGTATACCTCATCAGTACAACTGCCGCTAATCCATCTTATTAGATCATAGTGATACAGTTTACAATACATAAGGAAATCAGATCAGATTACAAAATGCTATGCAATTATGCAATACTTGGAATCATGACCCAGCCGAATTGATACACATATTTTCTTGAGGGACATAATTCAATCCATGATACATACCTTGCTTATGGATAGGAAGACTCAACATTATGAAATGTTGATTCTGCCCAAAGCAGTCTACAGATACAGTGCAATACCGATCTAAATTCCAACAGCATTTTTTAATAAGATGGAGAAAAACATCAACTTCATATGGAAAAGGAAGAGACCCCAGATAAGTAAAACATTACTGAAGTAGAAGAACAAAGTGGGTTGCCTCATGCTACCTGATTTTAGAACCTATTATGACATCACAGTACTCAAAACAGCCTGGTACCGGTACAGCAACAGATACATAGACCAGTAGAACAGAATTGAGAATCCAGACATAAATTCATTCACCTATAAGCAGGTGATATTTGACAAAGGCCCAAATTCTGTTAAATGGGGAAAAGTCAGTCTCTTTAACAAATGTTGCTGGCATAACTGGATATCCATTTGCAAAAAAATGAAACAAGACCCATACCTCACACCATGCACAAAAACTAACTCAAAATGGATAAAAGACCTAAATATAAAATCAAAAACGATAAAGATCGTGGAGGAAAAAATAGAGACAATGCTAGAAGCCCTAATACATGGCATAAACAGAATACAAACCATAAGTAACAATGCAAAACACCAGAAGAGAAAATAGATGACTGGGAGCTCCTAAAAATCAAACACTTACGCTCATCAAAAGACTTCACCAAAAGAGTAAAAACACAACCTACAGACTGGGAAAAAATTTTTGGCTATGACAAATCCGATCAGGGTCTAATCTCTAAATCTACAAGATACTGTAAAACCTCAACAACAAAAAGACAAATAAGCCAATTTAAAAATGGGCAAAGGATATGAACATGCTCTTCACCAAAGAAGACATTCAGGCGGCTAACAGACACATGAGGAAATGTTCACGATCATTAACCATTAGAGAAATGCAAATCAAAACTACAATGAGATACCATCTCACCTCATCAAGATTAGCATTTATCCAAAAAACACAAAATAATAAATGTTGGAGAGGTTGTGGAGAGACTGGAACACTTATACACTGCTGGTGGGAATATAGAATGGTACAACCACTTTGGAAATCGATTTGTAGCTTCCTTAAAAAGCTAGAAATAGAAGTACTATATAATCTAGCAATCTCACTCCTTGGAATATATCCTAGAGAAATAAGAGCTGTCACACAAATAGATATATGCACATCCATGTTCCTTGTAGCACTGTTTACAGTAGCAAAAAGATGGAAACAACCTAGGTGCCCATCAACGGATGAGTGGGTAAACAAATTATGGTATATTCACACAATGGAATACTACGCAACGATAAGTAACAATGATGAATCCGTGAAACATCTCATAACATGGATGACTCTGGAAGGCATCATGCTGAGTGAAATCAGTCAGTCGCAAAAGGACAAACATTGTATGAGACCACTATTATAAGAACTCGAGAAAAGGTTTAAACACAGAAGAAAACATTCTTTGATGGTTACAAGGGTGGGGAAGAGGGGAGAGGGGTCTTCACTAAGTAGATAGTAGGTGAGAATTATCTTAGGTGAAGGGAAGGACAATACACAGTACAGGGGAAGTTACCACAACTGGACTAAACCAAAAGCTAAGAATTTTCCTGAATACAACCAAACACTTCAAGGGACAGAGTAGGCAGGGGAGGGGTCTGAGGACCATGGTCTCAGGGGACATCTAGGTCAATTGGCATAACAAAGTTTTTTAAGAAACTATGCTGTGTTCCACTTTGGTGAGTGGCATCTGGGATCTTAAAAGCTAGTGAGCAGCCAACTAAGAAGCAACAATTCTTCCCAACCCACCTGGAGCAAAGGAGAATGAAGAATACCAAAGACACAAAGAAAACATTAGCCCAAGAGACAAAAGGGCCACATAAACCAGAGACTTCATCAGCCTGAGACCAAAAGAACTAAATGGTACTCGTCTACCACCAATGACTGCCCTGACAGGGAACGCAATAGAGAGTCTGTGATGGAGTGGGGGTAAAGTGGGATGCAGAACTCAAATCCTAGTAAAAAGACCAGACTTAATGGTCTGACTGAGACTGGAGGGACCCCAGAAGACATAACCCCCGGAATCTGTGCTAGCCCAAAGCTGAAACCATTCCTGAAGCCAAATCTTCAGACAAAAATTAGACCGGACTATAACACATAAAATGAGACTGTGAAGAGTGTGCTTCTTAGCTCAGGTAGATACATGAGACTAAATGGGCAGCTCCTGTCCATGAGAAGGCAGAGAGGGTCAGGAGCTGGTTGAATGCACACGGGAAATCCGGGGTGGAAAGGAGGAGTGTGCTGTCACAATATAGGGAGAGCAACTATGGTCACATAACAATATGTGCGTAAATTTTTGTATGAGAAACTAACTTGAACTGTAAACTTTCACTTAAAGTATAATAAAGAGCAAACCTAATCTTAGCTTAATTGAACATAAAATTTCATGTTTTCAGCATTATGCTCTCTTTTCATAAAATATTTATAAGTAACTTCCAGTAGTTGCGATTGAAACAGGATCGCCCTAAATTTAACCCCTTTTCAAATGGAGCACAGCTTAAGGCGGCAAAAGACGAGGGCTTGAAACTGAATCTGCTCCAAAGATGTAGTCTAAGATTGATTAGAGGGAAAAATGTTTCTTAGGTTAATTTTCTTGAGTAAAAAAAATGAGGAGAGTGGTGAAAGGTTTTATTCAATAAAATAAAATATGGTTGCTGGCATTTCTTTATTTAGGTATGGCTGGAGAACTACGGAGTGGACCGAGTGCCGCGTGGACCCTTTGCTCAGTCAGCAGGATAAAAGGCGGGGAAACCAGACAGCTCTCTGCGGAGGAGGGGTCCAGACTCGAGAGGTGTACTGCGTGCAGGCCAACGAATACCTCCTGTCACATTTAAATGCCCACAAGGACAAAGAAGGTAAACTTGATTTTCTGCGCAAAATTACTCATTTTGATCAGTGTGATTACATGTTTGGTCACTCATGGGAATGTGAAGAGCCTTTTTTCTGCCCATATTATGGTTGGTATCCACTATGGTGAATAGTAATCCAAATTATGATTGTAAAAACTGTAATACAACTCCATTTTTAGTCAGTTCTGATTAACTGACAAGTCTGTCTTTAAGTTTTTTGACTTAAATGTCTTCCTGACTCAAAAATTCCTGAGACAAAATTAAGCTGGAGTAATTAAGTATAAAAAAAGAATAAAAATTCATGCTGTAAGTATACATATACAATGCAAGCATATATTCTATTTTTTCTTCAGATAACAAATAAAACCTGTTTGTAAACAAGATCTTATTTTGTTGTTTATAATGTGGTAGGAAAAATAATCATGGTAGTGAGTGAAACTTTTAACTGGAATACATACAGAATAAAACTATAATAAAAGGCATTAATATAATATATTATGTATTAAAGCATCATAATTCCAAGTCTTAAATTAGTCAAAATTGAAGGAAAATATTGAGTCCAGTGTCCAACTTCTTGTTAATAGTGACCAAAAAATCGGATGAGCTAAACTGAAAGGCATGACTCTTTTTAAGAAAATTCTTTATTAGTTTGTCGGACATATATTAGAATTATTATTTTGAAATCTCAGTTTAGGAATCAGATGCAGTAAGTATACAAAAGGATAAATGAATTTATGATGGCCAGGACTTTAGTCTTTTAAGAGTATATAATTGTATATTAATATTACTCTGAAATGCTTGCCATTATTGGATCAAATTATATTGAATTGGTAGCTCTTGAGTTTACATGAACATGAATATGAATACCTGAATGACAGCAGATCTTCTATGGCTAATCTGTTCAACAGATATTGATTAGATATCTGGAGCAACAGAGTTCCCAAAATCGTGCAAGGTAGTGAGGACAGAAATATCAATAAAAATTTTGTGTCGTTAAAGGGCTCACATTCATCATGAGGTCAGATTAACAGGCTAATAGTTATAATACAATATGATACAAATAACTGCTGTGATTTGGAATGACTGTTGTGGGATCTTACAAACAGAACCCTTCATGGAAGAGGTGGCAGTTGAGCTGGGTGATGAAGCATAAGACGAATGGATCAGAAATGCAAGAGGGAGTTTATTCCATGCAGATCATGTATTAAGGTACACTACTAAAGATCCAAAAGCAAAAAAAGACAAATTTCACCAGTGGAGATAAGATGTTGTACTTTGCAAGTTGTTGATAGGATAGCATTTCCTAGGAAGCATGTCGTTTGGAGAGGGGAAAGAATAAGGATAAAGACCTTAGTTGATACTAGCAGTTGAGAGGGAGAGAATTCAGGGAAGGAGTCTGAGTAAGAATTATCAGAGAAGAAGGGAAAGAACCAAGAGAAATTGGTCTTGTAAAAACCAAGAGAGAAGAGAGCTCCCCCTTCACCAGCCATGTACAGAGGTTATGGAAGATAGGTATGGAAGATAGGCACTCAAGTTTTGCATTTGTAACTTCTAAAATTTAATTGTTCTATATCCACTAACTTTACACAGCATGTCAACTCATTTAGGAATATAGCCTAGGGATACATTTTACTACTAATGTATCTTGAGGTTGTAAGGAAGTTGTGTAAAACTTGTAACATTAGTACATTAATATTTTCCTGGCCACTTTAATGGCTGCATTTTTAACACTGTTTGGTAGATTTATTACAGCAGTCCTTGCAGAGCAGTGTAATTTCATTGCTTGAGGTAGATCAGATTTTAGTTTCTGAATGTCAGTAATTTCCTGTAGGTTATTACTTTCAAAAGATCCTTCAGAATTCCGAATTACAACTGGACATTTTAAAAATCATTTTTTCATAGCATACCCCTACCTCTACCAAACCACTGCAGATCACCAAAAATAAAAGTCACAGAAAGAAAGACATACAGAAAGAATGTCATTATTAACATGTATCTGTTGGACTAAAGTAAATGCCAATGTAAAGAAAGTAATTAATTCACCTAAAATAAATATTTATCGTGTAAATATGTAAAATGAATAACTCAGGGATGTTTGTCCTTTCATGTCAAATACCAAGAATAGTAACCTCTTATGGTCTTTGTAAACAGCTGATTCTCTCTAAAAGTTGCATATTTTGTCCTTACACATTGAGAGTTTCCCCTCGGGAGCATTTAACATTTCCCAGTGGGAAACTTACCCAGCACACCACATGCCAGAGATGACATCTAATGGCTATAAAAAAGTGTGATTAGAGAACAGTTAGACTGAGGGCTGTGAGGATTGTTCACAATCTGTCTTTGTTCAAAAATATGGAAGAAATGAAAGCTTACCTTATGAAAACAAAACAACTCCCCAACAACTAATAAGTTACTAATCTCAAAAATCCTGGCTCTGTAACCATAAACCACCCAACCTAAGACCAACTCTTATGTTACTTAATTTTTTTTGAGAACGTCTACATTGTTCTTTTTGCAGGTTCACACTGTTTATTCTTTGGATGAGTTGTTTTCAGATGTAACCAAGCTGTTAAAAATATCTTAACTCAAAAATTAAATTTCTTGATGCAAAAATACTGGAAGCAAGTGATATGAAATTCATTTAGGCTTTCTTTATTATATTGGCGCATCATATTTCGCAGATGACTGGTAATGAGCACCTTAACACAAGGACAGGGCCACATAAATCGCTTAGTCACTGGTGTGCTCACCGCCATTTACTGGCTCCCACCACAGCGGTCGGGAAAACTTTCCTCCTTGGAGCTGATATGTTTAATTTCTAGAAAATCAAAATACGTATTACTAAAATACTCACAAGGTGCATAGTAGAATATTTAATGTTTGACATGCTGTGTTAGTTGAATTATCAGAATATAGGTTAAGTTGGTAATCGGATCTATCGTCAGTTGGAAAAATAAATCTACTTGATTTTGGAGAGTATTTACATTTTATTAATGTACTGCTGCTGACAACCTTTCCTCCACAATACTCAGGTGAGCAAAATTTCCACTGTCACTTCTTTGGAAGAAAGGCTCGGCAAGTTGTCTACTGACAAGGATTAGCAATAAAACCCTTGACAATTTTTGTTCAGCCAGCTGCTCAGAATTTCAGTCGGCTGTGAAGAATGTCCAGCTTATGCTGGTGTGAAATCTACCCTTATCAGAATATGACAGGAAGAAGCCTTACTCATGGCGAGGTGATCTGTATAAGTCCTAGAAAACTGATTAAAGCATTACTGATCATTGGATGCATGAACTTGAATTGATTTTTTAAGAGCTTCAAATGAAATTAAAGTAGATTTTAGCAGTAGTAACTCAAGAAATTCTTCCATTTGATACTCAGTGTATTTTTTAATGAGGGTAACTGAAAGTATTAGTTACAAAGCACCATGAAGCTTACAGGATATTACAGGAAACCAAAACAAGAACATTCCTCTAAAGTACACATGTCAAATAATCCACATTAAAACCTGGGTAAGGCTGTGGTATGTGGGGTTATTAAGAAAGAAAACCCATATAATGAACGAGCCTGTATAATGGCATAAAATGAGATATACTAGCAGAAAGGTTTGGAAGATCAGTGGAAAGATGGACAGATGGAAGAACAATTGAAAGATGGACAGATGGAAGAATGGATAGAGAGATCTAGCCTGTCTCTGTTTTGCAATGAAATAAAGTAAAATAGTAACACTGCCCCTAAATAGCATGAAAATTATTATATTGTAGTCTTTTATCTACAATTTCCACAAACTAGTTCACTTTTGTCGAAGTTGCAGGAAAAATAAAAAGGCATTGCTTATGGTGCTATTTCCCTGTTATTTCAGAAAGTAAATATCAGAGTACGTGGAAGTCTAGTGCTGCACCTTTACTATCCATCACTTTTGAAATAACAGGTAGGTGATAATATTCTATATGACGTTTCAATCAGAAATGTTCATCAGAGAATCTTGGGGGTGAAAGAGATTCTTCATAGATTCCCTGGTACAACTCTTAACGCATTTAAGAAAGATAGTTGTTTACTTTTATTTTCCGCTTTGTTAGAAATATAGCAAAGCTTCCCCATGAAATACAAATGATTTCATGTTTTTTGGCTTCTGCAATATTATTACTAGATGCAAATTATAAACAAACAAAATATTTTTAAATTTTCAGACTTTTAAAAATTTCACCTGAATACCATAAATATATGAACTATACCAAGTTTAGTTATTGTTTTAGTTATCTAGTGCTGCTGTTACAGAAACACTACAGTAAGTGGCTTTAACGAACAGAAATTTATTTTCTCACAGTTTAGAAGGCTAGAAGTCTGAATTCAGGGTGCCGGTTGTAGGGGAAGGCTTTCTCTCTCTGTCGGCTCTGGAGGAAGGTCCTTGTCTCTTCTGAACTTCTGCTCCTGGGCAATCTTCAGGTAGCTTGGCATCTCTCTTCCCCCATCTCTGCTTCTCTTGTTTGCTTGTTTAATCTCTTTTATATCTCAAAAGAGATTGATTTGAGATACACCCTAATCTTGAATAATAAATATAACCTAATCCTCATTGATATAACCTAATTCTGCCACATTAACATAACAAAAACAACCCATTCACAAGTGGGATTATAACCACAGGCAGAGGTTAGGATTTACAACACATATTTTTGGGGGACACAATTCAATACATAACAGTTATGAACTCCTTTGCTGAAGGTAGCAAGTGTAGATATGAGCACTTTTTGTAATTGATCATATTTCTAAAGCCACCACTTTTGTGCTTAGCTAATCTTAGTGTGGTAAATGCCAAAGGAACTAAATCACACCATGGCTAGATTTTATAAATCTAGAGTCTACACTGATGCAGTCATATGTAAACAGCAATGTAATATAATTATAAAGTAATTAAAATAGGAAATCCTCGAATGAATCAGATCTTCTTTGAAAGTCAGTTCCCTGGATGTTGTGAGAGAGAAGAGCTGTTTCTTCTGGAATCTCTCTGTGATCAGTGGGTTACAAAATGGAAAGTGAGATGCCAAAAGGTTTTAGCCATTGGGATAGGAGCTAATAAAAATTTACATGCTGGGAATTAGATTAAGGAAGTTAATAGTCTACCCAAGAGATAACTTAGAATTTTTATTGGAGGAAGAACTTACTGATGAGACGTCAGGAAGTAGTCAACCAAAAAAGCCAATCAAAGAAAAAAATACGAGGCAGCTTGGAAGTCAAAATATGTAAACTTGAAAACAGTGATTATCATAATACCTTGATTAGTAGGCATTTAATAAATATTTCTTGTTTGATATGGTTACTGAGCCTCTGTAAAATGGTACAATTTTAAAAAATTTGTCTGAAAATTACCTTTAGAAAGTTTCAAAAATGCTCCCTTTTGTAATATTCTCTATAGTGGCAAATGACTGTATTCATACTCACCATGCCCTCACTTCTGAATAAATAACTGTTCATGTCTCTGAATCAGAGTAGAGGAAACATGACCTAACTTAGATAAATGACAAGAATCAAGATTCATATGCTTTGTTCAAGTTTGGCCACTCATTTATTTGAATCCTGTTTCTATATCTAATTTCACTTTTCTAACTATAGTAGATATTTTAAAAGCCTTTTGAATTTTTGTCATGAGACTACTGTCTTGGCCTTGTACCTTTATACATATTACTTAGTTTTATTTGCCCGGAAATGCCTATTCATAAATGATCCTTCTGTTCCATTTCCAGCAATATGACAGACTAGATTACCTGAAAATCATCCTTTACAGATTCCTAGACATGCGGGATACAATATTGTTTTAAACGTTTTTAAGTACAAAGCTGAGTTCACAATTAACTGATAATTCCCCAAACCAAACCAGCATACTTGAGCTGATACTGTCTGTTGTTACCCTGGAGTGGAGATGGGACAAGCAGAAGGTTACCTATTATGGGGGCTTAAGGCCTTGATATAGGACTTTTGGCCAGTAAGAGAAAGAGAGTACGGAGATACTGCATTACTTCATAACCTAAGAGGGCTATACCATCAATGTATGACTAGAGAAACTAACTCACGTGTGCAGTGAGATGGCAAGGAAACAGGTCAGCCTCAGGCCCAAACCTCTCCTAAGAATTCTAACAATGTGCGTGTACTCATACTAGTTTTAGGTTCAAATTCATGGTACTTCTTGAATCAAACAACCACAAAGCTGAGAAAATAATATAAGAAATGGTACCAGACCAAAGATACCACTAGGGTGCCTAGAACAAACACAAGATGAGTGACACTGGAAAAGCAATGATTACCTAGAGAAGATAATAAAATTCATTATGTATATCAGTGTCTTGGACAAAGTCATTGATAGTATGCTGATAAAATATGTGAGTGATATTAAGCTAATAAGGATAAAACATATTGGATGACAATATTATGACACAAAAAGAATACATTAGTAGGCTAGAAACAATGGAGTATCTCCAGCTATATGAAGTCTAATGAAATATCTATAAATACCTACACTTCAAGTCACAAATGGAGTCCTGGCTATGCAAGGAGACCCTCCAAGTTAAAAAACAAATGTAAAATTTTAAATACAAATAACTAAGGTCTCTCCCAGGGCCTCAGAAGGGGCCTGTGCACATGAGGGAGTCTGGAGGTTAAGCTTCATTGGCTTCTCAATAATTCTGCCCCAAACGCCCCTAGATTTTTGGCCTCTATTAAAGCATCATTGCCAAAGAGAATCACTCAGATAAAAAACAACAACAACAAAAAAAAAAACATGCATTCATGTCTTGAAAAGTCCTGTTTCCTATGGTTCTGGGGAGATATAAAACATTATATGTTTCATGAATGAAGTAGAACTTCCAGTTCCAATACTGATCTTACCTACACTGATTAAGCTCTAATTTTAGGTCCCTGAGCTATGTATGAATCTTTACACTAGCACTTTGCTAGTATTTAAGCTAGGAAATTGCAAAGGAAGAAAATCTCGCATTCTTTCATATATTGTTTCATCTTACTTCATACCTGTAACCTGAGATGGAAAGACCCCATAGCTGTTAGTACAAGACCTTCCATTAATGAAAGAAAGATGGCAGATAAAATAACCTGACACTATCAAGTGACTGTAGTACGTGTGCTTTTCTAACCCTTAAGCACTTACTTCATCGAGTCTGTTGTAGACGAGTGATGGCACGGGGAGGAATTTTGAAACGAGCACTCAGAGATGTGCACTGGTGAATGAAGAGCATTTTTTTTTTTTTGAGAGGCACACTGCTGCTATCCAGCGATGTAAAAGAAATGGTTCGTGGCTGGCTGTTCCCTGCCTTGCTGATGATTACCCAACAGGGAGTAGCTAGTCTCTCCAGTGTTAACAGAGGAATAGTTGTTCTAACTATTCAAATATCTCCTTCTATCTTAAATAGTCTTTTTAACTGTAAGATCTCAATGATCTTCCTTCAACCGACAGCCCTCTTATACTCTATTACACAGTTTAAGATTTGATTAAGTATTATTTTACAGTTGTTTCATGAATATTTATGCCAACTCCCCAAGATTTTAAGCTTCTGAGACAGGGCATCTTGGTTTTTTTCCCCAAGAAAACTTCTTTAGTATAATCTATGGTTCTTAGTAAAGGCTCATTTTGTCTTTTTGGAAATGTGTTAATTGTGTCATTTGGGAATGTCTTAAAGAAAGATACAGAAAACCCTTCAGTTACAGGATGTTGACTTTCTGGACATTATAATTTATAGTGATTCATTTTGGATTAACCTACTGTTACTACTTGTCCTCTTTTTCTCTCCTTTCCTTGGAATAAGCTTAATGAGATAAGATATAAAGAACTGCTTAGCATAAGACCTTGCACTTATTATGTTAAATGAATATCAATCGCTTTTCTCCTCATTTATGTGTTTATTTTTCTGGCTAACTTGAGAAAAAGGAGAGTTCTTTTTTTTTTTTTCTTCAAATAACAGTTTCACTACAAACCTTATGCATGTGATAAAGGTATAATTGTATGCTGCCTTTGCTAATTGATATACGTAATGGCAGATGTATAATAGATAGAGTCTCTTTACAATATGCCCTGAAATTCTGCTGTGTGCTTAAATTATATATATAACTCCTTCTTTCTTGCCAGCAATGGAGGGGATAGACCATTTCCAAAGCTATCTTTGTATAATTTTAGAGTAAAAAGAAATATAAGTTAATTTCACTTCCCTAGTTACGGGAGATGGAATAATTACAGCCTCCTTTTCTTCGTGACTGAATCATTGGGACGTTTTAGCAGCAGTCAACTGCCAAATATTCTGAAGGAAATGTTTTTAATAATCCTGGATTTTTTTTGGTCAGTCTAAAAAGAACACTTCCACCATTGCTCAGTCTGGGGATGTCACAGTGGTTCATCTGCCCCTTTCATCACACAGGATTTTTGGACATCTGAAACCACCTTGGTTAGGCAGCGTTATGTCTGAAGACATTAACTTACTTGTGGTTAAATAATAGTAATAATAGTAATGATTAAGTGCAGAAAAAAGAATGTTTAGAAGCTTGAGGACATGTTTTACATGTGCTGAACTAGATCTGGTTGGAAAACCTCAGATCAATTAATCCCGTACTCCATTAAGGAATTTCCAGAGTGCTTTGAAAATGAAAAGTCATGTTTTTCACTAAGAAAGATGTTGATTTGCTGCTCACTTTCTCTCAACAATCCTTACCAGGGAGGTAAGTAAAGTAACTAATATGTTATGGTAGATAGAGTTTTCTCATTTATAGATGACTAAATTGATAATTAGAGAATAATTTTCCCAGGCATACTAAGACAATAAGTGACAGAGCATGGACCCAAAGCTAATTCTTTGACTCCAAAGGCTAAACTATCCAGTGATACTCCCCTGCCCAGTACATTTGCCTCAGAGTAAATACACTGGGTCTGTTGTTGTCCATAACTTTATCAAAATCATCAGAAGTAAATACATTATATTGTCTGATGATATCCCTGTTGCAGAACAAGCAAGCAAACAAAAGTGACACAGTTATTTGCCCTTCGTAAAGAAAATTGAATGAAGACTAGGTCTAATTTAGGCACTTTTTAGGAGCCAATTCAATTAAGAAGTTTATTCCCTGAGATGATTCTATAAGGTCAATATGGAGTCCTGTCCATAATTACTTGAACCAGTACCAGTAATAGGTTGAACCACATGAAACTGTTACTTTTATAGGTCTAGAACAGTTGATTAGTGGCAATTTCATATGATTCGACTGAATAGTCACCTCTGATGTATCAAGTCATCTGGTGTGAATTACTCTTGTCTCAGGCTTTCCACAGCTTCTATCTATGAATTGCAATCATTGTTTCCACGTGAGCAATATGCATTTGTGCTGTATGCAGTGTGGTTTAGGTATGCAGTTTGGTTTAGGTATGCCGTGCAGTTTACATAAGGCAATGATTGTCTCCTGTAATAATAGGCAGATCTCCCCATAGTAGATATTCTTTATGGGAAGATAACTCATATTGATGGTTTGAGAGTGACTTGAATTCATCAAGCAGCATTTACTCCCTGCACAGTTTAATAAAAGAAATCTCCTACATTCAATGATGGGATTTTCAGTACTTAACCTATGTCCTGCGTTATTGTATGTAAACACATTTGATAAAGGGATATAGGGTGATTTGAAGGATAAATGTATGAGGTAAGTGGGATAAAGGAAAAATACTAGTGGAAAGAGAATATCAAACCAATAATGAAGGTAATGAAGATAATGTAAAAAATGTGTACATAAGATCCTGTGAATTTCTTGAAGTAGGACCACAGGTTTTGTCTCTAAGCTTCTAATTACCGGTGCAGAGAGGAACACAACATTAGTTATGAAATCCATAGTGTCTCTGAGACAATAGAAACAAGTTTGAAGGAAGGAGCACAACAATTTCTGGTTCTAGGGCCAGAAAGAAAACGTACCAGTGAACCTTCATAAAGAAGACACTGAGTAACTATGTTGAATTACAACCTCATTAGCATCCTGTAAAGTAAAAACCACAATGTGTTTTAAAAGAAAGCTTTTTATTTAAACCATTTTCTTCAATATAGGTCACTAGCATAAATAGGAAAGTGTAACTCAGTAAAGGCAAATCAAGGGGAGTTAATGTGATATGGTGCAGATTTATAGGTCTCTGCTAACCTGGATAAACCAGGGATAACGTTAAGAACAGCTAAATGAATGGATGTACAGCTATTCCCCCAGGCAATCTTCTGTGAGCTTTGATAGATATTGAGAGGCAGCAAGTTCCCTTATATCCCTTGACACAAGGATCTGGAGTATAGCTATTCTGGCTGCTACTTAGGTACAGTTAGATGCAGAGACACAGTGTCCAACCATCATCTATGTGAGGATAGAATTAGCATTCTCAAATGAAAGCCAAAAGACTAGCCAAAAACACAGGCTTGAATAACATATTATCCCTCTTCAACAGGGGTGTGAGTCTAATGGAAAAAGAAAAGATTTATCTAATATAGATAAGGGGAAACCAAAGGTCCTTAAATCTCCATTTCTCATAGCCTATAGCAAAAATCTGAAACAGGTGCATAGGGCATCAGCTTTAATAATAATGCTGGCTTTTAGGAGAAGCAATTTAACTTTTTGGTATCTTCTTCAAGATAAAATGATTACAAAGTATAAATCCATGGAACTAATTGAGATAACTTGAAGTAATAATGTAATGACAAGGAGGAAGAGATGGTGATAGAAAGTATTGATATGATGCTTACTGGCTCAGTCATCTAGTGCTGCTCCAACAGAAATACCACAAGTGGATGGCTTTACAAAGAGAAATTTATTGTCTTCACAGTCCAAAAGGCTACAAGTCCAAATTCAGGGCATCAGCTCCAGGAAAAGGCTCTCTCTCTCCGTCGGCTCTGGAGAAAGGTCCTTGTGATGCCTTAGTCTTTCCATTGGTCTGGGAGCTTCTCTGCGCAGGAACCTCATGTCCAAAGGATGCGCTCTGCTCCCAGCACTGCTTTCTTGGTGGTATGAGGTTCCCGTGTGTCTCTGCTCACTTCTCTCTTTTTATTTATTTATTTATTTATTTATTTTTTATTGTACTTCTGGTGAAGGCTTACAGAACAAATAGTTTCTCATGAAACAGAAGTACACATGTTGTTTTATGACATTGGTCAACAACCCCACAACATATCAACCCTCTAACTTCTCAACCTTTTTTTTTTTTTGGTGAAAATACACATAGCCAAAAAAACACCATTTCAAAAATTTCTACATGCACAGTTCAGTGACATTGACTATGCTCTTCGAAGTGTGCTGTTATTCTCACTTAAGATGAAGGCTTACAGAACAAAATAGTTTCTCGTTTAACAGTTACTACAAATGTTGCTCTATGGCAATGGTTAACAATCTCACAACACATCAACAATATCCTTACTCAACCTTGTGTTCCCTGTCTATCACCAGCTTCCTTGTCCCCTTCTGCTTTCTGGCCCTTGTCACTGGACTCCTGTACCTCGTTAGTCTCATTTGGATTTACGGGGGTGTCCACTCAGAGGCTGAACAGTGAACCTCGGAGGTAACTTCACCACTGAGCTAAAAGGGTGTCCGGGGGCCACACTCTCGGGGCTTCTCCAGTCTCCTTTAGGCCAGTAAATCTGGCCTTTTTTGTGGGTTAGAATTATGCTGTACATCCTTCTCCAGCTCTGTCCAGAACCCTCTGTTGTGATCCCGGTCAGAGCAGTCAGTGGTGGTAGCCAGACACCATCTAGCTGTACTGGACTCAGTCCGGTGGAGGCCTTGGTAGTTGTGGACAATTAGTCCTTCAGATTAATCTTTTCCTTGTATCCTGTTCTCTTCATTCTTCCTTCCTCCCGAAGGGATGAGACCAGTGGAGTATCTTAGATGGCCGCTCACAGGCTTTTAAGACCCCAGACACTACTCACCAAGGTAGAATGTAGAGCATTGTCTTTATAAGCTGTGTCATGCCAATTGAGCTAGATGTTCCCTGAGACCATGGTCCCCACAGCCCTCCACCCAGCAATTCAGTCCCTCAGGGAGTTTGGATGTGTCTATGGGGCTTCCATGACCTTTCCTTGTACAAGTTGTGCTAGTTTCTCCTGTATTGTGTACTGTCTCACCCTTCACCCAAGATACCACTTATCTATTGTCTATTTAATACCCCCCCCACCCCTCCTATCCCTGGTAACCAACAAAGATTGTTACATTTTGTGTGTGAAGCTTTTCATGGGTTTTTACAATAGAGGTCTCATACAGTATTTGTCCTTTTGTGATGGACTTATTTCACTCAGCATAATGTTCTCCAGTTTCATCCATGTTATAAGATGGTTCACAGATTCATTGTTGTTCTTTCTCGTTGCATAGTACTCCCTTGTGTGTATGTACCATAGTTTGTTTATCCATTCATCTGTTGATGGGCATCTAGGTTGTTTCCATCGTTTTGCTATTGTGAACAATGCTGCCATGAACATAGGTGTGCATATGTCTATTCGAGTGACGACTCTTATTTCTCTAGGATATATTCCTAGGAGTGGGATTGCTGGATTGAATGGTATGTCTATTTCTAGCTTTCTGAGGAAGTGCCATATCATTTTCCAAAATGGTTGTATCATTTTGCATTCCCACCAGCAGTGCCTAAGAGTTCCGATCTCCCCTCAGCCCCTCCAACATTTGTTATTTCCAGTGTTTTTGATTCATGCCAGTAATGCCGGGGTGTCACTTCTCTCTTTTATATCTCAAAAGAGATTGCATTAAGACACTGATCTTGTCAACCTCATCGCTATAACCTCATCACAGTGATAGAATTTACAGCACATGAGGAGATCACATATGATCTCATCATAGTGGTAGAGTTTATAACACATAAGGAAATCAAATCAGATAACACAATCATACAATACTGGGAATCATGACCTAGCCAAGGTGCTACACACATTTTTGGGGGGACAGAATTCAATCCATGACACTTACTATTGACAAGACTGTTCTAAGCATTTTACACATAGTTGCTTATTTATCACTCACTACAAGTCTATCCTGTAAGTACTATTATTGCATACTATAAGCCACAGAGAGGTTAAATAGTTTTCCCAAGGTGTATAGCCTGTAAATGTCATAACCAGGATTGTGAATCAAAGAAATCTAACTCCTGAGCCCATGCTCTTAACCACTTTGCCACGGGACATAGGCTTACTAATTATAAACCAGTTTGGTGTTGGTAAATAGCTACTCCCCCCAAAAAATATTGATTTTAGAATATTTGCCTTTTTTTTTTTTTTTTTTAGTAGTATTTAAGTCTCAGAACCAATGGTCTGTTAAGGTTACTCCTATTTATTGACAATAAAACTGTGTGCAGAGTGTGGTACTCTCTATGTAGGACAGTGCTCATGTTTGTGTTTTCTATACCAGGAAGGCATTTGTTTATTCATTCAACCAATATTTCCTGAGTGCCTTCTATGTTCCAGACACTGTTTTAAATGCTGAAAATAGGAAGTGAAAAAGACAGAAGATTCTTGCTGTCATGGAGATTGTATTTTCCTGGAATGGGACAGACTATAAGAAAATAAATAAATAAAATATAAGAGATATGAAACAAGACATAATGGCAATTAAGTGCCATGCAGAGAATGAAAATAATGTGATGTGAGAGAGAATGACTGAGTGGCAAATTTAGATGGATCACTAGGGCTTTGTATGGGTTCCTAAATTTATATGTTCATAACAAACTTCTCTGAGCAACAGACTTATACAGGCAGACCCCAGATTATGAACTAGTTCCATTCCTAAATCTTTTAATCAAATTTGTGTGTAAGTTGAAACAGTTAGGAACAGCTCGTATCTAACATCATTTTAGTTAAATGTTTGTCTTAGTATATAGTATATTGTGTACCTTTCTATGCATAAAAAACATTAAACACTTCCAAATACACTAAAACATCTTTAACGTAATAATACATTAATAATAACGTTTTGATGCACATTGAAATGTAGTGCTTGTTTGTTATTACAAACCATTTTATGCACTTTCTCCACAGTTGAACAGATACCTGCACAGCAAATATTACCCAAAATATTCAGAAGATTCTGTTCTGTAAAATCTTTGAGACCAATTAGATACTTTATTGTAGACTCTGAATTAAAAAAATCTACATTGTACCACCGGACTGCATTTCTGCTGGGTTTTGAACCCTCCTCAGGAGAGGCAGAGAGGGTTGGAGAGTGGGTAGGATGGTGCTGGGGCCAGATGGGTCGTTCCCCCATCACCTCCTCATCAGCCTGTCAACCCCCACCCACACCAACTATGAGGCCCTTGCCTTGGGGTGCAAGGGAGAAAGTGCCACTCAAGTTGTGTTAAGAGTGAGTCCAGGGCCCAAGGGTTGGGAAGAGGATACTTCGGAAAATCCAAGTTCAAAGTTCTCCACGAGCCCGGAAACCATATGGACATACAGAGGTCACGAATCTAAGACTACCTCCCCACCAGCCACCAAGCCACCAAAAGGCTAAGAACCTCTGCAATAGTGAAATCCCACATGTGTAAGGTAGGGGAAACAGAAGCCCAGAGAGGTGCTATGATGGCCTTGGGCTGTACAGCACAGAGGACTGGGTGAGATGGGAAGAGGTGGAACTGGGTAAGGGGTGCTGCAGAGGCCCGGCTGTGTGCCCAGCGCAGCACACTGATCGGTTGTACTCAGACAACACGTGGAGCGCTGCGCCCACGTCCTGTCTGCCAGCTGTCACCACCTAGAGGCCTGCCATGCAGAGTCCAGCGACAGTGCTTGGGGCTGGCCCTTTCCGAGCTCTGAGGGAGGTAGACTTTCTACTCCCTGCTGTGGGCCACACTGAGACTGGGTGCAGCATGTCCCAGGGACCCGCCCACTGCCAGCGACCGACCAAGGACTTGCTGTGGCACCTGAGCACACATCCATCATGGGAGCCTGGGTGCCTGAACACGAATCAGTTTTGTTCTGGGGTCTGGTTCCTAACTACGGATTGTATATGTAAGTCGGACCTTCCTAACTGGGGACTGCATGTGTATCTGATTTTCTACTTGACAACTCCAGTCATGTAACTAAAATGTTCTTATCTCCTATACACACACTCTTGTGATAGCTGAATAAATAAAAAATTTTAAAGTATTATTAGACTGCATATGTCTTAATAGTATAAGCACCACAATCTGTTGAATAGATTTGTTAAAATAAATCCTTTAAAGCTTCTTGGGTGGGTGGGGTGGGGGGTACATTAACAGGGTGGGCAGCATAGTAAGTATTCAATAAATGTTTATTGAACAAATTAATAAATGGACTCAGTGATGAACCCCAAAAGTTGATAAATATGATTACCAACAAATGTTTACTCTGGCAAAGTTTCTCTCTCTGGTAGCCAAAGAGATGAAAGGTCTAAAACACGCATATTTAGAAATAATTCACAGAACCTGGCAAGTAAACACTTAAAATCATCAGAAAAGCCAACACAATGTGAGACTTCTGCTTCTACCCGTAACAGAGTAAGTGGAACCCTCCCAGTAAAAGCAACTATAAAATTGAACAAAATATATGAATCAATTATTTTTAGGCATTGAACAACAAGCAACAGAAGCCTGATAACAATTGTGAGGTGAACTTCACAATCACCTTGTCTTCTGTTGGGAGCACTCTCCTGCCACAGAGCAGGGACGTGAAGAGAAACATAGCATCAGATCTTACTGAACTAAAGCAAGCCAAACCTGTTACTGTTGAGACAATTCCTACTCATAGCAACCCTACAAGACAGAGTACAACTGCCCCATAGGGTTTTCCAGGCTGTAATTGTTATGGAAGCAGATCACCACATCTTTCTCCCTCAGAGTAGCCGATGGGTTCAGACTACCGACCTTTTATTTAGCAGCCAAGTGCTTAACCACTTGCCACAAGGGCTCCTTTGCTGAGCTAAGGAGTCAGAAATGTAAGTTCTGGGCTATGAATGTGTCTGGAGATTTCAGGGCAGATTGCAGAGAAGAGGGATCTGCATAGGGTAGAGGGAGTGTAGAGTCCAGGTGTCTGTGTGGAGATAATCATGGGTCCTTGGCCCAGGGCTGGAATGTACACATTCAGCACGTCTCTGTGATGTCTCGCAAAAATCCTCTGCTGCAAGACTGAGAGTGAGACTGGAATAGTATAGGTAGCACAGTGCTGGCGGTTCCGGCCCTGCGAGGGTGGAGAACGGCTGAGCACCTCAAGCCCTGGAAAGATGGTGCCTTAGGAGTAAGAAGACACCCTCACAGCCAAGTTCAAACAGACCAGCAATTGAATGCAAATGAAACCAAACCTTAAAGGATCAGAAGATCTGCCAGTAATCTGTTTAACAGAACAAAATTTAACACCCTGTGAAGGAAGATGATACAATCCAAACTCTACAACATATCATTTGCAAAGCCCAGCATACAATAATACATTGCTACATATGCAAAGAGAATAAAGTGGCCCATTATCAAGACAAAAAGCTGCCAGTGGAAACATACCATAAGGCGATCCAGTTATTAGAATTAGCAAACAAGAATTTTAAGGAGTTATACATATTTTCAAGGACTTAAAGGAAAATGTTGTTTTGGGGTGTAAACAAATGGCAAGTATTTGGAGAAAAAATAGACATCATAAGAATAAGGAAATTGAAGAATGAAGGGTACAAAAATCTGCAATGAAAAATTCAATAAATGGGCTTAACTGTTGGAGATTGTGAACGAAAGGGTTAATGATCTTGAACACAAATCAATAGAAACTGTTGAATCTGAGCAGGAGAAAAGGCTAAAGATCTTGAAGACAAATCAATAGAAATTACTGGATCTGAAGAACAGAGAAAAAAGATTGGAAAAAAAGTGTAGAGACTCAGTGACTGGTAGTGCAATATAAAGCAGCCTAATATGTATGTAAGGGGAGTTCCAGAGACAATTTAAACATATTTAAAGAAATAAAGGCCAAAAATTTATCAAATTTGGTGGCAGAAAAAGAAAAAAAAAACCATGGACTTACAGACTAAGAAGCCCAGCAAATCCCAAGCAGGATAAACACAAAGAGAACAGTTGTAACGCATTAAACTCCAAGTTCTGAAAACTAAAGATAAGAAGAAAAAAGTTTAAAGCAGACAGAGGAAAAAAGATACAATGCATATTTGTGAATCAAAATACAAATGAGGGTTGACATCTCATCAAAGACAATGAAAACCAGAAGACAATGAAACAATGTCTTTAAATTGCTGAAAAGAAATTGTCATATTTCTATAAAAATATCCCTCGACAATGAGCATGACAAACATGTTTTCAGAGAAGTGAAAGCTGAGAGAATCCATCAACAAGTAGTTAATTAAGAGTGTAGATGTGGAAGCAGAATGCCTGAGCCATGTGATCTCCGACAAGTTATTTAACTTCCCTGTGAACCTGTTTCCTTCTCTGCAGAATAAGAATAATAAAAACTGTGAAAGTTTTAAATGAGAAAATCCACATACTGCACTTAGAACCATACTTGTATAGACTTACAAATCTGATCTAAAATATAAGGTTGTTGTTGTTAGTTGCTGTCGAGTCAGTTCAGTATAATAGAACGAAATGTTGCCTGGCCCTGTGCCATAATCATGATCATTGCTAATCAGACAATGTTCTGCCGTGATCCATAGGGTTTTCATTGGCTAATTTTCAGAAGATCACCAGGCCTTTCTTCCCTGTCTGTCTTAGTCTAGAAGCTTCACTGAAACCTGTCCACCATGGGTGACCCTGCTGGTATTTGAAATACTGGTGGCATAGCTTCCAGCATCATAGCAATACGTAAGCCACTACAGTACAACAAATTGACAGAAGGATGGTGGAAGATATAAGGTAGGGTCCATGATTTAGAATAAATTTTCCTTCTGCAAGAGTTGAAAAATGGAATTCAGGAGTGGAGGGGAAAAAGTGCCCACAATTATAGCTTCAACATTGGAGATTTAGTAAGTGACCTTTAGGACCCAGGTCTTTCTCTCCCCCAGAATAACATCCTAATTTATCTTGGGGCAATAGACAAAAGATCTGTGAAGCCCCCACCATCCTTTCTATTCCAGAGAGCTCTGGTTCCACTGGAAGCAAAACCCATAGTCCAGAGGAAAGACAAGCACCCCTTCTCATATTGTGGCTTCTCTTATTTGTGTGGTGCCAGCTGGCCTAATACCAGTCCTGACAAATTAACATGGGCTCTCAACTGAAATGCAGCTGAACCCATAGGGAAGCATTCCCCTGACTACAGAAAGGAGCTGAGAAAAGCCAGAGCCAAGAGGGCCCTCTGATGACTCCATCAAGAAGAGACAGAAAGTAATCTGAACATAAGAACACAAGAACCAGACTGTGTACATACGAGACCAGATCCCTGGTTATGGAACCACGTCTAAATGCCCTCTCAAGAGTTCTTTTCCAGTTTTATGCACCTGGTCCCTCATCAAGGTCAGGCCAGAGTCTTCAAGCCCCCCCTTTCCCCACCACCGTCCCTCCTGGCTTGGGTCACAATGTTAGCATTTTTTCCTCCACATTCAGTGTTTCCTTGTGCCAAGCTTAGTGGATTTTAAAACATGCAGCTCCTCATATAAGCCTTGAATGTCATGAAACATTAAGGAACAAGGCTACTACATTTTTTAAAGTGATACTTGATAACACTCAAGACTTTCTGGGGATAAATAGAAGGTCAGCAGAATGAAGGGAGAAAATCCTACTCTTCAGGTACTGCTGTGGGCGTTCTCATTTTTGTTGTCTGGAAAACCAACAAACAAACTGCACTATACGAAAATGAATACTTAGTAATAGTTCAAAGATCAGTAGTAGAGTTGTTTAAATTGCAAATAAAGTTTGAGAGAAAAAGTAATGTGGTGTTAAATATGATACTTAAAATATCATTAAAATAAAAAAAGGAAAATCATAGTAAAACAACATGATTTTGAATGATTACAGTAGGCTAGAAGCCAACAAAAACATAAATGTAAAAGACATAAAACAGATTAAAAAGTTAAAATCTGTGAGATTTTACATCAAAGTATTAAAGAGGAAGTGATTAATAATAATAGAAATAACCAACCAAAAGTTTAAGTGAAAAACATAAAATCTGTAAGGAAAAACTTTTTAAGAGAAAGAAACTTTGTAGATTTGAGAGAGATAAGAAAAGAAGAATAGGAGACTGAAAGCAAACATGGAGCAAGCTGGGTTCAAAGTATATGGAATGGGTCTTACTTGCAGTGGTAAATTCCAGGTTGAGATAGTGGAGTCCATGTAAAGCTGTGGTTTGCAACCTTAGCTGTTCGTTTGAATTGCCCAGGGAGCTCTTAAAAGTCCTGAAACTCAGGCCTTACCCTAAACCAATTAAACCGACTGTCTGGGAGAGGAATCCAGGTGTCGGTATTTTTAAAAATCTTTCCAGGCGATTCCAGTGTACAGGCAAAGTTGAGAATTACTGCTCTGTAGGGACTGACAGTCAAGGCTGCAGAGGCAATGCAGTTTCTTCCTTGAGTATGCGGAATCTTGGGCCCCAAAGGACTATCAACTTTTACTGTATAAAATAGGGCCGGAGACACCTAAAAACAAACCTAGAGCTGGCTCTCAGAGATAAACAGAAAACCCAGTTTAGGGGACTTTCCCAGTCAGTACTCTCTCCCTTCCTTCCGCAATTTTATCCCCTTTGCCTGAGACACAGTCAGCTCACAGAAGTGAGTCAGGGAGATCACCAACTTCAAACTTCCAGAAGGATTTCCTACTGTGACTTGAGATCTGCAGTGACAGATGTTTCAGAATCTCCACTACTATTCTTCTAAGCAATTTTATTTAAAAGAGTGTAGATCCTAAGTGTTGAAAAGCAAAGATGTCACTTTGAGGACTAAGGTGTGCCTGACACAAGCCACAGTATTTTCAGTCACCTCATATGTATGCAAAAGCTGGACAATGAATAAGGAAGACTGAAAATTGCTCTTTGAATTATGGTGTTGGTGAAGAATACTGAATATACCATGGACTGCCAGAAAAACAAACACATCTGTCTTGGAAGAAGTATGGCAAGAACGCGCCTTAGAAGCAAGGATAGTGAGACTTCGTCTCATGTACTTTGGACATGCTATCAGGAGGGACCAGTCCCTGGAGAAGGACATCGTGCTTGGCAAAGTAGAGGGTCAGCGAAAGAGAGAAGGACCCTCAATGAGATGCATTGACACAGTGGCTGCACAATGATGGGCTCAAGCATAACAACGATTGTGAGGATGGTGCAGGGCCTGGCAGTGTTTTGTTCTGTTGTACATAGGGTCCTATGGGTTAGAACTGACTCGACAGCACCTAACAACAGCAACAACAGTGTAAGCTTGGCCACATATCCCAACAGAGTTTGTATGCTGCCGTAAGTAAAAACGTGGATCTATGCTTAGGAAAATGTCCAGAAAGAAATATATCATTAATACAAAAAATAAAATACCACTGAAGAAGTAATTCTTAATATTCTTATGGACAAAGCCAACAGCAAGCAATTCTTCACCAGAGTGCATGCAGCTCTGTTCTGTAGTATACTTAACATTTTCTAGTAGGTAAGCATTGAGTACCACAACGCTATCTGGCGTCTTGTGGTTAGCTGAATTCAGCGCTAATCCTCCATAGCTATGTTTCTTAAAGGGCAGTTTGAGTATTACCTGCATCAGAATCATCTGAAGTGCTTGTCAAAAATCCATATTCCTAACATGTTCCTTGGTTTCATTCCCAATGTAGTGAATCAGAATTTTTAGGGAATTTTCAAGAGTCACTTTCTTAAAACAAGCCTTCCCCTGCTCCCACCCACAGTAATTGTTGCATGTACTCACAATTGAAAAATCATAGTTTTAAGGTTAAGCATGGGTCATTAAAATCATGATTCTGCTCCCCACTCGGAAGCCAGTAACTTGGTCACATTCCAAAAAGCTCCCAAGCTACATGATGACAATTTCCAACAGGTGATGGTGTGGCTCATTAACATTTGACCTTTTATGTTTGTTTATTTTTGAGAAATACATGCTAGAATTTAATAATGCCAGGAAGCCTCACTGCTGTTGTCTTCAAGCAGTCTTAACGTGGATTTCACATGTCTTACCTTGAGTGGGTTTCCACCAACCCTGTTGGTGTAGCAGTTAAGAGCTGTGGCTGCTAACCAAAAGGTAGGCAGTTCAAATCCACCAGATGCTCCTTGGAAACCCTATGGGGCAGTTCTACTGTGTCCTGTAGGGTCGCTATGAGTCGGAATTGACTTGATGGCAGTGGGTTAGGTTCAGTTTTACCTTGAGTAGGGTGAACATTAACAGTCCTTTGGTTGTTTTGTTCTCTGCTAAATTCTAAGTAGCCCAAGCAGTGCCTGACATATAGTAGGTGCTCAATAAACATTTGTGAAATGAATTAATGAAGTAAATATGCACAAGGTAGACCTGATCCTAACCAAGAATAAGAAGAATTTCAATAATAGTAATTACAAAGGAATAGGTAGAGGAGATTAAGTTGAATAGAAATCAGGTTAGAGATAGATGTAAAGAATTAGGAAGGCCAGAAAATCTGAGTAGGCCTGGAACCATGAAATTCATTATGGCAGTGGCTTATTTGTAGGTGATAAGTGGTTTTGAGGTTACAGGTCAAGGCTACTCACAAATCATGCTTTTATCTTTTGCCTCAGTGTTCCAAGTTGTATTTTATTTTTTAACTGGAATACCTTAAAAGGAGACGTCACAAAACTTCCCTAAGACTTTTGGCAAGTTTACCCTCTGTACGTGCAATGATCAAGAAATTGGACTGTATGCTTAGAATTCTATAAATGGAGATTTTTAAGAAATACTGGGAAAATTCAGTAAAAAGAGAAAATTTCATGCTATTGATATTTAACTGTTTTTTTCTAAACAAGTTGTGGTCAGACAGTAATAATGGCAATAGCCTTTTTTTTCCCCAGAAGAATAAGAGGAACTTGATAAAATATGGCAGTGAATATGGTCACACACTGGACTACATTTAAATCATTATTTAGAAAGTATTTCTTTCTTCAATAGCCCAGCAAGCTTGGCCATCAGAATAATTATGTTTGTAGTCGCTCAGCAAGTGCGTGGAGCTGGCTGCAGACCTTATTTGATTAGATGCTGAAATTTTTCTTCATTATTCAGTTTAAAATACAAGGTGTGTTTCTTCCAAATTCTAACTGTTAAGCTTCACTGTCATTATGTTGTGGATAACGTATAGGTTCTAAACTGCTTATTTTAATTTACAATACCTATTAATGCTGTTTTCCTAGTTAAGGACATTATAAGTAGAAATTAGAGTCAGTAATGGGGTGTTGTTGAAGATTTCAGCATGAGTTTTTTGTAGATTATTCTACAACATGTCCTGTTTTTAAAAAACAGAACCAAACAAAAACAACAACAGAAACTCCATATTTGCAGTATTGCAGCAGATGGTACAGCCCTGCAGTAGGAGAGTGATGTTCTCATCAAACTGTTGATGCATTTTGTGAAATTTAAATCCTAACAAGGATAGACATTGCTAGGAAAATGTATATTTTCAACAACCTCCTATAAATGTTCTTGTCTTATATGAATTAGGTTCAGTGAGAGAATTTATCTGGCAGATGTTTGTTCAGTTCCCTTTTATCTGAATCAAGACATGAGGAGAGTGATTTTCTAAGCAATATGGCATCGTGGGCATAGGCATATTGACATCTGTCTACAATTCCCATTAAAATGATCAATGGAATATATAAATACGGAAAACCTGCATTAACCCTTGAAATAAGGGGAGAATCCTTTCATAGACTGGGCCTTTTGAGGAGCTTCTATTTGCTAAAATGATGTTTATATAAGATTGAAGGAAAGGAGGTACTGTGACAAAGGAACAACCCCTTTGGGATTGAGTAGAATTTCTTGGAGCAATAGGAGGGGATTTTAGCAGAACTCGCTGGCACTTTTAAGCGGAGGGAAGGCTGAAGGCAAGGGCAATAATAGGCTCATCACTTGAATGCCCTCCTAACTCTGCTGACAGGTAGCATTCAGACAACAGACCAGCTGCAGGGTGGTTGAGTCCTTTAAGTAGAAGAGATGGCTTTCTTGGAAATCTGCCCGTGCCTTTTACAATACTGTCAGTGTTCATGTCCCATCTCCTTCCCCCCTCCATCAGTCTCCTCAACATCCATAACTGGGAAGTTAAAACTAGAATATCTATCTGAGGAGAATAGAAGAGGAATTCTCCTTTCTTATCTTAATTTGTGCCTTCAGATCCTTTATTGAAATATTTGAGTAGAACTTCATATGAAGTCGGCATGCAACTCATGGAAACTCTGTGCAAAATGGAATTGAACCATTATGATCCGTAGGATTTTCATTGGCTGGTTTTTTGGAACTATCACCAGACCTTTCTTCCTAGGCTGTTTTAGTTTGGAAGCTCCACTGAAACTTGTTCAGCACCATAGCAACATGCTTTGGCAGGGAATTGAACCTGAATCTCCTGCATTGAAGGCAAAAATTCCACCACTGAACCACCACTGCAGCAAGCCTAGACCTCCTATAACTCCAAAAGAATGAACAAGTGAAAAAATCGTGAAGTCTATGTAAAAATACCATAATTCCAAAGAAAGGGACTGTGGAAATGAACGCCTTAATTTTTTTTTTAATTGTACTTTAGATGAAGGTTTACAGAACAAACTAGCTTCTCATTAAAAAATTAATACACATATCGTTTTGTGACATTGGTTACCAACCCCAGGACATGTCAATACTCTCCTTTCTCAACCTTGGGTTCCCTATTACCAGCTTTCTTGTCCCCTCCTGTGTTCTAGTCCTTGCACCTGGGCTGGTGTACCCCTTTAGTCTCATTTTTTTAATGGGCCTGTCTAATCTTTGGCTGAAGGGTAAACCTCAAGAGTGACTTCATTACTGATCTAAAAGGGTACCCGGGGACCATACTCTCAGGGTTTCTCCAGCCTCTGTCAGGCCAGTAAGTCTGGTCTTTTTTTGTGAGTTAGAATTTTGTTCTACATTTTTCTCCAGCTCTGTCCAGGACCCTCTATTGTGATCCCTGTCAGAGCAGTCAATGGTGGTAGCCGGGCACCATCTAGTTGTGGTGGACTCAGTCTGGTGGAGGCTGTGGTAGATGTGGTCCATTAGTCCTTTGGACTAATCTTTCTCTTGTGTCCTTGTTTTTCTTCTCACTGGGGTGAGACCAGTGGAGTATCTTAGATGGTCATTCACAAGCTTTTAAGACCCCAGTCACTACTCACCAAAGTAGAATGTGGAACATTTTCTTTATAAACCATGTTATGCTCATTGAGCTAGATGTTCCTCAGACTATGTTCCCCCCAGCCCCCAGCCCAGTGATTTGGTCCCTCAGGGAGTTTGGATGTGTCTATGGAGCATCCATGTCCTTGACTTGGACAAGTTGTGCTGGCTTCCCCAGTATTGTGTACTGTGTTTCCGGTCACCAAAGTTACCACTTAGCTATTGTCTATTTAATGTTTTTCCATTAAAGATTTCCATCCAAGATTGTTTCTTTTTGTGTGTAAACCTTTTCATGAGTTTTTATAATAGTGGTCTCATACAATATTTGTCCTTTTGTGATTGCCTTATTTCACTCAGCCTAATGCCCTCCAGATTCATCCATGTTGTGAGATGCTTCGAAGATTCATCATTGTTCTTTATGGTTGCATAGTACTCCATTGTGTATATGTACCATAGTTTGTTTATCCATTCATCTGTTGATGGGCATCTAGGTTGTTTCAATCTTTTTTTTTCTTTTTTAATTTTACTTCAGGTGAAGGCTTACAGAACAAATAGTTTCTCATGAAACACTGGTACACATATTGTTTTACGACATTGGTTAACAACCCCACAACATGTCGACCCTCTAACTTCTCAACCTTTTTTTTTGTGAAAATACACATAGCCAAAGATACACCATTTTGAAAATTTCTACATCCACAGCTCAATGACATTGACTACACTCTTCCAATTGTGCTGCTATTCTCACTTAAGATGAAGGCTTACAAAACAAAATAGTTTCTCATTTGACAGTTACTACACATGTTGCCCTATGACAATGGTTAACAATCTCACAACACATCAACAATATCCTTACTCAACCTTGGGTTCCCTATCACCAGCTTCCTTGTCCCTTTCTGCCTTCTGGCCCTTGTAACTGGACTACTGTACCTCATTAGTCCCATTTGGTTTTACGAGGCTGTCCACTCCCAGGCTGAACGGTGAACCTCGGAGACAACTTCACCACTAAGCTAAAAGGGTGTCAGGGGGCCATACTCTCGAGGTTTCTCCAGTCTCCTTTAGGCCAGTAAATCTGGTCTTTTTTTTTGTGAGTTAGAATTATGTTCTACATCCTTCTCCAGCTCTGTCCAGAACCCTCTGTTGTGATCCCGGTAGAGCAGTCAGTGATGGTAGCCGGGCACCATCTAGCTGTACTGGACTCAGTCTGGTGGAGGCTGTGGTAGTAGTGGCCCATCAGTCCTTTGGACTAATCTTTCCCTTGTGTCTTTGGTTTTCTACATTCTCCCTTGCTCCTGAAGGGATGAAACCATGGAGTATCTTAGATGGTCGCTGACAGGCTTTTAAGACCCCAGACGTTACTCATCAAAATAGAATGTAGAACATTTTCCTTATAAACTGTGTGGACCATTAGTCCTTCGGACTAATCTTTTCCTTGTATTCTGTTCTCTTCATTCTCCCTTGCTCCCGGAGGGATGAGACCAGTGGAGTATCTTAGATGGCGCTCACAGGCTTTTAAGACCCCAGACACTACTCACAAAGGTAGAATGTAGAACATTGTCTTTATAAACTGTGTTATGCCACCTAAGCTAGATGTTCCCCGAGACCATGGTCCCCACAGCCCTCTACCCAGCAATTCAGTCCCTCAGGGAGTTTGGATGTATCTATGGGCTTCCATGACCTTTCCTTGTACAAGTTGTGCTAGTTTCTCCTGTATTGTGTACTGTCTCACCCTTCACCCAAGATACCATTTATCTATTGCCTGTTTAGTATATTTCCCCCCGACCCCTCCCATCCCTGGTAACCAACAAAGATTGTTGCATTTTGTGTGTGAACTTTTTCATGGGTATTTACAATAGAGGTCTCATACAATATTTGTCCTTTTGGGATGGACTTATTTCACTCAGCATAATGTCCTCCAGTTTCATCCATGTTATGAGATGCTTCACAGATTCATTGTTGTTCTTTCTCATTGCATAGTACTCCATTGTGTGTATGTACCATAGTTTGTTTATCCATTCATCTGTTGATGGGCATCTAGGTTGTTTCCATCGTTTTGCTATTGTGAACAATGCTGCCATGAACATAGGTGTGCATATGTCTATTTGAGTGACGACTCTTATTTCTCTAGGATATATTCCTAGGAGTGGGATTGCTGGATCGAATGGTATGTCTATTTCTAGCTTTCTGAGGAAGTGCCATATCATTTTCCAAAATGGTTGTATCATTTTGCATTCCCACCAGCAGTGCCTAAGAGTTCCGATCTCCCCGCAGCCCGTCCAACATTTGTTATTTCCAGTGCTTTTGATTCATACCACTAATGCCGGGGTGAGATGGTATCTCATTGTGGTTTTAATTTGCATTTCTCTAATGGCTAGTGATCGCGAGCATTTCCTCATGCGTCTGTTGGCCATTTGAATGTCTTCTTTGGTGAAGTGTCTGTTCATTTCCTTTGCCCATTTTTTAATAGGATTATTTGTCTTTTTATTGTAGAGGTGTTGGATTTTCTTGTAGATTATGGAGATTAGACCTTTGTCTGACTTGTACTGTCCAAAAATTTTTTCCCAGTCTGTAGTTTTCTTTTTACTCTTTTGGTGAAGTCTTTTGAAGAGCATAGGTGTTTGATTTTTAGAAGATCCCAGTTATCTAGCTTATCTATTGGGGTTTGTGTGTTGATGGTTATGGTTTGTATCCTGTTAATGCCGTGTATTAAGGCCTGTAGTGTCGGTCCTATTTTTTCTTCTATGAACTTTAGAGTTTTAGGCTTTATATTCAGGTCTTTGATCCCTTTTGAAGTAGTTTTTGTATACGGTGTGAGGTATGGGTCCTGTTTCATTTTTTTGCAGATGGATATCCAGTTTTGCCAGCACTATTTGTTAAAAAGACTGTCTTTTCCCCATTTGATGGACTTTGGGCCCTTGTCAAAGATCAGGTAACCGTAGGTGGATGGATTTCCATCTGGGTTCTCAATTCTGTTCCTGGTCAATGTATCTGTTGTTGTACCAGTACCAGGCTGTTTTGACTACTGTAGCTGTATAGTAGGTTCTGAGGTCAGGTAGTGTGAGTCCTCCAACTTTATTCTTCTTCTTCAGTAGTACTTTACTTATTCAGGGCTTCTTCGGTTTCCATATAAATTTAATGATTAGTTTTTCCATCTCTTTGAAGAATGTTGTTGGTATTTGGATCAGGATTGCATTGTATTTGTAAATTGCTTTGGGTAGAATTGACATTTTCACAATGTTGAGTCTACCTATCCATGAGCATGGTATGTTTTTCCATTTATGTACATCCCTTTGGGTTTCATGCAATAGTGTTTTGTAGTTTTCTTTGTATAGGTCTTTTATATCCCTGGTCAGATTTATTCCTAAGTATTTTATATCTTTTTAGGAGCTATTATAAATGGTATTGTTTTCCTGATTTCCTTTTCATCATTCTCCTTATTGGTGTATAGGAATCCAACCGATTTTTGAATGTTTGTCTTGTATCCTGCTACTCTGCTGAATCTTTCTATTAGTTCCAGTAGATTTCTCGTGGAGTCTTTAGGGTTTTCTATGTATAGTATCGTAAACAGGGACAGTTTAACTTCTTCATTACCAGTTTGGATGCCCTTTATTTCTTTTTCTTGCCTTATTGCTCTAGCTAGAACTTCCAGCACAATGTTAAATAGGAGTGGTGATAAAGCACATCCTTGTCTTGTTCCTGTTTTCAAGGGGAATGTTTTCAGCCTCTCTCCATTAAGAATGATGTTGGCCATTCGTTTTACATAGATGCCCTTTATTATGTTGTGAAATTTCCCTTCTATACCTATCTTATTGAGAGTTTTTATCAGGAATGGGTGTTGGACTTTATCAAATGCCTTTCTGCATCAATTGTGATGATCATGTGATTCTTTTCTTTCCTTTTATTTATGTGGTGGATTATGTTGACTGATTTTCTAATGTTGAACCATCCTTGCATACCTGGTATGAATCCTACTTGGCCATGGTGTATTATTTTTTTGATATGATGCTGAATTCTGTTAGCTAGAATTTTATTAAGAATTTTTGCATCTGTATTCATGAGAGATATTGGTCTGTGATTTTCTTTTTTTGTGATGTCTTTGCCTGGTTTTGGTATCAGTGTTATACTGGCTTCATAGAATGAATTTGGAAGCATTACTTCCTCTTCTATGCTCTGAAATAGCTTGAGTAGTACTGGTACAAGCTCTTCTGTAAATGTTTTGTAGAATTCTCCAGTGAAGCCATCTGGGCCAGGGCTTTTTTTGGTTGGGAGTTTTTTTATTACCTTTTCAATCTCTTCTCTTGTTATGGGTCTGTTCAGATTTTCAACATCACTTTGTTGTAGTTTGGGTAGGCTGTGTGTTTCTAGAAATTTATCCATTTCCTCTAGGTTTTCAAATTTGTTGGAGTATAGTTTTTCATAATATTCTGTTATAATCGTTTTTATTTCCATTGGGCCTGTTGTAATGTCCCCAATTTCATTTCTTATTTGGGTTATTTGTGTCCTCTCCTGTTTTTTTTTCAGTGTGGCCAGTGGTTTGTCGATTTTGTTGATTCTTTCAAAGAACCAACTTTTGGTTTTGTTGATTCTTTCTATTGTTTTTCTGTTCTCTATTTCATTTATTTCTGCTCTGATCTTTACTATTTCCTTTCTTCTGGTGGCTGTGGGCTTTTTTTGCTGCTCTCTTTCTATTTGTTTGACTTGCATAGTTAATGTTTTGATTTTGTCCCTTTCTTCTTTTTTGATATGTGCATCTGTTTGCTGTAAGTTGTCCTCTGAGGACTGCCTTTGCTGTGTCGCAAAGGTTTTTGTATGATGTGTTTTCAGTCTCATTTGATTCTAAGAATTTTTTGATTACATCTCCGATTTCTTCTATTACCCAGTGATGTGTAAGCAGGGTTTTATTCAGTTTTCATGTAATTGATTTTTATTTCCTTGCTCTTTCTGTTGTTAATTTCTACTTGATGGCCTTGTTGTCAGAGAAGATACTTTGAAACATCTCAGCATTTTGGATCTTGTTGAGGATTGCTCTGTGGCCTAAGATGTGGTCTATTCTGGAGAACGTTTCATGTGCATTGGAAAAGAATGTGTACTTTGCAGTGGTTGGATGGAGTGTTCTATATATGTCTGTGAGGTCAAGTTGGCTGATTGTGCCCTTTAGGTCTTCTGTGTCTTAGCTGAGTTTCTTCTTATTTGTTCTGTCCTTTAGTGAGATTCGTGTGTTGAAGTCTCCTACTGTTATTGTGGATCTGTCCATTTCTCTTTTCAGTGTTGTTAGAGTTTGTTTTATGTATTTTGGAGCCCTGTCATTGGGTGCATAGGTGTTTATTATGGTTATGTCTTTGTGATGGATTGTCCCCTTAATCTTTATATAGTGTCCTTCTTTGTCTTTTATGGTAGATTTTGTTTTAAAGTATATTTTATCTGAGATTAGAATTGCCACTCCTGCTCTTTTTTGGTCGTTGTTAGCTTGATATATTTTTTTCCGACCTTTGACTTTTAATAAATTCACATCTTTGTTTCTAAGGTGTGTCTCTTGTAGACAGCATATTGATGGATCCTGTTTTCTTATCCATTCTGTCACTCTCTGTCTCTTTATGGGTGCACTGAGTCCATTTACATTCAGTGTAATTATTGATAGATGGAAGTTTGTTGCTGTCATTTTGTAGTGCTTTTTTTTGTGGTGGTGAAGTTTTCTTTGTTCTTACTCTCTTGTGCTGAGTTACTTTTGTTTGTGGATTTTGTGTTCATTTCTTTTGTTTTTGTAGGTTTTGTTTTTCCTGAGACTTTATGTTTTTCCTCTTTTTTTTAAATGAGTGTGTTTGTTAACTTTCTTTGTGGTCACCATGAATTTTACCCTTATCTTTCTAAGTTTGAAGCAGCCTACCATTACTTGGTATCGCCTTGCCTTCCTCTGCATTAGAAGGTTTTATACCTATGCCGTTTATTCCCTCTTTCATTGTTTTGATGTTGTTGTCATCAATCGATTAACTGTTCTTATTCCCTGTTGTATTTCTTTTGGTTTTGGATAGTCCTTGAGTGTTCATTTCCTATACTGTTATCTGGCTGGTATGATCCTGTGTCCTAGATTCTGCCTGTGAGCTGAAGTTGTTTTTCCTCAGATCGAAGAACTCCCTTTAATATTTCTTGTAAGTTGGTTTGACTTTTACATATTCCCTTAATTTCTGTTTATCTGGAAATTACCTAATTTCACCATCAAATTTGAACGAGAGTTTTGCAGGATATATTATTCTTGGGTGACAATTTTTTTCTTTCAAGATTTTATATATGTCATCCCATCGCCTTCTTGCCTGCATGGTTTCTGCCGAATAATCTGAGCTTAGTGTTATTGTTTCTCCTCTGTATGTGACTTCTTGTTTTTCACGAGTTGCTCTCAGGATTCTTTGTTTGTGTTTGGTTTTGGCGAGTGTGATTATGATATGCCTTGGTGATTTTCCTTTGGGGTCTCTCCTATATGGGGTTCATTGAGCTTCTTGGATGGCCAGCTTTTCATCTTTCATGATATTGGGGAAGTTTTCTGTCAGCAGTTCTTCAATGATCCTCTGTGTTTTCTGTTTTCTCCCCCTTTTGTGGAATTCCAATCACTCGTAAATTTTTGCTTTTGATTGTATCCCACATAACTCTTAGGGTGTCTTCATTTTTCTTGGTTCTTTTTTCTGAGTTTTCTTCAAACAGAGTTGTATCCAAGTGTTTGTCTTCAATTCCACTGATCCTGTCTTCCATGGTTTCAAATCTGCTTCTCAGCCCTTCTATGACACCATCCATTTCTGAAATCTTGTTGTTTATCTTTTGGATTTCTAATTGTTGTTTTTGTATAATTTCTAGTTGTGAATTTATTTTGGCATTTTGTTCCTGCATTATTTTCCTGATTTCTTCCAATTTTTTGTCTGTATTTTCCATGAATTTGTCTATTTTTTCCTTATGTTTTTCAGCTTTTTCCTCAGTTCTTGGAGAATTCTGAGTATTAGAGATTTGAATTCCCTATCAGGTAGTTCTAGTGTATTTTCTTCCACTGGAAAGTCATCTGTTGTTTTATTTTGGATGCCTACTGGAATCATCCTGTCCTGTTTTTGTAAATGTTTTGATATTGTCTGCTGTCTTCGGGGCATTCAGTAGTTATTTTTCTCATTTATTGATTGTAGATTTGTTTGTTTTGTTCCTTTTTAAAAAAAAAAATTTTACTATGTCTGAGCAGGCAGACTTTGTGCTCTTTGTTGTTTGCTCATCTGTGGGCACAGTACTTTTTGCCTCCTTCTCCAATTGGCAGGGTCAGTCACTCAGATATGGTACAGTAGGGCAGGTCTAGCTGAAGAGGAGTTACTGGGACGGGTTGTTTGTGGCACTTACTACAGCTACCAGGGCGAGTTGGTAATCAATGCAGGGCAGGTTCCAGTAGGCTGTGCCTGTGCTGCTTGGTAGTGTGATGTTAAGCGCACAGTGCAGTTAGGCAGGATGTAGCAGGGAGATTGTTATGTATGGAGCAGTTGTTTTGTCTCCCGCTGGAAGCTCCGTGAAGCTGCTTTCTCTTACCCCCTATTTTTTGGTGTCTGATAGGTGTCCGAGATGGCGGTTCCGTGCTGCATTAGCTGGTAGTGGACCTCTGCATGAATCTCTCCTCGCTCTCAGTTCTCTGTCAGTTTTCTCACTCCATTGGTGCTTGGCTGAGTTCTTTATCTCTTCATTTGATGTTTTAGGCTTTCAGGATTGTTGTTTTCTCTGTTTGGCTTAGTTTTTCAGATCTTTGCTGCGGAGGGACGGCGTGGTGCTTCTGCCTAGTGTGCCATTTTGCTGGAAGTCTCCTGTTTCCATCTTTTTGTTACAGTGAGCAATGCTGCAATGAACATGGGTGTGCATATGTCTGTTAGTGTGATGGCTCTTATTTCTCTCGGATATTTTCCTAGGAGTGAGATTGCTGGATCACATGGTATTTCTATTTCAACTTTTAAAGGAAGAACTGTATTATTTTCCAAAATGGTTGTAGTGTTTTGCATTCCCACCAGTGCACAAGAGTTCCAATCTCCCCGCAGCTTCTCCAACATTTGTTATTTGCAGTGTTTTTGATTCATGCCAGTAATGTCGAGGTGAGATGGTGTCTCATTGTGGTTTTGATTCTCATTTCTCTAATGTCTAGTAATCACGAACATTTCCTCATGTGTCTGTTAGCCACTTGAATGTCTTCTTTGGTAAAGGGTCTGTTGATTTCCTTTGCCCATTTTTTAACTGTATTATTTGTTTTTTTGTTGCAGAGGTGTTGGATTTTCCTGTAGATTTTAGAGATTAGAACTTTGTCGGATTTGTCATAGCCAAAAATTTTTTACCAGTCTGCAGATTCTCTTGTTTCTCTTTCGGTGAAGTCTTTTGATGAGCATAAGTGTTTAATTTTTAGAAGATCCCAGTTATCTAGCTTATCTTCTGGTGTTTGTGAAACAACTTAATTCTGAAATAGTCTAATGTAAGAAACAAACAAACACACAATCTGATTTTACCTCAACACAATTCAAGAGATTATTTTAGCAGTAAGCACAAGCATGCACAAAGAGGAAGCAATCTATGATTAAGCAGAATCAACTGGGAATGAAAATCATGGCTATCAATTCTTGGATTGCATGGGAGGCAGTGATTAGTCGATTGGATTCTGAAGACATTAATTATGAGGTAGAAAATGAACTCCAGTAGTACTCTTGTATGCTTCCTAAATAAACTACATAAATGTCTTAGGTTAAAAAAGAAAAGATTAATCAAACACAGTAGCTCAGTATTGAGTTAATCATAGATAGAAATGACTGGCAGTGAGCTTTGACACACATTAAATACTTACAGATAATTCTCAGTAATCGTCTTAAATATGGTTACAAAATTGATTAAAAAATAAGTGTATTATCTTTGAAAACACTGCCATATACTGTTAAAAAGAACATGATGGCTTTTATGACCCCATTATATTAACTGGCCTGAGAAAAACAAGAAAAAAGAAAGTTCTGTGAATGCAGTTTAGTACAAGAACATCTTAAAAAGCTTTAAGCTATCACTGGTACACACAGAATTTAATTCATTCATTCAAAAAAAAAAGGATTTTATTTATTTCTTGGCAACTTTTTTAACCTGTGGTGAGTATGTGTATGAAACAATACATTTGCCATTTCAACATTTTTTTACATGTAGAATTCAGTGACATTAATTATGCCATCATGTTGTGGAAGCAAATTTTAGAGAACAAATTTACAGTGCCCCTAGCTGACCTTTCTTTTGAACAGGACCTTTCCTTGTCTCTATAAGATACTGTTTTAGGGTAGGTGTAAGTGGGTATTGAGTAAACCACCAACAGAACCTTCTTTGATTTAAAACTATACTGGTTAACAATACCCTAAATCACTACTACACACTTGTAGTAGTAAAGAAAAGCAAAATAAAAATTAAAACAAAAACCACCAGTACTGTAATTGGCCCCAAAGCATATACTGGGCCCGTAGCATATGCATAGCATATAGTCATATATGATGGCAGTGCTTTATACAAACTCTGTTGCCATCGAGTCGATTCCAACTCACAGCAACCCTATAGGACAGAGTAGAACCGCTCCATAGGGTTTCCAAGGCGCTGCTGGTGGATTCAAACTGCCAACCTTTTGGTTAGCAGCCGTAGCTCACCACAGCTCTTAACTATTGTGCCACCAGGGCTCCGTGCTTTACACAGGTGGACATTTAATATTTGTTTAGCTGCCTAAACAACAAAATAAGAAGAGAAAAAGTTATTTGTAACTGTAACTTTATTTATAGATGTTTGGAATCTTTTTATAATCAGATACCATTATATTTCATAATAAATTTTGGTCAGGTCCTATACAGAAAATGAATTTTAAATCTAAGCGAATTACCTTGTGGTTGTGATTTAGTAATCAAGTTAGATACTTAACGGGGAAAATAAGTTATTTCAAGAAAATGTAGGTTTTTAGAGAAGACAAAGGAAAATAAATACAAAATGAGGAGCATTTGAATTCCTAAAATTCTAAGATGTTTTGCTAAATGGATGAATGAATAATTAAACTTATTGTATTTTTCTCAATCTTTGAACCCTAAATTGAGTACAGAAAGGGAGTATCATTACACAAATAGGTCTGAAGTAGACTTAGTGTCAGATCTCTGATTGAAAATATTTTGGGAATCCAAGATATTTCACGAACACACAAAAGTTAAAAAAGTATGCATGTGGTATATTATTTGAGCATTAAAACAAAAATAATTTAATTTTAAAAATTAGATATTAAAACAGGTGAAATGCTACTGAGCAATAAAGGAAATGAACTATCAATGTATAAAACAACCTGGGTGAATTTTCAGAGAATATTCTAAGAGGAAAAAAAAATCCCAAAAGGCTGCATATTGTATTATGGAATAATGTGATATACATTGTGATATATTGTACTCTAGGTATACAATGTGATATATTGTGCTCTAGATTTTTTTTTCCCTCTGTACATGACTTTTATTATTTACATAATACAACATAGCATTGATGCTCAATAGCATGACTTTATGCAATACATAAATATGAGCTATCTGTACAGATCTGCAGATCTAATTCAGAACTAAAGTACATAAAATTGAAAGCAAAACTGAATGTTTTAAGAATAAAAGTAAAAACTAAGACCAAAGACTGCAGTAAATCCGAAGTAGTACCTTGTGTACATACTTAACTATTTACAGATGAAAACAGGCATTACCACAACACTAATCTAACTGTACTCATTTATATATAAAAAACATGAGTTTCATACATCACATAAAACCTTCTATCATAACACAGAAGTGGTATTACCAGACAAGCATCAGTGAAATATACTGCCTTTTCTAGTTGTTACTGTACAGTGCTATGTCTGTAAATGACATAATTGTAGAAAAGGAGAAAAAATTAGTGATTACCAGGAGTTAAGGAGGGTTGGGGGCAGGAGACAAGTGGATGTATTTTAAAAAGTTAAAAGAGTAATTTTTATTGTGATGAAAATGTTCTGTACCTTGATTTTATCAATGTCAAAATCCTGGTGGTGATATATTGTACTCTAGATTTGTAAGATGTTGCCATTGGGGAAACTGAGTAAAGATTACACAGAAATCAATATTATACATAAGATTGAAAACTTTAGGAGGGAAACAAAACTTTATCAGTGAAAAACCAAAAACCAAACCCGTTGCCATCCAGTTGATTCCGATTCATAGTGACCCTATAGGACAGAGTAAAACTGCCCTGTAGGGTTTCCCGGGAGTGGCTGCTGGATTTGAACTGCTGACCTTCTGGTTAGCAGCCGAACTCTTAAAAGGGTTAGTCTTATTATTTCTTCCAACTGCATGTGACTCTACAATGATCTCAAAATAAAACATTTCATATATATATATTAGCTGTTTTTAGAAGTTATACAATGGATGTATTTTCAGGATATCTCCTTAGCCACCTTGCTAAAAACAGAAGTCTTAAGTTTATTTTCTATAATGAATTTTTTTCTCATTTTTATCCGATGCTCTAAACATACAAAAATATTCCAGGACTACAAAAAAAAGTGCCTTATTTACTATTTTTTATAACTCCAGAAAAATCCAGACATTCTTTGGTGACCTCATGAAGCATGGAATATACATTTAGCTGAATACCCTTTAAGTCATATCTAGAACAATAAAATGTCTCTTTTTTTCAAGTTATCAACCCCAAGGCTTTTTTTAAAATAAATTTCATTGGAGCTTGTACTGATTGAACAAAATTTTTAAGTAGTGAAATTATAGAAGAGTAATGACTGGGCCATTGCAGAAAATTCAATTATCAATATTTGAGAATGAGCTCAGCTGTAAACATTGTGTTATGTAATAAAGAACTATAGGAATTGTATTCCAGAATATCTTAATTAAACTTGCAGGATATATTTCAGAACTGACAGATTTAAACTAGAACCCAGGAAGGTCTCCTGAGTCTGTCCTTTACTTCACTCACTGAATCATACTATTGTTGACTTACAGTTTTGGAGGAACTCAGCTAGTATCTGTGATTTACATTAATTAATATATTCACTATTTACAGGAAAACCTATAATTAAAATCACCAAAGAAATAAAATTATACACAAATAGATACATAGGCTTTCTACCTCTGTTTCTTTGATTAATGAGAGGACTTTAGATATATAAAAAGACATCTATAAAATAGAGGTCATTGTCAAGAATTATCTCAGTATTGACTTGGTTGGCTTAGTGATACACTTAAGCAGCCCTCAAGAGTATTTTGCTTCAGGAATACTTTCCTTAGCCTCTATTTCAATTTACTTTTAGTAGCTCAAGAAGATTATGTACTGATTGTTTTCCTTGGTTCATTCAAAATATGCTGAAAGCCAAAATTAAACTTGCAACAACAAAAACAAAAAGGTCAGGAATTAGAAGCACAGTGCTTTAACTGGTTTCCTTGATAAAACCTTGTTTCGCTCCTAAAGTTTTCAACCTTGTATATAATATTAATTTTTCCAGGCTCCAATATTCCCCACAATTGCATGCCCAGGAGACTTCTCTTTTACAGGAACCATTATTTCTAAAACAATATAATAACACTAAAGTTTAAAGATACTTTTAGTCAATTGAAAGAAAAAAAAGGAGAATTTTCAGGTAAGTATAAACACAGCTGCTAATTTAAATAGTAGTCTGAATGGTAGATCCCAAGGGGAAAATAATTATTTACGTTAATTTGTTGTTTAAAGGGATTTTCCCAGATACTATAGACTCTTCTGCATATAAGGATTTTAAAAATTCATTTTTATGTGAAATATTTGTCATTGATGCCAAGTTATTTCTTATATTTAGAGAATGTGAAACATTTATTTCTATATTTTCTGTCATTAGTGTGCCAAGTACTTGCACTATTAAAAGCAACAGAATTAATCATTTTTGGCTTTGGCTGATGTGATGATGCACATTAGCAACAATCCTGACAAACTTGAGTGAGAAAGCTCACTGTGCTATATACTAGCCAAGTTAGAGGTGGCCAGTTATTTATTCTCACTGCACTGTGTGTGTGTGTGTGGGTGGTGGGGGTGGGGCGGGGGGTGGGGGTGGGGGTGGAGACAGAATAAGCAGTCCTAAAAATAAAAAGGAAAAATAAAATCTGCAGAATATTTTTCAGAACCAACGAACTGTGGCAGTAAGAGAAGCCATTAATATAATTAATATGAGTGTGTGTTTCTGTGTGTATGTACTTGGACTTCCTTATCCAGAACTTGAGGGTTGCACAAGGCCTATATTTACTTTAGAGTTTAAGCTACAAACAGACATATGCAGTACTACTATTATAAAATTAGGATAATATAGCTCAAACTATTTTAATTTCTCTCTGAGCTTCTATATGCAACTGGAATTTGATAGTACCTTCACATCTGGAGCCCTGGTAGCACAGTGGTTAAACATTTGGCTGCTAATCAAAAGGTGAGCAGTTCGAATCCACCAGCCACTCCTTGGAAACCCTGTGAGGCAGTTCTGCTCTGTCCTATAGGGTCGTTATGAGCTGGAATCAACTCGACAGCAACGGGGAATCCCATAAGGAAAATGAGAACTATCTGACGCTTCCATTGTCTCAGTTCTTTATTCTATAATTGTGGGCACTGTAAATTATCGTAGGGAAACAGGAACTGGTTTTATTAAAGGAAATGTCAATCCAAGACATTTACTTCTTAATTTTTTTACAACAAAGTAGCTATAGCTGTTAATGTTTGAAATATACAGGTAATCTTGATTCTCTTCCGCTGAATATATGGTTTCAAATATCATCTTCAGACATTGGTAACCCAAATTGTGAGCAAGACTTGACATTGTCTGCCATTATCTGCAAATATGTGTACTGTACAAAAGAGCCAAACTTTAGGTATCAAGATAGAAAAGAAGTGAAGCAAGGGCAAGTAACATTTATCCATAGTTCATTGTCAATTTATCAAAAGTCATGGATAATTATAAATTAGTCCCCATAGCAATTCTGAGGCTTGGGTCATGTATGTAGATAATGTATGTTGTAGAAAGTTCTGGAAGGTAGTCGAGTGCGTCTTGCAAGTGGAGGAGGAGAGAGTGGCCCCCTTTGGTGGCAAGAGCTCTTCTTTCGTCATATCTACCTGTTGCTTCTCTGTAACTGTGAGCCAACAGGTTAGAGAAATTGCTCTGCCTGAGGCGTCTCAGTTTTTCTCCATATAAAGTAAAGCTATGGTCCCCCTCTTACTGGGATCAGTCCTCTACAGCAGATTCTACTTTTAAAGAATAACCAAAAAGTGGAACTGATAAACTCAATTTGCAAGACTTCTAATCCAGCGTTCTTTGACTATGCCATACTACTTCCTTTTTTCCCATTATTTCTCCTTCTCTTCTCAGGATGAAGCTGAGAAATATCGGAACAATGTTTTGGTGATACTTCTTTAAGCATTTTCCTTCTCACTCACAGCATATCAGAAAAAAATCATATTATTTATCATGATGATTTCTTTTTGTATAATTTCTAAAGAATCTCTGTATTTTTCTCCAAACAGCCTCAAAACCAGTAGACCTGAAATTATGCACTGGTCCAGTCCCTAATACTACACAGCTGTGCCATATCCCCTGTCCAATCGAATGTGAGGTTTCACCCTGGTCAGCTTGGGGACCTTGTACCTATGAAAACTGTAATGATCAGCAAGGCAAAAAAGGTATGTTTATTGACATAATAATCTTGAAACCCCCATCAACTGAGTCAAAACCATTAATTATTTTGAAAATGCTGCCCTGTGTTTCTTGATTGTTCATTTGTGTTATTTTCCAGAATGACTAAAGAGTATTGATTGTTAAAGATAAATAAACCTGTTCTGGTGATGGTATTACAAGAATACAACTGAAGGACATAGGCAAGATGCTTGTTGATTTAGATAACAGATGGAGAACCTCCGAGACAGTTTAGTGCAGTGGTTGAGATGAGCTGTGGTGTCAGGCTGACCTGGATTAGAAAACCTTCTCTTTCCCTTACTGATTTATTTAAATCTTTGTCCCCTTAGCTGTGTAGGATGTAGTAACATTTGCCACCCAGATTTTTCTGCACATTAAATAAGATAATAAGCTTAAGACATTTAATTTCATTCCTGGCCCATAGCAAGTATTCAATAAACAGTACTCATTACTTTGAAGGTAAAAACAACAACAACAAAACCTCTATTGCTTTTATAATGCATATTGTCTAAAAGGAGTAGAATAAATGCAATGGTTTACTATGTATTAGGCTTGATGAGCTAATTTTCACATGATTAGGAATTGAAAGCATTTTCCTATTTTGTTTAAAAGAACAGTCTTCTAGTGATTCTTAGATGTTCACGTAGCAATAAATAGACTTTATTAATTTTGTAATACATTGTCAAGAAGGACAACACTTAGGACAAGCCTTGGAATAATCCACAGTAGAGCCCAGATGGTTTATGTTCCTAATTCAAATTTCCAGAGTCTAAAAATCACTTGAGGCTCAAAGAGACATTTTCTCTGGGACCATACTGAATTCTCAGAGGTTCCTTTTCCAAATTTAATTGTGACAGTGTTGAAGAATTCAAAATAAGATATCAAAATGAGAATTCTGTCTGCTCATGAATATTTCTGAGTAGCTTGGGATTTCATTGTTTCTTTGGATATTCTATAACTCTAGATCTTCCAAATCAACCAAAGTATCTCTCTAGCTACCTCTTTCCTCCCCCCACCAGACCCTAAGAGAGAGATGGGCTATATGACATTTCTTGCTTTCTCTTTAGTGTAACAAGCTAAAATCAAAAGCCCGCCCTCTTTCCCTTCAGCTCATTCATTTATTAATTTAATAAATAATTAATGAGAGTTCACATTAAGCTAGACAATGGGGATATACGAGTGATTCAAAACAGACATCACTTCTACTTTCACTAAGCTTTCACTCAGGGGTTTTGTTCAGCTTTCTGAAATACCCAACCCCTGATGGTAACAAAAAAATAATTTCTTTCGCCAATATTTCAGGTTTCAAACTGAGGAAGCGGCGCATTGCCAATGAACCTACCAGAGGCTCTGGGGGGACAGGAAACTGTCCTCACTTACTGGAAGCCATCCCCTGTGAAGAGCCATCCTGCTATGACTGGAAAGCAGTGAGGCTGGGAGACTGTGAACCAGATAACGGAAAGGGGTGCGGTCCGGGCACTCAAGTTCAAGAGGTCGTGTGCATCGACAGTGACGGTGAGACAGATATATATCTATCACGGTTTTTAGGAATATCTGTTTAACCCTGGATATATGCTTTTACCTTAAGTTAAAACCTTGTGTCTTCTTTCATCATAACTGGTTCAATTTATGAACATAAAAATACCTACTTAATTCTCTTCCTGCCTTCCTTTCGCCCTCCCTTCTTTTTTTTTTGGTAATCCTATATTTTATTTAGCTTAATATATCTAAAATATTAACATGAAATCAGTATAAAAATTATTAATGAAGTATTTTTAAATTACTTTTTGAATATTTTAAAGTACACGTAACATTTCCCACTGTAACCATTTTAAAGTACAATTCGGTGGCATTAATCCCACTCATGATGTTGTGTAACTCTCATCACTCTCTGATTTTAGAACTTTCCAAACTCCACAGCCATTAAGCAGTCACTCACCATTATCCCTTCTCCAATTTCTGGCAACTACTAATCTGCTTTTTATTTCCATGGATTTGCCTATTCTGGATATTTCATATAAATGGAATCATACAATACGTGGCTTAGCATAGTATTTTCAGGGTTCATCCATGTTATAATATGTATGAGTACTTTATTCCTTTTTATGGCTGAATAATATTCCATTGTATGACTGTACCATGTTTTGTTTATCCACTCATCCGTTGATGGACATCTGTTTCATTTTGTTTTGTTTTTTTCCATCCTTTGGCTATTATGTTAGTGCTGCTATGAACATGTACATAATATTTGTTTGAGTACCTATTTTCACTACTAGTGGGCATATGCCTAGGAGTGGAATTACTGGGTCACATAATATATAATTCTATGATTCACTTGTTGAGGAACCACCAGAATGTTTCCCATAGCAGCTGTACCATTTTACATTCCCAATATCAGTGTGTGAGGGTTCTGCTTTCTCCCCTACATCTTGTCAGCATTTGTTACTTTATGCTTTGTTTTCTTGTTTTGTTTTTAATATAGCCATCTTAGTGGGTGTGAAGTGGTATCTCCTTGTTGTTTTGATTTATATTTCCCTAATGACTGATGATGCTGAGCATCTTTTCATATGCTTGTTGGCCATTTATGTATTTTCTTTGGAGAAATATCCGTTCAAGTCCTTTACCTCTTTGTAAATTGGGTTGTCTTTTTGTTGTTGAGTTGTAAGAGTTCTTTATATGTTCTAAATACTAGACCCTTACCAGATACATGATCTGCAGATATTTTCTCCCATTATATGGGTTGTCTTTTCACTTTCTTTATGGTATCGTTTGATGCACGGAAGTTTGTAATTTTGAGAAAGTCTAATTTATTTATTTATTTTATTGCTTGAACTTTTGGTGTTATATTTGAGAAACTGTTGCCCAAAGCCAAGGTCATGATGATTTGCCCCTATGGTTTTCTTCTCAGAGTTTTATAATTTTGGTTCTTACATTAAGGTCTTTCATCCATTTTGAGTTAATTTTGTATATGGTGTGAGTTAAGGATCCACCTTCATTCTTTTACATGTACAGATCCAATTGTCCCAGCACCATTTTGAAAAATAACTGTTCTTTCCTTATTGAATGGTCTTGGTATCCTTTCAGAAATCAATTCACCATTGATGTATGAGTTTATTTCTGGATTTTCAGTTCTATTCCATTGATCTGTATCTTTATCCTTATGCCAGTATTGCACTGTTACATAACATTGTAGTAAGTTTTGAAACCGGGAAGTGTGAGTCCTCAAATTTTATTCTTCTTTTTCAAGGTTGTTTTGGCTACTCAGGGTCCCTTGCAATTCTATGTGAATTTTAGGATCAGCTTTTCCATTTCATCAAAAAAGACTATTGGGATTTTATAGGAATTGCAATGAATCTGTAGATAACTTTGGGGATATTTCATCTTTACAATGTTAAGTGTTCCAATCCATTTATTTAGGTCTTCTTTAGTTTATTTCAGCAATGTTTTGTAGTTCTCAGTGTAGAAGTCTTCCACCTCCTTGGTTAAATTTACTCCTAAATATTTTATTGTTATTGTAAATGGAATTATTTTCTTTATTTCCATTTTGGATTGTTCATTACTAGTATATAGAAATACAATTGATTTTTGAGTGTTGATCTTTTATTCTGAAACTTTGCTAAATTTGTTTATTGGATCTAACAGGTGTGTGTGTGAGTGTGGATCCTTAGGATATTCTTCATATAAGATCAAGTCATCTGCCAATAGAGGTAGTTTTCCTTCTTATTTTCCAATTTAGATGCTTTCTATTTCTTTTTCTCGCCTAATTGCTCTGGATAGAACTTCCAGTACAATATGGAAAGTTGTATTGTTGTTAGATGCCATTGAGTCAGTTCCAACTCGTAGCGACCCTATGTACAACAGAATGAAACACTGCCCAGTCCTGTGCCATCCTCACAATCGTGCTTGAACCCATTGTTGCAGCCTCTGTATCAACCCATCTCATCAAGGATCTTACTGTTTTTCGCTACCCGTCTACTTTACCAAGCATGATGTCCTTCTCCAGGGACTGGCCCCTCCTGATAACATGTCCAAAGTAAGTGAGACAAAGTCTCACCCTTCTTGCTTCTAATGATCATTCTGGCTGTACTTCTTCCAAGACAGATAGATGTTCATTCTTCTGGCAGTCCATGGTATATTTAATATTCTTCACGAACACAATAATTCAAAGGTGTTAATTCTTCTTCAGTCTTCCTTATTTATTGTCCAGCTTTCACATGCACTGAGGCGATTGAAAACACTATGCCTTGGGTCAGGCACACCTTAGTCCTCAAAGTGACATCTTTGCTTTTTAACACTTTAAAGAGGTCTTTTGCAGCAGCTTTGCCCAATGCAATAAAACACATCGTTTGATCGCATGACTGCTGCTTCCATGGGCATTGAATGTGGGATTTTTTTCGTATATGCTGGTTTTCATGTTGAGGAAGCTCCCTTATATTAGTTTGTTGAGTGTGTTTATCAGAAAAGAGTTCTTTCTTTTTTAATGGTGGCAGTAGAGGGGATTCATGAACAGTCACAGGGTATTTTTTAAATTGAAAACAGGCAATGTAAAATAATAAATTATCATCAGGGAAAGAATGTCAAATTTACAAACAACAACATAAAGATGACATTTCCTCAAGTGATATTTGTTATTTGCCATAGAAAATAATGTGGAAATAAAGAGGAGTTATAAGGATTGTGGACGTGACTCTAGAAGTCTTTTATTTTTCTTCTCTAATATTGTGTCTTATGATATAATTTAACTTCCAGGCTACCATGCCAAGAGGCCTAACATAGTCTGAACTTCCTTGGTCAGCCTTCTACTGCTCTCCTGAGGCCTGTCATCTAGGAAGGTCATTGAGCTAGCTACTTGGATGGTAGTTTTTCATATGGTTCTTTTCCTGAACCACAGGATTTTACACTGGACTTTTACACCGGAATTTTGTTAAAGTAGTCTGTCTTTAAAATATTCTGATGTTACCCCTAACATAGGATTTTTACACATTTCCCAAGAATACCACTCCCATTTTGGGGAGAACTCCATGCCCCTCAAAAAGCTCAGAGTCACACTTAGGAACCACAGGACTCCCCCAGACATAGTTTAAAACTTCTGGATAAGATCCTTTCTCAGGTTCATTCTAACTCTCAAATCCTATGACTCTGCACATCAGAGCAGCATAAGAACCAAGCCCCAGGGTCCCATGGTTTGACAGTTTATGCTGTTTACAGCATATGCGGAAACATTCTGGTACCCCCTTAGGGACACTGAAACATCTGCCAGCCATCATAATTCCCTCCATCCTATTTTCTTACAGGAAGCAGTATTGTTTCCTCCTGTGACTCAGTCACTGTGCAGTAGAGAAAGATACTCTCTGGAGTGGGAGAATGACAGATACTGCTATTACTGAGATATTAGCCTTCGACTTTGGAACACATAGTGTCGTCTTTTGTCCTGTGTCCAAGGTTGCCAAGCAGGACAGAATTAGGTAAAATCTGAGCCAGCACATGAGGCTGGTAGGTGATGAAGGGATTATTGCTCATACCTTTTAGGATGGATTTTATATATTCCACTTTTTTTCTATGTGGATATAATCAGTTATGATACATCCTCTTTCTAGCTTTTCCCAGTTCTACTCTAAGTAGAAAGAGAAGAAGGAGAAAATAAGACTTAGGGATTGGCACCTAGGAAAAAGAAAACAAAGGAAACCCATTCTGTTTCTCTTTTCCTACCACATCAAATCCTAATCCTAATTTGTATTAGATGGCACTCTATTTTTTTTTTTTTTTTTTCTGAATTAGTGTAGTTAACAGTCAGGGTCATATTTATTTTAGCATTATTGGTAACTCCTCATTTATACTGCTTCTTGATTTTTTTTTCTTAATTCAGATAATTTTTCTCATCCTTCTGTACACCTAGTAAGGAACTAGAATCCTATGAATTGTAGAAAGTATATCTGAGTGAGGCAAAAGTTAAATTGAAAAATCAGTCATGCATGGAGTTTCTGCCTCAGTGTCATCGAATGAAAAATCAGGACCGCCTTACTTTGTGCAGTAATCCTCCTGGATGTTTGTGTGAAGTGAGTATATTTTTAAAACGTCAGTGATTAATTTTAATATTTTTAAGTAAGAAATACTTTATAACACAAGTAATCACCCCCTAAATTGTCTTTGTGATGCACTAAAGAACAAGCTAAGGAATGAGTTAGGTATATTTAGGTGTTTTGGAAAATAACGTATGTTATCATCTAAAAAAAAAATTGATAACTCACAACAGAATTATAAACTGTGTTCACTTGGTCCATTCCAAAGACAGAATGAATTAAAAGAAGAATGTGACAGATATTCTGTTTTGTTATTAGTGTCCTTTATTGGGAATGTCTTTCCTAATTGAATTCTACCACCTGACATTAATTAGCTATAGTACAACTCAAGTACTTTAACTGGCTCAAGGACAGGGGAGTATGTATAAAATCAGGAAAATTCTTTATTATTACAAATCCTAGAGCCTGCTTAAATTTATTTATAACTGAGACATAATCGTGCTGATAGGATCAGAGCAAAAGCAGGAGACCTGTAAATACTTCTCCAGTATTATCACCTGGTAAGTGTTTAGCAGCTGCACCAAATGTTGTTTTGTAATCAAATTGGGTCTAGAAAATTAAAGTTGATTAGTTGTACAGACTCTATCTCCAGGACTCGGCTGTAGCTATAGATTTTGTTTTATACTTAAGTTAAAGTTCAACTAGGGAAGTGAAGAGTTAGAGGTGGTGAGTCTAGCAAATAATAAAAAGACTTTTTTTCTTCCCACATTCCTCACAAATTTCACAACTCTGTTAATGACCTCAAAGCACTTAAAAATCTCTATTTGTTTTCCTGAAATGTTCTTGTCCAGGGGTCCAGAGATCAATAGGATTGGTTAATGTTGCTGTATATGTTTCCCATTGTCTTCTAAAGAGCTGGGTTGGGGAAGGGTTGTGAGGGTGCATGGGAGGGAGCTATGAGCTTCTCTGACAGACATTAGGGTGTAACAGAATTGCAAGACTAAGGGAAGCTCAGAAGACAATTAGACTCCCCAGAAAGAGGTGAACATTTTACGTATAATAGAAAAAGATGTTGCTCACGTTTAAATATCTTTGAAAAGCAAGTCCAGCTCTCTGAGCACAAATGCAGGAACTAATCAAAAGGTGTGTGGAGAGGGGGCAGGGGGGAGGGGCTGGTGGGAAGGGGCTGGGGAGGAGAGACCCTAGAGGATGTTGTAGCTACGAGACACTCAAAATCTGTCCTGTTTTCATTTTTGTGACATCTGTGTATGCTTTTTTTTAAATGCCAATTTGACAAGTCCAGAATATGTTGTTTCCCAGATTGGTTAGCTAGAGGCAGAATAAAGCAAGGTTAATAGGCTGAAAGTGAAGGAAAAAACAGCTACTGTCTTACTGATTACTGAAGGAAGTGGGGGACTGTAAACCAAATATTGTTTCCGGTTGCCCTCCCCTCTGTGGAAAAAATAAATAAATGATGCCATCCATGTTTCATTACTAAGAGTTTTATTTCAGATGTCAAAACATTGATCCATTTCTGTTGGAATTTTAAAAACTCAGTTTTGTTCTTTTGTTTTCTGTTGTTATATTTTAAAGCAGAGAACCTCAGCAGTTTCACAATGCCTGCACTTCTGTGCCGCCTTGTAATTTCTCCATGTTAGTGAAAGTTAACTAAACATACGTAACCATGACTCACTTTCGTATGTGATTGACTTTTATACAATCAAAAAAATATCTTTCCCTTGAAATCCCTGGGCAGTGCAAACAGTTAAAGCACTTGACTGCTAACTGAAAGGTTGGAGGTTCGAGTACACCCAGAGGCACCTGGAAGAAAGCTTCATGATCAAATTCCAAAGAATCAGCCATTGAAAACCCTGTAGAGCACAGTTCTACTCTGATAACCACGGGATAGCCATTAGTCATAATTGATTCAATGGCAACTGTACTTTTTTTTTTTTTACATCACTACAAAAATTTATCATTACAAAGATATTAATAGTACGGTAGTATGGAGCAGTTCTACTCTGTAAAACACGGGCTCACCATGAGTCAGCGGCCTACTCAGTGGCAGCGGAAAAACAACAGCAGCAACAGTAATGAAGATCATCGGCCATGGTCCTTAGCATGTACTGTGCTGCTCTTGAAGTGGTAGGGCTCTGGCTCAATTCTTTCCTTTCTTTTCACTGGGAAAAGCGTATCAATTTTTTCAGATAATTAAGATATGGATAACCCTGAAATTTCTCTAATTTATTTATTAAAAATTACAGACTTTCTTAAATAGCATTAGCAACAAATGTCTTATGCACACCTAAAACCAGACTATAATTCACCACTGTACCATGTCACCATGGTTAAAAACTGCTGGATTATTAAGAACTTCTGCTAATAAATTCTTCATGTTTCAAATAGAACTGTATCAATAATATTAGATGTTTATAGGTCATATATAAGTGAAAAGAAGAGACATACACACATGTAATTCACACAGAAAGAAGTTAGGTTATATAAGTGTGTGTGTGTGTGTGTGTGTGTGTGTGTGTGTTCATTATGTGCAAATCTTTTTCTAATTTACCTTGTGAGATACTAGGTCTGCTTTTGCAAAAAGTGTACAGGATCCACCAGTATCAGTATCTCCTTAAATGTGTGATATAGAAGCAGATTCCTGAGTCTTAGATTTAGACCAAATGAATTGCAATCTATGGAGAGGTGTTCCAGAAATGTACATTTTTATGAAGGTGCCTGGATGGTTCTGAAGTGCATTGAAGTTTTAGAAAAACTTTGCTAAAATGGAGGAAAAGATTGTTTTGGTTCAGCTTGAGACCCAACTTTACCCAAAAATTCCCAGCACCGCAGCACACTGGCTGGTTCTGGTAATACTGAAGAAGGCCTGTGGTTAAGAACGTGTTGAGATAAGTATTGAGGTGAGCTTTTCTAGTAAGTTTTTCTGCCTCTTTAGGAAACAATTCTGTATATCTTCAGACGTACCAAGAAAACAAACAACAACAAAAAACTTGGAAAACAGGTGCAAAGATGACTTGAATATCCAGAGCACTGTCTTTTTATGTGACAGCTTAATTTTTTGAACTTTTAACTACAAATTTCTTCTTTCTGAAATGGGATATGTATCTATATATGAGTAGAGAGAAAGGAAAACTTGAGTACTATTTCTCTCTCAAGTAGTTTATGTCATGCTTTGATTTCACATGTAGTTTGTATTAGGCGGAAAACAAGGGCACATCATCTAAATATCTTGAGGTAAATTTAAGAATAAAACCCAAACCCATTGCCACTGAGTCAATTCTGTCTCATAGCGACCCTATAGGAGAAAGGAGACGGTCCCCATAGGATTTCCAAGCGACCCTATAGGACAAAGGAGATGGTCCCCATAGGATTTCTGTAATCTTTACGGAAGCAGTCTGTCACATCTTTCTCCTGTGAAGCCGCTGGTGGGTTTGAATCGCTGACCTTTTGGTCCGCAGCCCAGCACTTAATCCACTGCACCACCAGGGCTCCTAAATGTAGGAGTAGACACCCAAAAAAAAAAAAATGTTTTTACCTCTAGAGAACAGGACTTAGTGTGGGAAGAGATGGGGCAAGGTAGTACCTATTTTATTTTAAGCCTTTAATACAATTTATTGGGAGCCTTGATGGTGCAGTGGTTAAACACTGAGCAGCTAACTGAAAGGTTGTTGGTTCGAACCCACCAGCCAGCTCTATAGGAGAAAGATGTGGCAGTCTGCTTCCGTAAAGATCTACAGCCTTGTAAACCCTATGGGGCAGTTCTTCTCTGTCCTATAGGGTTGCTATGAGTCTGAATCAACTTGATGGCGATGGTTGAGTTAGTAAAATTTGTACTCAATTTATAAACTGTATAAGTAATGGATAATTTCTCTCTCTCTCTCTCTCTCTATATATATATATATATATAGATATACATAAGTATATATACATATGTATAAACTAAAAAACCTACATTGTTTTTGCCATCAAGTCGCCGTCAAGTTGATTCCAACTCATAGTGATCCTGTAGGACAGAGTAGAACTGCCATGGTTTCTAAGGCGTGACTGGTGGATTTGAACTTTTAAACTGCCAACCTTTTGGTTAGCAGCCGAGCTCTTAACCACTGAGGCACCAGCGTTCCATATATAATAGTCACAGTTTGGAGGGGACAGAGGTTTGTATGGTGAGGGGTATATGGTAGGGAGACAAGCATTCTAGGAGTAGAAGAAGAGAAATTACAAAGCTCATGTTGTTGTTGTGTGCCATCGAGTCGATTCTGACTCATGGTGACCCCATGTGACAGAGAACTACCCCACAGGGTTGTTTAGGCTGTCACTTTTACCGAAGCAGATCACCACATCTTTCTCCCATAGAGCCACTGGGTGTGTTCACCTGCCTACCTTTGGGTTAGCAGCTGGGTGCTTAACCATTGCACCACTAGGGCTCCTTACAAAGCTCTTACTTGAGATTGATATCTTGACTAACTCAGAATACTCACAGGTTCTCCTGGCAGCATAGGTCAGGTCAAATATTAGGACGCATGCAATTTATTAAAGACTTGCTCCCAAGAGAAATTACGAAGAGACTGACAGAGGCAAAATAGAGAAGAGGTAATATGTCAGTGGTCTCCAAGACCACTCCCAGGCTCAGAGACTTGCTTATAGGACTCAGCCTATAGTCATACTTGTGGTTATTATTTATCACAGCCAAAAGATACCCAGCAAAATCAGCAAAAGGAAGAGACACATGCGGTGAAGTCTGGAGGAAACCAGCCACAAGCTTCCAAGAGTCCTCTTCTAGTGGAGTCACACAAGACATGCTTAATATCTCCACCAATGAATTGTGACAATACATATGAAGTGTTATCTACCAAGGAAGCCTACTAGAGTCTAGGAGTCCAGGCTTTTTATTTGGGATCATTCACATAGGCACGCTGTGTCTTTTACATACCAAAATTTCAGACTCTCAGAAGAAAGCAGATGTTCACCTTAACCACATTGTTTGTATGAACAGTTTAAGCACTATAAGCAGTTCTTATCATTTAGGAAACCCTCTATAAATTCAAGTATCTGCCATGGGCCAACCTTGCAATCTTTCTAAGGATAGACGTCTCAGGCTTGTTGTGTTACCTTCTTCGGCACAAGGAAAAACGAAGGAAGAGTATAATTTCAGGTGAAGTTACAGACTCAGTCTAATTAGGTGAGGAGCTCTGGAGCGTAAATTACACCTCAAAGGTTGTAGTTCTAGACACAAAAGAGCTGGGCTTTATACACTCATACCAGTCAATCATTGGCTCACAGAAGCTGGCTGGAGGGAGGTGGGTGGGTCTTAGAAACTTCCAGCTTTCCATATTGGCCAGATCACCCTAGTTTCAAAGGGCAATTGGCTGAATGTCAGAAGAAAGACTTTAGTAGCAGAATCTGAGAGATGGGTACATAGATCCAGTAAAAGGGATCCCAGGAGTTCCAAGCTCAGTAGCAACAATTATACATTAGAGGAAGAGTGGGAAGGGGTATAAATGTATTTATTTAAAAAGGCTAAATCTGATTGTAGTGACTTCTATACCATAGAGGAATGAGCATGAGGGCATATGGTTTCCAGTGCAGAAAAATGTTTTTTGGGACATTTTGGCTGAGAAATATGAGGTACTCTCTGCATTGCCTGGATAATAGCTAGAGAGAAATAACTGAGTTGTTCTGCAAAATAAAATAAGAAAAACCTTGAGCTACCTCCTGGCAGTACAAGAGAGAAACGTAAGCACATTAGGAATAGTGAAAGAAAATGTGAGAAGATTCTGGAAAGAGAAGTGAGAGTAAGGAAGAGAAAAGAAGAAGAGTCAAAGCCAACTGGAAATACCTTATTGTGTAAAATGGGTGACTTAATCTTACAGGTTTGTTCAGGATAGTGTTATTTCATTTTCTTGGTGGGTAATTATTAATAGTACCACCTTCTTGCCCTCAAAAGTGTCCTGGTTTGAACAATAAGTGATATGATCACCCTAGGAATAACTGTTACACTCTGTGAATGACTGTTAGATTTTGGACAGAGGATGTAGAACAAAAGTATCAGAGAAATATTAACTCAGTGAAAATCCTTAAAGAAAACAGAGGGAGAGCCCACTGCCACTTACGAAGTTCCTGGATTCCCCAGTGGAATATAAGTCATTCAGTTTGAATTTTAATGAAAATGGAACTTCAGTGGGCTGGAAGACCTAAAGACACCTGAGGTTTTGGCATTGCTTAATATTTGCAAATGTTATATCTTTTCAAGTACTTAAAATTGAACGGCATGGTCATAAATATGTTTGTTCCTTTCCATCAATGGAAATAAGTTTTGCGCCGTATTTTATCATAACTATTCTTCAGTGATGGACAAGAACATCATAATACCCAAGAGAAAGATAAAGACCAAAAGTTGTTAAAATTTGTTAAAGTTTAAAATGGAACCTAACTAAATAAAGGCTTTCCTTCTAAAGCTTTGGTGTGAACCCTTGAGGTCAGATCAATTCAAATGTCTGTGGAGTTAGATGAGAACACAATTTCAAGTGCATGATCACCCTCTGGAACTGGAATCTACTTCTTAATACAAATTACATGGCCATTACGTGGAAAAGCCGATCTTTTAAATGTGAGCGTATGTCCTATAACTGAATTGTTTTCCCATAATTTAAGCAATAAGTCAACTAAGAATTTCCCTTCCTGTAGAATGCTAAGCCATTTAATGTGTTTGAAATATAATTAGGTTGGATATTATGCTTAGATCTAAGGTCTCTTACTTTACAATTAGGATCATCTAACACTGTTGGTAGGAGTTTGTTTCCTATAATTAGGTTGAGATTCTGTATTCAATTTGTTGTAAAGATGAAAGTCATTATAGCCTTTTAGAAAATTTAAGGCAGTAGGTTATTTTTTAATGTTGGTTTGTAGTAGTCACGATTTTATTTTGGGCTTAAGAAATCTGGCATAGATAGCCTGCTCTGTCTGATGTGTGTGTGTGTGTGTGTGTGTGTGTGTGTATGTGTATACTTTGATATATTGTTAATAAAATAGGATTGTTATTTTATCTTGTGATCAGCAAAGGTCCTGCTGAGAGAGTTTTGTCTGTGCAGAGGTGTATAAAAGAGATGGCAAGTAAACCCCATGAGAATCTGGGAGGAGAACATTCTAGGCAGAAGGAACAGTGCATGCAAGGCCTTGATGTAGGAACTGCTTTGAATACCTGAAGAATAACAAGGTGGCCAGTGTGGCTGGAGTAAAGTGAATTGTTGTGTGTACTGTCAAGCTGATTCTGACTCATAGCAATTCTGACTCATACAGGGTCACTAAGAGAGTGAATTAGGGGGAGAAAAACATGGGATGAGGTTAGAGAGGCTACAGAGTGGGGAGACCATCCAGGGGCTTTGGTTTTTACTCTGAGATGGGAATCCACTGGAGGGTTTGAGAAGGGGAGTGATCTGAACTAAATTATTTTTTTAAGGAATCACTCATGTTGCTTTGTCAAGATTAAACTTGGGGTGTAGAGAAGAAGCAGAGCGGGGACAATTGAAATAATTGAGGTGTGAAATGATAGTGTGGCTTAGACAAAGGCTGCATCAGTGGAGGAGGGAATAATTTAAAGAATTACACTAATTGTCTGGTCTGGGAAGAGCTAGGGCAGCTTATTGGCAATGTTGGTATCCCAGGATCAAGTTTTCTTCATTCTGACGGTATAGATGTTTCACCTTAAATGCTCCATTGATCATGTAATTCTGCCACTTAAAATCTCTTGCTGGCTTTTTGTTGTCTTCTGCATGAAGTCCAAAGCCACTGGGGAATCACAGAATGCCCCCCTTCATCTCATAACAGCCCATTTTGCTAATCTCTTATCTGCCCCCCATTTACTACACTATTTTATATTTTACTAAATTTGGTTATTTATACTTTTATGTTCCCCACTATTCCTTCCAGACTATGAGTTCTATTGGGTAGGTATCATGTTTTATTTATTTTTGTATACTTATTTCCCAACACTGTGCTCCATATAACAGATTGTCAATAAATCTTTGATTTATCACTAATTTCTTCCCTTTTTAAATCTGTAACCAACAAATTTATGCAGGAAATGACTCTTGATTTGTCTTTAAGTAAACTTTTGTTATTGCCCTCCCTGCAAATTCAGACCTTGCCTACCAGATGTCAGGTAAAGCAAGACTCCAAATTGCACACTCTGTTACCACCTCAATATGCCTTCAAATCCCGTTACTTTAAGTCCCAGTACACCGGAGAAAAACAACTACTGTGTTTCTGTTAAGAGAAAAAATAAACAGAATGTACATAAAAACCTACAATCTGAAGGATTCCTTTTGCAGCATCTGATCATTAGACTGTTGCCATTGTTGGGTTTTTTTTGTTGTTGTTGTTGGTCAAGATTCAGTTTTTCAAAGCCATGCCTTGAAGCACTGAGTCTAGATTCAAATGCTAACTTGGCCACTTTCTTGGGCAAGTTTCTTCAATCTTCTGTGACTAAGTTTCCTCAACTGTGAACTAAAGATAATACAATTACTTACTTATAGTAATTTTGTTAGGAATTAATGAGTTACTATGTGTTAATATGTTAATAAGAATTGTGTCTGGTGGATAATGAATGCCAATTAAGTGTTCGTTATTACGATTATTCCTTTAAGATGAATTCAGTAATGAAAAAGTTGACTAAACACAAAGACCTTTATTTCCTTTCTTTCTTTTTTTTTTTTTTGGCTAAGGATAAGTAATTTTATTTCTTAGCCATAAATGATCAAATGATTTACAGTCTATGTCACTAATTATTATAACATCCTCATGAAGTAAGTGTAATTATTTCAAAGCACATGGATATGACCTTAAAGAAACGGATACCTGCTTCTTGTTCTATTAACTCTCAGGAAATAGTGGGTGTATAAGAATCAAAATCCATAATAGAAAATCCTTTCACCCATTATACAAGAAAACAAATCTCTAAATTGGCATTTCTTTTTCAGCATGACACATAGTATTGATCTGAGCTTGTATTGAGCTAGCAATTTCTTCTGAAGCAAACTAAGGTTATTTGAGTATTTGACCAAACATATTTAACAATTAACCAAAGTTAGTTGTTGTAACAATGTTGCTTTTAGTTTTAAAGTAAGTTAAAAGTGTGCATTTTTTTTATTTGCGTGATGTAAGAGCTGTACTGAATGTGACGTGATAGAAGAATTTTCCTTTCTTCCTTAGAAAGAGAAGAACAAGTTACTAACCATGGCCAGAAATTAGACTTCACTTGATATATAGAATATCAGAGAATATTGTGTGGCATGGCCATTAAATATACTGAAAAAATAAATCTTTGAATTTCAAGACTACTGGTACTTTACAAAGGATTAGGTGGGAAATGGGGAAAAATCTCTTCCATAAAAGCCCACCAGGAATCTACATTAAGAAATAAAAGAAGAGATGTTGCTTAGCTGTGATTCTCAGTCTGAGATGGCATATCTCAGAAGCACCTATGGTTGAAACAGAAATACGGTATAAAAAGCCACAAGATTAACATGGTGCATTTTCTTGCCTTTCAGTTTAGCCAGTTGTCTAAAAGGAGGTAAGGAGTTTAAGTAAATTAGCTAGTAAAAATATTAAATTGCTGATCTTACTTTGAAATAAATTGCTAAGTGGATATAAAATTTTAAAAGATATATATGAATCATATGTTATTTGCTTCACCAACATTCATTCATTCTCTTCTCCCATTAAGTGGGCCTCTGATTTTCCTTTGGGGAATTCATCTATCCCCTAAACTTATTCATAAGGCTTGCTGAAATTGCCCCCACCTCCAAGCCAAGCCAATTAGTATATTCCATCTACCTGACCATAATGATTGCTTTAAGGATGAGCATGTGACCCAATGTGGACCAGCAAGAGAGAATACATGCAAGAACTTGGGCAGAAACAACTAAAAGAGACATGAACCTGTGCAAGGTCACTACAAAAAAAGAGAGAGGGGGAGTGAGGTATTTGTTGATGTCATTTGAGCTACTGGATCTATCCTCACCTGAAGTCAGCCCTATCTGTGAGCTTTACAGTTACTTAACTGGTAAAATTTCCTTGTTTTTTCAATCCCCAAAGAGTTATAACTTTCGTCTCTGCAGAGCATGTCAGACTGAGAAAATATGAATTATCCTACCAAAGCAGAAGTAGACTAACAGACATGGTGAAGTTGCTAAAGTGCCTCAAGCCACTGGTTTTTGTTACTGTCGCTTCCAATATCCTTTTAAAAGATTATTATCTTCTACCATGTGACATTAAAACATTCCATTGCCAGAAACCATTGCTGAGATCATGATAGAAGTGACATGGTGGCACAGAATGCCTGCCTGATATTTTTTATGAAAACTCCAAAATTTCAACTTTGATTCGGGACTGTATCAGAATTTTTAAATAAGAAATATATGCAAAGAATCTTCTGGATATTTAGTGTGGGTTTTTCTAGGATATACAGTGCAGAGATAGCTACTATGTGTATTCCATGAGATTGCTGCAACCCTTTGGAAAAGTCCTGATCTCTTACACTTTTAGAATCAGCTGGATTTCCTAGAGTCTGTGTTGTACACTCCTTTATTCATTCATTCTACAAACATTCATTGTGCCTCTATGTTCCAGGCATGGTGTCATGTACTGAGGCCATCCATATTGCTGAAGATGGCTCCTGGTGATCAAGTGCTCACTATTTAGTTGGAGATGGGCACATTTGTAATGAAATCATTTTAATATAGTACAATAAGTGTGCTAAACTAAAATTACATTCTGGGTGCTAAGGGACAGATTGGGTAGAGTAAACTCTATCTTGGAGGGTCCCTGCAGGCTTTAGAAAGAAAATGATTTATGTGTGAAAGCATGAATAGAAATTCTCAAGAGAAATAAAAAGATCTGTGAAAGCACAAATGTGAAAAAGCAGAGAGGTGAGAAAAAACTTGAGATGCTTGGGAACGTGCAAATATTTTGGCATGTCACTGAGCAGAGTTTGTGTTTGGAAAGTTGGAGATGAGTCTTTTTGGATGAGGCCAGATCATGAAAGAAGTTATCAGCCAAGTTAAGGAGGCTCTGCCTCATTCTGCTGGAATTAAAAGTGTTCTGGTAGGGAAGTAGTATAATCAAATGATTTAGAAACAGAACTCCAGTCACAGTGGAGGAAGAAGGGAGGATGAAAGAGAAGTTCTTGTTCTTTTAATAAAGTAAATCAGGAACTCTGTTGGACTGTAAAACAAATCTGATGTAGGAATGATCCTGAGAATTTTATTGCAGTGAAATTTGTTTCTAATTAGTGATATGTTGATACTTACTTGTTCTGCTAATTGTCACAATTAAATTTTAAAAGAGATATAGCCAAATGTTTTAGAACCTATGTTTTATGTGAAAGACCTTTTGTGGTTTGCTAATGAAAAGAAGAGATGTTCCAAATGAGTATGATCTAGTAAGTAAACAAGGAAACAACAACAAAATAAATAAAATTATTAAAAAAAAGAAGTTACATTGCACACTTTATTTTTGATTTTCTTATGATATTTTTAATATATTCATTTATAATGTTGCTTATTAGTAGGGTAGCTTTAAATTAAATAACTGTTCTCCGTGCCATTTAGGTGGATGGCACTCAAGCAGGATCTATTGAGTGAAGTTAGGGGAAAACAAGAAGAGCAAAATTGCAGCTAAGTGATAAGAGAAGCCTTTACTGTTATTCACCGTGTAAAATCCTCTTGTTCTAATTTGATAAAAGCATTTTAAAAAAGATTTCCTGATGGCTTAAAGTGTAGCTTTCATCAATAGAAAGGTTATTATTAAATGTGAGATACATAATAACGTGTATGAAGAATATGCCTTTCCACCCCAGAAAATGGAAGTGCTTATCTCCTGTTAAAATTGAAAAAGGCAAGGCAGGTTCCCTGCTGTTTCTTTGAAAAATAATCCTGTAATCACTTAGTCAAATTAAGGAAAAATAACAAAGAACATTGCTTTTCAAATATTCTTTTACAAAAATTGTATTTCATCTTGTTTTGGGGTATGCATTAACCATCACTCTGAATTAAGTGCATCTTGATTTCCTTCCACATTTACTCGTTCTCATAAAAGAGACTGGTAGTAATTCTTTTGAAGTAGAGTGGTCCCCCTTATTCTGATTCCACTGACCACATATGTAAGCGGAGGAAAACAGAGCTCTGGGGACGTTCAAAACACCCTTGAGAGCTCAGACCCTGTGGAGCTCAGTGTCTGGCTGGCTAGTCATGCATAAAACATTTTTGCAACCTAATTGCCTCTCTACCTAGCATGTAGCCCTATCTCTGTGCTCTAAGCATGTGACCTCAATGTCTATAGAGTTTTATCTTAGAAACCACATTGGCCAATTAACAGAGTTTTTGTTGTTGTTGTTTAAGTTAGTGGTTATATATAAAGTTCTTCAGAAATAAGAGGTTATGTAAATGTAATTGACATGTTAAACTCTTGGGAAGTCTAATACCCATTGCTAAGAGCATGGAAGGTGACCTAGGTGACATTTTGTAAGCAGAAAAAGTATTACTAACGGGACACCTCAGGTTGAGGACTCTCGTTTGTCTTTGTAGATGTGTAAGTGTGTGGGTGTGTTCAGATACATGAAATGGCTAAATGTGTAGTGTGATAATTATCATTATGTTACTTAAACCAGGTTGGTGATTTTTTTAAATTCTTTAGTAATACAGAAATTTTAGATGTTTTTAGTTTTGAGTGCAGCATCTCTGGGCTTATTATTATTTTTAAGTGGCAGGGTAAGCATTCTGATTTCCTAGAAGACCTCTCAGTGTATTGGTAAAATGGTGGTCTGCGTATTGATCCCTCTTGTTTCCATGAATAAAATTGATTTTACTCCCCACTGAGACCTTTTTCTGTCATCAAACTTACTTTTTCTCTTATACCAAAATGACATTTGATTGGATTATTCAACACAAGAAGGCTTCCTTGGTTGAGCACAATCAATATGCTTGTGTTCACTGATTTTATAGACCTCTCAGTGACTACCTTTATAAATGAAAGCTGGAATGGTTCATGTTCTAATCAGAGTATACCAAAACATCAAGATTTTTTTTTTTTTTTTACAATCACAAACGCTTTTATCAACCTACAGTAATAGTCAGTAAGTCTATTCCTAAAAATGTGTACTCATATACAAATAGGCTATCAATAAACAAACTTTTTCAAGCACTTATTATTTGCAAGATACTATGGTATACGCAAGTATGTATGGATGGTTCTTATTCCAAAAGACTTTATATCGTGTGGCATATATAGAATAAATACAGAAAAGTTAATTTGACAATAAAAATAGCATATAATTAATTTTAATTGAGTAATACTATCAATACTACCAGGAGCTCTGATGATGCAATTGTTAAGCACTTGGCTGCTAAGAAAGGTTGGGGTTCAAGCCCACCCAGTGGCTCCATGGGAGAAAGACCTGGTGATCTCCTATTATAAAGATTATAGCCTAGGAAACCCTATGGGGAAGGTCTACTCTGTCATATGGGGTCACTATGAGTCAAAAATTGACTTGATGGCACCTAACAGCAACAACAAGTACTGTCAAGAATGATACGATATCAACCTTTTATTTTAGCAACTATTATGTGTCAGGCTCTTCATACTGTGTTCATCAATTATATTACGTCTGTCATTTCAAGTTTTTATAGCATTTAGTGTTGACTACATTTTACAAACAAGGAGCTAGTTTCATGATATAAGAAACTTACTCAAGGATGTGCAGCTGGAATAATTTAAAACTCAGCTGCATTTGACTCTATTGTCTGCATTCTCACAAAGCACCAGATTGCATCCCAATAGATGTTACAGATATTCAGAAGAGGTTAGGGTCTGCTTCCAGCTGTCGTGATCAGGAAGATTTGAAAAAGATGGTGCAGATTGATTCAGCTTTTCATGGTGTGAAGGATTCAGATAAGTGGAGAGAAAGGAAGAGGGGGTTTCAAGTTTTAAAGGAAAGACACAGTTTGTGAGTAAAGATAAAAAGCAGAGGAGCACGTAAGTTCTGAAGAATTGAATATACTGATAAGTCAAGAGCAGAAGATTCATCTGAAAGAAGTTGGAGATAAATTTGAAGACAGTCAATAAAATCAGATTGTAAGAGGGCTTGTATGATGCCTCATGGCTTGGAATATATTCTTGCATGTACTAGATTTACTTGAAGGCTTTGGGGAAAAATATAATACTGTCAAAACACTGTATTAAGAATACTGTAGTACTCTGATAGGGTTATAGGATATATGGAATATATGAAAATTTGGAATGAGGAGACATTCAAAATAATCCAAAGATACAGGCTAAGGTTCAAGACAAGGGTCAGGCAATAGAACCAAAAGAATATAAGTGGGTGACATTTTCAAAGACAAATCAGAAGATCTTTATGACTGAATACATTTGAGTAGAGAGTTAGAAATGACTTCAAAATTTGGGGGCTGGGTAACTAGAAAAATAATATCATGAACAGATTTATCCAAATTTACAAGAGCAAATGGCTTTGAGAAGAAGGGTAATTTAGATGAATCAAGTTCTGTGTATTTTGAGTATAAGATATTGACACATATGCAGATTGAAAGTATCCAGCAATTAATGAATATGGGATCAAGTATCAAGAGATATGGTAGAAAGTGAAATTTGGATTGGCACATGTAAAAAATGCATAAAGCCACAAGACTAAATTGGACCTCTAAGAAAAAAAGAGTATGATATATTTAAATGTTTCAAATCCTTCAGAATATGTTTTCTAATCATGTGACTATCAAGCTAGAAATCAATACCAAAACAAAACAAAGATAATAAAATCTCCATATGTGTAGAAATTAAGAAATAATTTTCCAAGTAACCTGTGGATCAAAGAAGAAATCACAATGGAAAGTAGAATATATTTTGAAATGATTAATAATGTAAATACTACATATCAAAACTTGTGAAATGCAGCTAAAGCCATGTGTAGAGAAAAATATACAGTTTTAAAGGCATATATATTAGAAAGAAAGAAATGTGGAAGAATCAGTGAACTATCACCCCCATGCATTTAAAAAATATAACAGAAATAGAAAATCAAAGAAAATAGGAGAAAGTATCTTAATTTCCTATTTCTACCATAACAAAAATACCAAAAGTGGGTGACTTTAAAGACTAGGAATTTATTTACTTGCAGTTTTGGAGGCTAGAAGTCTGAATCAGGGCATTGGCTCTAGGGTAAGGTCCTCCTTGTCTGTAGCCCCAGGTGTTCCTTAGCTTTCCTTGGCTTGTAGACAGGTCCTTACATGGTTCTTCCCCTTGTCTGTGTGTCTCTCCATGTCTGTTTTCCCTCTTTATAAGGCACCACTTACGAGGGATTAGGTTTAGGACCCCACCATACTCCAGTATGACCTCGTTTGACCCAACTGACAACAAAAGAAAAATTTATTTCCCCTAACAAGGTCACATTTACAGGTGTGTTAGGACTCCAGCATAGCTTTTTGGGGGACACAATTCAGTCCATCACAGAAAGGAAAAAAAAAAGGGCAAAAATTAATGAAATAGAAAAGAATGCATGCAATAGAGATGATCAATTAATCCAAAATTTTTAAAGGATATAACATTTATAAATCCATGGGGAGACAAATCAAGAAAAAGAAAAGATGGTAAGTATACATTACCAATTTCAGGGTGAAAAAATGGAACATCGTTAGAGATTATAAAGACATCAAAAATAGTAAGGGGATATTATTAACAATTTCATGCCAAAACATCTAAAATTTTAGACTGAAAAAACAGATTCCTGGGAAAATATGATTCACCAAAACGGAATCCATGACAAATATCATCCCACAAAGAAAACTACAGACCCAGATGGCTTCTCTAGCAAATACTGCCAAAATATTTAGAAAGAAATAATGCCAATTTTATACAAATTTTTGAGAGATGCAAAGGGAAGAACACTTCACAACTTGTTTAATGAGGCCAGCATAATGTTAATACCAAAACTAAAGGCAAAATTAGATATCAAAATTAGATACAAAAATTCTAAACAAAATATGAGCCAATCATGTCCAATGATATATAAACATGGTAATATATAACTTTGTTGTTGTTAGTTGCCATCAGGTTGGCTAAATACATAACTAGTTGTGCTTTTTTTCAAGAAATGTGAGGGCAGTTTATAATTCAAAAATCAAACTGTGATTCAACACATTAACAAAATAAAAGAAAAAACTAAGCATATAATTGTCTTGAGTAGATTCAGAAAGGGATTTGATAAAATTCAGCATTCATTTACAATAAAAACTCATAGCAAGCTATGAATAAAATCTATCTTTAATTTGATAAGTATACAATAAATATGTCAAAGCAAACATCATATTTAATGGTAAAATATTTAAAGCTTTCTCTCTGAGATAATCAACAGAGAAGTTTGCACACTGTCACTACTCTGTTAATTAATTAACCAATTAATCAAATCAAGGTGATTTTTGTATATTAAAATTATATTTAGCAACTATAATAAGATTGTAATAAAAATTGTAACTTATTCAGGTACTTTTCAGTTAGAACTTTTGAGCTAATTCTTACATTTATATGGACATACAAAGGGTTAATAATAAGCAATACTCTGGAAATTGGGAAATGGAAGAATATGTTCTACGAGATATCAAGACTTTTTATTAACCCAAGTAAATAAGAAATAGTAGTACTGAGGCAAGGGTATGCAAATAGATCAATAGAACAGATTACGCAGTCCAGAAACAGAATCACATACTTAGGGACACAGTGTATGATAAAGTTGGCAATGCAAAGAGGGAGAGAAGATATTACTTTTAATAAACGATGCTAGGTCAGCAGGATAACAATAGCAAAAAAGAAAAGGGAACTTGATCCCTGTCTCAAATAATACACAAAAATCAATTCAAATTGGATTGTAAATTAAAATATAAAAATTAAAAAAAGCTTCTGATCTAGAAGACAGTATAGGAGATTATAAGTTGGTGCAGAGAAAGATTTAGTGAACAAATATGTCAGGAACTCTGTATTAATGAATAGTGAAAATGGAAGCATTAAACAAAGACCTATGAATGAAATATGCTTTTACATTATCTTACTATCCGTCTTGGTCATCTAGTGCTGCTATAACAGAATTACCACAAGTGTAGATGGTTTTAACAAACAGTTTATTGTCTCACAGTCTGGTAGGCAAGAAATCCAAGTTCATGGCATCACCTCCAGGGGAAGGCTTTCTCTCTGCAGGCTCTGGAGGAAGGTCCTTGTCATCAATCTTCCCCTGGTCTAGGAACTTCTCAGGCACTGGGGATCCTGCGTCCAAAGGACACACCCTGCTCCTGGCACTGCTTTCTTGCTGGTGTAGGTACCCCATCTCTCTGCTCACTTCTCTCTTTATATCTCAAAGGAGATTGGCTTTAGACACAATTTAATCTTGTAGATCTCATCAATGTAGCTGCTGCTGATCCATCTCATTAACATCATAATGATAGGATTTACAACACATAGGAAAATTACATCAGATGACAAAATGGTGAACAATTATCCAGTACTGGTAATCATGGCCCAGCCAAATTGATACACATACTTTTGGGGGACACAAGTCAATCCATGACACTATCCTTAACTCTGTGCTACAAAATTTGATAATTGATTATTCCTCATAAGATCATTTTGTCCAAAGGACTAGAAATTTCTAGAAACTATTGGTCATATTTAATTGGCATTAAAATTCCCACAGCACCTAGTTCTGAGTACATAGCACATCCATGGCAAATACTTCTTGTGTAAACAGTTTCAGAAAAATAAATTATATACATATTTGTGTGCTTTTTTTTTTCTATTTTCTTACCCCTCTTCTATTTTGTCAGGAAAAGATATTTGTCTTATCTTCTTCACTGATGTATCTATCCACTGTATCTAGAGCAGTGCCTAGCACATACATGAATGAAGCTTGGTACATAGCAAACCATTTAGTCAGTATTCCAGTCTTCTCCTCCATCAACTTAGAATAGTCTACTCGCTTCATTCCATTGAAATTCTACTCATTTGTTAAGAGCCAAATTGACAATAGTCTTCACAAAGTCTTCCTCACTTTTCCCTAATTGCTTTTCCTTTGTATTCCAGTAACAATTTCATTGTATCCCTATCATGGCGTAGATATGCTCTCTTTGTATTACACTTGTTGTTGTCAGGTGCTATCAAATGGGTTCTGACTCATAGTGATCCCATGTATAACAGAACAAAACACTGCCTGGTCCTGCACCATCCTCACAATCACCGCCATGTTTGAGCCTATTGTTGCAGCCACTGGGTCAATCCATATCATAGAGGGTCTTCCTCTTTTTCGCCGACCCTCTACCTTACCAACCGTGATGTCTTTCTATCTCTGGGGACTGGTCCCTCCTAATAACATGTCCAAAGTACATGAGACGAAGTCTCACCATCATCACTTCCAAGGAGCACTCTAGCTATATTTCTACCAAGACAGACTTGTTCAGTCTTCTAACAGTCCATGGTATATTCAATATTCTCTGCCAATACCTTAATTCAAAGACATCAGTTCTTCTTAGGTCTTACTCATTGTCCAACTTTTGCATGCGTATGAAGCAATGAAGATACCATGATTTGGGTCAGAAGCACCTTAGTCCTCATCTTTGCCTTTCACCACTTTAAAGAGGTCTTTTGCAGCAGATTTGCCCAATGCAATACATCATTTGATTTCTTGACTGCTGCTTCCATGAGTCTTGATTGTGAATTCAAGTAAAACGAAATCCTTCACAACTTCAATATTTCCTCCATTTGTCCTAATGTTGCTTATTAGTCTGGTTGTGAGGATTTTCCTTTTTTTTATGTTGTAGTTTGATCCATACTGAAGGCTGTATTCATTGATCTTCGTCAGTGAGTGCTTCAGGCCTCTTCATTTTCAGCAAGCAAGATCGTATCATCTGTGTATCACAGGTTGTTAATCAGTCTTCCTCCAGTCCTGATGCCGTGTTCTTTTTCAAGTAGTCCAGCTTCTCAGATTATATGCTCATTTTAAGATTGAATAAGTATGGTGAAAGGATACAACCCTGATGCACAACTTTCATGATTTTAAACCATGCAGTATCTCCTTGTTCTGTTCAAACAACTGCCTCTGGGTCTAAGTACAGGTTCCTCAGTGTCCTGGAATTACCTTTCATCAGGCTGTTATCCATAATTTGTTATGATCCACACAGTTGAATGCCTTTGCATAGTCAATAAAGCATTCTGGTGTTCTCTGCTTTCAACCAAGATCCATCTGACATCAGCAATGATACCCCATGTTCCACATCCTCTTCTGAATGTCTTGAATTTCTGGTAGTTCCCTGTTGATGCACTGCTGCAACTGCTTTTGAATGATCTTCAGCAAAATTTTACTTGCGTGTGATATTAATGATATTGTTTGATAATTTCTGCATTCAGTTGGGTCACCTTTCTTTGGAATGGGCACAAATATGAATCTCTTCCAGTTGGTTGGCCAAGTAGCTGTCTCCCAAATTTCTTGGCATAGACACATGAGCACCTCCACACTGCATCCCTTTGTTGAAACATCTCAATTGGCATTCTGTCTATTCCTGCAGACTTGCTTTTTCGCCAGTGCCTTCAGTGCAGCTTGGGCATCTCCCTTCAGTACTATTGGTTCTTGATCATATGCTACCCCCTGAAGTGGTTGAACGTCAACCAATTCTTTTTGGTACAGTGACTCTGTGTATTCCTTCCATCTTCTTTTGATGCCTCGTTGGTTGTTAAATATTTTGCCCATAGATTCCTTCAAAATTGCAACTTAAGGGTTGACTTTTCTCTTCAGTTCTTTCAGCTTGAGAAACACTGAGTGTGTTCTTCCCTTTTGGTTTTCTAACTCCAAGTCTTTGCACATTTCATTGTAATACTTTCTTTTCTCAAACCACCCTTTGATATCTTCTGTTCAGCTCTTTTACTTCATTATTTCTTCCATTAGCTTTAGTAACTCTACATTCAAGAGCAAGTTTCAGAGTCTCTTCTGACATATCATTTTGGTCTTTTCTTTCTTTCCTATATTTTTGACGACCTTGTGCTTTCTTCATGTATGATGTCCTTGATGTCATTCCACAACTCATCTGGTCTTCGGTCATTAGTGTTCAATGCATCAAATCTATTCTTGAGATGGTCTCCAAATACAGGTGGCATATACTCAAGGTCATATTTTGGTTCTCGTGGACTTGTTTTAATTTTCTTCAGCTTCAACTTAAACTTACGTATGAGCAATTGATGGTCTGTTCCACATTTGGCCTCTGCCCTTGTTCTGACTGATGATATTGAGCTTCTCCATCATCTCTTTCCACATATGTAGTCAATTTGATTCCTGTGTTTTCTATCCAGTGAGGTCCATGTGTATAGTTGTTGTTTATGTTGCTGAAAAAAGATATTTGCAACGAATAAGTTGTTAGTCATGCAAAACTCTATCATGCGATCTTCAGTGTCATTTCTATAACCAAGGCCATATTTTCCAACTTTAGATCCTTTTTCTTTGTTTCCAACTTTTGCATTCCAATCATCAGTAATTATCAATGCATCTTGACTACATGTTTGATCAATTTCAGACTGCAGAAATTATGAAAATCTTCCGTTTTCTCATCTTTGACATTAGTGGTTGGTGCATAGATTTGAATAATAGTCGTATTAACTGGTCTTCCTTATAGGCATATGGATATTATTACCCATTGTCCTCCACATAAGTGGTCAAGAAGGATTTATAGATTTCAATAGTCTGTTGGTTCTTTAGTTACAAATATTAAGTTTCCACGAAGAGCACTTGATTCTAGGTGTGAAGAATGTAGATTAGAATTATCGAGGAGATATATCTGTCAGTATTTATAAGGTATCAGAAAAATAAACCTATTATAAACTTCTCTTCTATGTATCTTATTGTATGCTTCTTTTTTTTTTTATTGTACTTCAGGTGAAGGCTTACAGAACAAATAGTTTCTCATGAAACAGAAGTACACATGTTATGTATGCTTCTTTTAATTGTGCTTATCTATACATGACACTTACAAATTTGTGTTTAAAGTACTGTACTTGTATTCTGACAGCCCAGATCAAGAGAAGGCCCTAAAAGGACTTTGAGATAAAATGGAAATCAAAAGCTCACACCAAAATATTGTACGTTGGCATTTTTTTTCTTTTTCTCCTATGCAATTCCTGTGTGCTTATTTTTCCCTTTATAGCCTGTACTTTGTTGTTTTCAATGCTTGTGGTTTTTTTTTTTTGAACATTTTATTGTTGTTTATGTAAAAGTCTACAGAAAAATTAGTTTCCCATTCAACAGTTTCTACACAACTTGTTTCGTGACATTGGTCGTAAACCCCTGAATGTGTCAACACTCTCCCCACTTCCTCCCTGAGTTCCTTTTGCCCATTTGCCCAGCTTTCCTTCCCCTACCATCCTTTACTTTTGGGCAAACTTTGCTTTTGGGCAAATGCTGTCCTTTAAGTCTCCTATAGTTGATTGTTCTGAGATGTACATTCCTCACTGGTGTTGTTGTTCATTTTATAGGCCTGTCTATTGTATGGCTATAATGTGATCTCCAGAAGTTCCAAGTTTGAAGGGTATTTAAAGGCCATAGTCTCAGGGGTTCCACCAGTCTCTATCAGACAGTAAATCTGGTCTTATTTATGAGTTTGAATTTTGTTCTACATTTCTCTCCCACTCTGTCCATGATCTATTATTGTGGTCCCGGTCAGAGTGATCAGCAGTGGTAGCGGACATCATCTAGTTCTGGTCTCAGACTTGTGGAGGCTGTGGTTCATGTAGTCCCTTAGTCCTTTGGACTAATTGTTTCTTGAGTCTTTGGTTTTCTTCACTCTTCTTTGCGCCGGACTTAAAGAGACCAATCGTTGTATCTTAAATGGCCACTTGCAAGCTCTTAAAACCCAGTTGGATATAGAACTTTGTCTATATGGATTATGGTATGCCAGTTGACCTAGATGTCCTAGCCCTCAAGCCCAGTATTTCAGTTCCAGTAGGTGTCTATTTATGGCTAAGAAGTTTTCATGACTATGTCCCCTATGTGCACTACTGCATACATGGGTATATTTGCAGCATGTACACGTATATATGTATATGGGTGTACTTACATAAGCCCTCCCATCCATGTACAGTTTACATATCTATGTATCCACTCATAACTTATTGTTTATTACTGTTGTTGCAAGATTGTATATGTATTAACGTTTACAATTGTTGCCTTTTACACTTGAGTACCTTTCAGTGTCTTCCTTTACCTTGATTATGTTGTGCTGACTTCCCCTCATACTGTGTATTATCTCTCCCTTCATCAAATTCATACATGTCTACCATCTGGTTAGTGATTTTCCCTACTCCCCCCTCATCCCTGGTAACCATCAAAGAATGTTTCTGTCTGTGTGAAAACCTGTTCTTGACTTTTTATAATATTGGTCTCATACAATATTTGTCCTTTGTCATTGACTTATCTCACTCAGCATAATGTCCTCCAGGTTCATCCATGTTGTGAGATGTTTTGCAAATTCATCATTTTTCTTTAATGTTGCGCAGTATTTCATTGTCGGTATATGACAGGGTTTGTTTATCCATTCATTCCTTGATGGACATTTAGGCTGTTTCTATTTTTTACTATTGTAAATAATACTGCAATGGACATGGATTTGTATATGTCTATCTGTCTCACAGCCCTTATTTCTCTAGGATATATACCTAGGAGTGGGATTGCTGGATCATATGGTATTCCTGTTTCTAGCTTTCTGAGGAAGTGCCATATTGTATGCCCCTCCTTGTCTTATGATGGATTTTTATTTAAAGTCTATTTTATCAGAGTTTAATATTGACACTCCTGCTCTTTTTTGGTTACTATTTGCATGATGTATTTTTTCTATCCCCAATTTTTATCCTACTTATGTCTTTGTGTCTAAGCTGTGTCTCTTGTATGCAATGTATTGATGGGTCATGTTTTCTTTAACCCATTCTGCCACTCTCTCTCTCTTCACTGGTGCATTTAAACCATTTATATTCAGTGTGATTAATGATAGGTTTAAATTTACTGTTATCTTTTTGTTACTTTTTTTTGTTTGTGGTGTTGCCATTTTCTTTCTTCCACTTAATTATCTGTGCTGAGTTCTTTTTCTTTATGTATTTTATTTTCCTTTCCTTCATTGTTGTTGATTTTGCGTTTACTGAGTCTTTATGATTTTCTTTTTTATTTTGGTAAGTAGGTTTATTAACTTTCTTTGTGGTTGCTCTGACATTTACCTTTATCTTCCTTAAACTAGTCTGTATTTATTGATATTGCCATGATTTCCTCTCCATATGGAAATTTTATGTCAACATCATTTATTCCCCCTTTTTGCTTTGAAGTTGTCATCACTTAGAGATTGACATCTTTGATTCCCTGTTTTCAGTTCTGTGGTTTTATTTTACTTTTGACATTTCTCTATCTGTGTTGGCATCTCGGTGATGCTGTCATGTGGCTTATTCTCAGGTTGTTGTCAGATGTTGTTGGTTCTCTATCTGAAGGACTCCTTTTAATATTTCTTGTAAGGATGGTCTGGTTTTTACAAATTCCCTTAATTTCTGTTTGTCTGAGAATGTCCTAATTTTGCCAACATTTTGCTGCATATATGCTTCTTGGCAATACTTTTCTTTTACGGTTTTATGTATGTCATCCCATTTGCCTTCTTTCCTGCATGATTTCTGCAGAGAAATCAGAGCTTAGTCTTATTGGAGTTCTTTTTTAGGTGATATTTTGTTTTTCCTGAGCTTCTCTCAGAATTCTCTCTTTATCTTTGGACTTGGAAAGTTTGATTATGATATGTCTTGGTGACTTTCTTTTAGGGTATATCCTGTATGAGGTTCGTTGAGCTTCCTGGATGGAAATCGTCTCATCTTTCATAATATTGGGGAAGTTTTCTTCCAGTAGATCTTCAAAAATTCTCTCTGTGCTTTTTTTTTTTTTTTTTTTTTTTGGCCTCCTCCTGTCCTGGAATTCCAATAATGTGTACATTTTTCCTCTTCATTATGTCCCACATAACTCTTAGTCTTTCTTCATTTTTTTCCATTCTGATTGTTCCTTGAACACATTGGTATCAAGGGATTTGTCCTCTATTTTCTTAATTTATTCTTCCGTTGCTCCTTCGATTGAGTTATTTATTTCTGATATTTAATTCTTAATCTTCTGGATTTCTAATTGCTGTTTTTGTATGATTTCTAATTGTCTATTTAATTTGTCATTTTGTTCTTGTATGAATTCTTCTAGAGTTTTGTCTGTGTTTGCCTTGGTTTTGTGTGCGTTTTCTTGGTCTCTTTGAGGACCTTATATATAAGCCTTTTGAATTCCTTTCAGGCAGTCCCATTACCATGTCTTCCTTAGAAATCTTCTCTGCCCCTTTAATTTGGTCACTTGGTTGAGCCATCTTGTCTTCTTTCTTTATATGATTTGATATTGTCTGCTGTCTCTGAGGCATTAAGGTGTTATATTGTTTGTTTATGATTTTTGTTTGTTGTTTTGATATATCAGAGTGGGCTCTCTCTGGCAGAGGAGTGGCAGAGTAGGTGGCCCGGAGTCTCACATGTGCCCTCCCTGGCAGGAGAGGGGTGGGGCAGGCAGCCAGGGAGAGGGGAAGAGAAATGGAAAAAAAAAGGAGGGGCTCGCTTATTGCTCTGCGTTTGACACTCACCCTACCCCTCAGGTACTACCAATGGAAAGTCACCTTGTCTCTGGTTCCTGATTTCCTCCCTGCTCTGTGTATGCCAGGATTCCTGAAACTCTTGTCTTCCTTCCTGTACTTTCCTTCCTTAGCTCCAGTTCCTGTCCGTCTCACCTTGCTTCACTCTGGGTATGTCTTTGCAGTTTCTCTGTCTCCTATTGGTAGTTCCGTAATGTTGTCTTCCTATGCTCCTCACCCAGGGTTGTTTCTGGCTTTATCAAAATGGCCCTGCTGTGCTGGGCTGTCTGGCAGGGCACCTCAGCTCCATATCTCTCCCCATTCACAGCTGTCATTCAGTTTTGTTTTCCAACCAGTGTTTGATTTAATTCTATATCCTTTCATTTGACGCTTAGGGTTCCAGGGTTGTTATCTGTATCTGTTATACTTTGTTTCTCAGGTCTTTGCTGTAGAAGGACAGCATGGTGCATCTGACTAGGCTTCTTATCTTGAATAAATTAATGCCTCTATTTTTAATGACATAGCTGTGTTTTAAGGAGGAAAACATTTTTAAACTATTTTACATATTGAGGTTCTAAAAACTAGCTTTATAATTGTCTTATAATGATATAAAAATATTTCTAACTTTTCTTTTTAAACCATTAACTCTGTGAATGTGACAGAGATGTACGTGTCCTTCTGTCACCAAAAGTGCAAATGAGATTACAGAACATTTGGTACCATATCCCCAAATTCAAACTCATTATAATTTTTATGGTGTCTCCTAAGGATTTACTTAAATATATTCTGATTTTCAATTAAAAATTAATATTTAATGTTGCAGAAATACAATTTAAATTCACCTTGCTTTTAAAGAATAAATAGTTGTTTATGGAGATTTATATTTTCATTAAATAGCCTTTTTTTCTTAATAAAAAGAGGAAAAAAATGGGGTTGCTATCTTACCTCAGCAAAGTACACTTACTAACATCTCTTTTAGCGGAACTACCAAATCTTCATTTGGTCATCTGGAGTCATAAATCAATTCTCACAAAGTTGTTCTTAGGGTACGAGGACATTAGCTAGGCTTAGTAAACAACCACACTTGCCTTTGATCTGTCATTCTTATTTCAAGAAGTGAGTATTGAATTTCCTGATGTATTCCATGAGTGCAATTACCCTAACTTTTGATTTTGAACTTATTTGCACTAAGTTCAGCCAACTAATTAATTAGGTGTTATTCTGTATTATAGCTTCAATACAGCTTAAAATAAAAAATGCATACAAATGGTAGCTCTTAGAAAACTTAAATTTAGGAAGGGGGATTTGCAAATAACTTAAAAGATGTGACCAAAACCCAAAATCCTCATATTTATATTACTTAAATACGTTTTACCCACAATGTATTCACTTACAGTATACTCTAAATTATTGATTGATAACTACTACATGAAATATTTTGACAGACTGTTAATGGAGTTTGGTCAATCACAGTTACTAAGTCTCAACTCCCTTAGCCAAGGCAGTGCTCCTTGTTTCTTCTGAGCAATTTGTGAGATTATATCCCTAGGTAGCACATCCATGATATTATGTATACAAATCCTCGCCAGAGATGTACTGGAAAGACTATTAAAATATGAGTAAAGAGGCTGAATTCTACTCCTAGCTCTACCAGTTACTACAAAACATTTGACAAGTCTTTTCTCCTATCACAAGCTCGGTTTATTCATCTCTAAAAGAAGCATGAACGAGATCTCTGAAGCTTTAATTTTCTATGCAGATAATTCAGTGTTTTTTTAATTAATCCAGCTAAATGCACAGACAATATGTTGTTTTCATGGTCAGTAGATGATGAGTGAAATTCTCAAATTGGCTAGATAGATCATATTTAATTGTTGATATTTGCACTTATTTATGCAGATTAAATTATCAGTCTTGAAAATTTATAGGGTCGAGAGGAATTATCTTCTTTCAGCTAGAGGGTTAAAGTGCATAGTTTGAGGTCAATTTGCAAATTGTCTAGGGTCAACAAGTGATTTATCAAATAAATAACAAGTAGAAAAATAGGATCAATTCACCATCATCATTTTGCATGATTGTCCAATGCCAAGTTGATGGGAGTTGTGAAAATTAAGTTAAAATAATGAGTACCCAGCAACTAACATTAATGTTCTGAAACCAGTATGAGCTGATACAGAGTCCAACAGAATAATGCTCATTACAACAGAAACTGATATCACAGTGACATTTTTCCATTTTTATTTAAAAGCACATGTTTTAAAATTTTCTGACTGGACTCTAATGTGATTCCTGATTATTTATATGAAAATTTTTTTCTCCGTAGCTAGTGTTTTTTACAAATTATTTTATCACTTATTATCTGAGTTTCCTAGGGCTGCCATAACAAAATACCACAAAGTGGGTGGCTTTAAAGAACAGAAATTTCTTTTCTCATAGTTTTGTAGGCTAGAAGTTCAAATTCAGACATTGGCCAGGTCTATTCTTTTTGAAGGTTTGAGGCAGGAACTGTTCCATGCCTCTCTCCTAGTTTCTAGTGGCTTCCAGCAATCCTTGGAGCCCTCGTGGCACAGTGGTTAAGAGCTCATCTGCTAACCAAAAGGTCGGCAATTCGAATCCACCATCTGTCCATTGGTAACCCTATGGTGCAGTTCTGCTCTGCCCTGTAGGGTCACTAAGAGTTGAAATCGACTAGACAGCGACGGGTTTAACAGGCCAGCAATTCTTGGTGCTCCTTCCTGCTCATAGATGCATTTGCCTTAGTTGTCACACATTGTCTGTCTTCCCACTGCTTGTGACCCTATCTCCATGTCTGTCCCTTTGTATAAGACACCACTGAGAAGAGAATGGGATTTGGACCCACCCTACTCCCATAGGTCCTTATTTAACGTGATAACAAAATAAAAACCCTATTTCCAAATATGATCATACCCAAAGGTACAGGCATTTGATTGTCAGCATATCTCTTCTGGCGGACACAATTCAAACATAGCACTTATTATCCTCTTACTATGGCCAATGAGCTATTAGCAAAATTGCCACAAGCAGGTACTTGAAAGGCACTGTTTTATAGACTTGTCTTACTCTTGCACTTTGTCATCACCGTGAAAATATGACAAGTTATCTTGCTAGACAATGTTCACTGCAGTTGCTCCAGCTGAGGCTATTCAAAATCAGCCAGCCCTTAGCTGACCAGTAATTTTAATTATTTGGACCTAAATATGTTTATTGCTCTTTCAATCATATATTCCTTTTTTTTTTAAATTACATTTTGTTTTCAGTGTGAATAAATTCCATTAAATGCAGAATTAGTATGAAGCAAAGCATAATTACATCCAAAGTATAATTCAAAACAGATGTTGTTTTACAGTATGCAAAATATGAAGCAAAACTGAGTGTATATTCTCATACACGCAGTAACTTGAGCTGTTGTATCCAGTTCTCTCTGGGTTGCTCTAAACCCATTGCTGTCGAGTTGATTCCAACTCATAGCAACACTATAGGACAGAGTAGAACTGCCAGATAGGGTTTCCAAGGATGTAATCTTTATGCAGGAAGACTGCCACATCTTTCTCCTGTGGAGTGGCTGGTGGGTTCAAGCTGCTAAACTTTTGATTAGCAACCAAATCCTTAACCACTGTGCCTCCACTGCTCTTTGGTTGAGTTGGTCTAAATATGACAAATATTCACTGTTTTATGACAACCACTAATACTAGACAATCCCAAAAATCTAAGCATCACTGTATGATGATGTAATCCAAAGCTTTCCTGGAAGATATATTTTTTTTTAATGTTCCTATGCATTAAGGTAATTGTAAAAGATTCACTTTTCAGAATCAAGGAAGATTTGCATGTAATATGAGGTTCTAACTACCTAAAAATATTGATTGATAAAGAAAGTGTTCCAAATGTACTATTATGATTCACAAAGATTTTTAAAAGTATTTATAGAAATAGAAAAAATTAAAAATAGGAGTTTTTATGATCTTAATACTACTGGTTATCTTCTAACCTTTACTTTCTTGATACTTCATTTACCTTATTTTTGGTTATTTTGCATGTTACCTCTAATTTCAATATTTTTAACTGTACTATTAAAGTGGATTAACTTTAAATTGTAAATACTAATCTACATATACAGAAACAAAAAAGCAGCATTTAAAACTTAGTTAAGTTAAATAAATTTCTAACCTTTGGCATCAGGTTATGTATAGTGGCTAAATGAATCTGGTACACATTTATTGAATGTGAATCCATGAAGGAAATGTGTACCTTTTGACCTTATGTTGTATAAATCATCTTTGTGTTTATGATCATCTTTGTGTTTTGGAATGATTGCGATTCATTATTACGCTAACCTATTAAAAACCCATTGCCCTCGAGTTGATTCCAACTCATAGAGACCCTATAGGACGGAGTAGAACTGCCCTATAGGCTTTCCAAGGAATGGCTGGTGGATTCAAACTAGCGACCTTTTTGGTTAGCCGCTGAACGCTTAACCACTGTGCCACCAGAGATTTACCATTACTTTAAACAAACATAAAAAACCACAAACCCATTGCTGCTGAGTTGATTTCCCCTCATAGGAACCCTACAGGACAGAGTAAAACTGCCCCATAGGGTTTCCAAGGAGCAGCTGGTGGAATCGAACTGCCGACATTTTGGTTAGCAGTCAAGCTCTTAACCACTGGGCCACCAGGGCTCCATCATTACTCTAGTGCATACTAATTGCTATGTATACTATAAATCAAATACAATGTCAGTATCAAAGCCCTGGAGAAAACTGCTTAGTTCTGGGAGAACATAAAAAGCTGAAAACGCTAAAACTTTATCTCAAGTCTATCAGAATGAAACCAATACAGCTGAAATAATACATTGAGGATTTGCAATAAAAATTGAACTTTCCTTCCACTGTACATAAACAGAAACTTGGAAACTGTCATAATATTTAATTACTTTTTGGCTGTTTTAGTTATCTCTATCTATGTAACAAATTTTGCAGTTTAAGACAACAGACATTTACTATCTCACACAGAGGAAAGAGTAAACTTGAAGATAGAGCAACAGAAATTATACAATCTGAACTAATGAATTATAAATAAAGATAATATTTATGTTAGTTATTTTGTATACAACTAAATGTCAACCTTTGTTTAAAAAATAAATGAGAATCATAAATTCATGGATTCAACAAAGTATTCATGCCTACAAATTCCCCAAATAGCTATTTTATATGTTGTCATAACGTAAGATATAAAGGCATTGAAGCATTTTCTCTGAATTATCTTTAGATCATTGTGAATTACAGTTGTTCCTATATAATGTAGGCTCTATATTAAAAACTTAAAGTGAACCCACCCCAGGAAAAAACTAAAAATTAAAACTCAAAATGAATGTCCATGATACGGTGCAGCCTTTGTATTATTCTTGCTTCATATTCCCTTGGAACAATTCTAAATTGCTTTCAGAAAACCTGGCTCATTTCAAGCCCATAGTTCCTTATTATGACTGCCCAAATTCTTTTAGTATTATATTAATCTATTTACTCATAAAACGTTTAATAAGCATGTGTTATGTACCAACCACTTTTGTAGTCACTAGAGATACAGCAGTAAGAGGCGAACAAATGATAAAATCCCTACCTGGGTGGAACTTACATTCTAGCAGATGAGACAAAATAAATACACAAAATGATATAATGCATCACTGAGATATGAAACAATTCTTTACAAGGTACTTAAAAACAGATATGGTGATGGAGAATAATGGTAGAGAGAACAGTACTTTAAACAAAATGCTCAGACAAGGTGTCAACCCAGCTCTCTGTGCCAAACAGTTGGGCCAAGGTCCAAGGTTACCAAGAAAGACATGACTTACACACAAGCATTGGGTTGAACAATGCTGTATCACACAGAGAAGAGGCAAAGCAAGGTGAGATTCAGTAGTGGATGTTAGTTCCCCGTGGCCAGTGGGTCATACCATAGCAACAAATGCAAAGATGATGGTCTGCATGCACCCTCTCTTGTGCTGCAGAAGATGGACCTCGTTCCCTCTCCACTGGGAACAGATATAGAAATGGGGTTGGCCAGGTGCCATATAATGCACACACTTAGCAGTAAGCAGACTCTGAATCCAGAACTGGGAAAAAGTTTCTCTGATGAGGAGGAAAAACAAACTGGGTCAGAAGGAGGCACAGTTCCCAGCCTACATTATCAGGGATTGTTCTGAGCCCAAGGACTCTGACTAGGTGGTCCAGGTGGGGAATGGAAAGTCATGTGATAGACTGCTTTCTCACTTCCCAACACAAGGCCTCTCTAAGGAAAAGAAAGTTAAACAGAGACCAGAAATAACGGAGCAAGCAAAGTGAAAATCGGAGGAGAACATGTTGTAGCTAGAACAAAGAGCCCAGACAGGAGACTGCTTAAAGTGCTTGAGGAACATCACAAAGGCCAGTGGGCAGGAACAGAATAAGGGAGCAGGAAAATGGTGGAAGACAAGTTTTGAGAGGTAACCAAAAACCAGATCATACAATGCCTTATAAAACCCATTGCTGTCAAGTCGATTCCTACTCATAGCGACCTTGGAAATAATTTCCTCTTATTGGAAGTCACTGGAAGGCTTCAGTGGAGATAAAAGATAAATCAAATATGACCTAATTTACCTTTTTAAAGGATTCTTCTGGGTCCTGTGTGGAGAAACATATTACAGGAGAGCAAGAGTAGAAGCTGGAATCTATAAAGTGTTCAAATCAGTAATGAAATGAGCAGGGCACATTAACCAAATACTAACAGTAGCCATATAAATCAAGCAGAGTCTTTGTAATTACTATATTTTTACACAAATAACATACACCTTTCACATTAGTTCGCCAACTACACTCTCTTCTCCCCTCACGAGGTATTTTCATAAGCACTGCTTCGCCAATTTTTTTTTTTTTTTTACATGTAGCTGTAAAAAAATTAGCATAGCATGCTTGTGAAAATACCTCATGGGGGGAGGGCAAGATTGGCAAACAAATGTAGAAATACATTTAAAAATACAATAAAAATACAGTAGTAGTAAAATGCATTCTCACTAAGAAAATATTTAATTAATAGAAAAACTTAAAAAATAGAAACATCAAAACATTTGTAGAGTAGCTAACGAAGTGAACATTATCTGACTTAAATTAACTCCTCACTGAACCAAAAGCTTGCTCAATTTGGCAGCACATAGACTAAAATTGGAATGATACAGAGAAGATTAGCATGGCCTCTGTGGCAAGGATGACACGAAAATTCGTGAAACGTTCCAGGTTTTTTTGGAGCCTTGATGGCACAGTGGTTAAGAGCTTGGCTGCTAATCAAAAGGTTGGCAGTTTGAACCCAGCAGTGGCTCCTTGGAAACCCTATGGGGCAGTTCTAACCTGTCCTATAGGGTCTCTATGAGTTGGACTCGACAGCAACGGGTTTATTTTTTTGAACCAAAAGCAAATGCCATGACTGAAACATAGCTGCATCTCTCCAGTCCCTGACTAGTTACGTAAACTATGGAATCCCATGCTGATGTCTCTGTTTTAGTCCTATTTCAGGGACTATGCCACTCTTGGACAGTTTCTTGACCTCATCATGTCAGTATTGCTCTCATAAAATTGTATTTAATTTACTTCAGAGGTACTTCAGGAAACAAGTTCTTTTTTTAAAGCACTCTTAGATTCTGCATTCTGTAAGTCCAGATTATTATCATGCCAAGTTAGTACAAGGAGAAGAAGAAACTAAATAATGAGCCCCAACGATCAATAAATCTCAAGCCATAACGCATCCTACTAATACAATAACTGCACAAATGGCATTCCGTTGGCATGCCTCATTTCCTATTTATTCTGAATCCTTACATCACTTTTAACCAAATACAATTTTCCATAACCCTATTCACTAAACAGAAACCCTGGTGGCATAGTGGTTATGGCTATGGCTGCTAACCACAAAGGTTGTCAGTTCAAATCCACCAGGTGCGCCTTGGAAACCCTATGGGGCCGTTCTACTCTCTCCTGTAGTGTCGCTATGAGTGGGAATCAACTCGACAGCAATGGGATTTTTTTTTTTTTTTTTTGGTATTCACTAAACACCCCAGTGTTATATGAAGTCTTGTATTCTTCACTCTAATGGAAAAGATTATTCTCCCTGAACCCATCTAAGCCTTTTTATTATATAAATTCTCTAGTACCTTAAAAGTATGTTTAAAATGACTGCTGTCTGAGTTATCTGGTGCTGCTATAACAGAAATACCACAAGTGGATGGCTTTAACAAACAAAAATTTATTCTCTCACAGTCTAGGAGGCTACAAGTCTACATTCAGGATACCAGCTCCAGAGGAAGGCTTTTTTTTTTTTTTTTTTTGTTGGCTCTAAGAGAAGGTCCTTGTCATCAATCTTCCCCTGGTCTATAAGCTTCTCAGTGCAGGGACCCCAGGTCCAAAGGACAAACTCCACTCCTGGTGCTACTTTCTTGGTGGTATGTGGCCCCTTTTCTGTCTGCTCAATTCTCTCTTTTATATCTCAGAAGAGATTGACTCAACATACAGCCTAATCCTATAGAGTGAGTCCTGCCTCATTAACATAACTGCCTCTAATCCTGCCTCATTAATATCATAGAGGTTAAGATTTACAACATATAGGATAAACATATCAGATCACAGAATGGTGGACAACCACACAATACTGGGAATCATGACCTAGCCAAGTTGACACACATTTTTGGGTGACACAATTCAGTTTAATTTTTGCTATTTTTATCCCTAGCGGAGCTTTTATTCCCAATTCAAGTGTGAGAACTACTTTGCCTAATATCCTAAAGTCTTCTACACAAATCTTTCTTTTTTTTATTGTTGTAGTTAAATGAAGTTTACATTTCAGGTTAGTCTCCCATAGAAAATTTTATACATAAATTGTTATGTGACCCTAATTGCTCACCCCATTCTGTGACAGCACACTCCTCCTTTCTGCCCCTGATTCCCCATGTCCATTCAACCAGCTCCTAACTCTCTCTGCCTTCCCATCTCACCTCTGGACAGAAGCTACCCCTTTGGTCCCTTGTATCTACTTGAGCTAAGAGGTACACTTCTTGTAAGTATCACTTTATGTCCCACAGTCCAGTCCAATCCCTGTCTGAACAGTTGGCCTCAGAAATTGTTTTAGTTCTGGGCTGATAGAGAGTCCAGGGGCCATGCTTTCTGGGGTACCTCCAGTCTCAGTCAGACCATTAAGTCTAGTCTTCTTACCAGAATTTGAGTTCTGCACCCCATCTTTCTGCTGCTCCATCAGGGACTCTCTGTTGTCTACACAAATCTTTTCAGTAAAAAAAAAAGTTTTTTTACAATGTAATATTATTTTGGGGGAATATAAATTGTAGCTGAATTCTTTTAAGTATTTAAATCATTGCTACTTTAAGTTGCAAAAGCAAAAGGAAATTAGACTTTCATATTAATTATTGGAAATGGATGTTGAGAATTAGTAGCCGTTTATTTGTAAGATATTTTAGAGAGAAGGATTAGGACAATTGATCGAATAAACTACAACACTTTAGTTATTATGTACTTTTATCAAAGTGGAGGAGCCCTGGTGGTGCAATGGTAAAGTGCTTGGCTGCTAACCAAAAGGTCAGCAGTTTGAACCCAACAGGCACTCTGCAGGAGAAAGATGTGGCAGTCTGTTTCCATAAAGATTACAGCCCTGGAAACCCTATGGGGGCAGTTCTACTCTGTCCTATCGGGTCGCTCTGAGTCGAATCAAATAGAAGGCAACAAGTTTTTTTGGTGTTGTTATCAAAGTGGAGTCCCTCAGTGGTGAAAATGCTAACCGAAAGGTTGGAGGTTCAAGTCCACCCAAAGGCACCTCAAGAGAAAGGCCTGGTGATCTACTTCTGAAAAAGCAGCCATTGAAAATCTTACGGAGCACAGTTCTAGTCTGACACTCATGGGTTGCTGTAAGTCAAAGTCAACTTCATGGCAACTTTTTTTTTTAATCAAAGTATTTTAATTCTCTAGTATTCAGAATACCCAATTTTACTTACTTTCAAAACATCATTTAATTTTGATATCCTCTAAAGTTTTATAAATTCAAGACTATTTCTAAGCAATTATATCCCTAATAAATCTGCTTAACTGCCAACAGAACCAAATGCAAACGCCATGGCCACAGATGACATCTCGCCTACTTCAACTAATGTATGCCCATTAAAATTATGCTATTGATGTATGTTGGGTACTTTACTTTCTGGATTCATGGCATCTATATTCTTCTATAATAAAGTCTCACAATTGTCTACCCTCAGTTTTATTATTCACCTGGACTCAATGATTATTATCAGGCGAATAAAACCATGTCTCTCTACTCCTAAGATGTTGAATTTGATTTTACACTTGATTGGTTTAATTTATTCACTGATTATTCTGTTTTGCTTTATAGAAAACTCCACTTTGTGTTTTTAACCTCGTGTATTTTTGAGTGCTATTTGATGCTTTTATACTTTATTTGTGTAGTTTCTCACCTGTAATTTTTCCTGCTTTGAAATATTAGTGTCAGCAGCACACATAGCATGGGAGAAGTATAATTCTTTTTTTTTTTTAATTGTACTTCAGGTGAAGGCTTACAGAATAAATAGATTCTCATGAAACAGTAGTACACGTATTGTTTTATGACATTGGTTAACAACCCCACAACATGTCAACCCTCTAACTTCTCAACCGTTTTTTTTGGTGAAAATACACATAGCCAAAAATACACCATTTCAAAAATTTCTACATGCACAGTTCAGTGACATTGACTACGCTCTTCCAATTGTGCTGCTATTCTCACTTAAGATGAAGGCTTACAGAACAAACTAGTTTCTCATTTAACAGTTACTACACATGTTGCCCTATGACAATGGTTAACAATCTCACAACACATCAACAATATCCTTACTCAACCTTGGGTTCCCTTTCACCAGCTTCCTTGTCACCTTCTGCCTTCTGGCCCTTGTCAATGGACTACTGTACCTCATTAGTCCCATTTAGTTTTACGGGGCTGTCCACTACCAGGCTGAACGGTGAACCTCGAAGATAACTTCACCACTGAGCTAAAAGGTTAGTACTGGACTTGGTAGCTGTGGACCATTAGTCCTTTGGACGAATCTTTTCCTTGTATCCTGTTCTCTTCATTCTCCCTTGCTCCCGAAGGGATGAGACCAGTGGAGTATCTTAGATGGCCGCTCACAGGCTTTTAAGACCCCAGACACTACTCACCAAGGTAGAATGTAGAACATTGTCTTTATAAACTGTGTTATGCCAATTGAGCTAGATGTTCCCCGAGACCATGGTCCCCACAGCATTCTCACCCAGCAATTCAGTCCCTCAGGGAGTTTGGATGTGTCTATGGGGCTTCCATGACCTTTCCTTGTACAAGTTGTGCTGGCTTCCCCAGTATTGTGTACTGTCTCACCCTTCACCCAAGATACAACTTACTATTGACTATTTAGTATTCCCCCTCCCACCCCCCCATACCTGGTAACCAACAAAGATTGTTACATTTTGTCTGTGAACTTTTTCATGGGTTTTTACAATAGAGGTCTCATACAATATTTGTCCTTTTGGGATGGACTTATTTTACTCAGCATGATGTCCTCCAGTTTCATCCATGTTATGAGATGCTTCACAGATTCATTGTTGTTCTTTCTCCTTGCATAGTACTTCTTTGTGTGTATGTACCGTAGTTTGTTTATCCATTCATCTGTTGATGGGCATCTAGGTTGTTTCCATCGTTTTGCTATTGTGAACAATGCTGCCATGAACATAGGTGTGCATATGTCTATTCGAGTGACAACTCTTATTTCTCTAGGATATATTCCTAGGAGTGGGATTGCTGGATCGAATGGTATGTCTATTTCCAGCTTTCTGAGGACATGCTATATCATTTTCCAAAATGGTTGTATCATTTTGCATTCCCACCAGCAGTGCATAAGAGTTCCGATCTCCCCACAGCCCCTCCAACATTTGTTATTTCCAGTGTTTTTGATTCGTGCCAGTAATGCCGGGGTGAGATGGTATCTCATTGTGGTTTTAATTTGCATTTCTCTAATAGCTAGTGATCACGAGCATTTCCTCATATGTCTGTTGGCCATTTGAAAGTCTTCTTTGGTGAAGTGTCTGTTCATTTCCTTTGCCCATTTTTTAATAGGATTATTTGTCTTTTTGTTGTAGAGGTGTTGGATTTTCTTGTTGATTATGGAGATTAGACCTTTCTCTGACTTGTACTGTCCAAAAATTTTTTCCCAGTCTGTAGGTTCTCTTTATACTCTTTTGGTGAAGTCTTTTGAAGGGCACTGGTGTTTGATTTTTAGAAGATCCCAGTTATCTAGCTTATCTATTGGGGTTTGTTTGTTGATGGTTATGGTTTGTATCCTGTTAATGCTATGTATTAAGGCTTGAAGTGTTCGTCCTATTTTTTCTTCTATGAACTTCATAGTTTTAGGCTTTATATTCAGGTCGTTGATCCATTTTGAAGTAGTTTTTGTATATGGCGTGAGTTATGGGTCCTGTTTCATTTTTTTGCAGATGGATATCCAGTTTTGCCAGCACCATTTGTAAAAAAGACTGTCTTTTCCCCATTTGAGGGACTTTGGGCCCTTGTCGAAGATCAGGTGACTGTAGGCGGATGGATTTACATCTGGGTTCTCAATTCTGTTCCATTGGTCAATGTATCTGTCGTTGTACCAGTACCAGGCTGATCTGACTACTGTAGCTGTATAGTAGGTTCTGAAGTCAGGTAGTGTGAGTCCTCCAACTTTATTTTTCTTCTTCATTACTGCTTTACTTATTTGGGGCTCTTCCCTTTCCATATAAAGTTAATGATTAGTTTTTCCATCTCTTTGAAGAATGTTGTTGGTATTTGGATCGGGATTGCATGTATTTGTAAATTGCTTTGGGTAGAATTGTCATTTTCGTAATGTTAAGTCTGCCTATCCATGAGCATGGTATGTTTTTCCATTTATGTAGATCCCTTTGGGTTTCATGCAGTAGTGTTTTGTAGTTTTCTTTGTATAGGTCTTTTACATCCCTGGTCAGATTTATTCCTAAGTATTTTATCTTTTTAGGGGCTATTATAAATGGTATTGTTTTCCTGATTTCCTTTTCATCATTCTCCTTATTGGTGTATAAGAATCCAACTGATTTTTGAATGTTTATCTTGTATCCTGCTACTCTGCTGAATCTTTCTATTAGTTCCAATAGATTTCTCATGGAGTCTTTAGGGTTTTCTATGTATAGTAACATATCATTTGCAAACAGAGACAGTTTAATTTCTTCATTACCAATTTAGATGCCCTTTATTTCTTTATCTTGCCTTATTACTCTAGCTAGAACTTCCAGCACAATGTTAAATAGGAGTGATGATAAAGGGCATCCTTGTCTTGTTCCTGTTTTCAAGGGGAATGTTTTCAGCCTCTCTCCATTAAGAATGATGTTGGCCATTGGTTTTGCATAGATGCCCTTTATTATGTTGAGAAATTTCCCTTCTATACCTATTTCGTTGAGAGTTTTTATCAGGAATGGGTGTTGGACTTTGTCAAATGCCTTTTCTGCGTCAATTAAGATGATCATGTGATTCTTTTCTTTCATTTTATTTATGTGGTGGATTACGTTGATTGATTTTCTAATGTTGAACCATCCTTGCGTACCTGGTATGAATCCTACTTGTTTGTGGTGTATTATTTTTTTGATATGATGCTGAATTCTATTGGCTAGAATTTTGTTCAGAATTTTTGCATCTATATTCATGATATTGGTCTGTAATTTCCTTTTTTGTGATGTCTTTGCCTGGTTTTGGTATCAGTGTTATGCTGGCTTCATAGAATGAATTTGGAAGTGTTGCTTCCTCTTCTATGCTTTGAAATAGCTTGAGTAGTGCGGGTATAAGATCTTCTGTAAATGTTTTGCAGAAGTCTCCAGTGAAGCCATCTGGGCCAGGGCTTTTTTTGGTTGGGAGTTTTTTAATTACCTTTTCAATCTCTTCTCTTGGTGTGTGTCTGTTCAGATTTTCAACATCACTTTGTTGTAGTTTGCGTAGGCTGTGTTTTTCTAGAAATTTATCCATTTCCTCTAGGTTTTCACATTTGTTGGAGTATAGTTTTTCATAATATTCTCTTATAATCCTTTTTATTTCAGTTGGGTCTGTTGTAATGGCCCCCATTTCATTTTTTAATTGGGGTATTTGTGTCCTCTCCTGTTTTTCTTTTGTCAGTCTAGCCAGTGGTTTGTCGATTTTGTTGATTCTTTCAAAGGACCAACTTTTGGTTTTGTTGATTCTTTCTATTGTTTTTCTGTTCTCTATTTCATTTATTTCTGATCTGATCTTTACTATTTCCTTTCTTCTGGTGGTTGTGGGCTTTTTTGCTGTTCTCTTTCTATTTGTTTGAGTTGTGTAGTTAATGTTTTGATTTTGTCCCTTTCTTCTTTTTTGATACGTGCATCTGTTGCTATAAATTGTCATCTGAGGACTGCCTTTGCTGTGTCGTAAAGGTTTTGGTATGATGTGTTTTCATTCCGTTTGATTCTAGGAATTTTTTTGACTCCATCTCTGATTTCTTCTATTACCCAGTGATGTGTAAGCAGGGTATTATTCAGTTTTCATGTAACTGATTTTTTTTTTCCTTGCTCTTTCTATTGTTAATTTCTACCTTGATGGCATTGTGGTCAGAGAAGATACTTTGAAACATCTCAACGTTTTGGATCTTGTTGAGGATTTCTCTGTGGCCTAAGATGTGGTCTATTCTGGAGAACGTTCCATATGCATTGGAAAAGAATGAGTACTTTGCAGTGGTTGGATGGAGAGTTCTATATCTGTCTATGAGGTCCAGTTGGCTGACTGTGCCCTTTAAGTCTTCTGTATCTTTGCTTAGTTTCTTCTTAGTTGTTCTCTCCTTTCCTGAGAGTGGTGTGTTGAAGTCTCCTGCTATTATTGTGGAACTGCCAATTTCTCTTTTCAGTGTTGTTAGAGTTTGTTTTATGTATTACGGAGCCCTGTCATTGGGTGTGTAGATGTTTATTATGTTTATGTCTTCCTGATGGATTGTCCCCTTAATCATTCTATAGTGTCCTTGTCTTTTATGGTAGATTTTGTTTTAAAGTCTATTTTATCTGAGATTAGAATTGCCACTCCTGCTCTTTTTTGGTAGTTGTTAGCTTGATATATTTTTTCCAACCTTTGACTTTTAATAAATTCACATCTTTGTTTCTAAGGTGTGTCTCTTGTAGACAGCATATTGATGGATCCTGTTTTCTTATCCATTCTGTCACTCTCCATCTCTTTATGGGTGCATTGAGTCCATTTACATTCCGTGTAATTATTGATAGACGGGAGTTTGTTGCTGTCATTTTGTACTTTTTTTTGGTGCTGAAGTTTTCTTTGTTCTTCTTACTCTCTTGTGCTGAGTTACTTTTGTTTGTGGATTTTTTTTTTCATTTCTCTTGTTTTTGCAAGTTTTGTTTTTGCTGAGAGTTTATGTTTTTGCTCTTTTTTTAATGAGTATGTTTGTTAACTTTCTTTGTGGTTACCATGAGTTTTACCCTTCTCTTTCTAAGTTTGAAGTAGTCTACCATTACTTGGTATCGTCTTACCTTCCTCTCCATTAGAAGGTTCTATACCTACACCGTTTATTCCCTCTTGTATTGTTTAGGTTTTCTGTTATTTACTGATTAACTGCTCTGGTTACCTGTTGTATTTCTTTTGGTTTTGGATAGTCCTCAAACATTCATTTACTAGATTGTTATCTGGCTGGTATGATACTGTGTCCTAGATTCTGCCTGTGAGCTGAAGTTGTTTGTCCTCAGGGCAAAGAACTCCCTTTAATAATTCTTGTAAGTTGGTTTGACTTTTACATATTCCCTTAATTTCTGTTTATCTGGAAATGACCTAATTTCACCATCCAATTTGAACAAGAGTTTTGCAGGATATATTATTCTTCGCTGGCAATTTTTTTGTTTCAAGATTTTATATATGTCACCCCATTGCCTTCTTGCCTGCATGGTTTCTGCCAGATAATCTGAGCTTAGTCTTATTGTTTCTCCTCTGCATGTGACTTCTTGTTTTTCACGAGTTGCTCTCAGGATTCTGTGTCTGTCTTTGGTTTTGGCGAGTGTGATTATGATATGCCTTGGTGATTTTCTTTTGAGGTCTCTCCTATATGGGGTTCGTTGAGCTTCTCGGATGGCCAGCTTTTCATCTTTCATGATATCGGGGAAGTTTTCTGTCAGCAGTTCTTCAGTGATCCTCTCTGTGTTTTCTGTTTTCTCCCTCTGTTCTGGAACTCCAATCACTCGAAAATTTTTGCCTTTGATTGTATCCCACATAACTCTTAGGGTGTCTTCATTTTTCTTTGTTTTTTTTTCTGAGTTTTCCTGAAACAGTGTTCTATTCAAGTGTTTGTCTTCAATTCCACTGATCCTGTCTTCCACCATTTGAAATCTGCTTCTCAGCCCTTCTATGACACCATCCATTTCTCAAATCTTGTTGTTTATCTTTTGGATTTCTAGTTGTTGCCTTTGTATAATTTCTAGTTGTGAATTTATTTTGGCAGTTTGTTCCTGCATTATTTTCCTTAATTCTTCCAATTTTTTGACTGTATTTTCCATGAATTTGTCTATTTTTTCCCTCATGTTTGTTAGCTTTTTGCCGTAGCTCTTGGAGAATTCTGAGTATTAGAGATTTGAATTCCCTGTCAGGTAATTCTAGTGCCTTTTCTTCCACTGGAAAGTCATGTGGTGTTTTATTTTGGACACCTACTGGAACCATCATGTCCTGTTTTTGTAAATGTTTTGATATTGTCTACTGTCTTCGGGACATTCAGTAGTTATTTTTCTGGTTTATTGATTATAGATTTGTTTGTTTTGTCCCTTTTTTAAAAAAAATTTGGCTTTGAGCAGGCAGACTGTGTGTTCTTTGTTGTTTACTCATCTGTGTGCACAATACTTTTTCCCTCCTTCTCCAATTGGCAGGGTCAGTCACTCAGATATGGTATGGCAGGGCAGGTCTAGCTAAAGAGGAGTTACTGGGACAGGTTGTTTGTGGCACTTACTGCTGCCACCAGGGCAGGTCGGTAATCAGCGCAGGGCAGGTTCCAGTAGGCCGTGCCTGTGCTGCTTGGTGGTGTGATGTTAAGTACACAGTGCAGGTAGATAGGATGTAGCGGGGAGATTGTTATGTGTGGAGCTAAGATGGATATGGGAGAGAGGAGAGAGGAACAGAGTAGAGAGGAATAGGAGCCAAAAACATACAAACAAACAAGAAAGAATGCTAGGGGAGCTTGCCGTTGGAGTGTAGAGATGAGAGACTATGAAATGGAGAAAAACAGAAAGGGGAAGAGGAAGAAAAGAAAAGAAAAGAATGAATAAATAAAAATCAGAAAGGTTAAAGAACCGCAAACTTCCCAGGGATCCCACCAGTGCATCTATGAGGTCTGGGGAAGTCACTCTCAGTTGTTGCAGTACAGCCTGGCTAGAAGACACAGAGATATACAACGCGAGGTATTCATGGAACAGAAAGAGAAGGAAAGTATAGGGAGACGAGAAACTGAGTAATGAAGAAAGAGAAAAAGGGGAAAAGAGGGAAAAGAAAACAAAACATATTAAAAAAAAAAAAAAAAGAACAAGAAAAGCCCCCAAAAAAACAACAACAACAAAAAAATCCAATGAAAAAAGAAATGCTCTCAGGGATCCCTCTGCACGTCTGTGCAAGCCGAGGGGGTAGCTCCTTGCCACACAGCAGCACCACCTGGCCATAAAGGGCTCCCAACTCAAGAAAAGGAAAAGAAAACAAACAAACAATTCAAAACAAACAAATGAACAAAAGCCCCGGGTTCCCACCAGTGCAGCAGCCCAGACCGGGAAGCAGCTCCACACTTGAACGGAGCTCCACAACCCTATAGGAAGAAGCAAAGATGGCGCACGGAGCCAGGTATTTGAAAGAAAGGAGGGGGAGGTGGTGAGAGGTAAGGAAGAAATCAAAAGAAGCAGGAAAAAAAGCAACGCCAGCATCCAACAAATGGCACTCAGAGAGCCAGCTAGTGTGGGCTGGTGGAATCCAAGCAGCTGGTGTTTCTCGGACAAGAGACTGTGTCCGCAGGAAGCAGAGGGGGCCGAGTGTGGGTGAAGAAGGGTAGGGAGTGGGAAAGCGTATATCACAAATTACCGGAGCTCTGTAGCCCCTCCAGAAGAAGCAAAGATGGCACATGGAGCCAGGTATTTGAGCGAAAAGAGGGGGAGGTGGTGAGAGGTAAGGAAGAAATCAAAAGAAGCAGAAAAATGCAACACCAGCAGCCAACAAATGGCACTCAGAGAGCCGGCCCGTTTGGGTGTGTGGAATCCAAGCAGCAGGTGTTTTCCCAGACAAGAGATTGTGGCCATGGGAAGTAGAGGAGGCCAGGTGGGGTTGAAGAAGGGTGGGGGCAGGGAAAGCGTGTATCACAAATTACTGGTTGTCTTGACTCCCACTGAAAGCTCTGTGAAGCTGCTTTCTTGTACCCCCTGTTTGCTGGTCTCTGATAGGAGTCCTAGATGGCGGATCCATGCTGCATTAGCTGGTAGGGGACCTCTGCATGAATCTCTCCTCACTCTCCGTTCTCTGTCAGTTTTCTCACTCCATTTGGTGCTTGGCTGAGATCTTTATCTCTTCATTTGATGTTTTAGGGTTTCAGGATTGTTGTATTCTCTGCTCAGCTTAGTTTTTCAGATCTTTGCTGTGGAGGGACGGCGTGGTGCTTCTGCCTAGAGTGCCATTTTGCCCCAGAGAAGTATAATTTGTATTTGTTTTCTTGGTGCATCAGATAACTGAGCACAATGCTGAGGAGGTAATATCTGTAATCTATCGACTATGTGGCTTCACACATGAGAAAATGGACAAATGTTGCATCCCTAAACACCAGTTCCATATGGTAATGGAATATTAGAAACTCAATTTTATTGCTAACTTGGAGTGTGATCTTCAGTAAGTCTTTTCTTTTCTATCAACCTCATTTCCTAATTTTTAAACTATTTCATCACCCACATCCTTTCTGGCCACTGGAGAATCATAAGAGATAGCAGATAAATCAAGCAAATCTTCCATCAATACTAAGAGAGGCAGCCCCATGTAACCTTGCACATGTTACTCAACTCGACCTCCATGCCTCAATTTCATCCTCTGTTGTGGGTGGAAACCCTGATAGCATAGTGATTAAGAGCTATGGCTGCTAACCAAAAGCTTGTCAGTTGGAATCTACCAGGCGCTCCTTGGAAACCACGTAGAGCAGTTCTACTCTGTCGTTTAGGGTCTCTATTAGTCGGAATCGACTCGATGGCAACGGGTTTTTGGTTTGGACTATATAGGTATGATAATCATGCCTACCTCATAGAGTTGTTGATTATATCAGTTAAAACATGTAAAACATTAGTGCCTAACAGATAAACCAAAACCACCAAACCCATTGCTATCAAGTCGATTCAAACTCATAGCGACCATATAGATCAGAGTAGAACTGCCCAGTAGGGTTTCCAGGGCTGTAATCTTTAGGGAAGCAGACTGTCACATGTTTATCCTGAGGAGCGGCTGGTGGGTTTGAACCACCGACTTTTCAGTTAGCAGCTGAGTGCTTGACCACTGTGCCACCAGGGTTCCTTTGCCTAGCAGATAATAATGCTCAATTTTTGTTAGGTGCAATCGAGTCAATTTCAACTCATAGTGACCCCATATGAAAGAGTAGAATTTCCTCATAGAGTTTTCTAAGCTGTTATCTTTACAGAAGCAAATCACCAGATCTTTCTCCCACAGAGCCGCTAGGTATGTTTGAACCCCGAATCTTTCAGTTAGCAGCCAAGCACGTAATCATTATGCCACCAGGACTCATTTAATGCTCAATATATATTAGGAGTTATTAGTTCTAGATTGTGATTTAATGTTTATGTTCTTTACACTAGAACTTAGGAGCATGGTATTCAAATGATAACAGCATATCTTTATACATCTGACTCATTGTAGAATTTATCATTTGAAAAATTATGATCTTAATACCCATTGAAAACCAAACCTGTTACCGTCGAGTGGATTCCGACTCATAGCGACCCTATAGGACAGAGTAGAACTGCCCCATAAGGTGTCCAAGGAGCGTCTGGTGCATTCAAACTGATGACCTTTTGATTAGCAGCCATAGCTCTTAACCACAGCACCACCAGGGTTTCCGCTGTGATCTTAATAGCATAGCTGAAAATATTCTCCTATTTTAGTCTCAGTTGTTCACTCCATTGACTTCCCAGTACCTTGACTTGTCTAAAAAATCTTAACTCCAAAATCCCCTATCATTTTGGTTCTGTGTATTTTATCTCATCCATTTTCTCCCTGGCTTTTTAAGTCTGCCCAAACCCAAGCAGAGTAGCTTATTATTCCTACCCTCAGGGTAAAGACATCAAAAATTTTAGCAGATTTGCTATGGGACTCATTCGACCTGCATCTTCTCTCCTTGTTTGAACAACTAGGCAGCCTCTGTTCTAGTTTTCAGATGTACACATAAACCAAGCACTTTTTAAGATTTCTCTAGTTCAGTAGAGGTTTTAATTTTTTTAATGGCTTCTAGAGAGCAGTGTCTTGGCATACAATGCTCGAAGATATATTTTTACAATAGAAAGTATTCAAATTGATTTTATGTTATCTCCATTGATACTGTTTAGCAGCTACTGTAGAACTGGGGCATAATAGTGTTGTCAGTTTGTATGTGAATGTGATAATGCTTGCCTTAGTATCCTAGTTGATCTTTAGAAAAAGCATTCATGTGTGCAGGTAGTATTTATTTCTCTTACTTTGTCCTTTCTTTACTTATTTGGTTAATATTTTTGTTAATATTTATTCTCATAAGCACTTGTGAGCAATGATCTTCTTAAAGCTTATTGACCTAGATATTGCATATGTTCTGAGCCACAGTTTATGAAATTATAATGTAAGATAGTATATGTATGCAGAGTAAACAAGTAAAGCCAAAGGTTAAATTATAAATCAGATGAAATTTCATCTGAATAAACATTGCTTTGTAAGCCAGAGAAATTTTTGTTTTAAACTCTCCTTATCAATGTACAGTTTCTGGCAATTTGTTAAACTACAAGCTTGGAAAAAAAATGCATGAAAGGTCAAGTTGCTCATAAAAGCATTACTGAAATGACAGAAACAATTACACAGTATAGAAGAAAAAAAAAAAAGAAGTTAAACATCCATTTATGAAAAGTTACCTCTGTACCTTGGTTCTGTTTCCTAAAGTCATGGAATTCATGATTTCCAGATTGTTATGTATTGAGTTGTGTCCCCCAAAAATGTGTGTCAACTTGGTTAGGCCATGATTCCCAGTATTGTGTGATCATCCATCATTTTGTCATCTGATATAATTTTCCTGTGTGTTGTAAATCCTACCTCTATGGCGTTAATGAGGCACAGGATTAAAGGCAGTTATGTTGAGGCAGGACTCAGTCTACAAGATTAGGTTGTATCTTGAGTCAATCTCTTTTAATATATAAAGGAGAGAAAAGAGCAGAGAGACAGAGGGACCTCATACCACCAAGAAAATAATGCCAGAAGCAGAGTGCATCTTTCGGATCCAGGGTCCCTGTGCTGAGAAGCTCCTAGATCAGGAGAAGATTGATGACAAATATCTTTTTCCAGAACTGAAAGAGAGAGAAAGCTTTCCCTTGGAGATAGCACTCTGAATTCAGACTTCTAGCCTCCTAAACTGTGAGAGAATAAATTTCTCTTTTTTAAAGCCATCCACTTGTGGTATTTCTGTTTTAGCAGCACTAGATAACCAAGACACAGATCTACATAGATAGGCTACGCTTTAAGGATAGAGTACGCTCTTGGAGAAAATGATCTTTTGGAAAATGATCTCAAGATTTCGGTAAGCTTTTTGGTTTTACCAGTTTTTGTCAAGTGCCTATTAGATGCTTCGGAGTCCTGGTGGCACAGTGGTTAAGAGCTTGGGCTACTAACCAAAAGGTTGGCAGTTTGAATCCACCAGCCAGCTCCTTGGAAACCCTACGGGGCAGTTCTACTCTGTCCTATAGTGTCATTATGAGTCGGAATCAACTCAATGCCAACAGGTTTTGTTTTTTGTTTTTTTTTATTAGATGCTTCTGCCTGGAAGTTATCATATCACAATGGAGAAAATACAGACTTTGGAGCCCAAGAATCTGGGCTTGAAATCCTGACTGTACAACTAAATAGCTGGTCACTTTGGGCAAGGGGAAAAAACTCTGTTGAAGTGTCAAAAGCTGTAAATGTAATTTAAAAAATCTTCACCCCTTGAACTGTCATGATGATCACCTGCTTGGCACATAGTAGTTCCTCAAAAGTGCTGTTTCCTTTCCCCTCTCCCCTGGATGTAATAATCAGAGTGAAACTATTACAGATTTTTAAATAGAGAAGTAACAGTGAAATAACTATATTAGGTCATTTTACCTGGAGTTGCAGTTATAGGCAGATTTAGATTGGGGAGAAAATCAAGTTGCATGCTTTTTTGTTTTTCTTTTCAAATTATAATGAGACAGTGTGAATTAAAAGAACAATTAAGAGATCCTTTGGGGATCTTTTTAAAATGATCTTCCTCCGTAGATCCAGTTGACTAAATTTCTGATAGGGCCTGAAGATAAGAATACTTAGAAAATCCCTCTAGTTTAGGAACCTGTGAGCTAGAATAATGTTCCTCCATTGGTCCAGGATCCTTGTTCTCATTATCCTTTAATTTTTGCATATGATGACTGGTTCCTAAGTGCCATTTTGGCCCATTCTAGATTAACCAGGTTCTTTTTTATCAGTACAGATATGAACATTTAATAGGGTGCTCAGGTTTGCTTTCTGCAAATGTTCATTGATCATGTTTGGTTTGACTTTATCAGAGACTTTTCTATCTGAGTTGCTGTGCTGATGATACTCTTTATAAGCCGCATATATTTTTATTACAAATTTTCTGATTGTTGGTACTTTGAAATGGCCCTGAGCAACATTTTGTAAATGTTAACTATTGATAAAATGGGCTGAAAGTTCCTAAAAGACTAGTGGTTTCCAATATGACGAGAGCAGCTTTTAAACCGATTAATAAAACACTACCCCAATCACCAAAACTTCATTTTCTCTAGGATTCTTTTCCTATGATTTGCTAGCAAACATTCCACTACAACTATAAAGATTAAAAGGACAAACAGTGACTTACTCAGCCATGGATCTTAGCTTAATCTTTGTAGTTCAAACTTTTAATTATTTCTATGTAGGGATCATCAGAGGACAGAAGGGAAGATCTTTTAAAAATTTTATTGATGGTGGTTAACTCTTTGGATTAGTTTCTACTTCAAAGCCTTTCCATGTAGCTCAATCTCTTTTCCTCATTTTCAATCACTTAAACTTCCTTCCTTCAAAACCCTCTTAAAATTTCACTGCCTTCAAAGAACCGTTCTTTATGAACTGCGCCACCTCTGATCACTCCATTAATCCACAGTTTCCATCGTGAGCAAACATTTTACACAGTGTTTATTGGTGTATGTTTTTATGAGATAAACATAATATTTTATGTCATTTTATCTTCTTACCAATCCCAGCAAGATTCCACGGTCAAATATAGGTCTATTTAAAGTTTCTTTGTAATTTTTCCATTACTCAGTAGATTGATTTGCACATTGTGATCTTGGAATAACTATCTGTGGAATAATTATTCTTTATTTTTATGAATATGAAAGGAATCTCAAAAAGTAGAAGTGTAGAAAGAGAGCCGACAAAAAATTGTTTTAAACAAGAAAATTTATAAATTGAAACTGGTTTTTAACCTAGCCCTAAAGGGTAGGTAAAGACTTGAAGTCATTCTATTCAGGCAGTGGAGTCCAACTGAGCCTTGTTGTTTTGCAGCTCTACCCAGGGCATGGGAAATGGACTTGCAAGATGTCAAGCAGGGCAGATGGTGGAAAGTCTTAAAACACAGCAGACAAGAATGCATGCTTGATCTGGAGAATTAGAAGGAGTCATTGGTGGGTGTGATATAGTCACTGCAGTGTGATTGGCAGACTATTTGGTTGATAATTTGCAGGACAGATTAGAAATGTGTGAATCCCTCAAAGAAAGGATATAGGGTAACCAAGATCTGAAAAAACATTACAAAACAAAAGGGTTACACGTCTTCATCCACAAAGAATCCTGCTAGCTTCCTTACAGGACCTACTGGGAGACAGCAAAATTCCTTAGTGTGAGGAAGGACAACTCTGGAGAGGTCAGCACAGGAATTGTATTTCATCTCAGAGTTAATTGAGTTCTATTGAAGTACTTGATGTGAAGCTGTCTGTTTACGTAAGCTTTTCAAGTTAAACTAATTAAACCAATAGATTATAATAAATGTAACTATTTTGGTGATTATACTGATAACCATTCAAAATGACTGTATTTCTCTTATTTAGTAGTATTGACACTCTAATGGTGGCACAATGGCTAAGCACTGGCCTGCTAACTGAAAGGTCTGCAGTTCGAACCCACAGGCAGCTCTGTGGGACCTGGTGATCCGCTTCTTAAAGATTACAGCCTAGAAAACCCTATGGGGCAGTTCTACTCTGTCACATGGGGTCACTGATTTGGAATCAACTCGAGGACACCTAATAACAGCAACAGTATAGTTCAATGTAATTGTGTCATAGCACTTACTTATAGAATACTTTTTTTTTCCTTCTTGTTTAAGAGATGCCTGAGAGGCTTTGAAGATTGAAAGTATTTGTGTGCAGCTCTGTAACTTACAATTTTTAAAACTTGATATAAATTAAACAGTCCATAGAAAGAAAAGGGACTAAAAGAGCATTATAGAGTGCCGTATGTCCTGGGACTTTTGCTTAACACTGTGAGCAAAATATTCCATATTATAATTTTCAATTAAAAATTTTTATTGAGGCCCAAAAGATGGTATAAATAATTTTCAAAATATAAACTATAAGATTTAATAATCATAATTCCATAAAATGACTTTTCCTGTAATTTTTGTATTTTCTCACAACCTTAGCACTTTAAAAAATACAAAATCATTGAATGATCAAGCTTATGTTATCAGTTTAGTGTAATGACATTTTACCTCTACCAACTTGCTAGCCCATTTATAAACAGAATTAGGAAAAAATGATTAAGCGCATTAATTCAAGTTGATTAGAATACAGTGATTTATAGTGGAGTAGATCCATTCCCATAGTGGTATGGAAGGGACGGTCAACTCCTCCACAGGCAGGTGTTAAAAGTAGGCATGGTACCATTGTTATAGATAACATTTTTTGGCTGTGTGCCAGACACAATGCTAGGCCCTTAACATTTAAAAAATTAAAAACTGTCATTTAATGCTCACAACAAGATGCTATCACTAGCTTCCATTCTACAGACCAGGAAACTGAATCTTAGAATGGCTAATTCATTATCTCAAGAGCACGTAGCTGGTAAATAGTTGAGCTGGAATTTGAACAGGACAATTTGACTTCTAATTACTAAAAGCATAAATTTGGAGGAGGTGAAATTAACATTGTAGAAAATTTAAAGCTCAAAAACAGTTCAGAGGAATGAAGTCACAAGAACTATTGAAAACTGGACATATAAAATAAATCTGGAGAAGGAAAAAATGAGTAAAACTTTGTTTAATCTCCAGTAGTGCCAAAGACAGATATTATTTGAATTTTCTAGAGTTTCTAAAGTGATTTCTAGAAACATAAGCCAGTTCACAGCTTAGTCACTGAAAATAAACAAAGCAGGTTACTTTGGCACTTTCAGGCAGACAAACAAAAGGATAACAAGAAAGAGCATAAAAATGTTTATTTCACTTAAGTTAAGACAACATGTCTTATATCTTTATTCCTAAAGTACATATGCATATACATTACTTATAATATATACACATAAAGAACACACATAAAAATGTGCCATGATAGTTGATGTTAAACAAGGGCAGAAGTCACAGGTCCCATGCTGAGCTTGATAGAGAATAAACAACACCCTTTTTCTCTGCCTATCCCTAAGTGAAGACCTTCACCAAGTTATTAGGAGGGAAAATTTTGTGCATTTAAGTAACTGAGAAACGCTTGCCTTATGTTCTGCTCATTGCATGAGCAATTTATACTAAGGGTGACTTAAATTCAGTGAAACAAAAAAAGAAAAAACACAGTTATGGTTGACCTCAGACCTAATTTTTCATCATTCATTTCCAACAAATTGTGCTCTTTACTACACTGTATTAGAATGGGTTCTATCTCAAATACAAAGTTAGAGCTTGTATTATTGGCTACAGCAGGGCCTGGAATTGGAAAGTAGATGCTGCCAGGGGAAAGGAGGCAGCCTTTTACCTCAAGGTCAACCAATTCATTTTGCTCAGGTCATAAAGGAATGAAAACACAGACAGAGCCTTGAGATAACAAAATGAAGAAAGAAAGACTACATGGAGGAGAGCGTAATGAGAACATAAAAGACAAGCTCATTAAGAACAGAAAGGATTTTGAAGAAAGTGATGAAAAAAGGAGGAAAACCTGTAAATCATAATGTGAAGAACCTAGATAGCTTAAAAATATTTAAAAGTCCATGAGTAAATAAACAGAAACAAGGAAAGAACAAGTAAGGCTAAAGATAATATTCATATTATAAATTGGTTATAAAAGTTGATGATGTTGTTAGATGTCAAGTCAGTTCCAACTCATAGCGACCTTATGTACAACAGAATGAAACACTGCCTGGTCCTTCACTATCCTCGCAATCATTGCTATGTTTGAGCCCGTTGTTGCAGCCACTGTGTCAATCCATCTCACTGAGGGTCTTTCTCTTTTTCACTGACCCTCTACTTTACCAAACATGATGTCCTTCTCCAGGGACTGGTCCCTCCTTGTAACATGTCCCAAGTATGTGAGACGAAGTCTCGCCATCCTTGCTTCTAAGGAGCATTCTGGCTGTACGTCTTCCAAGACAGATTTATTCATTCTTCTGGCAGTCCGTGGTATATTTAATATTCTTTGCCAACATCATAGTTCAAATGCATCAATTCTTCTTCAGTCTTCGTTATTCGTTGTCCAGCTTTCACATGCATATGAGGCAATTGAAAATACCAGGGCTTGGGTCAGGTACACCTTAGTCTTCCAAGTGACATCTTTGCTTTTTAACACTTTAAAGAGGTCTTTTGCAGCAGGTTTGCCCAGTGCAATACTGTATTTGATAAAGGTTGATAGTAACCTAACAATTAAAAATGTGTAAGTACCACCGATTTTACAGAGAAGCAAGGTATATCCTGGGATTTTGGGTCTCTTTGTTCAGTTGTCCAACACAGATTTATTGTGACAGTCATTGAACCAAGATGTAAAGACATTGATAAGACACAAACCTAACCTGAAGGTGCTCATAGGCCAACAGGGCTAAGAGGTGTGTAAATAGCCAGTTACAAAAAGTCTTAAAAGTGATATGTCTGTGATGCTGTGGGAGTAGAGATAATGGAGCACAGCTCCATGTGGGGAATTTAAGAAAATCGAAGACGGTTAATAGAGGTAGAAAATCCAGTCCTAAAAGATGACTTAGCAAGAACATGGGGCCAACCAGCAGGGAGAACATATGCAAAATGGCAGAGGAATGAGAAAGCACATCACTTCATGGAAAAGCAAGTACACTATGTAGCTAGAATGTAGGGAAAACATTAGGCAGTGGCAGAAGATGAGGACTTTCTATGCCCTGGTAATGACTGTGGTGATCAAATTTGCATTTTAGAAACATGCCCTGGGGGTCAGGGTAGATAATGGACTACAGGCAAAATGTGATGGATGCAGCAGGGGACCTGAGGAAACTGCAGTGGACTGGAAGAGAGCATGAATTCAAGAGATACTTAGTAAACTGAACAAATCAAACTCAGTACCTGGTTGTGATGACAGAGAGAGTGGAGAGATTTAGAAACTTCCCATTTAAAATGAAGAGATGTATAGCTTCTCTTCAAGAAGGTGAATGAAGAAAGAGTTAGAAGACTCAGTTCCTGGGACTTCTACTTCATTAAGCTGACTGAGAGTGATACTGGTTCTACATATATTATGGTTGTTATGAAGTTCAAATAAAAGGGTTTTATGAAAATGCTTTCTAGAATGGCCCATATAAATACGAGACTCCACTCTTTTTCCATTTGAATTCTTTTTTGGAACAAGATTATTAATAAATAAATATGTAGATATGTTTGACTATCAAAAGTCAATCAACAGATTAATAGATAAACAAAGTATGGTGTATACATACAATGGAATATTACTCTGCCTTAAAGAGAAATGAAGTCCTGATACATGATACAAGATGGATGAACCTTGAAAACATTATGCTGAGTGAAGTAAGTCAGTCCCAAAGGACAAATATTATATGATCTCACTTAGATGAAATACCTAGAGTAGGCAAATGTATAGAGATCAAAGTTTAATAGTGGTTATGGGGGGTACAGGGATTATTGTTTAGAAAGCAGTGAGTTTCTGTTTATGGTGACAGAAATTTGGAATATTGGTGATGTAATTGGTGCCACTGAATTGTACAAATGAAAAATGTTGAATTGGCAAATGTTATGTTACATATATTTCTACCAAAAAAAAGTAAATGTGAACTTTCAAGACAATTTCTTAAGAATGCAAAAAATATCAACAAATCAATTATAATTCTCAGGATTACTGTAGAGTTTGTATAGATCTGGCAAGAGAAATCTAACCCCAAAATTACAATACTGGGGACTCTAAATAATGTGCTTTTTGATTTTGTTTCTGTATCCGGTCTCTCCCTGCTTTAATTTCTCCTTCCTGCTTAGCCAACTGTCAATTCTATTGCATTGATGAGTTTCTACTTACAATGCCTTCTAGAGGTGCATTGCATGTACTACTACTGTGACTTTTAAAATCATTCATAATAATCTGCACATGTCTAAGATTAAAAAGAAATGAGAATGATACAAGAGGTATTTAAGGAATGGAGACAAAGAATAATTATATGTCTTATATTAAAACACAATTAAGTATAATTTTGAACTTATTAACTTTTGTATTCTTAACACCTAAACTATAAAAACTTTGAAAAGAAGAACTACAGCTTATGTTTTATATTAGTTTTAATCTCTAATACAATGAATGCAATAAGCTTTCAGTATATACTTTTACAAAAGGGGAAAAAGAAAATCTATCCTCTGATTTCAGTTCTCAGTTTGTTTTATTTCTATGGAAATCTTCATGGATTTTTAGTGTAATTACCAAAAACAGATGTTTAATTCTCTTAGCCTGGTAATGTGAGACAGAGTAAAATAGAAAGGGGCATTTTGGAAGAGAAGTAGGTGGTGCTCATGTAAATAGACCAAATAAGGGAAAATTTTGGAGTGAATTTGAAAATATCAATAATGTATGTTTAAGCTTTTTAAAAGAATAAATTATTAAAAATATGTCCTTATAATTGCATTTGGGAAAAAAATAAATTAAATGAAGGCACACCCACTTAAACTTTTAAGTCTTGTTTTGAGCTCATAAAAATAAATAAAACCAAGCACTTCCATTTTATTTCTCAACCTATTGCACAGGGCATCACACACAAGTTTAAACCAGTTAGACATGCTTCAGTTAAGGCTTCAAAGTAAGATATAAGCTGTAAGATGTAGACAGTGGTTCATTCATTTAGTTCTGTTATATGTTTCATGTAAAATATATCCTTTGGCAGGTTAGGTTAAAATACCTGAAGCTTCTTGGGGAAAAATGAGCTATATAAATGCAAGACAGTCTTTTGAAACTATTTGTTGGTAAATGTATACCAAAAAACAGTATATTTAATACACAACGGCGTGCATGACAGAATCCTAAACGTTTTTGACATCACATTCAGAATCTGGCTAAGAAATTGTCTTCAGACAGACGAAAGAAGAAAAACAAGCTGCATTGGCCCATGCCTGTATCAGTGGTAGTACTACATTGGTCACAGTAGTGATCATCAGATGTATCCACCCGGATTGAATGGCTTGCACACCCAGAAAATCAAAACCTCAGATGGTTCTATACTGGGGACATCTGGTAGTTGAAAATATCCCAATAGTAGAGCAGGTAATACAGAATTAGGGAATTTCCTAAGTGGAAAAGTAGTGTGGTGGCACAATGGTTAAGTGCCTGGCTGGTAACCCAAAGGTTGGCAGTTCAAACCCACCAGCAGGAGAAAAGACCTGGTGATCTGCTCCTGTAAAGATTACCAAACAAAAACCAAACCTGTTGCCGTCGAGTCTGACTCATGGTGACCCTCTAGGACAGAGTAGAACTGCCCCATAGGGTTTCCAAGGAGTGGCTGGTGGACTTGAACTGCAGAGCTTTTGGTTAGCACCTGAGCTCTTAACCACTGAGCAACCAGGGCTCCCCCATAAAGATTATAGTTGAGAAAACTCTATCCAGCAGTATTACTCTGTCACAGGGAGTTGCTATGAGTTGAAATGGACTCTACAGCACCTAACAACAAGAAGAAATGGTAAACATCCCAATAATAGTGATATATTTCTGTATATGGAAAGAGTATAAATTACCCTAATATTTGGGTATGTGCATGTTGATGAATTTACTACTGTCTGTTTTCTGAAGTGGAACCCTGCTGGTGCAGTGGTTAAGAGCTATGGCTGCTAACCAAAAGACCGGCAGTTCAAATCCACCAGGCGCTCCTTGGAAACCCTATGGGGCAGTTCTACTCTTGTCTTATAGGGTTGCTATGAGTCAGAATCGACTAGAGGGCAACAGCAACAAAGGCAAGTCTCTAAAGTAATGTCATGCAAAACAATTCTTATCTAAACAAAATAATGTCATTTATCAATCAAAAACAAGTTTTAATGTGAGGAAGAGGTATGAAATTACTTTCTGCTGCTCTTATTAGTAGAGACCTTATTTCCAGGGTCACTCCTTATATAAGAAAATAAGATAAAAGCCACAGCTTCAGAAGGTAGCTGTAGATGATGAATTATGGAGTTGCCACTGATAGTCAAAGGTCCAACTTTTTTTTTTCCCTGAAGTTTTCCAGATGACCTGTTCCTGGAATGCTGAGGATGTAGCTTAAAAAAAGCATAATTCTTAAGGGTTCTAGTTTGTGGCCAATTAGGCGAGTTAATTAAAGCTTTCACTGAAAGCAGAGTCAAATATCTGAATAATCCCATATTCTCACAGATCCATTGCTGTTTGTTCAATAGACATAAGCTGAAATATCTGACTGTGGCCATGTCAACAATGCACACTCTTTTTGTATTTGAGGCACTGTGTGGCTGGCACGATGCATCATGGTGTTTATTTCCTGACTTCTTTGTAGACAAAGGCTAATTCATTATTAACTGTCTGGGCATCTTCAGTTCTAAGACTGTTAAAAGACAGTTAAAAGGTAGATTGAGAAATTGGTTAGGTCTCAATTCAAAACTCTGCTCGTTTAGTAAAAATCTGCTATTTGAGAAAGCTTACAAACTTTCTGAGTCTCAATGTCCTTTGTAAGTAAAAAATAGATATTAATACTTATGTTAGAAGGTTGGAGCCCTGGTGGTGCAGTGGTTAAGAGATCGGCTGCTAACCAAAAGATCGGCTGTTCAAATTAACCAGTGGCTCCCTGGAAACCATGTGGGCCAGTTCTGCTCTGTCCTGTAGGGTCACTATTAATGGGAATCAACTCGACAGCAATGGGTTTTGGTCAAAAGGTTGTTGTGAGAATTAAATGAGATTATGTACATAATATTCATATCACAGTGCTTGACACAAGATGGACAGTCAATAACTATTCATTGAATGAATGTTTTTATCACATATACTCGGTGTAAAGTGTAGAAGGAAGTTCTGCAGAGAAGCAAATGATACTACGTATAAGATCAAAATGAATTTGTTTTATACAGCTGTTCCTGATTCTAACTGAGCCACAAGCTAACAAAGGAAGAAAAATCCTAGAGAAATGTTTGTTGGATTTTACGAGCATATGAATCAGCTGGTGATCTTTTTAAAAAATTCAGGTTCGGATTCAATATGTGGGATATGGGAAGCTGTATTTCCAGTAAACTCAAGGTGATGTGTATGCTGCCTTCCCACTGGCTAAACTTTAGCAATATCCTAGAGAATTCGAATACAGTATATGGCAATTTAAGAAATAACTGGACTTAGATCCATATTTATCTAGTCCAACATTCTGTTTCCTGGCACAATAGCTTAAAATTAATTAATTAATCTATTCATTTAACAAGAATTATTTAGTGTCTAGTCTCTGTCAGATACTTCCTAGGTACTGGGTACAAAGTAATGAACAAGACAGATAAGGATCATGCCCTCATTGGGCTTTTAGTCTAGTGGTAGGGCCAGACGGTATATACATCTAATCAGATAATCAATAAAAACAGTTTCTGAATGTGATTAAAACTATGAAGAAAATAAAATTACTGTGAGAGTCTGTAGATGGTCAATGAAGTCTTCTCTAGGGAGGAGACAGTTGAACGGAGACCTGACTGTTGAGAAGCAGTTTGCCATGTAAAGATCCAAGAGTTTCACGTAAAGGAAAAGTTCAAAGGCTCTGAGGCAACAATGAGCTTGGTTCATAAGAGGAAAGGGAAAAGAAAACAAAATAAAACATCATGGTTAGGACATAATGCCATAATGTAAATGGGAGGGAGTGATGGGCTTGAGATCAGAGAGGTCAGCAGACAAGAACACGCATGGGGAGAGCACAGTAAGGGCTGAAAACATCAGGGAAATCTTGGTGGAAAAGGTTGCATCTGAAGTGGGTCTTAATGTTTTCACAGCGGTTTAAGGTATGCTCCGTGGGTTTAAGTAATGTGCCTTCAGGAAAAAAAAGACAGCTGGCTAAGCAGAACAACACAAATGAAAAAGAGCTAAATAAGATATGGGACACAAATAGAAAAAAAGAATAACTCAAAAAGCAAGAAAGGTTAATGTTGTACATTCCTTAAGTAAACACTACAATAATCAAAAATATATCACTTATGCTATGCAAGCTAATCTAATAACATATGTGTAGGAAACTCTCATTTGCTGCAGAACAAATTAAAATTTTCCAAGTAGAAACAATTGAGTAACTGCTAGAGAAAGCATAAAACTCTAACTCTTGGTTAACTATAGACTGTATCCTCACCTTGCCTTGCTTTCCACAGAACATTGGAAACATAAATGAGAGAGGGTAGATGGTACAATTAAAAAAAAAAAAAAAAAAAAAGCAATGAAGAAAGTAAGACATACGCAAGCCCCACTTGCACCAAGTAGAGAGTTAGTAGGAAAAATATTAAATGCCTTTTACTATAGTGATGTTTTGTATTCTACCTACCTACCCATGTATATGCTATCTATATCTATCATACAATTTTATTGGGATATAAGCCAAACCCTAAAGCCAATAAAAACAGAATTTAAAGGACATCCCATAGAAATTTCAGGGTAACTACAGAAGAATGAATGATATAATGATGATGCAGTTGTGATCTTAATGAGTCTTCATTACTTATCAGTGAGAAAATCTAATAATTTAAGGCCTTGTAAACTAGTGGCTATTAATATGTAAGTGCATTCCAATGGACTTCTGACTTTGTCAAATGATTTAAGGCCTTGCAAGCTAATAGCTATTAACATGTTAGAACATTTCCAGTTGATTTCTGATTTTCTGTCTTGTTTTTCAACTGTATGAATAAAGGACTGTACGTTAAAATGATGCTCCAAAACCTGCATCAGGGAGAAACAGCTTTGAGCTGTTCATCCAATAGCAGTGAGGAAGGGCATGGTCATTCACTCCTTCTTATCTGAATGTCTGGTGTCCTGAGGCACACATTTCTGATATATTCATCCAGAATTGTGGATATATTCTATAACAAAATGACAGATGAATTTCTGCTTGTTTGTATGTTGTTCCACAGCCTAGTTAGTGCCCCACTTACCCAACTAAGCTACAGAGTTCAGACTTTTACTCATACTCCCTTTGGGTCATTATTTTTAATTCTTTTGATTTATCTTTGGCATTTGTCTTTCTCTTTGGCCTTGTGTATATCTCATTCATTCATTTATTCAATAAATACTAGGGGAATGTCAATATTTTGCAAATATCCGTACTAGACATTGAGACTACAATCGTGAATAAAACAGGTATGGTTCTTGTCCAAAGCTTAGAGTTTAATGGGTTTAGAAGCAAACAAGAAAATGCCCATGGGGGAAATACGGGTATTACAAAACCTGTATGTGGAGCAGTAGGCTCGGGATGGTGGTATCAGGGAACACTTGCCGTGGAAAATTTTTCTAAACTGAGAATGGAAGAAAAAGCAGGATTAATTAGACTAAAGAAAACGTGTATGTGCTGGGAGCCAGGAGCCCCAGGCTGGAGAACAACATATGAAATGAAGACTTGTAAGCGAAAGAGCTTAGCATGGATAAAAGAAATGAGACCTGATCCCCATGACAAAATCTTCAAGGACAGAGGGAGTGAAGTGAGATGAGGCTAGAAAGGAAAACAGGAGCCAGGTCATTTGAGGTGTTACAAACTTTTAAGAAATCTAGTCTTTAGAACAACAGTAAATTACTGAAGAATTTTAAGCCCTGGAGTGACACCATCTTACTTCTCTCATTTGCTTGCCTTGTCTTTGTTCTCTCCCTCTCCCAGTATGACCACATTAAGCGGTGGTTTGATATTGCTATGTTATCATTTACATTTCTTGGCAATCTGCAACAAACAATCTCAATTTTTTATGAAAGTAAAAGATTGCCAATCATACAAAAATAAATTCTCTGGGAGATACAAGAGAGTTTGTGAAAGAGATACCAATAAGTTCGTTCATGAAAACACGTGGCACATGCTATGGATATAGTCATTATTTGTCAAAATGATGGCTCATTTCCAGTAAAGAGGGGAACAAATTTCATCAATGCTCTTTATTTCAAGTATAATAAGCATAAAAATCACTTTATGGACAGCTATCTGTAGCATAAAAATACTGTTAGTTACATACCTGATCCACACCTAAGCTTCTGATAATAAAAATCTCATTTGGAGGTATACACACACCCACACACAAGCTCCTGGTGCTCTTCTAATATCTGGCTGTATGCAGTATCTCTCTTGTAATGAATACATTGGCTTTCTTTTTAACTAAGACCAAAGGGGATATAATCTAATTTATCTGGGTCCCCATCTGGTTTCAGTCGCTCATTTTACAATGATTTAACAATGATAGACTGTTGGTGATCATGTCTTTCCCAGGAGAAGAAGTTGACAGACAGCTGTGCAGGGATGCCATCTTCCCCATCCCTGTTGCCTGTGAGGCCCCATGCCCGAAGGACTGTGTGCTCAGCATGTGGTCTTCTTGGTCCTCCTGCTCACACACCTGCTCAGGGAAAACCACAGAAGGGAAACAGATACGCGCTCGGTCCATTTTGGCCTATGCAGGTGAAGAAGGTAAGGTCACCAGCTTCAGAAGGGACTTGAGTTTTGTTTTGTTGTCATTTTCTTTGTGTAGCCTGGAAGAGATAATGTTCTATGAAAACCAACTACCAGAAGCCCAGCAATGCAAGAGGATTTACTTACTATCTCTTGAGGTATTGGGCAGATCAGTTCTGTTCCCAAAATTACTCTTGAGACTGGATGGACCTTTGATAAAAATAAGAAATGCTTTTAAAAGTGAACTCAGTTTGTTGTTTTGTTTTATTTTTTACCCTCTTAATAATTCTTTTCGCTCTAAGACGTTAAACCCGCTGAAAGCTCTGAAAATAACCCCTGGAATTCTAGATGCCTGATTTCATTGTTTTCTCTGTATTTCAGTAGTCATTTTTTTCTTTGAAATCATATTCTACCTCCTCATAAATTAGCATATAAAGTTAAAAAGTAAAATGAAGTAAATGCCAGCATACCAGTATGATTACTGCCTCACTGAAAATTATGTGGATTTTCTACCATTCAGGGTTTTGAACGTAGGCTCTGAGGTACAGAATTCTCCTATGTAGATTGTGTTCATTTTTAAAATACGTTGCTCCTAAATCACTTCACCCTACTAGGTGAACAAAGCAAGATTTGTCACATAGTCATACTCACTTGTGCAAGCTTTATTGAGAAATACAAGGTTCTTGGTAATTGTCTCTCAAGCTTATATCCAAATGCTAATTTGGCCTCTGTGTGACTAGGTGATATAATGTTATACTTAATCTTGTCATTCTGGAAGATAACATAGGAGTAAGGAAAGCATAGAAGCAAATCAAGTTCTGTCACATTAAGGCATGTTCTTTCTCAGGAAAATTGCTGTATGTTATTTTAATATTATCAAGCTAAATGGCCCTTCTCTTTATTCACATTTAGCACTGATAAATAATGATTTGTATTTATAGTATGTGTTTCTCTTTGTATCCCCCCAAATTACCAATTTCAGTTATTAGGGTTTTATGAGGTTACCTATACCTTTTGTATTTTTCTCTTTATGAAAAATTTTAGCAGTAGAATCTGGTAGTATTCTTATTTAATAAAACTTGCTATCTGTGTATGTAGTACCTATGCAAAAATATAATTATCTGGCCCTAAGACATGAGTGAAAATTTTTACATATTAAAAAATGATAATGCATGCAAACATTTAGAATTTTCATTATAGTGTTCAGAAACTTTTTTCTTATCACCTTCATATAACCTTAATTCCTTGCTACAAAGAAAAAAAAAAATATATATATATATATCTACTGAACATACCTAATAGAAAAAGTAGAATCTTTTAGAGAGAAAGTTATATTCCTTATGTTGTCAGACAGGACTTCTAACCTTGTATAGATTATATTCAGACTTCAGACTCTATCAGCTCAGATTATGTCATGGGCTTCATTAAAATTAGATCTGTGGTCACCTTGCTTCCTGTAAATCCATTATTCTCTGCAGACACTTGCTGTGTGACTAGTAATCAGTGACTCTTTACCCCCTGAGTCACATGACAGATTTTGCCATGCTTGCAGAACTCACCAGATCATTATTTCAATAGACATGATGCTTCACACTGAAAGGTCATAAAATGTTTTAAAGGCAGAAATTTATGATTACTCTTTGATATGCATCGCCCAGTTAGTTTGAAAGGGTGGGACTTCTATAATTTTTAATTAAGTCTAGTAGTTTTATTATATGCAAGTCATGATGGAAAATTATAGATGTTTATATAGTAAATCATGAAGACATAGAATTCAAAACATAATTTTAAATAGAAACAATGGTGGACACTCTATCAATGATGAATCTGCTGCTATTTATTTCTGTTAATAACATTTACAGAAAATGGTATAATTATATAAAATATTTGATAAAGAATTTAGCATTCAATAATACCTATTATCTACTGGGCACTAAAACACATTTTCTCTTCCTCAGAATAGCTCATAGCTAATTCTGAGCAATTTTTTAAATGATTTTGGAACTATATTTACAGAAGGATTTAAAATATGTTTTCCCTGCTAATTAGAGGACTCTGTAATTCTACACAAAAGTAGGTCTTTCTAGTATTTCTCAAGAATTAGTGTTTTGTATGGTCCAAAAGTGTTTTTAATTTTTATGTACAAAAATTCACTGTGATAATCTTAAAGGAAAAGATCACTTTAGGAAAATTATATATTGAATGCTTAGACATGAAAGTATACTATTATCTGGTGAAATAACTTGCAGGGCAATTTCATGTGCAAAGTATTTATTTGGATTTACAAAATAAATGCTAAAACAGTCAGAACCTCACCATTAAACATTATGCTGTAGATCTGATAACCTCTTCCATTAGTAAGGAGGCCTGGTGGTGCAGTGGTTAAGAACTCAGCTGCTAACCAAAAGGTCAGCATTTCGAATCCACCAGCCACTCCTTGAAAACCCTATGGGACAGTTCTTCTCTGTCCTATAGGGTTGCTATGAGTCAAAATCAGCTTGATTGCAAAGAGTTTTTTGGTGTGTATTAGTAAGGATAGACTAGTTTGTGCTGCAATAACAAACTGCCTGGAAGTTCAGTAATTTAGAAGAACAAGATTTATTTATTCCTCATGGGAAGTTTTGCTACATGTTTAGGTAACTCTCCAGGGCAGTCTGTCTTCCATGAAATGGCTCAGTGTTGTATAACCTCCATAACAAGACCTTTCAACAATCCCCATGCCAGGGGAAGAAGATAGTTGGAGAGTCAAGTATAAGCAATTAAGTTCTTACATCCAGAAGTGATTTATGTCGTTTTATTGTTAAAGCAAGTCACATCATCATGTCTAACTTCAAAGAAGTAGGAAAATAATCCTACTGTGAGAGGAGAACTGGCTACTGGTCTTACCCCTGATTTACCGAGTCTTTTTAGTGTGTATGTGTTTCTGTGTGTATATGTGTATAAAGTGTATATATGCATATATATATGTATATATGTGTGTGTGTGTGTGTGTGTGTATATATATATATATATATATAAAGTTCCAGTAAAAAGAGCCAGGGATCCTTGGAGAAATGGCTGATTGCAGAGGGCTGAAATAGGAAAAATATAAGAAGTGCCTAGAGGATCTTGTGCCAGAAAGTAAGGAAGAAGAGGGCATATCAAAAGCCCATTGAAACCTGCTTGAAGGGTCTCCCACTGGTCATGTATGGGACAAGTAGAATACCAAAACAAATAATGAAAGTAACAAATCATAATCCATTAAATAAAATGGGAAACCATGGATCCGTATTGATATAAATAAATGAATAAATAACTTGAACGTTTGATGAAGAATATTATATTTACATAGTCTCAAGTGTCTCCCTAATGACAAAGTATGCTAGACATCACCATAGTCCAGTGATCAAAGTTAGCATCATCAGTAATGGAGCAAATCAAAATCATGTGCCCTTGATGTGATACAATGACAACATGACATTTTTTCTGTTGATTTTCTTTTCCAAGATGCAGATACAGAATATAATCAAGAGGACCACCACCATCTGTCAGTTTGTTGTACTGTGGTGTCTTATATGTTACTATGATGCTGGAAGCTATGCCACCAGTATTTCCAGTGCCAGCAGAGTCACCCATAGTGGACAGGCTTCAGCAGAGCTTTCAGACTAAGACAGATTAGGAAGGCCTGGCTATCTACTTCCAAAAATTAGTCAATGAAAGCCCTTTAAATCACAACAGAATATTGTCCAATATAGTGCTATAAGTTGAGCCCCCTAGGTTGAAAGGTACTCAAAATGCACAGTGGCCACAAAAAATGGACTCAAGCATACCAATGTTGATGAAGATGCCACAAGATTCATTCTGTGTGTACATGGGGTGGCCGTAGTGTCATGGATTGAATTATGTCCCCCCAAAAATGTGTGTATCAATTTGGCTGGGCCATGATTCCCAGTCTTATGTGGTTGTCCTCCATTTTGTGATTGTAATTTTATGTTAAAGAAGATTAGGGTGGAATTGTAACACCCTTATTAAGTCACATCTCTGATTCAGTGTAAAGAGAGTTTCCCTGAGGTGTGGCCTGCACCACCTTTTATCTTAGAAGAGATAAAAGAAAAGGAAAGCAAGCAGAGAGTGAGAGACCTCATACCACCAAGAAAGTAGTGCCAGGATCAGAGCACATCCTTTGGACTTTGGGTCCCTGCGCAGAGAAGCTCCCAGTTCAGGGAAATATTGATGAGAAGGCTGACAGAGAGAGAAAGCCTTCCCCTGGAGCTGACGCCCTGAATTTGGACTTGCAGCCTACTAGACCGTGAGGAAAAAAATTTCTCTTTGTTAAAGACAACCACTTGTGGTATTTCTGTTATAGCAGCACTAGATGACTAAGACACATGGGAACCAACTCAACAGCAACAAAAAACAACAATCAAGAGGAAACATCAGACAAACATTAACTGAAAAATATTCTACGAAATAATAGTCGCGTATTCATCAAGAATCAGTTATGAGGAACTATTCCAGATTGAAGGAGACTGACAAAACATGACATCTAAATATAACAGTTGATTCTGAACTAGATCATTTTCCTATAAAGGATATTTTGGACAAGTTAGTCAACTTGAATGAGGTCTAATGATTAGATGACAACAATGTATCAAGGTTAATTTCCTAATTTTGTTTATTGTGTGTGGTTATGTATAGGAGAATGTCCTTGTTTATAGGAAATACATACTAAAGTATTAAAGGTAATGGAGCATCATTTTAACAACTTCATCCAAATGGTCTGGGGAAAAAATTATTGATACTGTACTTTTAATTTTTCTGTAATTTTGAGGTTGGTTCAAAATTAAAACATAAAAAGAATAACAGAATAAAACAATTTTTGTATAATTGCTTTTCACACAGTCTTGAATAACATTTTATAATATACTCTCTGCAATGCACAAAAATTGCCATAAAATGCTTCGTATTGAAATATTGTCTTTTGGAACCCATATCACAAATGGTAGCAACTGGAGATAGTTAATGTACTGGAGAAAGTAAAAGCAATTCTTTTCACTCTAAATCAAAATTATGTAATATATAAACTCCCTAGCTTTGATTTCTTCTGGTTAAATACATTGCTAATTCTCTTTTTAACATTGGATGATACCTTGAAAAGCCCTGGTGGTGCAGCAATTAAGCTCCCGATTGCTAACTGATAGATTGGCGGTTTGAACCCACTCAGCGGCTCCACAGAAGAAAGACCTGGTGATCTGCTCCTGTAAAGATTACTGTCTAGAAAACCCTATGGGGTGGTTCTACTGTCACATGGAGTCTCTATGAATCAAAATTGGCTTGACAGCACCTAACAACAATAACACAATGCCTTGAGGTAAAAAATTGCTTTGTATTATATAAATTTTAAGACTGGTCCCAAAGGCATCTATAAAATTATATTAGGAAGTTCTAAAAGGAAGCAATCTTTTAATACTTAAGTCTTTTTTTATATGAATAGTAATAGGTTAAATCTGAAATTGAAATTTAAACATTGGTATTATATTTTTAGCCTTCTCAATTTTTTGAACTCCTGTTGCACATCCTTAACAAGCTTGATTTAAAAAGGAGAAATGATTACAAAATATTTTCCACTGAATATAATAACAACTCCTGTTGATTCTCATTATGTAGTTCATTATCCTTAACAGAGCAAGAAATAAGAGAATATTTTTGCAAAGTTCAAAATGACCTGATATTATAACTTCATCAACCAAGTTTTAATATGCCTTCACACCTGCTTTATACATGCAGAGAATAGAGGCAAACTGAAATACAATTATGCCAATTTTTTCTCAAATAATAAGTAATCTGAAAAAAAAATTGAATTTTATAAAAGTGCACAACATTGAGGAGGGGAATATTTCTAAGTTGTTCGTTTTTATAGCTAAATCTTTTTAATCCTAAAAGCCAGGAAACACATGTATTTCCTAGAGGAATTTGAAGAGTCTTAGACCCATTATAAGTATATATACACACATACCTCTAGCTTCTAAGTGAATACTATCACTTCTCATCCTCCCACTATTAACCTTGAACGGGGAGTTCTGCTTCAGTCTGTCCCTACACAGGAATTATGCAGGCTCCACAGTGGGAAGTCTTTTACCTCCTTCAAAAAAAAAAAAAAGAAGGAGGAGGGGGAGTATACTGCAGAAGAATCTACTGAGATTCTCTGCAGCAATTCCAGTTCAATTCCCCCAAATCATGCTGTCACATGGAGTCACAAATAATGCTCTTCCAATTCAATTCCCCCAAATCATGCCCTCCCCAATGCGTATTTTACCCAGCAGTGGTCTCTGTTAAAGGAATTTGGGCTGCAATAGCAGACAAAGTTAGAAACACCTTAAAACTAGAATTCATAGTACACTAATAGCCTCTTCATAGCATAACCCACTGCTTTATCCTTGTTGCCAGTTACTTCTCTAAGTGAACTCTACACTCCAGTTGACTACCTCAATATTGCTAATTCCCAAGGTCATTCTGGCCGCATGCCTTTGCTTTTATTAATTTTTCTCCTACTTAGGTAAAAGTCTTTCTTCTTTCTCTCTCTTCCCAGACTTCTTTTCCTTCTCCTTAAAAACTCACCTCAATGCCTCCTTCTACCTGAGGTATTTTCAGTCCCCCCAAACTAATACAATCTCCCACTTTTGAATCCCAATTATACTAAATAACCTCTCAATATAATTTATTATATTCTGTCTAGAATTATTCACTTTTGTACACTTGTTTTATCCTCCTACTTCTTCCCCACTGGATTGTATAACCCTTAAGAGTAGTGGTATTTGTTTCCAACCGCTCTAGGTATCCCTTGAAGCACCTCACACAAACATTGCATATAGCACTTAATGCATATGTATCTAATTATTGTTTTGAAGGTATTGTTGTTGTTGATGTTTTTAACCTATCGTCTAAGTTGTAAGGTAATCAATGCCAGAACGAGAAACACCATTACTCTTTACTCATCCGTTCAAATTATCCTAACAAAGCTTTTATGAACTTGGGGTGGAGAGAAAAAGTCACCTTTTCATTTCTGAGAGACAAGGTTCATATACTAGTTGATATTTGTATATGGACATTTATATGGTCATGTTGTTGTTGTTAGGTGCTGTCAAGTCGGCTCCGACTTATAGTGACCCTACGTTCAACAGAACAAAACACTGCCCGGTCCTAAACCATCCTCACAATTGTAGCTATGCTTGAGCCCATCATTGCAGCCACTGTGTCAGTTCATCTCATTGAGGGTCTTCCTCTTTTTTGCTGACCCTCTACTTTACCAAGCATGATGTCCTTCTCCAGGGACTGATCCCTCCTGATAACATGTCCAAAGTATGTGAGACGTAGTCTTGCCATCCTTGCTTCTAAGGAGCATTCTGGCTGTACTTCTTATATGGGCATAGAAGTTTATATTGCAAAATGTCAGCAAGGTCTTATAAAGTCTTCCTTCCCTTTGATAGGATGATAGGAAATCTAGATAGTTGTATTAATTATTAAGCATATATTTTTATATGTAAGAGGGTATTCTCTTATACACTTATTACTGATTTTGTCACAAGTCACGTTTTATAATTCCCCCAGTACTGGGAAATATTCCCAGATGTCTGGAATTAGATCTTCCTATAAATAATAAATTCAAGATTATATCTATCAATTTTTCTGCTCTAAAATTATTCCCCAAACAACATGACAATGCTGGAATGATTGATTACTACTCTAAGCTATAGTTTCAAAATTGTCATATCATTGTTATAATTAAGACCACGTTGGAGTTTATCTGTGGAAGTATCCTGACATCAGACCAAAACTGCTAATGTGGCCTTAATGTGGACTGAGGCAAGAAAATAAATAGCCTTTCCGTATGTAAACTTAACAGCTATCTTGGAGTTCCTCCACATGTTATGCTCATGTTGTAGAAGTTTTTTTTTTTTTTTGTCGTCACTTCTTTCTAAAGCCAACCAGTCAATTCCAATGTCAAAAACAATTCAGAGTTTTTAAATCTTAATTTAAACAGCATACTGATATGCACATGTAAAAGTGGGTTAAGTAAAGAAACACATTTTTTTGTAGATCAGTTATTTTACTACTAAATATAAACAAATGGTTAAAATGGTTATATATATATTTCTTACTATGTATATTTATTATATATATATGTAGTGTCTATAATTAGCACGCGTTTGTCTGAGAAAAAAGATTTGGATAAATCTAGCTCCACAGGGAATGGATAGTAAGAGTGCTCATTTACTTCTCGCCAATTCAGTTAGTATGTTTTAAGATTCATTCCTATTCAAAACCTAAACTTCTTTGCAGGGGCTGCCAGGACCACTAAACTGTGTGACAGAGGATAGGGTATGAACTGTGACAGATGTTTTCACCTTTCATGAAACAGGGAACATTCATGAAATGCCATTTAATGCAGGCTGTTGTGATGTTGATCCCACATTCAACACTGTATAAATGATTACAAATTGCAGTTAAGTTCTCACATAAACTGTCTACGAATTTATTTGCTGAGTAGAGGGATGTCTTTAATCATAATTGAAACTATACTGAAAGATCCACACAGGGTGTTGCCACCAGCTTTGTTTATGACTTTTGCCCAAATCTCAGACCCTGTTAGGGTCTCTAGCTGTTGGTCTTTTTTTTTTTTTTATTTTTTTTTTTAGTTTGCTTTCCTAATATCTAAAACTCATCACTTATTATATTCAATATTTCCCCCAATTACTGTCACGAATTTTTATGATGATCACCCAAGGTGCCCATCATTCCACATCAACAGCCAGTTATTTCATTTTTTTTCCTGATAATGAAATCTAGAGGCTGCGTATGTTCCAATAGATCTAATGGTCAGTAAGGAAGGGAGCGTATGCGTCCAAAACTCTGCTTTCAACCATATAAGTGTTTTTTTCATAATTGGCATTATAAATAGCATAGTGATAAGAAACTTGGCTTTAGGATTTCTTAGTTGTTGTAGCGGTCACGTCATTCAAGCTATATAGGCTCATCCACTTAATAATGTTTACTTCATAAAACAGTTGTGGACATGACAGTGTATACCTATAAAGTGCTTACTATGGGACTAGCAGGTAAAAAAGGGTTCCTTCATGATAGCTCCCATACCATCTTCAGTTGATTGAAAAATACGTGAGCTTTAGCCTTTAACATCTCCGGAATTATTACATCTTACAGTTGATACATTTTAAAACCTGCGGAGCCAAGCAGCAATTATCTCATAGTTGGTTGCTGTTCCTGCAATACTGTGATGTTTGTGCCAAAAACAAACAGACAAATAAAAAATTGCTAAGGACCACTTGGGGGTAGAAAATAAATGCTAGTTCTTTACTGAAAACTTACATTGACATCTTCTGATATAATTAAGAAAGCAACAACATCCAACCGTAGAGATGAGCGTCAGTATCCTCGAAGAAAATCCTGGGAACAACAGCTGAAGCACTCTTTTTTTCAGAAATGCTATTTTGCCAACACTCTTGATGCCACAGAAGATGAGAGTATGCAGGAGAACACAGACTTTGAAGAGTGTGACTTAAAAAGTGATTTTAAACAATTGGGAATCTGAATGTGAAGAAGTTTTAGAAATACCTTAACCAATTCATTTGTCTTATACTTTCCTTTTTATGTATATGTAAGAGTAATATGCTAAAAAAACAAAACAAAAAACATGGATTGAATTATGTCCCCCAAAAAATGTGTGTATCAATTTGTCTGGGCTGTGGTTCCCAGTATTGTGTGGTTGTCCTCGATTTTGTGACTGTAATTTTATGTTAAAGAAGATTATGGTGGGATTGTAACACCCTTACTAAAGTCACATCCCTGATCCAGTGTAAAGGGAGTTTCCCTGGGGTGTGGCCTGCACCATCATTTATCTTACAAGAGATAAAAGAAAAGGGAAGCAAGCAGAGACAGGGGGACATCATACCACAAAGAAACAGTGCCAGGATCAGAGCACATCCTTCAGATCCTGGGTCCCTGCACAGAGAAGCTCTCAGTCCAGGGGAAGACTGATGACAAGGACATTCCTCCAGAGCCAACAGAGAATGCCTTCTCCTGGAACTGACCCCCTGATTTTCGACTTGTAGCCTACTAGACTGTGAAAGAATAAATTTCTCTTTGGTAAAGTCATCCACTTGTGTTATTTCTGTTATGGCAGCACTAGATGACTAAGACACAGAGTTTCAATGCCCGTGTTTCTGGTTGGAAATTACACAGGTTTCATTTGTATTTCTTTTTTCAGTTTCTCTGGAGAACAATCACCTCTCCTTTTGAAGTCCTCCATAGCCCCCAAAACAAATATCACTTACCCCACACAGTTTAAATTTTAAGCCAGATTGTGCCAAATATGGTAAGATTAATGTGTAAGATTAATTTGCCTACCTAGCATCGTGCTGATCATATGCTATGTGCTAATCAAGTAGCAGATATAATTGTTATCATTAACCGTGTTAATTCCAAGGAACAGAGAATGGCAAGGTTGCTGATGGCACCATATCTAATCTGCTACCCTTGTTCATTGTTGTAGGTAGAGCTCGCTGTCCAAATAGCAGTGCTTTACAAGAGGTGCGCAGCTGTAATGAGCATCCTTGTACTGTGTACCACTGGCAAACTGGTCCCTGGGGCCAGTGCATCGAGGACACCTCAGTATCATCCTTCAACACAACTACAGCTTGGAACGGGGAGGCCTCTTGCTCCGTCGGCATGCAGACAAGAAAAGTCATTTGTGTACGAGTCAATGTGGGCCAAGTGGGACCCAAAAAGTAAGGGCTTTAGAATGACAACAGTAAATCCTTTGGTCAGCCTTGCAGAGGATTGTTTCAGGCTTCACTCGCTTCATGAAATGGAGCATTCTGATGCTTGTCATACCTGTCCTCAAGAGTAAGATGTGTTTGTTTTGAATGTCAGCTGCTGATAAAGTTATAACAGCCTGAGAGTCTTGTGTCTGGGATCCATAAATTCTGGGGGAAGCTTTCTATTTGGTACCTACTTTCTGTTTTATAGTAGCACTTTTCACTTTTATTAAGCTAGTGAGTCAATGAGAGACGTGCTTGCTCGAGGCAGTGTGCGAAGTCCTGACAGTGTAGGTCATTCATGACCTCCTATATACCCGTAGGTTATGGAGGCTGCCAATCTAGTTTAATTGGGTAGTAGCCTTCTATGATCTGCCTTTCAATTCCCCTAGAAAATACTATATTAAAAATACCGAGGCCAAACTTATTACATCTTCTAATGGTTAAAATAGTGAGCCATTTACTTCCAAGAGAGAGACTTGGGATAGGATGGATGTTATAAGTAGAGAAACTATCAGTTTCTCATTGTGGTTATGAGTACTGTAATAACAAGGCTAACACTTTGCTAGAGGGAAGGACAAAGGACCAGAGAGCTGGCATATTATAAGGGAAATATAAACAAAAACAAGTAACTGAGCTTTACTGGACTAATCAATACTTAGAGAAAATTAATCAAAAGCGATCAACTCTAAAAATAATATTTCTTTGGGGAGAGAACCTACTTATTTTTCAAAATTTAGACAACATAAACTTCTAAAATTCAAACCGTATGTAACATGAAAAGTCAAATCAGTTAATTTTTCATGGGTATAAAAGCGGCCTCATATTTTCCAAGTACTTAATCAAGAGGGTAAGTGTGTGTGATCTTAAGCATGCTACTTAACTTCTTCTGGCCTCAGTTTTAAAAGTTTGTTGAAAGGATTAAATGAAACAATAGTACTAATGTAAGCACTCAATAAATGTTAGAAGTTGTTATTTTGTCTTAGGAATTTGAGATACTTCTTAGTGTTTCAGGGAAACGATACCTGATGTATGAAAAACTCTAGAGGGATATATAAAATTCCCGTTACGAGGTTTTTTTTCTTGCCAAAGTTATAGACATTAGAGATATTTTACCCAATACTCTATTTGTTTATAAAATTTGAAATTAGGAAACATTAAAATATATATGCCATAAGAGATTTGAATAAATTACAATAATATTCCTAATATTCCACATGTTTAATGAGTAGCCCCAAACCAATATTTTGATAGAAATTATGATAATGTTGTTATGAATCTAACTCTGGAAATTAATGTACAGTATCATGAAGTTCAAAACCCTGAAGGCGTAGTGGTTAAGAGCTACGGCTGCTAACCAAAAGGTTGGCAGTTCGAATCCATCAGGCGCTCCTTGGAAACCCTATGGGGCAGTTCTACTCTGTCCTGTAGGGTCTCTATGAGCCGGAATCGACTTGATGGCAGCAGGTTTGTTTTGTTTTGTTTTTTTGTGCTGAAGTTCAGTAGTGGTAACCACAGGAGCAGAAGTCCTGAGTCCTGGAGGATTCTGGGACAAGCATAGAGGTAGAAACATTCACTGCAGAGGATTATAACCTGACTGACCTGTAGTGGAGGAGAATGGTGGATCACTGTCCTGAGCCTCTATGAATAAGCTCACTCTGTTCCTGTTTTATAATTAATTAATTTTCAAATGTAGACGTTGGTATTTTACTCACTATGCAAACTACAAAACAGTTTGCCCAGTAATGGGTAACAACAAGCAAGTGCCTGTGTACAAACCTGTGTATGAAAGAGCATGCTGTAATAGCTTCATTAAATCATTCAGTAGGAAGTGTATCCTGAAGCCTCATGCCAAACTACTGCAATAATCCATCAAAAATTTGCTTTACCTTTGCTGCTTTTATTCAATGACCTGGATGCATGTATAGATTTGTTAAATGAAATGAATTTACTTTGCCCTTAAAAATCTGGAAAATTAAGCAAATATGAAGTATTCAAAAGAAAATGTTTTTGCCCTTCTCCCTAAATGTAGGTTAAATTCGATGAATACTTTTTAACACCAGACATTTGAAACAAATAAATGCAAATAGAAACCTTGTTTTAAACTCCTCTTAATAAAACAGATTACTGTGCAATGGTGAAATCAATGTTATTGATCTTTTCTATCCTCCGAGTAACAAACTTCAACTCCTATCACATCTGTTTAATTTGACCTTGAATAAGATTTGGGGAGAAATCAATTCCTTGATTTAAACCACAAACACTAAATAAAAACAGTACAAAGGAGAAAAGAAGCATGTTGACGGAACCAATTGCTTCTCCAAAGAAGTCTAAATTAGTTTTATTGGATGTAATCTAGGCTATATAATTTATCCTTGTGTGTTCATTTAACAGCTTTGTTGTTAGTAATTTTGTTCTCCACAGTTAGCCAAGTATCTTGCTGTGGACATTTCTAAACTAAAACTGAATATTTGAAGGTTGTCAGTGATAACATTGTAAATTCTATTGATTTAGCCAGGGCTGCAATTTGAAGAGCACACAATTGAGTAATGCTCCCGTTGTTAACATTATAAAATTGCCTTATTGAAAAAGAGTGCTTTCAATAATGATTACTAACGAATAATTCCATAGTTCCAAAAGAATTAGCTGGATTATATGTGGGATTTTGCCATATAATATTTGCTGGATAAGAATGCAGGTTAAATTGTACTTCTGGTGATCTATAATCTCAACAGTAACAATACATTAACTTCTATAATTCACATCTAAATTTCTTTGTAGTCCATGACTTTGAGTGCTCACAGTAATTAGGAAAAATCTAAGTTTATCCTCAGTAGTAATCAGGGAGATTATTTCTTTTTGAAATGTTGAATCCTGTATATTTTTTAAATCCATTTTCAAATAAACTTTAATGGTTTAAAGAGAGAGGAAAGTATGTATCTATATAATTGATTAGAACATAATATTTATGTATGAGATAGGACATGTAGATAAATAATAAAATGCTATAAAGAAATTATGGGAAAGATATTAAAGGTGTTAATTTTTTTCACTTATAGTTCAGTTCTGAAAACCTGATTAATTTACTTGATGAAAGACAATGTATCCTGACATACAAAAAATTTGGCTTCCCCATGTGGAGTATTGTTAAATCGCATTTCCCACTAATTGATCAACTTATTCCAGCAAGAGTTATATTGGTTACTTGGTTTCTTTCTTCACTGCCTCTTAGATTAGTTGGCAGGGATGTATGTGACCTCAAAGGAGAACTGCTTACGAGTGAGAATACAGTGAAACCTGTGAGAACCAGAACTCAGTGGGACTGGCTTGTTTTTCTGGGTCTCGCAAGGTTTCCACCTTTGACAGGGTTCAGTCTAACCATTTTTCTACCATTCTCTATTAGTGGAAAATATTAAGAGTTTTTCTTCTCTGACAGGTTTCCACCTTAAACAGTTCCAGCTTTCGCAGGTTTTACAGTATTAAGTTACTTTTAATTATTTGAATTATGTTGTTGTATTTTGTTGTCCTAATATAAAACTTTTTCTAGTGTGCATGTTCATGGCCAGTATTTACTCACTAGCCATAGCAGAATCAGATCATGAAACTGCAGGGAAGAGTTTGGAAATCTAAAAAATCATGAAGTATATAATGAAACAGACAATATACTTAGATCTGATACATCAACTTCCTAAAATGATGTTCTAGGAAGTACAAACCTTATACAAAATAAAACTTTTATGGTTTGTCATTCTGAACTTATTCTTGTAATCCCAAAAAATAACACAGTTTTGTTGCTTTTTTGAAAATAATAATTTATCTATTTTTACAATGATTAATGTTAAGCACACAGTATTTTATTTTTTCTGGTTTCATGTTCATGTTTTATGTTTATTTGGTGGCACGAACAGTTAAGTGCTTGGCTGCTAACCAAAGGTTGGCGGTTCGAATCCACCCAGCAGCTCCATGGGGGAAAGACCTGGTGATCTGCTTCCATAAAGAGTGTAGCCAAGAAAACCCTTTGGGGCAATGCTACTCTGTCACATGGGGTTGCTATGAATCAAAAACAACTCGACAACACCTAACAACAACAATAACAATTTATATTGACTCTTTTTGTTCCAAAAAAGATCTTGCAGTTTATAAAAATATAAAAAATATTCAAAGTCCCATAATAAAAACTAGGGACTAAAAGAAGAAGACATAAGACTAGAGATGCTAAATAAAATGAAGGATAAAGCAAAAGCTGTTTATTACAATTTTACTTGTTTATTATGAAACACATAAAGTATAGCTATAAATACAATATTTTTGAACATGTACACCATTATAAATTTATTTTATGCTGCACATATTTTATAAAAATAAAGTCTGGAATAACTGGAAACTTATAATAGGCATTAAGCTTATTTAGTTATACAAAGATGTAGAACTGAGTCCTTAAATTGATAGCTTGAATTCCCACAAAATTTCTTATACAGTATATTAAAAATATATATTTTATAATGGAGAGATTATTGTAAAGGGATAAGGCATAATTATTATATTTTGTCTTAGACAGCATAATGACTGTTATTAAATTTATATATCCTGCATGTAGGAGCTTTATTAAGGTCCGGTTTGAAAGAACTGCTGTAGTTGTATAGTTCTTGTCAAAACCAGAGAGGCCCCTGGGAGTTAAATAACACAGACTGGTGACTGTTTAGCAATAAAAACCCTAAAAATATTAAATTGTCTGGTTTTCTGGCTGACTGTGAAGGACTGGTAATTTCCCTTTGCTTTTTTTTAGGTGTCCTGAGAGCCTTAGGCCTGAAACAGTGAGGCCTTGTCTGCTTCCTTGTAGGAAGGACTGTATCGTGACCCCATATAGTGACTGGACAGCATGTCCCTCCTCATGTAAAGAAGGTATGGTCTGTAAAGTTCTGAAGGTTATTCATCTGGAAGACATACTCAGTAGGACCTCCAAGTCCTTCTGGCTGAGTAATGTTCATGATTTTTACACAGAGAGTATAATTCTGGTCTGGCATGAATGTCATACAACTTTGGTGTCTCTCTAGAAAATAAGATAGCTTTAGAGTACCAGACAAATAACTTTTACACCAAAAGCTGACTTAAAACTTTATTATATAGATCAAAGTTAAAGGATTCTAGATTTTATAATATCAGTAATATTTATTTTTACATGAAATATAAAAGAATAGTGGTCTTATGGAATTCAGAAAGAATGTATTTTGTTCTTACCAATATACCTGGCTTCTAACCAACTTAATGACAAGAAACAGCCATGGGACCAGGTCACCACAGATTTAAATATGAGACCCCAAAGACGGAAGTAAAAGAAAGAGGAAAACAACCAAATTGTTCCTCTGCCAACGTTTACTTAATATGTCATGAGGCATTTGCAAGATAAGGATTTGCTTCCAGTTTGGTTTGGTTTTGCTCTTATTATTCACAAAGACCCTTTAGTATCATGGCAGACACTTTGATAATTCTTTCCATGCTCTCCTGGACCAGGTCCTTCCTTACTGCTGCTGAAAAAGGTATCAACATCCTCCAGGTGACATATGCGATCACTGAGCATATCTTCTCTCAGTGTCACAAAATATACTGTGTCTTATTGTTGATTTTACGCTGCAACAAATAGAGATAATTTTTTTCTTGAATTCTCTTTATGCTTTTGTTTATGCTTCTTGACTCTAACTAGAAAAATTCAATTAAGAATCAACTTCTAGTTTAACAAGGAAACAATTAAATTGACCGGAAATTATGTACCTCCTTAAGTTATCATATCAAATTATAAATTTAATAATGGATCATTTTTACAGAATTATTGTCATTTTATATAGCTGAAACGTAAGCTCCTTCTTATGCTTTTTAATTTTAAATACTCTTGAATGTCAAATAAAATTAAACCACAAAGTGAGCAATAATAAAAAAAATTATTTTAAAACTTTTTTGTAGGCATCTAAAGAACTTTTGAAAGAAAAGCAGTTATATGCATAAACTTAAAAAAAATTAATGGCATTAAACTTACTAAAAAAGCAATATCATAGCTGACATTTTTTTCCCCACATTTTCTTGTTTTAATCTGTCTATTTTCTTAAAAATTAAGTAACACCTGATAACACTTGATTTGGTAATAGTCAGCAATAGAATTGTACTTTCTTACAGGCTATTATTTCTGTGGTAATTGTTGGTTATTTGTCACTATAGATTATGACAGTGAAAAAGGTAATTTGTTAAATGGAATTCATATGCTTGCAAATATTATTCTTGACGTTTTTATATTTGATATTTTGCATTAGTATGACATAAGGTCATTTACTGATTATTCCAAATCATACACGTTTACATTTGCAACCAAATGATTAATAATCTTACAATTTTAACATTTTTAAGTGAAATTTTTGAAAGTGGCAAAAACCTTAAGCTTTTCCTTATATTGGCTATTTCCTTTTATTGAGTAAGGTACTTCAAAATTAAACTTGACTTAGTCTAAAGTATTTCAAAAAATAAAAGAAAGAAAAGAGAAAAGATTCTGTTAAATTGATTTTCAGAGAATTACTAGTGACAATGAAGAATGAAGTAAATTTTTCTCATTTTTTACTCTTTGATAATAATTTGGGATGTTGGAATGTATCCAGGAATTACGAGCCAGTTCAGTAGTCAATGAATTTTATACTGTATGTTTTTGAAAACGCTTTTGTGATTTCATTATGCACTATATATATCTGGGAAGTAATATATATCTATGTAAGTTACTCATAAAATCACAATAATTGAAAATCAAATAAAATGCTTTTTAGTTTGACCTCTGCTGATGCTTTTTATAATACTAAGAAAGTGATTTATTCTTCTCTGTTCTGAAATTTATAAAATAAAAATAATTTTATGTGACAAACAGTGATAATTCATATGTTGTAGAAAATTTTAGCAGATAGATGAGAGAATAAATAGGTTGTGAATGCTGTGCATGTGTTGCTATGAATCAGAATCAACTCAAAGGCATAGGTTTTTTTTTATGCATGTGTTAAATAAATGAGTACTTATATTTATTTATTATATAAATATAATATTTATATAATAAATAAATTCTTGTTGAATTAATCATTTATTGATTCCTGTGTACAATTAGCACATTGCTGGTTCTGTAGAGAAAATATAGTCCCTGTCTTCAAGGAAGTTTTTGGTCTTATTTAAAATATAGAACTTTTCTACATAGACCAGATAATACAAGCTTTACATGTTTCAATAACAAGATTAATGACAAAAACAGAAGGAGCACCAGGAATTGGGAGAAGGGAAAAATCATTGTGCGAGCAAGTCTTAGGGGAAATCTTACTGAAAATGAGGTAGAAAAAAAAAGATCTTTTTGAAAGAGGGCCCACATAAATGGATTCCAAGTGAAGATCAGAGGCATCAGGAAAAGCCTTTAATAACCATGAGAAAGATGTGTTGGTGAAGAGTATGGGGCCATTTCAGTGGAGCCCAGGGTGGGCACAGGAAAGTTGCGATGTGAAGTTGGACAGAAGAATGGAGTAAGGTTATGAGAGAACAAGCTGGACTTACTCTGATATACCAAAAAAACAAAACCCACTGCTGTTGAGTTGATTCTGACTTAGTGACCCTACAGGACACAGTAGAACTGCCACATAGGGTTTCCAAAGCCGTAAATCTTTACAGAGGCAGATTGACACATCTTTCTTCCATGGAGGGGCTGGTGGGTTCGAACAGCCAACCTTCCGGTTAGCAGCGAGTGCTTTTAACTACTGTGCCACCTGGGCTGTCTGTCTGATATACAGTGGGAGACAATTTTTAGTTTTTGAACATAGGAATGAGTAAGGAGGTTCATGGTGTAATGAAGTAGTGGGAATCAGCAGATCTGCTTTGTAGACCTGCCTGGGCCACTTAGCAACCAGGGGACTTTAGGCAGGACACTTAAGCTCTCCAAGCTTTGGTTATAACATCTGTGAGTTGTTCCATACCTCAAATTAGATAATATATGGCAAAGAGCTCTATATTTTGTGAACTGTGGTCTAACTGAGATATTACTTGTTATCTAATCTATAGTGATTAAAAACTCCTATAGGACAGGAACTGCATCCTACATAAGTTCAGTATCTAGTAAATGTTTTAATTTGGCATGCTGAAAGTAGTTTTTTTGAGAAGATTAATTATGTATTAGTATGGAAAAAGTATTAAAGAAAACTTACTAATAGAAATTTATAACTGGTTATTATTTATTGGGCATTTACTGGTAAATTTACCAATAATTATTTTTAAATGCTTTGTTGTGTCATTAAACATCATATAAACTATTCTAAGTAATCATTCATTTTGTTCATTAAACAAAGATTTCTTAAGTAGCCACAATATGCCAGGCACAATTCTAAACATAAGGGATATAGTAGTAGACAAGGAACCCAATGTTCCTTCTCTAAGGAAACTTACTTTCTGGTGTCGTGAGACAGACAAAACATCTAACTAATTGTTTTAATCTGTCAATGAGTGTTAAGAAAGATTAATTACTGAGCATGAAGATCAGGAGAAAGGTGTATAGGATTTGAGGGAAGAGACGAAGCTGTGACGCCATTTTGGGAGTGCAAAAGTAGACAAACGAAAAATATGTAGTAGAATTTCTAGGCAATATCAAGTGACCATTTAGTCAGGTGCCAGTGTTTCTCCAGCCATGTTTAACTGTCTCTGTGCAGGAATAGTGTAGGAAAATAATTGATTTCGATTAGGGTTCAAGTTTTTCCAGGAGAGTCTAAGAAAGGAAGAGAGGAACAGACAGCAAAGGGTGTTTGCAAGGGAGTTAATTGTAATAATAGTAATAGAGTATGAAATATAAATAAATTGGATTGGGAGGGAAATGAGGTCATGAAGTGGGTAATAGGTAGTGAAAAAGTGATAGGGAAAGTGGACTGGCAGTCTCCACTGAGGTTTTGGAATTTTAGTAAAGCAAGAACTAGAGCAAATGAACTGGAAGGTAAGCGGTGTGGTCAGGAAGTAAGATGTTTGAAGATGAGAGTATGCAGCTACTGATGATAATAATAATAACGTCAAGGAATAAATAGGACAGTAAGTAACTAATGTGAGATGCAGGAAAAGAGCATTGGATGTGAGGAGTGCAATAATTCAGTGTCCAGTATGGTGGGTAAATTAACCATGTGAATTCCAAAGCCACAGAATGGTAACAGAGGTAGAAGTAGAAAGGATTACCATGAAGAACTTTTTTAAGTCATTAATTTATGAATAGTTGATAAATAACTGCTACCAGGTGGATATCTGTTGGTAAAGTTGATAGCAGGAAGGAACATCAAAGGAGCTGGAGATTTTTGAAGGTAAAGGAAGGAGAAAAGACTAGGAAATAAATGGCTCGGCAAAGCCAGCTTCCGGAAGCTGGCAAGCATGAAGGAAATTCTCCAACAAGAGACTGAAATGAGGGACCATGTATTCCTAAAGGTGCAGTGTTGGAAGGATTAGAGGATGGAGGGGATTAAGAAATTAAATTAGGTTATGCATTTAGATAGTGCTGTGAGGTTGAGGGTCCAAGTGATGGTGGCAAACATGGGGAAGAGTGTGCCTAGTTTCTCGTGGTGACTTACAGGCATAATGGGTTTAGTTGGGATGATCTCTTGGGAGAAGGTAGGTAACTGCTGTAAATTAAAATGCAGGAGGCCATTAGGAGACTGTTCTCTCCTGCAGCTCCTGGAATGGTGATGGCCATGGAGTGCAACAATGGCAACTCGGGAAGCTGCTGTCTGTGGAACAAGAGGTTTTCTGAGAGCAGGGGATATGTCTGGCTGGGCACAGGGCATCTCATTGGACACAAGAGATCAGTCCTGCTTGTTTGGCAGCTCTGTATTGAGTTTCCTAGAGCAAAAGGCTTTCAGAAATCCTAAACCTAGGCACTCAGGCTTTAAAAGAATGAGCATAATTGTGATTTCAGGAAATAAAGAAAGACTAGGGCTAACAGAGGGAGTGGCTGTAGGACAACAGTGCCAAGATGCTCTGTGCTCCAGAGAAGCCTTTTCTGTTTTGTCTGTAGACTGCTCTAGCTATGAGCAAGGATACAATGTTGTGAGAAAAATAAACAATGTCATGAGGTTAGTTTTCTTTTCATTATTTGGTAAGAAATGAAATGATTCAAGCTTCATTGAAATTACAGTGACTTCCGCACACAATTAAAAAATGCTAAACAAAGTTGAATGTTCAAGGAGAGATAATAGCAGCAGAACACTAATTCAGGGATGGGTGGTTCTTTTTAATTTAATTCTGCAGGTAAAGTCTAAATTCTATAAGAATTTGAGGCTCAGATGTGCGGTAGTATCTCACTGTGGTTTTAATTTGCATCTTCCTAATAACTAATGATGTTGAGCATCTTCCCATCTTGTCACTTACATATCTCTTTTAAAGTATCTGTTCAAATCCTTAGCCCATTTTTTAAAATGTATTTATTAAAACATATAAAAGCTACCCTGCTTTTTAAAACTGCTTTAAAGAGGTAAAATTACACTATAGTATTACAGAAAATAGAAAAAAAAATAGCTTAGGATTCCAGGAAGAACAAAAAGAGTTATCTGAAATGTTATTTAGCTCTCTGTCAAGCTGCGATGAAGATCAGTTCTGAGTAAAGAGTAGTTTCATCCTCAAACCAGTGCACTTGTTATTCTTTTTTAAAATTTTCATAAATTTTGACAAAGGGCGTTTTAACAATAGAAATCATCTGTGCATATGAATTATTTGTAACTCTGATCTTAAAAAATCAATACTTCTGATCGAATACATTTGGTTGCTCAAATTCGATTCACTCTTTTTTTCCTCACTACATTTATTGATGTGAGAGCTAGGAAGGATATTGCAGAGTCATCTCTTCTACCCTCTTGCCCTTAAGCAGTATGTACTACACTGGAATTACCTCAAAGATCTGAAAACTACCTCTGCATTTTGCTTTTTGCATGAAACATTTCCCTTTCAATGTGCTATCACTATGCTGCTCCAGCCTGCCGCTCATCTCAGTTCTAGTTTTACAGATCTTGATAGCTTGGCCTGCCATTTAAATTCTTCCATCAATGATTTCTCTGGTGAAATCTATCTTGAATGTCTTAGGATACTTATGTTAACTCTGTGAGAAATTACGTGCTCTTTGAATCAATGTCCCGTTATCACATAATTGTTTTCTGAATGTATAATCTCTTTTTTCTATTCCTATCCTAGCTAGGCATTTTCAAGTATAAACACTACAGTTGATTGCCTTTATTTTTCCCAAGCTTATTATTTCCAGTGAAAAAAATAACTTTTTTTTATTCATCCTCAATTCATAGACTTAGTACCCATGTACTTACTACTATAAGGAAACAGATAACAAAGAAATAGAAGATAAACATTTAGTAATCTGGTTAAGAAGATGAAAAGTAAATGTGTGTGTAAGTTCAGCAAATACTTATTAAGCACTTACTACATACAAGTAATGTTCTAGGTGCCAAAACACAGAGATAAATGGAAACAACAAACATATGTACATCAACTAGGTATAATAAATTGGGCATAAATACATACGGGAAACTATGAAGGTTGTAAAATTGCAACTTTGTCAGTTCGCTTTATTAGTGAGTATCCTACTTTTCTTTGTTAACATTTGCTGTAGCTCTCCCTTTGTCTCTGCTCTATTTGAGGGCTTTGTTAGCTGAGCTCTTCAGTGCGGTTGTTTCTTTGAATGCATAAGCAATTTCTTGGCTAAGATTTCAGATGAAAATGTACCTCCCAGTGGGTAGAAACATGGATGTCATGACACTTTTTGAGTAACCCCATTAAATTTCTTCTCTGGGTGTTATAGCTTTGGAGTATTCTGCTTTAATCAGGTCACAGTCTCTATGGTATGGGCTGCACAAGGTTAAGGAATTTGAACATTTTATAAGAATGAATGGATTGCCATTGTGGAATCCATTATGGAAGTGAAAAGAATCATCATGGTCTTATATATCAAGTACAAACCTGTGGAGTTTGAGATGAGGAAGCACTAGAATGTTACAGAGTTGTATATTAGGTAATATTTTTGCCTTCAAGTCAATGAACAAAGTAGAATTGAAACAATAACTTTTGGTTTCTGCTTCCAAAATTGGAACAATCCTCTACACGCATCGGGACAGGTGATATCTAGATAGATAACTTGTAGTTACAAAATAGTAATTTAAGATGAAATTGGTGGAAAATTTGCCATCTTAATAAATCTGTCTTTAATTCGGAAATGACAAATAGTGTAATTGTATGTTTATACCATGAACATTAACTTAATGACCCAAGAGCTTCAATCTATACGATGCCACTGAAACTTAATTCAGTGTCCCCTCCAGTACCTGGATCACTTGGTCCCAATCTCAGTTATGTTTGCTGTCTTCTCTGCAGGTTAAGAAGGGTTGGAGAGTGATTTCCTCTAGGAATTTTGAGCACCTGGGAAACAAAGACCACTTTCTCTGTGCTCTTTTCCTCTTTTCTCTGTTGAAAAACAAACCAACCAAGAAACACGCACACACAGCTCCCTCCTTCCCCCAAAGCAAAACAAAGGATAAGAATGGTCATTTAGTTCGAATACTCTTTTAGAAGAATTGAAGACAGATCATAAACATAAACTAAAAGAAAAATGGTAATATAAAGTGTAAAAGAAAGATGAAGTAGAGGGGCAGAGGAAGACAAAAATTCTATCAAAAAATCAAAGTTAAGGTAAGCTCCTGCAATTGAGAAGAAAATTAGCTCTGAGATTCTAGTTACCCAAGCAAAAAATAGAAGCACAATGGATTCTTAACATGTTGTCAAGGGAAACAAAATTTTTCCTAGCTCTGAATTATTAGAGGAATTTATCACCTAAGTCTTAAAACAGGGGTCATTGGACAGCATAATAGATGTAGACTATACCAACAATTTTATTAAAAGTCCTATTGGCATTTCTTAGACCTCCTCTAAATAAATCATATTTAATACATAAAAGATTTAACTGGCATTCAAACTAGTAGTGTTACAATAAAAAGTCCATGACAATATTTTCAAGTACTTTAATTCCGTGTTGTTCCCTACCCCATTACCTGTAGCATTCCAGTTATTCACTAGTTAATACAATTATTAGTTAGTACATGTCTCCCCCACAATGGAAATAATCCAAAACGTTATCTGTGAACCCTTAAATTGAGAAAAGACATACAAGATCATCTATTCCAATAAATCTCAAGCCTGGCTTTTCAGCACTATTACCTGGCAAGCTTTTTAAAAGTCAGATTCCCAAATCTGACTCCCAAAGATTCCGATTTAGTAGTTCTGGGTAAAAGCCTAGAAATCTGTTTTTGTGTATTTAACCCTTAAATTGAGAAAAGACATACAAGATCATCTATTCCAATAAATCTCAAGCCTGGCTTTTCAGCACTATTACCTGGCAAGCTTTTTAAAAGTCAGATTCCCAAATCTGACTCCCAAAGATTCCGATTTAGTAGTTCTGGGTAAAAGCCTAGAAATCTGTTTTTGTTTATTTGTTTTTGTTTTTTAAGAGCTCTCCAAGAGATACTCCGATGTAGTTAGACATTTAGGAATCAATAATCTGACTCAGTCTCCCGCTAATAGAGGAATCCTCTCTAAACATTTCTAGGAGTTAGTTGCCAAACCGTGTTGCGAATTACTCCTGCTTCATGAGACAGTATGTTCCATTGTTGGAAAGTTCTAATCAAATCATATTTTTCCACAGACTAACAAATAACTTTAAAAATATTTGATTTCATTTCTAATTAAACTTTAATTATTAGAAGCTGCTATTCTCTTAAATTTCTCTACTCTTGTGGTCTATGTATCACATATTTAATGATCTTGCAAAAGAATATGAATACATCAAGGGAACTCTATTAAAATAATCCTTTAGGAAATCTTTTTAAATGAAACTATGCTATGTGGCTATTCATCTTTAGAGTGTATATATTGTAATTGGAACATATTTTATTAAAGTTGGCAGACCTTATACATTATCTGTTTAAAAAATTAAACATCTTCATATCATAATACTGTCAAATTGATACCTTCATTGAAGATAAATCTTAATTATTTTCATTGCCTTTTGACTTAATTTGGAGTGATTTACTTTCAGTAATCATTACTATTTGGAATATTTCTCTAAAAATCTGCCTCTAAGAAATCACTCACATTTCACTTACAGCGATAATGTTTAGAATACAATCTGAGTTGAAGATCTTAGACTGTTTAACATGAATAATAAATGACTAGAATAATTTACGAGTTATGCATTTCAAATTAGGTTAATAACAAAGAAATAAATTTCACATTAGAACACTGAACATATCCTCCTATGGAAGATTCATTACCTGTGTATACTGAGGGGTATGAGTTCCAGGTGGGAAAGAGGGCTGTGCGAAAAGGCAGGAGTATAAACTGAAGGTAGAGGAAAGTAAATTAATTAGATCTGTCATATTTCTCAAGGGGAAAGAAACATACAAAAGAGCAATTACTCTATAACTGCACGTTAGGAGGGCTATAGTTGACTATGGAACTGTTTTCTCCATTCTTCACATTTTAAAATATGAATTGATTGGGTTTTGAACACAAACATTCTTTAGGAGAATTTAGTAAATGATTAGACTAGATGAAGCCTCTCACTGAAGGGTGTCAAAGCACATGTGTCTGGAGGCAAAGTAATTTCTTCACACAGACTGGTACTTGGAGATCCTTTTTTCAGTGCATAATAAAACGGTCGAGTTGACTCCAACTCATGGTGACACCATGTGTGTCAGAATAGAACTGTGCTCCATCTGGTTTTCAATGGCTGATTTTTTGGAAGTAGATTATCAAGCCTTTCTTCCAAGCCACCTCTGGGTAGACTCAAACCTCCAATCTTTAGGTTAGCAGCCAAGGGTCTTAACCATTTTCACCACCCAGGGACTCCTAGTGCAGAATACATAGGTTAAAAAGCTGCCTTGTTCCAGGGGACTCCGGAATCAGGAAGCAGTCTCGGCATCGGGTCATCATTCAGCTACCAGCCAATGGAGGCCGGGACTGTATGGATCCTCTCTATGAAGAGAAGGCCTGTGAAGCCCCTCAGCTGTGTCAAAGCTACAGGTAACACAGTTAAAGGAAAAGCATCCCGAGCAATGATTTCATCAAATGCTTTAAGACCATATTCAGATGATGAGAAAAGGAAGCCAACGCGGTCCACAGGCTTGGTGGAGTTCAGGTGTTTATGGCTGGCTGTGCCATCTCTTGCCCCTTTAGGAGAGCTGCTCTGCTACTGAAATCCTCCCCAAGGAGACGGATACTTGTGTAAATTGCCAAACTGTATCATTAGCATCAATAGTTTGGGGGGATTTCTTATGCTAATATAAACTATAAGAAATGCAGAAAAGTGGTTAATAATAATGAAAAACATGCTTTAGGAAGCAATTCTTTTTCACTTAGAGGAGTAGCCTAAGCATTTCTCCCCTGGCACCAAGGAGCACCTGTTTCTCATAAATGCTGGAATTCTGGCTCGTGAAATGACATCTTTATCTCAATGGTACTAGTAAGATGTCTGTTCTGTTCCCTTTGTGGCCACTCCAAACAAAATTAAGGTTGTTGAAGCTATATATCATCCTGATAATTTATTAGAGACATTTTGTCTCATGACCATTAAAAGATAGAAACAGTCTAATTGAAACCTGATGTAGTATATAATTGCAATCCTGACAACAAATGAAATACTGTGGCATCAATTGATGGAGCTTGTGATTATAAAATACTAATTTAAGATGAAATTGATAGCAAATTATAATCTTAATATATCTCTTTAATTCTGAAATGACAAACAGTATAATTGTGTGTTTAAACCATGAACATTAACAACTGTTAGCCCATATTGATTTATTTTGGGAATTCATTTTTGGAACGTGTAACGTAATTGCAGTTTCTGAGTTACCCTACAATGTTAGCCAAAGGAACACTATACAATAACCATGCTCATGACTGGAATGCAGTTTCATAACTTGAATACAAAATAAATATACCTTATTTAAATGGGACACATCATTTCTGGTACTATCTGGTACAAAGCTAGGCAATCCTGATCATTAAAAAGGTCAAATGCCATCTATAGAGTCCGTTCCTATAGAACTTGACAATGGCGTACTCTTGTCCTCACTGCATAGAAAGTACTTTTATCTTTAATGCTGCTATTTGTGATACCTTAATGGAGATCTAACTTAAATGTAGATAGGACTGAGCATTGTCAAATAATTTCCTGTTTACAGTAGTCAAAGTCATGTTTCCATGGTATGTTTATGTGCCTGGCATTTTTGCCTCCTGTCTATTGGGCTCCCACTTTTTTCTTGTAGGTGGAAGACTCACAAATGGCGCAGATGCCAATTAGTCCCCTGGAGCGTGCAACAGGGCAGCCCTGGAGTCCAGGAAGGCTGTGGCCCAGGACGACAGGCAAGAGGTGAGAGGTTCCATTCCACAGTGGATTTGCTTTTCATTCCTCCAACATCCCTAGCATACTCATCTGCTTGATGAGTTTCACATTGACTCCATCCTTTGTAAACACAGCAGAGCAGGTATGAATCTGCTACCACCTATCTACAGAACACCAAAACACAGAAGCTTATCTTTTTAAACTGTGTCTTTTGTTCTTTGTCATTAGCTCTTGACTCCTCTGGTTGAATTCTTCCCTCATTCATATTTGGAGATAATCAGACTAAGCTTTTGCAAGGGTTATGAAGTAGATGATACACAGTAGTTTGTTTTTTGTTATGTTTTTGGAGTAATGTAATCATAACATTTTGCTTGCCACCATAATAATCAATAAGATCCTTACCTCCTTCCCTATTTGTATTACATATATGCCTGCATATAATGTAATATAATTTGTTAACCCCCCCATAAGTTTCCTATCATTGCCATAACTATCCACAATTCTGTTCATATTCAGTACTGATTTTTCAAAGACGGATTTATTTACTCAAAAATAAGTGAACTGCAATCTGTCTGCACTACTAGATAACATGGAATCTTGCAGAAATGATGGTGAAAATGTTTCAAGCTTGCCATAATTATTTACTAGATATAATAGGGAACATTTAAAACCTTTGATACGTGTTGTTTATACATGAAGCTAATTCAGTCTTTACAGAATACATATAGTGTTTTTACTCATATTGGCTTTTAGCACATATCTTCTTATATATTTCAAATGTAGCTTAATAATGTAATCGAACATGTAATCACCTTTCTTTAATTCATAAAAACATGTTTGCTCCCTCATCTGTATTCATCTATTTGATGATGATACAAACTTTGAACAGATAGGGCAGAGTTTCACTTTTCATTGATTTGATCTGTTAATAACATCTTTACAACGTAAGATTGCTTTTTTAAGTTGAGAAAAATGGCTTCTCTTTTGTAAAGATCATATATTTATAATCTTCATTTTAGAAGTTTCCATTTAAAACATAAAATTTGATTTATTATTTTTTAAGATTTTCTTTTATATGCTCAAATTTTATTATACATCCCCTACAATCAGCTTCAAGTAAAAAAAAAATAACTGTCTCTCTTTACAATTATAGAAATTTAGGTATGTAAAATCTAAAATCATTCACACCATTTCAGATCAGTCATTGAGAAATTGAGTGCTTCCTAATTTCTCTTTAAATCAAGCGTACGTTTGTAAACATCTTGGGCCCTTCATAGAGTTTATAGTGAGGAAGGACATGATTTGGGAATCGAGAAACGTTTAAGCTATAGTTTCAGTTCTTTCACTAAAGCAGTGTGAGACTTGCTCATCCCTTTACCTCTCTGCTTCTAAGGTTATTTAAGTTAAAAAAAAAAAAAAAAAAAAAAGGAGGTTGGACCAAATGATGTTTTAGGATTATTCCAATTTTTCTGTTCTATAATCTATACAAGGGGCCCTGGTGGCACAGTAGTTAAAGCACTCAGCCACTAACTGACAGGTCGGCAGTTCAAACAAAACAACCGCTTCATGGAGAAAGATGTGGCAGTCTGCTTCCCTAAAGAGTACAGCCTAGGAAACCCTATGGAGCAGCTCTACTCTGTCCCATAGGGTTGCTATGAGTCCGAATTGACTCGACGGCAGTGGGTTTTGGTTTTATAATCTATGCACAAATAATGCCCAGAAATCAAAGTGTGAAATGAAATTTGGTAAAAGAGATATTTTTATAGACTACCACTGGAAGAAATCTGAGATATAGCAGAAGCAGCAAAAGTGTGAAAATAGCTTCAGTTCCAAATTCTATTACTTAATAGCTGCACGGCCTTACCTGATTCATTTCCTTTCTCTCAGCCTGAGAACATAAAGAGCTTTAGAGTGTTTGACCCATATTAAGTCCTGACGAAATGTTAAATCCTTTCCTCTTCCTAAAAGATCATGGCTCCAATGAATGTTCACATGTGTCACATGAGGCATAAAAGCAATAATATTAACATAAGCCTTTGGTTTTTTGATACATTAAAAAAAAAGATAAAAACAGTGGCTGTCAAGTCGATTCTGACTTACGGCAACCCCATGTGTGTCAGAGTAGATCTCTGCTCCATAGAGTTTTCAAGGGCTGATTTTTTTTTAAACTAATTTGCCAGGCATTTCTTCTGAAGTGCCTCTGGGTGACCTTGAACCTCCAACCTCTACAGTAAGCAGCCAAATGCGTTGCCTGTTTGCACCACCCAGGGTACAAAAACTGTTCTTTCACTGATTACTGGTAACCTTCTCATCTCCTAATCTGAAAGCCTCTATTCACCCGTCATCCTGTGTGACCACTTTGTAGTATCTAATACTGTTAACACATTCCTTTAGTGAAAAAGGGGCTTTGACTTCCTCAGTGCCAGTTTCTGCTGCCTCTCTAATTGTTCCATTCTCAGATTCCTATTACCGGTGCCCTTTCCTCTGCCTATTCTTAAATGTTTTCTAACCTTGGCGTACTTCTCACACTGCTTGCTCTATTTTGGCAATCTTAATCCATTTTCAGGATATCTGGGGAGACAATGTTACGTTATAAGAAGTAATTTCTGAATAAACATACTCAGAAGGATCCCTTTAGACTTTTTCTTTGTTGCCTTGGTGGATTAACACTTCTTTTTTTTTTCTTAGACCCTATATTTCTACAGAAACACCAAATGGGGAAAATTCAGGGGAAAATTCAGGGTACAGAAATATCTTGCTAATGGCAAGAGGGCAAAATTTTCTTCTTTGATGGTCATAGCAATTTTCAGAACTCTGCATGATCAGCCTGCCAAATTCTTGCCATTTTCATCCTTGTCTTCATCTGGCCAAAAACTAAAAAAACAACTTGTGCTGTTTTTTAATTATTAAAATAATTGTGTAGTAAAGATTAGCATCAATCAGCAAATACTATAAAGAAGCTCCAGCCTGTCCTCCCTCGTACATCAGACTTTCTAATTCCAATCACTCGTTCATTCAGAAGACTGTGTGAAAAGAACCACGAATGTCAGGGAAGGATGAAGTTGTTCAAGCCAGGAAGGTTATAGGTGGTAGGGAAATGAGGTCACTGCTAACGTCACCCAACAATTAGGAGTCAAAGACCGAAACCGATCAATTGCAAAAACAATCATTTGAAGCTAAAGAGCAGTTTAAGAAAGACCTAAAGGATGAAATGGGACTTGGCTTGTACCATAATATTAAATAAGTAGAAAGGAGAAAAAATATAAAATAAGATCAATGCTATAAGCTAAGCATCTGAGGTAAGAAAAGCAAAAACATTAAATGAGTTCACAGAAAAGTGATAGATTGAAGCTTTCTGAAGATGTGAGCTGGAGCCTAGGGTGATTTTGTAGAGGTCTGTAAATGTCAGGATCAGTGTTTTAGACTTTGTTCATTAGGTGGTAGGAACAATGGCCTGATGACACTGTTTTATCTATGTACAGAAAGAATTAGAAAGATAAGATACACGGGCTGGGGTGCCAGCTAGGAAACAGTGGTAGCAACACAAGATTGGACTAAGGGCCTCAGACTGGAACCATGGTAGTGGAAATGGGCAAAATTAAATGTGTTTTGGACATATGACAAATAAAAATGTTTTTAGGACTTAGTGGCAGACAATAGAAGGAGTGATAGAAATGAAGAGTCAAATATGATCATGTGATTCTTAAACTCCAATATTTTCAGCTTTAATTATTGGGAGAATAGTTATATTATTGGGTAGAATAGTTGTGATATTGGTGAAAAATTGTAGGCCTGAAAGCAGAGCTAAATTTGGAAAGTGTGTTGTATATATTTTGCTTTTGAGGTGATGGCAGGGTAGCCAAGTAGAAATGTTCAAATATGCATTTGGGAATACAGAGCTGTAGCTGTAGAGATAGCTTAGGGCTGCACATATAAATTTGATTAGGCCATAGAAGAAGCTAACATCTCGAAGATATGTTGTATATAGGAGGAAAAGTGGCTATTATATTTTATGATTAATATATTTTTTCTCAGTAACCTGTTTGCATTTGTAGACTTTTTAAACATTCATTTTAACCTAAAGAACTTAACTTGAATGCTATTAACTGTAAACTATTATTTCCTTATTTGCATTGGAACTGGCATTGTATGAACTACAATATGAAATAGCTAAATCTACTATTCTTTATTTCTAAAGATAGAAATGTTTATTGTATAGCTTTTATCAAACTATTTGTCTAGACCAGGAGTTTGTAAACTATGGCCTGTGGTCCAGCTCTAGCCTGAAACCTGTTCTTGTAATTAAAATTTTATTGGACCATAACCATGCTCATTCACTTGTGTATAGTATATGACTGCCTTCATGCTATAAGGCAAAGCTGAGTAGTTGCAACAGAAACCATATAACCCACAAAGCCAAAAATGTTTACTACCAAACCCTTTAAGAGAAAATGTTTACCAACCTCTGGTGTAAACCAAAGTCGTGTAATAAGTTACATAGTTGCAGTTTTTAATAATACTGAATAGTCATTACCTAGTACCAAAAACCAAACCCATTGCTGTTGAGTCAATTCCAACTCATAGAGACCCTATAGGATAGAGTAGAATGGCCCCATAGGGTTTCCAACGAGTGGCTGGTGGATTCGAATTGCCAACATTTTGGCTAGCAGCTGAGCTCTTAACCACCGCACCACTAGCGTTCCCATCACCTAATAGGGTCAGAAAATTCCTAGAGTTTATCTGGTCATTTGGGAAGAAGTTTCCAAATTCAGTTCAGTAAAAAGGGAGCTATTTTAGAGTTACGAGAGTAGTGGACTTTAAAAGCCATTAACAGTAGTAAAATATTTGTCTTTATAATGAAATTGCAGCATGCTTTGGGAAAGTTTATGAATAAAATTTTGACCCAAAGAACTTTAGAAGTAAAAATAAAAATCAAAAAGGGTTAAAAATGAAACCAGGTGATACATGGGATATGAAAGACAAAAGAAAAATATATTCTGGGCCACCATAATTCCCCTGTCTAGACGATGGTGAATCATACCCCAAAACTGGACAATTTACTAAATATGCATAAAAAAGGAAAGAATTTGTGCTTCATATAATATGCACCACTCAGCACAACACTTACAAGGTCACCTGTTATGATTCAATTTTTCTCAAATGACTTGAACCTTCCATATTAGTAGAAAAATATAGCACTGAATTCTCTTTTACCTCTTTGCTACCCAAGCGTTCTAAGTCTTCTCTTATCTTGTAATACACCTACTTAGCCACCTGTTAACAATAAAGTGACCATTATAGACAGACATTCATCTTTACTATTTAGGCTGATAATAGTATAATGGATCCAATTATACAACTATCTGTGGTGACTTAACGTTTCTGGGATTTGGGAAGCAATTATGTTCCCAAGGTCCCTTTAACAAGTAATCAATTGTAACTATTTACAATCTCAGCACTGACCTGCAATAGTTAAGCAAATTAATGAGAATCATCCTTCCCAGAAATGGGTTGGAATAGCACAGCAGTAAGGAACATAGGAAGAGCCTACACCAGTCAAGGAAATGCAGTCTTAACCAATTCTACATTCTACATATTTCAAAAGCATATGAAAACGCTTTCTGATCTATTACTTTAGAACACAAAACCCTTGGAGAGAAAGTTGATATGATCTTAATATTTGAAAAGTATATATGAATATATGTTTATATACGACCCAATTCCTTTAAATTTGAAAGGAAGTAACGGTGAATGGTTTGTATCAATCTCCTCAGAATCACTGGTAATTTTTACCCACTCTTCTCTAAATTGGTTTAGCTACTCTGCTATATACAGCACATTTCCTTTAAGTCTATCAAGTGTTTTTGTAGAAACATTAGAAATCTTTTGTCAGGTAAATGTAAAAAACTTGGTTTTAACAGTGACAGATTAGTGTCTTTAAATAAAATTCCTCTCCTAGTGTACGTAGTGATATGTCTGTTCATTTTAAGCTTACTCAACAGACCGTGAAAACAGGATAACACCACTCCCTAAAATCTAATTCAGACTTCCTGAATAGCATTCAATACAGTTTACTCATTGATAAAACAAGCACTTATAGAATACATGCTATATTTTTCACGTTGCTTACATGGTACTAGGCTCAGCATGGGTAAAGAATAGAAATGTATAACATATAGTTTCAGTTCATTTCTTATGGTAGAACACTTACTATATGTATATTTCAGGTTTCATAATTCAACTTTCAAGGTATGCTGTTACATTAGTTGTGTCTATACACAATAAGCACTAAAGAATTTAGAGGGAGAAAAAGAGGTAGCCCCTGATTGAGCATTATGAAAGAGGAAATGGCATTTGAAAACAAGATGACCCAGGCAAAAAGACAAAAGTAAAACCCATGTTTGGGGAACAGCACTGACCAGATTAACTATGGTCCTGTGAGCGAGTTGAAGGTAAAGGGCCACACTTTGAAGAATCTTGGATACCAGGAGGAAAAGGAGGACAAATTTTTTCAGTAGAAAATTAAAAGCACTGGAGAATTTTGGCAAGGTTTTGAGTATTGAGAATAGCATGTTCCAGGAAATTTTATCTAATAGTATAAAGGCTAAAAACAAAGAGAAGAGAAAGTTTGAAGAAGGGATTAACAGGATGATGCAACTTGAATCATTTTTCAATCTCATATGGAAATTTTAGAAGGCCTTTGAAATAGATATTTTTTCCTATAGCATTCTCAGTGAAAAAGAAATTAAAACTAAAATTATGTCCACATTCTATTTATTATTTAGGTGAAGAGACAGTTTATGTTTGACTCATTCTATTCAAGTGACTTGTGTGTAAGCTTTTAATAGACTGTAACCACTGCCATCTTTTCTCTGTTCCCATTTAAAAGGTTAAAATGTCAACTGGTTGGTGACTATATAATTGAATTCTAACTATAATAGCCAAAGATAGAGTTACCATTACATTTGCATTAGAAATAAATGCATGGCTCAGAATAATCACAATTTTGGACCATTTACTTATTTTTTTCTATGACTTCCATAAGAGACAATGTCAATCACTGCTACTCAAAATGTGTATATAATATTCCAGTTTTTATTACTTTGTGACACATTTATACCAAGAGTATGATGCAAAATTGGCACAGATTAGATGCAGAGATTTCATAAAAATTACTTGAAATTTTCTCTTGTTCAGTCTCCATGCTGATCTTCATGCCATCTCCTGCCATAAATTTGATGGAACTAGGGTTAATAGTTGTAGGGTCACCCTGCCTATCCTAGTCCCCCACCCCCCTGCATCCCTGCCTGCGGAGGAAATGCCATTGTAATGTTGACCTGTGCCTAAGATATAACATTAGTCTCTTTATGTGGAAGCCAGCATGGTTTGGATGTCTTCTCAAACCTAGACCACAAGAAAGAGAAAACTTCAGTATGTCTAACATTGCAGAGACTCTCCTGGCCCTGAGAATCCTCACACTGCATCACTTATTGGTGAAATACATAATAGAAAAGGAAGTTCTAAAATTTAAAAAGGAAAAAGGAAAGTTCTAATACTCCCTCTATAAAAAATAATTGTAAATGATTTATGGAATGTGAGGAATAAATATCTAACTACATTTTATGCTGTTATTGTGTGTGTGTATGCGTGCGTGTGTGTGTGAGAGCTAATGTGCTTAAATCTTATGCTTAAATCAAGTGACTTCAATCTATATTGATGCCTTTTGCATCACCCTTTTGCTTGCAACTCTGGTCCACTTTGTTCTCTTTTAAAAAGATTATATATTAGAGGCATTGTTGAGGTTAGCCCCAGAATGAGATGGCTAAAGAAAAGAAAAAAAAAAAAAGAAAGGAAGTGGAAAAGAACTAAGCAGAAAAGAGAGAAAGGACCTTGCTCTAAAGTAATTTTAGACAGGAATGTTTTTTAAAATCTTCTCTTTGCTAATGTATTGATTAGTTATCACCTAACTTTTTAAAATTCTTTTCTCCCAATATTTTTGTACCTTTCATCCATCTAAACCATTATTTAAAAATTCCAAACTTATTTTTAAATGTTGTCCTCTAATTACTTATGACAATTAGTGTCCTAGTTGATTTTGGGGTTTTGGTTTTGTTGTCTATTTCTCCAAGAATCCTGACATATGCTATTAGCATTTGTTGTTTTTTTGAAGTAGATCATAAAATAGCCTTTACACAGTCCTGTGTCTGTGATGTTTCCTGGATGTTCCATTTGTTGTGATGCAGTTTGTTAACCCTTCCCAGATCCCAAACTGGCATCCAGTTGACCTCAGCCTGAGCTACTCCACCGGGAGCTGATTATTATTTCCTCATTATGATACTAGGACTTTCACATGTATCATGAGCATCAATGAGATTGGGGATCATTGGTAACTATTCAGGATCAATAGAAAAGAAAAATGCTTTTCATTCCATTCTTCCAGAGTTACATTAACAAATTGTAATTAGGAAGTGTAATTTGACAAACTTGTCGGTGAAGATCTCTTCTACACAGAAAGACCAGGATAATTATATCTACCTAGTAAACAACTGGGGCTCTCTTGCGTTATTTATAGGCTTGGTGTTATTTCTAAGTACAATTAGGTCTGTTGGTAACTAACTCCCACTCACATTAAGCTTTTTCTTTTTCTTTTTTTTTTTTCATTTCTCCCTCATTCATTCTCACTACTGGCTTTTTTTCTTTTTTAAATAAAACTGTAGGAAAAATCACTCATCACATCACTCAATCAGCTGAAAGTATTATGTCTCCAGTGCTTCTCAGATACTATTGCAGTGGGATAAACCATGTTAATATTACTTGATTTAATAAATAAGGTCTCAGCACTCCTTGAACTCTTTGTTATGTGTAATCTAAAGGCTTTCATGGCACCGAGGCATTGAACTTATTCTGTGTTTTCTGTAATGAATTTCTGTGTGGACAGTCTGGATCTGGCGATTTATTTCACTCTGATTATTCACACAAGATGACAACATGGCCTCACATGCTGAAGAGTGGTCTGCAGACCCATAAAACTCCACTTTTTGTATAACCTGAATAAGGAAGGAATTTCATTCCTCTTCAAGAAAATGAAGATGAGAGACTACACTCTGAATTCTGTTAGATTTACTTCAGAGCTGAATCAGTAGTCTTCCATTTACATACTCGTATATGCATAATACAGATATTCATGTCCTTCCAGCTAAAACTAAAGGTATCTAGTTTTCTTCATTCTATGAACCTTTATTATTCTCCTCTTTAAAACATAGCTCAAACCTCAACTAATGTCAAAAAAATTTCTGGAATTGATACTAGTTACTCTACTTATTCATCTGTTTTTATTTAAATTTGGGGGAAATTTCAAAGATACACAAAAATAGAGACTACTACAATGAGTACTAGTAATGTACTCATCACTCACTCAATAATGTTTAACCTGTTTCCATTTTTTATCATCTGCCACTCCCAATACACTTTTGAAAAGATTATTGCAGAAATATTTTAAAGCAACTCCCAGATAAGATACATATCAGCCATAGATAACATCAGTCATTTTTTAACATAGAAACAGTATTATTATCACACCAAACAAAATTAAGAATAATTCTTTAATATCATCTAGTATTCAGATTGTGTTTAATTTTCCTCATTGTCTCAAAAATGTCATTCAGAGTCTGTTTGTTCAAATCAGGGTCCCAAAAAAAGTCCACACATTGCATTTGGTTGTTGTATTTCTTAAATCTCTTTTAAACCAACCAGTAGTTCTAGCTCCCTTTATTTGCTAAAGAAACTGGCTTTCTTATTTACCTTTATAATAGGTCCTCAGTATTCATGGGCTGAGCTTGGCTAACTTTATTCATGTGTAACCCACATGTCAGTCACATGGATGTCTCCCAAACTTCCTGTCTGCTGGGAATATCCTGTCCCATGGCGTTTAAATAAAAATTACTGTTCCCTGTATTAATAAAACACTAAAATAAATGGATATGATCAACATAAAGTTAAATACAGAATTTTACTTTAAAACAAAATTTTGATATTTGATGATCTCACTAAGAAGCTTATTTAATACTATTTACGGTGAATTATACATAAGGCAGCATGAACCCTAGGGAGCTCAGTTTGGTCTGGTTTTTGCTAACAGGGACTCAGCTCAAAGGAGAGCTTGCATAATCATTACACACAAGATATACTCCACCTATACATATAGACACAATTGTCTGTGTATGTGTAGATTTCTGGTGTGCTAGGAGCCCTGGTGCACAGTGGTTAAGAGTTCAGGCTGCCAAACAAAAGGTCAGGAGTTTGAATCCACCAGCCACTCCTTGCAAACCCTAGGGGGCAGTTCTACTCTGTCCTATAGGGTCGCTGTGAGACAGAATCGACTCGTCCACAACAGGTTTAGGAAATCATGCTTAATATGATGCATCTTCTCTACAGTTAAGACTACCTTGTTTTCAGTGTCTTAAAAATGATTTTCAAGATTTATATGGTTGAGAGACCAGATGGTTTCCTTTCCAAACATTTATATTTTTCTCATCTTAATAGCAGGAAGTTCATTTCAGATTGCATTCCTGTGTTTGAATTGTTGTATTTCCTCTAGATCAGAATACAAACAAGTTTGAGATGTATGATAAATTTTCAATATATGTATGAAAGGCACTGTTGCTACTTGTTTTGATAACATTGTATGAGCAATTCATTCCAAAGTACACTGTCTAAAATCTCAGATAAGAACAGTGGAGTGCTGAGAGGGTTTCTATAAACAGAGATGGGAATTCTACACATTGTTGTTTCCTTCCAATTAGTTAAAGTGCTTAAGATTTCACATACTGTAGGAATATGGGCAAAGAGTTTCAGATTTATGTGAACTGTATAGATCTTCACAAAATAAATTAGTTTCTGGAATTGTGTTGGTAGTGGTTTTATTTTATTTTGCTTTTATTGGTTTCACTTAATGTCTTAGTTGTCTAGTGCTGCTATAGCAGAAATACTGCAAGTGGATGGCTTTAACAAACAGAAATCTATTGTCTCACAGTCTAGGAGGCTAGAAGTCCAAATTCAGGGCACCAGCTCCAGGGGAAGAATTTCTTTCTCTACTAGTTCTGAGGGAAGGTCCTTGTTGTCATTCTTCCCCCAATCTAGGAGCATCTGAGCATAGGTACCCTGGGTCCAAAGGACATTCTCCACTCCGGGCTCTTCTTTCTTGGTGGTAGGAGGTCCCTCTCCTCTCTGCTCGCTTCTTTCTTTTATATCTCAAAAGAGATTGACTCAAGATACAACCTAATACTATAGATTTCATCCTGCCTCATTAACATAACTGCCTCTAATCCTGCCTCATTAACATCATAGAGGTTAAGATTTACAACACATAGGATAATCACATCAGATCACAAAATGTTGGGCAACCACGCAACACTGGGAATTATGGCCTAGCCAAGTTGACACACATTTTTGGGGGACACAATTCAATCCTTAACACTTAATGTGATGATAGTTGGAACAATTCTGAAATATAATTTGTAAGACTGGAGAACCTAAGACAATTTCATTTATTTTCTCGAAAGATTTATATTCAGGTCTCTGTTTCAGAGAACCAGATTGGATGAGTAGGTAAAAGAAGTCTCATTTCAAATAACCCAAAATTAGTTTTGCAATTTTTGTTTGTAAGTAGTGCGACCCTCTTCACAACTTGGGATTCTAATATGGTTAAATTTCTTATTTTCCAAATTAATCATTCTTGAGATTCCTCCAGATCCTCATTAGTATCAAGTCTAATGTCTTCCTCTGTATCAATCCTTCTTGAGCCTTCTAGGGATAATTTTGTCGATGAAACTACTGGAGTTTGCTATGTTTGAAGTGTTTAAGGAGTCACTCCTGCTTGCAAATGGCAGATGCAGAGAGAACTGTAAAAATTGTATCAGCTCACTAGTATACTATGTCTTGGGGGTTTCTCTTGTACCACTCCACAATGATGTTCTTCCAAACTGCATGGAACTCTTTTTGATCCACTCCCTGTACAAGATCCATGATGCCCTTCACTTCAGCTCCAAGGTTAGAGCTCTCATAGTTCACACCCAAATGCTCAGCCATTGTTTCCCAAAACTTGGCACTATGCCAGGGTAACTGGGTGCCAAACAACTTTCAGTCTTAGCCACAGTTCTCAGCCAGAACCTACCTGTACCTTGAATACTTAAGCCACTGGGTCTTAAACTTGAATGTGCATACAGATCACCTGAGCAGCTTGAAGAAAATGCATATCCCTTGAGCCCACACACAGAGACCTCATGCTGGGATGGGTCCAAGAATCTCACGGTTAATAGAATTTCAGATATTTCTGATGCAGGTGGAAGTAATTGACCTACTTAGAGCAGTGGTTCTCAATCTAGGGTGTATATGTGAACCATCAGGGAACTTTAAAAAGCTACTGATGCCAGGACCCTGTTGTTGTTGTTGTTGTGTGCCATCGAGTCAATTCTGACTCATAGTGACCCTATAGGACAGAAAACTGCCCCATAGGCCGTAATCTTTATGGGAGCAGATCGCCGGTCTTTTTTCCCGTGGAGCAGCTGTCGGGTTTGAACCACTGACCTTTTGGTTAGCAGTCGAGCGCTTAACCATTGCACCACCAGGGCTCCGTCCCAGGACCCTGCCCTACACCAGTTAATCAGAGTAGTTGGAGTTAGCAAGGCATGGGTATTTTTCAAAAGCTATAGGGTCGCTATGAGTCAGAATCGACTTGACAGCAGCGGGTTATCCAGGTGAATAAAATGTGCAGCCAGGGTTGAGAACCACTACCTCAGACTGTTAGGATGAACACAGAGCACCACTCAACTCCTCCCCCATTTGGTGACACTCTGTTTGGGGCATTTGTTTTTTCCTGTCGTGTTTTAACCTTAAATCCAACTCACTTATAATTTTAGTTTCAAAGTTTAGTTTACAAATTTAACACCTTCCCCCCCAGGCTCTTTACCTTGGTCCTCTCACCTTTCATCTCCCAACGCACTGTGTTCTATAGCTGGTAGAAGGGAAGGCAAAATCTTTTTCTGTTTTCTTTAACTTGGCCATTTTCAATTCACTTAGTTGCCAGGCGTAACTCCTTACTTTTTACAGAAAAAAACAAACATTATCTATATAGGTTTCACGCTGACAACTCTTTAAAAGCTAAAGGGAGTTGTGGCCACATTGAGTTCCATTTGAAGCTTTCTACCTTCTTTTCCTCCTGCCTCTCCCTTCCCACACATGCTATCCAGTGAGAAGACTTGTAAATGTGATCTCAGAGGCAGGAGCAGAGCCACTATCTCTACTGAAGCTGAAATGGTAGACTTGTAATTGTGGGGAAAGTAAACTTTCTTGTTATAGCCCTGCCACCCATTGCTGTGTGTATGTATATAATACTTTGTCCCGCATATTGTCCATCATGTGTGAAAGATCTATTGTTGGAATTCTTTGGTGTAAATAAATGTTTGGTTTTATTTATAAAGAAAAAAAAAAAAAAAGCCAGTTCTGCCCGTTCAACCAGGTTTTCTTACCTTTAAAATTCAGGGACTCTTGTTTTGGTTTTGTTTGTTTCTTTTTCCCAAACAAATTGCCCCTTCCAAAGTTGTACGTTCTAAATGAAGAGACATCTCTAGCTAAGCAATAGGTAAGTACTCACCTATATTTGCACAATGAAGAAGGCCCTCATATAACTCTTCCTGTAGCGGTTGTACCTGGTGTGCCCACCTACACGGAGAAAGTCTTCCCTTGCTAAAATTGTTATGTTCTTTACACACACCAGTACATAGCACTAGACTACCAGGTGTTCAATCTTACTACAATCTTACTAACCTAGGGCCCTCCTAGGGTCAAAATGTCAGTCTCTTTCACCTTAGTTCATGATGATAGATGGAATCCCAGCAGGGCAGAGATCAGCAGCAGTTTTAACCTAGACCATAAACCTGAAAGGCCATGTAAATCAGTCTGAATGAGGCCATTTAAACCAGCTCGATGAAAAGTAAACTTTAGAACCGAGGTGTAAATGTTTCATCTGTTTCCTGATCAACCGAATGAATTATTTGTAAAGCCAGGTAAGGAATGGGTCAGAGGGAGAAAGGAGACTTTAAACATCAGGGGCAGTTCTACTTTACCCTATAGGGTTGCTATGAGTTGGAATCAACCTGATGGTATTGAGTTTGTTTTTTTGTTAAGATCCTCCTAGATAGAAAATCTAGAGTAGCCAATGTTATAAAAACAGGTATTAGAGGTGTCTGTGTCTCCTACGCCCTGTATGAATATATTTTGTTTGGCATAAACTATTATCAGAACCCATGTGTAACTTTCATGTCTCTTAAAAAATTTATTTATGAATGTACCCCACTTGACAGGAATTGAAATCCTTAATAACATCCAATAAAAAGAGCTAAATGTTAATTTAATTGTGTGTGTGTGTGTGTGTGTGTGTGTGTGGTTTCCTGTGTACAAAACCACTGTCTGTTATAAAAAAAAAACCTACAGATAAATGTGATAACTACTGTTGATTATTAGAACACTCCTATTATATTTCTGCCACAAATAAGAAATTAAATGTGGATTCACTTGCCTATCTAAGAAAATGTTAGGAACATTTATAAATTATAGAATAATTACAGGCCTTTGAATTTATTGTAATCAGCTTACTGATTTTCTTTTAGCCATTACTTGTCGAAAGCAAGATGGAGGACAGGCTGGCATCCATGAATGCCTCCAGTATGTGGGCCCTGTGCCAGCCCTCACCCAAGCCTGCCAGATCCCCTGCCAAGACGACTGTCAGTTTACCAGCTGGTCCAAGTTTTCTTCGTGCAATGGAGACTGTGGTGCAGTTAGGACCAGAAAGCGCACTATTGTTGGTAAGAATAATAGCTAACAAAGCCAACTCTTGTCAAGGTGGAAAAACACAGCAAAAGTCACACCAACAGAGTTCTGACAATGTATTTGAAAAATGCACGGGTAAGCCTTATTGTTGCTATGCTTATATCTAACATGTCCCTGTATTCAGATGTATATTCTAAGTCAGCAGTCATAGAAGCATTATGTACATTTAGTAGAAATAAAACATAGCCTTGAGAATTGAACTATCACTCTATACAATGAGCGGCAGATTACCTTTTGGTATAAAAATGTACTTTCAGTGGATTGCCTAGAGACTGTGGAGGGTTTGAAGCAAAGTTTTTGGGGGAGAGGCAGAAAGATTGCCACCTCATTTTCTTAACTTATTCTCCTCGTCACAGCCACACTTAATCCTTCCTCTCCTAAAATGTGGAATATAACGCTAACTCTGGATCTGAAAACTGCATTTTAAAAAGCAATCATAAAGAAAAATGCACTGATACTGGTGAGCAAGCAGGGGCCATTATACTCAAGTAGAGGCTGGTAAATTTATCGTCAGTGGCGAAAAAAAACAACTAAATGTATTGGTGCCATACTTTTCAACATTAAAAAGTGATAAAATGAATCACCTATCACAATGAAGACTGTTGAATACTATATAAGGCAGCCAGTGAAGGTATATGCAATATATATGTAATTAATTATACACAGATAGTATGTAGTATATAATATATGTAACATATATAATATTATAAATATAAATGGTATATACAAATATAAATTAAAATAATTAAATGTACATTATTTTTCAAGGTTATATATAACTTAATATCAAGAGAATCTTTTTTATTTTAAAGGGGAATTTATTTAGAGTATTTATTTATATTCAGTAAGTTATTTGTATTCAAATAATTTCAAATATTTTTATTCTGATATTAAATATCTTCATTTTGAATATTGCTAGTATTTCCTACATGAATTACCAGTATGTCAAAGTGTTTATTCTTCAGAAATACTGAAGATGCAAAATCATGATCAGAAAAGTAAATCCAAAATCTCATTTTTCTAATTCTAATCCTGTTTAACTCTGCCATTACTTTTGTAATTCACAGAAGAGCTGTGCAGTCCAAAGCAGTGACTCTCTCCCTCTCTCATATTTTTGCACGTTACAAAGAAGAGGGTTATGCACTTACCAAACTCACCAGTCAGTGAAGTCACATGATCATTTTAGAGGACCTTAATCATTTTGAAGAGTATAAAATGCAGCACAACATTTAGTGCCTTATGCCTTTAAACTAGAAAATAAGAAAAATTTCACTATGTGAAGCACACAACACTAGCAAGAGAATACATAGAAAGAGTGTGGGGTGTGGAATAGCATTTATTTATAGATTACTGCTGAATGTGGTTAAAAATAAAGAAAGGAAGTTTAGGAAAGTAGAAAATTTAAGGGTGCTTGAACTGAACAATGTTATTTTCCAATATAAATTACCTAGTGCTTTCTTTTCCACAGGAAAAAGTAAAAAGAAAGAAAAATGTAAAAATTCTCATCTGTACCCCCTGATTGAGACTCAGTATTGTCCTTGTGACAAATATAATGCGCAGCCTGTGGGGAACTGGTCAGACTGTATTTTACCAGAAGGTAAAGTCGAAGTGTTACTGGGAATGAAAGTACAAGGAGACATCAAGGAATGTGGACAAGGATATCGTTACCAAGCAATGGCATGTTATGATCAAAATGGTAGGCTCGTGGAAACATCCAGATGTAACAGCCATGGTAATCCAAATTTTCTTCTGTGTTACTTATTTGCTGTCTTTGGGGGTAAGGGTACAATGCACATGTATAAAAGTAGAGGGGAAATGTAGGTTTACAGAAGCAGTGTGTTCTTCTAAATTGAACACCATGGAGGGCCACACTATACATCATTTATATGTTAACAGGACATTGGGTGCTACTTGTCTCATTGTCCAGAGTTGACATCTAAGTCAGTTAAACATCTCCTGTTTATTTTCCATTGAGTTGAAAATGGTTTAGAAAAAAAAAAAGATAAATGTATGTACTCTTAGGAAACTGTAACTCACTTCCATTTTCTAAACCAAAAAAGAAAACTAAAATACAGTAATAATTTAGTTGTCAAAAAAACAAAAAAAAAATATTGTGAACAATGGTCATCTTTGACCAGAGTATGTAGTAAATTCTAGTTTTGTGTCTTAGTACAGTCAGCATTAAGCAATATTTCTTCTTCTTTTTTTTTTCTTCGTTTTAATACATCTGTTTTCTTATTGGAGCCTTGATGGCACAGTATTTAGGAGCTTGGCTACTTACCAAAAGATTAATAGTTCGAATCCACCAGCCACTCCTTGGAAACTCCATGGGACAGTTCTACTCTGTCCTGTAGAGTTGTTATGAGTAGGAATCCACTCCACTCGATGGCAGTGGGGCTTTAGGGGTCTTCTTATAATGGAATGAGATCAGTTTATAGTGGGTGGGCCTGAATCATAGATGTTACGTATTTGCAAGCATTGGACCATGTTCTCTCACCTTCTTGATGGGAATGACTTAAGAAGGATAAGCTAAATTGCTAGGAACGGGATATGTGGCAGTTACTCTCCAATCCTGCTAAAATAACTTCTTCTATTGGAACAGATCTTCAGAAGCGCATCATCAGGCTTGTCTTCCAAAGAGCCTCTGGGTGGTTTCGAACCATCAGCCTTTCATCTAGTCGTCTAGCACTTAACCATTTATGCTACCCAGGGGCTCCCGTAAAGAAGGCATATGAATTAATATGGTCATCTTACATTTATAAACCATCAAGGTGTCATGGTGACATTTATTTGGAATTTTTTAAACCTCTACCTACAAAGAATCTTCCAAAAACTTGTCCCAAAGTCTTCACAATATCGAAGCCCTAGGTATAAGTGTTTTTAGGTAAAACTATATGCATTGCTGTTTAAGATCATTCCATACATTTAGAACAGTAACCTCAAATGGGAGGAGAGTTTAGTATTTATAACAGGTAGACTTTGAGAAACATCTGTAAAAGTACCTGAGTATTTTAGTCTTCACCTCAAAATAGTGCAGGTGTTATAAATTAGATACCAAGAAAAATGTAAATGCTCTTCCTGTTTTGAGGTGATATGACCATAATTAAAATGTATTTCTCCTGGAATTCAGCATGAAAGTGTTTGCTCACATTTTTAAATTTTTATGCATGTATAATCATTTGTTTTTAACATCACCTGTGAGCTTCCAGAATGACTTTCATATCTTCTCACTTTTACCCTGATCTGTTAATTAGATACATGTGTGCTTTAGTAAGCCACTTAACAGTCAATTTATTTTTAGAAAAAAAATATATCCTGTAACTTGCACAAAAAAGTTTGATCCCTTAAAAAAAGGAAAAGTACAAAAATAATTTAAATTGGCCTAAAGGCAGAAGACCTCCTACCATAGCATTGTCAATTCACAACCTGAAGAAAGCACTATTGTATTCTAGAGAAAGGCACTTATAGAAAAAGACGGGTCCATGACAGCCCTGAACTTCATAGGGGTTGTGAAATGATCTAAGAAAGACTGTTAACTAAGGGAACCATTCCAGTATAGTTCCTGTTTCTGTCCCACACTTTTCCTGTCTCATTCAATCTGATCTATGATGGCATGTCCAATGGGATATTTTCGTGTTCCCTAACATTTTTACTCAAGGTAAAGTCTGGGGAGACTGAATCTATATTGCCTGATCGCTTTGAAATTGCCACTTTCTTTAAATATATCCTGCCAATCCTAATGGTGTTTGTGGAAAGTAGTAATCTTGCTACTCTACCATAGACATGAGCCCTGGTGGTACAGTGGTTAAGTGCTTACTGTTAACTGGAAGGTAGGTGGTTTGAACCCATCAGCCGTTCCTTGGGAGAGAGATGTGCAGTCTCTAGGACAAGAACCTTCTCTCAGACAAATCAGTTTTCTAGATGGATGGTGAAAATGGGGTTTTAAAGTGACTTTGGAGAAAAGGAGTCTCTTCCTGCTTTCAGTTTGAACATAAAATTGATCCACACATGTTTTCGAGCAAAGGACACTAAATTCCTATTCAGTATGACCTTAGGGCTTGTCTATTTAATCATAGGTGTCCATCTGTGGGTCAAAATATTAATTATACTGATAAAGCAGTTTGACTTTCACCAGTTTAATTATATTATTCTACGTTATTTCCCTTGTGATCACCATTTTTTAAAATTACTTTGGGCACAATTCTATTATGTTTCTACTTCCTTATAATGATCAGTTCTGTGCTGAAAAGAGATATGGGCATATGCTTAAAAAAATCAGATCTTAAGGAATACTTTGGGAGCCACATAAATGTGCATCCATTATGATACATGATATTAAAAAGAATTCTTGAAAAAAATGTTAATATATAAATACCTTTTTGGCACTTATCTATCATAAAAACATAATACAAATTATGTGTATTTACTTTGGTAGGAATCTTAGATGATGTCACTATAGCAACAGATTTTAAATCACTTAAAAACCAAATCACATTTCCTCTGCACTGTTAGATTCCTCTGTGACTCTTGATTGAGTCACTAGAAATTCACTGAATTCCTGACTACATAATACTAGGTACTTCTCAAGTTAATCACCTTTAAAATTTTCATAGAAGAAAAGGTAGAATTTCTGGAACTTAAAAAAAAATTATATCATGGAACCTTGATATTTTAAAGAACCTTAGAAGTAACCTAGCTTATGCAAAGTACAAGATTTCCATTTAGACATTGTAATAGAATTGTATCATGCTGCTCCCCCAGCCCCTACCTAGCTCTCCCAGGCCCCTCATCCTGCTCTATTTATTATATTTTTGAAGCATGAATCATCTTATAACATAGCATATAATTTACTTATGTATTACATTTACTGTTTATGTTTTATCTTCCCTACATGAAGGTAGTTTGATGAGGATATGAATCATGGTCTGTTTCATTCACTGATGTAACACAAACACCTAGAATAATAGGTGCTTCATAAATATTTGTAGAGTGAATGAATGAATGAGTGAATAGCTGGAGAGAATTATTTTTCCATAGGAAAAGTTGAGCCCCCCAGGATCAGGCTAAGACACTTCTTTTTTCTGGACAATGTCTAGCCTTCTGTATCATATCTTTGAAAAATGATCAGACATCTTGAGAACAGCTAAAATCTTTGGAATAAATAAGAGCTGTTCATGTCACAAGCTTTCTGTATGGTACTCACCAAATACTTGTGTCTTTTTACCTCCTAAGTAGGAGAATAAAAAATAATCACATATCCATTCCACTGAGTTACATCGGTAATGTTAATATTGGCAAGTCTCTTTTATTGCCATTTAAAGCCTACTGTTCAGAATTGCCTAATTTGTACAACACTGGATGTAGACAACAGTTTAACCTCTGGCTTTGTATTAGTGATTGTGACAACTCACGTTTTCCCAAACTCTATTTACACCTCTAATTGGGAGTTTGGAATATTTATTTAACTCTCTTTGCTTCCACTCACTCTTTTCCTTGAGAAAATAAATAATACAATCTCTAATAATCTGAGGGTGAATTGGATAAAGTGTAAAAATGCCCGAGGCTCCAGTCTTGAGCTCTACAAGCTAACTACATATGTAATTTCTTCCAGATACTTCTCTTCCATTTTTATCCTTAGCAAATTTGTCTTTGCTATTTCTCATAGGCAGTTTAAGCCATAATGCATTATCAATAAATATTCTAAAATTGAGCTCAATTGTATTTGTAAAGTTTTGTCATCTGTTAATATCAGTAAGCAGAAAGACTTGTCTGACATGATTGTTCTTCCCGATCCCACATTGTTTAAGATTCACAGCTCTCTGAAATCCTAAAATTAAAATATTACTGTTGATGCTAATCAAATATTTGCCAATATGGAGACCATGAGGAAGCTCAAGAATCAGCTATTATATTAAACTACTTGTCAACAAATGTTTTCTTAAATGGCCAGAGAGCGAATATTTTAGGCTTTGAAAGCCAAATAGTCTGTGTTGCAACTAGTCATCTCTGCAGCTATAGGATGAAAGCTGCCGTAGACAGTATGTGAACGAATGGGTATGATTGTGTTCCAACAAAACTTTATTTATAAAAACATATCTGGGCCATCACTTGCCAAAGGAGATCTAAACCCTTCCTACACAAAATGTGATCTGCAGCATTTTCATTAAGGGGAACTTGCTAGAAATGAAGAAATTCAGTCCCCATTTCAGACCTACTGAGTTAGAATCTACCTTTCCATAAGATCCCCCGAGGGTTGTATTGCACACTGAAAGTTTGAGGATTACTGCACAGGACCACGCACACACTCACAGGGCAACTGAGACTTAGTAGGGATCCTGAATCTGAGCCTGAGGAGAGAAGGCATGTGGAAATTACCTCCTTGTGAACCATGTAATGATGCTGCTGTGGGCAAAACAATTAACACCTCCCACGTGACTTCACCTGATTACCAGATATGGGGTGAGGACATTTAGAAATTTCTGAGCTTTGTAAGGATGAGTTTTCATAAGAGAAAATCTCTTTAGGTATAGTTCTGAATAAAGAATGAGCCTATAGGGCCTTCTGTGAAAAGGATATTGGCAGTTTAACAATTGCTGTGAAGAAAGAGCTGAGCTTCACTTCAGGGGGTGCAGTTACAGGGAAAATTTTGGGATCATTTCCTTCTCTTGTAATGAGGGTAGCATACATAGAAACATTCTACTATTCTTACGTTGTTTTTTCATTAGGTGTTATTAACCCCATGTAATATATTGAGTATTTAATGCTTCGTGGACAATTGGTGGTGAGCACTATAGAACTATAAAAGTCTAATTAATTCATTTTTTGTCCTTTTGAAAATGTTGCTGTTGTTGTTAGGTGACACTCATAGAGACCCTACGTGACAGAGTAGAACTGTTCTATAGGGTTTTCTTGGCTGTAATCTTTACGGAAGCAGATCACCAGGTCTTTCTCCCATGGAGCTGCTGAGTGGGTTCCAACCGCCAACCTTTCAGTTAGCAACCAAGTACTTAACCGTTTGTGCCACCAAGCCCTTCCTTTTGAAAATAGTCATAATTTTGCTGAGGAAACTATATAGCTTGCCTTTTCCAGAATGCCATATAGTTGGAATCATGCAGTATGTAGCTATTTGAGACTGGCTTCTTTTATTTAACAATATGCATTTAACATTCCCCCATGTCTTTTCATGGCTTGATAGCTCATTTCTTTTTATCAGTGAATAATACTTCATTGTGTGGATGCACCACAGTTTGTTTATCCATTCACCTACTGAAAAGCATCTTAGTTACTTCCAATTTTTGGCAATTATGAATAAACTCAATATAGTTTTTGGCATTTTACTCTAGCACTTTTGATGTTTAAAAACAGAAAAAACTTAAAATCATAAGAAAACATAAATCAGTTTACCTATGAAAATATTACTCAGTAGTATAGTGGAAGAAAAAGAAGTCTTTTTAAGTTCAGATAGAGAAATTTTAAAAACGTACTTTAGGCTTATTTACTGCTCTATTGGTAAATAGAATATAATGCTACATTAAAGTGCTGTGCACATTTCACTTCATGCACTCCGTCATCATGATTCAATGACACAAAGCTTATCAGGGCTTTGGGCTGCCATGTAGTTATCATGCTGATGTTCAGATAGGTGTAATACTTTTGTAGCTCACATTACACCCTTTTAATTATTTCAGTTTGTCTTTTAACCGTAGTCACAACTGAATAATTCAGAATAGTTTGTCTTATGCCTTGTTAGTGTAAGATTAATTTTCCTTAATGCTAATTGTAAAAGGTATAGTGATTAGTATTGACTCTTCAATGCTTTCTCTCTTTGCCTACTATGTTTATGAATGGATTACAGAGAACCTTCTGGACATTAATGAATGGCTTTAACAATTACTTTTGAAAGCATCTGTGGGATTCTGTGTGTGCCCATTAAAGTCTGATATTTTTAAAAGACTTTTCCTGGCACCCAAAGGTGCTTATATTTCATAAGGTTTGTTTCATAGGTACTTTGCATTAGAGCACTAATTATTAAAATAAAAAGAAAGTTCCATAAAATTTTCAAGTAGAGCAAAAGATATTTGATAAAACTTTTTCATATTATAGCTTACTCTTAATGTGTAAACATTTAACATTATTGCCTAATAGCATATGTGGTCTATACCAGCTTCCCACAATCATAATACACATGATTTCAGAGCAGACAGCATGGTTAAATGACCATCTCTAGCTACTGCAAAGAACTGCAAGTGTCAAATGTTGCTTTGTCTGTCAGAGACCCTAGTACACATGCTACAGGTGTAGCATTACTTTCTATTAGAACTTGTGGAAACAGTAAAGAATCATCATCAAAAGTTAGAATAGGAATATGTCCCAGATGTCATGTGTTACAAATGCCCAATTTTATTGAAAACATTCATAGAGACCCCAATTTATAAATAGATTTTGGTTTAAGAGCATATGCTTTTAAGACATTGTGTGCAACTTGGGGTACACTGATGGAAGTATTTGTGTATATGGTAGAGTAAATTGTGAGGATAACCCACATGACCACTCAACCATAATGTAATAGAAATGTATTACTTTTTGCAATGGGGTTCTATGGAAGAGTACCTAGGTTTAGTATTAGAAATTAATTAGAAACAAAATTGAATGAGAAATTGTTCCCTATTGTAGTAAATGCTCATATTTGAGGAAGAACATGTTTAATTAAAATGGGCAGAAGAGGAAATAAATAGTCTTGTAAACAAGCTGAAATACAGTCATAAATTCTCTGAAAGGCTTTTACAGTTGATGGAATTTAATGTCGAATTCATTTCAAAATTTAAATCTCTCCTTTGATAGCACAGGTATGGCTAGTACTTTATAGTTATTCACTATTGGGGTCCTTTCCTTTAAAATGGAAAACACTGGCAGAGGATGAGGGAGAGATTTTTCTGGAGGTAACTGGCTACAAGTTTAAAGAGCCCGGGAAAGAAGGAAAAGCTGTGAAGAATACTTGAGTATACACAGAAAGCAATCGCCTAGGGTCAAATTACAATAAGGTGTGGATACCAGAATTATTCTCACACAGGCTCCCAAAGGGAGGACAATGAAGGTGATGAGGGAGAAACTTCAAAAATTTCCTGCTGCCATTCATGTCACCTGTGATGGAAGAGCATCTGCTGTTATCATTTAGTTCCGTGGACACCGAGTCCCAGACACCTCAACTCATCTATTTCTTAATAACATAGTTTTCAAACTTGGCTCCACCGAGCCCCTAAGGCCAGTCTGTCAAACACAGCCTCCAGTGTATCCATTTGACTTACTGGACTTTTTTTAGCTTTAGGAAGAAGTGTCCCACTGCTTAAACTAACTTTAACTGCAAAAAACAATTTATTATTTGCAACACTAAACAATACGGAAATGTGAACTTTGTCTTTACCAATAATTTCTGCTGTTATATTTTACTCCTAATTCTTTTAATTGGCCTCTGAGCTCTCCCTGCCTCTAATGTTCTAGAGAAGGGATAACACTAATTTCAACTAAATAATTTTGAAGTGATAATTTTGCTGATCCTGGTGGTAGTTTTATTGATATAGCAGACAAGTGCATTACTTATGTTATTACAAGGTTTCACAATTCATGAAGTTACAAAATGACCTGTGTGGATCTAAATATAGATTTCAATTATATTAGTAAAATCCTGCAAATAAAAAACATAGTTTTAAAGCTCTATAAGACATTACACCACTCATCTGCCAGTTTGATGTACTGTGGTGACTTTCATGTTGCTGTGATGCTGGAAGCTATGCCACTAGTATTTCAAATGCCAGAAGGGTCACCCATGGTGGACAGATTTCAGTGGTGCTACCAGACTAAGACAGACCAGGAAGAAGGACCTGGCAATCTACTTCTAAAAAAATTGATCAGTGAAAACCTTATAAATAGCAGTGGAACATTGTCTGATATTGTGTTGGAAGATGAGCCCCTCAGGTTGAAAAGCACTCAGATACAACTACAGAAGAGCTCCCTCCTCAAAGTAGAGTCAGCCTTAATGATGTGGTTGGAGTCAAGCTTTCGGGACCTTCATTTGCTGATGTGGCACAACTCAAATGAGAAGGAACATCTGCAAACATCCATTAATAATTGGAACATACAATGTATGAAGTATGAATCTAGGAAAATTGTAAGTTGTCAAAAATGAAATGGGACACCTGAAGATAGATATCCTAGGCATTCGTGAGCTGAAATAGACTGGTATTAGCCATTTTGAATCAGACAATCATACGGTCTGCTATGCCAGGAATGAAAAGTTGGAGAGGAATGGCATCATGTTCATCATGAAAAGAACATTTCAAGATCTTTCCTGATTTACAACGCTGTCAGTGTCATATTAAGAAGACCACTTAATATGACTATTATTCAAATTTATGTACCAACCACTAATGCTAAAGATGAGGGAACTGAAGATTTTTACCAATTTCTGCAGTCTGAAGTTGATCAAACCTGCAATCAGGACGCATTGATAATTACTGGTGATTGCAGTGTGTAAGTTGGAAATCTGTATATAGACCATGAGCACAATTAAGTGTTCTGGAATTCCCATTGTTTGCAATGCTATCCGTAATTTGTTATGATCCACGGGGTCAAATGCCTTTGCATAGTCAATAAAACACAAGTGAACATCTTTCTGGTATTCTCTGCTTTCAGCCAAGATCCATCTGACATCACCAATGGTATTCCTTATTCCATGTCCTCTTCGGAATTTGGCTTGAATTTGTGGAAGTTCCTTGTTGATGTACTGCTGCAACTGTTTTTGAATGATCTTCAGCAAAGTTTTAACTTGTGTGTGGTATTAATGATATTGTTTGGTAACTCCTGAGTTCTGTTGGATCACCTTTCTTTGGAATGGGTACAGATATGGATCTCTCCTGGCCCATTGGCCAGGTAGCTGTTTTCCAAATTTCTTGGCATAGTTAAGTGAGTGCTTCCAGTACTGCATCCGTTTGTTAAAACATCTTAATTGGTATTCCGTCAATTCCTGGAGCCTTGTTTTTCGCCAATGTCTTCAGTGCGGCTTGGACTTCTTCCTTCAATATCATTGGTTCTTGATTACATGCTACCTCCTGAAATGGCTGAACATCAACCAATTCTTTTTGGTACAGTGACTCTGTGTATTCCTTCCATCTTCTTCTGATGTTTCCAGTGTCGTTCAATATTTTGTCCATAGAATCCTTCACTATTGCAACTCAAGGCTTGAATTTTTTCTTCACCTCTTTCAGCTTGAGAAATGCAAAGCGTGTTCTTCCTTTCTGATTTACTAACTACAGGTCTTTGCACATTTCATTGTAATACTTTACTTTGTCTTCTCGAGTCCCCCTTCGAAATCTTCTGTTCAGCTCTTTTATTTCTTTGTTTCTTCCATTCTTTTTAGGTACCCTACGTTCAAGAGCAAGCTTCAGATTCTCTTCTGACATCCATTTTGGTCTTTTCTTTCTTTCCTGTCTTTTTAACAACCTTTTGCTTTCTTCATGTATGATGTCCTTGATATCATCCCACAACTCATCTGGTCTTTGGTCCTTAGTGCTGAATGCGTCAAATCTATTTTTGAGATGGTCTCTAAATTCAAGTGGGATATACTCAAGGTCATACTGTAGCTCCTGTGGACTTGTTTTAATTTTCTTCTATTACAACTCAACGTCACCTAACAGCAACAACAATAATATGACATTAGTTAAGTATAGTTTCATTCCTAAAATGTAAAATTTTTCCTGCATCACACCATCATCAGAATGGTCAAGTACTCTATAAGGCTTTAGCATAGAAATATGTTTTACATAAATGTGTTAAGAAGGCATTATATATTAGATATATATCATATCTATGTTCTCAAAAAGTTAACCTATGAGCACACCAATTAATCTGTGCATTTCAGATGTCATTTTAAGAAAAAAAATTTTACTTCTACTTACTTTCATTGTGTATTCCGTTTCTTCATAGTTGCACTGAAGGCCCATTCCGCCCTTCCATGAGATTTTAATTACACTGCATATAAAACAAAATTGACTCCTCTTCTGGTCTTTTTAAGTAGCCATTAAAAAAACCAGCTCAGGAAGTTTCTTCCCATAGTAGTTTCCCTTCCCTTTGTTAAAATTAGTTTCTGTACTAACTTATCCATAAGTTTAACCTAAACTTTAAAGCATAAAATAATTTAAGAAGAAAAAACTTTTTTAAAAATTTGTGAGATTGTCTTTTTGCATTTTCACCCATATCTGGAAACGAACATTTAAAAAAAACTTTTTAAAAAATATCTTAAAATTCTATATGGTTCAAAACATGAATTCAGTTATAAAAATTAGTTGTCATGGGGTCGATTCCAACTCATGGCAAACCAATATGTATAGAAAACTGTGCTCCATAAGGTTTTCAATGGCTGATTTTTCAGAAGTAGATCTCCAGGCCTTTTTTTTGAGGTGTCATTGAAGTGAACTCAAACTTCCAACTATTCAGTTGGTAGCCAAGCACATTAAATCCAATTACAGCGAGTTATAATTTTAACTAACCTGAATGATTTTGATTCTCACTGGTCTAGAAAGATGTAGAAAAAGTCCACTAGTGGAAAATGCAGTGTTTGAGTCATCCTCCTAGAGATTCACAGTTCTTATTAGCAAAATAGTGAAAGCATAGACCAAAGAGACCTGTTTAACCTAGTTGCATGCAACAGTTTTCCAACTTACTTGACCACAGAACCCTTTCTTTTAAAAAAAAACTATGTTGAACATTTATTAGCATCAAACGGACTAATATTTAAAGACCATCCTTTGGAAATACCTCTGTAGCAGTATAAGATTTTCAGTGATTAAAGAACTGTTCCCCACCTTGAATCGGTTTCAAAATAAATCATTCTAATATGTTTCAAAGTGAAATTATTTCCATTATTTAACTTTCACAGTATAAACAGTCTGTCAAATGTATGTTTGTATTACTTACAAAGCCCATTGCCAAAGTGAGTTTTTTAGAACCTGCCTCTGATTTTTAACAGTGTGTTAGTTGAAACTGTAAATGTTAAATTAGAGAAGAAAATGAATATATGCCTTAATCTAAGTAATTATTCTCAAGGTTTGTTATTTTGGTATAAACTGTAGCCATTCACACTGATGTTGAAATTTTCTGAGAAAATCTATAATTACTTAGCAAATATGAAGAGATGTGTCACTATACTTCTATAAAACAAATAAGTATAAGTAAAATTAAAATTAAAACAGCATCTCATTGTAGTTTTATACATTTACCTGGACATCTATGACAATTAGTTGCCCAATGCTGATTTATCATTTTTCATACACTGAATACATGAATTTGGGTAAAACATTAGAATATAAGAGTTTGAATATGTACATAGCATTTTGGCTTCCCAACATTATCAAGTTATTAATTCTTAATATATATATAATTACTAAAGATTATCCTTTGGAAACTTGGAAAACAATGATTTTTTTTCATTCTTCTCTAACCTTGAAGACCATTATAGATAAATTCAAGCTAGATTTTCTCATTCCTGATTTGCAACCATGTGCATATGATTCACATTTCAGTTGAGTCAATTCTGACTGATAGCGACCCCGTAGGACAGAGTGGAACTGCCCCATAGGGTTTCCAAGGAGTGGCTGGTGGATTCAAACTGCTCACCTTTTGGTTAGCAGCCAAGCTCTTAACCACTGTGCCACCAGGGCTGCAAAGAATATCCTTTGGGAACTTGAAAAACAATGACTTTTTTTTCATTTTTCTCAAACCCATGAGGACTATCATAGATAAAAGTCAAGCTAGATTTTTTTCATTCCTGGTTTGCAGCCATGTGCATATAATACACATTTCAGTAGGAGAGGTTTTTGAGGTCCATTCTGAGATTAATCCAGATGTTTCAGATAGAATACCAGAGTTGCTCATTCTCCCAGCTGTAAATCAGAAGCAACCAATATTTGCCATGCGTTTTCAAAATGAATAGTTTAATCCATCAGCAGTGCACCTTTCAAAAACACAATTTGGTAATTGTGAAAGTTGTTAGAAACCACATTATCTGTACATTCACAAATCGAATTAGGTGATTGGATATATCTCAAAGATAATATGCCCACTGCTTGCCACTTTTATCTTGCTGATGGTTTGTATTCATTCCAACCTAAAAGCAGCAGTCAGAGCAGATACAGTATTAAAAAAATATGATCAGAAGTCAGGGGTTTGATTTTTCTGTGTGTTAAAACCAGTGTTGAACTGTTAAAAGTTTTAACACTGTTAATTGTGATGTCATTTATTTTATTCCAAGCATTCCTCAGCAACCATAAATTGCTGCGAGATGCCATCAGTTTATCTAGCATTAAAATGCTTCAGATATTTCTCTATCTCTCCATCCCTCGTGATTGTTTGGTGTTAATTGCCCTCAAAAATGATCTTAGCCGAGAAGGCAGGGGAATGCTTATCTAGCAGTTCACTAGTAGCATTAAGGATTTTAATGGTGCTAGATAAACATGACAGGCAATTATTGAATGTTGTTACACATTGGAAAATAGAAATGGAATGCTCAGCAATATACTCTTTTGCAGTTTTATCTTTATGTCAGTGCTTAATTTGTATCTTTTCACAGTTTAATAGATTGAGTTTTATCTGAGAGATGTAATATGCTATTGGAAAATCAAACATAAAAGTTTTATATTTTCTTCCTAAATAATATAATGTGACTCAGTCTGACATGTTAAATGTCACTAATGCCATAATAATTCAACAGACAAAATGGAAAGAAAGAACTTCAACTCATTCACTACTCTGCGAAGTCGTGGCATGAAAGATCATGTGATTCTATTTTCAACCACAATTACCAAATAGTAAAAGGTTAGAGGTTTGCTTTTGACAGACCTTTTGCAGTTTAGCAAGAGGGGTGAATGGTACTCTTCTAGAAATATTTCAATATTGTATTATCTTTTTTTTTTTTTTTATATTTTATTGTACTTCAGGTGAAAGCTTACAGAGCAAATAGTTTCTCATGAAATAGTAGTACACATGTTGTTCTATGACATTGGTTAACAACCCCACAACATATTAAGCCTCTAAATTCTCAACCTTTTTTTTTTTTTTTTGATGAAAATACAGATAGCCAAAGATACACCATTTCAAAAATTTCTACATTCACAGTTCAGTGACATTGACTACGCTCTTCCAATTGTGCTGTTATTCTCACTTAAGATGAAGGCTTACGGAACAAAATAGTTTTTCATTTAACAGTTACTACACATGTTGCCCTATAAGAATGGTTAACAATCTCACAGCACATCAAGAATATCCTTACTCCACCTTGTGTTCCCTATCACCGGGGGACTTCCTTGTCCCCTTCTGTCTTCTGGCCCTTGTCACTGGACTACTGTACGTCTTTAGTCTCATTTGGTTTTTTTTTTTTTTTTAATTTAATTTTATTTTAACACAATTTCAAAACTTTTTACGTACACATTTAAGTGACATTGACTATGCTCTTCCAATTGTGCTGCCATTCTCACCCAAGATGAAGGCTTACAGGACAAAACAGCCTCCCATTTAATAGTTACTACAAATGTTGCCCTATAGCAGTGGTCAACAATCTCACAATACATCGACAGTGTCCTTATTCAATTTGTGTTCCTTATCATCAGTTTCCTACTCCCCCTCTGCCTTCTGGCCCTTGTCACCAGACTCCTGTACCTCGTTAGTCCCATTTAGTTTTACAGGGCTGTCCACTCCCAGGCTTAACATCGAACCTCGAAGGTAACTTCACCTCTGTGAAAGGGTGTCTGGGGGCCACACTCTTGAGGTTTCTCTAGTATTCTTTAGGCCAGTAAATCTGGTCTTTTTTTTTTTGGGGGGGGGGGTAGTTAAAATTATGCTCTACATCCTTCTCCAGCTCTGTCCAGAACCCTCTGTTGTGATCCTGGTCAGAGCAGTCAGTGGTGGTAGCCGGGCACCATCTAGCTGTACTGGACTCAGTCTGGTGGAGGCCTTGGTAGCTGTGGACAATTAGTCCTTTGGACTAATCTTTTCATTGAATCCTGTTCTCTTCATTCTCCCTTGCTCCCGAAGGGATGAGACCGGTGGAGTATCTTAGATGGCCGCTCATAGGCTTTTAAGACCCCAGACACTACTCACCAAGGTAGAATGTAGAGCATTATCTTTATAAGTAGTGTCATGCCAATTGAGCTAGATGTTCCCCGAGACCATGGTCCCCAGAGCCTTCCGTCCAACAACTCAGTCCCTCGGGGGTTTTGGATGTGTCTATAGGGCCTCCATGACCTTTCCTTGTGCAGGTTGTGTTAGTTTCCCCTGTACTGTGTACTATCTCACCGCTCACCCAAGGTACCACTTATCTATTACCTATTTAGTATTTCCTCCCCCCTACCCCCCCTCCCTGGTAACCAACAAGGATTGTTACATTTTGCATGTGAATTTTTTCATGGGTTTTTACAATAGAGGTCTCATACAATATTTGTCCTTTTGTGATTGACTTATTTCACTCAGCATAATGTCCTCCAGTTTCATCCATGTTATGAGATGGTTCACAGATTCATTGTTGTTCTTTCTTGTTGCATAGTACTCCATTGTGTGTATGTACCATAGTTTGTGTATCCATTCATCTGTTGATGGACATCGAGGTTGTTTCCATCGTTTTGCTATTGTGAACAATGCTGCCATGAACATAGGTGTGCATATGTCTATTTGAGTGACGACTCTTATTTCTCTAGGATATATTCCTAGGAGTGGGATTGCTGGATCGAATGGTATGTCTATTTCTAGCTTTCTGAGGAAACGCCATATCATTTTCCAAAATGGTTGTATCATTTTGCATTCCCACCAGCAGTGTATAAGAGTTCCCGTCTCCCCGCAGCCCCTCCAACATTTGTTATTTCCAGTATTTTTGATTCGTGCCAGTAATGCCGGGGTGAGATGGTATCTCATTGTGGTTTTAATTTGCATTTCTCTAATGGCTAGTGATCGCGAGCATTTCCTCATGTGTCTGTTGGCCATTTGAATGTCTTCCTTGGTGAAGTGTCTGTTCATTTCCTTTGCCCATTTTTTGATAGGATTGGTTGTCTTTTTGTTGTAGAGGTGTTGGATTTTCTTGTAGATTATGGAGATTAGACCTTTGTCTAACTTGTACTGTCCAAAAATTTTTTCCCAGTCTGTAGGTTCTCTTTTGACTCTTTTGGTGAAGTCTTTTGAAGAGCATAGATGTTTGATTTTTAGAAGATCCCAGTTATCTAGTTTATCTGTTGGGTTTTTTGTGTTGATGTTTATGGTTTGTATCCTGTTAATGCCATGTATTAAGGCCTGAAGTGTTGGTCCTATTTTTTCTTCTATGAATTTTATAGTTTGAGGCTTTATATTCAGGTCTTTGATCCATTTTGAAGTAGTTTTTGTATATGGTGTGAGGTATGGGTCCTGTTTCATTTTTCTACAAATGGATATCCAGTTTTGCCAGAACCATTTGTTAAAAAGACTGTCTTTTCCCCATTTGATGTATTTTGGGCCCTTGTCAAAGATCAGGTTACTGTAGGTGGATGGATTTACATCTGGGTTCTCAATTCTGTTCCATTGGTCAATGTCTCTGTTGTTGTACCAGTACCAGGCTGTTTTGACTACTGTAGCTGTATAGTAGGTTCTCAAGTCAGGTAGTGTGAGTCCTCCAACTTTATTCTTCTTCTTCAGTAGTGCTTTACTTATTCGGGGTTTCTTCCCTTTCCATATAAAGTTAATAATTAGTTTTTCCATCTCTTTGAAGAATGTTGTTGGTATTTGTATCGGGATTGCATTGTATTTGTAGATTGCTTTAGGTAGAATTGCCATTTTCACAATGTTGAGTCTGCCTATCCATGAGCATGGTATGTTTTTCCATTTATGTAGATCCCTTTGGGTTTCATGCAGCAGTGTTTTGTAGTTTTCTTTGTATAGGTCTTTTACATTCCTGGTCAGATTTATTCCTAAGTATTTTATCTTTTTAGGGGCTATTGAAAATGGTATTGATTTCCTGATCTCCTTTTCATCGTTCTCTTTACTGGTGTATAGGAATCCAACTGATTTTTGAATGTTTATCTTGTATCCTGCTACTCTGCTGAATCTTTCTATTAGTTCCAGTAGATTTCTCGTGGAGTCTTTAGGGTTTTCTATGTATAGTATCATATCATCTGCAAACAGGGAGAGTTTAACTTCTTCATTACCAATTTGGATGCCCTTTATTTCTTTCTCTTGCCTTATTGCTCTAGCTAGAACTTCCAGCACAATGTTAAATAGGAGTGGTGATAAAGGGCATCCTTGTCTTGTTCCTGTTTTCAAGGGGAATGTTTTCAGCCTCTCTCCATTAAGAATGATGTTGGCCATTGGTTTTGCATAGATGGCCTTTATTATGTTGAGAAATTTCCCTTCTATACCTATTTGATTGAGAGCTTTTATCAGGAATGGGTGTTGGACTTTGTCAAATGCCTTTTCTGCGTCAATTGAGATGATCATGTGATTTTTTTCTTTCCTTTTATTTATGTGGTGGATTACGTTGATGGATTTTCTAATGTTAAACCATCCTTGCATACCTGGTATGAATCCTACTTGGTCGTGGTGTATTATTTTTTTGATATGATACTGAATTCTATTGTCTAGAATTTTGTTCAGATTTTTTGCATCTATATTCATGAGAGATATTGGTCTGTAATTTTCTTTTTTTGTGATGTCTTTGCCTGGTTTTGGTATCAGCGTTATGCTGGCTTCATAGAATGAATTTGGAAGAGTTGCTTCCTCTTTTATGCTCTGAAATAGCTTGAGTAGAACTGGTACAAGCTCTTCTCTAAATGTTTTGTAGAATTCTCCAGTGAAGCCATCTGGGCCAGGGCTTTCTTTGGTTGGGAGTTTTTTTATTACCTTTTCAATCTCTTCTCTTGTTATGGGTCTGTTCAGATTTTCAATATCACTTTGTTGTAGTTTGGGTAGGCCGTATGTTTCTAGAAATTTATCCATTTCCTCTAGGTTTTCAAATTTCTTGGAATATAGTTTTTCATAATATTCTGTTATAATCCTTTTTATTTCGGTTGGGTCTGTTGTAATGTCCCCCATTTCATTTCTTATTTGGGTTATTTGTGTCCTCTCCTGTTTTTCTTTTGTCAGTCTGGCCAGTGGTTTGTCGATTTTGTTGATTCTTTCAAAGAACCAACTTTTGGTTTTGTTGATTCTTTCTATTGTTTTTCTGTTCTCTATTTCATTTATTTCTGCTCTGATCTTTACTATTTCCTTTCTTCCGGTGGTTGTAGGCTTTTTTTGTTGTTCTCTTTCTATTTGTTTGAGTTCTGTAGTTAATGTTTTGATTTTGTCCCTTTCTTCTTTTTTGATATGTGCATCTATTGCTATAAATTGTCCTCTGAGGACTGCCGTTGCTATGTCCCAAAGGTTTTGGTAGGATGTGTTTTCATTTTCATTTGATTCTAGGAATTTTTTAATTCCATCTCTGATTTCTTCTATTACCCATTGATGTGTAAGCAGATTATTATTCAGTTTCCATGTGTTTGATTTTTTTTCCTTGCTCTTTCTAGTGTTAATTTCTACCTTGATGGCATTGTGGTCAGAGAAGATACTATGAATTATTTCAGCATTTTGGATCTTGTTGAGGATTGCTCTGTGGCCTAAGATGTGGTCTATTCTGGAGAACATTCCATGTGCATTGGAAAAGAATGTGTACTTTGCAACGGTTGGATGGATTGTTCTATATATGTCTATGAGGTCCAGTTGGCTGATTGTGTCCTTTAGGTCTTCTGTATCTTTGCTGAATTTCTTGTTAGTTGTTCTGTCCTTTACTGAGAGTGGTGTGTTGAAGTCTCCTACTATTATTGTGGAACTGTCAATTTCTCTTTTCAGTGCTGTTAGAGTTTTTTTTATGTATTTTGGAGCCCTGTCATTGGGTGCATAGATATTTATTATGGTTATGTCTTCATGATGGATCATCCCCTTAATCATTATATAGTGTCCTTCTTTGTCTTTTATGGTAGATTTTGTTTTAAAGTCTATTTTATCTGAGATTAGAATTGCCACTCCTGCTCTTTTTTGATAGTTGTTAGCTTGATTTTTTTTTTTCCAACCTTTGATTTTTAATAAATTCACATATTTGTTTCTCAGGTGTGTCTCTTGTAGACAGCAAATTGATGGATCCTGTTTTCTTATCCATTCTGCCACTCTCCGTCTCTTTATGGGTGCATTGAGTCCATTTATGTTCAGTGTAATTATTGATAGATGGAAGTCGGTTGCTGTCATTTTGTAGTGCTTTTTTTTGTGATGCTGAAGTTTTCTTTGTTCTTCTTACTCTCTTGTGCTGAGTTACTTTTGTCTGTGGATTTTTTTTCATTTCTTTTGTTTTTGTAGGTTTTGTTTTTGTTGAGACTTTATGTTTTTCGTCTTTATTTTTAGGAGTTGGTTTGTTAACTTTTTTTGTGGTTACCATGAATTTTACCCTTATCTTTATAATTTTGAAGCAGTCTACCCTTACTTGGTATCGCCTTGCCTTCCTCTCCTTTAGAAGGTTCTATACCTATGCCGTTTGTTCCCTCTTTCATTGTTTTGATGTTGTTGTCATCCTTTGATTGATTTCTCTGATTCCCTGTTGTATTTCTTTTGTTTTTGGAAAGTCCTCTGTAGTTCAGTTCCTAGAATGGTATCTGGTTCATGGGAACCTGCGTCCTAGGTCCTAGGTCCTGCCTGAGGGCTGAAGCTGTTTGTCCTCAGATCAAAGAACTCCCTTTAATAATTCTTGTAAGTTTGGTTTGACTTTTGCATATTCCTTTAGTTTCTGTTTATCTGGAAATGACCTAATTTCACCATTAAATTTGAATGAAAGTTTTGCAGGATATATTATTCTTGGCTGACAATTTTTTTCTTTCAAGATTTTATATATGTCATCCCATTGCCTTCTTGCCTGCATGGTTTCTGCTGAATAATCTGAGCTTAGTCTTATTGTTTCTCCTCTGTATGTGACTTCTTGTTTTTCATGAGCTGCTGTCAGGATTCTTTGTTTGTCTTTGGTTTTGGGGAGTGTGAATATGATATGTCTTGGTGATTTTCTTTTGGGGTCTCTTCTATATGGGGTTCATTGAGCTTCTTGGATGGCCAGCTTTTCATTTTTCATGATATTGGGAAAGTTTTCTGTCAGCAGTTCGTCAATGATCATCTCTGTGTTTTCTGTTTTCTCCCCCTGTTCTGGTATGCCAATCACTCGTAAGTTTTTGCTTTTAATTGTGTCCCACATAACTCTCAGGGTCTCTTCATTTTTCTTTGTTCTTTTTTCTGAGTTTTCCTGAAACAAAGCTGTATCCAAGTGTTTGTCTTCAGTTCCACTGATCCTGTCTTCCATGGTTTCAAATCTACTTCTCAGCCCTTCTATGACACCGTCCATTTCTGAAATCTGGTTGTTTATCTTTTGGATTTCTAATTGTTGTTTTTTTATAATTTCAAGTTGTGAATTTATTTTGGCATTTTGTTCCTGCATCATCTTCCTGAATTCTTCCAATTTTTTGTCTGTATTTTCCATGAATTTGTCTATTTTTTCCTCATGTTTGTCAGCTTTTTGCCTCAATTCTTGGAAAATTCCGAGTATTAGTGATTTGAGTTCCCTATCAGGTACTTCTAGTGCATTTTCTTCCACAGGAGAGTTATCTGGTGTTTTAATTTGGATGCCTATTGGAGCCATCTTGTCTTGTTTTTGTAAATGTTTTGATATTGTTTGCTGTTTTCGGGGCATTCAGTAGATATTTCTTTCGTTTATTGATTGTAGATTTTTTTTTTTTTTTTTTTCGTCCTTGTGGTACAGCTGGGCAGATCTAGCTGAGGAGGAGCCACTGGGATGGGTTGCTTGTGGCACTCACCACAGCCACCAGGATGGTCAGTAGTCAGTGCTGGGCAGGTTCCAATAGGGCGTGCCTGCACAGCTTGGTGGTGTGATGTCTAGTGCACGGTGCAGGTAGGTAGGGAGCAGCAGGAAGATGGTTATGTGTGAAGCTAAGCGGTCGTTCTGTCTCCCACCGGATGCTCTGCAAGGCTGCTCTCCCGTTCGCTGGTCTCTGATAGGAATCCAAGATGGTGGATCCGCACTGCGTTAGCTGGTAAGGAATCTCTGCATGAGTCTCTCCTCGATCTCCATTCTCTTTTAGTATTCTCACTCCATTTGGTGTTTGGCTGAGTTCTTTATCTCTTCATTTGGTGTTCTAGGGTTTCAGGATTGTTGATTCTCTGTTAGGCTTAGTTTTTCAGATCTTTGCTGTGGAGGGACGGCGTGGTGCTTCTGCCTAGAGCGCCATCTTGCCCCGCCTCTCCCAATATTGTATTATCTTTTGAAATACTAGTATTCTTTTGCCAAAGCCATTGATAATATTTAGAAACAATTGTTTTTTTTTTTTTTAATTCATGAACTTTTACAAATGTTATTAAATAATGAGGTCACAGAGTGACATTAATTTGGAAATGACTTTAGTCATTTTTATAGCTTGACTCTATTTATTAAACTATTACTATTAAAAGCAAACAAATTTTTACTGGCCCCAGTCAGGAAGTCATGACTTAGGCATCGGATACTATTTTATATGAATTCGTTTACTGGCTGTGCTGTAGGAAAGAGAGCATGGAATCTGAACTATGTCTCAATTCAAAATAGTGAGAGGGAGGGGGCTCATTTGCCTACCTCAAATCGTAATTAAAGTGAAAGTACCAGGTTTAAGTAGATCATTACAATGTATTTGATGAATAGCTTTTTTTTTTAATGAAGTAAATACCATTATAAATTACTCCTTCAGTCCTTTATTTGACTTCCCTCTGGATCATTATCAATTTTCCAAAAACCTTCTCCAGTATCAGAAGTACATTCAAAAGTAAGCGTTAGCATCTTTTCTCCATCCCCAAAGTTTCACAAGCGATAGACAGCTAGGACATCTATCCTCCAAAAGCATATCTGAGAAAAATTCCCACCTTTTGAAGACTCTTTCATTGTATCCTGCTCTTCATGCTAAATATGTGATCTCCCTTAAAAAAAAAAAAATTCCATTTCATACTTTAGTTACAATTAGGTGATACAATATTCATATCTCTCATAGCACTCCTAGGAATACATCTAACAGAAATGAATATATATGTTCACCAAAAGACATATTTTAGAATGTGCATAGCAGCGTGGTTAATAATTGCCCCAAAATGAAAACTACCCAAATGCTTATCAACAATAGAATGAATGAATAAGCCATAGCATATTCACACAGTAGAATACTACACATCAGTGTGAATGAACAGTCTTCAATGGAATGCAACAATATGGATGAATATCACATCACAATGTTGAGTGAAGGAAGGCTGGAACAAACAAGTATACGTGGTGTGATTCCATTTACATAATTTTTTAAAATTAAAATTACATCTTGAGAAGCGAAGACAGTGATTTCCCTCGTGAGAAGGAGTAGTGATTAGAAGGAAGCACAAAGGAGGGCTCTGGGGCGTTGGTTTCACAGATGTGTTCAGTATGTGAACATTCACTGAACTTTACACTTCCAAAAGGTACACTTTTGTTGTTGTTAGCTGCTGTCATTGTGACCTCATGCACAATGGAATGAAATGCTGCCCAGTCTTTCACCATCCTATGATTGATTGAGGTTCAGACCCTTGTGATCCATAAGGTTTCTATTGGCTGATTTTTGGAAGTAGATCACCAGACCTTTCTTCCTAGTCCATCTTAGTCTGGAAGTTCTGCTGAAACCTGTTCAACATCATAGCAACATGCAAGCCTCCACTGACAGATGGATGGTGGTTGCACATGAGTTGCATTGGCTAGAAACCAAACCCAGTTTTTCTGCTTGGAAGGTGAGAGTTCTACCACTGAACCACCATTGTCCTCCCTTTTTTGTATGTTGTTGTGTGCTGTGGGGTCAATTCTGACTCATAGCACCCTATAGAACAGAGTAGAACTGCCCCCATAGGGTTTCCTAGGCTGTAATCTTTAAAGGAGCAAATATCCAAGTCTTCTCTTACGCAGGGCTGTTCATGGCTTCAAACCACCAACCTTTCAATTAGCAGCTGAGCACTAAATTTAAAAGCAGGTAATGCATATCTTTGACAAAAGTATGAGAGAGAATATGTGGGAAAAAATACCACAAATTCACTTCTCTTCCAGATTTTACTGGTTCTGCCTGTGTATAAAGAGTGTTCCCTAACTTAGGTCCTACACACTTACATACACAAATGAGTACAGTTAAACTGGGGAACCTAAATAAGATTAATGGATTATATCAATGCCAATATCCTGGTGGAAATTATACTACAGTTACCATTGAGGAAAACTGGGAAAAGTGTACAAGGGACCTCTCTATTATTTCTTATAATTGCATGTGATCTACAGTTATCTGTATAAAAATGTCAGTTATAAAAGAGGGGGAGCTGAATAAGCTCAAGAAGATATATTAATCCCTCTCCACAAAAAAAAGAAAAGAAAAGAAAAAACCATATCAGAATATCCAGGGGAAGGGCATGTGTCCCAGGTAATCTTATGATGAGGTAAGCCTGGCAAATACTATACAATAAATTGCTTAGAATTTCAGCACTACTTCAATCCAGGACTGTTTGGGCATAAGTTTACAGAATTCATTTGCCATTTTAGTTTAAATGCTGTCTGAGTTCCCCATAATAAAATAAGTCAATACTTACTTATTGGTTCTCTTTTAAATCTACCTTTAATAAAAGAATAAAATAGTTAGGAATAAATTTAACAAAACAAATGGGAGACTTTTACACTGGGAACTGCAAAACATCATTGAAAGTAATTAAAGAGGACATAACTAAATGGAAAGAAAGCTCACATATATGAATTGTTAAGATGACAGTATACTTCACCAAATTGATCAACAGATTCAACACAATTCTAGATTTGATTCAAAATCTCAGTTGCCTTTTTTGAAGAAATTGACAAGTTCACCCTAAAATTCATATGGAAATGCAAGGGACCCAGAGGAATCAAAATTATCTCGAAAAAGAACAAAGTTCTAGGACTCATACTTCCTGATTTCAAAACTTACTACAGTGTTACAGTGATCAAAACAATGTAGTACTGACATAAGGATAGACATAAAGATCAGTGCAATGGCATTGAGAGACCAGAAGTAGACCCTTACATTTGTGTTCAGCTGATTTTCAACAAGGGTGCCAAGACAATTCAATAGAGGAAGAATAGTCTTTTGAACAAATGATTCTGGGACAACTGGATATCTACATGCAGAGGAATGAAGCTGGGCCCTATCATAACATATATAAAAAATTGACTCTAAATGGATCATAGGCCTAAATGTAAGCACTAAAACTATAAATTCTTAAAATAAGACATAGGCTTCAATCTTTGTGACATTGAATTAGGTAATGGTTTCTTAGAGATGACACCAAAGCACAAGCAACCAAAGAAAAGATAAATTGGACTTCAAATTTTAAAACTATTATGCTTCAATGAACACTATCAAAAAAGTGAAAAGATAACCCAAAGAATGAGGGAAACTATTTGCAAATCATATATCTGATAAGGGGCTCATACCCAGGATATATAAACTTATATAACTTAACAATAAAAAGAAAAATAACCCAATTAAAATGTTGGCAATGGATTCAAATAGACATTTCTCCAAAAAAGACATACAAATGGCAATACAGTAAGCCCATGAAAAGATGATCCACATCATTAGTCATTAGGGAAATGCAATTCAAAACCACGATGTGATCCTACTTCATACCCACCAGGATGGCTAAAATCAAACAGTCAGATAATAAAACGTGCTGACAAGGATGTGGAGAAATTGGAATGCTCATAACACTGTTGGTGGGAATGTAAAATGGTGCAGCCACTTTAGAAAACAGTTTGGCAGTTCCTCAAATGGTTAAACTATAGTTACCATTAAAAAAAAAAAAAAAAAAAAAAAACCTTGCCGTCCAGTCAATTCTGACTCGTAGCGACCCTATAGGACAGAGTAGAACTTCCCCATAGGGTTTTCAAGGAGCGGCTGGTGGATTTGAAGTGCCGACCTTTTGTTTAGCAGCCATAGCTCTTAACCACTGTGCCACCAGGGCTCCACAGTTACCATATGACCTAGCAATTCCACTCCTAGTATATACTCAAGAGAAATGAAAACATATGCTCACGTAAAAACTTGTGCAGAAATGTTCACAGCAACATTATTCATACTAGCTAAAAATTAGGAACAACCCAGATGTCCATGAACTGATGATTGAATAAACAAAATGAGGTTTATTAGTAGGTAGCTGTAAAAAGGAATGAAGTATCAGTACATGCTACAGCATGGAGGAACCTTGAAAACATTACGCTACGGGAAAGAAGCCAATCACAAAAGAACAAATAATGTATGACTCCATTTATATAAAATGTCCAGAGACGTTCCATATAATGAAATCCATAGAATAGAAAGTAAATTAGTGGTAACCAGGGGCTGAGGAGAGGGAAGACTGGTGAATGACTGCTAATGGGCATGGGGCTTCTATATGAGGTGATAAAAATATTATAAAATTGGACATGATAGTTGCATAACTATGAATATACTAAAAACCACTGTATTGTACAATTTGACTTTTATGGTATAGGAATTATATCTCAATATTTTTTAATCTACTTAGAGCTCCCTATTATAAAATGTTCACATTATAATCGTTTTCAAAGTCAAACTTCTGCCATTGATGTAAAACGCTAAAGCAGAGTATTGCCTTGTCTCAGGAATGACCTTGCTCAGCAGAAGGGGTATTATAGAGACCATCCAGGTATTTGACCCTTAACCAGAGGAAATTTGCTTTTTCTGCACATCTGCCTTGAGAACAATGATGATAGACTGATATTCTTGAATGCAAGTTGGTAGTGAGAGTCTGTTCAAAGATGATGTTCCAATTTCATAAAAGAAATATGTAGACTATGTAACTGGCTGTGTGATTTGATGAAATGAGTCCTGAACTAGTCCTCAGAAAGCCTTTTCCCATTCCCTACTGTGTGACCTTGGACTTAAATCAGTTATCTTTCTGCGTTTGTTTTCTTATCTGTCCAGTAGACTATCAATATCTACTGAGCACATTCATAAGATTTTCAAAAGAATCAAATGGGTACAAGATGTGAAGGTGTTTTGAAATTGACAGTATTGTGAAAATATGAGGCATTATTTATTTAACATCCTTCATTTTTCCTTCTTCAGATTTGATTTTCAAAGAAGGGTAAACATAAAGTGCTAAGTTAAATGATTCCTTTTGGATCTGATTGAGAGGGACTGGCTTTTCTTCTTGAGGAAAAATGTTGCGTAGACTGAGAAACCTGAATTTGTTTGACATTAACAGATAGGGTTTTATAGAGAACTGTGTTGTAATTTTTTTTTTTCTAATGTATCATTTGGGCAGCATGAGAAGGATATGGAAGCAGACAGGTTATTGTCAATTAAACACGAGCTGTCAGAAAGTCAGAAATGTTGAAATATGGTGAGCGTGAATCCTAAGCAGATCATATGGCAGCTGCTCAGCTGTTATTTTAACAGAGTCGCTGTACGTGTCATTTTCCTGCAGAATTTAATTCAAGTCCCTAACAAAGGAGACATGTCTGCATTTGCATGCTGTTGTCAAGTCAAACTTGGACCTTCTAAATGAGCTAACGTGGCAGGTAGTACTGGAAGAGCAACATGGAAGTCATGGTTCTTTCTCTCAATGTCATCCACTCAGGTTACATTGAAGAGGCCTGCATCATCCCCTGCCCCTCAGACTGCAAACTCAGTGAGTGGTCCAACTGGTCTCGATGCAGTAAGTCTTGTGGGAGTGGTGTGAAGGTTCGGTCTAAATGGCTGCGTGAAAAACCATATAATGGTGGAAGGCCCTGTCCCAAACTGGACCATGTCAACCAGGTATTTCCTATCACTGAGAATATTAAAATATTGTTTAGAGTCACAGTGATCTATTTTTCCTCCAACATTAAGAGTAAATTATGGTCCCTGAATGAAATATTCAGCCCATTTTATCTTTAAAATGCCTGAGTAAATACATGTATGTTATTAAAATCCTAAACTAAATTTATTATCTCTGTATTCTCAGGAGATTTAGTAACCTATGTATGCATATATATAAAATTTAGTAACACATATATATATATATTTAATAACCTATATATGTGTGTGTATATACATATGTGGTTTATATGGGCCCTTTTACATATATATATACATACATATATATGTATATGTTGTCTCCTTACTAAATCTCCTGAGAATACAGAGATAATAAATATGGTTTAGGATTTTAATAATATATATATATATAAATATAATTCAATAGAAAGAAAAATGACACCTACCTTTGAAATAATGTCTAAGTATTTAATCTGTCATAAAACTGTACCTAACTTGTGTGCTGCGAGCAAGATTGTCTCACTCTTGAGAGTTCCTCTAGACTCTCAGAAAGACATCCCAATTACCAACTACTGATATCAAGCTTAAATTAAAGTTGGAGAAAGTATATGGGTTTGGTTGGAAAATTAGGAAATATGTAGTTATTTAAATTTGTTTGATACAAGTTTGAGGAAAAAATTTTAAATGCTCTCAAATTCACTGTAAGTATGCTCTCTATCATTTTGGTTGTTGACCTGTTTTATTTGGAACTTTATTTAACTTTGAATACATGGTTCATTAGCCATTGTTAATAGTTGTTCTTGTTTTATTGGAGATAAAAAGTAAAAAGGCTAGTCAAGGGAATTTTGACTAACTTAAATGTAATAAAATATGTGTCAGACAATTATGTTTCGCATACCTGTGAATTAACAGAGTGAATTTCAATAGTATGTGTAAACATTAAGATGTGTATTTAAATTTAAGTTGCAATTAAATGAATCAAGCCCTTAATTAAGTATATAGATACATTGCATGCATACAAACCAGAAAAGCAAACCCATTGCTGTCAAGTTGATTCTGACTCATAGCAACCCTATAGGACAGAGTAGAACTGCCCCATAGAGTTTCCAAGGAGCGGCTGGTGGATTTGAACTGCCAACCTTTTGGTTAGCAGCCAACCTCTTAACCACTGCTCCACCAAGGCTTCTCGTACATATATAAAACCACAAAACCAAACCCATTGCCATTGAGTAGAATTGGACTCACAGCAACTCTACAGGACAGAGTAGAACTGCCCCATAGAGTTTCCAAGGAGTGCCTGGTGGATTCAAACTGCTGACTTTCTGGTTAGCAACCATAGCTCTTAACCACTGTACCACCAAGGTTTCCATACCTACATAGACTGCTTGATTTTAATCTCCAAACACTACTTACCAGTATGCATACTTTCCTTTCCCAAATTAACCTAAATTTATTCATAACAACAAAAATGTATTGTAAAGAAAACAAAATAACTTTTTTAATAAAGGAATTAAGGACAAAAAAAGCTGAAAATTAAATTCCATAGAAAGTGCTCTAAAAGAGTCTTGGTTTCTCCCATGAATTTGCTGAATTTGCCCTTTAAAGTCACTGAGAGTAGATACAACACTGTGCTGCCGCCATCTATCGGTACTCAGGCTTACTTCTCACAGAGACATTTTATACTTCTACCATGCTAATGAAGAAAATTTAGTTCCATGACCCAAATTTTGTAAATGTGAAACAGAATAACTGAAACGTAATGTTTATCATACAAAAGAAAATTTCTTTACAAGTTGTTAAAAGCTTGACTTTCCACTAGTAAATTTAAATTTTAATAAATTGTGATTCTCAGTCTTAAAAAATTCAACATATACTCATTATACTTTAGTGTATGTTTGTGTATATGTATATAGCCAGTCAGAGCTGCAATTAAAAAGTTGTGTTGGTTCAGCATTAACTTTAAGAGTGCATCTCCAAAGGTTCAAGAACTTGTGCCAAGATGTCTTTGCTATAAAGTTTATAATCTATAAACAATTTCTCTGTCATTCACCAACAGTGATATAACCTGATGCAGAGTTTTATGGGGACATTTGTGTACTTTTATCAGCTTATTGGTGGTTTATCAAGACATTAGCAACTGAAAATCAAAGCTAAAAGAAGAAATAATAGATTCTTGAACATTTGATTTTGAGCATAGATGTTCTACATTAAAAAAAATAGAAACTTCTGGGGATTTTGGTATTAGTAAAATATTTAGGAAAAGTAAAGAATATGCAAAGTTTTTTTGTTCACATGGGTAATTGTAAGTCACATAAATTTTTGCTACAATTATACATTCTTCCATACAGTAATTGGTGATCTGTTCACTTAAAAATAGTCTCCAAGATTTCATTTTTCATTTACTATGAAATATGGTTTGATGAATTGATTTAGACAGGTAGTAGGTAGATGGCCATTCAGCCTTGGATCATAAATTATTTGCAGTCATTTATCAATTCCCTACAATCTGTATTTCGAGTTCTACTCAGTTTTCTAAGACTTCTTCTCTTGCTCATCTCCTTTCCTTGGCTGAGCTGTTTGCGATCTTAATTTGTGTGTCTTTTCAACAATAATGGTGAACTGTTTTTTATTTCCCAAGATACAAGAAAAAAGTTCTAATTCTTTACCCAAAAAAGTAAGCTTTTATATATAGATAATACTCAAAAGTTAGATTATGGGTTCTTGTCATAATTTACTGACGTACTTACTTATCTTTTATTTTTCTCCCCTTTCTTCATTCCTGGTGATTACTACTCCAGGCTCAGGTAAGAACTCTTAAACCCCAAGGTTCATAATAAGGGGGGTTTTTTTGTTTGTGGGTTGGTTTTTCCTTTTTGCTGTTGATTTCTTTTCCCACTATTGTCTTCTATCTTTTACGGGAAGAAAGTATCACATTTTCCATAAAACTTTTGTTTTGCAGATGTTCCCTTGTATTACCTGGCACAGTCATCTGTGTTTTCTCATTTTAGTATCAGGGGCGGATGTGAAGGGGTTGGGGAGAAGAGGCTTCATTTCGCCAGTCTTGCAAGGCAATGACACCCCTTATTAATGCTCTCATGCTTTTCAGAGGGAGAGGTTAAAGATGAAGATGGGCTAGATGAAGAGTGGGTAGAGATTGTTCTGAGCTAATTTGTATTCTCTCAAAGGGAGGAGATTAAAATGAAAGCCATGAAAAGATTAGGAGCAATGGCATTTCCCCTTCAATTATTTACTTCCCACAAGCTGTAGGGTAGTGTTTTACCCTGAGGTATTTACTCTGATTTTAATACAGTACCCAGTAGTGAATGTGATCATTACAGCAATAATTGCAGAGTCTTACTCCAGTAGTATAAGTCATTTTTCTTTAATAGTTGAGTTGACTCTTGCTGTGGATTGTGGGCAATTTATTTCCTTTATTTAAGAATTCTTCTCAGTGAGAAAAGAGCATAATGGGTTCATTGTTCTAAAAATCCTGAAACCAAACATACCACCCCAAATATGGAGCTGAGAGTCCTTATGGACACCAGAGCACAGACAAAAATTTCCTTTGTTTCCTGTGGCCTTTGCTGCTGCTAGGCTGTAACTGTGTAACGTAAGGCCTGTTTCAGATCTGGCTTCCAAGCCATATGTGATTGAAGATTAATTTTAAGGGGGATTTATTTCATATTATTTACGTTTTAATATAGTTTCATGTATAGAACACAAAAATATAAATCCTATTATCATACATATTTGGGGGGGAAACAGATCACTTTATATTTATCTGGAAATATATCCATTCATTCATTATCCATTCATTCATTTATTCAACATATCTTTATTGAGTGCCTAAGATATGAACACCTTGGGCTAGATACTGAAGTCACACAAAACTGTGAACAAAGCAGATGGTCCAGGAAATTATAATATAGTGTGGCAAGGGTCAGCCCAGGAAAAGTGCATAATGTACCTGATGTGACTCAGTGGGTCAGATCTACACCTGCAGCGTAATAGCCGAGCTACAGAATGTAACAGTTAGCCCAGCCTTTTCCCACTACACTGTTGAGAGGTTTCTCCATACTCCTATTTTAGAATAATGAACAATAAGGGAGAGGAATAAAAGTAGCAAAACAATAATTTAATGATTGTTATTATGTGTCAGTCTTCCCACAAACTCTCACTGGGTTCCCGGAGGCATTCATTGAGAGCCTGATGTGTTTCAGGTGTATGAGGTCGTCCCATGCCACAGTGACTGCAACCAGTACATATGGGTCACAGAGCCATGGAGTGTCTGCAAGGTGACTTTTGTGAACATGCAGGAGAACTGTGGAGAGGGCGTGCAAACCCGAAAAGTGAGGTAAGGACACTGCTTAATTACACAGAGAAGCAAATGCACAACCATCTCCCAACTTCAGAAGTGCCACCATCAGCATTCACTCCTTCACAGTCACCTGAATAGAGTTGTCGTTGGTTTTATTTTTAAGGTATCTATGTTCTTGGAAAAGTCTAAGGAGATCTTTTTCAAGCAGCAGCTTATGATATTCTGGCCTTATGTAGGGTCCCTATGAGTTGGAATCTACTTGACAGCAATGGTTTTTATTGTTGTTGATGATGATGATTTGGGAAGTTTGCCTTCAAGATACGTTTGAAGGGAAGGAGCAGCACATTGAAAGTGAGCTGATCTAATGCAGATTTTCAGCCACAATCATTTCTTTTCCTGTAGGCCAAATATATTTCTAACTGCATTTTAATGGTCATCTATTATAAACGCCTGCTCCTTTATACCGAACTGGCTAATTTTTAACAGTTTCACCCCCTCCAGGAAGTCTTCCTTGAAACCCCAGCCTGGCTAATACCTCTTGTTTATTCTTCTATAGCTACACTGTTCAATATGTGACTCTTTCAAATTAAGTTTAAACTAATTAAAAGCAAATAAAATTAAAGTTGCATTTCTTCAGTCACACTAGCCATATTTCAAGTGCTCAAAAGTCACATGTGACTAGGAGCTATTCCTTGGACAGTGCAGATGTAGAATATTTCCATCATCACAGAGCATTCTGTTGGCTAGTGTTGTTAGATCATGCCCTATATACCTCTCATTGTGGTGAAAACATCCATTTACATGTGTGTCATCTTCACTAAACTCTGTGTTTCTGTAAACAGGGACTCTGTGATATTTGTAGGAATTCCCTCACACCTAACACAAATTTGCTACTCATTACATTCACCATACAGCATCTGCCATATGATTCTCACAGGGTTCTAGACCCAGTGAAACAAGTACATGAGGTTTTATTATCTCGATTTTAAAGATTAGATTCAGAAGTACTGAATGGCTTACCAAGGATATAAACTTAGCAACGTGGCCGAGTTAGCATTCAAAATCAAGTCTCCTGTCATTCTTTGTAATGTAGCAGTTTCTTCTAACCCTGTTCAGTGAAACACGGTAAAGACAAACATAAAAACATCCAGAACTTGATAACCTATGTTGTGAAGAAGCTCGTTCTTACCCATAACCTAACTTTCCTTTCATGTTTTACTTTAAGATTCATATTTCTGAATCTGTTTCGGTAGAAAAGATGAACGAATTAACCTGTGTGTCATAAAACCTTTGCACAGAAACCTGTTAGTAACTGTTTCCAGTAGAAGTAATTCCTGTTTCTTTTTTAACAAGTGAAAAAAACAGAGATTCTTTTTCCCACCATTCTCCTTCAGAGTTAAGATTTTCTTCAAAAATTTAAAAACATTTTCCTTAAATTAAGAATTTGATCAGGTTGATTTTTTGTTAATAAAAAACAAAGTTACAATGAAAGGACTACTGTTTTTCAGCTTTCCTTTCAACTATCTGTGTACATGTTGCTTTTTTTTTTTTTTGCTCTGTCTATAGATAGTTCTAACGTTTCCGAAAAAGTAACTTTTCAGAGCAGCTTACTTTTCCAGTAGCTATCTGTAATGCAAATAGAGAAAAGAGAAGGTCAGTATTGACTGTGGTCTCTAATCATGTAATAATGTTCCTGTTTGTTTACTGATTGAGTAGTTCACCTTCCTAACTTTATCCTCTGCTAATTAAGGTCAAAAAGTCCTGCTTAGATGCAAACATTGGATGACATTCAGTATAGATGAATCTATAAGAGAGCAAGTTTCAATTTATCCTCAGCCCCATTCTTCCTCTTTTAGAATGGCATAGTGTGCCAAGATTGGGTAGTGGAAGTGGTCTGCCCTGGTAGAAGGGGGTATCTTATCACTGGCATTATTTAGAATTGCCAGCACATAGTGATAATTTAAAAAAAGAAGAAGATTTAATCAGTTTTATTGTTGCTTTTGAATTCTCTGCAGAAAATGGCCCCCCTTATTGCTAGACCTATGGTGGCCCTCCGGTCTTATCCTTTACCCCCCTGCCTCCCACCACGTGTTTCTCCACCATGTGTTTCTAATGCAGTTCAATTTTCCCGCAGCTTAATTCTCTCCCCTACGAAAAGAAGAAAGGCTAAAAATTTGAAAAAAGTAAATGAATTTAGAAATTCCTTCCCCTAGGCTGGAAACTTGATCAAAACATATGTTCTAGGATGATAAAAGATCATTAATATAAAATAAAATAAAACCAATAAATAATTTGAATGTTCAACAATAAGGAATTTTTTTTAGTAAATTGTGACACGTTCAAGGAATGGAATTCCAATGTACTCATTAAAAATTATATCTTAAAGGAATATTTAATGGCAAAGGAAGAGGTTCATAATGTATAGTTGATTTTTTCTCTTAATTGGTACAAATAGTGAAAGTTTCTTCCTTTTTATGAAATGAAAATATATGTTTGTAATGGTCTATTATGAGTGGATAATAGTCTATTAAGAGTATCTCTGAGTGATAGAGTCATGCAAATTTTATGATTTCTTCTGATTTTTCTAAAATGAATATATTACCTGTATAATAATTTTAAAAAGAATGAGAAAACCCTTTGTAAATAAAGCTCCATACATTTTAGGTACATAACTTCTTAATATAGCATTGGACATATTTTTTTTACTCTGGATCAACAGGTAATTTTGCAAGTTAATCCCAGTACCTTGTGTCAGTATCTAACATGAATGCAGTCTTTCCTTAGCAGCAAATTAAACTATTGAGCATTGAAATAGCCCACGTCTGTCCATGTCCTCTCTAAGCTGCTGTCAACAGAACATTTTTTAAAATACCATTGAAGGTAGAAGAACCTTTTGCTGGGAGTCTAAAATTCTGCCTCAAAATTTTTTTTTTTTTTTTAATTTTGCTTTAAGTTAAAGTTTACAATTCAAGTTAGTCTCTCATACAAAAATTTGTACATACATTGTTATGTGACCCTAGTTACTTTCCCTGTACTGTGATAGCACACTCATTCTTTCCATCCCTGATTTCCCGTATCCATTCAACAAGCTCCTGACCCTCTCTGCCTTCTCCTCTCACCTCTGGATGAGAGCTGCCCATTTAGTCTCATGTATCTACTTAAGCTAAGAAGCACACTCTTCACGAGTATCATTTTATGCCCCATAGTGAAGTCTAATCTTTGTCTGAAGAGTTGGCCTTGGGAATGGTTTTAGTTTTGGGCTAATGGAGAATCTGGGGGCCATGTCTTCTGGGGTCCCTCCAGTGTCAATGAAACCATTAAGTCTGGTCTTTTTACTAGAATTTGAGTTCTGCACCCTGCTTTTCTCCTGCTCCATCAGGGGCTTTCTGTTGTGTTCCCTGTCAGGGCGGTCATTGGTGGTAGCCAGGCACCATCTAGTTCTACTGGTCTCAGGCTGATGAAGTCTCTGGTTTATGTGGCCCTTTCTATCTCTTGGGCTAATACTTTGCCTAAGAAACTTATAATTCAATTTTTCTTTCAAGAATTAAATCATATACATAATCACCTCTGTATTTTTTATGATTGCTTTTTTTATATATTTATCCAATATACAGAAAGATGCAGAGGTCAATTTGTTCTTTTTCAGGTTATAAATTATGACATGACCAACAGCACAGTTTTCCAGCCTTTGAATTTATCCCACAGGAAAATGACATTTCCCTTAAATGTGGCAGCCCAATATGGAGAGATGATTCTGTAGAGCAGATTTGTAAAGATGCAATGTCCCTACTGATTGTAAATCCAAGAGAGGTTGGGAGTCTAGGTTAAATTGGTAATGTACGTCAGCTGACGGTTTAAAACATTGCAATGGGTTTGAGAGGCTTAAGAGTTCAATCTTTCCTTTTCATCTCCTGCAGTGCGGTTCTCTTCCCAAACCCATTAATTGGTTGACCTTCTCTGATTTATAGATGAGAGATAAAGTTTTTCTCCTCTACTAGAAAGGTACTCAGAGAGATTATTAACTACGGTAAAAGTGAAGTCAGGTACTAGTCACATTAGATTCCCAAGAGATAAGTAAAGAGCCCTTCACAGCTGCTTATAATAGAATAAAATTGAATACGATGTTTGAGTTTGTTCTGTTAGAAAGAAAAAAATAACAATACAAAAAATTTCAAGGTATAGGAGGATCCTGTCAAAGAAAAATTTGCACTGGACAATATTAAAACAGGCAAGGATGATTTTATTTACAAGAGATTATTGCAAAAAGTGTGTGGGGGGGTGACTATTCCGATGTCGCAATTGGGGAGAAAGACCAGAACTAAGTCTGATTTGATTCAAATCTGAAGCAGAGACTGAGGAGAAAAAAAAAAAAAAAAAAAACTACCAATTGCCATCAAGTTGATTCCAACTCATGGAGACCCTGTGTGTGTCAGAGTAGAACTGTGCTCCATAGGGTTTTTAATGGCTGGCTTTTCAGAAGTAGGTTTCCAGGCCTTTCTTCTAAGGCACCTCTGGGTGAACTCGAACCTCCAACCTTTAAGTTAGGTTGTTAAAAGCTAGGATGGTTAGCCATAGGAAGAGCACTGAAGAAAATTAAGAGGGGTTGATCACTGGGGTGGGAGCTTAAGATTAGAACAATTTGGCTTGAAATATCTCCTTTCTTGTGATACAGCAGCCTGGATTTTGGGAGACTTGGGGAGAGGGAGATCCTTAAGGGACTCTCTGGTTAGGTGCCTTTTGTTGCTGTGTGCCATCCAGTCAGTTCCAACTCATAACAACCCTACGTGATAGAGTAGAACTGCCCCATATCGGTTTCCTTGGCAGTAATCTTTATGGAAGCAGAACACAAGGTCTTTTCTCCCTTGGAATGGTTAGTGGGTTCCCTTTCAGTTAACAGCTGAATACTTAACCAGTGCACTACTAGGGCTCCTTGGTTAGGTGCCTGGAGATTGTGAAGACTGCTAGAGAGAGGAAAGTCAGGCATGTATTTATAAACAGGAGACCGTTAAGCCTGTCTTGGTCAATTCTTTGCAGTAAACCATTTTCCAGAACTCAAAGAGTAGGAGGATTTCTTTAACCATTGTTGCTCTCCAGGATGATAGAGCTAGGGTAAAACTGAACTTTCTCATTTCAAACGCTCACACTTAGAGAATTTGTGCTCTTCCTATTGTAATTGCCTTTTTACTTCCAACTTTTCTCTTAAGGCTATAAAAGTTAGCAATAGGTGCAAGCTTAAATTACCTTTAAAATGAAAAAACTGCTAAATACCTCCAGTTACATTTGGAAACACTTATTGAAATCTCTCACTACTGTACCTAGCCTTCTACCGTATATGAGTCAACTCTGCATAATCTACAGAATCCACCATTTTCTTGGAAAGAAAAAAAATGCATTGTGTTCTAAAATTACTGCCCCTCTATGAAGCTCTTTGGAACACTCTTCGTTATTTTCCACATCATAAATCAAAGAAACAAACAAACCCGTTGCCATTAAGTCAATTCTGATTCATAGCGACCCTACAGGACAGAGTAGAACTGCCCCACAGAGTTTCCAAGGAGCAGCTGGTGGATTCAAACTGTCCACCTTCTGATTAGCTGCCAAATGCTTAAACCACCGCACCACCAGGGCTCCTCCACATCATATATGAGTGTAAATGGCCCTCTCCTTCTAGAGGAAGCTCATGTGACATTCATCGCTTACACACACACAGTGATTATTATTTTTAAAAAGCATGACCATGTATGCAAGCATAAATATTTAAATCGTGCTGAAACACTACAAGTATTTATGGGAGGCAGAGATCCTTTTAAGTCTTGGTTTTTTGGAGAATTTTGATTTATTAAGTGCAAAGCTTCCTGCCCTCCCCAACCCATGATGACATCTTAAGGAAAACCACCTGTCCTATAGACTGACCATTGTTCCAGCTGTCCCAGTTGCTTCACTGACATGTGTGTTTTCTTCTAGGTGTATGCAGAACACAGCAGATGGCCCTTCTGATCACGTAGAGGATTACCTCTGTGACCCAGAAGAGATGCCTCTTGGCTCTAGAGAGTGCAAATTGCCATGCCCCGAGGACTGTGTGATATCTGAATGGGGTCCATGGACCCAGTGTGCTTTGGTGAGATGATTAACTCTTTTATTAATATGGAGTTTGCTTAATTCTTTAGCACTAACTCTTTAAAGATATTATTAAGAAAATAAGAAAATCCAATGTGAAATCTGTTTGTGTGCTTTATTTACCAAAGCCAGGTATGCTGCTTTGGCCATTTCATTTTAAGACCGTGTCATTTAAAGTCAGCAATATCTGCCTCACACTAGAACAGCTTGAGATCTTGCAAGCTTTAAGTTCCTTCTCCACCATCCTCTTCTCACAGCCCCAAATGCCTTCAGTCTGGCCTGTCAATACACAGCATGTTAAAAACTACAGTGGAGATAATGAACCCCTCCAGGTAAAAACAAACAAACAAACCAAAAGGGTTGGATCGCTAGTAAAGGTACTTTTAGTGGTATCAGATTATTACCATCCCTTGCTTCTTGCCCAATCCATTTTATTTAAATGGTAGGAATAATCTTTCACACAGTGGGGGTACTGCAGCATGAGTATTGATACTAAAATGCAAGAGAAAGTGGGCAAGAAACAGAGTAGAAAGAATCAAGCAGCGCATCAGTGAATCTCTGTTGCACACTGACCCTACGTCTCTTTGTACTTGGGAAGCCAGCTGAGTTTAAAATCACACGAAGCTTCTGGATTTCAAAAGCCAGTAGGGGCTCTTCCACAGAACTCTGGGAAGAGAGTCATTTGAAACAGGACGGGCTGCTGAGGGAGGAAGTGTGACTTACCTTGGGCACCTTTGTGAAGTACATTTCCAAACAGCAGCACAGGCATGGGAAAAATACATTTAATGTGGAAACAGTTTGCTCAAGGACAATACAGGAGAGTTTTTAAAAAGAGTTTATGATGCATATTTTTCAAGGAGAAATTAATTTTCCATCTCAGTGTTAACATTATTGAAGATGCTGATTGGTAGCCGAGTGAGACAGCAGGAGCAACACAAGGCTGACGGTGGACTTGGATACAGGGTTAATTGCAATAAAGAATAAACTGTTTCACAGGGTATGCAAATGATTTTCTATCCTAATCCCATGGCATCAGATCTGAAGTTACCCCTGATAGGTGGACTGCATTCTACAGTCTGAACATGTTTATAATTGCGAGATTCTTATTGCCACACACTGCGTTGCAAAGATATTCCATTTTTATGAAGCAGGGAGATATTGAACTAGGACCCTTTCTTAAAAGGGGTTATGATAACCAGAAACCACTAAACTGCAACTTTGCCCATTTGGTTTCTGTTATAAATGACCAAAGGTGATCATCTTTAGAAGAATGATTGAGGCTCCACCATGTAAAAAGGAGAATTGGTAAAACGTGCTGTGTGTTCCTGTTTAACTAGTTAAATAGCTGTGCCTCTTGGTTTGGACTTTATCTGTTACCTTTTATTCATCTTGTTTCCTCACTCTAGCCTTTATTAAACCAGAGGCTGGGGGGTAGGGAGGCAGAAGGGTCTCTTGCCCCTGGGCACAAGTCCAGGGGGGTGCCAGATGAGGCACGGAATGACATTCTGAGGTGCCACAAATATGAAAGGTGCCTGACTGAAGCAGCTGGACAAGAGTGGGGGAGGCATTTCTGCTGAAGAGTCACCGTTGTCAATATCTATTCATCTTGAAATTGAGGGGGTCGGGTACGCAACTTAGAGATTGCCCCCGGGTGCTCATTACCCTCCACTACGTCCCTGCATTGAGTAAAGCATTTTTTATCTACCAGGGACTATTAGATGCAGAGAATACACAGGTATCCATGACATAAGTCTTGTCTCAGTACACTCACATTCCAGACAGGGACAAGGCCTTTATATAATTCACATTCTATAGGGCAGTAAGTGTTATTCTAGGAGCCCTGGTGGCATAATGGTTAAGTGCTCAGCTACTAACTGAAAGGTCGATGGTTTAAGCCCACCAGCCGCTCCACGGCAGTCTGCTTCCATAAAGATCACAGCCCAGGAAACCCGGTGGGGTACTTCTACTCTGTCCTGTTGGGTTGCTAAGAGTTGGAATCAACTGAACGGCAGCAAGAATTGTTATTCTGGTGGTGTGACCAAAATGCAATGGGAGCAGAGAAGGAAGCAATTATTTCAGACCTTGAAAAGTCAAAGGAAACTTGTCCCTGGCTGTCTCCTGTCCTTGGAAACCAAATGTTTTCAGAACAAGACTGTGCCAGTAGGATAATGGCATGTCAGGCTTTCTAGGTGCTAAATTGTGTTTATGTGCAAGTGTATGTATGCACTGGGATAACTAACAGCTAGATGGTTATTTAAAGTTACCCTTAAATCAGTTTTGTTTCAAGTCTAAGAGATTATATTATAAAATATATTAAATATTTATTATAATTTCTGTATTAGCATTCTACAGTAATATATATGCTGTATGTATGTGTGTGTTTGTGTGATGTATGTGTATTTGATACATAGAATCATGGAATCTTATAGCTAGATGGGGCATCAGTATCTCATTGAACACCTTCATTAATAGTTTCTAAAAAACTGAGATGGTTATGAGGGTGGGGAGGGAGGGTGAGGGTTATTTACTAACTAGATAGTAGATAAGAATTTTCTTAGGTGAATGGAAGGACAGCACACACTACAGGGGAAGTCAGCACAACTGGAGTAAACCAAAGCTAAGAAGTTTCCTGAATACAATCAAACACTTTGAGGGACAGAGTAGTAGGGGTAAGGGTCTGGGGACCATGCTTTCAAGGGACATCTAGGTCAATTGGCATAGCAAAGCTGATTAAGAAAATGTTCTGCATCCTACTTTTGTGAGTGGCATCTGGGGTCTTAAAAGCTTGCAAGCAGCCATCTAAGATGCATCAATTGGTCCCAACCACCTGGAGTAAAGGAGAATGAAGAACACCAAAGACACAAGGAAAGTATTAGCCCAAGAGACAGAAAGAGCCACGTAAACCAGAGACTTCATCAGCCTGAGACCAGAAGAACTGGATGGTGCCCAGCTACCACCAATGACCGCCCTGACAGGGAACACAACAGGAGTCCCGGATGGAGCAGGAGAAAGGTGGGGTGCAGAACTCAAACTCTAGTAAGAAGACCAGACTTAATGGTCTGACTGAAACTGGAGGAACCCCAGAAAGCATGTCCCCTGGATTCTCTATCAGCCCAGAACTCTAATAGTTTCCGAGGCCAAGTCTTCAGACAGGGATTGGACTGGAGTGTGGGACATAAAGTGATATTCGTGAGGAGTGTGCCTCTTAGCTCAAGTAGATGCAAGAGACTAAATGGGCAGCTTCTGTCCGGAGGTGAGATGGAAGGCAGAGAGGGCTAGGAGCTGGTTGAATGGACATGGGGAATCAGGGGTAGAAAGGAGGAGTGTGCTGTCACGGTATGGGGAGAGCAATTTGGGTCACATAACAATGTATGTATAAATTTTTGTATGGGGGAAAAATAATAGTAAATAAAAAATTTAAAAAACTGAGACATGAGGTTAACTGACTTGGTCAAGCTAGCCCATGGCCCAAACATTCTAATCCCTATTTCAGCGCTCTCCCTAATATACTAGCTGTTGTGTGTTTGAGTATTATTTCACCTTTCTGAGGAATTGTATTATTCTTTGAAAGCCTTGCAGTCAAAGCAGTTTCCGGCAGAGGTCAGCTGATCCCATCAGACAACCTGCTGAGGAAGGAAAACCCTGCCCGGATGCTGTTGAGAAGGAGCCCTGTAACCTGAACAAAAACTGCTACCACTATGATTACAATGTAACAGGTACGTGCATAACCGTCTGATCAGGGAGGTAAAGGCCAAATCCCAAGTCTGTCGGCTCTGAAGCTCTCGGTCAGCCTTGTTCATCTCCCTCTAGACAGAGCTGTGTGTCTATTGGGCATGCTGCTTACTCTTCTAGAAATAATTATTTACTAAATGACAGAACTATATGTCTGTTTTAATTTTTAGTAAATCTCAAGATATTTAGAATGATAACATCACATAGACATTAGCCATTAAATTAGGTTGTGATTATTGTAAGTGATCCTATTTAAGACATTCTCCCACTCTGGGAAAGCACAAGCAGATGAAATATCTTTTCCACAGTTATCAGATTTATTGAAAGATATGTGTCCTTTTACAGAAGATGTTTAATCACTATAATAGATGGAGGCAGTAATTCTTGATATTTCAACAGTTTATTAACGTGATTAGTCTGATATAAAAATGTTAGCAATCTTGAACTAGCCAAAGAATATGTGAAGAAGAAATAAATATTTCAATGTTATAAAAGGTGCAGATGAGAAAGCGTAGATGAGTGTTTTTCAGGGAAAAAAAACAAGTCTTATTAAAATTTGATTTTTTTTTCCCTAAACCTTATCTAGTACCAGCAAGACATGAGTACTCTAGGGAAGAAATGATTTCATTAATTCATATGACTTGGACAACACAGAAGCTTACTTTGAAAATTTTTCCAACCAACTGTAACACTGAAACAAACTAAAAGAATTGCACAGTAACACGCAGCTGCCAGATTGGCTTTTTGTTCCTGTTGGTTTTTCTCTTCAATTTCCTTTGATGACACGAAAGAAATCACAGTTCTCTAGGACATTCTCTGTTACCCTGGAAGAGAGATGAAAGAATTAATTATTTTGCAGAAGACATACAATGAAGGATTTAAGTAAACATGGCAAAAGCAATTTTGAAAAGAATAAGTATACATTTTAAAACATTCTAAATTTGGACTATAAGTGAAACACAGCGTTTTATTTGAATATAGCTGCACAGTTAAAATACCATTCATTGAAATTACCACTATTTTTTAAAAATTAAAATATTGCTAAAATCATAAAGCCTGCTTTTATTAGGAAAAAAGTTTTTAAATGACATTTGATCTGCAGGCCAAAGCTGTTTTTACAGTATTACCAAATTGCTATCAAGATGGTCAAGCAGACATCTGCCTTCAAGAATAATCCCTGAAGCTATGTGCAACCCTAGCAATTCCATTTGACTCGTGATATGTTCAAAGCTGGGACCCATATGCTCTGCATGTGGGATGATTGATCGTGAGGCTTAGAAAGCAGTTGTGAATTAAATATGGGATTCAGGTCGTCAGAGTTTCATATGAAATCTGTTTCATACATAGCCTTCTGTTCTGATGGGCTCCCTTCTTTTCAGACTGGAGTACGTGCCAGCTGAGTGAAAAGGCAGTTTGTGGAAACGGCATTAAAACAAGAATGTTAGATTGTGTTCGGAGTGATGGCAAGTCAGTTGACCTGAAATATTGTGAAGAGGTAGGTGGATACTGTGTTATATCTTTGTGAGTAAATTCTTCCCTAATAATTTCAATTCATGCTGAGCAAAGTGACCTATGCTCCATGCAGCCCATTGCCAGCAGATGTTTTTCTGCACTATTCGCAGGCGGTTAAGTACTCTCTTGAAAAAGAGACGGTGTCCAACACTACTGATTCTACACATGATTCCCTTATTTTGTTCTGCGTGGAGTCCAATGGTATGCTAATTAGCCCATTCTGAAAGAAATGCTTGGGGAACAATAAGTAATCAAGGTGAATAAAGGCAATAAATCTTCATCCCACTACTCATCATCTTTTGTAATTTGATGTGAATTTTGTGTAGTGCCTGGGACATCTGCCAAGATCCATCGTTTATTCTCTTTGTTGCTAAACATTGATCACATGTGGTTTGGTAGCAGATTTTGATATTAGGATCTAATACCCAGCTGTGAAATTCTAAGTACTCAGATTTGGATGAGAGAGAGCTTGAAATTCAAACAAAGGAATGGAGTTTTCCATTATTATCTTTTAGGTACAGAGAATTGCAACTGTGAATTTTCAATATTTACCAATTTACAAAAGTAATGTCATCATTTGTAGATATGACCTTATAAAACATGAGGAAACATAGTTGTTGGCCCTACTTAGTGTTCATGAAGCTACACTTCATATTGTAATTAACTTATCTGATTTTCATACCAAAAGAGTAGTCACATTCCTGACAGGTTTTGACTCACCAAGTATCTGTGTCCACTGGGTTAAATAGGAACCAAGATAAGCAGGAGCCTTGATGATCTGGAAGAGACTGAGAGGAGTTTATAACCTCACTGGGGTTCAGTAGAGACGGCCACCACGACTTCTGTCTAGAAGTTATTGTAACCCCACAGTAGATTGTTACAACTCCTAAGGGAAAACTCAGGACGGAAATATTTTAATCCATTTGTTACCTTTATCACAGGGACCTAACTTAACTGGCTTGCGTCTCTGTCTGTGGAAGCAGAGCTCCTAGATGTGCTGAAAATGTCTCACTGTTTAGTTAATAATGCTTACTACTATCATCTTATATTTAAATAATTAGAAATTTCACACCTGAATCATTTTTGTTTGGAAACAAGTAACACTGAACTGATGCGACCATTACAAAAATAATACTACCGATGAAGACTCTTATAGTAATATACTGGCCAGAGGGTTCTTGTGATTCTAATTATTTAATATGTCCTCTTTTTTTTTTTTTGCAAGTATATACTTAAGTACCCTCATGGGTCAAAACGAGATATAAGGCAAATTGTTATAAGAGCTTTTTGAAAACTGAACCTAAATCATGCAAGAACAGTTTTAAACTATTTCATCTAACTACAGATAAATGTGTAATTAGCATCCTTAATTTCTTAAATGAAATTTAAGTAAAAACTTGAGAAATCAATAATTTTAATTATATAGGAGCCTAGATAAGTTTACTTTTATGTACAAATATTATAATATTCGAATACTACAATAACAATCAGGGGTTCAAATTGTAACATTGTAGCAAACAGTCTTTAGGGAGAGTGGTGCTGCTCTCTGCAGGAACTGGATTAAACTGCTCAGATCTCATTTTCTATATCCAATGGACTCAGTAGGATTTAATCACTGTTCTGAGAAAAGCTGGACTGTCTTTTTTAGCAAAGGATTGACTTCATACCCATTGATACTTGTGAAAAATCCTGGTTTGGTGCAACAGCAGTAGCTCACTCTTGCTGCTTTTCAAATGGCCAAAAAGAAAGATGGCATTAGTACTCAACAAAGAGGGAAATTAGAGTTAAACCCACCTAGCACTTATATAGTATTTTTATCTTTGTTGTTTTCCGAACATTTACTCACCTGATACCTAGTTATTGGTTTCTCCTCCCCTATTTTTTGATTTCTGAATAGATTTTAATTTACTGAGATTCATGCTTAAGTAGATGAAAGATAAGTAGAGAGAGGAATAGGTAGGTAGGTAGATAGAGGACAGATACATAATATATATAAGAAAAAAAGTCATACAGGGTTGAAATATCTTACTAGTACCCACAAAAAACCAAACTTGTTGCCATCAAGATACTCAAAGTATCTGTAAACAGACATCCTCTTTAACTTTCTAGTGAAATAAATAAGTCAGTATTAGTTGAATTCTGTGATTTTAAGCTTTCCATGAAACTATTATCTATCTTAAGTATAATACATCACTATCATCATATTACCTCAAGACTCACATCTCCAACTTCCTGTGATTGTAAGTGACTTTATGAGGCTTTCATTAAGTGATATGGTCAATACGCAGCTTTGTCAGTTCTCACAAGTGGAGAATGTAATGGAGTGTCTGCAGAGGATGCAGTACACAAAGCTTTGATCTGATCCTCTCTCAGTGGATAAGATAGAGCCAAGACCTATACTAAACACAGCATAACATCTCAAGAAAATATTTCATGTGCCATTTTCCTCTGCTGTATATATTGGACAATATAAATGTCTTTTTCAGGCAGAAATAAAAAAGATCTTGAAAAATCCCAGGGATCACCAATTAAATATTTGTATTCTTCTATCAAGCTCTCAAATTTTCCTATTTCAATCCTAATTAATACCTTAAAAAACAAAAAACAAACCTATTGCCGTCGAGTTGGTTCCAACACATAGAGATCCAATAGGACTGAAAGAACTACCCCATAGGGAGTCTAAGATGTGGCCAACCGCCATGTTTCTTCCGAAGAGCAGTGGGTGGCTTCAAACCGCCAGCCTTTAGGTTAGCAGCCTAGCACTTAACCACTGCACCAGGAGAGCTCCTCAAGTACCTTCAAAAAAAAAAAAAAAACAGTACCATGCAGTCGATACCGACTCGTAGCGACCGTATAGGACTGAATAGAACTGTCCTGTAGGGTTTCCAAAGAGTGGCTGGTGGATTCGAACTGCCAACATTTTGGTTAACAGCCAAGTTCTTAACCACAGAACCACCAGGGCTCCTCAAATACCTTAGACTTCTTAAATGTTTGAGTATGCAGTAGATGAGTTTGAAACCTCATATTGTAAAATATTTTATTGTAAATATTTAATATTCTAAATAATTGATAGGTAATAGAGCTAAAATGTCAATAAAATGACATAGCATTATTATCTGATAAGAGGTTTAACATCAAAATAACTGGATCTGGATTACACCACAGTTAAATGTTGAGATCAATTTTAAAAGAAAAAAAATCCTTGTTAAAAATAAATGTATGCAAAATACAATAAAAAAATTTTAGGTACCCACATTTCCTAAGGACAATTTATTTAAAATTGAGATTTTATAGAATATTAATACACTATATCCATTGCCTTAAGTGACAATTTGCCTGTAAAACCTTGTCTTTTATTCTTCAGTTTAGCATGCACACGTAAAAATAAATAATAACCCCAAGTTGTAATTATAGATCTATATGTTGATGATATTCACGTTTTTTAACTAATGGAAAAAAATGCTTATACTTATTTGCTCCCCATTTAGGGAAATATAGCCAATCCTAAATATAATTCTACTTCTTCTCCTTGCTTATTGAAAAGTTCAAAGAATACATAAATAGATATATTGAGTCAGTGGACCCCTCCATTCATCTTGTGCCCCCTACTCCTATTCTCCTGATTGAACTGCTTTATACTTTTTATGGTTTAAGTATATGTGGTCCAGATATTTTTTTAATTCTGTTATACAGCTTGCCTGTGTGTGTGTTCTCTCTATCTCTCCATTCCCCTCTCTTCCCCAACGATATATCCTGGTCATGCCCCCATGTCAGTACAAACAGATCTACCTCTATTCTTTCAGCTTGGCCTGGAGAAGAACTGGCAGATGAACACATCCTGCATGGTCGAATGTCCTGTGAACTGTCAACTTTCTGACTGGTCTCCTTGGTCAGAATGTTCTCAAACATGTGGCCTCACAGGTTTGTTTGTACCTCAATTAACATTATCCTCATGGTCAAGGAATATGAAATAAAACTTCCCTCTTGCTTTGAGTCATATCAAATAATCCTCAGAAAGATTGGATTAGGTGTCTTTCTTTCCAAAACCACTAAGCCCTCCTTGTTCTTCAGACCTCCTCAGGCAAGATGTTTGTGATGCCTTCTCGCGATAAGATATATGCTTGTCCAACTATAGCATATCACTTACATCGCATTACTTTGCATCTTTTTAAAGGAAAAATGATCCGAAGACGAACAGTGACTCAGCCCTTTCAGGGTGATGGAAGACCATGCCCCACCCTGATGGAACAATCCAAGCCTTGCCTTGTCAAGCCCTGTTATCAGTGGCAGTATGGCCAGTGGTCTCCATGCCAAGTCCAGGTATCAAATCAGGAGAAGTTGTATGAGAATGTGTATTCTTTATCTGCAGAAACATGGTTTCAAAAACATTTTTCCAGCGTTTACAGATGGCAGGTTTTCTCTTCAAGATTTTAAATGCCTTGCTATTTTATAACCATTTAATTAGTTTTGATTTAAAAAAATTCCCTGTCCTGTGTTTTTAAAATCGTCTGGAGACTGATTTGTTTTAATAAGAATTTATTTGCCTGTCTTTGGCTACAAAACAAACAAGATTGTTCAGTGTATGCTTTATACTAATTCCTCCATAGGCTTCTTCCCAAGGGTTTGGATGCTTCTCTAACCATTCATAAATCAAAATCAGTGGTGCAGAGATGCCTGTAAAGGATGAGCTGGCTAATGAATTATTTTTCTTTTCTTTAACTAGTTATTTGTTCCTCCATTCCAGGATGCCCAGTGTGGAGAAGGTACCAGAGCAAGGAACATTTCTTGTGTAGTGAGTGATGGGTCAGTGGATGATTTCAGCAAAGTGGTGGATGAGGATTTCTGTACTGACATTGAACCCATTATAGATGGTAATAAAAAAATGGTTCTTGAGGAAACCTGCACACAGCCTTGCCCAGGTAACAGCAGCAAAAAAGAATTCACATTTTGGTGATTTCTTCCCTGGGTTAGGGCTGCCAAATAGGGGCTATATATATAGTATGAGTTAAGGGATATCAACAGCCTTCTTATTCAGGAATAGTTATGCCAATAGCTAGACAAGGTGCCTCAAATTTCTACCACTAGACTCACCCTTTGGGTTATAATTTCCTCGACAGAGAAGCCAATGAAAGGCAAATATTTACACTGGGATAAGCAACATTTATACTTTGTCTCCAGTATCATATCAGTAGTGAAGTTCTGTATACTAAGTCTAGTAAACAGTAGACAAGAATATAAGAAACATTGCAAGAAATTTGGCATACTGGAAAATGTTGTGAAATAGGCAAGAGTCTGTAGAAGGGGACAGGCCCAAGTGTAAATGTGAAACACCATGAATAGTCCAATGGAAGCCCAAAGTCCTTATTAGCTTTTCTAGAAAGAGAATATTTTAAGAGGGTATTTTAAGCAAATGGTGGAATCTTGTAGTCAATTGTGCCTAACTCACGAATTTGCTTAGAACAAGCCCAGTTTCCTTTTTTAATTTTTTAAAGTATTTCTATGCCATTTAATGACGTGTAGTTTTATGTAGTCACAGCTACAATCAAGACACAGAACTATTTCATCGCACCTCTCCCTTTATAATCACACTCATCACACCTCCTACAACCATTCCTAACCCCTGGCAATCGTTAATGTTCTCTCCATTGCTATAATGTTGTAATTTCAAGATTATTAAATAACTGGACTCATGCAAAATGTGAGCTTTTGAGAGTGGCTTTTTCACTAAGCATAATGCCCTTGAGATCGATCCAAGTTGGTGAGTGCACAAATAGTCTATTCTTTTTATTGCTGAGTAGTATCCCATGATATGGAAGCACCACAGTTTGTTTCAACTTTTAGAGGAGATTTGTGTTGTTTCCAGTTTGGGGCTATTATAAATAATGCTGCTATGAACATTCATGCACAGTTTTTTTGTTTTGTTTTGTGGGCATAAGTTTTCATTTCTCTGGGATAAATGCCCAGGAATATTATTGCTGGGATGTGTGGTAATTATATGTTTAGTATTTTTTTTTAGCGGCCAAACTCGTTTCCAAAATGGCTGTACCATTTTATATTCCAACCAGCAGTGTGTGAGTGATCCAGTACCTTTGCATCTTCGCCAGCATTTGGTTTTGTCACTATTTTATTATTTTAGCTGCTTAAGTGTGTAGTGATATCTCGTTGTGGTCTTAATTGTTTATCATCCATATATTCTCTTCATTGAAATGTTCTACATGTCTTTTGTCCATTTTCTAATTGGACTTTTTAGGGTTTTTTTTAATTTATTTATTTCCAACTGTGGAGTTCTATAGAGTTTTTTTTTTTGGTGTATTCCAGACATTAGTCCTTTCTCAGATGTTCACACATATTTTCTCCCAGTCTGTAACTTGCCTTTTCAGACTCTTAACAGGGTCTGTGGAAAGAATGATCTTATAGATGGGTCTCGTGGATCATGCTTTTGTTATCATGTCTGAAAACTTTTCACCAAGACCTAGGTTTCAAAGATTTTAATATTTTTACGTGTGTATTTATATCTATGATCCATTATTAGTTAATTTTTATATAAAATGTGAGGTTTAGGTAAGTTTCATTTTTTTGTCTATGAATATCCAGTTGCTCCAGCACAATTTGTTGAAAAGACTATCCTTCCTTCATTGAAGTACATCCTTGTATAGGTATATTTCTGAATTATGTATTCTCTTGCATTGATCTATGGGCGTATCCCTTCACCAATACAATACAGTCTATATTACTGTATCTATATAATGTTGTTGATCTGTGCCATGCAGGCAATTTTTGACTTATAGTGACCCCATAAGAGAGTAGAACTGCCCCATAGGGTTTTCTAGGCTGTAATCTTTACGGGAACAGATTGCCAGGTCATTTTCCCATGCATCTGCTGGGTGAGTTCAAACTACCAACCTTTTGGTTAGAAGCCAAGTGTTTAATCGTTGAACCACCAGGGCTCCTTTTTAATCTATATAATAAGCTGTAAAATTAAGTAGAGATTCTGATAATATCCTAGACTCAACACTATCTTTCAGGTCCAACGATAGCTGTAAATACGTTCTCCATTTCCCTTTCGGTCTCACTTTTGTAGAAGATACGCTCTACCCTCCAGGGTTGCTCTTCTGATAAGATAAAACAGCAGTCAGGCCTGAAAACTAAAGGGGTATATGGGAAAGGTATATTTCATTAAGTCTTCCCTGTCCTCAAAATGGTTGAAGACGATGTGGATACATTATGGTCCAGCAATTACTCTCTTAGATATATACCCAATAGAAAGGCATATATATGCTCACCGAAAGACTTGAACTAAAATGTTCACAGCAGCAGTATTCATAATACAAAAAACTTACAACTCCCCACATACCCATCAGCACTGAAAGACGCTAGATACAAAAAAGTACATATGATATGATTCCATGTATACAACATGAAGGAAGTTTCTGAGGTTTTGGGAATGGTCTGTTTCTTGATTTGGATGTTGGTTGCATGCATATATAATCAGATTGTGGAAATTCAGCTAGCTGTGTATTTATGATAAGTGAACTTTTTGCATGTATATTATACCTCAGTAAATAACTAATGAAATAAGGGAGGATGACTGAAGAAGTAGAAAAGGAAAATGGAGAGTATTACCGTTAGTGCTGCTGCTCAATCAGCTGTTCCAGCTCCACTCCTCTGGGAAGAAACAGGAATAAAGCATAAGTACCAGCTTTCTCAGCCTTGGGCTTTAAGCTCCTTATGAAATTATGAATTATTGTAAGACAAGTTCTCTATATATTTAGGTTTTTCTTAATGCCATGTGCTTTATAAGCCCTTTTACAGTAATAATAACGAGGGACGGGTTGAGTTTTAATCAAATATTTGTTGTCCCTTAAAAGCAGGTAAATCACAATGAACAAGCTCTTGCCAAGTGATGGTTTACATCTGATATCACTCAGCAGTAACATCCACTCAGAAAATGAAAATATTAATACAAACTTATAAATCTGTGTATAACTGTTTAAATATTGATTACAAACCTTATGTATGACTGTCACACCTGCAAATATCACCTAGTGGGAGTAGAATTAAAATGACTATCTGGCTGGCGATTCTCTATGGGTAAGTGTATAAATAATAAACCTGTGCTTTTCAGGTGACTGTTATTTGAAGGAATGGTCTTCGTGGAGCCTGTGTCAGCTGACCTGTGTGAACGGTGAGGACCTTGGCTTTGGTGGAATACAGGTCCGATCCAGAGCAGTGATTATACAAGAACTAGAGAATCAATATTTGTGCCCAGAGCAGATGTTAGAAACAAAATCATGCGATGGTGAGTGCTGAAATTCATAAAATCTATAGATTTTAGTTTTGTGTTGATAAGCAAACACGTAAGGCGTAGAATTTTCTGTTGAGCAAATTTGTCAAGATCTCATGTGAGGTTAATAGAATTGAATTAAGGATACTGAATTCTGAATACTGAATTCTAAGGATTTAGAGGGAGAAAAATTTTGACACTCTTTGTAATTAGATGTAAAATATTTTTTAAATGTTTCTCAGTTTCATGAGCCAAAGAAAGCTGATATATTTAGGATCACATCATATTTGGACACATGATAATCCTGATCAGGTATGAACTTAACATTATCTTCAAATTTTTTGAAGCAAGTGACAGAAAGAAAATTAAAAGTACACAGTAAAATGAGAGATATTAATATAGTCTCAGAATATAAAATCGAGTTACTGGTCCTTAACAAATTTAATCTGAATTCAACATAGAACATATGTGAGCATATATGTGTGTGTGTTTATATTTATGTGTGTGTTTATATGTGTGTACACACATACAGAATTCTGTACTCAATATAGGAAAATAGATGACATTTTTAAGACACACAGGGCATTAAAACCATCATAGTTTGGGAACACAGAGGAAGTCTCAATGAAAACAAAATATAGATAGCTGATGGAAAACATGGGACTCAATAAACAACTCCCTCATCCTTGCTTTTGTTCTGAAACAATTAAAAAATATGACATATAATAGCAAATAAAAGCCAAATATCACCTTCATTATTGAAAAGTTAGAGAGAAAGCTTAGTATGTTGGAGGAGAATGCTTAGAAGAAAACAAATCGGCCAGATAACTTAACCGTAGAAGTAAATAGAATTACTGGCAAAATAAAGAAGTAGACAAATGTCAGGTGTTGCAATAAATGAAATAACTCTCAAAGAAAGAAATAGCGGGGTTTGGGGAGAATTGTCAACCCAAAGTGACAATGAAATAAAATTAGAAATCAATAACAAAAACTGCAAAAGACATCTATCTCCATTCACACACAGGATTGAAAACTGAAAACCACACTTGTAGAGCATTACGTATCGAAAGTTGTATGGGATGCGTCAAAAAGACAAAAAGACACTCAGTCTTAAATGCTAATATGGGGGGGGGGCAATACAGATAAGTGCTAATCCAATGAGATAGAAAACAAAGAAACGAGAGATAATCAACAAAACCAACACACAATCTCATAGCAAAATCAATGAAGAAAAAGAAACAAATAGTATGACTACAAATAAATGGAGTCTAGAAAATTAAGTTTTCTCTGACTAATCTTGGCTAATAACTGTAAAAGCTTAAATGCAACCAATTTAGAATATTATAATTTAGCAAGAAGTAATAGAGAGCCTAAACCATGGATTCTAAATAGCTATTAAAAATTCAAATCTCTTATCAAATATGTACTCACACAAGCACAGACACTAAAACCTGAATGGCTTTAATTATTAGTTTTACCGAAACAAAGAAATTCTGTTCATGTGAGACAATACAAAGCTGGGTGAACAAAAAGTGTGGAAAATGTCCCCAACTCCTACTTTATTTACCAGTCTTACTATCTTATCTGTAATGTTGACTATTGTTTCAGAACAGTACATTGAAAATGATACATTTTTTAAAAATTTAAGACCACCTAGTATATATATATATATATATATATATATATATATAATATGAAGAGTCCCTGGGTGATGCAAATGGTTAAGTACTGGACTACTAATCACAAGGCTGGAGTTTTCAAACCCACTCAGAGGCACCTCAGAAGTAAGTCCTGGCAATCTGCTTCCAAAAGGTCACAGCTTTGAAAATCCTTTAGAGCCGTTCTAGTCTGCACACATGGGTGCCATAAATGGGAATCAACTCAACAGTAACTAGCAACAACAATATAAATATAATATATACTGTTTAATACATATACTTTATATGTATGTATATATATATAAAAAGAACAAAAAGCATAGCACTTAAGGCATACATCAGAACAGTGTTTATTGATGGGCACACAGGGAGGAGAGCAGATCAGGAAAGAATACCATAGAACATTGGATTTATCTGTTATGTTTTATTTGTCCAGTAAAATAAAAGTAAAGCAAGTATGTCTAAATGGTAATATTTGTTAAAATTGCATATCACATAATTGAATATATTTTTTTTGTTATTCTTTGCACTTGTCTGTATGTTAGTCTTAAATGCTTATATAGGGGAGGAATTACTTTAAAAAAAAATCAAATTAAATTGAAAGTCCAGGTTCACATCAGATAGTATGGCAGCAGACCTGGAAAATCAGTTAGAGTTTAGGTACATATCTGAAATTTTGTAATATTTTTACATCAACTTGAGGATAATAAATTGACATTTGAATCATCAGAGAGGTACTTCTTAACACCTTTCAATAGTTAGTAAATATTTGATTAACACTCTCTCCCCATGATTGTCCTTCTGGGCAATAGAATGCTTCTGTTAATGTTTATTGTGTCCCCACAGATGGCCAGTGTTATGAGTATAAATGGATGGCCAGTGCTTGGAAGGGCTCTTCCCGAACAGTATGGTGTCAAAGGTCAGATGGTGTAAATGTAACTGGTAAGCCTTCAGCTTCCCTTTGTTCTTTGAAAGACTTTCTATAACACACAAGTAACTGGTTAAAGAAAATAACGAAGGGAACAGAAAAATATTCTTTCAGTACTGAGCACAAGGTCGGCATTCAGGACACCTGAGCTGTGTACCTGTCTGGTGACCGATGACAGTTTTTTTTATTGTATAATGTTCCGAGTTCTCTCTCATCCAGCCATTTTAGATATTGCTGCTAGAACTTATGTCATTAAAATACTAACTCTAATAAAGGAGTGTTATACATAAATGATTTTCAGATTGTTTTTCCTAGAAATTTTCTGTATTAATAACTCACTACTTAAAAAAAAGTGTTTTGTTGACTATGTCTGCTTCTGTGCCTTGAAGGCAATACAAATGCAAACCAAAAATATCACAAAGGGAGTATGTGTGTATAAATCCAAATATCATGCTTGGATTCAGAAATCTATGGTTTAGAGTTTTTATTAATTAAATTCTTAATTAAACAATAGTAAGTGATCATGTGCAAAATAAGGAAGACCTGGTGCTAGATCTCAAATCCAGATCATCTGAGTAGCTCACCTATTAGGGTTCCAACCAAACATTATTACACATTCAAAGAAGAAACCTAAAGGAAGAACTCTTTTTGATTATCCTTTGACCCAAGTATACCACAGAGAACCATTATAATCTGCAAATACTAAAAATTTTCTTTTCTGGGCCCAGTAAAGGTAAGGGATCCCAAAGAACTCTTGAATGGAGAAGAGACTGGCTACATTCAACGTAGTGAATCTGCAGATTTCCTAGGAAAAAACAAAGGTCAGAAACACAACCTCAAGCTCAGGCACAAGGACCCCAAAATCTAATAGATAGATAGATAGATAGCTGCTATCGAGTTGACTCAGACTCCTGGCGACCTTATATACAACAGAACAAAACATTGCCTGGTCCTTCGTCAGCTTCAGAATCATAGCATGTTCAGGTCCATCATTGCAACTATTGTGCCAATCCATTTTACCTAGGATTTCCCTCACCCTCGTGAGCCCTCTGCTTCATGAAATATGATGTCTTCCTCCAGCAACTGACCCTTCCTGTTGAAGTGTCCAAAGCAAGTAAGTTGGATAGTGTTCTGTTGTGATCCATAAAGTTTTCATTGGCTAATTTTCAGAAGTAGATATCCAGGCATTTCTTTCTAGTCTGTCTTAGTCTGGAAACTCTGCTGAAACTTGTCCACCACGGATGACCCTGCTGGTATTTGACATACCGGTGGCATAGCTTCCAGCATCATAGCAACACAAAAGCCACCACAGTACAACAGACTGACAGATGACTGGTGGAAAGATCTAATACCTCCCAATAAATAACTTCTTTTTTATAGATCTAGTTAGTCTACAGAACTCTCCATAGCATAGCAACAGCATGAATATTGACAACTAACTTCTCTAGGGGACCTGCTGACTGGCTGCTATTGCTTTCATCTTCCTCTGGGAAAAAAAGTAACATGCATATGGATGACTGTGAATAATGTTCATTTATAAATTTAGCTTTCATAAAATAGAAAGAGGGATCAATGTGCTTTTTGAAAAGCATCAATTTTTATATTGAATTTTAAAGTACCTGGATTTATTCAAATCTAATTACTCGTTCCTTCCTATGAAAGCTGGAGCAGGATGTCAAATTGTATTCTTGGGAAGTCATGACTTTATACATGAGAAAAAAATTGTATAAATCAAGAAATCTGTATTATCAAGAAACCCTTGATAATAGTGATTCCCAGTGAATACATACATAGCGAAGAAAAGACATCTACCATGGAATGCTTTGTCCTCTCACAATATTTTCTGGGAGAAAACTCTATCCATCGACACCACTTTAAGAGCTATGGAATGAAAAGAGCTCTGGGCAGGGAATTGGAGCCTTTCTCAGCTGGAAAGTGTTGTAGAGGTCATCCACTCAACTAAGATCTTGGAAATGAATGTCTGTATTTTTCTTTAAACTTTTCAGAGAAAATTTTACAGCTTCTTCATAGGGTCAAAGTAATTTACAATATTTTCTTTTTTCCAAATATGGATTCAAATAATATTTATCTGCCTCGTCTACATTTTAAAAGTCATTTTCCCACTGCTATTGGGGCTATTCCCCAAATCAAAGGTAAGTCAAATTATAAAAAGGCTTACCTGTGAAAATCATATTTTCAAAAAAAAAAAAATCCAAATTTGGGACTTCCGGCAAAATGGGGCTCTAGGCAGAAGCACCACACCGTCCCTCCACAGCAAAGATCCGAAAAACTAAGCCGAACAGAGAAAACAGCAATCTTGAAACCCTAAAACATCAAATGAAGAGATAAAGAACTCAGCGAAGCACCAAATGGAGTGAGAAAACTGACAGAGAATGGAGAGAGAGGAGAGATTCATGCAGAGGTCCCCTATCAGCTAACGTAGCACGGATCCACCATCTTGGACTCCTATAGGAGACCAGCAAACGGGGTATGAGAAAGCAGCTTCACGGAGCTTCCAGCAGGAGACAAAACAACCAGTAATTTGTGATATATCCTTTTCCACCCTCCACCCTTCTTCACCCCCACTCAGCCTCCTCTGCTTCCCGCGGCCACAGTGTCTTGTCTGGGAAGCACTGGCTGCTTCGATTCCACCCTCCTGAACTGGCTGGCTCTCTGAGTGCCATTTGTTGACTCCTGGTGTTGCTTTTTTCTGCTTCTTTTGATTTCTTCCTTACCTTTCAACACCTCCCCCTCCTTTCGCTCAAATACCTGGCTCCGTGCGCCAACTTTGCCTCTTCCTGAGGCGGTGCAGAGCTCAGGTAATTTGTGATATACACTTTCCCACCCCCCACCCTTCTTCACCCCTACTCAGCCTCCTCTGCTTCCCGCGGCCACAGTCTCTTGTCCGGGAAGCACCACCTGCTTGGATTCCACCTGCCCACACTAGCTGGCTCTCTGAGAGCCATTTGTTGGCTGCTGGTGTTGCTTTTTTTCCCGCTTCTTTTGATTTATTCCTTACCTTTCACCACCTCCCCCTCCTTTCGCTCAAAGACCGGGCTCCATGAGCCATCTTTGCTTCTTCCTGTGGGGCTGCGGAGCTCCATTTGAGTGTGGAACTGCTTCCCGGTCTGGGCTGCCACGCTGGTGGGATCCTGGGGCTTTTGTTTGTTTAGAATTGTTGTTTGTTTTCTTTTCCTTTTCTTGAGTTGGGAGCCCGTTCTGGCCAGGTGGTGCTGCGTGCCTTGGAACCTACCCCCTCATCTTATGCAGACGCACAAAGGGATCCCTGAGGGCATTTCTTTTTTTGTGGGGTTTTTTTTCTGTTTTTTTGGGGGGCTATTCCCGTTCTTTTTTTTTTTTTAATTTGTTTTGTTTTCTTTTCTCTCTTTCTACCTTTTTGTCTTTCTTCATTACTCAGTTTCTCATCTCTCTATACCTTCCTTCTCTTTCTGTTCCCTGAATACCTGGTGCTGAATACCTCTACGACTTCTAGCCAGGCTGTACTGCAACACCTGAGAACAACTTCCCCAGACCTCATAGCTGCACCGGTGGGATCCCTGGGAACTTTGCTGCTCTTTTCCCTTTCTATTTTTGTTTATTCATTCTTTTCTTTTCTTTTTTTTCTTCCTCTTCCCCTTTTTGTTTTTCTCCATTTCATAGTCTCTCATCTCCCCACTCCAACGGCAAGCTCCACTAGCATTCTTTTTTGTTTGTTTGTATGTTTTTGGCTCGTGTTCCTCCCTCCTCTCTCCCATATCCATCTTAGATCCACACATAACAATCTCCCCCCTACATCCTGCCTACCTGCACTGTGCACTTAACATCACACCACCAACCAGCACAGGCACAGCCTACTGGAACCTGCCCTGCACTGATTACCGACCTGCCCTGGTGGCTGTAGTAAGTGCCACAAACAACCCATCCCAGTAACTCCTCTTAGGCTAGACCTGCCCTGCTGTACCATATCTGAAAGACTGAGACTGCCCTTTGGAGAAGGAGGTGAAAAGTATTGTGCCCACAGACGAGCAAACAACAAAGATCACACAGCCCAGCTGTGCAGACATAGCCAAATTTAAAAAAAAAAAAAGGACAAATCACACAAATTTACAATCAATAAACAAGAAAAATAACCACTGAATGCCCCGAAGACAGCAGACAATATCAAAACATTTACCAAAACAGGGCAGGATGGTTCCAGTAGGTGTCCAAAATAAAACACCAGATGACTTTCCAGTGGAAGAAAAGGAACTAGAAGTACCTGATAGGGAATTCAAATCTCTAATACTCAGAATTCTCCAACAGCTGAAGCAAAAAGCAGATAAAAATGAGGAAAAAATAGACAAATTTGTGGAAAATACAGACAAAAAAAATGGAAGAATTCAGGAAAATAATGCAGGAACAAAATGCCAATGCATTCACCACTAGAAATTATACAAAAACAACAATTAGAAATCCAAAAGATAAACAACAAGATTTCAGAAAAGGATGGTGCCATAGAAAGGCTGAGGAGCAGATACGAAACGGTGGAAGACAGGATCAGTGCAATTGAAGACAAACACTTGGATACAACTCTGTTTCAGGAAAACTCAGAAAAAGAACAAAGAAAAATGAAGAGACCCTGAGAGTTATGTGGGATACAATCAAAAGCAAAAATTTGTGAGTGATTGGAGTTCCAGAACAGGGGGAGAAAACAGAAAACAGAGAGAGGATCATTGAAAAACTGCTGACAGAAAACTTCCCTAATATCATGAAAGATGAAAAGCTGGCCATCCAGGAAGCTCAATGAACCCCATATAGGATAGACCCCAAAAGAAAATCACCAAGGCATATCATAATCACACTCACCAAAACCAAAGACAAACACAGAATCCTGAGAGCAGCTCATGAAAAACAAAAAGTCACATACAGAGGAGAAACAATAAGACTAAGCTCAGATTATTCAGCAGAAACCATGCAGGCAAGAAGGCAATGGGATGACATATATAAAACCTTGAATGAAAGAAGTTGCCAGCCAAGAATAGTATATCCTGCAAAACTCTCGTTCAAATATGATGGTGAAATTAGGACATTTCCAGATAAACAGAAAATAAGGGAATATGTAAAAACCAAAGCAAAACTTACAAGAATTATTAAAGGGAGTTCTTCAATCTAAGGACAAACAGCTTCAGGTCACAGGCAGAATCTAGGACGCAGGATCGTACCATCCAGATACTAATCTAGGAAATGAACTCTCGAGGACTATCCAAAACCAAAAGAAATACACAAGGGAATCAGAGCAGTTAATCAGTAAATGACAACAACATCAGAACAATAAAAGAGGGAATAAACGGCATAGGTATAGAACCTTCTAATGGAGAAGAAGGCAAGGCGATACCAAGTAATGGTAGACTGCTTCAAACTTAGAAAGATAAGGGTAAAACTCATGGTAACCACAAAGAAAGTTAACAAACATGCTCATAAAAAAAAGAGGAAAAACATAAAGTCTCAGCAAAAACAAAACCTACAAAAACAAAAGAAATGAAAAAAAAATCCACAAACAAAAGTAACTCAGCACAAGAGAGTAAGAACAAAGAAAACATCGGCACCACAAAAAAAAGCACTACAAAATGAAAGCAACAAACTCACATCTATCAATAATTACATTGAATGTAAATGGACTCCATGCACCCATAAAGAGACGGAGAGTGACAGAATGGATAAGAAAACAGGATCCATCAATATGCTGTCTACAAGAGACACACCTTAGAAACAAAGATGTGAATTTATTAAAAGTCAAAGGTTGGAAAAAAATATATCAAGCTAACAACGACCAAAAAAGAGCAGGAGTGGCAATTCTAATCTCAGATAAAATAGACTTTATAACAAAATCCACCATAAAAGACAAAGAAGGACACTATATAATGATTAAGGGGACGATCCATCATGAAGACATAACCATAATAAACATCTACACACCCAATGACGGGGCCCCATAATACATAAAACAAACTCTAACAACACTGAAAAGAGAAATTGACAGTTCCACAATAATAGTAGGAGACTTCAACATACCACTCTCAGTAAAGGACAGAACAACTAAAAAGAAACTCAGCAAAGATACAGAAGACCTAAAGGACACAATCAGCCAACTGGACCTCATAGACATATATAGAACACTCCATCCAACAGATGCAAAGTACACATTCTTCTCCAATGCACATGGAACGTTTTCCAGAATAGACCACATCTTAGGCCACAGAGCAATCCTCAACAAGATCCAAAACGTTGAGATGTTTCAAAGTATCTTCTCTGACCACAATGCCATCAAGGTAGAAATTAACAGAAACAGCAAGGAAAAAAAAAATCAATTATATGGAGACTGAATAATACCCTGCCTACACATCACTGAGTAATAGAAGAAATCAGAGATGGAATCAAAAAATTCCTAGAATCAAATGAGAATGAAAACACATCATACCAAAACCTTTGGGACACAGCAAAGGCAGTCCTCAGTGGACAATTTATAGTGCTAGGTGCACACATCAAAAAAGAAGAAAGGGACAAAATTAAAACATTAACTACAGAACTCAAACAAATAGAAAGAGAACAGCAAAAAAAGCCCACAACCACCGGAAGAAAGGAAATAGTAAAGATCAGAGCAGAAATAAATGAAATAGAGAACAGAAAAACAATAGAAAGAATCAACAAAACCAAAAGTTGGTTCTTTGAAAGAATCAACAAAATCGGCAAACCACTGGCCAGACTGACAAAAGAAAAACAGCAGAGGGCACAATAACCCAAATAAGAAATGAAATGGGGGACAGTACAACAGGCCCAATGGAAATAAAAACGATTATAACAGAATATTATGAAAAAACTATACTCCAACATATTTGAAAACCTTGAGGAAATGGATAAATTTCTAGAAACACACTACCTACCCAAACTACAACAAAGTGATGTTGAAAATCTGAAAAGACCTATAACAAGAGAAGATATTGAAAAGTAATAAAAAAAAACTCCCAACCAAAAAAAAGCCCTGGCCCAGATGACTTCACTAGAGAATTCTACAAAACATTTACAGAAGAGCTTGTACCAGTACTATTCAAGCTATTTCAGAGCATAGAAAAGGAAGCAACACTTCCAAACTCATTCTATGAAGCCAGCATAACGCTGATACCAAAACCAGGCAAAGACGCCCCAAAAAAAGAAAACTACAGACCAATATCTCTCATGAATATAGCTGCAGAAATTCTCGTAGAATTCAGATCATATCAAAAAAATAATACACCACGACCAAGTAGGATTCATATCAGTTATGCAAGGATGGTTCAACGTTAGAAAATCAATCAACGTAATCCACCACATAAATAAAAGGAAAGAAAAGAATCACACGATCATCTCAACTGATGCAGAAAAGGCATTTGACAAAGTCCAACACCCATTCCTGATAAAAGCTCTCAATAAAATAGGTATAGAAGGGAAATTTCTCAACATAATAAAGGGCATCTATGAAAAACCAACAGCCAACATCATTCTTAACGGAGAGAGGCTGAAAACATTGCCCTTGAAAACAGGAACAAGACAAGGATGCCCTTTATCACCACTCCTATTTAACATTGTGCTGAAAGTTCTAGCTAGAGCAATAAGGCAAAAGAAAGAAATAAAGGGCATCCAAATTGGTAATGAAGAAGTTACACTCTCCCTGTTTGCAGATGATATGATACTATACATAGAAAACCCTAAAGACTCCATGAGAAATCTACTGGAACTAATAGAAAGATTCAGCAGAGCAGCAGGATACAAGATAAACATTCAAAAATCAGTTGGATTCCTATACACCAGTAAAGTGAACGATGAAAAGGAGATCAGGAAATCAATACCATTTTCAATAGCCCCTAAAAAGATAAAATACATAGGAATAAATCTGACCAGAAATGTAAAAGACCTATACAAAGAAAACTACAAAACACTGCTGCATGAAACCCAAAGGGATCTACATAAATGGAAAAACATACCATGCTCATGGATAGGCAGACTCAACATTGGGAAAATGACAATTCTACCTAAAGCAATTTACAAATACAATGCAATCCTGATCCAAATACCAACAACATTCTTCAAAGAGATGGAAAAACTAATCATTAACTTTATATGGAAAGGGAAGAAGCCCCAAATAAGTAAAGCACTACTGAAGAAGAAGAATAAAGTCGGAGGACTCACACTACCTGATCTCAGAACCTACTATACAGCTACAGTAGTCAAAACTGCCTGGTACTGTACAATGACAGATACATTGACCAATGGAACAGAATTGAGAACCCAGATGTAAATCCACCTATGGTCACCTGATCTTCGACAAGGGCCCAAAGTCCATCAAATGGGGAAAAGACAGTCTTTTTAACAAATGGTGCTGGCAAAACTGGATAGCCATCTGCAAAAACATGAAACAGTATCCATACCACACGCTATATACAAAAACTAATTCAAAATAGATCAAAGACCTAAATATAAAGCCTAAAACTCTAAAGTTCATAGAAGAAAAAATAGGAACAACACTTCAGGCCTTAATACACGGCATTAACAGGATACAAACCATAACCATCTAAGTACAAACCCCAATAGATAAGCTAGATAACTGGGACCTTCTAAAAATCAAACACCTATGCTCTTCAAAAGACTTCACCAAAAGAGTCAAAAGAGAACCTACAGACTGGGAAAAAATTTTTGGACAGTACACATCAGAGAAAGGTCTAATCTCCATAATCTACAAGAAAGTCCAACACCTCTACAACAAAAGACAAATAATCCTATTAAAAAATGGGCAAAGGAAATGAACAGACACTTCACCAAAGAAGACATTCAAGCGGACAACAGATAAATGAGGAAATGCTCACGATCACTAGCCATTAGAGAAATGCAAATTAAAACCACAATGAGATACCATTTCACCCCGGCATTACCGGCTTGAACAAAAACACTGGACATAACAAATGTTGGAGAGGCTATGGGGAGATCAGAACTCTTATACATTGCTGGTGGGAATGCAAAATAATACAACCATTTTGGAAAATGATATGGCGCTTCCTCAGAAAGCTAGAAATAGACATACCATTCGATCCAGCAATCCCACTTCTAGGAACATAGCCTAGAGAAATAAGAGTCGTCACTCGAATAGACATATGCACACCTATGTTCATGGCAGCATTGTTCACAATAGCAAAAAGATGGAAACAGCCTAGATGCCCATCAACAGATGAATGGATAAACAAACTATGGTACATACACACAGTGGAGTAATATGCAACAAGAAAGAACAATGATGAATCTGTGAAGCATCTCATAACGTGGATGAAACTGGAGGACATTATGCTGAGTGAAATAAGTCAATCACAAAAAGACAAATATTGTATGAGACCTCTATTGTAAAATCCCATGAAAAAGTTCACACACAAAATGTAACAATCTTTCTTGGTTACAAGGGATGGGAGGGGTGGGTGGGGAGAATACTAAATAGGCAATAGATAAGTGGTATCTTGGGTGAAGGGTGAGACAGTACACAATACAGGGGAAACCAACACAACTTGTACAACGAAAGGTCATGGAAGCTCCATAGACACATCCAAACTCCCTGAGGGACTGAATTGCTGGGTGGAGGGCTGTGGGGACCATGGTCTCAGGGAACATCTAACTCAATTGGCATGACACAGCTTATAAAGACAATGCTCTACATTCTACCTCGGTGAGTAGCGTCTGGGGTCTTAAAAGCCTGTGAGCAGCCATCTAAGATAGTCCACTGGTCTCACCCCTCCGGGAGCAAGGGAGAATGAAGAGAACAGGATACAAGGAAAAGATTTGTCCGAAGGACTAATGGACCACAGCTACCAAGGCCTCCACCAGACTGAGTCCCGTACAGCTAGATGGTGCCCGGATACCACCACCGACTGCTCTGACCAGGATCACAACACAGGGTTCTGGACAGAGCTGGAGAAGGATGTAGAACAAAATTCTAACTCACAATAAAAAGACCAGATTTACTGGCCTAAAGGAGACTGGAGAAACCCCGAGAGTATGGCCCTCGGACACCCGTTTATCTCAGTGGTGAAGTCATTTCCGAGGTTCGCCGGCCAGCAGGGGAGTGAACAGCCCCATAAAACCAAATGGGACTAATGAGGCACAGCAGTCCAGAGACAAGGGCTAGAAGGCAGAAGGGGACAGGAAAGCTGGTGATAGGGAACCCAAGGTTGAGTAAGGATAGTGTTGATGTGTTGTGAGGTTGTTAACCATTGTCATAGGGCAACATGTGTACTAACTGTTAAATGAGAAACTATTTTGTTCTGTAAGCCTTCATCTTAAGTGAGAATAGCAGCACAATTGGAAGAGCGTAGTCAATGTCACTGAACTGTGCATGTATAAATTTTTGAAATGGTTTATCTTTGGCTATGTATATTTTCACCAAAAAAAAAGGTCGAGAAAGGAGAGGGTTGACATGTTGTGGGGTTGTTAACCAATGTCATAAAACAATATGTGTGCTACTGTTTCATGAGAAACTATACGTTCTGTAAACCTTCACCTGAAGTACAATTAAAAAAAAAGAACCAATTTTTTTTCTAATGCTCTTTGATACCATAAAGCCAATATGGAAATAAATTGTGAAAAACTCTACATACATTATTCTTCCATATTTAAGGAGAAATGAGATTCTGTATAAGAAATAGAAAATCGTGTATATTATCTTCCTTGATCATTTGCTTTACTTTTATGAATAGCTGTCCTTATAAGAAACTCAAGATGTTGCTTTCCTTTTTTCTTCATACATTTAATGATAATAAATTCAAAGTAGACTCTTAACTGCAATTACCTTGCAATGACTAACTGCTTTTCCATAGTTTTTCTGTATTTGTGTTTGTAATATCAAGAGATAAGGCAAAGAATTAGCATTAGTCACCATTGATTAAATTCCAGAGGATCATCAATTTCATAAATAAAGGGAATAAGTTGCTAAAATTCTGTTAAAGAGAACAAGTATGGTTTGAAATTATTAGTTCCTTCCACATCACCAATATTGTTTCTTTATGACATCTGTTCTCATCTTAAAGCCTCACTGATAACAACTTATATATAGTTGCTACTATACTTGAAAACAAGGAAGAAAGAAGAAAGATAAATAGCTGCAATGTCAAGCTAAAACAATAGTGCAAACACACTAGTAATTGCTTTTGTTTTCTTTGCTCTTCTCTAAAAATATCCTGAATTAGCAGGCATGGTGATTTTTTTTTTCCTTAAAGAAATATGCATTATAAAAAAATATATTTATGTGGGTCACATAAACTTAAGAGTTATCTTTCATGGAGTCATGAAAACTATTGTTTTCAACAACCAAGAAAGAATTTTAACTTTAAAAGAAAATTAAGTCAGTTTTTTATTTCCAGAATTTGGCCTCAGGAACTACAGACAGAAATAGCTTGTGTGCAATTAATGTTTTTTCAAATAGCAACTATACAGCTATTTCCTTTCAACAAATGTTTATTGAACACCTACTCAGTGCCAGGCACTGTGCTGCCTGCCCACCCCCACCCCACCCCCGCCCCCGCCCCAGTACGAAGGGCCTCAAATTCCTAAATAAAGTGGTCAAGGTTAACCAAATATTTCACAGTTAACCAACGTTGGAAAAATCAGTGGAATCCTCAGAGTGGTTCAGGATCCAAAGTGTCAGGCTATGACAACAATGTATTTTTTCATAACAAGAGGTGTTATTTGTCAAAATATGATTTTCTGTTCTGCAGGGGGCTGCTTGGTGGTGCGCCAGCCTGACGCTGACAGGTCATGTCATCCCCCGTGTAGTCAACCCCACTCGTACTGTAGCGAGGTATGTGCAAATTCATTAGGATGGACAGGCTATCTTCATCATTTGTCATCACCCTACCTCTTTTGCAGTTCATTTCAAAACAAGTATGTCTTGAAGCATAAAAATTCTCTTTTTAGACCTCTTCTGTGATCAATATAAACAATTCTAAGTGCACTTGCTTTTATTGTTAGAATAACTTTAGATATAGTATTAAAATTGTGTTCTGTTTATATAAAGACAAAAAATACACATAGCAAATTCCCAAAACGATACTTCTTTAAAGCCTTCTCTTCAAGTCAGCTCTGTTGTCATGCTTTCAGAGATCATAGCATTAAGTCTCCTTGTTCTCCTGCAGACAAGATCATGCAGTTGTGAAGAAGGGTACACGGAAGTCATGTCTTCTTATGGTACACTTGAGCAGTGCACACTTATCCCCGCGGTGGTGATACCCACTGTGGAGGACAGAAAAGGAGATGTGAAAACCAGTCGTGCAGTGCATCCAACCCAACCCTCCCTTAACCCAGCAGGACGGGGAAGGACCTGGTTTCTACAGCCATTTGGGCCAGGTGAAGTAGTTAGACAGTGTGGATGTAGAGTTCTTTGGTTATACCATTAGCCAATGCCAAAGGATTGGGGGGGAAAAAAAAAAGCAAGCATTTTTATATGAGAGATTTATTACTTTATACATATTTATTTTGATATTGCCAGATATTCCTTTTACAATTATTTTTACTACTATGAAATAAGCACTCATGCTCACGTTTCACAGAAATGAAATTACTTTCTTCTGAGAAAAGCTTTAAGATTGATAGTATGTATTTCAATTCTGGACCTAAATTTATATGTATAATATTTCACTTGGAGCCAAGAAATCTGAGGATGAAAATATTAATTAGAAGAAAACTGTATTGCCATTCAGAACTGAAGCAAATAAGACTATCAAGACATTCAAGGATTTTTTTTTTTTTTTTTTTTCATTTAAACACCAAGTGGTAATTGTTTGAACTTAAATGGGAACCTCAGTAATGTAGTTCTGCAGCAGAGGGCTTTTGGAAGCTCCAATATTAATATAATTTCTGTCGACTGTACTACTGATTGCTGTAAATTATAAACATCACACGTTTTCTATGAAAGATAGCTTAATAACTTTACTAAATCTGATGGAACAAAACGATCAAATAATCTTTAGTTAGGGTAATATATCATTGTCTTTTCACTTCTAAAAAGGCAACAGCCTTTTAATATATTTTGGAAGTTTCAGAAATGTTAATGTGATTTAATAATTATTAATTTTCAAAAAGAATACTTTGGGTAATTGGACATTATCTAATTAGTCGAGTGACTCTTTGGTGCCTCCACAGGACAGATTCCTAAACTGTGAGAACCAGCAAAGTTTTTCATGATTGAAAAAAAATGCCACGTTCAATATGCCCATTGACAAAAATAACAGGAGAACGTCAAAGAAAAAGTACACTTTATTATACCTTCAGAATGACCCAAAAAAGCTTGCTTTATTAAGCAAGTATATAACAAAGTATTCTGCAAGAAAGAAAAAGAAAAAAGCTCGACTCATTCTAACTAACTTTTAAATGAGTTGGTAGTACTTTTCTACTTCAATATACCCCCTAATTTTGACTGGATACCCTTTGACAGCTGTACAGATCTAGACAAAATGTAAATATATAGGTCTTATCAGGTGTCCCCTTCTTTACTCCAGAAAGGTTTTCTCTTTTTTCCTAATCATCACTGAGGCTTTGATTTGTGAATCAAATTAAGTTAGGCAAAGCCATTAGTAGTTATATTCTTCAGTTCGAAGTTTAGTCTGAGCATAAAACTGAGAAATTCAAAAAGAATGAGACCAGAAAATCAAATAAGAATAGTTTCTGTCATGTCTGATCTCATGAAATAGAAAAGAAAAAAGGTTATTTAGAGGTCCTTTTATGTGTTAATCAAACTTGGCTATTTTTGCAAATAATATTGTCAAAACAGTTTTAAAGCACACTATAAGTATAGACTAGATCAAAGACATTTTAATTCCAAAAAATATTAAATTTATTCATCTTCACTTCATCTGGAACAAAGAAAATAATTAAATGGCAATATTTAATGCAGAAATAACTGAATAAACTCTAGGTTGTAGAATTTTCTTTAAATTGCATTATTTTTCTTATAATTGCTATTTTCAAAATAGAATGAAAATCTGAGAACAAAATATTTATATAGCAGTCCACATATATCAGATTTTAAGTGAAGTCCAGATATGAAGCAGTAGAAATTTAGACAGAATAGTTTGATATCTGAACACAAACATTATATATTGCTTTCCAATCCAATTTTCACTGATAACTTCTCTTTAAAGAAGCAGCATCTAACTCATAATAGCAGCTTTGTATCAACCGTTAGCTGTGCCTAAGCAATATTCCTTTAGGGTTTTGAAAGGACTTGATCGTATTTGGCTAGTCATTGGTCAAAGTTAAAGACTATCCTATATATACCAGACTAATGTAAATTAATGACTCATATCCATTCTTCTAGATGGGAGACTAAAGACCTGGGTTTACGGTGTAGCAGCTGGGGCATTTGTGTTGCTTGTCTTTATTGTCTCCATGATTTATCTAGCTTGGTGAGTGTTTAAATATTTCACAATCTAAAGGGATATATAATTACTCTATTTCAGAGGGCTTTCAATTGACTGTAACACAGAATTAGCAAAGTAATGTCTCAAATAAGTATTCTACATTTATTTAGCGTTAACCTGAAGTTCAAAGTAAGCACGGCTTTAGTCTTAGATGGTTTAATACTACGAAATCGGAGCCATTTAGTTTCCAAAGATGAACCAGGACTGCTCCAAGTCATCTTCTCAAGTATGTTCTTCTTGGTTATGCAAAAGAACGTTCCTTTATATGGTTTCTGGTAAACTGTAGATTTTTTATATTGAATTAGTACTGGAGAAAGATATAGTAATTCCTAATCATATTCAACTATCTTTTAAAATATGTATTATTTATAAATTATGTATTATTTATAAAGGTTTCTGACCAAATGTCAGTGATTATACTATCATGTTGCCTCTGTTGTTAATAGTGGAGAAATTCCATTTGAATAATTTATCTTCCACAGGATAATAAAATATTTGAAGAGTTTTCTAAGGTTGAATTTAGGTGATGTGGGTCTATCAATGTGTTTAGTTTTTTTTTTCATTTAAAATAATAGATTTTACAATTGAAGATTGATTTTTTTACTACCAATCTTTTTATAATTTGTTTTTTACAGCAAAAAGCCAAAGAAGCCCCAAAGAAGGCAAAACAACCGACTGAAACCTTTAACTTTAGCCTATGATGGAGATGCAGACATGTAAAACACAACTTTTCTTGGCAACAACCATTTTCATCTTTCTGACTTTGTAGTAGATATCCAGAGGCCACGAAGGGAATTCAAACTGTGTGGATTAAAATGCATTTTGAATTTTAAAAAAAAAGAAAAAAATCATAAAGAAAGGACTGAAAACCATAGTACCACTGGGAATATCCAAGACAGTACCACTTGCAGACAGACCATCAGCCCTGAGAATTCTAGACTTAGTTGAATACATGCTGCATTCTGAGAGTTTTGTGATCTGTTCTGAAATCTACCTACTGAAATATCACTTTTATCTCTAAAACATGGTGGTGGAATTGGCCAGTTAGGACGCCTGGTGGAAGACTGTGTCTGCAGCGTTAACACATAGTAACTGTTTATCATAAAGAGTTTATACAAGATCTCTACAATACTATAGGCAAGCATAATAACACATATACTCAATTGAATGATGCATATTATCATGTCAAATTATGTACTTGTTAATAAGCAATTTTAATGCTGAATATGAGATAGGCTCTAAACTGAGTAGAAAATCCATTGACTAAATTCAGCATCTTGGTGGTTGATGGTAACTTTATTGACCTGCATTTCAGAGGCAAAAAACATTTATAAGACTTTATTCTTGTCTCTCTGCAAAGTATGAATGCTGGACATGTACTAGTATCTTAGAAGAAAAGAATCCTCAAGTTCAGTATTTTATAGTGGTTATTGTCTGGAAAACTAATTTGCTTGTGTTAATACATTTCTACTTTCCCTGATTTTCAAACTGGTTGCCTGTATCTTTTTTGCTATATGGAAGGCACATTTTTGCACTATATTAGTGCAGCATGATAGGCATTTAACCAGTATTGCCATAGAAACTGCCTCTTTTCACATGGGATGAAGACATCTGTGCTAAGAGTATCATGGAGACACAAGTTCTTGTATCCTGAAGACAGTAAAGTTCAGTTTGGATGGCGACAGGATGGAATCGGCTATTACATCTGCTGTATACATTCTTCTTCATTGCTGCAGCTATTGTGAAATCAACAACATGGTGGTATTGAAGTGTTGAAGTCCCTAACCCACGAACCCCTCAAAAGGTGGCTCGCCCCAGTTGGTTCTTAATTGTACTTTGAAGGCTGTTTATGACTAGATTTTTATATTTGTTATCTTTGTTAAAAAAAGAAAAGAAAAGAAAAAAAGGAGCTGGTTGTCTTTTTAATTTTGATCAGTGGAGAAAATAATGTATCAATGGTTTTTATAACTTAAAAAAATCAAAATTATGTGTTGATTATTCTTTTTTCCTTATTTGCTTTCCCAGTTTCAGCTCAAATATCTGCAGTATATCAGAACCCATAGTCTTTTGTCTTTCTCACTGGTAAAATTTGAGAAAGTCTATTTAATGTGCTATTTCAAAAACTAAAATTTTTAAAAGAGAGGAATAAATATTTTGTCCAAGGCTTTATTAAATATTTAGACGAGGGGTGCAAACATTTTCTGTAAAGGGCCAGATAGTAAATATTTTTAGCCATACTTCTCAACTCTGGCATCGTTACACAGACGCAGCCATGCACAATAAACAATACATAAAAGAATGAGTATGGCTGTGTCTCAATAAAATTCTCTTTACAAAAACAACCAGCAGACCAGATTTGGGGACCTGAAGTTTATTTCAATGCCAACACTCCACTGTGTCATCTTTAGTTTTTATCCATTTACCCTCTGACTGTGATCAGTGTTTAATTTCAAAGACGAAAAACAGCCATTAGATTTACCATTGTATTGTAAATAGCTATATTTTTCGCAGATGGAGCGCTAGGATTGGCACAATGGAACAATATCTAACCTGGCCAATTTTTCATATGAAAAGAAAATTCAAAAAGTGCCATTAAAAAGTAATACCATTTTTCGACAACATTTACTGAAACAATTTGTGGGGGGAAAGGGGGCGAGGACATTAGGTTTTCAAGTCTTAAAAATCATATAACAAGCTGTTTTAAACATAGCTATATTCCTATAAAAGTGTTTGGATTAGAAGGTATTTTACCTTCATACTGGAGCTTGATCTCCCCCTACTGTTCATTAGTGTATTTGCAAAGGTTACAAAAGACATCATATTAGGATGTCATTACCCTTCACGTGAAAAGATTACTACATATTGCAATAAAAATTAAACGTGGTTAGCACTAATACCTTATTCAGTTTCCACTATTTAGGCAATATAAATCATTTCGAAGTGAACAGGTGGTCAGGAAGAAGAGATTTTACTTTCAACTAAGGATTTAAACAAAGAAAAAATGAAGATAAAAATCCATGTTGTCTGTTTTATTAAAGAGGAAGACAAAAATGATGTTGTAATCTTAAAAGTGTGATTGTCAATAAATTACTCAGGGGTCTTCCAGGTAATCCCCAAGTTGGTCTCTTTGAATAAAATAGATGACATTTGTCCAAAATGTTTGAGAAAAAATATATTGCAGTTAATCGGAAAGTGAATTTTATGATATATGTGCAACACTTAACAATTTTGAAATTGTTGATAGAATAAAATAGTTACTACTAACCCTGTACTTAAGATATTGTAACACATCATCAATCCAGAAGGCACATAACTATCATCCTACCTAAACCGTGAGAATTAAATGAACTGATGGATCAGTAATTATAAAATGTTAAGAAAATACAAGGTGTCTTTATTCATAAAATGATTACATTTTATAGCACTATGTACATGGAGGAGATTAGGTTCAATGTGACCTAACACTAGGAAGCATATTGGAAGCTCATTGTTAGAATAAAGAAATACCAGATGACCTCTTGTTAGAAAAGTGGAAGAAGCTGGCTATTTTGGACAAATGGGAGATTCCTGTATTTGTGTTTAGAACATCAAAATGGCCTTACTTTTGTTCCTGGTATGAGTTAATAATGAGTTAAATACTTTACTGAATTTGTTTCTTTCAGATCTTATTCTTCCTGTTCATCCTAAGAATTCAGGAAGGAAATATAGTACTAACTTGTCTGTTTACACTTTCGTCTTGCCGTAATAGACTGTGGCTCCCAAAAGATTTAGAATTGTAGTTCTCTAAGTATGAAAATCAGTTTAGTTAAAAAAAAAGAAAGAAAGAAAGAAAGAAAACTATTGACAACGTTATACTATTTTGTTGTGCTGTTTCAATATGAAAAATATAGAATTAACATAACTGATCTCACTTGAAAGGAGTTTTTTTTATTCATTCATCAATACCTAATCTAGTCTATTCACCATAATCCTAATTTTAAAGCCTTTTTTTAAGATACAACAGGACAGTTTAAGCTAAGTTCAAAAGAAGTGCATAAAAACGTGTTTAAATACTTAAAGCACAGTTTACTTATAATAAGTTGAATATTTATTGAATTGCTACACACAAGACACTCTGCTAGGCAAAGTAAAAAAATTAATAATGGCTTTTGTACCCATAGTCGACAGATATTCAACAGAAGAAAAAAGTGCTTAAGGAGTAAAATTAGCACTTAAACACTTTGCCCTTTACTCTAGATTTGTTTTTAAATGTGGTTAGTATTATTCCTTATGTAATGTATCTGTCTCTAACCAACTGCTAGATGTTTGATTTTTCCCTATTCTACCCTCTGGTAGGTGGCAATAATCGTCAGCCCTCTGTTCAATTCCTGTATGTTTCAAAATAAAGCCACGTAGCCCTGGTGGCATAGTGGTTAAGAGCTCAGTTGCTAACCAAGAGGCTGGCAGTTCGAATCTGTCAGCCGATCCTCTAACCTATGGGGCAGTTCTGCTCTGTCCTATAGGGTCACTATGAATTGGAATTGACTTGATGGCAACTAGTTTGGTTTTCTTTTTTTTTATTATTACTATCTAAAGATTCTTACAGGAAGCACGTAGCACCTGCCACAGATTTATTTACCTCCTCTAACTCTATATCCTTTGTCCTTTATGATGATTTTCTTTACCTGGCATCTCTCTGCTTGACTCTCTCATCAGAGAATCAAAAGTAGCTAAGCTTATCACCTTCCCTCAGAACACGCCCAAAAAAATAATAAAAAAAAAAAAAGAGAGAAAAAACTTGTATTTTACTTAGAGTAAGATGTCACTTAGAATAAATCTTTTGATTTAAGCAGAATGCACTGGTGAAAGATGAGTGAAGGGCAAAGGAAGATATGGAAGACTTAGGTAAAAAAAATAAAGAAGCAAAGACCTACTCGATGCAAATGTTAATTCCTATACTTGTTTCAGTACTACCAAGTGACCTACTTCTCCTGCTTGCATCTTCCATCCTTGTTCACTTTCCATCCTACAAGACAGTAAGGAAGGCCTGCACCTTTCAATACTGATCATAAAGCAGAGTCCATTCTTAGGCAAAAACTTTCTGAATAGATTCATAAAAATTGTGAATCACAGATAATCTGATGTCTCACTATTTGTAAATTCCAAATAGTAAAATTAACCTGTATTACCAAATGCAAATGTGTTTCTTGTTCTGTTTCCCCTCCAAGATTGAGAGTATTGAAAGGAGAGCGGCCCATGAATAAATCTTTGAGGAATCTTGTCAGGGTGTGAGAACTAAAACATCTACTTATTCTGGTAGTTAACAGTCCCACCTGGTCCTGCCCTCAGATGGTCGTGGCTGCAGGACGGGATTCCCTGTAACTGTAAACTAGAATGTGGGTCTAGCAAACAATTATTCTTTATAAGAAGACTGTTTTCTAGTGTGATATGATAATTTTATCTGGCAAGAACACTGAAAAATGGTTCTGTCTACATTATTAAACGAGAAAAACAAATGCTGGATGAGTAAATTGATTTTGTGGTTTTATTTTTTTCATGCATCTACCACGCCAGACCATAAAGCTGGCAATATATGAAAAGTTTTAGTTTGTGCGAATCCTGTTTTCAGTGATCAAAAATCTCTAGACTCTTTCGAATACAATTGGGTGTCAGTTTTATTATTGTGTTATGTAGATTTTTTCTCATTGTTGTTGTTTTTTTAAGCAATAGTTTCTAAATTAACTGCTTCAAAGCCTCAGTGAACTTTACCCAGCTATTTTTCAGGAATCTGTTTGTGTTTATTTTTAGAATGTAAACATTAAAATTCTCTTTTTGGTACTTTTCCTGGCTCATTTCTAGCACAGAGTTTTGAAGAGATCAGTATCTGTTATTGTAAAATATAAATTTATTAAATTTGCAGTCGTCTTTCTCTAAGTTATAATCCTTAAATGTGTTTATTTTGGTTAAATTAATTCCTCGATTATTTATTTTGTTGAATAAGGAGGCAGCTGTCTAAGATTTTTGTTAGTATTACTTTGTAAATTATGTAATGTAATTTTATTTTTAATTATGTACATTTCTTTTTTAATGCACAAAACGTCTATGTACAATTAACTACAGATTTGCAAACAATGTCACTAAGCTTTATTCAGTTAATACAGATGGCAAGTGAAGATGTAATAAGCTTTTTTACATTTTCATATGGGTTATTTGTAAATATATTGCTGACAAACATAAACACGGAAATCATTTTCATTCTAATCATGTGTATCTGTGATTTAATTTGCACCATTTGCAGCTCAAATGTGGGTAAAAGAAAATTTCAGTGAGTACCTTCATCGATTTAATACTTTTTTGTCCTCTTCAGGGCCTTTTATAACAACTCCAATTTAGAAAGTCCCAAAAATGCAAACCTTACCTTAAAAGTCTGCTAAGGCCTCCGGATTGTCACGGACAAAGGGCCTCTTGATTTTCCAGTTCAGCTAACAGAGAGCTCTTGAAGAGGATGGTAAACATTCTAGAACTGAGCATAACTCTTTTTATCCCCTCAGTCAGAAGGCAGGCCTCTCCCTGTCCCTTCTTCCTATGCCTAACAATAAAAGATCAAACCTAAACAACCAGGAAAGAGCTCACAAATTACAAACACAGAAAGATATGCACAAATTAGATAAATTGCCCCTAGGGTAGTTTGCAGTTAAAACATTTTCTGAAATATCTGTTTGCTGAAATACAATTAAGAAAGGAACCCTTTAAGCTGTTAATATACGAGCCATTCAAAACATGCAGCTAGCCTCCAATGCTTGGTGAAATTTGAGCGAAAAAAATTGAGAGAAATGGTGATTTGCAGTCTCCTAATGGTTAAGTAAAGCGCCCTGTTGGTGCAGTGGTTAAAGCGCTTGGCTGCTAACCAAAAGATCAAAGGTTCCAACCCACCAACTGCTCTGCAGGAGAAAGATGTGGCAGTCAGCTTCTGTAAAGATTCCAACCTTGGACATCCTATGGAGCAGTTCTACTCAGTCCTATAGGGTCGCTATGAGTTGGAATTGACTTGATGGCAATGGTTTTGTTTGTTTAATGATTAAGCAAGGAGCCCCGGTGGCTGAGTGGTTAAAATGATTGGCTGCTAACCAAAATGTTGATGGCTGAAACCCACCAGTCGCTCTGTGGGAGAAAGATGTGGCAGTCTGCTTCTGTAAAGATTTCAGCCTTGGAAACCCTATGAAGCAGTTCTACTCTGTCTGATAGGGTTGCTATGAGTCAGAATCGACTCAATGGCACACAACAACAATGACAATTTTATTTATTATACATTACAACTGAATCTAGATGAATTTTTTAAAAAATCTATCACCCAGATATTTCTTTCTACATATGTAGATATTTATAGTCAAATTGCTAACTCCATTTTTTATTTTGCAGCTCCAATTTGTGTGCTGCAAACACAAATAAGATCATGTCTGGTGTACATGCTATACTTCTTCTGCGTCCCTAGTGATTCTTTTCATTAAACTCTGAATATAGTCCAAAGAACAGCCAACACGCTTCAATTTAAATTTCTTGTGTCAACTACTGTTGTTTTTTTTGCACATACAAAAGTGCATAAATGCAGTCATGCTTTCCAATATTGCAATCTCTTTCTTCTTTTTCAGGTGACTTTTCCCCCCTCTGCACCTCCCTCCATCACATCTCCCTGCCAAATTAGCTATCTGTTATGTAGCCTGCTGTATTCTCCTCCTTATTGTATAGTCCGAGAAACATGATGTTGGATGATAGGGAGGCAGAGAGAGACGGGGGTAGGAAAAGGGGGAGAGAGAGAGAAATTGGGCTCAGTTTTGTAGATAAAATTAGGAAATAGCTTCATTTTTTTTTCTCTTGTAATTGTCTTCAAACACTGTAAAATCTCCCTTGTCCACTCCTCTGCAACATCTAAGGCAAATCCTGTAGCTTTGTGGTCACAAATTAACTTATGGAAAAGCCCCAATCCGGGCTAAAACAAAACATCATTCCTTCTCATTGTTTGCATTTCCTTGGTTACTCCAAATTTGAGCAACTTTCCGTCTTTTATATATGTGTTGACTATTTGATTTGGTCTTCTATAGTCCAAAAAAAATTTTAAATGGCAATTTTGGTGATGCCCATGTGGTGGTTCAATTTTAGGTCTGTCAACTAAATCTTTGAACTGTATGGTAAATAGAAAAGAGCTTACTGGATTCTTTGTCCCCACGGGTTTTTTATTTTTTAATCCCCGGTGCTCTTACAATGGCCCCTGCCATCTCACCCTCCCCAGCCCATTGTGGGGCTAGATATTCTCTCTGTCCTTATTAGCTCATCCCCCTCTCATGCTAACCCTTGGGTGCAGTGTAACATGGAAATGATGAAACTGGAAACCAGGACTTCTATTAAAACTATACACTTTCCTCAGAGCTTTGCCATTACTGTCCCCTCTATCTAAAACACTCTTCTCCATAATATAGGCGCAGCTGCTCCCTTACTTCATACAGGTCTCTGCTCAACTACCACCTCCTCTGAGAAGCCTTCCTTGATTACACCTTTCACCACTGTCTGTCCTCCTGCCCTTTACTTTTCTTTATGGCATCTGATATATCTTTTTGGTCTTTCTCTGTATCTCATACATGATCAATGAGGACAGGCTTTTATCTCTTTTGTTTCTTGCCTGAAAAGATGCCTAACACATAGCATAAAGAATTTTTGTTGGATGAATAAATGATCAAAAGAATTAGTGAACTGCAGTGTATGGGGACTAAGAGTGGTTAAGGGTAAATAGCAGATCAATTATAAAGAGGCCACTAGGGTTAAGAGACCAACTAATTCATCCAGCCAAATCTTAAAGTTGTCGGTATTCTACTGTAGGGAGTACATTTGACATTCATTTTACTTGCCACAAGTATATTAGTATAAACAACTCAGAAGGCACAATGTTGTGACATAAACGGAATGGTAAGAGAGTAGTTGAAGAAATAAAAACAGTACAGACTGAGACTGGCGTCATGGAGGAGTGATAGCCAAAGATGTTCCAGAAAGGTGTAAGGCTATGAAATTTGAGAAACTATATTGAAAATAAGGCACCTTTGTGGCACAGTGGTCAAGGGCTGGGCTGCTAACCGAAAGGTCAGCAGTTCAAACCCACCAGCTGCTCCACAGGAGAAAGATGTGGCTGTCTGCTTCCGTAAAGATTTACAGCCTTGGAAACCCTATGTGGCAATTTTACTTTGTCCTTTAGGGTCACTATGAATCAGAATCGACTCAATGGCAATGGGTTTATATTGAAAATGGGGTCTGTAAACGAGAACTCTGCCATAGCTGTCTGCCAATTTTAAGTTAAATGCATGGAAAATTTCGGGAGAATTTGGCAAGAGAGCTGGAATACTGAAAAATGAGGAAAGGGGGATGATTAAGGGCAACCACAATTATTTATTTATTTATTTATTTATATTGTACTTTAGGTGAAAGTTTACAGCTCAAGTTAATGTCTCATACACAAACTTATACATATATTGTTATGTGACATTTGTTGCAATCCCTATAATGTGAAAGCACATTTCCCCTTTCCACCCCGGGTTTCTTGTGTCCATTCAACCAGTTCCTGTCCCTTCCTGCATTCTCATCCTGCCTCTGGACGGGAGCTACCCATTTGGTCTCATGCATCTGCTTGAACTAAGAAGTACACTCTTCACAAGCATTATTTTACATGTTATAGTCCAATCTAATCTTTGTCTGAAGAGTGGGCTTTGGGAATGGTTTTATTTCCAGGTAACAGAGCATCCGGAGGCCATGGTTTCAGGGGTTCCTCTAGTCTCAGTCAGACCATTTTAAGTCTGGTCTTTTTACATGAATTTGAGTTCTGCTCCACACTTTTTCCCACTCCGTCGGGGGCTCTGTTGTGTTCCTGTCAGGGTGGTCATTGATGGTAGCCAGGCACCATCTAGTTCTTCTGGTCTCAGGCTGACAGAGTCTCTGGTTTATGTGGCCCTTTTATCTCTTAGGCTAATATTTTCCTTGTGTCTTTGGTGTTCTTCATTCTCCTTTGCTCCAAGTGGGTTGGGACCAATTGATGAATCTTAGATGGCCACTCGCAAGCTTTTAAGACCCTAGATGCCACTCACCAAAGGCAATCACAAATTTTTAAGAAGTCCTTCTTCCAGGATGGAAAAGCAGATTAACTATCCTATGCTATCTTAAACAAATGGATTTATTTTATGATATCAATAATAATCAAATGCTCTTTTATTTGAAGCAGAAATAAAACAGAAAGAACAGAATAAAGTGAAAATTCAAGGTGCTTGCCAAAGCCCCATAATTCATTTTGGACCAATAGATGGAGACAGAGACTAGCCATGTAACCGCAGGAACAGCCTGTTTAAAATCCGTCACTTATAGAAAAGATGGTCTTGATTTCCTTGAGAAGTAAAAAGAATTTCCAAATCAGAGACAGCTGACAAATCCAAAAGTAATATGAGAGAGAAAGTGAACATCTTAAGGGAAGGTGGAGGACTGTGTGCCAGCCTTTCATAAACACAGTGATTATAGCGAAAAGCCTGTCAAACCACACCCCCAGTGACCTCTCCAGCTGCTACCCTGACAGCTGATGTATAACTGTACCTTTTCACAATTTATCTTTAAAGTTTCACTCATTTGAAATATTCATCTGCTGGGAGACTATTTTTATGTTTATCACTTTTTACTATTTCTTTGCCAAAGGGTTACAAATCTTTTTTTTTTTCTTCTCCCTGATGACATTACCTTGATGGCTATCTATGGGGAAAGTCAATTTATAAAAATAAATCAAAAAGCAAATGTCTTGAGTGCAGTAGGAGGTGTAAAGGACAGGATTTTGAGCTGATGCTTTTAAAACAGGCCCTTATAAACTACAAGAAAATTAAATTTTGTATGCTCATAAATTCTAAAGTTTATATGTGAAAATCAAATTAAAATGTCTTCTATAATAAAGTGCAAAAATGATAGATGAAGTCATGTCTGGTAGTGATCTGATATCAATGTGTGCTGCAAAAAGATTATGCTAACATTTGTTCAGTGGTAAAGACTAAAGAGCCCTTTGATATAATTCCCTTTAGAATATGCATCATATTGGCTTTCAAAAATCACAACCACTAGTCAGAAACATTTTAATGTAATTACGGAATCATAATCAAAGCAGATGTAGCAATAAATTGGTACATTAGCTTACTTAGACCACAACTCCATTTATTCCATTGGCACATAAGTATTAAGAACAGCAGCTACCACTGACGATTAGAAGTTCCTACATATTTACAGATGGCCCAATAAGTTGGAGTAATTCCACAGTTTTCAAAAAAGGAAACTAAGGAGGGACCAAAAACATCTATTGAAAGCTCTGTTTTACTCTCTGGCAAGATATAGGAGCAGGGCCAGACACTACTTTTAACCCAGGAGACAGGGAAAATGAAGAGTTTAACAATCCAATATCTTTTCAAGTATATAAGAAAAGAGACACTTTTTTTTCACTAGTCGGGTAAGTATTAATTGGTGCAAGTTAATGAAGAACAACGTGGACCCTTTTATAATTAAAAATAAAAACTTTTGATCTAGCAATTCCACTTCTAGAAATCTATCCTAATGTGATAGATCGATAAATTGCTTGATAGTTATGTGTATGTGTGCGTGTGTGTGTGCATGTGTGGGTAGATGATAAAGAGAGAGATAACATTGCACAATAATATAGAATAATGATATTCATTGCATCATGTTATAGTTTACAAATCATGGAAGCAACATAAATGGTCATAGATGATGGAAAGTTTAAATTAAATTATGGTGCATACATAATACAGAATACTATGTAATATTCTCTCTATGCCTCTTATTTCTGTCTTTAATGTATCTCAACTGGTGACTAGCAAAAAAATAGTGAGAAATCATAGCACACACACATATTCACAAAACATGTCTTAATTATGCTTTAAAAATGATCTTCAAGCCATTTATTTTAAATGCTGAAAGCTACTGATTGGAAATTGAGAATCAAGATTGTTGGTGCAGCACACAGCTGAAAAAGGTTTCCTCTTGATTGTGCACTTTTAAAGCCAACTGAACAAGCAGCTACAATGGAGGGTGCTTCCGTGTAAATTTCAGAAAAAATAAAAATAAAAATTTGTCATTTTGGAATGAGTATTTTTTCTGCCTAGATTCCTGTCTTCTGAAATAAACTTAAAAAAAAAAAAAAACCACAACTTTAAAAACCCTCTAGCTCATTGTTGCTAATGTGAGACTGAACTTTGGAAGTGCCATTGGACTAGCAAAAAATAATTATCCTACATTATTAGCAATTGCCTGAAGTTAAATTTAATGAACTGAAAAGAAAGATTTCTGCAACATTAGGGAGAATGGCTAAAAAAAAAAAAAAAAATTCTGTTTCTGTATGTAGTGGTCTCTGCTTACCAGATAATGAGCAAAATGTTTGCAGCTCATATGGATTTAGGAAACATAAAACATCAAAGTGGAAGCACAGGGAACTGATAATTGTCTCTTTCTGATTAGATCCCCAGCCTCCATTTTTGATGCTGATAAAGTAGATAGGGAAAAAAGTCTCCAAAAATGTGCATCAGGCCTCTGGGAAAAAAAAAAAAAAAAACTGGAACAAATGTTTATCTGATTAGATTATTGCTATGTAGCTTATGAAACACTGTTAGAACTTGGTTGTGAACAACCAGGACAACAAACACATTAGCAGCTTTTTATCTTCCATCCAGGGCTAGTTAGAGAAAGTTAAACAATGGCAGAAACTCAACATCAGTGGCCAGTCCAAGGGCAGGTGTAGTGAGAATGCCTTCACAAGCAAAACTTAGTCCTAACATTTCCCAATTTCTTCTCTAATATGATAACTTCTGTGAAATATCACAATAAAGCAAGTCACATGACTTTTTTGGTTTCCCAGTGCATATAAAAGTTATGTTTACACTATACTGTTAGTCTATTAAGTGTGCAATAGTATTAGGTCTAAAAAAACAGTGTAGATACCTTAATTAAAAAATACTTTATTGCTAAAAAATGCTAACCATCCAGTGAGCCTTCAACAAGTGGTAATCTTTTTGCTGGTGGAGGGTCTTGCCTCGATGCTGATGGCTGCGGACTAACCAGGGTCGTGGCTGCTGAAGGTTGGAGTGACTGTGGCAATTTCCTAAAATAAGACAGCAATAAAGTTTGCCTTATTGATTTACTCTTTCTTTCATGAAAGATTTCTCTGTAGCATGCGATGCTGTTTGATAGCATTTTACCCACAGCATTTTACCCGTAATTTCTTTCAAAATTGGAGTCAATCCTCTCAAAGCCTGCCACTACTTTATCAACTAAGTTTATGTAATAACCTAAATCCTTTGTTGTCATTTCAACAATGTTCACAGACTCTTCACCAGGAGTAGATTCCATCTCAAGAAACTACTTTCTTTGTTCATCCATAAGAAGCAACTCCTCATGCATTAAAGTTTTATCATGAAATTGCTGCAATTCAGTCACATCTTCAGGCTCCACTTGTAATTCTAGTTCTCTTGCTATTTCTACCACATCTGCAGTTACTTCCTCCACTGAAGTCTTGAACCCCTCAAAGTCATCCACGAGGGTTGGAATCACCTTCTTCCAAACTTGTTAATGTTGACATTTTGACCTCCTTCCATGAATCACAAATGGTCTTAATGGCATCTAGAGTGATGAATTTTTTCCAGAAGGTTTTCAATTTACTTTGCCCAGATCCGTCAGAGGAATCACTATCTATGGCAGCTATAGCCATAGGTAATGCATTTCTTAAATAATAAGACTTGAAAGTCAAAATTACTCTTTGGTCCATGGGCTGCAGAAAGGATGCTGTGTTAGCAGGCATGAAATCAATGTTAATCTCCTTGTGCATCTCCATCAGAGCTCTTGGATGATCAGATGCATTGTCAATGAGCAGTAATACTTCGAAAGGAATCTTTTTTTCTGAGCAGTAGGTCTCAACAGTGGGCTTAAAATATTCAATAAACCATGTTGTCAACAGAAGTGCTGTCATCCAGGCTTTGTTGTTCCATTTATAGAGCACAGGCAGAGTAGATTTAGCATAATTCTCAAGGGCTCTAGGATTCTCAGAAAGGTAAATGAGCATTCGCTTCAACTTAAAGTCACCAGCTGCATTAGCCCCTAACAAGAGAGTCAGCCTGTCCTTTGAAGTTTTGAAGCCAGGCATTGACTTCTTCTCTCTAGCTATGAAAAATCTAGATGGCATCTTCTTCCAATATAAGACTGTTTCATCTACATTGAAAATCCGTTGTTTAGTGTAGCCACCTTCATCAATCATCTTAGCTAGATCTTCTGGATAACTTGCTGCAGCTTCTACATCAGCACTTGCTGCTTCATCTTGCACTTTTATTTTATGGAGACGGTTTCTTTCCTTCAACCTCAGGAACCAACCTCTGCTAGCTTCAAACTTTGCTTCTGCAGCTTCCTCACCTCTCTCAGCCTTCATAGAATTGAAGAGAGTTAGGGCCTTTCTCAGAAAGATGTGGCTTTCTGCTTCCATAGAGATTAGCAGCCTTGGAAATCCTATGGAGTCACTATGAGTCAGAATTGACTCAGTGGCAGTGGGTTTGGTTTGGTGGGTAGGGCCTTGCTCTGGATTAGGCTTTGGCTCAGGGGAATGTCGTAGCTAGTTTGATCTTCTCTCCAGACCACTAAAACTTTTTCCATATCAGCAGCAATAAGACTGTTTCACTTTCTTATCATTCGTGTGTTCACTGAGGTAGCACTTTTAATTTCTTTCAAGAACTTTTCCTTTGCGTTCACAACTTGGCTAACTATTGGGTGCAAGAGGCCTAGCTTTCAGCCTGTCTCAGCTTTCAACATGCCTTCCTCGCTAAGCTTAATCATTTCTAGCTTCTGATTTAAAGCAAGAGACATAGGACTCTTCCTTTCACTTGAACACTTAGAGGCCATTGTAGGGTTATTAGTTGGCCTATTTTCAATGCTGTAGTACCTCAGGAAATAAGGAGGCCTGAGGAGAGGAAGAGAGATGGAGGAACAACTAGTCAGTGGAGCAGTCAGAACACACATAACATTTATCAATTATGCTTGTGGTCTTATATGGGCGTGGTTCATGGTACCTCAAAACAATTAAAATAGTAACATCAAAGATCACTGATCACAGATCACCATAACAGACATAATAATAATGAAAAAGTTTGAAATGTTCTAAGAATTACCAAAATGTGACACAGAGACACAAAGTGAGCACATGCTGTTGGAAAAATGACACCGATAGGCTTGCTTGATGCAGGGTTTCCACAAACCTTCAATCTGAAAAACGCAGTATCTGCAAAGCGCAATAAAACAAGGTATGCCTGTACATTATAGAGTGAATTGCAGACAATTAGAGCTGACAGTCTGGGAGAAGCACTTGGTCAATGAGCTGTTCAAAACCTTCTCTTAAGCAGATTAAGAGGTGTGTGTAAGTTTCCACTGAACAGAGGCAGAGACTTGTGGTGTATATCTCTCTACTCATTCATTCATTCAATAGTACTTACTGAGAGTCTTCCTATATGTCAGGCATCATTCTAGGCTCTGAATATACAGCAGAAAAGAAAACAGACAAAATCCTTGCCCTCAGGGAGCATTCATTTTAATAAAGAGAAAGAGACAATAAAGAAATTAAAAAGAAATAAAATAACATACCAGTTGTTGAAAAACACCATGGAGAAAAATAAAATAGTATAAAGGCTGTAGGGAGCACTAGAGTGTGGAAGAGGAGGTCCCTCTGATATGGGTACATCTGAGCAGAGACAGGTAGAAGTGAGGACTGAGAGAAACAGCGGCCCCAGGCAGTGAAAACAACCTGAGCAAAGCCCCTGAGGGAGGATCATGCTTTCCTCATTATAGAATTATATTACAAATCTAATGTGGGTAGACTGAGCACTTCCAGTGCTGCATCCATTTATTGAAACACCTGAATTGATACTGCATCAATTCCTGGAGTCTTGTTTTTCGCCAATGCCTTCAGTGCAGCTTGGACTTCTTCCTTCAGTACCATCAGTTTCTGATCATATGCTACCCTTGAAATGGTTGAATCTCAACCAATTCTTTTTGGTATAATGACTCTCTGTATTACTTCCATCTTCTTTTGATATTTCCTGAGTCATTTAGTATTTTCCCCATAGAATCCTTCACTACTGCAACTCCATGCTTGAATTTTTTCTTCAGTTGTTTCAGCTTGAGAAACGCCAAGTGTGTTCTTCCCTTTTGGTTTTATGTCTCCAACTCTTCGCACATGTCATTATAATACTTTACTTTGTCTTCTCAAGCCGCCCTTTGAAAACTTCTGTTCAGTTCTTTCTCTTCATCATTTCTCCTTTTGCTTTAGCTACTCAACGTTCAAAAGCAAGTTTCAGAGTCTCTTTTGATATCCATTTTGGTCTTTTCTTTCTTTCCTGTGTTTTTAATGACCTCTTGCTTTCTTCATGTATGATGTCCTTGATGTCATTCCACAAATTGTATGGTCTTCGGTCATTAGTGTTCAATGCTTCAAATCTATTCTTGAGATGGTCTCTAAATTCAGATGGGATATACTCAAGGTCTTGGCTCTTGTGGACTTGTTCTAGTTTTCTTCAGTTTCAACTTAAACTTGCATAAGAGCAATTGATAGATTGTTCCAGAGTAGGCCCCTGGCCTTGTTCTGACTAATGATATTGAGCTTTTCCATTGTCTCTTTCCATAGATGTAGTCGATTTGATTCCTGTGTATTCCATGTGGCGAGGTCCATGTATATAGTTGTCGTTTATGTTTTATTAACTATGCAAAGGCATTTAACTGTGTGGATCATAACAAATTATGGATAACATTGCAAAGAATAGGAATTCCAGAACACTTAATTGTGCTCATGAGGAACCTGTACATAGATCAAGAGGCAGTTGTTCGGAAAGATCAAGGGGATACCGTGTGGTTTAAAGTCAGGAAAGGTGTGCGTCAGGGTTGTATCCTTTCACCAGACCTATTCAATCTGCATGCTGAGCAAATAATCCAAGAAACTGGACTATGTGAAGAAGAACACGGCATCAGGATTGGAGGAAGACTCATTAACAACCTGCAATATGCAGATGACACTACCTTGCTTGCTGAAAGTGAAGAGGACTTGAGGCACTTACTGATGAAGATCAAAAACCACAGCCTTCAGTATGGATTATACCTCAACATAAAGAAAACAAAAATCCTCACAACTGGACCAATAAGCAACATAATTATGAATGGAGAAAAGATTGAAGTTGTCAAAGATTTCATTTTACTTGGATCCACAATCAACACCCATGGATGCAGCAGTGAAGAAATCAAAAGATGCATTGCATTGTGCAAATCTGCTGCAAAGGACCTCTTTAAAGTATTGAAAAGCAAAGACGCCACCCTGAAGACTAAGGTGCACCTGACTCAAGCCATGGTATTTTCAATCATATTATATGCATGCAAAAACTGGACAATGAATAAGGAACACCAGAGAAGAACTGATGCCTTTGAATTGTGTTGGCGAAGAATATTGAATATACCGTGGACTGCCAAAAGAACAAATAAATCTGTCTTGGAAGAAGTACAACCAGAATGCTCCTTAGAAGAAAGGATGGTGAGAGTAGGTCTCACATACTTTGGACATGTTGTCAGGAGTGATCAGTCCCTGGAGAAGGACATCATGTGGTAAACTACAAGGTCAGCAGAAAAGAGGAAGACCCTCAATGAGATGGACTGACACAGTGGCTGCAACAATGGGCTCAGGAATAACAACTGTTGTAGGCATGGTGCAGGACCGGGCAGTGTTTCGTTCTATTGTACATAGGGTTGCTGTGAGTCGGAAATGACTAGATGGCACCTAACAACAACAACAATAACATGGGTAAGAGAATTGTGCCTGAGAATAACGATGGCTTGCTCAATGCGGAAACATCTTCCATCATAGTCCTGATATATTAGTGCAAAATGATGATGACTGAGTCAGAAAATCCATGGAAAAAAGACTATTTGGCTTAAGAAAACCAGGATTCTAGTGTCAGAAGCACTCCCAGCTTTCTATCAGTATAGTGAAACTTCTTTGCATCTGTTTTAAATTAATCTCAATGTTCTTGGTATACTTGGAAAAAAAGGTTTTAAATATTCGTATAAAAAGATATCCTATCAGAAATATAGGCAATAACGAGTTTGAGAAAGATTTTTTTTAATTATAATTTCAGTTTTGTCAAGAAAGCAGAGAGGAGCACACTCATGAGAAATTTAGCAATATGTATTAAGAGTATTAAAAGGTTAATGCCCTCTGTCCATGTAATTGTGTTTTAGTAATCCTAAATAAATAATTCAGTTTCGATAAATTTTTATGCACCTCATTGCAACATTACTCAGAGTAATTGAAAATATATGTTCAATCTTAGGGGGAATGCCAAAGGAAATACGTTACATCCATATGATGGAATGTTATGTTGACTTTCAACGTTTCTGTTAATGAAGAATTTTTGACATGCTGGGATCTTAAAAGCTTGTGAGTGGCCATCTAAGATACTCTGCTGGTCTCACCTTGTCTGGAGCAAGGGTGAATGAAGAAAACCAAAGACACCAGAGAAAGCTTAGTCCAAAGGACTAATGGGCCACAACTACCACAACCTCCACCAGACTGAGTCCAGCACAACTAGATGGTCCCTGGCTACCACCACCGACTGCTCTGACAGGGGTCACAGTAGAGGATCCTGGACAGAGCTGGAGAAAAATGTAGAACAAAATTCTAACTCATTAAAAAAAAAAAGACCAGACTTACTAGTCTGACAGAGACTGGAGAAACCCAGAGAGTATGGCCCCTGGACACCATTATTGCTCAGTAATGAAGTTGCTTCTGAGTTTTAACCTTCAGTCAAAGATTAGACAGGCCTGTAAAACAAAACGAGACTAAATGGGCACACCAATCCAGGGGCAAGGATAAGAAGGCAGCAGGTGACAGGAAAGCTGGTAATGGTGAACCCAAGGTTGAGAAGGGGAGAGTCTTGACATGTCATGGGGTTGGAAACCAATGTCACAAAACAATATGTGTGTTAATTGTTTAATGAGAAACTAATTTGTTCTGTAAACCTTCATCTAAATTACAATTTAAAAAAATTAAAAAACACCCGAGAAATTAAAAAAATAAAACTGACATGGAAAAGGCTTATAATGCTCACTGAAAAGAAGCACTATACAAAACTTTAAGTGAATATATACTTCAGAGGGCAGCATACCATAATGGAATGCATAAGGAGACTTGGAGAGAGAAGGCCTATGTTCAAGTCCTTACTCATCATCCATCAGCTCAGTGTCCAGGAGCAAGTCCCAGAGCCTCCCTATACTTTAGTTTCCTCCTCTGTATAAGGGGAACAGAATAATACCAGTCGCAACTTCCTCACAAAGTTTCAAAAAGCGAATGAAAAAACATGAATGCGTGTATAAGTTTTACGAATCTTCCGATTATTAATCTTCCATCAAACATTGTTAAAACCAAAAAACTCATTGTTGTCGAGTGGATGAGAGCTTTAACTATTATACAGGTCCCGAGGTGGCACAAACAGTTTGTGCTCGACTACTAACCTAAAGGTTAGCAGTTTGAGCTCACCCGGCAGAACCATGGAAGATAGACCTGGCAATCTGCTTCTATTAAGATTATGGCCAAATAAAACCCCATGGAGCAGTTCCACTCTGTAACATATGGAGTCTCCATGAGTCAGAATTAACTTAATGGCAACTAACAACAACAAATATTATACCATAGAGTTTGACCTTTGAGTTTTAAGCTGAAAATTATATACTGAGTATAAAATTTTGGAGTTCCTGGGTAGTACAAACGGTTAGTGTGCTCACCTGCTAACCAAAAGATTGGAGGCTTGAGTCTACACAGAGGCACATCAGAAGAAAGGCCTGGCAATCTACTTCTGAAAAATCAGCCATTGAAAATCCTATGGCACACAGTTCTCCTCTGACATACATGGGGTTTTCATGAGTCAGAATCAACTCGATGGCAACTGGTTATTATAGAATTTTAGAAGAATCACTCTGGCAGTGGATTGAAGACTACTCAGATTACTGCACTGATCCAGGAAATATATAATGAGAGCTGAACAAGGAAGGAGTAGTGAACATCAGAAGAGGATTTCCTCAAGAAATGTTAATGAAGTTGAATAATGACACTTGACAGATATTGAAAGAAATTAAACCAAAAAACCAAACCCATTACCATCAGTCAATTCCAATTCATAGCAACCCTACAGAACAGAGTAGAACTCTCCCATAGGGTTTCCAAGGCTGTAAACCTTTACAGAAGCAGACCGTCATATCTTTCTCCCATGGAGCAGTTGGTGGGTCTAACCACCAACCTTTCGATTAGCCCCAAGTGCTTAACCACCGCACCAGCAGGGCTCCTTTGAAGAAATTAATGCAAAGTAATTCTCAGGGTGCTATCTTAATTGTCATTTACTAAGACTATGAATGCTGAATAATGACTGAGTTTGGGAGCACTTGCTGAGTTTCAGGTGACTCTAGGACATTTGAGTGGAGATATACTGGGAGAAGAGTGACATACTGGAGTTAAAACTCAGTAGAGAAGTTCAAAAATGTGGATTCAAACATGTAAGTCATCAGCTTTCAGCTAGATTAGATTGCCAAGAGTGCTGTGTAAAGAGACAACTCTAAGAAACTCCAATATTTAATGGCCAAAAAGATGATGATGAATTTGCAGAGGAGAAAGATGATTTAGAAATGAGAAAAGAACAAGGAGAGAGTGATATCATGAAAACCAAAAAGAAGAGCTTGTCAAAACTTTGTAAAGAAAGCAAAGTGAGATGAAAATCAGAATCAATTAGATCTGGCCATTTGGTCATTGCTGACCATTGTCAGAGCAGGTCAGTGGAGTGGTGGATGTAGAAGTTTGTGGACGGGCAAGTTGGAGGGCAGGACTGGAAATATTTTATGAATTGTTCTATGGAGATTACTACTCCTAGGACAGCTAGGGCATTCCCCTAAATAAATGAAATACATGATAAAGCAATAAAATGTAGGTGCTATGGTAGGGGAGGTAGAAGGAGACCATTGCTATTAAAGATAGTATCTATTATTTATTTATAGTTTACTACAGGCAATGAACTAAGAGTTTAGAATGCATCATTATTTCCTCTTCACAATGACTCAGTGAGGTAAGTAATGTACAATATTTTTAAAATGACAAAACTAAGGTTTGGGTGACAAAACAGGCTTGGGAACCAAGATAGTCAGCCTCCAAGGTCCATCCTCTTCACCACCAGACTGTGCCTTGTTATAAGTTAATTGAGCTGAAATCTAATCTGCACCCTAAAAAAGTAAAATGAGTGTTAGTTTCTCTTCTACAACTATACAGAATAATCGTAATTCTTTTCCAGTATGACCAAAAAATGTCTAAAGAAGACTCCCATGTTATAGGAAAACTCCTTCTCAAGCAAAACATCCCCAGTTCTATTGCCATTCTTCAGATAACATTCACCTCTGAGTAACCTTGCCTCTTATACAAACGGATTTGAGGGGCATAGACATCTTAGAAGAAAATGCCAAGAACTGAAAACAACATACCAGATGAGATCAAACCATCCTTGTCCTGGATACCATGTAACAGTGAATGCATGCTAAGATTACATTCTCATTTTTTGGTTCATAGTGGTCTTTCAAATAAGTAAAACTTCTAAATTGTCATATTCTCATGAGGTAGAGATGCAGATTCTCCCCCACCTTACACTTACAGAGTTCGCTACTTTTAATTGGCATGAAATCATTTACAATTATCTCTACTACATAATTTTAATTTTATTTCATGGTTTCTGACATATGAGAAACTGTGGAAACTTGTCTGTAACCCAATTATCTCTCTCCTATCTTTATGCCCTTTGTGGGTTTAATAAGTATATGTCTGTGTCTTCACCCAAGGAGCCCTGTTGGCACAGGGATTAAGGTACTTGACTGCTAACCAAAAGGTTGGCGGCTTGAAACCACCAGCAGCTCTGCAGGAGAAAGATGTGGCAGTCTGCCTCTGTAGAGATTTACAGCCATGGAAACCCTATGGGGTCACAATGAGTCAAAATCAACCAGTTGGTTGGGTATGCCTTTATTCAATATATGATATTAGACATGACAGGTTAGGAAACAGATCCTAACTAGTCGGCAGAGATTATTCTTTATAGTCACTCAAATATTTATCAAGAAAGAGCTTCTAAGGGGCTGGTAATGTTCTATTTCATTACACGGGTGATGGTTACATGGTGAGGACACATTATGATAACTCATTAAGCTAAATACTTATGATTTGTGCACGAGACTAGAGTCCAGAAATAAATTCAGAGACATACATAATTTAGTTTATGATAAAGGTGTTACTTCAAATCAGTGAAGAAAAGATAGATAGTGGTATAGAGACAACTGGATAACAACTTGGGGATTATTTTAGTGTATATTTTTAGGGTTTTATTTTAGAATTTATTTTTAGTTCTTAAAAATTTATTTGGCCTCTATCAGTCTGTGATTTTTAATGTTTGTTTAAATATCTTAATTTGTTTTTATTTCTTTGTATTGATTCGTTTGTAAGAAAAAACTTCCACATAACTAAAAATTAAAAAAAAACTTATTCACAAAGAAATACTATGTCGAACAAATTAATTCCTACCAGAAAGATTAATGCAAAAGTCTACCTTTATTACATGCCAGATATATTTATTTACCCATTCATTCATTATCAGATATTTATCATTCATCTACTATATACCTGGCTATGTGCTAGACTCTGGAGTCCCCAGTGATGAAAAAGACGTGATCCTTCATCTAATGGGGCTCAAGATCCACCAAGAATCTTGTCAAGAGAAAGATACTCGAGACAGAGTAAAGGAATGGATCTTTGCCAAAATGTTGACAATTGATGTCAAAATAAAGGAAATTGAGAATATCAAAAGACTTAAGAACCTGCAAATTTTGTTTTCCAGTTCAAGCAGAGAACAGGAAAAGTAATAAACTAAAAAACATAATTTTTAGTATATTACATCAATTAAAATTGTTATTTTCCCAAAGTGAAGTGAATGTCAAGACTTTCTCCATGTTACCTGCTATCACCACCTGAGAAAACAAAGGCAGTTCTCTGTTTGTTTCCTAAGGACCTCAATCTCTCCTCTCCTTTAGTCAAGACTACTTCAAAGGATGCCCACATGCCCAATCCACCAGTCCAGGAACAAGTGGGATAAGGAAATAAGACCTCAATCTCTCACCCTATCCCAGACACCCAAAGAGAATCTGCAAAGGGGATGAGTACCCCATTTTTGACATTAGTTAGACTATTTTATGGTTTAATGGGGCTATTTCAGCGCTTCTGATAGATTTTGTATAGCTATGAAACAACTCTGAAAATGCGTATGGCATGGCAGAGCAAAGTAAAAGATGTGGGGAACATCAACATAAGATGTTCGATAAACAGCTCCCCTTGGAGTGCTCAAAATATTAAAAAGGCATCTGTGCAACTCTTGGGGCAAACCCCAAGAGAACAGACTTAGCATGCCCAGATGCCATCTTACAGAAAGAAGTAGGAAGAGAAAGACACTATCTTCAGATTGAGCTTTTTTTATTCCAGAAAACTGAATACTACTTAAGGGACTATTACGACTATCAGATCAGATTAAATTTTAAAATGGGTAGTATGAAAAGTTAATTTTCTCCCTTCTACCAGGAGATGGGATTCAGGATGAAGGTCAGAGTAGTGATAAGCAAAATAAAGGGAATTTAAAATTTGCTACACCATTACACTGGAATAAAGGCTAGTACTTCCTATATTTTTACATTGAGACCTGATTCTCATTTGTTGGGCCTTGACTGGCAGATTTAAAATTAAACCATGGTAGTCAATTGTAAAAGCTTCCTTTTGTCAAATTTTATCATAAAACTGTACTCGTAAAGAACAAGAGTGCTGTAGCCATACTGCCAGGATTGAAATCTTAGATCTGTACTTACAAGCTATGTGACCTTGAAGAAATTAATTAACCTTTATGTGTTTACATTTTCTTGATCTTAAAATCTGGAAAAAATGAATACCGTCTCCTTGGTAAATTAAGAACGACTGTCAATTCTTTACTACTCCTGTTAGGTCCCTTCCCTTGAATTGGGCAGACACAGAATATGACGAAAAGCAATGCTGCGCTTAAGACGCTGATAGTTTGAACCTCTTGTCTCTTAGATACTTGTTCTTGGAATCCAGCCACCATGAAGGGGCTCAAGTAGCTCCCCGGAGTGGCCCACCTATAAAGAAACCAAAGCCTTTAATCACCAACATTAACTGAGTTGCCAGTCAATTAAAAAAAAAGAAACCCTTTGCCATTTGTGTCTATTCTGACTCATAGAGACCCCCTGGAACAGGGTAGAATTGCCCTATATGGTTTCCAAGGCTGTAATCTTTACAGGAGCAGACTGCCAAATTTTCCTCCCATGGAGACACTGGTGGAGCAATTAACCACTGCACCACGAGGGTCCGGTTGATAGTTGATATCAGTTTGCCAGACTAGGTGAATGAGCTATCTTAGAAGCCAAGACACGGACCTAACATTATGTGGAGAAGAGATTAGCTGGCCTCTCCAAACTCTGCCTTCATTGCAGGTTTGTGAGCAAAGTTAATGATTGTTGTTATTTTAAACCAGGGCTTCAAACCCCTTCTTTCTGGGTCATATCCCTGCTGAGAATTTGCATTTCCACCCCAGATATGCTGAATCAGAAGCTACAGTTAGGAGCCCTGGTGGTGCACTTGTTAAGAGCTTGGCTGCTAACTAGAATGTCAGCAGTTTGAATCCACCAACCGCTCCTTGGAAACCCTATGGGGCAGTTCTATTCTGTCCTATCGGGTCGCTATGAGTCGGAATCGACTGGATGGCAATGGGTGTGGTTTATTTATTTATTTATTTTGGTTCCCCAGGTGATTCTTATGTATAATAAATTTTGAGAACTTCTGCTCTCCTAGTAGTTCTCAGACTTGATCCCTAAACAGCAGCACTAGTATCCCCTGGGAACTTGTTAGAAATGCAAATGTTCAGCAGGGGTTCAAACCAGAACGAACCTGTTCAAAGCCCTGTTTTAAACCACTAAGCTTAAACAATAGATAACCAGCAGTTCAGCAATAGACGACCAGACATAATTTGGTGCCTAGAAGTTACAAAAACTTAAAACATATGGCACTGACTTTGACACAAGGCAGCAGGTGGAAACTGAAAGGGTGTCAGGAAGGTTGCTCGCGAAAGCTGAAAAGTCTTTTCCTAACTTAATGTGATCCCAGAGCTTGGAAGTCATATTAGGACAATTATTCACTCCCAAGTTGTTGAAGCATAAAAGTTTTAAAGTACAATAATTTAAGAAAGAAAAGCAGAGATCAATTACATTAGAATACAATCAGATGCTTTGGATCCAATTTAAAGGGTTATAAAATGAGATCTATCAAGAAAGTCCTAAAGTTCTTGAAATTAATTAATACCAAGATAGAAGTGGCTTGGAAGATTTGCCAAACAGCACTCAGTATATCACACAGAGTTTTTCTCCACTGACAGGACAATAAAACATGTGCTTAAACAACAGCAGGAAGGAGACAGGTTAGATTTAAAACTCACTCGGTAACAGAGTTAAGCTTGTAAGTTCCAAGAAGGTTGCACAAATCAGTTGAGGTTTTCTGGGGAAAACCATGATAATCAGTGCAGAGATGAATTAGTGAGCCTTGGTATTCATTTGTATGCTTTTAGCTATAAGTAACCCTTATTCAAACAACCTAAGCAGGGACAGCTGTAGGGTTGACTGGATCACTGGTTTGGTTATGTCATCAAGAATCCTGGTTCTTGGTACCTCTTATATTCTTGGTACTACTCACATCTCATTAAAAGAAAAAACTCATTGCCGTTGAGTTCATTCCGACTAACGACCCTATAGGACAGATTAGAATTGCCTCATAGGGTTTCCAAGGAGCAGCTGGTGGATTCAAACTACCGATCTTTTTGGTTAGTAGCTGAACACTTAACCACTGCCCCACCAGGGCTCCACATCTCATTGGTGAGCCCTTACTCACGTGACCTCACAGAGCCACAAAGGAGGCTGAGAAACATAGTGTCTATTTGATTAGCCATATATTCAGGAAGAAGGGAAAAATAGATTTGGTGGGACAACTGTAGTTTGGCACAGTTAAAGAGCTGAAGGCAAAACCCCAAAGTGTGGATGTGAGCGCTGCTTTTTTCACTTACTAACCATGTGATTAAAGCAACTCATCTCATTCTAGCCTGTGTGTAAAACCGGGAAAACTGATTCCTGCCTTGCCTACCTCACAGGTTGGTGTGAGGGTCAAATAGTAAGGCAATTGCATGAAAACACTTTGTAAATTATAAAGTATTGTGCAAATATAGACTATTACCACCATTCTGCAGGGCGAAGTGTCTAAACTGCTCATCCCCTACTTGTAATTAGGATCACAAGAAGAAACACTTCTAGTTTGGAATTTATTGAGCTACTTCCCTGGAATTCAGAGAGTGGTGCATCAAACTTGAAATTTCTTCAGTCTTCACACAAAGCCTACCAGCTTTAAAAAAAAAAAAAGTTAGGGCTGGAGGGGAGGGGAGAACTATTTTTTTTTTTTTTAATTGTACTTCAGGTGAAGGCTTACAGAACAAATAGTTTCTCATGAAATAGTAGCACACATATTGTTTTATGACATTGGTTAACAACCTCACAACATGTCAACCCTCTAACTTCTCAATCTTTTTTTTTTGGTGAAAATACACATAGCCAAAGACACACCATTTCAAAAATTTCTACATGCACAGTTCAGTGACATTGACTACGCTCTTCCAATTGTGCTGCTATTCTCGCTTAAGATGAAGGCTTACAGAGCAAAATAGTTTCTCATTTAACAGTTACTACACATGTTGCCCTATGACAATGGTTAACAATCTCACAACACGTCAACAATACCCTTACTGAACCTTGGGTTCCCAATCACCAGCTTCCTTGTCCCCTTCTGCCTTCTAGCCCTTGTCACTGGACTACTATACCTCATTAGTCCCATTTGGTTTTACGGGGCTGTCCACTCCCAGGCTGAAAGGTGAACCTCGGAGATAACTTCACCACTGAGCTAAAAGGGTGACTGGGAGCCATACTCTCAGGGTTTCTCCAGTCTTCTTTAGGCCAGTAAATCTGGTCTTTTCTTTTGTGAGTTAGCATTATGTTCTACATCCTTCTCCAGCTCTGTCCAGAACCCTCTATTGTGATCCTGGTCAGAGCAGTCAGTGGTGGTAGCCGGGCACCATCTAGCTGTAATGGACTCAGTCTGGTGGAGGCCTTGGTAGCTGTGGACAGTTAGTCCTTTGGACTAATCTTTTCCTTGTATCCTGTTCTCTTCATTCTCCCTTGCTCCCGAAGGGATAAGATCAGTGGAGTATCTTAGATGGCTGCTCACAGGCTTTTAACAACCCAGACACTACTCATCAAGGTAGAATGTAGAACATTGTCTTTATAAACTGTGTTATGCAAATTGAGCTAGATGTTCCCTGAGACCATGGTCCCCACAGCCCTTCACCCAGCAATTCAGTCCTTCAGGGAGTTTGGATGTGTCTATGGGGCTTCCATGACCTTTCCTTGTACAAGTTGTGCTAGTTTCCCCTGTATTGTGTACTGTCTCACCCTTCACCCAAGATACTACTTATCTATTGACGATTTAGTAGTTCCCCCCCACCCCTCCCACCCCTGGTAACCAATAAAGATTGTTACATTTTGTGTGTGAACTTTTTCATGGGTTTTTACAATAGAGGTCTCATAATATTTGTCCTTTTGGGATTGACTTATTTCACTCAGCATAATGTCCTACAGTTTCATCCACATTATGAGATGCTTCACAGATTCATTTTTTTCTTTCTCGTTGTATAGTACTCCATTGTGTGTATGTACCATAGTTTGTTTATTCATTCATCTGTTGATGGACATCTAGGTTGTTTCCAACGTTTTGCTATTGTGAACAATGCTGCCATGAACATAGGTGTGCATATGTCTATTCGAGTGACGACTCTTATTTCTCTAGGCTATGTTCCTAGGAGTGGGATTGCTGGATCGAATGGTATGTCTATTTCTAGCTTTCTGAGGAAGCACCATATCATTTTCCAAAATGGTTGTATCATTTTGCATTCCCACCAGCAGTGCATAAGAGTTCCGATCTCCCCGCAGCCCCTCCAACATTTGTTATTTCCAGTGTTTTTGATTTGTGCCACTAATGCTGGGGTGAGATGGTATCTCACTGTGGTTTTAACTTGCATTTCTTTAATGGCTAGTGATCGCAAGCATTTCCTCATGTGTCTGTTGGCCATTGAATGTCTTCTTTGGTGAAGTGTCTGTTCATTTCCTTTGCCCATTTTTTAATAGGATTATTTGTCTTTTTGTTGTAGAGGTGTTGGATTTTCTTGTAGATTATGGAGATTAGACCTTTGTCTGACTTGTACTGTCCAAAAATTTTTTCCCAGTCTGTAGGTTCTCTTTTGACTCTTTTGGTGAAGTCTTTTGAAGAGCATAGGTGTTTGACTTTTAGAAGATCCGAGTTATCTAGTTTATCTGTTGGGTTTTGTGCATTGATGGTTATGGTTTGTATCCTGTTAATGCCATGTATTAAAGCCTGAAGTGTTGGTCCTATTTTTTCTTCTATGAACTTTATAGTTTTAAGCTTTATATTCAGGTCTTTCATCCATTTTGAAGTAGTTTTTGTATACGGTGTGAGGTATGGGTCCTGTTTCATTTTTTGCAAACGGATATCCAGTTTTGCTAGCACCATTTGTTAAAAAGACTGTCTTTTCCCCATTTGATGGACTTTGGGCCCTTGTCGAAGATCAGGTGACCGTAGGTGGATGAATTTCCATCTGGGCTCTCAGTTCTGTTCCATTGGTCAATGTATCTGTTGTTGTACCAGTACCAGGCTGTTGTGGCTACTGTAGCTGTATAACAGGTTCTAAAGTCAGGTAGTGTGAGTCCTCCTACTTTATTCTTCTTTTTCGGTAGTGCTTTACTTATTCAGGGCTTCTTCCCTTTCCGTATAAAGTTTAATGATTAGTTTTTCCATCTCTTTGAAGAATGTTGATGGTATTTGGATCGGGATTGCATTGTATTTGTAAATTGCTTTGGGTAGAATTGTCATTTTCACAATGTTGAGTCTACCTATCCATGAGCATGGTATGTTTTTCCATTTATGTAGATCCCTTTGGGTTTCATGCAGTAGCGTTTTGTAGTTTTCTTTGTATAGGTTTTTTACATCCCTGGTCAGATTTATTCCTAAGTATTTTATCTTTTTAGGGGCTATTATAAATGGTATTGTTTTCCTGATTTCCTTTTCATAATTCTCCTTATCGGTGTATAGGAAACCAACTGATTTTTGAATGTTTCTCTTGTATCCTGCTAGTCTGCTGAGTCTGTCTATTAGTTCTAGTAGATTTCTCATGGGGTCTTTAGGGTTTTCTATGTATAGTATCATATCATCTGCAAACAGGGACAGTTTAACTTCTTCATTACCAATTTGGATGCCCTTTATTTCTTTTTCTTGTTTTATTGCTCTAGCTAGAACTTCCAGGACAATGTTAAATAGAAGTGGTGATAAAGGGCATCCTTGTCGTATTCCTGTTTTCAAGGGGAATGTTTTCAGCCTCTCTCCATTAAGAATGATGTTGGCCGTTGGTTTTGCATAGATGCCCTTTATTATCTTGAGAAATTTCCCTTCTATACCTATTTTATTGAGAGTTTTCATCAGGAATGGGTGTTGGACTTTGTCAAATGCCTTTGCTGCATCCATTGAGATGATCATGTGATTCTTTTCTTTCTTTTTATTTATGTGGTGGATTGCATTGATTGATTTTCTAATGTTGAACCATCCTTGCATACCTGGTATGAATCCTACTTGGTCGTGGTGTATTATTTTTTTGATATGATGCTGAATTCTATTGGCTAGAATTTTCTTCAGAATTTTTGCATCTATATTCATGAGAGATATTGGCATGTAGTTTTCTTTTTTTGTGATATCTTTGCCTGGTTTTGGTATCAGCATTATGCTGGCTTCATAGAATGAATTTGGAAGTGTTGCTTCCTCTTCTATGCTCTGAAGACGCTTGAGGAATACTGGTACAAGATCTTCTGTAAATGTTGTGTGGAATTCTCCAGTGAAGCCATCTGGGCCAGGGCTTTTCTTCATTGGGAGTTTTTTTAATTACCTTTTCAATCTCTTCTCTTGGTATGGGTCTGTTCAGATTTTCAACATCACTTTGTTGTAGTTTGGGTAGGCTGTGTGTTTCTAGAAATTTATCCATTTCCTTTAGGTTTTCAAATTTGTTGGAGTATAGTTTTTCATAATATTCTGTTATAATCCTTTTAATTGCCATTGGGTCTGTTGTAATGTCCCCAATTTCATTTCTTATTTGGGTTATTTGTGTCCTCTGCTGTTTTTCTTTTGTCAGTCTGGCCAGTGGTTTGTCAATTTTGTTGATTCTTTCAAAGAGCAAACTTTTGGTTTTGTTGATTCTTTCTATTGTTTTTCTGTTCTCTATTTCATTTATTTCTGATCTGATCTTTACTATTTTCTGTCTTCTGGTGGTTGTGCGCTTTTTTTGCTGTTCTCTTTCTATTTGTTTGAGTTCTGTAGTTAATGTTTTGATTTTGTCCCTTTCTTCTTTTTTGATATGTGCATCTATTGCTATAAATTGTCCTCTGAGGACTGCCTTTGCTGTGTCCTAAAGGTTTTGGTATGATGTGTTTTCATTTTCATTTGATTCTAGGAATTTTTGATTCCATCTCTGATTTCTTCTATTACCCAGTGATGTGTAAGCAGGGTATTATTCAGTTTCCATGTAGCTGAATTTTTTTCCTTGCTCTTTCTATTGTTAATTTCTACCTTGATGGCCTTGTGGTCAGAGAAGATACTTTGAATTATCTCAGTTTTTTGGATCTTGTTGAGGATTGCTCTGTGGCCTAAGATGTGGTCTATTCTGGAGAACGTTCCATGTGCATTGGAAAAGAATGTGTACTTTGCAGCTATTGGATGGAGTGTTCTATATATGTCTATGAGGTCCAGTTGGCTGATTGTGCCCTTTAGGTCTTCTGTATCTTTGCTGAGTTTCTTCTTAGTTGTTCTGTCCTTTACTGAGAGTGGTGTGTTGATGACTCCTACTATTATTGTGGAACTGTCAATTTCTCTTTTCAGTGTTGTTAGAGTTTGTTTTATGTATTTTGGAGCCCTGTCATTGGGTGCGTAGATGTTTATTATGGTTATGTCTTCATGATGGATCATCCCCTTAATCATTATATAGTGTCCTTCTTTGTCTTTTATGGTAGATTTTGTTTTAAAGTCTATTTTATCTGAGATTAGAATTGCCACTCCCGCTCTTCTTTGGTAGTTGTTAGCTTGATATATTTTTTTCCAACCTCTGACTTTTAATAAATTCACATCTTTGTTTCTAAGGTGTGTCTCTTGTAGACAGCATATTGATGGATCCTGTTTTCTTATCCATTCTGTCACTCTCTGTCTCTTTATGGTTGCATTGAGTCCATTTACATTCAGTGTAGTTATTGATAGATGTGAGTTTGTTGTTGTCATTTTGTAGTGCTTTTTTTTGTGGTGCTAAGTTTTCTTTGTTCTTCTTACTCTCTTGTGCTGAGTTACTTTTGGCTGTGGATTTTTTTTCATTTCTTTTGTTTTTGTAGGTTTTGTTTTTGCTGAGACTTTATGTTTTTCCTCTTTTTTTATGAGTATGTTTGTTAACTTTCTTTGTGGTTGCCATGAATTTTACCCTTATCTTTCTAAGTTTGAAGCAGTCTACCATTAGTTGATATCGCCTTGCCTTCCTCTCCATTAGAAAGTTCTATACCTATGCCATTTATTCCCTCTTTTATTGTTTTGATGTTGTTGTCATTTACTGATTAACTGCTCTGATTCCCTGGTGTATTTCTTTTGGTTTTGGATAGTCCTCGAGAGTTCATTTCCTAGATTGTTTCTGGCTTGTACAATCCTGCATCCTAGATTCTGCCTGTGAGCTGAAGTTGTTTCTCCTCAGATCAAAGAACTCCCTTTAATAATTCTTGTAAATTTGGTTTGACTTTTACATATTCCCTTAATCTCTGTTTATCCGGAAATGACCTAATTTCACCATCAAATTTGAATGAGAGTTTTTCAGGATATATTATTCTTGGCTGGCAATTTTTTTCTTTCAAGATTTTATGTATGTCAGGGGAGAACTATTTTAAAAGTAAAAAGTGTCCTTTATGGCCCAAACATGTGTGTTGCATCTACCGAATTCATGATTTTTTTTTTTTTAGTGAGTAGAGCTCAGTGAATTTGTCAACAGAGTGGGCATACTCTAGCTTTATTTCTTCCACCTCCAAAAATTTTTGTCAAGTTTCCCTTGAACAATGAAAATTCATTGAAAAATGTATTCTGTGTTGGGATGGCTTTAAATGTATATTTAGAGCTTCCTCCTATTCTCCTGGATTAAACCAATGAATTGTAAAACATGTTTATTCACATAATAGAATCAATTGTCTTAAACATTCTTAAACCTGTCTTAGATGCTTAAATTTCCACAAATTATGTTTTTTCACATAAAACATCAAGAGCTTCTTTAATGAACCACAACATTATAATTGGTATTACATTCCCTACATATTATGTGCAGATATACTCCAAATTCCATACACTTTAAGAGCTAGATGATTCAGCATTTCAAGAAGAGCTTCACAGTGTGAGACTGGTAGTCAAATGTAAGAACAAATACATAGCTATGTCTACCTTAAAGAAAACCCGATTTCACTTCTGTTTAAAATTATGGAGAGTCATCACATTTCCCGTTGACAGGATTGTTTGCATAAAGGTTTCTCGAGAGAAAAAGCTATGGGATTAATTTACTTCTGGCATCTTGATTGACTGCAGAGCAGGTGTCAGGCAAATGAAGTGTCTCCAATCTCCATCACAAATGACTCTAAATGGTTTTGAAGATAAACTTTGCCAAGCCTGTTATGTCTAGCAGCTCTGACAGGAAATGTGTAACTGACTTAAATGAGAAACAAGAAGTTCTGTTTGGGGTCTTCATGATAAAACTGCCAACATGCCTTTATTTGTTGATGTCCAAGAAGCCAGAGATATATCAAGTACAGGGAGAAAATAAGGAGCCTGCTATAGACACAGTTCTTACGGAGTTCATGATTCAAAAGCATAAAGCCGAGCTCGTCTAAAACAACGGATAGAAAAGCAAAGCTCTGATGGGATTTCATGAAATGTTAATTAAAAAATTAGTCATATACTATTATTGTGAATTCTTTGTTTATTAATTGTTCTTAATGCAGATGAATCACAAAGGAGAGCAACTTATTTCTCTGTTCCACTTTTTCAGAGAGCTGAATTGTGTCCTCACAGTATGGAAATAATTGTGTTAACTATGGTGGACAATACAATTGCTTGGATCACAAAAAAGTTGAGTAATACGTATCTTTGAGTAAGGACAAAAAGCATATATATGTTTTGAGGAAAAAATACTCATGAGTTAAATTATTGCCTTTGTTTTTAGTTTTGTTGTTGTTATTATTTCATAGTTATCACCATTTCTTCTGACAAGTCTTCATTATCTGTAGTCTAGCTTCTCTGTGCCTGGTATGATTTATAAACCACCATTTAGTGGGCACACTCTGAGTTGACTTCCCAGCGCCTCCTTCTTGGGTCTTGCTTCTCCCTCTGTGCACAGAGTTTTACAGAGCATTCCCAGTGGGCACTTACACTAAAAGGTCACATAAGCAGCCCCAGTTCCCTCATAGGAGAGCGGGGTAGAATTGGAATGCAGAATTGATTTACTGTGCTGTCCTGATGGCTGGAGCATTAACATATAAACTTAGAATTTTTGGTAGCCATATTTTTGACTATGTTGCCTGGAAAGCAGAGAGCTAGTTGACAGTGAAACAGAAAAGCTGGTTTACGGATCGGAGCAGAGACAGGAAAGGAGGAAGTCTTGAAGGTGTGCAAGGTTCTAGCTCTGTTGGTTCCTGAAGTTCAACTACAATTCTACTACCCCTGCCCTCAGTTTTAATTAACCTAGTTTAAGGAGGTTGCTGTAATTGCAATCCCAAAAGTTCAAGACTTGTATTATTATTACAGAGAAAAATGAATTAATCTATGATTACTCTTAAATTATCTGTACCTTCTAACACTTAAATTTCTGCTCAGTAAGGGGAAAAGGAAATCCATTATTAGGGGATACTGAGCTTCTGTTAAAAGTGATGGAAAAATTTGGAAACAGTAGTGATGGTTGCACAATTTGATGAATACAATGCCATTGAATTGTATATGTGCAGAATGTTGAAATGGCAAGTGTTATGCTACATATGTATTTGTCACAATTAAAAAAATATTCTACTCACTGAAATTAATCTATAAACATTTAAATACAGTTACAGAGACCCTAGGTGTTGCAAATCATTAAGTACTAGGCTACTGACCAAAAGGATGGCAGTTCAAACCCATCTAGAGGTGCTTCAGAAGAAAGGCCTGATGATCTGCTTCCAAAAAGTCACAGCCATGAAAATCCCATGGAGCACAGTTCTATTCTGCCACACATGGGGTCACAATAAGTCAGAATCTACTCCATGACAACTGGTTTTGGTTTGGTTTATAGAGACTTCTAGTGGAAAAGTATCATCTCATAGATTATCCTCAGTGGTTAAGAGCTAACGACTGCTAACCAAAATGTTGGCAGTTCAAATCCACCATCTGCATCTTGGAAACCTATGGGGCAGTGCTACTCTGTTCTATAGGGTTGCTATGCATTGGAATTGACTCAACAGCAACAGGTTTGATTTTTGGTAGATTATCCTTGATGTAATAAAGTTACCACTTAGACATGTTGAGTTTTTTTTGTTAAAATTAGATCACATCTGTAGTACTTCCAATGGTAGTTGACATTCTGAAGCTTTTACTGTGTCTGGCCCTTTTACAAATACTTTGGATGTGTTGTCTCAATTGTTGAGGGGAATGGTCTACCTCAATGCCTCCCATCCAGGCTGCCTAAGTAAAGGCTTTGAGCCCAGAGCATTCTCTGATAAGGAGGCTGGGAACTGGGTCACCTTCTCTCTCCCATTTCCTTCTCCTTGTCAGAGAAGGCTTCCCCTGTTCCAGATACATAGTACCTTTCTCTGTCTCTTGTACATGTGTGGGTACCATACAGCACCTGGCCAACCCCACTTCTATATCTGTTCCCCACAGGTAGGGAACAGCGTCTCTCACTCTGTGGCATAAGTAGGGGAATGTGCCAGATTTTAAGAGCTGACCTGGGGGGGGTGGGGGGCGCTGAAGGGGAAACAGGCTTTTCAAGGCCAAACATGAGTGCCCTCATGCCGTCTCCTAATTCACTACAGTTTGCTAAGTCATCCTTATGTAAGTCCCTGGCATGTAGCCACTACTGTCTACCACCTCTATAAAACTTCTGCCCTCCCACTAAGGAGTGTGGAGATCTGTTTTGGTCCCGCAGCCAGCCAGCACTTGCCTCAGTATGTAAGTCTCCCCTTCACTGCCACACTGGAGTTGCCTGCCTCTTTCTTCGGTCTCTCAGCACTCTCCATTTTCGAAGGCAAATTTCAAGTTACTGGTCCATGCCTGGACATCAGTTAACCCTCACAACTAACAAATGAGTAGCTACGATTATAACCCACACTTAAGACGAGAAAAGTGAGGCACAAAAAGGTTTAGTGGCTACCAAGTTCAGACAAGTAGTAATGGTAGAGGAGGCATTCAAACTAGGTAGTCTGACCCAGGGCCTGGTTCTCAACCACTATTATTGTGTTGATATGTTTTAAACTTTGTTTTGCTTCATATACTTTTTAACTTTATATTGTGTTGTTGTAGAAGAAACTGGAGGACAGGAAGAAGAGAAAATAGAATGTAAGATAACTGATGGACATTACCTTTATTTGCCTTCATTTTACATTAGAATACAAAACCTCAAACAAAGTACGCAATGCTGCAATGCCATTCCTACCAAGATACCTCTCTACTCCAAAAGGGTGAAAAGTTTGTTATCAGATGGGCGATGGGAAAAGGACACACCATGACATGAAACATCACATTGCTCCATTTCATTTACCTGTCATTTAATGAATAGAGATTGAAGAAAAATAAGACGTATGCTTCAGTAATTGCTGAGTAGGTTGTTAGTAGGAGAAATATTTAAAGGATCAAGAAACTCAGCTATCCTGACTCTCTAAATTTCCTCTGAACTCCATATTTGATTTATCAATCCCACAATCCCACCAAGGAGGTAAGCATATGTTGTCAGTATTAGTCATTAATTAATTAGTATTTTTCTTAATTTCCAAAACTCCCAGGCTTCACTCATTTCTTACTATGTCCCGATCCTTACTGAATAAAAGATCAGATTAAAGATATAAAATAGACGTGTGGTTTAGGATGGTATCTGGTTAGAAATTCATATACCCACTGTATCAATAAAATTCTACTAAAGATCAAAAAATAAAAATATCATAACAAAGCTGGAGATAATTGTAATAACAAAAACTGTCTTACAATTGGAGATAAATTTTCACCAACTATGACATATAGAAGATGCCACTTCATTTTTCCCAAAGACTAAGGAAAACTTTATTGTACAAGAAATAATTCAATACAAGAGTCAAAAGAAAATGATCTTTATTTCTAAAAGATATCTTCAAAAAGGTATAAAAAGGTATGGCCTCTATGGAACAGGAACGGAAGAGCATATGCAAATGACAGTAATGAAGGCAGAAAATGAAGAGGACATTTCTGAACATAAAAGCTGAAAATGGACTTTAAAGGAAAAGACTCGTGAATTTTACTATACAGAAAAGTTGAAACATCACAAACCAAATGAAATACACACTATAAACTGTAAAAACATTTGACAATATGCATGAAGAAAAATGAGTAATATTCTAACTTTATAATGTGCTCTAACAAATCAATAAGAAAAAGGTAAAAGAACAAGAGACAAAATTAAAAGTACTAACAACTCACAAAAGAAATACAATTTCTGATAAACACTGAAGAATTTAGTCTCTTTAATAATCAAACAAATGCAAATTATTATTAAATGAGATATCATTTATCCTTTTATTTAATCAAATGAAAACAGCAATGTTGGCAAGGGTGAGACGAATGGGATTCTTTCATACAAGGTTAACCTGAATGAAAATTATTCCAACTTTATGAAAAGTTAACCTTGCCATTTAAACCAAAAGCTTTAATTTTTTTTTTTTAAATAATTCTCACACAATAATTAAGGGATTTCGTCCTCAGGAAATAATAAAATTATCACCAATGGGTACATGCCAGGAGTTCAGGGTACCAGTATTTCTAAGAGCAAAAACTTTGGAAAAAACAATTATTGTTAATAATTAGGATTAGCTACAAATATTTGTATATAATTATGAAAAATATTTTCAAGTCATTAAAAAGTTTGTTCCTGAATCCCATGGAGGGAAATGTTCATCTTGTAACATTAATTAACAAAAAGTGGAACTGAACTGATTAAAATTTTGTCAAAAAATATAAATGTGGTACATCTATGAAGAGATAAAAGGCTGAATGGAAATAAATCAAAATGCAAAAAATGTAATTATTTCTGGGGAGCAAAATTTCAGGTGTCTTCTTTTACTTTTTATGTATTTTTTAATTTTCCACATTATCTGTCATATGCTTGTGCTGCTTTTATGAGCAGGAAATGTATTTAAATAATCACAAGTTGATGATAAAAAATAAATACTATATTCTTCACTCATATGTGCAGAAAAATACCAGTGACTGATATGAACAACACCTCTGATACTCTGTTGTACCGTATTAACAGCTACATGTTCCTTTTTTCCTTCAAAGAGCATCTACCATATCCAGTTAATGAGGAGGTTAGCGACGTATTTTTGTAACTTTCTTTTCCTAGCAAAAAATAGCCCTGTGATGTTTGATGGTCCTCAGAAGGAAGGCCTGCTCTTAACTTCAGTTTTTCTTCTAAAATCATTTCACCATCGTCCTTTTACAGGAAACGTAACGGAGCTACCTTTGGTTGCTCAACTCTTCAGAAGCTCTGCAAAATTTAATAAAATGGAAAACAGAGTTATATATCCAGAAGTCATTTAGACAATTAAATGCAATTTTCAGTTTCACTACACAGATTTTGAAAATTGGAGCCCAGGCATTACTCTGAACTTTGATGAAAGGAGTAATTCCTATTCCAAGCAACACGGTGCCCGATTTAGGCTTTTGGAACCATCCGTATAAAAAAGTTGTCATCAATTTATGCCACTAGATGGCAGACTTGGGATGTTTTTTAACAGCTCTCTTTTGAATTACTTTACATGTAAGAAAATTTAGTAATTTGTAAACATTACCCAAAAGACAAGCAAGAACAAGGCCATGAGAAGGTAAAATAAGGTTTAAAATGCTGAAGTCAGGGTATATAACCAAGCAAAGGGGAAATATTTAAGAATCACTCTGAGACTGATAATAGCCAAAAAACCAGTTGCCATTGAGTTGGTTCCGACTAATAGGGACCCCATGTGCGTCAGAGTAGAGCTGTGCTCCACAGAGTTTTTATGGCTGTGATATAGGGGAAATAAAAATAATTAATTTCTTCTATCTTTATTAAGTATGTATTTGCAATTGTATAGTTCAGTTTTCATACTTTGCTTCCTTTGATTAAGAATACAAAAATACATAATTCGTGAAAAAGAGACGTAACCAAACTTGAAAAATAATACTGAAATGTCCTAAAGTGTTAATCATAAACATGTCAATTTAAAAAATTATTTCTTGATATCAATGATTGTCATGGATTGAGTTGTGTCCCCCCAAAATATCTTTCAGCTTGGCTGGGTCACGATTCCCAGTGTTGTATGATTGTGTAATCTGATGTGATTTCCTTATGTGTTGTAAACTCTATCACTATGATGAGATTATATGTGATCTCCTTATGTGTTGTAAATTCTATTACTGTGATGAGGTTATACTGACGAGGTTGACAAGATTAGATAGTGTCTTAATGCAATCTCTTTTGAGATATAAAAGAGAGAAGCGAGCAGAGACACATAGGACCCTCACACCACCAAGAAGGCAGTGCCAGGAGCAGAGTGCATCCTTTGGACCAGAGGTTCCTGTGCTGAGATGCTTCCAGACCAAGGGAAGACTGATACATCGCAAGGACCTTACTCCAGAGCCGACAGAGACAGAGAGCCTTCTCCTGGAGCTGACGCCCTGAATTTGGACTTGTAGCCTACTGGACTGTGAGAGAGTGAACTTGTCTTTGTTAAAGCCATCCACTTGTGGTATTTCTGTAAGAGCAGCACTAGATGACTAAGACAATGATTACATTAATAGCATTATGTTTGTTCCTGCTAACAATGATCCATTCCTTTTTCTTTCATTCAACAGCACTCTTTGTGTGGGCACTCTGTGATAAAAATTTTGAATACCCTGAAAACTTATGCATTCCACCATCCAGTTGTGCCATGGTTAACTGAGCCCCCAAAAGATGGCACAGCTTATCGGGTTACCCAGTGAGTCAGTAACTAGGTGAGAACTCCATTCCTAAACTCCTAATGATACATCTCTCACCATTACCCAGCCACAATCTCCGCTGTGTGAAGTAGCAGAGAACATGCTTCCAATTCAATTTCAAGTCGCCAACCTTTCGGTTAGCAGCCGTAGCTCTTAACCACTGTGCCAATGGAGATAAAGCATATATAAAAGTAACTGCATAGTACCTTTGAGAAAGTGCTATCAGTAAACATTCAAAGGAGTTCAGAAGAGATGGCATTATTTACATCTGGGAAGAATGAGTAAGAGTCTATGCATGAAGTGACACTTGAGCAGTCCTTGCAGGGTGGATAGGATTTGGATTTGTGATAATGGGCAAATGCAATAGTCCGTAAATCATGGATTAGGCAGAGAGACCAGTGAGTAGTTCACAGTGATTAGTATGAACATTTGCGCATTAATTTTTAAAAAATTGTTATTGAGTATCTGCTATACCCCTGGTACTCTTTTAGTTTCTAGGAATTTAGCAGTGGGAAAAACAATGTTTAAAAACTCTTGTTTCTTGAGTATCTGAAGTTAATGGTGATGGAAAATTTGGCAACAGATTCTGGTGATGGTTGCACATGATTAATGTAATCAGTGTCACTGAACTGTGCATCTAAAAAATGATGAATTGGCCAATATGTGTTATATATATTTTACCACAATAATTTAAAAAAAAATCTTCTGTGGTACGATAAATAAGTGAGTAAAATTTATGATACATCAGATGCTTGTAAATACATAAAGTCAAACCAGAGAAGGAGATATGCAGGGGGATCCAGAGACCTGAATGAGGAGAAGGAACAAGGACGGCATTCCAGTAGAGGGAACAGCAAGTGCAAAAGACAAGAGCTCACAAAGAAAAACTGGAGGAAATAAAATCAGAAAGATAAATTGGAACATAATGAAGAAAGGCCATCATATTGGCATCAGTCTGAAGCAGCTATGACAGTTCCTAGATTTAACTATGGCTTGAATCCAGGAACCACATCTCCTTGAGGTATTCAGACTCACGAGCCCATCTGGAAAGGAGACTGTGCTCTGCATATTCTATTCTGTCACAAAGGGCAATTCTTCTCCTAAGTGTTTTCTATACCAGTATCCTGCAATCTAGGACAGAGAAGCAATTTAATTCTTGAACAGATTCTCTGTAAGGACAAATGTACCTGATGAAATGTAAATATGGGTGATTCATAGATGACCCTGGCCTTCCATCCAGATTGTGAGGGGAAGTTCTAGAAAACTCCCATCACTGTGCTTGGTGACAATTTGGGCATCTGATCATAGTCAACAATGATGACTCCCTGGTCTGCTTCTACATCTCAGCAGTCTGCCCTTGCTGATGTGAAAGTGCCATTGTTTACTCACACTCAGGTCACAGATCTGAATGGTGCCAGCAATGTCCCATGCACAATGTTCATCTTGCCATCTTCAGGTCTTCACTGAACCAGTCCACATCCTGGAGTGGACCAGATTCAGTGTGGCTTTGGGACGGTCATCTTTGCTGGATTCCAAATCATCTTTGCTTGGGGATGGTTCACATACAGGACAAGCAAAGTCAGAGATCAGGAGACATATAACTTGTTTTCTTGTCTGAAACCAGCGGGGAAGTAGGGTAAATAAACAAAGACACAAACTTGCAATTTATGATGGCAGACTATCATGTATATTTACCTTGCCTCGCCCTCCCAAAACACTGTTCCAATTTATGCTAATTTAACAATTCATCTCTTTACATCAAAGAAAATTACACTGAATTAAAATTGGAACTCTTCTGAAACTCACCCATTGAGATCATTTTGTCACTGTTGCTGTTAGGTGCCGCCGAGTCGATTCCAACTCATAGTGACCCTATGTACAACAGAAAGAAACGCTGCCCAGTCCCGCACCATTCTCGTGTTCGCTGCTATGCTTGAGCCCATTGTGTTGCAGCCACTGTGTCAATCCATCTCATTGAAGGTCTTCCTCTTTTTTGCTGACCCTCTACTTTACCAAGCATGAGATCATTTTACTGATTTTCTTTTTGGCTGCAATGAAAGCTGGAAGCAAAGGGTAACTCCTTCAAGACCTTAAAAAACAAAAATATTTTTCCCAGAATGGAGAGGACGTGCACCAGGACCACATGCTGTTATCAGGCCTTAGATTCCAAGTCACTGTTTCTCTTTAGACCCCTACTCTTTTCAGGGCTGCCTTGGAATGGAATTAAGTGTCCATTTATTTAAAAAACACCACAGGTGAACTCATCAGCAGAGCAAAACCACCTGAGCACCCAAGGACAAAGACGTATCTCTGAGCCTTTGATAATTGGTCCTTGTCCTTCCAGTAAAATTATCGCTAATTGGACCGAATTGGTGCCGCAAAGACTCAGTAGAAATCACGTAATGGGATTCATCTGCTAGGTCATGAAGAACACCGACTCCATTTCATCTGTCTAGAAAACTGTAATTATCTTCCAGAATTCAGTGAGCACAGTACTTGTCTGTAATTTGTATTAGTAAAATAAGGAGATTCTATGGACATAGAAAGAGGTGGAATCGTGCACCTGCCAGTTGCATCATCATGAACGTCAGACTGAATTTCAGTAGGTGAATTTTTAATTGTAGCAACTTGTGAACAAAAAAATAAAAAATTAGATAAACCTCAACGGTCAAAGTGCAAAAATGCCATTGAATAACACAACGTTACCAATAATGTGGAATAGAATAATGTATGCATTAGCACCTAGACAATTATGAAAATTTAGTGACTAGATATCTTTTTGCCTAATGAAGCATTCTTATTCATTGCAAAGGAAAACAAATATTTATCATCCAAATTGTTCTTCTATATTGCACTCAGATGTGTACTTGAAAGTTTCTCCTTCAAGAATCTCTTATGTACCGTTTTTTTAAAGTCAATGTAAAATAAATACACTGAAAAGAATCTATAAAATAAATTCTTATATACTTGAACAGATGTGCTAATACAAGCAAACATTGGGATAATGTCAATAGATTGAATGAAAATGTTGAATTAAGAAGTTTCTAATAGAAACTATGACGATAATATATATTTTCTTGGGGACAGGGTAGGCTTTCTTAAAAGCCATAAAGGAAGATACTGATAATTTTGATAATACAGAAATGTAAATATTTGTAAAGGGAAAAAATTGAAATGCTACAAAAGGCAACATAACAAGATTAAAATATAAGTAACTGACTGAGTGAAAATATTTCCATTAGACACAAAAAACCCTACAGAAATCCAGAATATATATAAAGAATTCAAAATACCCAATAAAAATGAGTAAATAATATATATAAGCAAGTCTCAGGTAAGAGGAAAGTTTATAAATGTGTCCCCACTTCATTAAAAATCTGAGCATTGGAAATTAAAGCTCAATAATATTTCATTTTTTACCCATCAATTTAAATTTTTTTATAATATAAAGATTTGATAAGGTTATAGGAAACCAGATACACTTATATATGCTGTTGGCATTATAAATTGGTACAATTACATTGATGGGCAATTTGTCTGCATTTGCCCAAGACTTAGTAAATCCCTCCCCTGTATCTATATCAGAAAAATGCTTGCAAACATCCACAAGAGTATATCTTCAAGGATAGTAGGTCAAGAATTATCTGTATGGCAAAAAAAATTTATTCAGTGAAACACTATTTCTCTAGAAGCTCAGTAGGTATTAAGCAGAAAAGTGTTTCTGGGTCAAGTAAGTTGTAGAAACTCTAAACTAAATGAAATTAATCAGACTTCTTTACCATGAGATCTCTCAGAGGTTTAAATATGTTTCTCTGCATTCTGAGCCTCTGAGGGCCTATAGCAGGCAGGACTCCCCAAACTTATTTAACCACCAAAATCTTCTTTCCTGGACATAAGGAACTAGTGGTTTCTGGAATGCACTCTTTGGAGAAGCTGTGCTATTTTAATGGATGGACCTCTTTCCACAAGACGGGGAAGTGACATAGTAGACTCTGAGAACTTAGTGGCCAGGTAGATTGAGCAATGAGTGGACTATGAAGAAATAAGACGCTGTAGACTTTTAACAAAATTTAGAGAAGTAGGATTTGAGGTAGAGAACAATGCAGGTTTAGGACAGAAGTTTTGGTCTTGTGTTGCTTTGTTTGTGGGTTGTTTTGTTTCTATTTTTGTTTGTAATATGGAAGAGATATATATATGTTTACAAGGAATTGGGAATGAGTCAGTCGAGGGGAAGAATTTCAAAATACAAACACATCAAAGAACGAGACGAACAAAGATGCATTCCTGAGAGAAGAAAAGATTAGCCTTGCCAAGAGGAGGGGCAAGTCTGCAGTTAGTGGGAGAGTTTGGAATGTGGACCCAGACAAATTGCTAAGTGAAAGGAGGAGATAATAACTCTAAGGTGCTGCCTTCTACTTTTTCAATTAAGTAGGAGGTAAAATTACCTTCGGAGTCCTTGGGTGGCACAAATGATTATGTGTCAACTGCTAGCTGAAAGGTTACCTGTTGAAACCAACCCAGAAGCTCCTTGGAAGACAGGCCTGGTGATATGCTTCCAAAAAGTCACAGCCTTGAAAATCCTATGAAGCAATTATACTCTGTACACATGGGGTCACCATGAGTCAGAATCTACTCGAAGGCAACTAATAGTGATAACAACAAAGATTACCTTCTATTAGTGATGGGAAAGATTACCTTCTATGAGTGCCAAGGGTTGAGGAGAGAAGGAGAGTTGAAATAATGCAGTGAGAGTGTGAAAGCAGATGATGCATATCAGTACGTTTCGTGATTCTGTCAACTGTTTGGCTATTAGCACCAATATTTTTCTTAGCTTCCACTTGTTTACCTTTTACTCCAAGTTCTGTATATGATTTGCCTTTTGTTGGGAAAAAAATGAAATCCCTAGATTTCTTTAACTATTTTTACAAAGAAAGCTGCAACATCATCTCAAAGACAGTGGAGCCAACCAAGCAAAAGAAGAAAATTTTGGAGGAAAAACATGGGCGCTCTCTTTTAAGGAAAGATGTATCAAAGATTTTTTTTTAAAGAACAATAATAAAGTCTAGCCTTTAGGCATAGATTTGACCCTGTGCATCAAGAGGTTGGTGAAACAATAAAGTCAATGTATGGTTGCCACTAGAATTTTCAAATATTGTTTCGAGATCCTAATAAAGTGGAACACTTAAAACCAGGTCTTCCCTGTTGTTACAGCTGTTAGTTGTCATCGAGTTGCCTCTGACTCATGGCGACCCTGTGAGTGCAGAGTGGAACTCCTCCATAGGGTTTTCAAGGCTGTGAACTCTTGGAAGCAGATCATCAGGCCTGTCTTCTGAGGCACCTTTAGAAAATAAAAAGCAACTCCATCCAAGCAGTACATGTCAGTACTACTGGTTTCCACGAGAGCGCAGCATGTCCTCAGTTTTGAAAAGTGCATCGGCAGGTTTGCTTTCATTCTCCATTCCGAGATTCCTTTCCCTTTCACGAAAACCGCTGAACACAAACACATTCGGTTTTATCTGGGAACGTTGATGTGCGCATAATACATTCCTACCCTATGCAGGCACGAGTGAGACTTTATTGGACACATGCTCACCGTTTGCAGGAACGCAGGCCTCACACAGCATAAAGAACATGTTAAATGACAAATGTGGACAGTGGAGAAGCTATTTGAGATCATGTGCTTTTATTCTATGTAAACTGGTAAAATTATTTTTTAATAAGCATTGTTCTCCTTTAAAAAATCTATCCTCTTCTCTTGGGTAAAAATATATTGACCAAAATCTTATAGCAACATGTAATACTTAGTAAAATTATGCGGATGGGGTACTGTTTGCAAGCTTAAAAAATATTTATATAATTTCTTTGGGACCTTGCTTCTAATATAAATACTATTTTAAAATGTTTTAATTTTTACTAAGGACCAAAAAGGTACTAGGTCCTATGGTTCATATGAAAAATAAAGCTAAATGGAGGGTATTAATAATATAAGAACTTAGTTTTATTAATTTTTTATTTTAACACACAAAAGGACTAACACAATGTTGCAGTGGGTGTATTTTCCAAATTGGTAGAAATTGTTTTAATCTCACAAAATCAATATAATAAAACCAGGAAAGTTTTATTGATTGCGTAGATTACTTGGACATTCTGTAATTTAAGTAATTGTGACTTAATGAAATACCAAAGAATCTTAAAAGTAAAAGGTTTATTTTACCCTAATTAACTATCAAACAGATTTCTTTTGTTGGGTTTTGTTGTTGTTTGAAATTCCCTCAAGCTTGGGTTGTTTTCCCGGAGTAAATTATTTACTAATACACATCACCCTCAAAATAGAAGATTTCCCATCAAACTACTGGCAACCACTAAATGCTAATAACTTAAGAATTCTGCTGTGCAGAAAGGTAATCTAAAGTGTTGAAGAATGAATTACTTGTTCCACAGATAATTCTGCCACTGCACAAAAGAAGCAGGGAAAGGAGGCCTGGGTGGTTCTTTTGATTACAAATAATAGAGACCCTCCCTCATTTTCTCCTTGCCTGCTCCAGGATAAGAAGATGGAAACGTAACGCAAAGCATCCTGGTCCTTGCTCATTATGATTCTGTAAAGTCCTGCCATTTAGGAAATGTGTCTCCATTTCCGCGGAGATTTAGCAGGAAGGTCAGACTGAGCTTTAACCAAAGGTATCTCCCTGCCGGGGTAGAGAGGCTCCCCTCCCCTCCTACGTGTGGCTTTAATTTGGTTGCTTTTTTTTTTTTAAGTGCCTGAAGCCATGTCAAGGCCTGACCATGGCTGCTGTTCACTTAATCTCTGAAGCTGAGCAAGTACACTGATATTGTCATTGACAATTTACTCCTGCAATATTTTTCTGCTAAACCAACAGATTTTGTCACAGTGCACTATCAAAAATACATGAAGGACTTGCCTCTTATTAAGAGCTGCCACGTCATTTGAGCTAACATTTATAATGTAGCTCTAGCGATGAGCGGTCACCATGCCTAGCAGGTAGAACTCAGCACACTGCGCTGCAAGAAGGATTAGCTGGCTCCTGGGGAAGTCTATTGTGCAATCATTCCATTTCATTCAGAGACTTCTCACTCCCCTCACTGGCCAGGTCTCTTTGTCATAGTCTCGTCCCTTACCCCTGCCCTACCACCATCCCCACTGCACATACATATTCGTTCTCATTCTCTCGCTTTCTCTCTTGTTAGAAAGGCCTTAGCAATCTTCTCCAACCCCTTTGTTTCATCAGAGGGAGAAAACTTTTATTTTCCAGTGTCCCAGATGCAATTTTGCATTCCGTGGAAATTGTTGATTTCCTTCTGAGAATCCTGGTAAGTTAGAAGTATTGATAAATCAGGTAGTTCTTGGGCTAAGCAGGGCATCACAATGCTACAGGGTAGGATACCTCTCCTGTCACTGTTGACATTAGGTATCCCGCTTAAGTTTTCCTCTTCAATTTAGAAGTCTCTCAGATACCACTAAAGTGCAGGACTATATGCATTCCAAATAAAACTTGATTTCTAATCATTAAGTTCTAGCAAAACCTTTGTGCTTTAGTCATAGGAAATGACTGTGAGTGGCGTGGCCAACCCAAAGCAAAACCAGGAGAAGTGAATCCTGCCACTGCCCACGCCCTCCCTCACCTTTATCCGCCCACCCTTCTCAAGCACCTTTTCTTCCCCATTCTTCCTTTTGGCTACCTACTGCCTGCTACAAAAACCAAAAACCAAACCAGTTACTACTGTCCAGTCGATTCTGACTCAGAGTGAATCCATGTATGTCAGAGTAGAACTGTGCTCCCTAGAGTTTTCATGGCTGTGACCTTTTAGAAACAGATCGCCAGGCCTTTCTTCTGAGGTGCCTTGAGTGAGTTTGCACTGCCAACCTTTTGGTCAATAGCCCAGAGTTTAACCAGTTGCACCACTGGATAATTTATGTCACTTTAAATTAGGGAGCTTTGCATTTGAAAATTGAGAACTAACAAACAGAACCAAGAAAGCTCTGTGTGTGACCCTTTGTGCATGGCCTTTGGAAGGCTGCTTACCTGTATTCTAAATAAAGTGTCTAAAGTGTCCCCAAAGATGTTGTCCAGAATTCAGGATGTTCAAGAAGGCTAAGACTTTCTCAGTGTCTTCTCCCTTCACTTTAATAGCCTTTTCCTAATGAAATGCCTGTCCCTTTGCCAAAATGTCTTAGACTGTAGGTTCCTCAAGAGATTAAGTAATACCTTATGTGGCAGAAGTGACTTTGCAGATGTGCTTAAGAATTTTGAGATAGGAAGATCATCCTAGATTACCCAGATGAGCCTTAAATGTAATCACACGTGTCCTTATAATAAAGAGAAACAGGGAGATTAGACTTTAGAGGAAAGGTCTGTAATGACAGAAGCAGAGATGGGAGTGATGTGTTTTGAAGATGGAGGAAGGGGCCACAAGCCAAGGAATACAGGCAGCTACTAGAGGCTGGAAAGGCAAGGAAATATATTCTCCCTTAGAGCCTCTGGAGGGAGTACAGCCTGCTGACACTTTGATTTTAGCCCAGTGAAACTCATTTCAGACTCCTGGACTCCAGAACTGTAAGAGAATGAGTTTGTAATTTTTTAAGACATCAACTGTGTAGTAATTTATTAAGGTAATTATAAGGAACTTATATAGCAATTCTTAAAATACAGGGGGAGTCCCTGGGTACTACAAATGGTTAATGTCCCCAGCTGCTAACTAAAAGGTTTGAAAGTTTGAATCCATCCAGAGGAGCTTTGGAAGAAATGTCTGGCGATCTACTTCTGAAAAATCACCCATTAAAAACCATGCAGAACACAGTTCTACTCCGACACACATGGGGTTGCCATGAGTTGGAATGAACTGAGGCAAATGTTTTGTTGGTGTTGTTTTAAACTGGTAAAGTACAGGGAGGGGTGACAATGCCTAGGAAGGGAATTTTGGGTATGGCTTTGATCTCTCAATTCAGATACATGCAAAGAAAATACATCATGATTGAACAATTAGATGCAAATCCCTCCTGTTTATGTGGAAAAAGTCCAAAAGTAGGATTGGCTATAAATGGTCATAAGAGAAGAAGTTTAAAGAGAAACCAAGTATGAAGGGAAAGGGCTTGAAGAAAGAAGTGTCAGATGCCACAAAGATCACCAAACTGGAAATGGGTTTCTGTCCTCAGCTCCCCAACTCTAGTTACAGTGTAGGGTAGGTCTTCTGACCTCCTTAGTCTTTGTCTAGGCATCTTTACATGAGAGTTTCGGTGACATAATCCCAAATGGTCTCCTCCAGCTCTAGGATTCTGTGATCCTCAAACCACTGCCTAGATTTTGCATAGAGTTTGCAGTGTTAGTTCCTGTGCTTCAATATGGTAGCTGTATTGACACAAAATCCTGTACGTATCGTATGTATCGTATGGAAAATCCCCAGATAGCCACGTACATAACTTCAGAGATTATTTAGTAAAAAAAAGAACAAGAGAAGCCAAAGACAAAACCCTTGAGTCAGCCCTGGAAGAAATCTTCACAATGGACTAACAACTGCTTAGAGAAGCATCTGTGAATATTCCTCAAAGAAACCTAGAGACAGTTCTGCAGAGATGAAGTCCAACACAAATCCATCAGAGCTTCTAGAGGGAAAAGCATATTCCCTAGAGATGGTAGAATTTATAGGTAACAGAAAAGACAGCACTTTACAAAAAAAAAAAAAAAAAAGGTAATTTCTATATTTATGGAAATAAATTGAAAATAAACAAATATGCCTGGAATTGGCACATGGAAACTTCTTTGTCCTAAATTCCTCACCTGTGTTTCTTTTGTTGGCTGAAATCATAGCAATCCTAACAAAAGTTACTAGTTATTTGAATACTTGTAACAAAAATATGGTCATAAATTGTGCTTTCAATAGCCTCAAATCATCTGCGTAGTTCTATCATCCATTTGGAAATAGATTTTTGTTCTGCCCTGAAACTGTAATAAAAAGAAAAGAAACCGTGTCTGTCAGTTCAGCTCTGCATTCAGCTGAATGTAAAAGAACTCCAACTGCAGCAGTTTAACCAAATAGGAGTTAACTCTTCTCTTATTAGAATAAGTCCGCAGGTAGGCAGTTCAGGGTTGGTCCAAAGATTCCACAATGGCATCAGTGTCTCAACTCCTATCCTTCTGCTCTGTCTTCCTTAGCACATGACTTTCATTTACATTGTTGATCCATGGGCACAAGACAGCTGCTCCAACTTCAACTCACTCTGCCTTTCAGGTAAGAAAAAGAAGCAAATACAAAAGAAAAAAAGGTAAAAGTTTTATTACCCTCTTTCAAAAGTTTTCCTGAAAACAACTACTTACACTATATCGCCAGAATTATGTACCTCTTTATCCACCCCAGGGTGCAAAAGAGCCTGGGCAATGTAATTTTTTTTTTTTTTTAGTTGGGTACGTTTCTCTCTTAAAGAACATCAGAACAACAGAAAGTAGAGGAGAATGGATACCGGGTAGACAACTAAAATGCCTGCCATACTTGTGAAAAATTGTCAACAATTTTATTTGCCTCAGTGAATATGATCGTTAAGGTTTCTCTTATTGCTCTAATAGTAGACTGTAGTAGTACAGCGCATTCATTAAGAATCTTTTGGTTGTAAGAAATTTAGACCAACTAACAAGCTTAGGCAAAAAAAAAGGGCGTGGTGAAGTTTTGGAAATATACTATGGTATTTCATAAAAGGCAGGAAAAGTTTGAATAACCTACTCTTAGATAGAAAAGGAAGTAGGGATGCTCTAGGGGCATCTTGGGTTTTTTCTCTACAGATCTGCCAGTAACAGAAACAGACCACATAGTATATCTTACAAAACAGCACCCTAAAACTGCAAGGTGATAACTGCCAGCTCATGTCACAGCTTGGTTTTTATTAGGTTATTGACTCATTCTATAAGGACAGAATTTTCTGAAAGATAGGATGTATGATAGTGTCCATTAATCCTTTGGTGATCATCCCATTGCCTTGCCACTTTTGCTGTGAAGGAAATTTGGAGGCTATACGTTTACTATGTCAGTGTAGATTGACCTTCAGTAAACTCACAGATGGTGATGCAGAGGAATAAAGAGAAGAAAAAGAAAATCCAAATCCAGACTATGAATTTCTCTTCTGGCAGTGAAAAATCTCTGACTTTTCCACTGATGGGAGGGACCCAACTTAATTGACCTAGTTACCAGGTACTCAGAAGGCACCCTTGAGATTTGGTGCTAGATTGGGGTTCAGGATTGGGTATAGGTTTTGCTGCTTGAACAACTGGGCACTCAGCAACGACAGTAGGCAAGTCAGGCGTAAAGAGGGGAAATTCATACAGTTGAGCCCATAGTATGCATAGCATCTTAACTCTGCCTCTATGCCTGCCTTGTTTATAAACCCATACTAGTTAATAAAGGAAAATAACTGACATCATGGGCCAACCTGTCTACCTGATTACTAATAGCCTCTTCTACTGTGAAAGTCTTTTGATAAGTTTACATGAGATACAACTGTTTTAATGCTCTCAGATCATTCTGAGGGATCCATCCACACAAGTCCATTTCTCCATCCCCTAACTTGCTTGTCACCAATACTCCAATCTTGTTCTTCCCCAACTAAAAGGAATAACCCATTGCTGACAAGTCGATTCCGACTCCTAGAGACCCTATAGGACACAGTAGAACTTCCCCATAGATTTCCAAGGAGTGGTTTGTGGACTGAAACTGCTGACCTTTTGGTTAGCAGCCAAATGCTTAACCACTGCACTACCACAATTACTATTGCCTATAAATCATTGTAGATTCTAATTTTAAGTCAAATTTCCTTACATGCAAAGTAAACACCAAAGTGTTACACTTGGTGTTCTGGCCATGAAGAGGCTTAATTTTCTCTACTGTCCTTCAGGGCCACTCTGACCTGGAGCTGTAACACTGCAGACCATTTCTGGTTCATGTCAGCATTTCATATAAAACCATCTGTTAACTAGTTTTTTATCTTTATTCTAGAGGTCATAGGAAATTACCCATGAGGCCACCCGTAAGCATGGATTGATGAATTCATGGCAATGTGAACAATGGAAATGTGTGTGACCTGATTGTGCAAATAATCTGCTTTCTGGATCTGGTTTGCTAATGTAAAATTACTAGTTACACCCGGCTTTAAAGATAGAAATATCAGATAGCATTAGTTCCTTATGAGTAGCCTATATTGCCCAAGGCCAGCTGTTATGTCTTCCCCAGAGTTATTACAAAGCTGGAGGCTCATTCTAAAAAGAAGAGTCACTTAGACAAAAAGAATGTAGTTTTGCTCTGAAACTCTCGAGACCTCCACTAGATTTTTACATTAGGGCTGGTCACAGACTCCGTAGTGAATCCTGGTTTTCATACAGCACCTTTGAAACTGCTGGGTGATAATGGCTGAATAAAGAGCAATGTGAACGTTGCTACAGAAGACCTAAAAATGCTTCTCTTGTTCTGGCAGATTTTCACGTAGCCAAAGGTAATAGACTCATAATTCTTTTCCCTTCCCTTTCTTGCTATGGTTCACTGTGGATAGAGTATACTTCTCTGCCCGATAGAATTTGGGCTTCACCACCATGTGACTTGCCTGATCAATGGAATGTGGTTGGATATGACAGTATTCCAGTTCCTGAAAGAGACTTCAAAAGGTGCTGTGTGTTTCTAATTGGCCTCTTGCATTCCTGTCCTCCACCATGAGAACACCACTTCCCAAACAGGTGACATTCCTTCAACTTGAGTGCTGGAATAAGAAGACTCACGGAACCCCCCTGAACCCTACCTGCAACCTGGATTAGAGCTGTAGTGGCAATGTGCAGTGCAAGTGGAGGAGGAAAAAAAAAGTCTGTTTTTGTCAGCCACTGAGATCCTTGATAACCTTAAGGTTATTTGTTATATAAGCAAAAGCCTAATGAAAGCAGAGTAATATACCAAATAAATGGGTCAGAAACAATGTACAGCATGATGCCTGCAAATGTGATATAAACTGTCCTCAGAATCCGAAGAGGACTCCTAAACCATGCACAGTGACTCCTTCTTCATATAGGGGACATAAAGTATAGCAACTTGGTCTTTAGTTAGAAATAATATCTCAACATACTCCAGAACATGAAAGCCATAGAAATGTCATAGTATCAAACCCCTGAATTTATGTAGAAGTTTTCTCCTATATCTTGAACCAAGGCACTGGGATACCTCCCTTTTCCTTTTCTCCCAGGCTCATCACATTGATATCATCATTGTAATGAACCCATATAGTGCATACTTTTAGTGGCTTGCTCAGAGACCCTTTCCCAGGTTAGTGAACCAGAACTGTGTGGAACACAGCTCTACTCTGACACACATGGGGTTGCCATGAGTTGGAATGAACTGAGGCAAATGTTTTGTTGTTGTTGTTTTAAACTGGTAAAGTACAGGGAGGGGTGGCAATGCCTACAAGGGAATTTTGGGTATGGCTTTGATCTCTCAATTCAGATACATGCAAAGAAAATACATCATGATTGAACAATTAGATGCAAATCCCTCTGGTTTATGTGGGAAAAGTCCAAAAGTAGGATTGGCTATAAATGCTCATAAGAGAAGAAGTTTAAAGAGAAAACAAGTATGAAGGGAAAGGGCTTGAGTTGTAGCAGCTAATGGCTCACATCCATAACCTTTGGCCCAATTACTATAGGCAGGAAGAGACTTATTGAACAACAACAATAATGGCCCATTGCGTACCACAAATTGCTAGTTTTCCATCCCAGAAGATGCTGGGTGCTGCCACACACACACACACACACAGAACGCAATGATCCAAAATATCTGACCTTACACATTTCCTGCGGGTTTGTTACCTGAAATCCCTTCCCAATACCATGACTGGATTGGTTAAGGTTATTTCAGTTGTGAAAAACAGAATGTACTCTGGCTAGCTTAATTAAAGAGAAAGATGATTCAGAGAGTATAGAAGTGGCTTACAAATTAAAATAAGAGCTCAGCAATCAAGATTTAAGATATGAGGTAACTACAGAATTTCTAGGGACATTTGCAGCAGAATTATAAGACCTTTTTTCTGTGGCAATGGTTCTCAGATTTGACTGCACATTAGTATCACCTGGGAATTGTAAATCATGATGCTGATGCTCAGTCCATACCCTAATGTATTAAAATCAGAGTCTTTTGGAATGGGAGCAAAGCGTCAATGTTCACTAAAAGCTCAGAGGTGATTCCAATGTGTAGCCACGATTGGGACTTTAGCTGCATCAAAATCACCTGTAGGACAAAGATTAGTAGGCTCCACCCCTAGAGTTTTGGTTTCAATACAGTCAGTTAGAAATGATTTTGCATTTTAACAATTTCCAGAGTCTGGGGTAGGGCCTGAGATTCTGCATTTCTAACAAGCTCCCATGCGATTCTGAGGCTACTGATCCTCAGATCACACTCAGAGCAGCAAGGCTATAGAGCAGAGGTTCTTAAACTTTAGCATGTATAAAAGTCACCAGAAACCTTACAAAAACACAAATTCCTGGACTCCAACACCTGATACTGATTCGGTAGGTCGGAGGTGGGGCCCAACATTTTCTATTTCTAAGAAGTTTCCTGGTGATGCTGATGCTGCCATTCCATGCACCACGCTTTTAACAGCACTGATCCAGAGCAGTGGTCTAAACCAGGGTGATTCTTTTCCCCAGGGGACATTTGGCGATATCTGGATACATTCTTGACTGTCATAACTTTGACAGGGGGAAAGTTCTATTGGCATCTAGGGGTAGAAACCAGGGAAGCAAGTAAACATCTTTCAATGCACAGGAGGGCCCCCACAACAAAGAATTATCTTACCTAAAATGTCAATAGTGCCAAGGTGTAGAAACCCTGCTCTAGAGGGTGGCTATTAACAAAACTCAGCTGCTCCTCCCTAGCTGTCTTAGTTACCTAGTACTGCTGGAACAGAAATACTACAAGTTGGTGGCTTTAAAGAAGAGAAATTTATTTTCTTACAGTTCATAAGACTGGAAGTCTGAATTTGGAGCATGGTTCTAGAGGGAGGTCCTTTCTTGTCTACATTAGCTTCTAGTAGCCTCCAGCAATCTCTGGTTTTCCCAGTCCTGTGCTAGTAGATGCTTCTTTGCCTTCTTCTTCCCCTGTGTGTGTCTCTGTGTCTATTCTGCTACTCAGAAGTGATCAGGTACAGGATCTACCCTATTCTGGCATGGCCTCATTAACATAACAAAAGAAACCCTTATTTCCAAACTGGATCATATTTACAGGCATCAGAGTTAGGATTTCAACACATATTTGGAGGTGAGGACACAATTCAGTCCATAACTCTAGCTATCTGCTTCTCCCTAGCTATGTGTTCCTATTTTATAATTTTTATGAGAAGGAATAATATTGTCCAAGCTTAGGGTGTCCACCCCTAGATCAGTCAGCTATGCCACGGGGTGGGGGGCAAAACTTTGTAGCATATCCATGATCTCAGGAAACCCAGCCCTTGGAGAGAAGCAATAGAAGAAGGGGGAGAATAAAAAGTGGAGAGAAGCAGGGAAAGATACAGGGTTAACCAAGAGAATTGTGTTCACTAGAGCAGGGGTGGTGGTGGGTAATAGGTATCTCTTTCTGAGGGGAGACAAGATGATTGAGTCATCACATACACAGCAGTATGAACCTAAACAGCCATGAACCTCAATCCAGGTGCTCAAAACCCAAGACAGCTGCAGAGTGTTTCGTGTATTTCCTTACTTCCATGTGTGCATGCAATAAATCCACATCCCTGGGGTAACTGAGCCTATTTCTTTTCCTTGCAAACTGCAATTCTTACTCACATATGCAGACGCATGCATACACACACACACACACACACACACACACATTGCTCAGTGTTGCTTTGATTTGAACTTTCAATCAGCCCCTGTTAGAAACTATTGAAACCAGTTGAAAGTTGTGCTGTTGAAATACAACCAGTTGAGGCTAAGGAAAATGATCCTGCCTCAGTCTTTATGGGATCACTTTTACTTTAGTTAATTGATTCTGTTTCAGCCACCACATTCTCCTTTGCTCTATAACAGTCTGTCCTAAAATTGTTACTTTCTCAAATAAGAATATTTAATTTTGGAGGAGGGGCCAAGATGGCAGAGTAGTCAGAGACTTCCTGTGGTTCCTTTTACAATCAAGACTCAAAAAAACAAGTGAATTGATTATATATGACAATCTAGGAGTCCTGGTCATCAACAGCAAAGCTGAGCTATCGGACTGAGTGGCAGGGGGAGGGAGAGACGGTTCGGAAGTAGCAAGGAGTTGCCAGACCCGACCTGGCGGGAGTGGGCACCTTTCAGGCCGGATCGGTTCACGTGTGCCATGATGCAAGCGGTGACACTCGGGAGGTCTTTTCCACATTGGGAGACACCAGTGGCAGAGTCTACTTGGGCATCCAGAACCAGTGAAAAGCAGCACTCAATTGGCAAAAGATAAATACTTGCATCTGGCCTACCACACAGATCAAAAAACACCCCCTTTGGGAAAAACTTCTCTCCCATTTACCTCCCCACTCCCCGCTTTACACTGGGTCCCAGGCCAGCTTCCAAGATTGCCAGAAGTAGGATCCATCACGTGCCCTGATCCATTCTCCTGGCATTGGAGAGGGAACAAATTAACAAACAGGGAAAAAACAATCTGCTGGCTACCCTAAGCCAGGAACTCAGGGTAGGCACAGCTCCTTTGCCTAGGCACAGTATAAGGGGTCCACTGACTGTGAATGCCTTTCACCCCTGCATAGACCTGTGTGGGCTCATTTCAATGGCATAGGCCCTCATTACCACAGTACAACAAGGTATATACCTGAAGTCTAACTTCAACGGTTTCAGCTATATGGTGAAGTGGTGGGTTCATGAAATTTGGCACTGCTCTGCCCATCACCTACCCACATCAGGGTCCTAAGGACTTGTGGCTCCACCCATGCCACCTAGCCACTCACAACAGGAGTCCAAGAGTAAGTGGTACCCCCAGTCCTTATAGCCAATAGCACTGGGTGTTCTTAGTCCAGCTGCAAAACCCTCCCACCTACATGCTCTAGGGAACAGGGACACACTTTCCTCCTAGACACTCAGGGGCTGCCCTCACCCACCTACCTTGATCTGTGCATGACCCCCAACTGCAGCCAGATACCTGCACCTACACCAATCACCCATGCCTGTCTAGACTATAGGTGAGAGCTTGTACCACACCTTTGGTGAGCAAATACCTGGACACCTGAGCTGAATTCATACCAGAAAAGTTAACAGACTCCTGGGCTCATGTACCTAGTAACAGCTCTAACCACCTAGATGTTAAAGCTTCAAAGGTATCAATAATCAAACTAGCTCACATGAGCAGCCAAACTGGGCATATCAAAACAAAACAAAACAAGAAGCTAGGACACAGTAAGCAAACATAAATAAATAACTTACTGATGGCTCAGAGACAACAGTCAATATCAAATCACATAAAGGGGCAGACCATGGTGGCTTCAGAAAGCTCCCAAAATAAAGAATCAAGAAATTTTCCATAGGAAGAGAATTTCTTGGAATTACTGGAGGCAGAATACAAAAGATTAATATATAGAACTCTTCAAGATATCAGGAAGGAGATCAGTCAAAATTCAGAGCAATCTAAGGAACATACAGACAAAGCAATAGAGGATATGAAGAAGGTTATTCAATAGCATAGTGATAAATTTAACAGGCTGCAAGAATCCACAAAGAGACAGCAATCAGAAATCCAGAAGATTAACAATAAAATTTCAGAATTAGACAACTCAATAGAAAGTCATAGGAGCAAAATTGAGGCAATAGAAGTTAGAATTAGTGAGATTGAAGATAAAGCACTGACACCAACTTATTTGAGGACATATCACATAAAAGGATTTAAAAAAATGAAGAAACCCTAAGAATTATGTGGGATTCGATCAAGAGGAATAACCTACGAGTGATTGGAGTACCAGAACAGGTGGGATAAAAGAAAATACAGAGAGAATTGTTGAAGATTTGTTTGCAGAAAACTTCCCTAATATCATGAAAGATGAGAAGATATCTATCCAAGGTGCTCGTTGAACCCCACATAAGGTAGATCCCAAAGAAAGTCACCAAGACATATTATAATTAAACTTGCCAAAACCAAAGATAAAGGGAGAATTTTAAGAGAGGCTAAGGATAAACAAAAAGTCGCCTACAAAGGAGAGTCAATAAGACTAAGCTTGGACTACTCAGAAGAAACCATGCAGGCAAGAAGACAGTGGGATGATATATACAAAGCCTTGAAAGAAAAGAATTGCCAGCCAAGAATTATACAGCCAGAAAAACTGTGTCTCAAATATGACGGCAAAATCAGGACATGTCCCGATAAACACAAGTTTAGGGAATTTGCTAAAACCAAACCAAAATTACAAGAAATACAAAAGGGAGTCCTCCAGTTAGAAAACCAATAACATCAGATAACAACCCAAACTAGAACACAGGACAGAGTAACCAGATATCAACCCAGATAGGGAAGTCACAAAAAATAAAACAAAGCTGAAACACTGAAAATAGGGAAACAGAGACGTCAATACGTAAAAGATGACAACATTAAAACAGAAAAGAGGGACTAAAAAATGTAGACATAGATTTTTCACATGGAAAGGTAGTAAAGGCGATATAAAGAAATAAAAGACTGGTTTAAATTTAGAAAAATAGGGGTAAATATTAAGGTAACCGCAAAGGAAACTAACAATCTCACACATCAAAATAAAAAACAAGAAAAATATAAAGATTCAGCAAACACAAAATCCACAACAATGAAAAAGTTGAAAAGAAAATACATACAGAAAAATGGCTCAGGACAGAAAATTAAGTAGAACAAAATTAAGTGGAAAATTAAGTCAACAACACATAAAAAAGACATTAAAATTACACCACTAAACTCATACCTATCAATAATTGCACTGAATGTAAATGGACTAAATGCACCAATAAAGAGACAGGGAGTGGCAGATGGGATTAAAAAAAAAAAAACATGATCCGTGTATCTGCTGCCTACAAGAGACACACCATAGACTTAAAGACACAAACTAAAACTCAAAGGATGGAAAAAAATATATCAAGGGAACAACACTCAAAAAGAGCAGGAGTGGCAATATTAATCTCTGACAAAATAGACTTTAAAGTAAAATCCACCACAAACGATAAGGAAGGACGCTATGTAATGATTTAAAGGGCCAATACACCAGGAAGACATAACTATAATAAATATATATGCCTCCAATGACAGGGCTCCAAAATACGTAAAACAAACTCTAACAGCATTGAAAAGAAAGACAGCTCCACAACAGTAGTAGGAAACTTCAACACACCACTTTTGGTGAAGGACAGAACATCCAGAAGGAAGCTCAACAAAGACACAGAAGATCTAAATGCTACAATCAACCAACTTGATCTCATAGACATATATCGAACACTCCACCCAACAGCAGCCAAGCATACTTTCTTTTCCAACACACATGGAACATTCTCCAGAATACACCAGATATTAGGCCACAAAGTAAACCTTAACAAAATCCAAAGCATTGAAATATTACACAGCATCTTTTCTGACCATAAAGCTATAAAAGTAGGAATCAATAACAGAAAAATCAAGGAAAAAAATCAAACACATGGAAACTGAACACCTTGCTCAAAAACTACTGGGTTATAGAAGAAACTAAGGATGGAATAAAGACATTCATAGAATCAAATGAGAAAGAAAACATATCCTACCAGAACGTTTGGGACACAGTAAAAGCAGTGCTCAGAGGTCAGTTTATAGCAATATATGCACACATCCAAAAGGAAGAAAGGGCCAAAAATCAAATCATTAACACTGCAACTGGAACAAGTAGAAAGAGAGCAGCAAAAGAAGCCCTCAGGTGCCAGAAGAAAGGAAGTAATAAGAATTAGAGCAGAATTAAGTGACATAGAGAATGGAAAAACAATTGAAAGAGTTAACAAGTCCAAAAGCTGGTTCTTTGAAAAGATCAACAAAATTGATAAACCATTGGCCAAACTGACAAAAGAAAAGCAGGAGAGGAAGCAAATAATCCGTATAAGAAATGAGATGGGTGATATCACAACAGACCCAACTGAAATTAAAAGAATCATAACAGAATACTATGAAAAGCTGTACTCTAACAAATTTGAAAGCCTAGAGGAAATGGACAAATTTCTAGAAACTCATTATCTACCTAAACTAACACAAACAGAGATAGAACAACTAAATAAACCTATAACAAAAAAAGAGATTGAAAAGGTAATTTAAAACACTTCCAACAAAAAAAAAGCCCTGGCCCAGACAGTTTCACAGAGAATTCTACCAAACTTTCAGAGAAGAGTTAACAACACTACTACTAAAGGTATTTCAGAGCATAGAAAAAAAAAAAGATGGGATACTCCCAAACTCATTCTATGAAGCCAGCAGAACCCTGATACCAAAACCAGGTAAAGACTCCACAAAAAAAGAAAATTACAGACCAGTACCCCTCATGAACATGGACACAAAAATCCTCAACAAAATTCTAGTCAATAGAATTCAGCAACATATCAATAAAATAATTCACCATGATCAAGTGGGATTTATACCAGGTATTCAGGATGGTTTAACATTAGAAAAACAATCAATGTAATCCATCACATTAATAAAACAAAAGATAAGAGCCACATGATCTTATCAATTGACGCTGAAAAGGCATTTGACAAAATCCTACACCCATTCATGATAAAAACTTTCAGCAAAATAGGAACAGAAAGGAAATTCCTCAACATAATTAAGGGCATTTATATAAAGCCAACAGCCAACATCATCTTAAATGGAGAGAGTTTGAAAGCATTCCCCTTGAGAATGGGAACCAGACAAGGATGCCCTTTATCACCACTCTTATTCAACATTGTGCTGGAAGTCCTAGCCAGAGCAATCAGGCTACAAAAAGAAATAAAGGGCATCCAAATTGGTAAGGAAGAAGTAAAAGTATTCCTGTTTGCAGACAATATGATCTTATACCCAGAAAACCCCAAAGAATACACAAGAAAAATACGGGACCTAAGAAAATTTCAGCAAAGTATCAGGATACAGGATAAACACACAAAAATCAGGTGGATTCCTCTATACCAACAAAGAGAACTTCGAAGAGGAAAGCACCAAATAACAATAGCCTCAAGAAGATAAAATACTTAGGAATAAATCTAACCAGAGATGTAGAAGACCTGTACAAAGAAAACTACAAGACACTACTGCAAGAAACCAAAAGAGACCTGTATAAGTGGAAAAACATACCTTGCTCATGGATAGGAAGACTCAACATTGTGAACATGTCTATTCTGCCCAAAGAGATCTACAGATGCAATGCAATCCCCATCCAAATTCCAATGGCATTTTTTAATGAGATGGAGAAACAAATCACCAACTTCATAGGGAAAGGGAAGAGGCCCCAGATAAGTAAAGCATTACTGAAGAAGAATAACAAAATAGGAGGCCTCACACTACATGATTTTATAACCTATTATACTGCCACTGTAGTCAAAACAGCCTGGAACTGGTACAACAACAGATACATAGACCAATGGAACAGAATTGAGAATCTAGACGTAAATTCATCCACCTATGAGCAGCTTATACTTGACAAAGGCCCAAAGGCCCTTAAATGGGGAAAAGACAGTCTCTTTAACAAATGGTGCTGGCATAACTGGATATCCATCTGCAAAAAATTGAAAAAAGACCCATACCTCATGCCATGCACAAAAACTAACTCAAAATGGATCAAAGACCTAAATATAAAATCTAAAACGGTAAAGATCATGGAAGAAAAAACAGAGACAACTCTAGGAGCCCTAATAAATGGCATAAACAGACTATGAACCATTGTTACTTAACAATGCACAAACACCAGAAGAGAGACTAGATAACTGGGAGCCCCTAAAAATCAAACACTTATGCTCATCAAAAGACTTCACCAAAAGTTGAAGTCACTCCCGAGGTTCACCGTACAGCCAAGGATTGGACAGCCCCATAAAACAAAAAGGGACTAATGAGGCACAGCAGTCTAGGGACAAGGACTAGAAAGCAAGAGGGGACAGGAAAGCTAGTGATAGGGAACTCCAGGTTGAGAAAGGGCAGTGTTGACATGTCGTGGGGTTGTTAACCATTGTCATAGGGAAATATGTGTACTAACTGTTTAATGAGAAACTATTCTGTTCTGTAAACCTTCATCAAAAGTACAAAAAAAAAAAAAAGAATTATCTATGTAATATCAAACTGACAACAGCAACTCAAAAGGTTTGATGAAAAGGCTAGGGGGCAGTGAGTTGAAGATAATGGTGACGGAATAATTTGGAAAAGGACAGTGAGAATAGCAGCACAACTGGAAGAACGTAATTGATGTCACTGAATTGTACATGTAGAAATTTTTGAAATGGTGTATCTTTGGCTATGTATATTTTCACCAAAAAAGAAAAAAGGTCCTCCAAGATGGAGAAGGGAGAGTGTTGACATGTTGTGGGGTTGTTAACCAATGCCATAAAACAATATGCATAATGACTGTGTAATGAGAAACTATTTGTTCTGTAAACCTTCACCTAAAGTACAATAAAAAAAATTTAAAAAAAAAATTCACCAAAAGAGTCAAAAGACTACCTACAGACTGGGAAAAAAAATTTTGACTGTGACAAATCCAATCAGCATCTAATCTCTAAAATCTACAAGATACTGGAAAACCTCAACAACAAAAAGACAACCCAATTAAAAAATTGGCAAAGGAGATGAACAGGCACTTCATCAAAGAAGACATTCAGGCAGCTAACAGATACATGAGGAAGTGCTCACGATCATTAGCCATTAGAGAATTGCAAATCAAAACTACAATGAGATACCATCTCACCCCATCAAGGCCAACATTAATCCAAAAAACACCAAATAATAAATGTTGGAGAGGTTGTGGAGAGACTGGGACACTTATACACTGTTGGTGGGAATGTAAAATGGTATAACCACTTTGGAAATCATTTTGACGCTTCCTTAGAAAGCTAGAAGCAGAAGTACCATACAATCCAGCAACCCCACTGCTTGGAATATATCCTAGAGAAATAAGAGCTGTCACATGGATAGATATATGCATACCCATGTTGATTGCAGCACTTTTCATTTTAGCAAAAAGATGGAAACAACCTAGGTGCCCAGGAAAGGACGAATGGATAAACATATTATGGTATATTCACACAATGGAATACTACCCAATGATAAAGAACAACGATGAATCCGTGAAACGTCTTATAACGTGGAGGAATCTGGAAGGCATTATGCTGAGTGAATTTAGTCAGTCGCAAAAGGACAAATATTGTATAAGACCACTGTTACAAGAACTCATGAAAAGGTTTAAATACAGAAGAAAACATTCTGTAATGGTTATGAGGATGAGGAGGGAGGGAGTTGGGTATTCACCAACTAGATAGTAGACAAGAGTTATCTTAGGTGAAGGGAAGGACAGCATACACTACAGGCGAAGTCAGCACAACTGGACTAAACCAAAGCTAAGAAGTTTCCTGAATTCAACCAAACACTTCAAAGGACAGAGTAGCAGGGGTGGAGTTCTGGGGACTATGGTTTCAGGGAACATCTAGGTCAATTGGCAGAACAAAGTTTATTAAGAAAACGTTATGCATCCCGCTTCGGTGAGTAGTGTCTGGGGTCTTAAAAGCTAGCGAGCAGCCTTCTAAGATGCATCAGTTGGTCCCAACCCACCTGGAGCAAAGGAGAATGAAGAACACCAAAGACACAAGGAAAGTATTAGCCCAAGAAACAGAAAAGGCCACATAAACCAGAGACTTCATCAGCCTGAGACCAGAAGAACTAGATGGTGCCTGGCTACCACCAATGGCCGCTCTGACAGGAACATAACAGAGAGTCCCTGATGGAGCAGGAGAAAAGTGGGGTGCAGAACTCAAGTTCTAGTGAAAAGACCAGACTTAATGGTTTGATTGAGACTGAAACTGGAGGGACTCCAGAAGATACGTCCCGGGGACTCTCTGTTAGCTCAAAACTAAAACAATTCCCGAGGCCAACTCTTCAGACAAAGATTAGACTGGACTATGGGCCATAAAACGATACTTGTGAAGAGTGTGCTTCTTAGCTCAAGTAGATACATGAGAGTAAATAGGTAGCTCCTGTCCAGAGGCGAGATGAGAAGGCAGAGAGGGTCAGGAGCTGGTTGAATGGACATGGGAAATCCAGGGTGGAATAGAGGAGTGTGCTGTCACAGTATAGGGAGAGCAACCAGGGTCACATAACAATGTGTGTATATATTTTTGTATGAGAGACTAACTTGAATTGTTAACTTTCACTTAAAGCAGAACAATTAAAAAAAAAAGAATATTCAGTTTTACTTACACCACTTACCCAATTTCCCCTGTTGTTAACATATTACATTATTATGGTACATTTGTCAATTTAAGAAACCAGTATTGGTACATTACTATTAACTAAACTTCAGACTTCATTCAGATCTCACTAGGTTTTGCATTAATGTCCTTTTCCTGTTCCAGGACTTCACCCCGGATCCCACATAGGATTTAGTTGTCATATCTCCTTAGTCTGCTCTGGTCTTTGACAGTTTCTTAGTGTTTCCTTTTTGTTTTGTTTTGTTTTGTTTTATGACATTGTCAGTTTCATGAGCACTGGCCAGGTATTTTATAGAATTTACCTCATTTTGGGTTTGTCTAATTTTCTGTTATGGTTACCCTGGGGTTACGAAGTTTGAGAGAAGAATATAATAGCAGTGGCCCTTCTAATCATACCAATCACAGCCTTTCAACATGACTTGTCACTGATTATGTTAACCTAATCACCTGGTCAAGGTAGTGGTTGCCAGGTTTAGTTACTCCCTGTTTAGTTACACCACTGTAAAATTACTCTCCCCACCCCGCATTTCTATTCTCTGTTGTTCGGAAGCAAGTGACTAAACCCACACTCCAGGAGGGAAAAGAAATAAATATGTTTTGAATGAATTAATAAATGATAATAAAAATCAATGTTGAAAGGAAACTTGAGAAAGTGGAAGACCAGCATTATGTTTTCCCACTCCTTTCCCAATTCCAAACTGATGGGTTTCTACTATCTCATTTTGACCTGTCAAATTTCTTTCTGCCAACTCTGGAACAATGTTTATTTCCCTGGAACTCCTCCCCCTCCATTAACGCACACACACACACACACACACACACACACACACACACACACACTCACATACACAACTCACACACATATATACTTCAGTTTAAGCAGCTGCCCTACTTTCCCCTATTTCTCCATCTCAAGCATGAGCCATAAGATACCCCAATGTCCTCAAGAGCGTAAAGAGGTTGGTAAGATCTCTGAGTAGGGCAAATGGTTACTGTCATGGCTACTAATGAAAGGTTGGAGGTTCAAGTTCACCCAGAGGTGTCTCAGATGTAAGGCCTGGCGATCTGCTTCCAAAAACCAGCCACTGAAAAACCTATAGAGCACAGTTCTACTGTGACAACATGGAATCACCATGAGTTGAAATCTACTTGAGAGCAACTGGTTGGCCATGAAAAACAAATTTAAACTAAAAATAATAGTCCAGGATGGCCACACTTAGATTACTTAATGTTTATTGAAGACAATGAGAATACATACCTGAAGTATATATTAGTGCTTAGTTACAATAACACTTTCATTTCTATCAAGATAAGTATGCAGTGCACAAGTGGTAGTAAAGTAATCTCAGAATGCGAAAGCCCTCATTGCAACCATTATCTGAAGAAATATGACACATATGAGCCTGTAACAGCAATCAGCAACCTGCAGGTCACCAAGAACGTGCTGTCAGATGAACCAGCTGGAATGTATCTGGGGTGTCAACAAATGTACCAGGAATTTCCCAAAGCTTCATGGATGTAGACGCTGGCACCTCACTGGCTCTGGCAACAGAAGATAAAAGAACCAGCATGAATGTGCCACTCCTCCAAAGGTTGTGTCTCACTTAGATCATCAAAGCCACTGGCTGGATGTCCTGTCGTCTCCTGTGCTTTGTACAAGGCCAAGTATACTGCAGATGGCTCCCCAAGTGCTAAATAATAACAGTGTCCAGATTTCATGGGCTGTTTACAGTACAGTCTTTCTTTATACTCATTCTATTAACTGTAGTTGTCTCTGCTCTTGGTGAGGAATAGTGTCATAGGTGATAAGACAGGCAAGAGGGACCTGGTTAAGAGACATCTTCAGAAATAGAACTCTTTGCTCCCAGTCATTTCCAACTCCTACAGCATTTGACTGGAGCAAAGCACAAAGAAATTTAGCTGCTTGCCCTTTATGCTAGTTGCAAAATTTACAACCACTCCTTTACCTGCACCTTCTTTGAGATCCTATCTGCCTTTGAGGACTAACATGACATAATGCTACTCAACTATAATAATAGAATGGTGAAGAGGAATTTTCTACGTGGAAGAGACCATCTCATTTCAATATGCTGTGACATCTTTTGGAAACCAATATCCTCTATAATGGGGAATGGCTGAAGATCAAGGGCAATCATTTCTATGATTTATGAGCAATGCAAGCAGATGGTTTTTTGAATATTTGGCCTTTTCCCAAAAAATTCATGCAAGCTAAGCTGCTGTATCTTGCTGCATGAAAAGCCTTTGCTTCTAGGTAAGTGGCTGAGCTGACTTGGAATCTGCCTTCGTACTTGAAAATAGGAACAGAAGATGCTGCTTACCTGAAGAAAGCCAAGGAAACTCTCTTTTTCCCCCTACAGCTAGCAGCAGTCCTAACTACAAACCAAGCTCTGTCAGCCAAGAAGGAGAGAGCCAGATACCTGGTCTGGAAGGTGAAGATGTCTCACTTTGCCATGGTTATTAGACTATCAATTTTCTCGTCTGAAAATGTGTGATTCTCAGGGAACACTATTAGCTTGGCAAGAATTAATTACAGCCCTGATAAAGATGACCTCCAAACAAAGGCAAAAGGCAATCAGTCTTTTGTGTCAGGCACCTGAAAGCTTGAAAGGCTTTGCTAGGATTCTAAACAGAATGTGGGGAAATACTGTCTGATTAAAAAGGAGCATGTAGGGTTGTTTTAAGTGAAAGGCCAGAGTGAGTGCGACTTCAGCCTGAGCCAAGACAGGAAATTTTATTAGATGCATTATTCAAATTTTGAAACTTGTTGGCTTTCATTTTAATTTGGTTGATCTTTTCACAGGTCACACAATGGGAATTTTTGGGGAGATACTAATGGCCGTGGAGAAAGATATTCCATTTTATTTCAACAACAGAAGACTTGGGAATGTTGCACACATAAGTGAAGGAAGCGGGGTAGAGTGACCTAAAGCAGGGACCCACAAAAGTGACATTCTCTAAATAAGCCAACATACCCAACAATGCAAGAGTCCCTGAGCGGAGCTAATGGTTAAGTGCTCCACTACTAGCTGACAGATGGGCAGTTGAACCCACCCAGAGGTGTCTCAGAAGACGGGCCTGGTGATCTGCTTCCGGAAGTTCACAGCCTTGAAAACTCTAAGAAGCAGTTCTACTCTGCACACATGGAGTTGCCATGAGTGGGAACTGACTCAAAGGTAACTACCAACAACAAACTAACAAGGCGTCATTAACTTGAGATACTGTCTGTTCTTTCTATTCTGTTTGTTCCTCTGAATTCATATTGGGAAAGTGTGTGAAGTGATCAAAATTAATCTTTAATGATCCTACATTCTTCCCTGTAGCAATGAAACTGCTCCCTCTCCTTCAGTTTCTCAGCCCCCAGCCATATAGCAATCTTCTTCTATTTAAAATGTGCATTCAGGAAAGAAGTGCTATCAGTAGAACCTAAATCACTTTGTTACACGAAGATTTTATCTTCCAGTTGAAATGAAAGCTTTGGCATCTGTTAAAAGAATTTCGAGGGTAAACAATGAGACAGAAAGGGTGTTTTTCAATGCTACTAAATTGCCACAATGCAGACCTACAGAGAGGCAAGTTTCCGGTCTGTGGCATATTATGCCCCAGAAGCTGCCAGTTATTCCAAAAAAGAACAATTAGGCCTCTGGCTCTCCCTATCTGTGTTCTGAGACCACACTAGGTACATTTCATGCTTCCTTCTGTAAACAGAGGTTTGCACTGAACCGTCTATTTTCACAGCTCCAGGAGCCTGAGAGTAAAAGTCTCTTTAAGAATGCAGCCTTGAACCTCTGAAGAGGTCTTAGAATTTTCAGTTCTGTTAATTTTCTTTTTATTCCATAAATTCTGTTTTTATTCATTCACTTATTTAATTATTCATTCATATATCAATTTAACAAATGTTTATTGATTACTATATGGTTAAGAGCTAAGGCTGCTAACCAAAAGGTTGGCAGTTCAAATCCATCAGCTGCTGCTTGAAAACCCGATGGGGCAGTTCTATGCTGTCCTACAGGGCCGTTATGAGTCAGAATTGACTTGATGGCAATGAGTTTGGTTTTTTTTTTTTTTTTATACTATGCTAAGGACACAGTCCTGGACTCGTAGCTCAGAGCAGTCAAGGCCCATGTCTTCATGAGGCTTATGTAATGTTTTTTTTTTTTATCTGCTTAACTTAGTATTATTTGGTTTTTCCTTTTATAATTTCTTGACTTATTAATTTCATTTTTTGTTGCTTAATAATAAAAAAATTAAAACTATGAATTAGCCTTTTATTACAGCTCTGACGGTATGCCATTAATTTTTGTGCTTAATGTTTTCCTTGCTGTTGTTTTGTGTAATTGCTGATTTCAATTTCTCTTTGACTTAAGAGTTTAAGAAAGACTGGTTTGTATGTATATATTTGTTTAATTCCAAATGGTTGTAGATATTTTGTTTCTTTATTATTAATTTCTGATTTATTTTGCATTAGAGCCAGAGAAATGTAGCCACTGTAATTATGCTTTCCAGAGTTTATTATGGTTTCTTTGTAACATAATAAGTTCTCAGTCTTTGTGTTTTATTGACACTTGACAAAGGCATATATTTAGTTAGTAATAAACAGAGTTTGAAATATTCCAATGAAGTATATTATAAATTATTTTATTTAGGTGGTATTATATTATTATTTTATGTATTATTTGTATTATAAAAATGTTATAATATTATGTTATTATTAGATACTATTATAAATTGTTTTATTTAGCTACTCTTTTTCTTTATGTTTGACTATCTGATCTGTTAAAAAATGAGAGTGGTATGTTCAAAATCTCCCTATATTTTTAGTGTTTGTTTTATATATTTTGCTGTCATTTTATTTAGTACATAAAAATTAATTACTATTATATCTGTATGAAAAGAGTCTCCTCGTCCCAAGTAATGGCTTTTGCCATAAATTCTGTTTTCCTTGATATTAATATTACTATTTATGCCTTTTATCTGTTTGCGTTTGCCTTATGTATCTTGTTCCAAATTTCTTTTATTTATTTATTTATTTTATTACTGTACTTTAGATGAAGGTTTACAGAACAACCTAGCTTCTCATTAAACAATTGGTTAGTACACACACTGTTTTGTAACATTGGTTACTAACCCTCGACATGTCAACACTCCCCCTTCTTGTCCTTGGGTTCCCTGTTACCAGCTTTTCTCTCCCCTCCTACCTTCTAGTCCTTGCTCCTGGGCTGGTGGGCTTTTTTAGTCTTGTTTTGTTTTACGGGCCTGTCTAATCTTTGGCTGAACGGTGGAGCTCAGGAGTGATTCATCACTAAGCTAAAAGGGTGTCCGGAGGCCATACTCTCGGGGTTTCTCCAATCTCTGTCGGGCCAGCAATTTTGGCCTTTTTTTGTGAGTTAGAGTTTTGTTCTACATTTTTCTCCAGCTCTGTCTGGGACCCTCTACTGTGATGCCTGTTAGAGCAGTCGGTGGTGGTAGCCAGGCACCATCTATTTGTGCTGGACTCAGTCTGGTGGAGGCTGTGGTAGTTGTGGTCCATTACTCCTTTGGACTAATCTTTCCCTTGTGTCTTTGGTTTTCTTCATTCTCCCTTGCTCCAGATGGGGCAGGACCAGTGGAATATTTTAGATGGCTGTTCACAAGCTTTTTAAGACCTCAGATGCTGCTCACCAAAGTAGAATGTAGAACATTTTCTTTATAAGGTATGTTATGCCAATTGAGCTTGATGTTCCCGAGACCATAGTCCCTACAGCCTTGAGCCCAGTAATTTGGTCCCTCAGGGAATTTTCTTGTTCCAAACTTCTATTTTGAAATTTTCCTTTTTAGTATATCTTTTATATGGAGTATTTAGTTTAACTTTCTAGAATTTGTTCTGTACTTTTATTTAATATATGTTTGCTAAGCATACCAGAACATCTTTATCTTATTGGGAAGGATAACCTATTTAAACATGTTATCATAATTTATATATTTGGTCTTACTCTGTTTCCTTTTTTATACAATATGTTTTATGTCTGCTACTTAGTTTCTTTTTTTTCCCACTTTGTGCTATATGTACCATGCTTTTTGTTTTACTTCCATCTCTGACTAGTAGATTTCCATTGGTATTCCAAAGGTGTATGTCTCTAGTTGTCAGCATTAAAATTAAATGGTACTCATTGACAGCCTCCTTTTTAAGATTAGAAAAATAGAATACTTTGTTTCACCCCTCCACTATTCACCTAATTCCCATTTTTTAATGTAATATTATATAGTATACCCAACTATCACTATCAATTTTATGCACATTTTTTCAGGATATGTATCCTTTCAAGGAATAAGTGTTTTATTTGGAAATAAAAGTTACAAAAAAAATTTATTTATGTTTAATTTTTATCAGCATATACCAGAGGAACTTTTATTCTTTCTTTTTTTTTAAATTAAACTTTGTATTTTGTGATAATTATAGATTCACATGCAGTTGTAAGAACTAATACAGAGAGATCTCCTGTATGTTTTAACCAGTTTCCTCAGTGATAACATCTTGCAAAACTATAGCACAATATCACAACATTGATATAATTAAGATACAGAACAGTTCCATCACCACAAAGAAAACTCATGTTGCTATTTTATAACCACACCTACTTTCCTCCTGCTCCCAACCTTCCTTAACCCCTGGCAACCACTAATCTGTTATCCATTTCTATAATTGTTATTTCAAAAATGTTACATAAATGGAATCATACAGAATGTAACTTTGAAGGTTAGCTTTTTTCACTCAGCATATTTCTCTGGAGCTCATCTAAGTCACTGTGTTTATCTGTGTTCATTCTTTTTTATTGCTGGGTAGTAGTTTATGATGTGGATATACCCCAGTTTAATCTGCTCCTGTAAAGATTTCAGCCTAGGAAACCCAATGGGGCAGTTCTACCCTGTCCTATAGGAGTTGTTATGAGTTGGAATTGGCTCTACAGAGTAGTTGCATGTTGAATGTCTTGGTCATCTAGTGCTGCTCTAACAGAAATACCACAAGTTGATGGTTTTAACAAAGAGAGGTTTATTTCCTTACAGTAAAGTAAGCTAAAAGTCCAAATTCCGGGTGTAAGCTCCAGGAGAAGGCTTTCTCTCTCTGTCAGCCTTATCATCAATGTTCCCCTGGACTAGGAGCTTCTCCGTGCGGGGACCCCAGGTCCAAAGGACGCACTCTGCTCCTGGCACTGCTTTCTTGGTGGTATGAGGTCCCCCATTCTATGCTTGCTTCCCTTTCCTTTTATCTCTTGTAGCGTAAAAGGTGGTGCAGGCCACACCCCAGGGAAACTCCCTTTACATTGGATCAGGGATGTGACCTGGGTAAGGGCGGTGTTACAATCCCACCCTAATCCTCTCTGACATAAAATTACAATCACAAAATGGAGGCCAACCACACAATTCTGGGAATCATGGCCCAGCCAAATTGGTACACACATTTTTTGGGGGACATAATTCAAACCATGACATTGAGTTTTTTTAAGAAACTGCCCAACTACTTTCCAGAGTGGCTGTATCATTATACATTCTCACCAGCAATGTATGAGTGACCCCGTTTCTATGTATTTTCACCAGCATTTGGTGTTGTCATTTCTTATTTTAGCCATTCTGACAGGTATACAGTGATATTTTAATTTGCAATTCCATAACGGCTAATGATGTTGAACATATTTTCACGTGGTTACTTGCCATCCATACGTCCTCTCTGATGAACTGTTTCTTCACTTCTTTTGCCCATTTCCTAACTGAGTTGTTTCAATTTCTACTGATATGGGGTGTCTTGGATTGAACTGTGTCCCCCAGAAATATGTGTATCAACTTGGTTAGGCCATGATTCCCAGTATTGTGTGATTGTCCACCATTTTGTCATCTGATATGATCTTCCTATGTGTTGTAAATCCTATCACTATGAAGTTAATGAGATGGATCAGCAGCAGTTATGTTGATGAGATCTACAACATTGGACTGCGTCTTAAGCCAATCTCTCTTGAGAGATAAAAGAGAGAAGCGAGCAGAGAGACAGGGGATCTCATACCACCAAGAAAGGAGCACCGGGAGCATAGTGCATCCTTTGGACCTGGGGTGCTCGCGCAGAGAAGCTCCTGGACCAGGGGAAGATTGATGACAAGGACTTTCCCCACAGCCAACAGAGAGGAAGACTTCCCCTGGAGCTAACACCCTTGATTTGGACTTCTAGCCTACCAGAATGTGAGAAAATAAACTTCTGTTTGTTGAAGCCATCCACTTGTGGTATTTCTGTTACAGCGGCACTAGATAACTAAGACATGGAATTTACAAGTATTTTCTTCTGGTCTATAGTTTGTCTTTCCATCCACTTAGAGAGGCTTTCATGGAGAAAAAAAAATTAATTTTGATGAAGCCTGATTTATCAGTTTTTACTTTTATGAATTGTGTTTTTGGTGTGAAGTATAGCTCTAAATCTCAAAGATTTTCTCATATTTTTTTCTGAAAGTTTTATATTTTTATGCTTTATATCTAAGTTCGTAATTTGTTCTGAGTTAATTCTGGTATGGAGGGAATGGTATTACCAAAACCCAAAGACAGCTGGAGACATAGAAACAGGGCTACCCAATTGTAGTTACAGTCAAGAGGAACAAACTGTGGCAATGCAGGAGGAGCTTGGGAAAATATCCCAACTTTTCTACCTTCCTGTTTAGATTTCCTATCATGTCTCCAGGTATAGAAACTCAATGAGAAACCAGGTGGCAAGGGAGCTCAGGTGATCTAGGCCACAAAGATCAGCCTCCTATGGTATGTAGGTTGAAAAGGGCAGTGAGACATACATCTTTTATGCTTTGCCTCACATCATCTTGGCCCACCATTTTATTCTGGTCATGAGTATGGCAATCAGCTGCAGCAATAGCACCTTGACTCAGCCTTAAAGTGTGTCTCTTATGCCTTAGGAATTCTTTGCCTTCACCAGCTTGAGACACCTGCAGTAGTCTGCTTACCCATTCTGCGGTGTTCTGTACGTGCAAAGAAGTTAGCAGCCATTAGAGAAACCCTTGACCAATGGGGAGATGAGAGTCAGTAAACATATTACATCTTCCATGTCTTAAACAAACAATTCTGAGGCGGGTTCTACAAAGTTCTTCAGAGGGCTCTGGCTAGATTGAGTCCCAGTTGCCCATAGCAATCACCAAACTCAAGCTTAATAACTCCATTCTTGGGTTAGATTTACATTTTCTGTTTCACTACTCCAAGTCCCTTGCCTCCTGGTCTCTGGAATCACTTCCCAAAATACAATACCCGCATGTATCCTTTTTATCAGGCTTTGCTTTTGGAAGTAAACCACGATAAGACAGGCTAAGAATGGATGACTCTGGAGAAGCAAAAAGGAGAATAATCAGTCCAGCAGTCTACCGTTCTCTCATGTGACACAGGGGAAAGTAACTCCATTTTCAAATCCATGTGTAGATTCTGATAAGTCTACAGTTATGGTTTAGAAATGGAGGATACGTGAACCAATTTTGGCCAATGATAAAAGAGGAAAAGTATGTTGTTATGTATTATAGTGTAAGGGCAAGCCATAACACAAGGGTAGTTCTAAGCAGACAGCCTAAAATATGGAACTGTAAAGCAATACGTAATGTTTCCATTGGGTTCAAAACATAATTCTAAGGGATTAGGTAAAAACATACATGATCACTCCAACAATAGTCTAGCAAAGCATACATTGCTAGTACCACAGTCACAGATGTGAGGATTGGGCCCAGCAACTTGAGAAAAGGAGACAGGAGAAAGTAAAGCTTGTGGTTTCCACTAATTTCTAGCCAAAGTCCAAGAGTTGGGTAAGTCCAAGCCCAATATTGTTTCTGAAATATGTGGTTTGATTCTCTCCTAGTTTAGAAGATGTGCACACTCAGCTCTGATTCCATAAGTTAAGGTAATGGTGTGAACCAGGGCTCAGCAAACTTTTTCTAGAAAAGTCCAAATAGTAAGTATTTCAGGGTTTATGGGTCATACCATCTCTACACAAGTAGTCATAGAAAACACATAAACAAATGAGCATGGCTGTGTTTTAATAAAACTTTATTTACCAAACAGGTGCTGGAAGTGTTTGGCCTTCAGGCCGTAGTTTACTGACTCTAGTTTAAACCAGTCAGTCCTTGGATGCCATCTCAGAAACAACCCAATTGTACTTCAATTAATACTTCAAAATGTGAAAGATTTCATCAGTAAATAAACTACTTATCCAAAGACTGTCTCCAAAAAAATTTTATCTTCTTACTTTTATTTTCTCTTACTTAATAATGCTAGTTTTCTAGTGGTTGTATTTCCAGAAACATTCCTATCAGCAAAATACAGTCTAATTGATATTTTAATTTAATCATCCCACAGAACATGTCCTATCTCACTCAGAAATAATTTCTACACCAAAAAATGAAGTTGAAAGCACAAGACCTGAAAACCTATCATGAAAGTCCATCAATTTAAAAAAAAAAGAAAAAAGAAAAAAAACCCCACTAAAGAAAAATACATTTGTTCAAATACAATCACATAATTAAACCAAAAAGTAGTCTCCTGGAGATAACCTTATGTTAAAAGATTTTTTTATGTTTTCATGAGAGCCTTTCATGCTGAAATTTCTCAAAGCCTACTGGCTACACACAGTGGCAGGACGCAATCTTGATTTAACAACCCCAGCCAAGATTATATAACAAAGCTAGGCTATGACGGAATATATTTCTTATCCAATGGTAAGCAATCTGTAATTGCAAATATTAGAATTTGGTTAGCACCCAGGAGCTAATTGCAATACCAGGCAGAGTGTACTCAGGGTTTAATTCACATCAAATAGAAAAGAAGAGGCTTCCAGTACCAGGCACTGATCTCTGTGTTGGAATGCTGTAGCTTTTCCTAAAGCAAAATAACACACTACCAACCTCATCGTTCAGTAGCACCATAGATATCTCTGTGGGAATTTGCTAACATATTACTGACAAGAGTTGGCCCTATTTAATCCATAATCAGGAATGCCATCAGCGCCTATGGTTAGAAGACTATAAAACCAAAGAATAGCACACACTCTGGTCTTGTTCATACTAAATTACTACACAACAACGGTCAAGTACCGAAGTAACCTCAACTGCATCTTTAGATAGTCCTCTATTCCTCAAAATTGTTGCTTTACTCTACTTTTGCCCTGAGGATTTAATGGAAAAAAATAAGTAATTCCTTTAAAGCTAGGAATTTATTTTTATCTGATGAGTAAAAGTGTAGCTCTTCTATCAAACTATGTAGGTTTTTTTTTTTTTCCTTATCAACACTCAAATTTCCTACCGAAGAGTGTTGACTTATCTCTGGCATCTTTAGACATTCTACAAATTGAATCAGTTTCTCATGTATAGATGTTGGCATCCAGCAGTTTATGGCTAGATAGTAAAATTTAGACAGTTTTGAACAGATGCACAAAGAACATAAAAACCACTAACTAAACATCAAACCGTTTTGGTGCTGATGAGCAAAGGGCAGAAGTTACAAATGTATTCACATAATGGAGGGGGGAGACTCCCACTGACTTCCATTTTATCACAAAAAGACCTCCTGAGAAAGAGTATTGTGGAAAAAGAAGGAAATTCAAGCCTGAGACTCGGTAAACTAGGAGGAAAGATAGGTAAAGCATAACAGATGAAAAGAGAGAAAAGTTCTAATTTAAAACATGTATATTCTGCTTAAATTAATGGGAATTAATTAAATTAAATTAATGGAAATACATTTACATAAGCAGAGCATAGGAGAAATAAATATGAATATGAAAAGTTTCAATAGTCCTAAACCGATTGTTAAGGCTGCTGTTAAGTGCTGGATAAGACATTAGATGTCAAAAGAAAGACATCATACCTGTCACTCAGATAGTGCTTTGCAAATGATGTCACATACATTTAATAAGCGCTCAGTTGCTAACTGAAAGGTCTGCAGTTCAAACCCACCAGCTGCTCTGCAGGAGAAAGATGTGGCAGTCTGCTTCCGTAAAGATTACAGCCTTGCAAACCCTACAGGGCAGTTCTACTCTGTCCTATAGGGTTGCTATGAGTCGGAATCTAATTGAATTGACTCCACAGCAGTGGGTTTGGTTTTTTTTTTTTCAACAACATTGTGTAGTAGGTATATTATCCCCAATTTTCTGATAGGGAAGTTTAAGAGGGATGAGAGATTCACTGAAGACTATTTAGCCAGCAAGTGGTAGAATTTTAAAAAAAAAAATTTTTTTTTCAGATCCTTTAGCTCTCTCTCCCACGTTTTTGCCACTCTTCCATAGTACCCTTTTTAGGACAGACAAAGTAGTAAGATGTTACAGTAAATGCACACCTAGACTGAAGGGTAAAACAAGTCCAAAGAGAGGCTGAAACGTTTCACTTCAGTGGTCTGTATTTCCCCCATGCCTTACTAGCCATTGGCTACCTGTGGAGTCACAGTAATGACAATGTCCCAAATTTCACTGGCTTTGCCCTACTACCTACATTGCACATACACTGCCCCCCACCTCCAACTTTTGGCCAAAACTGCCACTCCCGAAAACTCGCAGAACTGTAAACCTTCAGGGACTTAAAGAGATGCAGAGAAGTCTCTCTCCCTGATTCAGGTCATACTTTGTAACTTGTGGTAAAGCCAAAGCAGTATCTCTTTCCCTGTATCTCAGAGTCTTTCATGAAAAGTGCTCTCTACCTTCTGGCTAAGGTCCCTAACCAAAAAACAAACTCACTGTTGTCCAGTTGCTCCATTCTCATAGCAACCCTATAGGACAGAGTAGAACTGCCCCATAGGGTTTTCAAGGCTGTAAATCTTTACCAAAGCTGTGAAGAGGCTGGTTGGTTCAAACCGCCTACCTCTTGATTGCAGCAAAGTGCTCTAACCAATGTAACACGGGGCTCCACTAGGATCCCTAGGTGGCGCAAATGGTTTGTGCTGAACTCCGAAGCCACAGGTTGATGGGTTTGAACCCACTCTAGTGGTTCAGAAGATAGGCCTGGCAATGTGTGTTTCCATCTAGTTTACAGCCAAGAAAACTCTATGGAGCAGGTCTGCTCTGTAACACATGGGGTCCCCATGGGTCAGAATAGACTGGAGGGCAACTAACAACAATAACTTCCTGCTCTAGGGTTCAGGAAGGGACAGTATGACAGGCAGGCACCATGCAGCCCTCCTCATCTCAATTCGTCTTTCAGCCGTGCAAGCAAACCACTACCTCCCTAAGCCAAAAGAAAAAAAGGTCTTAAAAATCCAAATTAACTCCTTATGAACCCACCAACCAGGATGGCGGACATGTCCACACAGATTTGAATTCCAACTTAGTCCCAAACCTAGATCCCTATTTCACTTAGATGAGTGACCTAGTATGATGGGGTGCTTGAAAATAGAACAAAATAGGAGAGAAAAATATTCTCTCATTTTTTTTCTTTACCTCCTTTGCTTTTTAAAAGATTCAGTTTAAACCACAATTCAGAGAGTATGTTTAAATACTCATATGCCTTATACCCCCCCTCCCCGTGTGTCTCTCTGTTCTTTGTACTGTGGTGTCTTGCACATTGCTATAATGCTGGAAGCTATGCCACTGGTATTTCAAATACCAGCAGAGTACGCATGGTGGACAGGTTTCAGCAGAGTTTCCAGACTAAGACAGACTAGAATGAAGGACCTGGCAGTCTACTTCTGAAAAAACTGGCCAGTGAAAACCTTACGAATAGCGATAGAACATTGTCTGGTATACAGCTGCCTCCTCAATGACATGGATGGAGTTAAGCTTTTGGGACCTTCATTTGTTGAGGTGGCACGACTCAAAATGAGAAGAAACAGCTATAAACATACATTAATAATCAGAACATGGGATGTACTAAGTATGAATCTAGGAAAATTGGAAGTCATCAAAATTGAAATGGGATGCATAAACATCTATATCCTAGGCATTAAAACAAACAAACAAACAAACAAAAAAAAAAAACAGCTGCCATCGAGTTGATTCCGACTCATAGTGACCCTTTAGGACAGAGTAGAACTGTCCCATAGGGTTTCTAAGGAGCACGTGGTGGATTCGAACTGCCGATCTTTTGGTTAGCAGCCATAGCTCTTAACCACTACACCATCAGGTTTTCCATCTTAGGCATTAGTGAACTGAAACAGACTGGTATTGGCCATTTTGAATCAGACAATCACATGGTCTACTACGCTGGGAATGACAAGTTGAAAAGGAACGGCATGCATTCATCATCAAAAAGAAGACTTCAAAATCTATCCTGAAGTACAATGCTGTCAGTGATAGAATAATATCCATACGCCTACAAGGAAGACCAGTTAATCCAACTATTATTCAAATTTACACACCAACCACTAAGGCCAAAGATGAAGAGATTGAAGATTTTTACTAACTACTGCAGCCTGAAATTGAACAAACATGCAATCAAGATGCATTGATAATTACTGGTGATTGGAATGCAAAAGTTGGAAACAAAGAAGAAGGATCAGCAATTGGAAAATATGAAATTCGTGATAGAAACAATGCCAGAGATCGCATGATAGAATTTTGCAAGACCAACGACTTCATTGCAAATACCTTCTTCACCAATATAAATGGCAATTATACACATGGACCTTGCCAGATGGAATACACAGGAATCAAATCGACTACATCTGTGGAAAGAGATCGTGGAAAAGTTCAATATCAGCCAGAACAAGACCAGGTGCTGACTGTGGAACAGACCATGAATTGCTCCTATGCAGCTTCAGGTTGAAGCTGAAGAAAATAAGAACAAGTCCATAAGAGATAAAACACAACCTTGAGTATATTCCACCTGAATTTAGAGACCATATCAAGAATAGATTGGACACATTGAATAATAGTGACTGAAGATCAGACAAGCTGTGGAATGACATTAAAAGCATCATACATGAAGAAAGCAAAAGGTATTAAAAAGACAGAAAAGAAAGAAAACACCAAAATGGATGATAGAAGAGACTCTGAAAATTGCTCTTAATGTACAGTAGCTAAAACAAAATGATGAAATATAAGAGGTGAAGAAAGATTTCAAAAGGTGGCTTGAAAGGACAAAGTATTATAAGGAAATGTGCAAAGACATGGAGATAGAAAACCAAAAGGGAAGAACATGCTCAGAATTTCTCAAGTTGAAAGAATTGAAGAAAAAATTCAAGCCTTCAGTTGCAATATTGAAGGATTCCATAGGGAAAATATTGAACGATGTAGGAAAGCATCAAGAGAAGATGGAAGGAATACACAGACTCACTGTACCAAAAAGACGTTCAACTATTTCAGGAGGTAGCATATGATCAAGAACCGGTGGTACTGAAGGAAGAAGTTCAAGCTTCACTGAAGGAAATGGGGAAAAACAAGTTTCCAGGAATTGATAGAATATCAATTGAGATGTTTCAACAAACAGATGCGGCACTGGAGATGCTTCCTCCTCTATGTCAAGAAATTTGGCAGACAGCTTCCTGGCCAACTGACTGGAACAGATTCATATTTGTGTCCATTCCAAAGAAAGGTGACCCAATAGAATGTGGAAATTATCAAACAATGTTATTAATATCACGTGTAAGTAAAATTTTGCTGAAGATCATTCAAAACCAGTATATTGACAAGGAACTTCCAGAAGTTCAAACCAAATTCAGAGGAGGTCATAGGACAAGGGATATCATTGCTGATGTGAGATAGCTCTTGGCTGAAAGCAGAAAATACCAAAAAGATGTTTACCTGTGTTTTATTGACTATGCAAAGGCATTCGACTGTGTGGATCATGACAGATTATGGGTAACATTGTGAAGAATGGGAAATCCAGAGCACTTATCTGTGCTCACAAGGAACCTGTACATAAACCAAGAGGCAGTTGTTTGAACAGAACAAGGGGATACTGCATTGTTTAAAGTCAGGAAAGGTGTGTGTCAGGGTTGTAGCCTTTCACCATACTTATTCAATCTGAATCCTGAGCAAATAATCTAAGAAGCTGGACTATATGAAGAAGAATGCAGCATCAGGATTGGAGGAAGACTTATTAACAATCTGTAATATGCAAATAATACAACTTTACTTGCAGAAAGTGAAGAGGACTTGAAGCAGTTACTGACGAAGATCAAAAACTACTACTTTCAGTATGGATTGCACCTCAACATAAAGAAAACAAAAATCTTCACAACTGGACCAATAAGCAACATCATGATAAATGGAGAAAAGATTGAAGTTGCCAAGGATTTCATTTTACTTGGATGCACAATCAAAGCTCATGGGAGCAGCAGTCAAGAAATCAAAGAACATGTTACACTGGGCAAATCTGCTGCAAAAGAACTCTTTGAAGTGTTAAAAAGCAAAGATGTCACTTGAGGGCTAAGGTGTGCCTGACTCAAGTCATGGTATTTTCAATTGCCTCATATGCATGTGAAAGCTGGACAATGAATAAGGAAGACAGAAGAAGAACTGATGCCTTTGAATTACGATGTTGGCAAAGAATATTGAATATGCCATGAAGAGCAAACAAATCTATTTTGGAAGTACAGCCAGAATGCTCCTTAGAAGCAAAAATGGCAAAACTTCATATCATGTTCTTTGCACATTATTACTAGGGACCAGTCCCTGGAGAAGGGCATCATGCTTGGTAAAGTAGAGGGTCAGAGAAAAAGGGGAAGACCCTCAATGAGATGGATTGACACGATAGTTGCAACAATGGGCTTAAGCATAGCATTGATTGTGAGGATGATACAGGACCAGGCTGTGTTTCTTCTGTTGTACAAAGGGTCGCTATGAGTCAGAATTGACTTGACGGCACTTAACAACAGCAACATCAGGCCTTATACTACACATTGATTTTTCAGTGTAACTTTCAATGCCAGCCCAGCAAGTTTAGAACAGTTTTACTCCAAGAAAGAAAAAAATCTACTAGCATGGGTGGAAACTAGAGGGACTTGATTTCAGTTCAATATCTGAAAAAACTGTAACAATTAAAGCTGTCCAATACTCTAACAGGCTGTTGTAAAAAAAAAAATGTTTTTGTTCATATTGGTACTTGAGTAAAAGCTGTAGATATGCATTCAGGATGTTGTAAGAGGAATTTGCACATAGAGTAGGACATGGACTCATCCAAAGATCCTTCAACTATAAGATGATTTTATTTTATGGTATTACTCTTTGCAAGATATTGTTCTTTGGATTGCTTAATGAGGTTTTCTTAATTTCTTTTATATACATTAGCACTACATTAACAAAATAGAAAATGTCTTTCTGATACAGTATTTCTTTCTGAAACAAATACCTAATATTGGAATGTCTTGAAAGTCATTTTTATCAACACATCAACCTCAGGGCAGGGAAGGCAAAAGCATTGAATGGTGCCTTTAACTGAATATTAGATAGTTACTATCTGTTTTCTTTGCTCTTTGGCATCATGTGTGGATGTGGTTTTTAGTTATTTTTCATAGCTGCCTTCTTAACCACTGTGCCACCAGGGCTCTTTCATGCAATTAGGCATTGCTTATCCACAGCTGAATGATCTGAGCATCACAGAGACAGGTAAATTTTTCTTTCTCTTTTTCTGTAAGTATTGCATATGGAATACTTTCCACAACTCTATGCCAGACACAAAATTACCACAGAAGACAGGATCTCTCCTCTCACACAGCTGATGCTGCAGGAGACAGAGAGAGAGCTCCAGAGAGGAATCAGATGTTTCTCTTTCAGTGATTTCCTCCTTTGCTCCATGTTAGTGAGTGAGCAGTTGTGCTCGGCCAACATTGAAAACCATGCCAGTTGGCCTGGCATCTTGGGTATTGATCCAGTTCAATTTCTGGAGGTCATCCAATCCTGCTGGTATAGAAAACTATACAATATTAACAGCAAGAAGAGTTACAAACTTTTAACAGAAGAGAATGGGAAGAACCCACACCATACCATTGCAACACAAGATCCATTTTCTGTGTGTGGGGGGCGGGGGAAGGAGTAACAACCCAATTGGCTGTTAAAGCATACAAAGTTCTGGATCTCAACTGAAAAGTTCACAACAAAAAGAGGGACTACACGAAGAATCTGGAAGCATGGTTTCTAGTCTTGGATATAGAACATTCCAGAATTCTGGGTGAGTCACCTAACTTCTTCAAATCTTAAGATCTCATACACATATGAAAAAAGGGAAAGATATCACACACTCTGATTACCAAAAGCTATTGTCGTGAGAATTAAAGACAAAATATTACGTATTTAAAAATGGTTATTATTTTTGGAAATTAAAATGAGAGAAGAAAAGAGTCACTTCCATTGCTAATCAGGAAGGCCTAGACGTCTGGTGGTGCAAATGGTTTGTATTCAACTAATAACTAAAAGTTGACTGTTCAAACCCACCCAGTATGACAGGGAAGAAAGGCCTGGTGATCTGCTTCTGTAAAAATTACAGCCAAAGTGGAGCCAACATGGTGCTATAGACAGAAGCACCATGCCATCCCTCCACAGCAAAGACCTGAAAAACTAAGTAAAAAAGAGACAAGCATCAATCTTGGAACCGTAAGAGTCAAATGAAGAGATAAAGAACTCAGCCAAGCCCCGACTAGAATCAGAAACTGACAGAGAACAGAGAGCAAGGAGAGATACAGAGTGTAGGTTCCCTATCAGCTACCACAGCACAGATTCACCATCTTGGACTCCTGTCCAAGATCGGTGGACAGGGAGTACAGGAAAGTAGTTTCACCAAGCTCCCAGCAGGAGACAGAGCAACTGGTAACCAGTGATACACACTTTTCCACCCCCTACCCTTCTTCCCCCTGCTCAACATCTGCTGCTTCCCAGCTGGCTGAAGTCACTTGGCCAGGGAAGTGCTGGATCCATGCCACTTGGATCTGCCCCACCCACACCAGCTGGCTCCTTCAGTGCCATTTCTTTGTTGCTATTGTTGTGTTTTTTGACTTCTTTTAGTTCCTTTCCTCTCTTTCACCTCTTTCCCTTCCTTTCTCTCAAACACCTGGCTCCATGTGCAATCTCTGCTTCTTCTTGATAGGTGGGATCCCTGGAGGTATTTCTTTTTCTTAAATTTTCTTTCGTTTTCTTTTTCCCATTTTTAATCTTCATTTCTCAGTTTCTTGTCTCTCTCTACTTACCTTCTTTTCCTGTCTCCTGAATATCTGGTGCTGTGTGTCATCTCCACCCATTCTAGACAGACTGTGCCCTGAGGCCTGAGAGCCACTTCCCCAGTTGCAGTAGGATCTCTGGGGGCATTTCTTTTATTTTTTATTTTTCTTCTTTCCTTTTTCTTTTTCTTCATTTCTTGGTTTCTCGTCTCTCTCTACTCTCCCTACCTCCCTTCCTTTCCTTCCTCCCAACCACCTGGAATCTTTTTTCTTTTTTCCCTCTCAGTTTCTTGTCTCTCTCTACATTCCTTCCAATCCTTTCCCCTCACCACCTAGCCACATGTGCCTTTCTCTCACCTTTTTTTCTTTAATCTAGTTTATTATCTCTCTCTCCCTTTCTTCCTTTCCTTTCTCCCACTTATCTAGCTGCGTGTACCATATCTATTCCTTCTTTACCGACTGTGCCTAACTGTCTGGCTGGAAAGCCACTGGCATATGGCTTCCCCCTCAGCACATTTTTTTTTTTTTTGGCCCCTGTTTCTCTCTCTTCTTTCCCTTTTTTCCCATACTCACATAACTTCACATATCACAACCTCTTCCCTCCCTCCTGCCTATCTGTACCGTGCACTGAACATCTCACCCCTGAGCAGCACAGGCACAGTCTACCAGAACCTGCCCTGGACTAACCCTTGGCCCTGCCTTGTCCACCCGAGTAAATGCCACAAACAACCCATCCCAGCCACTCCCCTTCAACTGGACATGCCCTGCTGCACCATAGCTGTGCCACTGTCCCTGCCCATTGGACAAGGTGGTGAGAAATATCATGCCTACAGATGAGCAAACAAAAAGAACGCACAGCCCACCTGCTCAGATATAACCAAATAAAATAAAAAATTAGAATGAAACAAACAAATCTACAATTTATAAACAAAGAAAATAACTACAAAATATCCCAAAGATAGTAGAGAATATCAAAACATATTAAAAAACAAGACAGGATAATTCCAGTAGGCCTCCAAAATAAAACACCAGATGACTTTCCAGTAAAAGAAAAGGCACAGGAACTACCTGATAAGGAATTCAAATCTCTAATATTCAGAGCTATCAAAAAGTTGAAGGCAACAACACACAAAAATGAGGAAAATATAGACAAAATCATGTAAAGGAAGACAAAATCATGTAAAGGCAAGACAAAACAATGGAAGAATTCAGGAAAGTAATACAGGAACAAAATGTCAAAATAAACTGACAAAAAGAAATCATACAAAAACAGCAATTAGAATTCCAAATGATAAACAACAAGATTTCAGAAATGTACAGTGTCATAGAAAGTTTGAGGAGCAGGTTTGAAATATTGGAAGACAGGATCTGCAAAATTGAAGACAAATTCTTGGATACCACCTTGTTTGAGGAAAAATCAGAAAAGATCAAAGAAAAATGAAGAAACTCTGAGAATGATGTGGGATACAATCAAATGCAAAATACTGCAAGTGATCGGAGGTCCAGAACAGGGGGAGAAAATGGAAAACACACAGAGGATCATTGAAGAATTGTTGACAGAAAACTTCCCTAATATTATGAAAGATGAAAAGCTGACCATCCGAGAAGCTCAGCGAACCCCATATGGATAGAACCCAAAAGAAAATCACCAAGGCGTATCATAATCACACTCGTTAAAATCAAAGACAAAGAAAGAATCGTGAGAGCAGCTCAAAAAAAAAAACAAAACAAAACAGAAAGTCACATACAGAGGGAAAACAGTAAGATTAAGTTCTGATTACTTCGCAGAAACCAGGCAGGCAAGAAGGCAATGGGATGACATATATAAAATCTTGAAAGAAAAAAACTGTCAACCAAGAATAATATATCTTCAAATATGATTGTGAAATTAGGACATTTCCAGAGAAACAGAAGTTAAGGGAATATGTGAAAACCAAACCAAACATACAAGAGTTATTAAAAGGAGACCTTTGATTTGAGAACAAACAACACCTGACCACAGCCTGAATCTAGGACACAAGATCGTACCAGCCAAATATCAACCTAGGAAATGAACTTTCAAGGACTATCCAAAACCAAAAGAAATAGGGAACCAGAAAGTTTAATCTGTAAATGACAACAACATCAGAACAATAAAAGAGGGAATAAACGGCATAGGTGTAGAACTTTCTAATGGAGGGGAAGGGAAGGCAATACCAAGTAATAATAGACTGGTTCAAACTAGGAAGATAAGGGTAAATTTCAAGGTAACCACAAAGAAAGTTAACAAACCTACTCAACAAAATAAGGAAGAAAAACATAAAGTCACCATAAAAACAAAATCTACAAAAACAAAAGAAATGAAAAAAATATCCACAAACAAAAGCAATTCAGCACAGGAGAGTAAGGGGAACAAAGAAAAAGTCAGCACTACAAAAAAAAGCACTACAAAATGACAGCAGTAAACTCACACCTATCAATAATCACACTGGACATAAATGGCTTAAATGCACCCATAAAGAGAAAGAAAGTGACAGACTGGATAAAGAAAGAAAAAACAGGATCCATCAATATGCTGTCTACAGGAGACACACCTTAGAAACAAAGATGTGTATTTATTAAAAGTCTAAGAATGGAAAAAAATACATCAAGCAAACAGCTACCAAAAAAGAGCAGTAGTGGCAATACTAATCTCAGATAAAACAGACTTTAAAACAAAATCCACCATAAAAGACAAAGAAGGACACAATCTAGTGATTAAAGGGATGATCCATCATGAAGACATAACCATAAAAACATCTGAACAACAGGGCTCCAAAATACACAAAACAAACTCTAACAGCCTTGAAAAGAGAAACTGGCAGTTCTACAATGATGGTAGGAGACTTCAACACACCACACTCAGTAAAAGACAGAACATATAGAAAGAAACTCAACAAAGATACAGAAGCTCTAAGGGCCACAATCAGCCAGCTTGACATTATAAACATATATAGAACACTCCAGCCAGCAGCTGCAAAGTACACATTCTTTTCCAATGCATATGGAACATTCTCCGGAATAGACCACATCTTAGGTCACAAAGCTACCCTCAACAAAATACAAAACACTGAGATAATACAAAGTATCTTCTCTGATCACAACACCATCAAAGAAGAAATTAATAAGAAGAAGAGCAAGGAAAAAAATCAATTACATGGAATCTGAATAACACCCTGCTTAAAAACCACTGGGTAATAAAAGAAATCAAAGATAGAATTGAAAAATTCCTAGAATCAAACAAAAATGAAAACACATCATACCAAAACCATTGGAACATAGCAAAGGCCGTGCTCAGAGGTCAATTTATAGCATTAGATGCACATATCAAAAAAGAAGAAAAGGACAAAATTAAAACATTAGCTACACAACTCAAACAAATAGAAAGAGAACTGCAAAATAAGCCCTGAGATGCCAGAAGAAAGGAAATAATAAATATCAGAGCAGAAATAAATGAAATAGAGAATAGAAAAACAATTGAAAGAATCAACAAAGCTAAAAGATGTTCTTTGAAGGATCAACTAAATCGACAAACCACTGGCCAAACTGACAAAAGAAAAACAGGAGAGAAAGCAAATAACCCAAATAAGAAATGAAATGGGGGACATTACAACAAACTCAACTGAAATAAAAAGGATCGTAACAGCGTACTATGAAAAACTATACTCCAACAAATTTGAAAACTAGAGGAAATGGGAAAATTTCTAGAAACACACTACCTACCCAAACTAACACAAAGTGATGTTGAAAATCTGAACAGACTCATAAAAAGAGAAGACATATAAAAGGTAATAAAAAACTTCCAACAAAAGAAATCACTGACCCAGATGGCTTCACTGGAGAACTCTACCAAACATTCAGAGAAGAGTTTACACCAGTAGTACATCAAACTATTTCAGAACATAGGAGACGAAAGGTTACTTCTGAATTCATTATATGAAGCCAGTATAACCCTGATACCAAAACCAGGCAAAGATATCACAAAAAGGAAAATTACAGACCCATATCTCTCATGAATATTAATTCTCAACAAAATTCTAGCCAATAGAATTCAGCATCATAAAACAATATAATACACCACCACCAAGTGGGATTCATACCAGGTGTTCAAGGATGGTTCAACATTACAAAATCAATCAATGTAATCCACTACATAAATAAAAGAATCACATGATCATCTCAATTGACAGAAAAGGCATTGGACGAAGTCTAACATCCATTCCTGATAAAAATTCTGAATAAAATAAGTATTGAAGGCAAATTCCTCAAAGTAATAAAGAGCATCTATACAAAACCAACAGTCAACATCATTCTTAATGGAGAGAGGCTCAAAACATTCTCCTTGAGAACAGGAACAAGACAAGGATGCCCTTTATCACCACTCCTATTTAACATTTTGCTGGAAGTCCTAGCGAGAGCAATAAGGCAAGAAAAAGAATTAAGGGCATCCAAGTTGGTAAGGAAGAAGTAAAACTGTCTCTATTTGCAGATGATATGATACTACGCATAGAAAACCCAAAAGACTCCACCAGAAGACTACTTGAACTAATTTCAGCAGAGCAGCAGGATACAAGATAAACATACAAAAATCAGTTGGATTCCTATACACCAATAAAGAGAATGATGAAAAGGAAATCAGGAAAATAATACCATTTATAATAGCCCCTAAAAAAATAAAATACTTAGGAATAAATCTAACCAGGGATGTAAAAAACCTATACAAAGAAAACTACAAAACACTACTGCAAGAAACCAAAAGAGATCTACATAAATGGAAAAACATATCATGCTCATGGAGAGGTAGACTCAACCAACATTGTGAAAATGGCAATTCTACCCAAAGCAATTTACAAATACAATGCAATTCCGATCCAAATACTAACAACATTCTTTAAAGACATGGAAAAAATAATCATTAACTTTATATGGAAAGGGAAGAAACCCCGGATAAGTAAAGCACTATTGAAAAAGAAGAATAAAGTAGGAGGACTTGCACTAACTGACCTCAGAACCTACTATACAGCTACAGTAGTCAAAACAGCCTGGTACTGGTACAATATCAGATACATTGACCAATGGAACAGAATTCAGAACCCAGAGAAAATTCATCTACCTATGGTCACCTGATCTTCAACAAGAGCCCAAAGTCCATCAAATGGGGAAAAGATAGTCTTTTTAACAAATGGTACAGGCAAAACTTCATGTCCATCTGCAAAAAAATGAAGCAGGACCCATACCCCACACCATATACAAAAACTAATTCAAAATGGATCAAAGACCTAAATATAAAGCCTAAAACTATAAAGATCATAGAAGAAAAAAATAGGATCAATGCTAGAGGCCCTAATACACAGCATTAACAGCATACAAACCATAACCAACAACACACAAACTCCAGAAGATAAGCTAGATAACTGGGATCTTCTAAAAATTAAACACTTATGCTCATTGAAAGACTTCACAAAAGAGTAAAAAGAGAACCTACAGACTAAAAAAAATTTTTTTGGCTATTACAAATTCGACACAGGCCTAATCTCTAAAATCTACAGGAAAATCCAACACTTCTACAAGAAAAAGACAAAAATTCAATTTAAAAAATGGGGAAAGGAAATGAATACACACTTTACCAAAAAAGACACTCAAGTGGCTAACAGACACATGAGGAAATGCTCACAATCACTAGCCATTAGAGAAATGAAAATCAAAACCACAATGGGATACCATCTCACCCCGGCATTAATGGCATGAATCAAAAAAAAAAAAAAAAAACTAATGTTAGAGAGGCTGTGGGGAGATTGGAATTCTTATGCACTGCTGGTGGGAATGCAAAATGGTAAAATCATATTGGAAAACAATATGGCACTTCTTTAGAAAGTTAGAAATAGAAATACCATACGATTCAGCACTCCCACTCCTAGGAATACATTCTAGAGCAATTAAGAGCCATCACACTAATAGACATATGCACATCCATGTTCACTGCAGCACTGTTCACAATAGCAGAAAGATGGAAACAACCTAGATGCCCATCAACAGATGAATGGATAAACAAACTATGGTACATACACACAATTAAGTACTATGCAGCGATAAAAAACAATGATGAATCTGCAAAGTATCTCACAACAAGGATGAATCTGGAGGACATTATGCTGAGTGAAATAAGTCAATCACAAAAAAGTCAAATATTGTATAAAACCACTACTATAAAAACTCAAGAGAAGGTTTACACACAAAAAGAAACAATCTTTGATGGTTACCAAAGGAGAGGAGTGGTGGAGACGGAAAAACACTAAACATACAATAGATAAGTGGTAACTTTGATGAAGGGTAAGACAGTACACAGTACTGGGAAGCCAGCACAACTTTACAAGGCAAAGTCATGCAAGCTCCATAGACACATCCAAACTGCCAGAGGGACTGAATTACTGGGCTGGGAGCTGTGGGGACCGTGGTCTCTGGTAACATCTAGCTCAATTGGCATAACATACTTTATAAAGAAAATGTTCTACGTTCTACTCTGGTGAGTAGCATCTGAGGTCTTAAAAGCCTGTGAGCAGTAATTTAAGATTAATAAAGTCTCACCCCATCAGGAGCAAGGGAGAAAGAAGAAAACTAAAGACACAAAGGAAAGATTAGTCCAAAAGACTAATGGACCACAACTACCACAGCCTCCACCAGACTGAGTCCAGTACAACTAGATGGCACCCAGCTACCACCACTGACTGCTCTGACAGGATCACAATAGAGGATCTGGGACAGAGCTGGAGAAAAATGTAGAACAAAATTCTGACTCACAAAAAAGACTTACTGGCCTGACAGAGACTGGAGAAACTCTGAGAGTATGGACCCTGAACACCCTTTTAACTCAGTAATGAAGTCACTCCTGAGGTTCACCCTTCAGCCAAATATTCGACAGGCCCATAAAACAAAATGAGACTGTTATGGATTGAATTATGTCCCCCCAAAAATGTGTGTATCAATTTGGCTGGGCCATGATTCCCGGTACTGTGTGGTTTTCCTATACGTTGTAGATCCTGCCTCTATGATGTTAATGAGGGAGGATGGGTGGCAGTTGTGCTAGTGAGGCAGGACTCAATCTACAAGATTGGATTGTGTCCTGAGACAGTCTCTTGAGATATAAAAGAGAGAAGTGAGCAGAGAGACAAGGTGACCTCATACCACCAAGAAAGCAGCGCCAGGAGCAGAGCCCATCCTTTGGACCAGGGGTCCCTGCCCAGAGAAGCTCCTAGTCTGGGGGAACACTGATGAGAAGAAGGCTGACAGAGAGAGAAAGTTTTCCCCTGAGCTGATGCCCTGAATTTGGACTTGTAGCCTACTTTACTGTGAGAAAATAAACTTCTCTTTGTTAAAGCCATCCACTTGTGGTATTTCTGTTATAGCAGCACTAGATGACTAAGACAGAGACTAAAGGGGCATATTAGCCCAGGGGCAAGGACTAGAAGGCAGGAGGGGACAGGAAAGCTGGTGATTGGGAACCCAAGGTCAAGAAGGGAGAGTATTGACATGTCATGGGGTTGGTAACCAATGTCACAAAACAGTATGTGTACTAACTGTTTAATGAGAAGCTAGTTTATTCTGTAAACTTTCAACTAAAGTACAATTTTAAAAAAATTGAAGTTTACGGTCAAGAAAACTGTACTCTGAAACACGTGGTATCGCCATGAGTTGGAATCGACTCTAGGACAATGGGTTTGGTGTCTGAGTCACGGAGAGAAAAATCTAAGCCAGCGTTTCCTAATAAGCTCTAGCAAAGTAGAGTAGAATTTATAAGATTCTAATTTCCTGTAGGGTCACTATGAGTCCGAATCAACTGGATGGCAATGAGTTGGTTTTTTTTTTTTTTCAATATCCTATCCATCACCAATAATTTTACTAACCAGGATTGTAACCAGTCCTGCTAATCAGTACTCCAGAGATAACAGTTTTGCTTATGCTGAACACAAAATATTCCCTACGCTATTCAACACTCAATATATATTTGAAGCTTTTGAATATATGCTTAACAATGAAACTTATTCCCCAAAAGATGACATTTTTTATTACTAAGAGAATTTTTCATAATTTCTAAAAATATGTATTTTAAAGTTTTTAACTCTAATGGGATAGAATACTAAGAGTAATAGTAGATTCTCCCTTTGGCTACACAGCTTCATTCTGCTTTAACTGCTATTATTTACCTCTCAGATTATGTTACTGGAAAAGAATAAAAGCCCATTATATAAAAAAAACCATTTGCAGTATTTATTGGTGTTGTGTGAACTGTTCTACGCATCAAAACAAATGGATAGCAGAGTTGTCCGTGATTGTCAGAATCCAGCACTCTTGGAATTGTGTCAAGAGGAATATAAAACAGGCAAACTCCCTGTCCAGCAAAAGCCCAAGTGTATCCCAGACTCAAATGAATTCCTCAGACTGTGAAACTCGCAATAATTAATCAGCATCACAGTATTCTGGTTCCAGTTAAAAATAAAACAACGTCTGACTATCTTTTTCTGCAGTGATAGTGCTATTTTTTTCTGAAGGTGGGGGAAAGAATACTTGAGTAACACGAATGAAAAGATTAACAATTTTTCTCTCAAAATATAGTTCCAAAAGAGAACAATTCTGTTGCTTTTTTTCCCTAGTCACTGTCTTCTGTTTATTTTTACCAACAGTATTTTAGATTTTACTTTGAAAGACATGTTTAAATTCTGTCAGCTCCAGTCAGAAGATGGAGAATTATGGCCAAAGCATATCTTTAAAGTCAGCGTGTTGGCATAGACATTGGCCAGCTTTCCTACAAAGGTGCTTTATGAATCATGAGTTAAGTAAATAGCATAATAAAAGTGCACACCTCTGGAAGTATACATCTACTTCCATTTGGGGGGAGAAATATTATCTAGTCTCTGAACTCTGAAACCATGGAAATAAGGTAAAACAAGGTTTGTCTTTATCCAAATCTACACATTCTTTTCTTCCCTTCTCTTTTTAGGGGAAATAATTTATTTACAACATGTTCTTCCTAGAATAGCCTGTGAAAGGCAACATCTAGTTTCCCCAATTCTCAAAAGAATGGTGAGCACATAAACATCCATTACTGCAATCCCCTGAAATAGAAGTGCAACAACTTTGATAACAATATATATCAAACAAAGAGAATGGGAAAAGCACACAAAGGTTAAAAGTAATGATGAAAGTTATTCTCAAAAGTTGTCTGAGAATATTTCTAAGTGCTTTTATTGTGCGAACAGTTGGTGGAAGTCTCCTGAATTTACTGCAGTGTTAAGCATAAGCACAACTTTATTTTAAACTTCCTCTCGTGTGGTTCCCCATTCCTTCTCCAAATTCTTTTATCTCCGAAATTTTCTTAAAACCAAAATTAGAGCTATGAAGAATTTAGGAAAACATGTTGAATCACAGAAGACGTAGTGTGTAACATCCATGCATAAGTTATTAGCAGAGGCGTGAATGAGGGCAATCTCACTCCTATGCAGTTCTGCTCAATAGTAATGGCTCATAGTTTTCCCTTCTACCATGCCCTACACCTCTGGGTGTCGTGAATCTCACCCTTTATTTCTGGGGCTTTCATTTTTCCGGCCATTGAAAGGGCCAGTTCCAAAGAGGGAAATTCAAGATGTTATAAAAGCCTCAGGTAGGTGTCAATGGAGGGTTCTCCCTGGGCATCAAAAGAAACAAATAATGCGGCTCCTTTACACAAACTATGGGAAGCTCATATGTCATTGAAACAATGATATTCACTCAGTTTCTCTCCATATAGTACCCTCAAGGAGGACTTAAGTCTCAGGTCCCATTTATGTCTCAGCAACCTACCCTTAATTTATTTCCTATCCAACTTTCCATCCCCTAACCCCAAGCCAAGGTGTATCTTTCCTAGGAGAAAACCAACCAAACCAAACCAACTGCCATGGAGTCTATCCTAACTCATGGCAACTGCATGTGTTTCAGAGTAGAAATGCGCTCCATAGGCCTTTCTTCCAATGTGCCTCTGGATGGATTCAAACTACCAACCTTTCAGTTAGTAGCCAAGCACTAAACTGTTTGTATCACCCAGGGGCTCCTTTCCTAGGGGAAGCCCCACTAAAAAAAATACATTTCCCATTTCCCAGACTGCTCTGCAGCTAGGTGGTGGCAAAACCAACTCTGGCTTATAAAATTTCAGTATACTCTGAGAATGTTTTGCTTTCCCCATCCTCCTCATTTCTTCCCTTCTTATTCCGTCTACTTAGCACATAGATGTGAGGCTTAATCAGCCATCTTGTGGCCATGAAATCATCAAGCAAATGAGAGCCAAAAACTGTAGATAATAGAGTAGAAAGATAGAGATTGCCTTGAATATTGATATCATAGAATTACTATGCAAGCCTAGAATGCTTTCTTCGGGACTTTTTTTTTTTTTAATAAATCTGTGTTTGGTTAAGCCACCTTTATCTGGTTTCTGTTACATGCAACCAAACACAATTCCTAATTGATATACTATTTCTCCTTTATCTAGTGTCTTAGGAAATGGGATAGTCGAGTCTTTCTCTCTTCTTTTTCCAATCTATTACTACAGAATTAAAGTCTGTGCTTGCTTCTTTCAAAATCTTCCTTTTTCTTTCTAAAAAGACCATTTTTATTTCAATAAAACTCAGTTCTTTTAATGTTGAATCTTTGGCATTTGAAAATATTTATTTTGATGTGAATTTTAGGAGCCTATTTTGGAAGTCATAAACTAAACAGCCATTGAGTCTTTCTCTTTACATTACAGTTGCAACCATCTTAATTCCCCTCAGAGCAATGTGGAAATTTCTGACAACTGGGGAAATGCTCATACACTAAGAATTATGATCAAGAAAACAGATTTTTTGAGTCAGGGCGAAGATGGTGGAGTAGTCAGACACTTCTGGTGGACCCACTTACAACAAAGACCCTAAATAACAAGTGAATTGATTATATGTGGCAATCTGGGAGCCCTGAACATCAAAGGCAGAGTTAAGGAACCGGGCTGAGTGGCAGGGGGAGGGAGAGACAGTTCAGAAGCAGCGAGGAGTTGCCAGACCTGACCCAGTGAGAGCCTGAGCCCTTCAGGCCTGATCAGCTTGGGGGTGAGCGGTGAGGCAGGCAAGCAGTGGTGCTCGGGAGGTGCGTTGTCCTCACCTGGAGAGACCCAGCAGCAGAGAGTCTACACGACCACTCAGAACCAGTGAGAAGCAGCCCTGGATCGGCAAAAGATAAGTAACTGCGTATGGCGTACCACATAGATCAAAAACATCCTCCTTAGGGAAAAACCTCTCTCTCATTTACCTCCCCACTCCCTGCTCTGCACTGGGTCCCAGACCAGCTTCAGCAACTGCTGAGTCCCCTGGGCCAGAAGTTGGATCTGTCACATGTCTGGAGCCATTCTTCCTGCCTTGGAGCATGAACAAATTAACAAACAGAGGAAAAAATAAACTGCCCTCCCCTAATCCAGGAATGCAAGGTAAGCACAGCTCCTTTGCCTAGGCACAGGCATAAGGGATCCACGGACTTTGAGTGCCGTTCCCCCTGCAGAGACTTGTGTAGGACCATCTCAACAGCATAGGCCCTCATTATCACAATATAACAGGGTATATACCAGAAGTCTAACTTCAACTGTTTCAGTTGTGAAGTGGCAGTTCTTGACATTTGACACTGCTTTGTCCATTAAGCAGGGTCTTCACCTACCCACATCAGGGGCCTGAGGACTGGTGGCTCCACCCATGCCACCTAGCCTCCTGCGATAGGGGCCCATGAATAACAGGTGCCCCCAGTCCTTACAGCCAACAGTATTAGGTGCTCATAGTTTGACTGCAAAACTCACCCACCCACGCATTGTAGGGAACAGGGACACAGCTTCCTCCTGGACACTCGGGGGAGGCCATCAGCTCCCTGCCTTGCTCAGAGTGTGTCCCCCTGCTATAGCCAGATGCTTGTGCCTGCACCAATCACCCATGCCTGTCTAGGACTGTAAGTGAAAGACGACACCACACACTTGGTGGCTATCTACCTGGGCACCTGAGCTGAATCCATACAGGAGGAGTGGGTGGACTCCTGAGATCACATACCTAGTAACAGCTCTAACCACCTGGTGACAGGACATTAGAGCTTCAAAGATTCTGGTAATCAAACTAGCTCATACGAGCAGCTTATTTGGGAATATCAAAACAAAACAAGAAGCTAGGACACAGTAAGCAAACATAAAACAAATAAATATAATAACTTATTGATGGCTCAGAGAAAACAGTCAATATCAAATCACTTAAACAGGCAATCCGTGATTGCTTCAGCAAGCTCTCAAAATAAAGAACCTAGAAATTTTCCAGAGGAGTAAAATTTATTGGAATTACCAGAGGTAAAATACAAAAGATTAAAATATAGAACTCTTCAAGAAATTGGGAAGGAAATTGGGCAATAGAGGAAATTAAAAAAATTATGGAAGAGCATAATAACAAATTTAACAGGCTGCAAGAATCCATAGAGAGCAATCAGAAATCCAGAAGATTAACAAGAAAATTTCAGAATTAGACAACTCAATAGAAAGTCATAGGAGCAGAATTGAGTCAATAGAAGTCAGAATTAGTGAGACTAAAGATAAACCACTTGACACCAACTTATTTGAGGAAAAATCAGAGAAAAGAATTTTTAAAAAATAAAGAAACTCTAAGAATTGTGTGGGACTTTATGAAGAGGAATAACCTACAAGTGATTGGAGTACCAGAATGGGGTGGAGGGATAACAGAAAATACACAGAGAATTGTTGAAGATGTGATCGCAGAAAACTTCCCTGACACCATGGAAGATAAGAAGATATCTATCCAAGATGCTCATTGAACCCCACATAAGGTAGATCCCAAAAGAAAGTCACCAAGACACATTATAATTAAACTTGCCAAAACCAAAGATAAAGGGAGAATTTTAAGAGAGGCTAGGGATAAACAAAAAGTCATCTACAGAGGAGAGTCAATAAGACTAAGCTCGGACTACTCAGAAGAAACCATGCAGGCAAGAAGACAGTGGGATGATATATACAAAGCCTTGAAAGAAAAGAATTGCCAGCCAAGAATTATACAGCCAGAAAAACTGTGTCTCAAATATGACGGCAAAATCAGGACATGTCCCGATAAACACAAGTTTAGGGAATTTGCTAAAACCAAACCAAAATTACAAGAAATACAAAAGGGAGTCCTCCAGTTAGAAAACCAATAACATCAGATAACAACCCAAACTAGAACACAGGACAGAGTAACCAGATATCAACCCAGATAGGGAAGTCACAAAAAATAAAACAAAGCTGAAACACTGAAAATAGGGAAACAGAGACGTCAATACGTAAAAGATGACAACATTAAAACAGAAAAGAGGGACTAAAAAATGTAGACATAGATTTTTCACATGGAAAGGTAGTAAAGGTGATATAAAGAAATAAAAGACTGGTTTAAATTTAGAAAAATAGAGGTAAATACTAAGGTAACCGCAAAGGAAACTAACAATCTCACACATCAAAATAAAAAACAAGAAAAATATAAAGACTCAGCAAATATAAAGTCAACAACAATGAAAAAAAAAAAAAAACACAAAGAAAAATGACTCCACACAGAAAATTAAGTGGGACAAAGAAATTGTCAACAACACACAAAAAAAAAGACATCAAAATGACAACACTAAACTCATACCTATCAGTAATTAAGCTGAATGTAAATGGACTAAATGCACCAACAAAGAGGCAGAGTGGCAGAATGGATAAAAAAAACACCATCTGTCTATATGCTGCCTATAAGAGACACATCTTAGACTTAAAGACACAAACAAACTAAAACTCAAAGGATGGAAAAGAATATATCAAGTGAACAATACTCAAAAAGAGCAGGAGTGGCAATATTAATATCTGACAAAATAGACTTTAAAGTAAAATCCACCACAAAGGATACGGAAAGAACCTATATAATGATCTAACGGGTCAATACACCAGGAGGAGGTAACTATAATAAATATTTACGCACCCAATGGCAGGGCTCCAAAATATGTAAAACAAACTCTAACGGCATTGAAAAGAAAGATAGACAGCTCCACAATAGTAGTAGGAGACTTCAACACACCACTTTTGGTGAAGGACAGAACATCCAGAAAGAAGCTCAACAAAGACACAGAAGATCTAAATGCTACAATCAACCAACTTGATCTCATAGACATATATCGAACACTCCACCCAACAGCAGCCAAGCATACTTTCTTTTCCAACACACATGAAACATTCTCCAGAATAGACCACATATTAGGCCACAAAGCAAGCCTTAACAAAATCCAAAGCATCGAAATATTACACAGCATCTTTTCTGACCATAAAGCCATAAAAGTAGAAATCAATAACAGAAAAAGCAAGGGAAAAAATCAAACACATGGAAACTGAACACCTTGCTCAAAAACTACTGGGTTATAGAAGAAATTAAGGATGGAATAAAGACATTCATAGAATCAAACGAGAAAGAAAACATATCCTACCAGAACACTGGGGACACAGCAAAAGCAGTGCTCAGAGGTCAGTTTATAGCAATATATGCACACATCCAAAAAGCAGAAAGGGCCAAAAATCAAATCATTAACCCTGCAACTGGAACAAGCAGAAAGAGAGCAGCCAAAGAAGCCCTCAGGTGCCAGAAGAAAGGAAGTAATAAGAATTAGAGCAGAATTAAGTGAAATAGAGAATGGAAAAACAATTGAAAGAGTTAACAAGTCCAAACGCTGGTTCTTTGAAAAGATCAGCAAAATTGATAAACCTTTGGCCAAACTGACAAAACAAAAACAGGAGAGGAAGCAAATAACCCGTATAAGAAATGATATGGGTGATATCACAACAGACCCAACTGAAATTAAAAGAATCATAACAGAATACTATGAAAAGCTGTACTCTAACAAATTTGAAAGCCTAGAGGAAATGGACAAATTTCTAGAAACTCACTATCTACCTAAACTAACACAAACAGAGGTAGAACAACTAAATAAACCTATAACAAAAAAAGAGATTGAAAAGGTAATTTAAAACACTTCCAACAAAAAAAAGCCCTGGCCCAGACAGTTTCACGGAGAATTCTACCAAACTTTCAGAGAAGAGTTAACAACACTACTACTAAAGGTATTTCAGAGCATAGAAAAAAAAAAAAAAGATGGAATACTCCCAAACTCATTCTGTGAAGCCAGCAGAACCCTGATACCAAAACCAGGTAAAGACTCCACAAAAAAAGAAAATTACAGACCAATACCCCTCATGAACATTGACACAAGAATCCTCAACAAACTTCTATCCAATAGAATTAAGCAACATATCAAAAAAAAAAAATTCACCATGATCAAATGGGATTTATACCAGATATGCAGGATGGTTCAACATTAGAAAAACAATCAATATAATCCATCACATAAATAAAACAAAAGAGAAGAACCACATGATCTTATCAATCATTGCAGAAAAGGCATTTGACAAAGTCCAACACCCATTCATGATGAAAACTGTCAACCAAATAGGAGTAGAAGGGAAATTCCTCAATATAATTAGGGGCATTTATACAAAACCAACAGCCAAAATCATCCTAAATGGAGAGACTTTGAAAGCTTTTTCCTTGAGAATGGGAACCAGACAAGATGCCCTTTATCATCACTCTTATTCAATGTTGTGCTGGAGGTCCTAGCCAGAGGAATTAGGCTAGAAAAAGAAATAAAGCACATCCAAACTGGTAGGGAATAAGTTCAAGAATCTCTATTTGCAGATGATATGATATTATACACAGAAAACCCCAAAGAATCCACAAGAAAACTACTGAAACTAATAGAAGATTTCAGCAAAGTTTCAGGATACAAGATAAACATACAATAATCAGTTGGATTCCCTTACACCAACAAAGAGAACTCTGAAGAGGAAATCACCAAATCAATACCATTTACAATAGTCCCCAAGAAGATGAAATACTTAGGACTAAATCTAACCAGAGATGTAAAGACCTATACAATGAAAACTACAAGACACTACTGCAAGAAACAAAGAGACCTGCATAAGTGGAAAAACATATCTTGCTCATGGATAGGTAGACTGAACATAGTGAAAATGTCAATTCTACCCAAAGCGATCTACAGATACAATGCAATCCTGATCCAAATTCCGATGGCATTTTTTAATGAGATGGAGAAATAAATCACCAACTTCATATGGAAAGGGAAGATGCTCCAGATAAGTAAAGCATTACTCAAGAAAAAGAAAAGTTGGAGGCCTCACACTACCTGATTTTAGAACTTATTATACTGCCACAGTAGTCAAAACAGCCTGGAACTGGTACAACAACAGATACATAGACCAATGGAACAGAGTTGAGAATCCAGACATAAATTCATCCACCTATGAGCAGCTGATATTTGACAAAGGCCCAAAATAATTAATTGGGGAAAAGACCGTCTGTTTAACAAATGGTGCTGGCATAACTGGATATCCACCTGCAAAAAACTGAAATAAGACCCATACCTCACACCATGCACAAGAACTAACTCAAAATGGAACAAAGACTTAAATATAAAGATCATGGAAGAAAAAATGAAGACATTGCTAGGAGCCTTAATACATGGCATAAACACAATATGAACCGTATGTAACAATGCACAAGCACCAGAGAGAGACTAGATTTAGATAACTTGGAGCTCCTAAAAATCAAACACTTATGCTCCAAAAGACTATACGCAAAGAATCAAAAGACAACCTACAGACTGGGAAAAAATTTTTGGCTACGACAAATCCAATCAGCATCTAATCTCTAAAATCTACAAGACACTGCAAAACCTCAACAACAAAAAGACAAATAACCCAATTAAAAAATGGGCAAAGGGGATGAGCAGGCACTTCACCAAATAAGACATTCAGGCAGCTAATAGACACATGAGGAAATGATCAGGATCATTAGCCATTAGAGAAATGCAAATCAAAACTACAATAAGATATCATCTCACCCAAACGAGGCTAGCATTAATCCAAAAAACAGAAAATAATAAATGCTGGAGAGGTTGTGGGGAGACTAGAACACTTATACACTGTTGGTGGGAATGTAAAATGGGACAACCACTTTGGAAATCAATTTGGTGCTTCCTTAAAAAGCTAGAAACAGAAGTACCATACAATCCAGCTATCCCGCTCCTTGGAATATATCCTAGAGAAATAAGAACTGTCACATGAATAGATATATGCACACCCATGTTCACTGCAGCACTGTTCACAATAGCAAAAAGATGGAAACAACCTAGGCGCCCATCAACAGATGAAGGGGTAAACAAATTATGGTATATCCACACAATGGAATACTATGCAACAATAGAGAACAACGATGAAGCCATGAAACATAACATGGAGGAAGCTGGAGGTCATTATGCTGAGTGAATTTAGTCAGTCACAGAAGGACAAATATTGTATAAGACCACCATTAGAAGAACTCAAGAAAAGGTTTAAACACAGAAGAAAACATTCTTTGATGGTTACAAGGGTGGGGAGGGAAGGTGAGGGTTATTTACTAACTAGATAGTAGGTAAGAATTATTTTAGGTGAAGGCAAGGACAGCACACACTACAAGGGAAGTCAGCACAACTGGACTAAACCAAAGCTAAGAAGTTTCCTGAATACAATCAAACATTTCAAGGGACAGAGTAGCAGGGGTAGGGTTCTGGGGGCCATGCTTTCAGGGGACATCTAGGTCAACTGGCATAACAAAGGTGATTAAGAAAATGTTCTGCATCCTACTTTGGTGAGTGGTGTCTGGGGCCTTAAAAGCTTGCAAGCGGCCATCTAAGATGCATCAATTGTTCCCAACCACTTGGAGTAAAGGAGAATGAAGAACACCAGAGACACAAGGAAAGTATTAGCCCAAGAAACAGAAAAGGCCACATAAACCAGAGACTTCATCAGCCTGAGACCAGAAGAACTAGATGGTGCCTGGCTACCACCAATGACTTCCCTGACAAGGAACACAACAGAGAGTCCTGGATGGAGCAGGAGAAATGTGGGGTGCAGAACTCAAATTCCAGTAAGAAGACCAGACTTAATAGTCTGACTGAGACTGGAGGAACCCTGGAAAGCATGTCCCCTGGATTCTCTGTCAGCCCAGAACTAAAACAATTTCCAAGGCCAACTCTTCAGACAGGGATTAGACTGGACTGTGGGACATAAAGTGATACTCGTGAGGAATTTGCCTCTTAGCTCAAGTAGATACAAGAGACTAAATGGATAACTTCTGTCCGGAGGTGAGTTGGGAAGGCAGAGAAGGTTAGGAGCTGTTTGAATGGACATGGGTAATCAGGGGTGGAAAGGAGGAATGTGCTGTCACAGTATAGGGAGAGCAATTAGGGTCACATAACAATGTATGTATAAATTTTTGTAAGGGAAAAAATAAAAATAAAAAAATAAATAAAAATACATTTCCCTCCAAAAAAGAAAACAGATTTTTTAAAAGATATTGTATTATGCATACTAAAAATAAGACAGGCTTACAAATTGATTCTGAGCTCTTTTAAGTTATTCTTGTTAAAGTCAGTAAGTTTGGTTTTCTTTTTATCCTGTAATTCAGGATTATATGTTTGTCATGGAGAGAGATAAGATACCTAAGCTTGTATTTCTCTACACATGTACTTCCCTAATGAATGAGTATTCACTTGAAGACTATTTTGTGGTGGCTGCCAAGCCCACCGGACACCAAAGTTGGGAGACTTCTAGAAAACAATATTGGGTTATACTCAAACCCTAAAGAAGCATCCTGAGCCACAGGAATTTAGTGGTCCAGAGTTTTGACACAGCAATCAATGTGTAAAACATAGTGGAACATACAGAACCTTATTTCTCTAGACTATTCAAGAGAGCTTAGTATAATCTTACAAAACCAGACCATATAGACAATGTTTAATTCTACTCCTTCTAGAGTGTTATTCTGCTACAGTTGAGAGAACAAAAAGGAAAGCTATCTCAAGAGCATGAATCAGCATCTTAGAGGAGAAGGTGGCAGTTCTGGGACACTAAGTTCTATAGGATGGTGCCTACCAAAGCTGTTGATTCTTAAATCACAAAAAGTGTGAAGGATCACTAGGAAAGGTGATAAACTAAAGACTGCAAACTAAGGACACCTTCCTAATCAATGGCTTTTGGGAATCACACATCCTCAGCATCTGTCTCTTGAAAGTGAGAAGGAAACATATCAAATCTTGATGTTTATATTACTCGTGAGAAAAAAATAATTTCCCATGACATACTTGGTGGAGAATAAGGTAATAATCTAACAGGTCATCTGGGATGAATGGAATTTCAGATACTTAGGGCAAGGGCTCAAACTACTAACCCTAATTTTATAGTTCCTCTGATTCATAGGAAGAAGTAAGAACATAAAATTGTGGGAAACAAAATAGCAGTATTTAATCTTTAATGTAAATGTCTGTAAACTTGGGAAATTATAATGTCACACTACCATACTATTCATCTTGCCTTGGATTGTGTTCTTCCATAACTCTTTGTAAAAAAGAAATTCTTGTCTTCTGTCAATGCAAAGACTGCAACTTTTATATCCTCTGTATGACAAACATAGTTCTAGGGACCTAGTAGACCCTTATCAAACAATTTTTGTTTCTATTTCGAAGACTTTCGATTTCATGTTTGAATAGTGAATTTTTCTTGTTAATAAAGCCACAATTAATCTGTTATAAAAATGACATGGATAACACTAAGACTTCCAACTCTCTCCTTTTAACTTGTCAAGGCATTTCCTACCTCTAATTACTGCAATTCCATTTTATAGTCATTCTATTTAGCTACAGTAGTTTGTGCCCTCTCACTGAAATGTGGGTCTTTTTTCAAATGTTTCATGAAACTTCTGACGTAACATTTATTATTCTTCTGTTTCCTCTTACCTTCTAAACTTGCATTCCTACCAAGACTTCCATTTACTGTGAACCCCAGACCTTACTAACCTGAGATCCTAAGCTAAGGTTGCATCTACCAGTTTCCGCCCACTCCTGCAGGAGCTCATGCGCCCTAAACACATCTACCAATTTCCTCTGAGAATACCGAGTGCACTGCCACATGTCTGAAGCGGCGCTCTCGTCCTCTTTATCCCTGGCCTTCCTGTTAAGCTTTAATGCCTCTTGCTCTGTTGCTAATGGCCTCTAGTGGATGCTAAGGGCCTCCGATGGCCTCCAGTGACAGTTACTCCTACCTCAAGTAAGAGACACATTTCTCCATTTTCCACTTTGTACCAAGCAATAAACAGCCTTTTCCTAATTACCCACAACCTAGTAAAAAAAAACAGATTGCAAGTTTATGAAAAAAAAATATACTCACATAGAGCAAATTCTGATACTGAGATTAGCTTTGCTTTTGCAAGCAACATTTTCTGGGAAAAGGAAAGAAAGAAGGGTTGGATAGAAGGAGATGTTGGGCTGCAATACAGTCTCAACAAAGTACTCAGTCAATTCCATGGGGGTGCTCTGGAGCTGGGATGGCTCTTCAGAGTTGTCCAGAGTTGGGTTAAGGGCACCAAGCCTTTATATTCCATCATCAACCAGTCACTGGATATAAGATTCCCTGGAAGGTGGCTGACCTAGGGCTTGATAACTCCTCAGCTGAGACAATTCCAAAAGGAGTTGACAGCTGACAATTGTCTATCAGCATCACACCTTGCAGAGGGAGGAATAAAGCCTTTATTCCTGGAAAGGAATTTGGGCAGCTCATTGGCCCATAACATACTTCTATAAACTATTTATTGAGGTATAACATATAAAACATATATAATGTCTACACAAACATCTAAGTTTTTCTTTTCTCAGTATGATACTGTAATCAGCTCTTCTTCCTATATTAGGTTTATATTCTGATTTGTTCCTTTCATAATTTTTCTGTCTTCACTTCAGCTTGGATAGTTTTTATTGAACTGTATTCAAGTTCACTAACAGTGTCTTCCACTGTATTCAGTTTGCTGTTAAACCTACTCAAAGTGCTATAATGTCAGATATTATATTTGTATTTCTAAATGTTGATTTTATTCTCTTTTATAGATTATAATTCTCTGTTGAAATTCTCAATCTTTTATCCATTTTTGTTCATCTTTTCCTGTATTTTTTGACACTTACAATATTTACTGTAAAGTCTTTGTTAGCAATGTCCAATACATGGATTATGTTAGTATCTGCTTCAATTGTCTATTTTGGCTTATGTTTATTGGTCATATTATTTTACCTTTTCATATTCCCATAATTTTTATTATATATTCAACCTTGTGAAAAGAAAATAATGGTAAAACCTAATGACTATGGTATTTCCCCCAGAGAAAGCTATTCCTTTCCCCTTTCCAATCAATAAGTTGAAAAGTTACTTAAATCCAACCAGGGATTTAGCTAAGTCAGGTGTGGGTTTCAGTCTTAGTAAAACACAGTCCACCATTTGTCCAAAAATGTTCCTTTGGCATGTGCATTCTGGACTTTTGTTTTAGACCTTGGAATGTCTTGATTCTTTAGTACTATAAAAACAATGGAAGATTCAGTTCTGCCCTTTTTATATTTTGAGCTTACCTCTGTAGTTTCCTGATGCATACTGCTTCAAATATATATCAAATATATTCATTTGGAGACTGGACATATCAAGCCTCCTCCCTCTAGCAGGACTTTGTCTCTAAGTATGAGGAAACTACAAGAAATTTCATCTTGCCTTTTAGAAGTTCTTGACCTAGTCCCCAAGCTTATCATGCCACCCATATCAACAAATGTCCCAAAGAAACAAGAACAGTGCTTTTGAGTCTCCTCTGGATTCAAACAATTGCACTTGCTTATACAATTATCAAAAGATCCAATTTTTTCCCCCTTAGCAGAATACCTTTCTTTAGGATAAAGTTGATCTTTTTCCTGCACAGAGCAGGCAAATGTGCCCAGAGAAGAAAACCACTGACAATCATGAACTCATCTAGGAAAGGTTCTTTCCTCTTCAAATTTTTTCAATCTATTCTTAGTTATATAGCTCTCAGCTGCATAGCTCTACAATATCTTTAAAAGCATAATTTTGCAATTTATCTCATTTTTTTAAATTAGCTATTGTGAGATTGTGGTCCTCTCTTGATCTATTACATCATGCTTGTGGGCAGAATTTTAAGTTCATTATATTTAAACTAATAAATGTATGATTAATTATTTCAAATCCATGTAAAGAAACAGAATTATAAATGTCTTAAAAAGCAATTGGCATTACCCAACTACCCATGTCTAAAGTGGCCAAGATATGGCCACTCTCCAAAACATACAACTCAGAAACCAGTGGACACATTTATCATGGCACTAGTTGGGTATACCTGGGGTGAACATATACCCCAATCATCCCTAAGCAGTCCCAGTTGATACCTATAATCCTCTTGTAACTGTAAGCAGTGCCCCCTTTCATACACAAATGTATCCTGGGTTAGGTGATACATTATATCCCACTATATATAGCTTAGTTTATATATGAATGTGAGGCATACAGAAAGATAGCATTCTTATTTTCACTGCCCCTCCCTCAAATTTAGTGTATGTCATTAGACATAACTATTAACACCCCAGTATGCTGGGGTTTCTGAACCATGGCTGTGTTAAAGCATAATTTGCAAAAAAAAAAAAAAAAAAAAAACAGAGCAAAATAAGTAACTCTTATATTCTAAAAATTGTTTAATAATCCAGACCTGTCACTTCAAAATTTTTTGTCTTCTATTGTGTGTCTGTAGCTTTAAGAAAGGCACTAACAAAAGTTCACTGCTATTAATACAACCTTACACTCCATGGGTGAAATTTGGTTCAGTCCTATTAAAATATTTTTACATTTGATCATAAACTGTTTATGGTTTTAAGACATTTAGATATATACTATTTTTCTCTTAATATCATAGATACTTGAAAAACAGAGCCAGAAAACAACTTTGGACTTTTCATCATTTTTATAGGTAGTACATAAAACATGTTGTGCTCAATGCTCCATAGAGTGAAGTTTGGAAATGTGACGGAATTATTGCAGATGACAAATTTTTTGTCCCTAAAACATGCTTGGTACATTGGAGCAAACCTTGTTGGTTAAATCACTTGAGCCTCAAGTTTTTCTTAAAGTGTCTCGATATGCTTTTGACTTATACCATCTGTTATCTACTGAAAAAATTATTTTACTTTGGAAGGTATTCATCAAATTATAGGTGACACATTTGTTTGAGACTATACCAGACCATCTGGTTCTATAAAAATGTGTTTCTAAAAAAATACCATCATCCTATCTCAGCTACACCATCTGTATTTTTCAGAAGCTCTTTTTGTTACACTCCAAAAACAGAAACACATGATATTTTTGGCTCCTGGCTAAAGAAATAAAGGAAAACATTTACAAAGAGATTTTTCTAAGCACCATGATATTTTACAACTATTCACTAAAAGAATAAGTAGGTATCCAAAATGGTGTATGGAGAAGAAAGCAAGGAGGCATGGTGGGCTCAGTGAGTATTTCATATCCTGAACAGAAAACCACTAAAACAAAGAGCTGTGTATGCGATTCTATTTGTAATCACGAAAACTACATTTTCACTTTACAGATGTATTCTCATGCTTATTACCGTCTTGCAATTGCTAGTTGATGTTGTAAAAAGTTATTTTCTTTTCCTATTTATTTATTGAAACTTTCACCTCTGATTTTCTGTTTGATTTCAGTAATTTTGCTAAAGGGCAAATTTTCTCCCACTATAAAATAGGCCACAACATAAAGAAAACAAAAGTCTTCACAACTGGACCAAGAAGCAACATCATAATACATGGAGAAAAGATGGAAGTTGTCAAGGTTGGCATTTTACTTGCATCCACAATCAATGCCCATGGAAGCAGCAATCAAAAACTCAAACAACGCATTGCGTCGGGCAAATCTGGGACAAAAGACCTCTTTCAAGTATTAAAAAGCAAAGATGTCACTTTAAGAACTAAGGTGCGCCTCACCCAAGCCATGGTGTTTTCAATCGCCTCATATGCATGGGAAAGCTAGACAACGAATAGGGAAGACTGAAGAATTATGGTGTTGATGAAGAATATTGAATATACCATGGACTGCCAAAAGATGAACAAATCTGTCTTGGAAGAAGTACAGCCAGAATACTCCTTAGAAGCAAGGATGGCAAGACTACATCTCACATACTTTGGATATGTTATGAGGAGGGATCAGTCCCTGGAGAAGGACATCATGCGTGCTACAGTAGAGGATCAGTGAAAAAGAGGAAGACCCTTAATGAGATGGATTGACACAGTGGCTGCAACAATGGACTCAAGCATAACAAAGATTGTGAGGATGGCGCAGGACCGGGTAGTGTTTTCATTCTGTTATACATAGGGTCATTATGAGTCAGAGCTGACGTGACAGCACCTAACAACAACAACATAAACTAGGCCAGTATCTATTCCTTACCAAAACAAAGTTTCTCCAAATCAAACCAATTTTTTTTTTTTAAATACTGTGAACTAGAGCCATGGTGTTCAAACATTCGTTCTGCACAGTACATCTCACCAGTCTTCCCAAGTGGTGCTAAACCACCATCAGAGAAAGAAGCAGCCCAATTTTTCCATTAATGATATTCATATTTCACCACATTTAAGTGGCATATTACTCATGTATTCCTTAATAACTATTTACTGTGCTTTTACTATGTGGGAAGCACTTCTAAGCTCTTAGGATTTAATAATGAACGAATAGTCATGACCCTTGTCCATGAGGAGCTTAAAGTCTAGTAAGTGAGAGAGACATTAATTAAATATCAATCCTTATCAAATGCAATATTGCAGCTATAATGAGAGTTATGAAGGGGTGAGGTACATTATGAGTGGGCAAAACGGAAATAGGAATTAGTCATAAATGTCACAGTTGTTCTCTCTGAGGAAATAATGCATGAGATGTGATATGAAGTATGAGCAGGAGTTAAGTCAGTCAAGAGGGGAAGGAAGAGCATTGCAAAGGTAAAAATAGCCCCATGCTTAACTTGGCTTGGACAGAACATTTAGTGCAATATAATTCACTATTTGTGTCTGGGAAAGAGTTAACATTCTTGATAAAATGTTGATGCAATATTCTGATTTTAATTGGTTTAGAGACTTTTTGGGAAACTAGTAACCCAGGTGGACTGTCAGTTGACCTTTAACCAGATATTCTTTTCTTTTTCTATCTAGTCCATTTATGGTTATAGAACCACTCGTTTCCCATAAATGTCACTATCAAGAGAAATCTCTAAATTGCCTGCTTTTCAATTGCAGCAAGTTTGTAACAAAATGTTGACACAAATTCATAATTTTTGTCAGAAGAGTTTTTACAGCAGTTTTGGAGGACTCATCAAAATTAGCCTTCTCAAAAGGCCCCACCAGGGTGGAGGAGATCAAAGAACAGTGCAAGCATGCTGTTGAGATCCTTTGCATTGCTCTGACCTCTCAGTACCTGAGCTTCAGTTGGGAAGGTTTTGCTGAGATGAGAAGAAGACTCAGTTTCAGAGTCTTCATGTGTCAAAGTCCAAAGGCCATCACATTACTTTTCTATTGCTGCCTTAACAAATTACCACAAATATAGCAGCTTAAAGCAATACAGATTTACTATCTCACAATAGTTCTTTGCATCAGAAACCCAAATATATGTGGCTCAGCTTGGACCTCTGCCCAGAGTCTCAAAAAGCTGAAATCAAGGTGTCAGCAGGGTTGAGTTCCTTTCTGGAAGCTCTGGGAATGAATCCACCCCTAAATTCATTCAGGTAGTTGGCTGAATTCTGCTCATTGTGGTTACAGGACTGAGGTCACAGTTTCTTTGCTGGCTGTCAGCTGGGAGCCTCTCTCAGCTCCTTAATTCTGCCTGCATTCCTCCTTGCGTTGTCCCCTCCATCTTCAAACCAGCAATACTACATCAAGTTCTTCTCACAGTTCAAATCTTTCTGACTTCTGTTTCCAGCCTGAGAGAGTTTTCTGCCTGTAAGGGTTTGTTATCAGATCACCCAGATAATCCAAGATAATCTCCCCTTTTAAGGTCTATAACCTTTATTGTATCTGCAAAGTCCCTCTTGCCCTGTAACATAACCTATTCACAGGTCCAGGGATTAGAGTTTGGGCATCTTTGTTGGCGGTGCATTATTCAACCATTTTTAAAGAAGATTGTCACATTTGCTTTTGAGACATCTTGCCATCCAAAGTAAAACCTTGAAAAAGTGGTTTGAGTCTATAGTTTGGGTCCTATCAGTAACCTCCCGAGTGACAACCTAGAGAAGTGGTTAGACAATTAGATTATTTTAGGGACCGCCCAGAAGGTAAACTAAATATGGTACCTTAACTTTCTGGTCAATGGTTTTTACTCTGAGAAATTTTATGGATGTTTGAGGAGTTCCATGACTGTATTGTCTTCAGCCCACGGGGTTATTTATTCAGATATACTTGTGTCTACCTTTTGGCTAGTATGTTATATTTGGCTCAGACGCCTCTAAATGCCTGCCTGTTTAATTAAGAGGCTGCTTGTAGGACTTTGTGTTGTGGTCAATGAGATTCTTCGAGAACCTTCTAGATATACAGCTACCCATTTGCTTAACTTCTGGTTTTAGGATTCCTTTACACTGTTACAAATTATTGAGGACCTCAAACAGTTTGGGTTTTTTTTGTTTTTTTTTTTTTTTTGAGGGTTATACCCATTGATTATCACCACCTAACAAATAAAACTTAAGAAAATTTAAAAATGTTTATTCATTTTATAATAATAATAAAGTAATTTCATACTAACATAATAAAATATTTTTATAAAAAAGAACTAAAATTTCCCAAAACTAACAACATATTTAGTAAGAAGTCATATTATTTTACTTTATTGCAAAACTCTTTAACGCCTGATTTAACAGAAGATGGCTATATTCTCATACTTGCTTCTACATCTAATCTGTAGCAATAATTGTTTTGGCCTAAGTAATGAGAAAATCTGACCTCACACAGACATATAGTTGGAAAAGGGAGGAGTTTTTAATGGTGTTTCAGATGTTCTTCTTTGACACAAAAACTCAACAAGTGGTAGTTTTTAAGATTAGTTGTCATGTAGAATCTTGATGCCATACGCCATAGAAGGTATCTTTTTATGATTTTCTAGTATCATGTATTGGTCATTTGGAAAATATTGATTCACTGAGTTATACCAAAACAACTAAAACCAAACCTCTTGCCATCATGTTGATTCCAATCGATAGCGACCCTATAGGACAGAGTAGAACTACCCCATAGGGTTTCCAAGGAGCAGCTGGTGGATTCGCACTGCTGACCTTTTGGTTAGCAGCCAAATGCTTCACCACTGCACCACCAGGCCTCCCAAATATTGACAAATTTTATTATAAAATAACAACTAAAAATCACTTTTATCAATATCATAACCAATCTCATCAGTAAAGTATTATGAAACTGTCAAACTCCCAGTAGCAGATACAAGTTTTCTAAAGTTCTAATTTTTACTTGGAAGTTCAAATTTTATTATTGGCAAAAAATACCGTTAGATGTTTACCTTGAAGTAAGAGACTTCATTCATTTTCTAAGAAGTGTTCTGCCCACTACCCAAGTCTGAATAATCTAAGTTTTTCTTTCAAGTGAAAATGGAAAACGAAAAAAAAGAATAAAAAAGAAAAAAGGTGCTAATTCAGCTTACCATTCAAACGATTGTTTTCCCTGACACAGCCATCATACTCTGATATGCAGCAGAAGTGTTTTACACATACTTCCTATTTTGCCAAATACAGTATTTCAAAGATGAATATTTATGAATTAATGTTTAATAAAACTAATAATTTCTACTAAAACGAACATTCTTAAGTGCAAGTGGCATTTTTTTAAACTGGTAGTAAACAACAAAAACACTAGGACAGTTTGATGACAGAAGTTTTATTCTCCATCGCTTTTGTACCATCAGTTCAAATGTCAACACAGTGAAAAAAGATGAGTAATATCCTAATATTATTATGAAAATAATTTTGCTCGTTTGGATTTCCTGAAAGGCTCTGTGTCATGGTTTGAATCATGTCCCCCCAAAAATGTGTGTATCAGTTTGGCTAGGCCATGATTCACAGAATTGTGTGGTTGGCCTCCATTTTGTGATTGTAATTTTATGTTAAAGAGGATTAGGGTGGGGTTGTAACACTGCCCTTACCTAGGTCATATTCCTGATCCAATGTAAAGGGAGTTTCCCTAGGGTGTGTCCTGAACCACCTTTTACCTTACAAGAGATAAGAGAAGCAAGCAGAGAACTGGGGACTTCATACCACCAAGAAAGCAGTGCTGGGAGCAGAGCACGTCCTTTGGACCGGGGTCCCTGTGCCGAGAAGCTCCTAGTCCAGGGGAACACCAAAGAGAAGAAGGCCAACAGAGAGAAAAAGCCTTCCCCTGGAGCTGATGCCCTGAATTTGGACTTTTAGTCTACTTTGACTGTGAGTAAATAAAGTTCTCTTCGTTAAAACCATCCACTTGTGGTATTTCCATTATGGCAGCACTAGATAACTGAGACACTCTGGATCCCTCAGAGGTCTATTTATGGACCACACTTTAGACTCTTTGGCTTAGAGAATCTCCAAAAGTGAAGGGTAACATTTTAGGGTTTGTCATGGGTGTGCCCCTGATTCAAAACAAATAGATCCACCATCCAAGGGCACACAAAAGGACATCTTAAATATTTATGCATTATTAGAAAAAGCTCTCAAATACTTAAGAACATGGAACTATTAAACTAGACATAATTTGGATTTACAAAAGTGCATTAGTTATCTACTTTAAGTAACAAATGACCCCAAAATTTAAAGAATCAAAAAAATAATGATTTGTTATACTATATATTTCCACAAGTTGACTGAACAATTCTTCTGTTGGTTTTCCCTGAGCTTACTCATCCAGTCCATTCAGCGAGAGGGCCAGCTGGGCTGGAAGATCCATGATGGTCTCACTAACATGTCAGGCAGTTGGTGCTGGTTGTGACTATGGTGTCTTGGTTCTCGTTTAGTTGGTCTTTCGTCCTTCAATAGGTTAGATTGGCTTCCTTACATGTCAATCACAGGGCAACTTTCCAAGAGAAGGTAAAGGAGAAATTGCCACATTCTAGTAATCAAAGCAAGTCACAAAACTTGAAGGAAGGTTTTGCAGAGAATATGTGGCCATATTTCATTTTCACAAATGACTACTGAAGGTCTCTTTTAATATGAATAAAACAAATCATATTAAGGAGCTTCTCAAATAAATGGTGAAAAATTTTCTGATAGTCAATGTCTTCCATATAAGACAACACAAGTCTCAACTGTGAAGTCCTTTTAAAATAGTGTTTATTCTCCAAAGAAAATATACAAATGGCCAAGAAGCACAACTTAAACAAAAATTAAAACTTTTAACCAATGTAAAGAGTGGTCTAAGCAGTAATAAAAAGCAGGTAAATCTCTCAACCATAGAAAAAAATTTAAAACCCCCATTCCCATAGATGGAGCCCGATGGTGCAGTACTTAAGAGCTACAGCTGTAAGCAAAAGGTTGACAGTTCGAATCCACCAGCCTGTCCTTGGAAACCTTATGGGGCAGTTCTACTCTGTTCTCCAGGGTCACTGCGATGGTTAAGATTGCGTGCCAACTTGGCTGGACCATGATTCTCAGTGTTTATGTGTAATCACTCCCATGATGATATCTGCTGTGAGCAGCCAATCAGTTGAAGGAGAGTTTCCTTGCGTGTGTGGCCTGCATCCAAAAATATAAGCAGACATTCTGGCTTTTGCCCACTCTGGATCTTGCAGCTAGCTCCTGTTCGTATAACCTCCGATTCTTGGGACTTGAGCTAGCACCTTATCTGCTGAACTTGGGATTCATCAATCTTCACAGCCTGTGCTTAAGAGCCCTGCTCTCTGACCTGCCGATCTTGGGTTTGCCAGCCCCTGCAGCTACATGAATCAGGAGAAGCCTCTAACCTGATCCATAGACTTGGGACGTTCCAGCCTCTACAACCACGTGAGCTATTTCCTTGATATAAATCTTTCTCTATATATATATTTATACACTTCACACACTGGTTTTGCTTCTCTAGAGAACCCACCCTAAGACAGTTGCTATGAGTCGGAATTGACTCAACGACAACAGGTTTGGTTTTGGTTTATTCCCATAAGATATAATGCTTACTTCCCCTCAACACAGTAAACTTTCTAACAAAGTCCTTATAAAATCCAGTAATAATTTATTTAGTACAGAGGAAATTATAACCCTAGCCACTAAAAACACACACACACACACATACTAGGTCTAATCTCCTACAGATTAAAGACACTCCTCTAATTCCCATGTAATCATTTCTAGATATGTCACCAAAAGCTACACTGTTTTCTTAAAATGCTATGACTTGCATTTACTGCTGTTAGTATTTTTCTTAACAGGATAATTCAATGAATCTCAAACCAACAATACAGATTTCTTTGTTTCCTTTAGAAATTAAAATTTCACCATTTGCACTATTTAAAACTAACTTTAACAATAAACAAAATTATTACAATGATAAAACTTACAGACGCTATATATTATCTGTTATAATTCACCCTACTATTGCATCTTATGCTATGTTTCTGTTAAGCCTTGTATTCCAACATTAGATACTATGCCACTAAAAAACTCCTTAAAACTAAAAAAAAAAAAAAAAACCCAAAAAACTCTATTTTTAAATGATCTTATGGAAAACTTAATAAAAACCTTCATGTTACATTTTCGAATTAATGATCTCACTGTGAAACTAAAAAAAAATTCAAACAAAACAAAATATTAACTCTCATACTACAGTAGCTTTGTCACAGTCAGACACACAAATCAAAGCTGTATCACAAATTATTAACAACATTAATAAACAGATCATATCACGAGCATCTTAAGCAAAGCTATTAAGCAAAAACAAATAAATAATTAAATATTAGACAGCAACTTAAAAATCTAGAAATTAAAACACAATGTGATATCCTACAAACTAATTACAATATATAATACTTTAAGAAAAACTGTCTCACATATCTACCAATAATAAGTATATATTGGAAACCTTCTATAACAGACAATCTCTCTAAATCTAAATTAATGTCAACTCAAAATTCTAACTCTAAAAAACGATATTGTGAACTCAGGTTATCACACTATAGTGATACTCCAGTTTCTAAAGGTAGAATGGATGCTTGGAGCCTAAAAACCACCTCTGTATATAGAAGGCATACACGTCCCATCTGATCAGTTATTAGAATATCTAGGATATCTAGATAACTCCTGACAACATTAATGATCCAGATGTTCAAATTCTATGACTATGATCTTAAAGCCTGAACAACTAGTTGTCTATAATTTCAGAAACTGTACCTTTGTAGCATGCTCCAAAAATGCTGATAATTCTAACTTATTAAACAGATGACAATAATGCAGAATATCCCTTTCAAGATTGCATTAAATTAATGAATACTCTGAATATTACTGTTAGAGATAAAACATACTATTCCTGGTACATACAGGACAATAATAATAATTTACTCATAATATCTATCATCTAACCAAACTAAATACTTCTGCAATTAATGTAAAATCAACCCTGGATAAATATGATTAGGTGAGCAACTATTCGAAGCAGTACATGAAGTGTGTACAATCCATAATCCAAAAGGTAAATAAAGAACAAAGGACAAGTTTCCAAACATAATTACTGGCTTAAACATAACATTTATGGCATCTCTCCATACCTTAAAATGTGCTGCTAAGGCTTGTATCCCTATAAATGTGATAAAAATAATGTTTACCTGAATGAAAAATTGTCAAGAAAGTTTATTTAGATGGTTAAATAAGGTAAGCTTTTGTAAATTTTGGAAATGAATTTTAAGCCATATTAAAAAATTTTGTTTTCATTATACTAATTACACTTGGAATATTTTGGATAAAACTTGCTCTAAATAGATTGTGTGTGAGAATTTGAATATAAAATGTGATTTGAGATTAAGGAATGGATTGTTATGTATGCTTTCTTTATGCTCTCAAATCACATCTGAGTCTGTAATGTTCTTAAAACACATGTGTAAGTCACTAGTATGTATGCTTCTATAATGCTTTTTACACTGTTATGTTTTTATGTTTTTAAACACCTATTTATAAGTCACTTATAATGTGAAGTTCTAAATAGAGAATTTATGAACTTAGAGAGATATATATATTTCTAAACGCTCTTTAGCTATTAACTATAAGTTGTTATAAAGTTGTTCTAACTTTGAAAATAGATACCAGAATTACGTGACCAAAAAACCAAACCCACTGCTGTCAAGACGATTCCAGCTCACAGCAATCCTATAGGAGAGAGTAGAACTGCCCCACAGGGTTTCCGAGGCTGTAACTCTTTACTGAAGTAGACTGCCAGATCTTTGTCCTACTGAGTGGCTGGTGGGTTCTAACCAGCGAGTGACCTTTTGGTTAGCAGCCCAGCGTTTTAACCACTGCACCACCAGGGCTCCTTAGAAGTATGTGAAGTGAGTCATAAATAACTTCCTTAAATTGGGCTGTGCACCTGCCCTCTGTGATATCGGAATGTAACATTAATCAAATCTCTAAAAATTAACAAAAAAAAAAAGTCACTAAACAATTCCCATAATTTTTAATTAATTAATTTGGCCTTGAGACATGTAGTAAAAAACACATAAATTTGTCATACAACAATTCTTAAACAGACAATAACACATACCAATTATAGTTGAACATGACAGCACACAGGGGATCTAAACCCATGGATTTCTGCTCATTTTCAAAGAAGACAGAAGCAAAAGGTCTCTCGCACTCTCTGTCTGAAGACTGAGAGGCCAGCTGAGATACTGCTCACCACAAACGACCTCAGAACCTAGCTACTGGGGACCTCCCCTGAGTTTGAGGGTGGTCAAGTCTCCCCCAGAGACCATTTGTTAAAGGTAAAAGCCTCAAGTCTAAAGGTTTGGATTCTAACATTTAAACTACATTGAAATCTTTAATTCTGATCCTCCAATGTGAATTGAAGGTCTTGACGTCTTACTTCTGTGCCTTGCCTTGGCTACCTTGCTACAAACTAAAAGAGTTTATGCGTGATAAACCTGAGTATTCTTTATTTATTCTTAAGATAAAATCCTCCAGAACAATACCAAACTCTAGAGAGCCAGTAGCAATTTACCAAGCCTGCCTGAATCAGTTATGCTTAAACCCTCTGGTGTCACAGACACTGATACAGACATAGAAGCATTGGTGCTGCTGTTTTTAATAGATTAAATTCTGAAATTGGAATCTTAGTGAAAATCTAAAGTTCAATTGTCAAAGAACCACTTTTGGATGAGATTCTGGCTGCATCAGAATATTGCCAACAAAACATCTTAGAGGACAATAAGAAATCTGCAAAAATGAGGTTCATTTGAGAAGTGTAGCAGTTAGGAAAACCCATGCATATACAGAAATCTCAGAGATGCCCGAATTAGTCCGAATTCATTTCAAAATCTTCAATAAATGTCAGACTCATTATAACAAACCCCATATTTGCACAGATTTAAAAAAAAAAAGCACGTTCATTGGAAAAATGAATATCTAAATAGAAACAATAACCTCTACATTTATTGAGTTCCAGAGAAGTTTTACCACGTTGATTCTTTATGAAAAGGGGAACAAATCTTCAAAGGAAACAATTGAATTTCGGTTAATGGATAGTGTCTTGGTCTCTAAGATAAAAAACTAAACATAAAACCTAACAAATCTTTCTGTATTGTGATTTTACCATTTTAAAAGAGATTTTTTTATTTTAGTATATAAATACTTTAACAATAAATATTTAATGCTCCTGATTACGGTAAATATTTGGAAAAATTAAATATTATCACAGTGTGGGATAAAATGCAAACAACATTTTAGCTCATGTAAAACTCGAATTTATTTTCTGTCAGGAAGCCTACTTAATTGGAAGTAACTTATGCCTGTCTTATAGGTCAGATAAGTGATCATTAATTACAATAACAATTTAAGACTGCCAAGCTATAAATATGTATATAAAAGTATACTGAATTAAAATACAACAATCTTTAAAAATTATTCTTGTAAACTTCAAGAAATGCTACAAATTACCTAAATCCATATAGTTACTTCATTTGTTTTATCTGAGTGAAATTTTAGGCATAAGTGCTTAATACTAAGTGGATTTATTGTTCTTAATGTCAACTTAAATTGTAATTCTAAGACCCTTAATTAACTTTAAAACTTTAGACTTAATTAACTTTAAGACCTAAGACCCTGCAATCCTTAAGTAATTAAAATAGATACAAACCTCTCCTTGCAACAAAAGATGTGGCACTTAGCAGGTAGGGATACTAGCAATAGTATTAAACAAAAATACTTGGTCACCACACAATAATTTTTATTACATACTCTGGTTTATTTATAAACTGACTTGTTCTTCTTTATATTAATTTTAAGAGAATAAATCAATGGAATGAAACTCTTGCCTTAATATATGCTTCATAAGAATCATTACATTTTAAAAGCTAATGTTTTAAGCTTAAATAGTCTCTTTTTATTATTTAGTCTATATCTGTATATTTAAAATACAAACAGAGGAAAGAGTTGAGAAGGGAGGAGAGAAAAGAAGAGGGAATAGAGAAGATAAAATGAGACAAGGGTGCTCATGGAGGGGAGGAATGGAAATTCTGGGACAATTTTGCAGCCTTGGGTTTGCTTTTGGTTTTTTATTGTTTGTTTTTTATGAACTCCCCAAACAGAAGTTAATTCTCTGTTCTTAGTATAGAATAGCTCTAGTTTTTTAAGCAAACAGCAAGAATGTTAATCAACACCTTCCATGGAACTTAGGTAAATAAAATATGACACACTGAAAAAAACATAGATAAAATAAAAAGATTTAGTCCACAGACTGCATGAAACAGCTAATGTTGATTCTGAGTTGTAATACATTTTTGTTTGGAAATATTTCTATAATACAGGTGTCTTAGCTATCTAGTGCTGCTATCACAGAAACACTACAAGTTAGTGGCTTTAACAAACAGAAATTTATTTTCTCACAGTTTAGGAGGTTGGAAGTCCAAATTCAGGATGCCAGCTCTAGGGGAAGGCTTTTTCTCTCTGTTGGCTCTGGAGGAAGATGCTTGTCTCTTCCGAGCTTCTGCTCCTGGACAGTCTTCATGTGGCTTGGCATCTCTCTTCCCGGTCTCTGTTCTGCTCCCTTGTTTAATCTCCTTTATATCTCAAAAGAAATTGACTCAAACTACACCCTACACTAATCCTGTCTCATTAAGATAACAAAGACAACCCATTCCCAAATGGGATTATAACCACAGGCATACAGGTTAGGATTTACAACACATTTTGGGGGGATATAATTCAATCCATAACAACAGGAAAAGGAGTATCAGTATATCTTCAGCATGATTCTGTATGCATTGCATAAATTAAGCCTGCGTCTAATTTCCATAATTTATAAAAAATGCAAAAGCAATTGACTAGACAACAAATTCAATTAATGATTTGAGCACAAATATTCAATGAGAATATGTTTTTTCACTGACAAAATCTTTAGAGATTATCCAGGTCAAAAAGAGGGTCTGTAAACTAAATAAATGTCTCAATTATTCTCTGAGGCAGAAATTTTTTTTTCTCTTTTTTGTGATATGATACAGAGAAGCCCTGGTGGCTCAGTGGTTAAGTACTCAGCTGCTAACTGGAAGGTTGGCTGTTCTAAAAGAAAAGTCAGCGATTTGAACCACCAGCCGTTCCCCTGGAGAAAGATGTTACAGACTGCTTTTGAAAAGATTATAGCCTCAGAAACCCTATGAGACAGTTCAACTCTGTCCTTTAGGGTCGCTGTGGTCAGAATTGACTCGAAAGCAGTGGATTTGGTTTGGTTTTGGATATAATACACAATCTCATCCCAATGGGGGAAAAGATTGGTATGCCTGATAAACAATTTGAGCAACTCCTGATGGATTTTAACTGAATGAAGATCTCTTCAAAGAAACTAGCAAGTCACTCCTCCAGTTTCCTGTCATTAGACATTGAATTAAACTTCTTTCTGAGCTTAGTTTGATAAGAGTTTCACTACTCTTTCCCCTGTAAATGTCTCTACCAAAAGTGAAATCCTTGAAATGGCCTACTCTTTTACAAGCCTGTAAAAATTTTAGTACATGTGCATAACTAATTACTGAATGCTATTTAATATCATATTGTGCAAAAGGAACAATAAATTATAAATTATTGACATAATGCTTAAACATGACAATACTGATGATAAATTGCATTACTGTAACAAGAAAAAACACATCAAAAAAACAATTACATCAGCTTGTGGCTTGGGGACAAGACAATTCCAAGGTTATTAGTAATAACATGTCACATGACATGATGACTACCCCTGGGGTGACATGAGAATATGCCTGAACAGGGGAAAGAAGAGGAAAAGAACAAGAAATAACTCCTGGTGAGTGAAGGAAATTAGGAAAAACAACTGGTGCTTGAGATTTCTAGCAGAATTAAATACCACAAACAGATTATGGGTTGCAGAAAAAGTGGTCAAGAGTTTACACTCTCTGTCTCTCTCTCACTCTCTGTCTTTCAGTGCAATGTGTTGGGAGAAGGGAGCACATACACAGTCCATGATTATTTAGAATCGTTTGAAAACATACCACAATACATCCCAAGTTCTTTTCTGCACCAACATGGTGCTGCAGCCAAAAGCAGAAATGATGAAAGTTTAGGTCCTGGAAGAAAGGAACTGGGCAGCTTCCCACAGCCACAGAAGGATACAGAGGAGCAACTAATGTCTTCTGGGTACCGAAGATGAGCACAGCTATGAGTCAGGAAAGGCCAGACGAACATAAAATGTCCAGTGATTTTTACCAAGGGACACTGTCAGCAGAGGTGGGGTGGACCAAAAGAGTCAGAGGTCATACTGGGACTACAGACATCAGTGGCAGATAGCAAAGAGACAGATGGCAGATTTCAAAGATCAGAGGCTGGAATAGACAGAGGGTAGCGCAAACCAGATGCTGCTCTCGCAATTCCCACCCCAAGAAACTATGAACTATGAAACTCCTTGAAATAGAAATAAACCTTAGAGAAGGGAGGCAGGAACTTGAAATGCTAAATACCTGAAATGATGGAAAAATCACTAAATTCTATCCAGTTTACCTGAGAATGACAAGATTAAATTTTCTGTTTTCAAGCAGAGTGGGCACAAGGCATGTTAAATCCAGTTAAAAGACAATAAAGAGAGTGATGCATTTGTATGTCTCTGATTTGGGAAATCCTTTTCTTCTATAGGAGTTACCATTCCTGTCTTACTCTGCTTTCTCATCCAACTGAGCTCTCTTCCTCTCTCATACTTAGTCTATGTTTTGGTCACAAACTGCCCTCAGGCACTGGAAGTTGTGCCCCACTCCCCATCCTGACTAAATGTCTGCACTGCAACATCCATCCAGCGAAGTGCATTGCCCAAACAAGGTCATTAACTAAGTAAATTGGCTAGATACACACTGCAAACAAACATGATCTACTTATAAGCCACTTGTTTGCACCTGTTTTCAATTTTTAGAGTTTTTCTGTTCTTATTGATTTAGTTTTGTTTACTAAATAATGGAAAGCATGGTAACTCTTGTGGCTAACTTCTCCATTCAAAGCTATGAGCTCTTGGCCTCTTCAGAGTCAATCCCCACAGCTCCCTGTGAATTAAGTAAAAGTAAAGCCTTGGAAAGGAGCCCTGGTGGCACAGTGGTTAAGCTCTCAGCTGCTAACTGAAAGGTTGGCTGTTCTGACAGAAAAGTCGGCGCTTCAAACCCACCAGCCCCCAACAGCTGCTCTGTGGCAGAAAAGACCTGACAATCTACTCCCATAAAGATTACAGGCTTGGAAACTCTGTGGGGCAGTTCTGCTCTGTCCTATGGGGTAGCTATGAGTCGGAATCTACTCGAAGGCACAGGGTTTGGTTGTGTGGCTTTAAAGCCTGAGATCCATGGACATGTAGGGGTAATAATTCATGGAATTCCTGGAATTCATGTGACACCTGCGCAAAGCTTGGCACACTGAAGTGTGAATTCTGTGAGGGGATGACTACCTTCACCATGGCCCTAGGGGAGCGTGCCTTTTCTCCCTGGTGGTCACACTCAGGGAGAAGTCCAGCAGGCAGGAAACTTGGAAAAGCAACAATTTGAAGCAGAAAGGCACATTCTTGTGGCTAACAACCCATCTAAGGGGGCCCAGACATCAGAGAAAGACATGTCAGGACAAACAGAACAGGCCAAAGGGAATAGAGTTATAAATAAAGATAAAGATGACAATTTAATCAAAGTAAAATAAGCACTTAAATTAAGGAAAAGGGGACTTTATAGAAATAAATGAGCATGATTTTTCAACTAAAAATATTAAAGTGGGTGGTCCTGTTGAAGCCTAATTAGTGGAATTTCCAATTGGGGGGGTGTATTTTAAAGAAAAGAGCAAAGAAGCAGAGATATACATCGTAAAAGAAAAGATCCAAAATCTCGGTTCAAATTTAGAAGACCTAACATCCTGCACAAGGGTTCCAAAAGAGGTGCCTGGCATGCCTAGGGTGGCTGGCTCAGGGGTAGGCCTGACTCCATTTTGTGACTTCTGCTTCTGCATTTCTGAGAATGTAACCTTGACTTCTTCATATGCATAAGGCCCTGGACCTCTACAGGGTGGAACCTGCAGACTAACTTCTTCCCATTCACATGCATATGGCCTTAGGCCTCTGGCTGGATGGAACCAACAGACTCTGGCCCCCTATGAATCATCTTGTGACCCCCTTGCGAGCACATACTTCCACAATTATGTGAGTGTACCCAATCCCCTTAACCCACATATATTTTGTTAACCAATCCCAACCAAAGCACCACTTTGAATATCCTGCCTTCCACTTTACTGATTGTTCACCTACTCTTCAGAATATTGTAAGCTAAATTCCTGAGTCAACCCTGTAACTATTCCTTGTGACTGTAGCTTTTCGGAGTGCTGGTTTTCACTTTGTGCGATCCAACATCTCCCCAGCTCGAGCTGCTTTTGCTCTCGCTAAGTTTCTTTACTTTCTTTTTAAACAAGTCTGTGTTGTCAATCAATGACAGTACAAAACAAGGAGCGCTGGTGGTGCAACGGTTAAAACACTCAGCTGCTAACCAAAAGATTGGCATTCGGAACCCTCCAACCACTCAGTGGGAGAAAAGACCTGACGATCTTCTCCCATAAAAATTACAGCTTAGGAAAACCTATGGGGCAGTTCTACTCTGTCCTACAGGGACGTTATGAGTGGAAATCAGCTCCATAGCACACAACAACAGCATGCAAAACACAGAAGTTCCAAAAGGAGAAATGGAACCAGATGGAAGAGAGACTACTTAATGTCAACAAATAATAGACAGAATTTCCCAGTGATAGTGAAAAGCCAACAAACTGAAGAGTTGTATTACTAACCAGTGGAACTAATGAAAATAAAAACACCTAGGAAAATTCTATTTAAAAAAATTCCATTCTCAAATGTTAAAGACAAATCTTACAATCTTTAAGACAGAAAGAAAAAGATGTAATAAACGTCTCATCTGCATCTGGAAGCTAGAAGAGAGTAGAAAAACATACATGAACCCCTGATACTAGTTCAAAAATCTAACACCCTGCCAGGATATCATTCAACAGCTAGGACAAAAGGAAGATTCAAAAACATGCAAAGGTGCAGAGATCACATCTCCCACATCTAAGGAAATACTCAAGAAAAAACTCTACCAAACTCTGCATGGACAGAATCAAGAATTAAATACAGAAAAGGAAGTGGAAACACTGGGAGCAACTTGTGTATGGTGCAGGGAGAGGAGGAGAGAGAGCTGTAAATGGATAAAGACTTATGGGAAAGTATAATACGGGTAGTAAAGAAGAACTTTTGAAACATAGCTGATATACAGTAAATCCTGTAAAAGCTAGAACCTGTGTAAGGCAGAAACCTGTCAGAGAAGGAAAACTCAAATATTTTCCACTAATAGAGAGCGATAGAGAAGTGGTAAGACTGCACCCTGTCAAAGGCAGAAAACTTGACAGACTAGAAGAAACAAGGTAGTCCCATCAAATTCTGATTCTCACTGTATTACAAAGTGTTACCTGAATAGGGTCCGTGCTCTGGAGCAGTCCAGCCAATGAAACATACTCCCAAGTCAGAAAGAGTGAGAAAGTTTTCATTTAGGAGGTGTACACCACTGGGGATCCAACAACAATGCAGGCTGTCTCTATGGAGTCCCAAAAGGCATTTTTACATCTGAGCTTATATATGATTTTTACAAAAGTTAGACGTGTTGTTATACATTCTAAAGCAACTACAAGAGACGCTTTATCATACTAAAGACATAAAAGCCAGACATTTCCTTATCTGACATCTGGCTCTAATCTTCCTGTGGAGGGTTCTAAGTCACAGGTGGCCGGACAGAGCAAAACAAAGTCTTTAACAAAGGTATGCGAAAAGGGAGAAGGCAAAGAAAAAAGAAAAGCAAAAAAAAGAAACTTATAGGTTCATCATGGCATTAGTTATGTCAAGCTCTCAGTTGCCTGTTTTGAAAAAAGGAAAACATGCTGGGGAGTTTTATAGGGTCACAAAAGTAAATTCTAATAATAGTTTAGAGCAAAAAAAAAAAAAAAAAAAAAAAAAAACTAAATTCCAGGAGTTGGTAGAGGAGACAGTGTAGGAGAAAGAAATGAGGGAATAAAAGTATTCAAAAAATTTTAATTATGGGAATGGAAGCAGGGGAAAATAGAGCACCATGGGGAGAAAAATAATTTGTAACTTTGTTTTCAAATGGTAAACAAATAAACCCAAAAACCTCTGAATGTATTCTGGGAAAGAAAAATTAACTATTAATGAATTGAAACTATACGACTGAATTTTTAATTTAAAAAGGGAAAACATGAAATGAAGAGCTGTTTGAAAATAGCAGTAAAAATAATGAAAAGGAAAGCTGAGAAACAACAATGCAATGTAAATAATACATATAAATCCAGAATGAATAAAACCTAACATATAAGTAATTCACTGTTAATGTAAATTGATAGTTCTCTCATTAAAAGACTGTCATCTATATGTCCTTTACATGAAACACGTTTTAAAACAAACTAAAAAAGAAGAAGAAAAAGATTAAATTGAAATGGGAAAAACTAATACTCTATTTTTCGTGAAATGTAAATGGTACTATTTTGAAGATCTGGCAGTTTCTTGTCAAATTAAGCATATACCTACCCCATGATTCAGTGATTCCGCTCATAGATATTCACCCAAAAGAAATGAAAATATATGTCCACACAAAGACTTGTACAAGTATGTTCACAGCTAATTTACTCATAATAATAAAATATTGGAAACAATCCAGGTGTTCAATATAGGAAAGTGGATAAACAAGCTTTGGTTTATTTGTACAATAGTATATTACTCATGAATAAAAATAAGTAAACTACTGGTACAACATAGTGGATAGATCTCAAAAAGATTTTGCTGAGCAAAAAAAAAAAAAACAACTTAAGTAAAATAGTATACGCTATATGATTCCATCACTACCACACTACAAATCCCAATTGGAGAGAATATTCCAAAGCTGTCCTTTTGGGAACAATATGATTGTCTACTTAGGAAATTCCAAATTGTCAAGTAAATAAATAATTAAACTAATAAGATGTTATAAGATGTTCAGTAAGATGGATTGGCAGATCAAAATACAAAAAAATCAAGTTTTTAGTTTGTTTTACGTATCAGCAACAGTGACTTTGAAAATGTAACCCCAAAAGCATCCTATTCACAATAACAATAAAAATTATAAATGAGCTAGGAAAAACACAACTAGAAAATTTCAAGGCCTAGGTGAAGAAAAATTTAAAACATAAAAATCAGATGAATAAAGAGATGTTCTGTGTATCTAGATGAGAAAGTTCTGGCATACAGAAAGACTTGCTTAAGTTTGTAAAACACAAAAGTATTTCCCAACTTCAAGGAAATGAGTGGATCTTGCCAAGTTTTTTAGAGCATGAGAGAAATAGAAGGGGAGCTGATGACTATATTTGTGGCCAAAAGACATGCTTAAGTTTGTAAAACACAAAAGTATTTCCCAACTTCAAGGAAATGAGTGGATCTTGCCAAGTTTTTTAGAGCATGAGAGAAATAGAAGGGGAGCTGATGACTATATTTGTGGCCAAGGCAACGGTGCAAAGGGGTTGTTGGATACTTTTTGAGCATTGTGCAAAGGGGTTGTTGGATACTTTTTGAGCCTTGTGCATTTCATGTATAGGTCACTTGATCTATATTTAGTATAATTTGCAAAGGGGCACAGACACAGGTAGAAAGGAGATAGTTAACACAAGATGAGATGAGATGAGATAAGGTAAGATAAAAGATAAGATGAAATAGTTGATACTGTGATCTTAGGAAGGAACTTAACCTCTCTAAACCTCAGGTTCTTCAATGGTAAATTGAGGAAGTTGGATTTAACAATCCCTTTCAATCTTAACATTCTATGAACTGTGACTTATGTTTTGTTTGTTTGATTTAAAATAAAAACTGAGGCATCAAGTTTAGCTTCTCAATGGAAATAAATCATTTCTTTATGTCCGTACAGACTAATTCAGTCTATAAAAAAGATGTAAAATATTAAAAAATAAATCTATGCTTACTAGACAGTATAATAAAAGGGATGAAACAGACCTTAAATTACCAATAGCTGTAAGATTGCAATTATTAAGAAGTTGAACTGTATAGCCTTAAGTAAAGGGCAAACGTGCAATGAAAAGCGAAAACCATTCTTTCTTTTTTACGTGTGTAAAATGTCTTTATTTACATACCCTATTTTAAATATATCATAGCTGCATAAATATAATGTATAAAGCAAATTCCACAAACAGCAACACTAACAAAGAATTGAAATTTTTCTTTATCATCATATGAATCTACAGTTTCCAGGTATAACAGATTCAGAAAGTATTGGGCAAGTTGAACAGAATTCTGAGAATGCTATGCACATTTTCCGAACAATCAAAACATTTCCAACAGAGGGAGAAAGAAAAGCAGATCTATTGAAAAACATTTTTGTGCACAGAACCATTGAATTAAGTGACTTTCAAATAAAGGTATGAAGCTTACAAAAATTTCAAGTCACATTCAGTATCTAGCTAAGATATACATGAAAGAACTACCTTTATGTGTATTGTCATTTAGATGAGGAAAATGTGCTCAGTGAAGTAGAGAACCCAAAATGCTTTGCAATAGCCTTTGCATTGTGGGAGTACGATGAGTTCACAAGGGGCCACAGAAAGAAATGGAAAATTGGAATAAATACTTATCAAGCAATGAAAGAGCTGAATAAAAACGAGTTCCTATAGCTGCATGTCCAAGTCCAGATATCATTTCTGCATGGATGATACAGAGATGATTAAGTTGCAGGATGTTAAAACCCAAATCTGTCACTAAATATTCTTCCTCCAGATACTGTTTGATGATAGCCCATCTACCAATCACCTAACAACAAATCACAGACTTTTCATTGAATCCTGTCTCTCTCCCACTTTTTCCCAATTTTTTTTTTTTAACCAATTTTATTGATTTCAGGGCTCATATCCAGGCTCTCCTTTCAATCTGCATGTTAATGAACTGAATCAGAGCCTCATCGTTCTCTTGCCGAGGTCACTGTAACAATGTCTTAACTGATCTCCGTGTCTCTGGTGTGTCTCCCCTTCAGTCTGCTTTCCATATTGCTGCTAAGGTGATCATTCTGAAATGCAAATATGATCATATTCCTTCCTTGATAAATATTTTTGAAACTTTCCTTGATATCATTATGAAAAATCTGTACTTGTCAGTATGACATACAAACCCTTCATAGGTCTGATGTTCATCTTCAGTCTACCCTGCTCCCTATCCATTTTTACTACCTGTTGCTGTCAAGTCAATTCCAATGCATACCGACCCTATAAGGCCCCATAGGGTTTCCAAAGAGCAGCTGGTGGATTTGAACTGCTGACGTTTTCGTTAGCAGTCTTAAATTGCCACCAGGGCTCTAGTCTTTCACTAGATATCCCCTACTCATCCTTCAAGACCCAATTCAAGAATTATCTCCCCTTGATGGAAAAACACTAAATAGACAATACATAAGTGATAACTTTGGTGAAGGGTAAGACAGTAGACAATACTAGGGAAGCCAGCACAACTTGTCCAAGGCAAGGCCATGGAAGCTCCATAGACACATCCAAACTCCCTGAGGGACCGAATTACTGGGCTGAGGGCTATGTGGACCACGGTCTCAGGGAACATCTAGCTCAATTGGCATAACACGCTTTATAAAGAAAATGTTCTACATTCTACCTTGGTGAGTAGCGTCTGGGGTCTTAAAAGCTTGTGAACAGCCATGTAAGGCATTCCACTGGTCTCACCCCATCTGGAGCAAGGGAGAATGAAGAAAACCAAAGACATAAGGGAAAGATTAGTCCAAAGGACTAATGGACAACAACTACCACAGCCGCCACCAGACTGAGTCTAGCACAACTAGATGGTGCCCAGCTACCAACACCAACTGCTCTGACAGGGATCACAATAGAGAGTCCTGGACAGAGCTGGAGAAAAATGTAGAACAAAATTCTAACTCACAAAAACACACCAGTCTTACTGGCCTGACAGAGACTAAAGAAACGCTGAGAGTATGCCACCCTGACACCCTTTTAGTTCAGTAATGAAGTCACTCCCGAGGTACACCCTTCAGCCGAAGATTAGACAGGCCCATAAAACAAAATGAGACTAAATGGGCACACCAGCCTGGAGGCAAGGACTAGAAAGCAGGAGGGGACAGGAAAGCTGGTAATAGGGAACACAAGGTCGAGAAGGGGAGAGTGTTGACATGTTGCAGGGTTGGCAACCAATGTCACAAAACAATATGTGTACTAATTGTCTAATGAGAAGCTAGTTCTGTAAACCTTCATCTAAAGTACAATTTTTAAAAAATTTAAAAAAAAAGATCTCTGTCCCTGCCTAGGGGGAAGAAAAAAGAATTATCTCCCCTTAAAATTCATTTGTGATACCATTATCTGAAACATGTTCTCTACGCACAGCAACTTGCAATTACTTTTGTCTTAGAACTTGTCTTAGCATGCTGTAATTGAATGTACGTTTTTCTCCATTGCTACTATCATGTGAGCAACTTAAGAAAAGAGACCATTGTTATTCATCTTTTTTTTTTATTATTATGTTTGCCAAGTTTACATTGCAAGTCAGTTTCTCATTCAAAAACTTATACACAAATTGTTTTGTGACGTTGGTTGCAACCTCCCCGCAGTGTGTCAGCACTCTCCCCCTTTCCTTTTACACCCCAGGTTCCCCACGTCCACTTGTCCAGGTTTCCTGTCTGTTTCTGCCTTCTTGTCTTTGCTTTTGGGCAGGTGTTGCCCATTTGGTCTCGTATACTTGATTGAACTAAGAAGCACACTCCTCACGTGTGTTATTGTTTGTTTTATATGCCTATCTAATCTTTGTCTGAAAGGTGGACTTTGGGAGTGGCTTCAGTTCTGAGTTAGTAGAGTGTCTGGAGGCCGTAGTCTCGAGGGTTTCTTCAGTCTCTGTCAGACCAGTAAATCTGATCTTTATTTTTTTGTGTGAATTAGAATTTTGTTCTACCTTTTTTTCCCGCTCTGTCCAGAACTCTCTATTGCGATCCCTGTCAGAGCAGTAGGTGGTGGTAGCCAGGCATCATCTAGTTCTGGGCTCAGGCTGGTAGAGGCTGTGGTTCATGAGGTCCATTAGTCCTTTGGACTAATATTTCCCTTGTGTCTTTGGTTTTCTTCTTCTCCTTTGCTCTGAACATGACGGGATCAGTAGATGTATTTTAGATGGCCACTAGCAAGCTTTTAAGACCCCAGACGCTACTCACCAAAGTAGGATGTAGAACATTTTCTTTATAAACTATGTTATGCCAATTGACCTAGACGTTCCCGGAGACCATGGTCCCCCGCCCTCGGCCCCAGTAACTTGGTCCCTCAAGGTGTTTGGATGTTTCTAGGAAGCTTCTATGGCTTTGCCTCGGTCAAGTTGTGCTGACTTCCCCTATGTTTTTTTTTATCGTCTTTCCCTTCTTGTCTACTATCTAGTTAGCGATTTCCCCTCCACACCCCTCGCCTCCCTCGTACCCATCAAAGATTGCTTTCTTCTATATATAAACCTTTTCTTGGATTTTTTATAATAGGGGTCTCACAAAATATTTGTCTTTTTGTGATTGACTTATTTCAGTCAGCATAATGCCCTCCAGATTCATCCATGTAGTGAGATGTTTCACGGATTCATCACTGTTCTTTATTGTTGTGTAGTATTTGATTGTGTGTATGTACCATAATTTGTTTAACAATTCATCTGTTGATGGGCTCTTAGGTTATTTCCATCTTTTTGCTTTTGTGAATAATGCTGCAATGAACATGGCTGTGTCTATATCTATTCGTGTGATGGTTCTTATTTTTCTAGGGTATACTCCTAGGAGTGGGATTGCTGGCTTATATGGTATTTCTATTTCTAGATTTTTAAGTGCCATATTGTTTTCCAAAGTGGTTGTACTGTTTTACATTCCCACCAACAGTGCATAAGAGCTCCAATCTCCTCGCAGCCTCTCCAACATTTGTTATTTTCTGGTTTTGTTTGTTCGTTTATTTGTTTTTTCATTTTTGATTAGTGCCTGTAATGTCGGGGTGAGATGGTATCTCATTATAGTTTTGGTCTGTGGTTAAGAGCTATGGCTGCTAACCAAAAGGTCTGCAGTTTGAATCCACCAGCCACTCCTTTGGAAACTCTATGGGGCAGCTCTACTCTGTCCTGTACGGTCACTATGAGTTAAAATCCACTCCATGGCGTTAAGTATGGGTTTAATGGCTAATGAGCATGAGAATTTCCTCATGTGTCTGTTAGCTGCCTGAGTATTTTCTTTGGTGAAGTGTCTGTTCATATCCTTTGCCCATTTTTTAATTGTAATATTTGTTTTGCTATTCATCTTTGTATCCACATCTTATAACACAAACACACAGTGGGCAACTCAAATGTTTGAGAAAGAAATAAAAATAAAGAAAGAAAAAAGGAAGGGACCAACTAGATGGCTGTAGGAAATTTTCAGCCCTGTTTTGTCTCCATAATTCCATTTATTTACACCAGGCCCCCGTATTATACACATATAACCTATAGGGAGTGAAGGGTAAACAGTAAAAATGAACAACTTTTTTTGTCCACCAACCCTAATAAATTCCCTTAAGCCATCACATAGAGACAGCAAGGATGCTTTAAGGTGAAGGACACTTGTATTAGTATACATTCTTAAAATTACCAAAGGAAATAAATCCCCATGTGGTATACCAAGTAGCTAGTTTTTATCTCCAAAACAATAGCACCCTTTGAAGTATTAGGTTACCCTCCCATCATGCAGAAAGTTACCAATGCAGACTGCCAGGGAGATGTAGAAGTTTCACACACTAGAAGCAGTGTTAGAGCAGCAGTAGGTGTTTCCATGCTTTTGAAATTTCCCTTGTCTGGACTTTTCTTCCCTCCTCATCAAGTTAAATATACCTTCCCTTATTCATAGACTCCCCAAGGCAGACTCTGTTGTGTGCTCGTCTATGAGATACACATAGCTCTTCTACAGTACTTATCACACTCTGTTACTATGATTGCTATTATATATGTGTTGGGAAGCAATTCTTCATGAGTCTCTTGCCTTGCTCTTGCCATATGAGCATAGGCATTGACAGCTTTTGTTCCCAACTACCTTTACAAGAATGTTTGTATGAAAAACTGTCTTAGGAAACAGATATAATGTCTCCTGCGGAGAAGAGGGTAGGTTTGTTTTCTAACCTATCCTGATAGTAAAGATAATGTCTCCCAACAAGATGAAGTTTAGGCAGGTTTGCTGACAACCTCCTTTGTAAGACTGGGGACTTCCTAAGCTTGGAGTTCCTCAATTGTGACACAAACCCACTGTATGTGCATCCATCTGGGCTGCTTCATATCATCCCCATGGGACTTTGGGGAGGAAGAACGAATGGAACCAATTTAAACATGAAGTTTGTTCTGCCTGCTGTGCCATGAGTAACAAAGTCCTTTATTCCTGAGTTAGGAATCTCGTGTCTTCTTCTAGCTTCATGAAACATGGAAGGCTCACGTTTTAGTATTGAAGTAGGGTGAAATCTCAGACCCTTTACAGTGCTTTACAGCTCAGACCCTTTATTCTCCTTGTATGTGTTTAACCTGTTTGTTTCTTCTGACTGTGAACTCCTTACAAGAAAGGACTGTGTCTAATTCATCCAGCTGTCCTCAAGACATAACCTAATTAAAATGAATGTTAGATGAAAAAAATATAATCAGTAATTGGGGGAAAGGCAGAATCTTAAAAACCTTGCTCGTTAAGAAGAGGAAACGAGGTCAGGGAAAGCCTACTACGTAATTTGCTGACCTTTTTATTTGCAAAAATTCGTGCAGTTTTTCATTAAGTGAAATTAATTGAGAAACTAGTTTATTGTCCATATACACTCTTCCCATGACAATTACAGCCTTAACCCAATTCTCACATTGCCATTCTATCTTCATATCATAAATTTAGTATGGCATATGCTTTAGTTATCTAGTGCTGTTACAACAGAAATACCACAAGTGGATGGCTTTAATAAACAGAAATGTATTCTCTCACAGTCTAGGATGGTAGAAGCCTGAATTCAGGGCACTAGCTCCAGAGGAAGGCTTTCTCTCTCTGTCAGCTCTGGGGAGAGGTTCATGTCATCAATCTTCCTTTGGATCTAGGAGTATCTCAGTGCAGGGACCCCAGGTCCAAAGGAGGTGCTCTTATCATGGTCTTGCTTGGTGGTAATGAAGTCCCTCTCCACTCTAGTCACTTCTCTCTTTTATATAGCAAAAGAGATTGACTCAAGATATAACCTAATCCTATAGATTGTGTCCTGTCTCATTAAATTAACATAACTGCCACGCCATGGTGTTTTCAATTGCCTCATATGCATGCAAAAGCTGGACAATGAATAAGGAAGACTGAAGAAGAATTGACACCTTTGAATTGTGGCGTTCACAAAGAATATTGAATATACTGTGGACTGCCAAAAGGATGAACAAATCTGTCTTCAAAGAAGTACAGCCAGAACGCTCCTTAGAAGCAAAGATAGAGGGGCAGGGCTAAGATGGCAGAGTAGTCAGAGGTTTCAGGTGGACCCTCTCACAACAAAGACCTGAAAAAACAAGTGAATCAATCATATATGACAATCTAGGAGCCCTGAACATAAAAGACAAAGTTGAGGAACCTGACTGAGTGGCAGCAGGAGGGAGAGACAGTTCAGAAGCAGTGAGGAGTTGCCACACCTGACCTGGCAAGAGCCTGAGCCCTTCAGGCCTGATCAGCTCATGGGTGAGCAGTGAGGCAGGCAAGTAGCAGTGCTTAGGAGGAATTTTCCACACCTAGGGAGACCCAGCAGCAGACAGTCTACTCGGTCAAGCAGAACCAGTGAGAAGCAGCCCTCAATTGGTGAAAGATAAGTACTTGCATCCAGCCTACCGCACAGATCAAAAACACCCACCTTAGGGAAAAACCTCTCTCCCATTTGCCTCCCTGCTCCCTGCTATGCAATGGATCCCAGACATGCTTCAGCAATTGCTGAGTCCCCTGGGCCATAAGTATGATTCATCCCACACCCTGACCATTCTCCTGGCCCTGGAGAGTGAACAAATTAACAAACGGGGAAAAAATAAACTGCCGGCTCCCCAAAGCCAGGAACTCAGGGTAGGCACAACTCCTTTGCCTAGGCACAGGCATAAGGGATCCATGGACTCTGAGTGCCTTTCCCCCAGCATAGACTTGTGTGGGCCCATCTCAACAGTGTAGACCCTCATTGCCACAGTACAACAGTGTATATACCTGAAGTCTAACTTCAACTGTTTCAGCTCTGAAGTGGCAGGTTCGTGACATTTGACACTGCTCTGTCCATTAAGTGGGGTCTTCACCTACCCACTTCAGGAGACTGAGGACTGGTGGCTCCAGCCACTTCACCGAGCCATCTGCAATAGGGGCCCAGTAATAAGAGGTGCCACCCAGTCCTTAAAGCCAACAGCATTGGGTGCTCAAGTCTGGCTGCAAAAACCACCCACCTACACACTCTAGGGAACAGGGACACGCCTTCCGCCTGGACACTTGGAGGTGGCCATCAGCCCCCTGCCTTGCTCAGAGTGTGTCCCTCTGCTGTAGCCAGATGCCTATGCCTACACCAATCTCCCATGCATGTCTAGGTCTATAGGTGACAGCCTGCACCCCACATTTGGTGGCTATCTACCTGGGCACCTGAGCTGAATCCATACAGGAGGAGTGGGTGGACTCCTGAGCTCACATACCTAGTAACAGACATAAGCACCTGGTGACAATACATTAGAGCTTCAAAGGTACCAATAATCAAACTAGCCCACACAAACAACCTATTTGGGCATATCAAAACAAAACAAGAAACTAAGACACAGCAAGCAAACAAATACTAAATATATATAACAACTTATTGATGGCTCAGAGACAAGGGTCAATATCAAACCACATAAAGAAGCAGTCCATGATACCTTTAGCATGCTCTCAAAATAAAGAATCTAGAAGTTTTCTAGAGGAGGAAAATTTCTTGGAATAACCAGAAGCAGAATAAAAAGATTAATACACAGAACTCTTTAGGATATTAGGAAGGAAATTAATCAAAATGCAGAAAACACAGTAGAGGAAATTAAAAAGATTAGAGAAGAGCATAATAACAAATTTAACAGGCTTCAAGAATCCATAGAGAGACAGCAATCAGAAATCCAGAAGATTAACAATAAAATTTCAGAATTAGATAACTCAATAGAAAGTCATAGGAGCAGAATTGAGGAAATGGAAGTCAGAATTAGTGAGACTGAAGATAAAGCACTTGACACCAACTTATCTGAGGAAAAATCAGATAAAAGGATTTAAAAAAATGAAGAAACCTTAAGAATTATGTGGGATTCTATCAAGTGGAATAACTTACAAGTGATTAGAGTACCAGAACGGTGGGGTGGGGGCAGTTAACAGAAAATACAGAGAGAATTGTTGAAGATTTCTTGGCAGAAAACTTCCCTGATATCGTGGAAGATGAGAAGACATCTATCCAAGATGCTCGTTGAACCCCAAATAAGGTAAATCTCAAAAGACAGTCACCAAGACATATTATAATCAAACTTGCCAAAAACCAAACATAAAGAGAGAATTTTAAGAGTGGCTAGGGAGAAAAAAAAGTCCTCTACAAAGGAAAGTCAATAAGAATAAACTCAGACTACTCAGCAAGAAGGCAATGGGATGACATATATAAAGCCTTAGGATGACATATATAAAGCCCTGAAGGAAACAAATTTCCAGCCAAGAATTACATATCCAGCAAAACTGTGTCTCATATATGATGGTGAAATTAGGGCATTTCCAGATAAACAGAAGTTTAGAGAATTTGCAAAAACCAAACCAAAATTACAAGAAATACTAAAGGGAGTCCTCTGGTTAGAAATCAATAGCATCAGATAACAACCCAAGACTAGAACACGGGACAGAGCACCAGATATCAACCCAGATAAGGAAGTCACAAAAATAAACCAAAGCTAAAACACTGAAAATAGGGAAACAGATGTCAATAAGTAAAACATGACAACATTAAAACAAAAAAGAGGAACTTAAAAAATGTAGACATAGATTTTTCATATGGAGAGGAAGTCAAGGCAGTATAAAGCAATAAAAGACTGGTATAAAATTAGAAAAATAGGGGTAAATATTAAGGTAACTACAAAAGAAACTAACAATCCTACAAGTCAAAATAAAAAACTAGAAAAATATAAACACTCAGAAAATACAAAATCAACAACAATGAAAAAGATGAAAAGAAAATAAATGAAGAAAAATGACTCAGCACAGAAAATTAAGTGGAACAAAGAAACTGTCAACAACACACAAAAAGATATCAAAATGACAACACTAAACTCATACCTATCAATAATTATGCTGAACCCATATGGACTAAATGCACCAATAAAAAGACAGAGAGTGGCAGATTGGATAAAAAAAAAACAAAAACAAAAGCACGATCCATCTATATGCTGTCTATAAGAGACACACCTTAGACTTAAAGACACAAACAAACTAAAACTCAAAGGATGGAAAAAAATATATCAAGCAAACAACACTCAAAAAGAGCAGGAGTGGCAATATTAATCTCTGACAAAATAGACTTTAAAGTAAAGTCCACCACAAAGGATAAGGACGGACACTACAAAATGATTAAAAGGTCAATACACCAGGAGGACATAACTATAATAAATATTTATGAACCCAATGACAGGGCTCCAAAATATGTAAAACAAACTCTAATAGCATTGAAAGGAATAATAGCTGAAGACTTCAACACACCACTTTTGGTGAAGGACAGAACATCCAGAAAGAAGCTCAACAAAGGCACAGAAGATCTAAATGCTACAATCAACCAACTTGATCTCATAGACATATATCGAACACTCCACCCAACAGCAGCCAAGCGTACTTTCTTGTCCAACACACATGGAACATTCTCCAGAATAGACCACATATTAGGCCACAAAGCAAGCCTTAACAAAATCCAAAGCATCGAAATATTACACAGCATCTTTTCTGACCATAAAGCCATAAAAGTAGAAATCAATAACAGAAAAAGCAAGGAAAAAAATCTTACGCATGAAAACTGAACACCTTGCTCAAAAACTACTGGGTTATAGAAGAAATAAAGGATGAAATAAAGAAGTTCATAGAATCAAACGGGAATGAAAACACTTCCTACCAGAACCTTCGGGACACAACAAAAGCAGTGCTCAGAGGTCAGTTTATAGCAATAAATGCACACAACCAAAAAGAAGAAAGGATCATAATCAAAACATTAACCCTACAACTGGAACAAATAGAAAGAGAGCAGCCAAAGAAGCCCTCTGGCACCAGAAAAAGGAAATAATAAGAATTAGACCAGAATTAAATGAAATAGAGAATAGAAAAACAATTGAAGGAGTTAATAAGACCAAAAGCTGGTTCTTTGAAAAGATCAACAAAATTGATAAACCACTGACCAAACTGACAAAACAAAAGCAAGGGAGGAAGCAGATAACCCGTATAAGAATGAGATGGGTGATATCACAACAGACCCAACTGAAATTAGAAGAATCATAATAGAATACTATGAAAAGCTGTACTCTAACAAATTTGAAAACCTAGAGGAAATGTGCAAATTTCTAGAAACTCGCTACCTACCTAAACTAACACAAACAAAGGTAGAACAACTAAATAAACCCATAATAAAAGAAGAGTTTAAAAAGGTAATTAAAACACTTCCAACAAAAAAAAGCCCTGGCCTGGATGGCTTCACTGGAGAATTCTACCAAACTTTCAAAGAGTTAACACCACTACTACTAAAGGTATTTCAGAGCATAGAAAAGGATGGAATACTCCCACACTCATTCTGTAAAGCCAGCATAACCCTGATACCCAAACCAGGTAAAGACACTACAAAAAAAGAAAATTACAGACCAATATCCATCATGAACATTGACACAAAAATCCTCAACAAAATTCTTGCCAAAAAAATTCAACAACGTATCAAAAAAAAATTCACCATGATCAAGTGGGATTTCTACAGGTATGCAGGGATGGTTCGACATTAGAAAAAAAATCAATGTAATCCATCACATGAATAAAACAAAAGACAAGAACCACATGATCTTATCAATCAATGCAGAAAAGGCATTTGCAAAGTCCAATACTCATTCATGATAAAAACTCTCAACAAAATAGGAATAAAAAGGAAATTCCTCAGTATAATTAAGGGCATTTGTGCAAAGCCAGCAGCCAACATCATCCTAAATGGAGAGACTTTGAAAGCTTTCTCCTTGAGAATGGGAACCAGACAAGGATGCCCTTTATCATCACTCTTATTCAATGTTGTGCGGGATGTCCTAGCCAGAGCAATTAGGCTAGAAAAAGAAAAAAAGGGAATCCAGATTGGTAGGGAAGATGTAAAAGTATCTCTATTTGCAGATGATATGATCTTATACACAGAAAACCCCAAAGAATCCACAAGAAAACTAATGGAACTAATAGAAAAATTTCAGCAAAGTTTCAGAATACAAGATAAACATACAAAAATCAGTTGGATTCCTTTACACCAACAAAGAGAACTTCGAAGAGGAAATCACCAAATCAATACCATTTACAATAGCCCCCAAGAAGATAAAATACTTAGGAATAAATCTAACCAAAGACGTAAAGGACCTATACAATGAAAACTACAAGACATTACTTCAAGAAACCAAAACAGACCTGCATAAGTGGGAAAACATACCTTGCTCATGCATAGGAAGACCCAACATTGTGAAAATGTCAATTCTACCCAAAGCGATGTACAGATACAACGCAATCCTGATCCAAATTCCAACAGCATTTTTTAATAAGATGGAGAAACAAATCACCAACTTCATATGGAAAGGGAAGAGGCCCCAGATAAGTAAAGCATTACTCAAGAAGAACAAAGTGGAGGTCTCACACTACCTGATTTTAGAACCTATTATACTGCCACAGTAGTCAAAACAGCCTGATACTGGTACAACAACAGATACATAGACCAATGGAACAGATTTGAGAATCCGGACATAAATTCATCCACCTATGAGCAGCTGACATTTGACAAAGGCCCAAAGTCTGTTACTTGGGGAAAAGACATTCTCTTTAACAAATGAAGCTGGCATAACTGGATATCCTTCTGCAAAAAAAAAAAACAAGACCCATACCTCACACCATGCACAAAAACTAACTCAAAATGGATCAAAGACTTAAATATAAAATCAAAAATGATAAAGATCATGGAAGAAAAATTAGGGACAATGCTAGGAGCCCTACTACATGGCATAAACACAATATGAACCATAAGTAACAGTGCACAAGCACCGGAAGAGAGACTAGATAACTGGGAGCTCCTAAAAATCAAACACTTATGCTCATCAAAAGACTTCACCAAAAGAGTCGAAAGATAACCTACAGACTGGGAAAAAAATTTTTGGCTATGACAAATCTCTAAAATCAATGAGATACTGCAAAACCTCAACAACAAAAAGACAAATAACCCAATTAAAAAATGGGCAAATGATATGAACAGGTATTTCACCAAAGAAGATATTCAGGTGGCTAACAGACACATGAAGAAATGCTCACAATCATTAGCCATTAGAGAAAGGCAGATCAAAACTACAATGAGATATCATCTCACCCCAACAAGGCTGGCATTAATCCAAAAAACACAAAATAATAAATGCTGAAGAGGTTGTGGAGAGACTGGAACACTTATACACTGTTGGTGGGAATGTAAAATGGTATAACCACTTTGGAAATCAATTTGGCTCTTCCTTAAAAAGCTAGAAATAGAAGTACCATACAATCCAGCTATCCTGCTCCTTGAAATATATCCTAGAGAAGTAAGAGCCGTCACACGAATAGATATATGCACACCCATGTTCATTGCAGCATTGTTCACAATAGCAAAAAGGTGAAAATAACCTAGGTGCCCATCAATGGATGAATGGATAAACAAATTATGGTATATCCACACAATGGAATACTATGCAACAATAGAGAACAACGATGAAGCCATGAAACATAACATGGAGGACGCTGGAGGTCATTATGCTGAGTGAATTTAGTCAGTCACAGAAGGACAAATATTGTATAGGACCACTATTATAAGAACTTAAGAAAAGGTTTAAATACAGAATAAAACATTCTTTGATGGTTACAAGGGTGGGTAGGGAGGGTGAGGGTTATTTACTAACTAGATAGTAGATAAGAATTTTCTTAGGTGAATGGAAGGACAGCACACCTACAGGGGAAATCAGCACAACTGGACTAAACCAAAGCTAAGAAGTTTCCTGAATACCATCAAACACTTTGAGGGACAGAGTAGCAGGGGTAGGGGTCTGGGGACCATGCTTTCAGAGGACATCTAGGTCAATTGGCATAACAAAGTTTATTAAGTAAATGTTCTGCATCCTACTTTGGTGAATGGTGTCTGGGGTCTTAAAAGCTTGCAAGCGTCCATCTAAGATGTATCAATTTGTTCCAACCACCTGGAGGAAAGGAGAATGAAGAACACCAAAGACACAAGGAAAGTATTAGCCCAAGAGACAGAAACAGCCACATAAACCAGAGACTTCATCAGCATGAGACCAGAAGAACTGGATGCTGTCCGGCTACCACCAATGACCGCCCTGACAGGGAACACAACAGAGAGTCCCTGATGGAGCAGGAGAAAGGTGAGGTGCAGAACTCAGATTCTGGTAAGAAGACCAGACTTAATAGTCTGACTGAGACTGGAGGAACCCAGGAAAGCATGGACTCTGGATTCTCTATCAGGCCAGAACTACAACAATTTCAGAGGCCAACTCTTCGAACAGGGATTGGACTGGACTGTGGGACATAATGTGATACTCGTGAGGAGTGTGCCTCTTAGCTCAAGTAGATACAAGCGACAAAACAGGCAGCTTCTGTCCGGAGGTGAGATGGGAAGGCAGAGAGGGTTAGGAGCTGGTTGAATGGACATGGGGAATCAGGGGTGGAAAGGAGGAATGTGCTGTCACAGTATAGGGAGAGCAATTAGGGTCACATAACAATGTATGTATAAATTTTTGTGTGGGAAACTAACTTCAAATGTAAACTTCATTTAAACTACAACAATTTAAAAAAAAAGTTAAAAAAAAAAGAAAGAACGCCCCAGGATAATAGCTGGTATATAGTGAGTCTCAATAAAAAAAGAAGAAAAAAAAAAAAGAAGCAAGGATGGCAAAACTATGTCTCACATACTTTGGACTTGTTATCAGAAGGGATCAGTCCCTGGAGAAGGACATCATGCTTGGTAAAGTGGAGGGCCAGTGAAAGACGGGAAGACCCTCGACAAGATGGATTGACACAATGGCTGTAACAATGGGCTCAAGCATAACGATAGTGAGGACGGCGCAGAACGAGGCAGTGTTTTGTTCTGTTGTACATAGGGTCGCTACGAATCAGAATCGACTCGATGGCACCTAACAACAACTGCCTCATTAACATCATAGAGGTTAACATTTACAACACATAGGAAAATCAGACCAGATCACAAAATATTGGACAACCACACAACACTGGGAATTATGGCCTAGCCAAGTTGACGCATTTTGGGGAACACAATTCAATCCATAAAAGCATACTTCAGCAAAATGAATAATTTATTCTCTGAATCCACAATATTTTATCAGAGATAATATAAAAATTTACAAACCATTTTGACTGAGTAAAAATTTATGCTTAGATTTAATTGGTGATTAAAATGAGATATCATTCCTTCAACAGTGGCCTAGCTTGACGTGAAATGGGGGGAAAACAACTTTCCTTTAGCATATATGCTTAATACCAAAAATGTCTGTAGGGAAGTCTCATGGAAAACAGAAAACTTGGGCCATGATTCTTCCTCTCTCCTCTCACCAACTCACCACCAACATAAAGGTTATCAGTGGAAGAAGGGGTTTGTACCCGTGGCTTAGATGGTAACATTGTTTCTGGATCCAGTTTTTGGTTAATTTTGAAACCCTCCTTATTTAGTCACTCTTCCATCCTGGGTTTTGTCAAAAACCTAAATGCATAGAGAAACACCAAAAATTAGTGTAACAGAATGTATTTATTGTGAGTAGATAGGATTGGAATCAGGCAGGGTCAACCCAGAAAGTATCAGGAAGTTGCTGGAAGAGGTGAGTGAAAACTGGTTATATAGGTCATTGTCATGTTAATTTCTCAGGAGAGAGTATCAGAACATGTGCAGGGTTCCAGGGTAGGTCAGTTGTAGAAACAGAGTCACTAAGGACATGCCATACTTTTTCCAGTCAGACCCTGGGGTTCCTTCTCCTTAAAACTGGCTGCACATTAAATAATTCTGTATAAGAGCTCAATGCCTAAGGCAAAATGATCTCTCCTAAGCTTCTTACTAGGCTATTGTTTGACTTGAAGTGACTTTAGGAAAACAGTGTCTTAAAGGCTCGAGGTTTAAAAGGACACCTAAGGGCAAATGGCGCGAGTGGATCACCCCAACTCCATGGACCCAGAAATCTGGATTCTAGGAGAACTGAAACTGTTTCTCAGTGTGTATGAAGAAATGACTCTACGTATGTGCATTGTATGTATGATGGCTTAACATCATAACTAACCAACCAGTTGCCTCCAAGTCAGTTTTGACTCATGGCGTCCCCGTGGTGTGTCAGAGTAGAACTGTGCTCCACGGGACTTTTAATGCCTGATTTTTCAGAAGTAAATTTCCAGGCCTTTCTTTTGAGGCACTTCTGGGTGACTCAAACCTCCAACCTTTCAGTTAGCAACTGAGTGCAGTAACCATTTGCACCACCCTGGGACTCTGGTAAACCATCATAACTAGTAGAAATTAGGGCCCAACTAGTTTTGCTGTGGTCTCTCCCTTCTGAGTGTAATACAGAGGGAAGGAACGTCCTCTTCCTCAGTGAAATCTTGTGGCTGGACAAAGCAACAAAAAAGTGGGAAGTTCAGTGGGGATAGTAATGGAGGTGAGCAAAAGGGAACAGGAGGAGTGGAAAATTCAACTAAGCGGTATTTCCGTGAGTCTCTTGGGGCTCTTGATGCCACTCTCAGTGACATGACTGAGCTCTATTTGCAAGGCAATGAACCTGGAGGCACCTGGTAGGAAGTATCTGACAGATAAAGCTATCTAAGAGTCAACTTCAGTGGGGTCCAGATAAAAGACCTGAGTTTCTATTTATTCTAAAATAACTGAGTCCTGGGTATTGTAAGCATCCCCCAGAGTCTTAGAAAAATTTGGAAAGGGGAACCTGCAAGTAAACTGGGTGAGGTTTTAAAGCCATTGAAATGTAGTCATAAATATGAATGCCATACCATTTTATCCACAAGCTTGTGAAGCACAGGGGATATTTGACAACAAAAATATCAGAGTACAAAAGATAAATTTCAAAGGAAAAGTTTACAGCTTGTCCTCTGCAGGACAGACTATCTGTGAGGCTCTTTCATCACAGTTGGTTAAATGAGGGCTCTGGCGGTGCAATGACTCAGAGACAACAAAATAAAGTCATAACATCAATATCATCAAATTTTTGGAGATGTATTTGAGAACATAAATATTAAATGTTGAAAAAGAGATTCAACCTGCCTTTCAAGTCCAGCCAGCTGGCTTGCCTCCATCATGCAGTGTCCTCTAAGATTATCCAACTGACAAAACAAAAGTCTCAAGGAGCAACCGTCTGCAGTACTTTGTAAATTAGTGATAGTTAGTGGTTTTGTTGTTGTTCTTAATTTCATTTTTGTTTGGAAAAAAATTTTAATTGTTCTTACTGTACAGCACAGATACCTCATGTGAGGGTAGTTGTTACAGTATAAGGAGCTCTGAGCAGTTCTCCTAACCAAAAGACCCTTATCCACCCAATGCTGCATTGATACATTCTGACAATTCATTTTTTTGAATGGAGGCCTTGTTTTATAGGAAGCTAAAATTCAAAGGTCTATTGATCAATAATGCATTAAAGTAACTTTGTTTATTACTCTTTCCAACATGGCAGATAAGGAGAGGCATTTGGAATAATGAACAAGGTGAAGAACAAGTCAAGAATATGAAATACAGGCTTCATTGTTACTCAAGATTTCCATAAAGAAGAAAACAGTAAAAAGGGAGTGAGACAGCTCCAGAGCCAAACTTGACAGATTTGACTTGTAACCTGACCATAAGAGCCATGTTAAAAACATAAATTCCTCCCTGAAGTATGAAACTTTTTATTCTTCCTTGGAAGTGCACCTCTCACAATTAGGTTAAATGACAGCCACTTAGGAGAAGCTCTGAACCCTGATCAGCTGTATACTATTTGATAGAAGCACAGTGTCATTTTTAATACACTGAAATGAAAATCCCACTAAGAAGTAAAATGTTGATACAGAGGGGTAAGTATTCCCCTAGCATGGATGATTAACACCTCTGACTATTTTTCTTAAGTTCAAAGAGCTATTATTAGCAAATTGTAGCACTGTGCAGTTAAGTGTGGCAGATGGCATATAGGAGTGAGTGGTGTGCAATTTACAGTAAACAAATCCTTTATCTTTGACGGGTCATGGGGAGAACTAAAATGGTCTGCAATTCAATCAGGGAATGTGCTAGAAAACACTGACGTGCAGATTCACTAATTATAGTGAAATGTGTTAAAGAGCTGCAATTATCCCAATGGATGAAACCTTTTCCCATGAAGATTGGAAAGAACAACCAGGTGTCATGGGCTGACAGCAGGATGTCATTTGTAAATGTGCCCCCAGATTGTTTGACACCTGTTCAGAGAAGCGATTCAAGTCTCCAGGGCCTTCAACTTGGTCTCCTCTCAAGATAGGTACGTGTCTTGATAGTGTGTGTGAGGGTGAACTCATCAGCTGTTTTTCTGCCAAATATATAAGGAAAAACTGTAGCCCACTTTTCTTTCTGTCTTAAAAAGCAGAAAACCATAAGTCAGTGGGGGTGATTTCTGATTAGTTCATTAGGTTGGTTTTCATTGAAATACTGTTTCAAACCTTCTAGAGTTAGATTTCTACCACTATAAAAAGGGGAAAGATAACATAGTACAGGTATTGTGAAATGTGTTTTTCAAAAACAGGTGTTTGATCGTATATTGAACCACAGCCATGAAAATTTATTAGATTGTAAGTAAAGGTAAAAGAATGTACAATTGCATAATGTGTAGGAACCACCCAAATGATCCAGAATGTGTACTACATCAAAACACCCATGAAGTTTACTAGTAGCTTGGGGCACTATGAGTCTGCACAGAGCCACAATGGGGTGCTCTTAAATGATGCCATGTGGGAATTTGATCCAAAGAGATGAGATCACTGCATTGGAGCCAGAGTTGGTTTGGATAAACCCTTACATCGAACTCCAGATAGTAGGATATACAAAAGAAGAGCTAGGATTTGAGAAGGCTGCCTTATCAAACACCCTCCAGGTATCTGGGGCCTGGGGACTTTTTCTGGGTTTGTGCCATCTTTTGTGGTTTCGCCTGTAACAAAACCATTACCCAAGGAAGCTCATACCAGAATTTTAATCTGGCTTCTGGCATCTGGTGCACCAGTTGTACTATGAATGGCCTAAGCACCCTTGGAATGCCATGCAAATTCTGGAGCGTAAGGCTGCAGACTCTGCCGTGAAATGGTGGCACCCCCAATTTTGAGAAGAGAGATTGACTTCTCTGTCTGGGAAGAAGAAATAAAATTATAATCATAAAAATGCAACAGCGTGTCATTAAAAGGCTCCTTTATAAGAAGTAACTGTGAATTCAATGTCCCCCTTGATGTTTAACATGTCAATGAACACAAGTTTTCTCCTGAAAGGGGTACATGACTTTGTGTTAGGGACTGCATTATTAGGCCTGTGTTTCTGGGCCTGGAACAGATGTATAAGGAGATAGTCACTCAGTGAGCCCAGGGTCTTTTTTTTTTTTCTTTCCCTATCATATAAGGAGTGGTGAAGAAAAAAAAATGGAACTTTAATTCTTTGAATTTGTAACTAAAAAGGACAAGAGGATTTGATTTGGCACTTTAATTACCTTGAAGTTTAACTTAAGAATTCTGGAGTTTAATTTCTTTGTGATTTTAATCTTTGAACTTTAGTTTTTCCCTGGCAATTTGATAATGGCATATTACAGATATTCAAATTTGAGACACCTCTGTGTTGGTGGCATTTTAGTATGGGATTATCTTTATGCAGTCATATAATCTCATTTCTTATCCTCTTGTGAGCTCTATCAGACCACATGGCTAGATATAACGTGAGAGGAAAATAGAATAGGGTGATCTCTAAGCATTGGATAAAGCCAGGTCCTGGAAACAATTTAAAGAATGCACCATTCTCACTCATTTTTAGATGCTTCTGTAACAAAGCTTACACTGTTCACCAGTGGTTCCAGGAGGCTCCACAGTGGAGACCTAGTTGGAATTAAGAGAAAGGCTTTAGGAAGTTAGGAGTACTGCCTTAATAGGTGTCTGATCTCCTCCCTTGGGTCCGATAGCCACATCCCTGGGGAACCAAAGGCTAACTGTTAAGTCAAATCATTTAAAGAAACACGACGTTGGAAATGTGAGGGGGTATATTTATCCCTCACTCTTCATGATTCCCTGTGGAGAAATTTCAGGTGGAATAAGGCTCTCAGGCTTCTGTCCTACCACTTCCTCACTGATCACCACCACTTCTCACCCACTATTTGATGAGGGAAGTCATTAGATCACATTTTCAAATAGGATGGAGACTCCTGTTATCTCTCCTTAAACGCTAGAGATTTAGTCTCTTTTCTTCCCTAGCCACCAAAACCTATGAATGAGTAACATGAAACAATAAACAAAGTCTCAAATGTCATGGACACTGCACTCATGTTGGGAAGAAAATTGCATGCGAGTGTGTGTGTGTGTAGAGAGAGAGACTGTGAATTGATTGACCTCTTGCTGTTTAACATGTCACTGAACACGAGACATTGTTAGTTGAACCGGGTATCTGACAGATATCCTGTTTTTCTGTTTCTTCCAGTATGAACAGTCTCAATCAGTTTAAAACAATCCCTTTTGGTAAGTTCTCAGCCTTTCAGAGTTTTATTCTGTTCCCTTTTAAGTCCACAGAAATTTCTAAGTCTGAGCAACCCCAACAGAGTAGCTACTAACCACAAGTAACTAATGAAGTTGAAATGTGACTATTCTCAAGCTGCTGTGTGAAGTACATGTGGGATACAATTTCTCACAATAGGTATAATTCACCTTGAACTCAATTATTAAAAAATGCAATCAGTTTTCAAAAATTCCATTTTTATTCCATATTACTTTTATATTGTACACCCAATGTAGAAAGCAAGAGAACCAATAGTGCATTTTCTTGTGCAGATCTGGTTTTTTATTCCTTGAATATTTTAATGCTTAAACAAGATTATTGTGCATTCTCTTTAAATTATTACAATCACATGATTCTACAATAAAGGGTTGGTTGGGACTTGTTAGGCAGAGCCCTGGTGGCACAGTGAGTTAAGCACTGGAGAAAGATGGGGCAGTCGGCTTCCATAAAGACTTTTTTTTATGAACTTGTTAAACAGCCCTGTTTGATGACACATTTGGGAAGATTTTTTTTTTTTTTGGTTGGGAGTTGTTTTATTACCTTTTCGAGCTCTTCTCTTGTTATGGGTCTGTTCAGATTTTCAACATCACTTTCTTGTACTTTGGGTAGGCCGTGTGTTTCTAGAAATTTATCCATTTCCTCTAGGTTTTAAATTTGTTGGAGTATAGTTTTTCATAATATTCTCTTATAATCCTTTTTATTTCCGTTGGGTCTGTCGTAATGTCCCCCATTTCATTTCTTATTTGGGTTATTTGTGTCCTCCCCTGTTTTTCTTTTGTCAGTCTGGCCAGTGGTTTGTCGATTTTGTTGATTCTTTCAAAGAACCAACTTTTGGTTTTGTTGATTCTTTCTATTGTTTTTCTGTTCTCTATTTCATTGATTTCTGCTCTGATCTTTACTATTTCCTTTCTTCCGGTGGTTGTGGGCTTTTTCTGCTGTTCTCTTTCTATTTGTTTGAGTTCTGTAGTTAATGTTTTGATTTTGTCCCTTTCTTCTTTTTTGATATGTGCATCTATTGCTATAAATTGTCCTCTGAGGACTGCCTTTGCTGTGTCCCAAAGGTTTTGGTATGATGTGTTTTCATTCTCATTTGATTCTAGGAATTTTTGGATTCCATCTCTGATTTCTTCTATTACCCATTGATGTGTACGCAGGGTATTATTAAGTTTCCATGTAGTTTATTTTTTTTCCTTGCTCTTTCTATTGTTAATTTCTACCTTGATGGCATTGTGGTCAGAGAAGATACTTTGAATTATCTCAGCATTTTGGATCTTGTTGAGGATTGCTCTGTGGCCTAAGATGTGGTCTATTCTGGAGAACGTTCCATGTGCATTGGAAAAGAATGTGTACTTTGCAGCTATTGGATGGAGTGTTCTATATATGTCTATGAGGTCAAGTTGGCTGATTGTGCCCTTTAGGTCTTCTGTATCTTTGCTGAGTTTCTTCTTAGTTGTTCTGTCCTTTACTGAGAGTGGTGTGTTGAAGTCTCCTACTATTATTGTGGAACTGTCAATTTCTCTTTTCAGTGTTGTTAGAGTTTGTTTTATGTATTTTGGAGCCCTGTCATTGTGTGCATTGATGCTTATTATGGTTATGTCTTCATGATGGATCATCCCCTTAATCATTATATTGTGTCCTTCTTTGTCTTTCATGGTAGATTTTGTTTTAAAGTCTATTTTATCTGAGATTAGTATTGCCATTCCTGCTCTTTTTTTGGTAGTTGTTAGCTTGATATATTTTTTTCCAACCTTTGACTTTTAATAAATTCACATCTTTGTTTCTAAGGAGTGTCTCTTGTAGACAGCATATTGATGGATCCTGTTTTCTTATCCATTCTGTCACTCTCTGTCTCTTTATGGGTGCATTGAGTCCATTTACATTCAGTGTAATTATTGATAGATGTGAGTTTGTTGTTGTCATTTTGTAGTGCTTTTTTTTGTGGTGCTGACGTTTTCTTTGTTCTTCTTACTCTCTTGTGCTGAGTTACTTTTGTTTGTGGATTTTTTTTCATTTCTTTTGTTTTTGTAGCTTTTGTTTTTGCTGAGATTTTATGTTTTTCCTCTTTATTTTTATGAGTATGTTTGTTAACTTTCTTTGTGGTTACCAAAAATTTTACCCTTATATTTCTAAGTTTGAAGCAGCTTACCATTACTTGGTATCAGCTTGCCTTCCTCTCCATTAGAATGTTCCATACCTATGCCGTTTATTCCCTCTTTTATTGTTCTGATGTTGTTGTCATTTAATGATTAACTGCTCTAATTCCCTGTTGTATTTCTTTTGCTTTTGGATAGTCCTTGAGAGTTCATTTCCTAGATTGGTATCTGGCTGCTACGATTCTATGTCTTAGATTCTGCCTGTGAACTGAAGCTGTTTGTCCTCAGATCAAAGAACTCCCTTTAATAATTATATAAGTTTGGCTTGACTTTTACATATTCCCTTAATTTCTGTTTATCTGGAAATGACCTAATTTCACCATCAAATTTGAACGAGAGTTTTTCAGGATATATTATTCTTGGCTGACAACTTTTTTCATTTAAGGTTTTATATATGTCATCCCATTGCCTTCTTGCCTGCATGGTTTCTGCAGAATAATCTGAGCTTAGTCTTATTGTTTATCCTCTGTATATGACTTCTTTTTTTTTATGAGCTGCTCTCAGGATTCTTTGTTTGTCTTTGGTTTTGGTGAGTGTGATTCTGATATGCCTTGATTTTCTTTTGGGGTCTCTCCTATATGGGGTTTGTTGAGCTTCTTGGATGGCAAGATTTTAATCTTTCATGATATTGGGGAAGTTTTCTGTCAGCAGTTCCTCAATGATCCTCTCTGTGTTTTCTGTTTTCTCCCCCTGTTCTGAAATTCCAATCACTCGAAAATTTTTGCTTTTGATTGTATCCCACATAACTCTCAGAGTCTCTTCATTTTTCTTTGTTCTTTTTCCTGAGTTTTCCTTAAACAGAGTTGTATCCAAGTGTTTGTCTTCAATTCCACTGATCCTGTCTTCCACTGTTTCAAATCTGCTTCTCAGCCCTTCTATGACACCGTCCATTTCTGAAATCTTGTTGTTCATCTTTTGGATTTCTAATTGTTGTCTTTCTATAATTTCTAGTTGTGAATTTATTTTGGCACTTTGTTCCTGAATTATTTTCCTGAATTCTTCCAATTTTTTGTCTGTATTTCCCATGAATTTGTCTATTTTTTCCTCACGTTTGTCAGCTTTTTGCCTCAGCTCTTGGATAATTCTGAGTATTAGAGATTTGAATTCCCTATCAGGTAGTTCTAGTGCATTTTCTTCCACTGGAGAGTCATCTGGTGTTTTGTTTTTGATGCCTACTGGAACCATCCTGTCCTGTTTTTGTAAGTGTTTTGATATTGTCTGCTGTCTTCGGAGCATTCAGTAGTTATTTTTCTCATTTATTGATTGTAGATTTGTTTGTTTTGTCCCTTTTTAAAAAATTTGACTATGTCTGAGCAGGCGGACTGTGTGTTCTTTGTTGTTTGCTCATCTGTGGGCACAGTACTTTTTGCCTCCTTCTCCAATTGGCAGGGTCAGTCACTCAGATATGGTACGTCAGGACAGGTCTAGCTGAAGAAGAGTTACTGGGACGGGTTGTTTGTGGCACTTACTACAGCCACCAGGGTGGGTCAGTAATCAGTGCAGGGCTGGTTCCAGTAGGCCGTGCCTGTGCTGCTTGGTGGTGTGATGTCAAGTGCACAGTGCAGGTAGGCAGGATGCAGTGTGGAGATTATTATGCATGGAGCTAAGATGGATATGGGAGAGAAGAGAGAGGAACAAAAGCCAAAAGCATACAAACAAACAAAAAAGAATGCTAGAGGAGCTTGCCGTTGGAGTGGAGAGATGAGAGACTATGAAATGGAGAAAAACAGAGAGGGGAAGAGGAAGAAAAGAAAAGAAAAGAATGAATAAATAAAAATCAGAAAGGTTAAAGAACCACAAAGTTCCCAGGGATCCCACCGGTGCAGCTATGAGGTCTGGGGAAGTCACTCTCAGGTGTTGCAGTACAGCCTGGCTAGTAGGCGTAAAGGTATACAATGCCAGGTATTCAAGGAACAGAAAGAGAAGGAAGACATAGAGAGACAAGAAATTGAGCAATGAAGAAAGGCAAAAAGGGAAAAAGAGGGAAAAGAAAACAAAACAAATTTAAAAAAATAAAAAGAACAAGAAAGGCCCCCAAAAATACAGAAAAAAAAAAAACCCAACAAATAAAGAAATGCTCTCAGGGATCCCTCTGCACGTCTGCGCAAGCTGAGGGGGACATCTCCTTGCCCCGCAGCACTGCCTAGCCAGAAAGGGCTCCCAACTCAAGAAAAGGAAAAGAAAACAAACAAACAATTCAAAACAAAGAAACGAACAAAAGCCCCAGGATCCCACCAGCATGGCAGCCCAGACCGGGAAGCAGCTCCACACTCGAACAGAGCTCCAGAGCCCCTCAGGAAGAAGCAAATATGGTGCACAGAGCCAGGTGTTTGACTGAAAGGAGGGGGAGGTGGTGAGAGGTAAGGAATAAATCAAAAGAAGCAGAAAAAAAAGCAACACTAGCAGCCAACAAATGGCACTCAGAGAGCCAGCTAGTGCGGGTTGGTGGAATCCAAGCAGCCGGAGTTTCTCGGACAAAAGACTGTCTGCGGGAAGCAGAGGGGGCTGAGTGTGGGTGAAGAAGGGTAGGGAGTGGGAAAGCATATATCACAAATTACCGGAGCTCTGCAGCCCCTCAGGAAGAAGCAAAGATGGTGCACGGAGCCAGGTATTTGAGTGAAAGGAGGGGGAGGTGGTGAGAGGTAAGAAAGAAATCAAAAGAAGCTGAAAAAAGCAACACCAGCAGCCAACAAATGGCACTCAGACAGCCGGCCCATTCGGGTGTGTGGAATCCAAGCAGCAGGTGTTTCCCTGTCAAGAGATTGGGGCCGCAGGAAGCAGAGGAGGCCAAGTCAGGGTGAAGAAGGGTGGGGGGTGGGAAAGCATATATCGCAAATTACCAGTTGTTTTGTCTCCCACTGGACGCTCCATGAGGCTGCTTTCTCGTACCCCCTGTTTGCTGGTCTCCTATAGGAGTCCAAGATAGTAGATCTGCACTGTGTTAGCTGGTAGGGGACCTCTGCATGAATCTCTCCTCACTCTCCATTCTCTGTCAGTTTTCTCACTCCATTTGGTGCTTGGCTGAGTTCTTTATCTCTTCATTTGGTGCTTTAGGGTCTCAGGATTGCTATATTCTCTGTTCAGCTTAGTTTTTTGGATCTTTGTTGTGGAGGGACAGCGTGGTGCTTCTGTCTAGAGCGCCATTTTTTTTCCCCTAAATATTGTTTTTTTTGACCACATACTCAAAAGTAATATTTTGTAACAGTTTGAGATCTAGTTATTGTTCTTATCTTTATTTTCTAAAATTATCTTCCAAGGTCTTTGTTCCAAAGAATAACAAATCAAACACATTTGGAAATAATAAGGATCTGGAAGCTTTAAGAGTTTTATAACTTGGCTAATGCTTGATGTCTTTACAGTACATTTTAATATGCAATATTACTTACATTTTTTTCCTAACCAACCCCACACCACAACTCTAATAAAGACACTAAAAATTTATTCTATCTTGATTAACATGGAAAAATAAAAGTACATTAAAAAGTTTTAAGACAAATGGACTATTACCACAGCCACAGCTATTAGTATTATTTATAATTGTTCCCCCTTCTAAAAGGAGCTCCTTGTCAAAGGAATCATAAAAGGTACCGATTTTCACTTCTGGGGAGATGGATTTGTGGGTATGAATGTCTCCTTTTGTCACAATCTTTTTATTTTATCCAGAAAAGTAGAGAGAAAAGCTAAACAAGGCAGAACGAATAGAAGTTCTTTGACTTGTATGACAGAAAATTCCCCTAGGTGGAAGCTTTGAACAGCTATAATAAATCTTGATTTAGAGAAGTATAAAATTTCATGATAGAAGATACTTCATTTTCCTAAACTGCTGTACAGCACATGCCTATAAGAGAAGAGAAAGAAATATGAAATTTTTATTGACAGACAAAAAAAGACTGATAGTTACTTAGGATTTGAAAAAAAGCACTAAGCCAACGTGTGAAATGTACTAGAAAGTGGCCCTCAGCCTTTACTCAGAGTGGCCCTCGGCTCTCTCTCTATTTTTACTTTGCATATGAGACATGCAATCCATCCCAGGTTGTAAAGAAAGTGTTTTATGATGAAGGAGAATAAAAAACACATGAAAGCAGAAAACTTATCACAAAAGCAATAGTCTAATGCCCTTGTTGGGAGTAAAACATAGGCTGAAGCATAACAGCAGCCTTTGGGAGCATCTTAATCTAGAATCATCAAAGAGATGAGTTTGGTTATATTTATAATTTAAGAAGAGGGAGAAAATGCTTTCTCCAGAATTCCTGAGAGCTAGGGTTGGTCAAATAGCAAAGTGGGGCTGGTTTTCAAGAGGTCAGTGGGATAGGGGTAGGGAGAGGAGAAGGCTGAGTTTCCTTGAGGATGGCCAGCTCTAAGAAGGGCAGCATTGGGATTACAGAATTGGGAGGTGACAGAGAGGGGGTTAGAGGACCTGGAAGTTAGGATAATGCCATCGAACTCCACAAGGGAAGTATCATCCCGTCCTAGCTACAACTGCAATCACAGTTCAGAACAACGTCCACCTAAATTTTTGAAGGACAGAAAGGCTTTGAATGACATTACATTCTGATTAATAGGGAAAAGAAGTATTATTGTATTTTACAAAGATTTTCCCTGAAAGTGTCTAATTTTATTATGTTTTAATATTTAAAACTTACATCATCTGGGACAGAATAGTTTAATAGTTTTAAGAACTGACTTTGGAATCAGGCAGCTCTAGGTTTAAATCCCTATTTCACACTGAGTTATATTACTTTGGACAAGATATTTAACTTGTCTAAGTTTTCATCTGTAAATGATAGAAATAATAATAATACTTATCTCACTGGATTGTTAAAAGGATGAAATAATGCATCTAAAGTTGTGTTAGTTACTTATTGCTGTGTCAAAAATTACCTCACAACGTACTGGCTGAAAACACCAAACATTTATCATTTCACATTCACAATCCAGCTCACACTCAAGGGGAGGAAATTGCAAAAGGGCATGAATGCCAGGAGGTTCGGATCAGTAGGGGTCATCATAGAGGTTGCTGACCATAGTGGTGTGTACCAAAGTGCTGGGACATAATAAGTATTCAATATATGCTAGCTTCCATGATTATCAAGGATCCCTGGTGGTGCAGTGGTAAAGTGCTGGGCTGCCAACCGAAAGGTCTGCAGTTCAAACCACTCCACAGGGGAAAGATGTGACAGTCCGCTTCTGTAAGATTACAGATGTGGAAACCTTATAGGACAGTTCTACTCTGTCCTATAGGGTCACTATAGTTGGAATCTACTCGACGGCAATGGATTTGGTTTTAGTATGATTGTTATCATTTGGGAAATTCACAAAACAGCTCTTTATTATTGCGGAATAAACAAGGTATTACTGTGCTCAAGCTTCAAATAATGTTTTGAAGAATGAATAAAATGGAATATTCCCAACTATGAAACTTGAGCCACCAAATATTAATCCAACAAGTTGAATCTGAACAAACAATATTAGAAATCATTTATATCGGGGAAAAGGGGACAGTTAGAAGCAAAAGGCAATGGGGAGCATCAGCCATCATGCATCCTCTGTGAATGTTGGTAAAAATGGCCTGTTCTCACCATGACCACGGCTTTTTCCTCTCAACTGAGAACCCCTGAATTAAGTACTACTCATCTATTCCACTCTGTCTAAATAGAAGGGCGACGTGAATCAAGGTAAAACAGCATCCATTGTCTCAGGAGTTGGAAGATTGGTTAGGCAATAATGTTTATAAATTAAAGCAGATTTCCTTCAAATTATGTGAAATCCAAGCTTCAGGAGAAAAGGAAAGAGAAATTAGAAAAATTTGATGGTCTAAATCCTGAACTAAAAGAGCTTTCTCTCGAGCGTTTGCTAAGAAAATATTAAAGATGTCAAAAACAGGTTACTACCACTGCTATAAACATGAACAACTCTCAGAGGAGGGTGACCTTGGATACTGTGGTCACCCTGAAACTAACAGGCTCAAATCCATTACACTCTAAATGAATCTTCGTTCCCAACCCACCCACCAGCAAAATGTCCTGAGACAGCTGCTAATTTAAAGGCAGAATTAATTATAAGTGACTTCGTGACAGATGCTATGCGTTTGGACTGCAACTGATAAAACCTCTATGTTGCGGGCACGATGCTTGCGTTCCACTCTAAAGACTCCCCTACAGTCACTGCCACTGCACTTGGTGGGTGGCTTGCTTGCAACCTGCTTGGGCAAACCACTGTGACTTAGCCTAGTTTTCTGATTTTCCCAGCTTGCTGTTCCTCTTACTGGTTCTCTCTTTCTCTCCCATAGTCTTGTGTGTCACCACCCATCAAGACACACAGGAGAAGAGCATCCACGACAGGGCATGTTTCCTGCACTTCTTTTTCTGTAAGCCAGACAAGGTCCTTCAGAAAAGGAATGTACTGACTGCAGAGAAAGTAATTCACTTCTCTCAATAGTTACCAGTTAGCCTTTCAGTCAATCTTCACCCTTCCCTGCAAACTGCCTCATTTCTCAAGGCAGAGAAAAAATCTAGATGTAAAAAACACATATGTATTTTAAAAGTAATACATCTGCATTTGCTATAAATTGGTCATGCAGAAAAATTTCACGAAGAAAATAAATGTTTCCTATCTGTTCGATAAAATTATTTTCAAGAGTTCTCCATGCCCCCTTGTATGTGTGTGCCTGTGTGTATATATATGTATCTATCTATCTGTGTATCTATATATATGTGCATATATATGTAGATATACATACATGTAGCTTTGTACACATTGACTGCTCCACAAAAATCTCATTGAATTATATTTTAATGCATTTTGTATGAAATAACTCTGAAGTCACTTAAAAGGGGAAGAGAAGCAAAACAACAAAATGGAAAAGGAAAAGAGGTTGTAGAAGATGTTTAGGGAAAATCTATAAACAAGGAAGGGAAGGCTCCTTGAGAAACTGGGCAGTGGCCAATGCAAAGACAAAAATTTGAACTCAGAGTTCTAGAGAAAGATCCGGACAAAGTGAAACAATTAGTAATAATCTCCAAATCTGATGTCTGAATCTTTGCTGCATATTGACAGTGGCTAATTTGTCAACAGCCTACACATTATGATCCTTGCCAGCTACAACAAATGATTTACTTCTTCTCTATGCCTACTTGGTAGCCTTAAGAAGGATGCTGCTGCCAGCAGGACAGTACATTTGGTCTGCAGAATTAGGAAGGCAGCAACACAGAGCTTCCTCAAGCCCAAACTGAACAAGGGCGGGCCAGAGTTAGCAGTCATTTGGCTGTGGTCCCAACAGCTATGGTCCACTCTCGCATTAGCAATAAGCCTGGGTAATGACCCTGTGCAGGAGCTACAGTGAAACATGGCTGTCAAGTGGAGGGTCACGCACCAGAGCATTGTGTGACTTGAAAAGTGCAACGTTTGTCTGATGAAACATTTTAAAGTAGCCCACGTTAGAATGGCCTCTAGCTACCTGCATTTGCTTAGAGAGAGAAATGTGTAGTGCTATCAGACCAGAAACACAGGAAGAGCACTTACATTATTATTGAATTGGCCTCTCCAACATTCCACAGGTGATCTGTGGTTAAAAAAAAAAAAAAAAAGCCAAAGGGCTGACATTTTTAAACAGTAAAGTACAAATTTGCAAAATCGAAACTCGTATTGACCAGAAACTTTAAAGTCCAAATAAGCACATAATTATGAACTAAATGTCAAATTTTTCTAGCCTCCTTCTCTAATTTTTTTTTTTTCTGCAAGACAATTTTGGATGCCCTCATGCTGAGTCTCATCACCCCTCAGAACATTTAAATTAAAAACTCTGACAGAAAGACTTAGCTTATGAATTCATTTTCATAATGTTCAAATATCAATACCAAGATTTTGTGCCTGACAAATAGGTTTTTTTTTTTTTTAATAAGCATATTATAAGCCAGCAGGAGTCATTTTGCTAGTTCATTTTCATGCAAGAATTAGATATTAGGAAATTCTTAGGTCAATGTAATCAACTAGAATTTGAACTTTTTTTTTTTTTTTTTTTTTTTAGGATCTATCAGCTTTTAGCAATGGTCTATGCTGACATCCAAATGGGACAAATACTGGCAAAAAAAAAAGTTACGTTTTTCTGACATCCTCAAGCCCCTTACCTTAAAACATATAACTATACTAAAAAACTGATTAAAATAACATATTTATAAAACATGTATTCTACAAGTTTGAAAAGGCCTAAAACTTGGAAATCAGTGCACTTTATCTTTCCCACTTTTATCCTCAACCTGAGCCAGACCCTATATTAGTTTCCTAGAGTTTCAAACTGGCAGGCTTAAATGTAGGTCCCTGGGTGGCATAAATGCTTTGCGCTCAAGTACTAACCTACTAATCTACCCAGAGGTACCTTGGAGGAAAGAGCTGGCAATTCACTTCTGTAAAGACTACAGCCAAGAAAACCCTACTGAGCAGTTCTACTCTAAAACAAGTGGGGTCGCCATGAGTTGGAATCAACTCGATTAACAATGAGTTTAATTACTAGTTTCTTTTCACTAGAAAAATGATGAAAACTTCAGCCATGTGTGGCTAAAGAAAATATCTCTGATCTGTCTAGGCTATTCTCTCTTGTCTGTTGTAACCCCTAAGTTCCCTGAAGGCAGAGATCAGGCCAATATTCAGCACCATGCCAACAACATAACTGGTACTTAAAAAATATTTGGGGAGTACATGAATGATTGTGAGTTCTTCTCTGCTTCTGATTTATCACATTGATTCACAATCTCTAAATGAGAAAATTCTTTCATTAAAAATTTTAATGCAAATTCCAAAAAAACTTTAGGCTCTTGGTCTGCAAAATTCAAATATAGTCTTTATTGACTGTTGATTTCTACTAGTGCACTCTGCAAAATTCCGGCTGTGTATTTGCCCAAGAAATGGCTTGTTGCACTGTATGTTCTCCTGATCTCCCCCAGGCTGTTTAACCATTTGGTGCCATGTCCTGTAGCATCCATTTGCACCCTTCAGCATCCCAAGCAGAAGGCTCTCACTGAGTGCATGGGAAGAAATTCAGTTGCTCTATTGCCCTATTACACAAGAATTCCCCACTGCTCCCTCATATCCTCCCCACTGTCCAGAATCCAGACTCAGAGACCATAGAAACAAGTCAGAGAAATCTGATACCGTACATAAGATTCACACAATTGGCCATTTCAAGTAGATATGTACACTGGAAATTCTTGTTTCCTTTGATATATTGATCACTAGTTGCAACAAAATAGGAAGAAGTCAGGCAAAAGTAACTAAAAATAAAGGAAAAGGAGACTGCAAGACAGACTGTTGTGTGTCACCGAGTCGATTCTGACTGATAACAACCCTATATGACAGAGTAGAACTGCCCCATAGGTTTCCATATGACAGAGTAGGAACTGCCGCACAGGGTTTCTTAGCCTGTAATCTTTACAGGAGCAAATCGCCAGGTCTTTTCTCCCACAGAGCAGCTGGTGGTTTCAAACTACCCACGTTTTGGTTAGCAGCCGAGAGACTAGTATACTCTAAATATGACATAGTGAGACACTGTGCCATAGCTCCCTTTCTGGTTGCTATATTAAGTGCTTAGTTTCCTATATGAAATTAATAAAAATTCTTAAAAGAATTTGAAATAAGTCATTGGCCTAGAGGAGCATTATTCAAACTGTGTTCCTTAATTTGGATTTTCTCAAAATGCTTATACATGCTCCATGTTAAAAGGGTTCTGCGAACAAACAGACTAAGAAAAACTGGGTTCAGGACAATTACATGAGTTTCCTTGTACAGACTTTCTATCCATACACTGCATAAATAGACAGTTGTAGGGTACAACTTGTTCATTATATTTTCTCATCCTTTTTACCCCACCAAGGTGAAATGAAGAAGCTATGCTTTCAAATGATTATTTTTCTGTAGAAAAATCTACTTTGTAGAACTATTCTTGACAAGCAACTTCTTTGTCTCAAATCCATAGCCTAGGACTTAAAACCTTCCAAAAGCCCTTATTGTTGAGGACTCATATGTCAAATAAGCACGTCATTTTAACCCCTAGTCCCTCTAAACACACACAGCTTTTTTTAAAAATTTTTTTTATTGTACTTTAGATGAAGGTTTACAGAACAAATCGTTTCTCATTAAACAGTACACATATTGTTTTATGACTTTGGTTAACAACCCCACGACGTGTCAACACTCTCCCTTCTCGACCTAGAGGAACTTTTTTTTTTTTGGTGAAAATAATACATAGCCAAAGTTACACTATTTTGAAAGTTTCTACATGTACAATTCAGTGACCTCAATTACATTCTTCCAGTTGTGCTGCTATTCTCACTATCTTTTTCCAAATTATTCCATCACCATTATCTTCTACTCACTGTCCCCTAGGCTTCCCATCAAACCATTTGAGTTGCTGTTGTCAATTTGATCTCACATAGATAATTCTTTTTTTTTTTTTTTGTACCTTAGATGAACGTTTGCAGAACAAATAGTTTCTCATTAAGTAGTACACATATAGTCCTATGACAATGGTTAACAACCCGGTGACATGTCAACGCTGTCCCTTCTCAATCTTGGGTTTCCTATCACCAGCTTTCCTGTCCCCTCTTGACTTCTAGTCTTTGTCCCTGGACTGCTGTGCCTCATTAGTCCTGTTTTGTTTTATGAAGCTGTCCAAACCTGGGCTGAATGGTGAACTTCAGGAGGGGCTTCCCCACTGAGCTAAAAGGGTGTCTGGGGGCAATACTCTCGGGGTTTCTCCAGTCTATCAGGCCAATAAATCTGGTCTTTTTTTATGAGTTAGAATTCTGCTCTACATCGTTTTTCCAGCTCTGTCCAGGACCCTGTATTGTGATCCCAGTCAGAGCAGTCAGTGGTGGTAGCCGGGCACCATCTAGCTGTACTGGACTCAGTCTGGTGGAGGCCGTGGTAGCTGTGATCCATTAATCCTTTGGACTAATCTTTTCTTTGTATCTTGTTCTCTTCATTCTCCCTTGCTCTTGAAGGGGTGAGACCAGTGGAGTATCTTAGATGGCTGCTCACAGACATTTAAGACCCCAGACACTACTCACCAAGGTAGAATGTAGAAAGTTGTCTTTATAAACAGTCTTATGCCAGTTGAGCTAGATGTTCCCTGAGACCATGGTCCCCACAGCCCTCCACCCAGCAATTCAGTCCCTCAGGGAGTTTGGAAGTGTCTGAGCAGCTTCCATGACATTTCCTTGTACAAGTTGCACTGGCTTCCCCAGTAATGTGTACTGTCTTACCCTTCACCAAAGTTACCACTTACCTGTTAAGTTCCCCCCAACTTCTCCCATCCCTTGTAACCAACAAAGATTGTTTCTTTTTGTGTGTAAACTTTTACATAAGCACACACAGCTTTTATATACACACAAACAACCAACAAACTCTTGCTTCTCTTTTTGGGGAATAAAACATTCAGAATTTTGCATATCCTTGACAGGATCTTTCCATGAGTTGGGGGCTCACCTTCCACCTCATTAATGACCCATGAATGACTGACAGGACCACTTATCAGCTCTATAAGATTCAGCAGTGTGCTTAAAACTCATGATGTCTATCAGCCTCTTTCTTTTTGATTATCTGAGCCAAAAGAGCTAAGTTCAACTTCTATTGCATATTATCATTGACTGCATAAGTTGAGCAAATTATATTACTCTTCATAGCCTCTGTTTCCTCACCTATAAACTGAGAATACTCATTAGAGTTAAATGAGAAAATTTTAAATACAGGATGAGTACAACACCTTAACAGATAGTAAAGAGCCCTGGTGGCACAGTGGTTAAGCATAGACTGCTAACTGAAAGGTCGGCAGTTCAACAGACCAGCCGCTCCACAGGAGAAAGATGTGGCTATCAGCTTCCACTTCCATGAAGATTTACATCCTTGGATATGCTATGGGGCAGCTCTACTCTGTCCTATGTGGTCACTGTGAGTCAGAATCTACTCAACGGCAGCGGGTTTGGTTTGGTTTTGGAAGTATTCTGGTAGGGCAACAGTTAAAAGCTTGGCTGCTACTAAAAAGCTGGCAGTTCGAACCCACTCAGCAGCTCCCATAAAGATTACAACTTAGAAAATAGAAAACCCTGTGGGGCAGTTCTACTGTGTCACATGGAGTCACTAGGAGTTGAAATCACCTTGAAGACACCTAACAACAACACTCTACAGATGCTAATTCTCTTTTTTCTGCCACTCCATCTCATTGCTATCTTCCATTCACCTCACTGTCCAATATCTTTAAATCTTCTAGTAAAAAAAAAAAAAAAAAAAAAACAGTTCAAAGCATACTTCGTATTCAAAGCATACTTCGTATTCTTTCTAAATCATATAATCAATCTCTAAATTGTCTGTCTAATTGATATAGTGAAGTTCTCTTAAGAAGCAGCGAAATTAGAAGGTTCATACAACATACACCGATGTGAAACGTGTTACCTCCAAAACACACACACACAAAATACCACAAAGGACTGTACTTTTCTTAGTTATTGTTGCTTTTAGGTGCCATCGAGCTGGTTCCGACTCATAGCGACCCTGTGTACAATAGAACAAAACACTGCCTGGTCCTGCACCATCTTTGCCTGATCTACGTACAGCCTCCTCATGAGTGTTCTGGAATTCCCATTCTTCACAATGTTATCCATAATTTGTTATGATCCACACAGTCAAATGCCTTTGCATAGTCAATAAAACACAGGTAAACATCTTTCTGGTATTCTCTGCTTTCAGCCAGCATCTACCTGACATCAGCTATGATATCCCTTGTTTCACATACTCTTCTGAATCCAGCTTGAATTTCTGGCAGTTCCCTGTTGATAAATTGCTGCTTTTGAATGATCTTCAGCAACAGTTTACTTGTGTGTGATACAATGATATTGCTCGATAATTTCCTCATTCAGTTGTATCACCTTTCTTGGGAATAGGCACAAATATGGATCTCTTCCAGTCGATTGGCCAGGTAGCTGTTTTCCAAATTTCTTGGCATAGACGAGTGAGCACTTCTGGCACTTCATTGTTTGTTGAAACACCTCAATTGGTATTCCATCAATTCCTAGAGCCTTGTTTTTCCCCAATACCTTCAGTGCAGACTTTCTTACTAATAGGGGGTTTAATAAATAACCTTTTTCTTCACTTATAAGCAGAAACCTTGACGTTCCTCTGGTATTTCAACAACGTGTCAGACCTCTATATTGCCATGATTTTTATCTTCTTTCTCTAGCACAGATGTCTTCTTACCAAGGCTTCCAGGGTTTCTGCTACTTCCTTTTCTGCTCATACTATCAGGATGTGAAAATGTGGTAAACCAACATGGTAGTCTGTAGGACAGTGATATGGCCATCTTTCCTTCAGACAAAATTGTGGGTCAAGTTGGACAATTGATTGGATCCTGAGGCAAAACAGTAAAGGTGTACTGTTTTCTCTTCCAGGTAAGAAAAAACTGTTTCTAATATTTTCTATTTATGGGATAAAGGGGTAAAATACTCACCAATTTTATAGCTACATAATAGATTCAAAAGATTCCAATAATTTTCTCTACTAAGAAGCCCTCATCAAGAAAAGTAACTATGATTGGATTCACCACCTGATTAACTTATAATAATCCACTGTCATTCTCCAAGGTGCACCTGTCTTCTGCATTAATTCTGCTTGGATAAGATAAGAATCATCAGTCTTTATCTTTCAAACCTTTAATTGTGGCACTAACATCTGCAATTTCTCCAGGGATAAAGAGTTGATTTTGATTTACTCTTCTGAAAAAGAAGGGAAATTCCAGATGCTTTCTCTTTGTCGTTTCTACCATAATAACATTTACCCCAGTGGTTCTTGACCTAAGGCAAAATTATGCTGCAAGAAAAGTATCTTTATAATCCTCTTTCCTTTCCGTTTTGCTCCTTAATCCCATCTTTATAAGATTCATGCCTTCTTGATTTCTAACACCCTCCTGCTAGCAAAGCCTGAGATGTTCCTGTCATTTACCTTTGACACATTCATGCTCAAATGAAGATCATAAATTTCAAGCAGAATCAAATCAAGTTTTAATTCTAAACCTATCAGTTGCTAAATCATGTGTAACTTTGCCCACATTACTTCTCTAAACTTCAGTTTTCTTAACTGCAGTAAAAAAAAAAAAAAACCTGTTGCCGTCAAGTCGATTCCCACTCATAGTTGAAATACTCTTACTAAAAGCTTATGAGGCAAAAATTACTAAACATAGTAAGCATGTATAGTAACCACAAGGCTATTACAGTACATGCTGTTCTGTTTGCCTAAAACCCTTCACTTCTACTTTTCCTCCAAATTTCTCTGGAAAATATTACCTGCTCCCTTTTTCTGATTAGGTCAAATTTCCCTCTTTTGTATACTCTCTTACCACCATCTCTCCGTCTCCTTTCTAGACTTTTCCTCAGCTTTTATTTTATATTCATTTTTGTATTTGTTTGATTCATTTATTTGATTTTTTTCCCACTACTCTGTATGTTCCCGAGAGGAGGCCATTTATGGTTTTGCTCATCATTGTATTCCCAGTGCTTAGAACAGAGTTTGGCCATTGTAGTTGAATAAACTAACATCAAAAGACAACATCTAATCAGCACTAACTATGGGTAATGCACCATAACATGTGCTTTATGTCCACTACCACATTTAATATCCAAACATCACCTCATATTTCTTCATCATAAATTTGAGGAAAGTGAGATTTAGAGAAGGTTAAATGCTGCAGTATTTTTCAACTTTGTTCTGGGTATCCTCTCTCTTCCCACAACATACTAAAAACACATTCAAAACATGAGGTCCATGATATAGTGTTTCTGCACTCTTAAGACCTCCATCAATACACAGCTGATTCTGAAACTCTGTTGTTGTTACCTGCCATCAAGTTGGCCCCCGACTCATAGTGACTCCATGCACAACAGAACAAAACATTGCCTAGTTTTGCTCCATCCCCATTATCAGTTGCAGATCAAACCATTGTGATCCATAGGGTTTTCAGGGCTGATTTTTGAAAGTATATCACCCGGCCTTTCTTCCTCATCTGTCTTAGTCTGGCAGCTCTGCTGAAATCTGTTCAACATCATAGCAACATGCAAGTCTCCACTGACAGACAGGTGGTGGCTGAGCATGGCGTGCATTGGCAGGGAATGTAACTCACCCAGGTCTCCTGCATGGAAGGCAAGAATCCTACCACTGAACCACCACGCCATCAAAAACACCTAAGCGTTTGCTTAAATGCCTCTCCCACGCATAAAGATTCTAATTCTTTCGTTCAGGCTAGAACCCAAGTATATGTGTTTTTTACAAAATATCTCAGGTGATGCTGATGCTAATACAAAGGCTATGTATACATTACTTGAGAAACTTTGAGACCAATGAACCTTGAGTTAGGGAAGGAAACAAGTGGTAGAGTTGAAGTGTTCAGTGGTAGACAAGAGAACTTCAATGTTGAAGAAAAGAAATTCTCACTCTCAGAGACTGAACTCCAGTCTTTTAAAGTAAACAAGTGTTCTATGTGATCAGAGATTGTTAAATAGTACTAGGATATACAAAGAGATAAAGGTCATGGATTGAATTGTGTCCCCCAAAGATATCTGTCAACTTGACTAGGCCATTATTCCCAGTATTGTGTGATTGTCCACCACTTTGTCATCTGATGTAATTTTCCTGTGTGTTGTAAATCCTATCTCTATGATGTTGATGAGATGAGATTAGCAGCAGTTATGTTAGTGAGGCAGGACTCAATCAATAAGATTAGATTGTTTCTTAAGCCAATCTCTTTTGAGATACAAAGAGAGAAGCTAGCAGAGAGACAGGGGACCTCATACCACCAAGATACAAGAGCCAGGAGAATAGCATGTCCTTTGGACCTGGGGTCCTTGTGCTGAGAAGCTCCTAGTCCAGGGGAAGGGTGATGACAAGGACCTTTCTCCAGAGCTGACAGAGAGAGAGAAAGCCTTCCCTTGAGCTGATGCCCTGAATATGGACTTCTAGCCTACTAGACTGTGAGAGAATAAACTTCCTTCTTTTAAAGCCAGCCACTTGTGGTATTTCTCTTATAGCAGCACTAGATAACTAAGACAGATTTGGTGTTGGGAGTGGGGTGCTGCTCTAACAGATACCTAAAATGTGGAAGCAGTTTTGAAACTGTGAATGGATAGAGGACTCAGAAGGAAGTGAGGAGAGCTGTTAGAGTGGAGATGGCACAGACCGCAAGAAGCAGTGACAGAGAATCGGCAGTGGCAGAGAATCAGCCGCAGCTGAATAAGGAGACCAGTGCAAGACAGTGCTGGAGCCAACCCACAGACAGCACCCATGGAATGAGAGCTGAGTGCCTGTTCACAGGAGGCTTCCTGGTAGAGTGGGGTGCCTCAGGGCATTTATTGCTGGAGCTAAGCTTGCCGACCCACAGAGCAAGAGAGTTGAGTGTCATGCAGCCGAAGTTTACTGGCAGAGTGGGGTGACCCAGGCACTTATCTGTGGAGCTACAGAGCTTTAGAACACTTGCCCCAGCAGGGCAGAAGGGCAGTGAGGCCTGAAAGGCCAAGAGGCCAAGGAACTAGGAAGCAGAAGCTGAAGAGAAAAGGAACGCAGGAACCAGAGCTATCTCAGTCTCAAAGCGTGGAGTCATGGATTCTGGAGTTTCTAAGGGTAGGGTCGCCACTCACATGAACTAGAAGAATGGGGCTGTCTAAAGCTGAGGGGGCAGAGTTACCATTCCAGTGGGCCTGGAAGGCAGAGCTGAAGCCCAGGGCCTAGGGCCTCCATTAAGAATCCGGAGAGTATGGCCAATACCTAGAGTCTGGAGGGCAGAGCTATTGTGTAAATAGTCTCAGAGAACTGACGATTATTTTCAAGCCTTGAGGGTTAATGTAATGTGTTCTGCTGACTTGCTTGGTGCCTGTTACCCTTTTTTGCCTCCAATTTCTCCCATTTGTAATGGAAATGTTTAGCTTGTGCCTGTTCCACCATTGTATTTTGGAAGCAAACAACTTATATTCTAGAGTTCACAGATGAGGAACAATTTTTGGATTTTGGATTTGGAGTTGATTTAAGACTTTTGCTATGATATGATGGGGTGAATGTATTCTACATGTGGCAAGGACATGAATTTTGGGGGACCAAAGGGTAGAATGTCATGGACTGAATTGTGTCCCCCAAAAATATCTATCAACTCGGCTAGGCCATGATTCCCAGTATTGTGTGATTGTCCACCATTTTGTCACCTGATGTGATTTTCCGGTGTGTTGTAAATCCTATCTCTATGATGTTGATGAGATGGGATTAGTGGCAGCTATGTTAATGAGGCAGGACTCAATCTACAAGGTTAGAATGTTTCTTAAGCCAATCTCTTTTGATATATAAAGAGCGAAGCAAGCAGAGAGACAGGGGACCTCATACACCAAGAAGCAAGAGCCAGGAGAATAGCGTGTCCTTTGGACCTGGGGTCCTTGTGCTGAGAAGTCCTAGTCCAGGGGAAGATTGATGACAAGCATCTTCCTCCAGAGCTGACAGAGAGAGAGAAAGCCTTCCCCTGGAGCTGGTGCCTTGAATATGAACTTCTAGCCCACTAGACTGTGAGAGAAAAAACTTCTGTTTGTTAAGGCCATTCACTTGTGGTATTTCTGTTATAGCAACACTAGATAACTAAGACAATAATCAACACCGAAAATTTTAAAAATATACACTAGAAAATTGACTTCACAAGGTGAGAAATCTTGATTTGGTTATATGAAAGAAGTACTAGCATTATTTATGTCAACTACTTTACATTTATGCCTAATTACCACACAATCTAATAATATTCATATATACCCCTAAATGTGTGTCAGAGTACCTTTATTGTAAGTTTTGTGTGAGTGAAGCAGTGATCTCTGTAAACACACTCTCAGCCTTTTTACAACCACAGTCATTTGATCACAGCTTTAAAACAAAATAGTAAAAGTATGATTTCCACATACAGATTTATTTTGGGTGGGTTTTTCATTGTTGTTTTATTTTTAGTTTTAAACTTTAATTTCAATTTATACACATATTTTCATAGAGAAGGATGATAAGGTGTTCATAAAGGGCTTTCAAGTGTATTATATTAGGATAAAATTTTGAGGGGGTAGTAGAATGGAAGTACTGAATTCAAAGAGAAAATAAATGACTATGCAAAATTTTTTACTGGTAAAGACAAACTTGTACATGTGTGTAGTTTGTTTTTTAAGGAAAGTGGTAGGTACAGTATTTCATTTTCATTAGGTAATTTAAAAGCATAATGTAACAGTTTTATTTAGCAATGTCAAAATTTGCAACATTCCAGAAATTAGTTTTTTTCTTTATTGTGTACTGTCTTACCCTTTACCAAAGTTATCACTTGTCTGTTGTATATTTAGTATTTCCCCCTATTAAGTATTTCCCCCTCACCCCTCCCATCCCTTGTAACCATCAAAGATTGTTTATTTTTGTGTGTAAACCTTTTCATGAGTTTTTACGGTAGAGGTCTCATACAATATTTATCCTTTTGTGATTGACTTATTTCACTCAGCATAATGTCCTCCCGTTTCATCCATGTTATGAGATACTTCACAGATTCATCTTTTTTCTTTCTCGTTGCATAATACTCCATTGTGGGTATGTACCATAGGTTTTGTTTATCCACTCATCTGTTGATGGGCATCTAGGTTGTTTGCATCGTTTTGCTATTGTGAACAATGCTGCCATGAACATGGGTGTGCATATGTCTATTCGAGTGACAACTCTTATTTCTCTAGGATATATTCCTAGGAGTGGGATTGCTGGATCATATGGTATTTCTATTTCTAGCTTTCTAAGGAAGTGCCATATCATTTTCCAAAACGGTTGTATCATTTTGCATTCCCATCAGCAGCGCATAAGAGTTCCGATCTCCCCACAGCCTCTCCAACATTTGTTATTTCCAGTGTTTTTGATTCTTGCCAGTAATGCCGGGGTGAGATGGTATCTCATTGTGGTTTTGATTTGCATTTCTCTAATGGCTAGTGATTGCGAGCATCTCCTCGTGTATTTATGGGCCATTTGAATGTCTTCTTTGGTGAAATGTCTGTTGATTTCCTTTGTCTATTTTTTAATTGGATTATTCATCTTTTGATGTAGAGGCGTTGGATTTTCTTTCAGATTTTAGAGATTAGACCTTTGTCTGACTTGTAACATCCAGATTTTTTTTTCCTGGTCTGTAGGTTCTCTTTTTACACTTTTGGTGAAGTCTTTTGATCAGCGTAAGTGTTTAATTTTTAGAAGATACCAGTCATCTAGCTTATCTTCTGGAGTTTGTGTGTTGTCGGTTATGGTTTGTATCCTATTAATGCTGTGCATTCAGGCCTCTAGCATTGATCCTGTTTTTTCTTCTATGAACGTTATAGTTTTAGGCTTTATATTTAGGTCTTTGATCCATTTTGAATTAGTTTTTGTATATGGTATGAGGTATGGGTCTTGTTTCATTTATTTGCAGACAGACATCCAGTTTTGCCAGCACTGTTTGTTAAAAAGGCTGTCTTTTCCCCGTTTGATGGACTTTGGCCCTTGTTGAAGATCAGTTGACCTTAGGCAGATGGATTTACATCTGGGTTCTCAATTCTGTTCCATTGGTCAGTGTATCTGTCCTTGTACCAGTACCAGGCTATGAGAAATTACTTAGTTTTTGCAACTAATTTGTAATGAAAAAAACCTATGAGGGTAAGAGCTAAAATGACTTTGGTGGCTATTTTTTCATTGTTCTGTACTCTGGTGGAAAGAGAAAACTGGTATAAAAATTCCTCAGGGGCAATTTGGCATCTCTGAGAATGGCAGTTGAGATTTTGGAGATAGACACAGAATCATCTGTACTCTTCTAACCGTGTCACAATAAACAAGAAAGCCTTGTACACACCACTGAAGCATGTATTTCAGGTGTTACCATAAACCCTATTCCAGGAATGGGGCACTTTCACTTCATGAGCTAAGTCCTATGCCTTGCTTTGATTTTCATGGAGATTATCTGATTACTTTCCATAAAAATATTTGCAACAATCTCTGCTAAAAACAACTAGGATTTTCCACTTACAGATTTAATCTGTGCATCTCCTTTATATAATTACCTTTATTCTTCAAATATTAGCATTTAAACAGAATAATGAAACAATGACTTGAGCCAAAAACAAATATATTATCAAATCAGAGAAAACTCAAACTTGCTCATGTAGATTTCAAGTTACAGACAACTCTTCTTCTTTAATATAACATAAATATTATATTGATGTATGTAATTGTTAAGAAATCAGACTCTGAAGTCAGATTGACTATAGTTCAAACATCAGCTCTGCCATTTACTAGCTGTGTAATCAGGGGCAGTTTTTTTCCCCCTAAATTTTATTTATTTTGTTGTTGTTGAGAATATACACAGCAAAACATACACCAGTTCAACTGTTTCTGTATGTTTCACTAATTTAGTGACACTGATTACATTCTTCAAGTTGTGCAATCATTCTCACCCTCCTTTTCTGAGTTGCTCTTCTCCAGTAACATAAACTCACTGCCCTCTGAGGTTCCTATCTAATCTTTTGAGCTGCTGTTGTCAATTTGATCCCATATAGTAGTTCTTAAAAGAGCATAATACTCAAGGCAGGCTTTTTTATTAGTAAAGCTAAACTGTTTTTTGGTTTTAAGATGACTTTGGAAAATATTCTTGGTTTAAGGTTTAGAGATTATCTCAGGGTAATAGTTTCAGGGGTTCATCCACCCTCTATGGCTCCAGAAAGTCAGAGTCAATGAGAATTTGAAATTATGCTCTGCATATTCCCCCTTTTGATCAAAATTCTTCTATGGAATATTTGATCAAAACTTTCAGTAATGGTAGCCTGGCACCATCCACTGCTTCTAGTCTTATGGCAAAGGGGCAATTTGCCACACAGTCCATATCCTTCTCCTATTCCTAACTCTCCTTCCTCTTAATAAACACATTATTAGGCCAATTAACTGGGATGTCCCATGAAGCCATGACCTTAAACCTCCAAACCAAGGAAGCAAACCCCATGAGGTGTTTGTTTGTACATAAACAGCCCCAGCAGCTACACTTTTTTTGTCATTCTTGTAAATATACCTGTCATGGATTGAATTGTGTCCCCCAAAAATATCTGGCAACTTGGCTAGTCCATGATTCCCAGTATTGTGTGATTGTCCACAATTTTGTCATCTGATGTGATTTTCCTAAGTGTTATAAATCTTACCTCTATGATGTTAATGAGGTGTGATTAATGGCAGTTATGTTAATGAGGCACAACTCAATGTTTAAGATTACGTTGTGTCTTAAGTCAATCTTTTTGAGATATAAAAGAGAGAAGCTAGTAGAGCAAAGAGGGACCTCAAACGATCAAGAAAGAAGCACCGGGAGCACAGCGCGTCCTTTAGATCCACTGTCCCTGGGCTGAGAAGCTCTTCGATAGGGGAAGACTGATAACAAGGATCTTCCTCCAGAGCCAACAGAGAGAGAGAAAGCTTTCCCCTGGAGCCGGCACCCTGAATCCAGAATTCTAGCCTACTAGGCTGTGAGAGAATAAATTTCTGTTTGTTAAAGCCATCCACTTGTGGTATTTCTGTTATAGCAGCACTAGATAACTAAGACAATATCTATCACACAACTTTTGATAATTCAACTTTTAACAGGTATACAACTTATTGAAAGCAATTACAATAATTGGCTGTGCAACCCTACCCTTAATCAATGCAATTTTCCCATCACTGTTAACTCCCCTTTTTCCCCTCCCTCCTGCTCCTGGTAACCATTAATAAACTTTGGTCTCTGTTATGGATTGAATTGTGTCCTCCCAAAATATCTGTCAACTTGGCTGGATCATCATTCCCAGTATTGTATAATTGTGTACCATTTTGTAATCTGATCTGATTTCCTTATGTGTTGTAAATTCAATCACTATGATCTAATAAAATGGATTAGCGGCAGTTATACTGATGAGGTATACAAGATTGGATAGTGTCTTAATCCAATCTCTTTTGAGATATAAAAGATAGAAGCAAACAGAGACACATGGGAACCTCATACCACCAAAAAAGCAGCACCAGGAGCAGAGTGCATACTTTGGACCTGAGGTTCCTGTGCAGAGAAGCTCCCAGACAAAGGAAAGATTGATGACGACGACCTTCCTCCAGAGCCAACAGAGAAAGCGTTCCCCTGGAGCTGACACCCTGAATTTAGACTTGTAGCCTACTGAACTGTGAGAGAATAGACTTCTCTTTGCTAAAGCCATCCACTTGTGGTATTTCTATTATAGCAGCACTAGATTACTAAGACAGTCTCTATACATTTGCCTTTTCTTGTTTTTTTATATAAGTGAGGTCATACAATATTTGTCCTTTTATGATTGGCTTACTTCACTCAGCAGAATGTCTTCAAGCTCCATCCATACTGTAGCATGTATTTAAGATTTTATTTCTCCTACTAGTTGAGTAGTATTCCATTGTATGTATGTACCACATATTTTTATCCATTCATCTGTTGACAGGCATTTAGGTTCTTTCCACATTTTGGCTATTGTGAATAGTGCTGCAGTAAACATTGGTGTACAAGTTTCTTTCTGAGTCTCTGCTTTCAAGTCTTTTGGGTATGTACCTAGGAGTGGAATTGCTGTGTTATATGGTAGTTCTATTTTTAGTGTTTTGAGGAACCATCACATTGTTTCCAACAATGGCTGTATCATTTTGCATTCCCACCAGCAATAAATAACGGTTCCAATTTTCCCACATCCTTTCTTACATTTTTTTTTTTTTTCTTAGCCATCTAAGTGGGAGTGAAATAGTATTTCACTGTGGTTCTGATTTGCATCTCTCTGATGGCTAATGGGAAACCCTGGTGATGTAGTGGTTAAGATCTACGGCTGCTAACCAAAAGGTCTGCAGTTCAAATTCACCAGGTGCTCCTTGGAAACTCTATGGGGACAGTTCTACTCTGTCCTATAGGGTCGCTATGAGTTAGAATCAACTTGACGGCAACAGGTTTGGATGGCTAATGACACTGAGCATCTTTTCATGCATTTGATAGCCATTTGAATGTTCTGTTTGGTGTAATGTCTGTTCAAGTCCCTTGCCCATCTTATGATTTGGTTATTTGTCTTTTCGTTGTTAAGTTGTTGAAGTTTTATATATATTTTGGTTACTAGATTCTTGTTGGAATCGGGGGCAGTTTTTAAACTTCTCCAAGAGCCAAAATGAGGATGATGATAGTATCTATTAGATAGATTTGATATGAGAATTAAATGAAAGAGTACATTCAAGAGTGGATTAAAATGTACCAGGCACAAGGTGGATATTCAATAAATATTAATTATATAATTAATAATATTTAATAATTAATTTATAATAAAAATATTGAGAATAATCATGATGGTGAATATCATTGGGTTATGAGGCTAAGGACCAGCAGATCTTTTATGCACCTCAAATCCGTAAGTACCTTAGACTGTGGCTACAGTTGTTTATAAAATTTGACTTATTTTTCAATTCTGGTTTTTAGATTCTAATAGACAGCTTCCTTTCTCAGCCCAGTTGTTAAAAAATCCTTAAGAATATGGGGTCAACTTACCTGTTTTACAAAATTACAAGTTTTCCTTTTGTTCCCAGTGTTTCATGTTTCAGCTTGCTTTGGAGTTTTTTGGAAGAGGAAAACTATTGTAGTTTTAAATGGTCACAGCACTTCTAGTCAGTTTTCTTAGTGTGAAAAGGTAAACCCAGTCCACGCAGCTGTCATTTAGCATTCTCACTCATGAAAGTAAATAGCAAAGAAAGATGGAAACTTGTTATTTTTCTATTTCAAAAATAAAACAAGACAAGTGAAACTATCATCAGTTCATGTTTCTCAGAAAAAAAGCATTGGCTGTTGCCCCAAAGGCAAATTGATTTAAGTGGAAAGTGTCCCCGTTGATTTTTGCAGGACAAAGCAGAATAACTGGGGACAAAGCAAGCCATGAATTAATAATTTGGGAGAAAACTAAATATAAATGAGCTTCCATAAACTCATATTAATGTTACCTTTACTTTATTTGATAAACGAGAATTTAGGATTCTATTTTACTGTTAAATATTTGGCTAGAGATTGATTGGCATAGAAGTATTTAATTTGGGGTGCTTCAAATGAGATGCCACCACCTATCAGTTTGTCTTACTGTGGTGACTTGTGTGTTGTTATGCTGCTGAAAGTTATGCCACTGGTATTCCAAATAACAGCAGGGTCACCCACAGTGGACAGGCTTCAGTGGTGTTTCCAGACTAAGAAGAATAGGAAGAAAGGATTGGTGATTTATTTCTGAAAACTAGCCAATGAAAGCCCTATGGATCACAATAGAATATTGTCCAATATAATCTAGGAAATGAGTCCCCAGTGTTGGAAGGCTTTCAAAATACACACGGTAGCCATAACAATGGACTCCAGTATATGTACGATCATAAAGATGACATAGTAGCACCAGGCAACATTTTTGTTCTGCTGTACATGCGGCCACCATGAGTCAGAGCCAACTCGATAGTAACTAACTAACAACAACAAAGTTGAGATGAGGTTCACCTAACTCTGATGGATGTAAACTTTGGACTTAAAATTATAGGTAAATGATGAAGTATGCGCTTTGCCAGCCACAGCTGCAATATTACAACATACTTATGTAGGGTGGCTTTGTTCACATTTGTTTGGATGTAAGTGGAAAATCATGACTTGAATAACATTCTAATGGAGAACAGGAGAGAAAGGGCAAATAATAGTACTGAGTTGCATCATATCTCACTAAGGCTTTTTAATTTGGCAAGAAAACAGCACAAAAACTAGTATTTTGTTACCAAACTTTTATCCTAGAGCGTAATACTTCTAAATGTCAGGAAAACATTATATGATTAACTAAGTAATAAAGTCAGTCATGGAAATAAGTTAAGAATTAAGAGTTATCTGTTATTTCTTTCTCGTAGTATTTCTTCACTAGCTTTTATTAGATGAAAAATATTTGGGGTGAAATCCGTAATGGTAAGTATTTACATTTATATTGTCTTGAGTAATTCTTTTACACTCAGTTAAACAGATTCAAGTTGCAGAAACATCTTATATGGTAGATGTCCTTTAAAAGAAAAAGGTGGCCAGAAATTCTAAGCGCAGCTGGAAGTAAAGAACTGTAATAATTTGTAACTAGAATATACGGGGTAAAAATATATGAGCAATAAAGAAATGCTTATTTTTTTTAAAAACTCAAGAGGATCCTCCGCCACAGTACTATTTTTGAATTCTTAGAAAAGGATGCTCAACAAATTAAATCATAATTACTAATAATTTTATGAGGGAGTTCATAAATCAAGTCATGAAATATCAAGAGGCATAAGAATGAGAAAATTTATATTAAAAAGTGAAGAAATGATCAAGTATTCTGATAAAGAGCTATGCAATTTCATAGAAAAATGAATTAAGATAATATGTAGGATTTAGTAAATTATTTATAGTTCTACAAAATTATTTTAATAAATATCTCAAGTCATAAAAATATTTAAATTCTGTAAATAAAAAATGTGTAATGACTCTACTCATTAATGACTATGAGGTTGGTGAACAGCATAAAATGAAAGTGCAATGCCTTAGCAGAATGCAATATGAATTAGGAAGCAAAACAAACATTGGAGTACCAAGAAAATTAATATAGACCAACAGGTATAACCCTACATACATTCTTCTCTGGACTAGGCCTACATACACTCTTTTCTAGGCTATTGAAAAAGTTTATTAGAACGGAATTTTTAATTCATATATTAAAAATGCCTCTGTTGCTTGATGACATAGTTACGTCAACTATGTAACCATAGTTTTGCTGTTGTGTGTGATTAGAGCCATGTACAGTGTATTTTAAAAATTCTCATTTAAAGTACAAATGTTTTAAGTCATTGATACCTACCAATATTTACTTTTTTAGTAAAAATGTTTACTAAGCATCCATTATATGCCAGGGACTTTTCTAGGTGCTGTAGATACAGCAGGGATCAGAGATGACAAAGTCCATGAACCAATGAAATTTACATTCTTGCAGGGATAGAGTCAATAAACCTATTTTTCAAATAACGGCAGATAAATGTTTCAAAGAAAAATAAGGCAAAGTAGTAGAAAAGAGTGATGGGGTGCTGTTTTGCATTGGGAGACCAGAGAATTATTCTCTGAGGCAGAGACATTTGAACAGAAAACTGAATAAAGGAGAGTGAAACTGATGGAGCATCACCAGTTAGGAGGCTATAGCCATGGTCGTGGTAGGACTATCAGAGACCACTGATGCTACATTGGCAGATGCAGTGTAGTGAGAAGAATGGTTTGGTTCAAGAGGGGTTTTCAGTGAAGGAAAAAAATATTTAAAAGTATTATGCTTATCTTGAATGAGAAATACTGTATAAGAGCACTATTATAAGAACTCAAGAAAAGGTTTAAACACAGAATAAAACATTCTTTGATGGTTACGGGGGTGGGGAGGGAGGGTGAGGGTTATTCGCTAACTAGATAGTACATAAGAATCTTCTTAGGTGAAGAGAAGGACAGCACACACTACATGGGAAGCCAGCACAACTGGACTAAACCAAAGTTGAGAAGTTTCCTCAATACAATCAAATACTTTGAGAGACAGAGTAGCAGGGATGCGGGGTCTGGGGACCATGCTTTCAGGGGACATCTAGGTTAATTGGCGTAACAAAGCTTGTTAAGAAAATGTTCTGCATCCTACTTTGGTGAGTAGCTTCTGGGGTCTTAAAAGCTTGCAAGTGGCCATCTAAGATGCATCAATTGGTCCCAACTACATGGAGTAAAGGAGAATGAAGAACACCAAAGACACAAGGAAAGTATTGGCCCAAGAGACAGAAAGGGCCACATAAACCAGAGACTTCATCAGCCTGAGACCAGAAGAACTAGATGGTGCCTGGCTACCACCAATGAACGTCCTGACAGGGAACACAACACAGAGTCCCTGATGGAGCAGTAGAACGATGGGATGCAGAACTCAAATTCTAGTAAGAAGACCAGACTTAATGGTCTGATTGAGACTGGAGGCACCCCAGAAAGCATGGCCCCTGGTCTCTCTATCACCCCAGAACTATAACAATTTCCGAGGCCAACTCTTCAGACAGGGATTGGACTGGACGGTGGGACATAAAGTGATACTTGTGAAGAATGTGCCTCTTAGACAAGTAGATACAGAAACCAAAGGGGCGGCTTCTGTCCAGAGGTGAGAAGGGAAGGCAGAGAGAGTTAGAAGCTGGTTGAATGTTCATGGGGAATCAGAGGCGGAGGGGAGGAGTGTGCTGTCACAGAACAGGGTGAGCAGTGGTGGTCTCATAACAATGTATGTAAAAAAAAAAAAATTCTGCATGGAAGACTAACCTGAAATGTAAACTTCATTTAATTACAACAATAAAAAAAAGTATTATGCTTATCTACTGGCAACATTTATGTAAATTTCCTATTAAACACCTACTGCAAATTTCAGAAGGGGCAGAGATGAGGAGTCTTTTAAATGCAAATCACAGAATTTAAAACCAAAGAACTATCTTCAACATAGTAGAAAAATCAAATCCCTAGGGCTCTGAGAGCTGCCAAAAGTGGTAATTACCAATTTTCCTCTTTATCTTCAACTAAAAGATAAAATCAGTGAAGTCATAATCAAAACACTTAATGGAGAATTGCATAAAAGATGGAGACAATTACAGCCATAGAAACTACTACTGTTAATGGTATTAGTATATTAATTAATGATAATACTACTTTAATTAACGGTAGTAGTTACATTAATTGTTATAGAGAAATAATATTGCGTGTAGTTACTTTTCAATTTGCTATACAAACTACATAAGACAAAAGATAAGGTAATTTGCTTTACGGTGTTAATCACAGCAAATGATAGCAGGGTTCTCGGGGCTTAGTTGCAATAATGACACATTTTACTCAGAATGGTGCTTTACATTCGTCAGGCTTAGCATATAATTTCCACGAAATGTTAAAATCCTGGATGCAAAAAATAAACATGTCATTTTCTTAACCTTCAGTAGCCAATAACGGAGAGCCTATATACGCCACATACAAACAGCTCAGGAATCTTCCAAGAATAAGACTGTCTCACATTCTATTGAACATGTTCATGCAAATATAACATCTGGGCTGCTGCAGGAGTATTTTAATGGTTGGTTTTAAAAAATATATTGTCAAACTCTGTGTGTGTGTGCGTGTGTGTGTGTGTGCACACATGTGTGGTTTTTGTCAGTAGATTCCACAACATAGAAATTGCTGTCTCACCACCAGCTCTAAGAAGGGGATTCTAAAATGTTGATTAATGAGAATATTTAATAAATGTAGTTTGTTATCTTTATTTTACCAGCAAGATGGAACCTCACTGGTGCCCAAATAGTAATGCAGAAGAGGTAACCCACAATAGGACTAAGCTTTGAAAAATTGCAAAGCAAATACTTCAAGGAAAGTATATGTTTTCCCTGAAACACTTCACAATGCTGAGATGGCTTAAATCCAGCAAACAAAAAGAAATTCAATGTTACCATTTATGACAGAGCACACAGCATGATAAAGTGTAAGGAATTAGGACTGCATGAAGAAATGATCCTAAAGTGCTTAAGACAATTGACAGCAGCACTTTGGGACTGGAACAGCTTGCTGCATTCTTCTTTTCCAGTAATTATCTGTTGCCGGCTCACTGAAATAAGCAATAAACCCTACTGACAATATTAAAAGTTTAATGAATGAAAGAAAAATAGGAAATCTCAGTAAATGCTGTCAAAGTCTTCAACTTATGAATATACCAATATAGCAACCAATAACCCAATAATGATATTTTTTTCCAGTAATATAACTTTAGTCTAGCTCATGGATTGACACAGTGGCTGCAACAATGGGCTCAAACATAGCAATGATTGTGAGGATGGCACAGAACCAGGCAATGTTTCGTTCTGCTATGCATAGGGTCGCTATGAGTCAGAACCGATTTGATGGCGCCTAATAACAACAACATCTTATGGCAAATAATTGCACCTTGACACTTGAATTTTTTTTTAGTTTAAACATCTTCATTTTAATGATATTGCATAAATTTGACTATTATGTAAAATAAATCAGTACTATAAAAAACTACTCACAATCAAACAGTAGTATACAATATCTGAAATAATTCATCTTTTCAAATGTATAGACTGCCCTACTGTATCCACTGTCTGTTGATATTGATAAACCACTTTGCTTAGTAGTTCTAACTCTTTTACATCCACCTTGTTGTCCCTTACATACATATTTTTCTTATACATTGTTGGAATTATAAAACTGTGCACCTGCTGTGGAAAACAATATGGCGGTTTCTCAAAAAGTTAAACATAGAATTACCATATGACCCAGCAATTGCACTCCTAAAGTGTATACCCAAGGAATTGAAACAGAAACACAAACAAATACTTGTTCACCAATGTTCACTGCAGCACTATCCACCATAGCCAAAAGTGGAAACAACCCAAGCATCCATCAACAGATGAATGGATACACAAAATTCAGTATGTACATACAATCGAATATTACTCAACCATAACAAAACATGGAATCCTGATACGTTACAACATGGATGAACCTTGAAAATATTATGCGAAGTGAAAATTCAGCCACAAAATAACAAATATTGTATGATCCTACTTATATGAAATATCTAGAATTTGGCAAATGTATAGAGACCAAAGTTTATTAGTGGTTACCAGCAATGGGAGCAGGAACGGACTACCCAATAAGCAAGGTACGCGTGAGCTTACTTGTGCTTACTTACCAATCTGTAGCGCACAATTTCACCTGTTTTTCACTACATTGTTGATGTGGTGAAACCCATGTGAAATTGTGCACTATAGATTAGTAAGTGAACACGTTGGTCCATGCATACCTTGCTTAATGTAAGCCCGTAATACCTTGCATACTGGTTAATCTGCCCCTGAATGGGAGGGAGTAGGAAGATAAATCTATTGCTTAAAAGGCACTGAGTTTCTGTTAAGGGTTATAGAAAAACTTGGAAACAGATAGTGGTGATGGTTGCACAACATGATGAATGTAATTAATGTCACTGAATTATACATACAAAAATGTTGAAATGGCAGGTGTTTTGTTACATGTATTTTTGCCACAATTAAAAACAAACAAACAAAAAACCTCTGAATTTCTTTCTGAAATGTTTCCTTTTCTTACCTGTGGGAAGGTGGTTGGTGATTATTCTCTAAAAGCTCTATCAGAAGCTGATGTTTGTTTCCTGTTCCATAATTTTTTATGTTTTTATATTTGCCTGCAGGCTAAACAATTTTGTGGCTTCTCATTCATCCACATAAAACATGTGTATTTTTATTTATTTATTTTATATTCAATCTTGAGAAAGATGGAAACTGAATAACTCCTCTTTGTCTTGATTAGAAAAGCACAAAATTCAGGGTAGGAGATGGAGTTTAGTGACAGGAAAATCTCCAAGCAATTTCCACACAAGCCAAGACATTTTGTCAGATAAGATCCAAATCTGGAAGGTTTCTTCTTCTTCTTCTTCCTATCAATTGTGTTATCAACAAGCCACAGATACAGCAAAAGATTCACTAAAATCTGATACTGAAGGGGCAAGACACGAGTGGGAGACTACTCAGCTGCATCCACCAGATAACCCAACGGCATGTATTAGGGGAAGATTTTTATTAGAAGATTTGACACCTTAAAGTTAATGGGACAGAGAAAAGGAAATGTTAATGATGACACATGCATTACAACATGTCAATGAATTTTGGGGCCGTTCATCAAGGAGAGTGAGCTTCCTCAATTAAGAAGAATGTGCTTTCCTGCTCTCCTTTCTTTTCTTCTTTGTAAAAGCGTAACTGCTGTTTACTGATTATGGCAACAGAAGGAAAGTGAAATAAACTAGCGGTTAGACAAGTAAACTTAAACATCATCAAGGGGTCTGTAGGGAGATGGCAGATCACATGAAATTCTTGAGAATCAGAGGTGGCAGGGGTTAGGAAAGGAGAAGACACTAAATGAATCAAATCAGTTGCTTAATCTTATGTAATCTTTCTAACAGGACCAGGCAGTCCATTGTACATGGGGTCGCTATGAGTAAGAACCTACTGGACAGCACCTAACAACAACAACAATAATCTTTCTAAAGATTAACAGTATGTGTGAAAATGTAGCTTTCAATTCAGTAAATATATTTGTAGTGCCTAACTGCTAAGGTCATGTGTAATACTGAAGAAATATAGCCCCTTACAGCTGCCATCAAAGAGCTTACAGCAATGTGTGTTTTTTTTTTTTATTTCTGATTCAGTGTTGTTCAAATGTTATATGGTAAATATTACCTGTGGATGTTGTAGAGGCTGTGGGCAAATGAGCACTATTGGTAAGAGTTTAAACTGGTAAAATACTTCTGGAGAGCAATTTGACACTATAAATAAAAAAACTTTAAAAAAGCAGACTCCTTGTGTATTTCCCTTATGGTTTTATCCTTAGGAAATCGTCAAAGGCATAAACACATTCACACAAATATTTTCTTCACCTCATTGTTTATAGTAAATAATAATGAGAAAAAAATCCAAATATTCACCAGTAGGAAATTGCGATACATTCATACAGTGGAACCCTATGGAATTCTATGCAGCCATTAAATAACATGTATATTTGTTAACATGGAAAGATTCAATGATATAGTGAGATTTAAAAAAAAAAAAAAGCCACTTCAAAGCACTATGTATGGTACAATCTCATTTTGTAAGTATAGAAAAATGTGCACAGAAACATATATATATGTGTGTGTCTGCTTGTATGTGCATTTTTCTATACTTACAAATAATATTCCATTTTTCTCTATACTAATTTTTCAACAATTTTTCTATATTTATATACTCATAAATAAAACTATCCGGAAAGATCTGCATCATAGCTAGAAGTAATTTTGTTGAATGTTGGCTTATTGGTGATATTTAATTTCTATTTTTAGGTGTTTTTAATTGCCTTGTTGTTGTTAGGTGCCGTCGAGTCGGTTCTGACTCATAGCAACCCTATGTACAACCAAACAAAAAAGTGCCAGGTCCTGCGCCATCCTCATGATCATTGTTATGATTGAGCCCATTGTTGCAGCCACTGTGTCAGTCCATCTCACTGAGGGTCTTCCTCTTTTGCTGACCCTCTACTTTACCAAGCATAATGTCCTTCTCCAGGGACTGATCCCTCCTGATAACATGTCCAAAGTCTGTGAGACAAAGTCTCACCATCCTTACTTCTAAGGCGCATTCTGGCTGTACTTTTTCCAACAAGAATTTGTTCATTCTTTTGGCAGTCCATGGTATATTCAATATTCATTGGCAACAGCATAATTCAAAGGCATCAATCCTTCTTTGGTATTCTTTATTCATTGCCCAGCTTTCGCATGCATATGAAGCCACTGAAAACACCATGGCTTGGGTCAGGAGCACCTTAGTCCTTAAAGTGACATCTTTGCTTTTTAACACTTGAAAGAGGTCTTTTGCAGCAGATTTGCCCAATGCAATGTGTCATTTGATTTCTTCACTGCTGTTTCCATGGGTGTTGACTGTGAGTCCAAGAAAAATTAAATTCTTGACGACTTTAATATTTTCTCCATTTATCATGACGTTACTTATTGTTTCAGTTGTGAGGATTTTTGTTTTCTTTAGGTTGAGGTGTAATCCATACTGAAGGCTGTAGTCTTTGATTTTCATCAGTAAGTGCTTCAAGTCCTCTTCACTTTCAGCAAGCAAGGTTGTGTCATCTGCATATTGCGCGTTGTTAATGAGTCTTCCTCCAATCTTGATGCCGTGTTCTTCTTCATATAGTCCAGCTTCTCAGCTTATTTGCTCAGCATACAGACTGAATAAGTATGGTGAAATAAAACCCTGACGCACACCTTTCCTGACTTTAAACCATGCAGTATCTCCTTGTTCTGTTTGAATGACTGCCTCTTGATCTATGTACAGGTTTCTCATGAACAAAATTTTATGGAGTTTCTGTTCTTCACAAATGTTATCCATTACGAAGTTCTGTTATAACTGCCTTGGTGTTTATAATAACAGACTATTTTATTATTCTCAAAATATTAAATTATTTTCTTTTTTAAAAAAAGCATTACAATTAGAAAGTCTTATTCACAAATAAATGAGAATACTTAAGGCTTAAAAATGTAATCTGGAATAAGTGGGTTAGGGAATCTACTGGTTATTTTCCGATATCCCCCTAGGTTAGTACCAGAAACCCAGAGTCTATGAATTTTACTCAAGTTCTGCAACTGATTTTCAACACATATGTCTGTTTTCTGCATTTTTTCATTCTTAATTCTGAGAAAATGATTACCCTGTACCTTGCTAATAGATAAATGGCACAATCTTGATCCTGTAGTAATATGGCATTCAGCAGGTTTTCCTCAGATCCTTGAAAGACAGGCGTGCTGTAGGAGAACAGCTCTTTACCAATTCATTCTCTTTTTCTAGCCTAAGTGGTGCTACAACAGATTGTGTCCTACAGTGTAAACCCAACTGACACTTGATTCACCCACTGGCAGCAACCCAACCCTATCTGGACAAGCAGGTCTCACTGAATAGAGGACTTCAACATTTCTTTTCTACTCTGTTTATCAGCTGTTTTCAACCTGTTGAGACGATCTTGGCAGTACCGTTCAAAGTAATCCCTCACTCCTTTTCCCGACCACCATTGTCCTTTGAAACACAGCTTCCACTCCACTTTTAAGTTTATTTATCTTTCAGCCCTGGTGCCTATGAGGCTTGTGGATAATATCAGTTAAATCAAATTTATGAAGTTCTTTTGTGAAAACACTGCACACATTAGACAAAAATCAACAGAGAAATAAATAATGGAGAAACACTTGTTTAAGCTCAATTAATTTGACAGTATATAGTTTCACCACAAAGTGTAAGTATAGTCAGATAAATAGTTTCATAGGGATACACCTAGTCCTATGGTTTGTTTTCAAGTTGTAGTTATTGCTTGCTTTCAGAATCCAGCTTCAAGGGAGCAGAACCAACAATAGCAATTGTTTAACAGACTAAACCCAAACCAAACCCATTGCCTTCGAGTGGATTCTGACATAGCGATCCTACAGGACAGAGTGGAACTGCCCCATAGGGTTTCCAAGGCTATAATCTTTAGGGAAGCAGACTGCCACATCTTTCTCACACTGAGAAAAATCGAGGTGCCTGGCACATCTGAAAAGGCTCGTTCGGGCTTGGGCCAGACTCCATTTTCTAACTTCTGCTTTTGCCTTAGCAACAGTTAACCCTTGTACAGGCTTGATTATGCAGCCAAGAAAATGTTTTTCTCTGTAGTTAGGCTACAGAATGTCAAAAGTACATCATGCGAAGCCAGAGGAAAGGAGTATATCAAAACCCTTTGTGTAAGATGTTCTCAGAAGAACTTTCCGCTGAGCAAGTTAATCTTTACCATCTGTTCTCAGAGGATCCATCATGTAATCATTTTGTGACTGCCTTGTGACCTTCTTGTAAACACGCACTGCCACAATTATGCGCCCTATCCAATCCCCTTGGCCCACTTATACTTTGTAAACCTATCCTAGCTAAAGCCCAGTTTAGAGATGCCCCGCCTTCCACCACCTTACCTCACCAAGCACCAACTAGAATACTGTAACCTAAGTTCCTGGTGTAGCCCTGTGACTATGCCGGTGTGATTGCTGCTCTCCAGAGCTCTGACTTTCACTTTGTGGAAGTCCGTGTATCCCCGGCTCAGGCTGCGTTTTCTCTCAATAAATAAATCTTGATTTTATTCTAAACAGCATACGTGACCTTACTCAACCGACAACGACAAGGAGAGTAATTGTTAGGAGGTGACAGAGAAATAAGCTGTGATACGAGCCAACTCTAGGGTGGACATAACTCCAATTCCATTTTCCCAAAACTCGCCAGAGAAATGTTTGGGAGATCGAGTAGATCAGTCCATTCCTTATACAAGCAGGTACAGGCAGGTAGCAGTTATGTGGGTTTCAAAACTCTCTATGAAACAACTACTATGTGCCACCACGTAATTTACATCATTACTTTAAGGAAGGTATTATTATTGTTCCCTACTGAGAGATGGGTGGTGCAAGCGGTTTGTGATTGGTGCTAACCCAAATATTGGCAGTTCAAACCCACCCAGTGGCTCCCCAGAAGAAAGGTCTGGCAAACTGCTTCTGCAATGAAGCGGTTCTACTCTGTAACACACGGGGTTGCCATGAGTCAGGGGCTGACTCTACAGCAACTAACAACAACTTAGAAATGAGAGAATTGAGCCATAGATAATTAAGTAATTAATCCAAGGTCACATGACCAGTAACTGGCAGAATCAATAACTCAGCCCAGGTCAGACTGACTCTCCACTCTGTCCTCTATCTACGATGCCTCTCTGCCTCTCTATAAACACCCATCGGAATGTTCAAGGACTCCTTTGTGCCTGACTTAGATACCACTTAGAACTGTCTGCCGAATGGCAAAGCCATTGCCTCCAGAGTAGAAAGTCATCATTCCACTTTGCCGTAGCAAATGAAAACAGCCTGTGTGCTTCACCAGCTCTAGTGACTAATCTCCATGAGTTCCGGGCCATGTCTTTTTTCTATCCACCAGCTGTCTTCTTTGTCACAAAACCTAAGCTCAAAAACAGTTACTGAACGAAAGACTACTGCACAAAGGCAATTTTGATCTCACCATTTTTAAATGAAGAGCCATAACTCATCTCTTTTTGATCAGCTCTAGAAAAGGAATTTCACACTGAATATAACTGATAAAATTCACTTTAAAAGAAGCTTTGCTTAAGAAATTTTTTTAAATTTTACTTATTTTTTGTTGTTGAGAATATATTCAGCAAAACATACATCAATTCAACCGTTTCTACATGTACAATTCAGTGACATTGAATGCTTAAGAAATTAATACAAGTAATCCAGGGTCTTATAGAAAAAATTGAAATTACAGATAAGCAAAGAGAAAAAGAATTAGATTACCTATAATTCCAATGACTAGAGATAAGTAGTATTAATGCTTTGACATGGAGCGCTTTTCACTGTGAGTAATGCTGAGTCAGTTGGATCACTCCTTATCAAAAAACCATTGGGCTTGTGCAGGGATTTGAACCAGCACCTACACCACAGCAGCACAGATTGATACTATGCACACTGTGCAGGCTGATTTCAGACACCATAGGAGACCAAAAATAAAAATAGCACCTGAAAAATCACTGTAAACAAAGCATGTTTTCTAGTCCTTTCTCTGAAATGTTTTTAGAAGCTGTAAAGTCCATTTTGGACTGACTAAACCCATGGGAGGAGCCCTGGTGTCACAGTGGTTAAGTGCTAACTGAAAGGTCAGTGGTTAGAACCCAGCAGCTGCTCGAGGGAGAAAGATGTGACAGTCTGCTTCCATAAAGATTACAGCTTTAGAAACCCTGTGGGGCAGTTCTACTTTGTCCTATAGTGTCTCTGTGAGTCAGCATCGACTTGTAGTAATGGGTTTAAACTATGGGTTTTGGGCACAATTCAGAAGAAAGAGGGGACCTCTCACCCAGGAAAGACTTACTGCACTTCCTGCTAATCTGGGATATAAGTGAGCAAGTTAGACTAATTTGAAAACTAAAAGCTCTGTTTTTATTTGTTCTTCAGGCTGAACTCATTATATAAATTATGCCACAAATTCTAACAAGTAAATTTTTGCAATTTATCCTGCTTAATTGATTTATTGATATGCCCTAAGTGTATAGAGGGGCGTCTGGCTCATGGTAAGTGACTGAATTAACTCACTGGGAAAAGCTGCTGGAAGGGGAATTGCTGCCCCTAAAGGCCCATCTTTAATGCTTTAGATTCATATCGCCTAAATACTAAGATGAGACTTTCTGAAAAGAGTGCTAAGGTTCTTTCAGTGGAATGACTCCAGCTTGCTTTCCTAATACTCTATTTTATTTTTCTCTCTCTTTCTCCACATTTACCACAACAGATAAACAACAATAAAGATATTTAGGAGGTCTCCTAGTTAACTTTTTCTTTTTTTAAATTTTCAAGGACATTTGTTGTTGTTAACAAACAATTTCAAGTAACCTAAGGCGTAAGTATAGACAGCATGGTACAAGTGCCATACGGTGGGGTTTTTATATAAACTTCTAGTTCCTCCTCACTGAAGAAGCCTGCTTCTTCCCATAATGTTCAAGGGCTGTTGATCTGTTCTGGGAGGCCTAAGTTTTCTTGGACCAGGTCAGCTGCGTTGAACTTTTTTGTGTGCAAATCTACATAGTCTATCTCTACTTAAGATCTTGTTATGTTATGTTTCCTTTCAGATTTTTCTTCCTCATGTCAAGCTCTTCATGTCTGTCACTTGCTACATACTCCCCTATGTAGTTCTTTTTTTTTTTTTTAATTCCTGCTATGTTGTATATTAGTTTAGTTTTTTTTTTTTTTCCTACTTCAACTTTTGGGGCTATAATTTTTTTATAAATTTTTGCTAGTTTTGGGATTTTGAAACTATATTGTTAAGGACATAAAGGCTCAGATCTTGGTAGACTATACTTTTTATCAGTATGAATTGTCCTGTTTTTCTCCTTTTAGTGCTTTTCACCTTGAACTTCTTTTGTCTACTATTTCAGTTACTAATTATGCTTTCTTTTTGTAACCAGTTAACTTATATTTCTTTATCTATCCCTTCATTTTGAAACTTCTGTGGTAATTTAGTTAGAAAAGAGATGGATTTTTTTTTAATCTGGAAATTTGTTTTTTAATAAATAAATTTAGCCCACTAACATTTATTATGACTCCCAATATGTTTAGATTTATTCTTTCTTACTTTGTGCATTCAGTTTGCCACAATTTCTAGTCTTCTTTTTAATCTGCTTATCTTTTCTTGGGCTGATTGGGTTTGTGTGTGGGGCGTGGGGAGGTTTCCTTGAACTTGTTTGAAAGTTATACACGCTTTTCTTATATATTTTTTTCTTCTTCTTTTTATTGTCAGGCTTTAAGTGAAAGTTTACAATTCAAGTTAGTCTCTCATACAAAAATGTATACATACATTGTTAGGTTACCCTGGTTGCTCTCTCTATACTGTGACAGCACACTCCTCCTTTCCACCCCAGGTTTCACATGTCCATTCAGCCAATACCTGACCCTCTCTGCCTTCTCATCTCACCTCCGGACAGGAGCTGCCCATTTGGTCTTATGTATCTACTTGAGCTAAGAAGCACACTCTTCACAAGTATCATTTTATGTCCCATAGTCCAGTCTAATCTTTGTCTGAAGAGTTAGCCTCAGGAATGGTTTTAGTTTTGGGCTAACAGAGAGTGCAGGGGCCATATTTTCCGGGGCCCTCCAGTCTGAGTCTTTTTACTAGAATATGAGTTCTGCAGGCCACTTTTCTCTCACTCTGTCAGGGACTCTCTGTTGTGTTCCCTGTCAGGGTGGTCATTGGTGGTAGCCGGGCACCATCTAGTTCTTCTGGTCTCAGGCTGATGAAGTCTCTGCTTTATGTTGACCTTTCTGTCTCTTGGGCTAATATTTTCCTTGTGTCTTTGGTGTTCTTCATTCTTCTTTGCTCCAGGTGGGTTGGGAGAAATTGATGCATCTTAGATGGCCGCTCGCTAGCTTTTAAGACCCCAGACACCACTCACCGAAGTCCAAAGTGGGATGCAGAACATTTTCTTAATAAACTTTATTATGCCAATTGACCTAGATGTCCCCTGAAACCATAGTCCCCAGAACGCCGCCCCTGCTACTCTGTCCCTCAAAGGGTTTGGATGTATTCAGGAAACTTCTTAGCTTTGGTTTAGTCCAGTTGTGCTGACTTCCCCTGTAGTGTATGTTGTATTTCCTTTCACCTAAAATAATTCTTGTCTACTATCTAACTAGTGAATATCCGTCTCCCTCCCTCCCCACCATCATAACCATCAAAGAATATTTTCAACTGTGTTTAAACCTTTTCTTGAGTTCTTAATAATAGTGGTCTTATAAAATATTTGTCCTTCTGCAACTGACTAAGTTCACTCAGCATAATGCCTTCCAGATTCCTCCATGTATAAGATGTTTCACGGCTTCATTGTTGTTCTTTATCATTGCGTAGTATTCCACTGTGTGAATATACAATAATTTGTTTATCCATTTGTCCATTGATGTTTCCATCTTTTTGCTATCATAAACAGTGCTGCAATGAACATGGGTGTGCATATATCTAGTCGTGTGAAGGCTCTTATTTCTCTAGGATATATTCCAAGGAGTGGGATTGTATGGTGGGGAGGGGGGGAGGTTTCCTTGAGCTTGTTTGAAAGTTATACATGCTAGTTCTGTTTTCCTTGTGATTCTCCTTACATTTTTAGCACACATATTGAAACATAATTTTAACAATGTCTAAAATTAATTAGTATCAGCAATTTCTCTCTAAAGAAGATAGGAACAAGAACTCCACTCCACTGTTTCACTACTGCCCACTCAGCCCTTTTCACATTTTGATATCTCTTGGAACTTTAGATGCCAATTTTTTAAAATTGATACTTTACTTAGACATGTTTTAAACACTAATTTCTTTTATCATCATTCTTCTTACAATCCTCTTTTTTCATCTTGGTTTCAATTTTTTTCTTGCTTGAGTACATCCACTAGTAATTCTTTCAGGGAGTGTTTGTGAATTGTGAAGTCTTCTGAGCCTTTGAGTGACAGACACTGTAGACTAGCTCACTCAACTTAAATCAATCCCTCCTCTAGCTTGCCTTCCTGGTCTATACAGTCTGTCATACTGAAGATTATTTTTCCAATCTCCCATAAGCTAGGGGCCTATAAGCTAGGGGTTCTTCAGCTCAGAGGCAGTGCTGCTTAACAAAAAGTGGTGGCTGTGTGCAGAGAGCTGATCATCAGGGGAGATTTGGCAGAACTCCTTGTGTTTGTTCTTAGCATCATAGCAAATAGACACAGTCATGGAGTTTTGCTGGCTTTGTCCTTGGTTTGGTTAAGTGCTCCTTCCTCTGTCTTCATTGTTCCTGGCTGTGTTTTCTGCTACCCTAGTTCTCTGTTCCCCCTAGAGGTTCTAAAACCCTTGAACAAGTCCACTTCTGGTTAAACTTGTTGGAGACAATTCTGTGATTTGTCACTAGAAAATCTGACTGAGTCAACTTTAACGTCTGAAAATATGCTTATTTTACTCTTGTCTTTGATTAGTAGATTGAGTATGAAATGCTAGGTTCAAATATATTTTCCCCTATAATTTTTATATTACTCCGTTTTCTTCTTACAATTTATATATCTTCTTCTTGTTCGACTGTTACTCTGTTTTGCTCCTTCTGGAAGTTTTAATTGTTTTTTTGTTTTGTTTCATTTGTTTTGTTTCTGTCTCCTAAGTGTTCTGACATATGTCTACCATTTATCTAGGTATGAGTTGATCTTGTTGTTGTTGTTGTTTTCCCCTTTATCCTGCTTAGTACTCAGTGAGCCTTTTCAGTCTGAGACTTAATGCAGAGAAATTATTCTGTTATTCTTTATATATTGTTTCCCCTCCATTGTCTCTGTCTTTTCTTCTAGATGTCTTAATGTTGGAACTTCTTGACCTATTTGAGATATTTTTTAATTTTTCCTTTACACTCTCCATGCTTTTCTATTAACTACATATTTTATTTGTTATTAAATGAATAATCTCTTTCAAAGGATCAGCACAAAGCTGGTTCCTATGAGGTGGAGGTAAAAGATGTCCCAAATGTCCAGCTTTTCCAAACTGCTGTACCACTCCATCATCTCTAACATCAACTACACCCCCTTCCTTCAGTTCTCTCCCTCCTATCTTTGGGTTCTGTTATTTGCTGCAACATCTCACAGAACTCACAAACTGTATCAAGGAAATGGTTCACGTGGTTGTGGAGGCTGGCAAGTCCCAAATCTGTGGGTCAGGCATACGCTTCTTCCAACCCATGTGGCTGCAGGGGCTGACGAACCCAACCTGGAAGGTCAGACCACAGGCTGCTGGCTCACAAGGCTGCGGAAGCTGGCGAATCAGGTCTGACAATAGGCTGCCAGCCCACGGTGCTGCAGAAGCCAGGGAATCCCAGAATCAGCAGGTCAGATGGTGAGCCACTGGCTCAAGTCCCAAGAACTGGAGGTCAGATGATTATGAACCAGATGAGGGATCCAAAGTGAGAGTGAGAGAGAGAGACCCGTGAGGGCACACACATATATATACCTTGGATGCAGGCCACACCCCAGCGGAGGGCATAATTGGATTAAGGGTGGGACTTGGGTCATGCCCTCTTGCAAGGCTCTGATTCAGGATACAACCCACACCAATCCTGCCTCATTAACATGTAGAGGTTAGGATTTACAATACAAAAATGGAGGGTAATTAAGATAATTACAACAGATCACAAAATGGAGGACAAGCATACAATACTTGGAATCACGGCCTAGCCAAGTAGATACATAAACCCAACCATCACAGGTTCCACATACCTTATTTGCATAGTCCCACTCAGTCATTGTGTGTAAGTCACAAATACCATGGCTAGAAGAGTCATATTAGGTAACTCGTGGCACTGCAGTTGTTGTTGGGCACTGTTGAGTTGAATCCAACTCATAGCAACCCCATGCGACAGAGTAGAACTGCCCCATCCAGTTTGGACATGTTATCAGGAGGGACCAGTATTTGGCATGTTATCAGGAGGGACTAGTCACTGGAGAAGGACATCGTGCTTAGTAAAGTAGAGGGTCAGCAAAAAAGAGAAAGACCCTTGTCTTAGTTATCTAATGCTGCTATAACAGAAATACCACAAGTGGATGGTTTTAATGAAGAGAAGTTTATTTCCTTACAGTAAAGTAGGCTAAAAGTCCAAATTCAGGGTGTCAGCTCCAGAGGAAGGCTTTCTTTCTCTCGGCCTTCTCATCAGTGTTCCCCCAGACTAGGAGCTTCTCAGCACAGGGACCCTGGTCCAAAGGACGTGCACTGCTCCCAGCACTGCTTTCTTGATGGTATGAGGTCCCCCACTCTCTGCTTGCTTCCCTTTCCTTTTATCTCTTGAGAGATAAAAGGTGGTGCAGGCCACACCCCAGGGAAACTCCCTTTACATTGGATCAGGGATGTGACCTGGGTAAAGGTGGCGTTACAATCCCCCCTTAATCCTTTTAACATAAAATTACAATCACAAAATGGAGGCCAACCACACAATTCTGGGAATCATGGCCCAGCCAAATTGATACACACATTTTTGGGGGGGACACAATTCAAACCATGACAACCCTCAACAAGATGGATTGACAAAGTAGCTGCAATGATGGGCATAGCAACAATTGTGGTGATTGTGTGGGACCCGGCGGTGTTTCGTTCTGTCGTACATAGGGTCACTATGAGTCAGAACAAAAACAATAATCTTTACAGGAACAGATCGCCAGGTCTTTCTCCATGTAGCTGCTGAGTGGGTTCAAACCACCAACCCTTTGTTTAGCAACCAAGCATTTAACCATTGCCCCACCAGGGCTTCTTCAAATTTTATTAACTACATATTATATCCTCTGTGCTTCTCAAACTTTCATGAAGATCCTGAATCAATATTGTATGGTGGGACCTGAGACTGTGTATTGCTCCCAAGTCCCCAGGAGGTGCCCGTGCTGCTGGTCTGCAGACCATCCTTTGTATAGAAAGGCCTTAGGTACAGAGATGTGTAGTGGGAATCTTCCTACTTCACTCACTAGTCATATGACACTGGGAAACTGTCCTAACCTCTATGAGAATCAGCCTTCTCTCCTACAAAAATAAGTTATTGGCTTGCATGTTTCTGATTTCCTGCAACAACTAAGTGTGATTTTTAGCCTGTACAGAACGTTAGGAGGCATGAAATGGAAAAAAGACTGCCCTGGGCTTCTGCTGTCAGAGGTGGGCTTTAATGATGCTGGACAGAAAGTGTGCTGGCCTCCATGGCTCTGCCCAGTGGGGAGGGCTCTATTCTCAGGTTTGACCTCAGTCATGAAGTTGTTTTTTCAGCTGAAGGGATTAGAACAAACATTTACACCTGTTTTATCCCTATATAGATGCAAACTCCCCCCATGTACACTCTATTTCAATAGAGAAAAACCTACAGAGCCCGCCACAGACAAAGAGAAAGTAAATCAGTTTATGATTAATGGAGTAGACTGAAACAATACATTTCTACTGAAAACAACCTATAAAGGCAAAACTTACTGAGGAATTTGAGAAAAGTTATGAGCAAAGAGTAAAAATAAGAGCCTGATGTTTGGGGTGAATGTCTCATTCGAAAACCATTTTAGAGTTATGGTTACTCTGAGCAGAGGGAATAAAAAGGAAGGAAGAAAAAGCAGAATAAATTAAGGAGGGAAGTTAACACTGACTGAGTAGCTATTTCACAGCAGGCATTTTCCAAATGTTACCATGTAACACAGGGTCCACCAAGCCAGAATTCCGCCTCCCTGGATACTAACACGTGAAAAGGACAGGGTGAACCACCAAAGAGTAGAAGTAACCTTGAGCAACAAATGGGAGGAATTGGGCCCAGACAAGTATTGAGACAATTTTTCTACTGTTCAAAATTTAATTACAGGCATATGTTTGGTTACAGGCTTGGTATTTACATATATAGGTGTAAGTTTGGTACAATTTTGCTATTAGGAGGCCAATTTAAAGATTTCAGAGTTGGTAATGACATTTTTAGGAGTCCCTGGGTGATGCAAACGGTTAAGCACTCAGCTACTAATCTAAAGATTGGAAGTTCAAATCCACCCAGAGGAGCCTTGGGAGAAAGTCCTGGCAATTTACTTCCAAAAGGTCACAGCCATTGAAACTCTATGGAGCACAGTTCAACTGCATGGCAACTGGTTGTTTTTTTGCTTTAATGACATTTTTAAAAATAAGGAAAAGTTAAATAACCTTTAGTGGACCAAATACAAAAAGTAAATAAAAGCAAAAGATCCTCACTAGTGATTCATTAGGAATGTTAATATCTTCTCAGAAAGAGGTCATGAATTATGTTTCACCAAAAGACTGTGTTTCAAACCAGGTTTAGGGAAATATTTTTCTTAGGTAAGGATTTTCACCAAATTCCTTAGTGAAGAAAAATCTAGAAATTTAAAAGTGAACTCTACTCAATAGAAGGTATAATCTGCTGTATAACAAGTTAAAGGACTTTTTCTAGGAATTACTGTAAGTAATTTTCTGTGGTTGGGGGAGCATTCAGAGAAAAAAATAAAAAAGGTTGCTGTCGAGTCGATTCCTACTCATAGCGACCCTATAGGACAGAGTAGAACTGCCTCATAGGATTTTCAAGGAGCACCTGGTGGATTCAAACTGCCCGACCTTTTGGTTAGCAGCCATAGCTCTTAACCACTACGTCACCAGGGTTTTTACATTTCAGAGAGGGGTCCCTATTTCTGTTTCAGCCAAGCTTCAAATTCCAGAGTACATAAATGGATATGCAGCACCCCTTACAACACAATACTTCAGAAGGTTGGTTTCTGTCTGGGTGGGCTACGTGCTGCACCACTAAACCAAACCATACCATTTGCCTTCAAGTCGATTCCAACTCACAGCGACGCTGTAGAACAGAAACGAACTGTCCCACAGGGTTTCCAAGGCTATAATTTTCACGGGACCAGACGGCCACATCTTTCTCTCACAGAGCAGCTGTTGGGTTCAAACCGCCAATCTTTCAGTTAGCAGCTAAGTACATAACCATTGCACCACCAAGGCTCCTTATACTACACCACAACACATGGAAAATATTTGGCACTTAGAATGTTACCTATCTTCACCCTTTTTCTCCTTCTGTCCTGCTCCTCTGGGATAAATTAACTTATGACAGGCTTTCAGGGGTGAATAGATTCTCTTCAGGCCCCACAGTCTTCTTAGCCTAATCACATTTTACCACAAATATATTTAAGAGAATACAAAGCCTTAAATTGCAGATTTAGAGTTAAGAAGATTAAAATGCAAATAACTAGGATAAGGGGGGAAAAATTGCCACTGAGTGACCCTATAGAACAGAATAGAACTGCCCCATAGAGTTTCCAAGGAGCGGCTAGTGGTTTGATCTGCCGACATTTTGGTTAGCAGCTGAGCTCTTAACCACTGCTCCACCAGGGCTCCAAGTAGGATAAGAGCACACAGTACTGAAGAGTTTCTATCACCAAGTAAATATTTCAGATCTTTGCCCTGGTGGCATAGCGGTTAATAGCCCAGCTGCTAATCAAAATGTCAGCAGTTTGAATCCACCAGCTGCTCCTTGGAAACCCTATGTGGCAGTTCTCCTCTGTCCTATCGGGTCACTATAAATGGGAATCAACTTGATGGTGGGTTTGTTTTTGTTTTTGTTTTTGGTTAATGTGTGTGTGTGTCTGTATATATGTGTGTGTGTGTGTATATATATATATACACACACACGTGTATATATATAAACATATATATATATATATAAAGTGGGGTAGCTACAAAGCCCAAAATCAACTTTTGTCAGCTTCATAATAGGGCCTTAGGCCAGCACTGACCTCTTACTCAGGTCAAAAACAGCAGTGGACAGAGAGGGAGCTTTCTCGTCTTGCCCACTGAGTATGTTTACCCCAAAGCAGGGACTCTGTATAAGTAAGTTTAAGGGGAGTGAGAGAAGTGGGTCAAAACTGAATATTCCATAACATTGAAAGGCATTGAAAGTATTAAGAAAAAAGACTTGAAATCAGACAGACCTGGCTGTAAGCTATACTCTTCTACTGAAATTCTCTAAACCTCAGTTTCCTGCAAATTGAAGCTAATGGTATACGGCACAAGGCGACAAGGCTGATAGAGTAATTAAGTGTTTAGCGTGGTGCCTAGGATATAACATTGTATCAGTCAGCTATTTCTATATAACAAACAATCCAAAAATTCAATGTCATGACAATAATAAGCATTTATTCTCCTACTCATGGGTCTGGGATTGGCTAGGGTGACAATTTCAAGCTTCAGGTGTGCAGGTAAGTTGGGGAAGCTTTGGCCCACATTCCTCTTTTCTCCTGGGACTAGGTGGCTCCCCAGGGCATGTTCTTCTCATAGCAATGGCAGAAGCACCCCCGACACGTGCACATTTCAAGCATTTGCTTATATAATGTCCACTAACATCTCATTGGCCAAAGCAAGTCACATGGTCAAGCCCAACATTAACAAATCAGGGGAGTGGGTGGGCAAAAGGGAGTATTTGCCAAACAACCATGCAAACTATCAGTTTACTCTCTTGTTTATTTTATTCACATCCCTCTCATATGCAAAAAGCACTCATTCCACCCAAAGACCCACAGTCATCTCATCTAATACAGTAAAACCTGTGAAATCTGGAACCGGTGTAAGGCGGAAACCTGTCAGAGAAAAACAACCGGTTGCCGTCGAGTCATTCCGATTCAGAGTGACCCCTTAGGACAGGGTAGAACTGCCCCATAGAGTTTCCAAAGAGCGCCTTGTGGAGTCAAACTGTTGGCATTTTGGTTAGCAGCTGTATCACTTAACCACTACCCCACCAGGATTTCCTGTCAGAGAAAGAAACCTTAAATATTTTCCAATAAAACAAACTATAGAGAAGTGGTAAGACCTCACTCTATCAAAGGCAGAAAACTTGCAAGATCTGGAAAAACAAGGCAGTCCCATTAAGTTCGACTCTCACAGAAACAGCATCTGGTTAAAAATCCAGGATCTTATGTTCTGCATCAGGTCTGAATGTGGCTTCTCTTGATCCAGAGACCTCTTAATAAAAGGAAAGGTTATCTGCCAAACATACACCCAAAGGCAGAACAGGGATAAATTAAGAGTAACAAACACTCTCATTAAAAAAGGGGAAGAATGGGAAACACATCACAGTCACTGTCCACTGGCAATTCTGAAATCCCAGTGGGCAAATGTTGCCAGGTCCCCCTACCCTGAGGAGAAGGAATGTTTCTTGATTAGGCCCTGGTTCTGCTCCTGGAAGTGACTTTACATCAGGATTTCAAACCAGTTCTTTCTGGTTTGGCCTCCTGCCAAGAATTTGCTTTTCCATCCCAGATACATTAAATCAGAATCTACAGCCTAACAAGCAAGAATCTTGTTAGATTCTTTCTCAATTCCCTTCATTATCTCTGACTTGGATATGAAAGTTGTGCTGTTTCATCAGCCGACTTAGTTCTTGCTCCCTTGTCTTTCACCAGCAGTTCTTGGGTGGCGCAGACAGTTAACACACTCAGCTGCTAACTGAAAGGTTGGAGGTTGGAGTCCCCCCAGAGGCACCTCAAAGAAAAATATCCAGCTTCTATAGGACTGAGGCCTTAATATGTCTGGGAACCCTTTTGTCCATTTAAGGGGATCTACTAGACACTGAAGAAGAATTGATACATTAGAATTGTGGTGTTGGTGAAGAATATTGAATATACCATGCATGGACTGACAGAAGAATGAACAAATCTGTCTCAGAAGAAGTATAGCCATAATGCTGCTTAGAAGGGAGGCTGGCAAGACTTCCGATCACATCCTTTGGACATGTTATCAGGAGGGACCAGTCCTTGGGAAGGACATCATGCTTGGTGTCATGTATTGAATTGTGTCCCCCAAAAATATATGACAATTTGGCTAGGCCATGATTTCCAATATTGTGTGATTGTCTGCCATTTCATCATTTGATGTGATTATCTTATGTGTTGTAAATCCTGCCTCCACGATGTTAATGAGGCAGGATTAGAAGCAGTTATGTTAATGAGGCAGAACTAAATCTACAAGATGAGGTTGTGTTTTAAACCAATCTCTTTTGAGGTATAAAAGAGAGAAGCGAGCAGAGAGACAGGGGGACCTCATACCACCAAGAAAGCAGCGCTGGAGCAGAGCATGTCCTTTGGACCCAGGGTTCCTATGCTGAGAAGCTCCTAGTCGGGGGAAGATTGATGACAAGGACCTTTCCCCAGAGCCAAAAGAGAGAGAGAGCCTTCCCCTGGAGCTAATGCCCTGAATACGAACTTCTAGCCTCGTAGACCGTGAGAGAATAAATTTCTGTTTGTTAAAGCCATCCACTTGTGGTATTTCTGTTATAGCAGCACTAGATAACTAAGACACTTGGTAAAGCAGAGGGTCAGCAAAAAAGAGGAAGATCCTCCATGAGATGGATTGATACAGTGGCTGCACTAATGGGTTCAAACATAACAATGATTTTGAGGATGGCGCAGGGCGGGGCAGTGTTTTGTTCTGTTGTTCGTAGGGTCTCTATGAGTTGGAACCGACCAGCACACCCAACAACAACCACAACACTAGGCACCTTAATCATTTTAAAAGTTTTAACAAAGGGCCTTAAACCATAGCCTTGATTTAGCCTTTACCCTGAGGCCATGTCTTACTGGCAGCACTCTGGATTTGTTCTTTTCCCTCACACTGTATCCTAATGGTTTGGGTGAGGGATCATTTCATTTTCCACTCTCACCAACATATATTTATTTACGTATTTATTAAACAGGACTGATATTCTTAATCATATGGGAAAACCATCCATTCCACCAACCTTACAAAGTGTACATTAGAAGCACACCAAACCGAAAAACCAAACCCGTTGCCATCAAGTCAATTCTGACTCATAGTGACCCTATAGGACAAAGTAGAACTGCCCCATAGGGTTTCCAAGGAGCCTCTGGTGGATTCACACTGCCGATCTTTTGGTTAGCAGCCGAGCTCTTAACCACTTTGCCACCAGGGCTCCTAGAAGCACACAGAGCCCTCCAAATTGCAGACCTTGATCCTGTAAATGTCTTCTCAGACCATGGTTAAATCTAAAGTGATATATAGAAAATTTACAAAACAAGAATCACGAAGATCCAGCAAGAGGAGTAAAATTAAAGATTGCATTTCAAGCAAAAGATTTATTCTTGGTGCTGGTCTTCCCAGTGCAATAAGAGAAACCTAAATAAACAGCTTCAGAAAATACTCATGGGTCTAGTTCACTGCCACACAATGAACATTACTGATGAATGGAGGACAACCATTGATGATTATACCCGGGAGCTCTGTGTGAAGAAAGCAATTAGCAGTTACCCAATTAAAAAATTTGAAGGAAATGAAAGTTCATAATGAATGCCATGCAATTATGTGAAACTATACCTTCTCATAGAATCATTGGGGACCAGAAAATATTCAGTATTATTAGTAGACTTTTCTGTTTTGACATATAAAATTACAAAATATAAAGCTAAATAGAATTACCTAAAATCATGTTTATGATCTTGTCTTTGCCATTCTTGGCACATAGAAGTGGTTTTTGATTACCTCTGAAATCAGATGAAAAGTCTAATCATAAATATCCATATTACAGTCCCATGCAACTATAAGTCATTCCCTCAACACTTGTGATTCTTTCTCACTCCCTACAACCTCCTTTAGCCCTTCAGTATCTCTAAGTTAGATATGAAAGTTGTGCTGTTCCAATCAGCAGACTTAGTTCTTACTCCTTTGTCTTTTACCAGCAGTTCCCGGGTGGTGCAAACAGTTAAGGTGCTTGGCTGCTAACTGAAAGGTTCGAGGTTCGAGTTCACCCAGAAGTGTCTCAGAAGAAAGGCCTGATGATCTACTGCCAAAAATTCAGCCACTCAAAACCCTACAGAGTAGAGTTATACTCTGACACACATGGGATCACCATGAGTCAGAATCTACTTGACTTGATGATTTGTTTTGCTTTGTTTTGACTTGTCTTTAAAAACGCTTACTTTTGAGCCACCTCCTCCGTGAAGCCTTCGCTAATTACTCTGCTCAGAATTATTATCACCTTTTCATTGCTTTTTGTTTATCCCTCGTTTGAGGAGAATCACCATGCCTTTTACCAGAGTGTTATTTCTGTGTCTGTTGCACATACTGCATGGTAAGATTCCTGAGGCAGGATCAGGACCTTATTCCCCTTTGCCTCTTGCACATTGTATTCAATGTTGTAAATTCTAATTAATTCAAAACTTATAACAATCGAACCTTTTATACAATGATTCTGATTTGCCCATATCCCAATTATACAATATACCCTCATCCTATTGACCAAATTCAATTTATTTTTCCAAGCAATAGTTTTTCAGTAAATTCCTTCGGGACAACCTTACTATATAATTTTTAGCCAAATTAATGTCCATATATGTGGAACCCTACTAGCAATAATAGTTACAGGGCTCTAAAATGTGCACCAGATCATTATGAAAACGGGGAACTGTGGATATGCTAATATATGTATATGTAGGTAGAGTAATTTTTGAAAGTTTCTGAGACTAGCTAAAGATGGCTGACTAATGTACCAGAGTAGAAAAAGCATAAGACTTTATTTATAAAACCAAACCAATAAATAATAAGCAGAAATCCTGAAGATTTATTTGATTGCTATATGGCAACTTGAGTATATTTCTTACGAGGTCAAAGATGGGCAAGGTTGGCTTGGAAACCACTAAGCCTAAGAGTTACTTGGGCAGGCATGTACCTAGTGAAAGTCAGGTTAAGATGAGCAAGCTTTCTGTGAAAACGGAAGCTGCAGGCTCTCGTTCATAAAACCATATCTTGTTTTTGGCCACCCAAAGATGCGAGCAACAATTAATAGCTGTACAGGGGGATTCTCAAGATTTTATTTGTAACAATGTTAACTGGTGAGGCGAGAATAGGAAACTTGGGAACAGCCTAATTACGGGGAAGAATTTTCTAAAGAATTAATGTAACTATCTCATCATGAAAGACAAAAAGTAAAGGAAAAGCCATATTGAACATACTTATTTCTGTGTATTGAGTTTGCTTTTGTTCAAAATCTATGATGATTCTGAGGTACTTTTGAAATGATGAGCACAACCTAGCCATAAAAATGGTTGGGTGCCTAAATCTTAATGAATTTTGTCACCCAAAAACCAAACCCGTTGCCCTCGAGTCGATTCTAACTCATAGCGACCCTCTTCATAGTACCGAGTCAGAATCAACTCAATAGCAACGGGGGATATGTCACCCTAAATAACATAAATCAGTTGATCCCCCATTTCTCTGAGTAGCTCTTATTTAAAAAAAACAAAAACCAAAAACTGAACCTGTTGCCACTGAGTCCATGAGCCTACAGAGTAGAACTGCTCCATAGGGTTTTCTTGGCTATAATTTTTATTGAAGCTGATCGCCAGGCCTTTCTTCTGCAGTGGTGCTGGGTTGTTCAAACCACTAACCTTTTAGGTTAATAGTCAAACACAAACAGCTTGTGCCACCAAGGAACCTGAGTGGCTCTTAAAAAAAAAAAAAAAAAAGTTGCCGTCAAGTCAATTCTCATAGCGACTATATAGGGCAGAGTAGAACTGCCCCATAGGGTTTCCAGGGGTGTAATCTTTATGGACTAGTGGATTTGAACTGGCAACCTTTCAGTTAGCAGGCAAGCACTTAACCACTGCACCACCAGGGCTCCTTGAGGGGCTTTTAGCAGTGCATAAATCAGTGAGAGAGAAACTCGCATCTCTGACATTCAGAAAGCGTTAAAAGGAGGTTTTTAGAAGATCATAGACCAAGGTTCTTGTCGCTGACATGTTATGTACAAATGCCCAGAAACCGAGATCTACTCCTCTGTGTCACTCTCCACATCTCATGACCAGTATCCTTGGCAAAAGGACCTACCACTGCTGAGTCTCATCAAGAAGCTGCCATTAAGCCTGCATCCACCACCAGGCTGACGCATTCCAATGGAAAGTGCCCTGACTGAGAGTGTCTAGCCAAGGGGATGGCAGAGAAGGACAGGGTGAGGGCAAGCAGTTGCTACCACTATTTCCACTTGGTCTCCAGTTGTTGTTTGCAGTCAAGTTGATTCTGACTCAGAGTGATCCCATATGACAGAGTAGAACTGCCCCATAGGGTTTCCTAGGTTGCAGTCTTTATGGGAGCACATTGCCAGATCTTTTCTCCCATGGAGCCGCTGCTAACCTTTGGATTAGCTGCTGAGTGCCTAACCACTGGTATACCAGGGCTCCTTCTTAGTCTCCTACCACTTAGCAAATACGTTTCTATTCCTTTTTCATTTTTTAAATGCCTTTAAATTGAGTGCTCAATTTTACTGTTTATCCCATTGACTTAGGAAGAAACTGTGAGATTCTTTCTGGCTGGCTTAAAGGAGATATCCCTAACAATAATGATCTTAATGAGGGTAGAATAGGCAGGGGCGGATTATCCAATAAACAAGGTAAGCACTGGCTTACTTGTACTTATTTACTAATCTGTAGTGACCAGTTGGAGCCCTGGTGGTGCAGTGGTTAAGAGCTGTAGCTGCTAACCAGAAGGTCAGCAGTTCAAATCCGCCAGCTGCTCCTTGGAAATCCTCTGGGGCAGTTCTACTCCGGCCTATTAGGGTGGCTATGAGTCGGAATCAACTTGACGGCTACAGGTTTGGTTTGGTTTGGTTTAGTGAACAATTTCATTTTCTTTTTTCACCACATCAAAGATTCTGCTTCTAGGCATGGCTGGCATGTGCCTCTCTCTTAACCCCACAGCACCTTCCTACAGAATCAAAGCCTCTTTTCAAATTACATCTCTAACAGGGGCAGATAACCCAGTAAGCAAGGTAAGCACTGCTTACTTGTGTTTATTTACTAATCGGTACAGAACGATTTCACATGGGTTTCACCATGCCACATCAAACTGAAACCCACGTGAAACTGTTCACACCAGATTAGTAAGTAAACACAAGTAAGCCTGTGCTTACCTTGCTTATTGGATAATCTGCCCCTGAGAATACGTGTGTGCTGTTAGTTGATTTAAATACATATTTCAAATCAGTTTTTCCTGTTGCTTATTATTTGCTTCAAATCTTTCTCCTTGCATTCAATTTAATTATCTTCTGAGTCTGACATCCTCTTTGAAATCTCTGCTTTGTGTTCATTTTCACCTAGATCTCTCCCAAAGAAACCTCCCAGGGCACCTGGATAATACTATGTTCTGTTACGGTAACAATTGGTTTTATATATTCCCACTGTTTATTTTAGCATTTCTGTGCTTTCTCTGTCATCAGCCTTATAAATTTTCTAGACTACAGACTATGGTTTCACCTTTCCTTGTTGATGCTGAAGCATTTCCTTGTTCAGTGGGATCTTCTACCCATCCAGCACCCAAATGAAAGGATACAAAAAAAAAAAAAAAAAAAAAAAACCTATTGCCATTGAGTTAATTCTGACTCATAGTGACCCTGTAGAACAGAGTAGAACTGCCCCATAGGGCTTCCAAGGAGTGGCTGGTGGATTTGAACTGTTGATCTTTTGGTTAGCAGCTAAGCTCTTAACCACTGCACCACCAGGGCTCAAAATGAGAGGATAGAGCTATTAAATGGGCTGGTTATGCCCATTCTTTTTACATCCACACTATCTCCAAATTCTACTCATTCTATTTCAGGAAGGTTTCTTCTCTCCACCCCACCCCCCCACCCCCCGATACTATCCCCAAGCTTTTCTGCATTCCCCAGTGCTTCCTAACTCTTTTCCCTAATTCCAATATAAATGATTCAATCCATATACTACCCACTGCTAGTATTATTTTTCTAAAACATAGATATCTGACTGTAAGCTCCGTGAGGTCATGGCTGTATCACCAGTGCCTGGAAGTATGTCTGGTACACTGACCACATCACCAGCTGCGGTGGAGTCAAGTCAGTTCTGACACACGGCAATCCCATGTGTTTCAGAGTAGAACTATGTTCCATATGGATTTCAATGGCTGTGAACTTTTGGAAGCAGATTACCAGGCCTTTCTTCTGAGGCACCTCTGGATGAGGTCTAACCACCAACCTTTCAGATAGTAGCCTAGAGTTAAACCATTTGTGCCACCCAGATACATAAACCAAAAAACCAAATCCGTTCCAGGTGACCCCATGTGCTACAGAGTAGAACTGAGGTCCACAGGATTTTCTTAGCTGTAATCTTTATGCCAAACCTTTCTTCCACAGTGCTGATGGGTGGGTTTGAACCACTAACCTTTGGTTGGTAGCTGAAAGAAAACTATTTGCACCACCCTGGGACCTTTCCCAGGCATATATTGTTACTGTTGTTAGTTGCTGTCAAGAATGGAAATTTGTCCCTTCCTTCACCAGATACATATTTAGCACCTTCCAGGCACATGTTGTTGTTGTTGTTAGTACCATGAGTCTATCCCAGCTCATGACAACCCCATGTGTGCAGAGAAGAACTGCTCCATAAGGTTTTTAAGGCTGTGACCTTTCACAAGCAGATTGCTAGGCCTGTCTTCCAAGGGACCTATGGCTGGATTTGAACTGCCAACATTTTGGCTAGTAGTCTAGAGTTTAACCGTTTGCAGCACCAAGGGACTTCTCCCCAGGCACATAAACCCATTGCTATTGAGTTAATTCCGACTCATAGTGACCCTATAGGACAGAGCAGAACTGTCCCATAGGGTTTCCAAGGCTGTAACTCTTTATGGAAGCAAATTGCCACATATTTCTCCCTCGGTGGAGCTGGTGGGTTCAAACCATCAACCTTTCAGTTAGCATCACTCTATAGGAGGCACTAAGTACATATCTGGTGAAGGAAGGGACCATTTTCATTCCCAGTATCTCTCGTTACAAATAAAGAGCCCTCCAAGATCAAGTGACTTTATGTTAAAAGTTGCCAATGGCAGTTTTCTTAGTAATGATAGAAGTTGTTGACTATACTTTCATTTGCTATTATAGCCCCAAATAAGTTTAGGGCTCTCATAAATGTCTTTTAGAAATGGTCTTCTTCAAGAGTTTTCATAATTTTTGAAGCATGTGTTTCCTATCTACCCCAAGTCACATAGAACTCAGTCATTTCTAGATCAAAGCGGCTCAGAGACAGAGAGGTGTTTGGAGGGCTTCTCTAATGGACCCGGTGCTGAGGTTAAATGAAAAGGGGCAACGACAGAAGTTTCCCTCGTTGCAAGGGCTCTGTTTCGTTACAGTTGCCTTCCGCTTGTCATGTGCATCTGTTAGAGTGGCCAACCCCAGTGACAGACAAGAAGTAAATGGGAGATTTAACAGATCTTCTCTTGAACAACTGATCTTGCATAACAAGACTGCAGCAAGCTGTCAGTTCTCTATGTCCCTAGTCTCTGGACCTCTGCACCCTCTCCCACTCTGCATTCCTGCTGGCCTATCATCCTCTCACGTTAAAGAAGAAAATGCTGGCTTACTGCCTGCCATGGAGTTTTCTGTGAGAACTCACAGTTTGTAAGACAAGGACTTGGTGTTTCAAATGCATTTCTTTTCCTAATTTGTTAAAGCAGGTTAGCTAAATGAGAAGTACTACAGTTTTTCAGTCTTAAAGTACAGTTAGAAATACAGGTAACCCTCAATCACAAGCACCATAGTAAACATGAAATACAAAAGGATTACAGAAGAAACAATAGAAATTCTTTACCATAGAAATAGTGGCTGCATTTCCTACATGGATGTTCCAGCAATTTCAAAAGCTAACATAGATGAAGTAGCTAACCTATGACCAAAAACACCTCAATGTTCAGTCAATGAGAAAAGGTCCTTTGGGCATTTTTTTACAGCCTTGCTTATTTGCTTTTGTTTGTATATAGTGATGAAGCATCTTTCAATTCATCCCACTCTGTGATAGAATTCTGTGAGATATTTAGGCAATGATAAGATTTTAAAGTCTGTCTAGTTATCTTAGAATAATAAACTAACAATTACTATTTCAAGTGTTGATCTTTCCATAAACCTAATATTTTAAGTATTCATTATTTTGTCAATTCCTTTTCTCTTTACCAAAACATATCTCTTTCTTTATTATTTTTGAGAGTTTATTTGTCAGAACAAACCTCATGTGGACACCTTTATTTACAAAACTCTGATAGAAGAAAAAAACATAATAATAAACATTAGTAGTTGTTTATCTGACTACATTTTGTGTCCCCTGAAGACATACCACCTAAACAAACATATGAGGGAGAGGCTCAGTTCTGTGCATTCATCCAGCGTCCCCTAAATCCCATTTACTTGTAAAAGCCATATTTTATACACATCAGATTTTGTAAATAAATGGAATTTTCTTAATTTGGTCCCTCTTTCTGGCAGTGAGAACGGAAAGAAGATCAAACACTTTCGCAGGAAAATGCTACGGGCCAGAAGAAAGGGTACTCAGCCGCGGCTGGTAGCACAATAGATACTAACTGTCCATAGCCCAAAGATGTCCAGGATTAGCATTTAACTTACCACGAAATGTATCGCTGTTCTAGAGTATATGCAGATCCCAACATGATCCACCAGATGGCGCAAGGCTAACCCCAAAGCCTTCTGGAAAGCAAGAAAGCGTTCATATTCTGAAGGGTTCCAAATATCAAATTACAGCACAAAAAAAATCGTTATACAACTTTTGACCTCTTACTTTTGATTCAGTTTTTCTAGCTGATCACAGTACTAGTGATACCTATCACATTCCTTTTGCCCTTCTTCTACTATGCTGCTGAAGTAAAAATCTGGGTAGTCCTTGTTAAAACAGTAAAAAATAACTAAAAAAAAAAAAAAAAATACACCTATTTATTCTGTTCGATTAAATCTACTAGGTCTATTTATCTTTCCACACATAATTACCATACACAAATCTATTATTTTTCCATATGATTTATCCATAGTGGTATGATAGACAGTAAATGGACTCAAAAAAATTTGGAAGACTTTAGAATGGAAAGAAGGAATCAAATGGTCTTTAATGATGTATTGTATGTCAAGAGTTCTCTTGTTTATTCATTGATAGTTGCTACCCTTATCCTCAAAATTTCTTGAGAAGTTTTTGTGAACAAATCCAAATGTAATAGTTTGTTTCTTATACAATATTCAGAAGAAAAAAAATTCTCAACTAATTTGGAAAACTACTCGAGGACACAAATTTTCTATTGCAATATTAATTGGAGAAGCAAGGAACCTCTCAGAATGAAAAGTGCATTTCATAAATGAACAGTCACAAAATTCTACAGTGATTTATTTTCCCCCCAAGATCACCATTCCCCCATTAGGTTTTGATTTTACAACACTGTATAGCTTATCCTGGGAAATGTATAGGATGACCTCAGTATAGCAGATTCCTTCAGCCTAATTAAGAAGCTAACATGGGCACGTGTTTTCCAGTTATGAATATCAGTGTGTTTCCTGCTGACTGTACCTTGTATTACTCACTTTGCTGGAATTACCAGGCTATATTGTAATTTCTGGACTAAATATTTACTTCCTCAACTAGATTGTAAACTGCATGAGAATATGCACTTTCCTCTTTATAGCCCCGAAGGTCCCTGGGTTGCGAAAGAGGTTTGCAAGCCACTACTAGCCTAAAGGTTGACGGTTCAAACCCACCCAGCAGTTTCATGGAAGAAAAACCTGGCAATCTGCTTCTGTAAAGATTACAGCCAAGAAAACTCTATGGAGCAGTTCTACTCTGTAACACATGAGGTCACCATGAGACAGAATCACCTTGGCAGCAATGGTTTTTTTTTCTTTTCCTTTATGTTCCCAGTGTCTAGCAGGGTGTGGCAAGTAGAAAGTGCTCAACAATACCTGTGAAGTAGAAATGTGGTCAATTTAATAAAATTGTCATTTAATCACAAGGTTCATCGTAACCAGTAAGTACAGACTTCATAACAGTTTCTTTACAAGTGACACCAGACAGTGGGTGACATCTCAGGATGTGGTGATCACTCAGCTCAAACTCCTACCGAGAACTAGAGATGCTCTTCCTTCCAAACAATCTAGTTCCTTCTCACCTACGAGAACATAAGAAACAGCATTACATGGCAAAGAAGACTAAGAGAGACTCCAGCTCCTTCTTAGAAGTTGAATGTGGTTGAAACGACCATGTGTTAATTCAAAACAGCATTGTCAGGAGCCTCATATAGAAATGGCCAATTAGAAAAGGCAACTGAAACTCGATAACATGCTCCTCTTGGTTGATGGCTGCCAACAAGAACTTTTTCCCCCCACCATTTCTAGATGTTTTACCATAATTCCACACAACCACTTTTACTCAATTTCTTTTTCTCCTGTTTTTGGCATATTTTGCAGTTGCTGAAAATCATACTGAAAGTGGAAGAAAAGAAAAGAAAAAACCAAACTCATTGCCGTTGAGTGGATTCTAACTCATAACTCATAAAAACCAGACTCATTGGCATCGAGTTGAGTCGATTCCAACTCATAGTGACCCTCATAGTGACCCTATAAGACAGAGTAGAACTGCTCCTAGGATTTCCAAGAAGCCGCTGGTGGATTCAAACTGCCAGTCTTTTAGTTAGCAGCTAAGCTCTTAACCACTGAACCACCAAAGCTCCAAAAGTGGAAGAGAGAAGGAAAATTCCATTAAGGAGGGATGTGTAAACATAAGACCACATGACTGGGATCTATCTCATTAGTCATTTTTGCCACCCACCTATCTGGAGGCAGACTGTGTCCAAAAACATCCAGAAAGCTAATTATATTCCTTTTTTTAAACTTTTGAGTGTTTAAAATTTACATAAGTAATAGATGCTGTTAATACACTTTTTTCACATATACAACATGGTCTAAATTCTACTTCCACCCCCAAAGCTTCTCCTCAGTCTCATTTTCCAGAAGGATGATTGCTACACATTTGTATTACTTTCCAGAAATACTCTAAGTATATACAAGCATATGCACAAACATACATGTATATATTTTTTAAATAGAATTATGTGCCACATGCTGTTCTACAGCTTACTTTTTTCAATATATGCTACTCACTTTAACGCTGAGTAATATTTCATCATGAGGTTGCACCACAATATATTTAACAAATCTTTTATTGACCAATGTTTAGGTAGTTTTCAATTTCTCACTTTTAAAAGTGCTTCTGTGTACATCTATCCATTTATCTTTGCACACCTAGGTGGATATATCTATATTGGGAACGTTCCTAAAAGTGAAATTGCAGGAGCAAAGGGAATTCACCTTTTAAATTCTTTTAGGTATTGCCAAATTGTCCTCCAAAACAGTGCACCGAATGACTTTGCCACCAACTGGGAATATGAACACTCCCCTCCCAACCTTGACAAACTCCCTCTCTCTTTCCATCCTCAGGAAAAGAAAATCCAGTGTATTTTTATAATTAGTTCACAATTACTAAAAATATTATAAATATTGTTATCAGTTTATTAAAATATAGAAAGAGTAGGAAAGACAGGGTATAGAAGGCTTGTTGGTCACACATTACGTAGGAGAGTAATTTGTGTTATTTTTGTAACAACAAAAGTCAAACACACACTATAACAAAACAAGGAATGTTAGGGACATAATCAATATACATACAAATTCCAGTTTGCTTTGTCCGTGAGAACCCTGCTTGCTGAGATAAAAGAGGCACGTTGTTGGCTTCGATCAGGAAAAAAAAAAAAAAAAAACCTATTACCCCCAATTCCTTATAACTTCTCCTCTTGGTGATGCACCAATGACAGTACAATAAATCTGCTTCTTCACGAGAGCCCACCGTAGCCCAAGTTAGGAAGGTAACACTTGGTGGCCTATGTCATGATACATCACCTGCCGGTGCTGCTGGCATGCTCTGGAGAGAGACGCTGCCCTGATTTTTCTCCTTTTTGTCATGCCTTCCACCAGACATCACTGTCTCATCGAATGTAGCTGATTCCTGGCCATATTTCCCCTCTTCCTGCCACCTTCCATTACTTAAACTCAGATAAATCTCTTCACTTTGGCAGAAGGGGTTGAATATACTGCCTCTTCTCCTAGCAGTGATCAATACCTGCACAGAGATAAGCCAGGCAACAAAGGGTGGATGGAGCAGTGAGACTCTCTCCTTTCTTCTGTGACTATATGTGGCGTTTGAGGGGCTTCTAACCTCCACAGTGTAATCCATGATAATACCACACATTTTTAAGAAGACATGATCATGAGATGGGCACCATTCTGATGATGTCATAAACGCAACAGAGGTTTTCAGGTATGGGATAAGGACCCTGGAGGACAGGATCCAGCCCAGTATACTCTGGCTGTGTCATTATTTCTTCATAATCCAAATTTTCCCGGGCGTTACTCAGATGTGGCAGCAAATGGGATTCAGAATCTCTACACTGACACGAATCACAATTACATTGGCCCCATCGACCTATGCACTCCCCCTTGAAGTCTGACTCAGTGATTTTGGGGAGTCGGCAGGAGGTCCCCTGAATGTGCTCATATAGCAAGTTGTTGCTTCCAGCCCCAGTTACAATGCAGTATCTGCCATGTTCTCCCTGGCCTGCTTCGACCTCCTCCTTTGCACCTGCTACCTGCACTTGAAGATGTCACCCTAGTAGCCACATTTGCTACGACTGTGTCTGTCAAGAGGCCAGTCTCCTGATCCCAGCTTTCAAGGAGCTAGTGTGATGCCGTGTTCCTTGAGGCGGTGGAAGAACACTCTTCTCCACAACACTGCACTGCCTTTCAGTACCTGGGTACCAAAGCAGCATTGCTCTTGCCCCTTGTCTCAGATTCCCTCAGGGAAGCAGCTCCTTCAGTCTCAGCCCCTAGTCCTTCCTTACAGGACTTTCTGGAGCTGGGATACAGGAAACAATAGATCCGGCCTGGGCCTCTTCACTCCCAATCCTTATTCTCCTGAAGTCTACTTCCACTCATGCCTATCAACCCTTGCAAACAGAGGCCTGGGGAGCCCAAGCCTATTGGCTCCTAAGTCCTCTTCTTAAACTGCTTCTAATTCACATATCTGATGTCTAGTGAAATCCCATGACTCAAAAAGAAGTTAGATGCATAGCTGCATTTTATAAATCGTATAAAAGGCAAACTGGTTGCCATCAAGTTGATTCTGACTCACAGCAACCTTGTTGTGTCAGAGTAGTATTGTGCTCTGTAGGGATTTCAATGGCTGGTTTTTCAAAAGTAGATCTCCAGGCCTTTCTTCCAGGTGCCTTTTAGTGGAGTCTAATCTCCACCTTCTGGTTAACAGCCAAGCATGTTAACCATTTGCAACACCCAGGGACTGCATACGAAAGATAGCCTTATGTAATTAGATCTTTACTAACTAAATTATACTAACCTTTTAGAATTGCCCTTTAGACAGAGTTGTTGATTTATTTATTTTTAACTCGCAATTTTGAGCACACTTGAGTATGCTGTGTTCCTGCCAGGAATATTCCATGTAAAATCAGTGGTGAACCAGACTTACTGGACCAGTTGAGACTAGAGGATTTCCTGAGACTATTGCCCTGAGATGCTCTTTAATCCTTGAACCAAAACCATCCCCTGAAGTCACCTTTTCGCAAAATAACAGATTGGCATACAAAATAGAGGACATTATCCATGAGTACGGTGCTCATCCATATGAGACCAAAAGATCAACATTTACTCTAAAGCAAAGATAAGAAGATGGGGGCAGGGAAACTAGAGTACTGGAAATGGAACAACCAGAATGCAATTAAAGAGAATGTTGACAGATTGTGAAAAATGTAACTAATGTCACTAAACAATTTGTGTCAAAATAGTCAAATGGGAACCTAATTTGCTATATAAACTTTCACCAAAACACAAAACAATAAAATAGTATTAAAAACAAACAAACAAACAAAAAATCAGTAGTGAAGACAATGTTTGGTCTGATGCACAAGGCATTCCATGATCTGCCCTTTCTTCCTTTTCCAACTCTGGCTTCATCCCTCTCACACCTACTTACCAGCCATATTGAATGACTTTCAATTCCCCAAACAAACCTTCTTTTTTTATGCCTCTAACCACTGCATCCCATATAACGCAACCCAGAATATATTCTTCTCCATCTACTTGTCTTTCAAAGCTCAGGTAAAGAATAACCACATCTATGAATACTTTCTTCTCTCCTTCTCCCTCCTCCCACATATTCTGAAAGAATTGGTCCCGTGCTCCCCTGACCCAGCACTAGACTCCACACACACTTCCACCATAGCACCATAACATTTCACTTCACAAAACTCACTAAACTTAAGAGCAGGGTTATGTCATCAGCACCTACCTCAATATCTGGCATATAACAGGTGCTCAGTAAAAAAAATTGTTTAATGAATCCCTTGAAAATAAAATAAAAGGTATTAATACATCTTTGCAAGCATATGTAAAAAACTAGTAATCAAAACCATTATTTTTTCCAAAATGCTTAATTTAACTATATCAAGCCATAGATAACTTTTTGTTTATAGGAAATGCCTCTATAGAGTAACATAACAAATGATACTACAAGGGGAAAAAAGGAGAAAGAAATGTACAGACAAATAGAGCACATAGGATACAGTAGATGCCCCTGGTGCCCACATCACACCCCTTTGGCCCACCTCTGCTTTCAGCCGCAGATGGGGTGGACAAATCCTAGAAGACTCTTTCTGTGTTCTTCTCCAGGATGCTGTGCAAACCTTAGGCCTGCACAATCATATCTAGAAGCAAAGGGAGGGGGGAGTAACCCCAGCCTAAAGGAGTGATGATGGTTAAGTGCTTCAGACACCTGTCTCTCAGGTAGACAATTCCAGGGGCATTCTGGATGGTTCTCAGAGGTTCTGGCAGAAATGAACCTCATTACTTGCAGTGGCAACTTCAACAACGCATCATTCCACCAGAATTCCCTTCTTTCTGTCTGTCTTCTAGCTCCCTCACTTCTACTTCATGGGATCACCTTCCAAAAGCTGCCTGCTTTATCTCAGGCTTGGCTTTCAGAAGGAACCTAAACTAAACCATTGGACATTGTCCAGAACAACTGGTCCACTCTCTTTAATGTATTAGTTCATGAAACAGTAGTGGGCTGGGCTGAAAGAGACCTAGGAGACATAACAAAGGCAATGTATGGTCCTGGATTGGATTCGGATTTGCACAAGGCAGATATAAAAGACATTTTTGAGACAACTTTAAAAGTGTGAATATGGTCTGGGTACTTGATGAGTTGAAAATATCCTGACAGGCAGACATTATTAAGTAAAAAAGCAATTTATTCCCAAACAATTTTGTGTGTGGATGTGTGTGTATGCGTGTATACACATATACCAAAAGACATTAAAAAAATCCGGAAAGATACGCACTAAAGTATTAACAGTTCAATCTCCGGGTATTTGCAATATAATCTTTTTATTCTCTTAGTGTTGTTTACCTGTATTTTCTAATATTCTACAGCACATATACGCAACCTTTGTATTAAAATATATATTTTTAAAAAGCTAATGCTGTGTCCGGCTTTCAACCTGTTACTTTGTTCTTCCAGGGAAGTTCTAAACAGTTCAATGATGAATGAGACTGAGAACCAAGGAAAAATATAAATAGACTAAGGAAGGTCCCATAATGCATTGCAGTAGGATAAGGCTATACAAGCCATGACCCAGGTCCTGTGCAGACAGGATCCCCTAAGTATCAGATTCCAATTCAGTTGGGTTACATTCACTCCTCCCTATAAACTCATTCACATGCACTATTAAAATACTCAGGGAACAAAGACAAATTCCTCAGCCTAGCTGTAGGAAGATGCTCGTTTTCACCAGCATTTCATAATTTGTGATTGCAGGGATTAGGAACCAGTCTTCCTGCTTACTAAATGCACCTGATGTGGCTCGACATGAAACTTCCACCAGCTCACGCACATTCTCCATAAGCTGGTTATCCTCCTAGACACTTAATCTTTTCCCAACCAATCCTCCCAAAAGAAAATAAACATTTGTAGATTAAAGGAGAACTGCCTTCTCATCCTGTACAGCTGCTGGCATGCAAGCTGTTAAGCACAGAGGGTTTAATTAATGGACAGATACCATTAGAGAGACAGCTGGACCTGCATTCAGATGAGTTTGGATTCAAGGTGCCAGGAGATAAAGATCTGAAAGTGGAAAAGCTGAACTGCAATTGGGTTCATTTATAAAAGAGACTGTTAAAGGTCAACTGTGTTTTCTTGTGCTAGAGATAAAGAGATGCTATTAAAAACAACTGGAAAGTAATTCATAAGGGAGCAGTAAGTCACTCATGTTAAATTAATTTGTCTTTCTGATAGCATGGCACTCGTGATGGGAAAGTAAATTTACCTAAAATCAAGATCTTTCAAAAACAGCCATCGATCATGTCTTCCATATAAAACCACCGGAATAAGCTCTTGTGGGCCAGGACCACTGCTGCTGTCTGATCACCATATTCCCATAGTTCTCACAGCCCTTTCCCAGGCTGAACATTAACTGCTTGTTCCTAAGAATGAAGTCCCTGGGTGGTGCAAGTGGTTAACGTGCTCATCTACTAACCCAAAGGTTGAAAGTTTGAGTTCAACCAGAGGTGCCTCAGAAGAAAGACCTGGCAATCTATTTCTGAAAAATCAGCCACTGAAAACCCTGTGGAACACATTTCTACTCTGACACACATAGGGTTGCCATGAATCGAAGTTGACTTGATGGCAACCAGCTACAGACACGCTGAGATGCCTGAGCCTGCTGCCATCTTCCTCTGATAGACTAATGGCCAATAATCCGAACAACGCTTTATGCACTTGATTCCATTTTCTTGACATTCAGCAGCATATTAGAATATTCTAGCCCACTGCACTCTACTCACAACCTCCCCACCTCCCTGTCCTCACTCCAACACATCATATGGACAAACATATAGAAACCAAGATGAAAATTCTTAATTTAGCCATAGAATATATCTAAAATTATTCCTGGCAGTTTATTTAACTCCATTTAGAAACATAACAGTTTCTTTGTTCCTCTCCTCCTTGGGTAAATCCTTTCACTCAAGCACTCCAAAATCCTCTTCTTCTCCCCAGTACATTTCCTAAAGCTAGCACATGGCTTGACAAAGGACAATTGATTTTAGTCCTCAGAAAGGCCAGTCCATTGAGGGAGGTCTTTATCTTCCTCTGGGCGAGACAGAGGTTGTGTCTGCTTGCTGCCAGGCCGGGGGATGAGAAGGAAGGGAAAACGTCACTCCATCAGATTGTGATCTTGTGTAGAGTTAACTTAGGTTTGATCAGGTTCTCCCTCTTCTTATTGCCAGAGGAAAACTGCTTACCATTCTTTTTTCTTTATTGCAGTTGAAAACTAATGGGGGGGATCCTCTAGTTATTTCCTAAAATCATGGAAATAATGAGCATGTCTATTTGTGGCAAACCTGCATTTCCAGGCACACGCTAATTACAGCCCTGCACAGTGCTGCTCAGCAGTTTCCCAGTGTCAGCCAAGGAGAGACAAAGAGGGTTAGAGGCACTTAATGTCACAAATTTACCATCGCTGATCATTTACAGGTCTTAATAACCGTTTTGCAATTCAGATTCTGCACTAAAAAGGATTTCCAGATCAGATATCACAGCGTTTCTTCTGAAGCTGTCACTTTGAAAAACTAGAGCCATGGACATATTCAGTATTAACTGCACTCGAACTGATGCACCTTCTGCATGCTCACACTTCATAAACATGGTTTTAATAGGATGTGCTTTAGGCTGCAATCAGTGAAGAGAACCCCAGAAACGAGGGTCACAGGATCAGGGAGGGTCCCCTTCTGCAATGAAAGCTAATGAGAAACAGTGCATCAGGGAAGGGGCCAAGAAAACAACAACAACAACAGCTATCACTTATTGAGAGCCTGAGATGTGTTAAACGCTCGGTACCATTGTTTTACAAACATCATCTCATTTCATTCCTACAACCACCCTAAGAGATGAGAAATATTATGTGCATTCTGCAATATTCATAGAACATAAGCAAAGCTTTCCTAAGATCAGATACCTAGTAAATAGAAGAGAGGGGGATCACCCATGTTTCTTGTTCCATGCTAGGTATCGGAAACTATTTGTTGTGATTTAGTCTACCAATGAACCTATGGTTTGAGACATAACTAAAATGTACATAGTATATTTGTCTTGTTTTGTCTACCCACCTCTCCTCTCATTTTAATGTGGGATCAGTATCCATGTTTTCTGGGAATGATTCTTCTACCACATCCAACATGGTATCAAATGGGAGCTGCTATCTTCTTACAGACCCTCAACGCCTCTGTTCTCCACTGGTAGGCCAAGCCTAGGAACCCTCCCACCTCCCTGGCTATACTTGTTTCTGGGTGGACACATGAAACAGTAATAATAACAATAGCTAAAATGTATTAGTGTTTTTTATATGCCGGATATTTTAACTCATCTAATTCTCACTACAATTTGTGAGGTAGGGACTGTTATTATCCCCATTTTAAGAGGTGGAAAGTGAGGTACAGATGGTTAGGCATCTTTCCCAGGGTCACATAGCTAGGAAGTAGTGAAGCTGAGACTTGGTTTGTATCAATTAGCTATTGCCACAAAATGCTGGGTTAACAACTCAGTGGCTTAAACAAGAGTCATTTGTTCTTCCGAATGTGGGAATCAACAGACTGAACCTGGGCTCCGATGATCCTGACTGAGCTTGTCGCTGCAACTTGGTCAGCTTGGGATCAGCTGGGAGTCAGAAATGCAAGCCTGACCAGGCTGGGTGGCTGTGCTCCATTTTTCTCTTACCCTCTGCTGGTCCCTGAGGGCTAGTCTGGGCATCCCCTACTCATGGAAACCGGCAAGTGCAAAATCACAGGCAGAACCAGGAGAGTCCTCTTCAGGCCTGGACTCAGAACCAGCGTACTGCTGTCTCCATCTTGCCCAAACATAAAGCTAAAAGGTGGGAGATGTATCTTTGGTGAGGAGAGCTTTGTAGGCAAATGGTAAAGGGTAAAGGTGCAGGGAGAAGTGAAGAATCAGGGCCCGTGATACTATCCACTACACCTCCCATATAGTTCTTTAGGGAACTCCCTTTTCAAGCTGGGAACTTTTTCAGTTCCTTATCGGTAGCTAACATTATGAAATGTGAAGCACAAGATTGTCAGTATCTATACCCCCAATGTGAGGATGAAGCTGGTCTGCAGTGGGATGTGAAGAGGGACACAGAGACAGAAGACAGGGAGAAAGTCTTGGGGATCTTCACAACCCTGGGTCCATTTGTCCTCAAGCCTCAGCTCAGTCCCTACCTTTCCCGCGGTTTGGTTGTTCAAGTCTGCTTGTGAGATCCTCACCCAACTCTTTATTTTCCTAAACTAACTTCGGTTGATTTTTGTCACGTGTTACCCAAACAGTCCAGTCAAGCATAAAAAAACCCAGTTGCTGTGAAGTCAATCTCAACTCAGGGCAGCGCCATTTGTGTCAGAGCAGAACTGTGCCCCAGAGGGTTTTCAATGACTAATTTTTTTTTTCAGAAGTAGGTCACCAAGTCTTTCTTCTGAGGTGACTCTGGGTGGACTTGAACCGCCAACCTTTCTGTTATCAGTGTTAACCATTTGCGCCACCCAGGGACCACCTTTAATTAATAAAAAATAAACTGTACCTATTTATGCTACTATGTCCAGCATTCAACAAATATTTAAGCATTTGCTATCTGTAAGGGATTATGTTAGGAACTGGGGATCAAAAACAATGGATAACATTGAACACCTGTCCTCAAAGAACTCATAGTCTAGAAGGAGACACAACATACACACTCCTGACAGCACTGCAGATGAGCACAGTGGATTTCTAAAGGGGAGACGGGGAAGGCAGGATTAAATTCTGATTTAAGCAGATAAGGAAGGCCTCACACAGGAAGGTATGCATGGTGTCAAGTCCTAGAAGATAAGGAGGATTCCACAATCAGAGAGGAGCCTCTGAGCGGTGCAAGCGGTTAACGCAGTCGGCTGCTAACCAAAAGGTTGGAGGCTCGAGTCCACTCAGAGACACCTCAGAAGAAAGACCTTGTGGTCTACTTCTGAAAAATTAGCCACTGAAAACCCTGAGGAGCATAGTTCTACTCTGACACCCATGAAGTCACCATGAGTTGGAATTGACTCGATGTCAACTGGTATACCAGTACAATCGGAGAAGGGAAAAGTGGTAGGTAGCAGTGAGGGGCTTTGGAGGGAGGAAGGGAAGGAAGGCACAGTGGGCAATGAGGAAAGTCAAAGAGGTGTAAAACTACATGATATCTGTTGAGGGGACAGACTCATTTGGTGGTTGACAAGAAATATTAAAGCAAAAAAGCTGGAAAAAAGAATTTGTCAACATGTCTCTAAGAATTATGCAAACGAATGGGCCTGTTTGCTGGCAGAATTGTTCTGCCCTGCTTAGCAGGTGGTACCTTCCTAAAGTGCCCCTTGAGATTGTCCTGCTCCGCTTATCCTGACATCACACTGGCCAAGCCACCTTTTCATCTTCATTTGGTTTCCCACATGGGCTGTCCTCTTGGGAAGAAAATGAGCTAACCAGCCTACAGTGATATTCCAATCCACCTGGCAGTTCTATTTCTGAGCATATGTTTTAAAATCTACAACCTAGTTTATAAAACAAACTATTGGGAATCTATTGTATAGTCAGGACTCTTTATTTTATAGAAAACCAGCATAAGCTGAACAAAAGGGGATTTCTGAGAAGTTACCAGTGTGGCTCACAAAGGAGCAACTTCAGGTACCAGGTCGGCCACAGGACTTTCAGGACATGGGACCTGGAACTCTATGCTCTGCTCCTTAACATTGTTTTGGGCTTTTCCACATGTGGGAAGGAAGAAAGAAATTATTCTGCTAGTTTCAGCAGAGAAAATTCTAAAAAAGATACGTCCTGTTGTTCAGACTTGGATTGCACGCTCACTTGTGGATTCCCCATGTGGCCAAAGGGGTGAAAAGACAATGACTGGCCCAGTCTGGGACCATGTGGTCAGTGGTGAGTCAGGAATTCAGTCACATGGCCACTCTGAACTACAAAGGAAGCTGGAAAGTGCAATCTAGCTGTGTGCCCGGGAGGAGAGTAGACAAGTTTGGTGAACAGGTAGCCAGTCTCTAGCACAAGTGCAAAGACCCAGCAAAAGAAAACTTGGGATGAATTTTATTTATTTGTTGAGTATTTAAAATTAAAGGTATTACTGCAACATTGTTTTGAAACAGTAGCATTAAGTGTTTTTGTTGTGAGAACCTACACGTATACAACCACAGTTCTTAAAGCAAGACAGATTTGTGGATGTTAATGAGGTCTGCACTATCGCTAATCTTATACATCCAGCAAATGATTTAGTTTTAGATAAAGCCAGTCACTGAGAGATCTTTTATTAGGACAAATCTTGAGGTTTCACAGAACAGTAGGACTCTGTTCAGGACCCTCTATTTGTTTGTCTCACATAAGACCAAAGGCCACTGTTCCATTTATGAATCTCAGGAAGTAAGACAAAGAACATCATATGCTTCAAAATGCCCCAAAGATGGCCACGGGCAGCACCAGTCAAGTGTCCAGGATGGCGGTCCTTACACTTCCTTACCAGTGCAAGGAAATTCAGCATGAGCAAACAAGATTACTAGGCATCTCCATTGCATTGTTTAGAGATACCTTTTGAGGGTAATCTCATTCTAGCCTTTTATTGCTTTTGAACTATTTTACAACTGATGGCAAGGTAAATAAGCATGTCTGTGAACGTGCAAACGAATGCTGTCGGGTGGAGGGACGGTCCTCCTCCTCCCTGGAAAAGTCACTTATGTGTTCATGTAAAAATTCATTTCAATATTCCTGATCTATATACGTATCTGTTCTTTGATTTCTCCTTTGAATTGGTTACCGTATCTACCTGGTTCCTTCATTAACAGTATGTTAAATAAAATCTGAAGCGTGCGTTCGTTTTTGATCTGTATGAAAGTTATAATTTTATCCTCTGAAATTTATCCTTTAACACCTGTAATTGTTAAAAATGGAGGATTTGTCCTGTCAGCCCTTGTCAAGCTTTCTTGCTGTCTTCTTTGTGTGTATTTGTTTTCTTCTCTCTCCGTGTTATTGCAACTTACCTATGAAAAGCTGGTATGTAGTATAGCATAAAAATCCAGCAACTGAACAATCTTATTATCTTCCACTTCCACCCCCACCCCGACTGTTAGGACTTTATGCCAGCATATCATCAGAAAGCCTGTTCTGCTGACATTTCAAGCTCCCACAGAAAAATGCTGTGAATGTTCTGAGAAGGCCTTATTTGTAAGATTTGTTCAACAAAGAAGCTGGATAAGCATCTTGGATTAAACTTTCAAAGCAGCAGGCCTTTGGTTACTTTTCCCAATTAACCTAGGAATACTTTGAAACTCTCTTCCTTATCATAATACGTTTTATGAAGCCATCAGTTTTCATAATGAGAAACACTTTTGTAAACAAACTTCTTTATGTGTTTCCTTCTAATTAGCAAAACCTTTATTTTGCACAAAAATTTCCATATTTAAACTTTATCTGCAAAGAATGTTTAGTGTGAAATAATAAAGAATTAGATGGCTAATGGAAAATACATTTTTCCTACTGATACCATATCAAAATCTGTTAGTCTATTCATTAATTTCTAGCTGCTTAGCCTCCAGGAAGCTCAGAGCCAAATCTGTGACTTGACTTTAATAACTCAGAGGAACCCACATGTCTGCTTTCTGCCTTTCTCCAGTCTTGACTTTGGATCCTAATTTGTATTTTTCCTTATTCGTACTTATTTCTTCTATTTTATTGTATGTATTTTATAAGCTATCTCCACTTCTTTAGGGAAAGAGGCTAGTTATAAAGGAATTCATAAAGATAGAATATATGTACCTCCATATTTCAGCTTAAAAGAGAAACTGTTAGAAAAATTAGAATTTCCCTTGTCATTGTTTTTTCCTGGTAAATTTTATTCAAAGACAATGATGCACTTGGGTGTAATGTTTAGCCTGTTTATATGTTATATAACTATTAAATACATTTTAGAAATGGATAAATGAAGTCATAGGTCAATTGATGGGTCCCAGTTCTTACAATGATTTATATCATTTAAATGATATTGTATATTCAATCTATATGGATTTCCCAGCCATATCATTTATTAGAAAAAAGTACTTTCAAAACACCAGAATCCCATCAGACTTTCTGTAGACTTCTCATGGGCTTAACAAACAGATTGCCTTAATGCTTAGAGGTTCAGAATGCAACTGGAACAGGCTTACACCTTGGGGGTTTGAGTTGCAGCTAAATCACCCTAGAGTTCCCAAACTCTCCAGATACCTTTTACACAGGTGGAATCTCCATAAAAAGAACCCAGAGTTCTGTCTTATTGTTGTTAGGTGCCCTCGATTTGATTTTCCACTCATAGGAACCACATGTGACAAAGTGGAACTGCCCTGCAGGGTTTTCTGGGTTGTAATTTTTACAAGAAGGAGCCCTGGTGGCACAGTGGTTTAAGCGCTTGGCAACTAACTGAAAAGTCAGTAATTCAAACCCACCAGTGGCTCCGTGGGAGAAAAGGCCTACAGATCTGCTCCCATAAAGATTATAGCCTAGGAAACCATATGGGATAGTTCTGCTCTGTCAGAATTGACTCAAAGGCACATGACAAAAATCTTTACAGGAGTAGATTGCCAGATCTTTCTCACACAGAGCCGCTGAGTGGGTTCAAACCACCAATCTTTTGGTAAGCAGCCAAGCGCTTAACCATTGTGCCACCAGGGCTTCCAAGTTATGCTTTAAAGGGGGAAAAATAGGCTGGTTAACTGCCTCCCCACCTCAGAGGGGAAGGACCACTTGATGGTGTGGTATTAAAAGCACACTGGATTTGCAGCTCCAAATCCGGGTTCAAATCCTGGTTTTGCTACTCACTAAAGGACAGTTTCCTGCACTTGTAAAATGTGTATAATAATTCCACTTAACTGGAGTAGCTGTGAAGATTCTACGTGAACATGTTTGGCCCCAAGTATGGCTTCTTCATTACCCATCCTCTTCCTGACCCACAGGAAGAATTGACTCAGTATACGTGTGAATTCCAGGGCTTTTGTTGGTGGTGGTGGTGGTAGTTGCCATAGAGTCAATTCCACCTCATGGCAACCCCATGTGTGCACAGTAGAGCTCTTCCAAAGGGTTTTAGTGCAGTGACCTGTAAGAAGCAGATCACCAGTCCTGTCTTCCAAGGCACTTCTGGGTGGGTTGCAGATCGCCAGCCTTTCCAACTGAGCACACTTAACCCTTTGCGCCACTTAGGGCTTTTTAGACTCTTTCCTCACAACTGGCTGCCATGCTTATTCAGTCTTTAGCAACAGCACCTCAAAGCTTTAGATTTTGCTGTCTCCAGGGGATGGACTTGGCCCTATCCTTGGATATACTTCATTTTGCCTCAATTACCTATGATGAGACTTTCATTTATAGATTTATTTGCCTGTTTGTGGGTAAGGGTAAATACAAAATGGATATATTTTTTCTTGTGTCGAAAGGGAAAGAGGCTCCTGCTCTTTCTTTGAGCTTTTACTTTAGAAACTTGTAAATTCTTTCTCTGCCTCCATTGAAATATATATATATATAAATTCTTTTAAAAGACGAAATAAGCTTCTTGCCAGTTTAAAACCCAGGAATGTGTTCTTAAGGACCTGAGGCCATCTCTTTGAAATGTAATCATCAAGGAAGATAGGGCCCCTGCCTCCCAGGGAGGGTAGAGGTCTTTTTGTGGGAGGGCAAGGGGGCACTTGCTCCAAGCTGCAAAATTATTTCTGTTATAAAAATATGAGAAGCTTATTTTTCCTTTGGATGAAGACAATTAGCAAACACAAGTGGCTACCCCAATTACTAGATGAATTTAGGATGAATTGTGTGTGACAAATGGGTGCTGTTAAGTCCTCTTACTTGAGGACTAATTATCATTTATCTTGAGAACGTGCATGAAATGAGTTGCATCTATATGGCTATATATAAAGGGTCATATTTCCTTCTGTCTTTATCTTTTTAGCAGATTGCCTGTGATACATCACATTCTGGTTTAATATTTATTCAATAATAAAATTGTTTTCATTATCTTCTACCTTCACGGAGAAGTTTTCTGGGTTGGAAGCAGATTTTATTTTTAATTATATTTCCCCAAAATGTGTCAGACTGTATTTTCCAAAGATGGCCACATCAATTTCTCCCATCCCACAAATTCTTCTGCAATGTGAAAGCAAAGAATGGGAAGTCTCTTTCTCAAAGTAATTTGGATATGGAAACATTTTTTTATGGAACGTTATATGGGAATAGTGATCAGCTAAACATGCTTTTGAAACACCTAATTTATTATTACCTATTACTGAGTAACAAATTACCACAAAATTAAAAGCAACACATATCTATCATCTACCGTTTGTGTGGGTCAGGAGTTTGAGAATAGCTTAACCAGGTCTTCTGCAAGATTGCAATCAAGGCATTGGCTGGGCTGGGTCTCGCCTGAGTACGGGGGAAAGGTTCACTTTCAAGCTCACTCAGGTTGTTGGCAGAATTCATTTCCTTTTGCTTATATAGATGAGGGCCTCATTTTCTTGCTGGCTTTTGGCTGGAGGCCATCCTCCATTCCTAGAGGACCCCTTCAGTTCCCTGCTACTTGGCTCTTTTTTTTCATCAAAGTCATCAGTTAGCAGTCTCTTCTTATGTAATAGAATTATGTAACCATCTTATGTAATATAATTACATACATGTAATCATGTACTTCCTGTCAACTTTGCCGTAATCAATTGATAGAAGCAAGCCACACTCAAAGGGAGGGGATTATACAAAGGGATGAATATCAAGAGGTGGGGATTTTGGGAGCCAACTCAAGAGTATGTCTCCACACTTACCTGAAATTTTTGTTTCTTTGTTTTTTTATTGTGCTTTAAGTGAAAGTTTACAGCTCATGTTAATTTCTCATACAAAAACTTCTACACATATTGCTATGTGACATTAGTTGCAATTCCTATAATGTGACAGTACACTCCCCCTTTCCACCCTCAGTTTCTTGTGTCTGTTCAATCAGTTCCTTCCCTAGGAAAGGACATGAATTGATTATCTGAATATTTTGATACAATTTTACTTTATCTTCTAATTTAGCAGAACTGAGCTTCAAAGAGGAGCCCTGGTGCTGCAGTGGTTAAGAGCTCAGCTGCTAACCAAAAGGTCTGCAGTTCAAATCTACTAGCTGTTCCTTGGAAACCCTATGGGGCAGTTATAAGAGCATTAGTGGAATATGTGTTTGTAAAGTGACTTAGGTACATTTCCCCTCACATGATAGATGTGTCCCTGAAGAGTGGAATATGTTTGAAAATATTAAAAAACTAGGGCACTTTGACTTGTTCTCTTTTCAGAAACCCTGTAGCTGTTTTCATACCACAGACAGAGAAATGGACTGGGGCTTCAGGATGCCCACTTGTAGGTCTTGCAGTGTCACGTAGACTAGAGTGGGTGGTTACTGGGTGGAAATAATTTCTCTTGGTGGGAGGTGAAATTACCTTCAACTACTTTAAGAGAAAAAAAGTCTCAGCATTGGTGAAAAGAAAGAAACTGAGCTAGAGTTGAGTAAGTAATCATTACTCCTCACTCCAGCTCCTCAGTGGGGCCTGAGTTTACTGTTTCCTCTTGAGGAGTCAAGTGAATGCCCAGTAGAGGAAATACTCCACTCACCCAGCTGAAGCTTGGGGGAGAAAAATAGATAAAATTCAAGGAGGGCTGGAATTGGGGCTCTATAGGAAGTATGTTTGCTAAACTAAGGCACACAGAGCATTGGGATATTTATTTGAGTCCTCCAGTAAAACAACTTCTCTAAGGTGATGTTAGAATCAGAAATGGAGAAGTGCACTTGTTCCCTCTGTCCTCCTCCATCCAGTCCCCAGTCAACCACAGAGCACAGCCCTGCTTCTTGTGGTTTCCTGGGAGGAGCTGGTCACTGTCTAGCAGATTTCTTTTTTCTGACCCCATAAGGCAAGTTTCGGGCCCTAAAGAGGGAGGAAAATATAAGAACAAGTACAGAACAAGTAGATATTGCTTATGGTGATTTTTTTTTTTTAATTGCTTTGCTTTTTAAGAGAAGTCCACAGGTTTCTCTGTGTTTTATAATAGAAACTATGGGCACCAGGAGTTTAGATTTTCCTTTGACATTTTATCTGTTCAGTGAACTACATAAAAATGCAAACCTTTACAAGCCAGGAAAATGCATCTTCCTGCACGTGCTTGGAATATTTAAAGAATAACTGTGTCTAACTTTTCTCAAAGTTTTGGATTTTATATATATATATATTTTTAATGAATTAGTTACAAACACTGTGAGAATGTTTTAAATCAACAATCATTTCCCTTGGGGAGCAGACAAGCTCAAGAGGAAACAAAGGCAGGTTCCGCCTTGGCAAATAGAATTTGAGGCAGCAGAAATACATAGTGTTAGTATGGTCATTGTAGGTGAGGGCTTTTGATTGCTGAATAGTATTCCATCGTATGAATGTACCACAATTAGTTTATTCTTTTGCCAGATGAGGAGCATTTGAGTTGTTTCCAGGTTTTGGCGATTATGGTCACTGTTTCTATAAACACTCATGTGGTTGCTGAGAGATCTGAGCAGAAGTCAGGGAGCTATGTTCCACACAAGAGACAGGGTAGATTTCCTAAAATGCAAATCTGATCATGTTAATCCCTGCTTAAAATTCTTCACTGGTTCCTTATTGTCTACAGCAGTTGATTCTCCACCATGACTATACCTTAGAATCACTTGGAGCACTTTTCAAAAATGGATGATGCTCGGGTCCCAACCCCAGAAATTCTGGTTTAATTGATCTGAGGATGGGACTTAATTGTCAGATTTTTTCTTAAACTTCTCATGTCATTTTAACTGGATGCAAGTCTATACAACTAAATCCAAGTGTCTTAGCAAACTCCAAGCCCTTTCATAAGAAAGCTTCATCCTCTCTTCCCAGACTCATCTCCTATCACTTCCTGCCCTTCGTTTTCTTGAATACCCATAAAACCAAAAACCAAACCAATTGCCCTCGAGTCAATTCTACCTCACAGAGACCCTATAGGACAGAGTAGAACTGACTCGTAGGGTTTCCAAAGACCAGCTGGTGTATTACAACTGCCGACCTTTTGGTTAACCACTGCGCCACCAGGGCTCCTTCTTTAATACAGCATGTTAAATCATTTTTAACCTTTAAAAACTCTTAACCTTTGCATATGCTATTTTACCTCTCTGAAGCACTATTTCTGCTGCTACTTCTGATAGAATCCCATGCCTTCAAGGCAAGCCTCAAGTATTATTTTCACAGAGGCCTTTTCAATAGTTCCCCAAGGGGGTGGGAGTTTTGATGTCTTTGAGAAAGTGCCTATTTTTTTTTTTCATATAGTATTTTTGCATCTTTGATCCCTTTTGATCTGTCTAGGTGGGGAAATCTGGGCTCAGAGGGTGCAGGAGCTGGACAAGTTCATACAGCTAGGTAGCAGCGGAGGTGAGCCAGGACTTAGGAGTTTCCAGGTGGGAGTCTTTCTAATCCCTTCCATTGCCTCTGTAGAATTCAGAGCAGCAGGGAAGGTGGCCTGGAGAAGTGGCTGAGTTTGACTGGGTCAGCGGTCAATGGAAACCCCATACACCCTGAGGTGGGGCCTGGTGCTGGGGTGAGAGAGAAGCAGGACTCTACCTCTGGCTGACATGATGAGCACAGTTCAATAGGATGACCACACAACGCACGGTGAGGATCCCAGTGGCCAGCAGGCTGATAGCACCAACCAATAAGCTGGCATTTTTCATGCCCAGTAGAAGCCCCAGGAAACCTGTGCCGATGTTGCATTTCAACAAGTGGATCAAGGTTTGCATCATCCTCCCAGGGATGCTGTAAGAATCAGAAGAGTCAATGACGTGCTGAATCTTGGAACCGTGAAGTGCTTCACAGACGTGAAGTGTTCTAGTCGTCATCATCATCGCTACCACCTCTGGTTTGACGTTAATGGTGCTCATCTGTTAGAAAGGGCTCTTGGAGAGGAAGAAGAGTTGGGCGGATAGAAAAAAGGCAAGCAAGGGCTAGTTTAAGCCAGTAGAGATGCCCCTTTTCCTGGAGCAAAATGGTACCTTGAAGAGGCCATTCAAGGTTATATTAGTTTCCTGTGAGTGACTTACAACAATAAAAATTTATTCTTTCACAGTTCTGGAGGCCAGAAGTCTTAATTTTTGAGGAGGATAGGTACAGAATCACTTTATATGAAGGAATAGCACAGAAGTGGCTGTTTCTGTGCAATTTACAGAAAAAGTAAAAGTAATCACAGCATGCATACACTGTCTGGGTGACCTTGAAGTCACCCTGTGGCTATGGGGAAGCCAGCCTAAGGCTTAGCTCATATCATCACCATTTCTGGGGTGTGCTTGTCAAAGAGAGACTCTGCCAGGCCAGATTCCGGGCCCCCATCTTGCGCAAGTTAGTTATGTAGTCACCGATTCTCTGATGGATTTCACCTGCTCCTTCAGGTAATGACTCTCACAAGTAGGGGGTATTTTTTTTTTTTTTTTTTTTATTTTATTGTACTTCAGGTGAAGGCTTACAGAACAAATAGTTTCTCATGAAATAGTAGTACACGTGTTGTTCTATGACATTGGTTAACAACCCCACAACATATTAAGCCTCTAAATTCTCAACCTTTTTTTTTTTTTTTTGATGAAAATACAGATAGCCAAAGATACACCGTTTCAAAAATTTCTACATACACAGTTCAGTGACTTTGACTACGCTCTTCCAACTGTGCTGTTATTCTCACTTAAGATGAAGGCTTACAGAACAAAATAGTTTTTCATTTCACAGTTACTACACATGTTGCCCTATGACAATGGTTAACAATCTCACAACACATCAAGAATATCCTTACTCCACCTTGTGTTCCCTGTCACCAGGGGACTTCCTTGTCCCCTTCTGTCTTCTGGCCCTTGTCACTGGACTACTGTACCTCATTAGTCTCATTTGTTTTTTTTTTTTATTTTTTTATTTTAACACCATTTCAAAACCTTTTACTTACACATTTAAGTGATATTGACTATGCTCTTCCAATTGTGCTGCCATCCTTGCCCAAGATGAAGGCTTACAGGACAAAACAGCCTCCCATTTAATAGTTACTACAAATGTTGCCCTATAACTGTGGTCAACAATCTCACAACACATTGACAGTGTCCTTACTCAATTTGTGTTCCTTATCATCAGTTTCCTACTCCCCCTCTGCCTTCTGGCCTTTGTCACTGGACTCCTGTACCTCGTTAGTCCCATTTAGTTTTACTGGGCTGTCCACTCCCAGGCTTAACATCGAACCTCGAAGGTAACTTCACCTCTGAGCTGAAAGGGTGTCTGGGGGCCACACTCTTGAGGTTTCTCCAGTATTCTTTAGGCCAGTAAATCTGCTCTTTTTTTTTTTGGGGGGGGGAGTTAAAATTATGCTCTACATCCTTCTCCAGCTCTGTCCAGAACCCTCTGTTGTGATCCTGGTCAGAGAAGTCAGTGGTGGTAGCCGGGCACCATCTAGCTGTACCGGGCTCACTCCAGTGGAGGCCTTGGTAGCTGTGGACAATTAGTCCTTTGGACTAATCTTTTCCTTGTATCCTGTTCTCTTCATTCTCCCTTGCTCCCGAAGGGATGAGACCAGTGGAGTATCTTAGATGGCCGCTCATAGGCTTTTAAGACCCCAGACACTACTCACCAAGGTAGAATGTAGAGCATTATCTTTATAAGTAGTGTCATGCCAATTGAGCTAGATGTTCCCCGAGACCATGGACCCCAGAGCCCTCTGTCCAACAACTCAGTCCCTCGGGGGGTTTGGATGTGTCTATAGGGCCTCCATGACCTTTCCTTGTGCAGGTTGTGTTAATTTCCCCTGTACTGTGTACTATCTCACCTCTCACCCAAGGTACCACTTATCTATTGCCTATTTAGTATTTCCCCCCCCTCCCCTCCCATCCCTGGTAACCAACAAGGATTGTTACATTTTGCATGTGAATTTTTTCATGGGTTTTTACAATAGAGGTCTCATACAATATTTGTCCTTTTGTGATTGACTTATTTCACTCAGCATAATGTCCTCCAGTTTCATCCATGTTATGAGATGGTTCACAGAGTCATTGTTGTTCTTTCTCGTTGCATAGTACTCCATTGTGTGTATGTACCATAGTTTGTGTATCCATTCATCTGTTGATGGACATCGAGGTTGTTTCCATCGTTTTGCTATTGTGAACAATGCTGCCATGAACATAGGTGTGCATATGTCTATTCGAGTGATGACTCTTATTTCTCTAGGATATATTCCTAGGAGTGGGATTGCTGGATCGAATGGTATGTCTATTTCTAGCTTTCTGAGGAAACGCCATATCATTTTCCAAAATGGTTGTATCATTTTGCATTCCCACCAGCAGTGTATAAGAGTTCCCATCTGCCCACAGCCCCTCCAACATTTGTTATTTCCAGTATTTTTGATTCGTGCCAGTAATGCCGGGGTGAGATGTTATCTCATTGTGGTTTTAATTTGCATTTCTCTAATGGCTAGTGATCGCGAGCATTTCCTCATGTGTCTGTTGGCCATTTGAATGTCTTCCTTGGTGAAGTGTCTGTTCATTTCCTTTGCCCATTTTTTGATAGGATTGTTTGTCTTTTTGTTGTAGAGGGGTTGGATTTTCTTGTAGATTATGGAGATTAGACCTTTGTCTGACTTGTACTGTCCAAAAATTTTTTCCCAGTCTGTAGGTTCTCTTTTGACTCTTTTGGTGAAGTCTTTTGAAGAGCATAGATGTTTGATTTTTAGAAGATCCCAGTTATCTAGTTTATCTGTTGGGTTTTTTGTGTTGATGTTTATGGTTTGTATCCTGTTAATGCCATGTATTAAGGCCTGAAGTGTTGGTCCTATTTTTCCTTCTATGAATTTTATAGTTTGAGGCTTTATATTCAGGTCTTTGATCCATTTTGAAGTAGTTTTTGTATATGGTGTGAGGTATGGGTCCTGTTTCATTTTTTTGCAAATGGATATTCAGTTTTGCCAGCACCATTTGTTAAAAAGACTGTCTTTTCCCCATTTGATGGACTTTGGGCCCTTGTGGAAGATCAGGTGACCGTAGGTGGATGGATTTACATCTGGGTTCTTAATTCTGTTCCATTGGTCAATGTCTCTGTTGTTGTACCAGTACCAGGCTGTTTTGAGTACTGTAGCTGTATAGTAGGTTCTCAAGTCAGGTAGTGTGAGTCCTCCAAATTTATTCTTCTTCTTCAGTAGTGCTTTACTTATTCGGGGTTTCTTCCCTTTCCATATAAAGTTAATAATTAGTTTTTCCATCTCTTTGAAGAATGTTGTTGGTATTTGTATTGGGATTGCATTGTATTTGTAAATTGCTTTAGGTAGAATTGCCATTTTCACAATGTTGAGTCTGCCTATCCATGAGCATGGTATGTTTTTCCATTTATGTAGATCCCTTTGGGTTTCATGCAGCAGTGTTTTGTAGTTTTCTTTATATAGGTCTTTTACATTCCTGGTCAGATTTATTCCTAAGTATTTTATCTTTTTAGGGGCTATTGAAAATGGTATTGATTTCCTGATCTCCTTTTCATCGTTCTCTTTACTGGTGTATAGGAATCCAACTGATTTTTGAGTGTTTATCTTGTATCCTGCTACTCTGCTGAATCTTTCTATTAGTTTCAGTAGATTTCTCGTGGAGTCTTTAGGGTTTTCTATGTATAGTATCATATCATCTGCAAACAGGGAGAGTTTAACTTCTTCATTACCAATTTGGATGCCCTTTATTTCTTTCTCTTGCCTCATTGCTCTAGCTAGAACTTCCAGCACAATGTTAAATAGGAGTGGTGATAAAGGGCATCATTGTCTTGTTCCTGTTTTCAAGGGGAATGTTTTCAGCCTTTCTCCATTAAGAATGATGTTGGCTGTTGGTTTTGCATAGATGCCCTTTATTATGTTGAGAAATTTCCCTTCTATACCTATTTGATTGAGAGTTTTTATCAGGAATGGGTGTTGGACTTTGTCAAATGCCTTTTCTGCATCAGTTGAGATGATCATGTGATTTTTTTCTTTCCTTTTATTTATGTGGTGGATTACGTTGATGGATTTTCTAATGTTAAACCATCCTTGCATACCTGGTATGAATCCTACTTGGTCGTGGTGTATTATTTTTTTGATATGATACTGAATTCTGTTGGCTAGAATTTTGTTCAGAATTTTTGCATCTATATTCATGAGAGATATTGGTCTGTAATTTTCTTTTTTTGTGATGTCTTTGCCTGGTTTTGGTATCAACGTTATGCTGGCTTCATAGAATGAATTTGGAAGTGTTGCTTCCTCTTCTATGCTCTGAAATAGCTTGAGTAGAACTGGTACAAGCTCTTCTGTAAATGTTTTGTAGAATTCTCCAGTGAAGCCATCTGGGCCAGGGCTTTTTTTGGTTGCGAGTTTTTTTATTACCTTTTCAATCTCTTCTCCTGTTATGGGTCTGTTCAGATTTTCAATATCACTTTGTTGTAGTGAGAAAGTGCCTATTTTATGGACCAAGGCAGGAACATGGGGTGAGGAAGAAAAGTATGAACCCCATGTACCTTCCCTACAAGATAGATATTATTATCTCTGTTTTATGGTCTAGAAACTAAGACTCAGAAATGTTAAGTCACTTGCCCAAAGTAACAACACAGTAAGTCTTGGAATTGGGATTAGAAATCAGGCTGGTCTAATTCAAAACCTATGCTCTTAAGAGTCACACTATACTTAAAAAAAAAAAAAAAAAAATCATGCTTTAGGTGAAGTTTTCCAGAGGAAAATAGTTTCCCATTCAACAGTTTGTACACAGAATGTTCCAAGACATTGGTCGCAGTCCCCTCAATGTGTCAGCACTCTCCCCATTTCCACTCTGGGTTCCCTGTTACCTTTGGTCCATTTTTCCTGCTCCTTCCAGCCTTCTCATCTTTGATTTTGAGCAGATTTTGCCCTTTTGGTCTCATATAATTAACTGTTCTAAGGATTTCATTCCTCTGGGGTGTTACTGTTTATTTTGTAGGACTGCCTATTGTTTAACTGAAAGGTGGTCTCTGGGAATGGCTTCAGTTCCATGTTAGAAGGGTGTCTTAGGACCACAGTCTTTGGGGTTCCTCCAGTATCTATCAGACCAGTAAGTCTGCTCTTTTTTTATGGATTTAATTTTTGTTCTATGCTTTTCTCCTCCTCTGACGGAGACCCTCTATTGTGATCCCGGTCAGAGCGGTCAGTAGTGGTAGCTGGACACCATCTAGTTATTCTGGTCTCAAGCTGTGGTCCATTAGCCCTTTAGACTAATTGCTCCCTTGAGTCTTCAGTTTTCTCCACTCTTCCTTGCTCTGGCTAGGATGAGACCAACAGTTGTTTTAGATGGCCACTTGCAAGCTTTTAAGACTCCAGATGATATTCACTAAAGTAGGACGTAGAACATTGTCTTTATGAACTACGTTATGCCAATTAACATAGATGTCCCCCGAGTCTATGGTCCTCAGCCTTTAAGCCTAGTAACTTTACCCTGAAAAGTGTTTGGTTATTTCTAAGAAGTTTCCATGACTATGTCTCTTGTGTGTTCTATTGTGTCTATTAACATAATGCAGCATCTACAAATGTGTGTGCAGTAATATCTGCAACCCAACCCATATCTGCAGGTAGGTGTGCTCCCTTGCACCCTCCCACTCCTCTTTATCATACCTCTCTACCTATATATCCATTAGCAGATTATTATTTGTCAATACTATTGTTGTAGGGCTGTCTATGTTATGGCAACTACTGTGATAGGCTTTTATTCTTGCTTTTCTATCAGTGCCTTCCTTTGCCTTGATTCTGTTGTGCTGACTTCCTCCCTATCGTGTAATGTCTTTCCCTTTACCAGTATCGACTTTCTAGTTATCTTCTTTCTATTTGTTGATTTTTCCTCCCTTCCCCTCCCATCCCTGGTAACCATCAAATAATTTGTGTGTGTGTGTAACCCTTTTCATGATTTCTTATAGTAGTAGTCTCATACAATATATGTCTTTTGGTGATTGACTTATTACACTCAGCATAATGTTCTCCAAGGTTATCCATGTTGTGAGATGTTTCTCAGATTCATCATTGTTCTTTATGGTTGCATAGTATTCTATTGTGTATATGTACCACAGTTTGTTTATCCATTCATCCATTGATGGGTAGTTAGGTTGTTTCCATCTTTTGGCTATTATAAATTGTGCTGCAAAGAACATGGGAATGCATATGTCTATTCATGTCACAACTCTTATTTCTCTGGGGTATATACCTAGGGGTGGGATTGCTGGATGATATGGTATTTCTATTTCTAGCTTTTTAAGGAAGTGCCACACCACTTTCCAAAGTGGTTGCACCATTTTACATTCCCACCAGCAGTGTATAAGAGTTCCAATCTCCCCACAACCTCACCAGCATTTGTTGTTTTGATTAGTGCTGTTATTATCTGGGTAAGATGGTATCTTATTGTAGTTTTGATTAGCATCTTTCTGATGGCTAATGATCACGGGCATTTCTTCATGTGTTTGTTTGCCACCTGAATGTCTTCTTTGGTGAAGTGCCTATTCATATCTTTTGCCCATTTTTTATTTGGATTTTCTGTCTTTCTGTTGTTGAGGTGTTCAAGTTTTCCATAAATTATGGAGAATAGCCACTTGTCAAATATGTTGTAGCTAAATTTTTTTTTCCCAGTCTGTAGGTTCTCTTTTTACTCTTTTGGAGAAGTCTTTTGTTGAGCATAGGTGTTTAATTTTTATGAGGTCCCACTTATTTAGTTTATCATCTGCTGTTTGTGCATTTTTAATTATGTTTGCTATGCTATTTATGCCATGTATTAGGGCTGCTAGCATTGTCCTTATTTTTTATTCTGTAATCTTTATAGTTTTAGGTTTCATGTTTAGATCTTTGGCCCATTTTGAGTTAGTTTTTGTGTATTGGGTGAGGTATGGGTCTTGTTTCAATTCTCTAGAGATAGATATCCAGTTTTGCCAGCACATTTGTTAAAGAGACTGTCTCTTCCCTGCTTAATGGGCTTTGGCCCTTTATCAAAGATCAGCTGTTAATAGGTGGATGGATTTACTTCTGGATTCTCAATTCTGTTCTATTAGTCTATGTGTCTGCCATTGTACCAGTACCAGGCTATTTTGACTACCATGGATGATCAGGAAGTGTGAGGTCACCTACTTTGTTCTTCTTCTTTAATAATGCTTGGGATCTCTTTCCCTTCCATGTAAAGTTGTTAATTAGTTTTTCCATCTTGTTAAAGAATGCTGTTGGGATTTGGATCAGGACTGCATTATATCTATATATTGCTTTGTATAGTATTGACATTTTCACAATGTTATATCTTCCTATCTAAGAGCATGGTATGTTTTTATATTTATGTAGGTCTCTTTTGGTCTCTTGCTGTAGTGTTTTGTAGTTTTCTTTGTATGAGTCTTTTATGTCCCTGGTTAGATTTATTCCTAAGTATTTTATCTTTTTGAGGCCTATGTTATGCTATACTTCAGATTGCTTCCAGGTAAAGGGAGAAATATATTAAGATAGGTTTCTAATAATTAATAAGAAAACTAATTGTGGCAGATTCAATGATCTGTCTTCACAAGAGTGTTGACTCTTGCTAGGCACACAGACTGACTATCCTTCTCAGCCTCCCTTGTATTCAGGTTCCTGCCACTAGAAATGTGAATGGAAGTGATGCACGACTTAGGGTCTGAAGCAATGAAGTATGAGTTGTTTCTCTATTCTCTCTCTCTATGTCTACAAAGAACTCTTATATGGTGGAAGGAGTTGCAATATAAACACATGAATCCATGGGGGCAGTCCTTGGAGAACTGCCAAGAAATGCTACCTGATCCACATCAGCCCATAATGTCAGTGAGAAGTAAAACTTTATTGGTTTAAGTCACTGAGATTTGTCTTCACAGCATGAAGAATCCATTGACCGTATTCCTCAGCTGTTTTCTTGTGACATAACTAAAGAGAGAATGTGGAAATCTGTGGGAAAAAGGATTCTGGGTTTTGAGAAGGTAAGGAAAGGTGAGCTTGATTCTAGTGGGGTCTCGGGAAGATGCAAGTGTGAAGTAAAAGTTTTGTGCAGAAAACAGACCTGGGCTGAGATGAAGGAAAAAAAATCTCCCAAATTTGATGTATATAGGGACACATGGATCGCCATGAGTTGGAATTGACTCCATGGCAACTGGTTTTTTTTAGAGGCACTGAAGACAAACAGCCTACTAAAATGTTTTCTATAAGACTATTCCTGACTTCCAGAACGTGACATAATCAAATATAAAATTTCAAACCCAAATCAATACTTGCCAAAAAATATATAGTCCATTAAAAAAAGTATTCCCTAAGAGAATGGATTGTAACATTGAACAGATGTTCCATTTGTTAGTCTGATTTTTACTAACAAGATACATTTTTGAAGGCATTGCTGAATGCACCAGTTTTGTCCCTTGTTAGTATAATCAGAAAGATGTCTTGGTTCAACAATGTTCTGGACATTGAAATGTGTTCATTATGATTTGCAGCTCTGAATATGTAGTTCTATTTTTCTGCCTAAGAAGCAAAAATGCAAATGTAGACCGAGATTCTGTGTAATTTCTGCTTCTTACATCATCATCATCAAAAAAAAAATCAGAAGAAATATTTTTTGTACTTCACCAAAATGTGGTCTGAAGTGCATGAGGCAGAATGTACTATCGTCCAATCTTTACCATATTAACATACTGACTGTCTCACATTATTAAAAAAACAAAACAACATGTGCACCTGTCATAGAAAAACATGAATAAATCAAATCTATCCAATAATCACAAAATTGTTGAGAGGAGAAAAACGTACGTCAAAAAGCATCGCATTCTGGGATCCACTTACAGATAATTTGGCAGAAAGAGAGAAGGAAAAGGGGATAAAGCAGTTGTGGCGAAATGTTGATAATTATTAAATCTGAGTGATGAGTACATGGGTGTTGTACTCTTCTCGTTACTCGTATGTATGTTTTGAAATTGTCGACAATAAAAAACGGTAGCGGGATCATAGACTTATTGATAAACTCCCTTAAAAAAATTGCCTAAACTTAAGGACACAGCTTACAGAACTAGGCTCCTTAGTCACAGAATTTCATTGCCTGATGTCAAAAAACTAGTAATGATATTTTGCAAATAATACGTTCTATTTTTTTCTTCAGAGCTCTTTCACATGTTATTTCATCAGGGAACATAGAATGACAGATTCCTGGAGTGGTTATTACCTCTTTCTGATCATTAGCTACTGTTTCTTTCTTTCTTTTCTTTTAGATACTATTTCTTAAGTTGCCTTTCTCATTGCCCTGGTTTCTGAATATCTTGAAAGAGTTCATCTATCTTTAAAAGCAACAATAACTTGTGTCACCTTTAGAATTAGACTCGATGTTAAAAATGATAATGATCGAAATTGGCATGCATCACAGAGATCTACATTTTCTGCTCCTGTGTATAACAAGCGAGGTTATCATATTAAGGCTTACACATACAACATCTGATTCAATTAGCTGTTGTTTTCTAGAAGCCATATCTATTGACTCTTTGTGGCTTGAGAGACAAAGATATGAAAATAGTGATTTTTTTTTAAACTACATAGACAGTATCAATATAAAAGTGTATCTTATTTTCTAGAGTGAAGGATTTAGTATGCTGTAGGTTTAAATAAAAAACCTAAACTAAAAGACAAAAATGAACCTTTCAGACGTTACTGTGTTGTTGGCTGTGTTATTACGAGCCTAATGATATCTCGTGCATAAAAGAACACATAGGTGCCATGCTGGGAAAGCAATGATCTGGCTCTCATCTTGACTGCAGGCAAAGAACATCTCATCAAAGTTATAAATTTCATGAGTCTGTTCCCAAATTTAAAACCCTTAAGAAAAATGGCTTTCATGGTTCAACAGTTTTAAAGGGTTGTTCTTACTTGGATTTATAACAAGGAAATTAATAGTTCTTCTAAAACAAATCAGAATTATGCCAGTTACGTGAATTTTCATGCTGTTGCCATTACCACTTAACTTCCTTTCTAGATAACAAAGCCATAGACCCCACATTGAATTCACCATGGGGAGACATTTATTACCTGGTACAATTGCTCAGGATAGTCTGGGATGAGGATGAAACCTGCTCATTCGTGGCTATGTAAAACTGGTTTTCTTGAAGTAATGTAAAGTCTAGGCTTAGAAGTAGGTTTCTAATCAACCTTCACTATTCAGAGTGAATCTTAGCCTAACATCAGGAGGAGTAAGTTGCTCCAGTCCCATGCAGAGTTAGCACCTAAGGGACCCAAAGCACTGGGGAAATACCAAAGCAATTAATTAAACTTATTTCTTCAACGGACATCAATGGGCATCTGAATACACTTATGCAGTTACGAGAAAGATGCATTTGTTGCAAACATTCTTTTTGTTTTCCATATGTTCGATTTAAAGAGCAATAGTTTTTTACATCTGGGAAAACAAGACAAATTATAATGGGTATAGGAGAGTAAAGACATAGCAAATACCCGCAACTGTTTAAGCTTAGAGGAAAATCATTAATGATTGTTTTGCAGAAAAAATACATATACATACGCAAAATGAGCAATAAGAATATCATTGTTGCTTTCCAAAAACTATTAGGGAAGTAAAACTACCTAGACTTACCTCATTTCACCTGAATGATGAGAGTTACAAATGAAAAACCATTCCACCCTAGGAAGAGCAGGTACTCTTTCGTGTGCATGGGAATGAAACACAAAGGAGTTCACAGATAATAAAGTTTTTGTAGCAACTTGGGCACATTCTTCTGCTTCCTCCTCACTCAGGCTTTCCAATACCAAGGAAAATGGATAGAACTTGTCCAGAAGATAAAGCTGTGAGTTAAACTTTTTAATTGAGTTTAGATGTACTTTTACCACAGAAGAGCTTTCAAAATGAAATAACATCATTAAAGCAGAACATGGAATCATTAAGAAGTTTTAAATACATTACAGATTTTCCAATAAGGCACCATACTGAATATTTTTTGAGGTATGGTGTTTAGATTTCTTTTAAATTTCCATCGGCATCTTTTGTAGATAGTAATTACTTCTGACTTTTGCACTGTTGTTATAAACACTATTACATGATACATTCAATTTCCCGGAACAAAATCAAGGGATTAAGCCCTAATTTTGTGAACCATACTACACAGTATAGTGTGACGAACGGTTTCTGAAAAGAGTAACCAGTATGAAGTGAGACTTTTGCACAAGAAGAAAAAAAAATTGTCTCCAGTTTTAGGCTATTATGAATAAGCTGTTACAAACACTCATGCAGCAGCCTTTGTGTGAGCTTATGCTTTCATTTCTCTTGCTTAAGGAACTAGTAGTGGAATTACTGGGTCATATATTGAGGGCATGTTTAACTCCACAAGAAACTTCCAAACTCTTTTCCAAAGTGGTGTACCATTTTACATTCTCACCTGTAATGTATAAAGGTTCCAGTTGCTTCACATGGCAAATTGTTCCTAAAGAAAATTTGATTCTACTTACTTGCTCACTCTCCTAAACCAAGAGACATGTATTTATGAAAACTTTTTAAAAGAAAAACTGAAGTTTTAAATGGAGAAAGGTACCACTCAAATATAAGTATTTAAAATGCCTATAGAGAAGCAGAGTGTCACTGTGCCTCTCACATTGAACTTACTTTAGAAATGCAAGTATTACGAGATGAAATGGTGGCACGCTAATAACTGAATAATCACTCTACTGGAAAATATGGACAAAGATTTATTGACAAATAGTTGAGAAGCAATAAGATGCTTTCATACTTGTTTAATATTATAACTCAATGTAAAAAGATAAAGCAGGATTTCTATATTTTGGAGCAGATAGAATGACAAATTACAATTGTTTTGCTTATTTCATGTAAGCCAGACTTCAAAGTGTGGTTAACTCTTTGGGGAAGAGAAACAACTAGAAGAGAGGCAGCAGGTGATGAACGAAGTGCTGACAGGAAAGGCTGTACATTTTTATGGAAGACAGTGGGCAGAAAGCGGTATTAATTGGCATTACACAGTGATTAAATGTGATATCCTGGAGTGAGACTGAGTTTGAACTCCTGTTCTGCCAGTTACCAGCTACATAGCACTGAGTAACTTATTTCCCCTGTCTAAGTCCTAGATTCCTCAGTGGTAAAATGGGAAAAGGAATGTTGTTGTTAGTTGTTGTTAGGTGTTGCTGAGTCGATTCCGACTCACAGCGACCCTCTGTACAACAGAACGAAACACTGCCTGGTCTGTGCCATCCTCACAATCGTTGCTGTGTTTGAGCCCATTGTTGCAGCCACTGTGTCAATTCATCTCTTCAACTGTCTTCTCTTTTTTGCTGACCCTCTACTTTACCAAGCATGATGTCCTTCTCCAGGGACGGGTCCCTTCTGATAACATGTCCAAAGTACATGAGATGAAGTCTCGCCATTCTCCCTTCCAAGGAACACTCCAGCTGTACTTCTTCCAAGACAGACATTTTCGTTCTTCTGGCAGTCGATCGTATATTCAATATTCTTTACCAACGCCATAATTCAAAGGCGTCAATTCTCTTGGGAAAAGCAATAGGACCTATCTTATATGTTAAAATGAACAATTAAAGCATTCTAAGTGTTAGCACAGTACCTGAAACATAACAAATATTAGCTATGATATGAATCATATACAGGGAAACCTGTGAGAGCTGGAACTCGATGGGACTGCCTTGTTTTTCTGGGTCTCACGAGTTTTCCCACCTTTGACAGAGTGCAGTCTTAACACTTTTCTATTGCTCATTTTAGTGGAAAATATTTTTAAGTTTTCCTTCTCTGACAGTTTTCCCCCTTACACAGGTTCTGGCTTTCACAGTTACTATATTAGTTTCTCTTCAAAAGTGACACTACTGATATAATCCTGACCTGTGCTAATGTGGGTATTTGGAAACAGACCAATGTGGGAAAAAAGTCAAAGTAATTTTTGTATTTGCTATTACAAAGGCCTTCTGCAGACTCTGACCTACCTTCTCAAGCTTATCTTTGGCTCCAAGTCTTTGCTCCAAAATTTGTTCAAGGAGTTCATTATGTGGGATAGAGTTGTTTTCCCAAAATCCATAGTTTGTTACATTACTTGAAGCTTTGGAAGAAAGGCCTGAAGATCTAGTTCCGAAAAATCAGCCATTGGAAACCCTACGGAGCATAGCTCTACTCTGACACATGTGGGGTTGCCATGAGTTGCAATTAACTTGATGGCATCTTTTTTTTTCATGCCTCAGTGACTCTTCTATCTTATCCGTTTGAGTTTTTCCCATTTCAGTCCACTGCCTCATAGCTACCAGTGCATCCTACTGTTATTCCTTTATTAAGCTTGTCAGACGCACGCGATAAAAATACAGCTCCAGGGTAAATAACGTTGATTCCATCCTCATAGCGAAGTCGTATGCTAGCATTCTGTTCAAAGCTTCTCGAAGTTCTGCCTCTCATTTTAAGAAACTTTGCCTTAAATAAACAAAGACATCTGCCAAAGATATTTGGTTCCGGAAACTGCAAGTGGATTCTTGCTCCTTCTGTGGTTGGCAAATGATCCAAATGATAGCTTAGGAATTAGATCTGAGAAAGTAAAATGGCTGGTTTTTGAGAACTCTGATAAAGATAGGGATCAGAGGAACTTTGGAACATTCCTAAGCCAAAGCAACACATATGGGAACTGTTCCTGAAATGTCTAGAAGTGTTTAGGGCCCTGTACGTACTTGGTACTTGGTAAATATTTAAGAATTAAAAATCGTGGCACTATTTTCTGCCACAGAGAATGATAAATTGTCATATCTTTCTAGTCTTTCCCTGTAATATTAGAGAATTATTTGACACATAAGTTGATGAAATCAGAAAATGATATTTCATCTTGTGGCATTGCTTGCTTTTAAGTGTTTTCATGTGCAAGCATCTCATGTTCATTTTGAACCATGTTGTTTTTTCTTTATATTGATAATTGGAATTCTGCTTAGACTCTTGAAGAAGACAACAGAAACTAGAAAGGGGAGATTTTTTCAGACTTTTAAGTCATCCAGATGTGTTAGCACTTAGGTTACAAATAAAAGAGTATTCTATCTCTAGTCTCTAACTTCAGTTAAGAATGTTTCCCCTTTTAAAAATATTTTAAAGATTTAGCTTTTAAATAAAAGTCTCAATTGCTCTAAAAAAATCATACAAATTGTAAATGCAGGCTCTTCTTTTATTTTCAATGACTTTATTGAGAACATTTTGCAAATTAGATTTAACAATTTAACATTTAGACAATTAGAAATTTTATCCGCTACTACATAAGTTGCAAACTTTTCAAAACACTACAGAAAATCCTTTATTTTTTTGGATTTTTCTGTTCCACGCTGAGCTCCTGAGATACATTTTTTCTTTCGGCTTCATTTTCATCTTCCTGTGAAATTAATTTTAGAAAACATTAAAATATGAACTTTAGGGCATTTTATCAGCTATACTGAACATATTTAATTGTATTTAACTGAAGAATTATTAACTATCATGATTTCAGTAATCCTAGGAAAAAGACAATAAACACAATCGGTAAAATTAAGCAATATTTAAATATCTGCAGTGGATGCTATCTTACAATATACCTGGACAAACATTTTCTGAGGTTTTTAAAAGGAACCAATTTCATCAATGCCCTAAAAATTACTTCTGAAAACTGCCACTGAAAAGTGTTCTTTTTAGGGGGTGAACCAGATATTCTTGCTTCACTGTTTGACAAAAAACAATCCATCTAACTTCACAGACACTTTATGTGCTCCCACATGGCAGTTTTGTCCCATGTAGTATACTTCCTTGACAGGTCTGCCAATCTTCCAATTACCTGTACCACCATATGTTATCTGAAGGTCAGTCAGGTCTAAAACAGGAAACATGGGCATGTCAGGCTATAGAATGCTTACAGTCTTCTACAGATTCCATTCTAAGTGGTGGCCTCACAATTCACAGAAGGTTCCTGTGGAACATGGTGAATAATTGAAGTGACATCATAATGTCCCCTTCCATAGGAATGAAGTGCATGTTGTGTTCAATATTAAATGGTGACCTTCAAAGTATAAATAAATGAGAGTCTGGAAAAATATTTCATCTTACAAGTTGTAAGTCATCTCATCATACATGATCTTTAACAACACCCTGTACAAAACAGTCTTGCTTCCCTAATGCTTTATCACATAAGACCCTCCATTTTTTATAAACTTAAATAAAAGGCATTGTCTAACTCTTTATTGAGTTAATTAAAGCATGAATCACAATTTTTAAATATACCTAGATAAGTAATAATATATCAGTATCACCAAACACACCACCCTATATCTCTGTATCGTATAAAACCAAATTCACTTCAATTACACAATTGTTGAACTCTGCTTAATGAATTGACTTTATTAAGTAAACGCAAATCAAGATATATAAATCTGTTTTTTTGTGAACAGCCATAATCCTTGCCTATACTCATTATCAATGTGGAGAAAGCTTCCTCTATATACTTTGTCTCTCTCTAAACCCAATATTTGTAATTTAGAATTTGACGAAACCAGGGAAGTAGATAAATTATCCAGATTATCACTAATCCAAATCAGTATAGAGATGTGGGATACAAGGGATGGAGTTTTGAGTATCATTTTTGGTGATGTAATTTTACTACATTTTCCCAAACGCAACAGCCACTGTATGTTAATTTTTTTCCAGTTTAGCTCCAGGGAGTAGGTACACTATACTCAATTACACTTGATTTACTTTTGAAAATCCATTAAAGAATAAGCTGTTTCCACTTTTAGACATAAGTTCTAGAGAATACAACATTTTAATTATATCCTAATAAAGAGTAAATCTGACTCTACACGTTCCACTGTCTTTTTCTGTTCAGACTCTGCCAGAAATTGTTATCTCCAGGTAAAGGTGGCAGGGAATTTTTTTCAGGTAATTGCATTTTGTTAGGTAGCATCTATATGTTCCTCAAGTCAGGGCCTTATATTCTTTATATCAATATTCCTAGCATTTAACAGATTTATTTCATATTTAATTACATTTAATATATAATTAAAGCCCAATAAAAGTTTTCTGTACTATGTAAAACAGGTGACTGAAAAATGAATGAGAGGTCTGCCTGAACCAAAGGTCCCTGGGTAGCGCAAATGGTTTGCACTCTGGTGGCGCAGTGGTTTAAGGGTGTGACCGCTAACCGAAAGGTCAGCAGTTCAAATCCACCAGCCACTTCTTGGAAACCCTATGGGGCAGTTCTACTCTGTTCTACAGGGTTGCTATGAGTTGGAATCGACTCATCAGCAATGGGTTTTGGTTTTAGTAACCAAAAGATTGGTGGTTCGAGTCTACCCAGCACTGTGGAAGAAAGGCCTGGCAATCTACTTCCACAAGATTACAGCCATTGAAAACTCTATGGAGCACAATTCTATTCTGATACATACGGGGTTGCCATAATTCAGAATTGACTCGATGGCAATGAGTTTGGATTTTGGTTTTGCCTGAATAAAAATGGAATTTAGAAAAACATATACTGTCTCTTACCCAGCTCATACTTCTAGCAATCTTAACTTACTAGAAAAGCACTGAAAACGGGAATAAGCAAATTTGTTTCAGCAACATTAACCAAAATAGCCAGTATCAAGCTTATATCCTTAAATTTGCAGAAGAAAAATGTAGGCTTTATCATGTGACAGTATACTAAGTTTAGACATCAATAAGATTTACTGGTTTAACAAGGGTTAACTAGTTTTCCCTAGCAACCTTCATTGCTGTCCTAAGTCAAAAGAGAACTATGAAGACTTACTTCAATTGACAACATATAGTTCATAAAGTTTATGTTCTACATCCTAGTTTGGTGAGTAGCCTCTGGTGTCTTAAAAGCCTACAAGTGGCAATCTAAGATACAACTATTGGTCTTTACTTATCTGGAACAAAAGAGAAAGAAGGAAACCAAAGACTCAAAGAAGAAACTAGTCTACAGGATGGAGAGTGTACACAAACCATGGCCTCATCTACTCTGAGACTAGAAGAACTAGATGATGCCCAATTACCACTGTCAACTGTTCTGATCAGGGGCAGAGTAGACTCTGACAGAATGGGAGAAAAATGTGGAACAGAAAGTCAAATTTAAAAAAAATCTAGACTTACTGGACTAGTCGAGATTAGAGGATTCTGAGACTACTGCCCTGAGATATTCTTTAAACCTGGAACTAAAAATAGCCCGAGGTCACGTTTTAGTTAAATAACAGGTTGGCTTACACAATAAAGAATACTGCCTATGAGTACTGTGCTCCTTTAAAAAATAATCTGTATGAGACCAGATGGTCAACAATTAGTTTAAAAAAAAGATGAGAAGGTAAGGGGGTAGCAGGGAAACTAGATTACTGGAAATGGAACAACCAGAATGGGAATAATGAGAATGCTCACACACTGTGAAGAGTGTAATTGATGGCGCTGAACAATTTGTGTACAAATTATTGAATGGGAACCTAAACTGCTGTGTAAACCTTCACCGAAAATACAATAAATTATTATTAAAAATAAAAAAGACTTAATAATGACCCTGAGGACCAGTAAGCATCTATACATTTTGCTTTCACATTTAACTGAATACAAACCACAGGACTGCATTTTAAGTAAAGTTATTTGTGCAATTTCCATTAATTTGGATATGGTATAATATATGGATAAGGTATAGGGAAATATGCCAGTAAATTAACATTCTCAATACAGTGGTAGTTCTTCACGGCTTTGTTGTTGTATTTTCTTAGGTATAAAGTATAATTTATAGATGCATGTCTCGTCTAGCACTGCCTCCTGTGTAACACATGTGCACAACTGTTCCACATTTTTCTTTATGCTGAATACTTCAAAGTAACAGTAGTAGATTTTATGATAAGTAAAAGCGTTAGAAGTTATCCAGTAAAGCTCCAGAAGGGATTTTAGAGATTGCATTGGCTTTTTTTTTTTTTTTTTTTTGAGAGGCTGGGGATAATTTGTGCTTTTAACATTGCAGGTCAATTTTTTATAAGAACTTTATATTCAGTTCAAGGTTAATAAAATAAAATCATTAAAGTAGCTCAGGCACCAAAGCAAATACTGTCGACAAATGACTGTATACATGATCAAAATTGTAAAGAAAGGAGATTTTTACCAAAGTATTTCTTTCCTACTGGATATTAAAGGCAAGGAAAAATTTCTTAGAATAGATGGCAGGTTTTTGTTGCTTTATGCTGCGCTAAGACATCTGTTTGTTTCCCAATGAAAGAAGACCTTTGCTACATGGATGATTTTCTTAGTGACAGCCCTGACAAGTTTGACATTTGTTTCATGAAGAGTTCTGAAGCAGCCAGCAAGAAAATGCACCCTTTGGGGCTACTGGAAAGTAGGCTTGTCTCTTAATGTTTAAGGCTGTTAATTCATACTAAAAAAAAAAAAAAGTGGTGATTATAACAGCTTTGCAGAACTGCTAGTTATACTTAAAACTTAAAGAATGCACACTGATATAACAGTAACAGCCATTAACACCAAATAACTAAACGTGGTTCTTTAGTGTTCTTGCTCTTTGTAGAGTGACAGAAATACTATAGTGAGTATTGATAATTTCTAGGACACACATAATGGCCCAATGCAGCAGGTGGCAATATGAGACTATAAGATTTATTCTAACAGCGAAAGAAGTAAAAACTTTGCCACATTTCTCTAAGCTAAATCCCTCTTACAAATGAATAAAACTAGCAAGATTTTGTTTAAATGCTATTTAGCTTACACCATCAATTTGGGGTAGAGGTGCTCCTCCATTTTTCATTGTTTACAAATTGATTTAGTCCTCATAATAGTTCAAAGAATTGATGCTAATTAAAAGAAAAAATTAAACAAACCCATGCATCCTGCTTTTCTTTTTTCTTAGGAGGTAACCAACTCCAAAACAATAGACAATTATTTTAGCATCTGGAATTTCTACTTTTCAGGTGGTATTTGGACTCAAATTACGATTTACAACTGAAGGTGGCTGTATATTTACCCTGTAGACTGGCAAGTTTTTAAATGATTTCTTTTAAAGGCAGTATTACACAAAGAGATAACGTTCCCTATTGGTCCTTTTTATCTTTGAAAATAGCTATATATGTAACTAGATAGTGGAAAAACCTGCCAAACCTCATCTTAACCTAGTGATTAAGGTTAACAACACCAGCAATACGTACTGACATGAAGCCCCTGATATAACACATTGAGAAAGACATATCATCTCTGGAGTATCCTTCTCAACAATGTACAACCTTGATTTAATCATAAGAAAATATCAGATAAACCCAAATTGAAGGACATTTTACAAAATAACTGAACAGTATGCTTCAAAAGTACCCAGATCATGAAAGACAGAGAAAGACTCGGAACTTTCACAGATTGGAGGAGACTAAGGAGACAAAATGAAAAAGTGCAATGTGGGATCCTGACCAGAAAAAAGCACATTAGTGGAAAAACTGGCAAAATTTGAATACAGTCTATAGATTAGTTAATAGTATTGTTTCAGTGCTAATTTCCTGGTTTTGATAATTGTACTATGGTTATATACAAGAATAACACTTGGGGAAGCTGGATAAAGGTTAAATGGGAATTCTCTGTACAATTTTTGCAACTTTTCTGCCAGTCTAAAATTATTTCAAAGTAAAAAGATAAATAAAAATGGCTACTTAATGAAAGATTTCTAAATTTAAATGATGTACAAGCAGAGATTAAGTAAAAAAAGAATTCAAGGCACCTCTAATTATTACAATGAAATATACAACTACAATAGTTTGTTTTCATTCATTCTACTTACAATTCCTTTCCTAAGTACTTCAAATGCTCATACTGGTGATGCTATTTTTATGTTTTTGTCTGTGTTTTCCTGTATTTTCTTACTTTTCCACTGTGAGCATGTATTACTTTCATAATCAGAAAACATAGCTTTCTTTTAATAAATCCTTTTGTAATCTGGTCACTTGAACTATTTTCAAAAATAAGTGAAAATAATGGGAACTCTATGTTTACCAGGAAGCTGATGTCAGTTGTTTTTACTTTACTAAATTTGCTATTCACAGCAAAGTCATGTTTTTATAACAGTAAAAAGTAGTGAGAAGGTGCAAATAAGCACTAATCTAAAATGTTTCTATTTGCTTATGATAGTTACTTCAAATTTTAAATATTCCTTTGACTAATAAGAGAAGCAAGAGTTATTGTAATTGGATTCATACTAGCAGTAGAAATTACCTGCATGCTTTAAAAACGGTCCTTTTAAAAATCTAAGCATATGTATAGTTGTTAGGAAAAGAATATATAGGCACACTCAACTTGTTCTAACTGCTGGTAGTTATAGAAAATGTGTAGAAAAGCAATACATATTGTTCTAGTCTGTGGCCAAAAATTGCCTTCTCTTACATGTTTAAAACATACAACCAATAGAACTCTCAGCACCATTTAAGAGCATGCTTTTAATCCAGAAAACATGCTAGTGCTGCACAACGAGGAAAAAATTTATCTTAATAACTAGAAAAATACTGACAATAATGAAAATGTTTTAGGTAAAATGAGCACGCTGCATGCTTCAGACTAAAATTAATTAGAGTTTTTAACGTTTTACAATTCCACCATAATTCTTTAAATGGTGCATTTACTTCATGGTAATAAATACTTGGATCATTAAGTAAAGCACAAAATGTGTGTGATGTGCTACATTTAATAACCTTTGGCCCTTTTTTCTGTACTTCTGCACTCGGTTTTCCAATGCATTGAATAAGCAATTGAAGATCACAATTAAATTTCTTGACTTTGCATATTTGAGATTCTTATTTCATTTAATACAAAAGGCAATTAATCTACCATTTTACAACTGAATTCCAACTTTAGTGGGCCATGATAGATACTGAAATGGACTTACAAGAAATGCTTAATTAAATTTACTGTAAAATTCATACTTTTTCTTCCTTATGACAGAAGCTGCATACTTAATTAGAAAGTTAAGGCTATATTATAAAATTAACTTGGGGGGTTATTAGTAAACGCAGCTGAAACACATATTTTGTAAATTTCTACCTTTTTGTTTTGCTTAGTGATTCAAACATAAAGGAATCCCTCTTTACTTATATTACAAAATCATATCCTTTATCTTAATAGCAATCAAGGTATAAAAAAAAGGGCAATAATGAATTTCTAATTTCACATATGAGAATATATGAATAATTCTATTCCTTTTGTTCAGCAATCACTTCTCTCTCCAATTCATGATTTTGGAACACATCTCATTTTACTTTAGCTTCTCCTGTAACTTCTTACTTCTTCCTGGTAGGTTTTGGTAGCATGGATGGGGCAGTCGGAAATAAGGCTTTAGATTTGCCATGTATGATTTGACATAAAAAGGGAATCTCCCTGACCTGGGAAGAAAGGCCCTAAGGATTAGCATAGTAATCTAAGGAGGGTATATTTACAGTAAAGGAAATGAAAATCAGTGAGTAGAAGGTGAGAGTCTGGCAAAATAGGTTGGATAAAAGAGAGGACATCAAATGAATGATGGATAGTAAGTGTGAGTTAGGGGAGACGCTTAATGAGCATAAACTCAATTCTATAAGCTTATATTTTACTAAAAACATGAAAAAGCACAACTTTTATAATGTAAAAATTTAGGTGTTTAAGGTAGTTTAAGATATGGTATTAACCTGCTGGTGCTAAAGATACCATAATACTGTTTTCTTCTTTTGACAGATGAGTTCTTGAATGATAACTATATTTGATAAACTCTGAAATGTTTATTGTCTTGAAGACAGAAAATCTTCCTTCTCTAGTAGATTTCTAATACAAGTAGTCCCCAACTTATGATGGGGTTCTGTTCTGATTATTCTGTCTAAGTCCGTTCTGACATAAATCGAATACCTCTTTTTTTTTTTTTTTTAAGTTTTCATTATTACTGCCTTCTATTATCAGTATCTTTATAAATCCGATCTTTATTTGTATTTGGGGGTTGGAAACATTACATATAAACATCTGTGAGTGAACATCTGAAATGATAACATCAGCAAATTACATGCTGCAACACTGTATGTAGTTCATAGTACTATTGATAACATGTAGAAAACAACAACAACAACAGCCGGTCGTAAGTGCAGTTGTCGTAATTCGAATACTTTGTAAGTCGGGGATTACCTGTATCTCGGAAATAAACATGGAAGTGTATGCTAGAAATCTATATTACAGAGCATAATAGTTTTGGTTTAAAAGACATTACTTGCTTTGTAAGTATTTAGTATTTAAGTATTTATTTAGTTTTTAAGTATTGAAGTTGGTTATAGCAAAGAATAAATAAATAAATACAAATAAAAACAAAAGCCCAAAAAAACCCTCAAGTTCCATAATTGGTCAACATAAGTATATTTTCAAGTGAGGACAGAACATGTCCAACATATATTTATTAAAAGTTTATGGTACACCAAGACATGATATTTAGAAAATATTTTTTAATAAATCATCCACTAGTCACTAAATATAACATTTTAAATATTCCAAATGTTGTTCAATCATCACCCTTATCCATTCTCAAATAATAACATAATTAATGTCACTGAACTCTACATGTGAAGATTGTTGAAATGTCAAATATTTTGTTACATATATATCAACCACAATAAAAATATTTTTTTTAAATGGGCAAGGGACTTGAACAGACATTTCTCCAAAGATATACAAATAGCCAATAAATATAAAAACAAAAAAAAAAAAAACCCTTAATGTGCTAATATGTAAAGACAATACACATAAATTTCTACTTTATCCATAGGTACTCAAGGAGAACAGACATTTCTAAATTTATGTCATTTTATCTTTTGCCCTAAATACACAAATGCAGATTTAAATTCCCAGGGGTCTAATATATGCTACCAAATAAAAATGAAGTAAAAATGACATTTAAAAAGTGAGGTATGCAAGATCACCAGTCAAATTATTGTGCTATAGCCAAGAGATTTCTACCTCAGATAAAAATCAGTGATCAGACCATTAAAATTTTCAGACGTATGTGCATAGTTTACTGTGACCAGAGATTACTCAGTAATAATTGAGTTCATACACAAACTGGAAAATACTTACAGGTGGCATATTTCATTTATTCACTAATATAAGCAATCACCATGATACTGAAATTGGCCATTGTGGAAGCAGTGCCTTCTTTTTATAGGATGTGACAGGATTTTCTTTTTCCTTCACTGTACAATGAGTATTAAACGACATTACATATATTAAAAGACTTTTTTTTTTTTTTTTGCTTAGTCAGGCTTTAAGGTTAATTCTCATCTAAGAATTACAACCACTAGAAAAGTCATAATCTTTAGCCATTAGAGCAAGAATCAACTATAATATGGTAAAATACAATATGTTTTTATTTTTTCATATTGTGGGGTTTTTTGGCAGCAGATGTTCACAATAATATTAACATTTTATTTCAGTAAGTTTAATTAAAGATTTAAAAATGATATCTGACTATTGTCTGGAGGAAAAGAGGTACTTTTGCTCAACAAAAGAAATTTCTCCACAGAAACATCAATTAATCTAAGACTTAACTGTATATAAAATGCCAAAACAAAGTGAAAATGTTATGCAATCAACACTTAAAGAACAATTTTGAATTTTTTTCTTTTTTTAAGTTACCCAATGACAGACGTCATTGTATTGATCAATCAAATAACCTCATTTTAGAAGAGTCTGGAATATACTTGTCCCTTGACCCATATTAAACAGTTTATCTTTTTAAGATGATCTTAGGAGCCCTGGTATCTTGAAGTAACTTTTATTCCTAGAATCCTTCCTTTTTCCCACAAAAATTTACTGGACAAGGACTGTGTACCAGACATTGGGCAAGGTACTGGAGATAACAAAGATGAATAAAATGTATTGCTGCCTATGGAGTTCATAATCCAATACAGTAAACAAAAACCAAAAAAGTTAAACTCGTTACCGTTGAGTTGATTCCAACTCATAGCGACCCTACAGGGCAGAGTAGAACTGCCCCATAGGATTTCCAAGGAGCGGCTGGTGGATCCGAACTACCGACCTTTTGATTAGCACCTGAGCTCTTAACTACTGCACCACCAGGGCTCCAATATAGTAGGAAAAAAAAAAAAACCAAACCCGTTGCCGTTGAGTCGATTCCGACTCACAGCGACCCTATAGGGCAGAGCAGAACTGCTCCATAGGGTTTCCAAGGAGTACCTGATGGATTCGACCTGCCAACCTTTCGGTTAGCAGCCGAACTCTTAACCACTACGCCACCAGGGTTCCCCAATATAGTAGACAGGAGTGCAAATAAGTAATTACAATGTAATGGAAAGATTGTTATAATAACCTACATCAGGTATGTAAACGTGATAGAGAAGAAAATTAAGCCATGACAATGCATAAGGAGAGTTTTCTTTCTTAATGATTGACACTACAGAGTTGAGATATGGCATCAAAATCATGTCCAAAGATTAGTATTGTGAATCTTTTAAAACAAATATTTCTCAATGTAACTTATGCTGCTTTCTTATTAAGATAAACTCAAAATCAAGAACGACATCTTTCAGATACAAACTTATGTTTATAAGGCGAATTCTTAAAACTTTACTCCCCAGTGATCAGATTAAGTTGCCTCAAATATTTCTATTTCAACTTGAATGCTATTTTCCCCAGAGTGAACACATTAATCTTCATAGTCTTACTGGAAATTAATAGCTCATTAGACATCCAAGTAAGACATCTCCTATGGCACATTAATTTTTCATGAATTAAGAAAAAGTTGATTTTGTCTCTAGAAAAACTAAAAATACTATTTTAGAAAACTTCACACAAAAAATTCTACTTAGTGTTAACAATAACAACCACATTCCCACACAGTGAATTTATGGATTATCACTTAGCCATTACTTTACTTAAAAAAAAATTAAATGTTTTAGATTGTTTTAAATTATCACCATACTGAAAACCACCCATTGGTATGTACTTACATGACACGAAAGCATTTGGCAAGTATCAAATCACTGACAAAGTTTGTCTGAAAATCTGTTCATTTGCTCAACGGTTTCTATGACTATTTAATTATTCTATAAGGTATTTTCCAGTATTTCATATTCTAGGCTATAGGACATAAGAAAACAATTTCATACATTGGCATTTTAAAATATCCTATTTGAACAAAGATACCAAGCAAAGTTATATAAGCCATCACTCCATCCCTTCCTAATTTGAGGATCAGCTAACTATGTGTCAGGCACTGTGCTAGGTGTTAAACCATGATACATAAGATGGACATGGTACCTGCCTTAGAATCTATCTGAATAAAACAATTGATTATTTGAGTAACTATATAACTGCAATTATGATAAATGCAATGGAAGAAAAGTGTAGTGTTATAAGTAGGACTTTCATATAATCGAACCTAAAAGTTTCAGCAAAGCCCTTCCCCACCCCAAGAAAACAGCAAATACACTGAGACCTGAAGGATAAGAAGGAACTGGCCAAGCAAAGAATGGAGGGATGAGCATTCCAGGTAGAGAGAAGAGTATATGGGAACAGTGAGGTTAAGGCAGCTGAAGCCCAGTGAGAGAAAGGTAGTGGGAAATGGCATGGAGAGGTAGTCAATACTACTTTTCTGATTCTAGCACTATGCAATTCTCCTGGTTAGTTACTTTAGACTTAGTGTGTATTTGTCTTGTTTCTTCTATGCAGTTATGTAGTGGAACTTGGGCTTTGTGGTCAGTGACTGGCAAACTTAGATCCAAATCCTCACTTTGACATGCACACTATTCAGCACTATGCAACTTTGAGAAAATTATTTAACCTCTCTAGCCATCATTCTTCTCGCCTATAAAATGGTAATTTAACTACTACTGACAGCTAAGAGTATTAAATGAAATAAAATGTAAGGAGCCTAGCACAGAGCCTGGTCCATAGAAAGGAGGCAATCAACTCTATTCCTTCCTCCCAGGTTTATCTTCTGACAGGCTTTATGAACGGCCTGCTGATATGCAGATAGTGGGGATCTTCTTCAAAAACAGTGCTTTCTTAATTGAGTAGCCATTATTATGATATTAACTAGAACCCAATTCCATCTGCATCTCTTTAATTTCTTGATCTTAAACAATTTCAATTGTTTTATTACCCAAGTCAAAGGCAACAACCAGTAAATAAATGACAAATGTTAATGGGGTGAACGATTACTCTCAAAGAAATTCATTCATACGTGGTAATGATGAGGGAAAGGCTAATAATTAAATAAAAACATACCATGGGCCTTTATTACTTTGTCTGAAGTTCCTCTAAAGTTACCCTATAGTCTGCATGATATTGTGATTGTAGATGAATGTAAATTAATGTTTTTTCTCCCTGAAGAAAGCACCAGCATTAGTGTGGTGGTCCAACTGAAATGAAAACAATCTTGGGCTCAAGGTAGGAACAATATATAAGAACAATAATAATGATCTGGTGTAAAAATCAAACAAACATAGTTCTCATTGAGTTGACTTAAATATATAGTTGCTTCAAAGAAAACAGGCCATAATTTTACAAGAAAAATTTTAGAACTATTTTTAGAAATTTGATTCTTGAAAGTGAATGAAAAATTAAGTCATTTAACTTACCTCCATGAAGTAACACTTAAATTTTATCTTTCACATACATATATATACAGATATATACACATATATGGAGAATATTTTAAATTAGGGAAGACTGTATTAAATATGATTTTTCCTTCATTATAAATACAATAGAAATTATTTGAATAAATACACCTCATTACAGGAACGAAGCTTCATTGCAAGGTAAATTCCATATAAATAATTTGGTCAAACCTATTAGTTTCTTTCAAATGTGTTTTACTATCATGGCAGACCCTACTGGAGATATGAAATGGTTCTGGATAATGAGACATGTAGGGAAGCCTACTGGGGAACTTCTAGGAAAGTTTTCCTCACTCTTAAAAAAAGAACACAAGATAGGGATCACTTCCACTGGCTTGTCTCTATGTATTATTATGTGAGGACACAATACTTGGAGCCCCCATGAGGGTACGTGGTCAAAACTCAACATACTGAAAATGTCAGAAGGCAAAGAAGATGTTAAAATTGCTGAGTCAATTAACCCCAACCTCCTGGTAGCACAGTGGTTAAGAGCTCAGCTACTAACCAACAGGTTGACGGTTTGAATCCACCAGCTGCTCCTTGGAAACCCTATGGGGCAGTTCTACTCTGTTCTATAGGGCCGCTGTGAGTTAAAATCGATTCAATGACAACAGGTTTTAACCTCCTAATCTTCTCAATTCTGAATATACAAGATAAGAAATGTTAAAAGTAGCCGGGTTTGTTACTTACAGCTAAAGCATCCTCACTGATAAAACATTGGCATTTTTTTAAATCTTCTTCTAGTTCTCTGATTTACTCCTGTATCTTTTGAATCTTTTGACTTCTATTTAATGCTCCCCTTAAAACTCTGCTGTCCTTTGATAACCTTATTTGGAGATGGCTCTGTAGGGCCCAAATACCATCCATTTTCTGATAACTCTCCAATTTTTATCTTCATCCCTGACATTTTAACCTCTCTGACCTTCAACTGCTATTAGATACCTCCATGAATTTTTAATAGGCACCTCAAACATAATATGTAAAAAAAACCACTCTTGATTCTCTTGATTCCTCTCCATCAACTTCTGCCCAACCTTGAAAAACAAACAAATAACAAAAACCTTACACCTCTTATGGTTTGCAATTCACTGAATATCTCAAACCTAAACTCTAGGGGTCATCCCATAACACCTTTCTTTCTCTCACACCCCATATCTAACACCTGTTGTCTCTACCATCAACCAAACAGCTGGCATCAAGTTGATTCCATCTCAGGGTGACTCCATGTGTATCAGAGTAGAACTGTGCTCCACAGAATTTTCAATGGCTGATTTTTCAGTAGTAGATCACCAGGCTTTTCTTCCGAGGTGTCTCTAGGTCAATTCAAACCTCCAACCTTTCGATTAGCAGCTGAGTACACTAGCCATTTGCACCACACAGGGACTCCCCCTACCACCAAAAGGTATACACAATCTGTCTAGTGCTTTTCATCTCCATTGGTTACTACCCTAATCCAAGCTATTGTTATTTCTTGCCTGGATAACTTCAATGCCTCCTAATCAGCCTTCTTGCTTTCATTCTTACACTTGAACAACCCATTCTTGATATAGTAGACAGTGATCTCAGTCAGAAAGGAGTTCTTTGACTACATGTATAAAATCAGTCCTTCCCCCATCACTCAAACAGAGCACTCTCCCTAACATTTATCATGATAAAATGATCATTTACTTGGTTATTCACATATCATGTCTTCGCTAGAATGTAAGCCCCATGACAGATTTTTTCTGTCTTGTTTACCACAGTTTACTCAAGAGCTAGTGCCATTCTTATCATATCGTATCCTCTAGATGAATATTTATTAAATATATGAATGAATTCCCTACTATGAAAGACTTTTTGAGTGCTTACTAAATACCAAGTATTTACATTCATTATCCACTCTCCTTACAAACGCCAGGCAAGATAAATACCATTATCCCCATTTCCTATTGAGGAAATTAAGGTTTGGTGACATTAAGGAATTTGCCCTTGGTCACACACCTAGAAATATTAGATGAGCTGAGATTCACACTTAGCTCTGTCTAACTCTAAAGAGTGTTCTCCTTTCAATATAAGATATAGACAGTTAGAATTGCTCATGATCAATAAATTTAAAAACACTCTTCCAAAATAATTGAACTTTTGTCCAAGGGATATTGACCGTATTAATTATTCAGTTATACAGAAGGTTCTCAGTCTATCTTGCAGAATTGGCATAAAAGCAATATTTAAATCCAAAACAGTTTGATACTTCTTCTCTCTGATGATTACTTATGAAAATTTTGATAAACATACCAACTGTTTTTTTATTTTTTCAAGTTTTCTGACAATATTCAGGATTTGTTGTGGTATATTTCCTAAATTTCAACAGAATACAGAAATAGTACAGGACAAAAAGGTGTACTGAAAAAATCAAGGATCAGCTTCTGAGTAACATAAAATTCTGTCATTACCTTGGAATGACTGCTTTTATGTCCTCAAATAAACTCATGTAAAGAGGATTTATTATCAAGGTCCAGGGCTTTCTCAATTCTTTGACAGCTACTAACACAAAAGCTTACTTTCCAAGCAAGAAGTAATAGCCTCTATTTATAAGAGAAAAATCATAAACCTCTAGAGAGCTAGGTCCATGCAGCACTCTTTGGAATGTTGAGAGTTCAAATTCAAGGTTCTTAAAGGAAAATTCTAGTATATTAAAATGCTAAAATGGCAAATGGTTTGTTGTATATATACTTATTACAATTTAAAAAAATGACTATAAAGCTCTGATACAATGTAATAGTTAACAAAAAATGAATTTATAAATTTAAATACATAAAATGAGAAAATATACAAAAGTTAATGATCTCATAGCTGCTTTATGTGGCAACCACATTGTTCAATCAAAAAGGCATTAAAGATTTAGAAAGTACTAATTTTCATATTACAGATGTTTAACAATTACCCAGCAAATTTTAATTTATAACTCCCTACTGCATTATAAGAAAATTTAAAAAAGATTTTATTTTAATTTTTTATTTATTAAATTAGTGGTATACCTTTTATCATACATAGAAAACAGGTAACTGGAATGTGGTTCCTTATCCCAATTTTCTTTTAAAATAGAAAATAAATTGTGCCCTCTGTATTTCACCATTGTCTGAAATGTCTGTTGACATACTGGACTTTGAAAGACTGATTAAAGCAGGGATATTACTAAGCAATAGCAGGCATCTGAGACCATGATATCAATCTGTCCCTTCCCAAAGTAGGTGGTCTGAATAACTGTTAGAACTCAACATAGAAATGGTATGTCCCATAATTAATTTGTGTCATGTGTTTCACACACACAGCAAGCAGCATAATAAACCTTATGTAATACCATGGTGATTTCTGGAAAACTTGGAAACATTCTGTTCCTTAGAAAAAATGCAGGCTTTTAATATACAAAATAAACCCATGTACCTATTTAAGGTAACCTTTATTTAAAAAAAAAATTGATGTGTATGAAACAATGAGGAGAAAGATGGAATAGAAAAAATTGGTGAAAATGCTCTTCCTTTTTACCTCCCCTCTATCCTTCTTTCTTTTATTTATTCAAAATTATTTAATGAATACCTACTATATGCTGGATGTTCATGGTTGAGAGCTGAACAAACAGAGCTGACCTTGGTTTTCAGGAAAAATATACACTTGAAAGGAAAGAGTGTTCAATTTATGCTTCCTACCTTCCTTATCCATCATGCGTCTGTCTGTTTGTCATACTATGTGGGCTTACATGTTGCTGTGATGCTGGAAGCTTTGCAACCGGTATTCAACTACCAGCATGGTGGACAGGTTTCAGCTGAGCTTCCAGACTAAGACAGACTAGGAAGAAGGACCTGGTGGTCTACTTCTGAAAAAAAAATTAACCAGTGAAAACCTTATGAACAGCAGGGGAACACTGTTTGATACAGTGCCAGAAGATGAGTCCCTCAGGTTGGAAGGCACTCAAAATACAACTGAGGAAGACCCGCCTCCTTAAAGTAGACTTGACCTTAATGACATGGATGGAGTCAAGTTTTGGGGACTTTCAACTGCTGATGTGGCACAACTCAAAATGAGAAGAAACAGCTGCAAACATCCATTAATAATCAGAACATGAAATGAAGTATGAATCCAGGAAAACTGGAAATCATCAAAAATGAAATGGAACGCATAAACATTGATATCCTAGGCATTACAGTGAGCTGAAATGGACTGGTATTGGCCATCCTGAATCAGACAAACATATGGTCTACTATGCTGGGAATGACAAATTGAAGAGGAATGGCATTGCATTTATCGTCAAAAAGATTTCAAGATCTCTCCTGAAGTACAACGCTGTCAGTGATAGGACAATATCCACACGCCTGCAAGGAAGACCAGTTAATATGACTATTATTCAAACTTACCCACCCACCACTAGGCCAAAGATGAAGAAATTGAAGATTTTTACTAACCTCTGCAGTCAGTTTTGCAAGACCAATGACTTATTCATTGCAAATACCTTTTTTCAACAACATAAAGGGAAACAAAATGGGGATCTCACTGGATGTAACACACAAGAATCAAATCGACTACATCTGTGGAAAGAGACAATGGAGAAGCTCAATATCATCAATCACAACAAGGCCAGGGGCTGACTGCAGAACAGGCCATCAATTACTCATATTTAAGTTGAAGTTGAAGAACATTAGAACAAGTCCATGGGAGATAAAGTACGACTTTGAGTATATCCCACCTAAATTTAGAGATCATCTCAATAAAAGAATTGAAGCACTGAACACTAATGACCGAAGACTAGACAAATTGTGGAATAACATTAAGGACATTAGACATGAAGAAAGCAAAAGGTGATTAAAAAGACAGGAAAGACAGAAAAGACCAAAATGGATGTCAGAAGAAACACTGAAACTCACTCTTGAACTTGGAGTAGCTAAAGGGAAAGGAAGAAACGATGAAGTAAAAGAGCTGAACAGATTTCAAAGGGCAACTAGAGAAGACAAAGTATTATAATGAAATGTGCAAAGACCTGGAGTTAGAAAACCAAAAGGGAAGAACACACTCGGCATTTCTCAAGCAGAAAGAACTGAAGAAAAAATTCAAGCCACAGTTGCAATAGTGAAGGATTCTATGGGCAAAACATTGAATGACGCAGGAAGCATGAAAAGAAGATGGAAGGAATACACAGATGTACTGTACCAAAAAGAACTGGGTGACATTCAACTATTTCAGGAGATAACATATGAGTCAAGAACCAATGATACTGAAGAAAAAAGTCCAAGCTGCGTTGAAGGTATTGGCAAAAAACAAGGCTCCAGGAATTGAGGAATACCAACTGAGATGTTTCAACAAACGGATGCAGTACTGGAGGTGCTCACTTGTCTATGACAATAAATTTGAAAGACAGCTACCTGGCCAACTGACTGGAAGTGATCCATATTTGTGCCCATTCCAAAGAAAGGTGACCCAACAGAACATGGAAATTATCAAACAATACCATTAATATCACATGCAAGTAAAATTTTGCTGAAGATGATTCAAAAATGGTTGCAGCAGTACATTGACAGAGAACTTCCAGAAATTCAGACTGGATTCAGAAGAGGCCATGAAACGAGGGATATCACTGCTGATGTCAGATGGATCTTAAGAGGAAAGCAGAGAATACCAGAAAGATGTTTACCTGTGTTTTATTGACTATGCAAAGGCCTATGACTGTGTGGATCATAACAAATTATAGATAACATTGCAAAAAACGAGATTTCCAGAATACTTAACTGTGCCCATGAAGACCCTGTGCATAGACCAAGAGGCAGTCTTTTGAACAGAACAAGGGGATACTGCATGGTTTAAAATCAGGAAAGGTGTGTGTCAGGGTTGTATCCTTTCACCATACTTATTCAATCTGCATGCTGAGCAAATAATCCGAGAAGATGGGCTATATGAAGAAGAATGCTGCATTAGGATTGGTGGAAGTCTCATTAACAACCTGCGATATGCAGATGATACAACCTTGCTTACAGGAAGTGAGGAGAAATTGAAGCACTTACTGATGAAGATCAAAGACTACTGTCTCCAGTATGGATTGCACCTCAACATAAAGAAAACAAAAATCCTCACAACTGGACCAGTAAGCAACATTATGATAAATGGAGAAATTACTGAAGTTGTCAAGGAATTCATTTTACTTGGCTCCACAAGCAACACCCATAGAAGCAGCAGTCAAGAAATCAAATGACATATTGCATTTAGCAAATGTGCTACAAAAGACCTCTTTAAAGTATTGAAAAGCAAAGGTGTCATTTTGAGGACCAAGGTTCACCTGACCCAAGCCATGATATTTTCAACTGCCTCATATACATGCGAATACTGTACTATGAATAAGGAGGACGGAAGAATTGACGTCTTTGAATTTATGGTGTTGGCAAAGAATACTGAATGTACCATGGACTGCCAGAAGAACAAATAATTCTGTCTTGGAAGAAGTACAGCCAGAGTGCTCCTTGGAAGCTAGGATGGTAAGATATCGTTTCCCGTACTTTGGACATTGTTATCAGGAGGGACCAGTCCCTAGAGAGGGACATCATGCTTAGTAAGCTAGAGGGTCAGTGAAAAAGAGAAAGACCCTTGACAAGATGTACTGACATAGTGGCTGCAATGATGGGCTCAGATATAGCAAAAGATTGTGAGGATGGCGCAGGACTTGGCAGTGTTTCGTTCTGTTGTACGTAGGGTTGTTATGAGTCGGAACCGATTTGAGGGCACCTAACAACAACAACAACTGCATAATGAGAACAAAATAATTAACACATTTAAAAAGATAAATGCAACTTTTAAAAGTAATTGCTGCATAATGCCTTACTGAATATACCACAGATAAACAGCAATATAAATAAAAGTACTGGTAAGTATCAAATAAACTAGCTACTGAAAAGCAATGTGAAAACAAAATAATAATTTAAATGAATTAATGCTAAACAGTTTTTTAATAGAAAACAGTTACATTAAATGAAGTAAATCTATTTATTTACTAAAAAATTATTGCAGAGTACCATTTTCAAAACATTATTTAAGGATGGTTTCAGTACATAGATCACGCTTCAATATAAAGTTGTTTTTCATTGTTGGAAAAAGCTACTATCCAACCAAAATCGAGAAATGTAAAACTAGATTCCCAAAGCAAGTCAAATATTCCTAACATTTCTAAAATTTTATGTTCCCTTTTTTTTTTTTTTAATTTTTGTTGTGCTTTAGGTGAATGTTTACAGAGCATATTAGTTTCCCATTCAATAGTCTGTACATAGCATTCCATGACATTGGTTCCATTCCCCTCAGCACTCTCCCCATTTCTGCTGTAGGTTCCCGGTTTCCTTTCTTCCAGATTTTCTACTCCTAGCTGCTTTCTCATTTTTGCTTTTGGGCAAATGTTGTCATTTTGATTTCATATAATTGTTTTTTCTAAGGAACATGTTCGTCTCGGTATTATTGTTTATTTTATGGGCATGTCTATTGTTTGGTTGAAAGGTAGTCTCCGGGAATGACTTCAGTTCCTGGTCAGAAGGTGTCTTAGGGCTATAGTCTCAGGGGTTCTTCCAGTTTCTGTTAAACCAGTAAGTCTGGTTATTTTTATGAATTTGATTTTTGTTCTACATTTTTCTCTGCTCTGTCCGGGACCCTCTGTTGGGATCCCATTGAGAGTCATCGGTAGTGGTAGTCGGGCACCATCTAGTTCTTCTGGTCTCAGTGTCATGTAGGCTGTAGCTCATGTGGTTTATGCTCCTAATTTTTAAGTTACATGGATCAACTGATGTATAGCTTATTCCTACCCTATACCAAGATTTAACTTTATAACAAAAAGGCAGCACTGCTAAATTACAGGGTCACATTTTGTGTGTGAGCAGTAAAGAAAATCCTAAGCTTTTCAAACTGGTAACTTATATGTTGTTAGTTAACTAACCATAAAGTCAGTAATATAGTTTTATCACTGTATACTCAGATAGAATAATGATTTGTTTTTTGAGAACTTAAAGTAGCAAACTATGAAATATTAACCACATAAAAACTTTTTGTACTTTTATACATTTTAGGATTTTGTGAAAACCCTGTATTGTATGGAAACGTGACTAGAACAAAATTTTACTGTTATTGTTTTTTTCTTTTTCCCCCCATCAAAACATAATAGGATCTTCTTTAAGCTAGGTGATGATAGGTTAAACTTGTCACAGGTATTTTTAATAAAATATTGTTTCCTTACTTTAATATATGGAAGATATATTTTCAAGAAGGAAAATGCTTGTGTTATCTTAGTTATAAGTTTGCTGCCCAAATGATTTAGATACTTTTCTCTTCCACACAATATCAGTGTTAGACCTTTCTTTTCAAGCAATGAATTATAGCTGATACTTCGAACCCATTCTATCTGTATCTCCTAGCTCAGAAAAACGAGAAAACATAAACATTTATTCTATATTAACAAAACAGACACACGATGCAGATAAAAATGATCCATCATGAAGCAGTGAATAACTGCTATGTGTACCACTATAAGAACAGCAAAGGGCATCAAGTATTTCTACCAGCTTTTAATTTAAGGATACTTAAGGTTACTGAAGAAGAAACCTGGAGAAGGACATCATGCTTGGTAGAGGGTCAGCGAAAAAGAGGAAGACCCTCACTGAGATGGACTGACACAGTGGCTGCAACAATGGGCTCAAGTATAACAATAATTGTGGGAATGTGGCAGGACCCTGCAGTGTTTTGTTCTGTTGTACTTAGGGTTGCTACGAGTCGGAATCAACCTGACAGCACCTAACAACAACGTTATTGAAAAAATAAAAAAATTAAAACCTGTAATTTTATGTGTTTGGAATAATATGCATTGTTGGTTCATGATTTTTCACTGATAATAAATTTAACATTGTTGTCTATAGCACACTTTAGGGGAAACTCAGTAAAACTATTTGCTTTAATTGAGAAGCATTTGCAGCAGCAAAACAAAAACTTATCCAAGAAATCCTAAGTGAAGCATTTTTGTTTAAGTAAATTATTCATTTTATTTTGCCCTTTCTGATATCTATTTTTAAAAATGGCCATTTAAATTTTTTGTAGGCAAATAATTCTCTAAAGTCAAAAATTGGAAGAAAATATGCTAGTCCACAATACATTCTGTGAAATAGGACGTTATGCAATTTGGATGTTGTTCCAACACCATATTACTGTACAGGCAGTCCCTGTACAATCCATAATTAATCCCTATAAAGCCTATTATCTTAAAACCTTACGGGAGCCCACAGGACGAGAGAGCTGTATCCACCGGACACAAGAGGCTGGCCTCGCCCAGTGTGCGGTTGGGCTGGGCGTGGGCTGGGCGGGGCTGCGTTGGCAGCCGGATTGGGGCTTTGCACATTTCCCAGCGCAGTAATGGATGCGAAGAGGTGGCCACCGGGCAGTGGGTATGCCGGTGCTGGGGGAACGCTGGGGGTGGTGGCTCTGGCTGCTTCCTGATCATGTGCAGCCGAAGCTGGGAACCCACGAACATCCGAGCCTAGCCGGCAGCGGCGGCAGGAGCAGAGGAACCGTGGCAAGCATTGCTGTGTACCCCACCAGGAGAGAAAAGGCTTAAGGGCTGCTAGGCAAGCGAATGAAGCTAGGAGGAGGAAAAGGAGGAGGTGGAGGAAGAGAGGCGCTGTGGAGATGAGCCCTGTAGCCCTGCTACTCCTTCACTCTGGGGGACTGAGGTTTTTAAAACTACTAGGGGGAACTAATAAATGCGGAGCTGCTTTCTCTTAAAAAAAAAAAAAAAAAAAAAAAACTTAACGGGATCACGAACGTATATGTAGTCAGACATTGCCCAAATGGACGTTATTGGTATATGACTGTATTTTTCCTTTAATGAAGCAGTATTTTTACATTTTGGCAGCCTACATGTTAATAAGGAAAATGTACCAACTAGGAAGAAAATACACCTATATCACTAATAAAGTAATATAGTATTAAAAACTTATAGGCGGTAGAAAGAAACAAGCTGAAACTAGGCTTAAAAATGAAACACAAAAATACCAGTAATCAGTTAGAGATTCATATACTGCATTGATGTAACATGAAACTGATAATTTCAAAGAATAAAATGTTTATATAAGATTAAACTTCCCTGTGGGAATCATAAATTATGCTCTTGATGAAACTCAGACTATTACACAACACAATGAAAAAGAAATCTTTAAAATATCAAAATGAGGAAAATAGGCCTTTAGTTACTTTGTCTACATACACCAAATAATAAACCCAACTAGAATTTTCTTGGAAATTCTACAATATTTTGGAATTGTGTAGGCACTTTAAAATATTTAACTACAGACAGACATAAATGAACACTGGACACTGGCACTGTACAAGGGAAAGACCAAAGGACTTGAAGACAGAAAGTCAAAGTCCTTACCTAGGCCCTGCCACTTATATATGGGTCTTCAGACAATCCATTCACAATCCTTCTAAACCCCAGATTTCCTAACTACAGAGATGACCTTGAGAAAAACAAGGTCTGAGAGAATTTGACCAGTTTAGCTATAAAGTCATTTCTAGATTTAAAATTCTAAGACGCCAACTTTTTAAACGACTGAGAAGTACACCATTATGAATAAAACTCCTAAGGTGTAACTGGTATATTTCCCTAAATAAGCTTGGGGGACAAATTTTTCTCCCTGCATCAATGCTTTGTAATTCTAACAAATCTTTAAAGTCAAATATTGCTTGTCTAGATAATTCTGAGCATATATGCACTATCTATTGGCCTTTGCTATTAGCAATAATTTAATATTATATGAAATTCAACACTAAGTACCTGAATTAAAAATTGAGATGCTTAAAACATACAACATTCATATAATCCTCTGTTGAAGAAACTGTGAAATAGTACCGTACTATAATTTCATACTAATTCTGAAAAGGGGGCAACAGTGGTTCAGTGGTAGAATTCTCTTCTTCCATGTGGAAGACCCAGATGCAAAGCACCACCCATCTGTCGGTGTAGGCTTGCATCTTGCTATAATGCTGAACAGGTTTCAGCGGAGCTTCCAGGCTAATACAGACTAGGAAGAAAGGGCTGGAGATCTACTTCCAAAAATCAGCCAATGAAAACCCTATGGATCACAACAGTCCGATCTGCAGCCCATCATGGGGATGACACTGGAGTGGACGGCTTTGTTCTGTTGTGCATGAAACTGACGTGAGTCAAGGGCTGACTTGATGGCAGCTAACAATAACAATCCTGAAAAAGAGTTTACAAATTTATATGACACTATTTTTATCAAGCAATCTTCTTTGATTTACATATTTATATAAAGAGCTACTATAAGTTTTTAGGTATTTCTTATCCTTATCCTTGAACATACATGCAAAAAAAATAGCTTGGTTTTGCTTTTAAATTAGTATAAACATGAGATTAGCAGCAATATTAATAATGACTATAATAACAATCATGATGATAACGATAATCACAATGATATGCACTACAGTTTATAGAGGACTTACTGGGCCAGGAATTGTGCCAGGCATTCTACATATGCTATTCTCTGATCTTCAGAACACCTCCATAAGTTATTATTTTTACTGATGATGAAATTGTGATTCAGAAGAGTTAAGGAATTTGCCCAGGTTGTGCAGCTACTAGGCTGAGGCGTAGATATCTGACTGACTAAAAACTTCATGCTCCTCAGGCATATTTCACTTAATTTCAATTTTATGGAAATAGAGATTTTTTTGAAAAGATACCTCAGAGACAATAAAAATAACAGAAAACAGCATTGACTTCTTGACATTTACATGACAAGACTGACCATATATCAAAGACACCTACATTTCCTAGGAATTAAACATTTCTCAGTGTCAGTAAGTAGTTGGGAGCAGTTTCAGATAATGCCAGTACCTGCAACCTACTGCCAAAAAAAAAAAAAAAAGCATTGCCTTCAAGTTGATTCCAACTCATAGTGACCCTATAGGACAGAGCAGAACTGCCTCATAGGGTTTCCAAGGAGTGGCTAGTGGATTAGAACCGCCAACTTTTTGGTTAGCAGCCAAGCTACTGCAGGATTATATTATTCTCCTGGCATGAAGCTGTTCATTTTATCAATAAACAGTAAAGAAAGTTCAATACTATCTCCCAATTTCCCCTTTAAAGTCAGTCTCTTATATAAGGGTAGAAACCATCCCTACATTTCTCTCACTAGGTTTTTTTATATTTAGTGGTAGTGCCACATCCCCCATCTCTTTGTAGGAGTCTAAAATGCCAAAAGGACATCATATTTTCAGCTGTGCTAGGATATAAGGAGAGGCGAGGGGCAGGAGACTAAAAAAAAAAGTATTCCTTTTGTAGCAGTAGGTTTAAGCCACTGAGCTCAGCAGCGTTCTAAGATGGATTTGATTGAAGGTGTCTGACCTACCTTAGCAGGAGAAAGATGTGGTAGTCTGCTTCCGTAAAGATTTATAGCCTTGCAAACTCTATGGAGCAGTTCTTCTACTCTGTCCTATAGGGCCTCTATGAGTCGGAATCAACTTGACGGTGGTGGGTTTGGTTTGGGTGGTGACCTACCTCAGATCTGCAGTCAGTATTGAAGGATCCCTGAACAATGCCTCCCCATGTATAATTCTTAAGATATTTCTGTCAAACTCACTCCGAAAAACATTGGAATTCTGGCACCAACTCAGAGACCTACCTCACTCTAGCATCTGTCATTCCCAGTGAATGATCTGAAGCTACCCAGGGGACCACTACCATCACCATTTCATTACCTTTAATCTTGTAATGAAAGCTTGGTATTTGCAGTACAAGGCATAATCGAAGGTACTGGAAATTTAAATTAAATGTGTAAGGTACAATCTGCCTTTAGAAGATTAAGATTCGAAAGGCTAACAGAGGACATAATTTACATTTATATACTACTGTGTAATTATCAAAAGATACTTTTCTTAATATATTGGTATTTTTAATATACTTTATTCTACTAATCTTCACCTAAATACTATGAGGTATTATTCATAAATTAACATGCAGTAAAACTAATACTCTTGAAATGCATTTAACTTCTTGAAAGAGGTTAAACAGCATATCCTAAGTAACAGAGACAGTGGTAGAACTGGAATCAAGGCTCACTCTATTGCATCCCTCTAATTGTTTCTTTTTTTAGGCTATAACATAAGGCTATATCCAAACACCAAAAAGTGTTATACACAAAAAGTGCTGTGGTACTTCAGAAGATAGCAAGTAGCTACATATACTGCTTCTGTTTGACGTCCTTTCCAATTACAGGGAGAATGCCAGAAGGCTGAGAGGCCATGGCATTTCCAGTTAAAGCGTTAAGAGCATAGTAAGGATGGATTCTGTAGCTACATATTATTCTGTCTCTACTTATTTGTTTCTATTATGAGTGTATTTTAAAGTTTCAAAGATACTCATCACACTCAACAGTTTGGAGTTATACTCTTCTTTATTCTGTTGCAACTGTACATCATATATATACAATAATTCTGCAGAAATATGGATGTTAACCTCACACCATCTTAAAACATTCATTTTAAATTTATACCCAAATACAGTTTTCACATATTTTTGTATTTTTCCTATCATTTGAAACTTTTGGCTTGAACTTCCAGTCTCTTTAAATAGTTCTGCATAGGATATTCCTATAGTTTATCTATTTAAAAAAGAAATTTATAAATCTATAACTTATCATTGCTGAGCAATGAAAGATTACATCACACAAGCTTGAAAACACCCTACAAAAAGTCTGGAATATAATAAAAATATTACTTCTTCCTAGAATATCTATATTTGCATGTGTATCTGTATTCATATACTAAAGAACTCAGAAAAATATATAGAATATATATTAGTCAGTATATGCTATAACGGCAAGCACATTCTAGTCTCCACAAAATAGATATATCGTTCATTTAAATACAACTTTATGAAATTCTTTAAAATATGTCTTTAAACCAAAGGCTGATGATTTCTACTTGTCTTTAATTTCCTCTCAATATAAAATTCATCAAGTGTGACAATTAGCTAACTTAATTAGGCTAACTTGATTATGCTCTTTCATAGAGCCTTTGTAAATGGGTCAATATGTAAAGCTACTCAAGTTGAGAACAGAGCTTGTAAAATTAACCTTCTTATATACTGCAAATGAAACTAAGTCATGTATTAAACATCCCCCTCCCAATATCTGAAAAAACAAGTGAGCATACATTGAAAGAAATACAGTGATTCTGAAGGGTTAAATATAGATGAATGCCTAATTTTTAATAACAGCAACAACAAAATTTATTTAAACAATTTCCCTCAGTATGTCTCTAGTTAATAAGTTTGTAAAATCGCTTTATATTTGGGGCAAATTTTGCCCCTAACTGCTTTCTACTATCAATTTCAGGAGAATTAAAAGAACATAACTAAATAAATTCCTGCTGCAAAACAAAAAACAAAATCTTTCTTATTTATATAAATCTTGTGAATATGGAAAACAACAATAATGCTTTTTACAGATCTTCCTGCCACCTAAGATTTTTTTGTAATAAGAATATCTCCAGGGCCTTTGCGTTTATTAGGTTTTTTAAAAAACCCATGTAAGGAAACAAAGTATTTTTTCTAAAAACAATGTTCTTCCCAAGCTAGAAAAATATAGTACAAACTATAATAACCATATATTCATATCTGGTTAGGTTCCTTGGGTCCCAAATTCACGTATGCTACATGGGTTCCAAATACACTTAAAGAGGAGTACGGATTTAAAAAAACAATACTTACATGGTTCAAGTCAAGGAGTTTACATTTTAGTGATAGTGAACCAATGAAAAAAGAAGTTGAGTGTAAAAAATAGAAGTGAAATCTTCAAGCAGTGAAAGTAAGAAGAAAGATACAATTAAAAATACACTATTCCCACTACACCTTGAGACAGAGAGTACTTATCTCTCACATTTTTATTTTCCCTTAAGATACTGTGCTGAAATTGGCAACAATTACACATAAGTGAAATAAAGTTAGAAATTAAATTATTATTTGTTAAAATATGTGATATATATGACTTATATAATAAAATAGAATTTGTTATTATAACCCAAACATTTACTTGTTTGGCTCACTTAAAGAATGGCTTACTCATGTATTTCTACCATATCACGTAACTTGCATTTTCAAAGTAGTAATAGGTTCCTTAGTTATTCAACGTACATGCCTATTTCCTTAATGAGGCAGAGTTGCTTGAGAGGAAGAATTCCGTCTTACTTATTTCTGAATTTTCATAGCACAATGGTGGCCAGCATAAAGGAATTAAATTAATGTTTACGAATGCAAAGATACATAAATAAGAGCAGTGACTAATGTTACAGGCTTAAAGATTGTTGCTTAATCTTTTTTAAACCTATGATTTCCATTGATAAACATCCCCTTGAGAACCTTTTTGACTGGTGAAGATATGCAAGTGATAAAAACATTTTAAATATTTTATGTAATTTGTATTATAAATATTCTTTCTTCAAATATTAGAATAGATTCTAATGTTTTAACACAGCAATTCATCTAAACTTTTCAACTTTTTGAAGGTTATTTAAGGCTAACAGCAATTGACTTAAACATAAGTCATATACTTATCCATAAAACAAAGCACTTGGCTGCAACTGTGAATCACTGAAGGAAAACTCTATGCCCTAATTGATCATGCCCCAAGCTGGTGACTCAGGTTTCAGTCTCATTGCAGTTAATGTGTTCAAATTAATTATAAGAGTACTAAAATTTAAGACTATTGTATCAAACATTCTCAGCTAAAATAAAATCTCATTAAAGAATCCATAGAATGCCTAGCTTTGAGCAATGCTACTTTCCAGGGAACGCATTAAGATAAAATGTGAAGTGCACATTAATGTAAATAAGGTAACCTGTTTATGGGATTATTTTAAAATTGGGTTTGCCAGTCAAAAATAGTTTCAGAAGAGTTGATCTATAGACTTATATAAAATAGCAATCTTAGCAATATCTGAGAAACTCCTCTGGCATCTGAAACAGGCAATTTGGAAATTCTGTTAGGGTCAGATTATATACACATTCATACACACAAATTCCACCTATAAAATTACATATAATTTTTTGAACCCATTTGAAGAAAAAGTGTGTTCAAATTTCTACTTTGAATGGTAGACACAGACTTATTTCATGTCTACATTATACATAAAAGATATTTTTTCATTTTCAGTTATTTTGCATTTTTCAAGAGCAATGTAAAGCCTTTCTAAAATATGAAAATTTAGATGTTAATGACACACAACTTATGAGCAGTATTAATGATTACAGTTTCCGTTAATAGTATAGTAACAAAATCATTAAAATATTGTAGTTTAGGGGGACCTCATACCATCAAGAAAGCAGTGCCGGGAGCAGAGCGCATCCTTTGGACCGGGGTCCCTGCGCAGAGAAGCTCCTAGTCTGGGGGAACACTGACGAGAAGGCTGAGAGAGAGAAAGCCTTCCCCTGGAGTTGACACCCTGAATTTGGACTTTTAGCCTACTTTACTATAAGGAAATAAACTTCTCTTCGTTAAAACCATCCACTTGTGGTACTTCTGTTAAAGCAGCATTAGATGACTAAGACAGAATTTGGTACCGAGAGAGTGGGGTGCTGCTCTAACAGATACCTAAAATGTGGAAGCGGTTTTAAAACTGTGAATGGATACACGTGCGGCAGTGACAGAGGACCAGCAGCAGCAGAGAACCTACAGCAGCAGAGAAGCAACAGCGGCAGAGAACCAACGGCAGCAGAACCAGGAGACGGGTGAAAATTGGCGCTGGAGCCGACCCACGGAGCGAGAGACCTGAGTGCCTGTGAGCAGGAGGTTTCCTGGCGGAGTGGGGTGCCTCTGGGCACTTATTGGTGGAGCTAGGCTTGCCAACCCACGGAGCGAGGGAGCCGAGTGCCTGTGAGCAGACTTCCTGGTGGAGTGGGGTGCCTCTGGGCACTTACCGGTGGAGCTACTGAGCTTTGGAACACTTGCCCCAGCAGGGCAGATGCGGGCATGAGGCCTGAGGGCCGAGAGGCCATAGGAAGCAGAAGCTGAAGAGACAAGGGACATAAGAAGCCGAGCTGCTTCAGTCTCAAAACGTATGGCCATGACCTCAGGAGTTTCAAAGGGTGGAGCCATGGCCTCTGGTGTTTCTAAGGGTGGAGTTGTCACTCTAATGGACTAGGAAAATGGAGTGCCTAAAGCCAAGGGAGCAGAGATGCTGTCCCAGTGGGCCTGGAAGGCGGAGCTGAAGCCCAGGGCCGACAGGCCTCCACTCAAAATCCAGAAACAGTGGCCAATACCTAGAGTCTGGAGGACAGGGCCATTGTGTAAATTGTCTCAGAGAACAGAGGATTATTTTCAAAGCCTTGAGGGCTGATGTAATGTGTTCTGCTGACTTGCTTGGTGCCTGTTATCACTTCTTTTCCCCTAGTTTCTCCCATTTGTAATGGAAATGTCTAGCTTATGCCTGTTCTGCCATTGTACCTTTGGAAGCAGATAACTTGTATTCTAGATTTCACAGATGAAGAGGAATTTTTGGATTTTGGACTTGGAGTTAAGACTTTTGCTATGATATGGTGGGGTAAATATGTTTTGCATGTTGCAATGATGTGATTTTTTGGGGGCCAAAGGGTGGAATGTCATGGTTTGAATTATGTCCTCCAAAAAATGTGTGTATCAATTTGGCCAGGCCATGATTCCTGGTATTGTGTGATCTCCCTGTATGTTGTAAACCTGCCTCTATGATGTTAATGAGGGAGGATGGGTGGCAGTTGTGTTAGTAAGGCAGGACCTGGCCTACAAGACTGGATTGTGTCCTGAGGCAATCTCTTGAGATATAAAAGACAGAAGTGAGCAGTGAGACAGGGGGACCCCATACCATCAAGGAAGCAGTGCCGGGAGCAGAGCATATCCTTTGGACTGGGGTCCCTGCACTGAGAAGCTCCTAGTCCAGGGGAACACTGATGAGAAGGCCGAGAGAGAGAAAACCTCCACCTGGAGCTGACGCCCTGAACTTGGACTTTTAGCCTACTTTACTGTAAGGAAATAAACTTCTCTTCGTTAAAACCATCCACTTGTGGTACTTCTGTTAAAGCAGCACTAGATGACTATGACAGGCCTCAAGGAGGAGAATGAAGGAACTTCAATTAACAACCCCAGGTGAGCTCCCAGCTCATAGCTCGTATAAATTACCAGCCATATGACTAAGCCATCTTGGATATTCTAGCCCAGTTGAGCCCAGATGACTGTAGCCACAGCTGATATTACATGGAGCTGAAGAACCACAGAGCTGAGCTCAGTCAACCTATAGAATGGTGAGAGATGATAAAATGGTTGTTGTTTTAATCCACGAAGTGTTGGGGTTGTTTGTTAAGCAGCAGTAGTTAGAAGAAATAAAACTATAGGGAATAACATGGAGGAATCTGGAGGATATTATGCTGAGTGAAATAAGTCAATCACAAAGGAATAAATAGTGTATGGTATCACTTTAATAAAATGCTAAGAATAGGTTTACTCACTGAAAGCAACAGTCTTTGATGGTTACCAGGGATGGGAAAGGGAGGGAGGGAGAATCACTTACTAGACAGTAGACACATGTTAATTCTGGTGAAGGGAAAAGCAATACACAATATGGGGGAAGTCAGTACAACGTGACCAAGGCAAATGAAGACACTGAGAGGTATGCAAGAATAAAGGACAACTACGGTAATGACTATACCATATATAAGCCTGCAACAACAGTAATAACAACCTAAAATCTATGCGTGGTTACACAGGTAGATATGTATGCTATATAGATGTAGGAGAGCACGTGGGAACGCATGCATGTGCATATATGGGCATAGTTGTGGGTTATTGATATACATATTCATATTGATGCATGTATATTTGTATAAATAATAGATCACATAAGGGGCACAGTTATGGAAACTTCTTAGATATATCCAAACACTTCACAGGACTGAATTACTGGGCTTGAAGGTTAAGGACCATAGTCTTGGGGGACATCTAGTTCAATTGGTATAACATAGTTCATAAAGATAATGTTCTATATCCCAGTTTGGTTGAGTAGTGTCTGGGGTCTTAAAAGCTTGTGAGCGGCCATCTCAGATACAACTATTGGTCTCTTCCTATCCAGAGCAAAGGAGAGTGAAGGAAACCAAAGACTCAAGAAGAAATGAGTCCAAAAGACTAGTGGCCTACACAAACCAGACTCCTCTAGCCTGAGACCAGAAGAACTAGATGGTGCCCAGCTACTATTACCAACCACTCTGACCAGGGACACAACAGAAGGTCCTGGTTAGAACAGGAGAAAAATGTAGAACAAAACTCAAATTCATAAAAAGGCTAGACTTACTGGACTGATAGAGACTAGAGGAACCTCCAAAACTATCACCCTTTCAAATTGGAACTGAAGCCACTCCTGGAGGTCACCTTTCAGCTGAATAATAGATTGGCCTACAATATAAACAATAAAACCTGTGAGGAATGTGCTCCTTAGAACTATCAACAAGACCAAATGGGCAGCATGTGTCCAAAAGCAAAGATAAGAAGGCAAGGAGGGGCAGGGAACTGGAGGGATGGAAATAGGGAAGGCAGGGTGGAAATGAGGAGAGTGCTGACACATTGCAGGGATAGCAACCAATGTCACAGAACAATTTGTATATGAATGGTTGAAAGGGAAACTAATTTGCTGTGTAAACTTTCACCTAAAGCACTATAAAATATTAAAAAATAGAACAAAAAACACATTAATTTTCCTCCTAAAATCTTTAAAGAGAGAAGCAAGCCATAGCAGGAAAATGGCCTTAAAAGATCATGGCAATTTATGTCTTCTACCAAATAATAATAATAATAGCAATAGGGAGTCCATCTTGGGCTTATAAGAAAAAATGACTTCCTAACAAAGGGATTATCTGATTATAAACCTGGCAGAATTCACAAGGAAATCAACATTTCGTTACTGAAATTGTTAAGCACAATTATGTTAATCATTTGGAACCAGATGAACTCTAGACTCTTCTAACCCTAAGTCCCTGGCTGTATGGACTGTTTTCCTGTCACTAATCTATCTTTAGGATTTTCAAACATAAATCCTTCAATATTAGCTTGTAAAATATATATATATATATATATATATATATATATATATATATATATATATATATTGTAGTTTAGAAATTAATTTGTTATGAGTGGTCTTAAAAATACCTCTTAAAGTATTTCCACCAACAGGACCTCACAAGAATGAATTTTTACACTCAGGGGTGATACTGTCTCCATTTAGAGCTCAGCTGCTAACCAAACGTCGACAGTTCAAATCTATCAGCTGCTCCTTGGAAACCCTATGGGGCAGTTCCACTCTGTCCTATGGGGTCACTTTGAGTCAGAATCGACTAGATGGCAATGGTTTTTTTTTTTTTTTTTCGGTATATGCCATATGATAGTAAGGTCTTAAAAAATAATCACAGAACCCCAAGCGTATGGCCCCCAGACACCTTTTTAACTCAGTACTGAAGTCACTCCTGAGGTTCACCCTTCAGCCAAAGACTAGACAGGCCCATAAAACAAAACGAGACTGAATGGGCACACCAACCCAGGGGCAAGGACGAGAGGGCAGGAGAGGAAAGGAAAGCTGGTAATGGGGAACCCAAGGTCAAGAAGGGGAGAGTGTTGACATGTCGTGGAGTTCGCAACCAATGTCACAAAACAATACATGTATTAACTGTTTAATGAGAAACTAATTTGCTCTACAAACCTTCATCTAAAGCATGCACGCATATCCAAAACAAACCAGAAAAAAATAACGGAATGTTAGCAGTGATTAGTCCCTGAATCATTTTTATTTTCATCTTCATATCTTATTTATTCTCCAAATTTTCTATCATAAGCATGTACTGCATTTATAATTTTTAAAGATGTAATTAAGATAATAATGATGACCATGTTAACTGTAGACATCATAATTAAACCAAAATTTTTTGGTCTTGATATCTAACTAAATATCTAGACAAGCTGTACTGAAGAAACAACAGAATTTCTCAGTTCATATAAAATTATCTATGTTTATACATATTTACTTTTTTTTAGCTTAGATACCTAAAACATTTACAATGTACTAAGTGCAGTACTTACAGGTAAGAATGCTTAATGCACTTCTGAAAGTTTTGACACTTTCTAGGATGCTATAATGATAGAACATGACAGAAACCATACCCACCCCACACTGGCTTTTTTTTGTTGTTGTTGTTATAGGAAGAGTAATGACCACACAAAGGGTTTAATCATAACACAGAAAAATATAATACTTTTTTTTTTTTTCTTGTGAATGCTGATATGAAATTTCTGAAAATCTGGCTTTATTCACAGTACAGAATACTTTGATATGGTAGTTACTTTATTTGTGGGCTAATTTAAAATCACATAAATATGCTATAATAAAGAGATAAAAATAGGCCTCAAAGGCAAAAAGCTTAATACTGATTTTTCAGCTCAAAGAAAAATGAAGATCTCTAACTCCTTTCAGTTTGCATATTGAAAAAGATTATTTGTAATTAAAATGCTAACAGATAAAATTATTTAGCGGCAGCTCAGCCACCACGGCATATAAAAGATTTGGCACTGTGGGAGTCTCAACAGCTGCTAACTGTATCCAGCCTCACACTGACTTAATATATGATGAAGAAAATGAAGGGACCTTAAAATGAAATTAAAAAAAAAAAAAATGCAAATAGAACTGATTATACAAAGAAAGAACATGAAGCAAAGTTTGAAAGAAAATGATAGGGTATTTAAACTATAGTTTACAACAACATTATTTATGTGAAGCAGAAGCTTACCAATTGCTTTTTCTGCCATTTATACTCTCTTTCTTTCTCCTCTGTTTTTTTTTTAATACCAGTTGACTTTAACAAGACAGGTCTGAATGTATCATAAGTTAATTCTTTATCAGTTTTCATACATCATCCTTTACCTTGGTAAATTATGCAAGCTATAAATAAGCTTTAAACAAGCTCTCAATCAGGTTAGAACTGGTTTTCAAATTAAAGAGCCTTCAGTATATTACAAGATGCTGTCATTTTATTACCCCAATCAATTCTGTGTGGCCTGAGGTGGAAGGAAAATGAATACTGTCTTCATTTGCAATGGGTTTATCTATTAAAGCAGGCTCTGGAAATGTAACTGCAGCAATGAATTGAAAGCTAAAGTTATGTTTAACACTAGCAATGCAGGAAATTGCTGCTTCTTAGCAAAGCTGAAGTTTCAACTTAAAAAAAAATTCTTTAATGTGAAAAATAAAGAAAAATTAACTTGGTTATGTTTATATATAAAGAGCATTTCAAAAAACTGTAGTTAAGCCAGTACATTAAAATAATTTTAAATGGCCTTCAAATAAAAAAATGAAAACACACGGATGTGCTGTTTTCAGTGTTTCAGAAATATTAAACAATTAAAAAAAAACATATATTTCACTTTTATCTTAAAGAAAACCACCTCATTTCTTTTTCCTGTGGACATATGCACCTAAATAAAAAAGTAAACTAGATGCTGGTCAGGCTCATCCTCACTCTAAAACACAGATTCTAAAACACAGGTAAAATAACCAAAAAAGCCCTATTAAGTAGTACTATTTATTATTGTCTCCATTTTAAAAAATGAGAAAACTGAGGCACTGAGTAATTGAGTCACTTGTCCAAGTTTTTAGTTAGCTAGAATCATTTGATTTTGAGTCAGTAACCTTGAAGGTGACTACTTGGCTAAGAGTACAGGGACACTAAGTATACCTAAGAGACTAATTTCTCAGGAAACATTGCACCAAAGTAGTAATGAGAGATGGAGAAGAGGAAATAAAATCAAGTTTAGAAGTTTTAGAATTACGGTTTATCAGGTGAAGACAAATGGATCCCAGTGGCAGTGAACGAAGACATAGGCATGTTTATGTGTAAGTACTCATATAACACAAAGATGCTTTAGGTCTTTTGACAGTTTTCTTGGGACTGTTTCTCTATTTGATCACTCACTTGTGTATCTTTCTGTAGTTTGAGTTGGCTCATGTTCTTGCAAAATGTTTTTTTACAGACATCTATATTTCACCACTAAACTTGTTTTTAATCACTGAACAGAATTAATGATATTTTGAACTAATAAATTACTGGTTGGGGCATAGCTTTATTTCCCCCACACTCTTCTACAAATTAAAACTTCCTTTTCTATCAGTGTAACTGTTGTGTTAGAAGGTAAGCATCCAGAAGGAATTATTTCATAATATAATGTGTGCACTATAATACAACCCTATATAAAATATAACCCTATATAATCCTGAAGAAGTCCTGGCACAGAAGTTGTTGGGCTGCTATCTGAAAGGTCAGCAGTTTGAACCTAACAGCCACTCAGTGAGAGAAATATGTGACAATCTTCTTCCGTAAAGATTATAGCCTTGGAAACCCTATCGGGCAGTTTTACTCTGTCCTATAGGGTCACTTTGAGCCCTAGTGGCACAGTGGTTAAGAGCTCCGCTGCTAACCAAAAGGTTAGCAGCCTGAATCCACCAGCTGCTCCTTGGAAACTCTATGGGGCAGTTCTACTCTGCCCTATAGGGTCACTATGAGTCAAAATCGACTTGAAGGCCCTGCGTTTGGCTTTTTTGGTTTTATAAAGCCCTGAGGTTAACCTGAGGTTACTTCCCTGAGTCTCATGTTCCTTATCTATAAAATAAAGCACTTGGACTAAATCATCATTTTCAAGTTATTTAACCCTGTAAGTAGGTAGTGAAATCAATTTAGTGGATACTGATGAGCATTCTTTTTATCTTAAAAGAAAGGAACAAACCAGAAGCATGCTTTTATTGCATAAAATCTTTAACTTATATATAAATATGAAATAAAGTTCCCACTGAAAATATTTTTAAGTCACTATTTTAAAGGATTGAACGCACTGAACACGAATGATCAAAGGCCAGATGAGTTGCAGGATGACAGGACATCAGCCATGAAGAAAGCACAAGGTCATTAAAAAGAAAGAGAAGAAAAAAAGATCAAAATAGATGTCAGAAGAGACTCTAAAACTTACTCTTGAACATAGAGTAGCTAAAGCGAAAGAACTGATGAAATAAAAGAGCTGAACAGGAGATTTCAAAGAGCAGGTCAAGAAGACAAAGTAAAGTATTATAATGAAATGTGCAAAGACCTGGAGTTAGAAAACCAAAAGGGAAGAATACGCTCAGCATTTCTCAAGCTGAAAGAACTGAAGAAAAAATCCAAGCCTCAAGTCGCAATTTTAAAGGATTCTATGAGCAAATAACTGAATGACACAGGATGCATCAAAAGAAGATGGAAGAAAAACACAGAGACACTGTACCAAAAAGAACTGGTCAACATTCAACCATTTCAGAAGGCAGCATATGATCAAGAACTGACAGTACTGAAGGAAGAAGTCCAATTTGCACTGAAGTCATTCACGAAAAACAAGGCTCCAGGAATTGATGGAGTACCAATTGAGGTGTTTCAACAAATGGATGCAGTGCTGGAAGCACTCACTCATCTATGCCAAGAAATTTGGAAGACAGCTACCTGGCCAACCGACTAGGAGAGATTCATATACATGCTTATTTCAAAAAAAGATGATCCAAAAGAATGTGGAAATTATCAAATAATATCATATACATGTAAAATTATGCCAATAATTCAAAAATGGTTGCAGCAATACATTGACAGGGAACTGCCAGAAATTCAAGCCAGATTCAGAAGAGGTTGTGGGACAAGGGATATCATTGCTGATACCAGATGGATCTTGACTGAAAGCAGAGAATACCAGAAAGATGTTTACCTTTGTTTTATTGACTATGCAAAGGCATTCAATTGCATAGATCATAACAAATTGTCCCTGGAGAAGGACATCATTCTTGGTAAAGCAGAGGGTCAGCAAAAAAGAGATGGACTGACTCAATGGCTACAATAATGGGCTCAAACATCAACCATTGTGAGGATGGTGCAGGACCAGGCAGTATTTCTTTCTGTTGTACACAGAGTCACTAACAACTCAATGGTACCTAGCAACAATAGTCTAAAGGATATCTCAGGTCCACTTTGGCTATTAAATTCTAAAATTCTGTGTTATCCAGCCATCAAGACAAATGAAATTCTGATACATGCTATGACATGGATGAACCTTAAAAATATTATGCTGAGTGAAAAAAGTCAGACTTAAAAGGACAAACATTGTATGATCCCACTTACATGGAACATCCAGAATAGGCAAATGCATAGAGATCAAAGTTTATTAGTGGTTACCAGGGGCGAATGGGAGGGAGGGAAAAAGGGAGTCATTGCTTAAGGGGCACTGAGTTTCTGTTAAGGGTGATCAAAAAAAATTGCAAAGAGATAGTGGTAATGGTTGCACACAAGGTGAATGTAATTCGCATCACTGAATTTTAAATGTAAAAACGGTTGACATGACAAATGTTTTGTTATTAGTATTTTACCACAATAAAAAAATTATATAATTCTCATAGTTTATAAGCCATACCTTCAAACAGAAAGAGGCAAAATCTTTACATGCTTCCTAAAAATGTTTAGAATTTTTAAAGATCTTTCCTGGTTTAACAATATAGGCAGTACTTAATTTCCAAAAGTTACATCCTGTAAGTCATATGATATGGTGATTATCTGGAACTCAGAACATCCCCAGAAATCCTTTAAGTGCGTTTCAGCCCAATTACAAAGCCTACTTCAAATTCTAACTCCTGAAAAGAAGAGAAACAAGTACACCATTTCCTAGGCATTGGCTAGTCCTGGAAAAAGGATGAAAGAGGTGAGGCTGAGTGTCTTTATAACTAAGTCATTAATATCCTTCAATCCCACACTCTGGTACCTAATCGTGGTCAGTCTTTGCTCTAAAAATACTTCAAACTCCAAAATTATTTCCCACAAACTATTGTACAAATTAAGACTTCCTTTTCTATCAATTTAACTGTTGTGTTAGAAGTTAAGTGTCCAGAGGGAATTGTTTCATGATATAATAATGTGTGCACTAAAATAAAATGATGGTGTCTGCCTTTGTAAGAAGATAATCCAAATGTATAATTAGCAGGACTTCAGGCAGCTGAAAAGTTGAATGTAAGAACCTTGCCCTCAGGTCTACGTGGCAAGTTCTATTTTGGGAAAGGAATGCCTTGCTTGGGAAGATGCTCTGGAGATTAGCCTTTTCTGTCTTCCTCTCACCCCTGAAATTCTCTAAAGAGTTTCAAATAGATCTTCAGTGGCTACAAACCCATGACACAATATTTACAGCCTTTTATGATATCGTCTCAACTACCTTCCCAACCATGGTGTATTAAAAACATATTAGTAACTATTTTTATTACAATTACTACTTTTCAACTATTATGAAGTTTCTTCCATACAAATTGTACATACTCTCCCTCCTATCTGTTGCCGTTGAGTCGATTCCAACTCATAGTGATCCTATAGGACAGAGTAGGACTTCCCCATAGGGTTTCTAAAGAGATGCTGGTGGATTCGAACTGCTGACCTTTTGGCTAGCAGCTGAGCCCGTAACCACTACGCCATCAGGGCTTCCTCATGTTATCTTAAATATCAAAAAATCCTCTGAATTATGGTAGCATTATATTTCCCTAGCTTCTTAAAGGTAACTTTGACCATATACTTTGTGGAATGTGAGCTGGAGTATTATGTGTCCATTTCCAGATTAGATTTTCAAAGGTCAGGGTGAATTTGACTATTTCCTGCTACAGTGCTGTGGACCACTTACGTTGACATAAAACTTCCGTCAGCTTGTGTCCCCAAGTGACTATGATGAACTGAGCTGCTATGTAAACCAGTATCGACATGTTGCTAAGTGAATGAAAAATCAACTTGTGTTGTGTTAAACCACTGAAATTTTGGGATTGTTTTTGTTGCTGCATAATCTAGCCTATCCTGATTTATGTACCTATTTATTTATTTATGTACCTATTGATTCCTACCTAAGCTTCACAATTCTGTTTAAATGCCATAGTATTCAGATTGGGGGGGGGGGGAGACTAAAAGCAATTTTCGCAGTGTCTCAATTCTTACACTATCTTATCTGCATCTTTTAACGACATCCAACACTTAAAATCTTATAATTATATGCACACTGTCTTATCTATCCTACTCGTGCATAAGTTTTTTAAGGGCAAGATTCATGTCTGATTCTCTTAACAGATCTCAAGCACCTACCAGAGTACATGGCATACCTTTTGAGTACCATACCAATTTTTATTTGATAAAAATAAGACCCCTATCACAGACACACTGATAGACACATCAGGAAAAAGACAATTTCTGTATAAATAAAAAGGCCACTGTTTCTTCTCAAATTTTTTGTGCAAGAAATATGAAATAGAAATTTCTTTTCAGATTAGTTTTACACTTTTTGGACAACCTCAGTGTTCTTCATTCTGTAGGAGAGAGTTCTTTTTCTTTAATTTAAAACTGTATCTCTTCCAAAGAAATCTACTATAATCAATATTAAAAAACAAACAAAACCCAAAACCATTGCCATCAAGTATATTCCGACTCATGGCAACCCTATGTGTTACAGAGTAGAATTGCTCCATAGAGTTTTCTTGGCTGTAATCCTTACGGAAGCAGATCGTCCATGGTGTAGATGGATTGCTTGAAACTGCTAACCTTTAGGTTAACAGTCTATCACAAAACACTTGAGCCACCCAACGACATTTCCTATAATCAAAGTTGTTATTGTGTGCCATGGAGTCGATTCCGACTCATAGTGACCCTACAGGACAGAGCAGAGCTGCCTCATAGGACTTCCAAGGCTATAAATCTTTACCAAAGCAAACTGTCTGCCACATCTTTCTTCTGCAGGGAAGGTGGTGGGTTCAAACCACGGACATCTCAAAGCACTTAACCACTATGCCACCAGGGCACCTTGCTATGATCAATGTTGTTGTTAGGTGCCCTCGAGTTAGCTTGGACTCATAGCGACCCTGTGTACAAAAGAACAAAACACTGCCTGTCCTGCACCATCTTCACAATCATTACTATGTTTGAGCCCACTGTTGCAACCACTGTTCAATACATTGTGAAGGGTCTTCCTCTTTATCGCTGACCCTCTACCTTACCAAGCATGATGTCTTTCTCCAGGGACTGGTCCTTCCTGATATGTTCAAAATACGTGAGACAAAGTCTCATCATCCTTGCTTCCAAGGAACACTCTGGCTGTATTTCTTCCAAGACAGCCTTGTTTGTTCTTCTGGCAGTCTATGGTATATTCAATATTCTTCGCCAACACCATAATTCAAAGACATCAATTCTTCTGTTCTCCTTATTCAAAGTACAGCATTCACATGCTTATGAGGCAGTTGAAAATATCTTGGCTTGGGTCAGGCGAACCTTGGTCCTGAAAGTGACACCTTTGCTTTTAACGCTTTAAAGAGGACTTTTGCGGATTTGGCAATGCAATATGTCATTTGATTTCCTGACTGCTGCATCCATGGGCATTGATCATGGATCCGAGTGAAATGAAATCCTTGACAACTTCAATATTTCTTCCGTTTATCATGACATTGCTTATTGGTCCAGTTGCGAGTATTTTTGTTTTCTTTATGTTAAGGTGTAATCCATACTGAAGGCTGTAGTCTTTGATCTTCATCAGTAAGTGCTTCAAATCCTCTTCACTTTCAGCAGTCAGGGTTGCGTAATCTGCATATCGCAGGCTGTTAACGAGTCTTCCTCCAATCCTGATGCTGAGTTTCTCACATTATCTGCTCAGCCTACAGACTGAATAAGTATGGTGAAAGGATGCAACCCTGACTCACATCTTGACTTTAAACTATGCAATATCACCTTGTTCTGTTCGAATGATTGCCTCTTGGTCTATGTACAGGTTCCACATGAGCACAATTAAGTGCTCTGGAATTCCCATTCTTCACAATGTTATCCATAATATGTTATGATCCACACATTCGAATGCCTTTGTATAGTCAATAAAGGTAAACAGCTTTCTGGTATTCTCTGCTTTCAGTCAAGATAATCAATATGTACTCTTAAATGTTAACAACAGAAATGTTGAGTGAGCTATATAGGACCAGAAACTATTCTAAGTAAGGATATGATTTTAAACTTGCTGAACACGTATTTTATGTCTCTTACTCTTAGTCTTTTCTGCATTATTTGGGTCATAGCAGACAGAAATTTTATGTTTCAAACATTGTTTGTTGTTTCAATAAATAGCCTTGGGGCTCTAAAGCAAAAACTAGAATTTGTACCACTTTCACTGCATTCAGCAAAATAAAAGTTTAAAACATAATTTCAGTTACAACTAATAAGGAAACAGGCTCGCAGTAGAGAACTACTAAGAGTAATTTTAAATCTATCTTAGAAAAAAAGATGTGTAATATACCAGGCCCCTTATCTTCAAGTAAGTATGAGAGAAATATTCTCTGCCATAAAAGAGTTTGCAGTCTAGCTGGTAAAAAGAACTCAGACATAATAAATGAATAACAATACAAAGAAACATCTGCCGAATGCCCAAATGAACAGCCTAGCAAAAAGTGAAAAAGAAATTTATTGCAGTCCTAAGGATTGTGGGGAAAACTGGGATTTAAGCTGGGCATAAAATAAAAACAAAATACCTGATGATAAGGGGCTTCTTGTAAGAGTACTGAGAGAGACTTATATCTATAATATTAGCATGAGGCCAGATTACTGATGGTCTTGAAAGTCAGGGAAAAAAAAGAAAAAGAAAAAAAAACTGGCATCTATCCTATAGTATGAACAATGGAAGCTCCTTCCTTGAATTTCAGATCTAGAAAAACGTGAAAAATGATCTTTCAAAAAAAAGTTTGTAGAACAGCTTAATGGGAAGGGTAACTTAGGTTTGGAGAGAAAGGAGATTCTGGAATAAAGAACAGAGGCAAGTGGCACTTTTTTTCCCCTCTCTAAGGCAGGAAATAAGAGACTGAGGTAGGGAAAGTAACAAAGCCTATTTTAAGGTTGAGAGGACATAAGAATACATCTCTTTTCTCCTCAGTGGGGAAGAGATGAGGTTATCTTGAAAAAGTGAGGGTGCTAGGAATAAAACTGAAGACTTGAGATATGTGGTGGCAAAGATTTGGAATGATTGCTGTGAAAAATCTGATACAGAGCTCACAAAAGACAGCAATGAGGCCTGGTTCAGGTTAAAATTGGAAGGAGGTTGGTAGCCTCAAGGTGTTAAGACGAGTTGAGGAATTGGTACAAAGTATTTGAAGGAGTAAAGAAGTGATAACTAGGGGGAAAAAGAAAAAAAGAGATCATGTTTTGAGTCATAGTGATAGGGTATTTGACATAATCACATTAAAGGACCCATGGGTGGGTGAACTTGTATTTCTCATAAGTGGCATAAAATGTTTATTTTCTAAAGATATGCATGAAGAAAACAACATTCTCTTTAAAGTCTCTCTCCCACAAAAATCGGTCTGGTAACCCAACAAAGAAAAAGCCTGAAGAATGAGGAAAGGTGAGACTGGAGACTCAGGATTCCTTTAGAAGAAGTGCTTTAAACAGAGCTTGTCACATGAGAGGGATTTTGTGAAAACTACTCAGAAAATTTGTCCCCTAGAACTGTGGAAGATATAGAGACCGGGTGGTGATTCATGTCTGTCTAGCTGTAGTGGTGGAGCAAAAGAAAAATTTGGGGGAGCCATTTGACCTAAGAGTTTAATATCCAGAATACATAATGAGTTCCTATAACTTAACAATAAAAAGACAAACAATCCAATCAAAAAATGAGTAAAGGATTTGAAAAAACATTTTACCAAAGAAGATACATAAATAGCCAACAAGCACATGAAAAGATGCTCAACACCATTAGTCAACAGGGAAATGCGAATCAAAACCACAATGAGATGGTTATGATCAAAAAAAGAGAAAGCAACAAATGTTGGCAAAGATGTGGGGAAATGCAACCATGATCCATTGCTGGCGGGACTGTAAAATGGTATAGCCACTATGGAAAAAGGTCTGGCAATTCCTAAAAAAAGTTAAACGTAAAATTATCATATGATCCAGCAATTCCACTCTTAGGTGTATACCTAAAAAATTAAAAGCTGGAACAAAAACTGATACTTGTACACCAATGTTCATTGCAGCACTATTTACAATAGTTAAAAGGTAGAAACAACCTAAATGCCCATCGACAGATGAATGGATAAATAAAATGTGGTATATACATACAATGGAATATTACTCAGCCATAAAAGAAATGACGTTCTGATACATGATGCAACATGGCTGAACTTGAAAACACTATGCTGAGTGAAGTAAGTCAGACATAAAAGACAAATAATTTATGAAATATCATTATAATACAAATATATCGCAAAACATGGAACATCTAGAATAGGCAAATGCATAGAGACCAAAGTTCATTAGTAGTTATCAGGGGCAGGAAGGAGTGGGAAAGAAACAGACATTGCTTTAGGGGGCACTGAGTTTCTGTTAAGGGTGACGGAAAAATTTGAAAATGCATAGTGGTGACTCTTGCACAGTAAGATGGAAGTAATTACTGTCACTGAATTGTACATATAAAAAAACATTGAAATGACAAATGTTTTGCTATATATGTTTACTACAATTAAGAAAAAAGAAATGGAGAATTAAGATAGTATTTAATATAGTTGTTAAGGTGTAAATAGCTTAAGGCTTCAACATCATCATTGAGTGTCACAGGGAAAGTTAGGAAAATGTCTAAATTGTACTGCATTTGGCCTTTTTCTTAAAGGGTACAGAATGTTTTATAAAAGAATCCACTTCATTCACACTCCTAAAATAACCTGAAGCTGAAAAAAAATAACTGATGATAATTTAACTAATGATCTGATACTGAGCTAAATTTTAAACTGGGTTACTGAGTAATGATTTTTTTGTGCTTGTTGTTGGTGTATATTTGAAACTGCTCTATTTTAAATAAGGAAATAATGCTGAAATACCTTATGCCCATGACTAGCTTGAAGCTACCCATATAGCTGTACTCTGGAAACCGATTTACAAATATTTGATAATTTAAATTTAGAAACCTGATTTTAGAAATATAACCTAGAGAATACTAGTTGTCTTTAAGAGTTGAAAGAACAGTTCAGCCCCTCAAGAACACAGAAGTGAACGTTTCTAATAAAAATGCTTTGATGCAGCTTGAACTTTTCAAAGGGATTTAAAAAAATTTTAACCTCTGTAAGCGTGCATTAAAAAGTTTTCAAACCAGCGAAGCAGATAATCATTTGCAGCCATTATTGAAGGTACATCAAACAAAAAACCAACTTAACTTTATTGAAGATATAACATTATGACATAAACCTTTAAGAAACCTTCAGAGAAAACATTAAAATATCTTGCATCTTGGGTGACCAGAGTTTAGACTTAGCATATGAATATATCCAGATGGAAAAAACAACACAAAACAATATACTGAAGTTACAATAACTTGTGGAAGTTCGAAATCACAAAAGAACCTAGAAGGCTAAGTCATTGGTAAATACAGCATAGAGTGAAAACAGTTATATAATGACCTTGACCTGTCAGTGAGAAGGAAACCAACTTTACTTGTAATAGGTGATGTAGTACCTTCATATGGAGCCCTGGTAACACAGAGGTTAAGCACTTGGCTGTTAACCAAAAGGTCTGCAGTTCAAACCTGCTCCGTGGGAGAAAGATGTGGCAGTCTGCTTCTGTAAAGATTTACAGCCTTGGAAACCTTATGGGGCACTTCTACTCTGTCCAATAGGGCCACTATGAATCAGAATCGACTTACAGCAAAGGGTTTGGTTTGGTATGTAGTACTTTCATACTCTTTGAGTAAAAGACAAAAAAAAATTAACAATAAAATTAATTTTCAGCAAAAGAATTAACCCAAATGAGTTTAACTGCACTACAATCAGTATTTAATCCACTTACAAAGAAGATACTGTTTTCAAATAAGAGGAATTTTTACTACAGGAGAATACTGATATTGAAAAAAAGATATAAAATCATCCATTTGGTACACAAAGTGGTTGACACTACACAAATCAGAATGTTTTTAAACTATCTTTGCATAGAGATTGAATGTGGCTGGTTTTCGTTTCCTCATACAATACAGGTTTTCAAATTTCACAACTCATGACAAACATAAAGTAGTATTTGCCTCAGCTAAAATCAAAAGAAACAAAAAAATCACTTTCTTATCCCTTTTCCTTCATCTCTCACCAAGCTCAATAGATTACTTTCTGCTGTGTCTACATAAATCATCCATACTATCAAGGACCAGTTCCTTTAACAGAGTTACTTATTGCAGTGAATTTTAGGAAGAAAGGGTCTTGAGGAGTTATAGCCCATCTTCCTTCCACACCTTCAGTGGGACGATCTTTAATCAATTTATTTAAGTATTATTTCCAAGTTTTACTCCCCTATTCATCAGAAAGATCAAAACAGATCCCAATTAACAATAAAAGTTTCCTTTTATTCTTTTTCTATTATTAATGCCATTTATAATACAAAAATTACTGAGTTTCTACACTGTGAAAATTAGTGGCTTTAGGTCAGAAACTAAGAATTTTTTTACAACAAGGAATAGAAAATACATTATTTCAACACACAAAAGCAAACTTCTAAGAACACAGGTTCTGGAGTCAGATATATGTGAGTTTGAATCCTTATTATACCACTTATTAGTTGTGCAATCTTTAACTTCTCTTAATCTCTCTCTTTTTTTTTTTTTCTCTACTGCACAAAGGAGATAAAAAGAGAACCCACCATAAAGGCTGCAGTGAGGATTAAATGAGATTATCCATTCTAAAAGCTTAGATAATGCCAGGCATATAGTGATACTCAGTAAATGCTAATTGTTATTAATTATTAGTAGCATAATACTTATTTTTAAAATATTCATATTCTTTGACCCAGCAATTATACTTAGAGTTGTTAATTCTGTACTCTTGTCCTCCAGACTTGCTGGAGTTGAAAATCCTTAAAGATTTCACCTCAAAGGCCCCATGTGAAATGCCTACCACTTTTGACTCATTGATATGCACAAACATTTCTGCCTTGCACACACATTTTGACTTGCCTGCGTGCTTAGATGTTTTAGCTTAGACAAGTTTAGATTTTTACACATCCTATACATCTTGCTCTCTGCCTGACTTGATAGTATGATCAAAGTATATTAAAGAAATGCTTTGTTTTGTCTTTTTTTTTTTTTCTCTCCACCTTTTGTTTTCTATATAATCTCTGGAGCTTGCCTTAGTTTAGGGGAGCACTTCGTAGTTTTACTGGGACCAAGCTGCCTGATTCATGAATTTTTCCAAAACCAAATTAACTCTATAAATTTACTCATTGTCAGAATTTTTTTTAAACAGTGTATTTGTGCAAAGGAATACTGTACAGCACTTTAACATCATGCTAGAAGAGTATTTAACAACATGGAAAACTGTCACATATACAATTATATGAAAAAAAGCCATTATCATTCCATCAGAGGATATACAAATGGCCAAAAGCACATAAAAAGATGCTCAACTTCATTAGCCATTGTTGTTGCCGTGTGCCGTCCAGCTGATTCGGACTCATAGCGACCCTGTATGACAAAGTAGAATTGCCCTCATAGGGTTTTCTAGGCTGTAATCTTTATGGAGGAGATCATCAGGTCTTTTCTCCTGTGGAATGGTGAGTTCAAACTGCCAACCTTTCGAATAGGAGCCGAGCACTTAACTACTGCACCACCAAGGCTCCCTTTCATTAGCCATTTAAAAAAACCCATTGCCGTCTAGTTGATTCTAACTCATAGCGACCCCATAGGACAGAGTAGAAATAACCCACAGAGTTTCCAAGGAGCGCCTGGTGAACATAAACTGCCAACCTTTTGGTTAGCAGACGTAGCTCTTAACCACTACGCCACCAGGGTTTCCTCAATAGCCATTAGGGAGATCCAAATCAAAACCACACTGATATACCACTGCATCCCTTTGCATGGCTAAGATTTAAAAAAAATAAAAGTAAATAACAAACGTTTATGAGGATGTGGAAAAACTGAACCTCGTTCATTGCTGGTGGAAGAGTAAAACAGTGCAGCTGCTGTGGAAAACAGTCTGACAGTTCCTCAAAAAGTTAAACCTAGAACTACTGTATGACCCAGCAATCCTACTTCTAGGTATACACCCAAGGGACTTGAAAGCAATGATACAAATAGATGTTTGTTCACCAGTGCGCACTGCAGCACTTTTCTCAATAGCCAAAATGTAGAAAAACCCCTAAATATCTATCAACAAATGAATGGATAAAAAAATGTTGTATATACATACAATGGAATATCACTCAGTCATAAGGGAAAAGAAATCCTGATACATGTTTAAACATGCATGAACCTTGAAAACATTATGCTGAGTGAAACAAGTCAATCACAAAAGGACAAATATTGTATGATTCTCACTTATATGAAATACCCAGAATAGGCAAACATATAGAAACCAAAATTTATATTTGGTTACCAGGGGTGGTAAGGAGGGGAAGAGAGAAAAGCATGGTTTAGGAAGCCTTGAATTTCTGTTTATGGTGATGGAAAATTTAGCAAGGCATATCGGTCATCACACATGTGCACAATGCACAACATGATTGATATAACTGGTGTCACTGAACTGTACATGTGAAAAATGTTGACTGAGCAAATGTTGTGTTATATATATATTTTCAAAATAATAAAAAGAAAAGAAAGCCATTATATAACAGAGTATCTAATATGATTACAATTTTTTAAAAGTAAGCTGTAGTAGGATATACTAACAAAATATAAGCAGAGATATAATGCCTTAAATGCTGTAATTGGAGTAATTTAAAATATTTTTCTTCTTTGTGTGTGTTTTTTAATTTTCCAAATACTCTACAATGACCAATTACATTGTGATAAGAGGGTCGGGGGGGAACCACACATACACACAATTCATATAATTTTCTTTTTTCTGACTCCAACCTTCTCCAAAAGAGCACAGTTAGAGGAAAAAAAAAAAAAAAAAAGTGAAGAGAAAAACAATGAAAGGCATATATTTTTTAAAACAAGATTTATAGAAAGTACATTAGTTTTATTATCTTAAAAAAAAAAAAAAAAACTCTTCCTATTTTGAATTAGCTCTCTAGCTCCAACACCTTAATTACAGCATATTTAATCTTATATCTGTAATAATATATCACTTGGAGTTCAAGTTGATATGTATTCTGCTAATTAAGTAAACACCATTTACACTTTGTAGTAAAAGGAGACTAATAGTGGAAATGGACAACTAAAACTTACCGGTAAATTTATCACTACATTGTGTCTTAATTATAGACAAAAGAATAATACTTTAAAAGGTAAAAAGTCTCTCTCTCGACTAACATTGATTCAGAGAAAGCAGATGGACCATTAAATCCTAAATCTCAAGTTTTCCTGTTGTAACATGGGTTTGGTATTGAGCTTTGGGTATTGATTATCATTTGCACAGAGTGAGAAATGAAGACAAAGAAAACAACCTACAGAAGCCTATCAGAAAGATCAAAAAAATGGTCTGCTAAGAAGGTGGAAAACCAGGAGAGAATAGTGCTCGACAGCAATGGGTTTGGTTTTATATATATATATATAGAGAGAGAGAGAGAGAGAACCAAAACCAAACTCGTTGCCATCAAGTAGATTCCAACTCACAGCGACCCTATACACATACATATATTAGATTTTCTTTACTTTTTATTTTTGTTTCAGTTTCAACTTTATAGTTTTCATTATCTTGGCAAGGAAATAATACTACTCCCTAGACTGTGGTAAATTTATTACCAAATTTCAAGTTACCAAAACATGTCTTCAGTTAAAAACAATTTTCCCTTTTAGGCCCATATCAGTTAAAGTCTTTTCTACTACTCAATACTTACTACAGCCAGTAGCTTAAATATGAAAGCAAATTCTTTATTTTTTAAATATCATGACTTCTACATACAAAGTAAATATACTAGTTCATGATCCTCCACATAATTCTATACCTAATGTGAAATATGAAGTGCCATAAATATAAAAACACCTCAACTCTTTGCTAATGATATACAATTAATTTAGAAAAATACTTTATGGATAGTACACAGTTTTAAAAGTTTAGAGAGTCGTAAGTGCCTTAAAAATACATTAACTATAAAGATAGATTTCATCTCCTCCTAATTATAGCAAGAGATTAAATCAAATTGACTTTTTTTCTGAACGTACAAGTTATACATGACCTTCCTCTATTCAATACGAGACTCTGAAAGAGACAGGATTTTTTCTTGATATGTGTGAAGGCAAAAAACAAAACACAGAAAATTGTTCTTAGGTTACTTTTTAAAAATATTTCTTATGTTTGAAAATCAGAACAATATCACTAATTTTGAACTTTTTGCTGTCGCTAAAATGCTTATTTTTAAGAATAAGAAGAGATGTCATCTACTTGTATTAACAGAGCACCTCTATTCCAAGTATTGCCATCAATCTTCTACAAATGAGCAACTTGAAACTCACTGAAGTGAAGCAGCTTACTAAAGGTCATACCATTGTAAATATTTAAGATTTGAACCAAGTTTGTTTCTTTTCAAAGCTCTTTCCACTGCATCATATTGCATACTTCGACTTTATATATGATTTTAATTACTGTATTTTCTTATTCTACATTGCCTCAGATTATAAGAAACTTCATCAATTTAATGGCAAATTTTTATAGAAAAAGAAACATCACTTAAAGATACAAACTGCTTATAAACACTCTAATTTCAGAAGTGTCATCTAATTTCAGAAGTGTCAAAAACTGAATACATTAAGATGAAAGTAATATGGCATAACATACTCCACTATATTCCCAAACACAATCTATGATTTGTAATCAGTCTTGGTAGAGATTCTATTAGAAAATCAAGAAGAGAAGGCTTAAATATATTTGATTTCAGAACTCAATTAATTCCATTAACTCTCAGAGTTCATTCTTTGAATCTTCTTAGTTTAGATTTGAAGGCTGTTTTGAAGAAGTCTGTCTCAGTTGTAAGAACTTTTTTAAACTACAATTTGCAGGTTAGAAACAAAATTTTTTAGCAGATAAGTAATTCTGCAAAATGATGAAATGATGAAATGATTAATAAATTAGAAGGAACAAATTAACAATATTATATCTAGAATATATGCAATCATACCGTTATGTGAAGTTAGGATTTAAGCTTTTCCTATCATTTAAGTGTTACTTTCTCAACTCTGAGAACAACGGACTAGCTTATTTCAACCAGAACCATCCCTCCACAATGAACATCTCTCTCATACACACACTGTATATAAATAATGGGATGACAAGTTTATGTAATTAATGTATTCCACATTTCTCCTGACTTTCACAACATTATGATCTAAGAAACATTGGTGTTATGGATTGAATTGTGTCCCCCAAAAATATGTGTTGTAAATCCTAACGGCTGCCTGTGGTTATAATTCATTTGTAAATGGGCTGTCTGTTATGTTAATGAGGCAGGATTAGGTTATGTCAATGAGAATTAGGTTATGTTTATTATGTTAATGAGGCAGGACTAGGGTATATCTTGAGTCAACCTCTTTTGAGATATAAAAGAGATTAAAAAAGCAAGCAAGAGAAGCAGAGATGGGGGAAGAAAGAGGCCAAGCCACATAAAGATTGCCTACGAGAAGGAATTCAGAAGAGATAAGGACCTTCCTCCAGAGCCGACAGAGAGAGAAAGCCTTCTCCTAGAGCCGGCACCCTGAATTCAGACTTCTAGCCTCCTACACTGTGAGAAAATAAATTTCTGTTCTTTAAAGTCACCCACTGTGGTACTGCTGTTATAGCAGCACTAGGTAACTAAGACAGTTAGAATAATATTATAACCTGATTTTAATATTTCAAATACTGAGTAAACAATGTAAAAATACCCTTAATAATATCCTTCAGCTTAACTCTTAGACTTTTAGTAGGAGAGTAATTTTTTTCAAAATAATAAAAAATAAAAACACCGTGATTTTAAAACTAAAGGACAGTAAGAAGTTAGCAACTTTTGAAAGGCATTTTTATGTATGGCTCCCTACCATACTTTGATTAATTATCTCAGTGATGATTTAGTTTCTCATCACATACGGTATTCCACAGCATGCTATGTAAACACATCAGGCCCACATGCCACCTAACTTAGAAAATGGCATGGTTTATCAAGTTCATAGTAAGTATAACTTAGAAAGTGACTTAAAGTTTCAATTTTGCAAATTATTAATATAGAAAATATTTCTGGCTATTTTTAAAGGTTCTGATCATTCTTCTTTCTCTGTGAACCTGATATTTGAATATATATATGTGTTTCATAAACACTGACAAGCTGTACCTGGAGGGATGAAACCATATTTTCAAGTAAGGTCTTAAGGAATAGCTAACCACAACTTACTGAAGTATACCAATATGCTTAATGTGATTTACATGGTCATAGAAAAACCATCTTAAGGTTATATAATTAAATAGGTTAGAGAGTAATGAATTAAATAATGATGTCAATTCTATTACAAAGTACAGTAAACAATATGCATTTTGCTGAAAATAATTTGATAAAAATACCTCCTAGGGATAGATTTCAGAAAACATGTTTATGAGAAATAAGTAAATAACCTCTTAGAGCAGGCAATAATGACAAATAAATAATAAATTCAGTAAATAAAAGTTCAGTTTAAACAACATAATTTCCTTTTTAAAAAAAAGGCACAACACCAACTACAATTAGTGGAATTGTTAATGGCTATTACTTTTCATTGAATTCACAAATCATTGTCACTAAGTACAGCACTCAATTAGAAATTAAGGGTTTAAAAGATATTTATACAAACAACCTGTCAGGAAAAATGCTATAGCAACTGGCAACAGCCTGAATTTAATGTAGGATAAGGTAGAAGATGAACTGGAAATTTGTGATTGTTATCACCTATATTAGCAAAGAGGAAATCTAAAGTTTAGATGTTAAACTATAGCCATCATCAAGGTTAACAACACCACAGTTTTAATTCTTAGACTTTTAGTAGGTCTACAAACGACCACAGATTTGTTCTGTGTGATTCTGATGTAAGATACACTATATACAGTTTTTCTCCAGATTCTTACATACCAATACCAGTAAAAAGGCAAATCAAAACACAGTAAAGCTTAATAAAGCACAATGTTGTAATGTCTAATACTTGTCACACAAATGCTAGAAGAGTACTGAATTAAGACAATTAAGTGGTATAAGTTTTACCTGAAAATAACTTATCAGTCAACCATGCTAAATTCAGAAACTTAAAATTCAACCTAATGTCAGATAAAATCCCAGAGGTCAAATGAATATTTAAAATATTAAAAGTCTTTTTTATGGGTCAGTTATATGCTTCAAATTTAAAAGAACTTTAAAGGATAATTCATTTTAATTTTATATTTTTCATAAATCTTCATAATACATAAAATTCAGACATTCAATTTCCAATATTACTAGATTCAATTACATGTGCTTGTTTAATGTATTGTGGCAAGATACTCCTTGGAGACATTGTTCTATTCAGTTCTTAAAAGGGCGCAATTCTCAGTCACTGTTTTACCTGAAAATAAGTAGTTATATTTGTTGTTCTGACATTAGTTTATCAGGCGAATTCTAGTAGCTTACTGCAGAAAATTTGGGGTTAAAAAAATATGTATATATAAATCAAATTTCCCCTATTCAGAAATTTCTTTCTAATACAAATGATTACCAAGAAATACACTTGCCCTAGCTGGTCTGCCACGTGTTTATAGTTCCAGAAAATCTTCCATAAGGGATTTTGATGAGAATTCTATGCATATGAATTCACAATGTATTACTGCCCAGAACAGTAGTACAGTCATCCCTCCGTATCCAAGGTGGATTGGTTCCAAGAACCACCCCCAGCCCACACGCACACCGCGGATACCAAAATCCTCACATGCTCTAGTCCCTTATGCAAAAATAACTACACACACCCTCTCATATACTTTAATGCTATGTAAGTAGTTGTTATACAGTACAGAAACGAATGAGACACAAAGCAAACAATTCTCAAACAAGTGCTGAAGAGAGACTGAGGAGGCTACAGCAGGGTATCATATACAGCCTACATATCACTTCATTTGCGTGGATTCAGCATAGTACTCGGTGTGTGGCAAATTCAAGTTTTGCTTTTTGGAACTTTGTTTTCCTGAATATTTTCGATTTGCGGTCGGTTGAATCTGCAGACGCGGAACCCGTGGATACGGAGGGTCGACTATATACTAGAAAGATCAAATAAGAATGAACCAAATGTAGGTCTCCAAGCTAACTCATCTTGTAGTAATCAGATAATAACCTGTCATGTATACTCTATCGCTTTTCACAAAACAGAGCTTTAACAAGAATTAAAATCTAGACTAGTAACTGACATATTCACTGTAAGGTACAAAATGTATATTTAAATCCTCAGTAGCACTTGTGAATATAATTATAGGAAACACTTTTAAAAGAAATATTTATATATGTTCATTTAACCATGTCAGGATAAATTATTCTCATTTTGGGTGTTTCAACAAACAAAAGTTGTTGAGATCTATATCAAATATACCCTAGAAAAGATTGAATAATGAACTGCAGTCTATTTAAAAACAACAACAAACAATATTAAGTCTACTTTATATCTTATATGTAACTGTACAACCTAGTTTTAAAATGTCAGTTTGTTGAAATTTTACTTGGATTGTACATTTGCCCCCCATATTCGTGGGTTCCACATCCGCTGATTCAGTGAAGTGCAAATGGAAAATATTTGGAAAAAAAGCAAGTTCCAAAAAGCAAAATTTGAGGTTGCTGTGTACCAAGCACTGTGCTGAATCCATACAAATGAAGTGATGTGTAGGTGTAACCTGATGTAGCGTCCTTTCGTTTCACAGATCTCAGTTTCTCTCCAGCACTCCTTGTTTGAGAATTGTTCCACCCGTAACTCATTTATTTGCTACTTGTGTTGTGTGGACCCTTTGTTTCTGTGAAAAAAATGGCTCCTAAAAAGCAATTAAGTGATCAAGGCAATCCCTCAAAGGCTAAGTGTGAGGGGGTTGAGAGGAAGGAACTTAAGGCTAGTAAGGGATGGCCAGCTAGCTATGTAAAGCGCTACAGACTCAAGAACTTAAAGATCATGGGTGAATTGGCAGCAGCTGATGCCAAGGCAGCATCAGTGTTCCCAGAAGAGCTCAAGAAACTCATGGAAGAGAAAGGCTACCTTCCGGAGCAAGTCTTCGATTGCGATAAAAACAACTATTTACACAGCATTTACACTGTATTAGGTATTGTAAGTAATCTAAAGATGATTTAAAGTACACAGAAGGCTGTGCATAGGTTATATGCAAATACCGCACCATTTTATATATGGGATTTGAGCATCTGTGGATTTTGGTAACCATGGGGGTTCCTGGAATTGATAACTCACAGATACTGAGGGATGACTGTATATATTATGTACATTTGTTTTACAATTCTAAAAAGTTAACTTTTTAACTTCAAAAGTTTAATAATTGAAGATTTGTAAAATAGCTGTAATTTGTGTAATTTGTGAAAAATACAGATGCCTATCCCACTCCCTTCCCATCCCATTCCTGAACAACTCAGTCCAAAAGCCATCAGGTAGTAAGCAAGGTAGCTGTCTACGTGAGATAGAGGTGGACAAGAGATTAGTTACGTATGAGAGGATTAATCAAAAAAGCTACATATTAAGGACCATGAGAGCCAGGTTTCTGTCATAGAAGGGAGTTACAAACATGGAAAGTGAGAAAACTAAAATATTTTTTAATGTATATGAAGACATAGAAATATAGATGCAAATGTATGTAGGTTTGAATGATACATATACATCTAATCCTTGGCTCTGCCTACTGAGAAAACCTAGGAGCAGTGACATCTCAGTAACAATCAGCACACTTAGCACCTAGATCTTGGTTTCTAAATACCGTTCTCCACAAAAAGGAACCAGGATTCCCTGAAGAAATGGCTAATTCCAGGAGTGTGAGAAAGGAAAGTACAAATTGAGCCTAGAACATCTTCAGTAAGGAAGTACTCAATGAATGGCAGAATCATGTCAAAAAGACACAGAAGATGGCATCAACGGCTCCCATTAGTCATATGTGGGACCATATGAACATCAGAATAAATACTGATAATAATCATATAATTCATTAAATAAAACACAAAATGAAAGTTTGATGATGAATAGGGTGTCTACATAGTCTCAAGGCTCTTCCCTACAAATTATTCATTAATTAGAGGGGGGAAAAAATGGAGAAGACTGGCAGAGAACATTTTAGTCAAGTGATTAAAGTTAACGTCACCATCTATGGTTAAATAAAAATCACGTGCCACCTGACAGATTGTTGTAAGAAGAACACATTATGTCTGTGATATTCTTATTGAAGATGCACAAAATTAACCTAACCATGAGAAAACATCAGAAAAATGCAAAGCGAGAGGCATTCTACAAAATAACTGGCCTGTAATCTTCAAAAAGGTCAAGGTCATAAAAATCAAGGAAAGACTAAGAAACTGGCCAGATTAAAGACTGAAGAAATATAAAAACTAAATGCAACGTGTGATCCTATACTGGATCCTTACAAAGGATGTTACTGGGACAAATGGCAACACTTGAATGAGGTCTGATGATTAGATGGTAGTAACATATCAATCTTAATTTTCTGAATTTGTTGGTTATATTTTGGATATGTAGGAAGATAATGGATTTAAAGCAAAGGTGTGATAACCATACTTTCAGAAAGATTACTTTGATAGCAATATAGAATTGTCATCTCCAAATATTTTTGAGGATACACCCTAACAGTAAACAACATTTTAAGCATGTAACTCAACATAAATATGTATGTGTGAAGTTATATTCCAGTTCTGTAGTGCTAGTAAATTACTTACATTATAAACATGCTCAGAAATGGAAATTAAAATGGGATATTAAGGAGAATTAAATTGATTTAGTGGATCATCTTTTGTACATCCTTAGGGTGCAAACACTTCATTTTAGAGACTTCCAGTGAAGAGAGGAGATAAGTCTGGTAGACCTACTTAGATAACTTCTAAAATAGGAGGAACAGTAAAAGTATGGTGAAAAAAAGGACAGCACTAAGAGAAGCCGTGGTGGCACAGTGGGAAAGCACTCGGCTGCTAACCAAAAGGGTGGCAGTTCAAACTCACCAGCTGCTCTGTGGGAGAAAGATGTGGTAGTCTGCTTCTGTACAGATTACAGCCTTGGAAACCCTATGGGACAGTTCTACTCTGTCCTATAGAGTCACTATAAGTCAGAATTGACTCGATGGCAATGTTTTGGAGCCCTGGTGACATAGTGGCTAAGAGCTCAAATGCTAACAAAAAGGTAGGCAGTTCAAACCTACCAGCTGCTCCTTGGAAATCCTATGGGGAAGTTGTACTCTGTCCTGTAGGGTTACTATGAGTCGGAATCGACTCAAGGGCAACAAGTTTGTTTGTTTGTTTTTATTTTCTAAATCAATGCAGTAGCAGTGAGGAAAAGGAACAAAGAGTAGACTGGAGAAATATTTAAGGAAGAAAACTTACAGGACTCAAAAACTGATTGCTATGTGAGACAAGGATGGGAAAGGCTTGAGGACGACTCCAGGTATTTGGCTTGGGTAAATGTGTGGAAGTAAAGACGGAGGAAAAATAAGAGCTGGGGGAGGTGGAGTAGGAAGCAGAAAAGACACTGCTTTTCCAGGCATATAGCATTCATTAGCAATAGAATTTTCATAACACAGTAAAGAGCAGAAAGAAAAAAAACCTAATGCATGGTGATAAGGAACAATCAAATATAAGCATAGTGTACCACCTGGATGGCGGCTACCTTAGTCAAATGTCTGTAGCACAGCCTATGGGAAAAGATATGTTATGTATGTGTGCTTCCATGTGTGTATATTTGTGTGTCTGTGTGTGTATATACACACACACACACATACACACACACATATATATGCATATGTCTGTGTCCATGTAGTTGGTCATTTTTCATGAAACCTAAAGGGTCTACTTAGGTTTATGAAGGGTTGAAGAAGCAGAGAAACAGTCTTAAGCAGTACCCCATGGATTTGGATAGAATTTAAAAAGTTATTCTACTTTTAGGTAAAATGTTATTAAATTAATTTTATTAAAACTATCTACTTAGGAGTATTTCAGCATTTGTGTGCTAAAACTAAAAATTATGGACATGGATATAATCAATCTTGTTGAAATTTTGTGGAATTTCTATAAAAGTAACGGGCAGATTATTGACAGAGAAGATTTTTGTTTTCACGGTGTCCACAGCAGAGACCCTGTTACTTGAAAAACAGGTAACATGAAAATAAATTACGCAGCCAAGAATATGTATGGGAATTATTTTAGAGTTCCCCTTGGTAAACAGAAATTTGGACAAAATGTTAACAGTTAAATAATGTTCAAACTATAATGCATTTTCATGAAAAATATTCAACTATATACCTTACCTCCTACTATCTAAAATTCTAAGCAAAGAAATAATAATATTTTCATACACAGGAGTCAATTTTTTACAATAAAAATGAAGACTTGCTAAATGTACCAATTCTGACTACCACTGAGAAAGGGAGTTGAATATATATTTTATGGCCATAACAATAATTTTACATTCATTTCTCCACTTAAACTTACTGGCAATTTATTTACCTCCCTCCTTTCTCATGGTAATAATTACTTCTATCCTAGCTTTTCATATCACTAAGATACATGAACATGACAAATATCTAACAAATAACTTTCCATCAAAGTAAATGGAGGAAAATAAAGGACAAGCAAATTCTGGGTTTCTTTTAGGCCCTAAGATCATACTAATTTTCTTGGATGTTAATAATATATTGCTTTCTGGATTTAAAAGCTTCTTAGCAATTCAGTGAATCACACAGCATGACATTATCTGTCAATGCTTTCTTCTTAGGCCCCTCTACTAGCAACATCTTTCAGGAGAATATGTAAACAGAAATTTACTATCTGCTGGTCAGGAATGGAAGTCTTCAAAAACAAGCAAAACAAGATTGATGCAACACAAATATTCAAGGGCATGAATTAGGTCTTCTAAACTTTCAGATTAAGTATTACACTAAATTTAATTTTTAATTGTAAAAAAAGTACAAGTATATAATAGTCATGTTGGTAAAATGAAAATGCAATCCCATGTCACTGCTGGAAATCCTTACAATATATTCTTACAATAAATTGCGGTGACATTCCAAAATTTAGATACCATATTTGGATGAAATTTTGAAAACACTGGTTGTTTATATCTGGTATTCAAACACAGGTCAAACAGAGTGCAGCAACACAATGCATGCTTTTTCTAATAATACGCCTTCCTAGCGAATTTTTATTCAGAGTCCAAATACCCATTCTCTTATAGAAAGAAAAAAAAAAAAACCTTACCCTTTCAGTGGCTACCAGCACCTGTAGCACGTACAAAATGTATGATACACTCCCAATAAATCTGAAATAAGACCCCTTGCATCTTCAATAATTGTTAACTAAATTATTATATAAATTAACAGCTTCTCTTTGTATTTAATATAATGCTACATACTTATAGTAGTATAAAACATTTCAAAAGAACATATGCTAAAAGGTATATTTATGAAAGGCAGTAACCCTGTTTGAGAAATTGCTTTTCTAATTAGCTTGTTGAGGATAAGCAGGAACTCCAAATAAATAATGACGTAGAAAACTTACGTATACCACAAGGAGTCCCATAAAACAACTATCTAAAACTTCTAATAATACAACGCATTTTCTCTGACCACAGCACCTTAAAAGTAGAAATCAATAACAGGAATAGCAAGGGACAAAAATCAAATACATGGAAACTGAATAACATCTTACTTAAAAACCAATGGTTAGCAGAGGAAGTCATAGATGGAATCAAAAAATTGAATGAAAACACATCTTACCAAAACCTTTGGGACACAGCAAAAGCAGTGCTTAGAGATCAATTTACAACAATAAAAGCATATATTAAAAAAGAAAGGGCCAAAATCAAAATATTAACCCTACAACTCAAACAAATAAAGAGAGCAGCAAAAGAAGCAATCATCAGAAGAAAAGAAATAATAAATACTATAGTAAAAATAAATGAAATAAAAAACAGAAAAACAATAGAAAGAATCAACAAGACCAGAAGTTGGTTCTTTGAAAGGATAAAAAAAAAAAAAAAAAAAAAAAAAAACTCTGACAAACCAATGGCCAAATTGACAAAAGAAAAGCAGGAGAGGAAGGAAACAATCCAAATAAGAAATGAGATGGGGGACATCGCAACAGAACCAACTGAAATAAAAAGGATCATAACAAAATATTATGACAAATTGCACTCCAACAAATCTGTAAACCTAAAGGAAATGGACAAACTTCTGGAAACATACTACCCACCCAAACTAACACAAATTGAGGTAGAAAAACTAAACAGACCCATAAGAAAAGAAGAAATTGAAGAGGTTATAAAAAAACAAAAAATCCCAACAACAACAACAACAAAAAAAAGCCATGGCCCTGACGGCTTCATTGGAGAATTCTACCAAATATTCAGAGAAGAGCTCATACCAGTACTACTCAAACTATTCTGGAGCATAGAAAAGGGAGAAATACTCCCTAATTCATTCCATGAAGCCAACAAAACCAGGCAAAGACACCACAAAAAAAGAAAAAAGAAAAGAAAATTAAAGAGTAATATCTGTCATGAATATAGATGCAACAATTCTGAACAAAATTCTAACCAACAGAATTCAAAAGCATATCAAAAAAATAATACACGACCCAGCTGGATTCATACCAGCTATGCAAGGATGGTTCAACATTAGAAAATCAATCAATGTAATCTACCACATAAATAAAACAAAAGAAAAGAATCATATGATCATCTCAATCAATGCAGAAGGGGCATTTGATAAAGTCCAACACCTGTTCCTGACAAAAACTCTCAGCAAAATAGAAATAGAAGGAAAATTCCTCAACATAATAAAAGGCATTTATACAAAACCAACAGCCAACGTTATTCTCAACAGAGAGAAACTGAAAGCATCTCCCTTGAGAATGGAAACCGGACAAGGATGCCCTTTATCACCACTCTTATTCAACATTGTGCTGGAAGTCCTAGAAAAAGCAATAAGGCAAGAAAAAAAATCAATAAAAGCATCAAAATTGGTAACAAAGAAGTAAAACTATCCCTATTTACAGATGATATGGTCTTATACTTAGAAAACCCCAAAGATTCCTCAAAAAAGCTACTGGAACTAATAGAAAGATTCAGCAAAGTAGCAGGATAAAAAATCAACATAAAAACATCAGTTGGATTCCTCTATACCAACGAAGAGTACTTTGAAAAGGAAACAGGGAAAAATATCATTTACAATAGCCCCCCAAAAGATAAAATACTTAGGGATAAATATAACCAAGGGTGTGAAAGAACTATACAAAGAAAACTACAAAGCATTACTGCAAGAAACCAAAAGAGACCTACGTAAATGGAAAAAACATACCACACTCATGGATAGGGAGACTCAACATTGTGAAAATGTCAATACTACCTAAAGCGATCTACAGATATAATGCAATCCTGATCCAAATTCCAACAGCACTCTTTAACGAGATTAAAAAATTAATATCAACTTTATATGAAAATGAAAGAGGCCCTGGATAAGTAAAGAATTACTGAAGAAGAAGAAGAAAATAAGAGGCCTCACACTACTGGATATTAGAACCTACTATACAACCACAGTAATCAAAACAGCCTGGTACTGGTACAACAGCAGACACACAGACCAGTGGAACAGAATTGAGAATCCAGACATAAATTCATCCACCTACAGTCAGCTGATCCTTGACAAAGGGCCAAAGTCCATTAAATGGGGAAAAGACAGCCTCTTTAACAAATGGTGCTGGCAAAACTGGCTGTCCAGGTGTAAAAAAATTAAACAAGACCCACACGTCACACCATACACAAAAATTAACTCAAAATGGATAAGATCTAAATATAAAACTTAAAACTATAAAGATAATGGAAGAAAAATTAGGGAGAACTCTAGGGACCCTAACATATGATATAAACAGAACACCAAACATAAGTAAAAATGCACAAATACCAGAAGACAAGCTAGATAAGTGGGACCTCCTAAAAATTAAACACTTATGCTCATCAAAAAAACCTCTCCAAACGAGTGAAAAGAGAACCTACAGACTGGAAAAATTTTTTGACTAGGACATATCTGACAAGGGTCTAATCTCTAAAACCTATATAAAACTACAACACCTCAACAACAACAAAAAAAAAACAATTAAAAAACGGGCAAAGGATGTGGACAGACAGTACACCAAAGAAGACATTCAGATGGCTAACAAACACATGCAGAAATGCTCACAATCATTAGCCACTAGAGAGATGCAAATCAAAACTACAATGACATGCCATCTCACTCCAACATTACTGGCACTAATCATAAAACCAGAAAATAACAAATGTTGGAGAGGTATAAGATCGGAACTCTTATATACTGCTGGTGGGAATGTAAAATGGTACAATCACTTCGGAAAACAGTATGGTGCTTCCTCAAAAAGCTAGAAATAGGAATACTATATGATCCAGCAATCCTACTCCTAGGTATATACCCTAAAGAAATAAGAGCTGTGACATGAATAGACATATGTACACCCATGTTCACTGCAGCATTACTCACAATAGCAAAAATACAGAAACAACCTAAGTGCCCATCAACAGATGAATGGATCAACAAACTGTGGTACATACATACAAAGGAATACTACACAACGATAAAGAAAAACGATGAATCTGCAAAATATCTTCACAACATGGATCAATCTGAAGGACATTATGCTGAGTGAAATAAGTCAATCACAAAAGAACAAATATTGTATAAGACCACAGTTATAAAGAAACAAGAAAAGGTTTACCCATGGGAAACAAAAAAACTTTCTGTGATAGTTACCAGGGATGGGGGGGGAGGGAGGGAAATTATCAAATAGATAGAAGATACATGTTAATTTTGGTGAAGGGAAAGGCAATACACAATATGGGAGAAGTTAGCAAAACATGACCAAGGCATGGGAGGACACTGAGAGGAACACAAGAACAAAAGGCAACAAAGGTAATTACTATAGCATAGACAATCCTGCAACAAATATTAACAAACACTAATTTACCAATGGGATACATAGCTAGATAGATACTCCAAGAGGTGTGGGATCGTATAAGGGAACACATCCATCTGCAGATATAGGTTTGGTAGTGGATATTTCTACATACATACCTATAGGTGCTGTGTATATATTAATATACACAATAGAGCACACAAGAACCACAGTCAGGGCAACTTCTTAGACATAACCAAACACTTTGCGGGATGAAGTTCCTAGGCTCAAAGGCAAAGGATGATAGACTCAGGGGATATCTATGTCAACTGGCACAACACAGTTCATAAAGACGAAGCTCTACATCCTACTTTGATGAGTAGTGTCTTAAAAGCTTACGAGTAGCCATCTAAGATACAACTATCAGTCTGTTACAAGCCGGAGCAAAAAGAAACCAAAGACCCAAGGGAGCAATTAATCCAAAAGCCTAATGGACCACATGAACCACAGACTACATGACCCTGAGACCAAAAGAAATAGACAGTGCCCGACTACTACTACTGACCACTCTGCCTTGGATCACAAAAGAGGGTCCCGGACAAGGTGGGAGAAAAATTGCAGAACAAAAAATCAGATTCGCAAAAAAGACCAGACTTACTGGTCTGACAGAGATTGGAGGAACCTAATCTATGATATGGTCCTATGGTCCTATGATCCCCTTCTGAACTGCAACTGAGGCCATTACCAGAGACCACCCTTCAGCGAAACCATAGACAGGCCCATGAAATATACAACACCTGAGAGGAACATATTCCTTAGAACAATCTATTATATGAGATCAAAAGGGCAACATTTGCCCACAAGCAAAGATGTGATGACAGGAAGGGGTAACAATTCAGGATGAAAGGAAATGGGGAATCTAGAACAGAAATGGGGGGAGGGCAGACACATTGTGGGAAATGGAATCAATATCATGGAACACTTTGTATACAAACTACTGAATGGGAAACTAAATTTGCTCTGTAAACTTTCACATATTGCACAATAAAATTTTTTTAAAAACACAGTTTTTCATTAAATATAATTTCTTGAATACTTTTTTAATCATGCAATAAAACTTTGATATTACTTATGCTCCCTCATAAATGTGGATCTTTATAAAATGAATGAAAAATAATTCTTGCTATTGTATAGTTTATATGTTTAGGCAAAAATGTCTGATTATTAAATGATATATATAGCATAATCTATTTAAAAATTATTATGCAAAACTATAATTTTAAATAAGTTCTAGTTATTTAAAAAAATCTTTAAATACTTTATTTAATATTAATTTCTCAATAAATAAACTTTTGCAGAAGGCCTCTTTAGTAAGCTGGAGCAAATCATTTTAATTATTGGTAAGAAGAACATTTGTGATTTCACAATATGACAGGAATTCAATATCAATTTTATTTCATTCTGAATGAATGCATTTAAGTGGTATTGAAGAAAGATGGCTTGATGTCCATACTATAACTGATAGTTAATTTCCTATTGTCTCTTTAAGGAAGAAAAATTTTATTAACCCACAGTTGACCAAATTTCTTAGTTTAAACATGTTTACTATTTCTGTCAAATGAGCCAAAGCATTAGGAATCTAACTATTCACTCACACACTCTCCACAAACATACAATTATCTTAAACTGCAGACTACCATAGTTTAAGGTTATAATGTTGATATTCAAAAGACATAATTTCAACAGTTTATTTTTTGGAATAAACTATAAAACAATTTTATTATAAATTTCTTCCTTTCTACTTGGCTAAAACAGATATCAGAAATAAGATTTAGGATACGAAAACCAATTTTATTTAAGAACTAAACCAAAACCAAACCAGTTGCTGTTCAGTCGATTCTGACTCACAGCAATCCCATGTGTGTCAGAGTAGAACTACGCACTACAGGGTTTTCAATAGCTGCTTTTAAGATGATCGCCAGGCCTTTCTTCCAAGGCACCCCTAGGTAGACTCGAACCTTCAACCTTTTGATTAGCAGCTGAGCGCATTAACCATTTGCCCCACCCAGGGACTCCCCTTATTAAAGAACAGACCTTATAAAACATTCAGATATATTTATTATATTTTAAGATGAACCATCTACAAATTAAAATTGGATTTTATTGCTTATTCTGTTGAGGTACACACACACACACATATATATGCCAAAACAAAGTAAGTCATTAGAATTAGAGCAGAATTTCCCTGTCATTCCCTAGGTATGGTAAATAGCAGAGGGTGACTTTTTTTTGGCTATTAAGAGCACTACTTAAAATGCTACAGTAATACAGAGAATATACAAAACCACTAAACATTCCATAGAGGAAATTTACATAATTTAGTAGGGATTTTTTTTCCTCAACATAAAGGCAATAAAATCACCACAGCAATATATTTTTTAAGTGCATTAGATTAAAATGTTGGTCCCTCATATTTCAATTCGCTTTAAATTTAGGAAGCTGATGGTGTGGTATGGAAAAACTATTAAAACTAAAGGAAACAACCCTTTTCCTTATAGGCTCTTTTCTTCTTACCTTAGAAGATGAAGAATCACACTCCTGACATATCCATCCATAGCCTGTTTGTTTAGGAGATTTTTTCAAAGGAGGATCCAAACAGCCAAAATGGTAGCAGAGTCTGCATTCATCACACCTGCAGAGTAAACAGATTTATACAATATCTAAATAACGCAAAAACCATGTTTTTAGAAGATATAAAGGCAAACTACTCTATACTTCAATTTTAACACTATAAATTCTATTCTTGGCTCACAAGATTATTAATGTTTCTGACAAAGGCAACTTAAACCTGAAATAAATGTTTTAGGAAAAACAAAATACAACAACAATAAAAATGACAAAAATACAAATATCATTCAGAACACTTTGATAGTAGAAATGTTAAAAGAGCATATGAACGAATATATGTGTATAGTCATATGTGCTAAAGACTAACAAAACCTTGACAATTTCAAATATAAAGTTAAAGAATTAATCATTTACCCATTAGATAGGGAGATTTAAAAACATTTAACAATACTAAATACATATAATTCAAGATTATAAATTCAATTCAAAACATTATGAATATTTCCTGAATTTTGAAACTCTAAGAAATTCTACTAGGCTACACTAAACTGGAATTAATGATTAACAATTTATATCTCATCACTCTATCCAAGTTAGAGTAGATTGCTAACACAATCTATAGCAAATAAACACAATTTTTATATTAAATCACAGCACTTAAATATACAAAAGAGGTAAGAAACCTCTCTAAGAATTTGATATTATTCTCTCAAAAGTTGCCTGTCACTTTCTCTCAATGCATTTGGCTTTTTTCAAAGTATCTCCTACTACATTTTAAAGCTTATTAACAATTCTTTTGTAAGTGTCTTGGCCACCTATGATGTACAAAATCTAAAAAAACTATCATACCTATTCTTCGTTTCAGACAATCTCATCCTGCTGACAATGAAGAAAGATCTGCATTATTTCAGTGTTTTATAAAAAGAATGTTGCATCAGTTGGAATAACAAGACCAAAATTTAACAACAAATAAGATGTATACATCTTAAAGAAGTGGTTATCTTCTTCACTTTGTGTAATCTTTGTAATATTTTTATTTATTAAAAAAAAAAAACTTCCTCCAAACCAATTCTGTCAGATTGTCAGATTGTCTTTATCATTATTCTTACTGATTTAAAACTTCATAAACTGAGAGATCCACAACTAAGAAACTAGAAGGAAAAACTTATAGAAGACAAATTATTTGAATAAAGTGCAAAATTACTATTAAATAAACTTTGTTAGAAAAAAGGGAAAGGAGCTCTTATTATAAAAAACACAAAAGAAAAACAATTGACCTTAAAATGCCCATCACAATAAAGGGAATTATAATCTACATTTATAGTAAACATTTCATATCATCCTACAATTACTCAATCTCCCAAAGACCCATTTTGGAAATCAGAGTTTCAGAAAAGCTAAGCAACTTAGCTAAGTTATTCAGGTATAACAAATTTAAAACACAATTGTATGTCATAATGTATGCATTTTTTTCTCTACAATTTTTCACTTTATGAACCAAATAAGCTTACGTACTTTTCTTCCTCAAAAATCTTCTCTTTTAGGCTCAAGATACCAAAATTTCCGCAAATGTTAGCCTTATATGGATTCCAAAAAAATTTTACTATGATAATTCTAGTTACAGAAACAGATAAAATCAAATAGGAATAACAATACTTTATTTAATATGTTAATATTATAAATACGTCATCCAAAGTATATATTCAAAAACAGTTAAAATGTTCAAAAACCTGTTTTTCTGGAATTAAGAAAAAATAGGAAATATACAGCCCACCCCCAGTGTAACATAGACTAAATGATAAGCCCACTCAATTTTATGCTTTTTCCCTCAATACAACTTACGTACCTTCCAATAAGTAAAATTTCAGTTACATTTATATATGGTTATAGGAACCCTCAGAGTATAAGTATTTCTGAGTTGAGGAGAAGGTAGCGATTTCTAGATAGTTGAGGGCATACTCCTTCAAACATGAAAACTAGTACATCAGTCATCTTTGACTGAAAATTGAAAAAAAATCACATATTATGCTTCATCAATATAGTAAATATAATTCACTCCATCATTGTCACCTCAGAGTTATAATATGAATAATAGATACTGCTACGTGTCTAACAGTGCCAACATTTTGTACCCGTAATGAGTACCATTAGTCGGCTGATCTGTTTGAATTCTTGTGTTAACTTCTACAGGTTTTCGAAGTCCTCACTTGCTTGATAATATCAGCCACTGTTTCCTGACATTGTCAGTGAGCATTTTTCCCCAACAATAAGTTGTTGTGGATTTAGAAACCAGCCTACTAAACTTAATATTATGCAAATTGACAGTTAAAAGTCATGGAAACAAGAACTTCTACTGAGTTAAGTATATGGATACAATTTTGGTTGCTGAGTCTTTTTTCCTAAACTTCAAGTTTTTTGGGCCAATTAATCTGAGTTCTCAGTGAGGTGTTATGGCATTAATATTTTCATAGTTCAACATCAAATTACAATTACTGAATATTTACTTTATAACTGTGTTATAATTTACAAATTATGATTCCTAGTATATAATGAGGCAAGCACCATTATGAATGTAAAGGTGTATCATAATTCATTTTTTTCATCTTCATGTACTTAGGTGATTCTTGTTGTAAAATAAGAGTTTCCAGCTAATAAATTAATAACAGGTTTGCAACACTGAAGTAGTTCCTATCTGTTGCAGATTTCAATTAATATAAAAATCAAGTTATTTTTCAGCTCAAGAACTAATGTAAAAGGAAAAACAAAGATTTTATATGCTAGCTTTGTGAAAAGATAATGTTGAAACATATGTCATTTTCAAATGACCTAATTCTTACTGATTGATTCTTTCATTAGTGATACCTTTCAGAACAACTTAGTCTACATATGGAACTCTAACGTACTTGTGATGGTTCCAGAGGAGAAGTAGAATTTGCTTGTCAGAATTAGGGGTGATACGGAAGTTCTCTACAGTTCTAGCTCATTCATGAGGAAATAAAATCTACAACTGCAAGACTAAATGGCAAAAAGATAATACCCTTAGGAACTGCCAAAATCCAGGAGAGAAAAGAAAAAGCAGAAAGAAATAAGCCAATCTTGAAGTTAACAGCTCTGCTGATAAATAAATATATAAATACACGTTTTTTCTAGAGATGTCTGAAATTATTCCCACGTGGAAAAAATCTGGTTGTTTCTATATTAGAATACTGAATCGAAGAATTTCATAGCTTATGTGCTACTTATATAAGTATATATAATTTCATATATATATATATCTCATAATAACACAAGTGAACTCTAGCAAAATTTGCAAGAATCAACACACCATAGACAAATGTAAGAGATACCATTAAGAATCTTAGAAATCAAACAACAATGTAGGTGGTCAAAATAGTGGATTACTTATTTCATGCACACACACATCAGTTTGTATCCTTTAGTAATTCTTGTCAGCAAAAAATTCTGGCTATGTTACAAATTTAGAGCATTTCAAAAACTCAAAAATTAGAAACTTGTATAAATGTCTGCAATCATTCCGCTACCTAAAGCTGAAATATGAGTTGAGGTAGTTATTGATCAAATTACTGTTTATGTTCTCTACCTTTATTTCTTACATATATTTGGAAACACATCATTGCAGCACATAATATAATACATATCTAATTTATCAAAGTATTGAATAAAATGTTTTGCAAAAGCAGTCATTACCAACGAAAGTATAGTGATGTAACACGATATACTTTATTAAATAACACAAATGTCTATGTAATAAAAACAGATTATTTTACTATACCAATAGCACATTATTAAACAGAAATGCAATGTCTTAAAATATTAAAAGAGAATATAAACTGACCTTTAAAGAAATGCTATGAAATTTTTTTAAATAAAATGCAAATTGGATGATTAAGAATTATCTTTTAAGCATCTAATAAATACTGTACACATTAACACTAAAATTACAATTTTAAATGAGATAAAATGAATCCCATTTACAAGATAAAAGGAAACCTAATTGTTTAATTAGATTCTTACTAAGTACAACTTTCTAAACATCAGATTCATAATGGATACAAATGTAAATAATAAAGTAGCTTTGTATTTGCCTTTTACATACTGATTTAACAAAATGCAGTCACTAAAAAACATAGCTCTATATGTATTTAAAATACTTACTTAGCATATGATTAAGTATAGCACCCTAGACAAAGAAGAGGAAGAAAATGATTTATGTACATGTGCACTATGATCTATCCAACAAGCAATCAGTCTGGTGTTTACCTGATTACTGAAAATATGCATACAAGTAAAAAGAACTGATTTGTTTCCTTCTGTGCCTAAGAGACAGGATAAAAGACAGTGTTCCAAAGGGTTCCTTTTACTCTTTCAATTTACAGTTAATAATTTCACTAGGGGAGTACACTAAATATGTTTTTAAAAGTTGCCGAAAGACGTAAGTGCACCTCCTATACATATAATTTACAGCCAGATGACAATCTAAACCTCAGGTAAAAGTAAAACATAACACTCGTAACAGGAACTTGAAAAGAGATATACTTTTTTTTATGATCAAGTTGATCGAAGATAATAGCTCTTTTTTTTATGTCAATGAAACATAGTATTTAGATCCCTTACAAATCTACAGAGTAAAATTAAGAACTGATTCTAAAAATACATACTATTACATCTGTTCACACTTAAAAAAACTAAATATTAAGAGAATTGATGCGTGAATATTTTTCATTTTTATGTAAAAATTCTATACCACAAAGATCAAAAGAATTAAGTCTTCAGATTTCAATAAAAATCTCACTAGCAACTCAAACACCCACACAAATCTATTAACCAGTACTGATTAATTCTTTAATTGAATTATGGCCAATTATTTCAATCACACATCTTAACAGATGGAGAAAATGTGGGATAGTGGTCCATGAGTGATATTATTTTTTACATATGCTTGCACAAAATTTTGCATCCTACCAATGTTAGAATAACATTTAATATCAATAAACAATAATTTAATCCTTGTATTTTACAATAATGTTCGTGCAAACTACTACATAAGCATTTTCTATACAAATTAGAAAATATCTTTTATATCATGTTTTACATGTGGAGGACTTGAACCTGTTTCCATTAATAAAATTATCAACTTCTATCACAGGCAATAGTGAATGAATGGGTAGTAAAAAAAGACAAAAATATGCTTTAACAAAATATTAATTGGAAAAATATTCGGATAATTATCCAAATCCATATTTAATAGACAAAGAATAGGATCAATTCAGCTACATCTGCAGCAGCCAGGTTATAAGATTAAAAGTGAAATGAATATATAAAACAAGAAATGAAATAGTTCGTATAAAAATACAGAATAAGGTCAAGTACCTCTTCACGGCATGAGAGATTGATTAGGTATTTCCATACCTGAAACACGTCTGCTTTGTTCTTTAATAAACTGATCTCCATCTGCTCATGCCCTTGGAAATTTTTCAGCAGTACGACCTGCTGTGCTCAAGCCCCACATAACTTTGTATTTCCCTGTCCATAATTAACTAATTTACACTCTAATCAACAGTGTAGATCCTGATTTTACAATGTAAATCAGGTAAATGAGATAATAGCTAGGAGGTCAATCTCATTTTATTTACAAAGCCCAGCATGAGAATCCAATTTCTTTATATCCTTTGTACCAGAGCAGCAGTTGAGTCTTATCAGCAGGCCTGCAGAGTGTCTTACAGTAAGCACTGGGGGAAAGAGGTATACATTTTAATAAAGGAGAACTATTTGCAAAGCATGTCTATCTCAGAAATATTGTAAATACCAATCCTTAATATTATGTAAATTTGCAAAGTGCTGACTCAGACTAGCAGGAAAAAAATTCTGCTTCATATGATGCCACGTGACTCTAAAGCTGAGTCTCTTAAAAGGAGTTTTAATAGTCAAAAACAATTTCATAAACTAAAAAAAAAAAAATTTTTTTAAATAACAAAAGTAGCCTACTCTCTGCTGCAGAGTCTTTATGAATTATTTTGGTGAAATATTTAGAAAATATACCCATATTGTGAGTCAAGTAAATATTTGGTGAGTTTTGTCAAATTAGTGACTTGAAGTGTTTAAATAAGAGGTAAAAACAGGGAAATAGGATCACGAGTGCGAATATTCTTATCATTTATTGGTCAGCAATTATTTTTAACATCATAAATGTAAAAACAAATATTCAAGGGACAAATGACTGACATAATGATAATGCATAAATATAATTTATAAACAAGATGGATTAAAGTTAAAGCTACATTTTGTTTTTATGTTCAAACATAATACTGATTTCAAGTCTGTTTTTACAAAGAATTACTGAATTATGGACAAAGGCTATGTTCTTTCAGAGTTCCTTAATTCATCTCAACTAATCATTCAACTAAAACAGTGCTGTCCCCATAATAGGTATAAAATAAATATTTAACTGAATTTACAAATATAAAGAAATTGTATTTCATGTGTTATAAATTCTTTGATCTAGAAGCAAATATTTTTGAAACTCTGCCCTTCTAAGGAGACTTAAGACATATTCTTTTATCAATGTTGAACAAAATACAAGGGTTTTTTTTTTTTTTTTCAATACTATATACACATGGTTCTCAAAGTGGAGTCTCCAGCCAGCAGCATCAGTATCACTTGGGAACTGGTTAGAAATGCAAAATTTCCAGGCCTTATCTCAGACCCACTGAATCAGAAACTCTGGGGTGGGGGGCGGGGGCAACGGTAAGGGAATAGGGCAGAAATCTGTTTTAACAAATCCTTCCTTGGTTTGAGAACCACTGCTATATAAAACCATGTCATCCTTCTCGCATTTCAAAGTAATTTAATTTCCTTCATATTTTATTTCTGTGTTCCTTTTCCTATTGTGTGACAAATAACCATCATTTACCTGACATGCTGTTTTCTTCTTACATATGTGTGTGAAATATGAACCATTTAGTGCATATTTAAGTACAAATTAAGTCTTCTTTGAATAGAAAGTGGACCAATTATGGACAAAGGTTAATTTATGTTGTTGAAAACAGAAAAGCATTTAGGAGATTGATTGATCAGGAGAGAGAAGTGTTTCATTCTACTCCTTTCACCGAAAGTTTTCCTACTCCAACCACATTCTTTCCAGATTTATCTTATAAAATATGTGGTTTATATTTGTGATGTGTAACAAAGATTCTTAGGTTAGCACCAAAATATGGAATAGCATAATCACCACGGAAGATTACAAGATGGAAAATGATGATAATTAATATTCTAATTGCAACGAAGATGGAAACGATTTTGATTAACAAGTGATACCAAAACCAGAAGGATTAATGATTCTCAAAAAAGACCTAAAGTAAAATGACCACCAGTAATTCTCACCATATACTAAAGGAGGGCCAGGTCCTAATTCATTAGTATATTCCATTAAGAAAATGGGTATCTGGCATTTTTCTTAAAATCAGCTGGAATTCAGCAAGAGTAATAATTACCTACTTTTTCTTAAGCTTATACAGTGATAATTAGTCCTTTCTTATTCTTTAAAAAAAAAGTTTACTGGTTTTACTACAGATTATTAATATTTTTCCTTCAAAGTTGTAAGAGATCTTTCAATAAATTAATAACCTCAGTTTATACATAACTTTATACACATCATGTTATTTTATTAAACATATTACCCAAATGTATGGTTCCTTACTATAACTATAGCTTACTAGCATACAGCAACTTTATATTTACACTTGTTTTTGATTATCTATAACATTGCCAGCTCTATTCCTAAAGTTTAAACTAGCTTCAATTGCCACCAAACGTGAAAAGATGTCCAAAACCACATTTATAAATCCGGGAATTCCAAGAGGCATGTTGACAATTTACATGTACATGTGCATTTGAATTTCAGCAAAGAGTCTCTTCTAAATCAGTTCAAGATGGAATGATGGAATATTCAACATATTTCTGTCGTTGAGTTAAAACTGGATCATTAAAGCTTGAAGATCAAATTTTAATTCTGTAAACCTCTGGAAATATACAGATGTTGATGAAGATCTCTCAGCTGGTAGGTTGTATAGTCAATAAGCTCTGTATCTCCCTCCTTATTTCATAATTTCATATTTAATGTTGAGAAAATGAAATTATACTGAACACAGCAAGTTCATATTGAAACAATAAAGACTGAATAAATTTGGGTATTACTAAAAATTATCTAGAGACCAACACAGATATACTCTTATTCATGGACTTAAAATATGAAATTTAAAAAAGAATCTCATGCTAATAATATTAGTGCCTTCATACTAGGACTGGTGAGCCAAATCTAGAATGTCACAGCTTCACAAGCCTTTCACTTTTACTGAATATTATAAATGGAAATACGTTTAATATAAGAGTCTATAGTTGTTCCACAACACAGCATTTCATATATGAATAAATGTATTAAGTTGGATGAAACAGAATAGCAGACTAATGGGAAGCATTCTTTTCTTGTTTGTTACTGGTATTGTTCAACAACAGAGAGTAGCATATTGCATTTAAGTCTCACGGCTTCCATAACTCTTCAGTAAGTCCAAACACTGTATATCATCATATGCCAGAAAAAGCACGGGGAAAAGACATTACTTAATAGGACAATTCTGATGAGACATTTATCCAGTATTTTTCAACAATGCACATATCAAATGTTTCTGATTAGTGCAAAAAAGAAAAAATCCACACAGGCAAATTAACTGCCTTGTCAGTCCAAGTAACAAACCAATCAATTATATTCTATCCAAACCTGACAAGCAAATGAAACTTTTTGCAGTGATAAGCTTATGGAAAGGACAAGATAGCTGTTCTCCTTTACTTTATGGATTCTATTGAGAGTTTTATCCACATTTTTAAAATCACACTTAAAAAAGAGGTTTCCGGGATTGCCTCCGAGGATGAGCTGTGGCAGAGTTGGGTCTCATGAAGGGTATCTACACAGTAAAGTGATAAGAAAAGAACATTAACATTTAAAGATCATAGCAGCTCTGCACTATGTCTTATGAAACATACTAACAATATTAAAGCAGATTCAAATAACATATGATCTGGTCCAAAGAGACAGATATGCTAAACCAAATGCTATGATCTTGTGTAGGTTCTTATTGGTTAAACTGTTATCATCTGAAACATTCAGTTGCCTCCTCTTGTATTATTAGTAGTAGTATTAAATCTATCTTACTAAAACAAAAAATAATATGAAAACAATGTGGGTCTGGTATTTATATAAGCAAACATGTTTTTGATCAATAAATATTTTGAAAGATAGCAGTTTGCTCTTTTTTTCATTAAATATGGCACTTTAACAATGCTTGAGAAAGCATGTAACTCTGCTGAAAACAAGCACACCTAATCAGCATATTACAGAGCTTGTCATACTCTATCATAGAGTCTCAGGGAAGAAAATTTTCATACGATTTTTATCCCCTGAACCTACACCGCCTTCCTTTTTAAAAGAGTATACCAAAAATGTTTGGTTATAATTGTTTAAAGCATATCCAAGCTAGCCAGTTTAGTGGATTGTGCAACATACAGGACATGAGAATAATACACTCACTGCAACGACTTGATCATTGATCACAAATGATTATAAAAAGTATATTCATTTTGGGCAAATTTGCAGAACATATTCATTTGCACTTATCTCTCTGAACTTTATTCATTGTTTCCTGTACTTATTTCCCTACTCACAAGTATTTATTTGCTACCTTTGTGGTATCTTTCTTTTCAGAGAAATTTCAGATGCTTAGGGATCATAAGTAACATTTTTTTACTTTGGTAAACGTACAGATTTATCATTTCCTTCAGATATTTAGATCTACGTAGATGTAGGTGAAATTGCCAAGCAGTCACACATCAGAGAAAAAGTCTGTTTTTGTATTTAACTATTAGAGACGTGTTTAATGCTTCTAAGTTCCATTGAGAAAAAGAAAGTGAAAAGTGGCACACAGACAGATAAAGCATACTGAGAAAAGCTACCATGCCAAACTGAATAATCTCAAAAACAAAATCAAAAACAAAACTGTACAATAAGAAAAAAGAATATAGTGTGAAACAGATTTCAGAGAAATTTTATATTTATCAATATATGGGAAATAGAAAGAGTTGAATTCCCTTGTTGAATAGTAAGGTCACGTGCTAACTGCTTATAAGGCTTCAGTCTCCAGGTAGAAAACTCTGAGCACAGTCTGAATCTGATATTCTGAGAAGTGCTTTGGAGGTTAAGTACTACAGGAAAAGCATAATGCAAGAGGAAGCAACCACATAATCTACAACAGAAGTGCAACTAACTCTTAACTATGTGCACAAATGATGAATACTAGCAGAAAATCCAAAATATGTATTTGTATTTGATATACTTTTGAATATAGACACATTAGATATGGAAATCTGCTTCAAACCTCAAATTCAAGTTAAAATTACCTTTGAAAAAATAAAAGAGCTATCCCTAATATTCTTCCATTCTAAATTTCATTTAATATTCCAAAATATCCCTTAAAGAAAGAATAAGCACTACTTGTCTTGGTTCATATCTTCCTAGAACAAAAGACTGAGTTCTTTTAAATCAGAGATCACATTCTGGCTTTGTATTTATACTGTATGGCACTTAGTAAGCTTATTTACAAATTAATGTAAAAAAAAGGAATTAACTGTTACATATAAATACAGTCTATACTTTTGTATAGTTAGAATTGTCCACCAAGAGGAAGTATCTACTTCTTTTGCCCCAACAAAGTCAAAAATATACTAAAGCAGTGCAGTGTGGTCAGGCAGTATGAGTAATGCCTAGAGCATGAGCTGTATAGTCAAGACTGCCTAGATTCAAACTCTAATTTCACCACTTTCTAGTTGTGCAATCTTGGGCAAGTAATTCTTAGTTTACTCACCTGTAAAATAGGGATAAAGTTAGTATCTACCTTATATGAAACCCTGGTGGTGTAGTGGTTAAGTGCTATAGCTGCTAACAAAAAGGTCAGCAGTTCAAATCCATCAGGTGCTCCTTGGAAACTCTATGGGACAGTTCTACTCTGCCCTATAGGGTTGCTGTGAGTCACAATTGACTCAATGGCAACGGGTTTAGTTTTTTTTTTTTTAATACAGTGGCTGTGAGGATTAAATAAAATATGGAAGGCACTAGCACACTGACTGGTACATAGTAAGTGCTCTATACATGCCAGGAACTATTAATTTTAAGGACAGTAGATTTATCAACATCATAGTAATATTTTAAGAGGAGAGATTATATAATTTAATTTATATAACTTAGATACATAATTTAAGCAATTTCTATTTTATGTTGTTTAGTGTCTCTATATCTCAGTTACCGCATCTCTAAAACGGAAATATTCATACCTCATAGGACTGTTATAAGAACTAAATGAGATAATACATTTATAGAGCAGAGGACAGAATCTGGGACACAGTAAATAATCTGACATTGGCATTATTATAATTCCAAGGCCATAACGATTTTTTTTAAAATGTTTTTCTGGGGTTCAATTACAAATGTTCAAAACAGAGATTCTTATACATTATTTCTTACATATCAAAATCTAGCATCATCACTAAAATTTATAACCAATCTTATTTTCAAATTCATTTTACCTCTCATTTCATTAATTTTACAATATGTCTATTTTATATGTTCAGAACAATTATAAAACCAATACAAATCAAACCTTGTTATACAAGAACAAATGAAACAGGATGTTTAATTTTTAAAAGAAGAAAAACCAGAAAACAATATAGTTGGCTTTTAATGCTAGAAGATGGATTATACACGTTTTGTATGGCATCAAGGGTTAACATTTTTTAGGAGAGACATGTCAGCTTACTTGGAGAGAAAAATTACCAAGGGTCAGAGCTGCCTCAGAGGGAGTGGGTTACACACCTCTACTCCTGACAAAAGCTTGTTCCCTGTCACTTAGTAGTGAATACTGGGGAGAAGAATCAAGTACCAGATGGATGGTGAGATGACTGACTTCAGGATCCTTTTCAGAACTCTATAGTGTTTATTCTAGAATCTTCTTGAGTTATAAAATTTATGAAATTTGAAAACTAAAGGTTGATGCTCTCGGAGCCCTGGTAGCTCAGTGGTTAAGAGCTCGGCTGCTAACCAAAAGATTGGCAGTTTGAATCCACTAGCCAGCTGCTCCTTGGAAACCCTATGGGGCAGTTCTACTATGTCCTATAGGGTCACTATGAGTTAGAATAGACTCAGTGGCAATGGGTTTTGGGCTCTCATTTTACAGATGAGAAAGTTTGAAGGTTACTTGATTCAAGGTCATTCAGATAACAAGTAACAGAACTATGGCTAGAATCAGTCTTTTCAAATGATTAAGTATCTAATAGATAATTCCTTCTTATGTATAAGTTAACAATATTACCACACTTACAACGGAAAATAAGTAGAAAACTGCAAAAATAAATTCTTATTGAAAAATAAAAATGAGTGCAATGAGAAATATTTCTTTGCTGTACATGCTTGAAATTATGATGCTTACTTCCTTAAAATCACATATCCCAAAATTACCACACTTCACTACGCAATGTATACCATATTCAGGCTTCTGTTTTATTACAAATTTCAAAAAGAAAATTTAAAAATTCAAATGTTTATAACATATAACATAAAAGATATTTATGAATTATACTAAGGTATTTAAAGATACAATGTTTTAATATGAATTTTAAAGTCAAAGGATGTCATACACTAAATGCGTGAGGCAGGATAGCCATTCCATATGTTTAACATCACCATCAACTTAATTACAGAATAAAAATATTCCAAGTAAACATTTTCTTTTTAACCTGAATTTTATAAGAATACTGCCTTCATAAAAAAATTCAGTTGTACCTAGGCTACCTTCATTATAAAAATATATTCTGAAATTAAACATCTCTTCCCCCTATTTTTACTAATAGAAAAGCATTCTTTAAAAACCACTCTTAAGAAAAGTTTCACTAACAAGACCCAGTTTATTTTCTAATTCCCTCTGTAGAATCTAATCTCTTTGTGATGTACAAAGCAGCACAATTTCAGACCTAAAAACTAGCTTAAGTCATTATTTTTATAAAGTCAGGTCTAAGACAGAACAGTCTGCATTCTTGGTGGAAGGGATGGCCAAGAAACTTTTAAGAACTTCTAATAAAAGCATTCAATTTTATATTTTAAAGAGTTTTGTGCTGAATGACCTGTTACCCTAAACTGTTCAATAAACGTCTAAGACAATTAGAGAATGAAGTAAAGAACAGCAGGGTCGGAAAGGAATGAAGAAGCAGGAGAACATAGGCCCTAAGTGGATATTAGGGAGGACACTAGTAGACTTTCCACAAGGGCTGGATATAGGTTCTGGCCATTTTATTGGGTAAAAAAAAGATCCAAAAGACTGAAGGAACTGAGACTATATTAGAGCCACAGAACCTGGCTATATGAATGAAGTGAAAAACAACAGGGAAAGAAGGCGAGAGGAAACACTAAAGCAACTAAGGTCAACGTGGTAGAGAACAGTGAAACAGACATTGAGAAAGGTCTCACAGAAGCCATAAGAATGGAAAAGGCAGGAAATAGATATCAGGAAATGTTATGATGGAAAATCCTTCCCAAATTATTCTGTTATTTTTAACTTTCAATTAATATCCAATGGCTAAATCAGAAAGTTGTTTTGAACAGAACCTTTAAAAATATGTGAAAAAAGGAAACACACTAAGATGTTATAAAAATCATGGGCGGTTTAAACTTTTTGTATTTTTTTACTTTCAAAATCTTTATAATGAACAAAATTTTTAAAAGAAAAATATGAAAATTTCTACTCACATCCTTTTAAATTTTTTAAAAATTAATACACTTTATTTTTAGAATAGCTTTAGATTAACAAAAAATTAATCAGGTAGTAAAGAGATTCTCATATACCTCACACACACACACACATGCCTTCCTTCCAATTTAAAAGTCTTCATTTTCACGTCATAGACCCTTTGACAGTTAGGAGTAGGGTAGGATGAAGGAGAAGAATGTCAGATAAACAGAAATAGAGGAAGAGATAAACATGCTAAAATTTGGAAGTGTGTGCAACTTCACTGATTCTTTTTCAGTGCAAACAATGATATTTTTAATATGTCCAATGGTCATAACCATTGTACTTGGAGAATGTGAAGGAAAGGAAGACTTTCAGATGAGAACTGAACTAGCTTTAACTCTGTCTCCGCCACTATGTGTCTCTGCGAGGAGGAAGAAGTGAGAATTATTGCTACAGTACTGAGTTTCTCTTTGGGGTGATGAAAAAATTTTGGACATGGATAGTGGTGATGGTTGCAAAACATAGTGAATGTAATTGATGTCACTGAATTCCCCATTAAAAAAATGGTTAAAATATCAAGCTTTCTGTTAAATATATTTTACAATAAAATTAAAAAGAAAACTGGAGTGTCTATAGTAATATCAGACAAACATTCATAATAAGAATGTCAGGGATTAAAAGAGACATTACACAATAGTAGAAGGGTCAATTAACCAGGAAGAAATAAAAAAGATGCATAAAGAAAAAAAAAATAGAACTTAAAGGTGAAATAGATAAATCTGCAACTATAGTTGGAGACCTTAACACCCTTCTAAGTAACTGATAAAGTAAGTAGACGGAAAATCAGTAAGTGTATAGAACACCTGAACAACACTATCAACCTACATTTATAGAATATTTCACTCAATAACAGAAGAATACACATTCTTTTCAAATCCATGTTGAACCAGATACACCATATTCTGGGCCACAAAACAAACCTCAACAAATTTAAAATAATTGAAATCATTTAAAGTATACTCTCTGACCCCAACAAAATTAAACTTGAAATCATTAACAGAAAGATATAAGGAAAATTTCCAAATATTTGGAAATTAAACAACACACTTCTAGATAGCCTATAGATTAAAGAGAAAGTCTTAAGGGAAATTAGAGGTTTAGAGTCTAAAATCTGAAAGCTAGAAGTTTTGCTGGCCAAGACTGTATTGCACTTTCTGACTACAGTAAAAACAGAAGTGTTAAGTTTAATAGCAGTAGGCCAGGGTCTCCGAGAGATTGTCACACACGGCATCATTTCAGGGCTGTCTTAGAGCCATTACTATTGCCAATCTGGTTCAAGGGTCACCATGAGCGAAAAGTCCATTTTTAACTGGTCTGTTGTCATTTTGCATGAAGAGCTCTAAATGATTCAGAGTTTATAAGCACCCTTGATTCAATGTTTTATAATACCATTTTGGATAAGAAAACTGTGTTTTCTCCTTAAAGTCTCTAAGAATCAATGATCAAATTCAACTAGAAGAGAACGGAGCTGTTGGTGTTATGCAGTCCCCACATATGCAGTCCCCATATAAAGTCTGCTCCAGTGTAAAGACTTCAAAAAGGCCAAATCATTTGGGTTTAGGTGAGTAAATATGTCAGCAAAAGGAAAAAAGGCAGGGGGTACTTAAACTCTGACATACACCCCTACGTTGCTCACCTTTGCATCTCCAACACCAAGTCCAACACCTGGTGCAAATGGATATACAATAATTGTTTGCTAAATGAATGCTCTTCTAAAATCAGATAGCCTTTACTATAATGAAAAGGTCAATCTATGGGCCACAGAAGTACCAGAGCAGGGGTACTTTAAGAGTTCTCTCTCTTAAAGTAGTGGTTCTCAAGGTGTGGTCCCCAGATCAGCAACATCGGCGCCAACTGGGAATGTGTTAGAAATAAAAATTCTCGAACCACCCCAAGCCTTCCAAAACAGGAACTCTGTTTTAACAAGCCTCTCACGTGATTTTAATGCACCCTAAAGTTTAAGAGCCACTGTCTTAAAGTAGGGAGCCCTGGTGGTGCAGTGGTTAAAGAGCTCGGCTGCTAATCAAAAAATCGGCAGTTTGAATCCACTAGCCACTCCTTGGAAACCCTATGGGGCAGTTCTATTCTGTCCTATAAGGTCACTAAGAGTGGCAATTGAATCAACGGCAACAGGTTTGGTTTGGCCTGGTCTTAAAGCAGAGCAAATTCAGCTGGTATGAAAGTAAACTACAAAGACAGAGGCACAGGAATGCCTCTTAAGGATAACTAGTTGACAACCAACTAAAACAGAGGCAAACATTATTTATACAGGCAAATATTATTTACACACAGAGATACTTTGGTCATCAAGACAAAGCTTCTTTAAAAAGAAAAAAAAAGCAGAGTATAAAACAAGCTTATCTCAGGGATCTCCTACTTTGTAAAATTTCTCTGGACTCAGTCTGTGACCCAACTAAACCAAGGACATCTACCAAATTCTTTCCATTCTTATACATGATTTCCTATCAGACCTTCAGCGGTATCTACTCAGAGACACAGTCATTTAGTTAAAGGTAGGAAAGTTAGGATTGGATACTTGAGGAATAAAGTACAAATCTGTAACAGTTACCAAGTTTATTTCCAGAGTTTTGTCCCTCTCTGTAATGAAAATCCCACAATTTTAAATGTCTACCAGAAATTTCTAACTCAACATGCCTATAAACAACCCCATAATGCCCTATGATTCCATTCACCTATTATATCTATCTCCAAAAATAAATACCGCCGTTCATCTCTTTCTGTCCCTGGTATCATCATTCTCTCCAGCCATTCAGCTTAAAGTCAGTCAGTTTGGTTTAACATTCCCATTTCCTCCTTTGTCTATCCATTTTTGGTTAATAATTTGCTGTAACCTCTACTGCAATATTATGTCTCCTGGATCTTCCCGTTCCTTTCCAATTCTACTTCCATCAGTTTAGGTTCCTAGCCCCCAAACTAGCCTACCTCCAGGCTGTCCATTCATTCACCTCACAGGCTACCACAGTATCAGTCTTCCCGAAGTACTATCCTTCGTATCATCCCTTGCCTTTAATGAATCCCCATGAGGACTCTAAAATCTTTAGCCTGAATCCAGATGCACCTGTTCCCTTAAACCTACATCACACATGACACTATGGTCCCATCTCTGCGTCTTTACTCATGTTATTTCATACTCTTGAAGGATTTGCTACCTCCCATCTCAACCTCCTGAAGCCTACTTATACTTCAAGATCCAACTCAAATGTCACCTTAGTTTATAGGAAGACTTCTCCATTATCCTTTTAGGAATGATTCCACCATCCTCTGAATTCTTACATCTCTTATATTACCTTTATATAACAACTTGATGGATGAATTCAATAAATATGAAATAGGTTAGAAAATAAATCTGTGAGAACAAAGAAATGTTATTTTAAAAGAATAGAGAAAAATATATTGCACAATCTCTTCACAAATAAAAGCTTTAGAAGAACAGTAAAAATATATATATTGTGCCAGTTGTTTAATGCTCTACATGAAACTAAACTTCCTTTTTAAAAAAGATAGACACTTACAGACCAGGTCACAACATGGTCCTTGATATTATCACGCCATTTTGAGATTTTTTAAAATAATCGATGCAAACGAGTAACCTAATAAGAGAAATTTGGATCTGAAAGATTTCATTCATTTAAAAGGAAAGTTATTGACTGATGTAATTTCACTTGGACGTGACTGAATCAGATTGATTTAGTCCTTCCTAGGCCTATCTTCCCTGTGCAGCTGTCTATGTTGATCTGACTCACTGGGCAATTACAGGGAGTGCCTAAACATTTTCATTCAAAGCAAAACTCCTTCTTCACTTGCTATTATTTGTAGAGAACATACTTAAAAGAGTCACTTTCATGTAGCTAATGTATCAGTTCTCATAGTGCTCAGCTGTTGCTATTTATGAACTAAATCACACTTTGTTTCATTTATTAGTACTAAAAAATCACACACACACAGAATGTACAAACGATTTTAAAGTCACATTATAAAGTCACTCTTGAGTAGTATAGTCACAAGGTAATAATCAACCTTTCTAACATGCTGCTTTCCTATTCACCCAAAATGTTTTTCTCAAACTTGCCTAAGTATTTGAGAAATACAGACATACATCAAGTACCTTATAAAAAAATATTTCCAGAGTTCTGAATTTCACCCATTAAAGAAATCATGGAGTACTCAGATAAGGTTTAAAAGAAAACCATTAAGGGTTAAGAATTAACACAGTACCCAGGAAAGAAAGGCTGAAGAAACTGGGTGATTTTTAAAATACTTTTCTAAATATCTTTCACTTTCTTTCATGAAAGAACATTACAGTATAATAAAATGAACTCTGGTTAAAAAAACAGCATATCCTTGCCTAGAACAGAAATCATAATAATCAATTTGTGTAAGTGAAAAAAGCATTGTTTTATGGGAGATGATAAAGTCTGGAATTAGTAGTTTAATTTTACATAATAATACATGGAAGGGAAAAGATTACAAAACTTCCTTTTTTAAAAAAATAAACAAGAGTTTTAAAGAAAAATCCAGATTTAACAGTAAATAAATGCCTATTGAAAATCCTGGTAAGTCATTTCACATCTTTGTCTTCTAGTGTCAGTAAAATAAAAAACTGTAGCAGAATGTATATACATAGGCAGTCCCCAACTTACAACAGGGTTCCATTCCAATGACTCTGTCGGAAGTTGGTTCTGACATAAGTTGAATACATCATGTTTTTCAGTTTTCAGTATTATTATCTTTTATTATCAGTATCTTTATAAATCTGATCAGTCTTCGGGAGGTGGAAACATTATATATAAACTTAGATATATTTTAATACATACATACATAAAAAAATACACAATCATGAAAATTTACTCTGATGATAAGTAGGAGTTGGATGACATTGGCATTTTGTGAGTTGGGGTAATAACTCCACTTGTGGAAGGCTCTGGATCATCTGGATTATCCCTGGGAATGGGGATGGCTTTCTAGTTAGGAAAATTAGTGAGTTGTTGGTATGGTCTTTTCTTTTTTCATATATTTCGTGGTAACATCTCACTCCTTCCCGAATCTGCCTATCAGCAGCTTCGACATCACAACTTCCTGCTTCTCCAGTTATACACACGTTATGTAAGCCAAATCTGTGTTTGAAGCAATAAAAACAGTTCTTGCTGGCATTAAAATATTCACGGCAGTCTTCTCCTTGCTGTTCCCTTCAGGTTTTCCAAAAACTGTGTGCTTTCATTTTGAATCTCAGTAAACTCATAGGAATCCTCTTCCGGATTTGGTCTTCTATCCAAATCATCAACAGCCTCTCCATCTTGTGAACTGGTTCTTGCCTCTTCTTTGTTAAAATTGCAGATTTTATGCCAATCGCTTCTTAAACTGCCTCCAAAATCCTATTCTTATCCTTAACGACTGTCCAAACAGTCAAATCAAACAGTCTTTCCTCACGTACTATTTCACTGACTTTCTTTCCATTTATCATAGGCCTTAATGATCTTCAGCTTTAAATCTATGTCTAGGGCCTTCCTTGCCTTCTTTTTTGGATTAGAACTTTTAGGGGCATGACTTCTTTTGCTAAACATATTGTTGGGAGTATAAGCAGTGCAAGTATTACAGTTAGGGAAACTTGCGCAGCTCGGTTTCAAATTAACAACTGATGCTTCTTACGGTACAAAACACTGAAGGTAAGATTACGCTATAGGCCTGGTCTACAATGAAGTCGGTATCAGTGTCTTAACAATGAAGTCGGCGTCGTAAAGGTTATTGGGCATGTGCACAGTTCAACTGTTGTATGTCATTAGAGTCTGAACACTGCCCAGCTTTCTATCCGTTATAACTCCTGACACCGACACCAACTTCACTGTACAGCAGACCATAGCCTGCTATATGGCAGTGTTTTGAATAGTAAATCATAAAACTGAACATCTGAGAATGATAACATCAGCAAATTATGCACTGCAACACTGTATGCAATACAGATTACTAACAATAAAATGTACAAAAAAAAGACAGTGGTAAGTGCAGTTCATCGTAACTCGAATAAGTCTTAAGTCGGGGACTATCTGTATATCTCAAGAGGTTGATGATGTTGATGGTACTTGAGAGAATATTTTAATGAAGAGTTGAGATAGCTGCCCCATCATTTAAGAGAAGTTTCATATTAAGCAAATAAAATGAGTAGCCACCAACTAGTGTATAAAATATTTATGCAAATAATTAAAAGAACTGTGACAAAGGCAAAGAAAAGTAAAAAGTGGAAAAATATCTGTCAAAAACCTAGTATAGTCCAAGTATTACCAAGCATTTAATATCAGTTTTAAAAAATACTCATAAGAACCCTATGACATAGAAGTTACTATTCTTGTTCACTGGTGCAGAGAAAGAGGCTTAAGGAGACTGAGTAACCTGCTCACAAATAACATGCCTGCCTGACTTCTAAAAATAAATAAAAACTTTTACCAAAAATTGTTTTTGGAGACTAAAGACAGTAAAACATCAAAACAAGAAGGTCTAGTAAATTTAGAAAATGAACAATTTCATATATGGGATCTAATATTACCACTCTATTGATGCAGCATTTAAAAAGATGTAATTGTGAAGGTTAAAGATCAAGAAACATACCAGGAATTGATCACCAATTACACTGAAATGATTAGATTAAATGAATAAGATGTCACAGACTGAAGGTAGCTATTGTCACAGAAGGGAAATGTGGAAATCCAATGACATGCAGTGACATGATACACAGAAGATTTAGTATTCCAAGTAGGTAAGCAATGAAGAGACTTGTTCATTTGAAGAGCTACACACTCCAAAACGACAACTAAAACGATGGCCTGTCAAGATACTACAATAAAAGTAATAAAAAAAAGTATACGTATCTCATTTTTTAAAATGTTATTATTATAGGGCATGTAAAGATACAACCATGCACTATAATCCAAAAACCAAACCATTTGCCATTGAGTTGATTCCAATTCATGGTGACCCCATGTGTGTCAAGGTGGAACTGTGTTCCATACGGTTTTCAGTGGCTGTAATATTAAGGAAGTAGATTGCCAGGCCTTTCTTCTATTACAGGCACCTCTATAATAAACCAAAAACCAAACCCATTGCCATCGAGTTGATTTCAAATCACAGTGATCCTACAGAACAGAGAAGAGCTGCCCCATAGGGTTTCCAAGGAATGGCTGGTGGATTTGAACTGCTGACCTTTTGGTTAGTAGCCTAGCTCTTTACCACTGTGCCACCAAGGCTCTACCTCTATGATAGCCTCTTTAAAAAGGCTAGTATTATTGTAAATACTTAATATTGCAGAATTTGTAGAAACAATATGATAATGAAAACTGAAGTCAAGAGGTCTAGGTTCCAAATCTAACTCACATTAACTAACCGTGTGACATTTTACAAACCATCCACTCAAAAAATTACTGAGAGACTATAGCATTTCAAAGGAACCCTGCTGGCACAATGGTTAAGCACTCTGCTGCTAACTAAAAGGTCAGCGGCTCAAACCCACCAGCTGTTCCACAGGACAAAAGACCTGATGATCTGCTCCTGTAAAGATATCAGCATAGGAAACCCTATGGGGCAGTTTTACTCTGTCCCATAGGGTCACTATGAGTCGGAATCGACTTGACAGCACACAACAATAACATAGCATTCCAAGGATTATCCTGGCTCTTGAGATATAGTCAAAATGTTACTACAAGTAAAACTCCCTCATTAAGTTCACAGTCTGATAGGGGAGTCAGCTGAACAAAAAGTATAAGACTGAAAATAAGAGCGATTCAATACGGCGTGACAAATATGACTGTAGAGGCCTGCATAAACTGCTAATGAAGTACACAATCATTGCTTGAGAAAGGGAAGAATAAACAATAGGAAAGGATTAACCAAAAGGGTGACTTGAAACAAGTCATAAAAGGTAAGTAAAAATTTATCAAGCAGAGAATATGGGGAATGAAATTTGAGACAGAAGGAAAAGCATTAGGAAAGGCACAGAGGAATTTAAAAATAAAATATGTTAAGAAGTCCACAGATTGGTATGGTTGGGATAAAAGGTATTTCTGGATAAGTGACGGGTATCTAGGTATTTCCCAGGGACTCTCTTTAAGAATTTAACCAAATAGGTAACATAACAAGTAGGTGATACAGGAAGAGGGCTATGGATATATAAACCGGACAAAAAGGAAAATAGAAATAGCAAGAAAAGTTAGAAAGTTATCTTAAAAAGTCAGATGAGACAGCAGGAAGGCCTAAACTGAGGCAGTAGGAGAGAAGATGCACATTAATGCAGAGATTGCTATGAGATTTAAGAAACTGAGTTAACAATTTACATATTGAATCTAAGGTGCCTGCCTCTTCAATTAGAGATGTCCCGCTAGGCATTTGGCTATACCAGTCAGAATCTAAATAGAGAGATCCTTGCTAGAGTTAAAAATTGGGAAATATACATCATTACTGTGATAGCTGAAGGTATATCAAAGATTAGATGACCAACAAATGTGTAGAACGAAAAATGGACCTTGGCAAGAACTTAAGGAATACTAAATTAGCTGTATATTTATATTCTAAAAGGTGATTTTTTTATTCCTATGTAATTGTCTTATAATCCTTAAGAGATGCACGATATTTTTTGTTCTACTGATTCACTACAGTTCATCAACATTCCTCTGCAACATACAAACTGTTTTTATTTTGGGAGGAAAATGCATTTTAGCAAGTATTTAATCCGCAACTCTGCAAAATAAACATTGAAAGTATAAGCAAAGGGAATTCATGAACTTGTTATGCTAATTCAGCATATACAAAATAAAACAGAATTCACTTTATTCCATGCCCTTCCATTATGACTTCATTGAATTACCAATTTTCAAAACAGTCAAGAAAGATGCCATGGTTCAGCTGTACTCCCCAATCTGATTTCTCTTCTCAAATCCACAGTCTCCTATCAGAACTCCATATACACTATTAACTTTTAAAATCATTTTTTCTGATTATCAAAAATCACTCTCAAAAGGGGAACTATAAATGAGAAGCCACTGTTAATAACCGAATTTTGCCTGCGCCCTGTGATCCCGGAAAATAGCAATGGTTAAAGAAATCCCCCATTCTTTGTGTTCATGAAACACTTGCTGCAAATAATCACCCTTCTAATACGACTTAGATAAGACTCACCAATGCCTCCTTGTTCACCTATGACAAGGCCACACACAGACCCTTCAAATTCCCATTCTCTGCCTACTAAACGAGAAATTGAATTGCTTGTCTTCACTACTTAATCAGAAACAAAGTACATGTCAGCCAGAGTTCGGTTGAGCTTGTCTCCTTCATCCTCAAGTCCCTAAACTTTAGCCTACCCTCAGCTTGAGCCAACACACTACCTCTCTTGAAGGGTCCCTCCCTGAGAACAGGCTGACTCAGGGTAATACATTCTTGACTTACTATTCAATGATGTCACCCGCTTATCGCACTTCACCACAGCTGGTTTTTTTCTATCAGTCTCTATAAAAGAAAATCCTTTTTCCCTAACTCTTTGAGACGCTTGCAGAGCTTATGGTCGGAGTGTTCTCCCTACTGTAGTAGCCCCCTTCCCCACTGTTATAATAGCCCTTTTTCTGTTCCCCCTTTGTTTTCTGAATAAAGCTTCTCCCTATCAAAGTCAAAAAAAAAAAAAAAAAAAACTTCAAAAAACTAGAATAGAAAAAAAGCTTTAAAAATAAAATATATAAATTTATATTTATAATATATCTATATTTATAATACAAATATTTTTAAAATATTAAGATCACACATTCTAAACAAAAATAGGATTTGTTTTACTTAAACTTACATGAAGATTCCAATTTAAATAACCTTTTTAAATGGCTGAATAAGCAGCCAAATAAGAGTCCATTTTAGGGTATACCACAATTCATTCATTTAATCATTCCCTCAATGCTAGGCATTTATGTTGGTTCTTAATATTTTTCATCGTTATAATAAGCACCATGAAGAGCATTCTTATATAAAAACTGTGATAATTTCTGAATATTTCCTCCAGAAAGATTCCTATAAGTATTATTACTTCACAAACAGTATCTTATGCTTAGGCATTTGATTCATATTGTCAAATTATTCTTTAGAACAGTTAGACAACTTTAATTTTCCATTACAGGGTATGATGGTACTATAAATTATTATGTGCTTGTCTTATTTTTCAAATTGCAATAATAAATTTCTTGGGGGTATTTCTTCATCTTTTCTACTATCATCTTAGGTCAAATTACCACCAGTTCTCTGGGGATGACATTAATAGATTCTTAGACATTATCTTTATCACTGCTGTAGCACCAAAAGCACATGGAATTGGTGACAATAAATATACATTTAATAAATAAGATAAAAGTATAATTCCCAACTCTTCAGCAACTTCCTGAATAAAAAACAAAAGACTATTTGATCGCACTTTTAACATAACTCTTGATTAAAGGACACACTTTAACCATATCACTAAGAAACTCTTAAGTCTTTTTTAGTTGAAAGCATTAGGATAAATATACAAACTATACGTCATCCTGATTAGTTCTTTTGATTTAGATGTCAGCTGCTTGTAAGGAATTATACATATAAGATAAAAAGAAGCTAAGGAATTGTTGATGTAGATGTAAACCCTTTCTGTTTTGAGATGCTTGGCATAAAAAGCGGTAGAGTTAATGTTTGTTAAGAAACTAAACCTAAACTATACTTAGACTTCATAAGCAGCAATAAAGACTCCTACTGAAAAAGCTACTCAGTTAGGTAAAAGAGAAAAGCCCCTGGGTGGCACATATGGTTAAGCACTCCACTACTAGCCAAAAGGTTGGTGGTTCGAACAAACCTAGAGACACCTTGGAAGGCAAGCCTGGCAATCTGCTTCCAAAAGGTCACAGCCTTGAAAACCCTATGGAGCAGTTCCACTCTACACATATGGGGTCGCCATGAGTGGGAATTGACTCCAAGGCAACTAATTGATGTCATAGTGTCTGAGAAATTTTAGATTAAATTTATTCCCTTAATTAATGTAACTTTTATGAATATTCCTACAAACCTGGGCAGCAAAAAACAGTGTTTAAGTCAAACATTATCTGAATGCATTTTAAAAAACAAAAAAGGTGAGGTACTAAGACATATGCATATGCAAAATAAATTCTCAAGCTTTTTCCTTTTAATAATTTTGTGATCTGGCCCACACTAAAACTAAAAGTATAGTGCTGTGTAAGTCTTACAAACTATATTTTGGGAAATTAACTTCTCTGTCCAAATATACCTGGTGTGTTTTCTCTAGGTGTAAATACGCTTTGTACTAGTTTTAAGTGAGACAACTTTATGACTTCATTCCCAATGGAAATGCACTTTCTTCATACTTTGCTTCTTTGCATAAACAGCTCTAGTAATAGATATCCAAAGTGACAATCAAAAGTAGGGCAATTTCTGGGTTACATGTAATAGGTGAGGTCTGTGTAATTACTTGAGCCCTGGTGGCACGGTGGTTAAGAGCTTGGCTGCTAACCAAAAGGTCAGCAGTTCAAATCTACCAGCTGCTCCTTGGAAACCCTATGGGGCAGTTTTACCCTGTCCTATAGGGTCATTCTAAGTCAGAAACTACCCCCACGGTGATGTGTTTGGTTTGGTTTTGCTATATAATTACTGGAGAAGCTCTGGTGGCACAGAGGTTAAGCACTTGGCTGCTAACTGAGAGGTCAGCGGTTCTAACCCACCAGCCACTCCATGGGAGAAAGATGTGGCAGTCTGCTTCCCTAAAAGATTACAGCCTTGGAAATCCTATGGAGCAGTTCTACTCTGTCTCATGGAGTTTCTATGAGTCAGAATCAACTCAGTGGCAATGGAATGGGTTTGGTTTTTGGTTTGATGTAATTACTAAAACAATGCTTTCCTGATTTATTGACTTTTCATGGGTTAATAATCAAGGGTTAATAGTAAGAAAAATGAAGAGGAGGAGGAAGGCAATGGCAAAAAAATTAACTTCAAAGAACAAACAACATCATTTTTGAAGATATAATAGAGCTCAATGATTTTGTATATCACAGTTAACAAACAACATAAAAGGGGAAAAGTCACATTCCTAAAATATTTTATTTATATTTTCAAAACAGAGATTCCTATAATAGAATTTAGTGCTTGGTCACTCTTCCCCTACATTTCTATCCTAACTTTGGTTTCATTTTAATGAAAAAAAGGAAAGTCAGCAAAAATAAAATGCCACCATTAAATCATTTTGCAACATTTTGTGTCAAAAATGTAATGGGAAATGCACATATCAAGGGAAAGGTTACTGTTCTTCCAGAACATCGTTTAACTTGGTTCATAGCTCATCCTTCTACGTAACTGTGCAAGCACTACTGATGGTTTTCTCTCTTGGTTTAATGTGGCATTTGAAGGATTATGGCATTTTCAGGAAATCACAGTGCAGTGATTTTAGTGGTTATCTGGCCCAAAGTGATATTATGATTTAGAATAACTGCTCTGTTTATGTGCCATGGTAAAAGTCAGCAACCAAACCACCTCACATCGTCAACCTAATTCTTGATTGTATATTTCTTAGTAATACATGGGGTCAATCTAGAAAGTGAGGCCAGAATTAGAGGAAACTCCTTTTTAAAAGGAGTTTGCTGTACATATGTATGTTATACTTAGGTTTAAATCCTATTAAGTGCACTGTAATAGGAAGAGCTAATTCAGAAACAGATAACCTTAATACTTCCCAGTTTATGATAAACATAATTGCTCCTTGAAGTTGTTTCACAAAAAAGATTGAGAAACTTAAGAATTAAAATGAAAAGCAATCTAATATAATACATGTAAATTAATTAGGAGCTTTATATAATGAGTAAATATGAGAAATGGCATAAACATACAGATAATATGAGTCATTTTATCTACAAATATATGCTATTCTATTTAAAAGATCAATCTATATTTTGTTTTACAGATTATGAAGAAAACAAATTACTTTTCAGATTAAAAGAAAACATATCCTACTATAAATCATTTCTCATAACTGAAAATTGGCCACCTTAAATTAATTCACATAGTTTTGGTAAGCTATGATCTATAAAATATAACTTAAATCAAAATTAGAAAAATATTATGGGCTAATAATGCAATCAGGAATAGCATTGGTGGTGGAAGGTTTATGCTGTAAATTAACCAGAATTCCTTACTCCTGGATAATATTTTGCATTTCCAAATTTCTTTCTCTTCTTTTTCATTCCTATAGCATTACAAAATTATGGAAAGAGAAAGCTAAAAAAGCTTTTCAAGTCAATATTACATGTTGCTTATTTTATGAATGAAATAACCAGTTTCCAGAAACGTTATTTGCTTTCTTCAAGGTTACACATCCTCTTGCTGGTGAAGCCTTACCTAAAATGCCAGCCTCTCAGTTTTATCCTTATGCCCTCCCTGCATCTTTTTTCTTAGTATGTCCCTTTATTTAGTTTTCAAGTGAAGCTCATTTATTGTTTCTAACTATTAAGATAAATATTAAGTTCATTACTATTGCCAAAAAAAGGGAAATTTTCCCTTAATAAGCAATAAAATGGCCATCCTGGTTTTTCTAATTATCATCTTCCCAAATACATCAACAATATAAGGAGGAAACTTAGGTTTATATTAATAACACATACCACAATTAGAGAGTGAGCCAAAAAAAATTATGGTGAAACGAGGGGGAAAAAAAGAGGTTTGATAGTTTCTCTAATCTTTGATTAGAAAATAGAAATGTGAAACGTATTTGTTTAAAATTATAGTTTTAACTAAAACACATTCCAAGGCATTTTAATACCTGAGCAAGATCAACATAAGGTCATGTAATTCTGAGGTTATTTATTTGTGAGATATAAGTCGCAGTTTCATGCATGTTGGAGAGAGAATCAAGCTAATGGTGCAAAACTTCTCAACTGAGGAACCAACTGACATTTGGTTTATGAAGATTCTGAGAGACAACGTTTTTATTTGCCAAGCTTACTAAATTTCAAAGGAGCGCAATTTCTGTCTATATTTTGTATTGTTCCAATCATTTAAATGACCCCTCCCCTCCAAAAACAAAAACATAGCCCCTTAGATCACAAGATATTAAAGAGGCTGACTATATTCTAAGCATATCTGTTCTCCAAATTTAATTCACAAAATGCAAACATACTGTGCTTATGATCTTGCTTTTTTTTGCATAATTGGTTGTTATTTCATACACTCGCCTTTGTAAAATTTCACATCATCATGCCTGTGTATTCAGAAATGTCTTCAATCTAAAATTATAACACTGATGTGTGTTGTTCCTCAAGACAGGATAAAGGAACTACAAAAGCATTAAGCAAATAAAACCCGTCACCGTTGCGTCAATTCTGAGTCAGAGCGACCCTACAGGACAAAGTAGAACTACCCCATAGGGTTTCCAAGGAGTGGATGGTGGATTTGAACAGCCGGTCTTTTGGTTTGCAGCCGAGCTCTTAACCACTGCACCACTAATGCTCCATTTGATAAATGTTGTTGTTTTTCTTAGGTGCCATCAAGTTGCTTCCAACTCATAGCAACCCTATGGGACAGAGTACAACTGCCCCACAAGGTTTCCAAGAAGTGGTTGGTGGATTTGACCTGCTGACCATTTTGGTTAGTGGCCAAGCTCTTAACCGCTACACCACCAGGGATGACCACGATTAAGATTACTAATTTAAGCACAGACGGCATCACGGATTTTTCCAAACAGCAACGTCAACAAATATAAATAAATAGACGGTACTAAATGTATGTACATGTATGTGTGAATTAAACATGTGCACATATACTATTCTAATATATGCATATATATAATACAAATACAATTTAAATATATAATATCAATATACCATTTATATATTAACATATCTTAAAATTATCTGAAAAAGTTGTAATCTTCCCAAAAACAAAGTACACAGTATATTTCCTTAAAAATAATTTTCCCAAGGACAAAACTCCATAAGGACGGTCCAGTTCCAATATTACTGCGATGATCCTCATTCAATATAAAACATAAAGAATACTTCACTGACATCTAAACTTAAAAAGGAAAAGTAGAACATTTTAATAAAGAATTTTAGTATCAAAGAAAATCAAATGGCATGGATGTGAAAATAAAGATTATATTACTGAAGTCTCAAAGAACATCAGAAATAGCCTTGAAAATCACAAAATACAGAAAATGAAACATGAGACACTATCTTGAAAAGGATGTCATTTACCCTGCAACAAATACATTTATCCAACCAGGGAGCTGAAATGTAAATTATGCTGTGACTGTAGGGGTTAACAGCACAGATTCTGGAGATGGACTGCCTGAGTGTGAATTCCAGTTCCACCACCTTTTAGCTTTTCAATCTTTGGGAAGTTACTTGCGCTCTCTATGCCTTAGTTTCCTCATCAATACAATGGAAGTAATAACACTACTTACTTCATAGGTCACTATAGGGTGGTTGTAAGGATTTAATATGTACGTATACATAAGGTGCCTAGTACATAGTAGGAAACCCTAGCGGCATAGTGGTTAAGAGCTACGGCTGCTAACCAAAAGGCTGGCAGTTCAAATCCACCAGGTGCTCCTTGGAAACTCTATGGGACAGTTCTACTTTGTCCTGTAGGTTCGCTATGAGTTGGAATTGACTCAACAGCAATGGGTTTAGTAAGCAGTAAGCATTATACAAGTGTTGTTGTTGGTTTTTTTTTTTTAATGGTGGTTGTTATTTTGCATAGATAGAGCATTTCACATTTCCAAACTACTTTGCAAACCTTTTACTTGTATTATCTCATTTAACTCTCTAAAAAACTCCAGGGAGTAAATACTATTGATTCTTGCTATTTTACAGATGAGGAAACCAAGGTACAGGGAAGATAAGGATCGAGTTTATAAATAACAGAACTAGGTTTCAAACCTAGCAGAGTGACTATATATCCTTGCACTTTATCATTTATTACACAATACTGTCTCTGAAAATGTAGAAAAACACTTTAACACTTAATAAAATCTAGGCTCATCACATAAATTTAACAGGCTTCCTTTTGAAACATCCAATATTAAAAATATCAACTTGAAGAAGAAGAAAAGGGATGATTACTAAAATATTTCTTTAATTAGGATGTTCCTTTCAGGCATTAATTTTTTAAAAATCTGATTTATATATAATCAGAAATGAGAAACATGTCTGTCTACAGTGGAAATAGAAAGCAACCACATTATAGTGCTATTAAGATGAAAAAGTGGATCTGGAAAGGAAAAGGCTGTGGGGAACCGGTGACGAACATACGCAGTGTTTGCCTGGTGCTGGGGATGGGAGCCAGGACTGACTACAGCATAAGGGAATTTTTTGAGAGTGGAAACATTCTAAAACTAGATTAAGGAGATGGCTGAACAACTCTAAATTTACTTACAATCATTAAACTGTACATAATAATGGTTTTTGTTTTTTTTTCAACAAAATAAAAGTTTACTGCTCTTGTAACAGTAGAGGTGAGTGGAAGAGGATCTGATCTATGCAACAGAACACAAGACCAAGAATGGTTGGATAATAAGACCATTAATATTCCTTACTTAAATAAAGACAATTTAGACAAAGACCAGATTAAAAGTGTTAATTTCTCACAGAAGCCTTTTGTTTCAGATGGCATCAAGGTAGCTGCCCTTAAACTGAAAGACAGAGTTAAAGAAGTGTGGGAACTAGTAGGCAAATAAATAAAACATAGGACGCATGCCAAGGAAAGAACTTTGGTTCTGGCACAAGGAATTGAAAACAAATCATACCCAGCCCAGTTGGGTAGATGTCTGTTCTTCTGCTGGAATGCAAGATCCTTGAAAATGTGGATTTTCTTTAGTCTTTTCTGCATCACCCTTTACAGTATCCGTCCAAGGACACATGGCAAAGAGAGGCAGACCTGAGATTTAAATTCAGGCCATTTTATTATTTAGCAAGTTTTGTTGTTGTTGTTGTTGTTGAGAATACACACAGCAAAACATATACCAATTCAACAGCTTCTACATTTACCATTTAGTGACATTGACTATATTCTTCAAGTTGTGCCACCATTCTCATCCTCCTTTTCTGAGTTGTTCCTCCTCCATTAACATAAATTCACTGCCCCCTAAGGTTTCTATCTAGTCTTTCAAGTTGCTCTCGTCAACTTGATCCCATTATAGATAGTTCTTAAAAGAGCATAATGCTCAAGGCAGATATTTTTTACTAGTTAAACTAAACTACTGTTTGGTTTTAAGAAGACTTCAGGGGATATTTTTGGTTGAAGGTTTAAAGATTATCTCAGGGCAATACACTCAGGGGTTTGTTCAACCTTCATGGCTCCAGGAAGTCTGGAGTCCATGAAAACTTGAAGCTCTGTTCTACATTGTCCCCCTTTTTATTGTGATTCTTCTATAGAATCTTTGATCAAAATGTTCAGTAAATGGGTGAGATTTTATGGTATGAAAATTAGACCTCAATAGAGCTATTTTTTAAAACAGAAATATTTGCTATTTATCAGAAGAAGGGGGCATTTTAAATAAACATATTTTCCACTCTTCTTTAGATAAATAAGAGACAGGACAATAAGAAAACTGACTTCTACTCTAAAACAATTAAGAAAAATAATCATATTCTACATAGTTACAGAATGGCCTGGAAAGAGATTCTGCTGAGAGGAGTTTTTTTATATAAGAGTTTTTGACCAAATCTAAACAAACAGGACAACATGACTGGGGAACTTAGAATATCACAAAATCTTTGAATGTCAGTTAGTGTGTTGGATGACTTCAGAGATGATATAGCCTAAGGTCCTCTTCTCAAATAAGAAAATCAAGATCCACAAAGATTAAGTGATTTGCCTACAATTACAGAACTGGTAAGTGAAAAAGCTTGGACTAGCTGAGATCTCCTCTCAGTTAAGTTAAAATAAAAAAAAAAAAAAAAAACCTACAAAAATAAAGACTCACCAGTCAATCAACAACATTTTTTGTTTGTTTATTTCATACTAAGTAGATACTCCTTTCAGGTTTGTTTTTAATAATTAAAAATACATTAAAGTTTTTAAAAATAAACCAGTTAGCAACTATTTAAAGAAATGCTTCTGCCCTCAAAAGATTATAAGCTATTTCAATCATACGAAGTGGCAAATGTGTACAGATCTAGCTCTGCATTAGCAAATTAATTTAACAAGCATTTATTCTGAATTAAACCACCTGTACCAGATTGTATTAGACTATCAGAATGATTAAGAATAAATGAAGAACCAGACTCTGTCCTTATCAGTGAGAAAAGTAAAACAGCTATATAAATAATATATAGACAATAATAAGACAACACACAACGAAGTGGATGACAAGATAATGTGGGGTTTTATGTTCTCAGAGTAAGCTAAGCAAGAAAAAGATCAATATGAGGTCACATGAGTCAGGGAGAATCCCTGAAAGAAGTAAATAATGACCCAGTCATAGGAGGAAGAACAGAATATGATTCAAAACTTTACAGGTGGCAGCAAAGTCTCAAGTGAATAGTTGAACTACACAGTCAAGAGGCAAGTAAGACTAAAGAAAGGACAACGATGCTGACACACAACAAAGAAGCCACAGACAACTAAAATGAAGAATAAATTCCTTGAAAAACACAATTTACCAAAACTGACACAAGACGAAAGGAAAAAAAAAAAAGCTCTGTATCTATATTGAAAAAAGTAACCCTGTATCTACTTTAAAAATTGAATTCATCAGGAAAAACCTTCCCACAAAGAGAACTCCAGGTCCAAGTGGTTTCACTGGGGAATTCTACCAAGATTTAATGAAGAAATATCATTATTAAACAATTTTTTTTTAATAGAGAAGAGGAATACTTTCTAACTCCTTTTAGAAGGCCAACATAACTTGATAGCAAAACTTGACAAAGACTTTACAACAAAGGAAAACAACGGAACAATATCTTTCATGAATACTGATGCAAAAATCCTTATAGAATAAAGGAGAAAAAACATGAAAATCTTTGTTAAGAGCATAAAAAGCATTTGAAAAAAATCAGCACCTACTCATAATAATAAAAGTGCCTAGCAAATCAGGACTAGCAGGAAACTTCGTTAAACTGATGAAGAGTATGAAAGCTGAGAAAAAAAAACACAACACTTTACAGTCGAAGAGAGAATGCTTTGCCCCCACATCAGGCAAAGGTATCTACTACTTTCATCAATTCTAGACAATGATACTGAAGTTTTCCCAGGACAATGAGTTGTAAAGATTGGTAAAGAAGTAAAACTGCTTCTATTTGCAGATGATATGATTGTTTATGTAGAAAATCTGAAATAATTTACAAAACAATATATTTAGTGAATTTTGCAACGCTGGAAGATACTAGCTAAGGAGTTTGGCTGCAGGCCAAAAGCCTATGTATCATCTTTCTGGCCTGATCAAAGGCAATTATAAACTCTTTGCCTGACAGGGCTCACAGGCAAAAGCTGTTCTCCCAATCCCACACTTGATGCAAAGCCAGCGCATGGTAGTCTCTGGAGCAAGTTGCAGCCAAGGACTCACCTACCCCCGCTTTTTGTCCATCCTGCCATTGGTAGTGCTCAAAAGTATATCTGCAATCCGACCCTAAGCACCTCCATTCATAGCCTCCTTGGGAGATCAGGGGAGAGGAGGGCTTGGCTAAGACACTGTTTAAGTCAAGCCACTGCCAAGACCTCCTTATGGGGAGAGGAGGCTTTGAAGACACTTTTTTTCCACTCTGACTCAGTACTTTTACACTCCTAGTCCTTTTGCTCTTCCTTCCTGAAGCTCCCAGGTCCACAAAATGGCAGGAGCCTTTTGCTTCTCAGGGCTCCCTCAGCAGTGAGTCAGCCTCCTTCGCTTACATCTGCACTGATCCACCTGATGCTCACTGATGCCGTTCAGACAAAAATGGAACATTGTGGCACCCAGCTTCATTTCCTGTTTGATTTCTTGCTTATACCACTACAGTAAGTGAATAAAGTCTTGATTATTACTTTCAATTAAAAAAACCCATTGCTATCCAGTTGATTCTGATTCATAGCGACCCTACAGTTAGTTGTCCTAATTGACAACCTACATGCCTGGCAGCTCTCAACACTATAGAAAATAACATTTAAAAAATTCCTGTATAATAGCATCAAGGAACATTAAGTACTCAGAAATAAATGTAAAAATAGACATATAAGAATTCTATGCTGAAAACTACAAAGCACTAATGGGAGAAAATAAAGAATGTCTGAATAAGTGGCAAGATAGACCAAGCTCATGAACTGGAAGACTCAATACCGTTAAGATGTAAATGGTCCCCAAATTGATCCATGTAATCAACACAAGCCAATCATAAGCCCAGTATGTTTTCTTTTGTAATAAAAACTAACAAGTTGTTTCTTAAACTTATTTGAAAATGCAAAAAATCTGGAATAATCAAAGCAGCATTGAAAAACAACACTTTGAGGAGTTACATAACCTAACTTAAAAGCTGATTATAAATTTTCAGTAATCAAGACAGTTGGTACTGGCATAAGAATACATAGCTCAATGAACAGGATACAAAGTCCAGAAATCAACTCACATTTAAACAGTCAACTGATTTTTAACAGCAGCACCAAAGCAACTCAATGTGGAAAGAAAAGCATTTTCAACAAATGATGCTGAAAAAATGGAAAACCACACAGGATAATCAACAAATCTTAACTCTACTTGACACCACATATAAAAATATAAAATAAAAGCTAAAATTATAAAGCTTCTACAAGAACACAAAGGAGTTATCTTTGTGACCTGGTCATAGGCAAAGATTTCTTAGGCAAGATACAGAAAGCAATAACCATAAATGAAAAAGTGCTAAATTGGATTTCAGCACAGTTAGCAACTTCTGCTCCTTAAATGACATCATTAACAAAATAAGCAGGAAAGACACAGATAAGAAGAATATGTTTGCAAAACATATATTTGAAAAAAGATTTATATACAGAATATGTTTAACACTCCTACAACTCAATACTAAATAATCTATTTATTTTAAAAAATGGGCAAAAGACTTGGTTCACATACAATAACCAGTGAGCACATAAAAATGTGCTCAACATTATTACTCACAAGGGAAAATGCAAATTAAAACCACAATGAAATTCTCCTATATGCTCATTAAAATGGGTAAAATCAAATAAAGACTAAAAATACCACTTATATGATGTTCTAGAACAAGCAAAACTAATCTGTGGTGAAACAATTAGAAAAGTGGATTTTTTCAGGAAAGCAATTAAGCGGCAAAGAGAAAAATGTTCTATAAATTGATAGGAATGTGGGTTATATGAAGGCATGCTTTTGTCAAAATTCACCATTTATTCACTTAAGATTTATTCATTTCACTATATGTTAACTTTTACCACAAAGGAAAACAATTGTTGAACTTAGATTTACTTTTCACAGTGGTTTGGGTTGGCAATTCCAAAACATTCTGTGTATTCTAGACTTGAGCAAACAGGTAAACATATTGCCCTGAGACCTAAAAGTTAGAGAGCAGTTAAATGAGACCATCTGTAACTAAATTTTAACAAAAGGAAATAGTATTTTCATGAAACTAATTCAGCTTGTCTCATCATTACTTCAGAATATACAACGTTAGGGAAGTTGAAAAGTATTTAGTTTACATAGTTTAGATTTAAAAATTCTAAAACAAGCACATATGATGAAGTTTCTATTTAGGTACAGCATTATTTTTTCTTTATTTGACTTTTAATTTTTTGTTGTCTAGATAAAAATTACTAAAACTGTAATTCTTCAAAGTATCTATTTAAAAATATATATCAGCAAGGATGGTGCATTGCAAAATTCAGTAACTATAACATTTGCTCTTTTTCCTACTCATCTTTGACAAAAAATAAAGAAGAACATCTCCGTTAATCACTGTTCAGGTTGACTTTTTTTTAAATACATTCTAGCATTTACCATATACTAAATATCGGCACTCTTCTAGAGTTCTATTTCTAGTATTAAATTGATTCAATATCCTGTTATATAGAGGAAAGCCATGTTTTTAAAAAGTTAATAAAATTAAATGGCAAGCTTTTCTGAAAAGTAATAAAACACAGCTTTCAAAACTAGGAGATCATAAAGTAATTTCTTATAAAAAGATATCAAAAAACTTATAAAACAACTGCCTGCTAAATAAAAAGGTATTTGTGTATATTTTCTCAAAGTAGGAACATAATTATGTTATGTTAAACACTCCATAATGTGGTAGAAATTTTACTATTTTTTGATAACTGTATCAGAATTTCCTTGAAAAGCAACTATCTTTTTTTTAAAAAAATAAAGTAAATGTAAAATGCAAAGGGGTAAGTAATAAAATCTAAGAAAATAAAGTTTCAAAATAGTCTTTATTATATACTTTTTGTTTAAACTTTCAAATAATTCTTAATGCTTCATCAATTTGGATTCTAAATGCCAGACTTTTCTTACTTTTTGATACGAGCCCTGTTGAAACAGTTAGATGGAAAATTTCTTTAGGCCATGAGTTACAGTAAGTCCATATGTCTCCAGAGACATCCGGCTTTACTACTTTACCTTTGCTTTTTATATTAAATGTACCAAGAGAATTAGGAATGGTTAATACCTTACCAAAGATTCCTAACGCAACTTCATATGCAGTGTGCAAGCCACTAACCATTGTGAGCGGGGTGGGGGCGGGGTGGTGATCTTTGTTTGGTGACTTGTATATAGGGCTATACAAAGATGAGTAAGACAGATACTATGACTTCAAGACAGTTACACTCTCCTGGGAAAAAAAGCCAAGTTAAACCTGAACTAGAGATAACAGTAGCAAAATCTAAAGGAAAGAAGTATATTACACAAGTTGTCAGGGTGACATGGGAGGATAAAATTTTATTGCATATAACTGAAAGAAATATTAGAAATGTAAGCTTTAGAAATAATACTTTTGAAAACTGTAATTGCACTACACTAATCACAAATCTAGGCATGTAAGACAAAACAAAACAAAAAACTTATCTGTGAAATTGATAGTAAGAGTAAAGAATAGAAATAGAAGCTTATTCAGAAATGTCTTTCTACAGGAAATGTCTGTTTTTAATACATTTGAAATCTATTAGAAAACACAAATCATTTAAAACCTGTTTTTTTTCTGAAATTTGAAGTAAATAATTTACATTAACAATTTACAATCATGATATTCCTACACGAATATGCAAATTTTATCAACCTTAAGAGTGAACTAATTATCACATGAAAAACTGCCTGCACAAGAAACAGTAAAGCAGCAAGTGCATAACCAAAAAAAAAAACTCATTCTATTTTTTTTAAATCTATTAAATGCAATCCTAACTGTTAAGAGACAAAATTAGGTTTCATTTTTTTTAAGTAACCAAAATAAATCCATTTTCAATGACCTGAAGTTTCATTAAGATAGTAACTAAAAGTTATCCCCAATCTTAGTTAGCTTTATTCTCTTGTCCTAAACAAATTTCAGGGAGAAGACACCCTTCCAACTATGAACCCAGTCTACAAGCCTACATACTAGTTAGAACAGAAAATATAATTAAAAATTAAAAGAATAATCAAACAGACTAATATTTTGAAACAAAATCTGATAAATACGAAATCTTGCTGGGTTCCTAATGACTTATGCAAACAATCAAATTTAGTTTTGGGGGAAGCACTGAGAACCCAAATGTTTAATCTTTGAAATAAATGAAGGTGCTAACAAGATTGTCTAGAGATCGAAATAACAATCCTAACCTTGTAAGCAAAATGGCTCACTACCTATATAATTTGCCTTATACTTAAATAAGGAGAATCTAGTTGTTAATTTTTTTTAAAAAAGGAACTGCAACCATTTAATAGTGGAAAAGTAGCTATAAAAAATGAAATTGCTTCATAGATCATTTTACCCTCAATGCTTCTGAGTAATGGCTACAATACAAAATAAAATTACAGATGTCATTTAGGAGGACCCAAGGATTCTAGCTTCTTAGTTTAAAAAAAAAAAAAATTTCCCCTTTCTATCATCCACTAAATAACAAAATGTGTCATATTTAGTTTATATAAGAAAGATAAAATTTGGGATCTAAAAGTTTGGTCTTATTCCTAATTTGATACAGATTTAGGAAGAAAAAAGTCCCACCTACCTCTAAAATCTATCTTTTGAAAATCTAATACGTTAGTCAAGAAATTGCTTTAATTCTACTTTTGTACAGATGTATTAACTAATTAATCTCAAATCTGGGGTTTCTGTTTTCTTACCTAACACAAAGAAAACATTCATGCACTATACTTCAGCGACATAAAAGCAACTGTCCTTTATGGAGTCTTTTACACATCTTCATTAAACATTTATTTTCTATTCAGTGACTCCATTTGCTCTGTAGGAAAAGTTTTTTTTAATTCAGCAAAGAATAATCAGTCATTACTTATGCAGTCATTTATTCATCAAACCTTTACTGAATATTAAATGTGCCAGGAACTGTGGAAACAAAAATAAATAAGATGTGGTGCCAACTCTTAAGAAAGCAGGGACACATCCCTAAGTGGGGCCATAAATCCTCCAACAAGGAACACCCATCACAAAGAGACAAACACCTAAAAAGGGCTCATAATTGTAAAACAGAATTTCAATTTGGCCGTTACCATTAAATTGCACTACATAACATAAAAGGAGCCCTGGTGGCACAGTGATTAAAGCACTCAGCTGCTAACCAAAAGGTCTGCAGTTTGAACTCACCAGCCCTCTCAGTGGGAAAAAGATGTGGCAGTCTAATTCCATAAAGATTACAGCCTTGGAAACACTATGAGGCAGTTCTACACTATCCTATATGGTCGTGCAAAGTCGGAATCGACTCAACAGCAATGGGTTTGGTTTTTAGTTTAGATAACATAAAGAAATGTATTTTTAATCAGAAGTCTCACAGGTAATTTTTAACTAAAGTTAAAAAGTAGATGGCGTAAAGCATTATTTTTTTTTTAAATTCCACAATATACTGTAAAGTATCTGTATCTTTAAGACCTTGAGAATTTTCAAATTTCCTATGTCTAGTGCATATATTTCAGTCTAATTATTTTAAAGAACATGTAACAAAAACCTCAAATTTATTTTGCCCCATCTTCTAGACAGAATGATATACAAAAACATAGCATGTACCTTTTCTAAAGTATGAAACAAGTATTTATTATTACTGAAAAATATTTATTAATTGGGATCTTTATTTTAGCACACCAATATATGTATCTTTTGTGTTACTAAATAATACCACTGCTCTAATACTTTATATAGAAGGACTTTTTACTATCATGCAACAGTTGTTCATGAAGTCTTTAATGGGGCATAGTATGATTTTGATCATGTACAACAGAGGAAGAAACTGAGGCACACAGATGCTCAAGTGCTTGCCAAAGACTGGAGAAATACTTAGAGGCAGAGCCCAGAACAGCTGAAACTCACTAATCACAGTCTACTGACAAATTAAATGCAAGTTCCCAATGTTATAAAATCTAAATAAATATACATAAATACATACAAATAACTGAAAAAGCAAGGAAAATAATTAAGAAGGAATTTTCTACATAGCCTGAATTACATAGAGAAGTGTGGTTTCAAAATCAAAGCTGCTAAAGCAGGTTCTAGTGAGTTATGTACATTAGTTCAAAGGAACTTGAGAAAATACAGTGTATGCAATAAAAATTATTATTACTCATGAAGTTTAATTTTATAAGAGAATCTAATATACAAATGCAATCAACGTAATGTATCTCTGATCAAGCACTTAAATATATCTTAAGTAAAGCTTTATTTAAAATTTCTTAAAATTAAAGTTGAAAAATGCATGTATACAAAATATTTAAGATGCAACTAAATTATAAAAAGTATGGACTTTTTAGGGAAATTTGCAAAAAGTAGCAATGTCAATTTCAACATGAAAGAGATGTTAGGGAAAATGGCAGATATTAGCTTATAAGATTACTTTTTTTAAACACATAAAATTCTTCTTCATCTCAAGGGCAGTAGTGCTTAAACTGAATATGTATATATATACACACACATGTATGTACATATATAGGTATATATTTTACAGAAAGATCACACTATAACCATAAAACATTTTTACAGCATTGCTTTATACCCAGTTTATCTTGTACTCAAAAATATTACTATATAATATTTATAAAACATTTAATACCCTCTTCATTACCTCTTTAAAACCTTTGCAGAAAATTTATGATGTTATCTTCTTAACAAGGCAAAACCAAGGAAGGGGACTTTGTACATCCATCATTTCTAGAGTAACAAAAATATTTTTACCATCCAGAAGACTTTCACAAAATTCCAGACACTGGCATGTTGTAATAATGCAATTAGGGTTGAAAATTTTGTAAAAGAAACTAAGGGAATAAATGATAAGAAAAGCTAATATTACTCAAAAATCTTATCAAGATTAGAAAAAAGATGGTACCCATGTTTGCTTTTTTTTAAGATAACTAATATATGATGGGTTGGAAATGCCCTCTTTTTTTAAATATAAAGTAGTTTTTGAAATGCAAATTTATTCATTTCCTAGGTTCTTTCTTTCAAATATATGACCCAAAAAATTGGTTAAAAAGTTGTGGGTTCTATTGCAAAAAGGCCTGAAACAATCCAGTACATTAAAAAAATAAATAAGACGGTAGATATTCATATAGGTTCAAATAATTAACAGCAGGATCAACAACACTCTAACTCAAACTTTTAAACATTTCAAATTAATCACCCTCCATGACCTCAAGTGAATTTCCCCTGGACTGAATTTCTGTTTGTTCATTACATAAGATTTTTATGTTTCTTTTCTTTTGTTTTTATTATTTTGCACTCTGTTACGTTATGCTTATGCTACAGAATTTTTAACTTGAGCAAATTATATGGCAGTCAGAATTATTTATGTGTGTATTAACCTTGTAACTACTTTACTCTAAATTTAAATGAGCTTAACCTCCAGGAGAATTCCCAGGACATTCTATATTAACTACATCAAAAAACACTGGTCAAATATTATAGACTTTCTTAACATTGCTGAAGTATTATGTATTTCTTCAATGGAATTTTTATTTTCTTCTTATCTTCCTCAATGATAGCATAAGAAACTCATAAAATCTAAAACTACATTTTTGAGGAATTAAAAAAAATAAAAACTATATTTTTAATGACTTAAATGACATTATTTCAGAAGCAAATACTTACAATCCCAGAATACATTTCTTTCATCAGCATAAATTTATTCTTTGTGAAATGTCTAATTTACGTACCCTCAGAAAATTTAATAAGGTTTTATCAAAAGATAATTTTTGAAAGAAATCAGCAAGGATTCCCTTAACGTGTCGCTGTCCTTTGAAGGAGTAATGTCTCTTTTACATGAGATCTCTTTGCCTGCTTTCCAACCTACTTCCCCATCTCACCCCAGGCTTTTGAGCCATTCCTTTATTTCAGCAAATGAGGCAAGGAGGTAAAACTGGCAATCTTGGGACCCTCAGGAACAGCCACTGTGAAGCCTCACCTAGGATTCCTGATTAGCAATATGACTTATTAAAAAAAAAAAAGTACCAAAACAAAAGAAACAAAGAATAGAACAAAACAAAACAAAACAAAATCTATCTAGGCCATCTTTTCACCTTTCTTTATTTCATAAGAAAGAAGCATTTAACACATTCATTTTGATAAGCAATAAAGAAGTGCTAATGAAGCTCATGTCACTAGAAGGTATCTTTTATCACCATTGCCAATACACTTCAACTTTTATAACAGAGCTTAATAATTTCATTGTTTTCTGAGATAAAACATAGTAATCTTAACACAAGTTATTTGAAGCAAATTATTTTTGTGGCCTCTAGATATGCAGTATTATCAGCTTCTCTTATCAAGAGAAAATTAATTCTCTTGTGTTCAAAATTCAAATTATCGCTCTTAATTACATCTAAATCCACAGTATAACCATGTGTGGCAGGCTAATAAGTGAATGAATCTGTTTCTGAACTACTGTTTTCTCTAAATAAGATTTTAACAAAGGTCGTATACTGTGATTTTTTTCCCACTGTATCTGTGATAAGAAAATGATGCAGATGGAGTTTTAATCCCCTAAAGAAAAGGTCTCAGCATCCAATTTACCTGACAAGATTTTCATTGTCTCCAGTTCCCTTGCAAGTTGCACATTCAGTTCTTAAATCCTCAGCCTTGGGCTTCTTTTGTAATACAGACTGCCTTTGTCTTCTTTCTCTAGGAACTCTTTCCTGCCATACAAAGGAGAACAAAATAAAACAAAAACACAATCAAGATACGAGGAAAATATAAGTAATTTTAAGAAAGAAAGTTTTTCAGCCCAAGTTTAGACTGTGAAAAATGCTTAACTTATTCCAACCTCATGTTTCTCTTCCTCAGGAACGAAGCTTCGTTTTCGTCCTCTGGTTCTCTAAAAAAAAAAAAAACACAAAAATATCTAATGTTTAATTCAGAGGAAAAATCAATGTCCTATATTACTGCTTAAGTTAACGTACTTGGGAAATTAGTATTTCTAACTAATGTTGTATTGCTTTATTTCATTTTGTTACAATTTATATCACAGGAAACAAGAACATGACAAATAAAAAACATTTTTACAGAGCCTTACTTTTAAATAAACAAGTATCTGATAAGAGAATTGTTCTCCCAAAATTATTTGAAGAATTTTTTAACACTTTGTATGTCACACAATTATGATTTACTCAGAGCATTTAAATTTTCTTATCACACATGATTTATACACCCAAAACACTAAATCTGGAGTCATACCACATCTACTGTCTATTGTGTGCCCTTATGTGTAAGGTAAAGAAATAGTCCATTGATTAACAGTCATAACAAAGCAGGAGGAAAAAGTCTGAGATGTTCCCAAATCCTAGTTTAAAGAAAACTAATTATATCATGGTATAAAGTGGCTTAGTTTAAACTTACTTAGTTCATGTTAACATCCTGTATCTGAGAACACATTTACCTTTTGACAGACCACACCCAAACGTTTAAAAATAATGTAAGTATAATAGTATTTGAAGTCAATATGTTAAAAATCTCTACCCACATAGCCCAGCCTCTACAGAATTACAGTCCCCATGTGCAGAACACTGCTGCTTTAGACAGACTGCTGGAAAAGAAGGCATCATTCCCACAGATTACTTTGACTGTTGAGAGCAAGGAGTATTCTCAAGTCAGAGTACCAAAAAAAAGAAAAAATCACACCTTTTGCCATCAAGTCGATTCCAACTCATAGTGCCCCTATAGGAATAGAATTGCCCCATAGTGTTGGTTTCCAAGCAGCAGCTGGTGTATTCCAACTGCTGACCGTTTGGTTAGCAGCCGCAGCTCTTAAGCATTGCACCACCAGGGCTATAATTCCAAACAGAATTACATTCTAATACAGTCAGTATTACCCTAAATTACTGTGATTTCAATTTTTCACAATACTAGAGTTCACTATTATTTAATACCATGGTTAATTATATACTGTTTAATATGCCCTTAGATAATCAAGAATTGACTAAATTAGTTATTAAAAAAAAACGTAAATTTTAGAGACTATGCAGCGATTTACACTTTCATCATCAATCAATATATTTTGTTTATATTATCGAAGGAATTAAGAAGAAAAAGTAAAACTATCCAGGAAAAGGCTTTAAATTCAGTCCCCACATCTACTATTCCTGCTTCCAAAAAAACAGTATTGAGCCTTGCTCTTCAAAATACAGATCATGGACCAAAAGCAGGGGCATTTCCTGGGAGATTGTTAGAAAAGCAGAATCTCAGGCCAACTCTGACATACTGAATTGGGATATGCCTTTTAATAAGATCTCCAAGTAAGTCAGACACACATTAAAGTTTGAGAAAACCAGTGCAGAAGAGTCCTTAATATCGACAACACTTTTCAAAGTTCTAACTGAAGTCTTATGTCTAGCTCTTTTTATATTCATTTCTTTCCCTTTACTAACACTCTTGCCCTTTCCCACTTCAATTTCAGTCCCTTGACACAATTCCTCCCAAAACTGACAAGGATGTATAGTCATCTTTCTAGCCTCAATTAAATTTAATGTGATGCTTATTACATAAAGGTTCAACAAAATTTGTTTAATAAAGTAAATAATAAGTATTGGCATTAATTGTGTGATAGATATATTTATAACAACAAAAAAAGAAGAGTAGCTGCTGAGGCTGCTTATGTACAACCAAAAACTTCATGGGATTTGGTTCCTTGGTTTAGAGGTTTAGGGTCATAGTTTCATGGGACATCCCAGCCAACTGGTCTAATAATGTGTTTAGTGCATCTGTCCTAACTCCTAGTTCACTGCATAGTGCCTGGTGTCTTAAAAGCTTGCAAGCAGCCGTCCAAGGCATAACAATTGGTCTCTATTCGCCTGGAGCAACGGAGGAAGAAGTCAGGGGTAGGAGAAGGATATGGAATGTGTGGCTAACTGCCTCCATGAACAACTGCCAACTTTGCCATGAGACCAGAAGAACTGGACAGTGCCTGGCTACCATTACTGAATATTTTGATCAAGGATTCTATGGTGGAATCCTGACCAAAGAGGAAAAATGCAGAACAGAACTTGAAATTCTCATGAACTCCAGACCTTCTGGAGTTATGGAGGGTGGATGAACCCATGAAACTACTGCCCTGAGATAATCTTTAAACACTGTACCAAAAATATCACTTAAAATCTTCTAAAAACCAAACAATAGTTTAGCTTAACTAGTAACAAATGTCTGCCTTGAACATAATGCTCTTTTAAGAACTATCTTTATGGGATCAAACTGACAAACAGCAGCTGGAAAGATTACTCTCTTCATTCAACTCATCTTTTACTTTATGCAGTAGCAAATTTATCATCTAGCCTTGAATTAATTTTTCAAGTGTATATTAATGCTCCAACTTCATGTATTCAATTCTTTTGAACATATGCAACAATTTAATATTTTCCATAATGCTTTAAAGCCTAAAATATATGAGTTCATAAACTGGAATTTTTTTCACCTCCATATTGCAATTAGTATAAACATATGCCCCCCCCAAAAAAGTATCTCAACTCTCAATTCAGTGATTTTTCTTGCAAGCCAAATCCAAGTTGAATAATTTAATCCTAAAGAGAGATGAGCAAAATTACCAAAAGAAAACAAATCTCTTATTCTCATTTGAATACTTAAACTGTAACATCTTGATGTCCAAAAGAAGATTTCTTATATTTCAAATTAAATAAACTAGAGAATTACAATCTACAGAGAAAAGATTCAAATTGCCACTATATCCTACCCCGTTTGGTAGGCCTGTATAGTATAATGAATAATATGATCTATTACCAAAGTAATTAACAGTGAGCTTATTTAACACTTATCATCTTACTAATGCTTCCAGAAATAAAAAAGAATAAAAGAGCTTTAGTCCAAGCACAGCTATTCACAATTCCAAGTCTTCTAACCAAGAAAATGTTGAGAGTCGTGGCTTTATTTCAAGTTCTATTGAAGTGCAGCACTGTAACCACACAATTCATAACTGTCTAAGATCATGGCAGAAAGATATCTTAAACATGGTTGTCCCTCAAAGAATCAGAAAAAGTAAGGGAAATATAAAAGAGGGGAAATGACCAAAAAACAAAGAAACAAAACAAAAAGAAAGAAAAGCAAAAACATGTTTGACTCACCCAACAAATTTTAACTAACTAAATGATTAATAATTGACCAGTTGAGGTTTCAATTCCAAACTGAGCTTCATTTTGAAAATAATTATTAACCTATTAAAAGTAAACGACGGTTTGAAACTCACTCCAAAATCTTGACACGTTCCTATATTTTCTGTTCTGCCTCGTTAATTTTTAAGAATTGTATTTGCCTAGGGAATAATGATAATCATCGAGTCGATGGCAACAGGTTTGGGTTTTGTTTCGTTTTGGCTCTTTCTCTATGGTACATTTACTTGAAGAGAGGAGGTGCAAAAATATCCATAGAAGACAGTGGCACAACATTGCAGAAAATGTATCTAAGTTGAAAAGAATAAAATTATTTTAGCTACAAGGCATCATTCTAACAGTATATACATCTGAAATATAATTAAATGTTTTAAAAACTTTTCTCACATTTAGACTAGATATGTAATAAATTTTAATTCTTTAGAGCTGGGGTTATTTTACTTTACAATTAGGTCAAATATATGATGATTTTCCAAACGTCAGAATGATTCATTTGGCAAATAAACTAAATTTAAGACCAAATGTGCCTGAACATCTTTATTATCGTAAACTGGAATTCACATATTCATTTGTGTGCTGTTTTTTCTAAATTTAACAGTTATCTTTTTTATGACAAATCAACATTTATACAAACAACATTTAATAAGTAAGCTATATGTAGTTACATGAAGCATAAGGAATGCCTCCCTGTGTAATTTATATATAAAAACATAAATTGCTTATTTATGAGCATAATCCCAAATTCAAAATTAACTGGGACAATTAAGTCAAACCTTGTAAACCTCTGTCAAGCTAAATAACTTCAGATTTATGCTGGCAAATAAATGCCAATAGCTCTCTGGCAGCTGTTCAAAATGCTCTAATATAAAGTTTACTTCAATATATACATCATTCCTAAAAAGAAAAAAAAACTGTTTTTCAAATATGAAACAATATATTGAAAACAAATCACAAACCAAAGCTCACAAAATAGTCAAAAGAAAAATTATATATATATATATATATATATATTTATATAAACAAGGTGTGAACAAAGTACCATCTGTTTCTACTGGCTATCAGCATACAACAGATGGAATGCTGATGGCCAAAAGTGAGTATTTCCCCTTCTTGTCAATTGGCTATAAAATTTTTTTTATATAATTTAATTTATATTAACAGGAGTAAGCAAAATGTGTGAAGTGGAAAAAAATCATGAACAATTTGCCTTAACTATAAATTAAAATAACCACAGGTCTAAAGATATAAAATATACACTTTACATGATAAATAAGTTCTCTTATCAAAACTTTCTCATGAACAATAGTATATACAAAATAAATAAAATCCTGAAGCTCTGCTGGTTCCTCATTCTCTTGATTTCATACTACTGGAAATAAAAATAATGGATTTCCAAGAAGCAAAAAGTACAAGAGGAATCTTTAGGTTCTGCATGAGATTACCAGCGCTAAGGACATAGTAGCCAAAGTGAGTTAAGTATGGTCCAATTCACCACAGAACTTTTATGCCAGGGTGTTTTCTAAAAGTCTATGACAGGCAGACGTTTTATAATTTGTTTAGTACCTCAGAGATATCTGAAGCCTCCCTAACAGTCCTTCTCAGAACTACAGTAAAACTACAGAAACTTAACTCAAATAGTATTATAAAGCCAAAGAGCAAATTAAGACATAGACACATGCACAGTAACCTTCAGTCAGTTCAATACAGCTGGATGCAAATGTTTTAACATTTTTCCTAAATTGACATAAAAAAAAAAGAAAGAAAAACATTCTACCCAAAGTGATCTACTGCTACAATGCAATCCCAATCCAAATTCCAACAGCATTTTTTAGTAAGATAAACAAATCACCAACTTCATGTGGAAAGGGAAGAAGCGTCGGATAAGTAAAGCATTACTCAAGAAGAAGAACAAAGTGGGAGCCCTCACACTACCTGATTTTAGAACCTATTATACTGCCACAGTAGGCAAAACAGCCTGGTACTGGTATAACAACAGATACATAGACCAGTAGAACAGAATTGAAAATCCAGACATAAATTCATCCACCTATGAGCAGCTGATGTTTGACAAAGACCTAAAGTCCGTTAATTGGGGAAAAGACAGTCTCTTTAACAATTGGTGCTGGAATACCTGGATATCCATCCGCAAAAAACTGAAAAAAGATCCATACCTCACACCATGCACAAAAACTAACTCAAAATGAATCAAAGACCTAAATATAAAATAGAAAACAATAAAGATCATGGGAGAAAAAAAGGAGACAACGCTAGGAGCTCTAATACATGGCATAAACAGAATATGAACCATAAGTAACAATGCACAAGCATCAGAAGAGAGACTAGATACCTGGGAGCTACTAAAAATCAAACACTTAGAGTCATCAAAAGATTCACCAAAAGAATAAAAAGACAACCTACAGACTTGGAAAAAAATTTTGGCCATGACAAATCCGATCAGCATCTAGTCTCTAAAATCTACAAGATACTGCATAACCTCAACAACAAAAACACAAATAACTCAATTAAAAAATGGGCAAAGGATATGAACAGGCACTTTGCCAAAGAAGATATTCAGGCGGCTAGCAGAGACATGAAGAAATGTTTACGATCATTAGCCATTAGATAAATGCAGATCAAAACTACAATGAGATATCATCTCATGCCAACAAGGCTAGCATTAATCCAAAAAACACAAAATAATAAATGCTGGAGAGGTTGCGGAGAGACTGGAACACTTCTACACTGTTGGTGGGAATGTAAAATGGTACAGCCACTTTCGAAATCGATTTGGCACTTCCTTAAAAATCTAGAAATAGAAGTACCATACAATCCAGAAATCCCACTCCTTGGGCTATATCCTAGAGAAATAAGAGCAGTCACACGAACAGATGTATGCACAGCCACGTTCTCTGCAGCACTGTCCACAATAGCAAAAAGATGGAAACAGTCTAGGTGCCCATCAATGGAGAAATGAGTAAACAAATTATGGTATATCCACACAATGGAATACTATGCAATGATAAATAACAACAATAAAGCCGTGAAACATCTTATAACATGGAGGAATCTGGAGGGCATTATGCTGAGTGAATTTAGTCAGTCAGAGTAGGACAAATGTTGTATAAGACCAGTATTATTAAGAACTCAAGAAAAAGTTTAAACACAGAAGAAAACATTCTTTGATGGTTAAGACGGTGGGGAGGGAGGGTGAGGGTTATTAACTAGCTAGATAATAGTTAAGAATTATCTTAGGTGAATGGAAGGACAGCACTCACTACAGGGGAAGTCAGCACAACTGGACTAAACCAAAGCTAAGAAGCTTCCTGAATACAATCAAACACTTCGAGGGTAAGAGTAGCAGGGGTGGGGGTCTGGGGACCATGCTTTCAGGGACATCTAGATCAACTGGCAAAACAAAGCTGATTAAGAAAATGTTCTGCATCCTACTTTGGTGAGTGGTGTCTGGGTCTTAAAAGCTTGCAAGCAGCCATCTAAGATGCATCAATTGGTCCCAACCCACCTGGAGCAAAGGAGAATGAAGATCACCAAAGACACAAGGAAAGTATTAGCCCAAGAGACAGAAAGGGCCACATTAACCAGAGACTTCATCAGCCTGAGACCAGAAGAACTAGATGGTGCCCAGCTACCACCAATGGCCACCCTGACAGGGAACACAACCGAAAGCTCCTGATGGAGCAGGAGAAAGGTGGGGTACAGAACTCAAACTCTAGTAAGAAGACTAGACTTAATGGTCTGACTGAGACTAGAGGAACCCCAGAAAGCATGGCCCCCAGATTCCTTATCAGCCCAGAACTAAAACAATTTCTGAGGCCAACTCTTCAGACAAAGATTGGACTGGACCATGGGACATAAAATGATACTTGTGAAGAGTGTGCTTCTTAGCTTAAATAGATACATGAGACTAAATGGGCAGCTTCTGTCCAGAGGCAAGAATAGAAGGCAGAGAGGGTTAGGAGCTGGTTGAATGGACATGGGGAATCGGGGTGGAAAGAAGCAGTGTGCTGTCACAGTATGGGGAGAGCAATTAGGGACACAAAACAATGTATGTATAAGTTTTTGTATAAGAGACTAACTTGAAATGTAAACTTTCAGTTAACCTGTAACAATAAACAAACAAACAAAAAGAAAAAATTATAACATATTTCAGATTTTCATATTCTCCAGGACTTAAGCCCTAATTCTGTTAAATAGGACACTGCTTGGCATATGTGTAAAACTATTTAAAACATACATGTAATAAAAGTAGACACTACAATTTTTGGTTATTTCACATATAAAGACTGCCATTTGTAATCTACTAGTGGCTCAGTTTTGAAAATGAGATAGAAAGCAGATTAAACATGTGTTTAAGTCCGTTTCTGCAATAATGATCTGTAAGAAATAGCATATCCAGGAAAATAATATGGTTTTCAGTCAAAGCTGCTAAAAAGCACTTTGACTTTTTCCTGCTTTTAGTTTCTAAAAAAGGAGACATACACAACACAACAAAAACTTATGAGTCAGGAAGAAAGATCTGAGAACTTCAAAGAGAGTAGATGATGCATGTGTGTAAAAGAGTATGGAAAGATAGGTCCCAGCAAGTCCTTTTGATACTTGTTTAAAAGATGAAAAGTCACTAGATGACATAGAATATACAGAAAATGAAAAGAAAAAGCTTTCAAGTTACATTAAAGTTATTAGAAAATACAGCAAAAAGCACAAACATCAATTTATAGTAACTTCAAAAGGGACATAGGTAAGCTAATTTACATTTTCTTCAAAAGTAATTTCCTTGCTTAAAAGTAAGTGAAAAATTTCCCCATTTTAAAAACGAGAAAATACAAAAATGTCTAACCAGCTACTTAAATAAAAGTAGCCCAGGCTGCCTTTACAGTAATTCTATAGCTTTGCTGATAAAATGATAAATATACAAGCAGAATGAGACAATTCCCTCACTAACAAAGAAGGGCTAGAAAGACTCTTCCAAAGCAAACTGATTTCAGATGCATAGCTATAGTGGAAAATGAAAAAGAGCTCATTTGCTAAACACTCACTGAGTACTCATTGTGAATCAAATCCTGTGGTAGGTAGTGGGTAGAAAATGGTGAACAGGACAGCTCTTATTCACTCGGAACTTGGGACATTCATCTACAGATACTAAACAAATAATTACATAAATAATTAACCATAAATATCATAAGTGCACAAGGAGCCCTGGTGGCACAGGGGTTAAGTGCTGGGCTGCTAACCGAAAGTTTGGTAGTTCAAACCCACCAGCTGCTCCGCAGGAGAAAGATGTGGCAGTCTGCTTCCGTAGAGATTACAGCCTTGGAAACTATGGGGCAGTTCTACTCTGTCCTATAGGGTCGCTATGAGCCAGAACTGACTCCACGGCAATAGGTTTGGGTCTTTTTTTTTTTTTTTTCTGGTTTATAGTAAAGTCATATGCTGCTCAGATCTTTAAAAATCTCTCAACTACAATACATTCATCAAAATTGTGTTTAAATTTATCAATAAGCAGTGAGTCATATTTTTTTTAATACCTTTAGCAATGGTATAAAACTCTAAATTCACCTTAAAGATGGGTTTAGGGAAAATACTTAACAAATTAAAAACTAAATAAACTCTCAAATAGATTTAAGTGTGACACTGGCAAACCTCAAACAGGAATGAAGGTAAAAAAAGTTCAAGATTGGTAAGGCAGGGCAAGAGAATAAGGAAACTCTGGTGGTGTAGTGGTTAAGAGCTATGGCTGCTAACCAAAATGTCGGCAGTTGGAATACACCAGTCGCTCCTTGGAAACCCTACGGGGCAGTTCTACCCTGTCCTGTAGGGTCACTATGAGTTGGAATAGACTGGACAGCAGCAGGTTTGGTTTTTGGTTTTGGTACTATGGCTAAACACAGGATCCAAACAAGGTACCAGATCTAGAAGTGAAGGCAGGAGGTATCTGGGTAACTAGGCTGGGAAACTGTGAGAATAAAGATGGCTATTGGAAATGTAAAGAAGGACCTACAACATACTGAGGTCAAAGGAATCTGAATTTAATCACGGTTATTTCACAGACATCTTTAAAATAAAGACAGATTTGATAGCCTTAAAGGTTATTTCATATAATCCTCTCTCTCTACTCAATGCAGAAAACTTTCCTAAAAATCTCTGACAGCCACATAGCCTCAGCTATTACAGTTACAAAGAATAAGCCAGCATGCTGTTCCATTACAAGAGTTATAATTGCTGGTCTTAGTTTTACTGTATGAACATGCAAAGACTGAATTAGACCTAGGTTTCATACGAAAGAATTTCAAATATCTAAAGATAAATGACCAAATCTTTATTGTGTAAAGAGTCTCTGTTTATTCATTTATTAAACTAATAAACATAATTACAAAGGTGCTAAGGTCAGCAAAGGAAAACTGTGCTATGGGAATAAGCTTTCAATTATTCCTCAGGTATCCCTTCTAGAATTTTACCACTCAGGATACTTTCTCTCCCATATAATAATCATATTAGGTTTTGTTCTCAAAGCTCATATAAAACAAAAATGGGAATGAGGGCAATGATAGAGGATTAATTAATGCTTTACAACAGATATAGAATCTCACAGTTTTCATTTGCTGAAGAGTTCAATTAAAATATTTTAGTACTATGTTACACAGCACAAAAACAGAGAGAGAAAAGGAGCTACTTTCTTTTTTTCTTTTACATATTATCAGTGTCATTAACCATCAGGGAAGCCCAAATCAAAACCACAATGAGATATTACTTCACACTCACTAGGATGGCTATAATAAAAAGAATAAGTGTTCGCACCCTCAGACACTGCTCATGGAAATAGGAAATGGCAAAACTACTTTAGAATATCAGCTCCACAAAAGGTTAAACATATGGCCCACCAATTTCACTCCTAGGTATATAGCCAGGAGAAATGAAAACGTATGTTCACACAAAAAATTTGTTCACAACACCATTATCTGTAATCGTAAAAAAGTGGAAACAACCCACGTGTCCATCCACTGACAAATGGATAAATAAAATGTGGCAAAGCCACAAAATGAAATATTATATAGAACCGTATAGGATGGAGTAGAACTGCCCCACAGAGTTTCCATGGAGCACCTGGTGGATTCGAACTTCCCACCTTTTGGTTAGCAGCCGCAGCTCCTAACTACTATGCCACCAGGGTTTCCAAAGGTGGGCAAGATATATAATTTAATTCACTGTGTTATACTCAGATTTTGTATAGGAGAAGAAAAGCAATTCTCCCAGGACAAAAGAAGCTATATTGTGTTATGATAAATGAGATTTCAGTCCCAAAGACAAAACTTTTTCATTACTATAATCAATAAAAAAAATTATGAAAAAATTACCCCCAACAATTATTACTATCAATAAAGAAATCAGAACTACTAGAAAGTCTTTACCAGAATATAAAATTATACAGGTAGTCCCTGACTTACAGTAGGGTTCCATTCCAATGACTCCGTCATAAATCGGTTCTGGTGTAAGTCAAATACTTCTTTTTTTTTTTTTTTTTTCAGTTTTCATTATTATTGCCTTTTATTATGAGTATCTTTATACATCTGATCTTTATTTGTCTTTGGGAACTGGCATGAGAATGATAACATCAGCAAATTACGTGCCACTACGTTGTATGTAGTACGTATTACTAATGATAAGATGCAAAACAAACAAACAAACAAATAGATGGTGGTAAGTGCATTTTGTCATAACCAAATACATCATCTAAGTCAGGGACTACCTATAATGTGATATTACTATACAAACTGAATATACAAATCCAGTCACATACTCAACAGCTAAAAACAAATCAAAAAGTTGATTCTCTACTTCACTCATCTTACTTTCTTTTAAATAACTAAAAAAGAAAAAGAAAAAAGAAGGAAAAAAAAAACGGTTACAATTATATGGCAAACATTGTGAGTGATCAGCCAGATATCCAACAGGATTGGGAAGCAAGAGTTAACTCTATGTTTTAAACACTAATAACATGTTGCTGTAAAAAAATTAGCATAGCGCACTTATGGAAATACCTCGTGAGTGGAGGGCGTCATTGGCAAAAAAAATGTGGACCATTATTTACATAAAAATACAGTACTCCTGAGCCCATAAAAAGCCCAGGCTCACTCTCTTTGGCCTACACTGAGGTATTTTACAACACCTCAAATCACTGTCTCTATATTTATGCTTCCAGTGATTCATTTAGCCACTCATTCAAGAACCTATTGCATGCCTTGCAAAATGCTTAGAGCGTGAGATTAAGGAAAAAAAGAAAACATACCTGAGCTCAAAGACAAAAGAAAGGGGTGTCAGAAAATATTACTTTATAGGGCACCTATCATGTACCAAGTAAACACTATATTACAGACTTTTGAAAGTGAAGTTGGTTACTACGCTACATTGTCTGTGGTCAACTCGGCACCCTTCCCTCCACCACTTCTTGTTGGCTTCAGGCTGAAAACAACATTTCCCACAGTTTGTGTCCCTGTATAGATCCATATTAGTAAACTTCTATTTGAAAGGTGCCATCAAGTTGGTTCCCACTCATAGTGACCCCATGTACAACAGAACGAAACACTGACCGGTCCTGCACCATCCTCACAATCATTGCTATTTTTTAGCCCATTGTTACAGCTACTGTGTAAATCCATCTCGTTGAAGGTCTTCCTCTTTTTCCCTGACCCTCTACTTTACCAAGCATGATGTCCTTCTCCAGGGACTGGTCGCTCCTGATAACGTGTCCAAAGTATGTAAGACAAAGTCTCACCATCCTCGCTTCTAAGGAGCATTCTGGCTGTACTTCTTCCAAGACAGATTCGTTGCTTCTTCCGGCAGTCCATGGTATATTCAATATTCTTCACCAACACCATAATTCAAAGGCATTAATCCTTCAGCCTTCCTTATTCATTGCCCAGCTTTCGCATGCATATGAGGCGACTAAAAATACCATGGCTGGGGTCAGGCTCATCTTACTCCTCAAAGTGACACCTTTGCTTTTTAACACTTTAAAGATGTCTTTTGCAGAAGATTTGTGTAATGCAATAATGTCATTTGATTTCTTGACTGCTGCTTCCATGTGCATTGATTGTGGATCCGAGTAAAATGAAATCCTTGACAACTTCAATATTTTCTTCGTTTATCATGATGTTTCTTATCGGTCCAGTTGTGAGGGTTTTCGTTTTCTTTATATTGAGGTGTAATCCGTACTGAAGGCTGTAGTCTTTGATCTTCATCAGTAAGTGCTTCAAAGTCCTCTTTACTTTCAGCAAGCAAGGCTGTATCATCTGCATAACACAGGTTGTTAATGAGTCTTCCTCCAGTCTGTGTTCTTCTTCATGTAGTCCAGGTTCTCAGATTATTTGCTCAGCATAGAGACTGAATAAGTATGCTGAAAGGATACAACTCAACACACACCTTTCCTGACTTTAAACCATACAGTATCCCCTTGTTCTGTTCGAAAGACTGACTCTTGGTCTATGTACAGGTTCCTCAGGAGCAAAATTAAGCTTTCTGAAATTCCTATTCTTTGCAATGTTATCCATAATTTCTTATGATCCACACAGTCGAATGCCTTTACGTAGTCAGTAAAACACAGGTAAACATCTTTCTGGTTTTCTCTGAATTCAGCCAAGATCCATCTGTCATCGGCAATGATATCCCTGGTCACAAGTCCTCTTCTGAATCGGCTTGAACTTCTGGCAGTTCCCTGTCAATGTACTGCTGCAAAAAGCTCGTGAATGATCTTCAGCAAAATTTAACTTGTGTGTGATATTAAAATATTGTTCGATAATTTCCGCATTCTGTTGGATCACCTTTCTTTGGAATGGGTACAAATATGGATCTCTTCTAGTTGGTTCGCCAGGAAGCTGTCTTTTAAATTTCTTGATATAGACAAGTGAACACCTTCAGAACTGCTTCTGTTTGTTGAAACATCTCAATTACTACTCCATCAATTACTGGAGACTTGTTTTTCACCATTTCCTTCATCATAGCTTGGACCTCTTCCTTCAGTATCATCAGTTCTTGATCATATGCTACCTCCTGAAATGGTTCGATGTCAATCAATTCTTTTTGGTACATCTTCTTTTGACGCTTCCTTCGTCATTCAATATTTTCCCCCTAGAATCCTTCAATATTGCAACTTGAGTCTTAAATTTTTCCTTCAGTTCTTTCAGCCTGAGAAATGCTGAGCATGTTCTTCCCTTTTGGCTTTCTAACTCCAGGTCTTTGCACATTTCATTATAATATTTTACTTTGTCTTCTCAAGTCACTCTGTGAAATCTTCTGTTCAGCTCTTTTACTTCATCATTTTTCCTTCCACTTTAGCTACTCTACTTTCAAGGGCAGGTTTCAGAGTCTCTTCTGACATCCATTTTGGTCTTTTCTTTCTCTCCTGTCTTTTTAATGACCTTTTGCTTTCTTCATGTATGATGTCATCCCACAACTCGTCTGGTCTTCCATCATCAGAGTTCAATGCATCAAACCTATTCTTCAGTTGGCCTCTAAATTAAGGTGGGATATACTGAAGATCGTAATTTGGCTCTTGTGGACTTGTTTTAATTTTCTTCAACTTCAACTTGAGTTTGTATATGAGCAATTGATGATCTGTTCAGCAGTCGGCCCTTGGCCTTGTTCTGACTGGTGATATTGAGCTTCCCCATCGTCTCTTTCCACAGACGTAGTCGATTTGATTCCTGTGTTTTCCATTCAGTGAGGTCCATGTGTATAGCTGCTGTTTATGATGTTGAAAAAGGTATTTGCAATGAAAAGGTCATTGGTCTTTCAAAATTGTATCATGCAATCTCCAGCACTGTTTCTATCACCAATGCCATATTTTCCAACTCCAAATCCTTCTGTTTCCAACTTTTGCATTCTAATCACCAGGAATTATCAATGCATCTTGATTGCATGTTTGATCAATTTCAGGCTGCAGAAGTTGGTAAAAATCCTCAATTTTCTCATATTTGGCATTAGTGGTTGGTGCATAAATTTGAATAATAGTCATATTAACTGTTCTTCCTTGTAGGCTTATGGATATCATCTTATCACTGACAGCATTGTACTTCAGGATACATCTTGAAATGTTCTTTTTGACGATGAATGTGACGTCATTGCTCTTCAACCTGTCATTCTCGGCACAGTAGACCATATGACTGTCTGATTCAAAACGGCCAATACCAGTCCATTTCAGCTTAGTAATGCCTAGGATATCTATTTTTAACATGGTCCATTTCATTCTTGACAACTTCCAATTTTTCTAGATTCATACCTTGTACATTACATGTTCTGATTATTAATGGATGTTTGCAGCTGTTTCTTCTCATTTTGAGTTGTGCCACCTCAGCAAATGAAGGCCCTGAAAGCTTTACACTATCCACGTCATTAAGGTCGATTTTACTTTGAGGAGGCAGCTCTTCCCCAGTCATATTTTGAGTGCCTTCCAACCTAACAGACTCATCTTCCAGTAGTATACCAAACAATGTTCTGCTGCTATTAATAAGGTTTTCACTGGCCAAATTTTTCAGAGTAAGATATTCACTATCAATTTCTGTAATGTTTGCCAGAGCTCCTCAGGCCTATGATGACTGTTTTCTTGATTTGACACCCATGCCCCCAGTTATGCCAACGGTGGTATAAACCACTAATTCCCCATAAAGTGGCTTCTATTTTCCTAACTAAACCTTAATGATATATAGTCACTAAGCTGCTGGAATCATGGGATGTCTGTAATTATGGTCCATGTAGACGTTCCTGGAACAATAGTAATCTTATCTAGAAAGTAGCACTATGAACTAGCTAAGAGTATGGGCTCAGGAGCTATCTAAGTTTGAATCCTGGCTCTACCACTTATAAGCTGTATGTCCTTGGGCATGTTACTTAAACTGTTTATATCAGTTTCTTATCTGTAAAATGGCAATGATACTAATAACTATTTCATATGGTATTTATGATGATGAATTAATATAAAGCACAGCATACAATTAAAAATACACTTCTCAGTTCTTTCTCTTCTTTAGACTTAGTTCTATTTGTACCCAGTAATAAAAGAGTAAATAACTGTGATTAAGTCATTGAAATAACGGGATATGGGGCATTTGCATAGCCAATATAAGAAATGTTACAAAGTCAAATCTCTGGATAGCCAGAAATAGTATAAAAAGAAAAATTCCTAAAACCAGATTATTCCTTTTACTTATTAATACCTGAATATTTCTATTTTTCCTGACTATTCCTAAACTACTTTTCCATATGTCTCATTGATGATTTTTTTTTTTTCTTGTTTTGGACAGATATACCAAAAGAAATGTCACATATCCAAAGTTCAAAATACAAGTAGTCCCTGACTTACTATGTATTTGTATTATGACAAACCACACTTAAAACTGTCTTTTTTTTTTGTACATCTTATTATTAGTAATGTGTACTATATACAGTGTTGCAGAGTATAATTTGCTGATGTCATCATTCTCAGATGTAATGTTTCCAGCCCTAAAGACAAATAAAAATGGGATTCATAAAGATACTGATAATAAAATGCAATAATAATGAAAAAAAAAAATGAGGCATTCAACTTATGTCAAAAGTGACCTACGACACAGTAGTCATCAGAACAGAACCCTGTCATAATTCGAGGACTGCCTATATGTACCTGTCTAATAAAGGTAGGTTCAAGGCATCTGAGATGCGTTGAGAAAGGGGATTGTTAGTAGGAAAGTCAAAGGAGACAGCCTCTTTACTTACATTGCTGAATTTCTTACAACAAAAAAGTATTCACATATTAATGTTTTATTGTGGGAAAAATATATATAACAAAATATTTGCCAATTCAACCTTTTTTACATGCACAATTCATAACACTGATTACAGTCATCATGTTGTATAGCCATCACCACTATCCTTTTCCAAATTATTCCACCACCATAACAGAAACTTAGTGGCCCCTAAGCAATGACACCCCTTTTCCTCCCCCTTTCCACTCTTGGTAACCACTAATAACCTTTGGTCCTAAGAGTTAACAATTCCCAGATGTGCCTAGCTGAAGGTCACATGACACCAAATGAACTGAAATAATCTAGGTGACTGCTCTTAAATAAGATCCTTTAAATGATTACAATATGGGGGTTACTATGGATTAAAAAAAAAAAAAAAACTTTTGAGAAAAATGTTACTTTAAGAAAAAAATAAAGCTTCTCTAAAATAAAACAAATGATAAAACCAACTTATGACAACTAGCCTGATAAAAATCTTTACATTTCCTTCAGTGGGTAGATAGATTTTTGAAAAGTGCCCGCCTTGGCTCAAGGTAGAAAGCATACAATGTCTCCCCTGAGAATTCATAACTGCAAGTCAGCCCTTATGGGTTTGGAGCAAAAATTCACACTACTCATTTAATGGAAAACACATAACCCAAAATTTTATTTAAAATGTTCTCAGGTGGTAGTCCCCAGGCACCTGGAAATAGCAAACAAAAATGCTTTCTGGAAGAATTTCTTTAAACCCTGATCTTAAGGAATTTTCAATGAGGTAAAGACTTAACAACCTGACAAAAAAATTGGAAAAGACTTACATACACATTTCCCAAAAGAAGAAATACAAGTAACGAAAAAAATATAAATAGATGACCAAAGTTATTAGTTATCCAGGAAAACACAAAATAAAATAGCAAGATACTTATTTTATACATAGCATACTGGAAAACATTACAACACTGGAGAAAACAAGTTTATCAAGCAACAGAAACACTTAACCATTATCCATTGCTGCTATGAGTATAAACTGGTTTGGAAAACAACTGGCATTATCCAGCAAAACTGAAGATGAAGATACCCATAGCTCAGCAAATCCACGCCTTAGTGTATTCTCTAACTCCCTGTTACCATGCTCCAGGAGACAGTCACAACAATCTTCAAAACAGAATTGTTTATACTTAAAAAAGATGGAAACAACCCAACTGTTCATCAACAAAACAAAAGATAAACTAAATAATGATATATTCTTTCAATGGAACACCATACATTAGCGAAAATGAATGAGCTACAGTTACAGGGATTGGCATGTATGAATCTTCATCATAATGTTGGTCAAAACAGCAAGTGACAGAAAAAAAAGTTTGAATCAATTCACATTAAATTCACACCCTGCAAAACTAAACAATATATCATTTATAAATACATACATTTGGAGTGCATTATGAAGAAAGAAACAAGAATGAGAAAAATAAAGTTCAGGAGAGTTGACTTCACCTCAGGGCAAGACAGCTGGGGATGTGACTGCCGAGGGATTTTCAGAGGACTTAACAGGTAATGTTCTCTTTTTTAAGTTGGATGATGGATACGTTGGGTGTTCATTATTACTATTCCTTTTTTTAACTTTTTTTTTTTTATTGTACTTTAGATGAAGGTTTACAGAACAAATAGTTTCTCATTAAACAGTACACATATTGCCCTATAACAATGGTTAACAACTCCACAACATGTCAACACTGTCCCTTCTCAACCTTGGGTTCCCTATCACCAGCTTTCTTGTCCCCTCCTGCCTTCTAGTCCTTATCCCTGGACTGCGGTGCCTCTTTAGTCCCATTTTGTTTTATGAGGCTGTCCAACCCCTGGCTGAACACTGAACTTCGGGAGTGAACTTACCACTGAGCTAAAAGGGTGTCCGGGAGCCATATTCTTGGGGTTTCTCCAGTCTGTCAGGCCAGTAAATCTGGTCTTTTTTTTGTGAGTTAGAATTTTGCTCTACATCCTTTTCTAGCTCTGTCCAGGATCCTCTATAGTGATCCCGGTCAGAGCAGTCAGTGGTGGTAGCCAGGGACCATCTAGCTGTACTGGACTCAATCTGGTGGAGGCTGTGGTCCATTAGTCCTTTGGACTAATCTTTTCCTTGTATCTTGATCTCTTTATTCTCCCTTGCTCCCGAAGGGGTGAGACCAGTGGAGTATCTTAGATGGCTGCTCACAGGCTTTTAAGACCCCAGATGCTACTCACCAAGGTCGAATGTAGAATACTGTTTTTATAAACTGTGTTATGCAACTGAGCTAGATGTTCCACGAGACCATGGTCCCCACAGCCCTCCACCCAGCAATTCAGTCCCTCAGGGAGTTTGGATGTGTCTATGGAGCTTCCATGACCTTTCCTTTTACAAGGTGTGCTGGCTTCCCCAGTACTGTGCACTGTCTTACTCTTCAACAAAGTTACAACTTATCTATTGTCTATTTAGTTCCCCCCTACCCCTCCCAACCCTCGTAACCAACAAAGATAGTTTCTTCTTGTGTGTAAACTTTTACATGAGTTTTTACAGTAGAGGTCTCATACAATATTTGTCCTTTTGTGATTGACTTATTTCACTCAGCATAATGTCCTCCAGTTTCATCCATGTTATGAGATGCTTCACAGATTCATCACTGTTCTTTACCGTTGCATAATACTCCATTGTGTGTATGTACTGTAGTTTCTTTATCCATTCATCTGTTGATAGGCACCTAGGTCGTTTCCATCTTTTTGCTATTGTGAACAGTGCTGCAATGAATACCGGTGTGCATATGTCTATTCCTGTGACGGCTCTGATTTCTCTAGGATATATTTCTAGGAGTGGGATTGCATTTTGTAGTGCTTTTTTTTTTGTGGTGCTGATGTTTTCTTTGTTCCTGTCATGGTTTGACTTACGTCCCCCAAAAAATGTGTGTATCAATTTGGCTGGGCCATGATTCCCAGAATTGCATGGTTGGCCTCCATTTTGTGATTGTAATTTTATGTTAAAGAGGATTAGGGTGGGACTGTAATACCACCTTTACCCTGGTCACATCCCTGATCCAATGTAAAGGGAGTTTCCCTGGGGTGTGGCCTGCACCATCTTTTATCTCTCGAAAGATAAAAGGAAAGGGAAGTAAGCCGAGAGTGGGGGACCTCATACCATCAAGCAGGCAGTGCCAGGAGCAGAGCACGTCCTTTGGACTGGGGTCCCTGCGCAGAGAAGCTCCTAGTCCAGGGGAACACCGAAGAGAAGAAGGCCAACAGAGAAAAAGCCTTCCCCTGGTGCTGACACCCTGAAATTGAACTTTTAGCCTACTTTGACTGTGAGGAAATAAACCTCTCTTCGTTAAAACCATCCACTTGTGGTATTTCTGTTATAGCAGCACTAGATGACCAAGACAGAATTTATTGTATCATTTTAGGTGCAAGTATGACTTTGTAATCATCTTTATTCAGAGATTATGTATGGTTTTGGGAGATGTGTACAGGTGCCAAGTTGACAAGGGGAGGACTGTGATGGTTAAGGTTGTATGTCAACTTGGCTGGGCCATGATTCTCAGTGTTTTAGTAGTTATATAATATTGTGATCACCCCCATGATGGAATCTGCTGAGTGGTACTGGTGGAGGCGGGGCCTGTGGCAGCTCACCGCCCTCTCAGTTTCCTCTCTCTGCCTTCTGCCAGTTACCTTCTGCCTGCTTGCCTTGCCAAGGTTTTTAGCTTGTTCCAGACTCAGCAGCTGCCTCTTGTTGTCTCGACTCTGGTTCATGGGACTTGAGCTAGCAGCTTACCTATTGATCTCAGAATTTGTCAAACTTCTCAGCCTGCAAGCAAGAGTCCGGTTCCCCGAACTGCCAACCTTGGGTTTGCCAGCCCCTGCAGCTACGTGAATCAGGAGAAACCTGACTGACTTGTCTGCTGATCTTGGAATTCACTGACCTTCACAGCCTGTGAGCAGGAGCCCCTCTCCGAACTGCCAACCTTGGTTCCACGAGCTTCTGTGGCTACGTGAACTGGGAGAGGCCTATACCCTGATCTGTGGACTTGCGACGTTTTAGCCTCTGCAGTTGTGTGAGCTATTTCCTTGATATAAATCTCTCTATATATTTATATGCTTTACTGGTTTTGCTTCTCTAGAGAACCCAGCCTAAGACAGTTCCTCTTACTCTCCTGTGCCAAGTTCCCTTTGTTTGTGGATTTTTTTTTTCTTTTGTTTTTACTAAGACTTTGTTTTTCTTCTTTATTTTGATGAGTAGGTTTGTTAACTTTCTTTGTGGTTACCTTGAAATTTACCCTTATCTTCCTAGATTTAAACCTGTCTATTATTACCTTGTATCACCCTGCCTTCCTCTCCATTAGAAGGTTCCATACCTACACCATTTATTCCCTTTTTTATTGTTCTGATGCTGTTGTTAAATTTACAGGTTAACCTCTCGTTCCCTGTTGTAATTCTTTTGGTTTTGCATAGTCCTTAAGAGTTCATTTTCTAGGTTGGCATCTGGCTAGTACAATCCTGTGTCCTATATTCAGCCTGTGGTCTAATGACGTTTGTTCTCAGATCAAAGAACTTCCTTTAATAAGTCTTGTAAGTTTGGTTTGGTTTTTACATAGTCCATTAATTTTTGTTTATGCAGAAATAACCTAATTTCACCATCATATCTGAACGAGAGTTTTGCAGGATATATTATTCTTAGCTGGCAATTTTTTTCTTTCAAGGTTTTATATATGTCATCCCATTGCCTTCTTGCCTGCATGGTTTCTGCTGAATAATCCAAGCTTAGTCTTAATGTTTTTCCTCTCTATGTGACTTTTTGTTTTTCTAGAGCTGCTCTCAGGATTCTTTGCCTTTGGTTTTAGCGAGTGAGACTCTGATATGCCTTGGTGATTTTCTTTTGGGGTCTACCCTATGTGGGGTTCGTTGAGCTCTTAGATGGTCAGCTTTTTATCTCTCATGATATTACGGAAGTTTTCTGTCAGCAATTCTTCAGTGATCTTCTCTGTGTTTTCTGTTTTCTCCCCCTGTTCTGGAACTCCAATCACTCACAGATTTTTACTTTTGATTGTATCCCAAATAATTCTCAGGGTTTCTTCATTTTTCTTTGTTCTTTTTTCTGATTTTTTCTCACACAGAGTTGTATACAAGCGTTTGTCTTCAATTTCGAGGATCCTGTCTTCCATTGTTTCAAACCTGCTCCTCAGCCCTTCTATGACACTGTCCGTTTCTGAAATCTTGTTGGTTATCTTTTGGATTTCTAATTGTTGTTTTTGTATGATTTCTAGTTGTGAATTTATTTTGGCATTTTGTTCCTGCACTATTTTCCTGAATTCTTCCATTTTTTTGGTCTGTATTTTCCATGAATTTGTCTGCTTTTTCCATGAATTTTTTGCTTTTTGCTTCAACTCTTGGATAATTCTGAATATTAGAGATTTGAATTCCCTATCAGTTAAGTCTAGTGCCTTTTCTTCTACTGGAAGGTCATCTGGTGTTTTATTTTGGACGCCTACTGGAACCATCCTGTCCTGTTTTTGTAAATGTTTTGATATTGTCTGCTGTCTTCGGGGCATTCAGTGGTTATTTTCCTCATTTACTGATTGTAGATTTGTTTGTTTCACCCTGCTTTTTAGTTTTATTTGGTTATGTCTGAGCAGGCAGGCTGTGTGTTCTTTGTTGTTGGCTCGTCTGTAGGCACGATACTTTTCACCTCCTTCTCCAGTGGGCAGGGTCAGTCACTCAGGTATGTACAGCAGGGCAGGTCCAGCTGAAGGGGAGTTGTTGGGATGGGTTGTTTGTGGCACATACCAGGGCTGACAGTGCAGACTAAGAATCAGTGCAAGGCAGATTCCAGTAGGCCGTGCCTGTGCTGCTTGGGAGTGTGATGTTCAGCACACAGTGCAGGTAGGCAGGAAGGAGGGGGGAGACTGTGATGTGTGGAGCTAAGATGGGTATGGGAAAGATGAGAGAGAGGAGAGAGGAACAGGAGCCAAAAATATACACAAAAACAAAAAAGAGTGCTAAGGGAGCTTGTTATTGGAGTGGAGAGATGAGAGACTGAGAAATGGGGAAAAACAGAAATGAAAAAGAAAAAGAAAAAGGGTAAAAGAAAAAAATGAATAAATCGAGAAACTGGAAATGAAGAAAGACAAAAAAGGAATAAGAGAGAGAAGGAAACAAAAAAAAAAAGAAAGAAAGAAAAAAAACAAGAAAAAAGAAATGCCCCCAGGGATGTCCCTGTGCATCTACGCAGAGTAAGGGAGTAGTTTCCAAACTGTGCGGTACTGCCCAGCTAGAAAGGGCTCCCAACCCGAGAAAAGAAAAAGAAAACAAGCAAATCGAAACAGAACAAATCAGAGCAAACAAACAAAAAAGTCCCAGGGGTCCCACCAGCATGGCGGCACGGGCCGGCAAGCAGTTTCACAGTCGAGCAGTGTTTTGCAGCCCTTCAGGAAGAAGCAAAGATGGTACACGGAGCCAGGTATTTGACAGAAAGGCGGGGGAGGTGGTGAGAGGTAAGAAAGAAATCTAAAGAAGCAGAAAAAAGCAACACCAGCAGCCAACAAAAGGCACTTAGGGAGCTGGCCAGTGCAGGCGGGTGGAATCCAAGCAATGCCAGGGTGAAGCTGGTGTTTCCCGATCAAGTGACTGTGGCTGCAGGAAGCAGAGGAGGCTAAGTGGGGATGAAGAAGGGTTGGGGGTGGGAAAGCGTCTATCACTGGTTCCCAGTTGTTCTGTCTCCTGCTGGAAGCTCTGTGAAGCTGCTTTCTCATACTCCTTGCTCACTGATCTCTGATAGGAGCCCAAGATGGTGGATCTGTGCTGCAGTAGCTGATAGGGGACCTCTGCATCTACCTCTCCTCGCTCTCTGTTCTTGGTCAGTTTCTTATTCCATTTGCTGCTTGGCTGAGTCCTTTATCTCTTCATTTGATGCGTAGGGTTTCAGGACTGACGTGTGACTGTTTGACTTAGTTTTTCTGATCTTTGCTGTGGAGGGATGGTGTGGTGCTTCTGACTATAGCGCTAGGTTGCCCGGAAGTCCCCCCATTATTACTATTCTTTAAATCAAACATAAAAACCATAAACTCTCAGGTAGGCATGGTGTATTTCATAATGTAAAATAATAAATTTTTAAAGAATAACCAATAGTAATGTATACATTTCTTTCTTTGGCTGCTGGGTATATGTTGTCCCTTTGTCTTTCTTACCATCTTGAATCTTGGCCTCAGAATTTTATGATGATTATGATAAATAAGGAATACATTACCGTGTTTCTTATTGGAATCTTCTTGGGTTCTGGTGGCACATCCTGTGGAACAAATTTCACTGGTTCCTTAATCTGTCTCCTTGATCGTTTGGTCCCATCTGGTAAGGTTTCCATGGCCATATCTGCTTCCATGTCACTGCTCCCTGCCTGGTCACATTCTGAGCATTGCCTACATAAAGGAAAAAAAAAAGAATGCTAAGTTCAAACATTTATTTTTGCCTTCTAGCTTTAGCTATAGCTTCTATTGACATAAAATTCAAGTATATGTGAAGAATATATAAAAACATACTTGAGGAGATGTGATCGCAGGATATATAGTGACAACATACAGAAATGCACACACACTTTTCTAAGAATGATGACCGTGAATACAATGTATAAAGCAATTTAACTTATACCTGTAAGTATCATAAGAACACATGCAACATGCTGCATATTTAAGTGAACAGACATAAAAGATACAACACTGATTAAAAAGGTAGTTTCCCTTCGGAAATCATGAATTTTCCTTAACTGACATATACTACAACACCCGAAAATCACACTCATTCATTGACGCTGACTCTACCTCTTGTTACAGCTATCATATCTTTTAATCTTAGTTAATAACAGATTGTGCTGAATATCCCACCTAGAGAAACCTGTAAAACAGACTCTAAGACGGATTGAAAAAATAAATAAATAAATAAATGGGTCATTTTAGTTGGTGGCCCATTGTTGTTGTTAGTTGCCGTCGAGCTGATTCCAACTTATGGTGATACCATGTGTATCAGAGTAGAATTGCGTTCCACAGGGTTTTCAATGGCTGTGACGTTTAGAAGTAGACTGCCAGGTCTTTCTTCCAAGGCGCCTCTAGTGGGCTCCAATTGTCAACCTTTTGGTTAATAGGCAAGCACTAACCATTGGCACCACCCAGGGACTAAAACAGAAGTCACACAGTCAGTCGTATGCTAGTAAATGTTTAAAACCTGGCTCTCAGTGGGGAGAAAAGCTTTGATTTGTAGCATTTGCTAATTTCCATCCCATGGAAATTTCAAGCTACCAACAAGGTATCAATGAATGTGGAGTTGGGAAGAGATACGTAGTAGCACATCTATGTATACAGTTTTTCTACCATACAGATAGAATAGACAACCTTAAGAGTTTTTCTACTGTACAGAAAGAACAGACTTAACCTCAAGAGCATATATAATAGTAAAATGAAGTAAAATATTTAGGAAGTGATGCATTTTACCTGTTTATTGACTTTATTTTTAATATAACTTCGAAAATAAATGAAAGCTGTTAAAAAGAAAAAACTGCTTTCCACACTGAAGGTAAACTAAAGAAAAAATAATTTTCTATAACTTGGCTTGCTCCAAAATTAATACACCCAATAGCTAACCAAAACTAAGTTGATTTTAGAAGTCAACAGAAATCTGATTACTAGAAACTACAAGAAATTAAAGGCTTCACTACTCTGCAATATTAGCTTCTACTTTTACTTAAAATGTAACATATCCATAGGACCTAAGTAGTTTAGATTCTTTTGGGAGGGCCTTCACCCCAAAGACTAAGCACTTTCATCAAAGTTCTTCCAAAAACTTTCACACACAACTAGAAACCAGATCTCTGCAAGCAGAAATGTTAGGAAGATCCACAACCTCAGTTAAGGAGAAAACTGCACATCTTTATGTCCAGGATCATGACAAAACATCCTGGCCCTGGAGACTACCAAACTAGCTTTTGATTTAACCCATCTAGGATGCTTACTAATATTGCTGGCATTCTAATATGCTATAGCAGTTTCTTCTTAAAATCTGGAAATTTCAAATACACACAGATATCAAAAGAAATATTCTCTGTCATATTTGAGAACAGCAGACCAGTATGAATGTCTCAAAACAAACCAACATGAACACTACTAAAAAGCTATCCTGTGAATATAGTGAAGGATTTAAGCTTCGTAATAAAGTAGCCCTAGGAGATGAAACAATGTGCTTAATGTGACTTAGGAACACACATGACCTTTTGTATAGTTACCATTTAAGAATTTGAGGTTTGCTCTTTTCTAACACTTAGAAGGGTAATTTATCTGAAAAGAACACTCATGTTCATTCCAAAGCTTTTCATTTTCTATATCCTCTTTCCTATAAGGAATGAATCAAAATTAAAATTTTAACATCTGTCTCTCCCTTAGACTAAAATTAAGAAAAGGATAAAATTCATTATAGATATCATAAGCATTTATCAAACACCTGTAGTGGTTCAATCTGTCTTTTAAGTTAATAAAAAAATAATTCAGAAACGTAGGTCAAATGCTCCTATATTTTTAAAGAATGGTTGAACTTAAATTTAAGTAGCTCAAACAACAAATTCCAGAAGTAAACCCTTAGGTGACACTAATTTAGAAATAAAATATTGAATTATAAGTAAAAGCATGAATACGAGGCAGACTTTTGATGAATTTATTCAATTTCAAAATAAAAATAAAGTATTTAGGAAATTCGTATAATAAAGCAAGAGAGAATTATAAACACATTGGATAGAATTCATGCCTAAAGTAAGAATCCATTGCTAAGATACCAAAATAGAATCAATTAAATGAAAAGTCATTTCTAAGAACACTGTTACAGTTCTATTCATATTATACTATGATAAATATTTATGGAAATAACTATTTTAAAAATGTGCTAAATCTATATTGTGAATCAATACGATATAACATTTCATCTTATACTTCTGAAACTGAAAGCAAACCAGTTTTAACATTCAAATCCCTTTCATTTTACTTACCAATAACTGTTTTTGGTCTTTCTTGGCATCCGTGTTAGAGGTGGGTCCAGACATCCAAGATGGTAATGCAGTTTGCAGGTATCACATAACAAAAGAAGATGTTGATCATGGTTCTTCTTACAAATTCCACAACTTTGAACAAAGATGGCAAATAGAGGGTTAGAATAATTATTACCAATGAAAACAGCATAATACTTTTTTGATTTCCAAAATTTCAGCAATCATTGAATCTTCCATTCAAAAACTTAATCAACATGTACTCTGTTGAACCAAAACTTTTTTTCATAACACGTCTTTTTATAATGTCATCAACTAATTGTTAGTTCTAAATACTTTTGAGAATTTCTAGTACAAATTTAAATATGAACAGAGTCAAACCTTTCAAAGAAGGTCTAGGTAAGATATTTATTCCCAACAGCCTCTTTATTTTAATTTAAATTATCACTTAAAGGCCATTTACCATTAGCTCAATTTTTCTCTAGAAATACGAAATTTTGTTTTGTTATTAAACAAAAGAATTTGCCAATTTTCTAAAACTACAGGTTACTTTACCAACAAACAAACTTTTAATTATAAACATGTCAAAGATTCTTCAACATGTAAATAAACTACATGTGCAAGTCTCATTTTAAAATCAGGCTTGCAATACCAACTGATAATTATTGCAAAGATCATTAAATTTTATTATTGTTGCTATGGCCATTCCGGATTTTTTGTTTGCTTGTTTTTAAGAAATCTAACTGTTCTTGTGCAAAAACAACTTAATTACTCCTGAGAATACAAGCACCATGATCTGAAAATCCAGGATATATTTTACTGGAAATGTACAGAGTGAGGGAAAAGTTGTTAAGAACCATCCAAGTACAGAAACCGCATGGATTTTTGTTTTAAACTCCTAGAAAAGAAGAGCACCACAAGAAAACAACATGTGGTCTTAAAGTTGCTCAGAATTAAAAAGGAAAACCACTGAAAACATATTCTGAAACAAAAATGCACTGTAGTCAACTAAAGTCAGTAGCAGAGTAATGTGTTTTATGGTTGCAAAAGCCAGAATGAGGATGTGTTAGCCTTCACACTGTACATTAAAACAACAGTAGGCCCTTCCCACATTTCAAGGGAATTACTTGCTGTTATCTATGGAGGGAGCCCCCAACAAAAAAATGGATGGTAACTACAGAGAGGGGTACTGTTGCTACCGTTGCTGTTTCTGAGAAAGGGAGAAGTTGTGGGGAAAATATTAATGTATTTATATAGGCATATATATGTGTGTGTGTATGTGTTCATGTGTGTGTATGTATATGTGTGTGTGTGTATGTGTTAGAGACACACACACCGGTGTTTTCTAAACTTCTCTCATTTAATCAATATAATAATTTACATGAAAAAGATGAGATTCTAAGCTATTTGGATACGGAAAGAAGCTTGACTATCTAGAATTATAATAATGGTGAACACTGTAAGAATACTGAGCCAAAAAATAAAAAATGAAAGTACTTCTAGAAACAGAATTAGTACAACTCAGTATAGAGAGAAAAAAAATGTAAAGACAGAATCAAATTTAAACCTTATCTTCATTGCTCACTACTGTACAAAGGCAATAGATTCAGACTGTACATACAATATCCATCACTTCCTAAAAACAGACAAAACTCTGAGTCAAGTAAAATAAAACACAAATGTCTATTTGCCTATTACAGTGTTTTAACTATTTAAGAGAATAATCATCTACATTATTTAAAGTGACTTTCCAATTCTCCAAAAAGGATTGTTCATTTCCAAAGAGCTTATACAGATATATTCTGTTACTTAAAAGAATACAAGTCATTTATCTTATCATTAAAAGAGCAACAAAAAGGTCTTCTATCATTCAACTGGAAAACACTTTTGAAAAAGTATTAACATAGTACCTTCAAATGCATTTAACTTAAATTCTGATATGGATATAATTCATTCTCAAATATTTAAAGTATCTTATTACTAATAAGTATTAGCTCAAAATACACAACATTATTCTATCATTATTCATTATATCATCATTCATTACTTGCCTGTAAAGTACTGCTGGAAGAGTACATGTCTTTTGTGCACCTCCTTCTTTTTTACTTGGTTTTCTCTCCTTTGGTGCTCGCAAAATTGCTGGTATGTTCAACTTCTATTGATTTGAACAAATGTAGTTTATATTGTTTTAAGGAAGAAATGTAAAGCAACATTTTCCTATACTTGCCACTCAAGCCAACTAAATACGCTAGAATTATAAGGGAAAAATTTGCTTTACCAGCTGTTACACTGGCAAAAATGATTACAATGAGTTTTTATCTCAGTTACTTCCATTAGAAACCTATAATGCCAGACTTGCATCAATTTTCAGTAGGATGCTAAAACATTATGAAAATTAAACTTCTACTTTAGCATTAAAAAGTAAAAGAAAAGGATGAGTATTTAGGAGGTTAAAAAAAAGAAGAAAAGAAAAAATAGCATGGCACATGTGACAAAAAAAAAATACCGAGGCCGTTTATTTTCCTCAACATCCCAGCTATGGTGGTGCTCCATAGGTTAATTAGAAAAATTATCTTATTGGACCAAACTCTCCACAAAGCGCACAGATTCTCTCTGGGTTTCTACTAATCTGTAGTATGCTAGCTTCTCAGACAGCAACCATCTATCAAAGTCATTGCTCAGTAGCCCTGTGGGCTAGCATCTGTTCAACCAACTGGAAAAAAGTGTCATGCGAGCAGTACAAATGAATCCCACTTCTGCTGTGTATTTTACATCTGCACGAGGAAATTTGTGAACCTCTGTTAAAAGTCATCTAATAAATGAAAATGCTCTTTTATGGTAGATATGTTTTATATTAAACAGGAGATTATTATGAGACATACTCACAAACCAAGCCAAAAAATAATGCTAGTTTGGCAAATTAACTAATAACAGGCTTGAACTCAACATGAACTATTCTGAATACAAAATATGAAACACCATATTCTCCCAAAAATCCCATCAACAATCTGTTAACAGGAGCAAAGGTCAATTCTTCCACAGGTGACTACTCACTCTTACCTTTCAAAATTCATTATAATTTAAGCCACATACAACCTTGTTCACAAAAGAAGTATCTTCAAAGCTAGCATGGCACAATATGAATCAGTAAGTATTAATTCCTAAAATAATATATATACACAAATTATATGATGCATTTGACTCAGTAAACCTCTGAAACAAGTACAATGAAAAATATTTGTACCCAGAAAATGCTCCCTCAAATTAAACTAGTTTGCAGTGAAAGGACCACCAACAGTGGGTCTCTATCAGCCTTAAAAAAATGTAACTAAAATTATTTGAGTAAACTCTCAAATTTGCCAATTATATACACAGCATACTGAAAAGAGCATTCCAAAAAATCCATTTGGCAATGATTCTTGTTTTCAACACCAAGAACTTTAACATGTTAACAATGTTTAAAGATAAAGTAATTTTTTCAGGACTACAATAAAAAGCTACTGATGAAGGGGAAAAACTACACTTTGTAACATTAAAGTTGCAAACGTTCTCTTACACAGCTCAAAACAAAATCAAAGGAAAACGACTCTCTCCAGTTTGCCTTTTCAAATTTTACATCCAAATAAAAAGGAACTAAATATAGCAGAAGAGCAGGACAGAAAAAAAATGTGGCAGTGAATCTAAAACTGCTAAAATTAAAGAAGAATGCAGTAGTAGTAACTCATGCTCCATATGTTAGCTTCATCACAAATGACAGGTCAATCAGTTTCAGCAAATGAAAAAATTTTGCAAACAAGACAGCTGTTAAAATAACCAAACTAAGCTATAGGTTCTCAGCAGGCAGCTTACAATGCTCTAGGTGTATTTCAGGCAGAAATCATTATTCCCAGAGGATTAGTTGGCCCTGATCAAACAGAATTCTTTAGTTAGCAAAGTGACAGCTGTATCAAGAAACTGGTCTTTGAAAATTATATAGAGAGCAAGAATAGAAGGACACAGCTATTGGAAAGACACTAACCTGCCCTGTGATTCTGCCTAGCAAGGCCCATATTCCTTGCCCTTCACTTCGAAGTTTTCCATTCAGATTCTGTAGTTCCTCTAAAGATTCACACAGCTACAAAGTAAGTCAGTCAGATTAGTAAACTTCATTAAAATGTGTAGTAAAATATGTGACAATTTAAATAATTTATCAATAAATGTTCAGAAATATCTGCTTTTATATTCTCTGTATCTTTAATACATTCAGCTCACATAAGCACTGAGAATAAGGCTATACAATTATTTAGAAGCACCAACAAAATGCAAGCTGTTGCCTGTTTTATGTTAGTACTTTTACTAGTTACAATGATACATTTATATATTCCTTTATCATTTGCTACATAATTTTATATACATTCTGCTAATTAATCCTTTTGACTCTGTGAAGATGCATTTCCATAATTTCTCCAATGAGAAATCTAAGGATAGAATTTTTTGTGACTTGGTCAAGATCACAGAACTAGGAATTACTGAATCTAATTCCAGTACTCTTTTCACTACAGTGTAGCTGACTATAGAAACTTATTTCCTACTAGTATTTTTATCACTTGAAATGTTTTCTAACAGTAAGTCAACATCAGTGTTACACGCTCACATTATTTATTATCTGACATTTTAGCCACATCTTGTGTTTATGTATTTCTTATCTCGACCCTCATTATTAGAATGAAGCTGTACAATACAAATGTAAACTGAGAAGTTTTTCTTTCTTTTTTATCAAAAGTAATACTAAAATTCAATTCAAGATTAAAACAATAGTTTAAAAATGAATTTCTAAGTTTCCTACAATACTGCATATTGGTTAGAAATAAAGACTAGCATCAGACTGCTTGGCTTAAAACCCAAGTTCTATGACTTGACTACCTATGTGAGCCTGGGCAAATTACTTACCCTCTTTAGGACTCAGGTTCTTTCTCTAAAAATGAGATTAATAATCACAACTCACATCACAAAGTGGAGGTGAGAACTAACCGAGATAGTACATGTAAAATGCTCAGATTGTACCTGACCCATAGAAAATGCTCAGTGTAAGCGATGATAATAAAGATAAGGAGGGCAGGGTAGTAGGGAAGTGTCTAAAAGCTCTAGAAGAATTTCAAGAAGAAACAAATAGAAATTCCATAAAACCATAAAAGAAATCACCAATAGGATCTATTACATCATGCTATTTGTTTTGCAGGCAGCTCACCTTATTATATTCCACATGAAGCTTTTCTTGTTCATTTTCTAATTTATCCTTTATATTCTTTTGTTCAGCCATATTTTCCTGAATTTGAATCATGCGCATATTTCTCTCTATTTAAATTAAATATCCAATTTTAATTTAGTAGAAAGTAAAAGTTAATATACAAAATACAAAAAGGAAGAAGCTAGTCATACAGATAACCACATGTATAAGCCTACATTGTTTCAAACACTTTTAAGTCTATTATTCACAAATACATGAACTTAGCATTTATAACAACCCACAACTTATTAGGAAAATGAATATGCTTTTACTTGATATATGTAGCATGGCTAATAAATTTCTAAAAATTAGCAGCATAGCAAATATTTTCATTAGAAAAGTGCTCTAATTGAAAATGTATATGTATGAGTATCTATACTGACCAAAATAATAATTCACAAAATCAGCGGTGAGAGCTGGCTGCTTATGCTTTCTCCTTCCATCCACACTAGAACTAGTATCTGAATTGTCCACTGGGAAGATATCTGTGCTGATACCCATAAGTTCTGCTTTCCGCATCAGTTTACGAATGGCTGAAGCACTACTAGTAAGTGGTCTGGGCAGTTTTTCCCTTGGAACCCAGGCCTGGGGCCTAGTAGATCGAGCTAGCTCTGCTTTCGCACGATATTGTTGAAGCCGGGCATTGATCCTCGCCTACAAAAGAAATGTAAACAAATCTTAAAAGACATTAAAATGGAACACACAGCTTCTTATGATTTTTACTTCCAATCTCAGAGGCAGTAAAGATAACCAAAATTTCCTATACTTAAGGCAAATTGTATCTATCCACGGTCCCTAAAGTATACCATATAGTTCCTGGGTTAAAATAAACTAAGAAACAATTATCCTAATCTATGATCAGAATTTTGAGAAACTAATTTGATTAAACTCAAGTTTCTCAGTAATTGCCTGAGTCTCCATAAATTTACTTAATTCACATAGAATATTTTACATGACAAGGCAAACTGATCAAGTCCGTTGCATAAATGAACAATTAGAACAGACTGAAAAAAGATGTGGTCAACATATTGCACTGATAGAATAATTCCTCTAAGTAGTTATATTTTTTAATGTATTTAGAAACATGCTTTATAAACGTCTGCTCTGTTGGCTAGATGAAGAGTATTGTATTCAGCCACAAACTATCCTCACCATCTACCCTAATGACAGTTTATTTTCTGGGTAACTAACCAAATTGAACAATTATACTTTACATGTCATTGACAAACACACATGGATGGGTTCTGAAATGAATAACCCTGAAAGAAAAAACAACAGTTTGGCCATGAATCACATACCTGTGCTTCTGGTGATAGTTGTTTCTCCCTCTCTTGCAAAGACATTTTACAATAGGATTGTAGAGCCAAGTAATTTTTTCTCTTCCACTTTCTGTCTAACCTATCTGCATGTTGCTTACAATAAGCAAAAAATGGATCTGCTATATCCTATACCAAAAAATAAATAAAAGGGAGGGGGAGAGAAAGTGAAAATTTTTACTCCAAAGGGCCACAATAAACCTAACATAAAAGAATAATATTTCCTCTTGAAGAATCTTCTACAGTGTTGGTTATTTCTAAAATAAATTTAAAAAACAACTTCTATGCATAATGATAAAGATTGTTGCTTTAGAAACTTAACCTTCTATATCAACTTCAAATTAACAACTTTTTTTTTTCTTTAAAAGGCCTTCAGGATTTAAAGATACTAAAATCAAGTCTTATGCATTATTTAGGTATACTTGTGTATTATCATACTCTATCAAAAACAAATAATTTGCAAAGATGTAGGAGTCCCTGGGTAGCACAAATGGTTAAGCACTCAACTACTAGCCAAAAGGTTTGGCAGTTCAAACCCAACCAGGAGCACCTCAGAAGAAAAATTGGCAGAATATGAAATTATAGGTAGGAGATTACATTAACACACACACACACAGCTGCTTTCTCAAGACATGCTCTAAATCCTGGGGAAAGAAGATGTTAAGTGGGAATACAGATTATATAGAATCTCAAAGTGCCCAGTCTAGATAATTATTTTATTGCTTTTAAAGTAGGTAAGGTTGGAATTGAGTCATTAGAGATAGGATTTATGCTTGCAGAAGTGAGTTACATATTAAGACCAAGTCTCTGACTTAGGGGTTCTGACACATGCTATGACATGGATGAACCTTAAAAACATGTTGTAAATGAAATAAGTCAGACACAAAAGGACAAATATTGTATGTCGCACCTATATGAATCTAGAATTGGCAGGAGCAGGTGGGAGGGAGGAATTGGGGAGTTATTGCTTAAGGGGTACTAAGCGTCTGTTAAGAGTGATGAAAAATTTGGAAACAGGTCATGGTGATGGTGTCCTAATGAGCACACTGGTTGACTTGATATCCCTTCAACCTGCTTAGAGAAATTGTGATTGTTAATATATGTCAACTTGGCTAGGTCATGATTGTCAGTGGTTTGGCAGTTATTATGTAATCATCCCCCATTTTGTGATCTGAGGTAAGCAGTCAATCAGTTGGAAGGGGAGTTTTCTTGGGGGTGTGGTCAATATATACGGATGTTCTGGGAAAGCTCACTCTCTCGATACTGCATCTGTCTCATCATCTTCTGACCTCCAGTTCTTGGGACATGAGCCAGCAGCCTGTCGCCTGACCTGCAGATTTTGGGTTGGTCAGCCCCTGCAACCACATGAGTCAGGAGAAGCCTCCAGCCTGCATCCTGACTCACGGTTTGGGACTTACCAGCCTCCACAATTGTGTGAGCAACTTCCTTGAAATAAATCTCTCTAGATATATATTTATATATATGCTTCACTGGTTTTGCTCCTCTAGAGAACCCAACTAAAGACAGAAATGGAGCTGTACTAGTACTGTTTCTCAAAGCATTTGCATTTAAAATGCTTGCCTTAGATCTACATGAATCATAATCTTCAGAGATGGGCTTCATAAATCTCTATTTGGAAAACTCCTTAAGTGAATTTGATGATAGTCAGGTACAGGTTGAAAAGTCAGACCTTACTTGTGTTATTAAGATGTCAGGTCAGCAACTTAAGTTCTCTGGTGTTCAATTTTCTATCTATACAATTGATATTAAAATAACAGAACCCACTTTATGTGATAAAATAACAGAACTCACCTTAGGAGTAAGTGTTAAATGAGATAATACGTGAAAAGGCCCAGCACTATGCCTAGCACATAGCAGATATTTAGGAAAATGTTTTTCTCCTTCCACTAGGAGTAGGATCTTGAAAGTCCTATATTCTTCCAGGTCTTACATGATGTGGCCCCCTGCTACCTCTATAATCTCCTTCCTCCCCTCCCACTGCCCTAGTACCTAACTCTACCCCAGCCAGGCACACAAAAAACAAACCCGACTCATAGCGATCCTGTAGGGAACAGAACTGCCCCATAGGGTTTCCAAGGAATGGCTGGTGAATTTGAACCGCCAATCTTTTGGTTAGCAGCCCATGCTTACCCACTACGCCATCAGGGTTCCGACAGCCCACTGGTCTCTCCTAACTCAGGGCTTTGCACATGCTGTTCTCTCTGCCTGTAATGCTCCCCCCATAACTTCCCTCACTTATATTCACAAATGTTACCTCATTAGAGTCTTTCTCTGACCTCCCCATATAAAATAGTGTTACCTTACCTCTAGCCTTCCCTAAATACTGCTCTACATTTCTTCAAAGTACTAATCACTACATGTTTCTTTTTATTTTTTTTTTCGATTTTTTCTTTTTGTTTAACTTCAGATGAAGCTTTACAGAACAAACTAGCTTCTCATTCAACAGTTAGTACATATATTGTTTTATGGCATTGGTTAACAACCCCATGACATGTCAGTACTCTCCCTTCTCGACCTTGGATTCCCTATTGCCAGATTTCCTGTCCCCTCCTACCTTCTAGGTCGTGCCCCTGGGCTAGTGTACCCACTTAGTCTCGTTTTGTCCTATGGGTCTGTCTAAACTTTGGCTAAAAGGTGAACCTCCAGAGTGACTTCATTACTGGGCTAAAAGCATGTCCGGGGGCCATACTCTAGGGGTTTCTCCAGTTTCTGTCAGGCCAGTAAGTCTGCTCTTTTTTCTTTGAGTTAAAGTTTTGTTCTACATCTTTCTCCTGCTCTGTCCGGGACCCTCTATTGTGATCCCTGTCAGAGCAGTCAGTGGTGGTAGCCAGACACCATGTAGTTGTACTGGACTAAGTCTGGTGGAGGCCATAGTAGTTGTGGTCTATTAGTCCTTTGGACTAATCTTTCCCTTGTGTCTTTAGTTTTCTTCATTTTCCCTTGCTCCTGAAGGGGTGAGACCAGTGGAGTATCTTAGTTGGCCACTCACAGGCTTTTAAGACCCCAGACGCTACTCACAAAGATAGAATATAGAACATTTTTTTTTTATAAATTGTGTCATGCCAATTGAGCTAGATGTTCCTGAGACCATGGTCCCCACCGTCCTCAGCCCAGCAATTCGGTCCCTAAGGGAGTTTGCCTAAGGGAGTTGGCATCCATGGAGCTTCCATGACTATACTCTGAACAGGTTGTGCTGGCTTCCCCAGTATTGTGTACTGTCTTACTTACTCTTCACCATAGTTACCACTTACCTATTGTCTATTTAGCTAATCACCACATATTTCTTTATTTACTTTTTCATTATCTGGCCTGTCCCCATTTGCCACCTAACGTTAGTTCCCTTAAGAACACATAATTTGTCTGTTTTGTTCATCACTATATCTACAGTGTCTGTAACAACGTCTAACACCCGTCCAAACCCCCTGCCGTCAAGTCAATTCTGACTCATAGTGACCCTGTAAGACAGAGTAGAACTGTCCCATAGGGTTTCCAAGGAGTGGTTGGTGGATTCGAGCTGCTGACCTTTTGGTTAGCAGCCATAGCTTTTAACCACTGTACCACCAGGGCTCCAATGTCTAACACATAGTAAATCAATAAATACCTGCTGAATAAACAAATGCGACATGAAAACACATTAATTTACAACCATTAAATAGTTAAAGGTAAGAGAGATAAGCCAAGAAACAGCTGAAGTTTCTGACTCTTGCAGAGAATCTTCTTCATTCTGTATTTATATTACTTCCTGTCCATACTAGGCATTTGTGACATCTTTTAATGCATCTTGTATAGTTATTTAACATTTTATTGTGTTTACTATCTATCCCCAATGAAGTGGACATTGTGCCTTAAAACTATTTTTATGCTGACAGACTCCTCCACCGCAATACCCAGCTTAGTGCCTTGCACATATGCATATGCCTTCAATCATAACAACTGGCTGATTTCTGTGAGTACTATGAAGCTACTTTTAAATATAAATTTCACTGCTTACAAAACAAATTTTGGTTACTCCTTAACACAAGTTAACTGGGTTTTAGAAAATGAATTGAACAGTGACTGCTCCACAAATGCTTGCAAAGTCATACTTCATCACTTCTCAACTGTAGTGCTTTGCAAACATTTTATGACTAACTTATATCCTACAGTTTTAGTTTATTGAGTCTTCAGCCTGAAACTCCCAGATAATGAAAACGAAAACCAATAAATCTGAATAATAACTGATACTTTCTTTAGCAAGTACTTAAAATTTCTAGGGCCTTTTATAGAGAGAGATGGTCAGAGAGGTGATATGAAGATGGATCATGTAGGGCAGCTGATAGGATCTGCTGACAGATTAGATGTGTACTGTGAGAGAAAGTGGTCCGAGTAACAGCTAGTCAACATGTTTAATTTGAAAAATAAAGTATGGTTCCAAATGCCTGACATGGCCATATAAAGGTATCGCTGAAGCTCTCATGTAAAATGTCTAACTTTAAGCAATGTAACTTATTGATGAACTCATTAAAGGATATTTGATCCACCAAAAGTTCATTCTTAGCAATATTGGTTCTCCTAGCAATATTAAGACATCAAATCAACAGTGAAAGAAGCTTATTCCTTGAATGATTTCAGTCCATTAAGTCAAAGGTTGTGGAAAAATCAATAAAATCTATAAATAATCTTACATTGTTTCAAAGAAAATTTTTCATATGGTTACAGAGTATAACAATGTTCAATAGTAGCAAAATTGTGATTTAATCACAGAAAAAACTACCATATAGATTAGATGAAATGTAAGTAACCTTAGGCTAACTATATGATGTGGAGCCTAATGGTGTAAGTTTCAATCAAGCTAAATGAACCTGTGCTATCACTTAGTTTTAATAATAATACATGCTGTGTCACAATATGGTTTGAATGTTCTTCTAAAGTAATCAAGCATTTACACAAAGTAGATCAAAAAGAATAGAAACTTCATGGATCCTCACCGATAAGATAAAGAAGCTACTATGTTAGAAGGCTATAAAAAGTTCATGAAAAATATGGCGAGGTATATGATTCCACTGAACAGACTGAGGTGCTCATTGTCTTTTTTTTCAACTCTTCTTTTAAGGTCTGGATAAAACAGCCATTGAGAAGAAATCCCCTTTAATAAACTAGTCATTTAAAAAACAAACAAAAAAACTGCTTTCTAGAGTGTCATAGAAAACTGAAACAGAAGATATGCTCAAAAACACTAGATCTATTTTAATTTAAAATTTTTATCTTAATTAATATGCTATTAGGTTACATGAACCCTGATCTGCAAAAGTATGACCATATAGAAATATCTAACACCTTCACTTTAACAGAAGGATTACGGCCAAAAGCAGAGCTCATTGATATTGAGTCATGTTAAGTCTTGGGTTTTAAAACATTGTTTGGAAACCTTTATAATTTTCCAATTCTACAAATGTTTATAACAAGAAACTAGGAATGTATGCAAATTTTTTAAATGGTTCCCTCCACCGAAAAAAAAAAACTTAGCAAGGCAGCGAGCTGGGGGGGAAGTCACATTTTATTATTCCAGCACCCAGGAGTCCTACCTAATCAATCAAGGAAGGAAGCGAGGCAAGGAAGAAGCTTCAGGCCCAATTTCCACACCCTGATTTATTTCAGGTTCCCCTGAAAATTTAGCTGACAGATACAGACATACAGATCACAGACTGCAAAATACGTATCTAATAACATCTCTTGTTTTGTTAAATTGCAATTTACATGTCTTTAATTGAGAAAGTAAAATGTCCAAATCACTACAGACCCCATTGCATTCCACTGTCCCATACATGGCTGCTTCACATTTTCATTAATTAACTAGCTGCCGTCTACCCAGAAAGGGCAGGGCTATGCAAAAGGGACTCAAACTACCATAGTATAAAATGTGAAGCTCTCAACAAATTCTAAAAGAAATGATTGCAAAGGATCTTTCCTGACTGCAAATCTCAAAATTTTCCAAAAGTAGAGTATTAACCTACAGGTTCCCTGATCTAGGCATTCACCTAGGATTTAGCTAGTCCTCTGAATCTTACTTGTATTGTCCCTGTGTATCTCCACTCACCATCTTGAGTTGTAACCATGACTAATCCTCATGACTCTTTTGTATAAATTATACTTCTATGTCTACTCAATAGCTGTGAAAATGCTTAGTGTTCATTCAATATCCTTTATCAATTAATCAAAATACAACTCCTCAGAATTAGAAACTAGAACAAAAACAGATACATTTATCAAAAATGAAATTGCCATACGATCCATTTAATCATTAAATCCCCCAAGATTTACTCAAAATTAATTTTCTTCATCAGATTATCTTTTTTACTGCTTTCTTTGGCTACAAAACAGACGGGATATGATAAAAGCCCAGTTAATATGACACTGAAAATTTACCCAATAAACAAAAACATAATAAGAATAGGCTTAGATATCACCATAAAACCATCATGAATATACAGTAAAAATTACTGAGTAAACACTCACTTACCTACTTTTGTGAACAGCCTAAAGAATCAACTGAACCAGCAGCAGTTCTCAATTTTTTTAGTTTCAGGACCTCTTAACACTTTCAAAAATTATTGAGAACGCCAGTTAAGGATTGAATTGTATCCCCCCAAAATATGTGTTGAAATCCTAACCCCTGTAATTGGTAAATATGACCCTGTTTGGAAACGGGCTTTTCTTCTGTTATGTTACTAAAGTCGTATCAGAGTAGGGTGGATCCTAAACCTAATCACTTCTGAGTTATTAAAAAAAAAAAGAGAAGAACAGATGGAAACACACACAGGAGAAAGAAGAAGACAGACAATGGAGACAGATGCATCCACAAGCCTTAGCCCAGGAATGCCAAGGATTGCTGGCAGCTACTAGAAGCTGAAATAGACACGCATCTAGAGCCACGCCCTGAATTTGGACTTCTAGCCTCCTGAACTGTGAGAAAAACAATTTATGTTCTTTAAAGCCACCCACTTGTGCTATGGCAGCACTAGGTAACTAAGACAACCCCAAAGTGCTTATGTTTCTGTGGGTTTTATTTATAGGTCCCATACAAGAAATTAAAACAGAATTTTTAAAAAATATTCATTAATTTATTTTAAAATAATAATAATAAACCCATTGCATGTTAACATAAATAATATTTTTGAAAATAACTATAATTTCCATGCCAAAATTAGAGTGAGAAGGGTGGCACTATTTTACATTTTTGCAAATTTTTTTTAATGTCTCTATAGCTATAGGGTCACTATGAGTTGGAATCGACTCAACAGCAATGTGTTTGGTTTTTTGGTATAGCTGACAGGGCGCCCTGGTGGCACAGTGGTTAAGAGCTTGACTGTTAACCAAAAGGTCGGCAGTTCAAATCCACCAGCCTCTCCTTGGAAACCCTGTGGGGCAGTTCTACTCTGTCTATAGTTTTGCTATGAGTTGGAACTGACTCAACCACAATGGGGGTTATAGCTGACATAAAAGAAGATAGCTGGATTCTCAAAACTGTTTTCACATTCATATGCTGTACTGTAATCTCTGGAAAACTCCACTGTTACTATGAGAAAAGAGTGAAAAAAAATATATAACATTTTTGTATTATGAAAATAAGGAGCCATGGTAGCACAATGATTAAGAACTCAGAAGCTAACCAAAAGATTGGCAGTTCTAACCCACCCAGCAGCTCTGTGGCAGAAAGGCCTGGCAATCTGCTCCCATAAAGATTACAGCCTAGAAAACCCTATGTGGTAGTTCTACTCTGCCACATAGGGTGACTATGGGTCAAAATCGACTTGACAGCACCTAACAACAACATTACAAGAATAGTTTCAACCTCACAGACCCCTTGAAAAAGTTTTAAAGGGTCATCAGAACATACTTTGAAAACCACTGACTGCTTAACCTAAAGCCAATAAACCTGGAGGAAAAATTACAGAATTAAAAATAATGGCAAAGGATGAGATAGTGATGTAGATGCTAAAGGCAGAGTAATGATTTTATTTAGGGAGAAACAGAGCAAGGTTACTGTCTTAGTCATCTAGCGCTGCTATAAAAGAAATAGCACGAGTGGATGGCTTTAACAAAGAGAAATTTATTCTCTTACAGTCTAGGAGTCTAGTAGTCTAAATTCAGGGCATCAGCTCCAGGGGAAGGCTTTCTCTCTCTGTCGGCTCTGGAGTAAGGTCTTTGTCATCAAACTTCCCCTGGACTAGGAACCTCCCTGCGCAGGAACCTCAGGTCCAAAGGACTTGCTCTGCTCCTGGCGCTGTTTCTTGGTGGTATGAGGTCCCCTACTCACTGCTGGCTTCCATTTCCATTTATCTCTTGTAAGATAAAAAGTGGTGTAGGCCACCCCCCAGGGAAACTCCCTTTATGTTGGATCAGGAATGTCACCTGAGTAAAAGTGTTACATCCCACCCTAATCCTCTTTAACATAATCTAATTTGGCCTCATTAACCACAGGCAGAGATCAGGATTTACAACACATAGGAAAATTACATTAATCACAAAATGGAGGACAACCACACAATACTGGGAATTACAGCCTAACCAAATTGACATATATTTTGGGGGCACAATTCAATCCATGACAGTTACCTAAATACAATTTCAGAATCGCATATAAAATACACTGATATTTTAAAGCTTCAAAACACCTTGGATTACGCTTCATTTTATGTATCAGATCTCACTATAAAAATTTTAATATGTTGCCCAAATGTCTAACTAGCTTTAATACTGATAAAACTCATTCATAATATCATTTAGACCTATGAAGTTTCAGACCAGTGATCTAGTCAAAGACTCTAAAATAAACTTTTTAAAATTTCATTTACGATACATACCTGTTGTAGGCCATAAAAGAGGCAAAAGAAATGTTCTGAACATGTTCACCACCTCTGGGTTTAAATAAACCTACCTCTTCTGCTGCTGCCTCTGAAAGCAGACCTTCCTTCTGCGCACAGGTCACATGAAAATAGGCTCTGCACATTCCTGCATCACAGCTAATGCAAACTCCAGTTCTAGCAAAACGAGGGTCTTCACAGAAACTACACTCCTACGACAGAATAACAAGAAAACTCATCAGAGCAAAAATACCTCCACTACTCTCACACAAACCATCCAGAAAGTATTATGATGGTGCAAACATTTACTAGCAATATTTTATATTTAAAGTGCTAAAGAAATTCACCTGGAGCAACAGAGGAAGAAGGAGACTCAGGAATAGAAGGAGGATATGGAATGTGTGGCTAATTGTCACCATGAACAACTGCCTCCTTTGTCATGAGACCAGAAGAACTAGATGGTGCCCGGCTACCAATACGGAACATTTTGATCAAAGATTATATAGAAGAATCCTGATCAAGAGGGGGAAAATGCAGTACAAAATCTCAAATTATCACAGACTCCAGACATTCTGGAGCCTTAGGGGCTGGAAGAACCTCTAAAACTACTGCCCTGAGATAATCTTTAAACCATAAACCAAAAATATCACCTGATTTTTGGCTAAACTAGTAAAAGAGGTCTGTGTTGAGCATTATGCTCTTTTAAGGACTATCTATATGGGATCAAAGTGATCATAGCAACTCAAAAGATTGGTTAGGAAACTTAGGAGGCAGTGAGTTTATGTTAATGGGGGAGGAACAAGTCAGAAAAGGAGGGTGGGAATGGCTACACAACTCAAAGAACGTAATTAGTGTCACTGAATTGTACACGTAGAAATGTTTGAGTTGGTGTATGTTTTGTTGGGTACATTCTCAACGACAACAAAATAAATTTAAAAAATAAAGTGCTAAAGAAATACTAATAGTGAACCAATAGTGTACCAATGCAAACAATAATTGCAGGCAAGTCAAGAGTTTATATGAAAAAAAGTAATTCTTTTCTATACTGTTCTAATAAGCTAAATGCCATGGATAAGATAATAACAAGTATTATTGAGGACTTACAATGTGTCAGCCACTATTCTAAGCACTTTACATATATTAACCTATGTAATAATTTAATACTCACAACTACTGTGTGGAAGGTCGTATAATTATCCTCATTTTACTGGTGAGAAAACTGAGGTAAAGACAGGTTAAATAACTCACTCAAAATAATACAGAAGCTAACTGGGAGTCAGGATTTAATTCAGAAAAATCTTACTTCAAAACCCATGCTCTTAACCATTAAGCTGTACTGCTCTTGAACAACATAATACTGTTTGGAAAAAGAAAGAAAATAAAAAAGAAGCTAGAGAAAACTCACCAAAATATCTAGGCATTGCAACTAAACAAATCATCCATTTTTTATTTTTAAAATATCTTAAGAGAACTAAAAACAATCTTAAGTAAACAATTTGGTAAAATCGGTAGTGGTACCCAATATAGCCAATTATTTACATTCTTTCTGTATAAAAAGGAAAAAAATCTGTAAAACCAAAAGTATAAATTGCCGATATTAAAATCCTTCCACCAAATTGATTGTTTTAAATCATTTTAATTATCTTGACAACAGAAGAAAAAAGAAAAAAAAAACCTAGTCTCAAAATATAAGCTGCTTTGGTAATAGGAATCTTCATAAAAGAAAAACTTGTTACACTGCGAAGAATGCCAGTGGATAATAAAGGAAGAACCCGTAGTAAAATAAAATGTGAGGCATGCATGTAAGGAGGAAAGTAAAAAAAAGTTTCAACAGACATTAAAAATATAATTTTCATATTATAACAACTTAGTGACTACCTACTGGGTAGACAGCACCAGACCAGACATCAGCAATAAATGGAAATGGCAAGAACAGGACTCTGGGTATAGATGTGGAACAAATCCCTAATCCTGACAGCCCATGCCCTAGCTAAGGTTCTTTTTCCAATAACAGTAGAACGTGTACGGTATAAAATATCAACAAATAGATAAACAAGATCAAAAAAGAGAGCAAGAGAGAGAGAAAGAGAATAAAACAGAAAATGAAAGAGGAAGGTAGAAGGAGAAAGGGAGAGAAATAAAATTATTTATGGGATGTCAACACCATGAAAGATACAAATTGTTTAGGACAGTCCCATGAGTGGGCAATTTAATGTAATATGATGAAACTGAGCAAAGGATTTTAAAGTGAATATAAGGAAAAATTTCCTAACAATAAAGTATATTAGACTATAGAATAATCTATCAAAGAAAACAGAATCTTCCTCAATTGCCTACATCATTTAAAATGCTAGTGAACTAAGCAACTGAGAACACAGGGGAGAAAACAATCAGGATTGGGAAATGTATAGGAAATGTGATCTAGAAGAGCTGTCCCACTTATAATTCACCATGCTGTGTTTGGTTCTGCAGATGAGCTAGACTATATAATTTTCAACTCCATTTCCCAATAATACTTCAAAATAAAACTAGGTAATAATGAAAAAATCAGCTGACAATTATACATTCAATGACTTTCCTAGGGCACTACTGGCTTCATTTACAGGAAGTAACATCTGATCACTGTTTTTTCAATTGTTTCTTGATTTATATTTATGGTAATAATCTGTGCATATCAATAGGCAGATGTGTATGCATATGTCACAGTGACCCTATAGGACAGAGTAGAACTGCCCCATAGGGTTTCCAAGTAGCAGCTGGTGGATTCAAACTGTCAACCTCCTGGTTAACAGCCAAACACTTAACCACTGGCGCCATCAGGGCTCCATATATGTGTAAAGGAAGGCATATGTGAGTGCATGTACATACATGTACAAGTCTATCTGTAGGCATATATAGATAGATACATGTTTGTGTGTGCTGCATATAAATACAAATACCTAAAAAAGTACATAGTTACAGAGACTTTCTAGACATATCCAAACTGGCTTAAAAGGCTTAGGACCATAGTCTTGTGGGATAACTTAATCAATTGGCATAACAGAGTTCATAAAGTTAATGTTCTACACCCCAGTTTGGTTAAGTAGCATCTGGAGTCTTAAAAGATTACAAGCAGCCATCTCCAATACAACTACGGGTCTCTACTCAGCAAAAGAGAAGAGAGGACTAGTAGCCCACACAAACCATGGCCTCTTCCAACCTGAAACCAGAAGAACTAGCTGGTGCCTGGCTACCACTACCGACTGTTCTGACCAGGGACACAACAGATGATCCCAGACAGACTGGGAGAAAAATGTAGAACAAAACTCAAATTCTGAAAAAACCCAGACCTACTGGAGGAATCCCCAAGACTATCGCCCTAAGATACCCTTTGAACTTGGCACTGAAGCCACTCTTGGAGGTCACCCTTCAGTCAAATAATAGATTGGATTATAAAATAAATAACATAACCTGTAAGTAATATGTCCCTTAAACAATCAACTATACGAGACCAAATGCTCAACATTAACCCAAAAGCAAAGATGAGAAGGCAAGGAGGGGAAGGGAAACTAGATCAATGGAAACAGAACAAACAGAATGGAAATGATGATAATGCTGATACATTGTGAAAACTGTACCCAATGTCATGGAAAAATTTGTATAAAAATTGTTAAATGAGAACCTAATCCATTGTGTAAACTTTCACCTAAAACATAATAAAATATTAAAAAAAAGAAGTAAAGAAGTTTAAGAAAAGCAAAGAAAAACCTAAATGTCTAATAACAACATGCTAATAACTACTACACAAAGAAGTATTACCAGGAGGAGAGGGTTTTTTGCTCCCTTACTTAAAACTAGATGAAAAGTAGCCTTCTAGCTTAAAAAAAATTGCATGAGGCAGTTTAATTCTTAAGGAGAAACATACTTCTAACTGAACAATAATTTTAAAAGTATAATGCCGACATTCACATCAGACATAGAAAATATGCTATGAACCTGTGCTTCTTATATTATTTCTATTTTGACAAAGATTTTGGTAAAATTCTATTCATGAAGCACACCTCCTACTTCTTAAGAGGGATACTGTTTTATATGAAAATCTTGGCTGACTAGAAAAAAAGTAGCTGAATGTTTGATGATTTTCTTTACAAAACAATTTAATATATACCTTCTTTCGCTTTTTTTAGAAGGAAAATTTCTTTTTAAAAAAGTCTACACTTTAAAAAAATCTACACAGGGCCAAGACGGTGCAGTAGCCAGAAGCTTCCAGTGGTCCCTCTTACAACAAAGACTCAAAAAAAACAAGTGAATGGATTATATATGACAATCTAGGAGCCCTGAACATCAGAGGCAAAGTTGAGGAATTGGACTGAGTGGCAGCAGAAGGGTAAGACAGTTCAGAAGCAGCTAGGAGTTGCCAGATCTAACACAGCACCCTGCAGGCCAGATCGGCTGGCATGCACAGAGAGGCAGGCAGTGGCATTTGAGACACATTTTCCAGGTTAGGAGAGACCAAGCCACGGAGAGTCTACTCAGGCCTCCAGAATCAGTGAAAAGCAGCACTCAATTGCCAAAGATAAGTACACGTGTCTAATCTACTGCATGGATCAAAAAACATCCTGTTTGGGAAGGACCTCTCTCTCATTTACCTGCTCCCTCACCACTCTGCACCAGATCCCAGGCTGGCTTCAGTGATTGCTCGAGACCTGGGCCAGAAGGACCCATCACACGCCACGAGCCACTCTCCTGGCCTTGAAGAGGGAACAAATTAACAAACAGGAAAAAATAATCTGCCAGCTCCCCTAAGCTGGGAACTCAGGGCAAGCACAGCTCCCTAGGCACAGGCATAAGGGGTCCACAGACTTTGAACGCCTTTTGCCCCTCACATAGACCTGTGTGGGCCCATTCAACAGCATAGGCCTTCATTAGCACGGTACAACCAGGTATATACCTAAAACCTAACTTCAAATGTATCAGATAATATGGTGGAGTGGCAGGTTTGTGACATTTGGCACTGCTCTGCCCATTAAGCAGGGTCCTCATCAACCCACCTGAAGGGCCAGAGGTCAGGTGGCTCCACCCAAGCCACCTAGCTACCTGCAATAGGGGTCCAAGAATAAGTGGTGCCTCCCAGTCCTTACAGCCAACAGCACTGGGTACCCATAGTCTGGCTGCAAAACCCACCCACCTACACACTCTAGGGAAGAGGGACATGCTTTTCTCCCAGACAGTCAGAAGCAGCCGTCAGCCCTCTGCCTTACTCAGCACGTGACTCTCGACTACAGCCAGATACCTGTGCCTAGTCCAGCCACCCTTGCCCTTCTAGGACTGTAGGTGACAGTCTGCACCACACACTTGGTGACTAACTACCTGGACACCTGAGCTGAATCCACACAAGAAAAGTAAACAGACTCCTGGGCTCACATGCCTAGTAACAGATCTAACCGCGGGGCAACAGGACGTTAGAGCTTCAAAGGCACCAATAATCAAACTACCTCACATGAACAGCCTATTTGGGCATATCAAAACAAAACAAAACAAGAGGCTACAACACAGTAAGCAAACATAAAATAAATAAATATAATAACTTACTGATGGCTGGGAGACAACAGTCAATATCAAGTCACATAAAGAGGCAGACCATGATAGCTTCAGCAAGCTCCCAAAAAATTAATCAAGATATCTTCCAGAGGAAGAGAACTTCTTAGAATTACTGGAGGTAGAATACAAAAGATTAATATACAGAATTCTGCAAGACATTGGGAAGGAGATCAGGTAAAACACAGAAAAAGCCAAGGAACACAAAGACAAAGCAATAGAGGAACTTAAAATAGATGAAATACCTAAATATAAAATCTAAAATGATAAAAATCATGGAAGAAAAAATAGGGACAATACTAGGAGGCCTAATACATGGCATAAACAGAATACAAACCATAAGTAACAGTGCACAAACACCACAAGAGAAACTAGATAACTGGGAGCTCCTAAAAATCAAACACTTATGCTCATCAAAAGACTTCACCAAAAGAGTAAAAATACAACCTACAGACTGGGAAAAAACTTTTGGCTACAACAAATCTGATCACTGTCTAATCTCTAAAATCTACAAGATACTGCAAAACCTCAACAACAAAAAGACAAATAACCCAATTTAAAAATGGGCAAAGGATATGAACAGGCACTTCATCAAAGAGAGATATTCAGGCAGCTAACAGATACATGAAGAAATGCTCACAATCATTAGCCATTAGAGAAACACAAATCAAAACTACAATGAGACACCATCTCACACCAACAAGGCTAGCATTAATTCAAAAAACACAAACAAATGTTGGAAAGGTTGTGGAGAGACTGTAACAGTTACACACTGTAGGTGAGAATGTGAAATGGTACAACCACTTTGGAAATCGATTTGGTGCTTCCTTAAAACACTAGAAATAGAAGTATCATATGAGCTAGCAATCCCACTCCTTGGAATATAGCCTAGAGAAAGAAGAGCCATCACACGAATAGATATATGCACACTCATGTTCACTGCAGCACTGCTCACAGTAGCAAAAAGATGGAAACAATGTAGATGCCCATCAGTGGACAAATGGATAAACAAATTATGGTATATTCGCACAATGGAATACTATGCAACAATAAAGAACGACAATGAATCTGTGAAACATCTCATAACATGGATGAATCTGGAAGGCATTGTGCTGAGTGAAATTAGTCAGATGCAAAAGGACAAAGATATTGTATAAGACCACTATTATAAGAACTCAAGAAAAGGTTTAAACACAGAACAAAACATTCTTTGATGGTTATGAGGGTCAGGAGGGAGGTAGGGGGTATTCACTAACTAGATAGTAGACAAGAATTATCTTAGGTGAAGGGAAGGACAACACACAATACAGGGGAAGTCAGTACCACTGGACTAAACCAAAAGCTAAGAAGTTTCCTGAATACAACCAAACACTTCGAGGGACAGAGTAGCAGGGGTAGGGGTCTGGGGACCATGGTTTCAGGGGACATCTAGGTCAACTGGCATAACAAAGTTTATTAAGAAAATGTTCTGCATCCTACTTTGGTGAGTGGTGTCTGGGGTCTTAAAAGCTAGCAAGCGGCCATCTAAGATGCATCAATTGGTCCCAACCACTTGGAGTAAAGGAGAACAAAGAATACCAAAGACACAAGGAAAGTATTAGCCCAAGAGACAGAAAGGGCCACATAAACCAGAGACTCCATCATCCTGAGACCAGAAGAACTAAATGGTGCTTGGCTACCACCAATGACCACCCTGACAGGGAACACAACAGAGAGTCCCTGACGGAGCAGGGGAAAAGTGGGGTGCAGAACACAAATTCTAGTAAAAAGACCAGACTTAATGGTCTGAGATTGGAGAGCCCCCGGAAGACAAGGCCCCGGACTCTCTGTTAGCCCAGAACTGAAACCATTCCCGAAGCCAACTCTTCAGACATAGATTAGAGAAGACTGTAAGATATAAAATGATACTTATAAAGAGAGTGCTTAGCTCAAGTAGATACATGAAACTAAATGGGCAGCTCCTGTCCAGAGGTGAGATGAGAAGACAGAAAGGGACAGCAACTGGTTGAATGGATATGGGAAAATCCAGGGTGGAGGGAGTGTGCTGTCACATTATAGGGAGAGACTAACTTGAACTGTAAACTTTTGCTTAAAGCACAATAAAAAAATTTTTTTAAAAAGTCTACACTTTTTGTTACACAATCACTACCCAAAGTAGAGAATACCTGTGTGAGGTTTTTATTTATCTGAAAAGTCTGTTTGCATTGATTGTTGTTAGCTTTATTTACAATCTGGATAAACTTTGCTAAATTCCAAGAATACAGAAGAGAAAGTAGATTTTCTGTTAATTGAAAATAACTTTGTAAAAATTTCAATAATGAAAATATTAAAAGAATCATGTATACTTTTTATTGAAGTATAGGTTGTTAAAAAAACTTGATTATTTAGAAAAAATAAATAAGTGCAGGAGAGGTAGAGAGAGAGTTAGGGACCAAGGAGAATATTCTGGATACAATATCAAAAATTGTCAAATTTATGAATTGTCACTATTAGAATTTTCCAAAATGCAACACTTTATAAATTCCCTATCCCACCTTTAAGAGATTACTGATGTTCTTTAAGAATCTCCCTTCCCAATTTCCTGATAATAAAGGAAAGAAAATTCATCAGTATTTAATTAGCACTAGCATTCCAGGGATGTTGGTACTCACTATATGCTAAAGTCTAAATTAATAAGTGGGTGTTTTTATAGCTTACTAAGTCACTAAAAACCAATTTATAACTCTGAAGGCTGAGAATCATTTGCTACACTTGCTACACTGAAAGTTAAACAGTCATAAAGATAAAACCAGTCCTTGAAACCTGAGTAAAACAAAGTCTGTTTCTTTACTTGTTTTCATAATTTTGATAAATTCCACATCAAAAGGAAAGTCAGAAAATTCTGTCTATATCTGATCTAACTGATTATAAATAAGGATTTGGTCTGAGAGATCACTATGTGCCATGCAATGTGCTAAATGCCAGTAAAATAATTTCCCCCTGCAGGTCATTCTAAATTTAGGATACACAGAAAAATTTATATATTATTGGCTTTCTGGTAAAATTACTACCAAGAATAAATGATTCTACAAATAACATGATTACTAGTAAGTATTTCTGGAGTCAACAATGATATTAATAAAAGCCATATAAACTACGAAGTAAAAACGTTTTCATTTAGATAATCAAAAAAATTTTTGTCTCACCTTAGCACCATATTTGGAATAGTTCATTTCTGTCAGTGTTACCGGACGTAACTTGTCAATATCTCCAAAGGCTACTCCAGGAACATACAGGGCACAAACAATGTGAACCCATCTATAAAGAGAGAAGACATGCTTTTGCTATCAAAGCCTTTTATGAAATTCCCACATGGAAAATAAAGATACAAAACATGTGCCGTATGGAAATAATACTGAAAGAATTCTATGGTCAGATCTTAAAAATCTCACAGACACACGACTAAAGAATATGGAACACCAATAGAATTCTACCATTTAGCTACAGAAAAAGGGACTGTAATACACATCACTTTTCCAACAGCTTAGCCAAAACTGAGTTAACTATAATTACCTTTCACTGAAGATTTACTGCATTTTGCCCTTATCTATTATTCTTAAATATTTGCATAAAACTACTATCCAAATGCAACGAAACATAATTTTCATACCCACAGAAAGGCATTCATATTATTTTAAGCACTTTGAGAATTTAGGATCCTAATTTAAGAACTGTGAAGCTGTTACTCTGCGATAATCAGGCAAAACTGCTCTTTCTTGTTACTCTTTTCCAAAGGCTGTTGCATAATCCTTAAGGACATATTTTAAAGCAAAATTTTGGTGTGCAGTTTAACTTTCTTTCTTCCCAGGTAAAAATGACCGCTAAAAGACTGTGCAGAACAAAGTTATAATCATATAAGGCACTTTTCATTCATCTCATCTATTCATCACACCACCTACAACTTACACGCCACACATAAAACGTCGGAATGATGCCGGAACACTAAGAAAGAATACTCAGAGTTTCAGTGCGCCAAAAAAAAAAAAAAAAAGGATGTTGGTCCTAATTTCATTTTTTTTTAAACTGCTCTGAACCTCTTTTACTATATTAGGTACACTTTCTGTTGGCTTACAACCACGCAAAATGTGAGATCACTAACTTTGAAATTTAAATAGTAGATCAATATCACTTCTGTACAAAAGGGGGTAAAAATGAGATGGCAAGTATCTCTGAACTTCAATATATTAACAAAAAATTCTACTTTATAACAGCTAAAGAGGCTGTGAATCCTACATGGTTCTGTTTTGTGGAATAAGACTAATAATCATTTTATAGCGGTGCTGGGGAAAAGACTTACACACCTTTAAAAATTATCTCTTTATTAGAAAGAAAGAAAAAAAAACTCAAGGTTTTCTTTTGAGATTTTCTTGATAGAATGTTTTAGTCCAACCTCCCAAACACATTCTGTGAAGTTCAGTATAAAGATACACATCTTCAACAAGCAGCTGCTTTTTCAATTTAATTTGTACAGTTTTTTCATTTTCCACTGGTATATTAAATGCCATTACACTCTGTAGTTTATCTTTAATAAGCCCAACAGCTGGCTGTTTGCTTCATACTGACCTTCTTAGACTGTTTTAGTACATGTCACACAAGTACTATAAATTTAAACTGTCATTTCAGTGTGATTGGCACATAAATGTATCATTTCTCCCAACTACCTCTATGAGGAAGCCAACAAGTCTTTATTAAAACACGTATCAAAGTCAGTGAAATTCACAGTAGAGACAATTTTGGTCCTTTTTAATACCAGTTCCAAATAGTTTTCTGTTCATTGTTTAGCTGCACGTATTTTAGAAGTTTGCAATTAAGACAAGTTGGGTAATCAAAAAAGAAAAATTGTTCTTGTTACTTTACCATCCATTTTGCTTGCAGCTATGATGACAGATGTTGATTAAGGGAAAGAGCAGAAAACAAGCACCACATAAAACCACCAAAAAACAAAGAGTCAGAATTGTCATTCCAGCACAGAAACTATTAATAAATGTTTTTAATTTATATATTTTAATAAAGCAGACAAAGTAAAAGGATAGTTCTCAAAAGACTCTAACTTCAAAATGGAAACCATTAATCAAGCAAATTTGATTTGAAATGCCTTGTATTTGTAGTGCCTTTTACAGCACATAAAACAAATTCACTTCCAGTATGTAATTGTCATTCTTTCATTTATTTACTCAACAATCAATTTCTAAGTGTCTATCATGCATAAAGCACCACATAGGCAGTTTGGAAATCATAAAGTGCTTATAGCATAGTGTCTGGCACTCTGTCTTCCCTCAAGAAATTTTAGTTACAAGAAAAAAAAAATCTCTAAAAGCTTCCTGTTAGTGCAAGATTATTATTCTCATTTTGCATATAAAGAAATGGACTAGAAGGAATAAATCAGTTCCAAAAATACCAAGGTTAGCAAGTGATAGAACTGAGACTTAAAGAATCCAATGCTCTCTTCTACTGCACAACAATGTTTATTTAAAAAATTAAGGAATTTAGCTCATAGCCATTTTTCATTTCACAATAGACTTGAGGACACCCAACAAAGAACATAAGGAAGGAAAGTATGTCTAATACTTTCCCACGTCAGGTTTATGAGTCCACTTTAGACAAGATAAAATACTCTCCCTAAGAAATGAAACAAAAATTCAATAACAAAAATGAACTGACAGTTTTCTCACATTAAATCACATTATTTTCTACATAGAACTTGTAGTTCTCATCAGCACCCACAGGGAAGAAGTTTAATCAATTAGCCCATATGACAGAAGTCAATTTCAAAACCTTTTTCATTCTCTACATAGATTACTTTTTCTTTTCCCCTATTTTCCATTTGAAGCTAGAATACTAAATGGCTTATAGAATCTTGGCTTCTTTGCCTTGAATCAAGCTAGTAGTCGCATCCTTCAAAATATACCAAGGCCTATAATTTCTGCAGTAGTCTACAGAAATGTGGACATAATACAAATAAAATGTTCAAACAGTATAAAAGAATTTTTGCCAGGCTGCATCATCAAGGAAGCGTCTATAAACATAATATCCACAGCAACCAATGCAAATATCTCTCAGCAATTATCTAAATGGTTAATAGGCTTCTCTTTGCTTCATTCAGGAACAACTTTACAAGTGGATATGACAGCATGAAGAGACAGCTACTTTATAGTTTTTCAATGAAACTTTTGAATAAGTAAACAAAAATAAATAAATGAGCAAAAAGTAAAACAAAATTTCTTCCCTAAAAGGAAGCTCTGTGTTTTCAGAAGTAGCTTTATTCACCCTAATTTATCATCAAAAATTTCAACTCTCAGAACTGAAGAGTGACCAGAGAGAATTTATGCAGCTTGTACTCCATGATTACCTGGTTAAATTACTAGAATAATACCATTAATAAGAAAGTACTAGTAGCAGCTCCAGGAGTAGTAGTAGTAGAAGCAGGAAGGCATTTATTAAGTACTTATTATATTCCAGAATCCATGCGCATTGTTTCACATGAATCATCTCATTTAAACCTCTCAACAGTGCTAAGGAAACTGAAGAACAAGTTTAAATAACTTGCCCGATTTCAGTAAGAGAAGATCATAATCCAAATACAGGCAGGCCAACTTGAAAGCCCACACTTTTAACTTTATACTAAACTCCCTAATTCTAGGCCAAAGTCAGTCAAAATATAAAATAATGCCTATCTCTGTAATGCACACCACAGATTCCTGTCAATACATGAAGTCGTTTGTTATGTTTATTTTACTTTATTTTTTGGATGGACAATGAGAAAGGAGGGGTAAGATTTTTAGCCATTTTTTCTGGACATCAGCACAGTCAAAGATTCTAAGGAAGAGTCTATGTTATCCCATCAATCCTGCATAGCAACAGTTGTCAAGGGCCTGTCCAACAGTTAGGCAAAATTGAGAAAAATAAGAAAAATACTGTACTTTACTATAGTGAAATTTATTACAATTAAAAGCCTATTCTTTATTTCAGGATAAACTGTTGTCTACCCTTTTTTAATGTTAAAATTTGGGAAGTAATGGTAATAATTTATTTAGGTTGTATTGTTGTCATTCTTGTTAAAACACTGAACGTGTTTACTAAATATATCAAGATATCCTTAGGTAGCAAAACAAAAAATTGAACATCTCTTCTTATGTGGGGGATAGGCTGGAGGATTGTGATACACAAAAAAATAGAAAGTTAGAAATTACTCCTCTATTTCATTCACTCACCCTAGATGTAGTCTCCTGGTTAAAAAAAAAAGTGAAAGATGTCAACATCATTAAGATGATAAATGCTAAAATGTGATGACAAAGAAGAATGTGAATGTAGTGAAAAGAATACAGGTCTTTGTACTAGTTATCAGTTGATTGCCTCTCAACTCCAAATTTACCCTTCAGTATCTGCTCTGCAAAAACAGACAGAATTCCTTAGCATTTCTCCTTTATAGTGAGCCTGATATTAAGCTTTCTCAATAGAGAGTGGCAGAGGAACACTGTAGGAAGAAGGGCTTCTCACAGGGTTGAGGGGAGGATACCACTGGTGCTCTGCCCCAGCCCCATGCACAGTCCCTCAGTAACCTGGCCCCTGGCCCGGTCTGGTGGTCACTTTTCTCTGGCCCTCTCAACACCAACACTGCATGCTCTAGAGTTCACACAAGCACCCCAACTCCTTCTGCATGCCCGTAGCCAGCCACGTACTTGCCAAGAACTACAGACCAGTTCTGGCCCAGGCAAACCTGCAAACTTCTATGCCATCAAGTGGATTGTAATTTATACCATCTCTGAACCCCAGCCCTGGAAAGGGGGTCATCCTTCCATGTTTGTCCTCCCTTGGACACTCTCCCTCAGTCCTAGGATATCCTATGGGGTCCTCTTACATATGGTTACTCTTTTGTCATAGCTGAATAATTCTTTTTATTAAACTTCCCCTTTCTAAACCATTTATGGTTTTTTGTCCCCTGATTGGACCTGATACATTCTTTAAGACAGACAGATCTGGGTTCAAATTTAACTATTTAACAGCTGGTGGCCTTGAACAAATTACACAAATGATCTGAGAGGCTCAGGTACTACATTTATAAAATGGGGATCTTTACCACCTATCTCAGCATAAGGTCATTATTAGGATTAAATGGAATTACGGTTGTAAAGGCAAAAGTAGGTATTCAATAAATCGCCTTTCCTTTCCTCCTCCTATCAATATCTGCTGTGCCAAGAAGATACAAAGAAGCAAATGAAAGTGTGTAACTAAGAAACACAATTTGAAGAATAGTGTAGTCAGAGGTAAACACATTATAAATCAAGCATATAAATGAGACATATTACAAAAGAGAATTATGACATCAACCTTCCAGCATCTGTCTCCTTGAAAATTCCATCCTGATTGGGACATAGTTCACAGCTAGGGGAAACACCACATTTACAGGCATCACAAAACCAAGGTTCAGTGGAGTTTTCAGAAGCTGAACTCATAATAGAGTCACTCTCACCATCAACTCCATAGCAACCTAAAACAAACAAAAAAAAAAAGTATGATCAATATTTCTTTAATTCACATATATGAAATCACAAAAGAAAAAAGTAGAGAAAAATTCTGAGAAACCAATAGTTTATAAGAATGATAAGTCAAAACACAGAAGTGAAATCATTTTATAAAACTACTTTTTCATCTAACATGGTATGCACAATGAAGGAAGTGATGCTTTTTTAATGGTTTTAGTCCCACTGGAAAAGTACTAAAAACCAAAAACACCCAAACCCATTGCTGTAGAGTTGACCCTATAGGATTTCCAAGGAGCAGCTATAGGATTTGAACTCTGACTTTTTGGTTAGCAGGTGCTCTTAACCACTGCACCACCAAGTACTAGTGGAAAAGCACAAAAATAGGAGTTTTTTTTTAAAGAGAAATCAGATTAATGATTCTAGGAGCTACTGATTAGTGAATATTTATTGAGCTCCCTTTGTAGCAGGCACTAGCATATTTCTTTTATCCATAAAAGATTAAATTCATGCAAACAAACAAAAAAGTCTAATTCTGGCGGTAGCAGATTAAAACACAAACACAACGGTAAGTGCCAAGTAAACATTAAATGGGAAATAATACATAAACACACACACATAAATTAAGGCTATTGAACAATTTGAATAACGTAGACTAGAGTTAGACAACCTGAGTTCCAATCACAACTGAGTCAACCTCTAGCTATATGAGGTATTTAATCTGTTTAGAGCTTTATAATTCTTCTATCTTTTCTAAAAATTTATTCATAACTGAAATAGATGAAAACAAAGAGATCATTCTTTTTCCTTTTCTTATTCACTAATAACTCAATATTCTGAGTTGAATTACTGAGGTAGATAATATGATAAAAATTGTTAAATATACTCATGAACATATCCTACAAACAATGTAATTCAGCATTGTTCTCTATATTTTAGAATAGGATATGTTATACTCCCCCCCACCCCAAAAAAAAAAAAAAGCCAAACCCACTGTCGTCAAGTCAATTCCAACTCATAGTGATTTCATGTATTACACAGTAGAACTGCTCCATAGGGTTTTATTGGCTGTAATCTTTACAGAATCAGTTTGCCAGGCCTTTATTCCATGGAGCCACTGGATAGGTTCAAACTGCCAATCTTTAAGTCAGCAGCCACCCAGGGTTCCTTGCTATGTTTCAATAATCAAAGGCAAAAATTGTCCTTATTAACTCAAATATAAAACCAAGCCAAAACTGTTGTCGCTGAGTCGATTCTGACTCATAGTGACCCTATAGGACAGAGTAGAACTGCCCCATAGGGTTTCCAAGGAGCGGCTGGTGGATTCAAATTGCCAACCTTTTGGTTAGCAGCCGAGCTGTTAACTACCATGCCACCAGGGCTCCAAGTCAAATATACATATTTGGAATTACAAATTATGCTTAATTACTTGGGCTTACAGATCTGCCTGAATATTTTATAAAATGCAAAAGATATTCCTTGATTTTGAGCTTAAGAGTAGATTAAATGCCAAAGATGTAAGCTAACAGGAAATTCAGGCAAAACTTCACTGTCAACATCTTGTTAAGACCAGGTTTCTCATCATTATAACAGCTGAAACTTGATTTTGTCTATGAACTCAGAGCTGATGAGGCTCTCAATGCCTGACAAACCAACCAACTAGAGAATCTGATAAAGAGAAATTGAGAAGTTCTGAGAGATAATTTCACCCAGGCTATAAAAAACCATGCTGAACTACTGATTACTGATGCCTTACAATAGAGAGCACTTCTCTAGTGACTAAAATGGCCATGACTCCGAAATAGTTTCTCTCACTCACCTGAATGATGTGGGGAAAATGGTGAACACCAACTTTATATTACTCAATTTCCATTCTTTCAGAAAAGAAGACACTGCTCTTACATTACAATCTCCTTCAGAGAAACAATCTAATGTGTATACAGTAATGCTATAGGTTATAACTTAATTCCAGTCCTGATGTATGCCCTTTCGGTTTAGGCATTTCTCTGATTGCTTCAGCCACAGTTATTATCGTTCAACATGGGTCACTTCTAAGGAAAGCCAAATGTTGACCAGCCCAGAATACTTTTGATGAGGTTAATTCTAAGAAGGTAGCCTTAGTATCAAATTCTAAAGGTACCCGAAGTCACCCCAATAAACTGATGACATTAGAAAAACCACCATGAAAAACAGGTATCAGTGACTATCATCTCTCAAAAGGCTTCACCATACAGGTAAACTTATATGTATCCAACGTAAGACGATGTGATTATCTGAATGGGTTTTACACTAAACAGACAATAGGAAATGGTGAGGCCTAAATTAGAGAGTACCTTCTCACTACCACCAAAAATGGCCAAATTTAAATAAATAAATGGATAAACATATAAATACTGAGTCAGCCAGGCAAATACCCAGAAGGAAAAAAATATATACGACTAGTAAATAATTTTAAATTACCAACATTAATTTACTACATGTCATTAGTAGGTCAGCAGTCATATCAGTAGTCATGGATAAGTATTTTATTCACTCAATACTAGTACTCAATATTGATTGAATTAAAGTAACCTAATAATAGGCAGAAAACTAAGAAGTTGGTCTGCATCTATGGCTTACTGTGTGGAAGGGGTGGTCCTAGTACAGCCTACCACCTTTCTCTGCGACCCATGAACAAACCTTGTGAATAGGACCAGATGTGTCTGCCTGGTTCTTGGATGACATGAGAATGTGGGCTGCCTCCCTTTCCTAGGGCTTCTTAACCTAAAACACACTCCATAGCAGCTAATGGTCTATCAGCACATCCCTCCCCTCTTGTCCTGAGCACGAGTCAACATTCCCAGGAACTGCTTAGCTAAGCATGTGAGTTATTCAGCACCTAGCCAACCCCACTTCTATATCTGTTCCTGGTGGGGAGCAAACAAGGTCCTTCTCCTGCAGCCCAAGAGGGATGCATGCAGACCATCTCCCTGCATCAGCTGTGGAGTGAAAACCATTGGCCACAGGGGACCAACACCCACTACTGAGCTGACCTTGCTCTGTCTCTCCTCTATATGAATAGAGTTGTTCCATCCAATACCTGTGTGTGAATGGTGTCATTCTTGGGACCCCAACATCTGCAAACTATGGAATGGGTTACTATCTTCCATGTGATAGGACTCCTAACCTGAACGTAGTAACAGCTGTCACATGCTCAACAAATAGTCTTAAGCAAATCCCATAATTATTGTTATCCTTACACTATTCAAAAGCTTTATACCTGTTATGGATTGAACTGCAACCCCCAAAAGGATAATGCTGAAATTCTAACCACTGTACTTGTGAATGTGAGCCTGTTTGGAAACAGGGCTTTTCTTTTATGCTAATGAGGTCATATCAGAGCAGAGTAAACTATAACACATAAGATAAGCAAATGAATAAACACTCATTAATTTCTTTAATGTCATTCAACTGGGGCTGGTAATTATCATCTTCATTACTTCTGTCTGGATATACATTTTTTAAATGCTGAATTATAAAATTAAAAGGAAATACAATTTTCTTCTTGAGAGCAGTTATTATTGATAGTTACTAATAAAAGAAAGTTTTTCTATAAAGGCAACAGTAAGCAAAATGTCATATTGAAAAAGATTCATAAAACAATACAATAAAAAGTAGTCAATCTTTTTAAGTAGTAATATTTTCTCAAAGGGCTACGCAATACCACATGGAAAAAAATCTATTTTCTTTACAAAATAATGGTCCTTTGAAATGCAAATTCTTTCAAATTAGATAGATTCTGTATTTATACAAAGTAGGCAATTACCAAATAATAATGCCATTTGGAAAAATCAAGTAAATCACAGCAGTTCTCTTTTTTAGAATAAAATTTTCAATTCTATTTTTTGAAGAATAAACCACACATACATGGCAAACATATGCACTGTCTTTCCCCCTGTAATCTGGAAGCACAAAGCAACCCCAGGAATGATTTCTTCGTGCCTCTCATAGGAAACTCCTCCTTTGTAACCTAGAAGATTAGTATCACATAAGCTCAAAAAAGCAACCAGCAAGTGGGTATTTCTTCTTCAGCTTCACTGTCTCATTACCTTTAGAGAGTTCTTTACTTGTCACTTTCATCTGCCATTTTTTCCCATATTTCTGTGCCATATATTGAGTTTACTAAATTCTAAACCAAAGCTCTAGCCCTTTATAACCACTCTAATTCACTGTAATCTATGTCTGAATACATTTTAAAATCTCTCTTTCTTCCAAATAAAACAGAATTAAACTACCATAAAACAACGCTTATTCTCTTCTCTAATTCTCGGTTATGATATGCAAAAAGTGCATCTTCAACATGAACACGGAAAAAAGACTTTTCTCATATGGATAAACACTTTAAAATAGTATTTTATATGGACATATAAATTAGGATCAAACTCTAGGAACACACTGTGGGGTTTACAATTAAGTTTACCCAAAGAATTTGGTCTTTGGTTGATGAGGCCTCCAAACCACACCTGAGGGCTTATGCTAAGGAGGTAATTCAGGTGCAGGCCGCCCATGCCATACAAGACCCAACCTACATGATATCAGCCAACCTCAGCAGAGGGGGACATAAGTCAGTCATGACTACATAAGGAAGTCCTAATAAAAGCTCTGGAGATAGAAGCTCCATGGACTTCCTAGTTGGTGATAGACCTCGATACACATGGGAGGGTAGAACATTCCCTTTTGGGACATGGAAGCTCCTAGTTGAGAACCCTCCCAGACCTCAGCCTAGGCATCTCTTCATTTGTATCCTTTTTGCTATAATAAAACTGCAATCATAAGTATAGTGCTTTCTGTGAGATCTGTGAGTCATTTTAGAGAACTATTGAACCCCAGGGAATAGTGGGAGCCAGAAGGTAAGAAGTGAGGGGGGCCTTAGAGACCCCCAAGTTTACATCTGGTATCCTGACAGGGTAGTGGGAAATCTCCAAATTTGTAACCAACAGGTCAGAAGTGAGGGTGTCATCAGGATCCCCAAGCTTGCAGCTGGTGTCTGAAGTCTTAAGCAGATTTAGCAGTCTAGAGAACTGTACCCTTCAACTTGTGAGAACTGACCTAGCTCCAGTAGTTAGGGTCAGAGAAAGAAGTACTGATTCACTTAGTTGGTGTCAGAATTGAGTGGAACAGATTGATTTGAGAGTGATTTGATTAACATCATTATACAAATGCAAGGAAAAAATAATATTAAATATATTTACAATTGTTTGGGATTGTACAAAGAGTATGGACAATCCAAATCAGTGTAATTTTCCCCCCTTCAACTCATCATGGGACACCACAATACCCATAGTGTTCTACTTCTAGCTATGTAACTTTGGACAAATCACATCTCTGAGGCTTAGTTACCTCATCTGCAAAATGGATTAAATAATATCTATCTTCTATGTGACTGTATGCACATATATTCATATATATAATCAAGCACAGTTATGAATACTTCTTAGACACAAACACCTCACAGGACTGGATTTCTAGGTTTGAAGGATTAGGACAATAGTCTCATGGGATGTCTCAGTCAACTGGCATAATATAGTTCATAAAGTTCTGTTCCCTATTCTAGTTTGGTGAAGTGTATGGGGTCGTAAAAGCTTGCGAGTGGCCATCTTAAAATACAACTATTGGTCTCTACTCATCTAGAGCAAAAGAGAAAGAAATTGAAGACTCAAAGAAGAAAGTAGTCTACATAAATGAATATTTTATAAGGATCAGCACAAAGATGGTTTCTATGAGGTGGAGATTAAAGATATCCCAAATGTCCAACTTTCCAACTGCTGTACCACTCTATCATCTCTAACATCAACTATTCCCCCTCTCCTCTTTGGGTTCAGTAACTTGCTGCAATGTCTAACAGAACCCTTGAACTGTTCTTATAGTTAAGTGGTTTATTAAGGAAGTAATGAGGTACAACTTAGACTTGGAATCAACTTGGAAGTAACAGTAACAACTCAGGACGCAGTTCCTCAATCAGGACAGTTTCTTCTCACCCCCTGCCACCTGGCCCTGCTGGGGACCTTCTCAGGCAGGTGTTACAACTCTTAGCTCTGTGGGTCAGCAAGCTCCACAGTAGCCATCTCATACTGGTCTCCCGGTTCCTACCATCTCGCAAGAGATGTCACTCTTGCTATTGCTGCACTGCCATTTCACACGGTCTTCAGTGTTACAGTTCCTCTCTTTCTCCACGTCTCCCTTTAAGCCTAGCAGGATGGCAAAACTGACCAATTCCCTCATTAGGGTTCCATACACCTTATTTGCATAGCCACACCCCCAAGAGGGTATCATACACCTTTTTTATATTATTAGCAAGCTATCCAATCCTATTGGTAGGCCATGAGCACTTCATTTGCATATTCTCACCCAGTCATTTGGTGGGAGTTACAAAGACTACAGCTACAAGGACCATATCAAGTAATTTACTGCACAGCACTACAGAACAAACAGTCTAATATGAACCACAGTCTCATCTATCCTGAGACCAGAAGAACTAGATAATGCCTAGTCACCACTACTCACCATTCTAATCAGGGCCACGACAGATGGACAGAATGGGAGAAAAATGTGGAACAGAACCTCAAATTCCTAAAAAAACTAAAAAAAACAGACCTACTGTACTGGTTGAGACTAGAGGACTCCCCGACACTACTGCCCTGAGATACTCTTCAAACCTTGAACCGAAACGAACTCCTAAGGTTACCCTGTAGTTAAATAACAAACTGGCTCAAAAAATAACGAGTATCACCAGTAAGTACCGTGTTACTTTAAAAAATCACCTATATTGAAACCAAATGGTCAATAGTTACTTTAAAACAAAGATGTGACTGTAAAAGGGCAGGGAAACTAGATTAATAGAAACAGAACAACCAGAATAGAAGTAATGAGAATGTTCACCCATTGTGAAGAATGTAAGCAATGTCACTAAAGAACTTGCATACAAATTGTTTAATGGGAACCTAAACTGATGTGTAAACCTTCACTGAAAACACGATAAAATATTATTTAAAAAAATTATTATAATATCTATCTTAATCATCTCTCAGTATATATTTAAAAAATAGGTACACAAAGTTGTCATTTAAAAATTTAAAATAACACTTTTTCTTTAACTTGATATCCTATTACTGGATCTTTATAACACCCACTTTAAAAAAAAAAAATTTAAATGAGTAATGTTCTTATTCATCAGAAAAGAAGTACTTATAACATGCATAATACCTGTAGTAAACATGTCCAAAAGCATAAAAGAACCAAAGTGCACACTAACTTATAAAGTCCAAATAGATATAACTTGAACTGCTGTTAAGTTGATTCTGACTCATAGCAACCCTACAGGACAGAGTAGAACTGCCCGATAGGGTTTCCAAAGCTGTAAATCTTACGGAAGCAGACTGCCACATCTTTCTCCCATGGAACAGCTGGTGGGTTCAGACTGTCAACCTTCCGATTAGCAGCCAGATGCTTTAACCACTGCACCACCAAGGCTCCTTGTACATACACTAAGAAATAAAAATGGTGTAGATTTAAGCTAACAGAAGATTGAAAGATAAGCAAATGGGGGGAAACATCTCTTAGTAGACTTTATCACAGTTAATGCATAACAACTAAACCTATAGGCAATTGCTGGTAAGTGCACTACCTAATGCTCCGTCATGTTCTGTGATACATAACTGACATTTTTCTTCAGACACACTGCAATCAGTATATCAGGATAACTGACATCACAGTCAGGGGTGCCCTACTATTATAAATCAGTTACAAGATCTTGGCACAGAGGTATTTATAATAAGTGACAGACTGCAGCCCTTAGGAGATTTCAGAAAGAAAAGTGATTTCTCTACATCCAGATGAAGTGAGTACTCTGGAAAGTAATTATATGCTTATAAATTTAATAAGCAGCATTTGAATATCTTTTAGCAAATATCTCCACTTGAAAATCTTTTTAAAATTATGATCACTTTAGGATAACTATTTTTAAAGAGAGAAAAGATAATGTATCAAAACATTATGTCAGGATATCAGGACAATTGGAAATGACTTTTTCTCTGTTCTGTATTTCTCACATTTTATTTAATATTCATGTATTGTATTAGGATGAGCAGATAGTTTTCTCTAAAATAAACCATTTAAGAAGTTAATTTTTAAACATTAGATTTTTAAGGAAAAGTTGTATGGATGAATTACAATATGGAGATCTGTCACTTAAGCACCTAAATATAAAAATAACAAAAAACCTAGCAACACAAAATTCTTCCTATGCATTAGAAAATGTCTTTTCTCTAGGTTAATTACTTTTAATAAAAATTAATTTTAAAACTTAAATTGTAGTGGAGAAATTCATTCTGTGAAGAAAACATAATGCTGATACCCAAACAAGACAAAGACACCACAAAAAAAGAAATCTACAGGCCAATATCTCATACAAATATAGATGTAAAAATCCTCAACAAAATACTAGTGAACAGAATCCAACAGCATATTGAAAGAGTCATACATCATGACCAAGTAGGATTTATTCCAGGAATGCAGGGATAGTTCAACACTAGAAAATCAATCAATACACCACATTAATAGAACAAAGGAAAATAAACACATGATTGTCTCTATAGATGTAGAAAAAACATTTGATAAAATCCAAACCCTTTCTCAATGAAAACCCTAAAGAAGACTGGAATAGAAGGGAAATTCCTCAATATTCAGAGCATATGTGAAAAGCCAACAGCCAACGTTATACTTAATGGAGAAAGACTGAGAGCTTTCCCCTTGAAACTGGGAAAAAGAAAAGGGTGCCTGCTCTCACCACTTCTATTCAATATTGTATTATAAGTCCTAGCCAGAGCAATAAGACAAGAATAAGAAATAAAAGGTATCCAGATTGGAAAACAAAAAGTAAAATTATCTCTATTCACGGATGATATGATCCTATATATAGAAAATCTTAGAGTCCACAAGAAAACTTCTAGAGCTAATAGAGGAATTTAGCAAAGTTGCAAAGCACAAGGTCAACAAACAAAAATCAGCTGAGTTTCTATATACCAGCAATGAAAAATACAAAAGGGAAATTAGGGAAACAATTTTACAATAGCATCTAAGAGAATAAAATATCTAGGAATACATCTAATGCGGAAAGTGAAAGACTTACACAATGAAAACTATAAAACACTGTAAAAGAGACTAAAGAAGACTTAAATAAATGGTAAGATATTCCATGTTCATGGATTGGAAAACTCAATATTGTTAAGATTTCAATATGACCCAAAGCAACCTACATATCCAATGCAATCATGGTCAAAATTCCAATGTCCTTCTTTAGGGAAATAGAAAAACTAATCTTTGACTTTATATGGGATGGCAAGAGGCCCCAAATAGCTAAAATAATGTTGAAAGACGTGAACAAAATAGGATGGATCATACTTCCTGATTTTAAAACATACCATACAAAACATACCTGACAGCAACAGGTTTGGTTTATGGTTTTTTATACAGCTAATCAAAACAGCCTGGTACTGGTATAATGACACACACACAGACCAATGGAATAAAATTTAAAGTCCACAATTAAATGCACAAATCTATGGTCAATTGATTTTTGACAAGAGTGTTAAGTCCATTCAGAAGAAGAGACTCTTCAATAAATGGTGCTGGGAAAACTGGAATTCCACATGCAGAAAAATGAAACAGGATCCATGCCTCACACCATACTCAAAACCAAATCTCCAAAATGGATACAGGACCTAAATGTGCAACCTGTTGTTGTTAGGTGGCATCAAGTTAAGTTCCAACTCATACAGAACTCATGCACAACAAAACGAAACATTGCCTGGTCCTGTGCCATCCTCACAGTCATGGCTATGTTTGAGCCCACTGTTGCAGCCACTGTGTCAGTCCATCTCATTGAGGAGCTTCCTCTTTGTCACTGACTCTCTACTTTACCAAGCAAGATGTCCTAGGCGACTGGTCCCTCCTGATAACATGTCCAAAGTAAGCCAGATGACATCTCTCTATCCGTGCTTCTAAAGAGCACTCTGGCTGTACTTCTTCAAGTCAGACTTGCTCACTCGTCTGGCAGTCCATGGTATATTCAATATTCTTCACCGACACCATAATTCAAATGCATCAATTCTTCTTCAGTCTTCCTTATTCACTGCCCAGCTTTCACATGCATATGAGGTGACTGAAAAGACCATGGCTTGGGTCAGGAGCATCGTAGTCATCAAGTCGACATCTTTGCCTTTTTAACACTTTAAAGATGTCTTTTACAACAGATTTGCTTAACGCAATACATCGTTTGATCTCCTGCCTGCTGCTTCCATGGGCGTTGATTGTGGATCCAAGTAAAACAAAATCCTTGACAACTTCAGTCTTTTCTCCATTTATCATGATGTTGCTTATTGGTCCAATTTTGAGAATTTTTGTTTTCTTTATGTTGAAGTATAATCGATAATGAAGAGCATAGTCTTTGATCTTCAACATTAAGTGCTTTAAGTCCTCTTCACTTTCAGCAAGCAAGGCTATGTCATCTGCATATCAAAGGCTGTTAATGAGTCCTCCTCCAATCCTGATGCCGTGTTCTTCTTCATATAGAACACATACCTGTCCTAATTTTAAACTACATAGTATCCCCTTGATCTGTTCGAACGACTGCCTCTTGGTATATGTACAGGTTCCACATGAGCACAATTAAGTGTTCTAAATTCCCATTCTTTGAAATGTTACAATCCACACAGTCAAATGCTTTTGCATAGTCAATAAAACACAGGTGAACAATTTTCTGGTATTCCCTGCTTTCAGCCAAGATCCACCTGATATCAGTAATGACCATCCCTCATTTCATGTCCTCTTCTGAATCTGGTTTGAACTTCTGGCACTTCACTGTCAATGTGCTGCTGCAATAGTTTTTGAATTATCATCAGCATAATTTTACTTGCATGTAATAATGATATTATTAATTTATGCATTTTCCTGGATCTTTGGAATTGGCATGAATATAGATCTCTTCCAGTCGACTGGTCAAGTAGCTGTCTTCCAAATTTCCTTTTTATTTATTGATTTTTTTTCTTTCTTCTTTTTTCCTTTTGCTGGCTTCCAAATTTCTTGGCATAGACGAGTGAGTGCTTCCAGCACAGCATCCATTTGTTGAAACATCTCAGTTGGTATTCCATCAGTTAGTGGAGCCATGTTTTTCACCAATGCCTTCAGTGCAGCTTGGATTTCTTCCTTCAGTACCATCAGTTCTTGATCACATGCTATCTCCCTGAGTCATTCAATTCTTTGCCCACAGAAACCTTCAGTGTGGCTACTTGAGGCTTGAATTTTTTCTTCAGTTCTTTCAGCTTGAGGAATGCTGAGCGTGTTCTTCCCTTTTGATTTTCTAACTCCAGGTCTTTGACCATGGCATTATAATATTTTACTTTGTCTTCTTGAGTCGTCCTTTGAAATCTTCTGTTCAGCTCTTTTACTTCATCATTTCTTTCTTTCGCATTAGCTACTCTACGTTCAAGTGCAAGTTTCAGAGTCTCTTCTGACATCCATTTTGGTCTTTTCTTTCCTTCCTGTCTTTTTGATGGCCTTTTGCTTTCTTCATGTATAACATCTTTCCACAACTCATCTGGTCTTAGGTTATTAGTGTTCAATGCATCAAATCTATTCTTGATATGGTCTCTAAATTAAGGTGGAATATACTGCAGGTCATCCTAAAACCATGTGCAAACTAAAACCATGAAATTCTTAGAAGAACAAACAGGGGCAACGCTGTCAGGCCTAGCTTTCAACAATGTATTATCTAATATAATAACAAAACCACAAACAGAAAAAGACAAAATAAATAAATGTGACCTCACAAAAATTAAAAGCTTTTGTTCATCAAGACAAGCTACCAACTGGGAGAGTATCTTTGGAAACCATATAGCCAACAAGAATCTAATAACCAAGATATACATAAAACTTTTAGAACTTAACAACAAAAAGACAAATAACCCAATCATAAAATGGGCAAAGGACTTGAATAGACATTTCACCAAAGAGGACATTCAAACGGCCACCAAACACACGGAAAGATGTTCAGCATCATTAGCTATCAGAGAGATGCAAATCAAAACCACAATGAGATACCTTTCACTCTCACTAGGATGGCTAAGATAAAAGAAAAAAAAAAAAAACAGAAAATAACAAACGTTGGAAAGGATGTGGAGAAACTGGAATGTTTATCCATTGCTAGTGGGAATGCAAAATGATTCAGCCATTGTGGAAGAGTGTGGCAGTTCTTCAAAAAACTAAAAATATAATTATCATATGACCCAGCAATTCCACTCCTAGATACATACCCAAAATACTTGAAAGCAGAGACTCAAACAGAGACTTGTACACCAACGTTCACTGCCACACTATTCACAATAGCCAAAAGGTGGAAACTTAAATGCTAATCAATAGATGAATGGATAAACAAAACATGGTACATACATACAATGGAATACTACTCAGCTAGTAGGAGAAATAAAGTCTTGATACATGCTACAGTATGGACGGAGCTTGAAGATATTATGCTGAACAAAATAAGCCAGTCACAAAAGGACAAATATTGTATGGCCTCACTTATATAAAAAGACATGAAGAAGCAAATGTATACAGACCAAACTTTATTTAGTGGTTACCAGGGGCAGGTAGGAGGGAGGGGAAAAAGGGGCAGTTAATGGTGATGGAAAAATCACATTGATTAAGGGTAAAGTTGCAGAGCCAATTATTGTAATTGCTGTCGATACGTTGCATACCTGTAAAAAGTTCAATTATCAAAAGTTGTGTGATATTTATTTACAACAATGACAAAAAAAAAAAAGAGTAGCTACTGAGGCTGCTTATGTATAACCAAATACCTCCTGGGATTTGGTTCTTTGGTTTGGAGGTTTAGGGTCATGGTTTCATGGGATATCCCAGTTAATTTGCCTAATAACATCTTTAGTGCTTCTGTTCTACCTCCCAATTTGGTGCAATCCTGGGGTCTTAAAAGCTTCCAAGTGGCCATCCAAGGCACAATAATTGGTATCTATTCACCTGGAGTAACAGAGGAAGAAGGGGAGTCAGGAATAGGAAGAGGATACAGAATGTGTGGCTAATTGTCTCCTCAAACAACTGCCTCCTTTGCCATGAGACCCAAAGAGCTGGATGGTGCCCGGCCACCATTATTGAACATCTTGAACAAAGATTCCATAGATGAATGCTGATCAAAAGCGGAAACATACAGATCAGAATTTCAAGGTTGAAGCCCTGGAACTATTGCCCTGAGATAATCCTGAAACCTTAAACCAAAAATATTCCCTGAAGTCACATTAAAACCAAACGACAGTTTAGCTTAACTAGTTAAAAAAAAAGTCTGTCTTCACCATTATGCTCTTTTAAGAATGATCTATATAGATCAAATTGACAACAGCAAATTGAAAGATTAGACAGGAATCTGAGGGGGCAGTGAGTTTGTATTAATAAAAGAGGAACAACTCAGAAAAGGTGGATGAGAACGGTTACACAACTCAAAGAATGTAATCAATGTCACTAAATTCTACTTGTAGAAACTGTTGAACTGGTGTATATTTTGCTGTATATGTTCTCAACAACAACAAAAAAATAAAATTTAGAAAAAAAACAGTAGTGGAAAATGATCTATAGATGTGCCTGTATTAAAAAAGAAAATTTAAACAATGAAAACTACCATAAAATTAAAAGTAAAAATAGGGTGAAAAATATATTTGCAAGGAAGGAAAATATTTACAACGCATATAACAGAAAAAGGACTAATATCAAAAAAAAAAAAACTTCCAATAAGCAATAAGTCAATAAAAAAACAAATTAATTTTATTTAATATTCATATACCATATTATGATTATATTATGATGTTGATAAGAACAAAAATCCATATAGTCTTTTGGAGGTCGATTTGGCAATGTCTTTTAAAAATTTAAACGCACTTATCCTTTGACTTAGCAATTTTACTTCTAGGAATCTATCCCAAAGAAATAATTACATGAATATATATAACACATTTGTTACCACTACATGTAAGTGAAAGAGTATAAAAACACAGAAAAGTAAATACATTATGCTGGAACCATTCTATGGGTAACTATGTGTCATTAAAAAGAACAGTATATTCCCGGTATGTACTGAAGGAGCCCTGATGGTGCAACAGTTAAGGACTTGGCTGCTAACCAAAAGGTTGGCAGTTCAAACCTACCCAGAGGCTCTGAGGGAGAAAAGACCTGGTGATCTGCTTCTGAGAAGATTACAGCCTAGGAAACCCTACATGGCAATTTGACTCTGTCCTACAGGGTCACTGTGAGTTAGAATGAACTCAACAGCACCTAACAACTACAACATATGTACTGACATGAAAAGAATCTCAACATTAACAGATGAGTGAAGAAATAGAGCAGGATTTTCAGGCAACACGGTGCTATAGTCAGAAGCACCACACCGTCCCTCCACAGCAAAGACACAAAAAACTAAGTCAAACAGAGTCACTCGTCAGTCCTGAAACCCTAAGCATCAAATGAAGAGATAAGGAACTCAGCCAAGCACTGAATGGAATAAGAAACTGACAAAGAACAGAGAGCGAGGAGAGATAGATGCAGAGGTCCCCTATCAGCTACTGCAGCACGGATCCACCTCCTTGGACTCCTATTGGAGATCAGCGAACAGGGGGAATGAGAAAGCAGCTTCACGGAGCTTCCAGCAGGAGACAGAACAACCGGCAACCAATGACATACACTTTCCCACCCCCCACCCTTCTTCACCCCCACGCAGCCTCCTCTGCTTCCCACAGCCACAGTCTCTTGGCTGGGAAGCACCAGGATCACCCCAGTGTCACTTGGATTCCACCCACCGGCACTGGCCAGCTCCCAGAGTGCCATTTGTTTGCTGCTGATGTTGCTTTTTTCCACTTCATTAGATTTCTTCCTTACCTCTCACCACCTCCTCCTCCTGTCTCTCAAATACCTGGCTCTGTGGCCATCTTTCCTTCTTCTTGGGGGGCTGCGAGGTGCCACTCAACTGTAGAACTGCTTTCCGGCTCGTGCTGCCATGCTGGTGGGACCCCTGGGACTTTTTTGTTTGTTTGTTTGTTCTGATTTGTTATGTTTTGATTTGTTCGTTTAATTGTTTTCTTTTTCTTTTTTCGGCTTGGGAGCCCTCTCTGGCCAGACAGTATTGCGGGGCTTGGGAGCTACTCCGTTACTCTGTGCAAATGCACGCTGACATACCTGTGGGCATTTTTTTTTTCTTTTTTGGTTTTCTTTTTTTGTTTCTTTCTTTTGTTTTCTTCTCTCTCTTTTCACTTTTTGTCATTCTTCATTATGTTTCTTGATTTATTCATGTTTTTGTTTTACCCATTTTTTTTTTCATTTTTGTTTTTCTCCATTTCTCAGTCTCTTATCTCTCCACTTCAATAGCAAGCTCCCTTAGCACTCTTTTTTGTTTATGTGTATGTTTTTGGCTCCTTTTTCTCCTCTTTCCAATAACCATCTTAGCTTCACACATCACAATCTCCACCCCCCCCCCCCACCTTCATGCCTACCTGCACTGTTTGCTAAACATCACACCCCCAAGCAGCACAAGCACAGCCTACCAGAACCTGCCCTGCACTGATTCAGGGCCCGCCCTGTTGGCCCTAGTATGTGCCACAAACAACCCATCCCAGAAACTCCCTTTCAGTTGGACCTGCCCTGCTGTACCATACCTGAGTGACTGACCCTGCCCATTGGAGAAGGAGGTGGAATGTATCGTGCCCACAGAGGAGCAAAAAACAAAGAATGCACAGCCGACCTGCTCAGACTTAACCAAATAAAACAAAAATGCAGGACAAAACAAACAAATCTACAATCAATAAATGAGGAAAATAACTACTGAATGCCCTGAAGACAGCAGACAATATCAAAGCAGGACAGGATGGTTTCAGTAGGCACCCAAAATAAAACACCAGATGACTTTCCAGTAGAAGAAAAGCCACAGGAACTACCTGATAGGGAATTAAAATCTCTAATATTCATAATTATCCAAGAGTTGAAGCAAAAAGCAAACAAAAATGAAGAAAAAATAGACAAATTCATGGCAAAGGCAGACTAATTCATGGAAAATACAGACACAAAAATGGAAGAATTCTAGAAAATATTACAGGAACAAAATGCTAAAAGAAATTCACTACTAGAAATCCTACAAAAACAACAATTAGAAATCCAAAAGATAAACAACAAGATTTCAGAAATGGACACTATCATAGAAGCTGAGGAACAAGTTTGAAATGATGGAAGATAGGATCAGTGAAACTGAAGACAAACACTTGGATACAACTCTGTTTGAGGAAAGATCAGAAAAAAGAATGAAGAAACCCTGAAAATTAGGTGGGATACAATCAGCAGCAAAAATCTGCAAGTGATCAGAGTTCCAGAACAGGAGAAGAAAACAGAAAACACAGGATCATTGAAGAATTGCTGACAGAAAACTTCCCCAATATCATGAAAGATGAAAAGCTGACCATTGAAGAAGCTCAATGAACCCCATATAGGGTAGACCCCAACAGAAAATCACCAAGGCATATCATAATCTCACTCGTTAAAACCAAAGACAAACAAAGAACGCTGAGAGCAGCTCGAGAAAAACAAAAAGTCATATACAGAGGAGAAACAATAAGACTAAGCTCGGATTATTCAGCAGACACCATGCAGGCAAGAAGGCAATGGGATGACATATATAAAACCTTGAAAGAAAAAAACTGCCAGCCAAGGATAATATATCACACAAAACTCTCATTCAAATATGATGGCGAAATTAGGTCACTTCCAGATAAACATAAATTAAGGGAATATGTAAAAACAAAACCAAACTTAACAAGACTTCTTAAAGGGAGTCCTTCAATTTGAGAACAAACATCAGACCACAGGCTGGATCTAGGACATAGGATTGTACTAGCCAGATACCAACCTAGCAAATGAACTCTTAAGGACTATGCAAAACCAAAAGACATACAACAGGGAACCAGAGAGGATAATCTGTAAATGACAACAATATCAGAACAATAAAAGAGGGAATAAATGGTGTAGGTATAGAATCTTCTAATGGATAGGAAGGCAAGGCGATATCAAGTAACAATAGACTGGTTCAAAGCTAGGAAGATAAGGGTAAATTTCCAGGTAACCACAAAGACAGTTAAGAAAACCTACTCATCAACACAAAGACAAAAAATACAAAGTCTCAGTAAAAACAAAACCTACAAAAACAAAAGAAATGAAAAAAAAAATCCACACACAAAAGGAATTCAGCACAGGAGAGCAAGAGGAACAAAGAAAACGTCAGCACCACAAAAAAAAAAAAAAAAAAAAGCACTACAAAATGACAGTCATAAACTCACACCTATCAGTAATTACACTGAATGTAAATGGCCTAAATGCACCCATACAAAATGGAGAGTGACAGAATGGATTAAAAAACAGGATCCATCAGTATGCTGTCTACAAGAGACACAACTCAGAAACAAACATGTAAATTTATTAAAAATCAAAGGATGGAAAAATATATCAAGCAAACAGCTAACAAAAAGAAGCAGGCATGGCAATACTAATCTCAGATAAAACAGACTTTAAAACAAAATCCATCATAAAAGACAAAGAAGGACACTATCTAATGATTAAGGGAACAATCCATCATGAAGACACAACCATAATAAACATCTATGCACCCAATGACAGGACTCCCAAATACATAAACTCTAACAGCACTGAAAACAGTAATCAACAGTTCCACAATAATAGTAGGAGACTTCAACACACCACTCTTCGTAAAGAACAGAACATCTAGAAAGAAACTGCACAAAGATACAGAAGACCTAAAGGGCACAATCAATGAACTAGATCTCATAGACAGATATAGAACACTCCATTCTACAGCTGCAAAGTACACATTTTTTTCCAATGCAAATGGAACACTCTCCAGAATAGACCACATCTTAGGCCACACAGCAATCCTCAACAAGATCCAAAATGCTGAGGTTAATACAAAGTATCTTCCCTGACCAAAATAGCATCAAGGTAGAAATTAACAAAGGAAAGAGCAAGGAAAAAAAAAGAATTACATGGAAACTGAATAACACCCTGCTTACACATCACTGGGTAACAGAAGAAATCAGAGATAGAATCAAAAACTTCCTAGAATCAAACAAGAATGAAAACACATCATACCAAAACCTTTGGGACACAGCAAAGGCAGTCCTCAGAGGACAATTTATAGCAATAGATGAACACATCAAAAGAGAAGAGAGGGACAAAATCAAAACATTAAAAACATTAACTACAGAACTCAAACAAATAGAAAGAGAAGAGTAAAATAAATAAATAAACAGATAAATTTAAAAAACCCACAGCCACTAGAAGAAAGGAAATAATAAAGATCAGTGCAGAAATCAATGAAATAGAGAATAGAAAAACAATAGAAAGAATCAACAAAACTACAAGATGGTTCTTTGAAAGGATCAACAAAATCAACAAACCACTGGCCAGAGGATGCAAATAACCCAAATAAGAAATTAAATGAAGGGCATTATAACAGACCCAAGTGAAATAAAAATGATTGTATAACAGAGTACTATGAAAAACTATACTCCAACAAATTTGAAAACCTAGAGGAAATGGATAAATTTCTAGAAAAACATTACCTACCCCAATTACCACAAAGTGATGTAGAAAATCTGAACAGACCCATAACAAGAGAAGAGAATGAAAAGGTAAAAGAGAGATTCCCAACAAAAAAAAATGCCCTGGCCCAGATGGCTTCACTGGAGAAGTCTACCAAACATTCAGAGAAGAGCTTATACCAGTACTATTCAAACTATTTCAGAACACAGAAAAGGAAGGGATCCTTCCAAATTCATTTTATGAAGCCAGCATAACCCTGATACCAAAACCAGGCAAGGATACCAAAAAAAAGAAAATTACAGACCAATATCTCTCATGAATATAGATCCAAAAATTCTTAACAAAATTCTAGCCAACAGAATTCAGCATCATATCAAAAAAAATAATACACTATAACCAAGTAGGATTCATACCAGGGACACTAGGATGGTTCAACAACAGAAAATCAATCAATGTAATCCACCACATAAATAAAAGGAAAGAAAAGAATCACAAGATCATCTCAACTGATGCAGAAAAGGCATTCAACAAAGTCCAACACCCATTCCTGATAAAAATTCTCAATAAAATAGGTATAGAAAGGAAATTTCCCAACATAATAAAGGGCGTCTATGCAAAACCAATGGCCAACATTATTCTTAATGGAAAGAAGCTGAAAACATTTCCCTTGAGAACAGGAACAAAACAAGGATGCCCTTTATCTCCACTGCTATTTAACATTGTGCTGGAAGTCCTAGCTAGAGCAATAAGGCAAGAGAAAGAAATAAAGGGCATCCAAATTGGTAATGAAGAAGTTAAACTGTCCCTGTTTGCGAATGAGATATTATACATAGAAAATCCTAAAGACTCCATGAGAAAACTACTGGAACTAATAGAAAGATTCAGCAGAGTAGCAGGATGCAAGATCAACATACAACAATCAGTTGGATTCCTATACACCAATAAAGAGAATGATGAAAAGGAAATCAGGAAAGCAATACCAGTTATAATAGTCCCTAAAAAAATAAAATACTCGGGGATAAATCTAACCAGGGATGTAAAATGCCTGTACAAAGAAAACTACAAAACACTACAGCAAGAAAACCAAAGAGATCTACATTAATGGAAAAACATCCCATGCTCATGGATAGGTAGACTCAACATTGTGAAAATGACAGTTCTACCCAAAGCAATTTACAATCTCGATCCAAATACCAACATTCTTTAAAGAGATGGAAAAACTAATCATTAACTTTATATGGAAAGGGAAGAAGCCCCAGATAAGCAAAGCTCTATTGTAGAAGAAGAATAAAGTAGGAGGACTCGTACTACTTCACCTCAGAAACCACTATACAGCTACAGTAGTCAAAACAGCCTGGTACTGCTACGACGACAGATACACTGACCAATGGAACAGAATTGAGAACCCAGATGTAAATCCATCCACCTACAGTCACCTGATCTTCAACAAGGGCCCAAAGTCCATCAAATGAGGGAAAGACAGTCTTTTTAACAAATGGTGCTGGCAAAACTGGATGTCCATCTGCAAAAAAATGAAACAGGACCCATACCTCACACCATACACAAACACTAATTCAAAATGGATCAAAGACCTAAATATAAAGCCAAAAACTATAAGTTCATAGAAGAAAAAACAGGATCAATGCTAGAGGGCCTAATGCACGGCATTAACAGGATACAAACCATAACCAACCACATACAAACCCCAGAAGATAAGCTGGACTACTGGGATCTTCTAAAAATTAAACACTTATACTCATCAAAAGACTTCACCAAAAGAGTAAAAAGAGAACCTACAGACTGGGAAAACATTTTTGGACAGTACAAGTCTGACAAAGGTCTAATCTCTATAAGCTACAAGAAAATCCAACACCTCTACAACAGAAAGACAAATAATCCAATTAAAAAATGGGCAAAGGAAATGAACAGACACTTCACCAAAGAAGACTTTCAAGCAGCCAACAGACACATGAGGAAATGCTCACGATCACTAGCCATTAGAGAAATGCAAATTAAAACCACAATGAGATAACATATCACACCAACATTATTGGCACAAATCAAAAACACCGGAAACAGCAAATGTTGGAGAGGCTGCGGGGAGATCGGAATGGTTATGCACTGCTAGTGGGAATGCAAAACGATACATCCATTTTGGAAAATGATATGGTGCCTGCTTAGAAAGCTAGAAACAGAAATACCATACAATCCAGCAACCCCACTCCTAGGAATATATCCTAGAGAAATAAGAGCCATCAGACGAATAGACATATGCGCACCCATATTCATTGCAGCACTGTTCACAACAGCAAAAAGATGGAAACAACCTAGATGTCCATCAACAGATGAATGGACAAACAAAACTATGGTACATACACACAATGGAGTATTATGCAATAGTAAAGAACAATGAATCTGTGAAGCATCTCATAACATGGATGAAACTGGAGGACATTATGCTGAGTGAAATAAGTCAATCACAAAAGGACAAATCTTGTATAAGACCTCTACTGTAAAAACTCAGGTAAAAGTTTAAAGACAAAAAGAAACAATCTTTGTTGGTCACAGGGGATGGGGTTGGGGGGAAACTAAATAGACAATAGATAAGTGGTAACTTTGGTGAAGGGTAAGACAGTACACAGTACTGGGGAAGCCAGCACAACTTGTACAAGGAAAGGTCATGGAAGCTCCATAGACACTTCAAACTCCCTGAGGGACTGAATTGCTGGGTGGAGGGCTGTGGGGACCATGGTCTCGGGGAACATCTAGGTCAGTTGGCATAACACAGTTTATAAAGACAATGTTCTACATTCTACCATGGTGAGTAGCGTCTGGGATCTTAAAAGCTTGTGAGCAGCCATCTGATACTCCACTGGTCTCACGCCTTCGGGAGCAAGAGAGAATGAAGAGAACAGGATACAAGGAAAAGATCAGTCCAAAGGACTAATGGACCACAGCTACCACAGCTTCCACCAGACTGAGTCCAGTACAGCTAGATGGTGCCCGGCTATCACCACTGACGGCTCTGACAGGGATCACAACAGAGGGTCCTGGACAGAGCTGGAGAAGGATGTAGAACAAAATCCCAACTCACAAAAGAAAAAACCAGAGTTACTGGCCTGACAGACTGGAAAAATCCTAAGAGTATGGCCCGGGGACACCCTTTCAGCTCAGAGATGAAGTCACTCCCTACGTTTACCATTCAGCTGGGGATTGGATAGCCCCATAAAACACAATGGGACTAATGAGGCACAACAGTCCAGGGACAAGGACTAGAAGGCAGGAGGGGACAAGAAAGCTCATGATAGGGAACCCAAGGCTGAGAAGGGACAGTGTTGACGTGTCGTGGGGTTGTTAACCATTGTCATAAAGCAATACGTGTACTAACTGTTTAATGAGCAACTATTTGTTCTGTAAACCTTAATCTAAGGTACAAGGAAAAAGAAAGAATTATGTATGTGAGATCAAATTGACAACAGCAACTCAAAAGGTTTGATGGGAAGCCTAGGGGACAGTAAGTTGAAGATAATGGTGATGGAATAATTTGGAAAAGGACAGTGAGAACAGCAGCACAACTGGAAGAATGTAATCAATGTCACTGAATTGCACATACAGAAATTTCTGAAATGGTGTATCTTTGGCTATGTATCTTTTCACCAAAAAAAAAAGGTCCTCCAATGTCGAGAAGGGAGAGGGTTGACATGTTGTGGGGTTGATAACCAATGTCATAAAACAATATGTGTACTGACTGTTTAATGAGAAACTATTTGTTCTGTAAACCTTCATCTAAAGTATAATAAGAAAAAATTAAAAAAAAAATAAAGCAAATTGTAGAAAAATATCCCATGGTATTTATTACATTTACGTAGAAGAGAAAAAGAGAGAACACATAAAAGCCTGCTCAAAGGGGCTCTTACTGATCAAATGTAGACAATTTAGGCACCAGAAAAAATTAACCAGTGGATGATAACATACGAGTGCGCAGTAATACTCAAAAAGAAAAAAAGTGAGGGGAAGATCTTTACAAAACAAATGCTGTCTAATAAATGCAGAAGGAATGATAGAAATTAGTAAATCCCCATCCTGCAGCCACATATGTAGTAACTGACTCTGGTAAAGATGCTGAAACCACTAAGGAGAAGGTTCTTAGGGAAAATAATAGAGTCTAAAAGGATCACACCGCAGATTACTCATTAATCACAAAGAGAAAAAAAATAGCTTTAAAATGGAGATGTCTGGTTGCCACAACCTTGCCTATCACCAATAATGCAATAAACTGGCATTATATGTCTTTTAGGAGCCCCTATGGCACAGTGGTTATGCGCTTGGTTGCTAACCAAAAGGTCAGTGGTTCAAACCCACCAGCTGCTCCATGGGAGAAAGATGTGGCAGTCTGCTTCCATAAAGATTTACAGCCTTGGAAACTCTATGGGGCAGTTCTACTCTGTCCTATAGGGTCCTTATGTGTCGGAATCGGCTTGAAGGCAATGGGTTTTTTACGTGATGCAATGGGAAATAAACATCACCACCAATATAGTAATCTCATCAAAAATATTTAAACTGAATATAGATTAAGAGTTATTCTACAAAACACTCTACAAACATGCTTAGACTCTTTAATATATCACTGTCATGAAGGACTCAAAAGACAGGCTATTTGTTCTAGATCAAAGGAGATTAGAAGAGATATGGCACCAAAATGCAACATATAATACATGTACGGATCTTGACGCGTAGGTTGGGTGGGACAGAGGACACAGTGACAAGAGATTACAGAAGAATTTGTATTTGCATATCATTAACTATTAAAGAAAAAAATGTGTTGGGGTGTCTGTGTGTGTATATGCATGCATGTGAGCAAGCAAGAAAAGTCTGGAAGAATACACATAAAAATTTTAAGTGCGTTTATCTCGAACCTAAAAAAAATCTAACCAGCTGCCAAGGAGTCAATTCCAACTCATGGCCAACACGTATGTCAGAGTAGATCTTTGCTCCATAGGGTTTTCAATGGCTGATTTTTTTTTGAAGGTTGATCACCACGGCTTTCTTCCGAGGCACCTCTGTTGGACTTGAATCTCCAACCTTAGGTTAAAAGCCGAGCAGGTTAGCCATCTGCACTACCTAGGGATTCCTCTGTTTATCTCTAAGTGGTATGATTATTGGAGACGTTTCTTTTAGCTTATTTATATAGACATTTTTCTACAATGGAAATGTGTTTATGTAATAAAGTTGGAAAAAAAAAAAAAAACCTGTATGTATGGAAGGAGGGGCATACTTGGAAGAGATGGGGGTGGATACATACCAAATTGTTAATAGCAATTTGCCTGTGCAAAGAGGAATACAACTGAGATGAAAGAGAGGGTGACAGTAACAAGGTCCTTCACTGTTTTATTTTATGTACTTCTTTATGTTTTCTATAAGTATCTATCTATATATTACAATTAAGAAGAAATATTTTAATGGAATAAAAAATATTTTTCAAATCTCCAAATAACAGGAAGACAAAGGTAAACACAGGCAAAATATCCATTTTTAGGTTATTTTCATGGAGCATAAGGAATCTGAGTAAAGAGTATATGTGAAAACATCCAAACATTGGAAAGAAAGGCAAGTCATTTAAAATTAGTAGGGTATGGAATGTAACAGTCCTGCTATGATGTGTGGACTTTATTCTAAAGAGACTGAGTAATTTTAAGCAGGGAGTAATACAAACAGATCTGCATTACAGAAAAAGTATCCCTAAGACAGTAGGGGAGCTGGAGCAAGAAGAGGCACATTTGTTTAGAAGATAACAAACCCAACTCCCATCTGCCTGGATTCTCAACCTTCTATTGGCTCTGACACTACTACTTTTTGTCCTCAATGTTTCATTTATATCTCTTTTTACTTGTGCTTGCTCCAACGATTATTAGGAAGAAAGAAAAAAGACTTTAATTTTTAAAAACCTCCTTGTGAGCATGATACTTGCCCTATACCAGAAAGCACATTTTATTCTTCATTGTCCTGGCTCCTCATCATGACCTAAGCTCCAGCTGATATCCACCTACAATGCAGAATTCCTGCCTCCCTTCATTTTTCTAAAGCAATGTCCCTCAAGTATGATCCTTCCCATCTCCTACATGAAAATCCTGCAGTACCTTCTAAAACTGTAGATACTGGAGCTCCATCTAAACCTACTGAATCAGAATCATTAAGGGTGAAACCCAGGAATCTATGTTTTAAACAAGCACCTCAAGTGATTCTTTTCCACAATAAAATTTGAGAGCACTGAGACCTTTAAAGTTAATGTAAAACTGGGGTTGACCATTGACTTCCTGTTATTTGGAGATCTGAAAAATCTTTTTTATTCCATTCAAAATATTTCTTCTTAATTATAAGTCTTCATAATTATAAAATCAGACTATTAGAGAGATTATCTCTATTACTAAAAAGCATTAATATTTATTTTATATACCACTTAAATAACAGCCACAATCATGGTAGAAATAGAACGAATTAAGGAGACTGCTTAGATTTTGATTACACATAAAATATGGGAACTTAAATTAACAGATCTCAATCCTTATATATGAAAAGTGGCTTCACTCCTTCATGACTGTCTCTCTAAATAACCCATTATCTCAAATCCATGAAACTGGCCACAAAGAGGAAAGAAGTATTTGTCCTTATTCTGTACCACAGGATAAATAAATCAAAACCTACGCTCTACTATCTAGTTCCTCCATATCACAGTAATATGCAAAAGGTCAGCATATAAAAAACACCAAAAATTTTAAAATCTGTATTCCTAATGTTATATCACTAAAAGTAGAAAGGACAAAAAACAATTACATTTATTCTCCAAGGGAAAACTCCTTTAAAAGTATAAACTTAATATAGGAAAATACATGGAGTATCTTTATAACATGAAATCATGAAATGCATAATATTATGTATTATTTTCTAACTATATATTCTAAACTCCATTTTGGGAGACTTACGTAAGAATTACTCTAAGTGCTCTATATCACAACAAGAATTATCTTCCTTCAATGATACTTCATTACATCTCCAGTCCAGGAAGAACTAAGAACAATGGTACCAAAGAGCTTTATACTTTTAAGGTCATGTTCTACACGACAACCAAAATACAAAAAGAAGTAACACTAACTTTTAAAGCAACTTCCCTCAAAGCCTAGTCTTCAGGATAAGCAAAAATATTAATGAGGAATGATAAGCAAACAAAAACAATACTCTGATACAAAGAAGAAGGGAGGGAAATGCCAAAAACAGCGGGTGGTGATATTAATCCCTAAATGAGATCTTCTGTCTGAAGATTTTTAAAAACAGCTGTGACCCATGTTCAGTGGAACAGAATGTAATGTTACTAATCAAAAAAAGAATAAATCGAGATAAATTCTTAGACAAGATAAATCATAGGCTCATGCTGGAGAAAATCAGACCAGCGCAACTGAAAACAGATTTCAGAATACTGAAAAAGTAATTAAAAGACCAAAAGAATGCAAGGCATTATGACACAAATTAAATTACTAACTGGCAAGTATAAGTTCTTAAAGGAAAAGAAAAAAATGGAATACAAAGGACAATCAAAGGTTTGATTAAAGAAAATTTCCCAGAACTTAAAAAATATATGTGATGGTTAATAACAGATACTCTAAAAATGTTATTTCCCTTCTCCACCCTACGTAAACAAATAAAAATGATCAGAAGAAACTGTCTTAACTGAGGTTCTCCTTCATCAAAAAAGCCATTACTTCCAGGACTGGAGACATTCTGAATGTTGGAGAAACATTTTTTGCCAGGCACTATGCTACATACTTTATAATTACTACTCTTCTAACCCTGCAAAGTAGGATTTTACAGATACCTGTTTTACAGATGAGAAAATTTAGGTTCAGAGAGGTTAAAAATAACTACCCCAGAGTCTCAGGAAGTGATAAAAATCTAAGTCTAAAACATAAGTATATGTCCTCTATTTGGCAATTCCCAAATGCTAAAGTAAAGGCAGCATCAGAATTACCACATGAGTTTTTTAAATTCGTATTACTAGACTCCATTCACCTAAGATTCTAATTACCACAATACTAATCCCGTTTTATCATTTGGTTACCACCAAACACCACACAAAAAAATTACCTTATATAACACCAAGAAGGTAAGAAGATATGGTCAACTAAACTAACAATCCCAGTCAAAATTCTTTGCCCTGAAATATATAATTGTATTTTAGGACTACATGCTTTTAATAGGACTATAGCAAACCTTAGAAGAGTCTAGAAATTGTTTAAATTATGGTTGAGACAAAGTTAATCTCATCAGTTCTTAAGCAAATTAAGAAGCTATCAAATCAAAAAGAAATATAAGAAAAAGTACATATGCGGGTACAGCAAGGTTCGTCAGCTGGCTGTAGACATCAGCATGAGCAAGAATAACTAACAAAGGAGACATTATCAAGTCATTTAAAATATTAAAATTCCATAAGACACCATTTCTTATTTTGTTTGAGGAAGTCTTATAGAAGAACTACTCTCAAATCTATCAAGATTTTACTTTACTTCTTTAAAAAAGAAATCAGATTACATCCATTTTATACATACATAAAATAGCTCTAAAATGTCTTACATTTTTCTCTAGAAATAAACAAGGTTAATGATTCTGTACTGAAAGGATTTTTCATGAAAAATATATTTTATCTATACAAATACAGAGTAATCTCTACTTAGACTAGTTCATTTTTATGAACAGTAACAGCATCCTAAAGGCAAGAACATAAAAGGTAGCCTTGAAAAGAATGATTCCTAAATGCAAAGGAGAAAAGTGTGCATTAACAGCCTGTAATAGAATTGAATAATATAAAAGATGGTCAAAACTATAAATACCTGAAAGTTCTACAGAACTAAAAAGCTATAAACGATAGACAATGTATTCAGAAGTACACATTTTAGAGCAAGGATTAGCAGCCCTATTGTTTGTGTATCAATAGAACATGCCATTTGACTCATGAATATCATCTCTTCCTACCAATAAAGTATATGCCTCTTCCTTATTGATCTTCTATTAAAAATATATATATACACATATATATGTGCATACATATATATAAATGTATATATACACACAGTTAATTGTTAGTTGCCTTTGAGTCAATTCCAACTCATACATAAACAAATACTGTAACATTCAATTTCTGCCACCAAAATAGTCTTCCTAGATAATCTTCCTGCTTCCTTCTATCTATCTGTGGGCAGAGCTTCACTCCACCTATCCATTCTCTAGAAAGATACTCCCATAGCACAGAATCTATAATTTACACTATTACTTTATTCCTTGCTCTTATTTATGTACATGTCATATCTCCCCTACTAGGGTCCCTGGGAGGCGCAAATGGTTAAGCACTGGGCAACTAACTGAAAGATTGGCAGCTCGAACCTACCCAAAGTGTCTCAGAAGACAGGCCTGGCAACCTGCTTCCAAAAGGTCAGAGCTGTAAGAACCCTTTGCAGCACATGGAAACATCGGGTCCATATGAGTAGAAATCAACTCCCCTACTAGAATATAAACAGTGAGAAAGCAGAAACTATATCTCTGTACCCCCCGAGAGTTTCCTAGCACAATGTCTCACAGTTAAGTATTTATAGAATGAATCGATATCAAGGTAACAAACAACATGTCATTTAAAAAGTAGTTACTGTTTACGTCAAATACACAGAGAGAAAGCTGTATTCCCCAAATCTCCCTCTTCAATCCTCCCTAGGAAGTAACAAGTTAAGAGGAGCATTACTGAAGAGCCAGAAATGCCGACTGGCCCTGATGCTCAAAGACATATATAGAGAAGTCCAGTACTGGGGGGAAAAAACAGCACTTTCAGTGGGGTTTGTGGATAACAGGACAATAGCTATGCTAATGAAAAGGGAGGTCCAGGACAGATTTGTGCATTTACAACCTTTTGCCTCCCTTAATCCTGGGGTAGGTAGAGAACTGGTAGGACCTCCAGTGGTTCTGTTAACCCTTTCCACTGCATTAGAAAGTGACCTTTGGTTAACTCTCCAGGTCTGTTACCCTGGAGACCTGATTAAGGATAGACTATCAACTATATTGCTTGAAAATATTGCTTATAGTAAAAAAATAAAAAGACCCCTTATTGGCAAACTGGATGGAGCCCTGGTGGCACAGTGGTTAAGAGCTATGGCTGCTAACCAGAAAGTTGGCAGTTAGAATCCACCAGCCACTCTTTGGAAACCCTATGGGGCAGTTCTATTCTGTCCTATACCATCACTATGAGTCGGAATTGACTGGACAGCAACGAGTTTGGTTTTTTATTGGTAAACTGCATCTGAACTACAAATGCCTGATGCTTGCCTTACTTGGGTTTCTCTGAGAGCAGTGACTCTAGTAACAGGGGCATGTCCTTGGAACCTATGTCTATGGCACTATTACAAGACATGTTGACTCCTGTGCAGGTTACAGCTGCCAAGTCAAGGTGACCACCATAGCCATCTTAGGTGGAACTTATTTCCTTGCACCTGAGCTGTAACTTGTAGGGGCTGGAAGGAGGCAGAGGAGTGTCCAAAAAGATAGCTCCCAGGTGGCTACATGCGCTGCTGCATGGACTGCTAGAGATGCACACAAGAGGAATGCATGCTGCTGCTCTGCTGGCAAGCTGTGTTTCTCCCCTATCCTTCTAAATAAACTGGTGCCTAATGTGGCCTATGGTAGGTAGTCTTAAGAATCTGAAAGTTTAGATATCCCAGTAAGCACTGCAGAGCCACTTCCTTATATTGTTAATGGAGCTGACAGTTTAAGGTACACATGGAACACCTGAACACCCTGTTAAAATGAAGATTCTGACTCAGAAGGTCTAGAACTTAGCCTAAGAGTCTGCATTTCTAACAAGCTCCTAGGTGATACAGGTGCTAATACTTAATGATGTTGATCCGTGGACTATACTTCGAGCAGCAAAGCTTTAGAAAACTACTGAAGTAAGTTAAGAGTGACGTTTTTGTGTTAAATAAGGTTAGTGAACATGATTTAAACCTGTTTACTTTAGAGACAGCAATCTTATTTTTGTTGTTAGGTGCCATGGAGTCAGTTCTGACTCATAGCAGCCCTACATGACAGAGCAGAACTGCCCCACAGGGTTTCCAAGGAGCAGCTGGTAGAATTGAAATGTCAACCTTTTGGTTAGCAGCCGAGCTCTTTAACCACTATGCCACCAGGGCTCCAGATACAGCAATAGTTCAATTACATAGCAAGAAGGACTTTAAAAATTAAAATAATTAAATAGTCACCGAAGCTCCCATTAGAATAAGTAAATGAAGGATTGACACTTTACTTTGAGAGGCTGCTGACTGCCACTTCTCTTTTTGAAACATTTCCTCCCTTAGCCTGTGGATCACCACTCATGAATCCCAGCCTATCTCATTGGCCACGTGTTCTTCATTTCCTCTGAAGTGCTGGGACCACTTTCTATCTACACTCACTCCCTAGATATCATATCCAGTCTTACATTTAAATACCATCTGCAGGCTGATAAGTCCCAAATTTACATCTCCCAAAATCTTACCTAAACTCCAGACAGTTTAAAACCAAACTTCTAATATCTACCTCAAAACCTGCTCCTCTCTTAGATTACTGCAATAGTCTCCAAACTGATCTTACTGATTCTCTCTTTAGACCCATTTCAGTCTACTTACTCTTCACTCAGCAGTCCGAGCAATTCTTCCAAAATATAAATCATATTAATCCTCTGCTCAAAACTCATGTATGTATTCTCATATCCATCACAGTAAAATCCAAAATCAGTGCCATGGTCTGCCCTAACCCCTACCCCCACTACTAAGCAGCTCATTCACTCAGCTCTAGCCATACTAATCTCTCTGCTATTATACAAACACTCCAAGCATGCTCCTATCTCAGGGTCTTTACATGTGCTACTGCCTCTGCCTGGTGTGCTTTCCCCAAATATTCAAATGGCTTATTCTCTAGCTTTCCTCACGTCACTACTCAGATATCACCTTATCAGAGAGGATATTTCTTCTACTGTGTATAAATATAAATCTCTGCCTTCTCACCCACCTGCCCCCACCCACAGCACTCCCTATATTCCTTATCCTGCTTTATTTTTCTCCATAGTCCAGGCCACCATCTGACACATATTTATCAGTTTTTTATTTACTGTCTGTCTCTCTTACTAGATCTTAAGCTCCATGAAGTCAGCAATTTGTATATTCTACTTTTATGTGTACAAAACCTATGGGAGGCTGTCTTAGTTATCTAGTGCTGCTATAACAGAAATACCACAAGTGGATAGCTTTAACAAAGAGAAGTTTATTCTCTCACAGTTTAGGAGGCTAGAAGTCTGAATTCAGGATGCCAGCTCCAGGGGAAGGCTTTCTCTCTCTGTCAGCAATGGGGGGAAGGTCCTTGTCATCAATCTTCCACTGGTCTAGTTGCTTCTCAGCATAGAGACTCCAGGTTCAAAAGATGTGCTCACTCCTGGCTCTTCTTTCTTTGTGGTATGAAGCCTGTCTGTCTGCCTGCTCGATTCTCTCTTTCATATCTCTGAAGAGACTGACTCAAGATACAACCTAATCTTGTAGATTGACTCCTGCTTCATTAACATAACTGCCTCTAATCCTGCCTCATTAACATCATAGAGGTAGGATATACAACACATAAGAAAATCACATCAGATGACAAAATGGTGGACAATCACACATTACTGGGAATCATGGCCTAGCTAAGTTGACGCACATTCTGGGGGGACACAATTCAATCCATAACAGACGCCTGGCATACGGAAGGTACACAATAAACATAAATGAATAAATGAACGAGTAGCAATAATAGGAGACATTCCCACAGTGAGCCTACATGAAAGGAGAGGATTGGTTGAAGGAGCACAGGTCCCACAGGCCCCACAAGTCCAGCAGACTCCCAAAATGATTTGGGAAGAGAGTTATAATGCCAGCAAGGCAGGTAAGGACGTAAGGGTAAGGCAGTAGAAATACTGTGTTGAGGTCATCATGGCCTTGTTTTTACCACAGGCCAATAAAACACCAAAATTTCTGAACAAACTAAGCCCCTCTATGTCTTTAAAATCTAAAAAACATTTCAAATGCTTGGTTATCCTAATTAAGTTTTTAAGCCTCCTTTAAAGGGTCCAAATTGTATAGTAAATATTGTTTAAATGAAATATCTGATGGTAATCAGCATCAGAAGGCTTAAAAACAAAGGATTAAGTCTATAATACACAAAAATTCAGCTGTTAAATGAATGTACTTAACCAGTAGTCTCTTTTTAGGTTTACTCTAGTTCTTTATGGCTTTATTCTAAAAGGAAGTACAAGTAGAAATTAGTTTGAACTCCGGACACTCAAATTTACTTAAATGTTCCTTTACCATCTTCTTACCCACAGGTCTCCATACCTACAAAATGGGTTACTCCATGATTAAAAAAAAAAAAGAAAAATTACTATACACCTCCCAGTTTATACATGCATACAGTTTTCTCCCACTAGGAAAAAAAAAATGTCCTGGTGTAAAACAGAAAACACAATTAATTTGACCTTCCATCCCAAACGAGATATACCTTAATGGAAAAAAAGGCCAAAAAAATTTTTTTTTTAATAAACCTTTTCAGTAGCCGTATGGTTAATGATACTGGTATTATAATTCTGAACCATATTACATATTATATAGTTATATATTATTTCATATAGCCATATAAAATATATATGGATAAAGCAAAAAAGTAATTATGCTAAGATTTTCAGCATAAGAGAAAAGAAACATCAATATAAAATCAAAAAATTGAATTAAACCTCATAGTCAAGTTTTTTTTTGAAAATAACAGCATAAACTCACTATACATTTTTACATTTAAAAATGTATTTCATGATATTAAGTTTTTTTATATAAAAACATGTTATATCTCTCGTTTGTCCAGATCTTGTTATATATATATATCCTTCAATAAGATTTCAGTTTGATTCAAATAGGTCTTGACCATTTCTCACTAAATTTAGAATTGTTACAGAGTTTTTGTCGATATTGTGATTAGAATACTTTTTCCAATGTCATTTTTATGTATCAACCAATGATCCATCCATATTACCAAATTCCTTAGTTTTTCACTTCACACTTAGATGGTTTTAGTTATAAAATTATATAATAACTGAAAAGATAACTTTCTCATTCCTTTCTAATACTTACAACACTTACTCTATATTTTTATCCGTTTTATTTGCTAGATTCTCCAAAATCACATGCAATAAAGGAAATAACCATCATCCTTGCCTTGGTCCTCATTTTAATGAAAAAGTTTCTAGCATTTCATTATTAAGATCTTTGACTAATTTCATATAAACAATCTTTATCATGTTTAAGTAGTTTCCCTCTATTCCTATTTTATGAGTTGCTTAAATATTATCAGATAATTGCTGAAACAATAAATTTGGTTAACAGATTTCCAAATCTAGACTCATCCTTGAATTTCTGAAATAAATTCCATTGGTTACAGTGTAAGTTGGAAATTATGTCAAAATAAATTTAAGTAAAACGCAAAAAAAAAAAAAGCCATATAACAAAAAAAGTTTCAAAAATGATAATCGGTAAAAATAATTTTAATACATCAGAGTGGCTCTGATTTCAGATTTTAAAATATGGGCTCTGCAAATTCCCCTTGCAAAATCAAAATTAAAAATTATAACTCAGAAAGAAGAAATCCTAACAATAGACTTAGAATGTAAGTTTTATACTAATACATTCTACTAGAGTAACACACGAGACTTTTTCCTACTTCTGAATTTGATTTAGAAACTAGAAGTAAATAATACCATGAAGAAAATTATCATAACACTGGCCTATAAAGAAATACTGTGATTTCCATATAATATTCACATTTTAATTATGTTTTAGAATGTTTAAATTACGATCATCTGAAAAATAACATCCATCATACTTTGAAGGTTCTGTATGTACTATTTCAATTGAAATACCAAAATAGTGTAGAAAAATGTCCGAAGAGTACAACTGTAAAAGAGTATACTTTATTTATTTAAAAGTAGCGTTAGTCATTTCTATAATGAGATAAAACAAAGCAAAATTACCTTCATGGACTGTAATGCCGCAATTGTCACACTGAATTATTTCATCAGCATCCTCGCTATTATCTCCAAGGCAAACACAGCAAATCAGAATATGGTCCATTTTTTGAGAACTCCAGTTTTGACTCTTCTCAAGAATCAGCGAGTCCTAATATTAAAACATTAAAGTATATCAGAAAACTACACATTTAAATTAGGAAGTAATTTTAATAAATTCTTACTTTATTTAAAACATTATTTGAAGAATTTCTAAAATTATACCACATTCTCCATTCTTTTAATAACTTCAAAATGTACTACATTTAAGAAGTATACCTCTTTCCAAGGACCCTCAAAGCACCCTCTCCCAAATTTATTACTTCTCCACAAGCCCCATCTTCTTTCTCTTCTAGTAAATGAAAAAGCAGGCATGCAATCAACACCTCTTCACTGCTTTGCCATTCTGGATCATGGTCTGACTCCTTAAAGTAGGAGAAGGGAAAAATTAACCCAACAAGTAATTATTAAGTCTATTTATGTGTTTAAGAAGTAGAAGACATGGTCCCTATCCTTTGGGAGCTTATAATCCTGTCTAGGGGAGACAAGACACACACATATAAAACAGGAAGAAATCAATTCCAAGATAACATATAAGCCAGTGTGTATGTGACAGCATAGTATAGGCTCTATGTTACTTAAAGGCTTGGGAATTCAGAAATTCCATGGTCATCAAATTACTGAACGATAGATTCATGAAACCCTACATAAGAATATCTATGTATCAATGTAGAGAAAACAATCTAAAAAAAAAGGGATCCAGGTTGACTGGTTTCTAGAAGAGTTAGAGGACTTTACTTGGCAGAATTGCTAGATTCATGTCAAGAAATGTCTACTACAAACGGTATAAAAACATCTAGTCCATTATAATATAAAAAGAGAAAGAAAGATGTATTAATAGACAAACATAAAGTCTCAAGAAAGAGAAGTTCGCTTCTTTTAAAGTTTCTGCATTATAAACATTAAATGACAAATTAACAAGAAAATGATTCTTGCCATATTTAGTAAATTGGGCTTAACACTACATATAAGAGATAGTACTTGGGTCTATATATTTTAAGAATCTAACCATATTCAGAAACAAAGTCAAAAAATTAATTCCATACCATACATTCAGTAAATATTTTGTTTCAAGTTAATATTTTTAAGACTTGACCAATATCCAAAGGTAACATTCTGAGTCATCATTTGACAGAAATTTATAAATGACATTTAAATGACACTTGAATGCCAGACATAATAAAATTCTTTCAATATATTTCCTGTAAAATACAATTAAAATTGCAGCTGATTTGTAAAACAAATCAGAAAAGAATGCAAAGTCAACAAGGAGACAATGTCATTTCTCTTGAGAATTCTAGTACTTTAAAGATTCATATTTTGCTCTTTGATTTAAAACCAAACAAAATAGTTCAGGGGCTTTGCACATACCTAGCAAATAACGGTGAGAACTTCCTAAAAGGAAAACTCATGTGTTTTATACAACTTTTTTAGTACTGTAAGCAAGACAGAATTATGGCACGATTTTCATACCATTAGCTATCCTTCAAATGTAACAGCATTTGACTTAAATCAAGCATTCTTGGGTTTTAGTCCCAACTCTCATTTAATTGCTGTTGAACCAGAAGCTGCAGCATTCTCATCTGTAAAATGGGGATGATAAAAAGAATACCTACCTCATGAAGTTACTGTGAGAATTAACAGGATAATGTATGGAAAGAATGTTCCTGGCACATACTAGATAATAAATGCTCATTCCTTTTCTCCTTCCTCTGCACTTCTTGCAGGTGGCTCAAGAAGAGAAATACGAGCAGACCATAATATTACACTGGGGAATCTTACTTAGAACCCCAAAAGAAAAGTTACTAGCCTCAAAGAGCACTGCTCCTTTAAATAGTTTTCTCATAGTAAGTCCAGAAAAGACTTTTTTCTTAGAAACCACATGTAGGTTAAAAACAAATCAGTACGGAAGAAGGCCTAGCAAACAACCAGAGTTTCGTGACTGATGAACTGCTCAGGTTGATGGGCACTGCCAACATTTCTCTGGTGAAATTACAACTAACTAGCCTTTGAAAAAGGTTTACCCACATGGGAAACCAGTAAATTTCTACAAGTCAGAAAAATTAAGAATCAATGGATAGCTCTAATTCCTCTATTTTCCTATTTTTTTCAATATTGTTTTCTCAAACAAAGAGTTAATCTCTAAATCATAGCTCTATACTATTTTCTCTCTAAAACATTACTACTTAGAGGTGGACAAAACAAAATTAACTAGTATTTCTGGTCCTATGATCTCATCATTTGAGACTTTTACCAGAAATGTAAAGCAAAGAGAAAAACGGAGTAACTAAAGCCCTAAAAATATTACCCTAATCAATGTCAAAGGAGCCCTGGTTGCACAGTGGTTAAAGCAATCGACTGCTAACCAAAAGGTCAGCAGTTCAAAACCACCAGCGGCTCCGCAGGAGAAAGATGTGTCAGTCTACTTGTGTAGAGATTTACAGCCTTGGAAACCCTGTGGGGTCGCTATGAGTCGGAATCGACTTCATGGCAGTGGGGAAATCAATGTCAGGGAGAAAACATTTCCAGACAATGTTTCAACAGGCTATCTAAATAACACATCTTCTTTAAAAATTATAATGTGAGTTGTCTTTAATAGATCAAACATAGGTTTAAGCACACCTGTGATCAGAAAATAAAAGCTAACTTATAATGATATTTTGCTAGCCTATTTCTGAACATTTATATCATCTTTCAAGTTTCTGGAGAAAATACTCAAGCTAAAGTTAAACTTTTAAAAATACAGTTTTAACATAAAAGTAGAAATGAGGAAAGTGGGTTCTGAATGGCAAAAGAGCACCCACCTTTAAAATAACTTTATTTTTATAGAATAATTATAATCTAACGTAATTATAATATAAGAAGAGTAGATGTGGCACTATAGTAATAAATCAAGACTACTTAGAGTAAATTATTTTATTTTTCCCTTGGGATTTAAAATTTACCCACAAAATAGTAGAATGATAATATTGCCCAATGTTCTTCATGGTCCTATAGTATATTTAGTATTTATGTATATATAGTCTATATAAAGGATTATAAATGATATATACAACAGACTAAATTCTAAGTGTGTGTTTCACAGGAGGAAATTCCAGAACATGTCATGCAAAATCAGAATTAAAAGAATCTAATTACTCTGAAAATGAGAAAAAATTAGTACAGCAAGAAGTTCATTCAATAATTTTTTTCTCTAAGTTTTTAAAGAAGATTGAATTCTCAAGAATCTCAAGTGATTTTTCTACAATGTTACATAACTGACATGTTTTAGGACTTAGAGCAATTTATTTTATTTTAAAATGTATAAAAAACAATTGATTAATAAGCCAGAGGCCCCAAACAGAGGTGATTTTGGCAAAATTGCTATATTTTAATAAGCAAAAATTGAGTGGAGATGGCCTTTTCTTAACATGGCAAGACATTTAATCCCTTTAACATAAAACAGTTTTTTATTAAAAAAAAAAAATTCTACTAAGCAAAGAATATAAGGATACACGCATAGAACAGTAATCCTGAAGATCCCAAACTGTCTCTGTGAGAAATAGCAGCTTTTTTCTTCTTACAAAAAGACAAAAACAAAAAATTGCCATCTGACAATTCCTATATAGTTGATTTTCTGTCATATCTGAATTCTCACCAAAAGCTGTAGTTTCAAAGTTTTGAAAATGGGAACAATTCTCTGAAAAAGCTACACAGCCACCCCAAAAAATTCATCTTAGAAGACTAAAAGGCAAGATAACTTTAGCAAAAGCTTCCAGACAAAAGGCTAAAGAAGACACACAACTATATTCCAACAGGATTATTCAGACTGAACTGAAATTAATAAATGACAGAAAGCCATTAAGAAAGGCATGTGCCCATTTGGAGAAAACAGAGGTTATCAAATATCCAGTTCTAGAACAGCAGTTCTCAAGGTGTAGTCCAGGAAACTCACAAGATCAAGGCTATTTTCATAATAATACTACCATAAAAAATGGTATTTTCTTTTTTCACTCTCCTTCTCATGGGTGTACAGTGGAGTTTTCCAGAAGCTACATGAAGTGTGATGGCATCATTGATCTGACAACTAGTATGCTTCTATAGTCTTGTTTCTGAAATTTCTGAGTTTTGACTTCTGAAATGATAAATATCAATAGATATAAGCCACATAAAACAATAATTGGAGTCCTCACTATTTTTTTAAGTCCTGAGATCAAAAAGTTTGAGAACCACTGCTCTAGAGTATTTCAGGATATGGTGAGGTCATTAAAAGCAATAGTTACAAAAGTACTCCCTCTTAAAAAAAAAAAAAAGCAAATTCTCCTAAAAAATCTACGTAATTATGAAAGGTTCTGGGCATCATTAACCTAAAAATGATGCCCAAAATTATGTCCCTGCAAATATGCTTCATGGGTGCCATGAAAAATTTTTCCTGCTTATAAACTAAATAAAATATAATTTTATTATGTATTGCTAGAACCACATTTTCAGCTATCTCTCCTACAGAGTGGTATTTGAAAACTTAGTATAAAAGCAGAGAAAAGTAAAACTTCAAATATATACTTACTAGCTATATCTAATAGATACTTAGCAAGGTATCAGTACCTAAAATAACCTAGAAGATTAAGACACAATCATTGGCCACAAAGCAACAAGAATTAACTTTAGTTATCTTTTTAAATCCAGATCTCAGGAACAGAAAATTTAGGGATATAAGATGAAGTAATAATTTCAATGTATTACTTTATTATAATCTAATATCTGGCTTTAAGTGATATAATTTAAGTAGAACTAAAATTATCAAAAAATTATCAGAGTTTGAATAATAGAGTCTTGGGGAAAAAGTTACCAAGCTTTTAGGTAGAATAATATTCTGAGGGAAACTGATTTCCTATAAGCTCTTCTACATTTCTGCACAGGATAGAGCAAAACAAAAATTAACATAAACTAGCACAAGAGGAATTTAATTTAGCTAATATAAAGAGAAACTTCCTGACAACTTTATCAGGGCACTTTTCCAAGAAATGCTTTGGAATCTCATTCCTGGAACATATTTGGGACTATTAACCTAACTATATAAGGTGCCATTATTTAATAAAGTCTCTTCTAGTGGTAAAAACCTAAACAGCCCATGGTCTTTAAATCCATCATAAAGGTAGTCTACAACCTCTTAAGCAATATGTTATAAAGATTATTACCAAATGGATAATTTATATATTTTACAAGGCAAATTTCTAGCAATACGCAGTATTCCCTACAACTTAAGTTTAAGTCATGCTGCCTCTATCGTTAGCCAGCCTATTTTTGTGAATATCAACCTAATAAAAACGAAGTAAGGAAGTGGATGCTGCCAAAGGTAATTTTATTTAGTAGATACAGAATGAGTGCTAAATGCTATAAGACTAATTGGATACATTCCTAAATCAAGTATGAACAATTGGATTATCCATACCTGTTTCCCTAAGTTGACATCGATAATAAAGACCTGCCTGTGTTACATCATTATAAATACTATATTATATTCCAAATGAACATTTGGAATAAGAATTAGGATGACATTGGAGGCAGGCAACATTTTCATATGAAAGTGGGAAAACTAGAAGTTAGCTGATGATTTTATAATCTAAAATGTATACTGCTGTTTCATCTCTACTGACATTCAGCCCCTCGTAGCCTGCCATACATTATTTTGGTAAGAAAATCTCCAATTCTTTTAATGAAACTTAATTACAATGGATAACCACTCCTCTGTAAAACTTTTAAGCAAAAGAAACGTGAAGGAACAAATAAAGCAGAGAAAATCTTTCTACCAGTTTAACCTACTTCAGTGAAATGAAAAAAACAAAGAACAAGTATTTGGTGACTATAAACACATTAACAGAAATGTCAGACTTTATTACAGCTCTACATGTGATGCAACAGGTACATCTACATGTAAAATGACAACTCAGTCTTTTGTTTGAAGAAAAACATATACATAAACACACAGACAAAGAGACACAAATATGTTTGACTGAAGAGTCTTGAATGTAGCATCTCTGGGCCCAATGGATAAACCTAACTTTCAGTAGTAGTATTTCAAGTGGAAGAACTGAGCCATTACTGTAGTTTTACGATAATCAATAGAAATGTCTGCTTTGCTATTTCTCTGTAGAAACTTATTTACTAAATATATGTAAATAGATAGTTCATATTTACTTCCACATATATAAAGCAAAGATTTTGTGACTATTCAGATGATTGGTGCCACAACTGGGAAACAAATTTCAATTAAGTTTCTAAAAGTTTGAGACAAGCATTAGCCAAATTGTTACTCTACTCTAAATTACACTCAAACTCTGAATTTTTATGTGGATAGGGCATAATTAAGTTGAAAGAAAGGTCTTTTGTTTCCATAATCCACTCAGCACCATTCAGCAGTCCTATGAACAATGGGATGAGAGGATGAAAAGGAGAATGGAAAATTCTATCATTTTCCAAGTGTATGGATATAAAAGCATTTCTCTAATTTCCCTAAATATATAGACTGTGAGCTCCTTGAGGACGGTGATTGTGAGCTCCTTGAGTACGGTGACAAATAGTAGATGCTTAAAAAAGGCTTGCTGGCCAAATGAATAAATGTTACAGTTAGGGCTCTCATTCATTCCCACAGCTGCCTAAAAATAGGATTTCAAGGAAGCCACATAACTATTAGAGTGATTTAGAGAAGAATTCCCTTTTCCCCAGACAGACAGATATCATAGAAATTGGGTTGATCTACCTCATTACTCTTGCTTTGAGATAGTGTCAGGCTATCATTGGTCAGTTCTTCATCATCAGCACTGTTTCTGCTAAGAACTTTACTCTTCTTCTTCTTGCAAACCCCTTCACTGGCAGGGCTGCTATGATCTTCGTCATTGCCTTCATCATTCTCATCCTCATCACTCCCACTTCCCTCATCTTCATCATCCTCATTGTCTCCATCACTTCCTTCTTTCTGTGAGGCAGATCTTCCCTTTCTCTTTACTACAGTAGGTCGCCAATCATTGTCATCCTCACTGTCATAGTCATCCATGTCATTAAGCTCTTCCATGGATACAAAATCCAACAGTGGTCGGTTTCGACGAAGGTTCCACTTTTTTGGCTCACTAACTTGCTCCTCTGTAGTGTTTGTCGTACTGGGGACAGAAGGGGATGCATTAACGGCATGAGGACTCATGGCAGGGGTCGTGGCAGTAGTAGACGCTGCCACATTATCGGACACTGTTGCTTTTTCTTTTTCCTTTTCTCTCTCTTTCTCTTTTTCTTTCTCCTTCTCTTTTCCCTTTTCTTTTTCCTTCTCCTTCTCCTTTTTCTTTCTAGGTCTTTCTCCATTCTCTTCTTCCTCCTTTTTTTCCATTTTAATTAACTGTTTTTCTGATGATAGTATTTCTTCCTCTGCAGAATTTTTAATTTGTTCTTCTTTTACTTTAATATCTTCATTCAGTTCTTCTTCTAAAATATTTTCTTCAGAATCACTACAGGAGCCTTCTCCACTGTCCTTTGATGGATCTTCACTTCCATTACCACTCCCTTCAGAATCTGTTGAAAATATGAGAAAAAAAACCACACATATGTATATACATACACACACACACACAACACACTGACACAAATGAAACCACCAAAATTTGTGAATAACTTGCAAAATAATATGAACAAATTTAGGTCAAATAATGGTAGACATTCCCAACCAGATTAAATAATAAATCAATGAAGTTGGTGTAATGGTTTTAGTTCAATATAGCCGTAATGAAGATGAATATATGTATAATTCTAAATTAAAATAAGCTTTAAAAAGAGGAGCAGCATTTTGTGTCATATTGCTCAAATTATATTTGGTACCATAGAGGTAATTTTTTCCTAAAAGTAAATATGCTTATTTTCTAAATTGGGCACTTATTTTTAACTTAATGATAATATAATATAGACTAATTTCTCCTTCCCTTACATCATCCTTTTATAAACTATCTGGATTTACAAATATCGAAAAGATTCATATCTGGAACAAGAAAAAATCTGGCCCAAAAAATTTATTTATTCCACTCTTCACCAAGCAAAAATGAGCATAGATATTTATGACAATCAACTTTCACCACACCCCTAATATACCACAGGAATTTTAGAAACACCAAGTATACAAGTGAAATGAGACAACAGCAATGCCATAGGAAATGGAAGTTTCAAGATAAGTTATTAATTTTCTAGTTTATTAGGATACTGTCCATATCATCAAATGAAGAGTTACCTAAACTTCCAAAAATTTTTGGTAGTAATGTCTTTAGACCCAAGAATGGAATGAATTGATGAATTGCAAAAACAAATCCATCTTGGAAATGAGCAGCCACAGAAGTTACTAAAAAGATGGGCTAAGAGAACTGAAGAGCTCATGCAGGACTAAAAGCTTTTTATCAAATTTCTTCTATTTCTGCCTAGGGCAACCCAGTTCCTTTAAGCCAACATTACTCAACCTTCTAATCTTCCTTATTACCAGTCAAATAAATAAAAATCTAAAATATCAGGGTGTGTGTGTAGGTGGGGTTGAAGAGCAGGGAGGGGAAAAAGAGGGTAAGCAGGAACAGAAAACAGTCATAGTCAAGTCTTCGCCAAATGCCAATAATAAAATCTGAAGAATAAAAATTTTTGTACCTACACTTCAGAAAAGGTAGTAATAAAAAGGTGAAAAAAGCATTTCCACATCATTTAGTTTCTATTAACTCAAACTAGCCTATAATTAACTATAAGAGGAAAATAGTTTACTGGGCATTAAAGGCAGAGAAAATTGCCTGTAATTAGTATCCTGGACCAATAAAATCATAATTCTCAACCTTATGATTAGCATGCAGGCATTCATAGCTTACTCAAGACTGTTCTAAAAAGAACACTGTCATCCTAAACAATCTGGCACAGGACACAAGAGAAGTATCACGCAGGTCCATACTCCCTTATCTAAAAGTTTTACAGCAGATGTATTTCAGAATTTGGAATTTTTCAGATTTGAGAAAGGTAGCATGGTGTATGCACCATACATTACCCTAACACCCCCAGTGAGGTCTATAGCACTACTCTAATAATCAAACACATTATTTCTATTTATAACAGAAAAAAAAAAAAAAACATTGCCACTGAGTCAATTCCAACTTATAGTTACCCTATATGCCAGAAAAGAACTGCCCTAGAGGGTTTCCAAGGCTGTAATCTTTATGGAAGCAGACTGCCACAACTTTTTCCCACAGAGTAGTTGGTGGGTTCAAACTGCCGATCTTTAGGTTAGCAGCCAAACACTTAACCACTGCACAACCAGGGCATGGGTCTAATTGCCTCCACGAACTGCCTTGTTTGCCATGAGACCAGAACTGGATGGTGCTCGGCTACCACTACTGAACATTTGATCAAAGATTCTATAGAAGAATCTTTGATCAAAAGGGAGAAAATACAGAACAGAACTTCAAATTCTCATGGAATCTAGACTTTCTGGAGCTATGGAGGCTTGATAAACCCCCAAACTATTATCCTGAGATAATCTTTAAACCTTAAACCGAAAATATTCCCTGATGTCTTCTTAAAATCAAACAATAGTTTAGCTTAACTAGTAAAAAACGCCAGCCTGAGCATTAGGCTCTTTTAAGAACTATCTATACGGGATCAAATTGATAATAGCAACTCGAAAAACTGGATAGGTTGCTCAAGATACAGTGAGTTTATGTTAATGGGGGAGGAACAACTCAGAAAAAGAAGGTAAGAATGCTCACACTACTTGAAGAACGTAATCAATGTCACTGAATTGAACATGTGGAAACTGGTGAATTATAAATAGTACATTTTGCTGTGTATATTCTCAACAACAATAAAATAAATATTAAAAAATAAATATTGAAACAAATGTCTATTATTTTCAGTCATTTTTGCCATCAAATAAGTTTGAGCCAACTCAAAAGGATGGATGGGAAGTTTGGTGAGTTTAAAATAATGGTAGTGAAATAATTTGGAAAAGGTAGCACAACGTGATGACTGGTAGCACCACTTGAAGAACGTAACGAACGTTACTGAATTGTACATATAGAAATTGTTAAAATGATATATTCTTGGCTGACTATACTTTCATCAAAATAAAAAATTTACAAAAAATAATAATAAGTTAGTGCCAAAATTAGGAAAGAAATTATGGATTTGGGAGCTCCTTGAATTTTGAAAAGAGATTGCGGATGCATATCACTGACAAACAGATGACTTCTGTTCTTTTCAGTCTAACAGCTCTACAAATCATTAAAAAAAGCTTTTTCTTTTTTAAACTATTCACAATTAAACTGACACACCAAAAAAACCATTTCCTGTAAAAAATATTTTTTAGATATAACGTATTTATGATATGTATGTATAACAAACATATACAACATATTACATACTTGTTATAAAATAAACAGAGCCCTGGTGGAGCAGTGGTTAAGTGTTGGGCTGCTAACCAAAAAGTCAGCAGTTCGAATCCACTAGCTGCTCCTTGAAAACCCTATGAGGCAGTTCTACTCTGTCCTATAGGGTTGCTATAAGTCAGAATCAACTTGACAGCAACAGGTTTAGTTTGGTTTTGTTTTATGTACTATACTTTATATCCACCACTCGTCTGTCAGTTTGTCAAACTGTGTTGGCTTCCATGTTGTTGTGATGCTGAAAGCTTTGCAACCAGTATTTCAAACAGCAGTAGGGTCACCCAGGGTGCACAGGTTTCAGTGGAGCTTCCAGACTAAGACAGACTAGGAAGAAAGACCTGGTGACCTATTTCTTAAAAAACCAGCCAATGGAAGCCTTATGAATAGCAGCGGAACACTGTCTAATATAGTGTCAGAAGATGAGCCCCTCAAGTGGGAAGGCAGTCAAGATGCGACTGGGGAAGAGCTGCCTCCTCAAAGTAGAGTCAACCTTAATGATGTGGACAGAGTAAAGCTTTCAGGACCTTCATTTGCTGAGGTAGCATGATTTAAAATGAGAAGAAACAGCTGCAAACATCCATTAATAATCAGAACATGTAATGTGCAAAGTATGAATCTTAGAAAATCAGAAGTCATCAAAAATGAAATGGAAGGCATAAATATCAATATCCTAGGCATTAGTAAGCTGAAATGAACTGGTATTGGCCATTATGAATCAGACAATCATATGGCCTACTACACTGGGAACGACAAATTGAAGAGGAACGGTGTCATATTCATCATCACAAAGAACATTTCAAAATCTATCCTGAAGTACAACACTGTCAGTGACAGAATAATATCCACATGCCTACAAGGAAGACCAGTTAATACAACTATTAGTCAAATTTACACACCAACCGCTATTGCTAAAGATGAAGAAATATAAGATTTTTACCAACTTCTGCAGTCTGAAATTGATCAAATGTGCAATCGAGATGCATTGATAATTACTGGTGATTGGAATGCAAAAACTGGAAACAAAGAAGGATTGGTAGTTGAAAAATATGGCCTTGGTGATAGAAATGATGCCGGAGATCGCAAGATAGAATTTTGCAAGACCAATGACTTTTTCACGGCAAATACCTTTTACAATAACGTAAACGGCGACTATAAATGTGGACTTCAGTAGATGGAACACAAAGGAATCAAACAGACTACATCTGTGGAAAGAGACGATGGAATAGCTCAATATCATCAGTCAGAACAAGGTCAGGGGCCAACTGTGGAACAGACCATCTATTGCTCAAATGCAAGTTAAAGCTGAAGCTGAAGGAAATGAAAACAAGTCCAGAAGAGCCAAAGTACAGCCTTGAGCATATCATACCTGAATTTAGAGACCATCTCAAGAATAGATTTGACGCACTGAACACTAATGACTGATGACCAGACAAGATGTGGGATGACATCAAGAAGATCATACATGATGAAAGCAAAAGGTCATAAAAAGACAGGAAAGAAAGAAAAGACTAAAATGGATGTCAGGGGAAACTCTGAACCTTGCTCTAGAACAGACAGTAGCTAAAGTGAATGGAAGAAATGATGAAACAAAAGAGCTGAACAGAACATTTCAAAGGGTGGCTCAAAAAGACAAAGTAAAGTATTATCACGGAACGTGTAAAGACTTGGAGTTAGAAAGCCAAAAGGAAAGAACACACTCAGCATTTCTCAAGCTGAAAGAACTGAAGAAAAAATTCAAGCCTCGAGTTGCAAAATTGAAGAAATCTATGGGCAAAAATGGAGTCCTGGTGGCACAGTGCTTAAGAGCTTGGCTGCTAACCAAAAGGTCAGCAGTTCAAATCCACCAGCCGCTCCTTGGAAACCCTATGGGGCCTTTCTATTCTGTCCTATAGGGACGCCATGTGTCGGAACCGACTCAAGGACATATAACAACAACAACAACATGGGCAGAATATTTACCAGTGCAGGAGGCATCAAAAGAAAATGGAAGGAATACAGAGTCACTGTATCAAAGAGAACCGGTCGATATTCAACCATTTCAGGAGGTAGCATATGATCAAGAACAAATCATACTGAAGGAAGAAGTCTAGGCTGCAATGAAGGCATTGGTGAAAAACAAGGCTCCAGGAATCGAGGGCTCACCAACTGAGAGGTTCCAACAATCAGATGCAACACTAGAGGTGCTCACTAGCCTATGTCAATAAATTTGTAAGACAGCTACCCAGCCAAGCTAATGGAAGAGATCCATATTTGTGCCCATCCCAAAGACAGGTGATCCAACAGAATGTGGAAATTATCAAAAAAAAATTTTAATATTACACACAAGTAAAATCTTGCTGAAAGTAATTCAAAAATGGTTGCAGCTGTATATCGACAGGGAACTGCCAGAAATTCAAGTTGGTTTCAGACTAGAACGTGGAACGAGGGATATTATTTTTGATATCAGACAGATCTTGGATGAAAGCAGAGAATACCAGAAGGATGTTTACCTGTGTTTTGCTAACTATGTAAAGGCATTCAACTGTGTGGATCATAACAAATTATGGATAACATTGTAAAGAATGGGAATTCCAAAACACTTAATTGTTTTCATGCAGAACCTGTACATAGACCAAGAGGTAGTCCTTCAAACAGAAGAACAGCATACCGCATGGTTTAAAATCAGGAAAGGTGTGCACCAGAGTAGTACCTTTTCACCATATAACTGCATGTTGAGCATATAATCCAAGAAGCTGGACTATATGAAGAACGGGACATCAGGATTGGAGAAAGACTCATTAACAACCTGTGTTATGCAGATGACACAACCCTGCTTGCTGAAAGCAAAAAGGACTTGAAGCACTTACTGATGAAGATCAAAGACTACAGTCTTCAGTATGGACTGTACCCCAATACAAAGAAAACAAAAATCCTCACAACTGGACCAATAAGCAAAATCATGGTAAATGGAGAAAATATCAAAGTTGTCAAGGATTTCATTTCACTTGGATCCACAATCAATGCCCATGGAAGCAGCAGTCAAGAAATCAAAAGACACATTGCATTGGGCAAACCTGCTGCAAAAGACCTCTTTAAAGTGTTAAAAAAGCAAAGATGTCACTTTAAGGACTAATATGTGCCTGACCCAAGCCAGAGTATTTTCAATCGCCTCATATGCATGGGAAAGCTGGACAATGAATAAGGAAGACTGAAGAATTGATGACTTTGAATTATGGTGTTGGTGAAGAATACTGAATATAACATGGACTGCCAAAAGAACAAACAAGTCTGTCTTGGAAGAAATACAGCCAGAATGCTCCTTAGAAGCAAGGATGGCAAGAGTTAGTCTCATGTACTCTGGACCAGTTACCAGGAGGGACCAGTCCCTGGAGAAGGACATAATGCTCAGTAAAGTAGGTCAGTGACAAAGAGGAATACTGTCAATGACATGGACTGACACAGTGGCTACAACAATGGACTTAAACATAGCAACAGCTCTGAGGATGGCAAAGAACTGGTAGTGTTTCATTCTGTTGTACACAGGGTCATTATGAGTCGGAACCAACTTGACAGCACCTAATAACAACAGCATGTTATATATAGTATAATATATAAAAATCTTATATATGAAAGTAATTTTAATATAAACCATTTGCCATTGAGTCAACTCGACTCATGGCAACCCAATGGGTGTCAGAGTAGAACTGTTCTCCATGAGGTTTTCAATGGCTAATTTTTTGGAAGTAGATCATCAGGGCTTTCTTCTTCCAAGGCACATCTGGGTGGATTCGAATCTACAATCTTTTGGTTAGCAGCCAAGCATATCAACTGTTTGCACCATCCAGGGACTCCAATTTTAATATGAGGACCTAATAAATAATAAGCAGAGTTGACTAAGCACTTCTAAGGCAAAGAAGACTGTCTTACACACACTGACTAAAAAAGTTAAAACACCTTACAAGGAATGCCATAGTTAATTCGGAAATGAGCATAAAAAGAAAAGGTACTTACTTCTGAACAGACCTTCTAGAAATCTTTTTTAACACTGAAAATTTAATGATAGATACAAAAGTAAACTGGCAGAAATGTGGGTACCTGATTTAAATTGAGGCCAACCTAATTTTGCTATAGTTTGGTAAGTTTTACAGAATGTCAGGGATTTTTGTGGTTTTTGTTTGCCAGTGCCTATTAATTAATTATTTTTAAAAGTAGATACAAATTGATACTCTTTGATTCTGTTTTTGTTTTGTAATCATGCCTGAATAAAAAGCAGTTTAAAAAAAAAAAGTAAACACTTTAAAATAATTACTTATCAATAGAAGAATGTGAAATATTCCCATAAATCCAAACCCTAGGAGTTTACCCAAGCCTTCATTCTCCAAACATACTGTATTAGCCATAATCAAACTGCAAGTATCAGGAATCTATCAAATCTTATCCTTGTTTGATCTCTGAAAAATACTTGATCTGATTAGTCAGCCCTTCTTTTGGTACATGTGCACTTCAAGGATAAAGATAAACAATATTTATTTAGAAACACAGCTCAATAATATAAGAAAAATCAGGGTCCTTGGCTGTCCATAATTATAATTTTATAGGCTGCAAAGAAAAAATTTCCTATTACTACAAACTCAAAGGATGATTCTGTGCCATGTTCCAAATCCTTCACTCCTACACCCTAAAAAAAAGGGAAAGATCAGACTAATGCGCCAGCCACTTCAAATAAAGCTACCTTAGGCATAACAACAGAGTTAATTTCAAGTCTACAATAAACTTGTTGACATTAAAAATATTTTTTAATTGGAATCTCTACTTCCCACTGAGTTAAGTGAAAGGAAAAAAAATCTTTCTCAAAAGGTACAATATATGAAAATCTCTCTATAATAGCTATTTCAACTAACACTCGATACAAGAATTTAGTTATAGAATTAAAAAAACCAACCTTCAAGAATCCCTTCACAATATTAAATAATAAAATCAAAATAATTTAATCAATATCAACCATCAATACTATTATAATCAATGCTTAAGTTTTCCCCATGGTAAGTATTAAACAATAATAACATCAATATGATTTAATTCAGAGTTTTATATTAACTTTGCAATATAATCATCTTTTTCCAACAACTTCATCAACTTTAAATACTCAGTTCATTGTTCTAGCACAACAGTGATTAGTACTATAAATAGACATAATAAATAATAGATCGCCAGTCTACTGGTTATTCAAAGTTATCATCTTAGGGCCGTCTTTGACTCATCCTACTCATCTCTTAAAATAACTAACCAGTCAACAAGTCTTGTCAACTTATCCTGTACCTCTGACTCTAGTTCCAGCTGTGTCAGGTTCGGTTTTCTGGGTAAATATAGACAAGTGGTTCTCAAGTAGGGACAACTCCCCAGGGGACAATGGTTGCCACACAGGTGGTGGGGTGGGGCTGCTATTGGCATCTAGTAGGCAGAGGCTAGGGATGCTGTTCAACATCCCACAATGCACAGGGCAGCCCCCAACAACAAAAAATTATGCAACACAAAATGTCAACAGTGCCAAGGCTGAGAAACCCTGGTCTAGCACATAAGGCTTCAATTTGGCCTCATTCTATTTTCCCAAGTGTATCTCTTCTACTGTTCTTTTACCCAATTCTGTTCTCCAAATATACATGACATTTTTCTGTCTCCACACCTGTACACTTAATGTTTCCCCCACCTAGACTGTTATTTATCTAAATGTTTTATCTCTTTCAGTTCATAGTTCAACTCTTATTTCCTCAATGAATTTTTTTCTAGATCAATCCAGTCTAAAGTAGTCCCATCTCCTCTGAAGGTGTGAACTAAACAAGTGATATAACAATCAATCATTCCTTGTATGATTTATCCTTTTTTTTTTTTTACCATTTAAAAAAATCAGACCTTTTATTTCAATATTCCAGATTCTCATAAACCTCTTAATCTTTTGAGGTCAGTCAAAAAAAATCCTTTTAACAAGTCATTTCTGAGACAGAATACAGTAGCTCAAATCTTAAATACTCTTTTTAATCAACCTTATAATTTCTAGCCTTATATACTCACATTCATCTGAGTAAGAACTTTTAAACATATTTCTGTCTCATTCTGTTAATCAATTTAAAAATTATCTCATTTCTTCTATTATAGTTCTTTATTTTACTTGACCTTAAAGACAATGTTCCTGCCAAGCAATTAAAACTAATTAACGTCCATTCTGATTACTTGGTTTAACTACATTTGACCTCTTTTTGTCAACTTCATATCCCTTATTTTTTTTAACTATTCTATTATTATTATTATTGTCATTATTGCCTTGTGAATTCACCAAAACACCTAGCAAAGTGATATGGAAAACTACAGATGGTCAATGAACATATCTTGATCCACTCATCCAAAGTCAGATTAAGCACAAAAAAGTCTCTGACTCTTCTTCCAGCTAAATAATTTTCTGGTAAGGTAACCTAAGTAAACTAACCATTGCTCGAGGTCTAAAGCAAACCTTTTCCTTTTTTTTGGGCAGGGGGGAAGGGAGGGCATGGCATTGCTAGTTTGTTCTGTTTAGTAAAAGTAATACATGCACACATATTTAAAAGCATTCAATTTATACAGCATATCATTAAACATAAGTATCCTACACTAACCTCAACCCTACGTCTAAATCTCATATATAATCACTTTAACTAGGATGAAAATGAAATTGCCAATACTCTATTATTTAGACCTACAAAACTGGTACTTTCCTATGGTTCCACCTAATATTTCTATATATGGTTCTTCTGGTGGTTATCACCATAATTCTAATATACTAACACCCCATTTCTGGATTTACCAACTTTAAAATATATTTATTGACTGGTTTCATTCAAAAATGTGAAATATAGCTCTGCTTTCACTTTAGGGATAAAAGATAAGCTATTTTCAGTTTCTTAATTTTCTAAAGGTAGTCTTATAATTACTATCTTTATTAATAATCACTTGCCAATCTTATTGGCAGGTCATTTTTCAGCAATGTTGACTTTTTCCTATTTTGTCATTTGAAAAGTATGTGAATAAAATTATTTATCTGCAAGACTGTTGAATATAATAACCTTTCAGTGTTTTCTGTATTATTAAAACCAAACAGAAATATAAAAGTTTTATAGCCAGAATTTCCAATTTTAAGGGGAAGACCAGAAGAAATTGTTGCACAGAATCCAGTTAACAAAAATTGAGGCTTATCAATCTAACCATTTGGACATTAAGTTTAAGAAAGTCAATAAGTCACTTCTAGAGCATGTTTTGCAAGAAGCTATGGTCATGACAGAAGTTCAGCTACTATTTCTCCATCTCCAGTTTAATCTCTCCATAAGAAGGCTTAGGTTTTCACAACCTCCATATATTTGAAAACCAGTAATATATCTAATGTCTTATTTTCTGTAAAATCCAACTAAACATACTATCTCAGGTAAAGAAGAGAAAACATTCAAACAGAAACCATCAGTAATCTAGACTAAGCCAACATCTTAGCTACAGGAGGGCACCAATACCCTATGAAGCAATAGTAAAAGATGTGATTCAATTTCTGTTAACTGTTAATTATTTTAAATGAAATAATTTTCTACTAAACTGTCATTTGTATTAATGTATCAAGAACTACATAGATAATTAAAATAACCAAACCCCAAACCAAATCCATTGCTGTCAAGTCGATTCCGACTCATAGCAACCCTACAGGACCCAGTAGAAGTGCCCCATAGGGTTTCCAAGGAGCAGCTGGTAGATTCGAACTGCCAGCCTTTTGGATAGCAGCGAACACTTAACCATTGCACCACCAGGGCTCCAAATTAAATCAGGTAATGGGTAATTAAAATAAATAATGTGCAACAATGACCTTAAGTCACAAATTTAAGCCCTCTATGGAGCAAAGAGGCAAAGGCCTGGTGCAGCAGACTAGATATGACAAGAGGGGACAGAAAGTATATGTATCATTCCTAAAAACACTCAAATTCTAATTAAAAAAAAAAAAAATCATCAGCTTAACAGCTTTAACAAATGATAGATAGTTCCCGTCAATTCTGATTAGCATTTATTAAGGTCAGGAATCTCTCCTTAACATGATGCCATAAATTGTTATGAGAATGTAGTTTATCTTTCTGTCACTAGATTGTTTTATTCCTTGTAAAGGAAAGTGATACCTGTGAATGATACCATCTCAATAAATAAGAAAAACATTATCTACAAACTCAGGATTTATTGTGACAAAAATAATTATACAGAACACTTACAGAAATAAGCTTTGGTGTTTTTCCCATAATTGTACTTGAATTCGTACTCTGAGACTCAACTATTACTGTCTCAGTTTGCAACTTCTACCCTAATATCTACCATAAACCAAAAACTACATTCTAACCAAAAAGAATATACTTGTCTGTCAAAGTTTCTTCAAGAGAACTAAGAAGACAGTTTTAAATTTTACCTCCTTTCCCATCCTTGTCTTTCCCTTCTTTGTAAATTACCAGATATCAGTGAATAGACTAAATGGGAGAAGAATTTAAGAGCTAGGAAGCAAAGATTAAAAAGCACTTAAACTTATCAACTTCTGATTGCTAAGAGGAACTAAATCAGGTAACCACAATATTCATGTAGTTTCAGTTTAAGAGTACATCAGTCTTAGTTATCTGTTGTTTCTATAACAGAAATACCACAAGCAGATGGCTTTAACAAACAGAAATTTATTCTCTCACAGTCTAGGAGGCTAGAAGTCTGAATTCAGGGCACTAGCTCCAGGGGAAGGCTTTCTCTCTCTATCAGCTCTGGAGGAAGATCCCTGTCATCAATCTTCCTGGTCTAGAAGCCTCTCAGTGCAGGGACCCCAGGTCCAAAGGACATGCTCTACTTCAGGCTCTGCTTTCTTAGTGGTAGGAGGTTCCCATCTCTCTGCTTGCTTCTCTCTCCTTTCATCTTTTATAAGATAAATGCTGATGCAGGCCACACTCCAGGGAAATCCCCCTTACATCTGATCAGAGCTGTGACCTGAGTAAGGGTGTTGTATCCCACCCTAATCCTCTTTAACATAACTTAATCTTGCCTCATTAACCACAGGCAGAGATTAGGATTTACAACACATAGGAAAAATCACATGAATCACAAAATGGTGGACAACCACATAATACTGGGAATCATGATCTAGCCAAATTGACACAAATTTTGGGGGGATACAATTCAACCTATGACATTCCACCCTTTGCCCCCCCAAAATTCACGTCCTTGCCACATATAAAATACAGTCACCCCATCATATCATAACAAAAGTTTTAAATCACCTCCAAGTCCAAATTCCATCCTGGGGCAAAATTCAATTTATCTGCTTCCAAAGTACAATGGTAGAACAGGCACAAGTTAGACATTTCTGTTACAAATGGGAGAAATTGGAGGGAAAGAGGGCACAACAGGACCAAGCGAGTCAGAAATCCAGCAGTATAATCTACATTAGTTCTCAAGGCTTGAAAATAATCCTCTGTTCTCTGAGACTATCTAGGCAATGGCCTTGTCCTCCAGACTCTGGGTGTTCGCCACACTCTCTGGATTGTGGGTGGAGGCCCCTCGGTCCTGGGCTTCAGCTCCACCTTCCAGGCCTACTGGAACAGCAACTCTACTCCCTCACACTTGGGTGGCCCCATTCTCCTAGTTGGACCCCTGGTGGTACAGTTGTTAAGAGTTCAGTTGCTAACAAAAAGGGTGGCAGTTCAAATCCACCGGCCGCTCCTTGGAAACTCTATGGGGCATTTCTACTCTGTCCTAGTCTGTCTGAGTTGGTGACCCCACTCCCTCAGCCCCAGAAGGTCCCATTCTTCTGCTCCTCCGACATGGCAGCCCCATCCCCTCAACTTTGGGCAGCAGATCTGGCCCCATCCCGCTGGCGCTCATGAAAAGCTGCCCCACGCTTCAGAACTGAGTTGGTGAAGATCTGACTCTCTGATAGCTAAAGGCTATGGCCCCACCCTTTGAAACCCCAGAGACCATGGCTCTACCCTTTAAGACCCTAGAGGTCATGGCCCTACCCTTTGAGACTCAGGGAGCTCTGCTTTCTGTGTTCCTTGTCTCTTCAGCTTCTGCTTCCTGGATACTTGGCCCCTTGGGCTCTTGGGTTGGCCAGGCGTCTGCCCTGCTCAGCAAGTGTTCCAAAGCTCTTTAGCTCTACCAATAAGTGCCTGGACGCACCCCACTCCACAGGAAGCCTCCTGCACAAAGGCACTCAGCTTTCTCACTCTGTGAGTTGGCTTTCAAACTCTCACATTGGTCTCCTAGTTCTGCTGCTGCCATTTCTCTGCTGCTGCTTCTCATCGTCTGTGCCATCTCTGGTGTTACAGCTCTCCTCAGTTCCTTCTGAGCCCTCACCAGGATTGTCTGACGTCCATAATTCCACCAACAGTCTCTTCAAGACAATCTAGGCTTTTACTATTAGGCACTTTAAAACTCTTCCAGCCTCTACCATTCACAGTTTCAAAACCATTCCACATTTTAGGTATCTGTTAGAGTAGCACCCCACTCCCAGTACCAAATTCTTAGTTATTCAGTGCTATTATAACAGAAATACCACAAGTGGATGGCTTTAACAAACAGAAATTTATTCTCTCATAGTCTAGAAGGCTAGAAGTCCGAATTCAAGGTGGCAGCTCCAGGGGAAGGCTTTCTCTTTCTATCAGCTCTGGGAAAAGGTCTTGTCATCAATCATCTCCTGGTCTAGGAGCTTCTCAGTGTAGAGACCCCAGGTCCAAAACACATGCTCTGCTCCCAGCTCTGCTGTCTTGGTGGTAGGAGGTCCCCATCTCTCTGCTTGCTTCTCTCTCCTTTTATCTCTAATAAAAGGTGATGCAGGCCACACTCCAGGAAACTCCCCTTACATCTGATCAGGGTTGTGGCCTAAGAAAGGGTGTTACATCCCACCCTAATCCTCTTTAACATAACCTAATCTTGCCTCATTAACCACAGTCAGAGATTAGGATTTACAACACATAGGCAAATCACATCAGATCACAAAATGGTGGACAACCACATAATACTGGGAATTATGGTCTAGCCAATTGACCCAAATTTGGGGGGACACAATTCAATCCATGACAACATCTATCTCTTCTTGGAATTGAACAGTCAAAGTACTTTGGAGTCAAAAGACATGAATTAGATCTACCACCACTTGAGTGACCTCATGCAAGTTCTTTAAGCTCAGTAGCCTGTTCTTTAATCTGTAAAATATCTCCTTCACTGAGTTATTGAAAAAATAAATGAGAGTATTAAAAAGAAAAATTCTCAGTAAAGCACAATGCAAATATTGTTTGTTAATGTTATTGAAAGTAATAAAAGTAACATAGGATAATCTAATTTCATTTCTTCCTACCATCCCTCTCATGGAAAAACCAGAAGGAAGGAAAGCTAAGTCTAGCAAACTTTCTGGAAGGATATTTAAAAACTGGTAAAAGGATGACATTGGAAGGACTTTAATTTCTCACTTTATTTAAGCTTCCATCAAAGGGACAGAATGACAGGTAATTTTCATTTCTCATGTGTGTTTATTAGTATTTTTCACATAAAATATTTAAACATAATTTTGTATTTTTCAGATTCTTTCAATTAAAAGTTATGCACTGAAAAGAAGCTACAAAAGAGAATCATACTTCTGTATATTGTCCAATTTTATACATGAATTATTACCTTTTAAAAAATAATTATTATTAAAATCATAAAATATGATGAGGAAACATGCATGCTTTATGCCTGCGATTTTTGAAAGGCCCAAACCACAAGGTGCAGCACCTAATATAACTTAAAGTTACTATTTTTATTCTAGTTAAAGACAAAAAACAAAACTCCCATGGATGGGGGTACCAAGTGATTTAAAAGGAGAAGAGTCCTGTTTATGGCCTACATTACTCTCCGGATATTATTCTACTTCTGGATATCCCTTGGCTTTTTTTTTTTTTTTTTCCTATCCATGAAATATGCATAAGTATATTTTAAGGCGTAAAACACAGATAATACTTTTGCATCTTTGGAATAAGTCCTTTCCTGCTTGCTAATTACCTCTGAATAAGTAGCAACAAAAATAAGCAATGACAGGACCTAGTGACAGGCTCTTGAGGAAATATGGGAAATCAAATGGACAAAAAAATGTTTATATGCTTTAACTTTAAATTGGTATTTAACCAAAACTGATTCTTAAAAAAAGAAAAAAGTCTGAAAATAAGCCCAACTCAAGAAAGCTGGAAAAAAGGAAGAGAGAAGGAAACATTTACCTGAAGCATCTCCAACTTTAAAATCACTGTCATCTGAACTATCATAATCGAGAGCTTCTAGCAGAGAAGCCGCCAAAGGCTTCACCTGCCTCCTCTTGGAGCTGCGATCCACTGTTAAGAGAAAAACATTACATCGTCATTCATAATCACACCAAGCACAGGGGGACCCATGGTGCTGAGGGAAGATAAGAAGCCGTTGCACAGGAAATCTTTGTCTAATTCAGTTCTCAGCAAAAGCTGTCTGCTAGTTGGGGGTGTTTGGGGTGAGTACGCGTCCGGGAAAGGCTGGGAAGCCTCATGGGCAGCTCCAGCTCCCGGGCGCAACCAACGCAAACCCGCCCACCCTAAAAAAAAAAAATGTTGCCATCCAGTCCTTTCGGACTCATAGTGACCCTATAGGACAGAGTAGAACTGCCCCCATAGGGTCTCCAAGGCTGTAATCTTTACTAAACCGACTGCCACATCTTTCTCCCGCAAAGCAGCTGGTGGGTTCCAACCACCGACCTTCCGTTAGCCTGTCAGTTGGCAGCCAGCGCTTTAACCACTGCGCCACTAGGGCTCCTTAACGCAAACCCAAACGGGCCAAAATCGAAGCTGACCCTCTATTTCCACTCTTGTGGAGGTGTCTCTGCGACTTGCTCGCAATCCTTCATTTAGACACCTAACAGTCAATAGTAAGAAAGACGCAAAGCCCAGAGAATAAAAGAAGCCGTATTCACTCCCGCAGACCCTGGAGGGGTACCACCCACGAAGGGTCCCCGCAAGACCCCCTCCCGCCCGGCTCCTCCTGTTATTTAGGAGGGCTGAAATGGACCTCTCCCCTCAGAGGCCTCGGACACACTTACTAAGGAATCCGTGAGGTGATCGTTTGGAAGAGACCTAGGGAGAGGTTGCGGGAGCCCAGGCAGCGCCAAGATCAGGGAGTGGGGATGCGGAGGCAAATCCGAAGGATGCTATTTAAAATCGGCGACGCCGCCGATCCGGCCGGGGCGCAGCCAACGCAGCCCCGCGGCTCCCCTCCCGCCTCGAGTCCTCGCAAAACCAGCCCTGGCCGCTCGCGCCCCTTCCCACGGCGTACCCCGGCCAGAGGCCCCCCCTGGCCCAGGCAGCGCGACTAACCCGGTGGCCCCGGGGTGTTAATTTCCCCCGTTAAAACTGGAAGAAAAAAATAAAAGAAAGAAAAACTTTATTAGCCTGCATCAGATACAACAAAAGACCCAGAATTTGCACAGTCTGAGGCCGGTTGCCTGAGACAATAGGTAAAGCAACGACCCGGATACAGCTCTAAAGAGAAGGAAGTAAAAACAGGAGACAGAGCCGAGGCCCTGAGAGCGGTAGGAGTTGACAGCGCGTGCGCCAGATTGAACGCTGCCTGCCAGAGCCTGAGCCGAACGGATCCGAGCGGAGCCAAGGGGAGCCGAGTCGTGCCGAGCAGGAGGAAACTGCCCTCCCAGACTCTGCGGCTCCGCCCACAAATCACTGCGGCCCCGCCTTCTCCGCCACTAGCCCTGCCCTCAGCCCAAAGTCAGGGGAGGCAGATTTTGGTTTCTAGTTTTGTTTTTAAAGAATCTACTCAGAATAAACTTTCCACAAAGGGACGTTTACTGCAGTCACTACCAAAAACCAGAGACAAAAGTATTCATTTACGTGTGTTAATTAACTATGGTTATAATGATTGCGGAGCCCTGGTGGTCGTGAATGAGATAATATTTTCATTTATATGAGGAATAGTTGGCTTAAGTGTGTTGGTAGCATGTTTTTCTTGATATTGTTGTGGGTAATTTTATGTGTAGAAGGGTGTGTATGGATGCTAAGTGGACAAAGGGGAAAACTGTGCTAGATATTGTCCATTGATGCTAGGCATCCATTCCCATCCACTCTTCTTCTGTACTAGAATAAAAACTATATTTTTCAGGCTCCCTTAGCTCTATGATTATAGATGTGGTTTAGGTAGTGCCTATAAAATTACCTTTCAAAGTTTGAAAGCAGAAGGAAGGTAGTAGCCAATTTCCTGCAGTTGTGGCAGCAGACAAAGAAACTCCAACAGGCATGAGCTCCAATATGCAGTTACCAAACTCCTTGTTCTAGCATTGAGATATAAGTGTCGTGGATGTTAGATGGCTATATACCATAACCAAAACAATAACAGCTGCCAAAACATTAATGGTACCAGCTTCCTGACAACTGGATTGCAGATATAGTTGTGTAATCTTGAAGCCAAAAGCCTAGAGACAGCTCCCTAACTTCTCGTCCAGGCCTCCCACTAATTTTGTAAATATCTAATTTTCACTATGAAACTCTTTTCTGCTTAAAAATATGGAGTGCACTGTACCTTGACTGACACCAAAACAGAAAAACCAAACCCATTGCCATCGAGTAAATTCTGACTCATAGTGACCCTGTAGGTCAGAGTAGAACTGCCCCATAGGCTTTCCAGGCTGTAAATCTCTACAGAAGCAGATTGCCACATCTTCTTCCCTCAGAGTGGCTGGTGGATTCCAACCACTGACCTTTGGTTAGCAGCCAAGCACTTAACCGTTGCATACCAGCATTCCTTTGACTGGCCCACAACCTCTTAAAACAGAGTTCCCATGATGTCCAGAGCAATTCCTTTCTTCCCCTCACTTTGCAGTGCTAACTTGGCAATCCAAAAATACAGCTAACCAACAGTGATTTGTCTTAAGGATATTCCTTGTGGAGAGTCTGTGACTCATTTCACCTTGCCAGAGTTAATTTTTTCAGAAAAATTCAAGAGAGAACAATATTGATGAAGAAAGCAAAGAAATTTCGGAACTTCAAGAAAATTCAAAATGTCCCCAGAGAGAAAAGACAGGATATCTACAAAGAATAGGAATCAAAGTTAGAATTCTCCATGCAACTCTGGATGGCTGAGAACATCTAAAATCATTTCCATTTTTTCTAATAAAGGGTTCATTGATAATTAATTGTTTCAAATTATCTAAATATACTGACCACAGAATTTTCTTCAAGTTTAGATAGCAAGAAGCTACTCTGGTATAACATGAGGAAAATCTTTTCACATATATAATAAATAATACTGAAAATATTGGTTTATTTTTAAGTTAATCAATTAAATTTTCATAGACAGTACATAAACATTGTTGGGGGAATAGTCTGCCTCTATGCCTCCCATCCAGGCTGCCTAAGTAAAGGCCTTGGGCCCAGAGCATTCTCTGATAAGCAGGCTGGGAATTAGGTCACCTTCTCTCCTGGTTCCTTCTCCTTTTCAGAGAAGTTTCCCTCTGCTCTGGGCACACAGTAACTTTCTCTGTCTCTCGCACATGTGTGGGCACCATATGGCACCTGGCCAACCGCACTTCTATATCTGTTCCTGGCAAGAAAGGAACAGGGTCTCTCATGCTACAGCACAAGAGGGGAAACTTGCCAGATTGTAGGAGCCAGCCTCAAGGAGTTGACTGAAGGGGAAACAGGTCTTGTGAGGCTGAACATGAGTGCCCTCATGTGGTCCACTAGTTCACTACAGTTTGCTAAGTCATCCTTATGTAAGTCCCTGACATGTAGCCATTATTGTCTACTGCCACTGTAAAACCTCTGCCCTCCCACTATGGGACACGGAGATCTGCTTTGGTCCTGCAGCAGCCCAGGACTCACCTAGTCTGTAAATCTGCATAATAAACTCCTTTTCTGCCACCTTGGAATTGCCCACCTCTTTCTTCAGTCACTTGGCACCCTCCATTTTTGGAGGCAAATTTCATGTTACTGGTCAATGCTGGACAATTGGCGAGCCAGTCAGGAGACCAAGGAAATGGCAAGTGGGAGTGAGGCCTCTGAGGGAGAAATGCCGGGTTGGTCAGCAACTTTCACATAGGGAAGCCTGGCCTGTATGCTCGATGCTTGTGGACTGCTGTGTGAGTGTGCGGACATCCTAAAAATGCCAAGTGGCATAGCCCAGTTGTAGACCTTCATAAGTGTGGAAAAGAAGCTAGGAGGGCAGTAGTGGCCATGGAATAGCCACTGCTCCAGGCTGTTTGGCTGGCCACCGAAGCTCAGCTAGCGCTGAAGTGTGCATCAGAGCTTTGCAGGAGGAGTTACAGTTGGAAAGGGATATGTGGCAGTCACATGTGGCCACAACTGACATATGGAACAGCCACATCTGTGAACAGGATGAGCAACTAGAAACACCAGCTGCAGGTTTGCAAAGATGCGGGACTCAAGGGCTAGGGAATAATGCCCTAGCCATTGCTCAAAGCCCTCAAACAATAAGACCAGAGATAGCTGGAGGGGCTAAGCAGGTCACTGGCTCTGAGAATACCCTGTAACACCCAGTGCAAAACAAGAGTTATAACAGCAGGAAAAAAAAAAAAAGAGTAAAAAGCCATTCAAGATAGCTCGTGTTGATGGCCTTGAAGAGACCTTAGAGGCCGTCTCTGGACTCCTCTGATAGCTACCCCCACCAAGATAACTGAGCAGCAACATAGCTGTAGCTGGTATAGTAAGGAGAAAACTAAAATAGGAGGGCCAACCTTCATGTTACCAGGCAACTGGGCTGAACCCATGCTTGGTATGGTGGGGGCATGGCTCCACAAACTACCGAGGGCTCTGCCAACTTTGTCCAGATCTTCTCACTTTCAGAAATAATTAAGACTGAGAATTAAGCCGAGGTCCCTCTGTCACCAGGGAGGACCAAAGGCCTTAAGTTACAATCAAAATTCAGTGAAGAAAGGAAAAGAGTTGTATGTCTAGGGTTTTTAGATACCATTGTACATGTGGCTGTGATCTCTGTAACACCTGACACCAAAAAAAAGAACACTTTTGGATCTGAGGTTACCATCATTGAGACATTTGCCCAAACATAACTATGGATAAGTCCCTTTGGGGCCCCTACAAACCCTTGTTACATGTACTGATGATGTTGCTGTATTAAATTACACATAAGTAAACTTTTGCCTCCAAACCATGACAGGAATTGCTGCAGTTAGGGCCTATTTTAGTGGGGTACACAGAAATTGTGACGTGGGCCATAGCTAATAGCTTGGCCATTTGACCTGGCTACTAACAACCCTTGGACTGACATATAAACAAGGTTCTATGGGGAATGAGACATCTGAACAAAAAAAAATTCAGTTCTACTCCTCATGAGCTTTTGATACATGTGTGGATGGTAACCAGAAAGGCCCCTATGCTGAGAGGAGAAAACAACCAAAGAGCAGACAGTTCTTGCCAACTGACTGCAGAGGCTGAAGCATCCTCTGCTCCAGGGCAAAGAAACGTACAAATGACCACTTCCTGGGTTTAGCAGATAGAGTGGCTCATGGATGGATATTCACACACCATCCTAGACTCAGCCTACATGCATGGACTGCCACTGTAATCAGAAAACGCTGGGCAGCATAGAAAAGCTGACTTGCTTACAAGACCCTGGCCAAGACTAAAACCTGCCCAGGGACAGATTCCCTGTCGAATAGGCCATGGTGTTCTCAGCAGGTAAATAAGATTGGGGCCTCTTATCTTATACAGAGGCTTCCACTTGATCTTGAATGAACTCTCTATGCTCTATATCACCCCCAAGCCATAGGGGCAATTGAGCACTTCAATGGGCAGGCTTAAATGGCTAATGGGAGGGGACAAGACAAACCTAACCTGAACTATACATCACAGGCAAGCAGTCCAGGGTCTCAATGCAGCAGTTCCCTGCAAGGGCATTTCCCATTTGTACTGTATGTTAGATCAAACTGTCTATTCTATAAAAAGTGTTTCTTTTGTATACAACTGTTCCTGACAAAAAATCTGGGTTCCCAAAGGTTGAGAAGTTAGAAGGTTGATATCTTGTGGGGTTGTTAACCAATGTCATAAAACAACATGTGTACTACTGTTTCATGAGAAACTATTTGTTCTGTAAGCCTTCACCTGAAGTACAATAAAATATAAAAAAATTAAAAATAAATTAAAAAACTAAAAATAAATAAATCTGGGTTCCCACAGAGGTCACTGCCTCAAGACTAGGACAGACAGCCTGGGTGGCTATATCCAGGCAACCCTCACCTCAAGTTTCACAGAAGATAGGGGAGGGGAGGGAGGAATTGTTAGTGTTGTCTCTTTGGCTTCCCAGATTATCTCACAATGATGGACAGGCCTCTCATCCATAGGCCCCAATGATGCAGGCTTTTGTTAGAGCTACTAGTCAGACCAACTGTTGTGTCTATCAACATTTGAACAGAGATGATGAATCATTTCCCCATATTGTTCCAGTTGATCTATCAACAAGAAAGACACCTCATGGACCAACTGAAAGTGTAACCTGATGTACTGAAGATATCATGTGGCAAACAAATACGATCGACACCACTACTCATGGAAAACATGTTTAGAAGCATGAAAGCTGCCTGTGGGGAGTGCTCCACCTTTAAAAGGAAATTTCTCTGTGTGTGTTAAAAATGTAAAAGGCACAGGACTGGATACTTTGACTCTGAGAATGGAATTTTTAAGACTGAGTTTGATGTTACTCTGGACATGGAGAACTTGCAGAATATGACCAGGTGGTCCAATGTACGTTGGTTGAATACACCAAGTCTGAGTTAGCCTGGTCTGGAAATAGTAATGCCTTGTTCGATTGTGCTAAGAAAAAGGACTTTTTGTATTACTTGTACTGAAATGTGTACTGTTCCCGTACTGTGCCATGTTGGGAGAAATAGGCTGTTTTTACACAAATGAATCAGGACATGTCTTATATACATAAGATTGGACAAATGCAGCCCTTTGATCTATTCACTTGGCTTGAATTAAGCTACAGCTGGGGTGGCTGATTGGGATCTCTCCTCCAAGAAGACCTGATCAATCTGCTGGGTACAGTCCTACTAGTAACCTTCATTAAATGCTGCCTCAAATGATGCATAGACATAGCATCCACCAGAACCATGCACCAAACCATGGACATGCAGCTCAATGTCCAAAATTGGTGATGGGCATACCAGGACTTGGTACTGCTTTGCTTCTTTTTCTGGCATCCTGATGAGAGTCAGGGAGTGGGCTGTTAGGGGAATGATCTGCCCCTATGCCTCCCATCCAGGCTGCCTAAGTAAAGGCCTTCAGCCCAGGGCATTCTTTGATGAGGACGCTGTGAATTGGGTTGCTTTCTCTCTCCTAGTTCCTTCTTTTTAGAGAAGCCTTCCCCCTGTTCTGGGCACATAATAACTTTCTCTGTGCCTTGCACATGTGTGGGCACCATACGGCACCTGGCCAACCCCACTTCTATATCTGTTCCTGGTGGGAAGGAACAGGGTCTCTCATACTACAGCACAAGAGGGGGAACATGCCAAATTGTAGGGGCTGGCCTCAAGGGGTAGACTGAAGGGGAAACAGGCTTTGTGAGGCTGAACATGAGCACCCTCATGCGGTCCACCAGTTCACTACAGTTTACATCCTTTTGTAAGTCCCTGGCATGTAGCCACTGTTGTCCACTGCTACTGTAAAACCTCTGCCCTCCCGCTATGGGGTGTGGAGATCTGCTTTGGTCCTGCAGCCACCCAGGATTCAACTCATCTGTAAGTCTCCCTAATAAACTCCTTTGCTGCCACCTGGAGTTGCCCTCCTCTTTCTTCTGTCTCATGGCACCAGTCATTTCTGGAGGCAAATGTCATGTTACTGGTCCATGTCTGGACACACAGGGTGTAAAAAATTTAAATGCACAAAGGAGTACCATGAAAATTAATTTTCATCCCACCTTTGTGCTGTAGCAAGCCAGTTATCTCTCTAGATAAAACAAGACTATCAATTTTTTTAAGGTGCTTACCTTAGAGCTGAATTTTTTTTAATAATAGCTTCATTGAGATATAATTCATGTACCATAAAATGCACCCTTTCATGGTGTACAATTCAGTAGTTTTTAGTATATTCACAAAGTTTTGCAATCTTCACCACTATCTAATTCCAGAACATTTACATCACCCCGAAAAGGAACCCCATAACCATTAGTAGTCATTCCTCATTTCTTCTACCCTTAGCCTCTGGAAGCCTCTAATCTACTTTCTATGAATTTGGTTAATCTGGCTATTGATATAAATGGAATCAAACGATATGTGGTCTTTTGTGTCTGGCTTCTTGCATAGCATAATGATTTCAAGGTTTATCCATGTTGTAGCATAACTTGTTTTTAAATTGATGTGATATTGTGAAATAGTATCAGTATTCTGCATGGATAAAACACAAAAATGAGAAGTGAATACTTCAACATTTGCTATAATAGCTGTTTATTAGGCAGATTTCTTAGACAAGCTGAGGTACTTAATCATGTTTCAGTGCATATGAATGGCAGTCTTAAAAGCTGTGTTTCACAAAGGGCAAGTCCCAAGAAAGCAAAGCAGATGGGCAAAGACAGCATCAGTGGAGCAACATCATAAAGTGTACACTTTTATGTATTTGTCTGTACAAAGACAAATAAGGTTAGTTAAAGACAGGAGATTTCATGTCACCAACTTGAAAGGAGGAGAAGCTTTCAAACAAACAAAAATGCACAAATGATTCCTTCTGTTCTTTTTATTCCATCAGATCTTCAGGTGACAAGTCATAAGCAGACATCTTAACACTTTTCTAAACCTATATGACTCATTTAAAAAAACATTTGACTGGAAAATACAACAGAAAAAAGTGAAAAACAAATAAATATACACATTAAAGGATCATCATGAAACAAACACCCTTTTAAATGCCACTCATGTCAACACCAAAGAAGCCTCTTGGGAGCCCCCTCAATTAATAACTTCTCTTGCCTACCTGAGGTAGCAAAACTTTAACCCATTTTTTTTGTTTGTTTGTTTGTTTTCTTTTGTTTTTATGCTTTTTTTTTAATTGTGTTGAAAACATACACAGCAAACCATTCACCAGTTCAACAATCTCTACATGTATAATTCAGTGACACTAATCCAGTTTTTAAATTCTGTAGAAGTGGAATCATACATTATATATGATTTTGTTTCTGGCTTCTGGGACTCAATATTTTTGTGAGAATCATCTATGTTACTGTATGTAGTTGTATTTTATTTGCTCTGCTGAAGCACATGCTTCAATACATCACAATTTATTTACTCATTTTACTCTTGATAAACATTTTGGCTCTGTCCAATTTGAAGCTATTATAAATAATGATTCTATATACATTCTTGACTGTGTCTCTTGGTGCACATATGCGTACATTTCTGTTGAGTTTATACCTCAAAGTGCAAACTACTCGATTATAGAGTATTCAAATGTTCAATTTTAGTAGAAAAACTCAAACAGGTTTACAAAGTATAACACCAATGTACATTCCCACCTGAAATGTATTTTGGTGTGTTTTTTAGATTTTTTTTCTTCTATATGGTGTTTGAAGAGTCTCGAATCTTTGGCTTGATATCTTACATCAGATTTGAAAAATTCCTTGCTATTATATTTCTAAATATATTTTTCTGCTTTAGTTTCTCCTTTCCAAGACTCTAATTGCATGTATATGAGACATTCTCGCTCTATCTTCTCTTACCTTCTCTCCTTTTTTATTTTTTCCCCCTCCTATCTTCATTTAAGGAGTCCTGGTGGCACAGTGGTTAAGTGCTCGGCTGCTAACCAAAAGGTAAATGGTTTAAACCCACCTGCTGCTCTGCAAGAGAAAGATGTAGCAGTTTGCTTCTGTAAAGACTATAGCCTTGGAAACCCTATGAGGTAGTTCTACTCTGTCCTATCTCTCCTATAGGGCTGCTAGGAGTTGGAATCGACTTCATGGTGATGTTTTACTTTTATTTTTTAATTTTCATTTGATATATATTGTATTGACTTGTCTTCAAATTCACTACTCTTCTTTCAGTTGTGTCGAATAAGTTAAACTCATCTATTAGATCCTTAATTTTGGTTACTATACTTTCAAATTCTACAATTACCATTAGGTTATTTATAGATTCCATTTTCTGATTAAATTCTCAGTGTTGACTATTATCTCCTTGAACATATTAAATACGGCTATTTGTATAAGTCTGATTCTAAGAACACCATTACCTGAAACCATGTTTGTTATGTTTTTATTATTTGTTGTTTTTTTCTTTGCCATCATTTACGTGGTTTTATCTCTTTATGTGCATGGTTGTTTTTCATTGAGTCCCAAACATTGTGTATAAAAAATATATAGAACTAATTTGAGACCTAGGAAGACGTTAATTTTTTTTATTGTATTTTAGATGAGGGTTTACAGAGAAAATTAATTTCTCATTAAACAATTAATACACATACTGTTTTATGATATTTGTTGCCACTCCCCTAAAATGTCAACACTTTCCCCTTCTCAACCTTGGGTTCCCTGTTACCAGCTTTCCTGTCCCCTTAGCCTTCTTGTCACTGCCCCTGGGCTGGTGTGCCCCTTTAGGCTCATTTTGTTTTATGGGTCTGTCTAATCTTTGGCGGAAGGGTGAACCTCAGGAGTGACTTCAGTACTGAGTTAAAAGGGAGCACAAGGGCCATACTCTCAGGGTTTCTCCAGTCTCTGACAGACCAGTAAGTCTTCTTTTTTAGGGGGGGAGGGGGAGTTAGAATTTTGTTCTACATTTTTCTCCAGCTCTGTCCGGACCCTGTATTGTGATCCCTGTCAGAGCAGTTGGTCGTGGTAGCTGGGCACCATCTAGTTGTGCTGGACTCAGTCTGGTGTAGACTGTGGTAGTTGTGGTCCGTTCATTCTCTCTTGCTCCAGGTGGGATGAGACCAGTGGAAGATCTTAGATGGCCACTCACAAGCTTTTAAGACCTCAGACGCTACTCACCAAAGTAGGATGTAGAACATTTTGTTTATAAACTATGTTATGCCAATTGAGCTAGATATTCCCTGAGACTATGGTCCCCAGCCCTCAGCCCGGTAATTCAGTCCCTCAGGGAGTTTGGATGTGTCTATTACGCTTCCATGACCTTGCCTTGGTCAAATTGTGCTAGCTTCCCCAGTATTGTGTAGTGTCTTACCCTTCACCATAGTTACCACTTATCTATTGTCTTAGTGTTTTTCCCACTTCTCCCCTCCCTCATAACCATCAAATATTGCTTTTTTGTGTATGTAAACCTTTTTATGAGTTTTTACAACAGTGATCTCATACAATATGTGTCCTTTTGTGATAGACTTATTTCACTCAGCATAATGCCCTCCAGATTCATCCATGTTGTGAGATGTTTCACAGATTCATCATTGTTCTTTATTGTCACTTAGTATTCCATTGTGTGTATGTACCGTAGTTTGTTTATCCGTACTTCTATTGATGAGCACTTGGGTTGTTTCCACCTTTTTGCTGTTGTGAATAATGTTGCAATGAACATGGGTGTGCATATGTCTATTCTTGTGATGGATCTTATTTCTCTAGGATATATTCTTAGGAGTGGGATTACTGGATCATATGGTATTTCTATCTTTTTAAGGAAGCACCATATCGTTTTCTAAAATGGTTGTACCATTTTGCATTCCCACCAGTAGTGTGTAAGAGTTCCAGTCTCCCCACAGCCTCTCCCATATTTGTTATTTTCCGTTTTTTTCATTCATGCCAGCAATGGTGGGTGAGATGGTATATCATTGTGGTTTTGATTTGCATTTCTCTAACTGGTAGTGATTGCAAGCATTTCCTCATGTTAGTCGCCTGAATGTCTTATTTGGTGAAGTGTCTGTTTATATCCTTGCCCATTTTTTAATTGGATTATTCATCTTTTGATGTAGAAGTGTTGGATTTTCCTGTGGATTTTAGAGATTAGACCTTTGTCGGATTTCTCATAGCCAAAATTTTTTTCCCAGTCCATAGATTCCCTTTTTATTCTTTTGGCAAAGTCTTTTGATGAGCATAAGTGTTTAATTTTTAGAAGATCCCAGTTATCTAGCTTATCTTCTGGTGTCTGTGTATTGTTAGTTATGGTCTGTATCCTGTTAGTGCCGTGTATTAGAGCCTCTAGCATTGACCCTATTTTTTCTTCTATGATCTTTATTGGTTTTGGTTTTATATTTAGGTCTTTGAAGCATTTTGAATTAGTTTTTGTGTATAGTGTGACATATGGGTCCTGTTCCATTTTTTTGCAGATGGACATCCAGTTTTTCCAGCACCATTTGTTAAAAAGACCGTCTTTACCCCATTTGATGGACTTTGGGCCCTTGTCAAAAATCAGGTGACCACAGGTGGATGTATTTACATCTGGGTTCTCAATTCTGTTCCGTTGGTCAATGTGTCTGTTGTTGTACCAGTATCGGGCTTTTTTTTTTTTACTACCATAGCTATACAGTAGTTTTTGAGGTCAGGTAGTGCAAGTCCTCCTACTTAATTATTCTTCTTCAGTAGTGCTTTACTTATCCGGGGCCTCTTGCCTTTCCCTATAAAGTTAATGATTAGTTTTTCCATCTCTTTAAAGAATGTTGTTGGTATTTGGATCGGGATTGCACTGTATTTGTAGATTGCTTTGGGTAGAATTGTCATTTTCACAATGTTGAGTCTACCTATCCATGAGCGTGGGATGTTGTTCCATTTATGTAGGTCTCTTTTGGTTTCTTGCAGTAGTGTTTTAGTTTTCTTTGTATAGGTCTTTTACATTCCTGGTAAGATTTATTCCTAAGTATTTCATTTTTTTTTAGGGGCTATTATAAATGGTACTGTTTTCCTGAGTCCCTTTTCACAGTCCTCTTTATTGATGTATAGGAATCCAACTGATTTTTGTATGTTTATCTTGTATCCTGCTACTCTGCTGAATCTATTAGTCCCAGTAATTTTCTCATGGAGTCTTTTGGGTTTTCTATATGTAGTAGTATATCATCCACAAATAAGGACAGTTTTACTTCTTCCTTCCCAATTGGATGCCCTTTATTTCTTTTTCTTGCCTTATTGCTCTAGCTAGGGCTTCCAGCACAATGTTAAATAGGAGTGGTGATAAAGGGCAACTTGTTTTGTTCCTGTTCGCAAGGGGGATGTTTCCAGCCTCTCTCCATTAAGATCGATGTTGGCTGTTGGTTTTGTACAGATGCCCTTCATTATGTTGGAGAATTTCCCTTCTATAGCTATTTTATTGAGAGTTTTTTTTTTTTTTTTAACAGGAATGGGTGTTGGACTTTGTCAAATGCGTTTTCTGCATCAATTGAGATGATCATATGATTCTTTTATTTTATTTATGTAGTGGATTATGTTGATTGATTTTCTTACTTTTTTTTTTTTTTGGCTTTAACAAAGAGAAATTTATTTCTTCACAGTAAAGAAGGCTAAAAGTCCAAATTCAGGGCATCAGCTCTCTGTTGGCCTTCTCATCAATGTTTCCCTGGACTAGGAGCTTCTCCACGCAGGCACCCCGGGTCCAAAAGACACGTTCTGCTCCTGGCACTGCTTTCTTGGTGGTATGAGGTCCCCCTGTCTCTCTGCTCACTTCTCTCTTTTATCTCTCAAGAGATTGCCTCAGGACACAATCCAATCTTGTAGATTGAGTCCTGCCTTACTAACACAACTGCCGCCCATCCTTCCTCATTAACATCATAGAGGAAGGATTCACGACATATAGGAAAATCACACAATACCAGGAATCATGGCCCAGCCAAATTGATACACACATTTTTTGGGGGACATAATTCAATCCATGACATTCCACCATTTGGCCGCAAAAAAATATTACATCCTTGCAACATGGGAAACATATTCACCCCTATCATATCATAGCAGAAGTCTTAACTCTAAGCCCAAAATCCAAAAACTCCTCTTCATCTGTGAAATCTAGAATACAAGTTATCTGCTTCCAAAGGTACAATGGCAGAATGGGCACAAGCTAGACATTTCCATTACAAATGGAAGAAACTGGAAGGAAAGAAGGGATAACAAGCAAGTCAACAGAACACATTACATTAGCCCTCAAGGCTTTGAAAATAAAACTCTGTTCTCTGAGACAATTTACACAATAGCCCTGCCCTGCAGACTCTAGGTATTGGCCACTGTCTCCGGATTCTGAATGGAGACCCCTCAGCCCTGGGCTTCAGCTCCGCCTTCCAGGCCCACTGGGACAGCAACTCCGCTCCCGCTGCTTTAGGCACAGCATTCTCCTAGTCCATCGGAGTGACAACTCTACCCTTAGAAACACCAGAGGCCATGGCTCCACGCTTCGAAACCCCTGAGGTCATGGCCATACCTTCTGAGACTGAGGCAGCTCAGCTCTTGTGTTCCTTGTTTCTTCAGCTTCTGCTTGCCCACATCTGCCCTACTGGGGCAAGTGTTCCAAAGCTCCGTAGCTCTGCCAATAAGTGCCCGGAGGCACTCCACTCCACCAGAAAGCCTTGTGTGCACAGGCACTCAGCTCTCTGCTCCGTGGGTTGGCAAGACTAGCTCCACCGATTAGTGCCCGGAGGCACCCCACTCCGCCAGGAAGCCTCCTGCGCACAGGCACTCAGCACTCTTGCTCCGTGGGTCGGCTCCAGCACCATCTCACACTGGTCTCCTGGTTCTGGTGCTGTTGGTTCTCTGCCACTGCCGCTTCTCTGCTGTTACAGGTTCTCTGCTGCTGGTGGTCCTTTGCAGCTGCCACTGTTCTATCCATTCACAGTTTCAAAACCACTCCCACATTTTCGGTATCTGTTAGAGCAGGACCCTACTCTCGGTACCAAATTCTGTCTTACTCATCTAGGGCTGCTATAACAGAAATATCACAAGTGGTTGACTTTAACAAAGAGAAATTTATTTCCTCACAGTAAAGTAGGCTAGAAGTCCAAATTCAGGGCGTCAGCTCCAGGGAAAGGCTTTCTCTCTCTGTCAGCCTTTTCGTCAGTGTTCCAGAGTAGGAGCTTCTCTGCGCAGGGACCCCGGGTCCAAAGGATATGCTTTGCTCCTGGCACTTGTTTCTTGGTGGTATGAGGTCCCCATGTTGATTGATTTTCTAATGTTGAACAATCCTTGCATACCTGGTATGAATCCCACTTGGTCATAGTGTATTATTTTTTTGATATGATGCTGAATTCTATTGGCTAGAATTTTGTTGAGAATTTTTGCATCTATATTCATGAGAGATATTGGTCTTTAATTTTCTTTTTTGTGGTGTCTTTGCCTGGTTTTGGTATCAGCGTTATGCTGGCTTCATAGAATGAATTCAGAAGTATCCCTTCTTTTTCTATGTTCTGAAATAGTTTGAGTAATACTGGTGTAAGCTCTTGTCTAAATATTTAGTAGAATTCTCCATTGAAGTCATCTAGGCCAAGGCTTTTTTTTGTTTCTTTTTTTTTTTTTTTTTAACTACTTTTTCGGTTGGAAGATGTTAAGCTTTTTGACAGAGGATTTACCACTGATTCTTCCAGGCAGTTAAAGGCATTGCAATGCAGGATCGGGTTACCCCATTTCCAAAAGAGAGAGGATTCAAGGCTAGGTTTCAATCCTGGGAAGAATGGTCGTCTTTCAGTTTTATTCCTAGAGGGAATCCCTTCAGAGTCCCAAACCAAAGCATAAGAAGTTTACCCCAGAATTGGTAAATGCCCCCAAAGAAAAGTAACCCCAAATGCTGATTTACTACTTTAGATTTTCTTCATCTTTAGGTCTTGGCTTCGTAATTCCTCATTATCTTGTTAGCTAACCAACAACTTTGAACAGAAAAGCATAGTCGAAAATCCTAGTCTGTCATTGCCAGAAGTAAACATATGCGAACAGTTTTAAAATCAAGTAATTTTAACTCATAATCTTTTATTGGACTCTCACTTTTTTTTTTAAATTGTGCTTTAGGTGAAATTTTACAGAGAAAATTAGTTTCTTATTCATCAATTTATACACAAATTGTTTTGTGACATTGCAATAGAATCTCACATTTTGAGGGATGTGATATTTCTTTGATAAAACTGCTGTAATTAATACAGTTGGGATTAAAGAAAGCATGAGTGGGCCATTCTTGTCAGGTTGTTATAAGGTTAATACTAGTTTTTTAATGTGAATTTGGAAGATTCCCTTTTCAATGTTATTAGACAGATTTAATAACATAGGAATTATCTATACCTTGACGATTTGATAGCCTTTTGTTATAAAATCATTTTGACAAGTACTCGTAAGGAGGATTGTTGACAACTTTTTCAATTTCTTCTATTAATATTGGCTTATTTAACCTCATTATGGGTCAATTGTGTTTATACTCCAAACTCGTTGCTGTCAAGTCGATTCCAACTCACAACGACCCTATAGGACAGAATAGAAACCCTAGGAGCAGCTGGTGGATTCAAACTGCTAACCTTTTCATTAACCACTGCGCCACCAGGGTCCACATTTATACTATTTTCTTATGTGATTATTTTATAAAAATTTTATTGCGTGTATTTTAGTCATTTTAAAATCTCCTCTGAATCTGTTATGATATTATTCTCAATATTTACAAAGCTTTATCTCTACCTTTATTTTTTTATTACCCTTTCCTTGTTTAAACTTGACTTGCTTAGCCTTAACTGGGGCTACTTTACTGTCTTTTTAAAGAACCAGTTCTCAAATACTAATGAAAACATGATATATCAAAACTAATGAGATGCACCCAAGTGATTTTAGAGGTAAATTTGGTTTTAATTGCTTGTATTATGAAAAAATAAAGCATAGATATGAAAAAATAGCATAAGGATGAAATCAGAAGAAATAAAATAGAAGACAAATGTATAATAAGAGAATCAAAAAAGTCAAATATTTATTCTTGGGAAAGATGAATAAATTTGATGAACTTCTGGAAAGACTGATCAAGGAAAAAGAGAGAGAGAAGGCACAATTTATCTAAAATAGAATAGACAGTTACCTGGATAGATCTTTCTCTGGTACAGAACGTGAAGATATTTATGTCCCGTATGGATACTCACCAAAGAGTTACCACAGTGGAGGAGGATCTTAATAATCAAAGAAGGGGTAGTGCTTTGTTCTCAATGGCATAGACATTTACCATGGACTTGGATTTGCCTTTTTTTCCTATAATGCTTCTAACAAAACTGCCATCTATGGACTTACAAAATGCTTTACCACAATGGTATTCCACAAAGTATTGCTTCTGGCCAAGGAACTCATTTTACAGTAAATGAAATACAACTTATGCTCATGGAATTCACTGGTCTTACCATATGCCCCCAACACCCTGAAGCAGCTAGTCTAACAGAATGGGTGGAATAGGATTTTAAAAGCTCAGTTACAGTACCAGTTGGGTTCTCATGGGGTTGAGAATCAAGGGGGTAAAAATGGGAGTGGCTCCTTTTACTATTGCCCCTAATGGCCTGCTAGTAAAATTTTGACTTCCCATCCTCACAACTTTCAGCTTTGCTTGTCTAGAAGTGTTAGATCCAAGAGAGGAATACTTCCACTAAGAGATACTGCAATGATTCCATTAAACTGGAAGTTGTTACTGCCATCTGGTCACTTTGGGCTCCTCATGCCAGTAAATCAACAGGCAGATAAAGTTTACTCTACTAGTTGGGATGACTGATCCTGACCATCAAGTGGAAATTGGGATACTACAACCCAATCAGGCAAGAAGGAGTATGTCTGGAATGCATTCTCCCTGTGGCACCTCTTGGTACTCCTGTTACTGTCAATTTCCTCCTTCAGTTTCTAGACTCTTGGATTAGGTTTGTGTTCAGCTCTGTGACAGGGTTCTAGCTTCTTCTCCAGGAGACCCATGGAAGTTGGGAGTTAGGAGGCAATGAGAGACCAGTAGTGTTCCATTCTATCATTATGGACTCCACTCATCCCCACAGGTTCCAGTTTATCTTTGCTTCCCTATTTCATATCCCTCTTCCCTTCCCGACTATCTGCTCTGCTGACTACTGGCAGCAATAAGAAACTCTGCTCCCACAACTGCATAATGTCAGTTCCTTATAAAGTGAAACCTGTGAGAGCCGGAACTCAACGGGACTGCCTTGTTTTTTCCAGGTCTTGTAAGTTTTCCACTTTCGATAGGGTGCAGTCTTACTATTCTTGCTCATTTTAGTGGAAAATATCTGAGTTTCCTTCTCTGACAGTTTTCTGCCTTACACATGTTCTGGTTTTCAAAAGTTTTACTGTAATAAATCCCTTATTACACATGTATGTTACTAGAAGTTCTGCTTCTCTGATTGAAGCTGACTAATACGCATACCTACATTTCTGACTTGTTCTAACTTTTCTTTCCTGATTCCTCCTGCTGGTCCTCATGTGTTCATGTTCTCTAAGGTTATAACATTCAACTTCTTATTTTTATACTTTCTTATGTTCTTCCCAGACAACCTCATTATCATTGTATTAACTCTTACCTATATGTCTTTTTAAATTGTACTTCCAGCCCATATCTCACTCTTGAACTCAAGAATTATGTTTCTGCCTGCCTTCAGAGTATCTCCAATTGGATATTCCATAGGTATCCTAGACTCAACATTTCCAAAAATGAATTTATATTGCTGACCTTGATAGGTGGTACCACTGTGTACTCAGTAACCTAAGCAATATGCCAGTATCGATTGCAGCACTTACCATAAAGCTTTGTAATAATTATGCATCTGCAAGCCCTCTAGACTACAAAGTGTTGAAGAAAGACATCCATGTATTATTCTTGTTATCCAAAGCACTCACAACAATGAACAGTGCATAGTAGGCACTCAATATATATTTATTTAATGATTAAATACATGAATGAACAAATGACTGACTAAATGGATTAATAGAAAAAGATAGAAATTGCAAAGACATAATAAATGGCAACATAGAAGAGAAATAGAACATAGATATTCTAAAAAAGTTTATAATTTGAAGATCTAGCTATTTGGTATAATATTCTAAAAACTGTAAAATACACCATTTTCCTAAAATGTTATTTAACCAGAAGGTGTCATTTAAAAGAAGTACTGCTTTTAAAATTGGGGAGTTTCTCTGCTTTTTAGTAGTCACTGAATTTTGTACACAAAGTGCTTCAGGTATTTAATTTAAACTGATGACAGTATATGAAGCTTTGAGATTTACAACAGTGAAAGTAAACTTTCACAGACCAAAAAATGTTTTCATTTTTCTATTAGAAATTTTATAATTACAGTTTATGCCAAATAACCAAATACTCGTGAAAGAACATACTTGTTTTTAGATTAAGGATAGCTGCAGAATCCTTATTAAAAACTGAAGGTGCAATCTGTGTTTGTGTTATCAGAAAAACAACTCCAGCTGTCAATTTATCTACTAGATAAACAATTAAATGCCTACATGCAAACAAAATAAAAATATAAGATTCTATCTTCTATTTGCATTAATATAATTGTATTCCTTGGCCCACTTATCAAATTATTCCTCTCTAAAGAAACTATTTCTTTACCATCACACATTAATAACAACATATAATCACTAAAACTTCCAGAATTTTCTATGTGTGAATACAGGAGGAAATCCTTTTTCTTGAATGCAATTGATTTGCTGCACAGTTTTTTAGAACTGTTCACTATACAACTTAACATTTCATTGGACAATATTTATAGTTTTTTTTGTACTCTAAAATTGTTTACAATATTAAATCAAGCAAAGACTCAAAGAAACAAGACATTCAGAGGGTACAAGTCTCAGATTGGGATGGCAAAATATTTCTCCAATTTATTAAGATATTATGCCTTACAGTTGTTTTACAAAAGTTTTTAATTAGTCTTCACTAGTGAAAGGATAAATCCCCAAATCTAAAATTCTCAAAAATTTAGGTTAAGCTATTTTTTTTTTCCATTTTTGTTTCCAAACTACCCCCAAGGTCCCATCACATTGAACTCATATCAATTCCTCCCACACTCTATGCACGTATGCTATGAAATTTTACATTTCTCTGCCTCTTTCAGGCTACTTTACTTTATGTACATGGAATGGAATGCTTACCTTTTTTTTGTTTGTTTGTTTTGCTTCATCATTCTGGAAAGTCCAATATAATGTCACAGTCTTCATAGGTCCTGTGGTGTTACTTCTTTTTGTATTACCAGTATATTTACTTTTGCACAACTTCATTGGCCAAGACTGACATCAACAGGAGGACAAAATATAATTTTTCCCATTAAGGACATTAAAATTTGTGAACAAAAAGACAGTCTACCAGTCTGCCCTTCTGATCACAATCATTCAGATCTCCTCCTTTCCTTTCTCAAAACACATTATCCTCTTCCCCAAGGGAGATAACCTAAAAGTCCTACCCTGTCATTATTTCCAGCTCAGAGTCTGTGATGGTTAATGTTACGTGTCAGCTTGGCTAGGCCATGATTCTCAGTGGTTTGGCAGACATTATGAAATCCTTCTCCATTTTGTGATCAGATGTGAGCAGCCAATCAGTTGGAAGGAAAGTTTCCTTGGGGGTGTGGCCTGTATCCTATATATATATATGAATATTCTGACAAAGCTCGCTTTCTCTTTCCAATCCTGCATTCGTCTTGTTATCCTCTGATCTCTGGTTCTTGGGATGAGAAGCCATCAGCCTGCTGCCTGACTTACAAATTTTGGATTCACCAGCTCCTGCAACCCTGTGAGCCAGCAGCCTGCCATCTGACCTGCAGATTTTGGGTTTGTCAGCCCCTGCAATGATGTGAGTCAGGAGAAGCCTCCAGCCTGCCACTTGACCCACAGATTTGGGACTCGTTGGTGGTTAAGCGCTCAGCTGCTAACCAGGTTGGTGGTTTGAACCCACCAGCTGCTCCACAGGAGAAAGATATGTCAGTCTGCTTCTGTAAAGACCACAGCCTTGGAAACTCTATGGGGCTGTCCTATAGGGTCTGTCCTATAGGGTCGCTATGAGTCAGAATCGACTTGATGGGAACGGGTTTGGTTTTGTTGGTTTAGTCTCCACAATTTCATGAGCCATTTCCTTGAAATACATCTCTCTTTATATGTTTATATATATGCTTTACTGGTTTTGTTCTTTTGGAGAACCCAGTCTAAAACAGAGCCCATGATCCATGAGTGATGCTGTAGTCTGTATAATAGTTCCGGATAGGTCTGCTCTTGATCTGGAGACCTATGAAGTAATAAAGACAAGGTATTTGCCCCTTCAGCACACAAAATACAATGGTGGAACAGGTCTTGGATAACCACAACGAATGATCCTACTCAAAGAGGGAAAGAATGGGAGACACACGCTAGTCCTGAAACGTCACTGGGCAGAAGTTTGTGCTGTCTGCAGGTAGGGAATATTCCTTGACTGGGCCCTAAATTTGCTATATGGGGATCAGTTGGAGTCCCGCTTTCTCTGTGGCTCTTGCTTTACCCTCAGGAGGTGTTGCCTTAGATCCACCTAATGAGGGCGTTATTAGAGAATAGGCCTTTCTTGTAGGATAAGCACTTCTTACCATCTGTTTCTCACCTCCAGAAGATTGAAGATCCCAAGAATCACTTCACATCTGAAACAGCTGTAATGTCTTTAAGCTAGGCTGATAATTATTTTAACAGTATTTAATCTGGTCATCTTCATGCACCAATGGCCACACCCACAATTTTTTCTGAGACACACTTCTTTCTTTCTCTACACTTAATTTCAGGAGCCCTGGTGACACAGTGGTTAAGCACTCAGCTGCTAACCAAAAGGTTGGCAGTTTGAACCTACCAGCTGCTACCCAGGAGAAAGATGTGTCAGTTTGCTTTTGTAAAGATTTACAGCCTTGGAAACCCTATGGGGCAGTTCTACTCTGTCTTATAGGTTGCTATGAGTCGGAATGGACTGGACTGCAATTGGTTTGGTGTTTTTTTTTGGACCACATCAGCTTTTGGTGGGAGAGCCACACCCTTATCTCCTTGCCCTTAGACTTTAAAATTGTCCAGTTGAAAGGATTTACTGGAGACACCTCAACCTATTGACATGTCTTAACAAAGGTGTGATGGTCACATTCTTTATTGGATCATTACCTAGAGGCTGAATTTTAATTGACCTTTATAGCCAAATGCCTCCTCACTTTTATCTTATACAGGCTGAAGATGAGAATCAGTTGCATCTTCCAACTATACAAGTCTCCAGACTTCTAGATGCATAACTTCCTGTCATTATAGATTGCAAACTGGCCAATTATTTTCTGAATCTATCTCTTTATTGTACTATCTTGTCAACTATAGCCAATAGTGACTGACACAGGCTGCTAACAGTCTTTGCTTGCTATTTTACATTTACCATAATATATGATCTCATTTTCCTCTGCTATCCATCTCATCATCTCAAAGTAAAGTATTACAATGACATGTGCAAAGACCTGGAGATAGAAAACCAAAAGGGAAGAACATGCTGGGTATTTCTGAAGCTGAAAGAACTGAAGAAAAAATTCAAGCCTCGAGTTGCAATACCAAAGGATTCTACAGGGAAAATATTAAATGATGCAGGAAGGACTACACAGAGTCATCATACCAAAAAGAACTGGACAACATTCAACCATTTCAGGAGATAGCATATGATCAGGAACCAATGGTACCAAGGGAAGATGTCGAAGCTGCACTGAAAGCACTGGCGAAAAACAAGCCTCCAGGAATTGATGGAATACCAACTGAGATGTTTCAACAAACAGATGCAGCTCTGGAAGTACTCGCTCATTTATGCCAAGAAATTTGGAAGACAGCTACCTGGCCAACTGACTGGAAGAGATCCATGTGTATGCCTATTCCCAAGAAAGGTGATCCAACCAAATGCGAAAATTATCAAACAGTATCATTAATATCATGTGCAAGTAAAATTTTGCTGAAGATCACTGGAAAGCAGCTGCAGCAGTATATCGACAGGGAACTGCCAGAAATTCAAGCCAGATTCAGAAGAGGACGTGAAACCAGGGATAACATTGATGATAGCAGATGGATGTTGGCTGAAAACAGAATTCAAGAAAGATGTTTACTTGTGTTTTATTGACTATGCAAAGGCATTTGACTGTGTGGATCATAACAAATTATGGATAATACTGTGAAGAATGGGAATTCCAGAACACTTAATTGTGCTGATGAGGAACCTACACATAGATCAAGAGGCAGTCATTTGAACAGAACAAGGGGTTATTGTGTAGTTTAAAGTTAGGAAAGATGTGCATCAGGGTTGTATCCTTTCACCATGCTTATTCAATCTGTATGCTGAACAAATAATTCAAGAAGCTGGACTATATGAAGAAGAACGGGGCATCAGGATTGGAGGAAAACTCATTTACAACCTGCAATATGGAGATGATACAATCTTGCTTGCTGAAAGTGAAGAAGACTTGAAGCACTTACTGATGAAGATCAAAGACCACAGTGTTCTGGATGGATTACACCTCAATATAAAGAAAACAAAAATCCCCATAACTGGACGAATAAGCAACATCATGATAAATGAAGAAAACACTGAAGTTGTCAAGGATTTCATTTTACTTGGCTCCACAATCAACACCCATGGGAGCAGCAGTCAAGAAATCAAAAGACACATTGTGCTGGGCAAATCTGCTGCAAAAGACCTCTTTAAAGTATTAAAAAGTAAGATGTCACCTTGAAGACTAAGGTGTGCCTGACCCAAGCCATGGTGTTTTCAATCACCTCACGTGCATGTGAAAGCTGGATGATGAATAAGGAAGACTGAAGAACTGACCCCTTTGAATTGTGGTGTTGGTGAAGAACATTGAATATACCACGGACTGCCAAAAGAACGAACAAATGTGCCTTGCAAGAAGTACAACCAGAATGCTCCTTAGAAGCAGGGATGGCAAAACTACATCTCACGTACTTTGGACATGTTATCAGGAGGGACCAGTCCCTGGGAAGGACATCACGCTCAGTAAAGTAGAAGGCCATCGAAAAAGAGGAAGGTCCTCAACGAGATGGATTGACACAGTGGCTACAACCATGGGCTCAAGCATAACAACGATTGTGAGGTTGGGGCAGGACCGGGCAATTTTTCATTCTGTTGTACACAGGGTCGCCATGAGTCAAAACTGACTTGATAGCACCTAACAATAACAACAACACCCATCTGATGTATTTTGGGTCAGGCACGCCGGCTTCCCTTGAGCACTTTTTTTATCCCAAAACCATTTTTCTTGCCATTTGGAATATTCTATCCCCAGATCTTCACTAGTTTGCCTTTCTTTTCACTTAGGTTTTATTTCAAATATTACCTCCTCAGAGGGACCCTTCCTGTCCACTCTGACTAAAGAAAACCTTTATTCCTCACCCCTCTCATGTCATTCTCTCTCATTATACTGTTTTATTTGCTTGTCATTATCTAAAATCATCTTAATTATTGTTTGTCTTCCCCAACCAGCATCTTGTGAGATGAAATGACTTGCTTTATTAGCAAGTGAGATATGAGAAGTAACATGTTCTATGTACCGGCAGAAGCTTTAAAATCCAACATGTGCTGTGTTCTCTTTCTCTCTGCCACATCTCTTCCATTAGGGCAGAACAATTTTCTTGTTCATGGCCATATTCCCAGTGACTAGAGCAGTGCCTGTTGCAGAGTAGGTACTTAAATATTTACTGAATGAATGAAAAGACACCAGTCTTCATAAGCTTCAATTTCCATCAATAAACAGAGTCCTAAATTTATTCCTCTAGTCTATGAGTCAGAATCAACTCGATGGCAATCGGTAGTCTAGATCTAAGGAGCCCTGGTGGTGCAGTATGTCAGCGCTTGGCTAACAAAAGGTTGACAATTTGAACCCACCAGCTGCTCCAAGGGAGAAAGACGTGACAGTTGGCTTCTGTAAAGATTACAGCCTAGGAAACCCCATAGGGCAGTTCTACTCTGTCCTAGAGGGTTGCTATGAGTTGGAATTCGACTCGACAGCAATGGGTTTTTTTTTTTTGGTTTAGTCTAGATCTCTCTTCTAACTCACAGAAATCCATTTGCATTTTATATAGGTACTTACCTACCTTCTCTAGTGTTTCTTGTCTAAACAAATGGCATCAACATCCACACAGCTGGTCTAAACTGAACCTCTGAAATCGTCCTCGACTCTCCCTCACATTACTTTCCCCACTTTCAGCAATCACTAAGTCCTATGTTTGGAATCTTTTCTTAATCATCACATTTCCTACACTAGTCCAAGTTAGCATTATCTGTCACACGGACTATTGCAAAAGACCTTTAAACGTTCCACATTTCGTGCTATCCCTTCGAATCTATTCTTTTTTAGACAAAGCAATCATTCAAAACCAGACATCATGTGTTAGCTTAACTTCCCAATGTTCTCTGCATACAACTCATGATTTTTAAATGTTCACTGGCCCAGCAGGTCTGATCCCTGGCTTGCTCTCTCTTCAAGATCCAGCTATACCAGATCTCCCTTAGCTTCTCAAAAGGTCTAACTTCAGATCTTCACATGTACAAAATGCCCTGTACACCAGCATCCTCCGTTTTCACCTGGTTAATGTCTTCGTCTCCTCCGGGCCTATCTAGCATAACTGTTACTTTTTATATTTTTGGAGGAGGCTTCTCCTACTCTTCCTACTCCCAAGTGTGATCGTTTGGTGAATACATTGGACATTGTCAGGTTTACCATCGTTATCTCCAGCGCCTTATCATAAACCCTGTCCCACGTAAGACTTTTCAGTAAAAGAAAATTGAAGAGTGAAAATTGGATTGGGGTAGTGAAAAAGACCGTTGAAAATACATTTTAAGAAGGCAATTTCGGGACCAAGGGCAGGGAATGGTGGCATGTCGCACAAGTCTTCATAGCGATGAACATTTCATCGAAGACCAGGAACTGAGGGATTAGAGAACACTGACAGGGCCATTGCCATCTTTAAGTCATTTACTAGTTCTTAGCGACAGCCTAAGACAGGAAGCAGCTGCAGTCTTTTTAAACCGCAGCCGCTGACCTTAGCAGCAAGAGACCCGACCTACCCTCCAGGCGCCTGGCGCTCGGCCGCCAGAAGCGCGGCGCAGTTCCCTCTGCGGCGGTCAGGGCCGGCCGGCGCGCGCCCGGCACGCGCGCCCCCAGCGCCTCAGCGCGCGGACCCGGTTTGCAGGCGCTGCGCGAGCGGCCCCAGTTGCCGGAGCGCGCAGCTCGCTCGCCCGCTCGCCCGCCCATCCATCCTAGCCATCAACGCGTAGCCTACCGGCAAAGTGCCTGTCTTGTCAATCGAAAGGTCCTAGTTGCCACGCAACAAATTACCCATCATAAATATACATAGCACAGGAATGAACAGTGTTGCGCTTTGAAGTGGAATAGTGATGGTCGGGCCAGGTTAGGGCGGACACGTGGGGAACTGGATCAAAGCAGGCACTTCTAAGGACAGCCGCATCCGGGTCCTCCTGCCGCAGGCTGCCCCCCGAGCCAGGGGTCCTTCAGGTAGGAGGTACTGGGTGACTTTGGATGCCCGTAGATACAGGCTGCGTAGAGTGGTAGGTTCTGTGTGGGCCAAGTTAGTTCTGTCTTTCCGCACCTGAGGCCTCTGCCGCAAACATGCTCCGCCAGATCATCAGTCAAGCCAAGAAGCACCCGAGCGTAAGTTCCCGACTCTTATTGTCCTCAAATGTTAAAATTGTGTCGGTGTGCGGTTGCTTCCGTCCCCCCGGGGAGCTTTTTCTTTCACAGCCACATAGGTTTCCTCGGGGCGAACCCTGTCTTCCCTTGTGCTGGCCTCCGCGTTCACCCGAGGCCCTTGAGCTCTGACAGTCCACGCCATGCGTTGAGGAATTTTGGCTGGGAGGCGGAAGGTAATGGACAACTACGAGGAAAATAAACTAGGGCACGTTGGAACAATCTAGTGGCCTCGCCCTCTTGCAGGTTGGTCGGGCCAAGAGGGATCGGTGTGCCCTGTGTGGGTTAGAGACCAGCAAAGATCAGGTTCTCTTGTTCTGCCGCTTAGGATTTTTTACTTACCGCATTGCAGCTCTAGGCCTTATGGCAAATATGAGGGAGGGGTCCATGATTTTGGAATCTTCATTTTGTCTTGTCCTGGCATTTTGAGGCGTTTGGTAGCTCAGAATTTAATTGCAATGAAGTTATTTTGTGTCTCTCATTTTTTTCCCCAACGCAAGAACATGTTGTGGGTCTAAAACTCAATTAAGTGGTCTTTAATCTTTATTTTAAAAACTCAATTCGCTAAATTGTAGCAGACATTGGTAGCAATACATTTTCAGAGATTATGCCTTAAGCCAGTATTTGTAATAGGTGTGGTTCTGTTTACTTATTTGGACTGCCTATTTCACAGATTTTGTTTTTTCATACATTTGTATGGAGGAAGGCCTTAGTAATTTGCAGGCAACCTGGTTTTCAAGTCTAGAGATAAAAGAAGCCGGGAAATTTAATGAGAATGGTGTATAAATAGAGAGGTGAATAAGATATGATACCTTTTTTTGAATTTTGAAATTTGAATATAATTTGCTCCACATTAAAGGTCAGACATTTAAACCAGAATCATTTTCACAATGTTTTGGGAATTCCATGTCTTTCTTTTGAACACAGTTATAAGAAATCTTGCCTCAGTGTAAGATTTTAAGAGAAGATCACAAAATAGCAATTTGAGGTTAGGGAATCAATGTGTAGAAATTACTGTAGCTCTCTTTTGCCAGTTACGTAGGTATTTGAAGATGGCTGTTGATTGATTCTTGTCTATTTTGTGTTTGGTTTTAGTTGATACCTCTTTTCATATTTATTGGAGCTGGAGGTTCTGGAGCAGCACTGTATGTCTTGCGTCTGGCAGTGTTTAATCCAGATGTCAGGTAAGTACTTAAAAATGTTTAGAATGGTGATGGTTTATCAAGCTAGTTTAGGAGGCACAGTCTTTCTAGGGAGGTAATATCAACTAGTAGAACCTGAGTTTTATAGTCTTGCAATAAGTTCAGATCCCAGTTCTGCTGTTACTTACTTTTCTTGTTTCTCATTGATAAAGTAGAACTGCTAATACCTACTTTGTAATGTGAGGATTGAGATAACAACAATTGTTTTTATAAAATACTTAATCATGGTTCCTGGCACATGTAAATGTTTTAACAGATGTTAGTTCTCTTTCATTTTTCCTACTGCTAGAATAATGATGTGGCTAATTTTTTTTTCCGTTTGCCTGCTTTTCCACGGTAGGAAATGTGTCTTTTTGCAGTTGGAAAACAAAGGCAAAGAGATGATTGATTTCTCATTATTTTGTGCATTTTGCTATATCTCACTTTGTTGATGAAATAAAGTTTTAGTAAAGGCTGGGTATAAAGTGTTCTGTGACAGAGATAGAGCAAGGACAACTGCCCGTAGAGGCTCTGTGTTCTATCTTTTTTTCTAATTGATTACATGGGATTGCTTATTATAGATTCTGTCTCTGTTTTAACTCCATAATGAAATTTATACCCTGCTCTACCTAATAGAAAATGAGATTGATCTGTTCAAACTGTTAGCTTTTTAGAAAGTACAGAACACTTTTAAATAGTGTCTTACAAGATAATCTTTTATTCTGTTTAGTTGGGACAGAAAGAATAACCCAGAACCATGGAATAAACTGGGTCCCAATGATCAATATAAGGTAAGCTTCAAAATTGCTGGGAAGTATATTTTAATGAATTTTGTCATGGGATAGTTTTCCATGAAATTGAATATACAAGTAAAATTCCACTATAATGAACTTAGAGGGGCTGCTTGCTTGTCCTGTGAAATTAAAATGGCATATTATATTTTTTTCTAGGGGTTTTATTCCCAGTCTTTGGATCTTGAATGTGAAATCAAGATAATGTCTCCATTTTACTGATTAGACTAAGAGAAAAAGCGAGATGGTATAGCTATCATTTCCCATTTTCTTAGTTCTTCGATAGTCTAGCGCAGTGGTTTTCAAATTTCAGTGTATATAGGCATCACTTGTAGAGCTTCTTAAAGCAGATTCTTCAGCTCCACACTCAAAGATTTTGATTCAGATGGTCTGCTGTGGGGCCTGAGAATTTGCATTTGCAACAAGGTTTCAGATGATGCTAATGCTACTGGTCCACGTTTAAGTAGCAGTAACCTAGTGTGGATGGTTTGGTTGTCTATCTTGTTGGTTTTGTTGAAATATTTCAGGTGAGGATTTGTAGGAAGAAATGTAAGTCAGTTGAAACTTAAATTTTACCACAAACCTTTTAGATATACCTTTTAACATCTTCCCTGAAGAGTGGTCTGTGGAACTACCCTTCCAAGGAGTGGTTTCATGGATTGGGGCTATTCATTGATTCCCCAAACATAACCTTCCTTATGTGTAAATCTCTGTGCATACAAAGACCTAGCCCTTGAAATGTTGGGAAAAAGGCGTTTGTTCTGGTGGTAATTTCCACTAAGGAATGCAAATGATATTTGTTATATGAGTGCTTGGTAATGTTATTTTTAAAAAACAGCTTTATTGAGATATAATTCACTATACGATTCATCCATTTAAAGTGTATAATTCAGTGACTGAGTGTATTTGTAGAGTTGCATATCCAGTACCACAATCAATTTTAGAACATTTACATTACACTAAAAAGAAACCGTGCACCCCTTAGCCATCTCCCCCAACACTAGGCAGCCACCAGTTTACGTTGTCTATAGATTTGTCTGTTTTGGACATTTCATATAAATGGAATCATGTAATATATGATCCTTTGTGACTCATTTATTTTGCATAGTGTAATGTTTTCAAGGTTCATATATATTGTAGCATGTTAATACTTCATTTGTTTTTATTGCTCTATAATATTCCATTGTATGGGATAGACCACATTTTATTTACCCACTTATCAGTTGATGGACATTTGAGTTTTTTTACTTTTTGGCTGTTATGAATAATGTTGCTATGAACATTCATGTACAAGTTTTTATGTGGACATACATTTTCATTTCTCTTGGGTAGATACCTAAGAGTAGAATTGCTAGCACTGGAATTGATGGATTGTATAGTAATTCTATGTTTAACTGTTTGAGGAACTGCCAGACTTTTCCAAAGTGGTCGTACCATTTTCCATTTCCACCAGCAGTGTATGAAGGTTAGATTTCCCAACGTCCTTCCAGCACTTACTATTGTCTGTCTTTTTGATTATAACCATCCTAGTAGTTTGAAGTGATAACTCATTGTGGTTTTGATAAGCACTTTCTTATGGCTAATGATGTTGAGAATCTTTTCATGTGCTTATTGGTCACTTGTCATCTTCTTTGGAGAAATATCTATTTAGATCTTTTGCCTGTTTTTTAATTGGGTTATTTGTCTTTTTTTATTGAGCTGTAATAATTTTTTATATAGCCTAGATACAGGTCTCCCATTTTATGGGTTATCTTTTCACTTTCTTGGTGTCCTTTGAAGCACAGTAAATCATTTTGACCATAATTTTATGTAGATTTATAATTTTTTTGTTTGCGACATAATTGGCATTCATTAGGAAAACAGTGCTCGGGCATAATAGGGCTGATGTTAAATCAAGATAGATTAGTCTTAAACACAATAAAGCTTACTCGAGGTCCAGTATGAGTCAGGCCCTCCTCCATCTTTTAGTTCTGCCATCTGGGACATGTGGCTTCTAGAATAAGATCGACACAAGGTGGAGAGGTCTGGAGGATCATGCAGGATATTTTTAAGGACCAAGATTGGAAGTGGCTTTTGTTACTTCTGCCCATATGCAACTAGACAGAACTTAGTCACGTGTCTCTCCCTGTGACTACGCAGGAGGCAGGGAAATGTTATTTTCCTCTGTGCTTAGAAGAAGGAAACAGTGAACAATAACATTACTTTGTCACAATATTTGCCCTTCTAGCGGCTGTACCATTTCATTCTTTCAATACATGAAAGAAATACCCCACTTTCTCAAAGGAAACAACTCAAAGTTCCATCCGGTTTTGAGTGTAGAAGCTTCAGGTGTTGTGCAGTTGACTCATGTTGGGATATAGTACATTTTAGTGTGAGAACTTGTCAATTAAAAGGACAGATTCCCCACAGCCATATATACAGTGCGGGGAGAAGCGGTATGGTGTAGGTACTGGCAGTAAACACTATCATTCAAAAAGGGGAAGAAAAGGAGACCGCACATCGATTGAGCAGACATTGTGAAAGCTTGCTGCCCCGCAGATAGTTGAGGTTTCTTGAGCGGGCCTGGATTCTGTTCTTTAAAAAGTTACATGTCCATTGTTCAGTGACATCTAGTTCTGTCATTGTTGGAGGAAGTAGAGCCTTCAAGCTTGTTTCCTTTCCAGAAGGTTGGAGACCCAAGGGTGGTTTTAACTGTAGTAGTCAGAGACTTCTTTAATTTCGGGCTCATGGTATTTTTGGCTGTTTCCTCAAAATTAAGCAGGCTTCTGATGAATTTTGCTTTTCCATGTGCCAGTAATCATATCCAAAATTTTCTCTGGAAGTAATTTTTTTGACTTCTCCATTTTTTGGCTTCTTTGTCCCCATTCTTTTTCATGAATTAATGGTGGCTACCTTGAGTTCATTACTCTTCTGGCAGTTTGTCGTACTGTGGTGACTTGTGTGTTGCTATGATGCTGGAAGCTATGCCATCGATATTTCAAATACCAGCACAGGTCACCCATGGTGGACAGGTTTCAGCAGAGCTTCCAGACTAGGACAGACTAGGAAGAAAGGCCTGGTGATCTACTTCCAAAGGTTAAGCAGTGAAAACCTTATGGATCACAACAGAACATTGTCCGACTCAATTGCTTTGGGCACATCATCAGAAGGGATCAGTCGTTGGAGGAGGGCATCATGTTTAATGAAATAGAGGGCCAGTGAGGGCGTGAGAGACCCTCAGTGAGAGGGATTGGCACAGTAACTGCGGTGATGGACTGGAACGTTGCTGGCCTTGGTCATTCCGGACTTGATTCCCTTTTATTTCTCCTGACAGGTTGCCCAGTTCTGTCTTTCATACCTTGGCAAACACAGCCAGCAATAACCACATGCACACCACTAACATCTGTTTTCCAGTCTTTTCTTACAGCTACAGGCTCTTTAGGGACATAATCTACCCTCTAAGTTATAGCAGGAAACCCTGGAGCTAGATGACAGTTTATCAAACATTTTGCCATTATGTAACATGATTCTTCATCTTTCCAGCTTTTAATACCTGTTTCGTAGCTACTCACAGCCCAGTCTGTGCCACAATGTTAGGTTTTTATTGTAATAACATTCCATTTCTGATTCACATGGCCTCATACTGGCATCACTTCTTTTGTGCTATGATACTCCAGGGTATTGGGAACTGACTTCATTGTCAGAATCATCTGGAGAGCTTTGTAGAGTACACATACCCAGTGACTCCTGTACACCCTTTGGTAGAAGGACCAAGGCCTGTTTTTGTTTGTTTTCTTTTTTAAAGTTCCTTGGGTGTGGAATCGTTTTATCTGGAATAGAATTATTTAAACAAATTTATAAAGAGAAACCGAAATCAGAATGCCTGTTTATCATTTTTTGAGGAAAAATGTAACATGCAGATCAGATGGCTTGTTTCAGCTTGGCCAGTGCATTTTTATTTGATTCTTGCAGGCAGATCTCTTTAGGGATTTGGAAGCCAAATTATAATCAGAATGATTGGGAAGCTTGGAATCAGCAAAGGGTGATAATTACCTTAAAAGTTGCTGTCATCAGCAGTGACAGCATCCATCTTCATCATGCAGGTATATCTGCTAAGGGGTTCTGAACGCTCATACAGTTTGGTCCTGGCACCTCATCTAGAGAGTGCTAAAAAGCAAATTGCCATTTTCTTTCTTTTGCTAATGCACCTTGGTATAGTGGAAAGTGCATGAGTTTAGAAGCTTGATCCTGCTGGTTGTTAATTAGTTCAGTGTTTGGCAAGTCATGTAACTTGGTCTTTAGTTGTTTCTTATAAAGTAAATGAATAGAGTTTTTGTAATAATTAAGATACACGTAAAACATCTAGCACAACATCTGGCATCTATCAGAAGAGTCCAAAAAAATGTTTATTTTCTTACTAGACAAATTGCATACCTTTCTGTAAGTATTCTTTCTAATATTTTGTTAGCACGTTAGAGGATAGCACAATTAGTTTCTTTAAAATCTTATTGTCTAGGTTCGCTCGCTTCTTAATACTGCCAAAAAAGAATACTACTTTATGGTTTAATCATAATTTTCTGTCTTTAAAATTCTGTGTATATATTTCAAGAATAACTTGGCAATACATTTTAGAACTTGATTATTTTTCTTTTAAAATGAAGTGAATCAATTAGATAAGCCGTTGAGGTATATTCTGAGAAATAAAGGTGTTTGAAAAAATAATGAATACAAATTTGTGGGTTTCTTGCTTAAAAACCCTAAAGAAATGTTGATGAATCTACAATTTCGGGAGAGGGGGAAGGATAAATAATACAGTCTTCAAGTAATTACAGCACAACTTCTTGTGGTGTTCCTTGGCACAAGAATGAGTAAACCTAAGATTATACTTTTGTTTGGGCTTACATACAAATCCTGAAATTCCTCGGCAGAAACTCTGGAGCAGTTTCAAATATAAATCATTAAGAAAAAAAAAGTTGCTGAGCCTTAGAGGGAGATTATTTTTAAAAGCAATTATAGTAAGGTTTATTTTAAAAAGTCATTCAGCTGAATATAAGGAACTTTTTTGAAATTTTAAACATGCAAAAATACAGTATTACTTAAAGGCGTTGTACCAGAAGTAGTCAGATTTCAGTTTGATATTGATTGAATCTGCATTAGGCCCACCATGAAATTAATCAAGCTTCTTATAAGTGAAAGAGAGAGAATAGAAAAACAAGCCACTGAGGTAAGCCAGTTTGTATCTGAAAAGTTAAATAAACCACATAACAAAGGATTAGCTTATGTAATCAACCTCTATTGGTTGCAAGATCTCTCCCAGCTAAATTACAGCAGTTAACTAACCAGACAGGGATAGTAATTCTGGGTATTCCTCCTGATAGAGTCACTTGCATACTTAGTAGAGATGGAAGTAAAAACTTAAAAGTACTGGAGGTATATATCACAAAGAATTATTATTCACTTTGAAATGTAAGAATTATTTATAGATTCTAACAGACTATTTGAACACTGCTCTTCTGATGTAGATTGAATATTTTTACTTTATCAAAACCATCATTAAAGTACTAGAATTTTTAGTATAGTGTTTTTGTTTGAATGACTTTTATGATGTTAAGTATTCATAGTAGAAAAATCATGCCTGTAATTGTTACTAGAAAACTAAATAAAGGTAATTCTAAAACTTATGTGTCATTTCCATATTTGATAGAGTATCTAAATTATCTTTTTTTTCTGTTCAAGTTCTACTCAGTGAATGTGGATTACAGCAAACTGAAGAAAGAAGGCCCTGACTTCTAAATGAAATGTTTTCCTATAAAGCTGCTTAGAATGAAGGTCTTCCAGAAGCCATCCGCACAATTTCCCACTTAACAATTAATCCCACTTAAGGATATATTTCTTCCCTAAGCGCACGAAATCATGTTGGGGTTTACACTGAATAATAAACATCTGAATCTTGATTTGTGTCTTTATTAAATGCTGAAATCTGCTCTGAAGTTTATAGCTAGCGTATAGGAAATTATTAGAGTTTAAAGAATTTCTTGAGTTTCTGTTTATTAGTATAATTTGAAAATAAGACTTCAGGCTGCTTTAATAAAACACTTTTATTTTGTCAAGAGGCCATTGGTAACTTCACTAGAAATAGAACTGGAAATCATGCAAAGGTAGATTGGGAAGAATACTCAGGCACCTCTGACATTGGCAAAATGGAAACTTCTGTTACTGGCTGATGTTGAAGAGTGTGCAGTTGTATAATAGTGGTTTTTGCCTTGTTCTCTTTGGTGAAGAGTTTTTGGGTTATTACTCTTCGTGGTCTCAGAATTGTAGGGAGTCCCTGATTTAGGACAGGGTTCCATTCCGATGACTCTGTTGTAAGTTGGTTCTGATGTTAGTTGAATACTTTGCTTTTTTTTAGTTTTCATTATTGCTTTTTATTATCAGTATCTTTATAAATCTGATCTTTATTTGTCTTTGGAGGTTGGAAAACATTACGTAATCTGCTCTGGTAGATATTCATCTTGTATTATCTTGTCCAGCCCATCCATGAATTCTTCAGCAGCTTCGACATTGGCACTTCCTGCTTCTCTAGTTATACACAAAGCCAAATTTGTGTTTGAAGCGATGAAACCAGCCCTTGTGGCATTTAAGTATTTGCAGCAGCCTTCTTGCTGTTCCTTCAGCTTTTCAAAAAAGGCTACATGCTTTTGTTTGAATCTTCAGTAAACTCATAGGAATCCTCTTCTGGATTTGATCTTTTATCCAAATCAACAGCTTCTTCATGTTGTGGATTGGTCCTTGCCTCTCTCTTGTTAAAATTGTCAATTTTATGCCAATCGCTCCTTTAACTGCCTCTGAAGTCCTGTTCTTAATGATTGTCAAAATGGTCAAATGAGACAGTCTTTCCTTGCGTGTTATTTCACCAACTTTTCTTTCCATTATCGTAGGCTTCAATGATTTTTGTATCCATGTCTAGAGCTTCCTTCACTTTATTTTTTGGATTAGAACTTCCAGTGGCATGAGTTATTTTGCTAAATGCATTTGAGATATAAGCAGTACAGGTAAAGTATGAGAGATGAACAGCTTGGCTTCAAATTAACTGAAGCTTCTGATGCTATGAAACGCTGAATAAGGTCACAGTATAGTCTTGGTCTACAGTGAAGTCCGCATCAGTGTCGTAACAATGAAGTTGGAGTTGTAACAGCAATCGAGAACATGCTCAGTTCAATTGTCATGTGTTTAGAGTTGAACATTACCCAAGTTTTTATCTGTAACAACTACTGACACCTATGTAGACCAGGCCATAGCCTGTTACATGTCACTGTTTTGAACAGTAAATCGTAACAGTGAACATCTGAGAATGATAACATCAGTAGATTATGCACTGCAACATTGTATGTAGTACATATTACGATAAGATGTACAGAAAAAGAAAAGGTTAGATACTGTTCGCTGTAACTTGAATACATCGTAAGTCAGGGACTACCTGTGGTTGCATTCTGAGTCCTTCACTGCTAACCATGGAACTAGTGGCCAAGAGATCCAGAGAACTGCTACTACTGAGTCTTGGCAGGTTTTCAAAGGCCAGGAAGTACATCAGTTTTATGGTGGGAAAAATGTGGGAGAGTTATCTTTTTTTAAAATGGGCTAGGGAATTGGAATTAGGTTGAAGAAAACGTTGACTGTTTGACATACATTTCATGGCTCAGACCTTTCAGCCGAGCCTTAATTGAGCCAATAAACAGAATAATTTCAATGGTGCCTAATCAAAAATTAGCTGTACTTTATATTTCAAGTTTTCATGTGTATGTTTCTGTCATCCCATAGACAAACTTGAGGAATTTAGACAATTTTGGATTTTAATATATAAATACTGTTCTTTATGTTTACAAGAACACCATATCAGGAACTAAACTAAGCATTTAAACTACATAGATTGTCTCAAATACAAAGTCCTTTTGAGATATAAATGATTTTTTGGATTCAGTTGTTTACTTTTTGTTTTTAAACAGTTGAAAAAATTAAGACGAGTTTATTTAATTACCGAAGTTCATTCAGCTGGTCAAATGACAGGCTATCACAATAGTTAAGCGCTCCGCTGCTAATTGAAAGGTTGGCAGTTTGAACCCACCCAGCAACTCCATAGGAGAAAGACCTGGTGATCTGCTCCTGTGAAGATTACAGCCTAGAAAACCTTATGGGTCACTTCTATTCTGTCACATGAGGTTGCTAGGAGTTGAAAATCTATTTGAGGGCACGTAACAACAGATCTTGAATCTAGAGTGTGTAGAGTACATTTTAATTACTTGATTCCGTATTTAAGCTCTTGTGTTTCTTGCATAATTGCAGTATCTCAGCAGGTTTTCTTAATGCTGACCTTTTTGAGTCATGTAGTTCTTTGTTGTAGGGGCAGTCTGCTACATTTTAGATGTTTATCAGTGACCTGTTCTCTACCATTACATGCCAGTTGCACCCTGGTACCACTTAGGAATGCCTCAGACATTAGTGCTCTCAAGAAAGAGGACACACACTTTTTTTTTTCCCCCTTAATTGAATTTGTTTAGAATTGTACTTTTTATTTTAGTCAGGAAACAGACTGGTTTGTCAATTCCTTGTGTCAATAAGGACACCAGGCAAATTGTGCAAAAATACAAGTGTCTTGGGTTACCATTTATTCATGTTTGAAAAGTTGCATTTTTCAGTATTTACAAATGCTTCCCAATAGGTGATTTAAAAAAAAAATTATACTAAATTTCACTTTCTAAAGCATTACTCAAAAAACAAAGTGGGAGGCCTCACACTACCTGATTTTAGAACCTATTATACCACCACGGTAGGCAAAACAGCCTGATACTGGTACAATAGATACATAGACCAATGAAACAATTGAGAATCCAGACATAAATTCATCCACTTATGAGCAGCTGATATTTGACAAAGACCCAAAGTCCATCAGTTGGGGAAAAGACAGTCTCTTTAACAAATGGTGCTGGCATAATTGGATATCCATCTGCAAAAAATTGAAACAAGACCCATACCTCACACCATGCACAAAAACTAACTCAAAATGGATCAAAGACCTAAGTATAAAATTGAAAACGATAAAGATCATGGAAGAAAAAATAGGGACAATGCTAGGAGCCCTAATACATGCCATAAACAGAATACAAACCATAAGTAACAGTGCACAAACACCAGAAGAGAAACTGGATAACGGGGAGCTCCTAAAAATCAAACACTTAAACGTTCATCAAAAGACTTCACCAAAAGAGTCAAAAGAAAACCTACAGACTGGGAAAAGATTTTTGGCTATGACAAATCCGATCAGCGTCTTAATTGCTAAAATGTACAAGATACTGCAAAACCTCAACAACAAAAAGACAACCCAATTAAAAAATGGGCAAAGGATATGAACAGGCCCTTTGCCAAAGAAGACATTCAGGGGGCTAACAGACACATGAAGAAATGCTCATGATCATTAGCCATTAGAGAAATGCAAATCAAAACTACAATGAGATACCATCTCATTCCAACAAGGCTAGCATTAATCCAGAAAACACAAAATAATGAATGTTGGAGAGGTTGTGGAGAGACTGGAACACTTACACACTGTTGGTGGGAATGTAAAATGGTACAGTAACTTTGGAAATCAATTTCACGCTTCCTTAAAAAGCTAGAAATAGAGGTCCCATACGATCCAGCAGTCCCACTCCTTAGAATATATCCTAGAGAAATAAGAGTTGTCACACGAATAGATATATGCACACCCATGTTCACTGCAGCACTGTTCATGATAGCAAAAAGATGGAAACAACCTATGTGCCCATCAACCGACGAATGGATAAATTATGGTATAGCCACACAATGGAGTAGTATGCAACGATAAGGAACAACAATGAATCCGTGAAACATCTAACATGGAGGAATCTGGAAGGTACTGAGCTGAGTGAATTTAGTCACAGAAGGACAAATACTGTATAAGACCACTATTATAAGAACTCAAGAAAAGGTTTAAACACAGAAGAAAACATTCTTTGATGGTTTACGAGGGTGGGGAGGGAGGAAGAAGGTTATTCACTAACTAGAGGGTAGACAAGAATTATCTTAGGTGAAGGGAAGGACAAAACACAATACAGGGAAAGTCGGCACAACTGGACTAAACCAAAGCTAAGACGTTCCTTGACTGCAACCAAACACTTTGAGGGACAGAGTAGCAGGGGCAGGGGTCTGGGGACCATGGTTTCAGGGAACATCTAGGTCAATTGGCATAACAAAGTATTAAGAAAATGTTTTGCATCCTACTTTGGTGAGTGGCATCTAGGGTCTTAAAAGCTAGCGAGCGGCCATCTAAGATGCATCAATTTGTCCCAACCCACCTGGAGTAAAGGAGAATGAAGAACACCAAAGACACAAGGAAAATATTAGCCCAAGAGACAGAAACGGCCACATAAACCAGAGACTGCATCAGCCTGAGACCAAAGGAACTAGATGGTGCCCAGCTATCACCAATGACCGCCCTGACAGGAAACGCAATGGAGAGTCCCTGATGGAGCAGGAGAAAAGTGAAGTGCAGAACTCAAATTCTAGTAAAAAGACCTGACTTAATGGTATGACTGAGCCTGGAGGAACCCCAGAAAGCATGGCCCCTGGACTCTCTGTCAACCCAGAGCTGAAACCATTCCTGAGGCCAACTCTTCAGACAAAGATTGGACTGTACTATGGGACATAAAATGATACTCGTGAAGAGAGTGCTTCTTAGCTCAAATAAATACATGAGATTTAATGGGCAGCTCCTGTCCGGAGGCGAGCTGAGAAGGCAGAGAGGGTCAGGAGCTGGTTGAACGGGCACGGGAAATCCAGGGTGGAAAGGAGGAGTGTGCTGTCACAATATAGGGAGAGCAACTAGGGTCACATAACATTGTATGTATAAACTTTTGTAATGAGAGACTAACTTGAATTGTAAACTTTCACTTAAAATACAACAATAAAAAAAAAATTAGACTAAATTTCACTTTCAAGTTTGTTAACCCATTGTGAACGGACTTTCCCCCTACTACTCCACTATAAATGCTTCTTAAGATTATCAGTGACCTCCAAATTGCTAAATCCAAAAGTCAATTATAAGTACTCTGACCTAGTAGTAACATTTGACCCTTTAAACACTTGTCCTTTGATCTCTTGAACACCATACTGTCTTTGTTTTCCTTATACATCACTGGCTTTTCTACTTAGGTTTTTTTTTTTTTTTTTCCTGGTGCACCTTTGTTTCCTTGATCTCTTAATATTGAAGCTCCCCAAAGCTTGCTCTTTTGACCTTTTCACTGTCTGCAATCTCTTCAGTCTCATGTCTTCAAATACCACGCTTTGGAAGTTCAAAGTAATATTTCAGACCAAGTCTTTTTCTATCTGTCTCATCTCCATATTATCCACTTGACCTTTCCATGTGAATGCCTGATAGGCATCTTAAATTTAACGTGTCCAATTCTCAACGTGTGAACATCCCAATCTCTGCATCCTAATTGATGTTTTACCCTCAGTCTTCAATCATACCAGTTAGTAGGAACACCATCCTTCAGTGATTAAGGCCAAAGACCTTGGAATCTTCATTTATTCTTTCACACATCACATCCAAATTATTGATAAATCCTGTTTGCTCTACCTAACTGCTGCATACCTGGCCTCACTACTTCTCAACACATACCTCCATTATCATCTTGGTCCCAAGCCACCATCATTTCACCTGGGATATTAAAATAACCACTCAGCTTGTCTACAGTGTATTTTCAGTACAAAAGCCAGAGTGATCTTTTAATACATAAACTTGATTATGACATTCCTCTGCTCAAAACCCAACAATATTTACTCACTAAAGCTAAGTACTGAAAACAAAACAAAACAAAACCCAATGGGCTCTACAAAATTTGCCACCTCTCCTAGCAATACCTTTCTGACTCTACCTTCTAATCTCTACTTTGCACACAGGTTTCCGGCCAAGTGTACTTCCTTGATCTTCAGCAAACAGAAGCGTGTTCCTGCCTCAGGGCTTTGCATTTTCTGTTCCCTCTGCTTAGAGTTCTCTGCCCACAAACAGTTGTATGACTCAAGCTCTCACTTGTTTTAGACTTTGCTCCAGTGCTACCTTATCAGTGAGGACTTCCTTGACCAAAATTTCATAACCTTTCCTACCCTCATCACTTTTTATCTCCTCCTCCCCCTTTTTTTTTAACCTCAATACTATTTCCTAGTATGTTATATAATTAGCTTATATATTTTGTTTGAATTGTCTTCCCCAACTAAAATGTAAGTTCCATGAGGACAAGTTTTTGTTTTGTTCACTGAAGTATCATTGACACCTAGAACAATACCTAGTATATAATTAATGTACAATAAGTATTTGTTTAATAAATAAAGGGCCAGTTCATCAAGTGTCTAGAACAAAGTATCTAGTGTTAAGTGGCTACAAATGAATTAGCAGAAACAGAGAATCAAAACTGGTGAAGTGGAAGGCCTTTTGCAGAAGGACTGAGCTATATGCTCTCACCTGTATCCCCAAAACCAAAAACCAAACCCATTGCTGTTGAGTCAATTCCGGCTCATAGTGACCCTACAGGACAGAGTAGAATTGCCCCACAGGGTTTCCAAGGAGCAGCTGGTGGATTCAAACTGCTGACCTTTTGGTTAGCAGCTAAGCTCTTAACCACTCCACCACCTGAGTTGATAATTTTTAAATAAGTCTTTTTTATTTCTAAGCAGAGCAATAGGCTTGCACTAAAACAATGTCTCTTATCCTGGAACTTGAAGGCTGTTTATTTTCTTACTTCATAACACTTCGTTCAGGATGAATCTGAATGAAAAAGAAAATCTATTGTGGCACAAATAAAGCCAGAGAGGTTCTCCTTTTATTAAGAAGGAAAAAAAAAAAAAAGTCTTCTAGGCCACGGTATCATCAAAACTGCCATTTTTCAGCTTGCAAGTAGCCATCCAAGGCACAAAAATTGGTCTCTATTCACCTGGAACAACAGAGGAAGAAGGAGAACATAGGAGGAGGTAATGGAATGCGTGGCTAATTGCCTCCATGAACAACTGCCTTCTTTGCCAGATGAGACCAGAAGAACTGGATCAAAGGGAGGAAAATACAGTACAGAATTTCAAATTGTCATAGACTTTAGACTTTCTGGAGCTAGAGAGGGTGGTTGTCCCCCTGAATCTATTGCCCTGAGATAATCTTTAAAATTTAAACCAAAAATATCCCCTGAGGTCATCTTAAAACCAAGCAATAGTTTAGCTTAACTAGTAACAATGCCTTCAGCATTGTGCTTTTTTAAAAACTATCTACATGGGATCAAACTGACAACAGCAACTCAAAAGATTAGATAGGAACTTTAGGGGGCAGTGAGTTTATGTTAATGAGGGAGGAACAACTCAGAAAAGGAGGATGACAATGGTTGCACAACTTGAAGAATGTAATCAGTATCACTAAATTGTACATGTAGAAACTGTTGAATTGGTGTATGTTTTGCTGTGTATGTTCTCAACAACAACAAAATAAATACAATTCAGAAAAAAAAACAAAACTGCCCTTTTCTTTTGTCCCCTTTTTTTCTTTCTGATTACAAAAGCAATGCATGATCAACATAATTAAAGACAATTTGTAGAAAAAAATGTTTATGTAAGCCATGCTCTTTTTTCGGTGTGAAGAATATGCTAGAATGCTATCCTGTAACTTCTTTCTAAAAAATGCTCAATTTTGGCATTCAGGGACTGTCTTAGTCATCTAGTGCTGCCATAACAGAAATACCACAAGTGAATGGTTTTAATGAAGAGAAGTTTATTTCCTCACAGTCAAAGTAAGCTAAAAGTCCAAATTCAGGGTGTCAACTCCAGGGGAAGGCTTTTTCTCTCTGTCGGCCTTCTCATCAATGTTCCCCCGGACTAGGAGCTTCTCAGCACAGGGACCCCAGTCCAGAGGATGTGCTCTGCTCCCGGCACTGCTTTCTTGATGGTATGAGGTCCCCAACTCTCTGCTTGCTTCCCTTTCCTTTTATCTCTTGTAAGGTAAAAGGTGGTGGAGGCCACACCCTAGAGAAACTCCCTTTACATTGGGTCAGGGATATGACCTGGGTAAGGGTGGTGTTACAATCCCACCCTAATCCTTTTTAACATAAAATTACAATCACAAAATGGAGGCCAACCACACAATTCTGGGAATCATGGCCCAGCCAAATTAATACACACATTTTTTGGGGGACATAACTTAAACCATGACAGGGACCTTATTATTTTAACAGATAACAGTTGCTGTTGAGTAAAACAGACGCTATGTGCTAATTTGAAATAAAAAATTCAAATCAAATAATACAATCAAGAGATATACATTTAACTACTTCGCATTTTAGCAGCATATGCCTTTCCTCTAAGGTTGGTGGTAGAATTCATCTTCAGAGGAAATCTTCGCTTTTATCGTTTATGTGAAAGATTGTTGTTGTTAGGTACCATCGAGTTAGGTCTGAGTCATAGCAGTTCTACGTACAACAGAACAAAACACTGCCCAGTCCTGTGTCATCCTCAGAATCATTGCTATGGTTAAGCCCATTGTTGCAGCCACTGTGTCAGTCCATCTTGTTGGGAGTCTTCCTCTTTTTCACTGACCCTCTACTTTACCAAGCATGATTTTCTTCGCCATGGACTGGTCCCTCCTGATAATATGTCCAAAGTACATGAGATGAAGTTTCGCCATCCTTACTTCTAAGGAACGTTCTGGCTGTACGTCTTCCAAGACAGATTTGTTTGTTCTTCTAGCAGTCCATAGTATATTCAAAATTCTTTGCCATATTGTTGCTTATTGTTCCAGTTGTCAGAATTTTTGTAGAGAACAAAAAAAAACAGGAGTAAAGTTTATAAGAAGGCATCTCTTAGAATAAAATTAATAACAATAACAGATAACATCTATTGAGCCATACTAAGCTCTTCCTTCATTTACTGCTAATTAGATTGTAAGGCAGACATTCATTCCCCACCCTCTTTTTTAAAGAAATGAGAAAACCGAGGCATAAAAACATGCCCAGCCCATCACAACTGGGAAATGGTGGCACCAGAATTTGAGTCCAGGCAATTTGACTTCAGAGTCCATATCATGAACAGTCTAGATCTATCTCATAAAGTTGTTTTTAGAATTAAATGAATCCTGTGAATTCAGTGTATGCAAATGAGATAATGTATGTAAGAGGCTTAGTATATCTCCTGGCAGAAAGAGCACTACTTAAATATTAGCTTCCCCTCCTTCCTCCAGAAACTTTAATGAGAAACTCTGAAAGCCCGTATTATATAAAACTTAAAGGAAAGAAAATGATCATTTGGTAAAAGCTTATCCCACTATCAACAATTGGATTAAATGATCTTTTATTACAAATGTCACTGATTTCAACATGTGGACAAGGTCACTGCCTTTTATACCAAGCTGAGAGCTAAGAAATGGTGTGATTTATGTTTCTCCCTAGGTTTGCTAAAGCAATGCTTGCCCACATAGCATGCCATAATAATGTTCTGCCTTCTCTGATTTGCATTATGACTCAGTGAATTAAAATCTTGATATGCAGGTCATCTCTCCTAGTTTGAAAATGACACTGAGTTAATTCATGCCTGATGTTGTAAGAATTCTTTAATGCTATATGAATAATAAATAGCATCTGGGAAAATTTATCTTGGGCCTCTTCCCCTGCTGTTGTTTTTTAATCTTAAAAAGCAGCAGTTTGTATACTTAATAATAATTTTTTCTTTTTATTCCTAACCAGAAAGAATAAGCTTTTACTATTTATTCCTAACCAGAAAGAAGTTAATGCTACACAAGATTTTCAGGCCTCATATTAACCCATCCTAAGTAAAGATAATTTGTAAACTTAGATGTTTTAAACTCGCCAAAGAATCATTTATCCTACCCTGTTATATACTAGGAGCCCTGGTGGCACATTAGTTAAGAGTTCAGCTGCCAGCCAAAAGGTTGACAGTTTGAATCCACCAGCTTCTCCCTGGAAACCTACTCTGTCCTATAGGGTCACTAGATGGCAATGGGTTTAGCTTTTCGTTTGTTATATACTAAGGAGCCCTATTGGCACAGTGGTTAAAAGCTTGGCTGCTAACCAAAAGGGCAGTTGTTCAAACCTAACAGCTGATCCTCAGGAGATAGATGTGGCAGTCTGCTTCTGTAAGGGTTATAGGCTTGGAAACTGTGGGGCAGTTCTACTCTGTCCTATAGAATCATAGAATCACTATGAGTTGGAATCGACTCGATGGCAATGGTTTTTTTTTTTTTTTTTTTTTTGGTTTTGTTATATAATATATTTAAGCAACTTAAATCATAAAGCAACTTTGTTAGAAGAATCCTGTTGTCTTAACCTTATAATTCTTATAAGGGATTTGTCTGATGTTTCTCATGATTACCTGTAGGTATTGGTGTGTTGGTAAATGTTTAACAAACAGCTCTCGGGGATAGGGGGTGGCGTGGATCCTGACTTGTAGCACTTGCTGATTTTTGTTGTGTTGAATACTCCCGTTGTGGTAGGTATAATGCCTTTTCCCAAAGACGTCCACATCCTGATGCTTGAAACCTGTGAGTATGTTAGGTTACATGGCAAAGGAGAATTAAAGTTGCTTATAACATTAAGGTTGTTACTCAAATGACCTGAAAATAGGGCAATTATCCTGAAATATCCAAGTGGGCCCAATGTAATAACAAAAAAACAAAAACAAAAAACAAAAATCCTGTTGCCTTTCAGTCGATTCCAACTCATAGTGACCCTATAGGACATAGTAGAATTGCCCCATAGGGTCTCCAAGGAGTGGCTGGTGGATTCAAACTGCCTACATTTTGGTTAGCTGCCAACCTCTTAACCACTCCTTAACAGTGGAAGAGGGAGACTGAAGAAGAGAGTCAGAGGGAGATGTGACTACAGAAGAATGGTAGAAGAGTTGTAACATTGTTGATTTTGAAGATGGAGGGATGGAGCCACAAGCCAAGGAAAGTGGCTGGCCTCTAGAAGCTGGAAAATTACACAAACATATTCTCCAACCTCCAGAAAGAAACTCAACCCCGTGAGAGCTGTGAAAGACCTCTAAAATACAGAAGTGTAGGATGATAAATTTGTGTTGTTTAAAGCTACTAAATTTGTGGTAATGTGTTGCAGCAGCAATAGAAAACTAGTACACCCACCATGGGTTCAAGGTACTATCTTGGCATTATTGACCACAGGCTTGGAAGAGATGAGAACAATCAGCTCTCAGGAGCTTGTGTGAACTAGGTCTAGCACACCACTGGGTGGACTCCAGTAAGAAAAATTTTGTTCATTTTCTCCTTATATTCCATAGTAGAATAACAAGCTAAATAAAAAGTGACTAACTGAAAACCCTACACTATCATTAGACTATTTCCTAGTATTTACCTTTTTTTTTTTTTTGATGCAATGATTAAGTGCTTGCTGCTAACTGAAAGGTTGGTAGTTTGAACCCACCATCAACTCCATGGGAGAAAAGACCTGGCAATCTGCTCCAGTAAAGATTACAGCTTAGGAGACCCTACGGGGCAGTTCTACTCTGTCCTATAGTGTTGCTATGAGTCAGAATCAACTCGATGGCAACAGATTTGGTTTTGAGTTTGATATGATTGCTATGCATTGGAATAGACTTGTGGGCACACAACAACAACAAGCTTAGCTATAAGGAGCCCTGGTAGCGCAATAGTTAAGCACTTGGCTGCTAACCAAAAGTTGGCGGTTCAAACCCACCCAGTGACTCTGAGGGAGAAAGACCTCCTGAGAGGACCCATTTATATAGACTATGGTACCAGTTAGCTCTGGTGGTGCAGTGGTTAAGATCTCAGCTGCTAACCAAAAGATTAGCAGTTCAAATCCACCAGCTGCTCCTTGGAAAACTTATGGGACAGTTCTACTCAGACTCCACCCCAATGGATTTGGGTTTTTTTGGTTTATGGTACAAATTAAGTGTTTATTTTTGGCAGTATCTTACTCAGACCTCCACAGAAAACAAAGAGCTGTGGTTAAGGCAATTCATTCGTGGTCAAGGGCTACAAAGAGTGAAATACGGAAGATAAGTCAATACAAGGATGTGTGATCGTTAAATTTGTGTGTGTGTCAGCTTGGCTGGGCCATGATTCTCAGTGGTTTGGCAGTTACGATGTAGTTTGACAGTCATATAATGATGTAATCACGTCCATGATGAGATCTGCTGTGAGTAGCCAATCAGTTGAAAGGGAATTTCCTTGGGGATGTGGCCTGTACCCAATATAAATGTACTCTGGCAAGGCTCGTGGGCTTTTGCTCTCTCTGAGTCCTGCAGCTGGCTCCTGTTCGTCTGACCTATGGTTCTTGGGACTTGAGCTAGCAGCTCACCTGCCGTCTTGCCTGCCCATCTTGGGCTTTGTAGGTTTCCTGTAAGCCAGAGGCCTGTTGTTTGACCTGCCTATCTTGGGTTTGCCAGCCCTTCCAGCTACGTGAATCAGGAGAAGCCTCCAGCCTGAAGCACAGACTTGAGACTTTCCAGCATCTACAACTGTGTGAGATATTTCCTTGATATGAATCTCTCTGTCTCTATATATTTATATGCTTTACTAGTTTTGCTTCTCTAGAAAACCCAGCCTATGACAGATGAGTTGCCGTGTTGTCTATCACTATGGGTGACTACCGCTTGAGGCTACAACGCTTAAGAGGAGCCTCATGGAATGCATCACAGAGCTCTTTACCTAGAGAATGAAGGAAAGGAAACCTTTATTTATTGACTCCTGCCCCTGTTGGTCAAGGGTGGTCTCACCGGCATTCATTACCCTGCACTTCTGAGTTGTGCCGTGTGAGTGCTAAGTGGACTCCTGCAAGTATCTCACAGGTTAGTGAGAGATACTTTCGCTAGAGGAAGTGAGAAATACTTAGCACCTGCTAAGGTACTTAGAAACCTTGGTTAGATGTACAAGGTGCTGTTAGGTTATACTTGTACGCAGCTGTGCAAAGTCTGCACAGAATTGGTTGCTGCAGCAGTAGCTAAAATGAGATAAGGCTGAGAGACTTTGAAGTGGCACACTAGAGGAGTCTGATATGGGCATTTTACTTAGCTTTAGACTCATTTTATATATCCGGAGCATGTAGATGATATCTGTCTCACAGATCTGTGCTGGCAATATTGAGTGAATTAACAAGTACAAAAGGTGAAAGAGTTGTCTGTATTTTCCACTTCTTAACTACACATTTACTCTTCAACCCACATGGCTTATATTCCATGACCCCACTGATACTGCTCTCCCTTAGATCATTACTGATCTTCTTATTGCTAAATCTAATGGTCATTAGTCATTTTTTGGTTCTTGTCTTACTTGATAACTTTGCCACATTTGATGCTGTAGAACTCTTTCTTTTCTTTTTGAAAGTTTATTTTCCTGGTTTCTGTGGCAACTTGTTACTTGTTCTCCTATTGCTGTGGGTGCATACTCTTTCTCAATCTATATTGTCTTGACTGGACACTCTATGATTGTCTTCTATTAGAATTAATAAATGAATAAAATATCTGACAATGAGTAGTCAGCAAATGATGGTTTTCTTCATCTTTCCCTTAATTTCACTGCTCTATATTGGGAGTGCATGTGCTTTGCCTAAGTAAATATTAGAAAATAAGACTTTCCATGGTTATCCACACCAGTGGTCTAATTAAAACAAACAGACAAACAAAAAAACCCTAACCCATTGCTGTCGAGTCAATTCCAATTCATAGCGACCCTATTGGACAGAGTAGAACTGCCCCATAGGGTTTCCAAGGGGTGCCTGGCAGATTTGAACTGCTGACCTTGTGGTAAGCAGCCGTAGCTCTTAACCACTATGCCACCAGGGGTGGTCTAATCAGTCTTGTATTAATTTACAAATGCTATATTTTTGTGGGAAAATCGATTGTTTTCTATGATTTCAACCTCCATGAATTCCTAATTTTCTTTAGTATTCTATTGTGAATCTATAATCTTGAAATTTATCTAAACCATTTTTGAATATGTTGTATTCATGTCATTGTGGTATATTTGCTAGATAGTCAACCTCAGTTAAAATTTTTTTTTAAAGAATACAATCCATGTGTATATAATCCACAAATTAACTATTTCCATCAGAATAAAATGTGTCTGAATAAGCATGCTAATATTTTAAGTCTAATCCAACTGATGCATCAGATTGTTAGGGTTAGAAGCAATACTCTGGCAGAAAGACAATACTCTCGACATCTAGCCAGAGAATAAAGAAAAATGATGGCCACTTGCCCCAACCTAGAAATTCCATGAGTGCTGGGAAAAGTGTGGGGGAAATATATGAACAGGGTAGTATTTTATCAATTTATTCTCATGGACAGAATTACTTTATATGTCTCTAGTTCTGTTTCTTTTTAAAAATCCAGAGTGTGGCTTTCAGACAATCTGCCAACTCTTCTCCCTTATGCCTCCTGTAACATATGACCATGAAGTTCCTATTTGATATGACTGTGCAAACTTCATGCATAAATCCTACTTCCCCATTACACACATCTAGACTGCGACTCTTAGGTTTTCTGTATACCCATGAGAAAAAGGTGTATGTATGTTTTACTCATCATTGTTTTTCCATGGTCTGACAGTGTCGGGCACATAATAGGCCCTCAAGTAATCATTGATTGAATATAAAGAACATAATGTGAATGCAGAGGCTTTTGACATATATACATTTTCTCAGTGATTGCATAATTTAAATTTGTAGATGGTGGATGAATTTTGAATGAATGGTTAGAACTGGCAACTCTAGTACTTATAGGTTATTAAAATGAAAATAAATGTAGTGAAATGGTTTTTTTATAAGCACCTAAGGGATCATATTTAAAAGCAATAAAATAGCTGTTGAAGAATCCCTAATTACTGACAGTTGTTTACCATGTAGACACCTTATATGATGTTTCTAGGCGTATGCTATTGACTTGAATTACTTTAGAAAAATAATGTATATGGGCACTTATAATTTATCATTATAATGTGAAGATATTCCCCCTCTTTGCTTTACTAGAATCACATAGTGCCTAACAGTCATGAATAAATTTATAGACTTGTTTTTCATATAGAAACAAAATTACTATGAGCATGAAATGTCCTATTCTCTTAGTCTCCTTACTGCAGGCGAATAAAACAAAGGACCTATTGGATAATGAGAATAAATAACTCTATGAAGAAATAAGAAGTGTATGCTTGTGGTGAAATGAATTACTTAATACAGCCCTTCTAGCCATAGTCTTTGTGACTCACACACAATGACTGAATAAAAAAAAAACCAAACCCGTTGCCGTCGAGTCCATTCCAACTCATAGCGAACCTATAGGACAGAGTAGAACTGCCCCATAGAGTTTCCAAGGAGCACCTGGTGGATTCGAACTGCCGACTTTTTGGTTAGCAGCCATAGCTCTTAACCACTATGGAACCAGGGTCCAAAGACCATGCAAATAAGGTATATGGAACCCTAACGAGGGGATAAGTCAGTTTTGTCATCCTGCCAGGCTTGAAATGAGCCATCCCAGCTGTGGGAAGACAGGATCTCACCATCACTAATAAAGAAGAGCCAGGAGTGGAGCATGTCGTTTGGACCTGGGATCCCTGAGCTGATTAAGTTCCTGAAACCAGGAGACTGAGAGAGAGTTGTAACACCAAGGACACCAAGAAGCAGCAGCAGAGAAATGATGGCAGCAGAGGCAGGAAACTACAGGAAATGGCGTGGTGGGTTTCCCAGCCCATGGAGCAAGAAAGCTGAGCGCCTTTGGGCAGGAGGCTGGCTGACAGAGTAGGGTGCTTCTGGGCACTTGGTGGAGCTAGGTTTGCCCACCCACAGAGCTAGAGCTGAGCGCCTTTGGACTGAGGTTTACTGGTGGAGTGGAGCGCCTCCGGGCGTTTATTGTTATTGCTGGAGCTAAAAGAGCTTTGTAATACTTGCCGGAGCAGGGCAGAGGCCGGGCTGATGGGCCAAGGGAGAGGGAGAGATCTGCCTGCAGGCACGGCGGAGTAGAGGCTGTCCTGTTCCAGAATTGTATCCTGAGCATTCCTGAACCTGAATTGTAACATGTTACTTCTCTAATAAACCCCATAATCGTGAGTATTGTTTATGAGTTCTGTGTGGCCATCGTAAAAAACTATCGAACTCAGTAGAGAAGTAGAGTACACTGTGGGAGGGACAGATGGTGTCAGAATTGGTAAAAAGGGCTGGTGAGGGGAGGTATGTCTGACCTCTGCCGCATAGGAATCAGCCTTGGCCTGTTGATCTTGATTCTCCTTTCCCCTTGTGAAGTTAGGGGAGGTCAGATGCCTCCGCCATGCCATTTTTACAACGCTTTGTATCATTTTCAGGTCCAGAAACAAACAAACAAAAATGGATCTTATTGTTAGTCAATATTGGTACAAGAATTATTTTAATTTTAGTTTTGAACTCAAGTTTCAAATAAGTATAATTTTTGAGTGCAAATAAATGTTACCAGAAGAAGAAAAAGCATAGAATTTGCTGGCATATCAATAGGTAGACATGATCACAGATCATGCACAATTGCAAGAAATGCAGTTCTTTTTATTTATTAGATTGCAGTGAGAATTACTTCACTGGAAAGAAAATAAGAGACATTTTAGCTAATTTATTTAGCTTCTTAAAAAGTGCAAACCTAATGAAATATTGTATTAGGAAAGAAATGCTTAGAAAGCAAAGAACATGGGGAAACATTGAATAATCAGACTGGTAGAGATAAAAAATAAAGCTTAAGGAATTAGGAGGATTAATTTTGCTCTTGCTTCTGTAATGTATAGGGAGAGGAGAGAAGGGAGCTCACATTTAAATGTGCAGTGGGTTATCTCAATTTTTCTCCTCACATCAGTCCTATTGGGCTGTAAGTATTTCCCTGATTTCCATATAGGGAAGATAAGTTTCAGGGAAGCTTCTTGAATAAGTGATTCAAAGTCACATTACACATTACAAAGACAGACACTGTAATCTAAATAACTCCAAAATCCCATGTCTTTCTGCTATACCGGAGCCCTGGTGGCCTAGTGGTTAAAAGCTCAGTTGCTAACCAAGGGTTGGCAGTTCATATCCACCAGCTGCTCCTTGGAAACCCCATGGGGCAGTTCTATTCTGTCCTATAGGGTCGCCATGAGTAAGACTTGACTCGACAGCAACAGGTTTGGTTTTTGATTCCATTACACCATGTCTCTTTGGCAAGATCCTCTACTTAAAGCAGTGCTTGTTGGGGCAGCCCATGAGGAAGTGTCAGTACTTTTGGCACAGTGAGTAAGTGCTCGTCTGCTAACCAAAAGTTTGATGATTTGAACCCACCAGCCGCTCTGCTGGAGAAAGATGTGGCAGTCGGCTTTCATAAAGATTTACAGCCTTGGAAACCCTATGGTGCAGTTCTACTCTGTCCTATAGGGTCCCTATGAGTTGGAAGCCAGTCAATGGCATTGAGTTTAGTTTGTGGGTTAAAGTCATTGGCAAAATGATCTGGATTAATCTGTGATCCTGATGGGAGTGACTATCTTGCTTTAGCTGCCTTCCCTATTCACTCCACCACCCCCACACTATTCACACCACATCCCCAGCCACCTTTCCCAAGCCACTTTTCCTCCTCTATGAAGCCTGGCATTATAGCAAAGTGGTTAAGCACTTTGCTGTGGAGTTACTCTGCCTAGCCTCAAATCCCAGTTTAGCTATTTGTGTAACCTCACCCACAAAAGTTTATTTCTCACTCATAGAACATTTCCAAAACAGATCAACCAGAAACTCTTCTTAAAGTTATTCTGCACTTCAGGCTGATGGATGCCTTGTCTCCTAGCCCATTTTTCTGGTCACTAAAAATTTGACTCATTCTCTCATTCTCCTCTCAAGCAAAATGGTTATATCCTTTCTGGGATAAAACTCCACATTTGCATCTAGATATGATATTAACTTTGAAGTTAATAATGTAGTCTCTACGTTGAGAAATGATGTTTAGTAATTTCTAAGTGAAGTCTGGATATAGCTCCTCTTGATCTAGAGACTTAAGAACTAAAAGGTAAGCTATCTGCTTCCCACATACTCTACACATAATGGTAAAATATAGACAGGATAACAGTCATTTCCATTCAGAAAGAGGAAGAATGGAAGTACACACAGTCCCTGGCCCATTAAAATTCTGAAATCTCTCCAAGCATGTATTATAAGCATATCCCCAGGTTTCAAAATTTTAATGGACCAGCAACTGTGTCCCCATTCTTCCTCCTCCTGAATGGAAATGGTGGTTATCCTGCCCATGTTCTACTGTTAGGCATTGGGTATGTGGGATGCAGATAGCTTACATTTTAGTTCTAGATAAGAGTTCCCTAACCTAGGGATGGAGCCCCGGTGGTGCAGTGATTAAGAGCTTGGCTGCTAACCAAAAGTCCGGCAGTTCAAATTCACCAGCCGCTCCTTGGAAACCCTATGGAGCAGTTCTACTCTGTCCCATAGGGTCGCTATAAGTTGTAATCAATTTGATGGCGGGCAATGGGTTTTGGTTTTAGTAACCTAGGCATACGGAATATTCCTTGATTAGGTTAATTCTACTTTCTGGGAGAGACTGCCCAGTCCATTGTTCTCCGGCTCTCAGTTCTTCCCTTTTGAAGATTTTTTCCTTTTCCATTATTCCTTTCGATCTCATTTAAAGTGAACATTGGAGGATATGCCCCTTTTGGAGGTTGAGTATTTTTTTCAGCCTGCTTCTTGCCCACAGAGGGCGGGAGGCCAAGCATTGTTTTAAGTCTCAAATAGTCACAGACGTTTTTAGTGTAAGCTCATGGTTTATTTTACAGAAAGATGCTCTTGTAAACTTAGTAGGCTTTTAATCTGATTCTGGTTACTTCATTGTGCCCGTGATGTATCCACAGTTCTTTACTACACACTTAGATTTACTGTATTTCTTTTCTTTCTCATCCCCATCTGGTTACTCTCTATCTATCTCTCTATTACTCTTGCTCTCACTCGTCCTCGTCTCTCTTGGTATCTCAGTTAGGTACTTTGGACCTTTTAGATGTCAGTGGCAGAAGCACACCTTTAATTTCTTTTCTCCAGGTCCTTTTGTCAAATTGGAAGCATTTACTGGGTGTCACCTTAATTTATTCACAAACCTTAGCTTTGATCTCTGCCAGAAGTTTGAGTTTTAATCAGTCATTGTTGCTCAAATATCTTCTCTGTTTTATCTTTCACTATTTGGGTTTGCTGAGCAAATAATCTGAGAAGCTGGACTATATAATGAAGAATGAGGCATCAGGATTGAAGGAAGACTCATTAACAACCTGTGATATGCAGATGACACAACCTTGCTTGCTGAAAGCAAAGAGGACTGGAAGTACTTACTGATGAAGATCAAATACTACAGCCTTCAGTATGGAATGCAGCTAAACATAAAGAAAACAAAAATCCTCACAACTGGACCAATAAGCAACATTATGATAAACAGAGAAAATATTGAAGTTGTCAAAGATTTCATTTTATTTTGATCCATAATCAACATCCATGGAAGCAGCAGTCAAGAAATCAAATGATGCATTGCATTAGGCAAATCTGCAGCAAAAGACCTCTTAAAAGTGTTGAAAAGCAAAGATGTAACCTTGATGACTAGCGTGCTCCTGATCCAAGTCATGGTATTTTCAATCACCTCATATGCATTTGAAAGCTGCTCAATGAATAAGGAAGACCGAAGAAGAATTGATGCCTTTGAATTATGGTGTTGGCGAAGAATATTGAATATATTATGGACTGCCAGAAGAACAAACAAATCTGTCTTGGAGGAAGTATAGCCAGAATGCTCCTTAGAAGCAAAGATGGAAAGACTTCATCTAACGTACTTTGAACATGTTATCAGGAGGGACCAGTCCCTGGAGAAGGACATCATGCTTGGCAAAGTAGAGGGTCAGCAAAAAAAAAAAGGAAGACCCTCAGTGAGGTGAATTGACTCAGTGGCTGCAATAATGGGTTCAATATAGCAACGATTGTGAGAATGGTGCAGGACAGAACACTGTTTTGTTCTATTGTGCATGGGATTGCTATGAGTTGGAACTGACTCAATGGCACCTAACAACAACAACAATAACAGAAATAGCATTTGGGTTTGAGGAGAGTTATCTCTTGTAACCTTACAAATACCTGAATTTGTGCATGCTCTCTAAACCCTGTATTCCTCCTTAATAACACATCAATTATTTTAATGAGCTTCTCATTTTCTTCTAACGGTTTATGGAATGTAGGTAACAGCAACCAAAACATACTTCTCAACTTCTCTTTTCCAACTTCTCCCCTTAGGACCCCAAGTTTATAATCTTACATCCAAGTAATTCCAAGTGGCAAATCTATCAAATGCTTTGCTATGACAGAACATTTCCAGTCACTGAAAAGTTTCTTCATCAGCTGTTGCCAGGCCCCAATGCTGCATTTGTTATGCTTTGTTGTTATGGAAACACTTGATTTGTATGTACCAATTTCTGCATTTTTCAGGATAAGCTGTATTTTGATGTAAAATCAAACAGCTCCCAAATCTCGGTGGCTTACTCAACCTAAACTTATTTTTTCTTTCATGCTACATGCTTAGTGTAAGTTGAATGGGAGGTTCTGTTTATCACAGTCATTCTGGAATCAAGAATAGTGGAGGTTTCATCTCAATACTGTCTTCCAAAATCATAAGGTGACTCATCGTGGTTTGCCTGAGACTTTCCTGAGTTTACCGCTGAAATTCTTGAATCCCAGGGTCCCCCACTAGGGTCAGGGTTAGGGTTTGCTGGGGACTATCCACGTCTTAAAACTGAAAGTCCTGTGTTCCAGGAGCAGCTACGATGCTGCGTAAATTGGGGTGGTTGGTCACCATACCCAAAGGCAGAAAATAGCCACCAGATCTGGCAATGTGGGGATCATGATGACAGTTGTCTCTTTGGAGTGGTTTGAGAAATGAGTGGGAAATAAGAAAGTGAAACAGTAAGTACAGATAAAGATCTCCAGGCTTAAACTAATCACATTAAATAATAAAAAGCTGTGATATAATTAAATTGTAACAATCTAGTAGAGTAAATGGAAAATTTACCAATTCATAATTATATTTCTTATCTTCAGATGGAAATTAATTAACAGAAGGTGACAGTGAACATGGAACCTAGAAAAGGGAGGCCAAGTCCAGGAATCTAGAACTGTTAGTCCAACACTTTCAAAGGGAGAGTGACAATGAATCTGGAGGGCAGAAGTGTTTTCATCCCGCGAATCAAAACCACAGTGAGATACCATCTTATCCTGACATTATTGGCACGAATCAAAAAACCCAGAAAATAACAAATGTAGCAGAGGCTGTGGGGAGCTTGGAACTCTTACACACTGCTGGTGGGAATTGGGGAGCTTGGAACTCTTACACACTACTGGTGGGAATTTAAAATGGTACAACCTTTTTGGAAAACGATACAGCACTTCCTTAAAAAGCTGGAAATAGAAATACCATACAATCCAGCAATCCCACTCCTAGGAATATATTCTAGAGAAATAAGAGCCGTCACACGAATAGACATATGCACACCCATGTTCATTGCAACATTATTCACAATAGCAAAAAGGTGGAAACAACCTAAGTGCCCATCAACAAAAGAACGGATAAAAACACTATGGTAGATACACACAATGGAATACTACACAACAATAAAGAACAATAATGAATCTGTGAAACATCTCATAACATGGATGAATCTGGAGGGCATTATACGAATGAAATAAGTCAATCACAAAAGGACAAATATTGTATGATACCACTGTTATAAAAACTCATGAAAAGGTTTTAGCACAGAAAGAAACAATCTTTGATGGTTACGAGGAAGGGGAGAGATGGGGAGAACAAAACACTAGACAATAGATAAGTGATAACTTTGGTGAAGGGTAAGAAAGTACACTATACTGAGGAAGTCAGTAGAACTTGACGAAGGCAAGGTCACAAAAGCTTCATAGAAACACCCAAACTTCCTGAGGGACCGAATTACTGGGCTGAGGGCTAGGGACCATGGTCTTGGGGGAAATCCAGCTAAGTTGGCATGACATAGTTTATAAAGAAAATGTTCTACATTCTACTTTGGTGAGTAATGTCTGGGGTCTTAAAAGCTTGTGAGCAGTCATCTAAGATACTCCACTGGTCTCACCCCATCTGGAGCAAGGGAGAATGAAGAAAACCAAAGACACAAGGGAAAGACTAGTCCAAATGCCTAATGGGCCACAACTACCACAGCCTCCACCAGACTGAGTCCAGCACAACTAGATGGTGCCCAGCTACCACCACTTGCTGCTCTGACAGGGATCACAATAGAGGGTCCCGGACAGAGCTGGAGAAAACTGTAGAACAAAATTGTAAGTCACAATAAAAGACCAGACTTACTGGTCTGACAGAGAATGAAGAAACCCCAAGAATATGGGCCCGGAACACCCTTTTACCCAGTACAGAAGTCACTCCTGAAGCTCACCTTTCAGCCAAAGATTAGACAGGTCCATAAAACAAAACAAGACTAAATGGGCATACCAGCGTAGGGGCAAGATAAGAAGGCAGGAGGGGACAGGAAGGCTGGTGACAGAGAACCCAAGGTCGAGAAGGGCAGAGTGTTGACATGTTGTGGGGTTGGCAAACCATGTCACAAAACAATGTATGTATTTGTTGTTTAATGAGAAACATCTTCTGTAAACCGTCATCTAAAGTACAATAAAAAAAAAAAAAGAAGTGTTTTCATCACTATTGAGTTAACTTTCTTGGAGGGCTAGGGGAATTCTCAAGACTTCACTATTGTCTGAATGAACATTTTCTCAAGACTATCCTTCTCTCTTCATTTTGAATTTTTTGCCTATCAAACAATCTTCTCGTTAATAATTTAGTGTCCCAAAGTAATTTCACGTCAGAGAGAAGATAGAGAGAGAAACAGAGAAACAAAGATAAACAAAGAGGAGTTTTGATGAGAAGCGGGTGATATGAAGGCCACAGATAGAAGAATTTATTTTGGAAATAGAGTTTTTTTTTTTTCCTAAGAGGACAAATAAAGAAGATAGAATGCTTTCAGACACAGCAAAATATACAACAAGTGGCCAAATCTGATATTCCTCTAGGATGATTTTGCTCTTGTTAAAATTGGAGGAAGCCTTCCCTAGTGAGTGATAAGAAATGAAAGGAATGTGCATCCATTTATCACACTTTGATTGTTTTCCCAAGCAAGAGATGGCAGCCTGGGAGTGGGAATTTATATAAATGCCTAGAGTTAAGCATGATTGGAAGTGGTGTGGTAGATACAGCCATGGATGTCTGGGACAATGGGAGTGAGGGCAGGGAGAAGACAATATTTTTAGTGAGGGCTTCCTCCAAATAGTTGACCATTGGATTTAAGCCAATGCCTTCTGTCATGGATTGAATTATGGCCTCCAAAAAATGTGTGTATCAATTTGGCTGGGCCATGATTCCCAGTATTGTGTGGTTGTCCCCCATTTTGTGATTGTAATTTTATGTTAAAGAGGATTAGGGTAGGATTGTGACACCACCCTTACCCAGGTCACTGTCCCTGATCCAATGTAAAGGGAGTTTCCCTGGGGTGTGGCCTGCACCACCTTTTATCTCCCAAGAGATAAAAAGGAAAAGGAAGCAAGCAGAGAATTGCGGACATCATACCACCAAGAAAGCAGTGCCGGGAGAACAGCATGTCCTTTGGACCCGAGGTTCCTGCACAGAGAAGCTCCTAGTCTGAGGGAAAATTGATGACTACGAGGACCTTCCTCCAGAGCAGACAGAGAGAGAAAGCCTTCCCCTGGAGCTGACGCCCTGAATTTGGACTTCTAGCCTACGAGACTGTGAGAAAATAAATTTCTCTTCGTTGAAGCCATCCGCTTGTGGTATTCCTGCTGGAGCAGCACTAGATGAATAAGACACCTTCCTACCTTTTTTCATGTCACACATGAAAATGAAATAGAAATGAAAACTTTTACGACATTTAAGGGTACTTTTGTTGTTGTTAGTTGCCATCAAGTCGGCTATACTCTGTCACATGGGGGGCTATAAGTTGAAATCTACTCAGTGGCACCTAACAACAACGTAATGGTCATACGCAATGCCTGATTAAGACTTTTTGGTGACGATCTCATTAAATTATTGATAGTCATTATTGGTGAGAAATTTTCTTCACACAAGTGCATAGTAAAAAATTAAAATGAATTCTTTAAGACAGTTCTATTTTACTAGAGTTGAAGTCAGTTTTAAAAACAACTTTTCCTTTTTTTAAATTGAAAAATGTAATGTTGGAATTATTTTGAGAGAATTAGAAAAGCTTTCAAAATCAATTAAACTTTTCCACACAAAACATTTAAATGCACATACATCATTAGAAGAATCATCCTGTGGCTAGCTTGGTGGCCACTAAAAGGGCAAATCAACTGTGAATATTATTTATTATGAAAAATTTTTGTAGTGTAACCTCCAGCTGTGCCTGTCAGTTGTCCTGACTAATCACCCCTCATGTACTGGAGCATGGGTTGTGTTCCTTGGATGCCTGGGAACACAAACTTCAACAGCTTTCTGGTTCATTTGTGTGTAATGGTCAGTGGTGGGCTCTGAAACTGACAGCTGAAGCAGATTTCAGGGATATCCAGGTGGTAGATCACATCTTTGTCTGCAATTATCATTGTGTGACAGAATGGGAGGTACGAAGATTACTCATCATTTCTTGTAAGCATCACTTGGGCTGCGCTTCTGAAGAGCCCCAGGGGAAGCTGCTTCCTGCTAGAGGTGACCAAGTGGTGTCCAGGTAGAACAAGGCTCCACTGTGCCTCTCCAAGATTAAGGAGAACATCATGTCAGGGAGCTCTCCTTAAGTTTTGTGAAGAGACAGGTAAAACCGGAAGAGAGATGATGGTTTCAAAGAACGAGGAAGAAGTCATAATAAGGAAAAAGACAAGATCACTGACTCAGAGCTTAAATCCTAATAACTCTTTCTAACTTTATTTCTTCTTTTTTGTTGTTGATCATATAAAAAACATAAAACACCATATTTATTTAGACCAGTGGATCATCCAGCCCTATCCTCTTTTTTATAGCAGTACCAAGAAATGTTCTATAAGAAAACATAGATCCCCTTAAATAAGGATTAAAACCAAATGTTCCCTAACTTGTGTCAATCTTCTTGAATCTACTGCAATACTTTTCTTGGTGATAGCCAATATTTTTTGGAAGGTCACTTTGGAATCTAGTAAGTGGATTGATACCCAGGTAGAAGAAAAACAGAGCTATTGTAGACTAAGGAGCGTTTGCTTCTGTCTTCTAAATGTTCCTCTTCAAGAGAGTGGAAACTTTAAAAGGGAGATACACAGAATGATAGAGTAGAATCCTTCCATAAGATAGAATTAGCTCTGAGTAATGAGGTAATGGTGAAGTGGGGGATATTCAAACTATATAGTCCTTACATGCTTATGTATCAAACTCATTTTTCTTTAACAGTAGTGAGAGTGATTATTTCTGTTCATTCATATTTCCAGCCACTTGATAGGGTTGCACCTCACTGTATCTTGAGGTGACTTGCTTTGGATAATGAAATGTGAACAGAAGTGATGTGAGTCACTTCGAGGAAGAAGCTGTAAGAGCCAGTGAACAATTTACCACTTTTTCTTTCTACCTTGGAACATGGAAACTTGGAGATGGACTTCCTTTACCCAGGATTCCAGAGTTAGGATGATATAAAACAGAGAGCACTCCCTATCCTAGCTGACTTAAAATGAGCACATAGCATGGTGAGAAGTAGACTATTATTGTTCTAAAGACACTGGAATTTGGTTGTCACCAAATTTATTACCACAGCATAATCAAGTCTATTCTATACAAATTGGTACCAGAAGTAGGGGCTGTTATAACATAAAAATCTAAAATATGTAGCATTGACTTAAGGGTTTGGGAACAGCCTGCAAAAAACTGTTGTTGGAGACTTAGAAGGATGACAATCCTTGTAATGGGTGGTAAAACTCTTGGGAAAAAATGTTACATGCAGTAACACAGAAGGAAAACTGTAGACCAAATGAATTTGTCAGTCTTGAGGAAGAGATTACAAACAAAGTATTAGGAATGTAAGTTAGCTGCTTTTGATTGTATTTGACAAGTTATTAAATGATAGAGAGAAACTCGGAAAAGAATTGGTCTGCTTACCAGCAGGAATTACATGGAATAGAGTAAGTCCTGAAACTCAGGAACTTGCAGAATTGGACAAAGTGACTGCTTCGCAATCCCCACTTATAAATACAAAATGACAAGGCCACTGGAATTCAACCATATGGTACGGATAAAACCAAGTATTTGATCATTATACTCATTGCTAAAACCAGTGAGTGGCTTAAGAGGCCATTCAATAATTTTATAAATTAACAAATGGCTCAGCAAAAAGAGATTGCTGTAGTTCTCTCACTAGTCTTGAAAAGCCCCTATAATACAACAAACAAATAAAGAAGTATACCTAGAAATGAACTCTAGGTGTGGCTACTGGCACAAGGAAATAACTGGAATCAAATAGATAAAAAGTTTATTATGTTTTTAAGAAAGTGATACTGTTAAATCATTGTTATTGTTGCTATTGTGTGTTGCCAAGTCAATTCTGACTTACAGGATGGCTATGAGATATGAGCGATAAATCATTAGCCTGGACCTAAAAAATGTTTGTGACTATTTGAGTCTTAAAGTAATACTTAGGCCTCTAGCCAGACAGGAGAAAGTAGCCAGATTCCCAGGAGGTTATGCATCTTGATGTCCACTTTATATGTGGCCAAAGAAACTGTGAGAAAGGAAAAATATCCCAGAAGGTAGAGCCAGGGACCATGAAGAAAAGTGGGAAGAATGTTACTCCCAGGAGGTGTGTGATGGTTAATGTTATGTGTCAACTTGGCTAGGCTGTAATACTTGGTAATTTGGCAGATACTATGTCACCTCCGATTTTGTGATCTTATACGAGCAGCCAGTCAGTTGAAAGAGGAGGAGTTTCCTTGGGAGCGTGGCCTGTATCCATGACATAAATGAATATTCTGGCAAAGCTTACTCTTTTTCCGATCCTGCAGTCTTCTCTGTACCTGGGACGTAAGCTAGCAGAGATTGTCAGCCTGTCATCTGACCCACAGATTTGGGACTTGCCAACTCCCCAATTGCGTGAGTCCTTTCCTCACAATTGTGTGAGCCATTTCCTTGAAGTAAATCTCTCTCTATATATCTATATGGAAACCCTGATGGCATAGTGGTTAAGAGCTGCAGCTGCTAACCAAAAAGTTAGCAGTTCAAATCCACCAGGTGCTCCTAGGGGCAGTTCTACTCTGTCCTATAGGGTTGCTATGAGTTAGAATCAACTTGATGGCAATTTTTTTTTTTTTTTTTTAATATCTATATATGTTTCACTGGTTTTGCTCCTCTAGAGAACCCAGACTAAGACAAGGTGAAATCAAAGCCTAATCAAAAATCTTTTCCCACTCCTTTTAAAGGGGGTCCTGACTATTCTGCCCTGCAGGATTTCAGAATTGCTAAGGACCAGTGTCTTCTACAGTGTGTCCCCCATTCTTCCATCCTCTGAATGGGAGTATTTGTTTTGTTCCTGCTGTGTTCCACTACTGTATACTGGGATTGTGGGACATATAACTCTTTTTCTTACTTCGTAGGCCTCTGGATCAAGAGAAGCCACATCTAGGACTTTATATCAACCCTTGTAGAGACTCCTGCATACCACCCAAAGATGCTGAATGCTGAGCTTGATGTCTTGACTTTTGGGTTGTCTCCCTTGGAGAATCAGTGAGTGCACTTTGCTTGGGGAAGCAGAAAGAAGAGGACATTTTGTGAGATATAGGACAGATTATGGTAGTCATTATTGTTCAAATTTTTTCATTTCTTTCCTCTTTTGGATACATGGTAGAATTTCATTTTCCTGTATTTTGAGAATAAATAGGGTCATCTGTCTTCCTTTGACCATGAAATGTGGGCAGCAACATGTTATTTCTGGGTAAGTGTGACTTGCCATTTCTCCTTCTTCCTTGTTTGGAACATAAAGATGGAGGCTCTTTCTGCCTGGACTCTTATGTGAAGCCAACCCCAACTAAGCTCCCCCTCCCAACCACATCTGACCTGTGACGGACTGTACTCAGAATGTTGTTATTATTATAGGAACACCTAGCCTATCCTGACCTATACAACAGACTTTGCATTGATAGCTCATGGAGATCGTTTTTGAAAATCTTATTAAGTAAGTTGATCTCATCTTTGTTGTTATCATTAATTATCATCAAGATGGCTCTGATTCATGATGACCCCACGTGCCTTAGTTACCTATTGATGCTATAACAGACATACCACAAATGGGTGACTTCAACAAACAGAAATTTATTTTCTTACAGCTTAGCAAGCTAGAAGCCCAAATTCAGGGTGCTGGCTCTAGGTGAAGCCTTTCTCTTTCTGCTGGCTTTGGAGGAAGGTCCTTGTCTCTTTTGGGCTTCTGCTCCTGAACAATCTTCATGTGACTTGGCATCTTTTTCCCCCCATCTCTGGTTGCTTCTTTGCTTGCTTAATCTTGCTCTTTTGTATCTCAAAACAAGATGACTTAAGACACACCCTACACTGATACTGCCTCATCAATATCACAAAGAAAATCCATTCCCAAATGGGATTATAACCACTATATGGATTAGGATTTACAATACGTATTTTTTGGGGACATAATTCAATCCATATAAAAAGACAAAACGCTGCTCTGTCCTATGCCATCTTCTTGATTATTGGTATGTTTGAGTCTACTGTATCCATCTATCTCTTTGAGGGTTTCCCTTGCCTTTCCTGGCCCTCCCACATTGCCAAACATGATGTTCTTCTCCAGAGATTGATACCTCCTGATAATGCATCTGAAGTAAGAGAGTTGAAGTCTCAAACAATATTTCGTGATCCATAGGTTTTCACTGGCTAATTTCTGGAAACCAAAACCAAACCCCTTGCCGTGGAGTCGATTCTGACTCATAACGACCCTACAGGACAGAGTAGAAATGCCCCACAGGGTTTCCAAGGAGCGCCTGGTGGATTAGAACTGCCGACCTTTTGTTTAGCAGCCGCAGTAGGGTTGCTATGAGTCGGAATTGACTCCACGGCAACAGGTTAACAGGTTAATTTTTGGAAATAGACTGCTAGGCCTCTCTTCCTAGTCTGTCTTAGTCTGAAAGCTCCACTGAAACCTGTCCATCATGGGTGACCCTTCTGGTATTTGAAATACTGATGGCATAGCTTCCAGCATCATAGCCGCATGCAAGCCACCACATTATGACAAACTGACAGGTGGGTGGTGAGATCTCATCTTTACTACAAGCTTAATTGCTTCTCCAAGAAGGTTTAGATTTTAGTAGATGATTAAGACACAGTTCCTTTTGGCTGAAATAACATAGCTTTAAACCTATGTTGTAACTACTGGAGTATTCACAGACCATCCTTATATCATCAATCACTGTAAGCTTTTCTGATAATAACTGGGTTTGGCTTAAGCCAGAAGACCTGAAACTCAAGACCAGATGTGAGAATTGGAAATATTTTGCCAACTGATTTTAGTGTTAAGTGAATTAGAAGTAGCTGGGACTAGCTAAAGGAACCCTAGTGGCTTAGTGGTTACAGGGCTCGGCTGCTAACCAAAAGGCTGGCGGTTCAAACCCACCAGCCACTCTGTGGGAGAAAGATGTGGCAGCCTGCTCCCATAAAGATTACAGCCTTGGAAACTCTATGGGGGCAGTTCTACTCTATCCTATATAGTCGCTACTATGAGTTGGAATCGACTCGATGGCAACTGGGCTTTTTGATTTGAGGACTAGCTTTACAAAACCAGATTCATTATGAGACTATGGATAAGTTACCACCATATTAACTAAAAGAGAGAAAAGAGCAGCCCATTTAACACGTGCTTTTTAAAAAAATTTAATATTTCATGGAATTTAAATACTGATGTATACAGATCACATAAGAAATTTATACTGTTAAATTCTTTAGCATTTTATTAAATTAATGTTTATATCTGATACTTTATATAGAATAAACATTCCACTACGCTTACTATGTAAATTAGCCCCAAAACAATTTGGTTTTTATCCTCATCTATAAACAGAGATGACAAATTCAAGCTGATTTGGAAAATTATTTAATCAGTTAGAGACAAAATGTGTGCAAATGAAAATAAAATGTCATATTGTACAAATCAATTTCAAACTGAAATAAGATAATCTCTACGTAAAATTTGAGCTTCCAAAAACATTCAATTTGCAAATTCAAAGCTGTATCTTTACATTTATATCACACTATGATATCATTTTTCAAGGGTATGTTAATATGAGTTACAGAAAATAAGATCCCATATGTAAAACTTTACCAGAATGAAACTTGGAAGAAAAAGCCACAAGTTTGTATATTTTTCTTCAATTAGGTTTATTGTGTATTTATATTTATATATGGACTTTACATTTAAATTAAATATACAGAACATAAAAGCTCACATTTATATCTGTATCACTGTGTGCGGGTCCTGTGCCAAGCGCTTTATGTATTTTTTAAATCTTCACAAATAACCTCTACGGTAGGCACTATCATTAGCGTACCAATTTCACAACAAGGAAACCTAGACTTGGAAAGGTGAAATAACCTGCCTAAGATTATACTGCTAATAATCGGTGAAGGTGAGATGAATCCCTGTCTTTCTGAAGATAGGACTCATACTCTGTCTCCCATAATATTATCTTAATTTAACTTCATTCTGGAGAACTGCATAACTCAAAGAAAATACAAAAAGGTAAAAACTTACTTCAGATCAATTCTGCTCTTTCAAATGGAAACCTTATATAATTTTTCCCCCAGTGTACACTTAAAAATCTCTATAGATGATTTAACCAGGGCTTCGAACCAGTTCGGTAACAGTTCAGCAACTGCTGATGTAAAGGAGGGCAGCAGACGCATTGCGTAGCAGCCGAATCTGTTGGCAGTCAGATTTTGACCCAAGTAAGAAGCAACAGCGGTGATCTGCTCAAAGATGGCAGCCGACCTCACAGCTTTGAATATGTCTGCTTTGCACAGTCCTGCCAATAATCCAATCTCCTGCATCAGGCTCCTGAAATTTTCGGGGTCACTGTTGTTTGTTTCCTACTTGGGTCAAAATCCCACCGGCAGCAGACCTGGTTGCTATGCAATGCTACGTCAGCAATTACTGAACCATTCCAAAGTGGTTCGGAGCCCTGGATTTAACAAGATGTCTGGACGGAAACTTGGCCTAAGAACTTTGAAAACTTTGATGATATTGGTAGAAGATAGAAATATTATGTATTCAAACTTTGAAGTTTTGGGCTTTTTAATTTTGGCTTGCAAAAGAGGTAACAAATTCATTTAGAAGCATACTGTTTGTTTTGAAAAAACTGCTGTGGGCCGTTTCTTTTTGCAAAACTACGAATGAAATTGGAGGAGTTTAGGAATTTGTGGCTCTAAGGGGCTAACTTGTCCTTTATGGTGAGTCAGTATTTGTCTAGGAGTAGGCAGATTTGCATGTTTGCAAAAAGTATTTCCATTGGAGAGGAGATTCTTCTCTATGTGTCTTTAAGTGGACCTGTACTTGCTGATTGGCTTCCTGAGATTGTGTACTTGCTTCAGTAGCAGTTCTCAGGCAATCTAAACCTGCAAACAGGAAGAGTTATTCATTGGACAGATATTTATCAAGCATCATCTATGCTCTATTTGATGTGATAGAATACAGCAATAAAAATAACAAAAATAAAATTCACGTTGCTTTTATTTCATTTGCTATTGTTGTGTGCCGTCAAGTTCATTCCAGCTCATAGTGACCCTATATGACAGAGTTACCTAGGCTCAAATCTTCACCGGAGCAGATTGCCAGTTCTTTTCTTCTGCAGAGCCACTGGTGGGTTTGAGCCACTGGTGGGTTCGAACCACCAACCTTTCGATTAGCAGCCAAGTGCTTTAACCATTGCACCACCAGGGCTCCTTGCGTATGGGAGGCAGATAACAACAATAACAAATAACATTTTCTACTAGGGGGAGGCAGAAATAAATAAAAATATATCAGATATTGACAAGTGCTCTTTAGAAACAAAGCAGAGGAGGAGGTAGGGAATGCTGGGAGAGGGGTTGCAATTTTGTTTACTTATTTATTTAGAAATAGCTTTAAACTCACAGAAAAATTGCAAGAATAGTACAAAAAAATTCTGTGGTAGATTGCTACTGCTCCTGAATACTTTCCTACAAATGAGGACGTTTTTCTTCATAGCCATAATACAAGCAGCAAAAATCAGGAAATTAACACTGACACATCACGGCCATCTCATCCACAGTTTCACCATAGAGAGGGTAGAAGGGATGCGATCTAGGATCATGTGTTGATGTCAATTGTTATGTTTCATTAGTATTCTTCAGTCAGAACAGTTTTTCAGTGTTCCATTGACTTTCAACCTTGATACTTTTAAAGGTTACTGGTCAATTGTTTTGTAGAATGTTCTTGTATATGGGTTTGCCTGATGTGTCCTCATGATCAGAAGCAGGTTATACATTTTTGGCAAGAATGTCATAGAAGAGAGGGAGGAGGAAAGGGGGACTCACTGCTTAGGAGACACTGAGCTTCTGTTAAGAGTGATGGAAAAATTTGGAAATGGATTATGATAATGGTTGCACAACATGATGAACACAATTAATGTCATTCAATGTACATGTAAAAAATGTTAAAGTGACAAATGTTTATATATATATATATATATATCACACACACAAAAGAATACCATAAAAGTATGTCTGTCATGTTCTTCTCATTGCATTCTATTGAGTAATACGTGATTTCAATTTGTCTCCTAACTGGCAATACTAGCTTTGATCATTTCATTAAGAAGGTATGTCAAGCATCTCTACTGTAAAGTTAGTTTTTTTCTCTTTGTAATTAAAATCATTTTATGGGGAGGTATTTTGAGATATGTAAATTATTCCAGTTAACATTGACTTTCATTTACTAGTTTTAGCATCCATTGATTTTTCTTGATTGATTAATTATTACAGTGATAGTCCATCATTCTCACTACTTCATTAGTCATCATTCTACTATAGATAAAAGTTTTCCATTCTCTCCATTATTTTTTAATTTATATAAGGATGAAGTGGATTTTTATTTATAAAGCAGGTTATAATTTTTGATATCATTAGACAGAGTAGTGAGAGTTTTGTGGGTGTTCTCTTCTGGTGTGTTTCCACGTGTTTTCAGGGAAATAGAAAGCATTATCATCAGCTGAGAGTGAGGATGGAGGAGATGTTGTAGATTTGAGGGAGGAGAAAGCATGAAATAGTGGTGTAGGAAGAGTAATGAACTAGAATAAATGTGGTATAATTGTTGGGCAGCTAAGGACCTCCTTGAGGTTAGTTGTCATGAATTCAAAATAGACAAATTGTAATGTTTTCTGTAAATAATTGAGAGCCAGAGTGTCTTAGACAGAAATATCACAAGTGGGTGGCTTTAACAAACAGAAATTAACTTCTCATAGTTTAGTAGGCTGGGAGTCCGAATTCAGGGCATCGGCTCTGGGGGAAGGCTTTCTCTGTTGGCTCTGGAGGAAGCTTTTGAGCTTCTGTTCTTGAGCAATCTTCATGTGGCTTGGCATCTCTCTGCGCCCGCCCACCCCTTCTCTGCTTGTTCAGTTGCTTGTTTAATCTCTTTTGTATCTCAAAAGAGACTGACTTAAAACGCTGCCTCATTAACATAGCAAAGAAAACTCATTCCCAAATGGATTATAACCACAGATACAGGGGTTAGGATTTACAACATATATTTTGGGGAGACACAATTCAGTCCACAACACCAGGGTATTAGGATAATCATCTATATGGACATTGAAATAATCAAGAATTATGACATGAGTAGTACTGGAGACAGTAACAGAAAGTCAAATCTTGAAGACATTAAGGGGAATGACCTGGAGGTCAGTAGATGACCACAAGTAGGGGTGGAGGGTGATACGGCCTGATGAAAATAATAGAGTTAGGTTTTTTTAGAAAGAAGAATGGGAAAATGTTCTGGAAGTAATAACTGAGGAGTAAGGAGGACAACTATCCCATGAAGAGCTATGGGCAGAATTTTTATCCTCAAATTTTTTATGAAATAGCCTTGGTCAGAAATATCATCTAAATCTGAAAAGTTTGATAGCTTTTACTATGGATAAAAAACATGTGAGAAAAATACTGAAATGTAATCTTAATGAGGTCAGAGATTTTTTTCTTCTTCTTTTTTTTTTTTTGGTTGGTTTTGTTCACTGTTACATCCCAGTTCCTATAACAATGCCTTGCATATAACAGATATTCAACAAATAGTTGTTGAATTGTTGAATGAATGAATAAAAAGTAAAGAGGAAATTTAGTCTTTGTGCTTTTTGGAGGAATCCACATCTTTTTTAATGGTGGATGTAGAAATTGCCACGGAAATATATTGGGAAACCTATGTTTAGTCAACCAATATATAAAATGTGAAGTGAGTACAATAAAAGGGACTCATGGCCAATCAAGATATACTTTTAAATGTTTTACTTTACCAAAAATACCTTCAACAAACTAAAGCAAGGAAAACTTGAGGATCCCAACTGTGCTGAGGGTAGTAACACTCACCAGCCACGACATGATGTATTCTTGTGAATGTGCGGTGAGTGGCAAGAAATTTGTTACCCACAATGAAGAAGGACCAATTTGAGTAGGATTTACTTAAGGGAAAAAATAAGAGCAGAGGTAATGATTATCTTTATTATAACAGACTCTCCCCCTCTCCCTTTTTTTGAAATACAGAAAGCAGTAGATTTGCAGCTATCACTCTGGGAGCTGTAACCTGCAGCCTATCTTATCTATCCTACACCCACAGTATAAACTGTTACAAATTTTCTAGACAGAAATTAATATATATTGGAAACTTGGGCCAATAAGCAACATCCTGACAAATGGAGAAAAGACTGAAGTTGTCAAGGATGTCATTTTGCTTGGATTCACAGTCAACACCCATGGAAGCAGGAGTAGAGAAATCAAACGATGCATTGCACTGGGTAAATCTGCTTCCAAAGACCTCTTCAAAGTGTTAAAAAGCAAAGATGTCACTTTGAGGACTAAGTTGTGCCTGACCCAAGCCATGGTGTTTTCAATCGCCCCATATGCATGTGAAAGCTGGACGATGAATAAGGAAGACTGAAGAAGAATTGACACCTTTGAGTTATGGTTTTGGCGAAGAATGTTGAATATACCATGGCCTGCTGAAAGAACAAATAAATCTGTCTTGGAAGACGTACAGCCAGAATGCTCCTTAGATCCGATGATGGTGAGACTGTCTCACATACTTTGGACATGTTATCAGGAGGGATCAGTCCCTGGAGAAGGACATCATGCTTGGTGAAGTTAGAGGGTCAGCGAAAAAGAGAAATACCCTCAACGAGGTGGATTGACACAGTGGCTGCAACAATGGGCTCAAGCATAACAACGATTGTGAGGATGGTGGAGGACCAGGCAGTGTTTCGTTCTGTTGTACACAGAGTCAATATAGTAGGAATCGACTCGACAGCACCGAACAACAACAACAACATTGGAAACCTTAAACATATTTATGACTGTTGACATCATATTCCACCGTCTACCATAGTATCAATATTGTTCATGTAAATGGTTTGACATATTTCACCAGTCGGGCTACATGAAAAGTCATATTTAGATGGAAAAAAATCACATAATTAGCATTTTTTTCTCAAGACTCTCCATGCTCAAAGAAGCAAAATGTCCAGTAACTCACTTTTGAAGCTATCCTCACGTAAATTTTTGAAAAATTAATGGGCTTAATTTGTCCAACAAGGATAGTCTTCCAAACTCTAGGAATAGTTCGATAGACAGGCAATAAGAGAATGTAATTAACCTCCCCTAGTTTGTCTTGCCATTCTACAATTTTATCTCATCTAACCAAGTATGGCCCACGTCTGTGGCTATGATAACACCACTGTCATCACTATGATGATCTGCGTGGGCCACAGCAGGTCTCTTTGGAGATTTTACGCTCACACTTTTACACTCAAGTGTGGTTGATCCTAGCACCTAAAGATACAGCTTTTATGATTACAGAACATAACAAACACATATTGGATAATACACAAAACAACCAACGTTAACGTTTCTTTTCTTTCTTTTTCTATCCCTATTGGGATCTTATTGTAATTCTTCTTTCTTTTGTTTAACTATTAGCACTTAATATTATAAACACTTCTCCAGTTTTAGAGAGTTTTTGAAAAAATAATTTTAAATGGTCAAAAAATATACCATTATAGGCATGCACCACAAATTATTTAAGCAATCCCTGATTATTAGGCATTTATGTTGTTTTTGTCACTTCTTCCTTTTGAAAGGGGCCCTGGTTGCATAGTGGTTAAGCATTTGCTTGCTAACCAAAAGGTCGGCAGTTTAAATCCACTAGCAGCTCCTTGGAAACCCTATGGGGCAGTTTTACTCTTTCCTATAGGGTTGCTATGAGTCAGAATCGCTTGACGGCAATGGGTTTTTTTTGTTTGTTTCCTTTTGAAATGTTTGTATGCTAGGATTTCAAGTGAGCATGTGGATGGAGGGAAACTTAAAGAATTGGACTCTTGAGAGGGTCCGATGGGTATTGGTGGATGTCAGAGTTAGGCAAATAAATTGAGGTGGAAATGAATCTGCTGCATGCATAGACATTATTATTAGCTCCATTACGGCCCTAGCTTTAAAACCAAGTTCTGACATAGGGCTAGAGGAATTCACAGAATATCAGCACTAATTATGTATAGTTTTAGGTTGTACTTTCATGATGCCAAAACTACTCATCAAATAATTCAATTCAGTAAAAATATGATTTTTATCGAATTCATACTTATATGACTTTGCTTCAAGTTCTGTCATGCTACTAATGGCTGCTAGAGGGCAGCAGAAGCCAGGAACTGGCAGGAAAAACACTTAGCTTGAATAGGCTGAAGAGGTTCTGCCTGGGCCTGGGAACCATCTGTTCAGGGCTGGGACAGAATACTGGGCTCAAAAAGATTCTATTCAGTAACTTGAGAGGCCAACAAAATAAAAAAATGCTAAAAGGGTTAGGCGTTTACCAGGTACTTACCTTAAATCTTTTTGAAGCTAGATAGAATTGAAACTAACAAACGAAGACTAGGAAGAGTCCCCAAGTTTTAAGTCAAAAGCCACGAGTTGCCACGTTATCCATTTGAAAAAGAAGGTAGACTTAAAGCTGTTGTAAAGCTTGAAGTGCACATACCAGGGAAGCAAAATGTCTATACAAGAAGGGGTGATGTCAGAGGACTGTGACAACTTGACTGTGATATCATCTGAGCAGACCTTCCATTCAAAAAGGCCATGTGCCAGGGCAACAAGTGAGCAAGCAAGTGGGACATAAGGAGCTAGGCAGTTTGGAAACTATAGGAAGAAGATATAAATTTCAGTAAAACAATTTCTAACTTCAGATTGATTCATCACTGTTGCTATCTCAGAACACTAGTCAGGGGTCCTGCTGGCTGGGTTCTAGGTCTAGCTACCAACTAGTTGTATGACTGTGAGCAAGTCTCTTACCAGAATGGGCTTCTAGGTTCTCATGGATAAATCATTGGGATGGACTGGATGAAGTCTAAGATACCAGAGTGCTTTATGTTTCATACTGTGTATACATGTAAAAGGACGAAGGAACAAAGTTTCCTAGGATTTTTTGATCCTGCTTTTGTAAGACTGGTGTGTGTCTGGAAGCCCTGGTGGTGCAGTGGTTATAAGCTCGGCTGCTAACCAAAAGGTCAGCAATTCAAATCCACCAGCCATTCCTTGGAAACCCTATGAGGGCAGTTCTACTCTGTCCTATAGCATCACACTCTAAGTCAGAATCGACTCAATGGCAATGGGTTTTTTTGGGGGGTATGTGTTTGTGGAATATTTAAGGAATCTGTACAAGAATGCATAAAAACTCATCATGACAGTTCAGACACTTTAGTTGTTGATGTCGGGTCATGGAGTTGGGAAGAGTTTCAAGGATCTTACGGGTATTTTAGATTTCCTTAGTCAGAGCTTATATTTTTGAGTTCTAAAGTACTAGATAACAATAAACACATTGTAAAAATGTTCATCATTTCCTTTTTCCCAACTACTACTGTATTTTTTTCCCGAATTTATTTTAAATTTATTTGAAAACCTATTTTAAAATGGGAGTTGTTGCTATTTGAGTTTTATACATTTACAGAATAGTTCAGAAAGTAGAAACATTTGAGGAGGCTATTTATAGTCATTAAGCTGCAAGAATTTATTGAATTCTACTTGCTCCTGGGAGCCCTTGTGGCACAGTGGTTAGGAGCTCAGCTGCTAACCAAAAGGTCGACAGTTTGAATCTACCAGTCACTCCTTGGAAGTTCTATGGGGCAGTTCTACTCTGTCCTATCAGGTCGCTCTGAATTGCAATCGACCCAATGCAATGGATTAGATTTGGTTACTTACTTGTGATTAGACATGGGGAATGCGATTGTAGCATATTATTATAATTTTAAATAACTTGGAAATAAAATATGGCCCGATTTTTCATCTAATTTTATACAAAAAAATGCAAAAATTCCATTAAAAGTGATGCATAGTCAAATTGATTTTAAAGCTAGAAGACATCTTAGACGTTGTCTGGTACAAGTAGTTCTCAGCCTTTTCACTGCTAGGGGATCTCTTGATTATTTTTTGTCTGATGATTCAATATTTCGAAATATTTTGTCTATTTTTCCCCGCCAAAAGCACTTCTTAAGTGATAAGTAGGTTTTTAATTTTAAATGAATCAGAAATACTTACAACTGCTGATCTCTTTAGCATGGGTTACCAATAAGACCATCCTGAGATTATACATTTCAATCAAATAAAAGAAAAATTCTATATTTAGTGCATAGTTACTGTGAGAAAATCCATTAATTTTATAACAGTTTTGCAAAATTAAAAAAAAATAGCTCCAGGACTCCATGATCTCTGGGTCTTTGGGAACTGCTTTTTCCTAGCTGTCTCAATTTGCAGACGTGCAGCTCAGTTATCTGCTTAGAGTCACTCTGATACAAGTCCAGTGCTCTGCCTAAAATACTGGGTGTTTCCTCTTCTTTAGAATTAATAATTCCAGCTGCTGATAGTGAACAAAGCTAAGTTCACACTTTTCACAAAAGGTGAATCTAGAAATGTGTGTATTTTTCTTCCCCCTCAGGTGACACTTAAACTGAACAATCTAAGTTTAGTAAGCATCTCAGTTATTAGATTCAAGGAACCAAATTCTAGATATTTCCTGGAAAATAAATTCAGTGATAATGTCTCTTATTTTCTTTTTGGTATTCTTCAAGAGTAAGACTTGAGAGAATTTTTTGTTTTAGCAGCATTTTGATGTGACGGTCTTTTCATTATTTAAAATTCATTAGGTACTAACTTATTTGTCAAATAGAAAATTATTAATTTCTGATTTCATAGAAGCCAAATACCCACAAAGTACGTGTGCGTGTGCTGATATCATGGGAATCCTTCCCCATCCCTAGCCCATGAACATGTTATACATGTATACCTTTCTAGGGAAAGGAGAGGAAGACTATTTTGAGTACTCCTCAAGTACCAAAGTATAGGCTACCTATTATTCCTCCTACTCATAGCACTAGTCATGATTCTTACTCCCTCTCTAGCTATACATAGCCAAAACTATCTTCTGTCATTCCCTGCCATGATTCCTCGAACTTCTGTATCAACCTCATTTTTAAAAGTCAAAATAGGTAAATGTGCCATATTGGAGGGTTAACACAATGATTTATTATTAACATAACAAGGTCAACATGAACTATTTTGTTAACTAGGTTAACCAGCAGACAGTAGGGAAGAGAAGTAGAAAAGATTGAATTTGAGAGTGGTGAGATGAAGGATTGTGGAACTCAGAATGCCCCAGTGACCAGTGATGGCAGCCGGAGTTAATATGAAGGCACCAGGAGCTTGGAGTTAGAGTCAAAGAATGCATGAGGCTAGTGGAGGGGTGGTGGAATGACACAGAAAGCAATTTTGTCTGACTCATAATTTTGCTCAGGCTAGTTCCATAGGTAGTATTCGTATTCTTAGGATAACCAAACTTTTAACAACATTATTTGAAAGAGCCATATTTTTGCGCTTACTTCTCACACTGATGGGACTCTCACCTTTTATTGCTAGACCTTGCTTTTAATATAGCAATCATCACTTGAGTAAAATGAAATTTTAATTTTATGTTTCTTAAGGGAGCAAAAATAAAAAAAAAACACTTTAATCTTATGCACTGAAGTATTTTAAAAGATTCTTTATATTTGTATTTTATGTTTATACCCAGGGAATATTTATAGAAGGGCATCTTTAAAAATAGAATGAAATGATTTTGAATAAAAACACTTAGAACTTCTTAAAAAACAGAATATTACCGGATTTTACAGAATTGTGTAGTTCATATTTGTATGGTTGGTGTCTCAGTTACCTAGTGCTGCCATAACAAAAATACCACAAGTGTGTGACTTTAAAGAACAGAAGCTTATTTTCTCACAGGTCTGTAGGCTAAAAGTTCAAAACAGGGTCTTGGTTGTGTTGATGCCTTCTGTCAGCCTCTCTCCTAGTTTCTGGTGTCTGCCAGCAATCCTTGGTATTCCTTTCCTTGTGGACAGGTCCTCACATGGCATCTGTCGTCCCCCTGTGTGTGTCTGTGTCCATTCTTCTCTTTTTATAACTAGTAAGTGATTAGGTTTAGAACCTACCCTACTGTGGCATGATCTCATTAACACAAAAAAAGAAAAACTCTATGTCCAAACGGGATCACATCCATAGGTACAGGGGCCAGGACATCAAGGCACATTTTCAAGGGACATAATTCAATCCATAATAGTTGGTCAGTGGCAAAATCTGATCTAGAAGCAAGTTTCCTACTCCTCCTGAGATGCTCAATTCACAAGGTAAGGTTTCCTAGGGAACCAGAAATTAACTAAATTAAAAATGTTTTAGTTATTCTATATAATAGTAGTAGATGCCACTTCTTTGTCAAAGTCTTGTCATGAACAAGTCATTTGCATGCATCAGCTCCAATCTTAGAACGTGTTATCTGTGTGGTAGTTAACACTGAAAGGTGGAATAGCACAGAGGTCAGGAGCACTGGTCTACCACCAAGATCTATTTGGATTCAAATTTCACACTTGGTACTTTGTGGCTCAGTGGCCTCAGTTTCTTCATCTTTAAGACTAGAGTAAATAGCACCTATCTCATAGAGCCCTGTGAGTAAGGAAGAGAAAAGCAACCACTGACAGCCAGGAAGTGGCTGGCTGTCTTGGCTGGGCTTTGGTGTTACTAGGAACTGGCCTGGTCATGGTGTTTGCCTGTCAAACATAAACATTTCATAGAACATAAACATTAGACAAGGCCCCTTTGATTGTAATGAACCAAGAGAAAAACAAGATAACTCTATAATCATGTTTAAACACAGATAAAACCAAGAGCCTCGTTCAAACCACCATACTCACCAAGCATCCCTCTATCCTGGCTAAGATGAATGATTGCAATTTCTTTACCAGTTACAAATCTAGCCTTATTCTATTCTTCCTGCCTTCTTAATAAGAGTTATTAAGATACTCATTTATAGAATTACCTCTACTTTATGACAGCATCGAATCTGGAGCAAAGTCCCTCTTCCTTGAACCCTCCCCAAAATAACATAACACAAGCACCTGCTTGCTGAGATAGCCCACTTTTCCCCATGGTGTGTGATCTTCCTCATTGCAACAAAGCAATGAACCCAACTTTGAGTACAGGTATTTTCCTGGTGGTCTTTGGCTAGAGGTTATTGATATGAGGAATGAATGAGTCAAAACATGTAAAGCACTTAGAGTAGTGCCTGGTACCTAGTAAGTACTCAGTGAAACTTATCCATATAGTGTTTTATAAATTTGGGTAATAAGGAAGCTCACTGAAGGCCCGTAGCTGGGAAGCAGTACTGCTAAAAAATCAGGTCCAGGTATGTTGTGCTCCAGAGCCCATGTTTTCACTGTCCAGACTGCTGTGCTTTGATTCATCACCATTACTATCCCACCTCTCCTGTCAGGAGGTGCCTTTCTTGGCCCCTGAGATTCTGATTTTGTCTTGATCTATGTTTAAATAAAAATTCTTTTCCTTTAAACAGCATTAAAAATCAACCATTAATCCTTTCCATTTATGTAGAGGCTTGTTAGGTGAAAGACCTTCAGATTTTCTATCTTTTACTATAACTTTAGTCTTTTGATCACTGTAAAATTCTCTTTTATCCTTTGAAGTCTCATTGATTGAAAGTGCTGTGGTAAAGAATATTAACTTAGATATTTTGCAAGGTAAGGTAGCTGGAAAGAAGAATGGCAGCAGTTCCAAGCTGTCCCTGGGGTAGGGAACTCTGAAGATGAGAGCCCAGGTTTACGCCTCATGTAAAAACCATCCAGCTAACTGCTGAAGACATTAGAGCATATCAGGGACTCTCAAACAAAGACAACACTGGCATCCAAAGCATGTTTGATGCCCAGAGCCAAAGCTAAAAGAGAGACTGACATAAATTTAGGCCATGGTTGTCAGTGCCTTTTGCATCCACTCTAGTTGATCCATCATGAGAATTTGTGTATGTTCTTGGGTGAAATAAGAACTTGTACACATGTTTGCTTTAGGCAAGAACTTTTAATCCAATTCTTTCCAAACTGTATTTTTGGAAGTGCTGGTATCTAGAAGATAATAATAAAGGCAATTTTGTGAAAAGCTGTTTGAAGGTCAAGTTTTGGAATTGTTACAACTGTTTCTTGTAAATTCGTAAAAGTATATTAACATATTAAAATTTCTGGAAAATGTGGTAAATATCTCTTTAATATCTGCTATGATAAAAATGCAGCCCTGACGGCGCGGTGGTTAAGTATTCAGCTGCCCACCAAAAGATAGCCGGCAGTTCGAATCCACCAGCCACTCCTTGGAAACCCTATGGGGCAGTTCTACTCTGTCCTGTAGGGTCACTATGAGTCGGAATCAACTCGAAGGCAATGGATTTGGTTTTTTTTTTTTTTTTTCCTATGATGAAAACAAAACAGAATGGTATAATAGGGCTTGGATTAAGAGTATCCTAATTATTCTTGAACATTAATTTTCAACACCTTATTAAATAACTTAAGGAGCCCTGGTGATACAGTAGTTAAGCCCTTGGTTGGTAACCAAAAGGTTGGCGGTTTGCACTCACCGCCTGCACCGCGGGTTTGTCTGCTTCCGTAAAGATTACAGTCCTGGAAACCCTATGGGGCTGTTGTAGTTTCCCATATGGTTGATGTGAGTCGGAACTGACTCCACAGCAAAAGGTATTAAATAACTTAATGCAACTATAACTAGAGCAGACAAATCAGTTTAATCATTTTACTCTTATTAGTAGTCTTACTGATTCATTGGTAAGATTTTTTTTTTCTCCACATTGGACCTATCATTAATTTGATTTTGATATTCTTAAAGCAGTGTTTCCTAAAATGGGATCAACGAAGTACTGTTGTTGTTAGTTGCTATGGAGTTGATTCCAACTCATGGCGACCCCAAGTGTGCAGCGTAGAATTGCTCCATAGGGTTTTCAAGACTGAAACCTTTTGGAAGCATATCTCCAGGCCTGTCTTCCTAGGCACCTCTGGGTGGTTTTGAACTGACAAATTTTGGGTTAGTAGTTGAGCGCTTAACTGGTTGTGCCACCTAGGGCTCCCAATGAAGTACTGTGTTGTTGTTTCTAGTTGCTGTCGAGTTGATTCTGCCTCATGCTAAACTCATGTGTTATGTGTGCAGCACAGAACTGCTTCATAGGGTTTTCAAGACTGTAACCTTTCAGAAGCAGATCACCAGGCTTATCTTCTGAGGTGCTTCTGGATGGGTTCAAACTGCCAACATTTTTGCTAGTAGTTGAGTGCTTAGCCATAGTGCCACCCAGGGACTCCAAGTAGAGACAGTAATATCGTGTAATGGAAAGAAACATTCACTTATTGGCAAATTTTAGGGACTTGATACTTACAAAAAGAAAATGGATTGCCATCCATACTTCAAAAATGGATGCAATATTTTTTAAAAATTCAGGGTAGTAATAATAATTTAAATCTTAATTAAATGTGATTAATTTCTAAAAAAATAAATTTCAACATAAAGCATAAATTAATGTACTTTCACATTTAAAGTATTTATTTATGCATTTAGTAGGTAAAAGGCAATAATATGCTAGGAGTGTAATATCCTAGTAGTCTATAATAACTATCATCAAATGAGCACATATAATCTATTAGTACATTTTTAAATTTATTATCTCATTTGATTCTCACAATAGTTTCATGAGTTGACTATTTATAGCCCTGTTTTACATTTGAGAAACTTGAGGTTCAGGGGGGTTAGTAACTTTGGCTAAGACCACACAGCTAGTAAATGGTCGCTACAAAGACCTTGCAGTTGACATTGACACTGTGGAATAAAGCAGGATGAAATGTTTTGTTTGGCCAAGGAATATTCCAATGTCAGAAAAAAATTTTATCCAGAAAAAAAATAAGGAAGAAAAATCTTCAGCCTTTAGATACTGAATATGTAGGTTCTGCAAAGCAAAAAACCATAACTTCCTTCACGCTTTGTGCCTTGGGCGGCTTTTATAACCTCAGCGCCAAGCCTATCCCATACCACTTTCTTTGAAAAAAACTATTCTAGCTTACAGAATTCATACCTTAAAATGTAGCATTGAAGAAAGATGTGAAAAAAAGATGGTAAGTGATGTTATTATCACCAATAAAAAGCCAAATTCCAAAGGTGTGCTGTGGATTCTCCTGCTGTTGGAAACTTCTCAGTGTGGCCTATTGAGGCTATTCTGTCCCACAGATAAACACAGTATTCTGAAGGTAGATCCTGAGAAGTGGAAACAATTCCTAAAAAATTTAGTTTATTTTCTTTGTCCTCCAAGCCTGCTTGGATTGAATGTAGATTTTTTTTTCTTTTTTGCCAATATCATTGCTGCTCTAAACACATCTGCAAATAGATGCCTTATATCCTGCAACCATTATACGTTCATTCAAGCAGCGTTTTTTTGAATCTAACAAAATAGTTTTTTCATTTACGATCTTATATGTCTTGAGTGAGCATTGACTTTGTGTCTTTCCTAACAGATGACCATGAAGCCTGACACAGGTTGCTTAGCAACTGCCTTATGCCCAGAAGTAGAAATAACTCTTTGATATACTCACTATGTGTATTTTCCCTGACATATTTCATTTGTGTTTAACATGGTAGATCAAACGGAATCATTAGAATCTTACTAATACCCCCAAGGGTAGAAGAGTTCCTGGTCCACTTAAAGCTAAAGCACCCAGAGATCAAAACAGTTTACAGGTTAGCACAGAACAGCACTGCAGAGTAAAAGAACAATAAACTGTGCCGGTTACCAAGGACAAGGTGTGTACATTCTCATCACTGCCAGCACCACGATGTCCTTTGAGACTTAAAAAGAATTCTCAAAATTGTTATTATAACTCTCACTTTTTGCTAAACGATAAAGAACTATATATTTCCCATCATGTTGTTTGGAAAAAGTCTTTGATACCCTGAAGGACAATCCATTGTTTTAATGCATGATATAGTGTAATTCATCATGCAGCAAGAACAATACTCATCATCCCCCTTGTTTGCATCAACCATCATTCTTCCACTTTCATTGTATCTGATCTAATCTAGACTCATTTATATTATCCGTGACTTGTTTGTATAGAAAGAAGTCAACCAAAGATAATATGCAGTGGTACTGCACCTCAAAACTATAATCCATGCAGATTTAGACCACCCAGGTCTAAAATTTGCAAATGAAGGACTTGAAAACTTTTAAAATGTAATTTTTAAAGTTGGAATATGTAGTTAATACTAGGATGTAATGAATGTATAAATGGAGTTCTGGTGGCACAATGGTTAAAGCACTTGGCTGCTAACCCGAAAGTTGGTGGTTCAAACCCACCAGCTGCTCTAAGGGAGAGCAATGTGGCAGTTCATTTCTGTAAAGATTTACAGCCTGGGAAACCTTATGGGGCAGTTCTACTCTGCTCTATAAGGTCACTATGAGTTGGAATCGACTCGATGGCAGGTTTTTTTTTTTTTTTTTGGAATGAATATGACAATTTGGAATATTAGCAAGAATAAAAATTAGAAAGAATTGTAACAGAGGAAACTTCGATTAGATTTTGTGAGCCTACTATTTTTAGCACAGGTTTAAAAACTCCACTATTCTAGAAACCTGCAAACTTTTCTTACACCAAACCAAATAACAAATAAAAATATTTTTAAATTGTAAAAAATAAATTTATAAACCATAAAGTTTTAAAAATAATATTTAAAAATTCACCTTACATGCAAGATTAATTTTAACATGCCTTTAAAAAAAAATTTTAGACAATGATTTAGAAATCACCTAAATGTCTGTGAATGGAAACCAGTTAAATATAACAATCCACACAGTAGAATGTAGTTAAATAAATTTAACAGTCTATACAGTGGGATACTCTGCTGTAGTTTTTTTTTTTCATTGTTAGCTTTTGCTAATGATGTAGATCTAAGGATACTGTTAGGGAAACATTCTCAAAGTGAATTGTAAAGTGGATAAGGTGGGGTATAGAGCAGTGTGTGTACAACATTTGTTACCTATGTGCTCATAAAGGGGAGTTTTAGATGTCTGTGTGTGTAAATATTACATATATGTGATATATGTGTGTACACACACACACACATATATAAAACATCTCTGGAGGAATACACAAGGAACTAGCAATAATTTTTGTCTTTGGGAACTAAGAGATATGGGTGGGAGGAAGACTTATGTCCAGGTGAACTATCTTAACAGGAAAACTTTATATTTCTTTTATTCTGTTCATGGAAGATGACAGAGATATAAAGGTGTACAGTGTCTTTTGCTGACTGATATATTCACAGCACATAAGACATAGTGCCCACTAGAGCCCAGGGGTTGCACAGATTCATCAAGGAAGACCGACTCACAATAATAGAGCAAGTAGCCAAGCGAAAAAAATAAGAGTATCTGGTTTCCAGTCTAGTCTTATATCCACTAGTCCAAACATTAGGAAACAGAATTAGCGAAGTTTCAGAATATTAAAGGATATTATTTTTCTAGGAAATAATATTGCTGTAGCTCCAAAACTTGGTTTTTCAGAATTCTATCAACAACAAAGGAAAATTTAATTATTCTAAACCAATACAAAAGCCCTAAATTCCTCTTAAGTGACTTAACTATTACAATACAGTGGCACAATACATGTAAAATGTAAATAAAATGTAAAAATATATAAATAAATAAAATATGAAAGAAAAAAAAAGAGAATTTTCAAATAATGCAATTTAAACTGGGTTCCAGGGAATGTTACTCCCATGAGAAACTCCCACAAGAACAGTTTCCACAGTAAAATAAGTTTGGAATTTTGTGTGCTATATTTCTCTCAAAAAAAGCAAACAAACAAACAAAAAACTAAAAACATTGATATACTAAAGGCTTTGGATAATTGATGCAGTAAAGAAATTTATTTAATATCTTTGACCACAAAAACATTTTCACACACACTAACACACAAACACAACTATTAAAATTTCCAGGAACTTAATTAGTCTTCAACAACAATGTCTTTACCATAAAGATGATACAATAAAACGCATTACTGATAGGGCTGACCTCTCTCACAGATTCTCCTTGGAAGCAGAACCTGGCTTTTTTGTTTTTGAAGAGAAATCTCTGGATTTAATTTTGGGAGCCTGTTAAAGATCTGTTACCATTCTGATGAGTTCAGTAATATCATAAAGTCAGCTGGGAAGAGCACGGTGATGATGAGGCTAAAACTCCTAAATCCATTACTAAGTGTTAACAGCCCATCTTTTTAGGGCTGGTTGGGCCTGGGTGTTCTGTCTGTGGCAGTGGAACATTCGTTAATTTATTCAGCAAATATTTCTTGAGTGCCTCCTATGTGCTAGGCCCTATGTTAGCTGCTGGGAACACAGTAGTGAAAAAACTAGAAGTGAACTCTGCCCTTCTGGAGCATAAGCGATAAGTACTTTCAAGGAAATGAACAGGGTGTACAGAAAGAGAATATTGCTGGTAAGGAGGGTGAGTGGGTCAAGATACACTGACTCCTTAGGGAGGCTGGCCAGTAAAGGTCCCTGAGCAGGTAGCATTTAGGCTGAAATCTTCACAATGAAGTTGACCCCCGGGACCTCAGCATTCAGTGTGAATAGTTCTACCATAGCTAACGTACCGTCAACGACCTTTCTTTGTCTCCAGGACTCCCAAGTTTGAATGATACGGTGTGGTCTTCCATCTCCTTCTCCTTTATGAAGGCATTCGGTTTTTATCTTTGTTTTCTGAGACAGCTGTTTCATTTTACTGATAGATGCTATGTCACCCTATAGCAAGCTAGTGCTTCTTTCATTTTATGAGAATTGTTTTCTTCTACACATTTTCATTTCAATCCGTCTTTTTATATAAATGATGAGCTCTTTGAAAATAAACTAAACTATTGGTACAGATCAGGAATGAGCTGCAGCCCACAAATCAGAGTGGGCGGTCCCGCTTTGCGGGTTTGTTTTTCCAGATTCTGATTATCAGTTTCTCATAAACAGTTGAGCAGTGCCTAAAAGGATTTGTCAGGTGATTTATGTGGTACTAATTATTCCATTTTCATACAATTTTAACTCTTTCAAATTGTTGTATCTATTTAGAGATAAGATTCTGGTTTAACAGCAATAATAAAAACATCCTTGTGTTGGCACAAGCGGTGTTTTCAATTTGGTTACCTTTAAAAACACCCATGCGTTGTAATAGTAGGAGTATCTTAATCTACACAATTTAAATGTTAATAGATTAGCAATCATATTTATACACTTATATGATTAAAACCTAAAGTGAGCAATTTCTATTTTAATATAAATCAGTTTCTGCATGTCTGTTTAGATGATTGGGAGTGTTAAAAATTTATAATAAGCATGTAACAACCACTAGAAAGGTATTGTGAGAAAAGAAGGCAAAACATTATGAAACATAAAACAGAATGCCACATTATAATAACATCTGCAACCCATGTTTTATCTGCATTGTGGTTAAATGCATGATAGGTGAGCTTCTACAAATTACGTAAAAGGGATACAAACTTGAATCAATTGTGTACATAGAAGAAGTGGTTAGAATTTGTTTTTCCTCAGAATTTTTTTATTGCTCAATTTTAATTAAAAGCAATGGAAAATTAAGCTGTTTTGCAGTAAAATTCTCTATTTGTAAATATTAGAAATAAGCATAATTGTAAAACACAAAGTTAGGAATTCAGTTATATTCAAGATTAAGAAAATAATTTTTCAGACTACATATACATTTTAAAAATAATTTTTCAGATTATATATATTCTTTTCTAAATAATTATTCAGGATATATATATGTATATACATCCATAAATACCTGTTAATAATTTTCTGAAATATATATATATTTTCAGAAAAAAATGTATCACACGTACTGTATTTTTATGCAGATAATGGGTGCCTTCTATGTTTGTTTGCCAACTGCACCCTACCCCCTCAAGGTATTTTGTAAGCACTGCTATACCAATTTTTTTTACACGTTGCTGTAAAAAAAATTAGCATAGCAAGCTTACGAAAATACTTCGTGGGGAGAGGACATGGTTGGCAAACAAACGTAGAAGGCACTCATTATTTGTGTAAAAATATGATATCTGTTTGAGTGCCTGCTTTCAAGTCTTTTCCGTATATATCTAGAAGTGGAAAATTGCTGGGTCATATGGTAATTCTAGGAGTCCCTGGGTGGTGCAAATGGTTAAGTGCTAGACCACTAATAGAAAGGTTGGTGGTTCAAATCCAGGCAGAAGTGCCTCGAAAGTAAGGCCTGGTGATCTGCTTCTGATAGGTTGCAGCTTTGAAAACCCTATGGAGTGCAGTTCTGCTCTACACACTTGGGATCACCATGAGTTGGAAATGATCTGACGGCAATTAAAAACAACAACAGTAATTCTTTGTTTAACTTTTTGAGGAACTTCCAAACTCTTTTCCATAATGGCCGCACCATTTTACATTCCGACCACACATGTTTTAAAAAACTAACACTCATGGCAATATGTAACTTTCAAATGTATCTAGAAGACATTATTATGTCCATGGAACTCATTTTTGTCATTTGACACCAAAGCATTTTTTGTCATATAAAAATTATCTTGTTATTTTTGTAATAAAGAATTTAAGCAATTTAGAAAATTGCAAAGAAGAAATAAAAGTGCCCCTAAGCTAACTACCCCAAAACAAGCATTATATTAACTGAACATTATTACATTATCTTTCTATGTCTGAATGAAATAAAAGGCTAGAAATAGAGCTTTGAAATATTGTCATGAAACAGGATTGCAGTGCATGTAATATTTTAAAATAAATACACATTAAATTTAGTTTTATTTAAATTTAATAGTAACAAATGAAAGTGATGTGAAATAGAAGGAATTGATGAAATTCAAATTGTTTTCACTGAAAGAATTATTATTTCCTAAGATATGACAATCTGCGTCCATAGGGATTTACAGCCTTGGAAACCCTATGGGGTCGCTATGAGTCAGAATAGACTCAACAGCAGTGGATTTGGTTTGTTTTTTTTTAAGAGACCCTTTTAGAATAAATAAAGAGATTATGGAAAACATTAAGAATTTGGAGCTTTTTTAAAACTATATCTTCAATTTAAGGTGTGTTAATTGACTATTAGGAATGATGGGGCATTAATGCTTTCTTGTTTCCTTTTGCCTGCTTTTCTTAATCTCTTGATTTTTGTTAGTAACATTATTTTCATTCTGATGAGGATTATAGTGTTTACATTACATTTTATACACATAATCTACACAATTTCTTTTTTTTTTTTTTTTTGGTACTAGAATGGAATTAGTACTCATCACTTATTTTTACATTGTTTCACCATTGCTGAGTTCTTTATTTTTGTTTGTCCTATTTTTAATTTTGATTAATCTCTTAAATGTAGTTTTTGAAGAAAGCCGCCTGGGTTTTGTAGTCCCTAAATTATTTCATGTTTTGGAGTGACTGTCTATTGTCTTTATACTTGACCAATATTATGGCTGCATGTTGAGTTTCTTTCTTTTAGACTTCTGTAGACATTGCTCCTATGATTATGGTATTGAATGTAATTAGTAGCAATCTGAGACCAGCCTGTTTTTTTTTTTTTATCTTCATAGGTGATTTTTTTTTTGCCTTGATATCTGCCTGAAGAATTTAAAAAAAATTTTTGATATTCAATAATTTATCTAGGGTATGTCTTAATATTTAGCATTATGCATCAAATTTTTATGAAATCTGATGTGCTTTTTTGATATGAAGATCAATTCCTTTTTTTCCCCCGTGGAAATTTATTTATGGAATTATATTTCAGGGGCACCAGTTACTTTATTTTGCATCATCCTCCTCTGTCTTTCATATTACTTGTTTTACTTTAATTGCTTTAATATATTTGCATTTTTAAATCTGCCGTCACCATGCTTTCTCAAGTTTTCTCTCTGTTAGTGTCTTAGGTTGGGTTTTCTAGAGAAGCAAAGCCGGTAATGTGTATAAATATACATAGAGAGAGATTTATATTAAGGAAATGGCTCACATGGTTGTAGAGGCTGGAACTTGGCCCAGGCTGGAGGCTTCTTCTGGATCGCATAGGCACAAGGGCTGGCAAACCCAAGACTGACAAGTCAGAAAGCAGGGTTCTGGCTCACAGGCTCTGAAGACCAACAAATCCAAAGATTGGCAGGCAAGGCGGCAGGTAAGCTGCTAGCTCAAGTCTCAAGAACTGGAGGTCAGATGAACAGGAGCCAGCTGTGAGCAAAAGCCCACAAGTCTTGCCAGAAAGTCCACTTATATTGGATGCATGCTACACCCCCAAGGAAACTCCCTTTCAACTCACTGGCTGCTCACAACAGATCCATCATGGAGATGATCACACTATCAAATCTCATCATGGAGGTGATCACATCATTATACAACTGCAAAACTACAAGCCAAACCACTGAGAATCATGGCTCAGTCAAGTTGACACACAGCTTTAACGATCACAGGTAGTAATTTGATAGATAGTTATATATATTGTTTCCTAGAGTTTCTGATTTAGTTATTATCTTTATGATGTTGCTTTGATTCTCAATTTATTTCCTTAAGTTTACAATCTCTATCCCTTCTCACTCTGTTCTTTTGACATTGAATCTTTGAATGTTTTATCAAACTGATGATTATTGAGTTGATCTATAAATTATTAAGAATTTTCTTCTGTAGGTTATATATTCTTACTAGTGTGAGTTTTTTGACAATTTGTTTCAAGTGGCCTTTTCTTCTCTTTCCTCCTCTTCCTTCTTTCTTTTCTTCTTTGTTTAGTGTGGGTGTGTGGGTGTGAGTGTGTGCATGTGTATGCCATGCTTTTTTCCCCCAGTTGGCTGTTTGTGCGGCTCTGTTCAAAACTTTTATTTGTGTGGTGACTTAGATTTGATTCTGTGAGAGACTTGTTGGCTTTCTTCATCAAATTACAACAGATGGCTTTGTATCTCTTACTCCTTCCATGGTGAAGGACTATGGGAAGAGGAGCTGGAAAGAGAGTTCAGCTGAATTTTGTGCAGTCTTTTTTAGATCCTTGGGCTCTATTCTCACTGCTGAGGTTTTGTTAAATACCCTACACAAGGGTTCCCTGAAACTAATTGGAATGTATATCCTATTCTTATTTAGAGAACAGGGAAATTATTCTTGGGCATTGGATCTGTCCTATTCCTCATTACTCATGTAGCCCTGGAGCCCTTACTTCCATTATAGGAACCCATCCTCTCAGATTCATTGTTCTTTTCGCCAGCTTTAACTGTTTCTTCCCTGTAGCTGTTTCCATTTCTCCTCATCAGAACGTTACTCAGTTCATTTTTTCCCAGATTTGGGAATATTGATGAGAGGAGTCAGATTTTATGACTAAGTATTTGGCTTCTGAAGTGTAAGTGTAGGGTAGGGGTTAGGTGCTTCACTATAAACTATCTCCCCACTGTTTCAGAATATCATCCTTTTTCACCCTCTTGGATGCCACGTTTTGAGCTTCGTGCAATTGGATTGCTTAGTTGCTGCTACTGAATATTTTCTTGGATTTTGCTGTTTTTATTTCATTAAATTGGATGTTGGGAGAGCAGAATTATGTGAAGCAGTTTTATTCTACCATCTTAACTCAGAAGTCCCCAAAGCTTTTTATTAACCAGGAAAAAAAAAATTCTATTCATCGTGCAGAAATGAAAATTTGCAAGTAGAAGATTAGGTAGGATACTTTATCAGTGAACAAGTACTTAATTATATTAGATATGCAAATTTTTTGAGATTGTACATTTGTAAACAAGATGATCTTGTTATTATGGAAGATCTGTGACAACTGCAATGTAAAGGAGCCTCAGAGGAAAACTTGAAAACTGAGTATGCAAACTATTTATTGCCCAAGTTAAGAGTACGCATAAAATGCAATGAGAACCAAAGACTGTATGCAAAATTATAACACAGTGCATTCTGTAACAGTCTCATTCTCTTTTTTGAAATGTCTGGATTACTTTACATTTCTTGTTAAGTGAACTGAAAAAATGTTGTCTCAGATTGACACATTTCTGAGTGTTTTAAATCTCTAACAATCAAAAACACACTTGGCAGAGAACTAATTTCACACCTCAGGCATTAAAACCCAGAGTCTGTATTCATTGTTTATTTTACATAATGTAAAACAGCATGCTGCATGATATATTATGAAACGGATGAATGGGGATTTTAGAAAATAGGGAATCATTTTACATTTACACCTGGTAGCTGACATTTTATATATTGGAAGTTGGCCTGATATATCAAACATGATGATTTTTTTAATCAAATTGAAATTTTATCACTATTATGCATTAAAAAATAAAAAAGTTAGTATTGCTTGATTATATTTTTCTGAAATATAATGAGTATTTTTATGGGTTATTGTGATATTAATATTGGTACCAATAAGCCAGGCTTTGTTTAAATATGGGATATATGAAAGTTAGAGCTCACCATAAAATTTAGATTAAGAAAATTATAATGTTTACCAATAAAATAGCTGGGCAAATTAAAAATAAACCTCAGGCATATGATGATTTATTTCTTATTACACAACTTTGAAACATTAGTGAGTATATTAATAATTGCTAGTTTAATTGCTGGAGCCAAATAGCAATATACTGGTGTAATTCCTGTAATTTAGGAGGTACTGAATTCTCTCAGGTGTGGTTAATTGGTAAATTAGCTTTTAGTGAAATAAATAACTTGGTAGCATAACGCTTTTGTCCATGGGGAACAAAACTCCCCAAATTATTGTTAAGATAAAGGCTAAATCATATGATACAGAGTTATAACTATCAGCTAACAGTGGGTGACATGTTAGCTCTTCTTAGGCATTCTGGGATACAGTTCATTGGAACTGACCATCTCCTATAGCTGCTATTTTAAATGAATGGCTGTGCTTTGATAGAAAGACTCAAGTAGTTAAAGTCAGCTCGACATTGAGTGTGGTGACTTCTCAATTCTTGAATCCCTGACTTAAAATCCTTCAAATAACAAATTGTTATAAAGAACTTAAATTTGAATAGAAGGGAGAGAATGCATCTTGAGTACTCAGAGGGGTGGATTGGACTGTACTTTGTTCTCAGTCTCATTCTTGCTCTTCTGTGTCTTACTCTGTATCACTAAGGGCTGGACCCTGTACACTTCATTTGCAAGGCTCTTCTGCTAGCTAACTTTCAGCCAGATTTGGCTAATGGGAAGCACCAGTGGGAGACTGAAGGTGGGAGGAGAGGAGTAACCTCTGCTTCTGGTGGCATTTCAGACAGCAGAGGCCAGCTAGAGGGTCCAGTGTCCTTTGGCAGTTCCAGCAGTGGTGGAGGTAGCTCCTGTGGTTTCAATGATATCAGCAGTGAGGCCAGTGAGTGGTTACTGTCCCAGTGGCCTTTGGTGGCTCAGGCACGAGCGTCAGTGGTTTCAGTGGTAGCAGCTGTCCCTGGCAGTGTTAGTAACCAGTGTTCTCTGGGTTCTGGTAATCCTCTTCTTTTGTTATTCCACCAAAGGGGTAGTAGCAGCTTTCTGTAGGTTTCAATCTTTGGGTTACTGTCATGGTTTGAATTATGTCGCCCCAATAATGTGTGTATCAGTTTGGCTGGGCCATGATTCCTGGTACTGTGTGATTTTCCTATATGTTGCAAATCCTGCCTCTATGATGTTGATGAGGGAGGATGGGTGGCAGTTGTGTTAGTAAGGCAGGCCTGGATCTACAAGACTGGGTTGTGTCCTGAGGCAATCTCGTGAGATATGAAAGACAGAAGTGAGCAGTGAGACAGGGGGACCTCATACCATCAAGAAAGCAGTGCCGGGAGCAAAGCACGTCCTTTGGACCAGGGTCCCTGGGCCAAGAAGCTCCTAGTCCAGGGGAACACTGATGAGAAGGCCAACAGAGAAAGACTTCCCCTGGAGCTGATGCCCTGAATTTGGACTTTTAGCCTACTTTGACTGAGAGGAAATAAACTTCTCTTCGTTAAAACCATCCATATGTGGTATTTCTGTTATGGCAGCACTAGATAACTAAGACAGTTACCTAATTCTTTTTTTTTTTTAAATAATTTATTGTGATAGTCACATAACATCAAATTAACCCATTCAAAGTGAACCACTCAGTGACATTTAGTGCAAAAAAGATCAAAAAAGTTTAGGCAGCAAATTATTTATCTGATTAGGATTTACTATCCAGGTATATAAAGAACTCTTACAACTCAACAACAACAAAAAAAAGACAACCCAATTCAAAGATGGGTGAAAAAAATTACCGCCTCTATCTAGTTCCAAAACATTTCCATTATTCCAAAGTAAAACCTTTAACTGTTAAGCAGTTTCTCCACTTTCCCTCCTCACCCCAGCCCCTGGCAACAACCAATATGCGTTCTGCCTCTATGGATTTATCTATTCTGGAGATATCATGTAAGTGGAATCATACCATATGTGACTTTTTGTGTCTGGGTCTTTCATTTAACATAAAGTTTTCAAGGTTCATCCACATTGCAGCATGTATCAGAGCTTGACTCTCTAAGTATGTACTTTATTTTGTTTATCTGTTCATTTGTTACTAGGCATGTGGACTGTTTCCACCTTTTGGCATTTGTGAATAGTGCTGCTATAAAATGTGTGCACATGGTTAAGTACGTGTTTTCACTTCTTCTGGATATAGACCTAGTAGTGAAATTACTGGGTCATATAGTACAGGAGCCCTGGGGGCCCAATGGTTAAAGTGATGGACTGCTAACGGAAAGTTCGGTGCTTTGAAACCACCAGTGGCTCCGTGGGAGAAAGATGTGGCAGTGTCCTTCCATAGAGATTTACAGTCTTGGAAATCCTACAGGTTTGCTATGAGTTGGAATCAACTGCAGTGGGTTTTTTTTTTAATGGTAATTCTACATTTAACTTTTTTTTTTTTAATTGTACTTCAGGTGAAGGCTTACAGAACAAGTAGTTTCTCATGAAACAGTAGTACACGTATTGTTTTATGACATTGGTTAACAACCCCACAACATGTCAACCCTCTAACTTCTCAACCTTTTCTTTTGGTGAAAATACACATAACTAAAGATACACCATTTCAAAAATTTCAAAAAATTCAGTGACATTGACTATGCTCTTCCAATTGTGCTGGTATTCTCACTTAAGATGAAGGCTTACAGGACAAAATAGATTCTCATTTAACAGTTACTACAAATGTTGCCCTATGACAATGGTTAACAATCTCACAACACATCAATAGCCTTACTCAACCTTGGGTTCCCTATCACCAGCTTCCTTGTCCCCGTCTGCCTTCTGGACCTTGTCACTGGACTACTATACCTCATTAGTCCCATTTGGTTTTTCGGGGCTGTCCACTCCCAGGCTGAACAGTGAACCTCGGAGATAATTTCACCACTGAGCTAAAAGGGTGTCTGGGGGCCATACTCTCGGGGTTTCTCCAGTCTTCTTTAGGCCAGTAAATCTGGTCTTTTTTTTTGTGAGTTAGAATTATGTTCTACATCCTTCTCCAGCTCTGTCCAGAACCCTCTGTTGTGATCCCTGTCAGAACAGTCAGTGGTGGTAGCCGGGCACCATCTAGCTGTACTGGACTTAGTCTGGTGGAGGCCTTGGTAGCTGTGGACCGTTAGTCCTTCGGACTAATCTTTTCCTTGTATCCTGTTCTCTTCATTCTCCCTTGCTCCTGAAGGGATGAGACCAGTGAAGTATCTTAGATGGCTGCTCATGGGCTTTTAAGACCCCAGACACTACTCACCAAGGTAGAATGTAGAACATTGTCTTTATAAACTGTGTTATGCCAGTTGAGCTAGATGTTCCCTGAGATCATGGTCCCCACAGCCCTCCGCCCAGCAATTCAGTCCCTCAGGGAGTTTGGATGTGTCTATGGAGCTTCCATGACCTATCCTTGTACAAGTTGTGCTAGTTTCCCCTGTATTGTGTACTGTCTCACACTTCACCCAAGATACCACTTATCTATTGCCTATTTAGTATTCCCCCCCCCATCCCTGGGAACCAACAAAGATTGTTACATTTTGTGTGTGAACTGTTTCATGGGTTTTTACAATAGAGGTCTCATACAATATTTGTCCTTTTGTGATTGACTTATTTCACTCAGCATAATGTCCTCCAGTTTCATCCATGTTATGAGATGCTTCACAGATTCTTTGTTGTTCTTTCTCATTGCATAGTACTCCACTGTGTGTATGTACCATAGTTTGTTTATCCATTCATCTGTTGATGGGCATCTAAGTTGTTTCCATCGTTTTGCTATTGTGAACAATGCTGCCATGAACATAGGTGTGCGTATGTCTATTCAAGTGACGACTCTTATTTCTCTAGGATATATTCCTAGGAGTGGGATTGCTGGATCGAATGGTATGTTTATTTCTAGCTTTCTGAGGAAGCACCATATCATTTTCCAAAATGGTTGTATCATTTTGCATTCCCACCAGCAGTGCATAAGAGTTCCCATCTCTCCCCAGCCCCTCCAACATTTGTTATTTCCAGTGTTTTTGATTCATGCCAGTAATGCCGGGGTGAGATGGTATCTCATTGTGGTTTTAATTTGCATTTCTCTAATGGCTAGTGATCACGAGCATTTCCTCATGTGTCTGTTGGCCGCCTGAATGTCTTCTTTGGTGAAGTGTCTGTTCATTTCCTTTGCCCATTTTTTAATAGGATTATTTGTCTTTTTGTTGTAGAGGTGTTGGATTTTCTTGTAGATTATGGACATTAGACCTTTGTCTGACTTGTACTGTCCAAAAATTTTTTCCCAGTCTGTAGGTTCTCTTTTGACTCTTTTGGTGAAGTCTTTTGAAGAGCATAGGTGTTTGATTTTTAGAAGATCCCAGTTATCTAGCTTATCTATTGGGGTTTATGTGTTGATGGTTATGGTTTGTATCCTGTTAATGCCATGTATTAAGGCCTGAAGTGTTGGTCCTATGTTTTCTTCTATGAACTTTATAGTTTTAGGCTTTATATTCAGGTCTTTGATCCATTTTGAAGTAGTTTTTGTATACAGCGTGAGGTATGGGTCCTGTTTCATTGTTTTGTAGATGGATATCCAGTTTTGCCAGCACCATTTGTTAAAAAGACTGTCTTTTCCCCATTTGATGGACTTTGGGCCCTTGTCCAAGATCAGGTGACCATAGGTGGGTGGATTTACATCTGGGTTCTCAATTCTGTTCCATTGGTCAATGTATCTGTCATGGTACAGTACCAGGCTGTTTTGACTACTGTAGCTGTATAGTAGGTTCTGAAGTCAGGTAGTGTGAGTCCTCCAACTTTATTCTTCTTCTTCAGTAGTGCTTTACTTATTTGGGGCTTCTTCCCTTTCCATATAAAGTTAATGATTAGTTTTTCCATCTCTTTGAAGAATGTTGTTGGTATTTGGATCAGGATTGCATTGTATTTGTAAATTGCTTTGGGTAGAATTGTCATTTTCACAATGTTGAGTCTGCCTATCCATGAGCATGGTATGTTTTTCCATTTATGCAGATCCCTTCGGGTTTCATGCAGTAGTGTTTTGTAGTTTACGTGTATAGGTTTTTTACCTCCCTGATCAGATTTATTCCTAAGTATTTTATCTTTTTAGGGGCTCTTATGAAAGGTATTGTTGTCCTGATTTCCTTTTCATTGTTCTCCTTATTGGTGTATAGGAATCCAACAGATTTTTGAATGTTTATCTTGTATCCTGCTACTCTGCTGAATCTTTCTATTAGTTGCAGTAGATTTCTCGTGGAGTCTTTAGGGTTTTCTGTGTATAGTATCATATCATCTGCAAACAGGGACAGTTTAACTTCTTCATTACCAGTTTGGATGCCCTTTATTTCTTTTTCTTGCCTTATTGCTCTAGCTAGAACTTTCAGTACAATGTTAAATAGGAGTGGTGATAAAGGGCATCCTTGTCTTGTTCCTGTTTTTGAGGGGAATGTTTTCAGCCTCTCTCCATTAAGAATGATGTTGGCCGTTGGTTTTGCATAGATGTCCTTTATTATGTTGGGAAATTTCCCTTCTATACCTATTTTATTGAGAGTTTTTATCAGCAATGGGTGTTGGACTTTGTCGAATGCATTTTCTGTGTCAATTGAGATGATCATGTGATTCTTTTCTCTCCTTTTATTTATGTGGTGGATTACGCTGATTGATTTTCTAATGTTGAACCATCCTTGCATACCTGGTATGAATCCTATTTGGTTGTGGTGTATTATTTTTTTGATATGATGCTGGATTCTATTGGCTAGAATTTTGTTAAGAATTTTTGCATCTATATTCATGAGAGATATTGGTCTGTAATTTTCTTTTTTTGTGGCATTTTTGCCTGGTTTTGGTATCAGTGTTATGCTGGCTTCATAGAATGAATTTGGAAGTGTTGCTTCCTTTTCTATGCTCTGAAATAGCTTGAGTAGTACTGGTACAATCTCTTCTGTAAATGTTTTGTAGAATTCTCCAGTGTAGCCATCTGGTTCAGGGCTTTTTTTGGTTGGGAGTTTTTTTTATTACCTTTTTAATCTCTTCTCTTGGTATGGGTCTGTTCAGATTTTCAACATCACTTTGTTGTAGTTTGGGTTGGCAGTGTGTTTCTAGAAATTTATCCATTTCCTCTAGGTTTTCAAAGTTATTGGAGTATAGTTTTTCATAATATTCTGTTATAATCCGTTTTATTTCAGTTGGGTCTGTTGTGATGTCCCACATTTTATTTCTTATTTGGGTTATTTGTGTCCTGTCCTGTTTTTGTTTTGTCAGTCTGGCCAGTGGTTTGTCAATTTTGTTGATTCTTTCAAAGAACCAACTTTTAGTTTTTTTGATTCTTTCTATTGTTTTTCTGTTCTCTATTTCATTTATTTCTGCTCTGATCGTTACTATTTCCTTTCTTCCGGTGGTTGTGGGCTATTTTTTGCTGTTCTCTTTCTATTTGTTTGAGTTCTGTAGTTAATGTTTTGTTTTGTCCCTTTCTTCTTTTTTGATGTGTGCATCTATTGCTATAAACTGTCCTCTGTGGACTGCCTTTGCTGTGTCCCAGAGGTCTTGGTATGATGTGTTTTCATTCTCATTTGATTCTAGGAATTTTTGGATTCCATCTCTGATTTCTTCTATTACCCATTGATGTGTAAGCAGGGTATTATTCAGTTTCCATGTAATTGATTTTTTTTCCCTTGCTCTTTCTGTTGTTAATTTCTACCTTGATGGCATTGTGGTCAGAGAAGATACTTTGAATTATCTCAACGTTTTGGATCTTGTTGAGGATTGCTCTGTGGCCTAAGATATGGTCTATTCTGGAGAACGTTCCATGTGCGTTGGAAAAGAATGTGTAGTTTGCATCTGTTGGATGATGTGTTCTGTATATGTCTATGAGGTTAAGTTGGCTGATTGTGCCCTTTAGGTCTTCTGTATCTTTGCTGAATTTCTTCTTAGTTGTTCTGTCCTTTACTGAGAGTGGTGTGTTGAAGTCTCCTACTATTATTGTGGAACTGTCAATTTCTCTTTTCAGTGTTGTTAGAGTTTGTTTTATGTATTTTGGAGCCCTGTCATTGTGTGCATAGATGTTTATTATGGTTATGTCTTCATGATGGATTGTCCCCTTAATCATTATATAGTGTCCTTCTTTGTCTTTTATAGTGGATTTTCTTTTAAAGTCTATTTTATCTGAGATTAGATTTGCCACTCCTGCTCTTTTTTGGTAGTTGTTAGCTTGATATATTTTTTTCCAACTTTTGACTTTTAATAAATTCACATATTTGTTTCTAAGGTGTCTCTTGTAGACAGTATATTGATGGATCCTGTTTTCTTATCCATTCTATCATTCTCCATCTCTTTATGGGTGCATTGAGTCCATTTAGATTCAGTGTAGTTATTGATAGATGTGAGTTTGTTGCTGTCATTTTGTAGTGCTTTTCTTGTGGTACTGAAGTTTTTTTTTGTTCTTCTTACTCTCTTGTGCTGAGTTACTTTTGTTTATGGATTTTTTTTCATTTCTTTTGTTTTTGCTGAGACTTTGTTTTTCCTCTTTTTTTTTTATGAGTACGTTTGTTAACTTTCTTTGTGGTTACCATGAATTTTACCCTTATCTTTCTAAGTTTGAAGAAGTACACTGTTACTTGATATCGCCTTGCCTTCCTCTCCATTAGAAGGTTCTATACCTATGCCATTTATTCCCTTTTATTGTTCTGATGTTGTTGTCACTTACTGATTAACTGCTCTGATTCCCTGTTGTATTTCTTTGGTTTTGGATAGTCCTCGAGAGTTCATTTCCTACATTGGTATCTGGCTGCTACGATCCTGCGTCCTAGATTCTGCCTGTGAACTGAAGCTGTTTGTCCTCAGATCAAAGAACTCCCTTTAATAATTGTATAAGTTTTATTTGACTTTTACATATTCCCTTAATTTCTGTTTATCTGGAAATGACCTAATTTCAACATCAAATTTGAATGAGAGTTTTGCAGGATATATTATTCTTGGCAGGCAACTTTTTTCTTTCAAGGTTTTATATATGTCATCCCATTGCCTTCTTGCCTGCATGGTTTCTGCAGAATAATCTAAGCTTAGTCTTATTGTTTCTCCTCTGTATGTGGCTTCTTGTTTTTCACAAACTGCTCTCAGGATTCTTTGTTTGTCTTTGTTTTGGCAAGTGTGATTATGATATGCCTTGGTGATTTTCTTTTGGGTCTCTCTTATATGGGGTTCGTTGAGCTTCTTGGATGGCCAGCTTTTCGTCTTTCATGATATTGGGGAAGTTTTCTGTCAGCAGTTCTTCAATGATCCTCTCTGTGTTTCTTGTTTTATCCCCACTGTTCTGGAGTTCCAATCACTTGAAAAGTTTTGCTTTTGATTGTATCCCACATAACTCTCAAGGTCTCTTCATTTTTCTTTGTTCTTTTTTCTGAGTTTTCCTCAAAGAGAGTTGTACCCAAGTGTTTGTCTTCAGTTCCACTGATCCTGTGTTCCACCATTTCAAATCTGCTTATCAGCCCTTCTATGATACCATCCATTTCTGAAATCTTGTTGTTTATCTTTTTGATTTCTAATTGTTGTCTTGGTATAATTTCTAGTTGTGTTTTTATTTTGGCATTTTGTTCCTGCATTATTTTCCTGAATTCTTCCAATTTTTTGTCTGTATTTTCCATGAATTTGTCTGTTTTTTCCTCATGTTTCTCAGCTTTTTGCCTGAGCTCTTGGAGAATTCTGAGTATTAGAGATTTGAGTTCCCTATCAGGTAGTTCTAGTGCATTTTCTTCCACTGGAAAGTCATCTGCTGTTTTATTTTGGATGCCTACTGGAACCATCCTGTCCTGTTTTTGTAAATGTTTTGATATTTTCTGCTGTCTTCGGGGAATTCAGTAGTTATTTTTCTTGTTTATTGATTGTGGGTTTGTTTGTTTCGTCCCTTTTTTTAAAAAATTTGACTATGTCTGAGCAGGGAGACTGTGTGTTCTTTGTTGTTTGCTCGTCTGTGGGCACAATACTTTTCACCTCCTTCTCCAATTGGCATGGTCAGTAACTCAGATATGGTACGGCAGGGCAGGTCTAGCTGAAGAGGAGTTACTGGGATGGGTTGTTTGTGGCACTTACTACACCCACCAGGGTGGGTCAGTAATCAGTGCAGAGCAGGTTCCAGTAAGCCATGCCTGTGCTGCTTGGTGGTGTGATGTTAAGCGCACAGTGCAGGTAGGCAGGATGTAGGGGGCAGATTTTTATTTGTGGAGCTAAGACGGATATGGGAGAGAGGAGAGAAGAACAGGATCCAGAAACATACATAAAAACAAAAAAGAATGCTAGGGGAGCTTGCCGTTGGAGTGGAGAGATGAGAGACTATGAAATGGAGAAAAACAGAAAGGAGAGAGGGAGAAAAGAATGAATGAATAAAATCGGAAAGGTTAAAGAACCACAAAGTTCCCAGGGATCCCACCGGTGCAGCTATGAGGTCTGGGGAAGTCACTCTCAGGTGTTGCAGTATAGCCTGGCTAGAAGGCGTAGAGGTATACAACGCCAGGTATTCAGGCTACAGAAAGAGAAGGAAGATATAGAGAGATGGGAAACTGAGTAATGAAGAAAGACAAAAAGGGAAAAAGAGGGAAAAGAAAACAAAACAAATTTAAAAAAATATAGAAAAAGAAAGCCCCCACAAAACAAAACAAAACAAAAAAAGAAACAACCAACAAAAAAAGAAATGTCCTCAGGCATCCCTCTGCACGTTTGTGCAAGCCGAGGGGGTAGTCTCCTTGCCACGCAGCACTGCCTGGCCAGAAAGGGCTCCCAACTCAAGAAAAGGAAAAGAAAACAAACAAACAATTCAAAACAAACAAACGAACAAAAGCCCCGGGATCCCACCAGCACGGCAGCCCAGACTGGGAAGCAGCTCAACACTTGAACAGAGCTCCACAGCCCCTCAGGAAGAAGCAAAGATGGCACACGGAGCCAGGTATTTGAGCGAAAGGAGGGGGAGGTGGTGAGAGGTAAGGAAGAAATCAACAGAAGTGGAAAAAAGCAACACCAGCAGCCAACAAATGGCACTCAGAGAGCCGGTCTGTTCGGGTGTGTGGAATCCAAGCAGCCATTATTTCCCAGACAAGAGATTGTGGCCTTGGGAAGCAGAGGAGGCCGAGTGGGGGGTGAAGAAGGGTGGGGGTTGGGAAAGCGTATATCACAAATTCCTGGTTTTGTCTCCCACTGGAAGCTCCGTGAAGCTGCTTTCTCATACCCCCTGTTTGCCAGTCTTCGATAGGAGTCCAAGATGGCGGATCCTTGCTGTGTTAGCTGGTAGGGGACCTCTGCTTGAATCTCTCCTTGCTCTCCATTCTCTGTCAGTTTTCTCACTCCATTGGTGCTTGGCTGAGTGCTTTATCTCTTCATTTGATGTTTCAGGGTTTCAGGATTGTTATTTTCTCTGCTCAGCTTAGTTTTTTGGATCTTTGCTGTGAGTCTGTCTAGAGCGCCATTTTGCCGGAAGTGCTCTATGTTTAACTTTTTGAGAAATGGCCAAACTGTTTTCCACAGCAGCTGAACAATTTTGCATTCCCATGAGGAATATATGAAGGTTCCAGTTTCTCCACATCCTCACCAACATTTGTTAAGTTATTTTTTGTTTTGTTTTGTTTTTATTATAGCCATCTTGGTGAGTGTGAAGTGGTATCTCATTGTGGTTTCAACTTATTTTTCCCTAATGAGTAGTGAAGGACCCTTGGTGTCACAGTGGTTGAAGTGCTCATCTGCTAGCCAGAAGGTCAGCAGTTAGAACCCATCAGTGGCTCTGTGGCAGAAAGATGTGGTAGTTTGCTTCCATAAAGATTTTCAGCCTTGTAAACCCTATGGGGCAGATATACTCTGTCCTTTATGGTCATTATTATAAGTCGAGATCAGCTCGATGGTAATGGGTTTGGTGGTTGGTTTGGAATCACTAATGATATTGAGCATTTTTTTTTGTGCTTATTGGTCATACAGCGTTCAGTATGGATTAAACCTCAACATAAGGTAAACAAAAATCCTCACAACTGGACCAATAAGTAACATCATGATGAATGGAGAAAATATTGACGTTATCAAGGATTTCATTTTATTTGGATCCACAATCAATGCCCATGGAAACAGCAGTTAAGAAATCAAACAACATATTGTACTTGATAGATACGCTGCAAAAGGCTTCTTGAAAGTGTTAAAAAGCAAAGCTGTCACTTTGCGGACGAAGGTGTGCCTGACCCAAGCCATGGTATTTTCAATCGCCTCACATGCATGCAAAAGCTGGACAATGAATAAGAAGACTGAAGAAGAACTGATACATTTGAATTATGGTGTTGGTGAAGAATATTGATTATACCATAGACTGCCAGAAGAATGAACAAATCTGTCTTAGAAGAAATATAGCCAGAATGCTCTTTAGAAATGAAGATTTCGAGACTTTGTCTCATGTACTTTGGACATGTTATCAGGAGGGACCAGTCCCTGGAGAAAGACATCATGCTTGCTAAAGTAGAGTATCAGCATAAAGAGCAGGACCCTCATCGAGATAGATTGACCTAGTGACTGCAGCAATGGGCTCAAACATAACAACAATTGTGAGGATGGTGCAGGAATGGGCAGTGTTTTGTTCTGTTGCACACAGGGTCACTATGAGTCAGAAATGACTCGACCTCACCTAACTACAACAACATTGGTCATTCGTACATCTTCTTTGGAGAAATGTGCAGTCATGTTTTTGCCCATCTTTTAATTGGGTTGTCTTTCTGTTGTTGAGTTGCAAGAGTTCTTTATATATTCTGGATACTGGATCCTTATCAGATATATAATTTGCTACCTAAACCTTTTTTATTCTTCAGTCCTTTAATCATATTTATAATGATTCCTTGTAATAAATCCTCTGTGTTTGAACTATTTAGAATGATTTCCATTTTCCTGATCTGATCTTACTGTTTTACTTTGGCTCTTCTTTAGGCTAGAGTAGGTATTCTTGTTCCATCTATGTGGCTGTAGATCTGTCTTGGAGGCCAGTGACAAGGATTGGGGTGCTCTGTGGCTTTGTGCATGAGTTGATGTGATGGTGAATGGTTTTTTTTTTTGTTTGTTTGTTTATTGTTGTAGCTCAAGTGAAAGTTTACATTTCACGTTAATCTCTTATACAAAAATTTATACATACATTGTTATGTGACCCTAATTTCTCTCCCTATACTGTGACAGCACACTCCTCCTTTCCACCCCTGATTTTCCATGTCCATTCAACCAGCTCCTAACCCTCTCTGCCTTCTCATCTCACCTCCAGACAGAAGCTGCCTGTTTAGTCTCATGTATTTACTTTAGCTAAGAAGGACACTTTATGTCCCACAGTCCAGTCCAATCTTCGTATGAAGAGTTGGCCTTGGAAATTGTTTTAGTTCTGGGCCGATAGAAAATCCATGCTTTCTGGGGTTCTTGCAGTCTCAGTCAGACCATTAAGTCTCGTCTTTTTATGTGAATTTGAGTTCTGTACCCCACCCTTCTGCTCCATCAGGGACTCTCTGTTGTGTTCCCTGTCAGGGTGGTCGTTGGTGGTAGCCGGGGACCATCTAGTTCTTCTGGTTTCAGGTTGAAGTCTCTGGTTTATGTAGCTCTTTCTGTCTCTTGGGATAATACTTATCTTGTGTCTTTGGTGTTCTTCATTCTCCTTTACTCCAGGTGGTTGCGGCCCGTTGATACATCTTAGATGGCCGCTTGCAAGCTTTTAAGACCCCAGACATCACTCACCAAGGTGGGATGCAGAACATTTTCTTAATAAACTTTGTTATGCCTATTGACCTAGATGTCCACTGAAAGCATGGTCCTCAGGCCCCCACCCCTGCTACTCTGTCCCTCGAAGCGTTTGATTGTATTCAGGAGACTTCTTAGCTTTGGTTTAGTCCAGTTGTGCTGACTTGTCCTGTAGTGTGTGTTGTCCTTCCCTTCACCTAAGATAATTCTTGTCTACTATCTAGTTAGTGAATAACCCTCACCCTTTCTCCCCATTCTTGTAACCATCAAAGAATGTTTTCTTCTGTGTTTAAACCTTTTCTTGACTTCTTATAATAGTGGTCTTATACAATATTTGTCCCTCTGCGACTGACTAAATTCACTCAGCATAATGCCTTCCAGATTCCTCCATGTTATGTTTCACGGCTTCACCGTTGTTCTTTATCGTTGTGTAGTATTCCATTGTGTGGATATACCATAATTTGTTTATCTGTTTGTCCCTTGATGGGCACCTAGGTTATTTCCTTCTTTTTGATATTGTGAACAGTGCTGCAATGAACATGGGAGTGCATATATCCATTTACATTCAGCATAATTATTGATAGTTATGAGTTTAGTGCTGTCATTTTGATGTCTTTTTTTGTGTGTTGTTGACAGGTTCTTTGTTCCACTTAATTTTCTGTGCTGAGAAAATACATAATTTTCTTTTCATCTTTTTCATTGTTGATTTTGTATTTACTGAGTCTTTATATGTTTCTTCTTTTTTATTTTGATGTGTGGGATTGTTAGTTTCTTTGTGGTTACCTTAATATTTACCCTGTTTTTCTAAGTTTATACCAGTCTTTTATTTCTTTATATCACCTTGACTTCCTCTCTATATGAAAAAATCTATGTCTACATTTTTTAAGTCCCTCTTTTTTGTTTTAATTTTGTCATCTTTTACATATTGACATCTGTTTCCCTATTTTCAGTGTTTTAGCTTTGATTTATTTTTGTGACTTCCCTATCTGGGTTGATATCTGGTTGCCCTGTCCTGTGTTCTAGTCTTGGGTTGTTAACTGATGTTATTGATTTTCTAACTGGAAGACTCCCTTTAGTTATTTCTTGTAATTTTGGTTTGGTTTTTGAAAATTCCCTAAACTTCTGTTTATCTGGAAATGCCCTAATTTTGACATCATATTTGATAGACAGTTTTGCTGGATATGTAATTCTTGGCTGGTAATTTTTTTCCTTCAAGGCTTTATATATGTCATCTCATTGCCTTATTGCCTGCATGGTTTCTGCTGAGTAGTCCAAGTTTATTGTTATTGACTCTCCTTTGTAGATGACTTTTCATTTATACCTACCTGCTCTTAAAATTCTCTATGTTTGGTTTTGGCAAGTTTGATTATACTATGTCTTAGTGACTTTCTTTTGGGATCTACCTTATGTGGGGTTTGATGAGCATCTTGCATAGATATCTTGTCATCTTTCATGATGTCAGGGAAGTTTTCTGCCAACAAATCTTCAACAATTTTCTCTGTATCTTCTGTTATCCCCTCCTGTTATGGTACTCCAATCACTCATAGGTTATTCCTCTTGATAGAATCCCACATAATTCCTAGGGTTTCTTCAGTTTTTAAAATCCTTTTATCTGATTTTTCCTCAAACAGGTTGGTGTCAAGTGCTTTACCTTCAATCTCACTAATTCTGACTTCCATTGCCTCAATTCTGCTCCTATGACTTTCTATTGAGTTGTCTAATTCTGAAATTTTTTGTTAATCTTCTGGATTTCTGATTGCTGTCTCTCTGTAGATTCTTGCAGTCTGTTAAATTTGTCATTATGCTCTTCCCTAATCCTTTTAATTTCCTCTATTGTGTCCTCTGAATTTTGATTAATTTCCTTCCTAATCTCTTGAAGAGTTCTGTATATTAATCTTTTGTACTCTGCCTCTGGTAATTCCATGAAATTTTCTTCCTCTGGAAAATTTCTAGATTATTTTGGGAGCTTGCTGAAGCCATCATGGACTGTCTTTATGTGATTTGATATTGACTGTTGTCTCTGAGCCATCAATAAGTTATTATATTTATGTTTGCTTACATGTCCTAGATTCTTGTTTTGTTTTGTTTTGATATGCCCTAATAGGCTGCTCGTGTGAGCTAGCCCAGTCACCAGCACCTTGAAGCTCCAATGTCCTGCCCTCAGGTGGCCAGATCTGCCGCTAAGTATATGAGCCCAGGAATCTGCCCACTCCTCCAGTATGGATTCAGCTCAGGTGTCCAGGGAGTTGGCCACCAAGTGTGTGGTGCAGGCTCTCACCTACAGTTCTAGACAGGCATGGGTGATTGGTATAGGCACAGGCATCCAGCTGCAGCAAGGGGACACAGGCTAAGCAAGGAAGGGGGCTGATGGCCATCCACAAGTGTCCAGGAGGAAAGCATGTCCCTGTTCCCTACAGTGTGTAGATGGGTGGGTTTTGCAGCCAGACTATGAGCACTCAGTGCTGTTGGCTGTAAGGACTGGGGGCCATCTCTTATTCTTGGGCCCCTCTAGCAGGTGGCTAGGTGGTATGGGTGGAGCCACCAGTCTTCAGGCCCCTGATGTGGGTAGGTGAAGACCCAGCTTAATGGGTAGAGCAGTGTCCAATGTCACAAACCTGCCACTTCACAGCTGAAACAGTTGAAGTTAGACTTCAGGTATATACCCTGTTGTACTGTGGTAATGAGGGCCTACGCTGTTAACGTGGGCCCACACAAGTCTATGCAGGGGGAAAGGCACTCAAAGTCTGTGGATCCCTTATGTCTGCACCTAGGCAAAGGAGCTGTGCCTACTCTGAGTTCCTGGCTTAGGGGAGCAAGCAGATTATTTTTTCCCCTGTTTGTTAATGTGTTCACTCTCCAAGGCAGGGAGAATGGCTCAGGGCACGTGACGTGTCCTACTTCTGGCCCAGGGGACTTGGCAATTGCTGAAGCTGGTCCAGGATCCAGTGCAGAGCAGGGATCAGGGAGGTAAATGGGAGAGATGTTTTTCCCCAAGGGGGTTGTTTTTGATCCGTGTGGTAGGCCAGATGCAAGTACTTATCTTTCACTGATTGAGGGCTACTTCTCACTGGTTCTGGATGGCCGAGTAGACTCTCTGCTGCTGGGTCTCTCCCAGTGTGGAAAACACCTCCCGAGTGCCACTACTTGCCTGCTTCACCACTCACCCCCGAAATGATCCAGCCTGAAAGGCTCCGGCTCTCGCTGTCAGGTCTGGCAACTCCTCGCTGCTTCTGAACCATCTCTCCCTCCCCCTGCCACTCAATCCGGTTCCTCAACTTTGCCTTTGATGTTCAGGGCTCCTAGATTGTCATATATAGTCAATTCACTTGTTTTTTCAGGTCTTTGTTGTAAGAGAGAACACTGGAAGCATCTGACTACTCCATCATCTTGGCCCTGCCTCATGATAGTGAATGTTATATCACTAATTTGTGTTGTAATTCCCTGGGGTTTGCATGTTTTAATACACCTCATTCTTAAAGAAAACTCAGAAAATACATACAGGACTTAATCTGGACATAGTGACTTTCCTCTATTTACCACAACATTTGTTGATCTCCCAACATTACACTTAGAACACATATTTACAGTGACCTGTAAGCTCCATGAGGGAAGGCACCCTGTCTGTCTTGTTTACTGTTATATCTGTAGTTCTTAGACAGTACTAAGGACTGAGTGGCTTTTCATTACATGTTTGCATGAATGAATGAATGAAAAGCTAGTTGTGTGTGTGCATGTGTGTGTGTTTAGGTATAGTATTTTCGTGGGGGCAGGTGAGTGACTGTGCTGTAGAGCCTACAACCCCTCGCCTCTCCCACTACTATTGTTGACCTCTCAGTTTCTCTTGTTAGTCTGTCAGTTTATGGTTTATCCTGAATGTTTGAACCTGTTTCTACCTTGTTTTCTGTTCACCTTATTTTTTTGCTTTGTTTTTCACTTTTCCTTTGTTTTTTTTTTTTAAGAATGATAAAGTTTCATTTCTCCCTCCCGCCCCCCGCCCTTTTTTCCTAAACCCATGGGCTTTAGGTTGCATTTCTAATCTTTTTGTATCTGTTGTCAAGAATGTTAATTCTACCATTTTTAACACTAAAATGACACATTATTTTGTTTACAGTCCAAGGACCACCCTACATAAAATTGCAAGCACCACCTACTCTGAGTCTCTCTATTCTCCTTTTCTAATTAATTTTTCTCCAAAGCATTTGCCACCATGTGATATAACATGTTCTATTTATTAATTTAATTTTTTGTTTCTCCCCTATAGAACGAAAGCTTCATAAGGTCGGGACTTTTGCTCACTTCTGTAGCTCTGACACTTAGAACATTCCAGAAACTTAGTAAGCATACAAAATTTTTTTTTTTTAAGAACTGAATAGTTAATTAGATGTATCAACATATTTGCTAATTTCTTGGCTCATTTGTCCCTCTTGTACCTCATTTCTTCCTTCTGAGTTTACTTTTCATCTTACTAAAGGACATAATTTGTTATTATTTTAAGAGTCTTTGGGAAGTAAGTTTATATTTTTTAAGTGTAACTTTTTATTTTGAGATAACTGTAGATTCACATGCAGATGTAAGAAATAATACACAGAGATCTCTTATACTCTTCATACAGTTTATTCCAACTGTGGGACATGTTTTGCTAGTAGAAATTTCCTGGTTTTGATATTGTACCTTATATGGATCTTGCTTTTGTTGTTAAGTCTAACAACTCTTTGCTTAGCCCTCAATCCTGAAGATTTTCTTCTTTTTTTTCCTAAAAGTTTCGTAGTTTTATATTTTATAGTTAAGTCCATGATCCTTTTTGAGTTTACTTATTTTTTTCGCAAATATATATGTCACAAAACATTTGTCATTTCAAAACCCTTCACGTGTACAATTCAGTGACATTAATTATGTTTATCACATTGTCCAATCACCACCATTATCGATTTCCAAATTTTTCTATCACCCTTAACAGAAGCTCAGTGACCCCTCATTTTAGGTTAATTTTTATTTACGGTGTGAAGTTTAGGGCAAGGCTCAATTTGGTCTATGAATGCTCAATTTGTTGAAAGATTATCTTTTTGCCATTAAGTTGCTTTTGTACTTTTGTCAAAAATCAGTTGGGCATATTTGTGTGGGTCTATTTTTGGGTTCTCTATTATTTTGCATTGATTTGTGTGTCTATCCCTCCACCAATACCACACTATCTTGATTACTGTAGCTATATGGTAAGACAATATCAGGTAGAATGATTCCTCTTACTTTGTTCTTCTTTGTTCAGAGGGGTGGGTACCAAATCTTCTCTCAGAGGACTATACATGGGAGAGATGTACAGCAGCTGTAGATGTGACCAGGGCTGGAGCGGACTGAATTCAGAGGCAACACAACTAGTAGCTGCCAGAGGGCTATCCTGGTGAGGATCCTATGAGGGTGTTATCTTGATATATAAAAAATAATGTAAATCTGACTCATTTGTATATTGACATAAAGGTCAACGACACAGATATTCAATTTATGATGGAAAAAAACCTGCTGAACAACCCCTTCCTCTTTTTCTCCCTCCTTTTCTCCCTCCCTCTCTTTCTCTCTCTCTTTACGAAAGAGACATACACCATGGTAAAAATGCGAACTGAACAATGTAGAAATGCTGTACGGTGGTGTGCATTTCTTCCCAATTCTTCATTCAGTGATGTGTTGTTGCAGATTAAACTTAAAAATGTGCTGTGTTTGTAGCCATTACATTGTAAATAGCACCAAAAAAATGAGGACATATTCTACCAGTGTTGTAAAATTACTATCAAATTCAGCAAAGAAGTCCTTCACGTCAGTGGCAAACGAGTGACATTCTGACATACGTCTTTGTTATTTCATCTTGTTTGTTAATGTTAAGGAAAACATCAACCAACATTCATGTTGAACAATACTAGTTTGTCGATTGCCACTATAGGTTGGATATGAATAAAAGAATTCAGCAAAAATCAACAAAACCATTCTGTGAGAATCAGTTGGCTGTTTGGAATTTGCAATAAAAAGTATTGTATATTTTATTATTATTTGTAAATTATATCAGTGACATGTATAATAAACTTATGCATTTAAATATGCATTATCCCTCCCCCCAACACACACACAAACACATCGAAAACCGAATTTTAAACATTTGCCAGCACACCACTGGTAGTATCCCTGGGCAATCACAGGGTTTTGTGGTTTCCTTTTCTGAAGCTGGGAAAGCCCACTCCAACTTCTGTTTACATAGAGTGAGCTTTGTTCTAGTCTTTGGCTACACTTGGGGAACATTTAGTCTCTATTACCCTCCAGGAGTAGAACTCACAGCTGCTGCTTTTTGAGGTACTCTGAATGTATCAAGCTCATGGCACTAGTTACTATATTTTTCTGGCCTATTTCTAGATCATGATGATGTTTATCTCAGTTTTGTGCAGTGGCATAGTGGTTAAGAGCAGTTCGAATCCACCAGGTGCTCCTTGGAAACCCTATGGGGCAGTTCTACTCTATCCTATAGGGTCGCTATGAGTCGGAATTGACTCAACGACAATGGATTTGGTTTATGTCCTAAAAATTAAGAATATATTTTATCTATCATAGTATGGGTTTGTAGCAAATTGGGGAGAACATAAACACATTGTGTCATTTTGATCTTTATCACCTCTATTAATATTTGAGTCCAGCAGTAAGCATGAGCGCAAGGTGATTTCCAGTGATTTCTCTGCTTATGGAAATGAGGTCACTTCTTAACTTCAGTGTCACTACTTCTGCAAATCCTTATTCTCATTTATCTCCCTGTCTATATAGAATTAATGGATCTATTTCTTCCTTCTATATACTTAATTCTTTCATTCAACTAATATTCACTGTTTACAGTGTGTTCTCAGCGTGCTAGGCACTAGGCACACAATGGTGAGTAAACTAAACATGGCCTTGAGGATCTCATATTCCAGTGAGAGAGACAGATGTTAATTAAGTAATCATATAAATAAATCACAAACTGTAATAAATACTATGAATAAAACTACAGGGAGTTTAGATTGCTTGTAACAAGAAGACCAGATATAGTTTAGCATTATAGGGAAGACTTCTCTGAGGCTGTGATATTTGAGCTAAAATTTGAAGGATGAATAGGAATTAATGACACAAAATAAGTGGAACCATTGAGGGCAATTAGGACAGTAAAGAAGGCTCATAGCGATTCTGACTCATAGTGAACCTATAGGATAGAGTAGAACTGCCTGATAGTGTTTCCAAGTTGCAGCTGGTGGTTTCAAACTGCTGACCTTTTGGTTAGAAGCCAAGCTCTTAACCACTGAGCCACCAGGGTTCCAGGGGCAGAAAGTGGCCCTCAAAAATGAGAGTGGTAAGGAGTGCAGGGGCCAGAGCCTATATAGGGCCTTGAGAAGCTATTGGAAAGTTTGAGTAGTTGAATTGCTTGATCTGATATGTGTTTTAAAAAGATCACTTTATCAAGAATGGATTCAAAGGAAGACAAAATGTGGGTCACCAGTTAGAAGGCTATTAAGGTATAAGTGCAGTGAGGGATCATGGAAGCTTAGATTTGGGGAGCAGTGATGATGCTGAGAAGTGCATGTTTACAGAGATATTTAGGAGACAAGATTGATAGGACTTGGTGATGCAGTGGATATTGGGAATGAGGAAGAGGGCAGTTTCAAGACTGTCTTGCACCTTTCTGGCATGAACAACTAGAAGAAGAGTGACACCAATCACTGATTCATAGAAAAATGATGGAGGACCAGTTTGCAGGGTGGTTTTGGACGTTTTAAGTTTGAAGTGCCTTTGAGACCTAAGAGTACAGATGCTAATTGGTAATTATATATTATGTATATATATACATATACATATACACACATACACACACACATATGACCCGGTGGCACACAACAACAACAACATATACCAAAACCAAACCTATTGCCGATTCTGACTCATAGCAACCCTATAGCACAGAGTAGAACTGCCCCATAGAGCTTCCAAGGAGCGGCTGGTGGAGGTGAACTCCCGACTTTTTGGCTAGCAGCTGAGCTCTTAACCATTGTGCCATCAGGACTTGATATACCCAATAAGCATTAAAAAAATTTTGGAAGGATAAAAAAAAGAGGTAGGCCTGATTAGGCAGTCCCCAGGTCACGAACATCAGACTTACGAACAATTCATACTTGCCCTTTAATGTCATGTAAATTTTTCTCACTTTGATACTATTGAAGCGACCCCTACTGGCAACAAATTCTTCATCAAAATCACCTTAACTTGCTGCATGTGCAGCTTTTAAATCATGGAAAATGCTTCGAGCCTTTTCTTGCACTAAAGTAAGGCTAAATAAGAACTGTATACACCTGTTACCAAATAACAAATTTAACTTAAAGACAGAGTTAGAAATGGATCTTGTTTATAACCTGGGGCCTGCCTCTCTCTCTGTATATATACACATTATGGTATTATTGTTAGTTTCTCTTTTGAGACTGTGGAGAGAGTCTCAGCTAGGAAATATGTTTTTCTTATTTTTGAGCAGCAGATGCTGACTCCAGTTAAGAAGAAAAGAAGTTTATTGAAAAGATACTTGGTATTTTCCAGAATTAATGCAAGACTAGAATACCAGGCATGAGAATAGATTTCTAGGAACAAAGCCCCAAACCCCACATCAGAACTGGTTTGATGAGGAAACCATAGCAGAACACTTGTACTGCTGCCTATTTGGTGATAACACCTTAACTTTACTACAACTGTTATCACACACTTCTGTGCCTTGACCTGCAGCCACCATTACTGATACTAACTTCCACAGAGTGTGAACTGGTCCATAATGAATCAGAGATAGATATTGTTGCATCTGATTGTCAGAGGCTAGGTTACAAGATTATTCTCTACCTGTAAGGAATGTCTAGTATTTTCACCTCCTGTGAGGGAAGAAAATTTTGCCCCTCCACCAAGATAATAAAATAGAGGCCCCCTCTTCAAACACAGAAAGGGGTTCAGATTCTCGATGGCTAACATAAATGGAAGATTTTCACTTACATCTATCTTAATCATCTTTGTGTACTTAGCACCTCACATAGCCATACCACATAAGAAAGAATAAGTAATTTAGAATTGAATTTAGAAATTGTTTTAACAGTGAATTTGAGTAATTCAGATAAGAATTTCAATCGTCATTTTGGTCATTTAGAGAGTCTCTATTACTACATTATTATGTAGCATTTGAATTTATTTTTGCATACTATCCTCACTGTAAAATTCAATACTGGTACATTTTTTCTTTAGAAAAAACGTGTATTTTTTTCAAAACAGCAACAACAATGGCTTTACACTTTTTATTTGGGGGATGCAGGGTACTTTGGGTGCATAAAATATTTTAGACATTTTATTTAAGGAAAACTTTTTTTTCCACTTCTTTCCTACCTGTGTCTTATAATGCTAAACAAATCAATAATTTTTGACATTTCCTATTGTTCCATGAAGTGTTCTTGCCCTAGAACTTATCTCACACTCCATCAGTCCCATTCAGATTGATGGAGTGAGATTGTTTAGCACTTGTCTTGCCTTCTTTCCTTTTTAATGTTGTGGGCCTTTTAAATTTTATTTTTCTCTTCAAGTATTTGAAAAAAAAGGAAAAATTTTGCATTGTCTTTATAAATTATAATAGCTGAGCAACAAAGATTTAGTTAAATCTTGTCTAATGGCAGTGATGATTAATGAGAAAACAATTTCTTATTAAATTGAGAAAACTTACTAGATCATTTCTCCCCAGACATGCAAATTAGATAATTTTACTTGCTTATTTTCACTTCACCTGTCATGTTTTGGTATGAAAGAAGTCTTTGGCTTTTTTTTTTTTTCCTGTTAAGGTTGCCTGGACATTTCTTATATAACAGCAAGAACTGTTAGTAGAGGAATTTGTGTTATAATGCTAATCACCTGTCCATTTAATCCAACTCTTGTGGTGGTTTGTACTGTGTCAATTATGCTGGAGCCATATGTTCTAGAATGCTCCTTTGTGTGGTTTCAGGTTAGCATTGACCAAAAGAGGAATCTGTGTGAGATTTGGAAGGCAGAAGTAGAGGAGTTATTTAGAGGAGTTACTCTAAGAAGGTTGGTGTGGTTACATGCAGTGACAGACAGATGCAGAGGCGCTGGTGTGTTCCAGCTTATCCTCACTCTGCATCCAGCTTTCCTTTCTGACTGCTGGCCCTGTTGATCCACAGCAGCTCCAGATCCACCTCTAGACTCTCTTAGTTGGTAGCAGCACAGAAGTACACTTCCCATTGACCTGCCCATGAGCCTTCCCTTCACAGCTGCATTTCAATGGTTTGATATGCTTGACTTTTCAGATTGGCTAGCCAGCTGGTCACTTTCTCTGATCCTACAACTTCCCTCCTGGACCTCCATTTGCGCAGCCTTTCATAATTGTATAAGGTCTAACTCATATAATAAATCTGTTAACCCATAACTCATGGTGAGTCAGCTTTCTAGTTGAACCCTGACTGATAACAATTTTTCTTTGTCCAGATACCATTTGCCTTGCCACTTGTTGTCATGTGTTAAATGAATTGTTTTCAATTAAAAAAAATTATTGTGCATTAGGTGAAAGTTTATAGAGCAAATTAGTTTCCCATTCGATAGTTTGTACATAAGTGTTCCATAACATTGGTTTCATTCCACACAATGTGTCAGCGTTCTCCCAATTTCTATCCTAGTTTCCCTGTTTCGTTTCGTCCTGATTTTCTATCCCTTCCTGCCTTCTTATTTTGCTTTTAGGCAAATGTTGTCCTTTTGAGCTTGCATAATTGATTGTTCTAATGAGCACATTCCTCTTGGGTCTTATTGTTTATTTTATGGGCCTGTCTATGGTTTGGTTGAAAGGTGGTCTTCCGGAATGGCTTCAGTTCCATTTCAGAAGAGTGTCTCACCGCCATAGTCTCAGGGATTCCTTCAGTCTCTCAGACCAGTAAGTCTGGTCTTTTTGTGAATTTGATTTTTTGTTCTATAATTTTTTCCTCCTGCTCTCTCCAGGACCCTCTGTTATGATCCCAGTCAGAGAGCTAGGTGATGGTAGCCAGGCATCATCTAGTTCTTCTGGCTTGGAGTCGTATAGACTGTGGATCATGTGGTCCATTAGTCCTTTGGACTAATTATTCCCTTGAGTCTTTGATTTTCTTCACTCTCCTTTGCTCCAGATGGTAAGAGATCAATAGATGTATCTTAGATGGCCACCCTCAAACTTTTAAGACCACAAACACTACGCATCAAAGTAGGATGCAGAACTTTATGAACTATGTTGTGCCAATTGATGTAGATGACCCCTGAGGATCATAGGATCCTTTGCCTTCGAGCCTAGGAACTTCATCCCATGAGGTGTTTGTTCATATCTAAGAAGTTGCCCTGACTGTGGCCCTTGTGTGCTCTATTGTCTATATTAATACATAAGTAGCACCTACAGTTATGTACGTAGAAATATCCACCACTAAACCTATATCTGCAGGTGGGTGGGTTTCCTTACTCCCTCCCACACCTCTTGGTATACCTATCTGCCTATGTATTCATTTCTAAATTAGTGTTTGTTAATACTATTGTTGCAGGATTGTTTATGCTATAGTAATTACTGTTGTTGCCCTTTGTTCTTGCATTTCTCTTGTTGTCTTCCCATGCCTTAGTCCTGTTTTGCTGACTTCATACAGTGTATTGCCTTTCCCTTCACCAATATTAACATGTGTCTTCTAGTAATTTTCCCTCCCTCCACTGGTATCTGTAAAAAGAATGTTTTTTTTTCTTCCCTGTGTATAAACCTTTTCCTGTTTTTTTTTTTTTTCTGTAATAGTGGTTTCATACAATATTCGTCCTTTTGCGACTGACTTATTCCACTCAGCATAATGTCCTCCAAATCCATCCATGTTGTGAGACGTTTCATAGACTCATCATTATTCTTCATCATTGCATAGTATTACATTGTGTGTATGTACCAGTTTGTTAATCCATTCATCTATTGATGGGCACTTAGGTTTTTTCCATCTTTTTGCTATTGTGAGTAATGCTACAATGAACATGGGTGTGCATATGTCTATTCATGTCATGGCTCTTATTTCTTTAGGTTATATACCTAGAAGGGGGATTACTATTTCTATTTTTAGCTTTTTAAGGAAGTGCCACATTGTTTTCCATAGTGGTTGCACCATTTTATATTCCCACCAGCTGTGTGTAAGAGTTTCAATCTCTCCACAACCTTTCCAGCATTTGTTGTTTTCTGATTTTTTGATTAGTGCAGGTAATTTCTGGGTGAGATGGTATCTCATTGTAGTTTTGATTTGCCTCTCTACTCTGTCCTATAGGGTCACTATGAGTCGGAATCAATTTGATGGCAATTGGTTTGGTTTTTTGGTTTTGATAATGGCTAATGATCGGGAGCATTTCCTCACGTGTTTGTTAGCTATTCAGATGTCCTCTTCGGTGAAGTGTCTGTTCATCTCCTTCCCGCATTTCTTAATTGGATTGTTTGTCTTTTTGTTGTTGAGGTGTTGAAGTTTTCTATAGATTTTAGAGATTAGACCCTTGTCAGATATGTCACGGTCAATTTTTTTTCCCCATTCTGTAGTTTCTTCGGTGGCTGTATAGTACGTTCTGAGATTAGGTAGTGTGAGACCTCCTACTTTATTCTTCAATAATGCTTTACTTCTCCGTGGCCTCTTTCCTTTCCATATAAAGTTAGTGATTAGTTTTTCATCCAGTTAAAGAATGCTATTGAAATTTGGATCAGGATTGCGTTATATCTGTAGAATGCTTTAGGTAGTATTGACATTTTCACAATGTTGAGTCTTCCTATCCATGAGCATGGTGTGTTTTTCCATTTATGTAGGTATCTTTTGGTTACTTGCAGTGGTGTTTTGTAGTTTCCTTTGTTTGTATAGGTCTTTTACATCCCTGGTTAGATTTATTATTAAGTATTTTATCTTTTGGGGGGTTACTGTCAATGGTATTGTTCCCTGATTTTGTTTTCAAAGTTCTCTTTGTTGGTGTAGAGGAAGCCAACTGATTGTTGTATGTTGATCTTGTATCCTGCTACTCCGCTGAATCCTTCTGTTAGTTCCAGTAGCTGTTTTGTGGAAACTTTGGGGTTTTCTGTGTATAGGATCATATCATCTGTGAATAGGGATTGTTTTACTTTTTCCTTACCAGTTTGGATGCCCGTTATTTCTTTTTCTTGCTTTATTGCTCTAGCTAGGACTTCTAGCAGAATGTTGAATAAGAGTGGTGACAAGGGCATCCTTGTCTGGTTCTGTTCTCAACAGGAACTCTTTAGTCTCTCTCCATTGAGAATAATGTTGGCTGTTGGTTTTGTACATATACGCTTTTTTATGTTGAGGAATTTCCCTTTGATTCCTAATTTGCTGACAGTTTTTATCAGGAATGGATGTTGGACTTTATCAAATGCCTTACAGCAGTGATTGAGATGATCATGTGATTCTTTTCTTTTGTTTTATTTATGTGGTGGATTACATTGATTGATTTTCTAATGTTGAGTGATCCCTGCATACCTGATATGAATCCCACTTGGTCATGGTGTATTATTTTTTGAAATGATGCTGAATTCTATTGGCTGGAGTTTTGTTGAGAATTTTTGTGTCTGTATTCATGAGGGATATTGGTCTGTGATTTTATTTTTTTGTGGTGTCTTTGCCTGGCTTTGGTATCAAGGTTATGTTGGCTCATAGAATAAATTTGAGGGTATGACTTCCTTTTCTGTACTTTGAAATAGTTTGAGTAGTATTGGTGTGAGCTCTTCTCTGAATGTTTGGTAGAATTCTCAGTGAATCTGTCTGGGCTAGGGCTTTTTTTTGTTGGGAGTTTTTTTATTATCTTGTCTTTTGTTATGGATCTGTTCAGTTTTTCTACCTCAGTTTGTGTTAGTTCAGGTACATAGTGTATTTCTAGAAATTTGTCCATTTCCTCTAGGTTTTCAAATTTGTTTGAGTAAAATTTTTCATGGTATTCTCTTATGATCCTTTTTATTTCAGTGACTCTGTTGTAATGTCACTCATCTCATTTCTTATTTGGATTATCTGCTTCCTCTCCTGTATGTCTTTTGTCAATTTGGCCAGTGGTTTGTCAATTTTGTTGATTCTTTCGAATAACCAGCTTCTGGTCTTGTTGATTCTTTCTGTTGTTTTTCTGATCTCTATTTCATTTATTTCTGCTCTAATCTTTAGTGTTTCTTTTCTTCTGGTGACTGTGGGCTTCTTTTGCTGCTTTCTATTAGTTCATGTTGTAGGGTTAATGTTTTATTTTGGCCCTTTCTTCTTTTTTGATGTTTGCATTTATTGCTACAAAATAACCTTTAAAAACTGCTTTTGCTATGTCCGAAAAGTTTTGGTAAGATGTGTTATCATTCTCATTTGATTCTAGGAATTTTTTTTATTCCCTCTTTGATTTCTTGTATTACCCAGTGGTTTTTAAAGAAAATATTCTTCAATTTCAAAGTATTTGATTTTTGTTTCCTTGCTATTCCTGTTATTGATTTCTACTTTTATGGCGTTGTGATCAGAGAAAATGCTTTGTATTATTTTGATGTTTTGGATTTTGTTAAGGCTTGCTTTGTGGACTAAAAGGTGGTCTATTCCGGAGAATATTCCATGTGCATTGGAAAAGAATGTATACCTTGCTGCTGTTGGGTAGAATGTCCTGTTTATGTCTGTGAGGTCTAGCTGGTTGATTGTGGCATTTAGATCTTATGTATCTTTGTTGAGCTTCTTTCTAGAAGTTCCATTCTTCACTGAAAGTGGTGTGTTGAAGTGTTCTACTATTTTTGTCGAATTTGTCTTTTCAGTGCTATTAGAGTTTGTTTTATGTATTTTGGAGCCCTACCATTGGCTGTGTATATATTTTTTATGTTTATGCCATTCTGGTGGATTGATCCTTTAATCATTATATAATGTTCTTTCTTATCTTCTATGGTAGATTTTGCCTTAATGCCTATTTTACCAGAGATTAATATTGCCACTCCTGATCTTTTTTGGTTATTATTTGATATATATTTTTTGCATCCTTTGAGTTTTAGTTTGTTTTTTGTCTTTGTGTCTAAGATGTGTCTCTTGTAGACAGCATATGGATGGGTTGTGTGTGTGTATGTGTTTTTATCCCTGCCACTCTCTCCTTACTGGAGCATTTAAGCCATTTACATTCAATGTGATTGTTATGGATTGAATTGTGTCCCCCCAAAATATGTGTCAACTTGGCTAGACCATGATTCCCAGTATTGTGTGGTTGCCCACCATTTTGTGATCTGATGTAATTATCCTATGTGTTGTAAATCCTAACCTTTATGATGTTAATGATTAGAGGCAGTCATGTTAACGAGGCAGGACACAGTCTACAGGATTAGGTTGTATCTTGAGTCAATATTTTTTGAGATATAAAAGAGAGAAGCAAGCAGAGAGGAAAAAGACCTCCTACCACCAAGAAACAAGAGCAGAAAGTGGAGCACATTCTTTAGACCTGGGTTCCCTGTGCTGAGAAACTCCTAGACCTGGGGCAGAAAGATGCCAAGACCTTCACCCAGAGCCGACAGAGAGAGAAAGCCTTCCCTTGGAGCTGGCACCCTGAATTTGTACTTCTAGCCTTCTAAACTTTGAGAGAATAAATTTCTGTTTGTTAAAGCCATCCACCTATGGCATTTCTGTTTTAGCAGCACTAGATATCTAAGACAGTGATTATTGATAGGTATGAGTTTACTGCTGTCATTTTGTTGTACTTTTTTGTGGTGTTGATGGTTTCTTTATTCTGTTTAATTTTCTGTGCTGAGTTCTTTTTGTCTGTGGATTTTCTTTTCATTTCTTTTGTTGCTGTTGATTTTACGTTTACTAAGTCTTTATGTTTTTCTTCTTTTTTTATTTTGATGAGTAGGTTTGTTAACTTTCTTTGTGGTTATCCTGAAATTTACCTTTATCTTCCTGACTTAAACCCGTGTTTTATTTCTTGATATCACCTTGACTTCCTTTCTCTATGAAAGTTCTATAACTACACCATTTATTCCCTCTTTTTTGTTTTGACATTGTTGTAATTTACAGATTGACATCCCTGGACCCCTGTTTTCAGTCTTTTAGCTTTGTTTTATTTTTGAGAATTCTTTATCTGGGTTGGTGTCTGCCTGATGCTGTCCTGTGTCTTAGTCTCAGGTTGTAGTCTGATGTTGTTGATTCTCTACCTGAAGCACTCCCTTTAATATTTCTTGTAAGTTTGATCTGGTTTTTACAAATTCCCTTAATTTCTGTTCATCTGGAAATGTCCTAATTTCATCATCATTTTTGAGAGACAATATTGCTGGATACATAATTACTGGCTGGAAATTTTTTTCTTTGGATGTTTTATGTTTGTCATTCCATTGCCTTCTTGCCTGCATAGCTTTTGCAGATTATTCAGAGCTTAGTCTTATTGATTCCCCTTTGTAGGTGCTTCTCGTTTTTCCCAAACTGCTGTCAGGATTCTTTCTTTGTCTTTGGTTTTGGCAAGTTTGATTATGATATGTCTTGGTGACTTTGTGTTCTATCCTGTGTGGAATTCAGTGAGCTTCTTAGATGGAAATCTTCTCATCTCTCATGATATTAGGGAAGTTTTCTGCCAGCAAATCTTCAACAATTCTCTCTGTGTTTTCCATAGCCTCCTTCTCTTCTGGATCACTGATCACACACAAATTTTTCCTCTTGATAGTATCCTACCTAATTCTTAGGATTTCTTCATTTTTCTTCAATCTTTTTTTCTGATTTTTCCTCAAACAAATTGATGTCAAGGAATTTGTCTTCAATTTCGCTGATTCTGTCTTCCATTGTTTCAATTCTGATCCTATATCCTTCTATTGAGTTTTCTATTTCTGATATATTTTTTTTAAATTTCTAGTTGCTGTTTTTGTATGGTTTCCAATTGTCTATTTATTTTGTTACTGTATCTTTTCCTGAATCCTTTTATTGCTTTGTGTGTTTTCCTTGATTTTGTCTGTATTTTTCTTGATCTAATCTATTTTCTTTGGTTTTGTCTGTGTTTTCCTTGATCTCTTGGAGATCCCTTTATATGAGTCTTTTGAATTTCTTATCAGGTAATTCCATTGTCATTTCTCCTGTCAGAAGGTTTTCTGGTTCTTTATTTATTTATTTCACTTACTGGAGCCATCTTGTCCTGCTTTTTTTTTGTGATTTCATATTGTCTGTTATCTCTAAGGCATCAAGAAGTTATTTTATTTATTTACTGTATGTTTGTTTACTGCATCCTGAATTTTTGTTTTGTTTTGTTTTGATATATCTGAGTACGCTCGGTGTGTGTGCTACTCTGGTCTCTAATCTGGCCACCTTGGTGCCTTCACCTCCTATTTATGTGTGGGTGGGGCAATGACTGAGTGTGTAAGCACAGGTCTTTCAGGGCTGCTAAGGATGTAGCTGGCATTTCTGGTGAGGTGATGTATCCATCTGTCTGGTCACCTGGCTGTGGGTACAGGGGATGTTCTCCTTGTTTGCTGGGTTGGGTGTTTTATGTGCACTTTGATGAGTGCCAAGTAGCCAGGGAGGGGTACCTGGGTCTTTGGTCATCAGGTGAATGGTGCAGAAACTCTGATGATCTCAGGTGTGTAGGGCTGAGTAAGGGTGTTTGGAGCAAGCATGAGTCTACAGTTGTGGTGGTGGGGCAATGAAGGGGGCAGGCTTGAAGGGATGTTGCTTGTCCATGGGTGCCCTGTTGGAGGGTGTGCCCCGTCTGCTATAGTGGGTTGCAGGAGAGGTTGTGCAGCCAGTCCTCAGGCCCCTGGAACGAGTGGCTGGAGGATGTGGGAGACTCTGTCAGTGTGATAGGAGGCACTACAGGACTGTGGGCCTCCAGCATGGGTGGTTGGAGTGTTAGGAGGCTCTGCTGGCACAGTAGGAGGCACTACAGTACTGTGGGCCCCTGGTGTGAGTGGCCGGAGGGGGTGGGAGGCATTGCAGGTGCAGTTGGAGGTACTGCAGGGCTGCGGGCCCCCGACTGGAGGGGGTGGGGGCTCTGCTAGTGCTGTAGGAGGCACTGTAGGACTGTAGGCTCCTGATGCAAGTGGCTGAGTGAAGGGGCAGGCACCTCCAGTCCACAGGCTCCCGGCCTAGGGGTCATGGTAGTGGTAGCTACCACTGGACTGTGATCTTGGGTGGGAGGGGGGTGGGCAAGGAGGGTGGGTGGCCCCCAGGCAAGAGGGCCTCTGCACTGGGGGGCTGGAGTGGTTGTGGTGGGTGGAGTGCATGCACTTAACTTTCCCAGGGTGTTAAGCACTCCTGCCTGGCTCTGGACATGAGTGCAGAGTTGCTCCTACTTGGCTGTACCAGGTGATGGGAGTTTCAGCTGGGAATGCTGCTTGCTTTATTTCAATATGGCTGCACTGTGCAGGTTTGGCTAGCAGGGTGCTGGCTGTCCATAATTCTCTGTGTCCTTTGTTTTTATATTGTCTCTCCTTCCTCTTGGCACTCGGTCCAATTCTTCAGCCTTATCTTTGATACTCAGGGTTCAAAAGTTGCCATCTATATCTGATTCATTTGTTTTCTTGGATCTTCACTGTAAGAGGAACACTATGAAGCATCTGACTACTCCATCTTGGACCACCCACCTGTTTTCAAATTTAAGATTTGTCTCTTGACCTAAATAAGTTTGATTTTAATTATTGGCAAGAAGTCTACATTAATCTTTCTCAAGTGAGTCCGTGTTCTGAGAGTAACTAAAAGTATAATCATACCTTGTTGTCAGGTGCCATGCAGTCGATTCCAACTCTTAGTGACCTTATGTATAGCAGAAGAAAACACTGCCCGGTCCTGTGTCATCCTCACAATTGTTGCTGTATTTAAGCCCATTGTTGCAGCCACTGTGTCAATCTATTTTGTTGAGGATCTTCCTCTTTTTTGCTGACCCTCTACTTTACCAAGCATTATATCCTTCTCCAGGGACTGGTCCCTCCTGAAAACATGTCTAAAGTATATAAGACTAAGTCTTGCCATCGTTGCTTCTAAAGAGCATCCTGGCTGTACTTCTAAGACAGATTTGTTTGTTCTTCTGGCAGTCCATGGTATATTCAGTATTCTTTGCCAACATCACAATTCAAATGCATCAATTCCTCTTCAGTCTTCTGTTTTCATTGTCCAGTTTTCACATGTGTATGAGGTGATTGAAAATAGCATGCTTGGATCAGGGGCACCTTAGTCCTCAAAGTGACATATTTACTTTTCAACACTTTAAAGAGGTCTTTTGCAGCTGATTTGCCCAATGTAATATGTTGTCTGATTTCTTGACTGCTGCTTCCATGGGGATTGATTATGGATCCAAGTAAAATGAAATTCTTGACAACTTCAAACTTTTGTCCATTCATCATGATGTTTCTTATTGGTTCAGTTGTGAGGATTTTTTTTTTTTAATCTTGAGATGTAATTCATACTGAAGGCTGTAGTGTTTGATCTTCATCAGTAGGCACTTCAAGTCTTCTTCGATTTCAGCAAGTAAGGCTGTGTCATCTGCATATTGTAGGTTGTTAATGAATCTTCCTGCAATCCTGATGCTGCATTTGTTTTCATATAGTCAAGCTTCTCTGATTATTTGCTTAGCATACAGATTGAATAAGTATGGTGAAAGGATACAATCCCGACACACACCTTTCCTGATTTTAAACCATGCAGTATCCCTTGTTCTGTTTGAACGACTGCCTTTTCCAGTCTATGTACAGGTTCTGCATGAACACAATTATACTTTAACTACTATTTTTTAAAACTGAGTATGATGAAGACCTTATGCAAGGTCATGTTGGGCTCTAGTACTAGAGCAGGTAGTAATTGAATTATTTCATTTAACTGTATAAAATATAGTTTTGCATGCACATTTTTTGGAGATGTAACTATATCAGTTAATTTGAATCCTTAACAAATGTAAGCAATGTCTCTCAATATGGGTGGACTAAGTAATCTGCTTCATACTTTTTAGAGAGTGGATGAATATTTTTAGGTATATCTTTGTTTCAGTTTTACTGTTTATAGAGAGTGAAGTGTGTTTATTGTCTACTTGAGAGTGGGAGGATACCTGCAATCTGCCATTAAATTTTTTATTAAATTTTAATTTAGTGTATGGAAATCTTAAGATAACAAGTAACAAACTAATGCTGACATTAATTGTATGCTTAATACACTGCCTTCTCTCATCTAATTCTTAAAAACTCTCTGCTAGGTTTAATATTCTTATCATCAAAAGAGTTTTAGAGATTAGAAAAGGAACGCACCGAAGGGATAAATAATTTATGCAAAATCACACAGAATAAATGGCAGAACTGCACTGAGGACCAAGGCTGTTGACTCAAGCATTGTTACTTGTGACTAGTCCACAGTACAGCCTCCCTGTTTCCTGCCCAGTGTGATATGGTAAAAAGGTGATGGACTTTGAAGTCAAAAAGGCATGGGGTGAAATACCAACCCTGTGGTTTCTTAGCTGTCTGAACTTCAACAGGAAACTTAAACTCACTGATTCACTGTTTGCTATTTATAAAAAGTATGATAATAATTACACATCCCAGAATAGTTGAGTGTTAATAAGTTCTAAAGCACATTATATTGGTTGTCTTTAGTTTATTCTCTAGATATATATGAACTTTCTATATACTATCCTTAGTAATAAAAGAGGTACTAAAAAATAAAACCCATCTGTTTTACCATTGAGGAGTTGGGTGCATTATCCCACCATTTCTAGATGTAAGAGGTATTGCTTAACTTAGAAACAAATTAGTTCAGATAATCAAAAATAAGGGATATATATGAACAGTAGTGTGAAATAACAATATTTCTGTGTGTAAAAAAAATTGGAAACCTAAATATCTAACAAGGGGCAAATGTTAAATCAACTTTGGTACATATTCTTAATGGAATGTTATGTAGCCATTAAAATGCATCTGAAGAGTTTATAAAAATATGTGAAAATGTTTAAAATTCATTAGCAAAAATGTAGGATACAGAATACTACATATGTAAAATATGTTAAAAACTGGAAGGAAATACATCAACATATCTGTAGTGATGGATCACCAAATCATTATTTTTTTCTCTTTTCCTGTGTTCTCTAAATTTTCTCGGTTGCCTTTAAAATAAAGCATAAGTTTTATTTGAAAAGTTGTAAACTGCTGTTGAGAATGGTACTCTACTGTTTATTCATGTGTGTGAATCCCACTACAAAATGATAGCGAAGCTAATAAATTGCATTTGATTTCATTGTTAAAGCTAAAGAGATATGTGAGCAAACTTCTCTTCTTAAATGATCAGTATCCATTTTCTTTCTCCTTTTTTTCCCCAACAATTATTGTTGGGTGTAAAGGTGCTGGCACTAGTACAGCATTTCATTTTCTGCAGAGGAGTGCATGCAATACTTATATATTATATATCATTACTTTGAAATCAGTTTATGATAAAGGGAGCCAGAACTCTTCCACAGGGCCACTTCTTTTTGTTTAAAGAGGCATCCTTTCATTGGAGTGTAGTAATGGCCGTAGTACTTTAGCAAATAGCTATAAAACATGAAAACGTCCTCCTTTCTTGTATTAATCCATCAGGAAGCTTTCAGGGACTCTTCTCGTCTAAAATATTCATAGGCAGCAAAATGTCCTGAATGCCCTACAGAATTTGTGCAGAGCCAGGCAGATGATTGATAGTGAAGTTCTGTTCTGAGTCATTCACAGTATGTAATTATATTTGTCTTGCCAAATACTGGAGAGGAGGCAACTCATAAAAGGTAAAGGTAACAGACACCGTATTTTCTTACATTTAAAAAAGAACTTGGTGTCTACACTTCACTGTTTTCTGGTGAATATAACAAATTTTTGTTCAATAAAATAAAAGGCAGAACTAGTCTTTGTAGGATAGTATAAAATTTTATTAAGCAGTTGTCATTTATTATATACTACATTTGTCTTTGACATTTATCTGCCTGTATGGGAGTATCTTAAATAAATAGTATACAAATGTTGTCTAATTAAAGGAAAATCATTCAGGGTTCCTAGTACTAGTAAACTATACAGTAGACACTCAATACATCCCTTAATGAACAAAAGGAAGTTTCCATCTTCCAGTATTTTGATATTTGTGTTTTAAAGATATCATTCAGTTTCCCATTAAATTAATGTTAAAACTGAAATTCTGTTCAGGTTAATCTCATGAAGTCAGGTAGTGCGATAGAGGAACAATAGATGACGTTGCAAATGCCAGCTGGAGTTAGCACTTTGATCCACTTTTGTTTCCTAAGGGCAAGATTCTGTCATCTGCATTTGTGCACAGGTCACTGAGGTTTGGCTGAGTCAGGACTTTGGAATCAGGTCTAGATGATTTGCTCTTGGTTTACATGTTTCAGTATACAAACTATCATTGTTCAATGTCAGATATTATGCTGCTCTGTGTCTCCAGTGGATTGCAGTGTACAAGAGAATGAATTAAGTACAGTACTGTAGTTATCTTTTCTTTTTCTATAGTGAAAGCATACGAGAGAATATAGAAATATACATCACTCTGAAGAAATTTATTTTTATCTTTTTTTAATTGTGCTTTAAATGAAGATTTACAGAGCAAATTAGCTTCTCATTAAACAATACACATACTGCTTTATGACATTGGTTGCCAACTCCATGACATGTCAACACTCTCCCCTTCTCAGCCTTGGATTCCCCATTGCCAGCTTTTCTGTCCCTTCCTGCCTTCTTGTCCTCACCCCAGGGCTGGGATGCCCATTTGGTCTCGTTTTGTTTTATGGGCCTGTCTAATCTTTGGCTGAAGTGTGAATCTCAGGAGTGACTTCATTACTGAGCTAAAAGGGTGTCCAGGGGTCATACTCTTGGGGTTTCTCCAGTCTCTGTCAGACCAGTAAGTCTGGCCTCTTTCTGTGAGATAGAATTTTGTCCTACATTTTTCTCCAACTCTGTCCAGGATACGCTATTGTGATCCCTGTCATAGCAGTTGGTGGCAATAGCCCAGCATCATCTAATTGTGCTAGACTCAGTCTGGTGGAGGCTTTGGTAGTTGTGGTCCATTAGGCCTTTGGACTAATCTTTTCCTTGTGTCTTTGGTTTTCTTCATTGTCCCTTGCTCTAGATGGGGTGGGACCAGTGGAGTATCTTAGATGGCCTTTCACAAGCTTTTAAGACCCCAGATGCTACTCACCAAAGTAGAATGTAGAACATTTTCTTTCTAAACTATGTTATGTCAATTGAGCTAGATGTCCCCTGAAACTATGGTCCCCAGCCCTCAGCCCAGTAACTCACTCCCTCTGGGAGTTTGGATGCATCTATCAAGCTTCCATGAACGTGCCTCGGTCAAGTTGTGCTGACTTTTCCAGTATTGTGAACTGTCTTATCCTTCACCAAAGTTACCACTTACCTATTGTCTATTTAGTGTTTTTCCTCCCCATCTCTCCCCTCCCTCGTAACCACCAAAGATTGTTTCTTTCTGTGTGTAAACCTTTTCTTGAGTTTTTATAATAGTGATCTCATACAGTATGTCTTTTTGTGATTGACTTATTTCACTCAGCATAATGCCCTCCAGATTCATCCATGTTGTGAGATGTTTCACAGATTTGTCTTTGTTCTTTATCATTGCGTGGTATTCCATTATGTGTGTGTACCATAGTTTGTTTATCCATTCATCTGTTGATGGGCACTTAGGTTTTTCCATCTTTTTGCTGTTGTGAACAATGCTGCAATGAACATGGGTGTGCATATGTCTATTCATGTGATGGCTCTTATTTCTCTAGAATATATTCCTAGGGGTGGGATCATATGGTATTTCTATTTCTACCTTTTAAGGAAGTGCATATATCGTTTTCCAAAATGATTGTACCATTTTTGCATTCTCACCAGCAGTGCATAAGAGTTCCAAGCTTCCTGCAGCCTCTCCAACATTTATTGTTTTCTGATTTTTTTGAATTTGTGCCAGTAATGTTGGAGTATCTCATTGTAGTTTTGATTTGCATTTTTCTAATGTCTAGTGATTGCAAACATTTCCTCATGTGTCTGTTAGCCACCTGAATGTCTTCTTTGGTGAAGTGTCTGTTCATATCCTATGCCCATTTTTTAATTGGATTATTTGTCTTTTTGTTGTAGAGGTATTGGATTTTCCTATAGATTTTAGATTTTAGGGACCTTTGTTGGATTTGTCATAGCCAAATTTTTTTTTCCCAGTCTGTAATTTCTCTTTTTACTCTTTTGGTGAAGTCTTTTGATGAGCATAAGTGTTTAATTTTTAGAAGATCCCAGTTATCTAGCTTATCTTCTGGTGTTTGCGTGTTGTTAGTTATGGTTTGTATCCTATTTATGCTGTGTATTAGGGCCTCTCACATTGGCCCTACTTTTTCTTCTATGATCTTTACTGTGTTGGGTTTTATATTTAGGTCTTTGATTAATTTTGAATTAGTTTTTGTGTATGGTGTAAGGTTTGGGTCCTGTTTCATTTTTTTACAGATGACATCCAATTTTGCCAGCACCATTTGTTAAAAAGACTGTCTGTTTCCCCATCTGATGGACTTTGGGCCTTTTTGGAACATCAGATGACTGTAGGTGGATGGATTTACATCTGGGTTCTTGATTGTGTTCTGTTGGTCAATGTGTCTGTTGTTGTAACAGTACCAGGCTCTTTTGACTACCATAGCTCTACAGTAGGTTGTGAAGTCAGGTAGTGCGAATCCTACTTTATTCTTCTTCAGTAGTGCTTTACTTATCTAGAGCCTTTTTCTTTTCCATTTAAAGTTAATGATTATTTTTTCCATCTCTTTAGAGAATGCTGTTGGTATTTGGATGGGGATCGCATTGAATTTGTGGATTGCTGAAGAAATTCTTGAGGTATGAGACCACTGAAGGCTTTGGGGCTTTATAGTTATAAATTTGAGCCAAGAGTTGATTATGAGTGTGCTTATTTGAAGACTATAATCAGTTAAACAGCAGGAGCCACATTTCACCATTACTCAACTTTCTTTTCTTTGTTTTGTTTAACATTATTCAACTTTCAGTTCTATGTTTCACTTTTCACTAGTAGGAAATCAGTAAATGTTGAATAAAGCAAAATCTCAGAAGAGTCTTAGATAATCACTTTTGACTAGTTTGAGTCAAAACTTCTTGAGTTTTTGAGTTCTTTTTTTACTTCATTTTCTATATTTTAGCATAGTCTGTGTCTTTATTCCCAGCATAAAAAATATGGTTCCTCCAATCTTTGAGACAGACAGTAAGTTTTCCCAGAAATTTGCATACTAGGCAAAGAAAAAAATGTGCTGATGCACATAACCAAAGATATATGCAAAGAAAAAATGTGCTGATGCACATAACCAAAGATATATACACATGTCTAAGACATCCTGAGAACATCTTCTTGACAATTGTAATTTGTTGAGAACTTTTGTACTTTTTCCATTCAGGTGGCGAGAAGTTGTTTTTCAAGAGGTATGAAAACTGAGGAGAAACTGTTTTTCTTGTAGCCTATTAGTTTGGTTAAAAAAAAATCATTCATAGAAACAAGAATAGATTAGACTACTTTAAAAAAAAAATTCCACCTTTCTTTCCAATTTTAAATTATTTAGAATATTTGATAACTGGGCTAAACTTATAAATTTGAGAAAGTATGCTAACAGTCCAAATTTTTTTCCAGACTTTTAAATCAGATTTCATTCTAGTTGATAGTATATGTATAATGGAAAAATTTCTTTCTTTTCTTGATACCTAAGAAATTCCCCTCAGGTATCCAGAAAATTAAGTGACTAAATAATATTAAATCCAACTGAAGGTAAGTCTGGACACAAACACATATACCAAAAGGAACTGAAAATATTTCCATAATACATATACCATCAACTAGAATCAAGTCTGATTTAAAAGTCTGGCAAAAATTTTTGGACTGGTGTTATACTTTCTCAAAGTTATAAAGTTAGCCCAATAATCAAAACTTCTCTTCTAAATAACTTAAACTTGGAGAGAAAGTGGTGCAGTAGTTAAGAGCTCAGCTGCTAACCAAAAGGTCAGCAGTTCCAGTCCATCAGCCTCTCCTTGGAAACCCTATGGGGCAGTTCTACTCTGTCCTATAGGGTCTCCATGAGTTGTAATTGACTTGACGGCAATGGGTTTTTTTTTTAAGGGGAATTTCTAAGGCTAGATTTAAAAAGCTGCAGAACAGGTAGTTTGGGAGTTCATTCATTTACCCACAAATGTTTACTGAGCCTCTACTTTGTGTCATTCTGTTGGATCACCTTTCTTTGGAATGGGCATATATATATATATATATATATATATATATCTTCTAGTCAGTTTGGCCAGGTAGCTGTCTTCCAAATTTCTTGACATAGATGAATGAGCACCTCCAGAACTCCACCCAATTTTTGAAACATCTCAATCGGTATTCTGTCAATTTCTGGAGCCTTGTTTTTTGCCAGTGCTTTCAGTGCAGCCTGGATATCGTCTTTCAATACCATTAGCTCTTGATCATAAGATACCTCCTGAAATGGTTGAAGGTCAACAAATTTTTTTTGATAGGCTGAGTTTGTGTATTCCTTCCATCTTCTTCTGATGCTTCCTTTGTCATTCAATATTTAGCCCACAGAATCCTCCAATATTACAACTCCAGGCTTGAATTTTTTCTTCAGTTTTTTCAGCTTGAGAAATGCCAAGTGTGTTATTTCCTTTTGGTTCTCTAACTCCAGGTCTTTGCACGTTTCATTATAATACTTTGCTTTGTCTTCTAAAGCTGACGTTTGAAATCTTCTGTTCAGTTCTTTTACTTCATCATTTCTTCCATTAACTTGAGCTGTTGTATATTCAAGAGCAACTTTCAGAGTCTCTTCTGACATCCATTTTGGTCTTTTCTTTCTTTCCTGCCTTTTTAATGGCCTTTTTCTTTCTTCATGCATGATGTCCTTTATGTCATCCCACAACTCATTTGGTCCTTGGTCATTCATGAGCCAACAGAATGTGGTAATTATTGAACAATATCATTAATATCACACGCAAGTAAAATTTTGCTGAAGATAATTAAAAAAACAGTTGCAACAGTATATCAACAGGGAACTGCCAGAAGTTCAAGCCTGATTCAGAAGAGGATGTGGAAGAAGGGATTTCATTGCTGATGTCAGATGGATCGTGGTTGCAAGCACAGAATACCAGAAAAATGTTTACCTGTATTTTATTGACTATGCAAGGGCATTTGACCATGTGGATCATAACAAATTATGGACAACATTGCAAAGAATGGGAATTCCAGGACAATTAATTGTTCTCACAGGAACCTATGCATAGACCAAGAGGCAATTGTTTGAACAGAACAAGGTGATACTACATGGTTTAAAATCAGGAAAGGTATGTGTCAGGGTTGTATCCTTTCACCATATTTATTCAATCTGTATGCTGAGCAAATAATATCAGAAGTTGGACTATGTGAAGAAGAATGTAGCATCTGGATTAGAGGATTGGAGGAAAACTCATTAACAACCTTTGATATGCACATGACACAACCTTGCTTGCTGAAAGTGAAGAGGACTTGAAGATCAAAGTCTACAACTTTCAGTATGGATTACATCTGAACATAAATTAAATAAAAATCCTCACAACTGGACCAGTAAGCAACATCATGGTAATGGAGAAAATATTGAAGTTATCAAGCATTTCATTTTACTTGGATCCACAATCAATGCCCATGGAAGTAGCATTCAAGAAATCAAAGGATGTATTGGACTGGGCAAATCTGCTGCAAAAGACCTCTTTAAAGTGTTAAAGAGCAAAGATGTCACCTTGAAGGCTAAGGTGCATCTGACCCAATCCGTGGTATTTTCAATCACCTCATATGCATGTGAAAGCTGGACAGTGAATAAAGAAGACTGAAGTAGAATTGATGCCTTTGAATTATGGTATTTGTGAAGAACGCTGAACATACCACGAACTCGCAGAAGAACAAACAGATCTGTCTTGGAAGAAGTACAGCCAGAATGCTTCTTAGAAGCAAGGACAGAGAGACTTTGTCTCACATATTTTGACATGTTATTAGCAGGGACCAGTCGCTGGATAAAGACATCATGCTTGGTAAAGTAGAGGGTTGGCAAAAGAGAGGAAGACCCTCAACAGGATGGATTGACACAGTGGCCGTAACGATTTGCTGAAGCATAGCAATGATTGATTGTGAGAATCGTGCAGGATGGGATAGTGTTTCTGTTGTATTTAGGGTTGCTATGAGTCAGAACCGACTCAATGGCACCTAACAACAACTTTGTGTCAGGTACTGTGCAGGGTATGGGGACACAACTGGTTCCCCCTTTGGGCTTACTGTTTAGCAGAAAAATCACATAATAACTGCACATTTTGGTAAATGCTTTGGTGGAAATTAGATAGTAATGGGCAGAGCAGGGGGTTTTTGTCTGTATGTGTGTACTATTGAGGAAAAGTGTCTCTTGGCCAGTGATGTTCATTTCAGCCCCATTAGATGAGATGCAGCCAGCCATGCGTGCAAAGGGCCACATGAAGAATATTCTCAGGAAGAGTAAGTACAAAGGCCCTGAGGCAGAACAGAGTTTACTTCTTAAAAAAATAAACAAAAAACAGAAGACTGCAGTGGCTAAAGCACTGTAAGCAAGGGGAAGAGTAGTTTGAGGTGAAGTTGAATAGCTAGGTTGTAGCAACCAGATTGTGAAAGACTATGTGGGCTATGTTAAGGAGTTTAAGTTTTATTCCAAGATCAGTGTAAAGTCTCTGAAGAGTTTTAAGCATGGGAGGGACATAATTTGATTTAAATTTTGTTAATAAATCACCATATATTTCAACGGTATTAGGGAAATAAGAATGGAAAGCAGAAGAGAAATTAGGAGGCTACTGCAGTAATCCAGAAAAGCCATGATGGTAGATGAGAATAAAGTGAAGGCAGTGAAGATGAAAAGTGGTGGACTGATTTAGGATATTTTCAGAGTTAGAATTGATGGGTCTCGATGGCAGATTTAGGTGAGTGAGGGGAATTGTGATATAAAAGTGCAGTAAAATTGTGCAGTACTGAAATATATGCTGACCTGTATAGATTTAATTTGAAAATATGAAAGAAGATTGCAAAGAATTTGGCTCTAAGTGTCTGACCTTCTACTCCTAAGTAGATGTGAACTTATTTGGGGAGCTCAATTTGATCAGACAAATTAAAGGAAGGCAGTAAAGTTAGTGGTTATGATAGCAGGTTCAGGAACTAGACCACATGGATGGAATCAGCTATATCATGTGCTACTTATGTGACCTTGCTAGAAGAAGAAATGTTTCTTCTCTATCCCTCAACTTCCTCCTTTGCAACATGGAGTAATAATTGTATCTACCCCCAAAACTGTGAAAAATAAAGAAGTAATTCACCTAAAGTACTCGATACACTGTGGCACAGGTTGAACATTCCATTTCAGCTATTATTTTTGAATAAACTGAGTAGTTTTAAGCACCAATCTAAATAGTCCAGAATAAAGAAAAGATCATCTCAGATATCTGGATATTTGAGGTCTGCTGGGGTGAATTGCCTTAATTTTCTCCTCTTTTACTCAAGTTCAAAACTTTTAGGTCACTCACATCTTTTGCAGATATGCATATCTGTATTTAAAATATTTTGCTCACAGGTTGTAGAATTGAAACTACATAGAAATATTTTTATTTAAAACTGTTACATGTACCATTGACATTTTTATTTTTCTTAAGCCTTGAATAAAATATTTTACATATGGCCAGTCTTACATAATAATACACACTGCTTAGCTACTGTAAGAACTGCCTAACAGTAAAAGCTGGTTTCTCTTTCATCATTTTATTAACTGGTATTTCCCTGGAGAGTCTGATTCCCTAAGCATGGTATGAGCTAACAACACTGACTTAAAGGCAGAGGATCGGTGCTGCCCGATTATTGATGCTGCCATGTGGGAGGTTCTGGCAACAGAGTGGGTCATTTCTGTCTGCTTCTGGGGCTGCCACTCTAAGGGGTACTTTGGAGCAGGAGTCATATTGATGGGAGGCAGCCTCATTAGTGCCACAGTTATCATGAATTAAAACTTGTCCTTGGCAAGGATGCCCTTCTTTCCTCCAGCTTACTTGTAGCACAAGTGCCTGTTTTTAGGGCGTAACTTGAGTTGGCTCTCCTTCCCCGTGGTTAACAGCAGAGCAAATAGAAATAATATTTACAAACAACAATGAAAACCACAACTTACGCTTATTGAGGACTAATCTGTTTTTATCAACGTTATGTACTCATCTTTTATGACTCTGGAAAAAGTGAGGAGAAATTGCTTACTTGTACAAGTAGATAGCATGCCCCTTCTCTTTCACTCATTTGTCCAGCTTGCGTTTCCCTTTACTCTTCACCTAGGAGCCCACAGATTGCCCTGAACATGCAGCTGGGAAAATGTGTTTGGGTTTTAGACTGAGAAAGGGGGTAGTTACAGGAAGAGTGGGTGTATTTAGACAGGAGGGATTATGTGGACAGGAGCCTCTACATAGGTACATTGCTCATTAGCCGTCCCAGTATGCGTGTGTAATGGAACCAAATAATTTTGACTTCAGTTTCCTAACTTGGACTTCTGCTTTGAAGATAGCTTAAGGCTGAGCAGCAGAGCAATCTGCGGGGACATACTCTATGCTGTGAGGAATCCCCACCACTCGCCTGTCAGTTTGGCATTGGGCAAATCTGCTGCAAAGACCTCATTAAAATGTTAAAAGGCAAAGATGTCACTTTGAGGACTAAGATGCACCTGAACCAAGCCATGGTATTTTCAATCACCTCATATGCATGCAAAAGTTGGACAATGAGTAAGGAAGACCGAAGAAGAATTGATGCCTTTGATTTATGATGTTGGCAAGGAATACTGAATATACCATGGACTGCCAGAAGAACAAACAAGTCTGTCTTTGAAGAAGTACACCCAGAATGCTCCTTAGAAATGAGGATGACGGGTCTTCATCTCACATACTTTTGACATGTTATCAGGAGGGACCAGTCCCTGGATAAGGACATCATGCTTGGTAAATTAGAGGGTCAGCAAAAGAGAGGAAGACCCTCAAGAAAATGGATTGACACAGTGGCTGCAACAATGGGCTCAATTATAGCAACATTTGTGAGGATGGCACAGGACCAGGCAGTGTTTCTTCTGTTGTACAGAGGGTCGCTATGAGTGGGAACTGACTTGACAGCATCTAACAACAACCTGAGGAATCCAGGTGTGATACTCCTTTTCTAAATTGAGGATTTCTAACCAGGGATATATTTACTCAGGTAAATGGTATGCTGAAAAGACTGCAAGAGCCATAGTTTAGTGGTCAGGGTTCAAATGAGAACAAATGTGATATAGATATAGACAGACAGATGTAGATAGATACATTGAATCCTTCCAGGCCTGTGCAAACACTAATTATTTGGGGAGGCTATTTGGAACGGTAAGGAGCCCTGGTGGCACAGTGGTGAAGCATTCTGCTGCTAACCAAAAGGTCGGCAAAATCGAACCCACCAGCTGCTCCACGGGATAAAGATGTGGCACCCCCCTTCTGTAAAGACAACAGCCTTGGAATCCCTCTGGGGCAGTTGTACTCTGTTCTATAGGATCAATATGAGTATGAATCCACTCCACGGCAACAGGTTTTGGAATGCTATTGGGTTTTTGTTTTGCTGAGTGGAATATATCAGCTGGGGGATTTTGAACATCAGGGTGGAGAGGAGAAATAGAGTCAGCAAGGCTTCATGGGCTATAAGGAAAAAAAATTTTTTTTTTTTCCTGTGACTGTGATACAACTTCTCTTCTGTCTTCTCTTGAACATTCAGTTAAAATCTCTACTTTTGGTTGGGTTTGTGTTTTTATCTGGGTGTATTATATACTAAGATTGGCTCAAGAAGTGCACAAGGTGCACTCCAACATACAGTTTACATTCCTAAGACAAACGGGGATTGGGAAGTACTCGCTTTTCCATTGAATACAGCAAAGAGAAGAGGCTTAGAGAACATTCGTTAATTGACTTTAACGCCTTTTTCCATACCTGGCATGTGATGGATATTCAAGACATGTTTGTTGAATAAATTCTTATATTTTAGAATGAATGAGAAGGAGACTGGAGGGTAGACATGCTGAGGGCCCTTCATGAAAATCTCCCCAGCGTTTGTGAATATAAATGTGCCCCATTTTCACCCTGAGCAAATAAGATGAAGTGCTCAAAGGGGTGTGTGTGCTTTAAGGATTAAAAATATGCAGGAATTCTGTATATCCAAGAAGTTATTATTATTATTATTGCAATCGAAGAATTAAGACCAGCAAGCCAGTACATTGGTAGTGCTTGAACCTCTAATATTAACTGCTTCTGTTTGATTCCTTAAGAGTACTCTTCTCATTCATGTTGGAGGCTTTTGTTTTACTATGAATGTGATGGTGTGTTAAGGGGAAGTTCTTTGCTTAATAAGGAGCAGAGGAACAATCCTCATAGACTACATCTTAATTATTAGCAAATGGCTTTCCCTTGAAGATCATGAAATGAATTGTGGTTCACAATTGTTTCTTTCTGTTGTAAAGCAAGCTTAGTTACTTCCAGGGATCTTCATCACAAGTAGACAAAAAAAGGCTAAAACAGAGGCTGTTATTTTTCTCTTTTTCAATTTTTTCATTCATATTCCTTTTGGCTGCACTGATGAAATAAATAGATTAGAACCTAGCTGATTTATTAATTTAAACTAGATCAATGTGGATTGCTGCAGGACTAGTTAACTTGCTGAGGAAAGTGACCAAAATAAATGGATTTCGAAGAGCCAAATCTTTATGATTCACCTTAACACAGACTTATCTTTGTTTTGAATAATCAGTTTGGCAATGGTGCAGGTAGTCTCAAAGGGCAAAGTCCTTTTTCTTATTCTCAGAGACATTGCTACTTTAATTCTAAATTTTTTTTTTATACCAAGCAGGATGAATTATTGTTTGAAATTTTTGATTTCCTGAAATGAAACTAGAGAGATTGGGACAAAATTAAAAACTAAGTAAAATCTAACAAAGTTTTAGCAGAAATAACTTCTAAAAAATTTAAGTTTTATTTTCCCATCACTGTCCCTTAAAGAATGATGGAGAAAGAAGAAAATACTTGATGGAAAATGAAGTACGGATAATTGTGTACATATTCTGATCACCAGTGCTATGCTTCTAAGGGAGAAATGTGTCTGTGTGCGCATATATACACCGTGGTCTAAAAACAGCTTTGATTTGAAATCAGTAGTATGGCAAAGAAACATTCACATTTGATGTTATTAATAGAATAAAATTCACTGCTTTGAAATTGTAGCAAATAGAAGTGAAACTACCAATTCATCTTCTGTGAATGTCTTCTAGTCTGAGTACAGCATATGAGAGCATTTTATTCTGATAACTTCTCTTTGATGTTTTTCTTCTTCCAAAGACAGCTTGTTACAATTTGGTATGATTCATAATAAGAATTTAGAGATGCATTAACACCTTCTTTACAGGGAGTATTGTTATCCTTTAGCAACTTTTTTGTTGAATGCGGCAGAAGGAAACTTGTCATGTTTATCTTTTGAGGTGATTTCATTTACAAAGCAGTCTACTAGTGATTTGTAGCTGAAAAAAATCAGACTGAAGGAATATATTTATAAAAGAATTTCTTGCTCTCCAGGAAAAGGAATCCCACATCCTGATAGTGTGTAACTCCCTCTACGGTCATGATGCACTGTAATTTGTATAAACATAGGTGGGTATTCTGTTTCTCTTATTAAGTTTGTGTCTACACAGTATAGACATGTTCTTTTTTTCTGTCAGGGTAGGAAAGGATGAATACAGGAAATTGGAAAAATCCTGATAGTTCTAGACACATTAAGTGCTGTACAAAAAACCTGGAGGACTATTTAGTTACCTCACAGAATAACCAGGTAGAAAATAGTTTTGACAAACTGACAATGTGTTGCAAGGTGATGCATTAAACAAGAGGGTCCTCAGAGGAGAGCTGATGCCTGAGAGTTGATTCCTAGTCTTCTGGAAGATTTAGTACTGATGGAAGTAAAATAGGGACTAAGATATTATGATGTATTTGATTGGAGCTTAATGGACAGGTGTGTGAAAGGAAGGGGAAAATTGAAGGAAGGTAGTGCAGCTCTGTAGTTTCAATAAACCAGATTTCTCTCAATTTTATTGAACCTTAGCTAGGTTACAGCTGTTGGTTACGAGCTCCCTTGAGAGGCAAGGGCCTTAAGTGGTAAATTATTGATGAAATGACTATTATGAATTGTCCTTCTTTATCCCTGATAATACTCTTTGCCTTAAAGTCTGTTTTATCTGATGATTTCATAGCAACTACAACCTTCTTATGACTGCTATTTGCATAGTATATCTTGTCTCATCTATTTATTTTCAATCTAGTGTCTTTATATTTAAGGTGTAACTCTTGTAGAAAATAGATGGTTGAGTCTTGCTTATTTGTCCAATCCCCAAATCTCTGCTTTTTAATCAGAATGTTTAGTCTGTTAACATTTAACATAATTTTTGACTTGATTGGATTTAGGTCCACCTTTTTATTATTTGTATCTCTTTTTTTTTTTTTTTTTAGTGTTTGCTCTAAGGATTAAAATATACATTGTTAATTTCTCACAATCTATTTAAAGTTAATATAATACCACTTTATGTAAAATACAGAAGCCTTGCAAAAGTTTAGGTCCATTTATCACCCCCCCACTCTTTATGCTATAGTTGTTATGTATATTATGTCTACATATATTTTAAACCCACAGGACAATGTATAATTTTGCTTGAAATAGTTGTATTTTTTAAAATAAAGAGGAAAATAATCTTTTACATTAACTCAGATGTTAACCATTTCTGATGCTTTTAACTCCTTCCTGAAAAAGGAGTCTCTTCTACACATGTATGGTTCAAGGATTAGCAAGAGATCTGGTCAGAGTTTATATTAAAATTTGATGTTCCTCCTCCCCCCAGCTCTTTTTTTTGTCTAAAACAAACTCCTCACTTTCCAATGGCTGTGGTTGCTCCTCTGTCTTCTGGTTCTTCACACCAGAAAGCCTGTGGGCTTCTACCAGAGTTTCAGCTGCTCTGTAAATCTAATCATGGCTTCCCCTCAGGCTAGAAGCTATAAAAATGGGAAACTCACTCTGTGCCCTTTCCTTTGTCCATATTTTGACTCCCCTTTACAATCTGCTTGTTTTGTTCATTCTCTGCTTGACCCATAGGGACCCTAGAGGACAGAGTAGAACTGCCATATAGGGTTTTCAAGGAGCAGCTGGTGGATTTGAACCACCAACCTTTTGGTTAGCAGCTGTATCACTTAACCACTGTGCTGCCAGGGCCCCTGTTCATTCTCTAGTGCCTTTGAAATTTTTCTTTTTGGGCAAATTTTCAGTTTGTAGTTGTTATCAGCAGAAGGATCAGCCCAGCAGGAGATACTCTCCTATACTGAAGGCCAAACTCCTGGAAAATTAAGTGAAAAAAGCTTTTGCTATGCTGTCTTTGGTTGGAAGATGGCTGTCGTTGGAAGACTTGACTATTATCCTTCTGGTTGTGTTATTTAGGCCTCAGATTATTATTCAGCATTCAAGTCAAAAAGTCAGTAATTTGATGGACAAAACAGCAGGGAGATCAGGTAGCAAAATCAGTGTCTTATTTAAAAATTTGCAATTTGACTCTAATTCAACACTTTCTTTCTTGTCTAATATCACTGTAACATATACAATTAATCTTTAAATTGTGTGTTCTAGACATTGCAGAAGGGACAAATATAAATAAGATACCATCTGCTGAGGTTCACAGGCAGGTGAACGACTAGTCCATGGAACCACAAGAGGAGAAACAGGCTTGGAAGGGAAAAGGATGAATTCACTTTAGTCATTATAGTTCTCTGTTTGAAGGGCTGCCAGCATAGCATAGGGATGTTCAAGATTTCTAAAACATTCAGATATAGATTGTGGGTCATTCACATTGAGCTGACAGATGGCTAGGACACAGAAGCTAGGACAAGAGCAGGGAAGAGGACCCATACATAATTCTATGAACTAATTCTATAATGGATGTAGGTGTATCCATAGTTAGAAAGCCTACATTGTATTGAAGGGCACTCTGAAAAAACTGACTAGCCTGACTTATTTTCATAGACATTGTAAAATTGGACACCGGCTGCATTTTGTTTGGCAGTGTTTCTTTACTTTAAAAGAAAATGTTCGTTTTTCTTTACCTAGGTTTTCTTTATTTATGAAGGGACCGAATCCAAATTCTCCTGAATGAAATCATGCGGTAACTTTGGCTGAGTCTCACAAGGCCTAAAGGTTTTATTACAAAATTACCACACATTTGGCACAACTGTTTAGGAAAACCTTTTATACAAAATGCCAAAATTAGCATAGGAGCCAATGAAGAATGTAGTGTATCCTCTTTTTGTACCCAAGAAGTAATTTTTCTGTGTTGATATGTTGGCAAAATGATGCTCACATCTAGGCCTACTTTAAAAATTAAAGTAAAATGCTTTTCTTTTGGGAATAAAAAGTGCAGCTTAATTTTTTTTCAGAAAATTTCTTGTCTTGAATATAAATGAGACTTACACATTTTATTGTTTTACTGATAATAGGGTCTTGCATACAATATTGTGAAATATGAAGCCTTGTACATACCAGATTTTTAAAATGATGTTACTATGTTGGATTTCTAAGTTTTGGAAACAGATTTACAAATAAGAGGGCGCTAGTAAGTTTTGTGAATTTCTGGATATTTTACCTTGTTTAGTAGATGCAGCATGTTGAGGTGAAAAGCACATAGACTTGGGCATCAAGCAGCTATGGCTCTGAATCCTGTTTTGCCACCTAGTATCAGTGTGACTACCTTTTTTTGTTTATCTGTGAAATGAAGATAATCACTCCTGCATGATACCAAACCAAAACCAAACCTGTTGAGTCTATTCTGACTCATAGCAACCCTATAGGACAGAGTTGAACTTCTTCACAGGGTTTCCAAGGCTGATGGATTTGAACTGCCGACCTTTTGGTTAGCAGCCAAGCTCTTAACCACTACTCCTACATGATAGGGTCATGTATATGAATGTGTATGAAGTACAGAGTATTATGATCATAGCATAGTATTTTATAGCAAATATTTTTGCTTCTGTAATTATCAATAGCAATTTTTCTTTCCATAATAAACTCTAGTATCTTTTCAAGGTTAGAACAAAAAGATTCTTTAAGAAATAATTTATTTCACTCTAAAATAGCAATTTTACCTTTTCCCTGCTGCAGTGCACCTGATGAATGATGTCTGCATAGGTGACATATTCCCATAGGCATATATGATTTCCATGGGTTAGAAGTAACTTTTGGCTATTTTGTTACCTTTTATCTACTACTCCAGAAAGTGTATTAGGGTACAAGTGGGATTTATTCATTTGACAAAATTTAATGAGATTCTCCTACATCAAAGGCACTTCCCTGATGAATAAAAATGAGACAGACCTTACCCACATGGAGCATACAACCTAGTAGGTGTTAGAAAGGTGTTATTATGTGAATAATCTTGAATCTGATTTAATTTTATAATGAATTATTTTTGGCCTCCTTCACAACTAATTGAGACCATCTAGTAAATTCCAACTCTGGATTGAAACCTCCTGACCTAGACCATATGCAAGGCAATCATCCCATGATACTCAGGCAAGGGACATTCATATTATATACTAAATCCATCTAGAAAAAGTAGCTGGAAGCTGCAACAGGAGTAAATAGCTAACAATATCTAATAGATAGCCATCTACCTATATTGTTTGGTGATTAATTAAATACTTCAGAATAGCTCTGCTATTTTCACATCACGGCCTGAGAAATTAACTAAGAGAAACACAACTTGAATCTAGTATGCGTCTCTTTGGCCCCTCCGGACCTACTACTTCCCTTGCTGGAGTTCTTTGGATTCTACCAGGGCATTGATACCCTTTGCTAGAAAGTCAGTATCCAAGGGCAATCTTTCTGTGGGAAGTGCTCTTTTCCGGTTGAAAGGTTATCTCTGACCATCTGCTCATACATGTCAGCTTGGCTTTTGCGAGCAATGTGGGAGGTCACACTCATGACTTTGATATAGAAATCAGAGCAAGGGGTTTCGGTCATGTATTTTGGCAGCAAGATGAGTGGCATCAAAGCAAGCTTAAGAGAAACAATTTAAATGACATCAAGTCAAAAGATAAATCTTGGTTAGAAGTTGGAGTAACAGCTTGTGGATTATTTTTCTTTCATTAAGTATTAGTAGAAGACTTTTAATGGCACAAGACAAGTTAATCATTAACAAAGGATACACGATTTAAGAATTCAAATAAATTGTACTCTTTAACTCTCAAAGTTCACCTCTTTTCCATTCTGAAGGATGTAATGTGTAAGACAACCTTCTGATTCCTCAGAGTCCTTTTGTTGGCTCTATAATGAAACAGCTTTGATTCTATGGGCAAAAGGTAAGAACACAGGTGGTTGCACAGATATTTCCAATGCACCATAAGGGATAGGAAAACACCACAAACTGCCACCATCCTAGTTGCCTTAGGATTTAGGAGACATCTGTTGGGTATGTTATTGGGGGGAAAAAATCTGCTCTTTTATGACAATGGAAACATTTATTTTCAAGGAGCTGCTGGAGCGCTAAGGAAGGCAGTATCCCTAAGAGATAGGTAATAGGTCATTTAATCAACCATGTTTGTGAGCTGCCTTTTTGCAAAGCACTGCTCTGGAATGGGGATGTGGGTGGGCTTACAGTGGCACGAATAGCTAGGTCCCTTCAATAAGTACTGTTTTCCTGGTTTTACAGGTGGTTCTAATTTCAGTAATGTTTACTTGTTCATATCTAAATTATTTACAATTGTAGTAAGAAATTTTCCTAAGTAGAAAATTTGTAAAATAAGCAAAGATTGTCTTTAGATTCTGAGATTTTCCGCCCAGTTTGCTTTTATCAATACCGGATCTCTTCTGTCTACACCATCCCCAGGTAATTGATATCCCATTTCTAAAGGACTTTGATAAAAGCTGGTCTATTCAACTAGCTTTGGGATAGCTATATCTAAATTTTAAGAATCTTGTGGAAAGATTGTTCAAAAGGGATAAAAGGAAGAAGACTCTAAAAAAAGCAGTATTTTGACAGCACATTTTCTCCCAATAGGGTGGGAACAGGGGAGTCATTTAAATAAACCGATGTGCCCGCAAAAATCTAAATTTTAAAAGGGTATATACAAAAGATGGAGAGAGGAATAATCCTAGGAGAATATAAAGCTAGCAGATATCTGAAAGATGTGTCTAGAAGCATAAACTTAGCATGAAATAAGTGATGAGACAATAAGAAAGATTTTTAAGCTATTGCTGGAGCTGGAAGACCAAAGCAGGCATATGCACAATGTTAACAGAAAAGGAGTGAAAGATAAAAAGCAGTATTATGCCATTCATTCCTGTTAGTGATTGTGTTCTCTCTCTCGGAAACTGCAAGACTGTGCTTCTGGAGAGCACACCCCCTCACCAATCAGAGCAGTAGCTTCTCAGCTCATGGTTGGGAGATTCCCTGAGGGAACAGGAATTTCAGAGAAGTGTGGCTAACATTGGGCAGTTGGCTGTGGAGTGAAAGCTGGGTAGAATCACAATAGGCCTCTCTTTTTGCTAGTGCCATTTTACCTATATGCTTTAACAATTGTGTGTATGTGTGTGTGCATGTGTAAAATTTTCTATGATTGTCCAACTCTCAACTTTTATTTTTCTTTGTGGAGATACACAATATACTTGTTGTTGTGTGCCATTGAGTCAATTCTGACATAGCGACCCTATGTGAAAGAGTACAGTATCTACCTAAAACTGATTTTTTCCAAAACATTTGAGTGAAAAATAGTGAAATACTGATAAAAATCATATTTAAATTACTAAAACATTCACATGTTCTATAATAAAATGTAAGAGCATTTCTATTTAGAATTATAATAAAGAAAATGTTTCTCTTTCTAGCATCAATCAATTTCTCTATTTGAGTAACTATCACCCACTTACACGTTTTGAGGATTAAAAAAAAAAAACCAAACCCACTGTCGAGTCAGTTCGACTCATAGCGACCTTATAGTACGTTCAACTTATCTAATAGTTTTTAAAGTATCTCTGTTTGATTTATGATTCTTTTATTTTTTGTGTCTTGGTTGAAGAAACATGAGTTTAATGTCAGATCTGGCTTTAAATTCCAGCTCCACCATTTCCTGGATGTGTGTTTGTAATGGTTGATGTTATGTGTCAACTTGGCTAGGCTATGATTTTCATTCGTTTGGCAGATACTGTGTAATCATCTTCCATTTTGTGATCTGATATGAGCATGCAGTCAGTGGAAGGGGCGTTTCCTTGGGGGTGTGGCCTACATCCAGTATATAAATGGATGTTCTGGCAAAGCTTGCTCTCTCTCGACTCTGCTATCTTCTCATTGCCCCACCTCTGGTTCTTGGGACATAAGCCTGCAGAAGCCATCAGCCTATCGCCTGACCTGCAGATTTTGGATTCCTCAACTCCAACAACCCTGTGAGCCAGCAGAGGCCTCCACTGTGTCACCTGACCTGCAGATTATTGGTTCGTCAGTTCCTGCAAACACATGAGCCAGCAGAGGTCTTCAGCCTGTCATCTGACCCATGGATTTTGGATTTGCCAGCTCTCACAACTGCATGAGCCATTTCCTCACAATTGCATGAGCCATTTTCTTTAAGTAAATTTCTCTCTATTATGTACCTATATAGGCTTCACTGCTTTTGATCGTCTAGAGAACCTAGACTAAGAAGTGTTTTGTGCATGTTATTTATACTTATTTTATATTTTATTCATATTCATGATAAAAAGGAACAAATTATTCATGCATGCAATAGCTTAGATGAATTTCAAAAACAACATACTGATTGGAAGAAACCAATCTCAAAAGATTACATACTGTATGAATCCATTTTGATTTTTTTTTTAATTGTACTTTAGGTGAAGATTTACAGAACAAATATTTTCTCATTACACAGTCAATATGAATATTGTTTTATGACATTTGTTAACAACCCCACAACATGTCAACACTCTCCCTTCTCGACCTTGGTGGACCTTTTTTCTTTTTTGGTGAAAATATGCATAGCCAAGACACACCATTTCAAAAATTTCTACATGTACAATTCAGTGACATCGATTACATTCTTCCAGTTGTTCTGCTATTCTCACTATCATTTTCCAAATTATTCCATCACCATTATCTTCAACTCACTGCCTCCTAGGCTTCCCATCAAACCTTTTGAGTTGCTGTTGTCAATTTGATCTCACAAAGATAATTTTTTTTTGTACTTTAAATGAAGGTTTACAGAATAGTTTCTCATTAAACAGTTAGTACACATATTGCCCTATGACAATGATTAACAACCCCACAACATATTAACACTGTCCTTTCTCAACCTTGGGTTCCCTATCAACAGCTTTCCTTTCCCCTCCTGCCTTTTAGTCCTTGGCCGTGGACTGCTGTGCCTCATTAGTCCCGTTGTGTTTTATGGGGCTGTCCAATCCTCGGCTGAATGGTGAACCTCGGAAGTGACTTCACCACTGAGCTAGAAGGGTGTCCAGGGACTATACTCTCGGGGTTTCTCCAGTGTCTGTTGGGCCAGTAAATCTGGTCTTTTTTTTGTGTGTTAGAATTTTGTTCTACATCCTTCTCCAGCTCTGTCCAGGACCCTCTGCTCTGATCCCGGTCAGAGCAGTCAGTGGTGGTAGCCGGGCACCATCTAGCTCTATTGGACTCATTAGCCGTGGTCCATTAGTCCTTTGGACTAATCTTTTCCTTGTATTCTGTTCTCTTCATTCTCCCTTGCTCCCAAAGGGGTGAGACCAGTGGATTATCTTAGATGGATGCTCACAGGCTTTAAGACCCCAGACACTACTCACCAAGGTAGAATGTAGAACATTGTCTTTATAAACTGTGTTAATGGCAATTGAGCTAGATGTTCCCTGAGAGCATGGTCCCCACAGCCCTCCACCCAGCAATTCAGTCCCTCAGGGAGTTTGGAAGTATCTATGGAGCTTCCATGACCTTTCCTTGTACAAGTTGTACTGGCTTCCCCAGTATTGTGTACTGTCTTACCTTTCAACAAAAGTTACCACTTATCTATTGTCTATTTAGCATATCCCCCCCACCCCTCCCATCACTTGTAACCAACAAAGATTGTCACCTTTTGTGTGTAAATTTTTTCATAAGTTTTTATAGTAGAGGTCTTATACAATATTTGTCCTTCTGTGATTGACTTATTTCACTCATCATAATGTCCTCCAGTTTCATCCATGTTATGAGATGCTTCACAGATTCATCACTGTTCTTCATTGTTGCATAATACTCCATTATGTGTATGTACCATAGTTTGTTTATCCATTCATCTGTTGATGGGCATCTAGTTTGTTTCCATCTTTTTGCTATTGTGAACAATGCTGCCATGAACATAGGTGTGCATATGCCTATTCTTGGGACAGCTCTTATTTCTCTAGGATATATTCCTAGGAGTGGGATTGCTGGATCATATGGTATTTCTATTTCTAGCTTTCTAAGGAAGCACCATATCATTTTCCAAAATGATTGTATCATTATGCATTCCCACCAGCAGTGCATAAGAGTTCCAATATCCCCAAAGTCTTTATAACATTTGTTATTTCCAGGGTTTTTGATTCATGCCAGTAATGCTGGGGTGAGATGGTATCTCACTGTGGTTTTAATTTGCATTTCTCTAATGGCAAGTGATTGCAAGCATTTCCTCATGTGTCTGTTGGCCCCCTGAATGTCTTCTTTGGTGAAGTGTCTGTTTATTTCCTTTACCCATTTTTTAATAGGATTATTTGTCTTTCTATTGTAGAGGTGTTGGATTTTCTTGTAGATTATAGGGATTAGACCTTTGTCTAACTTGTAATGTCCAAAAATTTTTTCCCAGTCTGTAGGTTCTCTTTTTACTCTTCTGGTGAAGTCTTCTGAAGAGCATAAGTGTTTGATTTTTGAAAGATCCCATTTATTTAGCTTATCTTCTGGAATTTGTGTGTTGTTGGTTATGGTTTGTATCCTATTAATGCCATGCATTAGGGCCCCTAGCATTGATCCTATTTTTCCTTCTACAAACTTTATAGTTTTTGGCTTTATATTTAGGTCTTTGATCCATTTTGAATTAGTTTTTGTATGTGGTGTGAGTTATGGGTCCTGTTTCATTTTTTTGCAGATGGAAATCCAGTTTTGCCAGCACCATTTGTTAAAAAGACTGTCTTTTCCCCATTCGATGGACTTTTGGGGCCTTGTCAAAGATCAGGTGACCGTAGGTGGATGGATTTACATCTGGGTTCTCAATTTTGTTTCATTGGTCAATGTATCTGTCGTTGTACCAGCACCAGGCTGTTTTGACTACTGCAGCGGTATAGTAGGTTCTGAAGTCAGGTAGTGTGAGTCCTCCTGCTTTATTCTTCTTCTTCAATAGTGCTTCACTTCCTCGGGGCTTCTTCCCTTTCCATATAAAGTTAATGATGAGTTTTTCCATCTCTTTAAACAATGTTGTTGGTATTTGGATCGGGATTGCATTGTATTTGTAAATGGCTTTGGGTAGAATTGTTTTCAGTACGTTGGGTCTACCTATCCGTGAGCATGGTATGGTTTTCCATTTATGTAGATCCCTTTGGGTTTCTTGTAGTAGTGTTTTGTAGTTTTCTTTGTATAGGTCTTTTACATCCCTGGTTAGATTTATTCCAAAGTATTTTTTTTTTTAGGAGCTATTATGAATGGTATTGTTTTCCTGATGTCCTTTTGATTGTTCTCTTTATTGGTGTATAGGAATCCAACAAATTTTTGTATGTTTATCTTGTATCCTGCTACTCTGCTGAATCTTTCTATTAGTTCCAGTAGTTTTCTTGTGGAGTCTTTAGGGTTTTCTATGTATAGTATCATATCATCTGCAAACAGGGACAGTTTAATTTCTTCATTACCAATTTGGATGCCCTTTATTTCTTTTTCTTGCCTTATTGTTCTAGCTAGAACTTCCAGCACAATGTTAAATAGGAGTGGTGATAAAGGGCATGCTTGTCTTGTCCTGTTCTCACAGAGAATGTTTTCAGCCTCTCTCCATTAAGAATGATGTTGGCTATTGGTTTTGCATAGATGCCCTTTATTATGTTGAGAAATTTCCCTTCTATACCTATTTTATTGAGAGTTTTTATCAGGAATGGGTGTTGGACTTTGTTGAATGCCTTTTCTGTGTCAGTTGTGATGATCATGTATTCTTTTCTTTCCTTTTATTTATGTGGTGGATTACACTGACTGGCTTTCTCATGTTGGAACATCCTTGAATACCTGGTATGAATCTTACTTGGTCATGGTGTATTATTTTTTTGATATGATGCTGAATTCTACTGGCTAGAATTTTGTTGAGAACTTTTGCATCTATATTCATGAGAGATATTGGTCTGTAATTTTCTTTTTTGTGGCGTCTTTGCCTGGTTTTGGTATCAGGGTTATGCTGGCTTCATAGAATGAATTCAGAAGTGTCGCTTCCTTTCCTATGGTCTGAAATAGTTTGAGTAGTACTGGTACAAACTCTTCTCTGAATGTTTGGTAGAATTCTCCACTGAAGCCATCTGGGCTAGGGCTTGTTTTTGTTGAGAGGTTTTTTTTTTTTATTACCTTTTCAGTCTCTTCTCGTTATGGGTCTGTTCATATTTTCAACATCACTTTGTGATAGTTTGGGTAGGAGGCGTGTTTCTAGAAATTTATCCATTTCCTCTAGGTTTTCAAATTTGTTGGAGTATAGTTTTTCATAATACTCTGTTATGATCCTTTTTATTTCACTTGGGTCTGTTGTATTGTCTCCCATTTCATTTCTTATTTGGGTTATTTGCAGCCTCTCCTGTTTTTCTTTTGTCATTTTGGACAGTGGTTTGGAGATTTTGTTGATTCTTTCAAAGAACCAACTTTTAGTTTTTTTGATTCTATTGTTTTTCTATTCTCTGTTTCATTTATTTATGCTCTTATCTTTATTATTTCCTTTCTTGTGGTGGTTGTGGCCTTTTTTTGCTGTTCTCTTTCGATTTGCTTGAGTTGTGTAGTTAATGTTTTGATTTTGTCCCTTTTTTCTTTTTTGATATGTGCATCTATTGCTATAAACTGTCCTCTGAGGACTGCCTTTGCTGTGTCTCAAAGGTTTTGGCGTGATGTGTTTTCATTCTCGTTTGATTCTAGGAATTTTTTGATTCTCTGATTTCTTCTATTACCCAGTGGTTTGTACACAGGGTATTATTCAGTTTCCATGTAATTGATTTTTTTTCCTTGCTCTTTCTGTTGTTAATTTCTACCTTGATGGCATTGTGGTCAGAGAAGGTACTTTGTATTATCTCAATGTTCTGGATCTTGTTGAGGATTGCTGTGTGGCCTAAGATATGGTCTTTTCTGGAGAACGTTCCATGTGCATTAGAAAAGAACATGTAGTTTGCAGCGGTTGGATGGAGTGTTCTATGTATGTCTATGAGGTCAAGTTGGCTGATTGTGCCCTTTAGGTCTTCTGTATCTTTGCTGAGTTTTAGATGTTCTGTCCTTTACCAAGATTGGGTATGCTGAAGTCTCCTAGTATTATTGTGGAACTGTCAATTTCTCTTTTCAGTGCTGTTAGAGTTTGTTTTGTGTATTTTGGAGCCTTGTCATTGGGTGCATAGATGTTTATTATGGTTATGTCTTCATGATGGATCGTCCCCTTAATCATTATATAGTGTCCTTCTTTGTCTTTTATGGTGGGTTTTGTTTTAAAGTCTATTTTATCTGAGATTACTATTGCTACTCCTGCTCTTTTTTGGTAGTTGTTTGCCTGATATATTTTTTTTCCAACCTTTGAGTTTTAATAAATCTACATCTTTGTTTCTAAGGTATGTCCCTTGTAGGCAGCATATTGATGGATTCTGTTTTTTTTTTTTTTATCCACTTTGTCAGTCTCCATCTCTTTATGGGTGCATTGAGTCCATTTACATTCAGTGTAATTATTGATAGGGTTGAGTTTATTGTTGTCATTTTGTAGTGCTTTTTTCGGTGGTGCTGACTTTTTCTTTGTTCCTTTTACTCTACTGTGCAGAATTCCTTTTGTTTGTGAATTTTGTTTTCATTTCTTTATTTTTGTAGTTTTTGTTTTCACTTAGATTTTATGTCTTTCCTCTTTATTTTTATGAGCAGGTTTGTTAACCTTCTTTGTGGTTACCATGAAATTTACCCTCATCTTTCTAAGTCTGAAGTAGTCTATTATTATTTCTATTATTACTTGGTATTGCCTTGCCTTCCTCTCCATTTGAAAGGTCTATACCTACACCATTTAGTCCCTCTTTGATTGTTCTGATGTTGTTGTCATTTATAGACTAACTGCTCTGATCCCCTGTTGTATTTCTTTTGGTTCTGGATAGTCCTTGAGAGTTCATTTCCTAGATTAGTATCTGGCTAGTACGATCCTGCATCATAGATTCAGCGTGTTACTTGATGTTGTTTGTTCTCAAAGGACTCCCTTTAATAATTCTTGTAAGTTTGGTTTGGTTTTTATATAGTCCCTTAATTTTTGTTTATCTGGAAATGACCTAATTTCACTATCATATTTGAACGAGAGTTTTGCAGGATATATTATTCTTGGCCGGCAATTTTTTTCTTTCAAGGTTTTATATATGTCATCCCATTGCCTTCTTGCCTGCATGGTTTCTGCTGAGTAGTCTGAGCTTAGTCTTATTGTTTCGCCTCTGTATGTGACTTTTGTTTTTTGTGAGCTGCCCTCAGGATTCTTTGTTTGTCTTTGGTTTTGGCAAATGAGATTATGATATGCCTTGGTGATTTTCTCATGGGGTCTATCTTATATGGGGTTCGTTGAGCTTCTTGGATAGCCAGCTTTTCATCTTTCATGATATTGGGGAAATTTTCTGTCAGCAATTCAATGATCCTCTCTGTGTTTTCTGTTTTCTCCCCGTTCTGGAACTCTGACCACTTGAAAATTTATGCTTTTGATTGTGTCCCCCATAATTCTCAGGGTGTCTTCATTTTTCTTAGTTTTTCTGATTTTTCCTCAAACAGGGCCGTATCCAAGTTTTTGTCTTCAGTTTTGCTGATCCTGTCTTCCACTGTTTCAAACTGCTCCTCAGTCCTTCTATGATACTGTCCATTTCTGAAATCTTGTTTCTTTGGATTTCTAATTGTTGTTTTTGTATGATTTCTAGTTGTGAATTTATTTTGGTATTTTGTTCCTGCATTATTTTCCTGAATTCTTCCATTTTGTTGGTCTGTATTTTCCGTGAATTTGTCTGCTTTTTCCATGAATTTGTCTATTTTTTCCTCATTTTTGTCTGCTTTTTGCTTCAAGTCTTGGATAGCTCTGAATATTAGAGATGTGAATTCCCTATCAGGTAGTTCTAGTGCCTTTTCTTCTACTAGAATGTCATCTGGTGTTTTGTTTTGGACACCTACTGGAACCATCTTGTCCTGTTTTTGTAAATGTTTTGATATTTTCTGCTGTCTTTGGGGCATTCGGTAGTTATTTTCCTTATTTATTGGTTGTAGATTTGTTTGTTTTGTCCTGCTTTTTTGTTTTATTTGGCTATGTCTGAGCAGGCAGGCTGTGTGTTTTGTTGTTTGCTCGTCTTTGGGCACGATACTTTTTGTCTCCTTCTCCAATCGGCAGGGTCAGTCGTTCAGGTTTGGTACCGCAGGGCAGGTCTAGCTGAAGAGGAGTTGCTGGGATGGGTTGTTTGTGGCACTCAGTACAGCCACCAGGGTGGGCCAGTAATCAGTGCAGGGCAGGTTCCAGTAGGCTCTCCCTGGGCTGCTTGGTGGTGTGATGTTCAGCACACGATGTAGGTAGGCAGGATGGAGTGGGGAGACTTTGATATGTGGGGCTCAGATGGTATGGGAGAGAGCAGAGAGGAATGGGAGCCAAAAATGTACAAACAAAAAAGAGTGCTAGGGGAGCTTGCCGTTGGGAGTGGAGAGATGAGAGACTATGAAGTGGAGAAAAACAAAAAGGAGAAGAAGAAAAAAAAAAAAAGAAAAAAATGAATAAATAAAAATTAGAATGATAGAAAATCAAAGCTCCCAGGGATCCCTCTGGTGTGGCTGCAAGGTCTGGGGAAGTTGCTTTCAGGCCATGAAGTACAGCCTGGTTAGGAGGGGTAGAGGTGTCACTCAGCCCGAGGTATTCAGGGGAATTTGAGAGAAGAAAATTATAGAGAGACGAAAAACTGAGTAACGAAGAAAGACAAAAAGGGAAAAACAGGGAAAAGAGAAAACAAATATATATATATTAAAAAAAAGAACAAGAAAAACTCCCAAAGAAAAACAGAAAAACAAAAAAAAAAAAAGCCCCCAAAAAGAAACCAAGAAAAGCGAAATGCTATCCAGGATCCTTCTGCTCATCTGCGTAAACTGAGAGCTAGGTCCCAAGCTGTGCAGTACTCCCTGGCTAGAACGGGCTCCCAATTTGAGAGAAGAAAAAGAGAACAAACAAACAATTCAAATCAAACAAAATAAGCCCTGGGATCCCACCATTGTGGGAGCAAGGGCTGGGAAGCAGTTTCACATTTGAGTGGTGCTTCACAGCCTTTCAGGAAGAAGGAACAATGGCGCACGGAGTCAGGTATTGGAGAGAAAGGAGGTGGCGGTGGTGAGAGGTAAGGAAGAAATCTAAAGACGTGGAAAAAAGCAACAGCAGCAGCCAACAAATGGCACTTAGAGAGCCGGCCAGTGTGGGCAGGTGGAATCCAAGCGACACTGGAGTGAAGGTGGTGCTTCCTGGCCAGGAGACTGGCTGCAGGAAGCACAGCAGGCTGAGTAGGGGTGAAGAAGTGTGGGGGGTGGGAAAGCATATATCACTGGTTACCGGTTGTTCTGTCTCCTGCTGGGAGCTCTGTGAAGCTGTTTTCTCATACTCCGTGTTTGCTGATCTCTGACAGGAGTCCAAGATGGCGGATCTGTGCTGCGTTAGCTGATAGGGTACCTCTGCATGTTCTCACTTCACTCTCTGTTCTCTGTCAGTTTCTTACTCCATCCAGTTCTTGGCTGAGTTCTTTATCTCTTCACTGGATGGTTAGGGTTTCAGGATTGCTGTTTTCTCTGTTTGGCTTAGTTTTTTGGATCTTTGCTGTGGAGGGATAGCATGGTGCTTCTGCCTATAGTGCAATGTTGCCTGGAAGTCTCCATTTTGATTTTTTTTGAAAAGAGAAAATTATAAAGACAGAGAACGGTGATTATCAGGAGGTAGTGATGTGTGTGTGTGTGACTAAAGTGGTAGCATAAAAGAAATTTTTGAGGTGATGGAACTGTTGTATACCTAGTGATAGTTACATAAATCTGCATGAGTTAAAATTCATAGAACTGCATACCAAAAGAAAAAAGTCAAGTTTTACTGTATAATAATTTAGAAAGTAAAATTAAAACATAAAACTTAACAGAGGGAGAATGCATCGGTGGTACAGTGGTAGAATTTTCATCTTCCATGTGGGAGACATAGGTGCAATTCCTGGACAATGGACCTCAAACAGAGCCACCACCCATCTGCCAGTGTAAGCTTGTCTGTCGCTTTGATGTTGAGCTAGTTTCAATGGAGGTTCCAGACTAAGGCAGTCTAGGAAGAAAGGCCTGGTGATCTACTTCAGAAAATCAGCCACTGAAAACCCTATGAACCACAACGGTCCCATTACTTGGTGCGTGGGATCCCCATGGGTCGGGGCCGACTCAATGGCAGTTAACAACAACAACACATCATTTACTTAAATAAATACATAAAAAAACTTAAGGGAGGGGCAAAAAGGGGTATAATAATATCAAGCTCATGAAGCAGCTGGCAATTAAATAAGATCATATGATTGGATGCGTGTATGTAAAACATGTAGCACATCCACAGTTGGTGTTCAAATCATGTAGTTTTCTCCCTACTTTTGTCTTTGAGTAGGTAATTTAACCTCTTCAGCCTCAGGCTCATCATTTGCTTGTAAAAAATTAAAAACAAAAAAAAGAAAGTAAGAAAAAAATCAAAAAACAAATCAGATGATATTTCAGACATACAGCAGACAGTATTTTTTGTATGACAGTTGGAAAATACATCAAAGCATTGTTTTAGATTTTTTGGATAGGTTTGATATACAGCATGGATTTTCTGAGCCCAGGGAATAATGCCTTCTAAGAAATCTCATGTGGTTGTTATGAGGATTAAAGAGGTACTGTATACAAAGCATGGAAACCCTGGTGGCAGAGTGGTTAAGAGTTTGGCTGTTAACCAAAAGTTGACAGTTCAAATCTACCAGGTGCTCCTTGGAAACCCCATGGGGCAGTTCTACTCTGTCCTACAGGGTCGCTGTGAATCAGAATTGACTTGATGGCAATGGGTTTGGTTTCTTTCTTTTTTTTTTTTTTTGGTATATAAAGCATAGACTATAAACAGTGAGAGCCAATTGGCATTGGAAATTAATTCAGCACTAGCTACACCCACGTCATAAGGTTGTGGTAAGTATGGGCCAGTGCATTGTAAACTGCAAGGCATTATCTAAATATTATATTACCTTTGTAACTCATTTTTTTTAAGTTATATATAAACTATACATAAGTTATACATACATAAAGTGAATATATCCGGACATCATCGACTTAGATTCCTGACAGTGGTTTATTTTTAAAGTAATATTTTTCTTAATAATACATCAATTTCTGTTGGAAAAGTATCTCAGAAATACTCAAGATTAAAATAGCTATATGTGATTTTGAAATAAACAATTATGTGGTAGTAAAATAACATAAATAATAAAGAATTATCTTAAACAGAGAAGTATTTTTTTGGAGGGCATCCCTCTTTAAGTATTTTGTTTAAAAGGGGATGCAAAACTCTTAATCAGGATTTTCAGTTTGTGAGATTGTGACGTATCTCTCTTTGGGCCATTCCTTCATTTTTTTTTTTTACTCTTCTATGAAATGAATTGTCCTAATGGTAAGGATGGGTAATACATTTTCTTCTTGAATTAAAGTGATGTCTCTTCCAAAACCAGGGTTTAAAAATATTCCTCTAGACCACCATGCTTAGTGGGAAAAAAAAAGGTATACAAACCAAGGATCTTTAAAAAGAAAAGTACTCTCTATGCCTTCACTACAACAGGAAAAAAAACCAAACTGTATTTTCAGAAGAACACCAGAGAGCTTTATGTGAGAGCTGGCAAATGCATCAAGGTATTGTTTGTAGATATTATTTTTGATAGGTTTGATATACAGCATCATTTTCCGAGCCAATGGAATATTGTCTTCTTACAAATCTCATCAGGCCAGCAGTGTTGCTGCTATGGGCTGGCTTATCAGCTCCAGCCAGAGTCTGTCGCACTTGGACACGCCTTCGTAGCCTGAGAGGAAAATAAATTGTACCCAAGCAGTTAATAGGGAAGAATTATTGTGAGTGAGATGCATGACATTATGAGTGAGCACCGTGTTTTACAGGCTAAATGCTGATTTGCTGAAGGAAAAAAAATACTTCCTCTACATGAAATAGAAATTTAATTTTAAAATTGTCATTTTACGTGTATTTGGTAGTTTCTAGCTCAATTATGTATTTTTGATGCATTTTGGGGATAGCACTGAAGAGGTGATTCCCATTTCTGTGGCTTGCTAGTGAACATTTTTTATTCATTCCAACTATTTAATGAAACATCTGTTTTTGCTTTCTGAAGCAGATACACAGTACCAATAGGTACGTAGAATGTATGTTTAAAGCACCAGACAGATGGACAATCTCTACAGCATGACTAAATTGTTTATGGGGAGCTTATGGGCCTAATTACTCACTTTCTGTAATTGATTGGGTTAGCATTTCTAATGCCAAACGATTTGTGCTTGAAGAGCATGATTAGTTGAACTTAATAGGTGTTAACTGCTAATATAAAGTATAATCTTTGCTAAAAAGGAAGATGAAGTCTTTAGTCCTCCTATTTTAATTAGTCAGACCCCAGAAGTCTGTGGGAACTTGTCAATACTTGACCACAGTCGGAGAGGTAAAATAACTTGTGTAAGGCCCCAGAACTAGTCCGTGAAGGACCTGCACTTCAGACTGAGAGCTGTCTGATTCCACTCAGAAAATGCATACTTTGAATTAATTTTGCTTTTTCTATATTTAGAAATGAAAGAAACCAGGTATCTGGTAAGATAGCATTACTTGTTGTAGCTAATCAATTCCAAATTGTTAGTAGTTTAACCCAATATAAATGTATTTCTTGCCCAAATAGGAGTCTGGTATGAATCTTTGTTTGTGACCAGTTTTTTCCATGTGGTGATTCAGCAACTTGTTTCTCCACTAGCCCTTAGAGCCCGGAAGTCCTTAACATTTATCTGGTAGATAGGAAGAGAGACCCTGGAGAAGGAACACCTGGTTTTTAAAATCCCTGGCCTAGGGAAGGAGACACACACTGTTTCTTCTGATAATTTACTGGTGAGAACTTGTCAGCACACCAGAATAAAAGGGAGACTGGATGTGGTAACCCTGGTAGTGTAGTGGTTAAGAGCTGTGACTGCTAACCACAAGATCAGCAGTTCAAGTCCACCAGGTGCTCCCTGAAAACCCTATGGGGCAGTTCTACCCTATCCTATAGGGTCGTTATGAGTCGGAATCAACTTGATGGCAATGGGTTTGGTATTGGTTTTTTGGGTGTGGTAGGAAGAATTTTTAATGACTTCCTTTGATATTTTGTCCTAATCTATGGACCTGTGAATATGATGATATATCACTCCTGTGATTATATTGTGCTTCATGGTATGTTGTTGTTGTTAGGTGCCATTGAGTCGGTTTTAACTCTTAGTGACCCTATATGACAGAGTAGAACTGCCCCGTAGGGTTTCCAAGGAGGAGCTGGTGGACTTGAGCTGCCAACCTTTTGGTTAGCAGCCGAGCTCTTAACCACTGTGCAACCAGGGCCTGGTTCTTAATGGCATAGTTGACTTTAGAGATTCTCTGGGTGGGCCTGATTTAATCATACAAGCCCTTAAATACAGAAAACTTTCTCCAGCTGATGAAAAAAGAGGAAATCAGAGAGATTCTAAGCACAAGGGGGAATTAGAAGGCTATTGCTGGCTTGACTATGGAGGGGGTCATGTGAAAAAGAATGATGACAGCCTCTAGAAGCTGAAAGCATACTCCCAGTGGACTGACAAAGAAACCTCATTCCTACAACAGGGAGCTGGATTCTGCCAACAACCTGAATGAGCTTGGTAGGTGATTCTTTACCAGATCCTCACAGTCTGGCCAACACCTTGACGACCCTAAGCAGACCCTCAGTTGAGCCATGCCAGACTTTTGATATATGAAACTGTGAGCTAATAAATGGTGTTGTTTTAGGCTGCTAAATGTGTGGTAATTTATCATGTAGTAATAAAACAACTAATATACTGGGAAATGTAGATCCTACCTGGGCATCTGCCTTATGGTACGATCTCCATTAAAAAAAAAAAAAAAAAAACCCACAAGAGTTGCTGCTGAGTTGATTCCGACTCATGGTGACCCCATGTGTTTCAGAATAGAACTGTACTCCATAGGGTTTTGATGGCTGATTTTTCAGAAGTATATTGCCAGGCCTTTCTTCCAAGGCATCTCTGGGTAGGCTCAAACTACCAACCTTCCGGTTAGTAGCCAAGCAAATTACCGTTTGTGCCATCCAGGGACTCCATCACAATATAAAAGAGGTGCACAAACATTTGATGAGAACTAGTCATCGCTGGGTATGGTGAATATAACAGTGACAGCAAGGTATCACAAAACTAAAAAATGTGTGAAACTTCTGAGGTTAAAAGTTTGGAAAAATCAACCAGCTAATAGGGAACGATATGTTACAAGAAACTTTCTTCTAGGAGCCCTGGTGGTGCAGTGGTCAAGCACTCAACTGCTAACTGAAAGGTACACAGTTCTAACCCATCAGCCTTTCCACAGGAGAAAGATGTGGCAGTCTGCTTGTGTAAAGATTACAGGTTTGGAAATCCTATGAGGCAGTTCTACTCTGTCCTATAGGGTCGCTATGAGTAGGAATCGACTTGATGGCAATGGGTTTGGTTTTTTGTTTTAAGTTTCTTCCAATGACAAAAATCAGATTGCTGCAAAATCAGGGTCTAGCTCTATTAGCATTCCAAATCTGTTATGGGGTAGATGGTATTACCATAACCAAAAGAAGATCTGTCAGCCAGAAGAAAGTATTCCAAGTACCTTCTGGAATATTTTGTGCAGGGAATAGCCTGGGCCAAGGTATCAACCAATCTGATCCCCTAGTGGGGAGTGGGATTTATCAGTCCACTGTGGCCTGAATAAATTAAACATTGGACTTCAATAATTAACTTTCTTGGCTTTGATTTCACACTTGCAGTTCAATTTTATGATTATTTGGATTTCTAGAGACCTAAAAATAATTTCCTGAAACATAGACATGACTTTCTTGTCATAATACAAATCGCTATTTTCTGAGAAAAATTGGAAGTCCAAAAATGAAAATAAAACACTTAATATTGAAAGTGGAAAAAATTAGCATGTGGCATAACTTTATCTCTTTACAGTAACTGAAACCACTTAGCTGCTGAATTAATTGCTCTGCTACAAGAGAATCATTTTTCTGTCAAAAATATTTTAGCCTCTATTCACTTTTGGTGAAAGTATAAATTAGTACAAACTTTCTGGAGAGCCATTTGGAAATATGTTTGAAAAGACTAAAAATGAGCATTTAATTAATCAATTCCTCCTTTAGAAATACATACCGAAATTATTTAAGGTGTGTAACAAAGATGTTTATTTTAGAAACATTAGAAAAATTTTAATGTTTTATTTTTTTAAAGTTGGTTAAAGAAATTATGATTCATCTGTATGATGAAATATGCAGATGTTAAAATCATATACTAAGAGAATATTTATTGATGTGATTGAGAGTCTATAAGTATATTTCTAAGATCACAAGGCCAAAAAATAGTATGTACAGTCTTATTTAAATAAAAAAAATGTGTAGATAAAAGAATAGTAAGTTTTGGGGGACATCTACGTCAATTGGCATAACAAAGTTTAAGAAAATGTTCTACATTCCACTTTGGAGAGTGGCATCTGGGGCCTTAAAAGCTTGTGAGCAGCCATTTAATATACATCAATTGGTCCCATCCCACTTGGAGCAAAGGAGTGAAGAAAACCAAAGACACAAGGAAAATATTAGCCCAAAGGACTAAGGGACCACATGAACCAGAGACTCCCTCAACCTGAGTCCAGAAGAACTAGATGGTGCCTGGCTACCACCAATGACCGCCCTGACAGGGAACACAACAAAGAGTCCCAGACAGAGCAGGAGAAAAAAACAGAACTAAAATTCACCTAAAAACACCAGTATTAATGGTCTGACAGATACTGGAGGAACCTCCAAAACTGTGACCCCGAGATGCACTGTTAACCCAGAGCTGAAACCATTCCCTAAGCCTATTCTTCAGACAAAGATTAAACAGGACTATAAAACAAAAATAATACACGTAAGGAATGTGCTTCTTAGTTCAATCAGATATGAGACCAAATGGGCAGCTCTTGTCCAAAAGCAGGATGAGAAGGCAGGAAGTGACAGGAACTGGTCGAATGGACAGAGGGAACCAGGGGTGGAAAGGGGGAATGTGCTGTCACATTGTGGGGATTGCAGCTAATGTCACAAAACAATATGCGCATAAATTTTTGTATGAGAAATTGACTTGAGCTGTAAATTTTCACCTAAAGCACAATTAAAAAAAAAAAAAAAAGAATAGTAAGAAAAAGGTCGAAATATTAACATTGTTTATCTCTTGATGGTTAGATTGTAAATGATTCTTACTTATACGTGTAGGTGTGTTTCTTTTTTTCTAAGTTTTCTACATTTGAGGGTGTTTTAGTCTGGTTTCGTGCTGGAGAGACAAACATGGATAAAGTAGACCTAACCTGCCTTCAAGGAGCTTACATAGAGTGGGGGCGATTTTACTGTATCCCCTTAACAATGATGCAAAGCCCAATATTCATATGCTTTTTCATGTCAGCCTAGGACCCACCCTCTTGTGGTTGTTAGTTGCTATTAAGTCAGCTCTGACTCACGGCGACCCCACGTAAAGCAGAAAAAAACGTTGCCTCTGCCTGTGCCACCCTCATGATTGTTGCTAGGTTAGGGCCATCGTTGTGGTCACTGTGTATTTCGAGCGACTTCCAACCTAGGGAGCTCATCCTCCAGCACTATGTCGTTAGGTGCCATTAAGTCGGTTCTGACTCATAGCGACCCTACATACAACAGAAGGAAACACTGACCTGTTCTGCACCATCCTCACAATCTTGCCGTCTGAGCCCATTGTTGCAGCCACTGTCTCAATCCTTCTCATTGAGGGTTTTTCTCTTTTGTTCTGACCCTCTACTTTACCAAGCATGATGTCCTTCTCTAGAAACTGGTCCGTCCTGATAACACTTCCAAATTAGGAGAGGGAAGTCTCCCCATCCTTGCTTCTAAGGAGCATTCTGGCTATACTTCTTCGGAGACAGATTTGTTCGTTCTTTTGGCAGTCCATGGTACATTTGAAATCCGTTTCACGCCGGCTTCCCCGCTCCGCCGCCGTCCCCCTACCCACCCTTATTCACCCTCCATGCAAACCATGGCTTCCGGAACACGGTTTGCTCCAAGCCCGCCCCCCTTGCAAACTTCAGCCTCTAATCACGGTTTGTTTTTGGCGCCAGATTTTTGCCCAATGCGCTGGTCAGGACCTTGACGCTTGCGCAGATCTGGAGAATCGTGTCCTTACCTGACCCGGACCAGAGCAGCACTGGAGGGGAGGATATTCTCTGGCACACAGTTCAGCGTGAGGTCCTTTGCAAAGCGAGAAGTCCCACAACGCAGACTTCCTGTGAAGAATGACTCAGCATTGCTCATCCGGATCTCCAAATTTGGGTATGTGAGGGGTTGGGGTGTAGGGTTTCGGGCTCAATCCCTGTCCCCCCCACCCCGACTCGAGGACATAAAAGGTCCCCAATCCCTTTGGGCCAGGAGCAGGTGGTCTTTTGGCTGCTAGGCCTCAGGTTGTTCCTTGTCTGCGCAGACAGTAAACTGCTACTGTTTCTCTTGCAACTGGCGTCTGTCGGCTAATAGGATAGGGTAAGCATCCAAGGAATTCGGTTACGCATTCAGTATTCTTCGCCAACACCATAATTCAAAGGCATCAATTCTTCTTTGGTGTTCCTTGTTCATTGTCCGCTTGGTAAAGTACAGGGTCAAGGAAAAAAGAGGAAGACCCTCAACGAGATGGATTGACACAGTGGCTGCAACTGTGGGCATGGCACACGACCCGGCAGTGTTTCGTTCTGTTGTACATAGGGTCGCTAAGAGTCGGAACTGACTCAACGGCGCCTAACAACAACAACATTCATTGTCCAGGTTTCGCATGTATATGAGGCGATTGGAAAATACCATGGCTTGGATCAGGTGCACCTTAGTCTTCAAGGTAGTATCTTTGCTTTTTAACACTTTAAAGAGGTCTTTTGCAGCACATTTGCCCAATGCAATACATTGTTTTGTTTCTTGACTGCTGCTTCCATGGGCCTTGATTGTGGGTTCAAGTAAAATGAAGTCCTTGACAACTTTAATATTTTCTCCATTTATCATGATGTTTCCTGCACTATATTGGACAGTGTTGTATTGTGATCTGTAGGGTTTTCATTAGCTAATTTTTGGAAGTAGATAACCAGGCCTTTCTTCCTAATCTGTCTTAGTCTGGAATCTCCACTAATACCTGTCCACTATGGGTGATCTTGTTGGTATCTGAAGTATCAGTGGCATAGCTTCCAGCAGGATAGCAATATGCAAGCCACAGTATGACAAACTCAAAGACAGGTGATAGGACATTTTCTAGATACATATAAATGATGGAAAACACCCCCACTCATTTCCTCTTTCTGTGAGCATTCATTATCAATTGATTAGTCTGTAAGAATAATTGTGAATATCTAAACCCATATAAGCTTTAGTTTATTTGAGATTGCATGTTGCAAAGTATGTACTCTGTGAGTTTTTCTTTTCTTTTAATAAGTCTTTTCTGATGTATCCCAGTCAGTATATTTACAAACATTATAACTTGTTCTCTTCAGTGATAAGATTTACCTGGGATTCTCAGTGCAGCAATTAGATCAGAGAGAAATGTTGTCCCACCACAGTGGGCCCTGACCCTCTGACATGAAGGGTACCCTCAAGTTGTAGGGAATGGCGTCGTAGATCAAGGCTGAATCCCTTTTCCTGCTGCTCGTTAAGAAGAGATTGATTCTTTTTATGATGCACTGAGTCACAGGTTTGAAATCAAGTAAAAGCAGTTTTCAACAAAGTCCCTTTATGTTCTGTTGAAAATAATAACTAGTAACCAGTTGCTGTTGAGTTGATTCTGACTCATGATGACCTCGTGTGTTAGAGTAGAACTGTGCTCTGTAGTGTTTTTAATGGCTGAGTTTTAGGAAGTACATTGCCAGTCATTTCTTTGAAGGCACCTCTGGGTGGACCTTTGGGTTAGCAGCTGAGTGCATTAACTGTTTGCATCACCCAGGGAGACTTTATTCAAGGCAGAACTTTTAGAGATTGATTTCAGAGTGTCTGTATTAGAGCCCAGAGAATTTGTACATTTTAAGATCTTCCTAGATGATTCTGGGTCACCTGGTATTTAGCAAGCACAGTGGTTAAGAGCTTGGCTGCTAACCAAAAGATCAACAGTTGGAATTCACCAGCCACTCCTTATGGGAGCATTTCTACTCTGTCCTATAAGGTTGCTTTTTTTGGTTCTCCTTTTGAGAAACCAGGCCTCAGGAGTCCTAAATTCCAAAATTTAAAAAGGCTTGGCTATCAAAATGTAATCTAGGAAAGTGCCACCTGAGCCTTTTTTCCCTCTTTTTGGTCCAATCCTAAAGCAGCATGTTTTCTCTTAATTTGTATAGATAATTAGGAATTTAGAGTTTTGTTTTTGTGCAAAGCTGATTTTCTTTTCTTCTGAACCTTCCTAAAGGCATTAAAGCTCACCGTGTAATGAAATATGCTTTTATGTAGAGACAGAAAATGAAAGAAGGAAACAAACAATAATTAAATCTCCTAAATAATGTGAGCTTTGTGGTTAAATCTCCATGCAACTCCTTGAAAATTTAATAAGGGAATAAAGGTTGTTTTCCATTTGTGTAATACAGTGCCACATTTCTCTTCTCTGTGAAATTGTCTCTGGCTAAAGAGTGCCTCACAATTTAAGTTGCTGAGTATCTAGCTTGAGAGAATTTTATGTGTCTATTTTTTAACTCAAATCACTCATGTACAACCGTATTATCTCACATCAAAGTAGGATATAAAACCAGGAGACTAGGTGAGGGGAAAAAAGTCAGGGATGAATGTCATATTATACGATCCAATTACACACAGTCCCTGACTTACATATGCCTGACTTATGAACGTCCTTGCATTTACAAATGGGTTCCTGGGAGAGGGTCATCAGAATTCTCCCTTTCTCTCTTACCCTTCCCTTTCTGCTTCATTCATGGATTGTGCATTTTCAGGTCTGTGGCCAAGAGCCTGCACCTGTCGGGCTCTCACTGCTGCCCCCTATCTTCACACTTTATAATTTTCTAATGCTCTCATTAAAAGTACTAATAAGTAGGAGCAAAAAGAAACAATCAGGGAAAAAGAGGACAAATTCCATTTTTATCTTTTTTTCTAACTACCCTGTTATACTCCTTAGTCTTTATAGTGCCTTTTTACAAAACACTGAAATAATTCATTCACCCTTGCCAACTGTCTTCTCCTCACACCTGTGCTTCACCCCAAAGCCACTCTCTCAGGCCATGGGTGCTGTTTCACTCTGGTCCTGAGATGGATGTGTCCTGCTTCAGACAAAAGACAATGAGGGGAGTTAGGTGTAGTTCTTGCTCCCACTGGGGGGAAAATGTGCTATTAACAGCCCATGCTGGAACTTGAGATATATTTTTCTGTAGAAATAATGATTTGATTGATGATTATCATCCATTATATTCTCGATGTTGTTAGTACATATTTTAATTTTAAAAAGATATTGATAGCTAGCTTTGAAGCCTAACCACATGTATATAAAACCTCATAAATAAGAACTTGCTTAGACAATTGGTGAATGAATGAAATGTAATTAGAAAATGAATTTAAAGTTCCTGTGATTGTGCTCCTAAGGTTCTTTGATGGTGCCACTAGTTTGTGCTTAACTGCTAACCTAATGGTTGTCTATTTGAACAGAGTCAGTGGTACCATGGAAGATAGGCCTGGTGATCTGCTTCTGCTGAGGTTATAGCCAAGAAAACCCTGTGGAGTAGTTCTACTCTGTAACACGTGGGGTCACCATGAGTCAGAACTGACTCCACAGCAACTAATAACAACATCATTGTGCTTAACTCATAGTAGGCAATTAATGTTTATTTCTTTTCCTATGAGAAAAGTTCTACAAATTCCAAATGACTGACTCACAAATAAACCTTGAAATATGTCTGACATGTCTACCTGTTAGGTTCAGTGGCACTCAGAGTCTGTTGAGTGGGCGTGGTCCACATGGAATCAGAACTGACCAGTCTGTCCTCGAACAACAACTCCACAGCTGATTGGAGGTTGTGACACGCTGTAGTACAAAATACTTTTATTGGACTAGCTCTTCTGAGCCAATCAGATTTTTTTCCCTATGAAAATTTGAACTAAGAAACCATTTAGTCCGTGGAGGGTGCTGGGACTGGGGGACATGATAAGAAGTTGAGGCCAGCAGCCATAATGGGCAATACCCAGGGTGAGTTAGCAGAAAGGGCTGGTGCACACACAGTCCTAGAGAGAAGCACAGGGGGGAGACTGTGGGGTCACTGGGGGTGGGTTCAATAGTCTTGGATCAGGATTTTCCATTCCCAGTGGCTGCTTGTCTGAGATCTACCTTTTGCTCCTATTCATGGATCAAGAGCTCATGATTTCTTCTGTTGTGTGTGCCCTTTCCCCCTCAGCTCTGTTCTTTGTGACTAAAAGAGCTTTGGCTCAAGTAGCACCTGCTTTGTGTTCTGTTGAGCTCTCACGGTTTATCGCTTACGCTCTGTAGTGTCCTGATATAATAACTTTGATGCCTGTGAAAGACAGTGAAGTCTGTAAATCCATGTTAATTATGTGGCTGACAAAAGGCACAATGTTAAAGCTAGGCTTTAATAGAAGGAATATATACAGTGAAACCTGTGAGAGCTGGAACTCGATGGGACTGCCTTGTTTTTCCGGGTCTCGCAAGTTTTCCACCTTTGACAAGGTGCAGCTTACCACTTTTGTATCGCTCTCTATTAGTGGAAGATATTTGAGTTTTCCTTCTCTGACGGGTCTCTGCCTTAATACAGCTTCCAGCTTTCACAGGTTTTACTATATCTTCCTTTAAAAAATTTGCCTCAATTGCCCCTATTCACTTAAGAAGCAAGAGCTGACATATGTTTTGCAAAGCTATTTGCAAATTTTTCCAGAGCTGACATATATTTTGCAACCCTGTTGTTGTTAGGTGCCCATGGAGTTGGTTCTGGCTCATAATGATCTTACGTATAACGGAATGAAACGTTACCCAGTCCTGCACCATCCTCACCGTCATTGCTATGTTTAAGCCCATTGTTGTAGCCACTGTGTCAATACATCTTACTAAGGATCTCCGTCTTTTTCGCTGACCCTCTACTTTACCAAGCGTGATGTCTTTCTCCAGCAATTGGTCCCTCCTGATAACATGTCTAAAGTAAGTGAGATGAAGTCTCACCATCCTCACTTCCAAGGAGCATTCTGGCTGTATTTCTTTCAAGACAGATTTGTTTGTTCTTCTGGCAGTCGATGGTATATTCAGTATTCTTCTCCAGCACCACAGTTTGAACGTATCAGTTCTTCTCTGGTCTTCTTTTTTCATACAAATCCTAGACAATATAACAAATAGTGTTTATTTACTCTTTGCACAACTTTTGAGTTATTAAACTCTGTTGTAAAAGATCTTTTAGGTAGCTTATGAAGTTAGAAACATTAGGACCACAGTTGGCAAAAGAAGGAAGAACCGCAAATGTAGCTAAGTTGAGTGAACAAAAGTATTTCTAAGAGTGTATGGCAATGAGCATTAACTTTTATTTTGTTATTGTTGCAGTGGAAAAGGTTAGCTTTACTTCCTAACTCTGTCCGTTTTCTTCTAAGTTTGTTTTACTCTGAATGAACAGTTGGGTCTCTAAGTGTTGAATTGATTTAAAGCAGTAGTTTCTCTTGAAGACTGGGTGCTGTGGTGGTTTGGAGCTAGGCATAGTTCTGTGCTAAGTGGATTATTTTCTAGTTGTGCTGGGGTGGGGTGTCAATTTATTTAGTGTCTTAAGAGCAACGACCTTTTTTTTTTTTCTCTCATGTAAAGAGCACAATTGCCCTCTTAACTGAATAAGTAAAAACGGCAAAACTAATACATGCTTGTTATAACCTGTCAAAAATATGGATGTGTATGAAGAGTTACTGTTCTTCCCTTCCTTCTGTCAGTCCTGCCATCCTGATGTAATTAACATTTTGATGTGATCCTCATTCATCTTTCATTATGCTCTTATAACCGTATACCGGTATTGCACCTAGAACTCATCTAGCATGTATTGAGAGCTCAAAAATCTTCGTTAAATAAATGAATAAAATAAATCATATATACATACACATAGAGTATTTTTCCATTTTACAAAATAAGATCATATTCTTATTCTGAAATATGCTTTTGTTGATGTGATTTCTGATTGTTTCATTTTTGCAGCTAAAAATAGTGTTGTAAAAAAATTTCTTGTGTATACATTGTAATATACTGGTGCTTTCATTCTTTAGAAGATATTTTCCAAAGTAGGATTGCTGAGTCTAGGCACTTTCAAATTTTGGATAAATACTAGGAGACAACTTTCCAAAAGAGTTGCAGTGGTTCAGACATTCACCATCAGTGTATAGAGCGCCCAGTACTTAAAATGGGAATATTAATACCCACATTATATTGTTGTTGTTAGGTGCTGTTGAGTTGATTTTTGACTCATAGCGACCCAATGTGACTAAGTAGAACTGCCCCATAGGGTTTTCTTGGCCGTGGGAGCAGATTGCCAGGTCTTTTCTCCCATGGAGCCATTGGTGGGTTCGAAAAGCCAAACTTTTGATTTTAGAATTGTTAAAAGGATGCAACTAATCAGTCACCTTCCCTACTCTTTCCCTACCTCTCCCCAGATAACTGTGCCTGCCTGGCACATAGTTGCAGCATGAAGTGTTTTTTCCTTTTCATTCTCTATGTTTTGTTGTTACAAAACTTGTCCCATGAAAACTGATATGTTTCCAATTGTCTTTAATAAGCTTTTATTGACTGTTATGAAGAATGAGAAATGTATGGTAAATAGGATGCAATCTATAGTCAAAATAGTTTCTGGCTATGTAATTCATTCTTAGGCCTAACCGTAAAAATTAGAGGAAAACCTTTCTGTTGGCCACAGCAAACCCTATATAAGGCTAAGTGACTGCACCTCCCGGTTTGTCCAGCACACAGTCTCTGTTTTATTTGTTGCTGTCATGCCCGCTCTGGTGGTTGTTGTTAACTGCCATCGAGTCATCTCTGACTCACAGTGCCCTTACGTACAACAGTAATGAACGTTGCCTGGTCCTGCAACATCCTCACAGTCGCCAGCATGTTCAAATCCACTGTTGCGGCTACTGTGCCAGTCCATCTCACTGAGGGTCTCTCACACCCTCTTTAGCCCTCTACTTCACCACAAATAATGCCCTCCTCTAGCAATTACTCTCTCCTGATGACATGTCCGAAGCAAGTGAATTAGACAGTGTTCTGTTGTGAGCCATAGGTTTTCATTGGCTAATTGTGATCCATAATTTTTTCATTGGAAGTAGATCACCAGGCCTTTCTTCTGAGTCTCTCTTAGCCTAGAAGCTCCAGTGAAACCTTCCACCATGGGTGACCCTGCTGGTATTTGAAATACCAATGGCAGTATAATAGCAACATGCAAGCCACCACAGAATGACAGACTGACAGATGAGTGGTGGCCTTTCTGGTTAGTGCCCCTTTTAACTTTCAAAAGTGTCCCAGTTTGAATGATAAACTATGTGGTTACCCTCCCTAAGGCTAAAAACTGTCTATTTAAGCAAGAAGTAAAAAGAGCAAACTAAAGCTTAAAAGATGAAATTTTTTGGGAAAGAACACTTAAAGAGTGAGTCAAAGAGTAATTAAGGCACCCAGAGTAGGCAGCAAGATCTGAAAAACCTAAGATTTAAGGAAGAAGAAAATAGAAATAATCAATTAAATTTTTTTTCCTGTTGTCTGGATGAATGAAAATGAAAGCTTCCAGTTGAGTATGTCTGAGAGATTATCCTAATTAATGTTAGGATGAAGATTTATATAGTGTGCACATAATTGCTTTGCCTTGGGAACCAGAAATGTGGAGTGTTTATTAAGTAGAGTTCTGCTTTTGTTGAACAGGTATTTTTCTCTTATGACTTGGTTCCACTATATGATCACATTTCTTTGCATAATTTGTGTTTGATATATGTATGAGTCCTCATTTTCAGCAGACCATATGGGAAGCTCCACGAGTGCCCTGGGAGCTGGGAATATGTGGTGATTAACCACGGGTTCTGCTGTTTGTACAGCAGATGAGCAGAGCTGTGAAATAAAAAGCATCACACAATTGTTTTGTTGCCCTTACTTTGTCCTTTGTTTCAGATATGCTTTACTAAGGATAAGAGAGTAAAACAAAATAAGGAGACTTCCCAGACAAGTAAGGAAGAGAAACAGCAAAGAGTTTTTCAGAATAAAATTGAAGAAGGTAGGCTATTCATTCTATGAAGTTTGACAGCCTGCAGAGTAAACTGTTTTGTGAAAATGAAGCTAAAAATAAGGCTTCTGGTTTCTCAGGGATCCCAAAGAACCTTTAGCATGTGTGAAACAATGCAACTGACAGCGACTGGTTTTGTAACTAAACTTGGTTTAATAAATATGTTTAAAAAGTATTTCATGTGTGTAGGTTATTGGAGGCGCTATGGTGGAGGATTTAAAAGAATGAAGCTGCTTATCCTTATAAAATTTACAGTCTCTGTGGAAAACAACTCTGACTTAATCTTCTGAAACAGATTCCAATATTTTAGAATTTGATATAAGTAAATATGTAGATGAAATAATAAGTTGAAATTCAATCACTGCAAAATATTTTACCAATATATCAGTTTCAAAATTAAATACTGGAAGTTCAGATTTTCTTATCACTTTATAACCAGAATTTTTAGTAGGCATTGACTAAAGAGGAAACAAATTTCCTGGGCTTAGTCAGGCATACTTTCTCTAGTTAGTCCAGGGTTGTATGAACTTGGTTAGCTTTCTCTATAACAGTGTTTCCCAAATTAGGCTAAAAATCAAAATTATCTGGAGAGCTTATTAGGACAGATTTCTAGTCCTCTTACTCATGAGTCTGCATTAGTGCTCTGAGATTCTAGGGCAATGAAGAAGAGACAGATATGGGTCTGGCTGAAGAAATTTAAGCACTGGTGGTACTCATGCTATCCACTGGCTTTCCTACATAAGCAACCTTTTTCTGAAATGTGTTAAGTTAAAATTTTCCCTACCTTACAGCATTTTCTCCAATATTTTTCAAATACAGCCTCATTCTATTGTCATGCAAACCCACATTTCATCATAACCTAAGACGCTATCTAGAAAAATGTAGGTTCGGGCACTGCCAACAAGGTGGAAGATGTTAATGTTCCCTTTTAATGGCCTCATTGGGCTTCTTCTCATTTCCTTGTAAATGTTGGACAAACATGTCAATGGCACTACAATTTAGCACTGTGAAAATTCAGGTTGGATTGAAGTGCTCCTGATTTTGAAACTGTTCCTCTAAGTAAATCCTGCCTAGTGAATGGTGGAAAAGCAAAGACGGTGGTATTTTTGTGGACTGGTGTTCTTTATGCTGTGGTGGTGGGGGGTGGTGGAGAAAGGCGTTTTAAACACACCTGCAGGTGTGTAATGATGGATGCTCCATTGCAAACCACATGACACCTTCTGGGTTAGCACCATTAAACATATTCTCCCATCCTCCCCCCATCAAAACAACTCCCCACTTTTCTATAGTTCCCTAACTACTGATGACAGTAACAACCAGAAATTATACTGTACATACATTGTTGTATAGTTGTTAGGTGCTGTTGAGTTGGTTCTGACTCCTAGTGACCCTATGTACAACAGAACATACGTATTATTCTGAAATATGCTTTTATTAATGTGGTTTCTGATTGTTTCATTTTTGCCACTTGATATTGCCTATTCATATTTATTCACTATTTGGGGGATGCACATTTGCACCTACTATCTCATTTGATTCTCACAAGTCCTACTTAGGGATGCTTTCCCTGACACCCAATCTAAACCAGGTCTCTGATCCTATGCTTTCACATCATTCTGTGCTTATCTTACAATTTACTTACCACAATGTGTAAGACTTGTACCTCTTCATGAGCAGGAACTACTCTGTTTGTTTATCAATGCATCATTCACATTGTGTACAGTGTCCAGAACATGGTACATGTTCAGTAAATGTTTGTAGAGTGAATAAGTAGAATTAAGTCCAACTCTGTGAGTCGGATTTGAAACTGCTACCTGTTTCACAGCCTTAGAGAGCTGAGAAACACTGAGCAGAAAGATTTCTTTTTTTTGCACCCTGCTTCTCCAATCATTTTTGTAGTCATGAAGTTTTAAGAATAATTGTACATCTAGTTAAATATAGAACCTAGTAAAACCTAGTAAACCTAGTAAAACCTAGTTTTACTGGAAGTCAGAAGGGCTTTCATTCTTGCATCCTGAGCTAGATTGAAGGAGATTCTGGAATTTCTTTATTGGAATATTGGATAAATAAAACAATTTATTAAATAAATGATTCAATGAATCCTGTTGTAGCATTTTAGTGGTTTAATACCTTTCTCTGAAGCATCTGACATGAGATTATGTAAACTACTGGATACTAGCAAGATAGTTCCAGTTTGGTGAAAATTATTCCTGTATTTTCTTTTTAAGAAAACAAGTAATCAAGAAAGGAATATCAATAAGAGGACAAGAGAAACTCATTCTGGAATAGTCTCGATGATAAAGTGGATGAGATGGAGAGATAAGTGTATAAAAGCAACCATGGTGAAGGGAAGGGAGCAAGAAAAGCCAGAAAAAAGACAACTGTGTAGAAGATCAGTTCGTAACAAGTGGAAGCTGTTTTTTTAAAACAGAAAGTAAATATTACATTGTGGGAGCAGGCAGTTATTTCCTCACTTTCTGCTACTTAGATGCACATACATTTGATTTGGCTTTAGAGAAAACTCTTAAGCGTGATGGCTGTACAAAGGAACAACCGTTGTTAACTCTCTGGGGAAATAAGTCACAATATAAGTAATACAAGTTGCCTATTTAACCACTGTTAAAAGACCTGATTTAAAATAATTGCTTGCACGGGAGGCTGAAATTTAATTTGGTTACATCACAGAATTACCTCAACAACCTCTGAATAAAGGTCACTTACGACATTTCGAAGGTATAAATTGCTAATTAATAATTTATGTTGGAATTGAGTTACTTAAGATTTTGAAGAAATGTTCAATGAATAGTAGTGGGTACTAAAATTTCAAATTACTTTGATTTCTAAAGGTAATAAAACTCAAGAAAGAAATTTCAGTCTGTTTTAGAAAGAGTAGTGAGTATTAATTAGATCAAAATTTCTGTAACCCCTAGAAGTGCATTCTTTATTAAATACAAAGAACTTAAAAATTGGTGCGGGCATGTTTGGCTTTCCCTTTAGGAGTTTTGAATAAACAAAAAGAGCAGAGAGGTTAGACTCTTCTGGTTCTTGTAATCTAAGAGTTTCAAATTTTTTTGTTTGCTTCAGTGAAGGAGATCTAACCCTGATATTGGTGGGAAGGGCATGCTGCTTGGCTATTGGCTGGGGTGGAGGAGGGGTGGATCACAGAGGCAGAGTCCTCTGGGCTGGAATTCTAGAGCAACAAATGTATAGATACCAAACCCAAATGAAGTTGGATATACGGAAAAGTGTGCTGCAGAAAGAGGAAGAAAATGGAGCATTTTTGATGCCTAATATGTGCCAAGCTGTGTTACATGACTGAAAACGCCATGGCTTGGGTCAGCACACCTTTGTCTTCAAGGTGACATCTTTGGTTTTTAAGCCTTAAAGAGGTCTTTTGCAGCAGATTGGCCCAATGCAATGCGTTTTTTGATTTCTTGACTGCTGCTTCCATGGGTGTAAATTGTGGATCCAAGTAAAAGGAAATCCTTGATGACTTCAGTCTTTTCTTTGTTTATCATGCTGTTGCTTATTGGTACAGTTTTGAGGATTTTTGTGAGGATTTGTGAGGAAAGGTGTGCGTCCTTTGTAAACAACACAATTATTATATTTTTAATTTTCTTGTGTAATTATTCTTTGGTTTTGTTGCATCTATAGGCACACTCTTTGAGGATAAGAACCCTGTCATTAATTTTTATTTCCCCATTATCTAATATAACATTTTAGTCCTCTCAAAAAATGGTTTATTGGATTTAATTTTTGATGAACTGAACTTTTGTTATGACATATGAAATGACAGGCATGTAAGAATGCAATTGGGGCTTTGAAGATATATGAAGTCATGTTTGGGGACTCTTCACTAGCTTGATTATAGAATCATGGGAAAGAAAGCATTAAAAGTATTTATAACAATTATGGTTGGGTTGGGAGTATTTATGGAAGACAGCCACAGTAGAGTGACTTAGTGAGCACATTATAGAGAAAGAAAAGGCTGAGATCTGTTTAGGCTGGACAAGGAGTGGAGACTTTGGGCAGATCCAGGAAAGATGGGGGGATGACAAGTTAAATGTGTGAAATCCAAAGCAGGGCAGGCTCTGAATTATGATTTAACACCTGTATTTTGTCTATTGATGAAACTCCTTTGAGAAGTAGTATACCAAATAAGTTTAGGAATGACATTCTTTCTTCAACCTATTTTTAGATAGAATTTACAGTGTGGTCTTAATTGTCCTAACTCTATGCTAATAGAGACAACATTCCTTGTTGGAGTGAATCTCTACTGTGTCCTTTGCCCTCAAACTCAACTGCAAGCCTTTGATGTCTAATCCATATGATTTTTGTCTAGTGTATTTAAGTTTATAAAATTGAGAGTCATTCTTAGTTTCCTTTGCTAATAAAACTTACCTTTCTCTGAGAGAGAAATAAATACTTTGTCATGATCACATTAATAACCAGTGAAATACATGTTACCATCTCAAATCTTATTGCTTACAAACTGGGTTTTCTAGAACTGAAACACTTCCAAAGATCCAGCGTCTTAAAGAAATGACTGTTAACTCCTTCTAAATCTTTGTTTGAAGGAGCCTTGGTGGCACAGTGGTTAATCCCACCAGCGGCTCCTTGGGAAAAGATGTGGCAGTCTGCTTCTGTAAAGATTTACAGCCTTGGAAGTCCTACGGGGTCACAATGAATCTGAATCGACTCTACAGCAGTGGGTAAATCTCTGTTTGGGCAGGATTTAGCACTACTGATTTGTGTAAATACTGGAATAATCCTCTTGCCCCTGGGAGGCTCAAGCCTGGAAAGTGAAAGAAAACCTAACCAGAAACATATTTCAGAGAGCCAACATGAAAGAACTTGGAAGCTAATATGGATGCTATAGACGGATGCGTGATTTGTTTTTTCCAAAGTGTAAAGTAAAAGGTTAATTTGACCTCTTTACTGGAGGAAATGGCGGACAAAACATCTTCTGCCTTTTGGTCACTAGTGCTGACATCAGGAATGCATTTCCCTTCCCTGGTTTTAACTGAGCTACCGTTGGGGATAGTAAGGGTCAGGGTTTAGGGTTAGTGTTAGAGTTAGGTTTAGGGTTAAATTTAGAGTTACATCTAGATTCTCCCTAACTGCTCCTTAGCTACACAGGTCAAATGGAAAAGGAGAGAAATAGTTGGGCCCTAGAATTATGTTTTTCCTCATCTTGTGAGAATCTGTTACATATATATATATATATGTGTGTGTGTGTTTCCTAATAGTTGATTTAAGATTGGTATATTTTCTGGTTAGAAATATCATTTAAATCAAATTGTTAGAAAATACCCCTCATTTATTGACTTTTCTTTCTTTTCTCATAATTTGAAAATTCTCAGGAAAATCCTAAGTTTAAATAAGGTAGAAGAAATGGACAATTGCAGCTGATAATAATAGAAGATAGTAAATCTCTTCCTCATTTGGATATTTCTTTTGTATTTCATTTCTCAGATTAAAATAATCATAGAAACTTTTAAAAAATTTGGGGTGATGTATGATTGGTGGAGCTGTTGTTGTTGTTAGCTGTGGTTGAGTCGGTTCCCACTCCTAGTGACCTTATAGGACAGAGTAGAACTACCGCATAGGGTTTGCAAGGAGCAGCTGGTGGATTTGAACTGCCAACCTTTTGGTTAGCAGCCGAGCTCTTAACCACTACACCACCAGGTGGAGCTGGGAATAATAATTTTTTGAAAATCACTATTATGTAGCAATAATTACTAGGTTAGAATATTTTTTAAAATTTATGAATGGAGAAAATGTAGAGAAACTTGTTTATATTTTGTCAACCATTTTTGATAACTTATGAAATCTAGACAGCAAGAATAGAGTATTTGTTGACTTGTTTCTTTGTTTAGAAGTTTTAGGGTGATAATGTGTTGAGTCAGTTAAGATGTGAAATATCTGCAAGTAACTTTCTCCCTGGGAAATCTGCATGCCTCATAGTTCCCGTTGACAAGGATAATGGGCTTGTACATTTTCACAGACAAGAAAGAAATATCACCACATCAATAATCCGAAAAGCTTAGTGAGGTTTCAAAGCGGGAAAGAAAGGTTGAAAATAATTCAGGGGCTCTGAAACTGTACATGAGATTTCCTACTGTTCTCTCAGATTCCCTACCTCCCAGGACAGGATGTTCTCTAAAATTAACAAGCTTGCTCTCTTCATTGCTCCAATGGCATTTATATCCCACCTTATATTGTAACGTAGTTTTCTTTTGCGTTTGTCTTTTCCTCTCTCTCTAGGCTTCAATATGCCCCTTGAACAGAGGCATTGTGTCTTAGGGAAATTTTAGTCCAGAGGAAATTATAATTCTGTAAAGACCTCAAGTAAGATAAATAACATTCCAAGTCTGTCATCATGGGGGTAGGTGGCAGGATAGGCTCCCAAATTTGCATTTTAACATATTTTAAAAACAATTTTCATAGAATTTCTTAATGTAGCAGTTTCATGTTGTTACAGTTTGTGGTCAAATGCCTTTACTGTTTGATGTAATAATGCGTATGTTTAAATATTTACTATTACTAATAATTTTTTGTGATTTAAAGATATCATTTCACTCATATAGAAAATTCAGAAATATAGACGTATAAAACAGAATATAAAAATCATTCTCACTCTCCATAGGCAACAGCTGTTAATTTTCAGTGAATATCCTCCCTCTGTATAAATACGTAAATAATTTTAAATCAAATGGGATTATACTATTCATGTTGATCTGCAAACTTTTTTCACTCAAAATTGTGTAGATTTTGTTCCTTTATTTCTTTCCCTCCTATTTTCCTCCTATATATCTTACAGAAAGGACTGCAAAACTTGAATTTGTTTGTGTTCTTTATATATAAGGCGCTCTGGTTAAGTGCTGGACTGCTAACTGAAAAGTTGGCTATTCAAACCCACCAAACACTCCTCCGGGGAAAGATACGGCAGTCTGCTTCTGTAAAGATTACAGCTTTGGAAACCCTATGGGGCAGTTCTACTCTGTCCTGTAGGATCACTATGGGTTGGAATTGCCTCGATGGCAATGGCGGTTTTCTGTATAAATACGGGAAGCCCTTTTTGGATGTGTTTGCAAGGCTGCCAGCCTGGCATGTAGATAGACTTTTTCATATTAATGATCATAAATATGTATTATCTTTCAAATTCACTGTCTAGGTTTATTACGAATTATTAAACCTACAAAGTCTATAAATAGGTCTTTGTTGTTTTTAGTTGCTATCAGTCAAGTCTGACTCATGGTGACCTCATGTCTATGGGTTGTTACGTTTTTTCACTTTTATGAACATTGCTAATCATTGCTAATTTCTCTGGGACTTAGTTTTCTGGTATTTAAATATTTGTGTAATTCTAGGATAAAATCCTAGAAGTGCAAGTGCTAGGAAATACCTATTGTCAGATTACAGAAAATTGAAACCATTCACACTTTCTCCAGTAGTGTACCGTAGTGCGTTTTCCCTACATCCTCACCAGCGCGTTGTCAATTTTTATAACAGAAGGCAAATGACTTTTTAAAAATCATTTAATATATTTAATTCAAAGAAGAAAACGAAAGTGGACCGTGAGTCCATAAAATCCTTATTTATGACAGTTGAAAAATTCACACGAATATGGTTAGAAACTTAAACAACACCAAAAAAACAAAAAACAAAAAAAACAAACCAAACCAAACCTGTTGCCGTTGAGTCAATTCTGACTCATAGCGACCCTACAGGACACAGTAGAACTGCCCCATAGGGTTTCCAAGGAGCAACTGGTAAATTTGAACTGCTGACCTTTTAGTTAGCAGCCGAACGCCTAAGGCTTCCCTTTGCCCCCAAAACCTGTCCCCAAGGGAAACTACTGTGAACAATGAAAATTAAAATTTATACACATGCGTATATATTTTTTATTTGCAAAAAAATACTAATATTACTATTCTGCATTTTATTTTTTCACTTAATATATTTGAGTCTAATTTTGTATCAGCAATCATCTTGTTCTTTGTTCTTTCAAATGCAGACACTGATTTCAATATATATATATTTTTTCTTCCTATATATCTCATATACATATATATATATTCCACCTCCTCCCCCCCATTTATATAAGCTTTCTTCTGTCAGGGGACATTTAAATTATTTCTAATTGTTTCTTATTTATCTTTAACTGTAATAATCATTCTTTTGTATATCTTGGCATACTTTTGTGAGACTCTCCATAGGGTAATTTACCAGCTGCAGAACTGTTGAATCAAAAGTACGTACATTTACAGTTTTGAGAGATACTGCCAAATTTTCTTCCCAAGTATTTTACCACTTTATTGACTTTCCTTTTACCTTTGTTAGAACAGGTTATAAGCTAACATTTCAATTTGCTAATAGGATAGATGAGAAATAGCATCTCACTGTAGTTTTAATTTGCATTTTAAAATTAGAAGATGGAACATGCTTTTATGATCTTTCTCCTACCTTTTTCTTCTTCTTTGTTCTACTTTGCTTATATGTACTATTTTGTTTTTTTTGGTTAAATTGCTCCTTCTTTTTTCTTATTAGTTTTAATGGATTGTTTCAATTTTTTTTATATGTAATAAAAATTTATCTAAATTTATCAATTTTTTATGGTTTCTAGATTTATGTTACATGTTTACAAATGCCTACTGTATTCCAAGGTTACAGATACATATATTTTTTAATCTATAGAGGGTTTCTTTTTTTTTCCTAAATTTTGTTTATTTTGTTGTTAAGAATATACACAGGAAAACATACACTAGTTCAACAACAAATATACTTTTTATTTCATCTTTTTACTTTCTGTCAATCTTTGTTCTATCTGAAATTTTGTTTGGTGAATAGAATAAAGAGGAAATCTAGATTTATTTTTTCCAAATTGCTGATAATTCCCTTTCCTCCTCCTTAGTAAAAACCACTTTTATTTTCAGCTATATTTTCATATTATTTTGGATATTTATTCTGTTCAATTGATTTGTCTAAAACTTCCCAAGAATCAAAGTAGTTTAGTTATAGTAGCTTCAAAATATTTTTTAATATCTGACAGGATATTAATTTCTTATTCAAGATTTTTCTGGATATTCTCATATTTTTCTAGATGAACATTAGTACCATTTTTTGATGTTTCATAAATCCTAGTAGTGTGTATTGGCCTTTAAAATTTTGAGTATATTACTATCCAAATTTAAAAATCTTTTATGTTTCAGTAGATTTTAAATATTTTAATGTTTTTCACATTTAAAAAAGGTTTATTCTATATACTTTATCTTTTTCTATTTTAAATGAGATATTTTCTTTCATTATATTTTTTAGCCAATTATTGAATCTACATAGGAAAACAACTTTTGAGTATTAATTTTATAACTAGGCACTTTACTGAATCTTATTATTTATTATAGCTTTGTATTTATTTCTTGAGGTTTTCTAGGTAAACAAAATTTCATCTGCAAGTCATGGTAATTTTACGTTTTCCTTTTCAATATATATTTCTCTCATTTCTTTCCTTTGTTTAAGTTTCATTGGCTGGTACTTCCAGAGAGATGTTAAATAGTAATGATGAAAGTGAGCATTATTCTGTTGTGAATGTTAGCTTTTCAGGTGCATTTATTGGGTATGTATTGAGGTAGATGTATTTTATTTTCCTTTAGACTGTTAATATGGTGGTGTATGTTAATAGAATTTCTGATATTGAACCACATTTAAGGAAAATGGATTTTAATGAAGCCAATTTAAAGGGCACATAGCCAGTATCATATGTTAGAAAATGAAAAGGAAGTGTTATATATTTAAGAATACTATCCTAGGTGAAGCAGAAGTGGCATTGTCAATACTTTAAATATTAAGCATCTGTAGAGCTCTGTGTGTGAGGATTATTATCTCTTCTTTGTTGTCTTAAGAGGCATTGCAGCTAAATCCAGCCAATTAGCTATTTTTCTTTTCTTTGTTTTTTTCCTTCAAAGCATTTTATACTACTTATTTCGGGAATAATATTGCACACTTTCTTCCTTGAGTCAGTTTGCAAACTAAATAACTATTTTTAATTTCTCTCATGTGGACTTTCATTCTGAAATTTAAATGACATCTTTGTATAATCAGGATTTGCACATCATAAAACATAATCAAAAGATCCCTATCTCTAGCTTGTTTATTGTGGAAAAGGGATTTTACTTTACTCTGTCATTATCATCTTTCTTTCAAGTGAGATATCAAAAGAATTTTATACAAATAAGATACCAAATTTAGGTCAAATTTCACATAAAAAGAATGAAAATAATGCCAAATAATATATTATTCAGGGAAAAAAACTCTTCCAAATGTCTGAATACCATAATATCAGAGTAACCTGTTTTCTAAAATAGGCTCTCAGAGCTGTAAACGCTAATGTGTGTTCATTTTGATGTAGAGATTTATTAGAATAACAAATCTCAAGACTTTTGAATTTCAGCAAAATACCTTTTTTTTTTTTCATCAATGATTCTTTTCACCATTCTTTTGGTAAACAAGGTTAAGTAAAATAGCATTGTATTTCAAGGTATTATTTCAGAAAACACATCAAAGTGGTGTATCTGTTCTACGGTATATGAGGAACAATGACATAGTCTTTCCTTTCATCTAATTTCAGTTTGTCATATTCTGTCTTCATGTTTCCTAATTTTTCTAGTCAGAAGATGGCTGTACTGCAAGAAAAGAGTATATGAATGTATAAATGATCTAAGACGTAGGTCCCAGAAAACTTCCGTTCAAGAATCCTGGACAGCTTATCTGAGGAGTTCCTTGGTTTTCTCTTGTACTTCTTGTCTGGCTGTAAATTATAGCCTTTCATTCCAGAAATTTGTCTCATATCCTCTTTGATATTGTGAGCTCTTGGGAGATCTGCATTTTATAGATATTTGGGTCTTCCACAGTGCTTGACTCAGGATATCGTTCATAATAAATGCTTAAGAATAGTTGTTATGTGACCACATTATGCTTCAGAATTGCTTTTTTTCTAGGAATGAAAGATCATGTTTCAGTGGTAGTGAAGATAAAAGGCAACCACTTTGATGAAGTAAATAGAAATTAATTTACAAACTTTTGATAGTTGGACTATTGACTTCTCTCCACCTTTAAGAAGATACTTGCCCTCGCTGAATTCTGTGACCCAACCCTTGCCAAAACTTTGCCTTCATGGTTTTATTGGACTATGGTACTTAAAATAGCCCAATGTGGATTTTCCTGGTTTTCAGTTACTTTGGGTCCTAGTGGTCCCAGACGATGACTGGAGTCTGGGAAACCACACATATATGGGAAAAATACATAGAGCTCAAAGATTTCGTATCCATGATCTTATCCCATCAGGTAAAGCTAAGTCACATTTTATAAATAATCATCAGAATACAGAGGAGAAGAAAAAAGGTTGCTAACTCCCAGGAGTCACAAGAAAGCTTTCATTTCTGAGTTCTCTTTCAAGACAAAAAAAAAAAAAAAAAAAGACTATAAAAGTTCTTGTCATGTAGCCTCTTAAACCTACTTTCTTTGGAACATTGAATAAATATTTTATACCAAATTCCAATTTTTGTTTAGATGCAGCTTAGCTTTGCTGCTAACATTTATTTAACTTTGTATTTGGTTCAGATTGCATGTATAGATGGTCCTTTATGGAGAGTTTGAAGGTTGGTTAATATTTTAAATGATAACAATGGCAATCTATCAACACTGGCTATAATTTAATAAATGGTGACAAGAAGAATATTTCACTTGTGGCTTTATATAGCCTTCTGAAATACCAGAATTGTAGCTTATGTATAGCAAATTTTTTTGATCCACGTGGGATATTCAAAATGGTCACTAACTATGAATGTGACTGGTAGAGTTGCCTATTTAATAAAATAAAGTTAAATAAAATAGTCATTACTGTATTTAGTCCATGTTATATTATATAGTAATATACTTTCAGAGCAAATGGCAGAAGAGAAAATGTATTTATTAAGCAGGTCTTATGCATTTATAATACTCTGATCAGTGGATGAGGGGGTTCTAAAAAAATCTAACACGTAGTCTTTCTCTAAAAGGAGCAGAAACTTATTTGAGCAGTCAAGACAGAAATTCTTTAGTGGCTATCATATATCTAGGCTTCAATAACTAATTGAATGAGTGAATGAATGAAACAAAAGGACAAGACAAGAACAGCATAAAATAAAATACTCAGTGGTAATGCAATTAATGTGATAAAACCAAAAATTCTCAATGCTCGTTTTGCTACACTTGTTTATTCCCAATTGTAAAGTCTTAAAAGGAAATACTACAATGGTGATAAATCAATTAAAGCATACAATGCTAAGAGACTATCTTTTAAAATTTTGTTTTACTCTAAAGACTCAGGGACAAAGACAAAAAGACAAAACGGTTTTTGGTTGTCACCTGCTAAATAAAACATTTAGCTATTTTGAATTTACAAGGACCATTGGAAGAGCAGGAATCTAAACTTATTGGTCAAGAGTCTTGATCTGAGTGAGTGGGAGCTGTTGTGGAACAAATAATGCTTGTTTTTAAAAACACTTTTGTTTTTATAAACGTTATATGTAAAAATAGTGTAGAAGTCAAACTAAGCTTGTTACGAATGACAGCAGTTCTTTCTGTACTGCCTCCATTTCCTGCTCTCCGTGGCAACTAGTTTTAACTTTTTAAATATTTTAATGCTTACTGCCATATTGCTAAATAAGGAATAGTTTTGGCAGGTGAAGACTCGGCTCTCTTTCACAGCAGCACCACTGACCTGACCACGTATATGTGTGTTTCCAATGTAGTTATATTGTCATATCGTTCAGATTAGTTCTCAGGATTTACATTAAATTACCAAGTCAACTCTACTTAGAGTTGAACCACACCGTATACTCTAACTTTTTTTACACAATCTTTGGTTTTCCCAGAGTTAATAAATGTTTTGGTTTTTCTTATGCTTATTATTATTTTAGTGAAACACAATATAGTTATTGTGAATAGATGCCATTTGAATAGAGCAGCATCATCCCGAAGGTGTTAGGAAGATACTCCGAAGAGGGATTAGTGAAAGCAGGTTATATAGGAGGGTTCAGGACAGGGTAGTCTCCTGAAGCCAAAAACGAACTTGTTGCCCTTGAGTTGATTCCGACTCTTAGTGACCCTATAGGACAGAATAGAACTGTCCCAAGGTTTCCAAGGAGCAGCTGGTGGAGTGGAACTGTGACCTGTTGGTTAGCAGTGAGGCTCTTAACCACTGTGCCACCAGGGCTCCAGAAGGTCACTGTAATTCTCCTAAGCTTGTTAGGCTATTGTTTGACTTGAACATGACTTTAGGAAAATAGGTCCTTAAAGGCTCAAGGTTCAAAAGGATGCCTAAAGGGAGTTGGCCTAGGTGGGTCACCCCGACTCCATGGACCCACTCTTAGGCTTATTTTTCTTTTTGTTTATTAGTAATTAAACCTTAAACTCTTCCCCAGATGTACAAGCCTTTGATCAATATGTTGAAAATCGTGAGAGAGTCTATCAATTTTAATCCTATTGGTAACTTCTTACTTGGAGTCTGTTGGGTGCTTGAATTTGGACCTGACACTATTTGGGTATGCTGCACATTGTTATCCTTGGATCTCCTTTTAGGAATGAGTGTTTCTTTTGCCATTCTTGGAGTGGATACCCTGCTTCTTTCATATACTTTCTCTTTTTTGTGGAGTATTCCCTCCAGTTCTTTACTTAGAAGGTAGTATGGGAGTAAATTTTTAGCAAATCAGAAAATGTCTTTATTCTACTCTAACACTTGGCTGATGATTTGGTGGTGGGGGGAGCAGTCTAGTTTGAAACATTTCTGTTAGAATTTTTAAAGTGTTTCTCTTTTTGTCTTCTAGCTTTCAATTTTGCTATTAAGAAATTTGATGCCAGTCTGATTATATATTATGTATGTGTCTTTCTGGAAGTTCAAAGGATTTTCTCTTTTTGTTTTCAGTGTTCTGAAATTTCAAAATGATATTTCTTGGACAGTGTCCTTTTTATACACTGTTCTGGGATCTTTGTGGCCCTTTTAAGTTTAGAAAACTTGTGTCCTTCAGTTCTGGACTTTTGCTTTAATTATGTTGTTGATGATTTTGTCTCCTCCAATTTTTTTTTGGATATCTCTGAAACTCCTTTTATCATGAACTAACATGGATTGTTCCTTTAATTTTATGTTCTGTTTTCTATCTCTTTTTGTTCTTCTTTTTGAGAGATTCCACCTGTAGAGTTTTGTATTTCTGGATTTCTCCTATCATATTTTTAATTTCCAAGTATTCCTTTCATCTTCTTTTGATGTTTCCTGCATCATTCAGTATTTTCCCTGTAGAATCTATCAATATTGCAACTCAGGGCTTGAATTTCTTCTTCATTTCTTTCAGCTTGAGAAATGCTGAGTGTGTTCTTCCCATTTGGCTTTCTAACTCCAGGTCTTTGCACATTTCATTATAATATTTTACTTTATCTTCTCAAGCCTCCCTTTGAAATTTTCTGTTCAGCTCTTTTACTTCATCATTGCTTCTTTTTGCTTTAGCTACTCTACATTCAAGAGCAAGTTTCAGAGTTTCTTCTGATATCCATTTTGGTCTTTTCTTTCTTTCTTGTCTCTTTAATGACCTCTTCCTTTCTTCATATATGATGTCCTTGATGTCATTCCACAACTCATCTGGTCTTTGGCCATTAGTGTTCACTGTGTCAAATCTGTTCTTGAGATTATCTCGAAATTCAGGTGGGTTATACTCAAGGTTGTACTTTGGTTCTTGTGTACTTGTTCTAATTTTCTTCAGTTCAGCTTGAACTTGTGTATGAGCAATTGATGGTCTGTTCCACAGTCAGCCCCTGACTTCGTTCTGACTGATGATATTCAGTTTTTCCATCATCTCTTTCCACAAATGTAGTCAGTTTGATACCTGTGTATTCCATCTGGCATGGTCCAGGTATATAGTTGCTGTTTAAGTTTTTGTAAAAGGTATTTGCAGTGAAAAAGTTGTTGGTCTGGCAAAATCCTGTCATGCGATCTCCAGCATCATTTCTATCACCAAGGCCATATTTTCCAGCTACCAATTCTTCTTCTTTGTTTCCGACTTTTGCGTTCCAGTCACCAGTAATTATCAATGCATATTGATTGCATGTTTGATCAGTTTCAGACTGAAGAAGTTGGTAATAGTCACCTCTGAGAGGTGACTATTTTCCTATTGACACAAGCAAGTAGCCTAGCTATTTACTTCTCTAGTTTTTTAATATTCTGGATTATATTTTTAAAAAAATCCTACTTGAGGGATAGGAAACTTTTATTCTGGTAGATGGTGTATCTTTTACTTTTTATTCCAGTCTTTTTCTCTGTTGATAGGAAATCACTGGATTCTAGGATCTTTCTGACTACTAGTTCCTCAACAATCTCTTCCTACTCTGTTATATACACTACCCTCCCCCCACTTGTTTTATATAATGGAAGAAGCCCTGGAAAGTGTGTGTTTTGCAGTATATAATTAACACCCTCCTCTTTTGATAAATGGGGTGAATACTACAACTGGCTCCCAAAATAGAATACCCTAGGAAGACAACATGTTTGAAAATTCTTCTGCTGCTTTGCCAGATGTTTGGATACCTATAAGCCCATATTTTTAGACCTTTTGCTTGACACTTATTACCTGGAGAAAAATCACCAGTTGATCATCCATCATTGATATCCATAAAGAAGGAGCTCGATTTTTGTTGGACATCATCAAGGCTAGTGTCTTAGTTATCTAGTGCTGCTATAACAGAAATACCACAAGTGGATGGCTTTAACAAACAGAATTTTATTTCTCACAGTTTAGGAGTCTGAAATCAGGGTGCCATCTCTAGGGGAAGACTTTCTTTCTCTGTAGGTTCTGGGGAAAAGTCCTTGCCTCTTTGAGCTTCTGCTTCTGGGCAGTCTTCATGTGGGTTGGCATTTCTCTTCCCCCATAACAATTGCATTTAACGTCTTTTATATCTCAAAAGAGATTGATTCAAGTTATATCCTACACTAATCCTGTCTCATTAACGCAACAAAAACAACCCATTCCCAAATGGGATTATAATACAGGCATACAGGTTAGGATTTACAACACATATTTTTACGGGGCATAATTCAATGCATAACATTCTACCTTTTGTTCCCCAAAATTCATGTCTTTGCCACATGCAAATCACATTCACCCCATCACATCATCCTGAAAGTCTTAAATCACCTCCAAGTCCAAAATCTTATCTTCTGAATCATCTAATCAAATATGGGTAAGGCTTTTCACATTTTCCATCCTGGGGAAGAATTCCTCTTCATCTGTGAACCTGTGAAATCTAGACTACAAGTTATTTGTTTCCAAAGTACAATGGTGGGACAGGCACAAGATAGACATTTCCATTACAAATGGGAGAAATTGGAGGGAAAGAAGGGATAATGGGCACCAAGCAAATCTAAAACCCAGCAGAACACTTTACATTAGCTCCCAAGGCTTGAAAATAAGTCTGTTTTTGGGACCATCTGGGCAATAACAATGCCCTCCAGACTCTGGGTGTTGGCCATGCTCTCTGGATTCTGGGTGGAGAAACCTCGGCCCTGGGCTTCGGCTCCACTTTCCAGGCTTGCTGGGACAGCAACTCTGCTCCCTCTGCTTTAGGTGGCCCCATTCTCATAGTCCATTTGAGTGACAGTACCACCCCCTCAGCCTCAGCAGGCCGCATTCTTCTGCCCCTTGGTGTAGCAGCCCTGCCCCCTCTGCTTTGGTCAGTGGCCCCATCCACCTTGCACACCTTAATGGCAGTCACACACTGCAGAACTGAGTTGGCAAAGATCTGACTCTTTGAAACCTGGGAGGCTGTGGCCCCACCCTTTGAGATCCAGGAGACCATGGCCCTATCATGTGAAACTGAGAAGGCCCTGCTTCCTGTGCTCCTTCTAACAGTTTTGCTGATCTCCAAGCTGCTCCAGGGATAGTCCTTTTATTTTCTTGAAGGTTAACAGATGTAGTTCCTTTGGTCTGTTTCCTGCCTGTACAATTCTAAGAAGCAGACAGTGTTATTTCCTTTGGCTCTTTCTTTGTCCCCTTCAGTCTAAGCTGATTGGTTTTCTGTTGTGGTAGTTTGTTAGATCCATCAGTCACAGGCTCAGTCACTTTGACAAAAGATTATGTAGCCATGTCCTTGGTGAACATTCTAGGACACGTGTCCTTAGTTTGTACAACAGAATTTTCCAAATTTTTAAGTTCTGTTTTCATTTTGCTTAGATCACTTTCAAGTCCATCTCTTTCCTCTCATATTTTACTATAAACGGCAAGGAGAAACCATGCAAACGCTTTAAGATCTTGCGTAGACATCTCATCAGATAGATATCCAAGTTCATCACTTATAGTTTCTACCTTCCATCAGACATTTGAACATAATTCAGACAAGTACTTTGCCACAACATAAAAAGCATCACCCTTCCTCCATTATCCATGTTCATCATTTTCTTTTAAAGCCTCACCAGAAGCACATTTAAGGTCCACATTTCTAGCAACATTCTGTTGCAAGTGCCATATGTATTCTGTAAGACAATCGGGACTTTCTCTATAGCTCTCCTCACTCCTGAGCCCTCACCAGAATTGGCTTTGACATCCATAATTCTACCAACAGTCTCTTCAAGGATATCTAGGCTTTTACTGTTAGGCAACTTAAAACTCTTCCAGCCTATGCCCATTACCCAATTCCAAAACCACTTCCACATTTGCTGACCCCTACTTACTCGGTCTCCTTCACAGGTGCCACAGACTCAAATTGTTGTCATTGTTAGGTGCCATCTAGTCGGTTCAGACTTATAGCAACCTTATGTATAACAGAACATCACAGCGACCCTATGTACAACAGAAGAAAACACTACCTGGTCCTGTGCCATCCTCATGATCGTTTCTATGTTTGAACCTATTGTTGGAGCCACTGTGTCAATCCATCTTGTTGAGTGTCTTCCTGTGTGGTGCATACAGGAACTTTATTCCTTATAGCTGTGTTGGCAAGGTATTCAAGATTTTAGGAAACATGAATAATGACAGATTTGGACCATCATATAGCTGGTAGTGTCTTATTTGGACAACTGCTGCTCCAGTTAATATATTGGCTTTAGTTTTCAGGACCCTTAGGGAATTTAGGTGAACCTGAGAGCTTTGTATCTGCATGGAAGAAGACCAGTCCAGAAATTTTGGGTTCTTAGCAGAGCATCTCAGACTCCCAGAATCAGGCCAACATTCCCATGTCCTGAAGGTCTAAAAACTGATACCAGCCTGAGAAAGCAAATGAGATTTCTCTATTCCTGCCCACTGGCCTTAGTCAGGGAGCCCTGGTGACACAGCGGTTAAGAACTTGGCTGCTAACCAAAAGGTTGGCAGTTTGAATCCACTGGCTGTTCCTTGGAAACCCCATGGGGCAGTTCAACTCTGTCCTATAGGGTTGTTATGAGTCGGAATCGACTTGATGGCAGCAGGTGTGGTTTTTTTGGTTTACCTTTAATCAGAATTCATACACCGTGGGCTTTTATAGCCAGAATTCACTTAGGATACCTAGAATCCTAATGTGCATTGGAGCGCTGAGTATATCAATCTACCTGAGCTCCTGTGGAGGCTTATTCAACCTCTTTGACAGGGAATTCTATTTTGAGCAGTGTCAGAAAATTCTAGTAGGTACCATTGTTACAAACCTGAGACCTCCCTGGGATGCAGACTATCTAGTCAAAAGAGCTCAGCCGCCTTCCATCGGAGCAGATTACTCAATGCCCAACCCAGCCTTCTTGTCCTCTTCTCCCACAGTCAGCTCTTCTCTCTACCTCATTCTCTTTCTGTCTGCTCTTCTCATTTGTTTTCCCTGCCCTCCCATTTCTGTAAAGTGTTATAAATCTTAAGATCTTCATTTTTTATATGTTGTTCCTATCTGTAAAAATGATAATATAATCTATTATTAACCTAATATTGGACTAGGTGATTTGCAGTGTGTTATCTAGTTTAATGCTTACCACAGCCTTGCAAAGTAAGTTATTCTTTTTGGTAAGCCATAATCTGTGTGTGTGTGTTTGTGAACATGCATGCTTAGGGCAGAGTGATTTTCACAGACTACCTTTTAATTTGGAATACCACCTTTTAATTGGATGGGGAATGTATAATAGCCACTAAAATATCTTATACATTTAGTTTGTAATCATTTAGGCCCTATTTTAATTTGTGTTTCTCAGAAAAATGTGAATTTCATCCTTATGCAAACAGTCTTAAGAAGTTTATGTTAAATTAAATGTCCCAGAGTGAAGTAAAATCACAAAGATGACAGAACACAGTAATCCATCATTTAGACTGAACATCTTTATGATTTTGACTTCATTTTTGTGTACAGCTTTGTGAAGTAATACTCTTTTTAGGTAATACTACTTATATTGTTTTAGTAAAAAGTTGTCACCATGAAAATCAAAAGCGGAGACATAATTTTAAATCCTGCAATTAAGGGTATGCTTGTCAGCAGCACAGTTGTGCCATCTTTGATAGTGTGGGTAATGTGTGTGTTCTTCTCAGCTTACTGAGGCTGTGGTAATAGAAGGCAAGCTCAGACATCAAAGAAAAGAGGTTTTCTTTTGTAGGAAAACATCATTACATTTTCACACCATTAGGGTGATAGAAGTATAGCATCCCTCTGCATGAAGTAGATGTTTTTGATTATGTTTTTTTTTTTTAAACTGAACATAGACTAAGAAACATAGTGTTGATCATTGCTTGTGTGTGTGTGTGTGTGTATATATATACACACACATATATACTTGTATATATCAATAGGCACTATATGTATACTTTGTATATATACACTTGTGTATATATATATAAGTGTGTGTGTGTGTGTATATATAGTATATATAGTGCCTATTGATTATCTTACTTACATTTTCAGAGAAGGGGTGGGATGTTAAAAAATTCACTAATTGCAATTCATTTTAATTAATTATTAGCAATTACTTAGGCATATCAGCATCTAATTTTCTGTCTTTTAAATGACATTCCCTTGAAAGCTTGAAGCGTTCTTCATGATAGCCTCATAAAAGTCAGCCTCAGCAATTATTAAAGTGAGAACGCCAGGCAATTTAATCTCCAACTAAAATAAAGACTAGATGCAGAGAATGACAGGAATGCCTATTATTCCACTTTTCTCCATATTGTTAATGAACCATTATACTAAATAAAGGGTACATATGCTTTAGAAACTGAGGTTACAGAAAAATTTTACTTGAATAAACCTGACATTGCCAAGATGCTATATGGTGAATATGTTGTTGTTAATTGCCACTGAGTCAGTTCCAACAGGTGAGTTAAATATACCTTAACTGTACAGGTATTGTTTTCAATGTTGTTCACATAACTTCACCTTAATGAATGTGCAGCAACCAAGAGAACACTGCTAAAATAATAGCAACTATGATAAAGACAAAACTACCCCAGATCCTTAAGGATGAAAACAATACTTCATATTACCACAGTGTTTCACACACTGAAAAAAATTGCGAAGTGTAGAATGTAAGCTATCCACAAGGCACAAGATAGTGAGAGGAAACATGTTTTAAAGATTAAACAATTTTCTCATCGGTTGAAACTCATCCATCTCTTTGCTAAAGCTGCTAAGAAGGCAGCAAGGCCATGATGATACCTTGAACAACTGTCATTTATTTGAGTTTTTGCCTACCAGTATTCCTCAGGTTAAATATAAAATCACAAAAATATTAGCAGTTGTTATTTAGGTGATAGTTGCCTGCCAACATAACGTCAACCACAAAAATATTTGGGGTATATGATAGTAATAATGGCAAAGTTTCAGTATTTCTGATGAAAAAAACAAAACCAAACTAAACAAAAAACAAGTTTTAAATTTACTGTGACATTTATTTTTCAAAAAATACACCAAATTAGTCTAGTCTTTATGTAAAGCAGGGAACCATGTTCTTGTCACAACATTCCCTACTATTGATGATATACAAGAATTCATTACTTTAGTGTTGCTCTTCAAGTGATTTGGTAACTTTTTGCTAGCTGGTGACAATAGAAGCAAAGCTTGAAAGACAGAAAATGTTCATATCTAGTCTGACAATAGACTTCTATCTGAAATTCTTTACTATTTATGCTGCTGTGTTTTCTCTTTATTTTTACTGGTTTGTACAAATTTCTGCTCATTTCCTTTCCCCCTCTCATCTAGTCTTTATCATTCCAGTGTTCTTGGCCCCCAAAATGCAAATAGATCAATGAAGCTGAATAGTGTCCAGAAGTATATGCCAGCAAATATGAGAATTTAGTATGTGAAAAAGATTCAATTCAATAGAAAAGGCATAATTTGTTTAACAGGATTTTGGAACAACTGGCTTTCCATTTGGAAGAAAATAAATGTAGAAGCCTACCTCATATCATATGTACAAATTAATTTCAGATATATTAAAATTTAACATTAAACATTAAAAATTTTTAGATGAAAATGTAGTTTTTTTTAATGTAAAACTTAGGGATTGGAGAGCTCTTATCAGAGACAGGAAACTCAGAGTCTGTAGTCTATAAGAGACATGACAAATATAACCTCAATAAATTTCTGTAAAGAAATTCACTAGAAGTGATAGATTTGGGAAAATTTGAAATGCAAATGACAGAAAAGGGCTAATATCTATATGAACAGAACCCTTAAAATTTATAAGGAACACAAAAACAACCTCATTAAAAATGTGCAAAAAGATTTGCCTCTGCAATTGATAAAAAACCAAATCTAAATGACCAATCCACATTTGGCAAGAATCTCAAGTTCATGCTTTGTAAATGCAACTTAAAATGGCAATAAGATACCACTTTATACCAGAAGATTGGTACCATTTTAAAAGAACAATTATATCTACTCTGATGGGGATGTGGGACAGGGATGCTCTCACACTTTGGTGGTGAAATGTAACTCAGAGTATTTGAGAAAGCAATCTGGCATTGTCTATTAAATTTAGAGATACACATACCCTTTAATGCAGAACTGCACTTGGGAATTAAGCCCATAGAAATAAAAGCGTGGGTACATAAGGATTTATGTACAAGGAGTTTACTGCTAGAATATTTATGATGGCAACAAATTGGAAACAAGGTGAATGCTCATGAATAGAGTAATTGTTGAATAGATTATGGTACATCCATGCGATGGAATATTGTGTTTCATTAAAAAAAGGAAATTGGGTATTTTTCAGCTAACTGAAATATTTCCAAGTGAGAAAAGCCAGAAGACACAAAGAAATGGATATAATAGTCTCAATTTTAGGAAACAAACACTGACCAAAAATATCCCAAATCCCCACTTGGGTGGCTATGTCTTTGTATATTATTCTTTGACAAGAAGAAGCATATGGAAGACCATATGACAGGTTGTTAACATGGAGAGGTGATGCTGTGTAGTGATGAGAAACATGAACTTTAGAGTCAGACGTCGTATATTCAAATCCTGGCTGCGCACTCTACTAGCTGTGTGACTTTGGACAAGTTACTTATTTTTTTTCATATACCTCAGTTTTCTCTTATGTAACATGGGGATGCTAATAGTACCTACTTAATTGAGTGTTGTATTAAATCAATTAATATGTAAAAAATGCTTGAAACTATGACTGTCATACAGTAAGTGCTATCAGCTTTGGGCTACATTTGTGGGGGTCAGGTAAAATGGTTGAGGAGAAAGGGAGAGAAACAAAAAAGAAAAAAAAAATCACCACAGAAAGAACTCAAATTAATGAGAGTCCTATTTGGAAATGATTTGTTTCTCTGGTTGCTCAGTGGGTCACCTAATCTCATCTTTTATCAGCCAGCTTTATTCAAGCATCTGAAAGACCCTTTCGTTCCCAGCACCACTTGGAAATTCTTGTCCCCTGGTTTGTCAGAGGTTGAGGTATGAGGGACAGGGTTACCTGCATAATGCACTGGGGCTGGCCACTCAGAACATGGATGGATTGAGTCTTTAACCTGAATTCAGTGGATAATTACTTGATGTTTATGTCAACTTTGGCTGTGCAGACAGTTTATCTTTCCTTTAAACATTGTTAATACTGCCTTTGTTCTTTTCTTTGATCATTGGTAGGGGAATGGGGGGTGGGGATATGGAAATAGAGGTTACTTTGAGCTGATGTTTTCATTTCTTTGTAAAGCCTATGCTCAGGTCTGGCCCATTGCCATTTATTGGGAGAAAATTCTCCATAGGTCTCTTGCATTTCTGCACATTTTAAGAGCAGACGAACTGACAATCTTCAGTCTGAACCCTTTTAAATGATGTTTGTACAACAAACAGCCTTAGAATATGTAGTGTCTCCCTCTGTAGTAAAGGGCAGATTTATTTCTTATCAAGTATAATAATGTCTCTCTCTGGGCAAAGGACAGGTTTGCTTTTAGCTTATTATAAAAGACTAGAGGTTTCCTAAGCTTGGTGTTCCTCATATGTGGCACATATGTGTGAGATGTATGCAGCATACATATCAGTCCTTCCATGTCTCCCTCATGGGATTTGAGGACAAGGGGGAATTGATGTGAGCATGAAACTCATGCTGACTGCTGTACCATGTACAATACAGTCCTTTGTCTTTGACTCAAGAGTCTCATGTCTTCTGCTAGCATTTGTGAAACTGTGGCAGGATAACTTATTAACTTGCTTGTAGGGTAAAATCTCAGACCCTTAACACTTCTTGACACTATTCTCTGTAAAACATTTTATAATTTTGAGAAGAGATAATGCGGGTAAAGTGCTCATGTAGTCAAGCAATAAGAAACAGCTTTAAGATTGTAAGGAGGTGGATAAAAGTACATATACTATTTTCTCAAGAAGAATGTGGTGTATATGTTGAGGGAAAAAACTTGAAGTTTGAAGAACATTTGAATTCTTACAGGGTTGCAAGGGAGAGTGATACCGTCTAGAGTGTGCTTAATTTTCAGCAAGTGACGTATCACCTAAATTCAAACTCCAGTGGATGCACTTAGATGCAAGGGAGACGGGGAAATGTGATTTTTGGATAGGTGGGATGTGCCCATAAAATTTCCGTTACTATGTAAGAATAGGAGAATGAGCATGGGGTATAACTAGCAATCAAACTCTGGTTACTTATGCTGCAAATTTGCCTCAGGATTAAATTCATTAGGGAAAACTTCTCCAAGTAAGTGGTCTCAGAAGTAAGTGACTATTCATAGTTGCAGGTCTGTTTGACTCAAGGATGAGAATAGTTCACAGTATGGCTTGCTTCATAAGAATAAGAGGTGTGGCTACATTTTGCCAAGAGATAACATTGGGTAGGTGGAAAAAAGTAAACTTGTGAAAGGACTTGAAGGTCCTGATATGTTTATTATTTGATGATGGAAACAAGGTGGAGCTATTAGGTGACTGAGAAGTAGAGTGTTTTAAGTAAGTGCTTACCAATATTTTTCTTATTAGAGAAAATGATAATAATAACATGACATTCTAAGATAAATGGATGAGGTAGCAGGTGGCTGGTGGGAACTGGTCAGTGCATTCCAGCCCACTCTTTCCCATCTGTCCACCCTGAGAGCATCACTATCTGTAATCTGTACACTGTGCTTCCTCACACTAGTTGTGAAGCTGTTCAATCAAAGGCATGTGTAGAGATATATCCTTAGTCCAGGCTTATAAAGATAGAAAACAGAAGAAATAACAGATTGGACATAAAATGACTAGGGCCATTGCCTCTCAGAATGGAAAAGCACACACATAGGTCAGGTTACCTTATATTCTCCCACTCCTGAATCTGGCCAGGTCCTGACAGGCTTAAAAATATCACTTGTCAGCTGCCAGGAACAAATCTGCGTCAAGGGGCAGACTCACACAGAAGAAACTAATAGAGATTGATGAATGAAAACCAGAAAGCCGATTTATTAATTTACATTGAGAACTGTATGTGTTGAGAGGATCCAAAAATCATGTTTGCTGATCAGTACATTTTCTCTCTGTGGCTAATCTTACAAGGACAAATTATGATCAGAGGTTGCTCAGTGAGGCTGGGATAGGACCAAGGAGAGAGCTTGTGTGGATCTTCAGACCTGAGTTCCCGATTGGTGGATGGGTTGAGATGCTCTGTGCTTTGGGGTCATTGGACTCAAAGAATTGGAGATATAATTCAATCATTGAATGCTAAATGTCTGTTAGAGAGACCATTCAGACAATTCTCCTTTGCTTATCTCATTCTTTTTACCAAGTGATTAAAATGCAACTCTACTTGAATATAGATATTCTTAGTTACAATCCCAGTTCATCTGTACTTTCCTGAGGCTTGTACATGGCCACTTTGATTGGATAATGGGTCATTTGTACAAATGGCTCATCTCATTCCTTGCATTTTGAGTTTCCCCCCACTTGATGTAAGGAGTAGGGTCAGGAGGATATCTTATTAACAGTATAAACCATCTTTGGGGCCTAAATAGATAATTGATATATTCTCTGACTTCAGGGAGTTTACTTTCTATTTAGACAGACAAGATTTACAAATACAAGCACTATAAGAAAATTTTCTAGGAAACATAAATTGTTATAATACCAACTATGAAAGCCATAGTATTTATTTAGCAGAGGGAAAAATGCAAGAGTTAGATTATAATCTGAAGTCCTTACTAAAGTTAAATTTGGGAGGAGAGCCCTTCAGTTAAAAAATAATAATAAAAAGCCAGTATACATACACACACACACACACACACACACACATACCAGACTTTTTATTTGAGGAGAGACGTGGCTGTATCCTTAAGGTAGTAAATTATTTGGGTTTAAAGAAGAGAACAGTTAAAGGTAGAGAGACCAGGGATCATCTGGGAATAGCTGGGTTAGGCTGTAGTGGAACTCTCTTAAATGATAATAGGATATTAGGAAAAAGAATGATACACAGTGCTATGGATTGAATTGTGTCCCCCAGAAATCTGTTGTAAATTTTAACCTCTCTGTCTGTGGTTATAATCCCATTTAAGAAAGGGTTGTCTTTGTTATGTAAATGAGGCAGGATTAGTGTAGGGTATGTCTTAAATCAATCTCTTTTGAGATATAAAAGAGATTAAACAAGCAAGCGAAAGCAGCAAAGATGGGGGAAGAGAGATGCCATGCCACATGAAGATCACCAAGGAGTCAAGGAATAGAAGCTGAAGAGACAAAGACCTTCCCCTAGAGCCGACAGAGAGAGAAAGCCTTCCACTAGAGCTGGTGCCCTGAATTAGGACTTCTAGCCTCCCAAAGGGTGAGAAAATAAATTTCTGTTTGTTAAAGCCACCCACTTTTGGTATTTATGTTATAGCAGCACTATATAAATACAGCAGAATTTGGTGTTGGGAGTGGGGTGCTGCTTTAACAGTAACCTAAAATGTGAAGCGGTTTTGCAATTGGGTAATGGGTAGAGGCGGGAAGAGTTTTAAGGTGCCTAATGATAAATACCTGGATTGCCTTGAAGAGAGTGTTGGTAGAATTATGGATGTCAAAAGTATTCTGGTGAGGGCTCAGAAGGAATTGAGGAGAACTCTAGAGAAAGTCCTATTGTCTTAGAGAATATATATGGCACCTGCAATAGTATGTTGTTAGAAATATGGATGTTAAATGTACTTCTGGTGACTTTTAAAAGAAAACGACGAACATGTGAATGGGTGATGGAGGAATGGTGATGCTTTTTAGGCAATGGCAAAGAACTTACCTGAATTATGTTCAAATTTTTCGTGGAAGGTAGAGTTTGTGAGTGATAAGTTTGGATATCTAGCTGATGAGATTTCTAAGTAAGATCTTAAAGGGGCTGCATGATTTCTGCTTGCCACTTGTAGTAAAATGTGAGAAGAAAGAGATAGACTTAAAAATGAACTATGTGAAATGAAAACAGAACTTAAAAATTTGGAAAAATCTGTTGTACAAACTGAGGACATGTGTCCTAGAATGTTCACTAAGGACATGGCTACAGAATCCTTTGTTAAAGAGATTAATCCTGTGACTGATGGATCTAACAAACTACCACAGCAGAAAACTCATCAGCTTAGACTGAAGAGGACAGAGAATGAAAGGAAAGAACTCTGTCTGTCTCTTGGAATTCTATAGGCAGGAAATAGGCCAAAGGAACTACATCTGTTGTCCTCCAAGAAAAGAAAAGGACCATCCCTGGAGCAGCTTGGAGATCAGCAAAACTGTTGGAAGGAGCACGGGAAGCAGGGCCTTCTTGGTTGTTTCAAAGAGTGGGCCATGGTTTCCCGGATCTCAAAGGGTGGGGCCACAGCCTCCTAGTTTTCAAACAGTCAGATCTTCGCCAACTCTGGAGTGTGGGGCTGCCATTAAGGTGTGCCAGGGGAATGGGACCTCTACCTAAAGCTAAGAGGGAAGGGCTTCCATGCCCAAAGGACAAAAGAACCAGGCCTACCAGGGACAAGGGGATGGGGTTGCCACTCGGATGGACTAGGAGAATGGGGCCGCCCAAAGCTGAGGGGCCAGAGTTGTCACCCCATTGGGCCTAGGAGACGAAGCTGAAGTCCAGATCAAGGGGCCTCCACCTAGAATCCAGAGGACATGGCCAACATGGCTGAAGGGTGTGGACATTGCCCAGATATTCTCAAAGAACAGATAATTATCTTCAAGCCTTGAGAACAAGTGTAATAAGTTCTGCACTTGCTTGGTGCCCATTATCTTTTCTTTCCCTCCAATTTCTCCCATTTGTAATGGAAATGTCTACCTTGTGCCTGTTCCACCATTGTACTTTGGAAACAGATAACTGGTAGTCTAGATTTCATAGGTTCTCAGATGAAGAGGAATTTTTCCCCAGGATGAAATATGCATAATGTTTTACTCATATTTGATTTATATGATTCAGAAGATGAGATTTTGGACTTGGAGTTGATTTAAGACTTTTGGCATTATGTTATGTGGTAAGTGTGTTTTGCATGTGACAAGGACATGAATTTTGGGGGACTAAAGTGTCCATCCAAGTGTTATAGATTGAATTGTGTCCCTCAAAAATATGTGTTGTAAATTCTAACCTCTATGCCTATGGTTATAATTCCATTTGGGGATGCGTTTTCTTCGTCATGTTAATGAGGCAGTATTAGTGTGGGTTGTATTTTAAATCAATCTCTTTTGAGATATTAAAAAAAAAAAAAGATTAAGCAAGGAAATAAGTTGGGGGAAGATAGATGTCTGTTACATGAAGATCACCAAGGAGCCAAGGAACAGAAGCTAAAGAGAAAAGGACCTTATCCCAGAGCTAACAGAGGAAGAAAGCCTTCTTCTAGAGCTGGTGCCGTGAATTCAGGTTTCCAGTCTCCTAAACTGTAAGAAAATAAATTTGTTTGTTAAAGTCACCCACTTGTGGTATTCCTGTTATAGCTGCAGTAGATAACTAAGACACACACTCTACAGTTCTTTCAAGTTATTAGAGGGAGTATGTGCTTAAAGGTAAATATGAGAAACTTGACTTGATTCTCAGTTAAATGATAATATTAGCAAGCATTGATGCAGTGCTTACATTGGTCAGATCTTTTCACACTTCATTTCACTTAATGCTAATACCCCTCTTTGAAGCCAATCCATTGTATACATGACTAACCTGATGTTAAATAAATCATTTCAGCATTCAGTAATTATTTTCTGGGCCAGGCATGGTTCTAAGTGTGGTGGACACATCAGTGAACAAGACAGGCAAGGACCTTTCTTTCATGAAGCTTGTATTCTGGTGGAACCTAAGGATAGATCAAGGCCTCAAATTCAGAACAGTCTAAAACCAAAACCCACGAGCAGAAGCAATACACGTCTTTGCCTCCATAGAATAATAAACTATGTTGTAAAGATGAAGTTGTGTATTTTAATCGTATCATTGCTCCAGTGAAATAAAAAGCTGGTATTTTTCTCTAAGAGCTAGTCAAAATAAATCAACATGAATGAAATCTGACACCTGGCACAAAGCTCTCCCAGGTCTGGAGAAATAAGTTATAAAAGTAGCAAATTTGTATATGGTGAAATTTCTTGCCAAGTGATCTATTGCTGTATTATGTCTTTTAGTTCTTTTATAAGGAAGTTCACAGAAGGTAGTCTTTCTTTCCTGTATAATTCATATTGAGTGTAATTTTACTTATAACAATTTCTTTATCTCTTGTGACTCTTTTAAAGAGGGCTGCACTGCAAAGAGCAGTTAGAAACTCCTTATAAGTAAGGATTCATCTGCACAAATAATCATTTAGTTGTTGTATCATTTAAATTCCCAAATGCATCTCTCAAGTATATTAGTTCCTCTGTAATATTTTCAAGAAATATGCCACCTTAACAGAAAAATTTACTTTGACTAGAGAACTATCTGTTCATCTGAGAGTAAATGATCTTGAACTAAACTTTATACTGAAATGTAGATATAGTGGCTTATTTCTGCTGAGAATTATATTTTCATGTCCTTGGAGTTAGTTTTAGATATTGGTTGCTTCTTTTTTTTTTCTTTTGCATGTAGATTTTTACAATTCATTATAAAATTGAAGTAACCACTCTCATAATTATATTATTTGTCGATGTTTCTGTACTTCTGAATCTTAAGGTATACTGTCATTTTCAGGAACATTGAACTTCAGTTGTTGTATTTGGCTGTTTAATATATAAACAAGTTTTTGTTTATTGTATTTACCTAGAGCTTAGAAACTTAGGTTTTTTTTTTTAATACAGTACCATATAAGCCAGTTAAAAAGTGGAAATTTCAGTTGCAAGAGTATTTTGACATTACTTTTCATATGAGTATTAAGTACTGAAAAATAAGATAAACTGTATTCCTTCACCTTTTTACTGTAAAAAAATCTTGCTTCCTCCCAAGAAAACTCAGAATTTGCTAATAGCCTATAAGTCGAAAACTCTCCACAAAGAGAATTTACTCATTAAGCTCTGAACTGTTGAGCTCAACTGTCTGGACAAATCTCCAAGACACATGAGATGGTTAAGTACATAAGAGTGGTGTAGGAAGTATGATATGATCTTTCATTTCTCTTTATTTCTTCATGTTCAAGATCTGTAATGATTTTAAGAAGCATCAAAACATGGCCATATAAAGTCAATCTTAGACAAAAAGGTACCGTTTTAGCCTTCTCATTGAAATTGTATTTGGGGTTTTCTATTTGTGAATGTGCATGTTTCTGGAGAGTATTCATAGCTTCATCACGTTCTCAGAATGGTTCATGCCCCCAAAATGTCACAAGCAAACCCAGGCAAACCCAGGCAACTCAGTCTTCAAGGGTTTTCTCAACCATATATAAAACCTGGTTAATGCACAGCCTTTAGTGGCAAAGGGATGGAGATGATGGGAAAGGAGAGAAGGGGAGAGGGAACTTGTTGCTAAGCAGCCAGTTCCAATCTTGACTAATGTTGCAACCCATTTCAGGTGTTGAGTGTCTATATGTCGATGCTTGAGTTCTTTTGGGACTACCTCCTGATGCTTTTGCCTGAATCACAGAAGCTCAGGTCTCTGTAATGGCGAATGTAGTCCGCATGAGAACTTCCCAGTTTTTGTGATCTAGGACAGTTTGAGAATTCGTGTTCCTCAAAACACTGGGTGATCATGCAGTCCACGGGTTGACCAATAAGATACCATTAAAAGTGGATCCAGCCCTCATTTTTGGGAGATCAGTGACTTTGGAGGGTAACACCCAGTGTCTTGGTCATCTAGTGCTGCTGTAAAATAAATACCACAAGTGGATGGCTTTAACAAACAGAAGTTTATTCTCTCAAAGTCTGGTAGGCGAGAAGTCCAAATTCAGGGCATCAGCTCCAGGGGACGGCTTTCTCTGTTCTCTCTGGAGGAAGGTCCTTGTCATCAATCTTCCCCTGGACTAGGAGCTTCTCTGCATTGGAACCCCAGGTCCAAAGGATGTGCTTTGCTCCCAGCACTCCTTTCTTGGTGGTATGAGGCCCCCATGTCTCTCTGCTCGCTTTTCTCTTTTATATCTCAAAAGAAATTGACTTAAGACAGTCTAATCTTGTAGATCTCATCAACATAACTGCTGCTAATCCATCTCACTAACATCATAGTGATAGGATTTACAACACATAGGAAAATCACACCGGATGACAAAATGGTGGACAGTCACACAATACTGAGAATCGTGGCCTAGCCAAGTTGACATATTTTGGGGGGGACGCAAGTTAATCCATGACACCCAGGCATGTAATTTTAACTTCTTATAGTTTTAATTTACTTATATGATCACAAGCAAAGTAATATTTACTTTGAAGATTTATAAACCAACCAACCAAATCCACTGCCATTGAGTGGATTCTGACTCATAGCGACCATAAAGGACCGAGTAGAACTGCTGCATAGGGTTTCCAAGGCTGTAAATCTTTACAGAAGCAGACTGTCATATTTTTCTCCCACGGATGCTGGTGGGTTTGAACCACCAACCTGTCAGTTAGCAGCAGAGTGCTTTAACCACTGTACCAACAGGGCTCCTTAGCAACCCTATCCCCTCCCCCCAAAAACCAAAAAAACCAAAAATAAACCTTTGCCATTGAATTAATTCTGACTCATAGTGACCCTATAGTGAAGATTAAATAACATGATGTGTGGAAAGGGACTAGCACTAGCACATTTCCCAGTACCTATAATTGTGATCTTTCTCATATTTCCTTTTCTTAATTCTTACATGCTAAATATTTAGTGTTTAAGGTAAAGTCTATTAAAAAAAAAAAAAGGCCAGTGTTTATGTCTTAAAACTGAACTAATGTGCATAATTGAGAAGACTGAAATGACCACACTGCCGTGGTGTAGTAATAAAATGAATCAATTTCCATCTGTATTTGGCAACACAACTTGATCGGACACCACATGTTATCTCTCAAGAACGTCTCCTGCTGCTGCTACACTCTCTGCTTGTTTTATTGCTTGCCCAAGAGAGATAATATTTCCTTTGGAAATGTGAATGAATTGGTTGGAAAAATTACCTGCTTGTAGCTGGTTCTGTAGGACAAGCTTAACTGATAACCAAATGTTTTGAATTGCTGTAGTTTAGCAAAAGAAGAAAAAAAAAACTTTTAATATACTTATCACCTTACATTGGGAAATATTTATATTTTTAAGGAACTTGCCAAATAATAATTACTAGCAACTTCAAAGAGATGCAGAACGTTTAATGCTTATTTTATCGATTAATGCATCTGCTCACTTATATGAGGGTTTGTTCATTCACTCACTCATGCAAACAATATTAATTTAGTGCCTATGAGGTACAAGTCGCTACTATGTCTTCTTAATTTTTCAGGGTAATATTTGGAAAAATCTAAATTAGAATAGTGATAATGAAGATGTAGTTTTTAACTCAACCCAGCTTATTCAGTTTAATTCAACTCAATTCAGTTCACCAAATTAAGCTGGTACTTCACTAGATATTGGGGATACAGCTGGCAAATGAAATAGAGGCCCTTCGGTCATGGAATACTTAGTAAAAAAAAGCAGAATACAAAATTGTTTATTAATTCTGCAGGATGTATGTAAATGGACAATGACTGAAAAGTAGCTTGAACAATGAAGGCAATTATGTTAAGATGTCAAAAATTAAGGGTATTTTATTTTAATTTTAAAATTTGGCAATGATGATATAACAAATGATACTATAAAATTTTGCAGAAAAACGTACATCATTTACCAGATGTCAGCAGCCTTGAGTTTCACCCTAGTTCTCCCACTTAACTTGACCAATGATCTTGGGTACATCACCTAGTTTGATTAAACTCAATTTTCTCATCTATAAATTAGCAAGGTGTCCTTCCCGTTATATTATTTGATGATTCTAAGGATCAAATGGTATTGTGATTTGAAAACTCAGTGTAAACCATTAAGGACCTCATACAGAGATGAGGGATATTGACTTAGTGAAACATAATGTCTTTGAATGTAACATAATGTGTACACTCTATGCCCAAGTCAGTAATTTCATAGAAGAACAGTTTTCAGAAAAGCCAAGGGTCTTCAGTAGGCAAATAAGTGTTCTTTTTTTTGTATCACAATTGAAATAAAAGTGGTACCCCAATTAATGATATATTGTAATTTTTCTATTTATAGACTCTACGTTTGGTCAGTAACAATATAGCTTTAGGAATGAGACCATGTTACTCAAAAGGAGTTCTCTTGTTCACATCAGCCACTTCCAAACAAGAGCAAATCTAAAATTCTAGACAGAATGGTAGCTGATTTTATTTTTCAAGAAAAGGAGAAAGAAAAAAAAAAAAAAAGAAAACTATTACAGAAACTCCATAAAAAGTAAAGCCAACCTTAATTTGGACCTCATTTCCTCTATAAATATGAAATACAAAGGATATGTACAAAAAGGTTTTTTTAAAGGCAAGAAAACCAAAAGAACTGAAGAGCTTGCTGGAAGTGTTCAGCTGATAGAAGTGATAAAATAAATGGGAGGATTGGGCAAACTAAAAGGATGCCTCAGTTGTAGGTAAGGGAAAAGTGACCCAGGGCAAAAGGAACAAGATTTGAATGCTGAGCCCAGATCAGAGCGAGTAACCTGATAATTTTGTTTGCGTACATTTTTCTGTTAATCTTATATTTTCCCTTTCTCTGACATCTCTGATCCTTTATTTGAGATCTCTGCAGTTGCCCTTCATAACTTCATCTCCCAATTCTCATGCAACTATCACAAATTGAAAGACTAATATCTTAACTCTTTCTCAATGGGAAGAAAATTTTGACTTTAGTAATTCAAATAGAATTGGCTGTTATTAATAAAATATAGGCACTAAAAGAGAAATTGCATCCCTACAAGTGAGTCAGATGGGTCCAGACAGTGATTTTTTTTTTTTTTAAACTGGTAAGAAAAAATACCTTGTTGCCATTAAAGAGGTCACTCTCACAAATTAAACACTAGTTACTGTATCTAGAGATTAAACTCTGGCTTGTTAGTGATTTGCAGTTTAATTAATAAAGTTGATTAAATAGATAAAATCAAGAAATCACTCAAGTTAGGAAAATGCAAACCTAATGCAAAGTAAATATATTATCACGGGCATCAACATGAATGAATCTCAAAAGGCTAATGTTGACTGAGGAAAAACAAGTTTAAAATAATACATATGAATATTTAAGAACATATTTAACGATACACAAATATTTTAAAATACCACATGTATGTATATGCTAAAACATGAAGAATGCTTGGAAATAATAACAAATGTTAGGATATTGGTTACTTCGGGAAAGAAAGGAGGAAGGTATGGAGGATGAGTGGGTCTTTAGCAGTATCTGTAACATTTTCTACATAAATATTGCTAATTATTGAGAATCAGAAATATTCTAGATTTATTAAGCTCAGAGATAGTAATGAGCACCACCCAATAAACTTTACAGTCTTGGACGATCTGTGCATTTTAGTAAGTTCTTAATTATAATAAAAAAAATCACCAAGAAAACTTGTAAAATTAAGTATAAAACATCTACTATAAAAGGCTGTGGAGTAGTTCATATGCCAAAGTATAATAAAATGGTTTATGAACAAGACAGAATGGTATTTGCTTGTTAATGATGTAATGGAAAGTCTCCTATAATAAAGTCAGATTCTTTTCCCCAAACTTACTGTACATCATGAATTTTGGTGCTCTTTAACCAACATGGCCATCATTATTTCCTCCTCTGCCTCTATCAGAAAGTCATGAGGAGAATTTGAGGGATCTGTCCCATAAATTAAACATCAACTTATATTTTCACCAAACAGAGTAAGAATTTAACCTCTCAGTAAGCAACTTATCCTGTTGCAATAAGACAGTATGCTGTGCCTTTTATTCTGGTCTTCATAGGAAAAGATATTTCAAACCAAGCATCAGCTATTTTGACTTCATGAAGTTAGAGCTCTATCTTGCTTCCATTTTTAGAAATAAATAGGCTATAAATGCAAATTTGCTTCTGGAAACAACAACAACAACACAACATTGATTTTTAATTCAGTTCAAGAAAATAAACATTAAATAAGAGACTTTAAGCAGTTTGGATTCATTCTGAATGTGATCATTTTTAAACATGCAAATCACTGCCAAAATATATCTGCAGACATGTAACCTTTCTTTAAATACTTCACCATTAAGATGCATTCTTATTTGTTTTAAAATAAATAGATATCTGAAGAAAATATGGCAGTGATTGTCATCTGTTAAATCTAGGTTGCAGCTTCATGAGTGTTTTTTTCATTGTTGTTCTGAATGCTTGAAATATTTAAAAATTAAACTAGAATCTCTCTGTAACTTGTGGGTTTTGTGATGCAGTTTTCAATATATATATCCATTAGTATACAGGTTTATCTGTTTTCCAAAAAGGCAAAAGAAACATACTCAAAGTAGTGATAGTCTCATCTGTACATTTGGGCAGGCTAGTTGCAAATAATAAGCATTGCTACAAAGTGAAGTGAGATAGTATAGCAGAAATGGTAAGAGTATGAGCCTAGGAATCTGACAGATGTTGGATTGAGTTCCAACTCCAATATTTAAGAGCTTGGGAAAGTTGTTTAACCTCTTTAAATCTCAGTAAAATGGGAATAAAGTGACCTACCCAATGGGTTTGTTATGAGAACTAAGTAAGATAATATAGGTAAAATACTCAGTGAAGTGACTCAGTAAACAATAACTGTAGCTATCAGTGAGTCTATCAGTGTCATTGTGCAATTTGTTGCTTGTTTTTATAAAACGTAAGGACACTCAGTTTTTAAAATAAATTGTTAGGGTTTTGTTTTTTGTAAAATGTCAACATGGGGAATTGATTATTAGTCATGTCTCAATATACTTTTTACAAAATATGGTCCCTGATCCACATATTTCTGAGATGACCCTTCTTATTTATACATACCTTTGCATTGTCAAGATAATTGTTCCCAGATTTTTCAGGGAATATCTGGAATTCTCCAGAGTGTACAAAAGAATGGCATTAAAAAAAGAATTCCTCAATAATTTTTACTAGCTTATTATGAAGTATTTTCATTACAGAGTATCTCCAAGGATGATTTGAATTTTATGAATATTAATCTTGATAACAGTAGTCTTCAAGCTTGGGAAAATGTTTAACCTTTTTATTTTAAAATGATTCCAAAGAGGTCAGTTGATTTGATCAGTGAGTTAGAGGTGGAGCTAAGCCTAGAACTTAGGTCTCCTCATTCTTGGTTTCTCCTCCTCCTCCTTTTTCATTAGACTGTTTAAAAACAAGTACTCATAAAAATAATCTTGTAGATGAAAAAAGTAAATTGTGGGCCACTATAACATCCTTTATGAAAAATGTTACTTCAAGGAAATATAAAGATGACTGTGTGATAGTAGTGATTTGTGACTTTTATATTACTTTGTAGTTAGAGTAAAAGAATGGGATACAATTAACATGGGCTTAAAAATAGTAATATTATGGGAAAAACTTTCTGCCTGGGTTCATTTTAATTCTCAGTCATGGTTCTTTGTGAAGACTTCCTCTCAAGTAAAGTGTACTTCATGAAATCATCATTTAACATATTTAAAATATAATTCACTATCATATATAAATATTATATATAAATATATAATATAGAATTATAATAAAATCATATGACACAATTATATACAAAACACATCAAACATATTTAAAATGACTAAATATTGCATTTTCAATTATGTTTTATGTTATTGAGAAAAGGGGTTGAAATAATTGATGAATAAATAAGAAGCAGTAAGAAGCAAAGAATACTGCTTATTTGGATGAATCAAATGAATTGTTCTCTGAAACTAAAATTGACTCAAAGCAGAGCTTACCTACTAAAATGTAGTGGTCATTTATAGTTTAGAAAAAAACTTTAACTATTAAATGATTACTAAACTCTTTATAGTTTGTATGCCATTCTTATTCATGACTGTGTATAAGTATAGAATATACCAGTTACTGATTGGATAAAAGATATAACCCAGAATTTCAGTTCAACAGAGAGAACAATGTAATTATATAAAAGAACTTGAGGACATAGCCTCACCCTTAAACAAAATCTAGAGGAGTAAAAAGACTGGCATTGGCATTGCAGAGATGATTATATTGGAACTCAGCCTGGTACATATAGACTGTAAAATGACTGATTTGATTGGTTAGATTACATAGTCACTGATTAAGATGGCCAGTACTTTGATTTAGGCTTTGTATTTGCTTGTTTCAGAAGTTGATTATCTATTTAACCAGTATCAGAGATTAAACCACATAGTGAAAGATCATGCAGAGTGCCTTTACTTGCTCTACTGCCTGCTCAGCACTCCTGGCTCTCCCCACCTCCTTGATACAACTCCATCCCAGTTGTGGTCTTTGGAGTTACCGTATTCTAACTTGTTCCCTGGCTACAACCGAATAGTTCAGTGTTAGGCACCTAAGGTAAGCTGGCTTCCAGCAGAGGGTAGAGGCATGCTTGTCCAGAGACCAAAGCTGTAATTTATATTTCATCAAATCTAAGATGCCATTGTTTGTAATATGCATCAGTGGGGCTCTGGTGGTGCAGTGGTTAAGAGTTCAGGCTGCTAACCAAAACGCTGGTGGTTTGAATCCACCAGTCGCTCCTTGGAAACCCTGTGAGGCAGTTCTGCTCTGTCCTCTAGGGTCGCTATGAGTCAGAATCAACTCAACGGCAATTGGACTAAAGGAAGAAAAAGAAAAAAACCAAAAAATAAAAAACTATGGTGCATGTTGTTTTTACACTTATTGAAATAGCTCTTTTAGTCTTATTTTTACATAGATTTTAAAAACCATATATTGCTCTGTGTATACATAAAAAGACATAAGTGAAATAAATTGGTTAAAGTATTCCTGATAATTCTTGAAATTAAAAATATCTGACTTTTTTTTAAGAATCTGAGTTTTTTAATCACTTTGTTGACAGAGTTGTTATCTCTTTTGTTCTCCACACAACATTATCCTGTGTTGTCACAAGCACTGGGGGTACAGCATTCCTTGAGAGTTCTCTGCTATTGTCTACAGCATTTTCTTGCCAACAGCTATGGACTCCCGTTCTGCATTTTTTGATACGCAAGAGCAGGCAATAATCACTGTATCACAATTACTGTCTCACAATGATGAATGTGAGTAGACCAGTCACTACATCACAAGTACACACTGGTTTCAGAGATGTTAAAAGGTGAAAATATATTTTAGAATTAATGAAATACTGTATATGGAGCTCGAAGATTGTTGGTGTTCATTTTGCCACTAGGTAGAGAAAGCTGATTTACAGCAAGACAGAAGAATGAAGCCAGGTGCAGAGGGAGGCAGAGATGAAAGATGCAGAACAAGTCCTAATGACACTCAAAACCTCAAGCCTTGAGACCCTGGTCCTAGCAGGTCCTCAGGTCCAACTTCAACTCTACTCTTTTCATGACTTGGTTGTTCTGTGAAATAATTTAGTACTTCTAATAAATTCCTTTCTCAGCTTAAGTTAGTTTGCATTGGGTTTCTGGAACTTGTACCCAGAAGAATTCTCATGAATACAGTTTATATAGTATTATATTTGAAAGAAACACTTTTCTCTTTTTTATCTACTCATCTATGAAAATGGAAGAGACAAGTGGGTTCACCAAAAGCTTTCCTGCGCATAGTGCTCATAGACAAATGAAACCATAAGCAGTAGGAAAGAGTTTCATTGTCAGGAAAGGAATCTGTTGGTGGGGATGAGATGGGGGCTGTATTCAGGTTGGCTGGGCCACAAGTTGTGAAGCCAGCGACTGTACCATGGTCCCCAAGTTTTCAAAACTTCTTTGGGGGGCTATACTAATCTCTAAGTTAGACAGAATCAGCAAAAGAGTTGAAATCTACTCCTTCCACACTGTTGACCTGAAATAAGGTGTGATGTGACAGATTTAGCATAAACTGTTTCCCACAGGATTGACTCAGAGGAGCAGATGGCTTTGAGAAAGAACTGTTTGTCATCCCACTGGTATATTCACTATTAGCAAAATTGGCAAAGGGCTGTTAAACAAAAAGATAAATTCTGGTAAGAAAGCATTCTTTGTGGCCTCTTTCTGTCTTTCAGACAGTCAGAGTTGATGCACATATGTTTGACATTTTAATAAATATCTGTTCTTTGTTTTTAAATGATGGCTGAAATAGCTCAGTTGGGAGAGCGTTAGACTGAAGATCTGAAGGTCTCTGGTCCAATCCTGGGTGTCAGCGATCGCCTCCCTTTTCCTTTTTTGGAAACCCTGGTGGCGTAGTTGTTTTTAAAGGAGTCCTGGTGGTGTGTGGTTAAAGCGCTGTGCTGCTAACTGAAAGGTCGGTGGTTCAAACACACTAGCCACTCTGCAGGAGAAAGATGTGGCAGTCTGCTTCTGTAAAGATTTACAGCCTTGGAAATCCTATGAGACAGTTTTTACTCTGTCCTATAGGGTCACTATGAGACATCAATGGTTTGTGTTTTGCTCTTTGTTTTTAGAATGTAACTGAATTTTTTTTCATATAAAGTTTTGCTGAATTTGCTGCCTTGAAAGTGACAGAGGTCTTTGTGATTTACTTCAGGAAATAGAGAGAAGCAGTGTAAGTGTTGGCTGAACAGGAAATGTGCTTGATTTGAGACTGATGCTTGATTGGGCCATATTGACAGTGTTACAGTATCTGTTGTCTCATTGCAAAATAGACCTCATAGGTGGAGTGTCTAGTGAGACACGTATACCGAGGTAAAACACTTAAGAGTTTTCTGAGACTTTGTCCTAACACTTCATCCTCATTAGACTTGGATTTCTCATTCTGTCAAATGGGGAACAAAGTCATACTACCTTAAGAAACAATTGCCAGAATTAGCAAACCTGTTGGTAAAGTGTTTTTTGCATCTTTGAGATCAAGGTATTGAATAATGACAAGGTATTATTGATAGTTGGCTAGTATGAGTTCATTAATTCCTGTATGTAAGTATGTATGAACTGATTAGTTCAGAGAAAAATAAGCCAGTGGATGCTCCTCTTTGCTCAGAAAACGACTTTCTTACCATTAATTTGCAGTGAGTGGTATCATTTATAATTTAGATGAGGTATCTGAGGAGTAAATGCTTTGTATGTAGTTTGTAATGTATCTGCTAACCATTGCTACTGAAATTTTGGAAATAAAATACCAAACTGAAAATAGCAATGGAGAGGAGCATACTTATAATTTATTTCATTTATTTTTCTATATTCCTCCAATAGAAATGTTTGCTTATCACAAAAGTCATCAACAGATATCCCAAATTAATCTAATGGTAATAGTGTTCAAAACATGATAATGTATTCCTAAGCAGTGTGGAGAGACTAAAATAAGGAGGAACAGCCCCTCCCTTTTACTATCTCATTTGAATTTTTCTTGTAGTGGCTTTCATCTTGAAATTCTTTTGATGAGACAATTTGATGAGGCTTTATAGAGTACCGGAGGTGTGCTTGGGCTATGGATCAGACAGATCTGTGAGCCTTAAACAAGTCACTTAGCCTCCTTGCCTCAGTTTCCTAACCTGTAAAATGTGGATTAAAATAATTTCTTCACAGAGGTTTCGGAAGGACAAATGTTCACAGTGTTTTTGAATCATTTAGCACAGTGAGGACCAAATAACGTCTTTTGAAAAGTATAAACTGTTATTACAAAGTGAAGATATGTTTCCAGTTTATGATAAATTCATAGTAAGACATCTATGTCCTCTCTTGTTTTCCTCACCACAAATATTTTTAAGATTATTGAGGTTGTCTTGAAATGGAATATATGAAACTACTGACTCTTGCAGAGGAGCCTGTGCTCATTTTATACTATATATACCACGTTCTACATCTAACCTTGATAGATTGAGTTATTTACCCCAGTTCTTCATCTCTTTCTATATCTACAAACTTTGCTATGAAAATTTAATGCTTCTCCTGTGGTCTAACTTCAAGGTGGTCAAAGTGTATTTTCCTACCCCTTGGCTTTGGGCTTAGCCATGAGAGTTGCTTTGGCTCATGGGATGTTAGCAGACAGAGGCTTGACATGTGCTTGTTTGATCTCTTCTGCTGCACCATTGCCATTAGAAGAATATGCCTAACTAGAGCACTAGCCCAAGAAGGGGATGGAAAGCATATGAAGCAGAGCTCCCCAGCTGATCTGCAAACTCATGAGTAATAAATGTTTATTGTTTTATGCCACTGAGATTTTGAAATTGGTTGTTACACAGCATTATGTTGCAATAGCCAAATGTTGCCTATAGATTTGAGCAGCTTGAGGTCAAGGTTAAATAAAAACTAACAAATATTTAAAAAAAAAAACTCTAAGTAATCTTTCAGTCTTGAAATCTATGAGTTTTATGATTAAGTACAGTTCATCTTAAACATCTGATATACCAGGTGGTTATATGTTGAACATATGGCTTGGTCAGTGATTTCTCTTGTGTATATTCTAGTGATAAAATAAAAATGTGGAAATATTAAAATATGAGTTGATAGAGCTGCATATAATAGGATAATCTAAGAAAAAACTAACTTACTTGAATATTTACACTTTTCTAAAATTATGCTAAGCAGACAAGAAGCATGCAGCAAGAATCCAAACTGATCATGTGAAAACAGAGCAGTGGAGTATCTAATTTCCTCATCCTAGGCTTCAAGATAAAAGTCACATTGATTAAGGGTAGGGTTTCACAGCCAATTGTTGTAATTGCTGTCAGTAAGTAGTACACCTGTAAAAAGCTGAATTGGCAAAAGTTGTGTGATAAATATATTTACAACAGCCACAAAAAAAAATGTCGCTGTAGTTGTGGAGGCGGCTTAAAAAAAAAAAAGTTGCCATCGAGTCGATTCTGACTCATAACGACCCTGTAGGACAGACGAGAACTGTCCCAAAGCATTTCCAAGGAGTGCCTGGTAGACTTGAACTGCCAGCCTTTTGGTTAGCAGCCAAACGTTTAACCACTACACCACCAGGGTTTCCAAGGCAGCTTATATATAACCAAGAACATCATGGAATTTGGTTCCTTAGTTTGGAGGTTTAGGGTCATGGTTTCATGGGACAGCCTGATTAATTGCTTAATAATGTGTTTAGTTCTTCTGTTCTACCTCCTAGTTCATCGTAGTGCCTGGGGTCTTGAAAGCTTGCAAGCAGCCATCCAAGGCACAACAATTGGTCTCTATTTGTTTGGAGCAACAGAGGAAGAAGGAGAGCCAGGAAGAGGAGGAGAATATGGAATGGGTGGCTTATTGCCTTCTTGAACAACTGCCTCTTTTGCCATGAGACCATGGATGGTGCCCGGCTACCATTACTAAACGTTTTGATCAAAGATTCTTTGATCAAAAGGGGGAAAATGCAGAACCGAATTTTGAATTCTAATGGACTCTAGACTTTCTGGAGTCGTGGAGGCTGGATGAACCCCCAAAATGATTGTCCTGAGACAATCTTTAAACCTTAAACCAAAAATATCCTGTGAAATCATCTTAAAACAGAATCAGCAGTTTAGCCTAACTAATGACAAAGGTCTGCCTTGAGCATTATACTCTTTTAAGAACTACCTATATGGGATTAGGTTGACAACAGCAATTCTAAAGATTAGATAGGAACCTTAGGGAGCAGTGAGTTTATGTTAATGAGGGAGGAACAGCTCAGAAAAGGTGGGTGAGAATGGTTGCACAATTCAAAGAAAGTAATCAATGCCACTGAATTGTACATGTAGAAATGATTCAATTCGTGTATGCTTTTCTGTGTATGTTCTCAACAACAACAGAATAAATAAAACAGAAAAAGAAGATTTCTAACTTTTAAGCTTTATGTATTCTTGTTACAGTGCTAGATAATAATATATTATTGCTCTCAGATGAAGGTGAAGTTATTTTATTGTTCCCCAATATTGTCTATACTTAGGGAAACTAGTCTGTGAGATTCTATAAGCAATGCTTCTTAAATAACAGGGTCATATAAAAAAAATTCTTGTTGCATTCAGTTTTCTTTTTCACGATTAGTAAGAACAGCTTTAAACATATTCCTAATACTAAACCTATACCTCTATTATTAAATATCTAAGTCACTTACTTTGCAAGCAAGCTAATCATTCTTTGGTAATTTGAAACTTAATTAAAAAGTGGAACTAAGTATAATTACTAGAGTGTAGGCTCATTGAGGGCAAGGGTTTTGGTTTTGTTCACTGATGTGTTGCCCCATATGCCTAGAACACTTAACAGCCACATAGCAGGCACTCAATAAATGTTGAATGAATTAGAATGGTCTTTCATGGGCTTACCTGAAGACAATTTAGTTACTGAACTCATCCTTTGGAGGGCATTATACAGTGGTACTCTGTACTGCCACATGTTTAAATGGACGAGCACCAGATTTTACTGATCACATGACTAAGAGTAGCTGAAAGAAGCCTATTCAGCCAGGTTACTGAGTGCTACTCACATGACAATGCACCAGAGAGTAACTGCCATCTTTTTGCTGAACTTAACTTAAAACTCAATAGACAGTTCTCATAGTGGTGAATGATCATAGTGTCTATTCAGTTTGTTTGTGCCGTGTTAGACCACCTAACTTGCTCCTTTCTTTTTCATTGACTTCTCCAAAGTGTAGATAATTTACTAGGGATAGATTTAACTTTTTTTTAAATCAGTGACTGACTGTATTTCAGAAGAAAAGTGAGTCATTTTTTGGGAGGAGTGTGATGATTGACAGGCATTTAAGGTTCTTCTTATTCTAGTTTGGCTTCTCTTCTAACTGCTGCCTTGTGAGTGCATCTTATGTCTGCCTAACTAAATCTAGCCCAAGTGGTGCAGTGGTCATTATGAGTTGGAATTGACTCGAAGGTAGTGGGTTTGGTTTTGGGGTTAACGAAATCTTGCAGAGACTTCAAAATCTAGTTCAAGTCTCATTTACACTATAAAATCTTTGCTGAATATCCTGCCTGTTATTAATAATAATAGCAATAGTAATAGTAGTAAATGTTAATTATTTATTATGTATCAGGAACAAGTATGGAGCCCTGGTGGCCAAGTGATTAAGAGCTTGGCTGCTAACCAAAAGGTTAACAGTTGGAATCCACCAGCTGCTCTTTGGAAACCCTGTGGGGCAGTTCTGATCTGTCCGGTAGGGTCGCTATGAGTTGGAATTGACTCGATGGCAATGGTGTTGTTTTTTTGATTTTAGGCACAAGTATAGGTTTAATATTGGGCACACTTAAGTCTGAGAACATCATGGACACAGTAATTAGATCAGTGTTTACAAACAATCATATTCAATAAGCTTTGTTGATTCAGTTATTGAATATTGGGAACCCCTTCCCAACTTGGAAAATTGACAGCCTTGTGCATGTGGTGAAATAAATAAAGAGAGAAAATAAGTCAGATAAGCATACTGTGTATCTTCCAAACATATATAAATACATATTCATTCATTCATCTATTTGCTTGTTTAACCAATATTGGGCACCTACAATGTACTAGGCATTATTTTAATTGCTGGGGATAATCCAGTGACCAAAATTCCTACTCTGTGGAGCTTACAGTTTAGTGGTCCACAGGGTGAATGGATGGTTGTTCAAAGAATAAACAAATACACGAGAAATATGTAGTACTTCAGATGGTGATCATTGCTATAGAGATAGATAGTAGGCAGATGAGAGTATGGTAAGAGGGATAAGGAATGTTGGTGTGGGAGTTTGGGCAGGTTGGTTCTATTTTGGATAGAGGAGCCAAAGAAGGCGTCACTCTAAGCAAAGACCTGAAGAAGGTAAAGGAGTGAGCCATGCATATATGGGGAATGTGGAGCAGGAGTATTCTAGGTTATGGAAAGGGAAAAAAAAAAAAAAAGGTTTTGAGATAGCAGTGTGATTGATATGTTGGAAAAATAGAAAGAGGCCAATGCAATTGAGTCCGTGGTAGAGTAGGGGCAGGGAAGTTAAGGAAAGCTTAGTAAATTCCCTAAGGAGTTCAGGGAGGTATTAAGAGGCCACATCTTGTAGGGCCTTGTAAGGACTTTCACTTTTCTCTTGATGGATGAACCTAAAAGTGATATGATCCAATTTACATTTTCAAAGGATTATTCAGACTGCTATATTGAGAATAGATCATACTGAGAGCAAAGGCAAAATTGAGGTGACAAGTTAGGAGGGTATGAGAATTCAGGCAAGAAAAATAGTGGCTTAGATAAGGGGGTTGCAATGGAAATGGTGACAATTGGTGGAACTCTGGCTTGCATTTAACAATTTTTTTTAAATTAAACTATTTTGTGATAATTATACATTTATATACAGTTATAAGAAATAATACAGAGAAATCTCATGTATCCTTTTACATAGTTTCTCCCGATGGTAATGTCTTAGAAGTCTATAGTACCATATCACAACCAGGATATTGACATTAATACAATCCACTGATTTTATTGTAACATTGCTAATGTCCCCCATTTCAATGAGTATGGTTTGGACATTAGTGAAAAATCTATTCAAAGTGAACTGATACAGCTCTTCAGATTCTTTTGAGTATTCATTAACTACTTATAATTCTTGTAGATAATATCTTATGCACTTTTCCTAAGAGTTAACATTTTGGTTTTAAGGAAATATCAATAGCTACTGCAGTGGCTGATGCATCAAAAGTGCAGAAAGTCTGTCTTGCTGATAAGGAAGATGGAATATCAAATTCAGGGCCTCAGAAGATGTTCTTTTAGGGAAACCCTGGTGGCATGTGGTTAGGAGCTACAGCTACCAACCAAAAGATCTGCAGTTCGAATCCACCAGGCGCTTCTTGGAAACCCTATGGGCCAGTTCTCCTCTGTCCTTTAGGGTTGCTATGAGTTGCAATCAACTTGATGGCAATGGGTTTAGTTTTTAATTTTCTCTGAATGACACAGCGACTCTTGTTCTAAGGGCCGTTATCTTGGACTCAGAATTCTTTCTCTTGAGTAATTTGTTTTTATTTAACGAACACTTATTTAGTGCCTATTGTTTCCTAGGCATTGTTCTAAGGGCTTTACAAATGTAAACTAATGAATCCTCCTAACATCCCTTTGAGACAAGTTCCATTATTTCAATTTTACAGAAAGCAAACTGAGGCACAGTTTGTTGGGGCCTCAACAAGGTACGTGGAACAATGAAGGAAGAGGATCCGTCTTGAATGGGAGGCTGAACAAGATGGTCTCTGAGGTTCTACAATATCATCTGTTCTGTGATTAGAAATGTGGCAGAATTATATGAGATATTTTCTGGGCGAATTGAAAACCGAAAGATTGGGTAAGACATGGCAGTTAGTGTATTAAAATGTGCTTGAAATTCTGATTGGAAAAATTACCTTGAGCCAGTTTTGAAGCTCTAGTTCTCCTAAAGAGCTGTTGTTATTACTGTTAATGATTAGCTTTTCACCAGTGAATTATGTGAAAATTTAACTGTTTTACCAACTCTCTCATTACTTTATCCTGCTTGCACACCTGTCATAATCCATGCTCCAGAATACAGTATAATTATAGGACTCCAGTGCTGCTCTCTGTCCAAACTCTTTAAGACACCAAGCTTAGAGCTTTCAAAATGTCACCACTTTCTCTGAAGTAAAGAAAATGTTTCCTAACTGGGGCCTGACTTTTTCTAACAAGTAATTTGAAAAGGGAGGCCATACACAAAAAAATAATAGAGGTTATGACTAAGGATTATATTAAAAATCTATCAAGAAAATAAAATATTTAAATATATGTGGTACTGAATTATCTGCCCCAAACAACAAAGACTTTGGTGGATTACTGCTCCGGGAACATAGGCTGGCTGGTCTACACAAGGCAGAAAATTGAAATTTATTACTTTATTGAACGCCACCTGAATGTGTGTGACGAAGGCCGTAGTAGATTTCATTGGAACAGGTTGGGAGGTAAGGAATTCAATAATTTAAGCTAGTCTTATTGATAGAATTGAATTTATAAGAAAATAATATTTTACTGTTTATGGCTTGTAGTTGGCTACTACTGGAATGGTGAGGCTTAGCATTATCTGGTTTTGGCTCTAACTCTAGTCATTCTCTTTCCAATCCTTAATTAACAACCATGATTGCTTCATTGCTGAAAGGTGGTAATGTACTGAGGGGATCTGTGTTAAAGACTGCTAATTATCCCCTAATATCTAATTCTCCTCTTCTTCCTTTTAGAAATCAAAGTCCCCAAGTTTTAGCTTATCATTTTTTTGCCCAGCTGGTGTCTCCTCTTCCAGCCTCCTTTGCAGCTAGATGTTACCATGTGATGATGTTGTATGAGATGTTAGAGAAAATGATGTGTGCTACCCTTAGACCATTCCCTTAAGAGAAACTGCTTGCCCTCTACTTCCTTTCCCAACTTTCTGCAGAGGAAAATATAGATGTGGTAGCAGTGAGTCAGGAGTCCTTGGGTCATGAAAATGGTTAATGTTTGTGGCTGCTAACTGAAAGACTGGCGGTTTGGTCCACCCAGAGGTGCCTCAAAAGAAAAGTCTGGTGATTTACATCTGAAAAATCAGCCATTGAAAACCCTATGGAGCACAATTCTACTCTGACAGCGTGGGGTTGCCATGAGTCAGAGTTGATTCAATGGCAACTGGTTTTTAGTGGTGAGTCAGCTTCAAACATGTGAATGAGAACAAGGTTGGTATATCATTCAGCATTCAGGCTGGGAAATAAAAACTGCTCTAGGTATCTAAAGCAGAAAAGGGTTTAATATGGTGAATTAAATGCTTACGAAATCATCGGAAGAATGGTGGAGTGGAAGTCAGAGATTTGCCACTGGACAGTTAGTTTAAGGGTCACATCATTGTAGCTGTGAGGCAGAGGTCAGGCATTTGCTGCTGTTGTTCATCCCTCTGCTGCCACCTTGGTGGTCTCATGTGCCTGGATAATGGTGCTTGGAATCTGGCCTCTGTAAACCCTCATATTGTTGGAAATTGCTTGCGAACCACCACTGTTTCCACTGTTGGAAGAAGACGGCCTCTGCCTTCCTTCTGACTTCCAAATATTTCATGAGTGCATATCACTGGCACAACCAAGATTACATCTGGAACCCTAGCTGCAAAGGAGGCTGGAAAATGCAGTCATCGTCTTTCTGGCTACTGTGATAAGGAGGTGGGAATGTACTCCATTGAACACTAATAGTCAACAGCAACAAGATAGAAGTTCTAGGTCCCAGACTCTGTGGAGTACCCTACCAGTCCTAGCAAAATCAGGGTTGACTTACTCAAGGAATTTACTCTAATGCCAGAGAAAGGAGTCTTCACAATTCCTGACCACCAGGTTTTGATAACTGCAGAGGACCAGTGATGGATATATACTTCCAGTTTCCTTCTTTTCCTAATGAGTAAACCTATTCCTGCTTCATAACTATAAGGACAGATGCTTTATATTTTACTTTGTAGGTTGCCAGACCATGACATATCATATGCAAACCATGAGGTATCATAACAACCAGGCATCTTAGACTTTGAGCTGGATGCTCTAACTGGATGGGACTTTGGTTCTGGGTTTTGGAGGGGCAGAGCATGTTCCATGTGTGGGAGGAATGAATACATGGGTGGCCAAAGAGGCAGAGTGTGGCAAAGACTTCTGGTTGCCCCTTATCTGTTCCTTCTTTCACGATGATGGAGCCCCCAGTTTTTGGCTCAGTATAACCCAACATTGATGGCATTTTCCAGTCTATCTTGATGTTAGCTGGCTGTCTAGCTAAGTTCTGTCCCATATATTTAAAGAGAAATGTTGCATTGAAACTTCTTGAGAGGCAATGCATGCACACCCTTTGCCTCTTCTCCATCCCTTCCTGTATCTTGTTGTCTGCCTGTAGATAGCTACCATCTTGGATCATGAAAGCTCATTTGTTCTTCACTGATTATCTTTTTTCTTGTTTTTTAAAAAAATTTGAATGGAAAAAAAAAAAAAAGAAAACCAACATGTAAGGCTTAATGATTAGACTATTGGTAGAATTATACAAACTACATTTTTTGCCAAACTTGGAGAGACAGGCACAATTTAGGTTGATACAACAATCTTAAGTTCTGGAAATGACCATAAATTTTCACTCAGTCCCACAGCTAATATTTTATACCTGCCTTGTAATACATGACTCTTATTCCCTGAAGAGGAAGCAAAATAAGTATAGAAGAAGTATTTATTTATAATACAAAATGCCTCTCAGTTTTTTCAATTAAGAAAGAAAGATTTCAGTGTAATGGTCTCAACCCCAGTTTATACTCTTTGTTTTTCTCTGGTTTCCTTTTGGCCCTAAGCAATGAAAAGGATTAATTCTGCATAGTAATTTAAATAGAATTACTTGCTAAAAATCCTCTGCCAAGATCAGTGAAAGGGGATTAGTTTTAAGCTGCCCCAATCAGAACATTTTTAAGAGAATGACTATCAAGAAACAGCTATTAACGCTATAGGTACATCTGTTTTGATATGATTTATAATGTATATTTTCTCTTATAATTACTTATAAGCAATTATCTAGTCTTTTTGAACATAGGTTTTGAATGGCACAATATGCCACTGAAGAAATTAACTTCCTCAATTTGTATGACAGTATTTTCTCTTTTTCATTCTATATCTGTTTTCTACTTTGCTATTTTGGATGAGAAAAGCAGAAAACATTGGTTATCAAAATATGTGTATGTTACAGAAGTTTTTTTTTTTTTTTTTTTTTTAAATTGATTACCTTAGTATACCAAGAAGGGCTTTGCTACTTCTTCAAAGAACAATGAGAATTTATCCAGATCATTAGATCATTATCTAGATAATTATCTCAATGTATATTATTAACTGGATTATTTAGGCCTCACAACTAATTATAATTTTCTGATAATTTTTCTCTGAATTATCTCGATGAATCATTTAATTAACCACATATGGATCAAGCATCATCCTTCAGCAGAAATCCTAAAACCAAAGAAAACTTGAAGACGAGATAGGGAGATTGAAACAAATTGGCTTGATGTTCTTTTGTTATGAGTATGCTTAACTGAGGATAGTAGTGAAATAAAACTTTAAAATGTGCTTCTTTCTTTGCATGTGAAATGCCACTTGCATGAAGGAGACTGTTTGTTGTTGTTGTGTGCCATCAAATCGATTCTGACTCACAGTGATCCTATAGGACAGAGTAGAACTGCCCCATAGGGTTTCCTAGTCTGTAATCTTTACAGGATCAGATCACCAGCTCTTTTCTCCCATGGAGCCGCTGGTGATTCAAACCACTGACCTCTCAGTTAGTAGCCATACGCTTTAACACTGAGTCACCAGAGCTCCTTGGAGATGATTTAGTTTATGATAATTGTTAAATTTGAAAATCACATGCTCTAGAAGAGTTAAGACGTTTTTGCTGATGTGATTGGCAACATCTATGTTTCCAAGTAAAAAAATTTTAATAAAGGTAGTTTTCTGCAACATAATTAAAGACTGCACAACCCCTGAAAAATTGCTTCCAGAGATTTTTTGGTGTTACCTTATTCAAGTCTTTCCCCCTTTCTGTTATATTTTCTTCATTCTCTCAACTCCAATGCCTTCCATCTTCCACAGAATATGTTTGACTTTCTCCATATCTCTCATTATAAAATCCTCCTTTTTGAAAAATATCTGGTTCCTTAAAACAGATAAAGATGTATTGGTGGGCAGCGAAATGGAATAACATCTTAAGGTGTCATCGAGTTCAACACTGCATTGCCTTGCATGTTTTTTTACCATGTTTTTAAATTATTTTCTGGGTGTGCCCTAAAAGAATGTTAGAAAGTGCAGACAAACTCTGGCTAAGCAAGAGTAGAATCTGAAGTTTCCTAGAGATCTTTGGGGTATGCCCTAGCAGCTAATAAAACCAAAAGGGGAAAAAGAATATATGGGGTAGAGGAAATTATTTTTTGGCTTCCTGTCTTTTTGCAAATAATTTATATATCTTAATGATTTACCTTATTAATCCCAGGATGAATAGTATTCTTTCATACCTTTGCAATTTCCATTTCTCTAGTATACATAATAATATTTTTCTATTCATAGGCATAAAAATATGAGGCTATCATATGAAAGAAAAATTGTCTCCATTGTATGGATTTGTGATATTGTTCTTAGATTCTGGTTTTTCACTGTATTTCCATTGCTAATTGGACATTTCTAAAAATAGTGATTGAAATGACATTCTACCATTTAGAGAATCTGGTGTCATGCATTTACTTTGTGATTTTCATCAATAGGAAAATGGAATATACTTTTTGTAAACACTTCTCAATAGGGAAAACTAAGCCATCAATTATTCAAGGTCATTTTTGTCATGGCTAGAGACCAGTTAAACTGATTTCAGCTCTGTACTTTGCACCATAAGCAAAGCTCATAGCTAAGACCCAGTCATCCTGTTCTCTAAGACAGAGATAAGACAGCAGCTCTCAGTGCCCTGGGGTGGGCCATTTACCTTTTCAAAGCCTTAAGTTCTTCCTTGATATACCAAAAAAACCAAACTCGTTGCTGTCAAGTCAATTTGGACTCATAGCAACCCTATAGGACAGAGTAGAACTGCCCCGTAAGGCTTCCTAGGAGCAGCTGGTGAATTTGAACTGCCAGCCTTTTGGTTAGCAGCTGAGCTGTTAACCACTGTGCCACCAGGGCTCCTTCACATGTATTGAGGGCATCCTAAATGCCAGAGCCTGTATTACCAAGTTAACTTTGCTCCAACTCCTACTTAGAGTTGAATCATATTTCTGTTTCAATTTGGAAACTGCCAGATGTTCAAAGGATTTCATAAATCACCTGAGGATCTTGTTCTGATTCAGTATATCTGGGGTGGAAATGCAAATTCTCAGCAGGGGTCAAACTGAAAATAACTGGTTCAAAGCCCTGTTTGGAATTCAGACCTTTGGTCTTCTTTTGATTCCAATTTTTCAAGTGCTCCAATATCGTAATGTGTCTTTATTAATTTTAAAAATCAGCTAGAATTACTTTGTTAATGCCAGTCAATAATTTGGTTTTACATCATACTTTTCTAGTTATCAGTTGTTGTTAGTTTCTGTCAAGTCAATTCCAACTCATGGTGACCCCACGTGTGCAGAGTAGACCTGCACTCCGTAGGGTTTTCAAGGCTGCCGCTTTTCGGAAGCAGGTTGTCAGGTGTTATGTCCAAGGCAACTCTGGGTGGGCTTGAACCACCAGCCTTTCAGTTAGCAGTTCACCATTTGCATCACCCAGGGACTCCGGTTCTAGTTATTTGTAAACTGTTTACTGAAAACCAAAAACAATTTGTAAAAACAAACTCCTTTGGTGTTTGTCAAAGCAAACTTCCACTGTTGATACTTAAAACGGAGTAAATACTTTGGAGGGGCAATATTCATATTAAAATAAAATACAGTGGCTTGTCGTATGATCTCATAAATACAGCAAGGTTAACCAGTTGGATTTTGAAAATACAATTAAATTTTGATGCACGTATAAATAAAGTAGCACTATACCTTACTCAAACTTCTGCTCCTATAGATAAAAAGAAAATCTTGAAGCCCAAGGTGACTTGGTTCAAACATTGTGATTTATTTGTATCACCTGAGTAATAACAAACAAAAAATGACCCAGGTGCTGAGCCTTCACATTTTTGAAACAAGTAAATATACTTAGATATAATAATAGGCACCCAAATAAACATATTTCCAGTTAATACTCTTTCTTCTCAGCTATGCTAATAAAGATGTAGCATTTTTAAAAAACTGCCTTTTAATTGTGTCTTCAATTGCATCTTCTCAGTATAAATGAGAAACCACTAGGTGAATGTTGCTACATTTGCTAAAATGAGACCATCTAGCAGAATCACTGGTCAATTGACATTTACTGAGCTCTGATTATGCTCTGAATACAAAAAAGTCACAAAAATATGATATTTTCCTTCAGTCAACCCCAGGGAAGTATACAAAGGAAAATCTTGAAATATTTCTAAGTAACTACTTACTTTCCAGATGTTTTGAAAATTGAGATACTGATTTCACATTAAAACAGTAAATGGAGGTGAAGTTAATCAAGAAAAGTGAGGAAGCTGAGCTTTGAACTAGATTTAGAAAAAGAAAAAAGTGCCTTCCATTTATGAACTCTATTTTTGTCATCAGCTGGAAGGTCTTACTCGAAAGATCTTCGAAGAATGTGATTTGAGAAAGAAATTTTCTAGATATTAGTGTTTTTGCTGTCTCCTTTATGTTTTATTGAATATAATAAGCTTTTATCTTTCCTATTAGACTGTGAGGTTCTTAAAAGTATGGATCATGGTTGGAAACTCGACGTCTAGCATAGTACCAAATATTTGTAGAGTTGGTTGTTGAGTCTCTGTAAATGGAATTTTTGGTACAAGATAAATTGTCTGTTTATATAGTGTGCACACACGTGTATGTGTTTGGGGACACCTTAATAATAAGCAGGATACTGCAGGGGGTTGTAGGGTTAAAGAATAAAATCCTGGTCATATAAATGGCTCTTGGGAAATTAATGGACACTTGACTGATCCCCCAATTTCTGATTCTCTCCACCCAATTTCCAAAGTCCCTGCTGAGCTCTGATGGTGCAGTGAGGACAAGATGAACTGAGCAATTATCAGTACCTGAATTATGATTGGAGAAAGACTTGACCTGTACCTTCAAAGACTCCTGGCAGTGGAAGAGTGGCCAGTGCAGACTGTGAGGCACAGGTGTTCCCTGCTACACACTGGCAGTAGCCCGTCTCCGACAGGCTGCTGCACTTGGCACAAGACGAGGTTCCCAGGTGGTCTTCAAGGACAGCCTGCACTGCCGCCAACTCATTCCTCTGAGGTCAGGGAGTGGGTGTGGGCATACAACCAGGGATCCACTGAAGGTAGAAGTGAATTATTAGAGGGCAAGTGTTGGCATTTGGAAAAATGATTCTTGACTAGTGTTAAATGATTAATTCTCTCAGGACAGCTGTGTTGTATTTAATTCTACTTTAAGGTCAGTGGGAGCTTTGAATGAGTATTAAAGAGAAAACATTTTATTACTAAAATTTTAATATAATGTTTACTTAAAATTTAACATATGACTGACTCTATGTACCCAGGGGAGGATTATCCAATAGACAAGGTAAGCACAGGCTAACTTGTGCTTACTTACTAATCTCTACTTACTCTACATAGTAAGTAAGCACAAGTAAACCTGTGCTTATTTTGCTTACAGGGTCATCCACCCCTGTGAGGGATTGTAAATTTGAAAAGAGGCTTTGATTCTGTAGGAAAGTGCTGTGGGGTTGGGAGAAAAGATGCCAGCTATACCTAGAAGCAGAATCTTTGATGTGGTGAAAAAATACAAAATTGTTCACTATAGATGATCTGGTAAGCAAGGAAAGCACGGTGTTTACCTTGCCTGTTGAATAATCTGCCCCTGTCTGCACTTGTTGAAGCTGAGTTGGTTCAGACTCATAGCAATCCTATGTAAACCAAATGAAACACTGCCTGGTCTCGTGCCATTCACACAATCGTTGCTATGTTTGAGCCCATTGTTGCAGCCACTGTGTCAGTCCATCTCGTTGAGGGTCTTCCTCTTTTTCGCTGACCCTCTACTTTACCAAGCATATGTCCTTCTCCAGGGATTGGTCCCTTCTAATAACATGTCCAAAGTACGTGAGATGAAGCCTCACCATCCTTGCTTCTAAGAGCATTCTGGCTGTACTTCTTTCAAAACAGATTTGATCGTTCTTCTGGCAGTCCATGGTATATTCAGTATTCTTCATCACCATCATAATTCAAATGCATCAATTCTTTTTCAGTCTTCCTTATTCATCGTCCAGCTTTCATATGCATATGAGGTGACTGAAAATACCGCGGTTTGGGTCAGGCACACCTTAGTCTTCAAGATTACATCTTTGCTTTTTAACACTTTAAAGAGGTCTTCTGCAGCAGATTTGCCCAGTGCAATATGTCGTTTGATTTCTTGACTGGTGTTTCCATGGATGTTGACTGTGAATCCAGGTAAAATGAAATCCTTGACAATTTCAATATTTTCTCTGTTTATCATGATGTTTCTTATTGGTCCAGATGTGTGGGTTTTTGTTTTCTTTATATTGAGGTGTAATCCATACTGAAGGCTGTAGTCTTTGATCTTCATCAGTAAGTGCTTCAAGTCCTCTTTGCTTTTAGCAAGCAAGGTTATGTCATCTGCATATCACAGGTTGTTAATGAGCCTTCCTCCAATCCTGATGCCCTGTTCCTTTTCATATAGTCCAGCTTCTCAGATTATTTGCTCAGCATACAAATTGAATAAGTATGGTGAACGGATACAACCCATATGCACACCTTTCCTGATTTTCTCTGCGACTAGGGATATAAAATTTATATGACATCTCATCACTACATTTTCTTTAAGTCCTAACAAATACTATGAACAGCTGCACACAAATTGTGATAGTTATCAAGAACATGACCTCCTGCCTCTCAGCCTGTGCTAATCTCTGCAACTTCAGGCTCTTGGCGGATTTTGTGAATTATCAGACTTTAGCCAGATATTCCAGCCTGGCCTGGTGAAGAAATACCTTTACCCTGGGGTCCAGATAAGAAAGCAAGGTCACATCATTACCTCTAGCCAATTCCCCTATCTCCCTTGCAATGTCTGTCAATATGCAAGATCATCCAAATTACCTATTCTGCCTTTTAATTACATCTTCAAACTCTCTAGGATTTGCCCTCTCGCCTTCATCCCAACACATACGCCCGCGCGCGCACACACACACACACACACACACACACACACACACACACACACACACACACACACTGCTAATCCGTTATCCTTTCTTTCTTTGCTTTTTGGCACACAAACTCCTTTACAAGCTCTTTGAACAATAATAGTCCCTTTTCTATATCTCAACGTAATTCATTCTGAGATTCATTTTAATATTTCTGAAATAGGGAGACATATTATAATCTGTATTGTTTTATAGTTATGATTGGCAGCATTTTTCCTGTCTTAGTACTACATAAAATAATTGTGTGTCTTCACTCCTAGAGTGTCATAGATTAGATGGCATATGGTAGTTCTCCTGAGGAGAATCCTCTCATCACTTTTTCTTGAGTAGAGGGCTTTCACTTTTTCATATGCCTCCCAGTATGCCCTACCTCCTTGCTGATGAGTTTAGTTTCTACTTTGAGTCTACAGAATCTTGTGTAGACCTCCATTATCCTATACAATTGCAATGCATTGTAAGAATTTACTAGTTAATCTGTCTTGTTTTTTTAGACTGTGTATTGATTTACATGTATGAACCATTTCCTATTGAGCTGTTTATTCTTTCTTAAATAAAATGGGATTTAGTAGAATTGAGAGAAAAAATATATATTATGAAAAATTGCTTGATAAATGAGGTGACACTGGTTGGAAAAGTATTCTCCCTAATAAACATCACCGTAAGTTTTCCTTATTCCAAGTTGTGGTTCTTTTTTTTTTTTTTTTTTTAATATATATTTTATTGTACTTCAGGTGAAAGCTTACAGAGCAAATAGTTTCTCATGAAATAGTAGTACACATGTTGTTTTTTGACATTGGTTAACAACCCCACAACGTATTAAGCCTCTAAATTCTCAACCTTTTTTTTTGATGAAAATTACAGATGGCCAAAGATACACCGTTTCAAAAATTTCTACATTCACAGTTCAGTGACATTGACTACGCTCTTCCAACTGTGCTGTTATTCTCACTTAAGATGAAGGCTTACAGAAAAAATAGTTTTTCATTTAACAATTACTACACATGTTGCCCTATGACAATGGTTAACAATCTCACAGCACATCAAGAATATCCTTACTCCACCTTGTATTCCCTATCACCAGGGGGCTTCCTTGTCCCCTTCTGTCTTCTGGACCTTGTCAGTGGACTATTGTACCTCTTTAGTCTCATTTGTTTATTTATTTGTTTATTTATTTATTTATTTTTATTTTATTTAAACACCATTTCAAAACTTTTTACTTACACATTTAAGTGATATTGACTATGCTCTTCCAATTGTGCTGCCATTCTCGCCCAAGATGAAGGCTTACAGGACAAAACAGCCTCCCATTTAATAGTTACTACAAATGTTGCCCTATAGCAGTGGTCAACAATCTCACAATACATCGACAGTGTCCTTATTCAATTTGTGTTCCTTATCATCAGTTTCCTACTCTCCCTCTGCCTTCTGGCCCTTGTCACCGGACTCCTGTACATCGTTAGTCCCATTTAGTTTTACTGGGGTGTCCATTCCCAGGCTTAACATCGAACCTTGAAGGTAACTTCCCCTCTGAGCTGAAAGGGTGTCTGGGGGCCACACTCTCGAGGTTTCTCTAGTATTCTTTAGGCCAGTATATCTGGTCTTCTTTTTTTTTTTTTTTTTTGGGAGTTAAAATTATACTCTACATCCTACTCCAGCTCTGCCCAGAACCCTCTGTTGTGATCCTGGTCAGAGGAGTCATTGGTGGTAGCCGGGCACCATCCAGCTGTGCTGGGCTCAGTCCCGTGGAGGCCTTGGTAGCTGTGGACCATTAGTCCTTCGGACTAATCTTTTCCTAGTATCCTGTTCTCTTCGTTCTCCCTTGTTCCCGAAGGGATGAGATCAGTGGAGTATCTTAGATGGCCGCTCATAGGCTTTTAAGACCCCAGACACTACTCACCAAGGTAGAATGTAGAGCATTATCTTTATAAGTAGTGTCATGCCAATTGAGCTAGATGTTCCCCGAGATCATGGTCCCCAGAGCCCTCCGTCCAACAACTCAGTCCCTCGGGGGGTTTGGATGTGTCTATAGGGCCTCCATGACCTTTCCTTGTGCAGGTTGTGTTAGTTTCCCCTGTACTATGTACTATCTCATCTCTCACCCAAGTTACCACTTACCTATTACCTATTTAGTATTCCCCCCCCCCCTCCCATCCCTGGTAACCAACAAGGATTGTTACATTTTGCATGTGAATTTTTTCATGGGTTTTTACAATAGAGGTCTCATACAATATTTGTCCTTTTGTGATTGACTTATTTCACTCAGCATGATGTCCTCCAGTTTCCTCCATGTTATGAGATGGTTCACCGATTCATTGTTCTTTCTCATTGCATAGTACTCCATTGTGTGTATGTACCATAGTTTGTGTATCCATTCGTCTGTTGATGGACATCGAGGTTGTTTCCATCGTTTTGCTATTGTGAATAATGCTGCCATGAACATAGGTGTGCATATGTCTATTCGAGTGATGACTCTTATTTCTCTAGGATATATTCCTAGGAGTGGGATTGCTGGATCGAATGGTACGTCTATTTCTAGCTTTCTGAGGAAACGCCATATCATTTTCCAAAATGGCTGTATCATTTTGCATTCCCACCAGCAGTGTATAAGAGTTCCCGTCTCCCCGCAGCCCCTCCAACATTTGTTATTTCCAGTGTTTTTGATTCGTGCCAGTAATGCCGGGGTGAGATGGTATCTCATTGTGGTTTTAATTTGCATTTCTCTAATGGCTAGTGATCGCGAGCATTTCCTCATGTGTCTGTTGGCCATTTGAATGTCTTCCTTGGTGAAGTGTCTGTTCATTTCCTTTGCCCATTTTTTGATAGGATTGGTTGTCTTTTTGTTGTAGAGGTGTTGGATTTTCTTGTAGATTATGGAGATTAGACCTTTGTCTGACTTGTACTGTCCAAACATTTCTTCCCAGTCTGTAGGTTCTCTTTTAACTCTTTTGGTGAAATCTTTTGAAGAGCATAGATGTTTGATTTTTAGAAGATCCCAATTATCTAGTTTATCTGTTGGGTTTTTTGTGTTGTTGTTTATGGTTTGTATCCTGTTAATGCCATGTATTAAGGTCTGAAGTGTTGGTCCTATTTTTTCTTCTATGAATTTTATAGTTTGAGGCTTTATATTCAGGTCTTTGATCCATTTTGAAGTAGTTTTTGTATATGGTGTGAGGTATGGGTCCTGTTTCATTTTTCTACAAATGGATATCCAGTTTTGCCAGCACCATTTGTTAAAAAGACTGTCTTTTCCCCATTTGATGTATTTTGGGCCCTTGTCAAAAATCAGGTGACCGTAGGTGGATGGATTTACATCTGAGTTCTCAGTTCTGTTCCATTGGTCAATGTCTCTGTTGTTGTACCAGTACCAGGCTGTTTTGAGTACTGTAGCTGTATAGTAGGTTCTCAAGTCAGGTAGTGTGAGTCCTCCAACTTTATTCTTCTTCTTCAGTAGTGCTTTACTTATTCGGGGTTTCTTCCCTTTCCATATAAAGTTAATAATTAGTTTTTCCATCTCTTTGAAGAATGTTGTTGGTATTTGTATCGGAATTGCATTGTATTTGTAGATTGCTTTAGGTAGAATTGCCATTTTCACAATGTTGAGTCTGCCTATCCATGAGCATGGTATGTTTTTCCATTTATGTAGATCCCTTTGGGTTTCATGCAGCAGTGTTTTGTAGTTTTCTTTGTATAGGTCTTTTATATTCCTGGTCAGATTTATTCCTAAGTATTTTATCTTTTTAGGGGCTATTGAAAATGGTATTGATTTCCTGATCTCCTTTTCATCGTTCTCTTTACTGGTGTATAGGAATCCAACTGATTTTTGAATGTTTATCTTGTATCCTGCTACTCTGCTGAATCTTTCTATTACTTCCAGTAAATTTCTCGTGGAGTCTTTAGGGTTTTCTATGTATAGTATCATATCATCTGCAAACAGGGAGAGTTTAACTTCTTCATTACCAATTTGGATGCCCTTTATTTCTTTCTCTTGCCTTACTGCTCTAGCTAGAACTTCCAGCACAATGTTAAATAGGAGTGGTGATAAAGGGCATCCTTGTCTTTTTCCTGTTTTCAGGGGGAATGTTTTCAGCCTTTCTCCATTAAGAATGATGTTGGCTGTTGGTTTTGCATAGATGCCCTTTATTATGTTGAGAAATTTCCCTTCTATACCTATTTTATTGAGAGCTTTTATCAGGAATGGGTGTTGGAATTTGTCAAATGCCTTTTCTGCATCAATTGAGATAATCATGTGATTTTTTTCTTTCCTTTTATTTATGTGGTGGATTACGTTGATGGATTTTCTAATGTTAAACCATCCTTGCATACCTGGTATGAATCCTACTTGGTCGTGGTGGATTATTTTTTTGATATGATGCTGAATTCTATTGGCTAGAATGTTGTTCAGAATTTTTGCATCTATATTCATGAGAGATATTGGTCTGTAATTTTCTTTTTTTGTGATGTCTTTGCCTGGTTTTGGTATCCGCGTTATGCTGGCTTCAGAGAATGAATTTGGAAGTGTTGCTTCCTCTTCTATGCTCTGAAATAACTTGAGAAGAACTGGTACGAGCTCTTCTGTAAATGTTTTGTAGAATTCTCCAGTGAAGCCATCTGGGCCAGGGCTTTTTTTGGTTGGGAGTTTTTTTTATTACCTTTTCAATCTCTTCTCTTGTTATGGGTCTGTTCAGATTTTCAATATCACTTTGTTGTAGTTTGGGTAGGCCGTATGTTTCTAGAAATTTATCCATTTCCTCTAGGTTTTCAAATTTGTTGGAATATAGTTTTTCATAATATTCTGTTATAATCCTTTTTATTTCAGTTGGGTCTGTTGTAATGTCCCCCATTTCATTTCTTATTTGGGTTATTTGTGCCCTCTGCTGTTTTTCTTTTGTCAGTCTGGCCAGTGGTTTGTCGATTTTGTTGATTCTTTCTAAGAACCAACTTTTGGTTTTGTTGATTCTTTCTATTGTTTTTCTGTTCTCTATTTCATTGATTTCTGCTCTGATCTTTACTATTTCCTTTCTTCCGGTGGTTGTAGGCTTTTTTTGTTGTTCTCTTTCTATTTGTTTGAGTTCTGTAGTTAATGTTTTGATTTTGTCCCTTTCTTCTTTTTTGATATGTGCATCTATTGCTATAAATTGTCCTCTGAGGACTGCCTTTGCTGTGTCCCAAAGGTTTTGGTATGATGTGTTTTCATTTTCATTTGATTCTAGGAATTTTTTAATTCCATCTCTGATTTCTTCTATTACCCATTGATGTGTAAGCAGATTATTATTCAGTTTCCATGTGTTTGATTTTTTTTCCTTGCTCTTTCTAGTGTTAATTTCTACCTTGATGGCATTGTGGTCAGAGAAGATACTGTGAATTATCTCAGCATTTTGGATCTTGTTGAGGATTGCTCTGTGGCCTAAGATGTGGTCTATTCTGGAGAACGTTCCATGTGCATTGGAAAAGAATGTGTACTTTGCAGCGGTTGGATGGAGTGTTCTATATATGTCTATGAGGTCCAGTTGGCTGATTGTGTCCTTTAGGTCTTCTGTATCTTTGCTGAGTTTCTTTTTAGTTGTTCTGTCCTTTACTGAGAGTGGTGTGTTGAAGTCTCCTACTATTATTGTGGAACTGTCAATTTCTCTTTTCAGTGCTGTTAGAGTTTTTTTTTATGTATTTTGGAGCCCTGTCATTGGGTGCATAGATATTTATTGTGGTTATGTCTTCATGATGGATCATCCCCTTAATCATTATATAGTGTCTTTCTTTGTCTTTTATGGTAGATTTTGTTTTAAAGTCTATTTTATCTGAGATTAGAATTGCCACTCCTGCTCTTTTTTGATAGTTGTTAGCTTGATATATTTTTTTCCAACCTTTGATTTTTAATAAATTCACATCTTTGTTTCTAAGATGTGTCTCTTGTAGACAGCAAATAGATGGATCCTGTTTTCTTATCCATTCTGCCACTCTCCGTCGCTTTATGGGTGCATTGAGTCCATTTACGTTCAGTGTAATTATTGATAGATGTGAGTTTGTTGCTGTCATTTTGTAGTGCTTTTTTTTGTGATGCTGAAGTTTTCTTTGTTCTTCTTACTCTCTTGTGCTGAGTTCCTTTTGTTTGTGGATTTTGTGTTCATTTCTTTTGTTTTTGTAGGTTTTGTTTTTGTTGAGACTTTATGTTTTTCGTCTTTATTTTTATGAGTTGGTTTGTTAACTTTTTTTGTGGTTACCATGAATTTTACCCTTATCTTTATAATTTTGAAGCAGTCTACCGTTACTTGGTATCGCCTTGCCTTCTTCTCCTTTCGAAGGTTCTATACCTATGCCGTTTGTTCCCTCTTTCATTGTTTTGATGTTGTTGTCATCCTTTGATTGATTTCTCTGATTCCCTGTTGTATATCTTTTGTTTTTGGAAAGTCGTCTGTAGTTCAGTTCCTAGAATGGTATCTGGTTCATGTTAACCTGCGTCCTAGGTCCTAGGTCCTGCCTGAGGGCTGAAGCTGTTTGTCCTCAGATCGAAGAACTCCCTTTAATAATTCTTGTAAGTTTGGTTTGACTTTTGCATATTCCTTTAGTTTCTGTTTATCTGGAAATGACCTAATTTCACCATCAAATCTGAATGAGAGTTTTGCAGGATATTTTATTCTTGGCTGAAAATTTTTTTCTTTCAAGATTTTATATATGTCATCCCATTGCCTTCTTGCCTGCATGGTTTCTGCTGAATAATCTGAGCTTAGTCTTATTGTTTCTCCTCTGTATGTGACTTCTTGTTTTTCACGAGCTGCTCTCAGGATTCTTTGTTTGTCTTTAGTTTTAGCGAGTGTGAATATGATATGTCTTGGTGATTTTCTTTTGGGGTCTCTTCTATATGGGGTTCGTTGAGCTTCTTGGATGACCAGCTTTTCATCTTTCATGATATTGGGAAAGTTTTCTGTCAGCAGTTCGTCAATGATCCTCTCTGTGTTTTCTGTTTTCTCCCCCTGTTCTGGGATGCCAATCACTCGTAAGTTTTTGCTTTTAATTGTGTCCCACATAACTCTCAGGGTCTCTTCATTTTTCTTTGTTCTTTTTTCTGAGTTTTCCTGAAACAGAGTTGTATCCAAGTGTTTGTCTTCAGTTCCACTGATCCTGTCTTCCATGGTTTCAAATCTACTTCTCAGCCCTTCTATGACACCGTCCATTTCTGAAATCTTGTTGTTTATCTTTTGGATTTCTAATTGTTGTTTTTGTATAATTTCGAGTTGTGAATTTATTTTGGCATTTTGTTCTTGCATCATCTTCCTGAATTCTTCCAATTTTTTGTCTGTATTTTCCATAAATTTGTCTATTTTTTCCTCATGTTTGTCAGCTTTTTGCCTCAGTTTTTGGAAAATTCCGAGTATTAGTGATTTGAGTTCCGTATCAGGTACTTCTAGTGCATTTTCTTCCACAGGAGAGTTATCTGGTGTTTTAATTTGGACGCCTATTGGAGCCATCTTGTCTTGTTTTTGTAAATGTTTTGATATTGTTTGCTGTTTTCGGGGCATTCAGTAGATATTTCTCTCGTTTATTGATTGTAGATTTTTTTTTTTTCGTTCTTGTGGTACAGCTGGGCAGATCTAGTTGAGGAGGAGCCACTGGGATGGGTTGCTTGTGGCACTCACCGCAGCCACCAGGACGGTCGGTAGTCAGTGCTGGGCAGGTTCCAATAGGGCGTGCCTGCACCGCTTGGTGATGTGATGTCTAGTGCACGGTGCAGGTAGGTAGGGTGCAGCGGGAAGATGGTTATGTGTGAAGCTAAGCTGGATATGGGGGAGAGGAGAGAGGAGGAGGAGCAAAAAGCGTACAAACATAAAAGAATGCTAGGGGAGCTTGTCGTTGGAATGTACAGATGAGAGACTATGGGATGGAGGAAACCAGAAGGGGGAAGAGAAAGAAAAGGAAAGAATGACCAAATAAAAATCAGAAAAGTTAAAGAACTGCAAAGTTCCCAGGGATCCCACCGATGCAGCTATGAGGTCTGGGGGAGTCGGTCTCAATTTTCACAGCTGAGCCTGGCCAGAAGGTACAGAGGCATACATCACCTGGTATTCAGGGATCAGAAAGAGAAGGAAGAGATAGAGAGACAAGAAATTAAGAAATGAAGAAAGACAAAAGAGAAAAAGAGGTAAAAGATGACAAAACTAATCAAAAAAGGAAGAAAAATAAAATTGAGAAAAAAAAAAAAGGGCAACACCAGCAGTCAGTGCCTACAAATGGGACCCAGAGAGCCCCCACTCAGGGGCGCGAATTCCAAGAAGCCGGTAGTCTCGGGGTTAAGTGACCGTGGCCACGGGAAGCAGAGGGGCCAACGAACAAAGGCCCCAGGATCCCACCCGCGCGGGAGCCCAGACCTGGAAACAGCCACATGTCCGCATGCAGCCCTACAGCCCCGCAGGAGAGAGCAGAGACAGCACTCGGAACCAGGCACCCAGGCAAAAGGAGGGGGAGGCGGCAGAAAAAGGTTCGCTAGCGGCCAGCACACGGCTCCCAGAAAGCCCCCAGCCCGGGCGCGCGGAATCCAAGCACCGGCGCCCCCCAGCTCAGGGACTCCGGCCACGGAAAGCAGAGGGACGAACGAACTAAGGCCCCGGGATCCCACCCACGCGGGAGCCCAGACCTAGAAACAGCCACACGCCCGCACGCAGCCCTACAGCCCCGCAGGAGAGAGCAGAGACGGCACTCGGAACCAGGCACCCAGGCAAAAGGAGGGGTAGGCGGCAGAGAAAGGTTCGCTAGCTGCCAGCAAACGGCTCCCAGAAAGCCGCCAGCCCAGGCGCGCGGAATCCAAGCACCAGCACCCCCCAGCCCAGGGACCCTGGCCACGGAAAGCAGGGGATCCCCAGCTGAGGCGGAGAGGGGTGGGTGGTGGGAGAGCGCGCACCGCAGTTTACCGGTCGTTCTGTCTCCGACCAGATGCTCTGCAAGGATCTTTTGTATTTCTAATCGTTGGTTTCGTATAATTTCTAGCTGACAGTTTATTTTGACATTTTTTTGCTGCATTATTTTGCTGAATTCTTCCATTTATTTCCTGTATTTTCCGTGAATTTCTCTGCCTTTTTCATGGATTTGTCTATTTTTTTCTCATTTTTGTCTGCTTTTTGCTTCAACTCTTGGATAATTCTGAGTATTAGAGAGTTGAGTTCCTCATCAGGTAGTTCCTGTGCCTTTTCTTCTAGTGGAAAGTCATCTGGTGTTTTTTTTTTGGACGCCTACTGGAACCATCCTGTCCTGTTTTTGTTAATATTTTGATATTGTCTGCTGTCTTTGGGCAATCAGTAGTTATTTTTATCATTTATTTATTGTAAATTTGTTTGTTTTGTAATTTTTTTTTTTAATTTGGCTATGTCTGAGTAGGCAGACTGTGTTTTTGTTGTTTTCTCGTCTGTGGGCATGATACTTTTCACCTCCTTCTCCACCTTGCAGGGTCAGTAACTCAGATATGGTACAGCAGGCCAGGTCTAGCTAAAGAGGAGTTGCTGGGATGGGTTGTTTGTGGCACTTACTACAGCCACTGGGCGGGTTGGTAATCAGTGCAGGGCAGGTTCTGGTAGGCTGTTCCTGTGCTGCTTGATGGTATGATGTTAAGTGCATGGTGCAGGTAGGCAGGATGGATTGGGGAGATTGTGATGTGTGGAGTTCAGTTTGGTATCAGAAAGAAGAGAGAGGAACAGGAGCCAAAAACATACAAACAAAAAAGAGTGCTAGAGGAGCAGAGATGAGAAACTGTGTAATGGGGAAAAACAAAAAAGGATAGAAGAAGAAAAGAAAAGAATGAATAAATAAAACTGAGAAAGAAAAAAGAACAGCAAATCTCCTAGGTATCCCATTGGTTTGGCTACGAGGTCTGGCGAAGTTATTCCCAGGTGTTGAAGTACAGCCTGACTAGGAGGCATAGAGGTGTCACTCAGCACCAGGTATTCAGGGGAGAGGAAGAGAAAGAAGGTTTAGAGAGATGAGAAACTGAGTAATGAATAAAAACCAAAAGGGAAAAAGAGGGAAAAGAAAACAAAACAAGTTATAAAAAAGGAACAAGAAAAATTCCCCCCCAAAACAAACAAACAAACAAACAAAAACACAAAAAAAGTAATACCCTTAGGTATCCGTCTGCACTTCTGTGCAAGCTGAGGGAGTAGGTCCCAAGCTTCGCATCACTGCCCGGCCAGAACAGGCTCTCAATTCGAGAAAAGAAAAAGAAAACAAACAAACAATTGAAAATAAACAAAAGCCCCTGGATCCCACCAGTGTGGCAGCACAGACCAGGAAGCAGTTCCACACTCAAGCAGAGCTCCACAGCCCCTCAAGAAGAAGCAAAGATGGCATGCGGAGGCAGGTATTTGAGTGAAATGAGGGGGAGGTGGTGTGAGGTAAGGAAGAGATCAAAAGAAGTGGAAAAAAGCAACACCAGCAGCCAGCAAATGGCACTGAGGGAGTCGGCCAGTGTGGACAGGTGGAATCCAAGCAGCCAGTGCCTCCTGGCCAAGAGAATGTGGCTGCAGGAAGCAGAGGAGGCCGAGTGAGGGTGAAGAAGGGTGTGGGGTGGGAAAGAGTATATCGCCAGTTACCGGTTGTTCTGTCTCCTGCTGGAAGCTCCATGAAGCTGCTTTCTCATACCTCCTTTTTGCTGGTCTCTGATAGGAGTCCAAGATGGCAGATCCATGCTGTGTTAGCTGATAGAGGACCTCTCCATGTGTGTCTCCCTGCTCTTTGTTTTCTGTCAGTTTCTTATTACATTTGGTGCTTGGCTGAGTTCTTTATTTCTTCATTTGATGTTGAAGGTTTCAGGATTGCTGTTTTCTCTTTTTGCCTTAGTTTTTCGGATCTTTGCTGTGGAGGGACAGCATGGTGCTTCTGTCTAGAGCGCCATGTTGCTGGAAGTCCTTCTTCCTTTATTGACTGTAGATTTGTTTGTTTCATCTTCCTTTTTTGTTTTATTTGGTTATGTCTGAGCAGGTGTGCTGTGCATTCTTTGTTGTTTGCTTGTCTGTGGGTACGATTCTTTTCACCTCCTTCTCCAATGGGTAGGGTCAGTCCCTCAGGGATGGTACAACAGGGCAGGTCCAGCTGAAGGAGAGTTGCTGGGGTAGGTTGTTTGTGGCATATACCAGGGCTGACAGTGCGGACTGAGAAGTAGTGCAGGGCAGGTTCCAGTAGGCCCTGCCTTTGCTGCTTGGGAGTATGATGTTCAGTGTACAGTGTAGGTAGGTAGAAGGAGGGGGTCGATTATGATGTGTGGAGCTAAGATCAGTACGGGAAAGATGAGAGAGGGGAGAGAGGAACAGGGGCCAAACACATACACACAAACAAAAAAGAGTGCTAAGGGAGCTTGCTATTGGAGTGGAGAGATGAGAGACTGAGAAATGGGGAAAAACAAAAATAAAAAAAAGAAAAAGGGTAAAGGAAAAAATGAATAAATTGAGAAACTGGAGATGAAGAAAGACAAAAAGGGAATAAGAGAGAGAAGAAAACAAAACAAAGAAGCAAAAAAGAACTGCCCCTAGGGATGTCCCTGTGTGTCTGCACAGAGTAAGGGAGTAGCTTTCAAGCTTCATGGTACTGCCCAGCTAGAAGGGGCTCCCAAACCAAGAAAACAAACAAACAAATCAGAACAGAACAAATGAGAACAAACAAAGAAACAAAAAAGCCCCAGAGGTCCCATCATCGTGGTTGCACGGGCCGGGAAGCAGTTTCACAGTCGAGCAGTGTCTCGCATCCTTTCAGGAAGAAGCAAAGATAGCGCATGGAGCCAGGTATTTTAGAGAAAGGAGGGGGAGGTGGTGAGAGGTAAGAAAGAAATCTAAAGAAGCAGAAAAAAGTAACACCAGCAGCCAACAAAAGGCACTCAGGGAGCCAGCCAGTGTGGGCAAGTGGAATCCAAGTGACACCAGGATGAAGAGACTGTGGCTGCAGGAAGCAGAGGAGGCTAAGTAGGGGTGAAGAATGGTGGGGGTGGGAAAGCCTATATCACTGGTTACTGGTTGTTCTGTCTCCTGCTTTCTTGTACACCCTGTTTGCTGATCTCTGTTAGGAGTCCAAGATGGTGGGTTCTTGCTGTGGTAGCTGATAGGGGACCTTTGCACGTATCTCTCCTCGCTCTCTGTTCTTGGTCAGTTTCTTATTCCATTCAGTGCTTCGCTGAGTTGTTTATCTCTTCTTTTGATTCTTAGGGTTTCGGGATTGACGTGTGACTCTGTTTGACTTAGTTTTTCTGATCTTTGCTGTGGAGGGACAGTGTGGAGCTTCTGACTATAGCGCTATGTTGCCTGGAAGTCCCAGCTTTTGGTCTTGTTAACTCTTTCAATTGTTTTTCTATTCTCTATTTCATTTAATTCTACTCTAATTGGTATTATTTCCTTTCTTCTGGTACCTGAGAGTTTCTTTAGCTGCTCTCTTTCTATTTGTTCAAGTTGTAGAGTTAATGTTTTGATTTTGGCCCTGTCTTCTTTTTGGATGTGTGCATTTATTGTTATAAATTGACCTCTGAGCAGTGATTTTGCTGTATCCCAAAGGTTCTGGTAGGATGTGTTTTCATTCTCATTTGATTCTGTGAATTTCTTTATTCTGTCCTTACTTTCTTCTATAACCCAGTAGTTTTCGAGGAAGGTATTGTTCAGTTTCCATGTATTTGATTTTTTTTTGTTGCCTTTTCTGTTATTGATTTCTACTTTTATGGCTTTATGATCAGAAAAGATGCTGTCTTAGGCTGGGTTCTCTAGAGAAGCAAAACCAGTAAAGTGTATAAATACATATATATATATAAATATAGATTATATCAAGGAAACAGGTCATGCGATTGTAGAAGCTAGAACGTCCCAAGTCTGTGGATCAGGGTAGAGGCCTCTCCCAAGTCACACAGCTGCAGAAGCTGGCAAGCCCAAGATCAGAAGGTCAGAGAGCAGGGCTCCCTCTCACAGGCTGTGCAGATCGACGAATCCCAGGTTCGGCAGATAAGCTGACAGCTCAAGTCCCAAGAACGGGAGATTAGACGACAGGAAGCAGACGCAGGATCCAGAGAGAGCAAAAAGCCAGAACGTCTGCTTATATACAGATGCAGGCCACACCCCCAAGGAGTCTCCCTTTCTTCTGATTGGCTACTCACGGTATATTCAATCATGGGAGTGATTATATTAAAACACGGAGAATCATGGCCCAGCCAAGTTGACACACAATCTTAACCAGCACAGATGCTTTGTAATATTTTGATGCTTTGGATTCTGTTAAGGCTTCTTTTATGGCCTAATATGTGGTCTATTCTGAGAATGTTACGTGTGCATTGGAGAAGAAAGTATACTTGCCTGCGTTTGGGTGGAGTGTTCCGTATATGTCTATGAGATCAAGTTGGTTGGTTGTGGCACTTAGATCTTCCCTGTCTTTATTGAGCTTCTTTCTGGATGTTTAGTCTTTCACCGAAAGTGGTGTGTTGAAGTCTCCTACTATTACTGCAGAGCTTGTCTATCTCTCTTTTCAATGCTGTTAAAGTTTGTTTTATGTATTTTGGAGCTCCGTCACTGAGTGCTTAAATTTTATATATTATAGTTATGTCTTCATGGTGTATTGACCCTTTGATCAGTGTATAGTGTCCTTCTTATTCTTTGTGGTGGATTTTACTTTAAAGTCTGTTTTGTCAGAGATTAATATTGCCACTTCTGCTGTTTTTTGATTTTTGTTTGCTTATATATTTTTTCCACCCATTTAGTTGTAGTTTGTTTGTATCTTTAAGTCTAAAGTGTGTCTGTTGTAAGCAGCATGTAGATGAATCACATTTTTTAATACATTCTGCCACTCTCTGTCTCTTTATTGGTGCATTTGGTCCATTTACATTCAGTGTAATTATTGATAGGTTTAAGTTTAGTGCTATCATTTTGATTTTTTTTTCTGTATTGTTAACTGTTTCTTTGTTCCACTTAATTTTCTGTGCTGAGTCATTTTTCTTTATGTAGTTTCTTTTCATCATTGTTGATTTTGTATTTGCTAAGTCTTTTTTTTTTTTCTTGTTTTTTGTTTTGGTATGTAGGATTGTTAGTTTTCTTTGTGGTTACCTTAAGATTTACCTGTATTTTTCTAAGTTTAAACCCACCTTTTATTACTTTATATCGCCTTGACTTCCTCTCCGTATGAAAGATCTATGACTATATTTTTTTAGACCTTTTTTTGTTTAATGTTGTCATCTTTTACATATTGATGTTCTGTTTCCCTATTTATAGTGTTTTAGTTTTGATTTATTTTTGTGACTTCCCTCTCTGGGTTTATATGTGTTTGCTCTGTCCTGTGTTCTAGTCTTGGGTTATTATCTGATGATATTGATTAGCTAACCAGATTACTCCCTTTAGTATTTCTTGTAATTTTGGTTTGGTTTTTGCAAATTCCCTAAACTTCTGTTTATCTGGAAATGCCCTAATTTCACCATCATATTTGAGAGACAGTTTTGCTCGATATATAGTTCTTGGCTGGCAGTTTTTTTCCTTCAAGTCTTTATATATGTCATCCCATTGCCTTCTTGCCTGTGTGGTTTCTGCTGAGTAGTCCGAGCTTAGTCTTATTGACTCTCCTTTGTAGATGACTTTTCGTTTATTCTTAGCCACTCTTATAATTCTCTCTTTATTTTGGTTTTGGCAAGTTTGATTATACTATGTCATGGTGACTTTCTTTTGGGATCTACCTTGTGTGGGGTTCAATGAGCATCTTGAATGGATATCTTGTCATCTTTCACGCTATCAGGGAAGTTTTCTGCCAACGAATCTTCAACAATTCTCTCTGTATTTTCTGTTATCCTCCCCTTTTCTGGTACTCCAGTCACTCATAGGTTATTCCTCTTGATAGAGTCCCACATATTTCTTAGGGTTTATTCATGGTTTAAAATTCTTGTATCTGATTTTTTCTCAGATAAATTGGTGTCAAGTGCTTTATCTTCAATCTCAGTAAATTCTGACTTCTATTGCCTTAATTCTGCTCCTATGACTTTCTATTGAGTTGTCTAATTCTGAAATCTAATCTTCTGGATTTCTGTTTCCTGTCTCTCTATGGATTCTTGCAGCTTGTTAAATTTGTCATTATGCTCTTTTCTAATCTTAAGTTCCTCTATTGCTTTGTCTGTGTGTTCCTTGACTTGTTCTGCGTTTGCATGATCTCCTTCCTGATGTCTTGAAGAGTTCTGTGTAATAATCTTTTGTATTCTACCTCTGATAATTACAAGAAATTCTCTTCCTCAGGAAGATTTCTTGATTATTTGTTCTGGGAGCTTGCTGAAGCCATCATGATCTGCCGCTTTATGTAATTTGATATTCACCATTGTCTCCAAGCCATCAATATGTTATTATATTTATTTATTTTATATTTTCTTACTGTGTCCTAGCTTCTTGTTTTGTTTTGTTTTGATATGCCTAGATAGGCTGCTTGTGTGATCTAACTTGATTATTGGTGCCTTTGAAGTTGTAAGATCCTGTCACCAGGAGGTTAGGTATACGATCCCAGGAGTCTATGTACTTTTCTTGTATGGATTCAGCTCAGGTGTCCAGTTTCGGTCACCAAGTGTGTTGTATAGGTCCTCACCTATAGTCCTAGACGGGAAGGGGTGATTGGAGTAGGCACAGGTATCTGGCTGCAGTAGGTGGTCATGATCCTAGCAAGGCAAGGGGCTGAGGGTGGCCCTGAGTGCTTGGGAGGAAAGAGTGTCCCTGTTTCCTAGAGTGCATAGGTGGGTGGGTTTTGTAGCCAGACTATGGGTACTTAGTGCTGTTGGCTTTAAGGACTGGGAGGCACCACTTATTCTTGGACCCCTGTTGCAGGTGACTAGGTGGTATGGGTGGAGCCACTCATCCTCATGCCCCTGATGTGGGTAGGTGAGGACCCCGCTTCATGGCCAGAGTGGTGGCAAATGTCATAAACCTACCATTTCACTGTATAGCTGATACATTTGTAGTTAGGCTTCGGGTATATACCCTTTTGTATTGTGCTAATGAGTGCCTATACTGTTGAAATGGGCCCACTCAGGTCTATGCAGGGTGAAAGGCATTCAAAGTACATGGATCCCTTATGCCTGTTCCTAGCAAAAGAGCTGTGCCTGCCCTGAGTTCCCAGCTTAGGTGAGCTGGCAGATTATTTTTTTCTGTTTATTAATTTATTCCCTCTCCAAGGCTGGAAGAATGGCTCAGGGCATATGACAAGTCGTATTTCTGGCCCAGGGGGCATGGCTATTGCTGAAGCCAGCCTGGGATCTGGTTCAGAGTGGGGAAGAGGCAGGTAAATGGGAGACAGGTTCTTCCCAAAGTGGGTGTTTTTTGATCCGCATGGTGGGTTAGACACGTGTACTTATCTTTCGCTGAATGAGTGCTGCTTTTCACTGGTTCTGGAGGCTTGAGGAGACTCTCTGCTGCTCAGTCTCTCCTGATGTGGAAGACACGTCCCGAACGCCACTGCTTGCCTCACTGCAGGTGCCAGCCTACCTGACCTGCAGGGTGCCGGTTCCTGCTGGGTCAGGTTTGGCAATTGCTTGCTGCTTCTGAACTGTCTCTCCCTCTTCCTGCCACTCAGTCTGATTCTTCAACTTTGCCTTTGATGTTCAGGGCTCCTAGATTGTCATGTATAATTGATTCACTTGTTTCTTCAGGTCTTTGTTGTAAGAGGGACCACAGGAAGTGTCTGACTCTTCTGCTATTGTGGCCCCACCCTCACAGCTAGTTTTTATAATGTGTAAAAAATTAGCATAGCATGCCTATGACATATCTTGGGGGGAGGGTGAGGTTAGCCAAAAAAAATGGATAACATGTTTGTTATTTGCATAAAAATATGGTATATTTATCAATAAAAATCTTATCATCAGTAAACAGGGTACTAACTTTCATATGGAAAGAATTAAAAAAAATATAAATAACAAATAAAAATAATGCCCTACAAAGCAATGAATAGACAGATGAGTTTATAGTTGTGTTTGGATTACAGAATTTTTTTCAGAATTTTGGCTTTGTTCAAAATAAAATATTTCCATTTTTGAAAGCAAAAAAAAAAAACACTACTTGTTTTTCAATTATTTGTTTAACTTTTGTTAAACAAGTACATAAACATACATGGAGAACATTGGTTAGTATATAAATATACGAAATGTCTGTATACCAATATTGAGAAACATAAAACATTTTTCAGTGACTGACCAACTTTCCATGTACCATTAAAAGCAGAGTCCATCAGTTATGTCAATGGTTAATATTTTATATCTCTAAAGTACAACATCAACTTTAGAGTGGTCTTGTCTATATTCTTACATCTTTCAGTTTCCCTTACCCTGACCATGCTCTGGGCAGCACCTCTGGGCTCCAACAATGTGGAAAGCAAGATCTCCAGTATTGATGGGGGCACAGTTCATAATCCCTTGGCAGCCATTATGTCTTGAACAAAATGGAAACTTTGTGACAGCATTATATATTTAGACAAATTTTCATATAAGTTGTCAGGTCCTTCTGATAGTACCCCAGTTAAAAGTTGAGTTGTAGAAATTAGGAAAATTTTGTTGACAGCAGAAAGGTAAAAGAGAGTGCTATATTAATTTCCTTGGGGCTACTGCTATTGCAGTTCAAGATCCTTTTCAAGTGTAGAATCTGGAGGCTTACTATCTTTGAGTACAGAACCTTTTTTTCTGAATTAGCCATATGTTTTTAATCTTTTATATTTTAAAAAAGTACTTGAGGTTTTACAATATTTCTATTATACTTATATTTCTAGTTTTTGGTTGTTCTGTTTTTCTCCCTGAAATTACATGCATTTTTTCTTCACTATGATTTTTCAGTGATTACTTTTCCTTTAAAGAACAAACTGTCAAATCCTTTGCTGCTTGACTCATAGGGGTGAATAATAGGTTATAGAGAGTTTTATTTGGTAGGTTACAAATCTAGTTCAAATCCACCCCAAGCCTGTAATGACCGAAAGCTGTTACTGTCTGATGGTTGTTTTGGTGTCTTGCCAGAAAAAGATTGGTGAAGTCAGACTAACTGTTACTTTAATGATATGTGCAGTGACAAAACAAGAATATTGCACTGTTGACCTTGTTACTGGTATTTTGAAAAGACAAACATTGTAATGAATTTAGATTGCCCTTCCTTCTTGTGTGGAGATACAAACTTTTCAGGTTAGTGTTTAAAGCTGGCTTATAGGGAACTGCAAGGTCACCTAATGACTTGGTTCAGTGGATATATAAATTAATTCTGTAATTCAGTCATTATGGAAACCTCTTATACAATCATATCTCTTAATCTGGTGCAAAAAGTAGAAAGTTAATTGCAGGAGTCTTGCAAATAATAAAGAAATTTCATGATCCCATCAATATTTAATTGCACTTTTCTGGCCACACCTACCCGGTCACCCTAAGAAACTCATTTATATTTTTACCCATTGAATCACATTTACATTGCTTCCCAATGAAAAGCACTTTTACCTGACTGGTTTTCTTGAAAATCTTTTCCTCAATGCTTTCAAATAGCCAGGTTAACCCTAATGTTACATTAACCCATTATAAAAATTTAATACTCATAATACCTGGAAATATAGTTGTATTCATTTTAAACTTATCCTATGCCTTTAAAGAAAAATTTCAAATATATGAAACATACTAAGTTTCATATTTTTTATTCACTGGGAAGTAAAATAGAAAATGGGATATATTCTCTGTATCAGTTAGCACTTTTTAATTTTATTTATTTATTTTATTCTTTTTTTATTTTATTAATGCATACAATACAAGTTTGGCACTTTTTTTAAAAGGAGATTTTCATGGTCTGACTGGCACTTTATAAGTCTAAGGATTAAAATTGCAATGCTGTTCCAGATAATGTGAAAAAAATCTGATGTGAAAAAACTGCTTATACCTTGGCACTGGCTTAATAAAAATAAGGGTGAGGTGTTTTAACTGCATTAATATATATTTGAAGAAGACATGCAGATGTAGATTTAAATCTACTAACGCTGACTGTGTAGGAGGAAAATGGATCCTGATCTCTGGCCGTATTGATTTAACATGTAGGCCCTGAAAGTGCAAACTAAGATGACAAATCCCAGAGTTCAAGTACACTTTGATCTTTGCTCTCAGCAGTGCTAAACTTCGCTGTTGTTTCACTTGAACTGTTGCCCTCCAGTTGATTCCGACTCACAGCGACCCTATAGGACAGAGTAGAACTGCCCCATAGGGTTTCCAAGGAGCTTTGAATTGCTAATCTTTTGGTTAGCAGCCGAACTTTTAACCACTGTGCCACCAGGGCTCCATTTCACCTGGAGAAACAAGGAAAAGAAAAGAAAGGGAAAAAAAGGTTAATATGAAAACTTACTTTATATTAAACCACTTCCTGCGTTGATGGTCTTTTGCAGTCTGAAATTTACATCCTTCATGCATTTTCTTTATGCATTAAAAAGGAAAAATAAAACTTGATTTGTGAAGCAAACAAATAAAGACAAAAAATGAGAATTTTTTATTTTGGTGTGAATTGCACAGGCATTATGATGAAGTTAAAACACAGAGGTTAATTGAAAAATGAGATAAGCAAAGCCCCTTGAAGGTCTCTGAAAAATTTTGCACGGCAGCATTGACAGTCTACAAACATCAGGCACTAAAACCTACTCCGAACTGCTGGAGATTAAAAAACAAACAAACAAAAAGCTAAAGTTAATTGTGTTTCTGTTCCTTCCACCTCATTTCAGCCCATTTGTAACTGGGAAAAGTCATTCTGTCTAATTTGCATTAATACACCTCTATGGAAAAATAACTTAGTGAATTTGATTTTTGTTTTTGAAATTATGGACATCCTTAAAACATCTACCACAGTCCCCAAATGTAAAATTGCTTGTGAAATTCTTGGATGACAATTTCCAAATTCTCCTAAGATGCCTTTAAATTACCAATGTTACTAAAAATAGTTAATGTGTATTAACCCAAATCTATCCCTGACAAGTCAATCCCGACTCATAGGAACCCTACAGGGCAGAGTAGACCTGCCCCATAGGGTTTCCAAGGAGCGGCTGGTGGATTGGAACTGCCAACCTTTTGGTTAGCAGCAGAGCTTTTAACCACTACACCACCAGGGCTCCCCAACATATATTGAAGGCATCCTAAATGCCAAAGCCTGTGCTAAGTGCCCCCGTGTGGATTATTTCATTTAATCATTTCATTTAATCTTCACAACAACCCCATGATGTAGATTTTTTCACTATCCGCGTTTCACAGATGAGGAAGCAGAGGTTTAGAGAGTTTTAAGTAGCAAGCTTAAGATTTTATTAGTGAGTGTTAGAGCTGAGACTCAAACCCATGCAACCGGACTTCAAATTCATAACTACTATTCTAATTTGATGATACCATTAATATACTTATCTTGATTTTAATTTAACAGATAAAATAATTATCAATTAAACTGCCATTTCTTCATATCAACATGAAAAGAAAATATCAGTGCAATATCATGTCATTGGCTCGTTTACTCATGTTTCTTTCAGGGCAGCTTTGCCATGAAGCTCACATTCTCATTTCTGTTACTTAATGGAAATGTATTTAGGTTTCTTCTGTTCAACAGTAAAACAGATGAAAATCTGAATAATGTCAGTTGTTTTGTCTCTAGTGCAAAACTAAGCTAAAAGGTGTTAGTATTTTCAAGGGAGTGTTTTTTTGTTTTTATATTCGTGCAAAAGATCTGATCACATTTATGTCTCCGGATATGCTTGATGTCATGTTTTCTGTCGAATGGTATGGAAATATTATCTTGATTGCTGTTAATTGACAGACTTGGAGCAGAAGCTGAATCTATTCAAAACCATTTATATTAATAGGTGCACTTATCCACAGAGGCCTTTATTTTCAAAGCATTGGGCTCATAGCGCCCTTTTGTGCCTCTTTCTGGTGCTAAAGTGTTCATAATGATGAGGAGCATCTGGCCAGAAACTATTTGTCATGGATTGAATTGTATCCCCCCAAAAGTGTGTGTAGCACCTTGGCTAGGTCATGATTACCAGTATTGTATGATTGTGTTATCTGATGTGATTTCCTTACCTGTTGTAAATTCTACCCTTATGATGAGATTATATGTGATCTCCTCATGTGTTGTAAATTCTATCACTGTGATGAGGTTATACTGATGAGGTTGACAAGATCAGTGTCTTAATGCAGTCTCTTTTGAGACATAAAAGACAGAAGCGAGCAGAGACACATGGGAACCTCATACCACCAAGAAAGCAGTGCCGGGAGTAGAGCGTGTCCTTTGGACCTGAGGTTCCTGCGCAGAGAAGCTCCCAGACCAAAGGAAGACTGATGACATGGACTTTCCTCCAGAGCCTATGGAGAAAGCATTCCCCTGGAGCTGATGCCCTGAATTTGGACTTCTAGCCTACTGGACTGTGAGAGAATAAATTTCTCTTTGTAAAGCCATCCACTTGTGGTATTTCTGTTGGAGCAGCACTAGATGACTGAGACACTGTTGTTTCTCATTAAAAGGACATGTCTCTGAAGCTTTTGGGGATTCTCTGTGCTGAACAATGCAGACTCTAAGCATTTTTCCATTTTCATAATCTGTAAATGTTTGTTGCTGCTACTGCTTCTAGCCTAAGGTACATGCTTGCTGTTTCTCAGCTTCTGAGCTTTTAAATATGAGTGGGAATGCAGTCAGTGGCTGCACGTCCTTCTTTTGTTTGGACATTTTGGTTTCTCTGCCTTTTCTATTGTCTGCCATAAATAAATATTCTACAATAATAAAAGTGGCAAATACCCTCACAGACAATCACTTGGGGTAAGTTTAAATATTTTGCATATTTAAATTCCTTCTTAGAATGGTAAATTCTTGACTTACGCCAGGTTTTTCCAAGAGATAGAAAACTGGACAGGGAGTACTGATTCCTGCTTGAGTCATAAACCTTCCTGGGCATTAGTTTCCTCATCACTGAAAAGAGGAGAATTATTTCCCTATTGCTTCCATGGGGCTCCCATGAGCTTCTCTCCAGACACTGGGGAGAATTAGGCTTACTAAATCAGTTTTTCAGCTCATTAGAAAAGATTTCTGTTTGGTGTACACAGTGTGTATTACTTTTGGCCATATGTAACTGTGCCATCTTGTCCTCTTTGGACTTTTCAACCTTCTCTGCTAGTTTCCTAGATTAAAGGAACAGGGAGATCTGCCTCCATGAAGTTTCCTCACAAACAGAATCATGTAAACACTAAACAGAGAGACAGAAAGAGAGAGGGAGGGAGAGAGAGAAAGATAGAGGAAGAGAGAAGGAAAAGGAAGGTAAAATAAAGTACACTTGTTTCTTGTAGGGCCAGTTGGATTTAGTTCTAAAACCTCGAATAAACCAAACCAAAAGCCGTTGAGTATATTCTGACTCATAGCGACTCTATAGGATAGAGTAGAACTGTTCCATAGAGCTTGCAAGGAGCAGCTGGTTGATTTGAACTGCCAACGTTTTGGTTAGCAGCCAAACTGTTAATCACTGTGCCATCGGGGCTCCAGGGATTTACTTCTAGGCATTTGAATTTATTTTTTTGCTGTAGGTATGAGTATTAGTGCTAATTTCCATTGTTGTAGCTCCTCAAGAAGGAAACCTTCAAATAAGGGCAGTTAGCATGACTTCTTCATTAAAAACAGAAAAACAAATTACTGTGAATTAAAAATGGTGCACTGTTTGCCATTACAAACAGTGGGAAGGAATGGAAGTGTACCTTTATTCATGATAAATGCAAATTAAATCTCAACCTGTGATGGTTGCGGTTGATTTTCAGAGAGAGGGGTTTTCAATAAGAAGAACAGTGCTGGCTATGAAAGTGCAGATAGCAAAAGTGGAAAACGAAATACTTTTCTGCATGAAACATGCATCAATTTCTAAGATATAGCTATAAAAGTTTTTATTTTGTTGTCGCTGTTGTTTTTTCAACCATGTCTTGGGGGGCCATGATACTTTTCCTGGTATTGCACAGTGATTGTGGACTTCTTAGGATGAAATAAGGAAAATGGTTTTCCTTCTGAGAGAATGTTCACGTACGAAAGAGCTTTAAGGGATTCCTTAGGAGGTGATAAAGGCTATGGGAAGCATGTGGGCATAAGACAGATGAGAAAAAATGGTGGACCACCTGGAGATTGACTCAGCAGGAGTAGAGCCTGTGAACCTCTGAATGATGGTGAATGGAAGTGGCTGAGGAGGCTGGTGTTTAGGAAGGGTTAGAAAAGGATTCATATTATTATATATGCAAATGTTGTCTGAATTGCTCTAAACACTTAGAGACTGAACTTACACTTCTGTTCAGTTTGTTAGCTCTAACTACATTTTTGTTTCTCTTCTCTGTTTTCTGCAAATAAGTTATATTGAGCTAACTCATTTGAAATAGAGAAATGCTAGTTCTCTGAATTAGCCAACTAACCTCATTTCAAGATCTGTTCATTTCCTGCCATGATTTTTTTAAAAACACAATGCATCCATTAAAATAGTTACTAGCTCAGATAGCCTGTAGGCACAATTTCAGTTCTTTATTTTAAAATATGATAATCTACTTAGAACACTGTGTAAGTAAATATCTAAATACACATGTATCTATTTGTTCATCTTTCCATTTATGGGAATGTAAATCTCTCTAGAAAGGAAGCTTGCTAGAATTTGAGATAAGCCAAGGCTATTACATATGTTGAAACTCCCTGTTTACTAAAAACTGAAGTAATGTAAAAAGGAGTTTAAAAAATTGTGATGAATTTCAAATGTTCATTTTCATCAAAACCAAAACCAAACCAAACCCATTGCTGTTGAGTTGCTTCTGACTCATAGCAACCCTATAGGGCAGAGTGGAACTGCCCCATAGGGTTTCCAAGGAGCAACTGGTGGATTCGAACTGCTGACCTTTGGTTAGCAGCCCAGTGCTTAACCACTATACCACCATGGCTCCATGTTTCATCAGATTAACCCAAAAATAGAGTATGGTAATAACTGTGCTATTTAAATGATGACTATAGAATTTATAAAAATGTATTGGTACACTGTATGTTGTTGTTAGGTGCCGTCAAATTGACTCTAACTCATAGTGGCCCGGTTCTGTGCCATTCTCACAACAGTAGGTTTATTTGAGCCCATTGTTGCAGCCACTGTGTCAATCCATCTCATTGAGGGTCTTCATATATATTTTTATACATACACACACACACACACACACACACACACACACACACACACACACACACACACGTTATATAATTAGGGAATTAGATATAAGTTTAAAGTTTTATGGTGAGTGTCTCTGTGACTGTTCATATTACCTTAGTAAGAAGAAATGTCAAAGTCAAAATTCCAGGCCATTTATATAACGTCCAGGGCCAAATGGAACTTCTGGTTCTCTATGAGACTGACCTTACAAAAAACCAAACCTGTTGCTGTCAAGTCCATTCCGACTCATAGCGACCCTATAGGACAGAGTAGAACTGCCTCATAGGGTTTCCAAGGAGCAACTGCTGGATTTGAACTGTGGACCTTTTAGTTAGCAGCCAAGCTCTTAACCACTGCACCACCAGGACTCCGTAGATTGACCTTACCTGGGTCATTTCAGAGGGCTTCATTAGAGTGACAGAGATTGAGCTGGATTTTGAGTTTTTGTTTAAGGAAGAATTTTTGTTTAAACAAATTTTTGTTTTGTTTAAGGTAAGAGGTCAAAGGTATCAGTAGTGGTAGCAGGAAGACCTGTGCTTGTACTTTAGGCAACCTCAGTAGCCAGGGTTCAACAGTGATGCAGTCCCTACTGGGTATGGCTGTGGGTGGCAAAGAGAGGAAATGACAGCAGTATTGGATATTGGGTTAAAATATCTGAATTCAAATCTATATATTGGAGTCAACTTAATCTCTCTGAGCCTCTATATCTTTATCTATATAGAGGGAATAGCAATTTCTGTTCTTTCTGACTCTTGAGGAAATTTGTTCTGAGTTAAAAAAGGAGTTAAAGTCATCTGAACATGCATTGTTAACACAGTGTTATTGTATTAGTTTCCTAGGGTTGCCACAACTAAGTACAAAAACTGGGTAGCTTGTAAGAATGGTTATTTATTGTCTCACAGTTCTGGAGGCTAGGAGTTGGAAATCACGTGTTGATTCCTTCGGAAGCTTTTAGGGAGAATCTCTTGTATACCTCTCTCCCAGCTTCTGTCCATTGATCCTTGGTGTTCCTTGACTTGCGGCTCCAATCTTGGCTTCTGTTGTCACATGGCCATCTTCCCTTTGTGTCTCTGTGTCTCTTCTCCTCTTTTATAAGGTTACCACTCATATTGGAGTAGAACCTACCCTACTCCAGTATGACCTCTTGTCAGCTGATAACATCTTCAAAGAACCTATTTCCAAACAAGTTCAGATTCACAGGTACTGGGGGTTAGGACTTCAACTTTTTGAGGGATACAGATCAATCTATAACAGTCATGTATACCTGTTCTTAAATGAACAAGTAGCAGTTCAAAACTCAGATAAAATTCTCAGGATCATAAGGCAAAGAAGGTCAGTATATCCATAGTCTGTGATCTTTTGCTATGAAAGTTGGTAGTAAAAAATTGAAGAGAAAAAAATTGAAACCTAGAAGTCTTCTCTTTTTTTCTTTGCTTCACTGAGGGCTTTGTATAATACAGCAAGAACTAGTCTGAAAGAACATACAAGGACACTTAAAGTTAAATAGGAATATAATGTCTTTAAAAATGAAACATGAAAACTAGCTTTCCTTTGCCAGCTAAATCCTGAATTTATTTCCCTGTGCTTCTTCTATTAGCATTGATAATTAAAGCAGTATAAGGAATGTATTGCATCTGATGTTAATAGTGTCATGCCGGCTGCTGCGGGACCCTGGGCCTGATCTCTGTCCCCTCTGCAGGTAAATCTTTGAGCTCACCTTTAAAAAGCACATTAAACATTCTGGAAGAGAATCTTTAAACTTGGGGGGGGGGGTGGTTCTCCAATGATCTCTTAAGTATCAGAAGCTCAGATTAGAGGATGACATCTTATAATCTTTTGACTACTGCCTGACCTATGTTAGTAATGAAACAGTAGAAAAAGGCTTAGGATATTACATTTCTTATTTTTTGCTTTGGGCTGACCTTGGGGATCTACTAAGGCCATAAAGAAAAGATCAGCATGCCAGAGCTGTCCATTTTTGCATTTTACACTTGCTTTTTAAATATCTAAAGTACTACATTTAATAAAAATAGCAATAATAAACTATTTTTCTAACGTTTTTCAAGTTAGTGCATGACCAAAACAACACCATTTAAGCTATAGGAGATTAAAATATATAAACTTCAGTTTCTCATTATTAGATTCACTTACATTATTTATTTCTATGATGCTTTGTAGATCCTGTTAATTTATTTTTAAACTAAACTCTTGACTTTATTAAGAGACCTGTAGTTTTTCTACTGATGGTCCTTCTTCTGTTCCAAGATCCCATTCAGGATACCACATTACATTTAATCATTATATCTTCTTAGTCTCCTTTGGTCTGTGACAGTCAGTCTTTCCTTGTTTTTAAAGACCTTGACGGTTTTGAGTAGTATTGGTCAGGTTTTTAGTAGACTAGTCCTCAATTTGAGTTTGTTTGACATTTTCCTCATAATTAGACTGGGGTTATAGGTTTTGAGGGAAGAATACCACAGAGGTGAAGAGCCCTTCTCATAGCACCATATCAGGGGCATATGATATCAACCAGACTTATCACTTTTGATGTTAACCTTTATCACTTGACCAAGCTAGTATTCTTGGAAACAAGTCATTAAGTCCAGTCCACACTGAAGGGTGAAAGGAATTAACCTCCATCTCTTGGTGGGAGGGAGTATCTACATTAATTATTTGTAATACTTCTGTAAGGATATTTATCTCATATCCCCCATTTACTTATTTATTCAACCATTCATTTATAACAGTACGGACTTAAGTATATTTGTTTTATACTTTGTGTTATAATCCAGTATTTATTTTATTGCTTTATTTTTTCTAGCTTTGGCCCTGGGGAGCTCTTTCAGGTTGACCCTTTTTGCTTTTATCTTTTAGTTGTAACTGTACCTTTTTCTAAATTTCTGGAATTATTTTCCTCACCTGTAACATTGAGAATACCTGGATACTGCATCTTTTTTTTTTTTTTTTAATAATTCTATTACAAAGTTGTCAAGGATTTCATTTTACTTGGATCCACAATTAATACCCATGGAAGCAGCAGTCAAGAAATCAAAAGATGCATTGTGTTGGGCAAATCTGCTGCAAAAGACCTCTTTAAAGTGTTGAAAAGCAAAGATGTCACCTTAAAGACTAAGATGCACCTGACCCAAGCTATGGTATTTTCAGTTGCATCATATGCATGAGTAAAGAAGACCGAAGAAGAATTGATGCCTTTGAATTTTGGTGTTGGCGAAGAATATTGAATATACCATGGACTGCCAAAAGAATGAACAAATCTGTCTCATCCAGAATGCTCCTTAGAAGCAAGGATGGCAAGACTACATCTTACATACTTTGGACATGTTATCAGGAGGGATCAGTCCCTGGAGAAGGACATCATGCTTGGTAAAGTAGAGGGTCAGCGAAAAAGAGGAAGACCTTTAACAAGATGGATTGACACAGTGGCTGCAACAATGGGCTCAAGCGTAACAACAATTGCAAGGATGGTCCTGGGCGTATTTCGTTCTGTAGTACATAGGGTCGCTATGAGTCAAAACCGACTTGATGGCACCTAACAATTACAAAGTTAAGTATATGGCGATCATTTTAGATAGAGATATCCCTTTCAATCCAGTAACCTTGAAAGTAAAAATAGAATTGAAATTGTGACTGCTTGTTCTTATCTTTGATATTACAAAGATTATTGTTCCCTTATGCCTTGTCTAAGGAGTCTGGTGGTGCAGTGGTTAAGGCGCTTGGCTGCTAACCAAAAGGTTGGAGATTTGAACTCACCAGCTGCAGTGTAGGAGAAAGACGTGGCAGTCTGCTTTAGTAAAGATTACAGCCTTGGAAACCCTATGGGGGCAGTTCTACTCTGTCCTATATGGTTGCTCAGAATTGACTCAGTGGCAAAGAGTTTATGCTTGTCTTCCTGTAAGTAGGCTTGGTATAATATAAGCTGATGGTCACTAGGGAGAAACGCAAAAACGTATACTATCCAAAGAGTATATTCATGAAGCTGTTCTTGGGAATAAGATCTTAAAACAGCAGTGGGAAATTTACCCAATGAGAAACATTTGAAATCGTTGCACTTTCCACACCAGGATCTGATCCTAGCATTCTGAAACTCTTGATTCACTATTTCTAAATCTGGAGTTTATGGAGGAGTAGCCAGCTTCAGATGTATTGTACAAGATAAACACATGAACTTGGAAATAAAGGACACTTGGATTCACGTCTAGGTTCTGCAACTTACTGGCTGTTACTAGTTTGAGAAAGTTGCTTTGTCTCTTTGAGCTTCAGTTTCCTCATCTAAAGTATGTGATGAATAACGGTACCAGATTCACGATATTGTTGTGAACACTAAATACATATATTACTTATCTATTGCTATGTAACACGTTATCCTCCCCCCCCCCCCCAAAATACACACACACACACACACACATTTGTATCATCTAATGGTTTCTATGAGTCAGAAACCTGGGCATGCCTTAGCTGGATCCTCTACTTTGTTTCTGTCATAAGACTGAAATCAAGGTGTTGTCCATGGCTGAGATCTCAACCAAAGGCTCAGTAGGGAAGAATGCACTTCCAAGCTCACTTAATGTGGTTTTTGGCAGGATTCAGTTCCTTGAGGGTTGTTGTTGGACTGAGAACCTTGATTCCTTGATAGCTGTTAGCCAGAAGCAGCCCTCAATTCTCTGCCATGTGGATCTCTTCATTATGGCCGCTTGCTTGATCAAAGCCAGCAAGCAGAGAGAGTTTGCTAGCAAGATGGAGTCACAATCTTTTGTAACCTGATAACAGATGTGACATTCCCTCAACATTGTCATATTGTATTGGCTAGAAACAAGTTAGTCAAGGTGAGGGGATCACTCCAGGCTGTGAATATCAGGAGGCATGAATCATTTGGGGCCATCTTAGAGGATGCCTGCATCAATTGGATAACACATGTAACGTACTCGGTAAAGTTCTGGGGCACTTAGTAATGACTCAAGAAATGAGAGCAATTATTGCCACCACATCATCATTCATATCAATTTATGTGCTCATTTTGCTTTTAATTCATTTCATAGTTTCAGGTTTTTTCTAAAATTAATTATGCAATAAAACTCAAACTCAAATATTCTTTAGTTCAAAATAATTTTTCCGTATATGGTCCATGACACTCAGGTAGACACTGGCTGATAATTTTGAAATATTATTATTTTTTTACATTTCTACAAGACAAAATTTATTTGCCCTGCAATCAGACAAGAATCATTTGCATTGTTAATAGTTATCCTGAAGTGTTTGAAAATGTCCTGAGTGATGATAAATAGTAAATTAAATAGCAGTTGTTAGGTGCTGTCAAGTCGATTCTGACACCTAGCTACTCCACGTACAACAAAATGAAAACACTGCCCAGTCCTGTGCAGGGCTTCAAACCTGTTCATTCTCATTCAACCCCCTGCTGAGAATTTGCATATTCATCCTAGATATACTGAATCAGAATCTACATTTTAAAAAGATGCAATTTTTCAGCAGAGTACTGAACCAGAAGTAACCAGTTCCAAGCCCTGGTCCTGCACCATTCTTAGCATCATTGTTATGTTTGAGCCCTTTGTTGCACTCACTGTGTCAACTGAAATATTCTTGCAAAGAAAATTTGAACACATCCAAGTAATTATTTAAAAAAAATTTTTGGTCCTAGACTGATATAATTAAGAACATTTTGAATACTTGGATAACACATGGCTTGATAATCTTGAAATGTGCTGGATATTAGGAGTTATATTTTTATCTCTAACTTTGTTATTGATTTGCAGGGTGCCAAATACTGAATCTTTGCTTTAATTTTATTATTATTGTAAAGGTTTAATAATGTTAATATAGTTATGCAGTTTGTGAGATAAAATGAATATAATAATTTCTGAATCATTTAGTACAAATGAAATTCTGTGGACAGGCACTAAATGAGTCTGATTTTTCTCCGTATAGTTATAAGCTCAGAGGGAAAGAAGCTGGCCCCTTTTTCAACCATATTACACATTCATGTGTATGCATATACACACACATATACACACAATCCTGAACCTCTCTCACTTTTCTTCTTCTTACTGTCCTTTGACTTAACTTTATTTAGGTTAATTCCACTATCACTCCCTTTCTGCCAAATTTATTTTAAGTGACAGTTGTTGTCCCATGTATTAGTTTTCTTTTGCTGCATCACAAATTACCACAAATTTAGTGGCTTAAAATAGGTATATTTATCAGCTTTAGTTCTGTAGGTTGAAAGTCCAGGCAGGGTTAATTGGGCCCTCTGCTCGAGGTCTCACAGGCTAAAGCCAGGGTATTGGCTGGCTGTGTTTCTGCATTTTTGGAGGCTCTGAGGGGAAAATCCACTTCCATTATCATTTAGGTGTTGGCAGAATTAAGTTCTTATGCATGTAGGACTGAAGTCCTGGTTTCCTTGCTGATTGTCATTTGGGAGCTATTCTCAACTCCTAAAAGTTCCTTGCAACATGAACTGCTCCATCTTCAAACCCAGCAATGGAAAATCCTCCTTGTATCAAATCCTTCTCACACTTCAAATCTCTTTAACCAGTAAGGGGACAGTCCCTTTTAAGGGATTACCTGATTAGGTCAGATCTACCCAGAATAATCTCCCTTTCTTAATGCCAACTGTGCCATATAAAATAATTACAAAAGGGACTGTCCTATCATGTTCACAGTTCACACCTACTCAAAAGAGTTTGTACACCAGAGGATAGGAATCTTGGGACCATTAGAATTCTGCCCGCTATATCCCTGACACATAATCCTCACTGTTGGTGAATCTGATTGAGGGTATTTTATTTGAATGTCCCACATCACAGAACTTGGAAATACTATACCAAGTCCTTGTGTACTCACTACAATGATAGTCAAAGCATTACTTCTGTCCCATTGAAGCTGTCTGAGAATTGGCACAAGTTTTCTATATCCTGTAACTAGAATAAAGTTTGCTTTTCTCCTTTGATATTTCAGTTTTTCTTTTTGGTATTTCAGCTTTTTTTGTGGACAGTTTTTTAGAGAGAATTTGGGATTATTTTATTGATTTTTAATTTTTAATAAAAATAAAACCAGATAGAAATATTAGGCAGAGCTCAGTACTTTTAAGTGTTGAGCCTCACTTGCAAACTCTCTGAGAAGATCAGTAAATCTCATTTCATTAATCAGTGAAACTACAATTCTGAGTATATTATATAGTACTTTGGAGTATATATTGATAGTTATCAAGGCATATCAACTAATAAAAACAAGAAGAAGAAAAGAACATGATCACATCCATTTTATAAACAAATCTTTTTCTGGGGGACAAATGCCACCTAATATTGGTGCTATTACTGAAAAATACTTAACAAATTGAGAGCTAAGATATACTGTGAGTAAACACAGGACTAAAATCAAAAGAACAGTTTAAACAAGAAGAATCTAAAGGCTAATAGACAGGAGTAATTCTGTGACATGGATGTGGAAGCCATGATACTTCTGTGGAGTGTGGCATGTCCTCCGTCTCCCGTATCCCCATTCCTTTGTTTTAAGGAACAGAGGAATGGATTAGTATTTATTGTCTAGTAGTTAATATTCTTTTTTTTTATCCTGTTCAATCGATTGATAGAGCCTTAAAGGAAACGTGAAGGCCCCGTCTGCTTCTTTTTCCCTTAAGCATAAAACGAACCCTATGCAAATTGAACCCTACTTCCTCTTTTCTGAGTCCACTCTCTGTATTTTCCAGTGCAAAAGAGTACTTGGAAAACTGAAGAAGCAGCTTGTCCACCAATCTAGAAATGCCTTAGCCCCAGCCTTGTGGTTGGGAACTCCAGTTTCTTTCTGGTTTTCTTTTTGCCAAATATCCCTGCCCCTGTGATGCCTCCACTTAAACTTGGGAAGAAGGACTGATTCTGCTTCTCTTTGTCTTCTCCTCTATGGGATTTGCTGGGTTAAATTCTTAAAGTTCAGCCTATTTAGCATTTCTGTATTTGTTTTCTTCTCTGGTTTTCCTTCACTGCTTATCCTTGCTGCTTACCAGGGTTACTTCCTGACAAGGGTGGGGTTAGTGAATGGTTCATGGGACATACAATGTAAATTTTAAGGGAATAGCAAAGGTACAGTTTAAAACTTCAGCAGACAAATAAAACAGGGTGATTGAAAGAAAAATTAAAATGATATAATAAAGAAATATGTAAGAGGACTACAACACAAAGAGAAAATGAAAAAGGAAGAAAGAGATTTACAGCAAAAGTCAGTGAAGTCGGATACACTAAAGATTTACATCTATGACCTATTTTAAACCAATGTCTGAGCATAATTGAATATGTTCTATGTAGTAATTTATTGGTATTCTCACAAGTTTTTCTTAAATTGTCTGAAGACAGTTTAGTGGAAAGACACAGTGTCTTCTGTTGAGTATGTGATGGCTCAGTGCTTTTAGGTGTGCTGTAGAGGTTGTATTGATTAACACATTTATGAGACCATTTTTAAAGGAGGCATGAAAATATATTGCAACATGGCTGATAATACATTGTAATATACTGGACACTGTAAGAATGGTGCTTTGTTCTAAGCTGCTATTAGGAAGACATGTGGTGTGTCTTGACTGTTCAGCCATCTTTATGAAGCTATTTAAAGTAGTGATGAAAAGTCCTTTATTTTTTAATTTTGGAGGCAGACATGCCCAGGAGGTGCTAGAATGTGATCCCACTTCTATGACATTGGGCAAGACACTCTTCTAAGCCTTGGTTTCCTCACCAACAAAATGCAGATAATTATAAAAAAATCTCCATCTAAGTTGAGAAAATTAAACTAACACACGTAAAGCATTTGACATAGTGCCTGGCACATTGCAATAGCTCAATAAATCTGTCGCCGTGGAGTTGATTCCAACTCATAGTGACCCTATAGGACAGAGTAGAACTGCCCCATTAGGGTTTAGAAGGAGCGACTGGTGGATTTGAACTGCTGACCTTTTGGTTAGCAGCCGAGCACTTAACCACTGGCCACCAGGGCTCCAGTAGCTTAATGGTAGTATATGATCATCATCATTGTCGTTTTGACCAATGGCATGTTTGGGTGATGGCTAATTTGTGTATGTTGTTCCTAATAAGGAAATGCTACTGCTGTCAGTATTATTATTTGTGTCATTGTTCAAGATAACACTAGCATGCTGTGAGAACTATGTAAAATTTTATTTCTGTACTCATTCGTAATAAAATCACAAAAGTAAGAGCTTGAGGTCAACAAGGAGAAGTTGATGAGAATTGAGCATATCTGAATTCTCTTTCTGGCTTCTGTTCACTACTCTGTGACTTGGGAAAGGTATTTTATCTTCCCAAGCTGAAAAGTTTTATCTATAAAGTTGAACATTTGGAGAAAATAGTGGCTGAAGTCCGTCCCACTCTAAAAATCTTACTTTAGCTATAGTTATCTATATTCGGGATCAACTACTATAGTAAATTTCCCTCAGTTAAGAATAGTCAACACAGGGATAAAAAAAACTACTGTTTATTTCTTTAATTCTGTTTTCAATTCATTATCTGAAGTCTTTGAAAAACAATCAGGGTGGAGAAAAAAGTCTGAAGTAAGGACTTCATTTCTTTACTTCATGTTTTTAAGGAAAATTTTTTTTTTATGATTATAAAATTTGTATTTGTTTATTATAGGAAGCTCAGAAAATAGAGAAAGTTATCAGGAAAAAGGAAAAATCACCAGTTATCCACTCTCCCTCTTCAAACCTCCTCTCTCAGGATAACCATTCTCAGGATTCAAATATGAATTTCCTAGAAATTTAAAAATGCATATATAAACATAAATATAGGAAATAGGACCATATGATATTTTCCTTAACAATTATATTTTACATATTTAATGGAATCATACAACCTGCATGGTATTCCCTTGTAAAAATGGATCATTTTTTATTTCACAAATCCCTACAGCGAACATTTAGTATTATTTGCAATACCTGATTATTAAAGCAATAGTCTTTGGATATTCCTTGCTTATTTATGTGAGCATGTTTGTCTGATAAATGACTATAAAGATTGCATTTCCAGATAAGAGAATATGCACATTTTAATTTTTTATATATATTACCAGATTGCCCCCAGAAAGCTTGTGTGTGTGTGTTTGTGTGAGTGTGTGTGTGTGTCTATTTTAGTATACTTAGCATTGGATGTTATCATTCTTTTAAATCTGGGCCAAAATAGTTGGTAAATTTTAAATAAAGGCTATCACTTTGGTCTTTTAATGTTTATTTATTTATACAACTAATGAAAGTGGATATATCTTAGTTTATTAACCATAATGTAGTCTTTGCCTCTTTGTTAAAAATTTGTAAGAGCTCATTTTTTCATAATTATATTAGCTATTGGTTTGTTTATATATTGAAATGTTTTTTTCTTAGTTTTAGTATAGTTTAAGGTGAAGTTTAGGAATTTTACGTATCAAATCTGGTAGTTTTTTTCTTTTATGATTTTGACTTCGATGTCCTGTTTAGAAATTCTTCTCCAGTCAAAGGTCATAAAATTATCCGTCAAAATTTAATTAAGTACTTTACTACATTTAAATCTTTAATCCCTTTGGGATTTATTGTGGTTTCTATAAAATGCTTGCAGCTATTTTTAATTATTTTTACCTAGACTACCTGAGTTCTGTGGTTACTTATACATGTTGGAGGGGACCTGTTTTAATTAAAAAACACTAATAAGATACAGTGACAGATATTTCAAGAGCACACCTGACAGCCAGCCCCAGTTCCTGTTCCCTTCTGGCTGGCCACCTCTGTTGCCCAGAACATATCACAAGGGGGAGCCTTTGTGCTTTGGTAAGTACATCCTATGCTTCCCAGGCCACTCCTTGTGTTCATTTGTAGCTTTTTGTCCAACCTGGATTTGTTTCTTTCTTGACCATGAAAAAAGCAGTGCATTGAGATGGCGGGGGAATACCCCCACCAAAAAAAAAGAAAGAAAAAAAAAAAAGTAAAACTTGAGCTACACAAAATTAAAATCCTAAATACTTCCAAATCTAGAAAGTATTGTCCTCTGTGCATAGGAAAGAAGTTTTGAACTTCTTTCATTATTCTCTGGTTTCCCAAACAGTTATTGGACTATACATCCTTAACAATTAAATTCAAAGCCATATGTCTGTCTTCTTTAAAGTTGAGTACTTGAATTACAAGCAAAACTAGGTGCATATATATTTTGGAGATTTTTTTTTCCCCTTGCAGCTGTGATGCAAGCCAATATGTGTCAAAGATAACATAATGGATACTAGCAGGATTTCCAGTATCACTGTTTGTTTTTCAGTTGGTCATATTATTCAGCTAAATAAATATCGTTTAGTTTACCCACTGCCTCACACACACGTACACACACACACACACACACCCTTCCTACTCTTTGCACTATCCCTTTGCAGAACTTGGTTATCTACAATTTTAGGATCTAATGTAAATAGAGGAAAGTGTTCCTTTTTGTGGCTAATCATCATCAAATTTCTTTCCTCAGTACAGTGCAGCATTCTGTGAGATTGCATCTTGAGTGGAAGTCACATACACTGTGCCTGTCATTTGCACTCACCCTTAGAACGTGCCACGGGAAATGGGTGCCGTAAAACAGTCTCTCTCCCTGGCTGTGAAGCATGTGCATTTATGAAATATTTGGATGATAGAGTGTAAATGTGAAGCCCTCTAAAAAGAGAGTAAAAAGGCTCCCAACTACCCTTAGAGTAGGTACCCAAAGCTAAACATATGGGCTTGTCATCACAATTTCCCACATTCCCTTTCTTGTGGTTTTAACCTGCTACTTTATTACCAGAAGGCCTTATCTCTCCAGCCTGCTGCTCTAGACTGCTAGGCCAGGATGTAGTAGAAAGCAGAAAGTAATGAAACAGGGCTGATCATAAAATAGAAGGGAAATGGCCATAGCCTTGATCTGTGTTACAGCTGCTCAGGTTCTGTAACCTGAGCCAAACCATGCTAAAGAAACATAATGCTGCACAGTGCTGATCATCCTGTTACATTTGGTGTCACCAGAAGCCTTTAGGCTTTGTGAATGTCAAGTCTTTTCACAAACCTCCAGGAAAAGCGTCAGCTGGAGGAAGAAGGAAAAGGAGACAGCTAGAGGACCTCAAATGCTAAGATGGCATTTAAAGGGCAAACAGCAGATCACGTGAAGAAATGTCATGCAAATGAAATGTTGGGTAGGTTCAAGGTGGAGGACAGTGAAGAGGAAAAGCTCGGGGATGTGGCCCTGTAGAATCTTTGTCTTTTCTATGCAGTCCTTAGCAAAGTTATCAAAGAGCCTCCTGATGGGTGACAGACAGGTGGTTGACTGCAGCATGTTGGATGACAGATTGAGTTAGTACCTTCCAAAAGCTGGTCCAGTTCTGGCCAAACCCTGTGGGGTTGTAGTAAGTGCCAGGGCTTTTCAGGGAGGTCTGTGTCCATTCCTTTTGCACCAGGCAGGGCAGAAGGGGAAATGAGAAAGATAGGAATTTGACTCAAAAGCCCTGATGCCTTGTACAACCATCTCCAGAAAAATCACATCTTTAGAATGCAGTTTTAAAAGTGCTGTGACAAAAATGAAGGCGCCCTGGTAGTGCAGTGGTTAAAGCACTCAGCTGCTAGCCAAAAAGTTGGCAATTCGAACCCACCAGCCACTCCTCAGGAGAAAGATGTGGCAGTCTGCTTCCATAAAGATTTACAGCTTTGGAAACTCTATGAGGCAGTTCTGCTCAGTCCTATAGTGTTGCTATGAGTTGGAATCTACTTAATGGCAGTAGGTTATGACAATAATAACATCTTTTTGATTCTCAGATTGAAAGCGATTTTTAAAATGATAATATATGGTATTTATCAAGGACAGATAAATGACAACTCAATACTCGATGTGTCAGTTAAGATCATTTTGGATGACAATTTGCCAGTATTTGTTATAACTGAAAGGTATTAAACCCTTTAACCTAGCATTCCATATTTAGGGATTTATTGTTGTGAAACAGCAATATAAGTGAATATATGGATGTTGTAGCATTATTTTTATAATGACAAAATGAAATAACCCAAATGCCTATCAATATGGAAATAGTTATATTTTAAAAATAAGAATGCTAAGTAACCATATGTAGAACCATATATATTTTAGTTCTGGGCTCTGACACTTAATAGCTGTGTGAACTTGATCAAATTACCTTTTGTCTCTGTGCCTTGGTTTGCCCATCTCTAAGACAGTATCTACCTCATAGAGTTTCATGAGAAGTAAATGAATAATATAGTGAAAAAATTTTAGCACACTGTCTAGCACACAGTTAGCACTCAATACATGTAACATTTTTACAGTTACTATTTTAATGTATTTACATGGAAAAATGTGCAAGATAAATTAACTAAAAAAAGGAAGTTGCAAATGAGTGTATATAGTACTATCTGACAGAGATTAGAGTGATATTCATTAAATTTATGATTCTTGTCTCTGGGGTGGGGTTATGATGGAATTTTACATTTTATCTTATATGTTTCTAAAATGTTTTAATTTTATTATTGTCAGTTCTTAGAAGAAGCTTTGTGGAATGTAGTGAATAATCGCCTACTCCTCATATTTCTTGCCTCCTACAAGGAAACACCATAATGCTGCATATAGTCACAGGAGTTAGTAGAGTTTGGGTAGAAAAGTAATGAATATAGGACAATGTCTCTCAGATGACCTGCGGTGAAGGACCAGCTTTTTGTTTTTCTTAATTTCCCATCTGTCTAAGTTATCTAGTGCTACTGTAACAGAAATACCACAAGTGGATGGCTTTAAAAACAGAGATTTATTTTCAGAGCTCTAGGGGAAGGCTTTTTCTCTCTGTCAGTTCTGGAGGAAGATCCTTGTCTCTTCAGCTTCTGCTTCCTGGTTCCTTGGAGATCTCCATGTAGCTTGACATGTGTCTTCCCCCATCTCTGCTTCTTTCATTTGCTAGTTTAATCTCTTTCATATATCAAAAGAGATTGATTTAAGACATACTCTACACTAATCTTGTTTAATTAACATAGCAAAGACAACCAAACCAAAACCAAACCTGTTGCCGTCGAGTCGATTCTGACTCATAGTGACCCTATAGGACAGAGTAGAACTGCCCTATAGGGTTTCCAAGGGGCTGCTTGTGGATTTGAACTGCCAGACTTTTGGTTAGCAGCCAAGCTCTTAACCACTGGACTTCATAGCAAAGACAACTTATTCCCAAATAGGATTATAATCACAGGCATAGAAATTAGGATTTATAATACGTATTTTTGGGGGACACAATTCAATCCACAGCACCATCCATCATAGACCAAAACTTTTAAAAAACAAAATAAAAGAAGATTACTAGAACAATGAAATAAAAACCCAAATAGACATAAAATACAAATTTAACTTTTAATTAACAGATTCACCAGACTTGTAATTACCCTGTCAAATTGCTATAAAAATTTCTAAATATTTAGTCTCAATTTTTGTACTTAATTTATCTTAGACCAGAAATAGTTTGTGAACTAATTCCAGTCCACAGGCCACACTTTGAGTAGCATTTATATAGGGATTCAGGGCACGTGAGGCAAGAAAGGTCAGGATATCACCTCTTTTCATCTTTAAAATTTATACTTAGCCTTCAAGAACCAGCTGTAAGTCTCTGACTCCTCCAGTCTGGGTGAGCTGCCCCTCCATAGTGGTGCCTGTGACGCTTTCTGATTCTGCTTATCCCTGTTGCCTTCCCAACCAACGGGGAGCTACTTGGGTGCGTCTACCACAGGGCCAGACACATAGAAGGCATTCAACTGATGAATAAATAGATAAAAAGTTTGACTTAAATAAAAAAAGTTCAGTTATTTTTGCCACTGTAGATTCAAGAACACAAATAACCTTTAAGTATGAAGTTAAATCCTATTATTATTATGTGTACTATAATGTGGATTTAACTTTTCATTTGGTTGATGCTTCTTGAAGGCTAACGACTACAAAATCTAATAAACTACAAAAAGAAAGAAATATATACGTATGTATATATACATTTATGTATACATATATGTGTTACGTATATGTGCGTATATATCATTAATACATTGTCTTTATGTAGAGGTACATGTGTATAATTTACAGGCAAATTTGGTCCTGGCCTCTCATGCTAATTTTGGGCTGAGGTTCATCTTTTTTTATTCAAGGTAGCTTTCTCATATCATTAATTTCAGCTAGAAATTAATTATCTGAAATGCTTGGGTACTAGAGTAGTAGTCTTTTCTAAAGAACAATATAAATAGCCACCAAAAGTTTCATGTAATTAGAAATATTAAGGCTATATTTTTTGCAATGTAATTTTCTGATATAAACTTTGAGGAATGAAAAGTACATGTACTTTAATTTCTTTTGTGGTTGATGCTAAGTGCTGTAAATCAAGTAATGCATGCAGTGATCCATATCACTGATTAAATGGTTTACATGAACAGGTTGACCATCTGAGGGTCTACCATGAAGAGAACTATCTTGATATTCTGTTTGATACATTTGTAGGCAAAAATGGTCAGATACTCCAGAAAACAAATTTATAATAACTTTAAGATACTTATTTCCATTTCTTATGTTGTTTTACTATTTGTTCCGTCTTTGCTGTGACTGTTCAAACCTTTGCCTTCTTCCTCAAATACCCAGTCATTTCTCTTACCTTAGCAAATACCTCAGCACTGACTTTTTGAGATCAAAGCTAGCCCTCATCTTCTCCCTTTTCTTCCTCAAGATATTTCTCTATGCATACCTTCAGTCTATACAGTTTAGACTTTTAAATTCTACCTTGACCTCTTAGGCATCACCACTTCTTTCTTGACTTCCCTTGGGATTTACATTGATTAGTCCTTCCTGAAATTCTCTTCTTTATTTTTGTGGTATTACATTATCACTGATTCTTTCCTTACAATCTTTGTTTGTTTCCTAAATTTGTTCTCTGACTTTTTTTCCTGCTGCCCTATTGGGTAGTTCTTCCTACTAAGGCAGTAGCAGTGAAGAGGAAAAGATGGAAACAATTGGACCTGAATATGTTTTGGATGTAGATTTGATAGGATTTGATGAGAAGATGAAAGAAAGAGGATCACAGATGAATTCTAAGTCTTTAGCTTGATAACTGAATAAATAATGATATAATTTACTGAGAAATAGTGGAGAAAGCACAGACTTGAGAGAAGTAGATAATGAAGAATTCTATTTAGATGATATTAAGTTGGAGCCCTGGTGGTGCAGTGGTTAAGCATTCAGCTGTTAACTGAAAGGTCGGCAGTTTGAATCCACTAGCTGCTCCTTGGAAACCCTACGAGACCGTTCTACTGGGTCCTATAGGGTCACTATGAGCCAGAATCAACTCAACAGCAGTTTACAGATACTAAGTTTGAGTTGCCTGGTAGACATATCAAGGAGATATATCAAGTGAGCAGTTGGGTACAATAATTTCGAGTCCAGGGAAGAGATCAGGGTGAGAGATATACATTTAGGAGACATAATCTTAAGATGATATTCATGATGTGTGATTAGATGAGATAATCTGTGGTGTTTCTCAGATGCTAGTGTTCATTAGAATCACCTTGTGGGCTTGCTTAGTAAAACACAGACTGCTGTGTCCCAACTCAGAGTTTCTTATTTAATAGGGATGGGGTGGAGCCCAAGAATTTGTATTTACATTTCTATGTATATTTATATTGATATTTACTTTCATATTCATATATTTGCCTATATGTGTTTTAACCTTTTTTGGCAGGAATAGAATTTCCCAAATTTAGCCCATATTAGATTATTCAGGATCTTTGCCCCAGACTTAGCACATCAGAATGCCTAACAGGGTCTCCATGTGATTCTTATCAATTGAGAAATACTGATGTGGAGTGTGAACTTTCTGAGGGCAGGGTGCAGTTTATTTACTTTTAATAGGCAGACAACATATATAGTACCAACCTTGTGAGTAGCAAAATCTGTGGATGGCAGTATGGTATGGGTGTTATTTAAGACACACTAAACTAGTCGCCAAATGTTTTCCACACAATCATAGATATGTGTTTGAAGTTACCATCACTAAAGTCATTCTTTCCTATTGAAATCATTCTCCAGATCTCCAGAAGGCCCTTAATTAAATGCAAACACACTGTTTCATAGGAGTCCCTGTGTGGCACAAATGGTTAAGCTCTAGATCACTAACCGAAAGGTTAGTGGTTTAAACCCATCCAGAGGTGTCTCGGAAGATAAGCCTGATGATCTGCTTCCAAAATGTCACAGCCTTGAAAACTCTGTGAAGCAGTTAGTTCTACCCTGCACATATGGGGCTGCCATGAGTTGAAATTGACTCGTCTGCAAATAACAACACTAACATAGTTTCATAGTAGAACTTCAGTTCGGATTATTTTATAAATCAACCCTAAAGGAATGAGCCAGGGTGAATAAATTTCAGAGAGTGTTGTGAGATCACTGGCCTCAGAGGGCAGACAAATGAGATGTTGAAATATGGGGTCCTAGATGCCAACATAACTGCCTTGTTATTAGGTGCCGTCTAGTCGACTCCCACGTACAACAGAAAGAAACTCTGCCCAGTCTTGCACCATCCTCACAATCATTGTTATGTTTGAGCCCATTGTTGCAGCTAGCGTGTCAGTCTATTTCGTTGAGGGTCTTCCTCTTTTTCTCTGACCCTCTACTTCACCAAGCATGATGTCTTTCTCCAAGGACTGGTCCCTCATGATAACATGTCCAAAACATGTGAGATGAAGTCTTGCAGTCCTTGCTTCTAAGGAGCATTCTGCCTGTACTTCTTCCAAGACAGATTTGTTTGTTCTTCTGGCAGTCCATGGTATATTGAATATTCTTCGCCAGCACCATAATTTAAAGGCATCAATTCTTCTTTGGTCTTCCTTATTCATTGTTCAGCTTTCGAATGCATATGAGGCATTTGAGAACACCATGGCTTGGGTCAGGTGCACTTTAGTCCTCAAAGTGACATCTTTGCTTTTCAAAACTGTAAAGAGATCTTTTGCAGCAGATTTGCCCAATACAATGAGTCATTTGATTTCTTGACTGCTGCTTCCATGAGTGTTGATTGTGGATCCAAGTAAAATGAAGTCCTTTGACAACTTCAGTCTTTTCTCTGTTTATCATGATGTTGCTTATTGATCCAGTTGTGAGGATTTTTGTTTTCTTTATGTTGAGGTGTAATCCATACGGAAAGCTGTAGTCTTTGATTTTCATCAGTAAGTGCTTCAGATCATCTTCACTTTCAGCAAGCAAGTTGTGTCGTTTGCATATCACAGGTTGTTAATGAGTCTTCCTCCAATCCTGATTCCGTATCCTTCTTCATATGGCCCAGCTTCTCAGATTATTTGTTCAGCATACAGATTGAATAAGTATGGTTGTCTTAATTATCTAGTTCTGCTATAACAGAAATACCACAAATGGATGGCTCTAACAAACAGAAGTTTATTCTCTCACAGTTTAGGAAGCTAGAAGTCCGAATTCAGGGTGCCAGCTCCAGGGGAAGGCTTTCCTTCTCTGTTGGCTCTGGGGGAAGATCCTTGTCATCAATCTTCCCCTGGTCTAGGAACTTCTCAGCGCAGGAACCCCTGGACCAAAGGACGCGTGCACTCTTGGCTCTTCTTGCTTCTGCTTCCTGGTTCCTTCTCCTCTCGGCCCCTCAGATCCTCTTGGGCCAGCCTGGCCTCTGTCCTGCTTGGGCAAGTGTTCCAAAGCTCTGTAGCTCTACCAATAAGTTCCTGGAAGCAGCCTTCTCTGTCAGTAAACCTCGGCCGGAAGGCAGTTGGCTCTCTTCCTCCATGGATCTGCAAGCCTTGCTCCACAGATAAGTGCCCAGAGTCACCACACTCCACCAGGAAGCCTCCTGCACAAAGGCACTGAGCTCTTTTACTCCGTGGGTCAGCTCCCACACTGGTATCCAATTATATAAAATCACAAAATGGTGGACCATCACACAGTATTGGGAATTGTGGACTATCCCAGTTGATAACACATTTTTGGAGGACCCAATTCAATCCATAACAATGGTGAAAAGATACAATTCTGACACATACCTTTTCTGACTTTAAACCATGCAGTATCCCCTTGTTCTGTTTGAACAACTACCTCTTGGTCTATGTACAGGTTCCTCATGAGCTCAATTAAGTGTTCTGGAATTCCCATTCTTTGAAATGCTATCCATAGTTTGTTATGATCCACAGAGTTGAATGCATTTGCATACTGAATAAAATACAGGTAAACATCTTTCTGGTGTTCTCTGCTTTTAGCCGAGATCTATCTGACATCAGCAATGATATCCATCACTCCACGTCCTCTTTGGAATCCAGCTTGAACTTCTGGCAGTTCCGTGTTAATATACTGCTGCAACCGCTTTTGTATGATCTTCAGCAAAATTTTACTTGGGTGTGATATTAATGATGTTGTTCAATAATTTCCACATTCTGTTGGATCACCTTTTTTTTTGGAATGGGCATAAATAGGGATCTCTTCCAATCAGTTGACAAGGAAGCTGTCTTCCCACTTTCTTGACATAGACTAGTGAGAACCTCCAGCTCAGTGTCCGTTTGTTAAACCATCTCAGCTGATATTCTGTTAATTCCTGGAGCCTTGTTTTTTGCCATTCCCTTCAGTGCAGCTTGGACTTCTTCCTTCAGAACCATTGGTTCTTGATAATATGCTACTTCCTGAAATGGTTGAACATTGACCAGTTCTTTTGGTACAGTAACTCTGTGTATTCCTTCCATCTTCTTTTGACGCTTGCTGTGTCATTCAATACTTTCCTGTTAGAATTCTTCAATATTGCAACTCGAGGCTTGAATTTTTTCTTCAGTTCATTCAGCTTGAGAAATGCAGAGTGTGTTTTTCCCTTTTGGTTTTCTAACTCAACGTCTTCACACATTTCATTATAATACTTTGTTTTCTCCAGCAGCCCTTTGAAATCTTCTGTTCAGCTCTTTTACTTCATTTCTTCCTTTCACTTTAGCTACTCTCCGTTCAAGAACAAGTTTCAGAGTCTCTGCTGACATCCATTTAGGTCTCTTCTTTCTTTCCTATCTTTTTAATGACCTTTTGCTTTCTTCATGTATGATTTCCTTGATGTCATTCCAGAACTCATCCGGTGTTAGGTCATTAGTGTTCAATGCATCAAATCTGTTCTTGAGATGGTCTCTAAATTCAGGTGGAATATACTCAAGGTCGTACCTTGGGCCTCGTGGACTTGTTCTAATTTCTTCAGCTTCAACTGGAACTTCCATATGAGCAATTGATGGTCTGTTCCACAGTGTGCCATGGGCCTTGTTCTGACCGATGATATTGAGCTTATCCATTGTCTCTTTCCACAGATGTAGTTAGTTTGATTCTTGTGTATTCCATCTGGCAAGGTCCATGCATATAGTTACTGTTTATGTTGTTGAAAAATGGTAATTGCAATGAAGATGTCGTTGGTATTGCAAAATTCTATCATGCAATTTCCGGTGTCATTTCTATCACTGAGGCCATATTTTTAACTACTGATCCTTCTTTGTTTCCAACTTTCACATTCCAATCATCAGTAATTATCAATGCATATTGACTGCATATTTGATCAATCTCATACTGAAGAAGTTGATAAAAATCTTCAATTTCTTCATCTTTGGCATTAGTGGTTGGTGCATAAATTTGAATGATAGTCATATTAACTAGTCTTCCTTATAGACGTACGAATATTAGCCTATCACTGACACCTTTGTACTTCGAGATCAATCTTGTAATGTTCTTTTTGTTGATGAATGCAATGCTATTCATCTTCAATTTGTTATTCCTGGCATAGTAGACCATAACGTTTGTCTGATTAAAAATGGCCAATACCAGTTCATTTCAGGTCATTAATGCCTAGGATGTTGAACTTTATGCAGTTCATTTCATTTTTGACAATTTCCAGTTTTCCTAGATTCATACTTTATACATTCCACGTTCCGATTATTAATTGATTGTTGCAGCTGTTTCTTCTTGTTTTGAATCATGAGTAGCTGCCTTAAGGTTACCAAAATTTGGAAGGAGATACATTAGAAGGGCAAATGCAAGAGTGATAGGAATAATTGCGTATTGACAATTTTACTAAGTGCCAGTTCAAACTATAATATTTGAACTTGGTTGTAATGCATAGTCTATAAGTTTGGTGTTAGCTTCTAGTTTTCTTTAGTGCATATTAGCTTTCTTACGATAAGATAAGGGCCTTTTTGTTAAAGATGGAAATCTAGCAAAGTAAACCTACTCTGTTTATTTCACAATCCAGTTATTTTGACAATAGTCTAATTGTTAATGAAAACCAGTAAAAAGAAGAGATTCATCAAAGACATTACAGAACTATTATTTTTTCCTAGTAGTTTACAAGTACATTTTTAGCAATCATGGCAGTAACTCTTGTTGAATTTCATTTACGAAGATCAGTACATGTAGTCAGAGAGTTAAATTTAACTACAAACAAGCAGATGGAACTGAAGTGTAAATTATAATTCAGATATTGTAAACATTTGTGATTTTTTTTTTCATTTCGGCAAATTCCTTTCCACTTAAAGGTTAAAGTAGGGTGGTGATACAAACCAGGGAGGCATGAGAAAAATTAACAGAAGCTTAATGAAATATTCTGGGATTAAGTGAGATTAAGTGGGATAATATACAAGAATAACACTTTGTTAACTATAAAGCATTACATAAATATTTTTTGTAAGAGGGTGAAGTATAAAAGAGAAATTCCTTGTTTGTCTTTTATTATTTGCATGAATCTGAGGTAGTTGGGAGCGTTACTCTTCGGTTGGTAAGGGTGATGCCGTTTTGATATAGAGGCTGTAAATAGAAACTGACATGATTGTTACTGATTTTATTGCTGTGTAAATACTAGCAGAATCTTTGCCATACTGGTAGTCCAGCTATTCCATCAAACAAATTTAATGTACTTTATAGAACATCAGAAGAGTGCAGAACTGGGCACTGTACAGGAGTTAGTTATAATGGAAAAAGACACTGTATTTCTGTCTTTTAATAGTTTATAATTTAAGAATAGAAAGCAGGCGACATCCCTATAAACAAGTATTAGAAGTATATGTGCTAACAATCACATAGCCAACTCGGGCTATTCAAAATGATGCATTTAATTCTCTAAAAATAATTGTTCAAAGTCTCCCTAGGGCTACTTGTAACTCTTTCTCATCCTAATCTGTCTGACTGTCCCTGTATTCAGTCACAATCCCTCCTTTATGTTAAATTTCTTTATCAACCTCCTTTCTTGACCATGCAGATTATTATGTCTGCCCTGAGGATGCTCTCATTCACTCTTAATGTTTTTACTTCTTCTGAGTACCTGCAGTTGGATGCTGCAGTGATTTCAGAAGGAATTAGCTAGCTCATTAGAATTTGGGGTCAATAAAAGATCTTGTTGGAGACTGGTAAGGTACAGGGTGTTTTACTTGCTGTTGTCAAAATCCAGTTTATTAAAGCGTTAGCTTAAAAATGATCATGATTTCTTAAAAAAATTACAGGCCTGGCTATCTCTTATTTACTATTTATATGTAATCACAGACAAAAAATTAAATGGAAAGTTGTTGATTACGGGGTTAAACTTTAAATGCTATTACTACCTAATTTTGATTAGTTTGCTTCTCTTGTGTGTGTCCATTTTTTAATATACTCATAATTGCATTGATTTGCTGAGCTGGCTTCCCCTTTGCTTTCTGTTAAAGAGTATGGCAAATGAGGTTTAAGTCTTGTTAAAATTACAGAATTTTTCTTCTCTAGGCTCCTTATTACAAAATAATCCCGTGTGTGTGTGTGTGTGTGTGTGTGTGTGTGTATAAAGAACTGACTCATTTTTGGTCCTGGATAATTATTATGCCAAATAAAAAAAGTAACTTTTTTTTTTTAAGTTGAAAGGGGAAAAATTCCCCAATGATGTTATGGCTGTGAAAAACTGGGGTGTTGTTTGAACATTTTTAAGGGGACGAGACAGGTCTGTGTTCTTCAACATTGAGAGCTGAGGGAATTGCCAGTTGAAATGTGTTTGATTGATCTGCCTAAGACAAAAAACACATTTTCTGACAAAGTGTTAATAAACTCTCTCCAGAAATTGTAGGCTCCTTTCAAGATTTTACCATTTGTTTTTGAAGTAATGAAATTTATGGAGGACTGTTATAAGGTTCTAATTGAATTTCACAGAAATAGCCCTGATGTGACCCAGAACGGGAGGAAAACACCCAGTCCACCAAATCCCACACCATGAAGCAACTCTGCAGAATCATTGATTAAGAACCTGAAGTGGGAAAGAGAGGCCCAACTCTCAAATAATTAGCTCTAGTTAATGAAGACTTTTAAGATATGGCAAGTTGTTGCTGATAACTTTGGTGAGACATAGGGAGATGATGAAAAAGATTGGCAGCTATGAAAGAAAAGTGTTTATTAAAACACCTTTTCAATAGCCATAGGATATAATAAAAAGCCATCTTTAAAGAAACTTATTAAAGCAAAGCCTAGATGGAATTCATAATTTCACCACCTGCAGTTTTCACAGAACTTTCTTGACTTTTATGAGAGCTTTTACACACTGCATGGAAATATTAAAATGAATTATTCAGATTCTGTGCTTTCCATTTTGGTGGGCCATGTTAAAAGAAGTTTAAGGCACTTATACTAACAAGATGTTGCCATAATTAAGTAGACACTGATATGATTAAAACCTTTTCCTCTTAAGGATGTTCAGTGACTAAATACTGGAAAAACAAACACTCTATCCTGCACATAATAAATACTTTTTCCTGTGGATTTGCTAGTTTATAGAAAACTTGTCATCCATTATCTCTTGATCTTCACAATAATCTAATAGTGTATGGATGGTAGTTAATGGTGTTTTTAATGTTCATATGAAGAACATGAAGCTAAGAGGTGAAGGGACTTGCGCAAGGTCACACTATATGTAAGTGGGAGAGTGGAGACACGCACTTAGTATTTTAACTACAAGGTCGATAATAACCATAAGGGTCATGAGGTGACATGAGGGTCAAATGAATTAATGTACATAAGCACTCATGCCAGGTCCTGGCACAGGGTAAATGCTTGATATATATTGGTTATTTATATCACCACTAGTGTTATTATTTGACACTGTCTTTTTGCATATGCAAAACAATATTCAAATATTTACATATTTAATTAGTAAGTTGCAACATAAATAATGCCTGTATAGGTAATGTGATGGTTAGTTTTATATGCCAAATTGGTTAGGCTTTAGTACCCAGTTACTTACTCAAAATCTAATTTAGGTGTTGTAAAGGTATTTTGGAGATGTGGTTAACATGTACAATCAGTTGACTTTAAGAAAAGAAGATTACCCTTGATGATGTAGATGGGCCTCATCCAATCAATTGAAAGGACTTGAGAGCAAAAATTGACATTTATAGAAGAAGAAATTCTGCCTCAAAACTGAAGCATCAGTTCCTGCCTAGTTTCCTAGTTTCCAGTCTGTTGGCCTGCCCTACAGATTTCAGACCTGCCAGCCCTCACAATCATGTAAACGAATTCCTTAAAATAAATATCTTTACACACAGACACACACAGACGGACACTCACACACACACTAAGGGTTCTCCAGAGATAGCATTTTACATATATTTACATATATGTATGTATACACACACACACACACACACACACACACACACACACACACGTCAGGTGCCGTAGAATTGTTTCCCACTCATAGCGACTCTGCGTACAACAGAATGAAACACTGCCTGGTCCTGCGCCATCCTCATAATTGTTGTTATGCTTGAGCCCATTGTTGCAGCCACTGTGTCAATCCATGTCATTGAGGGTCTCCCTCTTTTTCGCTAGCCCTCTGCTTTACCAAGCGTGATGTCCTTCTCCGTATATAATTATATACATACAATAGATATAAATAGATATAAAAAGTCCCTGGGTGGCTCAAATGGTTAAGTGCTTGACTACTAACTGAAAGGCTTCCAGAGGTTCCTCGAAGACATGTCTGGCAATCTGCTTCAGAAAGGTCACAGCCTTGAAAACCCTATGGAGCAGTTCTACTCTGTACACACTGGGTCACCATGAGTCAGAATAGACTTGGTGGCAACTAACAAAAACAACAACATATAGATATATATTCTGTTCTGTTTCTCTCAAGAACCTTGACTGATACAGATAGTATAACCAGTTAACAGTTATTTTGGTGTCCTCAGAAAAGAAATAGAATAAATAATTAGCCCTCTGTCCCCCTGAATGCTCTATGACACTTTAGCTACTGTCAGTCAGTCCAAAGAATAGACATTTGAACAGAGGATGTTCTGTATACCTGTGCTAGTGCCACCTCAAACACACTCTCTCAGGCTCTTCTCTCTTGAGTCTGTCTTGGGTCAAGGGTTAATATGGATTTGAGGGTCTTGGGGAGGTACCCAATTTATGGTGCAAGTTTTTCTCTCTCAGATGGTGTCTGTGACTGCTTATTCTCTGTGTGCTATTTTCTGTATTCATGAATGTCCGAGTGTTTGGGGAAGAGGCTGACATTTCTTTTGAGTTTCTGAAATTGCAGATAGAGTGTGAACCTAACAGAGCCATTTTGTGACAGTAAATGGATGGTATGGATTATAGTGCTGAACTGGTAGCTAGCCTTGGAAATTGACCTGTGCTGAGCTGTGGATATACCTGATATGAACTTGTCTCAGCTCCTCATGGGCAAAGGTGCAGAAGAGGCAGTCCTCACCAGTTACCTAGCACAGATTATTATTATAAATAAAAAAATCTGATTACTAAAATTCATTTATATATGTTTTAGGCTAGACTGAGATATCATGACCAAAAAAGAAATCCTTAATATCCTACTTTTTATATATATATACATATTTTATATATATATAAACCAAAACCCATTGCTGTCGAGTTGTTGTTGACTTTGAGAACACACACAGCAGAACATATGCCAATTCAACAGTTTCTACATGTACAATTCTGTGACATTGATTACATTCTTGGAGTTGTGCAACCATTTTCAACCTCCTTGTCCAAGTTATTCCTCCACCATCAACATAAACTCACTGCCCCCTAAAGTTTCCTGTCTGTTCTTTAGAGTTGCTGTGGTCGATTGGATCCCATATAGATAGATCTTAAAAGAGCAGAATGCTCAAGGCAGACACACTTTACTAGTTAAGCTAAACTATTGTTTGGTGTTAAGAAGACTTCAGGGGATATTTTTGGTTTAAGGTTTAAAGATGATCTCAGGGCAACAGTTTCAGAAGTTCTTCTACCTCCGTGGCTCCAGAAAAGTTGAATTCCTTGAGAAATTGAAATTCTGTTCTGCATTTTCCCCCTTTTAATCAGGATTCTTCTGTAGAATCTTTGATCAAAATGTTAGGTAATGGTAGCCAGGCACTATTCAGTTCTTCTGGTTTCACGGCAAAGGGAGGCAGTTTATGGAGGCAATTAGCCATACATTCCATTTCCTCCTCCTGTTCCTGAATCTCCTTATTCCTCTGTTGCTCCAGGCAAATAGAGGCCAATTATTATACCTTGAATGGCTACTTGCAAGCTTTTAAGACCCCAAGCACTATGCAACAGACCAGGTCCTATTTTATATTATGTTAAAATAATAGACAAAGAATCTACTATTTTTGATGGTAAAACTTAGGAAAACAACAACGACAAACAACTAGTTGATAGATTTGTTATTTTTTTCTCGTGTGTGACTTTAATTTGAACATCAGAATTCTGAAGATAGGGCCTGCGCAATGGAGGCGTAAGCTGCCAACAGGGTCCTGGGAATCCTTAAAAAGAAGACTAAGAGAAACGAGGGGAGAGCAGGAAGGGGCCCCCTCATGATCAGCCCTTTGGAATGTGTAGGCAGTATGAAACAGACTCAGCCCTCCTCCATAAACACGAAAGGGAGAGCACAAGAGAGTAAGAACTCAGGCTGCTCTTCCTTTGATATTATAAAATGGTACTGCTTACACTATCTTTACCTGGAGTCCCTGGGTGATGCAAACAGTTAACACACTCAGCTGCTAACTGAGAGGTTGGAGGTTTGAGTCCACCTGAGTTGCCTCACAAGAAAGGCCTGGCAATCTACTTCTAAAAGGTCACAGCCATTGAGTGCACTATGGAACAGTTCTAGTCTGACACATGGGGTCACCATGAGACAGTGGACTTAATGGCAACTGGCACTGGTTTTATCTTGATCTCAAAATGAAATCCAAGCTTTCCATAGGGTGCAGAGACAGGTCAAGAAAAATTGTTTCTTTGCAAGCTTCAGGCTTATCACCTCAAGATTGGAGAAAAAAAGGAAAATGCTTGGCATTATTTTTTACTAAAAAGAAGCACTACCTGACTGGGAAGGACAGTTGTTTAAAATCACTTGATTGCTCTTAACCTCAGCATGTATTTTATTGTTTTAAAATCTTGGAAATATCTTTGATTGAAAATAATAAATGAAAATGTCTAGTCAAAAATAAAATGTAATGAGAAAGTTGAGTAACTTGCTCTGATGGGTGATCTCCTTCAGGCAAAATTAGTGTTTCTGTTTCCCTGTTAGAGGAAAAAATAGTCACTTTTAGCTTTTCTCATACTTTAAAGAGTCTTAAAGTGGATTCAGGTTTCAAAAGCATTATGTAATTCACGGAGCTGGTGTAAATAGTTGGGATTTCCATATCTAGTAGCTGCTGAAGTGGTTCAATCATAACTCTGGGAAAGTCACCTGGCTTAGAAGTGTTTTTATAAAGATTTGATCCCCATCAAACACCTTTAATGAAAATCTTTCCCAAGTCATCACATATCATCCAGTATTTACTTAGGGTCCATTTGCAAATGAATCTGCTCTGGATAGTTTTCAAAGCAGGCTGGGTAGCTGTGGCCCATAGTGCTTGCCGGAAATTTACAGTAAGATAAGAGTCTAGGGAAAAAAGAAAAACAACTCCCAAATGATTTTTATGCAAACACAAATAATACCTTAATTGGCAGTCTTATGATTGCATCTCAAATGCTGTGGCCTTTTTAATTTTAAATGTCGTATGCAGACCCAGGTATACTGCAGACAACTAATAAAGAAGTCTCTCAGATAAATCCTCAGAGAAATGCTTGGGTTCCCCTTCCTACCTGGCTGTTGTTTAATGATGACAAGAGGGGCAGGAAAACCAAAGAGACCATGAAGGCTGCACATTCCAGTGCTTTGCAGGTATGATTTCTACTAGATATGGAGGGCATACTCATGATAAGTATTTCCAAATAAAGATTTTAGCTATAGCAATGATGGATTGATGAGAGAAGTCTCTGAATCTTCTGCTTTGTCCTGAGGATTTGTAGACCTCTGATGGCTAGAGAATCAATTCTACCAGTAATCACTCCCAACTTGACTACTGAGGTAGAAAAACATGGTCTTGGAAATGGATGGTGTCATGGATTGAATTATGTCCCCCCAAAAATATGTGTATCAATTTGACTGGGCCATGATTTCCAGTACCGTGTGGTTGTCTTCCATTTTGTGATTGTAATTTTATATTAAGGAGGATTAGGGTGGGATTGTAACACCACCTTTACCCTGGTCACATCCCTGATCCAATGTAAAGGGAGTTTCCCTGGGGTGTGGTGTGCACTGCCTTTTATCTTACAAGAGATAAAAGGAAAGGGAAGCAAGCAGAGAGTTGGGGACCCTATATCACCAAGAAGGCAGCACTGGTAGCAGAGTGTGTCCTTTGGACCTGAGGTTCCTGTGCTGATATGCTTCCAGATGAAGGGAAGATTGATGAGAAGGCCGACACAGAGAGAAAGCCTTCCCCTGGAGCTGACGCCCTGAATTTGGACTTGTACCTACTAGACTGTGGGAAAATAAATTTCTCTTTGTTAAATCCATCCACTTGTGGTATTTCTGTTATAGCAGCACTAGATAACTAAGAATTTGGTACCAAGGGAGTAGGGTGCTTCTTTAACAGATACCTACAATGTGGAAGGGGTTTTGAAACTGTGAATGGATAGAGGAGCAGCAGTGACAGAGAACCAGAAGCAGCAGAACCAGGACACCAGCATGAGATGGTGCTGGAATCAACCCACGGAGTGAGAGAGCTGATTGCCTGTGTGCAGGAGGCTCCCTGGTGGCGTGGGGTGCCTCCGGGAACTTACCTGTGAAGCTACAGAGCTTTGGAACACTTGCCCCAGCAGGGTAGATGTGGGCGTGAAGCCTGAGGAGCCAAGAGGCCAAGAAACCAGGAAACAGAAGCTGAAGAGAATAGGGACACAAGAAGCCGAACTGCCTCAGTCTCAAAAGATACATGGCTATGACCTTAGGGGTTTCAAAGGGTGGAGTTGCCACTCAGATGGACTGGGAGAATGGTGCATCTAAAACCAAGGGAGCAGAGTTGCTTTCCCAGTGGGCCTGGAAGGTGGATCTGAAGCCCAGGGCCGAGGGGCCTCCACTCAGAATCTGGAGAGTGTGGCCAATACCTAGAGTCTGGAAGGCAGGGCCATTGTGTAAATTGTCTCAGAAAACAGAAAAATATTTTCAAAGCCTTGAGGGCTAGTGTAATGTGTTCTGGTGACTTGCTTGGTGCCTGTTATTCCCTTCTTTTCCTTCAGTTTCTCCCATTTGTAATGGAAATGTCTAGCTTACGTCTGTTCTGCCATTGTACCTTTGGAAGCGAATAACTTGTATTCTAGATCTCACAGATGAAGAGGAATTTTTGGATTTTGGACTTGGAGTTAAGACTTTTGCTATGATGTGATGGAGTGAATATGTTTTGCGTGTTACAAGGATGTGATTTTTTGGCAGCCAAAGGGTGGAATGTCATGGATTAAATTATGTCCCCCAAAAATGTGTGTATCAATTTGGCTGGGCCTTGATTCCCAGTATTGTGTAGTTGTCTTCCATTTTGTGATTGTAATTTTATGTTAAAGAGGATCAGGGTGGGATTGTAACACCCTTACTAAGGTCACTTCCCTGATCTAATGTAAAGGGAGTTTCCCTGGGGTGTGGCCTACACCACCTTTTATCTTACAAGAGATAAAAGGAAAGGGAAGCAAGTAGAGAGTTGGGGACCTCATACCACCAAGAAGGCAGTGCCAGGAGCAGAGCACATCCTTTGGACCTGAGGTTTCTGTGCTGAGATGCTCCCAGACCAAGGGAAGATTGATGAGAAGGCCAACACAGAGAGAAAGCCTTTCCCTGGAGCTGACACCTTCAGTTTGGACTTGTAGCCTACTAGACTGTGAGAAAATAAATTTCTCTTTGTTAACACCATCCACTTGTGGTATTTCTGTTATAGCAGCACTAGATAACTACGATGTGGCAGTATCCAAGTTTTATAGGACAATAAATTAGTAATTTTGGTGCCCTCTGTAAGAAGCAGAATCTGAAATATGTTATTTTTGCAAAATTTACAAAAACACATGACCATGTGAAATATTGTAGGACTCCTCCTAGGCTTTGGATAGGGCAGGAGCAAGGGAAGGGCTCTGAAATTTTTAAACTTCATTATCTTCATGGTAAAGTTGCCTCGGCTTCTAGCATATTTGGGAAGGGGAAAATATAGAGTCAACTTCTCTTCTAGTTTATAGTTGAGTGTCCCAAGTTAAGGTATTGATTCATTCATTCATGTGTGGTCTGTGATGTTATAATATGTCTGCATTATTGCCCAAAGCATTGATGAAGTATCAATTTTAGCTGTAAATATGCTCACTTACCATTTGAATTGTTTAGGTCTGACCAATTAGTGTCCTCTGAGTATTTTGCATGGCAAAACAAAATCTAACAAAACATGAGTTGAGGAGTAAAAATTAAAATGTCTGTTTATTTAAGCCTTGAAAGGATTGGGCAAAGAGAGAGAAAAATGCATCTGAGTACTTGGTTGCAAGAACATTGGACACAATCATTACTGGATGTTTGAAAGTTTTCAAAGAAAACCCAGGACTAAAAGAAACTGAATATCCATCTAAATCATAGGACTTTATTAATAAAATTATTTCCAGTAAAATGTCATCTAATGTACTGGAGTTTGCATCCAGGATTGAAATTCTGGATTATGTCCTGTGAAATAAAGATGAGTTTTACTGAATTTTAAGTGGTGAGATATATCACTATTTTGTCATCAAAGGTTATGAGTCTTGAAAGACAGATTAGCTTTTGTTACAATAGTGGAATGGAAATAAAAGGATTTGGGGTGGGAGGATCTGTGACATATCTGTTGCTTTATGAGTTTCCTACAGACTATAAGTGAATTGCTGGGATAAAAGTAAATTACATATTTTCCAAATTGTAATTTTTCTTGCTTTTTTTTTTAAATGAGATTGGAATAGGTATAGCCCAGTTTAGAGCTCAAAGATAGGTCTTACTTGTATAAAGACTTTCTTACCAAAAACAATCTTATAGCAATATAGTAGTAATTATGATAGCAGAGGTTTATTGAATAAGAATAATAGGCCTACGAAGTTGGTAATACCTTTGATGCCCTGCCAACGTCCCCTTTACTAGGCTGATGCTCCCATTCCCAGCTGCTGTGGGTGTTGGCTGCGGAGAGCTCAGAGCTGCACCATTTTCTGGAGACTGGCTCTTGGTTATCGCATGCCAACTTGCCTGCAGATGCCCGGGAGGCCCATAACCAATGACTGACTGATGTGGAGTGTGATAGCCCAGCCCCCTTGTCTCTCGTTGGCACAAGCTCTGAGGTTCAATTTATGTTCCTGAGCCTTCTGTGGACCAGTATGAATCCAGACTTCTCCTGAAGCTTCATCATTGTCCAGCTTCTTTCCCTACTCTGTCTGCTTCTCTCAGACTCCTGAGAGCACTTCCTCAATAGATCACTTGTTCAAGAATCCCCATTTCAAGCTATGCTTCTAGGGAGCCCAACCTATGACAAACTCAGAAAAGTTAGACTATGTTGAGTGCTTTGTATTTGCATTCAAGTTTTTGATGGATGGCAGTGACAAAATGTATGAGAAACAATAGAAGTAGGGATGCAATTTTATAATTTTAATATGTATAATGCCTGACTTAGCAATCAGCTAAGTAAACTTTCAAATTAAGAACGGAATAATTTTGATGCAGTAGCTGGCATCAAAGCAGTACAATGCCCTTCTAAGAAATGAATTTTGCTAGTCATTTGGACACCAAGTTGTGCATTCTGGCGTGGTTTGACATTTGCCCCCTGGTCAGGGTCAGGTGTTCTGTGCTACCAGACAGTGAATTTTAAGCATTGGTGGAGCCAAAAAATGAGCCATTCGAATGATAACAGAAACCCTAGAAAAGGCAGGTGATGCAGGATGGTTAGGCTTCTCTCGGCAATTCTGCAGCAGGGCCAAAGCCAGATGCCAAGCTGTTTATCCATCTGCTGTTGACTCCACTCTGAATTAGCTAAACAGGGCACAACACCTGTGGATTTAGAAACAGTTACAGCTTTGAAATGAGTAAATGACCTTTTATGAAGGCCAGATATAAACACATAATACCAAGAACAATGATATTAATATTTCATTCCTGGTGTTCAAATGATTTTTCTCAGTATCTGAGAAATAGCGTGCATATGTTTGGCGGCTGTGATTTATACCCTAAAAGGCCATTTGGAGATAAACTTTGGAAGAACTTGCCTTGAGGTAGCAGATGTTTTGAAAAGATAGTTAAATGAACTTTTTTTTTTTTGGTTTCTAAATTACATTACAAAATGAAACAACTCAGTGAAGTGGACTAGTCTGCCTGGAATGTTGAGTGCCAAAAGGGAGAGGCAGGAGATGAGGCTGGATGGAAACTGCGGCAAGGAGTTTGGTCCTTACTCTGAACTGAGAGAGAAACCATTCAAGAGTTTAAGCAAGGAAGCTATGATCACACTTGCGTTTTAGTGCTGAAACTTTTAGACAAACATTATCTCATTAAAAAAAAAATCAACCAAAAACCAAACCCATTGCTGTCGAGTCGACTCTGACTCATAGTGACCTTATAGGACAGAGTAGAACTGCCACATAGAGTTCCCATGGAGATTCGAACTGTTGACCTTTTGGTTAGCAGCCTAGCTCTTAACCACTGTACCACCAGGACTCCATTATCTCATTAGAACCTCAAAATAACTGTGACATAAGAAGCTCTGTCATTATTCACTCCATTTCATATGAGGAAAATGAGAGTGAGAGACATTCAGTCACTTGTCTAAAGTCACACAACTATTGAGTAGTAGTGGAGTGAAGATTGGACCTCCAATTCTGATTTCAAATCCTCATTCTTTATGCCATGCTGCTATTCTGTGTGGTCACAACAAAAATAAAAAGGAAAAATTCCAATCTAAGATGGCAGACTAAGTACATATGTTTACCTCCAGGCCCAACCAAACCCAATAAAAAAAAAATATGTTCTTATTAGGTGCTGTTGAGTCAGTTCTGACACATAGTGACCCAGTGTATAACAGAATGAAGCATTGCCTAGTCCTTGCCATCTTCACAATTGTTACTATGTTTGAGCCTGTTGTTGCAGCCACTGTGCCAATCCATCTCGTTTAGGGTCTCCTTCTCAAGCATGATGTTTTTCTTCTATAGGTCGAGGGAGAGATAAGAGTTGGGGATATTTATGTTATGATCTACCTCACATTCACACAAAGAGGCATCTGCATTGTTGTTACTGTGTGGGAGAGAACACCAGGTGTATCTCTTTGCACCAGAAATCATTGCACTGAGATGCACATAGAACATAGACATTCTCCTAAATCTTAGAGAAAAGCCTACATCATTTTGTAGAACAAATAAAAAGAGAATATTCTACTTTATTTCTAGGACCAAACTCTTTTTTCCAGGACCAGACTCTCTAAGTGAAATGTGGAAGTGTCCACAAGGGACTGTAAACTTATTTTTGAATCAGTAGATTTATAGCCTTTCTAAGGCTAATACTTCATAAAATATTTTGTAAGAGTGGTGTAGTAGGGATAGATGGCCTTAGCCCCTGGTTTGTGACAGGGGTCAGATTCAAGCCAGGTGATTGAAATAAGGGCCTATTGGACTAGAAAACCTGGTGGTGTGCACACCCTCAGTGGATGAGTGGGCAGCCATCACACAGAGTTCTGACTCCAGAGTTTTCCTATACACTAAGTAAGATACACAATACACAGACAATTGTCCTTTCTATATTCTACAATTATAGGGTTGTGCAGCACTAGTGGGCCTTGCACTCCATCCCTGATGGCTCACTGTATGCCTTGTATTTTTAGTATTTTGGGTGCAAGAGAGCAGCAACATCAGGGATCTACTGCTTGTTGACTATTGCCTAGTGACCCAGAATCGTAGGGATTTGCTTTGCCTACTTTAGAGAGAAAAATTTGATGCAGGTATATTGAAAATCATTCTTTGATTTGTTACCCTGACATAATGTACAGTCTATCATAATATGTCACTCAATTTTAAATTGGTGTTATATTGCTTGAAATCAACACTCACTTACCATGTGAAGTTTCAAAGGGAGTATACAGACTATCTAATTTTATTCTTTTAAAAATACAAATTGTAGAAATAACATTAAAAAAAATATTAAAAGCTATTGGCTGCTAATTGAAAGGTTGGCAGTTTGAGTCCACCAGCTGCTCCTTGGAAACCCTATGGGGCAGTTCTACTTTGTCTTATAGGCTCACTATGAGTTGGAATCAGTTCGACGGCAGCGGGTTTTGTTTTGTTTTTTTTATCTCCAAGTAGGGTCCCAATGAGTAGGAATCAACTGGACAGCAATGGGTTTCATTTGGTTTATCTTCAAATAGTGGGGTTACAGGTAGTTTATATTTACTTTGTTATATTTTCCTTAATATTCTAAAATTCCTACAGTGAGCATGTATCACTTTTATAACCAGAAAAATAAATATTATTTCAAAAGTATAAAATACTATCAAGCTTAATCCCCCTATCTTTTGGTAGCAGGGAGGGTGGTGATTATTTTCTCCAGTTTATACTTGGACAAAATATTATCTGGCTGGGCTAAATTTAAAGAGATTAAGAGTCCTCTGTGAGACTTTCCAAGCATTACACTGAAGCATGTCTTCTGATTCATAGTCTAGTACACTTTTCTTCTGAATGATGCTCTTGATTTGTCTGGCATTTAAATACATCATGTCTCCTTATCTGTATCGTATCACGGAATGCTTCTTTCCTTTCTCTAGATTTAGGTTTATTGTCTAAAAGTGCATTCGTGGGGAAGATAGACATCATACTGCCATTTTTGTCTCGTGGGAACGAAGACCTTCCTTTTAGAATAGGTTGAAAACAAGAAATTGGCTCTCTCAAATCATGGAAGAAATGAAAAATTTAGAAAACCACACATATTTTAGCATTATTTTCTCCAATTAAGTATTGTCAATTACATTACATAATATACATCCACTTGTCAGAACTTTATGCAGGTATTAAGAATGAAGGCTATGAAAACTATGGAACAATATGTAGAGATGTTTATAATGTACTAAGAAAAGAAAGATACTATAAAACTGAATTTGTTTGTGCCCAAATATAAAATAGTCTTAATAGAGTTATCCAGAAGATATCAGGAAAAATATTTATGAAGATTGAGTTAGTGTTATGGGATTATTTAGTGATTTTTTTAATCTAATTTTAATAGTTTTTAAAATGATTATATTACATATATATGTATATGTGTATACACACACACACACACACACACACACACACACACACACACACACACACACACACACACACACACACACACATATATATATATACACACATATAAGCCTACACAATTCAGAAAAGTTAAATGCGTGGTTGTTTTTCTGAAACGCCCATGACTTTGAACCAAATTGAACAAATCTAGAATATTTTGCCTCCCGGCTGCAGAGCCCACCTCAGCTTCTTTTTTGGTCTGGCTCCGCTCGGCCCTGTGTCCTCTTGCCCAGCCATATGCCGTTGCTGCGGCCGCCTTGTCTCTACCTGGCCCTCCCGCAGCAGTGATGTACCCGCAAGGAGTTCATGTGGGCCCTGAAGAATGGAGACCTGGATGAGGTAAAAGACCGTGTGGCCAAGAGAGAAGATGTCAGCCAGACACTAGAAGGTGGGAGGATGACTCTTCCTTATGCAACAGATTGTGGGCAGCTTGAAATCCTGGAGTTTGTGCTACTGAAGGGGCAGATATTAATGCTGCAGATAAGCATCATAGTACCCCTCTTCTATCTGCTGTCTATGAGGGCCACGTTTCCTGTGTGAAATTGCTTCTGTCAAAGGATGCTGATAAGACTGTGCAAGGCCCAGATGGACTAACTGCTCTTGAAGCCACTGAAAACCAAGCCATGAAAGCACTGCTCCGGCGATGGGCAGTGGACTGCTGATCCTGAAGGACGACTCTCCTGTGGACTCACGCTACTGCCCTGTCTGTCTGTCACTCTCTGTCAGCTTCTTCAGGTAAATACTTTTAGAGGGGTGAGGGGAGAGAGAAATTCATAACCAATCCAACTATTAGGAAACAAAATGTGTTGGAGAAGGGGGAGAAGTATGATTAGACTTTTACCAGGATTTTGATCAAGTCTGCCTCTCTTCCATCTCTACTAAAATGCACAGGTTAGAGGTAAGCAATCTGCTCTAGTCTTCTGCCTTAAGTGTGCATTACATTGGGGACTTCCCGGCCCCAGTGACAAGCTCTGCCTGTGGTTGGTGACCAAATCTTTCCTCAGTGACTTTAAGCTCAGTCAAGGTGAGGAGGGGCACACCCCGACATAGCTGCATGGCTCAATTTTGGATTTCCTCTCCCCTTTCCTGTGGATCTCATATGTCTTTAGACAAAACTGATTGGTTTTATGTTTATAAAATCCATAAATTTTGGAAATCGAAAGGAGAAATCATTCTAGTATGTGTAGTTTTTTCCTCTTCTAGGTTCAGACATTTATATGGCATCTAAACACTTTCAAACTCCTGCTCGTAGGAAAAGGGAATTTGAAAATAGAATCATAGCCATAAGCTTGTTAGTATCATACAAAAAGAGAACAGTTGTCTTAGTATCTATGGATTTTCTTTATTTGCTGTTTGAATGGATTGAACTCAGTTGTGTTTGGAGAGTCAAGGAATGTTCTTTGGAATGCCTTTTTCAGACCCATGTTGGATGCTGATTACTTATTGCACCAAAGCTATCAGTGGGGTGAGATTTAGTATTTGGACAAATTTAACCCCATCCATTCAAACATAATGCTTATTACCAGGTTTCTCTGAGTGGTTGATGAGCTTCTCTGAATATATGCCAACCGACCTACGTAATGTATTTTTGTTACTTTTAAAAATCATGTCTTGCATAAAGTGTGACACCTCAAATTATATTCTGTGATCTTAGAATACAGTGTCCCCAGACGGCATTCTTGTGACTGCTGAAAATATTTGACACTTTCCCCAATGTTTATTTCACAAGCAGTACAACTAATTAAAACATATACTTCTTGATTCTCTTGACTTGCCATCCATATAGAAGCTTACTAAAAATATTAGAGTTTTTCCTTAGCCAAGTCACATGATAGTTGAATGTACCTCCAATTTTTAAAAATAGGGGAAGGTGGGATAGGGACTTTTATTCAGATTGTGGATAATAAAGTATTAGTGAAGATTTTATAGGCAATGTAGCATTCTGCAGCAGGATAAAATGATTACCAAGAACAGTCAGCCCGGCTAATAACAAATCTTATTGATCAGTTGCTGACTGGCTGGTGGGTATGTGGGTTTATGGGTGTGTATGTGTGTATTTTTTCCCCAGGAACCCTTTTTTTTAATCCTATGGCTTTTTTCACTCACAACTAGCCTAACCTTATAATTTTCCTAAGTGCAAGGAAACAATCACAAAATGAGGGTTTAAATGCTTTCATATATTTGGCTAATTCTGCTGTCTTAGTGGAGCTGATTAGAGTTGAATTAAAGGGCAGTACTCAGTACTTCTTTACATCATGAACCACCGCATGGACAGTGGAGGACACTCTGTCCGTAGAATACCAATGCAGTGCAACAAAGGGTTTGGGTATCTTTGTTTTCACCTCTTGACATAATGCAGTCTAAATGGCTTGAATTTTACCCTATACACAACTTCCACTTTTACTTTTGAAGTATTTTGTTGTAGTTGGCTATTGCAGAGAGTGCATCGTCCTATTATTGCTGGTTTGCTTCCTACTGCCCTCGTGGTACATGCACCATGGGCTCTTTGTGCAGTTTATCCTGATGTTTCTCGCAATGCAGTAGAGGCTATTTCATGTTCCCTCTTCTTTCTCAGCCATTTTGTAAACCCATAATTATGAAGCCTTGCTTGAGAAAATAACATAGAGATAGAATAGACTGACCAAGATGGTTTATAGTTTTTTTTTAAAACTAGATTATTTATAACATATTTCTGAACTGTTTGGCAGAGAAATTCACAACACTTACTGTTCATATTTTGAGTAAAGGAAGCTAAAACCACATCTGCTTTTTGGTACTACATGCATTAGCAAAAGGTCAAGTAACTTTTGTTCTTTATTGAAGTAATATCTAACATCTCAGAAAAATCTTGCATGTTCTGTAGTTTTGTATTAAATCAGTTATTTTGCATGCATTAATTCTATCAAGTACAAACAGGTGGTTGACCTGTTTGTGTTCATGGTCTCACAGATCCACTCCTTGCAGCTTCAGACTGGTCTCTGTGGACTTGGAGGGCAAATGCAGCACCCGAATATCCCCCGGTAGTTCTTCTATGCATGGCACACCTTCCTGAACCCAATTGGGCATAGAGGAGAGGGAGGTAGGTGCAGTGTGTGGAAGCTGCAAAGTATGCCCTTGATTCATGTTTTCCCAAATAATGGATTTTAAAGCTACATATACCTTTTGGTTTTTTGTTTTCTAAATTGTAACTAAAACTTCAACTGAGCTGCTATTCTCTTCCATGCAATATTGTATACTTGTGTAGATAAGAAGCTGATGAGAGTGCCCTCGTATGTAAGCAATTGCAGTGTTTTGCATGCAGAATTTCAAAACTTTAAATTGTCCTGATTCTATTTTGTAAATGGAGAAACAGTCATATCTTTTAAAGCAGTAATGGATGGAGACTAGTGCTTTGTGCATTTTGTTATATTTGAGCTCATTTTTTCACACTGTAATATTTTTGACACAACTGGGTTTCTTGTATTACCATAGATCATGTACATCCGAATGCTAAATGATACTGCGTTTAAGTTTTGCGGTGCAAGAACAAATGGAATAAACTTGAATTGTGCAAAAAACAAAACAAAACAAAAGGAATATTTTGTATAAATGAAACAAAGATAGCAATGGGAAGGAGATTATGCCCTACTTCACTCTACCTTTATTTGTTACGTCAACCAAATACAAGATTCATGCTAGGTGTTGGCAAGTCCACAATAATGATGCCATAGCAAATTCTCATTATCAGTTGGAATAATATAATATTCAGGATGTCAGGAAAGCTGGCATACTGAACACCTTGCTAACCTACATAATTCCATCCAATGTTCTATAGCAAAGTACATTGCGTGAATTTCATTCTAGGGCAGTAGTTGGCCTCCTACCCAACACTCATTTCCCTTTCCTTTTTCCTGTAAGAACTCTGATTTAATGCAGCCAATTAATCTAAGGGGAAACTAATCCTATGCCAAGCTCTCAGGATGAAAACGATTTATTATGTTCGTCAGTGATTAGTGTAGAAATGGCATTTGATACAGTTGGGGCTAAAGAGTTGTGAGGAACGTTTGCTGAGGGCTCCTAGAAAAATGGGTCTTACTTTTCAGGGAAATGATTTCTTCTCTTCTACATTTTGACCTGCACACATGTGAGACCCAGAACTCCTGCAGCCTCAATGTGATGCTGACCCACAAAAGAGCATGGAGCAAAGGAGTCTCTTAATTCAGTCCAACTAAAGCCTTCTAAATAGGTGAAGCCAGTGAAGCCACTTTAAGTCAGATGTTCTTTTACTTGCTCTGAAGCCATCCTAACAGATAGATAGATGATAAAAGCTTTGGCATTTTTAATTGTCTAAACTGTAAACTATAACCTTAAGAATTGAATTAACATGAGAAAAAAAGGATATTTTTTCAACATGAGGTATGTAACAATTATTGTATCCTTATAATAGTAAAGCTAAAAATATACTGAGTCAAGCAATTACATAAATTGAACTTGAACTTCTAAATAAGTAGCCCATTAATAATGATTAATATTATTTAGAAACTATGCTAATTTTCAGTGTTTTCATGTTTATATCTCATTATTTACCAAGGATAGTCCTGAGTTGCTTTTGTTAAAAGATATTTAACTCTTTAAGCAAGATTTCACAGATGACAAGTAAATGATTCCCTATGAATCTCAGAAGATAGAAAATTTTTAGTATTTCAAATAATTCTCAATCCCTATTTAACTAAAATGAAGATTAAAAACACCCTCAACATCCAGAATAAAGGATTATCTAAAATTACTTTGATATAAAATCCTACAAAACTGGACATATTAAGAGTGCATATTGTATATCTGGGACAAACAGCCAAATCATAGGAAATAGGTTTTACTTTATCTTTCAACAATAATTGCTCAGTGGTATTTAATGCATTGCTGTGTTTCTACTTCATGGATCAGGAGTCAATAAATATTTAGAAATACTAAACCAAGACTGTGGCTGGAGTCAGATGGAGGTGGCTGATCTCTCAATTTGGGTGGTTATGATGCGCCACCTATCTCAGGTGATGGATAGGGGTATGCTGACTGTACTGGCATTGGAAATGAAAGACACACAGGGGCGAGCAGGGGAGTTAGTGTTGACGATGAGCCCATAATCAATGAAAAATCTCTCTAAATGGGACCTCCATTGTTTATGTCTTTCCAGCACCCTTTCCCCCTTCTTCTAGTATCAGATCTCCCCTGTCTTGTGGCAACACCATTCCATGTAGGTTGGTTGATTCTGAGCCTGTTCCTAGGCCACAAAGGTGGACAAGTGACCTAGATCAATCAGAATACCCCTGATTCATGCCACACCACAGTGACACATACAGAAATGGACCCAAGACCCCAGCTGTGCCACAGTCCTCTCAGGACAATTTCCAGCCACCCCATGTTGAAGCAGGTTGTTGGTCTTATCTGTAACCAAAATAGAATTTCAGAAAAAGTAAGGTTTTTTTTTTTCTTCTATGATTCATAATTTGTCCTCCATTTACAATAAAATATAGGGTGTTTCTCCACAATTTGAAAAATCAGCAGAATTGTTTATGTTGTTAGATTCTAAGGGAATATTTTCTGCCTCTTCCAGAGAGTGAAAGAAATAATAGGTTTCTACTCGATAGAGCTAAAAATAAAACAGCGTAGGCATTTATCCCTAATGATTATTTTTCATGATGTGAGAACTAAACTGAAAGAATTCCAAAGCAACATCTGCTCATTGTGAGACATATTTTTCTCTCACTAGCCATTTTACAGATGTCTCTGGATAGGTGGTAGAACTGAACTTTCTGTGATTCGCAATCGTCATTTTTTTCCCTCTCTTAACAAAGTACTGTTAGAACATCAATAAGTTCTACCTAAGGAATTTGAACGCCAGTAGTCAATAGATTTAACATTGTGAACTGTATAGATGTATTCCACTTGCAAGCAGACTTGAAACAGACATAGAAATAATTAACACCCTGTGCTGTTGTAGACAAGGCAAGGCAATGCCTGTTTGTGTCATACGGGAAGTCACAAAGTCCCCAATGCCTGGTCAGGGAGAGAGACTTCTTCTGGTAATGCGCAACATGTAGGTTGTTCTTTTCCTCAAAAAAAGAAAAACCCAGAATGGGAAATAAAATATACACAAAGAGAAAGAAACTATTTCTATCCGCAAGTATAGTCCTTTTGCGGGATGCTTTGTCTGGGAATTGATCTTTGTTTCACTTGGTTTTGCAGGAATTACCAAGAGTGTACTGGAGTTGATACTGGTTACTTGCACCTTTTGGACAAGCAGGTACTGCATACTCAGGGTTCTTAGCATAGTTGGGGGTGGATTGAAGGGTAGGAAGGTATTGAATGTCCCGTGACAGGACCATTGCTCCAATCAGTTGGTATCATCATCAGCAGGGAGTCTTGTGAGGATTTGAGGACCTGGGGAGCTTATATTTTTTGCTCTGTGTCCTCTTACTTCATGCAGTACTTTCTTGTATTCTTTTATTTCCAGTAAAGTAACTTGTTTTCTGTACGTGTCCACTGTTCTTTCCATCAGTCACTTCAGTATTATCTTTCTGACAACAATCTAGTAGGTGAGTAATGCCATAACAAGACATTTGGTGGCAAGAAGCACTTTAGAAATGTGTGAGCTTTTCTTAGTCTCAATAATTGTATAGATCCATGCTACAGACATTAGGAACAGTAATAGAAATGGCATAGAGATATATTAAAAGACTCCATGACTGTTGTTGAAAGAGGGGCAGACTATGAAGAATTTAGTAAAGAAGGCTGCTGCCAGGAAGTGACTATACTGACATTGAGCATGGGACATGAACCAACTCAGGCCATTGGGGAATGATCAATGATAAAAAAAAAATCTAGGCTACATCAGGTGATAATTTCACCAAATCTGGGTAAAATTATCACCAAGATCTGGGTGATAAGTTCTTTATTGTATTTCACTGATTCCCAGATGCATAGTTTTTCATACTTTAACATTTCTGAAAATTGGATGTGTCTTACAAATGATGGCATGTCATCTTTAATTGGTAGTTATTTTTATTATTTTTTAAAAATTTATTGTGCTTTAGGTAAAAGTTTACAGAGCAAATTAGTTTCTTATTAAAAAGTTTATACACAAGTTGTTTTCCATTCATACCCTGGCTTCTTCTGTGTCCATTCATCCAGTTTTCCTGTCCCTTCCTGCCTTCTTGTTTTTGGTTTTGGGCAGTGTTGTCCATTTGGCGTTGTATACTTGATTGAACTAAGGAACACGCTCCTCACATGTGTTATTGTTTGTTTTATAGGCCTATCTAATCTTTGGCAGAAAGGTGGTCTTTGGGAGTGGCTTCAGTTCCCAGTTAGCAGAGTGTCCAGAGGCCATAGTCTCAGGGGTTCCTCTAGTCTCTGTAAGACAAATAAGTTTTTTTTTGTGTGTGTGTGAATTGGAATTTTGTTCTACATTTTTCTCCTACTCTGTCTGGAACCGTCTATTGTGATTCCTCTCAGAGAGGTTGGTGGTGGCACCATCTAGCTTTTCTAGGCTCAGGCTGGTGGATACTGTGGTTCATGTGATCCATTATTCCTCTTGATTAATATTTCCCTCGAGTCTTTGGTTTTCTTCATTCTCCTTTGCTCAGGATGGGATGGGACCAATATATGTATCTTAGATGGTTACTCGTAAGCTTTTAAGACCCCAGACTCTACCCACCAAAGTAGGATGTAGGATTTCTTTGTAAACTGTGTTATACCGATTGACCTAGATGTCCCCCGAGACTATGGTTCCCAGCCCTCAGTCCTAGTAACTTGGTCCCTCAAGGTGTTTGGATATGTCTAGGAAGCTACTATGATTTTGCCTTGGTCAAACTGTGCTGACTTTCCCTATATTGTGTGTTGTCTTTCCTTTCCTCAAAGTTACCACTTGTCTACTATCTAACTAGTGATTTCCTCTCCCCATCTCTCCCTTCCCTTGTAACCATCAAAATTTTTTTTTTTCTGTGTGTAAATCTTTTCCTGGGTTTTTATAATAGTGGTCTCATACAATATTTGTCCTTTTGTAATTGACTTATTTCACTCAGAATAATGCCCTCTAGATTCATCCATGTTGTGAGATATTTTGAAGATTCATCATTGTTCTTTATTGTTGTGTAGTATTCCATTATGTTTATGTACCATAATTTGTTTATCCATTCATCTGTTGATGGGCACTTAGGTTGTTTCCATCCTTTTGCTATCGTGAATAATGCAGCAGTGAACATGGATGTGCATATGTCTATTTGTGTAACGGCTCTTATTTCTCTAGGATATATTCCTAGAGTGGGATTGCTGGATTGTATGGTATTTATATTTCTAGCTTTTTAAGGAGACAGCATATCATTTTCCATAGTGGTTGTACCATTTTACATTCCCACCAGCAGTGCATAAGAGTTCCAATCTCCCCGCAGCCTCTTCAACATTTGTTTTTTTCTTTTTTTGATTTGTGCCAGTAATGTCAGGGTGAGATAGTATCTCATTGTAATTTTGATTTGCATTTCTCTAATGGCTAATAATCATGAGTATTTCCTCATGTGTCTGTTATATTCCACCTGAATGTCTTCTTTGGTGAAGTGTCTGTTCATAGTCTTTGCCCACTTTTTAATTGGATTATTTGTCTTTTTGTTGTTGAGATATTGAAGTATTCTATACATTTTAGAGATTAGACCCTTATTGAGTATGTCAGAGTCTAAATTTTTTCCCAGTCTGTAGATTCTCTTTTTTCTTTTTTGGTGAAATCCTTTGATGAGCGCAAATGTTTAATTTTCAGGAGGTCCCAGTTATCTAGTTGATCTTCTGGTGTTTGTGCATTGTTAATTATTATATTCTATTTATGCCATGTATTAGGGCACCCCACTTTTTTTCATTCTTAATAGTACATTTAAAAGAGTATGCTTTATAATCAGTGGCATCTTAGATACATGGTAACTGCCTGAAGAGACAGGCTTGAAATAACACTAATTCCACACTAAGTTAATATATAACCTTAAGGTTCTATCTTACATGAAATATTTCATAAACTTCATATTGCACATTATAGGCTGCAGGTTGAGTCATTCTCAAATAATTGTTACTGTTCTTCCTGTAATGCCCCAAATATAGACATCCATTTTTGATATTGCTATTCTTCTAATAAGGCAGCACTCTGTAAAACGACATGGATAATGTCTGTTTCATTCAGCATTGAGCCCTAGCACCGACTTATCTGAGGTTATTCGTTACTAAAGGATCCTATTTAAATCATCTTTGATACCACACGAGAAGACAGTGAGCCTATGCTATAGTTAGCTTTTCTCATATAAAGAATATTGTTTTGGTCACAGTTTGCATAAATATTGTTAAAGCAAATCATGTAAAAATATGTGGCTGAAACAGAGATTTAACTTCATTTTTATAAAATAGCTACTTAAAATAACTAATGAAAATAAAATTCACTTTTTAAATTAAGAATTGAAGGAAAGGTTATCAAAGAATGGGATGATTACTGTATATGATGTAAAACAATTTTATTAAAATAGAGATTTTTAAAAATTTGAGTGAATTAAATGACACAGTCACCTAATGACTGGAAAGTGTTTTATAAGTATTTATGGCTTCTCACTGTTAAATATGTGTCATATATAGTATATAGAATTATGTACTGTACATATAATACACATATTTAATAGTGAAAAATTATCCATTTTGGAAATAACATAATTTTTATTATGATATAAAAATTACATTTTTTTAATTCCTGCTTGTAATTTTCTAAAATATAATTCAGGGAATATAACATTAATTAAAATATATACGGGTTGTATATATAATATCTTCACATATTGTTGGTACAGTATTAGTCGTTAAATGATTATGGGCACATAAGGGGCTGACATTTACAATTTTTCAGTTTTTATCACCTCATTGTTAGATCTTGATCTCTGCAGCATGTTAATTTTAATGAAAAAGAAAGATAATGTAATAAAATATGGGAACTTACTATTTGCCTTAGAAACTATAAATATTAATCTAAGAATATAAAGTTAGGCTTTTCACAAAGTCTGCTCTAATAATGGAAGGGTTTTGGTATTATGAAAAAGTTATAAGAAAGATACCTCTTAGATCAATGATTTGAGCATTACTGGGTATTCTTATGTCATTGGGACCCTTTTCTCTTTCTCATTCTCAAATTAATTCCACTATCTCACTCTCACTGTTTTCTGTCTTTTTGTATTCCTTTTTCTCCCACTTCATCCTAACATCTCAACACTGTCCAGCATTCCTTGGTCTCCTACACAGAATCCATTCTCCATTAAGGTAGAAGAAATCTAGATCATAAGATCACAGGCTCTTTGAGGTCAGAGACTGTGTCTGTCTTGATAACTACTCACTTGATCTCCTGGTACCTATCACATCACTGGCATATGGTTAACCAAAAAAGCCCATTGCCATTGAATCAATTCCGACTCATGGTGACCCCATCTGTAAGCACCCAAAATTGCTTGATGACTGAAAGAATTTTGAGTCTTGCATAGATTAAGAAACAGATACAGTTTTCAGAAATTTTGGGGCAAGTCCAAATAGTGTTTATTATTTTAAGTAATTCTCACTTGATTGTTGCTTTTATTACCACTTCAGTGCAATTGTTCCATTAAGTTTGAATTTATTCCTTATGCAGTACAATGGATTTCTCTTTATATATGGTCTTTCTGGCCCTGAGTTTGCAGTTCTGCCAAGATGGTTTTCTAGGCCACAGTCTTGCAAATGTATTGGACAGTTTGCTGTGCAAACAAGATGCATAAAACCCTTGTGGAGATTGGTTGATTTCTATGCAAATTAGGTGACTGTCGCCTACCAAGAGCATTGGTCTGTTTGTGGTCTTGGTGAGAGGAGTAGGCATATAAAAGTGCCAATACCATAGAGGTTGAAGGGGCCCTCACTACCATCAAGAGAAGAGTCTGGAGTGGAGTAGGTCCTTTGGATCCAGGGTCCCAATGCTGAGAACCTCCTAGACCCAGAAGAGACAGCACTAACACTGGAGATGGTGAGAGATGGGTGCAGCAGCACAAGCGGCAGCAGTGAATGGTGGGAACCAGGAGACCAGTGCAAGATGGCTGTGATGGGCTTCCTGGCCCACTGAGTAAGGAAGCTGTAGTGGGCTTACTGACCCATGGAGTGAGAGAGCTGAGCACTTTAGAGCAGGAGGCATGTTGGCAGAGTAGGGTGCCTCCAGGCACTGGTTGATAAAGCTAAAGAGCTGTAACACTTGCCTGAATGGGCATGACTGAGAGAAGGCCCAAAGGTGGGCATGGTCAAAGGCAAGGCCTGGAGGCAGGCACAGCTGAGAGAAGGCTTGCCTGCCTGCGGACATGGTCGAGAAGAAGGTGAAAGCTGTCCTGGTTGGAAGCTGTCCTGATTGAAGAACTGTATCCTGTTTCCTGAGTTGTATCCCATTACTTCCAAGTTGATCCTGATTTCAAGTTGTAGCCTTTTACTTCCCTAGTAACCTCATAACTATGAGTATGGCCTGTGAGTTCTGTGTGGCCATTGCAGTGAATTATCAAATGCAGCAGAGAAGTAGAGAGTGCCATGGGGAGGACGACTGGAGACAGAATTGGTAAAGAAGTTGGAGAGTAGAGGTATGTCTTTGACTCCTCACAGGAATCAACTTTGGGCTGATGGTGATTCTTATTACTCCTCTTGAATTTAGATGGCTTCTGATGCTGCTAGATTACACTTTATAACAGGGATTATGTTGTTTTGAGTTTTCTTCTTGTTTTTCCAGATAGAAGTTTGTCACTCTCTTTCTACGAAGGTGTGAGTACATGACAGCTGGAGAGCCATGAATGGTGCTAGGAATTAGAGATGGCTTCCAGGCACAGGTGTGGAATTTGACAGTCATGCAAGATGAATTTTCAAAGTGTCACTGAACAACTGATGATCATGTTGAAATTTTAGTTCTGGATTAGAGATGATTGTTTTGCCCCTGGCAAAAACGATTCACTTTCTTAAACAGACTGTAGTTCCTGAGAAATGTGCCACAAATTCTGATATGGAAATAAGAATAATAATAATAAAAGTGGGGACTTTATTCATCACATTTCTACCTTTTCATGTTTTGAGTATTATAGAAAATTGTTACTGTTTCATATATTGATTTGGTAAATGGGAACCTATTATTCTAACATGTACTTTGTAATATGCTAAGGGGTTTATTTAGCGAAATAAAATAAAAATATGTGTACATTTTAAATTCCTCAATTATATTTTTGTTTTATTGGCATTGTTTTTCTCATTAGGAAAAATGAACTTCAAAACAAAACAAAACAAAAAAAAACTTCCCAGTGTTCTTTAAAGTTAATAAGCCAAAAATCCGTTTCTGTCGAGTTGACTCTGACTCATAGGGACCCTATAGGATAGAGCAGAACTGTCCCGTAGGGTTTCCAAGGAACAGCTGGTGGATTGGAGCTGCTGATCTTTTAATTAGCAGCTGAGCTCTTAACCACTGTGCCACCAGGGCTCCTTTATGTTAATACGTGTTTCAGATTGTACTGCAAAAAGGGTACCTAAACTTTTTGTACAAATACAATTGATTTAAAAAAAAATGCTACTTTTCTTGTTTCTTATAGCTCCATATATTTCTGTCAGCTCCATGAGACTTGGAGAGAGAAGAAAATCAGGAAAAATTCCTTCAACAGCTACTTTTTACTTCCTGGTTCCTCAGGTCTCACAGACTATTTCCAGTACTACTACCAGTCTACTGATTATGCCTGCAGACTTTGGGGTTCTTCCTAGCCCCTCCATATTCGAGCAGGGCAACCTCTCTGTGCCTCATACTCCTCATCCTTACAGTGGGAAAAACAATACCAATAATAATCCCTACTTCACAGAATTATTGTGCGGCCGAAGGGAGTTAATACATATAAAACCTCCCCACCAATGCCTGTAATATATTAAGCACTCAGTGCCTGGAACATGATAAGTATCAGGAAACCCCAGCATCATCATCTTTATTATTACCCAAAATATTTTCCACTGGCATTTCTATAGTCTTTAGTTGGCTTTTTAAAAAATAAAACTAGTTCCTTAAAGCCAAACCATCCTCTGGTATTTTTTTCTTTAAAAAAATAATATTCTTATATGACTCATTTATTTACGTTGAGAGATCAATTTAGGCCAAATTAGATGTATTTGATTTAGTATTCATGAATGAAAGTGGTTTAAGCTTCTAAGTACTTGTTGGAACCAGAAAAAGCTCCTGAACAATTAACCTAGATTCATATAATTTTCAGTTTTCTGCTTTTTCTAATGTTGGTCTTTTTGCTGAACCCGTAAAAGGATGTTCTTATCCTTTTATGTTTCTATTTTGTTTCATTGTTCTTTTTCTCTCAGATGAAGACCAATTCAAGTCCAAGCACTTTATGCTGTGATGCCACCTTTCAGGTGTCAAAAAGAAAGAAAATGAACATTGAGTGCAATTTTACCTATATTCTTATTTAACAATCCCTTTAGTCAGACACTCTCTTCATTTTACAGAGGAATTATCTGAGGTGCTACGGTCACACAAATAATAAATGATAGAGCTGGGTCAAAATTGAGGTTATCTGACTCCTTTCTTCAAATCACAGCACACAGTTCCTAGGTATGGACAAAGATTTATCTGGAGGAACTCCAGGGCCTTTCCTTTGGTCAGAAATAAATTGCAAAAGCTCACTTGCTTGGCTTTTGTCTGTAGAGTATTAGTCATCCACCATCCTACGTAAATTTGCATTTGGCTAGTATATGAAGATGTGTATTTGAGTGTGGGTAAGAGATAAAAACTTATTTTCTGACATATTTTGATGATAGTAAACACTTAGATCACACCACTCATTGTTCCTGCTCACTATGGCTGCTTGACAGGCCTACATCTGCAATTCCGTGGTCTGAAAATGGTCCAGTGATGTGTTGTGTTCTGGAGTTTCCCTCAGATGGAGGTGGCTTGATCTACATAGGTAAATGAAGTAGAAGATTAAGTAATTATCTGCAGAATTTGATTAATGTGGAAAATTAGCATGAAAAATTTTAGCTTCTCAAGCTATTTTTTTCTGGATTTGTGCATGTTTAAACCTTAATTAAGTAAATATTTTCTTAGCTCTCTTGTGTGATTTTGACACCATGATTGAAGAGGACAGGGTGAAAGCAATTCTAAGGGGGATTTTCAAAGCTCCTGAAACAAAATGTTATGAGTGTCACTAATACAAGCAAGAGGTCTTCAACTCGAGAGGGTGAGTCAGGGAACACAGGCACTGGCCTCAGGGCCACATAATCATGTCCTCTGGCTCAGAGCCCCGCTCTCAATCACTGAACCCATGTCTCTCTCTCCTAACAATGCCCCAGAAGGGCTAACAAGTGTTCCACACATCTGTCTACATAGCTGACAATGCCATCTTTCAGGCATTATGTGGAGCTCCTCACTACATGCATTCACAGTTCTGTCTCTAGGACTGCTCAGCTTCTGAAGTGGCTTCCTGAAGTCGTTGCTCTAAACCTTTGTCCTAAACCAGGTGCCTTCCTCCATGGGCCTCCCCCTTATGCTGCCCTGCCCATCCAAACTGAAACCCATTGCCACTGAGTCCATTTCGACTCATAGCGACCCTACAGGACAAAGTAGAGCTGCCGCACAGGATTTCCAAGGAGCAGCTGATGGATTCGAACTGCAGACCTTTTGTTTAGCAGCCAAACTCTTAACTACTGTGCCATCAGGGCTCTGCCCCTGCCTTGGAGGCCTCCATTCCCTGCTGCTTTCTCTAGCTACAGGAGTGTGCCTTCACCCAGGGTAGGGACAGAGTGTCACCCAGAGATCATTGTTCTGGGGGAATTTAAGGTTCTACAGACTTAGATTCTTGCCCTGGAATTTAGTTGCCGGGTTTGTCAGAGGTAAAGCTTGTGGAGGAGACAGGCAAAGGAGGGGAGCTAGGTATAATGAATAGGAGGAGAGTGTGTGTATACTCAGGAAATAGCTGCTGCCTTTAGTCATTTTTTTTTTCTTTCCTAATCCAGAAGTGGGATGGTAACCATTAGCCTCAGATCTCTTCTTCTTAGTCTTGAGCATGTGGTCTTTTTGCCCATGTGTCTCTAAAAATAATTTTAAAAAAATGTACCATTCACACATTTTCAGGTAAATATTAAATAATTTTTCATAATAAATTGAAAAATATTTGAAATAGTTAGAAAGGATGTAAATTCCATATATTTTAAGTATTGACATTGAGAAAATTTCCATCTCTCTTATAAATATGTTCTAAATGATACAAAAAAAATCCTACAGTGATTTGATACCTAGCATCATCCATTAGAAAGTATATATGTATGTATGTACACACACACACACACACTTTCATGAAATAGCTGGAAATTTTACATTAGTTTTGCTGCTTAAACTTATACTTCATTCCACTTCCCTCAAATAATTTTATCTTAATGTAATATACTTTTATGCTTGAAAGACTTTTATTGATCACCCTATCATATTTCTCTGCAACAAAATCACTTATAAATTATTTTCTTTCACATAACTAAAGGCTTTCAGTATTAATTTTTTTCCCTGTCTTAAGATATCATTATAAATATTAACACACGATTAAGCAAAATAATATAAATGCTGGAAGTTGGACCCATCATGTGCCCTGAGCCATTCTTCTGGCCTGGAGATGGAACAAATTAACAAATGGGGAAAAAATAATCTGCCGGCTCCCCCAAGCCAGGACCTCCGGGTAGGCATAGCTCCTTTGCCTAGACACAGGCATAAGGGATCCGTGGACTTTGAGTAGTGCCTTTCTCCCTGCATAGACTTGTGTGGGCCCATTTCAACAGTGTAGGCCCTCATTACCACAGTACAACAGGGTGTATACCTGAACTCTAACTTTAGGTGTTTCATCTGTGAAGTGGCAGGTTTGTGACATTTGACACTGCTTTGCCCATTAAGCAGGGTCTTCACCTACCCACATCAGGGGCCTGAGGTCTAGTGGCGCCACCCATGCCACCTAGCCACCTGCAATAGGGGCCCAAGGATAAGAGATGCCCCTGAGTCCTTACAGCCAACAGCGTTGGGTGCTCATAGTCTGGCTGCAGAACACACCCACCTGCGCACTCTAGGGAATAGGGACATGCTTTCCTCTGGTACACTCGGGGGCAGCTGTCAGCCCCAGGCCTTGCTCAGAGTGTGTCCCCCTGCTGCAGCCAGATGCCTGTGCCTATGCCAGTCACCCATGCCTGTCTAGGACTAAGTGAGAGCCTGCACCACACACTTGGTGGCTGACTACCTGTACACCTGAGTTGAATCCATACAGGAGAAGTGGGCAGACTTCTGGGCACACATACTTAGTGACAGGTCTGACCACCTGGTGGCAAGACGTTGGAGCCTCAGGGTCATTAGTAATCAGGCTAGATCACATGAGTAACTTATTTGGGCATATCAAAACAAAACAAAACAAGAAGCTAAGACACAGTAAACAAACATAAAATAAATATAATAACTTATTGATGGCTCAGAGACAACAGTTAATATCAAATCACATAAAGACACAGACAATGATGGCTTCAGCAAGCTCCAAAAATAAAGACTCTAGAAATTTTCAGGAGGAAGAAAATTTTTTAGAATTATGAGAGGCAGAATACAAAACATTAATATACAGAACTCTTCAAGAGATCAGGAAGGAAATTAAACACAACGCATAACAAGCAATAGAGGAAATGAGAAAAGATTAGAGAAGAGCATAATGACAAATTTAACAGGCTGCAAGAATCCATAGAGAGACAGCAATCAGAAATCTAGAAGATTAACAATAAAATTTCAGAATTAGACAACTCATTTGAAAGTCATAGGGGCAGAATTGAGGTGATGGAAGTCAGAATTAGTGAGATTGATGATAAAACACTTGACACCAACTCACTTGAGGAAAAATCAGATAAAAGGGTTAAAAAAATGAAGACACCCTAAGAATTACATGGTATTCTATCAAGAGAAATAACGTATGAGTGATTGGAGTATCAGAACAGGGAGAGATAACAGAAAATGCAGAGAGAATTGTTGAGGATTTGTTGGCAGAAAACTTCCCTGATGTCGTGAAAGATGACAAGATATCTATCCAAGATGCTCATCGAACACCACACAAGGTAGATCCCAAAAGAAAGTCACCAAGGCATATTATAATCAAACTTAGCAAAACCAAAGATAAAGAGAGAATTTTAAGAGTGGCTAGGGATAAACAAAAAGTCATCTATAAAGGAGAGTCAATAACAATAAGCTTGGACTACTCAGCAGAAACCATGCAGGCAAGAAGGCAATGGGATGACATATATAAAGCTTGAAGGAAAAAAAACTGCCAGCCAAGAATTATATACCCAGCAAAACTGTCTCTCAAATATGATGGCAAAATTAGGGCATTACCAGATTAACAGAAGTTTAGGGAATTTGGAAAAACCAAACCAAAGTTTCAAGAAATACTAAAGGGAGTCCTCTACTTAGAAAATCAGTAACATCAGATAACAACCCAAGACTAGAACACACAGAGAGCAACCAGATATCAACCCAGATAGGGAAGTCACAAAAATAAATCAAAGCTAAAACACTGAAAATAGGGAAACAGAGATGTCAGTATGTAAAAGATGACAACATTAAAAAAAAGGGACTTAAAATTGTAGACACAGATTTTTCATATGAATAGGAAGTCAAGGCGATATAAAGAAATAAAACACTTGTTTAAACTTAGAAAAATATGGGTAAATATTCAGGTAACCATAAAGGAGACTAACAATCCTACATGTCAAAATGAAAAACAAGAAAAACATAAAGACTCAGCAAATACAAAATTAACAATGAAAAATGTGAAAAGAAAATACATAAAGAAAAATGACTCAGCACAGAAAATTAAGTGGAACAAAGAAACTGTGAACAACACACACAAACAGACATCAAAATTATAGCACTAAATTCATACCTATCAATAATTATGCTGAATGTAAATGGACTAAATGCACCAATAAAGAGACAGAGGGGCAGATTGGATAAAAAAACACGATCCGTCTATATGCTGCCTATAAGAGACACACCTTAGACTTAAAAGACACAAACAAACTAAAACTCAAAGGATGGAAAAAAATATAGCAAGCAAATAACACTCAAAAAAGAGCAGGAGTGGGAATATTAATCTCTGACAAAGTAGACTTTAAACTAAAACCACCACAAAGGATAAGGAAGGACACTATATAATGATTAAAGGGTGAATATACCAGGAAGACATAACTATAATAAATACTTATGTACACAGTGACAGGGCTCCAAAATACATAAAACAAACTAACAGCATTGAAAAGAGAGACAACTCCATAACAGTAGTAGGAAACTTAAACACACCACTTTCGGTGAAGGACAGAATATCCAGACAGAAGCTCAGCAAAGACGCGGAAGATCTAAATGCTACAATCAACCAACTTGATCTCATAGACATATACCAAACACTGCACACAACAGCAGCCAAGCATACTTTCTTTCCCAACACACATGGAACATTCTCCAGAATAGACTACATACTAGTCCGTAAAGCATGCCAATCGAAATACTACAAAGCATCTTTTCTGACCACAAAGCCATAAGAGTAGAAATCAATAACAGAAAAAGCAAGGAAAAAACTAAACACATGGCAACTGAACAATACTTTGCTCAAAAACTACTAGGTTATAGAGGAAATTAAGGATAGAATAAAGAAATTCATAGAATCAAACGAGAATGAAAACACATCCTATCAGAGCTTTGGGACATATCAAAAGCAGTGCTCAGAGGTCAGTTTATAGCAATAAATGCACACATCCAAAAATAAGAAAGGAGCAAGATAAAACATTAACCCTCAGGCACCAGAAGAAAGGAAATAATAAGAATTAGAGCAGAATTGAACGAAATAGAGAATAGAAAAACAATTGAAAGAGTTAACAAGACCAAAAGCTGATTCTTTGAAAATATCAACAAAATTAATAAACCATTGGCCAAACTGAGAAAAGAAAATACAGGAGAGGAAGAAAACAACCTGTATAAGAAATGAGATGGGTGATATCACAACAGATCCAACTAAAATTAAAAGAATTGTAACAGAATACTATGAAAAACTGTACTCTAACAAATTTGAAAACCTAGAGGAAATGGACAAATTTGTAGAAACTCACTACCTACCTAAACTAATACAAATAGAGGTAGAACAACTAAATAAACCCCCAAAAAGAGAAGATATTGAAAAAGTAATTAAAAAACTGCCAACAAAAAACAGCCATGGCCTGGACGGCTTCATTGGAGAATTCTACCAGACTTTCAGAGAAGAGAGAACACCATTACTATTAAAGGTATTTCAGAGCACAGAAAAGGATGGAATACTCTCAAACTCATTCTATGAAGCCAGAATAACCCTGATACCAAAACCAGATAAAGATACCACAAAAAAATAAAATTGCAGACCAGAATCCCTCATGAACGTTGATGGAAAAATCTTCAACAAAATTCTAGCCAATAGAATTCAGCAACATATCAAAAAAATAATTCATCATGATCAAGTGGGATTTATGGTATGTAGGGATAGTTCAACATTAGAAAAACAATCAATGTAATCCATCATATTAATAAAACAAAAGACAAGAACCACATGATCTTATTAATTGATGCAAAAAAGGCATTTGACAAAGTCCAACACCCATTCATGATAAAAACTCTCAACAAAATAGGAATAGAAGGGAAGTTCCTCAATATAATTAAGGGCATTCACCAGAGCCAACAGCCAACATCATCCTAAATGGAGAGAGTTTGAAAGTATTCCCCTTGAGAACAGGAACCAGACAAGGATGCCCTTTATGACCACTCTTATTCGACATTGTGCTGGAGGTCCTAGCCAGAGCAATTAGGGTAGAAGAAGAAATAAAGGGCATACAGATTGGGAGGGAAGAAGTGAAAGTATCTCTATTTGTAGATGATATGATATTATACACATAAAACCCCAAAGAATCCACAGGAAAACTCCTGGAACTAATAGAATATTTCAGCAAAGTTTCAGGATACAGGATAAACATACAAAAATCAGTTGCATTTCTTTACACCAACAAAGAGAACCTCGAAGAGGAAATCACCAAATCAATACCATTTACAATAGCCCCCGAGAAGATAAAATACTTAGGAATAAATCTAACCAGAGACATGAAAGACTTGTACAATGAAAACTATAGGACACTGCTGCAAGAAACCAAAAGAGACCTGCACAAGTGGAAAAACATACCTTGCTCATGGATAGGAATACTCAACGTTGTGAAAATGTCTGTTCTACCCAAAGCAATCTACAGATACAATGCAATCTAGATCCAAATTCCAATGGCAGTTTTTAATGAGATCGAGAAACAAATCACCAACTTCATATGGAAAGGGGAGAGGCCCTGGATAGGTAAAGCATTACTCAAGAAGAACCTATCTTACTGCTATGGTAGTCAAAACAGCCTGGTACTGGTACAACAGATACATAGACCAATGGAACAGAATTGAAAATCTAGACATAAATTCATCCACCTATAAGCAGCTGATATTTGACAAAGGCTCAAAGTCCATTAACTGAGGAAAAGACAGTCTCTTTAACAAATGGTGCTGGCATAGCTGGATATCCATCTGCAGAAAACTGAAACAAGACCCATACCTTACACCGTGCACGAAGACTAACTCAAAATGGATCAAAGACCTAAATACAAAATTGAAAACAATAAAGATAATGGAAGAAAAACTAGAGACAATGGTAGGAGCCCTAATACATGGTATAAACAGAATACAAACCATAAGTAACAATACACAAGCACCAGAAGAGAGACTAGATAACTGGAGCTCCTAAAAGTCAAACACCTATGCTCATCAAAAGACTTCACCAAAAGAATAAAAAGACAACCTACAGACTGGGAAAAAATTTTTGGCTACAACAAATCTGGTCAGTGTGTAATCTCTCAAGTCTACAAGATACTGCAAAACCTCAACAACAAAAAGACAACCCAATTAAAAAATGGGCAAAGGATAAGAATATGTACTTTACCAAAGAAGACATTAAGGTGGCTAGCAGACTGTCTTAGGCTGGGTTCTTTAGAGAAGCAAAACCAGTAAAGTGTATAAATATATATAGAGAGAGAGATTATATCAAGGAAACAGCTCTCGCAATTGTAGAGGCTAGAAAGTCCCAAGTCCATGGATCAGGGTGGAGGCCTCTCCCAAGTCACACAGCCACAGAAGCTGGCAAGCCCAAGATCAGCAGGTCGGAGAGCAGGGCTCCTGCTCACAGGCTGTGCAGATCGACAAATCCCAGGTTCAGAAGATAAGCTGACGGCTCAAGTCCCAAGAAAGGGAAATGAGATGACAGGAAACAGCTGCAGGATCCAGAGAGCAAAAAGCCAGAACATCTGCTTATATACAGATGTGGGCCACACCCCCAAGGAGACTCCCTTTCATCTGATTGGCTATTCACAGGATATTCAATCTTGGGAGTGATTACATTAAAACACTGAGAATCATGGCCCAGCCAGGTTGACACACAATCTTAACCATCACACAGACACATGAAGGAATGCTCACAATCATTAGCCATTAGAGAAATGCAAATCAAAACTACAATGAGGTACAATCTCACCCCAACAAGGCTAGCATTAATCCAAAAAACAGAAAATAATAAATGCTGGAGAGGTTGTGGAGAGATTAGCACACTTACACACCATTGGTGGGAATGTAAAATGGTATAACCACTTTGGAAATTGCTTTGGTGCTTCCTTAAAAAGCTAGAAATAGAAGTACCATATGATCTAGTAATCTCGCTCCTTGGAATATCTCCTAGAGAAATAAGAGCTGTCACACGAATAGATACATGCACACCCATGTTCACTGCAGCACTGTTCACGATAGCAAAAAGATGGAAACAACCTAGATGCCCATCAGCAGATGAATGGATAAACAAATTATGGTATATCCACAAACGGAATGCTACGCAACGATAAAGAACAAAGATGAATCTGTGAAACATCTTATAACATGGAGGTATCTGGAGGGCATTATGCTGAGTGAATTTAGTCACAGAGGGACAAATTGTATAAGACCACTATTATAAGAACTCAAGAAAAGATTTAAACGTAGAAGAAAACATTCTTTGATGGTTATGAGGGTGGGGAGGGAGTGTGAGGGTTATTCACTAACTAGATAGTAGACAAGAATTATCTTAGGTGAAGGGAAGGACAGCACACACTACAGGGGAATTCAGCACAACTGGACTAAACCAAAGCTAAGAAGTTTCCTGAATACAATAAAATACTTCGAGGGAGAGAGTAGCAGGGGCAGGGATCTGGGGACCATGCTTTCAGGGGACATCTAGGTCAATTGGTATAACAGTTTATTAAGAAAATGTTCTGCATCCTACTTTGGTGAGTGATGTATGGCTTCTTAAAAGCTAGGGAGCGGCCATCTAAGATGCATCAATTGGTCCCAACCACCTAGCATGAAGGAAAATGAAGAACACCAAAGACACAAGGAAAGTATTAGCCTAAGGGACAGAAAGGGTCACAAAAACCAGAGGCTTTATCATCCTGAGACCAGAAGAACTGGATGGTGCCCGGCTACCACCATTGATCACCTTGACAGGGAACACAACAGAGAGTCCCTGATGGAGTGGGAAGGGTGGAATGCAGAACTCAAATTCTAGTAAAAAGATCAGACTTAATGGTCTGACTGAGACTGGAGGAACCCCAGAAAGCACGGCCCCCGGACTCTCTGTCAACCCAGAACTAAAACAATTCCCGAGGCCGACTCTTCAGACAAAGATTGGATTGGACTGTGGGACATAAAATGATACTCGTGAAGAGTGTGCTTCTTAGCTTAAGTAGATACATGAGAGTAAATGGGCAGCTTCTCTGTCTGGAGGTGAGATGAGAAGGCAGAGAGGGTTAGGAGCTGGTTGAATGGACACGGGAAATCTGGGGTGGAAAGGAGGAGTGTGCTGTCACAGTATAGGGAGTGCAATTAGGATCGCATAACAATGTATGTACAGATTTTTGTATGAGAGACTAACTTGAATTGTAAACTTTCACTTAAACTACAACAACAACAAAAAAGATTATTATTAGGTACTGTGGAGTTGGTTACGACTCATAGCAACCCTATGTACAACAAAACAAAACACTGTCCAGACCTGTATCATCCTAACAATAGTTGCTGTGGTTGAGCCCATTGTTTCAGCCACTGTGTCAATCCATCTTCTTGAGAGTCTTACTCTTTTTTGCTGACCCTTTACTTTACTAAGCATGATGTCCTTCTCCAAGGATTGATCCCTCCTGATTACAGGTCCAAAGTACCTGAGATGAAGTCTTGCCGTACTTGATTCTAATGAGCATTCTGGCTGTCTGTACTTCTTCGAAGATGAATTTGTTCTTGTGGCAGTCCATCATATATTCAATATTCTTCACCAACACCATAATTCAAAGGCATCAATTCTTTTTCAGTCTTCCTTATTCATTGTCCAGCTTTAACATGCATAAGAGGTGACTGAAAATACCATGGTTTGGGCATATAATCTGAGCAAATAATCTGAGAAACTGAACTATATGAAGAACACAGTGTCAAGATTGGAGGAAGACTCATTAACAACCTGCAATATACAGATGGCACAACTTTGCTTGCTGAAAGTGAAGAGGATTTGAAGCACTTATTGATGAAGATCAAAGACTACAGCCTTTGGATTACACCTCAACATAAAGAAAACAAAAATCCTCACAACTGGACCAATAGGCAACCTCATGACAAGTGGAGAAAAGGTTGAAGTTGTCAAGGATTTCATTTTACTTGGATCCACAATCAATGTCCTTGGAAGCAGCAGTTAAGAAATCAAATGATGTATTGTGTTGGGCAAATCTGCTGCAAAAGACCTCTTTAAAGTATTAAAAAGCAAAGATGTCACTTTGAAGACTAAGGTGTGCCTGATCGAAGCCATATTCTTTTCAGTTGCCTCATGCGTGTGAAAGCCAATGTCATTAAGGTTACAAATATTAAATTCCTGCTGTTTATAAGACATTGTGAAAGACTGAGAAAAAAAATATGGTAGATTTGATCTGTTCCTCAAAAAGCTTATGACATAGGAGGAGAAATAAGACATATGCACAAGTCTGTAGGCAGAGTTGGGAAGCTAAGGCATTGTAGATGAAAGGGTCTACACATGCAGAGTGTCAAAGCATGAGGTAAAATCACAGAACGGGCAACTGTTCAATTTTCCTGGAGGACAGGGTAAATTTAAGGGCAGAATTTACCAAAGTGTACTTGTAGAACAAATGTTAATAAGTATTTTAGAAAAAGAGAATGTGTTTAGTTCTATAGTCAAGTAATGAAAATGCTAATATGCTGCATTAAAAGAAAGAAAACACGTTTCTTTACTATAAAATTTATAAAAAGCTAAATACTTTAGGAGTAGTCAGGAGAGGTGTTAACACGCATTGCTTCCCAACTCATTTCTATTATTTTTTTAGGGATATTTTATAAATGAATGTTAAAATAACAGGCTTTGGGAAGAAGTATTTTAGTAAGTAGTAAGAATTAAGGAAGAAAGGAATTCTGGGGCAGTTGTCAAATCTGTAACTGTAATTTGTTTGGTAGGCATTGAAAATCATTGATGACTTTGGCAAGATTGCACATAAGCAGAGCTTGGCTCTATCTAAGATGACTGACCTTGTGGCTCCTGTGAGGGCTGGTCTGCAGGGGGAAGATGGGAAAAGACTCTGAGGCAGGAAAAACACTAGCAAAGGGCAAGAGGAAGCATGCATCTACACTTAGGTCATTTTAAGTGTGGTTGAAGTGAGAATAGATACACATGACAATTTTCAGAAACTGAAACTTCCTTTTCAATTTACTTTTGTGGTTTTAAATAAGAAGTTTATTTTTTTTGCTCTTGAGTTTATATTTATATTCAGATAATAATTTCTCATCTAAAAGATACAAAACAGCTAGATGAAAAACAAAATATCCACTTAATTTTCTTGATGTTTCCAATATTAATATTTTTCCACAAAGTAAAGGGACCTTTGTAGGTATTTATCCAAAATTTATAATTTTCATGGAGATACAGCATATGGGATAATGTCAAAGTTTAAACATTAAAAAAAATCTTGTAAGTTATGAAGTGTTCACATTAATAATATGACAATATAATACATTTTCAAGAATTCAGTTTTACACACTAAAATAAGGAGGAAAAAAGTAGTCAATTTAAATAAAATATTTAATTTTTAGATGGTATATTTTATCACCCATTAATTTACTGTAGTTGCCTTGCCTTGTTTTAAGGTTGGATAAGATATATCCTCTTCTTGTTATAGGAAATTTACTCCAGAATCTTAAGCAAAAATTTTTCAACACATTGTTTGTGTAATAATTTAGTACAGATTATGACTTTGTACATATTGTTACAAGTCAGAATGATTACTCCAATCAGATCATCAAATAGAAAATGGAAACTCTTAATTAGTTCTCATTGTAAGGGACCTACAAGAAAAAGTTGGAACCATCTTCAGATTAAAAAGTAAAATACTTAAGAATAGCAACTTAATGAAATACAGTAATTTGACAGCTAATGATCTGACCAATCTTGTTGAGGCTCAGTATGACATTTTGGTAGAAAACAATCTAGCCTGCTTATTAGTAATAGAGTATGTTTACTAAGGGCTTCTGACAATGAGCATTCTCTTTTCCTGTGATAAATTGACACTGGGTAAGAAATAGTGGCATGATTAAATAAATTATCTTAAAATGATATTTGGATCAATAATATTCATAACAATAAGTAATAATGGTCCCCGTTTATGAGTATTTACTATGTGACAGTAGCTTCCCATATAATAGCTTAATCCTCAGATAGTTTTGTCTGGTAGGAACTATCACCTCCTATAGACATGGCAACCCTATGGGGCAATTCTACTTTGTCTTACAAGGTCACAATGAGTCAGAATTGGCAATGAGTTTGGTTTAGTTTTATATACACAGCAAAACAAGCTCACGTAAGTTCAGTAACTTGTCAACAATCATAGTACATACCTTGCTAATATTCTGTGCCACTTTACATGAACTACAAGTCAACATTGTCTTGATCTTGGAGAATGTGTAAGCTTTAACGTAAAGTTAATGGATTGTGCTTCTAGTTCAGTTTAAATTTTTCATAAGAGATAATGGAAAATTTCCTTACATTATGCTCTGTCCCTGTGTTTCTCAATATTTTGTATTTCATAATTTTTTTTTTACTGTGCTTTAGATGAAGGTTTACAGAGCATAATAGTTTCTCATTAAACAGTTAATACACATTGTTTTGTGACATAGATTGCCAAACTCATGACGTGTCAACACTCTCCTCTTCTTGACCTTGGTTCCCCGTTACCAGCTTTCCTGTTCCCTCCTGCCTTCTCGTCCTTGCCCCTGGGCTGGTGTGCCCATTTAGTCTCGTTCTGTTTTATGGGCCTGTCTAATCTTTGGCTGAAGGGTGAACCTCAGGAATGACTTCATTACTGAGCTAAAAGGGTGTCCGGGGGCCATACTCTTTGAGTTTCGTCCGTCCCTGTAAGGCCAGTAAGTCTGGTCTTTGTGAATTTGAATTTTGTTCTACATTTTTCTCCAGCTGTGTCCAGGACCCTCTATTGTGATTCCTGTCAGAGGAGTCAGTGGTGGTAGCTGGACACCATCTAGTTTTTCTGGACTCAGTCTGGTGGAGACTGTGGTAGTTGTGGTCCATTAGTCCTTTGGACTAATCTTTCCCTTGTGTCTTTGGTTGTCTTCATTCTCCCTTGCTCCAGATAGAGTGTGATCAGTGGAGTACCTTAGATGGCCCCTCACAAGCTTTTAAGACCCCAGACACTACTCACCAAAGTAGGATGTAGAACATTTTTTTTAAATAAACTATGTTATGCCAGCTGATCTAGATGTCCTCCGAGACCATGGTCCCCAGCCCTTAGCCCAGTAGTTCAGTCCCTCAGGGAGTTTGGATGTGTCTATGAAGCTTCCATGACTCTGCCTTGGTCAGGTTGTGTTGACTTTCCCAGTATTGTGTACTATCTTTCCCTTCACCAAAGTTATGACTTATCTATGAGTCTATTTAATGATTTTCCCTCCCCACCTCTCTCCTCCCTCGTAACCATCAAAGATTGCTTATTTTTATGTGTAAATCTTTTCATGAGTTTTTGTAATAGTGGACTCATACAGTATTTGTCCTTTTGTGATTGACTTATTTCACTCAGCATGATGCCCTCCAGATTCATCTATGTTGTGAGATGTTTCATAGATTCATCATTGTTCTTTATCATTGTGTAGTATTCCGTTGTGTGTATGTATCATAGTTTGTTTATCCATTCATCTGTTGATGGGCAGTTAGGTTGTTTCCATCTTTTTGCTGCTGTGAATAATACTGCAATGAACATGGATGTGCATATGTCTATTCTGGTGACGGTTCTTCTTTTTCTAGGATATATTCCTAGGAGTTGGATTGCTGGATTGTATGGTATTTCTATTTCTAGCTTTTTAAGGAAATGCCATATCGTTTTCCAAAATGTACCATTTTTCATTCCCACCAGCAGTACATAAGAGTTCCAATCTCCCAGCAGCCTCTCCAACATTTTTTATTTTCTGTTTTTTTTTGATTAGTGTCAGTAATGTCGGGACGAGATGGTACCTCATTGTAGTTTTCATTTGCAGTGTTTCATAAACATTTAATTGATGCAATTGTGTGTGGACTGAGTGGAAATCTGAATTTCATGGGCTAGAAAAAAGGGATGATCTTGGTTTGACTGATTCACACAAAATTTCAATGTTTTACATATAAAATATCTCTATTTGTCTTGTCTGTATCTATCTACCTATCTGTCTGTCTGTCTATCTTTCTCTCTCTTTGTATCTTTCTATCTATCTACCTACCTGTCTGTGCAAAAATAATAGTTTTAGACTTCAAGGCTTTTTTTCCACAGCATAAGTTTTTTTCTTCTTTTTCCCTGAGTGGAGTCAAGGCACATTGGTGCAGAAGAGCCTGATTTAGGTTAAGAAAAATAAAAGCTTCAACTAATAGTGCTTAGAACTGCGTGTTGGCATTTACCGGCTGATTGACAAGAATGGTGTTCCTGAGGATCCTTTTAAAATCTGAAATGCACAAAGTTTAGATACATGCCAAATGGCTGAACATAGATAATATACACTCACATACTCAATTCCTTGAAATTAATTATAACCTGCTCTGGGGGGAAAAAAAAAAAAAACCAACTTTGCTTCATCTGGTGCTTGGATCAGGGAGAGATGTTAATTTTTATAACTGATCTTCCTCCTCACTGAAGTCTGTATATGTTTGGCTTGGGAATAGCCTTGTACCTAGAGTTATGGTAAGTAACAGCTTGTTATTGGAACTGACTTTCCCCAAATGATGTGTTTTCTGAAAGAGTTGTGTTAAACTATAGGTGTACTTACCACCTAGGAAACCTCAGAGTGATTGGGAGTCCACAAGGTGGATATGCCTGGTCTCTCCTGGCAAAGTGAGGTATTGCTCTAATATATATCCCCCTCTCTTTCAGTTGTCTGTGGGATGGCTTTAGAGTTAACTTAGAAGTCATTTGAAAGGACCTAAAGACTACGTGGAATCAAAGTTATGACTTCTGCTCATTTATAGATCTTAGGAGTCTGAGAAATGAGACCTAGGATGACTAGTCCATACTTAGGGAAAAAAATTCATCAAGTAGAAGAGGAGGTTGTTTTGGAGAGTGTTGAATACCTACTGTGTTTCAGACATTGTTAGGCACTTTTTATATTGAATTTCCCCAAATAATGTATGAAGTAATATTGTTACCTACATCCATATATGTAGCTCAGACTTCTTCCCTGAGCTCTGCATCCATGTAACCACTGTCTAATGAGTGTTTCTGCTTAGATATCTATCTCACAGGTACTCTGGACTCAGGATGTCCCAAACTGACCCCGCCCACCTTCCCCTTCTCACCCACCATACAATCTATCTCCAAGTCTGCCACATTTAACTTCTGAATGTTTCTTAAATTTCTTGACTTTGCTCTATCTCCATTGACACAATTCTATTACAGATACTACAAATTACAAATAACCATTTGTATTCATTTCCTAGGGCTGCCAAAACAGGGTACCACATATAGGGTGGCTGAAAACAACAGAAATTTAGTGTCTCACAGTTCTGGAAGCTAGAATTCTGAAATCAAGGTGTCAGCCAGCCCATGCTTTCTCTGAAGGCTCTAAGGAAGGATTCTTCCTTACCTCTTTGTAGCTTCTGGTGGTGCCCAGCAATTCTTGGTGTTTTTTGGTTTGTGGTAGCATAACTTCAATCTCTGCTTATGTATTCACATGGCTGTCTTACCGCTGTGTGTATCTGTATCACTCTGTCCAGATTTTCCTCTTTTCTTTTAGATTTTCCTCCTCTTATAAAGATACTGTAATGGTTAAGATTATGTGCCAAGTTGACTGGGCTATAATTCTCAGTGTTTATATGTGATCACTTCTATGATGGAATCTTCTGTGAATAGCCAGTCAGTTGAAAGGGCGTTTCCTTGGGGGTGTGGCCTGCATCCAAATACAAGCAGATGTTCCAGCTTTTTGTTTGCTCTGGATCCTGCGGCTGCCTCCTGTTCGTCTGACCTCTGGTTCTTGGGATTTGAGCTATCGGTTTATCTACAGATTTTGGGATTCATCAACCTTCATAGCCTCTGAGCAGAGCCCTGCTCTCCAACCTGCTGATTTTGGGTTCACCAGCCCCTGCAGCTACGTGAATCTAGGTAAGCCTCTATCTTGATCCATGGACTTCGGACATTCCAGCCTCTACAATCACGTGAGCTGTTTCCTTGATATAAATCTCTTTATATATATATATATTTATGCACTTTACTAGTTTTGCTTCTCTAGAGAACCCAGCCTAAGACAGACACCTTAACTAATATATATCTGCAAGGACTATTTCTAAATAAGGTCAAATTCTGATGTTCCAAGTGAATACGAATTTTGAGGGACACTATTCAATCCCCTACACCATTATTTCCAGCTAGACTGCCTCAGTGATTTTCTTTCTGATCTTCCTCCATTTCTACCTCCTGTTTTCTCTTTTGAATCCATTCCTCCATTATAGCCAGAGTGATATTTTCAAAAAAAGTCAAAGCTTTCAAGACGCTTTCCTGCTTAAAATCATGCCAGTAGCCTCTCATTGCTGTTAGGATATAAACTAAAGTACTTAACAAACTAGTTAGTAGTCCCCTGCCACTCACCAGCCTATCACCCCCTTCTTCTGTGTACTTCTATCACAGTCCTCTTTCAGTTCTCTGAAGAAGCAGAGATTCTTCCAGCTTCCTCTGGGATCTTTCCTTGACCCTCTAAATTAAGTGAAGACTTCTTGTTAAATGCTATTCCTTCAAAGTTGCGACAATGTAATTAAACATATATTTGTGTAATTAGTTCTCTAATATTTGTTTTCCCAGCTACAAAGTAAGTCCCAGGAGAATAGATGTTTTGCATGTGCTGTATCTCCAGAGCTTTAAATAGTACTTTGTCTAAGTAGTTGCTGGGTTAATATTTGTTGAATGAGTCAGTGAATGAATGAGTAGATGTTTTCCAGATGAAGAAATTAAAGCTTAGACAGATAAGTGATGGAGTGAGGTTGTGAGCCTAGGCTTAATTCATCCTAAAATCCATGATCTTTCCACTAAAAAATTCCCCACTCAAAATTTCACACTTCATATTTAATGTTCTTTTTATCAACACTATTTTTAAAATGTATTTTTAAATAGTATTATACATTTTATATCAGTATCGAGATCAAAATATCAGAGAAGAACACAACAGGATTTTTTCCTATTGTAGGCAGTTTTCTACAATATTGAGTGATTTTTTTGTCACTTGATTGACAATACAAATTTTTTTTGTGTGTGTGTAACTTTAGTGTGCTCGTTTCTAATGTTATAGAGTTGTCCTTGGAATTTGTCACTGACTGGTATATCTATCCGGTATTATTTCTTTTAAAAAGACGTTTTGTCTAACAAGTAGTAAATGGCAAAAATTTGTGAGCATAAATGTGTGAAGCAGCTTCATGGGGCCTGTGATGACCTGGATAGGCTATCGCCTTGTTGAAAGGGGAGAACACTAACTTGCCTCCTACTGGTGGTTGCAATGCAGGAATGCAGGCCCAGTGTTGCCAGATTTTTAAATTTTATTTCAAGAGAAGACCTCAACTGGATCTTTATGAGAAAGCTTCTGATTTTTAAATGTTGGAAGTTTATTTAAGTAAAATAATAAGAACAACTAAAACAGTTGCCACTAAGTTGATTCTGACTCATGGTGACCCCATGTGTGTCAGAGTAGAACTGTGCTCCATAGGATTTTGGAAGTAGATCACCAGGCCTTTCTTCTGAGGCACCTCTTACTGGGCTCAAACCTCCAACCTTTCGGTTAGCAGCCACCTGAGTTAACCATTTCTACCACTCTGGGACCCAAAAACTGTATAGGCCACTTAAAATGCATCTGTAGGTCTGGTCCAGCGTAAGGGCTGTACATTTCCAGCCTTTGATAAAGACCATGTTTGGCAGACTTTTTTGCTTAGATCCCATGATGAGCTGAATTTTGTACCCAAAGAAGGTATGTCTAAGACCTAATCTCCAGTACCTGTGAATGTGACCTTAGTTGGAAATAGGGTCTTTGTAGATGTAATTAAGTTAAGGATCTCAAGAAGAGATCATTCTAAATTTAGGGTAGGCCTTAAATTCAATGACTGGTGTCCTGGTAAGAGAAAGTAGAGGGAGATTTGAGACACACAGACACACTGGAAAAAAGGCCATGTGAAGAGGAAGGCAGATATTGGAATTATGCTGCCACAATCCAAGGAATGCCAGGCCACCAGAAGCTGAAAGAAAAACGGAAGGATTCTCTCCTAGAGTCTTTGGAGGGACCATGGCCTTGGACTGTGATTTTCAACCTCTGGCCTCTAGACTGTAAAAGAATACATTCCTGTTGTTTTAAGCCACCAACATGACAGTAAATTGTTATGGCAGCCCTTAGGAAGTGAATACAGGTCCTATTTAAGTTATTCTTATAAAAATCATACACTTACCTTTTTGTAGGACCATTCCTTGGATAAACACCTGTGAAACGTGTTTACATGGTAGGGAATGAAATTTAATCTCTACTCTTATACCTTTGACTTGTCCTGGTGTTGTCTGCCTTGAAACTGTAACTGAGATGCCTTTGTGGAGGTTTTGTCTTGACTCTTTCAACAGGGAATCATTCACTGATCTATGACCTCAAAAAACCCCAAAATATGAGCAAATAAGATGATGAACTCCCTTCGTCACTGAGAAAGACAAATGAACATCTATGTGTGTTTTAAGGCTTTTCCTGAATTGAAGTAAGTTTATTTTAGTCTGGTATTCTCTGTAAGTAGTTGCAATAACAGCTAGAAGTAGAGAAAAAAAGAGCAGTTCAATCTATTCATTTTTATATTTCACAAGTAAGTGGCTGACTATTTTTAATCTTTTAAGGAAGCATACTTCATAATTGGTAAAATAAAATTAATTTTTTAAATCCTTTCTGACTGTCTTCAGAAAAAAATAGAATCTCAGGTATTTTTGGAATCCTGGCCTAGATTTTATTTGGAAGCTTATTGCATCTTGAATGTGCATACCATATTAAATAGCATTAAATTGTATATATAAATTAATTAAGCAGCTGGGAAATTGAATTTCACAATGGATCACTAACTTTAAACTACAGAATTCTACCTTGGGCTAAATTAAAAATACTCACTTGTTTTGACGTCTCATTAGTAAAACTTTCTTTACTATATGCCAGCATGGCTAAATTCTAGAAAAAAATCTCTGCAAAGCCTTGCTTATAAAAGTGAAAATTACAGAAGTTACTTTGTGAAAATAATATTTTGAGTATTAATACCTTTAGATAATGAGTGTGCAGAATTTGTTAACAATTAGTTAACTCTAAGAAGCTTCTTGGTTTTCATAGTTTTTGCTTTTGCTGCTTTAAAAGCCACTGTAGAGCACTTTTTTAATCATTTCTGTGACTAACCTGCAGACATTAAAAATGAAGAAAAGAAAAACACAGAGGAGCAAAGTGTTCCCTGTAAATTGATTTTTCTCTTAATACAGCTTGATGATAACTTATGATGGGTCTGTTAGTGAGGACAGTGGGGGAGGATAGGGAAGCATGAGGAAAAGGATACGACCATGAACAGTTTCAGGAGTGATTCAACTATTTCTGCTGTAATGATTCTACCTTCTACAACCTCTTTCGACCCAAAATTCTATATACCGAACGTCAATATAAAGACTTCCTCCTTTAACAGTTATGTTGCTGCCAAAGTTGTTCTACTGCAACTGAATAACTCTTCTTCCAATCTGTAAAGATACATGGCTTCACCTTCAAAGAGTAGAAGGGGAACTGGCTTCATTGTAATTTTATGAAAGTACTAGAACAAAAAATAATTAAGGATTTTTCTCTTAAGTTGCTTTCCTAAATTACTAGCATCGGAAAAGACTTGTGTCTTGTTTCCTTTCTCTTTAGAGAAGTTTCAAGTGTTTAGCATCCCTAAAATACTACAGATCTTTGAATCTGAAAGATACAGAACTCAAAGATGTTTTTAATTAGATCATTGAGAGTTGATCCAACTATATATATATATATACACACACACATATATGTAATTGATAATGATAAATAATTATGTAATTTGTATAATTATATAAAAATACTTGGATCAACTCTCAATGATCTAGTGAAAAAAAAATACATAGTTAATGTAAGACAAGGCTAGGATCGGAGTGATGCTAGAGTGGTAGGCTAGAACTTAGAGCCCCAGTACATTTCAATGTCCTGTGTAAGAGATGATGGGGTTAGCCACTACAAAATTGATTAGAAGTATATGTCTAGAAGAGTTGTTTCTAAGAACAAAATCTAATCACTGTCATCATAATTAAAAATCTATGATGTTTCTCCAAAATACCTCAGGACAAAATCTAAATTCTCCAACAACGTTGAAGGACCCTTACAATTTGCTGTAAGAGAGTATCAGAATTCCTATGAAAATGGGAAAGGGCATTTGTGTCCTCTACTTGAACACCTGGTAGGAGTAGAGTTCAAACCTCTGGGTCTCTGGACTCCAAAGGTTTTAAATTGTGTAACACTCTTAGTAAAAAAAAATTCTGAATATGGCTCCTGCTAGTCATTTATTTATGTATAAATCATACAGCTGATCTATTTTATGCATGTAAAGTGTACATTAAAATGGAAGTAAAAATAAAGTTCAAACAATGCTTTTAAAATTACTTTTTGCTTTATTTTCTTTCACAGAATAAGTTGATTAGAGTGACTATAAGTCTATCGATCAAATGGTCTTATAACACTGGATGTTTTAGGCTGATGTTTAGGAGATGTGATTCTCATTGTTTTGGTCTTGTAACATGACTAATGAAGAGCTTGCATGGGGAGTAAGATGTCAGCTCAGCTATTGCTATTCACTTGAGGTTGTATTCCCAAACCGAGGTTGATTTGTATAAATCTTTTTAATCCATATGTCCATTTCATGATGGTTGATCAGCTATATAATGGAATTAATCAATTAATGTAACAAGGCATATGTAAGTACAATATGTGACAGTACAGTGAAAAGGATTAAGAAATGGTAGATAGTGCTACCAGCCTGTCCATATGGTAGAACTTCAATGGTTTCCTCAGGATGCATCACCCACTACATGGCAATACCTATCCTTCTAATATGTGGACCAAGGGAAGGTACTAGGGCCAATCAGTATATTAATGGTGGTTGTTGTTAGGTGCCACTGAGTCAGTTTTCAAGTCATAGTGACCCAATGTGACAGAGTAAGAAGTTGCCCTATAGGGTTTTCTAGGCTGTGATCTTTACAGGAACAGATCACCAAGTCTTTTCTCCCACGGAGCCACTGGGTAGGTTTGAACCGCCACCCTTTCAGTTAACAATGAGTGCTTAACCATTGCATCACCAGAGCTCCTTTATATTAATGATTAGTAAACTTTAATTAGGAACTCTGGTGGCACAATGGTTAAGTACTCTGCTGCTAACTGAAAGGTTGACCGAACCCACCCAGTGGCTGTATGAGAGAAAAGACCTGGTGATCTTCTCCCGTAAAGATTACAGCCTAGAAAACCCTGTGGGGCAGTTCTACTCTGTCACATAGCGTCACTATGACTCAGAATCAACTTGACGGCACCTAACAACAACAAACTTTAATTATTTTGAAAAACATAATATACACTGAAATACTAATATTGGTTTTCCTATACCCCAAAGACTTAATCATTTTGGACACATCCTGAAGAATGTGTACCCAACTTTGGAATGTATTCCTCTGTGTTAAAGAGAGGATCAGGCAATTTGGAACTATGCCCCTCATGTCATGATCGGCTATACTTGATGTTCTAGAAGTAATGGAACAGGGTATGTGTCCCAAACAAATGTACACAGGTTTTTTAAAAATTGTATGATTCTGTACAAAATGTGTAAATTTATGTTTACGTTTGTGAGTTTCAGACCCCACTTTTGAAAAGAAGCATCATTTCTTCTCTTAGTGTGCTTCTCTTAAAGTACTCAACCTGGTTACTACTACTGACAACCAGCAGTTAATTGTGACTTCTGCTATGTCTCTGTAAAGTGAGGCAAGAATCAAAAGAAGAAAAACCTGTCAATATGTTCCTGTAAAGATTACAGCCTAGGAAAAAAAAAAAAAACCCTATGGAGCTGTTACACGGGGTTGCTATGAGTTGAAAATCGACTTGACGGTACCTAACATCAACAACATAGTTTTTAAAATGTATTTACAAAATTATAGCTAGCTTGGTGGCTATTAACTGCCTATAGTTGTGATTCCACAATGATATTTATGAAAGTTCTCCAGGATTTAGAAATTTAATGACTATCACTGGCTCTGTGAGAGCAGATATTTTTATATACCCAAGTGTCGTGCACGGCACCAGTCTATAGTAGACAACCTATAAATACTTGTTGAATAAAAGAAGGAATATGTTGTGTTGATGAAAATAATTTTATTTATAAATTCCTGAAAAGCCATGGCAGTCTAGGAAGGGTTATAAGATTAATTTTAGCTTAGGAAATGTAGGTAAATTATAAGAGATCCTTTTAGAAGAGAACAATTGAGATAATGCAGGCTGAAGGAAAGAAATGTTTTTTTTTCCCAGCTATAAAATACTAAATATATTTGTTTGTTAAAACCAAACAAATGAAAACAAAAAATTCTGTTTAGCAAATGTGACATGATAAGATTTATGTGTCCTTTTAGAAGACTGAACAAATAGAAATCACATGCACTTTATTTTATATACTAGAAGTGTTTCTGGAAATTTTCAGGTACACCAAACTGTTACATGAACTGTTCTTTCAAATCATCACCATATTTTACAAGCTTTTAAAATTAGAGTTGCTGTTGCTGAATTTGGTAAGAAATGTGTTTGTAGGGTTGGAGGAATGGGATGGAGATGGGAGTAAGAGGGGCAGGTGGTAGCTAGTGGGTGTGGTTTCAGGTCCTTTGTCCTTGAGCCACCAACCAGCAAGAAAACCCGAGAACTTCTCAGAGCACTGAGATAATGAAGCATAGAGTTCTTTTTGTAAATTAAACAACTGATTTTGCTAGGTTAGATATTCATTCATTCATTCATTCATTCATCCATTCATCCATTCATCCAGCACTCATGCATTTATTCAATCTTATATTTATCTGACCAGAATTTATTACATGACTTCTATGTTATAGACATTGTGTCCTAAAGGAATCAGAGTGTTTTGCAGTATCCCTGACTGTGAGGTGCCTACAGTGTAGTGGGCGATTGTTGCAAGGTGGGATCTATTATAGAACCTTGTTTTGTTAGTGTTATTATAGTGAATTGACTGTCTTTACAGTCAAGCTGATCAATATTTTAGAAATTGTCTAGAATAGAAAATATCTTTAAAAAGTCTATTATAAAATGGTTTATTGGTAGGTAGGAGTATATAATCAAGCACCTGTTTAATTGCTTTGTAATTTTGATCCCACAGACAGCAGATTTAATGTACTGTCATCTATAGTGATGTCTTTTTTTCCAGTGACCTTCAAACTTTGCCTCAGTGTACTTATTCAAGTTCCTTATTAAAATATATGTAGGAGAAACACAGATCGGACCCCAGTGGTTTTAGGGTTTACTGTGTTCTTGTGTATTAAATCTTTACTAACATTAATGTGTTGGAAGGAGTTCTGCTTGGTGCGACATTTCCATATTTCAGCCAGAGTTTCTTAAATTTTTCAGTTCTCATAAAATATAGTTTAAGTCTTATGTATTATGTATGATTCTTTATGACATCTAATTCTCCCCCCCACTCCACCCCAGGGTGTAACTATAAATAGCCGTAACATTTATCCCTGGCTGTTGAAAAAGCATGAGGAAAATTCAGATCCCAAAGAGAGTCATTGCTTCACATTTCATGATTCGGTGTGCAATCTAGGTTTTAAAATGGCTCTTTTATTATTATAAATATACTCCTTTCTGCCTAATTGTGACATCCTCAAGAACAATTATTGCCAGCTGAGTTCATGGCACTTTAAAATAAGTAACTCCTACAGTTTGGAATGAGTGAAACAATAATTATATTGTAGATGAATGTTTTAAAAAAGTTTTTTTTCTTTAAAGTTCAGCTCAGCCACGATAGATGGTCATGTGGGGCTATTATGGATTTATTATTAAAGTTGATCAATAAAAATCCAGCTTACAGTTTAAAATTTAGAGAAATAGGAAGTAGTTATATTTACATTCTAAAGATACTATTATAACTAAGTTAAAAACATTTAGGCAAAAAAAAAAAAAACCCTCTTAAATCTTGCAGTCTAAACACTAGAGCTACTTCCATGTGTATAGATTGCCATTGTTTTGAGAAAATTTAAAAGGATTGAAAACATTAACTTATGAAATCTTTGCTTCCCACACTGGAGAAAATAGTGAATGAAATACAAACAGGGTTATTATGAGGTTTAAATAAGAAAACATATGAAAGCATGCTGAGTTCAGTAAATGTTGACTGAATGGATGATCGATTGCATAATAAAAAAATAAGGTAAACTTTTAACTGTGCTGTATGAGATTAATTAATAGTGGGAGATCAAGGAAGGGTCTAAATCAGTGATAATTGCAATGACAGGCAAGACTTGCCTCCAACACTTCATTAAACTTCTATTTTTATGGGGATTTCTTCATTTCCACTGGAATGAGCAAGTCAGTATGCATGACTTATTCTGCAATGAACTTTGATGAATCTAAGGACATTAAAAATGAGTTGCATTCTTCTTTTAATCCGAGAAACCCCCTATACCTACACTGATAAACCCTCTGATGCACATGTAAGAAGGCAGGATAATGGGCATGAAGGACAATCATCTATGTGTATATATAAAATATATATTTTTGCTTGTCAGTAATAACTGAACTGCCTACAGCATTCATCATGCCTCTTAAAAGTCAGGTATTGTATTGAATTCAAAAATTCTCTTATGCTGAGCAGGGAAAGGAAAAAAATCAAACACTTTCTGAATTGGGCCCAAATATCCAAGGTTAATTTTCTGAGAAAGCTGCAGCGGCTAGATAAGGCCATCCCCTGCAAATTAGTTTTGCCTGCCTGGATTACAGCTAAATTTATGCAGCTTGCCTTATCCTTTCGGAAGCGCCTCTGAAGTGTTGTAATTAACTGGCACACATAAAGTGAGCACATTTTCTGCTTGGTGGCGGCCATTCCTCATTTCATCGTAGTTCTAACCCAAATGGAAAGGTAGTTTCTTATTTTTACTGTTAAAAACACACATGAATGCACTTTGTGTGTGTGTGTGTGTGCGCATGTGCACACATACACACATACACATCCTTCAATACTTTACCAGAAGTCTTTGAAAACAATCATAAGACAGCTTCTGAACAGAGTTTGGAAATTTAAAAGGGCAAAGAATACTGCTGAGAGAGCAGAGAGAAATGTTTGCATAAAATTGAAAAAAAAAGAAAGCACACGCTTTGTGAAGTGGTTAGATTATTATTTTTACTAGAAAAATTGGCTTTTAAACACATTTTTTCTTTGTGTAATTCTTGGTTATCTAAATGGAAACTCAAAAGTCACCAAGATCTGGTGAAAACAAGCATGACCAATATGTCTTTAGTTTGTATTTCCTGTTGTTATTTCCTTATATATTTTACTCTTCTTCACCCTCCCCACTTTTTAAGGTCAGTACTGCCATTAAAACGTAAGTAAAAAAACAAAAACAAAAAAGTCCAAAAAAATCATCATTAGACTATCTTTCTCAGCCATGTGGCTCTATCGCACCATTTGTTTATATATGCTACTTTGGCTGAACAGCTTCTTTTCTCTGAACACAAGGCTGAATTAGTCAGTGCTTACTGAATATCAATATAATTAGTCTTTGCTGGAATTGTCCCCAGCATTATATCTGACTTCGGTCAGCTCCTGGAAAATACGCTAGATTTCTCAGTGCTTCTTGCTTAACACTTCTCATTAAGGAGATTTTTAAACAACACAAAACAATGGATTTGCAGCCTGCAGAAGGTGATCAAGAATCCCGCAATGTATGGGCTTATGAAGTTCCATGTTGCATATGACACAAGATCAGTCATAATCCTTGAGGAGCTGGGAGAGCTTTTCTGTCCTCTACCCTGTGCTCTGTCTCCAGATTTTCTTTGGCTTCAGTTCCTCGTAGAGTTATTATGAAGATTAAGCAAGTTACCGCATTTAAAGTGTTTATGACTGTGCCTGGCACATAGCAAGTGCTCAGTAAATGTTTGCTGTTATTATTCTGTTCTCAGGAGGATGCTGCTCCAGTATTGGCTTCTGGCTGAGTGCTTTCTTACTCATTCAAGTAGCAGTTGCTTTTTCCTAAGTGCATTCTTATTTTTAGCGGGTGAACTGTATGAGGATTTTATTTCCCTCTTCTTGAACCTTCTTCCCCTTCTGAAAAGAAAGCAGACAAAACCACTTCCTGCCTTTTTCAGTGATGTTTCCTATGACTTTTCCTCTCTTCCAGTTGCAAATTCAGGCCATCATCTTTCACCTTCCTTTTCAGGTGTCAGCTATGGACCTTCTAGGACTTTTCCTTTATGCTGTCTTTTTCATTCATATAACGCTTGCCCTCTTTGTTTGTTTGTTTTAAAAAGAAGTGTTTAATTGTCTCTCTCAGGTAACTGTCCACGAGAAACAGAGTGCTCCAAATTCTTGTATGTATGGGAAGCACTTAGTGGTGCCACAAGGAGGATGTTACCTAATTAAGGAAGCCATCTAATACAGTTTAAAAATATTTTCTTTCCTTAATTCTTTCTTCCCGTTAGAAAATTGTCACAATGAGATTGCCCTTTCATGGAATAGATTATTCATTTTTCCAATTTATTACATATTTAGAAGACAATCAACACTTTACAAAAGTCATTCCTGCAATGTACAGATTGATAGTCTGGTCCACTTACCTTCAAAATACTTTCCAATTGATTGTGGCCAGAGCCTTGAGACTTTTCCAGGAAAGGGAAATACATTCTGTTTGAATGTGATGGGGTAAGGGTGGGGTTTTGTCTTTTTGCAACATATTAGAACTGAGGGAGAGAATTAGATAAACTGTCTCACAGTGGGAAATACTGGACTTATTTAGGATATCTGAAATTTGGTCCTAGTTCAAGTCCAAGTCACTAACTTGCTAAGTGTTTGGAAAGTAAATGTAATAGAATTCTCTCTAAGATTGAGACTAAATAAGATGTCCACTTTGAGAACACCAGAAGTGCCAATCTCTTAAAGGTTTCGGGTAGGTTCCAAGTTACCGGGCATAGACCTGATTATTGAAGGAACAGTGCTTCAATGACACTTTATAGTTAGTCAAATGTAGAGTCTAGAGGCAGCCATGGTTCTGAGATGAATGTGTTATTGAACTTCTAGTGTCTTGATTAAGGCAGCTTCTCCCTGAGATCTTTATGTGATTCTGACCATGAAGGTATGGGTTAATTTTAGTTAGGAGCCCACAAGCCTTATTTCAACCCCTGCTCCTAGGAAGACCTGGCAAAATGACATGCAGTATCCTACTGGCGGGAAAGGGGGTGGATTGAAGTGACACTGGAACTAAGATGGGTGGGTGAGACCAGGTTCTAGCACAGTCCATGGTTGAGTCTAGAAGCTCTTCAGGGAGCAATGGCCAGGACTGTGATTGTAAATGGGTGAGTAGTCCCTGGGAGTAGAAGCATGGGTCCCTCACTACTGCTGCTGTACAGGCACCTGCCATGATGGCAGAGTTGACCAAGTGAAGAACACAGTTTCATTGTCACACCATGAAGCAAGAAGAAACAGTGACTTTAGCAGAATCTTCTCTCTCCTCCTATCCTTGAAGGGGATTGACTTCTTTTAGATTTAACTGTAAAATTTCACTTAAGTGGTTATTTAATTTATTTAATTGATAATGCAACTTATATTTATATATTTTAAATAATTATATGATTTCATGATCCTAACATAATACATAGTCATTGTTTAATATTTGAAAAATAAAGAATTTTTAAAAATATGTAATTCTACATTGTGTAAGTTCTTTTGGTCTACTTTGCTGTACTTACTCTCACCACTTCAAATATGTTGTGTGTTGTTGACCACCTAAGTTATTTTATGTCTGAAATTGTTACTTGGGCCTGCCAAAGGTATTTTACAACCTGTATGTAACTGTATTATACAGAGAGCTCATATCAGATTTTACTTTATGTATTCTCATCTCAGATAGCAGCGCCTAAGGGTTAATGAAAGGGGGCTTTTAAATGCAATGACTATAAATAGACAGTCTTAATTTTATCGAATACATTAGTGTAGTGGATTGACTAACCAGGTTGATCTATAGCAAGATTTAAGCATAATACCTCAAACCAGTCACTATCAACAAATATTTAAGAGATACATAACCTCCTTGCCCATGTCTCCTCCTAAAATTTTATTAGCTCCTGAAAGTAGGACTGAGAGGAGGAATAATGAGCCAAAAGAAAACCCAGTGATGTATCTAGAGTGCCATATACCCCTTGACTGAATTCAGGCTTTGACCTGAGCAGAGAAAGAATGTATTTGAATCAAATTGCTCTTATTTGACTTTAAATGCCCCTCCATAACGTTTGCTTCAAAGCACATTACTACTTTTTTTACATTTAAGAATACGGATTAGACTTAATTTCTTGGAGTTATGATATAAGCTTTCATGTGAGGTAAATTCTGATTCTCAATCTTAATACTAACATACACTTAAAAAATAAGTTATTTGTTCATCTTTCTTGCTTTAAGAAATATGCTTGGTCATATTTTGAGGGACTTGAGTAGTGGTGTCAGATTTTCTTTTTTCTTGGCTTTGACAGGACTAAAACCCTGTGTTCACTGGAAGTTCAGCGAAACTTCCCAATTGAGGTCAGAGTCTGCACAGACTAGGAACATGCTTAAAACCTATAAAAGTTCTATGTAGTTTATCTAAGGTGTATTAGTCTTAATAAAAATAGGACTGTTTAAAACAGAAAGCAAAAACCTATTTTCTAAAAACCTGAAGAGAAAAATAGCAGTTATTCATAGAAATAGCACAAGATTAATTGGCCTTTAACAACTACAAAAAAAAAAAAAAAAAAAAAAAAAAACCTTTGGAAAATGTTGAGAATTAATTTCTGTGTTCTCCAGAAATAAAAACAAGTAACTTCAGTCTAGTAGCTTAGAAAAAGAATGGTGATACACACACACACACAAACCAAACAACATAGGCTTTCCAAAGCCTGCTTTTTCTTTTCACAGCATATATCAGGTATGTAACTCCCTTTGTCTGGCTCTCTTCCTTCTGACTAGAAATTTTAGGGTCTATTTTAATCACTTCCTGTTTAACCCATTGGTGAGAGAGAGTTCTTACCTAGGGTTATGGGGATGACTGGACATGACACCCAACACCAGACAGATGAGATTGACAGGAGTCACATATACTCAGGGCCCTGAGGTGAAAACACCACAGGTCACACAGGAGCACAGGGGCTTGTACTTGGGAACAGAGTGAACAACTAGGGGCTGTGGAAGGCAGGCTTTATACTATCAGGAGGTTAGGGTGCCTCCTGATTCCTGTGGGAGAATATGATTAGCTTGTTTGAATAATTCTGTGGGTTGGCAGGAAACTGAAACCTGCTACTCAGGTATAAGCAATGACTGCACCTGGTCTATTTGATAAGGAGGGCTGTTTGGCTAGGGGACCTTATCTGTGGGAGCAGAATGGGGATGGGAACTTGCAGTTAGACCATTTGCGGCCTTCTCAGTTTTAACAGATGTTAAGGCAACACAAACATTGAGCCTTAATTTTATGCCCTACACCACAGAGTCAGGTGATGTTCAGGCCTTTTTTAATAAGCATGAACAGTTATTCTTTCTCTCTAGTAGGAAATAAAATAAAAAATTACCATTTCTATCCTCCCCTAAGATGGGGGAGCAACTTTTCTTCTCCTCAAAGGTAATCATTGCTGGAGGTCTTTGAACAGGAGGACCTTGGCCAGCCTGATACTACCTACTGCTCTAATCAGTCTCCCATAGCAGAAGCTCTTTTTGGCGTCATCCTCAGCAGCTAGTCCCATTACCAGCTCCCAGCAGCTGCTCCTTCAGTAGGGACCCTGGTTGGAAACCATTCCTGCCAGCAGTGGTTCTCAGTGACCTGGATTCAGCTTCCAGTGGCTGCTTTCATTCGGTGGGGGGTGGTGTCAGGCAGCAGCTTTGATGGAGTGTCCTGGTCATTCATCTGTGGGGCAGTTTAGGGCATTTGGAGTGATTCATCATGTATGTATCTTTACATCCCTTCTGGATCCTCTTGCTAAGGCCACTTAACCCCCATCTGCAGGCTGTGTTCTGCTTCAGGCTTTGGAAACATGGCTGTTCCAATGAGGGGTAAGGTAAAGCCATCTAGGGTAGTATTTTGATGGCTCAGAACCACCTAAAGCTTGTGTTTGTGCCAGTTTCCTGAAGCTGTTCTTAGTTTTTTTCTGTGACTTTATCACACACCTTGTTCCCTCTGCCCTGTTCCTGCACAGATGATATCTCTCTGTAGTTCCTGGTTCCCTGACCTCATCCTCATCCTCATGTCTCTGTGTTGGTACCAAGTGAAATGTTTCTGGTCCTTTCTTGCTCTTACCATTCCTTTCAGGGCGAAGAGTTCTCCCTCTGATCCTCCGAACCCAGAGAGAGTCCAGTTATGTGTTTGGGTTCAGGCTTCCATTTAAGACCTAGATCCTGGTTCTGAACAGTTACTTCCAAAGGCAGCAAATAGCAGGAGTCCTACCAAGACTTCTAATTGAAGTGTTTCCAGGTTGTGTTTTACAGAACTCTGGTTGTCAGGTGGCTCCCTCTCGGAGGTAGGGACAGACGAAAGAACGAGGCAGACCACTTCAGGTTGAGTTAAGTCGTCTAAGATTTATTGTGGGGAAAACTTGGAGACAAGGTGAGGTCCTGGGTGGTAGCAGGACGTGTAGATCTCCATGATTTCAACAGATCTCGGAGCTACTGCCCCAAGCTCCAGAGATTATACAGAGGTGCTAATATGCATTAGTCATGCAACTCCCTTTTCCTCAAGTCCAGAAAGTTCAAATGTTATCATTTGGATCTGGGCTCTTTCAAAGATGTTATGTTCCTTGGCTTCCTATTTGTTGTGCCTGCATAGTCGTTTCTGGAAATGGGTCGTGTGGTCAGCTTCAGGTCTGGAGGCAGCTTTGCAGACTCTGGATCGGTCATGTCTTCATTTGTCCTCCCAACACCAGTTCCGTCACAACCCACCAGGTTTGCTTTACCATCAGGCATCCGGTGGTTTTCCCATAAAGACAGAGTAAGTGATCCTAAATTCTGGTCTTCACCATTCCCCAGATGGAAAATGTTTGGAAGCCTTATTTTAAAGTTAACTCTTGAAGTACACTATATTTTCCTCCTCTCCCTCCCCACTCTCTGCCCTCACCCGAAATCTCAGCAATAAAGTAATTTCCATTGAGCCCTGCATCTGACGCAGGCATTCTGTTATTGGAGGATGATAAGGAGGATAATAACCATTCCTGCCGGTGATGACAGTCTCTTACTTGTTATGAGCACATCATCTCATTTAATTTTTTTCAACCATTCTTAATAGATGGGAAAACTAAGAGCCACAGAGTTCCTAAACTCTGAAATACAAAGGTTTTGGGAAAATGCTTCCATTTTTCTTTATATATTTCTCTTCAGAGAGTTCTGGGTCAAAATGCAAATTAGACTGCCAGTAAAAAGTTCCCCAAGGTAGTATGCAAATATACTCTAATTATAGTTTTGCCTTACATATGAATATGCCCTTTCTTGTAACAGAATTGATTTCTGTTACTAGATATTTCCATGTCTTAAATATTTATCATTGATTTCATAAGTGAACATGCTGTATAACTGATTATTGATCCTTTTACTTTTTTCCCCCAACCTTAACATTGTGAAGTCTGCATCATCTGATCACTGTAACTATATTTGGTGAAAAGAAATTCTAGTTATATGCTAGTTATTAGTGATAAAAACATTCCCTCAAGCCTTATTAGAACTGTTAACAACTGAATAAAAGGAAATATGAATAGCTAAAAGATTATGCATATAGGAATTTGAAAATTTACAATAATCAGGACAGTGGAGCAGCAGCATGGAAGGTTGATGGATTTACATAGGATAATTACTTTAGGGTAGTTTGTGAGGGTCAGGCAAAGTAAAAATCCATGCCAGAAAGTAACACTCTGATGAAAACATAAAATGTATCAACAATCAGTGGCAAGGGCATGGGTTTTTGAATAAGACAGGAATTTGAATTCCTGCTCATATTTCTTACACTTTATTCTTTATGTGACTTTGGGAAATTCACTTACTGATTTCTCACCTACCTATTTTATCAAATGGGACAAATAACAATAATCTTTAAGTTATAGGTTTTTGTGAGGTGAAGCATATGAAAGCGCTTTATAAACTGTGAAGCATCATATACATATTAGCTTTATTTATTCATGCATCCATTTTATTATCTGCAACGCAGTGCTCTAGACATGATGGAGACTACAATGGAGTATTGAACACAAGGGACAGAAGTTCCAGATATAAAAGAGCTTGCATTTTAGTTCAAAGCAAGAATGTTAAAGCTAATTTTTGCTCTATTAAAACTCACTGGAATTTATCTCAAAGCTTATTTTCATCTAAACTTGAGGAAAGGTTGAAAAGGTTAAAGATATTTGTGTTTATTTAGTCAAATTCTGTGTCATTTAAAAGCTTCCACAATGTTTACTCTTAAGATTATTTTGCGCATGTAGCTAAGGGGATTTTTGGTATTTATAAATTAAGATAGGGAAGTCATTGAGAACATCTAAGTAGAGCTGTCTGTTTCTTTGCTTCTTGATATAAATTGTATATTTAAAAAATGGCTGATTTAAAAATGTGTTTTCTTAAAAATAAAAACAAAAACACACTGAGTGTGATAGTCCAGGTCCCAGAAATGCTTAGATTGACTAATATTTGACTAAAACTCTTTTTTAAGAAATCTTCTTTGATTTAACTGAGGAATACTCATGATGTCACAGTGTGATAGATTATATCCAAAATGGCTGCATTAGTATATTTGGTTCCACATGCTCTTTTTGTCAAACTCTCCCCCTCAACCCCTATCAAGAGGTAGAGTCTATTTCTATCTCCTTGAACTCGAGAAGGTCTTGTGACTGACTCAATGAACAGAATGAGGTGGAAGCAAAGACAAGTGATTTCCAAGTCTAAGTCATGAAAGTGATACAGCTTATGCCTGGCTGTCTCCCCTTGGGACAATCACCTTGGAAACCCTGAGCCAACATGTAAGAAGCCCAGCCGCTTGAAACCATCATGCTAGAGAGACCTTGTAGAGGGACCTCCCGAAGATAGAAAGAGATGCTTGAGGAGCCCCAGCTTTGCTAGCCCCCAGCTGTTTGAGTTCTCCCTGAATGCTGAAACTTCAGATGATTCCATCCAGCTACTTCCTTTCAACTAGCGCCTGCTGATGCCGAGTGGAGCAGAGACAAGCTGTCCCTGATAAGCATTGTCCAGACTCCAGATTCATAATTAAAATAAATGTTTTAAGCACTAAATTTTGGATTGGTTTGTTATGCAGCCATAGATAACTGGAGCAGACAGTAACCCAACTGATCATTTGCTCATGTATTTATGGTGAGACACTGTACGAGCTAATCAGCTTCTGAATATTCTTACATTGTTTTCATTAGTCTTACATAACCACTAGATGATAAACGCGTGGAGGACTTTTTGTATGGGATCTATTCTGTATAAATCCTCTGCATTGGCTATACTGCTATGTATATGTGGGGCACTAGTAGTATTATTTGATATGTAGGGTTAGCCAGTATGGTTTCTTATATCCAGTTTACACAGTTCGTGTGGGAAGAGCATAGTCCATTGTGTTGATTATGCAGAAATTTTGATAGCTCATTATGTTAGTTATGGTGATTAGAGCTGCAAGTGACAGAAAGCCAACTGAAAGGGGATAAACAAAAAGAGCACATATAATCTTATGTAATAAGAAGCTTAGGGGTAAGTAAGATGCTCCCAGATTTGGCTCTGTGAACCTAGGTATGTTTGCTAGGTTTTATGCTTGCTTCCTCAAGTTACCAAAAAGGCTCTTGGGATTCTAAATAACACATGGAGGCATAAAAACATCCAGCTAAAGAATGACTTTCCTCCAATGTATCTTTCTTATTTTTGCAGAGGCCCATAGTAGACATTCCCTCTGGGTCCATGGGTCAGTGTCAGTCAAATGATCTTTGAAGCTTGGTCTGAATAATCAGGCAACAGCATGAGGGATCTCCAGGATTCCATTAGAAATCAATTTATAGTATCAAAGAGTTAGGGAGCTTATGAACAAAAGGTCAAATTATGTCAAGTTTAATCATTTTAAGGGTTAGATAGGAAATGCATTTTCGTATCTTAAAAGCTAAAACTGCAAAATACAATCATGTGATTAACATATATATAAAGTGAAAGTGGAGATTTTTGAAACTCAAAGGCACAGAGACTAACCATTTTCTTAGTGATAAAACCCTTGTTTTAGACTATAAAGACAGCTCAGAATACCCCATCAGGGTTTGTGAAAAAAATCCAGTTAGTGACCCAGCTGAAATCTCTGGCTGTTAAGCAATCACAACTGATGGAGGAGTTATTCCTTGAAATTGCCTGCTACGACACAATTATTATCTTAAAGGTTAAGCACTTTTCAACCCTGAGAAGCTGAGAATTCAGTGTCGAAAAGTTTAACATAGTCAAACCATGGTGTTAACATGCATATTTGATGTTTTATATACTTGTAATTTTTAAGGAATTGGGTCCAGTAGAGTTACAAGTCAGCGTTGTCATTCCATTTAAAATGTAAAATTGAAAAATCAATTTTGACCTGTGATTTTCAAGTTGAAACCTTACCAGGTTTATATACAATGTTTGAAACATTTATGAGAACATATGATTCATCATACTAATAAGTTTAATTTATAAAATTTAAAGGAGTTATTTTAGAATTGCAGAAATTTGTTTTGTTAAGTAAAATAATTTAAGTAGTTTAAAAATTGAATACACTGCATTTTTAAATACAGTTTAAAATATTTGAAGTTGTTTAATGAAGTTAAAGCGTGTTAAATATTAAAACACCTTTAAAACTGATTATTAAAACTTGCTTGATGCGTTAATAGAATTATAATAATATCTATAAGCTGAAAGCTTAAGGAGAATTGATTTCTTAAATATGTAACTTTAATGAAATGAATTTTAATTTTTTAAAACAAAAGTAAATGTATTAGTAGTTTTTTTCCAAGTAGAAAAACTGACTTCAAGCTCACCAAAAACTTAATATTTAGCAGCGAGGACTTATTTACATGTTAATCCCTAAATGAATCAATGGCAATAATCAGTGTTCACAATGATTAACTTAGATTGATCATTTCATTGAAGAGGCCTGGGGAGAGGTCTAGCCTCCCCTAATCTCAGGGTATGCTAATTTATGATAACAAAATCAATCTGTCCATCATAAACAGAACTTCATGCCATGTATTCTGAAAGATAAAGATCTCCCTTAATAAAGAGATTCTTAATTTTTATTCCCTAAGGTGAACACTGTGACCTCTTTGTACATCTTTAATATTTTACTCTTCTGAACAAAGGTAAACCTTGATAATTCCCATGTGCTTTAATGGATAAATACTATAACTGCTTTCAAACATCTTATCTCTATCCTTTCAAATAGCTGTTTTGAAGTTTGCTTACTTATATCCTAAAAGTTCCTTATCCCCTCCTTGCTGAGCGTCCTAAAAGTTTCATCTTCCCCTACTTGGATGTTTCAAGGATCCTTCTTTCCAGTTGACTACAAGGCAGATCATAAAGGTGATTTTGGAAATGTTCAAATATAAGAAAAAGGCTATAATTGAGATGTCTTAAGGAACAGAGACAGCATTGTTCTCTTGCTCATTTGTCTTCAAGTGAATAAGGTCTTGATGATACACTTTGATCAATATCAATGGATGATGCCACTGAATTCCTATTCCTTTAGAAGTGTGCTAGATCATGTTTTATAATAGTTATGTTTTAAAAATAAATCTTTCACATTTATTTGTTTCTAATGGGTAACTGTACCAGACAATCCATTCTAGTGAAAAGGAATTTTCAAGTATTTATTGATAGAGCCACTTGGATATGATAGTTGGAAAATGTATTTTTAAAAAAAGCACAAAATGGTAAGAGTTTCACAGCCTTAATAAATGATGTAATTTATACTAAAATACTTTATTTCCCTTGGATTATCCAAACAATCAATCTAATACATTTTTCTTGAGTGCTTAGATATACAAAGCACAAAAAAATCATGGTTACAGTTTTATGATTTAGGTGAGACAAAATCTATGAACTTAAAAAGATAATTCAGAATATGAGATTGATTGTGATAATTGTCACATAAGCATACTTGGCACATGATGTACAGGAATTCAGAGGGAAGAAAACACTTGAAGCTGAAGTGATAAGGGGTGGCTTATAATCTAAACATCTGCTAAATCCTCAATTATATTTCTAACTGTCTACTGGACATATTTATTTGGATTGGGTATCAGTCAGTTAATCATTGGCTCAATAATTCTGTGTAACCAGTACCTCTGAACTGAGTGACTTAAATTAACATTTAATTGTCACTCATAGATACAGTGCTTGGTACCTAGAAAGCAATGTTTTCATTTTTTGAAGAGTGAATGAATAAGTGAATAAATGAATGAGTGAAGAGTGTATTGGGTTTGAATGGATCTTGAAGGATACTGGGATTGGGAATTGTTGAAAGTTTATTAAATTCAAGTTAGAGAGAATTGTGTAAACCTGGTTAATGAGTTAGAAGCATGCAAGACATATTATGGGATATCGTGAACAGTCCACTTTGGCTGGCATATAAAATTGATACAGAGAAATAGTAAGAGATAAATAGAAAAGCAAATTTAGGTCAGGTCAAGCTGCTTGGAGTCTATCCCATAGGCAATGGAGAACTGTAGGGTTTAGAGTGAGAATTCCTGAAAAAATTTTGTTGTAGAAAAGTTATTCTGGTGGTAGTATGAGATACAGATTCAAGATGTAAAGATAATTAAACAGACAAGAAGAATGATGATGAAGTCTGAATTAAGATGGTAGCTATGGAAATGAGAAAGGCATATCCAAGTGCAAGGCAAAGGAAAGAAAACAAGTCTTAATGAGATATATCAGGGTTTCAGGAGGAGTTTCATTCAGGCTTTGACCCTGGATGGTAAGAAGGGTGGTATTACAGAGAAACAAGGAGGAGCATTCATGTGGGATGAAGATATCACAAGTTCAGGTTTAAATATTTTGGACATGAGAATAGTAGTTGTGGTAGGCAGCTTCTATGATGGCCCCCAATAATCCCTACCTCCTGGTGTTCACATCTTTGTGTAATCTCCTCCCCTTTAATACAGATTAGATTTAGTGAATTTTTTCTAATGAATTGGTAATAGCGGAGAGGTTGTGTGTCACCTCTGAGATTAGTTTATAAAAACTCTGAGGCTTCCATCTTGTGTGCTCTTTTTTGCTCTCTCTTGGTTCTCTCACAATGGGGGAAGCTAGCTGCTGTAGAGACACATACACCAAGAGGCCAAGATATGCCAATAACTGCTTGAGTGAGTTTGGGAGCAGACTATTCACCCGTTCTTCCTATAGAGCATTCAGATGAGGTCACAGCCTTAGCCAACATAGTCTTAGCTTGAATATGACCTCATGAGAGATCTTGAACCAGAGGTATCCAACTAAGCCTCCTCAGATTCCTAGCACACAGAAACTGTAAGATAATACAAGCTTATTTTTTTCAGCTGTTAAAATTTTGGAGTAATTTGTTATAGAAAAATCATAACTAATACAATAGTTTATTCAGATGATACTGACAATTTGATTGGGATTGAATTGAGGCCATAGTTTTGGAAATCATGGGCTCTGAGAGGATACTGGAAGCATCAGTATTTTGGCTCTTTACTTTTCTCGCCGATATATATATATCAGGCCAAGGACTAAGCCACAGGGATGCTGTATTTAAGGAGCAGTAGGAGAAAAAGATGGTGAAAGAGACAGGAGGTAAAAAATATGAAGAAAACAAGATTAGTGCAACACCATCATGGAATTCAAAGAAGTAGTTTTAAGGAAGAGATGATGGGCAATATGCCAAGTGATAAAATAGGTCGAGGATACGTGAAAGAAAAAAAGTTTTAATTTTTCCTCACATTTTCCAAATAATGCATTTTGAGGAGATTACTGCAGCAACTGGACAAAATGTGAGATTCTTCAGTCAATTATTACACCTAGTTCCATTAATAGCGTGAAAGTCCAAATATTTCTGAATTAACATGTATATAAATATGACCTTCATCATAAACTGGTGTAACTCATGTAATTTAGTTTGCTAGCTCCATTAAATTATATTACTTATATGAAATAAAAACTGTAAGAATTACAGATTTATTGAAATCCTGAAGGAAAATTGTTGATCAAGTGCTATAAAACCAAAAACCAAACCTGTTGCCCTTGAATCGATTTTGACTCATAGTGATCCTATAGGACAGAGTAGAACTGCCCTATAGGGTTTCCAAGGAGTGGCTGGTGGATTCGAACTGCTGACCATTTGGTTAGCAGCCATAGCTGTAAAGCACTGTGACCAAGTGCTGTAAGAGATGATTAATGCAATTATTATGAAAATAGAACATCTTACACCCTGAGTGAGGGATTGATTCTTTTGTGGGGAATTTCCTATTTCCTTCTCACTAATCATAAAGAGTATCTTATCAGATCTAGAAATTCTCTCCAATTGATCTCTAGTAAGAAGTTGCATTACTTGAGAGCTCAATGGAAATTCATGAACTTCCACCAGCATTCACTATCCCACAGCTTCAGACAATAACTCTGTTGTAGAAATTTAAACAGTGCCTTTGGAATGTCAGTTTATAATCACAAGTCTTTTAATTCTACGTAATAGTTTAAGCACCCCATGGGGTTCCATAAAACCACAGGGCTAGTCTTAGGCTTAAATTCATAAATTCAGTTATTTTATCCTTATTTCTTTCATATGTTTTATATAAATAATACTCTTTGGTTGATCTGTTTCCTTCTCTCAGATGTCTATGAACTCTGTGCAAGACTTAATTAACATTGAACTGAAAGAATCACACTTTTTGGTTCATGCTGATATGCTCAAATAATAAGCACCATTGGGTGCTTTTGTGTGTAGAATTTCTTTTTTGTTTTGTAATCTATAGCTATCTTTTAAAATCAGCATAATCTATTAAAGTTTTATACTGAGAGATTTATAAAATATAAAATCAAATCAAATACACCAAGCTGGCCATGCTAAACTTTAAAAGGAAAATTTCCCCCTTATAGAAGTAATGAATAAAATTCTATATACCAATGATACAAATATATTGCAAGCAGAAGCTGATAACTATCAGTCTCTTCAGTACTTAAGAAAAGTTGTTTCTCCTGGTTCATGACTGGCTATGCAACAGATATTATGGTTCAGAATCTTCTGTTAGTTTTTAGTCTGAGGCTGCTTAGGAATTTCATATGAGAAACTCATTAGATTTTCAAATTTGTGGCTGCCAGTTGGCTAAATATGTAAATTGCCCAATTATGCCAAATCATTTGAAATAAAAAATTTTCATTTTAATAAATACTATTTCTTTTAAGAATTGGCCAAGAATTTTAATTTTTTTTTTTAAACAGGTGAATCAATATCTAGTTTTTCTTTATCAACCTCCTCACCTAAGCTGGGGACAAAGAAACATTCAGCCTACCAGCACTGCTTTATGTCAGTTGATAAACGTTATGACTCAATCTATTTACTTCCTAATTCTACAATCTCTGACACTATGATCAGTAGAGACCCTTCCCTTCCTCACATAAGTCAAAATCTTCTGTAGACACTGGTAAAACTGATAGAGATGATTAACAACTAAATCTTAAAATAAATATGTGAATAATATAAAATTTTAAGTGATCATAAGGTAGATCTTAAAAGATAGGGTCTTTAAATTGATAAAATATTCTAAGTGTTGAAGTTTAAAGGAGAAAAAAATATTTACAGCGACCTGTGTAAAACAGAATGAAACACTGCCCAGTTCTGCGTCATCATCACGATCCTTGCTATGGTTGAGTCCATTGTTGTAGCCACGGTGTCAATCCATCTTGTTAAGGGACTTCCTCTTTTTCACTGACCCCCTACTTTACCAAACAGGATGTCCTTCTCCAGGGTCTAGTCCCTTTTAATAACATGTTCAAAGTATGTTAGACGAAGTCTTGTCACCTTCACTTCTAAGGAGCATTCTGGTTGTCCTTCTTCCAAGACAGATTTGTTTGTTCTTCTGGCAGACCATGGTATGTTCAGTATTCTTCGTCAACATCATAATTCAAATGCATCAATTCTTCTTTGATCTTCCTTATTCGTTGTCCAGCTTTCACATGCATATGAGGTGATTGAAAATACCATGGCTTGGGTCAGGAGCATCTTAATCCTCAAAGTGACATCTTTGCTTTTCAATACTTTAAAGAGGTCTTTTGCAGTAGATTTGCCCAATGCAATACCTCATTTGATTTCTTGACTGCTGCTTCCATTGCTGTTGACTGTGGACCCAAGTGAAATGAAATCCTTGACAACGTCAATCTTTCCTCCACTTATCACGATGTTGCTTATTGGTCCAGTTGTAAGAATTTTGTTTTCTTTATGTTGAGATGTAATTCATATATATATGGATTATATATATACATATATATATTAAGGAATTGTGTGTGTGTGTGTATATATATATATATATATATATATATATATATATATATATGTCAGAAACCCTGTTGGCCTAGTGGTTAAGAGCTATGGCTTCTAACCAAGACTGGCAGTTCAAATCCACCAGCTGCTCCTTGGAAACCCTATAGGGCAGTTCTGCTCTGTCCTGTAGGGTCCCTATGAGTCAGAATTGACTCGATGGCAGTGAGTTTTTTTTTTTTAATATATATATGCATGTGTATACAGATACACACATATATATGCATGTACCTATGCATATATATGTATATATATACATGCATATATATATATGTATATATATATACACATACATATGTTTGTATAATATGTAATATATATATTCAGAAATTGACTCACGACTGGGGGGCTGGCAAATCTGAAATCTGTAGGGCAGGCTGGAAACTCTGGTAGGATTTCTGTGTCCATCTTGAGGCAGAATTCATTCTCCCCTGTGAAATCTCAGTTTTTGCTCTTAAGGCCTTCAACTGATTTGATGAGGTCCACTCATATATTTGAGAGTAACCTCCTTTATTTAAAGTTAACTGTAGATGTTAACTATATCTACCAAATACTTGCACAGCAATACCTAAATGAGTGCTTGATTAAATAACTGGATTATTATAGCCTAGTGAGCTGACACATAAAATTAACCATCACATTCTATTTTATGAAAGCTTCTCTAAGGGCCTAGGGATAATTTGTATGCTGAGCAGCTGAGACAACACAACAACAGGCAATATGACAACTCAGGTCTAGCTCGAAAAGGAAAACTTCAAAGATAATTTATGTACTATTTCATGTCTACATTATAACATTTTCCTAAAACTTTCCCCAGTTTAATTCCTTTACCATAGAAGCAGTCAAAAATCTTTGAAGGAGAGAAAGAAAGAAGAAGCTTTTGTTGTTTCTCTTCAGGGGTTCCATTTGAAGTGCTTCTCCTCCTCGTGATTTGAGAAGATTCTAACTTGTGGGTACCCAGCAGGACTCTAACCCTTCTCTGCCCTATCCTAGCTCAGACCAGTTTTACATCAAAAGGCTAGATTAAATAAACTCTACATAGCAGATAGGAGAAAGAAGATCACTAATTTGCTATATCCTTAGCCACAAAATAAGCTGCAAGTACAAAACTCCTCCATCTGAAAGCGAGTATCTCCAGAAGCCCTGCTTTGAGAATAAAAATAAATAAATAAATAGGAAAAAAAAAAGAAAGGCAGGATGTGAGGGATTCTCCTATATAAAGGCTTTTTACGCAGGAGGACAAAGGAAGCCTAGGAAACATTAGGCCTCAGAGAATGTGCTATTTATCATGAAGGGTTTTGGCTAGAAGAACAAAGCAAAAAGACCTGAGCAGGTTTAAGAATCACCTCTACCTTAAACTGGCTTCCTAGAACAGTCCATCCTAATTTTGTGTCAATTTTAGACCTCTCCAACATGGAACACTTGTTTTATGTGTTATCAGTCACCTAGTTAGGAATCATAAGCCTTTTCAACAATCTTGTTAGTGGTAACAATCTTTAGGGCAGGGGTAACTATATAATTGAAGTGACAGATTCACGCTTGTAAAGAGTTTTATACTTCTGGGTTTTACTTCTCTGGAGAATAATAGAGAAATGTGATGTTACTATGCATAACCATATGTAATATACATTTAAGTACTGACATTATGACATATATATGACCAAACTGTGGATAAATACAACTAAGTAAAATCTTTCTCACTCTTATATTTAATGTACTTAATAAATTTATAATTTATATATTTTATAATTATATACTTACACATAAAAAATGATATACATACATTGTTGTTGTTAGGTGGCATTGAGTTGGTTCTGACTTATAATGACCCTGTGTACAATAGAACGAAACACTGCCCAGTCCTATGCCATCCTCACAATCATTGCTATGGTTGAGTCCATTGTTGCAGCCACTGTGTCAATCCATCTCGTTGAGGATCTTCCTTTTTTTCACTGACCTTCTACTTTACCAAATGTGATGTCCTTCTCCAGGGACTAGTCCCTCTTGATAACGTGTCCAAATTATGTTAGATGAAGTCTTGCCATCTTCACTTCTAAGGAGCATTCTGGTTGTCCTTCTTCCAAGACAGATTTGTTTGTTCTTCTGGCAGTCCATGGTATGTTCAATATTCTTCGGCAATACCATAATTCAAAGGTGTCAGTTCTTCTTTGGTCTTCCTTACTCATTGTCTAGATATATATAAGTATATATGCATATATATGTATGTATGTATATAAAGTAAAAATTGGTAGAAGAAATAACTTACAAGGAGTTAAAAATTAAGAAAAAGAGGTATAACTTTAGGTGTAAAGTCTGGGGAGGTGGAAAGATGAGGTATAGGAGGGACCAAATGTCCTGGATAAATTAGAAAGTGTACAAGAGGACTCCTTGAGTGGTGAACTCAAGTTAATGCACTTGGCTGCTAATAGAAAGGTTGACAGTTTGAAACTACCCAAAGGCACCTTGGAAGAAAGGCCTGGCAATCTACTTCTGAAAAATCATTCATTGAAAACCCTATGGTGCACAGTTCTATTCTGATACACATAGGATCACCATGCATCGGAATCGACTTGATAGCAACTGGTTTATTGGTATTTGTTATAGAAATTAAAGCTGGTTAATTAATTTCTGTAAGGTGTTTGTCATCCTATCTGACCCAGGAAGTTGACATCCACAAGGCAGACAGTAGTGAAGGGAAAATGGATGTAATGTTGGGGAGATCGAGAGCAAGTTGAAAAACACAAGCATGAGTGGGAGTCCAAGAGGATGGACTGAAATGTGTGTCAGTTCTGGTTGTGTCTGACCTTGGTAGTGTGGGAGTCCTGTAGCAGCTGAGACCCTTTGTCAAGGTGCTAAACACACACACTTGGCCTATGAGTTGGAGAAACTGAAAGAAGATTTGGGGGAAGGCAGAGCACTTGCAGGCCTAGCTGGTAACTCTCATTAACAAGAGGAGTCAGCCCATCAGCAATAATATGGATGAGCGTAAAAATGGCTGCTGCTTCACTCCTGCCATCTAGATCTCCCACAAAAATCGCCCTCCTGGCTCACTCTAATGGGAAACATACAGGACAGAGAATTCTGGGAAATGTAGTTCAGCTTAACCAAGTTGCCACAATACAAAACCACCACACGATCTGAACTGCTGTTTATGACAGGCAGAGAAATTTCACATAAACAGTTAATCTTTTTTATCACCTACCTAAGGCATTAAGTTCTTTCAGAGATCCTGCTTTCTGTTTTTGAAATAAATTCTGTACCTGAAGCTGTATTTTCATTGCATAATCATTTTGAGTTACTGGATTTTGGCTGCCCTGGAAAGTTCCTGTATCATGTAAAAATTACCATATGAATGAGGTCATGATTGTATTGCTCTCCCATATCAGTTAGCATTATGTTTACAAAATGTAGACCCTATGCTTGACTTTCTAATATCTGAGAGAATGTTAATATTGTGAAAATATTAATACATGATCTTTGAAATGTGTGAAAATTGTGACTAAGTAATGTAATTCAAAAGCAATTGCAGCAGTACATTGACAGGGAACTGCCAGAAATTCATGCTGGATTCAGAAGAGGATGTGGAACTAGGGATATCATTGCTGATGTCGGATGGATGCTGGCTGAAAGCAGACAACACCAGAAAGATGTTTACCTGTGTTTTATTGATTATGCAAAGGCATTGGACTGTTGGATCATAACAAATTATGGATACCATTGTGAAGAATGGGAATTCCAGAACACTTAATTGTGCTCATGAGGAACCTATACATAGATTAAGAGGCAGTCGTTCGAACAGAACAAGGGGATACTGCATAGTTTAAAGTCAGGAAAGGTGTGTGTCTGGGTTGTATCCTTTCACCATACTTACTCAATCTGTATGCTAAGCAAATAATCAGAGAAGCTGGACTATATGAAGAAGAGTGCAGCATTAGGATTGGAGGAAAACTCATTAACAACCTGTGTTATGCAGATGACACAGCCTTGCTTGCTGAAAGTGAAAAGGACTTGAAGCACTTATTGATGAAAGTCAAAGACCTCAGCCTTCAGTGTGGATTACAACTCAATATAAAGAAGACAAAAACCCTAACAAATGGACCAGTAAGCAACATCATAATAAATGGAGAAAATACTGAAGTTGTCAAGCATTTCATTTTACTTGGCTCCACAATCAACACCCATGGAAGCAGCAATCAAGAAATCAAATGATGCATTGCACTGGGCAAATCTGCAAAAGATCTCTTTAAAGTGTTAAAAAGCAAAGATGTCACTTTAAAGACTAAGGTGCACCTGACCCAAGCCATAGGTGTTTTCAGTAGCCTCATATACATGGGAAAGCTGGACAATGAATAGGGGAGATTGAAGAATTGATGGCTTTGAATTATGGTCCTGGCGAAGAATATTGAATATACCATGGACTGCCAGAAGAACAAACAAAATTTGTCTTGGAAGAAGTATAGCCAGAATGCTCATTAGAGTCGAGGATGGTGAGACTTTGTCTCACATACTTTTGACATGTTATCAGGGGGACCAGTCCCTGGAGGGGGACATTATGCTTGGTAGACTAGAGGGTCATCGAAAAAGAGGAAGACCCTCAACGAAATGGATTGACACAGTGGCTGCAACAATGGACTCCAGCATGAAGGTGGTACAGGACCAGGCAGTGTTTCATTCTGTTGTACTTAGGGTTCCTATGAGTCAGAACCAACTGGACAGCACCTAATGACAACAACGTCATATAAAAATGAAAAGAAAAGAATGACGGATGATAGGTTTTTTTTTTTTTTTTGATAACATTAGGCTTGAAGGAAAAGGAGACATGAGTAGCCCTTTCTTGTTTGCTCACATTGCTTTTCATTCAAGTAGTGTTTAAAAGTCTCCCTTGAAGATGTAAATGGTCCACTCTCATCGATAACTCTACCTATAAGGAAAACAAAGTGTTAACACTTATTGCATAGTTTGTATTCAGTACTTTTTATTCTGTCAGATAATAGGACAGTGTCATTGCGTATCCTCCCAGCTGATTTCTCCACCTCCCTTCCAGATTTATTCTGTTTATGCTAGTCTTATTCCAGTCGAACCTCATCTGTTCTGAATAATTCCAACCTTTACTTATGAAAGGCTTTGGTAAGGCTTGTTTGCTTTTCTGTATGAGAAAATGACTGTTGATGGTCTGAAAAGTGTAGAAGTGATTGATTTAGGAAGAATCTATTCCAGATAGCAGGTCTCTGTCATAATGGTACAGCCAGCATCTTAAAACACATAAAAAATAAAAAATAAAAAAAAGAGGGAGAGACATTAATATAAAAAGGTGACAATAATCCATTAAATTTTAAATAAATGGGAGTATTTCTGAAACTAGAATATCTTATTTGTGTGGTGAAGAAGTGCCAAGTAGTCACCTAAAAATAGATTGTCAGCACTGAATTCATACCCCCATCTCCTGCTGAGTACTTTGGAAGCCATGTTAATTCATTCCAGGCACGAGAATTGTATTAGTGTAATCATCCCAGCCTGTTCCAGAAAGGATTTTAAGTGGTCCACAGAGATAGTCATTGCAAAGACAATAAATAATCGAGTGAATGAGCAACGTAAAAAGTAGATAGCAAAATAATAAAGGGAATGATAAGATTAGCACACAGAAATGTACGTCTGGAATTCCATACTATTGCTGAATTTCCTACTAAAACAAAGTCAACATGATCAGTTACATGCTTCATATGGTCCATAAAGAAAAATTTCCAGTTTACATCTGTGCCCCAGGGATGTGGAAGAGTTACTGGGTAATGTTCAATTTATACATGTTTATGGGAGTAGTATGTATGACAGCGTATTTGGCATCCAAGGGTTGTTCAGCTTCTTACCTTAGGACTATGACCACAAATAGAAAGGCACGTGTACACTTATGTTACTCGTAGGTTTTAAGTCTCCATTCCTTGCTTACCTACTCCAGCATACCTACTGAGGTTGAGGGGCTGTGCCTAAACCAGTGCTTTGCTCATGATGACCTCCCTGAGAGTTTACAGAATAATAGACTGACGCGGCGGAGTGAGACACTGAGCTAAAAGTGGGATTACTGTTATATTTTTGCTTAAAAATTCCCATTTTAGGTTTTTTAAATAGAATGTACTTAATATTTGATCCAGGTTAACAGGTTATTGCTGGTTGAGAGGAAATAAGTGGTACAATTCAGTGAAAAATTGCACAAGCCCTCTCTCACCATGCCAGTGATGAGAGTTAGTTCACGTCGAGATTGTGTTCAAGACATAACTTCCCCTCCAGGTGGCAGTATAGTCCAGTCATAAATAAAATTCCTCCTTGGGAAGAAACGTACCATCTTTTGAGCGTTAGCATAGCCAAGGGCAATGTCCTTCATTTTATGGACACTTTCTAGAAGTTGCATATGGCACTTTTCAAAAGTTTTACATGACATTTCTACTGACATCTCATTGTCCCGACCCTAGTAACGTGACAACATGTAACTGCAAGGAAGGCTGATAAAAGTCTTTATTCCAGGTATCCATATGCCCAGTTGAAAATCAGAAGTTCTTTTACTAAAGAAAAGGAGATGATGAATGTTTGGGAACTACTAGTTGCTTCTGTCAAAAGGGATAAAGTTAAGAGTTTGGTTTTAGTTTTGTTAAGTTTGAGATGCCAATTAGATCTGAAGAGGGGATAAGAGATAATTGGATCTTCAGTTAGGGAAAATGTAAGGTTGGAGATACATGTTTGGGAGTCATAATATTTAAATGATGTTTAAAATGATGAGATTGAATGAGATTAGAAAAATAGTTTATAGATAGTAGGAAGAGAACCAGAACTGAGATGTGAGACATTCCAATAGTTAGAGGTTAGGAAGAGGAGAAGATCCAAACCATGAGATAAAAGAGGACTAGTCAGTTGGTATAAAATGAAAACTGTGGGAAGTGGTGTCTTGAAAGCTAGACACAGTATTTCAGGAAGGAGAGAATGGCCAGCTGTGTCAGCTGCTGCCAAACAGTTGAAGATAGTGAGAACAGAGAATTGACCATTGGATTTAGCAAAATAGAGGTCACTGGTGGTCAAGACAAGAGTAGTTTCAACGAAAGAAAAAGGATCAACAGCCTGATTACAGTGAAGTAAGAAGAGATAAGGAGATAGGAGGTATAGAAATTTGAGATTTTTTCTATAAGTGGGAACAAAGAAATGGGATTATTAAGGAAAAGTATTGTTAAAATGAGGAGTCCCTGGGTGGCACAAATTGATAAATGCTTGTTACTAGCCAAAAGGTTGGTGGTTCAAACCCACCCAGAGACCTGGCAATCTGCTTCTGAAAGGTCACAGCCTTGAAAACCTTATGGAGCAGTTCTACTCTGCACAAGTCAGAGGTACTACACCATGCTTATATTCTGACTGCTATAGTACAGAAGAATGGGAAAACTTGAGACTGTAGGAAAGGGATTGATAGTAGTGGGAGCTGTCTTCTTGGAAAAGTAACTGGGAATTTGATTCACTACACTAGTGGAGGAATCAGCCTTAGTTAACAGAAGGGAAGGAGAAAATTCATCAACTACAATGGAAGTAAAATAGGTGGATTGTAGATTAAATATGGTGGTGGGAAGATGGAGATGTTCTCTTCAGATTGCCTCTATTTTTCCAGTGGAATTAGAAACAAGATCATCTGCTGTGACGGAATTGGGGAGGAAAGTGTTGGAGATTTGAGGAGAGTTGAGAAAGTGTGAAATTGTTGTCTTGAAGAGTGGAAACTGTTTTACTACTAATACAGAGAAGATTGCAGGAAGAACTTGAAAAAAAAAAGAGGTTTATACTACTAATCCTGTGGTGTTTTTCTTCAGCCATGTTCAGTTTGTTGGGTGTAGGTGTAAAATTAGAGTAAAATTGAGCTTAACCAGAGTTAGGATTTTCCAGGCAAATAAGATAGAAAGGGATAAAGTGATTAAGAGATTTTATGAAAGAAGGGCTATATTGATCAGGGCTTTGAACCAGTTCCTTCTGGTTTGAACCCCTGCTGAGAATTTATATTTCTAACAATTTCCCAGAAAGTTATACATAAGAATCACTTGGAGATCTTGTTAAAATGTGGATTCTGATTCAGTATATCTGGGGGTAGAAATGCAAATTCTCAGCAGCAAGCTTGTTAGAAATGCATATTCTCAACAGGGGCTTGAACTAGAACAGACTGGTTCGAAGTCCTGATATTGATGTATCATGAAATCTAAATTTTGAGTAAGAAGGGAAAGGAGAGGAGATGAAGAGGTTTATGGGCCATAAATGTGGTGTGGTAGTCATAATAATGACTCCTCAAAGATGTCCACACTCTAATCCCCAGAACCTGTGAATATGTTGTGTTATGTGGGAAAAGGGACTTTGCAGATGTGATTAAGGTTATGAACCTTGAGATGGGGAGATTGTCTTGGATTATGCAGGTGGGCACAATCTAATTGCATGAACACTTGAAAGTGGAGAAACTTTTCCAGCTGGAATGAGAAGAGAGACAAGGTGGAGGGGAGGTCAAAGAGATACGAAGCCTAAGGACTTGATCTGCCATTGTTGGCTTTGAAGATGGAGAAAGTGGGCTGCTAGCCAAGGAATGTGGGTGGACACTAGAAGCTAGAACAACATCCTGCTGATAATTAGGAAGGAAAAGGGGACCTCAGTCTTAACAACCATATGGAACTGAGTTCTGCGACAACCTGAATGAACTTGGAAGCAGATTCATTCCCAGAGCCTTCAGAAAGGAACACTTTGATTTTGACCTTGTGAGACTATACAGTGAAGCAGCTGAGCTACACTGTGCCTAGATTTCCGACTTAGAATATCATGAGATAATACGTGGGTGTTGTTTTAAGCCACTGAGTTTGTAGTAATTTGTTACAGCAGGAATAGAAAGCTAAAACAAGGGAGAATTGTTAAATGATTGAAGGCACCAGTGGAGATGAGGATAGGTATGAGGCTGCTAAAGTAAGTAAACTGGAATGATAGGAGGTTTTGGTCAGAAAGATGAATGCTAGAAATCAAGATTTTACTAGTGGTACACTTATTGATGATAAATGTTGGTTGAGATGGGGTAGAATATTAGATTGCTAGGAGTGAGGAAGTTGGATGGGCCAACTTACATGGATATATGGAGATAACAAGCGTAGTAAAATGGTAATTCAGGTGCTAAAGTTTTCAATAAATGAAGGTTAGCAACCAAGGGTCAGTATGAGAATGCAACAGGGAAAACTAGTGTTGGTGTGTTTCATGCCATGACATCCAAGGAAGTTAGAGCTTTGGAGGAAAGATAAAATTACAACCATCTGGCAGGAGAAGAGGCACAAGGAGGACATTTCCAGGTGCTATAGTATGGGAGTGTGGGAGAAAAAAAGAGCCATGAATTTGGGGCTGAAGGGCAAACAAATTTTTCATAGGTAGCCAGACTTCACTTATAATAGGGTGAAGCTAAGTTTAGAGCAGAGGTTGAGAATATAAGGTGGCCCAGTGGCAGAGTTTGAAAGGTGGGGAAGGAAGGAGATTGGATCAACTTAGACTGTGTACAGATCAGTATGTAAATCAAGGATGAGCTGGAAGGCTTGGACTTCTTGTTATGACTGAAACAAACAAGGAAGTAATGCTTGATGAGAGGCAATCTTTGATGGTCCTTTTGAAAAAGTTGGGCAATCATTCTAATTAAATTTTTTCCCTTAGAATTGGTCTTTTAGGCAATATAATACTGAGTAGGGCAGCAGTGGTAGACCAATGGTTAAGTGCTCAGCTGCTAACCAAAAGGTCAGCTGTTTGAACCCATCAGTCACTCTGTGGGAGAAAAGACCTGGTGATCTGCTCCTGTAAAGATTACAGCCTAGGAAACCCTATGGGGCAGTTCTGCTCTGTCATCTGAGGTGGCTATGAAGAATCAACGAGATAGTGTAGAACAACAAAGAACAGTAGTAGGATCCCTAGGTGGTACAAACAGTTTGTGCTCGACTGGTAACCTAAATGTTGTTGGTTCAAGCCTTACCAAGAAAACCCTATGGAGCAGTTCCACTCTCAAACACATGGGGTCTCCGTAAGTCAGAATTGAACTTGACATCAACGGGTTTGCTTTTTGGGTTTAGGGCAACAGTATAGCCTGGAGAGGCTATGTCTCTCCCAAGTATGTGTGACTTTGTAGGCTCTCTCTATAGATGGCAAGAGGCAGTTATGTTGTTGCTTTAGAGACCTTGTCAAGTCAACACTTCGGGAAGACTTTACCAACTGATCCGACATAGGCATGGGAAATTAGACTTATTTACCTTCTGTAATTCTGTACACAATGCAAAATCACATTTTAAAATTTACATATTGGTCTTCAGAAGCTGCTATGCTTTTCAAAGACAATGGATATATTCTGCTAGCTAGAGTTTTCTTTACATCAGTACTTTTATACTTCACTGATTTTCTGAAGAAACAAGTTAGATTAAGCACTCATGTTTTTTGTCCTAAAGAGAAAATTTTTATTTTTTTAAGAAAAACTATTTCCTAAATATGATTCCTGCTTAATAGTAAAGCAGCTCACTGGGGAAGGACATAGCTTAATAATGTTGTTAGGTGCTGTCCAGTTGGTTCCGACTCATTATGACCCTACTTATAACAGAATGGAACAACAGAATGATGGCCCAGTCCTGTGACATCCTCACAGTCGTTGCTATGTTTGAGCCTATTGTTGCAACCATTATGTCAACCCATTGCATGGAGGGTCTTCCTCTTTTTCACTGACCCTCTACCTTACCAAGCGTGATGTCCTTCTCCAGGAACTGGTCCCTCCTCATAGCATGTCCAGAGTACATGAGATGAAGTCTCGCCATCCTCGCTTCCAAGGAGCAGTCTGGCTGTACTTCTTCCAAGAAGCTTAATATTAAGATATATTAATTCTCTAAATAGAGGAAGCTCAAAAGTTTGTAAAAACTCATTATTTAATTTGTAAATTCCAGAAACTTTTTGTTTCTCTCTTTGGAATTTTACTGCCTTTTGTTTCAATGGTGATAAATAACAAAAGTGTAGTCAGAGGAAGAAAGAGATAAAATTCATATTTATCAGCAAATCCTTGATATGAAATCACTTATATCACTCACCATATTGATTATTTTTTAAAAAAATAATGACTAGCAATATGACAGTTATGTAATTTAAGTACGAGAAAACCTTACACCATATATGATGACACTAGGATAACAATAGTTTTAAAGGTATGTGATTTGGACAAGAATGAAGTAATAGAAAACTGGATATCAGCAGAATGTATTCTTTTTATTCTATAAATCCATAGGAGTGTTAACAAAGAGTATTCAGAAAAATACAATTTGTGAGCAAAAATAAGCTGAGTTGTTTGGAGTAAGACCAGATGGTAAAAGTTGGCCCATCAGCTGGCCATGGTACATCAAAGTGGCCACGCCGTGGGAGGGGTTTAGATGTTGGTCTGCTGCTCTCCATCTGTCTAGATGCCCATTGATAAGACAGAGAAGCTGAATGCTTCAGGTTTATCTCAGAGAAACTATGGTTTGACTTTCTTACATGAGGTGAGGAAAGTGTTTTCCACTTCTGTATTGCACTAGAATGAGGTAATCGTCATTTACTGCTCTGGAAATAACCTTGTGCCATCACTTTACTTCTCAAATGATGTACCTGGCTTACTACTATTACTCACATTTCATTTGGAACCATAAGTTTGGGCCCATAAATAATAAATTCTTATTAACCTTTTCTAAAGGACAAGGGTGAAACTACCCTGACAGCTGGATTGATTTCCATACTTGAATATTTTTCCATTGATCAGCCTCTTCAGAAAGCCTTTCAAGTAAAGACCAAGTGTTCAGATCTACTTCCTTTTGTTTCAACATTTAATTGCTAACATTCTTTCAGTTTTATTAAGATTAAGTACGTTATTCAACACAGATATAAAATGTTTTGACCTTCATAAAACCATAAACAGGTATTTCTAAAGAACAATATCCAAGGGGTATGTGTTAGAGATACTTTAGCATGTTGAATTTTAGGAGAAAAGACATTTCCCTTCCAAAATTATCGAAAATATTTTGAGAGAGTGGGATAATATACAGAGAGCATCTTTTATTTAGTCAGGATTTTTCATGCCTTGAACCTACTCCTTTTTAAAGTATAAACTAAGTTTCTGGTCCATAAAGCTTATTCCTTATCTTTTTACTCCCTTAGAAATTGAGTAGCCCAACCGTGATAGGCTGGAGTTAAATCAGTACAAGAATCTACCTTGCCTATGTTGTGCTTTTTGCTCTATCTTTGGATAACTAGTTATCTGACCGTGAACAATTTCTAAGCCTCTTGGAGAAGAGAGTCAAATGTACAGTAAGTAGGCTTTGGATGAACTGAAACATCCTGTTTCAATTGGTGATGTGGTAAATTGTTTTTCTGCTTCAATTCAGCCAAGATTTTTCTGGCCCCAATAATGGGACTATAAGGATGCCAGATTTTCTGTACCACCCTTATCATATTTTCTCAGGAAAAGTGCACACTGGCACTTAGTTCTTATCAATGGCCCAATTACAAGTCCATAGTCAGGGCAATCTTTACATCTATTTGTTTGGTGCCCGTTTATGCTTTCAAGCAGTGAAGACAAGTAAAGAAGACTAATAATTTGCAAGTTAGTTAAAAAATAAACAAATTCAACCTAATTCTGCTTCTCAGTTATGGTTTGGTAAGTAATAAGGGCCTTTAGAGTTGTTCTTTTCTATACTAAAACTTAGATATCACCTCTTGATATTTTTAAAAATCTAGGACAAGTTCTAAAGATGCCAAAGTAATGTGGTTGGGGTTCTATGGAATCACTGACTTTTACAGACTAAGCCTTCCATTTATGAACTAATTTAATAGGAGTCATGCAATAGCTTTAGCTCTTTTAGGAAGATCATTGGCTATAGATAATTTTCATGGCCTTCTAAATATCTTGATAATATTTTTTTCCCTAAAATAAAAAATGTGTTTTAATGTTTTACAGAATTCTGGGCTACAGAGTTCTTATTGTATAGTGTTGTAATAAATTGGTCTTCATATTAGAGGTGACTCAGCCTGTGGCTCTAGGAACAAGATCAAATTGGATGAGACGAAAGTCTGACTTGCCATAGGAAATATTTGTGGCCCTGCTGTGCCCAAGCAAAACAGTTAAAACAGCCCCATATGAACTGGTGCTAATCTGATTTGGATGTGTTCATTATGCCTTGGCCTAGGCTATTTTAAAGAATTAACATAATTTCATAGAATTCCAGTATTTTTCAAGGGCATTTACCTGTGAATCTTAAAGAATTTTACCACATACTCTAAGAATATCAGCCATACCTCTCACTAGCATATAAAATACCTCTCACTAGCATACAAAATAAACTTTTAAACTTATACATTTTTTGGGGTAACCATTTAGTCCACTACAAAAATTAGTGTAAAATCCCTCCTCCCTATCCCTAAAACAAACAAATAAATGAAAACAAACCATTGCCATCAAATCTATTCTGACTCATAGCAACCTTATAGGACAGAGTAGAACTCCCCCATAGAGTTTCCAAGACTGTAATCTTTATGGAAGCAGACTGCCACATCTTTCTCCGGTAGAGAAGCTGGTGGGTTTGAGTAGCTGACCTTTTGGTTAGCAGCTGAGCACTTAACCAGTGTGCCACCAGGAACCCCTCCCCATCACTGCCACACTTTATATCCTCCCCAATGATGCCAGTCATTCCTCAGAACTGTCTTCTACACTCTTGAATCTTAATCCCAGAAGCTTCCCTAAAACCAAAGCTATGTGTCTCTTCTCTTTATCAGTGACATTTTTTCTTAGATAATTCAACTTTGTCTTCTTATTCTGCTTGTTTCACTTTCTCTTTACTTCAACCCTTGACCAGATTTTGCATAGTAAAAGTCAACCCAGGAACTCACCCCAAACGTTAGAAGCATTGCTTCTTAGGAGAAGTCAGAGTAGGGCTGAGGGATATTTTGAATTGTCGTATGTTAATATTTTTTTACTCTGTCACACAATGATAGTGCTTTTTGGACCCCTTTACAATTAAATAAATTACTTTAGTTAGAGGGGACTCAGATTCTCCTTTATCAAAAGAAGTCTGTGAGGATTAATTAGCAGCTCCCCTTTACTAGCATCTCTGCCCTGAAAAAATGAAGGAAGTCAGGCATGACTCAATACAAGTGAGGTTTGGAGTCAACGTTGGGGAATTCCTTTCTCTATGGATCAACAGCCTGTAAGTGGTAGTATTTAAGTCCTGAGTCTTTCACACTAGACACCACAAGCAGAAAGCCAGGAGCAGATGGAGGATTGTTAGTTGGGTAACAGCATTAGGAAAGGTGCCAGTCAGAAGCACAAATGATACGGTATAAAGCATGGAAATGGAACCAAACCAAAAGAAAGTTGCTTTTCAATATGGTGGCTTCACTAAAAAAAAAAAAAAAGAGTGTAGACATTAGGTTCCAATACTGTTAGTGCTGAGAATTCCAAGAGGTCATGTTCTTGCCCCTTCCCACAGACTGCCAAATTATTGAAATGATTATGTAAATTTATATTTACCAAAACTTTGGCTTAATATCTTTTGGACGAATTCTAAGACAGCAAGGTGGAAAATGAAAGATATAATGGAGAGCCAGTCACCCCGTCCCTGATCTAATTCCAGGCTTGGAGAGACCTCTGCTCAAGAATGACTAAAGAGGGAGACAAATAATAACATTATGTTTATTGAGTATTTGTCAGTGTTAGTAAAAGTGAACATAGCACTCAGGATACAGATAAAGAATATTCTTGTAATAAAACTTTATTATAAAAAAGCAGAAACAAATCTTAGAAAGCATTTGCTTGATATATGTGATAATAGAGCAAACATATAGACTCTAAAAGAAAATACTGTGAAGGCATTAGCAGTTTTGGTATTCTGGTACTTTGGTAACCTGTAAAATTTTTAATTTTTTCCAATTTAAATTTAATTTAATTTTTAAAATAAAGTCATGCATGCACATAGTTTAGAGTCAAATAGAGCTACAATTTCTTGTCATGAAATGCTGAAGTTCTGTCTTCCTTCTCCTATTTCACATTCCCTTTAAATTTCTAAGGAGCCCTGGTGATGCAGTGGTTAACTGCTTGGCTGCTGACTGAAAGGTTGGAGGTTCGAAACCATGGGAGAAAGATGTGGTAGTCTGCTTACATTAAGATTTGCAGCCTTGGAAACCCTATGGGGTAGTTCTGTTCTGTCCTACAGAGTCGCCGTGAGTCGAAATTGACTCCATGGCAGTGGATTTGGTGTTGGTTTTATTGTTAGGTGCCGTGGAGTTGATTCAGACTCATAGCGACCCTATGTAAAACAGAAGGAAACACTGAACGGTCCTGAGCCGTCCTCACAATCATTGTTATGCTTGTGCCCATTGTTGCAGCCACTGTATCAGTCCATCTCATTGAGGGTCTTCCTCTTTTTCACTGACTGTATATCAAGCATGTTTCTAGGTTTATTTTTGTGACATTTGTATCTACATCTTTAAATAGCATTCTTAAATTGCTATTTCTATTTCTTGATTTTTTTTTTTTTTCCCGTTTCAGGAATAATCTGTTGACTTTTCACTAGAGAAAATAGGATTTAGCTCTCTTTCTGCACGATTCCATTGTCCCCCAACAAGCATGCCTGATTTCCTCTCTCCAGCCTCCCATTTGGTTATATCATAACTTTGTTTGGATCTGTTGATTTGTATTAACTGTTTACTCTTTAGCATCTACAATTATAATTTTCAACCATAATTCTTAAAAGAAGATAAGTTAAAATAATCAACATTCTCTAAAAAGTTCTCTAAAAAAATTCTCTGGAACAAAAATCAAGAGATAATTGGAAATAAAACAAGCTAATAATTTTCTTCTCTGACATAGTGAGAATAACTGCAGTTGTACTATTAATTTTGATAATTAGATAAGTATAGATTCAGGAAAGATCTTTAAAAATGCAAAGTGATCACTATTAGCCTTCAATAATACATGCAATTTCCAAATGACCAAAGGAAAAGAAACTAAATACATTCTTTCTAGAGAAAAGGAGAAAACGAAGAAAAATCAAGGTTAAACATTAAGGAAACAAAGCAAAATACAAGACAACAGTTTAGTATTAAACTTACATTATGGATAATAAATGCAAATGGACTGAAATCTCATGATAAAAGTTTTTAAAAAGCTCAATTTGATCAATGAAACAAAACCAAACCCACCGATGTTTTGAATCATGCCTAAAACAAATAACATAGAATGTTTAAAATCTAGACAAGAAAAATATATCAAGAAAAAAAAGAAGAGGGTTATTCCATTAACATCAGGTATGTTATAATTATTACCCCAAAACAAACTCAAGGATAGAAGGAAAGAAATAATAAAAATAAAACCAGAAATCAACAAATTAGAACATAGGATCAAAAATAGTAAAAATGATCAATTTTAGGGATAGTTCTTTGAAAGAAAAAAATTCTCTACTTCCATCTCTTTTAAAAACAACTGCACTGATTAAACAAACAAAAAAGTAAATAAAATTTTGATGAGTAATAGTATACATGGATTATCAATAAGGAATGTTATACATTGGAATGAATAAGACAGTTCATTAAGTGTTACAAGATGACTGTAAGAACAAACAAAAATGGCTGTAAAAAAACAATAACCATATATCATCAATGATTGGAAACAATGAAAAAAGATCCATTCATACAGCGACCCAGAAAATATCTTAGAATTAATAAGAAATGTACAGGCTAGACAAATATAAAGAAAACAAAAACACTTTACTCAAGCATGTAAAATAAGACTTTTAATAAACTAAAAGACATAATGGAGGTTCCATATTTGTACTAGAAAAGTGCCACTAAAACTTAATTGACTTAAAATAGAGAACAAAATTTTATAGTCAATTGTGGAGAAAAAGAATTTTTTGATTGGTAACAAAAATTATGAAAATAGGTTTATCTTGAGTATTGGGAATTACGTTTCTAAAACATTTTATCCTTGTCCCTATAGCTTTGTCTACGTACTGGCTAGGGCATGAGGTTTATTGTCTAGAAAAGGGAGGGTAGTATCAAGGATTACAAAATGAGGAAGAAGTAAGAAGTATCCTCAAGCAATACTGCTCAAACTTTAATGTGTATTCAGATCACCTGGGGATCTTGTTTAACTACGGGTTCTTATTCAGTGGGTGTGGGTGAATCTTGAGGCTGTGCATTTCTAAAACATGCTTCAATGATGCCTCAGCTACTGACTGGTTCATAGACCACACTTTGAGCAGGAAGGCCCTGGAGCAGTGATTCTCTAAGTGAGCTCTCCAGATGGCAGCACCAGAATTAACCTGGGAACTGGTTAGAATGGCATCTACTCTGCCCCACCCCTCCCCATGAGAAACCCTGGAGTGGGTTCAGTAATCGTTGCTTTAATAAGTCCTCCAGGTGATTCTGATGCCCTGGGAGTTTGAGAACCACTGACCTGGAGCGACTCTCACCTGACAGGAAGTGAACATAGTTACTCCATGGAAGAGCCTGAGAGAAAGAGAGTGTATCTAAGACCAAGGGATGGAATTTAGACCTAAGAATCTTAGTTCTAAGGAAGAGTATGAATCGCTTTTATCACTATATGAAGGATAGTGTACCTTATAGGAATACCCAATAGGGTTGGTAGAAAACTTATAGTAAAGAGGTTTTGCTCCAGCTTCTTGGGGGAATTTATAAACCCCTCTAAAGAAATGCGCTGTTTCAACATAGTGCAGGGTGGTAGATGGAAGTATATGGATTGATTGGACTGATTTAGCAAAACCCAATTCCTTATAGGCTATCTATGTCCCATAGGGGATCTAACCAGTAAACCTGTTTACCCTTTCTCCCAACAGACATGATAATACTTATGCTTTTCACCACTACCCCTAGTTACCCTTGAGTCGACTCCAACTAATGGCAACCCCATATGTATCAGAGTAGGACTGTGCTTCATAGGGTTTTTAATGGACAGTTTTATGAAAGTAGATTCCCAGGCCTTTCTTCTGAGGGATTTCTGGATGGACACAAACTCCTAATCTTCTGGTTAACAGCTGAGCCCTTAACCATTTGCACTGCCTAGGAATCTATAGGGGATCTAGAAGTAAATAATACCCCTTATGGAAGTCACAGAGGTAGCCAAGAGAGCTGATTATAGAATTTGTGGAGGAAGGTGTTGCCTTAGAGAGAGACAAAGAGACCCTGCAAAAGAGGTTGAAAGGTGGCCCTTCCAAACTAGGAAGAGAATGGAGTGGCAGTCTTATTCAGAGTCTCTACAGGGATAGTTAGTGCTGAGGCAGGGTCATATCACCTGAGACAGTTTCCAGGAACTATCACAGTGCCTTGCCTGTGCCTGGGGATCAGACCAAAGTTATTCTAGTCAGTGAGAACATAGACACAAGCTCAGAGATGGGGGCATGTGGAGGCAGTAGGAAGCTGACTGCACTTAGACGCCAGCCTCAACTCCAATTCCTTGAGGGTATAGAAGTTTCTCCATGCAAAGCCATCTTCTTGAGAAAGGAAAAGCGCTGGAGAGAGAACCAAAGAAGTGAGAAATAAATCCATAGAGAATTCAACTTAGAATTGAGTAACAATTATCAAAAAGGAGATTGTTTTAAACTACCTTCTTCTGCTCTCAGTAGGATTTGGGGAGTCCAGAACAAGACAGAGCTACATTTATTTTTATATATCTAACCTTAGTGGCAAATTTCAACCCTAGTATATTTATACAAAAAAAGCTTATAATAGTAACTATTTATCAATTTTTCAAGTGAACTAAAAATGACTGGTGTTAGTTATTTTTATATAATTATCCCAATAAAATTGACATCCTCCGTTTATATTTTTTCTTTTGAACCTCAATAAATTGATTTGAAAATTCATCGGGAATAATTAAAGTGTAAGAATATATAAAGTCTTTTCTCTGGGGAGTGGGACTGTGAGTGAATTTTATCTTTTTCTTCATACTATGTGGATCCTAGAGCCAAGGTGTCTTGGTTTGAATCTGCATATACCACTTTCTATATCAGGTTCCATATCATAAAAAATGGTGATAATAACAATGCCAGCCAGGGAGAGTTTTTTAAGTATTCTATGGGTTAATGAACTTTACTGCATTGCCTAATGCATAGTAGGTGCTAAGTGTTAGCTAGCTATTACTATTTTTTTCTGCTTTTTCCGAAAATTTACACAATAATTTTTTTCAGGAAAAAAAAAACACGTTACGAAAGTGAAATAAATGGAGATTACCAGCAGAAATTTTGATATACCATGTGGATTTTAGTATTTACTGCTTTGGGTATCTCAGTTAAAGATAATAATGAGTTTCTGTATTTTTTTCCTGGAAATGAAATGGAAAGCTGTTGGGTTTTGTGTTTCCTTTTCTAGTAAACTGTGTCTGACAATTTTGTGCATACACTATCTGAGATACTATTGGCACCATTAATTTCATTTTTGATGGTCATTTAAAGGAAATTAATTTCAAAAGACAGTAGTTTCAACAGATTAGTGTGTATGAAATGCCTGACAGGAAACAATCTGAGCATTTTGGTGACTTTGAGGAGATTTGGTGGTTTACCTTTCACTACACTTCAATCATAATTAAAAGTTAGTTTCATGTAATTAAAAGAACCTGTGCTTGATCATAATTCCAATAATTGTGCAGAGGTAAGAAATTGTAGTCAGCTTGAGATAGTAGGGGATTTGCATTTGCCATTCAGAACAGATAATCTTATGGGCCTCTTTCTCTTTTCAGGGACAGGAAATTGATTTTTGATGGCTATCTTATATTAATTGAACTGCCACAGAACTGATGAAACAAGATTTGAAGGGTACTGTTTTAAGCAATCTTAAAGTGCTCTTTTTATACAGTCTAATCATACGAGGATTAGAAAATAAAACAATTCTGAAAGGAGCAACTTCATTGATTTCTTTAAAGTCAGCTCTTACCTACTGAAACCAAAATTATCAATTATTTGAGGGTATGTGGAAGGGTTTGTTGGCGGTGTGGTGGAGGAGAGATAATATGTGAAGACTGGAAGACCATCCCTTATTCCTTGAATTGATTTGCATCTAATCTGTACCGTCTGTGGAACATGATGGCTTTATAAAGCTCTTATCTCCATATTGATATTTTACTCATAATGGACCTAACAGAAATTTTAATCCAAGAAAAATAGGCCATAAGAAAATAGCAGTTACCCTGCCTTAGGGAAAAAATTATCTAAATTATTCAGTTATAAAAATATTTGTTTTAACATTGAAAAGAGGAGAAAAGCTAATACAAAGAACTCTAATTGAAGTAATATTTCTAGAGTACTTCCTATACAGATATAAAAATAAATAAACTCCAGAGTTCAATTGTTTCTTGGCTTAGTGTTTAATGGAATCCTACGATCTCTTTCCTTAAATAAGTGACCTGATTAGATTTCACATATAATTAACTGGCAGTGCTTCACAAATACAGTTTTACTCTAAGAAGGGGTCATTGAAAATAGCACTTCATTTTATGACTAAATGGAACAATTTCAATATCTGTAATTGTCCTTTTCTCATTCCTTAAGAACCATGGGCTGAAGATCTATTAATATATTTTGTCTATAGCATAAATATTTTTATATTCTGTCAAGAATTTACATATATACTGTTTCAAAAATAATTTCTTATTAGTAGAAAAAAACAAGCAAATTGATTTGCAATAGAAGCCTACTTGTATAGAATATATACATGTTTTAGAATTTCTGAAAATATGATCTTGAGTACTATTGAAGATGTTACTTGATTACTTTTATTTCTTCTGAATATTAATGCATTCTAGAACTGCAGTGTAATTCAAATTGATCAATTTAACTCATTTTTTAAAATCAGGCTATTTCAGTTTCTTGTTCAAGAGCTATCAAACAGAGTACATACTGTAGCATTCTTTACTTACCCTCAGCATAGCCAATTCATGAGAGGACTTCCTTTGCCTTTTCACGAAGGTAATTGAGTATTAAATTGAGAAACTAAACAATTAATTTGCAGCATATACTATCCATAAACTTGCAATTCTCAAAAATTTACAGGAATGTTACAGCAATAATGAATGAAGGTCATTTTTGTGTCTGATGCCACACACACACACACAAACACAATTCATATATAGTCACTTTTCATTTATAGACTGTTAAAATGCTGTTTCTTAGATTTAAAACACATAACAAATACTGTTTAGAAAATTGAAATATTTGGAACTTTCATTGGTTCTTGGAATAACCAGCAAAATAACTAGTTTTTCTTTAAAGGAAAAAAAAATCACCCTGACACAATGCCACTGACAAATACAGTACAGACAGTTTGAGAATGACAGAAGCAATTATTCTGAAGAGAAAGTTTTAACGGTGTAAAGAGTTCTAAATGTAGGACTTTACTGCTCTTGTATTTCCCATATGTGGGGAAACAAATGGCAGAACTTTCTATTTCTGTCCTGTTCCCTAGTGCCACTGTGTTGAAATCTCTGCTACCGTTGTCATACAAATACTTGTGGGAAAAAAAAGAGGGGCTTTTGGAAATTTTGTAGATTTACAACTGTCTTATGTGATTCAAAATACATGCTTACCAATCTCCACACCTCCGTTTTATTTGGCTCGATTACACTGACTTACATTTTACTAATTGTGTGGCATTTGAGTTAATGAGCTCAATATTTTAAGATACAGGAGGTTTAATGGATCTTTCGTTAGTCATAGACAGGTATAAGTTGTTTAAATTAAGCTGCTGTCCTCTTGACCTGGAGCAGAGGTCAAGTATGCTGAGGACACAGCACAGACAACAGCGTTCCTCTCCGTTCTCAGGGCACTTCATATGGCGCTTTGTTGACTAACTGTTCCAACCATGTTTTAGTTCAGAAATCAGACTAGATAATATCTAAGATCTCTTTCAACATGTATCCTGGTGACGCAGTGGTTAAGAGATATACTGAGCTACAGTTGCTAACCAAAATGTCCGCAGTTCAAATCCACCAGCTGCTCCTTGGAAACCCTATGGAGCAGCTCTACTCTGTTCTGTAAGGTTGCTATGAGTCAGAATTGACTTGATGGCAATGAGGGGTTTTTTTTTGGGGGGGGGGAGGGTTCAACACATGAAATTTTTTTCAGTCTATTATTTTGTTCTAGTGTGTATATTAAATATAAGGGTCTTGATGGCACTTGGCATATCTGTTTCAAATTTTAAAATAATATCTGAATAGTACCAATTGGGCAAGATTACTTCATTTCCCTAGTACTTTTTGGTCTGTAGATACCTTTGATTAACAGGCATTCATTCTGTGGAGTATACTCATTTTATTAGGCAAAAGGGAAATACTGCATTTGATGATTCAATCATTGATAATCTTTCCATGGTAAAGGTTTTCATATAAAAAATAGCATTCCATGAATCCACAGGCATTAAGCATTTGGAAATGGCTGAAATCACTCTGATTTTATCTAGGCAAAGTAAATATATCAATATACACAGGCAAATATATTACACTGATTATAAACAATTTTGAATGTACTGCTATATTCATTGCTGTCTAAGATTCCTGTGTAGGGGGATCATATATCTGGGTTTATACCTATTGACCCAGCATCCTGTCCAGTTCAGCATTTCTCCAAGTTTTTTCATTTTTACTGAAGCAATATTATTAATAGCTGAAATAAGCCAGGTTGGTTTTAGTACAGGGCTTCTCAATACCCACGCTATTGACATTTTAAACAGCATAATTCTTTGTTTGTGGTAGGGGCTGTCTTTCGCATAGTAAGATGTGTGGCAGCATCCCAGGACTCTGCTCACTAGATGCCAGAAGACTCCAGATAGTGCTAAATGTCCCTGTGAGGCAAACTTAGTCCGATTGAGGGTCATTGGTTTAGTAATGTGTACTGTGTGATTCCACCTGCTGCTATGATCTCATCTAGTAGTCTGTGAGATTCATGTGCAGTGAACAGAGCTCTCCCTTTAACATGAGATTAATTCTGAAAGATTACCAGCAGTTATCTGTCACTCTTTTACCGACCCTTTCCAGAGACATGTTAACTAACATTTCCCATACTAAGACAGTATCCAGGGCGTTGGCAGGTAAACCCAAGTGTGCGCAGATCTTTTTGGGATTCGAGTATGTATGGGAAAGGTGTTTTATGCTATTGTCCTTTATGGCCACTAAGTATACCAGTGCCCTATGCCAGGACCTGCAAGATGCATGTAGTTGCCAGGCCACTAGCCAGCAGAGTCAGTAGAGACATGAAACATTATAGATCAGGAGTGAAGGAAACGTGTGCAGGAGATAGAGGCCGGCAGTTCTACCATAGAGCAAATGGAGAGCACTCTGAATGTCAGTGTCTTGAAGAACCATATTAGACTCTGAAGCAAAAGGAAACAGTGGGTGCAATGATGGGTTCAAGCATAGAAACATTTGTGAGGATGGCGCAGGACTGGCCAGTGTTTCGTTCTGTTGTACATAGGGCTGCTATGAGTCGGAACCAACCTGTTGGCATCTAACAACAAAAATGTATGTATACTTATCAAAATGTCCTCCCATATTTTGAATTGAATGGAAAAATTTAATATAAACACTATATATTTTTTTAAATGACTATGTATAAAGCCCCACTTTGCCCAATTGTTTACGTACTATTGTCAACCCTCATTAACCTGCCCAACAGGGAAGCCACAGCCACAAGGGGCTTTCAGAGGAAAAATAGGCTAATTGGAAATGTTTGTTCGTATTCCACAACAATGCAGGGTCATAAAACAAAGACCAACAGCCCATCTTTATTGAAACATTTGTATTTTGTTCATCATGGAATTTTGTATTAATTTTGATTTAAAAAAATGCATTAAGATATTATTTTGATTATGAATTTTTTATTGGCTTGTTAACCTTTGTAACGGAGATGAGTGCCTCACTCACCTCACCCTAATTTTGGCCCTGCTGAATGCTCTGACAGTGATGACTTTATAATCTATTTTATGGCATGAATCTAAAACAATTTATTTTATTGTTTTACAGTACATTTTTATTTTGCAAAAAAAAAATGAAAAATAAAGCTCACAATTGTGGCAGCAATGAGCTTAACAAATAAATATACAGATTTAAGGATAAATTAAGTGCTGAATTTCTGCTAATAATGAATATGTAACTTTTACAAGAGCAAGGACTTGTTCTTGAGTGTTGAATAGCTAGAGCAAATGGAAGAAATGATGAGGTAAAAGAGCTGAACAGATTTCAAAGGGCTTCTCAAGAAGACAAAGTAAAGTATTATAATGACATGTGCAAAGACCTGGAGTTAGAAAACCAAAAAGAAAGAACACGCTCAGCATTTCTAAAACTGAAAGAACTGAAGAAAAAATTCAAGCCTCGAGATTCAATATTGAAGAATTTTATGGGGAAAATATTATACAACGCAGGAAGCATCAAAAGAAGATGGAAGGAATACAGAGTCACTATACCAAAAAGAAATGGTCAGCGTTCTGCCATTTCAAGAGGTAGCATATGATCAGGAACTGAGATACTGAAGGAAAGTTTGAAGCTGCACTGAAGGCATTGGCAAAAAAAAAAGGTTCCTGGAACTGACAGAATACCAACTGAGATGTTTCAACAAATGGATGCAGTGCTGGAAGTGCTCGCTCATCTATGCCAAGAATTTGGAAAACAGCTACCTGATCAACTGACTGGAAGAGATCTATATTTATGCCTATTCCAAAGAAAGGTGATCCAACTGAATGCAGGAATTATTGAACAATAACATTCATATCACACATAAGTAAATTTTGTTGAAGATCATTCAAAAGGGGCTGCAGCAGTACATTGACAGGGAACTGCCAAAAATTTAACCCAGATTCAGAAGACAACGTGGAATAAGGGATATCATTGCTGATTTCAGATGGATCCTGGCTGAAAGCAGAGAGTACCAGAAAGGAATTTACCTGTGTTTTATTGACTATGCAAAGGCATTTGACTGTGTGGATCATAAATTATGGATAATATTGCAAAGAATGGGAATTCCAGAACACTTAACTGTGCTCATGAGGAACCTGTAAATAGATCAAGAGGCAGTCATTCAAACAGACAAGGGGTTACTGCATGGTTTAAGTCAGGAAAGGTGTGCGTCAGAGTTGTATCCTTTCACCATACTTATTCAATCTGTATGCTGAGCAGATAATCCCAGAACCTGTATTTATATGAAGAAGAACGGGGTGTCAGGATTGGAGGAAAACTCATTAACAACCTGTGTTATGCAGATGACACAGCCTTGCCTGCCGAAAGTGAAGAGGGCTTGAAGCACTTACTGATGAAGATCAACGACCACAACCTTCAGTATGGATTACACCTCAACATAAAGAAAACAAAAATCCTCACAACTGGACCAATAAGCAACATCATGATAAACTAATAAAATATTGAAGTTGTCAAGGATTTCATTTTACTTGGATCCACAACACCCATGGAAGCAGCAGTCAGGAAATCAAAAGATGCACTGCACTGGGCAGACCTTCTGCAAAGGATCTCTTTGAACTGTTGATGTCACTTTAAGGACTAAGGTGTGCCTGACCCAAGCCAGGATGTTTTCAATCTCTTCATATGCATGTGAAAGCTGGACAATGAATAAGGAAGACTGAAGAAAAATTGATGCCTTTGAATTATGGTGTTGGCGAAGAGTACTGAATATACCATGGACTGTCGAAAGAATGAACAAATCTATCTTGGAAGAAGTACAACTAGAATGCTCCTTAGAAGCAATGATGGCGACACTAGGTCTCACACACTTTGGACATGTTATCCAGAGGGATAAGTCCCTGGAGAAGGACATCATGATTGGTAAAGTAAAGGGTCAGCAAAATAGAGGAAGACCTTTAATGAAATGGATTGACACAGTAGCTGCAACAATGACCTCAAGCATAACAAAGATCATGAGGATGGAGCAGGACTGGGCAATGTTTTGTTCTGTTGTACATAGGGTCGCTATGAGTCAAAAATGACTCAATGGCACCTAACAACAACAGCAACAACAACATTAAAGATTAAATAATTTGTTTTTTTGCCGTGCAAATACCAAATTTGGTGGAACACGGTATCATGGTAAATACATTGTTTCTTGCTAAATATAGGAGCTTATGGTGCAGAAATATAACCTGAACTGGTTGCATCCAAATAATTGACATATAATAAAAGTCACCCCTTTTAGTGTATAGTCAGTGAGTTTGAGCATATAACCACAACCACATGACTGAAAATTTTTAATTGACAATTTAATGATTGAAAACAAGTGCTTATTTTAAATAAACCTTTTTACTTCTTGTAAAAGTAGTACGTTTAGTATGTAAATGTAGAAAACTCCAAAGGAAAATAACAAATCATTCAATATCTAAACCCTCAAGGCATCTATTGTTAATAAATTCCAAAAATTTTTCTATGTGTATTTTATAATTTATAGAATGGCGCTGTAATGTGCATGCTGTTCTATGGCTGTTTTTTTCCCCCAACAGATTCTGATTAATTTCCCAACTCGTAAATATTACTCTGTAACATTTACAGAAATTGTTACAGAATCTTTTCCAATATGCCTGTAATACAGTTTACCTAGCCCTTTCCATATTATTGGAGAATTTTTTTTTCATGTTTGCTCCTATCAAAATTAGTTGTGCATACATCTTAGTGTTTATTTATTTTCTTAGGATGTGTTTAAAGAAGTAGAATTGCTTGGCTAAAATGTATGCACATATTTAATTGTTTTGTGTTTATTCCTCTCTTGAAAAATCATTATAATTTAATAATATTTATTATTATAATTCTGAAAGAAAGAAGTAAGTAGAGGCTTTAATAGAGAGCAAAAAGTTTCCCTAACTCAAGTAGAACAAATATCACAGATTAAAGAAAAATAATATTTTCTGTCTTAGGCTGAAATCTGAAAAAAAAAAAAAAAAAGTGATAGGGCTGTAGTGAAAAAATAAAGGCTTTATGACAGTGGTTCTCGACTTGCATTGTGTGTGTGTGTTTGTGTGTGTTTATGCATGTGTGTTATTTTTGTGCCCTCCCCCCAGTCAGAACTGGGAGGGAGTGTGCTACTGTCATCTGGTGGGTAGAGGCCAAGGATGCTGCTGAACATCTTGTAATGCACAGGATACCGCTTACTCCAACAAGAAATTATCCAACCTACACTGTGAGTAGTGCTTGGGTTGAAAAATCTTGCTTTACCAGCAACTGAATGAAAGATGAGAAAAAAGCCTCACAGTAAAGATAAACATTACCAATTCTTTCTTAGAAAGAGACTACCTCAGATTTCTTAGATTTTGAAGCTTAAAGAGCTGACATGGGCAATTGGAACCTCTGAATAGATGTACAAGCAAGAAGATGAGAGGTTTAATCTCTGATGGGGACAATTATTTATTTAAATAGAGATAGTTTGCAAATAGATTAGAAAGGAATGGTCAATGGGCATTCACTGGCTATTTCCCCTAACTTGTCAGTGCTAGTCTGTAACTGTAGATCACTGGGTTTTGTATTTATCTGGTAATGTTATAAAAAACTCTTAAAACGGGAAAACCATTCAAATGTGGAAGCATGGAGTTGTAGTATTTTAGTTATTTGCATATGAATCTCTGATTTGTGTGCCCAGGTCAACTGTTAGCAGCAATTGATATTTCAGACAGAAGGACTTAGGTCTCTCAACCACCTACCAGGGGATGTGGCTTGAAAATCTAACTTATTTCAGTGAAATTGCATTACACAAAGAATGAGACCATAGAGGACCGTTTCATGGTGAAAAGTCATACATTTGGTCTCTGCTTGGGACTGGGACTTCCTCATACTTTATAAAATAGGGAAATATTTTCAATTCTCACATCAGGATATCATCTACTATCATATGAAGTATGTAAACAATAAACAAATTGCATGTGTTTAGATGAGTAAATCTTCCAAATAAGAGATGGCTGATACTATTTGCAAAGTAAGTTAAGCTTTAGAAGTTTCCTTGTGGAGGCAGAAAGCATGACTTCCATTTTAAAGGTGGGAAATGGGGAGAGATAAAAGACTAAAACAAGTAGAGAGCTTTTGCTTAATTGCCTAATTTATCATTACATTATCCTTGTTAATAGATAAGTCAGATATCATTGGGATTTCTGTTCTGTAGATAGAGACATTGAGGAACAATACTGAAAATGTTTAGAAAAAATATTAACAATGTTCTTTTATCTCATTGGACTTTGGCAGACATCAGCTATAGAACCAGTTGCATATGTTCAAAATAAATTAGTGGAGATTCCTTATATTGATTATATTGATAATCAGTGCGTAGGGATTCTTTCCTGATTCACAACACCAGTTGATGTAAAACTATGTCTCATACCATCTTTCTAATTTATATTCTGATACCTTGATGATGTACAGCAGGTGATGTGGATGAACAGTCCCTCAAGATAGCAGATACGAAGATGAGTTTACTTCTCATACTGATGACATGAAAGAATTAGACTTGGCCAAGAGAAGTAAATGAACAACTTTTCAACCAAGTACAAACCAAAGTACAAGTAGTTCTTGACTTATGACATATTCAAGTTACGAAGAAGTGTGCTTTGATTTGTGTATTTTTTTATGTATGTATGTGTCTTAGTCATCTAGTGCTGCTATAACAGAAATACCACAAGAGGATGGTTTCAGCAAACAGAAGTTTATTCTCTCATAGTCTGGTAGGCTACAAGTCCAAATTCAGGGTGTCAGCTCTAGAGGAAGGCTTTATCTCTGCTGGCTCTGGAGGAAAGTCCTTGTCGTCAATCTTCCCCTGGTCTAGGAGATTCTCAGGCGCAGGAACCCCAGGTCCAAAGGAAGAGCTCTGCTCTTAGTACTGCTTTCTTGGTGGTATGAGGTCCTCAACTGTCTGCTTACTTCCCATTCCTTTTATCTCTTGTAAGACAAAAGGTGATGCAGGCCACACCCCAGGGAAACCCCCTTTACATTGGATCAGGGATGTGGCCTGAGTAAGGGTGTTACATCCCACCCTAGTCCTCTTTAGCATAATCTAATCTTGCCTCATTAACCACAAGCAGAGATTAGGATTTACAACACATAGGAAAATTACATCAATCACAAAATGGAGGACAACCACACAATACTGGGAATCATGGACCAACCAAGTTGACATATATTTTTGGGGGACACAATTCAATCCATGACAGTATGTATGTGTTAAAATATATCTGTAAGTTTGTATGTAATGTTTCTAGCCCCCAAAGCCAAATAAAGATCAGATTTATTAAGATACTGATAATAAAAGGCAATAATTATGAAAACTAAAAAAAAAAAAAAAATATTTGTCTTATGTCAGAACTGACTTACAACAGAGTCATAGGAATGGAACCCCATCGTAGGTTGGGGACTATCTGTATTCTAATTGCCTAGAATAGACATTCTTCAAAATTCAAATGGACAATATTAAATAATCCAATTCCACTTTGGATCAATTTGTTAAACTACCTTGGGATAGATTCTGCAGGCAGGCAGTTTGAGAAACAGTGCTTCTTAAAGCACTCAGAACAACAAGAATAATTCTGAATATTGTTTTGTTTTTCAGGAGACAACTATTTACACTTTAATTTTACAGGTAAAATGATCTCTGCCAAGATCTGCAGTGTTAAAAGGGGATCACAGTCAAGATCTAGTTCAGGAACTTTTACTTCTTTTATTCAGACAGAATATTCTGCCTCTGTGATGTTAATGATTATATTAATGTAGTAATAATGATTCTATATTTTGATGTGTGCCAGAATATTAACCAGACCTTAGTATATTTTAGTGTATTAATTTTTTCAGATGGAAGAAATTCTCTGCAAGTAAATAAAGGCAATAGATAACTTATTTAAATAATGTCTAAAGCTCTTGGCCCTTAAGACTTTTCAAGAAATTTCAATAACATTTTACCAAATTTTAAACAAAGATCAATGGAACAAATTTATTATGAAATAGACAACATCTTTTTTATGCCATTTATTCAAATTTTATTCTCTTTTCAAAAGTTTAGGAAGCTCAGTCATGGCACAAAGTAGAAAATAATACAGACTTTTACAGTAAACAATGCAATATTCTTAAAAGGCATATTCATATTCATATAATTGTAACATTTATATTAAAAAATGCATAATGCAAAAGCAGTGATTATATTTTCTTTTTTATTCAGTTAGCCAGGGGCTTTTTGCTAGCTCTTTAAAAAAATGTAGTGCAAAGATCTCCCTTTATATTTCAAAAACACTTCAGAGTGATGAAGTTTTCTTGCTTTTATCTCAACTATCCCTGAAAAATTAGTACCTAGAATGGTGTAATATAGAAGCCCACAGTCTACATTTAATCTAATTGTGTGTCTCCAAGATAAGGTCTTTTTGCTAAAAATGTAAACATCAATATCAATATTTTGAGCCAGAGAATACTAAAGTTTCCTTTGTATAAAGATTCTTCCGTATTTGCTGGTATGTTCAACAGCCCCTAATGGTCAACAGTAATTTAATATTGAAGACATATGGAGGGGTATAGCCCACGTTGTCTTTGAAGTAAGTGTGTTTTCTGTCCACTTTAATATATAAAGGAGGCAATACTTTTCACTCTCTTCCTCATAATGAAAATGTAGTTAAAAGACAAATTCGGCTTCTCGTTATTGTTTGACTGTTGTTTCATTCTTCCTGTACAGAACTGCTTAGACTAGATGGACAAAAATTCTGAGGTTAAGCAATTTTGTTTTTGAATTTATATAGATAAACTCTCTTTTGTAAAGTTGAGCAACAGTGTAGAACTGTGCATAATAAAGTCAAATGATTATGCTAATGTTTACAAGCAATCAAAATGACCTTAGATTAAATGTTGGTACTTTTAAAGTAATAAAAAAAAATTAAGATAGAAAATAAGAGAGTAAATGTTTTTACATATTTTAACTGAGTACTTAATAAAAGGAAAGCTATTTTGTGAGAAAATAGTAAGTTTCTTCCATGTGATCCAGTAACAGCTTTGAAAGCTCCCTCAATTTCATTCTAGAGTGTGGTGGATACAATATAAGATGGTTTTTCAGAACATAGCTGTTTATTTTTTACTTGTTTTTTTTTTTAATGGAGAGGAAAAGAGCAGCAATCTCCCAGCAAAGCTGACCTTCTAAAGTAAATACAAATTCTTAGCACGCTCTGTTTTAGTGCAATGCAGCACGGCTCAGTGGATCAAATCGGATGAAAAGTCAGAGGATCAGAAGTTCGATTCCAGACCCTGTAACAACGTTGCTAAGTAATCTTGGAGGTTGGGAATAACATTCTGGAAGCCTGATTGCCCTTCTCTAAATGATTGTGAAGGACTGTATAAAATCACAAAGAAAGTGACCTGTTAAAAGAATTTCAGTCTTTGAAAATGTTGAGACGAACATATTCAAGATGAGTACACTTTAATTTGAAAAGTTTTGCAGACAGTGTGGATAATTTCCAGACAGTTATGAATATTTGCTACAAAATATCTAACTTTGATAGAGTGAAAATAAAGGATAATGGAGCAGGTATTTGTTAATATTATTTCAAAGTTCAGGTTTGAAATATTATTATCAGGAGCTTTAATCCTAGCACTGCTTTTGTGCTTCTAATAACATGGCTCAGTCTCTTGTTTCACATCAAGATGATGACTGTGTCAGTTCCCATTTCACAGGGGTGATGTAAGTCTTAATTAATGTTTGTAAAACTAAGAGCCATGGATGAGAAGAGTTATGAAAAGAGGAGGCGATGTTGTTATTGTAAGAAGTGACTTGCCTATTGCCTTACATTATACTAATGTGAATAATATGTATTATCCCACTGTTAATTATAGGTATGACAGAGCTACTATCCAACATGATTAGCACATTTAAAATTTTCATGTTAATGAAATCACAGACAATATGTTTTTCCCATAGGTCATGTTTGTGAGAAAAGAAACCAAACTGTTACATAGTCTTTCTCTACTGTGACTTTCTCCTGAATGAATGTACTATAGTCATTAACGGAGCAAAGTAAAAGAATGATTCCTGTTTCAAAATCTGTGCCAGTCATGTTTCCAAGTAGACACACTTGACTTGTGAGTTCCAACAAAGTTTAGAATGCTTCTGTGGTGAACTAGCTTACTCTGTTGGCTACAAGACTGTGGTGTATTTATGCATATTCCAAATAATAACACTTTCTCTGGCAGCTATCAAAAGAATCAAAATTAGCCTTGAAATTTGTGTTGCCAAAAATAGACTAGTCATGGTATCAAAAGACCTGATATGGTTTTTTCATAAATCTCAGTTTTGTCTGCAATAAAGTATTTTATATGCTTTCAGAAATCTTTAAGGCTTAAATCCAGTGATGTATGTGAATTGTAACTCATGATGCAACAATAAACTATTCATTATATTTTGAAGAAATTGCCAATAGGATTTTAAAATATATCCACAAAGTAACTACTTTTCATCAACTCTTCTGTTATTACCCTTGCTGGCATCATCATAATCTCTCTCCTAGAATCTTGAAACTGCCTCCTAAGTGGTTTCCTGGCTTGTACCCTTACCCACAACAGGTCCCTGGGTGGGGCAGATAGTTTGTGCTCATCTACTAACTGAAAAGGTGGAGGTTCAAACCAATTCAAAGGCACTGTGAAAGAAAGGCCTGGCGATCTGCCTTTGTAAAGATCATAGTCAAGAAAACCCTGTGGAGCAGTTCTCTGTAACTCATAGAGTCTCCATAATTTGAGATCATCTCAATTGCAAGGTTTACCCTTGCCCGCTTACACTCTTTTCTCAGCACTACAACCAGAGTGATGTTTTTAATTAAGTATGTTACACCATTTGGAATTGTCCCACAGTTCTTGGACGTTCTGTTTTTTTCTCCCCCATTTTTATTTGAATATTTTGTTGTTTAGGTGAAAGTTTACAGAGCAAATTAATTTCCCATTCAACAATTTATACACAGCTTGTTTCGTGACGTTAGTTACAAACTCCTGAATGTGTTAGCACTCTCCTCCCTTCCTCCCTGGGTTCCCTGTGTCCATTTTCCCAGCTTTCCTGCCCCTACCATCCTTCTGAACTTTGCTTCTGGGCAAGTGCTGCCCTTTAGGTCTCGTATAGTCGATTATTCTGAGGTGTACATTTCTCACTGGTGTTATTGTTCATTTTGTAGGTCTGTCTCTTTTATGGTTATAATGTGATCTCCAGGAGTGATTTCAGTTCCGAGTTGGAAGAGTGTATAAGGGCCATAGTCTCAGGGGCTCCACTGGTCTCTATTAGACAAGTTAAGTCTGGTCTAATCTATGAGTTTGAACTTTGTTCTACATTTCTGTGCATCTCTGTCCATGACCTACTATTGTGATCCTGGTCAGAGTGGTCAATAGTGGTAGCTAGGCATCATCTAGTTCTTCTGGTCTCAGGCTAGTGGAGGCCATGGTTCATGTGATCCATTAGTCCTTTGGACTAATTGTTTCCTTGAGTTTTTTTTTTTTCACTCTTCTTTGCTCTGGATGGGAAGAGACTAATTGTATCTTTGATGGCCACTTGCAAGCTTTTAAGACCCCAGTCACTACTCACCAAGGTGGGATGTAGAACATTGTCTATATGGATTATGATGTACCAATTGACCTAGATGTCCCCCGAGACTATGGTTGCTAGCCCTAAAGCCCAGTATCTTAGTCCCAGGAGGTGTATGGTTATGGCTGAGAAGTTTTCATGACTGTGTACCCTGTGCGCATTATTGTGTGCATGGGTATATTTGCAGCATGTACACACATATACGTACAGGGGTATACTTCCATACACCCTCCCACCCCCGTTCAGCTTACATATCTACCTGTATATCCACTTGCACATTATTGTTTGTTACTACTGCTATTGCAGGATTGTATATGTATTAGTATTTACCATTGTTGCCTTTTACTCTTGCGTACCTTTCAGTGTCTTCCTTTACCTTATGTTGTACTGACTTCCCCCATACTGTGTATTATCTCTCCCTTCACCAGAGTTAGTAAATATCTGTTATGTAGTTAGTGTTTTTTTCCTCCCACCCTCATCCCTGGTAACCATCAGTGAATGTTTCTGTCTGTGTGAAAACCTTCTTGACTTTTCATAACAATTGTCTCATACAATATTTGTACTTTTGTGATTTATTTATTTCACTCAGCATAATGTTCTCCAGGTTCATTAGGAACATTTGATTATGATATGTTTTGGTGACTTTCTTTTGAGGTCTTTCCTGTATGGTATTCGTTGAGCTTCTTGGATGAAAATCTTCTCATTTTTCATGATATTGGGTAAGTTTTCTTCGAACAGATCTTTAGAAATTCTCTGTATTTTTTTTTTTTTTTTTTTTTGGTGTCTTCCTGTTCTGGGATTCCAGTTAGAAGTAAATTATTCTTCTTCATAGTATCCCACATAACTCTTAGGTTTTCTTTCTTTCTTTTTTTTTTCATTCTTTTTTCTGATTGTTCCTTGAACAAATTGGTATCAAGGGATTCTTTCTTCCATTGTTTCAGTTCTACTTCTGTGTCCTTCAATTGAGTTAACTATTTCTGATATTTTATCTTTAATCTTCTGTATTTCTGGTTGCTGTTTTTGTATGATTTCTATTTGTCTATTTAACTTGTCATTTTGTTCTTGTATTGTTTTCCTGAATTCTTCCAGGGTTTGTCTGTTTTCCTTGGTTTTGTCTGTGTTTTCCTTGATCTCTTTGATGACCCTATATAAACGCTTTTTTAAATTCCTTATTAGGCGGTTTCATTATCATCTCTTCTCTAGGAAGGTTTTCTGCTCCTTTTTTTTTTTTGGTCACTTGGTGGAGGCTTCTTGTCTTGTTTCTTTATATGATTTGATATTGTGTGCTGTCTCTGATGCATTAAGGTGTTATTTTATTCATTTATGATTTTTATTTTGTTTTGATATATTATAGCAGGCACTTTGTTTGACAGAGGAAGCGGGGGCAGGTGGGCAGGGGTTGTGCAGGCACTTGCTCAGGCTGGGGAGGGGTGGGGCAGGCAGCCAGGGGTCCATCAGGCACTCTCTCCGATGAGGGATGGGCTGAATGGATGGCCAGGAGGCGCACAGGCACTCTTTCTGGTGGGGGAAGGAGGACAGACAGCTGGGGAGGGGAGGAGAGAAAAAGAAAATAGAAAAGAGAAAAAGGGGGAGGGACTTGGCTATTGCTCTGTGTTTGCTACCCACCCTACCAGTGGGTACCTGGTACCTCTGCTGGAGAGTCATCCTGTTTCTGGGTCCTGATTTCCTCCCTGCTCTCTGTACACTGGGATTCCTGAACCTCTTGTTCTCCTTCCTGTACTTTCTCTCCTTAGCTCCAGTTCATGTCTGGCTTACCTTTCTTCACCTTGGGTATGTCTTCACAGTTTCTCTGTCTCCTATTGGGAGTTCTGTAATGTTGTCTTCCTATGCTTCTCACTGAGGGTCACTGCTGGCTTGTCTCAAAATGGCCCCACTGTGGCAGACTGGCAGGCAAGATACCTCTGCTCTGTATCTTTCCCTGTTTACTGCTGCCATTCAGTTTATTTTGCCAGTCCATGTTTGGTCTAATTTTATATCCTTTCATTTGATGCTCAGGGTTCCAGGGTTTTCATCTGTATCTGTTACGCTTTGTTTCTTGGGTTTTTGCTATAGAGGGACAGCATGGTGTATCTGACTAAGCCATCATATTGAATCTAATCTTCTCATTCTTTATTTCTCTTTGCATTGCTGTTTGGGAAGTTTCTGTTGACCTGTTTTCAAGCTCAATGGTTTGTTTCTCAGCCATGCCCAGTCTACTGATGAGCTCATAAAGGCATTCTTCATTTCATTATATGGCTCCAGTGGCTTCTGCTCCAGATGTGCCAGACTCCCCAGATTTTAGGGTGGTGGTTTGCCCTGGAACCTCACTACTCTGAAGTGTCCAAGAAAAGCCATTGATTTTCATTTTATTCAACTTTTTTCTTGTTGTAAGGATGAGCGTTTTTACTTCCAATCTCTTTAGATGTCTGAAACCAGAAGTCCAGAGTGGTTCTTTTAAAACAAATAAAATTATTACTTCTCTACTAGAAGAACAACAGTGACCCTCAGTTCATACAGAGAAAAAAATCAAAGTTTCACAATAGTTTACAAGTCCCTCTTCATGAAGTGCCATCTTCATGATCTTTGATATGTTTGAGCGCATTATTATGGCTATTGTGTCAACTCATCACACTGAGGGTTTACCTTGATTTTACTGACCCTCTACCAAGCATGATGTTTTTTTCTAGCTACTAGTCTTTCCTGATAATGTGTCCAAAGTAAGTGAGTTAAAATCTTGCCACCCTTGTTTCTTAGGAGCATTTTGATTTTATTTCTTCTAAGATTAATTTGTTCATTTTTCAGCAGTCTACAGTATATTCAATAGTCTTTGCCAACACCACAATTCAAATACATCAGTTCTTATTCTGTCTTCCTTGTTCATTGTCCACCTTTTGCATGCACAGAAGACTTTTTGTCAGGTGTACCTTAGTCATCAAAGTGACATCTTTGCTTTATAGAACTTTAAAGAGATCTTTTGCTGCAGATTTGCCCAACACAATAAGTCATTTGATTTCTTGACGGCTGCTTCCATGGACATTGATTGTTGACCCAAGTAGAATGAAATCATTGACAACTTGAATTTTTTATGCTTTATTGTGATGTGGTTTATTGGTCCAGATGCTAGAGATATTTTAATGTAAAACACTGAATATATCTCTGATAACAGTTTAGAAATATTCCCCTGATAGCAGTGTTTTCTTTTAAATCTATATTTTGATCAAAGTACTATTTACATAATTTTAAAAACTGTTTCTCCAGAAAAAGCATTTGATAAAATCCAACACTTTCCTGATAAAAACTCTCTACAAAGTAGGAGTAGGAGGAAAATTCCTCAACATTATCAAGGGAATATATGCAAAACCAACAACCAACATTATTCTCAATGGGGAAAGACTGAGAGCCTTCTCCTTGAGAGTGGAAAAAAGACAAGGATGCCCACTATCACCACACTTATTCAGTAATGTACTAGAAGTCCTAGCCAGAGCAATAAGTGAAGGAGTGGGATTAAAGCGTATCCAAATTGGAAATGAAGTGAAACCCTCTCTGTTTGCAGGTGACATGATCCTGTATATAGAAAATCCCAGCAATTCCACAAGAAAGCTACTGGATCTAATAGAAGGACTCACTAAAGTATCAGGGTACAAGATCAGTACACAAAAATCAGTTTGGTTCCTTTACACTAACACAGAGAACTCCGAAAAGAAAATAAAGAAAATAATGCCATTTACTAGAGCCCCCAGAAGGATAAAATACCCAGGAAGAAACTGAATAAACCTAATCAAGGATATTAAGGACCTATAAAATTAAAACTATAAAACACTACTGTAAGTAACTAAAAGAGACCTACATAAATGGAGAAACATTCCATGATCATGGATTAGAAGACTTAACATTGTGAAACTGTCATTACTACTCAGAGAGATCTATAGATATAATGCAATCCCGATCCAACTTCCAACAACATTCTTTACTGAAATGCAAAAACAAATCACCAACTTTATATAGAAAGGAAAGAGGCGCTGAATAGCCAGAACAATACTGAAGAAGAACAAAGTAGGAGGCCTCACACTTCCAGATCTCAAGGCATACTGTACAGCCAAAATAATCAAAACAGCCTGCTACTGGTTCAGTGACATACCCATAGACCAATGGAGTAGAATTGAGAACCTAGTAAATCCATCCATCTATGTGTAGCTGATTTTAGACAAGAGGTCAAATTCTATTCAATGGGGAAGAAACAATCTCTTTAACAAATGGTGCTGGAAAAACTAGATATCCATTTGCAGAAAAATGGAACAGGATCCATACTTCACATCATACACAAAGACTACCTCAAAATGGTTGAAATGCCTAAATGTTAAAGCTAAAAGATAAAGTTCTTGGAAGATAATATAGGGATAAAACTATAGGACATAATTTTTTTCAGAAATAGATTACCAAACACAACTACAAATGCAAGAGGAACAAAAGACAAATTAGATAGCTGGGACCTCCTAAACATTCAATACTTATGCTCATCAAAAGACTTTTTATCAAAAGAGTAAGAAGAGAACCTACAGACTGGGAAAAAATCTTTGGGAACGACATATCTTGTCAGGGTCTAATCTCTAAAATATAAAGAAAACTCCAACAACTCAACAACAAAAACAATCCAATTAAAAGATGGGCGAAGAACAAGAACAGACACTTCACCAAAGAGGACATTCAGATGGCCAACAAACACATGAAAAGATGCTCATGATCATTAGCCATTGGAGAGATGCAAATCAAAACTACAGTGAGATACCATCTCACCCCTGCAAAAATGGCACTGGTCAAAAAAAAAGAAAACAACAAATGCTGGTGAGGTTGTAGGGAGATTGGAATTCTTATACACTGATGGTGAGATTGAAAAATGGTACAACCATTACCGAAAATGGTATGGTGCTTCCTCAAAAAGCTAGCAATAGAAATACCTTATGATCCAGTAGTCCCACTCCTAGGCATATACTATAGAGATCTAATAGTGAGATGAATAGACATGCAAACCTGTATTCATTGCTGTGTTATTCACAATGACAAAAAGATGGAAATAGCATAAGTGCCCATCAACAGATTCCTGGATAAAATGTGGTATATACAAACAATGGAATACTATGCAGCTATAAAGAATTATCAGTTTGTAAAACATGGATCTGGAGAACATTATGCTGAGTGAAATAAGTCAATCAAAAAAGGACAAATATTATATAATCTCTCTTTTATCAATAGAAAAAATAGATATACATACACAGATCAGCATTCTTTGGTGGTTACCAGGGATGGGAAGGAATGGGATGGAGGATCACTCTCTAGACAGTAGACACTTGTTATTTTTGGTGATGGAAAAGGCAGTACCAAATGGGGTGAAGTGTGCACAACTTGACCAAGGTTAAAGATGACACTAACAGGTACATAAGAATAAGGGATGTTATTGGTAAATGCTATAACATATACAATTCTTAAACAATAACAGTAACAACCAAAAAATACATGAGTGGTTACATATGTAGATATGTATGCATATGTGTATATATACTTGTGCATGTATAGCTGTATTTGTAGGTGTATGCATATACATGTTTGTGTGTGCTGCATATATGTTTATATATATAATAAAGCTCATAGGGGCACAGTCACGGATACTTCCCGGACATAACTGAACACCTCACAGAATTGGTTTAATGGCTTTAAAGGCTCAGGACCATAGTTTCATGGGACGACTCAGTCAATTGGCACAACATAGTCCATAAAGTTTAAGTTCTACATCCTAGTTTGGTAAGTTGCGTCTGGGATCTTAAAAGCTTGAGAGTGGCGATTTAAGATACGACTATTGGTCTCTACACCTCTGGAACAAAAGAGAAAGGAAACTAAAGAATCAAAGAACAGATTAGTCTACAGGACTAATTGCCTACACAAACCACGGCCTCATTTATCCGGAGACCAGAAGAACAAGATAGTGTCCAATTACCACTACTGACTGTTCTGACCAGGGACACAATAGATGTTCCTGGACTGAATGGGAGAAAATTGTAGAACAAAACTCAAATTCTTTGAAAAAAGAAAAAAAGGCCAGACTTACTGGACCAGTAAAGATTAGATGAACCTCTGAGACTATTGCAATGAGCTACCCTTTAAACGTTGAACTGAAATCACTCCTAGAGGTCACCTTTCAGCTAAATAACAGATTGACTCATAAAAAAAATATCACCTCTGAGTACTGTGCTTCTTTTAAAAAAATCATCTATGTGAGACCAAACAGCCAACATTTACCCTAAAACAAAAATGAGAAAGTCAGGGAAGGGCTGGGAAGCTAGAGAATGGAAACAGAATAACCAGAACAGAAAAATGATGTTGACACAATGTGTAAAACATAACCAATGTTGCTGAGCAATATGTATAGAAATTGTTAGATGGGAGCCTAATTTGCTGTGTAAACTTTCACAAAAAACTCAATAAAATACTTACAGATGAAAAAAATCTTCTGTTTGCTGAAGATCAAAATCCTATTGTGCAGCAGTAACAAAAGGAAAATGGGACAGATGACTATCAGTTATTGAGTCTCTACTATATGTATTTCTTGAATTCTGTTGGGTGCATTGAGTAGGGGAATATATAGCCAGACTAGTATTATTTTAGGGAGCCCTGGTGGCACAGTGGTAAAGAGCTGAGGCTGCTAACCAAAAGGTTGGCAGTTTGAATCCACCAGTCGCTCCTGGGAAACCCTATGAGGCACTTCTTCTCTGTCCTATAGGATAGCTATGAGTCAGAAAGGACTCGATGGCCACGGGTTTTTAGTATCATTTATTTTTAATATTCATTTACTGAAGTTTTTGAAGATTAACTTGGCAATTTCACATAGTGACAGGTTGCACTAAGATTAATAACTTATAAACTTATTCTTCTTTCCACTATTCACTGCCATCTTCATATCACACAGTATCTACTAGTGTAGACTGAGTTCTCACTGATTTGGTTTATTGTGCACATAACTGCAACATGCTTCTTTCAAGGCATTAGTTTGGAGATTTCTACAGCAAACTAATGCAGTAAAGATGAAACCATTTAAGAAATAAATTAATATAAAGTTCACCAAAAAACTGAAAGTACAGACAGTTTTAATATTAAACATCATATCTTTTTATTTGTTAGAATGCTTTGCAATTATACAAGGAAGCTATCTTTCTCCTAATAACTATGTTAATATTGCTATTTTCCAATTTGAAGATGAAATTGATTCAGCATCCAGTGCCTCATGTTCTCTTAATTCTCTTCATAAATTAAAGTCAGCAAATTCCTTTGCTATTATTGTCTTTTTCAACAGTGTTTTCAGGAGTTCTAGGCCATAACCACATTCTCTTTAGCCTTACCTCCTCTGTCCTCCTTCAGGAAAACATAGGTTATTTTAAGGGAAAATGCCTCATTTCTCATTACAGTAACAGGAAGATCAAAAGATAAATATGTGATGGGGCACATACCTTGACATACCTTTTCTCCATTCAAATTCTGCTTTGTGCACTGGGGAGTATCAACTCTAAAGAGGTTTTTGACATTCTTTAAACTCATTGTTCTATGGAAGAGAAATTATTAAAATTTGAGAGGCCAGTCTCAGGATGACCATAACCTACTTGATACTGTTTTTAAAATTAAAAATAATAAATAGATCAATCTTAGAAAGAAAAATATATTTACACGTGAAGGTAGAAATTTTTAATCTTGGGACAATCTGAAATTATATTATGTTAATTTTCTCAATAGTTTTGAACAATGAAATTATTTAGTATATTTTCATTGACCTTTACTTGTTTACTAGTGTTACTTAACTAGATTTAACACAGTTAATGATGATAATGGATGTATTTTTAGTTAGCTTTCCTTAAAGCTCTTGGTATTTTCCCTCAATATTTAATCCTTTGCCTTCAGTATAAATAAGGAGACACTTGAAGAGCTGATTAAGTTTTAAGTTCTCCTTAAAGCAATAAAAATCAGTATGATTATCACCTCTATTTAATAATCCTCTTTTCTTCTCCAGCCTATGTCAATGCCAGAACCAAAATGTACGGTCTAATTAGTATTAACTCTTTTACATAGACCCTCCCGGGAGAGGACTTAGTGTGATTTCACCAGCTAAGCTAATATCCAATAAAATACGAGGTTTCATTAGCTATCATCTGGAGGATTGTGGTATAACTCAGTATTCTTTACTTTTTTACAAAACATTTTAGCTGGAAAGGATGTTAGAGACCAATTGACCCTCCACTCAATGCAACAATCCCTTTTGTAGCATGCCTGTTAGTTTGCATCTCACCTATGTTTAACTGTTTATGGTGTTCATGGTCTCTTCCATGAGTCATTTTTTTCCATCTCAAAGGGTAGCTCTAAACATTAGGAAAGTCTGAAGGAGCCCTAGTGGTGCAATGATTTAGTACTAGGCTGCTATCCGAAAGGTCAGCAGGTTGAACCCACCCAGTGGCTCCACTGGAGAAAGATCTTGTGATCTGCTTCCGTAAACATTATAGCCAAGATAACCCTATAGGTCAGTTCTGCTCTCTGTCACGTGGGGTTGCTATGAGTTGGAATTGACTTGATGGCACCTAACAACAACAATGGCTAAAACTCCTTCCCTATTACTTCTATCAATAAGCTTTCATCCTGTGCCATGAAGCCACATCAAATATTTAACACATTTTTTTTTAAGTATGATAATTATTCGTGACAGTATAAGTGAGGGGAGACAAATACATGTGTGGCTACTTGAAAGAAAATTATAAGAATATAGTTAAGTTTTAGAAGAGGAAGCAGAGAGGGGACTGTGTGTGATTTTCTCATAATGCAGTGTCAGAAAGAAAGAATAATTATAATCTAGATTAAGTATACTTCCAGAGAATATATTTCTGATCTATTTAGGTCAACGGAGGTAGAGGAGAGGTGATGCAGCTGAGGTAATGTATGTTAATGAAGAAAACAAGGAAAACACACAACATTAGATTGAGAATATTAATTACTTGCATTGGTCATTAGACCAGTTTGCCATAAGTTCATGAAATCCTTCCAGAGACAGAGCCAAATGAAGTGGAATACACTATAGACAAATGTGTTATTTAGTAGTTTAGGGTTTTTCTTACTAATCCTTTATTGCTTGTATCAGATTTGTATTTCACAATGAAACAATAAACTTTAAATTATAAATGATTAGATCAATGTTTCAGCAGTAGAGTGTTGATTTTGAGTCTGTGTCCCTTTGCATGTTTCTGAGGGAGTCAGTAGTGTTCCTACTACCAGAAGGAACATTCAGTGGCTTTGGCTGAAGGCAGTTCCTTTTTTTTTTTTTGCAATTAAAAAATGTTTTTAAATTGTACTTTAGATGAAGGTTTACAGAACAAATAGTTTCTCATTAACAGTCAGTACACATATTGTTTTATTACGTTGGTTAAGAACCCCACGACGTATCAACACCATCCCTTCACGACCTTGAGGACCTTTTTTCTGGTGAAAATACACATAGCCAAAGTTACACCATTTCAAAAGTTTCTGCATGTACAATTCAGTGACACTTATTACATTCTTCTAGCTGTGCTGCTATTTTCACTATCCTTTTTCAAATTATTCCATCACCATTATCTTCAACTCACTGTCTCCTAGGCTTTCGTCAAACCCTTTTGATTTGCTGTTGTCAATTTGATAATTCTTTTTCTTTTTGTACCTTAGGTGAAGGTTTGCAGAACAAATAGTTTCTCATTAAACAGTACACGTATTGCCCTATGACAATGGTTAACAACCACATGACATGTCAACACTGTCCCTTCTCAACCTTGGGTTCCCTATCACGAGCTTTCCGGTCCCCTCCTGCCTTCTAGTCCTTGTCCCTGGACTGCTGTGCCTAATTAGTCCTGTTTTGTTTTATGAGGCTTTCCAATCCCCGGCTGAACGGTGAACTTCAGGAGGAGCTTCACCACTGACCTAAAAGGGTGTCTGGGGGCCATACTCTTGGGGTTTCTCCAGTGTGTCGGGCCAGTAAATCTGTGTTGTTGTTGTTGTTTTTTTTATTTTTTTGTGAGTTAGAATTCTGTTCTACATCCTTTTCCGGCTCTGTCCAGGACCCTCTGTTGTGATCCTGGTCAGAGTAGGCAGTGGTGGTAGCTGGGCACCATCTAGCTGTACTAGACTCAGTCTGATGGAGGCCATGGTGGCTGTGGTCCATTAGTCCTTTGGACTAATCTTTTCCTTGTATCTTGTTCTCTTCGTTCTCTCTTTCTCCTGAAGGGGTGAGACCAGTGGAGTATCTTAGATGGCTGCTGACAGGCTTTTAAGACCCCAGATGCTACTCACCAAGGTAGAATGTAGAACATTGTCTTTATAAACTGTGTTATGCCAGTTGAGCTAGATGTTCCCCGAGACCATGGTCCCCAGAGCCCTCCGCCCAGCAATTCAGTCCCTTAGGGAGTTTGGAAGTATCTATGGAGCTTCCATGACCTTTCGTTGTACAAGTTGTGCTGGCTTCTGCAGTAATGTGTGCTGTCTTACCCTTCACCAAAGTTACCACTTACCTATTTAGTTCCCCCCCCATCCCTCCCATCCCTTGTAACCAACAAATATTGTTTCTTTTTGTGTGTAAACTTTCACGAGTTATACAGTAGAGGTCTCAGAAAATATTTGTCCTTTTGTGATTGACTAATTTCACCCAGCATAATGTCCTTCAGTTTCATCCATGTTATAAGATGCTCCACAGATTCATCATTGTTCTTTATCTTTGTATAATACACCACTGTGTGTGTGTGCTATAGTTTGTTTATCCATTCATCTGTTGATGGGCATCTAGGTTTTTTCCATCTTTTTGCTATTGTGAACAGTGCTTCAGTGAATATGGTGTGCATATGTCTGTTAGTGTGACGGCTCTTATTTCTCTAGGATATATTCCCAGGAGTGGGATTGCATTTTTTTGTGTTTTTTTTTTTTTTTTTTTGTGGTGCTGATGTTTTCTTTGTTCCTGTTACTCTTCTGTGCTGAGTTCCTTTTGTTTATGGATTTTTTTTCATTTCTTTTGTTTTTGTAGGTTTTGTTTTTACTGAGACTTTATGTTTTTCTTCTTTATTTTGATGAGTAGGTTTGTTAACGTTCTTTGTGGTTACCTTGAAATTTAACCTTATCTTCCTGGATTTGTACCAGTCTGTTATTTCTTGGTATCGCTTGACTTCCTCTCCACTAGAAGGTTCTATACCTGCACTGTTTATTCCCTCTTTTATTGTTCTGATGCTGTTGTCATTTACAGATTAACCTCTCTGGTTCCCTTTTGTAATTCTTTTGGTTTTGCTTAGTCCTTAAGAGTTCATTTCCTAGGTTGGTATCTGGCTAGTACAATCCTGTGTCCTATAGTCAGCCTGTGGTCTGATGTTGTTTGTTCTCAGATCGAAGAAGTTCCTTTAATAAGTCTTGTAAGTTCTGTTTGGTTTTTACATAGTCCCTTAATTTTGTTTATCTGGAAATGACCTAATGTCACCATCATATTTGAATGAGAGTTTTGCAGGGTATATTATTCTTGGCTGGCAATTTTTTTCTTTCAGGATTTTATATATGTCATCCCATTGCCTTCTTGCCTGCATGGTTTCTGCCAAATACTCCGAGCTTAGTCTTATTGTTTCTCCTCTGTATGTGACTTTTTGTTTTTCTTGAGCTGTTCTCAGGATTCTTTGTTTGTCTTTTGTTTTAGTGAGTGTGATTATGATATACCTTGGTGATTTTCTTTTGGGGTCTCTCGTATATGGGATTCATTGAGCTTCTTGGTTGGTCAGCTTTTCATCTTTCATGATATTGGGGAAGTTTTTTGTTAGCAATTCTTCAATGATCCGCTCTGTGTTTTCTGTTTTCTCCTCCTGTTCCGGAACTCCGATCACTCGCAGACTTTAGCTTTTGATTGTATCCCACGTAATTCTCATGGTTTCTTCATTTTTCTTCATTCTCTTTTCTAATTTTTCCTCATAGTTGTATCCAAGTGTTTGTCTTCATTTCGCTGATCCTATCTTCCATCGTTTCAAACCTGGTCCTCAGCCCTCCTATGACTGTCCGTTTCTGAAATCTTGTTGTTTATCTTTTGGATTTCTAATTGTTGTTTTTGTATGATTTCTTGTTGTGAATTTATTTTAGCATTTTGTTTCTGTATTATTTTCTTGAGATCTTCCATTTTTTTGTCTGTATTTTCCATGAATTTGTCTGCCTTTTCCATGAATTTGTCTACTTTTTCCTCATTTTTGTCTGTTTTTTGCTTCAACTCTTGGATAATTCTGAATATTAGAGATTTGAATTCCCATCAGTTAGGTCTAGTGCCTTTTCTTCTACTGGATGGTCATCTGGTGTTTTATTTTGGATGCCTACTGGAACTGTCCTGTCCTGTTTTTGTAAATGTTTTGATACTGTCTGCTGTCTTCGGGGCATTCAGTGTTTACTTTCCTCGTTTATTGCTTGTAGATTTGTTTGTTTCATCCTGCTTTTTTGTTTTATTTGGTTATGTCTGAGCAGGTGGGCTGTGCATTCTTTGTTGTTTGCTCATCTGTGGGTTCGATACTTTTGACCTCCTTCTCCAATGGGCAGGTCAGTCACTCAGGTATGGTACAGCAGGGCAGGTCCAGGTGAAGGGGAGTTACTGGGATAGGTTTTTGTGGCAAGTACCAGGGATGACAGTGTGAACCAGGAATCAGTGCAGGGAAGGTTCCAGTTGGCCGTGTCTCTGTTCCTTGGGAGTGTGATGTTCAGCACGTGGTGCAGTTAGGCAGGAAGGGGTGGGGGGTAGACTGTGATGTGTGGAGCTAAGATGGGTATGGGAAAGATGAGAGAGAGGAGAGAAGAACAGGAGCCAAAGAGATACACACAAACAAAAAAGAGTGCTAAGGGAGCTTGCTATTGGAGTCGAGAGATGAGAGACTGAGAAATGGGGGAAACAAAAATGAAAAAAAAAAAAGAAAAAGGGTAAAAGAAAAAAATGAATAAATTGAGAAACTGGAAATGAAGAAAGACAAAAAGAGAATAAGAGAGAGAATGAAACTAAACAAGGAAATGGAAAAAAATCCAAAAAAAGCAAGAAAAAAGAAATGCCTCCAGGGATGTCCTTGTGCGTCTGCGCAGAGTAAGGGACTAGCTTGCAAGCCACTTGGTACTGCCCGGCTAGAAGGGTTTCTCAAGCCAAGAAAAGAAAAAGAAAACAAACAAATCAAAACAGAACAAATGAGAACAAGCAAACAAAAAAGCCCCAGGGTTCCCAGCAGCATGGTGGCATGGGCCAGGAAGCAATTTCACAGTCAAGCGGTGTTTTGCAGCCTGTCAGGAGGAAGCAAAGATGGCACACGGAGCCAGGTATTTGAGAGAAAGGAGAGGGAGGTGGTGAGAGGTAAGGAAGAAATCTAAAGAAGCAGAAAAAAGCAACACCAGCAGCCAACAAATGGCACTCAGTAAGCTGGCCAGTGTGGGCGGGTGGAATCCCAGTGGCACTGGGGAGAAGCTCATGCTTCCCAGCCAATAGACTGTGGCTGTAGGAAGCAGAGGAGGTTAAACGGGGGTGAAGAAGGGTGGGGGGTGGGAAAGCCTATATTGTGTGTTACCGGTTGTTCTGTCTCCTGCTGGAAGCTCAGTGAAGCTGCTTTCTCGTGCCTCCTGTTCGCTGATCTCTGATAGGAGTCCAAGACGGCGGATCCATGCTGCAGTAGCTGATGGGGACCTCTGCATGTATCTCTCCTCGTGCTGTGTTCTCAGTCCGTTTCTTATTCCATTCGGTGCTTGGCTGAGTTCTTTATCTCTTCATTTTATGGTTAGGGTTTCAGGATTGATGTGTGACTCTGTTTGACTTAATTTTTCTGATCTTTGCTTCGGAGGGATGGTGTGGTGCTTCTGACTATAGCGCCATGTTGCCTGGATGTTGGAGGCAGTTTCTAAAGCTATTAAAAAGTCTCATTTGGGAATTGCCCCTCAACTTTGGTTGTAGAAACTGCTAGTTGTTGATATGATAGTTATTAATCCCTTCTACTTTACTGGAGTCCTGGTGGCACAGTGGTTAAGAACTCAGGCTGCTAACTAAAAGGTCAGTAGTTTGAATCCCCCAGCCATTCCTTTGAAGCCCTATGGGCAGTTCTACTCTGTCATATAGGATTACTATAAGTAGAGTCCACTTGACAGCAACAGATTTGGCTTTTATTTTTCCTGCTGTACTAATAAGGAACCTTGTGGTGCAATCACTAAGTGCTTGCCTGCTAACCGAATGATCTGCAGTTCGAACCCACTAAGCTGCTCCAAGGGAGAAAAGACAATCTAGCAGTCTGCTCCTGTAAAAATTGTAGGCTATGAAATCTTATGGGGCAGTTCTACTCTGTCCCACAGGATGGCTGTGAGTTGGAATCGACTTGACAGTGCACAACAATAACAACACTTTCCTAATAGAAGTCTGCCCAGTGGAAAGACTACATTTTTCAAACTTCCTTGAAGTTATGGATGGCCAAAGATATGTAAGTGAAAGATGTGGTGCTGGGGTTCCTAGAAGAGGTTCCTTAAAGCATTATGACTCATCTCTTGTCTTTCCTCTTCCTTCCTATTTCTTTCTTCCTGCCTCAAACTAGGTGGCTGACACTTCAGCAGCCATCTTGTGCCATAAGTCAGTATTAACAGTAAAAGCCAGTGCTAAAGATTAAAAGGCAGAAATGTTAAACTTGGATCCCTGATGGCTATGGAATTTCCATACCAACTCTGGACTCTGCATTTCTGAATTTTTCCTACTTAAAGCAGAAATAAATATCTACCTTGCTTAACCATTATTATTTGTGAGGGGGCTGTTATATGCAGACAGAATTAGTTCTACTTAATGAACCCCCAAATCTAGGTTACTAATGTGAGGTAATGGTACAAGGGAGTGAACTCTTGCTTCTATTTCTGTATATAAAAATAAACCCATCTAACAAGCATTGAGTTCAGTTCATTAAGCATATCCCATGACTTCAACTCTCTATCAGACTTCTCTAAGGTAATGTGATATAATAAGACAAATCCTTATAATACAGGGTTTGCTGGCTCCTAGAACCAGACATACCACATTATGTAGAGATGTTTGATATTGCTGAGTTCAAGTGGATTGATGGAAGGCTGTGAGGTATCATGTGTAAGCTCACAGTCTTGGGAGGATAGAGACACACTGCTGTCGAGTAGATTCCAAATCATGTTGTTGTTGTTAGGTGCTATAGAGTCGACTCTGAATCATAGTAACTCTATGCTCTGCAGAACGAAACACTGCCTGGTCCTGCACCATGCTCACAATCATTGTTATGCTTGAGCCCATTGTTGTAGCCACTGTGTCAGTCCACCTCCTTGAGGGTCTTCCTCTTTTTCACCAACCCTATATTTTACCAAGCATGATGTCCTTCTCCAGGGACTGATCCCTCCTGACTACATGTCCAACTATGTAAGACGTAATCTCGCCATCCTTGCTTCTAAGGAGCATTCTCATTGTACTTCTTCCAAGACAGATTTGTTCATTCTTTTGGCAGTCCATGATGTATTCAATATTCTTTTCCAACACCACAATTCAAAGGCATCAATTCTTTGGTCTTCCTTATTCATTGTCCAGCTTTGGCATGCATATGAGGCAATTGAAAACACCATGACTTGGGTCAGGCGCACCTTAGTCTTCAAGGTGACATCTTTGCTTTTTAACACTTTAAAGAGGTCTTTTGCAGCAGATTTGCCCAGTGCAATGCGTCTTTTGATTTCTTGACTACTGCTTCCATGGGTGTTGATTGTGGATCAAGTAAAATGAAATCCTTGACAATTTTGATATTTTCTCCGTGTATCATAATGTTGCTTATTGGCCGAGTTGTGAGGATTTTTGTTTTCTTTATGTTGAGGGGTACTCCATACTGAAGTCTGTGATCTTTGGTCTACATCAGTAAGTGCTTCAAGGCCTCTTCACTTTCATCAAGCACAGTTGTGTTATCTGCATAACGCAGGTTGTTAATGAGTCTTCCTCCAATCTTGATGCCCCATTCTTCTTCACAGAATCCAGGCTCTCGAATTACTTGCTCAGCATACAGATTGAATAAGTATGGTGAAAGGATACAACACTGACACACATCTTTCCTGACCTTAAACCATGCAGTATCCCTTTGTTCTATCTGAACAACTGCCTGTTGATCTATGTACAGGTTCCTCATGAGCACAATTAAGTGTTCTGGAATTCCTATTTTTTGGAATGATATCCATAATTTGTTATGATCCACACAGTCGAATGCCTTTGCATGGTCAATAAAACACAGGTAAACATCTTTCTGGTATTCTCTGCTTTCAGCAGGATCCATCTGACATCAGCAATGATATCCCTGGTTCCACGTCCTCTTCTGAATCCAGCCTGAATTTCTGTAAGTTCCCTGTTGATACAGTGCTGCAGCTGCTTTTGAATGATCTTCGGCAAAATTGTACTTACATGTGATATTAATGATATAGTTTGATAGTTTCCACATTTGGTTGGACCACCTTTCTTGGGAATAGGCATGAATATGGATCTCTTCCAGTTGGTTGGCCAGGTGCCTGTCTTCCAAATTTCTTGGCATAGACTAGTGAGCACTTCCAGTGCTGCATCCATTTGTTGAAACATCTCAGCTGATATTCTGTTAGTTCCTGGAGCCTTGTTTTTGGCCGATACCTTCCGTGCAGCTTGGACTTCCTTCTTCAGTACCATTGGTTCCAGATCATATGCTACCTCTTGAAATGGTTAAATGTCGACCAACTCTTTTTGGTATAATGACCCTGGGTATTCCTTCCATCTTCTTTTGATGATTCCTGCGTCATTTAATATTTTCCTATAGAATCCTTTACTACTGCAACTCAAGGCTTACATTTTTTCTTCAGTTTTTCCAGTTTAAGAAATGCTGTGCATGTTCTTCCCCCTTGGTTTTCTATCTCTAGCTCTTTGCACATGTCATTATAATACTTTACTTTGTCTTCTCGAGCCGTCCTTTGAAATCTTCTGTTTAGTTCTTTTACTTCATCATTTCTTTCTTTTGCTTTAGCTACTCGATGTTGAAGAGCAAATTTCAGAGTCTCTTCTGACATCCATTTTGGTCTTTTCTTTCTTTCCTGTCTTTTTAATGATCTCTTGCTTTTTTTATGTATGATGTCCCTGATGTCATTCCGCAACTCGTCTGGTCTTCAGTCATTAGTGCTCAGTGTGTCAAATCTATTCTTGAGATGGTCTCTAAATTCAGGTGGAATATACTCAAGGTCATACTTTGGCTCTTGTGGACTTGTTCTAATTTTCTTCAGTTTCAGCTTGAACTTGGATATGAGCAATTGATGGTCTGTTACACAGTTGGCTCCTGGCTTTGTTCTGACTGCTGATATTGAGCTTTTCCATCATCTCTTTCCATAGATGTAGTGGATTTGATTCCTGTGTATTCCATCTGGTGAGGTCCATGTGTATAGTTGCCATTTATGTTGGTGAAAAAGGTATTTGCGATGAAGAAGTTGTTGACCTTGCAAAATTCTATCATGCGATCTCCAGCATCGTTTCTATCACCGAGGCCATATTTTGCGACTACTTATCCTTCTTCTTTGTTTTCAACTTACATTCCAATCACCAGTAATTATCAATGCATCCTGATTGCATGTTTGATCAATTTCAGAGTATAGAAGCTGGTAAAACTCTTCAATTTCTTCATCTTTGGCCTTAGTGGTTTGTGAGTAAATTTGAATAATAGTCATATTAACTGATCTTCCTTTTAGTCGTATGGATATTATCCTATCATTGACAGTGTTGAAATGTTCTTTTTGATGATGAATGCAACTCCATTGCTCTTCAAGTTGTCATTCCCCGCATAGTAGACCATATGTTTGTCCGATTCAAAATGGCTAATACCAGTCCATTTCAGCTCACTAATGCCTAGAATATTAATGACTCTGCATTCCCTTTCATTTTTGACAATTTCCGATTTTCCTAGATCATACTTCGTACATTCCATGTTCCGATTGTTAATGGATGTTTGCAGCTGTTTCTTCTCATTTTGATTTGTGCGACATCAGAAAATGAAGGCCCTGAAAGCTCGACTTCATTCACGTCATTAAGGTCGGCTCTACTTTGAAGAGGCAGCTCTTCCCCAGTCATCTTTTGAGAGCCATCCAATCTGAGGGGCTCATCTTCCAGCAGTGTATCAGACAATGTTCCGTGGCTATTCATAAAGTTTTCACTGGCTAATTCTTTTCAGAAGTAGACTACTGGGTCCTTTTTTCTAGTCTTAGTCTGGAAGCTCAGCTGAAACCTGTCTGCCATTTGTGACCCTGCTAGTATTTGAATACCGGTGGTATGGCTTCCATCATCACAGCAACACAAAAGCCCCCACAGTACAACAAACTGACAGACATATAAGAACATTTCAAGATCTGTCCTAAAGTACAACGCTGTCAGTGATAAGATAATATCCATACGGCTACAAGGATGACCAGTTAACATGACTGTTTTTCAAATTTACAAAGCAACCACTAGGGCCAAAGATGAAGAAATTGAAGATTTTTACCAACTTCTGCAGTCTGAAATTGATCAAACATGCAATCAGAATGCATTGATAATTACTGGTGGTTGGAATACAAGACTTTGGAACAAGAAGGATTTGGTAGTTGTTAAATATGACCTTGGTGATAGAAACAATGCCAGAGATTGCATGGTAGAATTTTGTAAGACCAACAACTTCTTCATTGCAAATATCTTTTTTTCACCGGCGTAAAATGGCAACTATACACATGGACCTCGCCAGATGGAATACATCGGAATCGAATTGACTACATCCGTGGAAAGAGATGATGGAAAAGCTCAATATCAGCAGTCAGAATAAGGTCAGGGGCCAACTGTGGAACATATCATCAACTGCTCATATGAAAGTTCAAGTTAAAGCTGAAGAAAGTTAGAACAAGTCCACAAGAGCCAAAGTATGACCTGGAGTTTATGCCACCTGAATTTAGAGACCATCTTGAGAATAGATTTGACGCATTGAACACTAATGACTGAAGACTAGACAAGTTGTGGAATGACATCAGGGACATTATATGTGAAAAAATCAAGAGGTCATTAAAAAGACAGGAAAGAAAGAAAAGACCAAAATGGGTGTCAGAAGAGACTGTGAAACTTGCTCTTGAACGTCGAGTAACTAAAGCAAAGGAAGAAATGATGAAGTCAAACAGTGGCTTGAGAAGATAAAGTAAAGTAGTATAATGATGTGTGCAAAGAGCTGGAGTTAGAAAACCAAAAGAGAAGAGCATGCTTGGCATTTCTTAAGCTGGAAGAATAGAAGAAAAAATTTAATCCTCGAGTTGCAATGTTAAAGGATTCTATGGGGAAAATACTAAATGACAAAGAAAGCATCAAAAGATGGAAAGAATACACAGAAGCACTATACCAAAAATCAGTTGGTCGATGTTCAACCATTTCAGGAGGTAGCATATGATCAGCAACTGATGGTACTGAGGGAGAGGTCCAAGCTGCACTGAAGCATTGGTGAAAAACAAGGCTCTGGGAATTGACGGAGTATCAATTGAGATGTTTCAACAAACAGATGCAGCGCTGGAAGTGCTTACTAGTCTATGCCAAGAAATTTGGAAGACAGACACCTGGCCAACCAACTGGAAGAGATCCATATTTATGCCTATTCTCAAGAAAGGTGGTCCAACCAACTGCAGAAATTATTGAACAGTATCGTTAATATCACATACAAGTAAAATTTTGCTGAAAATCCTTCAAAAGCGATTGTAGCAGTACATTGACAGGGAACTGCCAGGAATTCAAGCCAGATTCAGAAGAGGATGTGGAACCAGGGATATCATTGCTAATGTCAGATGGATCCTGGCTAAAAGCAAAGAATACCAGAAAGATGTTTACCTGGGTTTTATTGACTATGCAAAGGCATTCGACTGTGTGGATCATAACAAATTATGGATAACATTGCGAAGAATGAGAATTCCAGAACACTTAATTGTGCTCATGAGGAACCTGTACATAGATCAAGAGGCAGTTGTTCAGACAGGACAAGGGGATACTGCATGTTTTAAAATCAGGAAAGATGTGTGTCAGTGTTGTATCCTTTCACCATACTTATGCAATCTGTATACTGAGTAAATAATCTGAGAAACTGGATTATATGAAGAATGGGCATCAAGATTGGTGGAAGACTAATTAACAACCTGCATTAAGCAGATGACACAACCTTGCTTGATGAAAGTGAAGAGGACTTGAAGCACTTACTGTTGAAGATCCAAGACCACAGACTTCAGTATAGATTACACCGGAACATAAAGTGAACAAAAATTCTCACAACTGGACCAATAAGCAACATCATGATACACGGAGAAAATATCAGAATTGTCAAGGATTTCGTTTTACTTGAATCCACAATCAAAGCCCATAGAAGCAGCAGTCAAGAATTCAAACGATGCATTGCACTGGGCAAACAAAAGACCTCTTTAAAGTATTAAAAAGCAAAGATGTCGTCTTGAAGGCTAAGGTGCGTCTGACCCAAGCCGTGGTGTTGTTAATTGCCTCATATGCTTGTGGAAGCTGGATAATGAATAAGGACAACCGAAGAAGAACTGACACCTTTGAATTATGGTGTTGGCGAAGAATATTGCATATAACGTAGACTGCCAGAAGAATGAACAAATCTGTCTCCGAAGAGGTACAGCCAGAATGTTCCTTAGAAGCAAGGATGATAAGACTAAGTCTCATACATTTGGCATGTTATCAGAAGGTATCAATCTCTGGAGAAGGACATCATGTTTTGTAAAGTACAGTATCAGCAAAAAAGAGGAAGACCCTCAAGGAGATGGATTGACATAGTGGCTGCAACAATGGGCTAAAGCATAACAACGTTTGTGAAGATGGCACAGGACCGGGCAGTGTTTCATTCTGTTGTACATAGGGTCACTATGAGTCAGAACTGACAATGTATGTAGTCATTTAGCCTAGTGCCTAGCATTCCTTAGAGGTTAGATATTACTATTGTTTTTGTCATCAGTTAAAGGTAGAAGATTCCTTTTCTTTCTGATTTAATTGAATTGTTTCACATCTTGCTTCTAACAGTATTGTTCCTGGTTTCCATGATGTTCAGCATTGCTCTTTTCTTAAACTACTTCCTTTAGTAGTGGCTAATAGTGGGGAAGTATAGACAGAAAACTGATAAGAGGTATTTAATACTTGTAGGAATCTTCTTTCCAACTACCAAATTCAGGTAGGAAAATTTACAGAAATAAACCTTCAAGAAAATTAAAGTTGTATTTTCCTTGGTTGTTAGAAATTAATTTTGCAAGATTTGGTAAGTGAAACATATCTTTTCTGTGCATATATAAAATTGTATGATATTGGAAATTATAAAACTTGAAACAACTAAAAATTTCTCTACACAACTTATTGATGTGGTCCCCTTAAGACCAGATTCAGTGTCCTATATGGTTCACTACACATTGAGTTATTTATTGTATAGTCTAGGTTAGAGAGTTTCCTGAGATATTGACACCCAAATGTGGATCCATTTGTGATTATTCAATTTTCTTTCCCTTTTTTGACCTAAACTGACCTGTTGGATAGGACCTTGCACCTCTGCTCCTAATGATAAACATTAAATCTGTAGGGTCAAGGCCAGATCTCCAATTCAGTGTTTCTCTTATTACATCACATTACCTAAGAGAAGTTTAATAGAGACTTGAAGTTATGGGATATGCTTAATGAACTGAACTTGTTGGCTGGGTTACTTTTATTTTAAAAGTTTGGTTTCAAGTCAGAGTTGAGGTTGGAAGCAAAGAACATAGACTCCTATAGGACTGAAGTAGCAGTGGTTGAAACACCCTTCGTCTGTCCCTGAGATGTGTAATTGGACAATATGCAAGTTGAAGTTTAAGATTCATTGGAAGACTCCTAATTACCTTCTTGTCAGTATAACAAGATTTGAAAATGTTTAGTTAAATACTTGGTTATTAATTACTTATTTTCATTTATTTGAGAGATGTACTCCCCTTGCCATCCAGTTGATTCCAACTCATAGCGACAAAGTAGAACTGCTCCATAGGGTTTCCAAAGACATAGTTTCAATAAAATATTCCTTAAAAAAACTTGTTTATGGTAAATAATAACTACCATTCTCTTTCTGTGAGCCCAACTTAAATTCAGAAATTGTGACAGAAGATTCTTACAATCTTGTTAGTTCTAAAACAGAAAAGTTTCAATAGTTGTTTGATCAAAGCAACACATTGAAGTACATTCAGAAGTTAGATCTGGATATGTGATAAACAAATCTGTTTCTAACATAAGCAGGGACTTCTGTCTGAAGTTGCTAGGATACTATCTTAAATAACTCATTTGATTAACTGCAAATAGACACTGCTTTTTTAAAAAAAGTTCGTACATTTATAATAGCCTAGGTCAGGCATAAATCTATACTAGCTAAATGTTAAACATATGATTTTGGTGACCCTCTTGAATATCAGAAGAAAAATCATTATTTTTCTTCATAAAATACATGACACACAATGACTTTTAGTTGTGGTTCACCACAAAAATAAAAATATCATTGGTAAAAGGGTACTTTCTTTTACTTTTCTCTGTATTTTAGTTCATATTGTGAGGTTCAAATGAAATGTCACATGCAAAAATATTTTGAAACTATAAAATGCATATACAAATTCAGTAATTTTTTAAAAAAGTGGTATCTTCCTGACAAGTGAAAAATCTTAAAGTTCTTGCTTATTATGTATTCCTGTTCATTGTGTTATTAGCATTTGACTCCATATTTTATTCTACAGTAAAGAGCCCTGCAATATCTAGGCAGTGGCCATTATTACATAATATTATGGGTAAAAAGTCATATGTTGCATACAGAAAAATATTCCCCTGGCTGCACAGTTTGCCTCTAGGCGAGATATTAGCCTTCGTCTTAATATGAATATTGCAAATCAACTGCATTATATAATAATCTTTATTTAGAGTATTTATACCTTGTGAAATTCAAATACCCTATATGGATATACAGGGCAAAAGCCAATAAGGTTATTTAAAACAGTATCTACAGTAGAACCATTTATCTAAGTAAATTAAAAACTTCTTATTTACTTATTAGTTATTCCCTCATGTGAGATGAGCATTTCTAATGTCTTCCATTACATTGGTTTTCCAAAACATCATTAAACACGTTGCCATCGAGTTGATTCCAAGTCACAGTGACCCTATTGGACAGAGTGAAACTGCCCCATAGGGTTTCCAAGGTTGTAATCTTTAGGGACGCAGACTGCCACCTCTTTCTTCTGTGGAGCAGCTGGTGGGTTAGAACAGCTGACCTTTCAGATAGCAGCTGAGGGCTTAACCACTGCACCACCTTGATATAGTCTCGATGCAGAGTGGTATATTCTATGCACAGGGCATTTTTGGCAAATGTAATGACAAGGGTGAAATTTGTAGCTTTTGCAAAATAGAGCTCCAAAGCTTTGTCACCACAGAAAACCGTCTTACATGAACTGCAGAAGCAGAAGGGGGAATATGAAATTTAAAATTGAGAGAGAGAATACTAACACTAAAGAAATGAGTTTGTAACTAATCAGTAGCAGGAAACATGACCAGAGGCTTTCTGAATCGTGTGCTCGTTAACTGTCTGAGCTAGACTGGTGTGTAGCTGTGTAGATGCATGGTAGAGCTCATTGATATTCTGTCTCTGATTTGGGGCGAGAAGTGAGGAGGAGGGCTATTTGTGCATACTAGTTTGTTTCAAAACACCCAAGAATTGAAGGAAATTTTTCTATCTAGTTGGATGTCTAGGGGAAATCCTATGCTTAAATATTTAATTATTAAAAGGATGTTGGGACTTAGCATTCCTAAAATATTGATGTATTTCAGAATTTGTCTTTGACAGTTGTTATTTTTAAAGTTACATAAAAAATAAACACTCAGTCATAACTCTAACAATGTGATTTAGTCTGGTTAACAGAATGCTGCTAACTACCTGTGTGATCCGGGCAAATTTTCTAAAATTTACTTATCTAATCTGTAAAAGGAGCCCTGGTGGCACAGTGGTTAAGAGCTTGGCTGCTAACCAAAAGGTCAAAGTTCGAATCCACCAGCCACTCCTTGGAAACCCTATGGGGCAGTTCTACTCTGTCCTGTCAGGTTGCTATGAGTTGGAATCAACTGGACGGCAACGGGTTTTTAATCAGTAAAATGAGGAAATACTACTAACCTCATGGGATTTTTGGAGACTTAAGTGAGAAAACATGAAAAAAATGCCTGGAATGATGCCTCCTAAATACAGATAGTCCCTGATTTATGGTGTATTTGCGTTACAATGAATCGTATTTATGACCATATATTTTTTTTTTTACATCTTATTGTTAGTAATATGTACTACACACAGTGTTGCAGCTAGTAATTTGCTGATGTTATCATTCTCAGATATTCGCTTGCAAATGTTCAATTTTGTGATTTACTTTTCTAAACTAAATCAGGGGTTTCAATTGCTTGAAAACATGGACCCAAATGCTGTTGCTTTGTTAAAGTCAATAGATTCTGGAAGCAGTGAGATGTTACCATGAGATACATGAAAAAAAGAAGAAAAGGACCACGTAGACAAGTCTCACTAATTTTCAGACTAGAAATGCCATCCTCATTCCCAGGGATAATCCAGATGAGCCAGAACATTTCACAAGTGGAGTTATTACCACAACTGACAAAATTCTAAAGTCATTCAACTCTTTTTCATTGTAAGAGTAAAGTTTTATGATTTGTGTATTTTTTTATGTATGTATATATTAAAGTATATCTGTAAGTTTATATGTAATGTTTCCAATTCCCAAAGACAAATACTGAGTTTATAAAGATACTGATAATAAAAGGCAATAATAATGAAAACTAAAAAAAACAAAAATGAGGCATTCAACTTACATCAGAACTGACTTACAACGTAGTTGGAACAGAACCCTGTCGTAAGTCAGAGACTACCTGTAACTCACTCTTTTTTATGCAGCCATGTGTTTCCACCGTGGGCTTCCTGAAGACACTGTTCCCAAAGTTGTCTTCTAACTTCCAACCATTCATTCTCCGTAGAAATATAAATTAGTTAGATTTTTGCACTGTCTGTAGCCCTTCAATGATTTCCCACTGCTTTGAGAATGGACACCCAACACAACCATGGCCCCTCACAGCTCTGCAAAATCTGGCTCCTGTCCAGCTCTTGCTCTTTTACCTCACCTCTGCCTCCTTTCCTCCATGTACTGTCACACTGGCTTCCACTTTGCTTCTTGAGTATGCAGTTATTTTTCTGTTTAGGCTTTTATACTTGCACTTTCCTCAACTTAGAAGTCTAGCTCCCCATGTTCTTCATACGGCTGCTGCCTTTTTCGTGTGTGTTTCTAAAATCTCGCCTTCTTGGGGAACTCTTCCCTAACCACCCTTTAAAGTAGTCTTCCCTTCCTTAATCACTATCCCATTGTCTTGGTTATTTCTTTCATAGTACTCATGACAATCTGAATTATCTTGATGTGTTTACTATGTTTTGTCTGTCTCTCTTCACTAGAGTATAAGCTTCATGAGGGCAGTGAACTTGTCTGTCTGTTCACTGTTGTTTTGCTGCGTCCTAGGATGCTATGAGTCGGAATTGACTCAATGGCAACGTGTTTGATTTTTTTGGTTAGGACACCAGCGGAGTCGCTAAGTGGTACAAATGGTTAAGCACTGGACTAGTAACTGAAAGACTGGCAGTTCAAACCCACACAGAGATGCCTCAGAAGACAGTTCTGGTGATCTGCTTCCGAAAGGTCACAGCCTTGAAAACCCTATGGAGCAGTTCTGCTCTGCCCACATGGGGTTACCGTGAGTGGGAATTTGATTTGATGGCAACTAACAACAACAACAGGACACAAAGTGGCACATGATAAAAAGTACAATAAATATTTGTTGAACAAATGGATACTCATCTTAACAATGATAAGCAGAAGAGGTGGATGACATCAGGTATATTTGGGAGAGAGTGATTCTGGAGTAGGAGCTTGTAGCAAACTACAAATATTATAAAATCTTTGCTTTGAGAACAGGTAGTTCCAAGCCCTTCTTATGTTTGTAGTTTTTTAAAGTGACTTATAACATACATGCATATGTTTCATAAGTGATCTGAGTAATAATGTAGAAGTCTCTTTAGCAATTTGAAATTTTTATTGGCACATAATAGTCTACCTATCTCCAGATGCTCAATAATTCAGATATTTGAATCTACAATTGCATTTGGATTGGCTGGCCTTTTGGATACCTTGGGCGGGCGAACAGATTCATCCCAGTTCTTCAGGGCACAAAGTACCTCTTGAAAATAATATACAAATTTTTTACATACAGTTTAAATTTCTGATGATGTATGCTAAAGCTGGTAACACTGGCACACTGTATCCAAAAACATTTGAAATACTCTTGTGTTTTGCTAAAGGTTAGATTCCTGGCTTTCACAGTTTACATTTTTTGAGACCACAAAAGATAGTTATTAAAAACGTTCTATACTATAAAAACTAAAGACACAAGGGAAATATTAGTCCAAAGGACTAATGGACCACAACTACCAGGGCTTCCACTAGACTGAATCTAGTACAACTACATGGTGTCCAGCTACCACCATTGACTACTCTGACAGGGTCACAATAGAGGGTCCTGGACAGAGCTGGAGAAAAATGTAGAACAAAATTCTAACTCACAAGAAAAGACCAGACTTACTGGCCTGACAGAGATGGGAGAAACCTCGAGAGTATGGCTCCCGGACACCCTTTTAGCTCAGTAATGAAGTCACTCCTGAGGTCTAAGAGTCACCCTTCTGCCAAAGATTAGACAGACCCATAAAACAAAACAAGACTAAAGGGGCACACCAGCCCAGGGGCAAGGACTAGAAGGCAGGAGGGGACAGGAAAGCTGGTAATAGGGAACCCAAGGTCGAGAAGGGAGTGTTGACATGTCGTGGCGTTGTTAACCAATGTCATAAAACAATATGTGTGCTAACTGTTCAATGAGAAGCTAGTTTGTTCTGCAAACCTTCACCTAAAGTACAATTGAAAAAAAGAAAAAAAAAGTTCTATACTGTAGGGTAGCTATGTGTTGGAATCGACTCGATGACAGTAGGTTTGGGGTTTTTTTGGATACTCATCAAATCCATAGCTTTGATTTCAGGAAGTATTATATATCATCCTTAATAATTATTCAGATATCATCTTTTAGGATTATTTAAGAAATGAGGTGGGAAATCTCAGAACTGTAAATACTTTATATTCTGGTTGTGGGGTATTGCATGTGAAGATAAATCTACATGTGCCTGAAGGCAATATTAAGTCTTTCTGTTTGTTATCTGGGAACTCTGAGTTTGTTGGTATGCATAAAGTATTGTTTTAGTGCTTATATTTAGTAATTTGATTAATGAAAGGCAAATTCCTGAGAGGCAATAATTCTTATATCCCCTTTTTAATATTAATAGACTTAATATTTTGCCAACTCTAATACTAGTCTTTTCAGTCCCATGAGTGTCCTTTCTGAAGCAATCCGACGCATTTAACGAATAGTAATGAAAATAATGACAGTTTCTTGGTTTTATTTTATGCCTTTTCTTTGAGGAGCTTAAACCTCCTGAGGTTTTTTCCTCCTATTAGTTTTCTTAAAATCTCTGTAATATGGTGAAAAATCCTATAGGAGAAGGAGTAATTAACACTTCAAGCAATAGTGACATTCCTACAAACCGTATCTAAGGTATCATGGTCTATAAAGAGTCCTGGGTGGTACAAGTAGTTAAGTACTTGACTAATAACCAAAATGTTGGCAATTTGAACTCTCCAAGAGGCACCTCAAAAACATGTCAGATTACTGAAAGAGGTTGTATTTTTATATCTGTTACCGAGCTCTTTATGTGCTCTTGGCTAAAAATTTGTACCCCACTTTATGCCTCTTCTGTCTTCAGTTTTTTATTTTGTTGTACACTAATTCAACAGTATGGGCAGTATCATTTAGTGACATTGATTACATTCTTTGAGTTGTGCAACCATTCTCACCCTTCTTTTCTGAGTTTTCCTCCCCCATTAACATAAACTCACTGTCCCCTAGCTAATCTTTAGAGTTACTTTTATCAAATTTATCCTATATAGATGGTTCTTAAAAGAGCACAGTGCTCAAGGCAGATATTTTTCACTAGTTAAGCTAAATTATTTCTTGGTTTTAAGACGACGTCAGGGAATACTTTTGGTTTAAGGTTTAAAGATCTCAGGGCAATAGTTTATCTCAGGGCAGTCATTTCAGGGGTTCTTCCAACCTTTATGGCTCCTGAGACTCTGGAGTCCATGAGAATCTGAAATTCTGTTCTAAATTTTCCCTCTTTTGATCAAAGATTCTTCTATCGAAGAATCTTTCACAGCCATGGCTGTGTTGAATCTTTGATCAAAATGTTCAGTAATGGTAGCTGGCTGCCATCTAGTTCTCCTGGTGTCATGACAAAGGAGGCAGTTGTTCATGGAGGCAAGTAGCCACACATTCCATATCCTCTTCCTATTCCTGCCTCTTCTTCCTGTGTTGCTCCAGGTGAATGGAGACCAGTTGTCATGTTTGTATGGCCACTTCCAAAGTTTTAAGACCCCAGGCAGTACGCAGTGAACTAACAGGTACAACAGAAGCACTGAACATCTTATTAGGCCCATTAACTAGGATGCCGCATGAAACCATGACTCTACACCTCCAAACCAAGGAACCAAATCTCATGAGGTGTTTGATTGCACATAAGCATCCTCAGCAGCTACTTTTTTTTTTTTTTGTAATTTTTGTAAATATATCTATCACACATCTTTTGACAATTCAACTTTTTACAGGTGTACAACTTATTGACAGTAATTACAATAATCAGCTGTGCAACCCTACCTTAATCAATGAGATATTTCCATCATCATTAACTTCCCCTTTCCCACTCCCTCTCACCCCTGGTAACCACTAATAAACTTTGTTTTCTATACATTTGCCTTTTATTGCCTTTTTTATATAAGTGAGGTTATATAATATTTGTCCTTTTGTGATTGACTGATTTCACTCAGCATCAAGTGTTCTAGCTCCATCCATATTATAACCTGTATCAAGACTTCAGTTCTCCTACTGGCTGAGTAGTATTCCATGGTACGTATGTACCATAGTTTTTAACCATTCATCTGTTGATGGGCATTTCGATTGTTTCCACTTTTTTGGCTATTGTAAATAGTACTGCAGTGAACGTTGGTGTACAAGTCTCTACTTGAGCCTCTGATTTCAAGTCTTTTGGGTATACACCTAGGTGTGGAATTGCTGGGTCATATGGTTCTATTTTTAGTTTTTTGAGGAAATGCCACACTGTTTTCCACAACAGCTGTACCATTTTGCTTTCCCACCAACAATGGGTTTCAGTTTCCCCACATCTTCTCCAAAGTTTGCTATTTTCTGTTTTTTTTTTTTGTCTTAGCCATCCTGGTGGAAGTGAAGTGGTATCTCATTGTGGTTTTGATTTGCATCTCTTTGACGGCTAATGATGCTGAACATTTTTTCATGTGTTTGGTAGCCATTTGAATGTCCTGTTTGGTGAAATGTCTGTTCAAGTCCTTTGCTCATTTTATGATTGGGTTATTTGTCTTTTTGTTGTTAAGTTGTCCAAGTTTTATATATATTTTGGTTATTAGTTTCTTGTTAGATATATGGTTTCCAAAGATATTCTCCCAGTCGGTAGCTTGTCTTTTCACCTTTTTGGTAATGACTTTTGATGAACAAAAGTTTTTAATTTTTGTGTGGTCCTATTTATTTTTTCTTTTGCTATCTGTGCTTTTGTTATTATGTTTGATAATCCATTGTTAAAAGCTAGGCCTGACAGCATTGCCTCTGCTTTTTCTTCTAAGAATTTTATGGCTTTAGCTTGCACATTTAGGTCCTTAATCTATTTCAAATTTGTTTTTGTGTGTGGTGCAAGGCATGGATCCTGTTTCATTTTTCTGCATGTGGAAATCCAATTTTTCCAGCACAATTTATTGAAGAGATTCTTCTTTCCCCATTGAATACATTTAGCTACTGTTGTCAAAAGTCACTTGAGACTCACTGCCTGAAAATGGCGCTCTAGGCAGAAGCACCATGCCATCCCTCCACGGCAAAGATCCGAGAAACTAAGCCAAACAGAGAATACAACAATCCTGAAACCCTAAAACATCAAATGAAGAGATAAAGAACTCAGCCAAGCACCAAATGGAGTGAGAAAACTGACAGAGAATGGAGAGCGAGGAGAGATTCATGCAGAGGTCCCCTACCAGCTAATGCAGTGCGGATCCACCATCTTGGACTCCTATCACAGACTAGCAAATGGGGGTACGAGAAAGCAGCCTTATGGAGCATCCAGCGGGAGACAAAACAACCGGTAATTTGCAGTGTGTGCTTTCCATCCCCCACACCTCTTCGCCCTGGCTCGGCCTCCTCTGCTTCCCGTGGCCATGGTCTCTTGACTGGGAAGCGCCGGCTGCTTGGATTCCACACACCCAAGCGGGAAGCTCTCTGGATGCCATTTGTTGGCTGCTAGTGTTGCTTTTTTTCCTGCTTCTTTTGATTCCTCACTTGCCTCTCGCCACCTTCCCCTCCTTTCACTCAAGTGCCTGGCTCCGTGCGCCAACTTTGCTTCTTCCTGAGTGGCTGCAGAGTGCCAGCAATTTGTGATATACGCTTTCCCACTGTCTAGACTTCTTCACCCACACTTGGCCTCCTCTGCTTCCGTGGACACAGTCTCTTGTCCAGAAACACCAGCCCGCACTAGCTGGCTCTCTGAGTGCTATTTGTTGGTTGCTGCTGTTGATTTTTTTTTTTTCCTGCTTCTTTGGATTTCTTGCTTGCCTCTCGCCACCTCCCCCTCCTTTTGCTCGACTGCCTGTTCCGTGCGCCGTCTTTGCTTTTTCCTGAGGGGCTGTGGAGCTCCATTCGAGTGTGGAGCTGCTTCCCGGTCTGGGCTACAGCACTGGCGGGATCCTGGGGCTTTTGTTCGTTTGTTCGTTTTGAATTGTTTGTTTTCCTTTTTCTTTTCTTGAGTTGGGAGCCCTTTCTGGCCAGGCAGAGCTGCATGGCAAGGAACTCCCCTTCAGCTTCCACAGACGTGCAGAGGGATCACTGAGGACATTTCTTTTTTTGTTGTTTTTTTTCTGTTTTTTTGGGGGGGGCCTTTCTTGTTCTTTTTTTTTAATTTGTTTTGTTTTCTTTTCCCTCTTTTTCCCTTTTTGTCTTTCTTCATTGCTCAGTTTCTCATCTCTCTATATCTTCCTTCTCTTTCTGGTCCCTGAATACCAGGCGTTGTGTACCTCTACACCTTCTAGCCAGGTTGTACTGTGACACCTGAAAGCAACTTGCCAAGACCTCATAGCTGCATTGGTGGGATCCCTGGGAACTTTGCGGTTCTTTAACCTTTCTGATTTTTATTGGTTCATTCTTTTCTTTTCTTCCTCTTCCCCTTTCTGTTTTTCTCCATTTCATAGTCTCTCATCTCTCCATTCCAACGGCAAGCTCCCCTAGCATTCTTTTTTGTTTGTTTGTATGTTTTTGGCTCCTGTTCCTCTCTCCTCTCTCCCATATCCATCTTAGCTCCACACATAACCATCTCCCCGCTGCATCCTGCCTACCTGCACCGTGCACTTGACATCACACCACCAAGCAGTGCAGGCACGGCCTACTGGAACCTGCCCAGCACTGATTACCGACCCGCCCTGGTGGCTGTAGTGAGTGCCACAAACAACCCGTCCCAGTGGCTCCACTTCAGCTAGACCTGCCCTGTTGTACCATATCTGAGTGGCTGAACCTGCCAGTAGGAGAAGAAGGTGAAAAGTATTGAGCGCACAGATGAGCAAACAACAAATAGCATGCAGTCCGCCTGCTCAGACATAGTCAAAATTTTTTTTTAAAAAAGGACAAAACAAGCAAATCTACAATCAATAAACGAGAGAAATAACTACTGAATGCCCCCAAAACAGCAGACAATATCAAAACATTTATAAAAACAAGACAGAATGGTTCTAGTAGGCATCCAAATTAAAACACCGGATGACTCTCCTGTGGAAGAAAATGCACTAGAAGTACCTGATAGGGAATTCAAATCTCTAATACTCGGAATTTTCCAAGAACTGAGGCAAAAAGCTGACACACATGTGGAAAAAATAGACAAATTCATGGAAAATACAGACAAAAAATTGGTAGAATTCAGGAAGATGATGCAGGAACAAAATGCCAAAATAAATTCACAACTAGAAATTATACAAAAACAACAATTAGAAATCCAAAAGATAAACAAAAAGCTTTCAGAAATGGATGATGTCATAGAATGGCTGAGAAGCAGATTTGAAACCGTGGAAGACAGGATCAGTGGAACTGAAGACAAATAGTTGGATACAACTCTGTTTCAGGAAAACTCAGAAAAAAGAACAAAGAAAAATGAAGAGACCCTGAGAGTTATGTGGGATACAATTAAAAGCAAAAATTTGCGAGTGATTGGCATTCCAGAGCAGGGGGAGAAAACAGAAAACACAGAGAGGATCATTCAGGAACTGCTGACAGAAAACTTCCTAAATATCATGAAAGATGAAAAGCTGGCCATCCAAGAAGCTCAACGAACTCCATATAGAAGAGACCCCAAAGGAAAATCACCAAGGCATATCATATTCACACTCACCAAAACCAAACCCAAACAAAGAATCCTGAGAGCAGCTCGTGAAAAACAAGAAATCACATACAGAGGAGAAACAATAAGACTAAGCTCAGATTATTCAGCAGAAACCATGCAGGCAGGAAGGCAATGGGATGACATATATAAAATCTTGAAAGAAAAAATTGTCAGCCAAGAATAATATATCCTGCAAAACTATCATTCAAATATGATGGTGAAATTAGGTCATTTCCAGATAAAGAGAAATTAAGGGAATATGTAAAAGTCAAACGAAACTTACAAGAATTATTAAAGGGAGTTCTTAGATCTGAGAATGAACAACTTCAGCTCACAGGCAGAATCTAGGATGCAGGATCATACCAGCCAGATACCAATCTAGGAAATGAACTCTCGAGGACTATCCAAAACCAAAAGAAACACAACAGGGAATCAGAGCAGTTAATCAGTAAATGACAACAACATCAAAACAATAAAATAGGGAATAAACGGCATAGGTATAGAACCTTCTAATGGAGAGGAAGGCAAGGCGATACCAAGTAATGGTAGACTGCTTGAAACTTAGAAGGATAAGGGTAAAATTCATGGTAACCACAAAGAAAGTTAACAAACCAACTGATAAAAATAAAGATGAAAAACATAAAGTCTCAGCAAAAACAAAACCTACAAAAACAAAAGAAATGAAAAAAAATCCACAAAGAAAAGTAACTCAGCACAAGAGAGTAAGAAGACCAAAGAAATCTTCAGCACCACAGAAAAAAGCACTACAAAATAACAGCAAAAAACTCACATCTATCAATCATTACAATGAATGTAAATGGACTCAATGCACCCATAAAGAGATGGAGAGTGACAGAATGGATAAGAAAACAGGATCCATAAATATGCTTTCTACAAGAGACACACCTTAGAAACAAAAATGTGGATTTATTAAAAATCAAAGGTTGCCAAAAAAGAGCAGGAGTGGCAATTCTAATCTCAGATAAAATAGACTTTAAAACAGAATCTACAATAAAAGATAAAGAAGGACACTATATATTGATTAAGGGGACGATCCATCATGAAGACATAACCATAATATACATCTACGCACCCAATGACAGGGCTCCGAAATACATAGAACAAACTCTAACAACACTGAAAAGAGAAATTGACAGTTCCACAATAATCGTAGGAGACTTCAACACACCACTGTCAGTAAAGGACAAAACAACTAAGAAGAAACTCAGCAAAGATACAGAAGACCTAAAGGGCACAATCAGCCAACTTGACCTCATAGACATATACAGAGCACTCCATCCAACTGCTTCAAAGTATAACTTCTTTTCCAATGCACATGGAACGTTCTCCAGAATAGACCACATCTTAGGCCACAGAGCAATCCTCAACAAGATCCAAAACGTTGAGATAATTCAAAGTATCTTCTCTGACCACAATGCCATCAAGGTAGAAATTAACAATAGAAAGAGCAAGGAGAAAAAATCATCTCCATGGAAACTTAATAATACCCTGCTTACACATCAGTGGGTAATAGAAGAAGTCAGAGATGGAATCAAAAAATTCCTAGAATCAAATGAGAATGAAAAAACATCATACCAAAACTTTTGGGACACAGCAAAGGCAGTCCTCAGAGGACAATTTATAGCAATAGATGCACATATCAAAAAAGAAGAAAGGGACAAAATCAAAACATTAACTATACAACTCAAACAAATAGAAAGAGAACAGCAAAAAAAGCTCACAACCACTGGAAGAAAGGAAATAGTAAAGATCAGAGCAGAAATAAATGAAATAGAAAAGAGAAAAACCATAGAAAGAATCAACAAAACCAAAAGTTGGTTCTTTGAAAGAATCAACAAAATCGACAAACCACTGGCAAGACTGACAAAAGAAAAACAGGAGAGGACACAAATAACCCAAATAAAAAATGAAATAGGGAACATTACAACAGACCCAACTGAAATAAAAAGGATTATAACAGAATATTATGAAAAATTATACTCCAACAAATTTGAAAACATAGAGGAAATGGATAAATCTCTAGAAACACACGGCCTACCCAAACTACAACAAGGTGATGTTGAAAATATGAACAGACCTATAAGAAGAGAAGAGATTGAAAAGGTAATGAAAAAACTCCCAACCAAAAAAAGCCCTGGCCCAGATGGCTTCACAGGAGAATTCTACAAAACATTTACAGAAGAGCTTGTACCAGTACGACTCAAGCTATTTCAGAGCATTAAAGAGGAAGCAACACTTCCAAATTCATTCTATGAAGCCACCATAACGCTGATACCAAAACCAGGCAAAGATGTCACAAAAAAAAGAAAATTTACAGACCAATATCTCTCATGAATATACATGCAAAAATTTTGAACAAAGTTTTAGCCAATAGAATTCAGCATCATATCAAAAAAATAATACACCACGACCAAGTAGGATTCATACCAGTTATGCAAGGATGGTTTAACATTAGAAAATCAATCAACATAATCCACCACATAAATATAAGGAAAGAAAAGAATCACATGATCATTGCAATTGACACAGAAAAGGCATTTGACAAAGTCCAACACCCATTCCTGATAAAAACTCTCAATAAAATAGGTATAGAAGGGAAATTTCTCAACATAATAAAGGGCATCTATGCAAAACGAATAGCCAACATCATTCTTAATGGAGAGAGGCTGAAAACATTCCCCTTGAAAACAGGAACAAGACAAGGATGCCCTTTATCACCACTCCTATTTAACATTGTGCTGGAAGTTCTAGCTAGAGCAATAAGGCAAAAAAAAAAAAAAAAAAAGAAAGAAAAAGAAATAAAGGGCATCGAAATTGGTAATGAAGAAGTTAAACTGTCCCTGTTTGCAGATGATATGATGCTATACATAGGAAACCCTAAAGACTCCATGAGAAATCTACTGGAAGTAATAGAAAGATTCAGCAGAGTAGCAGGATACAAGATAAACATTCAAAAATCAGTTGGATTCCTATATACCAGTAAAGAGAACGATGAAAAGGAAACCAGGAAAACAATACCATTTTCAATAGCCCCTAAAAAGATAAAATACTTAGGAATAAATCTGACCAGGGATGTGAAAGACCTATACAAAGAAAACTATAAAACACTACTGCATGAAACCCAAAGGGATCTACATAAATGGAAAAACATACCATGCTCATGGATAGGCAGACTCAACATTGTGAAAATGGCAGTTCTACCGAAAGCAATTTACAAATACAACTCAATCCCGATCCAAATACCAACAACATTCTTCAAAGAGATGGAAAAACTAATCATTAACTTTATATGGAAAGGGAAGAAGCCCCGAATAAGTAAAGCACTACTGAAGAAGAAGAATAAAGTTGGAGGACTCACACTACCTGACTTCAGAACCTACTATACAGCTACAGTAGTCAAAACAGCCTGGTACTGGTACAATGACAGATACATTGACCAATGGAACAGAATTGAGAACCCAGCTCTAAATCCATCCACCTACGGTCACCTGATCTTCGACAAAGGCCCAAAGTCCATCAAATGGGGAAAAGACAGTCTTTTTAACAAATGGTGCTGGCAAAACTGGATATCCATTTGCAAAATAATGAAACAGGACCCATACCTCACGCCGTATACAAAAACTACTTCAAAATGGATCAAAGACCTGAATATAAAGCCTAAAACTATAAAGTTCATAGAAGGAAAAATAGGACCAACACTTCAGGCCTTAATACATGGCATTAACAAGATACAAACCATAACCATCAACGCACAAAACCCAACAGATAAGCTAGATAACTGGGATCTTCTAAAAATCAAACACCTATGCTCTTCAAAAGACTTCACCAAAAGAGTAAAAAAAGAACCTACAGACTGGGAAAATATTTTTGGACAGTACAAGTCAGACAAAGGTCTAATCTCCATAATCTACAAGAAAATTCACGACAAAAGACAAATAATCCTATTAAAAAATGGGCAAATAAAATGAACAGACTCTTCACCAAAGAAGACATTCAGATGGCCAACAGACACATGAGGAAATGCTCGCGTTCACTAGCCATTAGAGAAATGCAAATTAAAACCACAATGAGATACCATCTCATCCCGGCATTACTGGCACGAATCAATAATACTGGAAATAACAAATGTTGGAGGGGCTGCGGGGAAATGGGAACTCTTATGCACTGTTGGTGGGAATGCAAAATAATACAACCAGTTTGGAAAATGATTTGGCACTTCCTCAGAAAGCTAGAAATAGACATATCATTCGATCGAGCAATCCCACTCCTAGGAATATATCCTAGAGAAATAAGAGTCGTCACTCGAATAGACATATGCATACCTATGTTCATGGCAGCGTTGTTCACAATAGCAAAACGATGGAAACAACCTAGATGCCCATCAACAGATGAATGGATAAACAAACTATGGTACATACACACAATGGAGTACTATGCAATGAGAAAGAACAACAATGAATCTGTGAAACATCTCATAACATGGATGCAACTGGAAGACATTATGCTGAGTGAAATAAGTCAATCACAAAATGACAAATATTGTATGAGACCTCTATTGCAAAAACCCATGAAAAAGTTCACACACAAAATTTAACAATCTTTGCTGGTTACCAGGGATGGGAGGGGTGGGGTGGAAATACTAAATAGGCAATAGATAAGTGGTATTTTGGGTGAAGGATGAGACAGTACACAGTACAGGGGAAAGTAGCACAACCTGTACAAGGAAAGGTCATGGAAGCCCCATAGACACATCCAAACTCCCTGAGGGACTGAATTGCTGCACGGAGGGCTGTGGGGACCATGGTCTCGGGGTACATCTAGCTCAATTGTCATGACACAGCTTTTAAAGACAATGTTCTACATTCTACCTTGGTGAGTAGTGTCTGGGGTCTTAAAAGCCTGTGAGCAGCCATCTAAGATACTCCACTGGTCTCATCCCTTCGGGAGCAAGGGAGAATGAAGAGAAGAGGATACAAGGAAAAGATTAGTCCAAAGGACTAATTGTCCACAGCTACCAAGGCCTCCACTGGACTGAGTCCAGTACAGCTAGATGGTGCCCAGCTACCACCACTGACTTGTCTGAGCAGGATCACAACAGAGTGTTCTGGACAGAGCTGGAGAAGGATGTAGAGCATAATTCTAACTCAGAAAAAAAAGACCAGATTTACTGGTCTAATGGAGACTGGAGAAACCTCGAGAGTATGGCCCCCAGACACCCTTTCAGCTCACTCATGAAGTTACCTCCGAGGTTCACCGTTCAGCCTGGGAGTGGACAGCTCTGTAAAAGCAAATGAAACTAACGAGGTACAGGAGTCCAGTGACAAGGGCCAGAAGGCAGAAGGGGACAAGGAAGCTGGTGATAGGGAACACAAGTTTGAATAAGGATATTGTTGATGTGTTGTGAGATGTTAACCATTGTGATAGGCTAACATTTGTAGTACCTGTTAAATGAGAAACTATTTTGTTTTGTAAGCCTTCATCTTAAGTGAGAATAACAGCACAATTGGAAGAGCGTAATCAATGTCACTGAAAAAAAGTTGAGAATTTAGAGGGTTAATATGTTGTGGGGTTGTTAACCAGTGTCATAAAACAACATGTGTACTGCTGTTTCATGAGAAACTGTTTGTTCTGTAAGGCTTCACCTGAAGTACAATAAAATAAAAATAAAAAATAAAAAAAAAAGGCAGTTGACCACAGATGTGTGGGCTTATTTCTGAACTCTCAATTCTATTCCATTGGTCTATGCATCTATTGTTATACCAGTACTGGGCTGTTTTGATTACTGTGGCTGTAGAGCAAGTTTTAAAATCAGGAAGTGTGTGTTTTCCTACTTTGTTCTTCTCTTTCAACATTGCTTTAGCTATCAGGGCCTTTTGCTACTCCATATAAAATTGAAGATTTGTTTTTCTATTTCTGTAAAGAAGGTTGTTAGGATTTTGATCAGGATTACGTGGAATCTGTAGATCACTTTGGGTAGTATTGACATCTTAACAGTATTAAGTCTTCCAATCCATGAACATGGAACATCTTTCCATTTATTTAAGTCCTTTAATCTCTTTCAGCAGTGTTCTATATTTTTCATTATATAAGGCCTTCACATCCCTGATTAGACTTATTCCTAGGTATTTTATTCTCTTGGTTACTATGGTAAATGGTATTGTTTCCTGATTTCCCTTTCAGATTTTTCATTGCTGGTGTATAGAAACCCAACTGATTTTTGTTTGTTTACTTCATATCCTGCAACTTTGCTAAATTCCTCTGTTAACTCTAGTTTTCCTGTGGACTGTTTGGGATTTTCTATATAGAAGATCATATCTGCAAATAGAGATAATTTTCCTCCTTCTTTTCCAATCTGGATAGCTTTTATTTCTTTTTCTTGTCTTATTACTCCAGCTAGGACTTATAATACAATATTGAATAGAAGTGGTGAGAGTGGGCACCTTTATCTTGTTCCTGATTTCAAGGGGGAAAGCTCTCAGTCTTTCTCCATTAAGTATAATGTTGGCTGTTGGCTTTTCATATATGCCCCAAACTATAATGAGGAATTCCTCTATTCCAATCATCTTTAAGGTTTTCATCAAGAAATAGTGTTAGATTTTATCAAATATTTTTTCTGCATTCACAGAGATGATCATGTGGTTCTTTTGTTTTATTGATGTGGTGTATTATGTTGATTGATTTTCTAATGTTGAACTGTGCTCACATTTCTGGGATAAATTCCACTTGGTCATGATTTATGACTCTTTTAATATGCTGTTGAATTCTGTTCAGTAGTATTTTGTTAAGGATTTCTGCATCTGTATTCATAAGAGATATTGACCTTTAGTTTTCTTTTCTTGTGGTATCTTTGTCTCATTTTGTTATCAGGGTTATGTTTGCTTCATAGAATGAATTAGAGAGTATTCCTTCCTTCTCTGTCTTTTGGAAGAGTTTAAACAGTATTGGTGTCAATTCTTCTCTAAATGTTTGGTAGCATTTCCAGTGAAACCATCTGGACTTCTGTTGTTGTTACTGGGAGGTTTTTGATCATTGATTCAATCTCTTCACTTCCTATGGGTCTGTTGAGACTTTCTATTTCCTCTTCAGTCAGTCTGGGTAGGTTGTATGCATCTAAGAATTTGTCCATCTCATCCAGGTTATCCCGCTTGCTGCCGTACAGTTTTTTTCCTTCTTCATTTTTATCCAGCTTTTACTAACTGGGGTTTCTGATTCAAGTAACTAATCCCAACAGACATTGTCATTGGTCAATGAACAGTTAGTTTCCCAGTAGATAATTCCACATGTGTTCACTTCATTCAAATGTGTTGCTTCTATAGTAATACTAAGAATTAGTCCCTCTTAGCCCTAATTTTGTAATATGGTGGGTAAATAAGATTAACACATACACGAAGATATACATACACACAGACACAGGCACATCCAGTGTATGGAAGATAAGGATACTATTCTATCAGGATACAAATATCCAGATTTTCTTAAAGAACAAAGATTTGGAAGTTTTAGATGTTAGGGTTAAAGTTCATTTTATTTTGTTTTGAACAAACTTTTGAAAAGTAGTAATCGATAGCTGTACGATGGAGGAGTATTCAGCAATAAAAAGGAATGAAGTATTGATACATCGTTTAACATGGATAAACCTCATTATGCTAAGTGAAAAAAGGCAGTCACAAATGCCATCTATTGTATGATTCCGTTATATGAGAAATCTAGAATAGGCAAACCTATAGAGAGAATGTAGATTAGAGGTTGCCAGGGCTGGAGGTGTGTGGAAAGGGGAATAGAGAGTGACAGTTATTGGGTATGGTGGTTTTTTTTGCGGTAATAAAAATGTTGTAAAATTAGATTGTGGTGATGGTAGCATAACTCTATGAATATACTAAAAACATTGAATTGTACATTTTAAAGGGTGAATTTTATGAACTGTATCTCAATAAAGTTAAAAATAAGAAGGTGGTAGACCTATGAGTACTAACATGGAAGGTGCCTAAAGATGTGTTGTTAAGAATAAAAAGTTGCAAAACAAAAACAAAACACAAAAATATAGTAATCGATGGAATTGACATGGGTAAGGAGTAAGTAAGAAGAATTTAAGACAAGCTAATCTAGTTTCTTTTATTCTCTCTTTTTTTTGGAGTTGATGCTTCTACAGAAGTTGACAGAACAAAATGTATCCAAATTTTAGCCAAAAATTTAGCAGTTTCACTGATGATATTCTTGGAGAAAAGCGTAGAATATGGTTTAAATAAATTCAAATTTAAGTTGATTCAGAGATGATAGTATAATTAATATGCAAATTAAGTCAATTAATAGCTGGATTGATTACCTAATGGAGGAAGTATGTTAATTAATTAATAGCTGGAGTGATTACTTAATGAAAGAGGTACATTAATTAATAAGTGGATTAAATAATTAATGGAGGAGGTATTTGGCATATTTATTAAATCAATGGCACAAAGCTAAGGTTAGCTAATTCATTGGAAGAAAAATTAGATATCAAAAACGCGTTGATAGGATTGAATATTAAGATGGTGAAGTTTGTTAAAAGCACTTTAAGTCAGAGAATGAAGAAAAGACAAATCATTGAATGTGAAGGTTATGTAGAAGTTCAGTTGGCAAAGAGATTATTTTAAACAGTCTCAGCTAAAACCTGATTTGGTTCTTAAAACCTGGTTTGGTTCTTATATGAGAATATTTGAAAGTGAAAAAAGACCCAACCCAAATTGCTGTAACTAAAGATTTCTAGAGGTAGGTCTGGCTTTAGGCATACTTGGGTTAAGAAGATTGTCAGAACTCAGTGTCCCTCCATTTGTATTACCTTCCTATTGCTGTTGTATTAAATTACCGTAAATGTAGTGGCCTAAAACAGCAAAAATGTATTCTCTTACATTTCTGGAGGTGAAAAGTCCAAAATGAGTCCTACAGAGCTAAAATCAAGGTGTCAGCTGGACTGGTTCCTTTTGGAAGTTCTAGGGAAGAATCCATACCTTGTCTCTTTCAGCTTCTAGAGACTACTCATATTCTGTGGCTCATGACCTCCTCACTCCATTCTCTGCTTTCATCATCAAAATCATTGCCTTCTTTTCCAATGACCCTCTTGTCTCCCTTTTATAAGGACCCTTTTGATTACATTTAAGGTGTCCTTGATAATCCAGCATAATTTCCACATCTCAAGATCCTTTAATTAATCACATCTACAAAATCCTTTTTGCCATATAAGGTAACATATTCACAGATTCTGGGGATTAGGACATAGACATCTTTGAGGACAAATGATTCTACACCATCTCTTGGCTCTCCTTTCTTCCAAATTGGCTTCTGTCTTAGACTTCATGAATGACTAGATGGCTAACAGTAGCCTTGTATCTATATATTTCTTACTTTAAGTCAAGGAGAGAAAAACATGCTTTTCTCTACATTGTCAGCAATAATCCCAGATTCACTCTATTTGGGTCACATACCCAATGCTGAACCTATGCTGTGTCCAGAGAAAATTGGATCCTCTGATTGTCTATTCCTGACTTACATGCTGTCCCTGAAAATCAGCTCCTTACATAGAGAGAAGTGAAAAATGGAAGTGACCCTTTCCCTCCTCCCCTAAGGAAAATAAAAAATACTATCAGCAGAGAATAAGCATTGGTATATGATTTAAAAAAAAATTACTATAAACAGAAATATTTGAGATTGAATTTTGATACTTCTAACCTAGAGATTCCCAAACTGATATTGGTATATACAGTCCTTCTGTAGGTAGGTCTTGTTTTACATTCAGCAATACTGGAGAGTGGCTTTGGGAACTGAGGCAAAACAAAAGACAAACAAACAAAAAACCTGGCACTTATTTAAGGCAGTTTGACCAAGTATATAAGAAGTCTGTCTTAGTCATCTAGTGCTACTATAACAGAAATACCACAAGTGGATGACTTTATCAAAGAGAAATTTATTCTCTCACAGTCTAGTAGGCTAGAAAACCAAATTCAGGGCATCAGCTCCAGGGAAACGCTTTCTCTGTTGGCTCTGGAGGAAGGTCCATCTCATCAATCTTCCCCTGGATTAGGAGCTTCTCTGTGCAGGAACCTCAGGTCCAAAGGACACGCTCTGCTCCTGGTGCTTCTTTCTTGGTGGTAGGAGATCCCCAACTCACTGCTTGCTTCCTTTTCCTTTTATCTCTTGTAAGATAAAAGGTGGTGCAGGCCACACCCCAGGGAAACTTCCTTTACATTGGATCAGGGATGTGACCTTAGTAAGGGTGTTACACTCCCACCCTAATCCTCTTTAACATAAAATTACAATCACAAAATGGAGGGCAACTACACAATACTATTGGGAATCATGGCCCAGCCAAATTGATACACATATGTTTTTGGGGACATAATTCAATCCATGACAGTTTCTTTGTTGGACTACTGATGCCTTCTCTCTTACTCTTTGTATGTGACCTCAGGTGGCCTCTTCTGGCTTAGGCCTGCCTTTGCTGAAGCTTTATTTAGGGTAGTCACTGTTTACAGTTTCCGTGAAAAAAAATGTGAACTTACAAACTAATCTTTTAAAAAGTGAATTTTTCCCATTACAAAAGGAAGACTATAGAATTAAAAAGTAATTTCACAACTGTCATCAGATAGTTAAAGGATTGTATCATTAAAAAACCTGATGAACATTAGATAGAAACAGCTATTTTTGGCTTGATATAAAGAAGAGCTTTCTAATGATTAGAATTGTCCAGTCAGAAACTGGAGTTTATTACAGTGGAGTGACTTTCTCTGAGTGAAAAATTTTAAGAGAAAATAAAGAAGACCTTTAGGATTTTATAGAGGTCAGGCAATATAAATTTAGGCTCTCGTCTAAAATTATGTGATCCTCAATACCAACTTTGAAAGCGAACTACATATTTTAAATAAAACACAGCATAATAATCGATAACTTTCTACATCCAAATTGTACCTATAGATATTTATGTTCTGTAAAAAAACATAACTTTTATTTCTAGAAGTTTAGACTTTAAGCACAGAAAATGCACAGTTACCATTTAATAATCAATAAAGTCATACATAAACTTAAAAGAGAATTATAAACTGGTAACAATAATGTGTGGCATTATGTATGTCAGCACTTTATAAAAATCACAAATAATAAGACTAAAGTTTTAGTGAGGAAATGAAAGTACCGCTTAATTATGATATGATGTGTTGAATTGAATCAACACTGTTTGACTTTAATGGGGCTGGGTGACAATAACTAAAAAAAATAGTGGTATCTGTTTTCTACTTCCTCAAAGGACTGAACTTTAGTCTGGGAAAAATCTTTCTTAGGAAAAAATGATTATTTCCTTTGGTTTCCTTTGGTAAGTTTACAAATTTCTAACATGGTCTTACTGTTTCAGTGTGAGGTTTTTATATTGACTCTTTAGTAGAAAAAGTGCCTGTTGAATGTGTAGGGCTAAAGACTAAGAAGGATTAGGAAGAAAGGTCTGGCAATCTATTTCAGAAAATCAGCCAATGAAAAGCATATGAATCACAACAGTCCAATCTCCAGTCAATCATGAGAATGGTGCAGGGTCAAGCCAAGTCACTGTGAGTTGAAGGTCAACATGACAGTTGTTAACAACAACAGTAGCACAAATATCAATATGGTGATTTCTGCTAGTCCACTAAATGCTGCACAGAAAAAAAGAAAACATGAATAAGATACTAAATATTGAGAACTGATCCTATATATTAACCTTAGGCAAGGAAAAAGACAAATTAAAAATTTGTTTTTTTTATTTCTGTTATGGAGTTAGCATAGAAACTTGATAAGAATTTAAATCATGTTGTGGTAGAGAATATATGATGAATGCCTTAATGACAATGCTTGTAATGTTATTGTGGGTTTTTTTTTAATATAATTTTAATTATTTATTTCGTTGTTGTTGAGAAGATACACAACAAAACATACACCAATTCAACAGTTTCTCCATGTACCATTTAGTGACATTGATTACATTCTTTGAGTTGTGTAACCATTCTCACCTTCCTTTTCTGAGTTGTTCCTTCCCTGTTAACTTAAATTCACTGCCCCCTAAGGTTCCTGTCTAGTTTGATTGTGTTTATTTGTTGAATTAGTAAGTCTTTGAGAACACTCTATCTGTATCAAAAATTCATTAGAAATACATCTTACAATTTCTGGATTGTTATTTGTTTTACAATAATTGGACATTGCAAATGGGATTTATACAGAGATTTAAATCCAGTCTAACACCTGTAGAACACATAGTTCTGTGATTTAAAATTTTTTTTAGAGTATTGCTCCTTTTAGCTTCATATAATTAATTTGATAAATAAACATTGAACTGAATTAACATATAATTGAATTTTAATACATTTATCTATTCTGGGTAAGTCACATAGAAAGCTAATAGATATGAAATATTTCCTATTTCATGGTTTTATTTCCGTTTTGTTACACTCAAAAGCTCTATTGTAAAAGTAGTTGAAATAATAGTAGCATTTTAATAGAAAAGAGTGATTTATAGCTATTAACTCTCAGGAATTTTCAAGGCCAAATAGTGTTTTGTAATATATTGGTTTCTGTGACAATGTGCTCTTTTTGCCCAGTCGTTTCTGGTTTGCCTAAGTTTTCCAACCTTTAGTAAAAATGAACTGCTTTCATTATTCAAGATTATTGGCCAGTTTGGGGGGCAAATATTAAGATTATATTCTTTAGGAAAGATTATTTCTGTCAATTCAATAGAGGGCAGCTAGGAAAGTCTTCTATATCTTCCTATGTCTCCTATGCATACCACACTCCCAACTCATTACTATGTTTCTTTTCCTCCCGTAGATTAGGTAATATCTCAGTTAATCATCTGCTGTCTTCCTGATTTCTGAGAAATTACATTCTATTTTAATTTGTTGATTTGTCTTCAAGAGTTTCATATTGATGAACCATCATTTAAAAAATGGTTCTTGTTATGTCTGAGCAATGAAATCAGGGCAAATTCACTATGAATACCTGTAGTTTATGTTTGAGAACTCTATTCAGATTGCATTAATTTAAAGAGAAATTTTTCAAGCTTGGTGACATTAATTTGCATCTTGGTTCTAGACATTTAGATTGATTTTCCTTTGTTCATACTTTGTCTTCTGAATGCACCATTGCCTATTGTATTCTGTCTTCTTGATTTTTTTTCTCATTTACATTTTCCTGTAAGAAGTGACTTGATTTCTTTCTAGTGTTCTTTTCGTTTGCCAAGTGCAAGGGAAAGTGGGTGTGGCATTGCATTGTAGGTACAGTGAGGCCCTACTATTGAGCACATTTGGCTTCTGAACTCCCTGGGATACGGGCTCCTTTTGTAAAATTGGATTATGCTTCTTAATTCAAGTGCTATATTTTCTATTAATTTTTAAGTTACTCGAATTTCTGCAGATCACATGAGATTAATGGCTTTCATGTAGCTTCCATGTCTTGCTTCTTGCTTGTGAAAGCGATCCTTTAAATGGGAAGAAAAAAATTAACCTTAGTCAGAAACATTAATCTCAAACAATAATCTGTAATTTTGACATTGCCAAATTTATATTTTGCCCTAGAGTTATTATATTTATGGTAAATGAGGTGCTCTCTGCTCGGTGTCTTATTTATATACATGATATTCCTTTGTAATAGATTTGTGTCCACTTATTTCTTAGTTATTATTTGAAAGAAATTTCATTTAGCCACATTTAATTTTAAAAGCAGGAAACAAATTCAACATGGCAGAAATCAAAGGTAACATCTTGCGGAGTGAGTTTGAAAAATGAATGACAGCTATGAGCATTGGAAGCTACTGAGGCTGCTTCCTGTGAACACCTTTAGGTCAGCACCTTAGCTTTCAAGTTTACAGAGCATCTTCACACTCGTTGTCTTCTCTTATCCTTTCAACAAAACTAGAAGCTAAATTTTATACTAGGTGCGTAGCCTTGGGCAAGTCTTCTAACCTCTTTGAGACTTCATTTTAGAATTAGATTTTCTGTTTAAGTAATATTTGACAATGCAGTTATGTAACTGGGCTGTTTTAAGGCTTAAATGAAATTACTTATTCAAGAAATATTTACTAAGCATTGACACTGTAGGAGTAAGTGCACTAGACATGAAAAGAAAAAGAAAGCATTGTGTTGTCTGGGTGAGTTCCACTCCAATGTTTGTCAAAAAACATATATACCCTTTGTTGGATTCTGATAAGGACAATATAGGGATGCACTAGAATGGAGGTTATAGTGGGACAAAGACCTTATCATCTTCTTCACATGTGAATTCTCAATAGTAAACAATAATTATTTATTTAAAATTGTGTGTAAAATTCTGTACAGTGCAATGGAAGTCAGTATAGGAGAGTAGAGGACTAGCTATATTCTATGGGAAACTTTGACTAGATTCTGCACTTAATAGAACCTTGCCTAGCTCTATACTCAATTATATGCAGCATTTCATACCCCTGCTGCCCAGATTTACTGCATTTATAATTTGCATATGCTTTTTTCTCTTATCAGATTATGAATAACGTGAAAACTCCCCATATCTTACCTATTCATCTAGAGAAAAAAGAATAAATATCTCTTGATCATTAGTGTTTGAACATCTTCAAGTGCTTTATATAATTTATAACATTTTCCAGATATTTTAAAATACTTTGAAAGCATCATTTACACATCATTGATAGGTTCACCATTAAACCCATTGCTATGGAGTCGATTCCGACTCATAGTGACCATTAGACCATTAATAACTATCATTTTAACAGTTGTATTCTTAGTGGCTTTCGCTGCACCTAAAATATAGTAGCCACTGAACACATTTTGGCTGAGCAAATGAATACAATTAATGCTAATTACTTTTCTTGCAGTAAGGTATCTACATTGAGCTGAGTAGATACCTTTGAGTAGATAGCATTGAGTTGGCCTAGTTTCAGATATTGTACATGCATAAAAGTAGTGAAATTCTAATAACAATTCGTAATCTAAACTTTTTACCAGTGTCTTGGAATGGCCCCAGGCTGAGTCTGAGTGCTGATGAAAATTTATAGTTTTCAGTAGGAGTTTTAATGCAGTCTGCATGGGGTTGATTGAATGAAGAGTTTGTGATATCCAGACTTTTGAAACTGAAGTACATGAATATGGACACAGTGATTGGAATAGGAAATAGGGTAATCCTTTCCTTCTGTCTTCTGTACTGCTTAGTACTAGAAACAAGATGTCTCCATCTCAATAATCCTTTTGATGTAGAAAGAGCCAGTGAAGTTAAAAGGAGTTCTCCCCACTGTGACCTTAGAGGCCTGACCTGTTTCAGGGCTCCGTAGGTACATATGAATGGAGATGGCAGGAAATAGGAGCTGGGGGATAAGTGTTGTTGACTCTAAAGAGCAGGGACAGGTCTGGCCTCTGTAGGGGCCCTGGTCTTTTCAGCTCTTGCTGCTGGAGCAGGGGTTTTTCATACTCTGGTGACTGTTTCTTCAAGTCAGAGGTGGGAAACAGTTTTAGATAAATCATTCCTTATGCAGGTCCTATACATTGGAGAGAAAGTATGAAAAAGAGTTGTTCCATCAAGTTTTACCTTTGAAATATCTTTGTTTTGCGTCTACGTTGTCTAAGGAAACGGTGTTAAACTTTTCTTTAATAGAAACTTCTTTAACTTTCATCATATCAAGTCAATAAAGGACCTCAGAACCCATTTTCATGACTGTTCTAAGCACGTATGTAAGTAGTTAACTTTACACTACTAGTAACCAAGCCATGCTTAGAGCCAGGATTTATTGATTCAAAGTAATAAAAAGACAACTTCAGATGATATTAATAGCGACCACGTAGATAGATGACCACTGCAGTAAACCAATCCAGTAATGGTGGTGACTTGGACTAGGGTGATAGCAGTGAAAATTGGGTAAAGCTACTAGATTTGGATTTATTTTGGAGGTAGTGCTGACATTTTACTGATGGATTTTGTGAGGGTAGATTAGGGAATGAAAGATAAGTCCTATAGTTTTTGGCTTGAGCAGTTTGGTGGATAGTGCTGTCATTTGCTGAGATGGGAAAGACTAGTTGGGGAATCATGTCAGGGGAATCAAGACATCCCTTTGAACATGTTAAGTATGAGATGCCTATTAGTCATTCAAGTAGAGATGTCACGTAGACCACTGACTATATGAATAAGGAGCTGAGAAATAGTTTAGGGCAGGAGATACAAATTTGTAAGCCATTAGTCTATAGACAGTACTTTCTCTTTCTATAAAATATTTTATTATAAGATATAATAAAGGTGATAAAGTTACATGAGTAACAGCATAAATTTACACTTTACAAAACAATAATATTGCTGGTGTCATATTCTGTATCATACAATAAAAAATAACACTATTAATGTGTCTTGATTGATCGTAAGATTTTTCTGACTCACTTTTCTGGAAATTAATGTATAGTTTTAGCAATTTCATTTTTAATCAAGAACTCTCAGCAAATGCAAGATCACAAGTAGTTTTTGATAATTTTTAATTTAGAGAAGGATGTAACCAATATTGGAGCTGTTAAGAGAATTTCTTTGAAGTTTTTCGTACACTTTTTTTTTAGAGTAGTTTTAGGTTTAAAGAAAAATTGTGCAGAGAGTACGGAGAATTTTCTTATATTACCCAAACCTTATATTTAAGGTTTGTAACTGGATGAGATCATTTAGAGAAAGAATATTTATAGAGAAGAGAAGAGAACTGGAAATTGAATTCTAAAAGAGAAATATGAATAGAGAAAGACAATGATTAGCTGTGTGAAAAATCAGATGATTGTTTGCCTAAAAAGGAAGACAGAAACATCCACTGAATTCTCAACATGGAATCCATGAAAGACTACATCAAGAGTGTCTTTGTAATGGTAGGGTAGAAAGTCAGACTGGATTGGATGGAAGAATAAATAGGAGGTTACAAAGTGGTGACAGGAACCAGAAATATATTTTTTGGGGGAGTGTTTTGATGTGACAAGGAGACCTGATGGTGCAGTGGTTAAGTGCTTGGCTGTCAACCAAATGGTCAGTGGTTCCAGCACACCAGCCGCTCCGCGAAGTTGTGGTAGTCTGCTTCTATAAAGATTTACAGCCTCGGAAACCCTATGAGGCAGTTCTACTTTGTTCTGTAGGGTTGCTATGAATCAGAATCAACTTGATGGCAACAGGTTTGCTGTAACAAGGAAGAAAGATATGAAGCAATAGCTGGATTGATTTATGGTGTCAAGAGAGGTTTCAAAAAAGTTGGAGACACAAAAACTTAATCCAATAATAAGTGCAAAATTGATGATACAAAATAGAGAAGAGGATTGGTGTAGAAGTTGAAGTCTTTGAGAAGATGAGATGGATGTGTTCCAGAGCACAAGGCTCTTCCAATTTGTTCATTCATTAAACATTTCTGAGCATCTATGATAATCCAGTTACAGGGATAGACACTGAGGGAACAAAGATAAACTGTTACTAAGAAGTGGTCGTAATCTAGTAGAAAAGACATACAATTAAAGGAAAAGTATGCAAAGAAATTATAGAAGTTATATGGAGCCTGGGGGAGGGGACAAACATGATAACTTTCTTAGTGATAATAGAGCCATCTTGGCTCTCTTGTGCATCTTTGAAATATGACTATTGACAATCCTACTTTTTCCTGGTATTTTGTTGAGGAGTAACTAATTGATGACTGGCTTGCCTTAGCACATTGGAAATGTTATGTATTAAATTATTAAGTTTAAAATGTGCTAATGAAAACCACAAAACTGAACTATCATCCTTAACAGATTTAGAGGAAAGATGATCAACTGTATCTTAGATTGGATCATCTTTGCAATTCTAGTTTGTTGTGTCAAAGCAACTCCTTTTAACTTGAAAACTGAGAGATTCCTCCTGTAGAATGCCTTTGAAATGTCAGTTCATTTTCTTTCTTGTGTTTCTTTATTATAAATGTCTGTTTATTGTAAATTGTTTTATTAATTTCCCAATTGTTTAACCACAAGGAATAGTTATTTATTATGATTATAAGGAGAGCGTGTGGGCCTAGGGCCACCTATGCTCATTTTTCAGTGTTCAATGTCATTAGCATTAACCTTTTTAGACTGTCTGTCTCTGATGTTTGGAAAATCTGGAAAAGAGTTTCTCCAGGCAGAATTGCAGTTTTGCTCTTTGTCCTTATCACCCTTGACTTTTGCTTATATTAATGGCTGGGACGTGGACTGATCATCTCTCAGATGGGCATCTCTTGGACGGAGACTGGAGTTGCTCCTCTCTCTCTCTGTATCCTCTGAGTTTAAAGATCAGGAGGACATTGGTCTGATGCAATGATGAGATGGATTAATTCTTAATTGTTCTTATTTTGTCTCAAAGAAAAGACCAGTCATTAACACATTTTGAAACTTACCATCATTTCCTAATTTCAAAAAAAAAAAAAATGCTAGTCTAATGTCATTTCTTTAGGACCATCCAATGGACACTTTTTAGCCACATCAGATGTGTAGATTTTTATTCCGTGCTAGAGAGTCTTGGTAAACTGCAACATAGTGATTAGCTGCTGGGCAACACATTAGATGACTCTCCAAGAAGAGGCTCCAGAACAGAGGTCCTCAAGGCCTTGGCTACTTCTCTGGAGATACATTCAGAGCAGAGTCTCCAATGATTTCTTTTGTCTCTGCCCTGGCAGACTGCAACCCTGGATAATAAGGAAAGTCAATACATGGTTTCCAGGGAGTATGTTATGTTACGGTGGCCTTGACTCTGACACAGGCACACATATTACCTGGGAGATGAGGAAGAGACCATTTATACTCCTGCTCTCCTAGAAGCACTGGTAATCAGCATAGAGTGGGTGATTTTAATTGGAGGAGATTAATTGGAGTAAAACAAGCATATGGCATAGGAAATTCATTATGGACTATTTTCCTACCTTGGAGTATTGAATAATTAGTTTTCTTTCCACCAAATTTAAAAAGTCTTGTGCTCTATTTTTGATACCAGAGGTGAGAGAACCTAAAAGAACAAGCTGTGGTTTATAGTTGCTTTATATTATTCTCCATCTATGTAATAATTGTTGAATCATCATCATTGTCTTTTATAAGGCAATGCCCAATACTACAGAGAGCTAAGGCCTCATTAGATGTGGACGGCCTCAATCTTCCCAGCTATTACAGAGATAATATTGAGATTTTAAAGATAATATTGAGATTTTAAAAGAATGTTGTAGATTTATTTATTTCCATTATTGCTCTCCAGATCCTTTATCCTATCTCTTTTTTGTAATCTCTGTCTCTATTTTCCAGATCTTTGCCATTTAAAATTAATCTAATTTTGATATTAAAATTTTAAGTACCTATAATTCTTTTCTAATGACTTTATTATTATTCTTTCTTAATATTTGTACATTTGAATTATCTACACTTTATTAATTTCAGATCCTTAATAAAGATGTTAAAAAAAAGACCCCATTTAACCTCTGTAGACATCTTTAAGGTGTTCTACTGTTTCTTTGATTATAGCCCCAAATTTCAATTATTAACGAAATTTTCAGTGGATATGAAAGTGCTCATTTCCAAACTAATTTGAAATAATTTTTCAGAGTGTATGGCTTGATGTCATAACCCTAAAATTTCATAGCAGTTCCAAGAGTCTTAAACATCACTATGTTAGTGATTATATAAATAACCTTTAATTTTGCGTATCTGTTCTCCTAGTTAAGCTGTTTTCTTAACTCTGAGAATCGAATGTTCATAGAGCAAATGTCAGGCTGAAATTAATATGTTTAGAAATAAGCAGCATGATGGTGACATGCAATCATCAATAGCTAAATGCCATCAGGGAAAGCCTTCATGTCTACCCCCAAAAAACAACTAAACCCATTGCCATCAAGTCGATTCTGATTCATAGTGACTCTACAGGACAGAGTAGAACCGCCTTATAGGATTTCCAAGGCTGTAAATCTTTATAAAAGCAGATTGCCACATCTTTCTCCCATGGAGTGGCTGGTGGGTTCTAACCATTGACGTTTCAGTTAGCAGCCGAGCGCTTTACCACTGTGCAATCAGGGTTCCTTCTTCCTACCTCGTGAGTATTTAAAGATCACCAGAAATGCTGAGTTCCAATCTTGTTAACTTGCTTACCTTTACCAGTTCTATGGATGTAATGCTGTCTCATTGGGTCCAGTGCAGTGCTTTAATTCTCTAATTTATAGACACATCTAAGTACAAGACACTCAGTTTACAACAGGAGCTGCTTTTATGCTTGATAAACTACAAGCTTATACTTCTTAGCTCGGTGTTTGATGTGGACAGCCAGTGAGCTCCAGAAGGCCTATCACTTCTACTACAGAGTCCTAATACATCCATCTCTTTTGTATGAAATGCAAAGAATAATTTAGGAATTATACAATAATAGTAATACAATATTGCAGAGCTTAATGATTTTCTTTGGTTTGTTGATTCTGTGGGCAGAAATTTGCTCTATTTGGCTGTTAATATAGATCTTTGCTCAGCATACAGATTGAATAAGTATAGTAAAAGGATACAACCCTGATGCACACCTTTCCTGATTTTAAACCATGAAGTACCTCCTTGTTCTGTTTGAACGATTGCTTCTTGGTCTATGTACAGGTTCCACATGAGCACAATTAAGTGTTCTGGAATTCCCATTCTTTGCAGAGTTATCTGTAACCCAATTTGATATGATCCATGCAGTCGAATGGCTTTGCATAGTCAATAAAACACAGGTAAACATCTTCCGAGTATTCTCTGCTTTCAGCCAAGATCCATCTGACATTAGCAATGATATGATTCGTTTCACATCCTCTTCTGAATCAGCTTGAATTTCTGGAAGTTCCTTGTCTATGTACTGCTGAAACTATTTTCAGTCTGTATGCTGAGCAGATAATCTGAGAAGCTGGACTATATGAAGAAGAATGTGGCATCTGGATTAGAGGAAGACTCATTGAAAACCTGAATATGCAGATGACAGCATTGCTTGCTGAAAGCAAAGAGGACTTGAAGCACTTACTGATGAATATCAAAGACTAGAGCCTTCAGTATGGATTGCTCCTCAACATAAAGAAAACAAAACTTCTCACAGCTGGACCAGTAAGCAACATCATAATACACGGAGAAAATATTGAAGTTGTCAAGGATTTCATTTTACTTGGATCCACAATCAATGTCCATGGAAGCAGCAGTCAAGAAATCAAACTATGTGTATTGCACTGGACAAATCTGCTTTAAAAGACCTCTTTAAAGTGTTAAAAATTAAAGATGTCACTTTGAGGACTAAGATGCATCTGATTCAAGCCATGTATTTTCAATTGCCTATATGCATGTGAAAGCTGAATAATGAATAAGGAAGACAGAAGAAAAATTGATGCCTTTGAATTATGGTGTTGGTGAAGAATATTAAGTATACCATGGACTGCCAGAAGAATGAACCAGTCTGTGCTGGAAAAAGTACAGCCAAAATACTCCTTAGAAGCAAGGATGGGGAGACTTCGTCTCACATACTTTGGACATGTTATGAGGAGGGATCAGTCCCTGGAGAAGGACATCGTGCTTAGTAAAGTAGGGGCTCAGCGAAAAACAGGAAGACCCTCAACAAGATAATTGACACAATGGCTGAAACATAGCAATGATTGTGAGGATGGCGTAGGATCAGGCTGTGTTTCATTCTGATATATATAGGTCTGCTACATGGCACCAAACAACAACAATAATAGATCTTAGGTTATGGATGCTTATGTAGAAACTCCATCTAAACCAAGACAGTATCAGAAAGAATGGTTTCTTGGTACTTCAGAGAACAATTTTTAAAGTGATTAAAAAGAGGCTGCATTGTAGTTCTCTTTTTTCTTTCTCTTTAATTTTTCCCTTAATAATTTTATCCCATGTTCAGATGATTAAGAAGGATTTCAATCCTCAAGAGTGAAAAGTCAACCAGGCATTCTCTCATAACAATGATAGCGTGATTTTAGTACATAGTTTAGGAATGACCTTAGTAGAGAACTGGCTCTGATCTCCAATCCAGGAAGAAAGAAGATTTGTAGATCAACTACCCTAAAACCAAAGTCATCATCAGTGCTAGATGTTCTTCTGTTTTAACTGGTTTATAAGTAATAAACTTATACAGCAAGTTACCACATTTAGCTACCTAGAAGTGTATTTTACAACATAACTCTATGTTGGAGTTTCTAAGAGGAAGGTGTTTTACTGAAAAACAGAAACAAAATAAAAAACAATTGTTGGGTTAAGTATACTGAATTATAACTACTTAAATATTTTCCAAGTTAAAATTAGACCAGCCCAGCTTTAGAAGCAGAATTCCAGAGATTCCATCACTCACATCTCTAGTCAAGGGCCATCCACAATTACTTTTTTTAGACAATGTTGGATATGGGATTTGTTTGGCTTATTTTCTTCTGTTCAGGCAACCATTTTTGTTAGGTTCCTTAATTTTTTAAAGATGATATAAGTCCTAGTTCCACTTTGACTAATTGTTAAAGCTAAAATCTATACCAAAAAATAAACATTTAGAGTAGACACACTGTAGTATTTGTCAGAATAAAATACTGAACTAACTGTTGTTCAGTATCTTTCAAAAAGTCAACTGAGAGAAACAATATGGAGAGAGGAATGCTCGAATGTTATAAAGTCCACTAAATCAGTGATTATTGAGAGAAAGACATACTCCCTTTTTAACTAAGAATAAGAGTAGCTATGCCTGAATGACGAAGAACCTTAATTCTCAGTGACTTACAACAACAAATATCTCACTTATGCAAGAAATACATGTCTTCATGGGTCATCCCTGACTCTGTTCCACATTTTCTTCATGACAGGTCCTGGGATGACAGTAGACTTTATTTTGAGCATTTAAAATTTTGTCACGTATTTAAAAGAGTCATGCAGAACCATAAACTGGCTCTTAAAGCTCATGTTTGTAAGTGCCACTTATCACTTCTCTCGACATTTCATTGGCTAAAGCAAGTCATCTGGGCATTTCTGAGTTTAGTGCTGTGAGAATGTACAAACTTTCTCCAAAAAGGGACAACTGTGGCAGGCAAAGTCACAGTATTTGCCAAAGAGCAATACAGTCTCCCACACTCCCTTTTGGGGCTATCTCTTGAGGGGAAAAAGAAATTTTTTTTAATACTCAAGCCATCCATCGGAATCTGATATGCCCCACAAGAGGAGCATGATCCCTTGCCAACATGTGGAGAATCCTGGGGTTACTGAGCTACTGTTCTTGATGGGCTATGTCATTTCCATTTGCTGGTTTTGAGCAGGAAAAATAATGAATATTACTATTCTATATACAGTAGTTTTTATCACTTGGTAAATAAGACTAAGTCAAACCATGCATTCACATTTCAAATTTTCTCTTGAACATGGTATATGTTACATATACTCACATCCTAATGGTCAAAGCAAGTATCATATCCAAGCCCAATTTAATGGATCAGGGATATATAATTCATTTACAGTGGAAGAAGAAGTGAATAATTGACAACAATAATACAGTCTACCACACTGTCTTTAACCAATGTTTCTGTTGTTAAATTTTGATTATTTATCAAATCAAGATTAAGCATAGTATTTCTAGTTTCTCATAAATAGGCATTCAACAAATATTTGCTGGATGTTTGCTAGAAGGAGGATACTCTGGTGGCATAGCTGTTAAGTGCTGTTGCTGCTAACCAAAAGGTCAGCAGTTCAAATCCACCAGGTTCTCCTTGGAAACTCTATGGGGCAGTTCTACTCTGTCCTATAGGGTCTCTATGAGTTGAAATCGACTTGACGGCAATGGATTTGGTTTTTTTTTTTGGTTGCTAGAAGGATTAATGGAAATATGCAGACTGCTTAATTCCCTTAATTCCTGGAAGTTCATAGATCTTCTGTGTTAAACCCTAAAAAACTTGTTGCCGTTGAAGTTCATAGATCTTCTGTGTTAAACCCTAAAAAACTTGTTGCCGTTGAGTTGATGTTTAGACACCTCTTAATCATAGTGGACATTGATTTCCATTGCCTGTGTCTTTATATATTGTTCTTCAATTTGAGAAGAAATTCTTTTTCACCATTTCTAAATTATGCTGTATTTGAACAACTTACAGTCCCTGTCAGGGACAGTCCTCTCCTTCCCCCCCCCCCCCCCCGAATTTTTCATATACAAAGAGATGAAGAAATGAATTTTAGGGTCAGGTAGATCTGGTAGTACATTTTGGCATTACTGCTTTTTAGCTTATGACTCTTGATAAGTTATCGGGCCTCTTTGAGCTTAGATTTTGTCATCTGGGAATTGAGTGAACTTCCTGTATAATGGAAACCCTGGTGGCATAGTGGTTAAGAGCTACAACTGCTAACCAAAATGGTCAGCAGTTCAAATCCACCAGGTGCTCCTTGGAAAATCTATGGGGCAGTTCTATTTTGTCCGATAGGGTCGGAATTGACTTGACCATGGTGGGTTTGGTTTTTTTTGGTTTACCTATATCATTGCATTGCTGTGAAGATAAAATGAGATTATTTGTAGGATACCTAGTGTATAATTGTAGCAAGAACTCAATAATGCCAGTTTCTCTTGCACAGCTGAAAGAGTAAATGGGATCAGCTATTTTTGTGAGGAACATATTGGGACATCAATTTAGAGCAGTATCATCAACTATGATAAAAATCTTGCAAAAATTTGAAAGTGTCACAGTTTCTTCTTTCTATCCCCAGAAATTGATTTAGAGAAATTTAGATCTCTTTTTAAATTCTTTTTCTGATATCCCAGAGGATAAATAATCCAGTAGAAAACTGCGAGTCTTTCCACAACTTTGAGGCAGAGCATCAGAGACAAGTAGATGGAGAGCCTTTTGGTTGTGGCCCCATGAAAAGAGATGGGAGTAGATAATCTTGAAGGTAGTTTGCAACTCCATAATTCCATGGAATATATATATATATATATATATATATATATATATATATACACATATATATATATATATATATATTTATAATTTACAAAGTACTCATTACTTTTTTAATGAATGTAATGCCAGATTAAGGCAAAACAGAAATCACTGTCACCAATTCATTCCTTGATGTAATGAGAGCTGTTTCAATTAATTCTTTGAATGCCAGTTTAAACAGAGAGAGTATCAATCACTCAGAATTGTCTTCTCCATCTTCTAATACTATCATTTATGCCTTAATTAAATGATGATTTAGTAATATCTTCACTATTTTGTGATTTTCAGCAGTATTTCTGAGGAAAGCATAGGTTCTACTCTAATTTTGAGTTCCATCCTTCTATTTCAAAATGTCAGGCCCAATGGAGCTTTAAAGGAACTCCAATTTCTTTTCCCCTACCACGTTATAGAAACATAGCACATCTACCTCTTAGGCATGAAACAGGGACGTTTTCTGTATGAGAAGTGGTATTGTTGTGCCTGTTACAGAATCAAATATAATATTCATTGTAGCAATTGGTGTTTTTGGAAAAAAAATACTCAAGTGTTTGCTCTAGAAAGCTGCTTGTGTTCTTTTAGTGACATAGAGAGCAGACACGGCAGAAAGGCAGAGAATATAGGAAAGCAAACATAATCCCACTGACAGGTTTTTGCTTGGGTGAATCTTTTGGTGTAACAAGAATTTCTCATCTGCTTGAAAAGCTGTAAACATGAGAGCTCATCATTTTTCTTATACTCCAGCAGGCAGTCTTAAAAAAGTCCATGGCTTCTTAGTGATTTATAGGAACAGCACAACAATTTATTTAGATAAATTCAGAGAGAGAGAGAGAGAGAACCAGAAATCAGGGGCAGAGTGGGTCTATGTTTCTGAAAAGGTAGGGCCATTTGTTTCTTCAGATTTTAGTAGAGATTCTCATCTACCGATTACTGAGATTATCCCATGAGCCATCTCTTGAGATGCCAGAACAACCAGACAAAAGCTGACCAGGAGAGGGAAGGGAAAAATGTATGTCCTCCCACTACTACAAAGTGGAAGGATGGAACAGTTCATATAACACAGTCTGTAAGGGAAAGGGCTAGGTATCAGGGCCTCCATCTTCCCAAATCAAAGCTTACAGCAGCAGCTGCCGAAACCCTTATTCTGACCCTCAGCTTTGAACTAGAGCCTACTTTTTACTTTGCAAAAGGTCCAGTGGAAAGATGACCCAAACTGGGGAGGCTAAAAAGGAACTGGGCTTGACGTGATACCTTTAAATATAAAAAATCTCTGAAGGAAATAAAGTTTATAACATTCTTAAAGTTTAGAAATTTTGGCATGTAGGATTCTGCCTTAAACTTTTGATATAAACCCTCTCTTGCCCTCTTTTCATTATAAATTCTTCCCTCTTTCTCATACTTTCATTCTCTTCTTGCTGAAGAAGAACTCTGGGTTCCTGCTACTGGCCCTCAAGGGCTCTTAGAATTTTAACTTCTTCCTGAAAAAGTCCAAAATGCAATCATTTGCTTCAAGGGATTTTGGAGAGCAGGGGCAGAAGGTAACTGGCACTTGTATTTCTCTGCTTCGCTTAGAAGAAATCCTCCAGATTTTATACATTCTGGGAATGGAACGTGTCTGTGAGAATTATCCTTCCAAAAAGCAGAGCTCTATTTTCTATCCCATGGAAAACATATTATAGATGAAGTGCTCAGGCGATGTGGCATAGAGAAAAAGAGTATCCAGTAGCAGAATCGTCAAACATTACACCTTACAGAGTTCTTCACGCATTGTAGAACTGAGATAGTCTCACCACAATGTTTGTTGGGAGAGGAACAGCCTGCTGCAGACAACAGGCTTCATCTCTGTACAGAAACAGATGACAGGCAGATGATGGGCACATGGACGACTATCCATGCTCCTTCCCTGCCACGTGTTTAAAACCTGGTTCTCAACTCCCCTTTCTAGGAAACCTTCTTTTCTTAATGCTACTTCATTATGATGACAACTTCATCTCACATTTTTAGTGTGGTTGTGCTCTCTTGACAACGTGTATCCGTTCATACATTGCTGGTTATTTTTCTAGTCAGTTTTTTTCCCTGCATATATGCTGTGGGTAACCAATTATTTTACGCCTTTTTGCAGATAGGAACCATATCTTTATTTGTTTTATCTCTCTTGTGGTTCCTAGGACAGTTCTCAGCACTGCAAAGTTGATGACTGAATGATAAGCAGAAACACTCGAACTCAGGAAGATGAACAAGGGAGCCTTTGGTCACATGACCTTATGGTGAGTTCATTTGTTGTCTAGATTGTCTGAATGTGACAGAAGTGCTGGCTTCTCTTTCAGGACGAGAACCAAAATAAGGAAGCAAGAGAGTAAGGAGAATGTGGGGAGAGGGGAAAGGGAGGAAAGCATGTGTTTCCAACCAGTCTCTTTCCATGTTTGTGCTATCTTTTGTCATGCCATCGGCACACGTATCTCTAAAACCCTTCCTTCTTTATCTTTTTACTCCTGTATTCTGAGGTACATAATGGATTGGGCTCTTTGTGTCAATTCCGGCTCCATCACTTACTGTCTGGCATTGTAAATTTTACTTAAGCTTTCTGTGCCTTGGTTTCCTCATTTAAAAATTGGGGAAGAAAATAGCACCTACTTATAGTGGCATCTTGAGGAGTAAATGAGTTAATATATGGAAAATTCCTAGAACATTGCTTGACATGTAGTTAAGTGTTCAATCATCATCAATATCAGTGTCATGATTTTGTTAAAAAGCAGGAAATAAATCCTGACCAGTGTGGCAATCAAAAGTTATCCCAGCTGATGGGGAAAATAGGCCTCTGGTGAGATGAGTAAAATATCACTAAACATATTCCTGACTTTCCTTCCTGATCTATCAATGAGATGGGAAATTTAGTCTTGACATTATCAGTATCTGGGCATCTTTTAACTCATAAGCAATAGTGGTAATGAAAATTGCTTTTCAACATAACATCTACCAAAGGAAGCTCTTAACCATTATTTTATCACCATCAACTTGTATTTATTAAAGCAGGGATTAGCACCAGATGGAGATCTTGTCTCCAGTTTATTATATAATTGAGTGAAATAAAATTTGCACTTGGGAAGAATGGAGAAGCATTTAAGAAGGCACAGCATTACTCATAGACAATACCAAAGGGATAAGATGTGCTGAGTTGTTTGCTTGAGGTAAAACACTGTTCAGCACAGAGAGAAGGTGTACTGCTATGGTTAAAAAAGAATAAATCTTTAGTCCAAAAATTACTTTGAGTTAATAGAGGCTATGGTAAAGCATATTGCATTGTAGTATTTACTGATTTGCCCGTATTCCTTAAGGATAATGTGTAAAAGTATTAAGAGAATAGCATCACCCTTTACATTTTTATCTTATATGTGAATCAGCAAGAATTTATTAGGTAAGTTTTGATGTCATGTATTAGAATATCATTGTAGCTTTAAAAAAAAAAACTCACAGATTCTTGGAAAGATTTGAAATATCAGAAGGTAGCTGAACAATGATAAGAAAAAATAAGAGGAAAGTGGTAAAAAATAAAAATTGTTTCATTTAAGTATACATATGGAATGGTAAAAAAAAATTAATTTTCATTTAAGTATACATTTATCCAGACAACAATATGCCATAAGACCACAGCATTCTACAAGCGCATTCTTAACTGAGGGAATCTTCACTCAATGGTTAGATATGGTTCAACTGACCCACTCAACCCTCTTCAGTAACCTAAAGAAAATTTTTTAATTCAGGACTTTATGAAGATGATAAAAGATCAGTTGAAGATAATTACTCTTGCATTGTGGAATAAGAATAGGATAGGTTATGTGATTAAACCTGAATGCCTACAGGTTTGTGTAGTTATTAGCTAAGTATGTTGTTGTGTGTCATGGAGTAGATTTGGGGTAGAACTGCTTCACCGGTTTCCTAGGCTGTAATCTCTATAGGAAGGAGCCCTGGTGACCAAGGGGCAGATTAACCAGTAAGCAAGGTACACATGGGTTTACATTAAGCCAAGTACTCATGAGTTTCCTTGTGTTTATTTACTAATCTGTAGTCCACAATTTCACATGAGTTTTACCATATCTTACCACATCTGCGACATGGTGAAAAACAGGTGAAATTGTGCACTATAGATTAGTAAATTAGCACAAATAAGCCTGTGTATACCTTGTTTATTAGATAATCTGTCTCTGCTAGTGATGCTGTGGTTGCAAGCTCAGTTGCTAACTGAAAGATCAGTGGTTTAAACCCAGCAGCCGTTCCATGGGAGAAAGATGTGGCAGTCTGCTTCCATAAAGATTACAGCCTGAAAACCCTATGAGGCAGTTCTACTCTGTCTTATAGGGTCACTATGAGTCGGAATCGACTCACGGCAATGGGTTTGATTAATTTTTACTGGAGTAGATGCCAGGTCTTTTCTCCCTTGGAGCTGCTGGTGGGTTCAAACCACCCACCTCTTGGTTAGCAGCCCAGGTTTAACCACTGCACCACCGGGGCTCCTTTAGCTAAGTATAGGATGCCTTTGTGAAATGTGTGTGTGTTGTGTGTTTGGGTATAACAGTTATAAATATCACATAGCAGCAAGGTTTTAGTTTTTAACTTTAATCTTGCCTTCCTAAAAAATTTATAAAAATTTTTAGGTAGGTTTGCCTAAGAGAACTATGTTTGATCAGAAATATGTCTGATCTTCCATTTGTTGTTTATTTTTGTGTACTGTGTAATCCCCCCCTCCCCATAACAGTGTTTAAAAAGTCTGTTCTTAATTTTATGGACCTCATAGGTGATTGTGGAGAATTCTCAGTTTCTTACTCTATGATTGCTCAAAATTACACATGTTTTCACAAAAGAAATCTCAACAAGTGTTTTTCTAAGGAAGTATTGGTGGAATGTGTCTAGTCCTGATGTTTTCATTATGGGAAGATTTAAAATTATTGATTCAATTTCTAAAATGAATAAGAATATTAAAACTTTCTTGAATCTGTTTATCTATTTATTTATTTATGCTTTTCTCTTTTTCTTTGATCAATGCCAATAGAAGATAGTCTATTTTATTACATTTTTTTAAATAACTACTATTGGCTTTGCTGATGTTCTCTATTATAACTTGTTTTCTACTTAATTTCTGCTCTCATTTTTATTTCCATCCTGAAACTCTCTTTGGCTTTATTCTGTGGTTTCCTTGTTACTTCTTAAATTAAATGCTTAGCTAATTTTTTTAAACTTGTCTTCTTTTCTAACGTAAACAATTAAGGCTAATTACGTTTTCTTCAAATTACCATTTTTGGCTTATCCCACGAGATTTCATATGTAGTATTTTAGTTGATGAACATTAGTAAGCATTGGGAATTTCCAACTTGATTTATTCCTTTTCTATGACTTATTTAGGTGTGTGTTTAGTTTTCTAACTATAAGGGGGTTTTTCAATTTATCTTCCTGTGATTGGCTTTAAACTCAATTATACTGAGGTCAGAGAATGCAGTCTGTATAAATCTCATTCCTCAAAAACTATTTCAATTACCTATTGAAATATAAAAATTATTTTAATATCTTGTAATTTAGTCAGAATTTCAGGTAGGACTTCTCTGGTTTTTTTTTTTTCTTCCCCATGTATCATCAATAGATGGACTAGTTGGAGGGTTCACGATGGCTTTATTCATGTATCTGTCACTTTGGTAAGGGTGGCTAGAAGATGGCTCAGCTGAGACCGTAGACCAGTGGGGCTAACATGTGGCCTCTTCAACTTGGTGGCCTTAGGGTAGTTTGGCTTCTCATCTTAAGGCTCAGGGTTCTAAGAGAAAGTGTTCTAGCAAAAGAGGAGAAATCTGCATGTTATTTCATAACTTTGCATTGAATATCATATAGTGTCATTTCCATTTTGATCCATAGGTCGAAGCAGTTACAGCCATTTCTAGATTCATGGGACTAAGACAAAGAACTCGTATCTTGATTGGAGGTGTGTCAAATAATTCATAGCCATGTTTTGAAACCACCATATGGTCTGTGTGGTGCATGACATAGTCAATTTTTAATAAATGTTTTATATGTTTGTGCCTAACAAATATGTATATCTTCTAATTGTTGGGTGACGTGGTCAATAAATGTTCATTAAATCAGGCTTATTAATTAGATTTTAAAGATATTCTATATTTTTGCTGTGTTTTATTCTGTTTAACCAATTTTGTTCTATCAATTTTTGCTTTATATACTTTGAGACCATTTTAGTAGGCACATACATTTAAGAATTATTATATTATTCAGTGAATTAGACTTTTTGTCACAATAATGTGACCATCTTAACCCTAGTAATGCTTTTAGTCTTCCATTATTATAATTACAGAACTTTGTTTTTATTAGATTTGTCAGGTATGTCTTATTACGTCTCTTTTAGATTTTCCATGGTTTTATATATAAGTTTTTCCATTCCTTTAGTTTCAACCTTATTTTAACCATTCTGTGTCCTTATGTGTTAATTGCTTCTTGAACACAGTGGCTATTTTGCAAGCTATATATATTTTAAAAATAATTAATAATAAAATATCCATCTTTTTAATGGTTCTTTTATCCATTTACATTTAATAGTGATTATTGATATATTTTGATTTATTTTCATGATCTTATTTTGTCCTTTTTGTTTCACTTTTTCTATACTCCATTTTTCTATATTGAGTTTTTTAAAATTATGGGTTTTTTTTTTCTAAATTCATTTTTCTTTCTTTAGTGTTTAAAAGTTATGTACTCTACGTTTTTTTTTAATGATTACCATTTTGAAATTTACCATGCATACTTAAGGAAGTCTAAAGTTAATCACCCTTCCCTAATAATACAAGTGCATTCATTCTCTTATCAGTAACTCCTATTGTGTTCTTTTACCATTCATTAAGTTTTTTATTTCAAAAATTAGATTTTTCATTCTAAAAGTTCTGTTTTGTTTCTCTAACTTGGTCATTTTTTGGTTCCTCTATTCATTGCTCATTTTCATGATTCCATCTTTTATTTCTTTAAACTTTTTCTACATAATTATACTACAGTCTTTATTGATAAATGCAATGTTTGAGAAACTTGGATTTTCTAAATTTATGACTTGTTATCATAGATCCTCTCTCATCCTGGTTTGTTATCTTGCATATTTGATAGAACTCAATTGATTGTGGCCTCATTTGTGTTTGATATTATTCTGCAAGAATCCTGAAGGCCTAAGTAGGGAAATTTTCCTCAAGTGAGGGGTTGCATTTGTTTCTGTCAAACAAATAGTGCTAAAGGTACTACCTACTTTGGACTGCGTTAGCTTTCCTAAAGAGTCCAGGTTTTAAGGTGAAAGTTTAAGGTGAAAGTTCAACAGCCACATCTGGTTTCTGGGACAAGATTTAGTCTCCAAATAGCAGGCCTGAATGTATAATTGTCTTCAGGGAATCTTTCTCTTTGGCTTACTACTCATCACTCTATATAAGGATTCACAGCTCATGTATTTTTGTTTTCTCATTTGTACTGTTGAAACTTTGGGAAATGATTGGAGGTTTCCATTACCTCCCATACGCCCGGCATTATATTGAAAAGTATTTCATCTCACTCACTCCAGAATCTATTTGGTCTCTAGTGGGGACACCCTTAGAGTATACAGTCCAAAATAAGAAGGATCTCCCGTTTTTTCAGAACAGGAACCCTATGACACACATTATTAAATTTTCCTTTGAATTACAGCTTGCAGCTTAATCCCTTTACACCCACTAATTTCAAAGAAGTTATGTCTTCTGCCTTCTGGTGTTTTCAGCAGAGCTCGAAAACTGAGAGAGTCTGTCACTTGAGACCATTCATTTGAGAGACCTTGGCTTCTCTAGGGAAAAGTATTGGTCAGTCTTTCAGAGAATATCTGGAAAAGCCAACCGAGGGCTTGCTAAACTAGTTGGGTAATTCCTCTGCTTCCAAGTCTCTAATTTTAAACAGAGTTTAATCAAGAACAGCAGAGTCTGAGGAAAGCTAACTTTCAGGTGTGCAGATGATGTTCCACCAAAGACAATCAAGGGAATTAATTAAGAGAATGATGAGCAGCCCCATACAGTATCCAAGAGTGTGCTCTGATGGACACATGGCTATGAAAAACCAATGCACAAGAAATAGGCTTCATCTTTGGTACAGGGTAAGGACTTCTGGAGATGAAGGCTAAGAAATTTCTAGTCAGGAGCTACCAATTGGTTAAGAACTAATAGAGTTTAAACTTGTTAAAATTTCCCCTTTTAACTCTAACAAAGTTAGGCCTATAGCTATTTTATTTGAAGCCTGAATTTGAGAGATACTTCCTCTGTGCAATGATTATTATACAACCTGGGTTTGAAGAAAAAAACATGTGTAGAAAATAATGCAATTAGCCTAGATACAAGCAAATAGCCAATTTCCAGGTGTGTTGAAAATTAATATAAAAGATTGTTCTACAGCAAGTCACATTCCATTAAAACAAAAGCATTAACAATAAAAATCTGTATAGTGAAAAATATTAGAATGCTTCAGCTGATATAAGACTTATTTCAAGAAATAATTGATACAATTAAGTTATAATACAGAAAAGTCCTGGCTGTCCTTTGGAATTTTTATTCCTTCATTTACCAAATATTTATTGAGTGCTTGCTTATGTGTAAGACACTGTTATAGGAGTTGGGGATACAGCTTTGAACAGATCAAAGTTTTCTCTCACAGACTTTTTATTGTAATGTCAGGAGACAGATAATAGACAAATATATACTATATCAGATAGTAATAAGTATTATAGAGAAAAATAAAACAGGATAATGAGAATGAGAACTGTTTGGGAGTATGTGTGTGAATGTATGTGTGTGTATGTATATATATATGTATGTCCACTTTTTAGATAAGCTTGTCTGGCAAAGCCTCCCTGATATGGTGAAATTGGAGCAGATACCTGAAGGAAGAAAGCGAACCTTACAGATATCTGAAATAGCAAGATTTAAGATTGAGGCAGTAAGAAGTATATAACCAAACCAAAACCAAACCCATTGCTGTCCAGTTGATTCCGACTCATACCAACCCTATAGGACAGAGTAGAACTGCCCCATAGGGTTTCCAAGAAGCGGCCAGGGGATCTGAACTGCTGATCTTTTGATTAGCAGCTGAGCTCTTAACCATTGTACAACCAGGGCTCCAGGAAGTAAATAGTATATCCAAAGTAAAACCCACTGCTGTTGAATTGATTCTAACTCATAGCGACCCTACAGAACGGAATAGAACTGCCCATAGGGTTTTAAAGGCTTTAAATCTTTAAGGAAACGGACTGCCACATCTTTCTCCCTTGGAGCAGCTGGTGGATTTGAACCACCTGTCTTTTAGTTAGCAGCCAAGTGCTTTAACCACTGCACCACCAGGGCTTTTATAAACCAAGAAACCAAACCCATTGCCATCGAGTCAATTCCGACTCAAAGCAACCCTATGGGGCGGAGTAGAACTGTCCCATAGGGTTTCTAAGGAGCAGCAGGTAAATTTGAACTACTGACCTTTTGGTTAGCAGCCAAACTCTTAACCACCAGGCCACCAGGGCTTCAGGGTTTCTATTTAGTATATATATTCCCTAAAATGGAAGCATGTTTGATACATTCAAGAACAGCTCTAGTAGAGGGTAAGGGTGCAGGTTCTATTTTCTATCAGAAAGGTAGTTGTTGTTCTTAGTTGTAGTCAAGCTGATTCTGACTCATGGTGACCCTATGTGTTACAGAATAGAGTTGCTCCATAAGGTTTTCTTGGTTGTAATCCTAACGGAAGCAGATCGCCAGGTCTGTCTTCCGTTGTACCACTGGTGGGTTTTTGAATTGTCAACCTTTAGGTTAGCAATCAAGCACAAACTGTTTGTGCTACCACCTAGAGACCTCCAGAGAGGTAATGGTGGGCTATTTATTCCATAGTACTGGTGTAATTTTCATAGAAATTCTAAGAAATAACAGTATTATTGCAATGAAACTCTCCAGAGATTTAAAATATATATTATATAGATTATGATCTTTACTTGAGTATTGGTTGATCACTATGTACCTATGCTAAGAGTTTTAAGATTTGGTTCCTGTATACAAAGAATTCACAATATAATTATGGAGGCAACTGTTTTGGTCTCAGTATTGAACAGTCATCCCTTTTCTTTTCTAAAATAATCCTGTTTGGAATGTTTGGTTTTTTTTGGCTAACTAATGTCACCACTTTTTCATCCATCGGTCTTGATGGGTGAGTGGTTTTATGTTTTGATGATTTCCTTCTGTCTGTCTCTTTTATACCTCTCTACCAAGAGGTTGTAGAGAAATAACTTTCACCAAAGTCTTCTGTAATAAAGAGATTTTTATCATGACATATGAGAAAAGAAAATGGGAAATTGGCTGCAAACACTCAGGCTATAAACAGCCCAAAGTCCAAAGTACAATCTCTAAGTGTTTTTATACTATTTTTGACAGGTACTGACTCATTATGGGTGAATTACTTACAGACTACGATTGGTTAAAGAAAAGACAAAGGACTAAGACTATGACCGGGTGAACTATTCTTGTTTTTCTTTTCTAACAATGTGGTCTCTTGGCTCAGGGATCCTGGGTCTGTCATATGATGGTTGTTTTCTGTTTGTTATGTGGGCTATGTATGACATTGGGTAGATCTTTAACTCACTTCCTGGGGTAAATTGTTATTTAGTTTTTGTACACACATCCACTGTCCATTGAACCGGTTAGAGCACTCTGTCCCACTTCTTTGATGTAGGTTTTTTTTTTTTCTATTGCTTTAAGCTTTTCATATTCTGACAGACAAGTTGGCCTTTTGTAGTTATGGCCTGCTGTGGTTAGGTTAACCCTTTATCATGTCAGAGAAAACTTTTGGATGCTCTTCCAATTCTCTGTGGGCTGCAGGAGACATGAGGATCTACTTCAATTTTATTTGTCTAAATATTTTCTTCTATCACCCAGGGATTTGTGTAAGAAATTCCCCTGTGGGTTCTATCATCTCAGACCTCCCTACCTCCTCCCCTACCCAAAACTTATATTAGAAGCTAGGAAACAGGGACATCTCTTTGGCAACTCACTTCTCTTCTTTCAGATCCTCCTTCACCTTCAGACCTAATCAGCCTCTAGGAGTGGGTTAGCATGAGTTATCAGCCAGTTTTTTTTTCCAATTTTGTATTTATGTACTAAACTTTACCCTAATTCCATCAGTATTTGCATTTGACATCCTAAGTCAAAGTTTTGAAACATAGGCCCTTTTCTTTATCCAAAAGCGTAGCGGTTAAGATTTAAAAATTTTGGCTTTCTAAAGTATTGTTTCTTCCAATCTCAAAGCTTACTTAGAAACTCGAAAGCCAAGAAATTACCTTTTGTTCTTTGTTTTTGGCTGTGTAGGCTCTATCCTGAGGTGATAAGCTTGGAGTGCTTTGACCTGAAGGTTGAGTTTTAATTGGGAACAAAGAACTTACCTGTTAGCATATGTAAACCTTATCCTGTAATATAATAAATCAACTGAATAAGTGAGTTATAGATGTGGTGCAATTAATGAGAACTGTTTTCATAAACTACATACAAAACACCTCCATTCAGCATACACATCTCTGCACTTCTAAATTCAAGTTGGGACTTTAAAAAAAAAATTCGTTCACACAGGCAACAAATACTCACTGGATTTTGTCCATGTGTACGATACTGCAAGAGAAAAATAAAGATGACTAAAAATGGTTGCTATTCTAATAAGAAAAACGAAGCAATTTACCAATGCCTAGGAGGCTCCTAAGCCCTGAAATCATTCTAGCCTAGGAGACATGATTGAATTTGGCAATTGACGTAGCTTGTCTTTGGTGTCCTCTCATTGCCAAACACAGTTACCTCTTTTGGAATTCATCTTATTTGACCTTCAATTTTTGTATTTATTTTACCTCTTTGTTTTCTAATATTATTTAGTTGAAAATGACATATAAATCTACATTTCCAGCCTGGATCCCTCCCCTGAGCTACAGATCTGAGTATTCCTCTACAGGTACTTTTGCTTGGATATCTCACAGGTACCTCAAATACAAATGAATAAAATTGAACTACTTTTTTTTTCTAAATCTGCACCTTTTCCTATTTTTTTTAATTGTTGTAATTAAATGAAGTTTACGTTTCAAGTTAGTCTCCCATACAAATTTTTTTTTTTACATACATTGTTATGAGACCCCAACTGCTCACCTCGTTCTGCGATAACACACTCCTCCCCTCTGCCCCTGATTCCCCATGAACATTCAACCAGCTCCTAACTCTCTCTGCCTTCTCCTCTCACCTCTGGACAGAAGCTGCCCCTTTGGTCTCTTGTATCTACGTGACTAAGAGGCACATTCCTCACGAGTATCACTTTATGTCCCACAGTTCAGTCCAATCCCTGTCTGAAGAGTTGGCCTCGGAAATTGTTTTAGTTCTGGGGTGATAGAGAGTCCACGGGCCTAGCTTTCCAGGGTGCCTCCAGTCTCAGTCAGACCATTAAGTCTGGTCTTCTTACTAGAATTTGAGTTCTGCATCCCATCGTTCTACTCCTCTATCGGGGGCCCTCTGTTGTGTTCCCTGTCAGGACGTTCATTGGTGGTAGCCAGGCACCATCTAGTTCTTCTGGTCTCAGGCTGATGAAGTCTCTGGTTTATGTGGCCCATTCTGTCTCTTGGGCCAATCTTTCCTTGTGTTTTTGGTGTTCATCGTTATCCTTTACTCCAAATGGTTGGGACCAATTAATGCATCTTAGGTGGCTGCTTGCAAGCTTTTAAGACCCCAGATGCCACTCACCAAAGTAGGATGCTGAACATTTTCTTAACAAGCTGTGTTATGCCAATTGACCTAGATGTCCCCTGAAAGCATGGTCCCCAGACCCCTCATCTCTGCTACTCTGTCTTTCAGAGTATTTGATTGTATTGAGGAAACTTGTTAGCTTTGGTTTAGTCCAGTTGTGCTGACTTCCCCTGTGCTGACAGTGTGTGCTGTCCTTCCCTTCACCTAAGATGATTCTTATCTACTATCTAGTTAGTGAATAACCCTCACCCACCCTCCTAACCATCAAAGAATGTTTTCTTCTGTGTTTAAACCTTTTCTTGAGTTCTTATAATAGTGCTGTTATACAGTATTTGTCCTTCTGTGACTGACTAAATTCACTCAGCATAAGTTCCAGCTTTCCTATATATTTTTTTATAATTTATTTTATTTGTTGTTGTGGTTGAAAGTATACATAGAAAAACCTGTACCAAATCAACAGTTTCTACACGTACCATTTAGTGGCATTGATTACATTCCTCGAATTGTGAAACCATCCTCACTCTCTTTTCTGAGTTGTTCCTCCCCCATTAACATAAACTCAGTACCCCTCAAGGTTCCTATCTAATTTTTCCAGTTGCTGTTGTCAATATGATCCTATATAGTTAGACCTTAGAAGAGCATACTGCTCAAGGCAGACATTCTTTGCTAGTCAAGTCAAATTATTGTTTGGTTTTAAGACTTTAGGGAATATTTTTGTTTAAGGTTTAAAGATTATCTCAGGGAAATAGTTTTCTATATACTTTTATTTGCAGTAAATGACACTGCCGTTCACAAAGTCAATCCAACAGGACACCTTGTGTATTATCTTTGTTATCACCATTTCCCTCACCTTCTGCATATATAATCAGGTTCCACCAATTTTACAGCTTTGATAGCCCTCATATTTTTATGTCATTCTATTCAGTGCTACTACCTTAGATCAGGTCTTTATTATCTTCCTTTGATTAAGCAGGAGAATTCTTGCAAATTTCTTAACTTCTTTCCCTCTAAATGTCACTCTCACATTACTTATGCAGTTTTCCTGGTTAAGATGCAGTCTTTTCTAAAACACATCAGTGTCTTCCTTGCCACATTCAGGGTAAAATGAAAATGTCTTTGGCTAATAAAGAAGACCCTTCACTAAATATCACACAAATGCTCCTCAACATTAATATGCTTAAAATTACTCATGGAGCTTGTTAACTGTGCAAATTCTAGAGTCTAAGTTTGAGAGATCCTGGTTTGCTGGGTCTGGGGTTATGCCCCATAATTTGCATTTTTAACAAGCTTCCCCAGGTTATACTGATGTTGGAGTCTCCAGAGCCTCCTTTGGAAAGCATTGCCTTAGACTGTATTCGTTTCCTAGGGCTGCTTTAACAAAGCACCACAAATTGGGTGACTTATACGAACAGACTTTTATTGTCTCACAGTTCTGGAGGCTAGGATTCTGAAATCAGGGTGTTAGCTATGTTGATTCCTTCTGCGGCTTTCAGTTAAAGTCTGTTCCATGTCTCTCTCCTTGTATTTGGTGACAACCAGCAATCCTTGTGTTCCTTGGCTTGTAGCTCCATTGTATACCTTTGTCATCACATGGTCATTTTTCCTCTGTGTCTATATCTCTTCTCTTTTATAAGGATACCACTCATATTGGATTAGGACTCACCCTATTCCAGTGTGACCTCATGGTAACTGATAACATCTTCAAAGATCCAATTTCCAAATAAAGTCACATTCACAGGTTCAAGGTATTAAGATGCCAACATATCTTATTGGGGGGAACAATTCAATCCATAACAGACAGTAAACACCATGGAGTCAGTCAGGGTCTATCTTCTTCCCTGTTGTTCTCGCAGAATCTAGCACAGGCTGTAATCCCTAGGAGGCTCTCAGTTCTCATTTACTGAATGAATGAATCTAGACCGTGTCTCTTTCCAACCTCATTTATGATTTGCTGTCAGCTGCAATGCCTCAGCAAAACAAAACATGCCAGTCTGTTTCCCTTCTCATACCTCTGCACATAGCATACACTGGCTAAACTACCCCACAGTGAAGACTCTAGAAAAGTCAGGGGCTGTACATAATTTTTCTAATGCATTTTTAGCACAACATAAAAGTCAGGTTGCATGATAAAAGTAAGTTTAAGATTGAGTTTACGATAAACTGTTAGAAAAACAAAGTTAGCAATCAATGAGAGAAGAAACACCCATATCTTAAAAGATATTTATGTATGTGTTTCTGTGACCCATTATTTGCTTTGATATTTAAACAAAATTTTCTTGTTTAGCTTTTAAAAGTAGAGACATATGTAATTTAATATGAAGGCATTTTTTTTAATTAAAATATATGGGTTTCCATGGCTATAAATCTGTGTGATAAGCTTTAGCAGTGATCCAAATCTAGAAATTTCATAAAAGCGTACATCTCATAGCTCAGATACAAAAACATATCACTTTAATTCCTGGCTTATGACATGATATTGTACGTCTCTCCATGATCTGGTCCCTGATTTCCTGCATAGCTTCATATAACCAGGTCACTTCTTTGCCAACTGTTAATGGATTGAATTGTGTCCCCCCAAAATATGTGTCAACTTAGCTAGGCCAAGATTCCCAGTATTGTGTGGTTACCCTCCATTTTGTGATCTGGTGTAATTTTTCTATGTGTTGTAAATCCTGACCTCTAGGATGTTAATGAGGTGGGATTAGAAGCAGTTATATTAATGATGCAGGACATAATCTACAGGATTAGGTCATATCTTGAGTTCATCTCTTTTGAGATATAAAAAAGAGAAGTGAGCAGAGAGGAGTGGGACCCCTTACCACCAAGAAAGAAGAGCCAGGAATGGAGCACATCTTTTGGATCCAGGGTCCCTGTGCTGAGAAACTCCTAGACCCAAAAGAAGATTGATGACGAAGATCTTTCCCCAGAGCCAACAGAGAGAGAAAACCTTCCACTGGAGCTGGTGCCCTGAATTAGGGCTTCTAACCTCCTAAACTGTGAGAGAATAAACTTTTGTTTGTTAAAGCCATCCACTTGTGGTATTTCTGTTATAGCAGCACTAGATAACTAAGACACCAACCAAAATCCAAATGAAATCCATTGCTGTCGAGTCAATCCCCACTTATTGTACCCCTATAGGACAGGGTAGAACTGCCCCATAGGGTTATCAAGCCTGTAAATCTTCAAAGAAGCAGACTGCCACATGTGTCTCCAGCAGAGCAGCTGGTGGGTTCAAATTGATGACCTTTTGGGTAGCAGCTGAGCACTTAACAACTGTGGCACTGCGGCTCACTCACTTGTTTGTCAGGATACCAAAATACATCTAGTTGTCATGTCATTTTACGCTGTGCTTAACTGTGGCAGTTTCTCAGACATATCCTGTTTTTGATGAACTTCAAAATTTTAGGGAGTACGGGCCAGGTATTTTGTACATTGCTCCATTATTGGAATTTGTCTGCTATTTCTTTTATGATAAGACTGGAGTTATAGGCTATTGTGAGATGGACCATGGTGGTAAAGTGCCATTTTCATCACATCATATCAAGGGTACATACTATCAACATGACTTATCACTGTGGATATTGACCTTGATCCCTTGACTGAGGTAGTGTTTGTCAGGTTTCTTCACCGTAAAGTTACTCTTTTTATCCCCCTTTTCCATACTGTGCTCTTTGGAAGGAAGTTTCTTTGTGCAACCCACACCTAAGTAGTGGGAGTTAGACTGCTTCTCCTTGAGGGCAGAGTATCTACATTGATTATTTGGAATTCTTTGGTAAGAATATTTATCTCATCTTCCCCACTTATTTATATATTCAATCATTTATTTATTTCAGTATGGACTCATTATTATTTATTTTATACCTTGGATTATAATAAAATACTATTTTATTTTTTTGCTCAAATTGTCCATCTTTGGTCATTAGGAGCTCTTTTAGTTGGCTGCCGTACTCTTTTGACATATTTCATCGATGTGTGTGTCTGTGTATTTAGTACTTCCTTACTTTCTGGCACTACAGTGCAGTAGGATCATCTTGAATATTTGAATTTCTCCATTTCTCCAAGATCCCTGCTTCCTTTTATTGGTATTAGAAACCAAGATCTGGGTACTAGATTTGTTCATTGCTGCTGGGATATTTTTTCTTTTAGACACTCTCAGCTAACAGAGCAAAAATATAGTAACTCATATATATAACTCATAAATATAGTTTATAGTAACTCATATATATAACTCATAAATATAGTAACCCATAAATGTAGTAACACATAAATATTTATATAGGTAACCATCTGTATCTATATTAAGCTGAACATAAGTTCATATTGATGTCTCTGACTCTAATCCATTACCATATCGATCATTCTAGCCTCCTGTCTATCCTTGTTTACTTGTAAGCTCACAGTCTAACAGTCAGAAACCTACACCCCCCTATTTACCATCCATTTACTTAATCGTTCCATTCCAGTATATATGTGCGGTAATATCAGAATCATTAACCCATAACCCCATGGGAAAGAATTTTACCAATTAGAATATAGTGCTTATGTACAGTTCCTTTTGCCTTTAGTTTTACAAACTCCACAGGTTTCCAAAGTTACTAAGTCAGCATCTTTTCCCCCCGCCCCCTTCAGTGAGGTTGTGTCATATCTTTGTAATAAAGTTATATTCTCCTATCGCGGTCTGCATTCCTTCCTGAGATTCCCTGACTTCCTAAAAGATATTAAAAAAAAAAAAAAAAAAAAAAACAACCTTGCATGCATTAAGGTTTATTCTTTTTCATGTAAAGTTCTACAGGTTTTGACAAATGCATAATGCCTTGTCTTGATCATTACATATTATACAGGATAATTTTACCACCCTAAAAATCCCCTGTGCTCCAGCTATTCCTTTCAGGAATCAGTCATTATGTCCACAGTCACTTTACTTTCTTTCTCCTTTGCTCTCAGCTCCCATCTAGTTTTTAAAAGCACATTATCTTTAAATCTTTTCTGGAGATTCTCCCTTTTGTCTACTCTCTGCCCTAAATTGATCTATAGGTAGTCCTGGTGATTGGCAGGACATTGAGATCTTATAACGTTGCTTCACTGTGGTTTCAAAATTGACTTAATAATGAAAACATGCTCACTTGTCTAGTATCTTTCATTTAGTACCTTACAGTACTTTACCAATTAAACAAACGTACAAAGCTGGCTGAATAATTTTATAGATGGTTATAGATAGGTGAAACAGAGAACCTTTTCCAAGGTCACAGAAAACTGTCCAAATCATAGCCATAGAAAGAGTATTTCCTTTCCTTACACCATCTACTCAGACAAGGTTTTCTCTTACTACACTGAATGAGGAAAAAATAAAATCCTATTTCCTCACCTCCCTCCTCCCTGGGAATCAGGTATATTTGGGATGCAAGAATCTTGGATAGAACTCCCTAAATTTGAGAATCTCTTGAATGACACAGCTTTAACCCAATCTGGCTTCTGGTATTTAGGAAAGCAACATATAATCTGTGTCTCTGTAGGGGACCTAAGGACTCACATGCATTTTTCCCCAATGTTGTCTGCCTATTTTTGCCCAAAGACATAGTAACTATTTTAGGTAGCTTCATACTGTGACAAGGCTTGTGCTATGTAAATGAAATGAAGATATTCTAGGCTGAATTAACTGATGATTTTTAAGGCAGGACAATTTGGAGGAGAATATCTAAGCAATTTGGGCAGAATTTAAAACTTCCTTTACAATATTGACTTTAGCACCCGCTTGAGAGTCTATTTTTTTCTCAGCTGACAGTCTTATTTTCTTTCTTAATCAGTCTAATACTTAGTTATTTACACGGTGCTAATTATCTGATTGAAGTGTAGGTCTGCTGATTTGAACTTTTCCTTTCAAAGACAAAGCATTAGTGTTGATAGATTATGACAAGTACTTCCTCTGACACAATTTAAATGTACTTTCTAATACACAGAAGGTGTAACTATGAGATATGTTCTGCATAATGAAAAATAAAATAAATTATTAAAATTAAAAATGAGTAAATCGTATTAAATCAAAATGAATAAGTCTTATTAGCTTATAAAATATACTTTAGTAGAAATAGATTTATCATGGAAATTTAAAAATCATAAAAATTTTATATTCAGGAAAAATATAAACATTCCTTGAAAACATTATCCTTACACAGATGCATATAGAACTGTTAACATTGTACACAGAAAACATTATTTTAAAAAAAAGCAAAATAAATAATTTACTATGCCCAAAACTGCTTTCATCTGCTTCTCTAGCCATGCAGACCCCAAATATTTTCCTGATTTCCTAACTTTGTCATTGGTAACAAGATTCTGCCAAAAACCAAGCTGAAGACATCAGTATCAACTTTGACTTCTACTGTACTTCTTATATCTTATCAGATGCCACATTTTGTAAATTTTCCTTCATAGTGTCTTGAATCTCTAAAGGTGCTGCTCCACAGTTTTTGTTTAGGGCCCTGTGAAAGAGCTTTTTCTCCCTGTCCCAGTATGTCTTACATAATGCTGACAAATCAATCTATGTAAAGCATTATTCAGTCATAATCTCTGTGTACTCTGTTGATAGTTTCCCTCATTCCTACTGAATTATGTACCCTCAACTGTACTGTTCAAGATTTTTTTTACACCTTATACCACTAGCTCCAGGAAAACAGGACTATTTGCTGTTTCCTGATCTTGCCTCTCCCCACGCTGTACCCCAACTTTCTTATCTTTATTCCAGTGTTAACTAGACTGTATTTGGGCCCTGGTGGCACAGTGGTTAAACATTTGGCTGTTAACCAAAAGGTCAGCAGTTTAAATCCACCAGCCACTCCTTGGAAACCCTATGGGGCAGTTCTTCTCTGTCCTATAGGGTTACTATGAGCCGGAATCGACTTGATGGCAATGGGTTTGTTATTTATTTATTTTTGTCCAATGATGCACTCTAAAATAGGATGGCAGTCATACCATGATTAAATACATTCAGGGTACATAATCTGTGTCCTTCTTGGTGAGTCACAATGCATACTCACGCATGAAAACCTGCAATGTCCTGAAATAAAGAAACTTCTTGAGCTTTGACCAGCCTTCTCAAGCTCATTAGATCATAGAGTACTTTTCAGTGCCAACAATTCCTTAATATGACATGTACTTTTGTGCTTTCATAAGCACCTAGCAAAATCCTAAATCTTCTTCAAAGCTTATCTCAAAAGTCCTTCTTCCAAAAATCTCATCTTGAATCCCCATCTAGCATAAACTCTCTTTGCTTAAACTTTTGTAGCATGTTTTTTTTACCTTTCGTATATGCATACCTTAAGATACACCTGAACCACACCATGGTCTTTTCAGTAGCCCCATATGAATATGAAAGCTGGGCAGTGAAAAGGGAAGATAGAAAAAGAATTGATGCATTAGAATTGTGGTGTTGGCAAAGAATATTGAGTATATGATGGCCTGGCAGAGGAACTAACAATCAGTCTTAGAAGAAATATAACCAGGATACTACTTAGAAGTGAGGATGGCAAGATTTTGGCTTGCTTCTTTTGGACACTTCGTCAGGAATGACCAATCATTAAAAAGGACATTATGTTTGGTAAAGCAGAGGGCCAGCAGAAATGATGCTTGTTTGGTAAAGTAGTGTGCCAGCGAAAATGATGTAAACCCTCAATGAGATGAATTGACACGATAACCCTAACAATGGCCTCAGACATACCAATGATCATGAAGATGGCACAGGACCTGGCAACGTTCGTTCTGTTATTCATAAGGTTGCCATGAGTCTGAGCTAAATGTACAGCAACTAACAGCAACTCTTGACTTTTCTTCCCTATTTTGTATATTGGTCTTAACCACTGGACTAAACTGTAAATTTCCTGAAGACAATGACCATGTCTTATTTATCTCAATATCATTTCTAGGAACTAACACTGTTGTGCATGGTAAGAGTTCAATAAATATTTATTGTGTTGAACTTTATAATAATAGTAGCATGTATTTATATAACTTTTGAAATACATTATTTCATTTGTTCCTTATCACTCTAGAAGCTAGGAAGGGATTATCACTATTATATTTGAGAACTGAAACTGATATAATTCCTTGTCCTTATGTTAAAAAACACTGGATACAGATATACTTTCCTGTCCTAATGTTGAAAACAAGCAATAAGTAATTTAGCTGCTTACTCCAGAATATACTCAGTCTTTAGAAGCTAAAACTATGGACAAACTAAAAGAGTTTGTTTATCAAGACTACCAGGTTGTTCAACATGACTCCCCTTAAGACCTTCACATTAATGATATGAAGCTATAGTGAGAAACTTGGACAATGTCAGAAAATGAGGTTTGAAAACCCCTAAGATTTTCAACATAACATTGTCTGACTTACTTGCTTTGAACAGATCATCAGGAGAGATTAATCACTAGAGGAAGATGTCAGGTTTGGTGAAGTAGAGGGCTAACAAAGGTGAGGGAGACTATTGGTGAAATAGACTGGTACAATAGCTGCAATGTTGGGCTTGAACATAATGGCAGTTGTGAGGATGAGGTAGGACTGGGCAGTGTTTCATTCTGTTGTACACCAGGTCTCCGTGAGTAAGAGTCAACTTGACAGCAGCTAACAACAACAATATCATAGTGATAAATAGTCTTTAGTTGGTGCTTCATCTGTTCAGGGATAATAAGGACAAGAGATAATTTTTAAATGGTCTTTATACTAATTTTGATAAAAAGAATTTAAACATTTGTAGCCCTCATAAATTTCATTTCAGTCTAGAAGTGGCCTTATGACAGCTGTTAATTTATTCCCCATTCACCAGAACTACTGATCTTTTCCTGCTGTGTCTATATCAGACTAGTTCAAGGTATGATTCTAGGAAAGTGTGCTTGTTCAGAAAATCTAAACTATTTTCTCCAGAGGGTTGTTCTTATATCTGGACTGGGGTATCCAGAGAATCTGGACAGCTCATTTTCTCCACATCATGCCATGGTCTCCAGAATTAGCTTTCTCAATAGCAAAAGTAAAAAAGGGCAAAGAAAAAAAAAATGAGGGAAAAGGACTCTAAGGAAGGACGTAAATGACATATAACCAGATGCAATGTGAGGACCTTGTTTGGATCTTAATTCAAACAAACTAATCCTAAGAATCACATATAAGACAGTCAAAAAATTTGAATGAAAAGTGAATATTTAATGACATTGTATTAGTTATCTATGTCAAGTAAAAAAATTACCCTAAAACATAGGGCTTAAAATAATAAATATTTATTATCTCACAGTTTAGCTGTTAGTTCAGTTTTTGAATCTGAGCATGACTTATCTGGGATCTTTTAACTCAAAGTTCCTCACAGGCTGAAAACACAGAGGTTTTACTCAAAGAAGTTCTTACAGACTTGTTTATGTGGATGTTGGTAGGTCTTAACATTTGTCTGGCTGCTGCCCAGAGTCACCAATTCTTGTCACATAGTCCTCTCCATAGGATTATTCACAATATGGCAGCTTGCCTCTCCCAGAGTGAGGGCTCCAAAAAAGAGAGAATGAGGGAGGAGGGAAGGACGGAAAGGGAGAGAGATAGAGACAGAGTGACAGAGAGAGAGAGAGAGATTCATTGACAAGATTAAAGCCACAGTCTCTTTGTAACCTAATCTAAGAGTGATATCTAATGACTTTTGTCAGGATCCACTCACTAGAAATGAGATTAGTTACTAGGTTTAGCCCGCATTCAAGGGGAGGAGATTACAGCAAGAGCTTGGATCCCAGGAAGCAGGGTTTATTGGGGCCCATCTTAGAAAGCTGCCTAACACAGATATTAAATAATTATTGTTAATTTTTCTTTAGGTATGATAATGATATTGTGATTATGTTAAAAAAGAGTTCTTATTTATTTTTTATTGATACATACTGAGTTATTTATGGATGAAATGATGTTAAGTCTAAGGTTTGCTTCAAAATAATCTTTAAGTGTTGGGAAATTTGATGGGGATAGAGATGAAATAAGTGGGGCCAAGATTTGTTGATCACTGTAGCTAGATGTATAGAACATAGAGATTCATTATATATTTCCCTCTGCTTTTGGGTTTGTATGAAATTTTCTTTAAGAACTTTTTTTTTTAACTAAAGATATTTTGGTTCCTATTTACAATATTCCTGTGTTTATAACACAACAGGTCTTATCTGGGTCAAAGAAAAACAGCAGTTTATTTAATGTGCCCCCTAAACCTCAACAGTAATCAAATAAACACGACTTGCTTTATAATTGATCTCCATATGAAATTGCTTTATATCTCTTCAATGAATGCTAAGTCCAGAAATTTCTGATATTCCAGCTGATTTATGTTGGAGTCTAATCTTTGTTAATAAAATTTCTATGGCTAACTGTCATAGCAACTTAAGATGACTACCCTATATTAAAAGCCCCCTGAGGCTTGAATACTCAGGGTGATGTCATCTAAGAAGAAAATTCACCAAATGGTAGTATAATTATTCCCCAGACCCACTCCAAGTAATTATAAAACTCTGGTCTATTAAATTTAAATGCTAGCAATAAAAAGTGTCTGCTTCCTTTAGTCTAAAGAAGTTTGGACATAACATTTAAAGAATGTTCCTTTTAAAAGTGTTTATTTGGTTGAGGTGGAAATAGACCCATATGTTTTTATTCTTCAATTCACTTTATTCAGTAGATAGTGAAGATATGATGCTTGTTAATACTCTTTGTTTTCTACCGGAGTATATAAAGTGACTTGTCTCATAACACAGAGGAACTAATACCTGAAGTATTAGATTAATAAATGAAAATAAGTATAAAGCATACAAATATGAGTTTTACTAATTGCTGTCAAGATATATTAAAGTTTGGCTATGAAGATAACAGTCATAAAGAGATAAATAGTGAAATAAGGTCAAGAAAATTTACTAAATGGAGATAGACCTAGCAAATGACACAGGGTTTTGAAGGAAGATAGAAAATGACTGTGATTTGTACTATCAAGGAACGGTTTCTTTGAGGAGGTGGGAATTGAAAGAGTAAGATCCAGAAATATAAAGACAGCAAAGAGAAAGAACTAAGTGTCCTTTCCTCTTTTCTTCATAGTCTACCATTTCATTCTGGGGTATGTGTGTGTAGAAGGGTTTTTCTTAAGATGCTGAATGTGCCTTTTTAATTGAAAATAGGAAATGTAAGCATACAAGACTGTCTTTTTTAACTTAAGACCTCCATAAAGTTGATAAACCTCTCTGAGTAACTCTTTTGTGTGGAATTTCTACTGTAACTAGACGGAAGTACTCACTCCATACTTGCTCCATCCCTTTGAACAAATCTTGTTTTTCGAGGAATATCTGTCATCTTTTGTATACATTTTTGGAACTTGCCCGCCTTTACAATATTCCTCAAGTTCTCTATGAAGATTTCCCTCATCTCTCTATTAATGGTCATATTTCTTCTATTACCTTCCATTGAACTCCCTGTCTGTGTCAAACATTTATTTGGCAATATATTCAGTATTGGTGGGTGTGTCTTTTTTCTATGAGTATTTTTTTAAGTGTGCATGTTGTTATTTATTATAATTTTTTTACATAGATAATTCTTTTTTGTGTACTTTAGATGAAGGTTTATAGAACAGAATAGTTTCTCATTAAACAGTTAGTACACATATTGCCCTATGGTAATGGTTATCAACCCCACGACATGTCAACACTGTCTTTTCTTTCTTTGAGTAGTTTTATTACCTCCTTGGATCACAAGTAAGTTTCTTGAGAGCCTAGACTAAGTCTCTTATTTTTGTGTTCCTAAAAGACCTTCTGAATAATTGATTCTCAGTACAGATGTGTTGAAATAAAATGATGTGCAAAGTCATGAACTTTAAGATTTACTGACTGAGTTTTATTCTACTGCTCAGTGTGTGCATGTGTAGCCTGTTTAGTGATGTGTACTGAACTGTTTTGTATGGCTTCTGTTCAGCTTCTTGGGGAGGATGTGTTAGCTATTAGCTCATTTCTTGAAGAGCTGTTTCCTAAGAAATCTCACAGGCTTTCCAGAACAGCATAAAACTGAAACACTTTTAGCCTTCTTTTCTCTCAGTATATTGTAGGTACTTATTGTTGTGTCTCAATCTAATTGCCATGGTGCTTTTTCTGGAGTTGCCTTGTGAATGAACAGCCTGAGGTGTTTGAGCAAAAATGGTGCAGTCCAGTGGGGCAGACGTGATACCAGAGGCATGTTATCAAATTGACCTTTAAGTGTTCTTTCAGAATATTGCATAAAGGAATCAATTAAGGTAATTTAGTAATAACTTGGGAGGCCTGGTGGCACAGTAATTAAGAGCTCAGATGCTCAGGTATGCAGGGATGGCTCAACATTAGAAATACAATCAGTGTAATCCATCCCATAAATAAAACAAAAGACAAGAACCGTAGGATCTTATCAATTGCAGAAAAGGCATTTGACAAAGTCCAACACCCATTCATGATAAAAACTCTCAGCAAAACAGGAATAGAAGGGAAATTCCTCAACATAATTAAGGGCATTTATACAAAGCCAATAGTCAACATCATCCTAAATGGAGAGAGTCTGGAATCATTCCCCTTGAGAATGGGAACCAGACAAGGATACCCTTTATCACCACTCTTATTCAACATTGTGCTGGAGGTCCTAGCCAGAGCAATTAGGCTAGAAAAAGAAATAAAGGACATCCAAATTGGTAAGGAAGATGTCGAAGTATCTCTATTTGCAGATGATATGATCTTATATACAGAAAACCCCAAAGAATTCACAAGAAAACTACTGGAACTAATAGAAGATTTCAGCAAAGTATCAAAATGCGAGATAAACATACAAAAATGAGTTGGATTCCTCTACACCAACAAAGAGAACTTCCAAGAGGAAATCACCAAATCAATACAATTTGCAATAGCCCCCAAGAAGATAGAATACTTAGGAATAAATATAATCAGAGATGTAAAAGACCTATACAATGAAAACTACAAGACACTACTGCAAGAAACCAAAAGAGACCTGCGTAAGTGGAAAAACATACCTTGCTCATGAATAGGAAGATTCAACATTGTGAAAATGTCAACTCTATCCAAAGCGATCTATAGATGCAATGCAATCCCTATCCAAATTCCAACGACATCTTTTAATGAGATGGAGAAACAAATCACCAACTTCATATGGAGAGGGAAGAGGCCCCGGGTAAGTAAAGCATTACTCAAGAAGAAGAACAAAGCGGAAAGCCTCACGCTACCTGATTTTAGAACCTATTATACAGCCATGTGAGTCAAAACAGCCTGGTACTGGTACAACAACAGAAACATAGACCAACAGAACAGAATTGAGAATCTAGACGTAAATTCATCCATCTATGAGCAGCTAATATCTGGCAAAGGCCCAAAGTCTGTTAATTGGGGAAAAGATGGTCTCTTTAACAAATGGTGCTGGCATAACTGGATATCTATCTGCCAAAAAGTGAAACAAGACCCGTACCTCACACCACGCACAAAAACTGACTCAAAATGGATCAAAGACCCAAATATAAAATCTAAAACAATGAAGATCATGGAAGAAAAAATAGAGACAATGCTAGGAGCCCTAATACATGGCATAAACAGAATACAAACTGTAAGTTACAATGCACAAACATCAGAAAAGAAACTAGATAACTGGGAGCTCCTAAAAATCAAATACTTATGCTCATCAAAAGACTTCAGAAAAGAGTAAAAAGACAGCCTACAGACTGGGAAAAATTTTTTGGCTGTGACAAATCCGATTAGCGTCTAATTTCTAAAATCTAGAAGATACTGCAAAACCTCAACAACAAAAAGACAAATAACCCAATTAAAAAATGGCAAAAGATATGAACAGGCACTTCACCAAAGAAGACATTCAGGCGGCTAACAGACACATGAGGAAATGCTCACGATCATTAGCCATTAGAGAAATGCAAATCAAAACTACAATGAGATACCATCTCACTCCAACAAGGCTATCATTAATCCAAAAAACACAAAATAAGAAATGTTGAAGAGATTTTGGAGAGACTGGAACATTTATACACTGCTGGTGGGAGTGTCAAATGATACAAGCACTTTGGAAATTGATTTGGTGCTTCCTTGAAAAGCTAGAAATAGAAGTACCATACCATCCAGCAGTCTCGCTCCTTGTAATATATCCTAGAGAAATAAGAGCTGTCACACGAGTAGATATATGCACACTCATGTTCATTACAGCAGTGTTCACGATAGCAAAGAGATGGAAACAACCAAAGTGCCCATCAATGGATGAATGGATAAACAAATTATGGTATATTCATATAGTGGAATACTACAGAACAATAAAGAACAACGATGAATCTGTGAAACATCTTATAACATGGATGAATCTGGAAGGCATTATGCTGAGTGAATTTAGTCCGTTGCAAAAGGACAAATACTGTATGAAATCACTATTATAAGAACTCAAGAAAAAGGTTTAAACACAGAAGAAGACGTTCTTTGAGGGTTACAAGGCTGGGGAGGAAGGGAGAGTGGTATTCACTAACCAGATAGTAGTAGACAAGAATTATCTTAGGTGAAAGGAAGGACAACACACACTACAGGGGAAGTCAGCACAACCAAACTAAACCAAAGCTAAGAAGTTTCCTGAATAAAACCAAACACTAGGAGGGATAGAGTAGCAGGGGCGGGTGTCTGGGGACTATGGTTTCAGGGGACATCTAGGACAACTGTCATAATGAAGTTTATTAAGAAAATGTTCTGCATGCCACTTTGGTGAGTGGCATCTGGGGTCTTAAAAGCTAGCAAGCGGCCATCTAAGGTGCATCAATTGGTCCCAACCCACCTGCAGCAAAGGAGAATGAACAACACCAAAGACACAAGGAAAATATTAGCTCAAGAGACAGAAAAGGCCTCATAAACCAGAGACTGCATCAGCCTGAGACCAGAAGAGCTAGATGGTACCTGGCTACCACCAATGACCACCCTGACATGGAACACAATGGAACGTTCCTGACGGAGCAGGAGAAAAGTGGAGTGCAGAACTCAAATTCTAGTAAAAAGACCAGACTTAATGGTTTGATTGAGACTGAAGGGATCCCAGAAGACATGGCCCCTGGACTCTCTGTTAGCCCAAAACTAAAACCATTCCCAAGGCCAGTTCTTCAGACAAAGATTAGACTAGACTATGGGATATAAAATGATACTTGTGAAGAGTGTGCTTCTTAGCTCATGTAGATACATAAGACTAAAAGGGCAGCTTCTGTCTGGAGGTGAGATGAGAAGGCAGAGAGGGTCAAGAGCTGGTTGAATGGACACGGGCAACCTGGGGTGGAAAGGAAGAGTGTGCTATCACAGTATGGGGAGAACACCTAGGGGTACATAACAATGTATATATAAATTTTTGTATGAGAAACTGACTTGAATTGTAAACTTTCACTTAAAGCACAATTAAAAAAAAAACAAAAAAGAAAAAGAGCTCAGTTGCTAACCATAAAGTCAGCAGTTCAAATCAACCAGCTGTTCCTTGGAAGCCCTACGGTGGGCAATTCTACTCTGTCCTATAGGGTTGCTATGAGTCAGAGTTGACCGGACAGCAATGGATTTGTTTTAGTAATAAGTTGAATACATCTGAATGTTTGTTAATTCTTTTTTAAAAGATTAATATTTGGAGAGTATATGTTGATATATATACTCTGGGTGGAGCAGGCAATTAGCGATTGGCTGCTAACCTAAAAGGTTGGCAGTTCAAACCCACCTAGCAGTGCTGCATGAGATAGGCCTGGCAATCTGCTTCTGTAAAGGTCACAGCCAAGAAAACTCTATGGAGTCGTTCTACTCTGTAATACATAGGGTTGCTATGAGTTGGAATCATCTGTATGACAATGGATTTGATTTAGTTTTATGTTGATACAGCATTTCTGTATCAACTCTATAAGTTAAAATATGTTTCCTGTAAGTTGTTCACTTTTCCTGTAGGAAAACATTAAAGCATGCTCTATGGACTTCCGGGTCACCAAGGAGATTATCAGACAGTTATTGACACTCCTCCTTTGAACAGAAAATAAAATCAAAGCAAAACAAACATAAAAGACAAACAAACAGCAAAAATAAAACCAACCAGAATTTAAAAAGAGAGAAAAAAGGAAAACAATACAGACGGTTAAGATTAAGTATAAAAATTTTTTTTTTAAATTCTCGTATCCTAGGAGGAATTTTCACTAACAAAGCTTAAATGGCCCACTGAAAGTTCCATTATATAGGAAGAGGGTGACTTTCTAAATACTCCTGCGATATACCATTACTTCTAAGATACTGGATTTTTACCAGCTAGAAGTAAAGCCATCCCCGAACTCCAATCACGTAGCTTTCTGTGGGACGTAGAGCTGTTTTATCACTGTCAGTTTGTTCATTTGTACCTTTCCTTGTAATGAAATATGGCCGCGGGGAAGAGGTCCAATATAGCCTAATTCTATATGAAAAATCTGCTGTTGAAAGAGCTGAAAACAGGAAATATCAAGGCATGCATTCTGGAAGTTGTAGTTTTTATGCACTTATGGCAAAAAATATATTACTACTCTTGTAGCAATATCAGATACCATGTATTGAATACTTATTATGTGCCAGGCACTCTGCTAAATGTTTCACATATACGATTCTTTTTAATTCTCATAATAACACTGCAAGAAATATATTATTTTATCTACCTTACAAATGATGGGAATGAGCAACAAAGATTAAGTCATGTGCTCATGATTGTATAGCTTACAAAAGGTATAATCAGTACAACCCACTTCTGCCTGATTCCAATGTGTCTATTTCTAATTACTTTTAGGATAGTTCAAATGTTTGAGAAATAAATTCATCTTTATAGAGTCAGATAATCATGTACTAGGACCAGGATGTAAATGACTCTTAAAAATATTGGAAATTTGTTCAGGGACTCAGCAAAGTAACTGTCTTCAAATGGTTTGCACGTGGCTGATAACCAAAAGGTTGTCAGTTCGAACCCACCCAGTAGCTCTGCAAAAGAAAAGATCTGGAAATCTGCTTCTGTAAAGACTACAACCAAGAAAATCCTATTGAGCAGTTCTACTCTGTAATACACGTGGTCACCATGAGTTGGAATCTACTGGACAGCACAAGACAATAACAATAAAGTATTCTAACAGCAGTCAGGTCTGTAATGAGGGACACCTAGACAAATCCACTCATTTGTTTACGGGCAAAAATCGAAGTCTGAGTACAGAGCTGTCCTTTCAATAATGAATAAGTAGGAAATAAAACTAAATAAGTTAATATAAATGCTATGAAAATATTCTTAGACATTAAAGGAAATCACTGAGCTCAAGCTGTTTGGAAAAACAAAAAGGAGCTTTATTCTTTCCACTTTTTCCGTGGTTAGGGGAGGCTTAGAGAATGGCCAAGAAGCTCCCCTAGGGTTGGTAGAACCTCAGGTAGACATCTCCAAGCCAGAAGGCTAAAGCAACCCTAATGAGAAGACCCAAACTGAGGATGAGCGCTCACATGAGTAATCATCCAGGGATGACTTGAGGCTTGCAGCCTGTGAAGGCTTTTCAGGTGCTCACCTATCTTCTTGAAGCCTTCCACATCTTTATATATGTAAGAAGTGACTTTCCAGGAATTCACACAGAATAGTTATGTTGGCACAGCAGGGCTTGATTCAGATTCTTCTCCAAGGTCATGGAGGCCTCTGTGGCACTAGGTTATTCCAGTCATCCTGGGATAACATATGAACCTCTTGAGAAAGGGTACAGTTGTTACGAATATTTTGCAGCTTCAGGAAACACTCTGACTTCGCTTTTGTTTTTGTCTTGGTTGTGTGCCTATGAGCTGATTGAACTTGTGGAGTGGTTATGACAGATTTCTGTTTTATCAGATCACAAGTATCAGTGTCCTCTGGGCGATGAGGTTGAAATAGAAGTTTAGGGAGAGGAAGATATAGGAGGCCCTCAGGCATCCAGACAAGTGCATTGCATGAGAGTTTCACTCCAAGGCGAATCTAACAGCTCAGTCAACTTTCTCATCTGGATTTTGAATTAAAGCCCTCCATGAGGCAAGGATGCAGAGGCCTGAATATAACTCTTAATATAGAGTGTTATTTCAAATAGGCTGCTGGGCTAACCAGGATGCTTATATACTTATTGATGCAAGTTGTGTCATAAATCAATGCTCAAACAAACAAAACCAGTCAAACATTTACATGTAATGATAGTTACTATGTAATAATTGACAACATCCTAAAGTTAGAAGAAACCTCAAACTTTGTTCAAAATTTAAATATTACACTTATTCAGTGGAATATTGAGATTTTGTTGAAAATGTTCATGTTTTCAAAGACTATTTAATAACCTGAAAAATGCTCTTGGTAACTAAAAAACAAATTTCTAAACAAATTCAATTTTATATTAAGATTTACATTTATTTATAAATATACATGCAGAGGAAGAGAATGGAATTAATGAATTAAAATGTTATTTGTGGAATTTGTTATGGGTGATTTTCCCCACTATCTTATACATTAATTATTTCAGAATTTTCTTGAGGAGCATGCATAACTTGTGAAATCAGAAACAAAACAATGCGAAATAAACCAAGAAACACATTTCATATAAGAAGAATAAAAACTTTGCAAGACAACATCATGTATTTGTAAGACAGTTCTTGCAAATAGTCTTCTTCTCTTATATTGCAGAATATTATGTAGAAAGAAAAATAGGATGAAACCATAAAAGCCAGGCTCCTGATTGAAAATTTGCAGGTTTTTCGTTGCCTGACCTTTACATTTACATAACACTTTGCATTCCACCTTATGTCAATAGATTCTGTTAAACACCCTGTGAGGTTAACAGGTTAAGTATTATTATCTCCAGTTCCTATATGTGAGATGATTGAGGCCCAGAGAGGTTAAGTGACTTGCCCAAAGCAACACAGTTAGAAAGTAATAAAACCAAGGTAAAAACCTACATCTTCTCTTCTAATCACGTGCTTTTTTATTCCATTACTCCAAACTATTGTGGGGAAAATTAGAAAAAAGAAGACAGTGATTATAGCCTCCTGAAAGCTATTTGAGTGAGCTTCTATTAATGCCAGATAGCTTTGAAGCCATTGATTGCCCCTGTGAGATGATGAGATAGCGCCACACAGAACTTGGCCATCGTTACCATGTGATTTTCCATTAAGAAGAAAAACAAACTTATCCCAACGTAGTGGTCATAACCTGAAGGGTTCACACAGGCTATCAGCTGCATACAAATCAGGGAAGATGAATCATTTATCTGTGTGAGCAGACTGCAGTTTTTCGGAAGTGGTCTTTCATACTTGTGGACTAGCTATTTTATTTTTCATGCCATGGATGTTGTCATTTGTGAATTAGGTTTAATTTGTTTTTAACTCTTGGGAAAATTTGTTCCAGAATCTTCAGTGAGCAATCACTACCCATGATACAAAATAGAAAAGTATATTGTGAGAACTGGACAACTTCGAGAAGTTCATTAGGAAGACTGCTGTGGAAAGTATAAAAAGCTCTAGACTTAAAGATCTGTGATCAGTAACTCAAGCTGATGGACCAGCTCTCTAATAATGTTCAGCAAGTCATCACTCCTCAGCTTCCTAATTCACAAAACGGGGCTGCTAGTCTCTACCTTACAGAGTAGTGAGGATTAAAATGACATAACACATAGCAAAGGGTCTAGCTCTGTAACAAGTTACAGATTTGCCATATACATTTTTGTTTGTTTTGCTTCAACTTCATGATATACAAACAGTTTACTAGGATAACATTAACTAGATATGTAAAGAGTCCCTCTAAGCACCTTACTGTGACAAAGGGTGACTTCATGAAGGAAATGGGAGCGGTGCAGTGCCATGTAATATGCCACATGATATACCTCTAAAAACTGGCCACTAAGGAGGACATGAAGGAGCTACATGAAAAATGCTGTTGCATGCCTGCTAATGGCAACTGGTTGGGTAGTACCGCTAATTTTAATCCAAAGGGTAAGAAGTAATCTTTATCAAGTATACTGTATAGAAAATGCAAAGGACATATCCACCACATTCTACTTCTGTATTTTAATCGTAAAGCAAGTTGCAGCTGTCAGAAAGCAAAACGGGCTTGACTATTTTATTGACAATAAAAACTTTATCTAGTGCAAATTACAAAAAATAATATGTGAACTGCATACTTGAAATCAAGTAAGATCTGGATGGATTTTACTAATGACTTTCTTCTTGGTTACCTCTTGGCATACTTTTTTTGACCTATTTAAAAGCTGAATTAGTTTTAGTGTAGTATTTTTTTATAAAATATGTTTTTATTCTCCAAGTTTTTACCTCACAGTCGATTGGATATAAATTCTGGCCCAAATACGTGGCCCACAGTTTCACCTCTTTAAATTCCTCATCAATTCAGTCACTGTTTCACCAACTCTGGATTTTTATCCTGTTAGTGATGTCTCCAGATCCCAGGCACTCTACCTTTTATTTTTAAGTGATGCACTTATCATAATTTAGCTTAAGTAGCTCCCTGTGTGTCATAAATGAAATGATTTGATGACCATGGATGTCATGCTCAGCAATCATTCATACATTCCTCCCTAAGATATTTAGAAACTGTTAACCAAAAATTGAAATTACAGGTGATTGTCAATTTCTCACATGCATCAATTGCTCATATGCAAGTTCCTGTTGAAGTTGAAGAAAATTAAAACAAGTCCAAGAGAGCCAAAGTACAACCTTGAGTGCATCCCACCTAAATTTAGAGTCCATCTCAAGAATAGATTTAGAGCACTGAACACTAATGACTGAAGATCAGACAAGTTGTGGGATGATATCAAGCACATAATACACGAAGAAAGCAAAGGTCATTAAAAAGACAGGGAAGAAAGAAAAGACCAAAATAGAAGTCAGAAGAGACTATGAAACTTGTCCTTGAATGTAGAGTGACTAAAGCAAGGAAGAAGTGATGATGTAAAAGAGATAAACAGATTTCAAAGAGTGGCTGGAGAATAAAAAGTAAAGTATTATAAAACGTGCAAAGACCTGGAGTTAGAAAACCAACGGAAAGAATACAATCAGCATTCCTCATGCTGAAAATACTGAAGAAAAAATTCAAGCCTCGAGTTGCAATATTGAAGGACACTGTCTTAGTCATCTAGTGATGCTGTAACAGAAATACCACAAGTGGATAGCTTTAACAAAAAAAAAATGTATTTCTGCACAGTAAAGTAGGCTAAAAGTCCAAATTCAGGCCGTCAGCTCCAGGGGAAGGCTTTCTCTCTCTTTTGGCCTTCTCATGAATCTTCTCCCAGACTAGGAGCTTCTCCGTGAAGGGACCCTGGGTCTGAAGGATCCACGCTGCTCCCAGCACTGCTTTTCTTGGTGGTATGAGTTCCCCTCTCTCTGCTCACTTCCTTTTCCTTTATATCTCTTGAGAGATAAAATGTGGTGCAAGCCACACCCCAGGGAAACTCCCTTTACATTGGATCAGGGATGTGACCTGGGCAAGTGTGTTACAATCCCATCCTAATCCTCTTTAACATATAATTACAATCACAAAATGGAGAACAACCACACAGTAGTGGGAATCGTGGCCTACCCAAGTTGACACTTATTTTGGGGGGACATAATTCAATCCATGACAGATACTATGGGCAAAATATTGAATGACACAGGAATTTAGATAGTTACTTCCATCAAAAGAAGATGGAAGTAATACACAGAGTCACTGTACCAAAAAAATTGGACGACGTTCAACCATTTCAGGAGGTAGCATTTGATCAAGAACCGATGGTATTGAAGGAAGAAGTCCAAGCTGCACTGAAGATGTTGGCAAATAACAAACCAAAAACACCAAACCCACTGCCATCGAGTCAATTCTGACTCATAGTGACCCTGTGGGACAGAGTAGAACTCACCATACGGTTTCCAAGGAGTGACTGGTGGATTTGAACTGTTGACCTTTTGGTTAGAAGAATGCTTAACCACTACACCACTTGGGTTCCAGGAATTGATGGAATACCAACTGAGATGTTTCAACAAACAGATGTAGTGCTGGAAGCACGTACTCTTCTATGCCAAAAAATTTGGAAGACACTTCCTGGTCAAGTGACTGGAAGAGATCTGTATTTGTACCCATTCTAAAGAAAGGTGATCTAACGAAATGCAGTAATTATCAAACAATATGATTAATATCACAAGTAAATTTTTGCTGAAGATAATTAAAAAATGGTTGCAGCAGTTCATTGGCAGGGAATTGCCAGAAATTCAGGCCAGATTCTGAAGAGGACTTGGAACAAGGGATATCATTGCTGATATCAGATGGATCTTGGCTGAAAGCAGAGAATACCAGAAAGATGTTTACCTGTGTTTTATTGACAGTGCAAAGGCATTCAACTGTGTAGATCATAACAAATTATGGATAACATTGCAAAGAATAGGAATTCCAGAACACTTAATTGTGCTCTTGTGGAACCTGTGTATAGACCAAGAGATAGTTCCATAAAACAAGTGGATACTGCATGGTTTAAAATCAGGAAATGTGTGTTTCAGGGTTATATCCTCTCACCATACTTATTCAATCTGTATGCTGCACAAATAATCTGAAAAGCTGGATTATATGAAGAAGAATACAGCATCAGGATTGGAAGTAGACTCATTAACAATTTACGATACGCAGATGACACAACCTTGCTTGCTGAAAGCAAAGAGGACTTGAAGCGAAGAGGTCTTGAAGATCAAAGACTATAGCCTTCAGTGTGGATTGCACCTCAACATACAGGAAACAAAAATCCTAACAACTGCACCAGTAAGTGATAGGATAAATGGAGAAAATATTGAAGTTGTAAAGGATTTCATTTTACTTGGATCCACAGTCAATACCCATGAAAGCAGCAGTCAAGAAATCAAACGACATATTGCATTGGGCAAATCTGCTGCAAACAACCTCCAGTGCTGCATCCATTTGTTGAAACATCTCAATTAGTATTCTGTCAATTCCTGGAGCCTTGTTTTTCGTCAATACCTTCAGTGTAGCTTGAACTTCTTCCTTCAGTACCATCGATTCTTGATCGTATGCTACCTCCTGAAATGGTTGAATGTCGTCCAATTTTTTTGGTAGAGCGACTCTGTGTATTTCTTCCATCTTCTTTTATGGAAGTAATTATCAAAATTTCTGTGTCATTCAGTATTTTGTCTGTAGTATCTGTCATGGATTGAATTGTGTCCCCCCCAAAATACGTGTCAACTTGGTTAGGCCATGATTCCCAATATTGTGTGGTTGTTCTCCATTTTGTGATTGTAATTTTATGTTAAAGAGGATTAGGATGGGATTGTAACACACTTGCCCAGGTCACATCCCTGATCCAATGTAAAGGGAGTTTCCCTGGGGTGTGGCTTGCACCACATTTTATCTCTCAAGAGATATAAAGGAAAAGGAAGTGAGCAGAGAGAGGGGAACTCATACTACCAAGAAAAGCAGTGCTGGGAGCAGCGTGGATCCTTCGGACCCAGAGTCCCTTCACGGAGAAGCTCCTAGTCTGGGAGAAGATTCATGAGAAGGCCAAAAGAGAGAGAAAGCCTTCCCCTGGAGCTGATGGCCTGAATTTGGACTTTTAGCCTACTTTTCTGTGAGGAAATACATTTTTTTTCGTTAAAGCTATCCACTTGTGGTATTTCTGTTACAGCATCACTAGATGACTAAGACAGTGTCCTTCAATATTGCAACTTGAGGCTTGAATTTTTTCTAATATGCAGCTAACCAATAATCCACCCCTATGCAAGTCCTTTTTAAAATAAAAAAGACCTCTTTAAAGTGTTAAAAAGCATAGATGTTATTTAAGGACTAAGGTGAACCTGACCCAAGCCATGGTATTTTCAGTTGCTTCACATGTGTGCAATAGTTGGACAGTAAATAAGGAAGACCAAAGAAGAATTGATGTCTTTGAATTATGGTCCTGGCAAAGAACATTGAATATACCATGGACTGTCAGGAGAATAAACAAATCTATCTTGGAAGAAGTACAGCCAGAATGCACTGAGCACTATGTTGGAGCCCTGGTTGCACAGTGGTTAAGAGCTTCAGCTGCTAACCAAAAAGGTCAGCAGTTGGAATCCATCAGCTGCTCATTGGAAAGCCTATGAGGCAGTTCTACTCTGTCCTAAAAGGTCACTATGAGTCGGAATCGACTTGACAGCAACAGAGCACTATGTCTAGTGGCTACTTGGATGTTTGTATCCCTTTGCATGTGCATATGGCCTGCCTCTGTGCTCTAGGTTCATGGACTCACTACTCACTTATTTAATGGATATCTGTTGAGTCCTTCTATATATGAGGCAGAGTTCCTGGCACTAAGAACATATAAAGCAGAAATTAGTGGCTTCACAGAGCATGTATTCTAGTGAGGGTGACAGAAAATAGGGAAGCATATAGACATAGCATATTAGGAAAGGATTCATGTTAATATTTTCAAATCCAGTGAATATGACCACATATGCATGACACTTGCCTCAAAAAATAATTTTTATTGATGAGGAAATATTTGAAAATCCCAAAGTAAAATAAAATAAAATTAAAAAATCATGTTAAAATTCTACTATTGTCATCTCCAGGAACAGCTAGCTCAACTGGCATAACATAGTTTATAAAAGAAAATGGTCTACATTTTACTTTGGGGTGTAGCCTCTGGGGTCTTAAAAGCTTGTGTGTGGCCATCTAAGATACTGTACTGGTCTCACCCCATCTGGAGCAAGGGAGAATGAAGAAAACCCAAGACACAAGGGAAAGATTAGCCCAAAGGACTAATGGACCACAGCTACCACAGCCTCCACCAAACTGAGTCCAGCACAACTAGATGGTGCCTGGCTACCACCACTGACTGCTCTAACTGGGATCACAGTAGAGGGTCGTGGATGGAGCTGGAGAAAAATGTAAAACAAAATTCTAACTCACAAGAAAAGACCAGACTTACTGGCCTGACAGAGACTGGAGAAACCCTGAGAGTATGGCCCCCGGCCACCCTTTTAGCTCAGAAATGAAGTCACTCCTGAGGTTTACCCTTCAGCCAAAGATTAGACAGGCCCATAAAACAAAATGAGACTAAAGGGGCACACCAGCTCAGGGCAAGGACTAGAAGGCAGGAGGGGACAGGAAAGCTGGTAATAAGAAACCTAAGGTCGAGAAGGGGAGAGTGTTGACATGTCGTGGGGTTGGTAACCAATGTCACAAAACAATATGTGCACTAATTGTTTAGTGAGAAGTTAGTTTATTCTGTAAAACTTCATGTAAAGTATAATAAAAAAAAGAATTCTTAAATATTTATATTATACTTTGACTCACTGATTTCACTTTTAGAAATACATTGTAAGAATATAAACATTCATGTAATGCTAAAGTGCTTTTTCACTATTAATACAATAGTATTAAATGTCCTGGAAATGCCCCCAACTCCTTCCCCAAGACTGCATGTGCAATGTGTATTTTCTGTCAGTGATACAGTTGCACAGCTCACGTTTTATCTCCTCCAAAGGCGTTTTCCTGACTCCTCACATCTCAGCCTGTCTTGAGTCCTCCTCTTATAACATCCATTAGTAAGAAGTGAGGGCAGATATAGTCTTATTTATCTTTGGAACCCTAATAACTGGCACAATCCTTGGAACAAAGTATTTCTTAAACGAATGAAAATAAAACTACATCTTGTCTCCTCAGATTAGGACAGCTATATGTCATATTAGTTTACGTATAAATTATTCTTCCACTGAGATTCATTGCTGCTATTTTATTTTTTAATTAAAAAATAGGCCTCCTGTTTTTAAAAATAAATACCTGAAGGGATTCTTGAGAAAAAAAAATTCTACCATTGTCAATATGTAAAAACCTATCTCTATTCTATTAGGAAACAGATGGCATCATTTAGGGTTTGTCACCATCCAATATCTTGAGTATTTGTATGGATAACTCTGGTTTTGGTCACTACCTTATTGTCCATGGTATAATCAAGCAGGTTCTTTTTCTATGGCTTCTAATTGACCCTGAATTTCTACAGAGTTGTTACAAAAATATTCATGCAGTGGAAGCCTCATTAAAAAAACATGTGACATAATCTTCAAAGCCGACCATTTCCAGAGCAACTTGAATTTGGATGCCTGTTTAAAATAACAAAATCAACAAAACTGCTAATGAGTTTATCGTCATTAAATGAACTTCACCAAATGTTAGTTTCATGACAGCAGCTAATCTGATAGATATTGATCCTGGGGCAGTGTTAGGATTGGGTTTATAATCATCAATGTAAATATTATCAATATTTCAAAGGCTTGGGAAGGTCAGGATTAAGTGAGGATAAGGAAGCCTAAACCGAGCCATAAAAATATCTTCTTTATAACAAGGTCCCCATAACAGGACCTTGCCTTGACTTTCTTGGAATGTCTGGGGAAACATCAGAATAAATTGTGCTATTAGGACTTCATAAAAAATCTCATTTGTTGCTTAAGTTTGGACATTATCCAGCTGAGTAGAAGAGAATGTAGACTTATTAAGCTCTCTGCTTTTGCATTCTTTCCCATTGAATGTCATAATGGATGGGCCAACAATTCGGGAACAAACACTACAAACACTGGCAGAAATCCTGTGTCCCATAAGTCATTTGGGCTGTTTGTGAGTGTGTGTCTGTGGGGGGCAGGGGGCTGAGTACCAAAAAAAATCTAGATTTTGGTAAGAAGGAGGAAGGGTTAACAGATTGTAGGTAAACAATAGAACTGGCTGCATACTCCAAATTAAAATTTAAGCCATAATACATTTTGTTTGCATAGACTACTAATAGTTGCTTTGAAATGTAATAAATTGTCCTGCAGGGTCAGCATAACAATCTAGTTGGCATAATTTAGACTTCGTTGTATTCATGATGTGTTTGCTGGAGTTGTGAATAGGGTTTTGCTATTGTTGGGTAAACACCACTAGTTGAGTCTTTTCTTCAAAGCATATAGATACCCTAACAAAGGCGCCCATGCAAGGACGTGCAACAAAATAACATAGCAGCTGCACTATTTAGAAACGTGAGAGGAAAAATAATCACCTAACTCAGAAGAAGCCTGAAGCTTTTTCTTATTATACTACTTTATTAGTCCTTTATCATTTAGAATTTTTTTTTTTTAATTTGGACCTTGGAAACGTCCGTGGGGAACACATGAATCAATGTATTCTGACTCCAGTGACTTAAAAGCATCTCATTTACCTTAATTATACCTGCCAATATCGTTTTTGTTCTATTGCTGTTCATTATGCAACGATGAAATATATGGTTTAGTCACTGTAGATGTTTCTAATTTAAAAGACAAGGTGCACAAAGCCAAGTTTGATGATTTGCTGCTTTGACTTGAGATTTTCTGCTATTCTGTTTCCTCTTCCTCCCTTTCCCAGTGTCTCTGGGCACTAAATTGGGATTCAGACCGGGTTCATGTTACTAAGAACAATCTTTAACTATTCATTCTTATGTCTTGATATCTGAAGTTGTAATGAGTAGTTTGAGGTTATAATGGTGTCACTCATGAGAATTATAGTATCAGGGCCAGGACAAAAGGTTGAGAAATATTAAATTCCTGTGCCACAAAGAACCAGCATTAATGAAGATATCTCTGCTTGCAAAATAAACTAAATTTGATCTATCTAGACTGTAGTTTTTGTTTTTGTTTTTCACATTGTTGTTCTAAATGCTGATCCTTTCACATTTTTTAAGACTTGGAGTGAGCCATCTCCTCACTGCCAGGGAAAACCAGGTGAGTCACCCAGTGCAGAGCAGAGTGTGATACTACAGCTGACTGCCACACCTGCTGTGATTTCCTCTGGGCATGGTGGCTTCCTGGTTGCACAAACTGGCCTACTGTGTCACACAAAATAATGTCTTCCCCCTCGGGCCACCTACATATTTGTCACCTCTGTAACCGTTACAAGCTGTATTTATGTAGGGTATGTGCTTTTACTTCTTGCTTTGTAATGTGTCTCACATATATAGAGCTGTAAAACAAGGTTCCAGTGTATTCCTTGGTAATTTTTATTTTTCTTCTGTTGAAGCCATTTGAGGCAGCTGATGGTCTCTTTCCAGCTCAAATGCAGAGCTCAGAAAAATAATAGTTTATAACATTCCCGTGGTACTTTTTGTAGTAATTTTTTTTCTTGGTACTTAATTTTTTCCTTTCCTGGGTAACAGTTTTTTCTTTTTACTGTAGCATACAACTGTAGATACTTGGCTGTCTCGTTTTTGATTTACTACCATACACTGTTCTACTGCTGCAACATGTATGAACAATAAATTTTCTTGTAAATGGAGGACTTCAAGGCTAGGACGCTGTCAAACTTATATTTTCAGAGCTCTTGAAATATTTTCCACTTAGCAGCCTCTTTGCGTTACTTGGAAAGCTTTTATTGGGCATATCAGTCAAAAGGATGACTCTAACCAAAGAAGGAACAATTTGAGGCTGTTTTTGAAATTAATATAAACTTAATAGGCTTTAATAATTTGCACTGGAAGAGTGTGAGAAGGACAAATATTTTGCCTCCGTTGACATAGTTTATGTCAAGGGAGATAATCACATATCATATGTTCAGATTTTATCTATCTTGTAAATTTCAAAGCTATCATATCCATTGTTAATTACTCCATTTTGAGCTGAAGGTTATAGGAATAAACTATGAGAGTAGTGACGACAAGATGACATCCAGGTGAGTGTGTGTGTTTGTGTATAAACCCAAAGCCTGCATTACATAGTTATGTTTCCTTGTCTGTCAAAAAGATTGGGATAAGGGCAGAGTTCTCAAAAAACACCGTGTCTTTGTGTATCGTAATTGCCTGGGTTACCTTCTACAGATAATTTTGGCCTTCTGTAAATAAACAATGTATTCTCTGCTCAACTAATAACTGTAAGTACCAGAAGATCAATAAGAAGTGTGATAAGGGAAAGCGAACTGAGGAAAGTTGCCCTCCCATTGCAGTTGAATCGGTTTCGACTTCTAGTGACCCTACAGGACAGAGGAGAACTGCCCCATAGGGCTTCCTAGGCTGTAATCTTTACGGAAGCAGACTGTCACATCTTTCTCCTGTGGAACGGCTGGTGGGTTTGAACCGCCGACCTTTTGATTAGCAGCTGAGAGGGCCTCTAATGCCCAAACTCATTGAATAAAAGATCAATTAGATTTAGTAAAACAGGAAGTGAACAGCAACTCTAACTCCTTTTTCTCTGCATCGAGACTCCACTGTCTTCATACTAAGAGAGTTGTATCCCCTGTAGCTTCTAATTATGGGCTCTGTCTTGCCCTTATTCCTGCTTAAATGCTGCCTGAGGCAGGCAGTTCTCCCATCTTGGGAGGCTAAGAAGCTAAAACTAACTTATTACTGGGCTTGTCCAAGCTGACCCAGCTGCTCGTTGTTGAAGTCCAGGCTCAAATGCACACCATGCTTAGCTCTGTGACATGCATTGTTCTGGTGCCTCACAGTGAAGAAACAAATTAACACATGCTCACCCTGAGTACACCTCCAGAATAGAGAGTGAGAGCGACAGCGACAGTGAGCAAATACAGCATTTGCTGTATTTATACACTCAGCTAAGTTGATCAGGGTGACTGTGGCTCCACAAAGGGCACTGAGACCTGGCATTACACCTGAGATCCCTGCTATGTCTCAAGACCCAGGACATGGTCCAGTGTTGTCCCTTGGACTTCTAAACTACATCATGTTTTCTTCTCTTGTCCTCATTCCGATAAAGAGCTTCCTATGATGCAAGTTTCCAATTCATATCCTCCTGGTTACTTACTATAAGTAGATCTCTGCCTTCATCCCAGTCCTGAATTATATTCTGGAAACATACCCATGGCAATTATATAGCTAATATTTGTTAAAAATCTTTTGAGTGAAAGGGATGGTTCTAGGTAATTTATATACATTTTTTCATTTAATTGTCCCAGGAGCTTTATTAGTTTCCCACAAGAGACTTTTCCAAGGGTCTCAGAGCTAGTAAGTGGAAGAATACAGAATTACATTCAGGACTGTGTCTATGAATTTTTTATTTTTACCAGACTCTCTAGTGTCCCTAATATGTTTTGATATTAACTATATCTCTTCTGTGGGACTGAAGTCTTGCTGCTAAGCCTCTGTTATCTTTGAACAAGACATTCTAAGACAGAATTTTAGATGAGATAGTGCATGTTCCATTTCCCTAATTCTGACTCCCAAAGTATTCATCTCAATAATTCTATTTCCATTTCAACTAATACAGGCATACCTTAGAGTTACTGCAGGCTCGATTCCAGATGACCACAATAAAGCAAGTCACATGAATTTTGGTTTCCCAGTGCATATAAAAGTTATGTTTACTTTATACTGTAGTCTATTAAAGTGTGCAATAGCATTAGGTCTAAAATACATACATATATATCTATATATACACATTCCTTAATTAAAAATACTTTATTGCTACACAATGCTAACCATCATCTGAGCCTTCAGTGAGTCTTAATCTTTTGGCTGGTCAAGGTGTTGCTTCGATGTTGATGGCTGCTGACTGATCAGGGTGGTGGTTGCTGAAGGTTGGGGTGGCTGTGACAATTTCTTAAAATAAGTCAACAGTGAAGTTTGCCACATGGTTTAACTCTTCCTTTCACAAAAGATTTCTCTGTAGCATGCAGTGCTGTTTGATAGCATTTTATCCACAGTAGAACTTCTTTCAAAATTGGAGTCAATCCTCTCAAACCCTGCGGCTGCTTTATCAACTAAGTTTATGTAATATTCTAAATCCTTTGTTGTCATTCAACAATGTTCATAGCATCTTCACCAGGAGTAGATTCTATCTCAGGAAACCACCTTCTTTGTTCGTCCACAAGAAGCAACTCCTCATCTGTCAAAGTTTTAACATGAGATTGTAGCAATTTAGTCACATCTTCAGGCTCCACTTGTAATTCTAGTTCTCTTGCTATTTCCACCATATTTGCAGTTACTTCCTCCATTGAAATATTGAACCCCTCAAAGTCATCCATGAGGGTTGGAATCAACTTCTTCCAAATTCTTCTTAATGTTGAATTTTGACCTCCTCCCATGAATCACAAATGTTCTTAGTGGCATCTATAATGGTGAATCCTTTCCAGACAGTTTTCAATTTACTTTGCCCAGAACCATCAAAGGAATCAGTATGGCAGCTACAACCTTACTAAATGTATTTCTGAAATAGTAAGACTTGCAAGTCGAAATTACTCCTTGATCCATGGGCTGCACAGTGGATGTTGTGTTAGCAGGCATGAAAACAACATTAATCTCCTTGTACATCTCCATCAGAGCTCTTGGGTGACCAGGTGCATTGTCAATGAGCAGTAATATTTTGAAAGGAATCTTTTCTTCTGAGCAGTAGGTCTCAACAGTGGGCTTCAAATACTCAATAAACCATGTTGTAAACAGATGTGCTGTCATCCAGGCTTTGTTGTTCTGTTTATAAAGCAGAGGCAGAGTAGATTTAGCATAATTCTTAAGGGCTCTAGGATTTTTGGAATGGTAAATAAGCATTGGCTTCAACTTAAAGTCATCAGATGCATCAGTCCCTAATAAGAGAGTCAGCCAGTCCTTTGAAGCTTTGAAGCCAGGCGTTGACTTCTCTAGCTGTGAAAATCCTAGATGGCATCTTCTTCCATTTTCAGGCTGTTTCGTCTACATTGAAAATCCGTTGTTTAGTGTAGGTGCCTTCATCAACCATCTTAGCTAGATCTTCTGGATAACTTGCTGCAGCTTCTCCATCAGCACTTGCTGCTTCACCTTGCACTTTTATGTTATGGAGAGGGCTTCTTTACTTAAACCTCATGAACCAGCCTCTGCTAGCTTCAGTCTTTTCTTGTGCAGCTTCCTCACCTCTCTCAGCGTTCATAGAATTGAAGAGAGTTAGGGTCTTGCTCTGCATTCGGCTTTGGCTTAAGGGAATGTTGTGGCTGGTTTGATCTTCTATTCAGACTGCTAAAACTTTCTCCATATCAGCAATAAGGCTGTTTTGCTTTCTTATCATTCGTGTGTTCACTGGAGTAGCACTTTTAATTTCCTTCAAGAACTTTTCCTTTGCAGTCACAGCTTGCCTAGCTGTTTGGTGCAAGAGGCCTAGCTTTCAGCCTGTCTCAGCTTTTGACATGCTTTCCTCACTAAGCTTAATCGTTTCTAGCTTTTGATTTAAAGTGAGAGGTGTGAGACTCTTCCTTTTACTTGAACACTTAGAGGCCACTGTAGGGTTATTAATTGGCCTAATTTCAGTATTGTTGTGACTTAATGAATAGTGAGGCCTAAGGAGAGGAAGAGAGAGAGAGACGGGGGAATGACTGGTCGGTGGAGCAGTCAGAACACACACAACATTTATCTATTAAGTTCGCTGTCTTATATAGGCATGGTTTGTGTCACCCCAAAACTATTACAATAGTAACATCAAAGATCACTGATCATAGAGCACCATAACATACATAATAATAATGAAAAAGCTTGAAATATTGTGAGAATTACCAAAATGTGACACAGAGACATGAAGTGAACATACACTGTTGGAAAAATGGCGCCGACAGATTTGCTTGATGCAGTTGCCACAAACCTTCAATTTGTAAAAAACCGCAATATCTGCAAAGCACAATAAAGTGAAGCCCAATAAAATGAGGTATACCTGTATAGATATTTACTTTACCTGCAATTTTCTCCATTTTTTTTAATTGGAAAAAATGTTTAAATGTGACTTAAAAAATGAATGAACATCTGCAACATCTTTCTTATTTGCGGGACACATGGTGAGGGTGCTCAATGCCAACTGTGGCCGCCTCTCTTGTCTGTCTTGTCATACTGAGAGTAGACTGCCATGATACTCTTAAAATATCTCGCCCTCCCTTACATCCCTCTTTTGGAGGAGGGAGCATAGTTTCCCAAAGGATAGTTCATAGACTGCTAGTACATTGAGAGATGCCATGAAAAAAAAATGTATCATGGTCACATAAGCAGTACTTCCTGTGTAATATTTCCACATCTTTTTTAGAGCTTCCTAAATTCACCAGCCACTCCTTGGAAATCCTATGAGGCAGTTCTCCTCTGTCCTCTAGGGTCACTATGAGTCAGAATCAACTTGACAGCAACAGGTATTTTTTGGTAATGCACTTTAACCCTGGATGGCACAAAGGTTAAGCACTTGACTATTAACTGGAAGTCTGGCAGTTTGAACCCACCCAGAGGTGCCTTGGAAGACAGGCCTGGGTGCTCCGCTTCTGAAAGTTCACAGCCTTGGTCTCTGCACACATGGGGTCACCAGGAGTCATAATCTCTGTAAACTCTATGGCAACTAACAACAACAGTGCACTTTAATATATGAAACACTCTGAGAAGTTCTGATGTAAAGAAACGTCTTTACTATTTGCTATACTTATTTAGCCTTTTTTTTTTTTTTTTACATAATAAATATTAGCATCGTGTGGAATTGGAGTTGCATACAGCATATTTTGTTAAATGCTAATCTAGGGATTTGATATTATTTGGAGTGATCTGGGTAGCTTAACTAGACTCCAGATTCTTCTGACTGGCTAGGACAAGAGAAGGAAAAAGGGTGGTGGGCAGACATGTTGGGAAACATCAATCAAACAACTCACTGAGGAAAATATATCAAATATGAAACTTACCATTTTAATTTAAAAATTTAGAAAGACTGTGTGGACCCCTTTTCAGGCAAACAGAATGATAACTTGAAAACTAATCTTCACTGCAGGTTAAATTACTTCAGGAAAAACTTGGTATAATGCCTGTGTCCTGAAGGAATCACCAGATACATACAGCAACCTGCACAGTTGCAAGCAAAGTGCATCTACCAGTCAATGGCCTCCATCCATTGAAGGGAGAAACAGTCCTGTCTGCCCTTGGTCTTCCAAACTGATTGTTAGTGTGATTCCTAGGCTATTGGGGTATCACTTAGTTCAATGAAGCAATACTGCTCTAAGTCATATCCAGATAATTAGAAGAATTATGGACAGAAATAAAGTTTCATTTACAGAGGGAAATTTGATGAGATATTGTGAAAATAAAGCCCATAACTACTGAGCAATTTGTTTGTGCTCCTCTCCTTATTAATCTATAGTTTTCCTTTGAATTTCGTGATGATTTAAAAAATGGTATTAATCATTTTTCCTAGTGTTAGCCTATTTATTCAACAGTCAGCATTTAATACATTTTTAGAGAACATGTGCTACTTACTTTGCAGAGAGATACAAATGTAATCAAGACACAGTCTCTGCCTTGGTTCTCACAGAACACATAGTCTACTAGGAAGACAAGCTCATGTTCCGATAATCCCTATGATAGTGTGCTATGCACATGCAAGGTTTGGGGTAGCACAAAGGAAAGAAAATTAACTCTGTCTGGCACTTGTAAATTTTAAAAACTGAACTATAAAGGATAAGCAGGAATAAGGCAGGTAAATGAAGGAGGAAGGAACATTTTATATAGGGAGAACAGCGTGTGCTAAAGCATTGTTGTATGAAACAGCATGGTGTTATGTTACGGGATTAGCAGGTACTACTGTAGTATTGTTAAAGCCTCAGAAATGCTGGGAGTAGTGGAGGCTGATAAAGCTGAAGGCTGATTATGAGGCCCTCGCTTGTTAAGCAAAGCAGTTTACATTTTATTCTGTAGGTACTGGGGGAGCTTCTGATGGGTTTTAAACCTTAAGAATTTGTCTTTTAGAAAGAACACTCTGGCAGCAGAATGGGCTAAATTGGTGAGTGGGCCAGCTATCCTGGACCCTAGAATACTCTTTAACACTTTGTCATTTCTGATCTTGGGGTACTCATTTAGCCTCACCAGAAATTATAACTTAAACCAGTACTTTCTGGCTTATATATACCTTCCTAATATAAATTTATATTAGGTTTCTGATTTCGCTGAATATAGCATAAGAGTGATGATTTTTCTGCTACTTTAATCAAACTCTCAAGTTCGTAATACCACATTGCCTTCTTTCCGTTATGGTGCATCTATTTGTCCTTCTAATAAATGGATTTGTTAGCATAATTGAGATGGCTCTTTGACACACAAGTGATAAACAAATAAGAGGTGACAAAATATTTTACATAGGGTTTAGGGTCCTTATCCCAAATGTCCTCGGTTTCACTTTCAGAATCTTATTAAACTTGGATGCTAGACCATGCATGAAGGATAATACGCCTTGCTGTTTGTAAAATGAGTGCTGTTTCTGTGGTAATCACCTTAGATTGGCTCAGAACAGCGTACCCACTTCTGTGGCTACATGGAGAGAACACTTGCTTAGTATCACAGTGTCAATAGAATATGCCATTCTATTAATCTCCAGCCATGGGATACAGAATTTCCTACATAATGTGGTGATCAGCCATTTTGTTACGATTTTATGGAAAAGGCCAACTGGCTAATGCTTTAATTATTGAGGAGATATTTTCAGTTACAGCACAGAATTCACTTAGGAGGATGTCTTTGTGCATCTCAAGGACGGCTGCACTATCTTGGAGGGCACTGACATGTTTGCCTGTGATTTTTAGAGATAACAATTTCTTTTTACTTTCAAGATTTACATTTTTTATCATAAAAATCTTTATTGAGGAAATGTGGAAAACACAGAAAAGTATAACAAAGACTACCCATAATCCTAACATTCAGAGAAAAATTATTATTAAAATGTTTAGTACTTTCTTCTATTCATATCCTTATTATGTCATTTTAATACCAATATTCATCCCTTTTCATATGATCATGTATGATACAAGAAGAACAATAACAAATGACTTTTACTGAGTCCACAGTATATCTAAAGTATTATTCTGAAATCTCTCCTGGTATTGTCTCATAGAGTCCTTGTACAATCCTATTTGTTAGGTATCACCTACATCTTATACGTGGGAAACTCAGAAGCTGAAAAGTTAAGTGACTTGGCCACAGTTGCATAGCTTGTAAGTGGTAGAGCCACATTCAAACCCAAGCTTCAAAGTCCAGGTCATTCAGGAGCATGTTACTCTTCCATGTATACACATTTGTACGTACATATGCAGCAGTAGAGCATTTAAAATGTGTGTTTAATTCAGGTTGTACTTTTACTTTATACATTTTTTTTTTCTTTCAGTTTTTTCATTTAATTCCACATTTCTAACAGTGAGCAGTTGCATGCCTCTAGAAAATCTACATAATGATTTAGTGTCATGGAAATCTGCTTGACTTGAACAGTAGGGACAAAATTATATTACCTAATCTAGTATTTTTAATTCTGAAATTTGTTCAAAGTAAGTTTTCATTATCATACAACATTTTCATTATTATATAAACCTGAGGGAAGTTTTTCAGTTTTTTGAAGGGCATTTAATTAAAATTCTTAACAGATTTTAACTACAGTTACATAGCAGGTACAACACAAATTATAAACTCTAGATATTGGTATGGGCATCAATTTTTATTTTTTGATGTAACACTTCTTAGTTTTGCCTTTGATTTGATGTTATTGCAGAATAATCTGAATTTTGAAAAATGTAAACTCCCACATACCCACATGCCTATCAGACAGAAAATTTCTATCCCAGAAGGTTCCTTTGTTCCCCTTCTAGGTAATTCCTTGCAGAACCCCCAGAGATGATCACTGTCCTCATCTCTGTTATTGTGGATTAGTTTTGTCTATTCTAACATGAAATAATACATAGATACTCTTTTGTATATGGAACAGCATGATGTTGTTAAGGGATTAACAAGTACTAGAGAAGGAGTTGGCAACTAAGGGCCACAGTCCAAATCTAGCCAGTTGCCTGTTTTTGTAAATAATTTTTTATTGGAACACAGCCACACTCATTTATGTAGTCTGTAACTGCTTTTGCACTTCAACAACAGAGTTATTTGCGTCAGAGAACATATAGCCTGCAAAGCCTAAAATAGTTACTGTCTATTTTTGTGGAACAGACCCTTTACAGAAAAGGTGGCAAATCCCTGAAATATATATGGTATTGCTTACGACTCAGGAGTACTGAGAAGAGAAGGGTAGATAAAGCTGAAGCCTAACTATGGAGGTCCTTGTTTGTGGATAAAAGGGTTTTCAATTTATTCTGTAGGTGATAGGGAGCTTCTGATGGATTTTAAGCTGAAAGATTTGGCTTCTTTCGCTCCACGTAGTTTTTGAGATTAGTTCATATTGTTTCTTTGATCGGTAGTTGATTGTTTTTTAATGCTGAGTAGTGTTCCATTGTATGACTATAGCATCTGTTGATAGACACTTGTTTTTCTTGTTTTTACTATTATGAACTAATCTACTAGGAACATTCTTGTACAAGTTGTTTTGTGAATATATATTTTCATTGATTTAGTGTAATACTCAGGAGTGAAATTGCTGGATCATAGGTTAAGTATATGTTTAACTTCATAGAAACTTTGCAAATCATTTTCCAGAGTTGGACCATTTTATATCCCTACCAATGCAGGAGAGTTCCACGTTTTTGCTAAAATCTAGTATTATTGTTAATATTTATAATTTTACCCATGCTGGTGGATGTATAGTAGTACATCATTAGAGTTTTATTTTACATTTTGTTGTTATCTGAAGATGTTGAACACTTTTTAATGTGTTCTTTGGCCATTTGTACATATTCTTTTATGAAGTATCTGTGTCTTTTATTCATTTTTAATTGTTTTTCTTTTTCATTATTGAGTTACAGGAGTTCTTTATAAATTTTGGATACAAATCCTTTGTGAGATATATGTATCATAAATATTTCCTCCCAGGCTGTGGCTTACCAATTCAGTTTTTAAATGGTGTCTTTTGATGAGGAACTTTTCAATTTTACACGGTCTACTTTATCGATGTTTTCTTATATTGTTATTGCTTTTGTTGTTCTTCCTTACCCCCAGGTCATGAAGATATTGTCCTAAGAGTTTTCTAGTGTATTGGTTAAGAGCTCAGCTGTTAACCGAAAGTTTGGAAGTTCAAATCCACGAGCTGCTTCTTGGAAACCCTATGGGGCAGTAGTACCCTGTCCTACAGGGTCACTATGAGTCAGAATCTACTCAACAGCAGCAAGTTTTTTTTTTTTTTAATAATTTTAGCTTTTACATTTAGGTCTATAGTTCACCTTGAACTAGTTTTTGTGCATGGTGTGAGGTACAGGTCAGGCTCCATTTGTCCATTTTTCCCCAGTGTATACAGTTCCATTTGTTGAAAAGGTTTCCCTTCCCTCGGTAAGCTACTTTGGTGCATTTGTCAAAAAGACCTTGTAAGTTTGTGTTTATTTTTGTTCTACTGATCTCCTTATCCATCCTTATGCCAATATCATATTCTCTCTCTCTTTTTATTTTGATATTATTGTTGCTGAGAATATACACAGCAAAACATGCACCAATTCAACAGTTTCTACATGTACAGTTCAGTGACGTTGATCACATTCTTCGAGTTGTGAAACTGTTTCCACGCTCCTTTTATAAGTTGTTCCTCCCCCATTAACGTAAACTCACAGCCCCCTAAGTTTCCTATCTAATCTTTTGAGTTGCAGCTGTCGGTTTGATCTTATATAGATAGATCTTGAAGGAAGACATTCGTTAGTAGCTAAGCTAAGCTATTGTTTGGTTGATAGCTGTAGTTTATTGTAAGCCTTGAAATCAGGTATTGTAACTCTTAGAATTTTGTTTTTCTTTTTCAAGATTATTTGTCTATTTTAAGTCTTTGGCGTTACTATATAAATTTTAAAATTAACTCATCAATTTTTACAAAAAAGCCTACTGGGATTTCACTGATAAGTATTGACCTGTATGTCAGTTTGGGGAGAATTGACATCTCAGTAATACTGAGTTTTCCAATTTATAAACATAGGATAGCTCTTCATTTAATTAAAGTCTTTTAAAATTTCTCTCAGTGATGTTTTATCATTGTCATGGCAATGGTTTAGCAAATTTTTGCTAAATTTATCCTTAATTATTTTTTTGATTCTATTGATTTCCTATTCTTATTTTTTAAATTGCTTTTGGTAATATTGAGGAATACAACTGATTTTTGTTTATTGACCTTGCATCATGCAGCCTGGTTAAATTTACTTATTAATTCCAGATTTTTTTTTTTTTGAGATTTTGTAGTGCTTTCTATGAACATTATCCTGTCATTTGAGAGTAGAGACAGTTTTACATCTTCCTTTTCAATATGAATAATTTGTTTTGTTTTCTTGTCTTATTATACTAGCTTGCAGCTCTGTTACAATGTTAGATAAAAGTGATTAGAGTGGATGTCCTTGACTTGGTTCCAATTTTAGTGAGAAAGCATTCAGTTTCTCATCATTAAATATGTTCTTTGCAGTTTTTTTAAAATAGATTTTCTTTATCACTTTGAGAAAATGTTCTTCTATTCCTAGTTTGCCAAAACTATCATAAATGGGAGTTGAATTATGTTAAATGAAAGAAGTGAGTGGGAAAAAATCATGCCTTGTGTTCCAATTTTGAAGAATTCTATGAGCAAAATATTGAACGATGCAGGAAACTTAAAAAGAAGTTGGAAGAAATACACAGAGTCTTTGTACCAAAAAGAACTGGTTGATGTCCAGCCATTTCAGGAGGTAACATACGATCAAGAACCTACATGGTACTGAAGGAAGTTCAAGCTACTCTGAAGGCCCTGGCGAAAAACTAGGCTCCAGGAATTGATGGAATACCAACTGAGATGTTTCAACAAATGGATGCAGCACTGGAGATACTCACTCATCTATGCCAAGAAATTGGGAGGACAGCTTCCTGGCTAACTGAATGGAAGGGATCTGTATTTGTGCCCATTACAAAGAAAGATGATCCAACAGAATGTGGACATTATCGAACAATATCATTAATATCACATGCAAATAAACTGTTTCTGAAGATAATTAAAAAATAGTTGCAGCAGGACATCAATAGGAAACTGCCATAAATTCAAGCGAGATTCAGGAGAGGATGTGGAATGGGGAAAATCATTACTGGTGTCAGATGGACCTTGGCTGAAAGCAGAGAATAACAGAAAGATGTTTATTTGTGTTTTATTGACTATGCAAAGGCTGTGTGGGTCATAACAAATTGTGGATAACATTGTGAAGAATGGGAATTCCACAACACTTAATTGTGCTCATGAGGAAACCGTACATAGATCAAGAGGAGTTGTTTGAACACAAGGGGATACTGCTTGGTTTAAATCAGGAAAGGTGTGTGTCAAGGATGTATCCTTTCACCATACTTATTCAATCAGTATGCTAAGCAAATAATCAGAGAAGCTTTACTATATGAAGAAGAATGCATCATCAGGATTGGAAAAAGACTCATTAACAACCTGTGCTATGCAGATGACACAACCTTGCTTTCTGAAAAACTGATAAAGATCAAAGACCACACAGCCTTCAGTATGGATTACATCTCAACGTAAAGAAAACAAAAATCCTCAAAACTGGGCCAAGAAGCAATATCATGATAAACAGAGAAAATATTGAAGTTGTCGGGGATTTCATTTTAGTTGAATCTTCAATCAACACCCATGGGAGCAGCAGTCAAGAAATCAAACGACGAATTGCACTGGGCAGATCTGCTGCAAAATTTCTTTGAAGTGTTGAAAAGCAAAGATGTCACTTTGAGGACTAAGGTGTGCTTGACCCAAGCCATGATATTTTTAGTCGCCTCATATGCATGCGAAAGGTGGACAATTTGTAAGGAAGACCAAAGAAATGCCTTTGAATTATTATGTTGGTGAAGAATATTGAATATACCATGATCTGCCAGAAGAACGAACAAGTCTGTCTTGGAATAAGTATAACCAGAGTGCTCCTTGGAAGTGAGGATGGTGAGACTTCGTCTCATGTATTTTGGACATGTTATCAGGAGAGACCAGTCCCTGGAGAAGGACATCATGCTTGGTAGAGGGTCAGTGGCAAACACTCACTGAGATGAGTTGACACAGTAGCTGCAACAATGGGCTGAAACATAGCAACAATTGTGAGGGTGGTGCAGGACTGGGCAGTATTTTATTCTGTTGTACATAGGGTCACCATGATTCGGAACCAACTTGATGACACCTAATAACAACAATCAAAAGAATCATGATTGAGTAGACATTACCTCAAAATGCAAAATTGCATTAACATTTGAAAATCAATCTAGTCTACTCCTCCATATTAAAGGAAGAGAAAAATGATATGGTCATCTGAATGCGACCATATGTTCAACAGAATGGAACACTTTCCGGTCCTATGCCATCCTCACAAATTGTTGTTATGCTTGAGCCCATTGTTGCAGCCACAGTGTCTGCAACAATTCTTTTTATATATAATACCTCTTGCCATTGGGTCAATTTTGACTTATAGTGACCCTATAGGACGAAATAGATTCAAACTGCCAACCTTTTGTTCATGAGGGATATTGATCTAGGAATGTTTCTTTTCTCATAATATCCTTTTCTGGTTTTAGTATTTGGGTAGGTTGCTGTATAAAATGATTTCAGAAGTGTCTTTTTCTCCTTTATTTTATGAAACAGCTTATGTAATACTGGTAGTGTATGTCCCTTAAGTTTTCTGTTAGAATGTACCAATATAGTCATCTGCGGCTAGAATTTTCTTTGTGGCAATTTTACTTTTTTCTGTAAAATAAGAATACTAATCAATATAAGGTTACATAGACTATTAGATTTTCTATTTATTTTGTGTAAGTGTTAGTAAGTTGTATCTTTCTAGAAATTTGTCTATTTCATTTAAATTGCCAAATGTGTTAGCATAAAGGTGCTTATAATATCCTCTTATTATCCACTTAATATTTGTGGAATCTGCAAGTTTGTTCCCTTTTTGATTCCTAACATGGGTAATCCAATCTGTGTCTTCTCTATTTTTTTCTTGATTAGTCTAAAACAAACAAACAAACAAACCTATTGCTTTCAAGTTGATTCTGACTCATAGTGACCCCATAGGACAGAGTAGAACTACCCCATAGGGTTTCCAGGGAGTGGCTGGTGAAGTCAGACTGCCAACCTTTTGGGTGTTTATTTATGCAGTGAAATAACCAGCCGTAGAATCTGGTGATTATCTGTACTGTTTGTTCTTTATTTTAGTGATTTCTGTTCTTACCTTTATTATTTCTTTTCTTCTAATTATTTTGGGTTTAATTTCTTCTCCTTTTTTATATTCTTAGGGTGAAAGTTTTTAGATCACTGATTTTAAACTTTCTTGCTAATATAATCATTTAAAGATAGAAATTTCCCTGTAAGCATTGCTCTAGTTACATATTACACATTTTGATATGTGGTATTATCATTATTATTTCAGTATTTTATAGTTCTGCCTGTGATGACTTCTTTGACTCATAGATTATTTATGAGTATAATGCTTAATTTTAAAATATTTATGAATTTCCCAAATACCACTTTGTTATTGATTTCTAATTTACTCCTGAGGAGGGCGGAGGATATATTGTTTATGATTTTATTCCTTAGAAATTTATTGAGATTTTTTTATGGTCCAGCATCTAGTTTATCTTAGCAATCATTTCATATGCACTTGGAATATTCTTCCATTGTTTTTCTTTGTGATAGGTTAATTACTATCCCTTATAATCCTTTTGCCAACCATTAAGGGTTAAAATTTTTCACCAGAACACAAAATAAGTAATAGAAAGAAAGAAAGAGAAGTACAAAATCCAGGTTTCAGATCACCCAAAACTCAGCATAGAATGCTCATTTACTAAAAGCAGTCAATATGATACCATTATACTCTTTTTCTTGGAGCATATGGTAGTGAGTATGGGGAAGATATATATTAACAGTGTTATGTAATTTTTGGTTTTTTTTTTGTGTGTGTGTGTATGATTATTTAATTTTTAGGAAAAGATTTAAGAGACAAATAGTGACTCAGCCATGTTAACCATAGTATTTATCTAGTTTTAAAAGATCATTAAGTTTTGGTGTGTTTCATTGTCTTTATCCTTATTCACTATTCTTTCTGTGCTACATGAAGGAGAGCTTGTCATGAGCTTCTCAACTCTGAAGCACAAGTTATCTTTGGGAAAATAGTATAATTGAAGGAAAAATAAAATAAATCTTATGTAGAAGTCTACAGGCATTTGAACTGTTACCTTGGAATACCACTTGAAATACCTGTTTAAGTTGTGGAATTTAGCACCAGATTTTGTGGTAAATATCAAAATCTGATTTCCCTCTGACTGAAAATAGGAGAGATGGAATGTCAGTGGGAATGTTTTGGCCTTCAGTCTGTCTGGCTAGATGGCTGGGTTGGTTACAGTATGGTGCTAATGAGGGCAAGTTCAGGGGTTAGAGTACCTGTGTGGCTTAATTAGCTTCATACTGAGGAAAACCTCTGTTCCAGAGCCGGAGATAGCTCTATTACTCTAGCCAGCTGTCTCACTAATGCATGCAAGTTATATGGGGTGAGAGAACTCAACATTATCAGCAAAACTCCATCACAATTTATGAATAACCTGCCAATAGTGATATTATTGTTTAATCTTGAAATTGCTATTCTCTAGAAGAGGCATCACTACAAAAAGTTTTAATATAGTTAAATAGACAAAGAAATGGAGAACTTCAAAATACTTCAGTTGAATTTTCTGATTAGTTCTAATGCCTTTGGAAAATTCCAATAGAAATACCTCAAGAAGTCATCAGGACATGGAAAGAGAAATACTTAGGATGTCTTCTGCTCCGTTTCAGAATTATTTGGCCATACAAACAATGTCTATACTTAACTTGATAGTGCTAAGTTCTTTTTGTTTTTATTTTTAAAAATTTTGAAGGTTATCAAATACTGTGGTAGTTCTAACATTTGTCATTAATTTCATTAATATTTATTAATTAAATACAAAGTGCAAAGTACTTAGTGGAACTTAAGGAGATGTGGTCCCTGCCCTCAAAGTGGTTACAGTCTAGGTGGAGAGAGAGGCCAAGCCATAAACATAAACTAATTACAGATTGTGATAAAAAATTAATGACCTAAACAACTGAATACTGAGGTAGAGAATAACGGGGTGGGTGGGTTCAGAGAACCTATTTTAGATGGGAATAAAAGGGAAGGTCTTTCTGAAAAGGAGATGCTTCAGCTGAGATATGAACAAGGAGAAGGAAGCAACCATGTAGAGAAGAAAAGAAAGATCACTTCTGGCAGAGGAAAGAGCATGTGCAAATGTCAGGAAGGGGAAATGTTTGGTACATCTGAGGAGATGTGCCTAACAGGAATAAGGGAGAAGTCAGTAAGATCGGAGCGATCTATAATTATAGATCGGGCAGGGCCGTGTTAGACTTGGCCAATTATTTGATTTTTTTCCCCCTAAATGAATTAGAAAACCTTTAAGAGGTTTTAGTCAGATGCATGCCAGAATTCAATGAACATTTTGAAGAATTATTCTTGCCACTGTGTGGAAAGCAACTGCAGAGAGACAAGAGAGAAAGCAGGCTGAGTATTTAAGGCTCTCTTAAAAATGATGAAGGCACAGATTAGGGTTAAATGTCTATCTCGGAGACGTGATAATATTTTCTGATGGATTGTGGGAAAGGAAGGAATCTAGAATGATTCCTAGCTCTGAGTACCTGGATGTATTATATGGTTGCATTTAGGAATTTGGAAAATGCTAAGGACAGGGCAGGTTTGAAGGAACAGGGCAGGAAAACAGGGGTATAGGTTTGAACCAAAGTTTTTCAAATTGGAATCTTTATAGTTTGAAAGTTGAATGTGTTTTGATGATTTTATGTATCAAAAGGTATTAAATAAAATTATTCTTTTTAAGGATACTTAACAGATGCAGTAATGTTTGAACTTTATAATGCTTTTAATAATCACTTTTGAGTAACCTTAAATTGTCTTATATTGAAAATTATTGCTTTTTTTAAGAAAGTATCATGTTTATGCTACTAACAAAATGTCTTTTTTATATGCAGACTTTTTTTTTTTTTTACAGTGATGTTATATGAATTTGTTTTAAGATAAATAACTTTTCATAGTGACTAACATGGGGGCAGATGAGTGGAAAGCAGCCAGATACTGCAGCAAGATCTAGGAGTAAATTATTCAAATGAGAGAGCATACTTTATTGAGTGGTTGAATTTCTTAGATAACCCTCCTGGGCTAAATTTCATATAAGAAATTAAGAAATAGGTATCACCTTCATGCACAGCGTATTTTGACTTAGAATTCATTGTAGATAAATAACACTTTTGAAAGAGGAATTCCTTATTCTCACACATTATTTACCATACCATATTTACCACACTTTGCTCCATTGTGGAAAAAAGACTGATACTAAAATATCAATAATTAAGACACAAGTCATTTCAATTGGTGATGAATCAAACATTGTATACTTAATTTTTATTTAATAATTTTTTTCTCTACATTTTTAAAAGCAACAGTTTTAACAGCAGTTCTCTTACTATAGCTTTAATATCTGGCACCAACAATTAATTTGCTCATGCCAAAAGACATTTATATTTATGGCAAAATTTCTGTCGTTCAGGTTTCTAGAGATTTCCTAAGTCCATCCAAGCATTTTAAACCCTAATTTTCACTGAAAATCTAGATCAAAAGACACACTCATTGCAAATAATTTTTTGACTACCATTTATTTTAAGGTAGAAGGCAAACTAAACATTTTGGATGACCCATTTTATGGTTCCAAATTTTACAAGCCGGCTTCTTTTAAAGTTACCTTGGAATAAACAACTAAAATGCTAGGTAATCATCAACATTACCAATACAATTTTGTATAGTTATTTGCTCACATTTTAATTCAATGCTAAATAGCTAACCAGCATTTCTTTAACAAATTTTCAAGCTCAGACTTTATATTTTGAAATTCACCTTTCTTTCTCATGTCTCTGGTGAGGTTTTGCTGTGCTTATTGAGAGAGTAGGTTGTAATAGAGGAAGAGCACCATGTAGAGAGTTAAGCGACTTACATTCTAGTTCTGATCTGCAGTTACGGAAGTGATTGGCCTTGGGTAAATCACTGAAATTCTTTCAGGTTAGTTTCCTCATCTGAAAATAGAGAATGATGTCTAAGGATACAGTAAGTTCCAAAATTATACATGTTTATGATACTGTATGCTGTACACTGTTACATTGGGCCAAATGTATCTGATTAGCAAGAGGAGTAGATGCCTTTGCACATGATACCAGCGAGAGAATTTGATGGTGACTGGCAAGTAAGCCATTTGTGCAAATAGATTTTGGATAAAGTGATTTTTTTTCCTATTTCATATCAAAGATTAATGGCTGATTGTTCAATATAATTATATCTGTAAAGAATCAGAGCAAATATCCATAGTATCAAAGGAAAAGAGCTGTGATAATTTCAAATTGGATTTTTTATTTATTGGTTTATATTAGGAATGCATTATAATAAGCTTCTAAGCAATACTCTAAGTTTGTATAATATCTCCTTTTTTTAAAGTGAAGAACTCATAAAATAATTCATGTCTTATTCTCTACCTTTTGTTCCTACCATTATTATCAGGTGATATTTCAACATTAAAGGTAAGGTAGCCCTCCAATGCATAGCCAATTTTCCTCACTTCAATCTTTTGATAGACGAATCAGCTAAATAAGAAAATATTCTAGTTTAGCTTCAAGGGTATAGGCTTGGTAAAAAGGGGAATAAAGAACAAAATTAGAGGCTGGTGTCTTTTTATGATGACTTGAAAGATTAGATTAAAATAAACTAAAACTTACTTAATTGTTAAAATGGTTTTTAAAAAGTGGATTTACTTGGAAGCACTGCCCTGAATCGTCTCCAGAGGAAGAGTTTGTTCACTCCATAAATAATTATTTACTAGACACAATCTAAAATATGACTTGAATAGGCTCTTAGAATAAAACGTATAAACCTATGCTCATCCTTACTGAATGCGGCGGATTTCTCTGGCACTCTCATAAGAAGTTGAGGCTTCTAGCATTTGCTGAGAAACAAGGGGGCAGTGATGGTCTGCATAAATGGCCTTGGCAGCACTGATCAGCTCTTGTCATAGCTCCAAGGAAAGAATGTGCAATCACTCTTGAGTGCTGCTTCCCTGACTAGTTTTGCCTCCTGGCAAGAGCCCACAAGGCTCCTGTCAGTTACAGTGATAGCTCCAATAGAAGATTCTGAGAAAAGTAGGGTGGAATACTGTGATGGCTTCTCACTAGCAGCTCCAAACACATTTAATAATGGCCACAAGCCTTGTCTGATTTGGCATGAAAAAAAGCTTGAGAGGGCAGCGACGATATCAGATATGTTTCAGCCTTTGTCTTCAGGTTGAGTGCCGTCTACTGTTTAAGGTGCTGTGAGCCTGTAAAGACAAAAAAAAAAAAAAAAGACTTCTATTCTCCTTATCTCTCTCTACTTAACTGTTCTAGTGGTCCAAGTGTGTAACATTGAGGCTCACCCATTCACCTATGAAATAGATGCACAAGGCACCTCAGTGTTTACAATATATTCATTCCAGAAACCTCATGATGTTAACATACAATAAAGATGAGGCTGACCACATTGCTGTAATCTCCTACCTGGTTTGCAGGCAGTAATTGACTTCGAGAGTGTCTGCTTTCTGGTTTAAACTAATATCTAGGCCCAATCTAAATATCATTCCTGTTCCTTGAAGAAAACTAGGTTTAAGAGAATATGTGAAGAGTCATAAGATATTTTATGTTTTTAAATGTCTTGTTCTGTGAAGAAGATTCTTTTCATTACTGAAATAGAATGATTTGGAGGGAGGATGCAGGCAAGTGTCCTCAGACTGGCCTAAAGCCTGGGCCTGCTAAGGGATCCTCCTAAGAAACAGACCTCTGATTCACCAAGTTTTGCAGTATAAGTAAAGGAGTGTGTGTGTTTTTGTGTGTGTGTCTTAGGCTGGGTTCTCCAGAGAAGCAAAACCAGTGAAGCATATATATATAAATCTTCCTCTCTCTCTCTCTCTCTCTCTCTCTCTCTCTCTCTCTCTATATATATATATATATATAGATAGATAGATAGATAGATAGATAGATAGATAGATAGATAGATAGATATAGAGAGAGAAGGAGCTTTATTTCAAGGAAATGGCTCATGCAGTTGTGGAGGCTGGCAAGTCCCAAATTGATGAGTGAGACATCAGGCTACAGCCTTCTCTTGACTCATGTGGTTGCAGGGGCAACAGACCCCAAATCAGCAGGTCAGACAGCAGGCTGTGGGCTCACATTCCAAGAACCTGAGGTCAGATGATGATGAGTTGGATGCAGGATCCAGAGAGGGCAAGCTTTGCCAAAATATCCGTGTATATTGGATGCAGGTCCTGCCCCCAAGGGACTGATTGGCTGCTCACATCAGATCACAATATGGAGGATGATTACATAATATCTGCCAAACCACTGAGAATCATGGCCTACCAAGCTGACACATAACCATCACAGTGTGTATTGGGTAGAGTATCGATTTGCACTAGTTATTAGGATCTGGTGAGCAGACAGGCTTGTAGCCAGAGTCTCCAGAACAGTTAAGTGAAGGTGGTAGAGACACAGGACATGTAGCCTTCTCCCCATAAAGGTGGTCAGGATGAGCTCCTCGTGAGTTGTGGAATCCTCGCTCTGTGCAGGTGCCATCTAAAACAGATGTACTTTTTCAAGAGGAACTTTGAAGTCTTGGGAAGGGCCGTATTAGTCTGAGAGCATACTGTGCTTTCTCCTACTGTGAATATTCACCTCCAAACTAATATGTTTCCTTCTTCTTTGCCAGCGTGGATACTGGTTTTGTGTAATCCAAGGTTTATGCAATTTGGAGAGCCCTTTTCATGAAAATAATGTAAAATTGTGAATACCAAATTATTTTGTTAGATTAATTACAATAAAGTCCGAATTTTGAAAGCTGAAAAATACCACAAACATCACACATCTCAGAAAAATAACACCTTTATGATACTTTTTTCCCTACATTTTTACCTACATACTCTCTGATCATCTCTTATTTGGCAATGATTCAGTATTTTTTCTAGAGAGAATAGAAACTTAAGTTGATCTTTCCTTGATTGATTTACTATTGACAGTTTAGGGGGAAAAAAAACTATTTTAGCTTTTTAACTTGTTATTGGTGGTATCATGTACATTTTTAAGATTTTCATCAAATTTGGAAAAACCCTCTATCAAGATTCTTTCACATATGCATTGTAAGATCTAGCAGAAGTTCCTGCAGATAGTCTTCTGGCTCTGCCCTCCACTAGCTTCTCCTCCACTAGCTTCTGTGTCTGTATACCTCAAAGCTTGTTTCTCCCCCCTTCCCACATAATTCAGCCCCAGATATCAGAGCATCATTTCATGGTGTGACCCCCTCAATGAGTGAGTGAGTATAGAGAACAGAGGGACAATTCCTGAATATAGGATTTCCAAGGAACAGCTGGTAGATTCGAACTGCCAACCTTTTGGTTAACAGATGAGCTCTTAACCACGATGCCACCAGGGCTCCTCTATACAAGAATGGACAAAACTAATTCAGCTATACTTGGAAGAGACTGCAAACCACATCAATATATATTCCACTAAATCCAAAAAATTGTTTCCTTGAACAAACTGCTTCTTACCCATGTTCCTATGGCCACCCCAAAAACCAGCTTATATGAGGGGAATTGTGACAGAGGGAATTTGGAACTTGGAGTCAGTACCACTCTTAGACTTGGAATCTGGGGCCTTTATTCAGGGTCCTGTGTTTTCGAGGGCCTCGTTTTGGCCTTTCTGCCACTGTGACCCTCCCCATAGGGCAAGGAGTCTGGAAAGCCATGGGGTGTGTCCACACAGAGCTTGTGCCTAATTCTACTCTCACCCCCTCCCACCTTGCCATGATCCAGATATCTGGGACCCTAGAACTCCCTGCCCACATAGCCACAAGCCTGCTTCAAAGGCCTGAATGGGAATCACCCCCAAGTGTATTCTGTCATTCTGCACTCTAGTAGTAAGTGTCCCTGGGCCTGAGACGGTGTTGTTTGCAGGAGTGGAAATGGAGAAGTATAGCTGGAGCGTACATGTATGGGCTGGATGACACGCATGCTGACCCCCACTTTGTAGCATCAAGTCTGGAATAGAAAATGGGTGGGTTGCAGAATGGGGAACTCCATTTGTATTTTTGCTCAGGTCCCACGAATGTTAGGGATAAGACTTGGTGTGGAAAGGAACAGTAGTCTGAACTACTTGTAGTTCAAATAACTTGCTTTTCCATTTTATATAAAAATGTGACCACATGATGCATTACTAGCACCTTCCAGGACCTTGGAAGGGGGCTTGTGCAAGTGTGGGATCCTAACGATTAAACTTCATTAGGTTTTCAGTAAATCTCCCTCTGTTCTTTGCTGTTAATAAAACTGTACATCAAAACATTGTGTGTTTTGGCATCTCTCCATCAATCACATCACCTTCCTATTAAAAAAAAAAAAAAAAACAACTCAGAGCCTTATATATGAATCGTGAGGGAAATCACTAATTATTGTAGTTAGTGGAAACACTAATTATCACAATAGTTATACTTAGGAAAACACTAATTATTGTGATATTTTATTTATCCCAAGTTCTCATATCAGGTAAAATTAACTGTGTCAGAAAAATATGGAGAAAAAAAAATTTTTGGGTATCCATATAGATAGTCCTTGAAAGAGCATAATGCTTAAGGCACACATTTTTTACTATTAAGCTAAACTATTGTTTGGTTTTAAGAAGACTTCATGGGATAGGGAGTGTTACATTTTTAAATAGTGCTTTGGGAAGAAGACATTTGCACAATGACCTTGAATCAGTATGAGAAGGTTATGGGGGAAGGGAGCAAAATTGGGCAGGGAGACCTTGATGCAGGTCTAGTATTTGTGAAAAGAGAGAAGAAGGAAGGATTGGGCAGGAAGAGCCTCAGACTGCAGCACAATGTAGCTCTGAGAAAGTCTCTAACATACAGATGAGGTGTGTTGGCAGGAAAGTCTCACTTGGTACTCCTTCTATGCTCAGTCACTGCCAAGAGGTCTCCAGGGAGTGTGGACTGACCCAGTGTAAATGCAGTAGTGGGTCATAAGGTGGAGAAGCTGGGAGTGCCAGTCACCTAGGCTTCCCGTAATAGGTGTTATTTTAGGGACATCTGAGCCATTTCACGGCCACCACAGACCTGAAGGAGGTGAGGAAATAAGCCAGTTTCCAGGTGGAGGGAACAGCAAGGATGAAGACCCTCAAGGAAGGGCCATACTTGCCTTATGAAGAGAATAGTGAGGATTTTGCTAAGGCTGGAGCAGGATGAGCGAGGGCAGAGGGTTAATGGGTACGATCTATTATGTAGGGTTTTATAGGCCATTGTAAAGTTTTCACTTTGAGTGAAATGGAGAGTGATTAGAAAGTACAGAGCAGGGAAGTGACACAATCTGGGTTTTATCAAGATCATTCAGGTGCTGTTTTAAGAGTAGATTGAAAGGGGAGGGGTACAGGACAGCAACAACAGCACCAGTGATAACAACACTTCTAAGTCACAGACACCAAAAGAAAGGAAAATGACAAGTCACAGGTTTAGAGATGTTAGATGAAATACATATAATTTGCAAAGGATTCGAAACCTTAAAATAGAAAAAAGTTCTACAAATAAACAGGAAAACTCAATGTAGAAATTTGGCAATTCACAAGGATGAAACTCAAATCGTCAATAAACACGCAAGAATATTCAATGTCAATGGTAATCAGGATAATACAAAATTAAGCCCTGTGGTAGCAGAATAATGGTCACTCAAAGATGTCCCCAGAAACTGTGACTAAGTAAGGTCACATGGCAAAGGGGAATTAAGGTTACAGATGGAATTAAGTTTGCTCATCAGCTCACTTTGAAATGGGGAGATTTTTCTCGATTATTGTTTGAGTGGGCCCAATGTAATCACAAGGGTCTTTGTAAATGGTGGAAGGAGGCAAAAGAGTCAGAATCAGAGAGAAATTTGAAGATGCTACACGGCTGGCTTTGAAAATGGAAGAAGGAGCCATGATCCAGGGAATGCAGGTAGCCTGTAGAAGCTAGAAAAGGCAAGGAAATTGATTCTCCCTTAGAGCTATCAGAAGGAACACAGTCCTGCTGACGCTTTGATTTTAGCACAGTGAGGCCCATTTTGAACTTCTGGCCTCCATAACTATAAGATAATAAATGTGTGTCATTTTAAGTCACTAAATTTATGGTAATTTGTTACAGCAATAATAGAGAACTCACAGAAGCTCCAGTGAAATACCGTGCGTGACATACCCACCAGAGTGGCAAACATTTATTCTAATGGTGGTGATAAATTGGTATATCTTCTTTGGAAATCAGTGTGGCAATGCCAAGTAAAGTATAAGATGCTAAGTATAAGTATAAAAGTATAGTGTACCTGTACCCATTGTGTCAAGTCGATTCTGACTCATAGTGACCCTATAGGACAGAGTAGAACTGCCCTATAGGGTTTCCAAGGAGCAGCTGGTGGATTCAAACTGCCGACCTTTTGGTTAACAGCCTTAGCTCTTAACCACTATGCCACCAGGGCTCCAATACCCTTAGGAATCACAATTTTATTTTTAAGTCCATTATAGAGACATTTATGTTACGTATTGACAAAGAAACACATGTAAGAATTGCCTAAGAAAATTGGTGTAGTATGAAAATTTAAAGTCAAATGAATTTCCATCAATTGGAGAATGGATAAATTGTGTACTCATCTAATGGAATAGTATACAGTAGGTGAATGAACTGGATCTACTTATATTAACATGGTAAAAGTGCAAAAATGTAATTCTGAGAAAAAAAGCAAGTTTCAGAAGGTTGTGTAAATATGTAAATATGCATATATATATACATATTATATGCATATATATTTATACATACAAAGTAACACATATATGCATACATATACACACAAGTATACATATATGGATATATGCACATATATTATAATAGAATTTATATAGAAATTTAAAACATGTAAGACAATTTTTTAATTGTTTTTGAATACAATGATAAAAAAAAATCCATGGGAATCTCAATGCCAAAATCCGGATTTTTATGACATTTGGTAGAGTTTGGGAGTAAAACAGTTTAACTATAATGAATATATGGGTGTTTCTTATCTTATTCCGTATACTTTTTGGTATACCTGAAATATTGTATAATTTGAAAAAAGCAAAGTTAAAGGGCATGTCCAATTATTTAAATTGTTTACTTCTACTGAATACCTTCTACCCCTACAATATCAGGAAATTAATACCATACCAGTACATGACATGTAATTATATATATTATATCAGTTTAGGGAAAACCAACAGGCTGTGCATGAGATGCCAGCCTTAGTTATAATTAACAAAAATAATAATAATTTCTATAGTTGAATTAGTCTCCTTTTCATAAACATTTTCCATCACAACATGAGAAAAAAAGAGACAATTCTGGCCAAATTAATAATTATTTTATTTAAATCAAGTTTCAAATGAGGCAGACTATAAATGAATACAAATTGATATTTTATTATTGGTGTAGTATAATTTTTATTTCACCTTGTTTGTTATACTTGGTTTTTTAAAAATTACATGATATATGCCCCATACCTGCTCACCAGATTGGAAAGGAATTGCACTCCTGTCTTGTTTTGAAAATCTGTCCTTTCAAAGGTCATCCTAGAGCACTTGAGATAGATTCTGTTTTGTTCTCACATAAGTCACTGCTGGGTGCTCATTGAACAAGTCCAAATGGCTTAGCTTTATGTCTTCCAAATACAGTTTGGGCATGAAAGGTAGGTCCAAGCTAAGAGCTAAGAACCCAGTGTTCGGCTTCCTACCACACACGATTTCCTTCCGTTGTTTAGTTGCTGTGGAGTTGGCTTGACTCGTGGTGACCCCGTGTACAACAGAACTAAACTTCGCCCAGTCTTGCACGATCTTCACCATCACTGGTATGCTTGAGTCCATTGTGGTGGCCACATTGTATTTTGAGCGCCTTCCGAACTAGGGAGCTCATTTTACAGCACTGTACCATACAATATTTTGTTGTGATCCATGAAGTTTCCATTGGCTAATTTTTGGAAGTAGATCAGCAGGCCTTTCTTTCTAGTCAGTCTGGGAGCTCTGTTGAAACCTGTCCAGGTGACCAAACTGACAGATGGGTGGTGAATTTTCTTCTGAGGTCCTACACATTCCCAGGGGCCTGTTAAGGGAACAAGGTACTGGTCTCCAACACTTGAAGGACCCACCAAAATATTCCTATTCTGTCTTGGCACCCATGTTTTTCTCTGGGGCTTTTCTTTCACTTCTATCCGCTTCCGTAAATAGTCTCCTTCCACATCATCTCCCTCAGGGAACCTTTCAAAGCAGATGTTGGGCTTTCATTTTTGCCAGTATGGCCTGCTGAAATCAGTCAGGTTTATACATATACATATATATATATATATATATATATATATATATATATATATATATATATATATGTATATATATATGTATGTATATAAACCAAATCCTCGTTACACAGAAAAATAATACATAATTTATTTGACAGGAATTTCTGGTCTGATCCTGAAAGAAATCAGTACTTTTGGGACATTTAATCTTTCTGAGTTTGCCCACATTCGGATAGAATTTACCTAAGTAATTTTAACATTATAGGTGCTTCTTAACTTGCCAAACCTAACAGCAGAGCGCTTTACTAGCCTCATTGTAGGCACATTTTAAAGGGATTGAGGTATGAAAAGACAATGGACTTCCACTGGATCTGTCTCAAAGACAACAAGCTCTGAGGCTGCTAATCCTGCAGGGGGTCATTTTCTTGTGCAAAGACTGTCTGGAGAATGCACGCCCCTGTGAATTACAAGGATGATCTAAATAATGTTGGAGTAATCACACGACAGCTCACATCGTTAATCTTTCTCTAGTCCCGCTGGAATCTCTAATGTGCTTATGTCTTTGTGATTGGAATGGAATTGAATGGGCCAACGTGCCTGTCGAAAATTGTAGCTTTTTGAAGTCTGCTGGGTGTATAGGCTGAACTCACAGGCTTCATCCTGAATTGCTAAAAGAATCAAATAGCGTTCATATCCTTAAATGGTATATATCCTTGGCAGATCTACGTCCTAATGGCTCCATCATTCTGCTTCTAGCAAAACGCACTAGAACACCAAAAGCAAATTAATAAATACCTTATAATTAGACAAGTGGCTATTTCACATAATAATGATATTCAAGTTATTTGAAGAAATCACGCACATAGGAAGGTAGCAGATGTTTTCCACTCCCACTATTGACAGATTGGGATACAGAAGCCTTAAACTGCACTGTGAGGGATTTAGGTCAATGTGAGGAAATCAGTGTGCATTTAAAAAACTCTTTGTGTATGTTTAAAATATGTTATAATGTTTTAAGAAAAAACTCTTCCTTTAGAAACAGTGTTAGAGAGCTTCTGTGGATAGCTGCAGCTGTCCGGGTGCTTTTTGTGGAGATGATGCAGCTGGGAGGCGTGTAATTGAAGGCGAAGAAGAGTTCGGAGGAGGGCGGGTAGATAGTCAAGGAGGGGTTTTTTTTAATTGTGCTTTAAGTGAAAGTTTATAATTCAAGTCAGTTTCTTATACAAAAATTTATACACACATTGCTGTGTGACCCTAGCTGTTCTTCCTATAATGTGACAGCACACTCCTCTTTTCCACCTTGAATTTTCCACATCCGTTCAACCAGCTCCTGTCCCTTTTTGCCTTCTCATCTCGCCTCCAGACAGGAGCTGCCCATTTAGTGTCATGTATCTACTTTAGCTAAGAATCACTCTCTTCACCAGGATCATTTTTTGTCCCATAGTCCAGTCTAGTCTTTGTCTGAAGAGTTGGCTTTGAGAATGGTTTCAGTTCTGGGCTAACAGAGAGTTCAGGGGCCATGTATTCCGGGGTCCCTCCAGTCTCAGTCAGACCATTAAGTCTGGTGTTTTGATTGGAATTTGAGTTCTGCACCCCACTTTACTCCTGCTTCGTCAGGGACTCTCTGTTGTGTTCCCCGTCAGGGTGGTCATTGGTGGTAGCTGGGCACCATCTAGTTCTTCCGGTTTCAGGCTGATGCAGTCTCTGGTTTATGGGGCCCTTTTCTGTCTCTTGGGCTTATATTTTCCTTGCATCTTCGGTGTTTGTCATTCTCCTTTGCTTCAGGTGGGTTGGGACCAATTGATGTATCTTAGATGGCTGCTCGCTACCTTTTAAGGCCCCAGATGCCACTCACCAAAATGGCATGCAGAATATTTTCTTAATAAACTTTATTATGCCGATTGACCTAGATGTCCCCTGAAACTATAGTCCCCAGACTCTAGCCCCTGCTACTCTGTCCCTCGAAGTGTTTGGTTGTATTCAGGAAACTTCGTAGCTTTTGATTTAGTCCAGTTGTGCTGGCTTCCCCTGTATTGTGTGTTGTCCTTCCCCTCACTCAAGGAGGGTGTTTTAAAACCCAGTTTCATATTCTAAAACAGTGGTCTCTAGAACGGGAGTACCTTTCACAAGAGGTTCCATTGGGGTCCCAGAAAAAAAAGACTAGAACATCTACTTATGTTTGTTTTTCTAATGTATGTTTTATATTAGTATTACATTTATATTACATTTTTATATTTTTTGTATAATGTACACAGCATATTAGTTTAATAGCACATCAACAGAATTTACACATGAGCAACTATGTATTTAGGGTGCTGACAAATTTTTATTTCTTTATGATTTTACTGATAAAGGCGCAGCTTTAAAATATTCAGAGACTCTTACTAAGTTGGCTAAACCTGATATAATATGGGTTCAGAGGCCAGAGCCAACCCCAGGATGACAATCAGCTTCTAAGGCCAAGGCTTCGTCTGGCCTATATAGGGATTAGGTAAGAGTTTGAAAAAGGCACCCCTCATGTCGGCATAGCTTTGAAGGGCCCCTCGCTTGGCTACTGGAACATGGACTGGATGTCAGTCCATTCTCTCCTCTTCCTGTGCTCTTGTACAGTTCACAACCCACACAGCCTTGCTTGGCAGCCTGTCTAAGGCAGACCAAGGACACCAGGGAGGAGAAACTGAGAGACTAATGTGTCTCTCTGCTTCTCTTCACCAGATGACCCTCAGAGCATAATCTTAACTCCAGGTGAGATGGGTGGCTTTGATGCAAATTTGAGCATCAGGAGGACAGAGAAATGAGAACAATTAAATGTTAAAATGCTTAGTGGCTTGTTCAGGGACAAGTACAGCCTGGATTAGAATTTGAGCCTTTCATTATTAGAGAGTTTCCTATAGAATAGTAAAAAAATTGAGTTTTAGTAAAGGAATTATTCAAAATTGGATAAATAAAATTGAATCAAAGGTCTAATGAATCTAGTGTTTCTTTTTATGTGTATATTAGCTTTAAATAGATATTCTCATGTTTACATAGAATGAAGTAGTTATCAAAGTTGATAATAATACAGCGAAGGAGCAACAGGTTAGATGTCAACATGCCAGATACAGTCTATGAACAAGTCACTGTCTCTGAGCCTAAGTTTCCTAATTTTTAAAGGAAGAAATTAGACTATATTATTTATAAAATTTTTTAAAAGTAAAATATTAGATTGTATACAGAGGAGGTTTTTAGAATTTTAACCTCTGGTAAAATGAATTAATTAAAGAGGAGGGCTGAACCTTCCTTCACCCCTTTCTTCTTTCCTTTTGTTGCCTAGAATGCAGTTGTGATGGCTGGAACTCTGGCAGCAATATTCAGTCATGAGGAAGATTCCACCCAAGGATGGCAAATTACTGATATATTTGAAATTATTGCTGGATTGTCTTCCTACAGATTTTCTTTATTTAAAATAGAAATAAATTTCTATCTTGCTTAAGCTGTAATTATTTTGAGAGTTTTCTCTTATTTTCAGCCTAACCTAATCATACCTGATAATGAAATTCCTCCCTAGTTCCATAATACTAAGCCCAGAAACCCATTGCTGTCAAGTTGATTCTGACTCATAGCAACCCTGTAAGACAGAGTAGAACTGCTTCATAGGGTTTCTAAGGCTGTAAATCTTTATGGAAGCAAACCGCCGTATCTTTCTCCCATGGAGCAGCTGGTGGGTTGGAGCCATTGACCTTTTGGTCAGCAGCTGAGTGCTTTAACCACTGTACCACAAGGGCTCCTAAAACTAAGCATAGTTGACTATATTCACTGCTGTGAATCTAAATATGATAAAGGAACAAACAACCAAGGGGGTCTTCTGATAATTTCTATTATTAATTCATCTTTGAAAACCATTAGCAAAATTATATAAAAGATAGAGCTTTCAATATAGCCTTGGTCATATAGGCCCATAATCAAATCCTGACTTTGTCACCTATTAGGTGTACATACTCATGAAGAGAGAGGTCTCTCTGATGTACCCTTTCCTTCTGTGTCTTATAACACCAGCTCATAGGATTGTTGTGTTTATTAAACAGGATGATATATGTAAAGTGCCTGCTACTCAGAAGGTGCTCTATAAACATTAAGTACCCCCTGAAATTCCTTTTCTAGTAACATGCAACTTTCTCAAGAGCTGCTGTTGCTAGGTGCCATCCAATCACTTTCAACTTATAGCAACCCCATGCGATGGAGTAGAACTGCCCCCATAGGGTTTTCTAGGCGGTAATCTTTACAGGAGCAGATCACCAGGTCTTTCTCCCATGGAGCTGCTGGGTGGGTGGGTTTGAAGCACCAACCTTTAGGTTAGCAGCCTGGCACTTAACTATTGTGCCACCAGGGCTTCGTTTCTACTTTGTTATCTTTTGTGTCATTACTGCTTAGCACAGTGTCTTGCACATGGTAGACATCAAATAAATGATTCTTTGATAAAATAGCTGAAGATTCTAAAGTGCCTTGTAAGCCACATATCTCAGCCTCTTCTTCTGTTTGTCTTTCGCTCTTCAAATTGTGTGAAATACTATCCTAATGTTCAGCAAGATTTATGAGCCACTTAGTTCCCAATTTAAAAGCAGGGAGTTAGTTTGGAATTAGGCAGAAACTGGCTCTTTATTTCTTAGTTTGTAAAACATACTGAATTACTCAACACATCAGATACTGTTAGAGATTAAAATGATCATTAGCATTGTTTTGAATACAACAAGCATCACTGGTCTGAATGGCACATATAATTTGGATTAAAGACATAATGAGCAAAATTATTTCTATATAACAGTTTTCAATAACTTTAGTTCAAGGCATTCTGCAATGGATACTTTTTTTAAAAAGTTAGGTAATTTTATGTCTCCCAAATATATACTGCTATCTATGTGTTCATATTTTCAGAAAGAGAGTAATGGAGCCGAGAAGAACTGATCGAGATCTTGTCAGGCAGCCGTCTGTGTTGATGTAGGAGTTTGCACAAACTAACCTGAAGCCACGAGACTGGTAATTATACCCAAACTCTCTTTGGTGAGGGAGAATTTCTCCTCTGTTTAATGACTTGCATGATGTATCATAATTCTTTCATGTACAAGTGGCTTTCTTAATTGTGCTCTTTCCCTTCTTTTCTCAGGAGGGTTTAGTTAAAAGATCTGGTACTGTCATAAATGTTCTATGCCCTTTCTTCATATCCTGTGGTTCAGAGGGCATATTTCAGATGTCAGAAAGGAGAGGGATTGAAGGGAAAGAGAGTGGCAGAGAGGTTAAAGGGAAGTGGAAAACTTTCTTCTTCATCTCCATAAACTCTCTCTGAGAAACACCAGACCTCTTCACCCAGCAGATAGATAGCATTTGAGTTATAACTGTTTTAATCCATCGTTAGTCTAAAAGAAAAGCAAACCTACTGAAATAGTAACATGACTTTGGAGACTTTGTGAGTATCCATTACCACCAAAGTGATCAATCTCTGTGTATTCCCTTGTTCATTTTCAGGATCTACTAACATAGGTGGCAAAAAAGGAAACAGGGGGCATGGTATATTTTGAAATTATTAGAATATATGGAGAGTATTAGGAAAAAATAAATACAAAGTGGAGAAAATTAAGGAAATAACAAATGTTCTCAAGGCTTAGGGATTTAGGAATTAATAAAGGGGGCTGCATAATTAAGCATACAACTGCCAACTTTTAAGTTAGGCACCTTGAGTGAATAGGATCTAGTGAAATGCTACTGAAAGAGCTCCACAAGCTTTTTATAGATTCCATGCTGACAAACACACCAACTGGATTTGAATGAAATCCAGATATTATTTCTATTTTAAGTGAAATTAATTGAGCTTTCAATGGCTGTTTTATATTTCAGACAGGTATTGTCAGAATTTTATCAATGAAGAGTGCCCTCAGGGAGGATTTGAGGAGCAGGCTGTCACAGGAGGGAGGATGAGAGTCCCGGTGGCACACCCTAGGTGAACTATTCACGTGAATATGTCTGTCTGACGATGTGCACTCACATCAACACCTGTGCTACTCTGCCATGGCCTGCCTCTGTCTATGCTGACTAGATCCCATAATATCAAAGGGCCCCGAGTTACAGTGTGCGTTTTGTGGGTAATTTGTTTACATTGACAGCTTTATTTATTGTGTCTACATTTATGCCATCAAGATCTTGGAAGAAATTTCCTCCCAAATGTACTCTGACATGTACTTGTGTCCTTGATATTAGGAAACGATGCTTCTTATTAAAATGATTGGGACTCTAAGTACAAACATGTACTCTACCTAAATTACCTCATGGGTGAAACATTCATCCTTGGAAACATTTTTACCCTCCTTGACTCATTGTAGACTCAAATCCTAAATGTTAAAATACTAGCTGAAAGCTCTATAATAATCAGTGGATGTATATGTAAAGCTTTTTTTTTTTTTTAAAACTCACCTATGACTTCATTGTTTTTCACCAAGGGGGGCATGAAATTGCTTTAATTTCCATTTCTTTCTCCTCTACTATTTATGTTTTATAAAAATTTGGCATAGGAATTTTGGTACATCCTTTCCTCCCTTGAATTTTTGCATTCAAGAAACTGTACAGTAAGGAAAGCAGCATGCAAAAATTAAAGTCAACCAAAGATAAAGATGTCTTTCTTCAATTTTTATACTTCTTTAGCATTTACATTAGTTTGTTTTTCTGTCAAATTCTTTTCATTAGATTAGATTGAAAGGAGCTTATTTTTGACAGATCATAAAATCAGCAAAAATCTAATCAGTTTTGAGTTTTGTATTTTTTAAAATGCTGAAGGAATATATTTTTCATCTCAAAGCATTTTCTACTTGTGTTTAGTCGTGAATATATTCCTTATCATTTAGATGGTTTAGCATATAAGGAATGGTTTGACTCCATGAGACAATCACCAAATACGTTTCTGGTAGGATCCAGTTAATCAAATGATTTCTGTTTTAAAACCACGAATAGGGTATTTTTTAATGTACTGTTACCAGCCAAGTCTCGTCTCTTCACATCAGTCACCTCTCTACCTCCCAGAACAAGTCAACCTTTGAAACTCTCATCCAGCTCCTTTATTTGGCCCTCGCCCATAGCGAGGCAAGCCACCGTGCTCAGTGCTTTCACAATTCTTCTAATTGCTAGTTCTTTTATGGACAAAGGAAAAGTGGTTTCATCAAAACCATTGGCAATTTAAATGGAATCGCATTTGGATAAGTATATTTTTCAACAATAGAAATGACCTTTTGAAATTAAATGCCTTAAGATAGTAATGTCTATCAGAGCACCTACCTAGCACATGTTGTTATTGTTAGTTGCCCTTGGGTCGATTCTGACTCATAGCAACCCCGTGTGTGCAGAGTAGAACTGCTCCATAGGGTTTTCAAGGCTGTGACCTTTTGAAAGCAGATCACCAGGCCTGTCTTCCAAGGAGCGTCTGGGTGGGTTCGAACTGCCAACCTTTTGGCTAGTAGTTGAGTGCTTAACCGTTTGCACCACCCACTTGAAACCAAAACCAAAACAATTGCTGTTGAGTCAATTCCAACTCGTAATGACTGTATAGGACAGGGTAGAATGGCCCCATAGGGTTTCCAAGGCTTTAAATCTTTATGGAAGCCAACTGCCACATCTTTCTCCCATGGAGCGGCTAGTGGGTTCGAACCACTAACCTTTCAGTTAGCAGAGAGTTTCACCTCTGAGCCACTAGGGCTTCTTGCTCCCCCTAGGACTCATTTTTACTTAGCACATAGTATTTGCTTAAAAATATTTATTGGATAAATGTGTAATTGTAGAACTTTAAAGAAAGCAGCATTCCTATAATTTTTTACATCACTTCTCAGTTTAGCTTCCTTAAGCTTCAGTAGATTTATCTTAAATGTTTTAATTCAGAGATGGAAACAAATCTGAAGGGATGTTTGCCATTTAGTATTTTTCTTCATGCTCTCCTTATAAATTGTCCTATTCTGGCATCTTGTCAGTTTTGTAAATAATCCAATAAAACTTTTATTCTATTATGTGCATATGAAGAATGTCTTTTCATATGGGAAGTTATAGATCCTCCCTCTTGTTTAGAGATGAATTTAGCTTTGGTGTTTCTAATTTGTTTACAGCCTTGTATCTCTTTACACAGTTGTTAGTTTGCCAACAATTCCCTTCAGTGAAACCATATTATCACAGTTGCGCAGGTTAATAAGATCAGCTCTGTAGAAACCATTATTGAATATCAAAGGCCTATTGTAAAAATATTCTGACCCACCACGCCACTTTTTACCTGTCTGCTTTTTGATTCCAGCTAATCACAAGTGTGATTTGACTGTTTCAAAATCCTGATAGGTTTTGGAGCAACTTTTTGCAAATTAAACCTTATGACGACTGTGCAATAATATCCATCCTAATCGTGTTAAGAAAGTACGATTGTGTTTCAAGTGATAAATATTATATTCATAAATATCGATAAATACAAACAGCATAGTCAAATCTCTAATATATATACAGGATCTGCAGCTGCTAAAGCCATAATCTTATGTATTGTAATCTATGACCAAGAGGTGGCAGCAGTTTCCAGAAGGTTATCACAGGAGAAGATGTAAAATCATACAACAGTTATAACAGTTAGCCTTTATTCTTCACTAGGGTTGTGTAAAGCACAATGTATTTAAACTGATTGATAGATGCCTCTGTTTGCTGCTATAGAAACAAAATTACTTTATTCAATTGTGTTTAGAATTATATGTATAATGCACATTTATTTATTGTAATGTGTTGAAATATGTACGGTACACCAATAACTGATTTCCTTTTTGTTGAAGGAGGTTGGGAAGTAATGATGCATTGAGTACATTAACTCTTCTTACGCTTCGTCCCTGGGAATGTTTTAAAGAAATTACTTTAGTGATTTCTTACAGATTTCCATTTGGCTACAACACAGGACTAGATTTCAGTTGTTATTTAGAAATAGGGTACACCACAATGACAGGGGTTTATAAAATTCAGAATAAGATGTAATGTCAATACCATGTTTGATAATCTGCAGTACGCTCTCTTTTATTAAAGAGAGTGTCTTTTTGTCGTGTACTCGCTTGTGCCCTTGAAAACATATGACTATATATTCACTGATTAGCTGATTTTGTTCTAATGTACCTTTCATCACAAGGACACATTAACACAATGAAAACAAACACATCAATATATTTAAGACAAAAGCTATAAAATAAATTAGTGTCATTGAAGATGGACTCTAACTAATTAGCCATCTAACAGCATCATTGCTTCAACTGCTATCCAGTGTTACACAGCCAATCAGTGGTAGGAACAGCTGTCTGATAGCTGTGTCAGTCCATGATTCATTAGACTTTCATACCTCTTAAGCCAAAATTTATGGATCTACACGAGTGCTTCTCAACTGGGGTTACTTTAGCCCTCCAGGGGATATTTGACAATGCCTAGAGACATTTTTGTTTGTCACAGCTGGGAGTTTGGGTTGCTACTTGCATCTAGTGGGTAGAGGCCAGGGATGCTGCTTTGTTGTTAGGTGCAGTCCATCAGTTCTGACTCATAGAGATCCTGTGTATAACAGAACAATGCACTGCCTGGTCCTGTGTCATCCTCACAATCATTGCTATGTTTGAGCCTGTTGTTGCAGCCACTGTGTCAGTCCATCTCATTGAGGGTCTTCCAGTTTTTCACTGATCCTCTACCAAGCAGGATGTCCTTCTCCAGGAAGTGGCCCCTCCTGATAACATGTCCAAACTACGTGAGGTGAAGTCTTGCTATCCTCACTTCCAGGGAGCACTCTGGCTGTACTTCTTCCAAGACAGACTTGTTCGTTCTTCTAGCAGTCCCTAGTATATTCAGTATTCTTCACCAGCCTCATAATTCAAATGCATCAATTCTTCTTTGGTCTCCCTTATTCATTGTGCCGCTTTTCCATGCATATGAGATGACTGAAGATACTGTGGCTTAAGTCAGGCACACCTTAGTCCTCAAAGTGACATCTTTGTTTTTTAATACTTTAAGAAGGTCTTTTGCAGCAAATTTGCCCAATACAATGTCATTTGATTTTTTGACTGCTGCTAGACATCCTATAATGAACAGTGAAGCTCCCCACAACAAAATATTAAACTTAACCCATTATCATCGAGTCGATTTTGACTCATAGCAACCCTATAGGACAGAGTAAAATTGCCCCATTGGGTTTCCAAGATTGCAAATCTTTACGGAAGCAGACTGCCACATCTTTCTCCTGTGGAGCGGCTGGTGGATTCGAATGACCAACGTTTCTATTAACGTGGAGCATTTAACCACTGCACTACGGGGACTGTGTAACAAATAATTCAAAAACCCCGTTGCCCTCAAGTGGATTCCAAGTCATAGGAATCCTATCTGACCCTATAGGACAGAGCAGAGCTGTCCCCATTGTGTTTCAAAAGGCTGCAAATCTTTACAGAAGCAGACCGCCATATGTTTCTCCCACGGGGTGGGTTGTGGATTCTGACTGCCAGCCTTTTGGTTAGAAGCCAAGCTCTTAACCCCTGCGCCACCAGGACTCCTCACCTGGCCCAAAATATCAATAGCACCAAGATTGAAAAACCCTGGTTCATGCTAGAGAGTCATCTAGAAAAATCTGTTAGCTCTGAATCGTAAGCATACATACACAGGAAGGCCAACAAATTGGAATCTAGGCACAGAAGGTAAAAGATGAAACTACAATTACAGCAGGATTTTTAAGAGACAAGAATCTATCCATCTTTTGACATATCAAGAGACCATTGTGTAAAAAGCCTTCTTTTCCTGAAAATTATGAATGTGAAGTGCTCTAGTTCAGGATCACTAAGTGCCAAGTTTATGTTCTTAACGTTCTACAAGAAATCCCTTCAGGGAGCCTCAGGAAAATTGAAAGACTCAGCATATCAAACCTGTATTTGCTAAACAAATTTTGTGCTGAATAGAACCACTGAAATATTACCATATATGTAGTTACCTTTGAATTCTTGACATATACTGCAAAGACTCAATGCAGAGCAACCATTCTTTACCTCTCCACCTTGCCCCAATACTTAAACATATACAAAAACTGTTCTACTTTGCACATTAAGGGAATTCAGGGAACTTTCATGGAGCTGCTTTTACTCTGTTGGTCTGGCTTGCCATTACACAATGTGTGTGTGTATGTGTGTGTGTGTGTGTGTGTGTGCATGCGGGTGTGTGTCTGTTCCATATGGAGACATTCCAAACACTGTAATCCTTCTATATTCTAGAAAGATTTAGTAAAAAATATATTGTGAGATTTATGTCTGTTAGTTAAAGACCTACATTGACGTATAAAATGTAACAGAGTATTACCTATGTCTAATTCAAAAACGTACTTTAGGTCTAATAAATAGAAAATATCACAGCACAGCTTTTATGATTACTGTGAGGCACCTAAAGTAATGCTGTTCTTGTAAAAATGTACTGTATCAGGGCCTTAAAATCTGACTTTGCCTACTATTTTATGTAGTTGGATCAAAATATTAATATTTTAATTTTAAACCTTTGCTTTCATTCTTAAAAAGTTTAAATGTGGCATTTGAAAGTAAGTACATTTCTGAGTCCTTTGTAAAGGGGAAAACACACACACACACACACAAGAAGTGGAAATGTTATGGTGATACAGTAAACAAGTTTAGTCTAATGATCCAAAGCTTGATGTATCTGAGAGAATTGCTCTGTCACCAAGTTTCTCAGATTTCCAACAACTACACAAGCAGGAACTTGACTTCTCCATGATGTAAAGGCTTGACTTCCTCCGTTTTATAATGAAAAGAAATGTATCGCTGACTTTGTAGACCAAGGTTTGTGCTTTGGTTATAGTGATAAGCATTTTTCAATTTTCTGTTCAGTGCTTATTTGCTTCATGAGGGCTATGTTATACAATATAAAGAACAAACATGGGGTTGGAAATACAACTTTGACCAAATGACATTTTCACATATTTTAGGCTATGTAAAAGAAAGAAAGAAAAGTCAGACAATATCTATGATGCTTTTATATTTAAATGTATTGCACCAAAAAAGAAAGCATGGAATACAAATTGTTAGAAGCAGCTAGCTACATGTGTTTGAGGAATGCTTTGAGTAACGGTATATAAAATAATTCAAAGAAGAAGATATTGCTCCTAAGAGGGTGTGTTTTTCCTTCACATTCTCTCTATAATCGAAAACAGCTCCTTAACTCTGCTTCAAGTCTTTTATAATGCAGATTGCGTAAAGAAAATATGTAGGATATTTTTATGAGGCCATGATTATCCTATTGGGTTGAATCAAAGGCAATATAATTTGTCTAATAATTTTTGTCATTATTACTAATGAGGCTGCATGACTTAATTAATCACATTAGATTTTATATTCATTTATTTAATGAGTTTATTGAGCATTTGCTATGTGTGTGGTGCCCTTCTGGGAGTGCAGGGTGAAGCAGTCAATGCGATGAGCAAAGTTCCTGCCTTCATTTCTTGTGAGACCATTAGAATGACTGAACCTATAGTGGGCTCTACTGTCTTCAGTTATATGGATGCTGGATACAATGACTGAAAGGAGCCCTGGTGGTGCAGTGGATAAGTGCTCGGCTGCTAACCAAAAGGTCAGTGGTTCAAACCCACCAGCTGCTCTGCGGGAGAAAGATGTGGCAGTCTGCTTCCGTAAAGATTACAGTCTTGGAAACTCTGTGGGGCAGTTCTGTTCTCCCTATAGGGTCACTACAAGTTGCAGTTGATTCATTGGCAGTGGGTTTTTGTTTATAATTTTTACAATGACTGAAAACATGAACTTTTGCTAACTAGAAACACTAAAGTAAAATATGCTATTTTAAGAATTTTGTTTTAATTCCTTATAATATCCTAATACTAGCAATAGCAGTATATTATAAATATTTGCTTATTGGCCATGAGATGTTTTAACATTTTTCTATTTAATAATTAATGCTACTATTTTAACATTAACATCGTTTTCTCATGAATGAATATATTGCTGGCTTTTAGAAAAGTCATCATAATTATGATTATGATTTTCAAAGTGATTCTTTTCTTCTTCAAAATAGAATTGTGAACACCTTTCTCCTTAGTAATAGGACATAAACATTTAGAAACACTTCTAGTAGAACTCTGACACTCGGAATTCTAAAGAACAGAGAAAATCATGGATAATTCAAAGTATGATTTTATAAATGTGACTTCCCAAGTGCTTTCCAGTCTGTTTTGCTCAGCACTGATTTGTAAGTAACCTTCCACAAATGAAAGTTTAGATGTTTGAGGTGAGTTCTATGTTTTGCCATTCCAAGCATTAAGCAACTATTGACTTCAGAATTTAGAATGTGCTCAAATAAGTTGAACGTGACCTAGATGAGGGAACATATTCAAGGTATCAATAGAATTCTTTTCAAACTTATTGTCTTAGTTTAAGTAAAACTGTAGTGTAGCTAGTAAAATAGTAATATCTTGTTCAAGCACAATAGGAAAGATTACCCCAGGTCACTTGTTTGGGAGATTGGGGTAAATTAACCTGCTTTTCTGTAGAAACCAGCACCAAGGTGTAGAGAGAAGGGAGTATAACTGCCATATGTTGGAAAAAGAAAAAATCAGTCTTACAAGGTATATTAAAAAAAATAAAACCATTAATAGCCTATATGTCTTTTCAGTGTAGCATATGTTCTTTTTCCACATATATCCTTCAGGTTCAGTATTGCTGCAATAAGCACACCATCACATTTGTTGAGCCTGAAGTCTCAGATCTGGTTTCACCACCATTCAGGATCTACAACTGAATACGACTGCCAGTCCTGTGATGAACTCTGGAAAGCAGTGACTAGAGCTACTTGATAGATCCCACTACTGGTACCCACTTGTAAAGACATTAGTTAGTTGCCTTTCTTACTAAAAACAAAGCAAAATTCAATAAGTTTCTTTTTCTTTTATTGTACTTCAGGTGAAGGCTTACAGAACAAATAGTTTCTCATGAAACAGTAGTACACATATGGTTTTATGACATTGGTTAACAACCCCACAACATGTCAACCCTCTAACTTCTCAACCTTTTTTTTTGGTGAAAATACACACAGCCAAAGATACACCATTTCAAGAATTTCTAAATGCACAGTTCAGTGACATTGACTACACTCTTCCAATTGTGCTGCTAGTCTCACTTAAGATGAAGGCTTACAGAACAAAATAGTTGCTCATTGAACAGTTACTACAAAAGTTGCCCTATGACAATGGTTAAAAATCTCACAACACATCAACAATATCCTTACTCAACCTTGGGTTCCTTATCACCAGCTTCCTTGTCTGCCTTCTGGCCCTTGTCACTGGACTCCTGTACGTCATTAGTCCCATTTGGTTTTACGGGGCTGTCCACTCCCAGGCTGAACGGTGAACCTCGGAGGTAACTTCACCACTGAGCTAAAAGGGTGTCTGGGGGCCATACTCTTGGGGTTTCTCCAGTCTTCTTTAGGCCAGTAAATCTGGTCTTTTTTTTGTGAGTTCAAATTATGTTCTACATCCTTCTCCACCTGTGTCCAGAACCCTCTGTTGTGATTCTGGTCAGAGCAGTCAGTGGTGGTAGCCGGGCACCATCTAGCTGTACTGGACTCAGTCTGGTGGAAGCCTTGGTAGCTGTGGACCATTAGTCCTTCGGACTAATCTTTTCCTTGTATCCTGATCTCTTCATTCTCCCTTGCTCCAGAAGGGATGAGACCAGTGGAGTATCTTAGATGGCTGCTCATGGGCTTTTAAGACCCCAGACACTACTCACCAAGGTAGAATGTAAAACATTGTCTTTATAAACTGTGTTATGCCAGTTGAGCTAGATGTTCCCCAAGACCATGGTCCCCACAGCCCTCTGCCCAGCAATTCAGTCCCTCTGGGAGTTTGGATGTGTCTATGGGGCTTCCATGACCTTTACTTGTACAAGTTGTGCTAGTTTCCCCTGTATTGTGTACTGTCTCACCCTTCACCCAAGATACCACTTATCTATTGCCTATTTAGTATTTCCCCTCCACCCTTCCCATCCCTGGGAACCAACAAAGATTGTTACATTTTGTGTGTGAACTGTTTCATGGGTTTTTACAATAGAGGTCTCATACAATATTTGTCCTTTCGTGATGGACTTCTTTCACTCAGCATAATGTCCTCCAGTCTCATCCATGTTATGAGATGCTTCACAGATTCATCGTTGTTCTTTCTCGTTGCATAGTACTCCATTGTGTGTATGTACCATAGTTTGTTTATCCATTCATCTGCTGATGGGCATCTAGGTTATTTCCATCTTTTTGCTATTGTGAACAATGCTGCCATGAACATAGGTGTGCATATGTTTATTCGAGTGATGACTCTTATTTCTCTAGGATATATTCCTAGGAGTGGGATTGCTGGATTGTATGGTATTTCTATTTCTGGCTATCTAAGGAAACGCCATATCATTTTCCAAAATGGTTGTATCATTCTGCATTCCTGCCAGCAGGGCATAAGAGTTCTGATCTCCCCGCAGCCCCTCCAAGATTTGTTATTTCCAGTGTTTTTGACTCGTGCCAGTAAAGCCAGGGTGAGATGGTATCTCGTTGTGGTTTTAATTTGCATTTCTCTAATGGCTAATGATCGCGAGCATTTCCTCATGTGTCTCTTGGCCATTTGAATGTCTTCTTTGGTGAAGTGTCTGTTCATTTTCCTTTGCCCATTTTTTAATAAGATTATTTGTCTTTTTGCTGTAGAGGTGTTGGATTTTCGTGTAGGTTATGGAGATTAGACCTTTGTCTGAATTGTACTGTCCAAAAGTTTTTTCCTAGTCTGTAGGTTCTCTTTTTACTCTTTTCGTGAAGACTTTTGAAGAGCACAGGTGTTTGATTTTTAGAAGATCCTGGTTATCTAGCTTATCTATTGGGGTTTGTGCATTGATGGTTATAGTTTGTATCCTGTTAATGCCATGTATTAAGGCCTGAAGTGTTGGTCCTATTTTATCTTCTATGAACTTTATAGTTTAGGCTTTATATTCAGGTCTTTGATCCATTTTGAAATAGTTTTCGTATACGGCGTGAGGTATGGGTCTGTTTCATTATTTTGCAAATGGATATCCAGTTTTGCCAGCACCATTTGTTAAAAAGACTGTCTTTTCCCCATTTGATGGACTTTGGGCCCTTGTCGAAGATCAGGTGACCGTAGGTGGATGGATTTAGAGCTGGGTTCTCAATTCTGTTCCATTGATCAATGTATCTGTCGTTGTACCAGTACCAGGCTGTTTTGACTACTGTAGCTGTATAGTAGGTTCTGAAGTCAGGTAGTGTGAGTCCTCCAACTTTATTCTTCTTCTTCAGTAGTGCTTTACTTATTCGGGGCTTCTTCCCTTTTCATATAAAGTCAATGATTAGTTTTTCCATCTCTTTAAAGAATGTTGTTGGTATTTGGATTGGGATTGTGTTGTATTTTAAATTGCTTTGGGTAGAATTGACATTTTCACAATGTTGAGTCTGTCTATCCATGAGCATGGTATGTTTTTCCATTTATGTAGATCCCTTTGGGTTTCATGCAGTAGTGTTTTGTAGTTTTCTTTGTATAGGTCTTTTACATCCCTGGTCAGATTTATTCCTAAGTATTTTATCTTTTTAGGGGCTATTGAAAATGGTATTGTTTTCCTGATTTCCTTTTCATCGTTCTCCATATTGATGTATAGGAATCCAACGGATTTTTGATGTTTATCTTGTATCCTGCTACTCTGCTGAATCTTTCTATTAGTTCCAGTAGATTTCTCGTGGAGTCTTCAGGGTTTTCTATGTACAGTATCATATCGTCTGCAAACAGGGACAGTTTAACTTCTTCATTACCAATTTGGATGCCCTTTATTTCTTTTTCTTGCCTTATTACTCTAGCTAGAACTTCCAGCAGAATGTTAAATAGGAGTGGTGATAAAGGGCATCCTTGTCTTGTTCCTGTTTTCAGCCTATCTTCATTAAGAGTGATGTTGGATGTTGGTTTTGCATAGATGCCCTTTATTATGTTGAGAAATTTCCCTTCTATAACTATTTTACTGAGAATTTTTATCAGGAATGGTGTTGGACTTTGTCGAATGCCTTTTCTGTGTCAATTGAGATGATCATGTGATTCTTTTCTTTCCTTTTAATTATGTGGTGGATTACGTTGATTGATTTTCTAATGTTAAACCATCCTTGCATAACTGGAGTGAATCCTACTTGGTTGTGGTGTATTATTTTTTTGATATGATGCTGAATTCTATTGGCTAGAATTTTGTTCAGAATTTTTGCATCTATATTCATGAGAGATATTGGTCTGTAATTTTCTTTTTTTGTGACGTCTTTGCCTGGTGTTGGTATCAGCGTTTTGCTGGCTTCATAGAATGAATTTGGAAGTGTTACCTCCTCTTCTATGCTCTGAAATAGCTTGAGTAGTATTGGTACAAGTTCTTCTGTAAATGTTTTGTAGAATTCTCCAGTGAAGCCGTCTGGGCCAGGGTTTTTTTTGGTTGAGAGTTTTTTTATTACCTTTTCAATCTCTTCTCTTGTTATGGGTCTGTTCAGATTTTCAACATCAGTTTGTTGTAGTTTGGGTAAGCTGTGTGTTTCTAGAAATTTATCCACTTCCTCTAGATTTTCAAAATTGTTGGAGTATAGTTTTTCATAATATTCTCTTATAATCCTTTTTATTTCCATTGGGTCTGTTGTAATGCCCTCCATCTCATTTCTTATTTGGGTTATTTATGTCCTCTCCTGTTTTTCTTTTGTCAGTCTGGCCAGTGGTTTGTCGATTTTGTTGATTCTTTCAAAGAACGAACTTTTGGTTTTGTTGATTCTTTCTATTGTTTTTCTCTTCTCTGTTTCATTTATTTCTGCTCTGATCTTTACTATTTCTTTTCTTCCGGTGGTTGTGGGCTTTTTTTGCTGTTCTCTTTCTATTTGTTTGAGCTGTGTAGTTAATGTTTTGATTTTGTCCCTTTCTTCTTTTTTGATATGTGCATCTATTGCTATAAATTTCCTCTGAGGACTGTCTTTGCTATGTCATACAGGTTTTGGTATGATGTGTTTTCGTTCTCATTTGATTCTAGGAATTTTTTAATTCCATCTCTGATTTCTTCTATTACCCAGTGATGTGTAAGCAGGCTATTATTCAGTTTCCATGTAATTGATTGTTTTTCCTTGCTCTTTCTGTTGTTAATTTCTACCTTGATGGCATTGTGGTCAGAGAAGATACTTTGAATTATCTCAGCGTTTTGGATCTTGTTGAGGGTTGCTCTGTGGCCTAAGATGTGGTCTATTCTGGAGAACTTTCCATGTGCATTGGAAAAGAATGTATACTTTGCAGCGGTTGGATGGAGTGTTCTATATATGTCTATAAGGTCAAGTTCTGTGCCCTTTAAGTCTTCTGTATCCTTGCTGAGTTTCTTCTTAATTGTTCTGTCTTTTACTGAGAGTGGTGTGTTGAAGTCTCCTACTATTATTGTGAAACTGTCAATTTCTCTTTTCAGTGCTGTTAGAGTTTGTTTCATGTATTTTGGAGCCCTGTCATTGGGTGCGTAGATGTTTATTATGGTTATGTCTTCATGATGCATCGTCCCCTTAATCATTATATAGTGTCCTTTGTGTTTTATGGTAGATTTTGTTTTAAAGTCTATTTTATCTGAGATTGGAATTGCCACTCCTGCTCTTTTTTGATAGTTGTTAGCTTGATATATTTTTTTCCAACCTTTGACTTTTAGTAAATTCACATCTTTGTTTCTAAGGTGTGTCTCTTGTAGACAGCATATTGATGGATCCTGTTTTCTTATCTATTCTGTCACTCTCCATCTCTTTATGGGTGCATTGAGTCCTTTTACATTCAGTGTAACTATTGATAGATGTGAGTTTGTTGCTGTCATTGTGCAGTGCTTCTTTTTGTGGTGCTGAAGTTTTCTTTGTTCTTCTTACTCTTTTGTGCTGAGTTACTTTTGTTTATGGATTTGTTTTTCATTTCTTTTGTTTTTGCAGGTTTTGTTTTTGCTGAGAATTTATGTTTTTCCTCTTTTTTTTTTTTGAGTATGTTTGTTAACTTTCTTTGTGTTTACCATGAATTTTACCCTTGTCTTTCTAAGTTTGAAGCAGTCTACCATTACTCGGTATCACCTTGCCTTCCTCTCCATTAGAAGGTTCTATACCTTTGCCGTTTATTCCCTCTTTTATTGTTTTGATGTTGTTGTCATTTACTGGTTAACTGCTCTGATTACCTGTTGTATTTCTTTTGGTTTTGGATAGTCCTCAAGAGTTCATTTCCCATATTGGTATCTGGCTGGTATGATCCTGCATCCTAGCTTCTGCCTGTGAGCTGAAGTTGTATGTCCTCAGATTGAAGAACTCCCTTTAGTAATTCTTGTAAGTTTGGTTTGACTTTTATATATTCCCTTAATTTCTCTTTATCTGCAAATGACCTAATTTCACCATCAAATTTGAATAAGAGTTTTGCATGATATATTATTCTTGGTTGGCAATTTGTTTTTCTTTCAAGATTTTATATTTGTCATCCCATTGCCTTCTTGCCTGCATGGTTTCTGCTGAATAATCTGAGCTTATTCTTATTGTTTCTCCTCTGTATGTGACTTCTTGTTTTTCAGGAGCTGCTCGCAGGATTCTTTGTTTGTCTTTGGTTTTGCAAGTGTGATTATGATATGCCTTCATGATTTTCTCTTGGGGGTCTCTCTTATATGGGGTTTGTTGGACTTCTTGGATGGCCTGCTTTTCATCTTTCATGATACTGGGGAAGTTTTCTGTCAGCAGTTCTTCAGTGATCCTCTCTGTGTTTTCTGCTCTCTCTCCCTGTTCTGGAATTCCAATCACTCAAAAATTTTTGCTTTTGAGTGTATCCCACATAACTCTCAGGGTCCCTTCATTTTCCTTTTTTCTGAGTTTTCCGTAAACGGAGTTGTATCCAAGTGTTTGTCTTTAATTCCACTGATACTGTCTTCCACCGTTTCAAATCTGCTTCTCAGCCCTTCTATGACACTGTCCATTTCTGAAATCTTGTTTTTATCTTTTGGATTTTTAATTGTAGTGTTTGTATAATTTCTAGTTGTGAATTTATTTTGGTATTTTGTTCCTGCATTAGTTTCCTGAATTCTTCCAATTTTGTATCTGTATTTTCCATGAATTTGTCTATTTTTTCCTCATGTTTATCAGCTCTTAGCCTCAGCTGTTTGAGAATTCTGAGTATTAGAGATCTGAATTCCCTATCAGGTAGTTCTAGTGCATTTTCTTCCACTGGAAAGTCATCTGGTGTTTTATTTTGGACACCTGCTGGGACCATCCTGTCCTGTTTTTGTAAATGTTTTGATATTGTCTGCTGTCTTCGGAGCATTCAGTTGTTATTTTTCCCTTTTATTGATTGTAGATTGTTTGTTTCTTCTTTTTTTTAAAGAAAAATTTGACTATGTCTGAGCAGGTGGACTGTGTGTTCTTTGTTGTTTGCTCATCTGTGGGCACAATACTTTTCACCTACTTCTCCAATTGGCAGGGTCAGTCACTCAGATATGGTACGGCAGGGCAGGTATAGCTGAAGAGGGGTCACTGGGACGGGTTGTTTGTGGCACTTTCTACAACCACCAGGGCGGGTCGGTAATCAGTGCAGGACCAGTTCCAGTAGGCCGTGCCTCTGCTGCTTGGTGGTGTGATGTTAAGCGCAAGGTGCAGATAGGCAGGATGTAGTGGGGAGATGGTTATGTGTGGAGCTAATTTGGATATGGGAGAGAGGAGAGAGGAACAGGGGCCAAAAACATACAAACAAACAAAAACGAATGCTAGGGGAGCTTGCCCTTGGAGTGGAGAGATGATAGACTATGAAATTGAGGAATACAGAAAGGGGAAGAGGAAGAAAAGAAAAGAATGAGTAAATAAAAATCAGAAAGGTTAAAGAACTGCAAAGTCCCCAGGGATCCCACCGGTGTAGCTGTGAGGTCTGGGGAAGTCGCTCTCAGGTGTTGCACTACAGCCTGGCTAGAAGGCGTGGAGGTATACAACGCCAGGTATTCAGGGAACAGAAAGAGAAGGAAGATATAGAGAGACGAGAAACTCAGTAATGAAGAATGACAAAAATGGATACAGAGGGAAAAGAAAAGAAAAAAAATTAAAAAAAAAAAAAAGCCGCCAAGAAAACAGGGGAAAAAAAAAAAAACCAGAAAAAATAAATGTCCTCAGGGACCCTCTGCACGTCTGTGGAAGCTGAGGGGGTAGTGTCCTTGCCACGCAGCACTGCCTGGCCAGAAATGGCTCCCAACTCAAGAAAAGGAAAAGAAAACAAACAAACAATTGAAAACAAGCAAATGAACAGAAGCCCCGGGATCCCACCAGCGCATCTGCCCAGACCGGGAAGCAGCCCCACACTCAAACAGAGCTCCAGACCCCCTCAGGAAGAAGCAAAGATGGCGCACAGAGCCAGGTATTTGAGTGAAAGGAGGGGGAGGTGGTGAGAGGTAAGCAAGAAATCAAAAGAAGCAGAAAAAAAAGCAACACTAGCAGCCAACAAATGGCACTTAGAGAGCCAGCTAGTGCAGGCTGGTGGAATCCAAGCAGCCAGTGTTTCTCGGACAAGAGACTGTGTCTGCGGGAAGCAGTGGGGGCCAAGTGTGGGTGAAGAAGGGTAGGGAGTGAGAAAGCGTATATCACAAATTACCAGAGCTCTGCAGCCCCTCAGGAAGAAGCAAAGATGGCGCACTGAGCCAGGTTTTTGAGCAAAAGGTTGGGGAGTGGTGAGAGGTAAGGAAGAAATCAAAAGAAGTGGAAAAAAGCAACACCAGCAGCCAACAAATGGCACTCAGAGAGCCGGCCCATTCGGGTGTGTGGAATCCAAGCTGCCGGTGTTTCCCGGACAAGAGATTATGGCCACGGGAAGCAGAGGAGGCCCAGTCGTGGTGAAGAAGGGTGGGGGGTGAGAAAGCATATATCACTAATTACCAGTTGTTTTGTCTCCCGCTGGAAGCTCCGTGAAGCTGCTTTCTCATACCCCCTGTTTGCTGGTCTCCGATAGGAATCCAAGATGGCGGATCTGTGCTGCGTTAACTGGTAGGGGACCTTTGCATGAATCTCTGCTCACTCTCCATTCTCTGTCAGTTTTCTCACTCCATTTGGTGCTTGGCTGAGTTCTTTATCTCTTCATTTGATGTTTTAAGGTGTCAGGATTGTTGTATTCTCTGTTCAGCTTAGTTTTTCAGATCTTTGCTGTGGAGGGATGGTGTGATGCTTCTGCCTAGAGCGCTATTTTGCCGGAAGTCCTCAATAAGTTTTAAGATGGATGCAAGGATACACACGGGCTTAATTTTACTTGCTTACTAATCTGTAATGCCCAATTTTACCTGGTTTTCACCATATCAAAGATGTGGTGAAACTCATGTGAAATTGTGCACTGCAAATTAGTAAGTAAACACAATTAAGCTCATGCATACCATGCTTACTGGTTAATCCTCCCCTGGATAGATGTGATGGTTAATGTTATCTGTCAACTTGGCTAGGCTGTGATTCTCAGTGGTTTAGCAGACACTATGTGATCACCTCCCATTTTGTGGTCTGATGTGAGCAGCCAGTCAGTTGAAAGGGAGGTTTCTTGGGGGTGCGGCCTGCATCCATGATATAAATCGATGTTCTAGCAAAACTCTCTCTTTCTTGATCTTGCATTCATCTTCTCTTGTCTGACCTCTGGTTCTCCGTACGTGAAATGGCTTCAGCCTCAAGCCTGACCTGCAGATTTTGGATTCACCAATTCCTGCGTCCTATGAGCCAGCAGCCTGCTGCCTGACCCACAGATTTGGGGTTTGTCAACCCCAGAAACCATGTGGATCAGGAGAGGCCTCCAGCCTGCCACATGACCCATGCATTTGGGATTTTCCAGACTCCATTATTGTGTGAGCCATTTCCTTGAAATAAATAAAACATTATATATTTATATGTACACTTCACTGATTTTGTTCTTCTAGAGAACCCAGTCTAAGACAATAGATAAAATTGGAATTTTTTTTTTAAAACTGTCAAGTTGATTCTGACTCATTGTGACTCCAAGTGTGTCAGAGTAGAACTGTACTCTATAGGATTTTCAGTTACTGATTGTTCAGAAGTGAATTGCCAGGCCTTTCTTCCAAGTTGCCTGAGGGTGGACTTGAACCTCCAACCTTTTGGTTAGCAGCCAAGTGCCTTAACTGTTTGCACCATCCAGGGCTCCTTGTCAGAAACAGGCAAAGGGAAAGGAGAAATTCAGGACATAGGACTGCATGCTCCAACTGCCCATCACCATGTAAACAATCTCCCTCCATTTCATCATTTGGAACAGGCTTTCCAACTTGAGTAATTTCTTTTCCTCCTCAAGGATACCCTAAGTTTTTGGTAAATTTTCACCTGTATGAAATGTCTCGGCTGGGGGATAAGGTGGGGAAGGGGCAAGGGGTCCTTCCCCTTGCCCTCTGCCATTGTGAATTATTTACATTTTGAAGAAGTAAACAATTATGATTCATAATGAACCTACTAAAATACATGCTGTATAATTTTAAAGTTAGATATTAAGAGCCTCTCTCCCCCCATATGAAGGGGTTCATTTTTTTGACAGTCACCTTTTTAGGGTACTGGAGCTGGGTTTAGGAAGTATAATTACCTGTACTGAAGATAAAAATTTTCAGAGATTACTTATGCTAGATTTTTAAAATTTATACAGTGATTTTCTTTTTAATAGAAAGAGATAATGCATAACAATGGGGGAAATTCAATGTAAAAAGACTGCTAAAATTAGTGTTTAGTATTTCAATATTTTAAAAATTAGACAAGTAAATTAGAGTAACACTATGCTTTCAGTTTCTGAAAATAAAATTAAATAGCTACTTATGTAAGAAAAATATAAATGATGCAAGAGGTGAAATGAAAATAAATGGTATTTTATAAAAATAGTGAAAATTAACAACCTCGTTTTTTTATAATATTGTGGGTTGAATTGTGTCCCCTACAAATATGTGTTGTAAATCCTAACATCTATGCTGTGCAGTGGTTAAGAGCTATGGCGTGCTATGCCTACTAACCAAAAAGGTCAGCAGTTCAAATCCACCAGCTGCTCCTTGGAAACCCTATGGAGTAGTTCTACTTTGTCCTTTAGGGTTGGTATGAGTCAGAATAGATGCAATGGCAGTGGGTTTGTTTTTGGTTTGGGTTTTTTTTTTTTTTTTTTTTTTGGTTATGCCTGCCTGCAGTTAGAATCCCATTTGGGAATGAGTTGTCTTTGTCATGTTAATGAGGCAGGATTAGTGTAGGACATGTTTTAAGCCAATTACTTACAAGATGTAAAAGGAACAGATTAAGCACAGTAGAGATGGGGGAAGATAGATGCCAAGCCACATGGAGAGCTCCAAGGAACCAGGAAATAGAAGCTGAAGAGACAAAGACCGAGAGTGAGCTTTCCTGTAGAGCTGGTGCCCTGGATTCAGACTTCTAACCTCCTGAACTGTGAGAATATAAATTTTTGTTTGTTGAAGTCATCCACTTGTGGTGTTTCTGTCATAGCAGCACTAGAAAATTAAGACAGATAATAAAAGTAATGAATATGTCTTCTAAAGAAATCTGCAATAAGGCATTCTTAAAACTATCTCCTTTTCATACGGCTTACTTGGTATTCACATATATCCATTATAAGTTTATCATAAGCAAGGAAAAGAAGAGCTATTGTGTTTAAAGAAACTACTATGAGGAAATTGGATGATAGTACACATAGTTTAACTGTGAGATTGTCCCTTTCAACAAAGACATGAGTATTGAATTTTACAGATACTAAAATTTCTAACATTATGCGACATAAAGAAAACTCAACTTTCTTGCAGAATATTGACTACAAAGAGGAACAAGAGAGGTGACAGTGATGTAATAACAAACACAGGGTTAAACAGTTCTTTTTCAAAGAAATGTAGAGCTAAAATATTCCTAAAGGTCACATGCCATCTCCTCAGCCCATTTAAGGCTTCTGAAATGCCACTCTCAAGCAAAATAACTACCTCTCCAGAAGAGTCATTCCGTTAGAGAGCCAACTAACATCAGTACAGAGATAAATGGGAGAACAGAAAATTGATTTTACACTTGTGCTGTAAGTGTGGTCAAATGTTATAGGCCAGCACAGCAAATAGGATGCCAAAGAATTGCTACACCTGAAAAATAACAGCATAAGAGGATGTGGTTAAATACAGCTTAATAATAGGTCTGATGTGCTCAGTGTATAGTAAAATATTTATTTTCTCTTTGTATTTGTAATATGACATACTCATATCCTCTTTCTTTTTGTTAATAAATTTATTATCCCAGTGTCCCTGCAGCTGATACCTTTCATCCCAACTCATGTTAGCACATGTACCCAGAGGCATGCAGGCATGCAGCAGCAAATGATTTACTTTTGTTTGATTTATAATGTATAGATGGTGCCTAGTAAAGATAATTTAATTAAATTTTATTTTATATGCTGCCAAGTCTATGTGCAAATGTTATCCATGTTAAAAGTAAAAATACTTTTAATTGAAACCGTTGAAGTTCATTCAACCCACTGCAAGCACAAAATGAAAGTTCACCTTTCAACTTTCTGTGGGTCCTTTGCATTTTTCATGGCACTTATGCTGCTGTAATGCTCAGTTAGGACCACGATTTCTTTTCACGTGTTTTAGACCTGAATAGAGTGGTTGAATAGAGTCCAGTACGATGAATATGATACAACATATTCCTTCCTCACTGTACTAAAGTGTCTCAGGGGTAAGTAGAAAGCCAGGCAATGACATTTTTAAAAGGCCTGGTGTGCTTTCGGCAGCTTAACAAGAAAGTCATAGCTAATATTTTTTTCCCGTTGTAGACATTTAGAGCTGGTCATGACCACAACAGTCTGTCTCCACATATTGCTGAGCAAGTGATCAATTCCAGTGTCGACTGAAGGGTAAATGAATTTCCAACAAAATAAGGAGAGGTAATATGGAAATTTTAGTTCTTTCTTGATGATGATTCTGCAGAGCAGCCATTGAAATCCATTCTATCTCCTCTCCATGCTTTCCTTCATTCCTTGTCCTCTCAATATTTCAGATTTTATGATCTCACAGTACTCCCTACCATCCCAGTTTGTTTTCCTTTATTCCCCTTGGGAAGAAAGAGAGACTTTTATGAGTACTATCCATACATTATCTTACAGTTGTGGTTAAACAGTTGCCGTTGAGTAGATTCTGACTCATCGGGACTCCATGTGTGTTAGTAGAATTGTGCTGTGTAGGGTTTTCAGTGGCTGATTTTCTGGAAGTAGATCACCAGACCTTTCTTCTGAGGCACCTCTGTGTGGACTCAAACATCAAACTTTCTATTAGCAGCTGAGCACATTAACTGCATCTCTCAGGGACTCCTAGGGTGTGGGCAGCTCAAAGGAATTCAACTCTGCATTCAAGGAAATAAATCCTTTTTACCACAAATCCAATTGTAATTTTGAGAGGACTGGATATAGGGTCATATTCTGGACTTTCTTCATGCTGATAATCCCACTCTAAATGCATAACTTTCCACCTTGCTTCTTGAAACCATGTTTGAGTCTAAGAATTTAAAACACTGTCTTGGTTAGAGAAGTACAATGGTGTAAAGAGTTAACACAAAAACTGAGTGACCTTGAAATGTAGATGCCTTTAACAATGATGGTAGGATTGTGGAACTTGGAAAAAATTTAAGGTCTTAGCTTTCTCCAGTACTTAGGCTCTTTGGTTAGATTAGGTACCTGTAAAGAATCACATTCTATCAAGTAACTATCAAGTTACATAAAGATGACCAGTCCCCTACCAAATCTTGTCTGTTTCTGTTATCATTCACAATATTGGCCAGTTATGTTCCCCTACCCCTTTGCAGCTTTAACCTTCTTAGAATATATTTTGAAACTAAGTTATGTAATTTTTGATGTCCACTTCCCTTAAAGAATGAAGTACCTTTCCTCAATGCAAAAAAAAAAAAAAAACCCTAGATAATAAACTGTACTTTTTTCTGAGTATATGTATTAGATCTTTTATGCTATCTTTGAATCTGAAGGAATACGAACAGAGATAATCCACTTCAATTTTGTTTACTTGTACTTATGACTAAGCTCTTGGTTATTTGGGAACAAGTGGAAGTTCTTTTTTGCTTCTTAATATTATTATTTTTTAAAGACATGTCTCCCTTTTTCTGTTCAACTTGGTTTATTTCAGTCTGGTTTCATTTAAGTATCAGTAATAGAATTTCAGACCTGAATCATTTTACATATGAGGAAGACAAGTTCAGAGTGAGGAGTGAGCTGCCCGAAGTCACACAGCTGGTGAGTGACAGAGCTGGCACTTGACGGCTGCTTTTCTGCGTCCCAGTCAAGGGCTCTTTCCACTGCACACCACTGCCTTTCAGAAATCACAGACAGTGAATTTTTTTTTTAGTATACTCTCCCAAAGGTTATAAAGTGATGTGTTTTCATACTGCTGTATGAATATAGTTTTCAAACTACATTTAAGAAACACTGACCACTAGCATTCATTGTTTTTTATGGCATATTGTAATTGATACAATGATTTTACTGTTTTTGCCAAAGAACTATGATCATAAGATAGAAAGCAGCTGAGCAGTGTAATATCTTTTTTAAATGTGTAGAGTGAAATAACACATTTTTTTGTACAGAAAGCAGGAATTAACCATGTATTTATTAATCATCTACTATATTCAAGGCATTTTATTCCATTTTGTGTGCACAAACATAAGAAATGGTCTACTTTCTAGGAAATTGAAACCTTTTTGGGTGGGCATTGTTATATCAATGATACAGTCTTACATTTGTATAGTGATTGGTAACTTAAAAATAATTTGCATATATATTCTCTTTACTTGGGCTTTGCAAAAACTCCAAGAAATAAACAGAACAGCTATTATTATCTACATTCAAATCAGAAAATTGGGGTACAAATAGATGCTTGAAAATTTAACTACTTGCCTATCAACATATGATAATAGTATACTTCCCTGTCTGGTTAATTTTAAACCACTACATTTACAACTGCTAAATCCTCCAAATCCTGAGTAAATGGGGGAACCACAGCATACATTTATACTTCTGGTTATAGAACAAGACCATTTATGTTAACCTGGGTGAAAAACTGGTGATCTGTAAGCTAGCTGTGACCCAGAGACATATTTTGTTTGGTTCACACAGTGTTAACTCACAAAGCATTTCTTAAAATTAGTCTCTGATGCACAAAACCTGCAGATTTCATGCAAATATCTTTATATCCAGGTTCACGTGCATAATTAGAAGGTCTGACAATACTGGGCATGCTTCCTGGGTAGCAACAAGTATTTGGAGTTAAGATGGCAGTGGTAGGCTCTTTCTCACTGTTTCTCCTCACTTGTGACTTACTATTTACATTACTGGCTGACTCCCTGCAGGTGTTGACAACCTCTTACAAAGGTACTTGAAAATTTAACAAAGCATTTCAGGTTTTGGTCCACATGGTCCACATGGCTACCACTGTTGCAAATAATATGCCTATAGCTCCATTTTTTTTTAATTTATCTAATTAATGTCTGATTATGAAAGAAGAATTAGGTCACTTAAATCACTCCCTGTTTACCCTCATTCCATTTTTAAAATTTTGCAATGCCTATTAGTTTTTGTTATTTTATTGGCTTTCATTATAGCTTTACATTGTCTGCTGAAATTTGTTCCAACAGCACCAGATAATCTTTCGATAAATATCTATGTAAGCTGACCCCTGAGTACCTCTTCTCTCCCAAACCCCCATGATCCAGTAGCTGCCAGCTATACTATTGTTTTTACAATGTCAGAATTGATAACATCTATACTCTCTTTTGTAATTATAATTTTCTTTCATACATTGTTATTTATTTTGAGATTTAAAAACATAAACAGGGTTAAGTATATGGAAATATTATTCACTGCAGAACCAATTAGTGTGCCTGAACTTTAGAAGAGGAAATATTATCAATTCTATGTCAATAAACCTCTGCCTCTCAAGAAATACTGCTTTGATGTATACAGTCAAATAGATTCTCATTTCTTACATTCTATCAGCAGCTCGAACTTATGCAATGTTTTAAGAGGTTGCATATGTGGACTATGATTTTCTTCTGTGGAATTTTTATTATTCCTACAGCTTCCTACTGTATTTCAAAAATACATGAAAAGAACACCACCAACCCCCCCCCCACCCCCCCAAAAAAACAAACCTGTTGCTATTGAGTTAATTCTGACTCATAGCAATCCAGTTCTATTCTATTGAATAAAATTCATTTTATTCGATAACGTGTTCTGATTTGGATCAATTTCTTTGTTCAGCTGTCTTTTTGGAATACATTTTCAATGAACTGGTTCAGCGTCCTTGTTTCTTGGTGCAATTATGTTCTTTTTTTCATTGCTCTTTTGTGTTTTCTGCAATAGATCTTCAAGGTTTTTTGTTTTTCTTTTTTCCCCAAATAAGCAGGTATGAGGGAGATAAACTTTAAACTTTACTGAGTACTTTAAGGATTCAAACTAACTTTATTTTCCATCTACTTATTCACCATTTACTGTTAAAATATTTTTTCAAAATCATTTTACCTCACAGTTTTGGAGGTATTACTTCATTTTTCCATTACATTCAGTGTAGCTGATGGAAAGTCTGATATCAATCTGATTCTTATTCCCTTTTGGATAATTTGTTTCTGAACCCTGCATTTGTTTTTTTTTTTAATATTATCTGTATTTAATTTTTTGAGGATGGGTCTTCTGTCATTCATTGTGTTAGGTACTGTGGAGCCTTTTATAGGAAAACGTGTCTTTCTTTATCTTGGAGAAATATCCCTTTATTATATCTTTCATTCTCCTTCTCCATATGTTTTCCTGTACTTCTTTCTGAGACACTTACGAGACAGATAGAATTACAAGAATTAAACCTCAACATTTTCTAAATTTTTTCTTATTATTTGCTTTTTTTAATTTCCAGATTTTGTCAGCTATTTTCCAGTCCTACCATTTAATCATTTATTTCATCAGTTATAATGTAAGTTCCAGGAATTATTTATTCTACTTAATATCATACAAGATTTCCAAAATATTTAAGAGCCATGGATGTCATGGATCTATAGACGCTGTCTTAGTTACCTGGTGCTGCTAGGTAGAAATATCACAATAGATGGCTTTAACAAACAAATTTATTTTCTCACTGTAGGAGGCTGTGGCTATTGTGGCTGTTAGGTGCCATCGAGTCAGTTCTAACCCATAGTGACCCTATGTACAACACTGCCTCGTCCTCAGCAATCCTCACAATTGTTGGTAACTTTGAACCCATTATCGCATCCACTGTGTCAATCCATCTTGTTGAGTATCTTCCTCTTTTTTGCTGACCCTCTACCAAGCATGATGTCCCTCTCCAGGGACTGGTCTCTCCTGATAGCATGACCAAAGTACTTGAGATGAAGTCTCACCATCCTCCCTTTTAAAGAACATTCTGGCTGTAGTTCTTCCAAGACAGATTTGTTCATTCTTCTAGCAGTCCGTGATATACTCAGTATATACCATAATTCAAAGACATCAATTCTTCTTTGGTCTTCCTTATTCATTGTCCAGCCTTCACATGCATATAAGGTGAGGGAAAATACCATGGCTTGGGTCAGGCACACCATAGTCCTCAAAGTGGCATCATTGTTTTTAACACTTTAAAGAGGTCTTTTGCAGCAGATTTGCGCAGTGCAATGCGTCCTTTGATTTCTTAACAGCTGTATTCATGGGCGTTGATCATGGACCTAAGTAAAATGAAATCCTTGACAATTTCAGTATTTTCTCTGTGTAGCATGATGTTGCTTATTGGTTCAGTTATGAGGATTTTTATTTTTTGTTGAGGTGTAATCCATTCTGAAGCTGTAGTCTTTAATTTTCATCAGTAAATGCTTCAAGTCCTCTTCACTCTCAGCAAGCGAGGTTGTGTTATCTGCATATTGCCGACTGTTAACGAGTCTTCCTCTAATCCTGATGCCACATTCTTCTTCATATAGTCCAGCTTCTCAGATTATTTGTTCATCATACAGATTAAATAAGTGTGGTGAAAGGATACAGCCCTGATGCACATCTTTCCTGATTTCAAACCACGCAGTATTTCTTTGGTCTGTTCAAATGACTGCTTCTTGGTCTATGTAAAGATTCCTCATAAGCACAATTAAGTGTTCTAGAAATCTCATTGTCACAATGTTATCCATAATTTGTTACTATCCACGCAGTCAAATGCCTTTACGTACTCAATATAACACAGATAAACATCTTTCTGGTATTCTCTGCTTTCAGCCAAAATTCATCTGACGTCAGCAATGATATCCCTCATTTCACATCCTTTTCTAACAGTTCCCTGTTGACGTACTGCTACAAACATTTTTTAATTATCTTCAACAAAATATTACTTGCATGTGATATTAATTGTATTGTTTAATGATTTATGCATTCTTTTGGATGACTTTTCTTTGGAATGGGCACAAATATGGATCTCTTCCAGCTTGTTGGCCAGGTAGCTGCCTTTCAAATTTCTTGTCATAGACAAGTGAGTGCTTCTAGCATTGCATCCATTTGTGGAAACATCTCAATTGGTATTCTGTCAATTCCTGGAGGCTTGTTTTTCTCCAGTGCCTTCAGTGCACCACTCGTCTGTCAGTTCATCGTACTGTAGTGGCTTTTGTATTGCTGTGATGCTGGAAGCTATACCACTGGTATTTCAAACACCAGAATATATAAAGAATGCTTACAACTCAATTATGGAAAGACAAACAACCCAAAATAAATTGAGCTAAATGTTTGAACATCTACTTCACTATAGAAGATATATGATTGGCAAATAAACATCTGAAAAGATGCTCAGCATTATTTGTCACTAGAGAAATGCAGATTAAACCCACAATATAATACCAAAACACGCCTACTAAAATGACTAAAATTAAAAAATCTGACCGTACCATGTGGAGCAACTGGAACTCTTATGTATTGCTGTTAGAAATACAAAATGGTAGAGCCATTTTGGATAATAAATTGATAATTTCTTACGAAGTTAAACAAACACTTATCTTATTACCCAGCAATTCCGCTCCTGGGTGTTAGCCCAAGAAATATGAAAAGACTTGTAGTCAGAGTTTAGAAAAAAGAAACTCAAATGTCCGTCAATTGATGAATGGATAAACAAATTGTGGTACTACCATGCAATGAAATACTGCTTCTCAAAATAAAGGAATAAACTAAAGATATGTGCAACATGTGAGAATATAAAAAGGGTTAAGTGTAAGAAGCCATACCAAAAAAACCAACAAACTACACACTACATTCCAGTCATAGAAATTATAGAAAATTCTGTATCTAGAAATTCTAGAAAAGGCAAAACTGTAGTGATAGCAAGCAGAGTAAAACTGCCCCATTGGATTTCCAAGGCTGTAAATCTATACACAAGAAGACTACCACATCTTTCTCCCACTGAGCGGCTGATGTGTTTGAGCCACCTACCGTTCTGTTAGCAGGTAGCACATTAAACAATGTGCCACCAAGGCTCCTATAAACATTCTAAAACAGATAAAATAATTGAGAATGAGTATTAAACTGACAATAGAGCTCTTTTGCTTGCTAGGACTTATTATCATTGGCTGCATCTACATTAATTGCTTTTCATAGTCTTCTGCCGTAAAGATTCCTGGCAACTTCAAAAGATAAAACATACTATATACTAATTAACTGTTTTCCTAATTTTATTTATTCATGCTTCTTCAGTTGTCGAAATACATAAAAATTAGTATCATATATACAAACTGAGCTAAAATTATGGTCTTCTATTTTATATTTTTAAATACAAATGTTAAATAAGACTACTTCAAATTGTCACTCTTTTTGGACTCCAATTTCTAATTCTATTCAAGTTGACAAATTCAATTCTAGAATGTTTCATTTATGATCTTTAATGAAATATTCAGTTCATTTGCATTGCTCATCCCGTTTAATGTTACAAGTAAGTTTCCTAAAGCTCTGAATTTAAGTCTTACATGGAAGCTAACATCTCAGCATTTGTTGTATTCATTTTCTGTGTTACGTCTGTAAATCTATTACAAGCAAAAAATTGAAAAGTCTACTTTTTTTGTTTTTGGAGCTTGGCTGCTAACCAAAAGGTTGGTAGTTTGAATCCACCAGCTGCTTCTTGGAAATCTGTGGGGCAGTTCTACTCTGTCCCTAGGGTCACTATGAGTCAGAATTGACTCAGCAGCAACGGGATCCAAACTTAATTTACATGGGTTATGCATAATTATTCTTTTCCTTTACTATCCTAAAAACATGTGTTACCTGATTTTATCGAGAAATTACAGACTTACTAGAAAACCATATTGAGGGTCTCTTGCTTGCTTCTGAAACATGGTACTCTTTAGTGTTCAGTCCACTGCATTTTATTGCATCACTAACCTACTGGGAATCTCTGTTTCTGGGTATGTTCAGGAGACAAAAACAGGAACTTCCAAGCCCTGAGACATGCCACACACACAGCTAACCAGTTCTCGTTGAGTCAATTCCAGTTCAGTAGAACTGTGCTCCATTAGGTTGTCAGTGGTTGGTGTTTCAGAAGCAGATTGCCAGGACTTTCTTCTGAGATGCCTCTGGATGGATGGGAACCTCCAACCTTTAGTAGCCACGTGTGTTAACCATCTGCACCACACCCAATTACTATTTCAGAAAGTGATCCTAACAATTTCTTTCCTTCATAAACTACTATAATCATAGGTGAAAAGAATGCTACAACTCTAACCACAGCTGATTGAAAGAGGTGATTGGTGCACAGCTGGAGAGAAATTATCAATAGGCTGAGTGTGAGGGAGGTCTGGAACCTCAGCCTTGTTTTGCTTCAAATCTACTCAGTAGGGGTGCTCCACATTAGACAGCATACTGACTCATAACCAGATTATCTGTTGGTGAGTTTGAGAAAGCTGGCCACCTGAGCTCAGGTTGTTGGTTCACCCAATGAGTTACTTTTCTAATTCTCTATGAAACCAGCTGCACATTCCCAGGTTGAAAGAACTAGGAGCTAGTATGACTGATGGGATGACTTCCTGTGCATATTTAATGCATCCTCCCAAGAAATCTTCATCACTCTAAGTAATTGTAAAAATCTCCTCTTGAAGCCCTAAGGAAGCTGACGTGGAGTGAGTGACTTAAAAAAAATAAGAACAAAAACTGAAAAATGAAAATGATATTAATTGTAATTAGTTTCCTTGATAAACCAAAACTCTCAAGAAAGGTATTTAAATATTGACATTTTTAGGTTATATGTGCAGATGTTTAGACATGCTGTATTTTTTAACAAATGGTAATTAGTTAAGTACATTACAAAAATAATTTTGGATATTCTGCATGTGGTTAGGATCCCTGATTCAATCTAGTACCACATCAGAGCAATATAATCAAAACTTTGCATAGATTTGTCAAACATCTAACATCACTAATTTTAAATTATCTCCATCCAGGTGCATTATATAGAATGTTATCCTCGGAAAATAATAGCTCAAATAAAATACCAATGAAACTAAATTAATTTCTTATTTCTTATTTATTTTTTAAGTCCAAAAGAAAATACTCTCTAAGAAGTTTAGTTAATTGAGTAAAATGTGTGTGTGTGTGTTTAATGGCTAAACTCTTTAACAAAACAAAGATTATACATTTTTATATAATTTTTCCTAACAATATTATGCACGCATAAGCAAAGTTATTTAATAAGATCAACAACATGAGATGCTTGGGTAGCATTTACTATGCTTAGCTACAGGTGACTCAGGATGCTATGTAGGTTTATGTAATGTGCCAACAGTACATTTCAAAAGAAAAGTGCTATTTTTGCCTTGGATGCCAGCTTTAATGTATAGAGTTTGAACAGCTATACTATCCCATAGGCTACAGGCAAATTACATTAGCTTTTATTAGATGTTTTCTCTGGGTGGTGCAAACAGTTAAGCACTTGGATAGCAACCAAAAGGTTGGTGGTTTGAATTTATCCAGAGTCACCTTGGAAGAAAGTCCTGACAATCTACTTTTAAAACATCACAGCCATTGAAAACCCTATGGAGCACAGTTTTACTCTGACACACATGGGTCACCATGAGTCGGAATAGACTTCATGGCAACTATTTTCTTTATTGATAGTGAATGCAGAAAAATACCAAATCATAAGTTTTTATAAACTTCTTGACCTGCATTTTAAGGCAAGTGGCTTTCATGGATTGAATTGTGTCCTCCCAAAATATCTGTCAACTTGGCTAGCCCATGATTCCCAGTATTGCATGATTATCCATTATTTTGTCATCTGATGTGATTTTCCTATGTGTTGTGAATCCTATCTCTATGATGTTAATGAGGTGGGATTAGCAGAAGTTATGTTAGTGGGGGCAGGACTCAACCTGTAAGATTAAACTGTGTCTTAAGCCAATCTCTTTTGAGATATAAAAGAGAGAAGTGAGCAGAGAGACATGGGGATCTCACACCACCAAGAAAGAAGCACTGGGAGCCTTGTGCGTCCTTTGAACCAGGAGTCCCTGCTTCTGAGAACCTCCTAGATTAGAGGAAGCTTGATGACAAGGACTTTCTAGAACTGACAGAGAGACAAAGCCTTTCCCTGGAGGTGGCATCCTGAATTTGGGCTTCTAGCCTCCTAGGCTGTGAGAGAATAAATTTCTATTTGTTAAAGCCATTCACTTGTATTTCTGTTATAGCAGCACTAGATAACTAAGACAGTGGCACATGGAGAAGTCTTTACTTGCAGAACAAATCACAAGTATGGGAGAAAAGAGAGATAATTTGTATAACTGGTGAGGCAGGCATGCTGTTGTGTGCTGTCTAGTTGATTCGTGCTTATAGTGACCCTATAGGATGGAGCAGAACTGTCCCATAGTTTCTTGGCTGTAATCTTTATGGGAGCAGTTTGCCATGTCTTTTCTCTCGTAGAGCTGCTGGCAGGTTCAAACTACCGACCTTTCAGTTAGCAGCCAAGTGTTTAACCGTTGTGCTACCAGGGCTCCCTAAAGGGGCAGAAAAGAGAGAGATGAGACAGCTGCAATGGAGAGTGGACATTTAGGAAAAAGCCATGTTTGAAGATTTGTAGAACATTGTCTTATATAATATGATGTAATTCCCCTTCTGTGTCTCTAAGAAAAAAAATGAAAACCTGTATCACTCACGCTTTTGGAGAAGTCTGAATTATCTTTTCTTGTTGCAAAAGGTGACATTTTGAATTTGACTTTACCTTAGGAATTGTGTAGATTAGTCCTGTTGCCTTTGAATTTTTTTAGGTGGTGATGATTTTGTAAATGAAGGTTTCTCAATGCTCTGAATCTCAAGGATCCTGGCGACTTATTTGGGCAATTCACTTAAATAATGGGCAAAACGATCAGTGATCAAAGGGTACTAAAAGGGATTAAGTTTCTCTTTTTTCACGTCTCAGAGAAAGAAGCTGCTAGGCAGACACTTTGGAGGAGATCTTCTCTGTGACACAAAAGTGTAACAGGGGAAAATGTAAGGGTATCTTTTCTCTGACTTAACAAGACCAGCTCTTTCTTAAATTTCAGAGTCCTAATTTGTGTAAAAAGTTAGAGATCTCCTGGAAGGCAAGGGCCTGGTTAACCACCAGCTATTTCTCCCAGATATTTGCAGTTAGGGGTAATAGATAGCCCTTGCCAAGGGCCCTGGGGACAGACAAAGCTGATTTGGCCTAAAAGTAGCAGTGGGCTAGTACTTGGTCAAAAGGCAGAAAGGGGGCAGATGCCATAACCTGTCCTCACTCAGCCCTCACAGAAAGTGGCAATGGTTTTGAATGGAAAAATTGGGTGACTAGGAGCTGTGATATTTGAAGCTGAGGTTTACTATGGCGAGCTTATCTATCCACAAACTACACTGGCAGCTTTAACTGAAGTCGGTGACCAAGTTCACAGTTGAAAGACAGAGTTTTCAGAAACACAAATGCCTTACAAGAAAAAAACAAGAGGGCATTTTTTCCCTACATGTATCAATAATAACTAACAAAGATAAGGATCAAGCAATTTCCTAGAATCTAGTTTAACTTCAAAATTAATTTCAAGAGAAGTGTGTGATGATCCTTCAGCCTATTTTCAGAATTGTTTTTATATAGGAGAGACATTTAACGTAAGTTAATAAATACATTTCTGTATGGATTTTTTTTCTCAGATAGGACTAGACTGCTGATTGCCAGTGAAATCAGCTGACCAGATGATTGCTTTATAAAATAATAAAATAGTTGTCTATAAAGGTAAAGGAGCCCTGGTGGCACAGTGATTAAGAACTCAGCTGCTAACCAAAAGGTAGGCAGCTTGAATCCACCAGCTGCTCCTTGGAAACCCTATGGAGCAGTTCTACTCTGCCCTATAAGGTTGCTACAAGTCGACAGCAACAGGTTTTTTATAAAGGTAAAATTCCTTTAAACCTATTTTCCTTGAAATGCTATAATACCTTTTAATATCACATAAAATATAATTTTCAAAAGTAGATTAATTCTGTGTGTGCTTGTGTTGGTTCAAAAGACATGCTACTTTTAAAGATTTGGGAAATAGTTTGGTATAGGAGACATTTATTACAAAACCACATCTCATGGGAAAAGAACATGTAGTTTCATGTTGCAAGATTGCCTGATGTATCTCATCTTTAAATGTCCCAGGTAAGAGAAAAGAAAACCTGCAAGGTCAGAAGAAAGAACTCATTTATCCTTAAGTAGGAAAGATACACTTGCCCCAAGTGAACAGAAAAGGAAGCATTAAAGTATTTCTGGTAACCAACCTTTCCTTCACAGGATATTTTAACAAGAGGAAACCATTATCCATTTAGAAACAATTTTGGTATATTGATACATAGTATTAAGAAAAATAGATCCAAAAGCCAGTATCTCTTACCCAGAAATGCTGAAGGGAACCTTGTTAAATTAGCTGACTCTAAAAAACATGGCAACAACATTAAGAATTCATTATACTGCATAACATAAATGGCATGTTGTTGTTGTTGTTAGTTGTCATTGAATTGATTCCGATTCATGGTGTTATTTACTATGAAATAAAACTTATCTAATCAAATGTTAAAAATTTCTGTAAATTCTCTGATTGTTTGGCAATTCTAAATGAGTTCTTGTACCTAGAAACACATTCTGTAAATAAGTTATGAAATCCTTGTGTAGTCATTTTGCTATGGTATTAGCATGACATTTGTCACTAATATGGTGCAAATATATTGTTTATACACTTAGAATGCCAGTAAATTTGATATGACATTAAAATATGTAGCTGAATGCCTCTGGTTTCACTCCTGGCTCATTTAGACACTGTCTTTAAATAAATAAATCGCTGAGTTGATGGCAGCTTTTAATTTTTTTCTTTGGCTTGATTTTAGTAGATTATTGCCTTTCTCAGAGCTATTTGAAATGTTTTTCTTCATTTGTTTCTAACGTAAATTAACATGTCTTTTTTTTTTTTTATGTGACTTTTGAAAGCAGATAGGACAATGACAGTACTTGGTAGAGTGTGAATCTGTATACACATTTCAAGGCTTTAAATAAGTCATTTGAAGAAGAACAAGCCTATATGAGCATCTGTCATTGCTGTATGATTATTGTAGCTAAAACTGCAATGTCACTTTTAGAAAATGAAACAATGCCAGAGTCCTGGTAAAATAAAAGTCAGTTTGGAATAGCAACTGTTGGTTATTATTTAGTTTGCATACCCGAGATTGTAAGTATCATTTGACCGTGAGAGGAAATGTTGCCTTGAGTATTCATCAATACAATTCCCAATAATCTTTCTCAGTGTTGTGAAACACAATGACTCCTTTTGTTTTTTTGGCACTTGAGTAAAATAAAGGTAATACAATAAAAGGTAAACATAGTCTTTCATTGTTATATAGAATTATAACTTTTTAAAAAATATATGATTATTATATTCTTTATGTTCGTATCTACACTTCAGCATTCAGTGCAATATTCTGAAATATACATTAATTCATCTTCTCTTTCTCTTAATTTTTATAGTTTAAATTATTCTATATATTTATCAATTACTATTTTATTTGCGTGCAGTAAAGCCTCCAAGTTAGTATGGCCCTTTTCTTCAGTGATCCATTGTTGTTATTATGAACCACTCCTGCCTCACCCAGGATTCAAATAGTAAACCTCAGAATCAACCAGCATTTCCTATGATTTAACTTGTGTTTATTTGCTCAAGATATTAGAGTAACCACTATAGCTGGATCACTTTAATTAATGTTTCTTACTACCAAAATGTACTTTAAGCTAGCTGTAGACTGCAAGACTTACTCAACCCAACCAATCAGCTTAATTTAACTAAGTCTTCAGAGACATTCAGTGGAATAATGATGCTCCTAATTGTCATTAGTATAACAGAGAAAAATGAATTTGTGTCTGGAGAAGTTTACATAATAAGTATCATAAATAGAACCAATGGAAGAATTACTTAATAGAAGTAAGGGTTTTCTTTAAATAAACAGTTCAGTATAGAGGGATGCTATGCAGTTACACATACTCCTCGTGTTGTTAAACTATATGAAATAGCTGATATTTGTCCGATGTAGACCTGAAAAAACTGCAATAAGATTCAATCTAGATTATATCTGGAAAAATATTTTGGAAAAAATCCAGTAAGTTTAACTAATTTTACCATTCAGATAACCTTAAGTTATTTTATTTCTCTTTGGACATTTTTCTCTGTGAACATGCTTATATACTCACAAATAAGATTGGGATCATACACATTCTGCCTTACTTCATGTATTATTTTTATAGTTATCATACAGTTAATTAACTGAATGATGGTAGGTTTGTGCAGGAATGGAGTGGAGGTGGAGGATGGGGATATTTCTGCTATTGCAACCCTGATTTCTAAGCCCAGTAAAACCAAACCCATTGCCATTGAGTTGATTCTGACTCATAATGACGCTATAGGACAAAATAGAACTTCCCCATAGGGTTTCCATATATCATATACCATGTACCAAGTATAACATGGACTGCTAAAGACCAAACAAATCTGTCTTTGAAGAAGCACAACCAGAATGCTCCTTAGAAGGAAGGATGACGAGACTACGTCTTACATACTTTGGACATGTTGTCAGAAGGATCAGTCCCTGGTGAAGGGCATCATGCTTGGTAAAGTACAGGGTGAGCGAAAAAGAGGAAGACCCTCAATGAGATGGATTGACACAGTGGCTGCAGCAATGGGATCAAGCATATTGTGGGCATGGGGCAGGACTGGGCAGTGTTTGGTTCTGTTGTACATAGGGTCACTACAAGTGGGAACTGACTCAATGGCACCTAACAACAACAACAACAACAACAACAAAGGGTTTCCAAGGCTGTACGTCTTTACAGAAGCAGACAGCCACATCTTTCTCCCATGGAGCGGCTGGTGGGTTTGAACCACCGACCTTTCAGTTAGCAGCCAAGTGGTTTAACCACTGTGCCACCAGGGCTCCTACCCTGATTTCTGCTGCACCCAAATCCCTGCTCATATGGGTCCCAGGCACTCATTTATAGCCTCTGCCCTGTGTAAAGTTTAGGCCCTTCTGCATGCTTTTTAAAATTCCTCCATTCTTTAAAACACGCATTATCACAAATGGTTTTCTTTCTGAGAAATCTGTTTACTTTTTTAATTTTTATTTTTATTTTTTGTAATTTTGTTTTAGATATTTAAAAGCAGCATATATTGGCTTTTGTTCATTTAAAAATTGAAATCATGATTCTTTTATTAGGCAAGTTTAATATATATATAAATTGTTTGTTACAATCTCATATTGTAAAGATGTATTTTTCTATTATGCCTTATAGTTTTGTCAACCTTTCCTTTATATATTGAAGCTGTGTTATTTAGAACATACAGATTTAGAATGTTAATCCTTCTAAAGGATTGACATTTTTATCAATACAAAGTGACCTTCTCCACAGTTAGCATCATCAACTACCTCAAGTTTTCTCACATTTTGATCAAGGGAGTTATATGAAAAACTTTGATCATTATATTCACGGTCCCAGGCCCCAGAAATTTTCTTTTTACCTTTCTTTCTTTTTACTTGAAGCTACTATATTTTCTAAATAAAATGTTTGAGGGTACTCTATTTTCCAATGAACCACTACCATTTTTTCCTGTATATTTTATTTTGAGAACAACATCCTCTGAATGAAAATTTTAAATGTCTGTGTTTCTTTTGCTAGCACTACCTCCCATTTCTTTGTTCTTACTACCTAAGATTCTCACTCATAGTTTTTATTATGAAGACCATAACTTATCTTGCACTCTTGTAAATTTTAGCTTAGATATTTGTGTGTCCCAGTTTGTCTGGGACTGATGTTTATTTCTGGGCTACCAGCATAATAATTATGTCGCTCCCTTTCACTCAAGAATGGCTAGATATAGATGGTGAATTTTGATCACTTTGTCTCACCAACAAACTGTACTCTTAAGAAACAGTCTTCTGTACACATTGTGGCATCATTCTACCTAATACTTTATTTATTTACATTTTGATATAGCAGCAAAAAAGAAGGATATGCTAGGATCTTTTTAAGATAACTTGGCTATAAGAATGGAAATCATAATTTTTTAATATTTTCTTTTGCTTCTTATGAATCTTTATAGGACACAGGACAGAAACCTTATTTTAGAATGACCTGAAACAAACAAATCACTGAGAAAGTAAAAGAAGAACTGAGTTTGTGAAATATTTAGTCAAATTTAAGTGAAGAATAGGTTTAAGGAAAATTCAGGTAGACCTTCAGACTCTGTATAGTTTATCTCACCAAAAAAAACTAGACATTTAAGTGTAGTCTGCCACTAATGACAAAGAATTATGCCAAAATAAAGAAGGAAGTCACTTTTAGCTGTCATTATTGTAGATTGTTATTTTCTAGTCCTTAGAAGATTTTAATAAGCATATCAGAAATGGCATTCTTTTCTTGTGCCACTCTATCTGTTAAACTCAGGATGGATTAAAAGTAATTATAAGGAATAGATTTATCTCTTTGAAAAGGTAAAGTTATAGATATGCTCTTTTTATTTAGATTAATGAATGATTCAGTGTTTATTTTAAAGCAGTAAATGGTGCAACAGATGCAGATAAATCCATATAACAAGTATAATTCTCTTGTGATGCTTTTAAAGGCTTTGGGTGCATATTTCAAGTAAGTAGATGTACTACTAAAACTTACTGATAGAGCTTATGCCAATTTTATTAACAGTATAAAAATATGATTGATGAAATAGCAGTGCAGCTTACAAGAAACCTGCCAGCTTTTTGGCATCTGGAAGTGTACATTTTGAAATATGAATATATTTCAGCAATGTGTATCCAGGCTTTGTAAGCTAAAACACAGCTTGAATCTTGAGTCGGTAATTAAACCATTATTCGAAATAGAAGTCACTTCATAGACTGCATCTAAAATGTTTTTTAAAATGGCACATGCCGTTCTATGTATAAATTTGATTAAGTAGTAAGAAATTAGTTACTCTGAATTTTCTTATGGCAAGGTACTTATCTTCGTTTCTTAGTGCTACTATAACAGAAATACCACAGGTGATTGGCTTTAATAAACAGAAATTTATTTTCTTACAGTTCTAGAGGCTAAACTTCCCAATCAGGGTCTCAGCCATGTCAATTCCTTCCTTGTAGGCAGTCTCGGTTTTCTTTAGTTCTGTGGCTTATAGATGGTCTTCTCATGGCATCTGTCTTTCCTCAGCTATGCCTTCAACTTTGTCTAATCTGTTCTTCTATAACTCAGAATTGATTAGGTTAGGACACATCCTACATGGTATGGCCTCATCAAGATAGCAAAGACACCCCCATTTCTAGGCAGGGTTACATCCACAGGTATAAGGGTTTGAATTCCAATGCATATTTTTTTTTGGGGGGGAGGGCACAATTCAATCCATACAAGTTCTCAAAATATTTGTTTCTCATCCATAAATCCTTAAGTTTTATTTCAAGGTTCTCAATGGTCCACCATACTGGTTATCATCCAGGAGATAGCCTCAGCGACTTTTACTTTCCAGTCTTTATCCAGGGCCATGTTGCAAGGGCCTGGAGCATAAGCATACCACCTCCAAGAGAGATCAGCAGTCTTTGGTAGAGGAACAATTCACTCATTCAGATAGTACTTATCTTGACAATCTTAAAGATCAAGAACAAGTAATAAGCAGATTATTGTTTTATAGTGTCAAAAGTAAATTACACATGTACTTTATTATTGGACCAGGGCCATTTGTCCTTCAGTCATGATTTACTTAATATTTATAAACAATTCTAATCAGCTTATATATACAGTTTGCCAGCTCCTGTGTGTCCTTAGTAAAATTTTAGAAGAGAATATATTCTTAGAGGCAGACAAATCAGCAATACCAAGAAGAGCTGATAGTGAAGCAAGATAAAAATGTTAAAGAACATACAGAAGACAGTGCGGTACTGTAAAACAAAAACAAAATAAAACAAAACAAACAAAAATGTTTTTTCTTCCTGATCATATTTGCCCCTTTAGCTTGTAACTTATTTCTCTTTCTCTCACTGATATCTTTACTGATGTATCACCTACCAACACTCACACCATCTTAACTATCTATTGAGATCTGTTTCTTGATGTCAAAAAAGCCATGTTGTTGCTGGATCCAATGGCTTTTCTAAAACTCTATTATATTCAGGCTCTGTGATACACTCTATGTCCAACAAAACAAAACATTGCCTGGTTCTGCACCTTCCTCACAATCATTGCTATGTTTGAACTCACTGTTTCAACCACTGCATCAGTCCATCTCGTTGAGGGTCTTCTTGTTGTTCACTGGCCCTCTGCTTTACCAAGCATTATGTTCTTCTCCAAGGACTGGTCCTTCCTGACAACATGTCCAAAATAAGTAAGATGAAGTCTTGCCATCCTCCCTTCTGAGGAGCATTCTGACTGTACTTCTTCCAAAACATATTTGTTTATTCTTCTGGCAGTCCATGGTATATTCAATATTCTTTGCCCACCCAGAGGTGTCAGAATCTTGAAGCAAGTGGTAAGAAATTTAAATGGAGAAAATGTGTTAACATTTTTCATTCTTACTCAAATTTGGTTTTTCTTCAGTGTTTATAGGTCTTACGATAATATCTAAACATTGTTTAAAATATCACTCACAAGGATATTTTTTTAAATACAAAACTATTCAATTTGAGGGTATTTTGATCACCTCTTTGTGCTTAAATTTGCTTATTATATATGGTTCTTGGCCCAGGATTCACTTTACATCATTTTGAGGAAGGCAAATTATTAACATGTTGTCTTGCAAGCTCTGCCCAAAGCTGAATTCCCCTAACTATTGCCTATTTTGTAGTTGGTAATATGCCCTAAGACTATGACTCATGTAATTTTCATTGAGAAAAAGGAAAAAGCATGTATGAGGATGGAATATGTTATTTTTCATGCTTTCCATGATTTATTATATAGACATGAGATAGATTTTCATTAGAACAGAAGACATAGCAAGGACTCTCATCTTATTTTTTGTATATGAAGGTGAAGGTGTTTTCTGAAGGTAAGAAATGTAGTGATCTTCTTTTTAAGTTTTGCAGTGGACCCTGATATTTGAGTTTATATGATAACAACATCAATGAAACTAAATTCACAACCTCAAAATTAGTACATAATGTTCTATAGTGCCCCAAAAAGAAAGCAACACACTATTGCAAAGATTTCACAAGTAATTTTAAGAAACTGACACTGTCCTTTGGTAGCATTCTCTTTTCTTGTCATGAGTTGGTGGTTGGAACACGAGGCAGCAGTCAGGAGAAAAAAAGGTGGGAGTGAGCGGTCAAGGGGCAAAATATGTCTGCTACTAAGCACTGTGTTTTAAAGGTACTTTTTCAGAAACCCCAATGCTTTACATATCACTAATAAGAATTTGGTCACATGTTAACTCTTATCTATAAGAGAGGCTGGGTCTTTGCACACCTGCCTGCACATAAGGGGTAAATGTCATTGACGAGGCAACAAGAAGTCTTCCCAACAACCCTGAATGCCTACCTCAGGGTCTAATTTGCATGTATTTTCTTATTTTTAGTTCACAAGAACTCTGTTAGGTAGATGTTTTTATAATTCTCATTATAGATGAGGAAATGCAGGCTTAGATGAGCTAAATAATTTTCCAACAGTCTCACGGGTAGCAAGGGGTAGAGAAACACAATTTGAACTTTCCTCTCTACAACACAGTTGCTGAGCTCTTAACTGCCTCTGAGCTGTTGCTTTTGGTCTCTCAGTTTGGGATTCAGAGCAAAAATCTCTAGATGAAGCTATAGGTGTAGATGAGTTTGTCCAGAGTCTTCTTGTTAAGGAATTATGATTAACTTGAAAAATCAAAAGATAGATGCGGAGGCCCCAGATAAGTAAAGCACTACCAAAGAAGAATAAAGTAGGCAGACTCCTACTACCTGACCTCAGAACCTTCTGTACAGTTACGGTATCCAAAACAGTCTGGTACTGGTATGACAGATACATTGACCAATGGAACAGAATCAAGAACACAGATGTAAATCCATCCACCTGTTGCCACCTGATTTTTGACGAAGGCCCAAAATTCATTAAATGTGGAGAGGACAGTCTTTTTAACAAATGGTGCTGGAAAAACTGGATGTCCATCTGTAAAAAAATGAAACAGGATCCATACCTCACACTACACACAAAAACTAATTCAAAATGGATCAAAGACCTAAATGTGAAACCAAAAACTGTAAAGATGATAGAATCAAAAATAGGGTCAACACTAGAGGCCCTAATACATAGCATAAATAGGATATAAACCGTAACTAACTCTACACAAACTCCAGAAGATAAGCTAGATAACTGGGATCTTCTAAAAATGAAACACTTACGTTCATCAAAAGACTTCACCAAACGAGTAAAAAGAGAACTTACTAGGAAAAAATTTTGGGGTATGACATATCCGACAAAGGTCTAATCTCTAAAACCCATAGAAAAATCCAACACCTCTACAACAAAAAGACAATCCAATTGAAAAATGGGCAAAGGATGTGAACAGAAGGCATTCAGGTGGCTAACAGACACATGAGGAAATGCTTATGATCACTAGTCATTAGAGAAATGCAAATCAAAACTACAGTGAGATACCATCTCATCCCGACATTACTGGCACAAATCAAAAAAACAAAATAACAAATGGAGAGGCTGTGGGGAGGTTGGAACTCTTATGCACTGCTGGTGTGAATGCAAAATAGTAACAACCATTTTGGAAAACGATATGGCACTTCCTTAAAAAGTTAGAAATAGAAATGCCATAAGATCCAGCAATCCCACTTACAGGAGTACATCCCAGAGAGATAAGAGCCATCACACGAACAGACATATGCGCACCATGTTCATTGCAGCATTATTCACAATAGCAAAAAGATGGAAACAACCTAAATGCCCTTCAACAGATGAATGTAGAAACAAACTATTGTACATACACACAATGGAATACTATGCAAAAATAAAGAGCAATGATTAATTTGCAAAACATCTCCCAACATGGATGAATCTAGAGGGTATTATGCTGAGTGAAGTAAGTTAATCACAAAAGGGGAAATATTGTATGAGACCACTATTATAAAAACTCATGAAAAGGTTTACACACAAAGAAACAATCTTTGATGGTTATGAGGGAGAGGAGTGGTGGGGAAGCAAAAACACTTAACTAGACAAGAGATAAGTGTTAACTTTGGTGAAGGATAAGACAGTACACAATACTGGGGAAGTCAGCACAACTTGACCAAGACAAAGTCATAAAAGCTTCATAGACACATCCAGACTCCCTGAGGGACCAAATTACTGGGCTGAGGGCTGGGGAACATGGTCTCAAGGGACATCTAGTTCAATTGGCATAACATAGTTTATAGGGAAAATGTTCTACATCCTACTTTGGTGAGTAGCATCTGGGGTCTTAAAAGCTTGGGAGCGGCCACCTAAAATATTCCACTGGTTCCACCCCATCTGGATCAACAGAGAATAAAGAAAATCGAAGATACAAGGGAAAGAAAGATTAGTCCAAAGGACTAATGGACCACAATTACCACAGCCTCCACCAGACTGAGCCCAGCACAACTAGATGATACCTGGCTACCACCACCTACTGCTCTGATAGGGATCACAGTATGGAATCCTGCACAGAGCTGGAGAAAAGTGTAGAATAAAATTAAAACTCACAAAGACCAAACTTACTGGTCTGACAGAGACTGGAGAAACCCTGAGAGTATGGCCCCCGGACACCCTTTTAACTCAGTACTGACGTCACTCCTGAAGTTCACCCTTCTGCCAAAGATTAGACATGCCAATAAAACTGACAATAATACATGTAACTCAACCATGTATCTGAGACTAAATGGGCATCCCAGCCCAGGGGCAAGGATGAGAAGCCAGGAGAGGACAGGAAAGCTGGAAGAATGGAAATGGCGAGCCCAAGATTGAGAAGAGGAGAGTGTTGACATGTCTCAGGGTTGGCAACCAATGTTACAAAACAACATGTGTATTAATTATTTAATGAGAAACTAATTTGGTCTGTAAACCTTCATCTGAAACACAATTACAAAAAAGAAGAAAAGATAGATGCAGAAAGGAACCCACACAAGCGTTAAATAAATAAATAAATAAACTGAGTAGGTGAAAACAAGGAGAGCCTTATAATGAAAGCCAGGGGAAGGTAGTTGTTTAAGGAGAGACAGGTCAAAAACGTCAAATGTGGGTCACCAGGGGGGCAAGATGGCGCTCTAGGCAGAAACACCACACCGTCCCTCCACAGCAAAGATCCGAAAAACTAAGCCTAACAGAGAATCAACAATCCTGAAACCCTAGAACACCAAATGAAGAGATAAAGAACTCAGCCAAACACCAAACGGAGAGAGAATACTAAAAGAGAACGGAGAGCGAGGAGAGACTCAGGCAGAGATTCCTTACCAGCTAACGCAGCGCGGATCCGCCATCTTGGATTCCTATCGGAGACCAGCAAACGGGAGAGCAGCCTTGCAGAGCATCTGGTCGGAGACAGAACGACCGGTAAACTGCGGTGCGCGCTCTCCCACCACCCACCCCTCTCCGCCTCAGCTGGGGATCCCCTGCTTTCCGTGGCCAGGGTCTCTGGGCTGGGGGGTGCTGGTGCTTGGATTCCGCGCGCCTGGGCTGGCGGCTTTCTGAGAGCCGTTTGCTGGCAGCTAGCGAAACTTTCTCTGCCGCCTCCCCCTCCTTTTGCCTGGGTGCCTGGTTCCGAGTGCCGTCTCTGCTCTCTCCTGCGGGGCTGTAGGGCTGCGTGCGGGCGTGTGGCTGTTTCTAGGTCTGGGCTCCCGCGTGGGTGGGATCCCGGGGCCTTTGTTCGTTCGCCCCTCTGCTTTCCGTGGCCGGAGTCCCTGAGCAGGGGGGCGCCGGTGCTTGGATTCCGCGCGCCCGGGCTGGAGGCTTTCTGGGAGCCATTTGCTGGCACCTAGCGAACCTTTTTCTGCCGCCTCCCCCTCCTTTTGCCTGGGTGCCTGGTTCCGAGGGCCGTCTCTGCTCTCTCCTGCGGGGCTGTAGGGCTGCGTTCGGGCGTGTGGCTGTTTCTAGGTCTGGGCTCCCGCGCGGGTGGGATCCTGGGGCCTTTCTTCGTTGGCCCCTCTGCTTCCCGTGGCCACGGTCACTTAACCCCGAGACTACCGGCTTCTTGGAATTCGCGCCCCTGAGTGGGGGCTCTCTGGGTCCCATTTGTAGGCACTGACTGCTGGTGTTGCCCTTTTTTTTTTTTTTTCTCTCAATTTTATTTTTCTTCCTTTTTTGATTAGTTTTGTCATCTTTTACCTCTTTTTTTCTTTTGTCTTTCTTCATTGCTTAATTTCTTGTCTCTCTATCTCTTCCTTCTCTTTCTGATCCCTGAATTCCAGGCGATGTATGCCTCTGTACCTTCTGGCCAGGCTGAGCTGTGAAAATTGAGACCGACTCCCCCAGACCTCATAGCTGCATCGGTGGGATCCCTGGGAACTTTGCAGTTCTTTAACTTTTCTGATTTTTATTTGGTCATTCTTTCCTTTTCTTTCTCTTCCCCCTTCTGGTTTCCTCCATCCCATAGTCTCTCATCTGTACATTCCAACGACAAGCTCCCCTAGCATTCTTTTATGTTTGTACACTTTTTGCTCCTCCTCCTCTCTCCTCTCTCCCATATCCAGCTTAGCTTCACACATAACCATCTTCCCGCTACACCCTACCTACCTGCACCGTGCACTAGACATCACATCACCAAGCGGTGCAGGCACGCCCTATTGGAACCTGCCCAGCACTGACTACCGACCGTCCTGGTGGCTGCGGTGAGTGCCACAAGCAACTCATCCCAGTGGCTCCTCCTCAACTAGATCTGCCCAGCTGTACCACAAGAACGAAAAAAAAAAAAAATCTACAATCAATAAACGAGAGAAATATCTACTGAATGCCCCGAAAACAGCAAACAATATCAAAACATTTACAAAAACAAGACAAGATGGCTCCAATAGGCGTCCAAATTAAAACACCAGATAACTCTCCTGTGGAAGAAAATGCACTAGAAGTACCTGATACGGAACTCAAATCACTAATACTCGGAATTTTCCAAGAACTGAGGCAAAAAGCTGACAAACATGAGGAAAAAATAGACAAATTTATGGAAAATACAGACAAAAAATTGGAAGAATTCAGGAAGATGATGCAAGAACAAAATGCCAAAATAAATTCACAACTCGAAATTATACAAAAACAACAATTAGAAATCCAAAAGATAAACAACAAGATTTCAGAAATGGACGGTGTCATAGAAGGGCTGAGAAGTAGATTTGAAACCATGGAAGACAGGATCAGTGGAACTGAAGACAAACACTTGGATACAACTCTGTTTCAGGAAAACTCAGAAAAAAGAACAAAGAAAAATGAAGAGACCCTGAGAGTTATGTGGGACACAATTAAAAGCAAAAACTTACGAGTGATTGGCATACCAGAACAGGGGGAGAAAACAGAAAACACAGAGAGGATCATTGAGGAACTGCTGACAGAAAACTTTCCCAATATCATGAAAGATGAAAAGCTGGTCATCCAAGAAGCTCAACGAACCCCATATAGAAGAGACCCCAAAAGAAAATCACCAAGACATATCATATTCACACTCGCTAAAACTAAAGACAAACAAAGAATCCTGAGAGCAGCTCGTGAAAAACAAGAAGTCACATACAGAGGAGAAACAATAAGACTAAGCTCAGATTATTCAGCAGAAACCATGCAGGCAAGAAGGCAATGGGATGACATATATAAAATCTTGAAAGAAAAAAATTGTCAGCCAAGAATAATATATCCTGCAAAACTCTCATTCAGATTTGATGGTGAAATTAGGTCATTTCCAGATAAACAGAAACTAAAGGAATATGCAAAAGTCAAACCAAACTTACAAGAATTATTAAAGGGAGTTCTTCGATCTGAGGACAAACAGCTTAAGCCCTCAGGCAGGACCTAGGACCTAGGACGCAGGTTAACATGAACCAGATACCATTCTAGGAACTGAACTACAGATGACTTTCCAAAAACAAAAGATATACAACAGGGAATCAGAGAAATCAATCAAAGGATGACAACAACATCAAAACAATGAAAGAGGGAACAAACGGCATAGGTATAGAACCTTCGAAAGGAGAAAAAGGCAAGGCGATACCAAGTAACGGTAGACTGCTTCAAAATTATAAAGATAAGGGTAAAATTCATGGTAACCACAAAAAAAGTTAACAAACCAACTCATAAAAATAAAGACGAAAAACATAAAGTCTCAACAAAACCAAAACCTACAAAAACAAAAGAAATGAACACAAAATCCACAAACAAAAGGAACTCAGCACAAGAGAGTAAGAAGAACAAAGAAAACTTCAGCATCACAAAAAAAAGCACTACAAAATGACAGCAACAAATTCACATCTATCAATAATTACACTGAACGTAAATGGAATCAATGCACCCATAAAGCGACGGAGAGTGGCAGAATGGATAAGAAAACAGGATCCATCTATTTGCTGTCTACAAGAGACACATCTTAGAAACAAAGATGTGAATTTATTAAAAATCAAAGGTTGGAAAAAAATATATCAAGCTAACAACTACCAGAAAAGAGCAGGAGTGGCAATTCTAATCTCAGATAAAATAGACTTTAAAACAAAATCTACCATAAAAGACAAAGAAGGACACTATATAATGATTAAGGGGATGATCCATCATGAAGACATAACCATAATAAATATCTATGCACCCAATGACAGGGCTCCAAAATACATAAAAAAAACTCTAATAGCACTGAAAAGAGAAATTGACAGTTCCACAATAATAGTAGGAGACTTCAACACACCACTCTCAGTAAAGGACAGAACAACTAAAAAGAAACTCAGCAAAGATACAGAAGACCTAAAGGACACAATCAGCCAACTGGACCTCATAGACATATATAGAACAATCCATCCAACCGCTGCAAAGTACACATTCTTTTCCAATGCACATGGAACGTTCTCCAGAATAGACCACATCTTAGGCCACAGAGCAATCCTCAACAAGATCCAAAATGCTGAGATAATTCACAGTATCTTCTCTGACCACAATGCCATCAAGGTAGAAATTAACACTAGAAAGAGCAAGGAAAAAAAATCAAACACATGGAAACTGAATAATAATCTGCTTACACATCAATGGGTAATAGAAGAAATCAGAGATGGAATTAAAAAATTCCTAGAATCAAATGAAAATGAAAACACATCATACCAAAACCTTTGGGACACAGCAAAGGCAGTCCTCAGAGGACAATTTATAGCAATAGATGCACATATCAAAAAAGAAGAAAGGGACAAAATCAAAACATTAACTACAGAACTCAAACAAATAGAAAGAGAACAGCAAAAAAAGCCTACAACCACCGGAAGAAAGGAAATAGTAAAGATCAGAGCAGAAATCAATGAAATAGAGAACAGAAAAACAATAGAAAGAATCAACAAAACCAAAAGTTGGTTCTTTGAAAGAATCAACAAAATCGACAAACCACTGGCCAGACTGACAAAAGAAAAACAGCAGAGGGCACAAATAACCCAAATAAGAAATGAAATGGGGGACATTACAACAGACCCAACTGAAATAAAAAGGATTATAACAGAATATTATGAAAAACTATATTCCAACAAATTTGAAAACCTAGAGGAAATGGATAAATTTCTAGAAACATACGGCCTACCCAAACTACAACAAAGTGATATTGAAAATCTGAACAGACCCATAACAAGAGAAGAGATTGAAAAGGTAATAAAAAAACTCCCAACCAAAAAAAGCCCTGGCCCAGATGGCTTCACTGGAGAATTCTACAAAACATTTACAGAAGAGCTCGTACCAGTTCTACTCAAGTTATTTCAGAGCATAGAAGAGGAAGCAACACTTCCAAATTCATTCTATGAAGCCAGCATAACGCTGATACCAAAACCAGGCAAAGACATCACAAAAAAAGAAAATTACAGACCAATATCTCTCATGAATATAGATGCAAAAATTCTGAACAAAATTCTAGCCAATAGAATTCAGTATCATATCAAAAAAATAATACACCACGACCAAGTAGGATTCATACCAGGTATGCAAGGATGGTTTAACATTAGAAAATCCATCAACGTAATCCACCACATAAATAAAAGGAAAGAAAAAAATCACATGATTATCTCAATTGATGCAGAAAAGGCATTTGACAAAGTCCAACACCCATTCCTGATAAAAGCTCTCAATAAAATAGGTATACAAGGGAAATTTCTCAACATAATAAAGGGCATCTATGCAAAACGAACAGCCAACATCATTCTTAATGGAGAAAGGCTGAAAACATTCCCCCTGAAAACAGGAACAAGACAAGGATGCCCTTTATCACCACTCCTATTTAACATTGTGCTGGAAGTTCTAGCTAGAGCAGTAAGGCAAGAGAAAGAAATAAAGGGCATCCAAATTGGTAATGAAGAAGTTAAACTCTCCCTGTTTGCAGATGATATGATACTATACATAGAAAACCCTAAAGACTCCACGAGAAATTTACTGGAAGTAATAGAAAGATTCAGCAGAGTAGCAGGATACAAGATAAACATTCAAAAATCAGTTGGATTCCTATACACCGGTAAGGAGAACGATGAAAGGGAGATCAGGAAATCAATACCATTTTCAATAGCCCCTAAAACGATAAAATACTTAGGAATAAATCTGACCAGGAATATAAAAGACCTATACAAAGAAAACTACAAAACACTGCTGCATGAAACCCAAAGGGATCTACATAAATGGAAAAACATACCGTGCTCATGGATAGGCAGACTCAACATTGTGAAAATGGCAATTCTACCTAAAGCAATCTACAAATACAATGCAATTCTGATACAAATACCAACAACATTCTTCAAAGAGATGGAAAAACTAATTATTAACTTTATATGGAAAGGGAAGAAACCTCGAATAAGTAAAGCACTACTGAAGAAGAAGAATAAAGTTGGAGGACTCACACTACCTGACTTGAGAACCTACTATACAGCTACAGTACTCAAAACAGCCTGGTACTGGTACAACAACAGAGACATTGACCAATGGAACAGAATTGAGAACTCAGATGTAAATCCATCCACCTATGGTCACCTGATTTTTGACAAGGGCCCAAAATACATCAAATGGGGAAAAGACAGTCTTTTTAACAAATGGTGCTGGCAAAACTGGATATCCATTTGTAGAAAAATGAAACAGGACCCATACCTCACACCATATACAAAAACTACTTCAAAATGGATCAGAGACCTGAATATAAAGCCTCAAACTATAAAATTCATAGAAGAAAAAATAGGACCAACACTTCAGGCCTTAATACATGGCATTAACAGGATACAAACCATAAACATCAACACAAAAAACCCAACAGATAAACTAGATAATTGGGATCTTCTAAAAATCAAACATCTATGCTCTTCAAAAGATTTCACCAAAAGAGTTAAAAGAGAACCTACAGACTGGGAAAAAATTTTTGGACAGTACAAGTCAGACAAAGGTCTAATCTCCATAATCTACAAGAAAATCCAACACCTCTACAACAAAAAGACAACCAATCCTATCAAAAAATGGGCAAAGGAAATGAACAGACACTTTACCAAGGAAGACATTCAAATGGCCAACAGACACATGAGGAAATGCTCGCGATCACTAGCCATTAGAGAAATGCAAATTAAAACCACAATGAGATACCATCTCACCCCGGCATTACTGGCACGAATCAAAAACACTGGAAATAACAAATGTTGGAGGGGCTGCGGGGAGACGGGAACTCTTATACACTGCTGGTGGGAATGCAAAATGATACAGCCATTTTGGAAAATGATATGGCGTTTCCTCAGAAAGCTAGAAATAGATGTACCATTCGATCCAGCAATCCCACTCCTAGGAATATATCCTAGAGAAATAAGAGTCATCACTCGAATAGACATATGCACACCTATGTTCATGGCAGCATTATTCACAATAGCAAAACGATGGAAACAACCTCGATGTCCATCAACAGACGAATGGATACACAAACTATGGTACATACACACAATGGAGTACTATGGAACGAGAAAGAACAATGAATCGGTGAACCATCTCATAACATGGATGAAACTGGAGGACATCATGCTGAGTGAAATAAGTCAATCACAAAAGGACAAATATTGTATGAGACCTCTATTGTAAAAACCCATGAAAAAATTCACATGCAAAATGTAACAATCCTTGTTGGTTACCAGGGATGGGAGGGGGGGGGATACTAAATAGGTAATAGGTAAGTGGTAACTTGGGTGAGAGATGAGATAGTACATAGTACAGCGGAAACTAACACAACCTGCACAAGGAAAGGTCATGAAGGCCCTATAGACACATCCAAACCCCCCGAGGGACTGAGTTGTTGGACGGAGGGTTCTGGGGACCATGATCTCGGGGAACATCTAGCTCAATTGGCATGACACTACTTATAAAGATAATGCTCTACATTCTACCTTGGTGAGTAGTGTCTGGGGTCTTAAAAGCCTATGAGCGGCCATCTAAGATACTCCACTGATCTCATCCCTTCGGGAACAAGGGAGAATGAAGAGAACAGGATACAAGGAAAAGATTAGTCCGAAGGACTAATGGTCCACAGCTACCAAGGCCTCCACGGGACTGAGCCCAGTACAGCTGGATGGTGCCCGGCTACCACCAATGACTCCTTTGACCAGGATCACAACAGAGGGTTCTGGGCAGAGCTGGAGTAGGATGTAGAGCATAATTTTAACTCCAAAAAAAAAAAAAAAAAAGAAGACCAGATATACTGGCCTAAAGAATACTAGAGAAACCTCGAGAGTGTGGCCCCCAGACACCCTTTCAGCTCAGAGGGGAAGTTACCTTCAAGGTTCGATGTTAAGCCTGGGAATGGACACCCCAGTAAAACTAAATGGGACTAACGATGTACAGGAGTCCGGTGACAAGGGCCAGAAGGCAGAGGGAGAGTAGGAAACTGATGATAAGGAACACAAATTGAATAAAGACACTGTCGATGTATTGTGAGATTGTTGACCACTGCTATAGGGCAACATTTGTAGTAACTATTAAATGGGAGGCTGTTTTGTCCTGTAAGCCTTCATCTTGGGCGAGAATGGCAGCACAATTGGAAGAGCATAGTCAATATCACTTAAATGTGTAAGTAAAAAGTTTTGAAATGGTGTTTAAATAAAATAAAAATAAATAAATAAATAAACAAACAAAGGAGACTAAAGAGGTACAATAATCCACTGACAAGGTCCAGAAGACAGAAGGGGACAAGGAAGCCCCCTGGTGATAGGGAACACAAGGTGGAGTAAGGATATTCTTGATGTGCTGTGAGATTGTTAACCATTGTCATAGGGCAACATGTGTAGTAACTGTTAAATGAAAAACTATTTTGTTCTGTAAGCCTTCATCTTAAGTGAGAATAACAGCACAGTTGGAAGAGCGTAGTCAATGTCACTGAACTGTGAATGTAGAAAATTTTGAAACGGTGTATCTTTGGCCATCTGTAATTTTCATCAAAAAAAAAATGTTGAGAATTTAGAGGCTTAATACGTTGTGGGGTTGTTAACCAATGTCAAAAAAAAAAACAACATGTGTACTACTATTTCATGAGAAACTATTTGCTCTGTAAGCTTTCACCTGAAGTACAATAAAATATATATTAAAAAAAACAAAAAAAAAAAAAAACAAAAAAAAAACAAAAAAAAAAAAAAAAAAACGTCAAATGTGGCTGAGTATTCAAGAAGTAAGACTAAAAAATGCCTACTGAATTTGTTCATTAGAAGAACATTATTTAACAAAGCTGGTAGCAGAGGGAATAAGGAGACAGGAAAGGAAAATTTAATAGTACATAGAAGAGTAAATGTAGAACTACTAGCTAGGGAGGGATGAAGGAAATATATACACTTTAAATTTTAAATGTTTATGTTAAGCTTGTATCTATGCTGAAGAGAAAGAGCTAATAGAAAGAGACTGAATGCAATAGGGAATGGGAATAATAAATGCAGGATATCTGAAGAGGCAGAAGTGAGAATGTGTGCTGTGTGGCCGGGGGGATGGGGAGAGGGCTGTCGCAAGAATTTTGAGCGCACTGGTTTGCTATGCTTAACAAGTTGAATTACATCCTGCATGCAACAAGGAGACAATAAGTATTTTTAATTAAGAATTTAAGAGATTTCATTTATCTTTTTTAAAGATAATTTTAGTAATAATGAGGAGAATGAATTCGAGAAAATCAGTCTCAGGACAATAATAATTGAGGAAACTAAGGCAGAGGAGGATGGTTAGAGGGAATAATTGTACAGACATTACCTTGGGAAGATCAGCGGGCTTGATAAACCACTGCGTGTGGAGAGTAGAAGGTGCAGGAGAGGGAGGAGGCTTCTTATGTGTCTAATTTTGTCAGCAGGTGAAAACATGGTTAAATTACCTGGGAAGTGTTTGAAGTGTGAGCTAAGAAGTTCCATTGTAGATATCCTTAGTTTTGGCTGCCCTGGTGGCACAATGGTTAGATGCTAGGCTGCTAACTGAAAGGTTAGTGGTTTGAACCCACCCAGAGGCTCTGTGGGAGAAAGACCGGTGACCTGCTTTCGTTAAGATTATAGCCTAGAAAACCCTATGGGGCAGTTCTACCCTGTCGAAATTGACTTGATGGTACCCGACAGCAACAACAACATGAAATATCCAGAGTCTCTGAGTTGAGCAAATGGTTAACATGCTTGGCTGCTAGCTAAAAGGTTTGAGGTTCTAATACACCCAGAGGTGCCTCCGAAGAAAGGCCTGGTGACCTACTTCTGAAAAGTCAGCATTGGAAACCCTGTGCAGCACAGTTCTACTCTAACACACATGGGGTTGTCATGAGTTGGAATCAATTCTATGGCACCTGGCTATTTTATGGAATATTCACATGGGGAAATCATTTCGGGAGTTTGCAAAGGCTGAATACAGAGATCTCTGAAGCATAATAACAAGGATAAAAGCTGAAGCCACAGGCGTGGAGGAGTTTACCTGGTGTGAATAGGTAGAGGGTGAGAGAAGAGAGCTTTGCATGGAACCTTTAGAACACTAACATTTAAAGCCAATTGGCAAAAAGAATCTCAATTGAAAGAGTGAAAATTAATACTCAGAGGAGCAGGAATTGGAACCAATGAGAATAGAATTACAAAAAGATAACATCCTATTAAATTCTGTTCAAATGCTGGAGCAAGATTTAGTTATATAACTAGGTATATAACAGAAGCGTCAATTGAATTTGCCACTGGCAAGCCATTTGTGATCTAAAGTGAGAGAATTTTTGGTTGAATGATGAAAGAGAACTCCTGATTACAGAAGACCAAGGCATTAATGGGAGTTGAGGAAGAGCATACAGTACAAACCACTCGTTGAAGACATTTGGTAAAAAGGGGAATGAAGGGCAGCACAAGAACCAGAGGGGAATTTCTTTGTTGCTTTAGGTCATTTTTTAGGAGAGTTTTGGATAACTGTAGAAGCCCAGCCTTTCTGTTTTTCATTAAAGTAGCATATTCATTAACATTAGGATTAAGGATACTGCATGTGCTTTCCTCTTAGGATTCATCTTTTAAGAATATGATGATATAGAATTGGAGATATTAATGCAATAGCAAACATCTAGTTCAATGAGGAAACAGGCCAAAATCCTTTAAATAGTGTGTCTTAAGACACATTCTAGTTTGTTAGTGGTAAAGATTTGCAGTTTCTTCAGGGCTTTCTTTGTAGTCCCATTGATAACTTAATTTGTTCACTCTAAGCAAGATTGACTATTTTAATAAAGTCTTGACTAGTGCTAAGTGCTGATGATAGCATTTAAGAAATATCAGTTCTATCAGGGAGAAGATAAGTGTCCTGTAATTACTTGTTTTCATCTGTGTCTTATTTCTTGTTTTTGCTTGTTTTCATCTGTATCTTACTATTCCCACCTATTAATTAGTGACTTTTTTAGTGTAATTCTTCTTTTACTGGGTTACAAGATTTAAAATTTTATTCCAGGCCAAGAATTAAATAAGAGTTCTGGCAAAATGGCGCTCTAGGCAGAAGCACCATGCCATCCCTCCACAGCAAAGATTGGGAAAACTAAGCCATACAGAGAATACAATAATCCTGAAACCCTAAAACATCAAATGAAGAGATAAAGAACACAGCCAAGCACCAAATGGAGTAAGAAAACTGACAGAGAATGGAGAGTGAGGAGAGATTCATGCAGAGGTCCCCTACCAGCTAACGCAGCATGGATCCGCCATCTTGGACCCCTATCAGAGACCAGCAAACAGGGGTACAAGAAAGCAGCCTCACGGAGCGTCCAGCAGGAGACAAAACAGCCGGTAATTTGCAGTGTGTGCTTTCCCACCCCACCATCCCCCACCCCTCTTCGCCCCGGCTCGGCCTCCTCTACTTCCCGCGGCCACAGTCTCTTGACTGGGAAGTGCCAGCTGCTTGGATTCCACACACCCAAGCGGGCGGCTCTCTGGGAGCCATTTGTTGGCTGCTAGTGTTGCTTTTCTTTTCCTGCTTCTTTTGATTTCTCACTTGCCTCTCGCTGCCTCCCCCTCCTTTTGCTGGAGTGCCTGGCTCCGAGCGCCATCTTTGCTTCTTCCTGAGGGGCTCCAGAGCGCCGGCAATTTGTGATATACGCTTTCCCACTCTCCACCCTTCTTCACCCACACTCGGCCTCCTCTGCTTCCCGTGGACACAGTCTCTTCTCCAGAAGCACCAGCCCGCACTGGCTGGCTCTCTGAGTGCCATTTGTTGGCTGCTGGGGTTGTTTTTTTTTTTTTCCCTGCTTCTTTGGATTTCTTGCTTGCCTTTCGCCACCTCCCCTTCCTTTCGCTCAAGTGCCTGGCTCCGTGCGCCATCTTTGCTTTTTCCTGAGGGGCTGTGGAGCTCCATTCGAGTGTGCAGCTGATGCCCTGTCTGGGCTACCATGCTGGTGGGATCCTGGGGCTTTTGTTCATTTGTTCGTTTTGAATTGTTTGTTTTATTTTCCTTTTCTTGAGTTGGGAGCCCTTTCTGGCCAGGCGGAGCTGCGTGGCAAGGAACTCCCCTTCAGCTTCCACGATGTGCGGAGGGATCCCTGAAGACATTTCTTTTTTTCACTGGTGTTTTTTTTTTTTTGAATTGTTTTGTTTTCTTTTCCCTCTTTTTCCCTTTTTGTCTTTCTTCATTGCTCAGTTGCTCGTCTCTCTATATCTTCCTTCTCTTTCTGATCCCTGAACACCAGGTGTTGTATGCTTCTGCGCCTTCTGGCCAGGATGTACTGCGACACCTGAAAGCAACTTGCCCAGACCTCATAGCTGCATCAGTGGGATTCCTGGGAACTTTGCGGTTCTTTAACCTTTCTGATTTTTATTTGTTCATTCTTTTCTTTTCTTCCTCTTCTCCTTTCTGTTTTTCTCCACTTCATAGTCTCTCATCTCTTCATTCCAACGGCAAGCTCCCCTAGCATTCTTTTTTGTTTGTTTGTATGGTTTTTGGCTCCTGTACCTCTCTCCTCTCTCCCATATCCAGCTTAGCTCCACACATAACCATCTTCCTGCTATATCCTGCCTCCCTGCACCATGTGCTTGACATCACACCACCAAGCAGTGCAGGCACAGCCTACTGAAACCTGCCCAGCACTGATTACCGACCCGCCCTGGTGGCTGTAGTGAGTGCCACAAACAACCCATCCCAGTGGCTCCTCTTCAGCTGTACCTGCCCTGCTGTACCATATCTGAGTGACTGAACCTGCCAGTTGGAGGAGGCGAAAAGTATTGAGCGCACAGACGAGCAAACAACAAACAGCATGCAGTCCGCCTGCTCAGACATACTCAAAATTTTTTTTTTTTTTTAAAAAGGGATGAAACAAACAAATCTACAATCAATAAATGAGAGAAATAACTACTGAATACCCTGAAAACAGCAGACAATATAAAACATTTACAAAAACAGGACAGGGTGGTTCCAGTAGGCGTCCAAATTAACACACCAAATGACTCTCCAGTGGAAGAAAATGCACTAGAAGTACCTGATAGGGAATTCAAATCTCTAATACTCGGAATTTTCCAAGAACTGAGGCAAAAAGCAGACAAAAATGAGGAAAAAATAGAAAAATTCATGGAAAATACAGACAAAAAGTTGGTAGAATTCAGGAAGATGATGCAGGAACAAAATGCCAAAATAAATTCACAACTAGAAATTATACAAAAACAGCAATTAGAAATCCAAAAGATAAACAACAAGCTTTCAGAAATGGATGATGTCATAGAAGGACTGAGAAGCAGATTTGAAACCGTGGAAGACAGGATCAGTGGAACTGAAGACAAACACTTGGATACAGCTCTGTTTCAGGAAAACTCAGAAAAAAGAACAAAGAAAAATGAAGAGGCCCTGAGAGTTATGTGGGACACAATTAAAAGCAAAAATTTTTGAGTGATTGGAATTCCAGAACAGGGGGAGAAAACAGAAAACACAGAGAGGATCACTGAGGAACTGCTGACAGAAAACTTCTGCAATATCATGAAAGATGAAAAGCTGGCCACCCAAGAAGCTCAATGAACCGCATATGAAGAGACCCCAAAAGAAAATCACCAAGGCATATCATATTCACACTCCCCAAAACCAAAGACAAAGAATCCTGAGAGAAGCTCGTGAAAAACAAGAAGTCACATACAGAGGAGAAACAATAAGACTAAGCTCAGATTATTCAGCAGAAACCATGCAGGTAAGAAGGCGATGGGATGACATATATAAAATCTTGAAAGAAAAAAATTGTCAGCCAAGAATAATATATCCTTCAAAACTCTTGTTGAAACTTGTTGGTGAAACTAGGTCATTTCCAGATAAACAGAAACAAAGGAAATATGTAAAACCCAAAGCAAACTTACAAGAATTATTAAACGGAGTTCTTCAATCTGAGGACAAAAAGCTTCAGCCCACAGGCAGAACCTAGGACACAGGATCATACGAGCCAGCTACCAATCTAAGAGATGAACTCTCGAGGACTATCCAAAACCAAAAGAAATACAACAGGGAATCAGAGTAGTCAATCGATGGATGACAACAACATCAAAACAATGAAAGAGGGAATAAACGGCAAAGGTATAGAACCTTCTAATGGAGAGGAAGGCAAGGCGATACAAAGTAATGGTAGACTGCTTCAAACTTAGAAAGATAAGGGTAAAATTCATGGTAACCACAAAGAAAGTTAACAAACCCAACTGATAAAGATGAAAAACATAAAGTCTCAGCAAAAACAAACCTACAAAAACAAAAGAAATGAAAAAAAAATCCACAAAGAAAAGTAACTTAGCACAAAAGAGTAAGAAGAACAAAAAAAACTTCAGCACCACAAAAAAAAAGCACTATAAAATGACAGCAACAAACTCACATCTATCAATAGTTACACTGAATGTAAATGGACTCAATGCACCCATAAAGAGATGGAGAGTGACAGAATGGATAAGAAAACAGGATCCATCAATATGCTGTCTACAAGAGACACACCTTAGAAACAAAGATGTGAATTTATTAAAAGTCAAAGGTTGGAAAAAAATATATCAGGCTAACAACTACCAAAAAAGAGCAGGAGTGGCAATTCTAATCTCAGATAAAATAGACTTTAAAACAATATCTACCATAAAAGACAAAGAAGGACACTATATACTGATTAAGGGGATGATCCATCATGAAGACATAACCATAATAAACATCTACACACCCAATGACAGGGCTCCAAAATACATGAAACAAACTCTAACAACACTGAAAAGAGAAATTGACAGTTCCACAATAAAAGTAGGAGACTTCAACACAGCACTCTCAGTAAAGGATAGAACAACTAAGAAGAAAGTCAGCAAAGATACAGAAGACCTAAAGGGCACAATCAGCCAACTGGACCTCATAGACATATATAGAACACTCCATCCAACCGCTGCAAAGTACACATTCTTTTCCAATGCACACGGAACGTTCTCCAGAATAGACCACATCTTAGGCCACAGAGCAATCCTCAACAAGATCCAAAACGTTGAGATAATTCAAAGTATCTTCTCTGACCACAATGCCATCAAGGTAGAAATTAACAATAGAAAGAGCAACGAAAAAAATCAGCTGAATAATACCCTGCTTACACATCAGTGGGTTATAGAAGAAATCAGAGATGGAATCAAAAAATTCCTAGAATCAAATGAGAATGAAAACACATCATACCAAAACATTTGGGACATAGCAAAGGCAGTCCTCAGAGGGCAATTTATAGCAATAGATGCACACATCAAAAAAGAAGAAAGGGACAAAATCAAAACATTAACTACACAACTGAAACAAATAGAAAGAGAACGGCAAAAAAAGCCTACAACCACCGGAAGAAAGGAAATAGTAAAGATCAGAGCAGAAATAAATGAAATAGAGAACAGAAAAACAATAGAAAGAATCAACAAAACCAAAAGTTGGTTCTTTGAAAGAATCAACAAAATCGACAAACCACTGGCCAGACTGACAAAAGAAAAACAGGAGAGGACACAAATAACCCAAATAAGAAATGAAATGGGGGACATTACAACAGACCCAACTGAAATAAAAAGGATTATGACAGAATACTATGAAAAAGTATACTCCAACAAATTTGAAAACCTAGAGGAAATGGATAAATTTCTAGAAACACACGGCCTACCCAAACTACAAGAAAGTGATGTTCAAAATCTGAACAGACCCATAAGAAGAGAAGAGATTGAAAAGGTAATAAAAAAAACTCCCAACCAAAAAAAGCCCTGGCCCAGACAGCTTCACTGGAGAATTCTACAAAACATTTACAGAAGAACTTGTACCAGTACTACTCAAGCTATTTCAGAACATAGAAGAGGAAGCAACACTTCCAAATTCATTCTATGAAGCCAGCATAACGCTGATACCAAAACCAGGCAAAGACGTCACCAAAAAAGAAAATTACAGACCAATATCTCTCATGAATGTCGATGCAAAAATTCTGAACAAAATTCTAGCCAATAGAATTCAGCATCATATCAAAAAAATAGTACACCACGACCAAGTAGGATTCATACCAGGTATGCAACAATGGTTCAACATTAGAAAATCTATCAATGTAATCCACCACATAAATAAAAGGAAAGAAAAGAATCACATGATCACCTCAACTGACGCAGAAAAGGCATTTGACAAAGTCCAATACCCATTCCTGATTAAAAGCTCTCAATAAAATAGTTATAGAAGGGAAATTTCTCAACATAATAAAGGGCATCTATGCAAAACCAACGGCCAACATCATTCTTAATGGAGAGAAGCTGAAAACATTCCCCTTGAAAACAGGAACAGGACAAGGATGCCCTTTATCACCATTCCTATTTAACATTGTGCTGGAGGTTCTAGCTAGAGCAATAAGGCAAGAAAAAGACATAAAGGGCATCCAAATTGGTAATGAAGAAGTTAAACTGTCCCTGTTTGCAGATGATACGATACTATACATAGAAAACCCGAAAGACTCCACGAGAAATCTACTGGAACTAATAGAAAGATTCAGCAGAGTAGCAGGATACACGATAAACATTCAAAAATCAGTTGGATTCCCATACACCAATAAAGAGAACGATGAAAAGGAAATCAGGAAAATAATACCATTTTCAATAACCCCTGAAAAGATAAAATACTTAGGAAGAAATCTGACCAGGGATGTAAAAGACCTATACAAAGAAAACTACAAAACACTACTGCATGAAACCCAAAGGGATCTACATAAATGGAAAAACATACCATGCTCATGGATAGACAGACTCAACATTGTGAAAATGACAATTTTACCCAAAACAATTTACAAATACAATGCAATCCCGATCCAAATACCAACAGCATTCTTCAGAGTTGGAAAAACTAATCATTAACTTTATATGGAAAGGGAAGAAGCCCCAAATAAGTAAAGCACTACTGAAGGAGAAGAATAAAGTTGGAGGACTCACACTACCTGACTTCAGAACCTACTATACAGCTACAGTACTCAAAACAGCCTGGTACTGGTACAATGACAGATACATTGACCAATGGAACAGAATTGAGAACCCAGATGTAAATCCATCCACCAATGGTTACCTGATCTTGGACAAGGGCCCAAAGTCCATCAAATGGGGAAAAGACAGTCTTTTTAACAAATGGTGCTGGCAAAACTGGATATCCATCACAAAAAAAAATGAAGCAGGACCCATACCTCACACCGTATACAAAAACTACTTCAAAATGGATCAAAGACTTGAATATAAACCCTAAAACTATAAAGTTCATAGAAGAAAAAATAGGACCAACACTTCAGGCCTTAATACGTGGCATTAACAGGATACAAACCATAACCATCAACGCACAAAACCCAACAGATAAGCTAGATAACTGGGATCTTCTAAAAATCAAACACCGGTGCTCTTCAAAAGACTTCACCAAAAGAGTCAAAAGAGAACCTACAGACTGGGAAAAAATTTTGGGACAGTACAAGTCAGACAAAGGTCTAATCTCCATAATCTACAAGAAAATCCAACATCTCTACAACAAAAAGACAAATAATCCTATTAAAAAATGGGCAAAGGAAATGAACAGACACTTCAAGAATGAAGACATTCAAATGGCCAACAGGCACATGAGGAAATGCTCGCGATCACTAGCCATTAGAGAAATGCAAATTAAAACCACAATGAGATACCATCTCACCCCGGCATTACTGGCACAAATCAAAAACAGTGGAAATAACAAATGTTGGAGGGGCTGCGGGGAGATGGGAACTCTTATGCACTGCTGGTGGAAATGCAGAATGATACAACCATTTTGGAAAATAATATGGCACTTCCTCAGAAAGCTAGAAATAGACATACCATTCGATCGAGCAATCCCACTCCTAGGAATATATCCTAGAGAAATAAGAGTCGTCACTCGAATAGACATATGCACACCTATGGTCACGGCAGCATTGTTCACAATAGCAAAACGATGGAAACAACCTAGATGCCCATCAACAGATGAATGGATAAACAAACTATGGTACATACACACAATGGAGTACTATGCAACGAGGAAGAGCAACAATGAATCTGTGAACCATCTCATAACATGGATGACACTGGAGGACATTATGCTGAGTGAAATAAGTCAGTCACAAAAGGACAAATATTGTATGACACCTCTATTGTAAAAACCCATGAAACAGTTCACACACAAAATGTAACAATCTTTGTTGGTTACCAGGGATGGGAGGGGTGGGGGGGAAATACTAAGATACCACTTACGTGGTATCTTGGGTGAAGGGTGAGACAGTACACAATACAGGGGAAACTAGCACAGCCTGTACAGGGAAAGGTCATGGAAGCCCCATAGACACATCCAAACTCCCAGAGGGACTGAATTGCTGGGTGGAGGGCTCTGGGGACCATCGGGGAACATCTAGCTCAATTGGCATGACACAGCTTATAAAGTCAATGCTCCTCATTCTACCTTGGTGAGTAGTGTCTGGGTCTTAAAAGTCTGTGAGCGGCCATCTAAGACACTCCACTGGTCTCATCCCTTCAGGAGCAAGGGAGAATGAAGAGAACAGGATACAAGGAAAAGATTAGTCTTAAGGACTAATTGTCCACATCTACCAAGGCCTCCACTGGACTGAGACCAGTACAGCTAGATGGTACCCAGCTACCACCACTGACTGGTCTGACCAGGATCACAACAGAGGGTTCTGGACAGAGCTGGAGAAGGATGTAGAGCATAATTCTAACTCACCAAAAAAAAAAAAAAAGACCAGATTTACTGGCCTAAAGGAGACTGGAGAAACCTCGAGAGTATGGCCCCCAGACACCCTTTCAGCTCAGTGGTGAAGTTACCTCTGAGGTTCACTGTTCAGCCTGGGAGTGGACAGCCCCGTAAAACCAAATGAGACTAACAAGGTACAGGAGTCCAGTGACAAGGGCCAGAAGGCAGAAGGGGACAAGGAAGCTGGTAATAGGGAACCCAAGGTTGAGTAAGGATATTGTTGATGTGTTGTGAGATTGTTAACCATTGTCATAGGGCAACATTTGTAGTAACTGTTAAATGAGAAACTATTTTGTTCTGTAAGCCTTTATCTTAAGTGAGAATAACAGCACAATTGGAAGAGCGTAGTCAATGTCACTGAACTGTGTATGTAGAAATTTTTGAAATGGTGTATCTTTGGCTAAGTGTATTTTCACCAAAAAAAAAAAAAAAAGTTTGAGAATTTAGAGGGTTAATATGTTGTAGGGTTGTTAAACAATGTCATAAAATAACGTGTACTACTGTTTCATGAGATACTATTTGTTCTGTAAGCCTTCACCTGAAGTACAATAAAATAAAAAATAAAAAAATTGAATAAAAAAGTTTATTCTCCCAATATGTAAGTATCTTTGGATATTACAGATGGAGGTTTCATCCATGACCACAAACCTAACTTTTCTCAACTAAACTGTATCTTGAGATATTTGATACCTGCACTGCAGTAAATTGCTTTTATATGGCCTTTCTAGCCATGGTCTTGTAACTCCTACAAAATGACTGGCTGGGACTATACAAATAAGCTGCATAAAATTCTTACAGGGATCGGGCAGTTTACTATGTAAATAAGGTGACCATGGCCTACCTAGGGGATTGGTCAGTTTTGCTATCCTGCTAGGCTTAAAAGGCCAATCCCATGGAGGTTTAGGGGACCTCACTACCATCAAGAAGAAGAGTCCATAGTGGAGTGCGTCCTTTGGACCAACGACTTGGAGTCCCTGTGTCGAGAATCTTCTATACCCAGAAGAAAGAGCAAACACTAAAGACAGTGGAGATGGGCCTACCTGGCCCATACAGCAAGAGCTGAATATGCCTTCGGGCCGGAGAGCAGGAGGATTGTCGATGGAATTAAAAGAGCTGTAACACTAGCTTATGCAGGGCAAGAGAGGCCTGAATGTGCTCAGAGCAGGGGTTGCATGCCTTCCCCTCTGGGTAGTGGGGGCCCAGGTAGTGTGGCGGCAGCCCGCAGCAGAGGCTTAGAAGGGCCCAGTGGCAGAGGCTCGGGAGATCCTACTCCGGGGTTTTCCAGCCCACAGCAAGGCCCAGAAAGGCCCAGTGCTAGAACAAAAGCCTCAGGAGCAGCGCAGACCCCCTGAGCAGTGTGGTGGTAGCAGTGACCTGAACACAGCTTCTGACCTGAATCATGGCATGCCTGCCCAGTGACATGAGAGTGGACATGGGTAACTTGAGGAACTATAAGCGTTTCCCCTCTGAGAATCTATTGTTATTGTTTACTGTTTGCTTTCTATAAACAATAATAATGGCTTTCACTTTGCCAACACTGTGTGTCTCGTGTGTCCAGCTTGATCACAGATGAACGTAGCACCCATAGAATGGTTGATGCCAGTGAGTGTCTGTGTCTCATTCCTAGCAGTTGTATGGCTCTTTGGAAGTATGAGGCACAGTCTGCTGCATGTGCAATGCAGGTAGACAGACGTGTACACACAGCACCCGTATCAGGGTCCTTCTAAATGCCAGAAGTTTATCATAGTCAAAATATTACACTAGTCCTATTTTATAGAGGTTATATTTTATATAGCTACTTGAAAACTGGTGATGTCTTCAAATGAAGTTAAAATCAGCTATAAGTATTTCACTGGGATTTATAGCTATTTAAAAAAAAAGATTTTAGATGTGGCATATATATATATATGCATATATACACACACACACATATACATTAAATACTTATATGCTATCATTTATACATAAAATATATGCTATGTATGTGCAGATTTTCATACATGATAAAATGGATGCAGCTACATATCAATAGTATAAGAAAAAAATATCTTAGGTCCACTTAATTAAAATGTAGATAGGGAGGCAAAAGAGCAAGAGATCAATTTATTCTATCATGCCTTCCTGAAAAATATTAAAATAGTACATTAAACAATCCCATTTTAGTGCTAAAATCCTTTGACTTAACTGAGTATTTTTATCAAACAAAAAAATTTTTGAACATGGTTAAAACAAGATGAATTTCAAATAGAGATTACATATCTGAAGAATGTAAATCCCAGATAGAGGTGAAAAGACTTTAGAAGCCATTTAGCTCAAGTTTGTTTGTTTGCTTTATAACTCGACTCTGGGGCAGCTCTGGAGTCCTATGAAGCCCCTTCAAGGGCTAACCATGGAAAAGAGACTTGGGGTTATGGAGAGGGGATTTGGTAGACTACTGTCATTCCTACTAAAACCTTAGCAGTTGAGAATTTATTTCTGTTACATGTTGAGCTTCTCCATGGGCTTTCATTAGTTGAAAGAATTTTACATTTAAAAATATTTAAAAGCTGTGGATGCAGCCTTTCTTCCTTTCACTGCTCAAGTTTATTTGACCTCCTTCAAGGTCATATTAGAAGTGAGTTGCCGAGTCAAACATAGAGTGCAAGTCTGGCAATCCTTATTATAATGCTCCCTCTCCCCTAATTAACTACAATTATGTTGTGCATGGAGCCTGGTGGCATAATGGTTAAGAGCTCAGCTGCTAACCAAAAAAGGTGGGCAGTTCTAATCCACCAGCTTGCTCCTTGGAAACCCTATGGGCAGGTCTACTCTGTCCTATAGGGTTGCTATGAGTCGGAATCGACTTGACCACAACGAGTTTGGTTTGGTTGGTATGTTGTGCATAGGAGCCCTGGTGGTGCAGTGGTGAAAGCATTTGGCTACTAACCAAAAGATCAACAGTTTGAACACACCAGGCGCTCCAAGGGAGAAATCTGTGAAGATTTACAGCCTTGGAAACCCTATGGGGCAGCTCTACTCTGTGCGGTAGGGTCGCTATGAGTCAGAATTCGTTTGTTTTGATTTTATGCATATAATGCCTATAAAACTACTGGATTTTTTCAGGTATATTTCTTGGAATATGAGTAGAGTCCATGGACACTCCATGAGATCACAGGATTTTAATTTAAAAGGGGTTTTCTAAATAAGCGAGTCTGAGTTCCCTCCCCAAGCAGGAATTCCTTATAACATCAGAGAAAAGAGACACTCACACAGCTTCTATTGACATGTCCAGAGCCAGGGAGCACACTACTGCCTTGAATAACCTATTTGATTCTTGGAGTGTTCTCAATATTAGAAAGTTTGTTTCTGTGTTATCTAAATCTTCATTTCTATAACATCAGTTTTATCAGATGTTACTTTTCACTTTAAAATAATCAAGAATAAAACCAGTTGCCCTCAAGTCGATTACATATGTGTCAGAGTAGAACTATGCTCCATAGGCTTTCCAATGGCTGATTTTTTGGAAGTCAATTGCCATGCCTTTCTTCTGAGGTACCTCTGGGTAAACTTAAACCTCCAACCTTTGGGTTAGCAGCCAAGCACATTAGCCATTTGCACCACCCAGGGACACGTAATCAAGAATATCCAAACCATTTTCCACGTGGTGAATATTTAAGCATTTGAACACAGTTGCTACATCTCTCCGTTCAATTATCTTCTTCAGGTTGAAAATTCCTCATTCTTTCAACTTTTCATGATGCAGTCTGACTGGTGAAGAGTACGTTGGATTGTTTCTATTATCTAGGAATGTAGTCTGAGATTATTCTGAGGAGGTTTTTGGGGAGGTGCAGATGGGTTCATTGTCCCCAAGTGACATCTGTATTACATTCACAGGCTAATGAGGATTTTCCTCTGTGATTTCAGGGCCTCCTTGGACTCTCTAAAGCAAATCTACATACCTTAGGATAAAGCCTTGATCGCTAAAGATATTTCTCTAATAATAAGCTGGCTTCAACTGACAAAAATATGACCCTAATTGATCACCAGCAGCCTTTGTACTATATGGGAATCCAAGGATTCCAGTAAGTTTTCTTTTGTGTGTTTTTGTTTTTCCTGAAGATTTAACAAGTTCACTATCGAAGCCACTGCCTGTATGGACTTGGGGCACTGATGGCATCTCAAGTGGCATGGTCAGTGCTCCACTTTTGCTGTTCTGTTTGCTCTGACATGGGACCTGCACCAGCAGCATGCTGAGTGGGAATGATCTGTGGGAACAGTTTGAAAGTTAAGCCACCTCAGTTGACCAGGAGACTGCAAAGTCCTCCATCCCCCCAGTGCTGAATTCAGTTTTCTTCTACTGGTAGAAGAGGAGTGTTACTTTCCAGGCCTTTGCCAAATTTTGCTGAAGTTGTACAGGTGCTTAGTAATAGCTCTGTGATATAACTGACCTCAGTGAATTTTGAAGAAACAGTAGTTTCCAAGGCATTTTTGAGTTGTCAGAGCTGAAGCCTACATATAGTTCCTTTTGTGTCTGACAAGGTGCTAGAACATACTTGTTAGAAAGGACTCAGGACCAGATTAAACAGACATGTTTCTGGTATTCTAGGCAAACATCAGTTGTCCTTTTTATGTCTCTATCTCTTGAGGGACATGGCAGACCCAAGGGTCAAATAAAGTAAAGGATGTAATTTAAGCATAATTAGCAACAAGAACTGTTTACTTGGGGGTAATTTAATTAAATATTGGGACCTAGACACTTGAAATAAAAAAGTGAATATAATACTTGCATTGCCTCACAAGATTTACATGCTAATTGTGGATATAGATACAAAATAAACAAGCATGCTCAAAAGTGAGAAAAAATTAAATGCTACTTATTTAAAAAATGTCATCACTATACTTATAAATTGGTATAATTAACCTGACCATCCATACATGGACTTTAAAAAATAATGAACACAAGACTCTAAAAATAATTAACACATTAAGCTATTTGTTAGATAATAAACCTGGAGATACCCTAGACTCCTGAGTTCATCTGGCTTGCTCCACCCGATATCAGTATGGGTGTGCCGTTTCCAGGATCACCCCAGTGATATGAGTTGAGGATTGAGAAGTGTTTTTCGGTCTGAGAGTGCCCAAATAAGGTAGACAGAATTCTAAAATGACCCCTAGTAACACACATCTTTGTATAATCTCATCCAGTTGAGTGTGGGTGGGACCTGTGAATACAATGGGCATATCACTCTGGTGATTATGTTACATCATATAGCAAAGGCAAAGAGATTTTACAAATTTAATTCAGGTCCATAATCAGTTGATTCTGAGTTATCCTGGATAAGCCTGAACTAATCAGGTGAGCTTTTTAAAAGAGAGACAGAAGCGTTTCTTGAGGGCTGAGAAATTCTGCTGCTGGTCTGGAAGAAGTAAACTGCCATGTTGTGAGAGGAGGTCTTGTGGCAAGGACCTGATGGTGGCCTTTAGTAGCAGAGGACAGTCTGTGGTTCACAGCTAGCAAAAACAATGGGGTCATACAACAGCAAGGAACTGAATTCTGTCAACAACCACATGAGCTTAGAATAGGACGCTGAGCTCCAGAAAAGAATGCAGACTCACTGACAGTTTGGTTGCAGTCTTATGAAACCCTGAGCAGAGGGTTTCTCTGGATTCTCTGAGGAAAACAGATTTCTTCAAGAAATGTGTATTCAGTATCCCATGTGCATACACTTAGTTCTAGGCACTAGGTAGAGGGGACACAGGTATAAACAAGACAAGGTCTTTGTTCCCCTAGAACATGAATTTTAATGGAAGATACAGGCATCAACTAAGTAAACAAATAGGTAATGTAATTAAAATAATAGTACGTGTTATAAGGAAAACAAAGAATAAGAAGTTAGAGTGATTGTAAGGAGCTCTGGTGGTACAAATGGTTAAGAGATTGGCTGCTAACCAAAAGTTTGGCAGTTTGAACTCAGCCAGTGGCTCCACGGGTGAAAGACTTGGCAATCTGCTTCCATAAAGATTATAGCCAAGAATAACCTATGGGGCAGTTCTACTCTGTCACATAGGATTGCTATGAGTTGGAAACAACTCCATGGCACCTAACAACAATAGAGTGATTTTATGTGTGTTTTCCATAGGAAGGCAGGAAGGTGAAATTTTATATATTTTGTCAGTGAGAGGAAATATTTTATCAGAGCAACTAACGGGCTGAAATTCACTCAACAATCCCTTGACTTCCAGGAAGGGGCTCATGGTAGGCAGAATAATGCTCCCCAAAGATCTCCACATCTTAATCCCCAGAACCTGTGGATATGTTTAGTTGATGATAAAACGAGTATAGAATAGATCACTGTGAGAGAGTGTATAGAATAAGGATTGAAAGACATGAAGGAAAAAATCCTGGAGCATACCAATATTTAAGGGGAAGGTAGCATAAAATTAGCTGAATATGTTAGGTTACTTGGCAAGGGGGAATTAAAGTTGCAGGTGGAATTAAGGTTGCTAATTATCTGACTGGAAACCCAGGTGGCGTAGTGGTTAAGAGTTATGCCTGCTAACCAAAAGGTCAGCAGTTCGAATCCACCAGGTGCTCCTTGGAAACCCTATGGGGCAGTTCTACTCTGTCATATAGGATCGGTATGAGCTGGAATCAACTTGATAGCAGCAATTGTTATTGTTGCAATTATCTGACCTTGAGATCGGAAAATGGGCCTAGATTATCTAGGAGGACCTAGTGTAATCACAAGGGTCATTTAAATGTGAAGAAGGGAGGCAGAATGTTGGAGTCAGAGAGCAATTTGAAGATGCTACTGCTGCTGGCCTTGAAGATGGAGCAAGGGGCCATAGGCCAAGGAATGTCAGCAGTCTCTAGAATCTGGATAAAAACATGGAAATGGATTCTTTCCGTAGAGCTTCTAGAAAGAACGCAGCCCTGCTAACTTTTGGCCCAGTGAGACCCATTTCTGACTTCTGACCTCAAGATCTGTAAGATAATACATTTATGTTGTTTTAAGCCGCTAAGTTTGTGGTACTGTGTTATAGCAGCAATAGTAAACTGAAACAAGGCTTTTCCTTACCTCTTTCCTATCCCACACTCCCAATAACATCCATATTGCTCCTTGAGAATCTCAGACCTGGATGTTTTGAGCCTGTAAAAATTCTTTAACTATGTAATATGAATTGCTTCTGAAGCAAAAGCATCTAAAGGACTTGGTTAAGGCCATTCTGTGTTCTGTGACCTCAAATGGTGAATACTATATTAAACTCAAAGACGATGACTTGAATTGGACAGACTTTAGAATGAAATGTTCTGGGAAGGGTGAATATTCAATCGCAGTCTTCAGTTGTTGCTTTTGAAAGTGTTTCTTTAAAGCTGGGTTAAAGAGGATGGCAGGCCATAGGCTTACAGGAAAAGGGCCATCTTGGCAAGGAAAGAGACCCTAAGCTGTGTCGCTTTTATTTGTCTTTAAAATTAAAGTGAGGTTCAACGGATACCTAGAGAAAGATATTAAATTGCAGATTTTGCAGTTTTGTTGTGCCTGCAATTTTCCAATGTTGCTAGTGAGAAGCGGAGGAGGCCCTTAAAAGCCTTTGTGCTTGGCACCTGCAGAAATCTAATTTCTGATGAATAGGGCCCTAATTGGGTCAATTATTCTATTATACTACACAAGAGTACTTCACACTGCTGCTTCAGTAAAGAGAGGTGCTTTAGTCTCCCCATTGGTGTTCTCCAATTTGAACAGACTCAAAATCCTGCATTTAACTTTTCCTTTCCCGGTGTCAGTTTTGCCCTTACAACCTCAGTTTATTATATGTGAATCAATTGCTGAATTAAGATTAAACCACTTTTTCACCTTCTGAGACTATGGGTAAGATTACAAAGGAGAGTTTTTTTGGCTCCTTTAAATTGTTTCTCAGACATTTATGAATATAAGCGGCAACTGTTTAGTACACCCTCTTTGATGTATTCTTTTGATTAATTATTACCTTTTGGTGAGGAGGAGCAGAAGGAAGGGTAAAGGAGTTTGCGGATTATGTTATACTTTTGCACACATATAAGAATCTAATTCTAATTTATTTTCTTCTAAGGATTGCACCAGTTACTTTTTAATAATTACCTATAACATGAATTAGAAATTTGGAAGCTGACACATGAAGACACTTTTAGATATTAACTCAGTGAGATTTGTTTTTTAGACATACCCTTTTTGCTGAATATTCTGTTTTGTAAATTAAAACAGAAACTTCTTTAATTAGAATGAATACTTTCACTCTGAGCTCTGAGTTGGTCTGTGGTTCAGATTTTAATTAGGAAAATATAGAATTGTGTCACTAAATATTAAAACTACTAAAACCAAAAAACCAAACCCATTGTTGTCAAGTTGATTCCGACTCATAGTAACCTTATAGGACAGAGTAGAACTGCCCCATAGAGTTTCCAAGGAGGGGCTGGTAGGTTCAAACTGCGGACCTTTTGGTTAGCAGCCTAGCTCGTAACCACTGCATCGCCAGGGCTCCTTAAAACTACTACTATGCAGTAAATTGTAGCCTACGAAGAAACTTAGGCTTGAGCTTGGGTGAAGTAGAGAGGACATCATCCTGGATTTTGTAAAAGGCCAAAGAGATTGCCATCAATTAACAAACCTGAATTCAATAATTAAATTAATGAGATATTTTATAAGAAATGTGAATCTTGGTGCCTGACACATATTAAACACTCAAAAAAGTGGTTTCTTTCTTTTCTTGAGCTATGTTAGGGACTGATTCTTGATATTGGTGTAACAGGAAATAGAACAGTGGAAAGATGACCAAGGTATAGTATTTTCAGGTAGTTTGCAGTCTAAAAAGCAAATTAAAACTGCATGCTTAATTGTACAGTTTTCTCAATGAGTGTCAACAGAGGCTTATAAAGTGCTGTGAGAGCTTAAAAATCTGTGTGAATATGACAAAAAACCAAACACTCCAATTAAAAAAATGGGCAAAGGAAATGAAGAGACACTTCACCAAACAAGACATTCAAGCAGTTAACAGACACATGAGGAAACGCACAGGATCACTAGCCATTAGAGAAATGCAAATCAAAATCACAATGAGATATCATCTCACCCTGGCATTGCTGGCAGGAATCAAAGAAACAGAAAATAACAAATGCTGGAGAGGCTGCAGCGAGATTGGAACTCTTATGCACTGCTGGTGGGAATGCAAAATGGTACAACCATTTTGGAAAACAATATGGCACTTACTTAGAAAGCTAGAAATAGAAATACCATATGATCCAGCAATCCCACTCCTAGGAATATATCCTAGAGAAATAATATATAGAGAGAAATATATCCTAGAGTCATCACACAAATAGACATATGCACACCCATGATCGCTGTAGCATTGTTCACAATAGCAAAAAAATGGAAACAACCTAGACGCCCATCAACAGATGAATGGATAAACAAACTATGGTACATACACACAAAGAAGTACTATGAAACAATAAAGAATAATGATGAATCTGTGAAGCATCTCACAACATGGATGAATCTAGAGGGCATCATGCTGAGTGAAATAAATCAATCACAAAAGCACAAATATTGTATGAGACCACTACTACAAAAACTCTTGAAAAGGTTTACACACAAAAAGAAACAATCTTTAATGGTTACAAGGCAGGGCAGGGGTGGGGGTGGAAAAACACTAAATAGACAACAGATAAGTGGTAACTTTGGTGAAGAGTAAGATAGTACACGATACTGGAGAAGCCAGCACAACTTGTACAAGGCAGGTCATGGACGCTCCATAGACATATCCAAACTCCTTGATGGACCAAATTGCTGGGCTGAGGGCTTTGGGGATTATGGTCTTGGAGAACATCTAGTTCAATTGGCATACTATAGTTTATAAAGAAAAATGTTCTGCATTCTACTTTGGTTAAGTAGCATCTGGCGTCTTAAAAGCTTGTGAGCAGCCATCTAAGATACTCCACTGGTCTCATCCCTTTGGGAGCAAGGGAGAATGAGGAAAACTAAAGATACAAGGGAAAGATTAGTCCAAAGAACTAATGGCCCACAACTACCATGGCCTCCACCAGAGTGAGTCCAGTACAACTAGATGGTGCCCCGCTACCACCACTGACTGCTCAGATAGGGATCACAATAGAGGGTCCCGGACAGAGCTGGAGAAAAATGTAGAACAAAATTCTTTTTTTATTTTTTGCCATACAAAAATTTGTACATACATTGTTATGTGACCCTAATTGCTCTCCCCATACTGTGACAGCATACTCCTCCTTTCCACCCCTGATTCCCCATGGCATTCAACCAGCTCCTAACCTTCTCTGCCTTCCCATTTCACCTGTGGACAGAAGCTGCCAGTTTAGTCTCTTGTATCCACTTGAGCTAAGAGGCACACTCCTCTTAGTTTTAGTTCTGGGCTGATAGAGAATCCAGGGACCATGCTTTCTGGGGTTCCTCCAGTCTCAGTCAGACCATTAAGTCTGGTATTCTTATTAGAATTTGAGTTCTGCACCCCACCTTTCTCCTACTCCATCCAGGACTCTCTGTTGTGTTCCCTGTCAGGGCGGTCATTGGTGGTAGCCAGGTACCGTCTAGTTCTGGTCTCAGGCTGATGAAGTCTCTGGTTTATATGGCCCTTTCTGTCTCTTGGGCTAATTTCCTTGTGTTTTGGTGTTCTTCATTCTCCTTTCCTCCAGGTGGTTGGGACCAACTGATGCATCTTAGATGGTCGCTTGCAAGCTTTTAAGACCCCCAGACACCACTCACCAAAGTAGGATGCAGAACATCTTCCCAATAAGCTTTGTTATGCCAATTGACCTAGATGTCCCCTGGAAGCATGGTCCTCAGACCCCTACCCCTGCTACGGTGTCCCTCAAAGTGTTTGATTGTATTCAGGAGACTTCTTAGCTTTGGTTTAGTCCAGTTGTGCTGACTTCCCCTGTAGTGTGCTGTCTTTCCCTTCACCTAAGATAATTCTTACCTACTATCTATTTAGTAAATAACCATCACCCTCCCTCCCCACCCTCATAACCATCAAAAAATGTTTTCTTCTGTATTTAAACTTTGAGTTCTTATAATAGTGGTCTTATACAATATTTGTCCTTCTATGACTGACTAAATTCACTCAGCATAATGACCTCCAGCTTCCTCCATGTTATAAGATGTTTCACGGCTTCATAGTTCTTCTTTATTGTTGTGTAGTATTCAATTGTGTGGATATACCATAGTTTGTTTATCCATTCGTCCATTGATGGGCGCCTAGGTTGTTTCCATGTTTTTGCTGTTGTGAACAGTGCTGCAATGAACATGGCTGTGCATATATCTATTTGTGTGATGGCTCTTATTTCTCTAGGATATATTCCAAGGAGAGGGATAGATGGATCGTACAGTACTTCTATTTCTAGCTTTTTAAGGAAGTGCCAAATCGATTTCCAAAGTGCTTGTACCATTTTACATTCCTACCAACAGAGTATAAGTGTGCCAGTCTCTCCACAACCTCTCCAACATTTATTATTTTCTGTTTTTGGGATTAATGCTAGCCTTGTTGGGGTGTGATGATATCTCATTGCAGTTTTGATTTGCATTTCTCTAATGGCTAATGATCCTGAGCATTTCTTCATGTGTCTGTTAGCTTCCTGAATATCTTCTTTGGTAAAGTGTCTGTTCATATCCTTTGCCCATCTTTTAAGTGTGTTGTTTGTCTGTTCGTTGTTGAGGTTTTGCAGTATCTTGTAGATTTTAGAGATTAGAAGCTGATCGGATTTGTTGTAGCCAAAATTTTTTTGCAGTCTGTAGGTTGTCTTTTTACTCTTTTGTTGAAGTCTTTTGATGAACATAAGTGTTTGATTTTTAGGAGCTCCCAGTTATCTAGTCTCTCTTCTGGTGCTTGTGCATTGTTACTTATGGTTCGTGTTGTGTTCATGCCATGGATTAGGGCTCCTAGCATTGTCCCTATTTTTTCTTCCATGATCTTTATCGTTTTCAATTATATATTTAAGTCTTTGATCCATTTTGAGTTAGTTTTTGTGCATGGTGTGAGGTATGGGTCTTGTTTCAGTTTTTTGCAGATGGATATGCAATTATGCCAGCACCATTTGTTAAAGGGACTGTCTTTTCCCCAGTTAACGGACTTCAGGCCTTTTTCAAGTATCAGCTGCTCATAGGTGGATGAATTTATGTCTGGATTCTCAACTCTGTTCCATTGGTCTATGTATCTGTTGTTGTACCAGTACCAGGCTGTTTTGACTACTGTGGCAGTATAACAGGTTCTAAAATCAGGTAATGTGAGGCTCCCACTTTGTTCTTCTTCTTGAGTAATGCTTTACTTATTCAGGGCTTCTTCTCTCTCCATTTGCAGTTTGTGATTTGTTTCTCCATCTCTTAGAACATGCCATTGGAATTTGAATCGGGATTGCATAGAATCTGTAGATTGCTTTGGATAGAATTGACATTTTCACAATGTTGAGTCTACCTATCCATGAGTAAGGTATGTTTTTCCACTTATGCGGGTCTGTTTTGGTGTCTTGCAGTAGTGTCTTGTAGTTTTCATTGTATAGATCTTTTACACCTCTGGTTGGATTTATTCCTAAGTATTTTATCTTCTTGGGGGCTATTGCAAATGGTATTGATTTGGTGATTTCCTCTTAGAGTTTCTTTTTGTTGGTGTAAAGGAATGCAACTGATTTTTGTATGTTTATCTTGTATCCTGAAACTTTGCTGAAATCTTCTATTAGTTCCAGCAGTATTCTTGTGGATTCCTTGGAGATTTCTGTGTATAAGATCATACCATCTGCAAATAGAGACACTTTGACTTCTTCCTTACCAATTTGGATACCCTTTATTTATTTTTCTAGCCTAATTACTCTGGCTAGGACCTCCAGCGCAATGTTGAATAAGAGTGGTGATAAAGGGTATCCTTGTCTGGTTCCCATTCTCAAGGGGAATGATTTCAGACTCTTTCCATTTAGGATGATGTTGACTATTGACTTTGTATAAATGCCCTTAATTATGTTGAGGAATTTCCCTTCTATTCCTGTTTTGCTGAGAGTTTTTATCATGAATGGGTGTTGGACTTTGTCAAATGCCTTTTCTGCAATTGATAAGATCCTGCGGTTCTTGTTTTTTGTTTTATTTATGTCATGGATTATATTGATTGTTTTTCTAATGTTGAACCATCCCTGCATACCTGGTATAAATCCCACTTAATCTTGGTGAATTATTTTTTTTTTGATATGTTGTTGAATTCTGTTGGCTAGAATTTTGTTGAGGACTTTTGCATCAATGTTCCTGAGGGATATTGGTCTGTAATTTTCTTTTTTTGTGGTATCTTTACCTGGTTTTGGTATCAGGGTTATACTGACTTCATAGAATGAAGTTAGGAGTATTCCATCCTTTTCTATGCTCTGAAATACCTTTAGTAGTAGTGGTGTTAACACTTCTCTGAAAGTTTGGTAGAACTCACCAGTGAAGCCATCTGGGCCAGGGCTTTTTTTTTGTTGTTGGGAGTTTTTAAATTACCTTTTCAGTCTCTTCTTTTGTTATAGGTTTATTTAGTTGTTCTACCTCTGTTTGTGTTACTTTAGGTAGTGAGTGAGTTTCTAGAAATTTGTCCATTTCCTCTAGGTTTTCAAATTTGTTAGAGTACAATTTTTCATATTATTCGCTTATGATTCTTTTAATTTCAGTTGAGTCTGTTGTGATATCACCCACCTCATTTCTTATACGGGTTATCTGCTTCCTCTCCTGCTTTTCTTTTGTCAGTTTGGCCAGTGGTTTACCAATTTTGTTGATCTTTTCAAAGAACCAGCTTTTGGTCTTGTTAACTCTTTCAATTGTTTTTCTATTCTCTATTTCATTTAATTCTGCTCTAATTCTTACTATTTCCTTTCTTCGGGCACCTGAGGGACCCTTTTGCTGCTCTTTCTACTTGTTCCAGTTGTAGGGTTAATGTTTTGATTATGGCCCATTCTTCTCTTTGGATGTGTGAATTTATTGCTATAAACTGACCTCTGAGCACTGTCTTTGCTGTGTCCCAAAGGTTCTGGTACGATGTGTTTTCATTCTCGTCTGAGTCTATGAATTTCTTTATTCCATCCTTAATTTCTTCTATAACCTGTAGTTTTTTTAGCAAGGTGTTGTTCAGTTTCCATGTGTTTGATTTTTTTTTCCTTGTTTTTTCTGTTGTTGATTTCTACTTTTATGGCTTTATGGTCAGAAAAGATTCTTTGTAATATTTCGATGCTTTGGATTTTGTTAAGGCTTGCCTTATGGCCTAATATGTGGTCTGTTCTGGAGAATGTTCCATGTGAGTTGGAAAAGAAAACATACTTGGCTGCTGTTGGGTGGAGTGTTCAGTATATGTCTAGGAGATCAGGTTGGTTGATTGTAGCATTTAGGTCTTTCGTGTCTTTGTTGAGCTTCTTTCTGGATGTTCTGTCCTTCACCAAAAGTGGTGTGTTGAAGTCTCCTACTACTACTGTGAAGCCGTCTATCTCTCTTTTCAGTGCTGTTAGAGTTTGTTTTATGTATTTGGAGCCCTGTCGTTAGGTGCATAAATTTTGATTATAGTTATGTCCTCCTGGTGTATTGACCCTTTAATCATTACATAGTGTCTTTCCTTATCCTTTGTGGTGGGTTTTACTTTGAAGTCTATTTTGTCAGAGATTAATATTGCCACTCCTGCTCTTTTTTGAATGTTGTTTGCTTGATGTATTTTTTCCATCCTTTGAGTTTTAGTTTGTTTGTGTCTTTAAGTCTAAGGTGTGTCTCTTGTAGGCAGATATAGACAGATCGTGTTTTTTTGTCCAATCTGCCACTCTCTGTCTCTTTATTGGTGCATTTAGTCCTTTTACATTCAGCGTAATTATTGATAGGTATGAGTTTAGTGCTTTCATTTTGATGTCTTTTTTTGTGTGTTGTTGACAGTTTCTTTGTTCCACTTAATTTTCTGTGCTGAGTCATTTTTCTTTATGTATTTTCTTTTCATTGTTTTCATTGTTGTTGATTTTGTATTTGCTGAATCTTTATCTTTTTCTAGTTTTTTTATTTTGACTTATAGGATTGTTATTTTCCTTTCTGGCTACCTTAATATTTACCCCTATTTTTCTAAGTTTATACCAGTCTTTTATTTCTTTATATTGCCTTAACTTCTCCTCCATGTAAGAAATCTATGTCTACATTTTTTAAGTCCCTCTTTTTTGTTTTAATGTTGTCATCTTTTACATAATGACATCTTTTCCCCCTGTTTTCAATGTTTTAGCTTTGATTTACTTTTGTGACTTCCCTATCAGGGTTGATATCTTGTTGTGCTGTTCTGTGTTGTAGTCCTGGGTTGTTATCTGATGTTACTGATTTTCTAACTGGAGGACTCCCTTTAGTATTTCTTATAATTTTGGTTTGGTTTTTACAAATTCCCCAAGCTTCTGTTTATCTGCAAATGTCCTAATTTTGCCATCATATTTGAGAGACTGTTTTAGTGGATATATAATTCTTGGCCGGCAGTTTTTTTCCTTCAAGGCTTTATATATGTCATCCCATTGCCTTCTTGCCTGCTTGGTTTCTGCTGAGTATTCTGAGCTTATTCTTATTGACTCTCCTTTATAGATGAGTTTTTATTTCTCCCTAGTCACTCTTTAAATTCTCTCTTTATCTTTAGTTTTGGCAGGTTTAATTATAATATGTTTTGGTGACTTTCTTTTGGGATCTTCCTTATGTGGAGTTCGATGAGCATCTTGGATAGATATCAGGGAAGTTTTCTGCCAACATATCTTCAACAATTTTCTCTGTTGTTTGTGTTATCCACCCCCACCCCCCCCGTTCTGGTACTCCAATCATTTGTAGGTTATTCCTCTTGATAGAGTCCCACATAATTCTTAGGATTTCTTGGGTTTTTTTTTATCCTTTTATCTGATTCTTCTTCAAATAAGTTGGTGTCAAGTGCTTTACCTTCAGTCTCACTAATTCAGACTTCTGTTGCCTCAGTTCTGCTCCTATGACTTTCTATTAAGTTGTCTAATTCTGAAATTTTATTGTTAATCTTCTGGATTTCTGATTATTGTCTCTCTATGGATTTTTGCAACTTGTTAAATTTGTCATTATGCTCTTCTGTAATCTTTTTAATTTCCTCTATTGTGTGTTCTGCATTTTGCTTAATTTCCATCCTAGTTTCTTGAAGAGTTCTGTATATTAATCTTTTGTAGTCTGCCTTCAGTAATTCCAAGAAATTTTCCTCCTCTGGAGAATTTCTAGATTCTTTATTTGGGGATCTCACTGAAGCCATCATGGATTGCCTCTTTCTGTGATTTGATGTTGACTCTTGTCTCCAAGCCATCAATAAATTATTATGTTTATTTATTTTATGTTTGCTTACTGTGTCCTAGCTTCTTGTTTTGTTTTGTTATGCCCAAATAGGCTACTCATATGAGCTAGTTTGATTATTGGCACCTGTGAAGCTCTAATGTGCTGTCATCAGGTGGTTATATGTGTTACTAAGTATGTGAGCTCAGGAATCTGCCCATTCCTCCTGTATGGATTCAGTTCAGTTGTACTGGTAGAAATCCACCAAGTGTATGGTGTAAGCTCTCACTCACAATCCTAGACAGGCATGGGTGATTGGAGTAGGCACAGGCATCTGGCTGCAGCAGGGGGACACACTCTGAGCAAGGCAGGGGTCTGATGGCTGCCCCCGAGTGTCCAAGAGGAAGACACATCCCTGTTCCCTAGAGCGTGTAGGTGGGTAGGTTTTGGAGCTGGATTATGAGTACCTAGTGCTATTGGCTGTAAGGACTACTGGGCACCTCTTATTCATGGGCCCCTATCGTAGGTGGCTAGGCAGCATGGGTGGAGCCACCAGTCCTCAGGCCTGTGTTGTGGATAATTGAAGACCCTGCTTAATGGGCAGAGCAGTGTCAAATGTCAAGAACCTGCCACTTCACAGCTGAAACAGTTGAAGTTAGAATTCCGGTATATATAGCCTGTTGTACTGCAGTAGTGAGGGTCTACGCTGTTGAGATGGGCCCACACAAGTCTATGGAGGGGGAAAGGCACTCATAGTCCATGGATCCCTTATGCCTGTACCTAGGCAAAGGAACTGTGTCTACCCTGGGTTCCTGGCTTAGGGGAGCTGGCAGTTTATTTTTTCCTGTTTGTTAATTTGTTCACTGTCCAAGGCAGGGAGAATGGCTCCAGGCATGTGACGGATCCTACTTCTGGCCCTGGGGACTCGGCAATTGCTGAAGCCAGTCTGGGACACAGTGCAGAGCAGGGAGTGGGGAGGTAAATGGGAGAGAGGTTTTTCCCTAAGATGGATGTTTTTGATCCCTGCAGCAAGCAGTACGCAAGTACTTATCTTTCATCGAGGGCTGCCTCTCACTGGTTGTGCATGGCTGAGTAGACTCCCAGCAGCTGGGTCTCTCCCAGCGCAGAATATGCCTTCTGAGCACTGATGGATGCCTGCCTCACTGCTTACCCCAAATCTGATCAGGCTGAAGGGCTCATGCTCTTGCCGGGTCGGATCTGGCAGCTCTCGCTGCTTCTGAACATTCTCTCTCTTCTCCTGCCACTCAGTCCGGTTCCTCAACTCTGCCTTTGATGTTCAGGGCTCCCAGATTGCCATATATAAATGAATCGCTTGTTTTCTCCGGTCTTTGTTGTAAGAGGATCCATCAGAAGCGTCTGACTACTCAGCCATCTTGGCCCTGCCTCCTAGAACAAAATTATAACTCACAAGACCAGACTTACTTAACTGGCCTGACAGAGAGTGGAAAAACCCCGAGAGTATGGCCCCCACACACCCTTTTAGCTCAGTAATGAAGTCACTCCTGAGGTTCACCCTTCAGTCAAAAATTAGACAGGCCCATAAAATAAAAGGAGACTAAAGGGGCACACCAGCCCAAAGGCATTGACTAGAAGGCAGGAGGGGACAGGAAAGCTGGTAATAGGGAACCCAAGGTTGAGAAAGGAGAGTGTTGACATGCAATGGGGTTGTCATCCAATGTCATAAAACAGTATGTGGACTAACTTTAATGAGAAGCTAGTTTGTTCTGCAAACCTTCATCTAAAGTCCAATTAAAAAAAGAAGTGTGAATGTGTGTGTGTGTGTGTGTGTGTGAATGTGTGTTATTATTTTGTAGCATCTCGGCATTTTATTTTGTAGTCTTTGATCTGATGCTTGTCTGGGCTTAAAGATATAAATTTCGTATCTTTTCCAAGGGATACATTGATACTTTTGCATGCACTACTCTGCAATTGAATTGTATCTGCTTGCTTTGAAACAAAGATGAATTTTCCCTCATCTGAAAGAAGAACGTTTCTATGAAACTTTTGTAAGCCAAAATGGTGTGAAGTGAAGAAGCAATTCCCATTAACTTACCTGGGAAAATTTTTTGAGCGTTCCCAGGCCCAAAAAATAACTTATCAAATCATACCAAATAACACATAAAACTTAACACTTACATACAGAAAAAAAACAGGAATGATATGATAAAAACACAACCTGTATAAAGTAGATGCTGCTCTATGCAAAACAAAGGCTGAATATTATTTCTGCTTTTTGCCTTTTTTCATAAAAGTGAAAATCATCTTGGTTTCTTTCAGCTAGCGAAAACAGGTACTAATGTAGGTCTTTTGTAAAAGTGAAGCGGTATAAAATGAACTTTTGAAAAGTGGGGGATACCTGTATAACTCTAGCAATGAACATGGTTTTATTGATTTTATGATGAGTCAGAAGGGATAAAAATTAGTGTGTAGATTTTCCTGGTTCCTTTCAAGATGGCTTGAAAGTAGTTATATGATTAATGCTTTATGGGCATTCTCCATGGATTAATTTCCCTTATAGAAGCAGGAATATCTTGGTTAAGTTTCTTCTCTTTCCTCAGTAATTTTAACAGTTGAAAGTTTTTAAAGGCTTTTTCATTTATTTTAATTAAAAATTATAAAAGCTAGCTATAATATACTTTTGACATTTTCCCATAAACATATTGGTGATTTTATTCCTCTGGGAAAAAAAACCCAATGTTTTTAACTGAATTTTGTCCTTCTCATTATCATGTGTGGTTCCTTGCTATTTCTACCATTGTTTAGTTTTCAACTGCTACAAAACATTGGCTTTTCAGAGATGTCCCAATACCCTAAGTGGTCCTGAATTGAAATAGAGACATTTGGAAAAGATTTGTCACATCTGCCCTTGAAATAAGTAAATCCTAGAGATCATTTATGACAACTATGTGCCATAGCATATGAGGTGCTCTACATACATGACCTCAGTTAATCTTTATGACTCTTTGAAAGAGGTGTTAGCACGCCCACTTTGAAGATGAAACTGAGGCCTAGAGAGAATCACTTACTTGTTCAAATCATGTTAGTAAGTGGCAGTGATAATTCTGTCTGAGTCCAAAGTCCTTGTCCAACTTCAGTCCTTAAGGTACCTCCATGATATTATAACTGCTTATAGAATCCCACAATTTCAGAAAGTTCAAAATGCTCTGCTGAAGAATGTTCCTTTGTGTATATTCATTCCCAGAAACTTAGAAGCAGTGGTCTAATTGTTAACTTTTTTTCCCATCATTTTTTTAGCTCAAACTTCAGTGTAATGTTGTTCCCAGAATAAGTGGAACAGATACGGCTTTGATCATTAAATATGTCTCTTTGAAGATATAAGTAAGAGGAGGGATGCTTCCTTCAGGCAAAGAACCTCCTGCAACTGTGAGTTAAGCTGAGCAGATTGAATACACTATACAGTGTACACTTAAACGCTCACGTTAGACTTCTGTTGCACACTTCAGATGCTGCCCTCATTCAGTCATCTGTCCTGCCTTTGGTCAGACAGCCAGCAGTCAGTCAGTCAGTCATTGTGTATGAGAAGAAATAGTCTTTGCTCTCCAGGAGCTTTTAATCTGTTAGGTGAAACCAGGCATACACACAAATAGTTATAAGGCAGGATGTAAAGGATGCCAAAGATGATACAATTTCAACTAGAACATACTTATTTTATTACAAGTTTAATTCATCATTATCTTATGCTTTCTAATAATTTACTGATTAAACTGCCTATGTAATGGCTATATACTTGATTGAACTTCTATGTAGTAATGCAGACTATCAATCAAGTATTCCAAAGTTTTATTTATTTATTATTATTTTTATTGAATGCCTTAGGAATAAAAAAACTAAACTTTAATAGTGTAATTATTTTGTTTGGTAATAATGCAAAAAGTATTTTAGAACCAAAAGATTTTGCAAGGACTTCGAATGAAAAAAAATACAAAAGGAACATATGATTATTAATGCTATATTGTTCCTACAATCTTACATCTAGACTTTTTTATATTAGATTAGAAAGTTAACTAAAGGATTTACAAAAAAAGAAAAAGTTTAACCCAGAAAAGACCAAGGAGGCCAAGCTAAATGTAGAAGCAAGACATGTTTAATCAAGGAGAGTAATGTTTTTCAGGACAGATTTAATTTTCAGCATCCTATTACCTCTATCACAGTTTCATTTAGAGATGGAATTCATTCAACAGTAGAATAAGAATCAGATTTAGAAGTACTTACTTTTCTGTCAAATGGCTCACAGTCAAGCAAGTTGTAATATAGTAACATCATATGCTCAAATGTGAAAATTTTATCTATACATTAGGTGATATTTGGAGAGGTTCTTAATATTTTGAGTCCAAAGGAACATTCCTAAAAACAAGTAAGAGTAATTCTATCAGTGTACACCATGCTAACAAAATCCAGGATTTCTAAGCCTCACACATTTAATAAATAACAAAATAAGTTGAAAGCATATTTTCCAAAGAGACATTTAAAGAAGAATCCCAAAGAAAAAGTGAGTTACGATTACTCATTAATTTGTAAGACCTGCAAATTCCACTTACACATAAACTATTGTTTAGATTAAATTGCATGGTTTAAAAAAAAAAAATTATACTATCTTACTTTTTTTAGTATTGCTAAGCAATACACTGAAACTTAAATATTTTTCTGGAGGAAATCAAAGAGTTTCCAGCAGAGAAAATGCCACATTTGGGTTTAGGAAGCAAATGGACATTTTTGATCTCTAAATGTTCCCCTGAAGGTGATTACAGTTCAAACCATGGTCTAAGCGTCTGGAAACTATATTAAAATGAGGATTCTCATTTTGGCTGGTAAAGCGAGCACTTTGCATAACATATACTGCCCCAGGTGCCAATACTTTTTTTTGTAGAAAGAAAGTGCTGGTACTTGTATTATCTGAATCGAGCTTTTTCAAAACATGAGCTTCCAAATGAACAAAAAGTTTGCCTTGATATAAGAAGAGTTTCTTAAATGCACAAATAAATGAAGAAAGCTTTCCACCATGGAGCACATTAAAAAATTCATCATGTTATTGGGCCAAATCTAGACTCCTAAAGAAGGTGAGACTTTCCACACAATCTTTCCAGTGCTGAATCATATCAGCTGTTGACAAAGTGAAACTAATTGGGACTTGTTTTCCTGGCCTGTCTATTTTTATTTCAGTTACAGACTTCTTTGCATTTGTGTAGTGTTAGGCAGTGTTTCATAGACTTTATTTCCTTTGATTCTCTCATTTGATCTGTTTTGTTCCCAGCATGTCAAAACTGGTTCAGAATAAAAAGCATTGAAATGCACTTTTTTTTTGCATTAATCTTGGTACAGAGTCAACTCAATGTCCAGGTAGAACGAATAGTCTCTTCAAAAATGCTATGATTTACAGAGTTCATTTGCTTCTAAAGTCTCCCTCACTGACTTGTTTCATTCCTGAAATTTCTACATTTACAAACAAATTTATTCATGCATTCATTCTTCAAATATTTATGGGGGCTAATTTAACACAATTCACTGCATTTCTAGTCACGGACTAGCTAAGGTATTGGATCTGAATCTTCGTAGCTGACCCTATAAGGTATGCAGAGTATTCACCTTTTCTCTGGAGCTCCAACTGGAAGCAAAAATAACAAACCCAACCATCTGTCACTTAAAAGAGGATATTGCTTAAGCAAAAAAGATATTTATCACACCAGACATACTCTACTCCTTAGCAGAAATGAATTCCAATATTTTGCAGATTGTCAATGTTCCAATTAAGCTATCATTTTCAAGATATTTGCTGCATGATTATCAAAGGGTATGGCATCCAATACCCAGAAAGAGCTAAAAATGAATGGTGAACTGAAATATCCTGGACTTCCTGATCTCTATGATACTGTCGCTTTGCTTGGGTCAATGTTGTAGTTTATGCAGGGTTGAAAGGCTGTTATTCAAAATGACTCAAGCTAATTGTTTATTAGGTTGTCCAAATATAAGTTCAATTTTATTAAGCAAAAGGAGAAGACAAAGTCACCTATCATCTGGACTTTAGCCAAGAGAGAAAGGCTTGGATTGGCTGGGGTCATTTGAAACATTGCTTGGTAAAACGAATGGTACTGTTTGTTGAATGGTTAAAAAAACAAAATGCAAATTGCATTCATCTTTAAAATATTCACAGTAAGCAGCAGATAAGGTGGGGTAAATTAATATATAACAAATTCTGTGGGATGAGGAGGATGAGGAGGTTCTGAATAGACAGAAATTGAGGCTGTGTAGTTTGTACAACATGTGTTCCTCTGAAAAGCACATGAGCATTGAGAAGAGCTTTCTATATTTTGTTCTTAAAACTGCTGTTCAATTTATCTGAGTTCATAGTTCATATAGTTTCCAATTCTATAATAATGAACATCAGAGAAAATAACAAAATAGTAGGTTTAGTAATCCATGGTTTTTTAAATTAGAATTTCTTTTCAGGACTTCAAATTTCAATTTCAATTTTGCCACGTTACTTTTCTGGTGATATATGTTTTTTATTTTTTTAAGGAAGACCTTACTGAATAAGAAAGCAGATCATGGTTTAATGGTACCCATTGCCTAGGTTTGCATTCCAGTTCAGTTGCCACCACTTATTAATTGTGTATCTGTGGGCAACTACCTCAACTTTCTGGTCTATTAAATGGAGCTAATATTAGAACTTTCCTCATAGTTTTGTTAGGATTAAAGGATTAAATGATATGCTCTGTGTAGAGTTCTTTCTACACAGACACATAGTAGTCACACACACTATGTACAATACCATACTATTATACACTGATTCTGTTTATTATGGACTTTCATAATGATACAACATGGCATTACATAACTTTAGATATGTTATCGTTTATGTATTAAAAAACTCTTTTACTTGATATGAAATATTGAGTATTTATACACATGAATTTATTATATTAGTGTCCATTTTGACTCAAGATTGTTGCCCAGTAATCTTTAGTGTTGAATTGAAATCTAAATGCGCTGAGGGGGATAGTATTTTTTCTAAACTCATGAATAATTCATCTCTTTGGCAAAAGGAGTTATTTACAAGGAAAGAAAATAGTCCCTTCAGTGTAGATTTCTCTTTCTCCTCTCACATTTTAGAATACTTCTGATTTCTAGCACTAGCAGTATATTTCCAAACTCTGCTTTAAAATACACCGAGTAATTTCTCTGTCCCTCTTAACATCAGGTAATTTTTTAAACTCTTCTCAGCTACATTGCTCCCATACAGGCACAATCCACTCTGCTTCTTCTATAAAATAGTGATAAATGAGTAGAGCAGTGACCTTTTATAATGAGAAATATCACAAGACTGCCTTTCTCACAGTATTTCAAGTGCATTTCCTCCTGAAAGATCATAAGAAACTGCCTTTTATTCTCTTTTCTGTAAAAATGGCCGGCTCTTGGATTTTGTGCTGATTCTTTCATGTATAGAACAAAATGGGATAAAAATTCACCATATTCTATTAAAATAATCAAAGAGTTTGAAAGTCCATTCGTGTTTTTCATTTAAATGAGCAGAGTCATGAAAATAATGTGGAGATATTTGCCTTAGAGTATTTTTGAATCTCAGTCAATATTTCCTTATATATTTAGGCTCTGGATTATAAAATTCTATTCTACAGACCCTAAGGGTTTAAAAACAACCAGAAGAATATCATAATGAATTGAGTCTATGATGAAATGACCTTTTATTCTCACAAGCATGAAAGTCAGCATTTATATTAAATTACAATTTTATCTTCTTGACCAACTAGGCATAATTGAAGCATCTGGATTAAGTGAGGTTTTGGGAGTCCTCAAGTCAATTCTTCATGGAAGAACCATTCCTACTCCAGTCATTTTGGACCAATAGATGTCAATTTCACTCTTTCAGGAAAGACGTTATTCCTGCTATTTTCTTTAGCTATCCTTTGTGATATTGAAAATAAGCTGTATTTAAGCTTATGAGATAGTGTTGTGAGACATGAATTTAGGAAAGAGAGAAAATTCCTCTCAGTATTTCAGATTCTTGTAAGAAACAATGTTACCACCATAATAATAACAGGCAGTATGGGAAAAGGGCTTTTTGAAAGTTATTAATCCATTGGAATTCAAGGAAGAGAGGCTTCTGACTGGAGAACAAGGGAAGTAAGACATTATGAAGAAAGTAGCTTTTAATTTGGAGTAAGACAAGGCAGAACTTTGATAAGGTATTAAGTGGAGCCACACACAAGCTTAAGGACACTGTAGAAGTAAAGCAGGCATATGTGTGAGGAGACTGAGGGAAAAGTTTACAACATCACAACATGTATGTCAAAAAGCTAGTTATTGGGTGATCTTATGAGCCAAAAATCCCAAGGAAAAGAATGTGGCCCTCTAATCTCTTGGCATCATATTGAAAAGGCTGCTTGTGTCAGAAACTACCGTATGCGCCACGGGTGTGCACAGAGGGTCCCTGTCCCTCTACTACTCTATTTTCTTTTAGTATAAGCATGAGAACAATCTTATCAGTAAGGGAATAAATAGCTTGGGTTCAGCCATCAAAGAGTCTGAGCTTAGATGTCAGTAATTTTTGCAAGTACTGGGAAAGCCATCTGTGCAACCTGTGGAGCCCTTTGGCATTGTGGGACATTGCAGTCCCTCCTTCTAGTGGGAGAAGGTGACTACACTGTGAGAGGTTGGCATTTAGTTTGAGCTGCTCATACTGGAGGAGGAGAAAACTTCAGACCCTGTCAGCCCATTACTAAGCAACTTAGAGATATTCTGGGCATTTTTAAGATGATAATAGCCACTCCATAAGGTGTTATATAAAAGACAGGTTTATGGTATAGTGAACAGTATAATTTGCATGAAGCATAGCATATGAGCAAGAAGATGGTAGAAAACTAAGTGATGGTTTTGGTCTGGATAGTGAATTATAAAGAGCCTATCTAGTTCTGCATTAGAAATAAGAAGCCAGCACAAAGTTTTAAGCCCTAAAGTATTATGATCAAAGTGTTTCTTGAGAAATTAATCTAGTAGTGATGTACAGAATGAGGTACATGAAAGGATGCCTGGAGCCAAGAATACCTACTTGGAAGCTATTAAAGGTGATCCATTAATAAGGGTTTGTGCAAAAAAAGTGACAGTGGAAATTGGAAGAGGAGGAGGTAAATATAAGGGAGGTTATAAATAGTAAAATTATAGACAACTGATTGATATGGGGGAGTAAAAACTTCATTTTCAAGCCTGAATTATAATCCAATGGAAAGACATTCTGAAGAAATTGCATTCAGGATAGATGACAGTCTCCAATTTTACATGGTAATATTATAAATCTAATGACACATTTAGGAGACAATGCCCAGCAAACTGTTAAAAAATATAGGACTAGAGCTTGGGGATAGATTAGAACTGAAGGTACAGATGTAAAAGTCAGCTACCTATAAATAATGCCTCCAATTGAAAGGGTATACCTAAATTGAAAGGGTCTAGACTCACAAACCTCCACCCATCCTCAATTTGTTGTACTGTGGTAGCTTGTGTGGGTAACAGTGTGAAGAATGGGAATTCTAGAACACTTAATTGTGATCATGCAGAGCCTGTACGTAGATCAAGAGGCAATCATTTGAATAAAATAAGGGGATACTGCATGTTTTAAAATTGGAAAAAGTGTGCTGCAGGATTGTATTCTTTCACCTTACTTATTTAATCTATAAAACCTGTTGCCATCGAGTAGAGTCTGATTCATAGTGACCCTATAGGACAGAGTAGAAATGCCCCATAGAGTTTCCAAGGAGTGGACGGTGGATTCGAACTGCCAACCTTTTGGTTAACAGCCGAGCTCTTAACCACTGTGCCACCAGCCTACATTCAATCTATATGTTGAACAAATAATCCGAGAAGCTGGACTACATGAAGAACTCGGCATCAGGATTGGAGGAAGACTCATTAACAACCTGCAATATGTAGAAGACACAATGTTGCCTGCCAAAAGTGTAGACTACTTGAACCACTTACTGATGAAGATCAAAGACCACAGCCTTCTGTATGGATTATGTCTGAACATAAAGAAAATGAAAATTCTTACAATTGGACCAATAAACAACATCATGATAAATGACAAAGAAATTGAAGTTGTCAAATATTTCATTCTTCTTAGATCAATAATCAATGCCCACGGAAGCAAGTAGTCAAAAAATTAAAGATGTATTGCACTGGGCACATCTGCTGCAAAAGACCTCTTTAAAATGTAAAAAAGCAAAAGATGTCACTTTGATGACTAAGGCGTGGCTGACCCGAGCCATGGTATTTTCAATTGCCTCATACGCATGTAAAAGCTTGACAGTGAAAAAGGAAGATTGAAGAACTGACACATTCGAATTGTGATGTTGGCAAAGAATATTGAATATACTATCAACTTCCAGAAGAATGAACAAATGTATCTTGGAGGAGGTACAGCCAGCCTGTTCCCTAGAAGCAAGGATGGTGAGACTTTGTCTTGCTTCCTTTGGACATGTCCTCAGGAGGTACCAATTGCTGGAGAAAGACGTGCTTGGTAAAGGGTCAGCAAAAAAGAGAGAGACTCTAAAAGAGATGAGTTAACACAGTGGCAACAACCATGGCCTCAAATTTAGCAACAGTTGTGAGGATGGTGCAGAACAGGGCAAGGCAGTATTTCATTTTGTTATATATAAGGTCGTTATGAGTTGGAGCTGACTCAATAACACCTAACAACAACAAGATTCACAAACTAAATGAATTAGCAATTGATGGACTAAGACTGAAATCAATTTGAATTGGAGAGTGGAAACCATGTCTTAAAAAATCTTCTAGACGGAAGGGCAAACAATTCTGGGCATTTTTTATCCAAATTATCTATACAGAGATGGGCATTCTGGGAGAGCTTAAAGGAAAAGATAGCAAGTAGGTAGCAGCTTTTATTCACTGATGTGTATGTTTTGAGCAGTGATTTCTAATGTTGTGGACCAGTTTCTTCTCTAGAGGTTTAAACTGCGTCCCTCTTTAGAAGATGAGTAGATATTTCTTTAAAGTAGCTCTTTTATGACTTCACAACATAGCCTCCAACATTAGCTGAATGATTATCATAATACAAGGAAATGCAATATAATTTCTCCAGATTTGTAAAAAGGTCTTTTGGGAAAGAATTTTAACGGAGTGTTCATTTAAGAGAACCTGATTGGAGTTTTATATTTTTCTCAGCCTGGTTTATGAGTACCATTTAAAATATCCTTGTATCCTATAGAAAGCAATATTATAAAGGCTAACAGCAAGTTCAGACAAGTCTGGGCTTCAGTCTTCTTTTCATAATATAGCAGTTGGTGACCTGATGAATACTACTTTTCCATGTCTCTAAAATTGTTGTTAGTTTTTATTGAGTCGATTCTGACTCATGGCAACCCCATACGTGCAGAGTAGAACTGCTCCAGTGGGTTTTCAAGGCTGTGATCTTTCAGAAGCAGATTGCCAGGCCTGTCTTCTGAGCTGCCTTTGGGTGGGTTCAAAACAGCCAACCTTTCAGCTAGTAGTTGAGTGCTTAACCTTTTGTGCCACCCAGGGCCGCCTTTGTTTCTAAAATAGAGCTAGTAATATTTTTATCCGAAAGTTTTGTGAGCAAAGAATGACTTGGTAAACAGTATAGCACAGAACCTGTTACATATGGAACTCTCAGTAAATATTTGTTTTCTTTATAATTAGTTAAGCCATCTTATGCTTATGCTACAGCCCTTAGCACAATTGACCTATAAATAACCAAACCCACCCAATGACAAGTGATCTAACCTGCTGTTTTCTGGACTTGGTGCTGCTGAATAATGAACTTTAAGTTCCTCAAGGGGCTCTTCTGCTTCTAAAGTAATAGTCCCCATGACATAGCAGGTGTTGGTTAGTCTGAATTAATATTTTATATTATGAATAACATTGTATTATAAGTAGAACCTTTTATCACTGTGACGTAAGAAATGCTGTCTCAATGCTAAGGACTTTTCTATTTTATGTTTTTAAGAATCATGGATTTGAGGTCTGGAGGCCAAGTTCAAATCTTCAAAAAATCTTGATAGGGTAAAAATGCCATTAATTCTAATGATTCTCAACCCCACTTAATGGGTTTATATTATGTCCTGTTGGCCATTGTTCTTTGTGATCATGATCTATTTCCTGTCCACGGAAGACAGAGAGGAGAAAGCAGTGGCATCTTCCTAATTTATAATCCCTAATCCTCTCCTCTCTCCAAATCTTACCCATGGCTTCTTTTGAAATACAACCCCAAATTTTCTTTTGAGAAATTCCTTTACTTAGCATTCACTTTCATACTCAATTTATAATAAGTTAGCGTATTAATTTTCTGTGCTCCTTAGAAGCAAGGATGGCAAGACTTCATCTCACCTACTTGGACATGTTTCAGTCCCAAAAGAAAGACATCATGCTTGGTAAAGTAGAGTGTCAGCGAAAAAGAGGGAGACCCTCAGTCAGATGGATTGACACAGTGGCTGCAACATATGGGCTCAAACATAGTAAAGATTGTGAGGATGGTGCTATGAATTGGAACCGACTTGATGAAACCTAACAATAACAACATTGCTGCATAAGAAATCACCACAAATTTAGCAGCTTAAAAACAAAAACATGTATTTTTTATCTCACACTTTCCATGGACCAGGGATATAGGCACAGCTTAACGGTCCTCTGCTCAGTCTCATAAGACTAAAATCAAGATTTCAGCTGGGTTGTATTCCTTTCTGAAGCTCAGTGTCTTCCACATTCATGCAGTTGTCAAAAATCAGTTCCTTTTGCAAAGATTAGTCCAAAGGACTAATAGACCACAACTATCATGGCCTCCACCAGACTGAGTCCAGTACAACTACATGATGCCCGGCTACCACCACTGACTGCCCTGACAGGGATCACAATAGAGGGTCTTGGACAGAGCTGGAGAAAAATGTAGAACAAAATTCTAACTCACAAAAACAAACCAGACTTACTGGCCTAACAGAGACTGGAGAAACCCCAAGAGTATGGCCCCCAGACACACTTTTAGCTCACTGATGAAGTCACTCCTGAGGTTCACCCTTCAGCCAAAGATTAGACAGGCCCATAAAACAAAAGGAGACTAACGGGGCACAACAGTCCAGGGACAAGGACTAGAAGGCAGGAGGGGACAGGAAAGCTGGTAATAGGGAACCCAAGGTCAAGAAGGGACAGTGTTGACATGTTGTGGGGTTGTTAACCAATGTCATAAAACAATATATGTACTGTTTAATGAGAAGCTAGTTTGTTCTGTAAAGCTTCATCTAAAGTACAATAAAAAAAATAATTCAGTTCCTTGCAGCTGTAGAACTAATGTTGGCTTGATTTGATAAGGCCAGCAGGATAGAGGATTTCTGACTTCACTTATATCTGACCTCTAGACATTCTTTAAAGGGCCTATCTGATTAGGTCAGGCTCACCCATGATAATTATTGTTTAACTTAAAGTCATCTTATTAGTGACCTTAGTTACATCTGCAAAATCTTTTCAACTTTGTCATATAATACAATGTAATCCCATGAGTGATATTCTATCACATAACCATAGTCTATTGGTGAGAAGCAAGTTACATTTTACTGCTTGTTGTTGTTGTTGTTAGGTGCTGTCCAGTTGGTTCCGACTCATAGCAACCCTATGTACAGCAGAACAAAACACTGCCCAGTCCTGCACCATCCATACGCCTCCAAGGAAGACCAGTTAACACGACTATTATTCAAATTTACGCACCAACCACTAAGGCCAAAGACGAAGAAATTGAAGATTTTTACTAACTTCTGCAGTCTGAAATTGATCGAACATGAATCAGGATGCATTGATAATTAGTGGTGTTTGGAATGTGAAAGTTGGAAACAAAGAAGGATTGGTATTTGGAAAATATGACCTTGGTGATAGAAACAATGCAGGGAAGTGCATGATAGAATTTTGTAAGACCAATGACTTCTTCATTGCAAATACCTTTTTTCAACAACATAAACAGCAACTGTACACATGGACCTCACCTTATGGAATACATGGGAATCAAATTGACTACATCTGTGGAAAGAGAAGATGGAAAAGCTCAATAACCATTTTACTTAACGTTCAGTTCAAAAAGCAATTTACTGACTCATATAATCAAACTAAGGGAATGGGAAGAGTAGGGATAAAGGTGAAGACAGAGACTCTAACATCTTCAGTTTCATTCATTCTCCTTCTCTACCCCCATCCCCCACTTCTGAGTCATACTCTCAAGCCTGCTATCTCCACGAGGCTAAAACAATGACTAGGGAAGCTTCAGGGCTCACATAATCACAGACTTGAAAACTGAAAGAAAAGAGCCCTTCTCCTTTCAGTTTGGAAAAATATCATAGACAGACTGTTATTTGGTCCATCATAGTTTATGTTGTATAAGAGTAAAAGGAAAGTTATTTAAAAAATGAATAGCACTGGCATGCCCATTATGGCAATTGTTGCAAATTGAGGAGCCACCTCCATAGTTTATGAGACAGTGCCTAAACCAGAATTTTTTTTCTTGTAAAGACAGAGAGGAAACACTTGGAATCACAGAGCCTGGGAAGGTATGAGACATTTGTGCCTGGTAGTAAAAGCACTGTGCTAATTGATAGACTAGAAAAATAATGAAACTTTTAGTCTTCCAGATAGTGTTCTGTCAGTTCTTTAAGTCTAGGAGGTTCATTACTATTATAAAATTCTGTAATACATTAAAATTGGAAGATGCTTTCCTAGTTCTCATGCAAATGACCCTATGACTCAATTATTATTTTTCAGCTTACATTTTTAAATTTACTATTAGCTCACCTTGCTATCTTGTACAAGCCACGTAACCTTTTTCTTTTGATTCAGTGTCACTATGTGTATGTATGTGAGGAAACGTAGAAAAAGCACAATACCAGCTCTTTCTCACTTTACAGGGTATCATCTTTCTGAAAATATCTTGCCTAGAGTTACAGGAGTTCCATATTTTAGCAATCGTCTAATTGAGCACACTCAAACTTGTTGCTAGGTGCTGTCGAATACTTCTGACTCGTAGCAACTCTGTGTACAACAGAATGAAATTCTGCCTGGTCCGGTGCCATCCTCACAATTGCTGCTATATTTGAGCCCATTGTGGCAGCCACTGTGTCAATCCATCTTATTGAAGGTCTTCTTTCTTTGCTGACCCTCTACTCTAACAAGCATGATGTCCTTCTCCAGGGACTGGGCTCTCCTGATAACATGTCCAAAGTACGTAAGACAAAGTTTCCTCATCTCCCTTTTAAGGAGCATTTTTTTTTTTTAATTGTGCTTTAAGTGAAAGTTTACAGTTCAAGTTAGTTTTTCATAAAAAAAATTATACACAAGTTGCTATGCAAACCTAGCTGCTCTCCCTGTAATGTGACAGCACACTTCTTTCTATCTCAAATTTCCCATGCCCATTCAACCAGCTCCTGACCCTTTTTGCCTTCTCATCTTGCCTCCGGACAGGAGCTCACCATTTAGTATCATGTATCTACTTGAGCTAAGAAGCACTGTCTTCACGAGTATCATTTTATCTCCCATAGTCCAGTCTAATCTTTGTCTGAAAAGTTGGCTTCTGGAATGGTTTCAGTTCTGGGCTAGTGGAGAGTCCAGGGGCCATGTCTCTGGGGTTCCTCCAGTCTCAGTCAGACCATCAAGTCTGGTCTTTTTACTAGAATTTGAGTTCTGTACCCCACTTTACTCCTGCTTCATCAGGGACTCTGTTGTGTTCCTTGTCAGGGAGGTCATTGGTGGTAGTCAGGCACAGTCTGGTTCTTCTGGTCTCAGGCTGATGAAGTCTCTGGTTCATGTGGCCCTTTCTGTCTCATGGGCTAACATTTTCCTTGTGTCTTTGGTGTTCTTCATTATCCTTTGCTCCAGGTGGTTTGGGACCAATTGATGTATCTTAGATGGCCGCTCCTTAGCTTTTAAGACCCCAGACACCACTCACCAAAGTGGGATGCAGAACATTTTCTTAATAAACTTTATGATGCCAATTGACCTAGATGTCCCCAGAAACCATAGTCCCTAGACTCCAGCCCCTGCTACTCTGTCCCTCGAAGTGTTTGGTTGTATTCAGGAAACTTCTTAGCTTTTGGTTTAGTCCAGTTGTGCTTACTTCCCCTGCACTGTGTGTTGTCCTTCCCTTCACCTAAGATAATTCTTAACTACAATCCAGTTAGTGAATGCCCCTCTCCTTCCCTCCTCACATTCGTAACCATCAAAGAATGTTTTCTTCTGTGTTTAAACCTTTACTTGAGTTCTTATAATAGTGGTCTCATACAATATTTGTCCTTTTGCGACTGAATAATTTCACTCAGCATAATGCCTTCCAGATTCATGCATGTTATGAGATGTTTCACAGATCCATCTTTGTTCTTTATCGTTGCGTAGTATTCCATTGTGTGAATACACCATAACTTGTTTATCCTTTCATCCATTCATGGGCACCTAGGTTGTTTCCATCTTTTTGCTATCTTGAACAGTGCTGCAATGAACATGGGTGTGCATATATATATTCTTGTGATGGCTCTTATTTCTCTAGGATATATTGCAAGGAATGGGATTGCTAGATCCTATGGTACTTCTATTTCTAGCTTTTTAAGGAAGTGCCAAATCGATTTCCAAAGTGGTTGTACCATTTCATGTTCCCCCCAGCAATGTATACGTATTCCAGTCTCTCAACAATCTCTCCAGCATTTCTTATTTGGTGTTTTTTGGATTAACACTAGCTTTTTTATGGTGAGATGGTATCTCATTGTAGTTTTGATTTGCATTTCTCTAATGGCTAATGCTCCTGAACATTTTGTCATGTATCTAGTGGCCACTTGAATGTCTTCTTTGGTGAAGTGCCTGCTCATATTCTTCACCCATTTTTTAATTGGGTTATTTGTTTTTTTTGTTGTTGAGGTTTTCCAGTTTCTTCTAGATTTTAGAGATTAGATGCTGATCGGATTTGTCGTAGTCAAAAATTTTTTCCCAGTCTGTAGGTTGTCTTTTTACTCTTTTGGTGATGTCTTTTGATGAGCCTAAGTGTTTGATTTTTAGGAGCTCCCAGTTATCTAGCTTCTCTTCTGGTATGTGTGCATTGTTAGTAATGTTTTGTATTCTATTTATGCCATGTATTAGGGCTCCTAGCTTTGTTCCTATTTTTTCTTTCATGATCTTCATCATTTTAGACTTTATATTTAGGTCTTTGATCCATTTTGAGTTAGTTTTTGTGCATGGTGTGAGGTCTGGGTCTTGTCTCAATTTTTTGCAGATGGATATCCAGTTATGCCAGCAGTGTTTGTTAAAGAGACTGTCTTTTCCCCAGTTAACGGAGTTTGGGCCTTTGTCAAATATCAGCTGCTCATAGGTGGATAAATTTATGTCTGAATTCTCAATTCTGTTCCATTGGTCTATGTATCTGTTGTTGTACCAGTATCAGGCTGTTTTGACTACCATGGCAGTATAATAGGTTCTAAAATTAGGTAGTGTGAGGCCTCACACTTTGTTCTTCTTCAGTAATGCTTTACTTATCCAGGGACACTTCCTTCCCCATATGAAGTTGGTGATTTGTTTCTCCATCTCATTGAAAATGCCACTGGAATTTGGATTGGGATTGCATTGTATCTGTAGATTGCTTTGGGTATAATAGATATTTTCACAATGTTGAGTCTTCCTATCCATGAGCAAGGTATGTTTTTCCACCTACGTAGGTCTCTTTTGGTTTCTTGCAGTAGTTTCCTGTAGTTTTCATTGTGTAGGTATTTTATGTCTCTGCTTAGATTTATTCCCAATTATTTTATCTTCTTGGGGGCTATTGTAAATGGTATTGATTTGGTAATTCCCTCTTCAAAGTTCTCTGTTGGTGTAGAGGAATCCAACTGATTTCTGTATGTTTATCTTTTATCCTGAAACTTTGCTGAAATTTTCTATTAGTTCCAGTAGTTTTCTTGTGGATTCTTTGGGGTTTTCTGTGTATGAGAGCATATCATCTGCAAATAGAGATACTTTTATTTCTTTCTTTCCAATTTGGATGCTGTTTATTTCTTTTTCTAGCCTAATTGCTCTGGCTAGGACCTCCAGCACATTGTTGAATAAGAGTGGTGGTAAGGGGAACCCTTGTCTGGTTCCTGTTCTCAAGGGGAATGCTTTCAGACTCTCTCCACTTAGGATGACGTTGGCTGTTGGCTTTGTATAAATACCCTTTATTATGTTGATAACTTTCCCTTCTATTCCTATTTTATTGAGAGTTTTTATCATGAATGGGTGTTGGACTTTATCAAATGCCTTTTCTGAATCAATTGATAAGATCATGTGTTTCTTGTCTTTGTTTTATTTATGTGATGGATTACATTGATTGTTTTTCCAATATTGAACCATCCCTGTAGAGCTGGTATGAAGCGCACTTGGTCATGGTGAATTATTTTTTTGATATGTTGTTGAACTGTATTGGCTAGAATTTTGTTGAAGATTTCACGTCTATGTTCATGAGGGATATTGGTCTCTAATTTTCTTTTTTTGTAGTGTCTTTATCAGATTTTAGTATTAGGGTTATGCGGCTTCATAGAATGAATTTGGGAGTATTCCACCATTTTCTATGCTCTTAAATGCCTTTAGTGGTAGTGGTGTTAACTCTTCTCTGAAAGTTAGGTAGAATTCTCCAGTGAAACCATCAGGGCCAGGACTTTTTTTGTTGGGAGTTTTTAAATCACCTTTTCAATCTCTTCTTCTGTTATAGGTTTATTTAGTTGTTCTGCCTCTCTTTGTGTTAGTTTATGTAGGTAGTGTGTTTCTAGAAGTTTATCCATTTCCTCTAGGTTTTCAAATTTGTTAGAGTACAATTTTTCATAGTCTTCTGTTATGATCCTTTTTATTTCAGTTGGGTCTGTTGTGATATCACCCATCTCATTTCTTATTTGGGTTATTTACTTCCTCTTCTGTTTTTCTTTTGTCAGTTTGGCCAATGGTTTAATGATTTTGTTGATCTTTTCAAAGAACCAGGTTTTGGTCTTGTTAACTCTTTCAATTGTTTTTCTGCTCCATTTAATTCTGCCCTAAATTTTATTATTTGCTTTCTTCTGGTTTCTGAGGGCTTCTTTTGCTGCTCTCTTTATATTTGTTCGGGTTATAGGTTTAATTTTTTTATTTTGGCCTTTTCTTCCTTTTCGATTTGTGCATTTATTGCTATAAACTGACCTCTGAGCACTGCTTTTGCTGTGTCTCAAAGGTTCTGGTAGGATGTGTTTTCATTCTCGTCTGACTCTATGAATTTCTTTATTTTGTCCTTAATTTCTTCCGTAACCCAGTAGTTTTTGAGCAAGGTGTTGTTCAGTTTCCATGTGTTTGATTTTTTTTCCTTGCTTTTTCTGTTATTGATTTCTACTTTTATGGCTTTATGGTCTGAAAAGATGCTTTGTAGTATTTTGATGCTTTTGATTTTGTTAAGTCTTGCTTTATGGCCTAATATGTGGTCTGTTCTGGAGAATGCTCCATGTGTATTGGAAAAGAAAGTATACTTGGCTGCTGTTGGGTGGAGTGTTCGGTATATGTCCATGAGATTAAATTGGTTGATTGTAGCATTAGGTCTTCTGTGTCTTTATTGAGCTTTTTTCTGGATGTTCTGTCCTTCAGGGAAAGTAGTGTGTTGAAGTCTGCTACTATTATTGTGGAGCTGTCTATCTCTCTTGTGAATGCCATTAGAGATTGTTTTATGTAGTTTGGAGCCCTGTCATTGGGTGTATAAATATTTATCATGGTTATGTCCTTCTGGTGTATTGATGCTTTAATCATTATATAGTGTCTTTCCTTATCCTTTGTGGTGGATTTTACTTTAAAATCTATTTTGTCAGATATTAATATTGCCACTGCTGCTCTTTTTTGATTGTTGTTTGCTTGATATATATTTTTCCATCCTTTGAGTTTTAGTTTGTTTCTGTCTTTAAGTCCAAAGTGTGTCTCTTATAGGCAACATATAGACGGATGGTGTTTTTTTATCCATTCTGCCACTCTCTCTTTATTGGTGCATTTAGTCCATTTACATTCAACGTAATTATTGATAGGTATGAATTTAGTGCTGTCATTTTGATCTCTTTTTTTTTTTTTTCATTGTTGACAGTTTCTTTGTTCCACTTAATTTTCTGTGCTGAGTCATTTTTCTTTTTGTATTTTCTTTTTACCTTTGTCATTGTTGTTGATTTTGTATTTGCTGAATCTTTATATTTTTTCTTTCTTATTTTTATGTGTAGATTTGTTAGTTTCCTTTGTTCTTATCTTAATATTTACCCCTATTTTTCTAAGTTTAAACCAGTCTTTTATTTCTTTATATCGCTTTGACTTCCTCTCCATATGAAAGGTCTATGACTACATTTTTTATTCTCTCTTTTTTATTTTAATGTTGTCATCTTTTACATATTGACATCTATTTCCCTATTTTCAGTGTTTCAGCTTTAATTTATTTTTGTGACTTCCCTATCTGTGTTGATATCTGGTTGCTTTATCCTGTGTTCTAGTCTTGGGTTGTTATCTGATGTCATTGATTTTCTAACTGGAGGGACTCCCTTTAGTATTTCTTATAATTTTGGTTTGGTTTTTACAAATTCCCCAAGTTTCTGTTTATCTGGAAATACCCTAATTTCTCCATCATATTTGAGAGACAGTTTTACTGGATATGTAATTCTTGGCTGGCAATTTTTTCCTTCAGGCTTTGTAAATATGTCATCCCATTGCCTTCTTGTCTGCATGGTTTCTGCTGAGTAGTCTGAGCTTAGTCTTATTGACTCTCCTTTGTAGATGACTTTTTGTTTTTCCCTAGTGGCTCTTAAAATTTTATCTTTATCTTTAGTTTGGCAAGTTTGATTATAATATGTCTTGGTGACTTTCTTTTGGGATCTTCCTTGTGTGGGGATTGATGAGCATCTTGAATAGATATCTTCTCATCTTTGACGATTCAGGGATGTTTTCTGCCAACAAATATTCAACAATTCTCTCTGCTGTTTCTGTTATCCCTCCCTGTTCTGGTACTCCAATCACTCTTAGGTTATTCCTCTTGATAGAGTCTCACATAATTCTTTGGGTTTCTTCACTTTTTAAATTCTTTTATCTGATATTTCCTCAAATAAGTTGGTGTCAAGTGCTTTATCTTCAGTCTCACTAATTCTGACTTCCGTTGCCTCAATTCTGCTCCTCTGACTTTCTATTGAGTTGTCTGATTCTGAAATTTTATCGTTAATATTCTGGATTTCTGTTTGCTGTCTCTCTATGGATTCTTGCAGCCTGTTAAATTTGTCATTGTGAGCTTCTATAATCTTTTTAAGTTCCTCTGTTTGCTCTGTCTGTGTGTTCCTTGGCTTGTTCTGCATTTTGTATGATCTCCTTCCTGATATCTTGAACAGCTCTGTATATTAATCTTTTGTATTCTACCTCCGTAATTCCAAGAAGTTCTCTTGAAGATTTCTTGATTCTTTGTTTCTTAAAAGAATCCAGATGTACTGGACCTACTGAGACTGGAGGAATTCCCAAGACTATGACCCTGAGTTGCTCTTCAAACCTTGAATTTAAATTACCCCCTGAAGTCACCTTTAAACTAAGTACCAGTTTATCCCAAAAGGTGAGACTGCCACCCTTGAGTACTGCATTTAAAAAAAAAAAAATCTATAAGACCAAAGAATCCACAGCTATTATGAAGCATAGATGAGAAGATTGGGAGTCAGGGAGATTAAGTAAATGGAAGTAAAACATCTTGAACAATAATAACAAGAATATTGGCACAATGTGAAGATGATCATTATCTCTAAAACTGTGGAATCAGAGTGGGTTCTGATGTGTATAATCTCACAAAAAAAAAAGCAATCAGATACTGCCAGACAAGCTTTTTCAGAACTCTAGAAAACAGTCTGAGAAAAAAGGCAACTTTGTGGTACTCTAACTTGCCCTTGACCCACCTCTTCCTTGGCTTGGTGGCAGTCTTAAAAATGGCAGTCCACATTCACAATGTGGGACCCTGGTCTCTGGTTCTGGAGGGAGCAGAGTAGACCTTATTCACAAGTTAAGGGAGCTCTAATCTGTCTGGGGGCTCCCTGATGGACTAAAGCAAGGCATTTGTCTCTGTTTTGTCAAACTCAGAACTCGGGCTGGAAGAGTTGCAAGCATTGCATGAAAACATTAAGACTAACAAGCAAGCTGCAGATGCTTGGGAGAAAAATTATGAATGAGAAATACAGTATATTACCTAAAGTCTGGGAGGGAAATCTAAGGAGAGTTTCTTTGGGAAATTATCATATACAGGGGACTTTAGGTAGATAAGTGCATGCCCAGGATAAGACACATACTCAGAAAAGACCTGAGAAGATTCCAAGCTTTCACTTCAGGCTGATGCTCAGGCTCAGTGTAAGCCTTGCTAAGTATTACACAGAAAAAATCTGCAAAACCTAGGGAAGTTGCCTTTTGTTTTTTTAATTCTTTTATTTTTAGCTCCTGTGTTCAAGGAAATCTATGTGAAAACATTGGCTGAACACAAAAGAAAAAGATACTTCAGTGACCATACATAGTAAGGAATACAGTCTTTGCAAAAAATAGTTTGAAAAAACTCACTATAAAATGAACTACTAAGCTTTCAAAAAAAAACGCAGCCCTGGGAGATAGGGAAAATCAAATTTCCAGAGTTACTATCTTATAATAATCAATATCTGGCATTTTATTGAAGATATTTATCCTTAAAATACACAAGTCAAAATTAGTAGTCAATAACATATCCCTATTTTAGGATCAACAAGTAAAAGAAAGTTGATGTGGTGAGAGTCTATGTATGAGCATATCTATTCCTCTTTTAATGTTCTTCCCATTTCTCTTTGCTCAGTATGTTCACTTACACTCTCTTTCAGAAATAAAGAGATAAAGAAATAGGTTGTAAGCCTCTTCTTGATAGTAATCCTTTATTTTCTTTGTATATTACCCGTCTCAAATTAGATGCTCAGTAAATATTTTTTGGGATTGGGAATATTAGTAATAGTTAAGTATTATATAGTAATTATGTGCCAGTCCCAGATATGGGTGCTTAACATATAGTAAGTCTGTTAGTCCTTTAAACAATACTTTAAGTTTGGCACTATAATTCTTCCCATTTTACAGATGAGGAAATGGAGGCATAAAGCGGCTAAGTGACTGGCCCAAGGCCAAACATCTCAGGAGTAGTGGAGCTGGAAAATGAGTACTGAGCCTGCACTCTTAGTTACTGTAGGCATAACTCATTTTATTGCCCTTAGCTTTATTGCACCTCACAGACATTGTGTTTTATACAAATTGAAGGTTTACGGCAGCCTTGCATCAAGCAATTCAGTCGGCGCCATTCTTCCAAAAACATGTGCTCACTTTGTGACTGTGTCACATTTTGGTAATTGTCACAATATTTCAAATTTTATATTATTATTTTATCTGTTATGGTGATCTGTGATCAGTGATCTTTGATATTACTACTGTAAAAGTTTTGGAGTGCCACAAACTGTGCCCATATAAGACAGTGAACTTAATCAATAAATGCTGTGTGTTTTCTGACTGCTTCACCCACCAGTCGTTCCCCTGCCTTTCTCCCTCTCCTAGGGCCTCCCTATTCCCTGAGACAAGAGAATATTGAAATTGGGCCAATTAATAACCCTACAATGGCCTGTAAGTGTTCACCTGAAAGGAGTTGCACATCTCTCACTTTAAATCAAAAGCTAGAAATGATTGAGCTTAGTGAGGAGGGCATGTCAAAAGCTGAGATAGGCTGAAATTTAGGCCTCTTTTGCCTAACAGTTGGCCAGGTTGTGAATGCAAAGGAAAAGTTCTTGACAGAAATTAAAATTGCTACTCCAGTGAACATATGAATGATAGGAAAGCAAAAACAGCCTTATTGCTGATATGGAGAAAGTTTTAGTGGTCTGGATAAATAATCAAACCAGCCACAACATTCCCTTAAGTCAAAGCCTAATCCAGAGCAAGGTCCTAACTCTCTTCAATTCTTTGAAGCCTGAGAGAAGTGAGGAAGCGGCAGAAGAAAAGTTGGAAGCTAGCAGAGGTTGGTTCATGAGGATTAAGGAAAGAAACTATCTCTATAACATAAAAGTGCAAGGTGAGGCAGCTACTGCTGTTGTAGAAGTTGCAGCAAGTTTTCCAGCAGATCTAGCTAAGATAATTGATGAAGGTGGCTACACTAAGCAACAGATATTCAATGTAAACAAACAGCCTTATATTGGAAGAAAATGTCATCTAGGACTTTCATAGCTAGAGGAGAAGCCAATGCCTGGCTTCAAAGCTTCAAAGGACAGGCTGACTATCTTGTTAGGGACTAATGCATCTGGTGACTTTAAGTTGAAACCAATGCTCATTTACTATCCCAAAAATCCTAGGGCCCTTAAGAATTATGCTAAATCTACTCTGCCTCTGCTTTATAAATGGAACAACAAAGCCTGGATGACAGCACATCTGTTTACAACCTGGTTAACTGAATATTTGAAGTGCACTGTTGAGATCTACTGCTCAGGAAAAAAGAAACAACCTATCAAAATATTACTGCTCATTGACAATGCACATGGTCACTCAAGAGCTCTGATGTAGATGTACAAGGAGATTAATGTTGTTTTCATGTCTGCTAACACAACATCGATTCTGAAGCCCATGGATCAAGGAGTAATTTCAACTTTAAAATCTTACTATTTAAGAAATACGTTTCATAAGGCTATGGCTTCCATAGATAGTGATTCCTCTGATGACTCTTGACAAAGTAAATTGAAAACCTTCTGGAAAGGATTTACCATTCTAGATGCCATTAAGAACATGCGTGATTCATGGAAGGAGGTCAAAATATAAATATTAAAAAGAGTTTTGAAGAAGTTGAATCCTACCTTCATGGATGACATTGAGGGGTTCACGATTTCAGTGGAAGAAGTAACTGCAGATGTGGTGGAAATAGCAAGAGAACTAGAATTAGGAGTGGAGCCTGAAGATGTGACTCAACTGCTGCAATCTCATGATAAAACTTTAATGGATGAGGAGTTGCTTCCCATGGATGAGCAAAGAAAGTGGTTTCTTGAGATGGAATTTACTCCTGGTGAAGATGCCATGAACATTGTTGAAATGACAACAAAGGACTTAGAATATTACATAAACTTAGTTGTTAAAGCAGTGGCAGGGTTTGAGAGAGTTGACTCCAATTTTGAAAGAAGTTCAAGTGGGTAAAATGCTATCAAACAGCTTTGCGTGCTACAGAGAAATTTTTAGTGAAAGGAAGCATCAATCAATGCAGTAAACTTTATTGTTGTCTTAGTTTAAGAAATTGTCACAGCCACCCTCCCCTTCAGTAACCACCACCCTGATCAGTCAGCAGCCATCAACGTGGAGGCAAGACCCTCTACCAGCAAAAAGATTACGACTCCCTGAAGGCTCATGTGATGGTTAGCAATTGTTAGTAATAAAGTATTTGTTAATTAAGATATGTACAATATTTTTTAGACATAAAGCTATTTAATACTTAACAGACTACAGTATAGTGTAAACATAACTTTTATACGCACTGGGAAACCAAAAAATATTTGTGACTTGCTTCATTGTGATATTTGCTTTATTGTGGTGGTCTGAAACTGAGCCCACAATATCTTCAAGGTATGAACGTATACGATTCTGCCTGTCAAGTGAGAACAGATGGTACTAAAATACAGCAACATGACTGGACTTGGGGAAGTGAAGTAGATATTATTCACATTATATTAGCTAGTATAAGAAGCTCTGGTGGCTCAGTGGTTAAACACGCAGCTGTTAACCAAAAGATAGACAGTTTGAACCCATCAGCCAGTTCTCGGGATAAAGATGTGGTAGTCTACTTCCGTGAAGATTTATAGCCTTGGAAACCCTATGGGGTAGTTTTACTCTGTCCTATAGGGTCACTGTGAGTAGGAATAGACTTGAAAGAAACAAGTTTGTTTTTTTTATTTCTTTTGGGGGGGGTTTGTCTATTGTATGAAGATATAAACCCATACACAACTAAATGTCACTGAATTTTCCTCATGGAAATGGTTCTGCACCACTCAAATTTGATTAAAATAAGGCATTAACCTTGCAATTTGTTATGCACACAGAATATTTAAACCACGAATAGTGAATCTGGAAGTGGAGTTGGATGGAGGCAATCCAGTCTCCTAGAAGAAGCTAATTTTTTTATTTTATTTTATTTTTATTGTACTTTAGGTGAAGGTTTACAGAACAAATATTTTCTCATTAAACAGTCAGTACACATATTGTTTTATGACATTGGTTAACAAGCCCATGACATGTCAGCATGCTCCCTTCTCGGCCTTGGAGGACCTTTTTTTTTTTGGTGAAAATATACATAGCCAAAGATACAGTATTTCAAAAATTTCTACATGTACAATTCAGTGACTTCGATTACATTCTTCCAGTTGTGCTGCTATTCTTACTTTAGATGAAAGGTTTACAGAACAAAATAGTTTCTCATTAAACAGTTAGTACACATGTTGCCCTATGACAATGGTTAACAGCCCCACTACATGTCAACGCTGTCCTTACTCAACCTTGGGTTCTCTATCACTAGCTTTCCTGTCCCCTTCTGCCTTCCAGTCCTTGTCCCTGGACTGCTCTGCCTCATTAGTCCCGTTTTGTCTTATGGGCCTGTCCAATCCCTGGCTGAATGGTGAACCTCGGGAGTGACTTCACCACTGAGCTAAAAGGGTGTGGGGCGGGGGGGCATATTCTCAGCGTGTCTCCAGTCTCTGTCAGGCCAGTAAATCTGGTCTTTTTTTGTGTGTTAGAATTTTGTTCTACATCCTTCTCCAGCTCTGTCCAGAACCCTCTGTTGTGATCCTGGTCAGAGCAGTCAGTGGTGGTAGCCAGGCACCATCTAGCTGTATTGCTGGAGGCCTTGGTAGCTGTGGACCATTAGTCCTTTGGGCTAATCTTTTCCTTGTATCCTGTTCTCTTCATTCTCCCTTGCTCCCAAAGGGGTGAGATCAGTGGAGTATCTTAGATGGCTGCTCAAGGCTTTTAAGACCCCAGACACTGCTCACCAAGGTAGAATGTAGAGCAATGTCTTTATAAACTGTGTTATGCCAGTTGAGCTAGATGTTCCCCCAAGACCATGGTCCCCACAGCCCTCTGCCTAGCCCAGCAATTCAGTCCCTCAGGGAGTTTGGATGTGTCTATGGCACTTCCATGACCTTTCCTTGTACAAGGTGTACTGGCTTCCCCAGTATTGTGTACTGTCTTACCCTTCACCAAAGTTAGCACTTACCTACTGTCTATTTAGTATTCCCCCCACCCCTCCCATCCTTCATAACCAACAAAGATTGTTACTTTTTGTGTGTAAACTTTTTCATGAGTTTTTGCAATAGAGGTCTCATACAATATTTGTCCTTTTGTAATTGACTTATTTCACTCAGCGTAATGCCCTCTAGATTCATCCATGTTGTGAGATGCTTCACAGATTCATCATTGTTCTTTCTCATTGTGTAGTATTTCATTGTGTGTATGTACCATAGTTTGTTTATCCATTCTTCTGTTGATGGGCATCCAGGTTGTTTCCATCTTTTTGCTATTGTGAACAATGCTGCAATGAACATGGGTATACATATGTCTATTCGTGTGACAGCTCTTATTTCTCTAGGATATATTCCTAGGAGTGGGATTGCTGGATCGTATGGTATTTCTATTCCTAGCTTTCTAAGGAAGCACCATATCATTTTCCAAAATGGTTGCATCATTATGCATTTCCACCAGCAGTGCATGAGAGGCTAATTCTTAATCCATGTTTAGTTTTTCTCACATGTGGGAGAGGAGAGGGATTGATTATATAAATTGATGCTATATTAAAGAGACTACATCAGAATTCAAATGCCCCTCAAAAGTGCAAAGGAGAGGGGGAACTTCATTCACACCAAAGCAATGACTGAAATAATAATTTCTTTGCTTAACTGGCCTATAAGAAGAATAGGAGACAAACAGTTCAAATATACCCTCCTAGTCATAAAATTAAGTGTATTAGTCCCACCTTCCGTTATTTTGAGCCATCCCAAATAATTGTGACTGATTGCTGAAGAGATTAATAAACCCATTGCTGTTGAGTCGACTCTGACTCATAGCAACTGTATAGGAGAGAGTAGAACTGCCCCATAAGATTTCCAAGGAGCGGCTGGTGGATTGAACTGCCAACCTTTTGGTTAGCAGCTGAACTCTTAATCACTGGGCCACCAGGACTCCAAGAGATTAATAGATGACTAGTAATAGATGCAGGTAATCACAGAAAAATAGGGAATGTGGAGAAGGTGGATCTAAGGCCAACTGATTATTTTTATCCTCTAATTTTGTTACTACTTTGTTAAGATCCTAGAAATAGGTACTTGAAGATTCCCTAAAATGTTCCTGGGTTAATTTCCCATACTTCTTTATTTGTATCCTTTATATTTTCTTTATTATTTTTTTAATTACAGAAATAATGCATGCTTGTTGCAAGAAGTAAAATAATTTAAAGATGTAAAAAGAAGAAAATCAGTACTCTTTATCCATTTATTTTTTCCATTTATACTCGAATATCATTCTATAATGTAAGCTGATGTGCTTCTGTTTACACTATTCTCCATGTCCTTAAACAAAAATATGCACATGTATATATAAAAAATTAATTATGCTATGCATACTATTCTACAGTTTGCTTTTTTCACTTAATATCATGGATATATCCAATTAATCGATATAAAATTACATACTATTAAAATTACATGTTATTTCTCATGGATATAGTGTCATTTATTGAACCATTGTTCTATTGATGGGTATCATAGTTGATTCCAAATTTTTGTCATCACAAAAAAAATTCAGTAAATGCCTTGTATGTATATATTTTATTTTATTTCTGTATAGTACATTCCCAAAAGTGGGATTAATAGATCAAAGGCTTTCTGTACTTCTAATTTTAAAATAAAATGAGAGATGATTTTCCAAAAAATTAAAAAATAAAATATTTGTCTCCCTTTAAGTTACAGATATTGTCTAGATACCCATGGGCTTCCTGCTGTTTTATTATGGATTCTAGATGATTTAGCAGTAATTTTCAAATCTAAAAGAATTTCCTATATCAATAATCATGGACTTCACATGGACACATGCAAATATCCATGCAAATGTACCTTTTTTGAATGCTGCTGAATTGCCTGAAACCAAGTTTGTTATATTAACAGCATGTTTAACTTTGAACTGACCGTGTTTGCATAAAACAGCCTCTTCAATTTCTTTCCATGGGAAAATATTCAGAAATAAAAAGAAGAATTAGAAATAAAACAAATAGACAAATTTCTTATCTGTAAAGGATTCCAAAAACAAGGCATAAGCCATATAGTAGCAGAGATAAGTTGTTGAGGGAAATCTCAGCAATGTATTTTCAAAAAGTCATGAAAATGCCTCTCCCCAGCAAGACAATTGTGCCTTTCTCATGATATATATATCTACTTTTTCTAGTCCTATAACTAGGATTAAGTCATAGCATAACTGAACCAGGGATGTGAAGGAAAATAATAGAGGATAGGATCTCTACCCCAAAGGAGCTATAAGATTTAGCCTCATGATATGGAGGGATTACTCATGGGCCTGGATTCTGACAATGCTTTATCAAAGACATCAGGACATAAGATCATGTATGGGAGATTTTTATGGATTTGGGAGCACTCTCCTGAGATACAGGATTTAACATTTTGGCAAAGACCACAGAAGATAGCATAAACTTATGATGGTCATGCTAAGTGAGATCAGAGTGCCAAATTTCCTATGGCAGACACTGGAAGAAGGGATTAAAATACTTAGGGAAGTGTGTATGCTGAAGTAAATATACTACGTAATGTTGGAAAATCCTTCAGATTATCACGTCCTATGGGAAGCCCTGGACCATTTACCAAGGTCACAAGGATAGCACTGGTGAGAAAGACACAAGAATCACTAATAAGTTGAGTTCTTGTTCTCCTCTGTTGCTCAGAAATGATGATAGGAGAGTTCCTTATATAACTAGTTTAACTAATAGCAATGGGGATGATGGGACACAGCCACAGAACTTCTGTAAATCAGGTTGGCAGTGCTTAATTGTCAATGTTAGAAAGAAGCAATTATTCCAATGGGTGGTCAGGTCAAAATGGCAGCCAAGGAAGCCTGACCCACAGAGAATTATGGAGAATATTAATAGAACAAGGCATCAATAAGGATATAATAGATAAGCAGCCAAAAAGAGTACTAATCAACTTGCACCCAGAAGAATTTAAGGGTGAATTATTAGGAGGCTGAGGGAAGTTGTCCCAATTAAAGATCAAAATCCCTGCCCAGTTTCTGGACCATAGCCAGTTTACAGGCCTGTAACCTATTAACTGAAGGAAGGGCTATACTCCCAGGAGAAGGGACTCTGCAATATCATGACACGTATACATTGTAACTTAATGAGTTTCCAGATTCTTTTTTTAAGAAACCTAAAACCATCTATTTGAGGTAACTGTACACTGGTGAAGGCGAACATTTTAAGGACTCTTGGGTATGGGGTCTGTGTTGACAGTCATACCCAGAGATCCAAAGTGTTGTTATATTTCCCTGTTAAAAAGAGGACATGTGCGTGCCAGATAATGAATGGGGTTCTGGCCAAGGTCTCACTCACAATGGGTCTATTGTTTCTGTGGACCTGCCATGTGATCATTTCCCTGGTACATGAATATATAATCAGGACAGACATACTCAATTGATGCAAACTCCACACTGGGTCTTTGGCCTGTAGGGTAAGAGTTACAATAGTGTGGAAGGCCAAGTGCAAACCTCTGAAACTGCTCCCGCTTCTGATAAAAGTAGGAAATCAAAACAAAGTTGCATCTAGAGTGGAAGACATGGAGAATAGTGCCACTCTCAAAGGTCTAAAGGTGATCTCCATCATTATCTCCTTTTAATTTACCAGTCTGGTTTCTGCAGAAACCAAATGGACCCTGGAAAAAGACTGTGCACTACCACAAACTACCAGATAGTAGTAGTAACCCCAATTGATCCACTACATCAGTGACCACATGCTAACTGGGTCAGATGAGCAAGTAGTGGCTAGCATATTGGAGGCCTTGGTAAGATATATGGATTCTAGTGGGTGGAAGATAAACACTACAAAAATTCAGAGCCTGCCGCATCCATAAACTTTTTAGGGTTTCAGTGGTCAGGAGCATGTCAAGACATCTTATCCAAAGGTAAAAGTTTAATTATTTCATCATGCATCTACTACCATCAGGAAGAAATCACAATACCTGCACTTTCTGGATTTAGGAAACAGCATTTTCACGCCTGAGGATACTGTTCCAGTCCATATACTGGTTAATGAAAGGCTTCCAGTCTTGAGTGGGGTGCTGAGCAGAAAATAATTATGTAGCAGATTCATATTACACTTCAAACAACCCTACCTTTAGGACAATATGACCCAGAAGATCTTCTAGTATTAGAGATATTGGTGGTGAATTTACAACACAGGAAACAAAGCTATGCCAGCTACAGTGGAAGATTATATGTCTTCTGAAAAATGATGTACTATAGGACCCTGGTAAAAACAGGATATACTATAGGATCCTGGTAAAAACAAAGTGCCTAGTCATGGGACACAAAGTGACCATGTGCTTGGACCTACCCATAATGAGTTGGCTGGTTCTATCAGTCTCACCAAGTTATAAGGTTGGGCTGACCCAGCAACAATCTATCAAAATATGGAAGTAGGATATCCGAGTCTGAGCATGACTAGAGAGTAGAAGTAAACTGCGTAAGCAGGTTTCATGACCTACTTGACATCCATTACTGTTGCACCTGCATGCCTCCCTCATATCACATTATGCCCATATACAAGACCCCTTATGACCATCTAATGGAAGAGGACAAAGCTGGAGCTTAGTTTATGAATGGGTTGTGTTGGCTAGGTGTCTTAGGGTTCTCTAGAGAAACAGTGATATATATATATATATATATATTTTTTTTTAGAAAGATACATACATATATACACATGTATATGCATATGTGTATATATATATATATATATATATATATATATATATATATATATATATATATATACGGAGAGAGATTTACTTCAAAGAATTGACTCACCCAATAGTGGGGACTGGTAAGTCCAAAATCCATACGTTGGGTGACAGACTAGAGACTCCTGCCAGCTTACAGGATTGTGGGGGCTGGCAAGTCCAGAATCTTTTGTCAGACAGCAGGCTGGAGACTTCTGGAGGTGGTTCCCAGGATCCAAAAGTCAGGCAGTGGGAAGAGTGTGGAATGTAGCACCCACCAATAGAACTTCCTGCTATAATGGAAATGCTGTATACCTGTGCTGTCCGATCCATTAGCCACTAGCCACATGTCGCTATTTAGCACTTGAAATATAAGTAGTATGACTAAGGAACTGAATTTTCAATTGCATTCAACTTTAATATATTTCAATTTAAATAGCACAGACACAGACAGTAATTTATATTTAGTGTCAAAGAGTTATACTTGGAGACATAAATCCACTGTTTATTTTTTTCTCCTGACTTTTACTCTTGCTGGTTTGCCTCCAAACATGTTAGATTATCTTTGGTTGAAAGTTCAGTACTTGATCTTCATTTATGCAAATCATCTGGGCTTAAGTTGTTGAGTTTTTTTGTAGAGGTAATTTTCACTTGCTTCTGCTAGGATACAGAAGTTACCTCTGACCTGGCACAACTTCAACCACTGTTGAATATCCTGGAATAATGTAGGAGTTACAGTTAAATCAGCAACAAAACGTTGATGCTTAAGATTCATTATCGTTATCATAGTGCTGCCTTTAGACTCTAACCATAGGATGACCTGCATGTTCTTATTTGCCAAAAAATCATGACTCCAAACTCTGTAACTAGCTCTTGTGTTTTGTTTTGTTCTATTTGTTTAAGTCTTTTGTTGTTTTTTTACGTACGATCTAGTTGCTGTACAGTAAGAGGGTCTCTCAGAGTGCCTAATGTCTTCTACAGGAGAAATGCAGGTTCTTTTTTTGATTTTTAAATAAATAGTTATATATACTACATGTTATCAGAAATACGCATCCCCAAATATTTATTTCTAGTGATAGGATTATGAGTGGTTTTTAAATGTTTTTGTTTTTTGTATTTTTATTTTTCAACCTTTTTGTAATGAATGTAAATTACTTTTGTAAAAATACATGATTTTTTATCAAAAATAAAAGAATATGTAAAGCTTTCTTGATTTCTGTTCTTGGATTAATATACTTAGCGTTCTTTTGCTTTTCTGCTTCCTTACTTACACCTAGACCATCTGTAGCTATTAAATATTTGTTACTTAGAACCAAGCTTTCTAAGAATTTTTCTTTTTTGAGTGAAATCATTGCCTCTCACCTCCATCTTCAAGAGTTACTCTGTCTCATGGGATTTCCTCTTATTGAACAGAACCAATGAGCCATTTCTAACTGGCCTGCTTTATACCTTTTCCCATTTCTCTCACTGGGGACTCCTAGCCTTCTGGATGAGAGATTATGAATACTAATTCACCCTATCTGCCGATACCACAGACCACTGAATCATTTTTGTAGTCATGGCAACCTGTTTAGAGACCTGTTCATGTCCTAATTAAAAAGAGAAGGTGCAGTCTTTCATTGACTAAAATAGTTCTGAAGCTCCAATAGTAGAGGTTGTCTTTTGTGTTTTGCATTGCTCTATTATATATTTCATCTAATTCTTTATGAACGGTGATCTGTTACATTAATGAACATACCAGTTTTTTGATGAGTCACTTTGCTTAAACATTTTGATTCCTGGAATGTTTGTGTTCAAGGATATTTTGAAATAAAAATAAATCATCAGCATTTTAAACTTTCTTTCCTATGATTACTTAAGATGTGTAGCAGAGTTTGTGTCTCATTCTTTGAGACTTACTACAGAAGGTGAGAGACAGCTAAGAACTACATTGAGTTTATGGTTGGTGTGATGCTCAGGGATGGAGTGAGAGTCAGAAATGGCTTGAAGTTCAGGGACAAGTTGAGCATTAGGACTGTGGTAAAGAATGAGGTGACAGTGAGGAGTGATTCTTTTACATTTCAAAACAGACATTTTGCTTGGCTGAGTTAAAAAAAAAAAGCCATTTCAAAACATTCTACTTTGACTTAAAGGTAACTGAGTAGGACAAGGCTACCTAGGTTTTTATCCCTTGAGCCGTGTTCTAACTAGCTCATAAAACTCGGAGGCAAACAGATGGGTGAACAGCAGAGTCCTGGTCCTGAGACCAAGAGGGATGCTGGCTAACGTCTCAACCCTTTGAACTTGAACCACCTCAACTAATCATGACTGATATGGTACTCTGAAGGGGCCATTACTGATGGCTATTCTGATTAATGCCGTGTGGCAGTAGTTTCAATTCCCTGTGACTTTCCATCTGGGTAAATAGCTGTCATCATTAGGTAATGGCTGCTTTGCTAGGCTATCAAACTACTAAGCAGTTACTACAATCCAGTGCTGATTTAACATGATTTGATTTAATAATTAGTTATAATTTTCCCATTTTTACTTGTAGATGAATAGCAATTTACAGTGTCCTCTTTTTGCCTTCTGTTTCCTCACTCTGTTGATATTTGTGTATCCCTCAGAAATATACTATATCATTTTAAGAATAAAATAATAGAGTAGCTAATGACCACTATAATTTAACTGTCATGATTGCCTTTCAGGGTAGGACTATAACCCTGGTTTTTTTTTTTTGTTTGTTTTTTTGTTTGCATAATTTCAGCAGCATAGTGGCCTGGGAGCAATAAGAAGTGAAGTCTTCTATTAAATTTCAGGAGAGAATTTGGACTGGTTGGTGTGATTGGAAACTCTAATGCCACCTACAGTACTAATTGGGATAGGAGGAGGATATCAGGAGTGGGGAATGTATAAGCCCATTTTCCAAAATTTATTAAATCTTCCTTCACGGAAGGAATTATGGTTCAGAGTTGTTGCTTACAAAAGTTTTCATGCTATTGATTATTGCCTTCCTGCAGAAATCACCAAATGATTTACTGCCCAAGCAAAGTCAAGACTATTGCATACTGCAGAAAGGGACAATGCTACCTTGACCGAACCTTAGTAACATTGCCAAAGGGAAAGATCAAAGGCAGGATGTTTACAACTTTGGAGCTTCTAGTTCAAGGCAGATCTTTCTATGTGGAATATTGACTGGGACTGAGCAAATTTCATGATATATAATGATGTAGGATTGTTGGACACAGCAAGGTGAGGTTTTGAAGGGAGCATGAAGAATAACCAGCCATTTGATGAATCCAGCAGAACAATCAGTCATTTTGAATCAGATAATCATATGGTCTACTATGCTGTGAATGACAACTTGAAAAGGAATGGCATTGCATTCATTGTCAAAAAGAACATTTCAAGATCTATCCTGAAGTACAATGCTGTCAGTGATAGGATAATATCCATACGCCTATAAGGAACACCAGTTAATACGACTATTATTCAAATTTACACACCAACTACTATGGCAAAAGATGAAGAAATTGAAGATATTTACTAACTTCTGCAGTCTGAAATTGATCGAACATACAATCAGGATGCACTGATAATTACTGGTGATTGGAAAGCAAAAGTTGGAAACAAAGAAGGATTGTTAGTTGGAAAATACGGTCTTCATGATAGAAATGATGCTGGAGATCATATGATAGAATTTTACAAGACCAATGACTTCTTCATTGCAAATACTTTTTTTCAACAACATAAATGGCCACTATGCATGTAGACCTCACCACATAGAATACACAGGAATCATACTGACTATATCTGTGGAAAGAGACGATAGAAAAGCTCAATATCTTCAGTTAGAAAAAGGCCAGGGGCCGACTTTGGAACAGATCATCATGTGCTAATATGCAAGTTCAAGTTGAAGCTAAAGAAAATTAGAACAAGCCCACAAGAGTCAAAGTACAATTGTGAGCATATCCCACCTGAATTTACAGACCATCTCAAGAATATATTTGAGACATTGAACACTAGTGACTGAAGACCAGATGAGTTGTGGAATGACATCAAGGACATCATACATGAAGAAAGCAAGAGGTCATTAAAAAGATAGGAAAGAAAGACAAGACTAAAGTGGATATCAGAAGAGACTCTGAAACTTGGTCTTGAATGTCAAGTACCTAAAGCAAATGTAAGAAATGATGAAGTAAAAGAACTGAACAGAAGATTTCAAAGGGCAGCTCGAGAAGACAAAGTAAAGTATTATGATGACATGTGCAAAAACCTGGAGTTAGAAAACCAAAAGGGAAGAACACGCTCAGCATTTCTCAGGCTGAAAGAATTGAAGAAACAATTCAAGCCTCCAGTTGCAATATTGAAGGATTCTACAGGGAAAATATTAAATGTGCAGGAAGCATCAAAAGAAGATGGAAGGAATACACAGAGTTACTATACCGAAAAGAATTGGTTGACGTTCAGCCATTTCAGGAGGTAGCATATGGTCAAGAACCGATGGTACTGAAGGAAGAGGTCCAAGCTGCACTGAAGGAATTGGTGAACAAGAAGGCTCCAGGAATTGACGGAATACCAATAGAGATGTTTCAACAAACAGATGCAGCCCTAGAAGTGCTCACTCGTCTATGCCAAGAAATTTGGAAGACAGCTACCTGGCCAACCAACTGCAAGAGATCCATATTTATGCCTATTCCCAAGAAAGGTGATCCAACCAAATGCAGAAATTATTGAACAATATAATTAATATCACATGTAAGTAAAATTTTGCTGAAGATCATTCAAAAGCGGTTAGAGTAGTACACCGATAGGGAACTTCCAGAAATTGAAGCCAGATTCAGAAGAGGACATGGAACCAGGAATATCTTTGCTGATGTTAGATGGATCTGGCTGAAAGCAGAGAATACCAGAAAGATGTTTACTTGTGTTTTATTGACTATGCAAAGGCATTCAACTGTGTGGATCACAACAAATTGTGGATAACATTTTGAAGAATGGGAGTTACAGAAAACTTAATTGGGCTCATGAGGAACTAGTACATAGATCAAGAGGCAGTCATTCAAACACTGCAAGGGGATTCTGCGTGGTTTAAAGTCAGGAAAAGTGTGTGTCAAGGTTGTAGCCATTCACCATACATGTTCAACCTGTATGCTGAGCAAATAATCAGAGAAGCTGGACTATATGAAGAAGAACGAGGCATCAGGTTTGGAGGAAGACTCCGTTAGCAACCTGTGTTATGCAGATGATGCAACCTTGCTTGAAGGAGGTTTGAAGCACTTACTGATGAAGATCAAAGACCACAGTCTTCAATATGGATTACACCTCAACATAAAACAAAAATCCTCACAACTGGACCAATAAGCAACATTATGATAGACAGAGAAAAGATTAAAATTTTTAAGGATTTCGTTTGACTTGGATCCACAATCAACATCCGTGGAAGCTGCAGTCAAGAAATCAAATGACGCATTGCATTGGGCAAATCTACTGCAAGAGACCTCTTTTAAAGCATTAAATGGAAAAAAATGTCACCTTGAAGACTAAGGTGTGCCTGACCCAAGCCATGGTGTCTTCAATCACCCCATATGCATGCAAAAGCTGGACGATGACTAAGGAAGACCGAAGAATTGACGTTTTTGATTTGTGGTGCTGGTGAAGAATATTGAATAAACCATGGACTGCCAAAAGAATGAACAAATCTGTCTTGGAAGAAGTACAACCAGAATGCTCCTTAGAAGCTAGGATGGAGAGACTACATCTCACGTATTTTGGGCAAGTTATCAGGAGGGATCAGTATCTGGAGAAGGACATCATGCTTGGTAAAGTAGAGGGTCAGCTAAACAGACAAAGACCCTCAAGGACATAGATTAACACAGTGGCTACAACAATGGGCTCAAGTGTAACAACAATTGTTGAGGATGGCCCAGGACTGTGCAGTGTTTCACCCTGTTGTACACAGGGTCGCGATGGGTTGGAACTGGCTGGAAGGAATCTAACAACAACAGCCAAAAGCCTAGCAGTTTCTTTTTCAGGGAAGGGGCCATTTTATCTTAAAGAGGTTAAGTTGAATAGATACTGAAAACAGATACACATTTTCAAGAATCTCATGGAACAACAAAGTTATTTGCAACTTCATCTTCCTGTCTTCCCTCCATCACCAAAAGGTATATTTTTAAGAACTATTTTTCTTTTTTTGTTCAATTGTACTTTAAGTGACAGTTCATAGTTCAAGTCAGTTTCTCATACAAAAACTAATACACACATTGCTATGTGAACCTAGCTGCTCTCCCTATAATGTGACAGCACACTCCTCCTTTCCACCCTGGATTTCCCGTGTCCATTCAACCAGCTCCTGTCCCTTTTTGCCTTCTCATCACACCTCTGAACAGGAGCTGCTCATTTAGTCTCATGTATCTACTTGAGGTAAGAAGCACTCTCTTCACAAGTATCATTTTATGTCCCATAGTCCAGTCTCATCTTTGCTTGAAGAGTTGGCTTCAGGAATGGTTTCAGTTCTGGGCTAACAGAGAGTCCAGGGGCCATATCTTTTGGGGTTCCTCCAGTCTTAGACAGACCATTAAGCCTGGTCTTTTACTAGAATTTGAGTTCTGCACCCCACTTTACTCCTGCTTCATCAGGGACTCTCTGTTGTGTTCCTTGTCAGGGCGGTCATTGGTGGTAGTCAGGTACAATCTAGTTTTTCTGGTCTCAGGCTGATGAAGTCTCTGGTTTATGTGGCCCTTTCTGTCTCATGGGCTAACATTTTCCTTGTGTCTTTGGTGTTCTTCATTCTCCTTTGCTCCAGGTGGTTTGGGACCAATTGATGTATCTTAGATGGCCGCTTGCTAGCTTTTAAGACCCCAGATGCCATTCACCAAAGTGGGATGCAGAATATTTTCTCAATAAAATTTGCTATGCCAATTGACCTAGATGTCCCCTGAAACCATGGTCCCCAGGCCCCAGCCCCTGCTACTCTGTCCCTCGAAGTGTTTAGTTGTATTCAGGAAACTTTTTAGCTTTTGGTTTAGTCCAGTTGTACTGACTTCCCCTGTATTGTGTCTTGTTCTTCCCTTAATCTAAATTAATTCTTATCTACTATCAATTAGTGGATACACCTCTCCCTCCCTCTCCATCATCAAAGAATGTTTTCTTCTGTGTTTAGATATTTTCTTGAGTTCTTTTCTTATGCTAGTGGTCTCATACAATACTTATCCTTTGGGACTGACTAATTTCACTCAGCATAATGACTTCCAGATTCATGCATGTTATGAGACGTTTTGTAGATTCGTCGTTGTTCTTTATTGTTGTGTAGTATTTCATTGTGTGATTATACCATTATTTGTTTATCCATTCATCAGTTGATGAGTACCTAGGTTATTTCCATCTTTTTGCTGTTGTGAACAGTGCTGCAATGAACATAGGTGTGCATGTATCTGTTTGTGTGATGGCTCTTATTTCTCTAGGATATATTGCAAGGAGTGGGATTGCTGGATCATATGGTACTTCTATTTCTAGCTTTCTAAGGAAGTGCCAAATCGATTTCCAAAGTGGTTGTACCATTTTACGTTCCCACCAGCAGTGTATATGTGTTTAAGTGTCTCCACAACCTCTCCAACCTTTATTATTTTGTGTTTTTTGGATTAATGCTAGCTTTGTTGGGGTGAGATGGTATCTCATTGTAGTTTTGATTTGCATTTCTCTAATGGCTAATGATTGTGAACATTTCCTCATGTATCTAGCAGCCACTTGAATGTTTTCTTTCATGAAGTGCTTGTTCATATCCTTTGCCCATTTTTAAATTGGGTTAGTTGTCTTTTTGTTATTGAGGTTTTGCAGTGTCTTGTAGATTTTAGAGATTAGACCCTGATCAGATTTGTCATAGCCAAAATTTTTTTCCCAGTCTGTAGGTTGTCTTTTTATTCTTTTGGTGAAGTCTTTTGATGAGTATAGTGTTTAATTTTTAGGAGCTCCCAGTTATCTAGTTTCTCTTCTGGTAGTTGTGCATTGTTAGTAATGTTTTGTATTCTGTTTATGCCATGTGTTAGGGCTTCTAGCATTGTCCCTATTGTTTCTTCCATGATCTTTATCATTTTAGATTTTATAGGTAGGTTTTTAATCCATTTTGAGTTAGTTTTTGTGCATGGTGTGAGGTATAGGTCTTGTTTCACTTTTTTGCAGATGGATATCCAGTTATGCCAGCACCATTTGTTAAAGAGGCTGTCTTTTCCCCAATTAATGGACTTTAAGCCTTTATCAAATATCAGCTGCTCATAGGTGGATGAATTTATGTCTAGAATCTCAATTCTGTTCCATTGGTCTATGTATCCCTTGTTGTACCAGTACCAGGCTGTTTTGGCTACCAAGGAGGTATAATAGGTCCTAAAATCCAGTAGTGTGAGGCCTCTCACTTTATTCTTCTTCAGTAATGCTTTACCTGTCCGGGGCCTCTTCCCTCTCCATATGAAATTGGTGATTTGTTTCTCCATCTCATTAAGAAATGCCATTGGAATTTGGATCAGGATTGCATTGTATATGTACATTACTTTGGATAGAATAGACATTTTCACAATGTTGACTCTTCCTATCTATGAACAAGGTATGTTTTTCCACTTATGTAGGTATCTTTTGGTTTCTTGCCGTAGTGTCTTGTAGTTTTCTTTGTATAGGTCTTTTACGTCTTTGGTGAGATTTATTCCTAAGTATTTTGTGTTCTTGGGGACTATTTTAAATGGTATTGTTTGGTGATTTCCTCTTCGAGGTTCTCTTTGTTCTCTTTGCAACTGATTTTTGTATGTTTATCTTGTATCCTGAAACTTTGTTGAAATCTTCTATTAGTTCCAGCAGTACTTTTTGGGGATTCTTTGGAGTTTTCTGTGTATAAGATCATATCATCTACAAATAGAGATATTTTCACTTCTTCCCTACCAATTTGGATGCCCTTTATTTCTTTTTCTAGCCTGATTGCTCTGGCTAGGACTTCCAGCAGAATGTTGAATAAGAGTGGTGATAAAGGCATCCTTGTCAGGTTCCTGTTCTCAAGGGGAATGCTTTCAAAGTCTCTCCATTTAGGATGATGTTGGCTGTTGGCTTTGTATAAATGCCCTTAATTATATTGAGGAATTTCCCTTCTATTCCTATTTGTTGAGAGTTTTTATTATGAATGGGTATTGGACTTTGTGAAATGCCTTTTCTGCATCAATTGATAATATCATGTGTTTCTTGTCTTTTGTTTTATTTATGTGATGGATTACATTGATTGTTTTTCTAATGTTGAACCATCCCTGCACACCTGGTATAAATCCCACTTAATCAGGGTGAATTATTTTTTTGAAATGTTGTTGAATTCTATTGGCTAGAATTTAGTTGAGGATTTTTGCATCAATGTTCATGAGGGATGTTGGTCTGTAATTTTCTTTTTTTGTGGTGTCTTTACCTGGTTTTGGTATCAGGGTTATGCTGGCTTCATAAAATGAGTTTGGGAGTATTACATCATTTTCTATGCTCTGAAATACCTTTACTCTGAAAGTGTGGTAGAATTCTTCAGTGAAGCCATCTGGGCCAGGGTTTTTTTTTTGTTGTTGTTGTTGTTGGGAGTTTTTTAATTACCTTTTCAATCTCTTCTTTTGTTATGGGTTTATTTAGTTCTACCTCTGTTTGTGTTAGTTTAGGTAGGTAGTGTGTTTCTAGAAATTTATCCATTTCCTCTAGTTAGAGTACAATTTTTCATAGTATTCTGTTATAATTCTTTTAATTTCAGTTGGATCTGTTGTGATATCACCCATCTAATTTCTTATATGGGCTATCTGTATCCTCTCCTGTTTTTCTTTTGTCTGTTTGGCCAATGGTTTATCAGTTTTGTTATCTTTTTAAAGAACCAGCTTCTGGTCTTGTTAACTCTTTCAATTGTTTTTCTATTCTCTCATTTAATTCTGCTCTAATTCTTATTATTTCCTTTCTTCTGGAACCTGAAGATTTCTTTTGCTGCTCTCTTTCTGCTTGTTCCAGTTGTATGGTTAATGTTTTGACTGTGGCCCTTTCTTCTTTTTGGATGTGTGCATTTATTGCTATAAACTGACCTCTGAGCACTGCTTCTGCTCTGTCCCAGTGGTTCTGGTAGGATGTGTTTTCAGTCCATCCTTAATTTCTTCTATAACTCAGTAGTTTTTGAGCAAGGCATTGCTCAGATTCCATGTGTTTGATTTTTTTTCCCTGCTTTTTCTGTTGTTGATTTCTACTTTAATGGCTTTATGGTCAGAAAAGATGCTTTGTGATATTTCCATGCTTTGGATTTTGTTAAGGCTTGGTTTATGGCCTAATATGTGGTCTATCCTGGAGAATATTCCATGTGCATTGGAAAAGAAAGTATACTTGGCTGCTGTTGAGTGGGGTGTTCGGTACATGTCTATGAGATCAAGTTGGTTGATTGTAGCATTTAGCTATTCCATGTCTTTGCTGAGCTTCTTACTGGATGTTCTGTCCTTCACTGAAAGTGGTGTGTTGAAATCTACTACTGTCGTGGAACTGTCTGTCTCTCTTTTCAATGCTGTTAGAGTTTGTTTTATGTATTTTGGAGCAATGTCATTGGGTGCATAAATATTTATTATAGTTATGTCCTCCTGGTGTATTGACACTTTAATCATTATATAGTGTCCTTCCTTATCCTTTATGGTGGATTTTACTTTAAAGTTTATTTTGTCAGAGATTAATATTGCCACTCCTGCTCTTTTTTGAGGGTTGTGTGCTTGATATATTTTTTTCCATCCTTTGAGTTTTAGTTTTAGTTTGTGTCTTTAAGTCTAAGGTGTGTCTCTTGTAGGCAGCATGTAGACATTTGTGTTTTTTATCCAATCTGTCACTCACTGTCTCTTTCTTGGTGCATTTAGTCCATTTAAATTCAGTGTAATTATTTTTTTTCTTTTTTTCTTTATTGTTGTAATTAAATGAAGTTTACATTTCAAGTTAGTCTCCCATACAGAATTTTTTTTTCTTTAACATACATTGTTATGAGACCCCAACCGCTTAACCCATTCTGCAACAGCACACTCTTCCCCCCCACCCCTGGTTCCCCATGAACATTCAACCAGCTCCTAACTCTCTCTGCCTTCTCCTCCCACCTCTGGACAGAAGCCGCCCCTTTGGTCTCTTGTATCTACTTGTCTAAGAGGCACAGTCTTCACAAGTATCACTTTATGTCCCACAGTCCAGTCCAATCCCTGTCTGAAGAGTTGGCCTTGGAAATTGTTTTAGTTCTGGTGTGATGGAGAGACTAGGGTCCATGCTTTCCGGGGCGCCTCCAGTCTTAGTCAGACCATTAAGTCTGGTCTTCTTACTAGAACTTGAGTGCTGCATCCCATCGTTCTACTGCTCCATCAGGGACTCTCTGTTGTGTTCCCTGTCAGGACGTTCATTGGTGGTAGCTGGGCACCATCTAGTTCTTCTGGTCTCAGGCTGATGAAGTCTCTGGTTTATGTGGCCTTTTCTGTCTCTTGGGCCAATACTTTCCTTGTGTCTTTGGTGTTCTTCGTTATCATTTACCTAAGTGGTTGGGACCAATTGATGCATCTTAGATGGCCACTTGCAAGCTTTTAAGACCCCAGAAGCCACTCACCAAAGTAGGATGCAGAACATTTTCTTAATAAGGTTTGTTATGCCAGTTGACATAGATGTCCCCTGAAAGCATGGTCCCCAGACCCCGCATCCCTGCTACTCTGTCTCTCAAAGTATTTGATTGTATTGAGGAAACTTCTTAGCTTTGGTTTAGTCCAGTTGTGCTGGCTTCCCCTGTAGTGTGTGCTGTCCTTCCCTTCACCTAAGATGATTCTTATCTACTATCTAGTTAGTGAATAACCCTCACCCTCCCTCCCCACCCCTGTAACCATCAAAGAATGTTTTCTTCTGTGTTTAAACCTTTTCTTGAGTTCTTATAATAGTGGTCTTATACAGTATTTTTCCTTCTATGACTGTTTAAATTCACTCAGCATAATAAGTTCTAGCTTTCACCAAGTTATACGATGTTTCTCAGCTTCATCATTGTTCTCTATCATTGCATAATATTCCATTGTGTGGATATACCATAGTTTATCCATTCATCCATTGATGGGCACATAGGTTGCTTCCATCTTTTGGCTATTGTGAACAGTGCTGTGAAGAACGTGGGTGTGCATATATCTATTCATGTGACGGCTCTTGTTTGTCTAGGATATATTCCAAGGAGCGGGATAGCTGGGTCGTATGGTACTTCTTTTTCTAGCTTTTTAAGGAAATGCAAAATCGATTCCCAAAGTGGTTGTACCATTTTACATTCCCACCAACAGTGTATAAGTGTTCCAGTCTCTCCATAACCTCTCCAGCATTTGTTATTTTGTGTTTTTTTAGGATTATACATTCAGTGTAATTATTGATAGGTATGAGTTTAGTGCTGTCATTTTGATGTCTTTTTTTGTGTGATGTGCATAGTTTCTTTGTTCCACTTAATTTTCTGTGCTGAGTCATTTTTCTTTATGTATTTTCTTTTCATCTTTTTCATTGTTGTTGAGTTTGAGTTTGCTGAGTCTTTATATTTTTCTAGTTTTTTATTTTGACTTGTAGGATTGTTAGTTTCCTTTGTGGTTATCTTAATATTTACCCCTATTTTTCTACGTTTATATGAGTCTTTTATTTCTTTATACTGTCCTGACTTCCTCTCCATATGAAAAATCTATACGTACATTTTTTAAGTTCATCTTTTTTGTTTTAATGTTGTCATCTTTTACATATTGACATCTGTTTCCCTGTTTTCAGTGTTTTAGCTTTGATTTCCTTTTGTGACTTCCCTATCTGGGTTGGCATCTGTTTGCCCTGTCCTGTGTTCTAGTCTTGGGTTGTTATCTGATGTTACTAATTTTCTAACCGGAAGAGTCCCTTAAGTATTTCTTGTAATTGTGGTTTGGTTTTTACAAATTCCCTAAATTTCTGTTTGTCTGGAAATGCCCTAATCTCGCCATCATATTTGAGAGACAGTTTTGCTAGATATATAATTCTTGGCTGTCGATTTTTTTCCTTCAAGGCTTTATATATGTCATCCCATTGCCTTCTTGCCTGCATGGTTTCTGCTGAGTAGTCTGAGTTTATTTTTATTGACTGTCCTTTGTAGATGATGTTTTGTTTATCCCTAGCGGCTCTTAAAATTTTCTCTTCATTTTTGGTTTTGGCAAGTTTGATTATAATATGTCTTGGTGACTTTCTTTTGGGATCTACCTTACGTGGGGTTCGATGAGCATCTTGGATAGATATCTTGTCATCTTTCACAATATCAGGGATGTTTTCTGTCAACACATCTTCAACAATTCTCTCGGTTGTTTCTGTTATCCCCCCTTGTTCTGGTACTCCAATCACTCGTACGTTATTCCTTTTGATAAAGTCCCACATAATTCTTAAAGTTTCTTTAATTTTTTAATCCCTTTATCTGATTTTTCCTCAAATAAGTTGGTGTCAAGTGCTTTATCTTCAGTCTCACTAATTCTGACTTCCATTGCCTCAATTCTGCTCCTATGACTTTCTATTGAGTTATCTAATTCTGAAATTTTATTGTTAATCTTCTGGATTTCTGATTGCTGTCTCTCTGTGGATTCTTGCAGCCTGTTAAATTTGTTACTATGCTCTTCTCTAATCTTTTTAATTTCCTCTACTGCATATTCTGCATTTTGCTTAATTTCCTTCCTAATTTCTTGAAGAGTTCTGTTCATTCATCTTTTATATTCTGCCTCTGGTAATTCCAAGAAATTTTCCTCCTCTGGAAAATTTCTAGATTCTTTATTTTGGGAGCTTACTGAAGTCAGCAGGTATTGCCTCTTTATGTGATTTGATACTGACTGTTGTCTCCGAGCCATCAATAAGTTATATTTATTTATTTTATGTTTGCTTACTGTGTCCTAGTTTCTTGTTTTGTTTTGATATGTGCAAATAGGCTGCTTGTATGAGTTAGTTTCATTATTGGCACCTTTGAAGCTCTAATGTCCTGTCACCACGTGGTTAGATCTGTTACTAGTTATGTGAGCTTAGGAATCCACCCACACCTCACTGTATGGATTCAGCTCAGGTGCCCAGGTAGATAGCCACCAAGTGTGTGATGTAGGCTCTCACTTACAGTCCTAGACAGGCATGGTGATTGGAGTAGGCACAGGCATCTGGCTGCAGCAGGGGGATACACTCTGAGCAAGGCAGGGGGCTCATGGCCACCCCCGAGTTTCCAGAAGGAACGTGTGTCCCTTCCCTAGAGCACGTAGGTGGGTGGATTTGGCAGTGCCTAGACTATGAGCACCTAATGCTGTTGGCTGTAAGGACTGGGGGGCACCTCATTCATGGGCCCCTCTCGCAGGTGGCTAGGTGGCATGCGTGGAGCCACCGGTCCTCAGGGCCCTTGATGTGGGTAGGTGAAGACCCTGCTTAATGGTCAGAGCAGTGTCAAATGTCACGAACCTGCCACTTCACAGCTGAAAGAGTTGAAGTTAAAGTTCTGTTATATACCCTGTTTTACTGCTGTAATGAGGGCCTATGCTGGTGAGATGGGCCCCCACAGGTCTATGCAAGAGGAATGGCACTCACAGTCCGTGGATCCTTTATGCCTGTGCCTAGGCAAAGGAGCTGTGCCTACCCTGAGTTCCTGGCTTAGGGGAGCTGGCAGTTTATTTTTTCCCCTATTTGTTAGTTTGCTCATGCTCCAAGGCAGGATGAATGGCTCCAGGCATGTTACGTATCCTACTTCCATCCCCGGGGACTCGGCAGTTGCTGAAGCCAATGTGGGACTCAGTGCAGAGCAGGGAGCAGGGAGTTATATGGGAGAAAGGTTTTTCCCTATGGGGTGTGTTTTGATCCACAGGGTAAGCAGTACACAAGTACTTATCTTTTGTGGAGGACTGCTTCTCACTGGTTTTGGTTAGCCCTGTAGAGACTCTGGTGCCAGGTCTCTGCTGGTGTGGAAGAAGTGCCTCCCGAGCATGGCTGCTTGCCTGCCTTGCCGCTCACCCCCAAGCTGATCAGGCCTGAAGGTCTCAGGCTCTTGCTGGGTCAGGTCTGGCAACTCCTCATTGCTTCCGAACTGTCTCTCCCTCCTCCTGCCACTCAGTCCATTCCTCAACTCTGCCTTTGATGTTCAGGGTCCCCAGCTTGCCATATATAATCGAATCACTTGTTTTTTCATGTCTTTGTGTAAGAGGGTCCACCGGAAGCATCTGACTACTCTGCCATCTTGGCCCTGCTTCCATGAATTTTATTTCTTATCCTCTCCTTTTCCCTCTGTGTCTGCTATCTGGAGAGAAAAAGGTCTTTGGTAAGAGAAGTAAAATACAACCTGTAGATATGGTTAATCTATGGTCTTTGTGCTATGAAGTGATCTGTGTTAGAGATTGGTTGTCTTGTAGATGTTACATTTGGATTAGTCTGAAAGACTTAAAGCCTCCTTCTATAATACAGTGTTAGGCCCTGTCTTACAGAAGAGAGTCTGTGGAATACTCAGAATTTTAAGAACATTATGGCACTTCTTCTGAATGCTAGAGGAAGGACAGAAAAGGAGAAAAAGTCCAGTGATATTGGAAGGAGGAGAGTGGATGAGATAAGTCCTGAGCTCCAACCTCAGCAAACTTTGTATTGAATGGAAAATAAATGAGAGATGTAAATAATGTTTTGCACCATCTACTGGCGTCTGCATATATTAGTGATTAACACAAAGTTTGATTGCTTCCTGGAATGTGCTTTTGCTGATTATTTTCCCCTATATTGCTTCTTTCTAACTGAAATACTCCTTCTTCAGCTCATTTTCATCATTTAGTGCCAATATCATCTCCTCATCAAGCTTTCCATGTCCACTCCACGTTAAGAGATCCTCTCCCTGTGAATTCTTACTCCTGCTCTTTGTTTCAAAACACGTATACAACAATCTATAGTATCTTGTTCAATTTTCAGTTTTCTTGTTAATTATTTTCCTCTCCCAACAAAAGATGCTCTGTGAAGATCCAGTGGTAAGGCAAAGCCAGATCATACTGGCTTGTAAAAACCAATTATTTTCTTGGAAACACCATGTAATAATGATTCACATCTCTTCCCAATTTCCTGTTTAATGATGTCACGTTAGTATCTTGAAATCAGCCATGATGGAGTAGTTTATACCATGGAAACTCACACATACTACAAAACAGGGCTTTCTCCTCCCTAGAGAGATAATTATTAATCATTTACCGGAAAGAAACTTGTCTGCATTGACTTCTGTGTTCTTGATTCCTAGCACAGTTGCTGGCATAGAGTAATGCTCAATAAATATTTGTTTAATGAATAAATAACTACTTGAAGGGTTACAGTTATTTTTAGCAGTGACATATTTACCTTTCCCAGTTTCTAGCAATCTCATTTAGTAAATTTAGTGACTGAACAATAAACAGGTAGTTAACCAACACTGTATTTATATTTTAAAATTATTTCCCTTATTTTAATAAATATTTTCAATGCTATACACTTGCTTGCTAAACACTCACAGTGGTTTTGAATCTATTAATTGAACTAGATTATTGGGAATAACATTATTCAGGGTAATTGGGTGAGAAAAAATCAGCCCTCTGCCATGAGAGGTTGGGCAGGTATATTGTAAAGGGTACTGGCCCAATGACTCACGAGATTGGATCCAAGTCCTAACACTGCTACTAACTAGTTCTGTGACTCTAAGAAAGTCATTAAATTTCTCTGAGCCTCATTTCCTTAATTTCTAAAATGCTAAGATTGAATTGGACAATACTTAAAATTTTTTTCAGTTTTAAAATTCTGTATTCAATTTTTATTGGTGTTATATTTAAAAAATAATTAGTATCTCTTTTTAAAAATTAGTGCCACTTTGTGTCCCATCATATCTTTCTATCATTTATTATTTATTCCTTTCTAATTACACATGTATTTGCCATCTCTGTAACATACATATACATATCTCTTCTCCCAATCTTTCCCTCCTACACATATATTAAAGCCTTAGCATCTAAGTCCTCTTAATTATTCCTTCCTCAGTATTTTTATCTTTCTCTTTTTCTTCCAGAATCTGAAACTTCCCTGTTCTTAGTCTTCCAAGTACATTTCTTCAAATTTTTCTTAATTTGTTTTATACCGAACTTGCTCATAAAACCCATATGTCACTCCGTTCAGTATTATTTTCCCTTCATTTTCCTTTTAAATACTTTTCTATGTTTATGGTCTTTTTGTCTGGAATCACGCTTATCAAAATATTCTCTTAGTAAGTTCTTTCAAAAGTAATTATAGTAGGTGGCAAACTGTCCAAGCTTGACATTTTTGAACTCTGTTATAAAATTATCCTACCTCAATGCAAACCTAAATGTCTTAGTATTCGAAACACTTAGATGCTTCTTTATTTTTACTCTGGTATAAAATGTAGCATAAATCATTTCTTTCACAGGAAGCTCTTTCAACATTTTATTTGATATTTCATTTGGAACATAGTACAGCTTATTTATTTTCCTTTTCAAGAAGAATCCTATAGATATTCTTGGAGCAATTGGATATTTTATGACTTAAAACAAGTTGAAAACATTCATTGCTGCACCAGTAGATCATAGCAAGTTAGACAATTTTCTTTACACATTTTAGATATTAGCTGTATATGGGATATGAATTTTTTTTTCCTCCGTCTTCTCTATTTTGTCTCACTGTTTTCATCTGTGTAGTTTTCATTATCTCTCATTGGCCCCACTTGGCCATCATTCTATTTTACACAATCCCTTTAGTTTCTGTGACAAGTTTTAAACTTTTTATGGTAAGCTCATGTTTAGGAAACCACTTGTCTTAGTTATCTAGTGCTGCCGTAACAGAAATACCACAAGTAAGTGGTTTTAACAAACAAATTTATTTTCTCACAGTTTAGGAAGCTAGGAGTCCAAATTCAGGGTATCAGCTCTAAGGGAAGGATTTCTCTCTGTGTCAGCTCTGAAGGAAGGTCCTTGTCTCTTTTTTATGTGGCTTGGCATCTCTCTTCCCCCTTCTCTGCTTTGCTCACTTTTTTAATCTCTTTTATATCTCAAAAAGATTGACTCATGATACACCCTACGCTAATCCTGCCTCATTAACATAACAAAGACAGTCGATTCTCAAATAGGATTATGATCACAGGCATAGAAGTTAAGATTTAAAATACATATTTCTGGGGACACAATTCAGCCCATAACATTCTACCCTTTGGCCCCCCAAAATTCATCTCCTTGCCATATGCAAAACACATTCACCCCATCACATCACCCCAAAAGTCTTAAATCCACTCCGAGTCCCAAATCTCATTTTATGAATAATCTAAATCAAATATGGGTAAGACTTTAGGAGTATTCCATCTGGAGCAAAATTCCTCTTCATCTGTGAACCTGTGAAATCTAGATAACAAGTTATCTGTTTCTAAAGTACAGTGGTGAAACAGGCACAAGGTGGACATTTCCATTACACATGACAGAAATTAGAGGGAAAGAAGGAATAACAGAAATCAAGCAATTCCAAATCCCAGCAGAACTATTAGCATTAGCTCTCAGGGCTTGAAAAATAATCCTCTGTTCTCTGAGACCATCTGGGCAAAAGCCCTGCCCTCCAAGACTCTGGGTGTTGGCCACACCCTCTGGAATCTAGGTGGTGGCCCCTCTGCCCTAGGCTTCAGCTCCGTCTTCCAGATGCTCTGAGATGAGAACTCTGTTCCCTTGGCTTTTATATGTGAAATAAAAATGGTTTGTTTTCTCTGTCCTCTCTATTTCGTCTCACTGTTTTGTCTCTATGTTGTCTCACCGCTTTGAGTGGCCCCATTCTCCTACTTCATCTTCATCTGAGTAGCGACCCCACCCCCTCCGTCCTTGCAGGTACCATTCTTTTGCCCCTTGGGCCTAGCGGCCCCACCCCCTCTGCTTCGGTCTGCCACTAATCCCCAGGCACAACTTAATGGCAGCCCCACACTCAGAAAATGAGTTGGCGAATATCTGACTCTTTGAAACTTAGAAGGCTGTGGCCCCACCCCTTGAACCCCCAGAAGCCACTGCCCCACCTTTGAGAACCAGGCAACTCTGCTTCCTGTGGTCCTTCCAATAGTTCTGCTGATCTCCGAGCTACTCCAGGGATGGTTTTTTCTTTTCTTAGAAGACAACAGGAGTAGCTCCCTTGGCCTTATTTCCTGCCTGTAGAATTCAAAGAGTCAGACAGCATTGTCTCCTTTTGTTCATTCTCTGTCCTCTTTAGTCTAAGCTGCTGGGTTTTCTGCTGTGGTAGTTGGTTAGATCCACCAGTCACAGGCTTAATCCCTTAACAAAAGTTTGTGTAGCCACGTCCTTGGTGAACATTCTAGGACACATGTCCTTAATTTGTATGACAGAATTTTCCAAATCTTTAAGTTCTATTTTCACTTTGCACACAGTCATTTTTAAGTCAATTTCTTTCCTCTTGCACTTTAGTATGAGCAACAAAGAGAGACCAAGTGGCTTTTTAAAATCTTGCTTAGAAATCTCATCAGCCAGTTATCCAAGTTCATCATTTACAAGTTCTACCATCACCAAACATTTGAAAATAATTCAGACAAGTTCTTTTCTACTGCATAAAAAGTACTGCCCTTCCTCTACTGTTCAATCACATGTTCATCATTTTCTTTTAAAGCCTCACCAGAAGCACATTTAATGTCCACATTTCTAGCAACATTCTGTTGCTGGTGCCATACGTATTCTCTAGTATGATAGTTTCTCTATAGCTCTCCTCACTTCCTTACTTCCTTCTGAGCCCTTACCAGAATTGCCTTTGATGTCCATAATTCTACCACTGGTCTATTCAAAGCAATTGAGGCTTTTACTGTAAAACAAACAAACAAACAAACAAACCCAAACTCATTACTATCGAGTCGATTCTGACTTATAGCGACCCTATAGGACAGAGTAGAACTGCCCCATAGAGTTTCTGAGGAGCGCCTGGCGGATTTGAACTGCTGACCTTTTGGTTAGCAGCCATAACACTTAACCACTAGGCACCATAAAACTCTTCCAGCCTCTACCCATTATGAAATTCCAAAGCCACTTCCACATTTTAGGTATCTGTTAGAGCAGCATGCGACTCTTCTGGTACCAAATTTTGTCTTAATTATCTAGTGCTGCTGTCACAGAAATACCACAAGTAGATGGCTTTAAAACAGAAATTTATTTTCTTACAGTTTAGGAGGCTAGAAATCCAAATTCAGAGTGCTGGCTCTCAAGGAAGGATTTCTGTCTCCTTTGACTCTGGAGGAAGGTCCTGGTTTTTTTTTGAGCTTCTGCTCCTGGGTGATCTTCATGTGACTTGGCATCTCTCTTTTCCCATCTCTACTTTGCTCACTTGTTTAATCTTTTTTATATCTCAAAAGAGATTGACTCAAGATACACCCTACACTAATCCTGCCTCATTAACATAACAAAGATAATCCATTCCCAAATGAGATTATAACCACAAGCGTATAGGTTAGGATTTAAAACACATATTTTTTGGAGACATAATTCAACCCATAACACCACTATAACCAGATTTGCTTATTAATCAAGCACTCAAAGTGCCCTAAGTATATACCTAGACTTATTATAAACCATTACAATTATTAACTCATTTAATTATTATAAAAGGACTATGATGTAGGTACTATTATTAACCACATTTTAAATACAGAGATATTAGAGTGAGTAAAATGGGAATAAATTAAGTAACTGACTTATTTAAATACAGAGAAACTGATGTGAGGATAAATTAAGTAACTAGCCGAAAGCCAGGCTAGTAAATGGCAGAGCTGGGAGTTGAAGTAGGGCATTCTGGCTTCAGAGTTCAAGTTCTTAACCACCGTTCTATGCTGCTTCTCAAAGATACTTTCTTGAAATAAATCAATAAAATAGTCTAAGAAAAATTCTCTAAAGTAATGGAAATTCCATGTGTTTTGATATTTCATGTGTTTTGTCCAAGTATGACTGATCTTTTTCTTTTATACAAAATCCAAAGTAGGGCTTTTAAAAGGAATGAATGCCAGGCCACACGACTACCTTTGTAGTAAGCAATTTTCCCACTTTCTTTTATGAATACCTATCCTTTTCCATATTGAATACTGCACATTTTAAATAGTAAGGACTCCTATTATAAAATCCTTATTGAATTGATTTTTTTCAAACCACGGGATTATTTCAATGCTTTAGAGGAGGAAAGAATGTTTAGAGGAGGTAATTTTCTTGTTAAATAGATTTAGAGTATATGGAATACAGCCCAAAGCAGCCTGCAACAGGAAGGGATATAAACACAGTGTCATGAATGACATTGTTGGTTAATGTCAGATTTCAAGGATTTTAGTTTGAGTTTAGTAATCTGAAAATTTATGTGTGGCAAGTGATAGTAATGCAGTCATTAAAGAAAATAGGAAATTATGATCCTTTGTAGTAAGATTTACTTTGTATTTTGTATTTTTATCATGTACTTCTTTTACATAATGGAGCGTATTATCAACTTGATGACTATCCTTCAAGGGCAAAGAGTGACACTTTTCCCTGCCCTGTTGTAATGAATACAATTCTACATATTCATTTGGGAATAGAATAAATATTAAAATCATAATATTAGAACTAGAAAAGACCTTTGAAGCCAGTTAATTCAGCTCCTTATTTTTAAATATGAGAAATCAGTAGACACAAGATGGAAAATGACTTGCCCCAAAATAAATATCTGGTTGGTAGTAGAGTAAAATAAAAACTAAAAAGCAAGGGATTCTGTTTCAGAGGTTGTGAACTCTTAAGTCCATCTCCTATTAGGTGTATGAGTTTAAGAAAGTAATTTCCTCTTTAACAAAATGTAAATGTATTTATTCACTTAGTCATCAAATAATTATTGATTATCAACTCCACACCAAAGACTCTACTATATATTTGTATTACAAAAATGAATAAAACATAGTTCTTACTCTGTTGGAGAACTCTCAGTCTGCTCGAGGAGTCAGACATGTAAATAAGCCATTACAATAAAATAAATACTATAATAAAAGGGTGCACACGTACCAGCAAGAGAATAGATGTGGGGCCTGCCTATAAATTGAGATGAAGTTATATTTATTTTCTGATTCTTCATACTCCTATTGTTCATAATCATATTTTTAGCCTTTGGTGTTCTGGAATATTAAGGCTAATCTAATAAATGTTTTTAACTCTTTTTTTCAATTTGTATGCAAAACCACATATCTTTTTCTATCATTGAACTGTATCCCTCTAAGTAAAATGAGGCTTAATTATAGAGAATTTGTATACCAATCTGTTCTTTAAAGATTGCATTTTTGCAACAAAATTTAAAAATTAGCTAGATCTTTCTCTAAGTTCAGAAAAACCAGAAATCTTTTTGTCGATGCTTCTTTTTTTACTTTTTTGTATCTACTTCTACTTCTTTTACTCATTAAATAAAACCAGTTTCTATTAACTTTTGTCTCTATATCTAAAATGGTGCTCTGACAAATAAAAATGTGATGATTTTGACCAAAGTCAAAAGTCCTGTTTTCTTAAGTTAGTTCTTAAATTTGAAGAAGTAGATTAGTGTGAGATTTAAGTACAATTATGTCATCATTCAAAATGGATCTTCTATTATGAATTATTATGATATAGGTTTGATATCAACACGAAGAGCTAGCTCAACTATTTGTAAAACTTTTATAATATAAATTTTTACCTACCTACAAACAATGTAAGTGTATTTTATTTTATCATATAAGAAATCAAATACCTCTTTCCTAGTAGTAATAAGAAATTTGTGTTTGCTTCATCTAAGAAATAAATTTTTCTAAATCTTACAAAAATGTTACCAAATATTTTCCTTTTTAAAAGATGTCTTTGAAAATTATTTTCTTTTTTCCATGCTTCTGAATTTGTTAACAACAAATTATATAAAGATTGTGTGTAGTGTTAAACTTGCAGTATCTGTGTGTGTAGGTGTTGGAGAGAAAGAGTGTGTCTACTGTCTTTAAGATGCTTATGGAATGTTGTACTTTTTTCTAAGTAAAGGTTGTGTTTTATCCACATCACTCTAAATCAGAAGTTTTAAAAATGTGCTATAGAGACTGCTGTACTTCCCCAGAGCCTTTTAAAAGATCGGCAAGGTTATACTAATTCTAAAATGCTGATTACGTTTTGTACTCTCATTCTCCCACAGATGTACAGTGGATTTTCCCATAGGCTTCATGAGATATAATATCACAGACTGCAGAAACAGGTATGAGAATCCAGCAGTCTTTGATTAAATCAGGCATTAAAGAGATTTGAAAAAATTTAAAATATTAACATTTTTTCTTATTAAGCGTTTCTTTGTTTCGAAAGATATAGTTATGTTTCATAAACTATGTCATTTATGTTCATGTATAATGAATTTATTATTGTTGTTTAAAATAAGTGAATAATTAAATCCTTTTAAAATTCTGTTTTAACTTCTAATGTGGTAAATATCGATAGATAAGACTCATATAAAGAATCTCTTTGGGGTTCTCAATAATTTTAAGACTAAAATGTTTGAAAATAACTGCCCTAAAGATGCCAGCGAATATTATAACCCATATACTTTTGTTGTTCTTCCACCCAAAACATTACTTAGTCAAATGGTCATGATAGCACACAGAGCTGCACAGACACTCAACCGAGGGTCTGAGTAGGATGTATGGTAAAATGTCATGTGAAGGTATATGTTTGGTACAGAGAAAATAAGACAGTAGCTAAAATAATTTTTATGGTAATTAGTTAAGTCTGCTCAAGCAAATCTGAATTAAGAGAGGTCAAAGATAATTCCCATTTTGTTTACAATCATGGGAAAAAATTCTTATCATTCTTGGGTATTTGTACTGGTACTCCTAGAGGATTTATTTTACTTTGCTGGCCTGGACAAAGCTGGGTGATTTGGTAAATGCAGGTTTCACTGCAACCCAAGAGTTGTGATAAAGGCTGAGCTGGCTTATCTCATCTTCATTCGTCTCTGTCTATCCTCTCCACACCTTGACCTCTCTTACTTTCCCAAGCTTCTCACCTCCCGGTCTACAACTCTATATTGGATATTTTTGTAAATACAATAGTATTGCTCTTTCTTACACAAAACGAGTTTCTGCAGTGAGTTCAAACCAGCACACACAAACTCTGTTTACATATTTGAATCACAAAGAGCTTAATTTAAAGGAATATTATTTCAGAGAGGTTTAGGTTTATTATCCTTAGTCTACCAGCAGAGCATTCTGAGACCTAGAAAGGAAAGAGATTTTAAAGATCACTGTTCCTTGAAAAGAGCAGATAAATATAATGAGAAGAGAGGAAATTATAAATTTCTGGAAGAAAATCCTATTGACTTTTCTACCTGGTAATGTAAAGACTACCATATCATAGGTGAGAAAGTGTCTAAAGGATTATTAAAATTATATAGTGAAAATGATACTCAAATCAAGGAAGCTGTCAGAGATCATACACTTCTTTTAAGTTGTGGACCTGAAAGATTGCTTGAAGCAGTTACTTTGAAATAGTAATAACCAATTGGACTCACCTTTAAGGGGAAAAAATATTCTTTAAAGGCATTTTTGTAAGCTTGGTGTCAAAAGAAAAAAGGTCAGCAGTTGACAAAATTATGAACCTGCTGTTATGTATTATCACGTGTTTTCACAGAAAGAAGACACTATGTTTGGCCTCTTTTGATGTAGAAAAATCTTTGATTCTTCCTGGTGCCAACTTTTCTTTTTAAAGAATATTGCCTGGTGAAATTCTTAAACTTCACTTTCCTGTTTTTTTTCTTCAAAATGTTTCTTTACATGTTAAGAATGTTCCCATAACATTCTACGGCACTTATTTTGGGCATCCAAATTATGACTGTAACCTATAGTTTTTAATAGAGTAAGTTATTGGATAAGGGAAGGGCCTCCTGAATTCCTAAAGATTTAGATTCCTGGAAAGATACTTAGTTTGTTCGTGCCCTTGAAAAACTCATTTTGTTATCATTGCTTTTGTTATTATTGTTATTCCAATGAAGATCTGAAATTAAGGGAAATCATTGGGGTCAAAAAATATTAGCTGGAAATTTTGATCCTTTCAATAAGAAGATGTAAGTAAGTTGTGCTCAAAGCTAGTCTAAAATATTATATAGGGGTAGATTCCAAGGACCTCTCCTCAGACACTTTCATTGACTGGGACTAGACTGGTTCCAGATATTTATTTAGAAGAGGTTTTGACATAGAAGGCCCACAAATTTACTTTAAGAAAAAACAATGGCTGATAGAGGGTGGTGATTCTTTGAAGGAGAGAGGATACATCCACAACATTTTTAAGACTTTTCAAGCTATACTCACCCTGCGTTGTCCTACTTGCCCTGTAGCAGGCAGACTCAAGGGTGACTCCCTATGATCTCTGTCTCCAGATTGTCATGCCTTGGAAGCTGATACTTCTCAGTTAAACATCCAGACAAGTTCACAGCCTGGCTAATGACTTGATCGCAGCCTTGTGAGACCCTAGCAGAACACCCGGATAAGCTGTGTTCAGAAGCTATGAAATAATAACTGCGTACTGTTTTGATTCTCTGGTGGAACACTGGTTAAGAGCTCAGCTGCTAACCAAAAGATTGGCAGTTCGAATCCACCAGCAGTTCCTTGGAAACCTTGTGGGGGCAGTTCTAATCTGTCTATAGGGTCTCTAGGAGTTGGAATTGACTTGACAGCAATGAATTTTGATTCTCTTAAGTTTGTGGTAATGGAAAACTGATACACAACCTCACCTAGATTTAAGGCATGCTTGTGGACAAAAACCAGACTGCAATATTTTAACATATTTAAATGCACCCATTACATTCTTAGTTTTAAGAAATAATTCTCTGCAGATCCTTTGAGAACTTGTTGCAAAATGACTACCCCGTCCTCATGAATAGACAGTGAGGCTGGATTGGATTTTAACACCACATGCTTCCCTAAAGCACTTTGTTATCACATCAAATTTCTATATTTTTGCTACCAGGGGTTTTTGTATCTTCCAGTGCAATTGACTGCTCTAGGGGTTTGAGATCACATTTTAACAGAGAGAGGAGAGAATAAAAATAAGGAATGAGCTGATGAGATTAACTAAGTATAAAATGTATAAAATTTGCACATAAAGTTTATACTGCCTGGACTGGATCAATGACCTATATGGGCAGGAACAAAAGTGCATATTCAGCATGCGTGTTGTTGACTTTAAGCCAAAACATGCATTTCCAGTCAATTAAGGAACTTATCTCAAAGGAATAACCATATTCCCTATATGGAAACAAACAACTTTTATTAGGCAGAGATGCGATAGATTTTATTTTTCAGTGAAAACAAAATTTGGTATGCTCAACTCCTGTGAAGGAGGAATCGGATTGCTCTGAAGTTCATGATAAATATTCATGGAAATAATCTAGACAGATAAGAAAATAACCAGTTTTTGCATGTAAGCTTTTATCCCTTGATTTTAAAAGGGAATGTTTTAGTAATGCGTTTAGAATTTAAAAAATCTTGACCCAGTGTTGAACTAAGAAAATATATAAAAATGGTAAGAATTGAGATTGAAGACTGTTCTGAATCTCCCTCAAGCTCTAAAGATACTTCAGACCCTTTAAGAAAGCAGCCATGTTCCAGAAGACCTGATATTCTGTCAACAGCCATTTTCTTTTTCAGGTTTATGTATATACGTATACATGTGTGTATATACATACATTCTCCACCTGTCAGTTTGTCGTACTGTGGGAGCTTGCATGTTGCAGTGATGCTGGAAGCTATGCCACCGGTGTTCAGATACCAGCAGGGTCACCCATGGCTGACAGGTTTCAGCTGAGCTTTCAGACTAAGACAAACTACAAAGCAGGACCCAGGAGACTACTTCTGAAAAGAATTAGCCAGTGAAAACCTTATGAATAACAGATGAACATTGTCTGATATACTGCCAGAAGATGGGCCCCCCGGGTTGGAAGGCACTCAAAAGACAACTGGGGAAGAGCTGCCTCCTCAAAGTAGAGTCAACCTTAATGACGTGGATGAAGTCAAGCTTTCTGAACCATCATTTGCTGATGTGGCACGACTCAAAATGTGAAGAAACAGCTTCAAACATCCATTGATAATGTACGAAATATGAATCTAGGAAAATTGGAAATCATCAAAAATGAAATGGAATGCATAAACGTTGATATCTTAGGCATTAGTGAGCTGAAATGGACTGGTATTGGCCATTTTGAATCGGACGACCATATGGTCTACTTTGCTGGGAATGGCAACATGAAAAGGAATGATGTTGCGTTCATCTTCAAAAAGAACATTTCAAGATCTATCCTGAAGTACAATGCTGTCAGTGATAGAATAATAAGCATACCCCTACAAGGAAGACCAGTTAATATGACTATTATTCAAATTTATGCACCAACCACTAAGGCCAAAGATGAAGAAATTGAAGATTTTTACCAATTTCTTCAGTCTGAAATTGATCGAACATGCAATTGGGATGCATTGATAATTACTGGTGATTGGAATGTGAAAGTTGAAAACGAAGAAGGATCAGTAGTTGGAAAATATGGCCTTGGTGATAGAAATGATGCCAGAGATCGCATGATAGAATTTTGCGAGACCAATGACTTCTTCATTGCAAATACCTTTTTTCACCAACATAAACTGCCACTATACACATGGATCTCACCAGATAGAATACACAGGAATCAAATCGACTACATCTGTGGAAAGAGATGATGGAAAAGCTCAATATCATCAGTCAGAACAAGGCCAGGGGCTGACTACGAACAGACCATCGGTTGCTCATATGCAAGTTCAAGTTGATACTGAAGAAAATTAAAACAAGTCCACGAGAGCCAAAGTACAACCTTGAGTATATCCCACCTGAATTTAGAGACCATCTCAAGAATAAATTTGACACATTAAACACTAATAATTGAAGACCAGACAAGTTGTGGAATGACATCAAGGACATCATACATGAAGAAAGCAAGAAAAGACAGGAAAGAAGGAAAAGACTAAAATGGATATCAGAGGAGACTCAGAAATTTGCTCTTGAACATCGAGTAACTAAAGCAAAAGGAAGAAATGATGAAATAAAAGAACTGAACAGAAAGTTTCAAAGGGTGGCTTGACAGGACAAAGTAAATTATTATAATGACATGCTCAAAGAGCTGGAGATAGAAAACCAAAAGGAAAGAACATGCTCGGCATTCCTCAAGCTGAAAGAACTGAAGAAAAAATTCAAGCCTTGAATTGCAATAGTGAAGGATTCTATGGGGAAAATATTAAATGATACAGGAAACATCAAAAGAAGATGGAAGGAATACACAGAGTCATTATACTAAAAAGAATTGGTCGACATTCAGCCATTTCAAAAGGTAGCATATGATCAGGAGCCGACAGTACTGAAGGAAGAAGTCCAAACTTCACTGAAGGCATTGGCGAAAAACAAGGCTCCAGGAATCGACAGAATATCAACTGAGATGTTTCAGCAAATGAATGCAGTGCTGAAAGTGCTCACTTGTCTATGCCAAGAAATTTGGAAGACAGCTACCTGGCCAACAGACAAGAAGACATGCATATTTATGCCTGTTCCCAAGAAAGGTGATCCAACTGAATGTGGAAATTATCAAACAATATCATTAATATCACATGCAAGTACATTTTTGCTGAAGGTCATTCAAAAGTGGCTGCAGCAGTTTGTTGACAGGGAACTACCAGAAATTCAGGCTGGATTCAGAAGAGGACGTGGAACCAGGGATATCATTGCTGATGTCAGATGAATCCTAGCTTTGAAAGCAGAGAATACCAGAAAGATGTTTACCTGTGTTTTATTGACTATGCAAAGGCATTTGATTGTGTAGATCATAACAAATTATAGATAACACTGCAAAGACTGGGAATTCCAGGACACTTAATTGTGCTCAGGAGGAACCTGTACATTGACCAAGAGGCAGTTGTTCGGACAGAACAAGGGATATAGGGTGATTTAAAGTCAGAAAACGTGTGCATCAGGGTTGCATCCTTTCACCATACCTATTCAATCTGTATGATGAGCAAATAATCCAAGAAGCTGGACTGTATGAAGAAGAAAGGGGCATCAGGATTGGAAGAAGACTCGTTAACGATCTGCGATATGCAGATGACACAACCTTGCTTGATGAAAGTGAAGAGGACTTGAAGCACTTGCTGGTGAAGATCAAAGACCACAGACTTCAGTATGGATTACACCTCAACCTAAAGAAAACAAAAGTCCTCACAACTGGACCAATAAGCAGCATCATAATCAACAGAGAAAAGATTGAAGTTGTCAAGGATTTCATTCTACTTGGATCCACAATCAACACCCATGGAAGCAGCAGTCAGGAAATCAAAAGACACATTGCACTGGGCAAATCTGCTGCAAAAGACCTCTCAACTTTAAAGTGCTGAGAAGCAAAAATGTCACCTTGATGACTAAGGTGTGCCTGACCCATGCCATGGTATTTTCAATGGCATCATATGCGTGGGAAAACTGGACAATGAATAAGGAAGACTGAAGAAGAATTGACGTTTTTGGGTTGTGGTTTTGGCGAAGAATATTGAATATACCATGGACTGCCAAAAGAATGAACAAATCTGTCTTGGAAGAAGTACAACCAGAATGCTCCTTAGAAGGAAGGATGATGAGACTATGTCTTACATACTTTGGACATGTTGTCAGAAGGATCAGTCCCTGGTGAAGGACGTCATGCTTGGTAAAGTACAGGGTGAGCGAAAAAGAGGAAGACCCTCAATGAGATGGATTGACACAGTGGCTGCAACAATGGGCTCAAGAATAACAAAGATTGTGAGCATGGCGCAGGACCGGACAGTGTTTTGTTCTGTGGTGCATAGGGTCGCTATGAGTTGGAACTGACTTGATGGCACCTAAGACCAGCAACAGATACATATGTATGTATATATACATACGTATATGGTACAATGGTTACGCATTTGGCTGCTAATCAATAGTTCGGTAGTTCAAATCCACCAGCCACTCCTTGGAAACCTTATGGTGCAGTTCTACCCTGTCCTACAGGGTTGCTATGAGTCAAAATCCATTTGATGGCAATGGGTTTGGTTTTGGTTTTTTTATATATACATATATGTATTTTTTTAAATCACTCAGTTGAGTTTCTGTTCTTTATAATTCCAAGCTTTATAGCTGATGTCTCTTAAACCTCACCTACAGGTTCAGTCCATGCCTTCTCAGGGATGAGACCTGGGGAATGGAAGAATTTCAAAGATCCCTTTTGCTGCTGGTCTCCTTTTGACTTGGTGTCCATAATTTCAGACTGCCCTAGAAGGAATCCTACTCTGCATTTACTAGGCCTGTAATCTTGGGAAGTGTTTGAACCTCTCTAAACTACAATTTTCTTATCTTCAAGATGGGGATTATAATGATTTCTTCTTCACAGTAATGAATTCACTAAATAAGTATATTATGTTTTCTCAACTATAAAATAATTTTAGATTAGTAATTATCAAAATCACAAGTTTCAGGAATTCTAAGAAATACCTATAATAGAAAGGTTATAAGATTTTAGAAAATAAAACAAAACTTTGGGAAATACTAATAGCAGTTTATTTTTTGGAGATTCACAGTATACATTAGCATATTCAAGGTTCAGAGAAATTCTGAGTTAAATCAATATTTTCATCATTTTTTAAGGTTCCTAAATCCAAATCATAACTTTTTTTTTTTTTTTTTTAACGTCCTACAGGACAGTGTTTCATAGATTATCTACAGAGGAAATACTGATTGTCATAGTTAAGGGTGTATGTCAACTTGGTTGGCCCATGATTCTCAGTGGTTTGGCAGTTATGATGTAGTTTGGCAGCTACATAATGACGTAATCACCTCCATAATGAAATCTGATATAATGTAATCACCTCCATGAGTTCCGTTATGAGCAGCCAATCAGTTGAAAGGGAGTTTCCTTGGGTGTGTGGCCTAAATCCAATACATGTGGACTTACAGGCAAAGCTCGCAGCTTTTTTTGCTCACTGTGGATCCTGCAGCTGGCTCCTGTTCGTCTGACTTCTGATTCCTGGAACTTGAGCTAGCAGCTTACCTGCTGCCTTACCTGCCAGTCTTGAGATTTGTCAGCCTCCACAGCCTGTGAGCTAGAGGCCTGCTCTCTGACCTGCCAATCCTGGGTTTGCCAGCCCCTGCAGCTATGTGAGTCAAGAGAAGCCTCCAGCCTGAGCCACGGACTTGGGACTTTCCAGCCTCTATGAACACGTGAGTCATTTCCTCGATATAAATTTCTCTCTATCCATATTTATATGCTTCACTGGTTTTGCTTTTCTAGAGAACCCATCCTAAGACACTGATTTATACCATTCTTAAGGTCTCTTAGAGCTTCAAATGTCTCTGCTTCTATGTCTCTGGGAAAGACCATTGTACTGGGTAGATCAGGCATCAAAATACCTGGCTCTCCCATAGGCCCCACTGAGGGGATATGCCTTGACTGATTGTGCTGAGATTAAGTAGATATTTTAAGCATCAGTGGCTATAATCTTCCCGTGTTAACTGATTGGACAAGAACAGGTACATGACTCAAGAACTTCCCAATCATAATCTGGTTATTGGCCAATTACTTTCACTCTCTTAAAGAATTCTAATTAAGAAATATTGGGCAAATGTATTTCTATCTGAAAATAGGGATCATTTCTATAAAGCAGGGTTTGAAAACTGGTGTTAAACATGCATGTTTCCTTTTTTTTTTTTTTAATTGTATTTGACTATATCTTCATAGAACATGCACTATCTAAGACATTATAGCCTCCCACTCCCTAAAGCTTATATTCATCTGCTTCACTCATTTATGTTAAATTCCAGGCCCCTAAATACATCTGTGTTTGAGCTTAGGAAAAGGGTCACAATGCCATTTACCAAAGGGAAAAAAAAAAAAAAAGGCAGTTTCCCGGAAGAGGCACTAAAATGAAATAAGATCAACCTTACATGAATGATATGTTGACTAATTTTGCTCTCCCAACAATTGGTAAGATCAAGAGCAGTTACCCACTTTATCAAAAGAATGAAAACCCCTGCAGGTGGTGAGGTGATGTTCCTGCTGCTGGCACCTTCCACAAGCCTGTCTGCTGCCTTATCTAGGGAGATGCTGGAGTCCGGTGTGGAGCTAGGGTGAGAGGAGGGCTGGGTGAGTGCTGCCGAGGACATGAGAAAGATATTGGTGACGTGTCAGGCCCACCACCTGTTTATATAAAAAAAAGGGATTCTTCCTTGAGTTCTCCAGATTTGACATTAGTATAACCTGCCCAGAAACCCCAGTACAAAATTTTTATGCTTCTCTTCTGGCAGTGACAGCTTGAGGTCCATAGCTTGGTGACAGGAGCTGAACTCCACATGCTACAAGTACCCATTTTCTTTAAATTACTCTTTTAACTTGACCAAACAGGTTTTGGGTAGCAATTGTTGCAGTTCCTTTTCTTTACTATAATAGCTAAATTTTCTCACTCCACTTTGAACAGTGAATTTCTCTTTCGTTTTTGCTGAAGTGGTTATAACTTCAAATAAAGTTATCTAGTCACACTTTTGTTGACGCTTAACAGAATCCTTTTTAGAAATAAATGGTGGTATTGAAAGTATGCTGCTTCATCAACCACAGGTTACTCAATCCTAAAAAGGCCCTTTGGAATGCTTCTACCTGTTGAGGCTTCTGAGTTCTGTATTTAGGTTTATTCTGAGTATGATCAAAAAGGCGTTTACCCAAGGTACTCATTTCAGAAATGCCAGAAGACAAACACTGTTCATACCTTTATTTTCAAGCATTATTATTTTTTAGGAATGAGTGAAGAAAACCCAAAAGGCAGAGGATCTGAATGGAAATAGAGGATATTGCACATCTTTCATATAGACCAATGAAGTAATTACAATTACAGGAAGAACTTCAGCCAAAGGCCAAAAAAAAAAACTCACTCTGAATTATAACATTGTTCCCGTATTCCTTGCTTCACTGATTATACATCAGAGTTGTTTTATATGAGAAAAAAAGAGTGCAAACACATACAATTCCCCCTTCCATGCTATCAGATAAATTGGAATAATTTTAATTGTGCCAATGTATTATCTCATCTGTCAATAGATACTACTTAAATATTTCCAAACTGTTGATAAGGAAACTTTATCTAATAATTCTATTAGGGCAAAAAAATGCAATGGAGAAAAACAAATCTTGCATTTTAATTTAACCTCTGATCAATATAACACTAGACACCCACACAGTGGTTTGCCCTCTCTTAAATTAAAGTGTTTCTATCCAGATTGATTTCCAGTCAATCCATTTTATACCTGGTATCTCTATCTATCTAGCACAGGTATTGAGACTGTTTAGAGAAACTTGTATTCAAATCATGACTTTGTAACTTCCTAGTTGTCTGACTGTGGGCAACTTGCTTTATTATAACTCTCCTCCCCAATTATGCATGAAGAAAAATACTGAAAACATCTACTTATCAGAGTTGATTTGAGGGTGAGATGAAATAAGACATGGAAATATCCTGGCAATGTGTCAGGCGCTGTAAAGCACTGTAGCTTATTCGTCTCAGCTGCATTAAAGCAAAGCAAAACTAAACTAAACTAATGGTGATAAAAATATTAGAGATCAGTAATTTAGAAATAGGCATCCCGAGTTGGAATCGACTCGACGGCATACAACAACAAAAGATGGTTAACGGCAAATGGTTCACTGCTCAACTACTAGCTGGAAGATTGGTGGTTTGAAACTACTCAGAGGCACCTTGAAGAAAGGACTGGCCATCTACTTCTGAAACTCATAGTCTTGAAAACTCTATCAAGTAATGTTCTACTCTGCACACATGGGGTTACCATGAGCTGACTCAACAGCCACTAACAAAAACAACAATTTAGAAATATTTTCTTAGAATAGAGTAGAATTTTTAACTAGAAGTTTGCCTAATTAAAGAAACCATTGAGGAGAAGTGGTGGTTCAGTGCTAGAATTCTGGCCTTCCATTTCAGAGACCTGAGTTTGATTCCCAGCCAGTGTACCTCAAACACCACCACCTGTCTGTCAGTGGAGGCTTGTGTGTTGCTATGATGCTGAGGAGCTTCCATGCTAAGACATACTAGGCAGAAAGGCCTGGCAATCTACTTCCAAAAAACCACAGTGGTCCAATCAGCAACTGATCCTGAGGATGGCGCAAAACCTGGGTAGCACTTCATTCTGTTATGCATGGGGCCGACTCCACATAGCTAACAACAAGGAGAAAGAAACCATTAATGTGCTTTCATTCAACAAATATTTCCAGCTTACCCACCATGGGCCAATCTCTTTTGGTATACCTCAGTGAGCAACAGAGATACAACTTCTGCCTTCATGATGTTCATTATCCAGTCTGCAAACTTTTAAAAGCAATTCTTTACCCTTTGATTTTTTTGTTTCTTTTAGAAGAGTTAAGCCATATTTTTAATTACTTTCAATTGCTTTAGGAATAGAAGGGAAACAATATTAGATATTACATCTTAATTTAGTTAGGAATTGAGAGCTTCTCTTTAAAACTGGATTTCTGGATAAAATTTTATCTTATTCATGTTTCATAATTCTCTGCTCTTACTATAGGTTTTCTGTCTTTGCCATGAAACGCTGAGGCCTTCGAATGTTCCCTAAGACATTATAAAACAGTGGAGCAAGCGTTACTAAGTGTAGGAGATTGGAACCATGCACTGGGCATGCAGGTTGAGGGTTAGTTTCCAAAGGGGTTTATTCCAGCACTTTTCCTTGCATTGGTGCCAAATAGGAGAGAAGGCATCACCTGCACACTTAAACATTACATTTCTCCCAAGCAAACTAATTTATAAATATGCTAAATAAAACCTACCCAACAGTTTTCCTGATGAAACTGAGCTTTTTAATATTTTCTACCCAGAATAAAGGTTGTTTTTTTTTTTTTTTTTTTTACTTTTAAACATTTTCTTTTCTCAAGATCAGACTCGCATATTTGATTCAAGTCACCTCTGTCTTACAGTGATTCAGTTTATTTAATAGGATTTGTCGAGAAATCTTGCCAAAGATTTTTTGAAAGCCTTCCGGGTTGATTCAACTCCCTGCTTCCCCTTATCTACTTATTTACTAATTTTACAAACTTTCTGTGTTTCTGCAAGAAGAAATCTTGCCAAAAAGAATGGTTATAATGTGTTCTGTTTGTTCAAATATTGTATCGCCCTTGTTTACTTTCAATTAAAATTTGTAACAATTCTAAAAATTGAAAACAAGCATTTAGAATAAATTCCTCCTCAGTTGTCTTATTTTCCTAGTGCTGCCATAACAAAAATATCACAAGTGGGTGACTTTAGGAACGTATTGTCTCACAGTTTGGAGGCTAGGAGTCTGAGTTCAGGGCATTGGCAGGGTTATGTTGTCTGCTGTAACAGAAGATCATTCCTTGTCTCTTTAGGCTTCTAGCAGCCACAGGCATTTCTTGGTGTTCCTTGGCTTGTAGATGGATTCTCACATGGAGTCTTCTCCTGTATGTAAGTCTGTCTATCTGTTTTCACATTTTATCAGGTACCACTCAGAAGGGATTAGGTTTAGGACCCACCCTTCTCCTATATGACGTCATTAACATAAGAAAAGAAAAGCCCTATTTCCAAACAGGGTCACATTCACAGGTACGGGGATTAGGACTTCAACATATTTTTTGGAGGACACAATTCAATCCATAACAGTAGGATTCTGAACTTCCAAGCATATTTTTGAAAGCACATTTAATTGTATATGATTCAGTAGTAGTACTAAGGGACTGACGAAAGGGATACCATTTTTGTAACCACAATGACAGGGCTTGTGAATCTGAAGCATGGGACATATTTACGCTTTCAAAACACCAATTTTATTAACAGTAAGAAAAATTTACAGGGAGATCTTTGATGAAGATGGAGCAAGTTTATCTGAGCAAAAGAAGAAATAATATATTTTAAAGTGAACGAACCTACTGCTGTATGGCACAGGCCATATTATCACACATCTCTTGAGGAGGCATTATTTGGACACATAAATGTGAGGGGATAAGATTGAATCTATGCAATGCAACTGGTAAATAAATTCTGGAGTTGGAGTTCCTTTCTATTCTTTCTTTTTTCAATCTTAATTTGATAATTAGACATTGATTAAAAGCAAGAGCACTTTTACTTGAATTTTCCCCAGGTGCTTGGATAGACTTGGCTTCAAAGTGAAACGATTGATTGTTAAAGTAAAAAAAAGAAAAACGTTGCCAAAATCTTCTGCTTTATTATGCTTATCATCCTTATTCAGGTTTGTATTGCATTTTGGAATAGTGAGAATTTGGAGTCTTCATTACCTAGTGCTGCTATAACAGAAATACCACAAGTGGATGGCTTTAACAAACGGAAATTTATTCTCACAGTTTAGGAGGCTAGAAGCCCGAATTCAAGGTGCCAGCTCCACGGCAAGGCCTTCTTTCTCTGTTGGCTGTAGGAAATCTTCTCCAAGGTCTAGGAGTTTCTCAGCACAAGATCCCGGGTCCAAAGGATGTGCTTCGCTCCTGAACCTTCTTTCTTGGGGGTAGGAGGTCCCTCTCTACTCACTTCTCTCTCCTTTTATCTCTTGTAAGATAAAAGGTGATGCAAGCCACACCCCAGGAGAAACTCCTCTTATGTTGAATCAGGGCTGTGACCTAAATACAAGTGTTTTATCCCACCCTAATCCTCTTTAACGTAATCTAACCTTGCCTAATTATAACCACAGGCAGAGGTTAGGTTTACAACACATAGGAAAATTACATCAGATCACAAAATGGAGGACAACCGCACAATACTGGGAATCATGGCCTAGCCAAGTTAACATATTTTTGGGGAACACAATTCAATCCATGACATTTGGTATGTTAAGTATTGACTTACATATTAGGGGAGTCCCTGGATGGTACAAATGGTTAACACGCTCAGCTGCTAGCCAAAATGTAGAAGGTTCAAGTCCACCCAGAGGCAACTCAGAAGAAAGGCCTGTTAATCTACTTCTGAAAAATCAGCCACAGAAAACCCTATAAAGCACAGTTCTACTCTGACACACATAGAGTTGTCAAGAGTTAGAATGACTTGACAGCAACTGGTTATTAATATTTTAGAAAAAGCACTTAGGTCTGTGGTAGGGAAGGAGCAAATGGGTTTCAAAGTTTTTGTATTTTGGTGGATTCGAGTAATAGGAACTAAGTCCATTGTGTCTGTGAGCCCCTGCAGATCTACCATGAAAGTATCTCTTCTATTCAGACTTCTAAAAATACCTTATTATTTTATAATGTTATATACCTTTACAAATATTATTTATTTCGTGTAAAATATTCTACCATAATGTAATCTGGAAAAAATCCCCTTTGAGAAATAGATGAAGAATTTCATTGTCTGTGAAACCTTTCCTGAACCCTGAAAGGGAATTTACAACTCCCTTCATTGCATCAGCACTGATTAGTTCTGTAACATTTATTATGCAGTTTGAATATTACTGTTTAGGTGGTTTTGTCCCTTAATAGATTTTGAGATCTTTTTTTTTTTTTATTGATGTAGTTTAAATGAAGTTTACATTTCAGTCTCCCAAATAAAAACTTATACATATTGTTATGTGACCTTAATTGCTCTCCCCATACCGTGACAGCACACCCCTCCTTTCCACCCCTGATTCCCCATGTCCATTCACCCAGCTCCTAACCCTCTCTGCCTTCCCATGTCACCTCTGGACAGAAGCTGCCCATTTAGTCTCTTGTGTCTACTTGAGCTAAGAGGCACACTCCTCACGACTATCACTTTAATGTCCCACTGTCCAGTCCAATCCCTGTCTGAAGAGTTGGCCTCGGAAATTGTTTTAGTTCTGGGCTGATAAAGAATCCAGGCGTCATGCTTTGCGGGGTTCCTCCAGTCTCAGTTAGACCATAAGTCTGGTCTTCTTACTAGAATTTGAGTTCTGCACCCCACCTTTCTCCTGCTCCATCCGGGACTCTCTGTTGTGTTCCATCAGGGCAGTCATTAGTGGTAGCCAGGCACCATCTAGTTCTTCTGGTCTCAGGCTGATGAAGTCTCTGCTTTATGTGGATCTTTCTGTTTTTTGGGCTAATAATTTCCTTGTGTCTTTGGTGATCTTCATTCTCCTTTCCTACACGTGGTTGGGACCAACTGATGCATCTTAGATGGCCACTTGCAAGCTTTTAAGACCCCAGATGCCACTCAACTAAGTAGGACACAGAACATTTTCTTAATGAGCTTTGTTATGCCAGTTGACCTAGATGTCCCCTGAAAGCATGGTCCACCGACCCCTAACCCTGCTACTCTGTCTTTCAAAGTGTTTGATTGTATTCAGGAAACTTCTTAGCTTTGGTTTAGTCCAGTTGTGCTGACTTCCCCTGTAGTGTGTGCTGTCCTTCCGTTCACCCAAGATAATTCTTATCTGCTATCTAGTTAGTGAATAACCCTCACCCTCCCTCCCCACCCTCATAACCATCAAAGAATGTTGTCTTCTGTGTTTAAACCTTTCCTTGAGTTCTTGTAATAGTGGTCTTATACAATACTTGTCCTTCTGTGTCTGACTAAATTCATTTAGCATAATACTCTCCAGATTCCTCTACGTCGTAAGATGTTTCATGGCTTCATAGTTGTTACTTTGTTGCGTAGTATTCCATTGTGTGGTTATACCATAGTTTGTTTACCCATTCGTCCATTGATATGCACTTAGGTTGTTTCCATCTTTTTGCTATTGTGAACAGTGCTGCAATGAACATGGCTGTGCATATATCTATTTGTGTGATGGCTCTTATTTCTATAGGATATATTCCAAGGAGCAGGATAGCTGGATTCTATGGTACTTCTATTTCTAGCTTTTTAAGGAAGCACCAAAGCGATTTCCAAAGTGGTTGTATGATTTTACATTCCCACCAACAGTGTATAAGTGTTCCAATCTCTCCACAACCTCTCCAACATTTATTATTTTGTGTTTTTTGGATTAATGCTAGCCTTGTTGGGGTGAGATGATATCTCATTGTAGTTTTGATTTGCATTTCTCTAATGGCTAATGATCGTGAGCATTTCTTCATGTGTCTCTTAGCTTCCTGAATATCTTCTTTGGTGAAGTGCCTGTTCATATTATTTGCCTATTTTTCAATTGGGTTATTTGTCTTTTTGTTGTTGAGGTTTTGCAGTATCTTGTAGATTTTAGAGATTAGATGCCAGTCGGATTTTTTGTAGCCAAAATTTTTTTTCACAGTCTTTAGGTTGTCTTTTGACTCTTTTGGTGAAGTCTTTTGATAGCATAAGTGTTTGATATTTAGGAACTCCCATTTATCTAGTCTCTCTTCTAGTACTTGTGCATTGTTCCTTATGGTTCGTATTGTGTTTATGCCATGTATTAGGGCTCCTAGAGTTGTCCCTATTTTTTTCTTCCATGATCTTTAACGTTTTTGATTTTATATTTAAGTCTTTGATCCATTTTGAATTAGTTTTTTTGCATGGTGTGAGGTATGGGCCTTGTTTCAGTTTTTGTAGATGGATATCCAGTTATACCAGCACCATTTGTTAAAGAGACTGTCTTTTCCCCAGTTAACAGAGTTTGGGCCTTTGTCAAATATCAGCTGATCACAGGTGGATGAATTTATGTCTGGATTCTCAATTCTGTTCCATTGGTTATGTATCTCTTCTTGTACCAGTACCAGGCTGTTTTGACTACCATGGTGGTATATAATAGGTTCTAAAATCAGGCTGTGTGCGGCCTCTCACTTTGTTCTTCTTGAGTAATGCTTTACTTATTCAGGGCCTCTTCCCTTTCCATATGAAGTTGGTGATTTTTTTTCTCCATCTCATTAAACAATTCTGTTGGAATTTGGATCGGGATTGCGTTCTATCTGTAGATCCCTTTGGGTAGGAATGACATTTTCACAATGTTGAGTCTTCCTATCCGTGAGCAGGGTATGTTTTCTGCTAACACAGGTCTCTTTTGGTTTCTTGCAGTAGTGTCTTGTAGGTTTCATTGTATAGGTCTTTTACGTCTCTGGTTAGATTTATTGCTAAGTATTTTATATTCTTGGGGGCTATTGTAAATAGTATTGATTTGGTGATTTCCTCTTCGAGGTTCTCTTTGTTGGTGTAAAAGAATCCAACTGATTTTTGTATGTTTATCTTGTATCTTGAAATTTTGCTGAAGTCTTCTGTTAGCTCCAGTAGTTTTTTTCTGGATTCTTTGCACTTTTTTGTGTATAAGATCATATCATCTGCAAATAGAGATACTTTGACTTCTTCCCTACCAATTTGGATGCCCTTTATTTCTTTTTCTAGCCTAATTGCTCTGGCTAGGACCTCCAGCACAATGTTGAATAAGAGTGGTGATAATGGGCATCCTTGTCTGGTTCCCATTCTCATGGGGAATGCTTTCAAAGTCTCTCCATTTAGGATGATGTTGGCTGCTGGCTTTATATAAATGCCCTTAATTATATTGAGGAATTTCCCTTCTATTCCTGTTTCGTTCAGAGTTTTTATCAGGAATGGATGTTGGACTTTGTCAAATGCATTTTCTGCATTGATTTCTAAGATCATGTGGTTTTTGTCTTTTGTTTTATTTATGTGATGAATTATATTGATTCCTTTTCTAATGTTGAAGCAGCCCTGCATACCTGGTATAAATCCCACTTGATCGTGGTGAATTATTTGTTTGGTATGTTGCTGAATTCTATTGGCTAGAATTTAGTTGAGGATTTTTGCATCAATGTTCATGAGGGATGTTGGTCTGTAATTTTCTTTTTTTGTGGTGTTTTTACCTGGTTTTGGTATCAGGGTTATGCTGGCTTCGTAGAATGATGTTGGGAGTATTCCATCCTTTTCTATGCCCTGAAATACCTTTAATAGTAGTGGTGTTAACTCTTCTCTGAAAGTTTGGTAGAATTCTCCAGCAAAGCCAACTAGACCAGGGCTTTCTTTCGTTGGGAGTTTTTTAATTACCTTTTCAATCTCTTCTTTTGTTATGGGTTTATTTAGTTGTCCTGCCTCTGTTTGTGTTAGTTTAGGTAGGTAGTGAGTTTCTAGAAATTTGTCCATTTCCTCTAGGTTTTCAAATTTGTTAGAGTACAGTTTTTCATAGTATTTTGTTATGATTCTTTTAATTTCAGTTGGGTCTGTTGTGATATCACCTGTCTGATTTCTTATATGGATTATTTGCATTCTCTCCTATTTTTATTTTGTCAGTTTGGTTTATCAATTTTGTTGATCTTTTCAGAGAACCAGCTTTTGGTCTTGTTAATTCTTTCAATTGTTTTTCTATTCTCTCATTTAATTCTGCTGTAATTCTTGTTAATTCCTTTCTTCTGGTGCCTGAGGGCTTCTTTTGCTGCTCTTTTTCTACTTGTTCCAGTTGTAGGGTTAATGTTTTTATTATGGCCCTTTCTTCTTTTTGGATGTGTGCATTTATTTCTATAAACTGACCTGTGAGTACTGCTTTCGCTGTGTCCCAAAGGTTCTGGAGGATGTGTTTTCGTTCTTGTTTGAGTCTATGAATTTCTTTATTCCATCCTTAATTTCTTCTATAACTCAGTAGTCTTTGAGCAAGGTGTTGTTCAGTTTCCATGTGTTTGATTTTTTTCCCCTTGCTTTTTCTGTTGTTGCTTCTACTTTTATGGCTTTATGGTCAGAAAACATGCTTTGCAATATTTCGATGCTTTGGATCTTGTTAAGGCTTGCTTTATGGCCCAATATGTGGTCTATTCTGGAGAATGTTCCATGTGTGTTGGACAAGAACGTATATTTGTCTGCTGTTGAGTAGAGTGTTTGGTATATGTCTATGAAATCAATTTGGTTGATTGTAGCATTTAGCTCTTCTGTGTCTTTGTTGAGCTTCTCTCTGGATGTTCTGCCCTTCACCGAAAGTGGTGTGTTGAAGTCTCCTACTACTGTTGTGGAGCTGTCTGTCTCTCTTTTCAGTGCTGTTAGAGTTTGTTTTATGTATTTTGGAGCCCTGTGGTTGGATGCATAATTATTTATTACAGTTATATCCTCCTGGTGTATTGACCCTTTAATCATTATATAGTGTCTTTCCTTATCCTTTGTGGTGGGTTTTACTTTAAAGTCTAGTTTGTCAGAGATTAATATTGCCACTCCTGCTCTTTTTTGAATGTTGTTTGCTTGATGTATTTTTTCCATCCTTTGAGTTTTAGTTTGTTTGTGTCTTTAAGTCTAAGGTGTGTCTCTTGTAGGCAGCATATAGACAGATCGTGTTTTTTTGTCCAATCTGCCACTCTCTGTCTCTTTATTGGTGCATTTAGTCTGTTTATATTCAGTGTAATTATTGATAGGTATGAGTTTAGTGCTGCCACTTTGATGCCTTTTTGTGTGTGTTGTTCACAGTTTCTTTGTTCCACTTAATTTTCTGTGCTGAGTCGTTTTTCTTTATGTATTTTCTTTTCATCTTTTTCATTATTGTTGATTTTGTGTTTGCTGAGTCTTTATATTTTTCTAGTTTTTTGTTTTGACTTGTAGGATTGTTAGTTTCCTTTGTGGTTACCTTAATATTTACCCCTATTTTCCTAAGTTTATACCAGTCTTTTATTTATATCGTCTTGACTTCCTCTACATATGAAAAAACTATGTCTACATTTTTAAGTCCCTCTTTTTTGTTTTAATGTAGTCATCTTTTACATATTGACATCTGTTTCCCTATTTTCAGTGTTTTAGCTTTGATTTATTTTTGTGACTTCCCTATCTGGTTTGATATCTGGTTGCTCTGTCCTGTGTTGTAATCTTGGATTGTTATCTGATGTTACTGATTTTCTAAGCAGATGACTCTCTTTAGTGTTTCTTCTAATTTTGGTTTGGTTTTTGCAAATGCCCTAAACTTCTGTTTATATGGAAATGTCCTAATTTCCCTATCATAGTTGAGAGACAGTTTTACTGCATATGTGATTCTTGGCTGGCAATTTTTTTCCTACAAGACTTTATGTATATCATCCCATTGCCTTCTTGCCTGCATGGTTTCTGCTGAGTGGTCTCAACTTATTCTTATTGACTCTTCTTTGTAGATGACTTTTCATTTATCCCTAGCTGCTCTTAAAATTCTCTCTTTATCTTTGGTTTTGGCAAGTTTGATTATAATATGTCTTGGTGACTTTCTTTTGGCATCTACCTTATGTGGGGTTCAATAAGCATCTTGGATAGATATCTTAACATCTTTCACGATATCAGGGAAGTTTTCTGCCAACAAATCTTCAAGAATTCTCTCAGTTGTTTCTGTTATCCCCCGTGTTCTGGTACTCCAATCACTTGTAGGTTTTTCCTCTTGATAGAGTCCCAAATAATTCTTAGGGTTCCTTCAATTTTTTTAATCCTTTTATCTGACTTTTCCTCAAATAAGTTGGTGTCAAGTTCTTTCCTTTCAATCTCACTAATTCTGACTTCCATTGCCTTAGTTCTGCTCCTATGACTTTCTGTCGAGTTGTCTAATTCTGAAATTTTATTGTTAATCTTCTGGATTTCTGATTGCTGTCACTCTATGGATTCTTGCAGCCTGTTAAATTTGTCATTATGCTTTTCTCTAATCTTTTTAATTTACTCTATTGTATGTTCTGCTTTTTGCTTAATTTTCTTCCTAATTTTGTGAAGAGTTCTGTATATTAATCTTTTTTATTCTACCTCTGGTAATTCCAAGAAATTTTCTTCCTCTGGAAAATTTCTAGATTCTTTATTTTGGGGGCTTGCTGAAGTCATCATGGATTTCCTCTTTATGTGATTTGATATTGACTGTTGTCTTTGAGCCATCAATAAGGTATTATATTTATTTGTTTTATGTTTGCTTACTGTGTCCCAGCTCTTTTCTTTTGTTTTGATGTGCTCAAATAAGCTGCTTGTATGAGCTAGTTTGATTATTGGCATCTTTGAACCTCTAATGTCCTGTCACCAGATGGTTAGATCTGTTACTAGGTATATGAGCTCAGGAGTCTGCTCACTCCTCCTGTATGGATTCAGCTCAGGTCCCCATGTAGATAGCCACCAAGTGTGTGACGTAGGCTCTCACCTACAGTCCTAGACAGGCATGATTGATTGTTGTAGGCACAGACATCTGGCTGCATCAGGGGGGACACACTCTGAGCAAGGCAGTGGCCTGATGGCTGCCCCCGAGTGTCCAGGAGGAAAGCATGTCCCTGTTCCCTAGAGTGGTAGGTGGGTGGGTTTTGTAGCTAGAGTATAAGCACTCAATGCTGTTGGCTGTAAGGACTGGAGGCACCTCTTATTCTTGGGCCACTATTGCAGTTGGCTTGGTGGTGGGGGTGGAGCCACTAGTCCTCAGGCCCCTGATGTGAGTAGGTGAATACCCTGCTTAATGGGCAGAGCAGTGTCAAGTGTCACGAACCTACCCCTTCACAGCTGAAACAGTTGAAGTTAGACCTCAGCTATACACCCTGTTGAACTGCAGTAATCAGGGCCTACACTGTTGAAATGGGCCCACACAAGTCTATACAGGGGGAAAGGCACTCAAAGTCCTTGGATCCCTTATGCCTGTGCCTAGGCAAATGAGCTGTGCCTACCCTGAGTTGCTGCCTAGGGGAACTGGCAGTTTATTTTATCCCCTGTTTGTTAATTTGTTAACTCTTCAAGGCCGGGAGAATGGCTCAGGGCATGTGATGGATCCTACTTCTGGCCCCGGGGACTTGGCAATTGCTGAAGCTGGTCTGGGACCCAGTGCAGAACAGGGAGCAGAGAGGTAAATGGGAGAGAGGTTTTTCCCTAAGTGGGGTGTTTTTGATCCATGTGGTAGGCCATATGCAAGTACTTATTTTTCACCAATCAAGGGCTACCTCTCACTGGTTCTGGGTGGCTGAGTAGACTCTCTGGTGCTGGGTCTCTCCCAGTATGAAAAATGCACCCCCTAAGCACCACTGCTTGCCTACCTCCCGCTCACCCATGAGCTGATCAGACCTGAAGGGCTCAGGCTCTCTGTGGGTCAGGTCTGGCAACTCCTCGCTGCTTCTGAACCATCTCTCCCTCCCCCTGCCACTCGGTCCAGTTCCTCAACTTTGCCTTAGATGTTCAGGGCTCCTAGATTGTCATATATAATTGATTCACTTGTTTTTCAGGTCTTTTTTGTAAGAGGGTCCACCGGAAGCGTCTGACTACTTTGCCATCTTGGCCCCGCCTCCAGATTTTGAGATCTTTGAGATCAAAGGCTATATCTCATTTGTCTTTATTATGTTATGTAGGAAATCACATAAAGTGGACATTCAAAACTATTAGCTGGATCAGTGGATCCTGCATTGTCTCTAAAATTAATATTTTATTCTCAAAGTTAAAATTAAGTTTAACAACTTTTAAGGAGAAGAAATCACTTCTTTGATAAACCACTTACTTATAAATGCCATAACACAGTTATTAGATTTAAGAATTAAATGCTTTTTAATAAAACAGGACATGTTTCTGAAAAAAAAGTTATCTTAACATGCACAGAAAATGAAGCTATATATAGGGGAAAATGATTTGTAGTAGTAAGATTAATGCATATACTACCTGTCACTATAGATACTCTGTTAGCTGTTAGAATTGTGTATCTCTTAAGATGTTCTCCAATACCTAAAACTGAACACGTGACATCAAAGTTGCTAAGACAATTGTTTGTTGTTGTTCATTGCCATCGAGTTAATTTTCAACTCATAGCAATCCCATGTGACAGAGCAGAACTGCCACAGAAGGTTTTCTAAGTTATGATCTTTATGGGAGCAGATCGCCAGGTCTTTCTCCCACAGAGCCACTGGATGTGTTCAAACCTCCAACTCTTTAGTTAGCAGGCGAGTGCTTAACTGTTGCACCACCAGGGCTCCTTGTTAAGACAATTAGGAAATATTTTATGTAACGGGAAATTTGTGGGTAGATTAGGCTTCAGACCTAAAACAACCAGGACTCTAATTTGACTTTTTTCTGTTATTCTCACAACTTTATCATTCTCTTTGTTTTGGCTGCTCCTTAAGTTCCTGAGAGGGTTTCTAAAAATAATTGGTGCTACATGCTTACTTCTTCATGTCCAAGGAGGAGAGAAAACTTTTCCTTCATTAATGAAGTAAAATCTGTTCTCTTCAATCCGACTGGCTAATTTAGGTTATGTGCATTCTTCTCAATCAATAAAACTTATTTGGAAAATGTCATACACTTCTTGGTTTAATAGTTTATGGGTTTATCATGGCTGTTTTGACTATTTTGGCCCATCACCCAGTACTGGGGGTGTAGTCAGCTTTCTTGATTCACATGGGAGAAGGGTAGATTCCTAAACAAAAGCTAGGTCTGACTAGAGAATTAGGAATGAATGTTGGGTTGACAACCCATAATGTCCATTATAAACAGTATTTGAGTTCTTAACTATATAATAAAATTATAGGTTTCTGATATGCCTGAGTATAAGATGGATAAACTCATAATTTTTAAGGAAACACTGAACTGAAAGCAATTAGACTATGACGTTGTTTTCCCGTCTGATTCATCAAACAATGAGCCTATTACATGTAACTTGTAATAAAGATCAGTATTTTCTGTCCTTCCTCAAATCCTTACAATAGCTTCCTATCATACTAAGTATATTAGGCTGGCTTCTCTAGAGAAGCAAAACCAGTGATGCATCTCTCTCTATATATATATATATGCATAGAGAGAGAGATTTATATCAAGGAAGTTACTAACACGGTTGTAGATGCTGGAAAGTCTTAAGTCCATCGGTCAGGCTGGAGGCTTCTCTTGGCTACGTAGCTACAGGGGCTGGCAAACCCAAGATCCAAGGTCAGGCAACAGACCTCTGGTTCGCAGGCTGCGGAGGTCAACAAATCCCAAAATCGGCAGGTAAGCTGCTAGCTTGAGTGCCAGGAACCAGAGGTCAGATGAACAGGAGTCAGCTGCAGGATCTAGACTGAGCAAAAGCCTCTGAGCCTTGCCAGAAACTCCATCTGTGTTGGCTGGTGGTCACATCCCCAAGAAAACTACCTTTTAACTGATTGGCTACTCACAGCAGATCCCATGATGGAGGTGATCACATTACGTCAGATCTCATCATGGAGGTGATTACATCATTATACGACCACCAAACTACATCATGACTGCCAAACCACTGAGAATTATGGCATAGCCAAATTGACACACAACCTTCATGATCACTCTTCCATTACTTCTCTGGTCTTATCTATTGCTATTCTTTCATTTGTTCACTCAACTCAAGCCACACTGGCTTCCTCCCTTTTCTAAAAATAATGCCTAAATGCTCCTGCCTCCTGGCATTTGTTCTTGCTGTTGTTTCTCTCTGGAATTCATTTCCCTGAGATATCCGCATATGTGGGATAGCAACTTATTGTGGTTTTATTTTGCATTTTCTTGATTTTTCAAAGTTCTGAATAAGAGCCTCTGTTGGATATATAACAACTTTTTTTTCCTGTGGCTTGCCTTTTCATTTTCTTTTTTACTGTCTTTTGATTAACATAAGTTATTCACTTTAATATAAGTAACATAGTCCAATATTTCAATCTTTTCAATTTATGGTTAGTGTCTATTGTCCTTTTTGTGCACCCTTTAAGAAAATTTCACTTACCCCATGTCATATGCTATAAAAATGAAAACACAATTGTAATTTAATATTGACTAGATGGAGGAGTGGAGAGAGAATTAATACACTGGAATATATGGTTATTATAAAATATCCAGAACAAAGTATGAAGAGAAGTAACAATCAAGAATATAAAACAGAGTGTAAGAGATCTAGGACACAAGGTCCAGAGAGAGAAAACACGTGGTCTACATAAAACTGGAGCCCTGTTGGCACAGTGGTTAAGAGCTCACAGGCTGTTAACCAAAATGTTGGCGGTTTGAATCCACCAGCTGCTCTTTGGAAACACTATGGGGCAGTTCTACCCTGTTGTATAGGGTCACTATGAGTAAGGATCTACTTGGCAGTGCACAACAACATAAAACTGAAAGCAAAAAAGGAAAATAGATCAGGCACACAACAACAACAGGACAACTATAAAACAAACAGTAAGGTGGTATATTTAAATCCTAATATATCAGCATTTACCTCACATATAAACTGAAGTAATCCTAGGATAAAAATAAATCAATACAAATCAAAAGACAGACAACTTAATAGACAAGATGACAAAAGACTTGAACAAGCATTTCAAATGACTGATAAGCATCTGAAATACGTTCAATTTTTTTAGTGATAGAGGAAAGCATATAAAATATATATACGCTATTACATATTTATCAGATTGCTAAGATTAAAAATATTAACAATATCAAGTGCTGATGAAAATGTGGAGCAACTGGAACTCTCATCTTACTTGGTTACTTTGGAGAGGAAGAGTAATGCCTCCAAGAAAATGTGAAGAGCCTCTAGGGTGCTGGTTATATTCTATTTCCTAATCTGGGTGGTCTTTATATGACTACTTTTTGAAAATGCACTAATATGTGTACTTCTTTTTTTTTTTTTTTAAGTAAAAAGAAAGTTTTATTTGTCATATATTCAAAAGGACAAAAGTGGAAGTGGACAAGCATGCTTCCACAGCCATGTCTGCCCGAATCCAAAGAACAGTTACAGAGCCATCAGTATGTATCAACATCACAAAATGGGTAGAATCATTGAAAGCATCACTTTTTCACTAATCTGCTAGAAATTATAATCTTACGTTTTGAATCATCTTTCTTAACAATCATTAGTACGGGTTTCAGTTATGAAAGTCAGGAGGGTCTTTACTGGTCCAACAAATTTCTATTCACTAAATGCTAATAGAAGAAGATAAGAGTTGGAAGTCTTTTGTGTTGTTTGATGGGCTTTTGTGAAAACTTCCTTAAGATGTTTTCCAAGATTATCTTAGCTATTGTCTTTATACCTCAGGGCCCAGTTGATGTGTCCTTGTGAATCCTTGTGAGCCCTTAAGAGCCCAGCTTCAGCTGGGTCACATTCTGTATGCTCAAGGAGAGGGAATAATAACTCCAGAATTATTTCCTAAATCAGTCCCTCCTTTTGATTGGAGATTGGAGATAAACACATCGATGATCAATACCTGGACTTAGTCGAGCTCCTAGATGGCAGCCATTGCAGGCTCTTTAAACTCACAGTGCTGGTTTTCCCCCAGTTACTATCTGGTTCTTCGCCAGGTTATTAAGTAAGAGTGATGTTCCCATCAATAGCATTGCTGGAGTAAGCAGACTCAGTGTACATCAACAGTTTAGCCTGAGGCCTTCTTTTGCCTTTTATGTGTGTAAGACAATAGAGGATAAATTTTGTAATGCCTAATACTATCAGGATGTACACTAAGACTATTACTATTCCTTGCAGTAGTGATCTAGCCCATGTACTTATTCCAGATGGTAACCAACCAAATAGACTTGGTGTTTGTAAGGGTGTGATGATGTGTAATCAAGTAGCTTGATGTCTAATTCTGTGTATATCCCGTCTACAGCACAGACTACACTTTCTTGGACTAATAAAAATATCTAAGGTTATTTTGTTATCTCATGTCACCTTGGCTTATGAGATCAGAGATCACTGTTGTGCTTCTGTCTCATCTGTTATTTGTCCCATAGTGACTGACAAATTTTTCTTAAAGATTTCTCCAACTCAGATATACTGTAAGTAGGAATTAAAGCTACCAACCATACCCTGAATGTTGGACCAATGGGTTTTCTTCTGACTTTCATTTTACAATTTTAACATTACCTTTTCAATATTTACTAGCATTGTTACTGTGAATACTTAAAGATAATCCTAAAGTTCTCCGCGTGCATTGTCCACACATTCGTCAGCAATCTAAACAAGTGATTGCCCACATAAATTCACTATCAGTTGGAAAGGATCATCTAAATTAGTATAGTTGGCTCTATCGCACAGAAATATATATCAATAAAGAGCACTCAAAGTTTGTCTAGAGGAAAAAAAATATAGAAAAATTTACTTGTGACAAGTTTTCATTAGAGAACTAATGATTAGCAAGATAATACAGGATGGACGTTTCCTGTAGGAGGTCTTCACTTAGTCTGTTTAAAACATACTAAGTGTTCTTCCCAAGGGCAAGCTGCCCCTCCTTGGTTTACCTATTAACAGTCATGAGTCACTTTCTCAGAAGCAGAAATGGAACCAAAGACAAAACGGAGTCTGAGTCATGAGGTCAATCTCCTCTGAAAATCTGGTTTCTTTAAGGTACATAATTTTCTGCATCGTAAGAGGGTGACAGTTTGATTACAAACATTAGACAGATATTTCATATGACATTGTCTTAAAGACTGCTTTAACTAATTATTAATTTACCCTAAACATAACTCTGTCTGATCTTTGAAGTTAGTTTCCTAAAACAGACTGAATTCTTAAAAAAACAAACAAACAACAACAACAAAAAAAAACTCAATACCCAGAGCAAAATGGTCTTACTAGTTTATCTGGACCATTGTTTGACTCCAAGTATCTTCAGGAACCAGTTTTTTTCTCAAAGCTCAAGGTTCAAGAGGACACCCAAATGCAAATATCCCATGTGGGTTGCCTCAGCCTCCCTGAAAGCCAGAAATCTGGATTCCAGGAGAATTATATACAACTTTCTCATCATTCTTTCCTTTGGATCATGATCTTGTTATAGAATCTTTTATCAAAAATGTTCAACAAATGGTAGTTGGACATCACCTGGTTTTTAAGATCCCAGGCACCATACAGCAAACTAGGAAATAAAACAGAAACACTAACAATTAGGTCATTTGCCTGAAATAACCAATGAAACCACGACCCTCAGGTCTTTGAACCAAGGAAACAAATCTCATGAGGTGTTTGTCTCTACATAAGCAGCATCAGTAACTGCTTTTCATGTGCCTCAACAGCAACTACATTCTGCAAAACCTCAGATTGAGTATTAATATAAATACAGCAACATTTATCTATTGAGGCACAAACTGTTTCTTAAGAGACTAACAGGAAATCTAATGCTGTTCTATTTTGTAAAATTAAACTCAAATTTCGGAGAGTTCTCTGGTTATGATATCTACAGCTTGGCTAAGTTTACCAACAGGAACTAATTCAAGAGTTACCATATCTAAACCCATTAGTTAGATAATTTAGGAGAAAGGAGAATGATTTCTTATATCCAGAAATTAGGACCTTAAAATATCAGCAATATTAAAAAAAAAAAAAAAACCCATAGTTTCCTTTAGTTTACTCAGTCTTACGTAGTTAATTTCTGTTCCACATGATTCTGGATCAGCCGCCGTCTGCAAACTCATCAGCTTCTGCATAGGAGCTCTGGAAATTTTATTCAGTCTAGTCACAGTCTTTTTGCAAGTCCAATATACTCCATCCTTTTGTTGAGATATTTTGGTCAAACTTTTTCAGCAAATCAGCAAAGTAAAAACTTATCTGCAGATGACAAAACTTAATATGGCCATGATTAATTGATAAACATAATATTCTTAATAGTGAAAGACCTGATAGAAATTAATTTCAAGCCCAACATAAAGGCCAAATAAAATCAGTTAAAAAAAAACTTTAGATAAAAATATTTGTAAATATAGCCGTTAACCATATTCAAAGAGCTTCAGATATAGTGCATAATAATTTTGAAACAAAATACTATATAGTCAGGATATACCAAAAATATACCAAGATTATCAAATCTCTAAATACCTGAATAGTAATTAAAAAAAAAATTATAGGTAAATGATGTGAATTCTCTAATCAAACCATTGGCTTTGATAATGCTAGATTTAAAAGGATAAAGTTGCCACCAAGTTAGCAATAAAGAGATTAATAATATAGGTCACTGTGAAACAATACTTAAGTTATTTAACCAAAGATCTTAAAGTAAAACCCTTAGCTTTCTTTTCTAAAAGCCATGAGGCTTAGTATTCAGACTCAGGAATCTTATTCTAATGAGAGCCAAACCTTTGTCTTCTAGGCAGATTGCACAAAGAATAAATTAACCCTTTAACTCAGAAATTAAAGAAAATTTTGTTATTTTAACTGCGAGAAACCCAATTCTTTGTTTTATATGCTACTTAACATTATAACTCCTAAGAATCTCATAAATTAAACCATTAAACTTTAGTCAGGCAGATGAAACTTGACCATATCAAATAAATTTCTTTTTCAATAAACCTCTTAAAGGTTGCCTTTGTTTTATATCTCTTACAGTGTATCCCTTTAAATGGCAAAAATGAACACGTATTCGCAGACTTAAATATATATTTCTATATATCCTCTTGTGGCATAAAAAGGCAAAGTATATGAACTTAAATTATGACAAATTCTATTAACTTAATAACATCAATAAGCTAGATAAAATACCTTTGGAATTATTTTAAGCCTGTATACCACAAAACATAACTGTTGTTGAAAGAAAAGTATTCAAACATTCTAAAGATTTCATTCAACTTTTACTACTTCTCATATTTGCCCCAATCTAATTTGAGCCCTTAAAGATTTTATCAACTGGCTTTGGAAATCACGAAGTCTCTGCTCACTTGATCAATTCACTGATACAGATATAACCTTAAGTGTTTGGTACTGCTGGAAGCATTTTTCCAGGCCACTTCAGGTGTGTCTCAGTGTGATTTCTATTTTTTTTTTTACTTCTCAAAGTTCCCCTATCATAGAGAGAGAACCCGCTTATAGTTCTATGATCAGGACCCACCCAATTTCTGATAACTCTAGCAAAGCAGAAATTTTTCTTATCTTTTGTCTTAGAAGAGTCTCGATCTAGCTGGAAAGGGGACTTTCAAAAGCATCCCTGGAGCTACAGGACCTTGGAGACTGGGAGGTGGGAGGCCTGATCGTGCCCCGCTCTCACTCTCTTGACTCATGGAAGACATTTACATATGTTTAAATTGATGGAGGCATTTTGAAAGACAAAAGATAGCTAATTTCATTCTTTTTTACTGTTCTGGAACTGCTACTTTTACTTTAAGACAAAACTATCCTTTTTCCTTAAATAAAACACATTTCACATAATATCTAACTTAAGTTACTTAAAAAGGTTTCACTTTTAAGATTGACGTAGTATAAAACATGAAGATCTTAGTGTACTTTTCAAATAGACCAATTTATATCAAATTTTCTCCAAGTAGCTATTAAAAATCTAAATCACAAGACAGACACAAGATGCAGTTTTTTCTGGACGAAGAAGGAACTGAGGTTCTATGAGTAGCCTTACAAAAAACAGCAATTCTTAGCCATAGCCACTGATTTAATACAAGACAAACTTAGACACAATGTTCTAGACCAGAAGCAAGCTCTTAGAACAAATGGAGACAGAAAGACCACATAAACTCACCAGATAATACCACACAAAACAAGGATATGGGGATCCTAGTTTCTAAAAGTGTATATAGCAATTTTTGGTAAGATCGACTCAATTCAATGGAAAAAACAGGTACAGAACTACCACTTCTCCCTTAAATATCAAAACACAGGTCAGGAGCTGCCACCTCCCTCTGAGAATTTGGCAAAACGGGCAAGAGCTGCCACCTCTCCCTGAGAATTTGGCAAAACAGAGCACTATTTTCCAGGTTTTCTCTGAGCCTCAAAAAGGTCTGAATTTTACAGCTTATAGTGACTCACAGCTCTTTGAAAATACAATTACCTCTTCAAATGCCCGAATCCAGGCCTAAACTGCAGTTCACTTAAAGAGTTACTAAATGTGTTTCTTAACCAAACGATCAAGCAAAAATCTAAGAGATTCTCCATAATCAATTAACTGGTTTTACAAACAAATATGCCTAAGAAAACATGAGAAAGAGAACAACAAAAAATAAGCAAAGGTTCGTTTTCTGAGAGCACTCAACCGGTCAGTGTCGAAGGGACATGGAGTGGGAACACGTGGGTCCAGAAGATAGGACCTTTCTTTTGCCGGCTTCTGCTCTGCAGTCCAGGTCTCTTCGAAGTTGACTGGATTCATAGCTTCAGATCCTGCTCACAGCGCCATTGACTGTTGTAGGGGAAAAACATCACAAAGTTTAGTAAAGTAAAAAGAAAGTTTTATTTGGCATATATTCAAAAGGACAAAAGTGGGAAGTGGACAAGCATGCTGCCACAGCCGTGTCTGCTCGAGTCCATAGAATATCACAGAATAGGCAAGAATGGGAAAACGGACAAGCATACTGTCACAGCCATGTCTGCTCGAGTCCATAGAATATCACAGAATAGGCAAGAATGGGAAAACGGACAAGCATGCTGTCACAGCCATGTCTGCTCGAGTCCCTAATATGCGTACTTCTAATATTTGTGCTTTTTCTGTCTGTATGTTATACTATAAGTTATTCTATAGAAATAATGTTTTAAACCAGTAAGCTTAATATTCTCACCAGAAAACAGTAAAATTGCAACTTGGAGCTTTATTATCACATAGGCTATTACCAAGTTCATATTGAGGTTGAAACTGTATTCCCTTAAAGGTATCTCAACGGGATAAATAAATAATGGCAAATCATATTTTTTAAAATTAAGAATGAATATGAAAAGACATACTCAAGGAGCTTAAGAGGCTATTTAATGTAGTAGGTGGTGTTGAATTTAATTTTTATATATTAGTGAGGTAAATGCTAGAAAACCTCATCATTTAACATTTTAAAATTTCTGTGATCTTGCGATTCAAAATAAATTCTGATCATGTCACCTCTTTCTTAAAATTCTCTCATGTCTCCCCAGTATTACAGACAATTTATTTTTCTTACCATGGTCTTTCGTAATCTGGCTCTTGTCTCTCCTTATTTACTATCATTTTCTCCCTTGCTATCCTCATCCCAGATGTCCTGAGCTTCTTGCAATGTATGAACAACCACTCCTATTACATTTGCACTTAATGCTTTTCCTTCTTTCTCATTGTTCAAGTCTTAGCATAAGGGTCTTTTCCTTAGTATAGCTTCCCCTTGACTCTTAAATAAGACTATGGTGTCCTTCTTACCTTCTTATTCCAAAGAACAATTGTGATAGAACTTCCCTTATGCATTGTATGGGCTTAGCTATCTATTTCTTCAATCTCTGTTGTCTTTGAAAGCAGGTATTATATCAAACATGAATACATCTTTTAAAGCCCTGTCATTGGGATAGAGCATATAGAACATTCCCCAAATGTATTTATTGAATAGTGAATAAATGAATATATGAATGAATATAGTGCTAGTCTCTGGTCAGCAGTTAAGATAGTGGAGTTCCTAAATTGTGAAAGCAATTTTGGGAAATACCTCCTTTGAGGCCATATCCACAAATAGAAATCATAGGATAATAGTTTTTACTGGAATTACATGTTCTATAGGCTATTTTAAATGTGAATTTCTCTGATATCAACTTTGCTAGAGTTAGTCTGTCTTTCTTTTTTATATGTCTGGATTCAATACTTAAGTTTAGCTAGTGCTTTCACAAAAAATAGTTTTGACGTGGTTGTCAAGATTTGTCTAATCAGATTTTATTCTCCCTCAGGCAGCTTTTGGAATAGAAAGGCACAAACCTGCTTCATTTATCTTATTAGAATTGTCAAGGTCTCTCAAACCATGTTTTGGATGAGATATATCTTCTAGTTTTCTCTTTGCAACATCTTTTTCTCCTTCTTGCTCAAAATGCATATAACACACTTAGTGTATCCCTGGATAATAATTTCTCATAATTTTCTTGTTTAGTAAATGTATAATAGTGATTTTTAATATACCATGAGGGTTAGATCTCCCAAGTACCAGTGAGTGTTTTGATATTACATATCATATCCTAAGAGTTTAAAGTATTTCAGTGTCTATTTCTGCTTAAAAAGGTCCATTGGGGCTCATATTATGTTCATGCTCTTTCTCTACATTCCTCCCTCAGATGTATATACCTGTATCTACATTTATATCTCTAACTATCCATCTATATCTATATATTTTTTTTTTACCAAAAAAGGGGAGAAAAGTTATCATAAAAACTAAATTTTCCCAAATGTGCCATTAAATTTGAAGAGGCCAATCTTGGAAAAGTACTCAAGAAAATCTCAGAAGTGAGAACGGATGTTGTTTGGGGGAATGTATTCCTCTGATGCAGCCATAATCTACCAATCTTCCTTCTAAATCTAATTGTTTGTTTGGATTTTATTTCTTTCTAAAATAAGGTAATGAGATTTAGAGACTGAAGGGTAGAAATTTAATTGATGGTGCAATAAACAGCAGTCTAAAGTAAGCTTTCACAAGATGATACCAACACTCATTGGAAATTTCAACCATATTCAGAATGAATATAAATGGCTACCTTTTGTAATATTCGATGAAATTTAGTATCCTTTGAGGATTCCTTTCAATCAGTATTAAGCAAAAGATTCTTTTAAAAGAAGTGAAGATTAGCAATTATGTTTTGTGATTTCCCAGTACTGCTTTAACACTTCTCTTGTGGATTAGATGATGTATCTGTACACTTCAGGGTAAATTCACAAAATGTAATACAAACTGGCTTTTTCATTCGGGCAGAGTAAAGCAGATTTTTTTTATAGGCAAAAAATATATTTTAGTTCAACACCTGTACTCTTTTGCAGTAGAAAATACTGTCATTCTGTTGACAGTATAACTCTAATTCAGATAATATATTTGGTTATAGTATATCTCCAGTTGTTCATAACTTTCTCAAAATAAACATTAAAAAGTGATGAGAAGTTTATATTAATATGGTTCAAACTGTGTGACAACAAATGCTGTTGTCATGAAAACTCTGCCCAATTAAAAATTCCCGTGTTCCAATATATGGCACAATGTATCTTGAAACAAAATTGCACTGCACAGAATACTTTGGTAATTTCTTGAGATTTATTAATAGAGGATTTGACTATAGAAATTATTTTATTAGGGAATATAAGAGAATTAATTTATTCACTTGTATGATTTTTAGGTTGATTAAAATTTCTTAGGATTATTTATCTTGGTTTTAGTGTTTTCCTAGACATGGTCCATAAAAACCCATGTGATTGTCCATTTATATATAGGAAGAGTATAATCTAATATTATATTCATATTACTTATTATATAGATATTAAATTAATATTTTTATATTAATCTTTTGCTTGTTTTTTCAAATCATCTGATTATTTAAACAGAATTCACTTTAGGGGCATAGAAGTATAACTAAATATATTTTATGTACAATCATTTAATCAGATGCATTATTTAAATTTCAGTCTCTGAATCATTTTTTTTTTTCCATGTACCCTACCTTATTCTGATTTTCAGATTCTTTTTCAGAATCTCCTCCATCTTTAGAGCCAGATGGAACCTTATTCTTTTGCTTCATTAGACCACTTTTTACTTTGAACAGGAGCATTTAAAATGATTAAATGCTGCATGTCATTGTCTCATTTTACTTCAGATTTTCACGCCCATCCAATCTGTAAATGTGACTCATCTGTGAATTTGGCCAGTCTTGTTCAGCAGAGCTCATATGAAAGTGTTGATGTTCTTTGTGCTGGCTGCGGGAATGGCAATAGAACCTTTTGGACTAACCGTAATTTTTCTCCACATTAACATGATTTCCAGACACCCAGAATTATTAATTATTTTTCACGTGAGTCTATGTATATAGCCACAATTTGTTACTTGATAAATTTTAGTAGATACAATTATATGATAGTATTGCTTCCAAAAAATAAACACACAATCAGCAAAACTGCTTGCTAGCTTTGGGGTCTAAGCATTTATCTACTCTTCAGAGAAAATAGCATAGACAAAAACTTCAAGTTTTATCAGTTTAAATATTTTAGTTGTACCAATTACCGAAAGAGCATTCTGGCTATACTTCTTCCAAATTAAGCCAGAATATTCCTTAGAAGCAAGGATGGCAAGACTATGTCTCATATACTTTGGACACATTATTAGGAGGGATCAGTCCCTGGAGAAGGACATCATGCTTGGTAAAGTAGAGGGTCAGCAAAAAAAGGAAGACCCTCTAAGAGATGGATTGACACAGTGGCTGCAACAATGTGCTCAAGCATAACAAAGATTGTGAGCATGGCGCAGGAGACTATTTTGTTCTGTTGTACATAGGGTCACTATGAATCAGAACCAACTCAATGGCACCTAACAACAATTACCAAAAATGAACTAAGACACAGTAAATGACTTTAAAGAGTTACATTTGAAAGTTTAGATTGTAATTGTTTAAATTTAAACACATCAATTAAGAATTTAATTGAATTTTATTAATTTAATATAAACAGTATGGCTTTACTCCCTCCTTGCAGAAGTCTTCTGTAAGGCAAGAATGCAGTTACATACTTTTTACTAGGACCCATAGAATTTCCAGTGTATAGTATTAGACTAAAATGATAATTACAATGGGAATCCCATTTGTTTTTGTAATCCAGAAAATTTGCCGCTGTTCCTCAAATAAATATTATTTGGTATTCATCTAGCCACGATTCCTCATTTGGTTCTGTTATGTTACAATAACAAATCACCTCATGCATAAAGCTAGCTCAGTAGCATTTATGTTTAGTTATAATTTTTTGAAAGACTCCTTATTGTTTTCCTGATGTTTTATCATATGCATGTGGGGTACTGTTGGTTTGAGGAACAATGAAAAGCCAATATCACATTCCAGGATCTTGCTGCCTGTAGAATGGTTAACAATAGATAAAACACATGTATTCTTGACAATCTTTAAAAAGTACCTTGGAGAATTGATGTAGCATTATGCACTGTAAGCTTCAATGAAATTACAGAGAAAAGTGTGATTTTCACAGGTTTATTGTATCCAAAATGTATTGTACATTATTAAAAAATGACAAAGCTTTTTTATGTTGATATTTATGATATCCCTGACAATGAGACAATGCAATATGAAGAAAATCGGTACAGTTACATAGAAGAGGTGGACCCTGCTCACATGCTTACTATATAAAAATGTTAAGTGACGTCGAGTTGGCTCTGACTCATAGCGACCCTATGTACAACAAAACAAAACACTAACCAGTTCCGCACCATCCTCATAATTATTTTTATGCTTGAGCCCATTGTTGCAGCCACTGTGACAATCCAGCTCTTTGAGGGTCTTCTTTTTCGTTCACCTTCTGTTTTACCAAGCATCATGTCCTTCCCCAGAGACCGCTGTCTCCTGATAACAAACATGTCCAAAGTATGTGAGATGTAGTCTCACCATCTTCACTTCCAAGGAGCACTCTGGCAGTATTTCTTCCAAGACAGATTTGTTCCTTCTTCTGGCAGTCTATGGTAGAGTCAGTATTCTTCACTAATACCATAATTCAAAGGCATCAATTCTTCTTGATCTTCCTTATTCATTGTCCAGCTTTTGCATGCATATGAGGTGATTGAAAATATCATGGCTTGGGTCAGGCACACCTTAGTCCTTAAAGTGACATCTTTGTTTTTTAACACTTTAAAGAGATCTTTTGCAGCAGATTTGCCAATGCAATGGGTCCTTTAATTTCTTGACTGTAGCTTCCATAGGCATTGACTGTGGGTCCAAGTAAAATGAAATCCTTAACAACTTCAATATTTTTTCTGTGTGTCATGATGTTGCTTATGGTCCAGTTGTGAGGATTTTTGTTTTCTTTATGTTGAAGTGTAATCCATACTGAAGGCTATAGTCTTTGATCTTCATCAGTAAGTACTTCAAGTCCTCTTCACTTTCAGCAAGCAAGGTTGTGTCATCTGCATATTGCAGGTTGTTAATGAGTCTTCTTCCAATCCTGACGCCACATTCGTCTTGGTATAGTCCAGTTTCTCGGATTATTTGCTCAACATAGAGATTGAATAAGTATGGTAAAAGGATGCAACCCTCACACACACCTTTCTTGATTTTAAACCATACAGTATCCCGTTGCTCTGTTAGAACGACTGCCTCTTTGTCAATGTACAGATTCCTCATGAGCGCAATGAAATATTCTACAATTTCCATTCTTCACAATGTTATCCATAATTTGTTATGATCCACAGAGTTGAATGCCTTTGCAATAAAACACAGGTAAACGTCTTTCTGATATTCTCTGATTTCAGCCAAGATCTATCTGATATCAGCAATGATAGTCCTCATTCCACATCCTCTTCTGGATCTGGTTTGAATTTCTGGCAGTTCTCTGTTGATATACTGCTGCAACCACTTTTGAATGATCTTCAGCAAAATTTTACTTACATGTGATAGTAATCATATTGTTTAGTAATTTCTGCATTCTCTTGGATCACCTTTCTTTGGAATGGGCACAAATATGGATCTCTTCCATTTGGTTGGCCAGGTAGCTGTCTTCCAAATTTCTTGGCATAGACTTAGTGAGCACCTCCAGCGCTGTATCCGTTTATTGAAACATCGCAATTGGTATTCCCTCAATTCCTGGAGGCTTGTGTTTCACTGTTGCCTTCAGTCTACCTTGGACTTCTTCCTTCAATACCATTGGTTCTTGATCATATGATACCTTCTGAAATTGTTGACTGTTAACCAATTCTTTTTGGTACAGTGACTGTGCATTTCTTCCATCTGCTTTTCATGCTTCCTGTATTGTTCAATATTTTGCCCATAGAATACTTCAAAATTGCAACTCAAGGCTTGAATGTTTTCAGTTTGAGAAATGCTGAACGTGTTCTTCCCTTTTGATTTTCTAGTTGCAGGTCTTTGCACATTTTATTATAATATTTTACATTGTCTTCTTGAGCTGCCCTTTAAAATCTTCTGTTCAGCTCTTTTACTTCATCATTTGTTCCTTTCACTTTAGCTACTCTATTTTCAAGAGTAAGTTTCAGAGTCTCTTCTGACATTCGTTTTGGTCTTTTCTTTCTTTCTTGTCTTTTTAATGACCTTTCGCTTTCTTCATGTATGATGTCCTTGATGTCTTCCCACAACTAGTCTGGTCTTAGGTCATTAGTGTTCAATGTGTCATATCTATTCTTGAGATGGTCTCTAAATTCTGATGAGATATACTCAAGGTCATATTTTAATTTTCTTCAGTTTCAACTTGAACTTCCGTAGGAACAATTGTTGGTTTGTTCTGCAGTCGGGCCTTGGCCTATTTTTTAAGGATGATATTGAGCTTTTTCATAATCTCTTTCCACAGATGTAGTCGACTTGATTCCTGTGTTTCCCATCCAGTGAGGTCCATGTGTATAGTCGCCATTTATGTTGTTGAAAAAAAGGTATTTGCAATGAAGAAGTCATTGAACTTGCAAAATTCTGTCATGTGATCTCCAGTGTAGTTTCTATCACCAGGCCATATTGTCCAATTTTTGCATTCCAATCACTAATAATTATCAATGCATCTTGATTGCATATTTGATCCATTTCAGACTGTAAAAGTTGGTAAAAATCTCCAGTTTCCTCATTTTGGGCCTTAGTGGCTGGTGCATAAATTTTAATAATAGTTGTATTAACTGGTCTTACTTGTGCGCATATGGCTATTATTCTATTACTGACAGTATTGTACTTCAGAATAGATCTTGAAATTTTTTTTTTGACAGTGAATGCAATGCCATTCCTTGTCAATTTGCCATTCCCAACTTAGAAGACCATATGATTATCTGATTCAAAATGGGCCATACCAGTCCATTTCAGCTCACTAATGCTTAGGATATCAATCTTTAAGTGTACTATTTCATTTTGATGACTTCTAATTTTCCTAGATTCCTAATCCATACAGTCTACCTTCTGATCATTAATGGATATTTGCAGATGTTTCTTCTCATTTTGAGTTGTGCCACATCAGCAAATGGAAGTCCCCAAAGCTTGACTCAATCCACATCATTAAGGTTGACTGCACAGTGGAGCTCATCTTCTGCACTATTTCAGCCAATGTTCTGCTTCTATTCATAAGGTTTTCATTGGCCAATTTTTTTTCAGAATTAGACTGCCAGGTCCCTCTTCCTAGTCTGTCTCAGTCTGGAAGCTCTGCTGAAACCTGTCTACCAAGGGTGACCCTGCTGGTATTTGAAAAGCTTCCAGTATCACAGCAACAGCAAGCTACCACAATATGACAAACAATCAGATGTGTAGTAGGATAAAAATGTAGGACAAAAAAGCTTATTAATTGGGAAGTGGACTCGTATAGCAGGATCTCTCAGGCTGCTGTGCAGAACAATTTTCTAGACTGTTTCTTGTATTGGTGTTTCTTTTAATTTTGCCAGAATTTGCATTTATGACAGCCACCCCATTAAACACACCTGAGTTGGCACCTTCAACTACAATATGGTACTTCTGCTTACCATCAGAACTACCACTTGTCCTGTACAGTGGCCCACCTGATCCCTGAGTATAGAGCAACTCCTTGGCATAAAAATGGCCTTCTCAGCCTTTACTTATAACAAAGGAATAGGGAGGGAGGACACAGGCTGGCAAAACACAATGAAGAAAAGATTATTTCTGTGCATTTGCCAAGAAGAAACCCCAAAAGGATTATGTTGGCATTAAGTATAATATTTGAGAGTAAAGTTACAGCATGGTAAATAGGAGCATGAATTTTAGTGAAGAAGGGAAGTATTTTTAGAAGATTATTAGCAGCTGATACAAACTATATTTTACTTTCTTTTGTGAGATGCATAAGTTATTTCAAAGGGAAATAAAGACAGATAAAAGATTGATATGTAACTTCTGTATGCTCACTAAACTACATTTCTCCTATCTCCTGGGCTCCTGGCTAGACAACATTTCCTAGGGTCCCTTGCACTTAGGTTTGGCGGTGTGACAGAATTCAGGTCAATGGAGTACGTGGGCAGAAGTAATGATTATCATTTTTAGGTCTGGCTCATAAAAACAACCATGTGATTGTCCATGCTCTTTCTTTTCCAATCTGCTAGCCTAATGCAGAGAATCCAGTAGAAGGCACTGAGGCCCTAGGAGATGGCTGAGCCACAGATAGCAGAAGCCTGCATTCATGAATGACTTCTTTGAGTTCATCTGCCATCCTCTCCATTTCCAAACTCTATGCTGCACCACCACTTGGACTTCATGTGACCAAGAAATAAACTTCTATTGATTTAAGTCACTGAAATTTAGAGATTGTTACTTACAGCAATTTGCCTACATTGACCAATACTACAGCAAGCAAGCAAGCAAGTGAGCAAGCAAGAAAGACAGAAAGCGATAAGAAAAGATAGAAAGAAAGGAATGAAGGAATTGAGAGAGAAATTCAGGCAAACCTTTTGTATATTCCAACTGATAAGAATCTAGCCTGAAGTAAAAATTTCTTAATAGTTTCAAGTTCAATACAAGCGGTAGATTTCATGAATATTAAACATATACCATTTGATATGTTACTTAGTAAATTGTTATTTGCTGTAATAATGTGATTTTAACAGAGTTTTCATATTAAGTATAATTTTATCATTTTCAACATGAGTTACTGAAAACCCATTTTACCAATAAGAAAATCTTCTTCCACCAACTAACAGTGCTCCCTGGAATAGCTCAGAATACATCTTCACCCTATGCAAAGTGGCAGTGTTTGAATGGCAAGGTTCATATTTATAAAGTTTGAGTGTGAGAATAAGAAAAAGAGTCTAAAGGCAGTTGAGTAACAGTATGCGGAGTGCTCTAACAAAAATGTAGATATTATATTTTCTGATCTGGAAGAAACTTGAATTTAATAGTGAAATATGGCCTGAGAATGACACAAGAATGTATGAAAGTTCTAGTTGCACTATATCCTCATCAGCACTTGGTATTGTCAAGATGTTTTTCTTATTCTAATGGGTGTGCAGTGACATTTCATTGAGTTTTAAAGACGAATGATTTTTAGTATCTTGTCATGTACTTATTTTGCCATTTGTATATCTTGTTTGGTTAAGTATCTGTTCAAATCTTTTTACTTATTTTTTATTGAGTTTTATTTTATTTTATTTTTTTAATTTGGGGAATTTATCTGTTCCCAGTACTAGTCATTGTCATATATATATTTGCAAATATTTTCTCCCAGTCTATGGCTTCTGCTTTTATTTCAGCATCTTTTGAAGAGCAGAAATTTTCATCTTGATTAGGTCCAATTTATTATTTTTTATAATTAGGTTTTTTATATCCTTTCTACAAAATCTTTGCCAAGGGCAATGTCACAAAAACATTTTCCTTTGTTTCTTTCAAGAAGTTTATAGTTTTACATTTATGTCTACATCAATTTTTGATATATGCTAGAAGGTATGACAACATAGGACCACCACTTGATGTCAGTTTGTCATACTGTGGTGGCTTGCATGTTGCTGTGATTCTGGAAGCTATGACACCAGTATTTTGAATGCCAGCAGGGTCACCCCTGGCGGACAGGTTTCAGTGGACCTTCCAGACTAAGACAGACTATGAAGAAGGACCCGGGGATTCACTTCTAAAAAAAGTGTCCAGTGAAAACTTTATGAATAGCAGCAGAACATTGTCTGATATAGTGCCAGAGGATGAGCCCCTCAGGTGGGAAGGCACTCAAAATATGACTGGGGAAGAGCTGCCTCCTCAAAGTAGAGTCAACCTTAATGATGTGGATGGAGTCAAGCTTTCAGGACCTTCATTTGCTGATGTGGCATGACTTAAAATGAAAAGAATCAGCCAAAAACATCTATTAGTAATTGGAATGTGGAATGTACAAAGTATGAATCTAGGAAAACTGGAATTGTCAAAAATGAAATGGAACACTTAAAGATTGATACCCTAGGCATTAGTGAGCTGCAGTGAACTGGTATCGGCCATTTTGGATCAGAAAAACATATGGTCTACTATGCCAAGAATGACAGATTGAAGAGGAACTGTGTCACATTCATTGTCAAAAATAACATTTCAAGATCTATTCTGAAATACAATGCCGTCAGCGAGAGAATAATATCCATACACCTTCAAGGAAGACCAGTTAACATGACTATTATTCAAATTTACACACCAACTACTAATGATAAAGATGAAAATACTGAAGATTTTTACCAACATCTGCAGTCTGAAATTGATGAAACATGCGAGCAAGATGCATTGATAATTACTGGTAATTAGCATGTCAAAGTTGGAAACAAGAAGGATCACAGTTGGAAAATATGGCCTTAGTGATAGAAATGACACTGGAGATCACATGGTAGAATTTTGCAAGATGAATGACATATTCATTGAACATACCTTTTTTCAACAAATAAACAGCAGCTATACACGTAGACCTTGCCAGATGAAATGCACAGGAATCAAATCACGTACATCTATGGAAAGAGACAGTAGAGAAGCTCGATATCATCAGTCAGAACAATGCCAGGGGCTGACTTCAGAACAGACCATCAATTGCTCATATGAAAGTTCAAGTTGAAGCTGAAGAAAAATAAAACAAGTTCATGAGAGCCAAAGTACAACCTAGAGTATATCCCACCTATATTTACAGACCATCTCAAGAACAGATTAGATGCACTGAACGCAAATGATCGAAGAACAGATGACTTGTGGGATCACATTAAGGGTATCATATATGAAAAAAGCGAAAGGTCATTAAAAAGACAAGAAAGAAGGAAAAGACCAAAATGGATGTCAGAAGAGACCCAAACTTGCTCTTGAAAATAGAGTAGCTAAAGCTAATAGAAGAAATGATGAATAAAAGAGCTGGAGAGAAGATTTCAAAGAGTAGCTCAAGAAGACAAAGTAAAGTATTATAATGAAATGTGCAAAGACCTGGAGTTAGAAAACCAAAAAGGAAGAACATGCTGGGCATTTCTCAAGCTGAAATATCTGAAGAAAAAATTCAAGCCTCAAGCTGCAATATTGAAGAATTGTATGGGCAAAATATTGAACAATGCAGGAAGCATCAAAAGAAGATGGAAGAAATACACAGAGTCACTGTACCAAAAAGAATCGGTCGACATTCAACCATTTCAGAAGATAGTATTTGGTCAAAAATTGATGGTATTGAAGGAAGAAATCCAAGGTGAACTGAAGGCGTTGGGAAAAAATAAGGCTTCAGGAACTGGGAGAATACCAGTTGAGATGTTTCAACAAATGGATGCAATGCTGGAAGCGCTCACTCCTCATTGCCAAGAAATTGGTAAGACAGCTAGCTGGCCAACCATCTGGAAGAGATATTTGTGTCCATTCCAAAGAAAGGTGGTCCAACAGAATGTGAAAATTATAGACAACATTATTAATATAACATGCAAGTAAAATTTTGCTGAAGATAATTCAAAAACAGTTGTAACAGTACATCAGCAAGGAACTTCCAGAAATTCAAGCCACATTCAGAAGAGGACATGGAAAAAGGGATATTATTGATAATGTTAGATGGATCTCAGCTAAAAGTGGAGAATACCAGAAATGTGTCTGCCTGTGTTTTATTAACTATGCAAAGACATTTGATTGTTTGGATCATAACAAATTATGGGTAACATTGCAAAGAATGAGAATTCCAGAACACTTATGTGCTCATGAGGAACCTGTAAATAACCAAGAAGCAGTTGTTCGAACAGAACAAGAGGATACTGTGTGGTTTAAAATTAAGAAATGAGTATCAGGCTTGTATCTTTTCACCATACTTATTCAATCTCTATGCTGAGCAAATAATTCAAAAAGCTGGGCTATATGAAGAAGAATGCGGTATCAGGATTGGAGGAAGACTCATTAACAACCTGCGATATGCAAATGACACAACCTTGCTTTTGGAAAATGAGGAGGACTTAAAGCATCTACTGATGAAGACCAAAGGCTGCAGCTTTCAGTACTGATTACACATTAACATAAAATCCCAAAATCCATTGCTGTCAAGTCAATTCTGACTCATAGTGACCTTATAGGACAGAGTAGAACTGCCCCATAGGGTTTCCTAGGATTGCCTGGTGGATTTGAACTGCTGACATTTTAGTTAGCAGCTGTAGCTCTTAACCACTATGCCATCAAGGTTTCCCGTCAACATAAAGAAAACAAAAATCCTTACAACTGGACCAATAAGCAACATCATGATACATGGAGAAAATATTGAAGTTGTCAAGGATTTCATTTTACTTAGATCCACAATCAATGCCCATGGAAGCAGTGGTCAAGAATTCAAATGATGTATTGCACTGGGCAAATCTGCTGCAAAAGACCTCTTTAAAGTGTTAAAAAGCAAAGATGTCACTTTGAGGACTAAGGTGCAATCAACCCAAGCTGCGGTATTTTCAATCTCCTCATATGCATGTGAAAGCTGGACAATGGATAAGGAAGACCTAAGGAAAACTGAGGAGCCCCGGTGGCACACTGGTTAAGAGGTCTGCTGCTAACCAAAAGATTGGAAGTTTGAATCCACCAGCCCCTCCTTGGAAACCCTATGGGACAGTTCTACTCTGTCCTATATGGTCGACTAGACAACAGGTTTGATTTGGTTTTGGTTTAAAAAGAATGGCTACCATTGAATTATGGTATTAGCAAAGAATGTTGAATATACCATGGACTGCCAGAAAAATGAACAAATCTGTCTTGGAAGAAGTACAATGAAAATGATCCTTTGAAGGAAGGATGGCTAGATTTTGTCTTAAGTAGTTTGGACATGTTTTCAGGGGGACCAATACCTGGAGAAGGGTATCATGCTTGGTAAAGCAGAGGGTCAGCGAACAAGAGGAAGTCCCTCAACTAGATGGATTGATGCAGTTGTTCCAACAATGGGCTGAAACATTACAATGATCGTGAGGATGGCACAGGAGTAGGCATTATTTCATACTGTTGTATATAGGGTTGCTACGAGTTGGAACTGACCTGGTGGAACCTAACAGTGATAAGGAGGTATGAGTCATGATTGGATTTTGAAGGAAAAAACAGTATGTTCTGTTTAATAATTTTCTTTTACATTTCTTGTACAACATGGAAAGAATAACACCTTATACATTAAAACTGTGTGGAAGCAACTTGAAATCAATGAACTTATTATCAGTATCAGTGATCCATTTGCATTCTTTGCATACTGTTTTTCTGTTTCCTTTTATACATATAAAAACAGAAGGCATTTTATTAACTATAAATTTAATAATGTCCTAACTCGCTTATATATACTTCCAAACAAATTTCTTCACAGTTATATTAAAACTGGTTTGACTCTAAACTTTTGTTTTGCACTAATAATATTTTCTTAAATCCTTTGATTGTGGGTTAGCATTAAGAATATATATATATATATATATATATATATATATATATATATATATATATATATATATATATATATATATATATATATTTGGCTCTAAATTTTTTTTTTACTCTGAATTTTTTTACTCTGCTTTGGAAGTATTACAAACATAGGCCTAAGGAAGAAGATGTGTGAGCTAACTCTGAAATTGACACTTCTAATTTGTGCTTGGGCAGGTCATTAAACTCTGTGAATTTTCTAATAAGCAAAATGGTGATGTTGAAAAGAAGAAATGTGCCACTGTATATGAAAATGTCTTAAAGGGTATAAATGCTATAACAATAACAACAACAACAGTAATAGTATTCTTGTTATACTCTAACCTCTAAGTCATTCTAAGCATTTCTACTAGAATAATTTTCTGGGTTGAAGCTTTATGTTATTCTATAATTCTAAGTAGTGGAACTTTGACATTTTCTTAAGGAAGTTGTCTTAGTTAACTAGTGTTGCCAGAATAGAAATACCACAACTGTGTGGCTTTAAAGAACAGAAATTAATTTTCTAACAGTTCTGCAGGCTAGCAATCCAAATCAAGGCATCAGCTGTAGGGGCGGGTCCTTTCTTGTTGGTAGCCCCAAGAGTTCCCTGGAGTTCCTTGGCATCAAACTTTCCCCTGTGTGTGTGTCTGTGTCTATTCTGCTTTTTGTCACTCAAAAGTGATTAGGTTTGGAACCCATTTTACTCTGGTGTGACCTCATTAACGTAAGAAAAACCCTGTTTACAAATAGGATTACATCCACAGGTACAGGGGCCAGGATTTCACCACATATTTGGGGGGACAGAATTCAATCCATAAAAGAAATCAAGAGAGTGAAATTTCCAGTATAATTAATGAAGTTGAAGAGAATTATATGATTGTGGGAAGGAGTGTAATGAATATTTTGAAAGATTTACTGATATTTCCTATTAACTGCTTTATAATTTATGTGTGTATTTGTTTAGATATGAGTTAATGTGTTTAGAAATGTTCTGAAAACCTTCGGTAAAGAGTAAAACATAAGTGCAAAATATTGTTGTCTTTCTGTTGATTGTTTTAGAATTATGCACAGCTTGAGAAAATATGTATCTTGTCAAGACATTTTATCCTAACTTAGTTTTGATTTTCTACATCCTGATTTGATTGATATTGAAAAAAAAATCTCCATCTCAACAATAGTTCTTTGAAGATAACATAGGCTGGAAAAAATAGAACAATAGTTTATCAGAAAGTGTTATATTCCCAGTTGAGAAGCAATTTGTAATGGTACACATCAATATTTCAGTCACCTCAAATATCACATTGAAAACTGCTTGTGAGATCGATGCCTGTTGAAAGAATCTAGTAACCCCTTTGTGAGCAAGTCATCATTTCCTACACATATTTTAAGATATTATGCCATGGAAACTTGTGTCTGGTGTCCACAAAATTCCTGTGTCTATGGATTTTATGTCAAATGAAGGTAACATTGATGTTGTTGTAGTATAATAGAATAATGTCCATTAGCAAGAAAAGCAAGGATAGAATGAAAATAATCCATTGGCATATGTAAAATAAAGTGACTTTCTTAAAAAATAATTCCCAGATTTTAGTTTACACATTTCTCTTGTTTATTCCTTATAATGTCTTCACATTGTTGTTTAGTTTTTTTAATTTTTCACTTTTTCCCACCACTCTTACTCTCTCTTGTGTTAAGAAGGCATGGCCCATATTTTATGCTTGCATCCTACACTACATAATCAGCTCTCATTAAGTATTTTTAAAGCAGCTGTTTTCTATATTGTTGGTAAAGAAATGAAGCTGTAAGTTTTTTAGAAAGTGTTAAGGTATTTTATAGAATTTAAAGGTAAGCCATATTGATAATCTCTATATTGAACTGCTGAGAGCAAAAAAAAAAAAAAAAAAAAGATCAAAGGCAATCTTACTCAGCTGCTATTGAGGTTTTTAGATTCACAGTTTGATCTCATTTGCTTTATTCTTTATGTTTTGCAAAGGTTCCACAATTATTTGTGTTGATCCATTTCAAAGACTGATGCATCTTTCCTTTTTGCATTCTAAAAATCAAAGATGATCTAACTTTTCCTAAGATTGCCACCCTATCTGGATACAGAACTCCTTAGGGTGTTTTATATTAAAAAGGAGGGTTGATACCCATTTCTCACAAGCAGAAGACCAAAGAAATAAAACACATTATTTAAATGGAGAGAAGAGTTAGGCTTTGTTAAGGACTTTGCTCCATTGAACTAAAAGCTAAGAGAATTGGGTACTTGTCTCACACCAGAAACTAATAATTTTAAAATGCTTTAAAATTTTAACGAGCTTTGGTCTACTTTACAATAAGGGAGGGATGACGAAGGGAACTGTCTACTTCCTGGTTCTGTAGATCTATTTAATGTTCTACTTGTCTCCTTAAATATCTTCTTGATTAGATGCCGTTTAGTCGGTTTTGACTCATAGCAACCCTATGTACAACAGAACAAAACACTGCCTTGTCCTTTGCCATCCTCACAATCGTTGCTATGTTTGAGCCCATTGTTGTTAATCCATCTCACTGATGGTCTTCCTCTTATTCGCTGACCCTCTACTCTACTAAGGATGATGTCCTTCTCACGGGGCTGGTCTCTCCTGATAACATGTCCAAAGTACTTGAGACCAAGACACACCATCCTCACTTCTCAGTAGCATTCTGGCTGTACTTTTTCCAAGAGAGATTTGTTCGCTCCTACTCAAATATACTTCCAGGAAAACATGTCTTCATATCCCAGAAGTAAAGCTGTGCCCTCAATGGACTTACATTATTTATTACATCATTACATATTTATTGAGCACTTAATAAAAGCCAGGTGATATCTTAGACTTTTAGGAGATGGAGATTCAGAGTTCATAGTCTGGACAGGAGAGTCAGGCAAACCAGTGATCACAACACAGTGAAGTAATTACTGTAAAATAGCATCCCCATGATGTCAATAACATGGTGAGTTCTATCCTGGTATGATTAAGTTTGAGATGCACTATAATGTCTAGTTCACAAGTGGAGATTTCTATCTGTAGTTCCAGTGATAGCCTGGGTTATCTACAGAGATTTGGAATTCATCAGCATGTGGTTCTAGACATAGGAAAGAAAGGAATTACCCAGAGCGAATGAATAAAGTGAGAGAACAGAGCAACTGAAGATGGAATCCTGGGAATTTAAGAGAATAATGGAAAAGGAGAAACAGAGATGGAAACATAGAAACTGAGTAATAATGATCAGAAAGATGGGGAAGAACCATGAACATAAATGTTACTGAAGAGGAGGAATGAGAGGGATAGGTGGAGTGAGGAGGATGCATGGGAGAGGTAATCAACTAAAGCAAATGATGTAGAAGTCAATTAGGATGCACTCTGAAATGCGATCAAGGGAATTATCACTTGAAATGGTGTGTGTAGGCTTAAAATAAAAAGTTATGAAGGTAGCAAGGACTGTAAAGCGATACAAGAAAGAGAAAGAAACGTGTATACCCATGGGAAAAACACCTACATTGAAGATATAGACAAAGGCCAATGAAGCACAATTACAAAAGATGATAGAGAAATAGGCCAAGAATACATGAAGAACTATTACAGATATTAAATAAGGAGGAAAAAGAAGGAAGTGGATAACTGTATCAATACTTCTGAAAAGTGGAACCATAATGAAAATAATTCATTGGATTTGGCAATTGTTGTTGTTAGTTGCCATTGAATTGGCTCTGACTCATGGTGACATTATGTATAACAGAATGAAATGTTGCCCAATCCTGTGCCATCTTCATGATCATTGATATGTTTGAGTCCATTGTTGTGGCTACTGCGTCAGTCCATCTCATTGATGGTTTTCCCTGTTTTCTCTGATCCTCTACTTCACCAAACATGATGTCCTTTTCTAGCAATTGGTCTTTCTTAATGAAGCGTCCAAAGTAAGCAAGTCAAAATCTCACCATTCTTGCTTCTAAGGAGCATTCTGGTTGTATGTCTTATAATACTGATATGTTTGTTCTTCTGGCAGTCCACAGTATATTCAATGATCTTCTCCAACACCACGATTTAAATACATCAATTCTTCTGTCATCCATACAAGTTTACTAATTTGGCAATTCCTGTTGTTGTTGAATTGATTCCGACTCATAACGACCCTAGAAACCAAAAAGCCCATCCATCACTGTAGAGTCAATTCCAACTCATACAGTTCCCCATAATTTGACAATTAAGTGGATTTCAATTATATATCGAACTGTGTAATTATTTGGCTAATGTCTACTTTCTCCCCTAGGTGAAAAACCCTACAAGGACATGGTGCAAATCCATTTTGTTTAAGGTCGATGGAAGGAGTTCTAAAATGGAAGAGGCTTGGGCATAAGGATGGGCAATGGGAAAATAATTTAGTAGAAAGGAAGAGGTTGAAGGCAGAGAAAAAGAATGACTAATCAAGCAATGCCCTGAGGACAGAGAGGAAGATGGGATTTAGTGAATTGTTAGAGGGAGTAGCCTGAGACATGAGGAGGGATCTTTTTGTATTTATTTTACTATTTTAAATGATATTCTTTAGTTTTATTCAGCCTTGATTTTTTTTTTTTTTTTGGTCAATAGGATGAACCTTACATGTCATAATACTGATTGACTATGAGATTGGAAAATCCAATTGGTCAGCTGAAAATATAGTTCTGCACATTTCAAAATAAATTTAGATCCTTTTGCCTATATCCTGGAAGCATGTTAGTTTTTGTTTTTCTGTTTTTTGTTTTTTTCCCTGAGCAGGTCAATTCAATATCTTCAAAATCAAGCACACACTATAACTACTTTGAAGTTTAATTCTTAATGTCAGTGGGATAAATTTAAAGCTTAGAATATCAGTGTTTAAGCCATTTAAAAATGTCCTTCCGGTCTACGTCGCTTGTTCTACAACTGAAGAAACATATACTAGGAATGTGATGTTTATTTTCTTCTGATGCACAACCATTCAGATGAAACGCCAGCTTTGCCATCTTCAGCAATGAAATATGATGAGACTATGAATAATATGAAGTTGTGATTGTATATTAGCCTCATATTAATCATTCTCTTAATGTAATGTTTGCACTAATTTTTCCATTAATGTTTTGTTTCATGAAACCAAATCTGATCACCTAGAAAATATTTATCTTTAAATGAATACAGAGCGATTTTTATATTGTAGATATGTAACTTCCTAAATTAATAAAAAACTGCTCTGATGAGTACATCAAAGAATTGAACTCTAGCCTGTCCCATTTAAAAGAGAATAGCTTATTCTTTCAATTCCACATAATTTCATATCTGAAAACACTTTATAGGGTCCTGGAGTGGTAGATGCGTCTATAGTGTTTTTAACCTGAGCTTATAAAGAAAAAGCCCTACTATTTAACAGATACAATAGATTGGATTGAGATGGTGCAAATCGTCTTTTAAGTGAAGAATACTTGTGGCCCTTAAATATGTGGATGGGAATAGGTAGTGAATATTTGGCCTAAGTCCCCACAGCATTCTTTTTTTTTTTTAAGTTGGCATTTCAAAGGGCTTGAAACTTCTAAAAATAATATACTGACAGTCATATATTTGCCTGCAGTAATGATCTCATTGAAAAGTGATTTAAGTTGACACACAGAGCTCCTCAGCATAGTCACAAATAGGCTGTTTTTGGGTTATCAATTTCCTGGTGAAATAATTACAGTAACAGCCAAAGAGTCCTTTCTTATCCCTTCTTTTAGAAGAATGAAGCATATTTTATTGAAGTCATGTACATAGCTGTGATTTGAATGGCAATATTTCTCTTAACATCTGTGCGGGCTGATTCTCCTGACCTTTGCTCTAGCACAATTGAGTTCAACACTCTGGACTGTTACTATATTTAAGATAGCATGCATAATGGTGTTATTCAGCTGAGTAAGATGTGGTGCCTGCCCAGTAGGGACTCACAATCCAGTGACAGGGGCAGACTCACATGTAAACAACTCTTACATAAGGCTAGCTGTGATTAAGGGCACTAGGAGTGCAGTAGGAGCCCTGGTGGTGCAGTGGTTAAAGCACTTGGCTGCTAACAGAAAAGTCGGCGGTTCGAACTCACCCGGCGCTCCGTGGGAGAAAGATGCGGCAGTCGACTTTGGGGAAGATTTACAGTAATAGAGGGTTCCTATGTTTCTCCCTTTGTCTGGACCACTGCCTCAAGCAGTCAGTGTTCTTGGCCAGTATAATGCATGCAAGGTCTTCATTATCTTACATCCTGGTTTCTGTGACCCTGATTGAAATCACTAAACCTGGTCTTGAATCTTGACTATACATTGCTTGGTGAGTAGCTTAGATGGCTTCTCTCGGGTTTATGTCCTGGCTCTGAGTAACCCTGCCATAACAGTTCAGGAAGAAGGGGCCAAACTTATTCCACCAATATGGCAGACACAAAGAATGAGGAAAAAAAATTCCCAAAACATGCTGTGAGAAAAGATTGCTAATTTGTTTTTCCCTCAATTATATACTCCTTGGGAGGAAGACTGCAGATTGTCCAGTCAAGGGGTAGATCTTCCATGAGTTAGATGAAGAATAAGTCTTTACTCTTGCGTCTTTAACCTTTAGTCATAGGCTGAACAGAAAATCTCTAAAGATTATCTCACCACTCTCAGATATAGATGACTGAGAAGAGTTCACTAGTAGGAAACGTCTTTTTTTCTGATACACAGAATAGAATCTGGCTTAGGAATACTTTTCTCTAGCATACATCATAAACTGCTCTGTCTAAACCTTGGAATATCATTGTGTTAAAAGTACGTATAGAACTGTAAGATTCCTTTTAAAAAGAATTAGAAGCAAAATGAAAAGAAAGAAGAAATAAACATACAACCACTGGGATTAACATTGTTCCCGTACTTTAATAATAAAATTTGACTCTGAGTATTCTGGAAATCAGGACTCAAATAAAGCAAGGTATTAGAAAAGAATAAATATATTAATTGCCTAAGGGACACATTGTATTTCTGGACATATATTAAAATATTTCCAATGTGGAACATTATATAGGGAGCAATGGTCCTTCACAAACAATTTTATAGCAAATGAAAAAGCTGCTTTCACATGGCAATTTTTGGATAAAAGTTTACAGCAGCAAGTATAATAAAGTCAAAGTGCTCTTGAAGCAAAAATCAAATTATCAGAACCTTGAAATAACTGTTTTTACACTTTCCATTTCTAAGACGGATTATATTATCTGAACACAAAATAATATGAAACCCCTGTTGACCACCACATGTTGTTTTTGTTGTTGTTAGTTTCCCTCCAGTTGATTCCAACACATGGCTTCCCCGTGTGTGCAGAGTAGAACTGCTCCACAAGGTTTCCAAGGCCGTGACCTTTTGGAAGCAGATCACCATCACATACACTCCTAAAAATTCATCAGTTTTAAAAACATATTCTGTGTTTATGTCTTAGTCATCTAGTGATGCTATAACAGCAATACCACAAGAGGATGGCTTTAACAAAGAGAAATTTATTTTCTCACAGTCTAGTAGGCCGAAAAACCAAATTGAGGGCATCAGCTCCAGGGGAAGGCTTTCTCTCTCTGTCGGCTCTAGAGGAAGGTTCTTGCATCAATCTTCCCTTGGACTAGGAGCTTGTCTGTGCAGGAACCCTGGGTCCAAAGGATGCCCTCTGCTCCCAGCACTGCTTTCTTGGTGGTATGAGGTCCCCCACTCTCTGCTTGCTTCCCTTTCCTTTTATCTCTTGTAAGATAAAATGTGGTGAATGCCACACCATAGGGAAACTCCCTTTACATTGGATCAAGGATGTGACCTTAGTAAAGGTATTACAATCCCACCCTAATCCTGTATATCATAAAATTACACTTACAAAATGGAGGACAACCACACAATACTGGGAATCATGGTCTAACCAAGTTGACACATATTTTGGGGGGACACAATTCAATCCATGACAATTTAATAGAGAATTACTCTATCTTGAAGTTTCTTACCCAATAGATTTATTGCTCTTAAAATTTTAAGTCATGTTACCAATGTTTAAAGGCCTGCAGCAGGATCAAATCCCAGTTGCTTAAAATAGAAAGCTGTTCATTTACACACCCTATACTGCCTTTGTTCCTTTTCCTGTCTCATTTCCTCATTCTCCCACCAGTGATTCTTGGAATCATATTCCAAATGAGCTACTCATACTCAAATCCTAGTCTCAGGGTCTGCTTTTGAGAGAAGTCAACCTAAGGCGATTATTAAAGACAGAATACATTATACTTGCCAAAATATGTCCTGTGTAAGGAAGAATATGTAGAATAATATAATTGAGATGGCTTTTTCAGAATAAAACTCAAAAGGAATTTGTAGTATCAATTATTTGAGGTTTATTTTCTATGAATACCAAGTTGTATCTTGGCTCTTGTTTTTTTGCTATTTTATCTATAGATCTGGTTTCTTTATATTTTCTCTTCTTAGTTATCTCAGTTCTGGGAAAACGGGTCTGTATTGCCATCACCATTGTCTAGAGCAAGGCAGCTGGATAAATTGATATGATGATCACAGAATAGGATAACAATTCCAGTTTGAATATCCCCTTTCACAATTGCATAATCCCTTAAGCTAATGATAGGTAAAAGGACAAATAGTGATACCATTTTGTAGAAGTCTCAAGAATGCAAACTTTCAAACATAGAATCGCCACGAGAAACTACGAGACTATCAAAGGGAAATCATGGTCCTACTATAATTTTACCATGCATCAGGTCAGCAAAAAGAATTTCTTCTAAGCAAATATATTTGGATTTGCTTATGAGGCAGATCAGTGAAAAGTGGGCATTTTGCTCTATAGATTCTGGCATATTTGTAAAGGGCACTGCTACTCTGTGTCCATCCAGAAGGCATTTCATCACTTGTGTTTGGCAGGTAGCTCATAACATAAGCGTGCCTTCCAGATCAGCCACTAATTACACAGCCTTGTCTTCAAAAGGAGCACAGGATTAATCAGGTGTTCCCTAGGATATTGCATAACTGTGAAAATCTTTAGATAGATACACAGATCCACAGCTGCCTTGACAAGAAAGCACAATCTCTCAAGAGGGTAGCAATAGACTGATTTTCCTTATTCCCTGTAACTTGAAAGACATATTTTCACTGAATGTTAGACATGACTTTGATCCTGTCGACTAGAAGTTAATGTAATTTTTCCCATCTTAAAATAGCTACAATTGTTTTTAAAAGTGATGACTTTTGATTATGGCCAAGATGGAATAACAACGACTGGATTTACCTTCCTTAATGAAACAACAATTATAAGAGAAACCAGTGTTTGTTATACTGGACATCAGGTAATGACAGACAGTAATTTTGGGGATACAGGGAATACATTAGGTGAGACCCTATGATTGCACCTTGAGTGACTTTCCAGCCCAGGATTCAGTGAATCGAAAGATGGAGTCTGGCGAGATCAAAGCAGGTGGGCTTGTCAAGAAATAGTACCAGAGTGCACAGAGCTTCACGCAGAAGGAACTCTGGAAAGGTGAGGAGAATCCTACTCGGGTATTCAGCTGAGTACTGATCAGCACGTGTGTGTGAGGAAACTACCTGAGCCTGGGGAATAAACTGTCTGAAAGGCTTGGGATAACAGTGCCTAACTTTTACACAGGGCCCGGAATACTGCCGGATCCCAATAGCTAGACTGGAAAACCTCAAGATATACCAGGCACTGGGTGGTGGTCTTGCCTCAGTACACTAAACACTGTATTAGTCACACCTAAAAGTAAGATCCAGAACTGCTTCCAAGTAATTTGCCTACATCTAAGAAAAATACTCAAGAACATTTATAGAAATACAAAAATACCCAGCACCCGAAAAGATAAAATTCAGAATTTCTGGCATCCAACAAAAAACGTCAAGCAAAGAAGCAGGAAAACATGATCCACAATTAGAAGAAAAGTTGATTACTTAAAACTGACTGAGAATTGACACATATGTTAGAATAGCAACCAAAAGAAAAAAAAAGAAACCCATTGCCATCGAGTTGATTCCGACTCATAGCGACCCTATAGGACAGAATAGAACTGCCCCATATGGCTTCCAAGGAGCGCCTGGTGGATTCAAACTGCCAACCTCTTGGTTAGCAGCCGTAGCTCTTAACCACTACACCACCAGGGTTTCCGAATTAGCAGACAGGAAAATTAAAACAGTTATTCCAGCAAGACTGATCAGGAAAGAAACATGCGTATTACAAATTACCGATATTAGGAAGAAGAGAGATGACAAAATTACAAAACCTACAGACATTGGAACACTCTTAATACTCTTGATATTATTGTAATGGTTGAATGGATGTGTCATCTGGGCTAGGTTATGGTGCCCAGTTTAAGTAAAGCAGATGACCCTCCATAATTCCTCACTATTTGTCAAAATCAACTCAACAGCAATTTTTTTTTAATGTGTGTATAATTATGGCATCATCATATGACTGCTGTATTTCTTCTTTTAAATCCTTAAACTCTACTTTTTTATGTGCCTTATTACAATGGCTATGCTGTCTAGTACAATGTGGAATAAAAATAATGTAGCAGGCATCCTCTTCTTGTTCCCAATAGGATCACAAATTATGAGGTTTGCTGTAGGTTATTTTGTAGATATTCTTTAAAAGATTAGAGTGTTCTTTTTTATTCTATAGACTAGGTTACCTTCCTACTTCTAGGAGGCCAGTAAAAAAAATATAGGCATATCACCTTGTTTCAATTGAGTATGATCTATTTCCCATTTGCTTCTACCGTATGGATGTTGCCCCTTCACGGATCTCACTGAAGGTCTGAGATTTTTCTAAGACTCTCTTCTGTAGTGGTTCCTAAACTCCAAATTTCATCTCCTCCCAAACCACAAAACTGCCAAAATATATGCTTAGATTTTTAGTATCTTAGCAGCTGGTTTCTGCTTGGTTTCTCAGAATTTAACCTTCAAATGCACAATTTAGCACTTAGCTAATGCCTGAGGGTGAATTTTTTTTGAAGATCATACTTTTTTGTTTATTGTGATAAATATATATGTAACAAAAAAGAGAGGGGGTCACTGCCCACTCTTCTGAATTTCCGTTTTACTCTGGAGATATTGATTCTTCATATTCTTATTGTTTCGATAACCTTGAATTCCAATAATCATCTCCTTAGACCACTAAGAAGGAATCCCTGGGTAGTGCAAACAGTTAAGCACTGGACGACTAACCTAAGGGTTAGCAGCTCGAACCCACTCAGAGGAACCTAAGTAGAAAGGTCAAAATGTCACAGCCTTGAAAACCCTATGTCATGCAGTTGTACTCTGCAAAACATGGGGTCACCATGAGTTGAAATCTACTCTATGGCAACTGGTTTGCTTTTTGTTTTTTTTGACCAGTGAGATAGCCACAGATTCCATAGATTTGCTTTCTTTTCAGCTCCCATCCCCATGCTCCTTATCAGTTGAAGCCCTAAGGAAACATGGGCTGTCCAATGTATGTCTCACTCAATGTGCTGTTGGTCTGTCCGGAGAATTTACCCTTTAAGCTTTGCTTGACTTAGTTGCTTTCAAATTCATTCAAATAACTCTATTTTGTATTTCAATCCACCTTTCATAGTTCTTAGTAGGAAAGTTGGTCTGATACCAGTTAACTCATGATGTTCAGGTGGAATACTATATGTTAAAAAATTGATTTGCAATAGGTATTAGACTTTTCATCTGTTTCACAGTTGTATACTTTCCCAAAATTTCCCTTTTATGTAAACTAGTAATAATTATAATAATAATGTTATTAAGATGAGAATTTTATATGTAAAGAGGGTCATATTCAAACAAAGCTGAATAAACATGGCAGACAAACGAAAATATGTGGCAAAACACTTATAACCGCACTGAAACAGCAACTAAATTGATGGAATTTACATACCTTAATATTAAAAAGTGAATTAAATATCTTATTTTCTTTGCTCACGTATCTATCTTGTTCATCAACAAATATATTTAGGCTATGGTTTGGACCTATCAATTGTTTTCTTCAATCTTTTTTTAGTAGATTTTCTTTCTCTTTTCCATTTCAATGCTGAGAGAGCCTTAATGCATAACAGTCTCTAAGATGAATATAGGCCTTTAGGAAATATCATTAAAAGATTTTCATTTTACCCTGTATTGTGTATCATTTTTAATTTTTTCATATAATGTTAATTTTATTTAGATCCTGTGCTTTACATTTCTTGAGGTGAAATAACCAACAGCCTAAATGCATATAGCTATAAAGTATTGGGTAGATTGTCAAAGGAAGCGTGCATTTTTTTAATAATAAAAACCACCATATAAATTAATGAAATGCAATGGGATGCCATTTAAAGTCATCCTGGTGTTTCTGAAATGCATATGTTCTCTATTTCCATTTTAATTACTGCTATCTTTAATTAAGTATGACTGTTTTATATTTAAGGGTTAGTAACATAGCTGTTTGGGTTCCATTTCTTTCTTTTACCATGAACATTGCAAAGCAGCTGTTAAAAGCATATATTTAGAGCCAAGGGGTAATATCACTTACATACCTGAGTAGAGGGGAAGAATAATTGAATCACAAAATGTTTGTGGTGAATCATGCTCTATGAAACAATGAAAAGAGGAAAACAATGCCAGAATGGTGTCCAGAGTGGGCAGAACAAAGCTCAGCTGTAAACAGAGGTTGCCAAACAAATCAGTCCCTATGCAATTAGATGGAAAAGCACTTAGCAACAATATGAAAATGACAGACTAGCTGGAAATCAAGCACGAAAAAAGATGACTCAGACTCTCCAAAGTTTGCATACTTCAGAGCAATACTTTCAGTTCCACATAGAGATAATTCACGTGAGACTTGATCATACGAAGTACAAGTGACTAAGAAGAAATAAATAATTTATGAATTCCAGACATAAAATCAATATTAATCAGTCTTTAGTAAAGGAACTCAAACCTTTTGAATTAATTCCAAGTGGAACACTTCCCTAAATCTTTAGGATTGATAAAGTTCAGCGTTGTGACAGGTGTAAAATTGCCATATTAAGATTTCTGAAGTTTTGCTAATAATTTCTAGTTCTATTTAAAATCTCATATTTCAGATCTCAGTCTTTACTGAAATCTGAAACATGATGAAGTATGTATATATCTTCCACTACTTCTCCAAAAAAAGACTGTTCTGTGTATTGTTTGCATTTCTCTTGGTGCAATTCCATTGTTTTAGATTAACAGGCTCACACTTACAACTTTTCAGTCTGCCAAACCATCTTCAAGTATGTGTGTGTGTGTGTACATGCATGAAGTGTGTTTGACAGAGAGGAGAAGAGAAGAGAACAGGCTACTTAGTTTGAGGCACCCAGGCCAAAATAAAAATGCAGGGCTCCTTGCTAAAAAAGTTATTAAGAATTTCAAGAAGATGACAGCAGAACATTAAACCAAGGATGAGGCTCTTCCAAGCGCAGAACCTGATGTGACTACACAAGTCACATGTCCATGAAGCTGGCCCTGAGGGAGGGAGAGAGAACATACAAAGTATGTATTTTGTCATAATGGTTACTGTCATAATCTAAGGAGGCTATGTCCTAACAACTTGAAGACTTGCTTTTGCTGATCACTTCGATGATTTGGATATGCAAATTTGGGTTTAGAAGTTAAAGTGGAGTAAATTACTCAGCAGAAATTTGGAAATTAACAAGGGTGGAGGCTGCAATTTAGTGAGAGAGACTGAGAGGAGCCATTGAGGCTGGGTGCTACTTAAAAGAAGGATCAATTTGAGAAGCACCATACATACACACAACATGATGGCAGAATGGCTAGGAGGGACTTGGGAGAAGAGAGATATCTAATGGAGATTATTTTTAAACTTAGTCTCTCAGTGGGCTGTATGTAACACCTCTCCTCTATCTCTGCCTTGAAATATTCAGTATAGTCTGCTTTGATGTATATATATGTATGTATATTAGTGAGATAAGGGAGCCTGCAATCTAGCTTAGGATCGGGGAAATATGAGTTTTTGTTTGTTTCATTCTGCTGTACATAGGGTTGTTATGAGTCGGAACCAACTCAATGGCATGTGACAGCAACATATATATGTGTGTGCGTGCATGTGTGTGCGTGTGTGTATGGAGCCCTGGTAATACAGTGGTTAAGCACTTGGCTGCTAACTGAAAGGCTGGCGATTAGAGCCTACCAGCCACTAACAAGAGAAAGATGTGGTAGACTGCTTCTATAAAGATTACAGCCTTGAAAACCCTGTGGGGCAGTTCTGCTGTCTTACAGGGTCATCATGAGTGGGACTTGTTTTGAGTTTTGCTTTTGTTTGGTATATATACATTATATGTGTATATATATGTGTGTATCTGTATCCCTTATAGGAAAATATTTAGAATAATGAATAAGATGCTTCAAACACTCAATACTTGTCCATTATCAGTGAATTATTTCATTTTTCTGAGAGAATTATCCCATCTTCTTTGATTAAAACTAACAAAAAAACTCGTATTTTCCCCTTATTCCCACCAACAGAGAGAATTTTGTTAAGTTTTACTTTCTGTGGTTTGTTTTCTGAAAACAACAGTTTACTTCCATTTTCCAATATTAAAATGTAACTTTAAATATGATTTTTAAATAAATACTTACTCCTGTCCAGAAATTTTGATACTATCCTTCTGTCCCCTGATTTTTACCAGTTAAACATCATTGGTTTAAAAAAATTAGAAACAATATTAATATTTACTTTGATATTCTGTTAAATTAAGACCCTTTGAAAACCAAACCACTATCACTTTTTTAAATATAATGATCAAGAAATGAATACTGGTATTTAGCCTACTGTAGTACATGCAGTAGTCTATTTCCATCAATACTACTGTAGTTTCCTTTTCTTTGACATTAATCTGAGAGAGTAACTAAAAACCAAACTCACTGCTGTAGAGTCAATTCTGATCATAGTGACCCTACAGCACAGAGGAGAATTGCCCCACAGGGTTTCCAAGGCTGTTATCTTTACAGAAGCCAACTGCTACATCTTTCTCCCTTGGAGTGGCCAGTAGATTTGAACCACCAACCTTTCGGTTAGCAGTTGAGTGCTTAACTACTGCCTATGAGCATGAACTGAACTCTCTCTTATCTAATTGTGTGCTCAATACCATATCTTACAGAAGCACTTACCACTACTATTTTAGTTTTCTAAAACTTTCTTAGCAACTATTGAATATTAGTTTTTCCAATAAAATTCAGAATTATTTAGTCCAGTTTGGGGAATAATTATAATTCTAATGGAAAATTTCCAAACTTCACATACTTGTGAGAGAAAACTAGACATTTTATTATTTTTTAAGTTGTATGAGCTACAAAGACAATATTATTTTCTGTTTAGTTAGGGTTTGTGTTAAGCCTCTAAAATAAAATTTTAGATTTTTTAAAATCTCATAAACATTGTAAATTTTGTGTTAAAATTCATAATAATTTAAGAGTTTTGTTGCTAATGTAAAAATATGTTTTATACTATATATTTTGTTATATTTAATATTATACATATTAAATTATATTGAGATTAAATTATAAATATAGTTTATTCATTCATTTAATTACTCAAGGAATTTTTGGGCATTGGGGATGCAACTGTAAACACAACAATTATGATTTCATATGATTCTGAGACTCTTATGGGGTTCTTTATTTGGGAAAAATAGAGAAATATATTGAAAATAATTATAGCTCATAATCAAGTTACCAAGGAAATAAACAGAGTGATGCAAGAGTAGTGATCTTTAAATATACTTAATCAAGTACATATATTAATTAAAAATTGAGGGTACACTTTTACATATTTGTTTAAATGCATGTGCTTATATGTATATGTGTGTATGAGCATATATATATACTTTATATACATTTTACATATACTTTATATATATAAAGTATATATGTATACACATGTACAAACTCACAACTATTATATCATTATAAATAATATAAAGCATACACACAAGCAGATATTTGCAAGGATTTAATGTAAATAAATATGGACTATCTACTATTTTCTTCCCACATTCCAATGGATCATTCATCTTGTGCTTCCTATCATATGTATATATCCCACATTGGATTCTAAAGTAATACTTAAATAGGGTGGTAAGGACGCCTTTTCTCAGGAGTCCTGAAGTGTCATAGTGAAACCACGGAAGGGGTATTCCAGGAATAAACAATAATAACTGTAATTCTCTGATGTTAGAGAGAGTACGGTGTGTCCCAGGAACTGTCTGAAAGCCACTGCTGCTGGATCATTGTGAATGAGGGGGGAAACAGAGGAGATTAAGATGGAGGACCTAAACAATTTCGCATTTTATAGGTCATGGAAAGCATTTTCATTTTATAGTACGTATAAAGGAATGTTAAAGAAAAATTTTGGCCATGGGAAATCACGTTATAATTGTGATTTCAACTCTGTGTAATGAATATGATCTCTTGGGAAGAGAGCATATGGGAACAACTAGAGGGATCAGGACTGAGTCCCAAGGTATTCCAACATTTAGAGGTTGAGTGGAGGAGAAACCAGTGAAGAAGTATGAGGGAAATGATAAGATATAGGAGAAAATGACACCAGCAGGTATCACAGAATCCCAAAGAGAGAAGTGTTAAAGAATTAGCAGTGGTTAATTGAAAGAGAAGCCCTTTATAGGTGGAGTAAGATAAAGATACGAAAGGATCCATTGATATTGGCAACATGAAAACCTCTGGTGACTTTGATAAGAACAATTTTAGTGGAGTGATGGGGCTGAAAGCCAGCTTGGAATGTGATAAACAGAATAGATCTTGGAGACAGTTTTGCATTAGAATGTAAACCACTGTCACTTTTTGCATTAGCTATAAAGTATTCCATTCCATAGATACACAATAATTTATTTAATCATTCAATAATTGGTGGGCATTTATGTTGTTGCCAATCTTTTGCTAACACAAACACTGCTTACAAGAATAGCTCTGTGCAAATAGTTTTGTCTATACTATGAGTACACATGAAGAATAAAATTTATACTAAATTGAAATTGTATATATTGTAAATTTTAATAAACATTGCTGAATTATCATTCTCACAAGTTGTGTCAGCTTTTACTTCCACCTTCAACATATGGGAGCAACCGTTTTCCAAAAAAAAACTCACTAGTATGATATATTATCAAAATGTTTAGAGTTTTTCAAGTTGACTAGCCATGTAAACTTGGGTAAATTTTGCTTAATTTAATCTTTCTCAGTGTTAAGTTGCCATTGGATTGATACCTGCCTTATATGTGTATTGTTAGTATTAACTGTGTAAAGTGTAGTACAAATGCATGGTAACTAAATATTAGTTCCCTTTATTTCTCCCCTCTCCTAGTTTGAAACCATGGCACTTTGGGTGCTTGTTTCTGGACACCTAGTTGGGTCTACATTCTTCTTTTTTTATTGTTCTTTAAGTGAAAGTTTATAGTTCAAGTTAGTTTCTCATACAAAAATTTATACACACATTGTTATGTGACCCTAGTTGCTTTCCCTATAACGTGACAGCACACTTCTCCTTTCCACCCTGGATTTCCCATGTCCATTCAACCAGCTCCTGTCCCTTTTTGCCTTCTCACATCCAGACAGGGGCAGCCCATTAGTCTCATGTATCTACTTGAACTAAGAAGCACTCTCTTCACGAGTATCATTTTCTGTCATATAGTCCAGTCTAATCTTTGTTTGAAGAGTTGGCTTGGGGAATGCTTTCAGTTCTGGCCTTACAGAGAGTCCAGGGGTCATGTCTTCCAAGGTTCCTCAAGTCTCAGTGAGATTATTAAGTCTGGTCTTTTTACTAGAATTTGAGTTCTGCACCCTACTTTTCTCCTGCTCCCTCAGGGACTCTCTGTTGTTTTCCGTGTCAGGACGGTCATTGGTGGTAGCCAGGCACCATCTAGTTCTTCTGGTCTCAGGCTGATGGAGTCTCGGTTTATGTAGGCTAATATTTTCCTTGTGTCTTTGGTGCTCTTCAATCTCCTTTGCTCCATGTGGGTTGGGACCGATTCATGCATCTTAGATGGCCGCACTTTGGCTTTTTGTGATGGCTTATTTCTCTAGGGTATATTCCAAGGAGTGAGATTGCTGCATCGTATGGGACTTCTATTTCTAGCTTTTTGAGGAAGCACCAAATCGATTCCCAAAGTGGCTGTACCATTTTATATTCCCACCAACAGTGTATAAGTGTTCCAGTCTCTCCACAGCCTCTCCAACATGTCTTACTTTGTGTTTTTTGGATTAATGCTAGGCTTATTGGGATGAGATGATATCTCATTCTAAGTCTGATTTGCATTTCTCTAATGGCTAATGATCGTGAGCATTTCCTCATGTATCTGTTAGCCCCCTGAATGTCTTCTTTGGTGAAGTGCCTGTTCATATCCTTTGCCCATTTTTTAAAAGCGTAATTTGCCTTTATGTTGTTGAAGTTTTGCAGTATCTTGTAGATTTTAGAGATCAGATGCTGATCAAATTTTTCATAGTCAAAATTTTTTTCCTAGTCTGTGGGTTGTCTTTTTATTCTTTTGGTGAAGTCTTTTGATAAGCATAAGTGTTTGATTTTTAGGAGCTCCCAGTTATGTAGTTTCTCTTCTGGTGTTTGTGCATTGTTAGTAACGTTTTGTATTCTGTTTATGCCATGGATTAGTGCTCCTAGTGTTGTCCCTATTTTTTCTTCCATGATCTTTATTGTTTTAGATTTCATATTTAGGTCTTTGATCCATTTTGAGTTAGTTTTTGTGCATAGCGTGAGGTATGGGTCTTGTTTCAGTTTTTTCGAGATGGATAGCCAATTATGCCAGCACCATTTGTTAAAGAGGCTGTCTTTTCCCCAATTAACAGAGTTTGGGCCTTTGTAAAATATCAGCTGCTCATAGGTGGATGAATTTACGTCTGGATTCTCAATTCTGTTCCATTGGTCTATGTATCTGTTGTTGCACAGTACCCAGCTATTTTGACTACCATGGCAGTATAATAGTTCTAAAATCTGGTAGTATGAGGCCTCCCACTTCGTTCTTCTTCTTTAGTAACACTTTACTTATTCAGGGCCTCTTCTCTCTCCATATGAAGTTGGTGATTTGTTTCTCCATCTCATTAAAAAATTCCATTGGAATTTGGATCAGGATTGCATTGTATCTGTAGATTGCTTTGGATAGAATAGACATTTTCACAATGTTAAGTCTTCCTATCCATGAGCAAAGTATATTTTGCCACTTATGTAGGTCTCTTTTGGTTTCTTGCAGTAGTGTCTTGTAGTTTTCTTTGAATAGGTCTTTTACATCTCTGGTTAGATTTATTCCTAAGTATTTTATCTTCTTGGGGACTATTGTAAATGGTATTGATTTGGTGATTCCCTCGAAGTTCTCTTTGTTGGTGTAGAGGAATCCAGCTGATTTTTGTATGTTTATCTTGTATCCTGAAATTTTGTTGAAATCTTCTATTAGTTCCAGTAGTTTTCTTGTAGAGTCTTTGCAGTTTTCTGTGTATGAGATCATATCATCTACAAATAGAGATACTTTTACTTCTTTCCTACCAATTTGGATGCCCTTTATTTCTTTTTCTAGCCTATTTGCTCTGACTAGGTCCTCCAGCACAATGTTGAATAAGAGTGGTGATAAAGGGCATCCTTGTCTGGTTCCCATTCTCAAGGGGAATGCTTTCAAACTCTCTCCATTTGGGATGATGTCAGTTGTTGGCTTTGTATAAATGCCCTTAATTATATTGAGGAATTTCCATTCTATTCCTATTTTATTGAGAGTTTGTATCATGAATGGGTGTTAGACTTTGTCGAATGCCTTGTCTTAATCAATTGAAAAGATCATATGGTTCTTGTCTTTTGTTTTATTTTTTTATTGTTGTAATTAATGAAGTTTACATTTCAGGTTAGTCTCCCATACAGAATTTTTTTTCACATACATTGTTATAAGACCCCAACCGCTCACCCCATTCTGTGACAGCATATTCCTCCCCACCACCCCTGATTCCCTATGACCATTCAACCAGCTCCTAACTCTCTGCCATCCCATCTTGCCTCTGGACAGAAGCCGTCCCTTTGGTCTCTTGTATCTACTTGTCTAAGAGGCACATTCTTCACAAGTATCACTTTATGTCCCACAGTCCAGTCCAATCCCTGTCTGAAGAGTTGGCTTCAGAAATTGTTTTAGTTCTGGGGTGATGGACAGACCAGGGGCCATGCTTTCTGGGGCGCCTCCAGTCTCAGTCAGACCATTAAGTCTGGTCTTCTTACTAGAATTTGAGTTCTGCATCCCATCGTTCTACTGCTCCATCAGGGACCCTCTGTTGTGTTCCCTGTCAGGACGTTCATTGGTGGTAGCCGGGCACCGTCTAGTTCTTCTGGTCTCAGGTCTTTTGTTTTATTTATGTGATGGATTACATTTATTGTTTTTCTAATATTGCTTTGCAATATTTCTTTGCTTTGGATTTTGTTAAGGCTTGCTTTATGGCCTAATATGTGGTCTATTCTGGAGAATGTTCCATGTGTCTTGGAAAAGAAAGTATACTTGGCTGCTGTTGGGTGCAGTGTTCAGTGTATGTCTATGAGATCAGGTTGGTTGACTGTAGCATTTAGCTCTTCCGTGTCTTTGTTGAGCTTCTTTCTGGATGTTCTGTCCTTCGCCAAAAGTGGTGTGTTGAAGTCTCCTATTACGATTGTGGAGCTGTCTATCTCTGTTTTCAGTGCTGTTAGAGTTTGTTTTATGTATCTTGGAGCCCTTTTGTTGGGTGCGTAAATATTTATTATAGTTATGTCCTGCTGGGGTATTGACCCTTTAATCATTATATAGTGTCCTTTCTTATCCTTTGTGGAGAATTTTACTTTAAAGTCTATTTTGTCAGAGATTAGTATTGCTACTCCCACTCTTATTTGATAGTTGTTTGCTTGATATATTTTTTTCCATCCTTTGAGCTTTAGTTTGTTTGTGTCTTTAGGTCTAAAGTGTGTTTCTTGTAGGCAGCATATAGACAGATCCTGTTTCTTTATCCATTCTGCCACTCTGTCTTTTTATTGGTGCATTTACTCCATTTACATTCAGCTTAATTATTGATAGGTATGAGTTTAGTGCTGTCATTTTGATGTCTTTTTTTGTGTGTGTTGTTGACAGTTTCTTTGTTCCACTTAATTTTCTATGCTGAGTCATTTTTATTTGTGTATTTTCTTTTCATCTTTCTCATTGTTGTTGATTTTGTGTTTGCTGAGTCTTTATGTTTTTCTTAACTTTTATTTTTATTTTTTATTTTGATGTGTAGGATTGTTAGTTTCCTTGGTGGTTACCTTAATATTTACTACTATTTTTCTAAATTTAAACCAATCTTTTATTTCTCTCCATATGAAAGGTCTATGACTACATTTTTTAGTCCCTCTTTACTGTTTTAATGTTGTCATATTTTACATATTGATGTCTCTGTTTCCTTATTTTCAGTGTTTTAGCTTTGATTTTTGTGTCTTCCCTATCTGGGTTGATATCTGGTTGCTCTGTCCTCTGTTCTAGTCTTGGGTTGTTATCTGATGTTATTGATTTTCTAACCAGAGAACTCCCTTTAGTATTTCTTGTAATTTTGGTTTGGTTTTTTCAAATTCCCTAAACTTCTGTTTATCTGGAAATGCCCTAATTTCACCATCATGTTTGAGAGAAAATTTTGCTGGATATTTAATTTTTGGCTGGCATTTTTTTTCCTTCAGGGCTTTACATATGTCATCCCATTGCCTTCTTGCCTGCAAGGTTTCTGCTGAATAGTCCGAGCTTATTCTTATTGACTCTCCTTTGCAGATGACTTTTCGTTTATCCCTAGCTGCATTTAAAAATTCTCTCTTTATCTTTGGTTTTGGCAAGTTTGATTATAATATGTTTTGGTGACTTTCTTTTGGGATCCACGTTGGGTTCAGTTCGAATGAGCATCATGGATACATATTTTCTCATCTTTCATGATATCAGGGAAGTTTTCTGTCAATAAATCTTCAACAATTCTCTCTGTACTTACTGTTATCCCCCCTCTTCTGGTACTCCAATCACTTGTAGGTTATTCCTCTTGATAGAATCCTACATAATTCTTAGGGTTTCTTCATTTTTTTAAATATCCTTTTATCTGATTTTTCCTCAAATAAGTTGATGTCAAGTTCTCTGTCTTCAGTCTCACTAATTCTGACTTCCACTGCCTCAGTTCTGCTCCTATGACACTCTATTGAGTTGTCTAATTCTGAAATTTTATTATTAATCTTCTGTATTTCTGTTTGCTGTCTCTCTGTGGATTCTTGCAGACAGTATAGTTTGTCTTTGTGTTCTTCTATAATCTTCTCAAGTTCCTCTATTGCTCTGTCTGTGTGTTCCTTGGCTTGTTCTGTGTTTTGCATGGTCTTCTTCCTGATCTCTTGAAAGGTTCTGTATATTAATCTTTTGTATTCTACCTCCAGTAATTCCAAGAAATTCTCTTCCTCTGGAAAATTTCCTGATTCTTTGTTTTGGAGGCTTGCTGAAGCCATCATGGTCTGCCTCTTTATGTGATTTGATATTGACCATTGTCTCCAAGCTATCAATAAGTTATTGTATTTATTTTATGTTTGCTTACTATATCCTAGCTTCTTGTTTTGTTTTGTTTTGATATGCCCGAAGAGGCTGCTAACATGAGCTAGTGTGATTATCGGCACCTTTGAAGCTTAATCTCCTGTCACCAGGTGGTTAGATCTTTTACTAGGTATGTGAGCCCAGGAGTCCATTTACTTTTCTTGTATGGATGCAGCTCAGATGTCCAGATAGTCGTTCACCAAGTGCGTGGTGCAGAATCTTACCTACAGTCCTAGACAAGCAGGGGTGATTGGAGTAGGCACAGGTATCTAGCTGCAGGAGGGTGTCACATGCTGAGCAAGGCCAGGGCCTGATGGTTGCCCCTGAGTGTATGTTCCCTAGTGTGCGTAGGTGGGTGGGTTCTGAAGCCGGATTATGAGCACCCAATGCTGTTGGCTATAAAGACTGGGAAGCAGCACTTATTCTTGGACCCCTGTCGCAGGTGGCTAGATGGCATGGGTACAGCCACCAGTATTCAGGCCCCTCAGGTTAGGGGAGGACCCTGCTTCGTGGGCAGAGCAGTGTGAAATGTCACAAACCTGCCACTCCACCATATAACTGATACAGTTGAAGTTAGGCTTCAGGTATATACCCTTTTGTACTGTGCTAATGAGGGCCTACGCCACTGAAATGGGCCACACAGTCTATGCATGGGAGAAAGGCATTCAAAGTCTGTGGACCCCTTATGCTGGTTCCTGTGGAGCTGTACCTACCCTTATTTCCTGGCTTGGGGAGCTAGCATATTATTTTTTCCTGTTTGTTAATTTGTTCCCTCTCCAATGCCAGAAGAATGGCTCAGGGCACGTGACTGGTCCTACTTCCAGCCCAGGGGGCGTGGCAGTCACTGAAGCTGTCCCGGGACCCAGTGCAGAGTGGAGAGGGAGCAGGTCAAGGGGAGAGAGGTTCTTCCCAAACAAGGTGTTTTTTGATCTACAAGGTGGGTTAAATGCATGTACTTAGCTTTTGCTGATTGAGTGCCACTTTTGACTGGTTCTGGAGGCTTCAGTAGACTGTTCACAGCTTGGTATCTCCTGATGTGGAAAATGCATCCCGAGCGCCACTGCTTGCCTCACTTCACATGCCAGCTGATCTGACCTGCAGTGTGCTGGTTCCTGCCAGGTCAGGTTTGGCAACTCCTTGCTGCTTCTGAACCATCTCTCCCTTCCCCCTGCTGCTCGGCCCAATTCCTCAACTTTGCCTTTGATGTTCAGGGCTTCTAGATGGTCATATATAATTGATTCACTTGTTTTTTTGAGTCTTTGTTGTAAGATGGACCACTGGAAGCATCTGACCACTCTGCTATCTTGGCCTCACCTCCGGGTTTTGATTCTTAAGTATATTTCCATGTAGCTATTCAGATCACAAGTCATTAAAAACTATCATTGAAGAGTGATTCTATAGGAACACCTATCCTGGTTATTCTTGTTTAGTTGACTTTCTTTAAAACATAAAACACTATGCATTAAACATTGACGATTTTTTAAAAAGGAAAGATTAAGATCAGTTTAATAAAGATTATTTGGCAGACTAGAAATTTTGTTTATTGTCACTTAAATTTTATTTAGTAATAATTTATTGCAAAGCACTCTGTTACACACCCAGGGGAAGATACAAAATCAAGTGAAGGGTTTGGCTCCTAGTCAGGGAGAGATATCCTATGTTGTTGTTTGCCGTCAAATCAATTGCTACTCAGAGCAACCCTGTATGACAGAGTAGAACTGCCCCATAGGGTTCCCTAGGCTTTAATCTTTTTGGGAGCAGATCACCAGGTCTTTTCTGCCAAGGAGCTGCTGGGTGGGTTCAAACCACCGACCTTTTGATTAGCAGCTGAGCGTTTAACTATTGCGCCACCAGGATTCCTTGAGATATCACTTATTACATGTACATCGGTTCCCACTATGCTTGGGTCAGAGTCAGCCTCAACGGCAGTTAGCAAATACTCAACATTCAGCAATTACAGACTAAAAGGTTGACAGAAAATTCATAAAAGCTTAGCTTTCTTAAGAACTGTTTCCCAGATTCAGACACAGGGAATTTTGTCTTAACAGTTTGGACAACTGAAGAAAGCCATCCTAGTTCCAGGCACACTGATTAGTTCTCATTATTTTGTGACGTATTGGATTTACTCTGTAACGCTTTGCCCATCACAACTACATAGAAAAAATGGGATAAATTCCGTATTTTTTATTGTCAGAACGCCTGTGTTTTTTTTTTGTTGTTGTTGTTCTGGTTATGAATAAAACACCCAAAGTTACGACTAAGCATTGAATAATGTTTAGCATAAAACCCAGCAGGTTTTATAAGCAGGTAAATGTAAATCATTTCAGTAATTTTCCTTCCTGTTCATGCCAATTAATTCCCACATGAGTATCCACATCTTTGAAGCTATTTTAAACCAGTTCAGCACTTCCTCTCAAAATTGCAGATGTCAAATATCTAGCATTTAAATGTTGCTTTAGCCTGAGACTAGAAATGAGCTACAATGTAACTGCAAATACATTTTGAATGATTGATTTTGATTTTATCTAACTTTATACCATATTAGTTTTTTAATTGCATGTAGACACAATCTTTTTATTAAAATAAAGGCTATTTTTTCTTCTGTTCACCAAAATGTGAACTGTTAGTCAAGTTTCTGTTCTAGGCTTACTAGCTGTGTGTCTATTTTTCGGCTCCCTTTAAGAGGACAAAGTGCTAATAATTTTGTACCTGTGCTCCAATTACAGCCTGGCAAAGGGGAATAGTGGTCATGATGTTGCTAAATCGCTTTCTGGTCATTAGGTTACTGAGATTATATCACTCAGAGAGAGCCTTTTCTTAACAAGGAGAAGGAACTATGACTGGAGTTTATAGTGTCTTCCAGGCATGCACTGAGACAATTTTAAATGACTAATTATAGCTTGAGGAAGCAGGAAAAGACTATCATTGGGAAAAAATCTATCAGAGGAGTTAATTTGGAGAAAGAAGGAGTGTAGTTTGAACGCAGTTTTGTAAATTCCAAGCATGACTACTTGCATTCTTCAAAACAATCTGACTTTTACTGACCTTAATGATAGGACACTGGTTATAGAGGAGATAAAAGGCTCGTTTCATAACTGTTGTGTCTATATTTGTATAAGGTATCCTCAAGAAGTCAGCCTGCTTCGTTTAGGAAATTATTGGAGGAATATTTGAAATATTAAAGCCTATAGGCTTTATAGTCAAAACATAATGTAGCTTAAAACTCACTCCCTAAGCTTCAATATTTATAAATTAACTTCTACTTTTTTTCTTGATGTTTCTGAAATGCTGAAGAAACTGGATAATGTTTCCCCTCTATTTCTGAAGCATTTTCTTAAAATCACTAAAATGTTGCTATGTTTTTAGTGAGCAAATAAGTTTTATAAATTTTTTAACTTATGAATTTTACTGATACCAAAAAATGTTAAAAATATAAAATGGATTTGATCTTGTCAAATGATGACTTAGGAATGCTCTGAAAACAAGTGTTTGCCTAAATCCTTTGGCTACATTTAAGTTACTTTTGGAAGAAAATGAAAATACTATGTAGACAGATATATATTTTAATATATGTTTTTAAATATATAAAAGTATATTAATATATAAACATAACATATATATATAATTCTAAATCTCAGGGAAAAATTTTATCCTGAAATTAAATTATTATCAGAAAAATTAGTCATATTGATCTCTTTTAATAACTTATCTGATATACACAAAAGAGCCTCACTAATTTCAAGGAATCAGTTCCCTCTCACCTATAGTACTTCAGTGGCCTTCTATCTGATCTCCCTTATTCTTAGTCTTGAAAGTCAGAGTAATGTTTTCAGATTTGTATGAAATACTACAAGCATTTAAAAAAAAAAAACCTTTAGAAAATAATCTGAATACCTATGGAATTTTAATGTGAAATAAGATGGCATCACAACAAAATAAAGCAACATAAATGGAAGAACAAATTTTCACAGTGGGAAATTAGTTCCTGTGGCTGAGAAGGCTTCTCAGGAGCTGTGGGAATAAAGTAGGGTTGGTAGGGTGAGGTTCAAAAATAAAAGGGCTCAAAAAACCGGCAAAGAACTTGAGGAAGAACTAAAAAAGTGAGTAAAAAGATTAAATTAATATTTAAGTACAATTTGAGTGGTAATCAGATAGAGAAGTCAGAGTTAAACCTGGGAGATTAAGTAGCTGTGAAGAAGTCAAAGTTAGTAGTGCCAAGGCATCTGTCCAAAGTGATGGCAAAGAACATTTAGAATGGAAAAAGGAGTAACTGTTGCTTACTAGCACATTTTGATAAAGAACAGGGAAAAGCCATAAATGACTCTGATGTCCATAGCTTTGAAGCCTAGGAGAAGTGTAATACCATTTATAACCACAGGAAAATGTGGAGAGAGGGAGGAGAATGGGCTCATTTGAAGTCATGTTGAGAAGGTCCAATAGCAATGAGGAGTTGGAAGTCAGAGATGTGCAGTTAGCTTATGAACAATGGACAAAGAAGCAGAAAAAAAGGTGGATATTCCATACTACATTCAATTGTTTCTTGACTACTGACCTATTAACTAGCCAAATTCTGAAGTATATGTTTTTATCAAAGCACAAATAGCAAGGGTTAGATTTCTTATTCTACAGACAGTTGTCAATTCCATTTCTTTAACTAAAAATTGCACATTTATGCATCAACATAGATAAAAAGCATTTAAACTTTATTAACCTAATCCAGTTTTTCTAATTCATGCATTAGAATTTCACGAGCGTCTTTTAAAATAAAAAGTTACATAATTTATCTACAAATTGAAAACTTGCCTAATGGTTATTATTTTACCTATAACTCAGTCAAAGAAACAAATTTAGGCTGTGCTTAAGAATTACCAGTGGAAGGTGGCTGAGATGAGAAAATGTGTTAATTTACTTTTAAATCGCTTAGATTAAAATTAATATTGCTTTGCCAGCATAGGCCTACACATATGAGAATTCATTTAGGAATTTAGCAATTGCAAAGAACTGTAATTTGCTCAACACTTCCATTTACCCTTGAATTCTAGTAAGCTACATTATCATAATTGATCACTTACTAAGGAACAGTAAAGTTAAAAAAAAATACAACTCTCTGAGTTGTCAGTGGTTTTTTAGAAAAAAAGAATTAGAATTATTACATGTGGGAGAAAATAACCCAGGGTCAGTGTACTGTTCTCTTCAAGAGAGTGTTGTAACAATTAATGGTTTATATATGAAAAGAAGTTCCTCACTCTTATAGCTTCTCAAGATATTAAAAATCATAGTGTTCTGGAGCAGCCATTTTCAAAAAGTTTTTTTTTTAATCTCCAGGACTCTTTATTAAGCCAAAAGCATATATGAAGTCCAGTACTTAAAGCAGACAATACTCTTGCCTCTGTTGCTAAAGTGACGCTTGGGTCCAGAGCCTAGTACTTTTGATACTTCCATTCATTTGATCCTAGCCACCCCTGATGAGGCTCAGCCCCTCTTATCCTTTCTAACATGAGGGTCATTTTAACGTCAAAACATTTCAGGGCCGCCCACATTGTAGTAGAGATAACCAGGGATGGATTACCCAATAAGCATGGTACACATGGGCTTACTTGTGCTTACTTACTAATCTGTAGTGCACAATTTCACCTGTTTTTCACCACATGAAAGATGTAGTGAAACTCATGTGAAATTGTACACTACAGATTAGTAAATAAACACAAACAAGTCCGTGTGTACCTTGCTTACTGGTTAATCTGCCCTTGAGTGACACGTTTAGCATCCATTGGTTGATGGACCAATTTTTTAAATTTAGAAACCTATTCAATATGTTCCAAGAATTTTTCAGTCCACAGGCTGGAAACCTCTCACTGCTCTAGGGCAATGCAGTTCAGGCGAATTCTTTAGTAGACAGTAACTATCACATTCACTCATTCCCTATCCTTGTGAGTATTTGGCTACAGTGATAGTCCTTTCATAACAGCTGAATAATGGACTATCAAAAATATCCAGACCATAATCCTTGGAACCTATGAATGTTACTTTATATGGCAAAAGAGACTTTGCAAATGTGATTAAGTTAATTATCTTGAGATAAGAAAATTATTCTGTAGTATCCAGGCGGGCCCTAAATATAATCGCAAGTGTCCTTATAGGAGGGAGACAGTGGGCTTTTGACTACAGAAGAAGAGAAGGCAATGTGTTGATGAAAGCAAAAGGTTAGAGTGATGTGAGGAAGGGGTCATGAGCCAAGGAATATAGGGGCCTCCAGATGCTAGAAAAGGCAAGGAAATGAATTGTCCCTAGAGCCTCCAAAAGGAACCAACCCTACTAACACCTTGATTTTGGCCCAGTGGAAATGATTTTGTACTTCTGCTCTCCAGAATTGTTAGGAATAAATTTCTGTTGTTTTAAGCCACAAGGTTTGTAGTAATTTGTTAGAGCAGCCTTAGGAAACTAATACAATAGTAATCAATATTATCATAATCATATAATATTAAAACTTATAAGAACACATTGTTTATATAATAAAAGACTTCCTTATTAAAATGATGATATATTTCATTGGTATAGTACTTTACAGGAGACCTGGTGGCACAGTGGTTAAGTGCTTAGTTGCTAACTGAAAGATTGGTGGATCCAACCCACCACTATCCACTAAGATGGAGAAAGATGTGGCAGTTTGCTTTTGTAAAGATTATACATACATGTATACCCATTGCCTTCGAGTAGGTTCCAGCCAAGGAGCAAGCTGGTAGATTCAAACTGCTGACCTTTTGTTAGCAGCCAAGCTGTTAACCACTACACCATCAGGGCTCCCCATAAAATTATAGCCCTGGAAACCCTATGGGGCAGTTCTACTCTGTCCTACAGGGTCACTAGGAGTCAGAATCAACTCAATGGCAATGGTTTTATCATACTTCACAGTTTTTATAGTGCCTTTAAATTATCTCATTTGATTCTCAAAACAAGTTCATAAAATAAGCAGGAAAGATGTTATGGTATCTATTTTATTTTTGAGGAAATTAAAACTCAGGGAACTTACATGACTTCCATACACTGAAGAAAGTTTATAGATTCTATTTACCTACTGCTTTCACCTGTCTATAGTTCTATTTCTTTAGAAACAGCTCAGAAAAGCATCTTTAAGAGGCTATAATAGAGTCCCTGAATGGTGTAAATGGTAATGCATTTGGCTGCTAAAGGAAAGACTGGAGGTCAAGGTCACCCAGAGATGCCTCATAAGAAAGGCATGGTGATCTACTTTAGAAAAATCAACCATCGAAAATCCTATGAAGCTCAGTTCTAATCTGACATACCTGGGGCCACCATAAGTCAGCAATTGGTTTTGGGCTAACACACTATATAAACCATGGTTATTTAGGAGCAGGCAAAAGCTCTCCTAAACTAGGAAAGTAGAAAATTCATCATGAAGAATTCATGTTTAATAACAGCTTATTGATTGATAGTTGCCAGATCCTCTTCAGGCAAGAGAGAATTCAGCAGAATATTCATCTTACATTATTTATATGATTTAACACAGAGCACAGTGGAATGAAAAGTGAAACCGTACATAAAGATTTTAGAAAGTAATTAAATGTAATCTTAACAATATGGACATCTAAATAGAAAGAATGATCAACTAAGTTAAAATGCATTCCACACATTTTCATTTTAGTGATGTTGTATATTTCTAAGTGTCATCCAACGAGAGATGAGTTTGGAATTCAGAATGAAAAGTGCATTTCTAGAAGGTATTAAAGAGATTATAACTATATCCAGCTTTATTTTCATGCTGTGTTTAAAAACTCCAGTGGGGAAGATGATAATATGCCTATCACCAAGACTTACCGTTCTCATTTTCCATGGTCAACATTATAATTACTGTAAAGGCAAACAGTATGGCTGAGTATGAGTTCATTCCACAAGTAAAACATGCAGTATACAGTATATACTGTAACTATGCAAATGCCATCATTCACAAAGCTGCAAGCAAATATTGATTAATAATTTCAAGCTCTTCAAAGGGTTTCTAGAGCAAAATGAGTAAGTTTAGGAGCTTTTAGAAGTTGTTTTTGCCTCAGGTGGGTACCTGTAGCTGAGTGATTCCATAGTTCTAAAAGAAGAAGGCAGAATAGCTGAAAAACGATACAACAGCTTAGAGAAACTTTAAAATAAAGGTTGAAAAATCCTTCAGCCTATATTTGATTTCTTGAAAATAAATAACATCAGTGGAAATGCATTTTAACCTTAACCCTTACATTATGAACTAGAACTCATACTTGGAATTCATATTTTATTCTACTTACCTTCATATCAGATCTGCCATAGTAGAATGCACTGAAGAAAGACTAAAGGAAAGATAATCTCAGTTGATGATATATTAAGGGTAAGCTGATTTGATCTGGGTCCTTTATGAATAGGTTAAATTGACTATATGATTGATGTTAGTCCTTAAGATAACTTTAGGTATCCACCCCTGCATTTTACACCAAAAGAAGTAGAGGTAGTTCCTGATAGTTTGCCACCTAAAAAAAATTCTCAAGTCCACCTACTATCTTCTGTCAAATACCAGTAGCCTAAGTTACCATTTCCCTGTCGTTTGTAATACTCCAATAGCCTTGTCTTCCAACATCCTCTCTTATTTTCTGCTAATTTGTTCACCACATAAAGCCAGAGTGATTTCTTTGAAGTTTATGTAAGATCAAATCACTGGCTACTGAAATGATTTCAGTGGCTTCCTGTTGATCTTTGGCTGAAGACTGAGCTTTCTGATTTGAATCCTGGCTGAGTCTCAACTCGGCTCCTGCCTCCCATTCTGCCCTGTTGATCTCTGCTGTGCAGACACACAGCTTCTGCGCATGCTCTTCACTCTGCAACCCGTTCCTTGCCCCAGTCCAGTTACTCCTGCAAACCCCAATGCTGGTATCGCTTCCTAAAAGAAGCCTTCCCTGACTTTCAGACTTGTTTAAAAGAAAGAAAGAAGAAAAAAAAAACCTGTCACAGGCTCCTATATAGCATTATGTGCTTTTCCTTCATAGCACTTAGGACAGCGGCAATTTTACACCTATTTAGTATGATACAGACTCACTGTGAGACTGTAAGCTCCCGAAAGGACAGTGTTAGTATCCTTTTGTTTCTCAACATTAGATCCCAAAAGGCTATCACAGCATCTACAAATAAAGTTCCAAAAGAGAGTTGATAAAATGAGAAATATACCCATGATTTATAAACTATTTTAACAGTAGAAATATTTTATTCAAGACAAAATTGGACACAAAACCTTAGAAGATAAAGCATATAAAGGTGGCATACTGATGATATACTTTAAGTTGAATTTTATAACATCTATGTAAAATAAATACACTAAACCAAAAAAGGTAGACATTTCAGAAATTACAACATTTTTAAAAACAATATTTGTCAGATAAAATAAAAACAAATAAATATAATATTCGCCAAAAATTTGGTTAGCTGGAGTCCGGCAAGATGGCACTCTAGGCAGAAGCACCACGCTGTCCCTCCACAGCAAAGATCCGAAAAACTAAGCCAAACAGAGAATCAACAATCCTGAAACCCTAGAACATCAAATGAAGAGACAAAGAACTCAGCCAAACACCAAACGGAGTGAGAATACTGAAAGAGAACGCAGAGTGAGGAGAGATTCATGCAGAGGTCCCCTACCAGCTAATGCAGTGCGGATCCACCATCTTGGACTCCTATCGGAGACCAGCAAACTGGAGAATGGGAGAGCAGCCTTGCGGAGCATCCAGTGGGAGACAAAACAGCTGGTAATTTGCGGTGTGCACCTTCCCACCTCCCACCCCTCTTTGCCCCGGCTGGGGCTCCCCTGCTTCCTGTGGCCAAGGTCCCTGGGCCGGGGGGCTCTGGTTGCTTGGATTCCGTGCGCCCGGGCCGGCGGCTCTCTGGATGCCGTTCATTGGCTGCTGGTGTTGCTTTTTCTGCCGCCTCCCCCTCCTTTTGCTCGGGTGCCTGGTTCCTAGCGCCGTCTTTGCTCTTTCCTGCGGGGCTGTGGGGCTGCGTTCGGGTGTGTGGCTGCTTCCATGTCTGGGCTGCTGTGCTGGTGAGATCCCGGGGCTTTGTTCGTTCGCCCTTCTGCTTCCCGTGGCCACAGTCTCTTGACCTGGGACCGCCGGCTACTTGGATTCCACGCACCTGAGCAGGCAGCTCTCTGGTTGCCGTTTGTTGGCTGCTGGTGTTGCTTTTTCTGCTTCTTTTGGTTTCTCGCTTGCCTCTCGCTGCCTCCCCCTCCTTTTGCTCGGGTGCCTGGCTCCGAGCGCCATCTTTGCTCTTTCCTGCGGGGCTGTGGGGCTGCGTTCGGGCATGTGGCTGCTTTCAGGTCTGGGCTGCCACGCTGGTGAGATCCTGGGGCTTTTGTTCGTTTGCTCCTCCACTTCCCGTGGCTGCAGTCTCTTCACCAGGGTCCGCCGGCTGCTTGGATTCTGCGCGCCGGGCGGGCGGCTCTCTGGGTGCCGTTTGTACGCTGCTGGTGCTGCTTTTTTTTCTTCTCTTTTTTTACTGCTTCTTTTGGTTTCTCGATTACCTCTCGCCACCTCCCCCTCCTTTCACTCGGGTGCCTGGCTCTTTGCAGCCTCTTTGCTCCTTTCTGAGGGTCTCCAGAGCACAGGTAATTTGTGATATATGCTTTCCCACTCTCCACCCTTCTTCACTCACATTCAGCCTCCTCTGTTTCCCACGGACACAGTCTCTTGTCCAGAAACACCAGCCCGCACTGGCTGGCTCTCTGAGTGCCATTCGTTGACTGCTGGTGTTCCTTTTTTTTTAATATTTTTTTCTTTTTTGATTAGTTTTGTTTTCTTTTCCCTTTTGTCTTTCTTCATTGCTCAATTTCTCATCTCTCTATCTCTTTCTTCTCTTTCTTATCCCTGAATACCAGGCGCTGTATGCCTCTGCGCCTTCTGGCCAGGCTGTGCTGTGAAACCTGAGACGGACTTCCCCAGACCTCATAGCTGCATCGGTGGGATCCCTGGGAACTTTGCAGTTCTTTAACTTTTCTGATTTTTATTTGTTCATTCTTTCTTTTGATTTCTCTTCCCCCTTCTGGTTTTCTCCATCCCATAGTCTCTCATCTGTCCATTCCAATGGCAAGCTCCCCTAGCATTCTTTTATGTTTGTATGTTTTTTCACCCCTGTTCCTCTCTCCTCTCTCCCATATCCAGCTTAGCTTCACACATAACCATCTCCCCGCTGCATCCTGCCTACCTGCACCATGCACTTGACATCACACCACCAAGCTGTGCAGGCATGCCCTATTGGAACCTGCCCAGCACTGACTACTGACTGTCCTGGTGGCTCTGGTGAGTGCCACAAACAACCCATCCCAGTGGCTCCTCTTCAGCTAGACCTGCCCAGCTGTACCACAAGGATGAAACAAAAAAATCTACAATCAAGAAACGAGAGAAATATCTACTGAATTCCCCAAAAACAGCAAACAATATCAAAACATTTACAAAAACAAGACAAGATGGCTCCAATAGGCTTCCTAATTAAAACATCAGATAACTCTCCTGTGGAAGAAAATGCACTAGAAGTACCTGATAGGGAACTCAAATCACTAATACTCAGAATTTTCCAAGAACTGAGGCAAAAAGCTGACAAACATGAGGAAAAAATAGACAAATTTATGGAAAATACAGACAAAAAATTGGAAGAATTCAGGAAGATGATGCAGGAACAAAATGCCAAAATAAATTCACAACTTGAAATTATACAAAAACAACAATTAGAAATCCAAAAGATAAACAACAAGATTTCAGAAATGGATGACGTCATAGAAGGGCTGAGAAGTAGATTTGAAACCGTGGAAGACAGGATCAGTGGAACTGAAGACAAACACTTGGATACAACTCTGTTTCAGGAAAACTCAGAAAAAAGAACAAAGAAAAATGAAAAGACCCTGACAGTTATGTGGGACACAATTAAAAGCAAAAATTTACGAGTGATTGGCGTCCCAGAACAGTGGGAGAAAACAGAAAACACAGAGAGGATCATTGAGGAACTGCTGACAGAAAACTTTCCCAATATCATGAAAGATGAAAAGCTGGCCATCCAAGAAGCTCAATGAACCTCATATAGAAGAGACCCCAAAAGAAAATCACCAAGACATATCATATTCACACTCGCCAAAACTAAAGCCAAACAAAGAATCCTGAGAGCAGCACATGAAAAACAAGAAGTCACATACAGAGAAGAAACAATACAACTAAGCTCAGATTATTTGGCAGAAACCATGCAGGCAAGAAGGCAGTGGGATGACATATATAAAATCTTGAAAGAAAAAAATTGTCAGCCAAAAATAATATATCCGGCAAAACTCTCATTCAAATTTGATGGTGAAATTAGGTCATTTCCAGATAAACAGAAACTAAGGGAATATGCAAAAGTCAAACAAAACTTACAAGAATTATTAAAGGGAGTTCTTCGATCTGAGGACAAACAGCTTCAGCCCTCAGGCAGGACCTAGGACGCAGGTTCATACGAACCAGATACCATTCTAGGAAATGAACTCTCGAGGACATCCAAAACCAAAAGAAATACAACAGGGAATCAGAGCAATCAATCAAAGGGTGACAACAACATCAAAACAATGAAAGAGGGAATAAACAGCATAGGTATAGAACCTTCTAACGGAGAGGAAGGCAAGGTGATACCAAGTAAGGGTAGACTGCTTCAAACTTATAAAGATAAGGGTAAAATTCATGGTAACCACAAAGAAAGTTAACAAACCAACTCAAAAATAAAGACGAAAAACATAAAGTCTCAGCAAAAACAAAACCTACAAAAACAAAAGAAATGAACACAAAATCCACAAAACAAAGTAACTCACCACAAGAGAGTAAGAAGAACAAAGAAAACTTCAGCACCACAAAAAAAAAGCACTATAAAATGACAGCAACAAACTTCCATCTATCAATAATTACACTGAACGTAAATGGACTCAATGCACCCATAAAGAGACAGAGAGTGGCAGAATGGATAAGAAAACAGGATCCATCAATATGCTGTCTACAAGAGACACACCTTAGAAACAAAGATGTGAATTTATTAAAAATCAAAGGTTGGAAAAAAATATATCAAGCTGACAACTACCAAAAAAGAGCAGGAGTGGCAATTCTAATCTCAGATAAAATAGACTTTAAAACAAAATCTACCATAAAAGACAAAGAAGGACACTATATAATGATTAAGGGGACGATCCATCATGAAGACATAACCATAATAAACATCTACGCACCCAATGATAGGGCTCCAAAATACATAAAACAAACTCTAACAGCACTGAAAAGAGAAATTGACAGTTCCACAATAATAGTAGGAGACTTCAACACACCACTCTCAGTAAAGGACAGAACAACTAAGAAGAAACTCAGCAAACATACAGAAGACCTAAAGGACACAATCAGCCAACTGGACCTCATAGACATATATAGAATAATCCATCCAACTGCTGCAAAGTACACATTCTTTTCCAATGCACATGGAACGTTCTCCAGAATAGACCACATCTTAGGCCACAGAGCAATCCTCAACAAGATCCAAAACATTGAGATAATTCACAGTATCTTCTCTGACCACAATGCCATCAAGGTAGAAATTAACACTAGAAAGAGCAAGGAAAAAAAATCAACTGCATGGAAACTGAATAATAGCCTGCTTACACATCACTGGGTAATAGAAGAAATCAGAGATTGAATTAAAAAATTCCTAGAATCAAATGAGAACGAAAACACATCATACCAAAACCTTTGGGACACAGCAAAGGCAGTCCTCAGAGGACAATTTATAGCAATAGATGCACATATCAAAAAAGAAGAAAGGGACAAAATCAAAACATTAACTACAGAACTCAAACAGATAGAAAGAGAAAAGCAAAAAAAGCCTACAACCACCGGAAGAAAGGAAACAGTAAAGACCAGAGCAGAAATAAATGAAATAGAGAACAGAAAAACAATAGAAAGAATCAACAAAACCAAAAGTTGGTTCTTTGAAAGAATCAACAAAATCGACAAACCACTGGCCAGACTGACAAAAGAAAAACAGGAGAGGACACAAATAACCCAAATAATAAATGAAATGGGGGACAGTACAAACCCAACCGAAATAAAAAGAAATAACAGAATATTATGAAAAACTATATTCCAACAAATTTGAAAACCTAGAGGAAATGGATAAATTTCTAGAAACACACCACCTACCCAAACAACAACAAAGTGATATTGAAAATCTGAACAGACCCATAACAGGAGAAGAGATTGAAAAGGTAATAAAAAAAACTCCCAACCAAAAAAAGCCCTGGGCCAGATGGCTTCACTGGAGATTTCTACAAAACATTTACAGAAGAGGTTGTACCAGTTCTACTCAAGCTATTTCAGAGCATAGAAGAGGAAGCAACACTTCCAAATTCATTCTATGAAGCCAGCATAACGCTGATACCAAAACCAGGCAAAGACATCACAATTAAAGAAAATTACAGACTAATATCTCTCATAAATATAGATGCAAAAATTCTGAACAAAATTCTAGCCAATAGAATTCAGTATCATATCAAAAAAATAAGACACCACGACCAAGTAGGATTCATACCAGGTATGCAAGGATGGTTTAACATTAGAGAATCCATCAATGTAATTCACCACATAAATAAAAGGAAAGAAAAAAATCACATGATCATCTCAATTAACACAGAAAAGGCATTTGACAAAGTCCAACACCCATTCCTGATAAAAGCTCTCAATAAAATAGATATAGAAGGGAAATTTCTCAACATAATAAAGGGCATCTATGCAAAACCAACAGCCAACATCATTCTTAATGGAGAGAGGCTGAAAACATTCCCCTTGAAAACAGGAACAAGACAAGGATGCCCTTTAACACCACTCCTATTTAACATTGTGCTGGAAGTTTTAGCTAGAGCAATAAGGCAAGAGAAAGAAATAAAGGGCATCCAAATTGGTAATGAAGAAGTTAAACTCTCCCTGTTTGCAGATGATATGATAGTATACATAGAAAACCCTAAAGACTCCACGAGAAATCTACTGCAACTAACAGAAAGATTCAGCAGAGTAGCAGGATACAAGATAAACATTCAAAAATCTGTTGGATTCCTATACACCAGTAAAGAGTACGATGAAAAGGAAATCAGGAAATCAATACCATTTTCAATAGCCCCTAAAAAGATAAAATACTTAGGAATAAATCTGACCAGGGATGTAAAAGACCTATACAAAGAAAACTACAAAACACTGCTGCATGAAACCCAAAGGGATCTACATAAATGGAAAAACATACCATGCTCATGGATAGGCAGACTCAATATTGTGAAAATGGCAATTCTACCCAAAGCAATTTACAAATACAATGCAATCCCAATGAAAATACCAGCAACAATCTTCAAAGAGATGGAAAAACTAATTATTAACTTTATATGGAAAGGGAAGGAGCCCCGAATAAGTAAAGCACTACTGAAGAAGAAGAATAAAGTTGGAGGACTCACACTACCTGACTTGAGAACCTACTATACAGCTACAGTACTCAAAACAGCCTGGTACTGGTACAACAAGAGAGACATTAACCAATGGAACAGAATTGAGAACCCAGATGTAAATCCATCCACCTATGGTAACCTGATTTTTGACAAGGGCCCAAAGTCCATCAAATGGGGAAAAGACAGTCTTTTTAACAAATGGTGCTGGCAAAACTGGATATCCATTTGCATAAAAATGAAACAGGACCCATACCTCACACCATATACAAAAACTACTTCAAAACGGATCAAAGACCTGAATATAAAGCCTAAAACTATAAAGTTCATAGAAGAAAAAATAGGACCAACACTTCAGGCCTTAATACAAGGCATTAACAGGATACAAACCATAACCATCAACACACAAAACCCAACAGATAAACTAGATAACTGGGATCTTCTAAAAATCAAACACCTATGCTCTTCAAAAGACTTCACCAAAAGAGTCAAAAGAGAACCTACAGACTGGGAAAAAATTTTTGGACAGTACAAGTCAGACAAAGGTCTAATCTCCATAATCTACAAGAAAATCCAACACCTCTACAACAAAAAGACAAACAATCCTATCAAAAAATGGGCAAAGGATATGAACAGACACTTCACCAAAAAAGACATTCAAATGGCCAACATCACATGAGGAAATGCTCGCGTTCACTAGCCATTAGAGAAATGCAAGTTAAAACCACAACGAGATACCATCTCACCCCGGCATTACTGGCAGGAATCAAAAACAATGGAAATAACAAACGTTGGAGGGGCTTCGGGGAGATGGGAACCCTTATACACTGTTGGTGGGAATGCAAAATGATACAACCATTTTGGAAAATATTATGGCGTTTCCTCAGAAAGCTAGAAATAGACATACCATTGGATCCAGCAATCCCACTCCTAGGAATATATCCTAGAGAAATAAGAGTGGTCACTCGAATAGACACATGCACACCTATGTTCATGGCAGCATTGTTCACAATAGCAAAACGATGGAAACAACATAGGTGCCCATTAACAGATGAATGGATAAACAAACTATGGTACATACACACAATGGAGTACTATGCAACGAGAAAGAACAACAATGAATCTGTGAACCATCTCATAACATGGACGAAACTGGAGGACATTATGTTGAGTGAAATAAGTCAATCACAAAAGGACAAATATTGTATGAGACCTCTATTGTAAAAACCCATGAAAAAATTCACATGCAAAATGTAACAATCCTTGTTGGTTACCAGGGATGGGGGGCGGGGCATATACTAAATAGGCAATAGATAAGTGGTATCTTGGGTGAGAGGTGAGACAGTACACAATACAAGGGAAACTAACACAACCTGCACAAGGAAAGGTCATGGAGGCCCCATGGACACATCCAAACTCCCCAAGGGACTGAGTTGCTGGACGGAGGTCTCTGGGGACCATGGTCTCGGGGAACATCTAGCTCAATTGTCATGACACTACTTATGAAGATAATGCTTTACATTCAACCTTGGTGAGTAGTGTCTGGGGTCTTAAAAGCCTGTGAGCGGCCATCTAAGATATTACACTGGTCTCATCCCTTCGGGAGCAAGGGAGAATGAAGAGAACAGGATACAATGAAAAGATTAGTCCAAAGGACTAATTGTCCACAGCTACCAAGACCTCCACCGGACTGAGTCCAGTACAGCTAGATGGTGCCCGGCTACCACCGCATCACAACAGAGGGTTCTGGACAGAGCTGGAGAAGGATGTAGAGCATAATTGTAACTCATGAAAAAAAAAAAAGACCAGATTTACTGGCCTAAAGGAGACTGGATAAACCTCAAGAGTATGGCCCCCAGACACCCTTTCAGCTCTGTGGTGAAGTTACCTTCGAGGTTCACTGTTCAGCCTGGGAGTGGACAGCCCAGTAAAACCAAATGAGACTAACGAGGTACAGGAGTCCAGTGACAAGGGCCAGAAGGCAGAAGGGGAGTAGGAAGCTGATGATAGGGAACACGAAGTTGAGTAAGGATACTGTTGATGTGTTGTGAGATTGTTAACCATTGTTATAGGGCAACATTTGTACTAACTGTTAAATGGGAGGCTATTTTGTCCTGTAAGCCTTCATCTTAAGTGAGAATAACAGCACAATTAGAAGAGTGTAGTTAATGTCACTTAAATGTGTATGTAAAAAGTTTTGAAATGGTGTATCTTTGGCTATTTGTATTTTCACCCAAAAAAAAAAAAAAAAGCTGAGAATTCAGAGGGTTAAAATGTTGTGGGGTTGTTAACCAAAGTCATAAAACAGCATGTGTACTACTGTTACATGAGAAACTGTTTGTTCTGTAAGCCTTCACCTGAAGTACAATAAAATATTAAAAAAAAAAAAAAAAAGTAACAATCTTTGTTGGTTACGAGGTATGGGAGGGATGGGGGAGAAATACTAAACAGACAATAGATAAGTGGTAACTTTGGTGAAGGGTGAGACAGTACACAATATTGGGGAAGCCAGCACAACTTGTACAAGGAAAGGTCATGGAAGCTCCATAGACACATCCAAACTCCCTGAAGAACTGAATTGCTGGGCAGAGGGCTGTGGGGACCATGGTCTTGGGGAACATCTAGCTCAATTGGCATAACAGTTTATAAAGGCAATGTTCTACATTCTACCTTTGTGAGTAGCATCTGGGGTCTTAAAAGCCCATGAGCAGCCATCTAAGATACTCCACTGGTCTCACCCCTACGGGAGCAAGGGAGAATGAAGAGAACAGGATACAAGGAAAAGATTAGTCCAAAGGACTAATGGACCACAACTATATCGGCCTCCACCAGACTGAGTCCAGTACAGCTAGATGGTGCCCGGCTACCACACTGACTGCTCTGACTGGGATCACAACAGAGGGTTCTGGACAGAGCTGGAGAAGGATGTAAAACAAAATTCTAACACAAAAAAAAGACCAGATTTACTGGCCTGACAGAGACTGGAGAAACCCCGAGAGTATGGCCCCGGGACACCCTTTATCTCAGTGGTGAAGTCACTCCTGAGGTTTACTGTTCAGCTGGGGATTGGACAGCCCTGTAAAACAAAATGGGACTAATGAGGCACAGTAGTCCAGGGACAAGAACTAGGAGGCAGAAGGGGACAGGAAAGCTGGTGATAGGGAACCCAACGTTGAGTAAGGATAGTGTTGACAGGTAGTGGGGTTCTTAACCATTGTCATAGGGCAATATGTATGCTAAGTGTTTGATGAGAAACTATTTTGTTCTGTAAACCTTCATTTAAAGTGAGAATAGCAGCACAACTGGAAGAATGTAATTGACGTCACTGGATTGTATATGTAGAAATTTTTGAAATGGTGTATCTTTGGCTACGTATATTTTCACCAAATAAAAAAAGGTCCTGCAAGGCGGAGAAGGGAGCGTGTTGACGTGTCATGGGCTTGTTAACCAATGTCATAAAACAATATGTGTACTGACTGTTTACTGAGAAGCTATTCATTCTGTAAACCTTCACCTAAAGTACAATTAAAAAAAACTTTTAAAAAATTGGCTCATGTGATTGTGTAGGCTGGCAAGTCTGAAATCTATAGGGCAGGTCGACAGGCTGAAAATTCAGGCAGGATTTGATGCTATAGTCTTCTTCTATGGAAAACCTCAATTTTTGCTTTTATGGCCTTCAACTGATTGGATGAGGCTCACCCGCATTGTCAAGAATAATCTCTCTTTTTTTTATTGTGGTGAAAATACACACAATAAAATATACATGAGTTCAACAATTTATACATGTATAATTCAGTGACATTGATTACATTCTTCAAGTAGTGCAACCATTCTCACTATTGTAGTGTAATGGATTGCTTTCGTGTGGCCTTTCTTGTCATGGTCTTGTAACTCCCACCCAGGTGATTGTATGGGACTGTGTGATAGAGTAATTGTGGCCCACCAGAGGGATTGGTCAGTTTTGCCATTCTGCTGGCCTTGAAATGAGCCACTCCAGAGGTGGGGAAGAGAAGAGCCCACCACCACCATCAAGGAAGGAGAGAAGAGCAGCAGAGACCTGATAGCAGAGACCCAGCAGCAGGAGATGGCATGGTGAGAGAGAAAGCTGAGTGCCTTTGGACAGAGCCCTAGGGCCAGGGAGGGGCTTGCCATCGAGCACAGGTGGGGAGAGGCTGTCCTGATGGACGAACTGTATCCTTGAGTGTTCCTGAGCCTGAACTGTAACCTGTTACGTCCCTGATAAATCCCATAATCATGAAAAAAAAAAAAAAATTTTGGTTTAGGGGATTTTGCATATATGAAAACTTTCAGTCACAAATGTTAGCATCCATTTTATTTCTCATTTTTGTTTTGGTTAGTTGAACAGAGAAAAAAACGGATATACAAAGGTAGGCAGCAACTACAATGACAACTAGCATTCTATTCACTGGATGCTCTTCATTTAAAATGTAGCAGAAATCTAGATGAGAGTAAAAATATATGTATTTTTTTCAGAGTTGATCAATAACAACGTTTTAGCTGCTTAAATCTCCTTATTGATGAAACATTTAAAATGTGTAGAAGACTGGGTTCCTCAGCCAGCTTAGAAATGTATTTTTGGTGAAAAGAAGTTTTCAAATATATCTTAAAATATTATAAATTGGATGATGACACCCCTTTAAAATCTCAGCTATGTCAATTGTATTTGTTTCAGATATTCACTTAAATTTTCAAGACACTCAACATTTATTCTGTTTGTTAAGCTGAATTCAAAATCCATTCACTAACTCGTTATCTGCTATAGTGTACACTTCAACAATACAATTCCTCACTGCCAAATTGAGCCTTTCAGCTTATTAAACAAATAAAAAGTATCCAACTGGTTGCAATCCTACTGCACAGACATGTTTGAGAGAGATGATGTGTTTGAGCTATTACCCACATGGAGTTTTCACATCAGTAAAAATATGAGTTTGTCTCATATGACATAGTCAAACCTCCACCTTGATTCTAGACTGTTATAAATACTTCTGGAAAAGTCTGTTATTTAATAAGATTGTTAATAAACTTGACAATTTTCTGACATACCCCAAAACTGTTTTTGAAAGATGATGGCTTCTGTAATTTCTTTGCAACATGTGGTGCTCACTTGAAAACATTTCGGCAATAGATTCCTTCTTGCCATCTCGGCAGTTGCTTACCTCAGTGCTTTCACACTGTCGGCACAGATGTCACTACATTTTTGCCAACACCCTTTATAGTGTGCTAAAAACTGATCCAAAACACTAACAGAAAATTCCCCTGTTGTCTAAGTGTCGAGTGTTTAAATTAATGCATCCTCCTCACATTCACTTGCATGTACAGTATAAAACAAGCAAATGGAAATCAGAAATACATGTATTTTCATTCAATTAAATTATAAATGTGGCAGTTATGAATCTGAGCCCATAAATTCAAGTTCATAGAATATAAATATTTAACAATTTCTGATTTTAAGCCCCACTTACTAGAAAGCAAGTATCTTAACCAGTTATTTGATTGTTACTTGCTATCTCCAGAGGTGTATCGAGGTTCCAGTGAGCTTGTGCCATACTAGGTGTTGGGACTGCCACACCTTGTCCTTCAACCTCATTAATAAGTGCTGAAGTAGTGCACTTCCTTTCTCAGGTCGTGTGAGTCCTTCTACTACCACCCATGCCCGGTAAACCCATTGAAAAAACCCATTGTCATTGAGTTAATTCCAACTCATAGTGACCCAGTAGGACAGAGTAGAACTGCCCCATAGGGTTTCCAAGGAGCGGCTGGTGATTTGAACGACTGACTCTTTTGATTAGCAGTCATAGCACTCAGTAGCTCTCAACCACTGCTCCACCAGGACTCCAAAAGCACTAGGTGGGAAGGCATGAGAATTTCCAAATGGGAATCTATGGTGTTGTATACCAAGACACAGCTCCCAACAGTCATTTTGTTGCCAGGAACTCCAGGTCCTGCTTGGCGTGACTCATCACAGCCAATAAACAAGAGGCTGAGGTGGGAGATCAGAAAGGCGGCTTTATTTCATTGGACACACAAAGGAACAGTCGGGGCTAATGCCTCTAAGACTGCTAGAGGATAGAGTTTAGGGAGGTTGCTTTTATAGGGCTTACAAGCAAGGAGATCATGTAAATTACATTAGCAACATTCTTAATCATGCTACACAGGTGCAGTAAGGGTAACATATAGCTTCATACATGGCATGTTTAAAAATGGTGGCCCATCTCCGTCCAAAGGCTGGGAAGTTACTACGGGTGAGGTACTTAATGAGCTAAAAGCTTACCCAGAATGTCAATATGGCGCCTGAACTGGTTTCAGCCAGTTTCCTCTAGTTCTGGCCAGCAGTTAAGGAAAATGGAACCAGGGTGTTAATGTAAAGCCTTGGGGCTTGTCAAGCAAGCTGCTTGAGACAGTGGAATTTTCCACAGCCTGGGGACCTCTGTCTTATTTTCCGTCTTAGGTAACTTCCTGATTCCCTGAAACTCACCAGAGGACGTAGAGCTCAGGGTTCCTCTTGCCCTACTCCCATCATTTCTTCTTTATTTCTACTTCATGCCTGGGTTAATTCTTTTTTAGTCTATGAAGAGAAAACCTTGTTTTGTTATGTTTGCTTCTTTAAAAAATATCAAATCTAAGTTTTATCAGGGCTACAGTTTATGAAATATTCATCAATTCAGTCAACAAGTCACATATTGCACAGATATGTTTGAGAGAGATGGTATGTTTGACATATTATGCAATAACAACGAACACTGATGAAAAAATAACTTTTCAAATTTATCTTAAAATATTATAAATATATATAAATTACATATTTGAATACTTACTAAATGCTGACTATTCTGGGTCTTCAGAATAAACAGAAAGACAAAGTGCCTGCCCTCATGGAACTTGTGGAAGGAGCAGAAAATAAACATTTTAACAAATATATGTATACATGCAGCCCCAGTGATGCTGTGGTTAAGCGTTCGGCTGCTAACCAAAAAGTTGGCAGTTCGAATCCACCAGCCGCTCCTTGGAAACCCTATGGGGCAGTTCTACTCTGTCCTATCGGGTCGCTATGAGTTAGAATTGACTTGACATCCATGAGTTATATTATCTGGCAATGCTACTTTCTGTGTATATAAATAAAGTAATATAAGGGGATAGATAGAGACAAGTCACTTAAAAAGTGACATTTGAGCAGATATATGAATAAAATATTGGAAATATTGGAAAGAAAAGAAATAGTAAGTGCAATGGCCCTAAGTTAGGCTGATTTGACTAATTTTCAGATTAGTAAGGAGGTAGTTGGAGCTGAGAGGGAAGCAGAGGAATGGTCAGAAGATAAAAACCAATGCAGTCATTTGGCCTTTTTCTCTTTTTCCACTCTCTTCCATTTTTTCATAGTCACCTGACTATGGGAAAAGAAGAAGAAGGAAAAATAAATAAATAAAAACAGAAAGAAAAAAGAATATGAACTAATATACCAAATGCTTTCTGGCCAAGTAAAGATTCCACATAATATCAGACTTTGAAAAAATGTATCAGTCCTGTTGAGTAATCATTCTCAGAATTATTTCTTTTTTCATTTATCTGACAGTCGTGCTAATTGTATTTTCTTCCAAGCTGATCCATAGCTAGTACTCTGTGTAATGTTAGCCAGCCAGAACTTAAATACCTTTTCCCCTAATTGTGTCTGCTGCTTCAATTGTGATGAGCTTAGCTTACCTTATCTGCTACGTGAGCTTTTTCAGTCATGTTTAGTCATTTACAATAAGCTAAAGGAAGCTGAAGGTCTCATTGTGTATGTTTTTTAATTCTGTGTTTCAAAATGATATGTAATTTTGTAGGAAACACAACACTACTAGGCACAAATGTGTAACATAAAATTCTTTAAGAATTTGGGCAATGTTTATCTTCATGTATGTTAAACACAAAAGACAAATTCCTATTATACTTTCATGTCTTTAATGAATTTACAGGAACATTTTCAGGTTGCATGTATTGTCATTGTGGTATTGTCAGTGTGGTTGATATTAGTTGACAAAACAGTCATCGAAAGTATAGTAAAACTTGACCTTTGATTTTAAGCTTGTTTAATCATATCAGATCATCAAAATTTCTTTTTAAATTTCTTGCTTTTAATGAGTGATAGAGTTCTACTTTGAAGAATAATTATTGTATCACATTTGAAAACAATGTTTGTACGTATAAATTTAGATAGAATGTTTATCAAAAACATAAAATTTAGGTATAATAAGCTCTGAAACCACTTAAAATGCATAATACAGAATTATCAGGACTTAGTTATATGTTCACTTGTACTCTATAACTCTCAAGAGTACGCATGGAGCTTTGCTTGGCATTTAATTAAGCCCATTTCATGACTGCCATAAAAAAATACTGGCTTGCAAATTGGATTATGAGACATGTCCAGACCCAAGTTCAAAGAATGGCTAGTACAAAGTTACACACTTCTTACTCAGCGGTATACTTAAAAAATAAATATGTACTAAGAGATGGCAAGAAAAGGTTTAACTGGGTTATGCAAAAATAACATGAGATTTTGACACGAGTCAATGATGTGTTAACAGATGCTAAAACCCACATCTGTGCATATAGTTACTTATAAAGTGTTAAAATATTTAAGTATGTGTTTTTAAAATGCAAATCATACATTGTAGAATACTTGAAGCTCAACCAAAAGTTTAAATTTCTATTATACACAGTTACTGAACAGAATAAAGGACAATGTTGTATATGAACTACTAACCTAGAATTTTTTACAATCTGATCAGCCCTGTAAAAAATAGAAAAATATAGTACAAGCTGAATGAAAGAAAACAATTATCAACTCTACATTTTTCAGAGATCCAACAAATTCCAATAGGCTCAATGCGGAGTCAAAACCAAGGACATCGTAGAAGATGCTTGGCAGCACAAACAAGACTACAGGAAACAAATCAGAAAGCATTATTCTACCTTACATGAAACCACGGTAAGCCTGACACGGAATATTGTATGTAATTATGACCTTTCTACCTCAAGAAGGGTGTGAGAGACCTGCATAAATCTAAGAATGGATAATTTTAAATAATGAAACAGACAGCAGCACATACAAAATAATAAAATATTGCCTTATTTAGTGTCTAATGACAAAGGTTAAGATGGACTCTTGAGCTTTCAGTCTTCTCCCTAATTCAATTTTTGATATATCACTAGACTTTTCAAAACACAGATCTGATATCACTCATCTATTATTTTCTAATTCTGTAAGATAAAGTCTACTTTCCTTAACATGACACAGAAGGTCCACTACAAGCAAGCTCAAGCATAAGGTTTTAACTTTATTTCCAGTCATATCCTCTCCTTTCACATGTTGTTTCATTTATTCAGGAATACTAATCTTTCCCCAAGAACTCTTTGAACCTTGGAATTCTTGCTAACAGAAATGCTTTTTGTCCCTTTTATAAAACTTAGTCTTTAGCATTTCACTCAAATACTGTCCGGAAAGTAAGTTTCCCTCCATGCCTATCTATGTTAACCTACATTAACTACCTTATCTCGTCCTATAGCAATATTTATTCTCCTCTTACTAACAGGACCCTGATTTTTCCATAATGGCCATATGACCATCATAAGAATTAAAAAAAAAAAAAAAAAGACATTTTCCAGACTCCCTTACAATTAGAGGCAGCCCAGAATAGATGATCAGATACAAAATATGTCATTTGACAGGGCTTCCTGAAAGTTTTTTAAAATACCTATGTTTGTTGTTTGCCCTTCTTCCTTGTTAATATGAATCAAAGCCATGTACTGAGGTTGGTGGAATAAAAATACACAAAGAATCTGGTCCTTCATGGCATTTTAAGATGCTGTACTTCTGGATTTCTTGTTAATGTGAAAGGTAAAACCCCTAATTTTTTAAAGACACTGTTCAGTTATGTTTTGTGTTATCCTAGCAATATAATTACTTATTTGCAGTTTAGAGTTCTTCACTGGAACATAAATTCATTAAAAAAATTCTTTGTTTCCACATAACATAATATCTAACAATATCTAGCACTACTAACAGCTGTTAGTAGTGGTGGTGTAATTGCTACTACTAACAACTTCATCAAAAGGACATTGATGTTGCCAGTCAGAAATAGATTGGTAAATTTTTCATAAATGTATGGATCATGGCTTAATAACAGATGATTAATGGGAGAATTGTTGCTGTATGGCAGTATATTTAACTTTTGTAATATCATAGGGAGGCCAGCCGTCAAATGTCCTTTGAGCCATTATAAGCCTTAGAATATGGAAGATGATAGAAATTGTATGTGACCTTATGTGACATGTTCTCCTTTTAATTAAAAAGATCCATGAGAAGAAAACTATGATGTTCTCAAAAGAGAATATGTCAGAGGTACAAGACAAAAAGTGATTCTGCAACAGTTAAACTTTCATGCAAAGAAACTATCACACTCCAAGTCAGAATTTCTGGACTTCCATGTCCAGGAAGATGAAGTAGACATGCTTTAGTTTTATCCAACTCAGTTCAACTAAAAAACCTGGAAATTATATGTCAAACAAAAATAAAAAGACTCTGAAGTGTAGGGAGAGGAAGGCAGATGAATTAGGGCCCTAGGAACCCAAGAAATAATAAGGTGGTAAGATTTCTGGGTTTCTTTTGTCTCATATATTCCAGATATAGCATTGAAGGAGCCAACAATTTGGAAATGCCAATAGATGATGATTAAAAAAAAAAAAAAATCCCAAAGCCTACCTTCTCTAGACAATGGATAAGGAGAGGGGAATCCTAGCAAGATAGAACATTTTTGGACAGTTATTTCCTCCCGTTATTTCTATTGAATGACAAAATGAAGCTGTATCAAGGAGTAGAAATTGTAATCTCTTGTTGATACATCAAAAGTAATCGGGGTGGGTGGAGCCAGCATAGACAGACAGATGCATCATGCTGTCCCTCTGCAGCAAAGACCAGAAACACTAAGTAAAACAGATACTAAAATCAATCCTGGAACCTTAAGCATCAAATGAAGGGATAAAGAATTAGATTAAACACTGAATGGAAGAAGAAATTGAAACAAAACAGAGAACAAGGAGAGATACAGAGTAAAGGTCCCCTACCAACTAACATAGCACAGCATTGCATTCTTGGAGCACAGCCAGCAATGACCCAGGACAGGGATTACAGAAGAAAACTTCATGGAGCTCCCAACAGGAGACAGAACACCTGGTAACCAGAGAAACACATTTTCCCACCCCTTGTCCCTCAGTCCCATATACTATCCACCCGCTCCCAACGGGCCACACTCTGCCAATTGGCTAGAGAGATGCCAGTCTGCCATCAACCTGAGTCCGCCCCATCCCCATCTGCTGGCTCTTACCATGTCATATATATTTTTTTCATTTCTTTCTTTACTTTTCCTCCCACCTAGCCCCATATGCCACCCCACCCCTTCTTGATGGGCCATGCTGTGCTGCTTGGCTAAAGAGCTACTGGCCTGCCATCACCCCAGGTCTGCCCTGCCCTACCTGCCAGTTCTCACCATGCCATTTCTTCCCCCGTTCTCCTTCCCAACTAGCCCTGCACACACTGGGCCATGCCACATTGCTACAAATAGAGAGCTACAAGCCCATTGCCAGCCCAGGTCTCCCCCACCTCCACCTGCCAGCTCCAGCTATGCCATTATATATACATATCTATTTTCTCCTTTTCTTGTTTTCTTTCTCCTTCCCACTTAGCCCTGTACCCCATATCTACACCTTTCTGCTGGAGCAGGCCATGCTGCCTTGGCTAGTGAGGCACCAAACCCACTGGTACCCAGGTCCTCCCCACCCCACCCACTGACTTCTGAGGGGCCTTTTCTTTTTTCTCTCTTTATTTTTTTCTCTTTTTACCCTTTCTTCCTTTTCTTTCTCCCTCTCATCTAGCCCCATACACAACCTCTACCCCTATCGAATGGACCATGCCATGCTACTTGGCTAGAAATCCAAGGGCCTGCTAACACCCTGGGTCTGCCCCACTTGCAGTCACTGGCTCCCACTGTGTCATTTTTTTCCCCTTTCTTCCTTCTCTTTCTACCTCTCACCAAACCCCATATACCACGTACCACCCCTTCCCATCAGACCCAGGTAAACCCCACTCCCACCCACCGGCTATCCTTTTTTTTTCTTCTTTCTTTCTCTTTTCTTTCTTGCCCCCATCTTCCTGCTGGCACTCACTGTGCTGCCACAGTTAGAGCATCCCCAGCTCAGGCCCACTGCTGCCCTAGACCCGCACTGCCCCTCCCTTCCTGCCACTTGGCCAACAGCTGAATGGAAAGAAGTGAGCCCATACTACTCCCTGTACAACACCCCTCCCTATCTGGCGAGGGACCGTGAATGCTGTCACACCTCTGGACCAACATTGGGAGGAAGACAGTGCCCTCCCAGTCTGCCCTCAGCCAGCTTGCCAAACCAGTGTACAGTGATGCAGAATCACACCGCCCACTGCTACCCTGCCCACTCGGACAAGATCGTGAGAGCTATCATTCCCACAGATGAGCAAGCAGCAAAGCAAGCCTGGCCCACCTGCCCTGACATAGCAAACCAAAACAAAGAAGCAGGATTAAACAAACCAACACACAATCAATAAATACAGAAAGTAGTGTCTTAATGTCTCTGAGACAGCAGACAATACCAAAACACATTTAAAAAATGCAAGACAAAATGGATCTAGCAAGTGATCAAAATAAAGAATCAGATGACCTTTTGATAGAAGAAAAGGCGGTGGAACTAACATAATACGGAATTCAAAAGACTAATATTTAGGGCTCTCTAAGAGATTAGGAAAGAGATCAAGGAAAACACAGAGAAAAACAAGGAAAAAATAGACAAAATCATGCAAAACACAGAAAAACTAATAAAAACATAGCCAAAATCAAGAAAAACACATACAAACAATAAAAGAATTCAGGAAAATAATACAAGAACAAAATGTCAAAATAAATAAACGATTAGAAATCATACAAAAACAGCAACTAGAAATCCAAAAGATAAACAACAAAATTTCAGAAATGGACAGCTCAGTAGAAGGTTTTAGGAGCAAATTTGAAACAATGGAAGACAGAATAAGTGCACTTGAAGACAAATCCATGAAATCCACTTTGTTTGAGGAAAAATCAGAGAAAAGAATGAAGAAAAATGGAGAAACCTAAGAATTATGTGGGACACAATCAAGAGCAAAAATTTACATGTGATTGGAGTTCTAGAATGGGGGGTGGGAAATGGTAAATACAGAGAATATTGTGGAAGACTTGCTGCCAGAAAACTTCTGAAATATCATGAAAGACAAAAAGCTGACCATCCAAGAATCTCAACAAACCCCATATAGGATAGATCACAAAAGAAAGTCACCAAAACATATAATCACACTTGCCAAAGTCAAAGACAAAGAAAGAATCCTGAGAGCAGCTCGAGAAAAATGAAAGATCACTTACAAAGGGGAAACAATAAGGCTAAGCCCTGATTACTCGGTAGAAACTATGCAGGCAAGAAGATAATGGGATGACGTATATAAAACATTGAAAGAAAAAAACTACCAAGAATAACACATCCTGCAAAACTGTCTCTCAAATATGATGGTGAAATTAGGACATTTCCTAATAAACAGAAATTAAGGGAATACATAAAAAGCAAACCAAACTTACAATAAATATTGAAGGGAGTCCTTTGGTTAGAGGACCAACAACATCAGACAATAACTAGAGTTTAGGACACAGGACAGCATTAACCAAATACCAACCTAGGTAAAGAATTCTCAATAATAAAGCAAAGTTAAAAGACTTAAAATAGGGAAACAGAGATATCAATCTGTAAATGACAACATTAAACAATAAAAGGGGGAATAATAATTGGTATAGAACTTTCAAATGCAAAAGAAGTCAAGGCGATATCAAGTAATAAAAGACTGGTCAAACTTGGGAAGATAAGGGTAAATTTCAAGGTAACCACAAAGAAATCTAACAAACTACTCACGAGAATAAAAAATAAGAAAAATGTAAAGTCTCAGTAAACACAAAATCTATAATAACAAAAGAAAAGAAAATCCACAAACAAAAAGAACTCAGCACATAAAAGTAAGAGGAACAAATAAGAGTAGCACTATAAAAAAAAAAAAAAAAAAAAAAAAGAAAATATGACACTAATAAACTCATATCGAAATCTATCAATAATCACCAAATGTAAATGACTTAAATGCTCCTCTAAAGAGACAGCAAGTAGCAGAATGGATAAAGAAACATGACCCATCAATATGTTGTCTACAAGAGACACACCTTAGACACAAAGTCATAAATATATTAAAAATCAAAGGATGGAAAAAATATATCAAGCAAACAGTAACCAAAAAGGGCAGGAGTGACAATACTAATCTCAAATTAAATAGACTTTAAGGCAAAATCAACCACAAAAGACAAGGAAGGATATTACATAATTATTAAAGGGACAACCACCAAGAAGGCATAACCTTAATAAATATCTATGCACCCAATGACAGGGTTCCAAAATAAATAAACTCTAAATACACAGAAAAGAGAAATAGACCGTGCTAGAATAATAGTAGGAGATTTTAACACACCACTTTTGGTAATGGACAGAACATCTAGAAAAAGAAACTCAACAAAGATACAGAAGATCTAAAGGCCACAATCAACCAATGTGACCTCATAGAAGTATACAGAACACTCCACCCAACAGCAGCAAAGTACACACTGTTTTGCAACGCATATGGAACTTTCTCCAGAATAGACCACATTTTAGGCCACAAAACAACTCTTAATAAAATGCAGAACACTGAAATGATAATAAGCATTCTCTCTGATCACAATGCCATAAATGTAGAAATCAATATCAGGAAGAGCAAGGAAAAAAATTTAAATACACGAAAACTGAATAACACCTTGCTTAGAAACAACTGGATAATAGAAGAAATCAAAGAGGGAATCAAAAAATTCCTAGAATCAAATAAGAATGAAAATACATCATACCAAGACCTTTGGAACACAGCAAAGGCAGTACTCAGAAGTCAATTTATAGCTGTAAATGCACACATCAAAAACGAATGGGCCAAAATCAAAATGTTAGCCCTATAAATAGAACAAATAGAAAAAGAACAGAGAAAGACACTCATAGGTATCAGAAGAAAGGAAATAATAAAGATCAAAGCAGAAATAAATGAAATAGAGGACAGAAAAGCAATAGAAAGAATCAATGACACCAAAAGTTGTTTCTTTGAAAAGATAAAAAAATCCGTAAACCATTGGTTGAACTGCCAAAATAAAACAGAAGAGGAAGCAAATAACCCAAATAATAAATGAGATAGTGGACATTAAAAATGACCCAGCTATAATAAAAAGGATCATAACAGAATACCAAGAAAATTGTACTCCAACAAATTTGGTAACCTAGAGGAATTGGACCAATTTATTGAAATACACTATCTACCTAAACAAACACAAACTGAGATAGAAAATCTGAACAGACCCATAACAAGAGAAGAGATTGAAGAGGTAATAATAATAATAAAACTCTTGATTAAAAAAAGTCCTGACCAGTACAGCTTCACTGGAGAATTCTACCAACCATTCAGAGAAGAGCTTACATCAGTACTACTCAAACTATTTCAAATCATCCAAAAGGAAAGAATGCTTCCAAATTCATGCTAAGAAGCTAGTATAACCCTGATAACAAAGCCAGGCAAAGATACCACAAAAAATTAAAAACCAATACCTCTTATGAATATAGATGCAAAAATTCTAGCTGATAGAATTCAGTATCATATCATAAAAATAACACATCACAACCAAGTGAGGTGCCAGTTATGCAAGGTTGATTCAACATTAGAAAATCAATCAACATTACCCATCACAAAAATAGAACAAAAGAAAAGAATCACATAATCATCTCAATCTATGGAGAAAAGTCATTTGATAAAATCCAACATGTGTTCCTGATAACAGCTCACAATAAAATAAGAATAGAAGGGAAATACCTCAGCATAATAAAGGGCATCTATACAAAACCAACAGCAAAAATCATTCTCAACAGAGATAGACTGAAGTAATCCCCCTGAGAATGGGAACACTATAAGGATGCCCTCTTTCATTACTGCTATTTAACATTGTGCCTGAAGTCCTAGATAGAGAAATAAGGCAAGGAAAATAAATAAAAAGTATCCAAATTGGAAAGCAAGAAGTAAAACTATCCCCATTCGAGATAACATGATACTATACATAGAGAAGCCCAAAGATTCCACAAGAAAACTACTGCAACTAATAGAAAGATTCAGCAGAGTAGTATAGTAGGATACAAGATCAACATACGGATCAGTTGGATTCCTTTACACCAACAAAGAGAACTTTGAAAAGGAAATTAAGAAAACAATACTGTTTAGAAAAATAGTCCCTAGAAAAATAAAATACTTAGGAATACATCTGACCAGGGATGTAAGCCACCACCACAGAATGACTGTGGTGGCTTGCATGTTGCTATGATGATGAAAGCTATGCCACAAGTATTTCAAATGCCAGCAGGGTCACCCATGGTGGACAGGCTTCACTGGAGCTTCCAGACAAAGACTAACTAGGAAGAAGGACCTGGCTGTCTACTTTTGAAAACTTGGCCACTGAAAACTTTATGAACAGTGGTGGAATATTGTCTTGTTTAGTGCCAGAACATGAGACCCTCAGGCTGGAAGGCACTCAAAATACAACTTGGGGAATAGCTGCCTCCCTAAAGTAACGTTGACCTTAATGAAGTAGATGGAGTCAAGCTTTTGGAACCTCCATCTGCTGATGTGGCATCATGGAAAATGAGAAGAAACAGCTGAAAACTGTTTTAATAATTAGAATGTGGAATATATGAAGTATGAATCTAGAAAAATTGGAAGTTGTCAAAAATGAAATGTAATACACAAAGATTGATATCCTAGGCATTACTGAGCTGAAATGGACTGATATCGGCCATTTAGAATCAGACAATCATATGGTCTACTAAGCTGGGAATGACAAATTGAAGAGGAATGGCATTGTAGTCATCATCAAAAACAACATTTGAAGATCTATTCTGAAGTACAACCCTGTCAGTAATAGGATAATATCCATTTGCCTACAACGAAGACCACTTAATACAGCTATTATTCAAATTTACACACCAAACACTAAGGTCAAAGATGAAGAAATGGCTCATATATGCAAGTTAAGGTTGAAGCTGAAGAAAATTAGAGCAAGTCTACCAGAGCCAAAAAAAAGCCCTTAAGTATATCCCACCTTAATTAGAGACCATTTCAAATATAAATTTGACATACTGAACTCTAATTACCAAAGACCAAACGAGTTGTGGAATGACATCAAGGACATCATACATGAAGAAAGCAAGAGTTTATTGAAAAGACATAAACAAAGAACAGACCAAAATGAATGTCAGAAGAAATCTTGAATGCAGAGTAGCTAAAGAGAATGAAACAAATGATGAAATAAAAGAGCTGAGCAGAAGATTTCAAAGGGCAGCTAGAGAAGACAAAGCATTACAATGAATTATGAAAGATGTGGAGTTAGAAAACCAAAAAGGAAGAACATGCTTGGTATTTCTCAAGCTGAAAGAACTGAAGAAAAATTTCAAGCCTCGAGTTGCAATATTGAAGGATTCTAAGTGGACACTATTGAGTGACGCAGGAAGCATCAAAAGAAGATGGAAGGAATGCATGGAGTCATTGTACGAAAAAGAATTGGTTGATGTCTAAACATTTCAGAAGGTAACATATGATCAAGAACTGACAGTATTAAAGGGAGAAGTCCCAGTTGCACTGGAGGTATTCATGAACAACAAGGCACCAGGAATTGATGGAATAGTAATTGAGATGTTTCAACAAATGGATGAGGCACTAGAGGTGCTCACTTACCTATACCTAGGAATATGAAAGAGAGTTACCTGGCCAACTGACTGGAAGAGATCCATATTCGTGTCCATTCCAAAGAAAGGTGATATAACAAAGTGTGGAAATTATCAAAAAATATCATTAATATCACATGGAAGTAAAATTTTGCTGAAGGTAATTCAAAATATTTGCAGCAATGTATTGACAGTAAACTGTCAGAAATTCAAGCCATATTCTGAAGAGGACGTGGAGTGAGGGATGTCATTGCAATGTCAGATGGATCTTGGCTGAAAGAAGAGAATACCAGGAAGATGTTTACCTGTGTTTTATTGACTGTTCAAAAGCATTTGACTGTGTGGATCATAACAAAATATGGATAACACTGCAAAGAATGGGAATTCCATGACACTTAATAGTGCTCATGAGGAACTTGTACATAAAACAAGAGGCAACCATTTGAATATAACAAGCATATTGAGTGGTTTAAAATTGGGAAAGCACTTACTGATGAAGATCAAAGACTACAGCCTTCAGTATGGATTGCACCTCAACATAAAGAAAACAAAAACCTCAAAACTGGACCAGTAAGCAATATCATGATAAATGGAGAAAATATTGATGTTGTTAAGAATTTCATTTTACTTGGATTCACAATCAGTGCTCATGGAAGTAGAAATGAAGAAATCAAATGATGCATTGCACTGGGCAAATCTGCTGCAAAAGGTCTCTTTAAAGTGTTAAAAAGCAAGGATGTCTCTTGGAGGACTAATGTGTGCCTGACTGAAGCCATAGTATTTTCAATCGCCTCATATGGATACAAAAGCTGGACAATGAATAAGGAAGACCAAAGAAGAATTGATGCATTTGAATTACGATGTTGGTGAAGAATATTAAATATACATGGGCTTCCAGAAGAACAAACAAATATGTCTTGGAAGAAGTACAGCCACAATGCTCCTTAGAAGCCAGGATGGTGAGACTTTTTCTCATGTCCTTTGGCCATGTTATCAGGAGTGACCATTCTCTGGAGAACATCATGCTTGGTAAAGTAGAGGGTCAGCGAAAAAGAAGACAACACTCAATGAGATGAACTGGCACAGTGGCAGCAACAACAGGCTCAAGCATAACCAAAATTGTGAAAATGGTGCAGGACTGGGCAGTGTTTCATTGTGTTGTACATAGGATCACTATGAGTTGGAACCAACTTGATGGCACCTAACAAGAACATCAATAGGGAGGTAAAGGACCTATACAAAGAAAACTACAAAACACTACTGCAAGAAACCCAAAGAGACCTACATAAATGGAAAAATATAATATGTTCATGGATAGGAAGAGTCAACATTGTGAAAATGCCATTCCCACTCAAAGCGATCTACAGATATAATGCAATCCTGATCCAAATACCAAAAGTATTCTTTAACAAGATGGAAAAACTAATTACTAACTTTACATGGAAAGGAAAGAGGCCCTTTATAAGTAAAGCATTATTTAAAAAAAAAAGAAAAAAGTAGGAGGCTTCACACAACTTTATCTCAGAAGCTACCATACAGCCACAGTAGTCAAAACAGCCTGGTACTGGTACAACAACCGACACATAGACCAATGGAACGGAATTGAGAACTCATGCATAAATCCATCCACCTACGATCAGCTGATTTTTGACAAAGGACCAAAGTACATTAAATGTGGAAAAGATAGTCTTTTTAACAAATGGTGCTGGCAAAACTGGATGATTATTTGTAAAAAAAATGAAATAGGACCTATACCTCACACTATACACAAAAACCTAATCAAAATGGATTGAAGACCTAAGTATAAAACCTGAAATGATAAAGACCATGGAAGAAAAAATAGGGTCAATGCTCAGGAGTCCTAATACGTGGCAAAAATTCAATACAAACCATAAATAACAATGCACAAACACCAGGAGGTAAACTAAATAACTGGGAGCTCCTAAAAATTAAACACTTATGCTCATCAAAAGACTTCACCAAAAGAGTAAAAACAGAACCTACAGACTGGGAAAAAAATTTTGGCTACAGCATATCCAACAAGGGTCTAATCTCTGAAATTTATAGAATACTTCAACGCCTCAATAACAAAAAGATAAATAATCCAGTTACAGAATGAGCAAAGGATACGAACTGACACTTCACCAAAGAAGACATTAAGATGGCTAACAGAAACATGTGGAAATGCTCCCAATCATTAGCCATTAGAGAAATGTAAATCAAAACTATAATGAGATACTCTCTCACCTCAACATTGCTGGTACCAATAATTAAAAAAAAAAAAAAAAAGACAGAAAATAACAAATGTTGGAGAGGTTGTGTGGAGTTTGGAACTCTTATGCACTGCTGGTGGAAATGTAAAATGGCACAACCACTATGGAAAACCTTATGACGCCTCCTTAAAAAGATAGAAATAGAAATACTATATGATCCACCAATCCCATTCCTAGGAATATGTCCTAGAGAAATAAGAACCATCACAGGAATAGACATATGCACACTCATGTTCTTTGCAGCATTATCCACAATAGCAAAAAGATGGAAACAACCTAAGTGCCCATCAACAGATCAATGGATAAACAAATTTTGGTATCTACACACAATGGAATACTATGCAACAGTAAAGAACAATGATGAATCTGCGAAGCATCTCACAACATGGATGAATCTGGAGGGCGTTATGCTTAGTGAAATAAGTCAATCACAAAAGGACAAATATTGTATGAGATCACTGTTATAAAAACTCAAGAAACGGTTTATACACAGAAAGAAACAGTCATTAATGGTTACTAGGGAAGCGAGGGATGGGGATGGAAAACACTAGATAGTAGACAAGTGTTAACTTTGGTGAAATGAAAGGAAACACACAATATAGAGAAAGTCAGCACAACTTGTCCAAGGCAAAGCCATAGAAGCCTCCTAGACATACCCAAACACCCTGGGGGATGGAGTTACTGGGGCTGAGGGCTGGGGACCATGGTCTTGGGGACATCTAGATCAATTGGCATAACATAGTTCATAAAGAAAATGTTCTACATCCTACTTTGGTAAGTAACATCTGGGGGTCTTAAAGCTTTCGGGAGGCTACCTAAAATACATTATTGGTCCCATCACGTTTGGAGCAAAGGAGAATGAAGAAAACCAAAGATGCAAGGAAAATACCAGTCAAAAGAACCACAGCCTTCACCAGCCTGAGCTCAGAAGAACTAGATGTTGGCTACCACCACTGACCATTCTGACAGGGATCACAATATAGGGTTCCAGACAGAGTAGGAGAAAAATGTAGAACAAAATTCAAATTCACGAAACAAGGCCAGTCTTACTGATCTGACAACAGACTAGATGAACCCTTGAGACTATAGTCCCCTTGCACCCTGCTAACTCAGAACTGAAGCCACTCCCAAAGTACACCTTTAAGTCAAAGATTAGATAGGACTATAAAACAAACAATAACACAAGTGAGGAACATGCACCTTAGTTTAATTAAGTATACGAGACCAAGTGAGCAAACCTGCCCAAAATCAAAGCCAAGAAGGCAGGAAGGGACAGGAAACCTGGACGAATGGACACAGGGAGTCCAGGGTGTAAAGGGAAATGGAGAGTGCTGGCACATTGTGGGAATTGCCACCAATGTCACAAAACAATCCGTGTATAAATTTTTGAATGAGAAACTAGTTTGTGCTATAAATTTTCACCTAAAACATAGTAATTAAAAAAGTAATATTAAATTGAGTGTTTATAATTTAAGATGAATTTTTAAATATTCTTTGTATTTTCAATTGTACTAAAATCTTCTTGTATTATGTAAGGCTCAAAATACACAAACCATTAAGGTATGAATTCCCTGGTATAGAAATTTTAATTTAATGACTAAGATTAATCTATACTACAGACTGCTAAGTGTTTGAGAATAATAAAGATTGATAAAATGTGTAAAAAACTAAGTCAAAACTATCTAAAATCCTAGATATAATGGGCCTAACTCAAAAGTATTTGAGTAACTATAACTAGCTCTACATTAGCCAGACATCACATAAAAAAACTGTGGCCTGACCCCAATACACACCAGCAAAGACTGAATGGAGAGCCTGGATTTATACTCTTGGCCTTGCCAGACTGTGATGACCCGCCACAACCGTGCAGCCTCCTCCGTCAGAGTGGAGTCAGAGAAAGCCAGTTAGGGAGCTGGAACTTCCATTCCCTCTAGGCAGTAACAAGGCCCCGTGCAGTGTTCGTGGGACTACGTGGGGAGCCTGGACTTCCACACTCCCCTGGCAGTAACAAGGCTCTCCTCCACCTTCCTGCTTGGGTGGTCTCAGAGAAAGTTAAGACTTTTACTAGCAACCAATAGTAATGAAGCCAACCTTCCCTAAGCATGGTTTCAGTGGAAGCCATATGGGAAGCAGTAAGAGGCATCCCTACACCTCCCAGGAATGGAAATAGCAGTATAGGCCTAGTGGGGAGCTGGAATGCCCACCCCTGCCCAGCAGTAATGAGAAGTCCCCTCTGGGATGCCAATGGAAGATGAGTGGGGGAACCTGGGTTCAATTCTATTTCTAAATATTGGCAATAAATCCATGGACATCAGAATTAAAAATACAATAGCACTTAGCATTACTAAAAAAAAAAATGTGTAAATCTAATAAAACGTATGGAATTTGTATGCTAAAATTTATAAAACACTGAAAAATAAATCAAAGATTAAATAGAGGCATATACCATTTTTATGCATTGAAAGATTCAACATAGTAAAGATGTCAATTCCATCAAACTGATATGCAGTTTCGGCATAATTCTTGTCAAAATGGCAGCAAGAATTTTTATAGATACAGACAGTATTATTCTAAAACTTACATGAAAAGCAAAAGAAACCAAAATAGCTAAAATAATTCTTAAAAAGAATAATAAAGTAGAAGAAACCAGGCTACCCAATTTTAATGCTTATTATATAGCTACAGTAATCAAGTCTGTGTGTTATTAGCAAAGGAACAGACACACATATCCATGGAATAAAAGAGAGAACTCAGAAATAGACCCACACAACTATGCCCGCCTATTTTTGACAAAGGTCCAAAAGTATCCAATGGAGGAAAAATAACCTTTTCAATAAATGGTACTGGAACAATTAGACATCCATAGACAGGAAAAAAAAAAAAAAAAAAAAAAGGAGGCACAAAACCCCAAAACTAAAAATGGTTCACAAACTTCATGTAAAAACATTCAATTATAAAACTTCTAGGAAAAAAAAAAAAAACGGAGAAAATCTTGGAATCTAGGGCTAGAGAAAGAATTCTTAGACTTCACAACAAAAGTACGATCCATAAAAGGAAAAATTGATAAATTGGGCTTAATCAAGCTAAACAATATCAACAACAACAAACTTTTACTCTGTGAAAGACCCTGTTAAGAGAATGGAAAGACAAGTAACAAACTGGAAGAAAATACTGCCAACCACATAGCCAACAAAGGACTAGTCTCTAGAATTATAAAGAACTCTCAAAACTCAATATTATAAATCAAACAATCCAGTTAGAAAATTGGCAAAAGAAAGTTAGAGACGTTTCACCAAAGGGGATATACAGATGGCAAATAAGCACATGAAATGTTGTTCGACATCGTTAGCCATTAGGGAAATGTGAATTAGAACCATGATGAGCTAGCATTACACACCTATCAGAATGACTTAAATAAAAAAATGACAACATCGAATTCTGGAAAAGATGTAGACAAATTGAATCATTCATAGTTTGCTGGTGGGAATGCAAAATTTGACAATTTCATATAAAACTAATTATGCCATTACCGTATAACCCAGCAATTGCACTCTTGGCTTTTATTTCAGAGAAATGAAAACTTATGTTCCCAGGTGTTTATAGTATTTTTATTCAGAACAGCTAAAAGCTAGAAACAACCCAGATGTCCTTCAGTGGGACAAATTATGGCACATTCGTATTATGGAATACTTCTCAACAATGAAATGGAACAAAAACTCTTGATGCAAGTGACTTCCTGGATAAATTTTCATAGAATTGAGCTGTGTGAACAAAGTCACTCCCAAGAATTATACAGAACGGGTGTGAGCAGGAGGGAAGTGTGTGTGCCAGCAACAGGGCAACAGGAGGGATCCTGTGGTGATGGAACTATTTTTTTTATCTTGACTTATCAATGTGAATATCCTGGCTGTGATATTGTACTACAGTTTTGCAAGATTTTACCATTCGGGTAAATTAGGTAAAGGGTACAATGGGATCTCTATATTATTTCTTACTAGGACATATAAACCTACAATTATCTCAAAATAAAACATTTAATTAAAAAATTAAGGTGAAGTTAAGAAATTCAGAAAAATGAAATCACTAGCTTCATATATTTTTAAAACTTGAATTCAGTAAAAATGGCTTTGATCAACAGGCATGTGCAAACAATAAAGCATTGCTAAGAGATTATTTTTCATTGTGTAGGACAGTTACAATGAGAGAGACTAAAATGTTTATTTCTCTAAATTCCTGCCTTAGAAGTAAATTGTTCAAGTCCTTAAATTCTAGAAAATTATTTTCTACCAGAATTTGTCCATCAGTAAAAACCATTTCTTTGATTTGTTTATCCAATGTTTGATTGTATAAAATAAGATTTTCACCTAAAAAATTTAAATGTCACCCTTTGTTTTATGCAGTAGAACTTGCATCTATAAAAAAAGGGCAACATTTTTTTCCTGTAAGAGCTATCATACATATTTAGTTTTATCCTGAATATTTGGTGGGAAAAACAAAACCAAAATACAAAATGTACTTGAGCCAGTCATAGTATGTACGATGAAAGGGGTCATGACAGTGACAAAGTCATTCAATTACTCTTCATTCCTCACCTTCAAAATTACGACAAAACAGTGATTCCAATAATGAACATTTTAGACTATTACAAAGAAGCCCTGGTGCTAAGTGCTCAGCTGCTAACCAAAAAGTTGATGGTATCTCGGGGAGAAAGACTTGATGATCTGCTCTCAGGAAGAATACAGCCTAGAAAACTCAATGGGGCAGTTCTACTCTATCATGTAGAGTCTCTATGACTCACTATTACAACCTCCACAATCAAGAAAGTCATTTTTTGTATCCAAAACAGGCAAATCTGGAAAAGTAATGCAGCAGTGGCCCTGTCTTACAGAGAAAATGATGCTTCCATCTCGTTTGGCAATATGTTAATTGGCATATTAATTGGCATTTTTCCATTTATAGAAGTTCCTCTGCGCTTTCTCCAACATTCAGTTCAGCTGCTGGAAGCTGTAAAGTTGAACTGGAAAACTAAAGGGGCCTTGTGTAAAGGGAAGCTATTTTGTCTCATAACATAATGGTGTTTTACTGTAAATGGAGAGAAAATATCCTTGAACAATAATGTCATAATCTTACAATCCCACCTGGCTTGGCAGGCTTCATTGTACCCAAGCACATCAGAGCGCTGCAAGTGGGATCTGCCTTCCAATGAGAACAAATATTGTAATATTCTAGTGGAAGCTTTCTGGCTTCCCTTAATGCTTTCTGTGCTTTATCTACTTTTTAAAACAATTTTTTCTCCTTATTCACACTAGCTACAAGAAAAGTGAAACAAAAAGAATTTTTTTGTTTTCTTGAATAAAGAGAGACTAGATTTTTTTTTAAAGCTTTCCTCTTATTTCAATGTATCATTTGTATGGTAGCACTGGTATCTGTTATTTTTCTGGTGCTAGTTTCCAAAAATTACAATTAGCTTTATGAAAAGGCCCTAAACAAAAATTGCATTGATGCAGCTTCATGATGTTTTTATTAACCAGGTCAAGAAGCTATTATAAAATCATGCTAAAGTGCTAAATTTTAGGAAAATCCTCTAGTCACAAACATAGTAATATTGTAATAATGATTTCTTAATGTTCTAACTTGGAATGGATATAAAGTCTCCTTTTGTTTGGGTAAATGTTCATTGACAACAGGCAGAAGCTAACTGAAAATGGAAAATAGAAAATTATTTTTATCATTCTTACATCTACCATAATTTGCATTTATATATTGTTTCCTTCTTGCAAAGTTGTTTAAGAGATAATTCATTAATTTTCTCACCACCATTTGAAAGGAGAAAAAAAGATTCCCATTTTCCTTTTGATCCTCTAACCATTTATTTCTTTTATTCATATATTCCTTATTTACAAAAAAATAGCACAACAAAAATACTGTATTATTAAAGTGTGAAAAGTAAGAAACTAAAAACTGGATAGTTTTGCCAAATATAGACTGAAATACTTCTAAAATTAAAAATTAAACATAATTCCATGCATCCTAGCAACCAAGGCAAAAAGGAAAACATTATGAGTTACATAAAGAATAATACTAGTTCACCATAGTAAAAATAAGCTGAAGTAGAAGAATTTGTGAAGTAAAATACACTAGGAACTATTTATTCTCTTCAATAACATGCTCTTCATGAACTAGAGATTTTATTTTATATTCCAGGGAGCGTATGTATTATTGATTAAATTGTGTCCTCTCAAAATATGTATTGAATTTTTGGCCTTTATACCTGTGGATGTGGTCCTGTCTGGAAACAGGGATTTTCTTGTGTTATGTTAATGACGTCATACCAGTGCAGTGTGGATCCTAAATTTAATCACTTCTGTGTTATAAAAAGACTACAGTAGACACAAAGACACACACACACACACAGGGGAACACAGACATTATGTGAGGCTAGTCTACAAGTCAAGGAACTCCAAGAAACCGAGGAATGCCTGGCCTACAGACAAGCAGGAATAGACACAGCTGAGACCTTGATTTGACTTTTAGCCTCCATAACTGGGATGAAATAAATTTCTGTTCTTTAAAACTACCCACTTGTGGTTTTTGGAGCCCTGGTAACTCAGTGGTTAAGAGTTTGGCTGCCAACAAAAAGGTCAGCAGTTCGAATCCACCAGCTCTTGGAAACACTATGGGGCGATTCTACTCTGTCCTATAGGGTCGTTATGAGTTGGAATCAACTTGATGGCAACAGGTTTGATTTTGTTTTTTGTGGTATTTGTGTTACAGCAGCATTAAGTAACTTAGATAGTAAGCAAAAGCTTTATTCAGAATTTTGCTGTATTAGAAACGGAAGTAAAATTATGAACCTAATCTTTCAATCCTGATCTTTTGTCCTATTGATTAGACACAGTCTATCCTCCTATTGTTCCATTTTGGAGAACCAATTCAACTCTATGAAGTTAAAATACGTGGGAATTATAATAAGTGTATCATATGTGCCGTTTGGACCATGGGGGTAGCACTCATTGAACCAACAGGCAATAATTAGCTGTGGTGTGATGGTTTAGACTCTCAGGTAAAGAGTTCCATACTTCCCTATGTCTAAAATCCCTTTATCAGGAAAACAATGTTGTTGTTGATTTCACCACTGAAGTAATGCACATAAAAGTAAATCATTCTGGATAAAATGATAATTTGCCTTAATATTCCACTAAGTTTTGATGGAAGAGAAAGCTGATCACATACAGGCAATTTGCGGGGAAAGAAAAAGGAAACAAGTAAGAGAGAAGTGTGGTGGAGGTATCATCAAAAGGGATGTCCTACAATAATTTGCTGGAGTTCTTACTTAAAAATACAAATTTCTGAGCCATATCTTCAAAGGTTCTGCCTCATTAAGTTGAATTGTGTCCAAAAGTCTGTTATTTAACAATCAAACTTCTTAGATGATTCTGATGTAGGCTGTCTATGGATCTCATGCAGAGATACCATCAATGGGAGGGAGATCCATAAGCACAGACCTTTGTGAAAGCTGGAGCAAAAGTGTGAGGAAGCCTGTGGTGGTTAAGATTATGTGTCAACTTGGCTGGGCCATGATTCTCAGTGTTTTGGCAGTTGTATAATGTTGTGATCCCTTCCCTGCTGAGATTTGATATGTGATCACCCCTATGATAGATCTGCAGTGAGGAGCCATTCAGTTGAAAGGGAGTTTCCTTGGGCATGTAGCCTTCGTTGAATATAAGCAGATGTTCTGGTGAGGCTCAGGGCCTTTTTATCATTCTGGATCTTGCAGCTGGCTCCTGCTCATCTGACCTCCAGTTCTTGGGACTTGAGCTAGCAGCTTACCTGCAGTCTTGCCTGCTAATCTCAGGATTCATCAATCTTCACAGCCTGTGAGCAAGAGCCCTGCTGTCTGCCAACCTGCCAGTCTTGGGTTCACCAGTCTCTGTGGCTATGTGAATCAGGAGAAGCCTCTATTCTGACCCACGGACTTGGGACGTTTCAGCTTCTACAACTGCGTGAGCCATTTCCTTGATATAAATCTCCTTCTCTCTGTATATTTAAATGCTTTACTGGTTTTGCTTCTGTAGAGAACCCAGCCTAAGACAAAACTCAAGTACTCTACAGTGGCAAATCACCAAGAGAGAGCCAATCTTCATCTTTACAAAGAAACATTAATAAAGTACCATTTTAAATAAATTTCTGTACCATAAAGTAAACATTTGAAATGGAAAATGTATTCTAGCTCTTTAATTGCTATTTTTCATATAGCACTTATACTATGTGCCAGACAATTTTCTAAATATTTTCATACATTGATTTAAAACAACCTATAAGGTAACTACTAATTATTTTCTTATGTACAACTGGTGAAACACAGAACCATGGCTTGCATCAGGCAGGTGATCTCCAGAGCTAGACTCTTAACCACTATGTTCTGTGTGCTGCCTTTCAAACATTCCTTAATGGGACACATGGATTTTTGTTAAGAAAAGTCATCTAATGAGCACATGACCTGAAATCCTAGAATAGTAACCAACCTACCAGATACTAATTTTACAATGTATTTTATTGTAGATTGAATGCCTAAACAGCTTTAAGAAAATCTAAATTCGAGGGCTTCTCATCATTTCATACTTCCATGTGAGTAGCAATAAGCTATTCTACAATAAACTCATCATTATTCTATTATTGAGAAGAAAAAAACAGAAAGAAAAATTACAAAAAAGTTAAAAGGAAATGGAGGAACTTAAAATATGTAGAATAAAATGACTCAAAAATTGGCAAAAATTAATGAGATAAAAATGACCTAGTTACAAAGTCAGTAAAGCAAAGATTGATGGACCTTATTTTTGCTCTTTGCCAAAAGAAATAATTGAGTAGGTAGATTTAAAATAAAACCAAAAGAAGTAAGCTGATAGAATTATTTTGAAATATTATAATAAAATAAAAATCTCCATAATTGCTATAATTGCTCAAATACTTTGGAGTTAGGCCCATTATATCCAGGGTCTTTAGATAGTTTTGATTTCTATTTTTCACACATCTTTCATCAATCTGTTTTATTCTCAAACACTTAGCAATCTATATTATAGGTTAATCAGGGTCATTAAATTATTAAGCAAATTCATAACCTAGTAGTTTGTGTATTTTGAGCCTTACATAATGCAAGAGTGTTTTAGTACAATTGAAAACACAAAGAATACTTTAAAATTCACCTTAAATTTTAAACACTCATCTCAAGATTACTTTTGATATGTTAACAAGAGACTAAAATTTCTATTCCTTCATACAGACTTGTTTTGTCAATCACTAGCTATGATGGGGGGGAAAGTAACAAAGGAAAGAATCTGTAATAGGACAAAGAAAAAAACTATCAAGATTTACGTTGAGTGTGTTGTCTTAATACACACACACACACACACACACACACACACACAAACACACACAGAGTCATACACATGAATCCTCTGGATATAAACCTTAGTTTCTTTGGTTTCTAATTTCAAGTTGCTGCCTCCTAATGAAATATTTTGTTGGGTAAGTAAAGTAAAATTTCATTATGAAAAATTGTACACATACTTTTTTTCAATACAAACTAAATTATTCTTAAATTAAGGTATATTTAAGAAAATACTGGTGTTTCTTCCCTTAAGACCATTGTTTCATTTAGTCACTGAAAAAATGCCTTTATCATCACTATAATGAAATAAAAATCTATTTGAATTTCTTTCTATTAAACAAAATGAACTCTCAGATCGTTTTCTCAGAAGTTAGAGGCAGTGTGTAATTTTTCAGCCTGTAAGTCAAAGCCAGCTTTGTATTCTGAAAATAATAGTGGACTTTGTTAAACAGATGGCAGATCTCAGACATTTTATCATTTTACATTTCTTATCATATTTAAGCTACATATTATGTAAAGTCAGAGACAAATTATGTTAATAAATAAATAATATTGCAGAAACATGATTTCTAAATATTAAAGAAAGAAAATACTCCCCAAGTATTAAAGATTAAATTAACATTAATGTGTCCAAGATTCTTTTAGAATATTTCTTTCAGGGGTTAAAATAGTCATTGTTCCAATATTCATTCTTCTAAGAAGGTCATTTTAAAGCACTCAGTCAAGACACACTAAATAATATTAAATTATAAACATTACACAAAGCAAAGTATTCATTTTAAGACAAGTTTCCATGAAAGCTGACAAAGAAAACATGCCTCCCTTTAAGACTGGGAATCAAAAATTTCCTCATGCTACACATTTTACTTACTTTCATTATTTTTTTTTTTCAATTTCCCAAGTGTCACTGAAAAAGATTTTTCTCCAATTACTGAAGACGAAAATGGCAAGACTAAGGGAGTAGTTTCGTTCTGTTGTACGTGGGGTCCTGTGAGTCAGAACCAACTCGAAGGCACCTAATAACAACAAGAAGGGAGTTGTTGCCTAGAGAAAGATTGGCTTTGAATCATTCTGCACTTCATTATCCCCCAATCAAGCAGTCAAGTTTCCTCACCTCTAGAATTCACATTCTGTTGATTATCTTTTAAGTACATTAATTGGTTACACTGTAATTCCTGACTAGACCCGTATGAACAGAGAACTGTTACTGATGGCTCATTCACAGTTTTATTCCCTTTTGTGTAGTTGGCTAAGAGATTCCCTCCAGATTTCTCTATCATCACCTACACAGCTCTCCCACTGGCTATAAAATACTGCAGCAGCTTGTAAGTAATTGATCAGACAAGTGAACTGTAAAATATTCATTTTCTACTTCAACAGCCAGATAAATCTCTTGGGAAGAGGATGAAAATATTGCTTATGCACATCAGGGTAGGCAGAGTAATAGCAAGGTTGCTGATAGCAGGAGTCCACTACTGAGCTAATGCTTAATTCAAGGCTATGCCAGGGACCAAAAGCATGCAGCTTCTCTTTGCCTGAAGCTACAAGTCTCATTATACCCTGAACCTGAGGCATCATCATCAGTGCCCTAGTCATGTTGCTCAAAGGATAGTGCTTCCTCTTTTAATTAATCAGGTTCATCTTGGCATAACATGCCAAATGGCCAATTAACACTTAGCTACTGTAACCAACAGGCTAAACACTAAATTGCTAATGAAATGAGAGACAGTAGGATGATCGTTATGCAAAGGATGATGGGAAAGCAGGATGGCTGATTTTCTATTGCACCTGTACCTTTTTTTTTCCTTCTTGGTTTCTTTCCCCTTTGCCAACTTTTCAAATAACTGTCAAGCAGCTTTAATTGGAAGTTGTTAGAAGTAAATTGCACTCAGACTAGTTAAACTAAAACAAAAAAGTAGTACATTATTTTAATCTTTTGCTCTGTGGGTTGAGATAGTTAAAAATACTGAGTGACATTTGTCTTGGTCTTGTCCTTGTTTCAATGTAACCACTGTCTTTAAGGAGTTCATAGAATATAAACTTGAAATGGCTAGTTTTTCTTACAATTATCACTTTCACCAGCGCCTTATTAAATTTTCCTTTCATATCTTTTAATGGAATATTGGACATGTTTTAAAAACATTCCAGACACTTCAGCTGTTAAAACTTAGTGCACTTTGTAAATTGAATTATAATCTTCATTTCATACTCATCTATTCCTCTATCTGTAGCAAAGGCTTGGGCCTCCGTCTTTCTTTTGAAGGCTGGCTTCTTCAGTGTAGATAAGGTGGTAAGGAGAAGGAGGAGGAAAACAATTTTCTGTCAAGTGATCACAGGTGTACTTCTCTCTCTGTTGGGTATTAGGAGTCACTATTCTCAGAAGCAAAGATGGCGAGACTACGTCTCACATACTTTGGACATGTTATCAGGAGGGATCAGTCCCTGGAGAAGGACATCATGCTTGGTAAAGCAGAGGGTGAGTGAATAAAAGGAAGATCTTCAACGAGATGGACTGAAACAGTGGCTGCAACAACAGGCTCAAGCATAGTGATTGCAAGGATGGCACAGGACTGGGCAGTGTTTCTATCTGTTGTACACAGGGTCGCTATGAGTTGGAACAAACTCAATGGCACCTAACAGCAACAATAACATTTCTCAGACTAACTCTGATGATATATTGATACCCTCTTTCTGGCAGTTGTCCAAAGGTCTTTCACCCCTTAGAGTTCGTTGGAGAATTTCTCCACTCTCTACTTCTCTGTTGTAAATGATCCGGCTCTGGCTCAACTTCTTCCATGTGTCTACTTATCTCCTGCTCACAGCCCATATACTCAAGCTGCAGTCTTCCTACCAGCAGGCAACACTCTTGGATAGAGTACCAGCAAGATGGTACACAAGCTCAGTTTCCTTTTCTAATGTATACTTGGCCTCTGAAGGGAAACTCATGCATTCCTTTCCACACTACAAGGGGAGTTTCGAGCAGAAATCCCGCTACCCTTTCTCTTTCTCATTCTATGTCTCTTCTCTCCTGCTTAGACAGGTAGAGGTTACAATGTTTATCTCTCCTTATTTCAGTCACTCGTAAAGTGGGAGAAAGATGCAACAATCGGCTTCTGTAATGATTTACAGCCTTGGAAACTCTATGAGGCAGTTCCACTCTGTCCTATGCGGTTGGAATCAACTTGACAGTTGATTTGGGTTGCTTTGGAAGTTAAGCCAAATTGTTGTTAAGCACCTGGCTCTCTCTGTCAGCCTGATAACTCTCCCCTCTGGTGCTTTCCCAGTCTTCTTACAAAGTCAAGATAGAGTAGTGGGGAGGATCCCCTTAACTCTCAGTAAACTGTGACAAACATGCCTGGTCTCAATTCTTGGCAGTAATTTGTAGTATGTGGAGTATTGTTCTTTTTAGCTGTGAGCCACCCTGATAATTCTAGGACAACAAAAAATTTGTAAAAACACCAAAAACAAGGAAAATATTAGCCCAAGAGACAAAAGTGCCACATACATCAGACTCCATCAGTCTGAGATGAGAAGAACTAGATGGTGCCTGGCTACCACCAATGACTGCCCTGACAGGGAACACAACAGAGAGTCCCTGATGGAGCAGGAGAAATGCATGGAACAGAACTCAAATTCACTTAAAAAGACCAGACTTAATGATCTGACTGAAACTGAAGTAACCCCCAAAGCCATGGCCCCTGGAAGCTCTGTTAACCCAGGACTAAAACCATTCCCAAAGACTACTCTTCAGATAAAGATTAGACTGAACTATGAAGCATAAAATAATACCTGTGAAAAGTGTGCTTCTTAGTTCAATCAGATACACAAGAACAAAGGGGCGGCTCCTGTCCAGAGGTAGAAGAGAAGGCAGGAAGGGACAGGAGCTGGTTGGATGGACGCTGGAACCCAGGGTGGAAAGGGGAAGTGTGCTGTCACATTGTAGGGATTGCAACTAGTGTCACATGACAATATGTGTATAAAATTTGTATGAGAGATTAACTTGAGCTGTAAACTTTCACCTAAAGTACAATAAAAAAAGAAAAATTTGACTCTATATCTTATAACATGTCTAATCTGTGTTAAAAGCTTAATGAAAAACCAAAAAGCAGTCCTTAAACAAGAAGGGAGAAATGGCAAAATACTTAAAAATAAGAGTTTCTTGTTTAAAATTGCATCCAGCTAGTAGGAGCAGGATCAGAGAATATGAATTTTTCTCCCTGGAAACAGAGTACTCACCGATCATCCTCCTATCTCTACATGTTTCAAAGTCTAGCTTCAGTACAGTAAACATATACCCACATTTTTTTTTCTTCTTTTTCTGGTTTACATTATCTTTGTGTTTGTAAATCCAATGATTGTGGGAGGAATGAAGTGTTTTCTAATTCCTCTGATGCAGTCTATTTCCATTAATGGTTATCAGTTACATGTTTAATTCTGTTTAGTTGGCATCAACATAGAAATCCCCTAACATGTTGACAACAAGAATGAATGAGTGGATAGACAAATGAAAATAGTTTCCACATTCTCCCCAGTTAAGGATATCAAAGTCAGGCAGTTGGGGAAGTGATCCCATACTACTTGAAACAAAAAAAAAACAAACTCACTGCCGTTGAGTCGATTCTGACTCATAGCAACCCTATAGGACAGAGTAAAACTGCCCCATAGTGTTTCCAAGGAGCGCCTAGTGGATTTGAACTGCCAACCTTTTGGTTAGCACCCATAGCTCTTAACCACTACACCACCAGGGGACATCAAACATCAGCAGTTGGAATCCACCAGCTGCTCCTTGGAAACCCTATGGGGCAGTTCTACTCTGTCCTATAGGGTCACTATGGGTTGGAATCAACTTAATGGCAATGGGATGCTACTTGAGGAGAACCGTAACAAATGGGGAGAATGGAGACTGAACTGGCAGCAAGCAGTATGTGCTCAAAGGTGATCTTCGTTTCCTTCTTCACAGAGTTCTGTGTTTTGTTGATGTTCTACAATATCTATTTGCCACTTTTATAATTATAAAAGTATCAAAATTGGTAAATATTTTTAAAGACCATAAAATCACAATCATATAAAAGCTTATATATCAAAAAGAAGGGTGTATTCTCAATGCTATCATTGGCTGGCTGTGAGTGGAAGCCATACAAGTGCTTTTTTCTTTTTCCTATTTTTAATTTATTTTCCAATTATACTATACTAAACGTGCAGATTTTTTAATGAGGAAAATAATTATTAACAAAATTAATTGTTTTTCTGGTAGTTCTTGATATGACTAAAGGTTAGTCACATTCAGTTCTATTAAGGGGAGAATAGTTGACTTAAGATGTATTTTGGAATATAACATTGTCAATATCATGTAGTCTACAGAGTCATGACCTCCTGGGGAAGATAAATGAACACCACAGGCTTTTAATACCAAAGTGAGTACATTAGAAAGAGTTGCAACAGTGACGATGATAGACAAGTAAATCAAAGTTTCTTAGAGCAGAACAACTACTCAGTTGCAAACAGAGAAGGGTATATAAGTATGTGTGTGTATGTATATATATATATATATATCTCCTCTGATACCTTCTGATACCTTGAAACAAATTCCAGAAACAAAAATTGTAATTACTCAATACCGTTACTTACAGTGCTTTTTAACAGGCCCCTTTTAGGATGCTCTCAGAAAGCACAGAACCTAAATGCCCTTTGAAATTGATTTCCTTACGACCTAAGCGATTTTTTAATAAAAATAACTGAGAAATAAGACAATATTTTAATTCTTCCTATAATTATCAAGTCTTCATTGCTATTTCAAATATTCTTCTTTTTAAAATTCTTTAAATGCAATGTCTGACATACAAAATGCAAAAAAACAAAAACATAAAACCCCAATAATTCATACCTCTACCACCTAGCTTAAGAAAAAGTCGCCAACGTAATTAAAAGTCCTTTCTTTACCCTACCTTATTGCCTTCCATATCTTTCCCCTAAATAATAAGCTTTATGCTAAATTTGGTGTTTTGCTTCCTATGCGTTTCATTATACCCTTACTACATGTTTCTGCATTCATAAACAATATATAATATAGTTTTTTATGCTTTATAGTTTATATAAATGGTATAATACTATCTGTCATCTATCTATCTGTCTGTCTATCTATCCATCCATCCATCTATCTACCTGTGATGGTTAAGATTTTATGTCAACTTAGCTAGGCCAGGATTCTCAGTGTTTTGGCAGTTGTGACCACTTCCCTGTTGAAATCTGATATGTGATCAACCCCCATGATGGAATCTGCTGAGTGGTACCCATGGGAGTGGGGCCTGTGGCAGCTCACCACCCCCTAAGCCTTCACCTCTCCCCCTTCTGGCAGTTACTTCCTTCATGCTCACCTTGCAGCTGCCTCTTGTTGTCTCACCTCTGATTCTTGGGACTTGAGCTAGCAACCTATCTGTTGATCTTGGGATTTGTCAATCTTCACAGCCTGCTAGCAAGAGTCCTTCTCCCTGACCTGCTAATCTTGGGTTCTTTAGCTCTTGCAGCTATGTGAATCAGGAGAAACCTTGAGGTCTTGCCTGCTGACCTTGGAATTCATCAACATTGACAGCCTGTGAGCGGGAGCCCTGCTCTCTAACCTGCTGATCTTGGGTTTGCCAGCTACTGCGGCTGAGTGAATTGAGAGAAGCCTCTATCCTGATCCATGGACTTGGGACATTCTAACCTCTACAGTTGCATGAGCTGTTTCCTTGATATAAATCTCTGTCCATATATTTATACGCTTTACTGGTTTTGCTTCTCTAGAGAACCCAGCCTAAGACATTTGGTACCAAGAGTGGGGTGTCTTCAGGCACTTATCAGTGGAGCTAGGCTTGCCAACCCACGGAGCAAGAGAACTAAGTGCCTGTGAGCAGGAGGCTTCGTGGCAGAGTGGGGTGCCTCTGACACTTATTGGTGGAGCTACCAATCTTTGGAACACTTGCCCCAGCAGGGCAGATATGGGTGTGAGGTCCGAGGGCAAGAGGCTGCAGGAAGCAGAAGCTGAAGAGACAAGGAACACAAGAAGCCAAGCTGCCTCAGTCTTAAAAGGTATGGCCATGACCTTGGGGGTTTCAAAGGATGGAGCCATGGCCTCTGGTGTTTCTAAGGGTGGACTTGCCACTCAGATGGACTAGGAGAATGGTGCATCTAAAGCCAAGGAAGCAGTGTTGCTGTCCCAGTGGGCCTGGAAGGCGGAGCTGAAGCCCAGGGCCAAGGGACCTCCACTCAGAATCTGGAGAGTGTGGCCAATACCTAGAGTCTGGAGGGCATGGCCATTGTGTAAATTGTCTCAGAGAACAGAGGATTATTTTCAAAGCCTTGAGGGCTAATGTGATGTGTTCTGCTGACTTGCTTGGTGCCTGTTATCCCTTCTTTTCCTCCAATTTCTCCCATTTGTACTGGAAATGTCTAGCTTGTGCCTGTTCTGCCATTGTACCTTTGGAAGCAGATAACTTGTATTCTAGATTTCACAGATGAAGAGGAATTTTTGTATTTTGGACTTGGAGTTAAGACTTTTGCTATGGTATGATGGGGTGAATATGTTTTGCATGTTGCAAGGATATGATTTTTTAGGGGCCAAAGGGTGGAATGTCTTGGACTGAATTATGTCCCCTGCAAAAATTGTGCATATCAATTCGGCTGGGCCATGATTCCTGCTATTGTGTGATTTTCCTGTATGTTGTAAATTCTGTCTCTGTGATGTTAATGAGGGAGGATAGGCAGCAGTTGTATTAGTAAGGCAGGACTCAGTCTACAAGACTGGATTCTGTCCTGAGGCAATCTCTTGAGATAGAAAAGACAGAAGTGAGCAGAGAGACAGGGGAACCTCATACCACCAATAAAGCAGTTCTGGGAGCAGAGTGTGTCCTTTGGACCTGGGGTCCCTGTGTGGAGAAGCTCCTTGTCTGGGGGGACATTGATGAGAAGGCCAATAGAGACAGAAAGCCTTCCCCTGGAGCTAACACCCTGAATTTGAACTTTTAGTCTACTTTATTGTGAAGAAATAAATTTCTCTTTGTTAAAGCCATCCACTTGTGGTATTTCTGTTATAGCAGCACTAGAGGACTAAGACACTACCTATCTATCTACCTATCATCTATGTATCTATCCATCTGTCTATATTCTGCACCTTGTTTTTTGTCTTTGTTTCATTTCATTTTTGTTCAGCATTTTGAAAATCATCCATCTTGATACATGTAGCTTGGGTTTATTTATTTTTCACTGTTATAAAGATATGTTAAATTTATGGAAAGAAGTAGAGTCATAGCTAAAACAGTTTATCTTCTATATGATAGGCACTGTTCTAAGTGCTTTACAGAAATTAGTGCATTAACCCTCACAACAAGACTGTGAGGTAAATACTGAGGTAAATAATTTACCAGGAATATTATCCTGTACAATGCTTTTGCAGATAAGTTTGTGTGGATACCATTGTACATAGGTGAGGGTTACTCTATGCTGTATATAGAAAAAGAATAGTTCAGTAATTTATGAATTCAACTTTATTGGATAATGTCAAGTGCACACTAAATTCATTCCTATCCACAATATGGATTCCCATTGCTCAACATTTTCACTATCACTTGGAATTTTTAGACATTTTAATTTTGCTAATCTAATGAATATGAGATCATGTTGCATCATGTTTTCAAATTCCTTCCCTGATTACTAGTGAAATAAGGGCATTTTCATGTGTTTATTGGCCTTTTAAGTTTTGCAGTCTGAATTGCCTGTTCATATACATATATGTATATACATCTAAAACTTCTACAACTTAACAACAAAAAGACAAACAACTCAATCAAAAAATGGGCAAAGGACATGAACACACACTTCATCAGAGATGATACTCAGATGGCCAATAACCACATGAAAAGATGCCCAGCAACATTAGCCATCAGAGAAATGCAAATAAAAACCACTATGAGGTACCATTTCACTCCCACTAGAATGGCTAAGATAAAGGAAAATAACAACTCATGGCAAGAATGTGGAAAAACTGAAACCCTTATCCATTGCTCGTGGGAATGCAAAATGGTACAGCAATTGTTGAAAACAGTGTGGCAGTTCCTCAAAGAAGTAAAAATAGAACTACTATATGACCCAACAATTCCCTCCTAGGTATATACCCTAGAGATGTAATAGACGTTACAGGAACAGATATATGCACACCTATGTTCATTGCAGCACTATTCACAATAGCAAAAAGAAAGAAACTACCTAAGTACCCATCAATGAATGGATAAGCAAAAGTACATATATACAATGGAATAGTATTCAACCATAAAGAAAAATAAGTTCCTGAAACATCTTGCAACATGGATGAAACTGGAGGACATTATATTGAGTGAAATAAGTCAATAACAAAAGGACAAATTATATATGTTCTCACTTTTATGAAATGACAAGCATAGATAAATATACAGAGACTAATGCTTGTTGGTGGTTACCAGCGGTGGGGGGAGAGGGAAGCACTTCCTAGATAGTAGTCACTTTTTGTTTAGTGATGAGGAAGGTGGCACCACCAAATGTGAGTGAAGTTTGAACAGCATGACTAAAGCAATTGATATCAATAAGATGTACACAAGAAAAGAGGATGAATTGCAAATGCTACGTTATATATAATTTTGCAACAATAACAACCACCCAAAATAAAGGGTGTAGGGAGGGGCGCTACAGATGCTGATACTAATTAGACATAACCAATCACTTCACAGGATTAGTTCTTTTGGTTTGAGGTCTTAGGGCCATGTCTTGTGGGACAATCCAGTCAATTGACATAATATAGTTCTTAAAGTTTATGTTCTACCTCCTAGTACGGTGAGTAGTATCTGGGGTCTTAAAAGTTTACAGGCAGCCATCTGAGATACAACTGTTGGTCTCTATTTGTCTGGAACAAAAGAGAAAGAAGGAAACCAAAGAATCAGAGAAGGAACCAGACTACAGGACTAATTGTCTCCATGAACCACGTTTTCCTCTACCTTGAGACTAGGAGAACTGGATGGTGCCTGGCTACCACTACTGAACGTTCTGATCAGGGACACAATCGATGAATCCTGATAGAAAGGGGAAAAATGGGGAATCAACACTTCAAATTCTTAAAAAATCCAGACTTAACCAGACCTATTGGGCCTGGAGAAGTTTCCAAGACTATTGCCCTGAATTATTCTTCAGACCTTGAATCGATACTATCCCCTGAAGTCACCGTTAAACTAAGTAACAATTTAGTTCAGAAAGGAAAGATTGTCACCTTTGTGTATTATGTGCTTTAAAAAAACTGTCTATAAGTCTAAACGGACAACAGCTATTTTAAAGCATAGATGAGAAGGTTAGGGGGAGGCCAGGGAGTTTAAGTCAATGGGAGTGAAACAACTAGAACAGAAATAACAAGAATGTTGACACAATGTGAAGAATGTAACTAATGTTAAAGATCATTATATCTACAAACTGTTGAATGAGAGTGGGTCTTGCTGTGTATAACTCCAACAAAAATAAAATAAAATATTAAAAAATAACAATTATTTTAAAACTGATGCCTTATATAGCCAATATCTGGATGAACTATAGATCTGTTTTTGTCAGTACTTTTCTTTTGGTCCTATCTCCTAGTATGCCTAGTAATTTTTGGTTGAATTATTTAGGAAAAAAATATAGTCTCTAGATTTTCTTTCTTTATTTAGAGAGGATCAACATTTGTTTCTGACAGGTAGACCAAATACTAATTTTCTTAATTCAATAAGGAAGTGAGCACTGTCTACTCTGAGCTTGTGCTGCAATTTAAAGACTGAAATAATCTTTCTTTTCAAAGTAAGGTGCCTGCAGCCTCTGAAAATAGTCAACCCTGATTGATTTGCCATGGTCACAACCATTTGCTTATCCCAGCTATGGTTTGCTCAGGCTTCTCACTCTTCTGGCTGCAGGCATAGAAGTAGATGAATAAAGACTGATGAGTATATGAGGGATTCATTTCCGAAGCAGATACCATGTTTTTGACAGGAAGCATTAAAAAAACATAGGCACACAAACATTAGTGTATTTTTTATTGAAGCCATTAAGAATACAAGTATGAATAATAGGAAATAATGTAATTGATGAAGTTGAAGACTTAGAATTATGCAGAGGTTAACTTCATCCGTGTTATTTCCTCTGAGTTTTTTTAGCATGAAAAAGTCTCTTTTAACCAAAATATTAGCACTGTGAGATTCATTTATCACATTACACGTGGAGCAAGAGAAATACAAATAGGAATGTTCTGATTAACTTTTTTGCCTTTAAGTGTAGAATCAAGAAAAATATAGTGTACTTAATATACATTAATTACTTTATCTTTTCTGCCATCTTTTTCTTTCTGTTCATTGATGATAGTAATGAAATGCAGAAAAAGACTCTTTTGTAAATTGTGCAAATGTCCTTATGGGAACAGAGCTTTTTTTTTTTTTTTTTTTAAAGGTCTTTGTAATAGATACAAGACTTTGCCTGAGGGTACTCTTTGAGAAATGAGAAACATTAGAATAGTATAAGGATGAAAAGATCTTCTTTCTTAGCCTGTCCATATTCCTAGATTTTTTTTTCTAATAATATCTGAAAACAACTTCATTATGTTCAGTTACAATCAATGCACTTCTTAAAATTCAGTGTGAATGAAAACAATGTGGTTAACTTTAAATGTTCATATTAATATAAGAAGTCTACTTTTTTCAGATAGAAATATAAAATATAGAGTCCTAAAAGAGAATTGAGCCAACTTGTCTTCACTACCATTAACCTTAAGCCTGTTATGTTAATACCAGTCTGCCTTACCTCATGATCAAAATATGTCTGTCAGGCTACTATCTTCTCATTAATTCTCATCTTCATATGCCTCTGGGCTTTTAATCTGACTTTTCTTTCCAAGACTTCTCACTCCCACTCTACTTTCCTGAACCCTTGTTTCACAACAAACTCCTATACAGCCTTAACCTATTGATAAAACTCTAATTTTATCTCATGATTTTGACTGAAACTTGGATTTCCCTGAAGATAACTGCGTTCTGACAGAATCCTTGCCGTAATGTTACTCATTCTCCATTATTCCACTTGTGTTGGAGTACAGGATAATCAAAAAAACCAAATCCATTGCTGTCAAGTTGATTCTGACTCATAGCGACCCTGTAGGACAGAGTCGAACTGCCCCATACAACGGCAAATTACGTTCTGCCATACTAACTACCATCTTATAGCTCCCATTCTCAGAACTTTCCTTCATTTACTAAGGCTTTGACATCAGGTCGATAATCATCCCTGCTCCAAATCCCTCAGGGATTTTGAGCTGCCAGAAGAACAAACAAATCAGTCTTAGAAGAAATACAACTGGAATGTTCCTTAGAAGTGAGGATGGCAAGACTTAAACTCACTTACTTTGGACATGTCATCAGGAAAGACCAATCACTAGAAAAGGACATGATGTTTAGAAAAATAAAGGGTCCCAAAAGCGAGGGAAGTCCTCAATGAGTTGGACTGACACAACAGCTGCAACAATGGACTTAAACATACCAGTGATCAAGAAGATGGCGCACAACCAGGTAATATTTTATTTTGTTATATAAAACACTGCCGTGAGTTGGAGCTGACTCGATGGCAATAACAGCAACATTTGTTTTAATATTTGCCCTGTATGTCTTCATATATAATCAGTGACTCATTTCACCTTTCCAGCCTTAATATGCTATATCACAAATTATGTGTTTACCTACAAAGCATTTTTTCTCTTCGTTTGTCTCCTTAACATATTTACTTTCTTCTCTCTGACTAAAATTTCAGAGTCATTGCATTTGGTTGCCCTATTCTGAAGATTCACAAAGAATATTTAGTTTCTAAACCTCAACTCATTATTTTCACTCTCAGTCCCCATTAGGAAATATCTAATTGGATTAGAACAACAGTCAACACTCTTATAGCTAGATAAGTTTGGGAAAGTCATTTCATGTGTCTGTGCCTCAGTTTCCTCAGCAATAATCAGTTTAAGACTTCATAATTTGTACTAATTAAATCAAATAAGGAAATTTTTGTTTTCATTTTCATTAACATCTTGTATTTTAGTATACATTTTTCTCTTTATCCTTCCCAACATTCTAATGAGTGGCATAATATTATAATCTCCATGTACCTGATGAAGAAACATAAACCTGGTGTTTCACAGCCATAAAACGGCAGAGCTGAAACTCAGTTTCAGTCCTTCTAATCCAAGGTCTGCTGTCCTTGCCACGGCCCTGGACCTGCCTTGCATGTCCTTTTCTCTATGCCTTGTGTTTATCTTCGTGCTACAGAAAGATGTTTGTGTGTCTGACATATTTAAGACTCTTTTAGACTAATTTAGACATATTTAGACTCTTAGAAGTCTACTTGAAGGTATATCAATGAAGCCAATGACTCAAAACATCTTTGTAGTACTATAATTATTATGTTAATTGATATATCAGAGTTTATAGAGCAAAGCCAAAGGAGATTTTAGTAACAATTTTATAATTTTAAGTCTTAGATTCAGCATGAATTCTAAAAAATAAAATTAAGAACAGAATCAATATATCATAGTCTCTGTCTGACACAGTTTAAGATAAAAGAAAACTTGACTGAACAGAACACATAGTAGGAGAATTTGACACAGGTATAAAAAATCGGAGCCCTGGTGGCAGAGTGGTTAAGAGCTCGACTGCTTACCAAAAGGTTGGCATTTCAAATCCACAAGCTGCTCCTTGGAAACCCTATGGGGCAGTTCTACTCTGTTCAGTAGGGTTGCTATGAGTCAGAATCAACCCAGCGGCAACGGGCTTTTGGTTATAAAAAAAATCATGATACTAATTGAGAAGTTTTCATTAGTTTCTCCTAGTTGGAAATACGTAAACAAAAAGCCATTTTATTTCTTTAGAGTCAGACTGAGCAGCAAGCAAAGAAGGAAAAAAGCCTGCTTTAATGTAATTTAATTTACTTTGTCTAATAAACATACTAACAGAAACCCTAAAAACAAACAAACAAAAGGATGTGACTTGAATCTGGTCTTTCTTTGTATAATAAACTTTGACCAAACAGGTTGTTCTGCTAGTAGAAAATATGCATGTCAAGGAAGATTGACCTAAAAGTACACGTCTAATATGAGGCACAAATGCAGTTCTGATAGTTTCTGTTCAATTTTGGACAGGTTACTTGGGAGCAAATTAGAACTTTCAAGCTGTGGAGTCATATGACATCAAATATCCAGTTTAAACCAATGTATATTGTGATGCTTATGAGCCACTGAAAAGTTTAGTTCATGCTACTTAAATGAAATGAGTAAAAAAAAAAAAATTTTTTTTTCAGTCTGGTTTCCATTTTAAGCAACTTCCTGTAATAGATTATTTTCATTGTAAGCACACATCTGGCCAAGCCAATGAATCTGAATGTGGTTGAAGGCATATTTTACCTCTTTTTGTTAGTTGCCGCAATAGAGGATGGCCCTGACAGGTAATCAAATAGCATTTGGCAAAGAATAAATCAAGTATTTGATTAAAAAAAATTTTTCATCTGAAAAATTCATTCGATTTTTTTCAACCAGAATTCTTGTTTTGGGCAGTGTATTTTTCACATTTGTTTTATAAAACTTATTTTGTATTATTTATTAGTTTTTCATTACATACTCTGATATATATGTTGGGTTCTGTCTATGATATATCTTTTAATTTTTACAACCAGTCTATGATTGATTATTTTCAAAGTACATTAAATTAATTGTATAATTCACCCATCTCAATCTCCATCACTGAATTATAAGATTTATGTAGTCAAAGCCTTTATCTTATTCATCTTCTCCAGGGCCTAGTTCAAAGCCTAAAGTATATTAAGTGCTCGATGTGTTTGTTGACGGAATAACTAAATGGTTCAATATTGTTTTTTTATTTTACTAGTTTCTCATATATGGTTTACTATATTGGAGAAGTATAAGTTTATTCCTTCATACAAAACACAACCACCTACTCCAGTTTCTTATGGCATTTAAAATTGTTTTTTTTTCACCTAAGCTTTGAAAAATCTTTCCTTATTTTACTCCCACACATAAGTTTTAATAGTTTGTATCAATGAATAACACTGAGGTAAGTAACTTAAGTGGTTTTTGAGCTTTTATTAAAAAAGAAAAATGAGAAATTATTATTAACTGATAAAAGAATTAAATACAATAATGTTTATAAAATTACTCTACTCATGTCAGATACTTCCTAAAAGCAAAACAGGAAAGGTCAGTTTACTTGATTCAAGTCCTTCTACTATGTAAGATATTAATAAAATTATTTTACTATTTTAACTAAATTTCATTTCATATTTTTGTATTTTTCATTAACCCTTCTTTTTTTATTCATCATAATAAAGATAGCAATTTTTTTGAAATTTAGAGTGAATATTAGCCATCTCAAAGGCTGCAAATGCTGGGGGGGGTTTTGTTTTTTTTTTAAAGTTGTGTTTTGTGGTGTGTGTGTGTGTGTGTGCATGTGAGGGGAGTTCCTCCTAACATTCAGGCTTTTTTTATAGGTGATGTTTAGAAATCATGTTACCGTTTAATAAACAGAGTTTAATTAACTTACAAAATGTGTACACACTGTAAATTCAATGTAACACTTATGGTGCTACATTACAGCCAGGACCAAAACTTGGTGAGTAATATGGCATGCTTTGAATAAGTGTGACCTTTTTCTACACTAAATTCAGAGCTGTTCCCATTAGTGTGACATCTTTGTGAATCTATGTTAATTTAATGACAAAGAAAAAGATAAAAAGGAAAATACGTATCACAGTGCTGCAAAATGAAAATGTGATTCATTTCTCATTGAGGTTTGGTTTTTTCTTCATTTTCTTCCTTGTTTGTCCATCTAGAATTCTCTCTGCAAGTCTATAGTGTACTATCACGTTAATAATTGTAAGCTGTTAATAAAACATGTAAATGTCTAAATATATTGATATGAATTTTAAAAAACACCAGTATTTATCCATGAGATATTTCAAAGTAGTCATTTGCAGATTATTCCACAAAAAAATTAACATTTTTACATAGCCTAGTAATGCTTCTTAAATTGTACATTTTGTGCAGTATCTTTCTACATCTATCTTGTCTTCTATGTGTATTTCTAGCTCAATCTGCATTTAATAGATTACATATACATTTCTGCAACTGTATCTTCCCTAAATATATTCAGTTAAAGATGGATTTCCTGAGAAAACACAGTTCTGCAAATTAGAAAATTAGTATAAATAGAGACACTGTGACTACTAGTTAAACACTTAGCATTTTGTTTTTCTGTGATCCATGTGGTGTTTTACTGATTCACTGTGTTCTGTTGCTATATATTGCTGCTCTGTAATTTCTATCCTTGCTTTAAAGAGATAATGAACTCCTTACCTACTTAGTTTATTGTTAGAAAGTATTTTTTATGGTAGTGGCATAATAATACCCATTTTATGTTCAGTTATCTTAAGAGTAATGTAAATATTAACAATATCCGTGTTCATTGAGACACTTGAATCTTAGTTTAGTTGTTACTTTACCCAAAGGAAATTTCTGAGTGAGTAATGAAATAAATGCGTATGACATCTAATGTTTGTTTTTAAAGTGAGTCTTAACTGACTTCATGGATAGCAGCACTAGGAAGTGCTTGTTGAATCTTTGTTGTTGTTGTTGTTGTGAGCCATTGAGTCGGTTCTGACTCATAATGACCACATGTGACGGGGTAGAACTGCCCCATAGGGTTTCCTAAGCTGTAATCCTTAGGAGAGCATATCGCCAGGTCTTTTCTTCCACAGAGCCGCTAGTGGATTTGCACTGCCGACCTTTCAGTCAGCAGCCAGGTGCTTTAACCACTGTGCTACCAGGGCTCCAACCTGAAACTTTCATATTTGGAAATGGAAAGTTTTCAGACCATTCACTGCAACTTCTCAGAGTTACCGCGTCCATATGCTCTACTGCATCTACCCTACTTTCTATAGATGAAACAGAGTCTCGTATTTTATCATTCACTCTAATGAGTACATGTTTATAAAGTAGGAATAAAAAGCATTCAGTCACAGGAGAAACACACATGCATATATGTAAAAATAATAACTAGATTTATGGAGAAAGAGGAGAATGGTCTAACCCTTTGAAATAAAGTATGCATTTCGAGATGGAATAACAATTGATGGTGAACAGGCATGGGAAGAAGAGATGAGACCTATATGCTTGAAAGCGTTTGATGACAATTTGTAGAGTTTAAAATTTGTTCTCATAGATTGTGAGTTGAATGTATGTGAAAGTAATTATCAAAACAGATAAAACAAATAGATTAAAAAGTACGAGGCAAGAAACAGATGACTTACACAATCCAGAAGAAAATCTTTCTGTTAAAAAATGGAAATAATGTTTAATTAGTCAAATTACTATTCCATTGAACCAAAAGGGCTATTTTTGGGAACTGTCTGATGGCCCATACTAACTCTACCCTACTGATACAAATTGAAAGAATCTTGTACTGCCAAAGGTTCTGAAAGTCCCTGTTCATTTATACATCACATGCTTTTGAATAATTTCATGATGTTAAATGGCATTAGTGATTTATTTGGTTTATAACAGCTTTACCAGTAAACTTCGTGATTTTTTTTTTAAAATTTTTTTCTTAAAGCAAGTGTGAGTCCCAGCTCATTATTACTGAAATCCTTTTTCCATACATCTTCACTGCCCCTGAATACTTACCCTTCTGCTATTGGCTCAGTTAAATGCCTGGACTCAGAGGCCCCCGAACTTCCTCTTTTACAGTACTTGCCCACTAACTGTAAATGATTTTGTATTTCTGGGTCTTTCCACTAGACTCTGAGGTTTGGGCCATGTCTATCTTGTAGCCTCCAGCACGATGGCTCACAGAATTGTTAGAATGAAGGAAGGAAGAACTAAGTGAATGCATAGATAAACAATGAGCAAAAAATCAGCATAATGGAAAGAACAGGAGCTTTGGAGTCAGGTTTAGATTCATACCTACTCTCTGCCATATAGTTGATGGAAGTAAGTTATGTAAGAGTCAGTCTCTTCAGCTTTCAAATAAGCATATTTCTCCCTTCACAGATTGTTGGATGGCTTAAATGAACTGATGCATGTAAAGTGCCAGTGTAGTCCCAACACATAATGCTTGTTGCCACAGAGTCGGTTCTGACTCACAGCGACCCTCTACAGAGTAGAACTACCCACTAGGGTTTCCAAGGAGCAGCTGATGGATTCAAACTGTCAACCTTTGGTTAGCAGCCGAATGCTTAACCACTGCTCCACCAGGACTCCCAACACATAATAGGTACTCATTAATGGTATTATTATCATCAAATGATATCATTATCATAAATTTACAGTAGATTCAAACATTTATTCTTTGGTAGACTTCCCCATTACTCACAGTATACTACAAATAATTTGTAACTGTCAAATTTAGAGATAATTAATGATAAAACAAACTAAGGAGATATATGTTTTACTTTTTCCCAAAATTCTCCAACTAAATAACTGGTTCTGAGCAGAAAGGAGATCTGATATCTGTCTTGCGCTTTAGATGAAAACAACATCAACAATACAAAAGTGGCCTGTCTGACTTGATTTACACTACTTGGAGGATCTGACACCTGCAAGTAAAAAAAAAAAAAACCCAACCCATTGCTGTCAACTGGATTCTAACTCACAGCAACCCTACAGGACGGAGTAGAACTGCCACATAGGGTTTCCAAAGAGCAGCTGGTGGATTTGAACTGCTAACATTTTTGTTAGCAGCCGAACACTTAACCACTGTGCCACCAGGGCTCCTGCAAGTCAAGAGATTATAATTAAATCTTGTTCAGAACAACTGAAACAACGATTGTGAGGATGGTGCTGGATGGGGCAGTGTTTCATTCTGTTGTACATAGGGTCACTATGGGTCAGAACCAACTTGACGGCACCTAACAACAACAACAACATATATTGATACATTTTTATTAATCCTTTAACCAAAATTTTGGGAATACAGTTTTCTCAAATATGTGTGGGAACTTTTTATACAGTAACCACTTACTAATCAAAAAAGCAAATCTCAATAATTTGTCATTATTTATATCACATTCTCTGTAAATAAAATGGTACATTAGTAACAAAAATATAAATTTAAAATCCTCATGTATGAATTATTACAAAATAAATAAATTGAGTCTACTAATAAAGTAGATTAAAAACTACCTAATAAAAATAATAATAAAAATGTATTTGTAGAAAGCAGCAAAATTGGTATTTTGAGAACAATTATAAGCTTCCATTCTTATAATAGAAACTTGGAACCACCAAAATGTAATGTTGGCATAGTGGTTAAATACTCACCCGCTAACCAAAGGTCGACTCTTCAAACCCACCAGCCGCTCTGCATGAGAAAGGTGGAGTCAACATTCCTAAAAATTTAAAGCCTTGGAAATCCTATGGGGCAGTTCTACTCTGTCTTATAGGGTCGCTATGGACAGCGACGGGTTTGGTTTTTGTTTTTTTATGATCAGATAGGATATTTCTTAACTGGTCTTTTGTAAATAAAGTTTTATTTTAGAATAGCTTTAGATTTTAAGAAAAAAAATTACAAAGATAGTAAAGAAAGTCCCTATATACCCCATAACAGTTTCGGATATTAGTATGGCACATTTGTTTGAATTAATAAACCAATATTTATCTGTTATTATAAAGTCCATACTTTATTCAGATTTTCCTAATTTTTACCTAATGTGCTTTTTTTTGTTCCAGGATTCTATCTAGAATACCACATTACATTTAGGCATTCTCTCTCCTTAGGCTCTTTTTAGACTGTTACAGTTTCTCATACTTTCCTTATTTTTGATGTCCTTGAAAGCTTTGAGGACTGCTATTCAGGCATCTTGTAGAATGCCCCTCATTTGGGATCTTTCTGACGTTTTTATCAGGATTTGACTGGAGTTATATGTTTTGGGGAGGAAGACCACAAAAGTAAAATGTCATTCTCATCACATCATGTCAAGGGTTAATACCATCAACATGACTTATCCTTGCTGATGTTAATCTTGACCACCTGACTGAGGTAGTGTTTGTCACATTTGTTTCGTACACAGGTATTCTCTTTTCCCCCTTTCCATACTGTGTACTCTACAGAAAGAAGCTCACGTTTAAAGACTGGATAATGCTGAACTTTTATGCCTTCTGTGTTACATTTTATGTGTTATAATTTAATGTAAACATGGGCACAAGTCTCATTAGGCTTCTGATTTCCAATTTTGGCCTGGAGAATCCAGTGATGTGTTACTTGGAAGAACAATGTAATTCCCTTCCCACTGTGGCAGATAGACTTACCTTGCAGGGTAAAGAAGTCATTGACTAGATAAATGTGCTCATCATCTGGGTCAGTGGCAATTAGTTTTATTTCTTGGTAGATTATGTTAAAATTGGGGTCATTTTGCTTCACCACCCCAATCACAAATATTTCCACATTGGTTTCATTGGCACTCTTCACTTCGATTATCAGGTTATGTTTCTCTCAGGCATCTGTCTGCCCATCAGTGATGACCAAGGCCACCTTTTTTATACTTGGCCTTGCATGCTGGAACATGTCCTTGGCTACGTGGAGAGCTGTGGCTGTGTAGGTACCTTCCCCAAGATACTGCATGGTGTTCACAGCCAGTTTCAAGTTGTTCTTGCTGAGTAAATCTGTCAAATTAGCTACCACCTCCACCTCATGGCTATAGTTGATTATGCCTATGTGGGCAGTGGCAAGATCCAGAGTAAACTTGTCAATAAGTGTCTTCACAAAATTTTGGATGATCTGGAAGTTGTTTAGCCCCACACTTTCTGAGTGTCAATCACAAACACCAGATCCAGTGGAGTCTCTTTGCATTTGCAACCACACCTAAAAGGTGAATGTTGAGATAGAAACATTGCAGGAGTGAAATTCAGAGCACAAATGATTAGCATCAAATTGAAGGGGGATAGGGAAGACAGGGATAAGAGGAAACTGAGACCTGGATTATTATGTGCCTTTTACCTGAGTATGAAAAAGTTGACAACCATCTCCCTTCTCGTTTCTATACCTGACTCTTTAAAAATAATATATTGCAGAAACATTTTTTTTAAGTGTCCTTTTTTTATTTTTATTTTTTCTCATACAAAAATTTATACACACTTAAACACTTACATTCATCAAAAGACTTCACCAAAAGAGTAAAAAGAGAACCTACAGACTGGGGAAAAATATTTTGAACATTACAAGTCAGACAAAGGTCTAATCTCTGTAATCTACAAGAAAATCCAACACCTCTACCACAAAAAGACAAATAATCCAATTAAAAAAGGGCAAAGGAAATGAACAGACACTTCACCAAAGAAGACATTCAAGGGACCAACAGACACATGAGAAAATGCTCGTGATCACTAGCCATTAGAGAAATGCAAACGAAAACCACAATGAGATACCATTTTACCCCAGCATTAGTGGCACAAATCAAAAAAACTGGAAATAACAAATGTTGGAGAGGCTGCAGAGAGATCGGAACTCTTCTGCACTGCTGGTGGGAATGCATAATGACATAACCGTTTTGGAAAATGATATGGCACTTCCTTAGAAAGCTAGAAATGGAAATACCATACAAGCCAGCAATCCTATTCCCAGGAATATATCCTAGAGAAATAAGAGCCATCACATGAATAGACATATGCACACCCATGTTCATTGCAGCATTGTTCACAATAGCAAAAAGATGAAAACAACCTTGATGCCCATCAACAGGTGAATGGATAAACAAACTATGGTACATACACACAATGGAGTACTATGCAACGAGAAAGAACAATGATGACTCTGTGAAGCATCTCATAACATGGATGAAACTAGAGGACATGCTGAGTGAAATAAGTCAATCACAGAAAGACAAATATTGTATGAGACCACTACTGTAAAAACTCATGAAAAAGTTTACACACAAATAGAAAAAATGTTTGTTGGTTATGAGGGATGGGAGGGGTAGGGGGAAATATTAAATAGACAATGGATAAGCAGTAACTTTGGTGAAGGGTAAGACAGTACACAATACGGGGGAAGCCAGCACAACTTGTACAAGGAAAGGTCATGGAAGCTCCATAGACACATCCAACCTCCCTGAGGGACTGAATTGCTGGGCAGAGGGCTGTGGGGACCATGGTCTTAGGGAACATCTAGTTCAATTGGCATAACACAGTTTATAAAGACAATGCTCTACATTCTACCTTGGTGAGTAGCGTCTGGGATCTTAAAAGCCTGTGAGCAGCCATCTAAGATACTCCACTGGTCTCACCCCTTCAGGAGCAAGGAAGAAAGAAGAGAACAGGATACAAGGGAAATATTAGTCCAAAGGACTAATGGACCACAACTACCATGGCCTCCACCAGACCGAGTCCAGTACAACTAGATGGTGTCCAGCTACCACCACTGACTGCTCTGACAGGGATCACAACAGAGGGTCCTGGACAGAGCTGAAGAAAAATGTAGAACAAAATTCTAACTCACAAAAAAAGGCCAGACTTACTGGCCTGACAGAGACTGGAGAGTATGGCCCCCGGACATCCTTTTAGCTCAGTAATGAAGTCACTCTCGAGGATCACCGTTCAGCCAAAGATTAGACAGCCCCATAAAACAAAATGAGACTAATGGGACACAACAGTCCAGGGACAAGGACTAGAAGGCAGGAGGGGACAGGAAAGCTGGTAATAGGGAACCCAAGGGTGAGAAGGGACAGCGTTGACATGTCATGGGGTTGTTAACCATTGTCATAAAACAGTATGTGTATTAACTGTTTAATGAGAAACTATTTGTTCTGTAAACGTTCATTTAAAGTATAATAAAAAAAATTAAGAGTGGAGAGTAATGTTTTACCTCAAGATGAATTATCTTCATACATTATTTGGATTTTTTTCTGCATGGAAGATTTATTTGTTCTTCCCCATTTATTTAAACATTTGTTTATATAAATATCAATTCATGGGTATTTATTTTATACTTTACAATCTAATACTACTTCATGTATTTTGTTGCTCAGATTGTCACAGCTTTGGCCACTGTGGGCTCACTCTGTTAGTTTCTGTGTCCTTTTGATGCGCCCCCATCATTGTGGGTTTTTGTTTTGTTTGGTTTGGTTATTTGCAGCACTTTTTAAAAAAATTTCTGGCACTGCAAGATGCTCCAGGCTCCTCTTGTATATTTGTTGCTTAATTTTGATTTTTATTCTTTAAGCATGTAAACATAGCTGTTTTATGGTCTATGATAATTCCAACATTGGAAAAAAGGTGTGTGTCTGTTTTGTTTCTGCTAGTTTCTACTCATGGTGACTTGTTTCATTCTGTGCTTAGTTATCTGTTTCTTGGGAGATGCTTATTTGCCTAGGAAAATTATTTACAGCCTGAGATGGAGATTCATTCTTTTAAAGAGAATCTGAGATTGCTTCTGCCAAGTGCCTAGGGCAACCATCAATCTAAAACTTTGTTAAACCTAATTCACATCTTGAAATTTTTATCTACTGTAATTTGTGTCATAACTAATATTAATAAAGCTATTTCAGCATACTTTTCGTTAGTACTTGCTTGGAACGTTTCCTTCCATTCCTTTTCTTTCAAATTTTATGTATCCACTATTTTGGTCATGTGTCTGTTAAATAGCCTATGTTAGAATTGTATTCTTTTTTATCCAACCTGGAATCTCTCACTTTTAACAGAATCCTTCAGTTGTCTTACCTTTTTATTTATATTTGTATGTATTTTAATATGACTTTTTATTTCCATTCTTGATCTTTGGAAATTAGTTTTTTCCTTATTGTATTTTTTCTCTTTAGTTGTAATTTTATATTGTATTTTTGGTAGCTTTTGAAATTTTATCATGCATAATTTAACTTTTTAATGCTTAAGTTACAATCAATTATAATAAACACCTGACAAATAATACAATAATTTTAAAGTATATTAACTCCAATCAACCCCCTCCCAACTTAGAGTCTAGATATTATTATTTTTTTATTATAGTTTTACACACACCATGCTTATAAATTAATTTGCCCACTAGTCCTTCTTGCATCTCAAACTTTCCATCTGGGATTATTTTCCTTCTTATCAATGTGCATCCTTTAGAGATTCTTTTAGTAGAACTCTCTGGGTAATAAACTCAGTTCTCATTTACCTGAAAATGTTTGTATTTAACCTTGTTTTTGGGTGACTCCCCCCCACCCCAGGAAGACAGTTCTCAGGAAGAAATTATTTTATGAATTTATTCTATCTTCTGGTCTCTGTTGTTGCTGTTAAGAATATTTCCTATAGTCTTTCTTTTTGTATATATCTATTCTTCTAGTTGCATGTATTTTCTCTTTATGTTTGTTTTTCTCACGTTTCAAGGTGTGCATATATTTTTATTTATCTTGTGTTGTATATATTGTGCTTCTTATATCTGTGAATGTAAGTCTTTAATTCTTTCCAAATAATTCACATTTATTGTCTTTTCAAATGCTGTGTTTCCATTTCTGTCATTTTGTCTTCATGTCTTTGTGCTATTTTTCAATAATTACTTCAGTTCACCTATTCTCCCTTTTAGGTGGATCTTTCTGTTGTTTAACCTATCTACTGAGGTTTTCATTCGTCAATCATTTCAAAATATGTTGTTTGTTTTTCAAGCCTTCCTAGTGATTTTCAATAGTCTGTTGATCCATTTGGGGTATAATTTTATTTAAACATTTCTTTCCTCGTTCCTTTTTTATACTATATCTGATCATTTCAATGTCAAAGTTCTTGTGGATCTAAGTCTATGTTTCTTCCGACTCCGATTCATGATGTTTGGAACTCTTTCAGCATCATTTCAGTTTGTGACATTGCTCTTGGCCCTAATTGTGGATGATTTCCTGTAGAGAGGGTTTGCACTTATATCTTCCAGGATACTAGGGATGCCTTCAATTTGGGGGCAATTTAGTTCCCAGGGGAGCAGATCTAATGTGTGTGACTCTGGTTTAGCTGCCTTCTCATGGGCACTGGCCCAAGGCTTAGTCTTCAAACTTTGCTTAGTACTTATTATTTCAGCTCATGCCTTTTTGTTTTATCTTTATTAGGGTTTGAGATGTCCTTGGAAATACCCTCACTTTTTTGTGAGCCAAAAATACATTGAAAGTATGTTTTATCCAAGATTCAGTTGTTTTGTAGCAGGAGGAATTTTCAGAATATATTGTCCAAACAATGCTGAAAGCAGAATTCTGTTAACTATGTATTTTTAACCAACTTGATATTTGCATTAGGCATACAATGCATTAGGAGTACTTACTCCCAATCTAGTTCCTTATCTACAATATTCAAATTTCAATGCCTTCTAAAAATAAAAGTAAAATATTTCAAATAGAAAAACTTTCAGCTACAAAATGGAACCAAGAGGTGCTTCAAATGGACAGTATTTTAGGGACACTTAAAGTGTAAGAAAAGGAAATTTATCATTTTACACATGGGTGTTAGTATTTTGAAAACATATGTACATATAAGCTTCCTTCTACTTAAAATGCTTCTCCTTGTAACTATCTTTTCCATTTAAAAATTGTCTATAAATTAACAATTCTCTCATTTTCTTCTTTTTGTCATATACTTGACATTATTTAAAACAAATCTAAGGATGTAATAGTGACTCTGTTTATTTTTATGATAAAGCAATGATAGGCAATAGAAGTCTTGTTAAAAATATATAAAAATTATAGTAGATCTTAAAACATATTTGGAAAGAATCTAGTATTATGTGTAAATACATGTCTATATGTTTCTAAAATATCTATTATGGAACATGTTTTGGGGGCTTTTACATGACCTTAAAATCAAATGACCCCTTTGGCAGTCATAACTTACTTTTTAAATGTATATTTAAAATGGTAAAAAGATTTGAAATGAGTTTTAAATATTCCAGCTGTACAGCATATCTCTTGTCTGTAGTTAAGAATTTCTAAGTTGCTCTCTGGAAAAAAGACAAGTATTTCTTAGTAATACGATGACTGACTCTTCACAGAATATCATTAGAATTCACTTTGAACCATTCCAAATCCCATAAGTATTGCACAATTTTCAGTAAATTTACAAAGGGACAGAGTAGTGTGGTACCAATTCAAAAGATAATTCAATTCAATAGTATTGAGAACTAAAGCTATTCTTGTTTCAGACTTAGATTGGTTTTCAATGCCTTATATCTGTAGAGCATTTGTATAACATTTAACCAATTTTACAAACATTAATTCACAGAACTAAATCTTCAGGCTGTTTTGTAAGCGTGTTTATCAAAGTGATTGAGTGGTTAATGACCAATGAGGGCCACTTGTTCCATGTTCTCCTGCCCTCCTTGTTTACTCCTGTCTTTCCTTTATTTTCATTTTCTGTTCTCTTCTTTCAGTTTTTATTTCTTCAGTTATTTACTGGACACGTATTATGTGTTGGGAAATGTTTTCAATGAGAAAAAGTAAATGCCATGGTTCCTAGGAAATAAAAATTTTATGAATTATTTGGGGGAACATAAAAACATGAAAGCTTACATAACAATAAAGACCTGCATAGAATGTTATAGGAATAGGGAAAATGACAGTAATTGCCATTGATATCCTCCAAATACAAATACCTGGAAAACAAATATGCAAAGGAGTCTAGAAAGAGATAGATCGCTATGGACTGAGTGCTCAGACAAAAAGCTTTTATTAAAGAAAATAGACTTAGTCAAAGTTTTAAAGTATAAGTAGTATGTAAATCTAGATGATAATGGTGAGCCTTCCAGGAGACAGAAACAGTATAAGAAATAAAATCAAGAAGGTGGAAATAAGAATACAAGTTTAGAGGATAGTGAATGTATTTACCTGACTGAAAAGCAAGGCTGTTTTTGTTAGTTTGTTTTAGTAAATCCTATGAGAGACAAGCTTTGATTACCTATTTATTAAATTTTTATACTATTCTGGATGCAATTAATTGATGTGAGCAGATGTTTAATGTGATGATAAATAAACTACAGAAAGATTAATTTCTTTATACCCAATATTCCACTTCACATACTTACCACGGTCATTTTGTTTTTCAAGACAGTCTTTTTGATTTATTTTAAAACCATACCTATTTTCTTCTTAACACATTAACATTAAATCTATGAAGGTTTCACCTAAAAATGCTTTATTAATATAATGCTACTTTAATTAGAGGGCAATTACTGCTTTAAAAGAATCAATAAAAATCTATGTAAGAGGATTCCATTTATCCTGCTCTTTTACCCTGGGAGCAGTATGAGAGATTCCCAGAGGTAAAGTCAGTAATTCTTTATAGTATAAGGCTGAGGAATGGGTAAATATAAATTATCTCCTCTAAAAACAGAACTAATTTTTTAATAGGCGTTATATTATAGTGTGGAAGGTGGGGTCTACCTTCACATTTATTTCTCATACATAATGTCAGCTGCACAAAACTACTTTTCTTTTATAGAATGTTTGTATTTATTCAACTCTATTTTCCACCAGTACGTTCCAGTTGCTATCATTTATCAGTTGATGGACATTTGAGTTGTTCCCACTTTTTGACTATTATGAATAATGCTGCTGTGAACGTTTGTGTGCAGGTTTTTGTACGGACAGGGTTTTAAATGGTTTTCAATTGTCTTGGGTATATACATAAGAGTAGAATTTCTGGGTCATATGGTAACTCTATGTTTCACATTTTAAAAAACTGCCAAACTGTTTCCCAAAATGGCTGCACTGTTTTACAATTTCCCCAGCAATGTATGAGAATTTTCATTTTTCCACATTTTTGCCAACACTTGTTTTTCACTGTCTTTTTGACTATAGCCATCCAGTAGTTGTGAAGTGGAATCTCATTGTGGTTTTGATTTGCATTTCACTAATGACTGATGATGTCAAACGTCTCTTCATATGCTTATTGGCCATTTATGTATCTTCTTTGGAAAATAGCTATTCAGATCCTTTGCTCATTTTTTAATTGGATTGTCTTGTTATTATTGAATTGTAAGGTTCTTTATGTATTTCAGATGCAAGTCCCTTATCAGATATAAGATTTGCAGATACTTCATCCCATTCTACACTATGTTTTTAATACCTATCTGTGGAGACACATATACTCATTTGCTTCTAACTGTTGTACAGTAGCCTGTGTTGGCCTCTCACCACGTTTCTGTATTCGGCCCTCTTGTGATGGACACCTACATTGCCTCCAACTCCTCATCATCACTAGCAATGCTGCAATGAACACCTTTGTAGACCTTGGTTATATATATCATGGGGATATATATTCAAGAGGAGGATTGCCAGATCTTGGGCAAGGTAATTACATTTCAGACTGAGTTCCAGGATGGATGTCCCAGTTTATACTCTCACTAGCAGCGTATGTTCTACATCCCCACCAACAGTCAGAATCATCTATCTTCCTATTTTTACTAGTCTGGTGCATTATTGGAATTTGTATTTCTCTAATTCCTTTTCTTAAGTTTATGATTTAGAAAATGTTAAACTTTCTTTCGATTTATTGAACTTTAAAGTAAAATATGTAATATCTCTTTCACAGGGTTGAAAGGAATAAATGAAATAGTGTGCATAATACCCTTTTCATATGTCTGGCATATAGTAAGCATTTAATAAATGTAAGGTCACGTTGTCTGTAGTAATAGTTGGTCATTGAAAACTATAAGGACCTTTGCAGATAGTGTTACAGGTAGTCTGGTGGTTAAAGATTAAAAACTAGAATATTAGTATCTCATAAAATAACAGGTACTGTTCTTGGAGAAATTTCTGTGGTCTTAGCCTCCAAGTGTATCTTGTCTGACCTTGCTTCTAGCATTTCTAGATTTTATGCTCACAAACTAGCTATCTGCTGATTTTTGCTTATGGAACTAGTTCCATTACTTGCCATTAAGATTGCCTAAAGTCCTATTGAGAGCCTGTCTGTCAAGTTTGAGTCCTGGCTCCAGCCTCCGTGAGATTAGGATTTAACATCTCGAGCAGAATGGAAAGTGAGCTTAGATGGAGCACGGACTCTCTGGACTCTATCTACTAGCTGTGTAACTTAGGGCAATTATTTAATCTTTCTGAGTTTCAGCTTACCCATTATGAAATGGTAATCATAATTGTTCTTATTTCATACAATGGTCATGAGGATGAAATGTAAAGCATCTGTAACATAGTACCTATCACATAGTAAGCAAATTCCATCCATGCTATTATTATTATACTAAGGGAGCCCTGGTGGCACAGTGGTTAAGCACTCAGCTGCTAACCAAAAGGTCAGAGGTTTGAATCCACCAGCCACTCTACAAAGAGAAAGATGTGGCAGTCTGCTTCCATAAAGATTTAAGCCTTGGAAATCCTATGGGGCAGTCCTAGTCTAAAGGAGCATCTCAAAGTAACCAATAATTTTTTGAGGGCAGCTTGTTTACAAATTCCTCAGCTCTGCTAGTGAACAATTAAGCATTACTTAACTCTAGGTCATGGAAGTTGGTGCTAAAATAAGGCTTATTCTTAATTCCATTATCAATCAAGTACAGTTTTCCTACGCTCTACCTCTGAAGGAAGCAAATGGAAAGCTTTTTCTTTTTGCCTTGTTCATATTGATTCCTAATCTTAGCAGATTGACCAGTGTAAAAATGTCATGCGCAGAGCATCCGACCTCCTCTAACTTCAAGAGGGCAAAGGTGAATCAAGATCAACAGCACAAGACTGATTCCTATGAAGCAGGTGTCAGACATGTGTCATCTCTCCACCATCTTCACCAATTCTGACACCAATCGTCCCTCCCTTGTAATCTCTACTTCTCTACTGGGTTTGCTAGTTCATTGCAATGGCCACACAGTGCTCACAGATCATACTTACGATTATGGGGTTTATTAAGGAAATAACAGGTTACAATTCAGGCTCAGGAACACTCAAGGATACAGCTCTTCCATCAGGACAGCCTCTTCCCAGCCCTGCTCACAGACACACCTCTCCGTGGCCCTCAGTCGCTACCCAAATGCACTCAGCTTTCTCGCTCCGTGGGCCAAGAAGCCCACTGCACTATCTCCTGCGGGTCTTCCTTCCTTGGTGGTGGTGGGCTCTTCTCTTTCCTGCCTCTAGGGTGGCTCATTTCAAGCCCAGCAGGATGGCAAAACCAACCAATCCCTTTGGTGGGCCACAATTACCATTTTTGCACAGTTCCACCCAATCACTTGGGTGGAAGTTATAAGACCATGGTTCAGAAGGCCACACAAAAGAGATCAATGGCACTGCAACTAGTTTCACATAGTAACCAACATCAGTAACTCCGAGTTAGGCAAGGTTATGCAATATATGATGTTTATGGGGGCAACGTAAAGAAATCCTTTTGGAGAACAAGGAATGATTAGGAGTATGACCAGAAAACAAACATTCAGTTTAGAGGAAAGTGGAGTAGAAAGTAGAAAAGTGAAGAAGGAATTGCAGCTCGCCAATTGTGTATAGATTCAGTAAATGTGAAAAGCCAGTTTAAACACTTAATAATATTGATCTTCCTCCAAGGGTTTTTTTTTTTTTTTTTTGTAGCTGACTTAATTAGTGTTTATTAACCATTCTCCACCAAATACTTGTCTAATACCTTGAAAGTCTATCTCAGCAGCTATAATCTCTGCCAGTGCTAGGAAATGCCTCCCAACCATGCCTGCTCCAGTGCAGTAACTTAATTTGTATCTACCTACCTAATGTTCAAACAAGGAGCTGAAAAGTGAAAGATTCATCGATCAGCTGGTTTTTTTGTTTACACAAAATTAAACAAATGCACTAAAGCTATTTTTTCACCACGTTGAATTAAAAAAAGAAAAGAAAACAAACATCAGAATCATAAAGATGCAGCCTTAAGTAAATTTTCTGATGAGAGAAGAACACAATATTTTAATCATTTGGTGATAGGTTTCAAATACTTAACTATACAAAAAAGGGGAAAAATGGCTCTGGAAGATAACTCATATAGAAATAAATATTAGAGATGATTGAGTAACAACAAACAAAATGAGAGAAAGAACTTATTGACAAAATGTTTATAAAGATGAACTTTTCATTTTAAAATGTCTTGTATTTCATAGTTTTGCTCAGATTCATAGAGAGAAAAGAGGAGGAGGATGAACTGGCTGATGAAGAGAAGAGGGAAGAAGAAAAGCAAGGAAGGAAGGACAAACGGAAAGAAAGAAGGAAGGTGGAAGGATTTCTCAGTAACTATTATGGTCAGTCAACTTATACTATTACAACTCTGCTACATTCTTAGAGATAAAGAAACTCTTCAGTAGACTCTGTGATTCTCTACTGAATAGCCCCAGCATTCAGAAAACTTGCAGAGTCAGACCAAAGATCAACAAGAATTGTTAGTAAAAGAAAATGATAGTAAAATAAGTAAACTAATAGCTATTAATTACTGCATGTCAGAAATAGAGCTAGTCATTCTCCATATATTATCTCAACAGTATCACACCATTCTCCCTTCCCCACCCATGAGGTAGATATTAGTATTCTTCTTTAGAGACAAACAAACAAACTGAAGGTTAAGAAATAGAACTAACTCAAAGTCACACAGTTAGAAGGAACTGAAGCTCTGTATTTTTTCATCCATATATGTTATGGTCTGATTAATCTATGCCTTATCCAGTGGTAATTTCAGCTCACAAGTGGCAACTCCAAGCTTCCAAGCTAGTTTTAACTTCAGAGCAGGGGCTTAAATACAAAGTGACTAAATCAATGATTAAACTAATATGACAATTAAGATAACTGAAATAATTGGTCTTTGATATATAATGTCAATCATAACAACTAAATGAATTGATTGACTTCATCACTTGCTTAGTGATTTCCTTGTTAGGTCACTATGCATGTATTCACTGGAGTTTTGCTAAACCGTGTAACAATGCATTCAGTCACCAAAGTTTGTAGCCCTATTTCTTCATTTGTTTATTCACTGATTCATTCAATTCTACAACCTATACACCAGGCCTACGCTAGTCAATGTTAGGTGAAGAAGACAAAGTCTTTGTGCTCAAGGAGCTCACACCTACTAAAAGATACAGATAGTAAAATCCATGATGTCAACACAGGACAAAATATGCTGGTAGAGGTATACACAAAGTAACATGAAGACATTTACATCCCTGGGGAGTGTCAGAAAACATTCCCATGAAAGGTAATCCTTGATTTTGATCCCAAAGGATGATTCATACACAAGAATTTCGGGGAAAGCTGTTGTATTTAGAAAAAACAACATATGCCTATCCAGGAACAAAACAGCACAGCATGTTTAGGAAATACCAAGCAGTTTCGTAGGCTGGAGGTTGACTATAGGAAAGTGAAAATGAAATAAGATGAAGTAGATTGGTTATAAGCAACCATAAAGAATTTATATAATTTATCCAAATTAGAAGAAAAATATTGTATTAATATATAGACTGCTACTTCTCTCTGTCTTTCTCTCATTTTAAGAATAATCATTTTTCTTTGTTCACAATAGCAAAACGATGGAAACAACGTAGGTGCCCATCAACAGATGAATGGATACACAAACTATGGTACATACACACAATGGAGTACTATGCAACGAGAAAGAACGACAATGAATCTGTGAAGCATCTCATAACATGGATGAAACTGGAGGACATTATGCTGAGTGAAATAAGTCAGTCACAAAAGGACAAATATTGTATGAGACCTCTATTGTAAAAACCCATGAAAAAGTTCACATGCAAAATGTAACAATCCTTGTTGGTTACCAGGGATGGGGCGGGGGGGAAATACTAAATAGGCAATAGATAAGTGGTACCTTGGGTGAGAGGTGAGACAGTACACAGTACAAGGGAAACTAACACAACCTGCACAAGGAAAGGTCATGGAGGCCCTATGGACACATCCAAACTCCCCGAGGGACTGAGTTGTTGGACGGAGGGCTCTGGGGATCATGGTCTCGGGGAACATCTAGCTCAATTGGCATGACACTACTTATAAAGATAATGCTCTACATTCTACCTTGGTGAGTAGTGTCTAGGGTCTTAAAAGCCTGTGAGTGGCCATCTAAGATACTACACTGGTCTCATCCCTTCTGGAGCAAGGGAGAATGAAGAGAACAGGATACAACGAAAAGATTAGTCCAAAGGACTAATTGACCACAGCTACCAAGAGCTCCACTGGACTGAGTCCAGTACAGCTAGATGGTGCCCGGCTACCACCGCTGACTGCTCTGACCAGGATCACAACAGAGGGTTCTGGACAGAGCTAGAGAAGGATGTAGAGTATAATTCTAACTCCCAAAAAAAAAAAGACCAGATTTACTGGCCTAAAGGATACTGGAGAAACCTCAAGAGTGTGGCCCTCAGACATCCTTTCAGCTCAGAGGTGAAGTTACCTTCGAGGTTCGATGTTCAGCCTGGGAGTGGACAGCCCAGTAAAACTAAATGAGACTAATGAGGTACAGGAGTCCGGTGACGAGGGCCAGAAGGCAGAGGGGGAGTAGGAAGCTGATGATAAGGAACACAAATTGAATAAGGACACTGTCGATGTGTTGTGAGATTGTTGACCACTGTTATAGGGCAACATTTGTAGTAACTGTTAAATAGGAGACTATTTTGTCCTGTAAGCCTTCATCTTGGGCGAGAATGGCAGCACAATTGGAAGAGCATAGTCAATGTCACTTAAATGTGTAAGAAAAAGTTTTGAAATGGAAAAAAAAAAAAAAAGAATAATCATTTTTCTTTAAGAAGCTGAAATGAAGTCCATTTTTCAGTTTTTAAATATTTCTGTATGATCAAGAATATGATTTGGGGACTATTACCTCTGTTCATATCACTGAAGTTATAAGAAAGCATCCCAGAATAGATCAATGAAGTTTCAAATTGAGAAAGTAAATTGATTCAGCAATATTTAGGAGATTTCCTTCTGGGCTATAGTTTTTTAATAGGTATTCAGGAATCTAGATCCCATGGGCCTCTAAAACTATCTTGAGAAAAAGAAAATCCTAAGTAGACATTATTCTACTACTGGGAAAATTAAAAGCTAAATGTGTTTAATTTTGCATGATCAAATATTATTAAGTAAAGATGCTTTAACAAAATATGCTCAAAACTAAGGCAAGCATGAGAAATGCAATTGTTTGAAGAAATTAATATCCAGGGTCTTAAAAATTATTGTAGCACATTGCTCGCTTATCTCTGTTCACAAAACGTTCCTAATATCTGCTTTGCTCTTCACGAATTCCCAATTATCCATGTATAAGATGTCAATTTTTTAACTGCTCAATTAGCAAGCGCATACAAAGATTCTTGCTACCACCAAAATGGATCTTTGTATATAAAATATCCTAGGATAAACTTGGAAGAGGTACAGCCAAAATGTTCCTTAGAAGCAAGGATGGCAAGACTTTGGCTCACAGACTTTAGATATCAGTTATCAGGAGGGACCAGTCCCTGGAGAAGGACATCATGCTTGATAAAGTAGAGGGTCAGTGAAAAAGAGGAAGACCTGTGAGCAAGACAGATGGACACAGTGATTGCAACAAAGGGCTTAAACATAACAACGATCGTGAGATGGTGCAGCAAGGAGCCGTGTTTCCTTGTACATAGGAGAGTTACTATGATTTGGAACCAACTAGATGGCACCTAACAACAAGATAAACTTGAAGTCTATTACTCAGGTTTGGAAAAGTCACACCCAAGTTCATAGAATCTGTGACAGGTTAACTCATTTGCTTACAAGACACTAGGAGCCACTCTCATGAGGTTAAAAATCTGTTACCTGAGTTCTGTCAGTGAGTTGAAAACAGGACTCATTTCCTGAGTCAGTCATCCTGTGAATGGTGTTATTGGTCACTGTAGATTCTGCGGGAGTCCCTGGGTGGCACAAATGGTTAAGCACTTGACTAGTAGCAGAAAGGTTGGTGGTTTGCATCCACCCAGAGTCTCCTCAGAAGACAGGCCTATCTATTTGCTTCTGAAAGATCAGAGCCTTGAATACTCTATGGAACAGTTCTATTCTGCACACACAGGGTCCCCGTGAATAGAAATAGACTCCACAGCAGCTAATAACAACAACAACATGAATTCTGGGTAAGTATTTGGATATGTCAGCATATAGGCATTACTTTTACAAGAGAACAATCCTAATTATACCCTCTACTGAGAGCATATAAAGAGGAACATCTCCATAAGAAAAACTAAATATGTTATAGCAATATAACCCATGAGTATTTAGAGCTGAACTCACCTGACCTGGCCAGTAACCATAGGCTGAGCTTCAGACCTTGAAAAATTAAATCTCACTGGGCGGAAGGTTTATTATCTATGAGAGAAAGGGACTGAATATCAACAAAGGCATCCCTCCTAACACTTTGCAGTCTGACTGGTTCTGTTTGGGGTTCCAAGTGTTAGTATCGTTCGTTGTATAGTTAAACCAGTAATTTCTTCCTTTCCCAAAGTCTATATTTTCCTCAAAGGGGCAAAGCAGTTCAGTCCCTGGGAAGGTGAAAGGATGAGAGAACAGAGGAAGAGTCAAAGCATGATTCTTGGCATTTGTGGAGTAAAGAATTTAACTTTACCCAAAGAATTTGATCTTTGTCCTTGGATCCTGAGAGATAACCTCTAAAACCTTGGAATTTCCCCAGTGATTGAAGTATTTTTGTTCTCTGTAAGGGCTTTAGACCTGACAGGTTATGCTAGTGAGGTGACTCAGGTGGGTACTGGCCAGGCAAGAAAGACCCATAATGTGAAATCAGCCTACCTTGGGGAAGGGGCCATGATTCAATCAATCAAGCCTATGTAAACAGGTCTTAGTAAAGGCTCTGGTCACAGAAGGTCCGTGGGCTTCTTGGTTGGTGACAGACTTCAGTGCACATGGGAGGGTAGTGCATTCCTATTTTGGGACATGGAAGTTCTGTGTTGGGAATCCTCTCAATGCATCTTTTCGTTTGTATCCTTTTTCTTTTTTCTATAATAAAATTGTAATCATATGTATAGCACTTCCTGAGTTCCATAAGTCATTTTGGTGAATTATTAAAACCAAGTGAGTAGTGGGAGCCTGTAGGTCAGAAGCTAGGGGTGGCCTGGTGACCCCTGAGCTTATGACTGGCATCCTGTCGGGGTTGAGGGAATCCCTGAATTTGTAGCCAGTAGGTCATCAGTGAGGGTGTTGTGAGGATCCACAAGCTTGAGACTGGTATCTGAAGTCTGAGCAGATTTGAGAGTCTGGAGGACTATGTCCTTTAGCTTGTGAATTCTGACCTATGTCCAAGTGATTAGGGTTAGAGGAAGTGCTGCTTGTATAGCTGGCTTCAGAACAGAAGTGAAACATAAGGGAACAGAATCGATAATAGATTGCATTGATTGATCAGTACATTTGGCATCAGAGGGATTTGATTTAGTAGCATTCTATAGCACTCAAGGTTGTTTCTTAGAGAAAAAGTACATTGCTTAGGGCTTTGCACACTGCAAAAATCTAACTACTGGCATGAACTATATTGTGGCAAGAACGTTAAAGGGAGTGTGAATATTTATGCATGACTTTATTTATTCTGTATCATAAAGGAAATTTTCTCTTTTATCCACGTAGATGTGGCAGAATACAACTGACCTGCATATGTGGAATTTTTTTGGAAAATATTAGTGCTTTTTCCTACACTAATTTCATAGATTTGAGTCTTGAACATATTTCTGAAGACACAGTTTTTCCAGTAGTGTAAGTGTCCAGTAGCTTAAAATACTATTTTTGCAAAGTAAATTTGATTAGATTTCTGTTTCTAACTCCAAGGGGAAAACATTGTGAATAGTTTGACAATGAGCATACTATGTTGTTCAGTTTTTGTCTGTATCTGAGTATGTACAGTTTTCAACAGAACCCAAAGATTTTGAGGTACTCACAGGAATTAAAACCCCAAGGAGATCCTAAACAATCACTCTGTTCTATTAAAATAAACTTGAAGCTAACTGTACTATGATAATATTCACTGTATGCTTTCTTTTGCAATCTTTCTTTAGTCAACTGATTAACGGCACTTTCCCCAATTAGAATCTGGTTTGGACAGGATAGGGTTAACAATACTATCATATTTTATTAAGATTTAATAGGTAAGCAGACAAAGTTTATTATGTTCTTAGGTGTCCACTTCCAATTAATTCAATAGCTGTTCCTGCTTCTGCAAAGTAAAGTAGAGGATTAATAAAATTATAGAGATGATTTGGACCTCACGAGAATTTAAATATTAGTTAATTCCCTCCTTGCTATGTATTAGTCTGAATTTTCTGTCTGTTTCAGTTCTCTGTTGTTAGAGAAAGTGAATAGGTAGACAGAGGTTTTTTAACTAGTTTAAATCTTACCAGTTAATAGTATCTAGGAGAAAGCACTGGCATAATTGAAAACAAATAAAGGTGGTGGGGACTGTATATGGTAGGAGAGGAGAAAATGACGAGAGGAACATAACCTGTTAGGACTCATTCAAGTGCAAGTACCTGGACTTCAGGATCAGACTCACTGTACATACTTCTGCTGAGTGAAAGACACATGCTCTTCCAGCAAGCATTTTATAAAATAGATTAATAACCATTTTTCCCCATAAAAATGACAAGGTAAGTAAGATTGCATTGAACTTAACTGTACAGAATTTTTGTAATAAGCTTATGTAAATATATCTTTGACAAGTTTTTAAAACTTGACAAAATTATCAACTTTTCTCCTGGGGGGGGGGGGAGGAAAGACCATGATTTACAGACAGTACTACAAAGCAAAATCCTAGGTTTAGAGGTTTAAATTAAAAAAAATTAAACAGACTAGATATGAATTTGTTGTCCAAACTGCAGAACTTTCATTTTTGGCAATAGGGAAATAGATAACATTTACAAAATCAATGCAGAGAGGAAGAACTCTACTACCTAAGAATAAAATGAATGAATTGTACAGGGCAGAGAAGAGGTATGAATATATTAGATGGGTAAATGCATTAGATATTGGCAAGGTTATAAAATAAAACATTACCTAACCTGGTGAGGAAAAAAACATGCACATGTATATCTCAAGTCTCACTGTGGAGTATAAACGTATAATGTATAATTGGGCACAGATCTGGTATTTTTCTCTAATAGATGTAGTCCCTAGAAGATTCAGAACCTCTGACACTTTAGCCTAATTTTTCTTCCAGACCATGGGTCCTCCTTCCGTGCTCTGAGACATTTAGTCACTCTTCTGGAATTTGAACTGCTGTATTGTTGGGTGGCCATAATTGCTCCTTTTACTGCACTAATCTAAAATCAGACTGTCTATAATTTTGCCCCTTGGTCCTAGTACATTGGTATGACATCGAACAACTCCCCTGTGTCTCCCACTAGACTACCCTTCAAATCTAGATTTCAATTAATATATTTTTGTAGTGTGATTGTTTTAATACAAAACACTTTTCATCATTTCTCAGTATATTTTTTGTGCCATCTATATACTCTCCGGTTTTCAATACTTCCTCTCAAAATGTGCCACTGAGAACTGAACATGCTATGCCAGATGAGATCTAAGCAAGATATTATTCCACAATTCATCAGAATTAACTAGAGGGCATACAATAACAAGCATATTTTTAGTCAAACCATCATTTCTAAGTTTATTTTGAATTTCTGGCCAACTAAACCACTATCATGTTTCACATAAACTACTCCTAAGCTAAATGTAAAAATATTTTATATTGATAAAATTAATATTGTTTCTTAACCTAAAATTAAGGCATTTACCTATACTTTCATATATTAAAGAGCCCTGCAGGCACAGTGGTTGAGCTCTGATGCTAACCAAACTGTCGGCGGTTAAAACCCACCAGCTGCTCCACAAGAGAAAGATGTGGCTTCTGTAAAGATTACAGCCTTGGAAATTCTATGGGACAGTTCCACTCTATCCTTTAGGGTCGCTATGATTTAGAATTCACTTGGTGGCTATGGGTTTGTTTGTTTGTTTTCCCACTAAATTATGTCTTCTGAATTTTAGCCCTTCTTACCGAGGAAGTTAGTCTTAATTCATGTATATGAGCTATTCCTCTCATTACTGTCTTCTGAAACTTTATATATGATGCATCATATGTCACTTTTCATGTCTCTGATCAGTTTGGAGAGCTGGATATATCTAAATGACATATCTCTAGGGACATTTCTCTATGCTGAGATCAATCTATTGATTAACATTTTGAGGACATAGATATGGAATCAGCTATTGAATCTAATCTATACGGTTGATCTTGTTTTCATAGATATAGTTAGAAACTGACATATCTTTTACTGAACTCAAGTTGATTTGTTTTTAATAATATAATGGATCATAATAGAGGAACTGAGGTCCATTTAACAGAATTTCTTAAGAAACTCGTATTAGCATTTAAAAAATTATTTTTATTTCATTAGGACTTACAAATAGTTTTTTTAATAACCTTTGTTGTTGTTCGGTGCTCTCAAGTCAGTTCTGACTCATAGCAACCCCATGTAACAGAATAGAATTGCCCTATAGGGTTTTCTTGGCTGTTACCTTTATGAAAGCAGATTGCCAGTTCTTTCTCCTGCAGAGCCACTGGGTGAGTTTGAACCATCAACCTTTTAGTTAACAACCTAGTGCTTAACTGTTGTGCTGCCAGGTCTCCTTCAATAACCCTTAGGTTTTCTCAGAAATGGTACTATGTGTCCCTAGCCAGATTCTGTCTATCCCTGCACCTCAGAATCCTGTATGTATGGCACTATGACCCTGCAGTAGTCCAGATCAGAAAGATTCCCAAAGAATTGAGTTCAGCAGTGTATCCAGAATGACTGTAGCCCATAGAAAGTTGAGTTAAAAACCAGAGTGCGATTTGGAGTCATACAATTTGAGTTATTTCATACCTTGAGGAGTCCCTGAGTGGTGCATATAGTTAATATGCTCAACTGATAACTGACAGTTTGGTGGCTCAAGTCCACCCAGAGGCACCTTGGAAGAAAGTCCTGGTGAGCTACTTCTGAAAAAAATCAGCCACTGAAAACCTTATGGAACACAGTTCTACTTTGACACACATAGGGTCGGAATCAATGGCAACTGGTTTGGTTCATAGCTTGAAGGAAACTACAGTGAGACTCTGTCATCAGGTACTGTATCAGTCAACATTCCGGTCAGAAACAGACTCTGGAAATTGGATAATTCAAGGAGGATTTCTTTACTAAAAGAGACTGTTTATAAAGGTGTGAGTATAGAGGAACCTCAACAGATAGCGTAGCCTATCTGATACCAGCCCTGATCTGAAGTGACAAGGGAACAGGATGCCTACCAGAATCCAGCAAGAAGCCGGAGGACACAGGCACATGTGGATGTGATCCTTGAAGGACAACCAGCACTGCAGGGCAGAAAAGACAGTGGAGAAGGGGGAGCAATGATCTGGAAGGTCAAACAAAAACGTCCAGCACATTTCCATGGTCTGTAAAAGGGCAGGATGGCAGCCATGGTAGCAGACATTAGAAGTATTTCCTGTTGTACTCCCACAACAACCCCTCCTTTTGTGAGGCCTATAACCAACCTAAGGAGCCCTGGTGGCACAGTGGTTAAATGCTTATCTGCTAACTGAAAGGTTGGCGATTTGAACCCACTGTGCAGAGGAGAGATGTGAAAATCTGCTTCCATAAAAATTACAGCCCTGGAAACCCTTGAAGGCAGTTCTACTCTGTCCTATAGGGTACTTATGAGTTGGAATCGACTTGAGGGCAATGGGTTTGGGTTTGGTTTGGCTGTCATTCATGACCTTCCCACTGGAATCCCTTCTCAAGTTTATTCAACTTATTGTTTAACTTTTTTATGTAGGCTTATTTCATTTACTTTTCAGCATATAAAGAAACTGAGGCTTAGCACTCCCACTGTATAAGTGACAGAGTCAGGGATCAAACCCATATGTACCTGAATGCAAAACCATTTATTTTACTCATGTCATGAGCTCTCCGGGTTTCCCTTTGTTCATTTATGATACAAGGAGGATGCAATAGATGCCATCTAAATTCTTTCAACCCCTAACATTCAATTCAATTGTATTCTAAATATTAATGGGGATATAAACCATATGTATCTGTAGAAAAAGCTACTTGTAAATTTACCCTATTTGGAAACAATTTATTTTTCCTTTGTGCTTGACCAAATGCCAAAAATACATAGTTCTTCTCTTTTCCCTGTAGGTACCAGACATTTTAAACATCAAGCCGAGATTGCAAAAGACTCCACATTGGTATACACTTTCAAAACAATTTAACCACTTTGAAATGTAAATTTGGTAAGCAAAAGCACTAGGACACAGCTACTGTACTCCTTGCAGAGCCTTAAGCAGGTGCAAATGAGTTCACTTTGTGATAAGAACCTGCACCTGTTGGAGAGCTGCATTTGGAAGTAGCCTGTTGGCAAATTCTGAGATATCTGGAATGAGAAGGACTTATTAAATCGCAAAGGGAGATTGAAGTGATACCTACACATTTATGCACATCTGTAATCATGGATGAAAGTCTGGATAACCTAAAGAGTCCCAAATATTTTGTTTAATGATGTCACCTCTCCAGTTCTGCCATGATAATCAAGAGCTGCACTGTCAGAATTTTTGTTATGGATGTCCTGTCTCTGCCAGGTCACACACCCTGGTGTCGTATAGGAAACTCTCAATATAATCTGAGACTAGATACCAAGGATTTCTAAAGAAAAATAATTCTTTTTCTATTTACCTTTTCCTGGGTAATAAGTTTTAAGCTTCTTATAATTTAACAAGTTTTTAAGCATTGGTTTTAGAGAAAACATTAAAGTGCAGTTTTGATTTAATTTATTATGTTTATGAGAAGATCCCTCACTTAGGTATTAACGGTTTTTAACATCAGCTTTTAATGTCTCCTAATTTTCCACTGGAAAGGGAAATATGTCTAAACTTCTGCAGACATTATCAGAGTGAGAAATAATAAGTACTATTTAAGCCAAATCTTGAATTAAGAAGGATTTCTATAATAAACAAACACTACTCCTTCAGCTATGACCAGCGTAAACAAAAGTCTTGCATCTATTCAAAAGAATAGGTTAAATACACTTCCAGAATCCTTGTTTGCTATATTTTATTAATTGGTCATTGTAAAGTGTACTAGAATTATATTCAGAGTTGAAGATGCTGAAGAAAGCCCAGAAGTAATATTTTACTGACTCTTTCTGACATATAAAATAGTGAAGAAATCACGTATGTACTGCTACTGCTACTAGAGGTTATTGATAACAAATCACCATTTCAAGCATAATTTAAAGGTAAAAGAATTTAGAAATCATCATTGAAATATCTTTTTTTTAGTGGATTTACCCACATAGGTAAACACAGAAGATATTACAGGGCTGTGTTGGTTAATCTTGTATATTTCATACTTTATCAGCAAAATGGAAGGATTGCTAATAAGGACAGATCGGTCTAGAAGTCTAACCAGTAGGCAGCCAGAGAGTGTCCTCTTACACCACTTTCCCTACACTCTGAGCTCATCAACTCTGAGTTTAAAGAAAGAGAAGATTTGGGTTCCAGGTTAATGTTGTTGCATTAATAGTAAGTTTTTTTATTTTCTCTCTAAATATCATGCGTTTTTTTCAAATTAGATCTTACAGAGTATTTTATATAGCACACACCTTAGTTTATTCCCTGCTTATCACATCATCCATGTTTGCCACTTAAATTTGCATCAATAGCCTACATATCTCAGATTTAACAACTCAATACATCCCTTTTCTAACTCTTAAACCATTTTACCCCTTGGTAAATTTTTACCTACTGTCTTAGGCTGGGTTCTCTAGAGAAGCAAAATCAGTGAAGCATACATATATATATATATACACATATATACATATACACATATACACATATATATATATACACAGAGAGAGAGAGAGAGAGAGAGAGAGAGAGAGAGAGAGAGAGATTTATCTCAAGGAAATGGCTCACGTGGTTATAGAACTTGGCAAGTCCTAAGTCCATGGGTCAGGCATCAGGCTGGAAGCTTCTCCTGACTCATGTAGCTGCAGGGGCTGATGAAGCCAAGATTGGCAGTTCAGACAGCAGGTTGCTGGCTCATGGGCTGAGAAGGCTGATGAATCCCAAATCGGCGGGCAATATGGCAAGCCACTGGCTCAAGTCCCCAGAACTGGAGGTCAGTTGATGACAAGCCAAATGCAGGATACAGAGTGAGCAAAAGCCAAAGAGCTTAGCCAGAAAGTCTATATATATTGGATGCAGGCCACACCCCTGAGGAAATTCTCCTTACAATTGATTAGGTGATAACATCATATCATATCATGAAGATGTTAGATTATATCACAAAATGGAGGATAACTACATAATTACATAACTGCCAAACTACACCATTATATAACTGCCAAAGTACATTATTACATAACTATTAAAGCATGGAGAACACGGCCCAGCCAAGTTACACAACCTTAACCATCACACCTGCATTCTGCCATTTTCTGAGTTGAAGTAATGTGATGAATCAAGGGAATAAGCACACAATTATTTCCTTAGGATTCATTCAATTTTCTTAAAAAAAAAGAGAAAAAGAAGCACCCCTAGGTATATGGAAAAAGACTTGCTCTTTTTAGCTAACTTCCCTAATTTGGGAGTCAGAATGTTCATGAAATTGTGATGAAAATAAACTTATGCTGGCTGAACTATTGAGGACAGACAATTACTGAGCTTGGCAAGAATATTTAAATCAAAAAACCACCACCAACATCAGCGTAACAAAACTCCAATGACACTTAACCATTTTTCTTTTATGTAATTTATTCTCCTTTGGTTTCTTTTCTTTTTTCTACCTCTCTCCATTTTTCTGCATAAATACAAGATCCTCCTGAGAATTCACCCTCTAAATAGATCCAAAGGCATCTAGCCCATTTTAAGAGAAACAAAAAAAGCTCTGCCTTCATGAATATACATTAAAATGGATTGAAGGACTTCATCCTACCCATTTGACTGCCAGTATTCATTGTCTAATAGAATATTGAATTATTTTCTTCAAGGCTCCTTGTTCAAAAATCAATGTTCTGCTAGAGTGAGCGGACTGACAGCAGTGTAAGACTTGCTAGATCAACAACCAGATGCACTCAGAATTGGAATCCAAGGCTGCTAACACTGAGAGGAAAATAAGGAAGAAAAAATACAATTATATATGTTTCGTTTGTAGTCATGAGGATTTTATAGATTTTTGGAGAATGGGAAAATATTGCTCAAGCTCAAGAGATATTAATTCAATAAAGGGATTAAAACTATCTCTTAATTACTTTTAGGGATGGATGAACTTGCTGTATTTTGGGTTTGTCGAGTATCTCAAATGTTTTCCCAAATGTCTGGAGTTAAAAAAAAAAAAAAAAAAGGCTTATTCAGCTACTTTTGTTCTACAGATCTTGCATAATTTATGGTAAATCCAAATGAAAATATTTTAATTTGGTTTGCAACTAAGAAAACATGAAATATTTGGCTTTCTGCTTTTTCTTGTTAATATTTGAAGTTTAGTTTCAAACCAAGGACTAAGTCTTTTAGAAAGTTTATGGGTAAAAAAGCAGCATTTATTTTCAGTAAATAGGTATAGCCTTTGCTATATGAATATCACATTTATTATCAAAGAACAGGGTGGAAATTCTAAAACACTACACATTGAGCGTGGCTGTGCTGAAATAGTTTCAGACATAATCTATTGGATTGAATAAGAGTGAAATTCAGCCTGTATGGATATCCTCTGATTGCACCAGCATTAATGAGATAAAATATTTTATTTTTGTTTTTTTTTATTGTGCTTTAAGTGAAAGTTTGCAATTCAAGTTAGTTTCTCATACAAAAATTTATACACGCATCGTTATGTGACCCTAGTTTTTCTCACTATAATGTGGCAGCACTCTCCTCCTTTCCACCCCAGATTTCTTGTGTCCATTCAGCCAGCTCCTGTCCCTTTTTGCCTTCTCATCTCACCTCCGGACAAGGGGTGCCCGTTTAGTCTCATGTATCTGCTTGAGCTAAGAAGCATCCTCTTCACGAGTATCATTTTATGTCTTATACTCTAGTCTAATCTTTGTCTGAAGTGTTGGCTTTGGGAATGGTTTCAGTTCTGGGCTAACAGAGAATCTGGGGGCCATGTCTTCTGGGGTCCCTCCAGTCTCCATAAGAAAATTTAGTCTGGTCTTTTTACTAGAATTTGAGTTCTGCACCCCACTTTTCTCCTGCTCCATCAGGGACTTTGTTGTGTTCCCTGTCGGGAATATTGGTGGTAGCCGGCCACCATTAAGTTCTTCTGGTCTCAGGCTGATGGAGTCTCTGGTTTATGTGGCCCTTTCTGTTTCTTGGGCTAATATTTTCCTTGTGTCTTTGGTGTTCTTCATTCTCCTTTGCTCCAGGTGGGTTGGGACCACTTGCTGTATCTTAGATAGCTGTTCGCTAGCTTTTAAGACCCCAGACGCCACTCACCAAAATAGGATACAGAACATTTTGTTAATAAACTTTGTTATTGAAATTGAACTAGATGTCCCCTGAAACCATGCTCCCCAGATGCCCATCCCTGTTACTCTGTCTCTTGAAGTGTTTAGTTGTATTCAGGAAACTTCTTAGGTTTTGGTTTAGTCCAGTTGTGCTGACTTCCCCAGTATTGTGTTTTGTCCTTCCCTTCACCTAAGATAATTCTTATCTACTGCGTAGTTAGGGAATCCCCCTTCCGACTCTCGTAACCATCAAAGAATGTTTTCTTCTGTGTTTAAACCTTTTCTTGAGTTCTTGTAATTGTGGTCTTATACAATATTTGACCTTTTGCGACTGACTAATTTCACTCAGCATAATGCCTTCCAGATTCATCCATGTTATAAGATGTTTCACAGATTCATTGTTGTTCTTTATCGTTGTGTAGTATTCCATTGTGTGGATATACCATAATTTGTTTATCCATGCGTCCCTTGATGGGCACCTAGGTTGTTTCCATCTTTTTGCTATCATGAACAGTGCTGCAATGAACATGGATGTGCTTGCATCTATTCATGTGATGGCTCTTTTTTCTCTAGGATATATTCCAAGGAGTGGGATTGCTGGATTGTATGGTACTTCTATATCTAGCTTTTTAAGGAAGTACCAAATTGATTTCCAAAGTGTTTGTACCATTTTGAATTCCCACCAACAGTGTATAAGTGTTTCAGTCTCTCCACAACCTCTCCAACATTTACTATTTTGTGTTTTTTGGATTAATGTTAACCTTGTTGGGGTGAGATAGTATCTCATTGTAGTTTTGATTTGCATTTCTCTCATGGGTAATGATCGTGAGCATTTCTTCATGTGTCTGTTAGCCGCCTGAATGTCTTCTTTGGCAAAGTGTCTGTTTATAACCTTTGCCCATTTTTTAATTGTGTTATTTGTCTTTTCATTGTTGAGGTTTTGAAGTATGTTGCAGATTTTAGAGATTAGACACTGATCGGATTTGTTGTAGCCAAAATTTTCTTCCCAATCTGTAGGTTGTCCTTTTACTCTTTCGGTGAAGTCTTTTGATGAGCATAAGTGTTTGATTTTTAGGAGCTCCCAGTTATCTAGATTCTCTTCTGGTGTTTGTTCATTGTTACTAATGGTTTGTATTCTGTTGATGCCATGTATTAGGGCTCCTAGCATTGTCCCTATTTTTTCTTCCATGATCTTTACTGTTTTTGGCTTTATATTTAGGTCTTCGATCCATTCTGAGTTAGTTCTTGTGCATGGTGTGAGGTATGGGTCTTGTTTCCGTTTTTTTGCAGATGGATATCTAGTTATACCAGCACCATTTGTTAAAGAGACTCTCTTTTCCCCAATTAATGGACTTTGGGCCTTTGTCATATATCAGCGGCTCATAGGTGGATAAATTTACGTCTGTATTCTCAATTCTGTTTCATTGGTCTATGTATCTGTTGTTGTACCAGTACCAGGCTGTTGTGACTATTGTGGTAGTATAATAGGTTCTAAAATCAAGTAGTGCGAGGCCTCCCACTTTGTTGTTGTTCTTCAGTAATGCTTCACTTTTCCGGGGCCTCTTCTGTTTCCAAATGAAGTCGGTAATTTGTTTCTCCATCTCACTGAAAAATTTCACTGGAATTTGGATTGGGATGCATTGTATCTATAGATCGCTTTGGGTAGAATAGACGTTTTCACAACGTTGAGTATTCCTATCCATGAGCAAGGTATGTTTGTCCGCTTTTGGTTTCTTGCTGTAGCATCTTGTAGTTTTCTTTGTATAGGTCTTTTACATCTCTGGTTAGATTTATTCCTAAGTATTTTGTCTTCTTGGGGGCTATTGTAAATGATATTGATTTGGTGATTTCCTCTTCAAAGTTCTCTTTGTTGGTGTAGAGGAATCCAACTGATCTTTGTATGTTTATCTTGTATCCTGAAACTTTGCTGAAATCTTCTATTAGTTCCAGTAGTTTTCTTGTGGATTTTTTGAGGTTTTCTGTGTATAAGATCATATCATCTGCAAATAGAGATACTTTGACTTCTTCCCTACCAATTTGGATGCTCTTTATTTCTTTTTCTAGCCTGATTGCTCTGGCTAGGACCTCAAGCACAATGTTGAATAAAAGTGGTGATAAAGGGCATCCTTGTCTGGTTCCCGTTCTCAAGGGGAATGCTTTTAGACTGTCTCCATTTAGGATGATGTTGGTTGTTGGCTTTGTATAAATGCCCTTTTTTATGGTGAGGAATTTCCCTTCTATTCTCATTTTACTAAGAGTTTTTTATCATGAATGGGTGTTGGACTTTGTCAAATGCCTTTTCTGCATGAATTGATAAGATCATGTGGTTCTTGCCTTTTGTTTTATTCATGTGATGGATTATGTTGATTGTTTTTCTAACGTTGAACCATCTCTGTATACTTGGTATGAATCCCACTTGGTCATGGTAAACTATTTTTTTGATATGTTGTTAAATTCTATTCGCTAGAATTTTGTTGAGGATTGTTGTGTCAATGTTCATGAGGGATATTTGTCTATAATTTTCTTTTTTGTGGTGTCTTTACCTGATTTTGGTATAAAAGTTATTCTGACTTCATGGAATGAGTTTGGGAGTATTCTATCATTTTCTATGCTCTAAAATACTTTTAGTAGTAGTGGTGTTAACTCTTCTCTGAAAGTTTGGTAGAATTCTCCAGTGAAACCATTAGAGACAGGGCTCTTTTTTGATAGGAGTTGAGATAAAGCATTTTAAATAAAGGTTTAATTAAATCAAATTTCCTTTTTGTATAAATGTCTTTGGAAGCATCATTTTATCAACTACTTTTCAAAGTATAAACAAGAGTAAGATATTCTAAAATTACATGTTTGATCTAAATTTTATGTCTATATTGAATTTAATAGAGTGACAGCATTAAGTAAATTCTCAAGTGTAGTTGATCTTACTTTTTATATAGATCTATCTTCTAAAAATAACATTGGCAACAGAGTAACAGAGAGTGGCTTTCAGTGTAGCTAAAAACAGTGTTTGTTATTCTATACTCAGGACTCTGACAAAAACAATTTCTGCTCAATCAAACCATTTACATCATTGTTTCTTCTTGTATTTTTGGAACTTTTTGAAATCTTAATGCTGTCCCTAACATAGTGATCAAAAGAGTCTCATTCTATTGATGATAGTAATGTTTTTGTCTAACATGAGCCATTCCACCTCTGAATACAGCAGTCAAGAGCATCTTTTCTGCCGTTGTGCCTTTCCAAATGAAGATGACACCGTTTTTCAAATTTCTATATAAGGCATTTGTTACCCGCTATCAAAAAGGCATCAAGACGAATGAAAACAGGAAACCTGAGATAGAGAAGGGGAGAGTTTTTGACTCATCACAGGGTTGGCAACCAATGTCACAAAACAATTCCTGTATTGATTGTTTAATGAGAAACTAATTTGCTCTGTAAACTTTCACCTAAAGTACAATTAAAAAAAAAAGTATCCAGAGCTCATTTTCATTATGTATAATGGAAATGTCATTTTTACTAATTTTCTCAGCAGTACACTTGAAATATTTTATCTAGTTAATTTTTTTTCAGAGGGGAGATATTATATATTATCTAAAAATACATTTTGATCATTAGAGACATTAGAGGTCTAGAAACAATTTAACTGTGATTAGTGAGTTTGAGATTAAAAAAAAAGTTTATTGGGGATCATCATACATTTAATACCACTAAGAGGCATCTCTGGCATTGAGCTTAGTGTAATTTCATTTAAGCACTTAGCTAAGTTTTCCTCAAACTGATTAGGCCACTCAAATATAGCACAGTCTCAGATTTGCTATATATGGGCTATGGTATAGTAAATCCAAAATCCAGTTCTACAATATTCTTAAAGTGTGTCTTAAAAGAATGAGTGCAACTATCACTGAGTTTCTTTAATAGCTTTGAAATTAAGATGTGCCAACATCTCAGGAAGATAAAGAAAGTTGACAAATACCTTTTGACGTCTCTTAAAAAATGTATGTATTCCATTAGGTTTTGAACGAATAACCTGATTACTTTATTAAAATACGTTCTTCTCACCTTATACCATATCATTGCTATGTTTGACGTTTCACAAATTATCTTTTTACTAGTCTTTGATTTTTGGTTACTTTGTTGTTTTGTTTTGCTTTGTTTTTAATTGCACAATAGGAATGACCTCTAAAACAAAAACAGATGCTTTGAAGTTGTTAATGATTTGCTTACAATTGCTGAAGATACAGGAATCTAGAGAAATAGCTGCAATGTCCTTGCTAATGTGTGCCATTACAAAGATAACCATTACTATATGCTTGTGATATTTAACCTGCATTATATTAATGTTCCTCTTCTTATAAAAGCTGCTCTTGCCTCTCATCTTTGTGCTAGGTAGAGTCTGAGATTTTTCTCATTTAGGTAACTCTTTGTACCTGTTTTGTATTATTTTTCAATTCTTAAATTTAAAATAATATGATGTTTCTTACTCCTTTTCCAGAAATGTGTATTTAATTTGGTCACATACCAGTCAAGGCAGATTCAATGAAACTTGGAACTGCTGAAAGCATTTACTAATCTTCGATTGCTATTTGCAGTTGGAGGTAACTGTCTCCTTACATCCCTTCCCCACTCAACTCAATGGAAATGAAAATTGACAGAAACAATTTCTGGGAGGAAAGTGGAAAAAATGAACAAGGGAGTTGAAAACATATACCCTCCTTTCTTACATTAAGGCTCCTGTACATTGTTATAAGTTAGATAGTATCTTAATGATATTTCAAATGTGTAAAATGCACATATTCAAATTATAAAAAGGAAATCATATAAAGCCACTTATTTTAGATGATACAACAATGACTGTTTGGAATAGTTCATTATATGCAGACTATATGTGAGTCAATTGATTCTCAAAAGCTATAGTGACAAGAGGTAAAATCAATGACACAAGTTGAATTGAAAAAGTTTTAAGATCTCGTTACATTAAAACCTATAAAACACCTTCCTTTTCCTTGGTTTTGGCAATGGTGCAGGTCAAGTAATGTGTAAATCATTTTAACATAGCAGATAAAACACATTATCTGTGTCTTTTCATATCTGTGCAATGAGCATTGTGCTTTATCTGTTAAGTGAAAGACACAATTGACCAAAAAGAAGTTTGGCAGACAGATCTCAGGCTTCAGAGTTTTGTGTCCAGATATAATTTCATTCCATTGGAAACTTAGAACAGTGCTTGAAAACAAACATCCCTATGGCCAGTCTGTGGACAAGTTCTGTATTTGTTTGTTTGTCATGCACAGTATATTAAATAAAATTTAGGAGATTTTATCTATTTATCTTGATGTTCTTCACCACTTGAAAAAGTGATGACAACACTGGATTCTCGTTCCTCCAGAGCAACATTGGCTGAGACCAAGTAGTTCTTGTCTTCTTTAGGTAAAATATACATTACCATATTTGGCATAGTCCCCTCCATTCCTTACTGTTTCACAGTTAATTGACTTTATTCATTTACAGTAACTGACTGATCCTCCAAGCATTGAGTTTGCAACCTTTTACATGGAAGGATTGGCTTTACCAAAATCCTTCTTAATCTGTCTACTCAGAATTTTGCACTATTCTGCGACCTATATGTGAGTGGAGTCATTCCCAGATAGGCTCAGGATGGCGTACTGCGAACAATTGTTTTTAATCCTGATTACACCCAAAGCCCTCTCCTATCACAAATATTCTATAATATACATTTTCCTAATGTGAAATGAAATTTAACGGTAATATAACCTATCTATGCACGTAATTAAACAAGCAAATAAACAACGCCCTCAATACTATGAAGAGGAACTAAAGGGGTATAATATAAATGCTTGGCCATGATTACATTAGAAGACATAATGACGTAGTCAGATGCTAGTCACACTCTGTAAGTGTGAAAGCTGTGAATGCAAACTATAATATCTGGATCCGCATGAGTATCTTTGATGACTCAAACAGCAAAAGGAGCATTGCCTTCACCAATGTGGTTTTATGAAATGGTAAATAATTCTTGATAAAGCTTCAAACAAAGCAAAATACCGTTTTTTTTTCTTTTATACACATAGTAGTAAATTTAGATGATTTAATGTACTTAACACCATGCGAAAACTTTGTTCAGATAAGACAATATCTGAACAAAGGTCCTAGGCTCATGTAAGTATAAAAGGGCATTTCACTGTTAAGAATGTCTGTTATTCGTGGAGGAATCTGCAGGGCATTATGCTGAGTGAATTTAGTCGCTCACAGAAGGACAAATATTGTATAAGACCACTATTATAAGAACTCAAGAAAAGGTTTAAACATAGAAGAAAACATTCTTTGATGGTTATGAGGGAGGGTGAGAAATATTCACTAACTAGATAGTAGACAAGAATTATCTTAGGTGAAGGGAAGGACAGCATACACTACGGGGCAAGTCAGCACAATGGGACTAAACCAAAGCTAAGAAATTTCCTGAGTACAATCAAACACTTTGAGGGACAGAGTAGCAGGGGCAGGGGTCCGGGGACTATGCTTTCAGGGAACATCTAGGTCAATTGGCATAATAAAGTTTATCAAGAAAATGTTCTACATCCTACTTTGGTGAGTGACGTCTGGGGTCTTAAAAGCTTGCAAGCGGTCATCTAAGATGCATCAATTGGTCCCAACCACCTGGAGTAAAGGAGAATGAAGAACACCAAAGACACAAGGAAAGTATTAGCCCAAGAGACAGAAAGGGCCACATAAACCAGAGACTTCATTAGCCTGAGGCTAGAAGAACTGGATGCTGCCTGGCTACCACCAATGACCGCCCTGATAGGGAACACAACAGAGAGTCCCTGAAGGAGCGGGGAAACGGTGGGATGCAGAACTCAAATTCTAATAAAAAGACCAGACTTAATGGTCTGAATGAGACTGGAGGAACCCCAGAAAGCATGGCCCCCGGACTGTCAATCCAGAACTAAAACAATTCCCGAGGCCAACTCTTCAGACAAAGATTGGACTGGACTGTGGGACATAAAATGATACTCGTGAAGAGTGTGCTTCTTAGCTCAAGTAGATACATGAGACTAAATGGGCAGCTTCTGTCTGGAGGTGAGATGAGAGGGCAGAGAGGGTTAGGAGATGGTTGAATGGACACAGGAAATCAGAAGTGGAAAGGAGGAGTGTGCTGTCACAGTATAGGGAGAGCAGTTAGAATCACATAACAATGTATGTATAAATTTTTGTATGAGAGACTAACCTGAATTGTAAACTTTCACTTAAACTACAACAATTAAAAAAAAAAAAAAAAAAAGAATGTCTGTTATTTGGTAAGGACTTAGAAAGTCAGATGGTATCTGGGAAAGGACTTTCCTTCTCATTAGAGAATACGATAACATTCCTGGACATACACAAACTCTGCCTGAGCTAAATGTTAAGAGCGCCTCCCAACTGTTGTGCCAACCAAAACAAAACAAAACAACAAACATCCCCAAAATATCACTTAATACTGGCCTCTGATAAGAAACAATGATCTGATGTGGTCACCTTTCCAAGATTCCTAGGCAAATACGACCTGAAAGAGAAATAGCTGACCTTCTTAAGTTTAAATCGACAGAGAAGGAACAGATTTCTTGTTTAGGTAGTCTGCAGAAGTTTACTAAATCTGAGTATCTGTGTGTTCACAGAAATATTCCTTTCTTTGAGTCAAATGATTTCTAAGTATTTGTTCTGAAGTATATTTCATTTTTTTGAAGTTCTTTAATACTACACATATTTCTGTGAACACTATTTAGAAATCTGAAAAGAAATTATAATTCTCATATATGCTACATAATAAAGAAGTAAAGATAAATAATTGCAAGTAAAAATGTTTAGTTTTAGCTAAGTTTATAATTGTACATAAATATCATTTTAAATCCATTTATAATAATGATAAGATATAAAGATAACTGATGTTTTCCCCATTTAACAAATTATATATAATGCTTGAATTACTTAATCATTCTAAGGAAAGTTTGATTTGTAAACATAGGTTCTAAAAATGGCAGTTGATCTCGTATTATTGGGGTTTAAATGTAGACTGAAATTTAACTACTTATTACATGATAAAATATACTAATTTAAAGATAGAGAGTTTAGAATCCTAGTATTTTGCAATAAAATTATTTATTTATATAGTTTTTATTTACTTTTCTTTTGTATTTTACTTCTAAATATGAAATGAGAAGGTATTAGTTCTTTATAAGCATTCCCCAAATAACACATTGTGAATATGGATAGTCCTGATTCTTAAAAATAATTTTTTCAAAAAATATAATCATATGTCCTTTTCTTCCTTTTTGTTTATTGGATATTACAGACATTTTTATATACCATAGAAGAATTTTGATGACATAAATCCAATTTATGGCCTTGTGAATACTATCCTGAGGCAAACTTGCAGAATTCTTACCATTTTGTATTTCTTTTTCACTCATATTCTAACATCAGTGTTCGTTATGTTAAAAACAATGATCTATTATGAGCATAGAATAAACAATATTTGGCTGTAGAAAAAATATTAAAGTTCTGTTGCTGTTGTTAGTTGCTGTAGAGTTGTTTCCAACTCATACAGACCCCACGTACAATAGTGAAAATCTCTGTGATGTTTAATGATGTTCGAGGTTCATCTGTGTGAGAAATCTGAGTGCCTAGGTCACGTGCATGACCAGCTGGTCTTCAGATAAGCTAAATATGCTCACTTGATACGCATTAGGTGGATTCTAAACTTATAATTGGTTCTGTTTCAAAATGAAGAGAAAATCAATTTTCTTAATTAAAAAAGAAAGAAATTGTCAACATTTACCATCAACAACACTCTGCCCAGGAATTTAAAGTCTCTTATTCTAAGTTTTCCTTATGAACACAGTTCTGGATTATGGCTTATAACAGAGGTCAGAAATGCCTCAAGTAATCAAAATACATTTTAACTTTTGAATTATGACTTTTATCCTATCTTTTACCCATTTTTAGTGCGATACAATAATCTAAACTAGTCCATCGAGGGACAAAAGAGAAGTAAAATCTTTCAGTAGTCTAGAAATTATACAAAAACTCTAAGTACTAAAAAACAACTTGGTTTATAGAATGTCCAGTGTTTGGGTACTTTTTCATCTTTTTTTTTTTTTTTGGTCACAATTAATAGGAATATCAGAATGTATTTAGCATCAGAGAATAGAGTGCAAAAGTGTATTCATCTTTAAATGATAAAAACCTTGTATACATATATGTGTGTGTGTGTGTGTGTGTGTGTGTATAAACTTGTTGCCTTTGAGTCGATTCCGACTCATAGCAACCCTATAGGAGAGAGTAGAACTGCCCCATAGGGTTTCCAGGGAGCAGCTGGTGGATTCAAATTGCTAACCTTTTGGTTAGCAGCTGTAGCTCTTAACCATTGTGGCACCAGGGCTCCATATATATATATATATAGGTCATTTATTATAGTGATATATATATATATATATACATATATATATCACTACATGAGACGAGTCCCTGGGTAGTGCAAATGGTTAATGCACTCAGCTAACAAAAAGGCTGGAGGTTTGAGTCCACCCAGAGGTACCTTGGAAGAAAAACCTGGTGATCTACTTATAAAAAATCAGCCATTGAAAACCGTTTGGAACACAGTTCTACCCTGACACACATGAGGTCACCATGAGTCAGAACCAACTTGACGGTAACTGGGTTTTTTGGTTTACACTACAGATACTATCAGATACTGATATATTCCAAAAATAGCCACAGCATTTTTGGTTCCACATGCTCTTCTGGAACTTTCCCACTCTCCATCAAAAGATAGAGGCTATCTTCCCCTTGAAATTAGGCTGGCCTTTGTGACTGCCTTGACAAATAGGATGTAGGGGAAATGATGTGGCATGACTTCCAAAGTTAGGTTGTAATAGGTAACATGACTTCGACTTGGATCTCTTCCTCTCAGGACACTCATCCTTGGGACCCAGCCACCATGCTGTGAGGAAGCCCAGGCCACATGAGGTTATTTGTAGCCAGCAGCCACAAGATCTTAGTATATAGTCAGCACTGATCACCATAAATGTGAGTGAACACAGAGGGGAGCAGAGATGAGCGATGTTCGCCTTGAGCCCTGCCCAAATTACAGAGGGGTAAAGGAGAGGAAATGGAGGCAGAGGGAACTGGGGCAGTGTGATTATTCTTTTTCATTGTTGCCTTTTCCAATGTACAAATGTTCACTAGTCTCCACAGCTATACATTGTGGGGAGGGGAAGAGAAAAAAAAAAAATCCTACTTTAAAACTTTTCTCCTATGTGATAGAATTCTGGTTAATATAAAGATTACAGCCTAGAAAACCCTATGGAGCAATTCTAATCTGTCACATAGTGTTGCTATGAATGGGAATTGACTCGATGACACAAAACAACCAATATATTCATACCATCAGTCTGTCTAGATCTCAGAGACTACCTGGAATAAGATATAATTATCAACTACAAATTCTTCTATTATGTATCATGAAACTCTTATGCAAATATATTTTAATATAATTAAGACATATAAGACCACCGAGAATCTGTTTCTAGGATAATTTTATGAAAACCATTTTATGAATCCCAAGCTCAAGGTATCTGTTCCTGACAAGTTTTTAATGTATCAAAATTTATAAATTAAATAATTTTAATAATGCTTTCAAATCTTCTACTTAGGATATTTCTAATGGAGTAAAGCAAATATGCTGCATTTATTTTGGTCTCTAGTTCTAGGATGGTGCTTGTCTGTTGAAATGAACAGATTTATAAGGCTTTTAAAACTCATTTGTATTTATCATTTGCTCAGCGTGAGTGATAGTCTTCCTTTTATTTAATAAGATTATTATAGAATAGTAAAATATTGTGATAATTGTTTTATTATTATTTCTTAACTTGAAGAATGCTTATCTCTTGTGGATATTGTGAAATCATTCACTTTCAGCATCTTTAAATCCTTCTATGAGAAAGTGTCATATAATATACTATACCACTGTGATTCTTTATCCCTTTCTAAGTTGTCAGCATAGTTGTCCATTTTCCTCTGGGAGTGTGCTGTAAAGATATTTTTGCAGAGCATCATAGTAGGGCTTTAAACTAAGTGTCTAAAACCATTCACTAGGAACACAGGGTAAATTGGGTTACGGTGGAATGACAGTATATTCATTTGCAAGTCCCCTGACACAGACATTTCAACAACTTAGCTTTAGCATTTGCAGTCAGCTCCCAGCTGCAGAGGGAAATTCAATGGCCTCATTATTGTGTCTGAGCTGAACTGTGTCAGGCAGGAGGAGATCCAGAGTCGGAGGCAGATTGGGGCCTTCCAGTTCATCTGCAGTTTGAGCTGGTTCAGCAGCAGCCTCAGAGTCGAAGACAGGATAGCATCAGCTGTTACGTGGAGAAGCTCTGGTATGTCCGCAAATCCTAAACGAATAGCAATTTTCGTCCTTCGAGGCGAAGGATTCTTTTGAACTCCTGTTGGATTCAGGGATCACAGGGATCAGCTTGACTCCTGGAAGCAGGATGTGTTCATTCAGAGGCAGCAGCTTTGGCAGCCAAAGAGGATTGTCAGAGTCTATTTTCCTTTTAGCAGCAGGAGTAAGTACTGTAAAGAAACAGGCTCAGGGAGGCTGCATGATGCATAAACAGTATGTAATCCACCGAATGTGCTGGGAATTATCGAAGGAGTTCAGAACAAAACTCTGCTGCTACTGCACTGTGTGGGACACCTCTACACTGTAGTCTACTGCTAGCTAACCAGGATCATTTTTCAGAGGAAATAAGATGCCCCATGCACAAATTAAGCTGACTTCTCTTCACAGTAGATCTAACCTCTGTGATTTACCAAAAATATATAATAATAATATTAAGAATCTGAATATTAAGTCACTGAATTCTACACTAATACATCCCTGTCTTTACATTGCTAAATCATATCGCTTATTAAATATATTAAACTATTTAGGAAGAAAAAATATTAAAGGTGAGAGGGAAGGCTATGACTTCAAGCTGAAATCAACACAAGCATCAAAATAAGCAAAAAGTAATGCTGAGGGTGGCAGGGATGCTCCTGTTTTATGCACAAAAGAGAAGAATTCTTCAGAGAATTGCCTTAATCATTGTGTGAAGTATGAAATATTTTCCTGGTGTTTTGCATTATAGCCAGTCTTTGACTCTTTGAGTAGACTTGCAAACACTATGGGCTGGAATAAATAAAGAAGACTATCATCAATCATTGAATATTTATGCTAAGGAGAACTGTTTTCTTCCTTCTTTGTCATTTGTTTAATGGCCCTCACAGCATGGCTCCTGAAGGATCTGGCTCCAAGCCCTAAAGGCACATGCCCAAAATCCAGCACACGCTCTCCTCATGCTAATTTACCAGCACCATTCAGAAGAAGGAAACTGAAGGTAGTAGGAAGCAGCAACAGAAAGAAGTGCTGGACCAAACATAATACTTGCAGCTGCGCTTCTGTTTCTGGGAGAGCTCTGATTTGCCTTCTCTTCTCTGCGGTGTTTCTAGGAGAGCAGAAGTTGCTGTGTGCTTCCACATGGCTTTCTTCCTGTGGAGGCAAAGAAATGGCAGGAACCTCATTAGCACATTTTTAAAGTGCCCTCTTATTTCTTATTGAAAAGGAAAGATTTCAGGCCATTTCATGGGATAGTAAAATAATGAACAGCAATTAGTCAAATCTCTTGGAAAAAAGAATGTTTCCTGGTATGATAATATTTGTCAGCACATATTCTGTTGATTAGGCAGAAAGGTGACTTTCTTTCATTGCCAGGTTGTGACTTAAAATTTCCAAACATTTTCCAGTGAGAAAAATTGCATTAATATATACTCTGTGCTACTACCTTAGTCACAGAAGTTAAAGTTTAAGAATAAGATGGTATAAATGTTTCAGTTGATTGATAAATGACGATGTTTCAAGGTATTGTATGCATGCTTTTTTTTTCTCCCCAAAACTGGTGGAATTGGTTTTGAAACAATGACTCTGTTATCCATAATGATCCCAAATTTTGAGTTTTGCTCACCTCTTAGGAATATTCAAATGTATAGATTCCAAAAGAATGTAAACTACTGAATACTGGCGATGTGCTTCCCTGTAACTGAATTAGTAAAATTTGCTATTGTTGGTAGCCTGGAAACCCTGTTAACCAAAATCTTGACAGTCTGAATCTACTAGGCAATCCTTGGAAACCCTATGGGGTGTCTCTACTCTGTCCTGTAGGGTCGCTCTGAGTCGGAATTGACTCGACGGCCATGGGTTTGGTTTGGGTTTTCTGCCCGTTTGTATCTTTAGAGTTCTCAAGGCCAGGGAAAGGAGAGGGAAGATGAAAGACAAGAATGCTTTTGATTGTGCTTCCTTAAATCCGAAGAAGTGAATGGGAACATGGAGATGAGAAGCTCTTGGATCATGGAGTATAGCATCATGATTACCTTTAAAAGAAACCCAAGATTGCCTAGAATGTTTCTTTAGGACTCAAAAGTCTGCATTATATGCTGAATAATGAAAACCAAACCCATTGTCATTGAGGTGATTCTGACTCATAGCGATCCTCGAGGACAGAGGAGAACTGCCTCATAGGGTTTCCAAGGAGCAGTTGGTGGATTCAGAACTGCCAACCTTTTGGTTATCAGCGGAATGCTTAACCACTGTGCTGCTGCTCCAAATTACGAAAATGGACCTAATATTGCTATATTAAACATACCTTTCCTAGCATGTATCTGGTTCTAAATAAAATTATTTAACATTCATTCAATAGGCATTTGTTGGTCTTCTGTTATTCCAAAGAATGTTTGCCAGAGACTAGAAGGAAAAAGAAGATGTGATCTCTGCCAGGCATGTAAAAAGCAGTATATTCAAAGGTAGAATGCTCTTTCTTCAACACAGTGGTACAAACACTGTTGTGATGGTTAATGTTATGTGTCAATTTAGCTAGGCCATGATTCTCAGTATTATGTATTTATCCTCCATTTTATGATCTAACGTAAAGGGAGTTTCCTTGAGGGTGTGGTCTGCATCCAATATGTACGGATGTTCTGGCAAAGCTCTCTTTCTCTCTCTGTCTCAATTCTACATCCTACTTGTTATCATCTGATCTCTAGTTCTTGGGACGTGAGCCAGTAGCCTGCTGTCCGACCAGCAGATTTTGGGATTTGCCAGCTCCTGCAGCCCATGAGCCAGTAACCTGCCATCTGACATGCTGATTTTGGATTCCTCATCCCTTGCAACCACTTGAGTTAGGAGAAGCCTCTAGTCTGATGCCTGACCCACGGATTTGGGACTTGCCAGCCTCCACAACTGCATGAGCCATTTCCTGGAAATAAATCTCTCTCTCTGTTTCTGTCTGTGTCTCTGTCTCTCTCTCTCTCTATACACTTCACTGGTTTTGCTCCTCTAAAGAACCCAGCCTAAGACAACTGCATAATGGATAACCAAAGAAAAGGCCATTAATTTCAACTGGTTTAATTTTAGAAAGCTTCATGAAGGAGTTGGCATTTGAATTAAGCCTGAAAGCATATCAGAAGTTCCATAAAGTGAGAGAAATCATGAGCAAAGGTACTGAATTATTAAAGCTCATGCTATATTCTAATATGACTGAATTATAGAATGCATGGAGAGAATAACAGTTTAAGTATGAAAACATTAGTCATGAGTTGAGTGGTCAGTAAATGACAGTGAAATCTGAAATAGAGCACAGGAAAGTAATACACCTAGTGGTTAAAATGTATTTTGCGAGACAACAGGGCATAATTCAAAAAGATTGGTTGTGAATTTCAGAAGAACCTTGGTTCATATCCTGTGTCTTCCACTCAACCACGGAAGCATTTCTCAGCCTCTCCAAACCTCAGTTTCCTCAACTGTAAAACCTGTATAACAGGTTTGTTATGAAGACTTAACTGAGATGCTACACATGCCTAATAGTCAATAAATGGCAGCTAATATTATTATTATTGGAGTCCTGGTGTACAGTGGTTAAGACCTACTACTGCTAATCAAAAGTCTGGCAGTTCGAATTCACCAGCCACTCCCTGAAAACCGTATGTGGCTGTTCTACTCTGTCCTATGGAGTCACTATGAGTTGGAATTGACTTGACAGCAACAAGATTATTATTATTATTATTATTATTATTACTACTGTATTAGCTATGTTATTATTATGTAGCCTTATATAAAGTAAGAGCTATAGTTTTTGGTCAAATTTTATGGAAGGAATTGAAAGGTATGCTAACCTCACTGTAAATTGGTTGTTAATTGGAAAATCTGTTTTGAGGAAAGCTTCTATGTTATAAAATCAGCTTTAGAAGATTCAGTCAAGCCATGTGAAAATTATGGTGGGCAGGGGGATCAGTTAGAAAGCTCCAACAATAGATTGAGGATGAGTAAATGGGAAATATAGATAAAGCACAGAGATGAAAATTACAGCATTGCATTTGACTATGCAAAGTAAGAGGTGGATAAAATGTAGATTAAATTTCTATCATAAGAAAATGGAATCAAAAGAAGAGAAAATACTTGGAGGATATGCAATGTGTCCAGTTCCTTTAGTGTTTAAGGTGCCAGACAATCTGAAATTTCAATCTTAAGTAGAAGAAAGATAACAGTATGGTTGATCCAGATTTTGGAGTTATCAGCACAAATGTAATCATGAAAATGGATGCAATTTTCCAGGTAGAGGGAGTATTGTGAGAAGAGAAGAGACCAAGGTTAGAACTTTGAGGAACCTCAACATTAAAAAATAATAATAAAAGAGAAGATTTAAAAGATTGAATACCACTAATATACTGTTTAGTTATAGGTGCCGTACTTTAGGAAGAATATGAGCTATTATAATCGTTGTAAGAGAATATGAAGAGAGTCAGAATGTGAAGAAAAGATCAAGGAAATTAGAGAAGACTCAAGAGGCTGTAAAGTATTGGAGGATTGCTTTGGGGAAGAGGCACTTGGCCTCCTCCTCCTCTTAGAGCTTTGGTTAAGTCTTTCTTGACCCACCTATTATAGTGGATACCTTCCACTTAGGGTTTCCATGAAAATTGGTGCAGTCGTATAACAATTATCACATTGTTTTTTAAAATTTATTAGGTTATTTCATGGATTCTATATATCAGATGGGCTCCTTAAGGGCAAGAACTGGTTTTGTATAGGTGTGTCTCAACAGGTGTGTGGTGTTGCCCGAAGAGGCCAGGGAAGTGTATCTATATGATTTGCTACTGTGTTTCCAGTTCATATTCTAAACTAGAAGTTCAAAATGAGAGTTGAGTAATTGGGTAATTAGATGCAATAATGAATGAATGGACTGATTAAAGAAGAAGTGACATCAAAGTTGGATCTTGAAGGATCTTTAGGATTTCAACAGTTTAAGGGGTCTGATGAGAAAAAAAAAGGAAACCTAATTCAGAACAGTGGCCAAAAAAAAAAAAAAAAAAGCATTGAAAAGGTGGATTCAAGAGCAAGCATCTAAAAATTTACTTTGGGACATTCTGAATTTGAAATGCCCACAGCAATACAGGTAAAGATATTATATTAGTTTCCTAGGGCTGCCATAATAAAACACCACAAATTAGGTGACTTATAAAAGCAGAAATTTGTTGTCTCACAGTTCTGGAGGCTAGGAGTTCAAACTTGGAATGCTGGCAGGGATATGTTCTCTCCAAAGGCTCTAAGGAAAAGATCCTTTCTTGCCTCTCTCAGCTTGAAAAGAAAGAAGTTATAGACATAAAACAGGACAAACTGACAGGTAAAGGAGCCAGAAAGTGATGAAAAAGTTGCCATTGTGAGTATGGCTGAAAAACCTACACTTTGAGGAGGATGGTATCTCCATCTCTAACGTAGGAGAAAAGAATCTGGGAAAATTTATTGAAGTGGGAAGACAAGAACTTGGAGAATGTTTTTATTCGGTTGCCTGAATTTTCAAGCGCATCTAGATCATCTGCTAAAGGCAATGTGTTGGTCTTATTCAACGAGGGAGTGATAAAGTTTAGAAATAAGCTCTGTGTTTCAATGTATGTGGTAGCTGAGAGGAGTGAAGCAAAAACTGCTGTCAAACAACTCAAAAGACCCAACTGAGTCTGGAGAAGCTAAATATATAATGGAGTCAGTCAGGACCATGGAGCAATTTTTCTACTAGTGTTTAGCAGTAGGGTTAGAAGAAAATGGCACGTTGGACTGTCCTAGGAATAGGGAGTGGCTGAGGGAATAATGGCAGGTAAGGGAGTGAGATAGTGTTCTCAATAGATACAGGTGCAAGTGAATTCAAAGAAGAGTATTATGGGATAGTATATTTAGAGACTCAAAGGGTAGAAGATTTAAAGAGGTCTGAAAGCAAGTTTGGTGAAAGCAAAAATGAGAAACAGGATGAAGAGAAAATTTTTATGAGAAAACAGGGATTTTCAAATTGGAAATTAGAGAGGAGATGAGAATAGAACCCTGGAAATTAGCATAGCCCCAAAGTGGGAGAGAGTGCTGGTGGCAGCATTTTTACTTTTTAGAATAGTCCAATTAAATATATTACTCTTTTCCCTGATTTTTTTTCTGCTGTGAAAATTTGGGTGGGAAACAACAAAAATATATGTTTAGACAGGGCTCTGTCCAGGCAAGGACTCAATAAAACTGATCATCATCAGTATCCTCAGTGTCGTTCTTTGTCTTTTAAAAAGCCTTCACTTAATTCTAATATTATTTCTGCTATGTTAGCAAGCATTATCATTCCTACTTTACAGATGAGATAAAAGAAAGTGAGATTATTGGACCTAGAATTGATAAATGTCAAAAGAAGAACTTGAATCTCAGACTTTTGGATCAAAGTTTAGGGCTCTATACCGACTTACACTTATTTCATGGTTTTCTGTTTAAGCTATGGTGCTGCTTCATTCATCTCAGATCGGAAGAAGTCAGGTGGCAGAAATTAGCCTTTACCTTTTGAAGTAGGAGGACTTAATATTCTCAGAGAATTTAGAGATAGATTGGTTTAAAAAGTATGATGCCTGATTTTTAGAGACTGCATGAAATCTCTAACAGTTAGGGTGTGTCCCTATGTGTTCAGAAAAAAAATATGGGGTCCAAACACAGAGGAAATGAGTTTGTTAATCCCTAGAGAAAAGATTTTAGATACTTTGTTTGGTAATCTTATTTATCTTCTTTTAGCCCCGGATGAGATAATTGTGCTTGTCTGCAAAAAGGATGATGGGAAAGAAGCAGCTGAGCAGTACAGTCGCACAAGCAAACGAATTATTGTGGCAAAACGCTCTTTTGTATAAAGCAATAGACAAGAAAACATCAACTTTTTACTATGTATCTCTTATTAAAACAGACCAAGTATAGTAAATTTTAAGCTAGTGCCAATTCAAAGGTCTTTACAAAGCTGTATTCCCAAAACTGGGCAATAGTGTCTCAGTCATAAAAAGTCCTAAGAAGCTTAATACTTCAGCTGTCTTTTAACTGAAAGGAATAACATAATAATTCATATTTATCTATGCATAACCCAAAGAGAGTCGATTTATCAAGGATACTGCTCTTCTTAAAACCCTGGTTCCTTGCTATGCACAGAAAATTTGTCTTTTAATTTTACCTCTGAGTTCATCGGCAGACTCAGTTGCTACAATTTGGTTAAACATTTGGAAGAGCAGCTTTCATTTTCTAGAGGCCAAGGGAGTGTATGAGTTTAGTTGTAAATGTGACAAATAATGAGAACAATGGGATACAGCCTATGAGGGGTATAGAGTTTCAGCATCTCCAGGAGCAAAAGCCAGAGTTTAGCCTGCATGAGGGTCCTGGTGCAGGGCCCCTGGTAAGACAGAGCATAAACAAACACAACAAAACCTCTTGCCATCCAGTTAATTTCAACCCTGTGTGTTGCAGAGCAGAACTGCTCCAAAGGGTTTTCTTGGCTATAACCTTCACAGAAGCAGTCCACTAGGCTTTTCTTCCACAGTGTTGCTGGGTAGGTTTGAACTGTGAACTTTTTGGTTAGTAGCTGAGCGCTTAACCATTTGTGCCACAAGCTGATGAAAAAACTTAATCTATATAACTATATATATATGTGTGTGTGTGTGTGTGTGTGTGTATATATATATATATATACCATAAAAAAGGTTGTACAAAAAAAAAACTAGTTTCTGTCCAGTCAATTCCAACTCATAGCTACCCTATAGGACAGAGTACATAACTGCCGCATAAGGTTTCCAAGGAGCAACTGGTGGATTCGAACTGCAGAACTTTTGGTTAGGAGCCGAACTCTTAAACACTGTACCACCAGAGCTCCATACACATGCACGTGTGTGCATACACACACACACACACACACACACACACACACACACACACATATATATATATATATATACACATAATTTTCCTAAGAGAGTTCAAAGGAGATTATCAGTAATATTGGGCTAGCATTTATCGACGGGGGAGTGAGAATGTTTCCAGGTCATGTAATGTAACGGTAATGAGATGGGAGAAAAATGCTTCTGGAAATCCTTCTCTGGTTTTGACTATCCTTCCTTTCCTCTCTTCCCATGGCCAATAGCTTTGCAGGCAAAATTCATTAATGCTGTAGTGTACAATTATGCTTTTTATTGTTTTTGTATGCCTCCTAAGAAGACAATCGTCCTTGGTATCATGGTGATATTTCAGCAATTCTTTATAGCCTCTTCAGGCCCCTATTATTAAGCATTTAAACTTTATTAATAATTGATGTCCACGTTTAAGTCACTGGTTAGAAAATACCTCTAAGATTTTCTTTATTAGCTTTTGAGTAAATGTTCCCCAAGTCCCCTTGCATTTTGTTAAAAATGGATGTTATATATCTTTTGATAAAACCCACAGTCAAGTGCCTAATAAAATACCACATGACTAAAATGACAATTAATATTTTAGCATTATGCAGAAGTATGAGGGTTCGCCTACAAAGGTATGAATCACTGGTTTTTCATTTCATAATTCTGTATTAATTGGTACTTGAGGCAATAAACCATAACATATAAGTCTGGCTTCAGATAAGCTTTAATGAGAGCCTGACCTTTCCTTTGATACTTCTATGACAGTGAAAGAGTTCAAGATAACCCTTTGAAACTCAAATTTATGAGAAAAATGTTCTTAGTGTTTCCTCAGACTGGCTGATCATTGGGAATATTTGGGGGATTTATAATTGAGATTTGGAAGAAATTATATTCTATTACGTCCAGTTCTGTTGGAGTTTGAATAGCATTAGTGTAACTTCTTTAGTTCATTATTTTGCACCTGGAAATGAGTTAGGGTTTAGCTATCACCAAAAGGCACAGGCTGGTTCTAAAAATATAGTATGAAAACCATTAAAGGACCATAGACACCTTCACTAGATTGTCATAAAATCTTGTTTAGATATGACCAGGTCCCATTCATCTTTTTTTTTTTTTTTCTTTTTGGCCTTATAGAACTGTGAAAACAGTGTGCATAAGCTGCATTTTCTTACTGAGTCATTTTTTGCCATTGGAATTAAAGAATCACAATGTTTTATAGTTCAAGCATCTTAAAGAAGATGAAGCTATAAAAAGTGAAAAACAGAAGATTAAAAGTGTTTGAATGTACATCTGTAGAGAAATACTTTGAATTAGGAACAGTTCAGGTAGTGTTTTTTGTTGTTGTTATTGTTTTAAACCCAACTAGACTGTGGAATTCCATTTAAAACATTGCATTGGAGTTGAAAGAAAAGAGGTAGAGGCTGTAAACGTGGGCAAGCATGCATCCACACAGCCAAATGAGAGTCCTCAGATTAAAATACCAGGATAGCAGCACTCTAGAGTCTTTATTCTGCATAAGCACTTGACAGAATCAGACAGGTTTAACCATTAACAACCCCTGAAGCTAGCCCCTACCTTGACAAATCCAGCACTGTTTTCTCCTGGTTTTCTTTCTGCTCTAGCTTCTGTTTCTCAACCAGTCTCTGTAAGATGCTTGGGAGAATAAAGGAATCTCCCAGGAGGAGAATGCTTCTCACTACTTTCCACGTTTAAAGTTGACACAACTGTGTACTAATTTCAATCACTGATAAGAAGAGGAGTAAAGTTATATGATGTGTGCATCATCTAGTTCAAGATGGAAGACAAGACTTATGCATTTGTCTCGTGTCCCCCTTGAGTCACCACTGAAGTAAAAGTAAACAGGTACAAAAAAATGAATAAATAAACTTGTGGCAGAGGAAAGAAGGAGAATGATAAAAGAATAAAAACCTGCTGCTGTCGAGTCAATTCTGACTCATAACAACTCTACAGGACAGAGGAGAACTGCCCCACAGGGTTCCCAAGGAGCACCTGGTGGATTTGAACCGCCGACCTTTTGGTTAGCAGCCTTAGCTCTTAACCACTATGCCACAGGGATTTCAAAAGAAAAAAGAGGTCTGTAATTTTCTGGAAGATAGAAAGTATTTGAGTACAGGTTAAAGATGAGCCATGTGGAATGGCAGTGGCTTCTATTAAGATAGCTACAGAAAAGCAAGGAAAAAATCTTCCCAGGAGAATTTCAAAGAGGCCTGGGCTTAGAATCACTGATTCAAAGAAGGCTTGCAGTAAGAACTAGATCTATATATGACAACTGTACAAGTTAGTAATGCTACAGTCCTACCCCTACCCACCCTAACACTCACTCTCACACATACACACATGCAGGTTGGTGTCTGCAACCTGATAGAGAGTTCCCAGCCTGTTCACTCTAATCAGCCAAGCCTTACCCTGCCCAGTACAGAGATCCTAATGAGAATTTCCCCCCAGGGGAGAGATCTAGCTGGGAATAGATCTATTTTCCCAACAGCAGAAGCAGCACAGGTCTTGTGTCTTAAATATGAACAAACAACCAAGGATCCATAGGCAGATAAGGAAATTCATACGCATTTAAGACAATATCCAGATAAGTAGAAAAACTGACCCTGAATGAAACAGAAATAATTCAGGGTAAAATTAAAAACAAAACAAAAAAAACAACCAATTAATATATACTGAGATATTTGATAAGCTATTACACACATCAAGGAAAAAAAGAACAGGATGCTGTGAAAATTAAGCAAAAGACAAAAAGAAAATTAGATAAGAAACTAAAACCACACCCACTGCCGTCAAGTTGATTCCAACTCATAGTGACCCTATAGGACAGAATAGGACTGCCCCGTATGGTTTACAAGGCTGTAAATCTTTACAGAAGCAGACTGCCACATCTTTCTGCTGTGGAGTGGTTGATGGGTTCAAACTGCAAACCTTTTAGTTAGCAGCTGAGTCTTTAACCACTACACCATCCATTAAACCCCATTGCTGTCACGTTGATTCAGACTCATAGCAACCCTGCAGGACAGAGTAGAACTACCCCACAGAGTTTCCAAAACTGTAATTTTTACAGAAACAGACTGCCACATCTTTCTCCCACAGAGCAGCTGAAGGCTTTAACCACTGCACCACCAGGGCTCCTTACTGTGCTACCAGGGGTCCTCAAGTAAGAAACAGGATGACATAAAAATCTGAAAACAAAATATGATTGCCAGTAACAGAGAAACGGTATCCATAGTAGTAACAAGAGTAGCCTCTAGAGCAAAACTGCCAGGATTTGAATGTTCTACTCTGTCCTGTAGGGTTGCTATGAGTCAGAATCAGCTCGATGGTAACAGGTTTTTGGTTTGATTTATTAAGAATTCTTAAAATAAGGTATGAAGTTACACTAATAGAAACCACCAAAATGGTGTTTCAAAAAGGAAATACAAATGGCCAATATACCTATAAAATAATATACAACTTCTTAATCAGGACAATGAAAATAAAAACAATAATGAAAAAAAAAATGAGACACCATTTTACATGTTCTAGAATGATTAGAAAACATGTCTGATAATACCAAGTGTTTGTGGAATGTGGAACAATAAGAACTACTGTACATTAGTGGCTGAAATTTGGTTTGATCCAAATTTTAAAAGTAATTATCTTCTTTTAAAATTTAAGAAGTGCATGTTTTAAAACCGAGCATTTCCACTGCAGGTATATACTATAGCTTTAAACTATGGGCCTTAATTCTAGCAGTCTTACAAGCAAAATAAACTATAATAAAATACATGTAATATGTAACAAAATATAAATATAATAGAAAACATTAGAGCACATTTTAGGTAGTAAGAGGAAAGATTGTTTTGACAAACTTGTTTGAGTTTTATATGTGTATACGTACCTGTTAACACTTACACAGTGTTAACATGTAAAATGGATCTTGCTGTGGCTTGTGGCCTTAAAACTTTGAAAGCCACTGTCTAGGGAAATGGTTATACATGTAAATCTAGTACATGGGCAGGAATGTTCATAACAACATGGTTAGTAACAGCAAAGTAAAGCAAACAAACAAACAACCTGTAAATAATCAAAATGTCAGTTGAGAGAAAGAATGGCTAAATAAACTGTGGTATATTGACAAAATGAAGTATGATTCAACAGTGAAAAAATGAACAACAGCTTCACACATCAACAGTGATGAATCTTAGGAACCTAATGGTCAGCTGAAAACACCAAGTTTCGGAAGCGTATACATAGAATATACCGTTTTGTAACACTTAAAAATAATCAAACCAAACAATGTTTCATCATAAGTCCTTGTATACTATTGTGTTACTACGTATATGCATTTCTTTAATTTAAATAAATAAATAAGAAGTGGTGTGTCAGCTTAAGAGTTGTTTTCAGAACTCGGGGAAATTCATCACAAATTATAACACTTTTTCATGGTATAATATGTTTTCAGCCAATCATCTTTTCCTGTTTCTGATCTTGAAGAAGAAAGATCAAGAAATCCAATTCTTACAAAGGTGGTTAGAAGCCTCCCCAACCTCATGATTGGCAAGATAGTACCACTGTAACAAACTGACTTTTTTTTTTAAAGACAGTAGCTCCCAAGTCATATTATCAATTGCTCTTCAAATATAAGAGGTAGAAGGAATTGTAAGAACTTTCCTTAGTCAAAAAGAAAATGTTTCTTAGGGAACAGAGAAAGTTAAAGTTCTAGTGTATTTCTTTTTTTTTGAACATTTTATTGTAGTTTAGGTGAAAGTTTACAGAGCAAATTAGTTTCCCAATTAACAAATTTATACAAAACTTGTTTTGTGACGTTGGTTGCAAATCCCTGAATGTGTCAGCATTCTGCTCCGTTCCTCCCTGGATTCACCATGTCCATTCCTCCAGCGTTCCTGCCACTACCTCCTTCTGAACTTTGCAGTTGGACAAACACTGCCCTTTAGGTCTCGTATAGTTGATTATTCTGTTGATTATACATTCCTCACTGTTACTGTGCGTTTTATAGGCCTCTTTATTGTATGGCTGTAATGTGATCTCTGGGAGTGAAGGGTCTAGTGAAGGGCCTAATGAACAGTCTCAGCTTAGCAGTGAGAGAAAGTAAGTTTCCTGAGTGTGGAAAGAAATGCAAAGTTTAATGAGCCAAAGATTAATAGTTGATTTTATTGAGACTAGATTGCCTAACATATCGCTGGTTCTTTGTGTTTCTTTAAATATTGCTCCAAGTTTAAGCTGACTTAATTTTAAAACCAAGGAATTGGTAATGATTTAAACAACTCAGTTATATGTTTATAGAACAATATAAATGGCTGAATAAAACACTGGCCCTAATTCAATTGCTTATATTTGAGAAACATCTCCAGCCCATTCTCTTGTTTGCGGCTTGAAAACTTGAGTGCATTTTGTCTGTAGTAAAATAACCAGCCCATTGGACTGGCCTTGAATTTTCCAAATCAAGTACATGTCAGAAAATTCAGCAATTTTTATGGTAGATAATAAATATCAGAATCCACCTAAAAAGATAACCTTTAAATCAGTGGTTTTCAAACTGGCCATAAATCCCATCATTTAAAAAATTTTGAGTGTGTGTTAATTATACATATACATTTATTTGTAAGTTTCATATACATATTGTATATATTATCCCACATATTAAATATAAAGAAAGTTTAATTTTGCTCTATTTGAGATTAAAAAAAAAAATCTAAGTTCTAACACTCTTTTTCTTTTCTTTAAGGGATTGCCTTATGCCGTGCCTAGGGAGTGTAGCCTCCATTTTGAAGAACAATGTTCTAATCTAAAATTACCTCTGAATTCCACAGAGCCAGTTTGTGTTTGTTTGGCAACAGCTGCGTTTTTGCTACAATTAACATGGTTTTTCAAGGGGTGGATCAATAACCAAAGTGAATCCTACATGTTGCCATAACTTCCAAGATAAGGTACTAGGAAGAAGGCTCAAATTCCCAGCAAGCTCTAACTTGCTATAAAACCCAGAAGATCACTGAGAAATCAATTTCTTTATAGAATTTGTCACCCTTGAAAATTCTGAATGGATATGATATAGCCAAACCAATGAACCATCTAACCTTAGATAAGCAAAAGGAAAATATCATTGTTGGAGTCTCAGTTTGGAGAAAATTACAGTTGTTGAGTTACCTGGTTTCAAAAGCCTGCCTCGTGTAGCTAGGTCATCACAGGGAATGTGGGAACCCAGCCTGGTTAAAGAACAGCTTTTTTTTTCCCCCCTTATCTTTGCTTTTCTATTGCTACCATGTTAAGGCCAGAACAAAAGGCAATATAGCAAAGAGCTATAATTCTAAATAAACAAATAAAGGGAAAGGGTAAAGTAAGAGATATCAGTGGGGTTCTTAGGAGACTAATACCTCCAGAGCTGAGTTGCTTTTCCTTACTGCTAAAATCCAGACTCATCTTCAGCGCAAAGTTACAAAATGACAACACGCTTATTGCTGTTTTAAATGAAAATATTTCATTTGTTTCTAGATGAAGTATTCTCAAGTTGAATATTTAAAATAACAACAAAACCAAACACAATTTACAATAAAAGTTTATGTGATAGAGGAAAATTTTAATACTTTGAACAAGGCAGTAGTGAGCAATCACTGGCAAAGCCTATTCACTCTATAGTTCTCTTTGACCAAAGATAAAGATTCAAAAATGAGGCCTGGAACTTAAGGAAGGATAAAGGCAGAAAGGAAAGTAGCAAGTAGCATACAGATACATTCTAATATGAGTTGAGGATTAAAAGAAAAATGAAACAAATAGATATTTCTTGAGTGTTGAGAATAGTTATTTTATACTAATAAGGGCAAGGGACAGAAGCTAAGAGGCCAGTTTCTGAGGATCGTCTTGGATACGTTTGCCAGAATGAGTTTTATCCTCTGGCCATGTTGGTAGACTCACGCCTTCTACTCAGTAGTAATGATTTTTCCCACCCAAATCAACCAAGCAAACTCACTACAAACAAACATTCTGATGGAAAAAAAGCGATCTTTTCTAACCCCAGGCCGCAGATTTAGTTCTTATTTTGTATGTGAATTAGAAATTCTTTCTGTGCCCTGCTGAACAAAGAGTCATCTACTCAGGATTTCATCTTTACATCTCCCTAACAAGACTCTCTAAAGGGCTGGAGTGGTATATTTACTTTCTCATATGCATTATGTAACTCACCTTCAAACGTAGGAATAGCTACTGTTGGTTTTAGCTCTAAACAAACTTTTCTTTTCTTTCTCTCTACACATGTCATATTTTTTATCTTAGGAATTGCTTTGCTATAGCAGGAAAACAATCGTGTTGATTCACAGACCCAATACAATTGTGTTTATTAGAATGCTTGGCAAACTATTAACTGCCACAAAAAAAATTAGCTATTGTTATTTTACTTTAAATATTTGTTTCAAAGAGTTGCCTTATTAAGATATACATGCACACACACACACATACATGCACTATCCACCATGGAAGCCACAGGCCACATGTGCCGATTGAGTGTTCGAGATGTGGCTAGTCTGAGTTGAGACGTGCTGTAAGTGTAACATAAACAGCAGATTTCAAAGTCTTAGTATTTAAAAAAGAATGTAAAATAGCTCATTAACAATTTTATATTTATTACGTGTTTATATAATATTATTTTGCATAGGTTGCATTAAAATATTTTATTAAAATTAATTTCACCTGCTTACTTTTTTATGTAGCTGCTAAGAAATGCAAGATTATATATGTGACTCACGTTATTTTTCTATTAAATATTTCTCTGGCAAGACTAGCTCTGGGAACCTTCTTCTTAAACCATTCAATGTTCAGTGTAGTGTGGGATAAGAATAACACAAGGGCTGAGTGGTAATAATCCTAATTTTTGAAGATTGTTCTGCTACCCAATCAGAGGGAATCAGAATCCATCTGACTGGGTTCTGTAACAGAGTATACTGGCGCTGAGTAAACTAATGAACACTTTTCTAATTGATTTATTTTGGCAAATGGTATATATCATTTAAATGGTGAAACGGATCAGAGTCTCTGTAGCATTCGCGTTAGTTAAAAGTGGGGAAAAACATTACCCTTCCATTGTTTTTTTGACTGAACTGCAGAAATGGAAATTAATGAGGCTCATTTCCACGGTGAACTGCCCTGGGTCCTGCTGAAGTCAGAGGACAATGGAAGTACATAATGACTTGTGTTAAAGAGAAATGGTCATGGGATCTAGCTTAGTTTTAGTGTGATTGAAAAGGGAAGATTTTGCACGTATTTAACTTGATGTAAGTGACTTGTGGTAGGGGTGAGAGCTGAAAGAGATAATGCCCTTTGTGAAAATGTATTTACCAGGTATAAATGGAAATGCATATTCAGACACGTTGTTCAGAAAAATTAGAAACGTCTAGTTCCCACCCTGTGCCCTTGCTCCACACTGTAAATCTAGCAACTAAAGTAAGCACACCATTCTCTCTTTACTCAAGGGTATCATGAGGATAGAAGTATCGGCTGAAAACCAAGGGTTTCCAACCATATTAATATGTATATACACACATATATATATAACAGATTATGCCCTTATAAGACTTATTTTGAGGACTTCTTCACCACTTTTTAAAGGAATCAATTAATTTGTAATGCTTTTTACCCTAACACTGCTACTTAGACTTCAAATTTAGGCATTTTTTTTTTTTTTGTCTTTTAATCATATAACAAATATTTTACAAAATAAACTCAATTTCAGATAAACTTGGAAAAAATGTTTCATGTGAAAGACCCTACTTTTATTCCCATCACTTTCCTTCTGCAGGTGATATACTATTAAAAGTATATCATGTGGCTTAGAATGAATAACCCAAAGAAAACTGTGGACAAAAAAACAAGATGAACAATATGTGTCACTCGTGGAAGGAAACTGAAACACAGTTTATCAAGCAAAAATTAAATAACTAAAAATATCTAACTGATATTTTCAAGTGCCAGCTGTGCAACATGGCAGTGTTTGACTTAGTCTGCAAGAGAGCTTATATAGCTCTTCAGAGTCTACTGATTAAAGTACAAGAATAGGTTCAGGAATATTTATATGTTTAAAGGAGATATTAATAACTGTTAGAACATCACTCATGGAGCTTTAGAAACTAAAAAGTATGCAGAAGTATGAGCTCAGGAAGCTGTATGCCTTAAATTGTATTGCAGATAATTGTTTCAGTAGCCAGTTTTGTGAACTCATGTAATAAGTTACTTAATTTTCCATCTTGCTTTTTGCATTTAGATTAAACAGGGATTTCTCCAAATTACTATTCATAATAACAAAAATTTTAGTAACTGTACCGTATTTATTATATGGATGTGTCATAATTTAATAAATCACTTCCCTAGTCTTGAGAACTTGATTGTTTCCAAATTTGTTACTTTAAAATACAACTTCAGGCATAAATATATTTCATTACATAGGATTATTTGGAGGAATTTCCAGAATCGGAATTGTTGAATTAAAGGTGTGTATATGTTAAGAATTTTGATACTACAAGGTGGCTTTCCAAATAGTGGTATATTCAAGTGTCCCTTCCACCATATAAACATCAACATTGGACTTTTTAACGTTTCTGAGTTAAATAATTCTATAGTTAAACCATATTATTTAGTTTGTTTATTAGATTGAATATTTTTCAATATTTTAATAGGTGTCCTTTATATGAATACTCAGTTCATGTTTTTGCCAATTTATCTACTGAGAGGATTTTTTTTCTATTCTTTTGGTATAATAAGCTTTTTACTATTTAAAGATATGTTGTATATGTTACAGTTTCCCAGTTTGTTATTTATATATTATATTGGTTATTTTAAAATACCCATAATTTAAAACTTTATGTAGTTTAATTTACAAGGTTTAATATATTTTTTGTGATGTAACAACAATAATAATAACAATATTGATGCTAATATTAATGTTTATTAGGTATATTATGGTATAATATACTCTATTCGGATATGTATATGTGTCAAATAATTTAATCCTAAATACATCTATATGAGTTGGGTATTAAAATTTCCTACTTATAGACTAGAAAACTAGGCTGTTTACCCACTAGGCTGTGGGTAAACAAGTAACTTTTCCAAGTGAAAATGTCTTGGGAATGGAACACATGTTGTCTTACTCTAAATCTTCATGCTCTGCCATTATGACTATGAATCTAGAAATCCTTTTTTATAAAGTGCTTACTAAAGACTTAAATTTAATTTTCTTTTAAATGTTCCAGTGAGTGTATTTTTATCATTTTTGTAAGGTCATGGATTCTTTTTGTTTTATCTATGAGATGAACACCTACTTTTCTACTAATTTTTAAAATTGTTTGGCAGTTGTTTTACAGTCTTCTCTCCTTTTAATGTGTTGTGCTACCTTATCAGGCACTAATCTAGCCTGATAAATTTCTGCTTTGGGGAATTTATTGATTTTTTTTCTCTAAAACTGGTCTATGAACCCCTGACAAGAAAGCGTATTCTCTGTAGGACGCAAGTATTGATAAATTACTGCAAAATGCTATGTTGAGCTTGAGGAGATTCGCAAGGATGCAATTAGTTTCCCAAGAAACTTAAAAGCTAATCACAGTTTCTTAAAAAGAATTGTTTATATTTATTTGTATGCATCATTGTTTCATGTTAACTGGAAAATGAGATTTTAAATCCATGAGAAGAAAAAACAAAAGCTGCAGGGATGAAAAGAAAAAAAAAAAAAAGTTTATCCCGTTGTAGCATAAAGGTTGAAGTGTCTTCTGTGTTCTTTGCTTGATCACAAATAGTACACACAGAAAAGCAAAGATACGTTAGCTGTGGAAGTCCCTTTTAACCCCTAGTGGCCACATGCAGATTTATGAATTCCATCTCATTTCATCTGGAGTGTCTTGTCCAGCTCTGTAGACAGGCAGAGCAAAGCTTGCTGGGGCTCACTCTAGTCAGTCTATTTTTTATGGTGTGCTTGATCATCAAGACGACAATTGAAAGAACCTATACATAAACATACTAAACTAGGTCCTTGAAGGTAAACCAAGCAAACTAAATTTTCCACGAGAGAGGTAATGAATGAGCTATGTTCAGGTACCCTAGAGTTACTTCTGAGGGCCCAGCAGTACACAGGGCTCCACACTGTTAACTGCTATAATCTGTTCCTTTACTAATGCAGTCTAATGTGTTGTGGACGTATATGGAGATAGGCATATGTGAAATTTTGTCTGTGTTGATGTTTGATGAATAACAAGCAACTCTGACTATCTTTCAAGACCAAGAAAGATTAATTTAAATACCTGTTGCCACTGAGTTGATTCCAACTCATAGCGACCCACCACTAAATTGCCAATGTGGCAACAATCAGACATTTGTTAATAGTTTCCGTTCATTGATAAGACAGCTTTTGTCAAGGCTTCATTCCCTTTATGGAGTCATAGGTTTAGTCCCTGACCTAGAACTCATTTTATTTCATTATTTTCATCGAGGCTTCATCAAATCTTGTTTCATTAAGTTTGTTTTAGTCGTTCATCAGGAATTGAAGTTCAGAGTTCACATTGTTTTCGTTTGGTGCCATCGAATGTATTTTGACTCATAGCGAACCCATGTGACAGAGTAGAACTGTCCCATAGAGTTTTCTTAGCTATAATCTTTACAGAAAAAGATCACCAGGTCTTTCTTCTGCAGTGCCACTGAGTGGGTTCCAACAACCAACCTTTTGGTTAGCAGCCAAGCTTTTAATTGTTGTGCTACCAGGGCTCCTTTCAGTGTTCCTAGGACACTGTTCAAGTCCCTCATGACTCTATTACTGCCTGATTTGATCTCATCTCGTAACCTTATTTATCTCATCTCCTGACATGCTTGTATCATCTACTCCAAGCTTACATAACCACTTGTCGTTTCTCCAACTACACAGTCTTTCACGCCTTCTTTACTACATGATGTTCTCACCATTTGGAATCTTTCTATGTGCACCCTCTGCATTCTTCCACCTGTGTTTCTGCAATTTATGTGGCCAACAACTCTCTCATTAAGATTGAACTTAATGTCACCTCTTGTATGTTGTCTTCTCCGTCTTCCTTGGAAAACTTGAGTTTCTTCTTCTTTGATTTTCTAGAACTTTGCATGATAAACATTCTTCTATCTTCAAAACTAGATCAGTTCAATGATTATTTATGTTTGTACCTGTCATTCCTACAAAGGCAAAGCTTCTTTTTATTCACTTGTGTATTCCTAGAACCTCTCTATGTCTGCAGTTAAACCTGTTGCTCTCTGTCCATTCTGATTTATAGGCACCTTACAGTCAGAATTGACTCGACGACAACAGGTTTAATGGCAGACATAGAAAGTTCTAAAAATACACAAGTGAATAAAATGGAATCTTTGCCTTTGCAGGAATGATAGACGTGAACCTAAATAATCATTGAACTGATCTAGTTTTGAAGATGGATGATATCTGCCATTAGCAGATGTTTAATCACTATTTCATGAATCGGTCAGATTATAAATTATGTTTTGTTTGATTTATGTAGCCATTTTAGAATTGAGTTCCCTTGGGAATACTCTGCTCTTACGTGTGTCAGCTGTGAGGATAGAATCTGATCTTAGAAATTTTCCAATGCCCCCACAAAGAGACCTGGCAGTAATGACAGAAGACAGAATTCATTGCGTCAAAATCCCCATTATAGGAATTTGGTTCTCTTTTACTAATTTCTTCTCCCACTCCTCATTCTCTTTATTCTCTGTATTACTGCCCAAAGCCTCTCTAATCTCCTGTATTGTTTTAAGTAATCCAGATCTTTCTTCGGTCACACATATTTCATGCTGCAAAGCAAAAACCTCAGAAGATGAATCCTTTTAAAGACAGTTATTCAAATAGGCTAGCATGAGTGGATGAATTTTGTTGCCCAGCCAAGTGGCCTATCCAAGTATCAACTTAACAAAATAGATCTTCTGAGGGAAAGATGGAGAAACTCCGCCACAAAGAAAAAATTTTTTTTTCATTTTGTATAAATTCTTATTATTTTAAAGTAGGATAATAGTCTGCCATTTTAATTATTTTCACAGTGAACCATTTTGTACAATTAAAAATTCTTTTCTAATGCACATAATCATCCTTAATTTATCCTTATAAAATATGAATTTTCAATATTGGATTAGCTTAGCATAAAAATTTGTATTAATAGAAATCTATGGCTTTATTGAAGTCTGAGAAATGGCCCCCTAGAGATGTATCAATAAAGCATTCACATTTCATTCATTTATTGGCTCAATAGCTAATTACAAGCATACCTCGTTTTACTGCACTTTGTTTTACTGTGCTTCGCAGATACTGTGTTTTTCACAAATTGAAAGTTTGTTGTAACCCTGTGTTGAGCAAGTCTGTCGGCACCATTTTTCTAACAGCACGTGCTCACTTTGTGTCTCTGTGTCACATTTTGATAACTCTCACAATGTTTCAGACTTTTTCATTATAATTATATCTGTTATGGTGATCTGTGATCAGTGGTCTTTGATGTTATTATTGTAATTGTTTTGGGTGCCATGAACAGAGCCCATATAAGATGGTGAACTTTATTGATAAATGTTGTGTGTGTTCTGACTGCTCCACCCACCAGCCATTCCTCTATATTTCTCCCTCTCCTTGGGCCTCCCTCTTAGCTGAGACACGACAATATTGAAATTAGGCCAGTTCATAACTCTACAATGGCCTCTAAGTGTTCAAGTGAAAAGAAGGGTCGCACATCTCTCACTTTAAATCGAAAACTAGAAATGATTAAGCTTAGTAAAGAAGGCATGTCAAAAACCAAGACAGGCTGAAAGCTAGGCCTCTTGGGCCAAACAGGTAGCCAAGCTGTGACTGCAAAGGAAAAGTTTTTGAAGGAAATTAAAAGTGCTACTCCAGTGAACACATAAATGATAAGAAAGCAAAACAGCCTTATTGCTGATATGGAGAAAGTTTTAGTGGTCTGGCTAGAAGATCAAACCAGCCACAACATTCCCTTAAACCAAAGGCTAATCCAGAGCAAGGCCTTAACTCTTTTCAATTCTATGAAGGTTGAGAGAGGTGAGTAAGCTGCACAAGAAAAGTTTGAAGCTAGCAGAGGTTGGTTCATGGAGTTGAAGGAAAGAAGCCCTCTCCATAACATAGAAGTGGAAGGTGAAGTAGCAAGTGCTGATGTAGAAGCTGCAACAAGTTATCCAGAAGATCTAACTAAGATGATTGATGAAGGTAGCTACACTAAACAACAGATTTTCAGTGTAGACGAAACAGCTTTATACTGGAAGAAGTTGTCATCTAGGACTTTCATGGCTAAAGAGGAGAAGTCAGTGCCTGGCTTCAGATCTTCAAAGGACAAGCTAACTCTTTTGCTGGGGTCTAATGCAGCTGGTGACTTTAAGTTGAAGCCAATACTCATTTACCATTCCAAAATCCTAGGGCTCTTAAGAATTATTTTAAATCTACACTGCCTGTGCTGTATAAATGGAACAACAAAGCCTGGATGACAGCACATCTGTTTACAACATGGTTTACTGGATGTTTTAAGCTCACTGTTGAGACCTACTGCTCAGAAAAAAAGATTCTTTTCAAACTATTACAGCTCATTGTCAATGCACCTAGTCACCCAAGACCTCTGATGGAAATGTACAATGAGACTAATATTGTTTTAATGACTTCAAGCACAACAGCCCACTGCAGCCCATGGATCAAGGAGTAATTTCAACGTTCAAGTCTTATTATTTAAGAAATACACTTTGTAAACTACAGCTGCCAGTTGGTGATTCCTCTGACAGCCCTGGGCAAAGTCAATCGAAAACTTTCTGGAAAGGATTCACCATTCTAGATGCATTAAGAACATTCGTGATACATTGGAGGAGGTAAAAATATCAACATTAACAGGAGTTTAAAAGAAGTTGATGAATGACTTTGAGGGGTTCAAGACTTCAGTGGAGGAAGTAACTGCAGATATGGTGGAAATAGCAAGAGAACTAGAATTAGAAGTGGAGCCTGGAGATATGACTGAATTGCTGCAATCTCATGATTAACAGATGAGTTGCTGCTTATGGATGAGCAAAGAAAGTGGTTTCTTGAGATGGAATCTACTCCTGGAGAAGATGCTGTGAACATAAATGACAACAGAGGAATATTACATAAATTTAGTTGATAAAGCAATGGCAGGGTTTGAGAGGATTGATTCTAATTTTGAAAGTTCTATTGTGGGTGAAATGTTGTCAAACAGCATCACATGCTACAGAAAAATCTTTCGTAAAAGGACGAGTCAATCGATGCGGCAAACTTCACTGCAGTCCTATTTTAAGAAATTTCCATGGCCACCCCAGCCTTTAGCAATCACCACCCTGATCAGTCAGCCGGCATTGATATCAAGGCAAGACCATTCACCAACAAAAAGATTACGATTTGCTGAAGGTTCAGACGATGGTTAGCATTTTTTAGCAATAAAGTATTTTTTAATTAAGGTATGTACACTGTTCTTTTAGACATTATGCTATTGCACACTTAATCACTTAATAGACTACAGTCTAGTGTGAACATAACTTTTACATGCACTGGGAAACTAAAAAATTTGTGTGACTCTCTTTATTGCAGTGATCTGGAACCGAACCCTCAATATCTCCAAGGTATGCCTGTAATGAATACCTACTATGTTCCATAGTCCCTTGGTGGTGCAAACGTTAATACACTTGGCTGAGACTGAAAGATTGAAGTTTTGAGTTCACCCAAAGGCACCTTAGAAGAAAAGCCTGGAGATCTACTCCTTAAAAAATCTGCCATTGAAAATCTCATGGAGCGCAGTTCTACTCTGTTGCACATGGGGTAGACTTAAGAGGGAGGTGACTTGAGGGCAAATGGTTTATCACTATGGTCCAGGTTTTCTCTGAAATATATGGAGTTTTTTGAATGAGTGAATGAATGAATGCAAGAAAGAATGAAAGTGAGGGTAGAGAAAGGCTCAATTTTCCTTGAGTGTTCCTTAGGTCCTCTTGAGTTGATTTCCATTTATTCCTAAAGTTTTCAGGGCTATGCCTTTCCAATGAAATATTTTGCAATCCAGAGGATACTAAACCAAATTAGGAATTTTATTAGCATCACAATTTGGTACATTTTGAAGATATTAGTATGCATAGTTATTTTAAGTGAAACTTAATTGGCATATGGAGTAGACCTTTATCTTTTACTCTTGAATTTTTTTGTGCTTTGTTTTCCCCTTTTATATATTTTTTTGAAGTACTTCTGAGTGCTGTTTAAAGAGGCAGTGCTCAGGAGCTCTTCTGGCTTTTGTTAAGTCACTCAGTAAGTCCTTGACCTTTTTGCTTCTGAACTTTACCTCCAAGAAAACTCAATCAGTTGCCTAAAGTCATAGTGCAGACAATCAGAATATGTGAGCTTGAGGTTCCAAAATAGCAGTAATAGTAATGAAAGAATTTGCAGCTAGGCCATTTACATATGGAAATTTTCATCTACAGCTCAAGGAATGCCTGAGCTGTAATCACTCAGGCAGCGGCTGCTTAAAATCAATGGTGAAAAGCAACATTCTTTCTTTTCCCCTTTCTGTATGACTTCTCCTAGAAAAGATTTAAATTCATTTTCCCCATAGATTTCTTTGTTTCTACGTATGTTTTTCTGCCAATTTTTTAATTTTGTCATAATCATTGGATATTATGTGCTGAGACATAACGTATAATTCTTCGAGTTCCATGTGAAGTATTTTAAATACTTTATTAAAAGAAAATAGGAGCACCCATATTCCTTTAGTTTTTACTTATTATATATTGATTTATGTATTATTTGTTAGAAAATATAAATTAATACTATATTTAGTAAGTCAAATGTTAATCATAGAAAAATCAATAATTACAGTGATGAGACAAAAATCATTCTTAAAATATAATTGATATTTAAAATATTTGCTTGACAGGAACAGAAACTCTCTGATAACTTGCTAATGGAATCGTTTTTTGCTTTTTTGGAATCATTTTGCCAGATTTAGGATCTCAGTGATAAAGGAAAAGGGATCAGATATTTATGAGACCCTATAGGGTCACTACGAGTTGGAATCCACTCAACGGCAGTGGGTTTTAAAGTATGCGTAAAAACCAAACAAACAAAAAAAATAATTTTAAGCTGGGGGAAAAAGGTACAGTTGAATACTCTGCAAATTAGAAAACAAAGTTTTAGGTAGTCTCTGCCATGAGGAGCCGTAGTGGTGCAGTGGGTAAGTGCTTGGCTGCTAACCAAAAGGTCAGTGGTTTCAACCTACAGCTGCTCCTTTGGAGAAAGATGTGGCAGTCTGCTTCTGTAAAGACTACAGCCTTAGAAACCCTATGGGACAGTTTTATTCTATCCTATACAATCACTATGAGTCAGAATCGACCCAATGGCAATGGGTTTGGTTTTTGGTTCTTTACCATGAATATGGTGTTTTGGATATTGGATTCTTACCTTTCTTTCGCTAACAACTTTTCTTGGTTATCCCAGTGGTAGTGGCATTTTTATGGTACTCACAAATATTTTCTTTGCTTGTGGTTGAGGAGACTATTTGCAAGTTGATCCAGGCTTCCTCCAGTATACTTCATCAGGCATCTGAGGTTGTCCATAAGCTGTGATTGGCAGGGCCATGCTTCCTTCACATCTTGCTCTCCCATACCTTCGATTCTAGCTGGCACATAATTGGCATCAAGTAAATGTGGTTTTGGGGGCCAAAGGCATATATATTTCTAGCCTTATTTGTATATTTGCCCTTGCAGACAGAGGAGGCTGATGATATTTGAAGACTCTGTTGTAAATCTGAATCACAAGACTATGGAGGGAATAAGACAAAATTGTGTTTATTTTTCATCTCCACAATTTACTACTTATGTGACATTTGTCCATTTGTCTCATCCCTACAAATCACCATTAAATCATATGTCAGAGGAGAAGACAGTAAACATATTTTATGATATTTCAAGACGCAATGAGTTCTGACACAAACTATGCACAGTTAGGTCAACTTCATAGGCTTAGTGCACAATCCTTCATAAGACTGACCTGACTTCCTAGTCACCAGCCACAAGCTCAGTGGTCCCCAGACCATCTTCATTTCTGAACAACTGGCTACAAATGTGGGGGCTCCCAACACCACCTCAGGTTTGCTAATTACTGGAATTACTCACAGAATTCAGGAAAGCACAATATTTATAATGACAGTTTTATTATAGCAAAAGATACAAATCAGAAGAGGAAGAGATGTGTAGGGTGAGGGCTGGGAGAGTCCTAAATGCAAAGCTTTCTTTTTCCCCTCCCCATGGAGTTAAGATACAACAACTTCTTAGCACATCAATGTGTGACAATATGTAGTATACTGTCAACCAGGGAGGCATACCTGAGCTTTGATGTCCAGGAATATTGGAGTTTTATTATGCAGGCATGATTGATTGAATTATTAATCATGTGATTGAACTCAATCCCCAGTCCCTCTGCTGCCCCTGGAGGACTAGGTTTGGCTAATATCACTAGGCTTAAATTTCCAACTCTTTAATCACATGGTTAGGCTTTCAGGCGTGGCCAGGCCCACTCTGAGTCAGCTCCTTAGCAGATACTATCTAGAGGTTCACCATGAGTCAACTTGTTAGCATAAATCATCATGGCACGCAATGAAAACAAAGGTATTTCTATCACTCAAGAAACTCCAAGGATTTAGAGATTATCTACCAGGAACAGTGGACAAAGGTCAGCTAATGTTTTTTTACTGCGTCCGAGGAAAGGGAAATAATACTCTAAGACGGCACACTGTAGGTAATCAATATAATTTTGTTGTTTTTATTATTGTTTCCTATATCATCCTTGCAGAGCACTCCAAGTAGAAGAATAACTTAGCTGTAGTTCAAGTAGTTATTACTGAATGTACCTGGATCAATGAAGAGCTAGAAAAATTAGACAGGAGCAGGAATGGTGGCTGGAACTGCTATAGGCTATATAAGGAGGATAGTACTTTGTGGCTGGCTGTTTCAATATGAGTGTACCACTGAAAGCCTATAGATCCGGCAGAAGTGTGAGTAATGAGTGGGGCAGAATAGGGTGCTACGGAAACATAGGGGTGAGATGCCTTATCTGGACTTACAGGATGGTAATGATGAGTGGTTTCCTGATAGAAGTGATACTAAACTGAGACTCTGACAGAGGAATAGGAATTGGCAAGTCCTTGGCACTCAGGCAATAAATAAAAATTGAATAAACTCTTTTCTAATTCTTTTTCTTTTTTGTTTGTGTACAGCAAGATATTAATTATTCATTTTCTGAATTTTAATAAACTCACTATGGCAGTTTTTAAACATTACAACAAATTTATAGACCTTATTCCCACTGAGAGTTGGAGTCTATGCCTCTCTCCCTGAGCCTGCGTGAGTTTCTGATTTTTTTGAAAAATATACTACAGTGCAAGTGATACTTTGTGACTTCCAAGATTTAGTCAGAAAAGGCCATGTGGCTTCTGCCTGGTTATTTCGGAATGATGGCTCTCTGGAAATTTCTTTATGGTGCTCTTTCTGAGATCCTAGCTGCCACGGTGTGAAAACCCTAAGGCATTCTGAGAATCAGTGCGTGAAGAGGTGCTGTGGTCAACAGCCCCAGCTAAATCCATTCCTCAAGTCGTCTCAGCCCAAGTTCCAGATATTATGAGTAAAGATGCCTCTAGATGACTCCAGGCCCTAGTCATCCAAGTGATCCCTAGGCGTTTAAATCGTCCAACCTGAGCTGCCAGAGCAGAAGATTATTTCTACTTCCTCTATTGGATCCCTGATGTCACCATAGGAATAAGCCTAGAGTAGCCTGCTGGAGGAACGTGAGAGACAAATAGAATCACCTTGCTTTATTTCACTGGAAGCCATCAGATGACTGACCTGCCAATTACTGACGCATGAAGAATCCACCTGTGATGAGCTGAGCCTGGTTCAGATCTGCATAGCTGCCCATAGACTTATAAATGTTTATTTTAAGCTACTAAATCTTGGGGTAGTTTGTTACACAAGCAATACACTTAAGTTGAAGATTTTATGGGTCATTCATTTGTAGATGTATACAACTGGGCTGCAGAGCTAGAGCTCAGAAGAAAGGTCTGGTCTACTCACAGCGTTGTTAGTGTTCAGTAGTCTAGTCTTACCTGTTATTTATGGCAAGATTCCACTCTGAATGGTTGGGCTTGCCTTCTGATTGGCTTGTGTACATGCTTTTTCAGTTCTGCATGTAAAGAGAGATTTAGGGATCATCAGCATACAAGCGGCTAAGAAGCCATGGGAGAGGATAAAACTAACCAACCAAAGTTAAGAAGGAAGATGGTCATTAGCAGAACCTTAGAAAAACAATAGTTAAGGAATTGACAGAAAAATAGGAACCCCCAAAATACCTAGAGAAGGAAAACTGAGCAGAGTAAAAGGAAACCATGGCAAGATAGGGTCTGTTGAAACCAAGGAGAAAGCATGGTCAAAAAGAAAGATGTGGTATAAAACACAGCTGAAAAGTCAAATAAGATCGTGGCTGATGAATTTAAAGTGGATTTAGCAAGACTGGGGTCATTAGTGACCTTGAACAGGGCAACTTCATGTAGCGGTAAAATGACAGCACTAGGTCGATTATGATTCCTGAGCAAATCATCAATAATATTCCTTTTCTTTCTTTCTTCTAATTGAAAATACTTGTCTCTATGAGCAGGCTGAATTAATTGGAAATTTGTCTCCAGTGATCAGTTAAATGCTCTAAATGTGAATTAATTAGAAAAGAGTGAAGAGATACTGGAAGAAAAAAAAAAAGAAAAATATTTTTAATATGCCTAACAATATCTAGTGATGGAATGCATAGTGAGCTTTGCCAAGTTTACCACATTAAAAAGAATCACGTTTAGAATTCATCCACATTCTCTCAACTCTAACCTGATTACAAGGGGATTTTGTTCTTGTGAAGAATAATGAATGCATCATAGTTTAATAGCACTATGGCAAATTTGAGTTAAGTAACTTCCCTGTTGTTAGAGAACAACGGCAACATTACATATTCACCAAGTACTCCTTCCAACTTTCTTGTCTTTTCTTTTAACTCATTGCTCATTTAACAAGGACAGTGAGAAAAAGTTTTCTGTCAAAGACAGCAAGCAGTCATTAGACTGTAGAGTCACACAGTCTTAAGAGCCGATGATTCCAAAGGTGTATTCTATGTTCCACAGGTTATAAGACAGTCTTTTTGCGTAGTAGCAGATGAGCTTTGTCAAGTCAAAGAAAATGTTTCTTTGGCACTTTAAAATGACTGAGAAGGAATTCAGAACCAAATAGTATCACTTTTTTTGAGTGCAATGGAAAATTTTAAAATATTTTATTATTTGTACTCATTTTTCAGCAATGATTTTAAAATTTATTTTAAGTAGTTTATTGATCACCTATAATGAATGATACACAGGTTGTTTCCTGGGATACAAGTGTTTACATGAAAGGCCTATTTCTTGCTCTTTAGGCTGTAATACTCTATGAACAAGATGACTATATTAAAACATAAATCATAGTAAAACTTAAATGTTGTTGCACAGGAAACAAAATTCAATGAGAACGAATATGACATGGAAACTAATTCAATTCTATAAATATTTATGAAGCTCCATTCATGTGCTGGGCATTTTTCTGTGCGCTAGTGTTTAAAAATGAGTCTGACTAAACTCCTGTCTTAAATGAGCTTGAGCTTCTCTCTAGCAGTTGAATGTGTAGCATTGCAACAAGAAAAAACAAATTTTTTTTCAAGTGGGAGTTGATTATACAAGTAACACTCCTAGGACAAAATTTTAAAATTAACATTATAAAAGTAAACATTAATCACCCATATGGAATACATAACAACATTAACTTTTCATTGTATTACAGTCCATTTTGAGCAGAAACATTTAAACTTAACATAAACATGTAAATCATTTTTAATATTTAGATTCTAAATTTAATAGATCATAGTTTTTTCCATGACTTTACCATTTCTTTCAAACTCTTTCTGCTTAACTGACAATTAAATGGCTGTGTCATAATTGCCTTCTACACTCTACTTGCTGCTCAGTTATTTACATTTTTTCTTCTATGTGTACATAGACAAATATTCTGATGTGAAAGACACTGTTAAGAAAATAAAAAGACAATGTACAGAATGGAATACTTAAAACTCACAAATCTGACAAAGGATTTGAATCTTCAATATTAAAACTCACAAAGAAACCAACTAAAAACGGACAAGAACTTTGAACAGACACTTTACCAAAGAGAATATACAGATGGTGGGGAAAAAACTTTTTTTGTTTGTTCTTGTCTGCACAATCTTTTTTTTTTTTTTTTTAATTTTTAAACCTTTATGCTTAATGCTTAATTTTTTCTATAAGAATCTCTTATAAGCGAAGATAGTTGATTATGATATTTTAACTCACTCTGAGAGCCCTTATCTTTCAAAAACACTTGCTTTCATTCAATTATTATGTTTGGCCTTATCATTTCATTTATACTCTTCATTTTTACTTCATTCATTTATTTACTAATTCAACAAATACTTAGTTTCTTTAAATTTTCTCCGTACCCCCATCCCTATCTATTGGAATATGGAATACTTTTTTTATCTTTATTACTGAAAAATTTTGGTCAGTCTTACATGGTGGTTTCTCAAAAAGCATATTTTTATATACTTTTGGATTTGAAATAAAACTACTTTTACTTACCTTCCTCAAAGAAGAAAGCATTACTAATTTTTTTTGTTTAATTTTCCTTATAATATACCTCCTACTCATCTCTCTCTCCCATCATCTAGTATCTAAAACTTTCTAGATTCTAATCCAGTCAGGGATTATAGAGCTGTATTTACACTATAAAATAATTATTTAAAATCTCCATTTAAAATTAAACTTTAATATTCAAATTTGATTTTAAAATGTACAGCAATTTTATTTACTTAACTATGTGTGTTTGATTCTCATCCATGCTCACAAGAGTTCGTTTATCCCCAGACTTCCCCAATCTTAGGTTCTTACTTTATTTTATAGCTTGGTTGGAAAAAGTTAGTTTGAAGAGATATTTCTATTGACTTTGTACATTAGTGACAATTTTACTGGGAATTGACTCTGGATCACAGCTTCCTTCAAAATGCTGCAGGTATTGTGTCATTAAGTTACAGTACATAGTATTGCAGAAGAGCAGTTTGTTTGTCGTTCCCCCCCCCCCCCCTTTTTGTTATTGTACTTCAGGTGAAGGCTTACAGAACAAATAGTTTCTCATGAAACAGTAGTACACATATTGTTTTATGGCATTGGTTAACAACCCAACAACATGTCAACCCTCTAACTTCTCAAAAATTTTTTTTTGGTGAAAATACACATAGCCAAAGACAGACCATTTCAAAAATTTCTACATGCACAGTTCAGTGACATTGACTACGCTCTTCCAATTGTGCTGTTATTCTCACTTAAGATGAAGGCTTACAGAACAAAATAGTTTCTCATTTAACAGTTACTACAAATGTTGCCTTATGACAATGGTTAACAATCTCACAACACATCAACAATATCCTTACTCAAACTTGGGTTCCCTATCACCAGCTTCCTTGTCCCCTTCTGCCTTCTGGTGCTTCTCACTGGACTCCTATACCTCGTTAGTCTCATTTGGTTTTATGGGGCTGTCCACTCCCAGGCTGAATGGTGAACCTCAGAGATAACTTCACCACTGAGCTAAAAGTGTGTCTGGGGGCCATACTCTCAGGGTTTCTCCAGTCTCCTTTAGGCCAGTAAATCTGGTCTTTTTTTTTGTGAGTTAGAATTATGTTCTACATCTTTCTCTAGCTCTGTCCAGAACCCTCTGCTGTGATCCTGGTCAGAGCAGTCAGTGGTGGTAGCCAGGCACCGTCTAGCTGTACTGGACTCAGTCCGGTGGAGGCCTTGGTAGCTGTGGACAGATAGTCCTTTGGACTAATCTTTTCCTTGTATCCTGTTCTCTTCATTCTCCCTTGCTCCTGAAAGGATGAGAACAGTGGAATATCTTAGATGGCCGCTCACAGGCTTTTAAGACGCCAGACACTACTCACCAAGGTAGAATGTATAGCATTGTCTTTGTAACTTGTGTCATGCCAATTGAGCTAGATGTTCCCCGAGACCATGGTCCCCACAGCTGTCTGCCCAGCAATTCAGTCCCTCAGGGAGTTTGGATGTGTCTATGGGGCTTCCATGACCTTTCCTTTTACAAGTTGTGCTGGTTTCCCCTGTACTGTGTACTGTCTCTCCCTTCACCCAAGATACCACTTATCTATTGCCTATTTAGTACTTCCCTCCACCCCTCCCATCCCTGGTAACCAACAAAGATTGTTACATTTTGTGTGTGAACTTCTTCATGGGTTTTTACAATAGAAGTCTCATACAATATTTGTCCTTTTGTGATTGACTTATTTCACTCAGCATAATGTCCTCCAGTTTCATCCATGTTATGAAATGCTTCACAGATTCATTGTTGTTCTTTCTCATTGCATAGGACTCCATTGTGTGTATGTACCATAGTTTGTTTATCCATTCACCTGTTGATGGGCATCTAGGTCGTTTCCATCGTTTTGCTATTGTGAACAATGCTGCCATGAACATAGGTGTGCATATGTCTATTCGAGTGACGACTCTTATTTCTCTAGGATATATTCCTAGGAATGGAATTGCTGGATCAAATGGTATGTCTATTTATAGCTTTCTGAGGAAGCTCCATATCATTTTCCAAAATGGTTGTATTAATTTGCATTCCCACCAGCAGTGCATAAGATTTCCGATCTCCCAACAACCCCTCCAAGATTTGTTATTTCCAGTGTTTTAGATTCGTGCCAGTAATGCCGGTGTGAGATGGTATCTCATTGTGGTTTTAATTTGCATTTACCTAATGGCTAGTGATTGCGAGCATTTCCTCACGTGTCTGTTGGCCATTTGAATGTCTTCTTTGGTGAAATGTCTGTTCATTTCCTTTGCCCATTTTTTAATACGATTATTTGTCTTTTCCTTGTAGAGGTGTTGGATTTTCTTGTAAATTATGGAGATTAGACCTTTGTCTGACTTGTACTGTCCAAAAATTTTTTCCCAATCTGTAGGTTCTCTTTTTACTCTTTTGGTGAAGACTTTTGAAGAGCATCAGTGTTTGATTTTTAGAAGATCCCAGTTATCTAGCTTATCTATTGGGGTTTGTGCATTGATGGTTATGGTTTGTATCCTGTTAATGCTGTGTATTAAGGCCTGAAGTGTTGGTCCAATTTTTTCTTCTATGAATTAATAGTTTTAGGTTTTATATTTAGGTCTTTGATCCATTTTGAAGTAGTTTTTGTATACGGTGTGAGGTATGGGTCCTGTTTCATTTTTTTGCAAATGGATATCCAGTTTTGCCCGCCCCATTTGTTAAAGACTGTCTTTTCCCCATTTGATGGACTTTGGGCCCTTGTTGAAGATCAGGTGACCGTAGGTGGATGGATTTAGAGCTAGGTTCTCAATTCTGTTCCATTGGTCAATGTATCTGTCGTTGTACCAGTACCAGGCTGTTTTGACTACTGTAGCTGTATAGTAGGTTCTGAAGTCAGGTAGTGTGAGTCCTACAACTTTATTCTTCTTCTTCAGTAGTGCTTTACTTATTCGGGGCTTCTTCCCTTTGCATATAAAGTTAATAATTAGTTTTTCCATCTCTTTGAAGAATGTTGTTGGTGTTTGGATCGGGATTGCATTGTATTTGTAAATTGCTTTGGGTAGAATTGACATTTTCACAATGTTGAGTCTGCCTATCCATGAGCACGGTATGTTTTTCCATTTATGTAGATCCCTTTGGGTTTCATGCAGTAGTGTTTTGTAGTTTTCTTTGTATAGGTCTTTTACCTCCCTGATCAGATTTCTTCCTAAGTATTTTATCTTTTTAGGGGCTATTGACAATGGTGTTGTTTTCCTGATTTCCTTTTCATCATTCTCCTTACTGGTGTATAGGAATCCAACTGATTTTTGAATGTTTATCTTGTATCCTGCTACTCTGCTGAAACTTTCTATTAGTTCCAGTAGATTTCTCGTGGAGTCTTCAGGGTTTTCTATGTATAGTATCATATCACCTGCAAACAGGGACAGTTTAACTTCTTCATTATCAATTTGGATGCCCTTTTTTTTTTTTTTCTTGCCTTATTGCTCTAGCTAGAACTTCTAGCACAATGTTAAATAGGAGTGGTGATAAAGGGCATCCTTGTCTTGTTCCTGTTTTCAAGGGGAATTTTTTCAGCCTCTCTCCATTAAGAATGATGTTGGTTGTTGGTTTTGCATAGATGCCCTTTATTATGTTGAGAAATTTCCCTTCTATACCTATTTGATTGAGAGTTTTTATCAGGAATGGGTGTTGGACTTTGTCAAATGCCTTTTCTGCGTCAATTGAGATGATCATGTGATTCTCTTCTTTCCTTTTAGTTAGGTGGTGGATTATGTTGATTGATTTTCTAATGTTGAACCATCCTTGCATACCTGGTATGAATCCTACTTGGTCGTGGTGTATTATTTTTTTTGATATGATGCTGAATTCTATTGGCTAGCATTTTATTGAGAATTTTTGCATCTATATTCATGAGAGATATTGGTCTGTAATTTTCTTTTTTTGTGATGTCTTTGCCTGGTTTTTGTATCAGCATTATACTGGCTTCATAGAATCAATTTGGAAGTGTTGCTTCCTCTTCTATGCTCTGAAATAGCTTGAGTAGTACTGGTACAATCTCTTCTGTGAATGTTTTGTAGAATTCTCCAGTGAAGCCATCTGGGCCAGGGCTTTTTTTGGTTGGGAGTTTTTTATTACCTTTTCAATCTCTTCTCTTGTTATGGGTCTGTTCAGATTTTCAACGTCACTTTGTTGTAGTTTGGGTAGGCCGTGTGTTTCTAGAAGTTTATCGATTTCCTATAGGTTTTCAAATTTGTTGGAGTATAGTTTTTCATAATATTCTGTTATAATCCTTTTTATTTCAGTTGGGTCTGTTGTAATGTCCCCCATTTCATTTCTTATTTGGGTTATTTGTGTCCTCTCTTGTTTTTCTTTTGTCAGTCTGGCCAGTAGTTTGTCAATTTTGTTGATTCTTTCAAAGAACCAACTTTTGGTTTTGATGATTCTTTCTATTGTTTTTCTGTTCTCTGTTTCATTGATTTCTGCTCTGATCTTTACTATTTCCTTTCTTCCGGTGGTTGTGGGCTTTTTTGGCTGTTCTCTTTCTATTTGTTTGAGTTGTGTAGTTAATGTTTTGATTTTGTCCCTTTCTTCTTTTTTGATATGTGCATCTATTGCTATAAATTGTCCTCTGAGGACTGCCTTTCCTGTGTCCCAAAGGTTTTGGTATGATGTGTTTTCATTTTCATTTGATTCTAGGAATTTTTTGATTCCATCTCTGATTTCTTCTATTACCCAGTGATGTGTAAGCAGGGTATTATTCAATTTCCATGTAATTGATTTTTTTTCCTTGCTCTTTCTATTGTTAATTTCTACCTTGATGGCATTGTGGTCAGAGAAGATACTTTGAATTATGTCAAAGTTTTGGCTCTTGTTGAGGATTGCTCTGTGGCCTAAGATGTGGTCTATTCCGGAGAACGTTCCTTGTGCATTGGAAAAGAATGTGCACTTTGCAGTGTTTGGATGGAGTGCTGTATATATGTCTATGAGGTCAAGTTGGCTGATTGGACCCTTTAGGTCTTGTGTATCTTTGCTGAGTTTCTTCTTAGTTGTTCTGTCCTTTACTGAGAGTGGTGTGTTGAAGTCTCCTACTATTATTGTGGAACTGTCAATTTCTCTTTCCAGTGTTGTTAGAGTTTGTTTTATGTATTTTGGAGCCCTGTCATTGGGTGCATAGGTGTTTATTATGGTTATGTCTTCATGATGGATCATCCCCTTAACCATTATATAGTGTCCTTCTTTGTCTTTTATGGTAGATTTCGTTTTCAAGTCTATTTTATCTGAGATTAAAATTGCCACTCCTGCTCTTTTTTAGTAGTTGTTAGCTTGATATATTTTTTTCCAACCTTTGAGTTTTAATAAATTCACCTCTTTGTTTCTAAGGTGTGTCTCTTGTAGACAGCATATTGATGGGTCCTGTTTTCTTATCCATTCTGTCACTCTCCATCTCTTTATGGGTGCATTGAGTCCATTTACATTCAGTGTAACTATTGATAGATGTGAGTTTGTTGCTGTTATTTTGTAGTGCTGTTTTTTGTGGTGCTGAAGTTTCTTTGTTCTTCTTACTGTCTTGTGCTGAGTCACTTTTGTTTGTGGATTTTTTTTTTCATTTCTTTTGTTTTTGCTGAGGCTTTATGTTTTTCCTCTTTTTTTTTATGAGTATGTTTGTTAATTTTCTTTGTGGTTATCATGAATTTTACCCTTATCTTTCCAAGTGTTAAGCAGTCTACCATTACTTGGTATCGACTTGCCTTCCTCTCCATTAGAAGGTTCTATACTATACCTGTGCCGTTTATTCCCTCTTTTAGTGTTTTGATGTTGTTGCCATTTACCAATTAACTACTCTGATTCCCTGTTGTATTTCTTTTGGTTTTGGATAGTCCTTGAGAGTGCATTTTCTAGATTGGTATCTGGCTGGTACCATCCTGTGTTAGATTCTGCCTATGAGCTGAAGGTGTTTGTCCTCAGATCGAGGAACTCCCTTTAATAATTCTTGTAAGTTTGTTTTGACTTTTCCATATTCCCTTGATTTCTGTTTATCTGGAAATGACCTAATTTCACCACCAAAGTTGAACAAGAGTTTTGCAGGATATGTTATTCTTGGCTGGCAATTGTTTTATTTCAAGATTTTATATATGTCATCCCATTGCCTTCTTGCCTGCATGGTTTCTGCCGAGTAATCTGAGCTTAGTCTTATTGTTTCTCCTCAGTATGTGACTTGTTTTTCACGAGCTGCTCTCAGGATTCTGTTTGTCTTTGGTTTTGGCGAGTGTGATTATTATATGCCTTGGTGATTCTCTTTTGGGTCTTTCCTATATGGGGTTCGTTGAGCTTCTTGGATGGCCAGCTTTTCATGTTTCATGATATTGGTGAAGTTTTCTGTCAACAGTTCTTCAATGATCCTCTCTGTGTTTTCTGTTTTTCCCCCGTTCTGGAATGCCAATCACTTGCACATTTTTCTTTTGATTGTATCCAACATAACTCTCAGGGTCTCTTCATTTTTCTTTGTTCTTTTTTCTGAGTTTTCCTCAAACAGAGTTGTATCCAAGTGTTTGTCTTCAGTTCCACTGATCCTGTCTTTCACCTTTTCAAATCTGTTTCTCGGTCCTTCTGTGACACCATCCATTTCTGAAATCTTGTTGTTTATCTTTTGAATTTCTAATTGTTGTTTTTGTATAATTTCTAGTTCTGAATTTATTTTGGCATTTTGTTCCTGCATTATTTTTCCTGAATTCTTCAATTTTTTGTCTGTATTTTCCATGAATTTGTCTATTTTTTCTTCATGTTTGTCAGCTTTTTGCCTCAGCTCTTGGAGAATTCTGAGTATTAGAGATTTGAATTCCCTATCAGGTTGTTCTAGTGCTTTTTCTTTCACTGGGGAGTCATCTGGTGTTTTATTTTGGATGCCTACTGGATCCTGTCCTGTTTTTGTAAATGTTTTGATATTGTCTGCTGTCTTTGGGGAATTCAGTACTTATTTTTCTCATTTATTGATTGTAGATTTGTTTGTTTCATCCCCTTTTTTTTTTTTTAATTTGACTATGTCTGAGCAGGCGGACTGTGTGCTCTTTGTTGTTTGCTCATCTGTGGACACAATACTTTTTGCCTCCTTCTCCAATTGGCAGGGTCAGTCACTCAGATATGGTACAGCAGGGCATGTCTAGCTGAAGAGGAGTTACTGGGACGGGTTGTTTGTGGCACTTACTACAGCCACCAGAGTGTGTCAGTAATCAGTGCAGGGCCGGTTCTAGTAGGCCGTGTCTGTGCTGCCTGGTGGTGTGATGTCAATTGCATGGTTCAGTAGGCAGGATGCAGCGGGGAGATTGTTATGTTTGGAGCTAAGATGGATATGGGAGAGAGGAGAGAGGAACAGACCCAAAAACATACAAACAAACAAAAAAGAATGCTAGGGGAGCTTGCTGTTGGAGTGGAGAGATGAGAGACTATGAAATGGAGAAAAACAGAAAGGGAAAAGGAAGAAAAGAAAAGGCAAGAATGAATAAATAAAAATCGGAAAGGTTAAAGAACCGCAAAGTTCCCAGGGATCCCACCAGTGCAGCTATGAGGTCTGGGAAGTCACTCTCAGGTGTTGCAGTACAGCCTGCCTAAAAGGCGTAGAGGTATACAATGCCAGGTATTCAGGGAACAGAAAGAGAAGGAAGATATAGAGAGACGAGAAACTGAGCAATGAAGAAAGACAAAAAGGGAAAAAGAGGGAAAAGAAAACAAAATAAATTAAAAAAAGAAAACTAGAAAGCCATCCCCCAAAAAAACATAAAAAAAAAACCAACTAAAAAAGAAATGCTCTCAGGGATCCCTCTGCAAGTCTGTGCAAGCCGAGTGGGAAGTCTCCTTGACATGCAGCACCGCCTGGCCAGAAAGTTTTCCCAACTCAAGAAAAGGAAAAGAAAACAAACAAACAATTCAAAACAAACAAATGAACAAAAGCCCCAGGATCCCACCAGCATGGCAGCCCAGACCGGGCAGCAGTTCCACACTCAAACGGAGCTCCACAGCCCCTCAGGAAGAAGCAAAGATGTCACACGGAGCCAGGTATTTGAGCGAAAGTAGGGGGAGGTGGCGAGAGGTAAGGAAGAAATCAAAAGAAGCAGAAAAAAAGCAACACTAGCAGCCAACAATGGCACTCAGAAAGCCAGCTAGTGTGGGCTGGTGTTTCTCGGACAAGAGACTGTCCATTGGAAGCAGAGGGGGCCGAGTGTGGGTGAAGAAAGGTAGGGAGTGGGAAAGCGTATATCACAAATTACCGGAGCTCTGCAGCCCCTCAGGAAGAAGCAAAGATGGGGCACGGAGCCAGGTATTTGAGTGAAAGGAGGGGGAGGTGGTGAGAGGTAAGGAAGAAATCAAAAGAAACAGAAAAAAGCAACACCAGCAGCCAACAAATGGCACTCAGAGAGCCAGACTGTTCGGGTGTGTGGAATCCAAGCAGCCGGTGTTTCCCGGTCAAGAGATTGTGGCCACGGGAAGCAGAGGAAGCTGAGTCGGGGTGAAGGGGGGGGGTGGGAAAGCATATACTGCAAATTACCAGTTGTTTTGTCTCCCGCTGGACGCTCCATGAGGCTGCTTTCTCATACCTGCTGTTTGCTGGTCTCCAATAGGAGCCCAAGATGGCGGATCCATGCTGCCTTAGCAGGTAGGGGACCTCTGCATGAATCTCTCCTCACTCTCTGTTCTCTGTCAGTTTTCTCACTCCATTTGGTGCTTTGCTTAGTTCTTTATCTCTTCATTTGATGTTTTAGGGTTTCAGGATTATTGTATTCTCTGTTCGGTTTAGTTTTTCGGATCTTTGCTGTGGAGGGACGGTGTGGTGCTTCTGCCTAGAGCGCCATTTTGCTGGAACTCTCCTGTTTGTTTTTTTAAAATTTTTTAGAGGATTATCATCTGTTGTATATGATTTGATAGTTGTAGAGATGCCTGAAGAAGGAACAGATCTGTATTGGAAGAACTACAGTCAGAATGCTCCTTAGCAGCTAGGATGGCAATGCTTACTCTCACTTACTTTGAACACGTTATCAGGAGGGACCAAGCCCTGGAAAACGACATCATGCTTAGTAAGTAGAGGGTCCTCAATGAGATGGATTGATGCATTTGGCTACAATGGGCTCAAATATAGAAACTATTGTGAGGATGGTACAGGACCAGGCAGCATTTCGTTCTGTTGTACGTAAGGTTGCTACGAGTCGAAACCTACTCTTTGGCACCTGAGAACAACAACAAAGAGCTATTTTCATCTTCAGGTTTTTATTTGCTCTGGTGGCACAGTAGGTAAGCACTCAGCTGCTAATAGAAAGGTCAGTGGTTCCAACCCACCAGCTGCTCTGAGGGAGAAAGATGTGAGGGTGTGCTTCTATAAAGATTCCAAAACCAGCCATGGTCATGAAGATTGCAGCCTTTGAAACCCTACAGGACACTTCTACTCTGTCTTACATGGTCTCTGAGTGGGAATCTACTTGACGGCAAAGGGTTTGGTTTTGGTTTTATTTGTACTCCATTTTTAATCCTGCAGTGTTCATACTTAAGACTGTAAAGAATTGGATTCAGAAATGAACAATGGAAACCAAATGACTGCCAGAGCAGTGAGTCTTCTTTTTTTTATAGCCACAAGTTAAATATTAAGGTGAGAATGTTACAGAGTAAAAATTACTTCTTTTCTCTTCCTGCTGTATATATAGTATATCCCTTTCTGGGGCCTTGTATATACTATAAGCAATTCTGCTAACTTGTATATCACATGCACTTCATAAATCAAATGTATAATATATAGCTCATTTGGAATTATGATTTTTTGTTCTTTCTATATCTTCTTTACTTTTTTCCCTTCCCCAAAATTTTAGGTTGTGCATGCAGAGAGAACTTTATGAAATTTTTTTTACAACGTAGTTATTTATATGGTTCTCTAAGAAAAACAAAAGAAATTCTATAAATACATAACTAATATATACAGTGATCTCTCGATTAACCTTATTAATAAAAGAGAGAGGTGGTATGAAACATTAAAATAAATAATGCAGACATAATTATGTTTGAATTTAGATACATTATGTGATTTTTTTCTAAAACTTACTTATGTTATTCTTAAATTAATATTAACAATAACTATTCTTCCTGAAAATTATACCAAATAACAGTGAGAAAGCAAGCCCTGAGGTATACTGTGATATAGGTATAATAGATTGCAGTATAAATTGTCATTGGTACTTTACAAACTATATCTTCTTGTATGCATAAATAGTGATTTTTCATACATGAGAATTTTGGGATGTCTATATTCATCCTTTGTTTCTTTTCTTATGAAGACATAACAGTTTTTTTTTTTCAAAATTGTAGCTGAAAAGTAAATGTCTTGGAGTCTATAGTTGTAATTTAAATCCTAGCCAAGTCTGTTATAACTCAGTAATCTTGAGAAAGTTTTACTTACGATAGTCCATTTTTTTCTGTTTAAAATGGTCATGATCAGATTTCTATTGCCGAGGTTTACTGCATGTGTGTTGGTTGGGAATGGTAGTGTAATCCTCTAAGGTACATACTCAAGCCTGTAAATCATTGGATTTGGAAATGAACAATGGAAGTCAAAGGCTTGCCAGAGCGGTGAGTCTTCTTTTCTTATAGCCACAATTTCAATATTATTAAGGTGAGGATGTTGTATAGAGAGGAATATTTACTTCTTTTCTCTTCCTGGTGTCTTGTATATACTATGAGCTCTTTGGTAACTTGAAAGAGACAGAGAGAGAGAAAGACAGAGACACAGAGACAGAGTCAGAGAGACAGAGTCAGAGAGAGACAGACAGAGAGACAGAGATACTGTATCTTAAATCCCATCACCATGTTCTTAAAACCTGAGAAAATGGTACCCCATGGGCAACTGTCTAGAATTAGTGATGATTACTTTAAGCAGCACTGATCCAGGTATATTTTGCACCTATTAATTCATTAAATAGTACAACCACTCGTGAAGTAGATATGATTATTATCCTCATTTTGCTGATGAAGATCTTGAAGTATAGGATAGTTACTGAAATTTATTTCATGTTTTAGAGTACTCCGAATAGTTTGGGCACAAGATCCATGCTTTAGGTGTCAATGTTCTTTTTTTTTTCATAAATTATTTCATTTTGTATGGATTATTCATATACATTCAAAAGATTCAGAGAAGGCTGCAGGTAAATATTAATCTCTCTTGTCTGCTTAATCCAATTTACCTCCTCTACAGTATTCATTATTAGCAATTTCTTCTTTCTTTTCCAACTCTATATATTTATACAAGCAAAATGTCTACTTTTTTTAACATTTTGAAATTATTAATGTAATTTACTGTAGAAACATAGGAGATAAAACATGATAATGTTAAAAGATGCTTACATGAGATTTTATAAAATTCAATATTTATTCTTCACCTTAAAAGTATTGTTAGTAAGCTACAAGTAAAGGCAAATTTCCTTAACTTTCTAAAAGGCACCTAACAGAAACCTATTAACTATCTTTTCAAAACGCCTTCAGCACTCTCTACTTGTGCAATGGAGTTTAGGCCTAAATGAAGGAACTTATATTTCACTTCTTTATGTGTATTTGTAGTTTCATCCCATGCTCTAACCTAAAAGATACCTAGTTTAATTCTGATTGTCATCCTAATTAACTATCTTAAAATAAAAACCAAAAACAAAAACAGCTTTATTGAGGTAAAATTTACTTCAATTTTAACCTTAGAATATTCTAATGAGAGTTTTTTTATATACCTGAGGCAAGGCTTTGTGTCCTTAGGTACCAGTTGGATTAGATAATTTATTATAACAATATGATTTATAATGAACACCCATTTTTGCTCTAGAGGACTGGAGTCAGTCATATAGGCATCGATTACATGACTACATGACTGTCCTTCAATAAAATACCTAGACACCAAGGCTCAGGTGAACTTCCCTGTTTTACAGCAATTCACAAATGTTGTCACACATTATTTCTGGGATAATTAAGCATAGCCATGTGATTCCCCTGGGAGAGGATTTATGGAAGCTTATACCTGGTTTCTCCTGGACTTCACCCTATGCTCCTTTCCCCTTTGCTGATTTTATTCCATACCCTTTCACTGTAATAAACATAACCATGAGTACTGCAGATTTTCTGTGTCCTGTGAGTAATCTTAGGACATCCTTGAGCTTGTGGGTGGTTTCAGGGACCCCTGACATAGCATCTTAACCAAAATTGAATACAATGACTCATAAAAAGGGTATATTCTCCATTTACTTAGGTCTTTAATTTTTCTTAGAACTGTTCTGTAGTTTCAGTGAGAGGTCTTGCGCATCTTTTGTCAAACTTATCATTAATTTTTCTGTTTTTGATATGATTTTAATTGATTTTTTTTTATTTCAAGTTCTAATTTTTCCTTGCTAGTTTATAGATGTACATTTTTATATTGATTATATATTCTGAAACTTGTTAAACTCACTTATTATTTCTAGTAGCTATGTTGTAGAATCCATCTGATTTTCCGCATACTCAATCATGTCATTAGGGATTAATAACAGTGAGCCTTTCTTTTCTCAATCAGTAGAGATTGGCAGCTTTAGAGTTACTGTGTAGAATATTTATCTTTCTCTCTTCTTCACTGAGTGATTGCTTCCCAGGAACCATGTGCAGGAGTGTGTGACTTCTTGTTCATTCTTTATCTTTGTTTATTCTTTGTGACAAATTTGATTTTGGAAAGGTCCTACAATCAGCCATGCACCTTCTTCCTATTGTTCCAAATGAAAAAAAAATATTTGGTTTCTGCCTCTGAGCATGATGCTTATATTTGGAAAACAGTGCTCTACCAGTGTTCTCTCTCAATATCTGTGTGCATGCAACTTTGTTTTTTACTGAATTTGGCAACTCTTCCTTGTATGTTGCTCTTTGGGATTATGGATGTCTTCTGGTTTGGGAGAAGATAGAGTTTTTATTTCTGTTTTTATTCCCTTTGCTATTCTAGGGAGATTTATTTGGCGAAGGAGGCACATTGTCTGTACTGGAATATCGCTCTCGTTTCCTGGTTCACTCTCTCTCTCATTCACTTATTTTGGATGAGTGCTGCTCAGTCACAGATTTGCTGAAGGCTAATTACATTCTTGAGGAATCATCAGTTTATTTCATTCTTTAGGGCAACAACAAAAAACACTTTAGTAAGGATAAATTTCAGAAACTGGAGGGGGTTTTCCACCACTCTTGTATAAACTTTAACTTTATAATGAAAACTTACACTTTATGTCAGTTTAATATGTGACTGTAGTTCAAACTTTATCCTACTCTTTAGGAAATTATGATCTTAGAAAAATGAACTGCTTAGTTAATTAAGAATACAAGTGGATTTTGTAGTTATGGCTTTTGTTTTAAGCAAATTAGACAATATCAAATATAACAAAAGCTATTATTTATTGAGTGCTTACTATGTGCAAAGTGCTATTTTATGTCATGTACAAAGATGGACTTATTCTCATTTTAACCTCTGAGGTAGACAGTATAATTTTCCTCAAATTAAAGATGACAGAATTAATAGTTAGTGAGGTTATATAAATTGCCTAAAAGAACAAGTTTAATAAGTTTAAACAAAAGATATAGTAATCCACTGCTAAAAAATGTTTTGTGGCAAAAGTGAAGGAATTTTTAAAATATTTATTTATTCACCCTGTTATCCATTTGTTCATTCAACAAACATATGAGTGTGTACTAAGTACAGGACAACATAGGTCTTAGGAGCACAGTGGTAAAACAAAATCAGAAGCAGTCTCAGCCCTTATACCATTTACAGTTGATTTGAGAAGATAGACATTACAAACACAGGAAAAATAAAAATTGTGATAACATTTGTTTAAAAAAAAAGTACATGGTCTATAAGAGTATATAGCAGAGCACTGAGTGTGTTCTGATGGGTCATGGGTGCTGTGGGAAAGTGACATTTGGAATGGAATGTGAAAATAAATATGAATTAGGCAAAGAGGTTGAGGAGAAGTTAAGGAATCGCAGAGCATGTGCAAAAGCCCTAGGGTTGGAGCACATCATATTTGAGAAACTCAAAGAATTCTAACTCATAGAGAGAGGAGAAAGACAATGAGCATACTAAATACATATATATATATATATTCAATGGGAAAAGAAAATGGTGGCTGATGTGGGCATAGTGGTTATAGGGATCACTGTTGTAGCCCATATTAAGAATTTGGTTTTGTCATAAGAGCATGAGGAGCTGTTGAAAGTCTTAAACAGATGAAACATGCAGTGAACCTGGCTGCAATGTAAAGAACTTTTTAAAGTTGGGAGCTATTTGAAGAATGTTTCAGTATTCCAGGTGAAAAATAATGATTGCTTGGCCTAGAAAGGAGAAAATGGAGATGGAGATAATTAAATTGAGTAAAGACATATTTAGGATGTAGCTATGGATTGAATTGTGTCCCCCCAAAGTATGCATTAAAGTCCTAACCCTTGTGCTTGTAAATATGACCCTGTTTGGAAACAGAGGTTTTCTTTTGTTAGGTTAATGAGGGTGTACACAACGTAGATTGGGTCTATACCTAATCACTTCTGAGTTATAAAAAGGGCAGAATAGGTATGGAAACACACACATGAAAACTGACATCAAGGAATGCCAAGAAATGTCCAGGACTATGGACAAGGAAGGACCTCTCCCTAGAGCCACACTCTGAATTCAGACTTCCAGCCTCCTGAACTGTGAGAAAATAAATTTCTTTTCTTTAAAGCCACCCATTTATGTTTTGCTATGGTTTTTTTTTTTTTTTTTTTTTTTGGTGGCAGCACTAGGTAACTAAGACAGATGGTAAAGTGAAAGCACCTGGTAATTGATGGGTTGTGATATGATAAGAGGATAAGTTGTTGAGGATGACTGTCAAGTTTTTAGCTGGTAAAATCTAAAGAAAAATAGTGTAATTTTCTAAGCTAGAGAACACTAGAAGGGAGATTCTATTTGCAGAAAATTGAGAGTATATTTTGGACATAGTGAGCTTAAGGTATCTTAGAGACATCCAAAGGGTAACGGCAAGTTGACTGTTTGGTATATAAGTCATAAAGTAAAGATATTTGTATTGATGCTCATTGACACTGTGGATTTGGATGAGATATTGAGGAGGGGGTTATAAAAAGAGAATAATGCAAAGCACAAGTTTTAAGGCATTCTTCCATCATTTAAAGGCTGGGTAGAAGAACATAAGTCTGCAAGCAAAGAGATAAGTAGCCAAAAGAGATGGTAGGAAGGCCAGGGATGTGCAGAGGTACAGAAGGAGAGTGTGTTCAAGAATCTCTGACCCTAGGCATTCACAGTACTGCCCTCTCCCCTGGAAACCCTTCCATAAGCTAATCACATGCTTGCACTATCTTAACCACGTACTTCTACCACCGTTAGCCACGTGGTTGCTCCACCACCTCCTCATCACATTTGCAGAGAGATCTTCCTTACTACTTTGTTAAAATTTGGGTTACCTACCCAAAACTCACCCTAGGCAACTTTATTTCTCTGTGTTGTTTTATGTTTTCTATATACTATGTTACTTATTTAGTTTGTTCATTGTCTGTCTCCCCATTCCGTTGGTTATGTTTGTTTTTGTTTTTTTTAACTTTTGTTCACTGAAGTACCCCCTACATCCAATTTAAGTCCTGGCACATGGTATGCCCTCAAGAAAGATTTGCTGAATAAGCAAATAATTAATATATATCACATATAATTTATATGTAAGTAATTTTAATTAACTAATCATGAATAAACAATCACATATACTGCTGAGAGGGCATGCAGATAAAGTGAAGACAGATATATGTTTACCGTCGGATTTAGCAACACGGTAATCACTGGAGATGCTAATGTGAAGTTGTTCACATAGAGTGATGGTGGCAATGTCCAAGGGAAATCTACAAAAAAAGAGACAGCTAATAATTTGGAACTCTAATAATAAAAATAAAGTTACGGTATCTTTCTAAAGTATACCATTTATTTAAAATAAGTCCCTTGTGTGAAATGTCTTATAAAATTTGATTTGTTTCTAAAATTTTATTCATTCTTCCAAATGCATTCCAAAATTGCCAAGTTTAGACGTACAGAAATTTGTGACACTAAGTTTAAAATATTGAATTTCTCTCCATTAATTCATATACCCATATAATATGTTCATAAAGGCAAATGACGTATTGTTGGTGCTTGATTTTAGTTTAGGCTGTATTTTAAAAACAAAACAAAATAACATGGGTTGACATGTTTTCCTAATTGTTTTGTGTGCTGATTTAAATACGCTGCTCCATGTATGGTATTCCAACTGACATAACTTTCTCCAGAATTCTGTCTGTCATTCTTCCAATTAGCAAAGCCCTGCAGATGTATATCTTGGGCTTTAACAAGGAAATTTTTGATGTATTTAAATTATGATGTACAAAGTAACTTCTTCTTAATTAAAGAAGAAATTCCATTTTGAGGCTGTTTGAAGTGCTATTAAAGTGTATGGTTGAAAGCTTCCTGTTAAGATGAATCTGCCCTCTGCATTTAGTGAAAGGGCTATGGAGTACTTGGGCTGGAGAAGTGAGAAAAACAGCCAAGAAAGGATGCTGAATACTACTGAGATAAAAGAATAAAATTTGGTTTTAAGGGGATTGTGTCTAGGATACTAGATTGCATATCAGTAGATATTTAAACACAGCTCTGTCAGCAATAATTTTTTCTTCATAATAATCTGGAAAGGATAAAAGTTAAGTTTAAGACTGAGGATGAGGGAATTAAATGTGAAAATTCAATGTGATGAATGCTATCTGACATGGTGATTCTAGGGTATGCACAGGAGAAATTCCATTTTATATGTGTCTTGTAAAAAACACTTTAAACAAATAAAAATAGATCGGTATATGGTCCTCTTGAGAGACAGACAGACACACACACACACACGCACATACACACATGCATAAAATCCCCAAACAAAAGTTGAGTTATTAAGTACATATGTGATTCTAGTTAAGATGCAACAAATATAATTTCCCCCTTTTCTCTAAATTTATCTTGCATATTCCAAATAAAGCATCAAACAAGTGCCTTGGAAGTGTCTTCTCAAGTTTAAAAAACTCTTAATGCAGACAAAAAGTTGTAGCTGACAGTACTTATGGTTTGATAACAACAGTTTTAAAACATGGTTGGCTTGCTAATTAGAATGAACATGAAACAGAAAGACTTGCACAATTCAGGGAAAATAGTATATACGGAATGCTAAAATACGGAGTGCTCTCAACTAAAATATATATATATATATATATATATATATAATATCTTACACGAGCCACAACTGGATCCACAATCAAAGACCATGGAAGCAGCAGTCAAGAAATTGAACGACTTATTGCATTGGGCAAATCTGCAAAAGACTTCTTTAAAGTGTTAAAAATCAAACATATCACTTTGAGGACTAAGATGCTCCTGACACAAGCCATGGTGTTTTCGATCACCTTATATGCATGTAAAAGCTGGACAATGAATAAGGAAGACCAAAGAAGAATTGATGCCTTTGAATTACAGTGTTGTCAAAGAATATTGAATATACCATGAACTGCCAGAAGAACGAATAGATCCATCTTGAAAGAAGTGCAGCCAGAATGCTCTTTGGAGGCAAAGATGGAGAGACTTCAACTCATGTACTTTGGACATATTATTAGGAAGAATCAGTCCCTGAAGAAGGACATTATGCTTGGTGAAGTAAAGGGTCAGCAAGAAAGAGGAAGACCCTTGATGAGATGTATTGACACAGTGGCTCAAACATAACAGTGGTTGTGATGATGGCGCAGGACTGGGCAGTGTTTCTTTCTGTTATACGTAAAGTCACTATGAGCTGGAACCAACTTGACAGCACCTAACAACAAATATGTGTGTGTGTGTATTTATTTATATTCAGTGAGATGAATTGACACAATAGCTGCAACAATGTGCTGAAACCTACCAACAATCATGAAAATGGTGCAGGACTAGGCAGCGTTTTATTCTGTTATACATAATGTCGCCATGAGTTGGAGCTGACTCAACAACAACTAACAACAATAACAAAAATATATGTATTCACCCATCTAGCATTCCAGATATTACTGTACTATATTGATGTAAATTTTCCTGTTGTCTAATGATTTATTAATAGCAAGTTAGAGAAGTTTGTTCATTAAATATTTCAACATGCTGATAATGTATTCTGGTCAGCATAAGGAGCAAATACACCTAAAGCCATTTAGCCACTGATGAATATCTGCCTATCATTAAATTTACATCATTATTTTCCCAAATACCTGACTGTAACTCTTGATCTTTTATAACAGCCTAAGAATATTGTAAATTCAATAGATTCTTCTAAAAATTACATAAAATATATGTTAATATGATTATAGTTTAAATATTTTTCTCTGTCTTTAGAGGTACTATTTTCCTTAATATCTAATTGCATAAATTATCTCAGAATGGGAGAAATATTATAAAATTACACTATAAACAGCTTCTTGTCTTATGCATTTAGAAGAATAATGGATAAGTTAGTAATATAAAATAGAAAATCTCTGTTATGCATACGCTTAGATACCAATGTTAATATAAGGTAGCCTTGGGAGACAAATGCATCACTAAATTGTAAAATTTTTACAAAATTATAGCATTATTCAATATTTATTGTAATTTTTAGTTAGAATATTAAAATGATTTTGGTAGTAAAACAAAATGTTTGCTACTGAAATATTAAGATACTCACTTCTTTACAACCTAGTCTTATGATCTCTTTTCTTGCCTCATATACGAGTTACCCTTCACATTTTAGTCATGTCTTACTTGACTGATCATCCAAATGATATCACTACATAGCTTATGGGGAAAAAAATCCCTTCTTTTATTGAATAAGCCCAATTCATTGCCATTGTGGTAGAACCCTCAAAAATGGACATGATGCCTTACTGGGTTCATCCAAGGCATTAAGTCTGGGATTATTGCGATATGAATTTCTTATACTAATTGAAAACATTCCATTTTATTTTAGAAGAATAAAAAGCAAATGGGATGGATGAAACTCATAAGATGTGCAAGGTATAAACACAGAGTTAATGAGTACAGCATGGGTATATTAAACATGGAAAGAAATGTATAGAAGGAAGAAGAGATAGTTAATACTTTATATATATGTATATAAAACAATTGAGGCATTCAATATCCACACGGCCTTAATTTAGCAACCCATTGGTGACACTTATTTTAAACACTGCTTGTCCTCTACTCAAAGACACAAATAAAATTAATGGCTATTTAAAAGCATCCTTGTCCCTGTTCTTTCTGATACAGCAAGTCTGTGTCATTGGCTCAGGGAACTTTATGTCTCTGACACAGTTTGCTTACCCTCAACACTGGTCCCTGTAACAACACTATTAGTGAAAAAGGCTGATGTGGCCTATAGATGAGACATACAAACATCGCATACCCAGGATCAGATAGTGTGGTCCTCCTATCTGCTTATATCCTATCTTAAGTGCATTTACTTACTCCATCTTTGCCATTGGCTCTTAAATTGATTAAATAAATAGTCTGTTTGATTCAAACACTTTAATTTAGTCTGTGAGCCTTTCTGTTCCTTGACAGTAATATCTAAGAGTAATTTTCCTGGTACTATACTTGGAGGCTACCATTAGTTAAATCAAAGTAATTTCCCGTACAACAGCTATCTAGATGTATGAGGCAGAGCTCTTATCTCTAAACAGCTTACATGCATCCTTGTAAATAGTTCAAGCTTTTAATTCACCTTTCTTGCAAACTTACCTACTCAAGAAAAGCTGATATATTCCTATCCTTCATTAAGGCTAGTGATTTCTTGCCAGGACTTGGCATAGTTAAAATTTGATCAAGACAGTCTTTGGGTAGCCCAACAGCAAAGGCATTTTTTCCTAAAAAAAAAAAGAAAAAGAAAAGACTTTAGGGTAATCCAACGTGGCCTTTCTCCCTTGATGGACTGTAATGTGTGCGTGTGTGTGTGTGTGTGCATGTGTATATATATGTATATAGTATATATGCAAGTATATACATGCTTGTATATCTATATGTATATATATATATATTTTAATGACTAGGCAGAAGGTTTATCAACTTCAGAAAGATGGAAAACTGACACTTTTCTCTAGATTATTCTGCTGGTCTGATTACTGACCATTTTATGTAGCATTTAAGGGCAGATTTGAACTGCCAACCTTTTGGTTAGCAGCTGAGCTCTTAAACACTGAGCCACCAGGATTCCCTAAGAAAAGAGTAGCATGAAATATGTAAAGTGTTGAAGGAATAAAACCACCAAACTAAAATTCTATATCCAGTGAAATTATCCTTCAAAAGTGATTGTTGTTAAACAATCAGACTTTTTCAAACACTGGGTGAATTCATTGCCAGCAGGCCTGCTCTGTAAGAAATATTAAAACAACTTCTCTGGGGAGAAGTATATATGTCATAAAATAGGATCTAAATAAAGAAAGGAAGAGTGTCAGACAAGAAATAATGAAAGCAAAATAAAATCTTGCATTTTTTTATTCTTAATTGATCTAAAAGATAACTATTTAAAGTCATAATAACATCAGTGTATTGGGTTGTTATAATATGGCTATGTGAAATGAATGACAACAAAGCTATAAAGGAAGGAAGGGAGAGAGGGATTAAGAATACCTTGTTATAAGGTATCTCTGCACTGCATGTGATGTGGAATAGTGTTATCTGAAGGTAGACTTGAACTAGTTAGAAATGTATATTGGAAACTCTAAAGCAAACAAAAATTTTTTGGGTAATTAATATTCTAAGAGAGGTGATAAAATTGAATCATAAAATGCTCAGTTAAAACCAGGTAATGCAGAAATGAGTGGGAAAAGAAAATAAACAAATGCAATGAATTGAAAAAAGTTACAAACATAGTAGATATTAATCCAAATATATCAATAATTGCTTTAAATGTGAATGGTATAAAACTACAGAATGATTGGCAGAGAGGATCAAAAAACAAAAACAAACCAAAAATAAATAAATAAAATTTAAAAAGACACCTGACTATATATAGCCACAAGAATCTCATCTTACCTTAAATATAAAGATTCAGATAATTTAAAAGTAAAAGGATAGAGAAAGGTCTACAAAGCTAGTCCAAAGAAAGCTACAGTAGATATATTACTTTCAGACAAAGCATATTTCAGCACAAGCAAAATTATAAGGGGTAAAGTGGGGTACTGCATAATGATAAGGGGTCAATTCTACAAAAAGACAGTGTACTAAACGTGTGTGCCTAACAGTGCATCAAAATATGTCAAGTGAAAACCGACAGAACTCAAAGAAGAAATATACAAATGCACTATTACAGATGTAGACTTCAACACCTTTCTAGCAGTAATACATTAATCAGGCAGAAAAATCAGTAAGGATATAGTTAACCTGAAGGGCACTATGAATCACCTTGCTCTAATTGACATTTATGTAGTACTCCATTCAACAAGAGTAGACTACAAATTCTTCTCAAGCACATAGCATATTTACCAAGATAGACCACGTTCTGCACCAAAAACAAACAAATAAACAAACAACAATGAAACAAAATTTAAAAATAGAGAAATGTAAAGTAAATTCTCAAACCACAACAGAATTAAATAAAATATAAAAAACAGACACCTGGAAAATTTACAATTATTTGTAAATAAGCACAGTACTAAATAACACATAGATCAAAGAAAATGTCTCAAGAGAAATTAAAAAATAAGCTGAACAAAATGAAAATGAAGAGACCACTTATTGCAATTTGTGAATGCAGCAAAAACAGTGCTTAGAGGGAAATTTATAGTATTTAATGCATATACTAGAAAATAAGAAAATTAAAACCAAAACAAACCCACTGCCCTCTAGTGGATTCCAGCTCATAGCAGCTCTGTAGGATAGAGTAGAAATGCCCCATAGGGTTTCCTAGGCTGTAATCTTTACAGAAGAAGATCCTGAGGAATGGCTGCTGGGTTCCAACAGCTGAACTTTTCTTTAGCAATCGAGTGCTTTAACCACTGCACTGCCAGGGCTTCTGCAGAAAATAAGAAAGATATACAATCAATAACCTAAGCTTCTGCCTTTGGAAAGTAGAGAAGAAATATCCATTTAAGCCTAAAACAAGCAGAAGAAAAGAAATAATTATTAGTATCTCTTCTTACATGAGACTTACATTCTCAACTGATGAAATAGACAATAGAAAATATGAGCCAGGCATGCAAAAGTCGGTGCTGAGCCTTGAAGCAGAGAAAAGAACTGATCCGCAGGTCTCCTGTAGGAAGTGAGCTTGGGTAGCCAAGGAAAGATGGTGGACCTCTGGGTGCAAGTGAGTGAAGCGGGGAGGTAATGTTGGTGAGGTAGCCTATATTTTTTTAGGCCAAACTAATAAGCTGGGGTTTGTTTTTAAGTGGAATGGGATGTTTTTAGAGAACTTTATACAGAAGAGTTTCATGATTTGTTTTTAAAAGCTCACTTTGTTGGATATGTATTTTAGAATGAAAGCAGACATCTTCACACTGTATAAATCCACTCAGGATCTTCCAAAATTTATGTTGGCCATTCTCAAGGAAGAGAATCAGAGATTTGGGAACATACTGATTTATGATAATTTTTATAAAACCTCTTATAACATGAAATGAATGCCATATGTATTTATCTAGATATTAATATGTGCATTCATTTTGAAATTGAATCTAGACAGCTTTATGAAATCTGTAAAATAGTAATTCTGAAATCTTACTTGCTCTTAATATAAATGCTTAATCATAAATCTAAATTGTAATTTAGATGTCATTTATTCCACTCCAATGGAAAGTAGGAGAATTCTTTCATTATGATTCCATTTCATTGCTTGAAAATGCTATCAGTTTTCTTTTATCAAAACACCCAAACTCTCTTTTTTTAAGCTTAAGCTAAGTTATAACTGAGCGAATAACATACACAGATAGGCTAGGTTTAGCCACTCATTTTTTCTACTTTTCCTACTAATTTAACTTGAAAGCTTAATTAGTGGGTCTCATGCAGATCTCGAAATTATAGCTTAAAAGGATATCCTGTGAATTCTAGGTAGACTTGTACAGTGCTTCTCAAATGATAAGGTGCATGCGATTCATTTGGGGATCTTTTTAAAATTCAGATACTGTTCAGTAGTTTTGTGGTGAGGCCTTCGATTATGCACTTCTAACAAGTTTTGTGACGATGCAGAAGCTGCCGTTCCATGGACCAGCTCTGAGTAGCAAGAGTCTAAGCTTTCTCACCAAAGAAAATCTCCTAGGTGGTTATTTATTTACTTAAGATATTGATATCTGAGTCTCACCCAAGACCAATTAAATCAGAATTTCTGGGTTGGAGTGTGGGCATAAATATTTCTCAGAAGTTTATAGTTGATTCTAATGTGTAGACAAGGTTGAAAGTTATTGCTCTGGAGCATGTAAGCCATTAAAAAAATCCTTATTTAGAGCTAAAATAACATAGGTAGTAGGACTTATAGATATACAGTTCTGTTAATATACTGGGCAAAATCAGAAAACAATTTTCTATTTTCGATCCTGACTTATTTTTGAGCAGATACTGATAGAATCGCAAATGTACTAATTTATACTGACTTGCATGGCAGCTTTGTGATAATTGGGCCATTGATGAGGCAGGCCATTAAATTCATTTTCACTCAAGGCTGAAACAAGGGTTTGAAGGGAAGTCTCCAGAGATGAAAAATGAATGTGTGAGGACATTTATATTCATATATTGAGTGAATTAATTCATTTTCTCTATAAATAGTTTTGAGATAACATGCACTCAAAAGACTATAAATAGAAACAATTTTTTAAGAGTGAAAAAAATTTGAGATCCACAGGCAATTGGAGAGTCATTTCAGAAGTATACAAATTCCTATATTGACTACTAATAATAACTACTTAGTGAGTCATTTGCTATGTTCCAGGTTTTATATATATATATATATATATATATATATTACTTTTCACATCTATCTGCATCTATTTCCCCCATTTATCTGAGGAAGAAATTGAGATTCAGAGAAATTAAATAACTTTTCAAAGTTTTCATAATTAGTATGTCACAGAGAGACAATATTTAACCTACTTATCTGTCTCCAAAATGGATGCATTTTCTTGACCTGCTCATCAAGTCCAGAGCTATTTGAAATGACAACTAGTCAATGTGTTAATTCATACCCAGAATGCTCATGGAAAACAAACTGCAACACATAAAAAACCGAAAAAACAAATCTGTTGCCCTTGAGTTGATTCAGACTCATAGTGGTCCTATAGTATAGAGTAGAACTGCTACATACAGTTTCCAAGAAGCATCTGGTGGATTCAAAGGGCCGACCTTTTGGTTAGCAGCCATAGTTCTTAACCACTGCAACACCAGGGTTCTCCGAAACACATACATAGAGAACACTAAAAAAATCACTATGCTGTGTTTTTATCAAAATAATATATATATACAGAGTGTGGGCCAACATGGTGCTATAGACAGAAGCACTATGCCATTCCTCCACAGCAAACACTCAAAAAACTTAAGTAAAATGGAGACAAACGTCAATCTTGGAACCCTAAATATTAAATGGAGAGATAAAGAACTCAACCAAGTATCAAATGGAATAAGCCTTCAATTTGAGAGAAAACAACAGATTCAAGACCAAATCAGCCAGATACCAACCTAGGTAATGAACTCTGAAGGATTAATCAAAACTAAAAGATTTACAACAGGAAACCATAGAGGTTAATCTCTAAATGACAACAACGTCAGAACAATAAAAGAGAGAATAAATGGGGTAGGTATAGAACTTTCTAATGGAAAGGAAAGCAAGGCAATGTCAAGTAATAATAGACTGGTTCAAACTTAGGAAGATAAGGGTAAATTTCAAGGTAACCACAAAGGAAGTTAACAAACCTACTCATCAAAATAAAGAAGAAAAACAAAAAGTCTCAGTAAAAATAAAATCTACAAAAACAAAAGAAATGAAAAAAATCCACAAACAAAAAGAGTACAGCACAGGAGAATAAGAGGGACAAAGAAAATGTCAGCACCACAAAAAACAAAACAAAACAAAAAAAACACTACAAAACGACAGCAATAAATTCACACCTATCAATAACTACACTGAATGTAAATGGCCTAAATGCACCCATAAAGAGACAGTGAGTGACAGAACCAATTAAAAAAACATAATTTTATTAAAAATCAAAGGATGGAAAAAATATATATCAAGCAAACAGCTATCGAAAAAGCAGGAGTGGCAATACTAATCTCAGATAAAGTAGACTTTAAAACAAAATTCACCATAAAAGTGAAAGAAAGGCATTCTATCATGATTAAAGGATGATCCAACATGAAGACATAACCATAATAAATACCTACGCACCCAATGACAGGGCTCCAAAATACATTAAACAAACTCTAACAGCACTGAAAAGAGAAACTGACAGTTCCACAATAATAGTAGGAGACTTCAACACATCATTCGTGGTAAAGGACAGGATATCTAGAAAAAAACTCAAGAAAGATACAGAAGAGCTAAAGGACACAATCGGCCAACTTGACCTCATAGACATATATAGAACACTCCACCCAACAGCTGCAAAGTACACATTCTTTTCCAACACACATGGAACATTCTCCAGAATAGACCATATCTTAGACAACAGAGCAACCCTCAACAAAATCCAAATCACTGAGATAATATAAAGTATCTTCTCTGATCACAAAGCCATCAAAGTAGAAATTAACAACAGGAAGAGCAAGGAAAAAAAAATCGACTACATGGCAACTGAATATCATCCTGCTTAAAAACCACTGGGTAATAGAAGAAATCAAAGATGGTATCAAAAAATTCCTAGAATCAAGTGAGAATGAAAATACATCACACCAAAACGTCTGGGACACAGCAAAGGCAGTCCTCAGATGTTACTTTATAGCAATAAATGCAAACATCAAAAAGAAGGAGGGGATAAAATCAAAACATTAGCTACACAATTTGAACAAATAGAAAGAAAACAGCAAAAGAAGCCCACAGCCACCAGAAAAAAGGAAATAATAAAGATCAAAGTAGAAGTAAATGACATAGAGAATAGAAAAACAATTGAAAGAATGAACAAAACCAAAAGTTAGTTCTTTGAAAGGATCAACAAAATCAACAAACCCCTGGCCAAACTGGCAAGAGAAAAAGAGGAGAGGATGCAAATAACCCAAATAAGAAAAGAAATGCGGAACATTACAACAGAAACAAAAAGCATCATAACAGAGTACTGTGAAAAACTATACTCCAACAAACTTGTAAACCTAGAAGAAATAGACAAATTTCTAGAAACTTGCTTCCTACCCAAACTAACACAAAATGGTGTTGAAAATCTGAACAGACCCATAACAAGAGAAGAGATTGAAAAGGTAATAAAAAAAAAACTTCCAACAACAACAAAAAACTTCTGGCCCAGATGGCTTCACTGGTAAGTTCTACTAAACATTCAGAGAAGAGCTTACACCAGTACTACTCAAATTATTTCAGAACATAGAAAAGGAAGAGATAACTTCCAAATTCATTTTATGAAGAACGCATACCCTAGTACCAAAACCAGACAAAGACAGCACAAAAAAAAAAAAAAAAAAAAAAATCATAGAGGAACATCTCTCATGAATATACATGTAAAAATTCTCAACAAAATTCTAGCTAATAGAATTCAGCATCATATATAAAAAAATAATACACCATGACCAAGTGGGTTTCATAACAGGTATGCAAGGATGGTTCAACTCTAGACAACCAATCAAAGTAAATCCACCATATAAATAAAAGGAAAGAAAAGAGTCACATGATCATCTCAACAGATGCAGAAAAGGCATCCAACAAAGCCCAACACTCAATCCTGATTAAAAAACTCTCAATAAAATAGGTATAGAGGGGAAATTCCTCAACACAATAAAGAGTGTCTATACAAAACCAACAACCAAAATCAATTTTAATGGAGAAAGGCTGAAAACATTCCCCTTGAGAATAGGAACAAGACTAGGATGCTCTTTATCACCACTCCTGTTTACCCTTGTGCTGGAAATCCTAGCTAGGGCAATAAAGCAAGAAAAAGAAATAAAGGGCATCCAAAGTGGTAAGGAATAAGTAAAACTATCCCTATTTGTGGATGATATGATACTATACATAGAAAACAGAAAAGATTCCAAGAGAAAATTACTGGAACTAACAGAAAGATTCAGCAGAGTAGCAACATGCAAGATAAACATACAAAAATCAGTTGTATTACAATAGACTAATAAAGAGAATGACAAAAAGGAAATCAGGAAAACAATACCATTTATAATAGTCCCTAAAAAAATAAAATACATAGTAATAAATCTAACCAGGGATGTAAAAGACCTATACTAAAAGAACTACGAAACACTACTGCAAGAAACCCAAAGGGATCTACATAAATGGAAAAACATACCATGCTCATGGATAGGTAGACTCAACATTGTGAAAATGTCAATTCTACCCAAAGCAAGCTACAAATACAATGCAATCCCTATCCAAATACCAACATAATTCTTTAAGGAGATGGAAAAACTAATCATTAAGTTTATATGGAAAGGGAAGAGGCCCCGGATTAGTAAAGCACTATTGAAGAAGAAGAATAAAGTAGGAGAACTTGTACTACCTGACCTCAGAACCTACTATACAGCTACAGTAGTTAAAAAAGTCTGGTTCTGGTACAACGACAGATACACTGACCAATGGAACAGAATTGAGAACCCAGATGTACGTTCATCCATCTACAGTCACCTGATCTTCAACAAGGGCTCCAAGTCCATCAAATGGGGAAAAGACAGTCTTTTTAACAAATTGTTCTGGCAAAACCGGAAGTTCATCTGCAAAAAAAAATGTAACAGGACCCATACCTCACACCATACACAGAAACTAATTCAAAATGGATCAAAGACCTAAATATAAAATAAAACAACAATAAAGATCTTAGAAGAAAAATAGGATCAGTGCTAGATGCCCTAATACATGGCATTAACAGAATACAAAACACAAAACCACAATGAGATACCATCTCACCCTGGCATTACTGGCACAAATTAAAAAAACAGAACAACAAATGTTGAACAGGCTGTGGGAGATTGGAAATCTTATGCTCTGCTGGTGGGAATGTAAAATGGTACAACCATTTTGGAAAATGATATGGCGCTTCTTTAGAAAGCTAGAAATAGAAATACCATATGACCCAGCAATCCTACTCCTAGGAATATAGCCTAGAGAAATAAGAGCCATCACACAAATAGACATATGCACACTCATGTTTGCTGTAGCATTGTTCATAATAGCAAAAAGATGGAAACAACCTAGATGCCCATCAACAAATGAATGGATAAATAAACTATGGTACATACACACAACGAAGTACTATGCAACGATAAAGAACAATGATGAATCTGCGAAGCATCTCACAGCATGGATGAATCTGGGGGGCATTATGCTGAGTGAAATAAATCAATCACAAAAGGACAAATATTGTATGAGATGACTACTATCAAAATTCATGAAAATGTTATACATAAAAAGAAACAATCTTTGTTGGTTACAAAGAGTGGGAGGGGTGGGGGGAATACTAAATAGACAATAGATAAGTGGTAACCTTGGTGAAGGATAAGACAGTACACAATACTGGGGAAGCCAGCACAACTTGTCCAAGGCAAAGTCATGGAAGCTCTATAGACACATCCAAACTCCCTGAGGGATCCAATTCCTGGACTGAGGACTATGGAGACCGTGGTCTCAGGGAACTTCTAACTCAATTGGCATAACATAGTTCCTAAAGAAAATCGTTACATTCTACTTTGATGAGTAGTGTCTGAAGTCTTAAGAGATTGTAAGCTGCCACGTAAGGTGCTCCACTGATGTCACGCCATCTGGAGCAAGGGAGATTGAAGAAAACTGAAGACACAAGGGAAAGATTAGTCGAAAGGACTAATGGACCACAACTATCACAGCCTCCACCAGACTGAGTCCAGCACAAGTAGATGGTGCCCGGCTACCACCACAAACTCCTCTGACAGGGATCACAACAGATGGTCCTGGACAGAGCTGGAGAAAAGTGTAGAACAAAATTCTAACTCACGAAAAAAAGACCACACTTACTAACCTGAGAAAGACTGGAGAAACCTCAAAAGTATGGCCCCTGGACACCCTTTTAGCTCAGTGATGAAGTCACTCCTGAGGTTCACCCTTCAGCCAAAGATTAGACAGGCCCATAAAACAAAAGGAGACTAAAGGGGCACAACAGTCCATGCACACTGACTAGAAAGCAGGAGGGGACAGAAAAGCTGGTAATAGGGAACCCAAGGTAGAGAGGCAGAATGCTGATATGTCGTAGGGTTGGTAACCAATGTCACAAAACAATACGTGTACTAATTGTTTAATAAGAAGCTAGTTTGTTCTGTAAACCTTCATCTAAAGTATAATACTAAAAAATACATAAATAAATAAAATAAATAATACATATATGCATGACTGCATTCTTTTTCATTGAAGTTACAAGCCTACATATATGGGCATGGTTACACACTTCATTTCAGGACCATATTGAAGTTTGTTTTGATTAGTGACTCTAAAAAATATGCATTGTCTTCCTCGTTCTATCAGTGATGCTAACTCCTGGTTTCATGTTTGACCCTGAAACATTGCCTTAAAAAATAGATTTATCCATCCATATATATATATATCGACCCACAGACCAAATCTCTTTCATATATATATTAAATTTTGTATATGTACATAATAAAATGTTAGAGAACTGCATATTTAAATATTTAAACTTTACATATAAATATCCATTTATGAAGTTTAACCATTTTATTTAAACATTTTAATTTATTATAGCATTTAAAAGTTATTTAAATTTTCAAATGTTAAAAAAAAATATTTCAATGTTAAAAACACTGTATTTGAATATTTTATCACAGAAAATTTCAACATACATAATATTAGCAAGAATAATATGATAAATCCTTACATACCCCTCATCTAATTTCCTAATTGTCAACCCATGAACAATTTTGTTTCATCTATAACCCTCTCATAATCATTTGATCTATAACTTCACACCTCAGAATATTTTGAAGAAAATTCCATCATCTATACATAACTCTAAAAGGTAATATTTTTCTACATAATCACATTACCATTATAACACCTAAATAACTTAATAATTTCTTAATATCATCAAATACTTAATGTCCAAATTTCCCCCAATTGTCTCATAATCAATCCTCCCTACCCCCACTCCCCCTTCCTTCCTTCCTTTCTTCTTTCTTAGTTTGATTGCATGGATCAGGATTTCAAAAAAGTTTAAGACATTGTGATTAAGTTGCTGTATCTACTCAGTCTCTTTCAATTCATACTTATCCCTCCATAGACTATGGAGAATTTGCTTAAAAGAGACATCAGGAAGAATGGAAAAGGATACAGACAAACCTATAAAATGTCAAAATGTCTGCTACAATTAGGAATGCCTAATTTGCAGATCCCCTAGCTGCCTGTCAGTTTGTCGTACTATGGGGGCTTGTGTGTTGCTGTAATGCTGGAAGCTATGCCACCGGTATTCAGATACCAGCAGTGTCACCCATAGCAGACAGTTTTCAGCTGAGCTTCCAAAATAAGACAGGCTAGGAAGAAGGACACGGCACTCTACTTCTGAAAAGAATTAGCCAGTGAAAACCTTATGAATATCACTGAAACATTGTCTGATATAGCGCTGGAAGCTGAGCCCCCCAGGTTGGAAGGCACTCAAAAGACAAGTGGGAAAGAGCACAATCAACACCCATGGAAGCAGCAGTCAAGAAATCAAAACATGCATTGCATAGAGCTAATCTGCTGCAAAAGACCTCTTTAAAATGTTGAAAAGCAAAGATGTCACCTTGAAAACTAAGGTGAGCCTGACTCAAGCCATGGTATTTTCAATCACATCATATGCAAGTGAAAGCTGGACAATGAATAAGGAAGACTGAAGAAGAATTGACACCTTTGAAATGTGGTGTTGGTGAAGAATAGTGAATATACCATGGACTGCCAAAACAATGAACAAATCTGTCTCAGAAGAAGTGCAACCAGAATGCTCCTTAGAAGCAAGGACGGCGAGACTATATCTCACATACTTTAGACATGTTATCGGGAGAAATCATTCCCTGGAGAAGGACATCATGCTTGGTAAAGTACAGGGACAGCGGAAAAGAGGAAGACCCTCAATGAGATGGATTGACACAGTGGCTGCAGCAATGGGCTCAAGCATAACAATGATTGTAAGCGTGGCACGAGACCTGGCAGCGTTTCCTTCTGTGGTACATAGGATTGTTGTGTGTCGAAACCGACTCGATGGCATCTAACAACAACAACAGAGATTAAGCAAATGGCCTAACATGAGCAAACTAGTAAAGGTAGGACTGGGATTTGAATCAAATATACATTTTTAAAATTTCCAACCCATATACTTACAGTGTCTACCACTTTCAATATCTTTGATTAATTGAATAAACACATGTTATAGTACGATTTTATTTGAATTTATTTTTGGTAATTATTTTTAATAGAAAATATTTCTGAGTTATTTTTTGAATATAAATTAAATCTAAACTTATTTCAGAATAATGACAATTATAATTATTAGCATTATGATACTGTGGAAAAGGTCTTTCAAATGCTACCAAATCACGTCATCAAATTTTTTGATGTGTAACTAAGGATTAAAATGCTCAAAAGAAAAATAAAAGCAAGATTTCGAGTCAAACAGACCAAATTTGGAATTTCAGCTTTACCACCTATTAGCTATCTGTCTTAAAATATTATACAGGGATATATGATACAACATGTTGATGTTATAAATGATAACAATAATATTAAATGGCTAATATTTTAGAGATACTCTCTGAATAGCCATCATATTTCCAGTTCCTTTTGTAATTTTGTTAAAAAGAAATGAAAGTTGACTCTTAATTTTTTGCAGGCATATCTAATGAAGAACAAATAATTTGTTTTAATTTTTAAAACAGATCAGTTAACAAATTTATATCCTGTTATTCTCCTAGATGCTATGGGGGCGGTTGATATTAGTAAAGAAATGTGTCCTATATGTAACTGAAAACTGGAACTGAGGTTCATAATTTTATAAAGATAGTACCAAATAAAGACATTTTGAACATTGCATTTTGAACAAAGTTGTTTTTGCCAGTAAGGTGATTCTTAAAATGACCTCATTTGAGACTCACGACTCTTTTATACTCTTGGAATAATTAAGAAGACTTTTGTATAAAGATCAAAATGGAGGGCAAAAGTATCTATTATTTGAGGCAAGAATCAAGTATTCCATTGAAGATCAATGGTCACTTGTCATCTGAAGCGTTTTTAGGGCTTCTGTGGTGGAAATATCCACTAAAGTTTGATTTTCTGTTATCATTAACCATTGTTTGTTCTAAAGTCAATGAAAACAGAATAGTACAATTTTCAAATCTTGAAGCTAATAATAAAAAAAAGTAATAGTCAAGTCTGGAATCATGCTACAAAAAACATAGAGCAGATCATCAGCTCCAAGGAAGAATGAATTCCACAAATCTCCAGTTACAAAGAGTTTTATGGAAGTTTGCATTGTTTAGTTCTAAAAGCAGAGGCACTTTCGAGGCAAAATGGCTCTTACTACTCTCTGAAAAGTCTCAATTTTGGATTTCATCTATTTAATATGATCATTTGGGGTTTTTGAGATTTAGAGTGTACAATGGGACTCTTGTTTTTCTTGGCCTAGAAAATTGACTAAATAGACATCTTGTTCAGGTGCGAGTAATGAAGAGAGATGGATTTTTTTCATGAGATAGAGTGGCTTCGAAGAAAAGTAATGGTGTTATTCCCTGAGATGGAAGAGGTTGATATTGTTCTTGTCAGTGACAGGATTGAAGTAAATTCCAAAGACTAGCTGTGTTTGATGATTTTCACCATTATGAACTTGGAAGATTGGATCCCTGATTGATAATGTATATCTTATTGTGTATGTAGTAGAGACATTTTTCCCCCAAATTGAAAAGTCGTTAGAAACTTTTTAAATTTCTTATATAACTAATATTTTTCAAAAGCATTACATCCTTTATCTAAAAACTAAGGATACATTGATATATATTTTATATATAATATGCATTATGTATAATAGGAGCCCTGGTGGCGCAGTGGTTAAGCATTCAGCTGCTAACAAAAAGTCAGCAGTTGGAATCCACCAGCCACTCCTTGGAAATCCCATGGGGCAGTTCTACTCTTTTGTACAGGGTCACTATGAGTTGGAATCGACTCAATGGCAACAGGTTTGTTTTTAATGTATAATATATAATACATATTATATATCATAAAATGTTATAGTATTTTATGAGTACTTTTCACTGTATATATATGTACATATGTATATATATATACACATATGCACATACATAGTTAAAAATATCCACAATAATATAATTCATAAATAAATACATGCAGTATTTGAAGTATTTTCTTAATTTTTTCCTGTGATAACTACTTATTTATTTACTTGCTTAATTTTAGAAAAATAGGATCATACATTACTGTTACCTACTTAATATATTATTGATAATTTCCTTATTTATGTATAAAGAGATCAACACAATAATTTCTAATGGTTTAATTGCTTTCCATAGTAAATATGTACTATAATTTATGTGACCAAGCCTTTTTGCTGGTGACTATTTGGGCTGTTTCAGTTTTTCACTATTACTAATAATGGCTCTTTTAAATCATTGGAAATAAATCTTTGCAAATTTAAAGAAGGTATCTCTTAAAATCATGAATGTATGATTGCATATTTTAAACTTAGATAATACTGACAAATGATCATATCAAAATTTGGTTTTATTCTAATTTCATTCCCTGTCACTGTGATAGGAGAAAGATGCTTACATATTGTAATTATTTTTATTTTAATCTTTTTGATTAGTGGAAAACATGAATATATTTTATTCAATATTTGTATTTTTTGCATTTATGAATTGGCCATTTGTTTTATCTATTTTTCTATTGAGGAGTTCATTTTTTTCTTAATGATTTTTAAGAGCTTCTAATTTACTGTAAGTATTAACACTTACTCAGTTTTAGGTGACAAGCAAATTTTCTTTGGGTTCCAAAGAAACCATGACTACTCCCATCATCAGTTTTTCTGCTCTATTCGAAAATACCATCAGGATATACGCATGTTATTATTACCATCACCTAAAACAAAAGCAACAAGCAAACAAGCAACAAACTTTTCTTAATTCTTAATTCTAAAACCTCGTTGCCAGCAAAATTTCTGAAGAGATTGCTATAATTATGGTCTTTATTTTCTCTCTTCTTGTTCTCTGTTGAACTCTCATAAATTTACCAAAGCTTCTCTTGAAATCTTGTCAAAGACCTGTTTTGCTATCTCTATAGAGTAAATTCTGAGTCCTTACCTTCCTTGAACTAATGTCAGCCCACCCACATGTTCAACCCCATTTTTCCTCTCAAAATTCTTAATTTTCTTCTACTTCACTCCTAGGGCCATTAGGTAGTTACTTGTATCTCCCAAACTTTTAAAATCTATTGTGCCCCAGGGTTCAATCCTTGGTCCTTTCCGCCTTTCTTTCTATACTTACTCTCAGTGATTTGACCTAATTTTGTTACTTTCAAATATATATTTTTTATGAGTCCTAAACTCTTGCCTAAAATTCATACTCATATATACAACTGCCTGCTAGACATTTCCTCTTGGATATCTCATAGGTACCTCAAATTGAAAAGATCCAAAATAGAGTTCCTGGTCTTCCTCCACAAACCTTTTCCTCATGTAGTCTCCCCATTTCTGGAAATTGCAACTCCATACTTCCGGTTGCTTAGATGAGAAATCTTGGACTCATCCTTGACACTTCCTTTTTGTCATATTTCACAAGTAATCCATCAGCGAATTTTATGGGCACAATCAACAAAATGGCACAATCAACAAAATATACACAGAATCTGGCTATACATCAGAATTTCTACTGTGATCACCTAAGCCACTAGCATCTCTTGGATGAATTCTTGCTGTAGACTTCTATCTAGCTGCCAATTTCTTCCTGGTTTGCATAAAGTCTATTCTCCACCAGGTGATCTTGTTAAAATTGCAGTATATCTGTGAGTTCCTATTTCCTGTTTTGTGAGTTACCTTCACATGTCCTTTTTAATTTCTTTATTATAATTTATTACTAATTTACAGAAATTATTTATATATATTATATACTTACTTTTTGCAGTTATTCATTTTCTTCTAATTTTCTGCTTTTCTTTAAGGTGTTTTTTGTTGGATAAAAGATTTAGATTTTTATATATTCAAAGTTATCATATTTAGTGACTTCTGCTTTTAGGGACTTGTCTAAGAAATACTTTTCCTTCACAGAAGTCATAAAGATACAGTTTTTTATTTTTGTCTTGATATTTTAAAGGTTTTTTTTCTAATTTTGAATATTTTTGAGAAAGAATCTCACTATCATATTAAAAGTCAATTACCACTCCATCAGATACTGATTAGTTTGTCCTTTCTTCACTGATTCTTATGCCACATTTGACTCGTATTAAGGTCCCATCTATATGTGTTTCCATGTACTCTGCTGTTCCTTTGATTTGTCTGTTTCTTAGCTAGTTTCAGATTTTACAATTAACCAATACATGATAGGCCAAATATCCTCTTATTTTTGTTTTGATTTAGCTTAATTTGAAGTTTATTATCTGTTAGAGTCAAATTGGGAAGTACCATAAAAATAATATGGAAATTCTGGTTGAAATTCCATTGAATTTACAAGTTAATCTGGGGTTTAGTCTACATTTTGTGGTAATTGGTTTTCTAATTCGTAAGCATAGTGTGTATTTCATTTATTCAAATCTTCTCTGTTATAACATTTATAATCTATATGTTATTGCACAATTTATCTTAAAATTTTTCTTGGGTATATGACAGATTTTTATTCTTTTCTTAATTAGATCAGTTTTTTTTCGTAACATATTTACATTGGTTCTTGCTAGTGCATAGAAACTATTGACTTTTATGTAAAGCTTTTACTGAAGTATAACATATATAAACAAAACACCCAAATCGTAAGTGTACAGATCAATGAATTTTCTCAGTGTGAATATCCCAGCACCCAAATCAAGAAACAAATCATTACAAGAACTTACCAAGTCCCCTTCTATCTACGTCTCCCAATTCCTGCACACTCTCTTTCCTCAAATAACTACTATGTTGGTTCCTAACATAAAGATCAGTTTTCCCTCATTTTCATCTTCATATAAATTAAACGATATAAGTTTTATTCTTTGTGTCTGCTCAGTAATATGCTGTTGTTGTTGGTGCGTGCCAGTCAAGTCGACTCCAGTTCATAGCAACCCTAAAGGACAGAGTAGAAGTGCCCCATAGCGTTTCCAAGGAGCAGCTGGTGAATTCTAACTGCCAACCTTTGGGTTAGCAGCCGAGCTGTTAACCACTATGCTACCCGGGCTCCTCTGGATAGTATATTAGTCATAAATTTAATTACCATCCACAAGTGTCTAGTTCTGAACTCTCTATTCTGCTCCTTTTGTCAAATTGTATGTCTTTGTGACAATTCCATGCCTTCTTAATTTTTGTACATTTGCAGTAAGTCTTAAGATTACTTAGGGTAAACCCTGAACATTTTTTTCTCTATCATTGTCTTGATTATTGTTTTAGGCTAGGTTCTCTAGAAAAGCAAAACCAGTGAAGCACATATATATATATATATATACATATATATATAGAGAGAGATATCTCAAGGAAATGGCTCAAGTGGTTGTAGAGGTGGCAAGTACCAAGTCCATGGGTAAAGCGTCAGGCTGGAGGCTTCTCCCTACTCACGTAGCTGCAAGGGCTGACAAACTCAAGATCAGCAGGTCAGACGCAGGCCTCTGGCTCACAGTTTTGGAGGCTAAAAGTCAGAAATCAAGGTTCAAGTTGTCTGCAGGGTCATGCTTTCTCTGAAGGCTTTAGGGGAGGATTCTTCCCTACCTCTTCCTAGCTTCTGGTGATTGCTGGTACTTGGAGTTTTTGTAGGTTCATCTCTCCAAACTTTGCCTCTTTCTTCACATGGCTGCTCCCTGTATCTCTGTCTCTTCTCCTCTTGTTAGAACAACACCAGTCATTAGGGCTCCCCTAATCTAGTATGATCTCATCTTAACTGAGTTATAACTGCAAAGACCCTATTTCCAAACAAAGTCACATTTACAGGTTTTGGGGATTAGGATTTGAACATATTTTTTGGGGGGCCATAATTTAACCTATAAGATTGTTTAAGGCTGAATTTGAGCTCTGTATCCTCTAACACCTTCCCTAATGATCAAGTCTTAATATTTTTAGTCTTCTTTTAAAAATGCCAATAAATATTAATAAATGAATCACAATTTAGACCTATTTCTCTTTTCTTGTGTACATGTTTCACCTCTTCTTTATGATAAAGGTGTGACAGATATTGTGCACAAATGCCACCTCTTTCCTCTCTTGTTCCATGGCAGAAATTCCAAAATGATTATGGCACCATTTCCTTATAAACTCAGATATAGCATTAGCCTTCTCTTCAACACTGACATCCAAATAGTTACTATAAATTTATCAGAGTTAGAGTATTAAATGTAACTTAATACTCACGATGGGGCTAGATTATAAACTTGCTGACATCATAGATTATATCAGTTTCATCTTTCTTTCTCAGATAGTTTTTGTTTGTTTGTTTTTGGCATGCATTTGATTGATTGATGGTGATCAATCATCAATAAAATAGCATTGCTTGAGTATCCCAACCTACAACACGTATGTTTTTGCAAAACCACGAAAATATCACAATGGATAACACTATAGGAATAGGACTGAAAATATGAATAAAACTCATTTTTTGGGGGGGAGGGAATATTTTTGGATTAAGGGTTTTTTTTGCATTCTTTTTTTTATTATACTTTAGATGAAAGTTTACAGAACAAACTACCTTCTCATTAGACAATTAGTACACATGTGGTTTGGTGACATTGGTTACTAACCCCACGACATGTCAACATCTCCCCTTCTTGACCTTGGGTTCCCTATTACGAGCTTTCCTGTCCCCTCCTGCCTTCTAGTCCTTGCACCTGGGCTGGTGTGCCCCTTTAGTCTCATTTAATAAAGCTTATTTTATAAATGAGTAATTCTGCGAAAGGCATACTTTCTCACATCCTTGCTCATTCATTTTTAACATAAAACTGTAGTGTTCTGTTCATCTGGCAGTGATAGAATTCTTTTCTCTTTCTATTAAGTAGCACACCAAAATCTCATGTCAAAACTAATCAACAAACACAATGCACAATAGATCCAGAAAAGAATTGGATGATATGGGTATGAGGCAAAATCTATTTGGCTTCTAGTCTGTTACTAAGGCTGATGTCAGACCAGGAAGGTGAATTTGTTTTAGTATAAAGAACATTAGACTTGAAGCCAGAAAAAGTGGGTTTGCAATAATATTACTTTCATTTTACAGAAGCATAAACTGAAGCTTAGAGAAGCTGTGATGCCTCAGTAATTCACGGTAGAACTGAAGTACTAATCCATTCTATGTCTCATAGATAAGCATCTTTTCTCCTATTCATTACATTCATTACTGTTTGGCCCAGCTAGGCTCTTTGTCATTTCCTATACACTGTGCTCTTTTCTGCCTTTCTTCAAACTTTGATTTCTGTCTGGAATGCCTTTACTTGTACAAATCATAGATACTGTTCACAGGTCAGTTTGCTTGTAGCTCTTATATAAGGCTTTGTATAGACCCTAAAAATATAGCTCTATTCCCTATGTTACAATATCATTTCCTCAGTATCATTATTTTAATACTTTTTGCATGTGTACTGTCTATATTGACTTACACTGTTTGTATACATCTTAGCTTTTTTATTTTAAATTCACTAAGCACCCATATGCTGGCCCATTCTTTTATGCTATCAAGCACTACATCTTTCAAGTACTAGTGGCTAGATACACCATTTGGTGTATTTGTTATCAATTGCTATGTGACAAATTGCTTCAAAACTTGGCTGCTTTAAAAAAACAAATATTATCTCACAGATTCTGTGTGTCAGAAATCTGAGAGAGACTTAGCTGAGTGGGTTCTCACTCAAAGTCTCTTATGAGGTTGCCTGGGGCTACAGTTTCAACTGCAGGCTTGACTAGGGAAGGATCCATTTCTCTGTTTACCTTCAAGGTTATTGGATGAACTTAGTTCTTTGTTGGCTTTTGGCCAAAGATCTATCCTTTGCCTCTTCTGGCCTGCTTAGCATGCAAGCTGGCTTCTTTCTGAGTAATCTGAGAGAAAGAGAGAAAACACCCAAGATGGAAGCCATAGTCTTTTAATAATTCAGTCTCAGAAGTGACATACTATCACTTCTGCCGCATGTTATTGATCACATAAACCAACTCTGGTGTGATGTGGGCAGGGACTTTACAAGGATGTGAATACCAACCAGGAGGAAGGAACATTGAAGACCATCCTAGAAGCTACTTACCTCACTGAGAAATGTGATAGGTTTGATTACAACTTATTTTGGTCTTAGTATCATTTCTAAATATATATACGTATACACATATATATGTGTTAATTTCTAGTATTTCTTTATCTTAAATATATATATTCCATAATAAACCCAAGGATGAAATACGTAAATATTATTAACAAACAAAGTCATTTGGGGGAAACACAAAATTACTATATCTTTTCACATTTTCTGAGTCTTATCTGAGGGTTAATTCATATTAGATTTATATGTGTGTTTGTGTGTGTGGGTGTGGGCATGTGTGGGTGCATGTGGGAAGGTGTGTGTATGTTTGTGTGCGTGTTCACTGAAATTTAAGACCTGTGAAATAGTGGCTCTCACTTAAAAAGATTATTATCTTAATTATACAAATTTATACAGTAGCAATCTAAAATTTTGATCGTATTTCTTGATAAATATTAAAGATGATATTAAAAGATAATAAGAATGAATTTGTTACGTACTAAGTAAGAAAGAAAATCACATTGTCACTCTTAATTGACATTGTACATAGTACTTTATTCTGTCATATAGAGGATTGCTTTTTCATTTAAAATTATTTTAAACAACTCTACTATGTTCTTTATTCATCAGTTAAGTACCTTTTTATTTAATGCAGGAAAAATACCTTAACTTTAGGGTCTTGCTTGGTGCATTAAATTACATTTGTATATGCTTCACCGAACAGTATTTTTCAATTATAATCCACATACAGTAATCATGTTTAAAATATAATTTTTTATAGTTATGACCCATCTGTGCAATACTGATAAGAAGTTCAATAAAGTAGGCTATAAAAATCAGTGCTGTTAAATGTTTATTAATTATCTAACACATTGCTTAGCTTACTGAGCACATTTAATACCCCAATACATATTTCAAGGTATATATGGAAATTTTGCACTTAGGTTTAAAGATACATTTTAAGCATTCTTTCAACTGTGTTCTCTTAATCCAAGTTTATAAGCATTGCACTTGTTTCACTTAATCTGATCTTTCATTGAGGGTACAATTTCTCTGAAGGTAAAGCAGACATTTTCTTTCTGGGAAAAAAAAATCTTAAAAGTATATTGTGCATTAAAAACCACGGAAGCATAATGGACTAAGCTGCATATGGACCACATTTCAGCATTTGCCAAAATTAGCAGTAAATTTAAGACTCATTTTAATTTTCTCAGCCATTATTTTAAATTCCAGTTGCAGCAGGAACTGATTTAATCCGTCAGTGAGGCATAAAGCATTCGGATCAAGTAGATCAGCACAAAAATGTTTTCTGATTCCTTTCCTTCTCATCTCACAAAAACCCTTTGCAGTCAAGATTAACAGTGCTTGGATTCTAAAATTATTTCTCCTTCGAAACTATACTAGTGTTCTAATTGGTGAAAAGAGCAATGAAATTGGAAGTCGAGGAACTAAGAAAGAAACCAAAAAGGTTAATTCATGTCTTTCAGTAGCCCTCTTTTTTCATTTTACTTTATGATTCCTATTTCATTTTCACCTTTGCCCCATACATCCCCTTAATATCTAACGTATAGCATTCAAAAACGCATATTTTAAAAATATCTTGCCTATGTTGAAATATTTGTTCAGAATTCTAATGTCATACTCAGGAGGAAGGAAACTAACATGCTTTTGGTTAGTTTGTTAAAATAGATGTGTATTGACTTACATTGTCTTTCTCTGTTCATATATTGTCCAGCACTAAGTTTATAAGTTGTGATATAAAAATCACTAGATGAAATCTTAATTACAAAATACCTTTCCTAGTCTAAATGCCTAAAATTCTATAATTAAGGGGTTATTTCTTTGTATCTTGATGTCTTGTCTGAACTATTTTGATGGCTTATCTACCTCTGGTTTCTTTGCCATTAATGAAAGACGTCCCTAATTTGTACATATGATCATTTATATCCTAGGCTAAAACTTTTTGGTGGCTCTTCAACTGCCTGATAGATAAAAATCAAAACTCCATTGTAAGATACACATGATTTCATATTCTCATTCCAGCTTATCTTTCCAGGCTTATCTTCATGCACCCTATACTCTCTCCCCATTCATCCATGCACCTTCTATCATGCACCCTATATTTCATCCTCATCCACTGATGTACACACCATCCACGTACCCTGTATTCCATTCCTATCTATCATGCACTCTCCATCATACACCCTATATTCTCTCCCCATTGAATTTTTCAGCATTTCCTATGCTGTCTCAGAACTTTGTGTGTTTTCTTCCACGTGCCTAGAATACCCTTATCCCAGTCTATTCTGTCAAATGTACACCTACGCATTTTATAATCTAGATAAAAATTCATAGCTTCTTTGAAAATTTCCTCATCAACTCGACTTTCTATCCTCCCCTGACCCTGCATCCCTATTCCTCCCAACATCCTTACTACTTTCCTGTGGGTCACCACAATGTATTTTAAATACCCATATTTCAGTCCCCTTCCAGTTTTAAAAGAACTCAATTATATTCATTACAATAGTTTAAATTCTTGTTAGTTATGCCTAAGTCTAAGAAGTAACTCACTTAAAAACATTATTACATCACATTATCCTACATTTATTTATTATTTACTTACAGTTGCAAAAAGGATTTAGAACAAGCTAAGCTAAGACATTGAGAGACGACTCAGGGATCGTTAGAAAACTTCCTTGAATGATGTTTTAGTTACCTAGTGCTGCTATAACATAAATACCATAAGTGAGTGACTTTAAAGAACAGAAATGTATTGTCTCATAGTTCTGGAGGGTAAAAGTCTGAACTTAGGGTCAGGATCTTTGGGTAGGTCCTTCTTTGTCTATTTCATCTACTAAAAAAAAAAAAATAGTTGCCATCCAGTTGATTCTGACTCATAGCGACCCTATAGGATAGACTAGAACTGCCCCATAGGGTTTCCAAGGAACAGCTGGTAGATTCGAACTTCTGACCTTTTGGTTAGTAGCCGAATCCTTAACCACTGCACCACCAGGGCTCCTTTCATCTACTAGTAGCTGGTTATCCTCAGAGCACTGGGGCTTGTAGATTCATCTGCCTCTATCATCAGATAGCCAGCCTGTGTCTCCACCCTGTGTCTGTATTCTTGTCTAATCTGCCTTTTTAATAACTCAGAAATGATTAAGTTCAAGACACACTCTGCATTGGTATGATATCATTAACATAACAAAGAAAACTCCATTTCCAAACAGGAGTACATTCACAGGAGTAGGGGCTAGGATTCCAACACATATTTTGGGTGACAATTCAATCCATAACAAGTGTTAAAGAGAAAACAGTCACCTCATTCTCAGCTGGGGCAAATTAGACAAGATAAAAATAAAAGAGGACTGAATTTAATTTACAAAGTCAGAGCCTTCAGTACCATGTCTGTGTCCCTGGGTGGTCCATGGATGGTGCAAATGTTCGTAGGTGGTGTGAATTGTTTTCGCTAGAATACTAGCCTAAAGGTTAGCACTTGGAATCCACCCAGTGCTACCATGCAAAAAAGGTCCAGTAATCTGCTTCCATAAAGATTACATCCAAGAAACCCCTATAGAACAGTTGTACTCTGTAACACATGGGGTTGCCGTGAGTCGGAATTGACTTGAGGGCAACCGGTTTGGTTTAGGTTTGGTGTGTGTTTGTGTGTGTGTGTGTCGGTACTGGGATCTACTGATGTTATCTGATTAAATCTTGAATATTATCTAAAACGTATCCCTTTTAACCCAAACCAGAAAACCAAATCCATTGCCGTTGAGTCAATTCCAACTCATAGGGACCATATAGGACAGAGTACAACCGCTTTATAGAGTTTTCAAGTCATAGGGTGATTATGAGTTGGAATCGACTTGACGGCAATGCGTTTTTTTTGGGGGGGTTTTAATCTTTACGGGAGCAGACTGCCACATCTTTCTCCCAAGACTGGTGGGTTTGAACCACCAGTCTTTCAGTTAGCAGCCAAGAACTTAACAACTGAGCTGCCAAAGGCTCCCCATTTTCACCAAGGGGTTTATTATCGTCCTTCCTTTTGATGGGAAGAGTACTACTATAGAATTAAAATTAATTGTCTTTCCATACTAGGTAATTTTGGAAGATTAGGAGATAAAACAATGTAAAATATGTCCAACAAAGTAATAAAGTACCATTTGAATAATATAAAAAATCATTTCTTAAAAACTTCAACTTTGTTTATGTTTTATTTATAATCAAGTGAATCACACAAAATGTATTCTTTTCCTAATATAATTATTACAAAAAAAACTTAAATTGAGAATAGGAGGCTAAATGTTTTGGGCAATACAGAACTGATGGATGACTAGAGGATAATGATAAATGAATCTCATTCTAAATTCTGTCAATGAAATAAATCACTAATGTCATAATTTTCATTAATATATTAATGTTCCACTCAACCAATATACCTCTTAGTTATCTCTTCCAGGAAAGCCAGTTCATTTTAGTCATATTTGTCTTGAACTTTATGGAACAGGAAGACTTATTAATTGTGGTCACTCCACACAGGAAAGCCTGTGATCAACATCATTTGCTGGGAACTGGCTTTTGTTTTCTAACTGCGTGGTCAGTCATCCTTGAGTAGATGAAAACATTTTTTTTCCTGCAAAATAGGTACAATTCCTGGAGAGTTTGTACCACAAAGGAGAGTTCCTATTTCCTGATACAGTGTCTAAAATGTAAACATGGAAAATACCTGGCTCATATAGAGGTGAAAATGGTCACATATAAGTGGGTGCTGTATGACTGTAAAATGAAGTATATAGAAAAATAAAAGTTCACGCTAAAACTTACACCTAAATCTTGGACAGTATTTAAAGTGGGATAAAATACCATTTAAATATTGATTTTATATAAATCAACTAATGCAACAAAGTCTAAAAATTAAATTCAAATGCAGTTTTAGGATTGCTTATAAAGAACTTCTATTGGTTTCATATGCTAGAATATCTATCTGAGTTTTTCCTATAAAACTGACAGCAATAGGAATATTTAATAATAAATGATGTATCAAATCACGTAGCTACCTTAAGCTTTCCTAACGTAATATTTATTATTTTTAAATCTTAAACTCCTTCAATTTGGTAACAAAACTTACAATAATATGTAGTTAAATAAAATCTTTTAAGTTTACGTTCATAACAAATAGGAGAATGCTCATATTTAGTATGTAGGTTTCATTATTTGTATGTATGCATGTATGTATTTAAGTTATTGATAAATATGTATTCCGCACCTACCATGTACCAGGCACTGTGCTAGGCTGAGGATACAACAATGTACAAGACAAAGTCACTGCTTTTTATTGGAAGATTGTAATATTTTATTTCATTCATGTTAAGAAGCAGTTTTTTTTTGACATTTTGATATCTCTGGATGTGGTATCTCTTTTAATCACTATTGGCCTGGAGGTAAGAGTAACCTAACTTTCATTGTCTGACAATTTTGGATAAAACTGAAAAAACACCAAAAGCAAAGCTTGCTTGAGGGTCAACAGCTTAGAAGAAAATCTCAGAGGCAATACTGCAGGATTCCTCTAAGAAATGCACCTCAACAACACTTCTAATGGCACTGAGGATGATACTGTGTTGAAAAACTCAAGCATTGATAACAATGATTTAAAAATAAAGTCAGAGAAATTGGATTCTGAATGTGAAGAAGTTTTAGGCATATATTCACCAATCTTTTTTACTTTCATTTTCCTTTTACAAGTATGCAAGTGTGTGACATATAATTAAAATCTAGGTCTAAATTCGTCTCCAAGATCTCTTTCATTAAATAGAAAATGGAATTCTAAGTGATAAAGAGGATTTTGTTAGTATAACTGGCAGCACTTCTCTAGTAGTGGTATGTTAGTTATCTATTGATTTGTAACAAGTTACTCTCAAATTTAACACCTTAAAACAACACTAAACGTTAATTATCCTCAGTCCCTACAGGTCAGAAATTAAGAAACTGCTTTGCTGGGCAGTTTTGGCTGTGTTCTCTTGTGCGATTGCAGTCATAATGTCAGTTGGGGTGGCGGTCATCTGAAAGCTTGTCTGTTACTATAAGATATATTTCCAAGGTGGCTTACTCACATGGCTGGAAAGATGGTGCTGATTGTTAGAGAAAAGTCTTACTTCCTTCCTGCATGGGCCTCTTCACAGACTGCTTGAGTATCTTCACCACATGCCCACTTTCTTCCCCCAGAATAGGCAACTCAAGAGATGGGCTCCCTGCCACTTCCACCACATTTAATTTGTTAGAACTGAGTCATTTAGTCTGACTCACACTCAAGGGGTTGAGAACTGGACTCCACATTTTGCAGGGAGGTGTGTCAGAGAACTTGTGTGCATATTGTAAAGCCACCATGTGGTAAATAAAGTAATGGAACTTCTTAGATATGATAGTGTCATGGATTCATCAAAATATGATAAATGCTAAGAATAAATCCAGCTGGGTTACAGGGATAGAGAGTGTTGTAGTTATCTAATGCTGCTATAATAGAAATACCCCAAACGGATAGTTTCAGCAAACAGAAATTTATTTTCCCACAGTTAGGAGGACGGAAGTCCAAATTCAGGGAACCTGCTCTAGGGAAAGGCTTTCTTTTCTGGCTCTGGGAGAAGGTCTTTGTCTCTTTTCAGCTTCTGGTCCTCGGTTCCTTGGCGATCTTCACGTTGTGTGGCACCTATCTTCCCCCATCTGTGCTTGCTTGCTTCTGTGCCTAATCTGCTCTTTTATATCTCAAAAGTGACTGGATTAAGACATACCCTACACTGATATGGCCTCATTAACCCATAACAATTAAAAATTATATTCCCAAATAGATTATATTCATATGTATAGGGGTTAGTATTCCAGCACATATTTTGGGTAGGCACAATTCAATCTATAACAGAGAATAACAAGGGACTGGTACTTTGCCACTTTAGGGGTGGTTGTTTTGAAGAAATTACATTTGAGCAGAGAGAGAGAGTGTTCCATGGAGAAATCTGTGGGAATAGAGTTCCTGATACAGGGAAAACCTGGTACAAATGCCTAGAAATATGACAGGGCCTGTGCGCTCGAGAAAGAGCAAGAAAGCTATAGAACTCGCTTCTGTATTTTTCTTTAGCCTTTTAAAAAATGTTTCAAATTTTAATTAACATGTGACAGATAAGCAAACAAATATTATAGCATTCTATTAATATAAAGAGTGGTTACTAACAGGAGTGATGAATCTTTCACTGATTTATTTGAAATTGTGCTTTTATGCAATTTTCTACTGGCAAAGAGTTCTGAGAGGAGCTTTCTCCAACTCTATTAGGGATAAACAAATTTAAGAATAAACATTAGTTTTACACCGTACCATCGTATACATTTTCCATAAGCAATTTTCTGAGTTTTGGAATATCTTCCCTGACCATTGCTTTTACTTCTGCCATACTTGAAATAGTATATTTTTAAATTATATTTTATAATGAATGCATGGCTGGGTTTCATTTTGATAACAACTATCAGGTTCTGCATAAATCATAAAACTGCACCCCCTCCCTCCCGCCAAAAAATAAATGAACTGGTTGAAGTTGCTGCAATCTTGAAAGGAAAGGTGACATATAGGAGCACATGCCACCATTCATTAGAACACTTAACTCTGATTTTCCTTTATGACTGAAACCAGTCACCCAATGCAGTACCACCATGTCTGTGCTGTGGGAGGGCAAAGAAGCTGGAAATTGTCCTGTGAATTTTTTTCCCTATTTGTTTAAAAATACTAATGCTCCTTATGAAGTGATAATTGCTAGAACTCTCACTTTTCCTTTCATCAAACTAATTAAACTAACCCAAATGAGAAAAAAGGAGCAAGTCAGATACCTAAATCAGGGATAATCCCTTAGGGTCCAGGCTAGGATGTAAGGCCTGTGCTTGTGAAAAGGGACTATTTCATGGACTCCATGTGAGTCTATGGTAAATTTATGGGGACATACAACACATACCATTTCCTAATTTTATGCACAATTTCTATTTACTTAAAATACTGGAAAAAACAAAAATAGTTTAAGTATCTGCACTACTTTAAACCTATACATGATCAGTTTAATCACTTGGTATTTGGTTTTTGTTTTCAATGTAGATTACAATGTGGTTATTCCCAGGTATTTACTATGCTCTTGGATATTCTGACGTAAGCTATGTAACTTAGCAATTATTTTCATATACAATAAAAGATAATAGGTATTCACCTGACATTTTATTTCTGTACAATCTTGTTTATTTTCTTCTACTAGAAATGAAATAAAATATCCATATATTGCCGTGGAACAAACTGTTTCTCATTTCCTTTATCCTCTTTAAATTTTCTGTTCTTTTTATAACAGTCCTGTTTTTATCATCTTGACTTGTCAAACCAGTTTATTTCAACGTATTTAAATAAAATATGACATTTGTCTCTCTCTATATATATATATGTAACTTTTTGTTTTAGAAGCAGTATGTCATTATTGTAGAAAATTAAGAAAATGGAGAAATATAGAAATAAATATTAAGACGAGATTAAGTGTAATATAATTTCTAAATTTCTTCAGTTGGAGCATATTAGAGCAAGGCATTGACATGATATCACATGTTTTCATAAGTTCACTCTGACTGCTGTTTGCACAGTAGAATGCAGGAGGCAAGTGTGGAAGCAGAGAGATCAGTTAGGAAGCTATTGAAGGAGTATAGACGAGAGGATATATGACTTGAAATAGAATGGTAGTAGCCAAAGTCGAGTGAAATGTCTAAATGAGATATATTTTGGAGATAGAGTCCAGAGGATTTGATAGTGGAATAGATGTAGAGTATTAGAAAAAAGAAGAGATGATAATTACGAACCTGAGCATTGAGTGAATGGTGGAGCCATTTTCAGACCTGCAGAACACAAAGTGAGAAGACTTGCACAGGGATATACATTTAGCAAACATTTGGCTGAAAAGTTTGAGATGCCTAATAAACATCTAAGTGGAGGCGTACTTTGCTAATTTAATAAACATTTGGAGTCCAGGGGACATGTTGAGACTAGAGATATAATTTTAGTTGTCTTCCATGTATTTAAAGCCATGAAAACATGACATGAGGTCACCTAAAGAGTAAGTTTTGACAGAAATGAAGAGGGATGAAGACTAAGCCCTAAAGCCCTTCAATATTTAGGGAGATAATTCAGCAAAGACCCACAAGATGGAACAGATAGTGACGCAGGAGACAAACCATAGGGACGTGGTGTTCTAGAAGCCAAGCGAAAAACCTGTTGAAGACGAAACTGCAGCTGTGATAAATAACACTGAAAAATCAAGCTGTATCTTCCCATGTCCACACGTTTTTGAAACATAATTTTTATTGCTTGAAATAATTGCTCATTATTTTCTGCACCATAATATATTTAACCAATTCCCCGAAGCTGAATATTTGCTTCCATTTATTGTTTCTGCCATTGCAATTAATATGACAATCACCTCTATAATCTTTCCGTCTGAAGAGATGAGTTCTTCAGGAGATAAAAAGTAATCTAAATTTTGTTAGAAACACAAGCAAAAAAGGGAAGAGAAAAAGAAAAAAGATAACGATGATGAGTATTCTCTACTATATTTTCTTCTTAGTTTTGACTTGATTTCGGTGACTATTTTATTACATGTATTTAAGTGCAAACTCATCTATGATTACAAAAACATTCACAAATAAAATTACTAAACCTCAATAATGGATTGCTCTTGATTTTCCCCAACCTTTATTTTTATGTAGGTTATGATATTTTGTTTATTTGGATTTAGGAATTTACATCCTCTGCTTGGGTAAATTCTTGTTTTCTACATATGCATCTCTGCCTAAAAGTCTGCTTTATAATTTTCCACAAGGATAATACAATGTACCGAGTGAAACAAATCAGACAACAGAGTGCTCTTTAAATCAAAACAAATAATTACACTATTTACCTACATAGTCACAAGCCTTTATTACTTACATAGTAATCAGTCAGGACGACGGTAAACAGAATAGGGTTTATCGTGAAATAGGTTCCCCCAAAAGGCTCTCATTCAAGGGTAGAATGTTTAGTCACCGCTACGCATGCCCCTGGATGAATCCCGGGTGAGGAAACATAGGAATAAAGGAATCCAAGGTTTATATAGACCTTAGACAGGAGGGGTTTACGTGCTGGGGTGCATAGAAAAAGGGGAAGTCGAGGAAGAAGAAAACGCCCCCTGACGTAGTGGGTTCAGGGTGTGTGACAGTCTTGTGATCATCATCCCCAGCCTTGATGGCGTCAGTGAAGAACATTCCCTCTGCTTCTGCGATCTAAGATTAGCCCTTGACAGCATGCAGTTATACAGTTATATACCTTACCACTAAGGCACTAGGGGACCTTAAAACTAAGGCACTGGGGCGGGGAACTCTACTGTCCATAGGGTACATTTTTTCAGTACAGTTTCAGTGTAAAGATCATGCAGGTGGTGGGGCACAAAACTGCTCCTGTTGCCTCTACGGATAGAAGCACAACTGACATTTTACAAACATTTGAATATCTTTACAAACGCTCATATTGACTAATTTTGTCTAGTGTAATTTCACGGAGACTTAGGACTATCAAAGTAGAAATAAATTAGGCACAAGTCTGTGTCACAAATACCGCCCTTGTTTTCTTCTCTTTCATCTTTCTTCTCATTCTACCTGTTTTCCCCCTTTCCTCCAATTCCAACGCCAGTTATTCTTTAGTCTCCCTCTAAGTCCGGGATATCTTTTGCTGTACATTTTATCTACCTATTTTCTTCTATTTGAGTCTCATTTCTTGTCACTGAGGTCACATTGCTTGAAGTGCCTGAGTGGTGGCAGAAGAAACTTTAAAAACAGGATGGAAAACTGGAAGACCTGGGGCCAGGAAAGTCTTTATTACTAACAGGTATTCTAAAGTATATGCAACAAAAGGACTCATTTGAAATGTAAATCACAAAGTGTTGAGGGCTATGGAGATCCCATCTTCTCTGAAGATTTTGTTGTGGGAAGATTTTTAATCGTGAATTAAATTTCTTGGATACGGATTTTTAAATTTTTTTCTTGTCTCAGTTTGGTAATTTTTTTATTTTGAGAAATATGTGCATTTTATCTAAGTTGTTAAATTTATGGACAAAAGTGGCTTATGTCTCTAGAAACCATAGGATGTTTTCCATTTTGCATCTGATTTTGGCAATTTGTTTCTTTTTTATTTACTAATTTTTATTTTTAAAATATTTTCACTGTGTGCTTACATAACATAAAATTCTCCATTTTAACTATTTTAAAACTTTTTGATTTTGCTTTAGATGAAAGTTTACAGAGCCAATTATTTTCTCATTAAACAATTAATACACAAATTATTTTGTGACATTGGTTGACAACCCTGCAATGTGTCAACATTCTCCCCTTCTCAACCTCAGGTTCCTCATGTCCATTTGTCCAGTTTTCCTGTCCCTTCCTGCCTTCTTGCCTTTGCTTTTGGGCTGATGTGGCCACGTAGTTGTATATGTTATTGTTTGTTTTATAGGCCTGTCTAATCTTTGTCTGAAGGGTGAACTTCAGGAGTGACTTCAGTACTGAGTTAAAAGCGTGTCCAAGGGCCATACTCTTGGGGTGTCTCCAGTTTCTGTCAGACCAGTAAGACCGGTCTTTTTTTGTGAATTTGAATTTTGTTCTATATTTTTCTCCTGCTCTGTCCAGGACCCTCTATTGTGATCCTGTAAGAACAGTCGGTGAAGATAGCTGGGCACCATCTTGTTGTTCTGGACTCAGTCTGATGGAAGCTGTGGTAGTTGTGGTCCATTAGTCCTTTGGACTAATCTTTTCCTTGTATATTTGGTTTTCTTCATTTTCCCTTGCTCCAGACAGGGTGTGACCAGTGGATGTATTTTAGCTGGCTGCTCACAGCTTTTAAGACCCCAGACACTACTCATAAAAGTAGGATGTAGATTTTTTAATAAACTATGTTACGATTTTGTTTCCTCTTGAGTCTAACTAGAGGGTTATCAACTAGAATCAACATTTAGCTTCACTGATTTTTTTTCTCTAATGTTGTCACATTTTCTATTTCTTTGACTGCTACTTTTTATTTCCTTCCTTTTGCATATTTCCCAACTTATTTGCTCTTCATTTTTTACTTTCTCAAAGAAGAAGCTTAGAAAATTGATTTTAATCTTTTTTAAAAAATAAAAATATTTAAAGTTATGGTTTTCCTCTAAGCATTGTTTTAGATGCATTACATAACTTCTGATTGTTCGAGTTTTTATTTTCATTCAATTGAAAGTAATCTCCAGTTTCCAGTGTAAGATATTCTCTGATCCAACATTGGTTGATTTCCAAATATTTGTAAATTTTTGTACAAATTTTTAAATTCATTTCTAATTTAGTTGATTTTAATTGTCATAGCAGAACATATTCTGTATGATATAAAATATTTGAAATTTATTGAGACTTATTTTATGTACACTTGAAATAATTTTGGATTTTATGGTACTTGAATATAGTGGTTAGTAGTGTTTGTAATGTTAATCAGGTAAAGTTGATTGATATTACTTAAATAATCTATAATCTTACTTCACTGTTTTTTTCTATTAGTTCTATCAATTTAAGAGAAAAGGTGGCTGAAATTTTCAATCATTATTGCTGAATTGTTCCCCCCTTTAATTTTATCAATTTTGTTTAATGTATTTTGAAGCTCTGTTATTAGCTGAAGATACATTTAGAATTGTTATGTCTTTTTGATAAGTTGATTCATTTATCATTGTGAAATATCATTTGTAATATTCCTTCTCCTGAAATCTTTCTTTATTATAAAGTCTGTCTCTTATAAACACCATTTATTTGGTTCTTGATTTTTTAAAATCTAGTCAATAATCTTTGCCTTTTAATTGGAGTATTTAGTCTACTTACATTTAAGGTAATTATTGATGTATTTGGATCTACCCTCTTGCTATTTTCTCTGTATTTATTCCATTTATTCTTTGTTTCCTTTTTTGTCTTATCCTGCTTTTTAGACTAATTGAATATTATTGTTTTATTTTATTTCCTGTAAGAGATTTTGAGATATGATTGTTGATTAATTTTTATTTTACTATTTTCTCATGGTACTATAGTATGCATCCATAACTCATCAATATCTACCTGGAAACAAAATTAAACCACTTTGCACAAAATATAATAATCTTACAACAGTGTAATCTCATTTATCACTTCCCATCATATTTATTATCATTATTATTGCTTTAAGCAGTCAATTGTCCTTTAATAAAATTAAGATGAAAGAAAATAGATTTTTAAAAATCATGTATTTTCTATTTCAAGTGATCTTTTATTCCTTTTTGTAGATCCAAATTTCCATCTGGTATCATTTCACTCAAGCCTGAAGAACTTCCTTGATGTTGCAGCATGCCTGCTTATGCAAATATTCTCAATTTACAACCTCAAAACAATATCTAAATAAGTAGTGTCCTTATATTATTAGGAATAGAAGTTGACCCAGGACCTTCCGTTTTTTTTTTTTTATAATTGTGTCCTGAGAGGTCTGGTGGAATTAAACCATTCTCTGTCCGTGGTGGCACTGGAAAAAAGATAACTTTACTCAGCTCTACTACAAATAATACTGTGGGTTGTTTGTTAAAGACAAAGTTATGCCCCCTTTCTCTTTTATTGAATAATAATACTTGTAAAGAAGGGAGATGAAGCATGGAAAGTAAAAAAAAAAAAAGAGTTGATTATATACTGTATGCAGAAATTATGCCAGGCCCTTTATCCAATGCCGCACTAGGGCTCTTTTGTTCTCACTATACACACTCTTTTTTCTACTATTTATTGTTTTCTTCTGTAATGGATACTCATTTTGTGGCTCTTTTGCTTTTCAGCTATGGATGGTAATAAATAGATATTTTTACTTTCTTTCAAATTACTGATAGCTCAAATTTTTTTATTCCATTTTTATTTTTACTGTAAACAAATAAGGCATACTGCACTTGTCATACGTAAATATGTAAAATTTATATAATAATATGTAAATATCTGCATATTGTGGTGAATTTTTTCAACTACTTGAACCACTATATTTATTAAATCTGTCAAACAAAGAGTGCTATTAAAAGCTATAGCATTAGATGACTCACAAAGGCTAATGGTTAAATTTCTTAGCTCTTGTTTAGTTATTATGTTTTAAAATCTAGAACTACAAAAATAAACATTTATTTGTAGCCACAATAACTGCCAGGTTCTGCCATGACGTCTAATCGAGTATATAATTAACTAAATAACAAGCTCACAAATATGTATTTGCATTACAATTTTTGCTAGGTGGAAGCTGTTAAAGTGCAAAGCCCCATGCTGTTGCAAAAAGTATTAATATTGAAAATCTTTTGGCACTTTTAACCTCTATTAAGAAAAACAAGTAAAAATGCGAAAATAATAATGCACTCATGAAATTTTGCTTTCTGCCAAAAAAGATTTCTGTGCTCTTTACTGAAAAGGTATGCTTTTGTTTTCAACAGTTCGTTCTCTCTACCAAAAGGAATTTCCTTTAGAAATGATTATAATAAAACAACATTCTATGTGATTTCATGTATTTTCCCATTTACTTAAAAATTCCTATTCATTAAAAAAACTTATTATTTTGGTTAGGCATGGTAATAATTGTTAGTCCATAATGAAGAGGAAAATTATTTAATAAGTAATGTGCTATCTATTGGAAAGAAAATGTTTCTTCCACAGATCCAATGGATGAAGACTATTGCTCATAAATTAGCCCCTGGATGATACATAATGTTTGAAATGCAATGGCCACTAATTTCTCAGAATAAGTTTTATTTTGCTTTTTATATTACTGAGGCAAATTACAACTCTGATGAACCATCCCATGGAACCATAAGCCAGTTTTCACCCCATACGTCAAAGAAAAACAAATTTTCTCTGTTGCTAATGATCGCTAAACTTCCTGCCAACATTCAGAATTAGTTTAGTACCTTTTTCTCCCCACAGTTCCCAGGAAAATATGAAGCTAGGGATGCTCCATCCAGGTTTCAGCCTCTTGCTTACCTTGGCTCATTGAACCAAGATTTTGCCAGCAGTCAGACATATTTCCCAAATTCCCACTTATCTAAATGCTATTCTTTTTATTACTATACAATATTTCTTTCAAATTTTATCTCCAAATTATTAAATGTCAAATATAGGATTTTGATTAGTTCCATCTGAAAGCATATCCTATAGTATCAGATCCAACACTGTGAATAATGAAATGAATTCACTTACTATTGTATCTGTGCCTATGTATACAACTTGTCTAAATGTAAAGGCACAGAGTAGATTTAAATTTTTCACGATTAAGCTTAAGATACAGAACAACCAGAATGGAAATAAAAAGAATGTTCATGCACTGTGAAGAATGTGTAGAAATTATTGAATGGGAACCGAAACTGCTGTATAAACCTTCACTGGAAACACAATAAAATGTTATTAAAACACACACACACACACACAAGACTAAGTTCTTAAGAGTCATCACTGATCAGACTATTTCATAATGGATTCAGGTCAGTAAGGAGCAAAGATAAAGAAGGGGAAAAAAAGGAAAAAGAAGGAAGGAAGGAAAAAAGAAAAGAAGGACTATGTTAAGCTGCAAAATTAGGGATGGATTAAAGGAATTATTGTCTAAAAGATAAAGAATGGACCTTGTTTTTAATTTTAAATTGACATACATAAAATTTGCTTTTTATACACGCATAGATTCTTGTAATTACCACCATAGGCAGGCAGATCCTTAATATTTTTGTCACCTTTTAATAGAAGAGATCTCTCACAACAAAAAAAATGCAGACTAATTACTAGAGAAATAATATTGCTGTTATGTGCCATTGAGTCAGTTCCGACTCATAGAGACCCTATAGGACATAGTAGAACTGCCCCCGTAGAGTTTCAAAGGAATGGCTGTTGGATTTGAACGGCCGACCTTTTGGTTAGCAGCTGAGCTCTTAATCCCTACTCCTGGTCATGATCAGATAAAAAATAGTCTTTGTCTCTCAGAGTCATCTGAAATGTCAGTTAAAATTTTAGGAATACAGAAAAATATATCATTTATTTTAATTCTGAATGTTTATTTATATTTGTTACTTTTAAAATAACTATGTTTCATATTTTTTATATTTCTCATTAGAATCTTGGCAAGTGTTCTAAGCCTACTGGGAATGTGTTAAAGAACAATTGGGAAAATACTTCTTCAAGGAAATAAGCAGAAGCGTTGCCTCTTACCTTTAGTCTTCTATCTCCAGAGTTTTTATTTTCTTTTCCTTTTTTTTTTTTTTTTTTTTAACCTGCTGACTCTAAATATTCTTACTTCTTCTTAGGTCTCCATGCATAACTTCAGTGTTTCTTCCACATGAAGATTTTTGCATCTTTTTTTCCAGCCTAGCTCCTTCTCTGAATTCAGGCTAGTATTTCCAGTTATCTCTAGGATGTCTCCCCACACATGTCTCACTCTAACAGGTTCAAACTGAGAGCCTTCTCTGCTTTTTTATTCTCTAGTGCCCTTTATAACCATCCATTGTAAGTTCTACAAAATTTGTCTCCATGGTAATTTTGGCTTCTGTCTCATCTGTTCCATTTTTCAGGACTCTCACACTAGCTCAGATTTATGTAGTGTCTCGTTTATACTAACTTCTTCCTCTCCACGCTCTATACCTTCAACCCAACTGACATTTTATTGTCAAACTTATCTTTCTAAAGTATTCTTCAGATCACATCTTGCACTTAATTGTTTCTTGTTGCCTACTGATAAATTCTAAACTCCTTAGCAGGTAGTTAAGACTCTCTATGTTTCCACTCAACATACCATTGAAATAATTTAGCAAGACAGTATCAGGGGTTTCTGTCTCTTGTACATTATAGCATATTAAGGATATATGCTCAGAGTTCTTTAGAATAACACAAAACCCAGATCTGTCCAGTTTTACATTTTATAGCTAGCTAGATAGACAGGTAGAGAGATAGAAAGTCAGTCCTAGGCCTAACTTTGTATTTCCCTCTTTCTGCTTTTCTGGCATGAATTATCTTTTTTATATTTCTCTAAATAACAAAGCTCTTGATGTATTTTCTTTATCTTTTTGTTTTGACATCTCCTAACATGCAGAAGGAAACCCTGGGGGCATAGTGGTTAAGTGTTACGCTGCTAACCAAAAGGTTGGCACCTCAAATCCACCAGGCTCTCTTTGGAAACTCTGTGGGGCAGTTCTACTCTGTCCTACAGGGTCGCTATGAGTCGGAATTGACACGATGGCAATGGGTTTTCAGGTTTACATGCAGAAATATCATGGCAACAGATTTAAACTCAGTATAAACAAGCATAGAAAAAGAAGCTCGAAAATGGAATGGATCCCCAGAAGTTTTCAAGTTCAAGCATGGATTGGACTACTATCTTGCAGGGATGTATTAGAACAAGGAATAAGGTGGTTGAACTAGATAACCTTACTTTCTTCCTTTTTAGCTCTGATATTTCAAGCCCTTTGCCTTATATTACTTTCCTTCAGACGACCTGCACTCCATGCTGGTTAATCAGTATTCCTGTAGTATATCTTGCTGTCTCTCCAATCCAGTTTCCCATCCTTAAAATTTTTGTTTTTTAGTAATCTCACTGCTTGGTTCTTCTCCCAAAGGTTTGACCATCCTTGTTCTAATGTCTACTGCCAAGTTTCTCTCTAAATCTAACTTAATTTTGAACAAAAACCTATTTGAAATAAATTAAAAAAAAAATCAGACTTTCCCACCCCCAACCAATTGGTATACGAGGGAATCAAGTCTAATATCTAAGGGATTTTAAACACTGTTTTTCATCATTTAAAAGCAAGTTTGAAAGCAGCACAAAATCTTTCGGTACTTTCTACACTAAATAATGCCTGTGCCTCTAACATGGCTTGAAGACTGCAGGAATAAATGCAGAAACCTAAAATTGCATTGGGTGAAAATTCCCTTGTTTTAGTCAGGGCTCTTGAGAGAAACAGAAGCAATGCATCCTTTGAGTACTACTTTATTTTTAATAATTCAGTTCCTCATATCTTATTAAAATTTACTTCATTTTTATCTTCCTAACTTCTTGATATGGGTGCTTAGATCACTGAATCCAAGTTTATATATATATATATATATATACACACACACATATATATGTTAAGATTATACATTGTTCTCTAAATATGGCTTTAGCTGCATCCCACAAGATTGACATGTAGCATTTTAATTATCATTAACTTCGAAATAGTTTCTAATATCTATTGTGATCCTTCTTATCCCCTGGATTATATAAATGCATATATTTAAATTTCCTTTGGTTTTTTTTTCCCCTAGTTAACTTTTTAATTATTGTTTCTAGCTCAAAGGTATGTGGTCAGAAAACACACTATCAATTCAGTTGTGAAGCTCTTTATGTGCTTGTAAATAAAGCGTATTCTTAGTTCTTGTTTTCAGAGATACATCATTATATGTACATACATATATCCATTAAGTTTCCTAATCATGTTGTTTAGATCTTCGGTTATTTCCGCATCTGTGTCTTTTTGTTCTATTAGTTAAAGAGAAAATTCTGTTAAAATTTTTATATGATTACAGATTTGTCTGTTTCTATTGTTAGTTCTACAATCTTTTGCTTTATATATTGTAAGCCCATGTTATTATCTTGCAACCAAAATTAGAGTTGTTATGTATTTCCAGTGATTTGAATCTTTCATCATTATGAAATTTACCCCTCTATTTCCGTTACTGTTGTGTGCCACTGAGTCAATTCCAACTCATAGTGACCCTATAGGACAGAGTAAAACTGCCCTATAGGATTTCCTAGGCTGTAATCTTACAGAAGCGGATCGCTAGGTCTTTTCTCCCGCAGAGCTATTGGTGGGTTCCAATAGTCTACCTTTCAGTTAGCAGCCCAGCACTTAACCGCTGTGCCACCAGGGATCCTTCCTCTATTTCTAGGAATACTTTTTTCCTTAATGTCTTTGTTGTCTTGTGTTAATATTACTGTATCAGTTTTATTTTCATTTGTCTTTACATGGCATAACTTTTTCCATCCTTTCATTTTTATCTTTTCTGTATCTTAATGTTTTGTAAATAGCAAACAGAATTTTGATGTTTTAATCAAGTATAGCAATATTTGTATTTAATTGGAGTTTTGTCAATTTATCTGTAATGTATTTACCAATATAATTGGATTTACATTGATTTTATCGAGGTCTTTCTATTTTTTACCCTTGCTGTAGGTCTCTTTGTTTACTTCTTTCCTACTTCTTTGTGTATGTCCATTCACCTAGAAATTATAGCATGAAACTTGACTTATCAAAGTGTAATAGTAATGGACACATACCCTCTTCTAAGGGCCTTAGAATTCTATTTATCACCTCCTTAATTACATGCTATAGTTGTTGTGTTTATTAATATATGTAAATGCCACTAGGTATTAGTATTTTTGCCCTTTTCTTGCTTTTTATCTTTCTTGTATTTCCGACATGCCATTTGGAATTTTTTTTTCTTCTTCTTCCTCTAGAACTCCCTTTAGATTTTCCTTTATTGCAGATTTACTGAAGACATATTTTCTGTTTTTACTTGTCTAAAAATGTATTTGTTTCACCTTTATACTTAATGAATATTTATACTGGGCATAGAATTCTAATATATCACTTACTTTCCTTCAGAAGTTTCAAGACATATCTGCATGCTCATGTCTGTCTCTCTGCATTGCACATGCAGACAGGCTGTACCTCAAAATTCCAGGCAGCCATAAGGCTGTTAGGAAGGAGGCACGTACACCCACTGGCATCAACCATCCCATAGGTGCTACATTCATCTACAATTGAGCCGGACACATGAGACACTTACACAGTGTTGACAAAGTGAAACCCATTATCATTATTTATAGAAAGCATACAGTAAACAATAACAACAGATTCTCAAAGGGGAAACCCTTACCCTTCTTCAGATTACTCATGCCCATTCTTATGTGCTGAGCAGGGATAATATCGCTCAGATCAAATGCTGTGTTCATGTCACTTCTGCCTCTGGCTACCACCATGCTGCTGGGGACATCGGGGAGGCATGCAGCCTCTGCATGGGGCACACTCAGGCCTTCTTGCTGTGCACAAAAAATGTTACAGCTGTTTTAACTCTGCTGGCAAGCCTGCTGCCTAGAGACTTCCGGCTTCGCCCCGCTGTAGGAAGATCCTTGCACAGGATCCTCCAAGGCAACCCCTGCACAGGACACACTCTGGCCTCTCCCATGCATGGGCAAGTCTTACCTCTCTTTCAGCTCCGCCGGCAAGTCTACTCCCCAAACGTGCTCGGTTCTCGCTCCAGGGGCCCAAGTTCACAGCAGCTGCCTTGCTGTGTGGGCCAGCAAGCTCACCGCTGCTGCCTCGAGGTTTCCTGCTGTCTTCAGTGTTACAGCTCTCTCTTTTCTAGGACTAGGAAGTTCTCAGTGCAGTAACTCTGGGTCCAAGGGATGCTTTCTGCTCTGGACTCTTTCTTGATGGTAGTGAGGTCCCCCTGCACCTCTGTGGGGTTGGCCTTTTATATAAGCTCACTCCTTGTCAATTTGAAGGCATGGTCCTCCCACCAGGACCACGAACTGACCAATCCCCTCAGTAGACCATAAATTCCTCAGTTTGCATAGTCCCAGCCCATCATTTTGTGGGAGTTACAAGATCATGGCTAGAAAGGCCATAAAAGAGTAATTCATTAAACCACAATATCATCTCATTATTTTCTAGTCTCCATTAAATTGGTTGATAAACTTTCAGTGTTATTGTTTCCTCTTTGAAAGCAATCAATTTCTCATTCTGCGGCTTCCTTTTAATTACTCTGTTTTGGTCTTTTGGTTCAGAAGTTTTGCTATAATGTGAATTCACCTACATTTCTCTTTTCTTTTTAAAACTTGGCATTTTCAGGGTTCTAGAATTTGTGATTGATGTCAGTCATCACTTTTGGAAAGTTCTTGGTTACTATCTCTTTATATTAGTCTACCACATCCTCTCCCTCTTCTTTTTTGGGAAATCTATCAATGTGTGTCACAGAGTTTAAAGCACTCAGATGCTAACTGGAAGGTTGGTGATTTGAACGCACCAGCTGCTCTGCAGGAGAAATATGTGGCAGTTTGCTTCCGTAAAGATTACAGCCTTGGCAGTCTCATGGGACAGTTTTACTCTGTCCTATAGGGTCATTATAGTGACCCATAGCAAACTTTAGTTGGAATCGACTCGATAGCAATGGGTTTGTTTTTGGTTATAGGGTCTCTATGAATCAGGATCGACTTGACATCTACAGGTTAGTTTTTTTTTTTTTTTGGATTGGTTATTACATGTGTGTTAGACATTTTCATCTTATTCCTTATACCACTTACTTTCTTTTCCCCATTTTCCATGCTTTTGTTTCTCCTCACACCAGTCTGAATATTTTCTTCTGACCTACCATGTACTCCATTAATTATATTTTGAGCTCTGTGTCACGACATTTGTTAAGTTCTTAATGTTAGTTATTTTTACTTTGAGTTCTAGATTTTCTATTTTGTTCTTTTCCACATACATTGTTTCTCACAAAATTATTTCCATTTTTAAAAAATCCTGCACACTTTAAGCATAGTTAATTTATGTTCTGTTAGCCACTGTCTAATAATTCTAATATATGGAGAGCCTATGAGTTTCTATCTTTTGTTTGTTGTTACTCCTGGCTTTCGTTCATGTAATTCTGAATTCCTGTGTCACTGTTTATTTTTAATTTTGTGGTACCCACTATTATTTTTTAAATTGTAGAAACAATTTGTGGTCTAGGATATTATTTTCATACACAAAAGTTTTATTTTACTTCTCTTGTGAGTCTGGAGCAGTAACAATCTAAGACCATCTTGATCCAATCTCAGGCATTAAGATAATTTGGAATTGGGTTACAGTCCTTAGGAGGGCCAGTTTACGTCTAGTTTAGCCTCATTCTAAGGTATGCCCTGTGGAGTCCCAAGCAAATTCAAGGGATTTACCTGGGCCTCCAACACTTAAATGAGCATGTTTTCCCAGTCTGTGCTCCCTCAACACCAGGAGGTTGTCAGTTGATATGCTTAGAATCACTTAGAATTAGTGACAACCCTGAGGTTAAAAAAGTTCCAGATACGGTGCTCTTATCTCTGGACTTCTATTTTCTCTGGAATTGTTTACTAATTTCTTCTTGTCTTGCCTTCAAGTAGATTCCCCTTCTCCCCTCTGTCCCAGTTTTCTAATTCTTTTCAGAAGTAATGTTGGTCTAAACCTCATCTGCAATGACCTTATTAATAAATCTTTATTGCTTTTTAAGTTAAAATATTTTTCATCAAAGAGAAATAATGCAAGTCTAAAATGGTCTTAACATTTTGGGAATATTTGAAGTTTGGGAATATTTGGGAATATCAGTCAGCCTGGGGACCAGACTTAGTAAGCCATGGATGCTCTACCACTTTTATTTCATAGTACTGCCTAGGTTTCAACATGGGACATTTGTCATTCTAAATATGCACAAATTGTCAGTACTTTGCTGCCTCTCTTTTCATAATTAGTTAAATAAGTGAATTAAAGTACTTTTTGTTTTTAAGCATTCATAGCAATAATGACTCATATTTTAATTTTACTTTTTATTTCATTACTAAACTCCTTTAACATAAAGCTTCCTCCATGTGGGAGATTCAAAAATATATAGCGTATTATAAAAGAGGAGAAATGGAATAATGGTTAGTAATATTTCATAAAAAAACATTTGAATAGACTACATTTAGATTTTTATGTATATATATTCTTACTATTTCAATTCAATTTTGCTGAAATTGAGAGATAGTAGCTATTATTTATCACCATGTAAAATATTGTAGAGTAAGATTTTCTTTTTTTCTTTTTTTTTTTTTCTTTTTTTCCTCAGAAAGTTCAGCCTTATTACTAATTTGGCTATGAAATTATTTTTAAGTCTATGTAAGTTTAGACTTTTTAAATCTCTTTAATCCGATCTATTTAAAAAATATAAGAAGTTTAAACACCATTTTCTATCATTTACAGATATATTCAACGTAGCTTCTCATCCAATTACCATAATAACTTTCACCAATATTCACTTATGGATCTTTAGGGAAAGCAAGTGTCAGTATTATCGGCTAACTATCATATATGACTTTTCTTTGGACAATCTCCAATTTGCATAAATTGTTCTTCAGAGAGACTATTTGTTACTGAAAACTTCATTATTTTAATGTTGTCAAAGCCAATAGCATATGCTTTTAGGGTTGAAAATTGCTCTTACAATTGACCTGATTTTTAAAATTACACTACACCTTAAAATAAACATTGCTAAAATTCAGCTTGGATATTAGGAGAAAATTCTAAATCTATTTCCTTTTTCAAGTAAAATAAAAAACAAAAAAATAACCCTGTATATCTAATATGATTTCCTTTTTTTAAAAACTAAAGTTCCCATTAAGGTAACAAGTGTGGATATAAGAGAAACAAATGGAATTGAAAATTGGAAGGACTAACAGAAGTTTTTGTCCTTAATTGTTTAACCTGAGGCTAAGTATGTGCTCATTGAATTGTTTTGGTTCCAAGGATGTGCGAATTGTCACCAGAAGATGATAGCAGCATTTTTGTAACTAGAGTCTGTGGCCATTAATACTTAATGTGCTCTTTGTTTGCTAAGGGTAAAATAATTAATGTCACAGTCTTTTCTCTCAAGGATATTTTCTCAAGAAGATAGACACAGTAGTAAATAGTCATAATGCAATATAGTAACTGCTATAATAGAGCTCTGATCGCAAGATGACATCACAAGACATAGTAAAGCTAAGGTCTGATTTTTTCCTGGGCTATTGGAATCTTAATTAAGGAGGTGATATTTGAATTGAGTCTTGGAGGAAATGATAGTAATAGTAAAAGGTAACATTTATGGAATGTGTTTTTTTCTGGATACATTTCAAAGAATTTTATATATGTATATAGGGAACCGGCAGAAATTCAAGCTGGATTCAGAAGAGGATGTGGAATGAGGGATATTATTGCTGATGTCGATGGATCGTGGCTGAATGCAGAGAATACCAGAAAGATGTTTACCTGTTTTATTGACCATACAAAAGCATTTGACTGTGTAGATCATAACAAATTATGGATAACATTGCAGAGAACGGGAATTCCAGAAAAATTAATTGTGCTTATGAGGAAACTGTGCATAGACCAAGAGGCAGTCATTCAAACAGAACAAAGGGTTACTGCGTTGTTTAAAATCAGGAAAGATTGTATCCTTTTACCATACTTATTCAATCTGTATGATGAGCAAATAATCCGAGAAGCTGGACTAGATGAAGAAAAATGCGGCATCAGGAATGGAGGAAGTCTCATTAACTATGTGTATTATGCAAATGATACAACCTTGCTTGCTGAAAGTAAAGAGGACTTGAAGCACTTGCTGATGAAGATCGAAGACTACAGCCTTCGGTATGGATTACACCTCAACATAAAGAAAACAAAACTCCTCACAACTGAACCAGTAAGTAACATCATGATAAATGGAGAAAATATTGAAGTTGTCAAGGATTTCATTTTACTTGGACCCACAATTAATGCCCAGGAAATCAGCAGTCAAGAAATCAAATGATGTACCGCATTGGGAAAATCTGTGGCAAAAGACCTCTTTAAAATGTTAAAAAGAAAAGATGTCGCTTTGAGAACTAAGGTGCACCTGACCCAAGCCATGGTATTTTCAATCACCTCATATGCATGCAAAAGCTGGGCAATGAATAAGGAAGACTGAAAAGAAGAGATGCCTTTAAATTATGATGTTGGTAAAGAATATTAAATATACCATGGACTTCCAGAAGAATGAACAAGTCTGTCTTGGAAGGAGGACAGCCAGAGTGCGCCTTGGAAGCGAGGACTGCGAGACTTCATCTCAAGTATTTTGGACATACTATCAGAAGGGACCAGTCCCTGGAGAAGGACATCATGCTTGGTAAGGCAGAGGGTCGGTGAAAACGAGGAAGACCGTCAACAAGATGGATTGGCACTGTGGCTGCAACAATGAGCTCAAATATAGCAACGATTGTGAGAATGATGCAAGACCAGGCGGTATTTCATTCTGTTGTATACAGGGTTGCTATGAGTCGAAACCAACTTGACAGCAGCTAATCAACAAACAAAAATATATATGTATATAGACATAGATACAATTTATCTTAACGTTTAAAAATGGAAGTAGGCACAATAATCATTCCAATTTTATTAATGAGGAGATGAAGACCAAAGGAATTAAGGAACTTGGCAAAGGTTACCCAATGGTCCTTAGGGAACATTTCAGAGGTGCCCTAGTCTATTTATACTCTTCCTTATTGATCTTCTTATTGGAAGATGTCTTCTGAGGTGGTAAAACCACTATTGTTCGAAACAGTCAAACTGCAGCTGAAAGTCCATCTTTACTTATGTGAAATTGTTTTTAAAATAGAAAATTAAATCCTCAACTTCCATTCCAATTCCAAGATTATTTTTTCTATGATTATTTGGCATGAATAGGATTATATGGAAGTGTGATTCTCAATACTACAGATGCACTTAGCACAGGTTGAAGAGTGAGATAGTTTTGTCAGCTATAAATTCTTAATTCCCTAGGATAGATCTACAAACAGACTTCAGTTGTCTTCAAAAACCTTGAAGTTGCAAGTGACCTGTATCTTTTCTATTGTCTTGAGTGAAAATGATCTAAGAAGACAAGATGCTTGTGTTTTTAGGTTAAATTTAACATGTTTCAGTCAATCAGTCCTCAATCTGGTTGCTGTTATCTAAATAAGAGATGGATAAAAATTTTCTTACTAGAGAAAGATACAACTCTTTCTAAAATGAGATAGATGGATTAGTCAAGTAGTTCATTAATCTAAATTACTCTGGCAGCTTTTTTTTTTTTCAAGAAAAGAATATTTTAATTGCACTATGGCTTACTATTTCAAATTGTCTCTGACTGATTGGATACCTAAGGCCTATGATAACAATTAAATTGATGACTTTCTAATTAGCAATTGCCAGAGGTCATCTATATGCCTGGAAGGGAAGGGAAGAGAAAAAATATATCACTAAAGTGAAAGCAAGTAATATGTGCAGTAATGCTATATCTCCAAGGAATAATCCATATTTAACATTAATGTGTTGATTCTTGCAATAAAGTTGGAGTCTTGTCTACCATGATTGCAAACCTACCAATAGGTGACATACAGAGTTAAAGAGAGAAATGACAAGAAGAACAGAGAAATATGCATGTTTTAAACTAACTGTGGCATAATTGTAAACAATACAATGTGACTATGATTTCCCAGTAAATGATAGCAGTAGGTAGGCCAACCTGGCATGAAGAAGTTAGAATTAGTAGAATGAATGTTTGAGTCTGTATATCTCTACTAAATCAGAAATGGACTGTTCAAAAGATGCAAGAGAGTTTCTGTAGACATTTCCAGAAGTTGCATCTCTACTGCTCGTATGTTGTTTTTAATAATTCTGGGAAACAAAACTCAGAAACATTTAGCTCATCCAGTTATATACCCGAGTTGTGCTGACATTACACCAAGGTTTAAATATTGTTGTTAGTTACTGTTAGGTGCCATCGAGTCGGTTCCGAATCATGGGAACACCAGATACAACAGAACGAAACACTGTCCGGTCCTGCACCATCCTCAGATCGTTGTTATGCTTGAGCCCATTGTTGCAGCCACTGTGTCAATCCATCTTTTTGAGGGTCTTCTATTTTGCTGACCCTCCACTTTACCAAGCATGAAGTCCTTCTCCAGGGACTGGTCACTCCTGATAACATGTCCAAAGTGTGTGAGATGAAGTCTCGTCATCCTCGCTTCTAAGGAGCATTCTAGGTGTACTTCTTCTAAGACAGATTCATTTGTTCTTCTGGCAGTCCATGGTATATTCAGTATTCTTCGCCAACACCACAACTTAAAGCATCAATTTTTCTTCAGTCTTCCTTATTCATTCATTGTCCAGCTTTCACATGCATATGAGGGGATTGAAAACACCTTGGCTTGGGTCGGGTGCACCTTAGTCCTCAAAGTGACATCTTTGCTTTTTAACACTTTAAAGAGTTCTTTTGCAGCATATTTGCCCAAGGCAATGTGTCCTTGGATTTCTTTTCTTCTCTTTTTTTTTAAATTTTTTATTGTACTTTAGATGAAGGTTTACAGGACAAATAGTTTCTCATTAAACAGTCAGTACATATATTGTTTTATGACATTGTTTAAGAACCCCACAACATGTCAACACTCTCCCGTCTCGACCTTGAGGACCTTTTTTTGGTGAAAATATACATAGCCAAAGTTATACCATTTTGAAAGTTTCTACATGTACAATTCAGTTACATTGATTACATTCTTCCAGCTGTGCTGCTATTCTCACTATCCTTTTCCAGATTATTCCATTACCATTATCTTCAACTCACTGTCCTCTAGGCTTCCCATCAAACCTTTTGAGTTGCTGTTGTCCATTTGATCTCACATAGATAATTCTTCTTTTTTTTTTTTCGTAATCTTAGATGAAGGTTTGCAGAACAAGTAGTTTCTCATTAAACAGTACACATATTGTCCTTTGATAATGGTTAACAACCCCATGACATGTCAACACTGTCCCTTCTCAACCTTGGGTTCCCTATCACAAGCTTTCCTGTCCCCATCTGCCTTCTAGTCCTTGTCCCTGGACTGCTGTGCCTCATTAGTCCTGTTTTGTTTTATGAGGCTGTCCAATCCCTGGCTGAATGGTGAACTTTGGGAGGGGCTTCATCACTAAGCTAAAAGGGTGTCCAGGGGCCATACTCTCAGGGTTTCTGCAGTCTTTCAGGCCAGTAAATCTGGTCTTTTTTTGTGAGTTAGAATTCTGTTCTACATCCCTTTCCAGCTCTGTCCAGGACCCTCTATTGTGATCCCGGTCAGAGCAGTCAGTGGTGGTAGCCGGGCACCATCTAGCTGTACTGGACTCAGTCTGGTAGAGGCTGTGGTAGCTGTGGTCTATTAGTCCTTTGGACTAATCTTTTCCTTGTATCTTGTTCTCTTTGTTTTCCCTTGCTTTCAAAGGGGTGAGACCAGTGGAGTATCTTAGATGGCTGCTCACAGGCTTTCAAGATCCCAGATGCTACTCACCAAGGCAGAATGTGGAACATTGTCTTTATAAACTGTGTTATGCCAATTGAGCTAGATGTTCCCTGGAACTATGGTCCCCACAGTCCTCTGCCCAGCAATTTAGTCCCTCAGGGAGTTTGGAAGTGTCTGGATATGGAGTTTCTATGATCTTTCCTTGTACAAGTTGTGCTGGCTTCCTCAGTAATGTGTACTGTCTTACCCTTCACCAAAGTTACCACTTATCTATTTAGTTCCCCACCATCCCTCCTATCCCTCATAACCAACAAAGATTGTTTCTTTTTGTGTGTAAACTTTTATGTGAATTATACAGTTATACAGTAGAGGTCTCATACAATATTTGTCTTTTTGTGATTGACTTATTTCACTCAGCATAATGTCTTCCAGTTTCATCCATGTTATGAGATGCTTCACAGATTCATCATTGTTCTTTATCTTTGTATAATACATCATTGTGTGTATGTACCATAGTTTGTTTATCCATTCTTCTGTTGATGGGCATCTAGGTTGTTTCCATCTTTTTGCTATTGTGAGCAGTGCTTCAGTGAATGTAGTGTGCATATGTCTATTAGTGTGATGGCTCTTATTTCTCTAGGATATATTCCTAGGAGCGAGATTGCATTTTGTAGTGCTTTTTTTTTTGTGATGCTGACATTTTCTTTGTTCCTCTTACTCTCCTGTGCTGAGTTCCTTTTGTTTGTGTATTTTTTTTTTTCATTTCTTTTGTTTTTGTAGGTTTTGTTTTTACTGAGACTTTATATTTTTCTTCTTTATATTGATGAGTAGGTTTGTTAACTTTCTTTGTGGTTACCTTGAAATTTACCCTTATCTCCCTAGATTTGTACCAGACTCTTATTACTTGGTATCGCTTGACTTCCTCTCCACTAGAAGGTTCTACACCTACACCGCTTATTCCCTCTTTTATTGTTCTGTTGCTGTTGCCATTTACAGATTAACCTTTCTGGTTCTCTTCTGTAATTCTTTTGGTTTTGCATAGTCCTTAAGAGATGATTTCCTAGACTGGTATCTAGCTAGTATGATACTGTGTCCTATATTCAGCCTGTGGTCTGATATTGTTTGTTCTCAGATTGAAGGACTTCCTTTAATAAGTCTTGTAAGCTCAGCCTGGTTTTTATATAGTCCCTTAATTTCTGTTTATATGGAAATGACATAATTTCACCATCATATTTGAACGAGAGTTTTGCAGGATATATTATTCTTGGCTGGCAATATTTTTCTTTCAAGGTTTTATATATGTCATCCCATTGCCTTCTTGCCTGCATGGTTTCTGCCAAATAATCTGAGCTTAGTCTTGTTTCTCCTCTGTATGTGACTTTTTGTTTTTCTCGAGCTACTCTCAGGATTCTTTGTTTGTCTGTGGTTTTAGTGAGTGGGATTATGATATGCCTTGGTGATTTTCTTTTGGGGTCTATCCTATATGGGGTTCATTGAGCTTCTTGGATGGTCAGCTTTTCATCTTTCATGATATTAGGGAAGTTTTCTGTCAGCAATTCTTCAATGATCCTCTCTGTGTTTTCTGTTTTATCCCCCTGTTCCGGAATTCCAATCACTCATAGATTTTTGCTTTCGATTGTACCCCACATAATTCTCAGGGTCTTTTCATTTTTGTTCATTATTTTTTCTGATTTTCCCTCAGAGTTGTATTCAAGTGTTTCTCTTCAATTTCGCTGATCCTATCTTCTATAGTTTCAAACCTGCTCTCGGCCCTTCTATGACACTGTCCATTTCTGAAACCTTGTTGTTTACCTTTCGGATTTCTAATTGTTGTTTTTGTATGATTTCTAATTGTGAATTTAGTTTAGCATTTTGTTCCTGTATTATTTTCTTGAATTCTTCCACTTTTTTGTCTGTATTTTCCACGAATTTGTCTACTTTTTTCCTCATTTTTGTCTGTTTTTTGCTTCAACTCTTGGATAACTCTGAATATTAGAGATTTGAATTCCCTGTCAGTTAGGGCTAGTGCCTTTTCTTCTACTGGATGGTCATCTGGTGTTTTATTTTGGATGCCTACTGGAAGCATCCTGTCTTGTTTTCGTAAATGTTTTGATATTGTCCGCTGTCTTCAGGGCATTCAGTGTTTATTTTCCTTGTTTATTGATTGTAGGTTTGTTTGTTTCATCCTGCTGTTTTGTTTTATTTGGTTATGTCTGAGCAGGTGGGCTGTACGTTCTTTGCTGTTTGCTTGTCTGTGGGCACGATACTTTTCACCTCCTTCTCCAATTGGCAGGGTCAGTCACTCAGGTATGGTACAGCAGGGCAGGTGCAGCTGAAGGGGAGTTGCTTGGATAGGTTTTTTGTGGCATGTACCAGGGTTGACAGTGTGGACTGGGAATCAGTGCCAGGTAGTTTCCAGTAGACTGTGCCTCTGTTGCTTTGAAGTGTGATGTTTAGCACATGGTGCAGTTAGGCAGGAAGAACGGGGTAGATTGTGATGTGTGGAGCTAAGATGGGTATGGGAAAGATGAGAGAGAGGAGAGAGGAACAGGAGCCAAAGACATACACACGAACAAAAAAGAGAGCTAAGGGAGCTTGCTGTTGGAGTGGAGAGATGAGAGACTGAGAAATGGAGAAAAACAAAAATAAAAAAAAGGTAAAAGAATAAATGAATAAATGGAGAAACTGGAAATGAAGAAAGACAAAAAAGCAATAAGAGAGAGAAGAAAACTAAACAAAGAAATTAAAAAAAAAAAAACAAGAAAAAAGAAATGCCCTCAGGGATGTCCCTGTGAGTCTGCACCGAGTAAGGGACTAGCTTCCAAGCCACTTGGTGCTGCCCAGCTAGAAGGGGCTCCCAAGCCAAGAAAAGAAAAAGAAAACAAACAAACAAATCCAAACAGAACAAATCAGAGCAAACAAACAAAAAAGTCCCAGGGTCCCACCAGTGTGTTGGCACGGGCCGGGAAGCAGGTTCACAGTCTAGCAGTGTTTTGCAGCCTTTCAGGAAAAAGCAAAGATGGTGCACAGAGCCAGGTATTTGAGAAAAAGGAGGGGGAGGTGGTGAGAGGTAAGGAAGAAATCTCAAGAAGCAGAACAAAGCAACACCAGCAGACAACAAATCGCATTCAGGGAGCTGGCCAGTGCGGGCAGGTGGAATCCAAGCGGCACTTGTGGGAAGCTCATGCTTCCCAGCCAACAGTCAGTTACTGCAGGAAGCAGAGGAGGCTAAATGGGGGTGAAGAAGGGTTGGGGTGGGAAAGCCTATATCATGGGTTATCGGTTGTTCTGTCTCCTGCTGGAATCTCTGTGAAGTTGCTTTCTCGTACCTCCTGTTTGCTGATCTCCTATAGAAGTCCAAGATGGCAGATCTGTGCTGTGGTAGCTTATAAGGGACCTCTGCATGTATCTCTCCTTGTGCTCTGTTCTCAGTCAGTTTCTTATTCCATTCAGTGCTTGGCTGAGTTCTTTATCTCTTCATTTGATGGTTAGGGTTTCAGGATTGACGTCTGATTCTGTTTGACTTAGTTCTTCTGGTCTTTGCTGCCAAGGGACGGCATGGTGCTTCTGACTATAATGCCATGTTGCCAGGAAGGCGTCCTTTGATTTCTTGACTGCTGCTTGCACAAGTGTTAATTGTGGATCTCAGTAAAATGAAATATTTGACAACTTCAATCTTTTCTCCATTTATCATGATGTTGCTTACTGGTAATGTTGCAATGTAATCCATACTAAAGGCTGTAGTCTCTGATCTTCATCAGTAAGTGCTTCAAGTTTTCTTCACTTTCAGCAAGCAAGGTTGTGTCTTCTGCATATCGCAGGTTGTTAATGAGTCTTCCTCCAATCCTGATGCCCTTTCCTTTATATAGTCTTGCTTCTTGGATTACTTACTCAGCATACAGACTGAAAAAATATGGTGAAAGGATGCAACCATGATGCAAACCTTTCGTGACTTAAAACCATGCAGTATCCCATTTTCTGTTTGAACAATTGCCTCTGGATCTATGTACAGGTTCCTTAGGAACACAATTAAGTGTTCTGGAATTCCCATTCTTCACAATGTTATCTATAATTTGTTATGATCCAAACAGGGGAATGCCTTTGCATAGTCAATAAAACAGAGGTAAACATATTTCTGGTATACTCTGCTTTCAGCCAAGATCCATCTGACATCAGCAATGATACCCCTCTTTCCACGTCCTTTTCTGAATCCAGCTTGAATTTTTGGCAGCTCGTTGTTGATGTACTGCTGCAACTACTTTTGAATTATCTTCAGCAAAATTTTATTGCATGTGATATTAATGATATTGTTCAATAATTTCTACATTGGGTTGGATCACCTTTCTTTGGAATAGGCATAAATATGGATATCTTCCATCTGGTTGGCCAGGTAGCTGTCTTCCGAATTTCTTGGCAGACAGGAGTGAGCACTTCAAGCACTACATCCGTTTGTTGAAACATCTCAGTTGGTATTCTGTCAGTTCCTGGAGCTTTGTTTTTCACCATTGTCTTCAGTGCAGCTTGAACTTCTTCCTTCTGTACCATCAGTTCTTGATCATATACTACCTCCTGAAATGATTGAACATCAACCAATTCTTTTTGGTACAGTGACTCTGTATTCCTTCCATCTTTTTTTGATGCTTCCTGCGTTGTTCAGTATTTTGCCCATAGAATCCTTCAGTATTGCAACTCGAGGCTTGAATTTTTTCTTCAGTTCTTTCAGTTTGAGAAATGCCAGGCATGTTCTTCCCTTTTGGTTTTCTAGCTCCAGGGCTTTGCACATTTCATTATGATACTTTACTTTGTCTTCTTGAGCTGCCCTTTGAAATCTTCTGTTCAGCTCTTTTACTTCATTGTTTCTTCCATTTGCTTTAGCTCTTCAATGTTTAAGAGCAAATTTCACAGTCTCTTCTGACTGCCATTTTGGTCTTTTCTTTCCTCCCAGTCTTTTAATGACCTCTTGCTTTCTTCATATGTGATGTCTTTAATGTCATTCCACAACTCATCTGGTCTTGGTCATTAGTGTTCAGTGGGTCCTATCTATTCTTGAGATGGTCTCTAAATTCAGGTGGGATATACTCAAGGTTGTACTTTGGCTCTCATGGAACTTGTTTTAATTTTCTTAAGCTGCAACTTGAACTACGCCATTCCTCTTCAAGTTGCCATTCCTGGCATAGTAGACCATATGATTGCCTGATTCAAAGTGACCGGTACCAGTCTATTTCAGCTCACTAATGCCTAGGATAATGATGTTTATGCATTTCATTTCCTTTTTTATGATTTCCAATTTTTCTAGGTTCATACTTAGTACATTCCACTTTCTGATTATTAATGGATGTTTGCAGCTGTTTCTTCTCATTTTGAGTCATGCCACATCAGCAAATGAAGGTTCTGAAAGCTTGAGTCCATCCACATCATTAAGGTCAAGTCTACACTGAAGAGGCAGTTCTTCCCTAGTCATCTTTTGAGTATTTTCCAACTTGAGGGGCTCATCTTCTGGCACTATAACAGACAATGTTCCACTGCTATTCATAAGGTATTCACTGGCTAATTTTTTTCAGAAGTAGACATCCAGGTCTTTCTTCCCAGTTTGTCTTAGTCTGAGAGCTCAGCTGAAACCTGTCAGTCATGGATGACCTTGCTGATATTTGAATAGTTTCTTTAAATAATGACTGTGAGCTAAAAAAGTGATATTTACATGCAATGGTATAAAAATTAACAGTCTTAGATACTTTTTTGCAAGTAGACAATAATTATCTTCTGCAACGACATCTTGAAATATATGGAAAACCTCATATGGCTTGATCACAATATCACAATGGCTTGATGGATGAATGGAAACTTTCTGAAGAGAAGGCTAAACCAAAATTGTAGCAGTTTTATGATTAAGACTCAATGAATGCATATAGTATAATAAAATGTAGCATATAATGTTCAGTTTCAATATATAATTAAAGTGTGAAAAAATAACCTTATACCATATTCAACATATTTTTTTTTTCTGTCAAAATGTGTGGTGCATTTCTTTATGGAAACCTAAAATGATTAGTGTTCTTCGATACTGCCAGTTATAATATAGCAAGTTGACTATTCCAAACAAGAAGATCTGTGTGTTATTTGAAGATAGTAAAGCTGATCCATCATTATAATGATTCAGTAAGCTGTGGTATTTGAAATACACTAACTTTACAGTCTTTGAATGGCTCTTTTGCATAAACTTCTTTCACTTTCTTTAACCTGTCTGAACAACCATTCATCTTTAAGACGCCCTGTCAGGCAAACTGCAGATACATCTTTGTATGTAATGTTATACAAAAGTTGCTATAAAGAGTACTTTGCTGTTAACTAATATTAGTGTTGTGAAGCAATCTGACAACAGCCATTTGTTCTGGAACTGAAGCAAGCACGTTCTTAATTCATGACATGATGACGGGCATAAAAACAAAGTGGTGTGAGGGAAAGAAACTGTGGAGGATCTAATATAAGGTTCTAGGATTTGATCAGGTTTTTCACTGTATAAACAAGGTCTACATCTCCCAGATATTTTGAAAGATTTTTTTTTATATTATCTTTAATTCATCCTGGATCCATGTAATTGACAACATAATATATTCATAAATTCTATTCCTTAGTTTAGATTTAAACTATCTTAACATTTTTATTACTGACTGCATTTGTTTAACTTAAAGAAGTATTAGGTTTAGCAGAGAATTAAACTTATTAATATTAATCATGATAGAATTTTTAATTATAATAGCGTTGGTAACAAGTAAAAGAGTCTTCCCTACCTGCAGCCCAACCTCCAGCATTATTGTCCTGCTGGAGTAGTAGTTAAGAGCTTGGCTGCTAACCAAAAGTTTGGCAGTTCAAATCTGCTGGCAGCTTCTTGGAAACCTTATGGGGCAGTTCTACTCTATCCTGTAGGGTCACTATGAGTTGGAATCAACTTGATAGCAAGTTTTTTTTTTTTTTTGGGGGGAGGGTACGTAATAATGACAGGCAGTGCCATTGTTGACTCCACAGTCAAATATGATACTTCATATGAAGATTTAGGTATGTTGGTGAAGATAGAGATGTTGTATGGAAAATTCACCATTAGAACCTATTTTACAGTAAATGATCTTATTGAAGTTTTCAGAAGATAGGGCTGAATATTTCCCTTAGCAGCTAGATCCATATCTGGATGCAGCAGGCAATCCCTCTTCAAAACTAGATTTCCTTTCCTACAGACATCCATATGAATTACTTTAAAATATAATAATAATAATTTAAAATCATATATAGAAATATAAGAAAGAAATTTAAGCAGAGTAATGGTATCCATATGCACTAATGTACAGCAAGTTTTCTGTAAATATTATTTTATTCATATACTGGTAGTCCCTGACTTACATTCGAGTTATGATGAATCACACTTACCATTATGTTTTTTTTTTTTTTTTTGCCTCCAAGGGCTGGTTTCATTGCTTCAAAGGCAGATTTGGCTTATATAAATGCAGGTAACTGGAGAAGCAGGAAGCACCCACGTTGAAGCCACCGAAAAATTCAAGCATGGGCTGGACAAGATAATACAAGGTGAAGAATATCTCCTACAGCAGATTTTCAACGTGAATAAAACAGGCTTGTTTTGGAAAAAGATGCCAGAGCAAGCCTACATTCAAAAGAGGCAGAGTAGATGCCTGGATTCAAGGCATTTAAAGACAGAATCAGGCTGCTGCTTGGAGGAAATGCTACTATATTTAAATTAAACCCTTTTATTGTTTATTGTTCTGAAAACCCACAAGCATTCAAAAACATCGACAAAAATAAGCTGTCAGTCTACTATGGATGTAACTCCAAGGCCTGGATGACAATTGTGTTATTCTAAGACTGCTTTTTAAATTGTGCGTTTCTAGTGTCTTGAAAAGAGCATTCCTTTCAAGATTCTGCTGCTGCCTGATAATGCCCCAAGACATCCTCCTCTCATAGATGATCTAAATGGAGAAGTGAAAGTGGTGTATCTACCTCCCATGGATCCTCCTGTGGATCAAGATGCAATCACTACCTTCAAGGCGCATTACCTATGAGCTACCTTTGAGGTACGGTAACATTACTCAATTTCTGGAAGAATTATAATATTCTTCAGTGTATCTGGAACATAGCTTCTTCCAAGGAGGAAGTTATGGGAAAATGCAGGCAGGGGATATGGAAAAATTGCTGAGTTATGTGAACACTCTGCAAGCATATGATCAAGATAACATGATAAAAAAAATTGGTGGAAAAATCATCCACATGGCAAGAGTGTTGAATTTAAAACTTGATATTGCCGATGTGGAACAGCTCATAGGTCATGAAGAAGGGGAACTGATTGATTGGAACTTCATGGAGTTTGAAAAGGAGAGAAATGCTGAAGAAGAAAGAAATAACGAAGAAGAGGAAGGAGAGAAATTGTCAAAAAAATTTACATGAAAGGATTAGCTGAAGTTTTTTCTAAACTAAATCAGGGACTTCAGTTGCTTGAAAACATGGACCTGAACCCGTAACCTTTGCTAACTTTGAGAGGCAGATTCGGGAAGCAGTTAGATGTGACTGTGAAATATAAGAAGAAAAAAGAAAAGGATCAACAGATAATTCTAATTTTTTGACTAGAAATGCTATCTATCTCCATTGCAGGGATAATCCAGATGATCCAGAATCTTGCACAAGTGGAGTTATTACCACAGATGACAAAATGTCAACATTGTCCAACTCTTCTTCATTGTTGGAGTAAATTTTTATGATTTGTGTATTTTTTTATGTATGATTATATGTATGTATTAAACATATATTTGTAAGTTCATATGTAATGTTTCCAACCCCCAAAGACAAATGAAGATCAGATTTATAAAGATACTAATAATCTTAGGTAATAATAATGAAAACTAAAAAAAAAAAAGTAGAGGTATTTGACTTACCTCAGAACCAACTAACATCAGAGTCTTGGAAATGGTACCCCACTGTAAGTTGAGGACTATCTATATGAAATAAAATATATCTCAGAATCTGAAATGAAAGAATAAAATAAGACAATAATCATAATAAAGTGTTTATATTTATGTCCATTCAACAATAAATTATTTGTTGAACTATACAAATACTTTTCACAGTATAAGTTTATTCTTTCTTTAACTTGAGAACAAACTATATTCAAAACTGTAAGTACATCACTGGAAATATGGCTGAGAGAGATGTGTTTCTTGTCTCCATGGACTTGGAATCTGTTAGGAGACAGATATTTTTAAAAGCACAAAAATAGCATTTAACTAATTGCAACTTTTATAAATGTTATGAAATAAAAGTATAGAATGTTACGGAATTTATCACAGGGGCTCTGTCTTAAACTATGTTCAAAGTTTAAAGCAATTTATTGTATATTTTTTAATAATTTTCCATTTGCATTTTGCACAGGAGTACTATATATTTCCAAACAGTTTTGAGTTTTTAAATTGCTCAATTTTGTGTGTACTGGACATCACTTTTGCAAGGGTCGTACTATTGCACAGACTAATTGATAAGTTTACTGTTTGATACATAGACAAGCCTGATCAGCATTGTAAAAACATTCTTAAATTATTTTATTTAAACCACAAGTGAGTTTTTTTTTTTTTTTTAATTTGTTGGGGTGGGGGTGGTTTACAGCTTTGCAGTAAACTCATACAAAAGAGAGTTTATAATTAAAGTGCTGATGCATGAATGCTATAAAAGCATGAACAGCCTTGCTATAAAAATGCTTATGATTGCGTTAGCTTCCTTTGCAGAGCTCGTGCTACAGAACTGCTACAGTAGGAGCAGTTGTGATTGCTGATAATAGTGTGACTTACATAGGATTCTTATCTGCTCATCACATGCTATTTTTACATTATTGCCAAAACTTTTTCCTCCTGTACTTAAAGTGGCATTCCCTTTATATTCTCATTCTGGAAAGATAACTTGTAATGAGCAATCTCAGTTAAGCTGAACTTTAACATGTCCAACTTTTCAATAAAGTAATAAATTAGATTTGACGGCAATTGACTTTGACATGTGCCGTCACACTCTATCAAGTCAAAGGCATTTTACAACACTTCTAATCCACTTGGAGTTTGGAAGGAAAACTTACCAATAGATTTTCAGGAACTCTGAGAACAGTTTGAAATAATGCAGTTAGCTAATGTTTCTTCTGCTAAAAGAAAAGGTGCTCCATAGTCCCTATAAACTGATGAGAAAATAACAAATATAGGTTTAAGAAGTCTAGAGGGGGGTTATGTGACTCCAATGTAGGAAAAGAAAAAATAGTAAAAGTTGATAGCCTAGATAGAATTAATAGAAAGTAGCCTGGATTTCTGGAAGTTAATTTGTATCTCCAAAAAATATTAGCAGTATACGTCTTGCTAACTTAATCACTCAGCTGTAAAGTTAATTTACTAGAGATGGCAGTGTTTATTGATAGGCTAATTTTAATGCACTGTTTCTCTGATACAAACTTAATTCACTTTAGTCAATGATTTTCAATTCTAATATCTTTCTTTCTTTTTCCCCGGAAGGTATTATTGTCATTGTCAATGAGTAAGGAGGTAGTATATGCATAGAGAAATAACATGTTATTGTATATTAGTTCTAAGGTATTCATACTTGGAGACAGCAAGTATGATGGGTAGAGAAGAGAAGAATGAGTCTGGAAAAAAGGGTGTTAATTTAAATTCTAACTATGAAAACTGTATATGTTTACATGCAAATAACACGAAGAAAAACAGATAGACAAACGAAAAACACAAGAGGGAAGAATTAGAGCAGTTAGTGTTACTGCTGGTTCCTAAGATTAACCAAAACCAAACCCATTGCCGTTGAGTCATTCTGATTCGTAGTGACCCTATAAGACAGGATAGAACTACCCCATAGGGTTTCCAAGACTGTAAATCTTTTCGGAAGCAGACTGCCACATCTTTCTACTGTGGTACCTCAGATTAAAGCCCTCTAATTCTGGTATTGAATGGCTTCACCATGAGTCGAAATCGATTTCACAACAGCTGATAATTCTGGTACTTAGAGTATTCCCAGCATAACATGTGGCCTTCCACCTACTCATCCTAATGCAAAGCCATCCATTTACTTACCCAGTGGTCTCTATCAACGTTCTTATTCTTTCATTTTTAATTATGAATCGATAGCCCAAACCACCAGACATTTGAGAAATATATGACAGAGAAAAATTATACTACCATGCAGGAAACATGACCCTAGACAAAACTGAGATAATTGAAGAAAAGGAAGAGTTTTAAACACACACATATACACACACACTCACATATGCACATCGGTATCTACACTCAAATACACACATCCTTGGGAGTCTCTGAGATATTTGATGATTTGATACATCTAAAAAAAAAAAAGAAAAGAAAACATGATGCTATAAAAAATAAACAATTAGGGAAAAAGAGAACATTTGGAGACATATATATCAATATATAAATGTTCTGTATACATATATATATATGTATATATATACACACACACATATATGAGAGAGAGAGAGAGAGAAAGCGCCCTGGTGGCACAATGGTCAAAGCACTGGGCTGCTAATTGAAAGGTGGATGACTTAAACCTGCTAGCAGCTCTGGGGGTTAAAAGACCTGGTGATCTGCTCCTATAAGATTACAGCCTAGGAAACCCTATGGGGCAGTTCTACTCTATCCTATAGTGTTGCTTTGAGTTGGAATCACCTCGACAGCACACAACAACCATAATGTATATATTGTTTCGAAAATTTTATATACAAATATATAAATTATATATATATATATATATATATATATAAATTTTAAAAGCAAAACTCAGCAAAAATGTTTGGAAAGTAAAGCCAAGATTCTTCTAAGATTATAGATTAAAAATAAAAAGAAGCAGAAGCTATGAGGGAAATTATAATTTAAAGGACTTTTTTTGCAACAACCGATCTCAGATTAATTCAATAAATATCTAAAAATGTCTTTTTGCGAAAATAATCTAACCTACTTCTTATAAGCTGGCAGAGAATCAATGGAAGAACAAAAGACTTTTAAAAAATTTTTAACATTTCATCAATTAGCTAAAATTCTTTTTTCTGTTGTTGATGACTTCTCAGTACCGTATATCCCTTTGGTGAAGTCTGACACAGATATATCTAAATGAATGTTAATAAGCTATTTATTAAAAAAAAAAAAACATTTTAAATGATTTTTTTTTATCATTGTATGCTTGGAAAGTTATGTAAAGATTTTAAAATTTTATTAACCAAAATAATATGAATAAGTTTCTTAATTCTTCCTCTTGAATAGAAGAGGGAGTCATCTAAATCATGGGTCAGCAAACTATATCTGCAAATCAAATCCAGCCCATGGCCTGTTTTTGTAAATAACATTTTATTAGAACACAGCCACATCCATTCATATATATATTGTCTATGGCTGCTTTTGTGCTACAAAGGCAGAGTTGAGTAATTGCAACAGAGACTGTATAGTCTACAAAGCTTAAAATATTTACTGTCTGGTAATATACAGACAAAAGTTTGCCTACTGCTGATCTAGATGAGTAGTTCTCAAAGTGTTGTTTCTAGACCAGCAAAATCAGCATCACCTGGTAAATTCTTGGAGATGCAAACTTTGGGGACTCAACCCAGAACTACTGAATCATAATTTTGGGGGTTGGGCCAAGCAGTCCATTTTGTCTAGTCCCCAAGTTGATTCTGATGCACACTCAAGTTTGAGTACTACTGTTTATTGCAGGGGTCAGCAAACAATTGCCTACAGGCTAGGCTTGGACCATATCATATTACTGGCAGTCCCGGGGTTTCCAAAGTCCAACTTACGTGCAATGAGTAGCTATGAACCAACCCCAGTAAAGCCTACAATTTTATTAAAAATTCGAGGAACAGGGATTCCGGCAAAGTGGCGCTCTAGACAGAAGCACCACACCGTCCCTCCACAGCAAAGATACGAAAAACTAAGCCAAACAGAGAAAACAACAATCCTGAAACCCTAAAACATCAAATGAAGAGATAAAGAACTCAGCCAAGCACCAAATGGAGTGAGAAAACTGACAGAGAATGGAGAGCTAGGAGACATTCATGCAGAGGTCCCCTATCAGCTAAAGCAGCGTAAATCTTCCATCTTGGACTCCTGTCTGAGACCAGCAAACAGGGGGTACGAGAAAGCAGCTTCACGGAGCTTCCAGTGGAAGACAAAACAACTGGTAATTTGCAATATATGCTTTCCCACCCCCCACCCTTCTTCACCCTGACTCGGCCTCCTCTACTTCCTGCCGCCACAGTCTCTTGTCCAGGAAGCACCGGCTGCTTGGATTCCACCCACCCTAATGGGCCGGCTCTCTGAGTGACATTTGTTGGCTGCTGGTGTTGCTTTTTTCTGTTTCTTTTGATTTCTTCCTTACCTCTCCCCCTCCTTTTGCTCAGATACCTGGCTCCATGCGCCATCTTTGCTTCTTCCTGAGGGGCTATGGAGCTCCGTTCGAGTGTGGAGCTGCTTCCCTGTCTGGGCTGCCGTGCTGGTGGGATCCCGGGGCTTTTATTTGCTTGTTTGTTTTGAATTGTTTGTTTGTTTTCTTTTCGTGAGTTGGGAGCCTGTTCTCACCAGGCGGTGCTGCATGGCTTGGAACCTACCCCCTCAGATTGGACAGATGTGCAGAGGGATTGCTAGGGCATTTCATTTTTCGTTGTTTTTTTTTTTCCTGCTGTTATTTTTGGGGATTTTCTTGTTATTTTTATTTTTTCTTTCTTAATTTGTTTTGTTTTCTTTTCCCTCTTTTTCCCTTTTTGTCTTTCTTCATTACTCAGTTTCTCATCTCTCTATATCTTCCTTCTCTTTCTGTTCCCTGAACACCTGGCGTTGTATACCTCTACGCCTTCTAGCCAGGCAGTACTGCAACACCAGAGAATAACTTCCCCAGACCTCATGGCCGCACTGGTGAGTTCCCTGGGAACTTTGCTGTTCTTTTCCCTTTCCGATTTTTATTTATTCATTCTTTTCTTTTCATTTTTTTCTTCCTCTTCGTCTTTTTGTTTTTCTCCATTTCATAGTCTGTCATCTCTCCACTCCAATGGAAAGCTCCCCTAGCATTCTTTTTTGCTCGTATGTTTTTGGCTGCTATTCCTCTCTCCTCTCTCCCATATCCATCTTAGCTCCACACGTAACAATCTCCCCACTACATCCTGTCTACCTGCACTGTGCGCTTAACATCACACCACCAAGCTGCACAGGCATGGCCTACTGGAACCTGCCCTGCACTGATTGCCAACCCCCCTGGTGGCTGTAGTAAGTGCCACAAACAACCCATCCCAGTAACTCCTCTTCAGCTAGACCTGCCCTGCCCACCATATCTGAGTGACTGACCCAGCCAATTGGAGAAGGAGGCAAAAAGTATTGTACCCACAGATGAGCAAACAACAAAGAACACACAGCCCGCCTGCTCAGACATAACCAAATAAAACAAAAAAGCAGGATGAAAAAAACAAATTTACGATCAATAAATGAGAAAAATAACTACTGAATGCCCCAAAGACAGCAAATAATATCAAAACATTTACAAAAACAGGACAGGATGGTTCCAGTAGGCATCCAAAATAAAACACCAGATGACTTTCCAGTGGAAGAAAAGGCACTAGAACTACCTGATAGTGAATTCAAATCTCTAATACTCAGGATTCTCCAAGAGCTGAAGCAAAAGGCAGACAAAAATGAGGAAAAAATAGACAAATCCATGGAAAATAGACAAAACATTGGAAGAATTCAGGAAAATAATGCAGGAACAAAATGCCAAAATAAATTCACAGCTAGAAATTATACCAAAAAAAAAAAAAAATTAGAAATCCAAAAGATAAACAACAAGATTTCAGAAATGGATGGTGTCATAGAAGGGCTGAGACACAGATTTGAAATGGTGGAAGACAGGATCAGTGGAATTGAAGCCAAACACTAGGATAGAACTCTGTTTGAGGAAAACTAAGAAAAAAGAGCAAAGAAAAATGAAGAGACCCTGAGAGTTATGTGGGCTACAATCAAAAGCAAAAATCTGTGAGTGATTGGAATTCCAGAACAGGGGGAGAAAACAGAAAACACAGAGAGGATCACTGAAGAACTTCTGACAGAAAACTTCCCCAATATCATGAAAGATGAAAAGCTGGTCATCCAAGAAGCTCAAAGAACACCATATAGGAGATACCCCAAAAGAAAATCACCAAGACATCATAATCACACTGGCCAAAAACAAAGATAAACAAAGAATCCTGAGAGCAGCTCATGAAAAACAAGAAGTCACATACAGAGGAGAAACAATAACACTAAGCTCAGATTATTTGGCAGAAACCTTGCAGGCAAGAAGGCAATGGGATGACATATATAAAATTTTGAAAGAAAAGAATTGCCAGCCAAGAATAATATATTCTTCAAAACTATCATTCAAATATGATGGTGAAACTAGGTCATTTCCAGATAAACAGAAATTAAGGGAATATGTAAAAGTCAAACCAAACTTACAAGAATTATTAAAGGGAGTCCTTCGATCTGAGAACAAACAACTTCAGCTCACAGGCAGAATCTAGGATGCAGGATCATACCAGCCAGATATCAGTCTAGGAAATGAACTCTCAAGGACTATCCAAAACCAAAAGAAATACAACAGGGAATCAGAGCAGTTAATCAGTAAATGACAACGACATCAAAGCAATAAAAGAAAGAGTAAATGGCACAGGAATAGAACCTTTGAATGGAGAGGAAGGAAAGGCGATACCAAGTAATGGTAGACTGCTTTAAACTTAGAAAGATAAGGGTAAATTTCATGGTAACCACAAAGGAAGTTAACAAACATACTCATAAAACTAAAAAGGAAAAGCATAAAGACTCCGCAAAAACAAAAGAAATGAAAAAAAATCCGCAAACAAAAGTAACTTAGCACAAGACAGTAAGAAGAACAAAGAAAACGTCAGCACCCCCCAAAAAAGCACTACAAAATAACAGCAAAAAAAACTCACATCTATCAATAATTACAGTGAATGTAAATGGACTAACCCATAAAGAGATGGAGAGTGACAGAATGGGTAAGAAAACAGGATCCTTCAATATCCTGTCTACAAGAGACACACCTTAGAAAAAAAGATGTGAATTTATTAAAAGTCAAATGTTGGAAAAAAAATATATCAAGCTAACAATTATCAAAAAAAAGCAGGAGTGGCAATACTAATCTCAGATAAAATAGATATTAAAACAAAATCCACCATAAAAGACAAAGAAGGACACTATATAATGATTAAGGGAACAATCCATCATGAAGACATAACCATAATAAACATCTATGCACCCAATGACAGGGCTCCAAAATACATAAAATAAACTCTAACAACACTGGAAAGAGAAATTGACAGTTCCACAATAATAGTAGGAGACTTCAACACACCATTCTCAGTAAAGGACAGAACAACTAAGAAGAAACTCAGCAAAGATACAGAAGCCCTAAAGGGCACAATCAGCCAACCTGACCTCATAGACATATATAGAACACTCCATCCAACCACTGCAAAGTACACATTCTTTTCCAATGCACATGGAACGTTCTCCAGAAGAGACCACATCTTAGGCCACAGAGCAATCCTCAACAAGATCCAAAATACTGAGATAATTCAAAGTATCTTCTCTGACCACAATGCCATCAAGGTAGAAATTAACAACAGAAAGAGCAAGGAAAAAAAATCAACTACATGGAAACTGAATAATACCCTGCTTCCACATCACTGAGTAATAGAAGAAATCAGAGATTGAATAAAAAAATTCCTAGAATCAAACGAGAATGAAAACACATCATACTGAAACCTATGGGACACAGCAAAGGCAGTCCTCAGAGGACAATTTATAGCAATAGATGCACATATCAAAAAAGAAGAAAGGGACAAAGTCAAAACATTAACTACAGAACTCAAACAAATTGAAAGAGAACAGCAAAAAAGCCCACAACCACCAGAAGAAAGGAAATAGTAAAGAGCAGAGCAGAAATAAATGAAACAGAGTATAGAAAAACAATAGAAAGAATCAACAAAACCAAAAGTTGGTTCTTGGAAAGAATCAACAAAATCGACAAACCACTGGCTAGACTGACAAAAGAAAAACAGGAGAGGACACAAATAACCCAAATAAGAAATGAAGTGGGGGACATTACAACAGACCCAACTGAAATAAAAAGGATTATAGCAGAATATTATGACAAGCTATACACAAACAAATTAGAAAACCTGGAGGAAATGAATAAATTTCTAGAAATACACTACCTACCAAAACTACAACAAATTGACGCTGAAAATCTGAACAGACCCATAACAAGAGAAGAGATTGAAAAGGTAATAAAAAAAACTCCCAAACAAAAAAAGCCCTGGCCCAGATGGCTTCACTGGAGAATTCTACAAAACATTTACAGAAGAACTTGGACCAGTACTACTCAAGCTATTTCAGAGCATAGAAGAGGAAGCAACACTTCCAAATTCATTCTATGAAGCCAGCATAACACCGGTACCCAAACCAGGCAAAGATGTCACAAAAAAAGAAAATTACAGACCAATATCTCTCATGAATATAGATGCAAAAATTCTCAACAAAATGCTAGCCAATAGAACTCAGCATCATATCAAAAAAATAACACACCACGACCAAGTAGGATTCATACCGGGTATGCAAAGATGGTTCAACATTGGAAAATCAATCAACGTAATCCACCACATAAATAAAAGGAAAGGAAAGAAAATAATCACATGATCATCTCAATTGACGCAGAAAAGGCATTTGGCAAAGTCCAACACCCATTCCTGATAAAAACTCTGAATCAAATAGATATAGAAGGGAAATTTCTCAACATAATAAAGGGCATCTATGCAGAACCAAAGGCCAACATAATTCTTAATGGAGAGAGGCTGAAAACATTCCCCTTAAAAACAGGAACAAGACAAGGATGCCCTTTATAACCACTCCTATTTAACATTGTGCTGGAAGTTCTAGCTAGAGCAATAAGGCAAGAAAAAGAAATAAAGGGCATCCAAATTGGTAATGAAGAAGATAAACTCTCCCTGTTTGCAGATGATATGATACCATACATAGAAAACCCTAAAGACTCCATGAGAAATCTACTGGAACTAACAGAAATATTCAGCAGAGTAGCAGGATACAAGATAAACATACGCAAATCAGTTGGATTCCTATACACCAATAAGGAGAACAATGAAAAGGAAATCAGGAAAACAATATCATTTATAACAGCCCTAAAAAGATAAAATACTTAGGAAGAAATCTGACCAGGGATGTAAAAGACCTATACAAAGAAAACTACAAAACACTACTGCATGAAACCCAAAGGGATCTACATAAATGGAAAAACATACCGTGCTCATGGATAGGCAGACTCAACATTGTGAAAATGACAATTCTACCCAAAGCAATTTACAAATACAATGCAATCCCGATCCAAACACCAACAACATTCTTCAAAGAGATGGAAAAACTAATTATTAACTTTATATGCAAAGGGAAGAAGCCCCAAATAAGTAAAGCACTACTGAAGAAGAAGAATAAAGTTGGAGGACTCACACTACCTGACTTCAGAACCTACTATACATCTACAGTAGTCAAAACAGCCTGGTACTGGGACAACGACAGATACATTGACCAATGGAACAGAATTGAGAACCCAGCTCTAAATCCATCCACCTGCAGTCACCTGATCTTCGACAAGCTACCAAAGTCCATCAAATGGGGAAAAGACAGTCTTTTTAACAAATGGTGTTGGCAAAACTGGATATCCATCTGTAAATAAATGAAACAGGACCAATACCTCACACCATATACAAAAAGTGCTTCAAAATGGATCAAAGAACTGAATATAAAGCCTAAAACTATTAAGTTCATAGAAGAAAAAATAGGGCCAACACTACAGGACGTAATACATGGCATTAACAGGATACAAACCATACATAACCATCAACACACAAACCCCAAAAGATAAGCTAGATAACTGGTATCTTCTAAAAATCAAATACCTATGCTTTTCAAAAGACTTCACCAAAAGAGTAAAAAGAGAACCTACAGACTGGGAAAAAATTTTTGGACAGTAGAAGTCAGACAAAGGTCTAATCTCCATAATCTACGTGAAAATCCAACTCCTCTACAACAAAAAGTCAAATAATCCTATTAAAAAATGGGCAAAGGAAATGAACAGACACTTCACAAAGAAGACATTCAAATGGCCAACAGACACATGAGGAAATGCTCGCGATCACTAGCCATTAGAGAAATGCAAATTAAAACCACAATTTAGATACCATCTCACCCCGGCATTACTGGCACGAATCAAAAACACTGGAAATAACAAATGTTGGAGGGGCTGCGGGGAGATGGGAACTCTTACGCACTGCTGGTGGGAATGCAAAATGATGGGACCATTTTTGAAAATGATATGGTGCTTCCTCAGAAAGCTAGAAATAGACATACCATTTGATCCAGCAGTCCCACTCCTAGGAATATATCCTAGAGAAATAAGAGTCGTCACTCAAATAGGCATATGCACACCTATGTTCATGGCAGCATTGTTCACAATAGGAAAATGATTGCAACAACTTAGATGCCCATCAACAGATGAATGGATAAACAAACTATGGTACATACACACAATGGAGTACTATGCAATGAGAAAGAACAGTGATGAATCTGTGAAGCATCTCATAACATGTATGAAACTGGAGGACATTATGCTGAGTGAAATAAGTCAATCACAAAAGGACAAATATTGTATGAGACCTCTATTGTAAAAACCCACGAAAAAGTTCACACACAAAATGTAACAATCTTTGTTGGTTACCAGGGATGGGAGGGGTGGGGAGGAAATACTAAATAGGCAATAGATAAGTGGTATCTTGGGTGAAAGGTGAGACAGTACACAATACGGGGGAAAGCAGCATATCTTGTACAAGGAAAGGTCATGGAAGCTCCATAGACACATCCAAACTCCCTGAGGGACTGAATTGCTGGGTGGAGGGCTGTGGGGACCATGGTCTCGGGGAACATCTAGCTCAGTTGGCATAACACAGTTTATAAAACAATGTTCTACATTCTACCTTGGTGAGTAGCATCTGGGCTCTTAGAAGCCCGTGAGCAGCCATCTAAGATACTCCACTGGTCTCATCCCTTCAGGAGCAAGGGAGAATGAAGGGAACTAGATACAAGGAAAAGATTAGTCCAAAGGACTAATGGACCACAGCTACCAAGGCCTCCACCAGACTGAGTCCAGTACAGCTAGATGGTGCCCAGCTACCACCACTGACTGCTCTGACCAGGATCACAACAGAGGGTTCTGGACAGAGCTGGAGAAGGATGTAGAACAAAATTCTAACTCACAAAAAAAAAAAAAAAAAAAAGACCAGATTTACTGGCCTAAAGGAGACTGGACACACCCTGAGTGTATGGCCCCTAGACACCCTTTAGTTCCGTGGTGAAGTCATTTCAGAGGTTCACTGTTCAGCCAGGGAGTGGACAGACCCATAAAACCAAATGGGACTAATGAGGTACAGCTGTCCAGGGACAAGGGCCAGAAGGCAGAAGGGGACAGGAAAGCTGGTAATAGGGAACCCAAGGTTGAGTAAGGATATTTTTGATGTGTTGTGAGGTTGTTAACTATTGTCATAGGGCAACATGTGTACTAACTGTTAAATGAGAAACTATTTTGTTCGGTAAGCCTACATCTAAAGTGAGGATAGCAGCACAATTGGAAGAGCGTAGTCGATGCCGCTGAACTGTGCATGTAGAAATTTTTGAAACGGTGTATCTTTGGCTATGTATATTTTCACCAAAAAAAGAATAGGTCGAGAAGGGAGAGGGTTGACATGTTGTGGGGTTGTTAACCAATGTCATAAAACAACATGTATACTACTGTTTCATGAAAAAGTATTTGTTCTGTAAGCCTTCACCTGAAGTACAATAAAAAAAAAAAATTGATGTACATACAATGGTTCATAATAACAAACTGATGCTACTTTATGACACACATCAAAACATTGTTTATTATTGTGTTAATGATATTTTAGTGTATCTGTGTTTCTTTAATATTTTTATGCATAGAAAGGTACTGTATATACTACAGTATATACTTAGTACTATATACTAAGACAAACATTTGACTAACTGATGTTAGATATGAACAGCACCTAACTGTTCCGACTTATATACAAATATGACTTAAAGACATATTTAGAAATGAAACTCATTTGCAATCTAGGGACTGCTTGTACTGCATATCCTTAATCTAAGAACAGTTTGTATGTTATGTAAATAATTGAAAAAGAATAAGAATGTTTTCTGACTCTTAAAAATTATATAAAATTCAAATCTTAGTGTGGATAAATAAAGTTTTATTAGGACATAGCCATTTTCATTTGATTATGTATGGCCACTTTCCAACTACAACAGCAGAGCTGAGTGTTGTCGTTATTTGCCATCAAGTTGATTCCAACTCAACAGATAATAGTATGTGTGCAGAGTAGAACTGCTCTGTAGGGTTTTCAAGGCTGTGAACTTTCAGAAGCAGATCACCAGGCTTGTCTTCTGAGGCATCTCTGGGTGAGTTTGAACCGCCAACCTTTTGGCAAGTAGTTGAGCACTTAGCCATTTGCACCACCCAAGGATACTCCAGCAGAGTTGAGTAGTTTCCAGAAAACCATATGGCTCCCAAAGCCTAATCTATTTACTCTCTAACCCTTGAAATAATAAATTTGCTGACCCCTAGCTTAAATCATTATCAAGATGTATTTTATAGTATCATTGAGTGTTGGGAACCTCAGAGATTGAGAATTTACCTATTGAAGTGAAGTTGCCTCCTCCAAGACACTACCAGGTGTCAGTGTGGAGCCTAATATGCAGACAGATCTGGGGAATGTCCAGCGGTCACTACCGAAGATTCTGTATTCATTAGTCTAGTTTCCTGAGAAGCACTGGGAAGGAAAAATCAAGTGGATAAAAACAATAAGTAAGTAAATAACAAATATGAAAAAAAAAAAAAAGGTAAGAAAAATATAGCAATACCAGCAAGAATTAAAACCTTCACATCTAATGTAAGGTTTTAAAGAGCAGAAAGTAGTAGCGTGTTCAAATGCTTGATATTTACTTTCTTCTCGAACTTTCTTGCTCGTCTTCATGAAGCCTGAAAATGCATGCAGAAGTGGCCAGGGGGCAGTGAAACACACATCAAAATCCTGAGTTTATATATCTTGGTGGTGTTTTACCGTTGGGAGAGTTATGCCATAAAGAATTAACAGTTTAAAGTGTATGGATTAAACAAAGTAAAAAAGAAAATGGAAATTAATTAAAAAATGATGTAAATTTTCTTTATCCTACTTTATCCAACTAGCAAAATCGTCTTGATAACAAATTAGAGCATTTAAACTTAAATTCTTGAGAATTTTGCATGTAGCCATTGCTCATCTTGCACTTTCAAGTAATGGTTGCTATGGGCAACCCAGAAATGAAACCAATCATGGCACTGTAATTTAAAACTAAAACAGCTGGCAAAGATCTTTCATCTCAGAGCATGTTGTCATAGAAGTAAATGAAAAGGTCGGAAGACTTTTCATTTGCTTCTGCAATAACATGGACTACTTGAACTAAGGAACATATTAATGTTTCCTCTGAAGCTTTCTATTATGTGTCAGGAGCCCCATTCCAGGATATCACACTGGAGGTGATAGAAAAAGACAGATGATAGAATGAAATGGTTGGTCCTAACACAAATAATCAGGCATCTTTATATTTCCACTTTACATTATAACAGGAAACCTGATTAGATTCTGTGGTTTTACCTAAAAATAAACCTGGCTCAGGAGGAAGTTTTTGTCTCTCTGCACCAATTGTGATTATAAAAGAATTTCTTTTAAAGGCACAGCCACATCTTCACATGATACACTTTATACTTTCCACATTAAAAGCCAAGAAGCTCCCGAAGAGAGTTCTAATATAACATTTCATATGTTTCAAATATTATAGTAAAAAAAATTGTCTCAAAGGAAACATCTGCCATTTGAGATTCTTGAATACTGACCTATTAACAAAAACAACAACAACAGATACTATGGAAAAATACAATTTTACTATTTAAGAGGGAAACATTAGAAGATTTTGTATTGAAAATTAGAATTCTGATTCTAATAAGCAGGCCCTTAGACATTTTCAAGCAGATAATGAAATAGAATCTCAAAATTCGTACAAAGGATGAGAAGGTATTATTAGACTAGATCTGCCTGTGTCCACTAAGTCAACGGTCTTTTGATTAATCATATGTTTTAGCTAGCTGAAACGAGAAAATCTACTAAAGAATGTTGTAATTGAAAAGCTACCATAAAGAAATTCTGAAGAAACAAGACTAATACACTGAGTACTGGAAATATCTCAAGAGGATGGATGATTTGATATATAAAACAAAGCCATGAGTGTACTAAACAAAAATAGGTGTGAAGTCCTGGAAAATCATGGAATGGAGAAGATTTTCTAATTATGATTTGCAACCCATAAGTCATAAAAGCAAAGACTGATATATTTGACTATATAAAATAATAATTTGTTTTCAAAAAGCTGCATTATCAAGCAAGTATATGGAAAGTCAGAGAACAATGACAAATTCTAAAAAAAATACACTCTGCTCATATTGCAAAGAAGTAATTTCTCTAATATAGAAGTAGCTCCTAGAAATTTATAACAAAAGATAATCTTCTTGCTTCCTCTAGGAAAAAAGTGCAAATAGACTAACAAAATAGAAAGTGTAAAGGATATAAGCAAGCAATTTACACAGAAGTTAAAAAAAAAAGACAAGATGCTCATCCTCTCAAGAAACGCAAATTGAAACCATGCTGAGATTCTGTTCCCTCCCCCATCAAATTGGCAAAAATTCAAAATTTTCCTATCTCATCCTGTTGGTAAGGAAAATGGTGGTCTCACCTACCTGGTGCTACTGTAAATTTGCATAGTTGCCTAGAGCAGTGGTTCTGAACTGGAGCCATTTTGCCCTCAGTGGGAACATTTCGAAATATCTAGTTGTTGAACTAGATGCGGGGAGGGACTGCTACTGCCATCTAATAGGTAGAGACCAGGGATACTGTTTAACATTCTACAATGTACAAGACAGTCTTCCACAGCAAAGAATTTTCCAAAAGAACCTTTCCCTAGATGACAATTTTATAATACTGATTAAATATGCAGTATAGCATTCACATCAGGAATTTATCCTCCGATTGCAAATAAATACCATTTACACAAGGTTATTTAATGAAGCATGGTATGCAATAGCAAAAGATAAGGCAAAGAGTCACAACGTCCATTAGTAGAGGGATGGTTAAAGAGCCCTGGTGGTGCAATGGTTAAGCATTCAGTTGCTAACTGGAAGGTTGGCGGTTCAAACCCACCCAGTGGCTCTGCAGGAGAAAAACGTGGTGATCTGCTCCCATAAAGATTACAGCCTAGAAAACTGTACGGGGCAGTTCTTCTCTGTCACATGGGGTTGCTATGAGTTGAAATTGACTCGATGACACCTAACAACAATGGGACTGGTTAAATTATGATGCACCCATATGCCGTGTAAAATGAATGGAGATGGTCTCTATGTTTCATTAAGGAGCTATCTCTAAGATATATTACTAAGTGAAAAAAATACGGAAGAGGCAACTATTTCTAAGGAATCCTAAATAAGTAGAACAAAAACTGTAAAGGGGAATAAGTAACAACTGAAGGAACATAACAGATTTTTGACTGTGTTGTCAACCTGGGCAAATCAAACTTTATGTTTTTACATACTGACGGAGTGTGCAATAGCTGTTCCGTGCATCTTTATTAGGCAACTTCTTTTGCCAGGACACCTGAGTAGGAAACCTTAGAACGTTATCATATACAATTCTAAGACATTCAAATAAAGGGATGGGGAGGAGGCCAACTATGAAAAACTCTAGAGGATCAGAATGGAATTTTAAGTCACTGGATTTGTGGAAATTGGCAATTAAAGTACAGGCAAATCCTGTAATAGTAATTATTATTTAACATGAGCCACAATCAGCGAGAAAACGCAGAGAGTGATTTTCTTCACAGTTCCAAATTCCAAGATACACTGCTGTGCGGTGTTTCTTCCAAGCTTTAATAAGAAATATGATGATAAATGGCCCCTGCTAATGTTTTTAAGGCAGCCAAGATTAAAAGATAGAGTTCTAGTTAATAATTGTGTACTAGAGGGAAGGAACCTGAACGTTCAGAGAACGACAAAAGAACGACTAATGGTTTTAAAAGATAATGTCTAAGCTACATTTTTTAAAATCTTAACTTCATTTTTGTCCCAGAACTGTAAAAGTTAATTCTCTTTCTCTTATTTCTCCCCCCAATAAGCTGTCATGTACCTATATTTTCTGTGGTCTACTTCATCAAAGGATTTACTAAATTTTTTATTTGCTTATGGAGACACATGTACTTATTATAATAATTTAAACTTTACAGCAATAAAATGTTTTTAAAATTACGCACGTTAATTCTCCTGCTGTTAAGTGATAGTGTGATAAAAATAACTTGTTTCTCCACAGGTTATGTTTATGTCTAGTAATTATTTTGATTGAAAGTGATGTTATCTTGGTAATTACACATGCTCTTATGACAAGACTAAATGTATATTCACTTGTTATGTCTTTTAAAAGAAAGAGTTTCTCTCTTTCTCTTTTCTCCCTAAAAGAGCATGTAAATGAATGATTTCTTTTATAGGGATCAGCACAAAGCTAGTTCCTATGAGGCAGTGGTTAAAGATGTCCCAAATGTCCAACTTTTCCAAGCTGCTGTACCACTCCATCATCTCTAACATCAACTACTCCCTCTCCCCTCAGCACTGTCCTTCCTGTCTTTGAGTTCCCTAATTTGCTGCAACATCTTACAGAACTCATGAACCATGTGAAGGGAATGGTTCACGCAGTTGTGGAGGCGGGCAAGTCCCAAATTCGTAGGTCAGGCATAGGCTTCTCCCTGGCCTTCAGCTTCTGCCCAAAGGCACTTAGCTTTCTTGCTCCATGGCTGGGAAGCCCACTGCGCCATCTCCTGCAGGTCTCTCCCGCAGGTCTCTGCTGCTGGTCTCTCCTTCCTTAGGGGTGGTGGGCTATTCTCTTTCCCACCTCCTGGGTGGCTCATTTCAAGCCCTGCAGGATGGTAAAACTGACCAATCCCCTTACTGGGCCGCAATTACCCCATCACACAGTCCTGCCCCATTACCTGGTAAAAGTCCACGGCTAGAAAGGCCACACAAAAATCAATCCATTACACCAAAGTGTGTGAATAATTGGTTCTTTAAAAATAGTACTAACAACCTCCTAAATACATTAATCTGCTATTGTGATCTGCACAATTGTCTTTGTTTGATAATTGAAACTTATTTAAGTTTGAAAACAAGCATTTTATTTCTTTAGATTTACCTGTAATTAATACTGCCTAGATGCTGTTTTAGGGAGCTTTGGTGGCACAGCAGTTAAGTGCTTGGCTGCTAACTGAAAGGTCAGCAGATTGAACCCACCAGCCACTCAGTGGGAGAAAGATGTGCCGATCTGCTACAGTAAAGAGTACAACCTTGGAAACCCAATAGGCTGTTCTACTCTGTCTTATACGGTTGTATGAGTCAGACGTTGTTCTGCTTGATTCTGTTAATATGCTTATTAGAACAAAGCCTCTTTGTCTGGGGAGAACAAGATGGTACCTTCAAAATGGATGGCCTACAGCACATACAGAAAGTTTCACAAAGCAACGAATCCTCATAATGTCTTTTAAAAACTACAATAATAGCATTTTTTAGTGGGAATGGAAAAAAGATCATACTAGTGGGAATGGAAAAATAATGTTAAAAATTTTACAAAAAACAAGATTTTCTTCATATCAGGAATTACACTACAATTTATTTAGTGTGTTAAATGTGTTATTTATTTGGTTTGGTCATTTTTACTGACAGTAAACCTATCCTACGACCAAGATCTTCTACAGTAGAAGGCATTATCTGTTGCTTAGGCATGGCACCTGAGCTAGAAGTGTCTTTTTAAACATTTGTTAGACAACCTTGTTTCCCTCTGTGAAGTCTACAGACTAACACAAAGGAGCTGAAATTCAACAAACAAATTTTCACTGAGATGAATGATTTGAGTCAAGTAGCATAAAATGGCTTCAATGTGTTCAGAAATTGAATCCAAGAATCAAGCTATGTTGAACATCAGCCTTCTGGGTCTGCTTTATAACTGTCAACAGCTCAACTTTTCTATAACTGCGAGACTTAGGCATAGTGCTCTGCATAGTAATTCCTTTAGACTTAATTATTGTATCAAGTCTAATTGCAAATTGGAGCTTTCAAGGACTGGAAAGCTCTAACTTTATAAGGAGAACAAATAAATTTATGAACTATTTACATTCTAGACACCATACTATACAGAATCTTGAGTCATGCACTCACAATGCCTGGATCTCCTGATAATAGCAAAATCACAAAGTTAAAGAAGCGACTAATACTCTGTTGTTTTATTTTTACTTCATTTATTTTTTTAAATTAAACTTTTGAGATAATTTTATATTCGCATATGGTTTAAAAAAGAATACAGAGAGATCTGGTATGCCCTTCACTCAGTTCCCCCCAATGGTAACATCATGGATAAATACAGTACAGGATATTGACATTAATATAATCCATTGACCTTATTCAGATTTCACCAGTTTTAAGTGTGCTTGTTTGTGTGATCACCACCAGAGTCAAGATAAAGGACAGTTACATCACCTCAAGAATCTCTTGTGCTGTCCCTTTATAACCACATCTAGCTCCCTCTACCGATCCCCATCCCTAACCTGTGGCACGCACTGTATCTTCATCTGTACAATTTTGTGATTTCAGAATGTTGTATAAAGGGGAGCATACAATCTGTAAACTTTCGGGATTCACTTTTTTTTTAACTCAGGATATTTCTCTGGAGATCCATCGTATTTATTGCCAACTATCAATGGTTCATTCCTTTTTCTTGCTGAGTAGCATTCCATAGTATGGATGTACAACAGTTTATGTAATAATTTACCCATTGAGAGACATTTGGGTTGTTTCCAGTTTTGGTATATTGCAAATATAGCTACTATAAACATTCATGTACTTGTTGTTGTATGAACATAGTTTTTATTTCTCTAGAATAAATGTCTAAGACTACATAGTAATGTATAAGTGATCCAGTTTTTTCACATCCTCTCCATCATTTAATATTGTCACTTTTTAAAAAAAATTTTAGTCATTAAGATAGTATATAGTGACATCTCATTGGAGTTTTAATTTTCATTTCCCTAAGGGCTAATAAAAGGAGTCCTGATGGCACAGTAGTTAAGCACTCGGCTGCTAATTGAAAAGTCAGTGGTTCAAACCCACCGGCCACTCCTCTGGAGAAAGATGTGGCAGTCTACTTCCCTGAAGATTACAGCCTTGGAAACCCTGTGGGGCAGTTCCACGCTGTCCTATAGTGTCACTGTGGGTCGGAATCTACTTGACGGCTACGGGTTTGGTTTTGGTTTAATGGCTAATGATGTTGAACATCTTTTCATGTGCTTATTTGTCATCTGTATTTCATCTCTGTGAAATATGTTGTCTTTTGCCCATTTACTAGCTGGATTTCTGTGTCCTTTTTTTTGGTAATTGTTGAGTTTTAAGAGTTTATATATATATATATATACATACATATATATATATATATATATATATTCTTGATACTAGTCTTTCACCAGATACTTGGCTTACAAATATTTTCTTCTACTCTATAGCTTATTTTTCATTCTCTTGACACCAACTTTCTCAGAGCAAAGTTTGTAATTTGATGAGGTCTAGTTTATCAGGTTTGTTTTCCTTTTTCTGTTATGCTTTTGTGTCAACTCTAAAGACTTTCTCTTATTTTTTTTCTAAAAGTTTTATAGTTTTATCTGTTACATTTAATTCTATGAGTTAGTTTGGGTTAATTTTTATATAATGTGTGAGGTTTAGGTCAAGGTTCACTTTTTGGATGTCCAAATGCTCTAGCACCTTTTGCCTGAAAAGGCCATCTTTCCACTGAATTTCTTTTACATTTTGTCAAAAATCAGTTGTGCATACTTTTTGGGTGTATTGCCGAGTTCTTTGCTCTGTTCCATTAATCTATATGTCTATCCCTCCACCAATACCACACTGTCTTGATTATTATGTTTTCAACGTACTGTATTCACAAGTTCTTAAGTGAAGGACCATTTGGAGCAGATCACAGACCAGGCACTGTTCTAACAGCATGATCAACGGGTGCTTATTACTCACAGAATAAACAGGACAGGAAAGAGTAAAACAGCAGACATCATTAGCAGCCAAGGTTCCCGGAAGTTAGGCTTCTGTCCTAGGTAGTGATGTTACAATTGCATCCATGCATGCCCCACTTCACATCGTGGGAAAAGAACCTTGAAATCCTTCTCTCCCGGGGTTAATATACTAACAAGCTACAATGAATACATGCTGAATAACATGTACAGAAAGAGAGTAGGAAAAAAGGTAATAAAGGGAAAAGGGGTAATAAAAGGGGAAGACCCCTTGTGAGCAATGAACATCATTCATTGCCCCTGTTCCAGGTGGGTGATCCCCTCCGTATTGGCTATTCTAGACTTACTGGCATCATGAAACAGTTCTTCTTCCTTTACCCTACTAAGATAAAACAACAAATGCTTTGCTCTCTAAGAGGGCAATCATTCCCCCTAAAGCACATACTTTACTTGTCTCCTTCAGTAGCTATTATATCCATTAATAGCTATGTGGATGGTGGAGGGAGTGGAGGCAGAGGCAGATTATAGTACAGCACACCTGTGCACCCAGCAATATTTATATAGTAAGGCTTAATACAGGGTAGACTGATTTCTCCCACATTCTTCTTCTTTTTCTAGAGTGTTTTGGCTGTTCTAGGGCCTGTGTCTTTCCATATATTTTAGAAAAAGCTTTGCTGGGATTTTGATAGGAATTTTATTAAAACTATGGATCAATGACCAGTTTTATTTTGTGTGTACAGGCTTAACTTAGTCCTTTGCCTAATTTTAAGGTCCCCATTTCTGTTGGGCGAGTAAATCTTTTTATGTGTCCATTGAATTAAAAATTTACATAAGAACAAAAATTACTCTCACAGGTAGAAATAAAAAAAACTGTATATTGATAAAACCCTGAAATAAACACCTTGAAGACTACAAGTAAATATTTTCACCTAATTTTATACACCAAGTTAGAGTATAAAGACAGAATAACCAAATGCCCCCAGAAGATTTGTAATAATAATTTTGTAGTGTGTGCCAGGAATTATCCTATGTGCTTTACAAGTAAAAACTCCCTTAATCCTCTTGACTGCCCTAGGAGGTAGAGGTATTATCATTACCCCCATTATATACAAGGAAACTGAGGCCTGGGGAGACTAAGTAACTTGCTTAAAGTCACTCAAATAAAAGGAGGTGAGTTTAGATTTCAATACAGTTAATCTGGCTTCAGAAGTCCCTGGGTAATGCAAACAATTAAGCGCTGGGCTACTAATTGAAAGGCTGGTGGTTAGAACCCACCCAGAGGTGCCTTGGAAGAAAGGCATGGTGATCTGCTTCTGAAGGGTCACAGCCATGAAAAGTCTAGGAAGCACAGCTCTACTCTGAAACACATGGGATCACCCTGAGTTGGAGATGACTCAACAGCAACTGGTTTTAATCTTGTATCAGAGTTTGAGCTTTTAAACACTACACCATACTATCTCTCTGTAGCAAGATATTGGCAAAATGGAGAGAGAAAATCTGATAGCTGTATATATTCTTTTTTCAAAGAATTTCTAAAATATCAGTAAATGCTTTAAATAAAAATGCAAAACAGTAAATACAGTGGAAGAATTGTGATTTTTTTTTTTTAGCCTAAAACCATCCTACTTTATGGTATCATTAATAAGGATGCCAAATGACAAGGGAAACCTGGAGACTCCCTGTGAGGCCGCTTCCATAGGAGATCAACAAAACAGAGTCATCTTTCTTTTGTGGAGTCCAGAATAAACCAATAAGAGTCAAATAAAACAAACTGAGTTGAACAAAAAATGAAACCATGCCAAGGGCAACAAATAGATTTTTAATTTTTTGTGTGTACAGCTTTCTTCTCCTTAGTGTCTCTCCGTGATGAATGAGGTGAACAACAGATCCTCTGTAAATTACAAACCCTAGATAAATTCTGAGCAGAGTAACAATGCATAAGCCACTACATTCTTCTCCTGCAACTGCTTTAGTTTTCTCCTAGGGAGACTTCTGCCCACAGACACAGAATCTGGACCAATGAGAGGCTCATATATGCACTGTGAACTTCAGCCCGCATATATTGGTGAGGAATTGGGTTAAGAGGTTATTTAGCTGTATCGACATTTTACCTTTCCTTCCCCATTCTTATACAATGAGTGTTTGAGCAGAGACAATTAAGGACAAGGTGAAGTTTCTTATAAAATTTTTAAATAGTGATTTTCCTTAAAAATCGGAATGACATTTTGTGTTTCAATAACATAAAATTTAAGTTCTTGTCTGCTTTGAATTGAATTGTGTTGTAAATATGTGTTGTAAAAAAATGTGTTATAAATCCTAATTCCTATCCTGTTATAATCCCATTTGGGAATGGGTTTTCTTTTTCATATTAATGAGATAGTATTAGTGTAGGGCTTGTCTTGAGTCAGTCTCTTTTGAGATATAAAAGGAGAAGATTAAGTAAGCAAGCAAGCAGGGATGGGGGAGGATAGATGTCATGCCACTTGAAGATCACCGTAATCTCCAAGGAAAGGAACCTTCCCTCAGAACCAACAGAGAGAGAAAGACTTCCCCTAGAGCCAGTGCCTTGAATTCGCACTTCTAGCCTCTTAAACTGTGAGAAAGTAAATTTCGGTTTGTTAAAGCCACCAGTTTGTCATATTTCTGTCATAGTGGCACTAGATAACTAAGACACTGTTTAATCAAGATTAGTTGGTTAATTTACTACTTTTTATTGATTATTTAGATTCTGTAATAACAAGAACATAAAAAATAAATTTATTATAAAACATTATATAATTATTTCATTATTGTACCTGATATTGCATTTTATAGGCATTTCCTTCCTATTTCCTTCTCTCTTTATCTTTTTTTTTTTTTTGTATTGACTTACAGTCCAGGGCCTCTTTTACATTTAGTAGAATATCTGGAAAATGCACTAGAAAGGCAGTCAGAGAATCATAGAAATTTAGAACTGAAAAGAACCGTATAGATGATCCAGTCCAATTTCCCTATAATATATGTTTAAGAAAAAAGAAAAAATTGAAATCTTCTCAGAGCTCACCAACTAGAGGCAAGTTACATATACAGTGTCTTATCCATGCCATGAACAGCTATGTGGGGGAAAAAAGAAAAGAAAGAAAAAATTAAATTTGCACTCAATTTTAAAACCATCCTTGATATCATCATAAATGAGACAGTGAGTTGCAGGGGAAAACATACTGCATAATGTCATAACTGCAAAAAAAAAAAAAAAAACCAAAAAACTCTATGTGACTACTCTCACATATTTATACATATATCCATATTTTAAATGTATGTAAGTACACACAACAAGCTTTTAGCCGGTTTTATTCTATGGTGTTATGGACTGAATTGTGCCCCATAAAAATATGTGTAGTAAATTCTAAATTCTTATACCTGTGAAAGTAATCCCATTTGGGAATAGAACTTCTTTTGTTATGTTAATTACCACATATTAGGGTAAGGTATGTCTTAAACCAATCACCTTGGAGTATAAAAAGAGCAGATTAGGCACAGAGAATGAAGCACAAAGGGAGGGGAAGATACTTGCCACATGAAGAACACGAAGGAACCGAGGAACAGAAGCTGAGAAGAGACAAAGACTCTGCAGAGAGAGAAAGGCTTCCCCTAGAGCTGGCGCCCTGAATTCAGACTTCTAGTCTCCTAAGCTATGAGAAAATAAATTTGTTTGTTAAAGCTGCCCAATTGTGATATTTCCTTTATAGCAGCACCAAGAAACTAAGACAGATGGGAAAGAGAATGGAAGGAAAACAGGAAAACGTAATGTTTACTTCTTATTTTTAAATTTTCTGTGCTTTCTGAATAGTGAAAATAATCCAAAACAGTTAAAAATTGGAAAAACAGGAGGAGGGGAGAAGAGAAGAGATTAGGGTATATTCATGCTGCTTTGCCACATGAAAGGGTGGACAGAAATGGGGTTATGGCACTTGTGAATTAATGGCAGATGCCTATCCTGCCAGGCAGCCCTGGTGGCGCAGTGGTTAAGAGCTACGGCTGCTAACCAAAAAGTTGGCAGTTCAAATCCACCAGCCGCTCCGTGGAAACCCTACGGGGCAGTTCTACTCTGTCCTAGAAGGTCACTATGAGTCAGAATCGACTTGACGGAAACGAGTTTGATTTGGTTTTGGTTTATCCTGCCAAGGTTCCCTGGGTAGCACAAATGGTTAAGTGCTTGACTAGTAGCTGAAAGGCTGCTGGATCAAACTTACCCAAAGGCCCCTTGGAAGACAAGGCTTGTGATCTGCTTCTAGAAGGTCAGAACCTTGAAAATCCCAAGGAGCATTTCTACTCTGCTCATGTTGGGTCACCATGAGTTGGAGTCAACTCAACAGCAACTAACAACAGCCTGTCCTGCCAGTCCTGTTCAGGCAGTATCCATGGGGAGTTACAGGATAAATTTAGCTTGAGCTAGTGCTCTACTTCTCCCAGAAACTTTCAAATTTTATTTCCCACAGAAAATAGTGAAGCTGTCCAATAAAAGAGTACTTCTTTGCCCTTTCATGAAATAAGCAGGAAGGTAAATGTCACCAGTTTGCCTTTGCTTAACATTTTCCTGTTGTAATTGGGTACCCCTCATAGAGCTTCTAAGACCCTGTCCTGTGCCCCTAAATTAGAAAATTCTACAATTGAGCAGGCTTCTTTCTCTAACCGTTTATGTTTCTGGGATTCTAAACCCATTAGCAGAAGGCCTACAAATGTAAAATGGAACGTTGGTGTGTCAATAATCACAATGCATAATCAACACCTTCTTTCTGTTTGCAGATTAAAAAAAAGAACAATACAACACAAAGCAAAACATTGTACAGATATTAGCTCTTGCAAACTTTCTTTGATGGTGATAGAGGAGGAATTAAATTCTGAAATTAGGCTATAAAAGATTGTAGAGGATAAAAATTTTAATTATCAATAATTTTTTTATACATTTATTTGGGGTAAAGATTGAAATTATCGAGTTTGGGTGAACTTAATGTTTCTCATCATTTATTTTAGAGATTTGCAAACTACAGTCCACAGGCCAAATCTGAACCACTGCTGGGACTTGTATGACCTTGGAGTTAAGAATGGTTGAAAAAACTAAAAGAAGAATAATATTTTCATGACACATAAAAATTATATGAGTTTCAAATATCGGTGTCCATAAATAAAGTTTTATTGAGACATAGACATGCTCATGCATTTACATATTGTCTATGGCTGGTTTCATTCTACAACAGATACATTAAATACTTGAGACATAAACCATATGACACACAAAGCCTAAAACATTTACTATCTGGCCCTTTACAGAAAAAGTTTGTGACCCTTGATTTATTTTGTACAGAGAGTTTGCCCCAAAAGTATTCGAAGAGCTGTTTATTTGTTTATTCTTTCTTTTCTTTGCTTCATTCCTTCTCTAAATAGGGGGTAAAGGAGATTGATTTTATTGTCAACATTCAGAAGCTCTCTAACATGACCAATTTTTCTGCATCCTTAAAGAAATAATGGGACAATTATCATAAAATTCCAAGGTAAAGACAATTGTCTTCAAAAGGGCATTGCCTGATGCAGTTATGGAGAGATTGACCCTTCCTCCACCTGTCTGTAAGCACCTTTCTTTCAAAAATGTTTTCCATCTAATATTAATCATTTTTCTCTATGAACTATTTCATTTCCAACTTGCACTTAACGTTAGCAGCAAATATGATTGTCTATCATTGTCAAAGATAGTATATAGGAACAAATGTAATAATTACATGTTGGACAGGAATGCAAATTACCCACTCTTCTTGTCTATAGACATTTTGCTCTACTCCACTAAAGAAAAGCCTTTGGAGTATGCTTCCAGCTTCTCTCTGATGCTTCTCTTTTCTTCTCCCAACTTCCTTTCCACGTCTCACCCAAGAAGAGTAACTTCTGGTAGGTGAATTTAAAGGAGAAAGTGACCATGCCTGGGTCACCCCTACCTGTCCACAGAACAGGCACAGTTTTGTCTACTTTCCCATCATGCAATTCACTTGAGTGGTACCTTTTGCTCTTTTGAAGAATACATGGAATTGCCTACGGGTAAAGTATTAGGAGACGTCATTAATCATGGAATCTTGGTGATAATGTTGAATTTTACCTGAACCCTGTAATACGGGAAAACAGCAATGGCTAAAGAAATCTTTCCCCTCTGTGATCAGGAAAATAGTTTACTGCAAATAACCACCTTTTTCATATGACTTAGATAAGACTCACAGAAGCCCCCTTGTTTATCTATGACAAGGCCAAACACAGATCCTCCAAATTCTCATTCCTTGCCTCATAAATGAGTACCTGAATTGCTTGTTCCCACTGATCAGTCAGAAACAAAGTGCTTATTAACCAAACTCTGGTTCAGTTCTCTCCTTCCAGCAAGTCCCTGAACTTTGACCCATGCTCAACCTGAGCCAACATACAACCCCTCTTTAAGGGCCCTCTCAGAGAATAGGCTGGCCTCACTGTAAAACATTGTGATATATTACTTAATGATGTCACTCTTTCATCTCATTTCCTCATACCTGTTTTTTTTTTTTTTTTTAAATTTGTTTACTTTCAATCTATAAAAGAAAACACTTTTTACCTAACTCTTTGATACTCTTGCAGATCTTATGGTCAGAGTGTTCTCCTCACTGTTGTAGTAGTCCTCCTTTCCCACTACTACAATAGTCCCTTTTCTTGCCGCCTTTTTATTTCTGAATAATGATTCTCCCTATTAAAGTCTGGATTTGTTTTTTACGTGAGTGTTAATCGTACCTTTCCTTGGGAGGAGTGATGACTGCCTCTGAGACCCAGCTGTCTTCACCCAAGTATTCATGCTGGCTTCTCGAAACTTTTATGTCCCTCCTGGCTGAAGAAATTGGGTTTCACAGTGGTAAGTCACAACTCCTAATCCAGTGCTCCAGACATCGGTCTGTAGTAGCAAGATAGGGACTGCTTTAAGTCTATTCAAGGGGCTCTTCCCTGTTCATTTCTGTGTGAGCAGGACCCTTCCTGGTTCTTCTCTGTTTGATTAGTACTTTCCTTGGCTCTTATCTTGTAAGGCCTTGTCCAGGGATTGCACACAGTGAGTCCTTTGACTCCTCAAAGATTATGTGAGAGGCCCTATTATGGATTGAATTGTGTCCCCCAGAATACGCCTTATAAATCCTAACCCCTATCCATGTGGAAGGAAGCCTGGTGGTGCAACAGTTAAGCACTTAGCTGCTAACCAAAAGATTGGTGGTTCAAACCCACCTATCAACTTCACAGGAGAAAGATGTGGTGATCTGCTTCCATAAAGGTTACAGCCTAGAAAACCCTATGGGGCAATTCTACTCTGTCACGTGGGGTTGCTATGAGTCGGAATGGACTAGAAGTCATCCAACAGCAACAAGGTACATGTGGATATAATCCGTCTGGGAGTGGGGTTTTCTTTGTTATGTTAATGAGGTTATATCAGTGTAGAGTGTGTCTTAAGCTAATTACTTTTGAGACATAAAAGGAGCAGATTAGGAACAGGAATGGGAGAAAAATAGATGCCACATGGAGGGCTTCAAGCAATGCCAAGAATAATGTTAGAGAAGCTGAGGCAAAAATTTTCTCCAAGAATAGACAGAGGGACAGAGAGAGCCTTCCCCCAGAGCCAGCACCCTGAATTCGGATTTCTAGGCTTCTAAACTGTGAGAAAATAAATTTCTGTTTGTTAAAGCCACCACTTGTAACATTTCTGTTACAGCAGCACTAGGAAACTAAGACAGACCCTTATGACTCCCAGCTGGGGCTTGTGCAAGGAATTGGTTTTTCCTTCTTTTCTCACTTAATCCTGTTTCACCCTGGCTAACTCTGAATCTACTGGATGCTCCTCTTCCTCCTCCTCCCTTACTGATACATGCTTTGTCACTTTGACCCTCATTCTGTCCTGTATCTCCAAAAATAGCAACACTTTGCTAAAGGCAGTTTAGAACTTGGATGGCCTGTTTGAGAACTTTGATATCTTCCCAAAATAGCTCATTGAAGATCTCTTCCTTCCTGTCACCCTTCCCTTATTCCTTCTTCCTTTTTTACCAAAAAAAAGAAAGAAAGAAAACAACAACAACAAAAACCAAACAAACCTGTTGCCCTTGACTCAATTCAGACTCATAGTGATCCCATGTGTTGCAGAGCAGAAGTGCTCCAGAGGATTTTATTGGCTGTAATCTTTACACAGTGGTTAACAGCTTAGCTGCCAACCAAAAGGTTGGCAGTTGGAATCCACCGACCACTCCTTGGAAACCCAATGGGGCAGTTCTACTCTGTCTTATAGGGTTGCTATGAGTTGGAATCAATTCAACAGAAATGGGTTTGGGTTTTGTTGTTGTTAATCTTTACGGAAGCAGATTTCCAGGGCTTTCTTCCATGACACTGTTGGGTGGGCTCAAACCATCAACATTAGGTTAGTACAGAGCACAAAGCATTTGTCCCACCCAAGGAACACCTTATTTTTACCACCGGAGATGTTCCCTTCAACTTCCTTGAATCCTTTGATCTGTCCTCCTAGCTCGTCCACTCCTCCATCTGCTCCTGTTAGACCTTTCTCTTTCCACTCCACCCCCATAACTTCCTTAGTCACTAGAGCTTTAGAACCTCTATCCCCATAGGAGGAGGCTCTGAAGAGGCTCAGAGACCCCCAAGAACGACCACTTGTGATTGAAAAAGTGAATTGGAAATAGTTTGGATATTATATCCGCTCCGAAGGGCTTTGGAAGCACCCAGATGGCCACTTGGTCTCTCCCCAGTCCTTCACTCAAAATTTAGTACAACCTCCATAAGATTGTACATCATTGAAAGGAGGTTTTAATGTTCTCCTCCAAAATTTTTGGTGGAGACAGTTCAACCCTCATATTGTGCAGGTAATCTCAATTTGTCCTATTTGACAGGATGAGAATACTAGTAAAAAATGTAAAGGTGGGGCAAGAAAGAAAGCCAGCTCCTTTATATACACCAGTAAATTTTGTATTTTTGTGTTTATACCTGACTTTTGACTAGGATTTTTAGGATCGAAGCTGTGGTATCTCTATCTGGGTCTTTATGTACATTTATGTTTGTATGTTTATATATTTTCCTACTTCCAGATTACCAAATTAGATTATATTGTCCCTTTAAAGAACTCTATTCTGATTGATTTAGAAATAAATTAACGTTTGCATAAATTTAATGGTCCTAATATTGCTAAAAATTAATGAAAGTGAGTAAACAATAATTATGTTTGGTAGCATGTGAGATTGAAGGCAATTTCCAAGATCTTTTTGGTAACTTAAAATCTTGGATTTAGGCTAGATTAAGTACGTAAGATACGCAGGATATGTTTTTTTAAGGACAAAGAGAGTAATTTTTTTCTAAAATAAAATGACAGATTATTCAAGAATGGGAAAGAGGAAAAAGTAAAACAAAACAAATGAGTTTAGAAAGTTGTAGAAGGTTTGTGGGAAAGAAATTTTGTCATGATCAAAATTGGCTCAGATTTGATTGGTTTATTTATAAGATTTTAATGATCTTTAGTATCATATAGTATATTACTGCTGTTGTTAGCTGTTGTCAAGTCAGCCCCCAACTCCATGCGATCCCATGCACAATGGAAGGAAACTCTGCCTGGTCTTGTTATCCCCATGATAGGCTGAGGATCGGACCAGTGTGTTCCATAGGATTTTCATTGGCTGATTTTCAGGTGTAGATTGCCAAGACTTCCTTCAGAGTATATCTTAGTATGGAAGCTCCCCGAAACCTGTTCAGCATCATAGCAATGTGCAAGCCTTCACTGATAGACAGGTGGTGGCTTTGCATGAGGTGCAACGGCCAGGAATCAAACTTGCAATGAAGGGGAGAAGTCTACCACTAAACCACCACTGTCCCCACATCAAATAGTATACTAATATAAAACTAGAGTTTAGTATTCACTTTGTTAAAATGACAATTTTTTTTTTTTTTTGGAATTACTGACTTTCTCTTAATAGGAGGTTGTAAAGAGTAATATTACCTTCTGAGTAATCTGTCTAGAAGGCAAAGATTCTGTGTTTTATCAGAATCACTTCCCTACCTTCTGTGTTGACTTTATTATGCCATTATCATTTAAAAGAACTAACTTTTTTCAGTTTTAAGAAAGTCAAGTTTTTTACGATCATGTTACTTTTAAAATATTTTATTGTCACCTTTGTTAAACAGATGGCTAAGTATTGCCTCTCGGTGACCCATGATCTTATTTAATCGAGTATTCAAACCTCCTAACAACTTTTGATATATTACCTTTTCAAAATCTAATCCTAAATTATATCTTTTACACCTAAAACTGAATGCTAGAATTTCCCAGAGGACTACTGGAAATTCCCAAAGGGTTTATGTTTTCATCTTGTAAAAAGAAGTAACTAGAAATAATTAGGCTTAGTTGATATGCTATGAGTTGCATTGGAAATGTGTTTAAATAAAAAGAGATGCTTAACTTTCCCTAGGTTAAATTTGTATAGGTAAAACTTTATTAATACAAATATTTCAGAAATTACATAATGTTCCTAGAAATTTGTCAGTGCTCTTGTTTTTTATGATATATATATCCTGGTGCAACTTTGCCTGATATTAGGAACCCTCCCAGACCTCACCCTATGTGTCTCTTCATTTGTATCCTTTTTGCTATAATAAAACTGTAATCATAAGTATAGCACTTTCCTGAATTCTATGAGTTGTTCTAGTGAGTTATCAAGCCTGAGGGAGTAGTGGGAGCCAGAAGTCAGAATTGCAATGGGCTTGGGGACCCCCAGACTTACGGCTGATATTTTAGGAGGTAGAGGGAAACCTCGTATTTATAGACAGCAGATCAGAAATGAGAGTGTCGGCTGGTGTCTAAGGTCTTGGGCAGACTTGGCACTCTGGAGGATTGTGCCTTTCTAATTTGTGAGGTCTCACCTACCTCTAATGGTTAGGATCAAAAGAAGAGGTACTACATGTGAAATTAGAAATACCTTTGTATTAGAATAGAATTGATATTGGATTGGTTGATCGAATGCATTTGATGTGAGAAGTGGGATAGATTGCTATTGATCCTTACACATGTAGAAATCCACACATTTTCCCACAAGAATTCTGAATTGCAAATGGACTCATTACAAAATGTTCAAGTTAGGAAAGTTGAGAGCTTCTAATGCATTGAGGATCTCCACCCCCCCAACTTCTTCAGAACAAGAAGAAGATTAAAATTCAAGAAAAATCAATTCAACAAATACTCATTGAGGATTCATTATATACAGAACATCATGCTATAGGGCTACAGTAAATTCAAAGCAAAATAAAACATCGAGTCATCAAAGTACTTGTAGTGTAATTGGAAAAGAAAATGATTAAATATTGCATTAAAGTTATTATATGAGATAGTATAAAAAATGCTACAGGAAAGAATAAAACACAATGCTCTTGGGTTTCAAAGGAGAGTGAGACCACATAGAATCAATTGAATCAGAAAAGGTTAGATGAAATGACTAGTCAGATATCTAGAATTAAAGGATGCATCGGATTCCAGTGGAAGAGAAAGCAGGATGGGGCATTCCAAAAAAGAAGAGTGGTGGTGTAGAACAAAAAAATACATATGAAAGTATTTTTCCATATCAATTCATTTCTAATTGATAATGATGAATAATTTAGCTATAAAGGCTAGACTTTTCAATGGATTTGTTGTTAGACGCTGTCAAGTTGGTTCCAACTCATAGTGATCCTATGTACAACACAGCGAAATACTGCCCTGTCCTGCACCACCCCCACAATCGTTGCTATGTTTGAGCCCATTGTTGCAGCCACTGTATCAATCCATCTCATTGAGGGTCTTCCTCTTTTTTGCTGACCCTCTACTTTACCAAGTATGATGTCCTTCTCTAGGAACTGGTCCCTCCTGATAACCTGTCCAAAGTACTTAATACAAAGTTTCACCATCCTGGCTTCTAAGGAGCATTCTAGCTATAATTCTTCCAAGACAGATTTGTTCATTCTCCTGGCAGTCCATGGTATACTCAGTATTCTTCAACAACACCATAATTCAAAGGCATCAATTCTTCTTTGGTCTTCCTTATTCACTGTGTATCTTTCCCATGCATATGAGGCAAGTGAAAATACAATGTCTTGAGTCAGGCGCAGCTTAGTTCTCAAAGTGGTATCTTTGCTTTCTAAGATTTTGAAGAGTTTTTTTCAGCAGATTTGCCCAATGCAATGCATCCTTTGATTTCTTCACTACGGCTTCCGTGGGTGTTGATTGTGGATCCAAGTAAAATGAAATCCTTTACAACTTTAATATTTTCTCCATTTATCATGATGTTGCTTATTTGTCCAGCTGCAAGGACTTTTGTTTTCTTTATGTTGAAGTGTAATCCACGTTGAATGCTGTAATCTTTGACCTTCGTCAGTCAGTGTGTCAAGTCCTCTTTGCTTTCAGCAAGGAAGGTTGTGTCATCTGCATATCGTAGGTCTTTTATTCATCCTCTCCACGCTGTCCTGTGAAACTGTCTAGGCAGAGGGAAGTTTGTGTGTTTATTTTCCTACTCCATAGTCCTTCAGAATTGCTAAAGTTGGTGTTGATTAATTGACCATGGCAATACTTGTCCTAATGACCGGATATGATTCTGATTATAGACAAGAAATTTCATTTGGAGAAAAAAAAAAAAAAAGCTCCCAAACCAGATAATTAAGAGAAGACATTATCCCATAAAGTTGAGCACATTATGCACTAGGCCTGGCCTTATTAAAATAGAAAAGAGACTAAAATGAATGACTCTTGAAGCCTCCCTACAGTTGATTTGAGATGAAACAAAAAGCCAGGGTTTCCCCCACTGTGAACTGGAAGAGATGAACCTCCCTGGTTTCTTTTCTTGTGTTAAGGTGTGCTTGTCCACGTCATCAAGAGGGTTACCTTGTTCTCCAAAGTGAGAGGCAGGTCCGTGAATCTTCTTTAAGTGCACCTAGGGAGCAGCAAACCACTTTTTAAACACATGCTTTGATACTACATAACCGACAATCCCTCCTTTTCCTTTGGGGGCCTCTGGTGTTCAGAGGAACAACCTACTAAATGCAAGCGTCAGATGTTAACGGTGAATTAAAACTGCAGGTAAAAATGGGGACACTGGCATATTCCTGTCTGTGGGCTTGACAGGAAATTTATTTTGCTGTAGCTGAAAAGTAATTAACCTCCACTGTGAGAGAATTCTATTACTAGTAGCTATTCTGCCATGCAAAGTGCACTACATGGAAATGTTACAGGCTATCAAGCAGAAACGGCAGATTTGTTTGCATTTTAAACTGAATTTCCATTACCCTTGTTCTCTTCTCCTTCCTTCTGTATCTCTCCTTCCCCACCACCTTCTCCCTTGTTTTAACTGAAGCTGGACATAGAGACACACATGGAACAGACAAAAACATTCAAAGCAAAAGAGTGTTTGTAATGATTTTATAAGACCTAATTTTTTCTGATATTTGGAGTTTTTGGTTTTCTTAAAGAAGTATCTCCCTTTGCTATGGTCGAAAAATGCAGCATTATGCAAAAGTATTCAACCATGAATAATTTCACTATGGCCATATATGAGAAAATCATAATTCATTGAATTCTAATCATTTTTCAATAGTCAATGTTATATATACATTCATGCATTTATATGTATATACGTAATCTGTGTACAGAATAGATTTGAGGATAAATAGTGCCTGAAATTGATACACAATCATTTCCGCTGTAACACTTGTTTTGCAAATGCCAAGTTTGTTCCAATGTGATTGAGATATTAGGGGACAATTTGAGCATAAGGTAAATTTCATGTTTGTTTATTTCTGGTTTTGTCAATGAAAAATACAAGGTGAAAGGCAGAAAACTGCTCTCAGCTGAACTGAGCTGCGTAGGAATTGACAAAACACACACAGATGTAAACCTCTGGTATTTGCCAGCTACCTCCGTTCATGGCGTGTGTCATGAACTACACCCATCCACATCTGGTGTTACAGCTCTCCTTCTGATTTCAGATAATCCTTTCAACCACTCCACAAAATCTCTCAAGCTGCAATCCTCCTGACTGCAACCTCAGGTCTTTTTCAAGATAAAGTGTCATATTTATGGTAGTATTTATGCATTTTTTAATCATTTAACTGTCCTGATATTTTATTACATCACTGCCTAACTTTTTTTTTTAATGTGTCACTGGTGAAGTTTGAGCGGCGTGCCCCTAACCTCATGTTCCCATAAGCCCTGTGGTTTTTATTGCTTGCTTTTGTGTAATGTGGTATCAGGAACACATATGCTGCATTATAAGAGAACTTACAATACTTCTCTTTTTCTTTTATTATTATGCTTAATGTATGTGTCTCTTTTCTCACCAATAAGTAATGTTCTGAGCTTGCTGTGCCATTACCATGTAGATAGAGCAGCACAGTAACCAGTCAAACTGGTTGAGGGAAGATCTTGTCTCCTTGAAAGCAATTGCTAGAATAAAGAAAGCAAAACAAATGGTTTTAACTATTGCTAATTATCTGAAATAGTAAAGGTTAGTATTCATAAAAGCTTTACTGAATGCTTAGTACACAGCTGCACCTTTCCACATAGATGCTCATGCCAGTATGGGCAGGAAGACAGATATCTTTTATGCTTTAAAAATGAATAAACCAGGACTTGGAGAGTCTAAGGAGATTGTCTAGTGTTTCTTCTTGTTGTTGTTAGTTACTGTTGTGTCACCTCCAACTCATGGTGACCCCATATGTTTCTTAACTATTCAGAATAGTAAGAGGACTGGGGAGAACTCTGTAGTGAAGGCTTGAGTTCTGCCATCTCCAATGTCTTTCTTGTTTGCTTCACACGTGTTGAAGGTCCGTGGGTGGTGCAAATGGTTTGTACTCAACTATTAACCTTAAGGTCCGTGATTCAAACCTATCCAGTGGCAGCACAAAAGAAAAGTCTGACTATCTGCTTCCATAAAGGTTACAGTCAAGAAAATGTTGTGCAGCAGCTCTACTGTATAATGCATCGAGTCGGCATAAGTCCAAATTGACTTGACGGCAATGGGTTTGGTTTTAGGTTTTCACATATGTCAAAGGCTGCTTGAATTTATTTTTAGGTATTATTGGGTCTACTCTCACCCCAAATTGAAAAATGAGGAAATTTAGGCTCAGAGGCTATGTGCAATTTATCATAATTGCATAGATCTGTCAGAGGTAGAATTAAGAGCTCAGGTGTCATGACTCAAAGTTTATTTCTCCAGACCCTTTCTGCTGTGATTTTGAATGTCAGAGGGAGGGGAGAGGGTTAGTTCCTGAGAAGCTGTTTGGTCTCATAACTACAATAGGAAGATTCAGCCAGAGCTTTGTTTCCTTCATTTTCTTATGTAAAATAACATGCGTACTCATGAACTTCCTAACATAAGATACAGGGTGAGGGGCATCTACATCCTATCATATTTGTGTATTTCCAGAAATAAGATAAGAAAAATTGGTCCCAAAATATCAGGGATTTTTTTTTTCAGTCCTTAAAACAATATCTAGATGTGGGGTATTTTATGGTAATTACTATTTATAATGTACTATTCTGGGAATTGAATGTTACAAACACGAGAGCCAACCTGTAAATTTTCCTGACAGAGAATTACACTGAGCTTCAGAAAGCAGAAAGTGGTGTACATTTTCTCTGAGATCTGTCCCTGTTCATGATTATTAAAGAAGGCAGATGGGATAAACAAATTTCTATTGTTTGACTGTTACAGGAAAGTCGAAATGGAAAACAAAATTGTCTCTCTTTTTTTTTTTTTTTTGGTCTTGAAATAGCTAACTGGGCTGTCTGCCTTCACTCTAGGAAAATGCCATGAACCAGTGGCAGTAGGGGTGGTTCATTCTATTTTAAATGCCAAAAAAAGCAAAGCCTTCACTGAAAATTACAGGGGATGTAAATTTTAGGAATTACAGATTAATGGTTCCCTTCGTCTCTCCGATTACCTACCAGCCATGTGTGTGAGTGACAGCTATGCATTAACAGCATGCCACCCTCGTTCTCAGGAAGAGGTGGTTGATGGCATGTTTCAGATATGAAATGAATTTGGCTTAATGGTAGGCTATAGGGAGACTGGGATTTCTTTCTTTTTCTTCCCTACCTTAAATCGGTGCTTGAAAGTTTCAAGGAACTCTAGGATTCCAGATTACTATTATTAATGAGAAATGTTTAAATACTTTGTAATAGGGATCTTGAATTACAATACATCCAGAAAAGATTTTTCACTTCTCTTTCTCTTAAAAAAGTTTTTGAGAAAGAATAATTAAAGATTATAATCCACTGTTGTGGAACTACTCAAAAGTGTTTTATTCCCTTTTTACCAATGCTCTGTGCTTATGAGAGAGAGAAAGATACTTGTGTAATAGACCATAATTGATCCAATTTAATGGTCTCTGAATGAACACTCAAGCTTCTTCCCACTCAAGTTGCCACCTGTAAATCTTACAGGTCTAAAGTATACCTCAAGGGCATAAGGTGAAGTTGTATCCAAAGAAATATCATCAAAATAATGATTCGGCTATATGATAAGCTAGTGACAATGCTTTTGAAATAAACGGATCCTCAGCAAAAAAAAAAAAAAAAAAATTTAAGCTTCATTTCTAGATGTTTTTAGTCCTGAAAAATCCAGATTGACCCTAACTTCAATATTCTGGAAGGTCACTGTGTGTACTGACCCTTCGTCTTATTCCATGCAGCTTTGACCAGGAGGTGAGCAAAAGGGAGGGAAGGCCAGAGATCCTACTGTTTAGAGATCTCTGGATCCAAAAACCTTTATTTTACTCTTGAAAATGTACGAGAAAATCTTTTCATTTTGTTTCAAAAGTTGTAGGGTCAACTCCCCAGTGAATGAATTTAAGAAATAGGGAAAGTTTAAAGCATCTTTAATTGATTAAGCTTGCAGACAGAACAAAAGTCAGCTCTGACAAATGACAGAGAGCAGGGTTGGGGAATATGGCATTTAAACTTTAAATCAGAAGCATCACAAGGAGGTTACAAAGGGATATAGGAAGTTAAATCTCTTTATGATTAAATTGTGACCACTAGTTTAGGTCTGGATTAAAACTGGAATAAAGACAATACATACAGATTAACCAAACCAAAAACCAAACCCATTACCGTTGAGTCAATTCCGACTCATAGTGACCTTATACAGATGATGTTGACTAAACCAAAGAAACCCCAAACCCACTGCCGTTGAGTTGATTCTGACTCATAGTGACCCTACAGGACAGAGTAGAACTGTCCCTTAAGGTTTCCAAGGAGCGGCTGGTAGATTTGAACTGTCAACCTTTTGGTTAGCCACCAAGCTCCTAACCATTGCACCACCAGAGTTGACTGGTGCTGCATAAATCTCTCTAAACATAAAATATTAAAGTGAAACCGTTCTAATTTTCAGGAGAAAATGTTGTATAAGAGCATATAAAACATTAAGAAGCAATTTTTTTTTTTTTTTAGCAAAGGCATAGATTACAAGGAATAGCTAGAGACAAATTATAAAGCAATCTAAGGAAGAATTTTTTTTCTTTTCTCTTTTTTAGGATACTTCGGATGAGCTTTTCCTTCCTTTTTTTTCCCACCCTCTGGACTGAAAGAGGAATAGCAAGGGAGTCTTTTGTGAGAAATATGTCAGGAGAAAGAAGAGAGATGGGAACTCACGTAAGAACATCTGCTCTGCAAGGCCACTTGAAAAATAACGAGTATTAATGAGAAAGAAAATGTGCTCAGCATGAAACTAACCACAAGTAATGTGGTAGCAGGGAGGCGGGAACAGTGACATAAGGAACTGGCACCCTACCCAGTGATAACTTCTGAGTGTCCGAATCCAAGTCACCCCCTCAGCTAACGTGAGGGGAAGTGGGGGCAGACATTATCTAGGCAAATTGCCCGTGAAGTATCACAAGTTGCAATTGAATCAAGATCTAGTGTTCTGAGAGCTATATTAAAACAAATGAGACTGCAAATAAAGTCTTAATTTTTTTTTCCTTCCTTCTTTAGACACTAGATATATTTATAAAAATAAGAGAGTTTTCTGTTTTTCTTTTTTAGTGGTTCACCTTTTTAACTTAGTGGTAGATTTTCTGAATTATGAATATGCCATTGCAAATATACACTTCTACATTGTGTATTCTATTTGGTATTCCTCTTTTTACTAATTTCACTTATTTCAGAGACAATTTTGAAAAATTGGAGAGCATAATCAAATGCTTTACATTTCCTAAGATTCTGAAAATGCTTGATTGTTGTATCTGGAATAATATCATTATCACCAAATTTGCTACTATTTCCAAAGGACGTATAGTTAGAATGCACCTTTCACAACCTCTTTTAATTTGGGACAATTTCAAAATGTCTTTTGCATATTTAGTCAGATTTTTCAAGGAAATAATACATGGAGAGGAATGATAACTTAGTTGCTTTCACAAGTATAATCTCTTTTAAAACAACCATTTAAAGTTGGTAGATCAGGTATTTTATATGTGTCACAGCCCCTCTCCCCTCTCCCTCCAACCACCTCTCCCTACCAAAAAAATAGAAGAAATTGTCCCAAAGGGGATTAAGTGCTTTCCCTAAAGTCACTGGTTAGTATTGGGACTATAGGAGAAGGCTTGCTGTTCATCTTCCTTGCCTTAACCATGTTGTCTGCACAAATTCCTCTTGGGAATTTGTGGTGCTTGTTCTATTTCTTAAGCTGAGTGATGGATTCATAAGTGTTTGCTTTCTTATCATGCTTTAAACTGTACATATATTTTATATAAACACTATTACAGAGTAAGCATTTTTTTAAGTGTACAATTCATTGGTTTTTAATATATTCAGTTCTGCAAACATTACCACAATCAGCTTTAGAAGATTTTAATCACCCCTAAAGAAACCTTGCTCCCCTTAGCAGTCCTCCCCTACATCTCCCTGTCACCCATCCCTGGACAACTACTAATCTACTTTCTGTTTCTATTGATTTGCCTGTTCTGACATTTCATATAAATGGAATCATACAATATGTCGTCCTCTGTGACTGGCTTCTTTGACTCAGCATATTGTTTTCAAGGTTCATCCATGTTGTGGCATGTGTCAGTACTTTGCTTCTTTTTCTTGCCGAATAATATTCCACTGTATAGACATACTGCATTTTATTTATTTATTCATCAGCTGATAGAAATTTGGGTTGCTTCTACTTTTGGACTATTACGAACATTTACGCACAAGTCTTTGTATAGACATATGTTTTTATTTCTCTTGAGAATATACCTACATGTGGAATTGCTGGGTCTTATGGTAATCATTTGAGGAACTGCCAGATTGGTTTTCCAAAGCAGCTGTGACATTTTACATTTCTCTACATCCTCACCAATACTTGTCATTATCTGATGTCTTGAATCTAGCCATCCTAGTGGGTGTGAAGTGGTATCTCCGTGTGGTTTTGATGGATTTGCATTTCCCTGATGGCTAATGGTCTTGAACTTCTTTCCATGTACTTATTGGACATTTGTATATCTTCTTTGGAGAAATGTCTCTTCAGATCCTTTCCCCATTTTTTAGTTGGGTTATTTGTTTTTTTAATATTGAGTTGTAAAAGTCTTTTTTTTTTTTTAAATATATTCTAGACAAAAGTCCCTCATCACATATGTGATTTGCAAAAAATGTTCTAACGTTCTGTGGGTTGTCTTTTCACTTTTTTTTTAAATTGTACTTCAGGTGAAGGCTTACAGAACAAACAGCTTGTCATGAAACAGTAGTACCCATATTGTTTTATGACATTGGTTAACAAACCCATAACATGTCAACCTTCTTCCTTCTTGTCATTTTTTTTTTTTTTTTGGTGAAAATATACATAGCCAAAGATACACCATTTCAAAAATTTCTACATGCACAGTTCAGCGACATCGACTACGCCCTTCAATTGTACTGCTATTCTCACTTTAGATGAAGGCTTACAGAACAAAATAGTTTCTCATTTAACAGTTAGTACACATGTTGCCCTATGACAATGGTTAACAACCTCACAACACATCAACACTATACTTACTCAACCTTGGGTTCCCTACCACCAGCTTTCCCGTCCCCTTCTGTCTTCTGGACCTTGTCCCTGGACTGCTGTACCTCATAAGTCCCATTTGGTTTTACGGGGATGTCCACTCCCAGGCTGAACAGTGAACCTCGAAAATGACTTCACCCCTGAGCTAAAAGGGTGTCTGGGGGCCATACTCTCAGGGTTTCTCCAGTCTCCTTTAAGCCAGTAAATCTGGTCTTTTTTTTTTTGTGAGTTAGAATTTTGTTCTACATCCTTCTCCAGCTCTGTTCAGAACCCTCTGTTGTGATCCTGGTTAGAGCAGTCAGTGGTGGTAGCCGGGCACCATCTAGCTGTACTGGACTCAGTCTGGTGGAGGCCTTGGTAGTTGTGGACCATTACTCTTTTGGACTAATCTTTTCCTTGTATCCTGTTCTCTTCATTCTCCCTTGCTCCCAAAGGGATGAGACCAGTGCAGTATCTTAGATGGCTACGCACAGGCTTTTAAGACCCCAGCCGCTACTCACAAAGGTAGAATGTAGAACATTGACTTTATAAACTGTGTCATGCCAATTGAGCTAGATGTTCCCCGAGACCATGGTCCCCAGAGCCTTCCGCCCAGCAATTCAGTCCCTCAGGGAGTTTGAATGTGTCTATAGAGCTTCCACGACCTTTCCTTGTACAAGTTGTGCTGGTTTCCCCTGTATTGTGTACTGTCTCACCTTTCACCCAAGATACCACTTATCTATTGCCTATTTAGTATTTCCCCCCTACCCCTCCCATCCTTGGTAGCCAACAAAGATTCTTACATTTTGTGTGTGAATTTTTTCATGGGATTTTACAATAGAGGTCTCATACAATATTTGTCCTTTTGTGATTGACTTATTTCACTCAGCATAATGTCCTCCAGTTTCATCCATGTTATGAGATGCTTCACAGATTCATCATTGTTCTTTCTCGTTGCATAGTACTTCATTGTGTGTATGTATCATAGTTTGTTTATCCATTCATCTGTTGATGGGCATCTAGGTTGTTTCCATCGTTTTGCTATTGTTAACAATGCTGCCATGAACATAGGTGTGCATGTGTCTATTTTAGTGACGACTCTTATTTCTCTAGGATATATTCCTAGGAGTGGGATTGCTGGATCGAATGATATGTCTATTTCTAGCTTTCTGAGGAAGCACCATATCATTTTCCAAACTGGTTGTATCATTTTGCATTCCCACCAGCAGTGCGTAAGAGTTCCCATCTCCCCGCAGCCCCTCCAACAGTTGTTATTTCCAGTGTTTTTGATTCGTGCCAGTAATGCCGGGGTGAGATGGTATCTCATTGTGGTTTTAATTTGCATTTCTCTAATGGCTAGTGATCACGAACATTTCCTCATGTGTCTCTAAGCCATTTGAATGTCTTCTTTGGTGAAGTGTCTGTTCATTTCTTTTGCCCATTGTTTAATAGGATTATTTGTCTTTTTGTTGTAGAGGTGTTGGATTTTCTTGTAGATTATGGAGATTAGAACTTTGTCTGACTTGTACTGTTCAAAAATTTTTTCCCAATCTGTAGGTTCTCTTTTGACTCTTTTGGTGAAGTCTTTTGAAGAGCATAGGTGTTTGATTTTTAGAAGATCCCAGTTATCTAGCTTATCTTTTGGGGTTTGTGTATTGATGGTTATGGTTTGTATCCTGTTAATGCCATGTATTAAGGCCTGTAGTGTTGGTCCTACTTTTTATTATATGAACTTTATAGTTTTGGGCTTTATATTCAGGTCTTTGATCCATTTGGAAGTAGTTTTTGTATACGGTGTGAGGTATAGGTCCTGTTTCATTATTTTGCAGATGGATATCCAGTTTTGCCAGCACCGTTTGTTAAAAAGACTGTCTTTTCCCCATTTGATGGACTTTGGGCCCTTGTTGAAGATCAGGTGACCATAGGTGGATTGATTTAGAGCTGGGTTCTCAATTCTGTTCCATTGGTCAATGTATCTGTCGTTGTCCCAGTACCAGGCTGTTTTGACTACTGTAGCTGTATAGTACGTTCTGAAGTCAGGTAGTGTGAGTCCTCCAACTTTATTCTTCTTCTTCAGTAGTGCTTTACTTATTTGGGGCTTCTTCCCTTTGCATATAAAGTTAATAATTAGTTTTTCCATCTCTTTGAAGAATGTTGTTGGTGTTTGGATCGGGATTGCATTGTATTTGTAAATTGCTTTGGGTAGAATTGTCATTTTCACAATGCTGAGTCTGCCTAACCATGAGCACGGTATGTTTTTCCATTTATGTAGATCCCTTTGGTTTCTTGCAGTAGAGTTTTGTAGTTTTCTTTGTATAGTTCTTTTACATCCCTGGTTAGATTTATTCCTAAGTATTTTATCTTTTTAGTGGCTATTATAAATGGTATTGTTTTCCTGATTTCCTTTTCATCATTCTCCTTATTGGTGTATAGGAATCCAACTGATTTTTGTATGTTTATCTTGTATCCTCCTCCTCTGCTGTATCTTTCTATTAGTTCCAGTAGATTTCTCGTAGAGTCTGTAGGGTTTTCTGTGTATAGTATCATATCATCTGCAATCAGGGACAGATTAACTTCTTCATTACCAGTTTGGGTTCCCTTTATTTCTTTTTCTTGCTTTATTGCTCTAGCTATAACTTCCAGCACAATGTTATATAGTAGTGGTGATAAAGGGCATCCCTGCCTTGTTCCTGTTTCAAGGGGAATGTTTTCAGCCTGTCTCCGTTAAGAATTATGTTGGCCATTTGTTTTGCATAGATGCCTTTATTATGTCAAGAAATTTCCCTTCTACACCTATTTTACTGAGAGTTTGTATCAGGAATGGGTGTTGGACTTTGTGATATGCCTTTTCTGCGTTAATTGAGATGATCATGTGATTCTTTTCTTTCCTTTTAGTTATGTGGCGGACTATGTTGATTGATTTTCTAATGTTGAACCATCCTTGCATAACTGGTATGAATCCTATTTGTTCATGGTGTATTATTTTTTTGATATGATGCTGAATTCTATTGGCTAGCATTTTGTTGAGAATTTTTGCATCTATATTCATGAGAGATATTGGTCTGTAATTTTCTTTTTGTGATGTCTCTGTGTGGATTTGGTGTCAGCGTTATGCTGGCCTCATAGAATGAATTTGGAAGTGTTGCTTCCTTTTCTATGCTCTGAAATAGCTTCAGTAGTACTGGTACAAGCTCTTTAAATGTTTAAATGTTTTGTAGAATTCTCCAGTGAAGCCATCTGGGCTGAGCTTTTTTTGGTTGTGAGTTTTGTTTATTACCTTTTCAATCTCTTTTCTTGTTATGGGTCTGTTCAGATTTTCAACATCACTTTCTTGTAGTTTGGGTAGGCCTTGTGTTTCTAGAAATTTATCCATTTCCTCTAGGTTTTCAAATTTGTTGGAGTATAGCTTTTCATAATATTCTGTTATAATCCTTTTTATTTCAGTTGGGTCTTTTGTAATGTCCCCCATTTCATTTCTTATTTGGGTTGTTTGTGTCCTCTCCTGTTTTTCTTTTGTCAGTCTGGCCAGTGGTTTGTCGATTTGGTTGATTCTTTCAAAGAACCAACTTTTGGTTTTGTTGATTCTTTCTATTGTTTTTCTGTTCTCTGTTTCATTTATTTCTGCTCTTATCTTTACTATTTCCTTTCTTCCCGTGGCTGTGGGCTTTTTTTGCTGTTCTCTTTCTATTTGTTTGAGTTGTGTAGTTAATGTTTTGATTTTGTCCCTTTCTTCTTTTTTGATATGTGCATCTACTGCTATAAATTGTCCTCTGAAGACGGCCTTTGCTGTGTCCCAAAGGTTTTGGTATGGTATGTTTTCATTCTCATTTGATTCTAGGAATTTTTTGATTCCATCTCTGATTTCTTCTATTACCCAGTGATGTGTAAGCAGGGTTTTATTCAGTTTCCATGTAATTGATTTTTTTTCCTTGCTCTTTCTGTTGTTAATTTCTACTTGATGGCTTTGTGGTCAGAGAAGATACTTTGAATTATGTCAACGTTTTGGATCTTGTTGAGGATTGCTCTGTGGCCTAAGATGTGGTCTATTCTGGAGAACGTTCCATGTGCATTGGAAACGAATGTGAACTTTGCAGTGGTTCGATGGAGAATTCTATATGTCTATGAGGTCAAGTTGACTGATTGTGCCCTTTAGGTCTTCTGTATCTTTGCTGAGTTTCTTCTTAGTTGTTGTGTCCTTTACTGAGATTGGTGTGTTGAAGTCTCCTACTATTATTGTGGAACTGTCAATTTCTCTTTTCAGTGTTGTTAGTTTCTTTTATGTATTTGGAGCCCTGTCATTGGGTGCGTAGATGTTTATTATGGTTATGTCTTCATGATGGATCATCCCCTTAATCATTATATAGTGTCCTTCTTTGTCTTTTATGGTAGATTTTGTTTTAAAGTCTATTTTATCTGAGATTAGAATTTCCACTCTTCCTCTTTTTTGGTAGTTGTTAGCTTGATATATTTTTTCCAGCCTTTGACTTTTAATAAATACACCTCTTTGTTTCTAAGGTGTGTGTCTTGTAAACAGCATATTGATGGATCCTGTTTTCTTATCCATTCTGTCTCTCTCCGTCTCTTTATGGATGCATTGAGTCCACTTATAGTCAGTGTAATTAGTGACAGATGTGAGGTTGTTGTTGTCATTTTGTAGTCATTTTTTTTTTGTGGTGCTGACAGTTTCTTTGTTCTTCTTACTCTCTAGTGCTGAGTTACTTTTTTGTGTATTTTGTGTTCATTTCTTTTGTTTTTGTAGGTTTTGTTTTTGCTGAGACTTTATGTTTATCCTCTTTATTTTTATGAGTATGTTTGTTAACTTCCTTTGTGGTTACCATGAATTTTACCCTTATCTTTCTAAGTTTGAAGCAGTCTACCATTACTTGGTATTGCTTTGCCTTCCTCTCCATTAGAAGGCTCTATACCTGTGCCGTTTATTCCCTCTTTTATTGTTTTTATGTTGTTGTCATTTACTGATTAACTGCTCTGATTCCCTGTTTTATTTCTTTTGGTTTTGGGTAGTCTTTGAGAGTTCATTTCCTAGATTGGTATCTGGCTGGAATGATCCTGCATTCTAGATTCTGCCTGTGTGCTGAATTTGTTTGTTCTCAGATCGAAGAACTCCCTTTAAAAATTCTTGTAAGTTTGGTTTGGCTTTTACATATTCCCTTAATTTCTGTTTATCTGGAAAAGACCTAATTTCACCATCAATTTGAACAAGAGTTGTTCAGGGTATATTATTCTTGGCTGGCAACTTTTTTCTTTCAAGATTTTATATATGTCATCCCATTGCCTTCTTGCCTGCAGGGTTTCTGCCAGGTAATCTGAGCTTAGTGTTATTGTTTCTCCTCTGTACGTGAGTTCTTGTTTTTCACACGCTGCTCTCAGGATTCTTTGTTTGTCCTTGGTTTTGCCGAGTGTGATTATGATATGCCTTGGTGATTTTCTTTTAGGGTCTATACTATATGGGGTTTGTTGAGCTTCTTGGTTGGCCAGCTTTTCATCTATCATGATATTGGGGAAGTTTTCTGTCAGCAGATTCTCTCTGTGTTTTCTGTTTTCTCACCCATTCTGGAACTCTGATCACTCGAAAATTTTTGCTTATAATTGTATCCCACATAATTCTCAGGGTCTCTTCATTTTTCTTTTCTTTGTTCTTTTTTCTGAGTTTTCCTAAAACAGAGTTGTATCTAAGTGCTTGTCTTCAGTTCCACTGATCCTGTTTTCCACTGCCTCAAATCTGCTCCTCAGCCCTTCTATGACACTGTCCATCCCTGAAATCTTATTGTTTATCTTTTGTATTTCCACTGTTGTTTTTGTATAGTTTCTAGGTGTGAATTTATTTTGGAATTTTGTTCCTGCATTATTTTCCTGAATTCTTCCAAAGTTTTGTCTGTATTTTCCATGAATTTGTCTAGTTTTTCCTCATTTTTGTCTTCCTTTTGCTTCAGCTCTTGGAGAATTCTGAGTATTAGAGATTTGAATTCCCTATCAGGTAGTTCTAGTGCATTTTCTTCCACAGGAGAGTCATCTGGTGTTTTATTTTGGATGCCTATTGGAACCGTCCTGTCCTGTTTTTGTATCTGTTTTGATATTGTCTGCTGTCTTTGGGGCATTCAGTAGTTATTTTTCTCTTTAATTGATTGTAGATTTGTTTGTTTCATCCGCTTTTTTAAAATTTGGTTATGTCTGAGCAGGTGGGCTGTGTGTTCTCCATTGTTTGCTCGTCTGTGGGCACAATACTTTTCACCTCCTTCTCCAATTGGTAGAGTCAGTCACTCAGATATGGTATGGCAGGGCAGGTCTAGCTGAAGAGGAGTTAATGGGACAGGCTGTTTGTGGCATTTACTACAGCCACTGGGGCGGGTTGGTAATCAGTGCAGGGCAGGTTCCAGTAGGCCGTGCCTGTGCTACTTGGTTTTGTGAAGTTAAGCGCACGGTGCAGGTAGGCAGGATTTAGCGGGGAGATTGTTATGTGTGGAGCTAAGATGGATATGGGAGAGAGGAGAGAGGAACAGGAGCCAAAAACATACAAACAAACAAAAAGAATGTAGGGCAGCTTACTGTTGGAGTGGAGAGATGAGAGACTATGAAATGGAGTAAAAGAAAAAGGGGAAGAGGAAGGAAAAAAAAAGAAAATAATGGATAAATAAAAATTGGAATGGAAAAGAACAGCAAATTTCCCAGGGATCCCACTGGTGCAGCTATGAGTTCTGGGGAAGTTGTTTTCAGGTGTTGCATTACAACCTGGCTAGAAGGTGTAGAGGTATACAATGCCAGGTATTCAGGGAATAGAAAGAGAAAGAAGATATAGAGAGATGAGAAACTGAGCAATGAAGAAAGACAAAAAGGGAAAAAGAGGGAAAATAAAACAAAACAAAGTTAAAAAAAAAAAAGAAAAAAGAACAAGAAACACCCCCCAAAAAACAGGGAAAAAAAAACCAACAAAAAAATTAATGCCCTCAGGGATCCCTCTGCACATCTTTGCAGGCAGAGGGGGTAGGTTCCAAGCCACACAGCAGCGCCTGGCGAGAACGGGCTCCCACCTCAAGAAAAGGAAATGAAAACAAACAAACAATTCAAATCAAACAAATGAACAAAAGCCCTGGGATCCCACCAGTGCGGGAGCCCAGACTGGGAAGCAGCTCCACACTCGAGCTGAGCTCTGCAGCCCCTCAGGAAGAAGCAAAAATGGTGCATGGAGCCAGGTATTTGAGTGAAAGGAGGGGGAGGTGGTGACAGGTAAGGAAGAAATCAAAAGAAGCGGAAAAAAAGCAACACCAGGAGCCAACAAGTCGCACTCAGAGGGGCAGCTATTGTGGGCTGGTGGAATCCAAGCAGCCGGTGCTTCCTGGATAAGAGACTGTGTCTGCAGGAAGCAGAGGAGGCTGAGTATGGGTGAAGAAGGGTAAGGGGTGGGAAAGCGTATATCACAAATTATCAGAGCTCCGCAGCCCTTCAGGAAGAAGCAAAGATGGTGCACGGAGCCATGTATTTGAGTGAAAGGAGGGAGAGGTGGTGAGAGGTAGGGAAGAAATCAAAAGAAGCAGAAAAAAGCAACACCAGCAGCCAACAAATGGCACTCAGAAAGCTGGCCTGTTTGGGCGGGTGGAATCCAAGCAGCCAGTGCTTCCCAGACAAGAGATTGTGGCTGCGGGAAGCAGAGGAGGCCGAGTGGGGGTGAAGAAGGGTGGAGGGTGGGAAAGTGTATATTGAAAATTACCAGCTGTTTTGTCTCCCGCTGGAAGCTCCATGAAGCTGCTTTCTCGTACCCCGTTTGCTGGTCTCCGATAGGAGTCCAAGTTGGTGGATCTGCACTGTTTTAGCTGGTAGGGGACCTCTGCATGAATCTCTCCTTGCTCTCCATTCTCTGTCAGTTTTCTCACTCCATTTGGTGCTTGGCTGAGTTCTTTATCTCTTCATTTGATGTTTTAGGGTTTCAGGATTGTTGTTTTCTCTGTTTGGTTTAGTTTTTCTGATCTTTGCTGTGGAGGGATGGCATGGTGCTTCTGCTTAGAGCGCCATTTTGCCGCAAGTCCCAGAGTAAGCATTTTTGAGATCTATTTTTAGTCTCTAATATTATCTTCTAATTATTGTTCTCTCTTCCTTTCTCCTCTTACATCCCCTGCCCCCTACTTTCATTAATAAAAACCTTTAAAGAAAAATAAATTTAAAATGTGAAAAGTAGGCCAGTGTACAATTCTTGTACATGCTAAATTATGTTCAGACTAATTTTCTTTTAATGTGCTAATATCGATTGCATCTAAAGACAACAAAAATAAAATCTGCATTATAGTTCTGCTTCATAAGGAAAATATCAAAACCTAGTGTAACCTATTTTTATAAGCCAGAAGAATCCTATACATAACAAAGTAAGATTATGGACTTCATTGCAATGAATGAAAGAGAAAATTTTAGAAGCTGCAAAGGTTTGTTAATGAAATTTATAAAAACAGGAACACTGTTACTATTACAGAAAATTTATTGGTTACTGGAATTTTATTGTGCCATTTTAGTAGATTGTAGTGACTAACCTACTGGTGTAGGTTGGGTTCCTAGTAAGCAGAACCTGAAGCAAAGGCATAAGTGTAAACCTTCTACTGGAAAGAGACAGTGGGAGCAAAGAAGGGAAGGAGGGAGTCCAAATCGAAGATGAGGTATAGAACTGGCTGTCACTATGGGCAAATGGCTTCTCTATACTGTGGGACCTTCTGAGAAGCTGTGTGAGAATTTAAAGTTCTGTTCTACCTTTTTTTTTTTTTGATGAGTACCTGTCTGTCGTGGCTGTGATCAAAATTTCCGGTAATGGTAGCCAGGTACCATCCAATGCTTCTAGTCTCATGACAGAATAGGCAGTAGTTCATTGATGCAATCAGTCCCGTAGTCCCTCTGTTTCTTTGGTTCCTGAGTCTCCTTCTTCTTCTGTTGCTTTCTGCGACTACAGTCCAATTGTTGTATCTTGGATGGTTGCTCACAAGCTTTTAAGACCCCAGGCACTACTCACCAAATTAGAAGGTAGAACAGAAACTCTTAAAAACCATATTATGCCAATTGTCAAATTTATGTTTACACAGAGACCATAAAAGGCAAAAGGTGGTGGTGAATGTATTCCATGCAGCTGGACTAACTGTATCTTTGAGTGAGTACTGCACTGTGTATTTTACTTCCCATAAAACTCTTAAACCCAGCCCCTTTTTTTTTCTCCCACTGCCACCACCATGCTAGTGCTTGGTGAATGGTTGGATATTGGGGATAAAGTAGGTGTGGGGAGCTGAGATTGAGTAAGAGTCAAGAGAAAGCCGTTAAGAGTGAGGGGGCCAGGGAAACACAGTGAAAGTTCATCAAGACTGGAATTTCTAAACTGAATTTTAATCAGAAATGAAGAGAAAGTTATGAGGACCGATAAATATCACCCAGCCAATCATGGGGCCTGGAGGAGGCAATGCTAATGCCCTTTCCCAAGGGACAGGGCTGCTCCTGAATATGTATTCAGATCACGAGTGATGCACTTAGCACAAAAATGGGTAACAAAAATTAACCTTTATTGAGGGTTTATTCTATGATAGACACTGTTCTAGGTGTCCATTTATTTCTTCACATAAACTCATTTCTTACAACAATCTTATAGTAAGATGGTAATATTAGCCCCATTTTACAGATGAAGAAAATAAGGCACAGAAAAAAATAAGAATTTTCCCACAGTCACCTGCCTAGTAAGTAGCAAAGTCAAAAATAAACTCAGAAAAATTATGGAGAGAAAGAAAGGCAATTAAGCAAAATTAGAAAGTTTACAAGTTCATACGTATACAATCTGGTCCTTAGATATTCCAAAGCAGACAGACATGTTTGTATTAACAGAAAATTAAAGTTTACTTCAGAATATTCACCACAGAGATATCCTTCATTTTTATTAAGCCAAGTCTCTCCCCTTTTATCTCTGCTTTTTATCACAATGATCCACTGTCTACATTTGTAAACCTTGATGTTTTTTGCTCCATAGGCCTTATATGTGTTGCATTATCTTAGTGATTTCATATACAAGTAGTCCTGACATATACGGGGTTCTGTTCCAATGACACCATGGTAAGTTGGTCTGAAGTAAGTTGAATACTACATTTTTTTTTTGTTGTCATTATTAGTGTCTTTTATTATCAGTAATCTTTATAAATCATAACTTTAAACATCTGCAAGTGAACATCTGAGAATAACATCAGCATATTATGAGCTGAACATTGTATGTACTACATATTACTAATACTAAGACGTACAAAGAAAAAAACGAAAGTCATAAGTTCAGTTTGTCATAACTCAAACACATCGTTAGTCAAGTCAGGGACTACCTGTATGTCAACCTACTTTTTTTTCCAGAGATATAAAAATCTGTCCCTAAGAATCTGCAAATTCCTTGGAACAGAGGAGTCGTTTTGTAGTTTCCTTTTTAAGCTTTAATTTTCTCCTCTGAAGGAAAAAGAAAAGTCAGAACTCTGTAAACATTTTGAAAACAATTTGTGGGTTTAAGGATGAAAAACAAATTATTAAGTCCTTTCAAGGAATATGAAATACATAGTTCTTCATTCCTTATCTCCTTTCACCTCTCTTTCCTCTTCATTTCCACTCTTGGCTGCCATCTCTTTTTCTGTAAAGTGCTTGTGGGAAATTTCCTTTCCACATTGTCTTAAAGAATATTTGATTACTTTGTATTCTGTCTCTTAAGCAATGTTTCTTCATTTTTTTCCTTTTTCTTTTTTATTACATATGTGTGTATATGTATATATGTCTACGTACATGTGTATATGTATTTATGTGTATATATGTCTACCCACATGTGTATATGTATTTATGTGTATATATGTCTACCCACGTGTATATGTATTTATGTGTATATATGTCTACATACATGTGTATATGTATTTATGTGTATATATGTCTACCCACATGTGTATATGTATTTATGTGTATATATGTTTACCCACATGTGTATATGTATTTATGTGTATATATGTCTACATACATGTGTATATGTATTTATGTGTATATATGTCTACCCACATGTGTATATGTATTTATGTGTATATATGTCTACCCACATGTGTATATGTATTTATGTGTATATATGTCTACCCACATGTGTATATGTATTTATGTGTATATATGTCTACCCACATGTGTATATGTATTTATGTGTATATATGTCTACCCACATGTGTATATGTATTTATGTGTATATATGTATCTATACATATATATAAAAAAAACTGAAAGAAACCAAACCTGCTGCAGTCGAGTTGATTACAACTCATAGAGACCCAGTAGAACACAGTAGAACTACCCCACAGGTTTTCCAAGGAGTGGCTGGTGGATTCGAACTGCTGACCTTTTGGTTAGCAGCTGAGCTGTTTAACTGCTGCACCACCAGGGCTCTATCTTTCTCTCTCTATATATGTATATATATATTTGGTAACTTATCCAAAAGAGATATTAAGGTGGCCTAGGTGAATTTTTTCCCCAACACCTTGTAGAATTTTCGAATCATCAGAATCACTCTCTTTTAATTAACATTTTTTTTAGTAACATAATATTTATAAATTTTCATGAATGTTTTCTTGTAAAAATTCAAAATTCCAACCTAGTAAAATTACAGTTGGCTTCTGGTTCAGGAAAGATGTGCCTCTACAATGTTTCAATACTCAGATAAAAAGTGAGAACAAATTTTGTTATCTGGATGCTTTCACCACCCTATACCAAAAGTTAAGAATGGTTGAATGTTTACCTTTCCATTTCGTATGTTTTGATGCTTTACAGAAATAGTCAAAATTATTCTTTTACTAGCTGCACTGTCATTTCAACATCATCAGGAGTGCACTTTTGTAGACCACTCTTTTAAATTTATTGCTAAAATAGTCTACTGGTTATAAAAAGCTTGGTGTTAAGTCATGGATGACTTACAAATGTCCTTTGTTCTCACTGAGTCACTAGTCAATTATCATATTCACCCTTCTGCCCAAAGGGGTGGGAATCCAGCTTTTCGCTGGAATTAAAAATGCAATGTCTGCACCATAAGGCTCATTATCTGAATTTGAAACACCTGCGGCAAGAGACCTAAAAGGCGATCTTGTAACAGATCATTTAATAATTGACTTAGTTGGGAAAAAGCAAATGGCCTTTTGTTGTTTCTTGATATCATCACTCATTTTCTCAAACTGACAGTGGACACAGTAGGAAGACAGTTTCCTGTTGAACAGATGAGTATCAAATTCAGTCTGACGTTGCTTTTTAGTAGTTTTGTGCTTGATTCCAATTACTTAAGATCCAGGTCTCTTTAGTCATGGTTAGACAAGGGTTTTATGATTTCTTTTGTTAAATGGTGTATGATTAGCAGAGCTTGCTTACAGAGATCCCCAATACTTGATGCAGAAGTCCCTGGCTGGTGCAAACGATTAATGCACTTGGCTACCAACCAAAAGGTTTGAGGTTCAAGTCCACCCAGAGGCATCTCTGAAGAAAGGTCTGGCGATCTCATTATTAAAAATCAACCATTGAAAATCTTGGAGCACAGTTCTACTCTGACACATATTGGGTCACCATGAGTAGGAATCAACTCGACAGCAACTGTCTTTTTTTTTTTTTTTAAACTTGATGTAGGTGTTAGGCTGAGGTGAAATAGATATCATGAATCCTTATTGTGACCCACTTACCAGTATTCAAAGGTCTACAGTCCAAGTTCAAATCTTCCTGGGAAACTATGTTCCTTCATTAATGATAGTTAGGAGGTTACTTTGAAATTCTTAGATGAAATGGGTAATTAGATACCTCTGTGGTCCAATATTTTTTACAAAGCTCTCTGTTGATTTGATCTGTAATCTCTACCTAAGAAACTTTCTGACATCAGGCTCTGACAGCAAGCAAAAGGGGCACCACTGGGATTCCAGAACTGAAAATCAGGCATCATGATAAATGAGGCTCACATGGCTTTTATGATTAAGTCATTTTGAACATCGTACATTAGTGCCCAATTGTGGTTCAGTCTGGAGCTAAAAATCCTATTGTATTGCCGTGGAGTCCAGGCCTACAAAGGAGAGATAGAACTAACAAGGGGATTTGAGCCCTATGGAGGATTAATCTGAAATAATTAAGGAAAATGTGGAGACTGGAAGAATAAATGATATTATTAATAAAAATGAGTGAAAGTGCATGGCACAGATATAAACGTAATAAAATAGAAATTTAGAATGTATTAAGAGAAGCATAATATTCAACTCAGTAAGAGATAATCCTGAATGCTGAATTTATCAGAATTTATACAAAGTAGCTTTTTGAACATCAGGAAACATATTGTTGTTAATTTTTAATTAGGCTTGGTTGTATTTTCTTTCTAAAATATAACTTTCTCTGATTATAAATGTAATATATTCTTTCTGATAAAAATTCACAAAATACAGAATAATAGTATAACTTGTGGGCAGAGCAAGAAATTTTCTTCTGAGAACTGAGTTATAAAATCGACATTTAATGATTCTAAATAAAAATATATAAAGAGTGGACAGATGCTATTAGAATATCTCAAGAACGATTTCTAACAAATGTGTTAATGAGTGTCGGTTGGGAGATGGTTGCTTAGCAAAGGACAAGAAGGAACTCAGGTAGACCATTTGGACTATGTCCATATGATGAGGGAAGAAGGTATCCAGTCAAACTCTTGTCTTCCTCAAGTCTTCCTCTCAGCTGCATCCCTTTTATTGAGTGGGAGGCACCAGGCTTGTTGAGCCAGTTGAGCTAGTATCATTATATATTTGAATCAAAAAACTATTCTCCATATTCTGATAGTCATTTTAGGATCACCGAGCCACCTTGTAATAAATTTAATGATTCTAAATAAAAATATATAAAGAGTGGACAGATGCTATTAGAATATCTCAAGAACGATTTCTAACAAATGTGTTAATGAGTGTCGGTTGGGAGATGGTTGCTTAGCAAAGGACAAGAAGGAACTCAGGTAGACCATTTGGACTATGTCCATATGATGAGGGAAGAAGGTATCCAGTCAAACTCTTGTCTTCCTCAAGTCTTCCTCTCAGCTGCATCCCTTTTATTGAGTGGGAGGCACCAGGCTTGTTGAGCCAGTTGAGCTAGTATCATTATATATTTGAATCAAAAAACTATTCTCCATATTCTGATAGTCATTTTAGGATCACCGAGCCACCTTGTAATAAACAGAATTCCCACTAAACCTGTCTTCAGAGAAAGAATTCATTAGTTGTTGTGTGCCACTGGGTATATTTTGACCCATAGCAGCAGAGTAGGACTGCCCCGTAGAGTTTCCAAGCCTGTAATCTTTATGAGGAGACCTGGTGGTACAGTGGTTAAGAGCTATGACTGCTAACTAGAAGGTCAGCAGTTCAAATCCAACAGCTGCTAGGTCACTATGAGCCTGGGATTTACTGTACAACAATACGATTTATTTTTTTGGGGGGGGGGGTAATCTTTACGGAACCAGACTGTCACATCTCTTCCCTCAGAGCAGCCGGTAGGTTAGAACCTCTGAGGTTTGGTTAGCAGCAAATGCTTAACCATTGTGCCATTAGGGCTCCTTATTCACTAATTAGACTGATACAAATATCTAGTCCATCTGACATCTATATTTCCCTTGTAATTTATTGACATTGGTTTTAAATGTCAGTTTCTTAGGAACCTTATGAACATGAGTCATCGTCAACTCTGAAACACTAACAAAATCAAGAATTAAGACTGCAAAACTGAGGGGAAGATTTTTAACAATGCTGAATTTTCTGGTGCTAGCTGGCTTCATCTCGGGTGGCATGAGTGTCCATTAAAATGCGTTTCTTTTCCCCAGTAGTATTGTGCATTTTAAGAAGACTTTTCTATAGACTTATGGGAGGTTTTGAGGGATTATTTATTTTTCATGTATTAGTAGTTATGGCATTAATAAACATGATTTTCAAAAAATTATTTTTAGGCCTTCGCAAACTAGAAAGTCCATGACTGGTGAAGATACGTAATTTAGCTAAGGCTTGCACTTAAATAGGGTCCAACTGATGTCTGGTGTGCAGTTTTGTGAATGTGCTGACTAATGTCCAAAACTTCTATCTCAGCCCTTCTCTGTTATCTTCTATGGTGATACAGTTCATTTTCTAAGGAGTTTTATTTAACATTGTCTGTTTGAGAAAGATGGCACCTAAAAACAACAACAACATTTGAGAAAGATTGCTGTTGTTGTTGTTAGGTGCCTTCGAGTCAGTTCTGACTCATAGCAACCCCATATACAAAGGAACGAAACACTGCCCCGTTGCGCACCATCCTCATAATCGCTGCTGTGTTTGAACCCATTGTTGCAGCCGCTGTGTCAGTCCATCTCATTCAGGGTCTTTGTTTTTTTTTGCTGACTCTGTACTTTACCAAGCAGGATGTCCTTCTTCAGGGACCGGTCCCTCCTCATAACATATCCAAAGTATATGAGATGAAGTCTCGTCATCCTTGCTTCCAAGGGGCACTCTGGCTGTATTTCTTCCAAGACAAACTTGTTCGTTGTCTTGGCAGTCCATGGTATATTCAATATTCTTTGCCAACACCATAATTCAAAGGCATCAATTCTTCTTCGGTCTTCCTTATTCCTTGTCCAGCTTTCGCATGCATATGAAGCAGTTGAAAATGTCATGGTGTGGGTCAGGCACACCTTAGTCCTCAAAGTGACATCTTTGCTTTTTAACACTTTAAAGACGTCTTTTGCAGCATATTTGCCTAATGCAATGTGTCGTTTGATTTCCTGACCACTGCCTCCATGGGCATTGAGTGTGGATCCAAGTAAAATAAAATCCTTGACAACTTCAATTTCTTCTTCAGTTATCATAATGTTAGAAAGATAACTCAGTAGAATAGGAGAGGAGCCAACTGCTAGTGTTAAAGATAAAAGTGGAAATTATATGATATTTTATTGTAAAATTTTATTTTATATGCATTTTCCCATGCTATTAAAGTTATTTCGGACACATTTTTATAGGTTGTATAATTTTCTAGCCTTTAGATATGCCATATTTAAGTCAACACTTCCCCTAGTTTGGGATCTTTAGCTTTTTGTTCACACTTACTATTTTAAATAATGTCATAGTGAACATGTTTAACTGTAAGAAATGCTTAAAGTGCAACTGATAATTTTCTTAAAATATCTGTTTTTTTTTCATTTGGGAAGAGGAGCCATTTTCAGGTTTATAAACATCTTCACCAGTACAGTGGTGATATATTGCAGTAGACAAAGTCGTATTTGACTGGGCTTATAGCCTTTCCAGAAGTAAATTCTGAGAGACTCCACTGTCGATCATAATCTTCCTTGCCATCTGTTGTGGGGGACTAGCACTTACTCAAGCAATCAAGATAATTATCAACTCCTTGAGGTTCAGCTAGAAACCCATGATGTCCAAGAGTATTTAAAATTCTTAATAAGAAATACATGGTTTTCTTTTCAAGATTTTAGTCGAAGATTATTGCTGCATTCCTCACAGCTGATGAAGAGAAAAGCTAGGGTTGTATAAACCCTCTTTGATGTTGAGTATGAAAGGCATTAAGGCTATAACACTGGAGCCTGATGAATACGGACCCATCTCTAGTTCCTGAGGTTTTTTTTTTCACTTTTCTTTTAAGATGTGGAAGTTTCCTAGTTGCAACTTGTTTTGGTTTTTAGGTAAAGTTATAATAGTGCCTTTGATCCTGCCTTTTTATCTTAGGCTCCTTCCTAAGATGCATTCTATCTCATTTTATAAATAAACACCTGGCAATAGTTACTGTCTTTATCTTTCAGAGTCGGTCTGTGGTGGACCATATTCTCTGAGAATGGCAATATGGAGGGTTTTTTTAAAATTCTAAAATATATAATATATACATCTTATTTTATTTAGGTCATATATTATCTTTGATATCCAGGAAAGAACATATATGCTTAAATGTTTATCTATGGATCTCTTCTTGAAACTAATATTTTATTTTTTATATTTTATTGTACTTCAGGTGAAAGCTTACAGAACAAATAGTTTCTCATGAAACAGTAGTACACATGTTGTTTTATGACATTGGTTAACATACCCACAACATATTAACCCTCTAAATTATCAACTTGTTTTTTTTTTTTTGGTGAAAACACAGAGCCAAAGATACACCGTTTCAAAAATTTCTACATACACAGTTCAGTGACATTGACTACGCTCTTCCAATTGTGCTGTTATAATCACTTAAGATAAAGGCTTACAGAACAAAATAGTTTCTCATTTAACAGTTACTACAAATGTTGCCCTATGACAATGGTTAACAATCTCACAACACATCAACAATATCCTTACTCAACCTTGGGTTCCCTATCACCAGCTTCCTTGTCCCCTTCTGCCTTCTGGCTCTTGTCACTGGACTCCTGTACCTCATTAGTCTCATTTGGTTTTATGGCGCTGTCCACTTCCAGGCTGAACAGTGAACCTCGGAGGTAACTTCACCACTGAGCTAAAAGGGTGTCTGGGGGCCTTGCTCTTGAGGTTTCTCCAGTCTCCTCTAGGCCAGTAAGTCTGGTCTTTTTTTTTTGTGAGTTAGAATTATGCTCTACATCCTTCTCCAGCTCTGTCCGGAACCCTCTGTTGTGATCCTGGTCAGAGCAGTCAGTAGTGGTAGCTGGGCACCATCTAGCTGTATGGGACTCAGTCCGGTGGAGGCCTTGGTAGCTGTGGACAATTAGTCCTTTGGACTAATCTTTTCTTTGTATCCTGTTCTTTTCATTCTCCCTTGTTCCCGAAGGAATGAGACCAGTGGAGTATCTTAGATGGCTGCTCACAGGCTTTTAAAACCCCAGACACTACTCACCAAGGTAGAATGTAGAGCATTGTCTTTATAAGCTGTGTCATGACAATTGAGCTAGATGTTCCCCAAGACCATGGTCCCCAGAGCCCTCCACCCAGCAATTCAGTCCCTCAGGGAGTTTGGATGTGTCTATGGGGCTTCCATGACCCTTCCTTGTACAGGTTGTGCTATTTCCCCTGTATTGTGTACTCTCTCACCCTTCACCCAAGATACCACTTATCTATTGCCTATTTAGTATTTCGCCCCCACCCCTCCCATCCCTGGTAACCAACAAAGATTGTTACATTTTGTGTGTGAACTTTTTCAAGGGTTTTTACAATAGAGGTCTCATACAATATTTGTCCTTTTGTGATTGACTTATTTCACTCAGCATAATGTCCTCCAGTTTCATCCATGTTATGAGATGGTTCACAGATTCATTGTTGTTCTTTCTCATTGCAGAGTACTCCATTGTGTGTATGTACCCTAGTTTGTTTATCCATTCATCTGTTGATGGGCACCTACGTTGTTTCCATCGTTTTGCTATTGTGAACAATGCTGCCATGAACATAGGTGTGCATATGTCTATTCGAGTGGCGACTCTTATTTCTCTAGGATATATTCCTAGGAGTGGGATTGCTGGATCCAATGGTATGTCTATTTCTAGCTTTCTGAGGAAGCGCCATATCATTTTCCAAACTGGTTGTATCATTTTGCATTCCCACCAGCAGTGCGTAAGAGTTCCCATCTCCCCACAGCCCCTCCAACAGTTGTTATTTCCAGTGTTTTTGATTCGTGCCAGTAATACCGGGGTGAGATGGTATCTCGTTGTGGTTTTAATTTGCATTTCTCTAATGGCTAGTGATCACGAGCATTTCCTCATGTGTCTGTAAGCCTTTGAATGTCTTCTTTGATGAAGTGTCTGTTCATTTCTTTTGCGCATTGTTTAATAGGATTATTTGTCTTTTTGTTGTAGAGGTGTTGGATTTTCTTGTAGATTATGGAAATTAGACCTTTGTCTGACTTGTACTGTCCAAAATTTTTTTCCCAGTCTGTAGATTCTCTTTTGACTCTTTTGGTGAAGTCTTTTGAAGAGCATATGTGTTTGATTTTTAGAAGATCCCAGTTATCTAGCTCATCTGTTGTGTTTTGTGCATTGATGGTTGTGGTTTGTATTCTGTTAATGCCGTGTATTAAGGCCTGAAGTGTTGGTCCTGTTTTTTCTTCTATGAACGTTATAGTTTTGGGCTTTATATTCAGGTCTTTGATCCATTTGGAAGTAGTTTTTGTATATGGTGTGAGGTATGGGTCCTGTTTCATTTTTTTGCAAATGGATATCCAGTTTTGCCAGCACCATTTGTTAAAAAGACTGTCTTTTCCCCATTTGATGGACTTTGGGCCCTTGTCTAAGATCAGGTGACCGTAGGTGGATGGATTTACATCTGGGTTCTCAATTCTGTTCCATTGGTCAATGTATCTGTCGTTGTCCCAGTACCAGGCTGTTTTGACTACTGTAGCTGTATAGTAGGTTCTGAAGTCAGGTAGTGTGAGTCCTCCAACTTTATTCTTCTTCTTCAGTAGTGCTTTAGTTATTCGGGGCATCTTCCCTTTCCATATAAAGTTAATGATTAGTTTTTCCATCTCTTTGAAGAATGTTGTTGGTATTTGGATCGGGATTGCATTGTATTTGTAAATTGCTTTGGGTAGAATCGACATTTTCACAATGTTGGTTCTGCCTATCCAAGAGCATGGTATGTTTTTCCATTTATGTAGATCCCTTTGGGTTTCATACAGTAGTGTTTTATAGTTTTCTTTATATAGGTCTTTTACATCCCTGGTCAGATTTATTCCTAAGTATTTTATCTTTTATCTTTTTAGGGGCTATTGAAAATGGTTTTGTTTTCCTGATTTCCTTTTCATCGTTCTCCTTACTGGTGTATAGGAATCCAACTTATTTTTCAGTGTTTATCTTGTATCCTGCTACTCTGCTGAATCTTTCTACTAGTTCCAGTAGATTTCTCATGGAGTCTTTAGGGTTTTCTATGTATAGTATCATATCATCTGCAAACAGGGACAGATTAACTTCTTCATTACCAATTTGGGTTCCCTTTATTTCTTTTTCTTGCCTTATTGCTCTAGCTAGAACTTCCATCACAATGTTAAATAGAAGTGGTGATAAACAGCATCCTTGTCTTGTTCCTGTTTTCAAGGGGAATGTTTTCAGCCTCTCTCCATTAAGAATGATTTTGGCCGTTGGTTTTGCATAGATGCCCTTTATTATATTAAGAAATTTCACTTCTATACCTATTTGATTGATAGTTTTTACCAGGAATGGGTGTTGGACTTTGTCAAATACCTTTTCTGCATCAGTTGAGATGATCATGTGATTCTTTTCTTTCCTTTTAGTTAGGTGGTGGATTACGTTGATTGATTTTCTAATGTTGAACCATACTTGCATACCTGGTATGAATCCTACTTGGTCGTGCTGTATTATTTTTTTGATATGATGCTGAATTCTATTGGCTAGAATTTTGTTGAGAATTTTTGCATCTATATTCATGAGAGATATTGGTCTGTAATTTTCTTTTTTTGTGATGTCTTTGCCGGGTTTTGGTATCAGCGTTATGCTGGCTTCATAGAATGAATTTGGAAGCGTTGCTTCCTCTTCTATGCTCTGAAATAGCTTGAGTAGAATTGGTACAAGCTCTTCTGTAAATGTTTTGTAGAATTCTCCAGTGAAGCCATCTGGGCCAGGGCTTTTTTTGTTTGGGAGTTTTTTTTATTACCTTTTCAATCTCTTCTCTTGTTATCAGTCTGTTCAGATTTTCAACATCACTTTGTTATAGTTTGGTAGGCCGTGTGTTTCTAGAAATTTATCCATTTCCTGTAGGTTTTCAAATTTGTTGGAGTATATTTTTTTATAATATTCTGTTATACTCCTTTTTATTTCAGTTGGGTTTGTTGTAACGTCACCTATTTCATTTCTTATCTGTTATTTGTGTCCTCTCCTGTTTTTCTTTTGTCAGTCTGGCCAGTGGTTTGTCGATTTTGTTGATTCTTTCCAAGAACCAACTTTTGGTTTTGTTGATTCTTTCTATTGTTTTTCTGTTCTCTATCTCATTTATTTCTGCTCTGATCTTTACTATTTCCTTTCTTCCAGTGGTTGTGCGCTTTTTTGGCTGTTCTCTTTCTATTTGTTTGAGTTCTGTCGTCAATGTTTTGATTTTGTCCCTTTCTTCTTTTTTGATATGTGCATCCATTGCTATAAATTGTCCTCTGAGGACTGCCTTTGCTGTGTCCCAAAGGTTTTGGTATGATATGTTTTCATTCTCATTTGATTCTAGGAATTTTTTGATTCCATCTCTGATTTCTTCTATTACCCACTGATGTGTAAGCAGGGTATTATTCAGTTTCCATGTAGTTGATTTTTTTTCCTTGCTCTTTCTATTGTTAGTTTCTAACTTGATGGCATTGCGGTCAGAGAAGATAGTTTGAATTATCTCAACGTTTTGGATCTTGTTGAGGATTGCTCTGTGGCCTAAGATGTGGTCTATTCTGGAGAACGTTCCATGTGCATTGGAAAAGAATGTGTACTTTGCAGTGGTTGGATGGAGTGTTCTGTATGTTTCTATGAGGTCAAGTTGGCTGATTGTGCCCTTTAGGGCTTCTATATCTTTGCTGAGTTTCTTTTTAGTTGTTCTGTCCTTTACTGAGAGTGATGTATTGAAGTCTCCTACTATTATTGTGGAACTGTCAATTTCTCTTTTCAGTGTTGTTAGAGTTTGTTTTATGTATTTTGGAGCCCTGTCATTGGGTGCGTAGAAGTTTATTATGCTTATGTCTTCATGATGGATCGTCCCTTTAATCATTATATAGTGTCCTTCTTTGTCTTTTATGGTAGATTTTGTTTTAAAGTCTATTTTATCTGAGCTCAGAATTGCCACTCCTGCACTTTTTTGGTAGTTGTTAGCTTGATACATTTTTTTCCAACCTTTGACTTTTAATAAATTCACATCTTTTTTTCTAAGGTGTGTCTCTTGTAGACAGCATATTGATGGATCTTGTTTTCTTATCCATTCTGTCACTCTCCGTCTCTTTATGGGTGCATTGTGTCCATTTACATTCAGTGTCATTTTTGATAGATGGAAGTTTGTTGCTGTCATTTTGTAGTGCTTTTTTTTGTGGTGCTGAAGTTTTCTTTGTTCTTCTTACTCTCTTGTGCTGAGTTACTTTTGTTTGTGGATTTTGTGTTCATTTCTTTTGTTTTTGTAGGTTTTGTTTTTGCTGAGACTTTATGTTTTTCGTCTTTGTTTTTATGAGTTGGTTTGTTAACTTTCTTTGTGGTTACCATGAATTTTCCCTTATCTTTATAAGTTTGAAGCAGTCTACCCTTACTTGGTATCACCTTGCCTTCCTCTCCATTAGAAGGTTCTATACCTATGCTGTTTGTTCCCTCTTTCATTGTTTTGATGTTGTTGTCATCCTTTGATTGATTTCTCTGATTCCCTGTTGTATTTCTTTTGGTTTTGGATATTCCTCAAGAGTTCATTACCTAGAATGGTATCTGGTTCGTATGATCCTGCGTCCTAGGTCCTGCCTGAGGGCTGAAGCTGTTTGTCCTCAGATCGAAGAACTCCCTTTAATAATTCTTGTAAGTTTGGTTTGACTTTTGCATATTCTCTTAGTTTCTGTTTATTTGGAAATGAGCTAATTTCACCATCAAATTTGAACGAGAGTTTTGCAGGATATATTATTTTTGGCTGACAATTTTTTTCTTTCAAGATTTTATATATGTCATCCCACTGCCTTCTTGCCTGCATGGTTTCTGCCGAATAATCTGAGCTTAGTCTTATTGTTTCTCCTCTGTATGTGACTTCTTGTTTTTCACGAGCTGCTCTCAGGATTCTTTGTTTGTCTTTAGTTTTGGCGAGTGTGAATATGATATGCCTTGGTGATTTTCTTTTGGGGCCTCTTCTATTTGGGGTTCATTGAGCTTCTTGGATGGCCAGCTTTTCATCTTTCATGATATTGGGAAAGTTTTCTGTCAGCAGTTCCTCAATGATCCTCTCTGTGTTTTCTGTTTTTTCCCCCTGTTCTGGGATGCTAATCACTCGTAAGTTTTTGCTTTTAATTGTGTCCCACATAACTCTCAGGGTCTCTTCAGTTTTCTTTGTTCTTTTTTCTGAGTTTTCCTGAAACAGAGTTGTATCCAAGTTTTTGTCTTCATTTCCGCTGATCCTGTCTTCCACGGTTTCAAATCTACTTCTCATCCCTTCTATGACACCGTCCATTTCTGAAATCTTGTTGTTTATCTTTTGGATTTCTAATTGTTGTTTTTGTATAATTTTGAGTTGTGAATTTATTTTGGCATTTTGTTCCTGCATCATCTTCCTGAATTCTTCCAATTTTTTGTCTGTATTTTCCATAAATTTGTCTATTTTTTCCTCATGTTTGTCAGCTTTTTGCCTCAGTTCTTGGAAAATTCCGAGTATTAGTGATTTGAGTTCCCTATCAGGTACTTCTAGTGCATTTTCTTCCACAGGAGAGTTATCTGGTGTTTTAATTTGGACGCCTATTGGAGCCATCTTGTCTTGTTTTTGTAAATGTTTTGATATTGTTTGCTGTTTTCAGGGCATTCAGTAGATATTTCTCTCGTTTATTGATTGTAGTTTTTTTTTTGTTTCATCTTTGTGGTACAGCTGGGCAGATCTAGCTGAAGAGGAGCCACTGGGACGGGTTGTTTGTGGCACTCATCGCAGCCACCAGGACGGTCGGTAGTCATTGCTGGGCAGGTTCCAATAGGGAGTGCCTGCACAGCTTGGTGGTGTGATGTCAAGTGCATGGTGCAGGTAGGCAGGATGCAGCGGGGAGATGGTTATGTGTGAAGCTAAGCTGGATATGGGAGAGAGGAGAGAGGAGCAGGAGCGAAAAGGATGCAAACTTAAAAAAGTGCTAGGAAAGCTTGTCGTTGGAATGGACAGATGAGAGACTATGGGATGGAGAAAACCAGAAGGGGGAAGAAAAAGAAAAGGAAAGAATGAACAAATAAAAATCAGAAAAGTTAAAGAACTGCAAAGTTCCCAGGGATTCCACCAATGCAGCTATGAGATCTGGGGGATTTGGTCTCAGGTTTCACAGCACAGCCTGGCCAGAAGGTCCAGAGGCATACATCGCCTGGTATTCAGAGATCAGAAAGAGAAGGAAGAGATAGAGAGACGAGAAATTAAGCAATGAAGAAAGACAAAAGGGAAAAAGAGGGAAAAGAAAACAAAACTAATCAAAAAAGAAAAAAAATTAAATTAAATTAAAAAAAAGCAACACCAGCAGTCAATGAATGGCGCTCAGAGAGCCAGCCAGTGCGGGCTGGTGTTTCTGGACAAGAGACTGTGTCCGTATGAAACAGAAGAGGCCGAATGTGAGTGAAGAAGTGTGGAGAGTGGAAAGCGTATATCACAAATAACCTGCGCTCTGGGGACCCTCAGAAAGGAGCTAAGAGGGTGCAAGGAGCCAGGCACCCGAGTGAAAGGAGGGGGAGGTGGTGAGAGGCAAGCGAGAAACCAAAAGAAGCAGGAGGAAAAAAAAGAGGAAAAAAAAAAATGGCAGCACCAGCAGCCAACAAACAGCACCTAGAGAGCCGCCTGCCTGGGCACGTGGAATCCAAGCAGCCGGCAGACCCCGGTGAAGAGACTGCGGCCACGGGAAGCAGAGGGGTGAACGAACAAAGGCCCCAGGATCTCACCAGCGCGGCAGCCCAGACCTGGAAGCAGCCACACGCTCGAACGCAGCCCCACAGCCCCGTAGGAGAGAGCAAAGACGGTGCTCGGAACCAGGCACCCGAGCAAAAGAAGGGGGAGGCGGCAGAAAAAGCTACGCAAGCAGCCAACAAACAGCTCTCAGAGAGCCGCTGGCCCGGACTTGTGGAATCCAAGTACCAGCGCCCCCCGGCCCAGGGACCCTGGCCATGGGAAGCAGGGGAGCTCCAGCCGAGGCGGAGAGGGGTGGGCGGTGGGAAAGCACACACCGCAATTTACCGGTTGTTCCGTCTCCCACTGGATGCTCCGTGAGGCTGCTCACCCGTTCTTCCATTTGCTGGTCTCTGATAGGAGTCCAAGATGGTGGATCCGCGCTGCGTTAGCTGGTAGGGAATCTCTGCATGAGTCTCTCCTTGCTCTCCGTTCTCTTTCAGTAGTCTCACTCCGTTTGGTGTTTGGCTGAGTTCTTTATCTCTTCATTTGATGTTCTAGGGTTTCAGGAGTGTTGATTCTCTGTTAGGCTTAGTTTTTCAGATCTTTGCTGTGGAGGGACGGCGTGGTGCTTCTGCCTAGAGTGCCATCTTGCCCCGCCCACTCCGGAATCTGCATTTCTAAAATCTTGTTGTTTATCTTTTGGATTTATAATTGTTGTTTTTGTATAATTTCTAGTTGTGAATTTATTTTTGGCATTTTGTTCCTGCATCTTCTTCCTGAATTCCTCCAATTTTTTGTCTGTATTTTCCAAGAATTTGTTTATTTTTTCCTCATGTTTGTCAGGTTTTTGCCTCAATTCTTGGAAAATTCCACGTATTAGAGATTTGAATCCCTATTAGGTACTTCTAGTGCATTTTCTTCCACAGGAGAGTCATCTGGTGCTTTAATTTGTATGCCTATTGGAACCATCCTGTCCTGTTTTTGTAAATGTTTTGATACTGTCTGCTGTTTTGGGGCATTCAGTAGTTATTTCTCTTGTTTATTGACTCTAGATTTGTTTGTTTCATCCCTTTTTTTTAAAAAAATTTTTTGACTATGTCTGAGCAGGCGGACTGCGTGATGTTTGTTGTTTGCTCATCTGTACGCTCGATACTTTTCGCCTTCTACTCCAACTGGCAGGTTCGGTCACTCAGATATGGTACAGCAGGGCAGGTTCAGCTGAAGAGGAGCCACTGGGACAGGTTGTTTGTGGAACTCACTACAGCCACCAGGGCAGGTCAGTAATCAGTGCTGGGCAGGTTCCAGTAGGCCGTGCCTGCACTGCTTGGTGGTGTGATGTCAAGCGCATGGTGCAGGTAGGCAAGATGCAGCGGGGAGATGGTTATGTGTGGAGCTAAGATGGATATGGGAGAGAGGAGAGAGGAACAGGAGCCAAAAAACATACAAACAAACAAAAAAGAATGCTAGGGGAGCTTGCCATTGGAATGGACAGATGAGAGACAGCTGTTTTGTCTCCCGCTGGATGCTCCGTGAGGCTGCTTTCTCATACCCCCATTTGCTGGTCTCCGATAGGAGTCCAAGATGGTGGATCCACTCTGCATTAGCTGGTAGGGGATGTCTGCATGAATCTCTTCTTGCTCTCTGTTCTCTGTCAGTTTTCTCACTCCATTTGGTGCTTGGCTGAGTTCTTTATCTCTTCATTTGATATTTTAGGGTTTCAGGATTGTTTTATTCTCTCTTTGGCTTAGTTTTTAAGTTCTTTGCTGTGGAGGGATGATGTGGTGCTTCTGCCTAGAGCGCCATTTTGCTGGAACTGCTGAAACTAATATTTTAATATAATTTCCACATTTTTATATTCTTTTCCACAGGAAACTAAAATCACCTTTCATACCTCATTTAATTAATCATTATTATATTCTAGATGTCTAGATCAAAGTCATTTAAAGATATATAAATAATTTTTAAAAGCTAGAGGATTAATTTCTAAGTATATGAAATCATTTACTGGTTGACTAGGTAATAAAACACAAGACTGATTATTTTTTATCCAGTGAAGTTCTTTTTCCTTCTCGTTGTCATCATTTTTCTCAGTTTACCATTGTGTTTAAAAGCACAGATTCTGACGTCAAGGAAACCTCACTTCGTGACAAACCAATTGTGTGACCCTGGAGAAATTACACAACTTCCTGTATCACAGCTTCCTTATTTGTAAAATGGACAGAATTACAGTCATTACACACACAGTTGTTGAAATAATGAAAAAGATATGTAAATTAGTTAGCATAGTCGTAGCCCAACAGAAAATTATAAAAAGAGTGGATATTTGTTATAATTATTATTATATTTTCCAAGATTAGGCTTTAAAAAAATAGGAAGGGAAATACCTTATTTTCAGCTTTCAGTATGTGTAAGTAAGTGTAATTATGCTATCTTACATCACTTATGCACACACACACCCCCGCAAAAGTTTGGCAGTTTGAACTCATCCAGAGGTGCTTCAAAGAAAGGTCTGGGGATTTGCTTCCGAAAGGTCACAGCCTTGAAATCCCTATGCAGTGCAGTTCTACTCGGCACACAGGGGTTGCCATGACTAGGAATTTGTTTGATGGCAACTGGTTTAGCATTTGGTTTTTGGTATATAGCTTATTATTATTATTATTATTTTAAGCATAGGTAAATGTTCTATGGTTTTGTGTCATGAATAGTAGAAGGAAATGTGATACGTTATAAATTATAATATGCTGCAGATTTTCTTAATTTTAGCTATTTAAAAAAAATAATAACTTAAAAGCCTAGCCCCAGTTCTCCTCTCTGAACAGAACTGTCGTATATAGATTCACTTGAAGCTCTAGTAATCATTTAGAAACACAATCTGAATTGGAATTCTCTGTGTCATTTACTGGCCTAGCTCATGTCTCTCATAGAATTATCTCAATCAATACTAATTGAGAGCTCACAGCGTGCATGGTTCTGGGCAAGCTATTTTAATTTAAAAGGTAGAAATGCATTAAATACCTGTAGCATGGAATACAGAGACCATCAGATCACAGCCCCTAAAAGATCAGATCACAGAGGCTAAAAATCTGGTAGTGGAGTCAGGCAAGGAAATGTATATTTATACTGGGAAGTGAACAAAGTGCCATTGACGCATGGAAGAAAGAGCACGTGACTATGCATGAAGGAACTACAAGAAGCTTGTAGGATGGAGTAGTTTGAAGAAATATTAAATGACTTAATTTATTTGGAAATCAATAATGATTCACAATACAGAAAACTTTGAATGCAACAAACTAAAAGGTTAAATTAAAACATTCATAGTTCTTCATGATTTCACCATTGAAGTGTAAATATTGTCAAAATATTAGTGAATTTCCTTCTTATCAGAAAAAATATATATATACACATGTATTTCATGTGATACAATCATAGCAACACACACAATTATGCTCTATTTAGTGTTTAATGTTTTGCATTTTACTTAACAATCTTTCTCAATCATGTTACCAGATAAACAAATATTCACTTGTAGCGATTTTCTAATGAATGACTAGAATTCCATGATAAAGATATACCATAATTTATTTAACCAGTTTTCTTTTGATAAACACTTAGGTATTTTTCAATTTATCCTATAGCAATTGAGAAGCCTTTTAGAGAAATATTTACTTATATTATTTATTATGTGCATGATATAAATACCTAAAAATAGAAATGCCAAGTAAAAAGATATGTACATTTTAAATACAGCTGTTAAATATTGCCAAATACCCTTTTAGAAATATAAAGCAATTTTCAACTCCACCAACAGCTTACAACTTTCTCACTACACTCATTTTTCTTTTTCAAAATTTTTGATTGCAGAAAATTAAGGTTCTAATTTTCACTTGTTGTTAGTTGTCTTTGTGTCGGTTCTGACCCATAACGACTCTATGTACAACAGAACGGAACATGGCTCGGTCCTGTGCCATCCTCACATTTATGTAATCTTCATTGATATAATTTGTATAATAATTATTGGGAAATTCCTTTTCTTTTTTTTTTGCTCATATATATCTTTGTCAATAATGATCTTCAGCATCAAGAATCTCAAACAGTAGCAGAACTGTCATCTAAACCTTCTATGAGTGCACTTCATATAAGTAACGGTTCCAAACTGTCCGTATGTTTGCGGTAATAACGTTCTCAAGTTGGGATGGTTTGTGTCAAACGTGAGGAAAATTTCTCCTCTTCCAAACAGCTAGAGGCAGTTGGGATCTCTGAATCTCCATCTAAATCCCTCACTGACAAGTGAATGTTGTCTTGTTGACATTGTCACTTTAACTTCCAAGATCGTGATATTTAAAGTTGTCTACAAATAGAAAACCAGCCTGAATTCTTCTGGAATATTTAATCCTACTACATTCTTTCATATAACTCAAACAACTCTGTGCAAGAGTAATCTGCTTGACTGCTAGATTTTACGCAGGTGGATTTGGAAGAGCACTAATTTAGGCTCAGGATTAGCTGGATGTGTTAGAAGGAACAATTGGCTAGATTGCTGATTTTGATGTTAATTACCCAGATGTTAGTAAAAGCTGCCAGCTGGGAACACAATGACCAAATTCCCTGCATATGCACTCTAATGATGATGAGTGAATCATTTGACCACAACTAGCATTCTTGGCTTATTTGACTGTCAAGGCTTGTAACCTCATTGCTTCATCTTAAGACACAGGGTAGAAATTTAACAAAATGGATGCTATTAAAAACTCCACTGTCTGTTTGCTATTTTTGTGCACCCAAAATATAATTTGCCATTATGTTTTGATTGTTTCATAAGGAATAAATCTAAATTACGCATAAAAATCTAATTTTAGTTTATTTCTCTCAATTATAGGAAAATAAGGAAACGTATGGTGATCACAGACACCAGTCCCCAGCCGCACCCTACTCAGTTCTTAGCAGCAATGCTTCATAAAATCATTTGAATCAGACATAAAAAGGCCAGTGTTTGAAATGATGGTGCTTTGTCTGTCCTAGAATGTGCTTTCTCTTCTTCATTATGCTGCTGAAGGAGCCAAAGAAGTTAAAGATATGGCAAAATAAAGCTTCATTAGCAAGTAAAACCGAAGGTGAAACACCAAACCAAAAAACCCACTGCTGTCTAGTTGATTCCGACTCATAGCGACCCTATAGGATAGAGTAGAACCACCCTATAGGGTTTCCAAGACTATAAGTCTTTACAGAAGCAGACTATCACACCATTCTCCCATGAGGGACTGGTGGGCTCTAACCACTGACCTTTAGGTTAGCAGCTAAGGGCTTTAACCACCATGCCACCAGGGCTCCTTAGGTGAAACACAGGTAACATTTTTCCTAGATTTGCCCAATTTCCATTTGTGATGGATGAACTGCTTTAATGGGAACTTTACTCAGTATGTTAGTTATTACCACACAGATGATTCAGTTGTATTATGTACAGTCTAAAACTGTGCATCTGTCAGATCTAGGAGCCTTTCCATTTTCATGGTCTGAGACAATAGTACTTTGTCTTAGGCTTGGTTCTCTAGAGAAGCAAAACTAGTAAAGCATATAAATATATATACAAAGAGAGATTTATATCAAGGAAATGGTCACTGGATTATACAGGCCGGTAAGTCCCAAGTCCTTGAGTCAAACTGGAGGCTTCTCTTGGCTCACAAGCTATGGAGACCAATGAATCCCAAGATTGGCAGCAAGGAGGCAAGTAAGCTGCTAGCTCAAGTCCAAAGAACCAGAGGTCAGACAAACAGGAGCCAGCTGCAGGATCCAGAGTGAGCAAAAACCCATGAGCCTTGCCAGAAAGTCCACCTATACTGGATGTAGGCCACACCCTCAAGGAAACTCCCTTTCAACTGATTGCCTATTCATAGCAGATCTCATCATGGAGGTGATCACACTATATCAGAGCTTATCATGGAAGTGATTACATCATTATATGACTGTCAAACTGCATCATAACTGCCAAACTACTGACAATCATGACCCAGCCAAGTAGACACACAATCTTAACAATCATAGATCTGTATCTGCATTGCCTCATATTTTTTCTACTGGCATGTTTTCTATCCTATAAACGAAATCCATTGGAAAGATGATACTTGAAATTAAACCACTGATATCCATAAAATTCAAAATCCATATTCATAATAGTAGATTTTCTGATTCTTTTTTTTTTTTTGGTGGTGAATGATAGAGGAAATCTATGTAATTAGAATAATTTTTCAAACTTACTTAATAGAATATGATTACTTTTCCTAAATAGTCTGCTTGAATCCTTGTGAGCAACATATGAGCTAAGCACTGAATATCAAATCACCAACTTTCCAAATCTATTGATTTATACATGGCTGAAATCAAGATATTTTATAGTCAAACATATTGTATAAACACTCATCTTTGTGCACAGCATGAAAATATTTCAGGGCTTCTCAGATTGATGAAGAGAAATGTCTCATTAAATAAAATAGAACCCAATGCAGTATTATAAAAACAGCATGGGCAGCATTGTAAAAAGTTATTCCTTAGATCAAGTGAAGGGAAATGTATATGTAGAAACTAAAGAATATGTCCAAACCTGAAGATGGATAGAACAGCTCTTATGTGGAATAAAAAATTTCATTAAGTATACACAGAAATTCATTATGTGAACTGGTAATAAATCAATGGATTGTAAGGAGTACAATATGGATAAAATACTTTATTTTTTTATTTTTTTTATTTTAAAGAAAATGTTTGAACATTATATCAAAGCAAAAACCTTCAGTCCTCTAGGTTTTTGATAGATGTAAATGATCCAGCTAAAGAAATTCTCTTCTATTCTTGTCTTTCTAAAACATTTTATTATTAGTGATTGGTGCTTTTCTGCAGCTTTTGAAATAACTAAATGAATTTTCTCCTTTAATATATTAAAAGCATGAATTATATTATTAAAATTTTTAATTCTAAACTGTCTGTAATCCAAGGATTAAACCTTACTTAATCATAATATATTTAGTTATAAATTCTTGGATTTGGTTTTTGAATACTTACTTGGATTTTTCTGTGTGTATTGCAAATGAATTTGGACTACATCTTTTATTTTGCTTTGTGTTCTTGTCTTGTTTTTGTATCAAAGCAAGGTAAGCCTAATAAACAGAGCTAAGGAGAGATCTGATTCTGCTTAGACTGTGAGCCACTGTTAAAGTTTTGATAATAACAAAAAACAAAAACAAAAATGAACACCAAAACCCATTGCCTTCCAGTCAATTCTGACTCATAGCGACCCTATAGAACAGAGTAGAACTGACCCATAGGGGTTCCAAGGCTGTCATCTTTATGGAAGCAGACTGCCACATCTTTCTCCCATGAAGTAACTTGTGAGTTCAAACCTCTGACCTTCAGATTCTTGTAATCTTTGAATAGGATTTTTCCTTAACTACTGATTAAAATTCTTAAGAGGTTATAGGTAATTTTGTGTTTTATATGTATTCTTCAGTGAATTTTGGAATGTTATTTTCCATAAAATTGTCCTGAACATAATTTATTTTCATACTGCTATTCGTGATTCCACTAAGGTTTCTCAGTTACTACAGTTTTTGTAATTAGATGCCATTTTATAATTCTGCTAGTTTATTTTGCAATTTAAGGTCTGAAAAATAAATAGAAGCAATTAGATTGAGAAAGAAGAAGGCAACAGAATTTTAACCATCACTGAACTAACATTGATTTTATCATATTTTTCCTCCAGGGTCTGCTGGCCTGAACTTAACACACCCAGAAACATGGAAGTGAGAACTGTGGAACAGAGTAAGCCCCAGAGAAGCCCTCTAGTTCTGGTTCAAAGAGCAAAAAAGGGAACTTCTAGCTCCAGTGGCAAAGGGGTTAAGAGCTTGACTGCTAACCAAAAGGTCGGCAGTTCGAATCCACCATCTGCTCCTTGGAAACCCTATGGGGCAGTTCTACACTTTCTTATAGGGTCACTATGAGTCAGAATCGACTTGACTCAACAGCAACAGGTTTTTTATTTATTTATTTTTTTGGTTAAAGTTCATAGAGTGGAGGAAAATTCCCTGTTTTGCTTTCCTTTCTCCTTGTCCTCTGTTTTCTTGTACCCAAGTACCAAGGCAATTTTATGGGGGCAACAGCAGCAGCATCAACAGTGGTGCCACTGAGATAGAGCAGGACAAAAGCTCTGAAGGCCAAAAACCTTCTTCTCTGTATGATGAAGCTGCAGTTCTAAGAAAGCAGGAAAATACCACATTGTTTTCTTTGTTTTCTCTCTGACCTTCTGCTACTTGGTCTTAAGCATGACACAATTATGGAAGAGAATGGTTTCTAAACAGTGGAACTAAAAGAGAAATTAAATGAAAATAGAAATTATCAAAATTATTGCAGAGAGTAAGAAGCTCAGGAAAATATCCCATAAAGTTTTTTAAAAACCTGAGTTCATCACCATCTATAATTTCTCAGAACTGAACCTAATTACAGTACCAAAGACTTTAAGACTGAGCTAAACCAGAGACTTTACACACATGTCAGATGAAACACTGAGTGGTGCACACCAGACAAATCTGAAAAGCACTGCAAAGACCGTGAAAAGTGAACTAATGTTGGAACCATAGAATATAGAATGTGGGTTGGAACTTGCAGCCTGAATTTATAGATAGTTTGCCTGTCAAAAGGAACAAACGAATAAAAATTATTAACATTCTGTCTAGGATTTAAATAAGAGCCAATGGCTCATAATGTGCTATCCAGAATGGCCAAGATATATTCTAAAATTATGTAGAATGTGCAGAATCATGCAAATCTCAACTCTCGCTGAAAAGCTCAACTGGCCCAAGAGACAAGATGGATGACACAGATGATGGAACTCTCTGATAAAGTTTTTAAAGCAGCTAAATTTACACACTAGGAAACCCTAAGGGGAAGTTCAACTCCATCATATAGGGTCACTATGAGTCAGAATCAATTCAACAACACACAAAAATAACAAAAACTATAAAATGTCATATGAGCAATCACAAACACTCATAATAAAATTAAAGGCATCAACAGTGAATTAAAAAATAAAAGGAAGAACAAAATTGGAATTTTAGAACTAAAACATACAATAACTAAAATGAAAACTTACTGGATAAGCTCAAGAATTTAGTGGAAGTGACAGAGGAAAGATTTAGTGAGCTTGATGACAGACCAACCTGAATACCAGAGGGAAAAATAATAAATAATGAACAGAGTTTCAGAATCTATACTATAACAAAAATATCTAATGTTTGTGTCATCAAAGTCCAAGAAGGAAAAAGAAAAAGTGAAAGATGAGAAAACTATTTGAATAATTGCTAAAAACTCACCAAGTGGGACAGAAGACACATCCCTACATGATTCAAGAAACTGAGCAAAGCTTAACAGAATAAACCTAAAGATCCATGCCCAGACACATTATAATCAAACTAGAGATAACTAAAGACAAAGAAAAAACCACAAAAGCAGTGAGGGATAATCAATGCATTACCAATAGGAGAACAATGATTTAAATGACTATAGATTTCTTACCAAACAACAAGAAGGCCAGAAGAGAGTAACATGTTTTTGAAGTGCTGTAAGAAAGGAATTGTTAACCTAGAGTTGTATATCCAGCTAAAATATCCTTCAGCAGTGAAGGAGAAATAAAAACATACTTAAATGAAGAAATACTAAGAGAATTTGTAGCCAACATCCCTGCTCTAAAATAATTGCTAAAAGAAGATGAAGGGAAATGATACCAGAAGGAGACTTAGAACATCAGAAATGAAGGAAGTACAACAAAGACATTGAATATCCAGGTAAATATAAAGACCTTTCTTCTCCTCTTGCATTCTTTAAAATATGTTTGATGATTCAAAGCAAAAACTGTAAGCATGTCTAGCATGGTTCTCAATGCATGTAGATGTAGCATTTAAGAGAAGTATAGCAACGAGAGGGGAAGGTAAAGGAAAATATAAGGTGATAACATCTCACAATTCAAATTGAAGTAATAAAATATTGATTACAAATTGTACAACTCAATGTTTTCTGTAATGCCAAAAGCAAGCTCTTAAAAAAAATTATGAAAAAAATAGTCAAAATAACAATAGTCAAATTGAAAAACAAAACTTAAAAATGTCAAAGTAATACAAAAGAATACAAGAAAGGGAAAACGTAAGAGAAAAAAACAGAGGTAACAAAGAAAAACAAATAATAAACTGGTAGTCCTATATACAGGAGTTCCTGGGCAGTGAAAACAGTTAAGTGCTCAATTGCTAGCCAAAAGGTTGGCAGTTTGAACCTACCCAGTGGAGCCTAGAAAGACAGATCTGGTGACCTGCTTCCAAGAGGTGACAGCCTTGAAAATCCTATGGAGCAGTTCTACTCTGCACACATGGGGTCACCATGAGTCAGAATTCACTTGACAACAACTGATAACAATAACAGATCTAGCTATCTGTCTATCTATCTATCTATCAATTAATATACACACACACACACGTATATATATTAACATGATATAAAGTATTTTCTCTAAGCACAACAATATTAAACTAAAAATAAAAAACAAACATCAAAAATATTCAAATACTTGAAAATTAATAAATGCATTCTACATAATGTGTCAACGAAGAAGTCACAAGGAAAATTAGAAAATATTTTGAACAGAATCAAAATAAAAATACTACAAAATTTGTGGTATACAGCTGAAGAAAAGATACAAAGAGAAATTTAGAGAATTAAATGCTTATATCGAAAAGAAGAAAGGTTATAAATCATTAATCTAAGCTTCCTCCTACAAACCAAGGGGTGGGGGGACAGAAAATTAGACCCAAAGAAGCAGAAGAAATAGTGGAGAAGAGATGAGGAACTACCGAAATAGAAAACAAACAAAAAATAGATCAATAAAACCAAGTTCTGAATCTTTAAAAAGATTTTTAAAAATTATGTACCTCTATCCAGACAAATCAAGAAAATAAAAAAAAAAAAGAGAGAGGGGACACAAATTACCAATATCTGGAATGAGAAAAGGACATTAGTACAGATCCTACAAATACTAAAAGGAAAGATGAAAACAAAACAAACTTTAAAACAACTGAAAAATCAAAGTTCAACACAATAAAACTCAAAACTTCAATGAAATGAAATTCCTTGAAAGACACAAACTAACTGAACTCACCCAGTAAAGACTGATAAACTGAAAAGTTCTATACTTGTTAACGATATTAAATTTGTTTAAAAACCTTTCAACAAAGAAAGCTACAGGCTCAGATGGTCTCATTAGTGAACTGTAACTAACATTTAAATAATAAAAAATACAGTCTACACAATCTCTCCAAGAAAATAGAAGGTAAGGGAAAACTTCTCCACTCATTATATGAAGCAAATTTTATATAGATGGCAAAACCAAATGGGAAAAAAAGAACAAAAGCATTCTCAACAAAATATTAAATTGATCAATACTTAAGAAAGATATTACACCATGTCTAAGTGGGGTTTAATCTAAGAAAGGAAAACTGGTCCAACATTTAAAAAGCAATCAATACATTTCATCATACTAATAGAATAAAGGAAAAGAAAATCCACGTGATGAATGTAATAGAAGTAGAAAGAGCATCTGACAAAATACATCTATTTATAGTAAAAAAAAAAAAAAAAAATTAGAAAACTAGGAATAGAATGGATCTTCCTTAACCTGATATTGGGTACTGGCAAAACACCTACAGCTAATATTTAATAGTGAAAAACTGAATGCTTTCCCCTAACACTGGGAACACTTACAAAACTAGTTTTCAACGTGACATTGGTAATAATAAAGAAATACCTACCTAGCTAGTTTTTTCAGAAGTAGACTGCCAGGTCCTTCTTCCTAGTCTTAGTCTGGAAGCTCTGCTGAAACCTGTCTACCATGGGTGACCCTGCTGGTATTTGAAATACTGGTGACATAGCTTCCAGCATCACAGCAACATGCAAGCCACTGCAGTACAACAAACTAACAGACATGTGGGGTATAATAATAATAATAATAGATAAGATTGACAATTTACAGCCTGGAAAGGAAGAAATAAAAACATTTCTATTACCATAAAAAAAAAAAAAGTTGCCATAAAGTCAATTCCAACTCATAGTGACCCCATGTGTCCAGAGTAGAACTGCACTATGTAGGGTTTTGAAGGCCATGAACTTCCAGAAGCAGATCTCCAGGCCTTTCCTTCAAGCCACCTCTGGGCGGTTGCGAACAGCCATCCTTTCAGCTAGTAGTTGAATGCTTAACTTTTTGTGCTGCCTGGGGACTCCCTTTATGTTAGCTAGGAAGTTTTGTGCAGAGTTAGGAGGTGTTAAGTAGTGGGATGGATCTGTGGAACTTAAGCTGGTCACCATGACTGAAGCATAGGTTGTGTTTTGGAGAATTGGTGAAAGCAGAGCCTGGCTGAAAACTGGCTACACTCACTCCTACTCCTAAGGAATAAGGATTGTTTCTCACTGAAAGTTTTTAAGCAGGGAAACAGTATGTTTGGATGTGTATTTTGAACAGACAACCCTGTTGTACACAGAATTTGGATTGGAGAGGAAACATGGAAGTGGAGAGATGAGTTGATTAGAGCCTGAACTACTACAGATAAAATGGGAATATTTACTTGATTACTTCTAAACATGTAACGCTATTTGAATACAGTTTATCTGAGTTAAATTTCTCTGCTTTTAAAGTTAATTTTAATTATCCTGCATTTGCCTATTAGCATAATTTCATCTAATTGCATGTTTAATGTAAGTAGCTCTAATCACAAAATTTGTATGTGTTAATGACATAATTAGATGATGCACAATTATAATTGTAATGACATCATAAAATCTTTATAAGGCATAGCTAAACATAAGCCTACCACAGGGATGTGCCCTTTGAGGTCAGAGATTGTGGGAAGTGGAAGGACCATATATTGCCTAGTTTAACCCACTCACTTTACCAAGTAACATTTTACCAAAGAGTGTAGAATGGGCATTTGTGTACTATTTTCCTAAGTTTTTCATCTCTATACAATGAATGGGATTAGTGTGCTAAAAGATGAAAGAGAGTAAGATCTTCATGGAATGCACTAATCCAACGAAAGGAGAGGAATTTCCTGGGATAAAGAATAGATAGATGCGTGGGACAGTTCTTAGCTCATTTTATTTATTTGTTCATTCTTTCATCTGACTTGTTTGGAAATCTCCTTACACTAGGAGTTTAAACTGAAGTCTATTTGACTGCCGAACATTAGACCTAAATCTCATGAATAAGACCTGATCTACAATAATAAAAGGAAAGGCAGATATGAATCACACAATACAATGTAGTATGTTCTATAATAATACTGCAAAGAACTAACCAGTTACATAGAGGGATGAAAATGAACTTTGCTTTCAGGATCAGGGAAGGCTGCGTAGAAGGGATGATAAGTCAGTTATAGCTTAAAGAGGAATTTAACAGATAAAAAAGAGGAGAAAGCCAATTCTGTCAGAGGTAACAATTTTTTCAGAGATAAATGATTGTTACAAAGCCAGACGTGCCTGAGTACCACACAGAGTATGTGTGGAGAGAGTGATGATGTTGGACACTTAGTCTGGGGCTAGAATAGAAAGACACCATCTGCCATACTAAGAGTTTGAGCTTTGCTTTATAGACAATGAAAAATTGATAAAGGCTTTTAAATCTAGAAAGTTATGTGATGAGAATTGTGTTTTAGAATGATAGCTTTGGGGGCAGTGTGAAGGTGGCTTGCAGGCAGAACACCAGTTACAAAATAGAGAGATAGAAAGTTAAAAAAAAAAAAATGTTTAAACGAGAGATAAGGGTGTACTAAGAAGATGGGAATGGAAATGAATATGTAAAATATCTCCACGTTGCAGTGATAGTATAGATATATCATAGATACAGATAAAGGTCAAATATACTGTCATACATAAAGATGGAGATCAAATTATGGCTTAGTAACACAACAAATGGGGGGGGGGATAATAGAAAGGGGCAGGAAGTAATTAGAGATCTCTGTTAACTGGGTGAATGGTGACATCAACAACCAAGCTAAGAAACAGGGCAACAAGAACAGACTTGGGGGTGAATAGAGTGATTTTATTATGTGTCTGTTGAAAATGTGGTCCAGCTAAGAGCACAACTTGTTAGCCAATATTTTTTACACTTTGGTCATTTGAGTTCCATTTTCAGTTTTTGTTAAATCTATCATCTGTACTATAATTTGCTCAATGCTTCTGTTTACATTGATTCACTTTTTACCTACATACATTTATTTTAAAAAGAAAACCTAGTACCTTTGCCATTAATAGAAACAAGTACCATCAATCTTCCTATATACGAGTAAATATTAAATTAATACATTAAAACAAAACAAAGTTAAAATTTTCAGTTGAATCTAAACCCGCACAAATTATCATGATTCTAACTGGTTTATCCCCACCCCCCCCCAAAAAAAAGCTTAAAAATGCTTTACCTAGTAGGAATAAAATTCTTTAAAAAGTGATATTTAGTTAAGTTTTACTTATTTTAAAAGGAAGATAAGGTTCTGTATCCGTAAAATAATTCCAATATTTAGTACTGAAATTCACTGGCACTGAGAAAGTATATTCATAAGTTTACATGGTCAGAAATGGTGGCATCATTAGCCAGATTACAATTTAATTTTTACTAGGGATTGGGAGCTCTTTGAGCAGATGAGATTCAACTTGGTATCTACTTTCATTCTCTCCCCAGGAAAAGATATTTTAAGTAATTTATTAGATTAAAACCACTCCCCATTTTTCTTCATATTGCAGAACCTTTGAGCTCTACCAGACTCAGACACTAGCCCCAGGAATTAGGCAAGAGTTAGAAGCATGAGCTGCCTTTGTGTTGCCTATGCCTAGTGCAGCCCCACATCAGAGAAGAGCATGGTGTTCAGGGCAGTACAAACCTCGATGACAAAGAACACTTGTTACATTACCCAGAGTTACCTCTAAAGAATTAGGGCCACAGCTGGAGTCTCAGAGTGAGAAAGGCAAGTCTGCAGACTCACCAAGAGTTAACAGGCTCACCAAAAGACTTAAAATTATCTCCTGAACCACCAGGTGGATACCACCTCTTAAGAAATACTGCAACAATTAAGAATGTAACTAGAACTGAGAGAAAGATGAAGTTTAGTTGTAAAGGACTGTACATTCTAGGCATCAGGTAGTAACTGCAGTCATTGGAATGAATTGATGAAGATCTTGCTACATCTGAGTATCTAACTTCTCTTGTCTCTCTGTGACTAAGGGTCATGTATGTTTTATTATATTTAATCAGAGTTGATTTTCATTATATCATTAATTTTACTTCATTATTCTGTATGAATCTGACTTAGTTTATTTACTATCTAATAATTTTAGGTGTGTGCATGTATGTATGCATCTGTGGGTAGTGGTTGATGTTGTTCAGCTAGAAATTGAGATCTGTGAATTAAAACTAGCAGATTTTGTTTTCTAAATGAGTTTGCGAATGAATGACAAGTGCAAATATCTTTTTGGAAGGGTGATGTTTCAAATTAGTAGGGCCATCTTCGTTAATATTCATGGACAATCCATTATGCAAACATTACCTTAGAGACTTTAGGTTTTCCTAGACATGGGAAATTTACATTCATTTCACAGAACTTCAAGGAGGTACATACTGATACTTGTAGATACATAGTGTTTACATTAAATAGTGTATCTATAGAGTTCCTCTGGAGCTATTATCTTTTATTGGTTCAAATCCTTGATTTTTATAAAATATCTCATCACTTATCATCTAATTTTTCTACTCTTTCCTAGAACTGTTTAATTTGCCTTGGAAACTAGCATAATTTTCATCATAAATATTTACTTTATGTATGATTTATTTCTTAAATAACTACATAGGAAACTAGAGGTCAACATAAAATGAGGTGAGAATTTCAATAGCAAGACTTATATCATGATTACAGACCCTATTGTCTTTCCTCTTTGGTTAATGTTTGAATTAATGATGGCATCAATTATTATAATTCAGCAGTATTTTCTTTCCACAAAATTTGTCATGCTACAAAGGTCCAAAATCTGTTAACTGGGGAGAAGACAGTCTCTTTAACAAATGGTGCTGGCATAACTGGATACCCATCTGCAAAAAAATGAAACAGGACCCATAACTCACATTATGCACAAAAACTAACTCAAAATGGATCAAAAACATAAATATAAATTTGAAAACGATAAAGATAATGGAAGAAAAAATAGGGACAATGCTGGGAGACTTAATACATGGCATAAGCAGAATACAAAGCATTACTAACAATGCACAAACACCAGAAGAGAAACTAGATAAGTGGGAGCTCCTAAAAATCAAACACTTATGCTCATCAAAAGACTTCACCAAAAGAGTAAAAATACAGCCTACAGACTGGGAAAAAAATGTTGGCTATGACATATCTGATTAGTGTCTAATCTCTCAAATCTACAAGATATTGCAAAACTTCAACAATGAAAAGACAACCCAATTAAAAATTGGGCAAAGGATATGAACAGGCACTTCATCAAAGAAGACATTCAGGCAGCTAACAGATACATGAGGAAATGCTTAGGATCATTAGCTATTAGAGAAATGCGATCAAAACTACAATGAGATACCATCTCACCCCAACAAGGCTAGCATTAATCCAAAGTACTAAATAATAAATGTTGGAGAGGTTGTGGAGAGACTAGAACACTTGTACACTGGTGGTGGGAATGTAAAATGGTACAACTACTTTGGAAATTGATTTGGTGCTTCCTTAAAAAGCTAGAAATAGAAGTACCATAAAATCCAGCAATCCCACTCTTTGGAATATATCTTAGAGAAATAAGAGCCATCACACAAATAGATATATGCACACTCATGTTCATTGCAGCACAGTTTATGATAGCAAAAAGATGGAAACAACCTAGGTGCCCATCAGAATATGAATGGATAAACAAATTATGGTATAGTCACGCAATGGAATACTATGCAACAATAAAGAACAACGATGAATCTGCGAAACATAACATGGATGAATCTGGAAGGCATTATGCTGAGTGAATTTAGTCAGTTGCAAAAGGACAAATATTGCATGAGACCACTATTATAAGAACTAAAGAAAAGGTTTAAACACAGAAGAAATCATTCTTTGATGGTTACAAGTGCGGGGAGGGAGAGAGAAGGGTATTTACTAGCTAGATAGTAGACAAGATTTATCTTAGGTGAAGCAAAGGACAGCACACAATACAGGGAAAGTCAGCACAACTGGACTAAACCAAAAGTTAAGAAATTTCCTGAATACAACTAAACTCTTCAAGGGACAGAGTAGCAGGGGTGGGGTCTGTGAACCATGGTTTCAGGGTACATCTAGGTCAATCGGCATAACAAAGTTTATTAAGAAAATGTTCTGTGTCTCACTTTGGCAAGTGGCATCTGGAGTCTTAAAAGCTAGTGAGTGGCCATCTAAGATGCATCAATTGGTCCCAACCCACCTGGAGTAAAGGAGAATGAACAGCACCAAACACACAAGAAAAATATTAGCCCAAGAGACAGAAACGGCCACATAAACCAGAGATTCCATCAGCCTGAATCCAGAAGAACTAGATGGTGCCCAGCTACCACCAATAGCCACCCTAACAGGGAACACAACAGAGAGTCCCTGACAGAGCAGAAGAAAAGTGGAGTGCAAAACTCAAATTCTAGCAAAAAGACCAGACTTATGGTCTGACTGAGACTGGAGGGGCCCCAGAAGACATGGTCCCGGGACTCTCTGTTAGCCCAGAATTGAAACCATTCCTAAAGCCAACTCTTTAGACAAAGATTACACTGTACTATGGGACATAAAATGATACTTGTGAAGACAGTGCTTCTTAGCTCAAGTAGATACCTGAGACTAAATGGGCAGCTCTTGTACAGAGGTGAGATGAGAAGGCAGAGAGGGTCAAGAGCTGGATGAATGGACACGAGAAATCCAGGGCGGAAAGGAGGAGTGTTCTGTCACATTATAGGGAGATTAGCTAGGGTCACATAGCAATGTGTATATAAATTTTTGTATGAGAAACTGACTTAAAGCACAATAAAAAATAAAATAAAAATTTGTCATGTTATTTATGTTATATCTTATTTTTGTGAAACTTTTCTAGAGCAAGACAATGCATAAACAAATATAAAAACAAACAAAAAATCTAAGAGGAAATTAAATTCTAAAGCTTGATGTTCTTATTAGACAATTGCCCATCTTGTTTTTAATCCCATTCTGTTTAGCTCATGTCATTTAGTCTGAGTAGTCTTCAGGTAGTATCTGTAAGAAGCAGGTCTTGCTTGTTGTTTTGCTGTAGAGTTTAGAATAAATCAGCAATTTGGTTGTTATGAAAAAATAAAAATTAAAAAACTTTAATAGTTTGAGTAACTAAATCTCCATTTACCTTGATCCCTTAAAAGAGGAATTAGGTAATTCCAGGTTTAAAGGATAACAATGGCCTCTTTAATTTCTTCACCTTAATATATACTCTTAAAAAATAATACAGATAGATAAGGACAACTATTCAATAAAATGTCATATGCACAATATAACTCATAGACATAAAATAAAACAAACTTCTATTTATATGGGCATAGGACTAATTGGCTCTAAGGCCCACACAAAATAGAGAAATATATGGGAATTCCATGGACAAAAAGTAAGCGTGTCAGAGACCTAGTGTTGACAGATCATAGATAACATGATGGAAGGTTCATCTTCAAAAATAAGGCCCTAACCTAACAGGGGAAACACTGAGAATAGGTATGAGACTTGCTCGATCAGAGTATTGGACAAAGGAAAGTCAAAAACTGAGGGAAAGTTACTGTGAAAGGAGGAAATGGTCTTTAGGGACTTGACAGAAAATGTAAAGCAGGGAGTGGCTGAAGACAAGGGTCTTCCTGAAACAAGTCAGTATTCAAGAATCAGCCAAAAATAGAAAATATTGCTTTGTTTTTTTTTTAAGCTGAATTTTACTGTAGTGACTAAAGGAGGCATCCTTGAACTAGATAACCAGTAGTTTACCCAACAACTCCACTACCCATTTCTAGGATCACATATTGACATTAGTCCAGGAAAATCCAACAGAATGTGCAAGAAAAAAAAGCCAGCTCTCACATCGATTACTGTAATAAGAAATGACATATATATAGAACATGAATACAAAGTAGGATTAAAAAAAAGAAAAAAGTAATATCTATTCTCTCTTGGACACCTGAAAACAATATTTACTTTTAAGATGGTTTATTAAATCTCTTTCTATTTCTATCCTGATTTTGATAAACTTCCATCTCATAGCCTCCTTTTTTCTGTCTGTTTTTATTCTGAATCATTGAATTTCTAATTCATGGTTTTATTTCTGTTTACTGTATATAATTGAACTTTAATTATACTTAATTCAAATTGTACTGCTGTGGTCAAATTTCTTCTATTTCATTGCTTTTTCCTATATGTGTGTGTGTGCTTGTGTGTTTCCATCTGTTGAAAAGGTTTGGTTTACATTTTCTTTATAGACTATTCACGTTTTCTGTCCTTAAGTTTGCTGTAAAAGTTGTTCCAACGTTGCTTTGAATGTATTTGGCTGTCAAAATGTCTGATGACAAATTAATTTCTTTCCTTTACAAATGATTTTTTCTTCATCTTTAATATCTAGTATCATCTGTGTTAACTTTCCCAGGTAAACTGTGGAGTCTTTTAATATGAGAAAGTTATACTTAAATTTCAGGGAAGTTTTCTTGAATTATATTTGTAAGTTTTATTTCTGATCCATGTTAAGCTTTACTTTTTCAGCAATTTTATAAGTATTTTGGATCTTCTTTGCTTGTCTTCTATATCTATAATTTTTTCTCTGACTTTTCTACTTTTTTAAATTTTATTTTTATTCTTGATTCTTTTCATTTCTATTAAATTCATAGCTTAGACTAAAAATAAAATAGAGATGGGTGAAAAAAAGTAAAAAATATTTGATAATGCTCTTAAGTACATATATTAATAAAAATTAAAGAACTAAAATAACGAATTAGGCAACAAACTGAAAAGTTTAAAAAACTAACAGAAATAAGGACATAAGATAAATAAATACAGAAATTATGGCAGAAGAGACAAGTATAGATCTAATAATTAAATAAATAATTTAGTTCTTTTAAAAATAAAAAAGGTGAATAAACCACCAATTATAAAATAACTTAAAAAAAGAAAAAGGACAATTATATAAAATAAAAAATGAAAAGTGGGAAATAACTATTGAAAACAAATTTTAAAAAAGGAAATTAATTTGTGCAAATCTATGTAAATAAAGTTGAAAGGCCAGATAAACTGGATACCTTTTGGAATGCATAAAACCATAGTGGAGATCAAATGTATAGAAGACTAATATCCATAAAAGAAATAGATGAAGTTATCAAGGAACTGCACCTCCCCACACACCACCCCAAAGTGATCAATCCCTGGTAGTTTCAGGGAATTCTACCAAATATTCAAAATTTAGAGACTCCCACTGCTAATTAACCTATTTCAGTGAATGGCAACATAAGAAAAATTTATGGTGCAAGTATAAACTGATACCAAATTCTGACATAGGTGGTACAAAAGGAAAATAAAAACTATTACTTATGATTATTGATGAAAATTCAAATAAAGTATTTGTAAAAAATCAAATGTACATGATAAAGATAACACATTAAGACCAAGTGAGGTATATTTCAGAATGCAAGGAGAGAATTATAAGTTTTTTTAACACGGAAATACATGAATATTATTCAACATATTAACAGATTTAATGAGAAAAATCGCACTATCTCCTCTATAGATACATTGTCTGATAGAGCTCTCTCTTTATGGATAGTTCTTCCCCCAACCCTGGATGTAATTTTGGCATGGAGGATAACTTATCCAACACTCTCAGATAATAAAAAAATTTCTGCAGTCACTTTAATGCAAAATCAATCTCAATTTAATAATAACGTCCAGTTCAGTGTAATTATCAACACTCTAACCTTCATTCTAATTTTAATCCCCTGCTTCAGTCTGCTGTGGGCAAGACATCTGCCATGGGTAAAAGGAAAGTAATCAGATTATTCTCTCTCTTCAAGTCTACTTGTCCTTTTTTCCTAGTTTGCTAATTATAGTTCCTGACACTTCAACCATCAAACATGGGGTGGGGGGTGGGGGAATAAGAGCTAATGGCCCAGGAAATTCTCACTTGACTACCCAGTTGTAAACTGGATTTGGCACTTTCTTGTTGGATATGTGATTAAGGTCACTCTTTCTTTCTTGAGGAGTCTTTGTGGTTTCCTCATGTAACATTTCCATCTCTATAGATCATCCTCTGGACAACCAGGAGTAGACATCCACAGCATTTTTTGCTAAGTCGTTCTTTCATTTTCAGATGCTCTTCTTTGGTAAGTTATTTAAAAACAAAAACAATTCAAAAAACACTGATTCTTTTCCACCTATGGACTTTATCTGCTTCTCTAATTTGCTAGCATATGTTGTTTTAGCCAAACCCTTGTCTTCGAAATAAATGCCAGCTAATTATCACTTTTTTTTCTGAAGAACTATTACTCCTACCCTTTTGATGGCTTCTCTATCTCATTTATGGGTGGAAATTGGGTTATCATCTGAGGATTCCAACAGCAGTTTTCAGTCAACTCCTTTCCAAGTTTAGCCAAGAAGATCTGGCGTATCATTTTCGAATGTGGGAGTAGATGATGGCCCAGACAAAATTAAAACTAAAACTAAAAAAATCTTCCACTTAAATTGTTTTTACATTTTTCTGTGTTTTACTATGGAATACATTACTACACTTAAGCTAAGTAGTATTTAGTATTTCAAAGTCTGATTTTGCACTACACGTCTGGGGAACTGATCTTTGTACATCTTTGTTGTCATTTCCTAATGAAATAAAGTTAGAGCAAAGCATATTCTTAACCAAATCTTTTCCATATTACTATTTCCATTTGATATTACAGAAAGTTTATTGTGAAGTCTTTGTCAGTATCATGCCAAATGGAAATGATTTATTTATCTCAGGATTTGTCTCTATTTCCCTAGGGATAAAAGGAAAATCTAATATTATTTATTGAGTTTGAGTTTAACCTCTGGTCTTACGCACTTTATAAGAACCAAAACACAGCTGGATTTGGAACAGGTCCCTCAATTTCTGAACAGTGATGTAATTTTTCCTCTAAAAACCTTTTAATAGTTGCAAGATGTTTTTGGTCCTTGAGTAAGAAAATATTATGCTATTTCTTTTAAGCAGTATTGTTGTCCTTTCTTATATCTGCTGTTAACAGCACTTGTCATTTGATTAAGTTACCAGGAGGAACAAGAACCAAGAGTGATAAACAATCATACAGTATGGCTATCAAAGATGCAATATTGTATCTCTCCCCTTGGTTCAAGGTTCAGTGTACAAGTGCACAAATATTTTGCAATGCCCATCATCACAGCCACATATGAATTACAAGTTATTATTTACAATCAAATCTTTGGCCCTGCCTACCGCATTTGAGTCTGACAGAAGAAAATACTACAGTTGGTTAAATTTATGTTTTGAAGGAAAGTAAAGTCACATGAATCTTAGAAAAGCTTTCTACTTTTGAATATCCAAGTTAGCTAAAAGGGTAAAAATATTACCAAAATCAAGAATATAAAACATAACCAAACATCTATGCATCTACACATCCATGCCATTATTCATAAAGGGTATATTATAACAATATTTCCTTTTTACAGAACCATCAGATATTGATGGCATTAATACCTAATGTACATAGGTATTCTACTTAGGTAGTCAGATGTACCTAATGAAACAATAATAAAGTGCATTTTATGATATAATCACATGTAAAAATGCATATTAATATGTAATAGTACTAAAGAAATTTTACAAGTAAAGGGTTTCTCTTTGTGAGTGAGTTAATTCAGCATTTATGGATGCTGGGAAAAACAAGATGAATAAGAACAAAGTTCTGTCAAGTAGATGGAAAGGACTCATATATATCTAACTATAACCAATACCGAGATGTGGAAATTGTAATATACAATGGTATGAATAGAACAATAGATGTCCAGAAAAAAATATATTAATAAGACAAGGGTAATCATGAACTATTTATAAAGAAGATAAATTTGAGCTGAAACGTGAACTTTTCAGGTAAAGAAGGAGTCATTTTAATTATAAGTAGAGGAAACAGAGATGAAAATATGTTTAAAGCACTCAGAGGACCAAAGCCATTGCCGTCTAGCCAATTTCGATTGATAGCGACCCTATAGGACATAGTAGAACTGCCCTGTAGGGTTTCTAAGGAGTGGTTGGTGGATTCGAACTGCCAGCCTTTTGGTTAGCAGCTGAGCTCTTAACCACTGCACCACAGGGCTCCATATTCAGAGAACAACAAGAAGAAAATTGAGTTAAAAGTCAAAGATATAGTGAAAGATACTATACCTCCTTTACAGGTATAGTCAAGGAGATAAATTCTAAAGGGTGGTCAGAACCATATAATGTCATGCTGAGGAAAGGACCTGCTTTCAAGCTTTGGTAAATGAAGTCTAGCCAGTATAAAATGGGAGGAAGTGGAGAGATAAGTGCCGATGAGATATTGGGATCCCATTTTACTCACAAGCAGTCAATGGTGACATAGCTGCTCTCAAAGATAGTTTTGCTTTCCATCAAGTGACTGACAAGAGGTAGAATGATCAGATCTTTATTTAAGAAAAGTGTTGCTAACAGTAATCTGGAAGCAGGCCTGCAATGGGAGACGGTTTGAGACAAATACTGATTAGCCTAAGGATTTCTCTATAGTAGCACTATTGACATTTGGGGTCAGAAAATTCTTTGTTATGGGGACCTGTTCTGTGGATTGTAGGATGTTTAGTAGCATGCCTGGACTCTACCTACTTGATACGAGTATCACACACTCTCCCTTCAGCTGTGACAAACAAAAATTTCTCCAGACGTTGACAAATCTCCAGTGAGGACAAAATCATCCCCTCCACTCCTCCATCACCCATTGAGAAGCACCGGTCTAACACGATAGTTCAGAGAAAAGTACAAAGGAGAGGTAGAGATTCTAGAGGTAGAATAACAAGACGTAACTGAACATGATAGACAACAGAGAAGGAGAAATCAATAGTGATATTTCATTATCTAGATTTGGATGCCAGAGTAGGTGATGATGCCATTAACTAAACTCTGGACTCCTGGAGAAAGACCAGGTATGAGGAATAAAGAATCATTGCATTTACAGTATAGAAGGTGTAAAGTGCCAAAAGAATAAGACAGAAGAATAAGACCAAACAATTGGAAATTTGAATCTGGAAATTAGTAAGAGAGGTTAAACTGAAAATAGAATAATTTTGTGAAAATGATTTCAGAATTATCATATTATTTGGAAAATCCGCATTCTATTCACCTCCACACTGTCTCCATCCATGCATTTTTACTTTTCCAAAAAATATTTGGCCATGGCAATTTAATTAAAACTATTTAGTTCCTGTGGCAGAATGATTTGTGGTTTATCCAACAATCATTCTTCTTTTTTCTCAAATGTGTTCTGGGTTTAGGTTGCAGCAATATGCCCACTAAAGGTGTGCCCCACCCCCCCCAACTTTAGGGCATAAATCATGACCCAGCTAAGCAGTTATGATTGGGTATGGTTGACACATTTACCTTTGCAAGCGATTAGTTTCAGGGATGGGCATATGACCCAATTCTCAATAATGAGAGTAATGGAAGTCTGTTGGAGACTACTGAGAAAGATTTTTCTTACTGCTGAAAAATGAAGTACGTGAAGAAATCCATACTCACTCTCTTCTTCTTTCCTTTGGTTGCTGTTATTTGAGAACATGATTTCCAGAGTTGATACAGACATGCTGCAACCATGAAAGGAGATACTGCTAATACAATGAGGATTGCAGAGCAGAGAGATGATGAAAGAACTGGGTCCGTGTCAACTTCACTGACTTTCTTGTCTAGAATTGTCTAACTTTAAGTAACTTTAACCTTACTGCAATGTGAAAAAATGAACCTTTTTATTGACTAAGACACTTTTACTCAAGCATTTTTCTTAACACAAATTTGATAGTATCTTAATTGATAGACAGATAGATAGGTACCTGCTATCCAGTTGACACCAATTTATGGCGACCTTACGCACAACAGAGCAAAATGTTGCTGGGTCCTGTGTCATCCTCATGATCTCTGCCGTGTTCGAGTCCATTGATGTGGTTAATGTGCCAGTCCATCTCACCAAGGGTCTCCCTCTCCCTCCCTGGCCTTCTATTTCAACAAACATGATGTCCTTCTCCAGCAAGTGATCCCTCCTGAGGACATGACCAAAGCAAATGAGTTGGACAGTATTCTGTTGTGATTCATAAGGTTTTCATTGGTTAATTTTCAGAAGCATATCTTTAGAGCTTTCTTTTGAGTATGTCTTAGTCTGGAAGTTACACTGAAACCTGTCTACCATAGATAACCCTGCTAGTACACCTTATTGACTATCTTGTTATCTGACATTTCACGTTTACAAAAATAGTAAAAAATCTACTATCCGAATATTTTGCACACTAATGATGTATGTCTGGCAGTAACGAATGCCAAGGTGCAAGGTGAGAGTAATGTTGGCTGTGATGGTTAAGGTTATATGTCAGCTTGGCTCGGCCATAATTCTCAGTGGTTTGACGGTTACATAATGATGTAATTTGGAAGTTATGTAATGATGTAGTTATCTTCCATTTTGTGATTCAATGTGGTCATCCTTCATTTTTGCATAACTCCAATTGTGCGTAACTACCTGGTCTTTGGAACCTAACCATGTTAATAACTGAAGATAGGGTTTATTTGAAACACTAGTGGCATAGCTTCCAGCGTCACAGCAATATGCAAGCCACCACAATAGACAAAATTACAGACGAGTGATGAATCTTAACTGATACAGTACATCTATCTATCTATCTATCTATCTACCAGAAGCAATCGTTAAATTAGTAGAATTTTCTCTAAGGAAGAGAACAAAGTAATGCATGGTAATAGGGTCAAGTGGGTGGCAAAAGTATACAAACAGAAGTCCTCCGTATATTTTCTATTAATAAATACATATTAATATTAGTTAGCCATTTGTGAAGGCAGAGACAAAAGGAGCAAATAAAAATTCTCCTTTCTCTTGCCATCATATTAACCATCCTTTTCTAAACTGCATTTACAGACTCCTTTCCAAGTTTATGGAAAGATGTCAGTCTTGGAATTGGTAGGCTCTTGCAAAAAAAATAGCAGTTCTTCTAATCCATAAAACAAAAGTTTTTTAAAAATCCTTAATTTCACCTTAAAAAGGTAATTTCTAAAATGTATAATTTTCAATCATTTACTAATTTTTCTTCTCTCTTTTCTCAGGTCTTAAGAGAAGACGTAATTCTCACTTAAAATATTTTTTCCCCTTTAAGTGGAAAGAATGAAGATGTATTAAGAATGTTGAGAATCCAGTTAGCTTCACCAGTGATTTCTGTGTAGCTGCAGATAAGTGATTACTTTTTAATAAACTGAGATGAGAATCTTAATCATTAATAAAATTTGTCAGGTGTGGCAGAATCCCAGATGCTTGGATAATTCATCTTATCCCCCTGTTTAAGTAAAATCACCTGGGAAATATGGCTAATTGTTTGTCGTATGAAAATATGTCTAAATACAGAGTTCTGAAAAATGTAATAATGATTTAATTTGTGGAATTTCATCCAACAACTACAGAAGAAATATGTCTTGGATTTAAAAAACATGCAAAAAAAAGAAAAAGAAATCTGATCTAGGATTGATTAAGATATGAAAGGAAATGGTATTACTGCTTGAGAATGACAAGAAAGTAAAAGCAATCAGGTGATCTGCAATACCAAAAAAAAAAAAAAAAACTGTTACTGTTGAGTCGATTCTGACTCATGGCAACTCCATGTGTTACAGAGTAGAATGGCTCCATAGGGTTTTCTTGGTTATAATCTTTACAGAAGCAGATTGCCAGGACTTTCTTCTGTGGCACCACTGGGCAGGTTCAAACCGTCAACCTTTAGATTAGTAGTCGAGCACAAACTGAACGGGAAATGATACCCTGCTTCTGTAAGTGGAAAGAGATGGACTTGGGGAAGATCTTGAACAGAAGCAACATTCCTTTGTGTTATACAAAGGGAGGTATTTATTAAGCCTATTTGAGTAAGTAGTAGCACAGTCATATGGAATGGCTTCTCCTCCATCAGGGGATAAAAATGTGGGAAGGTGTCTTAAGCTGGATTCTCTAAAGAAACAAAACCAGTGAAGCATATATATTACATATATATATATATATATATATATATATATATACATATACACACACGTATACACACACACACACACACACACACACACACATATATATATACAGAAAGAGAGAGAGAGATTTATCACAAGGAAATGGCGCACACAGTTGTAGAGGCTGGCAAGTCCCAAGTCCATGGGTCAGGTGTCAGGCATCAGGCTATAGACTTCTCCTGACTCACATAGCCACAGGGGCTGATGGACCCAAGATCCACAGGTCAGATGGGAGGCTGCTGGCTCACAGCTACGGCGACTTGCAAATTCAAGATCAACAGGTAAGACGGCAGGCTGCTGGTCCAAATCCAAAGGACTGGAGTTCAGGTGCTGATAAGCCAAATGTAGGATCCAGAGCAGAGCAAAAGCCAGCAAGCTTTGCCAGAAAGTCCACTGTATTGGATTCAGGCCACACCCCCAAGGAAACTCCCTTTCAACTGATTGGCTACTCATAGCAGATCTCATCATGAAAGTGATTGCATTATATCAGGTCTCATCACTGAGGTGATTATCATTATGCAGCTGCCAAACTACATCATAACTACCAAACCATTGAGAATCACAGCCCAGCCAAGCTGATATACAACCTTAGGTATCACACAAGAGATCTCAGAAAGTATCGAATTCTAGATTGTGTGTGTGTGTTTCTCATTCATATAAAGCTCAGAAAAAACAGAACTCAGTTCATCTAGGAAGTACTTTATAATTGAACTTCCTGTTTCAGTTTGTCCCTCTATTGGTAATTCCTCAACACCAAGAAGAAATCGTATTTGGATATTAAGTTCTATTTGTTAGAATATTACTCTAAGTTGCCTCTTATTATTTGTTTCATATGATTGTCTCATTAAACCCTCAAATACTCAAACATTTACTCAAATAAATATGTGCTTCAAAGACTGTTGTAAGGAAATGTGTTTTCTATTTTTTTTTTTAAACATTTCTTCTCTCCTTATTCTCCTTGCCATAGTACCTGGTGCAGTGTTTTAGATATAGTAGAAATCTAAAAATTTAAATTAACCAATTAATTTTTCTTTTTTTTTGGAAAACTCATACACATATAACAAAATGAAGCTCCCTTTAATGGTTATTTATCTAACCAACCTGCAGTTGAGGACATTTTAAATATAAATTAATGCAGATTAATAAGTTTTGAAAAATACATAAATCTCTTAAGCATAAAAATTCATCTCCTGTTATTTCAGTCCAATCTCTGATGACAAGTTGTAATTGTCAAAAATAGGCAAAGTGGATAGTAGGTGTAAAAGTTTGTGACAGTCTTTTACAGCTGTTTCTAAGATATCATTCCCTATATACTTGGGAGAGCCAAATTAAACATTTTGCACTGTTAATCTTAACTATAGTAGTAAAAGCTTTACAAGATAAATCAAGAGTGAATCAACATCAATAGTTCACTGTAATACTCTTATTTTTAAAAGAAACAATTTCTGCCTACAAAGTGAGCTTTATTCCACATTAAACTTCTAGGACATTCACCGAGAGGGCTTTAATGGCTCTCTCAATAGTATTTTCCTTAACAGAAGATAATAATATCAACCCGTTTTATAGAAGCTTTTTGTGCAATAACAGTTAAAAATTATTTCTAAATTCTGGGGACCCATGGACTCTTATATCAATAACCATGTAAAGCTACAGTTTTACATCTCTTGTCCAATGTTAATTTGTCTCTGAACTGTGATTTCTTTGGGGAATTTGAAAAATATTCTTTGTACTAGAGTATACTTGAGACAACCATATTTTCATCTAACTAAAAGGGTGTAAATGAGAACACCAGAAACGTGACAGCATTAAAAATCCAAAGTGTGTGTGTGTGTGTGTGTGTGTGCATACGTGAAGTCCTTTGTAAGTCCTGAATGTAGGAAATAGATGAGAAGTACCTTATAGTTTATCAGTCCTTGGGTTTTCCTTGCTAACATAGTTATAAACATGGATGGCTGATCAAAATCGAAGAAAAGCAATACTAAGTTTAAGAAGGGTTTTCTTACATGCAATAGCAGTAAACCGTTTCTTTTTTAGTGATCGTAAGCTTTATGCACTATAAATATAACACATCATGCCTGGTTTCATCAGCAATTATAAAATGTCATCTTCCAAGATGTGATAAACTCAACAGGTTGAAATGGATGCAGTTCACTAAAGCCCTTGACTGTGGCTTTAAGTAAAACTTTTGCTATTGAACAAGTTGAAAAAAAAAGCATTAAAAAAGGGAAAAAGGCAGCTAGATTTTTATTTTGCAATATTGTATAACCAATAGTGAATACTCAAGAAATCTCTAAAAGTATAAGCACATGTTTTGCCTTGGTAATAGATTATCTGACATAAATACAAAATATATAAATATAAATAGAATCTGAAAAGCATCACATATCAGAATACAGCTTTAAAATGTACAATATGAAGATACTGTGATCACTTTTAAACTGTAAAATGGGTCTTGGAAGTAAAATCTGTAATAAGATTTCATGTTCTCATAACAACAAGCACAGTACTAGGCGTATAGCAAGTATATGTCTGGCAAAATTGTTATGAAAGGATAAAAAATATTCTATTTGTAAACATTTCAGAACTATGACTGTGATCTTAGAAAATTCAGTATCCTAAGATGGGAGTTTTAGATGATCATTTAAAAAATTTTTTTGTGTCCCAAGCAAATTAAATGACAGTACACCTACTCCTCATTTACCGACTATCTCATTATTTCACATTTCACATTTACAACAATAGTAAAAAATTTACTATCTGACTATTTTGCACATTAACAAAGTATGTCTAGTAGTAAAGAACGCCAAAGTGCGAGGCCAGAGTAACGTTGGCTGTGAAGGTTAAGGTTCTGTGTCAGCATGGCTGGGCCATGATTCTCTGTGGTTTAGCAGTTATGTAAGGATGTAATTTGGCAGTTATATAATGATGTAGTCATCCTCCATTTTGTGATCTAATGTGGTCATCCTCTATTTTTGCATAATGCTAATTTTCACCTGACTATTGGGTCTTTGGAAACCATGTCAATAAGTGAGGAGTGAATGTATACTTTCTTCACATAATACTTAATCAGTTTCAGTTATCATCAAGAACACAGATGCCCATGCAAATTTTGAAGTTGAGTCTTTCTTATCAGATATGTATAGAAGAGAGATGTATACAGACATTTTACGTTTTTTAATTGGTGGTGATACGCTGTTGAAATCTAATCATTTTGGATCTGCCTCAAGAATCACAATCATATGTGAGTCTTCTCTTGTGTATATTGTTTCCCCAACCAGATATACTTACCAGGCCCCCCATATCAGCATAAAGTAGATTCAAGAAAGTTAGGAAGAAAGTTGAGACTAAATTTTTAAAGCTTCATATTAATTTATTTACCATATAATAAGAAATGCAGTACAGTTCAAAATTAGAGTTTCTAATGTTTTTATTTGTATAACATGAAAACCACCCAATTGTAAAGGCAATTGCCTGTATAGTGTTGGAAAAAAATTAGTTTTGATTTCACAAAATTCTTGTCCTACTGCTTTTGTGCAAATAGTTACTTAGTAGGAATCATTACCCAATGAAAATTATCTTAAAGTTTAATAACCTGATAGAAGAATGTTTCACAGGAAAGAATCTATAATGTTAGATTCAGAAGGAACTTCTGAAGTCTTTTTTGTTAAATCCCCTTATCTAGAAGATAATAAATCTGGAGGGCAGAAATCTTAAACAATGTGCCACTGCTAGTTAGAGTCAGACCTAGGACTAGAACTCATGCCTCTGAAATTAGAGGTCAATTTTATTCCCATTGACTTGCAGATTTTTACCAGACAGTTTATAATCATTACCTATTATCCCTCTCTCCGTGGAAGCTCTCCACTTTGTGTTAATGTTCATGTAAAGGAGAGCAACATGACCTTATACCATGAGATAGCTCTTTAAATTAGTTTTCCAGAAGCAATTCAGGTTAGTCTGAGAACTATAGTAACATAAAAAATAAAAAAGCTCAACTTTAGAGATTTATCTTTATATATAGGGTAAAAATCATTATATTAACCTCTCAGACTTTATCATTATGCAGCTTCTGCTTACTAAATTTTTGTCTCTCACAAATTTTCCTATGAAATAGTTAAACACCTAATTTGAGGTTTAAGAACAGTGAAAGAGTCACCATGATAAGAAAGACACAGCAGTTAATGGTGCAGTAACAATTAAGGTTTTAAATCTGAAATTAGGATGAAAGTGATGGCTGCCAAAGATCAGATGACAAGCTGAAAAAAGGAATAAACGTGATGTTCCTACCACCAAAAGCCTCCTGCTCTGAGGTGGATAAGTTTGTCCAACCTGTAAGAACAGCTTTGCTCAATGATGCTGAGAGAAGCAAGCTGAGAATTACCAGCAGTCTCTTGCGTAGACTTGGCTCAGTAGTGACTAATCCAAGGAGAAATGACCAGGCTGATTGCCCTTGCCAAGGCTGAGATTCAGAGGATTGCAGCTAAAGATAAACGTGGAGAGAGGTATTTAGGAGAAAGGAGTAGAGGTGGATTAGGCTCAGGTGTATAGGCATGGCAGCAGTTCAGGGCAAAATGAATTACTTTTCAGGCTGTGCATGTTGGAAAGAATACATCCAAAGTAACTTTTAGGAAATACAGAATTTTGCCAAAGTTTCTGAAGTGGAGATTTTCACTCATCTGGATTTTGTCTGAATAAGCTACCAAACTGGAACACGTTTCTCAGAGGAGCCTCATTCCAGTGTCATCAGGAGGAAAATGGGGGCACTCCAGTGGGTAGCCATTTGGAGATCTTATTTAGGAATCTCTGATCAGGAATATCCCCTTGTTGACATCTGAAGTTTCCATTGTACAGGTTAATCTGGTAGCTAAAAGTGGAAATATATTATCTATACTACATTGCCATTCTAAGTGGATAAAATTTTAGAGTGAGAGACTCACTCAAGAATGGCACCTGTCCATTCCTATTCAATCCATGAAGCAGATAATGATAATCAATCTAATAGTAATGATGATTAGACCTGATTCCAAGTGGAATACAATTTGGTAGCTGAGGTTAAAGAGTCCCTGGGTGGTGCAAATGGTTAAACAATCTACCAACTGACAGGTTGGTGGTTCAAATCCACCCACAGATGCCTCAGAAGACAGGTCTAAAAGGTAATGGCCTTGAAAACCCTAGGGAGCAGTTCTGCTCTGCATACTTGGGTCGCCGTTAGTCAAAGGCGACTTGACAGCAACTAACAACAACAGCTGAGGTTAAGACTCATGCAAACTTTTATCTGAAGAAATTACCCGTGCATGAATTTTTTGATAAGACTCAAAGTTAATGGATCTTAACATAATTTCCTTCAACAATGGCATTTTTCTCCCCACTTCCACCTCTCTATTTATGTAAGCCTTTTATGATTGGCACCTCTGCTTTGCCTCTGAAATATAGCCATTAAAATCCTAATAGTCAGATCTGCCTTATACTTAGATGTTATTTTGTTTGGTATCTTCAATCTGATGGTATCTGTATCTGTACAGTTGAGTCTTTTTCTCTCTCTCTTCCTTTAGTCCCCAACTTTCTTCCTTTCTCTTTAAATCAAATCCTGCTCTTTCGGGCCATGGAATATCTTCTGTCAATGGATCTGGGTCAAGATTATCATAACTTTTTCCACTGGAATAGATGAAATACCATGATGCATCCCAGTCCAGATGAATAAAGTTAGTTCAAATTCCAAATGGCTCATTGGTTGTATTTTTCTAAATCTCTAAGTACGTTTTAACGTACCTACCAATGACCAAGAATAGTTAATTCTATTAAAATTGAACCAATGAAATATGCTTGAGTTTTTTCCACTTGCTAGGTTGTGAAATGTGACAACATATAGATAAGACAGAGGTCACCAGGCTGTAAAAAATTCCACTGCTTCATGCAGCTTGTTAGGCATGTCCTGTAGCTTTACATTAGGATCCTGGTTCCTTTGCTTGTCACACTCCGTAACTTTACATTAAAATCCTGGTTCCCCTCTCCTTAACTGCTGCCCCCAAGCTAGAGGAAACTGGCTGAAACCAGTTTAGGCTCCATGCTAACATTCAGGATAACCTTTTAGATCTCATACATAGTAACTCCCCCACCACTGGTAGAGTTTAACCGCCATTTTCTGAACACTCGATGCATGAAGTTGTATGTAAACCCCATTATGTCTGTGTCATATGATTAAAAATGTTGCTGAAGTAACTTGTATGAACTTGCTACCTGTAAACTCCTTAAAAGTAACCTTCCCCCTCACCCTTGCTGAACAGTCTTGGCGACAGCAGCCCTGTCTCTTTTCATTGCACGATAAAATAAAGGCGCCTTTCTACTCTCCCACCTCAGTCTCTTGTTTATTGGCTGAGAAAAGTCACACTGAGCAGAACCTGGTGTTTCCACCCAGCAACATAGAGGTGATTGTGGAAATACTATTTCTCTGTTCTTTAAACTTTAACTACATTTGTTTCTGGAATACCTACTGCTTAGTATTTTAATTCCCTCATATTTAAGATTTTGAGCAATTACAAAAAAGAACATTGAAAATATCCAATTTCATGGTAAAGTAATTTTGGCGAGAAGCAAAATCACACTGAATACAGCTAACAAATTGCAGATTTAGTTCTCAGTTACCAGAGGACCAATCTTACATTGAAGGAAGTGCTAGAATGATATAGTAGATCTATAGGCTCCATTGATTGTATCAGATAAGCCTGCATTCATAAGATGCCGACCTCATAGTACATTGGAATGCCTACTGAAGGCACAGCTAAAGTGCCAGTTTGGAGGCAATTCTTACTAGGAAGTATATAAACTGACTCAAATATTTTTATATGGCACTGTGTTCCCAGCTGGAAGAACAGATAGGTACAGAACCAATGAATAGAGGCAGGAGTGTCCCTACCTACTATTACTCCCAATGACTTGCCAGGGAGCTTTGTATTTCCCACCTCTGCAACCCTGGCTCTATAGTGGTAAAGATCCTGGTCTACAAAGGGACACACTTTCATCAGGGAGCACAGAAAGGCTCCCATTGGGCCATAAACTATGGTTGCAATCTGGTCTGTTTGGGCTCCTTGTGTCCAGGGACAAGTACGCAAGACGAGGAGTGTGCTTCCTTGTACTCCCTTGCCCAGTTGTGACTATAAATATGCAGGTAAAGTAAAGCCAGCCTAGGAAGGGAATTCAGGGGTTCAGTTACCTCAGGCATGATGGTCTGTTGCACCACTAAGTTAAGCCATTGAGCTCAGCAGAGTTGGTACTGAGGGTGAGGGGACTATAGAATAGCTAGCTGAAAAGAGAGATGGTAAGTATTGATTGCAACCTCAATACCAACTACAGCAGCATTGGCTATAGTTTGTCTCACTAGCCTCCTTTTTTTTAAGTTTCCCAGGAGGATAAAAAGCTCACCAGAATCCTGGAGAATCTCCTTCCCAAATGTATATGGAGAAGTGGATCTAAGCAGCATAACAGGTAGATCATAGTAGACATGGAGATATGCTCCTTCATGATCTGCCTCAGCTTCAGAGAAGGGCTTTCCCAAGATCAATCCTTTCCTGGAAATCCTGATTTCAGTGAGAGAGTGAGTTAGACATATAAATATCCATTCATTTGGGCCTGATGGACAATTCTTGCTCCAGAGCTCTCCGCTAGTTGCCCAAGGCTTTATTGTGCCTGCATCGCTGTTCAACTTCTTTTTCTCCTCAATTCCAAGACCACCTCTTCACATGCATTGATATCTTAGAAACATCTTGAACCTCAATCTCCATCTCAGTATTCACTTCTGAAGAATAAAATTTGTGAGTCTCACCTTGTACTAGTCACCAAAACCTTATCAGGAGAATGTTTTGATTCTTAGCAAACAACAAACTTGTCCCCTAAGGAGAAGATAGCTGAGTTAAAAGTAATTAAGTATCCAGTTCACTTAACTGCTATTAGGAGTAAATAAGCTGAGGAAAAGTAAGCCACTGTTTCAGATATAACAATTGTGGAGGACAATGGGCCATGAGGATATAGAATTGCTCTAGGAGACTGACAGTGAATAGGGACTAATGCAGTTGGTACACCAATTCTTCACATGATCCCCTTCAACCTAACTGGCCCCTTTAACTCTCCCTATATAGGAGCCAGTCTTCTCAATAGAAAGATAGCTTTCCAAAGGGATATTTCTGTAGAGAAATTTGCCTTAAGTGTAGCCAGATTCCATTGCAGATACATTCATTAGCAAGAACGTTTGACCTAAGTCTAACTGATTTATTTTTCAGGTTGTACATAATAAGCCAAAGAAATTTTCGTGACACTTACAACAACTCAAAAAAGAAAGAAAAAATGTAAAAATACACTTATTTAATACAATCAACTGTTATCCAACTTCCTCTTAATGGTAAAAAGAGTTTAAAAAAAAAAAAGGCACTCTTCTTAGTGCCATTTCTATCGTGTTAACAGTTTTTCCTAAGTATTTGAGAACAAATATTTGGAAATTTTGTACCAAATAATAGTGGCCACAAAGGTATTGAAATTTTTGAGACAATGTAATGGCTACTTGAATTCTTTGAGTATCTGGATGTTTGGTTGTATATTTAATAATGGTCTGCTTTACAGAGTAATGAAACTCATAGCTCATTGCATACTTGATAGTCATCCTTTTCTGTTTATAAAAAAAATAAAAAAAACTTCATTCTTTTTCTTTGTTGTTTGTTTTTTCTGGACAGCAATATACCCAGTGCAAAGACTACCTAAATGGCTTTGCAAATAGAGCTGGCCAATGAGATGGAAGTAAGTAGAAGGTGCTGAGAGGAACTTCCAGGAATGCTTCTCCAGGCTGGAATAAACATCTAGCATCAGCCCTTTTTTGTCGATCTCTTCTCATCCTCCTGCTTTCTTGCCTGGAGTACAGGTGTGATACCTGGTACTCCGGTCAATTTGCAAAATGAGGCAAACTTGAAGGTGGAAAATAAGTGCTAAAGATAGTGCAGCACAAAAATAAAATGGTATTTGTTCCTAATGGCACAATGTAGCCCTCGTACATACCTACCCTCTACTGCCTTCCTCAGACTTATTTTACATGACAGGGATTTAACCTTCCATCTTATTTAAGCTACTGTTATTTCTGGATAATGTTGCTAGCCTCTGAATGAAATTCCTACCAGACAGAGTAAAAACCACAGCCACTGCATGCAATTATTAAGTGGGATGAAATCCATGTCCATGTTGGATATTTAGCTCACAGCTTAGTTTTCAGTTCCATCTGAGTCATTTTTTTTCTCATAGCTGACCAATGGCAATGCCTGACTCTTGGAATAAAATATGTAAGTATTATTTTAAGCAACAACTTTGGGAACATAAAAATTTAAAAATATGAACTGTTTTATGAATGGTTAGAATTATCTTTCATTAGTTTTAACTAGATAAAGAGATATTAAAAATTAGAATAGCTTGCAGATTCTTCAGTGGTCACTCATCCTTTAATCTCACACAAGAGAACATTTCTATTAATTTTAAATGATTGCCTAATTAGTCTCTTATCTGCATTTGGGGATTTGTAGCTACATGCTGATTTAATTAGAATGCCTTTAAAAATCATTGATTTTTGATGCTCATTTTCTCTTTTATATAAACATTACTTGATAAAGATAAAATTTTATTTAGATACAATGGAAGAGTGTATACTATCTGATAAGTTTTCTTTTTCAAATACATTGTAAATTATACACTATAGTATGGGTCAGAATATTAAAAATTAACAACCCTGTCCCAAAATTAATTCTTGAAATAAATGAATATTTAGAGACATAGGGCTTACTTAATTATATCACACTTGTTTTCCAGGCAACTATAATATGAGAACTCCAGAAAGTATATATATATATATATTTTAATCTCCTAGTTTTCCATTTTTTTCAATTTGGAGAATGTTATTTCACAAACATCTGTCTTCTCAAATTACATTCATCACATTAAAATACAAGGGCAGTTTGAGAATGAGTGTGTGTGAATGAGGCGGTATCCACATTCTCAACTTCAAGTCATTGCAGTTTCTTTTTCCCAAAAAAAAAAAGGGGTTAGATGTGACATTTCATAAAACTAATCGAAGTTCTGTTTACTGATGCAGCACAAGGGATATTAAAAAAAAAAAAAAAAAGGAAAGACGCTCTTTAGGGTTTTTGTTTTGTTTTGTTTTCTTTTAATTATCTTTTAGGGAAAACACTGACGAATGGTCACAGCTCCCATCCTGATATTTTCGTTCAGGCGCCTTCCTGATAATACGGTTCAACTGTGAATGTGGAAGTTGTTTGGGGGCGGGGGGAGAAAAAGAAAGCTCTGGAGTTAGAGGATATAGAAAAAAAAAAATATAATAGTTACAAATAAAGAATACAGACTTCAAAACCAAACAAAAAAAAAGCCACAACCCACACAAACCAAAAGTTATAAATGCCCAGAATTGGCAGCACTAAAGGAAAGCTCTCTCCTCACTTGTATTGTGGCAATCTGAACGCCCCCAGAAAATTGTGCCAAAGAATTTAGAAAACAAATACACAATAAAAGTAAACACACACACATACACACAAAACAGCAATCTTCAGGTAACTATTTTGGATTGCAAACAAAGATAAATTTAATGTTCAAACAATCTGATAAAATAACCATTTGGAAACTGAAAAAAGAAAAAACACAAGGGCGTTTCCATTATTTTTTTTAATAGTCCACCAAAATGCAAATAATTGACTATAAACATCTTTAAAATTTAAATATTAGAGTGCTAGTTCTAAATTTGACTCGGCACGTTTTATTTAACAACTTTCAAATCATACAAAAAATTAAGTTTCTGATAATAAAATTCTAGAAGAGGGCTATATCCTGTTTATTTCAGAAGAAAAGACATACGATAAAGTTTACAAAGCTTAAACAAAGGTTGATTCTTCTCTTGGGTTCAAGAACAAAGCCTCAGTAAATAACATGTCAGCATTTTTGATATAGAAAAAACAAAACAATTATATTTTTCTCCTGTTCCTGTTACATTCTAGCTCTGATCTGAACTTAGGCCTAACATCTGTTTGACTTTAAAAGAAGTACTTTTTTAAGAAATTGTTCTTGTTCTAGACTTACGTAACCTAATTAATAATACACTTTTCAAATATCTTTTTTTTATTGTTTCTGAATTAACGATATTGGAGTTATGTAGTATTATCTTCAAGATAATACTGCCTTTATAAGAGGTACATGATTCTCCTACCACACTGTACTTTAGTTAAAAACATTTCCTCATCTTTGAAAGAGGTTCATAGTAAATTGAAGTTGTGACGTAAAGAAGTATTTCCTATTTTCCATATCTGTTAGCAAATGTTGACATAATTTTTGTTTGCCACTTCAAATGTCAGAACAAATTTACTGACAATTGGTGACTTTAAGTCAAATATTTGTCAGGTTCCTTTTAAATATCATTTATCTAATTAAAATTAATTTAAAAAGCACATCTAATTTGGATAAACCTGTGTTTTATATTCTTAAACTGGATAGAAAGTGTCACTATAAGTTGCAATCGACTCGACGATAACAGGTTATGGATTTTTAGTCTGGGTTCTCTAGAGAAAAAAAAGGTAAAGCATATAAATAGCTGTATAAAGAGATTTATATCAAGGAAATGGCTCATGTGGTTGTAGAGGCTGGAAAGTCCAAAATCTGTAGGTCAGGCTGGAGTCTTCTCCTGATTCATGTAGCTGCAGGGGCTGGCGAACCCAAGATTGGCAAGTCAGAGAGCAGGTCTCTTGCTTACAGGCTGTGAAGATCGATGAATCCCAAGATTGGCAGGCAAGATCACAGATAAGCTGCTAGCTCCAGTCCCAAGAACCAGAAGTCAGATGAACAAGAGCCAGCTGCAGGATCCAGAGTGAGCAAAATCCCACAAACCTTATCAGACAGTCCACTTACAGTCGATGCAGGGCACAGCCCCAAGGAAACTCGCTTTCAACTGATTGGCTACCTACAGCAGATCTCATCATGGAGGTGTTCACATTACACCAAATCTCATCATAGAAGTGATCACATTGTCATACGACTGCCAAACTACCCCATAACTACCAAACCACTGATAATCATGGCCAAGCCAAGTTGGCACTCAACCTTAATGATTACAGTCCACCTCTCATCAACTTGGCAACAGTACACATCCCCTTAAACCATACATAATCCTTGAATAGTGACCCAATCACAGTGAACCTATAGAACAGAGTAGGACTGCCCCATAGAGTTTCCAAGGAGCCCCTAATGGATTTGAACTGCTGACCTTTTGGTTAATAGCCATAATACTTAAACACTACATCACCAGTGTTTCCATACAGGGTTGCTATGAGTCAGAATTGACTTGACAGCAATGGTTTTTTTTTTTTTTTTAAATCTCTGGATAAAGACAATTATAAAGTAATACTTGTGCCTAACTTGATTCAGCTAACACACATGCAACCAAAAAAGTACTAGCCCTGTTTACATCTTATATTTCATAAATGAAAAAAACAAAAATATTTGATGCATACATACAAGTCAGAAATACTCATAGCAATTATAGTCCTTATTTCTGCAACTGGTCATGTGGTCATAACTTGTATTTGGAACTACTTTCTTCCAAGACCCATTCTGCATTCCCTTTGCCCTTAGAAAGCACCTCGGCTGGACGTAGTTGTTTGTCTGGTAGGGTGACCCAAACCTTCATTCCTGAAGGGTCTGGGCCATTAGTAGTCATGTCGGAATTGGGTTGCTGTAGTTTTCCTGTGACATTAATCATAGGGCATGGTAGTACTAAGAGATGCCCTAAGGGATCTCCTGCATTCCAGACATACTGTTCTTTACCTCTATTTTGTAATAGCAATCTGATTTCCTCTTGGTAATCAGGATCAATCACATCAGCCAGTTTGGTAACTCCCTTCTTTTCCTGTTGATCCAGAGGCATAAGGAGCCCAAAGTGGTCAGGAGACATTCTTAACTTCCAATTCAATGGAATCACAGATGTGTCCTCAGACAGAAACATTCCATCCTTTGGAAGTAAGACCTCTAGACCTGCAGAGTATAAGGGTCGTGAGGACAGGGAACAAAAATTTTGCAAGTGGGTCACTAGCGGTAATGACGAGTGATGCCACTCCCATTTCCACCCTTTGATTCCTGGAATCATGAATCTTGGCTATGAGAGAAACAGCACCATATATTGGATGCTGGTTTAGAGAATATACAGCATCCTGGTGAACAATGCCGCAACCCTGCAAGGTATTGCCGCCTAGCTGGCTCCATAATTGTGTCTTTAGAAGGCCATTCCTTCGTTCTATCAATCCAGCTGCTTCAGAATGATGGGGAACATGGTAGGACCAATGAATTCCATGAGCATGGGGCCACTGCTGCACTTCATTTGCTGTGAAGTGAGTCCCTTGATCCAAGGCAATGCTGTGTGAAATACCATGATGGTGGATAAGGCACTCTGTAAGTCCATGGATGGAAGTTTTGGCAGAAACATTGTGTGCAAGGAAGGCAAATCTGTATCCAGAGTAAGTGTCTATTCCAGTAAGAACAAAAGACTCCCCTTTTCATGATGGAAGTGGTCCAATGTAATCAACTTGGCACCAGGTTGCTGGCTGATCACCTCGAGGGATGGTGCCATATCGAGGACTCAGTGTTGGTCTCTGCTGCTGGCAGATTGGGCACTCAGCAGTGGCTATAGCCAAGTCATCCTTGGTGAGTGGAAGTCCATGTTGCTGAGTCCATGCATAACCTCCGACCCTAACACCATGGCCATTTTGTTCAAGAGTCCATTAAGCAAGGATGGGAGAAGCTGGGGAAAGAGGATGACTGGTTTCCCCAGAACACATCATCCTATCCACTTGATTGTTAAAATCCTCCTCTGCTGAGGTCACCCTTTGGTGAGCATTCATATGAGACACAAATATCTTCATTTTTTTGGCCCTTTCAGAGAGGTCTATCCACATACTTTTTCCCCATACCTCCTTGTCTCCAATTTTCCAATCATGTTCTTTCCAAGTCCCTGACCATCCAGCCAAACCATTGGCTACAGCCCATGAATCAATATATGTTCCTACATCTGGCCATTTCTCCTTCCAAACAAAATCAACCACAGGTGCACTGTTTGAAGTTCTGCCAGTTGGGAAGATTTCCCTTTACTGCAGTCCTTCAGGGAGGTCCCAGAAAGGGGCTGTAGTACTGCCACTGTCCACGTTCCAGTGGTGCCTGCACATCACACAGAATCAACTGTAAACCAGACACAAGTTTTCCCTTCCTCGGTCAACTGATCATAAGGAACTCCCAATGAGGCCATAGGTACAGACTGGGAGATGGAAGGTAATGTGACAGGAGTGGAGACCATGGACATTTGTGCCACTTCCTCATGCAACTTACTTGTGCCTTCAGGTCCTGCTTCAGCCCAATCTCGTATATACCTCTTCCATTTAATAATGGAGTGCTGCTGCGCACGTCCAACTTTATGACTCTGTAACTCAAACAGTACCCAGCTCATGATGGGCAGCTCAGGCCACACAGTAACTTGGTGGCCCATGGTTAAATGTTTAGTCTCTACTAAGGCCTAGTAGCAAGCCAAAAGCTGTTTCTCAAAAGGAGAGTAGTTATCTGCAGAGGATGGCAGGGCTTTACTCCAAAATCCTAAGGGTCTGCACTGTGATTCACCAATAGGTGCCTGCCAAAGACTCCAAGCAGCATCTCTATCTGCCACTGACACTTTAAGCACCATTGGATAACTAGGATCATATGGCCTAAGGGTCAGAGTGTTTTGCACTGTAGCCTGAGCCTGTTGCAGAACCTTCTCTTGTTCTGGGTCCCACTCAAAACTAGCAGCTTTTTGAGTCACTTGATAAATAGGCTGATGTAGCACACCCAAATGAAGAATACATTGCCTCCAAAATCTAAAGAGACTCATTAGGCATTGTACCTCCTTTTTAGTTGTGGGAGGAGTCAGATGCAATAACTTATTCTTCACTTTAGAAGGAATACCTTGACATGCCCCACACCAGGACCCCTAGAAATTACAATGAAGTGGAAGATGCCTGAATTTTTTTGTAATTAATTTCCCAGCCTCTAGTACACAAATGTTTGACCAATAAGTCTAGAGTCGTTGGTACTTCTTCCTTACTAGGTCCAATTAGCATAATGTCATGGACCAGTGTAATGGACCAGTGTGACATCCTGTGGAAGGGGAAGGCGATCAAGGTCCATGTGGACTAAACTTTAACACATGGCTGGAGAGTAAATGTAGCTGTGAAGTAGACAACTAAAGGTGTATTGCTGGCCTTCCCAGCTTAAGACAAACTGCTTCTGGTGGTTCTTCTAAACAGGTATGCAGAAACAGGCATCAGCCAGATCAATAGCTGCATATCAGGCGCCAGGAGATGTATGAATTTGCTCAAGCAATGAAACTATATCATAACTGGCAAACCACTCAGAATCATGGCTGAGCCAAGGTGACACGCAATCTTAATGATCACACATGGGTAAGATATTCCAGTGTGAAAAAACTAAATGAATGCATAAAATAAAGTTTCCAACCATGATTGAGAAAAGTCAAGAATTATTACTGAAAAATACTAATATACCTACAGCAAGATTTCTAAACCAATGTAATAATGACAATTGAATAATTCTTTATTGTAGATGGCTGCCAGGTGCATTAGACAATGCTGAACAATATCCCTGGCCTCTGCCAACTAGATGCTAGTAAAACCTCCCCAGTTACATCACCCCACAATGTCTCTAGATATTGCCAAACGTCCCCAGGAAGGAGGGGCACAAAATCACCCTTGGTTGATAACCATTGATCTAGAGGAATTGGGAGACGTACTATAATGTTTTACACGTAAATATACTAATTAAGATATGGTAGTTAGCTTGAAGTACTTACTGATGAAGATCAAAGAATACAGCCGTCAGTGTGGATTGCATATCAACAGAAAGAAAACAATAATCTCACAACTGGACCAATAAAGAAAATCTTGATAAATTAAGAAAATACTGAAGTTGTCAAGGATTTCATTTTACTTGGATCCACAATCAGTGCCCATGGGAGCAGCAATCAAGAAATTAAAGGATGTCATCAAATGGGAAACAGTCTTTTTAACAAATCGTGCAGGCAAAACTGGATGTCCATCTGCAAAAAAAAATGAAACAAGACCCATACCTCACACCGTACACAAAAACTGATTCAAAATGGATCAAAAACCTAAATAGAAAACCTTCTAAAAATATTTTAAATATAAAATCTTCTATAAAGATTTATAGAAGAAAAAAACAGGATCAACTTTAGAGGTCCTAATACCTGGCATTAACAGTATATAAACCATAACTAACAACGCACAAATTCCAGAAGACTATCTAGATAACTAGGATTTTCTAAAAATTAAACATTTTTTTCTCATCAAAAGACTTCACCAAGAGTTAAAAAGAGAACCTATGGACTGGGAAAACTTTTTGGCTATACAATTGCAACAAAGTTCTAATCTCTAAACTCTACAGGAAAGCCCAACACTTCTACAATAAAAAGACAAATAATCCAATTAAGAAATGGGAAAAGAAATGAATAGACACTTCACCAAGGAAGACATTCAAACATCTAACAGACACATGAAGAACTGCTCATGATCACTAGCTATTAGAGAAATCCAAATCAAAACCACAATGAGATACCATCTCACCCAGATATTACTGGCACGAATCAAAAAAAACAGAAAATAACAAATGCTGGAGAGGGTGCAGAAAGATTGGTACTCTTATGCACTGCTGTGGGAATGCAAAATGGTACAACCATTTTGGAAAATGATATGGCGCTTCCCTAGAAAGCTAGAAATAGAAATACCATACGATCCAACAATCCCACTACTAGAAATATATCCTAGAGAAATAAGAGCCATCATACAAATAGACATATGCACACTTATGTTCATTGCAGCACTGTTCACAATAGCAAAAAGTTGGAAACAACCTAGATGCCCATCAACAGATGAATGGATAAACACACTATGGTACATGCACACAATGGAGTACTACACAATGATAAAGAACAATGATAAATCTGCAAACCATCTCACAACATGGATGAATCTGGAGGGTATTATGCTGAGTGAAATAAGTCAATCACAAAAGGAAAAATATTATATGAGACCACTACTGTAAAAACTCACGAAAAGTTTTACACCCAAAAAAGAAACAATCTTTGATGATTACGAGGGAGGAGAGCGGTAATTTTGGGTGAAGGGTGAGGCAGTACACAATACTGGGGAAGCCAGCACAAGTTGTACAAGGAAAGCTCATGGAAGCTCCATAGACACATCCAAACTTCCTGAGGGACTGAATTACTGGGCTGAGGGCTGTGGGGACCATGGTCTCAGGGAACGTCTAGTTCAATTAACATAACATAGTTTATAAAGAAAATGGTCTACATTCTACTTTGGTGAGTAGCATCTTGGTCTTAAAATCCTGTGAGTGGCCATCTAAGATACTACACTGGTCTCACCCCTTCAGGAGCCAGGTAAAACGAAGAAAACTAAAGACACAAGGGAAAGGTTAGTCCAAAGGACTAGTGGACCACAACTACCACAGCCTCCACCAGACTGAGTCCACTTCAAATAGATGGTGCCTGGTTACCATCACTGACTGCTCTGACAGGGATCAAAATACAGGGTCCTGGACAGAGCTGGAGAATAACGTAGAACAAAATTCAAACTCACAAAAAAGATCAAACTTTCTGGGCTTGACAGAGACTGGAGAAACCCTAAAAGCATGGCCCCCGAACACCCTTTTAGTTCAGTAATGAAGTCACTCTTGAGGTTCAGCCTTCATCCAAAGATTAGACCGGCCCATAAAACAAAATGAGACTATATGAGCACACCAGCCCAGGGATAAAAACTAGAAGGCAAGAGGGGACAGGAAAGCTTGTGACTGGGAACCTAGAGTCAAGAAGGGAGAGTGTTGACATGTCGTGGAGTTGTTAACCAATGTCATAAAACAATATGTGTACTAACTGTTTCATAAGAAGCTGGATTGTTCTGTAAACCTTCATCTAAAGTACAATAATAAAAGAAATTAAAGGGCATATCTCACTGGAAAAATCTTCTGCAAAAGACTTCTTTGAAGTGTTAATAAGCAAAAATGTCAGTTTGAGGATTAACGTGCACCTGACCCAAGCCGTGGTATTTTCCATCACGTTACATGCGTGGGAAAGCAGGACAATTAATAAAGAAGACCAAAGAAGAATTGATGCATTTGAATTGTGGTATTTCAAATACCAAAGGGTCACCATTGTGGACAGCTTTCAGTAGAGCTTCCAGGCTCAGACAAATTAGGAAGAAGGACCTTGTAGTCTACTTCTAAAAAAAAATGGCCTGTGAAAACCTTATAAGTAGCAGCGGAACATTATCTGGTATAGTGCCAGAAGATAAGCCCCCCAAGTTGGAAGACACTTAAAATATGACTAGGGAAGAGCTGCCTCCTCAAAGTAGAATTGAAGTTTATGCCCTGTGTGGAGTAAAGCTTTTGGGACCTTCATTTGCTGAGGTGGCACTACTGAACAAGAGAAAAAAACAGCTGCAAACATTCATTAATAATCAGAATGTGAAATGTATGAAGTATTAATCTAGGAAAATTGAAAGTCATCAAAAATGGAATGGAATGCATAAAAATCGATATTCTAGGCATTACTGAGCTGAAGTAGACTAATACTGGTTACATCGAATCAGACAAGCATATGGTCTACTATGTCAGGAATGACAAACTGAAGATAAATGGCAACACATTCATCATGAAAAAGAACATTTGAAGATCTATCCTGAAGTACAACACTGTCAGTGATAAGATAACATTCTTACATCTACAAGGAAGACCAATTAATATGACTATTACTCAGATTTATGCACCAAGCACAAATGCCAGAGATGAGGAAATTGAAGATTTTTACCAACTTCTGCAGTTTGAAATTGATCAAACATGTAATCAGGATACATTGATAATTACTGGTGATTGAATGCAAAATCTGGAAACAAAGAAGAAGGATGAGTAGTTGGAAAATATGGCCTTAGTGATAGAAATGACACTGAAGATCACATGAGAGTTTTGAAAGATCAACGACTTCTTCATTGCAAATATCCTTTTTCAACAACATAAATGACAACTATACACATAGACCTCACCAGATGGAATACACAGGAATCAAATAGACTCCATCTGTGGAAAGAGATGATGGAGAAGCTCAATATCATCAGTCAGAACGATGCCGGGGGCCAACTACACAATAGACCATTAATTGCTCATCTGTAAGAGCAAACTGAAGCTGAAGAAAATTAGATCAAGTCCACAAGAGCCAAGATAGAGCTTTGACTATTTCCTACGTGACATTAGAGACCATCCGAAGAGTAGATTTGACTCATACACTGCTAATAATCAAAGACCTGATGAGTTTTGCAGTGACATAAAGGACATCATATACGAGGAAAGCTAAAGGTCACTAAAAAGACAGTAAAGAAAGAAAACACCAAAATGGATGTCAGATGAAACTCTGAAATTTGTTTGTGAATGTCAAATAGCTAAAGTGAAGGGAAGAAATGGTGAAGTGAAAGAGCTAAACAGAAGATTTCAAAGTGTGGTTCAAGAAGACAAATTTATTATAATGAAATGTGCAAAGACTTGGAGTTAGAAAACCAAAAGTTCCCAGACCCTTTGCTCCAGTTCCAGACCCCTCCCACCACCTGCTGCAGCCATGAAGGGACCTGACCCAGACCCCAGGCCCTTCCCTGCTAGCTCTGGACCCCTTCTACCACCCGCCATGTTTACAAGGGGACTTGGCCCAGACACCAGGCCCCTCCTTGCCTGCCCATATTCCCCCTGCAGACTGCCACAGCTCCAAGGGTACCCTACCCAGAATACATCCTCCTCCCCACCAGCTCAAGACCTGCCGCAGATGACCATTGTGGCTATGCCTGGTTCCTGCTGTAGATAAACAACCCATCTCTGCCCCTTCCATCCCTGCTGGGCCTGCCCTACTGCACTGTAGCTGAGTACAGGCTGTGCACACCCAGAGAAGGTGGTGAGAACTATTGTGCCGACAAAAGAGCAAACCTCAAAGTATGCCCAACAAAAGCAAACAAAAAATCAGAACAAAACAAACAAACCTCCAATCAATAAATAAAGAAAATAATACCTGAATGTCTCAGAGGCAGCAGACACTATCAAAACAAAAACAAAAACAAAAAAAAAAATCAGGACCAGATGGGTCCAGTAAGGTCCAGTAAGCAACCAGAATAAAGCAACAATTGACCTTCCAGCAAAAGAAAACACACTGGAACTACCAGATTTAAAAAAACAAAAAGCAAAAAAACCCCAAAATACTTCCTTCGAGTTGATTCCTACTCATAGTGACCCCAAAGGGTTTTCAAGACTATAATCTTTACAGAAGCAGACTGCCACATCTTTCTCCCATAGAACCTCTGGTGGTTTTGAACTGCTGTCTTTTCAATGAGCAGTCAACTGCTTTAAGCACTGCGCCACCAAGGCAGTAACCAAATCTGTTGTCATTGAGTTGATTCCAACTCATAGTGACCCTATAGGATGGAGTAGAACTGCCCCATAATGTTTCCAAGGAGTAGCTGGTGGATTCAAACTGTTGATGTTTTGGTTAGCGGCTGTAACTCTTAACCACTGTGCCACAACGACCCCTTACATAATGATAAGGGGGTCAATTTTTTGAACTACCTGACAGAGGATTCAAAAGCCTAATATTCAGAGCTCTCCAAGACATTAGGAAAGAAATCAAGGAAAACACAGGCAAAGCATGGAAAACACAAACAAAACCAACCAAAACAGCCTAAATCAAGGAAAACATAGACCAAGCAATAGAATTCAGGAAAATAGCACAGGAACAAAATGTGAAAATAAATAAACAATTAAAAATCATACTAAAACAACAATTAGAAACCCAAAAGATAAACAAAATTTCTGAAATGAACAATGTAATAGAAGGTTTTAGAGGCAAAATTGAAACAATGGAAGACAGAATCAGTGAAATTGAAGACAAATCCGTGGATGCCACTTTGTTTGAGGAAAAATCAGAGGAAAGAATGAAGAAAATCTAAGAACTATGTGGGACACAATCAACAGCAAAAATTCATATGTAGTGGCAAGTCCAGAACACAGGGAGAAAATGGAAAACATAGGCAGGATCATTGAAGATTTGCTGACAGAAAACTTTGATGAAAAGATGAAATGCTGACCATCCAAGAAGCTCAACAAACCCCGTATATGATAAACCCCAAAAGAAAGTCACTGGGACATACCATAATCACACTTGCCAAAACCAAAGACAAAGAAAGAATCCTAAGAGCAGCTTGAGAAAAATGAAAAAAACCACGTACAAAGGGGAAACAATAAGATTAAGCTCTGATTACTTGGTAGAAACCATACAGGCAAGAAGGCAATAGGATGATATATATAAAACCTTGAAAGAAAAAAATTGTCAAACAAGAATAATATATCCTGCAAAACTCTCTTTTAAACTGGTGGTGAAATTAGGACATTTCCATATAAACAGAAATTAAGGAAATTTGTAAAATCAAACCAAACTTACAAGAATTATTAAAGGGAGTCCTTCAGTTAGAGAACCAACAACAGACAAAAACCTGATTCTAGGACACAGGTCAGTATCAGACAAATACTAACCTAGGCAGTGAACTCTCAAGGATAAAACAAAACTAAAAGATTCAAAACAGGGAACTAGAGACGTTAATCTATAAATGACGACAACATAAAAACAACAGAAAGGGGAATACGGGGTACAGGTACAGAATTTTCAAATGGAGAGGAAGTCAAGACAATATCAAGTAATAAAGACTGGTTCAAACGTAGGAAGATAAGGGTGAATTTCAAGGTAATCACAAAGATAGTTAACAAACCTACTCATCAAAATAAAGAAGATAAACAAAGTCTCAGTAAACACAAAGCCTACAATAACAAAAGAAAGGAAAAGAAATTCACCAAAAAAAAAAAAAAGAAACTCAGCACAGGAGAGAGTAAAACGAACAAAAAAAAAAAAAAAAAAAAAATTACCATCACCAAAAAGAAGATTACAAAATGACAGCAATAATCTCACACCTTTCAATAATCACACTGAATGTAAATGGTTTATATGCACTGGTAAAGAGACAGAGAGTGACAGAATGGATTAAAAAAAATGACCCATTAATGTGCTGCCTACAAGAGACACACTTTACACACAAAGACATCACTAGCCATTAAAGAAATGCAAATCAAAATTACAATGAGATACCATCTCACCTTGACATTATTGGCACTAATCAAAAAAACAGAAAATAACAAATGTTGGTGAGATTATGAGGAGATTGGAAATCCTATGCACTGCTGGTGGGAATGCAAAATGGTGCAATAATTTTGGAAAACGATATAGCGCTTCCTTAGAAAACCAGAAATAGAAATATCATAAGATCCAGAAATCCCACACACAGAGATATAGCTGACAGAAATTAGAGCTGTCAAATAGACAAATGCACACCTGTGTTCACTGCAGCATCATTCACAATATCAAAAAGATAGAAACAACCTAAGTGCCCATCAACAGATGAATGAATAAACAAATTATGGTAAGTATACACAATGAAATACTATGCAGTGATAAAGAACAATGATAAATCTGCAAAACTTCTCACAGCATGGATGAATCTGAAGGACATTATGCTGAGTGAAATTAGTCATTCACAAAAGGACAAATACTGTATAAGACCACTATTATAAAATAATATGAAAATGTTTCCACACAGAAAGAAGCAATTTTGACCATTCTGAGGAAGGGGAAAGATGGGGAGGGAAAAACACTAAGTACATAAATAGTACCTTTGGTGAAGGGTAAGACAGCACATAATACTGGAAAAATCAGCACAACTTCACCAGGGCCAAATCACAGAAGCTTCACCGACACTTCTAAATGCCCTGAGGGACCAAGCTACTGGGCTGAGGGCTGGGGACCATGGTCTTGGGGGACATCTAGCTCAACTGGCATAACATAGTTTATAAAGAAAATGTTCTACATTCGACTGTGGTAAGTACCGTCTAGGGTCTTAAAAGCCTGCCAGTGGCCATCTGAGATACATCTACTGATCTCATCCTGCTGGAGCAAAGAAGAAAACAAAAGACACAAGAGACATATTAATCCAAAGGACTAATGGAACACAACTACCACAACCTCCACCAGACTGAACTCAGAACAACTAGATAGTGCCTGGTTACCACTACTGACTAATCTGGCAGGGATCACAATAGACGGTCCTGGACCGGGCAGAATAAAAACACAGAATAAAATTCAAATTCACAAAAAGAAAAGAAAAAGACAGGATTGTTGGTCTGACAGAGACTGGAGAAACCCTAAAATATGGTCCCCAGATGCCCTTTTCACTCGGTACTGAAGTCACTCCTGTGGTTCATCCTTCAGCCAAGCTTAGACAGGTCTATGAGGCCTACAATAACACAAGTGAGGAATGTTCAATCACATATACGAGACTAATGGGCACTCCAGCCCAAAAGCAAAGACGAGAAGACAGAAAAGGGCATGAAAACTGGACAAATGGAAACAAGGAAGCTGTGGTGAAGAAGAGGAGAGTGTTGACACATCATGTGGTTGGCAACCAATGTCACAAAACAATTTCTGTATTAACTGTTTAATGAGAAATTAATTACTATGTAAAATTTCACCTAAAGCACAATAAATAAATAAAAAAGGCAAAAAGGAAAAAAAAAAAAGGAAAACCAAAAGGGAAGAACACACTCAACATTTCTCAAGCTGAAAGAACTGAAGAAAAATTCAAGCTTCAAGTTGTAATATTGAAGGATTCTATAGGGAAAACACTGAATGACACAGGAAGCATCAAAAGAAGACAGAAGGAATACACAGAGTCACTGTACCAAAAAGAATTGTTCGATGTTCAACCATTTCAGTAGGTAGCATATGATGAAGAACTGATGGTACTGAAAGAAGTCCAAGCTACACCGAAATTAATTGCAAAAAATAAGATTCCAGGAATTGATAGAATACCAACTGAGATGTTTCAAAAAACAGATGCAGCACTGGAGGTGCTCATTCTTCTATGTCAAAAAATTTGGAAGACAGCTTCCTGGCCAACTGACTGGGAGAGATCCATATTTGTGCCCATTCCAAAGAAAGGTGATCCAATAGATTGTGGAAATTATCAAAAAAATATCATTAATATCACACACAAGTAAATTATTGCTGAAGATCATTCAAAGACGGTTGCAAAAGTATACTGACGGGGAACTGCCAGAAATTCAAGCTAGATTCAGAAGAGAACATGGTACGAGGAATATCATTGCTGATGTCAGATAGATCTTGGCTGAAAGCAGAGAATACCAGAAAGATGTTTCCCTGTGTTTTATTGACCATGCAAAGGCATTTAACTGTGTGGATCATAGAAAACTGTGGATAAAATTGTGAAGAATGGGAATTCTAGAACACTTTAACTGTGCTCATGAGGAACCTGTACATAGACCAAGTGGCAATCATTTGAACAGAACAAGGGGATACTGCGTGGTTTAAAGTCAGGAAAGGTGTGCATCAGGATTGTATCCTTTTACCATACCTATTCAATCTGTATGATGAGCAAATAGTCTGAAAATCTGGACTATATGAAGAAGAACGGGGCAGCAGTATTGGAGGAAGACTCATTAACAGCCTGTGATATGCATATGACACAACCTTGCTTGCTGAGAGTAAAGAGGACTTGAAATACTTACTGATGAAATCCAAGACTACATCCTTCAATATCGAGTGCACCTCAACAGTAAGAAGATAAAAGTCCTCACAACTGGACCAATAAGCAACGTTAGGATAAACGGAGAAAAGATTGAAGTTGTTAAGGATTTCATTTTACTTGGATCCACAATCAATGCCCATGCAAGCAGCAATCAAGAAATCAAAAGATGTATTGCATTGGGAAATCTACTTTAAAAGACTTGTTTGAAGTGTTAAAAAGCAAAGATGTAACTTTGAGGACTAAGATGCACCTGACCCAAGCCATGGTATTTTCAATCGCCTCATATGCGTGTGAAAGCTGGACGATAAATAAGGAAGACTGAATAAGAATTGACACATTTTAATTACAGTGTTGGTGAAGAGTATTGAATATATCACTGATTGCCAGAACAACCAACAAATCTGTCTTGGAAGAAGCGCAGCCAAAATGCTCCTTTGAAGCAAGGATGAGGAGACTTCATTTCACGTATTTCAAATGTTATTCGGAGGGATCAGTCCCTGGAGAAGGACATCATGTTTGGTAAAGTTGATGGTCAGTGAAAAAGAGGAAGATCCTCAATGAGATGGACTGACACAGTGGCTGCAACAACAGGTTTAAGCATAGCAATGATTGTGAGGATGACACAGGACTGGGCAGAATTTTTTCCGTTTTACATGGGGTTGCTAAGAGTAGGAACAAACTTGATGGTACCTAACAACAAGTTAGCTTTAGATTCAACACGTCGACAATTTTAAACATACCCTAAACCATATTCACTCAGTTTAACACTGGCTTTTACAGCTGTGGACTGGTATTAGCAACTTCACCTTCCTTACTGCAATAAAAGTACTTGAAAAATATGCAATTGCAGTTCTCTTAGATGTAGTCACCTTATGTCTCAATGTTCCTTTGAAATGGCTATTTGTAGAGAAGAAAGTTTTCTGTACCTTTTATTCAACTGCCATGAAGTGCAATGGATCACTTTTACATGGCCTTTCTTGTAACTCCCACCAAATGACTTCATGGTACTAGAAAATGAGGTGCTTTTGGCTCACCAAGGGGATCGATAGCTTGCTAATAATGTAAATAAGGTGTATGGTATGCTTGTGGGGGTGGGACCATGAAAATAAGGGGTATAGAACCCTATCGAAGGGATTGATCAGTTTTGCCATCCTGCTGGACTTAAAATAGCCATCCCAAAGGTGAAAGTGGGGTGGGGGGATCTCATTTCCACCAAGGAAGAAGAAGTAGGAGTGGAGCACGTACTTTGGACCTAGAATCCCTGTGCTGGATGGCACGAGAGCAAGAATCAGTGGCAGAGAAATCATGACAGCAGAGGCAGCAGAACCAGGAGACTAGCAGGAGATGGCACAATGGGCTTGCAGAGCGAGAATGTTCAGTACCTTCAGGCAGAGGATTGTTGGAGGAGTGGGGTGCCTGTGGGCTCTTGTCAGGGGAACAATGCTTGCTGAACCCCAGAGCTAGAGAGCTGAGCGCCTTCAGGCCTGACTGGCAGAGTAGGGTGCCTCTTGACACTTATTGGTGGTGCTAAAGAGCCTTCTCCTGAGCAGGCTAGAGGCCAGGGCTGAGTAGCTGAGATGCCTAGGGCCAGAGAGAGACCTGTGGGCCGGCATGGCTGAAAAGAGGCTGTCCTGACGAAATAACTATATCCTAAGTCATTTCTGATCCTGAATTGCATCCTGTTACTTTCCTAATAAACCTCATACTGTATTTTTATGCAAATAATGCCTACCTTCTACATTTATATGCCAACTGCTCCTTCCCTGTATGAGGTATTTTTGTAAGTGCTCCTATGCCAGTTTTTTTTTAAATGTTGCTGTGAAAAAAATTAGCATAGCATGCTTATGAAAATACCTCTTGAAAGGCGGGCGTGTTTGGCAAACAAACATAGAAGGCGTGTGTTATTTGTGTAAAAATATGGTAATTGCAAGTATGGTCTGTGAGTTTTGTGTGGCTGTTGCAACTAATTATTGAACCCAGCAGAGGAGTAGAGAGTGCTGAGGGAAGGATGGCTGGTGTAGGAACTGGTAAAAAGTTTGGAGAGAGGAGGTATGCCTGACCTCCGCCTCATAGGAATCAGCCTTAGGCTGTTGATTTTTTTTTTTTTCCTAATAATTCATTTTATTTTTTGTTGTTGTTGACAATATACACAGCAGAACATATACCAATTCAACAATTTTTACATGTACAAATCAGTGACATTGATTATATTTCTCAAGTTGTACAACCATTCTCACCCTCCTTTTCTGAGTTGTTGCTCCCCCATTAACAGAAACTAACTACCCCCTAAAGTTCCTACCTGATCTTTTGAGTTGCTGTTACCAATTGGATCCCATACAGATAGTTCTTAAAAGAGCACAATGCTCAAGGCAGACATTCTTTACTAGCTAAGCTCAATTATTCTTTGGCTTTGAAAAGACATCAGGAGATATTTCTGGTTTAAGGTTTAAAGACTATCTCAGGGCAATAGTTTCAGGGGTTCATCTAGCCTCCATGAATCCAGAAAATCTGGATTTCTTGACAATTTGACACTCTGTTCTGTATTTTCTTCCTTTTGATCAGGATTCTTCTATAGCATCTTTCATCAAAACATTTGGTAATGGTAGCCAGGCACCGTCAATTTCTTCTGGTCTTGTAGCAAAGGAGGCAGTTTTTCATGGAGGCAATTAGCCACACATTCCATTTCTTCCTCCCCTTCCTGATTCTCCTACTTCCTCTGTTGCTCCAGGTCAGTACAGACCAATTGTTGTGCCTTGGATGACTGCTTGTAAGCTTTTAAGACCCTAGGCACTACACAATGAACGAGGAGGTAGAACAGAAGCACTAAACACATTATTAGACCAATTAACTGGGATGTCCCATGAAACCATGACTGTGAACCTCTGAACCAAGAAAACAAATCCCATGAGGTGTCTGGTTGTACATAAGTAGCCTCACCAACTGCTCTTTTTGTTGTTGTTGCCAATTTTTGCCAATTTAACTTTTTCAGGTACACAATTTATGGACAGCAATTACAATAATCAGCTGTGCAACCCTATGCCTTAATCAATGCAACTTTTCCATCACTGTAAACTGAAACTCAGTGCTCCATAAGCAATAAAACCCACCCTTCTCCCTCTACCCCCTGCCCCTGGGAACCACTAATAAACTCTGGCCTTTATGCATTTGCCTGTTCTTGTCTTTTTAGATAAGTGAGGTTATACAATATTTGTCCTTTTGTGATCGACTTATTTCACTCAGAATAATGTCTTCCATCTCCATCCGTACTGTAGCATGTATCAAGACTTCATTTCTCCTACTGGCTGAATAGTATTCCATTCAATGTATGTACCACATTTTGTTTTTCCATCTGTTGATGGGCATTTCAGTTTTTTCCATCTTTTGGCTATTTTGAATACCGCTGCAATGAACATTCGTGTATAATTTTTAATTGAAGGAAATGTGCTTTGCAGAGACAGAAAAATCTTGGCCTTGTCATTGATTTATTTACCACTTGGTTTGGCCCAGAGTAGGCTGGGCCACTCTCCTGCACCTTAATATCCTCAGCTTTAAAATGGGACAACCTTTTTAATGTCTTTTTCTGAAGAATCCAATACAGTGTTGCAATACTAGTCAATTTAAGCCAATTGGCATTATTATAGTATTTATGAGGCTGCTACTTCTTGTGGTGTGAATGGTTAATATGCTTGGGTGCTAATTGAAAGGTTAGAGGTTCAAGTTCACCCAGATGCATCTCAGAAGAAAGACCTGGTGATCTAATTCCAAAAAATCAAGAATGGAAAACCTTATGGAGCACAGTTCTACTCTAACACACATGGTATCACCTAATCAGTTGGAAACGACTCAATGACACCCTGTTTACTCTCTGAAAACACTTCACAGCCTCCTTCTGGTGAGGTAAGGAGTGCTCAGGTCAGACGGAGAACTGACTGCATGAAAAACCCAGCTGGCTTCTTCAGGCTGCACACTTCACAGGGCTCAAGTTTGAGCATGTAGTGAGGCCTGCTATTCCCTAAGCCTGATGCCTGCCAGATACTCAGGCCCCGAGGACTCTGCTCCGGATGTGTGCTCTGACACAGGTTGTCTGAAATCCTTCCTCTAGGGCTAGGCATTGGATTGTTGATATTGATTCTGCTTCCTCTCTGTGACGTTAAATAAGGACATCTGATGCTGCTACCACGCGATTTTTACAGTTTGTGTCGGAAGTGCGATTCATTGCAAAGATGCCATACTAATGGAAGCATGAGACTTTGTAAGAAAAAGAATGAAGGAGCATGGAAAGTGAAACTTTTGATTCTTAGATGATTAATTGCTGTTACTGGTAATGGCTGAAAAGTAAGAGATGCTATGCTGGAGCTGAGGGGAGAAAAGCTGAGTCAGGAGTGGCCTGGGGCAAAAGCCAAGCTGGTTAAACAAGATGATTGATAGGAGGCCAGGGTCTTCTGGTTCCATCCAGCCAGAGGTCCAAGACCGTATGCATATGAATAGGAAGACAGTGAAGGTATAAAAAACAAAAAAAACCATTGCTGTCAAGTTGGTTCCGACTCATAGAGACCCTATAGGACAGAGAAGAACTGCACCATAGCGTTTTCAAGGAACACCTGGTGGATTTGAACAGTTGACCTTTTGGTTAGCAGCTGTAACACTTAACCACTATGCCACCAGGGTTTCCAGGTGAAGATGTAGAGAAGAGGAAATGAAAAGAGAATGTTTTAAAAGGGTTTATGTGTTTATCTAAATGTACTATGGATATTGAGTGTTTCTCCTACCTAGGGTTGTAAAACAGACCTAAATGAATGATGGAAATGAGTAATGGGTATTATAAATAACAGAGAGCACATAACTATGCCTTAAGCAAACACTTGATTGGATATACTAAAAGAGAAACTAGGATTTGTCCAAAAGAATCACAGGCTGTTGGTTTGAATGCAGTAGCCCTGTGCATAAAGTATTGGGGGCTTAGGTGGAAAACCTGAGCCTCACCCAAATATTTCCAATTAGGAAATTTGCATTTGAAAAGAGTGCAGACCCATCCAGAACTGCTGGGAGAGGTGGATATTTGCATTTGAAGGAAGGAATTACAGAAAAGAAATGACTGTTTTGCTTTTTGAATTTCAAGCAAGTGGTTTGCTGTTGGATGCACAGAGGCAGGAAAATTCAATGTCCATCAGAAGACCCCCTTACAGGACTGGGAAGTTAAAGGGAGCCAGCAAGTAAACAGCCTGGTATGCTTGCTCGTGGTGACTACTTGGGTTCATTTGATGAGTGGAAATGGAGGAGTTGCAGTAAATGAACTATTCAAGAGGGCTAGGGATGAGAGACAGAGAGAAAAGGATGGCTGGTCGGAGGTGGTGTCAGGAGGTGTGCGGACTCCCAAGCCTACAGCTAGTACCCATTGACCTAGCCACAGGGGCTAGTGGTGAACTGACCAGAACCAGATAAAATGAGGAGAAGGATGTTTGACACTGTGAGCTGGTGCAGATTTCTGCAATTTGACGGCATACTCTGGACTGGACTTTGCTTATGGATGCAGATGCTTAAAGTTCCAACCAGAACAGAAGATTCTTCAGCTCAAGGAACATGTTTGTCTCCTCTGAGTACTGGTTGGATAGGGATGGGCAATTTAAACATTGGCTATCTAAAGTGATAGGGGTGGGCGGGGAGATAAAGGTATGAAGTGTCTGGCTTACATGCCTTCATGGGTATGTTTAGATTCAAAATGGAGGGGACAAGGGAGAATCCCCACTGAATACTTTCCTCTTTTCCTGATGGGTCTGGGGAAGAGAGGATGGGAGAAGATGCAGATAGGATTATATATTTCGGTTGTGAGTGTTGATTGGTAACATGGTTTAAGAATTGTAATTGTAGAGACTGTAGGTGTGAAAGAGTGGACTAAGGTGAAGGCAGTGCCGGACTGGAGTACAGTGTCCAAACCTAAAGTCCCTTAAACGTTTTGCTATGCTGAGACCTCGTGAGGCTCAAACCAAGGGAATAATTTTCTCTCAGTTAAATTTCATCAGATGCCAGAGAGTGTGAAGCCAAGATAAGTTTTGGAGAACCTGACCAGATCAGGTGGATACCTGCAGCAGACCTGAAAGGCTGGTGTCTGAGTAACCTTACCCTGAGGACTCTTCGTCCTACTGAAGAACTAATTGATAATGACCATTTTGGACTGCTAAAATTGTTGGGAAGGAGAAGTTATCTTCCAAGTATGAAAAAAGTATGGTTAGAAAAGCCAGGAGGTGGCCTGCAGTGAATGGATCACTTTTATATGGCCTTTCTCACCATGATCTTATAACTCTCTCCAAATGACTGGGTGGTATCATGCAAATGATGGGCTTGTGGCCCACCAAGGGGATTGGGTAGCTTGATAAAAATTTAAATAAGGTGGCTGGCACCCTTGTGAGGTTCAGACCATGCAAATAAGGTATATGGAACCCTATTCAGGTGATTGGTCAGTTTTGCCATCCCGCTAGCCTTAAAACAAGCCATCCCAGAGGCAGAAAGGGGAGACTTCATTACCACCAAGAAAGGAGAGCTAGGAGTGGAGCATGTTATTTGGACCTGGGATCCTTGTGCTAGACAAGGAGAGACGGCAAGAAGCAGTGGCAGAGAAATGGCAGCAGCAGAGACAGCAGAGCCAGGAGACTGGTAGGAGATGGTGCAATGGGTTTCTTGGCTCACAGAGTGAGAAAGCTGAGCACTTTTGGGCAGGAAGCTTGCTGGTGGAGTGGGTTGCCTCTGGGCACTTGTCAGCAGAGCTAGGCTTGCCACCCTATGGAACTAGAGAACCGAGTGCTTTGGGGCCGAGGCTTGCTGGCAGAATAGGGTGACTCTGGGCACTTATCAGTGGAGTTAAAGAGCTTTGTAACACTTGCCTGAGCACATCAGAGACCAGGGCCTAGGGGTCAAGGTGTTGAGTGCCAGAGAGGCACCTGCCTGTGGGCCTGGCCAGAGAAGAGTCTGTTCTGACCCAAGCACTGTATCCTAAGTGGTTTCTGATCCTGAATTTTAAACTGTTACTTCCCTAATAAACCCCATAATTGTAAGGATAGTTTGTTAGTTCTATGTGGCCATTGCAACAAATTACAGAACCCATCAGAAGAGTAGAAAGTACCATGGGAGGGACACTTGGTGTAGAATTGGTAAAAAGGTTGGACACAGGAAGCATGTCTGATCTCTACCTTACAGGAATCAGCCTTAGGCTGTTGATCTTGATTCTCCTTCCACCCCGTGAAGTTAGATGAGGAGTTTGGTTCTTCCACCAGACCATTTTTTATATGCATTTTCATAATAGAATCTTATTTTTTATTAGTTTTATGGTATGATCTCATTTTTGTGCCTACCAGTCCACTGGGGAGGCATGATGATTTGTGGATCTAATGTTATTGTTTTTCAGTGGGTGATAGTTCTGTTACAGAATATCTTTTATTATTTGTTTCAAAGTCAAAGATGGAATAACGAAAGCAATTATCATGTAATTTGAATGATCATAGAACTTCTTTATCTTTGTTTTTGTGTTGACAGAAGGAAACAACAGCATTTATTATAAAACATTTTCTTTTAACTTTTTATTATGGGAAATTTAAACATATAAAAACAGAGAAAAAAGAATAACAAGTCCCTATATATCCATTATAGAACTTCAAAAATGACCAAGCTTGATTCATTGCTACTCCCAGCCATTTCCTGTACTATCCAGATTATTTTAAGGCAAAATAATTCATCTATGAATATTTCAGTATATATCTCTCAAAGATTATCACAATTAAATTTTTTAAAAGATTCACTATTATCACATATTAAGTCGTCGGTCAAATCTCCCCAGATGGCTTCATAAACTTCATATTGTTTGTTCAGTTGAGAACACAAGTAAACTCCATACACTGCAGTTACTCTTTATGACTCCATTAATTTACAGGTTCTCTCTATTTTTCTTTACAACTTCCACAGAATTTCACATAATCTGAATTTTGCTCACTTCATCCCCAGGAAATTTAACATTATTCTGTTATGATAAAAATTACTTTGAGATTTTGATGGAAACTGTAAATAAATTAGGGATAATTGGAATCCATGCAATTGAAAAGATGCCATCTATCAGCATGATATATCTTTCCATTTACACAAATCTTAATGTATCACTTTCAGAGAATTATAATTTTCTCAAGTTTATTTTTAGGACATTTACATTTTCATTGCTATTGAAGATGAGATATTTTTCATTGTGATTTCTTGTATTTTGCTGTATTCATTTTGTAACTAACTTCCGTTTGGAAGGCTTGTCCCCATAAGCATCTTTCCCTTAGTCAAAACAGGACCCTATTGAAACACTCATAAACTTCAGGATAAGCTAAAATATTAATTTTATGCTGCCCATTATGTGCTCAGATATTGTCAGATTACAAGAAACTGCACTTCTGCACAGTTGTAATCAAGGCTTAAATAAGAAGACAGGCCCCCAATACTATTTTATGGCACTCTGACTCTATTTTAATCCCAGGCGCAATACATACAGAGCAGCGGTTGTTTAAAATACAAGAGAGGAAGTATCCATTGATTTCTAAACTGGTGTTCATTCAACTATTAAATTAATAGGAATGGGTTGGCAGCATGTCAGGATTACCACTACATAGTCTATGCTTTAGTTTTGGAGGAGACTTGTAACCCTGGAGAGATGTGAAAGTAGGGTAGCCATGGCAGACCTTACCTGCCTTTTTTGAAATTTAATACTATATAGTGCTTGTGGATCGACTGGTATGAATTTTCTAAAAAACTTCGAAGCTCTTTCATTTTCAGTGAAGTATTGGGATGCCTAAAAGAAAAGCAATCAAATTGCTAATATATGATATAGGTAGTCCCTGACTTAAGATCGGATTTTTTTTTGAATTATTATTTCTTTTTATTATCAGTATCTTTATAAATCTGATCTTTGAACTTCTACAAGTGAACATCTGAGAATGATAACATCAGCAAATTATGTGCTGCAACATTATACGTAGTACATATTACTAACAATAAGATGTACCCCCCTAAAAATAAAACAGACAATGATAAGTGTGGTTCATCATACCTCAAATACTTCATAAATTAAGAACTACCTGTACGCATTATAGATTATTTTTTGTAAATTAAAACATTTTTGAAACTATGAATGTATGTAGCATGCTTTTTACTAGTAACTTTCTAATGCATTTCTTCTTTGGAATCTCAAGAATTCTGTGAAAATAAGTAGGGCTGATATAATTTTCATCACTATTAATCCTTAATTTAATACATATTTATTGAGTACGTCCTAAGCGCCATGCTGTAAATTAAACTCCAGGGCTCGAAGATAAAAGACATGATCCTTGCTTCCCAGGAGCTTATAACCTGCTGGAAGAAATAGACAAGAAAAATGATAATGGTAACAGTGTGATTTTCTGGAGCAAGTTTTAGTATTTTTCTAACTTCCATTTTGGTCTTTTCTTTCTTTCTTGTATTTTTAATGACCTTTTGCCTTTTTCGTGTATGATGTCCTTGATGTTATACTACAACTCGTCTGGTCTTCAGTCATTGGTGTTCAATGCATCCAATCTACTCATGAGATGGTCTCTAAATTCAGGTGGGATATACTCAAGGTTGTACTTTGGGTCTCATGGACTTGTTTTAATTTTCTTCAGCTTCAACTTGAAGTTGCGTATGAGCAATTGATGGTTTGTTCCACAGCTGGCCCCTGGCTTTGTTCTGACTGGTGATATTGAGCTTCTCCATTGTCTCTTTATACAGATGCAGTCGGTCTGATTCCTGTGTATTCCATCCAGTGAGGTCCACGTGTATAGTAGCTGTTCATGTCTTAACAAACGATACTTGAAATGAAGAAGTCGTTGGTCTTGCAAAATTCTATCATGCAATCTCCAGCATTGTTTCTATCACCAAGTCCACATATTCCAACTTTCGATGCTTCTTTTTTTTTTCCAACTTTCACATTCCAATCACCAGTAATTATCCATACATCTTGACAGCATATTTGTCAATTTCAGACTGCAGAAGTTGGTAAAAAGTCTTCAATTTATTTATCCTTGGCATTAGTGATTGATGCATAAATTTGAAAAATAGTCATATTAACTGGACTTCCTTGTAGGTATATGGATATTATCCTATCACTGACAGCATTGTTTTCAGGACAGAATTTAAAATGTTCTTTTTAACAATGAATGTGCCGCTGTTACTCTTCAATTTGTTAACCCAGGCATAATAGACCATATTATTGTCTGATTCAAAATGGCCAATATCAGTCCACTTCTGCTCACTAAAGAATAGGGTCTTAATCTTCAAGAATTCCATTTCATTTTGGGCAACTTCCAATTTTCCTAGATTCGTACTCAGTACATTACATGTTCCAGTTGTTGATGGATGTTTGCAGCTGTTTCTTCTCATTTCAAGTTGTGCCACATCAGCAAATGAAGGTCCTGAAAGTTTTACTTCAAGCACACTGTTAAGGTTGATTCTATTTTGAAGAGGCAGCTCTTCTCCAGTCATATTCTGAGTGCCATCAAACCTGAGGTGCTCATCTTCTGGAACTATATCAGATGATGTTCTGCTGTAATTCATAAGGTGTTCACTGGCCAATATTTTTTTTTTTTTTTTTTAGAAGTAGATCACCATGTCCTTCTTTCTAGTCTGTCTTAGTCTGGAAGTTCTGCTGAAATCTTCCCACCATGAGTGACTCAGCTGAAATACCGGTGGCATAACTTCCAGCACCACAGCAACATGAAACTACTACAGTACAACAAATTGACAGATGAGAAGATTTCAAAAGACAGCTCAGGAAGACAAAGTAAAGCATTAAAAGGAAACGTGCAAAGACTTGCAGTTAGAAAATCAAAAAGGAAGAACATGCTTAACATTTCTCAAAGCTGAAAGAACTGACAAAAAATTCAAGCCTGAAGTTGCAATATTGAAGGATTCTATGGGCAAAATGGTTGAATGATTCAGGAAGCATTTGAAGAAGATGGAAGAAATACACAGAATCACTGTACAAAAAAGAATGTGCCTACATTCAGCTGTTTCAGGAGGTAGCATACGATCAAGAACCAATACTACTGAAGGAAGAAGTCCAAGCTGCACTGAAGACATTGGCGAAAAACAAGGCTCCAGGGATTGAGGGAATACCAACCAAGATGCTTCAAAAATGGATGTAATGCTGGAGGTGCTCACTCGTCTATGCCAAGAAATGTGGAAGACAGCTACCTGGCCAACCAGCCGGAAGAGATCCATGCTTCTGCTCCAAGGTGATCCAAGAGAATGCAGAAATTATCCAGCAATATCATTAATATCACACACAAGTAAAATTTTGCTAAAGATAATTCAAAAGCAATTGCAGCAATACATCGACAGGGAACTGCCAGAAATTCAAGCCAGATTCAGAAGAGAACATGGAACCAGCACTATCATTGCCGATGTCAGATGAATCCTGGCTGAAAGCAGAGAATACCAGAAAGATGTTTACCTGTATTTTATTGACTCTGTAAAGGCATTTGACTGTGTGGATCATAACAAATTATGGACGACATTGAGAAGAATAGGAATTCCAGAACTCTTCATTGTGCTCATGAGGAATGTGTACATAGACAAAGATGCAGCCATAAAAATAGAGCAAGGGGATACTGAGTGGTTTAAAATCAGGAAAGATGTGCATCAGGCTTGTATCCTTTCACCATACTTATTCAATTTGTGGCCTGAGCAATTAATTCGAGAAGCTGAACTATATGAAGAATGGGGCATCAGGATTGGAGGAAGACTCATTAACAACCTGTGATATGCAGATGACACAACCTTGCTTGCTGAAAATGAGGAGGACTTGAAGCACTTACTGATGAAAATTAAAGACTATGGCCTTCAGTGTGGATTATACCTCAACATAAGAAAAACAAAAATTATCACAACTGGACCAATAAGCAAAATCATGATAAACAGTGAGAAGACTGAAGTTGTTAAGGATCTCATTTTACTTGGAGCCACAGTCAATGCCCATGGAAGCAGCAGTCAAGACATCAAATGATGCATTGCACTGGGAAAATCTGCTGCAAAAGACCTTTTTAAAGTGTTAAAAAACAAAGATGTCACCTTGAGGACTAAGGTATGCCTGAGCCAAGCCATGGTGTTTTCAATCACCTCGTATGCATGTGAAAGCTGTACAATGAATAAGGAAAACTGAAGAAGAATTGGTGCCTTTGAATTATGGGGTTGGCAAAGAATATTGAATGTACCATGGACTGCCAGAAGAAGGAACAAATTTGTCTTGGCAGAAGTACAGCCAGAATGCTCCTTAGAAGTGAGGATGGTGAGATTCATCTCTCATACTTTGGACATATTGTCCAGAGGGACCTGTCCCTGGAGAAGCACATCATGGTTTGTAAAGTAGAGAGGCAGCAAAAAGAGGAAGGCCTTCAAGGAGATGGATTGACACAGAGGCTGCAATAATGGGCTCAAACATAGCAATGATTGTGAGGATGACACAGGGCTGGGCAGAGTTTTGTTCTGTTGCACATAGGGTCACTATGAGTCAGATCCTACTGGACAGCACCTAATAAGAAAAAGAGTGTGATAAATATAGTGAGTTATGTATGAAGGTATGAAGGGATAAGGACAGCACCTTATCCAGACTGGAGGAATGTGAAATCTTCCTCAAAGAGGTGATAGATGATCCAATTTTGGATGCTGAATAGGAAATAGCCAAGTGAAGAATAGGAGGAAAAGTAGCCTATTAAACAGGGATAAAATATGCCATTCTCTTATAGGAATGGTAAACCAATGAAGGATTTCTGCCAGGGAAATCGCACTATGATATTGGCCTTTATTAGAGTATATATTAAAATATTCTGACTATGGTGTAGAAATGTGCAGTAAGAATGTTAAGAATATGAGTTTGTACTAAAGCCATAACCAAAAACAAACAAAATCTTTGCCGTTTAGTTGATTTAGACTCATAGTGATCCTATAGGACAGAGTAAAACTACCCCATAGTGTTTCCAAGGCTGTAATTCTTTATGAAAGCAGACTGCCACATATTTCTTCTGTGGAGTGGCTGGTGGGTTCTAACCTTTCAGTTAGCAGCCGAGCACTTAACCACTGTACCACTAGGGCTCATTTTAATGTATTAACAGTGGGGATTACAATTAGAGAACATATTCAAGAGATAATGAAGAAATAATACTTATAAGACTTATTACAGAAATGAGTTTATTGGATAAAGAATGTGTGACAAATTAAGAGTGACTGATAGGTTGTGATTTTGGTATTTATTTAGAGACAGAAGATAGAGATGCATGAGTAAAATTGGCAAAAGGAGGGGGTGATCTGTGAAAACACTGCAATTGATATTAGACATGCCAAATTTGGCTTGTCTGAAAGCTTGTTGCGGTGGGTAAGCAGTGTAATGGCCATGAAAATGTTCACAGTCTAATCCCCTGGAGCCTGGAACCTGTGAATACATCAAGTTACATGACAAAGGGGATTGAAGATGCAGCAGAATTAAGGTTGTTTATCAGCTGACCTTGTGAGGACAGTGGTGGTTCAGTGGTAGAACTCTAATCTTCAGATGCAGGAGATCACATTCAGTTTCCAGCCAATGTACGTCATGTGCAGTCACCACCCATCTGTCAGTGGAGGTTTGTGTGCTATGAGTTGAAATCGACTCGACAACAGTGGGTTTGGTTTTTGGCATTATGATGTTGAAATCGTTTCAGCAGAACTTCCAGACAAAGACAGATTAGGAAAAAAGACCTGGTGATCTACTTCAAAAAATTAGCCAGTGAAAACTCTGTGGATTACAATGTTCCAACCCATTACCAATCATGGGAATAGGGCAGGAATGGACAATGTTTCGTTCTGTTGTGCATAAGGTCGCCATGAATCAGGGCTGACTTAAAGGCAGCTAACAACAGCGATCAGTTGACGTTAAAATAGACAAATTATCCTGGATTATCCATCTGGGCCCAATGTAATCACATGAGTCCTTAAAAATGGTAAAGGAAGACAGAAGGATGGGTTAAAGAGATGCAATGTGAGAACCACTTGCTGTTCCTACCCACTTGGTGGTTTTGAAGACAGAGGAAAGGGACAACAAACCAAGGATAAGAGCAGCCTCTAGAAGCTAGTAATAGCCTTCAGTTTACAAACAGCAAGAGAATGATGACCTGGGTCCTACAGCTGCATATAACTGAATTCTGCCCACAGTGCAAAAGAGCAGGAGACAGTTCTCCCCTACAGCCTCCAAAATATACACAGCCCTGACAACAGCTGGATTTTAGTCAGATGAAACCTGTATCTACTAGACTTTTAATCTTAAGAACTATAAGATAATAATTTGTTATTTTAAGCCACTAAATTTGTGGTGATTTGTAATGACAGTATAAAAAGCACTTTGAAATTTAACAAAAAGAGAAATCAAAATACAATGTAATCATCTATACATTCATTCTCATGGTAGAATTTTTTTTTTTTGCATGTCTGTAATACTGTCTGATCATTGTCTATATTTTATTTTCCCATACATAATAAAATATATGTTCATTCAAAATGTATTATGTTTTTTGAGAGGTACTAACATTTAAATAAGCAGCCGTGGTGGTGCAATGGTTCAGCATTCAGCTGCTAACTGAAAGGTCAGTGGTCAAAACCACCAGTGATTCCACGGGAGAAAAGATCTGGTGATCTGCTCCCATAAAGATTGGTATTGTTGTTGTTGGGTGCCGTAGAGTCTGTTCCAACTCATAGCGACCCTATGTACAACAGAACAAAGCACTGCCCTGTCCTGCATCATCCTCACATTTGTTGTTATGCTTGAGCCCATTGTTGCAACCTCTGTGTCAATCCATATCATTGAGGGTCTTCCTCTTTTTTGCTGATCCTCTACTTTACTAAGCATGATGTCCTTCTCCAGAGACTGGTCCCTCCTGATAGCATGTCCAAAGTATATGAGACGAGGTCTTGTAATCCTTGCTTCTAAGGAGGATTCTGGCTGTACTTCTTCTAAGACACATTTGTTTGTTCATCTGGAAATCAACATATATTCAATATTCTTCACCAACACCATAATTCAAAGGCATCAATTCTTCTTCAGTCTTTTTTGTTCATTGTCCAGCACATCTTTGCTTTTGAACCCTTTAAAGAGGTCTTTTGCAGAAGATATGCCCAATACAATGCATTGTTTGATTTCTTGACTGTTGCTTCCACAGGTGTTGATTGTGGATTCATGTAAAATGAAATCCTTGACAACTTCAATATTGTCTCCATCAATCATGATATTGCTTATTAGTCTAGTGAGAATTTTTGTTTTCTTTATGTTAAGGTGTAATACATACTGAAGGTCTTAGTCTGTTGTTCATCCGTAAATGTTTCAAGTCCTGTTCACTTTCAGTAAGCAAGGTTGTGTCATCTGCATAATGCAGGTTGTTAATGAGTCTTCTTCCAATTCTGATGCCCCTTTCTTCATACAGTCCAGCTTCTCAGATTATTTGCTCAGCATATAGACTGAATAATTATGATGAAAGGATACATCCTGGATGCACATCTTTCTTGCTTTTAAATCATGCAGTATCTCCTTGTTCTGTTTGAATAACTGCCTCTTGGACTATGTACAGATTCCTCATGAGCACAATGAAGTGTTCTGGAATTCCCATTCTTCACAATGTTATCCATGATTTTTTATGATCCACACAATTGAATGTCTTTGCATAGTCAATAAAACACAGGTAAACATCTTTCTGGTATTCTTTCCTTTAGCCAAATTCCATCTGACATCAGTAATGATATCTCTCATTCCATGTCCTCTTCTGAATCTGGCTTGAATGTCTGGAAGATCCCTGTTGATGTACTGCTGCAACTGCTTTTGGATGATCTTCAGCAAAATTTTACTTTTGTGTGATATTAATGATATTGTTCAGTAATTTCTGAATTCTGTTGAATCATCTTTCTTTGGAATGAGTGTAAGCATGGATCTCTTCCAGTCAAATGGCCAGATAGCTGTCTTCCAAATTTCTTGGCAGAGACAAGTGAACGCTTCCAGCATTGCATCCATTTGTTGAAATATCTCGATTGGCATTTGATTGATTCCTGAAGCCTTGTTTTTTTTGCCAATTCCTTTAGTGCAGCTTGGACTTCTTCCTTCAGTACCACCAATACTTGATCATATGCTACCTTATGAAATGGTTGAATGTCAATCAACTGTTTTTGGTACAGTGATTCTGTGCATTCTTTCCGTCTTTTTTGATGCTTTCTGCAACATTCCACATTTTGCTCATAGAATCCTTCAATATTGCAACTCGAGGATTTAATTTTCTCTTCAGATCTTTCAGCTTGAGAAATGCTGAGTATGTTCTTCCCTTTTGGTTTTCTAACTTTGGTTTTCTAACCTGTAAAGATTACAGCCTGGGAAACCCTATGGGGCAATTCTACACTGCCCTATAGGGTCTCTATGAGTGGAATCAACCCAAAGGCGTGCAACAACAACAATATTTAAATATAAAACCCTTAAACATAAATGTGAGTGATCTGGGCTTTCCTAGAGGTGCAATAAGATCCCAGTGGCAAGATTTCCCAGAGAGCTCATTCAACAAAGAGGATTTTTGTTTCATTTGTTTGTATGCTAGTTTTGTTTTTTGTTTTTGTCTGTTTGTTTTATCCAGGGAAAGTTCCAGCAATGAAAAAGGAGGAGAATATCAACAAATATTAAATATAGACACCATGAAATGATTTCTTATTTTCATCCAGGCACTTTACCTAAATTAACTCATTTCTTCCTTCTAACATTTTTGAGGTAGGTATTATTATATATTTCATTTTATATACAAAGAATCTGAGGTTTAGAGAGATTCAGGACCTCAGCTAATTTGAGTCAGAATTCAAACTCAGATTTGCCCTTAGCCACTTTGGGATCTGATTTGCCTCCAAGTCCAAAAGGGAACTAAATTCAAAGCCAGGAAAGCCATTCTGAGCATGATGGATCCATCTGCCTTTGCTTAAGACTTCAGTTTTTACCTAGAAAGTCTTGCATTCCTGGGGAAGGTTTGAGGTGAAGCCACAGCTCTGGATGGAGAAACAACTACTCAACTGAATCTCATTTGAGTCCAGGTTATCCACAACTGCACTGTGGTTCTACACTGAAGTTTGTTTTCATTTAAATGTTAACTTCAGTATCCTCCAATCTGCAATTAATAGATATGGTAAAAGTTTCTACATATATGTAATTATGGTAAATTATTATTGTAAATTATGTTCATTTATTTTGAACTGCAGATTTAATATTAATAATAAACCTGTAACCTATTTTCACAGAACACTTATCTATTATTATTGTCAGAACTACTCATTCCCTTTCCATTTTGCTGTCATTTTAATACTGTTTTATTTTCCATTTTTTAAGTGAACCAGACAAAAAGTGTAAAGTAAAACAGGAAAACTGGGCAAATGGACATGGGGAACCTGGGGTGTAAAGGGAAAGGGGGAGAGTGCTGACACGTTGTGGGGATTGCAACCAATATCAAAAAACAATTTGTGTATAAATTTTTGAATGAGCAGAATAAAATTTTTAAAAAATGACACATTAAAAAAAACTTCAAAATTCACTAGGTTAAAAAAATAATAATTGGCTAATTCTCTTTAACAATTTTGTTGTCCTGAATACATATGAGAAAAAAATCTACAGTTAAACACTTACTTCTAAGGTCAACAATCCACTTGTTATGTTTTAAAAACAAAATACTAAGTAAAATCAAACATGGAAAATTCTTATCTGTCACAATGACTTCTTCATCAAATGGCAACTGTAACAGTGGACATTTGTCCTTTTTTAAAAAAAAGAATGATCACTTTCAGAGCATGAGAAAAAAGTTCAAAAAGGGGAAATACTGACAACCATTTCAAATGCAGGAGGCTGATAGCTATTGGTGACAGAAACAAACGACTTCATTATCAGCAAAGTAGGTGAATGAACCCTGAGGAGGTTATCGTGATCTGTTAAAGCTAATGAATAAAATAAGAACATTATAAAAACACAATATAGGAAGACAAAGCTAGACTGCCAATATTCCAACATGGTTGCCAGGGTCTCATACTACTGTGGACAGATTATATGGAAATGCATACCCAAAATGGATTGAAGGCAACTTATTGAAGACACCTTATCTTCTATTCCAGGGACATAACTTTTGCATTTTGAATTGTAATGTGTTTCTGGCACTTGAAAATCCAGGAATTAATAACACATTTCTTCCTTTACCACTTAACTATTCACTGAAGCTATATTGGACAGAATTATTTTTATTTTTATTTTTTGCCACTTTTTTTTTTTAATTGTACTTCGGGTGAAGGCTTACAGAACAAATAGTTTCTCACGAAACAGTAGTACACATATTGTTTTATGACATTGGTTAACAACCCCACAACATGTCAAGCCTTTAACTTCTCAACCTTTTTTTTTGGTGAAAATACACATTGCCAAAGATACATCATTTCAAAAATTTCTACATGCACAGTTCAGTGACATTGACTATGCTCTTCCAGTTGTGCTGCTATTCTCACTTAAGATGAAGGCTTACAGAACGAAATAGTTTCTCATTTAACAGTTACTACAAATGTTGCCCTATGACAATGGTTAACAATCTCACATCACAACAACAATATCCTTACTGAACCTTGGGTTCCCTATCACCAGCTTCCTTGTCCCCTTCTGCCTTCTGGCCCTTGTCACTGGACTACTATATCTCATTAGTCCCATTTGGTTTTATGGGGCTGTCCACTCCCAGGCTGAACCGTGAACCTCGGAGATAACTTCACCACTGAGCTAAAAGGGTGGCTGTGGGCCACACTCTCAGGGTTTCTCCAGTCTTCTTTAGGCCAGTAAATCTGGCCTTTTCTTTTGTGAGTTAGCATTATGTTCTACATCCTTCTCCAGCTCTGTCCAGAACCCTCTGTTGTGATACTGGTCAGAGCAGTCAGTGGTGGTAGCCGGGCACCATCTAGCTGTACTGGACTCAGTCCGGTGGAGGCCTTGGTAGCTGTGGTCCATTAGTCCTTTGGACTAATCTTTTCCTTGTTCTCTTCATTATCCCTTGCTCCCAAAGGGATAAGACCAGTGGAGTATCTTAGATGGCCGCTCACAGACTTTTAAGACCCCAGACAGTACTCACCAAGGTAGAATGTAGAACATTGTCTTTATAAACTGTGTTATGCCAATTGAGCTAGATGTTCCCCGAGACCATAGTCCCCACAGCCCTCCGCTCAGCAATTCAGTCCCTCAGGGAGTTTGGATGTGTCTATGGGGCTTCCATGACCTTTCTTTGTACAGGTTGTGCTAGTTTCCCCTGTATTGTGTACTGGACAGAATTATTTAAATCAAATGATACAAGAGGTAAATAGGTTGATAAAGCCGTTGCTGTCAAGTTGATTCTAACTCATAGCGATCCTATACAACAGAGTAGAATTGCCCCATAGAGTTTCCAAGGAGGGCCTGGTGGATTCAAACTGCTGACGTTTTGGTTAGCAGTTGTAGCTCTTAACCACTAAGCCACCAGAGTTGATAGGTTAGAAATAAAGGTCTGAGAACATTTTGTGAAAGGGTTTCCACACAATGAGGTGCATTAGAATCACCTGAAGACTGCTGTAAAAATTCGGATTCTTAGGTTTTACCACTGACCTGTTGAGTTGGAATATTCGGAGATAGGTCTTCGCGGTATTTATACAGTTCCCCAGGTGATTCTAATTTTCTAGCTCATCCTCTGCTTGCTCCTTGGTCATCTTGGATACATGCCAATCTGCTCTGTTTTTGACTATAAAGCAGGGAAGAAAGTCAGTAACTCCACTCACTAAGCATTTTAAAAATTAACATTGTCACATCAACAAATTCTAACACAACACATATTTTTCATAAGGAATATGAACTGATTTATTTTTTGCTTTTCATAACTATGAAAAATAATTTACTACAAAGCTCCTTTTGATATATGTCAGTCTTATTTTAGCTCTACTATTCTCCCCAGCTTAAAAAATCAAATTATTTGAAGCTTTTTTCATAAGTTCTATTTTCCAGTGTATCTTTTTATACTCATTTTGCAATGTTTCTCATTGAGCAAGAAATATATCTTGATTCTCTAACTGAATAATTAAACTTCTGATCTACATTTTTATGTTTATATGTTACCATTTAGATTTATTTTATGCTTATTAATAAGGTTAATAATAAAGCTCTGTAGAAATTACACCACCAATATCTAAACTATTATGCACTTTATAGGAAGAAAAATGACATTGGAACTATTTTCAACTTTCTTGGCCAATGCACATATTAAAATATCCTGACCCCCAAGTGCCAAATTTCATTTAAGAAGAAACTTTTTAGACTCTCTATTTAGGTATGTAGAAAATATTATATTTCAAAAAAATGTGTATGTACTATTAGGTATGTAGAAAATATTATATTTCAAAAAAATGTATATGTACTATCTACAGGACACCCATTCTTGTCTTTCATTGTCTTTGAGGGAGTTTAATACACTTGTAAGTCATAGGTAATTATAGACATGCAAATCCTGTCCCATCTGGTGAAGGTTCAATTGTCTTCCCTCTCACCCTGTAGAAAATCCGGTGTTGCCTTCATTTGCATATTCATTTAAATATTCCTGATCTATAAATGTTTTTATTTTCCAAACTCTCTTTTGAACCAGTTATAACATCTGCCTTGTTCCCTAGTGAGTTAAATATAATCTTTAACACTTTATTTTTATATCTCTATGAAAGTTATAATTTTACCTTTTTCTGAAAATTCTCTTAACAGATATTATGTAGTATGAATCGTGAGTATTTTAAGTTTCACTGACACTAATTAGATAACTCAGTGTCAAATATCCGAAGGCCTTTATTGTCTAGATTTTAGAGGCCAAGGTATCATAAATACCACATTGCATATTTGATTTCAGTTTAATAAAAAAACAAAAAGAAACTTGAATTTCAAACAGCAGAAAGGGCATTTATGGTTAGGTTTGATGTAAGCAAATTAACTACTTGGGGATCTTATTTGGTTATGGAGTTAATTGGGGATTATCTTTTATTTCATAGCTACACTTTGAATTCTCTTTTCCCATAACATCTCTTCTGAACCTGTACCACCCCCTCAAGCCCTGAACTCCAATGCCTCTTTCATACTCACTGAAGAATTTGCTTCTCTCTTCACAAAGAAAACCCAGGTCGTCAGCTGTATTAGTTTTAATATTCATAACAGCTTGAAAGGTAAGTATTATTATCCATACTTCATTAAAGTATTGGCAATTCAGAGATGTTAACTTTTCTGAAGGCTGTGTATTTTCCACCACCTCCACCATGGCAAGAGCTGGTATTCACTGCCTCCTCTTCATTATACCCCAGTTAAAAGCAAACAGTAGTCTTGTGTCTACCTGTAACATTCAAATGAAGCTACTTTCTTGGGCCTCATCAATGAAATTTTTATTTGCTACTTTTTATTTTGAAAAAATTTTAGACTTAAAGGAAATTTGCAAAAATAGTACAGTGACATCTCTTTACCCCTCACATAGCTTCCACTAAATTTACCATTTTACACATTCATAAGCAATTATAAAAACTAAGAAATTACTGTTAAGCAATCTGCAAACTGTATTCAGATTTCATGAATTCTTCCACTAATGTCCCTTTCTCTCAGGATTCTAACCAAAATACCTCTTTAATCTCCCCCAATCTAATACAGTACATCAATCTTTCAAATATTTCTTCTGATCTGTTCTTCTTGGATTCCAGTTAGACATATATTGGACTAGTTGATACCGTGCCACAATTCTTGGATGCTCAGTTCTGCTTTTTTTTTACTCTTTTGTCTCCATGTTTTATTCTGTGTAATTTATATTGACATATCTTTAAATTCACTGATTCTTTCCTTGGCCAGGTTAAGTCCACTGATAAACCCACTGAAGATAGTCTCATTGTCTGTTATTATGATTTTTATTTCTAGCATTTCCATTTTAATCTTTCTCAAAGTTTCCAACTCTGCTGCAGTTACTATTCTGATCTTACATGTTGTCTACTTTTTCTATTAGAGCTTTCAACATATTAATCATAATTATTTTAAATTGGCTATCACATAGTCCTAAAATCTGTGCCATATCTGTGCCTGATCCTCTTAATTGGTTTGTCTCGTGGCATATGTCATTTATTTCTTGCCTTTTCATATGTCTTGAAATTTTTTTGTTGAAAACGGGTATCACCTAGGACAGTAGAAGCTGAAGTAATTAGTGTTTGCAAGAAATGTGCACACTCTTTGCTCTGCTGGGTCTTTAGTGCATGGTTTGTGCTAATGTTCTTAGCAGTTAAGCTGTGATATATTTCATATAAAATATTATTCTATTGTTTGTCATGATAACATTTTATAGAAATATATAATGTATTTTGTTTCATAAATTCAATCCATGATATCTTACATACTATAATCATATAACCTCCTTCCACAAAGAAATATTTCTTGTTTAAATTAGGTCGTGTAAAAGTATCTATAATGTGATACTATACATGCATATGTATAGAAAATATGCATTTATCTGTAGAGATACAACAAAATGCTTTTCTAGCATTACTTTAAGGATGTAAATAAGATTGAATGTTGAAAAGAAACTTTTATTTATAGTCTATGTACTTCTATATTGTTTAATTTGGTTTTAAAATTAACATATATTAATTTTGTACATCTTTTTAAAAGTGGAAAAATTGTAGTTTCAAAAACTAATTGAAAAACACATGAAGCTGGTTTTCTCTCCAATGTATAAGTGACACTGCACTAAACCTATACAATTTCTGATTTCTAAGACTGTTTAAAACTATTGCTTATCAGTATCTCTAAGTTTAGAAGAAGTAAAATTGTAGATTCCATTTCTATTATTTTTTATTGTAACTTTTTAATAACATAATTGTTCACATTTGTTGTTAATCATTTAAATAATCAGTCATTAAAGTATTATCCTATACTTACTGACTGACAAAAAATAATTATGGAAATAAAGAATACACTAATCAATAGTTGCTACTTTGTGACGCTAAACAATTAAAAATAATGTACTTTTCCTTAAAAATAAGTGAACTAATCTTCAGCACACTCTTCTTTTGCTGTTTTGTCAGATTTTGCATTGCAGATTTCTGAAATTTGCCCCTTGAATCCTTTTTGTCCATCTGGAACTATCTTTGAATACTATATCATTGCTGTGCCTCACTCTAATGATTTAGTAGACTTATAAATCATTAGAAACACAGATCTGGCTGATGATGCATTTGAGCCATACATCATCAGAAAAAGATGCGTAAATGATATATTACCCCAAAGATGGCACTGTGTAGAATTGAATCCAGGAACACCTCTAGTTACTGCATACAAGCTCGCTCTGGAGAGGGTTTCATTTAAAAGCCCATTCACCGCTGTCTTTTGTCAAGGTTTTAATCCATCATTAAATATCTCATTACAAGAATTTTACTCTAACTATTTGTTCCTAAAAATAGACACTCACAGGAAATATATTATAGTGTGAAATTACTCTCTTCATCAAGAGATGCACGACATGATATTTTGGACTTTTATTGAATATTAATTCTGTACCTCTCTTACTGATACTATGTAATACCATGTAATACTGAGATATTTTTCATCATTAATATCAGTTAATGTTTTGCATATTCTAAAATAGCAATGCTAGAATAATGTGACTCTGGAGACACACCTACAGTCACTATTAATCCAGAGTCATATGACTACTGTGTGAATTGTAGAGTCTTTAAAATAACATAATTAAAAAATAGAGCTCTTAGGGATCTGTGAATTTAATTTGGGTCCTATATAGCTTTAGAACCATAGCTTATCAATCTTCTAATATCTATTTGTAATCAACTATTATTTTACACTACTAGTTTCCATTTGTGAGAAGTTATGTGTGATTTTTCTCATGTAGATTCATGGCTACCAAGACTTGATACTGAAATTGAATATGCAGTGTTTTTTATTTTTGTTTCCTTAATTAAAGAAAAGTAATCTGGTGAATGAAATGAGCACTCTTACACATTTTTATTAGTAGTGTAAAATGGTACAATCATAATCATTATACCACAGCCGTTTTTCTATTATGTGAAAAGAAACTTCTGAGTTTTCCAAATTTTTTCTCTCTGAAGATTCTCATGCACATTTAAGTTCATTAATAACTGCTCTAAAGCATCTCAATGCCTTGGCTATCAGAAAAATTGACCCTCTGATAAAAAAAAAAGTGTTTTTTTTCCTCTTTTCTGATGTACACCCCCCTGCCACCACTCAATCCAGCACCTATTTAATTTCTGCCAAAGGAAGCTGGACGGAAAACACATCTATTCTTTTCAAGATAAGTCTTGCTTTCTATTCAAAAAGAAATATATGACCCCTTGACCTACAACTGACAATTACAATAGCCAAGTATGTGTTATGCAGTGTTAAATGACACCACTTGTACAGCCATGATCATAGCTCTGTGACCTTCACAGTCATTCCTCCTATAGAAGGGATCAGCTCAATCATCCCTGCCTGCCATAGTCAGCCCGCCTCACAATCTCCTGTCAGCACGTATCACACCTCTTAAGAATAAACAATAATTTTCAGACATGTTGTTGTTGTTAGGTGCCCTCGAGCCAGCTCTGACTCATAGGGACCCTATGTACAACAGAATGAAATACTCTCGGTTATGTACCATCTTCACAACTGTTGCTGTGTTTGAACCCATTGTTGAAGCCACAGTGTCATTTCATCCTGTTGAGTGTCTTCCTCTTTTTTGCTGACCCTCTAATTACCAAGCATGATGTCCTTCCCCAGGGACTGGTCCCTCCTGATAACATGTCCAAAGTACGTAAAGCAAAGTCTCACCATCCTCGCTTCTAAGGAGCATTCTGGCTATACTTCTTCCAGGATGTATTTGTTTACTCTTCTGGCGGTCCATGGTATATTCAGTATTATTTGCCAACACCGTAATTAAATTCTTCTTCAGTCTTCCTTATTCATTGTCCAGCTTTCGCATGCAGTATTCAGGCACAGGACAGCTCAAATCTAGATTAACAACAACGCTGAATATTTCTTTTATGTAACCTGAGGAGTGTTAATTATGTGATGAATTTGCACCTAATTTCATTACTAAGCAGAACATTTAACATATTCATTTAAATACTCTCCATTTGGTTTACTTTCAAACCACTCCAATCTTTTCCAAGGACAAGAGTGGGTATTTACTTTAAATCTGCTTAATTAAATGACCTGATAAAGTGATTCTCCCAATATAAAGAAGCTGTTAGCTTGAAAAGGTAAATTCCAATCTTCTTTTTAGATGGTAGAAAATGCTTATGACTTTACAATTGGCAGTTTTTCCTGCCAGGCTCCACAGGATGTCTCATTATACAAGCTTCAGGAAAGAAATTTAGACTTTTTTTTTTAAAGCCTAAGACTGCTTTTTACACACAGGCACAGTAATTCCTCTTTGAGAAATAATAAATAAATGTTCTGTGATACAGAAAAAGCTACACTCAGATATATTTATTGAATTATTGTTGACACTAATGGAAATTATAGGAACAATCTAAGTGTCCAACAATAGGGGACTAAAAGCATACCCCAAAGAATATATTTCCAGCTAATATTTTCTCAGTAGAATATCTCCTGTTTTTCAATATCAAAACTTCATATAATGTAGTTTTCTTCATAACAATATTTTTTAGTCATTACATAGCTTATGTATCTCCAAATCATAGTACATTTTTAACAAAGCATTAGTTGAGATAAATCTTGCTACATTCTAAATATATCAGTATCATAATTACTTTTTTTTTATATTTTGTTGTTGAGAATATACACAGCAAATCATACACCAATTCAACAGTTTCTACATGTACAATTTAGTGACATTGGTTACATTCTTTGAGTTGTGCAAACATTCTCACTCTGCTTTTATGAGTTGTTTATCTCCCATTAACATAAACTCACTACCCCCTAAGGTTCCTATCTAATCTTTCCAGTTGCTGTTGTCAGCTTGATCCCATGTAGATGGTTCTTAAAATAGCATAACGCTCAAAGCAGACCTTTTTTAGTAGTTAAGCTAAACTATTGTTAGGTTTTAAGAAGTCTTCCAGAGATATTTTTGGTTTAAGATTTAAAGTCTATCTCAGGAAAGTAGCCTCAGGGGTTCATCCATTTGCCATTGCTCCAGGAAGTCTAGAGTCCATGAGAAATTGACATTCTGTTCTGCATTCTCCCTCTTTTAATCAGGATTCTTCTACGGAATCTTTGACCAAAATATTCAGTAACAGTAGCTGTCACTACCCAGTCCTTCTGGTCTCATGGCAAAGGAGACATACATTCACGGAGATAATTAGCCACAAGTTCCATATCCTTCTCCTAGTCCTGACTCTCTTTCTTCTTCTGTTGCTCCAGGTGAGTAGAAACCAGTTGTTGTACCTTGAAGGGCTGCTGAGAAGTTTTTAAGACCCCAGACCATAAACAATGAATGAGGAGGTGATCAGAAGAACTGAACACATTATTAGGCTAATTAACTGGGATGCCCCATGAAACTATGACCTGAAACCTTGAAACCACAATTAAATTTTTTGAGAAGTACGCTGAATATCAATAAAGCACAGGTGCATGATGAATGTGACTAGCCATAAGAGAATCATTACAAGGTTGCATCTAGCACGCATCTACAATGAAGTCTTCCTTTCAAAAGTGGCCTAATACCACTTATGTTGTTGTCACTGTTGTTAGCTGTAGAGTTGATTTTTGACTCGTGGAGATCATATGTGTTACAGAACTGCTCCATAGGGTTTTCTTGTCTGTAATTTTAACAAAAGTAGATTGCCAGGCCTTTTTTTCCTCAGTACCGCTGGGTGGGTTTGAACTACTAACCTTTTTTTTAGCATTTGAGTGCAAACCGTTTGAGCCTCCTAGGAACCTAGGGTATCACTTATGTTGTTGTTGAGTGCCATCAAGTGGATTTTGACTCGTAGCAACTCCACTTTGCTATGGGACAGAGTAGAACTGTCCCATAGGGATTTCTAGGCTGCAATCTTTATGGGAGCGGATCATCAGGTCTTTTTCCCATGGAGCCACGGAACGTGTTGAAACCATCAACATTTTGGTTAGCAGCTGAGTACTTAACCAGGGCTTTTTGATATCACTTATAGCACTAGACAAAGAAGCTTACAACTGTAAGCCACAAGAATGAGGTCAAAGCCCCAGTTGCAATAATTTTTATCCTAAAGTGTCGATCACCTCTTCTGTAGATTTAGCAAAGCTTTTGTCTTCAATAATCTCTATAGACTCTTGTCTCTTACCACTTCCTCTGTGTTTCATAGGTGGCTTAAAGTAAGCCTTTAGTCACTATCTCCACTTCACCATCGCCTTTTGTAATCAGTGATAAGCAATGAAGTTTCAACCCTCCTTATCGTCTTTCTTAATTTTCTTCAATCTTTAAGTCTCCACCTCACTTAGTGCGTGAACAGTTAGTCTCAGTACATTACCTTATTGTTTTGTTTCGTTTTTGACTGTGAAATTTGCATTTCCTTCACAGATCTTATTACACTGTATTCTTTGCCATGCTGTATTATAAATATTTATGATATGGAATGCATACTCTACAAGTTACTGTATGTAAACTGTTTATTAGCAACTATATCAATTTTCTGACGATCAAAATAATTAAAACAATTTAAATTCTAACATGGTGATAGTTTGTTTCTTGCACATCAAGTCCAACATGCGTTTGAAGGAGGCTCTACTATCATATTCAATCATTCAGACTGACAGAGGTGTCATCTAGACTGGTGCTTCCATACGGACCACAACAAAGGCAACACTGGACAGTGCCATGCTGGAAATCCACACAATGTCTGCTCGCATAGTATTGGCTAGGAGTACTTCCCGTGACCCACCTGACTACAGTGGTCAGCAATGAGACGAGAGTCAGTTATCAATGAGTAGCTTTCATGAGTATGACTACAAATATAACTATAACTTTCTATAATAATTAATAGTATTTAGTCCTATTCTTTTGTTATTATTTTAAAGATAGCATGAATACTACTAATTCAGTCCAATCCAATTGCCATCAAGTCGATTCTGATTCATGGCTATTCCATGTGTCTCAGAGTAGAAATGTGCTCCAGAGTTTTCAAATGCTGATTTAGGTAGCATTTAATCAAAAGACTATACGCCAAAATCATCTAACCCAAGTGTTTTAGTTCTCTTAATCCATGATCAATGCTTGGAGTTTTATTAATTAGGATACTAAAAGTTAGAAGTAGCCTTTTGTTGGTGAAATTAATAGTGCTCAAGTAGGTGGTAAAGTAAAGGGTCAGTGGAAAACAAGAAGGCCCTCAATGAGATGGATTGTCACTGTGGCTGCAACAATGGTCTCAAACATAGCAATGATTTTGAGGATGGCACAGGACCAGGCAGCGTTTTGTTCTGTTGTACATAAGGTCACTATTAGTTGGAATCAACTCGACGGCACCTAACAATGACAACAACAAATTAGGTAGATTGGCATATATATTTACATGCATTTATGTGTGTGTACAGGGATGAAATACATATATCAAGTATATTTATGTCTCAAACATATATATATATAATTATGTAGTATTTTGTGTGTCTTAAAAATTGCATAAATGACTGTTATGCATTGAATTGTACCCCACTCCTGCAAAAAATATATATATTAAAGTACTAACCCCTGGTACCTGTGAACATGAGTTTGTTTGGAAATAAAGTCTTTGGGGATGTTATCAGTTATGCAGTATGCTGGAACAAGGTGAGCCCTAATCTCATCTGAGTGATGTTTTATAAAAGATGAGGACAGACAGAGATAGATAGAGGGAGAACAGCCATATGATGACAGATATAGATGCAAGTACAAGTCAAGGAATGCCAAAGATTTTGGGGAACTACCAGAAATTAGGAGAGTCAAAGAACAATAATTTTCTCTCAGAGCCCTCAGAAGAATTGAATCAACATGGCTGATACCCTGATTTGGACTTTAGCCTTCAGAACTGTGAGACAATAAATTTCTGATCTTCAAAGTCACTTACCTTGTGGTATTTTCTTATGGCAGCCCTAGGAAACTAATGTAATAATATTATATTTTATGTTTCTTTTACGCTTTATTATTTTCACTCATAGCTGTAATTTTGAGCTATCTCCATGTTGTTACATATAAACCTAGTTCATTCTTTTTACCTGTTATATTATAGTCTATTGTGAGAATAAACCATTCCCTTATACATGAACAATTAATTTGTTTTCTTTTTTTTCAACATTTCAAAATGTTGAATGCTATATATTACAATGAACATCTTTCCATGTCTTCCTTCTGTGGTATGTGATCATATGTACAGGTGCTGGATTTCAGAAAATAGCATAGTAACTTGTGCTGGGCACGATGGTGTGCTAAAATCCCTTTCAACATCTCCCTAGCTACTAATGGACACATACTGCTACTAATGGACACAAAGTAAAGTATGCACCTTATGGAGAGATGATCGCACTCTAGAAACCCAGGAGTCTAAGTTACCTCTGTGGGGTAAAGCGGGAAAGAATGCTCCTGACACCAGTAAATCTAGAATACTCATCTGGAAATGGTCACACACCAAAAACAGGGGCAATGACTAATTTCCATTACTGGCAGGGGGACTTCCAATGTTATTACCCCCTTTTACCTTTTATTATCCTTTTAATTACAATTTCCCCTACTTGATCTCTGTGCATGCTATTTGGCATGTAGACTTGACTATCCCATTAAGTATACTAACCCTAGGAGAGAGGGGCTCTGGTGTTCTTTTTCCATGGTGCGAAATGGGGTACACTTGGATGCAATCTAAGATCACTCCCAAGGACAGGAGCTTAACTTCAGGGAACCATGGCTAATGATGATGTATGCTGTTCTACTCATCCTGTCCTGTTTACTCTGTGACTAATAAATGTCTGTTGACATTTAGAACAGTGTCTGGTCTGTGCTCTTCTGCAGTCTTCACTAAAAACTTGTGAAAACAGCATATTGCAACCTGACTAGTTATTGCAAATTGCACTGTCTCTTTTTAAAGTGAGTATTTTTTATTTAAAAGACCACCCTGGTGGTGCAGTGGTTAAGAATTTGGCTGCTAACCAAAAGGTCAGCAGTTAGAATCTACCAGGTGCTCTTGGAAACCTTGTAGGTCAGTTCTACTCTGTCCTATAGGGTTGCTATGAGTCAGAATCGACTTGACAGCAATGAGTTTTTTGGTTTATATGTATAGATCAGTTTATCATATCTCTGCGATTTCTTCCATCAATCTGACAAGTAGAAAGTACTCACCCATTCTATAACAAACATTGAATTATATTTTATTACAAGATTTTATGGTAACTTTGTGAAGGATGGAGATTTCAGAACGCTTAATTGTGCTGATAAGGAACCTGTACATAGGCCAAAAGGCAGTCATTCGAACGAAACAAGGGGATACTGTGTGGTTTAAAATCAGAGAAGGTGTGCATCTACTTTTTATCCTTTCACCATACTTATTCAATCTATATGCTGAGCAAATAATCTGAGAAGCTGGACTATATGAAGAAGAACAAGGCATCAGGATTGGAGGAAGACTCATTAACAACCTGCAATATGCAGATGACACGACCTTGCTTGCTGAAAGTGAAGAGGACTTGAGGCACTTACTGATGAAGATCAAAAACTTTAGCTTTCACTCCACAGACACATCCAAACTCCCTGAGGGACTGAATTGCTGGGTGGAGGGCTGTGGGGACCATGGTCTCGGGGAACATCTAGTTCAATTGGCATAACACAGTTTATAAAGACAATGTTCTACATTCTACCTTGGTGAGTAGCGTCTGGGGTCTTAAAAGCCTGTGAGCAGCCATCTATGATACTCCACTGGTCTCACCCCTTTGGGAGCAAAGGAGAATGAAGAGAACAGGTTACAAGGAAAAGATTAGCTCAAAGGACTAATAGACCACAGCTACCATGGCCTCCACCAGACTGAGTCCAATACAGCTAGATGGCGCCCAGCTACCACCACTGACTGCTCTGACCAGGGTCATGACAGAGGGTCTTGGACAGAGCTGGAAAAAGATGTAGAATAAAATTCTAGCTCACAAAAAGAGACCAGATTTACTGGCCTGACAGACTGAGAAACCCCGAGAGAATGGCCCCCGGACACCCTTTTAGCTCAGTAGTGAAGTCACTCCAGAGGTTCACCATTCAGGCAGGGTTTGGACAGCCCCATAAAACAAAACTGGACTAATGAGGCACAGCAGTCCAGAAACAAGGACTAGAAGGCAGGAGGGGACAAGAAAGCTGGTGATAGGGAACCAAAGGTTGAGAAGGGACAGTGTTGACATGTCGTGGGGTTGTTAACCATTGTCATAGGGCAATATGCGTACTGTTTAATGAGAAAGTATTTGTTCTGCAAACTTTCATCTAAGGTACAAAAAAGAAAAAAAAAGAATTATCTATGTGAGATCAAATTGACAACAGCAACTCAAAAGGTTTGATGGGAAGCCTAGGGGGCAGTGAGCTGAAGATAATGGTGATGGAATAATTTGGAAAAGGATAGTGAGAATAGCAGCACAACTGGAAGAATGTAATCAATGTCACTGAATTATTCTTGTAGAAACTTTTGAAATGGTGTAACTTTGGCTATGTATATTTTCACCAAAAAAAAAAAAGGTCCTTCAAGGTCGAGAAGGGAGAGTGTTGACATGTTGTGGCATTGTTAACCAATGTCATAAAACAATATGTGTACTGACTGTTTAATGAGAAACTATTTGTTCCATAAACCTTCATCTAAAGTACAATTAAAAAACAAACAAACAAAACTTCAGCCTTCAGTATGGATTACACCTCAACATAAAGAAAACAAAAATCCTCACAACTGGGCCAATAAGAGACATTATGATAAATGGAGAAAATATTAAATTTGTCAAGGATTTCATTTTAGCTGATTCCACAATCAATGCCCATGGAAGCAGCAGTCAAGAAATCAGATGATGTATTGCACTGGGCAAATCTGCTGCAAAAGATCTCTTTAGAGAGTTGAAAAGATTTCACTTTGAGGACTAAAGGGCACCTACCCAAGCTGTGGTATTTTCAATCGCCTCATATACATGTGAAAGTTGGACAATGAATAAAGCAGACAAATGAATAAGGAAGACCATAGAAAAATCGATGCCTTTGAGTTACGGTGTTGGTGAAGAAAACTGAATATACCATGAACTGCCAGAAGAACGAACAAATCTGTCTTGGAAGAAGTTCAACCAGAATGCTCCTTAGAAGCAAGGATGGTGAGACTTCATCTCACGTACTTCGGACATGTTATTAGGAAGGACCAGTCCCTGGAGAAGGACATCATGCTTGGTAAAGGGTCAGCGAAAAAGAGGAAAACCTCCAACAAGGTGGATTGACAACAGTGGCTGCAACAACGGGCTCAAACACAGTAATGATTGCGAGGATGGCACAGGACCAGGCAGTGTTTCGTTCTGTTGCACATAGGGTTGCTGTAAGTCGGAAACCACTTGATGGCACCTAAAGAAAACAACAAACACTTAAAAAAAACAAAAATCTTACATTTTAAACAACATGTATATTTCTACGCAAGCTAGGTTCTTTGCTTTCTGACCAGTTTGTAAGGTCATATATTCTTTTCTAAATTACAGAAAAGAGTCGGGCGTATTACCGGGCTTCTCTTCCCCTACTAAGAATACTTAGGTACTGTAATATGTTTATGGTGGATGACTGGGAAATATTTTTTTTCTGTTGTGCATAGGGTCGCTATGAATCCGAACTGATTTAATGGCACCTAACAACAACCACATATACAAATGTTTTTAGTTTATTAAATTGTGCACCTAATATTTTACTAAGGTAAGCAATTCACTTATAATTAAAAACATAGTATTTATATGTTATTAGTATATATGTATTTGTTTTCTGACCAGTTTGTAAGGCCATATATCCTTTTCTAGATTACTGAAAATTACGTAGATACATAATATTTGCCAACATTTCACACTCAATTTTATAAATTATTAAGTTGAATAAAACCAATAATTTACCACTGAGTATCATTTGGATAAATGTCCTAACTTCTGATGCTGTGAGTTTAGTACATATCTGAGTATTTAATGCATTTTAAAGTGCATGACTTTCTCTTTGACTCATAGTTACTTGAAGGAAAATTTTTAGCATCCAATTGATGTGACTTTCTTTGTTTTTTCTCTATTAATTTCTAACGCTACTACTTAATGGTTTGAAAATGACTTATTTTTTAAGTATTGGTGGTGGGATCCTTTCTGGCATAGTACATTATCACATTTTAAAAAACATTCCAAGCCAGCTTCAAAAGTTGAATACTATGTGTCATGGATTGAATTGTGTCCCCCCCAAAATATGTGTCAACTTGTTTAGGCCATGATTCCCAGTAATGTGATTGTAACACCTTACTAAGGTCACACCCCTAATCCAACGTAAAGGGAATTTCCCTGGGGTGTGGCCTGTACCACCTTCTGTCTTACAAGAGATAAAAGGAAAGGGAAGCAAGCAGAGAGTAGGGACCCTCATACCACCAAGAAAGATGCACTGGGAGTAGAGTGCATCTTTTGGACCCAGGGTTCCTGTATGCAGAAGCTCCCAGTCCAGGGGAAGATTGATGAGAAGGACCTTCCTCCAGAGCCGACAGAGAGAGAAAGCCTTCCCCTGGAGCTGACACCCTGAATTTGGATTTGTAGGCTACTAGTCTGTGAGAGGATAAATTTCTCTTTGTTAAAACCAATTACTTGTGGTATTTCTGTTATAGCAGCACTAGATGACTAAGACAGTATGTATGACTAGAAATGCCATAGATATATACACACACAAGTATACACAAAAATTCATTTTTAAAATATGAAATATCATGTTTAATTATACTTTCTGTTGTTTTCTATTCACTGTTAATTATTTAAGTTATAAGTTTATAGAAAATAAATTATGGAAACTATAAATTGAGGGCTACAAATCTCTTGAGGATTTGTTCACTGTGAAAGAACCATTTTATAATATTGTATTTATTATTGTAAGAAACTGGAATTATATTTGGAAATTATGAACCCTAAGAATTGTGTTATGTTAAAAATTGACATTAGTAATGATATAAACATAGAATATCAGAAAAATGAATCTCTCATTTTAGTTAAGTACATCATGTAAGGCTTTTAAATTAATTTTTAAAATAAATTTGTGTGGTTCCAATGCACATGAGTAAATATATTTCCTCCTACCTAAATGTGAGATTTTCTTTTGTTTGAAGGCAATGTACTATCATGTAACATTTTCCCCCTAATGCAGTGGTCTATTTCCCAGAAGGACATTTCACTTAATTTCCTTTTGGATTATAGCTCTGTGGTTTAAATTTTAAGTTTAAAAAGAATAATTTGATTTTAATAACTTTTATGTGAAGTGCTTCATTGAGTTTGCGCTTTAGCACATAGAACTACTTTTCCATAAGGTGATTTCTAGTAAATCCCTGTGTGTAAAAGCAAGATAAACACACATCAGTGAGTTTGTTATTGCAATTAAATTATTGGATTTTTATATTTGAATATGTTTTGAACATTGAAAAACATGAAGAGACTGTTTCTCATGTTGGTCATGGACACTTTTCTGACACTTAATAACTTGAAATAAGCCTGCCAGTATTCAGAAATGTTTGAGAATATGAAAATGCCCCACATTTGCTTAATAGCAACCTAGATAAACTCTTCCACAAAATCTATTTTGTGAAGTCTACATTCTCTTTTAATATATTTTAGTTGTGATTTTCTCATTAAAATGTTAGCTATTTCACAAATTTACTTTTTTTAATGTTTCACTTATTTTTCTCAAACCAACGGACTAGATTTGCTCCCACGTCTCCTTGCTAATGACCATCCATGTACATTACCAAAGTGAACTGTATGCAATTTTAGACAGATACTCTTACCCAACAAAGATTTTAACAGAAAGCAGGCGCTTGAGTTAATTAATCCTTTCATAAATATAAGCATTCATTTATTCAATATTATTCACATATTCAAATATGTATATATACACCTATTCAGCAACATTTGTTCACTTGATTAAACTATGTGTTAGACAGTACAGTGAACTTGGAGAAATTAAGCCCCATTTTCCCTTGCACAATGAACATAAATGGTGTAAACATCCAAAAAGTTCCTTTCAACATTAGTATCATGGATTGAGCTGTGTCCCCCAAAAAATGTGTGTAACAATTTGGCTGGGCCATGATTCCCAGAATTGTGTGGTTGTCCTCCATTTTGTGATTGTAATTTTATGTTAAAGAGGATTAGAGTGGAATTGTAACACCACCCTTACTCAGGTCACACCCCCATCCAATGTAAAAGGAGTTTCCCTGGGGTGTGACTTGCACCACCTTTTATCTCTTGTAAGAGATAAATGGAAAGGGAAGCAAGCAGAGAATTGGGGACCTCATACCATCAAGAAAGCAGTGCTGGGAGCAGAGCGTGTCCTTTGGACCGGAGTCCCTGTGCAGAGAAGCTCCTAGTCCGGGGGAACATCGAAGAGAGGAAGGCCGACAGAGAGACAAAGCCTTCTTCTGGAGCTGACGCCCTGAATTTGGACTTTTAGCCTACTTTGACCGTGAGGAAATAAACGTCTTTTCATTAAAACCATCCACTTGTGGTATTTCTATTATAGCAGCACTAGATGACTAAGACAATTCGTCATGAATCTTTTTCAAAACTTGCGTAGAACCTCCACTACAGCCACGCAGTTGTTTGCATTAAACCAGATCATTGACTTCTTGACTCTAGTCTTACTGCAATTTTCTAAGAATGTATGTGTGTGTGTGTGTGTGTGTGTGTGTGTGTGTGTGTGTGTGTGTGTAAGAGAGACAGAGAAAGAGGTAGGCCATAGCATAGCTATGAGTTGGTTTGAGCAGTAAATTCTCCATTAACATTAGAATTCTATCCTTCAAATTATGCATGAAATAAATATTATGAACAAATTAATGTTATTATATTTGGAGTGGGTTAGTTATAAAACATACTCTGCTTAACATTATTTAAGGGTAATAATTTTAAAAGCAGAAAATTGGAAGATAGGTGATATTTATTTTCAGCGTTATGATTTCTGCTAGGCAAGCGCTAAGCTAGATACTACTGGGGAAGCACAATTAAAAAAAATATATATATATATATACTCCCCACCCAGAAACCCCCTCCACAAAAAATAGAAGAGAAAGAAAAGTTTCCCTACTAAATGGGCATTAAACCAGAGTGTGATGCATTACAGATAATATGCTAAAGAGATTGCAAAGACAGAAAGAAAACTTACCGTTTATATAGCTGAGTGGATACAACCCATTACATTCATGTTTTCAAGATAAAATTGCTAATTTTCTAGTGTCTTTATGGCTGGAGGTAGATTTGCAATTTTGGGCCACCTGAGATTATGCTAATCTTCTTCCAGGACACTGGAAAGTTGGAGACGATTACCTGAAGTTACATTTTAAGAAGTGCCTGCCAGGTCCTTGAAATAACGCCTTAGATTTACATATTTTTCAAAGACAAGGAAGAATTTACTATTACAAGTGTATTCTGAAAGAACAAGGGAGGAAGGGTGCCTCTTTCCTTATTTTCAGCAGGGAGATTTAAAACTTTTTCAATTTGTATTTGTCCCTTCAGTACCCCTTCAGAAGGTATTGTATTCCCCCACAGGTCTGTCAGTTTGCCTTAGACTGTGGTGGCTTGCATGTTGCTGTGATGCTGGAAGCTATGCCACTGGTATTTCAAATACCAGAAGGGTCGCCCATGGTGACAGGTTTCATCTGAGCTTCCAGACTAAGACAGACTAGGAAAAAAGACCTGGCAGTCTACTTCTGAAAAAATTAGCTGGTGAAAGCCTTATGAATAGCAGCAGAACATTGTCTGATACAGTGTGGGAAGATGAGTGCCTCAGGTTGGAAGGCACTCAAAATACCAATGAGGAAGAGCAGCCTCCTCAAAAGAGAGTCAACCTTAATGACATGGATGGAGTAAAACATTTGGGACTTTCATTTGCTGATGTGGCACGACTCAAAATGAGAACAGCTATACTAATGCCAAATGAAGAAATAGAAGATATTTACCAACTTAGGCAGCCTGAAATTGATCAAATGTGCAATCAGGATGCGTTGATAATTACTGGTGATTGGAATTCAAAAGTTGGAAACAAAAGAGAAGGATCAGTAGTTGGAAAATATGGCCTTGGTGATAGAAAATGACGTCTGCGATCGAATGATAGAATTTTGCAAGACCAACAACTTCTTTGTTGCAAATACTTTTTTTCAAAACATAAATGGCGATTATACATGTGAACCTCCTCAGATGGCATATACAGGAATCAAATTGCCTACATCTGTGGAAAGAGATGATAGAAAAGCTCAATATCATCAGTCAGAACAAGACCAGGGGCAGACTGCAGAGCAGACCATCAATTGCACATATGCAAGTTCAAGTTGAAGCTGAAGAAAATTAGAACAAGTCCACGAGAGCCAAAGTATGACCTTGAGTATATGCCACCTGAATTTAGACACCATCTCAAGCATAGATTTGATGCATTGAACACTAATGACCGAAGACCAGATGAGTTGTGAAGAAATCAAGGGGTCATTTAAAAGACAAGAAAGAAAAGACCAAAGTTGATGTCAGAAGAGACTCTGAAACTTGCTCTTGAATGTCGAGTAGCTAAAGTGAAAGGAAGAAATGATGATGTGAAAGAGCTGAAAAGAAGATTTTACAGGGTGGCTTGAGAAGACAAAGTAAAGTATTATGATGACATGGGCAAAGACCTGGAGTTAGAAAACCAAAAGGGAAGAACACCCTCAGCCTTTTTCAAGTTGAAAGAACTGAAGAAAAAATTCAAACCTTGAGTTGCGATATTGAAGGTTTCTACGGGGAAAATATTCAACGAAGCAGAAAGCATAAAAAAAAAAAGATGGAAGGAATACACAGAGTCACTATATCAAAAAGAACTGTTAGACAGTCAGCCATTTCAGAGGTAGCATATGATCAGGAACTGATGGTAATGAAGGATGAGGTCCAAGGTGCACTGAAGGCATTGGCAAAATATAAGGCTCCAGGAATTGACGGAATATCAGTCGAGATGTTTCAACAATGGTTTATGCCAAGAAATTTGGAAGACAGTTACCTGGCCAACCATCTGGAAGAGATCCATATTTATGCCTATTCCAAAGAAAGGTTATCCAACAGAATGTGGAAATTATTGAACAACATCATTAATATCACACGCAAGTAAAATTTTGCTGAAGATCATTCAAAAGTGGATGTGGCAGTACATCGACAGGGAAATGGCAGAAATTCAAGCCAGATCTAGAAGAGGATGTGGAACAAAGGATATCATTGCTGATGTCAGATGGCTCCTGGCTGAAAGCAGGGAATAACAGAAAGATGCTTACTTGTGTTTTATTGGCTATCAAAGGCATTTGACTGTGGATTATAATAAATTATGGATAACATTGCAAAGAATGGAAATCCTTAATTGTGCTCATGAGGAATCTGTACATAGATCAAGAGGTAGTTGTTTGAACAGAACAAAGGGATACTGTATCATTTAAAGACAGGAAAGGTGTGAGTCAGGGTTGTATCCTTTCACAATACTTATTCACTCTGAATGCTGAGCAAATAATCCAAGAAGCTAGACTATATGAAGAATAACGCAGTATCAGGATTGGAGGAAGACTCATTAACAACCTGCATTATACAGATGACACAACCTTGCTTGCTGAAAGTGAAAAGGACTTGAAGCATTTACTTATGAAGATCCAAGATTACAGCCTTCAGTATGGATTACACCTCAACATAAAGAAAACAAAAGTCCTCACAGCTGGACCAATAAGCAACATCATGATAAATGGAGAAAAGACTGAAGCTATCAAGGAATTCATTTTACTTGGATCCATAATCAACATCATGCTTGGTTAAATAGAGGGTCAGCAGAAAAGAGGAACAAGATGGGTCGACAAAGTGGCTGCAACAATGGGCTCAAGCATAACCACAACTGTGAGGATGGCACAGGACCGGGCAGTGTTTTGTTTTGTACATAGGGTCACTATGAGTTGGAACCTACTCAATGGCACCTAACAACAACAACGGACAAGGATACTTTGGTACACCAGAATCAGAAAATTTAATCACTTTGTTCTGAACCACCTAAATTACAAAGTTTGACCACGATTTAGTTTGAATAAGACCTAAAATCATCTTGTTTATGAAATAGTTTTGTTGTCATTGTTTCTGTCAAGATACCTGCTGAATTCTACAAAAGTTTCTATGTTTCTAATACAGTCAGTGCTGGGTCTTCATGAAAAGAAATAGTTTCATTTGGTGTGTAAGTGAAAAACAGTATAATGGGGCTATAAAATAGCCTAGGGGTACAAAATATCAGTGAATCTATTGTGGTAATTCAAAACTTAGTGGATTCAGTTGGAAATAAACTGATATCTTGGTATTTCCTCACATAAGCTTTCAGCTACTGCAGGACATTCTATAAATCAATATGGTTATACACCTAGTATCTGTCTCTTCTACCTCAACACATACAGTAATCATTAGTGATCATGCTGTGCTCTATTTTCACTCATCTAAAACCAAGCCAACAAAATAAACCTGGGTTTTTCTCAAGTTACAGCTTAAACACGTAAGAAATCCTTACACTGGATGTGTGTCTGGATAATCAGACCACTGCCACTCTCCTGTAATTTAAAACTCATGAATCAAAATGTAAAATTTGGTCATCAGCATCCTCCTTAGCAATTAAAGACCACTCAGACCTTCAAATTACATACACAGAAGCTTAGGATCGATTTCCCATTTACTCACACTTTTCTTTTCCAAGTTGAAATGATTTTATTAACTGCTAACTTGCATAGCTCTGTTCCTTATCCTGCATTTGAAGGCTTGGGCATCCTCACAGATGACTTACAAATCAGAAGTGAAGAAATTGCTCTATTCTTATCAAAGAATAAGAAGAGTAGCAGCTGGAACCTTATTGTTAATCTAAGTATTTTTAGTTAAGTATAAGGCTCTAACCTGCCTCAAACCAAACGAAACCCATTGCCATCGAGCCCATTCTGACTCATCACAACCCTATATGACAGAGTAGAATTACCCCATAGGGTTTCCAAGGCTGTAATCTTTACAGATAAGCGGCTTTTGGCTGCTATCCAAAAGGTCAGCAGTTTGAATGCACCCGCCGCTCCTTAGAAACCCTATGGGGCAGTTCTACTCTGTCTGTCCTATACAGTTGCTATGAGTTGGAATCAGCTTGATGGCAAAGGGTTTGGTTTTGGTTTGTTTAATCTTTACAGAAGCAGACTGCCACATCTTTCTCCTGCAGAGCACCTGACGTGTTTGACCCGCAGACCTTTTGGTTAGCAGCCGAACGCTTAACCCGTGCATCTCTGGAGCCCTTTAACCAGCCTTAAACCCTTAAAACCAAACGCACTGCTGTCAAGTTGATTCCGACTCATATCGACCCTATAGGACAGGGTAGAACTGCTCCATGGGGTTTCCAAGGCTGTAAATCTTTATGGAAGCTGACTGTCACATCTGTCTCCTGAGGAGCATCTGATGGGTTCCAGCTGACAGGGATAATTTGGTTGTAAAGAGCTGAAATCCACTGAGAGAAATTCAAAGTGGGCTATTATATAAGCATAGGGGAATTTTAAGAAATCTAAATAAAGGAAATATACCTAGGCATCATAACCAAACCAAACCTGTTGCTATCGAGTCAATTCTGACTCATAGAGATCCTATAGGACAGGGTAGAACTGCCCCATAGAGATTTAAAGGAGCGCCTGGTGGATTTTGAACTGCCAACCTTTTGGTTAGTAGCTGTAGCACTTAACCATACGCTACCAGGGTTTCACAGCATCTGAATACTAGAAAATTGTTCTCTGTCTCTTTCTCTCTTCCCTCCTTCCTCTCCTTCCTTTCTTCCAACATCTCTGCTCCTCCAGTTCAACTTCTTTCTTTTGTCTTCACAGTCAAGGTTCTCTTTCTCTCACCTGTTTGTAGATGCTCTATCACAACCAACACGAAGTGCTAAACTGAGTTTTAAGATTACATGAGAGCTTCTAGTTTGACACACCAAACCTAACTAATTTAGTCTCAAGCTCAGTCCCAAATTTCTGAAAAGAGAATGGAATTACTCCAAATTGGGTCAGAAATCCATAGCTGTTCTAATTATCCCTAATTGAGAGTGGAGGCAGGGTTACTGTTGTAGGCTCTTCCTCCAAGGTTTGGACAAGTCGTATGCTCTAGGAAAGTGTGGCCTGGGGGGAAATCACTTGCATTTCCAATATATATCCCTTGCATTTCTAGAATAACGATTTAACTAATTATTAAGTATCTGCTATATGTCAGGCATCTGTTTTATTATATTTATTTAACATCATTTTCACAATAATCTTGTGATATTGTATTATGTCAGTGTATTGCAATTCAGATATCGGAACTCAGAGATTTTAAATTAATTCTTTGAGAGGACATGTCTATGACAGAATGGGGACATAGTCAAAAATGAAAATTTTTTCTTCTTGTTTATTTTTGTAAAAATTCTAAACTTTTTTCCTATTTTCTTTTATTTTTCTCCCCTATAATTCTGACTATATTCCATGTCAAGAGACATCAATTTTTTTTCTTTCTTTGGTATTAAAAAAAAAAAATTAGTATTTTTTCATTTATCAAGGGTTCCTATATAGTATTCATTTGACTTTGGCTGACACATTTATTCTCTGCCTTCTTATTTGGCACACTTTTTGCTCATGATGATGTTCCTACAGTGGTGGGCCAGGTATCTTTCCACAGTGCTGCAGTTCCTGATTGGAAACAAAGCTCTTCATAGGGTGACCAAGTTTTGGTTTGGCCCAGACTGTCCTAATTCATGCTTTTGTTCTGATGTCCCATCCAATTAAAAATTTATCTGAATATTTTAATTATTTTTAACAAAGCATTATTAACAATTGCATTAAAACAAGCCAGAATGGTTCTTATAGACCTGTATTTTATAGCTCCACCATTGGCCATGGTCTAGCTTTGTAGAATTTAAAATGCAAGTGCAGGGAAGTAAGTGTTCTCTAACATATGGCTAAATCTGAAATACTGTACAACCAGCAATAACTTCTTTCTCATTTGCTGAGTATTCCCAGATATAGTGACTGACACCCAATTTCAGGGTCAACATGAAGGGCATTTGCTGATAAAGCAGTTTGGGAGAAGAGTGGTTAGCTAACAATTTCTTGTTTTGAGTAGTGGTAGAATTATTTGATATTGCTGCTCCTGCAGCCAATGGGCATAAAAGTCAGTGATCCATAATCCATGCCATGACCTAGGAAATGCAAGGAACTGTCAGGATCCCAGCTTTGCGGGTCAATGGAAAACTGAGTAATTAGAAGCTCAGTGTAGCCAAAATACATGCCAGAGATAGAGGCTGATCAGCCCTCCATAGGGCAGGTAGAAAGTCGTTCAAAAGCTCTAGTTAGGGTACTTTTGTCATTTGTTGTACAGGGTTTATCTAAATTCATGTATGTATTTTTTTTCCTTTGCTATTACTTTGTTTTGGAGCCCTGGTGGCACAGTGGTTAAGAGCTCAAGCTGCTAACCAAAAGGTAGGCAATTTGAATCCACCAGCTGCTCCATGGAAATCCTGTGGGCAGTTGTACTCTGTCCTATAGGGTCACTATGAGTTGGAATTGACTCAACAGCAAAGGTTTTTTTAAAATTATTACTACTTCTTTTATTTTGTTCTAATTGTAGCAATGAGCTATCAAGCAAAATGGTATTTGTAAAGAAAAAATAATAAATCTCCATATCTTATATATCAGTGAACCTGCAACTAGTACAAAATGTCTAATGATATCTAGTATCCCCCATGGTGGGGGGCAGTGTGCTATCACTCACTGACCATATAAAAACCAGAAGACAAAAAGCTATTGACAGAGCAGCATCTACTTCCACAGTTACCAGTTATCGAAGAAGATAATGTCTGGGGATGATAACTTAACAGGAGTAGCTGCAGAAGATATGTTTATAGATCACTCTGTGAAGCCTGATTTTTCACCTTCATCAAGTGGCTACTTTAATAAAATAATTTTGCTCAATTTTGATTCCAAGTTGGATTTTTTTTTTTTTTTTTGTGCATGAAGGAAAAATGAAACCAGAACCACTAATGTGTTGGTTTCATTAGCAGCAGAAGAATTTCCTAATTAGTTAAATTATGTCAGTTTTAGACCACTGTCATCAGATGCTTCAAATAAAAACTTAATCTCAATAATCATTATTTCTAAATCCAATTCATGGAATCAGAGTGGTTTTAGAAGTTTATTTTGTTGAATGTTAAGCATCTGACATTATTCTAATGTCAGATAATAAGTTCAACTTTAATGATTAAATTGTTTGTTTTGTGGTGCTCATATGAAAACAAATTTTGTTGGAGTACTGTGTCATAGTAAAGAGAATTTCCTTACTATGTTCAGAAATTTAAGGATCACAAGTGTACTAGAATTTTGTTGTGGTAAACACAGATCCAAACAAGTTGCAATATTATTTTTTATGGATCAAAATAGAAGCTATGATTAGCACATTAAGGGTAACAGAATTTTTTTTTTTTGTGTGTGTGTGTGTTGAGGCTGATATTGGAAAACAATAGGAAAAATTACCGTTTTTAATATGGTAGTATGTGTTCTTTGTCTTTATTGCTTATAATCAATAAGCTGTTAGAAATATTTGCGCCATTGAAGGATTACTTTGTAAACACCCTAAATGTTCTACAATGATGGCATTGAACTTTTTATAAGTCTTATGAATTTTGTTTGTATTTTCTGTTCAAAGTCTGTTAGAAATCTTTAATATTAAAAATATTCAATAAAGGAGACACAAAAATCTTTGGAAAAAAAGATTATTGAAATCAGATTTTCAAACAGGAAGATGAAATATAACACCATAAAACTTGAATAAAATCAATGACTATCACTCAAATAGTATATAAAATTAAATTTTAAAATTCTATAATTATGCTTTAGAATATTTTTATCTGTGATAAATGTCTTTCTGATAGAGATCACATTTTTAATTGGTTGTAGTTATATTCTGTGCTAAAATGGAATAAAATTAAATAAGCCTTACATTTCACAGCCTCTAAATTTGACAAAACATTCAAAGCAATCACAAATACAGCCACTCATCACTTATCAACATGGTTAGGTTCCAAAGACCAGGTTGTTGTGCAAAAATCAGCAATATGTGAAAATGGAAGATGACCACATCAGATCACAAAATGGAGGATGACTGCATCATTACATAACAGCAGATTACATCATTACATAACTGACAAATTACATCATTACATAACTGTCAAACCACTGAGAATCACGGCCCAACCAAGTTGACACATTAACATTAACCATCACAGCCAGCTCTACTCTCCCCTCACACCTCAGAGTTCTTTCCTGCCAGGTGTACATCATTAATGTGCAAAATAGTCAGAAAGTAGATTTTTTACTGTTGTAGTAAATGCAAAACACTGGATAACAAGATAGTCGGTAAGTGAGAAGTAGGTATAAAGACAACCTATTTTGAATTATTTTTGTAAAAATATTTTTTGAAGATGACACTCAGAATTTTAGAAAAAAAAGAGAAGAACTTACCAGTGAAAATATTTAGACTGAAATATTTAGATATTTTAAAAAAAGAATTAGAACTGACAGTATCCTCCTGAACTACTCTGAGTATACAAGGTACCTCAACATCTTCAGAGAGCATATTTTCATATTCTTTCATTTAAAAATATTGTCATTTATAAAACAAATTACAGTTCTCAATAATTTAAAATGTATTAATCAATACATGCCATTGGAAAAAATTTAGAGGCAATTTTTTAAAAAACAATTAAAACTAATAAGATTATCTTAAAAATATTTTCTTTGGGAAAAGTAACAGTGATATATTATTAGAGACAGAAATAATACAAAACAACTTAAAGTACATACATATGTACCAAAGATACTTACTTTTATTTATGTAATTTTAAATGCTCAGATAATAAATTCAAATACTATTTGGCAAAAAGGTAAACAGATATACATTATTTTTATTTTTAAGAATAATTATAATTTTGAATAGAAGCATTTTTGGGGCCAACAATAAATTAAATCTATTTGCTGGCTAATAAGTAATTGAGAAATAATTTAAGTAATTTTCATACTTTTTTCATTCTCAAAGTTATTCTAGTTTGGGATAACAAATCATATGATAGTCCAAGCTACTAAGAGAATGGTTACAATTAGTTATCTCTTAGCCTGAGTCATCATCCCTGGGTGTATTCTAAGGAGACACACAATTCCTTAAAAATAAAATATATCAAGGAAGTACAGAAGTTTGCTGTCTTGAGTTAAGCTTTTTAAATTTTTTTAAAGGAGACTATAAAGAAATAAAACCTCAGGTTATGATATAGTACTATCGTTCAACAAACCCGGGTCTCCATGGAGTCCTACAGGTTCAGCTAAGAGAAATAAACCTGGTAATTGGAAGGTCTGAAGAATCCTGGTTTTACATTCTAGTTGAGAAGCTGATCCTCCTTGGACTTTTTCTTATTTACCTGAATTCCCCAGAAGCTATACACATAAGAGAAGGGATGACAGAAGAGACTTAAGTTATGATAATGGTTTTAAAAAATGATTACGAAAAGACAGGGTTCAGGAGAGGATTATAACATATGTAAAACTAACATATTCTATCTTTTATAAATGCAGAACATCTTAGCAGTTCTGACACTTATGCAGTCAAGATGCTGTTACATTTCTTTGAACTCTCCTAATTTGGGTTTGAAGCAACCTATTTGTTTAAAATGTTTAATAACTTACGCACTAATTGCTTGTTTAAACCCACACTGACTGGCAAGCTTTCTGTTACTACCAATAAAATATAGATCACCCTGAATATTTATGCATAATTTGCTTGTGAGTGACATTTATGATTAACACGAACTTAATTTGTTAGTGAAATAAAATTTTAAAAAATGTCTTCAACTGAAATGATTAGCGGAGGTCATTAATCAAAGAAGTTCCTTTTGTTCTTAATTTTACGCCAAAAGAATAAAAAAAGACACAAAGAAAAGAGTATTTAGTTAATCTTGGGCTTTCATTAAAAAGACTTAATTTTCAATGAGTCAGATTATTTCAGAGCCTAAGCTACTGTGGAGTTAGACATTTTACAAGACTTCCTTAACGCTTTCATATCACGAGATTACATATGCTTCTGTTTTGCTAAATTCACTCTTTCATCTTCAGACCTGTATTTTGGGCTTTGTGTATTTTTAAGGAATATAAGTTTTTAATTCTATTGTCCCTTGCAAATTCTAGGAGAAGGCATTAATTTCATGTTAAACAAACTGAAATTTAGCTCATTTGTCTTTAATAAACTGATGAAAGTCGGGCTTATCCACTGAAAAATACTCAGACCTCATTATCCAGCCTAGTTTCTTAGCCTTTTGGATCAGGCCATATTGTTCAATACAAATCAGATGGTCTATTAACCAGAAAAACCTGTTGCCGTCAAGTCAATTCCGACTCATAGCCACCCTATAGGAGGGAGTAGAACCGACCCATAACGCTTCCAGGGAGAAGCTGGTGGATTTGAACTGCCGACCTTTATGGTTAGCAGCCAAGCTCTTAACTACTACGACACCAGGGCCCCATTGATCCTGAAATTAAAATTGTGAATTAGGTGATTTATATGGCTAGATTGCATTTACTTACCCTGAATTTCTCTCTGCCTCTTGTTTGCCTGGGTACCTGTGTGGTGCAAACCGTTAAGCATACTACTGGTGGAAGGTTGGAGGTTCGAACACAATCAGCGGTCCTGTGGAAGACAGGCCTGGCAATCTGCTTCCGGAAGGTCACAACCTTGAAAACCCTATATAACAATTTTACTCTACACCCAACGGGTAACCATGAGTCAGAATCCACTTAACAGTAACTAAGGACAACTTTTTTCCTGAATAACTCTAGGCTAGATTTTTCCAGTTATGATAGAGTTTTCTGATAACGTCTCAACTACTATGTTCTCTTTGTTGAACTCTAGTGGCAGTGGCAAGACAATCATTTTAGAATCTCTGAAATGCTGAGAAACTTTCTACGTTCTACCCTGATTTTAAAAGTAAGGTCCTATCTTTACTGATCAAATGTTTCTTCATCATTTTAGATTAGACATTTGTGTTTGTTTGTTTTTTTTTCTTCCAGTTTCTTTTGTTGGATTTTTGTTTTATACCCCCTGGGTGAATTCCTAGGGCAGATTTGCTAAGGTGTCATATGGTTAGAAATCTTAGCATTGAGTTTTGTTTACCTCCCCCTCTCAGCACCAGGGTGTATGCCAGGCAATTTTCCTTGCAGTAGTTTAAGAAATTGGATTTATCTTTAGTTCATCCTTATACTATGTGTTATCTTTCTTTGGAATTCTATCTTTTTTGGGTAGGAGGAGGATTTTTCTAACTCGGGCAAGCCCTAAACGTTTTTTCCTACCCTTTATGCTCTGTGAGACTCTAAAACCAAAGTTCAAATTTCATCTCAAGGTGAAGGTCAGTTTTAGTGCTGTTCTCACTTCTAATTTCCTGCTTTTTCTTCATTTGGACCTTTAAGCATTACTCATTTCCTAGCCCACTGATGCTTTAAATGGATATAATTTAACCAAAATTTTAGCTGTTTATGCTCACTTGAATAGTCAGGAATCAGTCAGGACATCTGATAAGCCATAATGCTGGAAAGAGAGTAAGTACTCTTTGATTTATGATTTCTACTGTTTTAGCAAATTCTGCTCTTGATAATTTATTCTTTTCCTCTTGCCAGACATATGTATCCTGTTGTTATTACAGATTAATAATATGAATATTGAAAGAGTTATGTATTACTGCATATTAACTTATAATAGCTTGTGGGTACTCATAATAATATTAATCGGCAGGGGCTTCGATTCCTAACATCCTAAGAATAGAATTAGGACAGTAAAGGACTTAGGTGAATCACATTTTGACAACTAGTAAAAGTTACAGAAAAATAGTGCCTAGAGAAAAAAAAAAATAGCAAGACAAAGTGAAATTACAAATGAAAAGACATGACTCCATTTGGACACAGGAGAATAACCTACAAAATGTGAAGTGGGTGTGTGATAGAAGTGTTCAACATAGTTTGGGTTAAATGTTATTATTTGGGGAATGTTTAGCTGAACCTACAATCTCTCATTTGTGAATAAACCAACACTGTTAAGAAGACAACTATATTAGGAGAAAATAAAATTTGCATAAATTAAATGTTTGAAATATATGCTAACACACTGACATATTTGTTCTGTTAGGAATATATATGTTGTACTGTTGAAGAAAGACTAATTGCAGTTGCCCAAAAGGATAGTTTATGCTATTCTTGGAAAAGAAAATGTATTGAAAAAAGGAGGTATTTATAGGGTGAATAGCTTTTCATTGTGCCTTATATTGCAGCTATATTTTTATGTCTAATGTCTGAAACATAAATTACTTTGCTCCAGTAATAATTAGCCTCTTAAAAATAACAGTATTTTATTAACCATAAACTATTAAATTATTAACTTGCGTAGCCTATAGTAAGTAGTATAAATGGTTGGGTGACCAGCAATAAATTTTTAACAACCAACCAAATATAGTGATAATTTCAGATGGACTGGTATTTTAAAACTATGGTTTTTCCATTAAAAAGAGTTGCCATAATAATCTAGAAAAAGCATGATGCTTTTTGGGAAATAGTGTAAAATGCATAAATTAGTCAATTTTAAAGGTGATATATTTTAAGGAGCCCTGGTGATGTAATGGATAAGCATTCTATTGCTAACTGAAAGATTAGTAGTTGGAACCCAGCCAGTAGCTCCTTAGGAAAAAGACCTGGCCATCTGCTTTCATAAAGATTACAGTGAAAAAAACCTTATGGGACAGTTCTACTCTGGCACATGGGGTCTCTATGAGTTGGAATCGATGGCACCCAACAAAAACAGCAACATATTTTAATTCAAGTTGTGAAAATATTGCTAATATACTAGAATGAAGGAGGTCAAAATTTTAACATATATGAACATGAGCATTTTGAAATAAAAGTCATGTTACATTGGATAGAAAACCTATTATACCACAGAAGAAAGAAATGGACAGTACGTACTTAGTATATTCAAGATAAATTCTTGATATTGCTTAGCATATTTAAGATGATCAGTCCTGAATTGGAACCATTTGTTCAACTACCCATGTGAAAGGGGCAATGGTGTAGCAGTACATGTCTTAGGATACCTCAACGAGCTTTCCAAGGCGACTTCCAATTTTCTGGTTCAGGTATTCCTAGCTTACAATAACTAAATGTGATATTTTACTAAATGTATTCTTTAATTCAGGACTTTGTATATAAGAGAAACCACAATAGTGCTGTGGAAGGGGTACATGTAAACCTATTTTCAGTTAAGTTTGACTTTGAGGCAAAATTAATTAATTCTAACACACATATGGAAACCCTAGTGGCATAGTGGTTAAGAGCTATGGCCGCTAACTACAAGGTTGGCAGTTTGAATTCACCAGGCAATCCTTGGAAATTCTATGGGACAGTTCTACTCTGTCCTACAGGGTTGCTATGAGTCGGAATCAACTTGACGGCAATGGTTTTTTTTTTTTTTTTTTTTTTTTTAATGCACATATGCCATTATACTGAGACTGGTGTCTTTCTAATTACGGTTTGAGCCTTCTTTTTTTACAATCAGCTTTTCTCCTGATTCACATCCCTCGCGGGTTCTTGGTGAGTGATTGCAGAAGTTTGCACATTTTGTCTACATTTTTTTTTTCAGTATGAAATTAGTACTGAGGGTGTGTTACTATTACTTGCCATAATTGCGTTACTCATTTATACCTTCTACATATTTTTGCATTCCTTTACTTGTGTTAGATTTGACTTCCTTCTTTCTTTCCACCTTCCTTCTTTCTTACTTTCTTCCATTCTTTTATGTATTCATTAAATATTTATGGAGCCTTGAAAACCCTATGGAGCAATTCTGCTCTGCATACATAAGGTGACCATAAGTTGGAATCGACTGGATGGCAAGTAACAACACCACTCTCTATTTAAAAAATTTGCTAAGAACTAGGGATTTTGTGATGAATATGTTATATAGTAATTCTCATACTGAGTTTATAGTGTACAATGACAATAATTACACAACAGTTTTTTAAGTGCTCTGAGGGTGTAGATATAGAGTGATAAGAGAATATAAAAAGGGTACTCAAGTCTGTGAAAGATTGAAGGTCAAAGATGGATTTTTGTGAGAGTTAACTTAGAATCTGCTTATCCAAGGTTAAACTGGATTTAGATAAGCAGCATTTGAAGGTGTGAGTGTGGGAGGAAGGGTGAATAGGGTGACGTTGGTTGCGAATCACTTACGTAACAGAAAGCAAAATGAGAAGAGAAGAGTGGGAAGGTGCTTCAGCAGGAGCTATAGTGGTATTTTTACTTCAGGGAATGGAGTGGAGAAGGAATAGGCTTAGCTTCTATGGATTTATGTTTTGGATGGGAATCAAGGATGGCATACATCTAAAGGATGATTAGTGAGCCTCTAGGCTTCTAATTCAAAGTGTCCCAGGTTTTGTAAATAATATGATGGATTAAAGCATTTTGGGAGGTTTCATTTTTGGGTCTTCATTAGAGTTCTGAGGGACTCATCCCAAATTGGCAAAAGATTAGATGAGTCAGTTCTTAGAACAAAGGATCACTAGTAGTGTCTAAAGCAGGTTCCAAACATTAACTAACACCTCTCTGGAATATTTCAACTCTGGGATATATTGATACTTTGTATTCTGCTGTCTAAGGAGATGTCTTAATCTTTTTATAAAGTATTTTCAAATTATTTTCCTGGCTTCATTTGGATCAACTGAATGGATTGACAATTGATTATAAAATGTAAATTCTTCCTTTTGTTCGTATAACTAAATAGTTTTGTAAATTCTTATTTTTAAAAAATTTATTTACCAAATAAGTTATTTCAAATCTTACAATTATCTACTAAGTAAGCTATTTAAAACTCTAAATAAGTTATTTGTGAACTAAATGTAGCAAGTTCTAAGAACTTGTTGAGGACTCCATTTCAGTATTCTACTATAAAGTCAAGCTTTGAATTTTAGTTGCTGTGTTCTTCCTGTTTATTATGGATTACTGTGCGTCATTCCCTTTTGATAAAACATCACTCAGAAGGAGTTAGGACTAGGACCCACCTGACTCTAGCTTGACTTTGTTTGAGCCAACTGATAACAACAACAACAACAAAAACCTATTTCCTCAAACAAGGTCACATTCACAGATATAGGGGTTAGCACTTCAACTTATCTTTTTAGAGCACAGAATTCAATCCGTAACAAATATTTATTGGGTTATTTAGTTGAGAAGCATCCTCACAGAATGAAAGAAACAGGATAAACAGGGTATGAGGGCCTGAAAGAATATTCCATTGCAACTGGTAGTCTATTTCTAGCTCTTCCTAACCTCCGTTTCCCTATGTTTATCAAGGCTCTCCATGGAGCAGGAAACAGAGGCACTGACAACTTTAGGCCTACACCTTTGGCTTTGTAGTGCATGATGAAGAGAGAGATTCCTCCTCTTATTCTGTAATTTGGGGGGAAACACCAGTTAGCCTAGCTGGCAGTGCATGCCCTGCTTTGTGATCCACAGCCCCATGAGCACCACTGTGAGAGGGAAAGAAATTCCCAAGGTTTGGTGACAGTAGGAAAAAAAGGGAAGGAAAAGCTAGCAAGATTTAGGAAAAAAACCAATAGCTGCGACAGTCCTGGCTGTTTATTTTTGCTGTTGTTGTTATGTGCTGTCAAGTCGGTTCCAATTCATAGGAACCGTATGTACAACAGAAGGAAACACTGCCCAGTCCTGCACCATCCTCACAATCATTGTTATGCTTTAGCCTATTGTTGCAGCCACTGTGTCAATTCACCCCCTTGAGGGTCTTCCTCTTTTTCACTGACCCTCTACTTTACCAAGCATGATGGTCTTCTCCAGGGACTGATTCCTCCTGATAACGTGTCCAAAGTACATGAGATGAAGTCTCGCATCCTCGCTTCTAAGGAGCATTCTGGCTGTATTCCCTCCAAGATAAATTTGTTCGTTCTTTTGGCAGTCCATGGTATATTCAACATTCTTCGACAACACGATAACTCAAAGATGTCTATTCTTCTTTGGTTTTCCTTATTCATTGTCCAGCGTTTGCATGCATATGAGGCGATTGAAAACACCATGGCTTGGGTCAGGTGCACCTTAGACCTTAAAGTGATGTCTTTGCTTTTTAATACTTTAAAGAGGTTTTTTGCAGTAGATTTGCCCACTGCAATGTGTTGTCTGATTTTTTGACTGTTTATTACTCTATCTTTATTACCCTATCTTTTATAGATTGAATTATGTTCCCTAAAACATGTGTTGTAAATTTTAAGCTCTCTGCTCGCGGTGGTTAAAGAGCTTGGCTGCTAACCAAAAGGACGGCAGTCTGAATCCACCAGCTGCTCCTTGGAAATCCTATGGGCCAGTTCTACTCTTTCCTATAGGGTCGCTGTAAGTTGGAAACAACTGGATGACAATGAGGTTTTTTTTTTGGTTGCCTGTGGTTATAATCGCATTTGGGAATGGGTTTTCTTTGTTATATTAATGAGGCAGGATTAGTGTAAAGTGTGTTTTGAGTTGATCTCTTTTGAGATAGAAAAGAGATTGAACAAACAAGTAAGAAAGCAGAGATGGGGTTGTGGGGGGGAATAAATGTTGAGCCACATGAAGATTGCCCAGGAGCGGAAGCTCAGAAGATACAAGGACCTTTCTCCAGAACAGACAGAGAAAGCCTTCCCCTAGAGGTGGCACCGTGAATTTGGAGTTCTAACCTCCTAAATGGTGAGAAAAAAAATAAATTTCTGTTTGTTAAAGCTACCCATTTGTGGTATTTCTGTTATAGCATCAGTAGGTAACTAAGATACTATCTTTAATGAAGTTATCCTAAAATTTATTATTTCTCTTTTTAATGCCCTTAGGTAACAAAATAGAAATGTATACTTTATGTTGTTTCCCTAAATGGTTTCAGAATGTTATTGGCTCATTAAATGCAGCTTTCTAGGCCCTCTAATTTGTGTGACACTCCCCCCATCCCTCACCCCAGCCTCCCAGTGGGTGTTTTCAGATTGCTATCTGTAGTAAATGGCCCCTAAGGCTCTAAGGTCTGTATTCTCCAAGAGCACCGGTGGCTATTCTGGCTGCACGAGCACTGCATTTAAGAATCACTGCCATGTTCTATCCAACCTCTGACCCGAATTTTACTCTCTGTACTGCTTGAGGACGTATGAATCTGAGGATTGTGGATAGGCTTGTGTCTTAAGTAGGAGTGTGTAGTGGGAAAATCATTCCAAGGATGGCACTTGAAGGACTGTTCTACAAAACATAAATGGATCTTCTCTCTATTTACCTTTATAATGGTCCCCTCTGATGCTATCTGACTTGGGACCGTGGACTTTGCAATTGATGGCAATGTGGAAATACTTTGCAATTGAAGGCAATTAGGAAATACTTTAGCTGTTTTAGTCCCATCAAAAACAACAACAAACAAAAAGCAAACCAGTTGCCTTTGAGATGATTCTGATTCATGACAACCCCATGTATTGCAGAGCAGAACAGAACTGTGCTCCATAGGATATCTGAAGTTGTGATCTTTCAGAAGCAGATCGCCAGAGCTTTCCTCTGAGTCTCCTCTGGGCGAGTTTGATCTGCCAGACTTTCAGTTAGTAGTCACGCTGCAGCATGATGGATCACTTTATATAGCCTTTCTTGCCATGGTCTTGTGGCTCCTGCCCAAAAGATTGGGTGACATTGTGCAAATAGGGTAATTGCTGCCTACAAAGGGGATTGGCTTTGCCGTCTTGCTAAGCTTGAAATGTGCAGAGGTGATTAAGGAGAGGATCCTACCACCACCAAGAAAGGAGAGCCAAGAGTGGAGCGTGTCCTTTGGACCCGGGATTCCTGCGCTGAGAAGCTCCTGGAACCAGGAGACTGAGAGAGAGTGAGCTGTAATACTGAAGACAGCGAGAAATGGTGGCAGAGAAATGGTAGCAGGAGAGATTAGCAGGAGTCAGCACGGTGGGCTTCTCAGTCCACAGAGCGAGAAAGTTGAGTGCCTTTGGGTAGGAGGCTTACTGGTAGAATTGGATGCCTCTGGGCACTTGGTGGTGCTAGGTTTGCTGGCCCATGGAGCTAAAGCTGAGCGCCTTTGGGCCAAGGCCTACTGGTGGAGGGGGGTGCCTCTGAGCACTTATTGGCAGAGCTAAAAGAGCTTTGTAACACTTGCCCAAATAGAGCAGAAGCCGAGGGCCAGAGAGGTGTGCCTGTGAGCACATCTGGGAAGAAGCTGTCCTGATGGAAGAACTGTATCCTGAGCGTTCCTGAACCTAAATTGTAACCGGTTACTTCCCTAATAAATCGTGAGTATTGTCTGTCAGTTCTGTGTGACCATTGCAATGAATTATAGAATCCAGCAGAGAAGTAGAGAGTACCATGGGAAGGATGGTTGGTGTCAGAATTGGTAAAGATGGTGGAGAAAGGAGGCATATCTGACCTCCACCTTATAGGAATCAGTCTTGGGCTGTTGATCCTGATTCTCCATCCCCCTCATAAAGTTAGAGGAGGTCAGACACAGCCCCTAAGCTGTTTTTACACACTTGTGTGACTATTTGTACCACCCAGGAACGTCTTTTTTCCCGCAAATATCTGTAATAGTTGCATTTGACTGCAGGCTAGATGCAATGGTGTAATTTCATAAATAAAATCCTTTAGCAGCAATCTCAGTTTTAAGCCATAGAAAGAAGTCTCATAGAAATAAACTCTCAAAACTGAACTCTATCTACATTGGGTACAAATTAATTATTAATAAACAGAGTGGCTGGTTCCCTAAGCTATTGAAGATACCTGTATGTAAATTTTTTCTTTGTTATTAAATACAGTAAACCTTTACAAAGTTTAAAAATTAATATCCACAGTCAAAACCTGGTTATTACTCTGTTTATTAATCTAGATCATTATGGTCATGTCATTTTCACAGTATTACTTATCAATCATCTAATTAGCTAACAATGACTGCTTTATCAGTGCTGAAGGGTGTCAGAATTCTTCTGATTGTTCTATCCTCCTTAAATATCCCAGAGAACAACGAAGTGGTATAATTGATTGTTATGATAAATCAAACTAAGTTAAACCAAAGGTTTTTTAATCTAAAAAATAATCTAGGGATTTGGGATGAAAGCTCCATTTTGGCTTAGTATACATTTTAAAGGCTCCCTTAATACTCTGTGTCCTTTTGTATGAATAGACATAATTAACAAAGCAGTCAAAATAATCAGATCTTTGTCTCCAGCAACAAGTCCCACCTCCAAATTATGCAAATTCGTTCTGTTGTAAATGCCCTTGGTAGTTACTGGTCTATTGTAATATAGATGGATTTAAGGGCAAATTTATGCATCCCTTTAATAGTGACTTATCATAGATACAGATATTTAGATTAGAAATAACCATTCTGCAACAATGTGGTTGAAGAATTGAAGGATATAAATTGCTTCTAATAAATAAAAAACACTATTTTGCCCAAAATATGGAGGTGGTTAGTTGCAAGGAATGTTCAGTTTGAATTAAATTGTAGCAGTTTACATTTATCCATTGTATCTAGTACTCATTCTACCTGTTTTTCTTGTACTGGTTCTCTCCCAACAGTAAGCTTTGTGTTTACCTCAAAATAGATGAGTTAGTAGAATGCCAAATCTATATATAATAGTAAAACATGGAACTTTTTTTGTGAGTCACCCCAGTCATGGTTGTATTTTAATTTATTTAATGGTTAAGGGAAAACAAAGGAAATTACCATGTTCATAAAACGTATTCAGAACTGACTGCTAATTCTCCTTTTTCCACCTTATTCACAGAGGGCTGCTTAAAAAGTTTATCCAGTTCTTTAACTCACTCCTCTGTTGATAGGTCTACCTTCCTCTCCGATTGTACCTTCTTCAAATCTTTACTGAGAATCTCCATCAATTCCACCCTTACCCACAGACTCATTTTTCTTCAAAATCCATTCCTCTTCACAAACCAGCACATTCACCAGGTCTAAGATTTGCCCAGTGCAAAATGACGCATTGCAGTGGGTAAATCTGCTGCAAAAGACCTCTTTAAAGTGTTAAAAAGCACAGATGTCACCTTGAAGACTAAGGGAAGCCTGACCCAAGCCATGATGTTTTCTATTGCCTCATATGCACACGAAGGCTTGGCAATGAATAAGAAAGACTAAAGAAGGATTTATGCCTTTGAATTATTGTGTTGAGGAAGAATATTGAATATACTACAGACTAACAAAAAAACTAACAAATCTGTCTTGGAAGAAGTATAGCTAGAATGCTCCTTAGAAGCAAGGATAGTGAGACTTCGTCTCACATACTTTGGACATGTTATCAGGAGAGATCAGTCCCTGGAGAAGGACATCATGCTTGGCAAAGTAGAGGGTCAGCGAAAAAGAGGAAGACCCTCAAGGAGAGGGATTGATGCAACGGCTACAACAAGGGGCTCAAGCATAACAACGATTATGAGGCTGGAGCAGGACTGGGCAGTGTATTGCTCTGTTGCACATAAGGTTGCTATGAGTCGGAATCAACTAGATGGCACCTAACAACAACAAGAAGTCATTCAATTTAGAAAAGTGCCTAGCACCTAGACTGTAACTTCTGCACCACGTGCATATCTACATCTAAACACCTGCATCCATAGCAAGGAGCATATATTCTTGAAGACCATCTCATCTATTGAAAACTGCTGGGCCATGTATACCTGTTCCTTTACCTAGCTTTAAAAACAAACAAATAGAAGAAACATGCTTAAAATTTAATTGATTTTAAATTCATTAAATGACTTAACTAAGCTTTTAAGTAACACATTATACTTTTACCTAGTCTTTTGTCTTAGGAGGGCAAAGCAGATGGGTGGGAGATTCATTCTTCCATCAGGCTTACTTTAGACTGCTTTGTTATTCAGATAAGGAGGCCATAAGCAGGAGTGCAAAAGATATTGGTCAAAGGGAAATTAAGCTCAGTGTATTTTCCAGTAAATTCTCTATTGTCTCTAATATTAAGACTCATACAACACTAATACACAATAGTACACTAATAAATAAAATGAAATAAACCCCTTGAGAAGCTACGTAAACTCTTTCAATCATGTTTAATAAACGAATAGAAAAAGTCATTCCTCACCTTGCTCTCTAAAAGTTAGTACCAGTTACTCCAATATCTCAAGTAATCTATTTCCGATTTCAGAGAGATGTTTACGTGTAGGCAATAACTAGGTTCTTTAATGTCAAGGAGACCATAGCATTTTACTATCTGGTAAAAAACAACTACCACCTTGTTTTTCTTTACCATACTTGTTTGAATTCATTTTGCTGTTCTATGTCAAACATGAGTTGCTTAAAACTTATTTTTTGTTTTTAGAAACCAACACATGTAGCAGCAAATAAGCTTCCAATAAAATATAAATTATGTTGCCTTTATACAGAAATAAACCATTTTGCTGCCAAATCCTGTATTGTCATTATAAAGTATACACAAACATACAAAGTGAAAACAACTACCAAATAATATTAAACAAAGGGAGCGAACACTTCTTTTGCAAGCTGCTGGAAACTTCAGAGAAAACAGACTAGGACAAGGAATCTCCAGAAGCACTGATTATCCAAGCTTCACCCCAGATTTTAGCGCAGTGCTTGCAAGAAGCATTTAAGAAGAGTGTAGAATTCATTGTTAGGTTTAGCATTTTAAAGCCCTAAATAAAATTGAAACAGTTTAAAAAAAAAAAAAAAAATCAAGACCCCCCCCCCCCCCCAAGAGATCCTAGACCACATGAAACACTTGGCAGAAGGCCCCGTTTCCTATTTATTCTGGGCATACTAAAAGTTAGGCAAGGAAGGAAGAAAGGAAGCAGAGTATATGGAATTCTTTTTCTATAATCCCTAGTTCTGTTTTTTATACCAATAGATGTTATTAACTGATTCATTTTTATTTTTAAAATTATTTTTAATAAGTAGCCCTTATGCAGGATACCAAATTAAAAAAGTATAAAATTAAGTATTTTTCCCTCTCCTGTCTCCCAACATTTAGTTGCTTACATCAAAAGGTAACTAGACTTAGTGGTTTTTGTTGTCTTCTTCTGCGTGTGTGTGTTCATATACATATGTACATACAAATACATATATAAATACACGTATACAAACAAACATATAGCTATAAACAAACATTTGTATACCTGTCAGTGTGTATAGTTTTTATTTATTTTATTAAACTAGGAGCATACTATATGTATTCTTTAGGACTTGGTTTATTCGTTTAAAAATATAATTTGGGATTTTTCTACATCAGTATATGTAAAATGACTCTTCTTTATGCATTGTTTCCTTTATGTGGATGTTCCATAGAATGTTTCATATTAGTGGGCATTTTTGTTCCTTCTAAACTTTTGTGATTACAGATAATAAAAAATAAATAAATAAAGTCTTAAAGGATTTTACTGGTACACATACAGTTGTATTCATATACAAATATACCAGTATAAACTTCAAGGATCGATTCCTAGAAGTGAAATTACAAGGTCAATGTAAGAGCACTTACCTATTTTATGTTATATTAGCTTATATTCTTGCCAAGAATATATAAAAATATGCTGCACCCTCAACCACGCGGTACTTCATCAGCCTTTTTGATTTCCACCAAAATGTTTAATAAAAAATGGTATCGCACTATAGATTTGGTTTACATTCCTTTATTATAACTAAGTTCAAGAATCTTTTCATAAGTTTCAAATATATATATGTATAATTATTAAATTCAGATGATAACTGTTAACACATGTTGTTGTTGTTAGTTTCAGTCCAGTCAGTTCTGACTCATAGCAACCCTATGTACAACAGTACGAAACATTGCCCAGTCCCGCTCCATCCTCACAATCTTTGTCATGCTTGAGCCCATTGTTGCAGCCACTATGTCAATCCATCTTGTTGAGTGTCTTCCTCTTTTTTACTGACCCTCTACTTTATTGAGCATAATGTCCTTCTCTTAGGACAGGTCCCGCTTGATACCATGTCCAAAGTATGTGAAACTAAGTCTCGCCATCCTTTCTTCTAAGGAGCATTCTGGCTATACTTCTGCCAAGACAGATTTGTTCATTCTTCTGACAGTCCATGATATATTCAATATTCTTGGCTAACACCATAATTCAAAAGCATCAGTTCTTCTTCTGTCTTCCTTATACATTGTCCAGCTTTCGCGTGCGTATAATGCAATTGAAAACACCATGGCTTGGGTCAGGCTTACCTTAGTCTTTAAGGAGACATCTTTGCTTTTTAACACAGATTTGCCCAATGCATTTTGTCATTTGATTTCTTGATTGCTGCTTCCATGGGTGTTGATTGTGGATCCAGGTAAAATGAAATCCTTGACAACTTCAATCTTTTCTCCATTTATCATGATGTTGGTTATTGTTCCAGTTGTGAAGATTTTTGTTTTCTTTATGTTGGGGAGTAATCCATACTAAAGGCTGTAGTCTTGGATCTTCATCACTAAGTGCTTCAAATTCTCCTTATTTTCAGCAAGTAATGTTGTGTCATCTGCATTGCAGTCTTTAAAGAGTCTTCCTCCTTTCCTGACACCGCATTCTTCTTTGCATAGTCCAGCTTCTTGGATTAGTTACTCAGCATACTGACTGAATAAATGTGGTGAAAGGATAAAACTCTGACAAACACCTTTCCTGACTTTATACCATGCAATTCTTTTGGTACAGTGACTCTGTGTATTCCTTCCATCTTCTTTTGATGCTTCCTGAGTGGTTTAATATTTTCCCTGTAGAATCCTTCAGTATTAAACTCGAGGCTTGAGTTTTTAATTCAGTTCTTTCAGCTTGAGAAATGCCGTGTGTGTTTTTCCTTTTTGGTTTTCAGACTGCAGGTCTTCGCACATTTTATTATAATACTTTACTTTGTCTTCTCGAACAGCCTTTGAAATCTTCCTTTCAGCTCTTCTACTTCATCATTTCTTCTTTTCGTTTTAGCTATTCTACATTCAAGAGCAAGTTTCAGGGTCTTTACTGACATCCACACGTCTGCCAGTTTATCATACTGTGGTGACTTGTGTGTTGCTGTATGCTGGAAGCTATGCTACCAGTATTTCAAATACCAGCAGGGTCGCCCCTGGTGGACAGGTTGCAGCTGAGCTTCCAGACTAAGATAGACTAGGGAGAAGAACATGGTGATATACTTCTGATAAAGTTAACTAGTGAAAACCTTTTGAATAGCAGTGGAACATTGTCTGATATAGTGCTGGAAGATGAACCCCTCAGGTTGGAAGGTACTCAAAATACAACTGAAGAAGAGCTGCCTTCTCAGAGTAGACTTGACCTTAATGACGTGGATGGAGTCAAGCTTTTGGGACCTTCATTTGTTGATAAGGCACAACTTAAAATGGGAAGAAACAGCTGTAATCATCCATTAGTAATTGGAAGATGCAATGTATGAAGTATGAATCTAGGAAAATTGGAAATCATCAAAAATGAAATGGAACACATAAAGATTTATATCCTAGGCATTAGTGAGCTGAAATAGACTGGTATTGGCCATTTTGAATAGGACAATCAAAATAAAACTTATTTAAGCAAAATCAAACCCTTTGCTATTATCCTTATGAAAACTGCCAATTCTACTTTTTCAAGAGCAGAAGTCAATCAGAGTGCCTAGTGACGTCTGTGCTGGGAATGACAAATTAAAGAGGAATGATGTCACGTTCATCATCAAAAAGAATATTTTAAGATCTATCCTGAAGTACAATCCTATCATTGATAGGATAATATCTAGATGCCTGCAGGGAAGACCAGTTAATAAGACAGTTATTCAAATTTATGCATCAAGTGCTAAGGCCAAAGATGAAGAAACTGAATATTTTTACCAACTTCTGCAGTCTGAACTTGATCAAACATGCAGTCAAAATGCATTGATAAGTACTGGTGATTGGAATGGGAAAGTTGGAAACAAAGACTAAGGATCAGTAGCTGGAAAATATGGCCTTGGTGATAGAAATGATGCTGGAGGTCTCATGATAAAATTTTTGAAGACCAATGACTTCTTCATCACAAATATCTTTTTTCACCAACATGAACAGTGACTATACACGTGGACCTCTCCAGTTGGAATTCATAGGAATCAAATTGACTACATCTGTGGAAAGAGACAATAGAAAAGCTCAATATCATCAGTCAGAACAAGGCCAGGGGCTGGCTGCGGAGCAGACAGTCAATTGCATATATGCAAGGTCAAGTTGGAGCTCAAGAAAATTAGAACAAGTCAACTAGAGCCAAAACATGACCTTGAGTATATCCCACCTGAATTTAGAGACCGTCTCAAGAATAGATTTGATGCATTGAATGCTAATGACAGAAGACAAGACAAGTTGTGGAAGGACATCATACACGAAGAAAGCAAGAGGTCATTAACAACACAGGAAAGAAAGAAAAGGTCAAAATGGATGTTAACACATAAATGATAAAATATCAGCACAAGTAGAATGATCTCACTTCTCACATGAGGATATGTTCCTGTTGTGATACACTCATAGGTGGAGCCATGATCTGGAAGTTAGGATTGTGGCCCACCCACCATCTGCCTCTGAATTCTGCCTTTGAGTCTCTGGAACTATGAACTGCTGTGCTCAGAAGTTTTCCCATCCTTGAGGTTCCAGGTTGATTGGTGACAGAAGCTGTCACCTACAAGATGTCAAGGAGCACTCTGATTGACTTCTGCTCTTGAAAAAGTAGAACTGGCAGTTTTCACAAGGATACTAACAAAAGGTTTGATTTTGCTTAAATAAGTTGTATTTTTAGTGCAATAATAATGATAATGATAACATTAAGCACTTGTTCACCACTTACTATATGTCATACATAACAGTGATGCAAAGCTTTCAAACCCTCTTATTTGTATTTGCTAGCTGAAAACTGATATTAACAGTACCACCATAAAGTGATGAGAAGTAGAAATTCAGTAATTTTTTTTTTTTTCTATTTGGCAACCCAGTTTTGGTATTAGTAAGGCAATACTAAATTGGCCTGTATAGTAATTAGCCTACAATTAGAGCATAACTTGAAAATAACTAGCAACCAGTAAGGCACAAGCACTACAATAAGAATGGACAGCATTCACAGCCCTGAAGCAGAGTCTGGAGGCCACACCCACTCCATGCCAAGCACCAACTCTTTAGTTGTGGAGATAGCTGGGAAATCTAAGTGAAGACTCTCACCTAGGTGGGTGGTAGTTTATAGTCTTGGGAAAGCAGACTTTTACCAATCAGTACAAATAAGAAATCAAATGATATATTGCACTGGGCAAATCTGTTCAAAAAGACTTCTTTAAAGATCTAAAAAACAAAGATTTCAGTTTGATGATGAAGGTGTGCCTTACGCAAGCTCTGGTCTTTTCAATTGCCTCATAGGCAAGCGAGAGGTGGACAATGAAAAAAAGAAAGCTGAATAAGAATTGGTGTGTTTAAATTTTGTTGGCCAAAAATATTGAATATAGCATGGACTGCCAGAAGAACGAACAAATCAGTCTTAAAAGAAATATAACTGGAATGTCCCTTAAAAGTGAAGATGGCGAGACTTCATCTTGCTTACTCTAGACGTGTCATCAGAAAAGACCAATTGCTAGAAAAGGACATCATGTTTGGTAAATTAGAAAGTCAGCAGAAATGAGAGAAACCAATTAAACCAATTTGCCAAATTAGTTTTCATTTATTGTAATTGTTTTATTTCTCATTTTGATATTCTGTATTATAATATAAAGGAATAAATTATTATCTTAAGATACAGTTATTGATTGTTCACTATAAGAAAAACTTTCATTAAATGAGTCAAACTCAGCATAACTTTAACTACTAACTTGGATGAGAGTATCATATGCTAGAATTATCATCAACGTTTCCTTGACTGCATCTCCCACAACAGCCTGACATCTGGGGCAGGTAAAAGTAATTATGTCCAGCAAAATTTTTTCTAGTCACCAAATGGATGTCACCCTCATTTTCTCCTCCGATCCAGATGGGCAGAATCTCTTTAAAGCTAGTAGGGAGGAGCTGGGCACCCTGAGCTGATGATTCTACAGACACAAAACCAAATTCAACCAGTTGCCATAGAGTTGATTCTGACTCACAGAGACCACATGTTTTGTGGGCTAGAACTGTACTCCATAGCATTTTCAAGGCTGTGACCTTTGGAAAGCAGGTCACCAGGGCTTTTTTCTAAGGAGTCTCTGGGTGAGTTTGAACCACCAACCTTTTGAATAGTAGCTGAGCACTGAGCCATTTGTGTCACCCAGAGACTCCTTCTATAGACACAGTTAATCTGAATTTAGACTTCATTTTACTTTGTACTGACTCGGGATTTAGTTTTCTGTAGATCCTTCCACATTCTTACTCCCAGTGGTTAAGCACTTGGCTGCTAACCGAAATGATGGCAGTTCAAACCCACATGTGTCTCTGCAGGAGAAAAGACCTGGTGATTTGCTCCGGTAAAGATTACAGCCTTGGAAATCCTGTGGGGCAGTTCTCCTCTGTCCGATAGGGTCACTATGAGTCACAATCGACTGGACAGCAGACAGCAACATCCTTGTGCTAGTGTTCCTCAACTTCCCTTCTTTGGTTTCTTCTCTTCTTAGCTTATGAGCCTCAAGTATGGAGGAGTCAAACCATGCTTCATATTTGACATTCAGTGGAACCATTTTCACTTTATTTAATGTCAGTTGACATTATAGGGCTGTTTGTAGCCATTTCCCCTTCATTGTATTGGAAGTGGCTTGCTAATAGTTGCTATGGTTTGAAGCTGTTGACTGTGCCATGTTCTCCCTCCTGTTTGCTAGCTACGATAATTGTTACTACATTAAAATTTCACCTCCAATAACACTAAATCCTTCACTATTGGTCATAGTGACACAACCTGACAAATGAGAAAAGAGTTTATGAAATCATGGAAAGAATTCCCCTAATTCTGTTCATTTTGGTTCATCTTTCTTCTTCCTTCCTATTAATGAGTATATTTCTCTATTATCCCTCTCACACAGTCCAGTCATTCCGACTTTAGCCATCATCTCTAATACTTTCACTCTTAAGTAACTAGCAAATTATCACCAACCGAGATTCTCCCTCCCCCTGAAAGTTTCCAATCTTGCATCTCCCACTGCATACTATTTCCTCTTAAAAGACTTACCAAATACTAACACATACTTAAACTCAGATGCCTAGAACTGAATTAATTAATTTCCCTTTTAACTACCTCTCCTTCTTGAATTTTGTTATAGGTTTAATGAGAAGAGGAAAGGAAAAGAAAGGTGATGAGAAAATGAAAAAATGGCTTAGCCAGAGTCCCTAGGTACCAACAAACTTTAAGAGAAAATAGTTTCCATGAAAATTAACTGGGAGTTGATAGACTGTTAGGAGAATTATTGAGAGTGATATCGTGGAAGCCAGAGGTGAGAGTTACTTAATTTCAGATTATATCTACGTAAATGATGGTTGGAAAGTTCTCAAAAGAATCCATTCCAACTTAAGTTGTTATCTATTCCCAGAGAAGTAAAATTTTTATGTACCCAGAACTTTTTTCCACTTATAGCAATGTGTTGAGAGAGACTACAATAAAAGTTAGAGTCATAATACCTTTTTTGACTTATAGGCAGGACTAGTAGCTATAGGGAAAATGGGAGTAAAATACCGGCTTACCTAACAAAGGTGTTATAAAGTTATTGTAGAGCATTGCTGGAAAGATAAAGGTGACAGTTACAAGATAAACCAGTTGCCATCGAGTTGATGCTGACTCATGGTGACCCCCATGTGTGTCAGAGTAGAACTGTGCTCCATAGGGTTTTATGGCTATAACCTTGCAGAAGTAGATCACCACCAGGACTTTCTTCTGAGGTGCCTCTGGGTGGGTTTGAACCTCCAATCTTTTGGAGAGTCGCCCAGCACTTAATCATGTGTATCACCCATGAACCCTGGGTACAAAATGGTGGAACACTTTTCCTCCTTAAAATATTTCAGTCACTATCTTTCACAATCTCATTCCTCAAGCATTTACTCATCACTGACTTTTTAGAAGGTCAGATTGATGGGGCGTAGCTTTTTGTTTTCCTATCCAACTTTCCTCATACTGCCATACTAAACATAGAAATCCTCCTGAATAGGGAGTTCAGTTAGGGAACAGTGGAAATGAGCTTTTGTGTATTTGTTTATACATGTGACACTGACAAGATTCTTAGGATGAACAGTTCTATAAAAGCAATCACAATATGACTTTAAAGAAAAGAGTGGGATCTAAGCAAAGCACTGCAAAACAACTAGAAATAAGCTTTTTGTGTGTGTATGGCTTCATCTTTGTAGTGTCAGGGACAAACTGAGGTCCCAGCTGCCTTTATTCATTTAATGAATTCTGATAATTAATAGCTATTATTCATGCATTTCAGCCTTTTCACATTTAATAACAGTTCATTCCTATCAAAAATATAAAAACATGATCAGAGTGGAGTGTGTGTGGGTGTCACAATGCAAATAGTAGATTAGAAACCTGCTTATGTGCTGTCACTCGATTTCTTTCCAGCAGAGCACATTTTTTTTTTTTTTATTAGCTTTGGAAAATGAAATGCAAAACATTTCTGTATAATTTTAAGAAAGATCTGACTGGTGTCGTAGTCAAATGGCCCGTTTGTATTTTTCCTCCTGCTCATTTGTTTGGATATAATTACAGATTCTTTGCAAAACTTCAATGTCAATCCTGATTAATCTCTAATTTCTAACCATAGGCATAAGGGGTTTGGAAACTGTATCTCATATTTTATGGCTTTGGAGGGAAAATAACATGCTTCTGGTTTGGTGAATTCCTGACTATATTCCTCTTTATCTTACCCACTAGGGATAGTGGGAATAAAATGAACTTTGTTGCTAAGTTGAAGCTGAGTTCCAGCTCTTAACACCATTATAGCTAGATTTATTGGTGGGCGTGACAGTTCTTGGTTGTATAACTCCAGTGAGAAGGAAGATAAATGAGGCTACAGCACCTGCGAGACATAAAGGCAAGATTAGCCAAGAATTAAGAGCCTCTTTTAAGAGTCACAGAAACCTCTGAAAAGCCTTGCAAGAGCTAAGTATGTGAGGGGCAGCAAGGACTTCAGGAGGAGAAGTAGAAAAATGAATGCGGTATTTTTAGGTTGCTGCTTGATTTGAAATCAAATACCTACTGATAGTTAAACTATAAGAAAAGGCCCAAGTAGGACTTTAGTATGTAAGTCTTGGCACTTGCTATTGGAAGATTACCCACAGTTACCTCTTCAATATTTTTGGAAGTGCAAAAATTCTTGGCAGTGATTCATTAGCAAGTCTGTATGCACTTACATTTACTGCTTTGCACTGCTACACTTGCAATATTTTTTATAAGCTTTAAGGAGAAATACCTTTTCTATGAGAATGATCTCTATTCAAAAAATTGTATCTGAAATCTGAATTTTATGAAGTAAAACGTTTAATTCATGGGATGTCTACATTACATATAAAAATTGATCATGATCATGTATATATATTATTGCATGCCAAATTATGTTTAACATAGTACTTAGGTAAATTGAAGGCACTCATTTTTTATGAAAAATAATCATTAATCCATGTCAATGACTACTTTTTATTATTTTCAATATCAAATATTACATAGTATGAAGCAGTAGCTCTAAATATTATTAAATATTAAGAATTTCATTATTATTAAATATTTTGCTATTAAATATTATGGCAAAATTTTAAAATTCTGAATTTGTACACTGTGGGGTTAGAGTTCTGGATTGGTTACTTATTAGCTACATGACTTCTAATTCTCAATCTTGTCATCTGTATAATGAGGTTAAAAACAAATTCTTACCTAGTGTGTGATATGAAGATTAAACGTGGTAAAGTTTGTTAAAAGAAACCATACCAAACCTGTTGTCAGCAAGTCGATTCTGACTCAAAGCGGCCCTATAGGACAGAGTAGAACTGTCCCATAGGGTTTCCAAGGAGTGGCTGTTGGATTTGAACCACCAACCTTTTGGTTTGCAGCCAAGCTCTTAATCACTGTGCCACCAGGGCTCCAAAGTCTGCTAAGATCTTAAAATTGTGCCTGGAACAGAGAAAGAGCTCAACAAAAATGAGCTACTTTACCACTACCTCCAGCACTGCTACCACATCTACAACTATGAAAGTGACTACCATAGCTGCTGCTACTGCACACCCTCGGGGAGGGGAGGAACCACAGGAACTGCCACTGCCCTGGCTAGATGTGCATCTACAGGTGGGCCAAAACGTGAATAGAATGTCCTCTTCATCCTTAAAAGTGCATGGATATCTATAAGAAAATGCTAGTAGGCTAATAACTGGAAAAGAGTTAAACTGACATGACAAGAAAATTATAATGCAAAGAGGATGTTTGTTGAAACATTTGAATTTCAATTAGTTGTAGAGAATGCAAAGAGAAATAAAGAAATAAGTAATGAGCTATAGATCAGTTATTACTGTGTATAAAAAATTATAGCGAATACCTCAGAAACTTCCTTGAGTCATCCTTCAATAACTATGAATTGTTTTATGTGATTTACTGGTTTTTTGTCTTTAGGCTTTTGAATTATCTCATATGAAATCTGTGGTTAGGCTTGTCTAGTCAACTACTTTTTTTCTTTGCAAAATGAAGCATAGTAGTGCAATAGGGTGTTGCTGGATTTTGAAGATAACTTTTTGTCAATTTTCAATTGAAGCTCTAAATCTTAAATCTCCATCAATAAGACACAAACTGGTGGCATATCTGCTTGAAGAAATCTCATACAGCCATTCAAAGTTGCAGTTACCAAGTGGGAAGAGCTGCATAGAAAAAAAAAAAAAGCCTCTGACATATTATGAGTTTACGTAGAGTGAAAACAAGCAGAATACAAAACTGCACTTATTATCAAACAAAATTACACACACATAGACAGGGATATGTCAAAATACTAGCAATGGTTATGGTGGACTGGTGGCTATACAATGTATATTGTTCTTCCCATTAATAACAAACAAATTGGTATACTTCTATATATTGTTTTGCTGATAAAAATCAAAATTTTTTTTTAAAAAGAACAGAAAAAACTTAGAGATTTTAGTATAAATAATTAAAAAAAATCACTTTTAACATTTATTGGACCTTGGTTTTAGTCCCGTTCAGCTTGGCCTTAGAAAAGTCACTTTGCTTTTCTGGACCTTCTTAGATTCATGTTGCAAAGTAGGTAGTTTAGAATAAGGTTATTTCCAACATAAACACTTCATAAAGCTATGCATGTCATTTGATATATATATTTTTTCAGTCACAGGCTAACATACCTGCCATATAGGCACTCTTTAAATTAACTGTACTGATGCTGTCAACGCAGGTTTAAATTAATTGTAATTTCATATTTTATGGTATTACCAATGACAATTTGAAAGGTGAAAGAAATAATATACAAAAGCACCAAGTGTCCAAAATCTAGCAAGCTCACATTATCGAGGATTGAAATAACAGCTTTTGAGTGGTTAAGACCTATCAGGGACCTGGGACGTATCCTCCCATTAGAACTCCACAATAGTCAGTGAAGGATTTCACTTTTAACCATCCTAAAGTTGCTCTAGTGGAAGTCACAGGGGGAGCTACAGACAGACTCCTGACTGCCAGCCATCTCTCTACCAAGGGTTAAATTAGGAAAAAAACGATAACAACAAACAAAATGCTCCCTCCAGAATGACAAATTTAACAAATAGAGGCCCTTCTTGAGGATGACACAGGCTCACACCTCACTAGATAGCCTCAGTAGTGGCACATGATATGAATTTCATCCCGGCTTGCCACGCGAACAACTGTAAGCAACTAAACTGCCCTGTGTCCTCACCATTTTCTCCTCCAAGCCCACAATGACAGGCCTCATTTTTGAGCTCTCTTGAGTCACTAAAATAGATCCCAAAAAAGGATTTTATTTTGTTTTTGTTTCAAGCTTGATTTGAGGTCAGTTCAGCAGTTTTACTGGTTAGTCTTGTATTGGTTTTCTTTCCATGATCTATCTTTTCACTTAAATTTTTTGCACTGTGAAATTCAAGTTTCTCCCTATTTTTTTTATTAAGATATGATTTACATAGAGTAAAAAAATAAGGTGTTACATTGCAGTGCGATTGATTACTTTTGTGTGGCCTTTCTAGCCATGGACTTGTAACTCCCATCCAAGGATTGAGTGGGACTATGCAGATATCTTAATTGTGGCCCACCAAAGGGATTAGTCAGTTTTTCCATTCCGTAGGGACTGAATTGAGCCACTCCAGAGACGGGAAAGAGAAGATCCCACCACTATCAAGGAAGGAGAGACCAGCAGGAGAGACCCGCAAGAGACGGTGCAGTGGGCTTTCTGGCTCACAGAGAGAGAAAGCTGAGTACCTTTGGGCAGAGTCTGAGGGCCAGGGAGAAGTGTGCTTGCATGCGCAGCTGGGAAGAAGCTGTCCTGATGGAAGAACTGTATCCTTGAGTGTTCCTGAGCCTGAATTGTAACCTCTTACTTCCCTAATAAACCCGATAATCATGACTATGATCTGTGAGTTCTGTGTGGCCATTGCAATGAAGTGTTGAACCCAGCAGAAAAGTAGAGAGTGCCATGGGAGGGACGATCGGTGTCAGAATTGGTAAAGATGGTGGAGAGAGGAGGCATGTCTGATTCCCGCCTAGATACCCACTCGTAGTGACCCAATAAGGTTCTCAAGGATGTAAATCTTTTTGGACACAGACTGCTACATCTTTCTCTAGCAGAGTGGCTGGTGGGTTTGAACCACTGACCTTTGGTTAGCAGACTAGAGCTTAACCAATGTGCCAACAGGGTTCCTGCATATAGTAGATAGTTTTTAAATCAATTATGGGTGCATACACTATGTTCATTAAATACTTAAGGTCTTCTTCCAATTATTTTAAGACAGCTTTCTTTAAAAAAAATATGTAGTTATAGATTAGGAAGGTGAAAATAATATTCTCTGAATCTCAAAAATGTTCTGAAAAGTCAACGATGGTATACTTTTGCTCCATCTTAACTTCTTTCTTAGAAATTGATATTGAAAATGTCATCTCCATGGTCCATATGGCAAGTTTGATTCAGAGAGAAGTACATTTTCTCAAAATCTAAGTTTTCCTTTTTTTTCTTCTTTAGATTATGTTGTTGAACCTTAGGAATTTTCTTTTACCTTGCTCTGAACCACCTATTAGGCTGATAAAAACTCATCAACTTAAAAGTTATTTCAGTTTTGTATCAATTGGTAAAACTACAGAAGAAAATGAAAATGTAGTCACTAGATTTCAGCCAGCATTCTCTGGACAAAATAGACATTAGGAATTCCAACCAGTTTGCCTGTCTCTTATCAGAAACCTAAGGTTGTAAATTTATTTTCAAAGTAAAACATTGTAAAATTTCAACTGCATGATAATTAGTGGCATGTGCTTACACACACCTTGTCCATGTGTTATACACACCTTGTCCAGTGGATCCCCCTTGGTCATGGAGCACATGAAAACCTCTATGGCATCTACCTAGCACATTTTGATGCTGGTTTCTTGGGGCTGATTCAAAATGCAGATGTAAAATTCCTCTGTGCTTATAAATTAGCTAACTGATCTTTAGTGCAAATCAAAATTGTTTTTATTAGCTTTGACTGTAATTGCTGTGAACTAGAAAATGTTTTCAATCCTGGGGAGATTAGTGCTTTCCGTCTGAATGTCTGAAATCATTCCTTTAATTAATATCATTTATATTTACACACCTTGTTTATTTTTGCAATCATTTTAAATTTTAGCTATCTAATATTTTAAATAGAATTTTAAGAAGTTTGAGTAGAGATGTTTGTTACACTTCATGTTTTCCCTGATCATTTTGATAAAACAACTATCTTCTATACTGTTTCTATATTTACATGTGTTTCCCAAGTATTTATGCTAAAATTAATGTAAGTTTTTGGTAAGTATTTTCTATGGCAAAGATTATATTATCAGCAAGTTATCATGAAGGAGAATATAAGAATATGTTTTAACAGGATGTTTTGTTGAATTGTGTCCCTTTAATATAAACATTACACTATGCACAGTTGTAACTTCTGGTACCATTTGCATACTTATCCTGTGCCTTGTCAAGCATAGCCCTAACAACGGAGGGCACACTTACCAGACCCATTGCCGATGAGTCGATTCCGACTCACAGCGACCTTATAGGACAGAGGAGAACTGCCTCATAGGGTTTCCAAGGAGCAGCTGGTTGATTTGAACTACTGACGTTTTGGTTAGCAGCCCTAGCTCTTAACCACTGTGCCACTAGGGCAGAGTCAGCAAATTTTATTAACTCTTTCTTTCACACTCCACCCCCTTCCTGGAGAGGACAACAACAAAAATTCCAAGTCTATAGATTCACAAGCAGCTCCATATTTGTTCCCAGTACTTTGCAGCTTCTCTGCATTGGAGAGTGGGAGACAGAGAGAGAGGAACATGAAAAGAAAGGAGAGAGAGGTGGGTAGGGGAGACAAAGAGAGGTAGAGAGAGAGACTGATTTGAAAGAGGAAAGAGTTCTCATTTTGAGATTCCTAGTTCCAACAACTGTTCCAGAATCAAATTACAGAGAATGAGCCATAATATAGGTTCAGCCACCACAATGGCTCTCTGAGGGCTCTATTCACTAATGATATATGCTCATTTGTGTGCATTTTCAAGTAGCTGGCTTGAAAGGGCCCCATAACCCACCACTTCTTAGGAAATTATAGGCCAGCAATAACCCTCACCCAAGGGGTTACTTAATATGTAATAGTTTATGTAGTCATATTTGGGACATCATAAAAGGAGGGAAATGATTAGTGAAGAAGAGAGTAAAGAGGAATGAGGAAAAGCAAAATGGAGTAAATTATAATTTCCGCTGTACATAAAACCTCAAGAGGGGAAAAAAAGTGTTTTATATGGACAGCTATTCTTGAAATTCACCCATGATAATGTAAAACATTCAAAGTTTGAAAGTATACTTGCTATGTTAAAAATCAAAAACGACTAAAAACGTATTCCCTTGAAAGCAATAGGAATATGCAACCAGTGTATGAAAATTACTTAAGAAAGTGTTAGAGGCAGAATGTATGACACTGATAGATCCGTGAATTCAAACTGCAGACATTCACCTTTTTTCTTTAGCCACTAGTTGCTGAATGGCTCCAGGATTGATGGTTCTGGTTAGTGAATGGACAATTCTAAACTTGAAAGCAACAAGCAGGTGATATTTCACTCTGTCAAAATCCAGAGCTAGGATTCAGTATGAGTCATTCTGGAGTTCAGGAACATGGGGAGAGCATTTCAGTCCTCTGAATACCAGAGGTGACATTTGTGGGAAGCAGAGTCTGGTCAACAAATGGTAGGCAGCGTTTAGGAGTAAGTGGTTTTCAGGTCAACACAGAAAAATGAGGATGACAGATAAATAAAAGCAGGACAGACAGAAAAGAATGTGTCATCAGATAAATACCATGCAGAGAGAAACCCTGTTAGAATGTTAGACAAATGTCTGGGGGATGCAGTTCTGGTTGGGGGTCTACCAACGGTGAGAGATGGGGTTAATTATCATGTTGGGAACAGGTCGTGTACATAATTGCTTGTAATTATAATTAGTATTCATGGTATTCAACATTTCATTCCCATTCTTAAAGACTTTCAGTGGCTTCCATGTCTCCTTTGGTGAATTTTTGAGTGCTTACTATGTGCTAGGTAGAGTACTTGTAGCAGTGGTGAACAAAAGAGTATGACTGAGTGCTATGGTACTAAATAAAAGGAGGAACTAACCTAGTGTGAGGGTTTAAGAAGTGAATTGATTTCCTACCTCTGCATAAGGAATAACCACAAATTTATCAGCTTAAAACAACACAAAATCTCAGTTTCCATGGATCAGGAGTCCAGACACAGTCAACAGGGTTCTCTGCTCAGGGTTTCAAAAGGTTGAAATGAAGATGTCGTTCAGGGTTATGTTCCTCTTTAGAGCTCAGTGTTCTCTTCCAAGCTCATTCAGGCTGTTTACAGAGTTCAGTTTCTTGTGGTTCTAAGACTGAAGTCTACTGTGACTCCCTACAAAGGCGGTTAACAACATAACTGCTTGCTTTCTTCCAGACCATCAGAGAAACCTCTCTAAGACTGCATCTTCTTTTAAGTGCCTGTCTTATTAGCTCAGACCCAACCCAGACAATCTCTCTTTGGATTAACTCACAGTCAACTGATTAATAATCCTATCATGGGAGTGATATACTATCATATTCACAGGTCTTGCCCACACTCAAGGGATGGAGATTCTACAAGGGGTGTGTTGTTTTAGGATTCTGCATGCCATAGGAACAGATCCCTGAGGAACTAATGTGCCCACTGAGACCTAAAAGATGAGCTGAAAATATCTAATGAAGAATGGGAGCAGAGTTGTCATAGCCTGAGGAACGAGCATTTGCACAACCTCAAGGTAGGAGAGAGCATAGAGAATCTAAGAAACTTGGAGAGGCTCAGTCTAGCTTTGGGGAAGAAATGCAAATATTATAATAGAGTTTATAAGACCTGCATGATCTTGACCCATAATGCACTTCCTGACTCATTTATCACCATTTCCAGGCTTGAACTCCTCTGTACTTCATTATTTTCTTTGATGCAATCTTATTAAACATTTTTTGGTTCTTCAAAGCACCATGCACTTCCTTAATTCAGAGTTCAGAGATGACTTCTTAGAAGAAGAATCACTAAACTGAGACAAGAAGGATGAATATGAATTATCCCAGTGAAATTATCAACCTCCAAATGCAGGTTAAGTGCCATGATTCTATATTCCTTTAGCACACTGGAATGCCATGTATTATCACATATCACACTATATTGTGACTGTCCATTTTGTTTTGCTCTAGAGAATATAAGTTTTGTGTTCACTGTCACATCCTTATCACCTATGCTAATTAGAGTAAGTAATAGATGCTGAACGAGGATGGCAGTGATGATGACAGTAATGATGAGGACAAAAATGATTAAAGGAATGAGAACAGGGATAAGACCAAACTTTTAAAAATGAGTAAATTATTTAGCAAAAAAAAAAAAAACCCACTCCCGTCGAGTCAATTCCGACTCATAGCAACCCTATAGAACAGAGTAGAACTGCCCCATAGAGCTTCCAAGGAGCACCTAGTGGATTTAAACAGCTGACCTTTTGCTTAGCAGCCATAGCAGTTAACCACTATGCCACCATGGTTTCCATTTAGCAAAAGAGACCATACAAATGCTGCTTACCCACAGATAAAAATCAGTACATTTCAGCAATAATGTGGGTCAAAAGAAAGCTCAGTACAGTACTTTTGGTCATCAAAATAGCTATTGACTTCAGTGTACAATTTTGTTTATGCCCAGAGCTAAGGGAAGAGTTGTTATGTACTTGAATAAATTCTAGAATTAGAGGTCTGCTATTTTTAGAAAGTATTTAAACAAGCAAAATATTTTTTTCATTGATTTACTTTTAACAAATATTGTGTGTAAGTCTTTTTGTAAAAACAGAACATGGACTAGAATACTACTAAGAAAGATACAGTGGTTACTTTGAGGTTGTGTGTATACGCACAACGCAGAATATATCAGGGGTTCCCTTCCCAGCTCAGAAAGGCAGTGGTAGCTGCACTTTTGGCCTTGACAGTCAATGAATAGGAGTTTCCCTTTTTGGTAATGGTTTGACAACATTACACTGATTAAGTTAATAAAAGACTGCTTAAAGTCTTCAAATAGAGATTGTTCCCCTAGGAGCTACATTCATTACTCTTTTTTTTTTCTAAGACTCTCAGGGTTAAACTAATTCTCAGTAAAAATGTTTTGTGATTTGTAACAGAGAAACTCAACACCAATATCTGTCATCCAGTGAGCCCTTGTTTTGTGGCCATGGCTAATAGAATGTATTCAAAGCCAAGAATTAATGACCTCTTATTAAAAGACCACATCGATAGTACTTTTAAAAACTCTAAACGTGGATATTGTTTTCACAAACATTTCATAATCAAGATTCATGTGGTCTAAAAAGCATGTTTAAGTCATGAAACAGTGACATATCTATATCTAGTTCAAGAAAGATGAGCTCTTGCATGCTATAAAACAGTTTTCTGTTTATTTATTATTTAATAATTTATTTTATTTTTGTTGTTGTTGAGAATATATATACACAGCAGAACACACACCGATTCAACAATTCCTACACATACAATTCAGTAACATTGGTTATATTGTTCAAATTGTGCAACCATTCTCACCCTCTTTTTCCAAGTAGTTCCTCCCTCATTAACATAAAATCACAGTCCCCTAAGTTTCCTATCTAATTTTTCGAATTGCTGTTGTCAATTTAATCCCATATAGATAGATCTTAAAAGAGCATAATACTCAAGGCAGACCTTTTTTACTAGTTAAGGTAAACTATTGTTTGGTTTTAAGATGACTTCAAAGGATCTTTTTAGTTTGAGGTTTAAAAATTGTCTCAGGACAATAGTTTCAGGGGTTCATCCAAACTTCATGGCTCCAGATAGTCTGAAGTCCAAGAAAATCTGAAATTTTGTACTGCATTTCTCCCCTTTTGATTAGGATTCTTCTATAGAATCTTTGATCAAAATGTTCCATAATGGTAGCCGGGCACCATCTAGTTCTTCTGGTCTCATGGCAAAGGGGGCAGTTGTTCGTGGAGACAATTAGCCACACATTCCTTTTACTCCTGACTCTTCCTCCTGTGTTGCTCCGGGTGAATACAGACCAATTGTTGTGCGTTGGGTGACCACTTGCAAGCTTTTAAGACCCCAAGCACTGTGCAACAAACTAGGAGGTAGAACAGAAGCACTAAACACATTATTAGGTCCATTAACTGGGATGGCCCATGAAACCATATCCCTAACCCTTCAAACCAAGGAACCAAGTCCCATAAGGTGTTTGGTTGTACATAAGCAGCCTCAGCAGCTACTCTTTTTGAGTGTGTCGTTGTTGTAAATATATGTATCACACAACTTTTGCCAATTCAGCTTTTATAGATGTACAGCTTGTTAACAGCAATTACGTTTAATTGACTGTGTGACCCTACCCTTAATGTGATTTTTCTGTCACCGTAAACCAAAACTCAATAACCCCCTTTCTCCCTCTGTCCTGCCCCTGGTAGACACTAATAAACCTTGGTCTCTATACATTTGCTTGATCTTGTCTTTTTGTATAAGTGAAGTCATACAGTATTTGTCCTTTTGTGATTTTTCCACTTAGCATAATGTCTTCAAGCTCCATCCATAGTGTAGCATGTAATAAGACTTCATTTCTTCTACAGGCTGAGTAGTATTCCATTGTATACATGTACCAAATTTTGTTCGTCAATTCATCTGTTGATGGGCATATAGGTTGTTTCCATCTTTTGGCTATCATGACTACTGATGCAATGAATATTGTTGTACAAGTATTTGTTTGAGTCTGTGCTTTCAAGTCTTTTGGATATATACCTAAGAGTGGAGTTGCTGGTTCTATTTTTAGTTTTTTGAGGAACTGCCACACTGTTTTCCACAATGACTGTGCTATTTTGCATCCACACCAGCAATGGAAAAGGGTTCCAATTTCCTCACATTCTCACCAACAGTCATTATTTTCTGTTTTTTTTTTTTTTTTGTCTTAGCCATTCTAAACCCATTTCAATTCTGGCTCATAGCAATCCTATAGGACAGAGTTGAACTGTTCCATAGGGTTTCCAAGACTAATCTTTTTGGAAGCAGACTGCCACATCTTTCTCTGGCAGGACGGCACATTGGTTAGCCATTGCAGTGGAAGTGAAATGGTATCTCATTGTGGTTTTGATTTGCATCTTTCTGATGGCTAATGACGTTGAGCATCTTTTCATGTGTTTTGTGGTTATTTGAATGTCTTCTTTGGTGAAATGTCTATTAAAATCTTTGGCTCATTTTATGATTGGGTTATTTATCTTTTTGTTGTTAAATTGTTGAAGCTTTGTATATATTTTTGTTATTAGATTCTTACTGGATATGTAGTTTCAGAAGATACTCTCCCAGTTGGAAGCTTGTCTTTTGACTTTTTGGTACAGTCTTTTGATGAACAAAAGTTTTTAATTTTTATGAGGTCCCATTTATTTATTTTGTCTTTTGTTGTTTTTGCTTTTGGTATTATGTTAAGTAATCTATTGTTAAAAGCTAGGCCCGACAGTATTGCCCATGCATTTTCTTCTGAGAATTTTATGGTTTTTTTCTCACTTAGGTATTTATTATATTTTGAATTTTTTTCTATATTTTCAATGTAGAAGTTTTTTTTTTTTCTTCATAGTGGAAGTGTAAATTTTAAATTTCTTTAAAATTTCCCCAGCATTTCACTATCTTTTCTTCTAATAAGGTCTTTTTCAATTATATTTCCTTAATGTTCATATTTAACTTCTATATATCTATTATATACCCAATCACATTTAATTTCTGGAGTTTATTATGGTTAGATAATAGTATTACTTGTACAAAATGTTAAATATATACACTTTTTTGAAGTTTTACCTCTTTTTATTCAGTTTTATTTCTTATTTCTCTTTGTATTTTCAGAATTTCAAGAAAAAAGTTTAATTATAATGGTAATCATAGATCTCATGTTGCACTACATTTGAATGAAATTGTCGTTAGGATTATACCATTCAATGTGATATTGTATAATCATTTGATATATACTTTATAGATTCTGGTACATATATATACAGATATATATATATATATATATATATATACACACACACATATACCCCCATGTGTTTGTTAGTTTATAGTACTGTGGTGGCTTGCGTGTTACTGTGATGCTGGAAACTATGCCACCAGTATATCAAATAATAGTAGGGTCACCCATGGTGGACAGGTTTCAACAGACATTCCAGACCAAGAAAGACTAAGAAGACTGACCTGGTTGGTGGTCTACTCCTGAAAAAATTGGCCAGTGAAGACTTTATGAACAGCAACGAAACATTGTCTGGTATAGTGCCAGAAGATGAGCCCCTCAGGTTGGAAGGCACTCAAAATATGACTGGGGAAGAGCTGCCACCTCAAAGTAGAGTTGACCTTAATGACGTGGATGGAGTAAAGCTTTTGGAACCTTCATTTGCTGAGGTGACATGACTCAAAATGAGAAGAAGCAGCTGCAAACATCCATTAATAATTGGAATATGGAATGTACGAAGTATGAATCTAGGAAAATCGGAAAACCAAAAAATAAAAAAGTAAAAACCCATTGCCGTAGAGTCAATTCCAACTCATAGTGACACTATAGGAGAGAGTAGAACTGCCCCATAGGGTTTCCAAGGAGCAGCTGGTGGACTCGAACTACTGACTTTTTGGTTAGCAGCCAAACTCTTAACCATTGTACCACCAGGGCTCTGGAAAATTGGAAGTAGCAAAAAATGAAATGGACCACAGAAAGATCAATATTCTGGGCATAAGTGAGCTGAAATGGACTCGTATTGGCAATTTGGATTAGAGAATCATATGGTCCACTATGCTGGGAATGATAAATTGAAGAGGAATGGTGTTGCATTCATCAACAAAAAGAACATTTCAAGATCTATCCTGAAGTACAATGCGGTCAGTGATAGAATAATATTCATATGTCTACAAAGAAGACCAGTTAATACGACTGTTATTCAAATTTATGCACCAACCACTATGCAAAAGATGAGGAACATGTACTTTGGACATGATATGAGTTGGGACCAGTCCCTGGAGAGGGACATCATGCTTAGTAAAGGGTCAGTGAAAAAGAGGAAGACTTTCAGTGAGATGACTTGACACAGTGGCTGCAAGAATGAGCTCAAGCATATCAATGATTGTGAGGATGGAGCAGGGCTGGGCAGTGTTTCATTCTGTTGTGCATAGGGTCGCTATGAGTCAGAATCAACTCAACAACACCTAACAACAACTGCAACATGTAATCTATATGTATGTATAAATGTATCTCTCCCTCAATTTTTTTTTTAACTCAGCTTGTCATTATTGAATACCTTTCTAGCAATTATTAAGCTAACAATATAAGGTCATAATTTGATTTTCTTATTTGATCCTACTAGATTGTATTCTTCATAAATTCAGTTTCATTTGTTTTATTCATGAGTATCTCTCATGCCTAAAATAGTGTCTGGCACAGAGTAAGCATGCAATAAACATTTGTAATAAATTGATAATGGAGGGATTAATTTCATATAGAAATAATTTTCTGGATATTAAACAATTCTTACATCTATCTGTTGGGTAATAGTAGATGATTCTTTAAGTGTTTTGCTGAATTTTTTAGGATTATTCTGTCTGTAGTCCTTAGGTATTTCCTTTTTGTGTATGCCTTGTCAAGTTTTGGTAAATATGTTTTAATGGTTCTAGGGTTTTCCTACATCTATTGCTCCTCTTTTCTATAGAGATTAGGGATATATTTATCCTGTTTCTAATTTGACTACTATCAAGCTTTACATATTTATTTATTTTACATCAAAAATAAATACTATGTCTAATGCAAACTGGAAGTTGTTGGTGTGAATGGCTCAATGGTTTGTGCTGGTATACTAACCTAAAGGTTGGTGGTTCAAACCCACCCAGTGGTGCCGTGGAAGTAGGGCTGGTGATCTGCTTCCTAAAAGATAATAGCCAAGAAAACCCTATGGAGCAGTTCTGTAACACATGTAACACATGAGGTCACCATGAATTAGAATTAACTTGACAGCAAGTTTTTTTTTTTTTTAATAGAAGCATAGAGACAGATACAATGGGGGATAACAAGTTAGTGGGGAGAGAAACACAACTGAAGCTGATTTTAGTCATCTCAGAAAATAGTATCCATGCAACTTCCATTCCTATTTCCAGTAGGTGTTTCTGTTTCACCAAGCCAAAGCATATGAAACAGATGGCTCAAGAATTCCCCCTCCAGCCATACTGTTCTGGCCCATTCCGGGAACTTCTCATTTCAGAAACTTCTGCCCTATAATCAAGGGAAATATATCTCAAGATTGTGTATTGTGGTTGTAACTTACATCTCCACAGCTGAATTAACTTTATAATATTTTGAGTGCCCCATGCATAATTTAATATGATGATGGAAAAGTGTGAAATAATTGTTAGCTAAAGTTTTAAACTAATTTAGGTATTTGTTATTTCAATGACATTTTGATGAAACCTATACGATGGTTTTAAATATGCCATGATAAGTTTGGATGTTAATCAATTTTGTTTTAGTAGGATGGAAAATATAAAAGTATACACACACACAAATCCCCCAAGTTCAGCTTTATTTTGATTATGCTGTTTTAGAAATAAAGTATAAACATGAAGAGTTCTAACAATGCTTTACATGAATGTGCCATATATAGACTTACAATTTTAAAGAAGCATCTTTGAAATAGCTTTATTCCTTTAATAGTTTTCTTTAGAAACCAATCTTCTATCGCATCATGGAATTTTACAAGATGACAAGACTGACCATTGTGCTGACCTAAAATTTTATAATAATAAGTATCAAAGAAAAGAATCTTGTACCCTGTTAGGAGATTAAAAAAAATTAAAAAAGTTTTATTGAGGAATAATACAGCTGGAGCTGGGCAGCACTAAGTTAAAAATACAAAGCATTCCACCATTGAAGGGGAGGAGTCTATATACATAGAGAACAAAGGAAAGGTAGGAGGTGAATGATTGACAAGATTAGCTTCAGCCTGAACTCTTTTGAAAGTTCAGCCAGTTGGCTAGGAGGGAGTGAGTTACCACCTAGGTGAGTAACACGAGCTGGTTTGGTTACTCATAATTGCAGTCATGAACACATTTTTCCTGGAAACAAAGTGTTTACTCCTTGACACATTCTTCCCGTGAACAAATGGTTTACATCCTGACCTACTGCTTCCTGGGAATGCATGCTGGTCCCATCATTCTTACGTGTGACATGAGTGCCTCCAATTTGAAACATTTCTGTTTACATTTCCCCCTTTTGGTTAATTCTCTGCTAGTGGGCACTGATCACCCACGATGGAGTAGCCTTTCTTCTGCGAGGTCTTTTTATATTTTCTTGAGGAGCTTTGGTTAATAAAAATTTTTTTCTTCACCTTGCCTAGCTAATAGACCTCATCTTCAGGTTGACTAGGTTTTATGGGGAGCATCTTAACAGACAAGGCCACATTTGAGGAACATTTCTCAGTCAGGACAGAATGATAAAGCTCAAGATGAAAGATACCCAGGGAGACAAAAAGAGATGATTAAATAACATGATCATTGTTGAAAGCCTGTGAAACCAGCATGATTTTATGTGAAGGGTCAAATGGCCTTGAAGTCCAGCATTTAAAGGATAAAATGCATTGAACTAAAGCAAAACAGCAGTTTATAATTACAATAATAGAAACAATGAAGAATATAAAGATTCCAAAATAAAGTAGCAATTTTTTCCACCATCCACCCCAAGAGGAAAACCAATTATTCATAATATCAGTTAAGGAAGAAACAGGATCATTAAGGTGAAATACTACACGTTGCATATGATTAACATAGAGTAAACATAAGCACTGTTGTCAGGAATATAAACACAGCAATCTGACTTTACTATGGCACAGATACCCACTTGGGATGCAGTGACACTGCAAGGGCCATTCTATTTTGGAGTACTACTTTTCTCATCATTGCTATTTCAGTGTTTATCTCTTGAGGCCCATGGACACTGTCATTTAGGGCAGTTTGTACATATTTGGTTAATATTTCTACACATCATAACATCTTCAAGTCCTATCTGAGGAGTAAATACTATTGCTAAATGATCAAACTGATGAAACACTGATTGAGACCATCAAGCTCTTAATATGGGTACATTAGCTGGTAAAGTGAGCTCAGTTAAAATACGTCTTTGAGTCCAGCTCAGGCCCAGAGTGCATCTTCCAATCCAGCTCTGTGGGAACCATGGCCAAAGGTTGGTTCCACATAGCCAAAAGTTGCCATTAGGGGCTATCTGAGGGTAGTAGCTGTTGGTGGCGAACCAATCAGTAGCTTGTAACGTTATAACTGATGCACATTTAGATATTGGAAGCCATCCCATAGGTCTGATGATGGCTGGGTTATTCATATGGGTGTGGTTAGGTTGCTCCCAGCAAAGGGGAGCAACCTGACTTAGCCTCCTCACTTGGGGAGTTAACCAGATGAATCTGTCTCACAGTTGTTGATATGGATCTACAATACAAAGAGTACTGTTTGTGGGTTTGAAAGATTCTTTAGCTAGCTCTTCTTGGGTGACTTTATTTACTAAAGTAAGAGTTATGTTAAGACTAAAGGTTAAGCCTGGGTTTCGTTCAGATACAAGAAGAGGCCATTTATCAATGGAAAATCTAGTAACAGTGATTCCCTGTAGTAATGAACAATTTCTCGTAGCCATAAAACAAGAGAAACCCGATCAGATCCCTGCAGTGGAAAGACCCACCAAGGAAGTCTAGACTGACTTGAGGTTGAGAGAGCACCACATATCCAACAATTAAACCTTTCAAAATGATGAACGTAAGTATCTGCCTCATCTAGGAAAACATTAGTAGAAGCATGTCTGTAGTAAAGGTAAAAAGATTAAAAAAAAAGATACAGAGGTACATTTTCAGGCCTTGTTCAGGGACTTGGGTCTGCCATCTGCCTCAGATGTTGTCTGCTTCTGGCCTCAGGGATGTTTAAACGTAACCTTCAATTCTCTGATGGGTTGACTAGTCCAAAGAGAAGTCTTAGCCTTTCTTAACTGTGACATATGGATTCAAGGTTTATTCCTTCTAAAGTGGCTGCACATGGATTGACGAGGACTAGGTATTGTCCCGTCAACAAGGTTCTAGTGGTCTTTTATTTGGTGTTCTTTCCAATATACATATTCTCCTGGGGCGATGTTAGGAAGATTTCAGGAGTCTAGTTTCTGATCATCAACGGCTTCTCTAACCTGTGAAAGATATTCTTTAGAATATTGGAGTAAAAACTAGCAATACTTCATTAATTCAGGATGAACAGTATTAGGGTTGGTCCAGGCAACATAAGGAAGGTCTCCTAGTGATTATTTCATAGCAAGTAAGTTTGTGAGATCCAAATGTTGTCGACCTCAGATTAAAAAAAAAAAATATGGGAAGGGCCTTAGACCAGGATAAATTTCAAGTTTCACAAAACTTTGCTATACGAGTCTTTCTTTATTATTCTGTTAGTTATCTCTACTAGACCTGGAGACTGAGGATGTAGGGACAATATAGCCTTTGGAAAATGGGAAAAACTGGATATAGCTCTTGGATGACTTTACCAGTGAAATGAGTTCTCCAATCATTACAAAGGGTTTTTGGTGCTCCCCAGGGGCATATGATGTTTTCAAGAAGTTCCTTTGCTACGAAAGCTGTAGTGGCACAATGGCAAGGGAAGGCTTCTATCCAATGTGAAAATCTACAAATCATTACTGATACATATTTATAACCATTTGAGGGGGAGGCTGAATAAAATCTAGCTGCCATTAAAGCATAGACCAGGAAGGTAAAAGCTATTGTCAAGGTAGGACTTTAAGGTGTTTTCCAGGATTGTAGGGAGGGCAAATAGGGCAGTGGGTAGTAACATGTTTGGCTACCTCGAAAAAATTTCCCCACAGACTTTTTTTTAAGGTCTCAGTCATTTTTTCAAACTAACTTGAGTTGTAAACTTTCACCTAAAGCACAATAAAATAAATAAGTAATCTTTTGTTTCCAAACATGCCAAAATCATGTATAGTTCCAAGACAATGTGTACTGTCCATAAAACAATATTAAATTTTCCTAAAGTAATTCTACAAGCTCTAACTAAAAAAAAAAATGTTGCCATCAAGTCAATTCTGACTCTAGTGAGGGCTGTTAATTTGGCTTGTTGAGCTGAAGTGGCTTCTGGGAGAGCCTGACTTTCAATGACTTCAGTAGAAGCCATTGCAGTGTATTTAGCTTGATAGTGAGGACTAGTAGGATTAGGTTTTAAATAGGAACCATCCATGGACAAAACTAAATCAGGATTAGTTAAAAGGTATCTCTTTTAAGTCTTTCCAGTGGTTTTAAAGTTGATCAGTCAAGTCAAGACAATCATGTGTAAGATCATCCTCATTAGTAACAGGGAGAGGAGTAGGTGCATTTAAACAGGACACAAAGTATAGTCTAACGTTAAATGTTATCAGGAGGAGAACTTCATAGGAAGCGAGGCTTCTGGCAGAAAGATGTTGTGTCAATGCAGAATTAAGTAAGGCAGACAAAGTATGGGACACATAGACATCTAAAATGCTTCCCAGCCCACACCTGCTGTGGTTTCAACTACTTTGGCAGTAGCAACCACAGCCCTATGGCTGGGAGGATATCCCCTGGCTACAGTGTCAAGCTGTAGGCTATAATAACCTATAGGTCTTTGTTGTCCTCCATGTTTTTGAGTTACTAAGCCTAAAGCTTTTCCAGATATTTCATTTACAAATAAGGAAAAAAAACTATGTGACAATTAGGAAAACCTAGAGCAGGCATGTTCATTAAAGCCCTTTTAATTGAACTATAGCCTCTTGATTTTCTGGTGGAATTTGGAACGAATCTGACTCAGAGGGTTTTAATATTTGTATAAAGGTTAAACTAACAAAGAAAAATTGGAAATCTAGTTTCGACAATAGCCGCGGAGCCCTAGAAAACCACTTAGCTGTTTCTTTGTTTCTAGTGTAAGAAAGCCAAGAATAGCTTCTTTCCATTTAGGATCAATAGAGATGTCTTCTGAAGAAATTAGATGTCCCCAATATTTAACATAAGACTGAGCCAACTGTAATTTTTCTCTGGATACCTTATGTTCACCAACAGCTAAACGTTTTAATAAAGCTATATTGTCATCAAGACAGGCTTGCTGGGAGTTTGAGCAAACTAGCAAATCATCAATGTATCGCAGCAACGTGCATTTGTTTGTAAACTGTAAAGGTTGCAAATCTGCATGCACAATCTCAGAAAAACAGGTGGAAAATTGAATAAATCCTTGGGGATTAGGGACTACTGGTAATCTAGGAATAACAATATGGTTAATTGCATGCAAATCTTGAACAAATTTCCAGCCCTTGTTATTTGTTTTTTTAACTAGAAGAACAAGAGTATTACAAGGGCTGGTACAAGGGGCAACCAAATCTTTAGAAAGGAAATTTTGTATGATGGGAACTGATCCTTCTTTTGCTTCTTGTTTCAGTGGATACTGGGAAACTTTTGGCAGAGATTTAGATAAATCTATTTGAAGTTTAATCAGCTAACTTGAGAAAACTCTACCTACAGCTTTGGATGTGGTGGTCCATACAGTTCAGGAACTAGGGAAAGGATGTTAGAAGGGAGAGGAATAGACTGAGCTGAATTTTGGAGAGGCATGACAAGCCCTCGCATATAGCAAATGGTTTCTTTTTCCTAAATATTTTCTAAATTTGAGCCTGTCTCTGTTGACTTGGGTATATCAGACAGACTCAAAAATATTTCCCTCTTTTCATTAAATTGTAAATAGCAATTTCATTTGGATAAAAGGTCGCTTCCCAATAGATTGACAGGGTATCAGAATTGAGCAAATTAAAGAGTGTCGATCTTCAACAGGACCAAGAGATACTGGAACAGGTTGAGAATGAATCAACCTTTGTTCCTGATTGTTGACCCCACTACTTTTGAGGTTTTAGTACTCTGGGGAAGGAGTTTTTGTAAACAGATGGGGCTCCAGTGTCAATTAAAAATTAGCATGTTTCGACATTGAGAAATAAAGTAGTTTCTCCTTGCAGGTTAACAGCCACCACAGGAAAAACCTGTGTTTTGTCCCTAGAGACGCTTCATCTTGAATCAGATTGTAGGATTTTTTTTAAGGGGGGCTACGCCTGTCTTTTGTTTATTTTTTTAACTTATAGCATTAATTTTTCCAATGGCTAGGTTTTTATAAAATAGTGACAAATACCTGCCTTTGTGCCATTGGAAGTTTTAGTATTTTCCTTTTGACTGGGATATTTTAATTGTTGCAACTGAAGGGTCATTACTTTATTAGCCTTAGAAACTCTTTTGGTTTCAAGAATCTGGGAATGTTTCTAAGCCAAGTTGGAAATATCTCCCGGTGTAATCTATGCCTCTTTACTAAGATTGAGAACTCAGGTTTAAGACCAGATGTGAAAACAGTACTGAAAGTGTCATAGGAACTGAGCACAGTCAAAGAGTGTCCAGAGTGTTCAGAAATATTCTGGAGCAGTGGAGTCTGATAATAATGAACTCTTTCATCTTTAGTTTACAAAAGTGAATTTTAGTTTAATCAATTAGTAGAGGAAAGGCCTTTGGGTTAGCCTCTAGCAATTTTTAACTCATGACCCAAGAGTCTTCCAACAGCTCAGTGGCCTTTTTATTGATATTTAAGGCTACACTGTCCTTGGTGTCATTCCATTCTATCTGTTCTGGCTGTAATTGGGTTTCCCCTGAGCCAGTAATCATGTGAACAAGCTGTTATAAGTTGGGGAGCCCAGGCTGGTATGCCTTGTCATAGATTGAGCAGTGTTCTGATTCATAGCAACCCTATATATAAGAAATGAAACACTATCAGTCCTGCACCATCCTCACAGTCATTGCTATTTTGAGCGCAGTGTTGCACCCACTGTGCCAATCCATCTCATTGAGGGTCTTCCTCTTTTTTGTTAACACTATACTTTACCAAGCATGATATCCTTCTCCAGGGACTGGTACCTCCTAATAACATGTCCAAAGTTTATGAGATGAAGTCTCACCATCATTGCTTCTAATGAGCATTTTGGCTGTACTTCTTCCAAGGCAGATTTGTTCATTCTTTTGGAAGTTTGTGGTATATTCAATATTCTTCACCAACATCATAATTCAAAAGCATCAATTTTTCTTTGGTCTTCTTTATTCATTGTCCAGATTTTGCATGCATAAGAGGCTATTGAAAATACCATGACTTGGGTCAGGTGCACAGTAATCCTCAAAGTGATATCTTTGCCTTTTAATACTTGAAAGTGATCTTTTGCAGCAGATTTTCCCAATGAAATACATCGTTTGATGTCTTGACTGCTGCTTCCATGGATATTGATTGTGGATCTAAGTAAAATGAAATCCTTGAGAACTTCAATGTTTTCTCCACTTATTATGATATTACTTACTGGTCCCGTTCTGAGGATTTTTGTTTTCTGTATGTTGAGGTGTAATCCATACTGAAGGCTGTAGTCATTGGTCTTCATCAGTAAGCGCTTCAAGTTCTCTTTGCTTTCCACGAACAAGGTTGTGTCATCTGCATATTGCAGGTTGTTAATGAGTCTTCCTCCAATCCTGATGTCACATTCTTCTTCATATAGTCCTGCTTCTCAGAATATTTGCTCAGTTTGCAGATAGAATAAGTATGGTGAAAGGATACAATCCTGATTCAGACCTTTCCTGATTTTAAACCACGTAGTATCCCCTTGTTCTGTTTGAATGACTGCCTCTTGTTCTATGTATATATTCTGCGTGAGCACAGTTAAGTGTTCTGGAATTTACATTCTTTGCAATGTTATTCATAATTTGTTATGATTCACACAGTCAAATGCCTTTGCATAGTCAATAAAACACAGGTAAACATCTTCATGGTATTCTCTGCTTTCAGTCAAGATCCATCTGACATCAACAATTATATCCCTCATTCCAAGTCCTCTTGTGAATCCAGCTTGAATTTCTGACTGTTCCTTGTCAATGTATTGCTGCAGTCATTTTTTAATTATCTATCTTTTTTTACATTTTCATATAGGTAATTAATATTCAGAGTAATGTTTATTCATTAAATGGCAACGTATCTTGTAAATGATAGCAATGATATGCTACTAAAGAGTTAATTTCTAGTTTATTGTAAAATAGCTTTCAGTTATTTAAGCTGGGAATCTAAACTAGTAGAATACCAATTGTTTGTTATTCAGTTTAATGTTTAGCATCCTGTTAATGGGTTTACATGATAATATCTAGCAATGACCAAAAATTTTAGGTATATTTCCTTTTTTTTAAGGCATATTTGAACAGTAGGAATTATCTATTTATTAAGGGAAAAAATCGAGCTTTCTCCCTTCCTTCAAGGAAAATTAATTAATTCAGTACTTTTTAATCCCAATAAATGCTTATTAGATTGAATTGAATTTACTTCCTACATATTACACAGGGAGAGCCCTGGTGGCACCGTAGCTAAGAGCTCGGCTGCTAAGCAATAAGTCAGTAGTTTGAATCTACCAGCCGCTCCTAGGAAACCCTCTGGTGAAGTTCTACTCTGCCCTATATGGTTGCTATGAGTTAGAATCAACTTGACAGCAATGGGTTTGGTTTTGGTTTTTGGTATATTACACAGTGGCTTGTCAAGAAATACATATGGAGTTGCTAAAAACTAATTAAGATTATAGTAACACCAGCCTCACCTTTTAGATGTGTTTCTGAACAAGAGGTAAATGCTACAGAAGGGATTCAAAATGACTTTGAAGGGGACACAGAATCTTCTCAATAGTTACTAAAAATTCATGCTTTTACAATTCATATGAATACCTGAGAATGTTATTTGCAATCTCTTACTGACAGTATTTGGCACATCTAGAGCAATTTGTTTTTACTAGCTCTCGATTTCCGAAGGCCATTACTGTATTCCATGCTTATTATTTTAGTTCATTTGTGTTTTAAAGTCACAGCAATAAGATTTTTTCCACCAATGATACTGTGGTTTTTATGAACTTTAAACTTAACAAAAAATATTTGGCTATGGATTTTTGTTGAGATATTTCTATGTTGATAATTTGGCAACTGATAACAACTATTTTGGAAAGTGAGGTCTACTACATGAGTTGAAATAGACCCAGAAATATATTCTAAGAAAGTTTTTAGCTCTGCCTGGAGTCATCTTTCAGTGGACCTGTGGGCAGAAATAGGATTGCCAAAATTCTATGCATGAGTCTGAATTAAGCACCTTACTTAAAATTATTATTAAAATAATTATTATTAAAATAATACACACTGTGCAGATACTTTTAAAAAATGTGGATTTTTAATTTTATTTTAGATGTACATGCAGAATGTCTATCCTTTGGTTTCTTGCCAGAATTTATAATCTAGCCCTCCTTATCTAAGTTATCATCAAAAGCCTGAATATGAAAATTCAGATTTATGGAAGATTGTCTGAAGGGCATACTTTTCAGGCATTCTTCCAAGCCTAGGTGTTTGTAATCTAGTATCCAAGGTCTTTAGAATATACATGGGTAGGTTTCAAAGGGGACTTCAAATTGCTGAATTGGATTTGAAATATGTTTGATAAGCAAGCATGCTAAATATTGTGAACAATTCCAAGGAAACAGTATCTAACTTTAATTGGATTCTCATCCAGAGTATTCTCACCAACTATTTATAAAGGCCAACAATTTCCAAATCTCTGTTATCTCTGGCCTAAATCTTTGCAGAATTATTTATCAACTCTTCACCTAATATAGTAATTTGTAAACAAAATGTAAACTGTTAAGAACTAAGATACTAGACCAATAGTTCTTTAAATTCACATCAGAATTTTTTTTTTTTTTAAAGACATAACATCAGGTCCTATCTTTGACATAGAAATTGAAAAGTGGTGTAAAAACTAGTAATCTGTAGTTTCAAAAAGCTTCCTATGAGGTTATGGTGGAGTAGGAAACACTTAGTTATGCCACGGACCTAATAAGAAAGTGTGACCTTGTCAAGATTTAGAATAGAGGCAGCCACTGGTGATTTATTCACAGTATCAGTCAGTAATATTCATTGAGCCCGATGATGCTCATATAATGAATTTTTAGTCTTAAACTCACCATAGTCTACCTCAAGCCATCTGGTGTGCACTCTAGTACGAAGCCTTCTTTAGGAGCCAAACATTAACTGCAAACACTAATGTATATACACTAAAGCTTCAAAGACTCTGAAAGACACTGGACATTCATTTTAGCGACTGTAATTTTGGTGAATATTGTTTTTCTACAACTTATACTAATGAGCTTTGTCTTTTTTATTTTGATGCAAAACAAAATTGAGATGAGAAAATGAGAATAATAATCATTTACAAATATCTTTATCTCTAGAAATAAAATTTCCAAAATAATAAGATTTTCTTAAAAAAACTTATTTTTGTCAGAGATCTCCCATTTTCAAGAAAAAAATTTAGTTTATTTTTGAAATATTTAAATTATTTTAAGAACATTGTGTTAGTTTTGTTTTGTTTGTATGTTTCCAAGTGATATTTGCTTTATTCTAAAAAATGTAACAATACAGAAAAGTACAAAGAAGTAACAACAGCAAAAAATCACTTAAAATCGCTTCACCCCAATATAACTCTTGTTAATAGTAAAGTGTGTTCTGGGTAGATGTGGCCTGAGCATATGATAGCTCTCTCTCCCTCTAAATTTCCTCTTCAAACTAACAGTTGCTCAAACAAACTTGCCAACAGAGACTGGAGGGATTATTTGAGGATATGGTTTTTTCCTGGGCTTCCAGGGAGAGTGCAGGTTGGAGTGTCATTGTTCTGGTCCAAAACATTATTCAAATATGAAACAAGCTGCAAAGGAGAGGGCTTATGTCTCTTAGAAACCAAGGATGTAGCTCACAGGTTCCAGTTCTCTGAAAGAGAAAAGCCAGCAGAAACCTACTATGAGAGCAGATGATCCCTTAGAAGGCTGTCCAATTCTGTTAACTCCAGTATATCTGTTCTGATAGATGAAATTTGTCTTAGCTTCTTTATTGAAAACAAATCTATACCCACTGTCAATAGTGTAGATCCCTGGGTGGCACAAATGGTTAAGCACTGGGCTACTAACCAAAAGATTGGAAGTTCAAACCCACCCAGAGGTGTCTTGGAAGAAAGACCTGGTGATCAGCTACTGAAAGGTCACAGCCATGAACATCCTATGGAGTATAGTTCTACTCTGACAGACATGGTCGACTTGAATGGGAACTGGCTTGACAGCAACTGATTGGTTGGTCGGTTATCAACAGTGAAGGAGAGTTCCTGGGGACCCACATTCACAACAACACATCATACTATCAAATTTGTTAATTTTGCTTATCTGACGGGTATAAATGATATTGCGTTGTAAGTTCAATTTACATTGTTCTAATTACTTGTTGTTGTTGTTGTTAGGTGCCATCAAATTGGTTCCAACTCAGAGTGTCCCTATGTACAACAGAACAAAACACCACCCGGTCCTGCGCCTCCTGACAATTGTTGCTATACTTGAGCCCATTGTTGCAGCCACTGTGTCAATCTAGCTTGTTGAGGGTCTTCCTCTTTTTCGCTGACCATCTACTTTACCAAGCATGATGTCCTTTTCCAGGACATCATGATCTCTCCTGATAACATGTCCAAAGTACATGAGAAGAAGTCTCACTATCTTTGCTTCTAAGGAGCTTTCTGGCTGCACTTCTTCCAAGGCAGACTTGTTCATTCCTCTGGCAAGCAATGGTATATTCAACATTCTTTGCCAACACCCCAATTCAAAGGCATCAATTCTTCTTCTTCGGTCTTCCTTATTCATTGTCCAGGTTTCACATGCATATAAAACAATTGAAAACACAATGGCTTGGTCTAATTAGTAATGAGCTTCTGTTTGAAGTGTTCCCTCTAAAATCTATTTATTTTGACTTTTCTTTGGTGAATGCTGACTTGAAAAAAGATTGAGGATATAAATAGAGCAAGTGTGCTTGGCAGTAATTCAACATCAAGCTCAACTTTGTCATTCCCAGCATCCAAGTGAACACTTGCTGTTGGAATCAACAGTTGGGCCATATGCTGGTTATTTTGTACTTGTACCTTGAGGTCAATTATTTTGTCTTTTGTTCTTGGCTCTGTGTCCTAGGAGGTTGATGATAGTGTCTTGCATTTCCTGACCCTTCCAGCCCTTTGTTTATATTTAGATTTGGCCAGAGGAAGTCTCAAGAGTAGTTGAAGGGTAGAAACACAGGTTTCTCCCTTAGCCTTTTTAGCCATAGTAGAGGTAACAGCTTTTCACTGTTGCTAGTCCCCGGGTCTTTTATCAGTCTTGGTGAGTCCCCTAACCCCATCCCAAACTCTGTAAACCACTTTTTCATTAAACTTTCTCCAACTACCTTTCTGAGCATGAATCTGTGTCCTCTTGGACTCCCTCTAATAGAGGCAGTCATGACAGATATCTTGAAACATATTTGGTAGAATTATACTTTTGAATTGTACCAAAACCTGAAAAGTAATGCATTCTTTCTTGACATAGGTCATTGGTAGAGTTACTGAAACTGATTTAATTAAAAAAACAAACAAAAAACTTTCTCAAAAGTGACTGCCAAAGCAGCCAGGAGCTGCTTAGCCATTATCAAACAAAGCCTTAAGTGATAGCACTGGGTGTGGCTCTATTGGAAGCTGCTCAGACCAAGCAGAAGGTGCCCCCTCCTGTCCATTGTCCTCAAAGTGCTGGGTGTGGCTCAACCCAGTCAAATCCAGTTTGCTAGGCTACATGCCAAAGAAAAAACAGCAATTTGTCTTACTGTTCCTGCGTGCCATGATAACCTATGTAGTCCATAATGCTTATATGTACTTCCTTGTGAGAGATGGTATAAAAGGTTCTGCCTCCTTTAGTTCGGGGAGCTTGATATGAGGTACACACCTCCTTGCACCTTGTCTGTGCACTTGCAATAAACGCTCTTCCTCCCTCCTCACCACAGTGTGTCTTTATTGACTAGAAGTTGCACCGAGCAGGATGTGCTTTGGGTAACAAAATGAAACCATTTTTAAAATGGGCACTATATACTGTGTCTGAAGGGTCTCCAAAGTTGACTTATAAGGGCAATCAGCTGAACCTCTGAGGTTTTTCCTTGAACTTGAGCAGCGGTCTGATATATACTGTTGGTGTAGCACCTCTGCTACCAACTTAATATCTCAGGCAGGATTTCAAATGTCTCTGAATACGTTCTGGGCACAGTGTGAAATGGGAATTGTGGATCTGAGCTCAACTCCAGAATACCAAAATAGATGAGGTAAAACACTGAGTAAGCCACAGTTGCTAATGGAGAATATCAAATGAGCTGTTCACCAGGAAATTTACCCTGAAATTTTAAGAAGTGCATACATTTTGCTATTAAAACTTCATGATAATCTTAGAAGTTATTATTATCTCCATTTTACTAATAAGCAAGCTGTGCCTTAGAGATTTACTTAATGAACAGCCATTCAACAAGTGACACAGCTAGAGTTTAAACCCATTTCAGCTGGCTTAAATTGGCAATAGGTGTGAAAAATTGTGCTGTTTTCCTTGATATAAAAAATAATGAATCACCTTTTAACACTTTTAACTTTTAAAATTTACTCCACAGCAATTCTTTAATCTTTATTTATGTTTATGTTTTTAGTTTCGGTTTGATTCATTAACTGAGTTATCTATTAATACATAACAAACTACCCCAGACTTTAATGGTTTAATACAAGCATTTTATTTTGCTTATGATTTTGATGCTCAAGAAGTTGGAAACAGCTCAGCTGGGCAGTTAATGTCTGATCCATGTGATGTCACCTGGGACAGTTGGAGCTGAAGAATCCCCTTTCAAAACGACTTCTTCATTCACCTGTCTGGCACCTCAGTGTTCCTTGACCTCTCTCTCTTTCTCCACATGGCTCCTTACAACATGATGGTCTCAGGGTATTCATCCTTCTTACATAGTAACTTTTTTGCAAAAGGCTGAGGTTAAGCTCAACACATCATCGGTATATTCTTCATGGTCTTGACAATGGTGTGTCCTCAGGGCCCTTCCATGGAACATAATTCTCTGGTGGATCTTCTGGACTCACTCCAGCATAATCATGTTTCTGATCTTTTTATTCCTTCCTCCACTTTCTGGTAGGGCAATTCAGGTACTTCCACTTTACTCAGCAGGGCCTTTCTCCAGGCTTCTTGGGGCTACCTTAGCAGCAAGTTTGCCCCATTCCCTGAGGACCTTTGCAGGATATTAAATCCTGGGTCCTGAGTAAGTGCCCCAAAGTCAATTAATCCTTGCTTATCTACGCTTATATTCAGCCCCCCTTGAGCACAGGCTCCTCTTAGTACAAGTTAGCTAATTCTTGCAGTGGCTTTGGGGTGTAATCGCTTTCCTTTCTTAACAAGCCCAGCCTGCCTCCAGCTGGGTTTAATCATAGTTATTAGCCTAGTCTTCGGGATAGGAGATAAGGGAATCTCCCAAAAGGGGGACCTGTGGCCTTGTGGAGAAGAGGCCTCTGAAGCATCTTCCTGCATAGGGAAATTTCTAGCTATTACTAGGTAGGAATGAGCCACCTATGAAAGCTCTGAGGGTTGGAGTGAATGAGAAGTTAGTTTGCAGAGCTAAAAATTTTCTCAGATATCCATCTGAATATCCCCGATCCATGTCTTGGCATCCCATATTCACAACCAGGGCCTTGATGTTAGCAACCAACCTACCTTGGCTGAACATTTATGCCTCTGGAGCTCACAACTCAAATTAACAATTCCTACTACTGGTTCTAAATTGTTTACTCTTCTGGAAGTCAAGACAATATAAAGAAATAAAAGACTGGTTTAAACTTAGAAAAATAGGGGTATATATTAACATAACCATAAAGGAAACTAACAACCCTGCACATCAAAATAAAAAACAAGAAAAATATAAAGACTCAGCAAATACAAAATCAACAACAATGAAAAAAGATGAGAAGAAAATACATAAAAAAAAAAGGACTCAGCACAGAAAATTAAGTGGAACAAAGAAACTGTCAACAACACACACACACACACACACACACACATCAAAATGACACCACTAAATTCATAGCTATCAATAATTAGGCAGAATGTAAATGAACTAAATGCACCAATAAAGAGACAGAGAGTGGCAGAATGGATTAAAAAAACACTATCCGTCTATACGCTGCCTACAAGAGACACACCTTAGACTTAAAGACAAAAACAAACTAAAACTCAAAGGATAGGAAAAAATATATCAAGCAAACAACACTCAAAAAAGAGCAGGATTGGCAAATATTAATCTCTGACAAAATAGACTTTAAAGTGAAATCCACCACAAAGGATAAGCAAGGACATTATATAATGATTAAAGGGTTAATATACCAGGAGGACATAACTATAATAAATATTTACGCACCCAAGGACAGGGCTCCAAAATACATAAAAGAAACTCTAAAAGCATTGAAAAGAGAGATAGACAGCTCCAAAGAATAGCAGGAGACTTCAACACACCACTTTCGGTGAAGACAGAACATTCAGAAAGAAGCTCAATAAAGACATGGAAGATCTAAATGCCACAATCAACCAATTTGATCTCATGGACATTTACCAAACACTCCACCCAACAGCAGCCAAGTATACTTTCTTTTCCAATGCACATGGAACATTCTCCAGAAGAGACCACATACTAGGCCGTAAAGAAAGCCTTAACAGAATCCAAAGAATTGAAATACTATAAAGCATCATTTCTGACCATAAAGTCATAAAAGCAGAACTCAGTAACAGAAAAAGCAAGGAAAAAATGATCAAATACATGGAAACTGAACAACACCTTGCTAAAAAACTCCTGGGTTATAGAAGAAATTAAGGATGGAATAGAGAAATTCATAGAATCAAATGAGAATGAAAACACATCCTACCAGAACCTTTGGGACACAGCAAAAGCAGTGCTCAGAGGTCAGTTTATAGCAATAAGTACATACATCCAAAAAGAAGAAAGAGCCAAAATCAAAACATTAACCCTACAACTTGAACAAGTAGAAAGAGAGCAGCAAAAGAAGACCTCAGGTACCAGAAGAAAGGAAATAGTAAGAATTAGAGCAGAATTAAATGAAATAGAGAATAGAAAAACAATTGAAAGAGTTAACAAGACCAAAAGCTGGTTCTCTGAAAAGATTAACAAAGTCAATAAACCATTGGCCAAACTGGCAAAAGAAAAACAGGAGAGGAAGCAAATAACCCATGTAAGAAATGAGATGGGTGATATCACAACAGACCCAACTGAAATTAAACAGAATACCATGAAAAATTTTACTCTAACAAACATGAAAACCTAGGGGAAATGGACAAATTTCTAGAAACTCACTACCTACCTAAACTAACACAGTGGTAGAACAACTAAATCAACCTATAACACAAGAAGAGATTGAAAAGGTAATTAAAAAATTCCCAACAAAAAAAGCCCTGGCCTGGCTGGTTTCACTGCAGAATTCTACCAAACTTTCATAGAAGAGTTAACACCACTACTACTAAAGGTATTTCAGAGCATAGAAAAGGTTGGAGTACTCCCAAACTCATTCTTTGAAGCCAGTATAACCCTGATACCAAAACCAGGGAAAGATATCACAAAAAAAGAAAATTACAGGCCAATATCCATCATGAACATTGATGCAAAAATCCTCAACAAAATTCTATATGCACACCCACGTTCACTGCAGTACTGTTCACCATAGCAAAAAGATGGAAGCAACCTAGGTGTCCATCGATGTATAAATAGATAAACAAATTATGGTATATTCACACAATGGAACACTATGCTAGGTCAGTCGCAAAAGGACTGTATACGACCACTCCTATAAGAACTCAGGAAAAGTTTTAAACACAGAAGAAAACATTCTTTGATAGTTACAAGTGTAGACAAGAATTATCTTAAGTGAAAGGAAGGACACCACACACTACAGGGGAAGTCAGCAAAACTGGACTAAACCAAAGCTAAGATGTTTCCTGAATACAACCAAACACTTTGAGGGACAGAGTAGCAGGGTCAGGGGCATGGTTTCAGGGGACATCTAGGTCAATGGGCATAACAAAGTTTATTAAGAAAATGTTCTGCATCCCAGTTTGATGGGTGTAGTCAGGGGTCTTAAAAGCTAGTGAGCATCCATCTAAGATGCATCAATTTGTCCCAACCCACCTGGAGCAAAGGAGAATGAAGAACACCAAAGACACAAGGAAAGTATTAGCCCAAAAGATAGAAAGGGCCACATAAACCAGAGACTTCATCATCCTGAGACCAGAAGAACTAGATGGTGCCCAGCTACCACCAATGATCACCCTGACAGGGAACACAACAGAGAGTTCCTGAAGGACAGGAGAAAAGTTGGGTGCAGAACTCAAATTCTAGTAAAAAGACCAGACTTAATGGTTTGATTGAGACTGGAGGGACCCTAGAAGACATGGCCCCTGGACTCTCTGTTAGCCCAAAACTAAAACCATTCCCAAGGCCAACTCTTTCAACAAAGATTAGACTGGACTATGGGACATAAAATGATACTGTGAAGAGTGTGCTTCTTAGCTCAAGTAGATACATGAGACTAAATGGGCAGCTCCTGTTCAGAGGTGAGGTGAGAAGCCAGAGAGGTTCAGGAGCTGGTTAAATGGACACAGGAAATACGGTGTGGAAAGGAGGAGTGTGCTGTCACAGTATAGGGAGAACAACTAGGGTCATGTAATAAATTATGTATAAATTTTTGTATGAGAAACTAGCTTGAATTGTAAACTTTCACTTAAAGCCCAACAATTAAAAAAAAGAAAAAAAAAACAAACAAAAAACAACCAACTGTTTACTCTTCTACTGCAGGGGGTAGTGGCCTCCTTGTAAACTTAGTTTTTAGATGTTTGTTAACTACTCATTTTCTGATGATCCCTCTGAAGAGCATAAATACAATTTAGTAATAGCCAGCCAACTTCCCTGTCCTTGTAGGCATATCTCTCAAATGTCAATTTACTGATACCTATTTAACAGAGCGAAAATCTAAGTAGATCAATTAGGCAGGGTGAATAGAGAATGTTTTCAAATATCTACTCCTTAAAATGGCATCAATTTCAGGCTGTTTCACTGGTCATTTCCATCCAATTTTTAAGAATTAGATAATCCAATGATATGTAAACACTTTCAGAGCTTGGGAATGAATAAACATTTCTTAATTCTCTTTATAATTGTAGGTAACTTTGATATCAAAACTTAACAAAGATTATCATTCCTTTAATGAACTCCTTAATTGACAAATGCAATTGAGGAGTTTATTAAAATAACAATTTCAGATGAGTAAGTAGGGTTTGGAGCCCTGGTATCACAGTGGTTAAGCACTCAGCTGCTAACTGAAAGTTCAGTGGTTGGAGCAGTCTACTTCCATAAAAATTTACAGCCTTGGAAACCCTATGGGGAAGTTCTACTCTGCCCTATAGGGTTGCTATGAGTCAGAATCCCCTCTATGGCAATGGGTTTGGCTTTTCTTTTTTAATTTCACTGAAGATATTGTTTGTGTGTTTGCATATACATTTTTATTTTCCTTATTACACTGTATAGTTTCAGGCAGAACACTGGGAAGATTCAGAACTAAGATGCTACACTGTTTAAAATGAAAGTCTTCTCTTAGTTTTTACATGTTCTTATATTGTGTTGTCTCACCCTGTTGTTAGTTGCCATTGAGTCAATTCTGACTTAATTTCCTTAGAGTTTTTGGAAGAAGATTGCCAGACCTGTTTTCTGAGGTGCCACTGGATAGGTTCATACTGACAACTTTTCAGCTAGTGGTCAAGTGCTTAATGGTTTGTGTGACTCCAGGAATACTTTCTTTAAATAAAAGCTAAATATTTAGATAAGGAAAGGCAATTTTTTTTCTCTTAAATATAACCAATGGTCAACAAGCTAATGATACTAGGAATCATTTTATCCAAAATAGAGAGCTTTTCTCCCAAGATTAAGAACAAAGCAGAGAGGTCATCTCTCTCCACTCCTTTTCAACATTTTATTGGAAGTCTTAGCTAGTACAATAAGGCAAGAAAAAGAAAAAGAAAAAGAAAACAAATGTATACATATTGTAATTAATAATACCTAACTAATACAAGGAGCTACCAGAAATTCAAGCAAGATTCATAAGAAGAAGTGGAACCAAGGATATCATTGCTGATGGCAGATGGATCCTGGATGAAAGCAGAGAATACTAGAAAGATGTTTACCTGTGTTTTATTGACTATGCAAAGGCATTCGACTGTGTGAATCATAACAAGTTAGGTATAACATTGCGAATAATGGGAATTCCAGAACACTTAATTGTGCTCACAAGGAACCTGTACATAGATCAAGAGGCAGTAATTTGAATAGAACAAGGGGATACTGCGTGGTTTAAAGTTAGGAAAGGTGTGCATCAGGGTTGTATCTTTTCACCATACTTATTCAATCTGTATCTGAGCAAATAATCTGAGACACTGGACTATATGAAGAAGAATACTGTATCAGAATTGGAGGAAGACTCATTAACAACATGTGATATGCAGGTGACACAACTTTGCCTTGCTGAAAGTGAAGAGGATTTGAAGCACTTACAGATGAAGATCAAAGACACAGCCTTCAGTATGGATTACACTTTGACATAAAGAAAACAAAAATCCTCACGACTGGACCAATAAGCAACATCTTGATAAACAGAGAAAAGATTGAAGTTGTCAAGGATTTCATTTTTATTGGATCCATAATCAACACCCATGGAAGCAGAAGTCAATAAATCAAAGGACACATTGCTTTGGGCAAATATGCTCCAAAAGATCTCTTTAGAATGTTAAAAGTAAAGATGTCACCTTGAAGACTAAGGTTCTCCTGACCCAAGTCATGTTGTTTTCAATTGCCTCATGTGCATGCGAAACCTGGGCAATGAATTAAGGAAGACCAAAGAAGAATTGATGCCTTTGAATTACGGTGTTGGGAAAGAATATTGAATATGGCATGGACTGCAACAAGAAGGAACGAATCTGTCTTGGAAGAAGTACAGCCAGAATGCTTCTTAGAAGCAAGGATGGCGAGAAAACACCTCACATACTTTGGACCTGTTATCAGGAGGGATCAGTCCCTGGAGAAGGACATCATGCTTGGTAAAGCAGAGGGTCAGGGAAAAAAGAGGAAGACTCTCAACGAGATGGGTTGACACAGTGACAGCAACAATGGGCTCCAGAATAACAATGATTGTGAGGATGGAGCAGGACTGGGTAGCATTTCATTCTGTTGTACTTTGGGTTGCTGTGAGTGGGAACCGACTTGATGCCACCTAACAACAACTACTAAATAATAAATAAATAAATCTCTCTTTATTCTCAGATGACATGATATTTGATGTATAATATCCCAAATAATCTAAAAAATTTTTTTCTGGAGCTAATAAGCAATTACAGCAAGGTCACAAGTCAAAAGGTTAATATACAAAAGCCAATTGCTTTCCTATATGCCAACAATGAGCTATCAAAATTTAAAATAATATACAAAAGATCATTTACAATAGCACCCCCTCCAAAAAAAAATACTTTGCTATACATGTAACACCATAGGTACAGAATCTATAAGTAGAAAACAATAAAATACTGATGAAAGGAAGAAAAAATAAATAAGTGGAGAGATATTACATGTTTATGAATTTGAAGACTCAATATTTGTAAGATGATTCTTTCTGAATTCCTATATATTCAAGGCATTCTCTATCAAAATTCCATTAAGCTATTTTGTAGATATCAACAAACTGATTCTAAAGTTTACACGAGAAGGCAAAAGACCTAGAAAAAACAACACAATACCAAAGAAGAACAATGTTGATGGAATCACACTACTTGATTTCAAGACTTAATACAAAGCTACAGTAATCAAGACTGCATGGTAATGGTGAACAAATACACACATAAAAAAAGACAGAACCCAATAGAGATAAATAGACACACACAAATATAGACAGCTGATTTTTCACAAAGACCTAAAGGCAATTCAATGGAGAAAGGATAGTATTTTCAATGAATTTGTTCTGGGGATATTTGACATTCATATCCAATTTTTTTTTTTAAGATGTAAACTGGAGAAAATCAGCGTAACCTTGGGTTTGGCGATGAGCTTTTAGATTCAACACTAAAAACATTATCCTATCAATGAAAGAAAAAAAATCATATTTTTCTTATGTTAAAAGTAAAAACTTCTGCTCTACAAAAATACACTGTTAAGAACATTTAAAAGAGAGAGACAATAAAAACAATCCAGAGACTGTGAGAAAATATTTGCAAAACACATATCTGATAAAGGACTTTATCCAAAATATACAAAGAACTCTTAAAACTGAACATTATGAAAACAACTCAATGAAAAATGAACAAGATCTGAACAGATAACTCACAAAAGAAGATATACAAGTGACAAATAAGCATATAAAAAGATGCTTAGTGTCATTTGTCATAGGGAACTGCAAATTAAAACAATGAGATACCGCTATACATCAATTGTAATGTTAAAATCCAAAAAACTAACAATACCAATTGCTAGTGATAATGTGGAGTAGAAGAAACTCATTCATGCTGGTGGGAATGAAAAATGGTACAATCACTTTGGAAGACAGTTTGGCAATTTCTTACAAACATAAACTTTGGAAGACAGGTTGAAAATTTCTTGCAAACATAAACATAATCCAACCAAATGATCCAACAATGAAACTTCTAGGTATTTACCCAACTAATTCCAAATTTTATGTCCACACATGCAAACCTCCATGTGTATGTTTATAGAAGCTTTACTCATAACTGCTAAAATCTAGAAACACCTAATATGCCTTTCAGTAAGTGAATGGATAAATAAACTATGGTGCATTTATACAATGGAATGCTATTCAGCAATAAAAAGGAATGAGCTCTTAAGGCATGCAAAAATCTGTTGTTGTTCTTCTTGTTGTTAGGTCAAGTCAATTTCTACTCATAAAGACCCCATGTGACAGAGTACAACTGACCCATAGGGCTTTATAGGCTGTAATCTTTATGGGAGCAGATCTCAAGTCTTTCTTCTGGGGAGCTGCTGGGTGGGTTCGAACTGCCAGCCTTACAGTTAGGAGACAAACACTTAGCCATTGCACCACCAAGGCTCCCGTGCAAAATTTGCACGGATGTTAAATGCATATTGTTAACTGAAAGTAGCCAGTCTGAAAAGGCTACATATTCTACTACCCTAAATACATATAACAGGAAACCTGGGGACGTAGTGGTTAAGATCGACGGCTACTAACCAAAAGGAAGGCAGTTCGAATCCATCAGGTGCTCCTTGGAAACCCTGCGGGACAGTTCTACTCTGTCCTTTAGGGTCGCTAGGAGTCAGAATATGTACATAACATATAACATTCTGGAAAAGTCAAACTATAGAGACGATAAACAAATCAGTGGTCACCAGGCGACAGGTGAGAATGCGACAGGAATGTTGAATAGATCAAGAAGAGGGGATTAATGAGAGTGGTAAATCTATTCTGTATGATACTATAATGCTTGATACGTAACACTATGCATTTGTCAAAACCCACAGAGTCTTATAGAACAGAGTAAAACTAAATGTATGTAATTTCTTATAAAATTATTGATGACATTGAGGTATCTCAGGATGGAATGCAGAATGTGAAAAAAGAATCTAACTGTAATACAAATGTTTGGGACATCCTCATTCAAAGAGGTGGAGGAAAATTGTGCTGACCTAGTAAATTTGGAAATGAGTAGAGCTGTGAGACTAAAGGCAAAAGCAACTATACATAATCATTGTACTCTAATCATTTTTTTTTCTCCTGGGGGGTAAGCTTTGATAATTCTGAAAGCACTATTCATAGTTACTGGAATTGAACAGTTAGGTAAATGAATGGTAGATGGTGGGAACCAGGTTTTTTCATTTTGGAATGGGAGATTAGAGATAAGCAAGAGAGAAGGCTAGAATCATCCATGTTATAATGGATTGAAGTTGGAGATAACAGCGTGAATTCATATTTAGCTTAATATAGATACAGATGGCTATGTATGGAAATATTTATAGATACACATATATATACACAGGTTAGTGTGCTAGTTCTGCCAGCTGAGAGGGCCTAGAAGCAAGAACACCAAACAAAAACAAGTACAACTAGGGTCCAGATCTTGGTTTTTAATAGCATTCTCCAGTAAAAGAAACCAGAGTTCCTTGGAGAAATGACTAATTATAGGACTGGGACAGAATATATAAAAACTGAGCCTGGAGCATCTTGCAGTGCCAGAAGGAAAAGGAAGGGCTCAAAAACACTCACAATTATAGGGTATGTCAAAGGGGCAAAAAGAATCAACTGAAAGATTGCCAATGGAGAAAGCTGGAAAAATTTGAGCAGTAAAATACATAAAGTGCTATTAGTTTATAGCCCAAAGTATAAAACACATAGCCATGAATCATAATGATATAAATAAGTGATAAAATACATTAATAAATAAGGGAAAAAGACAGATTTCCCATGCAGAAAATTTTAAAATAATTTACATAGGTACTATGTCCTAAAGGAGTTGGCACATAATTTCTCCCTTCTTAAGTGTGGACTGTGTACAGTGACTTCCTTCTACATAATACAGTACAAAAAGGGGGGGGGTAGTGGTAACTTTATAACAGAGAAACCTAACAAACACTCCCTTAGCCAGGTGATCACGGTCAGCATCAGCAGTGACAAGTCATATTGATGGTATGTGATTATGAGATGAGAATGGCACTTTACCTCTGTAATTTGCCTTTCAAAAGTCCATAACATTACTTTAACCATGAAAAAAACAAGTCAAAATCCAATAAAGGGATATTGTACAAAATACCTAACTAAAAATCCAGTTGCTGTAAGTTGGCTCTGAATCATGGCAATCTATGTCTGTCAGAGTAGAACTGTGCTCCATAGTGTTTTCAATGGCTGATTTTTCAGAAGTAGATTGCCAGGTCTTTCTTCCAAGGTGCTTCTGGATGTACTTGAACCACCAATCTTTGGGTTAGCATCTGAATACATTACCGTTTGTGCCACCCAGGGACTCCAATCATGAGGAAGACAAATCCCAATAAAGGGACATTATAAAAATACCTGATCAGTATGCCTTAAAACTGTCAAGGCTATCAAAAATGAGGTAAGTCTGAGAAATTCCTGTCATAGCCTAGAGGAGCCTAAGGACATAATAACTAAAGATAACATCTTATCTTAGACAAGATTTTGGAACAGAAAAAGAACATTAGGTAAAAACTAAAGAAATCTTAATAATATATTGACTTTAGATAAAAATTATGTATCAATATTCATTTATTATGGTAACAGTATCATACTAATGTAAGATGTTAACACACAGGAAGCTGTATATGTGTGGAGGGAGAACTCTTTGTACTATCTTCACAATATTTCTGAAAATCTAAAACTATTCTAAAATCAAAGTTTATTCTAAAGAAAATCAAATGATCAGGGATCCAGTTAAACCATAGGATGGCAGTGTGGGCCAGTAGTTTGGAGATAGAAGCTCCAATTGGGAAGTTTGTCTGTTTCAGGCTGCTTCTTTGCTGAACTCTGTGTTCTTCAGCTGGTAACCCTTAGTAAAAGGTCTATAATTTTAAAATGGCAATGACAGTAGAAAATTTTTAAAGGATCCTGAAAAACTCAATGTCTGGAATATCCGTTAAAACAGCAGTGAAAGAAAGACGCTGTTAGGAATGCATATTTAGGTTTGAATCTAAGAATTTCAAGTTCCTAAGAATTCTACTCAGGATGCCTTTAGAATTACTTCAGGTTATACTAAACCAAACTCGTTGCTGAGTCGATTCCAACTCATAGAGACCCTGTGGGACAGAGTAGAACTGCCCCATAGGGTTTCTAAGGAGTGGCTGGTGGATTCAAACTGCTGACCTTTTGGTTAGCAGCCAAGCTCTTAACTACTGTACCACCAGGGCTCTATTTCATTCTATAGAAAATTTATAATGTTTTTCAACCAGGTTGAAAATGACAATTTTAGTGGGGCATTTCTTTATTGGTTGCAAATGGATCTCACATTGCTGAGTTTTTACAATCTTGGCCATATATTTTTCAGAGCAAAAAATTGGTGCCCTTCTTTTAATTATTTTCAATAAATTCTTTTTTCATGGTCTTTTTCTATATACAATGTATTCCATTACTTCTTTGTATGTTCAAATTGTCCTAACATTGGTCAATAAAAGCCCCTAGATGTTGGTTCCTGTGACCCACAGAAATTGTGAGATAATAAATGTTTGTCGCTTTAAGCCACTAAATTTTCAGTGCACTTGTTATGTGGCAAAAAGAAAAACTACATCTGTTGCCATGGAGTTGATTCTAATTCATGGCAAACCCATGTGTTACAGAGTAGAACTGCGCCGTAAGATTTTCTTGGCTGTAATCTTTATGGAAGCAGATTGCCAGGCCTTTCTCCTACAGAGCCACTGGGTGGGTTCTAACAGTCAGCGGTTAGGTTAGTAGTCCAGCATAAACCATTTGCACCACCCAGGGACCTTCAATGGATAACTAATACACACTTGTACTCATCTCTTTTTTGTATGTCCAGTTCACACTTACCACACTCCCCAATCCTCAGTACCTTGATCATTTTTTTTCCTTCTCCTACAAACATTTACAAAACAATTTGGAATTATCAAGGATATTTACTTGTATGCCTTTTCTTTTACATTAACAACCTTGATTCCTAAAAACATTAGCACAATTATATATTTACGTTATATATTATCACATCAAAGCATTCAGGAACTCTATTTTACATCACCACCACTTTTATTTCTGAGGCTTTTTCTTTTTGTTTAATATTTTCACTAAGGAACGTAAAGTTCTAAAATAAAAGAGAAAATCTAGTGGTTGGCTTATGCACTAATGGGTATTCCCGGCCCACCTTTATTAACTTTTCAAAGAGCCTTTATACCATTCAGTAGAGATTACCCATTCTAGTCTCCTGTGGTTTCCTCAAATTTAAAAGATATTCTTAAATGAAAGCTCATCAATTCAGAATCTGAAGTCAGTGATCCTGACAATGTAAACGCTTTCATGCCAAAGGCTGCTTCCTGGAGGCAATAGCCTATACTCAAAGATGTAGTAGAAGAATTTCTGTAGTACTGGTCTTATTTGTTGGGTCATTCAAATGCCATAAAAAGGAATTGAGCATAAAAAGTAGTGACCAATGGTGATCAATGGCATAGGTCAATCTCCCGTTTCATATTGTAAAGTAGGTAAAAAAGTATCAGGGTCCTCTCTTTATTTGACTGTCCTCTCCAAAGTATAATTCAACTTGATATTGAGCAAATCTACAAATTTGCTAGGCAAAAAAGTAAATTATACTTCGGTTTTAGAAATCCTTCCTACTCTAAGCTACCTTTAGTTGGGTAAAACAGGGAGTATTGATCCATTTTCCATCAGTACAGGCTTTCCAAAGGAATCTCCTACTATGTTATTCTTGTTTCTTCTGTTATCCCTATCTTTGAAGATGGAGGAAGGGGCTGGGAGCCAAGGATTGTGTGTGGCCTCTGAATACAGGAAAAGGCAAGGAAACAAAACTTCCCCTTGAGTCTCCAGAAAGTACTGCAGCCCTAATGACACCTTCATTTTAGCCCAGTGGTACTTGTGTCAGACTTATGGCCTACGGAATTGTAAGATAATAAATTTGCCTTGTTTTAAGTCATTAAGTTTGTGATAATTTGTTACAGCAACAAGAGAAAACCAATACTTCACTCTACCGGTGAATGTCAAGATTGTTTCTACTTTATTCACTATTATATACAATGTTGAGGGAAATTATTTTGCAAGGGAAAGTAACTTTTCTCCTGCATTTTGTATTATTGTATTGGTTTGCATTCTAGAACTATTATGTTGTTGTTGTTTGGTACCATTGAGTTGATTTTGAGTCATTGCAACACCATGTGACAGATGCATTGCCCTATAGGGTTTTCTTTGTTGTAATCGTCATGGAAGCGGATCTCCAGGTCTTTCTCTTGCAGAGTCGCTGGGTGGATTTGAACCACCAACCTTTTGGTTAGCAGCTGAATGCTTAACCATTGCACCACCAAGGCTCCCTAGAAGTATTACAACTGAATTCAAATTTTCCCATGAGCAGTAATAGAAGGTAGTTTCATTATACCTTCACCATCATAAATTATTATATATTATGTGAAAAAATTGTGTTAGTTTCCTAGATGAAAATTATCTCTCATTTCTTTGTCCTATCTTACATTTCTTTTGAAATCACCCAGTTTTTGTATGCTGATTAATAATTAGTGTCTCTTCTTTTGTGAACAGTTTATGCCTGTTTTGCCCTCCTCTCATTTTTAACTGGCTGTTTCTTAGTTTTAATTAAAGAAAAAAAACCATCTCTTTTCAATATTGCTAGGTCTCTAAAGTTATTTTTGAAGTAGGTAAAGCACACACACATACACCAGTACGTATGCATTTTTTAAATCAAGTAAAGAATCTCATTCATTTACCAAATTTTCAAAGTAGTTATTACCTGCTCTTATGCAATGCTTAATGTTATAATCTTATATTTAAATTCTGCACTTCACTATGTATTTTGCCATTTACTAAAGGTATGCATTTGCTTCATTTAGTTCGGCTGTGTCTGAATTCAAAAATAACACTTACTTTGTGAATACAGAGTTTTAGAAAAATGCTCTCAAATTTATATAGTTTTATTTATTTATTATTTCCTGGATGGATATTTTAATTTCTGTTCTTTTTGCAGCAGAGCCTGAGACAGGGGCTTGTGTGTATGTAGTTTATTGGGGAAGTGATCCCTGAAAGCAACAGCGAAGGATCAAGGAGCGTGAAAAATTAACAAGAGAAAGTTAATAGATTTGTATTATCAAGATGATTAACTGGTGTCCAATGCTTGAGGACCTTCTGGGGAGTAAAAAGAATGCACCTCAAAATTGTCTATCCAAAGGAAGAGGAATTAAAACAGTGTCCACTGGTTCATATGCCCCATTTGGTGAACATTGCCATGATGGCCATTCCCCACATTTCCTGGTTGTACATACCTGAGTGCTGAGCGAACTGCTACAGGCTCCCAAGCCACAGCATTACAGAACATAGCATGCATTGAGGTGAGGTGCTGTCAGTGCAAAGTGGATCAAATCCTGTGTGGAACTCTTCTCTGCTGCCTCAGCTGGGAAAAGTGTTGAGGCCAAGAGGATACAAAGCAGTGCACAAGTGCTATGATAAAGTAACTACTCAAATGCCTTTTGTACGTTCACTCTTACTGTTGTTAGCTGCCATCAAGTCAGCCTCAGGCTTGTGCACAACAGAATAGAAAGCTGCCCAGTCCTGCACCATCCCCTCTTCACGATCGGTTGTGGATTAGAGCTTTGTGATCCATGGGATTTCCATTGACTGATTTTCAGAAATAGATTGCCAGTGCTTCCTTCCTAGTCTGTCTTAGTCTGCAAGTTCTGTTGAAACCTTTTCAGCATCATAGCAACAAGCAAGCCTCCACTGAGAAATAGCTGGTGGCTGAGTATGAGGTGCATAGCTGAGAATTGAACCTGTGTCTCACACATGGAAGAGGAGAATTCTACCACTGAATCACCAATGCCTTCACTCTTATATAGTCCTTGAATTGTAAGTACAAAGTTAGGCATGGTTGAAAAATGAAAGTATTACATATTCCGTACTTTATGATATATAGCTATGTTATGGATTGAACTGTGTCCCCCAGAGATATGTGCTGTAAATCCTAACCTCTATGTCTTTGGTCATAATCCCATTGGGAAATAGGTTGTCTTTGTTATGTTAATGAGACAGGATTAGTGTAGAGTGTTTCTCGAGTCAATCTCTTTTGAGATATAAAAGAGATTAAATGCAAGCTAGCAAGCAGAGATGGGGGAAGAGAGATGTCAAGCCACATGAAGATTGCCCAGGAGCAGAAGCTCAGAAGATACGAGAACCTTCCTCCGGAGCCAACAAAGAGAGAAAGCTTTCCTCTAGAGCTGGCAGCCTGAATTCAGACTTCCAGCCTCCTAAACTTTGAGAAAATAAATTTCTGTTTGTTAAAGCCATCCACTTATAGTATTTCTGTTATAGCAGCACTAGATAACTAATACAAGCTATATAAGCATTTTCAGAAAAATGCATTTTCCATTATGGAGATAGTTTTCATTAGACACAATTGTAGGATATAAGCTGGTTTTTCCCCTGTAAATAAAGGTAATGTAGACTAGACTGCAAATTATTTAAGAGCAGAGAATAAGTGTTGTTTAGTGTTGCATTCCTGATATATGACGCATACTAGAGACATAGTATTTATGAGTAAATTTTCTAAGCAAACAATGAGCATTATAGCAACTAATGTTGGTTAAGTTGAATAAGATTTTGTTTTGTTATATAAATATTTACATGGAGAATATTTAACAGACATTGTCAGATCAGTGCAGTCATCCACCTGATCAAGAATGTGTAATGTGCTTACTTGGTAGTCAACAATCAAATGACTTTTTTTGGTTCTTGCTTGATAAAATAGCTCTGTTTTTGTTTTTAACTAAGAACATTAAGGAACAGAAGAGCTAACTTCTAATCTCAACTTCACCACCAACGATTTATGGTTTTCGAAGGCAAACATCAGCAGTATTATTTTCCCAGCATTTCTCCACATTTTCCTGAGAAATTGTTATATGTGTCTTCACATCAGTACTGACTCATAGCCACCCTATAGGACAGAGTAGAACTGCCCCGTAGGGTTTCCAAGGAGCAGCTGGTGGATTCAAACTGCCAACCTTTTCGTTAGCAGCCCAGCGCTTAACCACTGTGCCACCAGGGCTCCTACAGCCCTATATTCAGAAATATTGTTCTACTGCTGCCCTTCCTACCAGGTGGCTCTGATGGAGGGTATAGGATACCAGTACACACATTCCCATGGTCAGCAGTGCACCCATCTGCCTAGTCAACAGAGCACCCATCCTCCTCCTGGTCAGCAGAGCACCCATCCTCTTCCTAGTCAGCAGAACATCCATCCTCCCATTCAACAGTGAACCCATCCCATGGTCAGCATTTCGCCCACAACCTTGGACACGAGAGAATGAAAAGGTAAACGCTCAGGTCAAACCTAAGGGAAAAGACTCCTTCTCTACGGTAAGAGCTGTGGAGGTGTGATTATGGGAGGTGCCTAGTTACGAGGCACAAAGAGAAATCACACATCCATGTCCTTCCACAGATAAACCAATCAATTCTGATTTGTCTCTATAAGCTAGTTGGAGCTATGGTTCTAACAGTGACAAGTATAAAGTATGATAAAGGAATACATACTTTAAAAACCTTACTAAAATTTGAGTAGATTACTTACATTCTGTGTGCCTTAGGTTCTTCACCCATGAAATCCTAACTCATAGGGTTGTTTTGAGGATTAAATAAGTTTAATATAAGAAAAGAATTAAAAACTGTGCCTGTACAATAAGTATTCAATACAAATTAGCTCTTATTATTAGTCCCTGCAGGGCTTACAGATCTTATTATTTAGATTTTTGAGAATCAAACAATACCATTGCTATAAATGTAATTAAAAAATTAAAGCAGTATTAAATAAATGTATGCTAGTTTTAGTAGGAACAATGATAAAACATTCTCTTTGGTTATATTTTATTGTCATTTTAATTACTTATGATGGATACCTTTAATAAATATGGATTCTAAAAAAATTCAAATAATAGCTGCTCAATAAATACTCTTTGAAACCCTCTACAACTCAAAAACTCGATGATTCACGAGACAAAGCATAGTCTTTTGTGAGCCATGAAATAAATATGGGGGGTGTTTCACTTTTAAATAAACATGGTACAAGAAATTTTACGTGATGCAATTTGTTTGTGTGTTTTGTTAAAGTATTTGTATGAATCTAAGTAGAAGATGATGCAGACAAATTGAATGTGGTTATTTTTGTTATATATTGTGATTATTATGCTAATTTTTATTTTACTTTAGGGGGAAAAGCAATTTATAAGAACATATCTCATAGATGAGGTTCAAGAAATTTATGTTTTCTTCTATAGTTCTAAAGATAATTTGAAGCCCAAACTAATCTTAGTCTTTAAAAAATACTTTAAAATAGAGCCCTGGATGTGATCCCACATTTAACAGCATCACCTAGAAATACAGAATCCTGACATCCAAGATAAATGAATAACGAATGGAAAAGGCTACAGAAAGGGTCAAATCCATTTGATGTGTGGACAGTTGTAAAGAATGTTGAGCTTTCCATTTTTATTTTTAGGTGTTTTTTTTTTTTTTTTAATATATAGAGTGGAAATCAACTCCTGGAAATATTTCTTAATATTTCAATTAAGTAAAGGAACACAAATCCTCATACTATATATTGCTTACTTGGTAACCATAAAATACTCTGACACAATAGTTTATTACAGAAATTAACAAAACTATATTAAGTCATTTTTGAAGCTTTCCTTGGAAGGAAATTAGAAAAGCACATAGAACATATAACAAATAAAAATATATAATTAGTTGAAGTGTCCACTAAGCAAGTGCCAGTGCTGAGGATATTGTGAAAATGTATTAATTTAAATTGATTTGTCATTTTTCCTCTAAGTGGTTCCAAATGAAAGCCCCCGCCACATCCAACACAAACACAATATGCCTAGTAAGAAATTAAAAAGCAACGACATTATTTTTTATTTTATAGATTAAGAAAATACTGTGGAGAAAGGTTAAATGGTGTGTACAAAAGTAGAGAGTAAGTTATTGATGAAGTGACTACATAATCCCTATATATTAACTCCTAGATAGTATTTCTTTGTAATGTCTGATGTCACTCCATAAAGAGCAATTTACTTGTGATTAGGTGATTGTTTTACACGTCTTCTATGGAGGAGTAGTAAATCTAATTAGTAGTAAATCAAAGCCCTGGCTAAATAAACTTACAATTATTTGGAAGAGACAGTAAGCTACAAAAATTGTTATAAAAAAATCAGAATATGAAGTGAGAAATATGGTAATAAATACAAAGAATATTAGATGAATGTTGAAAAACATGAGATAAATTGTGCCTGGGGCAGTATGAGATGTCTTCTCTGGAAAGGCGACATTTTAATTTAATTTTCAGTATTACCTGATTCTGTAGGTGTGTAGTTTGCTGTTTGACTGTCAAAATCAGAAGTTAAATCCAATTCTATTTAACACCAAAGCTCGTATTCTTTACATTCCAATAAAAAGATAAGAAAAATTAAGATAAATCAGAAAATAAAAAATCTGTCTTTGTCTACCTGCCCCTCCCTTCCTTCCTTCGCTCCTTCTTTCCTTCCTTCCCTCTTTCGTTCATTCCTTCCTCTCTTTCCTAAAGGAGGTGCACAATAAAGACTGTTGACGGTCATATGCAGAAGAATTTGAGCTAAAGAACTGAACCCTGGATGCCAGCTCAGAGGCTACTATGATATCAAGGTCAAGTGACAGGATTATGTTGTTGTTAGATACCATGGAGTTTGTTCTGACTCATAACCTTATGTACAACAGAATGAAACACTGCCCTGTTCTGTGTCATCCTCACAGTCAATGCTATGCTTGAGCCCATTATTGGAACTACTGTGTCAATCCATCTTGTCGAGGCTCTTCCTCTTTTTTACTGACCGTCTACTTACCAAGCATGATGTTCTTCTCCAGGGACTAGTCCCTCCTGATAAGATTTCCAAAGTATGTAAGAAAGTCTCGCCATCTTCTTTTCCAAGGAGCACTCTGGCTTTACTTCTTCCAAGACAGACTTTTTTATTCTTCTGGAAGTCCACGGTATATTCAATATTCTTCACCAACACTGTAATTCAAAGGCATCAATTCTTCTTTAGTCTTCCTTATTCATTGTCCAGCTTTTGTACGTGTATGAGACAATTGAAAATAGCTTGGGTCAGGCTCATCTTAGCTCTTAAAGTAACATCTTTGCTTTTCAATACTTGAAAGAAGTTTTTTTTTTTTTGGAAGCAGATTTGCCCAATGTGATACATTGTCTGATTTCTTGACTGCAGCTTCCATGGGTGTTGATTGTGGATCCAAGTAAAATGAAATCCTTGTTAAGTTTGATCTTTTCTCCATTTATCATGATGTTGCTCATTGGTCCAGTTGTGAAGATTTTTGTTTTCTTTAGGCTGAGGTGTAATCCATACTGAAGGCTGTGGTCTTTGATTTTCATCAGCAAGTGCTTCAAGTCCTCTTTGCTTTCATCAAAGGATTATACAATACTGAAAAGTGACTGTTTAGATAAAGGGAATAAGGAAACAATTTAAAAATATTTTGATTCTAGCATAGGAATGTAAAATCTATGTATGGCATCATTAACAAGAGTGAAAAGAGATAATTTCAGCAAGAGTTATTCTTGGTTGCCCTCTAGTAGTCAGTTATGAGTCATGGTGATCCCATGTGTGCAGAGTAGAACTGCTCCACAGGGTTTTCAAGGCTGTGACTTTTTAGAAGCTGGTTGTCAGGCCTGTCTTCTGAGGTTCCTCTGGGTGGGTTTTGAATGGCTAACCTTTCAGATAGCAGTCAAGCACTTAACTGTTTGCCACCCAAGGACTTCAGCAAGTACAGAGCCAATAAAAGGTCAAGAACAGAGGTCAGATAAGTGAGCTTAATGTTATATCTTCCATTACCCTCCTAACAACAATATGGCTTCAGCCTTCCCAAAGCCCCATTCCCTCCACCTCCACTCTCCACACACGTACAATATGAGTAAAAAAAAAAAAATACATTCTCATTAAGCAAGTGTATCAGCAAGGCAAGTCTCCTGGATCTATCCAAGCATGTTGCTGCCTCTAACCCTAATTCACTCCTATAAACACTTTTGGAGGCAACACTTTTTGGAAGAAGAATGTTAAGTTCATTTTTTTGTACTGAAATTCCTCTGAGAATCAGGCCCAGTAAAGTTCCACTGACAGAATTCCATGAGTCTGGAGGGTAGGTGAAAAGTTGAAACAGCAGTCTAGTCACGAGTATAGGAGTACTGGCTGACAAACCATTTTAAAATATGGTTTGGTGGAAGAGATAAGAGAGAGACAGAGACAGAGAGAGAGCGAGAGCAAAGAAATAACAGAAAACGAGGATCTTTTAGGAAAACTAAGTGTCACACTAATATTGATTAACTTCATTAGGACCAGGTAGTTTTAGCTGAAAAATGTAGATATCGGAAGGCTTCACAGTGATGATGGAGAGACCAAGTACATGGGGCGAAAGTGCACATTTACTTTCACTATTCCAGGAAAATACAACCTGAGTTGGAATGAAAGAGATGCTACACTTGGTGACTGCTTCCTGTCTGGTGCTGTGCACACTGACAACATCTTGACTCCATCTTCTCAAAAGCCACTCTTGATGTGTTTTCTAGAGGAGTAAGAACTATACGTATCCTCCAAAAGCTTTGCTTCTGAGAAATGCCACTTCTAGTGCAATTCTCTGGGAATTCAAAGTTTCTGATATTGTAAAATAAAACATTTTCAAAGCAAGGTCTGCTGGTTTTTAATCCTCTCCAGTTTACTTATTACTTTTATGATTACTTAAATAGGGCTTGATCTTCCAAGTCCCTCTTCTCTCCACATCCTTTAAATCTTCTGTTAACACTATTAATAGATAACGAAATAACCTCAACTACCAAATATGGCTGAGAACTTGAAAATAAGCAGAAAAAAATTTCATACATTAGCCAAAAAAGTCACAAAGCTCATGCACTAACTCAAAAGAGAATGAATGTCTTTCACTCTTTGTTTAATATTATTGTACATATGATTGTAATTGTGTCCTAATCAATGCTAAGTGTTTACCAATCAATCAGCAAAACCAATTTAGCTCAATACTATCGAAATAAAATAATACAATATAGAATATGTGTGAAAGTTTTGCATATTGAGAAGAATTATATAGCTAATGTCATTAGAATTTATTATCTGATGTCTCAGCTCATAGTACATTTGAAACGGAACATGAGAAACTGATAGGAATAATAAAGGCAAGGCCATTGTCAGTCAAAAGAATTGACAGCTGACAACATGTTGATGGGGGAGGAGATAGAAAATCCATAAAAACTGACTGCAAGGCTGCAAAAAAAAGAAACTATAGAGAATTGTTGCTGTTGCATGCTGTTGAGTTGATTCCGACTCAGCGACCCCAAGTGACAGAGTACAACAGTCCATAGGGTTTTCTTGGCTGTAGTCTTTATGCAAGTCCAGGTGTTTCATCTGCCCAGCTGCTGGGTGGGTTCCAACTGCCAGCCTTTAGATTAGCAGCCAAGCACTTAACTATTGCACAACCAGGGCTCCCTTTAAAGAGTACAGTATAGAATTATTTAGTATTTTACATGTTACAAAATTCCAAAACTGTATTACAGTTCAGCTTTTATAGTTGTTAATAATGTTAACTCTAAATAATTGTGCATAAATTAAATTATATTAAATATGCATTATTTAATAAGGAAGAGGAACATGGATTCAAGAACTAGCCTTTTTCAGTTTTAGTTAACTTTCTCATTATTCCTTTTCCTGTGTCCTGGCCCTGATTTGGCTTGTTCCCAACCCAGGACCCTCCCTGTGCTCAGGTCTTCAAACATCAGTTGGTGGCAGTGATGCACATATTTCTGTCAAAATATTAATCTGCTTGCAAGAGGGAACTTCAGCTAAATATAACTGACTTGGAATACCTCATCTCCTAGAAATGCCAGATAAAGGCCATGTTGTAGAGTAGGAGGCAAAAGATATGATAGATGATTTCATTATAAGGGTTATTTTTCACTTTCTAACCTTGGAAATCCAATTTCTAATGAAATTAATTAGTTTGATGTTCTCATGTATACCATGTCTGATTTACACTAACAAAGTAAACTTGATAGGTAACAACTTGCCCAAGTATTTCAAGCAAAATGAAATAAACCTCAATTTAGAAACTGTTACAGTAGAAAAATATTTTTGTTGCAATGGTCAGTCTAATTACCCCAGTTCTTACCCTTTCATTTATACAATATATACTTTATACTAACAAAATTACTGAGATAGTTTAAGGAAAATAAATCTCAAGTTTGTGAAAATTTCAGGAGAAACACTATTTTTTAAAAACATTTTATTGTGTTTTAGGTGAAAGTTTACACACCAAATTATGTTCCCATTTAACAATTTTCATACAAATAGTTCCGTGACATTAGTTACAGTTTTCACAGTAAGTCAGCATTCTCATTATTTCTATTCTGCTTGTTCTGTTTTCATTGATCTAGCTTCCCTGCTTGTCCTTGCCTTCTCATCTTTGCTTTTGGGTAAATGTTGATCATTTGGTCTCGTATAGTTGATAGTGTAAAGGAGCACATTATTCAGGGGTGATGTTGTTTATTTTATAAGCCAATCTACAATTTGGCTGAAAAGTGGCCTCCCGGAATGGCTTCAGTTCCAAGTTCAAAGGATATCTTAGGATGATGCTATCAGAGATTCCTCTAGTCTCTGTCAGTCCAGTAAGTCTGATATTTTCAGGAATTTGACTTTTGTTTTACGTTTTTCTCCCATTCCATCTGGTACCTTCTATTGTGTCCCTAGTCAGAACAGTTGGTAATGGTAGCCAGGCACCATTTAGTTCTTCTGGTCTCAGGTTAGAAAAGGGCGTGGTTCATGTGGGTTATAAGTTCTATGGACTAGTCTCTTCTTTAGAGAAACACTATTTTTGTTCCTAATATCCAGACTAATTATTTCAATTCTAACCTCTGTCCCCACTTTTATTTTGTAGATAAGGAAAAAAAAAAAGCATCAGGTCAGTTCACATTGCTTTCTTATTCAAAATTCATTAGCAAAATATACTGTTTCCTATCATTTTTCTCAGTGTCAAGTATTATGGATTGAATTATGTCCCCCAAAAATATGTGTTGTAAATCCTAACCTCTATGCCTGTAGTATAATCCCATTTGGGATTGGGTATCTTTGTTATGTTAATGAGGCAGGATTAGTGTAGGGTGTATCTTGAGTCAATCTCTTTTGATTTATACAAGAGATAAAATGAGCGAGCAGAGGAGAGATGGAGTAAGATAGATGCCAAGACACATGGAGATCTCCATAGAACCAGGAAGCAGAAGCTGAAGAGACAAGAACCTTCCTCCGGAGCTAACAGAGAGAGAAAGACTTCCCCCTGAGCCGTGCTCTGATTTCGGACTTCTAACCTTATAAACTGTGAGAAAATAAATTTCTGTTTGTTAAAGTCATCCACTTGCGGTATTTCTATTACAGCAGCACTAGATAACTAAGACAGAATTTGGTACTGGGCGTGGGGTGCTGCTCTAACAGATACTTAAAATGTGGAAGCAGTTTTGGAATTGGGTAATGAGTAGAGGCTAGAAAAGTTTAAGGTCAGTAGTTAAGAGCTTGGCTGCTAACCAAAAGGTCTGCAGTTTGAATCCATCAGCTGCTTCTTGGGAACCCATTTGAATCCATCAGCTGCTCCTTGGAAACCCTATGGGGCAGTTCTACTCTGTCCTTTAGGGTCTCTAGGGGTTGGAATCAACTCAACGGCAATGGGTTTGGTTTTTGGAATAGTAAAAGCCTAGATTGAACAGACTTGAACAGACTGTGATAGAATCATGAATATCAAAGGCAATTTTGGTGAGGGCTCAGAAAGAAGAGAGGAGAGCTATAGAGAAAGTATCGTCTTAGAAAATACATATGGAGCCAGTGACAGAATAGAAATGTGGACGTTAAATATGCTTCTTGTGAGGCTTTAAAAGAAAATTATGGCCATGTGTCTTAGTTATCTGTGCTGCTATAACAGAAATACCACAAGTGGATGGCTTTAACAAACAGAAATTTATTCTCTCACAGTCTAGACTAGAAGAATGAATTCAGGGTGCCAGCTCCAGGGGAAGGCTTTCTGTCTCTGTCAACCCTAGAGGAAGGTCCTTGTCATCAATTTTTCCCTGGTCAAGTTGCTTCTCAGTGCAGGGATTCCGTGTCCAAAGGATGTGCTCTCCCTCTGGCACTACTTTCTTGGTAGTATGAGGTCCTTCTGCTCGATTCTGTCTTTAATGTCTCTAAAGACATTGACTCAGGATACAACCTAATCCTGTAGATTGAGTCCTGTCTCATAAACATAAATTCCTCTAATCTTGCCTTGTTAACACCGCAGAGGTAGGATTTACAACACATAGGAAAATCACATCAGATGACAAAATGATGAACAATCACAAGCTGACACACATTTTTGGGGGACACAATTCAATCCATAACACCATGTCATTGGACAATGGAGAAAGGGTGATGCATTTTATGCAGTGGCAAAGAACTTGTCTGAATAATGTTCAAATGTATGGTGGAAAGTAGAACTTAAAAGTGATGAACATGAATATCTAGCTGAGGATATTTCTAAGCAAGATCTTGTAGCTTATAGTAAAAAGTGAGAGGAACGAGATGGGCTTAAAAATGAACTGTGCAAAATGAAAACAGAACTTAAAGATTTGGAAAATTCTGTTGTATGAACTAAGGACATGTGTCCTAGAATGTTCAGCAATGATGTGGCTACACTATTTTTTTAAAGAGATTAAGCCTGTGACTGATGGATCTAACCAGCTACCACAACAAAGAACCCATCAGCTTAGACTGAAGGGGACAGAGAAAGAATGAAAGGAAAGAATGCTGTCTGTCTCTGGAAATTCTGCAGGCAGGAAACTGGCCAAAGGAGGCACATCTGTTGTCCTCCAAGAAAAGAAAAGGACCATCCCTGGTATAGCTTGGAGATGGCAGAACTGTTGGAAGAAGCATGTAAAGCAGGGCCTTCTTGGTTTCAAAAGTTGGGGCCATGGCCTCCTGGATTTCAAAGGGTGAGGCCACAGCCTCCTAGGTTTCAAAGAATTGGTTGTTCGCTAACTTGGTTCCAGAATATGAGGCTGTCATTAATGAGGATGGTGTCACCACTCAAAGCTGAGGTGGAAGGGCTACCATATCCATCGTGCAGAAAAACAGGGCTTGCCGGGGTCATGGGTGTTGGGTCACCACTTAGATGGACTAGAAGAATGGGGCTGGCCAAAGTCAAGGGAGCTGAGTTGCAGTCCCAGTGGGTAAACCTGAAGCACAGGACTGAGGGGCCTCCACCCAGAATCCAGAGGGCATGGCCAACACCCAGAGTCGGGAGGGTGGGGCCGTTGCCCAAATGGTTCCGAAGAACAAAGGATTATTTTCAAGACTTGAGAGCTAATGTAAATTGTTCTGCTGGGTTTTGGACTTAACTTGGTGCCTGTTATCCCTTCTTTCTGTCTAATTTCTCCCACTTGTAATGGAATTGTCTATTTTGTGCTTGTTGCACCATTGTACTTTGGAAACAGATAAATTGTATTCCAGATTCCATAGGTTCACAGATGAAGAGGAATTTTGCCTCAGAATGGAATACTCCTAAAGTCTCAACCATATTTAATTTAGACAATTCAGAATATAAGATTATGGACTTGGAGTTGATTTAAGACGTTTGGGATGATGTGATTGGGTGAATATGTTTTGCATTTGGCAAGGACATGAATTTTTGGAGGGCCAAACAATGGAACGTTATGGATTGAATTATGTCCTCCCAAAATATGTGTTGTAAATCCTAACCTCTATGCCTGTGGTTATAATGTCATTTGGGATTGGGTTGTCTTTGTTATGTTAATGCGGCAAGATTAGTGTAGGGTGTATCTTGAGTCAATCTCTTTTGAGATATAAAATTGGTTAAAAGAGGGAGCAGAGGAGAAAGATAGATATCAAGACACATACAGATCTCCAAGAAAATAGGAAGCAGAAGCTGAAGAGACAAGGACCTTCCTCCAGGGCTGACAGAGAGAGAAAGCCTTTTCCTAGAGCCAGTGCTCTAAATTCGGACTTTTACTCTCCTAAATTGTGAGTGAATAAATTTCTGTTTGTTAAAGCCCTCCACTTGTGGTATTTCTGTTATAGCAGCACTAGATAACTAGGACAGCAGGTTTTTCCAGAGAGATTATTCTATTTAATATTAAACATGTTCTCCTTAGGAGCTAGAGAAAACATGGGTGTGAGGCTGGAGGAAACAGAAAAAAAATTTTTTGATTATTTTGAGAGCTCATCAAGATTTCTTCTAACAGCACAGGGTGGGGCAACTACCACAATAGCATCACATCTACATTCTGCCACCAAATCAAACTCTCTTTAGCCTGAAAACATTTTGTTATATAGTCTCATTCTCTGTCTAGAATTTGAGGACAAAATCATAAAGAATCTTTTTGTATTTAGTCTAAATTTCCATGCAGCACAAACTGTGGAAGTTCAAGCTGTTTGCTTTTCCTGGCAAGGTAGGTCGTGAATAGCACACATCATTTCTTCTCTTATTATTTTTTTTTGTTCCATGCTTCTTACTTCAACCTAGTGTCCTTAATCAGCAGCTCTTACCTCCATGACTGTGTCAAAGCAGGTGGCTACTGTTGATGATCTTTCTGCTCCTATAGCCAAAGGTACTATTCCAGTTGAGGTTAGACAGTAAGAAGAGTTCTCCCAAGCCTATACAAGTAGTCTTTGATGTATGATTGGGTTATGTCCCAATTATCTCATCTAAGTGGTGCTGACGGCAAGTCGAATACCTCTTTTTTTTTAGTCTTCATAGCCTGCGATACAACAGTGTTTTGAACAGTAAATCATAACATTGAAACATCTGCAGGTGAACATCTGAGAATGATAACATCAGCAAATTAGGTGCTACAACATCATATGTAGTACATATTACTAATGATAATATGGACAAAACAAAACAAAAAACAGATGGTCATAAGTGTAGTTCTTTGTAACTCAAATACGTTGTAAGTAAGGGACTACCTGTATAGTTATATGTTCATTTTGTTCCTAGAGTGGTTTGGATTGTTTTCTTTTCTTAATACTCTTTCTAGGAAGAATGTTCAAACATTTTTTCCCTAAATGTGTCAGACAACTTTCGGAAAAGAAAAAAAAAAAAATTGCTGTTGAGTCAATTTTGACTCATAGGGACCCTGTAGGACAGAGTAGAACTAACTGCCCCATGGGGTTGCCAAGAAGCGACTGGTGAATTCAAACTGCCGACCTTTTGGTCAGCAGCCATATCTCTCAACCACTACACTCAATTTCTTGTTGACCCAGAATTACTGTAATAGGACAGAATGCAGACAACATTCTCCAGTAAGAAAACTTTTATTCAAAGTTTGGGTAACATTTGCTCTGTTCAATGTCTGGCAATCTACATCTGAAAAATCAACCATTGAAAACCCTACGGAACACAGTTCTACTTTGACACGCATGGGGTCACCATGAGTAGAAGTCGACCCAGCAGCAACTGGTTTATTATTATTATTATTTTTTAGAAGTGTACTAGTATTTTTTCAAATAGGCACACCATTCTAGTGTTTTTCTTACCCAAAAATAACAAAATAACTTTGTGTTTATATCAATATTCCTCTCTTTCACCCTTCCTGGGTTATCTTTAAAACTTTCAAATCTTTTATATCATTCTATTTGCATTGTAATATAAATCAATTTGTTATGGTCAACAGATAATCAAATCATAAGGCTGGAGGCAAGATCAGAGGCTGAGTGCTTTGCGTCTGTTAAGACTGAACTATTCAGTTTTAATTAATATTAAGAAATTGTCTCGGGGATCTTAATTGCCCAATCACAATCTCTATTATTGTTTTTCCTAATTATAAAATGTTTATGGCAGTTAGGTTCAGTTCACAGAGTTTTAAGAGAATTGGAGTGGTTTCCCAAATTTAGACCACAGGTTAGCAGTGGACTGGAGACACTCAACGGCCTTGGGCTACATCTATCAGACTAAGTCTGTCCCTCACTATTTGGCCATGACTGTCATAGTGAAAGATGAACTTTCTGGTACTTGGACTGTTAATATAAATGAGCTCTATTTCATTCTGAGATGTCTTGATTGAGAATTCTTGAGGTGACTCAGGTCAATTTTCTGTGAAGTTACAACTAATTTAAAACTTACAAGCGAGTATAAATAGTTTAAACTGATCTTTTAAATATGACATACTTTACTCTTGAGTTGAATTTCACTTACTGCCCCCAAACCAATTATTTAGAATTTTTAAGGCTTGCTGGGGATCGCAAAATGTCCCAACTAACTAAAGCATAATTTCCCCTCCTAGTTACAGACTTTTTAGAAATATATTGAATCACAGTTATGTAGTGCTGATTCCACTGGCAAGTTCTTTGTGTCCTGAGAATTACCTAATTATTCCTTTTCTTTGTTCTCTATCTTTTAATCAGACTTTAACTTCTCTCCCTATGATTTCCTTGATTTTGTTAATGGAAGTGCATATAAACTTAATCAAAATCTTCCTTTTCAAGTTTAAACAAATTAAACCTGTTTTTTCCTCCATATACAATTTGTCTTTTATATATATATTTTTTCTTTGTGTGGTAATCTTGTCAAAAAATGAACTCATATTACATTTTTAAAGACTCAAAACAAAGTATGGACCTGACAATTCACTCATATATCCCTGTTAACATTGTTGTTGTTGTTTAGGCGCTGTCAAGTCAGTTCCCAATCATAGTGGCCCTATGTACAACAGAAAAAAAACACTTCCCGGTCCTGTGCCATCCTCCAATCATTGCTATGGTTGAGCCCATTGTTGAAGACACCGTGTCAATCCATCTTGTTGAGGGTCTTCTTCTTTTTTGCTGACCTTCTACTTTACCAAGCATGATGTACTTCTCCAGGGAATGATCCCTCCGGATAACATGTCCAGAGTAAGTAAAATAAAGTCTCACCATCCTTGCTTCTAGGGAGCATTCTGGCTATACTTCTTATAAGAAAAATTTGTTCATTCTTCTGGCAGTCCATGGCATATTCAATATTCTTCACTATCACCACAATTCAAAGGTGTCAATTCTTCTTCAGTCTTCCTTATTCTTTGTTCAGCTTTCCCATGCATATGAGGTCACTGAAAATATCATGGCTTGGATCAGGCACACCTTAGTCCTCAAAGTGACATCTTTGCTTTTGAACACTTTAAAGAGGTCTTTTGCAAAAGATCTGCCCAATACAATGTGTTGTTTGATTTCTTGTTTGCTGCTTCAGTGGGTGTTGCTTGTGGATCCAAGTAAAATGAAATCCTTGACATCTTCAATCTTTTCTCCATTTATCATGATGTTGCTTATAGGTCCAGTTGTGAGGATTTTTGTTTTCTTTTTGTTGAAGTGTAATCTATACTGAAGGCTGTAGTCTTTGATCTTCATTGGTAAATTCTTCAAATCTCTTCGATTTCAGCAAGCAAGGATGTCTCATCTGCATATTGCAATTTGTTAATGAAGTCTTCCTCCAATACTAATGCCAAGTTCTTCTTCATATAGACCAGCTTCTCATATTATTTTCTCAGCATGCAGATTGAATAAGTATGGTAAAAGGATACAACCTTGATGCACATCTTTACTGATTTTAAACCACACAGTATTCCCTTGTTCTGTTTGAACAACTGCTTCTCGTTCCATGTACTGGTTCCTCATGAGAACAATTAAGTGTTCTGAAATTCCCATTCTTCGTCATTTTATTCATAATTTGTTATGATCCACACATGTTGAATGCCTTTGCATAGTCAATAAAACAACAGGTAAATATCTTTCTGTTATTCTCTACCTTCAGCTGGGAGCCATCTGACATCAGCAATGATATCCTTTATTCCACGTACTCTTCTGAATCTGGCTTGAATTTCTGGCAGTTCTCTGGTGATGTACTGCTGCAACAATTTTTTAATGATATTTAGCAAAATTTTACTTGTGTGTGATATTAATGATATTGTTCAATAATTTCCACATTCCATTGGATTACCTTTCTTTGGAATAGGCACAAATATGGATCTCTTCTAGTTGGTTGGCCAGGTAGCTGTCTTCCAAATTTCTTGGCATAGATGAGTGAGTGCTTTCAGCATTTCAACCATTTGTTGAAACATTTCAATTGGTATTCCATCAATTCCTAGAGCCTTGTTTTTTACCAATGCCTTCAGTGCAGCTTGGACTTCTTCCTTCAGTACCATCGGTTCTTGATCATATGCTGCCTCCTGAAATGGTTGAACTTTGACCAATTCTTTTTGGTACAGTGATTCTTCGTATTCCTCCCATTTTCTTTTTATGATTCCTGCATGAGTCAATATTTTCCCCATAGAATCCTACAATATTGCACCTCGAGGCTTGAATTTTTTCTTCAGTTCTGTCAGCTGACAAGTGCTGAACATGTTCTTCCCTTCTGGTGTTCTAACTCCAGGTCTTTGCACATTTCTTTGTAATACTTTATTTTGCCTTCTCGAGCTGCCCTTTGAAGTCTTCTGTTCAGCTCTTTTACTTCATCATTTCTTCCATATGTTTCAGCGACTGTATGTTCAAGCTCAAGTTTCAGAGTCTCTTCTGACATCCATTTTGGTCTTTTCTTTCTTTCCTGTCTTTTTAATGATCTTTTGCTTTCTTCATGTATGATGTCCTTGTTATCGTTCCACAGCTCCTCTGGTCTTTGGTCATTAGCGTTTAAGCATCACATATATTCTTGAGATAGTCTCCAAATTCAGGTGGGATATACTTTTTTTTCTTACTTTGGCTCTTGTAGATCTGTTCTAATTTTTCTCAGCTTCAACTTGAACTTGCATATGAGCAGTTGATGGTCTGTATTGCAGTCGGCCCCTGGCCTTGTTCTGACTGATGAGATTAAGCTTCTCCATAGTCTCTTTCCACACATGTAGTCAATTTGATATCTATGTCTTCCATCTGGTGAGGTCCACATGTATAGTCATCGTTTATGTTGTTGAAAAGATATATTTGCAATGAACAAGTCGCTGGTCTTGCAAAATTCAATTATGTGATCTCTGGCATCGTTTCTATCACCAAGGGCATATTTTCCAATTATTGATCCTTCTTCATTTCCAACTTTTGCATTCCAATCTCCAGTAATTATTAATGCATCCTAATTGTAATTATCAATGCATCCTAATCGCATATTTGATCAATTTCAGACTACAAAAGTTGTTAAAAATCTTCAATTTCTTCACCTTTGGCCTTAGTGTTGGTGGGAAATTCTATAGTGGGATATCTGGTGTCATCTCTATCACCAAGGCCATATTTTCCAACCACCAATCCTTCTTTGTTTTCAACTTTTGCATTCCAATTGCCTGTAATTATCAATGTATCTTGTTTGCATGTTTGATCAGTTTCAGACTGCAGAAGTTGGTAAATGTCTTCAATTTCTTCATCTTTGACCCTAGTGGTTGGTATGTAAATTTGAATAATAATCATATTAACTGGTCTTCCTTGTAGGGGTATGAACATCATCCTATCACTGACGGCACAGTACTTCAAAGTAGATCTTAAAATTTTTCTTTGATGATGAAGGCAATGCCATTCCTGTTCAATTTGTCATTCCCTGCATGGTAGACCATACGATTGTCCAATTCAAAATGGTCAATACCAGGCCATTTCAGTTCATTGGTGCCTAAATATCAATCTTTTTGCATTCCATTTCATTTCTGAAGACTTCAATTTTCTTAGATTCATACTTCATATATTCCATGTTCTGAATATTAAGGGCTATTTGCAGCTGTTTCTTCTCATTTTAAGTTGTGGCACATCAGCAAATGAAGGTCCCAAAAGCTAGACTCTACCCACATCATCAAGGTCAACTCTACTTTGAGGAGGTAGGCCGCTCTCCCCCAGTCGTATTTTGAGTGCCTTCGAACCTGAAGGGTTCATCTTCTGACACTACATCAGACAATGCTCCCCTTCTATTCATAAGGTTTTCACTTGCAAATTTATTTTAGAACTAGATTGCCAGATCCTTCTTCCTAGTCTGTCTTTGTCTGGAATCTCTGTTGAAACCTATCCGTCATGGGTGACTGTGCTTGTATTTGAAATACTGGTGGCATAGCTTCCAGCATCACAGCAACATGCAAGCCACCACAGTACAACAAACTGACAGACTGGTAGTGGCTATTAACATTACTTTTCTGTAACTACAAAAAAGTTATTAATGTTCTTTTTTCAAGATGACCTTCTATATTTATATTATTTCTTTTGATTTTATTATAAGCTTAACTATATTTTGTTGGGTTATAATAAAAGTTTGACAAAAAAATGACATAATTCATGCCTTAAAACAAATATTACCTAAAATATCTGACTTTTTTAAAAGTAACATTTCAGTGTCAAACAAAATATTAAGGTGCATTTTTATAACGGTTTTAGGTTAAGCCAATGGGGAATCTAATAATGAAGTTGAGCCCACAAGTAAGCCCACACCTACTCCTCACTTATCAACTGTCTTGTTATCCAACATTCTGCATTTGTGACAATAGTGAAAAACTACCATCTATTTTGCACAGTAACAACATATGTCTAGTGGTAAGGAACACCAAGGTGTGAGATAAGAGTAATGCTGGCTGTGATGGTTAAGGTTATATGTCAACTTGGCTGGGCCATGATTCTCAGTTTGGCAGTTATGTAATGATGTAATTTGGCAGTTATGCAATGATGTTATTTGACAGTTGTGTAATGATGTAGGTACCCTCCATTTTGTGATTTGAAGTGGTCACCCTGCATTTCTGCATAACAACCTGGTCTTCAGAACCTAGCCATGTCGATAAGTAAGGAATGGGTATATTACAACTTTTAAAAAATTTCCTTACATACTAATGTATAAAAATAAGAGACATGATTAAGAAGCATTTTTATATGTGTCACAAATTAAAATTATTGTCAAAGATAATGAATTGATTTGTAACCTACTTATACATGTGGTATCCTCAAAATTTGACTGGATATAGTGGCTTCTAATAAATTAGTAGGTTCTATATCTATGTCTGCTATGTTAAGGATTTTGAGGAGTCTGAGATTTATACTACTTGCAAGTTAACAAGTTAGCTTGCTTTGCTTTCATGGATACTGATGGATGACACAAGGCTCCTGGGTCAGGGACAGGACTTTATTACTCATAGTACAGCAGGTAGCATACACTTCATGTTCTTGTCAATTTTCCTAGCCCCTCAAGTCCCACAGGATTAATACGGAGGCAGGTTCAGGAGCATGCTGCACTCACAGTGACTGTATGTCATAACTGAATAACCCTGAATATAGGAAATCCTATTCTTATAATGGGACTATTGGCAAGACTGTAGTTTGTCCCTAAAGGAGACATTATCTTTATTATCAACATTTGCCCCTAAAAGAGACATTATCTTTATTATCTTAGCCAGGAAACAAATCTGCCCTCTGCCCTGGAGGGAAACACTATCTTTATCTCTTTATCTTCCAAGACAGTTTACTATACAAACACCCTTGACATGATATTCCAGAGGAAAAGCTAATATGGTATGAAGAAACACCATGGAGAATTATCTCTTAACATGCAGAACTGATGGATTTTTTTTAATTTCTTGGTAATTTGTTTCAATATCATTTCATTATAAAAATTATAAAATACATTTATGTGTACTAACATAAATCTATAAAGATGTTTAGTTAGTATTTGCTGCACCCTAATAAGGAATTCATATGCAAGAGAGACTAAGTGAATATTTCAAATATCATTTAAAAAATCTATATCATGAAATTATTAATAAGCATAAAAGGTATTAGAATAGGTGTTCTTTGGTGTTTAAGATATGTGATTAGCTAGATATATATGACCAGCACTCTCCTTGCTTGAAGAAGGTATAAGAGGCCCGCAAGCTAACACACTCAGAGCAGGACTCTAAGTTAGCAATAGTTGATTATGTGTTTTCAACACTTTACTGAGGAGGATCCTGTAAAGTCACTTGACTTAGAAGTTTGAATGGCCCTGCCATCTTGATGTATCTTCCTAGGAATGAGTCTTTCATATAAAGTTCTTGCCAGAGTATCTGTAGATATAGAGTGGAGACTTACTGAGCCTAGAAGAACTGCTCATATGACTATTTTCCCCCCCTTCTTGTTGTTTAAGAATAAGGTTTAAGACTTGCTTTCATTGTAACGTAACACTTGACTGCAAGGATGCAGAGGAGAAAGCTAATTGGGCCCTCCACTCAATCAATTGAGTCTGTCTACATTTATCTAAAGAACCTGATACATGTTGTGTGACTATGTTGGTTTGGATCAGTTTATGATATCGGCAGTATGCTGGCAAATGATTAACAGCTTGGGAGGCAGAGGTGAAGCCCTGATTTGCTGCCTTTATCAATTTCATGCTGTACTTACTACCACCAAGGCCTAGTTCAACCTAGAACAGTGACATCACTGATCAGGGAGCTGGGAAGATATTTGTATAGCTGGCTGTCAAGAGCCAGCAAGAGCCGGCTCCAGCACATCACTATTTAATGCTCTAATTTTTCTTATAAGCTAGTTATAAAAAACAGAAATTCTCATTTTAGGAGAGGACTTAATCTTGCTTATTTAAAAGTTATTGGTATTGTGACTAAGCTCTAAGGACATAGTTAAAGTTACAAGGTTACACTGCAACTTAATTGAAATTCAGAAACAAAAACACATACAAAATTCTAGCTATTTAAACTTTCATCATGAATTTAACAATTATTCCTGGGTTGGTCACGTTGTTTTCCTATTTTATTTGTCCATGTTAAAGTAGAGAAAATTCAGAATAATTATCTACTTTTAATAGGAAAAAAAAAAACCACATTGGTACATTGTACCAGACATGGACTACCAATATGACAAATAGAAGTGTTTCTGGACTTGAGGCAGGAACTTTTAGTAGAAAAGTAGAGACTCTGAAAGTGTTTAAATACTGTTAAGTTACTTTACTGAAATGCATTAACCTTCCTTTGTTACTTTGGAGTTTCTGTGTGTCTGCTGCAGGCAGCAGCACAAAGTGGTTGATAGCTACAGTCTGAGATATAGACTGACACTTTCTGCAGCAGCCGTCATGAGTGAGTTATTTCAATCTGCGCTAGCGCGGCTGGAAAATTTACCTTCACACGGCTGGAATTCCATTTCTGTCTGTCATGATACACTATGCTGCGCCTGCTTCTTCATGACCCAGAGCATCAGTGCAACGTGGTCGCTGAGATTGCTAACCTCTCAAACACAGTCACTTAAGCCAAATATCAAAAAGAAGAGAGAAACTTAAAAAAAGAAAAAAAATTAATACCCTCTTGTGGGGATGGAAATACCAAAATGACTTCAGGAGTGCAAAAGTAAACGCATACACATAGTATTAGTTTTCTTTTCTTTATTTAAAAAAATAATAATTTTCTGTTTCTAAGCTCAAATGTTTGAAAAGGCTAAAGAGTAATTGAGGTTTTTCCATTCCTTATGTTTCACAACTTCTAAAAATATACATTAGTACGGCAAGAATTTAGTCTCTACCTAAATAGGATAAAGTAAAAAATAATGTAGTTATTTGGTTATTTGTTTAAAATTGATATCATTAAGTTACTTCAATATTAATTTCCCTTTTTAATTTTATCTGAGATTATTAATGTTGTCCTATAGCCCTACAGTAAGGAGCCCTGGTGGCGCATTGGTTAAGTGCTGGGCTGCTAACCAAAAGGTCTGTTACAACCAACAAGCTGCTCCATGGGAGAAAGATGTAACAGTCTGCTCCCTTCAAAATTACAGCCTTGGAAACCCCATGGGGCAGTTCTACCCTGTCCTGTAGGGTCGCTATGAGTTGGAATCCACTGGATGGAAGTGGGTTGGGATAGCCTTACAGTATGTGGATTGGTTTCAAGGGATATGTGAGTATTGTTAAATGATGTGCAAAGATATGTGGATGTGGGCATATGTGCAAATATCAGAAAATATTCCCTAGCACTCATCAGTTTCTCAAGGGGGCAAGGGAACCTCTGGAAGTTGGGGACCAATATTGGAGGAATAAAATGAATAGAATAAATGGCCATACACACACAAAACCTATGACTGCTATATTACCCATCAACTTGACCTGGTACCATCTTCTTTTTTGCCTGGGCTAATAGGGCAACCAACAGATCATTCCACTGATTTGGACAGAACAGCCTGGGAGAATGCTATTGGGAAACTAAAGTTGCACAAACCTTATCAACAGAAGAGGCATTCTACTGATTCTAGTAGGGAATTATCAGAGATAAGCTTCCCAGATGAGGTAGCTAACATTTATGACATCAAAATAATCATATTTTTTAAAAAATGACAAAAAGAGGACAATTATAGCTTGAATGAGGGGAAAAAAAACAGATTTAAGAAGTAAAAAAGTGTATGAAATGAGGACTAGGGCAAAAGTACCCAAGCACAGGTCAGGTATATATTAGAGGAAAATAGTTCATAGAAAATTTATTTTATTAAAAAAAGTTTATTAAAATTGGCTTATAAAAAAGTTTATTTAAAATTTGTATTGGTGATGCAGATGTTAATTCTGATACTCTAACATCTAGCCCGTGATGTGACAGAAGCTTCCTTCCTTCTTTCTCCCTTTCTTCTTTCCTTCCTCCCTCACTCCCTCCATTCTTCCTTCCTTCTTTCTCCCTTTCTTCTTTCCTTCCTCCCTCACTCCCTCCATTCTTTCTTCCTTCTTTCTCCCTTTCTTCTTTCCTTCCTCCCTCACTCCCTCCATTCTTTCTTCCTTCTTTTTATCCTCCTTACTTTCTTCTTTCTTTCCTTCCTTCCTTTCTTTCTATTTTTATGTTCCATATTGGTATACAAATTAGCAGTACTATGCTGTCAGGAGTCCAGCTCCTGATCAACATCTCCTGCCTAATGTTTCAGGCCTGACCATAAGCAACTGCAAGGCCTTGTGTAGTAGGCCTCATGGGGAAAACTGCCCTTTTCACACCAGACTTGGTGCATAGGCAATGCACTGCAGTTTTCTGGAGAGAGTTGTTGTCAAGGACTCAGTCCCCCATCCCACTCCCTTTTTAAAATGTGTTTTGAAATGCAGACCTGAATTTATATTGACCATTATATATTTTTCTCTTGGATAGTACAGTTATTATTGGACTTGTTTTTATTACTAAAAATTAGGTTTATGATTGGATGATAGAAGTTTTACCCGCTGATGTAAGTACCGTTATAGAAAAGTCAGAGCTTCTTTTGATTTAGAAGCAATCTAAGGATTGAGGCGTAAGACAAGAAATGTGCCGTTTGTATCTACTACGTTATGACTCCTATTGATTATTTATTTAACAGGCTAACAAAATTGAGTGACTAAGTTTACTTTTGAGAAATCCGTCGATCATTCAAGGCTAGAGCAGAGGAGCAAACTTCACTGTCTTTTATTCCTTTACTTATTATTAATGAAGAAAAAAATGTTTTGAATAAAAACATTCAAACAAGGGTTCATTTCTGCTAGTAGTTTCCAAATTGAATAAATGAAACTCTAAACATTTTCCTGAACAGAAAAATATTGTCTTGGTAAAATGTGTGGAATAACAGCATAAGATTAAACCATGGGTTCTCAATGTTGTCACTATTGACATTTTAGACCAGAAAATTCTTTGTTGGAGGAGAGGAGAGCTGTCCCGTCTATTATAAAATGTTTATTAGCATCCCTGACCTCTACCCACTAGATGACAGTAACACTCTCTGCCTCAGATATAACAGTCAAAAATGTCTCTAGACATTGCCAAATGTCCTCTCGGGCAAAATCACCTCTGGTGAGAATCACTGGATTCAATCAATAGGATTCAAGGTTGAAATGTGCAGTGGTTAACCTTAACAGGCTGAAATCACTAAGGTAGGACTTGTGAATACATGATAATGATTTAAGTACTATCTATGAACTGATATAGTTTATAAACTATTTAAAAGGATAATTATATTTATCCAGCTTAAAGCATTTATTATACCTTACGTAAACATGATACTTACACTTGTTGTTGTTGTTAGTTGCAATCTAGTGGGTCCCCCCACCCCCTACTGACCCATAGTGTCCCCTTGACTCATGGTGACCCAATTCACAATGGAATCGGACCGTTGTGATCCACAGTGTTTTCATTGGATGTTTTGGAAGTAGATCACCAGGCCTTTCTTCCTAGTCTGCTTTAGTGTGGAAGCTCCACTGAAACCTGTTCAGTGTCATAGCAACTTGCAAGACAGGTGGCGACTGTGCATACAACACTGCATCCAAAGAGGATACTAGGAATCAAACCCAGGTCTCCCGCATGGTAGGTAAGAATTCTACAAACACTCCCCAAAAGAGGATACTAGGTGACTAGTATAAAAAAATGACTTACATACAGCCTGTGCCTTCAGAGAAGTTCGAATCTCAAAACAAGTATACCGAGATGGAGAAATTGTATTCACCAAAATTTCTCTTGAAAATTATTGCATCTCCACGTAGAGGAATGCTGATAAGCCCGGTGGATTGGGAGTGAAAAATCCTTACAGCATGGCCAAGTAACAAAGTATAAGTGTAAAACTACCTTCTAAAACAGGTGTATCTTGCCAGATGAAGGTTAGATTTGCTAAACACTGATAGAAAGGGAGGGGAATAGCTGGAAGAAGACTGAACTGCTCTGCATAATAGAAGAATTAAAAGGGCTGACTTCTGACTGAAGGAAGAAAAAGAAAGGGAAATCTAACCAAACAATAACAACACCCCTATGTTGCCATAGCTGAAAAGGGTTATCAGAAAGAAAAGGTGAAAGGTTGGGATTAGACCATTGTGTGAAAGGACTGTACTGTCAAATGAAGGTTTAAATAAATCAGTCATTTTTTTTTTTTTTTTAAAGAAAATCAGTTGTCATCTCAGAGAGACATTTTTTTTCCCCCAGAATATATTAAATTGTTTCTATGGGGAAGGCATTGTGTTAGCATTTTCATATGGATTATTTTATTTAACTCCCAAAACAACCCCATGAGGTAGGTGTGATCATCACCTTCATTGTTTTACATGTGAGGAAGCTGAGGCTTGGAGGGGTCAAGTTGCTTGTCCAAAGTTGCATATGTAGCAAGAGAAGGGCTGGTATGAATTAACTTGAACCAAGAAATTTTGATACCAGTCCTCGATTTCTTAACCACTGTCTTTCTTTAGAGTTGTCTCCTGGGTTTCCAAGGTGGTGCTTGATGGCAAGACTTTCTTGGACTTCTTTCTTTTCCCTCCTGATATGGGGTTTATTAGCTAAGTAACAGGTTATAACTCAGGTTCAAGAACACTCACGATACAGTTCTTTGATCAGGACAGCCTCTTCCCAGCCCACAGGCATGCCACTCTCTGGCTCCTCGGCCTCTGACTGCTCAGGCAAGTGCTACGTCGCTCTTTTAGCTCCGCCAGTAAGTGTCCTGACGCATCTCACTCCACCAGTAAGCCTCAGTCTGGAGGCACTCAGCTCTTACTCTGTGAGTTGGCAAACCTAGCTCCACCAAATGCCAGGAGGCACCCTACTCGACCAGCAAGCCTCCTGCCCAAAGGCACTCAACCTTCTTTCTCTGTGGGCGGGCTGTCTCCTGCCAGTCTTCTGGTTCTGCTGCTGCTGTTTCTCTGCCGTTGCTTTTAGCCATCTTTGGTGTTACAGCTCTCTCTTTCTCCGTCTCCTGGTTCCAGGAGCTTCTCAGTGCTGCGATCCTTTCTTTCTTGGTGGTGGTGAGATCCTCCTTTCTTGGACTTCTTGATGGCATTAATATCCATCTACTTTCACCAATTCTTCAAAGATATCACCAATTTTTTAATTGATCCTGAATTACAGCAAGCAAGGGGAGTGACAAAGGCTAAAGATTCTTTTGAAAGCATTAGTTGTCACTTATGCTTATGAATGAATTTAAGAAAGACAATGTATTAACACAAAGAAAGTTAAGTGTTGCTCGAGCAGGTGTGTTAGATTAGTTCAATGGGTAGTACTGATGTCCATTCCACCAGTGGAGAAAGTGGCAGAACATAAAACAGAATAGAACTGTAAATTCACGGTGCCATTTCCTTATTTAATTTGAACAGTATGGATTTCTGCATAATCCAGCAAACACAGAAAACAATGCATTCGAAGTGCAAAATACGTGCCTTCTTTGAGTAGTCATGCCACTAATGTTCTTGCATTAGTTATGTTTTAAATTAAAATTCATAACCAATGACTATAAGTAAGGTTTTTGAAAATATTACTAAAGAGGAATAAAAATATGCAATGCTAATTTATGGCTTAAGGTCTTCACAATAAACTATTATGTGAAATTGCTCTTTGGCTTGTATCTGTTACTGCCATTTGGGATTCCTGTTACTTTTTTTTGTATATGTCAAAAGAGAGCATTTTCATTTTTACAACACTGTAGGTTAGTCTACAATAGTTTCTCTTTCAGTCAAAGCTGAGCTTGAAGTTCACTTTTATGAATTCAGTTGCAAGAAGAAGAGGTAACTGGAGAGGGTGGGGATTCAGGAGTGTGTGATTTAACTTCATATTCTTTACTTGCTCCCTCAAACCACTCCAAATAAATCAAGAACCTAAGAAATATCATGTCCTTGATAGATAGTTTCAAAATAGTCCTTGCTAGTTTGAAAGCTTGCTACGCAAATTTGTTCCTTTGCTCCTTGAGCTTTTTTAGTGCTTTGGAGCTTTTTAGAAATGCAGAATCTGACCCCTGACCCCAGACACGCAAATTGTAATTTGAATTGTAAAGAGATTTCTGGATAATGAGATCCACTATATCCCAACTCCTCCAGAAGGCTACTCCTAAGCCCTTCTTCCCTTGTATGGTGATTCTGGCTTTACTGCTATATGAATTTTGAGATATTACAGCTGAAAATAGGAATTGTCATCCTGAAGAGGTCTTCATTCAAGTAGAGTAGGAGTCTTGTATGGTCTCTATTTATCCACGTTCGCTTTTATACATTTCAATTTCTGTGTGTGAACACTGAGATAAATAGCCGGCGTCTTTAAACAAAGGAGACAACAACAAACAACAACGGAAACTTGTTCAGGAATAGCTACAGCAATGCATGGGTCTTTAGAAAAACAGAAGTTACATTGTACAGGCAGTGATAAATGTGAAGCTATAAATTCTCAAAATAGTGGTAGTAAATAGACAGAAACAAGTGGTTCACAGATAAGGATATGAAGCATACTCTTTATATTTTACCAAAAATTGAAGTTCATATATTTTGTGAACTAGAGAGCCTTTTTAAAGGAAGCAAATTCATAACCAAATGCCTTCTAGAATTGTCTGTATTAATATATTATCAATGAAATATTTTAATTAAAACGTACATCACTACTAGCTTACAAGTTTCCTCTTCTGCATTATTTTACAAAATGTCTGCAAGAAGAAAAAAAATAATGAATTCCCAACATAATGTATAATACTCCTTCTAATCTTCAGTAACCCTCGTTTATTTTCAAATACCCTTATGTTCATGGAGCCTTGGTGGCACAATGGTTAAGAGTTTTTCAAATGACATTTTATTATTTGTTGAATCATGTTCTCTTCTTGTATAAAAGGAGAAGTTCAAAGGAAGATAAATGCTAGGTATTATTCTTACTTCTGATGTATAACTACAATATATTAATTGTTATATGCCTAAATTAATACTTAAAAGTAACTAGATAGAATCAAGGAAACAATTTCATTTGTTTCATCCTTAGAAATTTTTGATGTCTTAGTCAAGATTATAGCTCCTCTGGTCAGTTGGCCCTAAGGTTCACCAAACATGTGAAAATTTCAGTGTAAATAAATCATTATATGTGCTTAAGATTCTGGGTACAAATGGGTCACAAGCTTGACTGCTGACTAAGAGGCTGGAGGTTTGAGTCCATTCAGAGGTGCCTTGAAAGAAGAATCTGTCTATCTACTTCCAAAATATTAGATAGACTTTGAAAACCCTGTGGAGCATAGTTCTACTCTGACACACACGGGGTTGTCATGAGTTGGAATCGACTCAATGCCAACTAGCTCTCTAGCTTTAGACTCTAGCTTTTTTTTTTTAACAAGGTAAAATTCAATAAATTTCTCAATAAAATTCATTTTAACTTTTAACCAAATTAATATGCTAGTAATAGTATATAGGTTTTAAATTTATCTATGTCAATCTAGCTTCAGTTTTTTTTTCTTTTCTTGTTCTAAATTAATAGGTGGAGTCAATTCTTTCTAAGGTTTTTTGATACTATATTCAGCTAAATTGATTAATTTACATAAACATGTCCTCCCTCTTTATCATATTAATTTGATAATTATTGCGATTATTTTAGTCTTCAATTTTGTAAAAAATTTAAAAAGTAGGATACAGAGCAAATTAGAGAAAAGGTTCTGATGTCAGTTTACTGAAGAGAACTTTCAAGGGGACAGAATTTTTTTTTTTAAATGGGAGAAAGTGTCTGAGGAGTCACAAAATATTTTAGAAAAAATAATCAGGCCTCCAAAATGTTTATTGTTCTCGCTAACGTTAAAAATATTCAGAAAGTTGATAGAGGGAAGGATAATGAGAAGAATAAAAGAAAGACCAAAAAGTAAAGAGGAATGAAAAATGTGGGCTCTGGATCCTGAAGCCCCTGCTTACAAACTTGAATAAGTTTCCTATTGTCTGTAAGCCTTGCCTAAATGTAAACCAGTTTTGAAGCAACTCTTAACCTGCAACAGACATAGAGAGAATATCTGGAAGTAGCATACAGCAAGAGAGAAACAGCAACTAAAATTGAGCTGTACTCAGCACTAAGCAAACTACACTTCTAACCAATCAATACAGCTAATACCAGTCCTGATGGATGCATTTCTGTCAAATCCTCCCAGAAAAATCTTAACAGCAGCACAGCTTCCTCCTACAGCTTTATTCTTCAGAGTCTGTTCCACTTCAAGCAATGTCTTCCATATTATCTTTCCTCTTCTGGGGTTAACAGCTTCATTTCAGAATGCAAGTGTTTTTGCAGTAATAAAACAGCTGACTCTAGCTTTGGCTCTGTGCAAACTTCATTCCAATTTTTAATTTAAAATTTCTTTCTAAAGGAAATTTGTTAAGCCATCTTATCTTCTTTAATTGTTATTAAATATGGTATGCTATTTCTTATAACTAAGTGGGCTAATTAATTATTCATCTTTATATCCAACTCCATACAGTCATGTAGCTATAGCACAGAGCTAATTTTAGAACCAAAGAGACAAAGATTCAATTTTGGCACCACATCACTGTACTCATATAAATATGGAGACAGTAAACAATATTTCAGGGCTCTTCTGAAGGTTAAATGAAAGAGTGTGTAAGATGCCTATGGTAGTTTTTGATATGTAGTTGGTACTCAGTACATGTCACTGCCCATCTTCCTTCTTAAGGAATGGCAGGCCAAAAGTCTACAAAAAGCAAAGGAAGACAGCATTGCATTGTGGGTCCTGTGTACTTTTCAAACAACTTTTCTCCCTACAAGGAGTAATTCTTTACATGGAAACGTCAGTCTTTTGCTTCACACATTCTTTTATAAAGATATGTATTTCAGGCTTAGGGTGGGCACTGGAGAAATTTTGTAGAAAATCTTGGGCTTGGTAAAAGAAAAATGCACTTTCCCCTGAGGAAAACAAGAATGCATTACATAGCACAACTGTCCTTTCAATTTCAGAGGTTATAGAGCTGAGGTGAGTAAACGTTTGAATTACAACTCTCCCACCAGGAAGCCAGTTTTTTACAGCTTCCCTCATGTGCCTTAAAAACAAAAATTTTCAAACCTAGACTCATCACCTTTAACATTAAATTCACCGGTCAGGCAATTTTTATAGATGCATTAGTTTTAATGATGATAAATATGTAAAGCTTTTCAAGTACCCATGTGTACATTTAACATGCTATTTCTTAAAGCAAAATGTATTAATCATGTAAAGAAGATTGTTATAAATAGCAAGTCACAAGCTAATGAAAAGATGTTAAGTTATACAAATAAAGTTTTTATATAGATTTAGCCAAATATTAACGGAACATCCCTTTCATTACCCAGAATTCTGTTGGGAACATTATTAATTTAAAATGTTCTGGTTTGCTCAAGGAAAGTCTTATTACATACATATTTCATTTCTGTAAAGTCTTCATGTAAGTCACATATTCTAAGATTAGCATATTTTAGTACCGTATTATCTCTTATGCTAGTCATTACAATGACAAGGAAAATAGAGAATTCAAACCAAAACTAACCTATCAAAAATAATTGTTAAGGCTCTAGAAGCAAATGAAACTATCCTTTAGGTGTTTTGACAATGATGAGGAAACTATTTTCTAGTTTTTAAAGTTTCATCCTTGATCTAATAAAAGAGAATGTGATTTAAAATTAGTGATTATCAGTGTCTCCTCTGATAACAGGTGAGTGATAAAAGGCTTTAGACCATAAACATGCATTTCAGACTTGCACTGTTTTACTTACGTGGTATGTACGTGGGGAATCCCTGGGTGACGTAAGCAGTTAAGTGGTTGGCAACTAATTGAAAAGTGGGTGATTTGAATCCGCCTAGAGGCTCCTCAAAAGAAGGGCCTGGCAATTTACTTCTAAAAGGTCACAGCTATTGAAAACCCGATGAAGCAATTCTACACCGAAACACATGGGGTGGCCATGAATCGAAATAGACTCGGTGGCAACTGGTAGTTTTTTACTCTTATGTATAGCCTGAGCATTTGTTTATGACTTTAATGGGCATTTAGATTTCTTTTCTATTTATATACTTACTCATTTTTTTATTATTATATAGGCAATTTTTCCCCCCAATTTCTAGTAGTCATTTCTAGGACATTGAGAATAACACTTAGTCAATGGTGTCTAAATCCTGTGTTATAAGAAAGCCTTCCCCACAAGGAATTTGCTCATGATTCCTTTTAAGAATGTTCGTATTTCATTTTTACTTTTAAAGCTTAGAGTCATTTGGTATTTATCTTGATCTTAGTGAGAGTTATGGCTTCAAATTTTTTCTTTTTCCATATTTTTACCCATTGTTCTATTCTCATTTGTTAAAAAGCCAATCTTTATCCCACTGATGTGAGAAGCTGCTTTTATCCTACAGTGCGTTGTCATATCGTACAAAGTAAGTTCATGCCAGAGCTGCCAAATAATAGGAGTAATTTAGAAAAAAATGCTTTTAGTAAAGTGCAGTGCAGTACTTGGTACCTAGTAAACATTCCCTCAATAGACATTAATATTTATCATAATTATTCCTCACGACTTTTCCCTTCCAAACCTCAGTGTATTACAGGTGGGAAATCAGTTTTACTTTTTGCTTGCTTTCTAGCAGTCCTGACGCGGTTTCGTTGCGTGGTTTTCTCTTCCTTCTTATCTCCCATGCTCTCCCATGCTGCCCACGTACATTGCGATACATATTTAAAAAAAAAAAAGATGCAGTTTTGAAAAGTGCTTATTTTTGTATACAGCAGGAAACTACTACTGTTTTCTTTTTAGGATATGTTTGGGGAATAGCAGTGGGAGGGCAGTAGCATCTAATTGTTCTGAAATGTCTTGGTGTTTTGTGCTTTTAGTGGCAACACTCATGACATTTATTTCTCTGTAAACAAAGCCATATAAGAGTAATTTAAAAGGGCCCTATGAAAATCTGTCACCTTTCTGAAGACAGTACTCTCTTCTTTCTTGCTTTAATTTATTTTTTTTTAAATTACACTGTCAACTCATTAAGAATCCTCAGTCTTTCTACTCAGGAAGGAGAGGAAAGTGGTGAGTTGGTCAAGAGTGGCTGAGGTCTCATGGGAAACAGCCGTAGCCTCGCTCACTAGTTCCAGAACACAGTTCACAGGTAAGTCTTCTCTAACTTCTAGAGAACTTCTTAGGGGGGAAAAAAAGATTATTCTAGTTTTTTACTCTTCAAAACATTTTCTCCTATTTAAAATAGATATAAGTTATTACCTTGTTGTTGTTGTTAGGTGCCTTCGAGTCAGTTCTGACTCATAGCGATCCTACCTACAAGAGAACGAAACACTGTCCGGTCCTGTGTCATCCTCACAATCATTGTTATGCTTGAGCCCGTTGTTGCAGCCACTGTGTCAGTCCATCTCAATGAGGGGCTTCCTCTTTTTCACTGACCCTCTACTCTACCAAGCATGATGTCTTTCTCCAGGGACTGGTCGCTACAGCGACATGTCCAAAGTATGTGAGATGGAGAATCACCGTCCTTGCTTCTACGGAGCATTCTGGCTGTACTTCTTCTAGTAGTCCACGGTATATTCAGTATTCTTCGCGAACACCACAATTCAAAGGCATCGATTCTTCTTCGGTCTCCCTTGTCCATTGTCCAGCTTTCACATGTATATGAGGTGATTGAAAACACCATGGCTTCTGTCAGGTGCACCTTAGTCCTCAAAGTGACATCTTTGCTCATTAACACTTTAAAGAGCTCTTTTGCAGCAAATTCACCCAATGCTATGCATTGTTTGATTTCTTGACTGCTGCTTCCATGGGCGTTGATTGTGGATCCAAGTAAAATGAAATCCTTGACAACTTCAATCTTTATTTATCATGATGTTGCTTATTGGTACAGTTGTGAGGATTTTTTTTTCTTTATGTTGAAGTGTAATTCATACTGAAGGCTGTGGTCTTTGATCTTCATCAGTAAGTGTTTCAAGTTCTCTTCATTTTCAGCAAGCAAGGTTGTGGCCATCTGCATAAAGTAGGTTGTTAATAATGAGTTTTCCTCCAATCCTGATGCTGTGTTCCTCTTCATATAGTCAAGCTTTTCTGATCACCAACCTGAAATATTAAAAAAAAAAGAAAAAAATTTCAGCATTTAAAAATATTCTAAGGCTGAATTCTATTACATTACTCCAAATTTGATATTGATAGGGAATGATAAAGTGATTTATTAACAAAGCACCTATAAATTAAAAAGTATGGGGAAAAAATCATAGATGAGTATGATTTATAGTAATGATCTTAAGAACCCACACCTAGTAAAAACCAGGCCTACAAATGCACATTATTATCTAATTTAGCATCGCTGTCATTTTGTATTTCATACTGTGAGAGGATTTCAAAATGAAATAAAGGTTGGCACTAAATATAACAGTGCTTTAGCATTGGATGTCATTTTGAGACTACCTAAACAAATACACCCAAAACAAGAATAGTCATTATTGTATGGAGTGATCATCACTTCCTTTTGCATAGTCTACAATAAAAATCATGTAAGTAGTAGTAAATCCTACATGTTTGACTACACTAGCAATTGGCAGATAATTATGCCTTGGCATTTTGTCAAATTCACCAGTGCTATATTGTTATGTATTTCAGATAGGATGCATAAATTATTGAAATATACTCTTAACATATCTTGCCTTTAGACAGGCCTTTGGATAGTAGATATGGAAATATATATTTGGTGTATATATAGGATAAAGCTCCTTCTGCGCCTAATTAGGTTAACAAAGTTGAGCCAAGAAATTAGTATTGAACATTATCTGGACAATTTGGCTCTCAAAGACAAATTTAGAAGAGCAAGTCAAACAAATGGACCTAAATGGTCGCCTGGGATAGACAGATAAAGATAAATCATATTTGGACTATGAACTGTGTTGATACAGTTTAATGTACACTGGGATGATAGAAATTCGTTAACTAAAACCAACTAGAGTTGAAGGAAGAAATTATCACAAATTTAGTAACTTAAACATCTTGCTTTTTAGCAAGAGCATGAAACTTTGCTTGCTTTGCAACTTTCACCAGGAGGCAAATGAAAACAGACTAAGGAGTTAGGGTGCAAAGTTAGAGATTATTTTGTAGAAATGTCTCAATTTAATGTTTTGAAATTTATGAGCTTTAGAATGTTTAGTGTTCTACAATGGTCTCATTTAACAAATTACCAGTAGTAATAAGAGCACATTCACTAATTTATTGCAGACAAATATTCTGTGACCTTACCTGTCTCAATGGGGTATTTGTATAAAACATTCTCACTGAATAAACCTGTCACCGTTGAGTTGTTTCCCACTCTTTGTGACCCCATGTATTACAGAGTAAAACTCCTCCATAGGGTTTTCTTGGTTGTATGCGATCTTTATGGAAGCAGATCACCAGACCTTTCTTCCAAGGTTCCTCCGGGAAGGTTTGAACCGCCAATCTTTAGATTAGTAACCTTTGGATTGTGCCCCTCAGGGAAGGTTTGAACCACCAATCTTTAGTAAACTTTAGATTGTGCCACTCAGGGACCTTTTCACTGAATACACACTGTGTTTTTCTGCAAGGCCTAAAATGTACTGGTTTTCACATATCACTCGTGTACTTTTTCAACACTGCTGTAGAAAAAGCACACAATACACTTCATATGAGGATTTCTTCGTAATTAGGTTTAGACTTTACTTAGCAATGCTTGGATTGCTCTGAAATTTTCATAAAAAATGATGTTTTCAAGTCTCAACATTTAACAGCTGTGCTTCTATTAAACAGTCTAAAGCAAGGTGGAGGGTGATAAGGAGATATAGAAAACTGTAAAAGAATTTTTTGAAATAAATCAGAATACTAATTAAATAATGCATTTCTGAGAACTTAACATGCCAAGAATGGGGATTTACAGCTTATCACTTTCAAAACTATAAATAAAAAATGAAATCTTTATATTTAAAAGTAAAAATAATTTTTAAAGATACCTGATAATGCTTCTCTCCTAAGACATTATCTTGACGATGAGAAAATACTGGAAAAATATCATTCTTCTTTCTCATTAAAGGCAACTTTTACTCAACTGAATTGTATGTACCATGAAACAAGCAATGTTTTAAATACCAAATCAACTGTGTACAATTACAAATGTATTCTGAGTCTGCTGCTACATCCTTGGTAAAATTGTATTACAGAGATACTTATAAAAACTACATTTCAGAGAGCATACAGTTTATTAAAAATAACCATTAGTGATATTTAAACATTATCCTAGAAATTGCCCTGTAGAATTTAAGCTGCCTAATGTATGAAACCATTTCATTTCAAGATCTTAGTGTGTCATGTGAGAAATAATTTCCTAAAGACCTGAGTTTATTAAAGTAGCCCTTTTCTTTACTGCATGTAAAATACATTATTTGTCTTTTAGCTCAAATATAATTGTGATTATACTATGTTTAAATGTAGTTGCATTTGTAGTTGTCATTGCATATGACAACGGTGCTCATGAAAATTTTTCTAGATTTTCACTTAATTTTGGCCTGTTAGAATAGGACACGTCAGTAATTGTTTTGAAAGATACAAGAAATGGGAAAAAAAGTCAATCTTGTTGGCAAATTGACCTTACAATTTATATTTTTTTAATTCAATTTTCCTTTATTATTTGTACCATCGAAAAGCACATTGCGATAATTTGGTGGCTTATAATTCTCTATGAAAACAGTTTGATAAATGAAAATATTTGGTCTATCTTAGGTAGTACTGGGTTCCATAGTATATAAATCTATTTTCTCCAAACTCTTCTGTGTAATTTCTCTTTTCCAGCCCTTCAAGGACAATTGTAGGTGTACCAAAATGTACTGAGCCACAGCACATCCTTGATGGATTTCACAGTTCCATCCTTCCCCAAACAAGTGTAATTCAGACTCAATTTCTTGACATGAATCAACACTACAACACGCTTTGAGTAATTTTTAGGTGTTCTGTCAATTATAGAGTTTAGGGTCACTGATTATATAGCTAGATGTTACTAATTACAAAACCTTCCAACAGTAATTAAAAAATCTGTTATAATTAATGACAAAATGTTAAAAGGAGACAGTTATCTCAGCAACTGCAGTATTTTACATAAATTAGCACACTATACTTTCCATTACTAGTTGAAAAGGATTAAAAATCATCCTGTAGAAAGGTACTACAGCGTTATTTACAAATGAAAAATGGAATGGAGACATGAACCAATTATTTGAATAACTTGGTGCCCTTGTTCTTAAACCCTGCTTGAAATATTTAGATATTTAAGATACTTTAAAAATTACATATACATTTATATAACTCTAAGTTTCATTTTCTGAATATAAATACAAATCTCTGCTTGTTTGTTTATGTCATTTAATTCAATATATCTGTTTTCTTAATTACGAGGCCCATGCTTGCATTTTTCTTTTAGTCACTTTTACTTTTTTCAGTTAGCCTCCAGAGTCACACAGCTTTTATTTAATGAGGATAGAGTCCTTTAAAAACTTGTAGTTAAAAAAATAAAGATCATTGAGCAATAACAAAACAGAACTAATGCTTGTATAAGCACATATCGTATGAGACTGGCAGAGAAACATTGACGCAGAATATTTCATAACTTTCTCTAACTTAAAATTTGGGTGTCTTGCTAACCAAAGAAGACAGTTGATTTCTTACTTTGCTGATGTCAACCAGCAATCTTCCAGCTAACTTACAAGCTTTAAATATAAACTATAAGTTTTTAACAATCCTGTAAGTGCGTGACATTTCTTGGAGAAGACAGTCATTAATCTAATAATTTAATTACTATTTCAGAATGAACAGTCAAAGATTAACCAGAAAATGTATGCACATCCAGCTAGCAAGGTTCTATCCTTCTTTTTCCATTTTTTAAAGATTAGCACGTATTATAAAGAAAAAATAATAATAACATTTTCTGAAATGATAAAATAATATAAAATAGCAAATGAATCTTGGCGTTCCCAATGGTTTGAGAAGTGTTCTTCTGTCAATAAAAGTAAAGTACAGAATAAAGGAAATTATCTAATTTCATAACGTGAAAAACTTCAGTGGAAAACCTGTGCAGGAATACTTTTGGTACAAACTATCAAGGTAGGTTTTCTACTTCTAACATGCTTGCTGTTTTTTATAATTTCTCAGTTAAACAGTTCACTCGTGGTGTAGTCTTTGTGATGAAAATATAAATGGCCTTGTCTACCATATCCATAATATGTGGACTTTTAATTAAATGACTTAATGTCTTTAATATTTTTGGATATCATCATGAAGAAAATATTCAAAATAAACATAAGCATAGGGGAAGCACAATGAACTTCTGTTAGGTGGATAGCAACAAAGATAGTCTACATGAAAGTCACAAACCAGATAACTTTCTTTTCTCTCAAATCTGGGCTGTTCTCATTCTTTTCACACAACTTTTTCCATTGACATGAAATGCGCTGCTTCAATACAGCATCAGGAAATTATTTCTGAAATGAAACAACATGATCTTCATTCAAACACAGCAACAAAATACTACTGATATACTGTAACTGCCTCTTGTGAAGAAAGGTCAGATGGAGAAATTCTTAGAAAAGGAGAAAACTTTCGCAAAAGAAAAAAAATGTTGGCAATATTTCATTAGGTGTTTCATCTAAAAATTAGCAGTTTGCCAGAACAAATTGATACACAGAGGATTTGTAACTATGATGAAAGTTAGTTTTGTTGCCGCAGTTATTTGTTGAAATTATGTCAGAGCGAGGGTGTTTAGATTTATACGAGAACTTTTTTCAATATTTTGAAAATTAAAAATCAAAAACAAAGTCAAATACTATACATTATTTCTCATAAGAGAACAGAATTGTCTTGGCCATCATAATACAGAGGTTTTATTTTAAGAAACTTTCTTTCACTAAATATTTTAAATTGCCATTTTAGCTGCTTTTAGTCTTTACAAATGGGAAGTAATAACCTTGTATATTGATTCTGCCACGATTAATTTTTGTCCTGTACCATAAGAAAATAAAAAAACTCAAAAAATAAAAAGCAACAAAAACAAACAAGCATTATAAGCAACGCTTTAGGCAGTCCCTTTAAAAGGAAGGCTTACCAAGATATAAAACACCTAGAGCTGAGCAACGTCAGGTTGGAATTCTTTAACACTGAGTAGGCTGGATCCAATCTGTCTCATTGTGTCATGTAACTAAAGGAGTTAAAACTGTTTTCAAAGTGACTATAGTTTTCAGTGCAATTCAGAAATTTTACCTAACATATCTAAGGTAAAGTTTTATTAGCTTACTTTTCTCACATATCCTTATGGAAGATATTAACAAAGATCTATAAAGTTATTTCCTCAGAGTTTAAACAGGCAAACCTAGAGACAGAAAATATAGTTAAAACAGTGATTTCCAACTATAGAGCATATTAAATTCAACCAAGGAACTTAGAAAAATCCCGATGCCCAGGTTGCACCCAATACCAATTAAATCAGAATGTCTGTGAGTGGGAGTGAGGCATTGGTATTTTCTTAAAAGTCCCCAAACCCAAAACCAAATCAAATCAAGTTGATTCCAATTATGACTATCCTATGTGTTACAGAGAAGAACTGCTCCACAGAGTTTCCTTGGCTGTAATTTTTACTGAAGCAGTTCGCCAGGACTTTCTTCTGCAGTGCTGCTGAATGGGTTCAAACCACCGACCATTAAGTTAGTAGTCCAGTGCAAACCATTTGTGCCACTCAGGAACCTTTTAAAGTTCCCCAGTGAATTAAATATGGATTAAAGTACGGCAGTCACTAAGTTAAAAGGCACCTAGCCTGGCATCAAGAAAAATAATCTAACTTCTGAACTTGTAGTGATGAAGTAACCTGTATTTGGATGTATTCCCCAACCATTTTATTGAGGTATTAATGTATGAGCTGAAATAATTAATGAACAAGGATGCTACTAGAGGCTTTGATGTAATAAATGTGATGGATTGGAAATTCACTCCAACTTTGAATTCTTGGTAACCCATTGTATTTTGCCATTTTCAGGCTTACAAGCAGTGCCCAAATGGAGTAGCCAGGCAATACTGGATATGCAAAACTCCATTCATGCCCTTCTTCAATCATCTCCTCTAATAAGTAAAATCAGTGAATTAATAGCATACTCAACTGGCTCATTTTGTTGTGATTTTGCCTAGTTGTTACATACAATCTCTCCTTAAGAATGTAGTGAATGTAATATTAGGTTTGATAAATATAAAGCAGTTTGAAAAATTTTAAAATAATCAACCTGCTTAACTCAAAATATTTTAAGGAAAAAGACTATATAAAGGCTTAGTTTTCAAAACTTCTGCACTTCAAAAGTGTTACCCATAAAAGGAGAATAAGAATGATCAAGTTATTAGAATATCAGAAAATGTATTAATAAAAGGTATAGTCCAAAATCAAGATTAAAACTTAAGTTTGTATGCTTTCTCCAGGAAACTAGAGGCTAATTGTCTGATGCATCCTAAATATCCAAACCTAAGATTTATTTCTCAGTATATTGAAGTCTATTCGTGAACCTTATATGAACATCACCGTACAGTGTTGCAGATTTTTTATTTATTTGTTGCATTATTGTTTTCATATGCATAAGTGAACAGCTAATTCTAAAATCTCTGGGGACCTCACAGTTATTGGGTGGTAGGGCAAGGGAATGCTGTGCTGCTCCAAATGTCACTTGGACCCACTTCTTTCCATCAATGGCTTCTCCATCTATCAGGGGCCTTCCGTTTGCCACTGGCTTCTCTGCTTCCAGCTGTCAGATAAGAAGAGAGAAGGTGTGTGAGAGATTGGGCGAGAAGTCTTACATGCCATTCCTAAAAGTGTCATGGACTCTTCTGCCTGTTTTCTATTGGTCAGAACCCACTTATATGACCTCACATGGCAAAGAGACCAGAAAATTAGTCCAGTTGTTTAAAGGAAGAGAAACGTGGGTTTCTGTCCTCAGGTAATCAAATATCTTTTGCTCCATTTATTCCCATCCATGGAACACTCCCAGCCCTAGTCCAATGGAGATAACACAAAATAACACCCAGTTAATGTGTCTAAGTCCAAGATCTCCAGACAATATAGGATATTGCCCATTTTTCTGCTGGCTCTTGGCTTTTCCTTGAGATGTCCTTCCTTGTGTTTTTAACTTCTTGTCCACATCTTCAGTGCAGATTTAGAGCCTGTATAAATTTTTCAGCTTGCTTCCCATTGAAGCAAGCTTGGAGACCCAAAGATTGTGTTACAGATTGAACAATCAAAGACTTTAGCTTTCTCTGGTAATAAAATTCCCTAAAAGTATAAGTGGAGCCCTGGTGGCACAGTGGTTAAAGCTCTTTAGTGCCTAGGTAAGTCACTTGTCTAACCTTAAAAGACTGAAATTTCTAAACTCTCTATTCCCTTTCATTTCTGTTGCCAGTTGGGCTGTTCTTTCCTACAATTATCCCTTCTGGGTAATATGCTTCCAAGAATAGTTGATAACCATATCCAACAGACACTAATAACATTATTTTTTTTACCAGTTTCTTTTCCTAAAGGTAGAGCCCAGTAGTCACATGGTCTCCCTTCTACTGTTTTATCAATTGTTTGACACTGAGTAATACAGATATAAGGAGCCCTGGTGGCACAATAGTTAAGCACAATGGCTGCTAATTGAAAGATAAGCAGTTTGAACCCATCTAGGAGCTACATGGAAGAAAGACCTGGTGATCTGCTTCCATACAGATTACAGCCTAGGAAACCTAAAGGGGCAGTTCTATTCTGTCACATGGGGTTGCTCTGAATCAAAAATTGAGTCGATGGACAGAGCTGGAGAAAGATGTAGAGCATAATTCTAACCCACAATAAAAAAGACCAGATTTACTGGCCTAAAGGAGACTGGAGAAACCTCGAGGGTATGGTCCCCAGACACCCTTTTAGCTCAGTGGTGAAGTTATCTCCGAGGTGCACTGTTCAGCCTGGGAGTGGACAGCCCCGTAAAACCAAATGAGATGAACGAGGTACAGGAGTCCAGTGACAAGGGCCAGAAGGCAGAAGGGAACAAAGAAGCTGATGACAGGGAACCCAAGGTTGTGTAAGGATATTGTTGATGTGTTGTGAGATTGTTAACCATTGCCATAGGGCAACATTTGTAGTAACTGTTAAAAGAGAAACTATTTGTTCTGTAAGCCTTCACCTGAAGTACAATTAAAAAAAAAAAAGGGGGGGGGAAATAAAGATGAGGCTGGAAAAAGAAAAAATTGAGTCGATGGCATCTAACAACAACAATATGAACAATATGAGTATATAACACCCTCTCCTATTATATCTGTTCCCTCACCACTCACTTTCAACTTGCTAAGCTAATAATCATATATTCTAAGTTTCAGTTGCAAAAGCAGCCTACTTCTAACTATTATCTGCATTAGATGGATTGTCATGCTAGCTATTAAAACAACCAACCTCTGATTCTCAGGAGCTTCTTTATTTATTACATCTCCACCTAATGAACAGTGGTGATAGAAGGGGAGATGTGGAGGGTCAATCCTCTGCTCCGTGTGATCAGTTAGGCATCTGGGCCTCTTCCATATTTTAGCTGTTATCAAAAAGGCCTCAGAATCTTCCATGGGATGCTTTGCCTCCAGCTGGCTTACTAGGAAGGAGAGAGGACTGGAAGAGGTGAACATTCACTTCTAGAACACAGTCACGTGGCTTCACCTAACTTCAAAGAGGTTTCAAAATGATTGGTGTTCATAGAAGAAAAGAAGCACAAATATTGCTGAACTCTAGTATGGTCTCTTTCAATAATCATCTATTTCAAATAGTTGTTTCACCTAAATTATAATCATATGCAAATAGGCCCACTTTCTTTAATTTACTCATGAAAGAAATCATACATAAAATATATCTTTATGTGTATTAAAGTGAACTAGATTTTCCAGATAAAATACAGAATAAGATGCTCAGTTAAATTTGAATTTTAGATAAACAATAAATACTTTTTAGTATAAGTGTGTCTCTAAAATTGAATGCCTCATACTTACGTGAAAAAATTTAATCAGTGCTTATCTGAAATTCAAATTTTACTAGGCTTCTTATGTTTTTATTTGCTAAATCTGGCAACCCTAGACTGAACATTTTAGGTCTTACTATTCTTATAAGATGTGCCCAATGATATTAATATGAGTTATGGAGAGTGGAAAAACCATATGTTTTCTATCAATTACCTTTAAATAAACATTGCTTCCAGCCAAAATGTGAAGTCTTGCCTACTGCTTGCTATTAAAATCTAATGTATGTGTGCCTAGAAGCTTTATTTATAACTAGTAGTTAGTGTTATATGAGGTTTGATGTTTTAATTAAATTTCAGTAGAAACACCTTAAAATAATATTGTGCTATTTTGATTTCATTTCAATATACGTGTTCTGCATTGTTAGGGGGAAAACTTGCAGAGAACTACAAATGATCAAGCTTAACATAAATTAAGAAACATAGGCACCTTCACTGATCTTCAAACCAAGAGCAGCCCATAAAGTGGTGCTGCTGAGATTGGATTGCTCCCGCATGCTCCCTCTGTGATTTTTGTATTTTAATAAGACCGTTCGTTATCGTTAGCTTCTTGTGTTGGAGCCATTAGATATTTATGTGAAACAGCATATCGTTATCTCAGTTGCATTCTGAACCATTTGGGATGCTTTTAAGTTAGGGTGATTTTTTTTCCCTGTCTTAATTTTGCACACACTAGTGCCTATGTGCCTGTTCAGCTTATTTCTGTCTTCAGGTTCTTTGATCCCATTTTTCAACTTTATTGTGTTAAAGTGGCTGATGAACAGTGTAGCTGACTGCTAGATAGGAGTAGCCTCAAAGACAGTTAATTCAAAAATTTTACTGTCTTGAGAAGCAGGCAGACGTTGATATCCTGAGCCCTTTATTTATTTATTTTTAACTCTCTTGCTTTCCTTAACAGTCTAAAATTCCAGAAGGGAACATTCGTTCACGTTTCCATATTTCTTCAAACTCAACCTTAGGGATCTAATCATGGAAACCATAGTTTAGACAGTGCATGACCATAAGAATTTAGGAGATTAAGAGGAATGCTTATAGCTTAGAGAGCCAAAAGGGAGTGCAACGTGAGCTCTAACATTATTAGTGATCAAACCAAAGGTGGATCTAGTACAATCAAGCGATTTTCAGTGTAGCAATTTAAACCTATGGAAAGCTCTAGATCATATAGATTCTTAATTTGTTGTTTCCCTATGGTAAAGTATGCGTGAGGTTTAAATTGAGTTTTAACAAATCTATAGTTATTCTTGAGACTGGTGCTGCAGGAATGGGCAGTGTAGAGGTACAGCAACCAATAAAAAGGAAATTCTTTTTTCTCTCTTCTCTATTATTTTTTACCTACAAAGACTCATTATCTGAATTTCTTATTACTTTTTATATTCTGTCCCATTTAGTCTGGTCATAAAAAACAAAACAATACAAAAACCAATTCTTGTTGAGTGGATTCTGACTCATGACAACCCCGTGTGTGCCAGAGTAGAACTGTGCTTGGTAGAGTTTTCAATGACTGATTATTCAGGAGTAGATCAGTAGGCCTTTCTTTTAGGGCACCTCTGGGTAATCTTGAACCCCAAACTTTTGGTTAACAACTGAGTGTGCTAACTGTTTATACCACCAAGGGAGTCTAGTCTGGTCAGCACCCCCATGGAATTCCAGCAATTTTTCAGACTCAATACATGTTAACTTATTCCATAATCCTTCTTTATGTTTATTGTGAATGATAGCCTAGAATTGTTTATTCAGTGTGAAAACATTTAGTGAGCATGTACTATCTCCAAGCATTAAGTACTTAGAATTCAATTGTAAGAAATAGAATCTGTCTCTGCCCCAAGGAGGTCATAAACAAGTACGTATATAAGTGTGTATATAATCATTCCTTTTCTTTATCACTTGATAGTGACAATAATTTTAGGATGTTGATCTTATGGACCAGTATATTTCCTATCCTCATCAAATTTAGATATTGATATGAAATTATTAAGTTTTGTTTTTTCCAAACATACAACCAGAGAAAGCAAAATTAGTTTTTAAGATGAATATTATTTTATAATATTTTATAGTAAAGGATATTTTGAAACCAAAAGTGAAGGAAATAGTTCCGAATAGAACCTCTTAAAAGAAATAAATGTAGTTTTTTGTTTTTTTAAAGGTAACTATATTGCTGTCAGAGGAGCCCTGGTAGCACAATGATTAATAGTTTGGCTGCTAACCGAAAGGTTGGCAGTTCAAACCCACCCAGTCGCTCCGTGGGAGAAAGATGTGGCAGTCTGCTTCTGTCAAAATTTACAGCCTTGGAAATCCTATGGGGCAATTCTACTCTGTCCTATAGCGTTGCTCTGAGTCAGAATCAACTTGATGGCAGTGAGTTTGTTTTTTTATATTGCTGTCATGTGTTTTATTGTGGACAGAGAAAACGTTGTCCTTGCAGGCTTTTTTGGAAGCTACTAAAGAATGCAATAGTCTAATCTTTTACCTCTGAAAGTGTGTTTGGAGTTAAGTTGTAAGTGCCAATTTAAAATGCAATAAATACTTCAAAGAGAAATAAAACCAGGAGATAGTTGGCTTAAATATGGAACCCAAAGATTGGATTCTAGGGGGAAAAACCAGAATAATGAAAGTTATGTCAAATGGGTGGGATGTGGGGCAAGGGGCAACGTTGTCACCTATCAGAAGAGAGAGGAAATGGACTAGAGTACTCCCTTGTTGGAGCAGAACATTCATGAGTAGATACAAAAGAACTAAATAATGTGTAAAATATTTTACATTCTGTTCCCTAACCTTGCTTTACTTCATTTTATTCAGTGAATATTTATTGAGGCTTTCTTAAATGTTTGGCATTGTTTTGGTCTGGGCCTGGGCCTAAGTTTTCTTACAAACTGAATCAGCTCTTTCGGAAGTAACCATGCTTCTTTACCTCGGCAAGGGTGATAGTGATAAAGAGAAAGGGAATGATAAATCTGTAAAACCCTGGTCTTTATGTGTAGGGGAAAAAAAAAAGTGCTACAGAGAAGAGGATCACTATCAGAAAGTGGACAGAGATGAAAGGTGGCAAAATGATTTAAGTAAAAATTAATGGCAAAGGCTTTGGAAGCAATTTAAAATTTCAGTTAACACAACTGTTCAAAGTTTGAGAAACGAGAGGGGACTGGAGACTCAAATATACTGATGACTATATGTCTGACACTATAGTAGGTAATTCATATGCATGAAACTATTTCATTGTCTTGGAGGTAAATATAATTATCCCTACAATATAGTGACTAAGAAAAAAAAAAAGGTGTAGATCCTTGAAATAACTTGCTTTAGGTGACACGACTAATAAGTAGATACAGGCAGGATTTAAACCCTGGGCAATCAAATGACTTCTAAACCAACATCCTCTACATCACATTTTGCTATCAATATAAAATATAGTCACACGTGGGTCACAGTAATTAGTTGGCACCAAATACAAGGTTTTCAAAGCTGTTGAAAGTATTTTAAAGTAAATCTTGTACCTGTGACTCTCAGTATATTCTTTGTTATCCTGATTTTGTAAGTCTTGAATCACTTGAAAGCCATTTATGCAAAATATAGGAAGCTATCGCTCTAATATTAACTAAGGCTTTTGTTCCGATCATCATTGATAAGGATTAAATCACCTTGCATTTTATAAATCAGGAGAAATTAGATTAACAAGGAATTCTGAAGAGCTCCAATCTACTTAAAAATTTCTGAAAAACTACCACAGGAGGAGTAAAATATAGCTAGAGTGATGAAGATTAACACTCAGCGACAATGCTCTGGCAGGCAAGTTGTTAAAACATTGAAGTGAAGTTTCAGGATGGATGGGAGCCTCTCATTCTGGAGACCTTTTAACATATATCAGTATGCGAGGGATGATTTTTGACGTTGGGCTTCACTGAATTATCTTTAACTTTGCCTTGTACTTGTAAGTCTATATTTAATTTACTATCAGAGATTTTTGATTTCATGTTCTTAATGTTCCTATCCTCATTGCCATCACACTAAGTCTCATAACTGGTTAGCTGGCTAATTTTCCTTCTTGTCTCTCTGACTCTAGTCTCTCCATCTTCAGCTTTTCTTCCATTCTTTCCACATAGCATCATCATAAAATGATTTCTCTGAACTCATTGATTTTATCAAGTCACTCGACTGCTCTAAAACCAGTGGATTCTCACTGCCTACAGCTCCATTTGTGCAAGGCATTCAGTGGAAACAAAGAAAAAAAGATGAAGTTCAGTAGTCAGAAAACTGGGAGAACACTAGATTAAATGACAGTGAAGAGATATTTTTACTCTTTGAATTCTCAGAGCCATTAAGAAGACAAAATATGCAGAGTTATCCCATTTCATTTGGCCCAGGTAAATTTTATACAGAAAATATCTACCATATTTCTAAGGAGTAATGGTGTTTCATGGAGCACCTTGGAAATTGCTGGTTTGCAAGATTTTATAATCTAGAATTTAAAGTCTTAGCTTTTCAGTTGTGTTTGACTCCTTTAATCCAGTCAATTTGCTTAATGCCTTGTCATCTGAATACACTTTGTGACATCCCACATCCTTATCTTACATATGCAATTTTGACTGGCTGGAATGTAATCAGTTCTAACCAGTTGTTGTCGAGTTGATTCCAACTCATGGTGACAACATGTGTATCAGAGTAGATCTGTGTTCCGTAGGATTTTCAATGGTTAAATTTTCAGAAGTAAATCACCAGGACTTTCTTCTGAGGAGTCTCAGGGTGTACTGGAACCTCCAACCTTTCTGTCAGCAGCAGATTTCTTTATCCTTTTATACTACCCTGGGACTTCCTGAACCAATAAGCAACACTGTGATAAATGGAGAAAAGATTGAAGTTGTCAACGATTTCATTTTACTTGGATCCACAATCAACACCCAAGGAAGCAGCAGTCAAGAAATCAAATGATGCATTGCATTCGGCAAATCTACTGCAAAAGACCCTTGTTAAAAAGCAAAGATGTCATCCTGAAGACTAAGGTGTTCCTGACCCAAGCTATGGTGTTTTCAATTGCCTCATAGGCATACGGAATCTGGACAATGAATAAGGAAGACCAAGGAAGAACTGATGCCTTTGAATTATGGTGTGGGCGAAGAATACTGAATATACCATGGACTGCCAAAGTAATGAGCAAATCTTTTGTGAAAGAAATACAGCCAGAATGCTCCTTTGGACGTGTATCAGAAGAGATCAGTCCCTAGAGAAGAACATCATGTTTGTAAAGGAGAGGATCAGCAAAAAAGAGGAAGACCCTCAATGAGATGGATTGAAACAGTGGCTGCAACAATGGGCTCAAGCATAACAACAATTGTGAGGATGGCACAGGACTGGACAGTATTTTGTTCTGTTGTACATAGGGTGGCTATGAGCTGAAATGAACTCAACGGCACCTAACAACAACAACAGGGACTTCCTTATCAGTTCTACTTATGTTTACATGTTTACCTTTAATACAATCTTCTTTATGTACTCTTTCCTAACTGGTTCAGTCATATCATTTCACTTCCTAAACACTTAGTAATTATATCATTTGACACACTTACAGCCTTGTAGTTATTTTCTTAGGTATACACTTCTGAGGTTATAGACTAATAACTTTGAATTTAGTAACTATTTATAATATATTCTGCATTTCCCATAATATAGCATCTATATTAGCCCCTCAGTAACTGAAGAAAGTTAAGTGTAATATATGAATTTCCATCTGGACCAAATCTTCTATAATTATTATTAGTATCAGATTAATGCTAAGGTATATGACATATCATTTTAATTAAAACTGTTAAAAAAAAGAAGTATTTTAGTTATACCCAATGTCATAGAGCAAATACTTAAAAAACACTTGAATAAAGTTTTTGCAATGAAGACTAAATCAAACTATATTCTAACATTTTTCTGGTGATAGTTGAGATAATTTACACACACCCCTTTTATGAGTCATGGGATGTACATTTGCCCACCTACACTTTCCACCTCTCAGGTTTCTTGAGACATTGCTTTCTGACTTTTAGTGTGTTCTCCCACCTGGTGGGGGCCTGTATAACTGCTTGAATCTGAAGAATCAGGCCTCATACTATGAATTTAAGCACCAGAGTCCACTAGGAAGATACGTACCCCACTAATTGTATCAAAATTCATACTACCTGAAAAAAATTATTTTCATTGATATCAGAATGGCTTCCATTACTGAAAACACACAGTTTCAACAAAATCATTCAAAGCAGAAAATAATTCATCTGGAAAGCGATACTCTAGGCATAGGTAAGTTGTACAGAATTTGCCTACCGTGCTAGCCATACAAATTTTCTTTTTTTTAATCTGTTCTTTGAGGAAAACTCTATAGACAAGGGAAATGTATACCAATCCCAGGAAAATAATGGTTTTATGAAGATCCAACCCCACCCACAGTCGTCAAGTCGATTCAACTCACTGCAACATTTTAGGACGGAGTAGAACTGCCATGTAGGGTTTCCAAGGCTGTAAATCTTTGCCAAAGCAGACTGCCACATCTTTCTCCACCAGAGTGGCTGATGGGTTAGAACCGTCAACCTTTCAATTAGCAGCCCAGCACTTTAACTACTGTGCCACCAGGGCTCCTCTTTATAAAGCAGAATATGCATAATCACACTGAAGACTGAGACATATAATAAATGAAGACTTCAAAACTAAATAAAACATTTTTGTAAACCTTATATCTACATGTCTTAACAAATTTGTTATAAAAGTTTGTCTCCCAGTTGTCTTTGTAGTTTTCTTTGTAGCTTACTATCCAAAACAAATTTTACTCATGCAACAGATAATTTGGAACAATTCTTTATAAATAACACTTAAAGTATTAACAACATACCTAGAGCGAAATATTAAGATTTTGTTACAGTTATAATAAAGATATACAGATTTTCTTAACTGGGACTCACTGAAACTTACAGTGTCTAAGATAGTCTTCATCACTGATGGAGGACAGTGGATTTACAGAATATCTAGGAAGCAGATGCAGGTGATATGCTCTGGCACTATTCCTTATTGTCAAATTTTAAGGAATTGTATGCTGACATGTTTGATTTGCTGATGCCTTGCCTCCATCAAAGTGAGCAGAAATGACGTTTAAAACTTCAAAGTAATATCTGAATCTTTGTGTCTGTTTCTTTGTTGTCATGCTCAGTTTTGCTTAATCCTGCAAAATTCTTGGTATCCTTTTTGCTTTTGCATTTCATCTAGACATAATTAGTTTTCCACATCCATTTTGGCACATAATTTATTGACCACATATTCTAAAGCTGTCAAACCAATCTCCCATAAGCCAGTGAGTACTCTATCTCTAAAACATTTTGCCTATGTGGCATTTATCCGGGATGTTTTCTATTTCTTATTTAACCAATGGAAGTAGCTAGTCATACACAAGCAGTCTTATTTCGAGGATCTTTGTCCTTTCAAATAGCATCTCCACACCACCTTTCCAAACTGTTCACACTCAGTAAAGGTCTATTTTCATAATGCAGCTGTATCCTGTAAGAGGCTTTTTAAAAATACTGGCATACTCATCAGTGCAGGAGCTAGGATTTGCTTTTTTGGATAATGTGAAAATCTCTCATAGATACTTCTGATAACAGAAATACAGGAAATAGATTTGGTTTGAGGTGCAGAAATTATGTCAAGGGCAGGACTCTGCTACTTACCTGATGTCTCAGAACCTCAGTTTTCTCATTTGTAATATGAGAATATTAATACCTGCATTTTGTGGCTAAGTTGAGTATTAAATGAGATAATGCAAATAAACCTTTTAGCACAGGATCAGGCACAAAGTAAGTGCTTAAAAGATTATGTTTGTTACAGTTATTACTCCTAATAGCATAAACTTAAATTATGTTTTAGATCATAAGCTTAAGAGATAGGGAACTGTTTTGCCATAAGTTTAAATACAGAATTTCTATAAAATAGGCATTTAATTATTATAAACTTCCTTCCTTTTTTGGTGATGAATAATTAATTTAAAAATATTTTATTGAACCTTTATGGTGCTCCAGGCACCATACTAAGTACAAGGATAAAATCATGGGGGAAAACCCCACTCTGATGAAAATTACAGTGAAAGGGACAGACATTAATAGTACACAAACAACTCTCATATATAATCATTATAACCACTATTGGTTAAATAATGACTATAGGGTCAGTTTAAGTCAAAAATAACTAGATGGCAACAGGGTTTTTCTTTTTTTTTTTTTTTTTTTGTTTATTTAATATGTGAAGAGCTATGCTAAGCATTTTGCACTTATTATTATTTATGATAATATGGTCAAATTTGAGCAAAGGAAATTTACCTAGTAATATTTAAGATCGCCAAGCTTGAAGAAAATGATTTTTGCTTTAAAATAACTCTGCAACAAGGCTACTCACTGCAATAATGTCTCTCCATCATGACAATCTCTAAAAATTATTGTCTACACATGATATAGTATATTAGTGATACATATTAAGTGCCTAGATTTTCCTTATCATCTAGTGTCTATGTATTTTGTATTATAAGTGCGTAGGGCCACATGTCAACCCTTATCATTCACTTATCACCCATTCAAACCAGATAACTTTCCCTGGGTAGCTTTTGTGGGAAATCGCGGTAAAAATAAAACCTTACAGCATTGGCTTGGTCTTAAACTATTGTTACCACTGAGCTTTCAACCCAGATTGTTTCTCATCTAGGGTTTAAAACAGAGCCCTTTCTGAGTACCCTGAGGAAAAGGACTTCTCATTTCCAAACACAGTAGATAGAAAATTGCTGAGAATTTAAGGATGTTAGTAATTTACAAAGTTAAGTTTGGTTGTGAGAAACAATAGAATATTTGAGAAAATATATAAAAAGGCAATGAAAAAGTCAGACTAAATCTACAATCACATATACATTTCATAGGCTAAACCTGCAACTGATCTAAGAAGAAATTAGAATTTTTCCCAAAATTTTTCAGGAAATGATGGCACATAGGCTAAATTTTTTTTATTTTTTTTTTTATATATTTTATTGTACTTCAGGTGAAAGCTTACAGAGCAAATAGTTTCTCATGAAATAGTAGTACACATGTTGTTTTTTGACATTGGTTAACAACCCCACAACGTATTAAGCCTCTAAATTCTCAACCTTTTTATTTGATGAAAATTACAGATGGCCAAAGATACACCGTTTCAAAAATTTCTACATTCACAGTTCAGTGACATTGACTACGCTCTTCCAACTGTGCTGTTATTCTCACTTAAGATGAAGGCTTACAGAACAAAATAGTTTTTCATTTAACAGTTACTACACATGTTGCCCTATGACAATGGTTAACAATCTCACAGCACATCAAGAATATCCTTACTCCACCTTGTATTCCCTATCACCAGGGGGCTTCCTTGTCCCCTTCTGTCTTCTGGACCGTGTCAGTGGACTATTGTACCTCTTTAGTCTCATTTGTTTATTTATTTATTTATTTATTTATTTTTATTTTATTTAAACACCATTTCAAAACTTTTTACTTACACATTTAAGTGATATTGACTATGCTCTTCCAATTGTGCTGCCATTCTCGCCCAAGATGAAGGCTTACAGGACAAAACAGCCTCCCATTTAATAGTTACTACAAATGTTGCCCTATAGCAGTGGTCAACAATCTCACAACACATCGACAGTGTCCTTATTCAATTTGTGTTCCTTATCATCAGTTTCCTACTCTCACTCTGCCTTCTGGCCCTTGTCACCGGACTCCTGTACATCGTTAGTCCCGTTTAGTTTTACTGGGGTGTCCATTCCCAGGCTTAACATCGAACCTTGAAGGTAACTTCACCTCTGAGCTGAAAGGGTGTCTGGGGGCCACACTCTCGAGGTTTCTCTAGTATTCTTTAGGCCAGTATATCTGGTCTTCTTCTTTTTTTTTTTTTTTTGGGAGTTAAAATTATGGTCTACATCCTACTCCAGCTCTGCCCAGAACCCTCTGTTGTGATCCTGGTCAGAGGAGTCATTGGTGGTAGCCGGGCACCATCCAGCTGTACTGGGCTCAGTCCCGTGGAGGCCTTGGTAGCTGTGGACCATTAGTCCTTCGGACTAATCTTTTCCTTGTATCCTGTTCTCTTCGTTCTCCCTTGTTCCCGAAGGGATGAGATCAGTGGAGTATCTTAGATGGCCGCTCATAGGCTTTTAAGACCCCAGACACTACTCACCAAGGTAGAATGTAGAGCATTATCTTTATAAGTAGTGTCATGCCAATTGAGCTAGATGTTCCCCGAGATCATGGTCCCCAGAGCCCTCCGTCCAACAACTCAGTCCCTCGGGGGGTTTGGATGTGTCTGTAGGGCCTCCATGACCTTTCCTTGTGCAGGTTGTGTTAGTTTCCCCTGTACTATGTACTATCTCATCTCTCACCCAAGTTACCACTTACCTATTACCTATTTAGTATTTCCCCCCCCCCTCCCATCCCTGGTAACCAACAAGGATTGTTACATTTTGCATGTGAATTTTTTTTTTTTTAATATATATTTTATTGTACTTCAGGTGAAAGCTTACAGAGCAAATAGTTTCTCATGAAATAGTAGTACACATGTTGTTTTTTGACATTGGTTAACAACCCCACAACGTATTAAGCCTCTAAATTCTCAACCTTTTTTTTTGATGAAAATTACAGATGGCCAAAGATACACCGTTTCAAAAATTTCTACATTCACAGTTCAGTGACATTGACTACGCTCTTCCAACTGTGCTGTTATTCTCACTTAAGATGAAGGCTTACAGAAAAAATAGTTATTCATTTAACAGTTACTACACATGTTGCCCTATGACAATGGTTAACAATCTCACAGCACATCAAGAATATCCTTACTCCACCTTGTGTTCCCTATCACCAGGGGGCTTCCTTGTCCCCTTCTGTCTTCTGAACCTTGTCAGTGGACTATTGTACCTCTTTAGTCTCATTTGTTTATTTATTTATTTATTTATTTATTTATTTTTATTTTATTTAAACACCATTTCAAAACTTTTTACTTACACATTTAAGTGATATTGACTATGCTCTCCCAATTGTGCTGCCATTCTCGCCCAAGATGAAGGCTTACAGGACAAAACAGCCTCCCATTTAATAGTTACTACAAATGTTGCCCTATAGCAGTGGTCAACAATCTCACAACACATCGACAGTGTCCTTATTCAATTTGTGTTCCTTATCATCAGTTTCCTACTCGCCCTCTGCCTTCTGGCCCTTGTCACCGGACTCCTGTACATCGTTAGTCCCATTTAGTTTTACTGGGGTGTCCATTCCCAGGCTTAACATCGAACCTTGAAGGTAACTTCCCCTCTGAGCTGAAAGGGTGTCTGGGGGCCACACTCTCGAGGTTTCTCTAGTATTCTTTAGGCCAGTATATCTGGTCTTCTTTTTTTTTTTTGGGAGTTAAAATTAGACTCTACATCCTACTCCAGCTCTGCCCAGAACCCTCTGTTGTGATCCTGGTCAGAGGAGTCATTGGTGGTAGCCGGGCACCATCCAGCTGTACTGGGCTCAGTCCCGTGGAGGCCTTGGTAGCTGTGGACCATTAGTCCTTCGGACTAATCTTTTCCTTGTATCCTGTTCTCTTCGTTCTCCCTTGTTCCCGAAGGGATGAGATCAGTGGAGTATCTTAGATGGCCGCTCATAGGCTTTTAAGACCCCAGACACTACTCACCAAGGTAGAATGTAGAGCATTATCTTTATAAGTAGTGTCATGCCAATTGAGCTAGATGTTCCCCGAGATCATGGTCCCCAGAGCCCTCCGTCCAACAACTCAGTCCCTCGGGGGGTTTGGATGTGTCTATAGGGCCTCCATGACCTTTCCTTGTGCAGGTTGTGTTAGTTTCCCCTGTACTATGTACTATCTCATCTCTCACCCAAGTTACCACTTACCTATTACCTATTTAGTATTCCCCCCCCCCTCCCATCCCTGGTAACCAACAAGGATTGTTACATTTTGCATGTGAATTTTTTCATGGGTTTTTACAATAGAGGTCTCATACAATATTTGTCCTTTTGTGATTGACTTATTTCACTCAGCATGATGTCCTCCAGTTTCATCCATGTTAGGAGATGGTTCACCGATTCATTGTTCTTTCTCGTTGCATAGTACTCCATTGTGTGTATGTACCATAGTTTGTGTATCCATTCGTCTGTTGATGGACATCGAGGTTGTTTCCATCGTTTTGCTATTGTGAATAATGCTGCCATGAACATAGGTGTGCATATGTCTATTCGAGTGATGACTCTTATTTCTCTAGGATATATTCCTAGGAGTGGGATTGCTGGATTGAATGGTACGTCTATTTCTAGCTTTCTGAGGAAACGCCATATCATTTTCCAAAATGGCTGTATCATTTTGCATTCCCACCAGCAGTGTATAAGAGTTCCCGTCTCCCCGCAGCCCCTCCAACATTTGTTATTTCCAGTGTTTTTGATTCGTGCCAGTAATGCCGGGGTGAGATGGTATCTCATTGTGGTTTTAATTTGCATTTCTCTAATGGCTAGTGATCGCGAGCATTTCCTCATGTGTCTGTTGGCCATTTGAATGTCTTCCTTGGTGAAGTGTCTGTTCATTTCCTTTGCCCATTTTTTGATAGGATTGGTTGTCTTTTTGTTGTAGAGGTGTTGGATTTTCTTGTAGATTATGGAGATTAGACCTTTGTCTGACTTGTACTGTCCAAAAATTTTTTCCCAGTCTGTAGGTTCTCTTTTAACTCTTTTGGTGAAATCTTTTGAAGAGCATAGATGTTTGATTTTTAGAAGATCCCAATTATCTAGTTTATCTGTTGGGTTTTTTGTGTTGATGTTTATGGTTTGTATCCTGTTAATGCCATGTATTAAGGCCTGAAGTGTTGGTCCTATTTTTTCTTCTATGAATTTTATAGTTTGAGGCTTTATATTCAGGTCTTTGATCCATTTTGAAGTAGTTTTTGTATATGGTGTGAGGTATGGGTCCTGTTTCATTTTTCTACAAATGGATATCCAGTTTTGCCAGCACCATTTGTTAAAAAGACTGTCTTTTCCTCATTTGATGGACTTTGGGCCCTTGTTGAAAATCACGTTACGGTAGGTGGATGGATTTACATCTGGGTTCTCAATTCTGTTCCATTGGTCAATGTCTCTGTTGTTGTACCAGTACCAGGCTGTTTTGACTACTGTAGCTGTATAGTAGGTCCTCAAGTCAGGTAGTGTGAGTCCTCCAACTTTATTCTTCTTCTTCAGTAGTGCTTTACTTATTCGGGGCTTCTTCCCTTTCTATATAAAGTTAATGATTAGTTTTTCCATCTCTTTGAAGAATGTTGTTGGTATTTGTATCGGAATTGCATTGTATTTGTAGATTGCTTTAGGTAGAATTGCCATTTTCACAATGTTGAGTCTGCCTATCCATGAGCATGGTATGTTTTTCCATTTATGTAGATCCCTTTGGGTTTCATGCAGCAGTGTTTTGTAGTTTTCTTTGTATAGGTCTTTTATATTCCTGGTCAGATTTATTCCTAAGTATTTTATCTTTTTAGGGGCTATTGAAAATGGTATTGATTTCCTGATCTCCTTTTCCTAGTTCTCTTTACCGGTGTATAGGAATCCAACTGATTTTTGAATGTTTATCTTGTATCCTGCTACTCTGCTGAATCTTTCTATTACTTCCAGTAAATTTCTCGTGGAGTCTTTAGGGTTTTCTATGTATAGTATCATATCATCTGCAAACAGGGAGAGTTTAACTTCTTCATTACCAATTTGGATGCCCTTTATTTCTTTCTCTTGCCTTACTGCTCTAGCGAGAACTTCCAGAACAATGTTAAATAGGAGTGGTGATAAAGGGCATCCTTGTCTTGTTCCTGTTTTCAGGGGGAATGTTTTCAGCCTTTCTCCATTAAGAATGATGTTGGCTGTTGGTTTTGCATAGATGCCCTTTATTATGTTGAGAAAGTTCCCTTCTATACCTATTTTATTGAGAGCTTTTATCAGGAATGGGTGTTGGACTTTGTCAAATGCCTTTTCTGCATCAATTGAGATAATCATGTGATTTTTTTCTTTCCTTTTATTTATGTGGTGGATTACGTTGATGGATTTTCTAATGTTAAACCATCCTTGCATACCTAGTATGAATCCTACTTGGTCGTGGTGTATTATTTTTTTGATATGATACTGAATTCTATTGGCTAGAATTTTGTTGAGAATTTTTGCATCTATATTCATGAGAGATATTGGTCTGTAATTTTCTTTTTTTGTGATGTCTTTGCCTGGTTTTGGTATCAGCGTTATGCTGGCTTCATAGAATGAATTTGGAAGTGTTGCTTCCTCTTCTATGCTCTGAAATAACTTGAGTAGAACTGGTACGAGCTCTTCTGTAAATGTTTTGTAGAATTCTCCAGTGAAGCCACCTGGGCCAGGGCTTTTTTTGGTTGGGAGTTTTTTTATTACCTTTTCAATCTCTTCTCTTGTTACGTGTCTGTTCAGATTTTCAATATCACTTTGTTGTAGTTTGGGTAGGCCGTATGTTTCCAGAAATTTATCCATTTCCTCTAGGTTTTCAAATTTGTTGGAATATAGTTTTTCATAATATTCTGTTATAATCCTTTTTATTTCAGTTGGGTCTGTTGTAATGTCCCCCATTTCATTTCTTATTTGGGTTATTTGTGCCCTCTGCTGTTTTTCTTTTGTCAGTCTGGCCAGTGGTTTGTCAATTTTGTTGATTCTTTCTAAGAACCAACTTTTGGTTTTGTTGATTCTTTCTATTGTTTTTCTGTTCTCTATTTCATTGATTTCTGCTCTGATCTTTACTATTTCCTTTCTTCCGGTGGTTGTAGGCTTTTTTTGTTGTTCTCTTTCTATTTGTTTGAGTTCTGTAGTTAATGTTTTAATTTTGTCCCTTTCTTCTTTTTTGATATGTGCATCTATTGCTATAAATTGTCCTCTGAGGACTGCCTTTGCTGTGTCCCAAAGGTTTTGGTATGATGTGTTTTCATTTTCATTTGATTCTAGGAATTTTTTAATTCCATCTCTGATTTCTTCTATTACCCATTGATGTGTAAGCAGATTATTATTCAGTTTCCATGTGTTTGATTTTTTTTCCTTGCTCTTTCTAGTGTTAATTTCTACCTTGATGGCATTGTGGTCAGAGAAGATACTGTGAATTATCTCAGCATTTTGGATCTTGTTGAGGATTGCTCTGTGGCCTAAGATGTGGTCTATTCTGGAGAACGTTCCATGTGCATTGGAAAAGAATGTGTACTTTGCAGCGGTTGGATGGATTGTTCTATATATGTCTATGAGGTCCAGTTGGCTGATTGTGTCCTTTAAGTCTTCTGTATCTTTGCTGAGTTTCTTTTTATTTGTTCTGTCCTTTACTGAGAGTGGTGTGTTGAAGTCTCCTACTATTATTGTGGAACTGTCAATTTCTCTTTTCAGTGCTGTTAGAGTTTTTTTAATGTATTTTGCAGCCCTGTCATTGGGTGCATAGATATTTATTATGGTTATGTCTTCATGATGGATCATCCCCTTAATCATTATATAGTGTCCTTCTTTGTCTTTTATGGTAGATTTTGTTTTAAAGTCTATTTTATCTGAGATTAAAATTTGCACTCCTGCTCTTTTTTGATAGTTGTTAGCTTGATATATTTTTTTCCAACCTTTGATTTTTAATAAATTCACATCTTTGTTTCTAAGATGTGTCTCTTGTAGACAGCAAATAGATGGATCCTGTTTTCTTATCCATTCTGCCACTCTCCGTCGCTTTATGGGTGCATTGAGTCCATTTACGTTCAGTGTAATTATTGATAGATGTGAGTTTGTTGCTGTCATTTTGTAGTGCTTTTTTTTGTGATGCTGAAGTTTTCTTTGTTCTTCTTACTCTCTTGTGCTGAGTTCCTTTTGTTTGTGGATTTTGTGTTCATTTCTTTTGTTTTTGTAGGTTTTGTTTTTGTTGAGACTTTATGTTTTTCGTCTTTATTTTATGAGTTGGTTTGTTAACTTTTTTTGTGGTTACCATGAATTTTACCCTTATCTTTATAATTTTGAAGCAGTCTACCCTTACTTGGTATCGCCTTGCCTTCTTCTCCTTAGAAGGTTCTATACCTACGCCGTTTGTTCCCTCTTTCATTGTTTTGATGTTGTTGTCATCCTTTGATTGATTTCTCTGATTCCCTGTTGTATATCTTTTGTTTTTGGAAAGTCGTCTGTAGTTCAGTTCCTAGAATGGTATCTGGTTCATGTTAACCTGCGTCGTAGGTCCTAGGTCCTGCCTGAGGGCTTAAGCTGTTTGTCCTCAGATCGAAGAACTCCCTTTAATAATTCTTGTAAGTTTGGTTTGACTTTTGCATATTCCTTTAGTTTCTGTTTATCTGGAAATGACCTAATTTCACCATCAAATCTGAATGAGAGTTTTGCAGGATATATTATTCTTGGCTGACAATTTTTTTCTTTCAAGATTTCATATATGTCATCCCATTGCCTTCTTGCCTGCATGGTTTCTGCTGAATAATCTGAGCTTAGTCTTATTGTTTCTCCTCTGTATGTGACTTCTTGTTTTTCACGAGCTGCTCTCAGGATTCTTTGTTTGTCTTTAGTTTTAGCGAGTGTGAATATGATATGTCTTGGTGATTTTCTTTTGGGGTCTCTTCTATATGGGGTTCGTTGAGCTTCTTGGATGACCAGCTTTTCATCTTTCATGATATTGGGAAAGTTTTCTGTCAGCAGTTCCTGAATGATCCTCTCTGTGTTTTCTGTTTTCTCCCCCTGTTCTGGTATGCCAATCACTCGTAAGTTTTTGCTTTTAATTGTGTCCCACATAACTCTCAGGGTCTCTTCATTTTTCTTTGTTCTGTTTTCTGAGTTTTCCTGAAACAGAGTTGTATCCAAGTGTTTGTCTTCAGTTTCACTGATCCTGTCTTCCATGGTTTCAAATCTACTTCTCAGCCCTTCTATGACACCGTCCATTTCTGAAATCTTGTTGTTTATCTTTTGGATTTCTAATTGTTGTTTTTGTATAATTTCGAGTTGTGAATTTATTTTGGCATTTTGTTCTTGCATCATCTTCCTGAATTCTTCCAATATTTTGTCTGTATTTTCCATAAATTTGTCTATTTTTTCCTCATGTTTGTCAGCTTTTTGCCTCAGTTCTTGCAAAATTCCGAGTATTAGTGATTTGAGTTCCGTATCAGGTACTTCTAGTGCATTTTCTTCCACAGGAGAGTTATCTGGTGTTTTAATTTGGACGCCTATTGGAGCCATCTTGTCTTGTTTTTGTAAATGTTTTGATATTTTTTGCTGTTTTCGGGGCATTCAGTAGCTATTTCTCTCGTTTATTTATTGTAGTTTTTTTTTTTTTTTTCGTTCTTTTGGTACAGCTGGGCAGATCTAGTTGAGGAGGAGCCACTGGGATGGGTTGCTTGTGGCACTCACCGCAGCCACCAGGACGGTCGGTAGTCAGTGCTGGGCAGGTTCCAATAGGGCGTGCCTGCACCGCTTGGTGATGTGATGTCTAGTGCACGGTGCAGGTAGGTAGGGTGCAGCGGGAAGATGGTTCTGTGTGAAGCTAAGCGGTCGTTCTGTCTCCGACCAGATGCTCCGCAAGGCTGCTCTCCCGTTTGCTGGTCTCCGATAGGAATCCAAGATGGTGGATCCGCGCTGCGTTAGCTGGTAAGGAATCTCTGCCTGAGTCTCTCCTCACTCTCCGTTCTCTTTTAGTATTCTCACTCCGTTTGGTGTTTGGCTGAGTTCTTTATCTCTTCATTTGGTGTTCTAGGGTTTCAGGATTGTTGATTCTCTGTTAGGCTTAGTTTTTCGGATCTTTGCTGTGGAGGGACGGTGTGGTGTTTCTGCCTAGAGCGCCATCTTCCATAGGCTAAATTTTTAACTTAGAGAGGTTTCTGTATCAGCTGAGCTTACCATACATCAGCTGAGTGCTTAAACATTTGCGCCACCCAGGAACTCCTAGATAGATAGATAGGTAAATAGACAGATAGATAGATAAATGGTGTTGTTGTTATTAGCTGCTATAGCGTTGGTCTACAACTAGTGGTGACCCCCATGAACAACTAAACAGAACATTGGCCAGTCTTGCACCATCCCTACGATCAGTTGCATATCAGATCATTGGAACCACAGGGCTTTCGTTACTTGATTTTCGTATATAGCTGGCCAGGCCTTTCTTTCTAGTCCATTTTAGTCTGGAAGCTCCACTGAAACCTGCTCAGCTTCATAGCAACAATCAACCCTCCACAGACAGATGGGTGGTATCTTTGTTTGGGGTGTATTGCCCAGGAACTGAACCCAAGTCTCAGGCATGGAAGGTGAGAATTCTGCCACTGAACTACCACTGCCCTCTAGAAAGATAGATAAATGGATGAAAACACATAATGATGTCATACTGATATTTCCAATTCAGTTCTAATACCACAGGATCCTTTCCCGTCTTCCAGTTTGCATGCCTGCATCTCCCTTCTCCCAAAGTTAAATCTCTGGTTCCCTATAACATCAATATATTTATATCTATTTACTATTACATAAAAAATTATGACTCCCATTTCATCACCAACAACCATAAAAACTAAAATAAATAAGCTTGTTTTGTTATAGTTCTTTTTCTATCTGTCTGACTATTAAATATGTATTATAGAATACTGTGTTCAAAACTCACTTAAACTAATTTTCATTGAATGATTATGTTAGCATTGATAGTTTGTTTCTGTTTGTGTTGAATTTGCTTCTTCATTTCTTGGCTTTTTCATATTTTTTATTTAATTCATTTATTAATTAATGATAAGCTTTAAAACACCAAGTTATATTAAAAGATATACTCAGAAAAGCCTTGTTCTTATTCTTATCCTCTTCACCTCATTTCCACCAACTACTTAAAGTGACTATTTTAATGTTTCTGGTTTATATCCCTTTTTTCCTAAAGAAAATAAGCAAAAAAAATGCATATTTTTATTTTTCTTTATTTTTTACACAAAAAATAGTACTTTTTTTTTTTTTTTTTACTTAAGTCTAGTGACAAAGCAACAAATCCTTAATGCTGAAATCAGAATCACCTAAGAGATTAAAAAATAGAGATCCAGAGCAGTTAAAATAGAAGAAAGACTTTCTAGAAGAAAACATTCTGGACTTGAGAAAATGTAAGGGCTTCTTTCGTGGGGAATAAACATAACTAACAGTAAAAAAGCAAAGAACAGAGCAATCTGACTCTTGCTAACCCTTTCTGCATGTTTTTGCAGTCAGTCCTTGCATCCTTCATCTCTCTCTCTCTCTTTCTCCCAATCTCTTTCTTCTTTTCACTCTTGATTCTCTTCTCCTTTCAGAATGTTTAATGGCTGATGCTTACTACAGTGAGCTTAATCAACTCAGTCATTTGTTTTTGTTAAAACATCTCCTTCCTCTTCTATTCAGAAATTATATGCACTCATCACTGTGTCACTTGTTTCTTTCAGAATTTACATATTACCTTTATGTTTCCAAGGAGCTTTACAATCACTTTTAATAGATTTACCGCCTAGTTTTCAGCAATATTGACCTCATTTTACAGATGGGGTAGCAGTCATCGAGCTGGTAAGTGACTTGCCCATTCTTGGATTGTGTGCAAGTCCCTGATATGTTGTTGAGCTTGGTGAGCCTCTGTGTCTTAGTCTAGTCATTATGTATTGCATCATCCCCTGAGAGGTGGGTAATAGTCATATGAGCCTTCAAGATGTCAGTTAAAATGCATAATAAACTAGTCTTTTACTATTTGCCATCTGAATCTTAACCTTCCATATAATTTCTCCTTTTGGCTCTTCTATAAGAAAACTATCAATGCTAACCCCACGTGTAAAGTGAAAGTAAAATGTTACATCTAAGGAAGATACTCAAACTCTTCTGGGAGTGATAATTTGAAATATTTACCATGCTGTAGAGAAACTCAAGCGGGCCTGACAAGTGAATTATTGAGAACATAGAAATGCAACATTTAGTCTACGACTCACTGTATATAAGGCTCAATCCAAGTAATTTTCCAGACCAATTGGATTTTGTTTTTGAAGCACCACCTATCCTTTCTAGATCAGAGAAAAATTAGGATTAAATTGAAAATGGCGGTATTCGTTTCATTTTGCTAATTTTTTAACTTACTCTTATATGCACCCTTTGGTTTGTTACATAGTTATGTTCTTAGGCTTTGTGAAAATTTCAGTTCTCAATCTTGGAAGGAGAAAAAGGATATAGTAAAAGCAAAAGTCGTTTGATTGCATGAGTCCTCTTTTGTGACTAACTTAATGGTTTCCACTCCCAGAAGTGCCTAATGAATTATGAAGGTGTTTCTCTTGAGCACAATAAACAACATATTTTACTAAGGGAGACCTTATGTTCCATCCACACCCTAGACATCAGTTAAACCTCTGTGAGCCTGGCTGGAAGTGGCTGCTGGTGTCAAGTGAGGCAAGATAGAAAGTGATAATATGATGGGAGATTTTACTCTTTTCTCCTTTTTGAAGGCAATAATCTATGTTATTCTGTATTTTATTAGCTGCAACAATGCTGATGCTTAGCTCACCTAGGATTTAAGAATGCTTCTCTGCTCACCACCATTAGAGAGAAACCCAGGAGCTACTTTCTGCTCTCTGAACAATGAGTCTTTGTTTGCCAGAGCAGCATAGCCCAACACTTCAGAGCTTTTTAACCTGGTTCATATTGGTGATTACATTTGCAATTCATGCCAGTGGGATTATGGAGACTTTTTCTAAATCCCTGGTAAGAAAAAGAGAACCTCTTAATTTTTTCTGAACTAGGGTAACAAGCCAATTTTTCCTCCTTCATTTACAGGTTTAAAAACTGAGCATCATGACTAGGTATTATCTTGAAATTCTCTGTAAATTAATAAGCTTAATGTAGGCGCCAGAGATCTGCTCCAGTAAGAAAAAGACGTTGCAAGGGAGGGGGCCTTATTCATCCATGCACTACAAATGGAAAGGTAGTTCTATTGGTGAAGAGAAAGAAGGAAAATGTTAAAATTATTTTTGCTAAGAATAAGTGGTCCAGAGGTTCTGCATAACATACATACATGAAACACATAGAGACATACAAACATAGTGATGGAAGACTTTGTAGTTTTCAGGTGCAAATCTAGGTTTTGTGTGTCCAGAGCTTGTATCGTGAAGGAGGCTGTCTATAAGGAAAAAAATATATATGTACAAGTTTACAAATAAAAAATAAGGTATGGAAGTGTCTTAGTTATCTAGCACTGCTATAAAAGAAAAACCACACGCGGATGGCTTAAACAAGCAGATGTTTATTCACTCACAGTCTAGTAGGCTAGAAGTCTAAATTCAGGCTCCAGCGCCAGTGGAAGGCTTTCTCTGTCGGATCCGGAGGAAGGTCCTTGTTATCAATTTCACCCTGGACTAGGAGCTTCTCAGCGCAGGGGCCCCTCCTGGCACTACTTTCTTAGTGGTATGAGGTTCCCCTGTCTCTCTGCTTGCTTCTCTCTTTTATATCTCAAAAGAGATTGATTTAAGACACAACCTAATCTTGTAGATTGTCTTGCCTCATTAACGTAACTGCCACTAATCCCATCTCATTAGTATTATAGAGGTAGGAGTTACAACACACAGGAAAACCACATCAGATGACAAAATGGTGGACAATCACACAATATTGGGAATCATGGCTTAGGTAAGTTGACACATATTTTGGGGGGGACACAATTCAATGCATGACAAAAAGTAAACATTTATTTTGATTGAGAAAATAAATCATCAAAAATTAAGAACACAAAAAAGCTGACAATATCCCAAACATTGCAACATTAAGAAAAGTAATGTATTGTTATTAATATTATTAATTAGATGCCTCACATGCCTACACATTTTGGCTCCATGCCCTTTGCCTCTTCATATGCATCAATATTTCAGTATTTTCTTTAGAGAGAATAGAAAATTCAGTCTAGCATGGTTGATGGAAAACAGATTCCTGATAGTTTAGAAAAAAAAGCTTTCAGCTTCACAACTCTTTATGGGTGATGCCACCTCTGTTACTTGCTCTGTAGTTACTTGTTTAGGCAATAATTCTTGCCCAGAGGGCAGCTCTTGTAGACTTCCATATTTTGATTTGCTGGACACGGTTGCCAAAGGCCCTTACAGAAGAATTTGTTTATATACACTAGGTCCTCCTGGTACATTCCTCATGCCAATGCCATCTTTGCCTCCACTAAGTTAATCCTCACAGGCCACCTCACATGCAACCTTGGCTTAGTGATTCATCTTGTTCAAATCCTTCTCTTTGGGATCAGAGTTGCTTAATGAGACTCCATGAAGGACAGATCATCGTTAGGTGCGGGGTAGACTTGGAGACACTGTTGTCTGTCCCTGACTCTCACCAGGGCCTAGAGAGTGACAAGTGTGAGACTGTGCTCCATGCTTCTGGCACAGAGCTGGGGCTTTTGCTTCTTTCCCACATGCCTGGAGTGGAACATGCAGAGCCTTGGAAAGGGCATGTCCAAGTGAAAGAACCTGAAACTTAAGCTTCAATAACTTAACAGCAAATTCTCCTTTAGCAGAAATTAGACGTAAGAATGTGAGGTCCTAGATATTGTCAAGTTTTAAAACCTTTACTTCTTTTAACCCACAGCATATTAATCAATATACTACTCGGAACCATACCTCTTGGTGTTCGGTGGTTGTTCCACTATAACAAAAAAATATGTGCTTTATCTGATGCAGTTTGACATGATAAATACTTGCTAGATAATTTCTTTTTGAGAATGATCCTTATAGCTAGAATTGTTGTAATTATTGATGAAATCAGCAGTGAGAACTGTGATTCAGAAGTGATTTCCCAAGGAAAGTCTAGGATTCTGATCTGGGACTAAAATTTCTCATAGTAAGTGGAAGAATGAAACAGTTTATCAATAATAAAGTAGGAAATAAATTACAAGGCAAACCGAGAGTCAAGTTAGCAAGAAATATGAATTCCCTGAGAGAATCTCCTTCATCTCTAGAAATGTGTGGAATTAGAGAGAAGGCAACAACAATTACTGGCTGATCAGGAATCATAAAATCATATTGTGTGAACTTCCTTTGTCTGCCAGCGTAGTCTTTCTCCATTCCGTCTTTTCATCCCTCTGTGAGCAGAAATGTAGGTCATTGAAAAGAAAGGCTTAATATTGTAAAGATGTGGTGGACAGATTCCAAGATGGTTCTCAACAATGCCTGCCTTTCAGTATTCAAGCTCTTGTGTAATTATAATTGTGTAATCCCCTCCCCTTGAGTGTAGACTGGACCTGTGACTTACTTGGAACTGGTAGAATATGGCTAAGGTGATGAAATGTTATTTTCTTAAGTAGATTACATAAAATTTTTACTTTCATCTTGCTAGCAGACTCTCTCCCTTGCTGGCTTTGATAAAACAAGGTGGAGTATTATGAGCTGCTGTAAGAGAGGCCCACGTGGCAAGAACTGAGGGCAGCTTCCAGCTGTCAGCAGGTTAAGGAAATGAGGTCCTCAGTCTGACAATCAACAAGAAACTGAATCCTGCCAACAGCCATGTGAACTTGGAAGTGGATCTTTCTCAGTTGAGCTTTCAGACGAAACCTTAGCTGTGGCCTACCCCTTTATTGCAACCTTGTGAAAAAAGCTGAAGCAGAGAACCCAGCTAAGTTGAGCCCAAAGACTTGACCCACATAAATTGTGAGATAATAAATGTGTGTTATTTTAAACTTCCAGGTTTGTCATAGTTATGCAGCAGCAGATAACTAACACAAAGCATTAGAAGTCTTTGCAATACAAGCACATTTAGTAAAATTAAATGTTAACATTGATTCTGGTTTAATACTCAACCGTCCAAGCAATTATTTTAGTATCTTTATTTAACAAACTTTCTTCTTTGGAGTTCTTGCTTTATAGTTATTCTACCCTCTTTTTTTTTTTTTTTTAATCAACTTCTATATCAACACTGCTCATTGCCTCTGTATCCAGGCATGCAACTCCCCATTTTTCTCTTTGATGATCATTTGCATTCGTCCTGGGCACCATTCATGTTCAATATAAATATTTTAATCTCTGTTCCTTCATCTACAGTGATTGTATCTACATTCCACTCTAGCAACTTTCTTACGTGTTGACCTCTTGTCAACAAGAAACATTTTAATTCAGGAGATAGCATCACTGGTTAAGAGTTAAAAATCTGGATCCAGACAGGTCTAGTGTTTAATCCTTGCTCTGTATTTTTCTTATCATGTTTTTTTGCAAGTTATTTAAATTATCTAAACCTCGGTTACACTAACAATAATAATAATCACAGTACTTACCAGAATAATGCTTATTGGATTTTACTATTGATGAGATTTCATGAGAATGCAATGTGTTTATGGTCTTTAATACACTACCTGGACATAATACATTTGCAATATTATTTTCTGAGTTTAGTGTCTAATAAGAATATTCTGTCAATGTCATCTACTAAACAAGCTTGTCAATTTTCTTGAAACATAAAGTTATTTGACTACTTCTTGTTTTCCAAATACATTGGCCTGCTTTAAATTTTATTTTCTTCCAAGTATTGGTTCAACTATTACAACTGTATTTTCACCAACATTGTAAATTCTCTTATCTGTTTGCTAAGCCTGATGTTAGACCTCTTAGCATTGGCAGAAAAAATAATGAAACCATTCTGATTGGCACTGCTAAATAGTCATAATTTCTAATCTCAGCTGAACCTTCAAAATTCTGTAATATTCTCTAGTATACTTGTTCTTCAAAAGTGTATTAAAAGTAAGAATAAGCCCAATAACCCAGTAAAAAAACAAAACAAAATGACAACCAAGAACACCCTCAAAAATATATCACTATATTTGGAGTATAGCCAGAATGTTCCTTAGAAGAAAGGATGGTGGAACTTCATATCACGTACTCAGGACATGTTATCAGAAGGGACCAGTTCCTGGAGAAGGACATCATGCTTGGTAAAGTAGAGGGTCAGGGAAAAAGAGGAAGACCTTAATGGGATGGACAGTGGCTGCAATAATGGTCTCAAACATAGCAAGGACTGTGAGGATGGCACAGGACCAAGCAGTGTTTTGCTCTGTCGTGCATGGGGTTGCTATCAGTTGGAACTGATTTGATGGCACCCAACAACAACAAGAACAACATAAAGCAATACTGTCTTAACAAAAATTTAAAATTTGAGTTTATTTTGGTTTTTATTAGCATTAATCCTAAACTATTATTTTTTAAAAAACAACTTTATGAAGTAGATGTGACTCTTATCTCCATTTTATACTAAAAAAGCAAAGGCACTAAGTGGCCAAATAACCTTCCCAAGGTCACTAAGTCTCAGAGCTGGTGCTTGTACCAAGGCAACCTCCTTCCAGGATATGTGTTCTTAACCACTATGTTAGCTGACACCTCACTGTGGCCTTAGGCAATAATTCCTTTGTTAAAATTAGCCTTTCTTGAAGAACATACTTTAATTTCATGACATCAGATTTAGAAATTTTCAGAAATTTTGTCAAATTGACTTTTTTTTTCCTTGACAAATGCATCATATCATCTGTCTGACCAAAAGCATCAAAAACCTGAGGGGGAAAACCAAAGTGTTTGTGACAATTCATATCCAAGTTTATAAAAAGAGAATGTATAAGTTTGAGTAATACAGAAACAGAAGAATACTTCCTCCATAGAGAATACAGATTCTTCTGGGTTCCAATTTGAGATCTGGGACCTAAACAATGAATTTTTTTAACTAAAAATCTGTATGGGGTTTGAGCAAGGCCATAATATAAGATTTTAAGGAAAATGGATGTACCTTCAAAATGATACCTTCCAAGACTGGTAACTGATCAGATTAGATACTGACAGGAACTGAAGAGGTTATGTGCTGCAAAAGAACGAGGCTTGTTACACTGACAAAAAAATCTGAGAAAAGTTTTATTTAAAAACTATTATTTTAGGAAGGGGGCATTTTGTATTTATTATTTAGTTTTTGTGACTCCTCTAAGTGAAAATGAATGGCTAATGACATACACCAGGGAGGATGCAGAAAAGGGCTTTTGAACCCAGATGTTCGGATACCGAATGAGTGAAGTGGGTAAGATGAGGACTGTGATGAGCTGTTTACAGGGCATGGCCACTGCTCAGCTCTGGGTGATTGCTGTCATTCATTAATGTGATCCCAGCATTAGCAGATACTCAAATTCTCAAGAAAAATTGAAAAGCCGAACTTGTATTAGTAATTCCTCAAATTTTAAATGGTGGCTATGGGCCAGATTTTAACTTTCTGTAAAGTAAATCTGTCCAAAATCCGTATTTGGATATTTGGTGTATACATATAATTAAGGGCAGGCAAAGCAAGCAAAGCCTAGAGAATAAACATCATGGTGAGAGAACTAAGGCCATAATAAAGAACAGTAGTGCCATGGGGGGCAAGGAAAGGGATTATCTCCAAGCAGGACTGGGTTGCGGTGCAAAAGCAATAAGTGATTGAGTAGGCAAAAGTCAGAAATGTCAAATTGCTGGATTTGCAAATTAGAACATTCCCAGCAAGAGTGCAGAGTCGGTGGAGAAAGAAGACAGCAGCCGCATTGTGAACCAAAATTCTTGAACCCAGGGTCTACAATCTGAAATTATACTGGTACTTTATTGAGGAATGCAAGAAAGAAAAGAGTACTCCCAGGAGTAGGGTACTAGCTTGAGGAGAAATCCCTGGGCATATAAGTAACGTGGAAGGAGCCGAAGGAAAGGAAGGAACTAACAATAAAAGAGAGGGATTAATATATGAAGAAATTATCTCAGAAGACAGAGAGATGAAATCTAGATTACAGGAAGTGGGTTAGCTTTGGAAAGGAGTTAAAACACCATAAGAAGGGGTTGTTGCTGTTAGGTCCTGTGGAGTTGATTTCAACTCATAGCAGCCCTATATGACAGAGCAGAACTGCCCAAAAGAGTTTTCTAGGCTGTAGTCTTTATGGGAGATTGCCAGATCTCTTTGGGTGGATTAAGTATAGTGAAAGGACACAACGCTGATGCACGTCTCTACTGATTTTAAACCACGCAGTATCCACTTGCTCTGTTCGAACGACTGCCTCTTGGTCTATGTACAGATTCCATATAAGCACAATTAAGAATTTTTGAATTTCCATTCTTCACAATGTTATCCATGGTTTGTTTTGATCCACACAGTTCAATACCTTTGCATAGTCAATAAAACACAGGTAAACATCTTTCTGATATTCTCTACTTTTAGCTAAGATCTATCTGATATTAGCAATGATATCCCTTGATCTTCTCCGCTTCTGAATCCAGCTTGAATTTCTGGCAGTTCCCTGTCAATGTAATGCTGCAACCATTTTTGAATTATTTTTAGCAAAATTTTACTTGTGTGTGATATTAATAATATTGTTTATAATTTCTGCATTTCATTGGATCACCTTACTTTGGAATGGGCACAAATATGAATCTCTTTCAGTTGGTTGGCCAGGTAGCTGTCTTTCAAATTTCTTGGCATAGATGAGTGAGCGCTTTCAACGTTGCATCCATTTTTTGAAGTACCTCTATAGGTATTCGGTCAATTCCTGGAGCCTTGTTTTTCCCCAGTGCCTTCAATGCAGCTTGGATTTCTTCCTTCAATACCATCGTTTCTCGATCATATGCTACTTCCTGAAATGGCTGAATATTGACCAGTTCTTTTTGGTACAGTGACCCTGTGTATTCCTTCTATCTTCTTTTGATGCTTCCTGCATCACTCAACATTTTGCCCACAGCATCCTTCAGTATTGCAACTTAAGGCTTGCATTTTTTCTTCAGTTCTTTCAGCTTGAGAAATGCTGAATGTGTTCTTCCCTTTTGGGTTTCTAACTCCAGGTCTTTGCACATGTCATTATAATACTTTCCTTTGTCTTCCCAGACTGACCTTTGAAATCTTCTGTTCAGCTCTTTTACTTCATCGTTTCTTCCATTTGCTTAAGCTACTCGATGTTCAAGAGCAAGCTTCAAAGTCTCTTCTGACACCCATTTTGGTCTTTTCTTTCTTTCCTGTCTTTTTAATATTCTTTTGCTTTCTTCATGTATGATGTACTTGATGTCACCACACAACTTGTCTGGTCTTCAGTCATTAGTGTCCAATGTGTCAAATCTATTTTTGAGATGGTCTCTAAATTCAGTTGGGATGTACTCATGTACTCTCATGGATTTGTTCTAATTTTCTTCAGATTCAGCTTGAACTTGGATATGAGCAGTTGATGGTCTGTTCTGTAGTTGGCCCCTGACTTTGTTCTGACTGATAGTATTGAGCTTCTCTGTAGTCTTTTTCCACAGATGTAGTCAATTTGATTCTTACTGATTTATAGAATCAATAAGTTTGGAATTAAGTTCCAAAATTTAGGTTTAACATCAAATTGACAAGTATTTCCTTCTTGTCAAATACGAAACTATATTTTTCTCTAAGACTTAACAATATCCACTTTTGTTTGCAGGGGAAATAAAGTAGAAAAAATGACTAATGAGTAAGTAGAAATATTAATTTGATTAATCAAATCAATAATAATTCAAATATAAGTTTATGATATTTTGGGTCAACATTAGCTTTTTTTTATATTACAATACTTGGTTTTTATTATCCAACTCAATACATTTTAAATAAGGAAATTATTTATTTATTTGTAAATTTCACTTACACTGCATTTATTCACTTTTGGTGGCTTGAAACTTCCATAACTTGGTAGTTACAACCTGAAATCCGGTGGGGCATCATTCACATATACATATTGTTCACAGATCAATACAAATTTTTTAGCCTTGCATATCGCATGAAGCATTTTGTGATGCTAAGATTTGTGTCTACTGCAATTATTTTGAATAACTTTTCATTTTTTAGATTGTACCGTGAAGAGGAAATTCGCTCTTTCTCTTGACAAGAACTCCCATCTGTTATCTGTCTTGCAGGACAGAAGCTGTTTTAAACCAAATTCACTGAGATCCCGTGATAAGATTCTCTTACGTGTCACTGGAGCCTGTTCTACAGAATGTAATATTAAAGGTTAGGTTTCATTCTGCTTGAGTGGAGTTTCTTAACCAGGAAAACACGAGCAAAGACAGCCTGTGGAGATTTGACATGACAACCATTCTCATCTTACTGAAGTATAGCATGGACTGCAGATGTCCATTTATAGCTTATTTGAAAATCTTTAAAATTCTTTGAAGCTTTTGAAAGTATATTTCCCAGAAGAAATGTTTCTTTTAAGCTGCAAAAAGTTTCTCACCATTTTTACAGCTGCAGGTACAACTGCACAATATCCTCTATCACATTTCTGTGTGAAATTATAAATGCTTTGTATCTACATTTTACTGATGACCAAAAGAAAAGAAACAAACTCTAAGTCTTTTGGTTTGCTAATGACTGCGTTTCATTAGAGACGCAATTATTAGTCCTGAGAATTCAATGTTTATAGAATAGATAACGTATTCTTTATTTGCATGATTACTACTACATTAAAACTTCCATAGATACATTCCAAAGATTCCACCTGTTCCCATGCTGTGAAGAAAAGCTCAGAGATTTGGAAACCTGCAGTAATAGTTTGCTTAGGTTGATTATTATTCTTTATTTTTAACCTTCTCTGGTAGTGCAATAAAAGAGTTTAAATACAGTTCTAACTGTCCTGTCTTTTAATATGCTGAAGAGGATTTCTGAATCTCAATTAATACTGTATGTTAACTTATAAAAGGGAAATAAGACAAAAAAACAATAACAAAGAAAGGTAATACTCTATTTCTTCCTTGCAAAATGAAATACTTTTGTCAAGAGTCTATATATTTATGTTCCCAATAAAATTTAATTTTTATCTCAGGACAAAAAGACCCTCAAAACAATGACAAGAGATATTATTTTTGAGTGCATACCCAGTAAATGTCAGGACTTTTGCTAAATATTTTATATGCCTTACCCAATATACTCACAACTACCTAATAAGGTTGTTACTGTCGTTGTTAGTTGCCGTTGAGTCATTCCGACTCCTGGTGACCCCATGCGCAAGCACTGTCATTGTTGTCCTTCCAAAGAGAATTTCAGACATGAAAAATATCTGCAAATATAACTTTGATATCTGACCTGCAAGAAGCCAAAAGAAATGGCGGGTAGTCTCTCATCATAAGGTGTTTCCCAGTAATAAGTGTCAGAATAGATGGCTTGAAATAAAGAATAATTATTAGTAAGTGAATGGTTAAACAAACATTAGTTCAGCTCTTCTTCGTACCAACTGTTAATGCTAGGCACTGAAAATATGCCTGAGAGATTACAGTAGTACTCCTCAGACTTTAGTGTGCATAAGAATTACACAGCAAACTTGCTAAAACATAGATTCCTGGATCCCACACAGAGATTATGCTTCAGTAGGACTGGAGTGGGGCCCAGGTGATGTTGATGCTGGTGGTCCCTGTAACATATTTTAAATAACACTGGCTACCATTGCTGCTCTCCAGTACTTATATTCCAATGGATTTTTAAATACTAAGAATAAGACAATTATAGTTATGACTACCGTATTGCATACATTTACGTTTATTTAATCCTTACAAGGAACACAATAATAGAAGACAAGGGTTCATGTATTGTCATTAATACCTGTTGCCAATGAGTCAATTATGATTCACAGTGACACTATAGGACAGAGTAGAACTGCCCCATAGGGTTTCCAAGGCTGTAATTTTTACAGAAGCAGATTGACATATCCTTCTTTTGTGGAGTTGTTGGTGGGTTCAAAATGCTGACTTTTTGGTTAGCAGCTGAGCGCTTTAATCATTGCATCACCAGGGCGCCTTGTATTATCATTATTACCATATAAGTGAAGAAACTCCTAAGTAAAGGAAGCGCCTCCCTCTAGCTGAAACAGCTAGAGACAGCAGAACAGGGTTTAAAGCTATTATTTTCTCAAACTAAAATCATGGATATTACATTATTCACTGCCATATTTTATATGTACTCAGGCTTTTTACGTCAAATGCCAAAACAACATTTTGCAGTTTTGAAATGCCTGACAAATGCTATTAGACTCGAAGGGGTCAGAGGTTAAAAATATTTTAATTTTATCACCAGTTTTGACATAATAAATCATCGATCCATTATATACTAAAGTCGTGTTTAATATTTAAGAAAATTTTTTATTCTGTAGTTGTGATTAAGATTCAACTTCATCTTTAACTCAGGATTATAAACTTGATTTGTAACTCTAAGTATTCACTAGAAAGTTGTAGTTTTCCAAGAATAGAAAAAAAATCACTATCATCCTCAGTTGGAGAATGATTTGAAATGTTTCCTTCAGAATGTGAAGGTCTCAGGGACATGAACAGCTGCTTCTAATCTTTTGTACCCCAGTACCTATTCTATTATGTGTTGAAAGTTCTATAAATGTTGATTAAGCAAGCAATTTAAGTTAGAGTATATGAGCTTCCCATGGACTGAAACCTTCTCACATATATGCTTTGGTATAAAGTATTTATCTAAATTAACTCAAAATAATTTTGCAGTGATAATGATTTCAACATGCCTTGCTAATAAACTGTTTTCATAATTCAAGTTCTTTTTGCTTCTTTAAGAAAATGCTAGTTAATTCACAGGTAGCATAAATATCATGAGGCACAGCAGTTGCTAAAGTAACTTTTTTCATGAATAACACAGTAAACAGGCTCATAAAACCTATATAAATTGTCACTTCTCAAGTTTATGGCTGCCCTGGGGCTGAGGCAATTAAAACTTGAGTTTTAAGGAAAAATTATCAAGATTTTTTCAACTTAGTGTACACTAACCTACAGAAACATTTTAAAAAATATTTCCTTGTGTTTTAGGTGAAAGTTTAGATTAGATTCCCATTCAACAATTCGTACATAAATTGTCCTGTGACATTGGTTACTATCACACAGTGTGTCAGCATTCTCACCGTTTCCACCCTTCCTGCCCCATTTCCATCCATCCAGTAGCTCTGCCACTTCTCACCTTCTCATCTTTGCTTTTGGATAAATGTTGACCATTTGGTCTTGGATAGTTGATGGTTTAAAGGAGAACATTCCTCATGGGTGTTATTGTTTATTTATTAGACCACTTTATTATTGACATAGTGGCTGCAACAATGGGTTCAAGCATAACAACAATCATGAAGATGGCGCGGGACTCAGCAGTGTTTTGTTCTGTTGTACACAGGATTGCTATGAGTCAGAATTGATTCAATGGCACCTAACAACAATAACAATATTATTTGGCTGAGAGGTGATCACTAGGAGTGGATTTGTTTCAGGTTAAAAGGGTGTCTTAGGGCAATAGTCTCAGGAATCTCTTTAGTCTTTATCAGTCCAGTAAATCTGGTCCTTTTTTATGAATTTGAGTTTTGTTCTATGTTTTTCTCCCATTCTAACCCAGACCTTCTATTATGTCCCTGGCCAAAACTGTCAGTGGGGGAAGCTGGGCACCATTTAGTTCTTCTAGTCTCAGGCTAGAAGAGGCTGTGGTTTGCATAGGCTATTAGTTCTGTGGACTAATTTCTTCCTTGAGTCTTTGGTTTCCTTCACGCTCTTTTGCTCCAGATGAGAAGAAACCAATAGTTGTTATTTTACATGGCCACTTGCAAATTTTAAGACCCCAGATGCTATTAGGTCTGTGATTTAATGCATGTTGAAACTACCATTTCGTTTTTCTTTTCCTCACTGCCTTAAAGGAAATCTAGAGAGCTGCTTTTTATTACTGAGTTGCTGTTTGCTATTCACCAAGGAAGGATATGGCATTTACATAAAGTGACAAAGCTACATGATATTTCTATTGTCCTGCCCAGTGAACTGTGTCATTGGTCATCTGGTCATCTCCCACCAGACAACTAATTACTATACACATGTGGAGAAATGCAGAAAATCATTTCAGAGTTTGCTAGAGGAGGGGAAAAAAAAAAAGTATAGGATACAGGTTGCCTTGAAAATTCTCCGATACAGTTAAAAAATAATTTAAGTACAATTTTAGTGTCATAAGACTCTGAATATGAAATATAAGACAAATCCATTATGCAGTGAATTTCATTTAAGCTGTTCAAACTAATTTTCTTTGAATAAAAGCTAAAAATACAGATAACAAAAGGCACATTATTTTTTTCTCTTAAATATAACCAAGTGTTAACAAGTTAGTGATACCAAGAATCATTTTAACTTGAATAGAGCTTTTCCTCTCATTAGTATTTATATTTTTATTCCTAAAGACCATTCAAATACTTCTAACAATCACTTGAAGTTCTTGATAAGTATCATTATAGTTTTTATCTATTATTAATTAATATAAAATATGAAAACATATCTTGCGGTGGTGGTGTTTAAATGTAGCAAAAAGGAAATCTAAAATTAATAAAATATTTGAAATAATATCCACATTGTTTAATGTTGGCAAAACATTCTAGCGCTTGTCCTTTAGTGTTCTACTATGTCTATACCTAACATTATTAGCAGAAATTTAGTTAATGCTTTTTATTATCACCATTGTGATCAAATTCAGAAAGTCAAACGCAAACCAGAAATTCCACAAATATCCAATAATTAAATGCAAAGATTGCATTTGACCTATGACCAATTTCTTTGAGCTAGTTTGAAAACAGAGATGTTTCTCCTGGCGTCAGTAACCCCAGTTCCATCAATTAATACCATGAATTTTCCCTTTTAAAACAAAAAACTAGCAGCTTTTATTAATCTAACAAACCTTTAGTGTGCCTTTATTATATGCCTGGATTTGTGTTGCATAGAGAGTAACATCATGACCATGTTACTTTTGAGCCTTAATAAATTTTCAATGTCCCATTGTCAAAAAGTAATGGTATTTTTCTTTAGAAAATACATTTGTGAATATGAATTAATATGAGTGTGTCTTAGTTATCTAGTGCTGCTATAACAGGAATACCACAAGTGGGTGGCTTTAACACAGAGAAATTTATTCTCTCACAGTTTAGGAGGCTGGAGGTCTGAATTCAAGGTACCAGCTCCAGAGCAAGGCTTTCTCTCTCTATTGGATCTGGGGGACGCTCCTTGTCATCAATCTTCCCCTGCTCTATGAGCTTTTCAGGGCAGGGACTCTGGGTCCAAAGGACAAACTCTGCTCCTAGCTCTTCTTGCTTGGTGGTAATGAGGTCTATCTTAGGCTGGGTTCTCTAGAAAACAAAACCAGTAAAGCATATAAGCATATATATATATAAAGAGAGATTTACATCAAGGAAATGGCTCACATGGTTGTAGAGGCTGTAATGTCCCTAGTCTGTGGGTCAGGAAAGAGGTTTCTCCTAATTCATGTAGCCAAAGGGGCTGGCGAACCCAAGATCAGCAGGCCAGAGAGCTGGGATGCTGCTCACAGGCTGTGAAGATCGACAAATCCCAGATCAGCAGGCAAGCTGCTAGCTCAAGTCCCAAGAACCGGAGATCAGTCTAACAGGAGCTAGCTGCAGGATCCAGAACAAGCAAAAGCTCCAGCAAGGCGAGAAGGAAAAGCTAGGTGGCAGAGGGCAGAGAGATGAAGGCTGAGGGGGGAAGTGAGTTGCCACAGGCCCCACCCTTGCCAGTATCAACTAGCAGCAGATCCCATATGGGGGTAATCATGTATCAGATCTCAACAGTGAAGTGATCACAACATTATACACTACCAAAACACTTTGAATCATGGCCCAGCCAAGCTGACACACAATCTTAACCATCACAGTCCATCCCTTGTCAACTTTGCACCTGTACACATCTCTTTTAACCATACATAATCTCTGAATAATGACAATTATAAAGTAATACTTGGGTCTAATATGATACAACTAACACACATACAACTGAAAACACAATAGCCCTATTTACATTTTATATTTTATAAGTGAAGAAAACAAAAATATTTGATACACACATGCATTACAACTAAAACCCTCATTTCTGCAACTGGTCATGTGGCTATAAGTGGTATTTAGAACTACCTTCTTTTGTTACCCATTCCGTATTCCTTTTGCCCTTATCAAGCTCCTCAGCTGGTTGTGGTTCTTTGGCTGGTGGGGTGACACAAACCTTCATTCCCGAAGGGTCTGGGCCATTAGTAGTCATGTCGGAATTGGGTTGCTGTAGTTTTATGTTGACTACAGGACATGGTAGTACTAACAGACACCCTAAGGGGTGTCCAGCATTCCAGACATACTCTTCTTTACCTCCATTATGTACTATTAATCTGATTTCCTTTTGGTAATCAGGATCGATCACACCAGCCAGTATGGTATCCCCCTTCTTTGCCTGTTGATCCAGAGGCATAAGGATCCCAAAGTGGCCACGTGGCATTCTTAGCTTCCAGTTCAGTGGAATCAGTGATGTATCTCCAGGTGGGAGCATGCCTCCCTTTGGAACAAAGACCTCTAGACCTGCAGAGCATAAGGTCATGGAGATAGGAAGCAAAAATCTTGCAAGTGGATCATTAGGGGTAATAGTGAACAGTGCCACTCCGATTTCCACCCCTTGATTCCTGGACCCATGAATCCTGGCTATGGGGGATACAGCACCATATATTGGACACTGGTTTAGAGCATATACAGCTTCCTGGAGAACGTTGCCCCAACCTTGCAAGTTATTGCCACCTAGCTGGTGCTGTAATTGTGTCTTTAGAGGGCCATTCCATCATTCTATCAAGTCAGCTCTATCAGGATAATGGGAAACATTGTAAGACCAGTGAATTCCATGAGCATGTGTTCACTGCCTCACTTCATTTGCTGTGAAGTGAGTCCCTTGATACAAGGCAATGCTGTGTGGGATACCATGATGGTGGATAAGGCATTCTGTAAGTCTATGGATGGTAGTTTTGGCATTGCATGGATAAGGCAAATCCATATCCAGAGTGTCTATTCCAGTAAGAACAAAACACTGCCCTTTCTATGATGGAAGTGGTCCAATGTAATCAACTTGCCACCAGGTTGCTGGCTGATCACTTGAAGGATGGTGCCATATCGGGGACTCAGTGTTGGTCTCTCCTGCTGGCAGATTGGGCACTTAGAAGTGGCTGGAGCCAAGTTGGCCTTGGTGAGTGGAAGTCTATGTTTCTGGTCCCATGCATAACCTCCATCCTTGCCACAATGGCCACTTTGTTCATGAGCCCACTGAGCAATGACAGGTGTAATTGGGGAAAGAGGATGAGTAGTTTCCACACAATGCATCATCCTATCCACTTGATTATTAAAATCTTCCTTTGATGAGGTCACCCTTTGGTGAGCATTCACAGGAAACACAAATATCTTCACTTCTTTGGCCCATTCAGAGAGGTCTATCCACATACCTCTTCCTCATAAATGTTTGTCTCTAATTTTCCAATCATGTTCCTTCCAAGTCCCTGACCATCCAGCCAAACCATTGGCCACAGCCCATGAATCAGTATACATTCACATGTCTGGCCATTTATCCTTCCAAGTAAAGTGAACAACCAGGTGTCCTGCTGGCAATTCTGCCCATTGGGAGGATTTTCCTTCACCACCTTCTTTCAGAGAGGTCCCAGAAAGGGGATGTAGTGCTGCTGCAGTCCACTTCCAAGTGGTGCCTGATGTCGCGCAGAACCATCTGTAAACCAGGCGTGAGTTTTTTTTCTTCAGTCAACTGATCATAAGGAACTTCCCATGAGGCCATAGGTGCAGACTGGGAGATGGAAAGTAATGTGACAGGAATGGAGACCATAGGCATTTGGGCGACTTCCTCATGCAACTTGCTTGTGCTTTCAGGTCCGATCTCATATATACCACTTTCATTTAATGATGGAGTGCTGCTGTGCACGACCAACTCCATGACTCTGTGAGTCAGACAACACCAAGTTCATGATGGGCAGCTCAGGCCACATGGTGACTTGGTGTCCCATGGTTAAGCATTCAGTCTCTACTAAGGTCCGGTAACAAGCCAAAATCTATTTCTCAAAAGGACAGTAGTTATCTGCAGAGGATGGCAGGGATTTGCTCCAAAATTGTAAGGGTCTAGGCTGTGATTCACCAGTAGGGGCCTTCCAAAGACTCCAGATAGCATCTCTATCTGCCACAGACACTTCAAGCTCCATTGGATCAGCCAAATCATATGGCCCAGCTGGCAGAGTGGCTTGCACAGCAGCCTTAACCTGTTGCAGAGCCTTCTCTTTTTGTGGACCCCACTCAGCAGCTTTTTGAGTCACTTGATAAATAGGTCAGAGTAGCCCACCAAATGAGGAATATACTGCCTCCAAAATTCAAAGAGGTCCACTAGGCATTGTGCCTCCTTTTTAGTTGTGGGAGGAGACAGATGCAATAAATTTTCTTTCACTTTAGAAGGAATATCTCAACATACTCCACACCATTGGACCCCTAGAAATTTCACTGAGGTGGGAGGTACCTGAATTTTTGTGGGATTAATTTGCCACACTCTAGCACACAACTGTTTTACCAATAAGTCCAGAGTCATTGACACTTCTTCCTTACTAGGTCCAATGAGCATAATGTCATCAATGTAATGGACCAGTGTGATGTCTTGTGGAAAGGAAAGGCAATCAAGGTCCCTACAGACTAAATTATGACATAGGGCTGGAGAGTTGATGTAGCTCTGAGGTAGGCAACTGAAGGTGTATTTCTAGCCTTGCCAGCTAAAGGCAAACTGCTTCTGATAGTCCTTCAAAACAGGTATGGAGAAAAAGGAATTATCCAGATCAATAGCTGCATACCAGGTGCCAGGAGATGTATTAATTGGCTCAAGCTGTGAGACTATATCTGGAACAGCAGCTGCAATTAGAGTCATCACCTGGTTAAGTTTTCGAAAATCCACTGTCATTCTCCAAGATCCATCTGTTTTTTGCACAGGCCAGATAGGTGAGTTGAATGGGGATGTGGTGGGAATCACCATCCCTGCATCCTTCAAGTCCTTGATGGTGGCAGTAATCTCTGCAATCCCTCCAGGAATGTATTGTTTTTGGTTTACTATTTTCCCCTGTAGGGACAGTTCTAATGGCTTCCACTTGGCTTTTCCTACCATAATAGCCCTTACTCTATTTGTCAGAAATCCAATGCAGGCGTTCTGCCAGTTGCTGAGTATATCTATTCCAATTATGCATCCTGGAACTGGGGAAATCACTACAGGATGTGTTCGGGACCCACTGGACCCACTGTGAGTTGGACATGAGCTAAGACTCCATTAATAACCTGACCTCCATATGCCCCTACTCTGACTGGTGGGCCACAGTAATGTTTTGGGTCTCCTGAAATTAGTGTCAGTTTAGAGCCAGTATCCAGTAATCCCTGCAAAGACTGATTATTTCCTTTTCCCCAGTGAAGTCACTCTTGTAAAAGGCCTTAGGTCCCTTTGGGGAAGGCTGGGAGAAAGATGAACAGTATAAGATTTTGGCAGTGTATTGGAGTCCTTCCTCAAGGGGACCTGGCCTTCCCTTCAATCAAGGGGTTTTGTGTCTGTAAACTCGCTCAAGTCTGGGAATTCATTGAGGTGTTTTGTCTCTGTATTCTGTTGATTCTAGTTAGACTGCTGTTCACTTGACCTAGAATTCATCTGCTTGTACAGACCAAGTAAATGTTTAGTAAATTTCCTATCTACTTCATTCCTATGGACACCATGACTAAGTAGCCAACGCCATTAGTATACGAGTCATACTATTCTGATTACTGCTTTGACTCTGCTGTCCATTATGGTAACCATGTCTACCCTGTCTTTGTCAATTGAGTGCTACTACTTGGCACCTACCACCACAGACTCCAATCATCCCCATTATAGTTAGGGGTCTTAATTTAGTTAGGGTAGTTCCCACTGTCAAATCTGACTTACACAAAATAACAATCACACCAGCCTTTAAGGATGCTGGGTCTCCCTTCTAAAATTTGTTCCTCACTGCCATGGTAAAAGATGTGCCCTCTGGGCACTCCATGTGTGGGTCTGTGGGTCTAACCTGACAAATCCACTCTAGCATGCTGATTTCCCAAAGCCTTTGGATACCTTCTTCTACAGTATATCAAGGCAGGTCTGGTACTTCAACTTGATTTAGCATAGGCCACCATGTAATCCATGCTTCAGCAACCCAACCAATTAGGCCCTTTCCTAACTTCTCAATCTGAAACACTGAATGAAGAATCTGTGCTTAGTGAGGTCATATCAATAAACTCAGACTGATCCATCTTTATGTTCCTTGCACCATTATTCCACACCCATAATAGCCATTCCCACACATATTCCCCGGGTTTCTGTTTGTACATATTAGAAAAATTAAGCAGTTCTTTCAGAGTGTAGCATACCTCTTGGATTATACTTTGTACTTCACCTTTTGGGGCTCACTGACACTTAAGTCTAGTTATAAGTCTAGAAGCCAAAATTGGTGGGGGAAATGTTTTGAGAAAATTCAGCATTGTCTTGTAAAGCATCTGCCTCAGGTGATGTCCCAGGCAGTGACTCAGACGAAGGTGCTTTAGATATAGCTGGGTTAATCTCATTAGATGGGAGTGGAGGGGTTAATGGTTCTGTTGGCAGGAGTGATTCAATGGAATTTAGGGGCTCAGTGTTTCCAGCTTCCTGATTATCTGCCCATATGTCCCCATTCCAGGTTTCAGGACCCCAATTCTTCCCAGTCAATGCCCTCATTTTAACTTCAGGCATCTCTCAAGGTTGGTAGTTGAATTGGCTTTGTAATTCCGCCACTTTTGCAATAAGACTCTGGGTTTGGTTTTCAGCAATATCAACTCTGTTACTACAAGAAAAAATGTTTTCTTTCAAGGAACAAGTGGAAACTTTAAAGTTGTTTATGTGACACTTGAGTTTTGACTCTGAAGCCCTGAGCTTGTCTCTTTCTTTCACCAGTTTGTCTAGCAAAAGTAGGACAAACAAAACAGCTTCCTTATACTTCTCATTATGACAAAATTGTAGAAAGTTGTCATAGTTGCAATCACCCAGAGCCTCGTCTTTCATCAATACCTGAACTGTTGGTGGTGATATTTTGCATATTTGAATTGCCACCTCATGCCATGGATTAGCAGTGCCCTCTTTGCTAGTGAAAGCAGAGTCATCAACATCTTTAAGACTAACCAGACTTGAGAATGAATTTAGAAAATTCGTCCTTACAATTTTGTTTCTCTAGAACCACTCTTAGTACTAAATGTCTTAGGCTTGGTTTTCTAGAGAAGCAAAACCAGTAAAGCATATAAATATGTATATATATAGAGAGATTATATCAAGGAAATGACTCACACAGTTGTAAGGGCTGTAACATCCCAAGTACATGGGTCAGGAAAGAGGCTTCTCCTGACTCATATTGCCACAGGGGCTGGCAAACCCAAGCTCAGCAGGCCAGACAGCTGGACTGTTGCTTGCAGGCTGTGAAGATCAATGAATCCCAAGATCAGCAGGCAAGACCGCAGGTAAGCTGCTAGCTCAAGTCCCAAGAATTGAATGTCAGACAAACAGAAGCCAGCTGCAGGATTCAGAACAAGTAAAAGTCCTGGCACGTAGAGAAGGAAGAGCTAGATGGCAGAGGGCAGAGAGACGAAGGCTAAATGGGAGCAGTGAGCCATCACAGGCCCCACCCCTATGGGTACCAACTCACAGCAGATCCCATCATGGGGGTGATCAAATATCAGATCTCAACAGGGAAGTGAACACAACATCATATGGCTGCCAAAACACTGAGAATCATGGCCTAGCCAAGTTGACACACAACCTTAACCATCACAAGGTCCCTCTCCTCTTTGCTTGCTTTTCTCTTTTATATCTCAAAAGAGATTGACTCAAGATACAACCTAATCCTGTAGATTTTGTCCTGCCTCATTAACGTAACTATCTCTAATCCTGCCTCATTAATACCATAGAAGTTAGGATTTACAACATATAGAAAAATTACATCAGATCACAAAATGGAGGACTCCACACAATACTGGGAATCACGGCCTAGTCATGTTGACACACATTTTTGGGGGACACAAATTCATAACAGTGTTCACTTTCCTTTGCTTCATTGACATATGGCTATTAATAAATAAGATATTGCTAGAGAATGGCATAAGGTATATGTCAGTATTCTTTTGTAGTAAGCAATTGACACTGTTGCTAGTAAACCTAAACAAAAGAGTAATTTATGGGGAGGACACAGGGTAGGGTGTTTCCACACTTAAAGAGAAGCTTAAATAGTTGGGTTTAGAGCAGAAAGGAAATCAGCACTAAGATAACAGTAACTGAATGAGAAACTGGCATGGGTAACCAGGCTAGAATTAATTAATTCCATCTATTTCTTCCTTTTATACAACACCCAGTTCAAGATCCAAGGTTCTGGGTGGCAGAATCCCACTGGCTGACCTTAGGTCACTTAGTTACTGATTTGTTGAGGGGAGAGATGTCATAGAAGGAACCCTAATAAGTCACTTTATTTATTTTCAAATACTGTATTTTTACACAAATAACATGTGCCCTCTGCATCTGTTTGGTGGCTATACCCTCCCCCGACGAGGTGCCCTCACAAGCACCACTATGCCAATCCTATTCTACACATTGCTGTGAAAAAAATTAGCATAGCATGCTTATAAAAATAACTCATCAGGAGATGGCACAGCCACAAACAGATGCAGAAGGGACATGTTATTTGAGCAAAAACATAGGTAGTTCATATTTTGCAAACTTTTCATTATTATTATTTATTGTACTTTAGATGAAGGTTTACAGAACAGACTAGTTTCTCATTAAACAGTTAGTACACCTATTGTTTTATGACATTGGTTAACAACTCAATGACACGTCGATACTCTCCCCTCTCAACCTTGGGTTCCCTATTATCAGCTTTCCTTCCCCCTCCTGCCTTCTAGTCCTTGACCCTGGGCTGGTGTGCCCCTTTAGTCCCTTTTGTTTTATGGGCCTGTCTAATCTTTGGCTGAAGGGTGAACCTCTGGAGTGACTTCATTACCAAGTGGCACAGGGCCAAAGAGGGTGTTTCCAGCCTAAGAACCTGCAACCAGTGGGAAGCAGTGGAGGTTGAGTGGGAGGAAGAAGGTTGGGGGTGGGAAAGTGTATATCGCCAGTTACTGGCTGCTCTGTCTCCTGCTGGGAGCTCAGTGAAGCTGTTTTCCCGGTACTCCCTGCTGATCTCCTACAGGAGTTCAAGATAGCGAATCTGTGCTGTTAGCTGATAGTGGACCTCAGCTCATATTCCTTCTCGCTCTCCATTCTCTGTCAGTTTCTTATTCCATTTGGTGCTTGGCTGAGTTCTTTATCTCTTCATTAGATGCTTAGAGTTCCAGGATTGATGTTTGTTTTTGTTTTACTTAGTTTTTCAAGTTTTTGCTGTGGACAGATGGTGTGGTGCTTCAGTCTGTAGCGTCATGTAGGCTCCCCCTTATGGGTCCTTTAGATTCCCTAGTGGAAGGGTGGAGTCCTTGGGATGCAATGGTTAAGAGCTACAGCTGCTAACCAAAAGGTCGACTGTTTGAATCCACCAGCCACTCCTTGTAAACCCTATGGGGCAGCTCTATTCTGTCTATAGGGTCACTAAGAGTCAGAACTGACTCGATGACAACGGGTTAATGGGTTAGTGGGAGAGCAGATGCAAGGATTTATCATCCCACCTTAAATGCACGCAATGAAGTAGAGTTTATTCATCAAAAGGAAACTGCAGTGCTATTTGTTGTTAAGTAGATAAATGAAATCTGGGTTATTAAAAATAATAACATATATATATGTATGTATACTATGGTTTCTTAACTTTGCTGTTGTGAACCACCCTCATATACAAACATACTCTAACCGCATATATGTATGGCATATACAAATCTCAAAGAAATTGCTTAATAACTTCCAAGAAAAGTGAACCTTTATTTTAATCTGTAAAACTGCTGAGTATAAAAGTGGCCATGCCTAATGTGGTGATCAAATAATTGGGTAAATACAGGTACTAATTAAAAGTATTAACTTCATAATAGCTGAAAATTAAATGACTGTTGAGAGCTTAAAACATTATGCTACTTTTTTTTAAAGCTTTTCTATTGTTGTGCTTTAAGTGAAAGTTTACAATTCAAGTTAGAATCTCATACAAAAATTTATACATACATTGTTATGTGATCCTAGTTGCTCTCACTACACTGTGACAGCACACTCCTCCTTTCCACCCCAGATTTCCCATGTCCACTCAACCAGCTCCTGACCCTCTCTGCTTTCTCATGTCGCCTCTGGACAGGAGCTGCCCATTTAGTCTCATGTATCTACTTAAGCTAAGAACACTCTTCATAAGTATCATTTAATGTCCCATAGTAAAGTTGCTACTTTTTGATAAGATAATGTTAGTATACCAATGTAGCCAACAGATAGTTTATTGGCTGTGAATGTAGAATTACATCTAGGGAATAAGATGACAGCACCAAATAAAGAAATAGTGTTTGTCATGAATTGAATTTTGTCCCCCCAAAATATCTGTCAACATGATTCCCAGTATTGTATGATTATCTACCATTTTGTAATCTGATGTGATTTCCCTATGTGTTGTAAATCCTATCACTATGATGTGATGAGATGGATTAGTGGCAGTTATATGGATGAAATCTACAAGATTAGATACTGTCTTAAGCCAATCTCGTTTGAGATATAAAAGAGAGAAGCAAGCACCACCAAGAATAAAGAGCAGGAGTGCACGTCCTTTGGACCTGGGGACCCTGAGCTGAGAAGCTCCTCGGCCAGGGGAAGATTGATAACAAGGACCTTCCTCCAGATCCGAGAAGAGAAAGTCTTCCCCTGGAGCTGACGCCCTGAATTTGGACTTGTAGCCTACTAGACTGTGAGGGAATAAATTTCTCTTTGGTAAAGTCATCCACTTGTGGTATTTCTGTTATAGCAACACCAGATGACTAGACAGTCTTTGTGGCTTATAAAGTATGTAAACAACTTTGCAGAGCTCCTTTGACAAAGTGTTTCCACACCTCTACAAGTAAACGATGAACTAGTTAATTCACAAGGAAATGTTGGGATGAAATTGGGTTAGTGAGGGAAACAAAGTTGAGAATCCAGGAACAAACATTTGTTTGTTCTTTGATTTCCTTACTAAGGAGACTCTGGAAACTTTAAAGAACTAATCAAAGAGTAAACTAATGTTTAGGAGGGCAAAACTGAAGTGATGATAAAGTACTTTGAAGACATGAATATCAATAAGAACAAAAGTATCTTTTTTGTCTCTGAATTCAGTAGGTACTAGGATCATTTCTGGAGATGAGCTCGCTAAGATGGCAAATCATCCAATGAATGATAAAGCAGGCACTTCAATAGGACTAAGCACCTTTGTCCATGGCAATGAAGCTCCATCAATCACTAAAAGACAGGTCAATAATTATAGCATGTTTGCATACTTAAAAGGGTCACAAAGATATCAGTTCTTTCAAGCCCTTAAGGCAACTTAAACTTACAATTTTGAGACAGGAAAGACAAATGTACTAACTTTTGAAACGAATTGGAAATGATGTGTTACTATTAAGCACAAGTTTCAAACAATAGTTTCTAATATTATTTTCACAGTACTGTATTTTCTCAAATCATCTAATGATGATTGGTTACGAGACATTTGTTTTTATTTATGAAAAAGATGTATGCTGTTGACATTTTTATACAAACTATAATGAATACTAATGTTTTTCTTCAAATAAAATACATATGATATTTTCAATAAACAGTCTCTCACAGACCAGTAAAAAAACAGAGACTAATATTCTTGAAGGGTTCTGTTTGAACTGTAAAGATAATATTTGTAAATGGCTACAGTTTGAACTAGACATTCTGTAATGAAAAACGGTCAGATAGAATCTACCCCACTAGAGGAAGAGAATGCAACAGAAAAACAGATTTTAAAAAGGCTTGGCTACTTTTGACTTTCAAATAGATTTTATTTCTATAATTTACTCTTCATGCTGTAGTTTCATGATTTGGAACTCCAACATGTTTCAATGGCAGGCAAGCCCTACTAAAATTTAAGTATGGTACCTCCACATTTCTTCTTAGAAAAGAAAACAAAAGTAAGAAGACAATGAATACTAAAATTTCAAAAGTTCAAGAGGAAAATTTTAGACATTTTAACTGGTTAGCTCAGTTTTTTTGGAGTATCTTTAGAGATGACTTTTAAGTAATTCACCAATAAAATAAAGTGATTGTAATTTGTGAAAGAATATCTTGTTGAAAGCCTTGCTGTTATTTTTCCTTTGGATTTCATAGGAAGTATAAACAAATTAAGGAAGTGATGTAGCCAAGCTCAATGGAAAGAAGTATTCATCTGTTACATAGGTGGAATACAAGAGCCTTTTGTTTCCACTCCAGAAAAACTTAGGAACCCCAAAACAGTGAATGCTTAGGATGCTGGGCAAATTGTTATTCAAGAGGCAGGTTCTCAATTTTCTTGAATAATAGTGCATTCTAAAGCAGGAAAAACTCATAAGAATGCAGAAACAAGAAAACCTGTTTTAAAAAAAAGTTTGATAGTCTCATGGGACAACTAGGCCAATTGGCATAACTTAGTTCATAAAGATTATCTTCTACATCCTAGTTTGATAAGTCATAAAATAAATATTGTGATCTAGCAAATCTTGTAACACTGCTGATTTGGGCCTTAAACCAATTCCACTTCTATAGTGCAACCATCTATACATGTTGGCTACTCAATAAACATTTAATGTAAATGATAGTACACCAGGTCTAAATTACATCAAAATATAACCACTTATTTCAACTAATTCAATAAATCTGAATGGTTGCAACCAGAGAACAATTATCTGGTTAATCAGTTGCAATGTGGAAGTTTATTTTTATTCTCTAAACACTTATTGAGTACTTATTATACATGTTAAGTTATATGCAAGGCGCTAAGAAAACAAACAATAAGTCACTTATTGATTTCAAAACATTTACAGTCCATATCAAATGCAACTAAAAATGCATAAACAACAGAAGATAAATTAGATAACTGGTATCTCCTAAAAATTAAATACTTATGCTCATCAAAAGAGTTTACTGAAAGAGTAAAAGAGAACCAAGAGACTGGAAAAAAAAAAATCTTTGGCAATGACATATCTGACAAGGGTCTAATCTTTAAAATATATGGAAAACTTCAACAAATCAACAACAAAAAGACAACAACCCAATCAAAAAAATGGACAAAGGACATAGACAGAAACTTCACCAAAGAGGACATTCAGGTGGCCAACAAACACATAAAGAGATGTTCTCCATCATTAGCCATTAGAGAGATGCAAATGAGAACTACAGTGAGATACCATCTCACTTCTGCAAAAATGGCACTGATCAAAAACCAAACAAACAAACAAGCAGAAAACAACAAATGCTGGCAAGGTTGTGAGGTGATCTTATACACTGCTAATGGGATTGTAAAATGTCACAACCAGTGTGGAAAACAGTATGATACTTTCTCAAAAAGTTAGAAATAGAAATACCTTATGATCCAGCAATCCCATTCCTAGGTATATGTCCAAGAGATATAAGAGCAGTGACACAAACAGACATATGCACTCCTACATTCATTGCATTATTCACAACAGCAAAAAGATGGAAACAACCTAAGTGCCCATCAACAGATGACTGAATAAACAAATTGTGTTACATACACACAATGGAATATTGTGCAACTATAAAGAATAATGAGGAGTCCGTAAAACATCTTATATTATTCTGAGTGAAATAAGTCAATCACAAAAGGACAAATACTGTATGGTCTCATGGTTATAAAAAGAATAGGTATACACACAGAAAGCAACATTCTTTGATGGCTATCAAGGATGGGAGCAGGAGGGAGGGGGAGTCTTTTTCTAGACAGTAGACACTCGTTATTTTTGGTGATAGGAAAGGCAATAAATATCAAATATCAATGAAATCTGCACAACTTGACCAAGGTAAATGAAGACACTGAGAACTATGCAAGAAAAAGGGACAATTTCAGTAAATGCTGTAACTTATACAATTTTGCAACAACAGTAATAACAACCAAAAAATATGTCTGTGGTCACTTATGTAGATATGTATGCATATACGTATATACAAAGGCATATGTGAGTACATGTGAATGCATGTATAGATGTATCTGTAGGCATATGAAGATATATGTCTCTGTGTGTTGCATAAATATTCATATATATAACAAACCACATATGGGACACAGCTACTGAGACTTTCTAGACATATCCAAATAGCTTGTGGGATTGGTTTATCGGGTTAGAGAGTTTAGGACTGGTCTCCTGGAACAGCTCAGTCACTTGGCATAACATAGTTCACAAAGATAATGTGCTACATCATAGTTTCATGAGTATCCTCTAGAGTCTTAAAAGGTTGTGAGCGGCCATCTAAGATACAACTATTGGTCTTCGTTTATTTGGAGCAAAAGAGAATGAAGGAAACCAAAGATTCAGATAAGGAACTAGTCTGCAGGACTAATAGCCCACGCAAACTTTGGCCTCTTCTAGCCTGAGACAAGAAGAGCTAGATAGTATCTGGCTACCACATCAACCTTTCTGACCAGGGACACAATAGAAGGCCTCAGATAGAATGGAAAAAAAAAAAAAATGTAGAACAAAATTCAAATTCCTAAAAAAGGCCAGACTTAGTGGACCAATAGAGACTAGAGGAATCCCTGAGGCTATCGCCCTAAAATATCCTTTGAACTTGACACTGAAGCCTCTCCTGGAGGTCACCTTTCAGCCAAATAATAGATTGGCTTATAAAATAAACAATATCACCCACGAGTAATGTGCTCCCTTAAAACTATATGAGACCAATTGGTCAGCATTTACCCGAAAGCAAAGATGAAAAGGCAAGGAGGGGAAAGGAAGCTAGATCAACAGAAACAGAACAAACAGAATGGAAATAACAATTGCTGACACACTGTGAAAAATGTAACCAGTGTTACAGAAGAATTTGTATAAAAATTGTTAAATGGGAACCTAATTTGCTGTGTAAACTTTCACCTAAAACACAAGAAAATATTTTTTAAAAAAGAAACTCACAGTCTAATAAGAAAGATATTTAAGTAAATTATATGTGTACATGTGTTTGTGTTTCTGTATAAATGTTGCCAAAAAGTATGAACAAAGAATTTTCTGTTGTTGCTCAGAAACAGGATGAAGAGGTTCAATTACTAGAAAGGTGAATTACAAGTTCAGAGTCATACAAATAACAAAGGTGACTCTTACTGAGTCCCTGAGTAGTGACCTAGATTAATCTAGTCACAGATTTTAAGTAGGATTATAGAATTACATGACATAGGGATTTATATGACTCTAATTCTAATGTTTAAGTGGAAAGAGGAAGGCCTCAGGGCTGAAAAACCGGCAGGCTATCACACTAGGGGTAGACTACAGTATAAAGAAAGTGAGTACGCTTAGGTATCTCCAGCTTCTCTTACTGACTTTTCTTTATGGTGCATGCTCTTCCAAAAATATCAAAGAAGATGGAAGGAGCAGTAGATTATGCCTGACTATAAACACCCACTCACCCACCCACCCAACAACACCCCCCCCACCCCACTACACAATTCTATCATAGAAGCACCTGTATTCACACTCAGGTTTTGGACTATGGTGAAGAAAAAGGGATGATGTGGCTGTAAGATATGGACAGAGGGAGACAGAGAAAGGGAGAGAGAGAAATTGAGAGAGAGAGAAAGTAGTATTTGCACAGAAAAATACATATTCACACATATATAGTTCAAATGAAAAATGAACCACTGTGTTTACAGTAATTTTCTCCCGTAATAGGGTTGAAAATGATTTTTATTTGTCCATTTATAATTCCCTGTGTTATCTAAAGTTTTATAGAGTATGTAATATTTTGATAATATAAAAAGCTTATTTTTAAAAGTTGTGTGGAGATATGGAAACAACCACCAGAAGTACTGACATTAGAAATTGCTAAAGTGAACTACCTCTAAGGAGTGGAACTCAGACTAGGGAAGTAAGAGGCAGGGGACATATGTTTTAGTATAAGCCTTTTTTAATGTTGTACTTTTGTTATTTTGATAAAAATTGTAAAAAAAAAATAAATATATATATATAGCAAAGAAATGTGGGCTTTGGGGCAAGATTTTGGTATTATCACTGTTGAGAGAAGCAAAATAAAAGATAAATTATTTTTAATTTTATAATTAAAAAAACACTAGTTTTTCCAAGCACTTATGTTTTTTCCTTTGGTTACCAATTTCATCATGGTAAAATATAGTTTTATATAAGACTTGTATATGTTGTTCTGATTTCCCATAAGAGACTCCTTTACCTAAGATTATCACCTTGTCATCTTTGAACCCAAGTCTTCTCATCTAGATGTTTTTCTTCCTACTTCCATAACCAACCATTCTATCTCACAATCCTTACCTCAAGAATCTCATATCTGATAAATCAGAACTAATTCTTACTAAGGTTTTACCACACTCACTCTCTATAACCTACAATCCTTTGCTAGAGTGCCAGCCCATCACTACCCTAACCTCAACCACTTTGAGATGAGAAGTTACTGGGCCATGGTCCATCGTCTCTGTCTACAATGGTTCTGTTACAAGATTTTGAAGCCTATAAAGAACAGAAAATGTTCTTAAATTTCACTGATTATTTAAGTTTACATTTAGTAAATTATTCAAAGGATGGTGGTCAATTGATGCCCCAGAAAAGGAGTCAAAATTAGAAATTAGTGAAGTAATCATACAATATCATCTTGTACATATATCAATTTCATAACTTCCTGTTTACTAATTACAATTCATTTAGAAACAGTGCTTGTCATTCATTGCTGATTACAATATGCAAAATAGCAATTATGTGTATTATTAACATGTCAGATTAATTTTTTGCAAATTACATTTGATTACAATACTATGCTCTGTTCTTGCATGCAGTCTTGCTTTTTTTCACTTATGATTGTTTATTTATGTAGCATGATCTATTTCTGATTTTCATGATTTTGGCTGGTAATCATTTGATTTTAATTCTTCTTAAATTTACAAAATAACTTTAACATTGGGAAAGGATTAGTAACATAACAAGTTGTGGTCTCAGACAGGTAGTAATAGTAAAATATACTGGTTAAAAACCAATCTGGAAGGTATTTCTGAAATACATATTAAGAATCTTAAATCTATGTATGTCTTGGACCTTGTAATCACATTTGTAGAAACTTGTCTTGATGAAATTAAAATAAATGCAGAATTTTTGAACAAAGATGTTCATAGGGTATTATTTCTGTCAATAAAGAACCAACATAAATTTCAAAATAGGGGGTTTTTAACAAAAAATCTGTGCATGCATGTGATAAAATCTTGTGCAGCCATTAAAATCAGATTGTTGAAAGTATTTAATGACATAAAAATGTTTATACATAACATAATGTTAAACAAAAAAAAGAAAAAAAATAAACAGAATCTATAATCACTGTGGCCCCCCCTTGTGGGGGAAAAAAAGCCCCACGAAAAACATACCTGTATATGTATAAAACTCATTGCCGTCCACTTGATTCTGACTGATATCAACCCTAGAAGTCGGAATCGACATGATGGCAACGGGTTTGGTTTTGGAGCCCTGGTGGAACAGTGGTTAAGAGCTCAGGGTGCTAACCAAAAGATTAGTAGTTCAAATCCACCAGCTGCTCCTTGGAAACCCTATGGGGCAGTTCTACTCTATCCCATAGGGTGGCTATGAGTCGGAATTGGCTGTATGGCAACCGTGTTTTTTTTATTTTTCTAAAATTTTTTTATGCATATGATCTCTCTCAAGAAAAGGGTTATGAAACCATATAAAAGACTTCAAAAGTAATTGTTGAATTTCTCTGCATAAACTAAATGCTGTGCCATTTCAAACTGAAATAGTCAGATGAAGCTTTATGGATACCAGTAGCAGCAGCAACAATGACAACTACCAGATCTGGGCGAGTTAGGTATGATTTGCCTAGATGAAGAGGTGAATTCAGATAGAGGTGGAAAACTGAGAGGAAATTCACAGAGAAAGAATGTGCTCTGGGTAGCTTTGCATATCACTAAAGGAGGAGGGATCCTGGGCTGACTAAACTAGGGAATGAACTTGGGGCATAGTGGGATGGAAGGTGAACAAGCAGAATTTGGTCATATTGTGGAAAACCAGGTACACAGAGACATTTAATTAGGAGTTTGTAAACAGAAGAATTATAAAGAGGGAGACCATTAGTTTTATTCATCAATGATACACAGAAATCATTTGGAATAGGGAACATGCAATTTAATCTGCAGCTTGATTTGGACTCTCTACTTTTTATTCAGAATTTTTACATCTACTCTAGCTTACTGTTTTTATAATAATCTTTCTGCATGTATAGGCACATTGCAGTCTGAAGACAGAAGGACCCATGGAATGTGGGTTGGTTGTAACTTAATCTTGAAGGAATAGAGAACTTCAAACAAACTGGTTACTGATTCTAAGTTAGGAGTAACAAGGTGCTCAGTAGGTCAAGAACATTTGGTGGTTTTATGGTGTCTTTAATTTAGCATATTTCTGATAGATAATTGCACATCTTTAGTTATACCCTAAGTGAGTCCAGCTGCCCTTATCAGGAATTTACAACCCAAAGGTGGTCACCTAGCTTTGCAACAAAATGTACTTACCAAGAGGCAAGTACTACTAACACTTATTTCTATCTCTGATCAATACCAGAAGGTTTAATAAGCATTAGATCTGGCCTTTTGTTGAAGAAATTGTCGATTAGAAAAATAGATTTTGGAGATGGGCTCACATTGTTTAAATTAGTTGTTTTTAAAATATGTGGATTGCATAAAATATTACATGAACAAAAACATAAGAATATAATAATGCTTGTTGCTGTTAAATGTTAAGGACAGCACCCTATATCCATCCATTGGTCCAGAGGATTTCTGATTGCTTGGTGCTGACTAAACCTCCTTGCCCTGGAGTTGATTCTGACTCATAGCTACCCTATGGGACAGAGTAGAACTGCCCCATGGGGTTTACAAGGCTATAATATTTCCAGAAGCAGACTGCTACATCTTTCTCCCACAGAGCTGTGGGTCGATTTGAACTGCCAACCTTTCGATTAGCAGTCTAGAGCTTAACCACTGTGCCACCAGGGCTCCTTTGGTGCTGACCAGGTGAGTAAAATAAACCTGCTCTTGGAATGTTACTGTGTCTGCCTATATTGAAACCTTCATGCCATGGGAAGTGAAGTTAGTTAACAGGAAAAAGAGGGGAGACATTATGAAGCTTAGGGAATAGACTGTGTGAAAAACTTGGTGTCAGTGTGCCTAATAATGTTCTTTTTAAACATCTGAGTGTGTGGTGGAGCTTTGCTTTCATTAATACCTGATAGTGAGATTGTAAGAGAAAAGCAATCCTCACTATCCTAAAATTTTCAGATGACTAGCATTATCTATTATAAAGGAGTCCCTGGGTGGTGCAAATGGTTAACATGCTCGGCTACTAACAAAAAAATTAGAGGTTCAAGTCCACTCAGAGATGCCTCAGAAGAATGGCTTGGCAATCTACTTTTGTAAAATCAGCCATTGAAAACCCTATGGAGCACAGTTCTCTTCTGACACACATGCGGTCACCATGAGTTGGTGGTTTTTCATCTATTATAAAGAACCTTAGGGTACATGGCCAAATATGGCTTAGACTAGTTTGCAATGATTATTGAGAGAGAGTGGATTACTAGACCCACAAAAAGTCTCAAAGTTATTATTTGACTAAGTTAAAAATGCTATACTTGTAGGCAAAAATCTCTATCACTGCTAATCACATGAGAATAACTTGATCTATGTGTCAGAAATTTTGAAAAATACCTGTAAATTATGGTGTGGACCATCTTAGTCATCTAGTGCTACTGTAACAGAAATACCACAAGTGGTGGTTTTAACAAACAGAAACTTATTTTCTCACAGTTTAGGAGGCGAGAAGTCTGAATTCAGGATCCCGGCTATAGGGGAAGGCTTTCTTTTCTGTTGGCTTTGTAGGAAGGTCCTTGTCTCCTCTGAGCTTTTGCTCCTGGGCAGTCTTCATTTGCCTTGGCATCTCTCATTGCCCGTCTCTACTTCTATTCTCTTATTTAATCTCTTTTGTATCTCAAAAGAGATTGATTCAAGATACACCTTATACTACTGTATTTTTACTCAAATAATGAACTTTTCTACATTTGTTTGTCAACTGCACCCTTCCCCTGTGAAGTGTTTTCTTAAGTGTGCTGTGCTAATTTTTTTAACAACATGTGAAAAAATTGGCATAGCTGTGCTTACAAAAATACCTCTTGGGAGGAGGATGCGGTTGGCAGACAAATGTAGATGATGTGTTATTTGAGTAAAAATGTGATAATCCTGTCTCACTAACAAAACAAAGACAATCCATTCCCAGATGGGATTATAACCACAGGCATAGAGGTTAGGATTTACAATACACATTTTTGTGGGACCTAATTCAATCCATAACACTGTCTTTTGTGTTTTGGTATATATGAAGTATGTTTGGGGCCCTTGTGGCACAGTGGTTAAGATCTCTGCTGTTAACCAAAAGGTTGGCAGTTCAAATCCACCAGCCACTCTTTAGAAACCCTATGAGGCAGTTCTACTCTCCTTTATAGGGTCACTATGAGTTCGAATTGACTCAACGGCAATGAATTTGGTTTTTTTGTTTTTGGAAATATGTTTTGGTATGTGTGAAGTAAAAGTCATTTTAATGAAAAGTGCAAAGAAACCAAGTCCTACACATGGAGCTGGAGTGTAGGTTAAATGTTAGGGCCAGTGGCGGGTGGAAATTTTGACTTGCTAACTGGTGCTGGGATTCCATCTTAGTATTTTTGGCTTCTAGTTGTCATGGACAGCCTTTTAAGAAAATCAAAAACCTCGCCAAAGTTGGCTCTTAACCAAGCAAACTCAACTGTCTTAGTTAACTTTAGGCTGCCATAAACTAGGACAATACACTTTTAGAAACAAGAGTAAAACTTTCCACAAAGACTGCTTTCATTTTTCATTCTATTCCTATTCTCAACTGACCCCTGAATGTCTAGTTTCACAAAGCAAAACTAAAGTAAATTTAGTGTTTTCTTCTTACCTCATCTGGGCTTGAAAAAAAAAGAAAAAATATCTATACAATTTCTGACAAAGCATATTTCAAATTTAACGCATCGTCTTTTCTCATGGTCAGACACACAACTTCTGCAGAGAAAAAGCAATGAACATACAAAAAGATTACGGGCTTGTGGTTGATTTTTTTTTCCTTTCATTTTTGTTTGATTTTTTTTTACAAATTAACATGAATTACTATTGCCAAAAAAAGTCTATATTAAAACAAACAAAAGGAAACCTGGTATTTATGATTTTGAGAGATCTGTTTCTTTTAATTTTGAAAACAAAATAAAACTTCACCAAAGGTTAAAGATTTTTTTTTTCTTCTGAAAATAATTGTTGGGTGCCTATCAGATGATAGTCACTTCCAGGAAAGGATAATTTGGGAATCTGTATGGCAATGATTAGCACTAAGTTTGTATATAACTGAAAAGAGAACAAAACAAAAAAGAATAAATTAAAGGTGACTTGGAAAAGATGGATGTTCATAATAGGCAATATTACATTTTACATAATAGGCAAGATTATATCGTATTTTTCTCTTGTTTAAAATGAGCTATGAAATTAAGCAGCCATGGTTGATATGGCATGCATATGACAAAATCATCATTGATTCTGTGGTTCACTGATCTGCAGAAACTCAATCTCATGATCTAAAATGGTGGCTAGAACACCAGCCATCACATCAAAGCCCCAAGCAACAGGTTGGGGGAAAAGAATAAAAGATTATGACTCTTCTGCTAAGGATAATTCCTGAAAGTCTCACATGATGATTCCACATACAATTTCCCTGGACACACTAACAACAAGAAAGGCTGGAAAATATGGTATTATAGCTTAAAATTTGCCCAGTTAAAAGTTAGGGTTCTTATTACTAAGGCTGAAGACGTTATGGAGAAGAAATTCACAGCTTGCCACACACCAACAAATATATCACTATCTCTGCTCTATAAAATCATGGAAAAAAAATCCCAAACAAACATTGCCATCAAGTCAATTCTGACTCATAGCAACCCTATAGTACAGAGTAGAACTGCCTCATAGGGTTTCCAAGTTGTAATCTTTTATGGAAGCAGACTAAGATATCTTTCTCCCTAGGAGAAATCTGGTGAGTTCAAACCACTGACCTTTCAGTTAACAGCCGAGTGCTTAACCACTGTGCCACCAGGGCTCCTTTTCTGTAAAGACACTGGGCCTAATAATTTTTAAGAATATTTTTCATATTAATATAATTAGAAGAATTCACATTTTCTAAGCCCCCTATACATGTCAGACACTTTTATCCCATTTAATCTTTTTTATTGTCTTATGAGATACATAGCATTTTCTTTTTGCATAAAACCAAACAGGTGCTATGTAATTGAAGTCCAGCTTTGCCTATTTCAGAGTCCAAGGGTTTAATCATCATGGTATACTATTTCCTAACAAGATTTCTTGTTGCCACAGTTCTAAGAAGGATGAGAATTAACTATGGATGACAGTGTAATAATGTTGGCATATTTTTCTCAGAAGACTATGATTTTATCAGAGGTAAGAAGGCTTATTTCCAGTTTCCATTTTGGGTAGTGTAATTGAAGAGGTGACTCAAAAGCAAGCAGGGTCCATAAGAACCTAAGACAAGAAAATCTTTGACTACAGCTTGTAAATTTTACTACATTAATCGACATACTGCTAAAGAGAACTACCTGCCAGAATAACTTCTCTCAATTTGAGATGAATACTCTTCCTTAACTTTTCATGTCACCATAATGACCCAGAAAGGCTGAGCAAATACAGCTAACTGGGTATGTGGGAGAAGAGACTTTTAAAGCTGCGCCCTCGTATCTGTGGCGTGAATAAAATACTATACTCATTCTTTGTTTATTACGTAGAATCCTATTTTAGGTTAATGCTTACTCATAGCTAAGAAAAAAAATACATGAAGGAAAGTTTTTCGTCTATCAAAATGTGCTCAGTCTAAGGAGGCTGGAACTTCCTCATGGTTGTCTCTTTAAAAGGGAGATTCTTAGAAGGACTTCCGGCAAAATGGAGCTCTAGGCAGAAGCACAATGCCGTCCCTCCACAGCAAAGATCTGAAAAACTATGCTGAACAGAGAAAACAGCAATCCTGAAACCCTAAAATGTCAAATGAAGAGATAAAGAAATCAGCCAAGCACCAAATGGAGTGAGAAAACTGACAGAGAACAGAGAGTGAGGAGAGATTCATGCATAGGTCTCCTATCAGCTAACACAGCACGGATCTGCCATCTTGGACTCCTATTGGAAACCAGCAAACAGGGTACAAGAAAGCAGCATCACGGAGCTTCCTGTGGGAGACAAAACAACTGGTAATTTGCGATATACGCTTTCCCACCCCACGCTTCTTCACCCCCACTAGGCATCCTCTGCTTCCCTCAGCCACAGTCTCTAGTCCGGGAAGCACCAGCTGCTTGGATTCCACCTGCCCTAATTGGCTGGCTCTGAGTGCCATTTGTTGGCTGCTGGTGTCACTTTTTTCCACTTCTTTTGGTTTCTTCTTTACCTCTCACCACCTCCCCCACCTTTTGCTCAAATACCTCGCTCCATGCGCCATCTTTGTTTCCTCCTCAGGGGCTGTGGAGCTCCGTTTGAGTGTGGAACTGCTTCCCGTTCTGGGCTGCCATGCTGGTGGGATCCCGGGGCTTTTGTTTGTTTGTTTGTTTTGAATTGTTTGTTTGTTTTCTTCTCCTTTTCATGAGTTGGGAGCCCGTTCTGGCCAGGCGGTGCTGCGTGGCTTGGAACATACCCCCTCGGCTTGCGCAGACGTGCAGAGGGATCCCTGAGTGCATTTCTTTTTTTTTGTGTTTTTATTTTCCTGTTTTTTGGGGGGGCTTTTCTTATTCTTTTTTTTTTTTAATTTGTTTTGTTTTCTTTTCCCTCTTTTTCCCTTTTTATCTTTCTTCATTGCCAAGTTTCTCATCTCTCTATACCTTCCTTCTCTTTCTGTTCCCTGAATACCTGCTGCTGAATACTTCTAAGCATTCTAGCCAGGCTGTACTGCAACACCTAAGAACAACTTCCCCAGACCTCATACCCACACCGGTGGGATCCCTGGGAACTTTGCTGTTCTTTTCCCTTTCTAATTTTTATTTATTTATTCTTTTCTTTTTTTATATTTTTCTTCTTCTTCCCCTTTTTGTTTTTCTCCATTTCATATTCTCTAATCTCTCCACTCCAACGGCAAGCTCCCCTAGCATTTTTTTTTTTTTTGGTATATTTTTGGCTGCTGTTCCTCTCTCCTCTCTCCCATATACATCTTAGCTCCGCACATAACAATATCCCCCCTACATCCTGCCTACCTGCACCGTGTGCTTAACATGACACCACCTAGCAGCACAGTCATGGCCTACTGGAACCTGCCCTGCACTGATTACTGACCCGCCTTCGTGACTGTAGTAAGTAACACAAACAACCCGTCCCAGTAACTCCTCTTCAGCTAGACCTGCCCTGCTGTACCATTACTGAGTGATGGACACTGCCAATTGGAGAAGGAGGCAAAAAGTATCATGCTCACAGGTGAGCAAACAACAAAGAACACACAGCCCACCTGCTCAGACATAGCCATATTAAAAAAAGGAAAAAACAAACAAATGTACAATCAATAAATGAGAAAAATGACTACTGAATGCCCCAAAGACAGCAGACAATATCAAAACATTTACAAAAACACGACAGTAGGCGTCCAAAATAAAACACAAGATGACTTTCCAGTGGAAGAAAAGACACTAGAACCACTTGATAGGGAATTCAAATCTCTAATACTCAGAATTCTCCAAGAGTTGAAGCAAAAAGCAGACAAAAATGAGGAAAAAGTAGACAAATGCATGGAAAATACACACAAAAAATTGGAATAATTCAAGAAAATAATGCAGGAACAAAATGCTAAAATAAATTTACAATTAGAAATTATACAAAAACAATTAGAAATCCAAACGATAAACAACAAGATTTCAGAAATGGATTGTGTCACAGAAAGGCTGAGGAACAAATTTGAAATGGTGGAAGACAGGATCAGTGGAAATGAAGACAAACACTTGGATACAACTCTGTTAGAGGAAAACTCAGAAAAAAGAAAAAAGAAAAATGAAGAGACCCTGAGAGTTATGTGGAATACAATCAAAAGCAAAAATTTGTGAATGATTGGCGTTCCAGAACAGGGGGATAAAACAGAAAACACAGAGAGGATCATTAAAGAACTGCTGACAAAAAACTTCCCCAAGATCATAAAAGATGAAAAGCTGGCCATCCAAGAAGCTCAACGAACCCCATATAGGATAGACCCCAAAAGAAAATCACCAAGGCATATCATAATCACACTCGCCAAAACCAAAGACAAACAAAGATTCCTGAGAGCAGCTCATGAAAAACAAGAAGTCACATACAGAGGAGAAACAATAAGACTAAGCTCAGATTATTCGGCAGAAACCATGCAGGCAAGACGACAATGGGATGACATATATAAAACCTTGAAAGAAAAAAATTGCCAGCCAAGAGTAATATATCCTGCAAAACTCTCGTTCAAATATGATGGTGAAATTAGGACATTTCCAGATAAACAGAAATTAAGGGAATATGTAAAAACCAAACCAAACTTAAAAGAATTCTTAAAGGGAGTTCTTCAATCTGAGAACAAACAACTTCACCTCACAAGCAGAATCTAGGATGCAGGATTGTACCATCCAGATACGATTCTAGGAAATGAACATTCAAGGACTATCCAAAACCAAAATAAATACAACAGGGAATCAGAGAAGTTAATCAGTAAATGACAACAACATCAGAACGATAAAAGAGGGAATAAACGGTGTAGGTATAGAACCTTCTAATGGAGAGGAAGGCAAGGTGATACCAAGTAATAATAGACTGCTTCAAACTTAGAAAGATAAGGGGAAATTTCACAGTAACCACAGAGAAAGTTAACAAACATACTCATAAAAATAAAGAGGAAAAACATAAAGTCTCAGCAAAAAAAAAAAAAAAACCTACAAAAACAAAAGAAATGAAAAAAAAAAACAAACAAAAGTAACTCAGCACAGGAGAGTGAGAAGAACAAAGAAAACTTCAGCACCACAAAAAAAAGCACTACAAAGTGACAGCAACAAACTCACATCTATCAATACTTACACTGAATGTAAACAGACTCAATGCACCCATAAAGAGATGGCGAATGATGGAATTTATCAGAAAACACGATCCATCAATCTGCTGTCTACAAGAGACACATCTTAGAAACAAAGATGTGAATTTATTAAAAGTCAAAGTTGGAAAAAAATATACCAAGCTAACAACTACCAAAAGAGAGCAGGAGTGGCAACACTAATCTCAGATGAAATAGACTTTAAAACAAAGTTGACCACAAAAGACAAAGAAGGACACTATATAATGATTAAGGGGATGATCCATCATGAAGACATAACCATAATAAACACCTACGCACCCAGTGATAGGGCTCCAAAATACATAAAACAACCTCTAACGACACTGAAAAGACAAATTGACAGTTCCACAACAATAGTAGGAGACTCCAACACACCACTCTCAGGAAAAGGACAGAACAACTAAGAAGAAACTCAGCAAAGATACAGAAGACCTAAAGGGCAAAATCATCCAACTTCACCTCATAGACATATATAGAACACTCCACCCAACAGATGCAAAGTACACATTCTTTTCCAATGCACAAGGAACGTTCTCCAGAATAGACCACATATTAGGCCACAGAGCAATCCTCAACAAGATCCAAAACGTTGAGATAATTCAAAGTATCTTCTCTGACCACAATGCCATCAAGGTAGAAATTAACAACAGACAGAGCAAGGAAAAACAATCAATTACATGGAAACTGAATAATACCCTGCTTACACATCACTGGGTAATAGAAGAAATCAGAGATGGAAACAAAAAAATTCCTAGAATCAAATGAGAATGAAAACACATCATACCAAAACCTTTGGGACACAGCAAAGGCAGTCCTCAGAGGACAATTTATAGCAATAGCTGCACACAACAAAAAAGAAGAAGGGACAAAATGAAAACATTAACTACAGAACTCAAACAAATCTAAAGAGAACAGCAGAAAAAGCCCACAGCCACCGGAAGAAAGGAAATAATAAAGATCAGAGCAGAAATAAATGAAATAGAGAACAGAAAAACAATAGAAAGAATCAACAAAACCACAAGTTTGTTCTTTGAAAGAATCAACAAAATCCACAAACCACTGGCCAGACTGACAAAACAAAAACAAGAGAGGACACAAATAACCCAAATAAGAAATGAAATGGGGGACATTACAACAGACCCAACTGAAATAAAAGGATTATAACAGAATATTATGAAAAGTTATACTCCAACAAATTTGAAAACCTAGAGGAAATAGATAAATTTCTAGAAACACACGGCCTACCCAAACTACAACAAAGTGATGTTGAAAATTTGAACAGACCCATAACAAGAGAAGAGATTAAAAACTCCCAACCAAAAAAAGCCCTGGCCCAGATGGCTTCACTGTAGAATTCTACAAAACATTTACAGAAGAGCTTGGACCAATTCTACTCAAGCTATTTCAGAGCATAGAAAAGGAAACAACACTTCCAAATTCATTCTATGAAGCCAGCATAACGCTGATACTAAAACCAGGCAAAGATGCCACAGAAAAAGAAAATTACAGACCAATATCTCTCATGAATATGGATGCCAAATTCTCAACAAAATTCTTGCCAATAAAATTCAGCATCATATCAAAAAATAATACACCATGACCAGGTAGGATTGATACCAGGTATGCAAGGATGGTTCAACATTAAAAAATCAATCAATGTAACCCACCACATAAATAAAAGGAAAGAAAAGAATCACATGAGCATCTCAACTGATGCAGAAAAGGCATTCGACAAAGTCCAACACCCATTCCTGATAAAAACTCTCAATCAAATAGGTATAGAAGGGAAATTTCTCAACATAATAAAGGGCATCTATGCAAAACCAATAGCCAACATCATTCTTAATGGAGACAGGCTGAAAACATTCCCCTTGAGAACAGGAAGAAGACAAGGATGCCCTTTATCACCACTCCTATTTAACATTGTGCTGGACGTTCTAGCTAGAGCAGTAAGGCAAGAAAAAGTAATAAAGGGCATCCAAATTGATAATGAAGAAGCTAAACTGTCCCTGTTTGCAGATGATATGATACTATACATAGAAAACCCTAAAGACTCCACGAGAAATCTACTGGAACTAATAGAAAGATTCAGCAGAGTAGCAGGATACAAGATAAACATTCAAAAATCAGTTGGATTCCTATACACCAATAAGGAGAACAATGAATAGGAAATCAGGAAAACAGTACTGTTTATAATAGCCCCTAAAAAAATAAAATACTTAAATATAACCAAAGACGTAAAAGACCTATACAAAGAAAACTACAAAACGCTACTGCATGAAACCCAAAGGGATCCACACAAATTCAAAAGCATACCATGCCCATGGATAGGTAGACTCAACATTATGAAAATGATAATTCTACCCAAAGCAATTTACAAATACAATGCAATCCCAATCCAAATACCAATGACATTCTCCAAAGAGATGGAAAAACTAATCATTAACTTTTTATGGAAAGGGAGGAAACCCAGAATAAGTAAAGCACTGCGGAAGAAGAAGAATAAAGTTGGAAGACTCACACTACCTGACTTCAGAACCTACTATACAGCTTCAGTAGTCAAAACAGCCTGGTACTGGTACAACGACAGATGCATTGACCAATGGAACAGAATTGAGAACCCAGATGTAAATCCATCCACTTACGGTTACCTGATCTTCGACACTGGCCTGAAGTCCATCAAATGGGGAAACGACAGTCTTTTTAACAAATGGTGCCGGCAAAAGTGGATATCCATCTGCAAAAAAAATGAAACAGGACCCATACCACATGCCGTATACCAAAACTACTTCAAAATGGATCAAAGACCTGAATATAAAGCCTAAAACTATGAAGTTCATAGAAGAAAAAATAGGACCAATACTACCTTAATACATGGCATCAACAGGATACAAACCATAACCATCAACACACAAACCCCAAAAGATAAGCTAAATAACTGGGATCTTCTAAAAATCCAACACCTGTGCTCTTCAAAAGACTTCACCAAAAGAGTAAAAAGAAACCTACAGACTGGGAAAAAATTTTTGGATAGTAAAACTCAGAGAAAGGTCTAATCTCCATAATCTACAAGAAAATCCAATACCTCTTCAACACAAAGACAAATAATCCTAGTAAAAATGGGCAAAGGAAATGAACAGACACTTCACCAAAGATGAAATTAAAGCGGCCAGCAGACACATGAGGAAATGCTGGCGATCACCAGCCATTAGAGAAATGCAAATTAAAACCACAATGAGATATCATCTCACCCCGGCATTACTGGCACAAATCAAAAACACTGGAAATAACAAATGTTGGAGGGGCTGTGGGGAGATCGGAACTCTTATGCACTGCTGGTGGGAATGCAAAATGATAGAACCATTTTGGAAAATGATATGGCGCTTCCTCAGAAAGCTAGAAATAGACATACCATTCGATCCAGCAATCCCACTCCTAGGAATATATCCTAGAGAAATACGAGTCTTCACTCGAATAGACATACATTTGCACACCTATGCTCATGGCAGTATTGTTCACAATAGCAAAACGATGGAAACAACCTAGATGCCCATCAACAGATGAATGGATAAACAAACTATGGTACACACATACAATGGAGTACTATGCAACGAGAAAGAACAATGATGAATCTGTGAAGCATCTCATAACATGGATGAAACTGGAGGACATTTTGCTGAGTGAAATAAGTCAATCACAAAAGGAAAAATATCGTATAAGACCTCTGTTGTAAAAACCCATGAAACAGTTCACATACAAAAAGTAACAATCTTTGTTGGTTACCAGGGATGGGAGGGGTGGGGGTTAAATACTAAATCAGCAATAGATAAGTGCTGTCTTAGATGAAGGGTGAGACAGTACACCATACAGGGGAAACCAGCAGAGCTTTACAAGGAAAGGTCATGGAAGCTCCATAGACACATCCAAACTCCCTGAGGGACTGAATTGCTGGGTGGAGGGCTGTGGGGCTCATGGTCTTAGGGAACATCTAGCTCAATTGGCATAACACAGTTTATAAAGACAATGTTCTACATTCTACCCTGGTGAGTAGCGTCTGTCGTCTTAAAAGCCTGTTAGCAACCATCTAACATACTCCACTGGTCTCACCCCTCTGGGACCAAGGGAGAATGAAGAGAACAGGATACAAGGAAAAGACCAGTCCGAAGGACTAATGGACCACAGCTACCAAGGCCTCCACCAGACTGAGTCCGGTACAGCTAGATGGTGCCCGGCTACCACCACTGAATGCTCTGACTGGGATCGCAATAGAGGGTTCTGGACAGAGCTGGAGAAGGATGTAGAACAAAATTCTAACTCATAAAAAAAAAGACCAGACTTACTGGCCTTAAGGAGAGTGGAGAAACCCCGAGAGAATGACCCCAGCCACCCTTTTAGCTTAGTGGTGAAGTCATTTCTGAGGTTCACCGTTCAGCCCAGGAGTGGACAGCCCCATAAAACCAAACAGGACTAATGAGGCACAGCAGTACAGGGACAAGGCCCAGAAGGGGACAGGAAAGCTGGTAACAGGGAACCCAAGATTGAGTAAGGATAGTGTTGATCTGTTGTGAGGTCGTTAACCAGTGTTATAGGGCAACATGTGTACTAACTGTTAAATGAGGAACTATTTTGTTCTGAAAGCCTTCATCTAAAGTGAGAATAGCAGCACAATTGGAAGAGCGTAGTCGATGTCACTGAACTGTGCATGTAGAAATTTTTGAAATGGTGCATCTTTGGCTATGTATATTTTCACCAAAAAAAAAGAAAGGTTGAGAAAGTTGAGAGTTGACATGTTTTGGGGTTGTTAACCAATGTCATAAAACAATGTGTGTACTACTATTTCATGAGAAACTATTTGTTCTGTAAACCTTCACCTGAAGTACAATTTAAAAAAAAATAAAAGGGAGCTCTCTTAGATTCCTCACAGTTGCCTTCAACCCAGAGGTCTTCTGCCTATTCACACCTGAACACCTGAAGTACTAGCTTTTCCACTCTGCCCTTCACTTTTGAATGACATTCAGATAAAGTGACCAGTACATTTCTACTCACCTCCATGGTGAAAATATGTACCAGTTAGAGACAATTTCATGTATCAAGTCATATTAAGCGAATACGGACTATGGGAAAAAATTGATCACTTAAAGTAAACTTCCTTTCTTATCCTCTTCAATTACGGCGTGACTAAGCTAAGTAGTCAATTTATGCAACACTTTAGATTTGTTAGTTCCACAGGTACAACTTTTATCTTTATATGAGGCTTAAGGCAACTGCTTCTCAACATCAGTTTTACCTCTGTTGTGTGCATACTTCTTTTCTAAGGGGCTGTGGGGATTATGCAAAGAAGAAGGCACAATCCTTATTCTGGAGGAGATAGCAAGGTAATGGGAGACCTAAGATAATTTAAATGTGATGCAACTAAAAAAAAAAAATGGTGAGGTGACATAACCAAATACAGTGGCTAGAACATTAAAATACGTACAGCAGATGAGAAACGCTAACTAGGGCAGTGAGAAGAGTGAAGGAGGCTCCAGTTTATTAGTGAGATTGGCTAATTTACAATTAACATCATGCCTGTAGGGTTAGCACAGGAGGACTGTAGGGCTGAGTCGTCTGATAAGGATTGTCTGGCTTTACTGAAGATACTAATCTATCGTTAGGTCGATTGAATGGAAATACCGACTATATCTCTGGTGGTTTACTTTGTTCATAAGCAGATATGAGTCAATTCTTCCAAATTCATGTGCATTCTCCCTGGAGCTCTTTTTAATATGTATCATCAGGAACATTCAGTAAGCAAATGTATTTTCCCCTGAACAGGTCATTAAGAGAATCCCATGTACCCAGCTACAGATTAAGTGTATTTAAAGTAGATAAACAGGCACAAGGCCTCATGTGTGATGATGTGCTTAATGGTTACAGAGACTACGTGGGCTATAAAAGCTATTAGGAATTCACTTTTTTTCCCCCTTTAGACAATTCACTAGCTCTGGAAACATTCACGGAGACCATCTCTGGTAATTGCTTCAAACGACCAAAAGTTGCAGTCAGAACTGTTCTTAGAGTCTTTCTGGTTCCCTGTACTTACAAACATGCTTAAGGGCACTTAATGGATAGCCTTTTACTGATGTACCACCCTTTCATTACCACCTGGGCTTAGAAGCAAAAGACATAAAGGTGAGAATTATTTCCTTATGAGTTCAGCCCAGCCCTTCAATAACAGTGGCACTTTGTAGATGGCATCTATCAGTGGGAGGATAATTATACCTTAGGTCATTTTAGGCAGAACAGGCCATAAAATGAAACACTATAAAATCTTTGGGCTTATAATAGCACCATGTCATAAATTCTCCCTATGGAGAAACAGCGCTGGTGCCTGCTTTACATGTATAACATACACAGTGGAACAATGCTCTAAGAATATCCTAATTCAGGAATTATTCTTCCTGTATTGTTAAAGAAATCACTTAAATGCTTGGGCACATGGATTTTGAATCTCACTGTGGGATTCTTATAGCGAACACACAAGCACACACACATACACACACACACATTTGAAAAGATGTAGCCTATTAACAAAACCAGTGTTTCCTAGTTTAGAGAACCCAAATTACCTGTTGGTCTTCAGTGAAGAAATAAGAAAACTATTGTACTGGCTTCACAATTTAAACAAAACAAAACAAAAACTGTTCCTTTTCTTTTTTTTCTTAGAGTGAATGTTATTTTTCAATTATTTAAAAATTAAAAAGGTGATAATTATGTAACAACCCAAGATAAGCTACAAAGGGTGATATGAAATAAGTCTCAGGTAGTCCTTGTTAGGTAAAAACTCAGCAGCTTTCATATAAATAATATTCTTTTTTAAAAAAGCTTTGACTCTATTTTAATGGATTGATATGGGTCCTATCTAGTGTTGGGAGTTCTTAGTTCTCTGATGTAACTCTCCTGACTTCAGGGTCACCTTCTCCATACTCCTCTGATGGATATAACTATGGCCTTAGTAACTCAGGACAGAACCTTAAGTCATTCTCTTCTTCGTACTTTCTTCTAACACCTTTATTATAATGGAATTTATCATCTGAAAGCCTCTTTTTCTGCTAGTTGAATTTAAATACGAAGTTTAGGACTGAGTACCTAATAGCCTTAAAACCCAAGGAACTTCTTTATTTTCATTCTAGAGTTACACTGTCCAATATATATCTCCTTGCCACATATGGCTTCTAAGTACTTGAAATATGGCTTATCCCAACTGAGATGTCCTGCAAGTGTGCAGAAAAAAAGTAAAACATCTCATTCATTTCTCATATTGATTATGTACTGAAGTGATAATATTTTGGATATATTGGGTTAAATAGAAAATAATATCAAAACTTATATTTTTAAAAATATGGCTACCAGAAAACATACAATTACATATAGGTTTACATTTGTGCCTCACATTATATTTCTCCCAGACAGCGCTGGACTAGACATCAAGAATTGATGACATCAAGAGAAAGGAGAGAGATTTTCTATTCCAACCCCTCCAAGTTCTTCCATGACGTTAAGACACTCCACTTGAACATCAGTTCAGAGCAATTTTGACTCTCTTAGTCTGTTAATTCTGCTAGAATTATCCTAGGTTCTTGTGGTTCTTCCCCTACCTTTTTATTCTGTCCCAGTGAAATCGCTCCATCTTCTTCCTTACTTACACTTGCCTTACGCAAAAATTCCCATCAATAAGGTAAGTCAGTGTGTAGATTTTCTACTTCCACAAGTGGAATCTTTGTTGCCAATATCCATGCAGAGCTTAACACTCTTTCTACCTCTGACGGATCTCAGTAAGGTGATAAAATCTTCACTCTTTCATTCTCCCTGTGACTCTCATGCGGTCTTCTGTGTTATATAATTTCACTTCTTTCCCAGAAGACATCTCTGTAGTAAATGTCTCTTGAGTTCTCCTGGTCCCTAAGCCCTACAAGCAGAAAATGGTCCAGCAGAGTCCATTTATGCTCATGTTGATTCTTCTGTTAACCATATAAACTTTAAAAGACCCAGGTTTTGTGGAACCACATTTTGGGGATGTTCTTTAAGAAAAAGAACACACGATTACAAATATAAAATGAGGTCCAGGGTATTGGAAGGGGCGTGCACAAGTGAGAGAACTAGATATTAAGCTTCAGTTGCTTCAATATTAATTTGCATCTGAAAAGACCATTCACTTCTGCCATTCACAATTTTTTTTTTCTGGATAGGGGAACATCTAATTCCCAAGAAAATTTTCCTGAAGGAGTCTCTCTCACTTTTCCACTTGGCTAAGGGCTGTGTGTAAATAACTATGGTGAACTGCCTCAAACTCCTACTGCCAATTATCCGCTTTCCCAATACCTTCTTTCTCAGAAGTTCAGTAGGACACATTTTGCCCGCCAGGCTTTTTCATCACATATTTTGTTCTCAGTATACTTGAGATTATTTCGGAATGAAGTTAAATCAATAGGATCTTTCATAGTAAAGTAACTATCTTGTTTATTTCCATAAAATTTTGGAGCATAAATTGTAATGAACATATTAAAATTAAGATTATCTTGGTTTTTCTTGATAGTTATGTGAAACTGCAAAAAGTAAGAACAATGATTTTCAACTATAATGAGAATGAAGTGTTTGGAGAAAACCTTGCCCATACCTCCTACTTGGAGCCTGGTGATGCAGCAGTTAAGAGCTTGGCTACCTATGAAAAGGTCAGCAGTTCGAATCCACCAGCCACTCCTTGGAAACCCCATGGGGCAGTTCTACTCTATCTTAGAGGGTAACTATGAGTTGGAATTGACTCAGTGGTAACGGGTATGGTACCTCCTACTTAAAAGAGTGATAAATAAAATACAATATATGAACATATAATATTATATTTGACCGATGTGTGTGTGTGTGTATAGATATATAGGTACAACTGAGTTGGCATCAAATGAACGAACTTCTCAAAGAATTCCCACAGGTAAAGTTTTAAGGTATATGAGCTCACAATACAAATATCACTACACCTAAGTGGGCAGAAAAAGCAAACTTTAGAATTAGATATAAAAAGACTACAGATATTGCCATTTAAAATACATAATATAAATTGGTTTAATCTATAATATATTTAATAAAATCTTTAATATATTTAAAGAAATAATAGAAGGAAAAAGAGAGTAAAAATAAAGATATTAAAAGTAACCAAATAACACTCATGTAAATAAAACAAAAATTTGAAATTTAGTGGACAAATAAATTATAATAATCCCAGGCACCACTGAGAAGAGTGGACTGGAAAGAAAATTGCAGGTTGTCATCTAAAAGGAGGCTCATGTAGAAAAAAAGATGCAAAAAATAAACAAACAAATAAAAAGCAATGAACTGCTTAAGGATCTAGAACAAAAAGTTCTACCTAGACCTATTTAGAGTTCCAAAAGCAGATAAAAAGAGAACCAGGGAGTAATAATTTATAAAAAAGACAGCAGTTGGAAATTTTCTAGACTTGGTGAAAACACCAAACTCCATATTAAACGAAATCAAACTTGTTGCTGTCAAGTCGATTCTGACTCATAGCTACTGTATACCAACCATATAGGACAGAGTAGAACTGCCCCATAGGGTCTCCAAGGTTGTAATCTTTACAGAAGCAGACTGCCACGTATTTATCCTGCACAGTGGTTGGGTTTGAACTGCTGACCTAGCAGTCGAGCACTTAACCACTCTGCCACAAGGGCTCCTATGTCCAGATTAACGAGGATAAATAAATAGGATAAATAACAAGAAATTGAAATTTAACTAAAAGCTGACTTTCAACAGGAATGGAAGCAAAAGATATAAATCTGCTATCCTTAAGGAGTTAAAGAAAATAATCCCCTGTCTATATAAATGCTTTGATTAAAAATGTATTAAAAATTAACAGATACATATAAGGCTAAGTGATTTATTAATGAAAATTTAGAATAATGGGTAGAGAAGAGGTATTTAAACATTTCTTGATTGTTCAATAAGGAAATGTGAAGATTCCTTGTAATATCCCAAAACAAACCCTCTGTGTTCAGGTCCAGGAGCTGTCTTTTCATGTTCTTTAATTTCAAATATATCATAAATGGCTAATTTCGTATCTCCCACCACAAGAAATAGGTTATTACTGTTATTACTTACAATGCCATGGCTCTTCAGAACCTGTTTATATTGAAACAATACAGATCTTCTTGCTAGTGCAGTTCCCTAATACCATTTATTCAGTGCTGGTTATATTATTACTCATGACCCTGCATCATCCATCATGCCTGCCCATAGAACAGGCTTCCAATGACTCTCTTAAAGGATGTTACTGTGTTGTTTTGAAGATGACAATGAATGCATGTCTTACCCAGAGTAAACAGAAACGTGAATGAATTTTTTTCTGGGCATATTGTATTTAGAGTATACAATGTAATAGTGTAAAAGTAGAATAACACATCTTCCAACAATATCTTCCCTTGAAATCTTGACCATTTCCACATACCACCACCAGTGGTTAGGGGCATAGGTAAGGGATCTGTGGGCAAAGTGAGAGGAGTGTCTCATTCACATAAGAAATGTCCTTCCTTCATCTGACATGGCTTAAGACTGACCTGGGAGAGCACCAAGTCACTATATCATTTGGAGGTTAGAGAGGACATTAATCAAGAGTCCACTGGCATTATGGAATAGTGGTCTAGAAAGTTGTCAGAGGAGATAGATGTGACCAACTGTGGAAGGAAGACTGGCTGATGCATGGTGTGGAGCCTGCTGAGGCATGAACGCCAGTGTTGGGGGCTGCACAGGATAAAAAGTACCTGTGACCACCGCTACCACTCTCATGTACTATAGACCTAAGATGGCATTGTACTTGGAACATATGTGTGAGAGCCAATACTGGGCCCATAAATGTGGCTCAAACCCAATGGTAGATGGTGGTAGCCCAGAGCTCTGAACTTTTTCTGTGATGAAAATGATAGTCACCCCAAATCAGCATGTCAGCATCTTAGTGGTGGCCTAATCTCATATGATCTCACTAGAGAAATACTTAACCAGATAGTGTGCAATCCATCTGCAGGCTGCCTTCCTAGAACCAGAGCCTGGCCATAGATGCTGGAGCAGCTGGGGTCATTACTTGAGTCCAGTTTTAGCGGGGCAAGAGAGTCAGAGAAACCCAAAAAGATAAAAATGGGGACTAAATCCCTTGCAAATCCCAGTGTGGGCTTGGGCCATCTCATCCAAATAGCACAACCAGCACAAACTTGTCCCAGGTATTGGAGCAAGACATAGAAAATGTTGAAAAAGGCACTTCCAAGAGTAGGCGCCACCTAAATAATGGGGCTCTGCTTGCCAGGGTCTGAGAGCAGTATTTTCTACAAGTTCTGTATCACCTCCAATTTCCTCCCCAATGCAACTTATGTCCTGATACTTTTATCTTTTCACAATCCCCTTTTCTGTTGTAAACCTTTTGAAACTCCTTTGCTCACACACATTCACATACACACTCACTCTTATACACTATTTCTAGAGCTTCTGCCTACTGCTTTTGGCTTTCTATTGTTCATGTTTAAAGAAAGATGAGGGAAAAAAGCAAACATGTTTCATATCTGCCTGCACCTAATTTGTTGGTCAGTCAGAGATACAAATGGCTCAGACAGAGAGAAGGGCAATTGAAATAGCTCTTATTCAGACTAATTATAGGAAAAGGGGAAAAAATGAAAGATCTTCGAAAAGCTTTTTGTTTTATTTGCTTGTGTTTGTATGTGCTTGTTAGAAAGAAATAAAGTATAAGAGAAGAAAATATACAAAGAAAGAATTATGAAATATAGATAGCTAAAACACCAGAAAAGTAACTTTTTAGAACTTCTGTTCAGGGGATGTTTCTCTAGCAAAGTGGAGAAAAACAGGAACTCGTTCCTTTTTTTTTTTAAAAAAAAGTATTTAAATTACAAAATTTGAAGTATTTAAATGAAAATAAATATATTTCCTGAATTATGGAATTAGTGATAGATAGTAAAATATAAATCATACAAAATTATAGGCAAATAAGTAGAGAAATAAAAATACAGAACCCCAAAAGAAGATGAAACAGCAAAGGAACAAGGCAGCTGATAATCATGGGAAATCTGGAGTAGAAAAACTCTCTCTCCTTTAAAATATAAGAATCCCAATTTAGTATTGGATTTAGAGATAGTAAACCATCAGAGATTGCAGGGAACAGCCTTGATTTGATATAGTATCCTACAGTGAGATAGCTGACTAATAGCCACTGCAATCTGAATTAATTAACATCAATTTGTTTTTTAACAAAAAGCTTCTGAAGCCCATTTTGATAATGAATGCTGTCTAGAGGAAAGTCAAACAATGCAATCTGATACATGTGGAGCCACAGCTGTACATATTTGACCTCTATTTTACACAGTTGCGCCTCATTGATTTGTTCTGTTAAACTCCTGGACTGAACACTGAACAATGGCGGGAGCACTTATACATCTTCCACGGAGACCCAGTCTATGAACTGTAACCCTGCAACAGGACCAGAGCATTTCTGCATCTCCAACATTGGCTGCCTGTCCTGATGACATACAGCCCAGATGCTGTCCTTAAGAACAAATAACCTCGAAATTGTGACTACGGAATCAGTCTTTACGGGCACAAACAAAAATAAAAGGCTTCACACAAACTCAATGCATAGCTGAGCTTCAAGTTTTTTGGCTTCAAATTTAAATCCATATAGAGTAGGTCTATTATAAAAGGACTTCCTGTACGTAAAGAGAATTCAAAATAGAACACAAAACTATCAGAGACCCTTGTATCTTACCACGAATATGGTATTAAAAAAACTACTTCCATTAAATGAAAGGTTTCTTCGTCAACATCTCCAGTTGATTTAATGATATGAAAGAATAAATTTAAATCAATTGTATTTAGTCTCAAACTACTGTTTTCATATTTATTAAAAACTAACTGTTTCAATAACTACAGGCAAACATCTCTCATGTCTTTACCTAACTGGGATGATGTTAATAAGATATAACCTGTCTCTTGTTTTTCTTCCTCTGCTTTCAATAAAGAGTGGAGGGGGAAAAACAGGACAAAGAAACAAAAACACGTAAGAAATAGGAGGCCAGGGGTCTTGTCTTGGAAATTCTGAGAGTAAAAGAATGAATTGTTGCAGTTGTTAGGTGCCGTCAAGTCAATTTCGACTCATAGTGACCACATCTGACGGAGTAGAACTGCCCCATAGGGTTATCTGGACTGTAATCTTTATGGGAGCGGATTGTGAGGTCTTCCTTCCATGGAGCCACTGAGTGGGTTTGAACCACAAACTTTATTTGGTTAGCAGCCAAAACTATTGGCCATCAGGGCTCCTTAAAAAAAAGTATGAATTAATGTGGCCATTTTTAAGTGAATGATATGTCCTCATTTACTACCGAATGCGTAGTGCGAATGACAGCTTGGAGTTGTACAATACCTTATCATGATAATACAAACAATAGTCCTCATCAGGCTAGGAAACAAATCGCCAAAACCTCCAGTCTTTGCTTTTATTTTGTGACTAGCATAACATTTACATTATAAAGGTTTGCATGGTCTGTGATTTCTTTTTTTCTGCAATTGCTGGTTTCTTATTTCAGAAAAGTTCTGTTTATTTTAATATGGTTTCCACTTGCATGAAGAATCATAAAAATGCACTATAGGTTGATATTGTTGTTAGGTGTCATTGAGTCGGTTCTGACTCATAGCCACCCTCTGTACAACAAAAGGAAACACTGCCTGGTCTGTGGCATCCTCACAATTGTTGCTATGCTTGAGCACATTGTGGCAGCCACTGGGTCAATCCATTTCATCCAGGATCTTCCTCTTTTTCACTGACCCTCTCTCCCTTACCAAGCATGATGTCCTCTCCAGGGACTGGTTCCTCCAGATAACATGTCTGAAGCATGTGAGATGAAGGCTCGCCATCCTCGCTCCTAATGAGCACTCTGGCTGTATTTCTTCCAAGACAGAGTTGTTCGTTCTTCTGGAAGTCCATGGTATATTCAATATTCTTCCCCAATACCACAATTCAAAGGCATCAATTCGTCTTCAGTCTTCCTTATTCATTGCCCGGCTTTCACATGCATATGAGGTGACTGAAAATACCATGACTTGGATCAGGGGCACCTTAGTCCATCCTCAAAGTGACATCTTTGCTTTCAAAAACTTTAAAGAAGTCTTTTGTAGCAGATTTGCTCAATGCAATATCATTTTAATCAAATAGTATATTCGATAGAAAGGATAGTGTTTGCTTAGTTTTACCAGGCTGACTCATGTTAGAGTGATAGAGAATTGCCAAATATTATCAGATAAAGTAGATTACCAGAGGGTAGGTTATATGGTTCATTATGTATGTCTTTTCACAGTTTTTTGCCCCTCGTAAGCTGTCAATAAGCATGTATTAAATGAATGAATACTATATATATTTTTCAATATTTAATTAATAACTAAGTTTAGAAATCTGAACTGACTCAAACACAGTTTTTTTTTTTAAGTTTTGAAAGTGGCATCACGTTTATCTTTGAAGTTATGTGTGGTACACAGAATTAGGAGCAAGTTTTCTTAATTCTGGTTGCTATGAATTTACCCTGACAAAACTACTTTTTCCAAATTTTGCTATTAAGTTAAAATGTTGATATAGTGTCTTTACCAAATAGGAAGATACTAGCGTATGATCTAATTGAGACATTATTAAATAAGTAGTAACTACTTAATACTTTGAAAACTAATTATTCTCTATGAATAACGGGAAATATACTATATTTATCACAGCAAAAATATTAGGACTTTTGGTGGTCTAGGTTTTTTTTTTTCTCACTTCTCCCATTAATTTGACTGTCTGAACTTCATTAATTAATCTGTTTCCCAAGTTCTTCAACAATGAACAAAGCATTATCTTTGTGTTAGAGCACATAAAGGTAAGCAACAGATAAGAAAACACAATACATTAAGAAATCTCTGATGTAAGCATGGAAATAAGCTCTCATAGACTGTTAATGGAAATATAAAAATATTTTAATTTTGGGAGGGGGTAAATTGTCAAAACCTTAAAAATAGATTACTCTCTAATCAAACAATTTCCCTTCTAGGAATTTACCCTTAGGAAGGAAGTAACACGTCGTATATATAATGTACTAATCACCATGAAATTAATAAAATTTATAATTAATTGAAAACTTTTCTAAAAATCTAAAGGGATTGGCTATGTAAATATCTGCCCACACATACATGATCGAATACCCTGGATTAAACTTTCTAAGTTATAGCTTTCAAAAAACACCCCCCTGACAAAAAAATATTTCAGTAGTTTCTAGATTCCCTTTGCAACCTTTTCTCTTACTGCTTGCAAATACAACGAACACTATTCTGGACGTAGCTGGTGCTTTCTTGTTTCTGTGCCTTGCACAATGACCCTGACAGTACCACTGCATTCATGTTAGGTATTCCACCTTCTGTTTTACTATGCTGATTAAAACATACCCCCTCCTTTGAAATAAACTTTCTTCACTGTATTAATCTATCAATATATATTCCTGTCTTTCTCCTATGGACACTCATGTAGCTTAATATCTACAACTATTTAATACAGTATTTGTGTAATGTTTTGTTCGTTGTTGTTGTGTGCCGTCAAGTCGATTCCAACTCATAGCGACTCTATGTGACAAAGTAGAACTGCCCCATAGGGTTTCCTGGGTTGTGATCTTTACTGGAGCAGATCTCCACGTCTTTTCTCATTCAGAACCTCTAGGTGGGTTCGAACCACTGAACTTTTGGTTAGCAGCGAAGCACTTGACCATTGTGCCATCAGCGCTCCTTTATGTCTGTTTAGTATATGACATTTTCCATGAGTATATAATTTATTGACCGAATTAGAGAAGATTCTTGACTTAGTTGGCCATTAGATTACCTTGGTGTTTATAGTAAGGTGACCTAATGAACAGCTATTGATGGTTTATAGATGGAGGTATTTTATTGACAGGTTAGCACACTCATTTCTTCTTTTAGAAAAATTTAGCTTAATTTAAATAAAATCTACTTTAAAGGTAAGCATTAGTGGTATCAAGAAACAAACTTAATCACTCAAAAGTAAAAAGAAATAAACCAATTTTAGAAAAAAAAAAAATGACAAACCATTGTCACACCTAATTTTTAAACTTTTTTTTTTTTTTTTTTCAGAAACACCACTCTCTTTTCTGTAGGTTTAGTAGTGATGTCCTACATTTGGAAGCCCTATGGGGCAGTTCTACTCTGACCTATAGGCTCACTATGAGTTGGAATTGACTTGACAGCAATGGGTTTCATTTGGTTGTGGTATATTTGAAGTATGCCCAGTTGAGCGTCTCAAACTATTATTATAATAAAACCTGCAAAAGCCTGAACCTGTATAAGGTGGAAACCTGTCAAAGAAGGAAAACTCAAATATTTTCCACTAAAATCAGCGATAGAAAAGTCGTAAGACTGCACCCTGTGAAAGGTGGAAAACGTGCAATACCTGGAAAAACAAGGCGGTCTCATCCAGGTCTGACTCTCACAGGTTTCACTGTATTTTTATTATGGATCTTTAATAAGGCAAACCTAACTTCCAAATAACAAATGGCCTGTTATTTGAGTAGAGTCTGATTCTCCAGCTCTAGTTGTTCCAAGTGTAGCAATTGCACCTTCCAGAGAAATAGAGAAGAAAAGCTCACTAATGACTTCTCTTAAAGGAGAAAGATGTCACTTTGAGGACTAAGGTGCACCTGACCCAAGCCATGGTATTTTCAATTGCCTCATTTGTATGCAAAAGCTGGATAACGAATAAGGAAGATCAAAGAAGAATTGATGCCTTTGAGTTATGGTATTGGTGAAGAATATTGACTATGCCATGGACTGGCAGAAGAACAAAGAAATCTGTTTGGAAGAAATACAGCCAGAGTACTTCTTAGAATCGAGGACGGAAAGACTTCGTCTTACGTATTTTGGACATCTTATCAGGAGGGACCAGTTCCTGGAGAAGGACATCATGTTTAGTAAAGTAGAGGGTCAGCGAAAAAGAGGAAGATGCTGGACAAGATGGATTGACACAGTGGCTGCAACAAAGGGCTCGAACATAAGAATGATTGTGAGGATGGACCAGGACTAGGCAGTATTTCATTCCATTGCGCATAGGGTCGCTGTGAGTTGAATCAGACTCCATGGCACCTAATAACAGCCACAATGGAGAAAGAAGGTCCCATATTCTCTCATCTCCTTTTGGAACTGTTCCAGTTGCCAAGGTGCTACAAAAGAGTAGCAGATAAAAGTGTGGGCTTCGGTCACAGAAAATTTTATACAATAAGTGATACCTGAGTAGTCATTTGAAAAATTATTTTGGCAGTTGCAGAATGTAGAAAAAGTTTTCCAAGTTATCAGTAATACCATATACAAAGACTCAGGAAAGAAATGGCACGGCATGTTTTAGGTAACATGAGCTATTCAGTACTGCTGAAGTTAAGAGATGAGCGTGATCATAGATTATATGGGTAGAAACCTACCAGGAAATCTCTCAGGACCTCAATCATTATGAGTATTAAATATTATACCTTTCTGTAGGCAATACGGAGCCATTGAAGGATGTTTATTAGTAATGAGTCACAATCAGGTTTATTCTGGTGAATTACTCTGTCATAGAATGAAGGGGCAACTGGTGGCATGACGGGCTGGACTAGAGGAACAAGATGAAATTAGATGTCTATAGAAATAACTTGGTGGATGATTGTAAGTATATGAACTAGCCTTGTTATTCAAAGTGTGGTCACTAGTCATGGATCAGCAACATGAACATCACCTGGGATCTTGTTAGGTGTGCGGAATCTCAGGCTACACCAGACCTACTGATTCAGCATCTGCATTCTAACAACACTCCCGACCAACTTCTGTTTACAAACTGAAAAACACTAAGAGCACTGAGCTAAAAGTACTGACAGTGGAAGCACTGACATATTTGAACTAATCAATAGGTAATAAATGATACATTGGAATAGATTTAAAAAATTAAAATTTGTGTCTCATCACTTTTGTGAATCTTATTATATTTTTGTTGTTAGCATACACTTTAACCTTGAACTTACCTCTTGAATAAAATGGATGAAACTTTATATTCTAAATATGATAGAAAAAAGAATGCAATTTTAAAGTCATTCCTGTAAGTTGTGTAGTGACTCCTTGGGTTTTAAAAGGAGGCTTTTAGGATATAAACTGAAATGAATTTTAGCACTTTTTGTTCCCAATGCTTACCTCATTTCATCATTTCCTGCTTTCCATCCCCCAGCTTGTCATTCGAGTCTTTATATTTGAAGGACGTTTCTGTAGGGCTCAGTACTCGTGTTATTCAAACTCTGCATGGCTTTACTTTACACAATGTAATCTCTGCTAGCTACTGCTGTCACTCATTAAGGCCCCAATGTGCTGCACAAGGCAACGCTTTGTAAACAAGGTACCGAGGGTCGAATGCTATGTTACCAGTGAGGAAAGCAAAGAGACAGCAGAAAACTAAAGAGACATACGACAGGGAACAATGTATGTGCCAAAAAGTTTGGGTTTGTGTGAGGATTAAATAGAGTTGTTTAACATTCAAATCTCCCTAGTTTTCACTTGCTGCATTTGCCAGCAAGAGTATGGCTTATTCCCACAGACCGCCTTCTTTAAAGATTCCCTTTGTTTTCCAAACACCTAAGAGCGCAGGCCTAGTACTGCGCCTCCAACAAATCACAAAGCATGCCTGCATTCTGCTACATATCAAAGTCTTTTAATATGCCATCGAAGTTCTCCAAGGTCAGGAAAGCAGTTTATGAACATTTTACATATCTTACAGTAGCAATAAAGTTATTCTAGTGCATGACCTATGAATATTTTAGATGCTCTGTGAGAACAACTGTTTAGCTTAAGAGAGTCTGTGTACCCCAGGTTTAGGCTCAAGACATAGCCATTGTTCTCTGTGCCATGCTTTTATTGTCATTCAGCTCCACTTAAGACAAAGCTTTTCAAAGTACTTTCTGCAATATTTGCTAGTTAATCAATGCAACTTTTATTTAGAAAAAAATAAAATCACTTTTTTTTTGGTACATTGAAATCTGTTTTACTCTTTTTCTGATTAGGTAGTGTAGTAAACCTGTAATCGGAGAAACAAATGATTCATATTTCCCCCACCTCAGGCATCCCATGGAAAATTACTTTTTGTATTCTAAGTTTCTGGGTTTTTTTGGGGGGTTTGTTTGTTTTGTTTTGTTCTTCCTGAATCTTCAGTGATGAAAGAATTCACAGTATAATTTATTATTCAGAAGAATTATAATTAACAGGTAAATGAAGAGTCCATCTATTTTTCAGATTAGATGATATTAATTTGACATCCATTTGCTAGCTGAGCTGATGTTAGTTCTCAGGCACCCTCAGAAGTTCTACAGTCTCTTCATAGTATAAAAGGTCCATTTGAATGCCTACATTTGAGGGTAAAATGTATATTATATATATTTTAAAATCAGAAGTTGTGATGAAGAAGGAATAGAATTAGAAATCTTTTGTTTATTTAGCCTACTTCAAAGATTATATGCAGTCAAACCTGAGATAAGAGTCTAGGTTGTTTGGGGATTGATGGACCAGAAATTGAACTTTACTTTTTTTTCATCTAACACACACACACACACACACACACACATCTCCCCTCAGCAAATTACTCTTAAATACTTGTTCCACTACTAAAGATCCACTAAGTAATGTTTAGATTATTTCTCATATAGACAGATTTTTAATGAACTTGGCTTTATGTAGAAGCTGACTCATTGGAGGTTTTTTTTTAATGTTTATTTCACGGGCAACTTGTTCCTCCTGACCAGATACTTTGCCCGTGTTTATGGATTTGCTCTTACATAGAACATAGTCGATTTCCTGATACCTATTTAATTAAGTTTACTTTTTCGTACTCATGACATTTAGTCATCAAAATGTCATGTTTACCTATTATTTGTTCTGAAATTTTATGCCACTACCACACAGTCTTGATAAGTATAGCTTTGTATTAAGTTTTGAAGTTAAGAAGTCTAAGTCTTCCAACTTCGTTCTTTTTGAAAAATGTTCTGATTATTTGATATGCCTTCCATTTCCATTTGAATTTTAGGATTAGTTTGTAAATTCTGCGAAAAGGCAGGTGGAATTTTTATAGGAATTGCTTTGAGTCTGTAGATCAATTTGGAGAATACTGCCACACTGACAATATTGAGTTTTCTGATCCACGAGTGTGGGCTGTGTTTCCATTAATTTAGTATTTTTAAATTTCTTTCAACAACGTTTTCTAGGTTTAATTTTACATGTCTTGTCCTTCTTCTGTTAAATTTATTCCCAAGTATTTTATTCTTTTTGATGCTATTGTGAATGAAATTGTTCTCCTAATTTCATTATTGGGTTTTTTATTGTTAGTTTGTAAAAATTCAGTTAATTTTTGCACATTGTTTTTGTGTACTACCACCTTGCTGAAATTGTTCATTAACTCTAACAGTTTTTGGTGGATTCTTTAGGATTTTCTGTATATCAGATCATGTCATCTGCAAATAGAGATAGCTTCACCTCTTCCTTTCCAATTTGGATATCTATTACTTGTTTTTCTTGGCTAATTGCCCTGGCTAGAACCTCCAGTGTGTATTGAACAGAAGTAGCAAGAGTGGGCATTCTTTCCTGTTCCTGATATTAGAGGGAAAGCTTTCAATCTTTCACTATTAAGTTTGAAGTTAGCTGTGTGTTTTCCATAGATGCCCCTTTATCATGTGGAGGAAATTCCATTCTACTTCTAGCCTGCTGACTGTTTTTATCAAGAAAACAGTGTTGGACGTTGTTAAATGCTTTTTTTTTGCGTTTATTAAGATGATGCTGTGGTTTTTTATCTTTATCCTGTTACTATGGTTCATTACATTGATTAATTTTTGTATTTTGTGAACTTTGCATTCCTGGAATAAATCCCACTTAGTAATTGTGTATAATCCTTTTTATATGTTACTGAACTTAATTCTCTAATAATTTTTTGAGGGTTTTGAATCCTTATTCATAAGGGATATTAATATGTACTTTCCTTGTGAGGTATTTGAAAGGTTTTGGTGTCAGAGTAATATTGGCCTCATTGAATAAGTTGACTGTTCTCTCTTCTACTTTTTGTAAGAGTTTGTGAAGAATTCATAACTTTTCTTTAAATCTTTTGTAGAATTTACCTGTGAAGCCACCTCTTCCAGTTTTTTCTTTTTCATTTGAAAAGATTTTTGATTACAATTCAATCCAATCTCTTCATTTTTTTTTATGTCTATTCTGATTTTCTATTTCTTCTTGGTGAATTTTGGTTGTTTTGTGTTTCTAAGGAATCTTTCTGAACATCTAACCCCATTGCCATCGAGTCAAATTCCCACTCATAGTGACTCTACAGGACAGAGTAGAACTGTCTTATATGGTTTCTAAGGCTGAAAATCTTTATGGAAGCAGACTGCCACATGTTTTTCCCATGAAGCAGCTGGTGGGTTCGAACTTCTGACCTTCCGGTTAGCAGACGAGCACTTTACCATTGCACCCAAGGGCTCCTCTCCTGTTCATTTAGGGTATTAAATTTGTTAGTACAAAATTATTCATCATATTCCTTTATAATTTTTTTTTTTAAATTTCTTCCAGTCTGATAGTAATGCAACCTCTTTCGTTTCTGATCTTAGTAATTTGAGGACTCTCTTTTTCTTGGTCAGTAAGGTTAAAATTTTGTCAAATTTGTTTTTCTCTTCAAATAATCAACTTTTGGTTCTGTTAATTTTCTCAATTTTTTTTTCTATTCTCTATTTCATTTACGTCTACTCTATTTTTGTTATTTCCTTCCTTTTGATTGCTTAGGGTTAATTTTATCTTCTTTTTCCAGTTTCTTAAGATGTAAAAACCTATTGCCATCGAGTAGATTCCAACTCATGGTGTTGACCTTATAGGACAGAGTAGAACTGCCCCATAGGTTTTCCAAGGCTGTAAATTTTATGGAGGCAGACTGGCAAATCTTTCTCCCATGGAGTAGCTGGTGGGTTTGAATCACTGACCTTTTGTTAGTAGCTGAGTATTCAACCACTGTGCCACCAGGGCTCCTTTCTTAAAGAGTAAGTTTATGTTATCAATTTGAGACTTTTTTGTAGGAGTTTACAATGATAAATTTTCCTCTAAGCCCTGCTTTAGCTGCATGCCATACATTTTATTATGTTATTTTTTAATTCACCTCAAAATATTTTCTAATTTCTCTTTCAATGTCTTTTTTTATTCATTGATTATAAGAGTATGATGTTGAATTTCCACACATTTGTGAGTTTCCCACATTCTTTCTGTTACTGACTTTTCATTTCACTTAACTGTGGTCAGAGGGCATACTGTTTATAATTTCAGTCCTTTTAAATGTATTAAGACTTGCTTTATGGTTTAACATATACTTTATCCTGAAAAATACTTGATGTGCACTTGAGAAGAAAGTGCGTATATTTGGCTGGACTTGGGTGGAGTGTTCTACAGATATGCCTATTAGATCTAGTAGGCTTATAATGTTGTTATATCTCCAAGTACCTTCGCGATAGTCTCCCTAGTTGTTTATTCATTATTGAAAGTGGAGTACTGATGTCTCCAACGATTCTTTTCTTAATTGCCATATTGATCAGAGAATATACTTGTATGATAGCAATTTTTTAAATTTGTTTATGGTGAAATATATGGTTGGTTTTTGTAAATTGTTCTTGCGTACTTAGAAAAAAGTGGGTATCCTACATTTGTTGGAAATGATGTACTGTTTGCACTAATTAGATCAACCTTGTTAATTATTTTGTTCAAATTTTCTACATCATTGCTGATTTGTTGTTGTTTATTATTAAGAATGGTATATTACCATCTCCTACTATAATGAAGGATTTGTCTCCTCTCTTTTCTGTCAGTTTTTATTTCATACATTTTCATGCAAAATATTTTAGGTGCATACCTATTTATAATCTTACCAGAGCAAAAATGTTTTGTCGGTTTTCTCATGCATATCATAATTCTGTAATAAATACTTACATTACAGGGCTGTTGTGAAGATTAAATGACTTAATATGCAGGAAGCCCTTAAGAAAACTCCGGGTGCATACTCACTACTATAATCATGTTTCCTATATATTTTAATTAGTTAAGAATGCTGTTTGAAAAACATAAACTTAAGCACATGGCAACAGCAGGAATATATTCTTGAATCAACAGATAAATTATAAGCAGAGAAATCAAAATGAAGAAAAAGAAAGCTTAGCTTAGAAAGCCATTTGACAGATATAAAGTTAAGTACATCTGAAATAAAAATTTATATAGCTAAATTAACTCCTCTGACAAGGGAAAAAATAAACATGAAAGGCTTTATAAAATCTCTAAACACATGGTATCTAAAAGAGATACTTCAAAATGTTCTCTGGGAAATATTGGCTAGCTATTCACTAAACTGATTTTTCCTTCCTAAGAGTACAACAAGACTGTATTTCACAGGTTTCACTTTAGTTAGGTTCTACCATGGTCCTGTGTTCCTGCCAATCGAATAAGAATAACAATGAAATTCTCTCCTTTAAAATGCTCTCAAGTGCAAAGTTCCATACCTTTCCTTTTTAACCAACCAGATGTCAATGACCAGGAGACATGTGTTGAAGACTATGGAGCAACAAGATGGAAGAAACTTGAATCCCGAGTCATTGCCTAGAGAAGAGCTGCCCGCCAATTAGCAAAACAATCTTGGTTTTTACCTGAGGAAAAAATAAAATTCTAATCCATACAGCCATTTGAAATTTTAAGATTTATGTATTTCAGAAGTTATAATTATCTTAACTAATACAATTTCAAAAGGTTAAACATTAAGTAGAAGACAACAGTTTACTAGGAAAATACTAGCAAACAAACAAAAACAATACATGTGGGTGTCAATATTTGTTTCATATAAAAAGCATTACAGAGTAATGCTCATTTTCATAATGTGTGAAATTCACAATTTGGACTTAACAGTCACAAATCTTTATTTACTAAATAACAAAATTACTGTGTGGCATAATAAACAAAATGAAATATAATTAAAAATGTAAAAACACAATTATTACAAGATAATTTAACAACATAATCAGACTTTGATTGAACAGGTAAAGAAAAATTAATCAAAATTGATATATAATAAAGTGCAAAGGAAATCTTATTAAAGTAGTAACTGTACAGATTACATTTGCTGATCATCACCCAATACAAGCTGAAACAACATAAAAATCAAACCAGACATCTATTAATTTATCAAATAACTTCTATATAATTATTTACTAAAGAGGAAAATTAAACGTACAATTCTGGATCATTTAGAAAACTTAAAAAAATATAATTTCATTAAATTACTACTCATTCTTGATAAAAATCTAATAAAACTAGCAATAGAATGCTATTTATTTCAGATGATGAAAATAAGTCATCTCAATCCAATGAAGTATATAATGTTGAAATGTGAAATACTAGATACTTTCCAATAACAATTAGAAATGTGAGGTAGATAAATGCCATCACCATTTTCATTTAATATTTCTCTGTATATCCAGACTAATATTCATAACATATGAAAGAGAAATAAGAAACAAAATTATGAGTAATAAAGAGACAAATTTATCATGATGTCTGCTGGAATATTTACATGTCTATGTAAAGTAAGGGAACCAATGAGATATGTTTAAAATTAAAGAAAGACTAGTAATGTGTCTATAATAAGCAAAGGAGCAAGAATGAATGGTGTTTCTGTATATTTGAAATTCTCATAAGAAGATTGCTATTCACAACAACAACAAAAGAAGTGAAATCCAACAAAAAGTAGGAATTTACTGAGAAATTCAAAAGAAGATTGTAATAAATATATACATATTCCTTGTGGCTAGATAGATTAAACATGTTGGAGTCCCCCCCTCACTTCAGATTAATATAGAGAAATAGGTACCAAAATATGTCTGATTATTTGAGGGAAGGTTGCATGGAGCTTTTTAAAAATAATCAAGAAATATGGAAAATATAAAACATTTTGAGAAAGAAAATAGTACATTAGGATATATTTCAGTAGTTCTTAAAAAAATGTGGACAGGGAACAGTATTCAAAGACTAAGTAGATGTGAAACAGATTCTACTAGAAACAAAATTCATATGAAAAAGAAATTTCTAAACACAGGCAACTGAAAAATTTTGTTATTCATTTTTAAAAAAATATGAAGAATGAAATTTTAAATTGAAAATACATATTAATATTTCATTGATTTCAATATGAAGAAGGACTTTAACATAAATGAAATGAAAGACTATCAGAAATAAAAATAATCTATATATTCAACTACATAATGCTTTCAAAGTATCAAATAGCAAGAAATTTAAGTGAAAACATGCAAGTAACACTACAAATACATGCCCATTATCCTTAATATTCAAAGTTTGCTAATAAATCCATAAGAAAAACACTTAGACCTTCATTACAAATGGGCAAAGAACTATACGACAATTTTTCCAAGAAAAAGAAAAGATCAATAATATAAGAAAAATATTCTCAGTAATGATCAGAAATGTGAATAAAAGTAATAAAATCCTTCTTTTGACTACCAAATTGATGGAACTATCACTAAAAAATTAATGATACCTAATTTTTGTAAATGTTTGGAGAACCAAGAATTCCATGCACTTCTGTTGGAAGTATGATATGTTTCAACATTTCTGAAGTGAAATCCAGGAGTGTCTAACTAAAACGTTAAAAATATACATACGCTTTGAACTAGTGAGTCTGTATCAAAGAATTGTCAGAGTTTTGTTCATCTTAATCAAAGTTTCAAAACAAAGTAAGGTCTAAACGGTTGACAACAATGATCTCTTTAATTATATGAGGATTTATTTTATTCTTTGTAACGTTTGAATTCCCTACAGGAATATATATCTAAAGTGGGAGAAAATTAATATAACAATCTTATAATATTTATTATTATGCAAAGTCACAAAATGAATATCGGTCATATACATTTGTGAGCACCTTCTAATATTGGTAATATGTTTAGTATATTCCTCAAATAACAATTGTGGGAGGGAAAAAATAATTGATGCAAAGTAAAAATTAAGCCCGTCTAGTAGAAAATGTTTGCAATGTATAAACTGACAAAGGGATAGCATAGAGAATATTTAAATAATTTTTAAAAACAGTGTAAAAAACAAAAGAATAAAAATATATGATGATACATTCACAGAAGAGAAAACTTAAAAAGCCATTAAAATCATGAAAAGGTGCTCAATTGCAAAATTTTCATGGGAAAATTAAAATAATATTCTAAAATAGCAAAAATTAAGAAGTCTGACAATACCGAGTATTAGCTAGGCTACATAACAGTGAGAACTTTCATACTCTACTAATCACAGGGTAGAATCTCCAATAAAGTTGAAGGGGTTTATTTCTTATAGTCTTTCACTCTACCCAAGAAAAATACAGTCCTGTATGCATCTGTTCAAGTATGTCACTGCAGCTTTTTTTGTAATAACCCTAAACTGGAAACCACCCAAATATCTATTGAGAGTAAAATGAATGAATTTTATTATAGTCATACAATTGGATTATATAATGTTGAATGAAAATAGAGAATTGTAGAACAAATAAATTATAAATATTATGATGTTTAAAAACTTGTGAAGCCCTACTATTTGTTTATATCTCTATATCTACATCTGTCTATATCTATCTACCTACCTACCTATCTGTCTGTCTGTCTATCTACCTATCTAATTTAACATAGCCTGCAATAAAAGTAGTAAACATTTGTTGTAATTATAAAAACATATTATAAATACTACCAAGATTGTTGTTACTTTTCGGCAGAAAGTATGAGATTAAAATAGGAATTAAGTGGCTAAGCTGGAATCACCAACTGTAATTACAGTGTTATATTTCTTTAAAAAATAGACCTGAAGTAAACACAGTAAAATGTTGAAATTTGACAAAGTTGAATGTGGATTTGAAAATGTTCATTTTTCCTTCTTCATAATTTTCTATGCTCTTTAATTATTCTTATAAACAAAAATACAGGAAAAATTCAGATAGCTATCTTGACCAGAATATGGCAACAGAATATTAAACCAGGGCACAGCATGGCTGCTGGAGACCAACATAGAGTGAAACTACAGAACTCTACGAGATTACGGAAAAATTCATATTAATCCGATCTAATTTGATAATCTGGCTACCAATGGTAAATACTAGGGAAACTTTTGTGAAGATTTTAATTCTTAAGGAGTATTATTTATCAGTACATCCTTCAAACCAGCCAGCTAGTCATCCAATCAGCTAGCCTTCTGTTCATTTTCTGAGGATGGACCATATGTAGAAGGAGTAGGTTGAAAAAGGAAAGATATGATGTTAACTCGTTTTAGTACAAAATTCTCCTTTATTGTCTAAATAATAATGATGATGTTTATGTCATCACTTGAGTATTTATTGTGCTCAGTGTGCTATAGTAAGCAATATATATACTTTATCTCATTTAATGTTCAAATCATTCTATGACATACAGATTAATGTTATCTTTATTTTACAATTGAGGAAACTATAGAGAAAAAAGGAGCTCTGGTGGCACAGTAGTTAAAAGTTTGGCTGCTAACCAGAAGGTCGACAGTTTGAATCTACCAGCTGCTCCTTGGAAACCCTATGGGGCAGTTCTACTCTGTCCTATAGTGTTGCTATGAGTTGGAATCAACTCTACGGCAGTGGGTGTTTATAGAGGAAAAAAAAAAAATTTGTCTTAGGTTACACAGCTAGTAAATTATCTAAACGGAATTTAATACCAGCAAATCTGGATCCAAAGTGCACAGCTCTTAATCAATATACCGTTGTGACTCAGCCTGAAGTATATTACATCTTAAGAAAGTAATGAAATAGGTAAGAGATGAAGGAATTGTAGACTGCTTTTCTTGCGTGATGGTATATGCAATAATTACAAGCATTATGATAGGACTCTGATATTGGATCAAATGGCTTAATTCTTATTTTTCTCATGCCTTCATTAGGTTTCAAATTCTGGGATCTTTTCTTTATATTATTTTCTGCTCAGATTATTACTACTGTAGGCCGGAAGGTGGAGAGAGATGGTGTCTTAGCCATCTAGTGCTGCTATAACAAAAATACCACAAGTGGATGGCTTCAACAAAGAGACATTCATTTTCTCACAGTCTGGTGGGACAGAAGTCCAAACTCAGGGTGTCAGTTCCACGGGAAGGCTTTCGCTTCTCTGTCGGCTCTGGAAGAAGGTTCCCATCATCAATCTTCCTCTGGACTAGGAGCTTCTCAGGGCAGGAACCCCAGGTCCAAAAAACTTGCTATGCTCCCGGTGCTTCCCCTTTGGTGGTATGAGGGCCCCCCATTTCTGCTTGCTTAGGACTCTGATATTGGGTCAGGTGATTTAATTCTTATTTTTCTCATGCCATCATCAGGTTTAAAATTCTGGAATCTTTTCTTTATATTATTTTCTACTAAAATTATTATTATTATAGACCAGAAGATGCAGAGAGGTGGATTTCTGCTTTGCTATTAATATCACATGATTGACATATGGAAACCATAAACTATTCTTGCTATAGCTGTGAGGTGTGAGGTATTATGGGGATTCAGGTCCAAGGTAAAGCTGCAGAATAAAAGTATTTCAGTGTTGAAATCCCAGTAATGGTCAATTAATCCACTGACATAGACAGTGTTCACATTCTGATAGGACAGTGCATTGTCTCCTGAAAACTGCTATGAGAAATGCCTCCAAAATAAGGATGCAGAGACAAAAATCGAGATTCTATTACCAGAGATATGTGTGGCAGCCTTGGACTTTATAGTTCTAACTTGCCCACTGGCCTAACAACACAGAGCAAAGAGTAAGACATTAACAAAATGAAATGGCTCATTAAGCACTCACACAGTCCCTTGGCAGTGCTAAAATCTTGCCATTTACCGTGTCATTGCCAAATGCTGTTTCTTTGTCAGACAGGAGGGCCATAGAGAATAGGCCCACTGGAAAGGGATGTGTGGACAGTCCTGCACCATTAACTTCAGCTGGTTGAATCAGTCCATCAGATAACTGTGGTCCTATCTAAACAGTACAATTCATAAAGGATATATCTTCTCTCTCTAGAGAAGGACAAAGTGGAAAAAAGAAAAAAACTAAGAACCACACAGAATAATTCTTGTTCCACCAGTGTTCTTCTGTTTTAGAGATAAAGAAAAAAAAATGTGGGAAATACTAAAGAAGTTACAATTAGGTCTTTGTAGGCTATCAAGGAAAGTAAAATGACAAAGTTTCTCTAATGACTTAATTTTGCAAATGGAAGAATCTCATTAGCAGAAAGGCATAATGATACATTTATGGGAGAAGGATAAAATTAATACAATGCAATCTGAGAATTAAAACTTTCTTATAGATAAGATATTCTGTACGCATAACTTTAGTAGTCTATATTGGAATGGAAAACTGCTTTTTTTTTTTTTTTTGCATTAATAGCTATCTCAAAAAAAAAATCAGTAAAAATGGCGATGGTTTATAAAGTTGTGTTTTTTAAAAACGACAGTTTTCATTTTGAATGAATACACATATATATATTTATAAGGATCAACACAAAGTAGGTACCTATGAGGCAGTGGTTAAAGATTTCCAAATGTCTGAATTTCCGAAATTGCTGTATCACTCCATCATCTCTAACATCAACTACTCCTCCCCTCAGTATGTTCCTTTCCATCTTTGAGTTCCAGAATTCACTTCAGTGTCTTACAGAACTCAGGAACCATATCAAGGAAATGGCTCATGCAGTTGTGGAAGCTGGCAAGTTCCAAATCCATGGGTCAGACGTAGGCTTCTCCTGACTCATGTGGCCACAGGGGCCAACAATCCAAAATCAGCAGGCCAGACAACAAGGCTGCTGACTCACAAGGCTGTGGAAGCTAGTAAATCAGGTCAGACAATAGACCGCTGGCTCATGGGGCTGCATAAGCTGGTGAATCCCAGAATTGGAAGGTCAAATGGCTGATGGTTCAAGTCAGAGGGTGACCCACTGGTTTAAGTCAGACAGTGACAAGCCGGATGAAGGATCCAGATGCAGAAAAAGAGAGAGAGCCCTGCCAGAGCACCAACACATATGCATTAGATGAAGGCCACACCCCAGGGAAGGGTGTGACTTAAGTATGGGTAGGATCTGAGTCCTCAAGATACACCCCATGCTAATCCTACCTTATTAACATATAGAGGTTAGGATTTACAACACATAAAATGGAGGATAATTAAGAAATTTACATCAGATCATAGTCACACAATACTAGAAATCATGGCCCAGCCAAGCTGACACACAACCATCACAGGTTCCACACACCTTACTTTCATAATCCCACTCAATCATTGCGTGTGAGTCATAAAGAATATAGCTAGAAGGATCATATTAAGTAATTCATTGCACAGCACATTCTTAAAATAATCTTAGTAAAATATATCGATATACCATATGTTAATTTTCCAAAATTCTAAGAACTATAATAAGAGCAAAAACTTGTATAGCTTACTGCAGCAAGCACTACATTAGGTGCCTTAGAAATATCAAGGAGGAGGGAACTGAGACTGAGAGAGATTGAGCAACTTGCCCAAGGTTATACAGTTACAAGTAATGCAGTTAGAATTCATATCCTGGTGGTATACCTTCAAGGTCTCTACTCTCAACTCTTGCTTTAGGGGTTGGTAAACGTTTTCTGTAAAAGGCTGGAAGGTAAACATTTTAGGCTTGTTGGCCATAATGTTCTCTGCCACAACTACTCAACTTTGCCATAAAAGCAAGCCATAGACAATATGTAAACAAATGGGCATGGCTGAGTTCTAATAAAACTTTATTTACAAAAAAGAGGCAACAGGTTAGAAGGGCTGTAGTTTGATGACCCCTCTACTACGTAGTGATATTGCCTCAGAGGGATACTCAGACACCATTGCTGTTAACATTCTAACAAGAAGGTGTTTCTAAGTTATATCATTAAAAGTATATTTACATTAGATTTTTTTATTTCTATTACTTTGAGAGGTTGTCTGTATGTTTTAGGGGGACACAAGTAGCTGCAAGTCCTTGAACAAAGGACAAAATTTATTTTTCTCGGGGTCTTATCCTCTTTGATTTTTAGCTTCAGTTCCCATGCATATACCAATCAAATCAATCAGATCTACCCTAGACTGACAATCATACCATTCCGCTCTCCGTTACATCTTGTTACTATCATTCTTTCTTCATTATTGTTTTCCCATTTAAAAAAAAAAGAACAAAAACAAAAACAGTAATACCATCTTGTAGTACTTACATATAATCTTTAAAAAGACTTAAATTATTTTGGAATAATGTGTCAATTTAAGGAAATAAATGATGAAATTCAAACAAAACAAATATACTCTTCATTTTCAATAGTCTACCTTAGAAGTTTTCTCAGCCATAGCTGTCAACACAAGTATAATCACTTGGATGTCACTAGATTTATTTCAATTACTACGTCTTGGTATAATCAGCAATTCTTCAAATATTTCCTGGATATAACTTTCCAGTTTGACGGTATATATTTTCTGTGATTATGTGAAAAGGGACTCAGTACTCCCATGATCATGAGGGGTGAACAGAAGATTCAGCTGTAAATTTTTAACAAGATTTTTCCAGGCAGTACAAGAAGAGCCCCTTGTGTTTATCTGGGTACCCTGTGTGTAGAAGAAAGAATGAAACTGTCAGTTCTTTCTTAGCAGGGTTCCAAGTGGCTCTAAGAATGAGCCTTCACCAGCGGGAATCACTGCTACTTAGCAAGAGCAGAGTTTCTGAAATCCTAAGTTTCTTTTCATTCTTAGAAGAGAGGGAATGCTGCTTATTGCATAAATATTTTTGTTGTTGTTAGGGCCATGATATTCATTATGGAAATTTATCTAACCCACTGCCTTCAACTTGATTTTGACTCATAGCGACCCTATAGGAAAAGCAGAACTGCCCCGTAGAGTTTCCAAGACTGTGATCTTTATGGAAGCAGACAGCCACATCTTTCTCCCCCAGAGTGGCTGGTGGATTCAAACCACCGACCTTTCAGTTAGCAGCCAAGCACTTTAACAACTGTGTCACCAGGGCATCTTGAGAACTTATCTATATCCAATAAACTATTGTTAAAAACGTGTGTGTGTGTGTGTGTGTGTGTGTGTGTGTGTGTGTGTGTGTAACATCAAGGAGTTTTGTAGTTGTTTATCTTCTTTTAGGAGTTTGCTGTGAAATTGACTTAGTGACATCTAAGTGATTTTATGTGTTAGCAGTGACAACTGAGACAACAGTTTTACAGCACAGTATTGAAAATAAATGATATATTTGCCTTCTTTAAATTACTGTTTATTTAAATCACCATGTCATCTATTTCTTGTTTTTTTAATCATTATTTATTTAAATCATGATATCATTCCAAAAAGAAAGTGTATAAAGCACAGTAATGACAATTATAATAGTAAGATTAGTAAGACAATACATCCTGGCCCACATTTGCAGTAGAACATTGCCAAGATACTTGAAGCTTCTGAATGCCCCTTTCTGAATGAATCCCTCTCTCTCCTCCTGCCAGAAGTAACTGTTAAACTATTACGTTTATTACTCCTTTGCTCTTATTTTGTAATAGTGTTTCTCAACCTTGGCTGCACATTGAAATTACCTGAGGAGCTTTGAAAAATACGGATGCCTGGGATCCACCTCGAAGGTTGTGATTTAATTGTTCTGGAGTATAGTCTTCATATTCTATGACTAACTGATAGGACAATATTATTTTCCACAAGAAACCTTAGACCATGAGAGTTCTATGTAAGAAACAGACAAGCATTTTAACATTCTCTGACCTGACTCTCCGGAGCCTCCATTAGGAAATAAATAATGCCCAGACCATGAAACAAACAACCTTAGTTTCCTTCTCTTTCAAGCAAAACTGCATGGCAAATACGGATTCTTATTCCCCTCTTTAATTTCTATCCTTCTTCTTTTCTAAAGTCCTTATCCCTTCTTGTTTGCCTAGTTGTTAGAAATATTGAGCATGGATTGTCTGGAGAATGGACACGTTTATTGGGAGAATATATTGCTTGTGGAGGGAAGCTGCAGTACATGAGCTTGTCAAGTAGGAGGTGACTAGCTTATGCAGGAACTTGCAAGCCAGGTTCTAAGAACTGGATGGATTCATGTGGAAAAATAAATCATTGAAGGAGTTTCCATGCTTTCCAGCTAAAGACCACCAGGAATATACCTGTAGTTTGACAACTTGGGTTTATTACTCATTGCAATGAGGGGGAACACTAACTATGGGGCAACTTGGGGCATCTCAGTACGAGGGTGTTAGGAAGAACTTATAAAAGGATTTGGGCTTTGATTAGGTAATTTTTGGGCAGGTCTGGGGAAGGGAGAGTTCACTCTAAATTGAGCGCTGTTAAAAAAAAAGTGGCAATTCTATGATTGGGAGGGAAACCTAGAGAGAGCGTAAACTTGTAGTTGGTAAAGGAGCAGTTGTTAATCATTTCAGCTGAGAGAAGAGGTTGTGTGGTACTTTGTGGCTTGCACAGTGACCTTGTTTTGTCTTATTTTATCATGATCTCAGAATGATCTTGTGTGATGTTTATGTTCTGTGAGATGGTCCAACGGGAGAAAAATATGGTCTCACTGTGAGCATCAGGCCAATTCTCAAATGTCAGGTTTTTGTCATGTGTGTATGTGTTTTTGCTTTTTTTTTTTTTTCAGAGTTTAATTACAGATGTGATAAGATGATTGATATTTAACTGATTAAAAAAAAAGTGGAGAATCGTTAAGACTGAGAAGGAACTGAAAGCAGAGAGACCTGGCCAGAAACTATTTAGCAGTAAGGGAATTAAAAACTCTTTGAGGGCCAGAGCTATGGAGCTGTTTGACATTATGTAGACTCTAATTTCAGGTTTTGCATGAGAGACAATTGATGTTTTAATGTGATGTATTAACATGATCATTCATTAATTTATTCACATTATTCAATGAAGTTTTCATTGAACACTGACAATATCAAGAGGAATTCAAATAGAAAGCTGACCTTTTGAAATGGGTTATTAAATGTTTCTCACTTAACCATGTTTCACACTCTAGCCATGGTTTATGTGTATATTTATCTGTAGAATGGTAAATGAAATGTTCGCTTAATGCACTAGCAATTCAGCAGCCTGGTGGCTATTTTTAGAAGTTCATTGTACAAACCTAAGGCATTTGAAAATAGGAAAAAGTGCATTCAGTGTAATAGAGCTGCTTTTCATCAAGGATATTAAAAGCATTTTTTCACATGGCAAATTAAGTGAACTGTTATACTAGACCACTTTGATACTATCTCACTATGGTAAAATAAAAAGCCTAAATGTATTGCCTAGGTAAAATAGTCAAACTTTACATTTTATGCTTAACAGAATTTGGAAACTTGATTGCCACAGTTCATTTATTGCAGAAGATTTAAAGGGAAAAGCATCAACTCCCACTCTCTTAATGTTTTTATATCATTGAACCATTTAAATAAGTCAGATTTTATGCATTGCTAAAGCATTAATTTTAATATGTACACAAAAGTATCTTAAGTGTGCGAGTATAAGGGTAAGTAAAGATCAGTGAAGCCTGAGTGCCCCTCGTGAGAAGGCTCTAACACTCCATATATTGGCTATAAACAGCATTCTTAGATTTATAGAGCAACTGGGAAACACCTTGAAATGAAATGAAGGATTTATTCTTTTGTCTTGTCCATTCCAAATTAGTGTCATGTACATTTTAGAGAAGGCTACATATTTATATGTAAGACATAACATTAAATTTCTGGCAGTGTGTTCATGTAAATTATTTGTTTTTTTTTTTTTTCCTTTTTATATTTACATTTATCATCAGTTTTAAATTAAGGATCTTGGTAAAATTTTTCAAATAAAGATCTGCACTGTCAAGATGGCATCTTAAAAAAGTAGGAAGTTTATTTGGGACCCATAAAAGCAACTTGCTTTTTTTAAAGTTTTTGCCAATTACCTGGTCATATAAATCAGATATCCAGTAAATTTTGATCCAACACAAAATAAAAATAATATATTTCTTCCATGTGTTCTTTTTGTTTCTGTCCACTCTTTTGTTAATCTCTCTTAATCACTCTCTCTCTTTCTGGGCTTCTCTGTCTGGTTTTCGGTTTATCCCTGTTACCTTTATCTCTCAGCCTTTCTGCCTCTTTCTTTCTCTTTTTCTTTTTTTTCTCTCTCTCACTGTCTCCCTGCCCCATCCCTGCCCCTCTCCTCCACAATTCTTTGTAAGAGAAATTTCCATAAACATGTTACAAGATAGGAAAAAAATAATCACCTAAATTATTTCTACACATTCTCCTCCAGATAATTAAGGAAACCATACCTCAAACCTGCAATATGACTAGGAAACAAAATACTGCCAAATTTCGATTGCTTGGAAGTAGTGAAACGCACAGCTCAAACAGCAGAGCCAGCTCTGGAGCCCACACTAGGCAAAATTTCAAGTGGGTACTGAACAAAGAAGAGGAGAGTGCAGCCACAGCTGAACAGTAGAGGAATGCAGCTAAAACTACTCCCGGAGAGAATGCAATGGAAAAATATTGAGACCAGGTCTGACACCTGGAGGAATCATAAGGAAGCTGAAAGAGGCTTTGCAAGAGACCAGATGGAAGTTTTAGTCTTGGAAAGGCTCTACTTCAGGAGAAGTTGGTAGAAGGATCAAAGCATGTAAAAAATAAAAACAAAAGTATCTGCATAGTAATAATTGATTCAAGCAATGGACACTAACACCATAGGACTGATAAACTATTTATATAGTCTCAAAATATCTCGCCATAGGTTAAACCAGTTGCCACTGAGTTGATTTCTGACTCATGGAGACCTCATCTGTGTCAGAGTAGAACTGTGCTCCAAAAGATTTTCAATGACTGATTTTTTGGAAATAGATTGCCAGGCCTTTAGAGGTGCCTTTGCATGGACTCGAACCTCCAAGGTTTTGGTTAGTAGTCAAGTGCATTAACCATTTGCACCACCAAGGGATTCCTCCCATAGGTTACATATTAATGAAAAAGGGAAAAATTACCTTTACAGTAGAGAAATCTGCCAAACACTCTGATATATTTAATCAAGTGATCATTTTCATGACCAATAATGGAATAAAATGATGGTTTTCTGATGCTCTGGGAAAGACACAATATCCCTTCTGTGGAATTCTTGCCACAAAAGGATTGACTTGAATCATAAGAAAATGATTGGACACATTCAAACTAAGGCACATTCTATGGAACATTTGGCCTGCTCTTTTAAAAAATTTTATGGTCAAGAAAGACAAAGAAGCCATTTCAGATTAAAGAAAAGAAGTCTTAAGAGACATAGAAAGCAAATGCAATGCATAATCCTGTATTAGATACTGAATCAGAAAAACAAAACAAAACCAAAAAACTATAAATTACTTTTGTGACATTGGTGAAAATTTGAATATAGATTAATTAGATAACAATATTTTATCATTGTTAAATTTCTTTAATTTAATAATTATATATGATTTTGTACAAAAATGAAAACACATCCTTGCTCCAAGGTTTAAAGGTGAAGGGTTATGATGTCTGCCAGTTACTCTCAAATGGTCTACCAAAAGTAATAACAAGATTAACAGTTTGTAAATATTGGTTAAATGTATGCGGATTGTCAATGTATTATTCTTGTAACTCTTTTGGATTTGAAATTTCCAAACCTAAAAGTTAAAAAAAAAAACAAAAGGACAGGGCCAAAGACTATATACACACACACACACACACACACACACATACACACACACACACACACACATACATATATATATATTCTTGTCTGTGTTTATATGAGCAAGAACTTAAACATTGGTTATATCCAATATGGCATACAGCAAGATTAGACAGACAGTAGATAGACAGATAGATAGGGAAGAATATAGTATCATTTGGATAGTATTGTTTAATTAGTTGTATTAAGCATTATTACTTTTTAACTGGTAAATTATTTTAAAAAATGGAGTTTGGGAATAAAATAAAAATCTTGAAATCAATAACAGACTTAAAATAATCTCAGAAACAGTTAAACCAAATGGTGAGAATTAAATAATAGAAACAATAAAAGAGAATTTCTTCCAGGATGCAAAGGAAAATGTCATAAAATAATAGAAAAGATGAAAATGACCAAAGAAACATTGAAAAAAGACAGGTAAAAGAGAACAAAGTGTGACAAATTTATGATCATAAGGAAAGAACAAATTGAATAAAACACGAATTGTAATCAAACACATGATATAAGAGAATGTCATGAGGTAAATATGATTTTGAAGGTGTAGATATAAAAGGTTCATTACATTCTAGAGTGAATCAATAAAAAGAAAAATGCGTAGGGCCAAATCCTGAAACTCCTGTTGTTAACCGCATCTATATAATACTGTCATCAGGGAAAAGCAGAAAATATGACATGAAGAGCTATTAATATAAGTGGATTTGTTTCTCATATTTTGACTGGCTTTCACATAATTGTTGGAGGAGCTGTTAATCTTTCACCATGTCTCTTTCTCCAAAACTTTACACACCATTTGGATATTTTGACACAAAATAAACAATTGGCTGACCATATCTATAAAGACTGGTAATAAGAGGCATGGTCAACATGGCGGACTAATTAGACACTTCCTATATCTCTCTTACAACAAAGACCTGGAAAAACAAGTGATTTGATTCTATGTCAACATCTGGCAGCCCTGAACAAGGCAAGGTTAAGAAATCCATCTGAGTCACACTGAAGAGGAAGATCATTTGGAGGAGGCGAGGAGCGCTAGAGCCGCAGTGGCGACACAGCAGAGACTCTGCCACGCTGGACCTCGGTGAAGCAGGCAAACAGCTGTGCTGTGCGTGCACTTGAGAAGCATCTTCCACATCGAGAGAGACCCAACAGCAGAGATTCTGCTTAGACACTCCGAACCAGTGAAGACCAGCTCCCAAGAAGCTAGGATAAGCACATGTGCACACCCTTTTGCAGCGAGTTTAAAAAAAAAAAAAGCCCATTTGAGAAAAACCTCTCTCCCTTTTACCTCCTATCTCTGCTTTCTGCACTGGATTTGGGAAAAACCTCTCTCCCTTTTACTTCTTACCTCTGCGCTCTCCACCGGATTTGGGAAAAACCTCTCTTCCTTTTACCGCCTCCGTGCCCGCTCTGCACCAGGAGTCCACTGGGCCTGAAAAAGCTCCCAAAAGGCACCCTGACCCATTCTCCTGGCCTTGGAGAGGGAATAAATAAGCTGCTGGCTCCTCTAGGCCAGGAACACAGGGTCAGCACAACTCCTTTGCTGGCCATAGAAATCAGGGGTCCACAGACTCTGAGTGCCATATACCCCTGTATAGACTTGTGGGGACCCATCTCAACAGCGTTAGCCCTCACTACCACAGTACAACAGGGCAAACATCTGAAGTTTAACTTCAACTGCTTCAGCTGTGAACAGGCAGCTTTGTGATCCCCGAAACAGCCCTGCCCCTCAAGCAGGCACTTTTATTGATCTGCAGCAGGGTCTTGAGGATGGGTGATAGCTGCTGAAGTGCCTAGTCATCTGCTACAGGAGTTCCAGAAAAAGTGGTGCCCTCAAGTCTTTGCAGCCAACATAGTGGGGCACCTCTAGGCTGGCTGCAAAACTCACCTACCTGTTCACCCTAGAGAACAGGGACACGCTTTTCTTTCAGACTCTCAGGGGCAGCCGTCAGCCCCCTGCCTGGCTCAGCACATGATCCCCTACCACAGCCAGAGTCCAATGCCTGCACCAATCACCCATGCCTCTTTAGGACTGGGGGTGAGAGCCTGCATCACACACTTGGAGATCAACTGCCTGCACACCCGAGCTGATCCCATCTAGGAAATTTTAACAAACTCCGGCATGTACATACTTAGTTACAGAACCAACTACCTGTTGACAGGACATTAGAGATCAAAAGCTATCAAAATCAAACTATTGATGGCTTGGAGACAACAGTCAATATCAAGTCACATAAAGTGGCAGTCCATGATGGCTTCAGCAAGCTCCCAAAATAAAGAATCAATAAATTCTCTGGAGGAAGAGAACTTCTTGGAATTACCAGAGACAGAATACAAAAGATTAATATACAGAATTCTTCTAGAAATAAAAAAGGAAATTTGACAGAATGCAGAAACAGCCAGGCAGCATACAGACACAGTAGTAGCAGAACTTAAAAAAGTTATTCAAGAACATAATGCCAAATTTAATAGGCTGCAAGAATCCATAGAGAGACAGCAATCAGAAATCCAGAAGATTAACAACAAAATTTCAGTTAGACAACTCAGTAGAAAGTCATAGGAGCAGAACTGAGGCAGTAGAAGTTAGAATTAGTGACAGTGAAGATAAAGCTCGTGACGCCAACTTATTTGAGGAAAAATCAGATAAAAGAATTATAAAGAATGAAGAAACTTTAAGAGTCATGGGGGACTCTATCAAGAGAAATAACCTGCGAGTGATTGGAGTACCAGAACGGGGCGAAGGGATAACAGAAAATACAGAGAAAATTGTTGAAGATTTGTTGACAGAAAACTTCCCTGATATCATGAAAGATGAGAAGATATCTATCCAAGATGCTCATCGAACCCCACATAAGGTAGATCCCAAAAGAAAGTCACCAAGACATATTATAATCAAATTTACCAAAACCAAAGATAAAGAGAGAATTTTAAGAGCGGCTAGGGATAAAAGAAAAGTCGTCTACAATGCAGAGTCAATTAGAATAAGCTCAGACTACTCAGCAGAAACCATGCAGGCTAGAAGGCAATGGGATGACATATTTAAAGCCTTGAAGGAAAATAACTGTCAGCCAAGAGTTATATATCCAGCAAAACTGTCTCTCAAATATGATGGCAAAATTAGGGCATTTCCAGATAAACAGAAGTTCAGGGAATTTGCAAAAACCAAACCAAAATTACAAGAAATACTAAAGGAGTCCTATAGTTAGATAATCGATAACACCAGCTAACAACGCAAGACTAGAACACAGGATAGAGCAACCAGATATTGACTCAGATAAGGAAATCGAAATTACATCAAAGCTAAAATATTGAAAATAGGGAAACAGATATCATTATGTAAAAAAAAAAGGATAATATTAAAACAATAAAAGAGGGACTTAAAAAATAGAGACACTGATTTTCTGTATGGAGGGGAAGTTAAGGCAATATAAAGTAATAAAAAATTGCTATAAACTTAGAAAATTAGGGGTAAATATTAAGATAACCACAAAGGAATCTAACAATCCTACAAATCAAAATAAAAAGTAGAAAAACATAAAGACCCAGCAAACACAAAATCTACAACAAAGAAAAAGATGAAAAAAAAAAAAAAACATAAAGAAAAATGACTCAGCACAGAAAATTGAGGAGAATAAAGAAACTGTGAACAACACACAAAAAGAGGTAACAGGATGACAGCACTAAACTCATACCTATCAATAATTACACTGAATGTAAATGGACTTAATGCACCAATAAAGAGAAGGAGAGTGGCAGAGTGGATAAAAAAGCATGATCCATCTATATGCTGTCTACAGGAGATGTACCGTAGACTTAAAGACACGAACAGGCTAAAACTCAAAGGATGGAAAAAAATATATCAAGCAAGCAACAGTCAAAAAAGAGCAGGAGTGGCAATATTGATATCTGACAAAATAGACTTTAAAGTAAAATCCACCACAGAAGATAACGAAGGGCACTATATAATGATTAAAGGGTCAATACACCAGGAGGACATAACTATAATAAATATTTACTCACCCAACAACGGGGCTCCAAAATACATAAAACAAACTCTAACAGCTCTGAAGAGAGAGGTAGACAGCTCCACAATAGTAGTAGGAGACTTCAACACGCCACTTTCGGTGAAGGACAGAACATCCAGAAACAAGCTCAACAAAGACACAGAAGAGCTAAAGGCTACAATCAGCCAACTTGATCTCACAGACTTATACCAAGCTCTGCATCCAACAACAGCCAAGTATACTTTCTTTTCCAATGCACATGGAACATTTTCCAGAATAGACCACATATTATGCCATAAAGCAAGCCTTAACAAAATCCAAAACATTGAAATACTACAAAGCATCTTTTCTAACCTAAAGCCATAAAAGTGGAAATCAACACAAAAAGCAAGGAAAAAAAAAATCAAACACATGGAAACTGAACAAAAACTTGCTAAAAAACTACTGGGTTATAGAAGAAATTAAGGATGGAATAAAGAAATTCATCGACTCAAACGAGAATGAAAGCACATCCTACCAGAACCTTTGGGACACAGCAAAAGCAGTGCTCAGAGGTCAGATTATAGCAATAAATGCACACAACCAAAAACTAGAAACACTCATAATCAAAGCACTAACCCTGCAACTGGAACTAATAGAAAGAGAGCAGCAAAAGAACCCTACAGGTGCCAGAAGGAAGGAAATAATAAGAATTAGAGCAGAATTAAATGAAATAGAGAACAGAAAAGCAATTGAAAGAGTTAACAAGTCCAAAAGCTGGTTCTTTGAAAAGATCAACAAAATTGATAAACCATTGGCCGAACTGACTTAAAGAAAAAAAAAAAAAGAAGAGGAAGCAGATAACCCATATAAGAAATGAGATGGGTGATATCACAACAGACCCAACTGAAATTAAAAGAATCATAACAGAATACTATGAAAAATTGTACTCTGACAAATTTGAAAACCTAGAGGAAATGGAAACATTTCTAGAAACTCACTACCTACCTAAATTAACACAAACAGAGGTAGAAAACTAAATAAACCCATAACAAAAGAAGAGATTGAAAAGGTGATTAAAAAACTGCCAACAAAAAAAAGCCCTGGCCCAGATGGCTTCACTGGAGAATTCTACCCAACTTTCAGAGAAGAGATAACACCACTTCTACTAAAGGCATTTCCAAGCATAGAAATGGATGGAATACTCTCAAGGTCATTCTATGAAGCCAGCATAACCCTGATACCAAAACCAGGTAAAGACACCACAAAAACAGAAAATTACAGACCGATATTCCTCATGAACATTGATGCAAAAATCCTCAACAAAATTTTAGCCAATAGAATTCGGCAACATATCAAAAAAATAATTCACCACAACCAAATGGGATTTATAGCAGGTATGCAGGGATGGTTCAACATTAGAAAAACAATCAACGTAATCCATCACATAAATAAAACAAAAGACAAGAACCACATGATCTTATCAATCGATGCAGAAAAGGCATTCAACAAAGTCCAACACCCATTCATGATAAAAACTCTCAAAAAAATAGGAATAGAAGGGAAATTCCTCGGTATAATTAAGGGCATTTATACAAAACCAACAGCCAACATCATCCTGAATGGGGAGATTTTGAGAGCATTCCCCTTGAGAACAGGAACCAGACAAGGATGCCCTTTATCACCACTATTATTCAACATTGTGCTGGAGGTCCTAGCTGGAGCAGTTAGTCTAGAAAAAGAAATAAAGGGCGTCTAAATGAGTAGGGAAGAAGTCAAAGTATCTCTATTCACAGATGATATGACCTTATACACAGAAAACCCCAAAGAATCCAGAAGAAAACTACTGGAACTAAGAGAATATTTCAGCAAAGTTTCAGGATACCAGATAACCATATAAAAATCAATTGGATTCCTTTACATCAACAAAGAGAACCTTGAAGAGGAAATCACCAAATCAATAGCATTTACAACAGACCCCCAAAAGATAAAATACTTAGGAATAAATCTAACCAGAGATGTAAAAGATCTTTACAGAGAAAACTACAAGACACTACTGCAAGAAACTAAAAGAGACCTGCATAAGTGAACAAATATACCTTGCTCAACATAGTGAAAATTTCAATTCTACCCAAAGCAATCTACAGATACAATGCAATCCTGATCCAAATTCCAGCAGTGTTTTTTAATGAGATGGAGAAACAAATCACCAACTTCGTATGGAAAGGGAAGAGGCCCCAGATAAATACAGCACTACTCAAGAAGAAGGACAAAGTGGGAGGCCTTACACTACCCGATTTTAGGACCTATTATACTGCCATAGTAGTCAAGACAGCCTGGTACTGGTACAATAACAGATACATATACCAATGGAACAGAGATGAGAATCCAGATATAAGCTCATCCACCTATGAGCAGCTAATATTTGACAAAGGCCAAAAGTTCATTAATTGGGGAAAAGACAGTCTCTTTAACTAATGATGCTGGCATAATTGGATATCTATATGCAAAAAAGTGAAACAAGACCCATATGTCATATCAAGTACAAAAACTAACTCAAAATGGATGAAAGACTTAAATATAAAATTGAAAATGATAAAGATCATGGAAGAAAAAATAGGGACAATGCTAGGAGCCCTAATACATGGCATAAGCACAATACCAACCATAAGTACCAATGCACAAGCACCAGAAGAGAGACTAGATAAATGGGAGTTCCTAAAAATCAACCACTTATGCTCATCCAAAGACTTCACCAAAAGAGAGAAAAGACAACCTACAGATTGGGAAAAAAATTTTGGCTACGACAAATCCGATCAGCATTTAATCTCTAAAATCTACAAGATACCCCAAGACCTCCACAGGAAAAAGACAAATAACCCAATTAAAAAATGGGCAAAGGATATGAACAGGCAGTTCACCAAAGAAGATATTCAGGCAGCTAACAGACACATGAAGAAATGCTCACGATCATTAGCCATCAGAGAAATGCAGATCAAAACTACAATGAGATATCATTTCACCCTAACAAGGGTAGCATTAATCCATAAAACACACTTATACACACTTATACACTGTTGGTGGGAATGTAAAATGGTACAACCACTTTGGAAATCGATTTGGCGCTTCCTTAAAAAGCTAGAAGTAGAAGTACCATACTATCCAGCTATCCTGCTCCTTGGAATATATCCTAGAGAAACAAGAGCCATCACACGAATAGATATATGCACACCCATGTTCATCGCAGCACAGTTCACAATAGCCAAAAGATGGAAGCAACTAAGTGCCCATTGATGGACAAATGGATAAACAAACTATGGTATATCCACCCAATGGAATATTATGCAACGATTAAAAACATGATGAAGCTGTGAAACATCGTATAACTTCGTGGAAGCTAGAACTTATTATGCTAAGTGAATTTAGTCAGGCACAGAAAGGCAAATACTGTATAAGACCACTATTATAAGAACTCAAGAAAAGGTTTAAACACAGAAGAAAACATTCTTTGATGGTTATGGGGGTGGGGAGGAAGAGTGAGGGTTATTCACTAACTAGATAGTAGATAAGAATCATCTTAGGTGAAGGGAAGGACAGCACACACTACAGGGGAAGCCAGCACAACTGGACTAAACCAAAGCTAAGAAGTTTCCTCAATACAATCAAATACTTTGAGAGACAGAGTAGCAGGGATGTGGGGTCTGGGGACCATCCTTACAGGGGACATCTATGTCAATTGGCAAAACAAACTTTATTAAGAAAATGTTCTGCATCCTGCTTTGATGAGCGGTGTCTGGGGTTTTAAAAGTTTGCAAGTGGCCATCTAAGTTGCATCAATTGGTCCCAACCGCTTGGAGTAAAGGAGAACGAAGAACACCAAAGACACAAGAAAAGTATTGGCCCAAGAGACAGAATGGGCCACATAAACCAGAGACTTCATCAGCCTGAGACCAGAAGAACTAGATGGTGCCCGGCTACCAGCAATGAATGTCCTGACAGGGAACACAACAGAGGGTCCCTGACGGAGCAGTAGAATGATGGGATGCAGAACTCAAATACTAGTAAGAAGGCCAGAGTTAATGGTCTGACTAAGACTGGAGGTGCCCTGGAAAGCATGGCCCCTGGTCTCTCCATCACCCCAGAACTAAAACAATTTCACAGGCCATCTCTTCAGACAGGGATTGGACTGGACTGTGGGACAAAAAGAGATACTTGTGAAGAATATGCCTCTTAGACAAGTAGATATAAGAGACCAATGGGGAGGCTTCTGTCCAGAGGTGAGAGTGGAAGGCAAAGAGAGTTAGGTGCTGGTTGAATGTTCATGGGGAATCAGGGGCAGAGGGGAGTAGTGTGCTGTCGCAGAATGGGGTGAGTGGTTGGGGTCTCGTAACAATGTATGTTAAAAAAAAAAAATTCTGTATGGGAGACTAACTTGAAATGTAAACTTCGTTTAATTACATCAGTTAAATAAAAAGAAGACTGGTAATAAAAAATTGACAAAAGAACCTTGTTGATCATTTCTATGGATAGTAAAAAATATATTTTAAATGACAAACTTTACATAAGTACAGAAAGAAAAGGAAAAAAAAAAAAAAACTTTTGTGAGATTCTGAGACTAAGGATCCCTTAGCCTCAAATTCCAGATTAGAGATGGAGATGATTCTAAAAACACAGGAGAGAGAGCACCCACCAATTCTCTCTCTCTCTCTCTTTTTTAAACAAAGGATTTGACTAAGAACGGGGTGTGGGGGGGAGTTAGAAATGAGCATTTTAAGCATCATAGTATATTTTTTATATTCTTTTATTAGTTTTGCTTTGGTTTCTTAACAGATAAACGTAAGTTCATCTCTGTTGAAGATGCAACAGTTTCCAATGATTCAGTGAAAGTGGACAGTAAGAATCATGCTACTGAAAAGAACCTTGAGGTACCATTTCATTTATTCCCTCACTGGATTTATTTTACCTAAACCTCCTCTAGAGCTTTCATAAGGGTCTTTGACAGTAATACAAAACTCTTAGGAGAGCCACAGTGCTTCCCGAAATCTCCACCATGGTATTCATAAGCAATTTTCATATGTCATCATAGACTACTTCCCATCTGTTGTTTTCTAGTTCTCAAGTTAAAATTTAATTATTACCACAACTTAAGTTTACATTTTTCCATTCTTTCTCCTCTGCTCTTTCTATTGTTTCACACAGTCTTAGTACTATAAGATGAAGACCCAAAACTGAGTTAAGAGAAACCACAGTTAATATGAATATTTTTGCAGAATAGTAGTTCTTTTTTTTTTTTTAATAGCTTTATTGAAGTATAATTGACAAACAATAAACTCCATATATTTAAAGTGTAACTTTTCATAAATTTTGGCATATGCGTACATCTGGGAAAGCATCATCACAATCAAGTAGGGAACATATTCATACCCCATTACAATGCCTCCCTTCTGCCACACCCTGTCCTATTCCATCTCCAGGCCACTGTTGATCTTCTTTCTGTCATTATAGATCAGCTAGCATTTTATAAAGTTTTATACAAGAGGCTTCTAAAGGTGTTTCTTTGGGTTTAAACTTGCATTTTCCTACTTACTAATGCTGTTGATAATTTTTTCATGTGATTATTCACCATGTACGTATTTCTGGTGAAGTTTTTGTTCAGATCTTTGCCCATTGTCTAAATTGGGTTGCTTGTTTTCCCATTATTGAGGTAAGAGAACTGTTTATATAAATATAAATATTTATAGATATAAATCCTATGCCAGATATATGATATTCAGATATTTTCTCTCAGCTGTGGCTTATCTTTTCATTCTCTTAACAGTGTCATTTGAAGACTAAAAGTTTTTAATCTCAAGGAAATCCGATTTACCAATTTTTCTTTTTCTTTTGTGGATCATGCTACTGGTATTGTATATAAGAAATCTTGGCTTAACCCAAAGCCATACAGATTTTTTTCTCATCTTTTTTTCAAAAGTTTTATAGTTTTAGTTCTATGATACATTTTGAGTTAAGTTTTGAATATATTGTGAGGTATAAAAAGTTCAGTTTTGCATCTGCATATCCAGTTGTTTCAGCACCATTTCTCAAAAGATTATCATTACTCCACTGAATTGCTTTGCTCCTTTGCCAAATATTAGTTGCTCATAAATGTGTTCAGAGACCTGGTTGCACAGTGGTTAGGAGCTTGGCTGCTAACCAAAACGTCGGCAGTTCTAATCCACAAGTTAGTCCTTGGAAACCCTATGGGGCAGTTCTACTCTGTCCTATAGGGTCACTCTGAGTCAGAATCAACTCGATGGCAACTGGTTTGGAATTTTTGGTATGTATGTGTTCATTCATTTCTGAAAACTCTGTTTTATCTATTGACCTATTTATCTATTTTGATGCCAGTACCACATTGCCTCAATAACTGTATCTTTATTACTAGTTTTTAAATCATAAAATGTTATAAGTCCAACTCAGTTCTCCTTTTTCAAAGTTGTTTCAAAGCGAGTGCATAAAGGTAGAAAATATAAAAGAAGAGGAAGGCATGAGACATCTCTCTAATGAGATTTTTAACAAGAGAGAATAGAAAAATAAACAGGACAACACATTTTGCACAGGTAGAAACTGAGAAAAATGTCAAAAACAAAACCACTTCTCATTTGCAAGATCATACTTAGTACCACATAGACACTGAGTAATGGAACCACAGAACATTAAAACTGATGGGACAATATTTAAAGATACTAATTCTACTTTTTGGCAAACAAAAAAGTTACTGGCAACTAGACTCAGCATACTTTTCATCAGTAATGCTTAGAGGCCAGATGAAAATGAATTAATGTCTTCCAAATGCTAAAGTAAAATATTTTCATATTTATAATTCTATATACAGCTAAGTTGTCATTTAAGAATGAGGGTGAAATAAGAATTTGTGCAGACATACAAAACTCTCTTATCATTGGAAAGATGTAACTTATATTTAGTTGAAACTATCAAGAATTATTTGATTGGATTCTCCCTCTGTTTCCTGCAGTGCTTTTCCACTTTACATCAGATTATCTGTTTACTTTTTGTTCGCTGTGCTCTCTTCCTTCTCTATCCATAAGTATGCCTAGGCCCCAAGCCTCTTGTTTTATTTAGTTATTTCTCATAGTTGAGCTTGATTCAGCTGTTGGTTGAAGCCTTGTTACAATTGTGTAGATAAGGGAACATGGGCACATGGAACTGTTCCATTTTTCCATTCAACTTCATAGTCTTATAAACTCCCTCAGCAAGAAGCCATTTTGGATTCAACCATTTTGTTATCAGGATCTTGGTGCTGTGCTCACTCCTTCCTCGCCCCTTTTTCTTCCTCTACATCTCCCTGAATTTCTAGATCTGATGGTAGTAACTAAAGACAGCCGGTGAGTATGTTTCCTTAGCTCCGCCTCACATGTTGTTCTGTAAGGTGGAGTGGGCACAGGGACACTTCCCAGTCATGGAACAAGGACACTTCCTAATCATGGAATGCTCTGTCCATGCTCCTAGACCTCATTCTAATTAAAGGGATTTCTTAAGAATATTCTAAATAATAAAGGCATTTCCAAGTTGAAAATTTCTTTTAGCTGAGTCTATGCCTTTCATGGCTTTGAGGAGTTCTGTGTCAACTTTCTTGTTTTATTCAAATTTCTTGTCGAGTAGATATTGGTCATGGTCAGTGGTGTAGATCTTGATAATTTCTTTTCTTTGCATTGAATATTGATTTTGATTTTTTTGTTTTATTCTTTTTTTGTTGTATTTACTGAGGTTCAGGGGGATGGGAGTGCCTTAAAAATATCGTCTTCATTCAAAGCTACGTTCTTTATATTTTGAAGCTTTTTACATGATACATTTGTATACCCTAATTAATTTCCAAAACAGAATTTAATCTCGGCCAGTGATTCTCAAATCTTAAGCAACAGCTAAAAAACATTAATACCCAAGTTTGTTCAGTGCTTGCAATATGTCTGTAACCATTATAAATGATTTACTTACATTATCTCATTTAATCCTTAAAGATCCTAATAGCATCATTATCTTCATTTTACATCTGGAGAAATGTGAAGGTGATGTGGTGATTTAGTGGCCATCACACAGCTACTACATAGCTGAGCTATGATTTGAACCTTACTTAATAGATTGCATTCTGACTTCAATGCTATAGTGTCATTTGTATGAGTCAAGAAAATAAGTCTATAATTGGCTTAAGTTAGACAGACATTCTGAAATCTCAAAATAAATTTACATTAACTGACTTTAATGAAAGAGAGACCTTTAGAGGAAAAAGACATGAGTATAGCAAAATCAGACTAATAACCCCTACCTCAATCCTTTTATCCTCCCTAAGGTTATGTTGCTACCTCCTTTAAGCAACTTACTGTGAAGGGGTGTAGCTGACAGAATCAGAAATGAGTGAATTCTTCATTTATATTTCAACCCTCTGGAGTAGGTAGGGAAAATCTCTAGCACAAATCTGTTTACAAGAGTGGAAAAATTATAGCATAAATCTGCTTCACAGGTGAGTGGAAAATTAAGAAAAGGATTAAGCTAAGTAAATATAACAATAGAAGACAAGGGCTTTAAATTCTTTCTTGTTACAGTAAAATCTTATTAGTTCAGAATGATCCAGATTTCATGATTTGCACACAGGCTCTGTTGAAGCTTACCTTTAAACTATTTTTAAATTATAAGAATTACTAAGCAAATTAACTTTTTAAATAAGGTTGGAGGTGAAATGTTCAACCTTTTTAATAAAGTAGACTATTTTCAAGTACTCCAATACTCCATTTGAAAGTAAAATAATACTGAGCTAATTTTCTGGTCATGATAGCTGTGTGTTAGGGCCTCCACTTTTTTCTACTTTGCTCATCATTTGTTTGCATCATTCCATTTATGTAATAGTAAAACAGAAACATTGTCTCCTTGGAAATATGTAATTCAGGATTTTTATTGACTTAGACTAATATCTTCCCATATAATTTGAAGGATTTTATACTCTACGGTGAGATTAATAAATAATTATTTTCACCTCTCTGCAGGAGAACAGTCTCTATACTCTGAATATCAACTCTAATGGTCAATTCTGTTTCAGTGCAGCAGAGTACCTAGTCTGTTATCAATGCCTAGATGTCTTCGGCTTAATTTGGGGTCCCATATTGTGGGACAAAGAACTTAGTTTGGCCCTTTGACTTTGGTTCTTAAAATAGCCTGAGCAATTTAGGTGCTCTTTGTCTTTCTAAAATAGCCAGGCAAGTAGGGGCAACACAGGCTCCATACCTGGAGAACTAACTTGAAGAAGAAAAAACCAACCAAAACCAGTGCCTTGGAGTTGATTCCAACTCATAGCAAGTCTGTGGGACAGAGTAGAACTGCCTCACAGGGTTTCCAAGGAGCAGCTGGTGGATTTGAACTGCCGACCTTTTTGGAACCACTGTGCCACCAGGGCTCCAGTTCAGGAAGGGAGGGGCATAATGTAATCATGCATACTCACTGATTGGATAGATTGTAACTATGCTTTATGGTCCGAGTCATGCATATTCATTGAAGTCCCAGTGACTAGGGGACCAGGGGATCTTGGAGACTCTCATTAAGGCCTCATGGATTGTTGAGAACATCTGTGTACAGGAGAGGGTGTGCGACATCGAAGCTCAGTGGTGTGGGACCTTGCTGACGCATCTGTTCTTGCCGGTCTTGCTGACGCATCTGTTCACTTGTATCCTTTCTGGTTATAATAAATGGGTAACTGAAAGTATAGGTAATACTTTCTGTGAGTTTTGTGAGTCATTCTAGAAAGTTATTGAATCTATCAGGGGCAGTGAGAGCCAGCAGCAGAGAGGCTGCAGTTTGCCTATTTGGCAGGGTTGGTAGGACAGACTCATAGTAAACCTATAGGACGCAGTAGAACTGCTACATAGGGTTTCCAAGGCTGTAATCTTTATGAAGGCAGAGTTTTAATTCACATCTTTCTCCTGCAGAGTGACAGGTGGATTCGAACTGCCAACCTTTTGGTTAACACCCAAGTGCTTAACCACTGCTCCAGTAGCTATAGGGTCCTATGAGTCAGAATCAGCTTGACAGCAACAAGTTTCATTTTTTGGTTTGGGAGGACAGAGTCCTGACTTACAGAGACCCAATTCTGGATGGTTAGAGTCAGAGAGAGAAAGTTCCATGTGGGTGGCTGGTGTCAGAATGATGAAGTGGGAAAGTGGGGATAGGAGTTACCTTCACATTTTGGAAATTAGCCTTATGTTGGCTACGCTTCATACATACATGTATCAGCAACAGAGGTCTGGATAAAGTTATTTCTGTGGGTAAAGAAGAAGCATGCAAGAGACAGGAGAATAATTTTGTACATTTTCACTTGGAAGTCTGAAACATACATTTATGAAATCATATCAGAGTCAGGAACTTCTATTTAGATATAAGTAACTACAAGTAAGAAAATGTGGAAACTAGATGCATTTCTGTCATTTATAAGCTATAGGACCTTGGGTAAATCATTTTATCAATTGATTTTTTAGCTTTCTCATAAACAAGAGGATTGAACTAAAAATTATATTTTAACTTTCTATAATCTTGTTAATTTGTCATTTCTCAAAAATAGATACACTGATTTTTTCCCATAAACTAGGAAAGAAGAATAAACTCACCACGTAATTAAAACTTTTATGTTCAGAAATGTTTGGGAGCATATACTGACTTCAATAGTCTGTAGCCTGCTTGATAGTGCAACTTGTCTCCAGTCTCCACTGGATAAGCAGAATGCATGTTAGCTCATCCTGCTTAGTTAGATTTTTTAATCTGTCAAACGGCCACTTCATTACTAATGATTTGTGTTCCTACTAATGTGCATTCATGCTTAGAATATTGCTATAATGTATTTACAAAGGATTTTATTGCTGCCAGTGTGCTAATTGAAAGTCTTTATACCACAGTTAAGTAAAACAAAATTGAATAAATCCAGCATAGTAATATGACCAATAAAATCTGCCTTATATCACTGGCCTTCAAATTCATACATTTAAAATGTAGTAGAAAGTTAAGAAATTATCTACATAACCCAGAAAAAGAAAATTTTCAGCATATACTAATATAACAATTACTGCTCTTTTTGGTGGTATATGTGACAACAATCTGAGATTCCTATTCAGGTAAAACTTATAAAAAATAGGTATGTCATTAGCCCAAGAGACAGAAGGGCCACATAAACCAGAGACTCCGTCAGCTGGAGACTGGAAGAGTTAGATGGTGCCCGGCTACCACCAACGACCGCCCTGACAGGGAACACAACAGACAGTCCCTGGTGGAGCGGGAAAAAAGTGTGGAGTAGAACTTAAATTCACATAAAAAGACCAGACTTAATGGTCTGACTGAGATTGGAGGAACTCCCGAAGCCATGGCCCCCGGACGCTCTGCTAACCCAGAAGTAAAACCATTCCTGAAGCCCACTCTTCAGACAAAGATTGGAGTATAAAGCATAAGATAATACTCATGAAGAGTGTGCTTCTGAGTTCAAGCAGATATAAGAGACCAAATGGGTGGCAGGATGAGAAGGCAGGAAGGGACAGGAGCTGGTTGGATGGACATGGGAAACCCAGGGTGGAAAGGGGGAGTGTGTTGTCACATTATAAGAATTGTAACTAGTGTCACATAACAATATGTGTAAATTTTTATACGAGAAATTAACTTGAGCTGTAAACTTTCACCTAAAGCACAATTAAAAAAAAAGAAATATTTACAAAAAAAAAATCAGCTATGAGATGAGAAAGCAGGAAAGGGTAAATAATCAGGGTGAAAGAAACTAGGGTTATGTAACAATGGGCGTATCAATTTTTGTATGAGAAACTAACTTGAGCTGTAAACTTTCACCTAAATCACAATAATAATAAAAAAGAAGGTATTTCAAGGTTCTGAATTAGAATATTTCTAATTTTGGGGTCAAATATATATATATATTATATTTATATACATTCAGTAAAGAAATATCAATTGATCATATATTAGCTCGAGCAAATGTAGTGATGAGCAAAATGTACAAATCTGGTAAACTCATGGAACTGATGGTGTAGTGGGCGTATAGCTATAAAAACAAGTGTTTAAAATACAGCTGTATAAAGGCTTAGATGGGAAGCACTTTAAGAGCAAAGGCTAGATGGGGGGAGGGCGGACTTTGAGAGCACAGAGAGGAGCACTTCACCAGGTCTGATAGGAAAATGAGAACACAGAGAAGCATCCTGAAAGAATTGACCTCTAAAGGGACACCTGAAGGAATAATGATCGAAAGCAGAGAATACCAGAAAGATGTTTACCTGTGTTTTAACTATAGGAAGTTTTTTGACTGTGGATCATAATACATTACGGATAACTTTACAAAGACTATGAAATCCATAACGTTCGTTTGAGCTCATGTGGAATCTGTACATGGATCAAGAGGCAGTTTTTCAAACAGAGTAAGGGAATACTGTGTGGTTCAGAAGTGGAAAAGGTGTGTGACAGGGTTGTATCCTTTCCTTTTACTTATTCAATCTGTATGCTGAACAAATAATCTGAGAAGGTGGAATATATAAAGAAAAACATGGCATCAAGATTGGTGTAAAACTCATTAACAACCTGTGATATGCAGATGACACAATCAATTTTTTTTATCGAATGACAGACTTTGGGTAAACAAAATTGTAGAGACTCTGAATGATTTCTTTTTCCCCTCTAGAAATAATTTTTGTTTGCTTCTAGTTAACTTCTTAGGCAGTATAGGGATAAATAACTATGGATTGAGTTTATCATTATTAATTCTTACTGTTGTTGAAAGTATAGACGACAAAACATACACCAGATCAACAATTTCTACATGTACAATTTAGTAACATTGATTACCTTTCTGGAGTTGTGCAGCCATTCTTGGCCTCTTTTTTTAAATTGTTCTTCTCCCATTAACATGAACTCATCATCCTCCCAACCCTCCCCCCTAAAAACAAAACAAACAAACAAACAAAAGAAAACATTGTCTTCATGTGGATTCCAACTCATAGAATAGAACTGCCCAATAGAGTTTCCAAGGCTGTAATCTTTAGGGAAGCAGACGTTCACCTCTTTCTCCCTGCAGAGGGGCTGGTGTGTTCCAACCACCAACCTTTCGGTTAGCAGCAGAATGCTTAACCATTGCACCACCAAGGCTCGTCACTGCCCCCTAGGGTTTAGCTTATTTGAGACTAGGTTTCAATTTGTATTATTGTTCTTGTGTGCCATATTAGTCCTAAGTATTTTCAGTTCACTGTTATCCATGGGTGTAGTCTTTCAGGCATTCCAACTAAAACATGAGATGTTTACAGGGGCCTCTTCTTCTATTTCTGGACTCCTCAATTTTTGTGTCTCTCTAGCACCATAACACTGCTGAAAGCTCTGCTCAAGTTCTCTGTTACCAACAGCTTTCTGCTTGACTTCTCAGCCTCAGTCTGTTTGCCCACAAATTGCTTAGCAAATAACTTTAAAGGGAAAGTGGGACATAATGTCAGGCTCACTTCAGTGTGTTGCTGTTTTCTCTGGGCTCTGATCACCTCAAATCCTACTTGCTTTGGTTGCTCTGCATCGCCTCCAAACCAATATTTTTTGTTTTTATCCAATTTTTCTAGTTTCTCCAAGGAAGGACATGTAGTCTGCCATATCCATCCTGAGCTTTGTCTTTTAACAATCCTTTTATGACTTCGACTCTTTTAGCAGAATATTTTGACTTAAATATATTCAGTTCTGTTAACATTATCTTTATGATTTATTCTTTTGGTGTTCTGTTTAAAATCCTTTTGTATCTCAAGGTCCTCAAGCTAACCTCTTGTATTTTCTTCTAAAAGTTTTAAATTTTTGACTGGAAAATGTATCTCTGATGGTGAGAAAGAAATATTAGCAGTAATTTTTAAAAGACGCCCTTTATCAGGTGAGGAGGAATCTCAGATCTCACTGTACATACATTTTGCCCTTCATTTTAAACAATACCAAAGAGAGCAAAATGAGGAAAGCCCAAGAGCTCACCAAGAAAGTTAATGATTTTGTCCCCGTTTTATCTGTTCCTCAGCAACAGCAGAGATAATGGCATGTTTAAAGCATAGAATCCCAAAGTTTCAATGGTATACCTTTTTTACACACACACATTTGATGAAAAGAAGAGAGGTGAATGTTTATCTCTATTATAGAAAGAATATGATTTTCTTCTGGAGCTGAGATGAAGAGAAAATAAAGTTAAAAAAAAATAAAAGGAAGAGTAAGGAAAAAGCAAAGCAAAGGCATATCTCTTGGATCATACTGGCTCTTGCAAACACAGTTGTTCAGTCAAAAAGACAAGCAATTTGGACCATGAGAAAATATCTGAAATTGATATTTGAAAAGAAAACTATTACTCAAGCTCCAAAAGATCAGGTTAAAAAACAATGTTTCAAAGGTGCAGTTAAAATAGTGATTATAGGTAAGAAAATATAGACAAGTACTAGGAGTGCAAGTACAAAAAGAAAAATGCAAAGGTATTAACCCTCCATATGATCAAGATCAAAGTAGATGAGGATAAAATTATGAAAGTTTCCATGTTGTTGTTGTTTGTCATGGAGCTGATTCTTTCTCAGAGCAACCATAAAAATCAGAGTAGAACTGCCCCATAGGGTTTCCGATGCTGTAATCTTTATGGAAAGGAAATCTGGTGGCTTGCTCAGTGGTTAAGCCCTTGGCTGTTAACCAAAAAGTAGACTGTTGGAACCTACTAGGTGCTCTTCAGGAAAAAGATGTGACAGTCTACTTCCTTAAAGATTACAGACTGGAAACCCAATGAGGCAGTTCTACTCTGTCCTATAGGGCCACTATGAGTAGGAATCCACTCAACAGTAACTTTTTTTTTTTATTTTTATATTTACAGGAGATCACCTACTGAAATTGTATATGAATGTTGAGAAATTTTAATGTCAGAGTAAGTAAAGTCTTTCAGAAACAAGAAAAGAGATGATAGACATATTTCTCTTGTCTCTGTTGTTTTTAAGTTAAAAAAAAAACCAAACCCGATTCCAACTCATACAGTTTCTAAATTACTAAAGAGGCTTAATCCATATTTTAATTTACTATTTGTTTTTCTTCTTTTGCAAAGTGTCTCTTCATTTCTTTTTTCCTTTTTTTTGTGGGTTTGATTATTTCTTATTAATTAAAATACTTCTCTATATTTTAAGAATATTGATAGTGTTTCTTTTATGCATTGCATGAATATTTCCCAATTATTGTTGTATATTACCTTTCTTTTACAAACTGCATATTAATAATTTTTTGTAATCTACTGTACAGTTTTTATATTTTCTCACTTGTAATTATGTTTAGAAAGTCCTTCTGTGGTGGAAGAATAGGCAAACTTTTATAGACATTTTCTTTCTAGTTATATGATTAAATATTTCCATGTTTTATTTATCTATTTCTGTATAACAAATTACACAGAACTTATCAACTTAAAGTAACAAAACATTTATTTTCTCATAGTTTTCGAGAATCAGGAATCCACGCACAGCTTCGCTAGGTCCTTCGGCTCTGAGACTCTCATAAAGCGCAGTGAAGTTGTCAGCCACGGCTACAGTCAGTCATCTGGGAAGTGCAGCTAGGGGCTGTTATTCCAGGCTCATTCGAGTGATTGCAGGCAGGATTCAGTTCTTATGGGTTGTTGGGCTGAAGACCTCAGTTCCTCACTGACATGTGGATGGAACTTCCCTCTGTCCTTGCCACATGGGCCTCTCCATAAGGCAGCTCCCAAATGGCAACTGGCTTCATTAGAAGGAATAAGCAAAAGGGCAAGAGAGAGAGAGTGCCAGCAAGTTGAAAGTGACAGTCTTTTGTATTCTAACTTTGGAAGTGACATCCTATGATAGGATGTTTTAATAATAAATCCAGCTGTCATGTTCTATTGTTAAAAAAGCAAGACACTAAGAATACAGCAATATCTCAGATTGACAAAAATGTGACTGGAATAATAGCTAAGATTTGTTGAATGTTTACTATGTGCCAGGCATGCCTCAATGTAATTGACACGCATTTAATCCATGTGTAACAAAGCTATGAGGTAAATATTATTATTAGCTCTGTTTTAGAGATGAAAAAATAAAAGACATAAAGTGGCTAAACTGTCAATCCCAAAATAATGCAATGGTCATTTCACTTATTGTTTTCAATTAAAATAAAGAGCTACTTAGATGAGAGATAAATGAAAAAAAAAGAAGATCAACTTTTTTTTGAAAACTGGAAAATACGGCTCTTAATTCACTTCTTAATTCACCAAACATTTATTTAGTGCTTATTATGTACCAGACATTGTGCTATGCTTTAGAAATGCAAAATGATTATGAAAGCATTCCCATTATCAAAGATCACACAGAAAGAATGTTAAGCAAAAACTATTGCTTGATTTTATTGAGATTGTTGAGAATGGAAAATGCAATCAAGAAGGCAGAATTAGAATGTAATTCCCTCCTCCACCTCACTCTTTTGAAAAACTTCAAACAAACCAAGCTCCTCTCTCTCTCTCTCTCTTTCTCCCTCCTTTCCTCCAACCCTTCCCACCCCATCCCCCACTCTGTCATACACACTGATGCACATACAACTTCCAAATAATTGTTGGTATGCCATGTGTTCCATGTGTGAACTGAATCAAGGCAATTTTTTTCTCCCGTAAATATCAGTAGCTTGAAATGACTAAAGGTGAATAAAGGATTTGCATTCTCTTCCCCAGAACTTTACTATCAGGTGGTACTTTACAAAGTAACACTATTCTGCCAAACATACAAACAATTATTAGCGGCAGACATCCATAAACCATTTTTTCTAACTTTGGGGAAATATTGAGCCTCTTTCCACAGATATTCAAAGGCTCACCCCAAGATTGGTGCTGTGATCTTCTGTGGCAGGATCAGCCAAAATGAGTCAGGAAAAAAGAGGTGCATTGCACTAAGAAGAGACTCACAGTACCAAACAGGATCTAAGTTCTGCTTTGACCCTACTGAGCTTGACAAAATTTTATATCTTGATGGTTTAATGGTGGTGACACATGTACAGTCTCTCTGGGTAATGATAACTCTTGAACACCATTCACTTTGCTGAAGAAAATTATTTCTAACATGTGCTATACTAACAATAACAAACTGTAGTGTAGATTTCAATGACAGTATTTGAAGTGGTCCATAACCATCTTTGGATTATGGATTTCAAAGGTTTTTCAAATGCTAACAGTATCCTTGGACTATGGATTAAAATCAACTTCCACACACAAACATCATGTTTATATTGGCATATGTTCAAGCAAATTATCATATAAATGGTCTAATTACAAGGGCAACAGGTTAATCAATCCCATGCCGTTTTCTACTTTCAGTTGGCTACTATAGCTGTCCAAGTGGTGTAACAGGAAAATGGACAAATTCTCTCTCTCCAGTGGTTCATAGTCTTACATCATCAATTTCAGGTAGAGGAGGAGAGGAAATAGCAGGCTTCTTCTCTTTCTTGATTAGCAACAACAGTTTGTCAGTGCAACTATGATGTTTTTAAAGAAAATTAGGGAGAAAAAAACTCTAAGCTCTCCATATTGAAACATATACAATAAAAATTAGAATATATAATTAGGTATGAAAGTGAATACCAGGAAAATAGCAATAACTTATTTGTACTTGAAACTGTACACAAAAAGATGTCTCCAAAAGAAACATGTTCCCAATTCAACTTCCCCTTAGCTATATTCCAAAAAAGTCCATGAGCACTCCAATGACACCCTTCTAGAAGAAAAGGGTGACAGCAAGAAATTCAAAAGGCAAAGAGAGAATGGCTTTACATGATTGCAATAAATTTTTGAAATAAATTTTGAAAATCTTATAAATGCAATAATCATGTAATCACACATTGTCAGGAGTCTTCATGGGGTCTTAGAAAGTGCTAATGTAACTGAAGAACCCTGACGTTTAAGATGTATTTATTCATGGTGAATCAACACTTACCTGAATAAAGAAAGTGTTCAAAATGGTCACTGGCTGTTAGTTTTGCTTCTCGTAGTCTGTGATAAAAACTTTATTGCTTGTTTAATAAAAATATTTTTGTTATGCATGGAAAATATCTTCCACAGAAAAAAAATTATTTATATATTTTTACTTTATGTATACTCAAGTGTATACTTTCACAAGTACAGTGAGCATGAAGTGTGCATTTTCTTCATTCTAAGTTGCCACTTAGGTATTATAGTTTCTAGGTATTATGGAGTTTGTATGCAATAAATATTGACAGAGTAACCAAATGGAAAAAATAACTGGAAGGAAATTTTCTAAAAAATTTCTGTAATACCCATAACAAGCTGTGATTTGTAGCAGGTTTTGAATGGATTTTCTGCTTTTATTGAGCTCATTGGTTCTGTTTGCCCAGTGTACATCTATTCATTTTAGAGACCTATTTTCAGAAATGTTTTTACAACTTTGCAAATAATGTTAGCTCTGTTTTTTAAAATTAATTAGAAACGCTCTTGTTTGTTTAGGTCATTCACTTTCCTCCCTCAGCCCTGTCATGTAAAGATAAGTGTAGTTGAAGAAAATAATTTCTATTCCTTAGAGAAGTATTTTTCCATGTTTTAAATATTGCCATTTATGAAGATGTATGAAAATATGTCAGAAGCTTTTCTATAGTTTAGGTTAGGATACTGATGTTTCTTATGAATGAATAATTTTACTGTGGTATTCTCAATCCCTATTTTGTTTTATATCCACAGGAAAGTAGGTAAAAGATCTATTTAAAATAATTTTCACGTCATAGTAAACTGCATTATTGGCTCCAATACTTCACACCTCCATGCTTCCATATTTGGCTTAATTGTAGTTTAAGTGTATTTGCCAACTGCTTGACTTTGTGCTTGACCACGTGGCTTCTTCGGTCAATGGCATTGGCAGAAGTACCAGTATGCCAGTGTTTTGTTCACTTCTTCTTCACCACATAGGTGAGGAAGGGAGTCTCACTCTAATTTCTGGAATGGCTGAACACATGGCACTGATGGGCAGATGAGACTGACAGCTGGATGGGCTTATGGGATGGTCCTCTGCCTCAGACTGAGTGGCAGGAGTCCTAGAAATTGCCTGTCAGACATAGGCTTCCTCCCACCAGGATGTAGTCAATTAAGAGTAGTCCTTGCATCGGGGGTGAGAACAACACTTAATGGTGGAAGACATGGCAATGCACAAAGACAACAGAATATAGCTGATGCTATAATTCAAGAGACCAGAAATTGGAAGTCCATTCCGAGCAGTTTGTCACTGGCATACAAAACCAGTTAATCAGGAAAGAAGCGATTAGTTAATTTGTCCATGTGTCCCCCAGTTGGGCAATGCTGCTCATGACAATTGGTTTGTTTGCCTCTTATTCACACTGTTGATGGAGGGTTTCCAACAAAAGGGCTCAGATAATGGCAAAACACATATGTCACCAGAAAAATTAGCTTGACAGTAGCTTATTAATCATGTATACTTACAGCCCAGGAGAGAAGGACACCACACACCATGTAGGACCACATGGGTGTTGCACTCAGGAGCAGAGTGAACAAGCAGTGGTTGTGGGAGGCAGGCTTTGTAGTTACAAACGGGCAGGGTAGCCTCTGGTTCCTATGCGAGTATGTGATTGGTTTATTTGAATAATTTCTGGCTGGAAGGAAAGTAGAACCGGTTGGATTGAGGACTGGGTGGAGTGCAGCTGGTCTGACCAATAGAGGAACCACCCACGTGGAGAGAGCCTTTCCTGCTGGGTTGAGGGTTTATCTTGCCAGAGCAGAGGAACTCACAGCTAGATCTTTGGGGCCCTGTGAGCCTCAAATATATGTCAAGGCAGGAGGTGAAATTTTAGACCTTACAGTACAGCCAGTTACCAACCTAACCATGTAAGAGGCATTATGTGTTTACATTTTCTCTCTTACGTCTCTGCCATTGCTATGAGAAGTACATGGATTACCTTTCCCAGGAGAATGAAGTTGGGCAGAGCCACCCCAGGCATCACCATCTTAAAACAGGACTGCCAGCCACACCCAGACTAGATCAGCTGAATCACAGCTGTCTTGCTGTTCTGTGAGCATTAACAAATGCTTGTTATATTAAACTGCTTAACTTTGGCATTGTTTGTGATGCTGCAATTTTTATCAATACCTAGCTGATATAGTTAACTGGTATAGTTAGTGTCTAAATGTTTCTCCACTAAGTTTATTTACTAAATGTCTGAGATTTTATTCATTGTATTTCAATATGAATGCTTGCTCTTCCTACCGTACTATATCTTTGGAGATTTTCTTGATAAATAAAATTTTCAAAAAGGAAAGCAAATAACAAAAATTATGGAGAAAGACATTAATTTCAGTTTTATACACCTAAAACATAAAGAGAAAAGAGAGATGTAACATGTTTTAGTATCTTTAACTATCACCCTCACTCTAACACTAAACCTATTCATACTAATCAAAAGTAGAATTTTATCCAGGAGTCAGTTAGCAAAGGTACCTCAGCCCATACTACACAACAGAATTTGGAAAAACAGTGGAATGTAGAATATTTAAGAAGTTAATATTTGCTGTGTTACTTGTAATTTTAGGGCAGAGATCTCTGAAAGGATACATATATAGACACATCATTCAGATGGAATAATTTTGCCTCTCCAGAATACCCTAGTCCTTTGTCGATATTCTAGTAAAAGTACTTGTTGACTTCTTACATGAGTTTCTAGAGGAGAAAATATAAAAATTTTAACTAAAAACTAAGAAGTCAAAATACATCTGCATGTTTTAATCAATCAGCTGAAGGGAAATAAACATAAAATTGTACATTTACCCCCAAAGGTTTACTCTTCTCAGTAGAAGTTACTGGAGATATCAATTCCAATTCATGAAATCATGGGTTAGTTTGAATATGATACTTAACTAAATCTAAATGCAAAATTATCTTTATATTGTCACCTATATTTATTATTATCAGTTCTGTTACTATAACTAAAAATTTATATAATCACAACCCATGATATTATTTGTGTTTCAGTAGAACTTCACTTTGTCAAGTTCAACTGCTCGTTATATGGTAGCTGAAAATTCATATATAACCCTTAACTCTGTCCATAGCTATAGACATATAATTACAGTCTTTTGGATATCACATATATCTTAAATCTCACAGAAGTCACATGTCCATTAAATTCACCATGTCACAAATTGACCTCCTTTTATTCATTGAATTCTCATTTCTTATACACACATACACGCAAACAAATTCCTTGCTTGACTTTCTATATTCATTTGTCAGTTAATGACGTATGGTTTTAAGGTATAACCTTCCTCCAAGCCAGTTATCTCAAATATTTTTTTCTATTATTGTGTCCTGACTGCTTAACCAATTTAACAAGTAAACTGCTCATATTAATTATAACTAAAACACAAATATATTATCACACCATTACTCAAAATTTTGAAATGGCTCCAACCCAAAATCAAACCCACTGCCATCAAGTCAATTCTGACTCATAGCGACCCTATAGGGCAGTTTCTCATAAGTTTCTCACCTCAGCTGCATGCTGTGCTCAGAACAAGCTCTTGCCCATAAAAGTCTAGACATGAAAGCTGGATCAGAAGTAAAAATAACCCCTTTTCTTCTAGTAAATCTCATCTTGGAGGATCTTTTTTTTTTTTTTTTTGTCTGAACAGTTATTTCAATAGAGATCATTTTCAAACATTAGTGAGGCTTTCAGTAACATAGACTTCAAAAAGGAATGGGATTGTAATCTAAGAGGTTTCTTTCCTCTCTGCAAATTTAGTTACTCTTTCCTCTTAAAACTCCACGTGCAATGAAAGTGAATATCATCCACTGGTCATTAGCTGGTTATTTTAAACCAAGAGACTTTGAAACTCATACAGTATTTATATTTTTGTGATTGACTTATTTCACTCAACATAACGTCTTCAAGATCCATCCATATTGTAACATGTATGAGGACTTCATTTCTCTTACAGGTTTCATAGTATTCCATTGTACATATGTACCACGTTTTGTTTATCCATTCATCTTTTGATGAGCATTTAAGTTTCTTGCACCTTTTGGCTATTATGAATAGTGCTGCAATGAACATAGATACAATATTTGTCTCACTTATTAAAAAAAAAAAAAAAAAGGACAAGAATAGGCAAATGTATAGAGCTCAAAGTTTCTTAGTGGTTACCAGGGGCAGGAAACCACTGGTAGAAGGGAAGGGCAGCAGAGGTGGAGGGTGCTAGGTTTACAGTGATACAAAAATCATACGGATTAAGAGTAGGATTGCACAGCTGATTGATGTAATTTGCTGTCAACAAGTTGTACATCTGTACAAAGTTTAATTTTCAAAAGTTCTGTGATAGATATATTAACAACAACAAAATAAAGCAAAAAATAGCAGCTACTGAGCCTGCTTATGTACAAGCAAACACATCACGGAATTTGGTTCTTCGGTATGGAGGTTTAGGGTCATGGTTTTATGGAACAACCCAGGTAATTGGTCTAATAACATGTTCAGTGCTTCTGTTCTACCTCCTAGTTCATTCCGTAGTGCCTGAGGTCTTAAAAGCTTGCAAGTGGTCATTCAAGATACAGTTGGTCTCTATTCACTTGGAGCAATAGAGGGAGAAGGAGAGTCAGGAATAGGAAGAGAATATAATTCGGAATGTGTGGCTAATTGCCTCCATGAATAACCTATCTTCTTTGCCATGAGACCAGAAAAGCTGGATGGTGACTGGCTACCATTATTTACCATTTTGATCAAAGATTCTAGAGAAGAGTCCTGATCAAAAAGGAGAAAATGCAGAACAGAATTTCAAATTCTCATGGACTCCAGATTTTCTGAAGCTATGTAGGATGGATGAACTCCTGAAGCTATTGCCCTGAGATAATCTTTAAATCTTATACCAAAAACATCCCCTGGAGTGTTCTTAAAACCAACCAATAGTTTAGCTTAACAAGTAAAGAATGTCTGCTTTGAGAATTGTGCTTTTTAAAGATATATCTATATTGGATCAAACTTACAACAGTAACTTGAAAGATTAGGTTGAAAACTTAGAGGGCAAAGAGTTTGTATTAATGGGGAAGGAACAACTCAGAAAATGAGGGTGAAAATGGTTGCACATCTTTAAGAATGTAATCAATGTCACTGAATTGTACATGTAGAAATTGCTGAACTGGTATATGTTCTGCTGTGCATATTCTCAACAACAACAAAAATGAAATAAATTATAAAAAAAATTAGAGAAAGATTTAGCAACTCATTTTGCCTGGTCATTTCTTTCAATACCTTTGTTTTTAACTTTCTGGAATTGATATGATGATTGTCTCCTATTTTCTTCTTTACCTTGTAGGTGAAGAGAAAGACTCAATGGAACTGTTCTCTTCGTAGCCATTTTTATTTCTTTGTCTCTGTTTCTCATTAGTTTGAGAAGCTTTAAAAGGCATAAGAAAGCTCTATGTATTTCATAAATGTCAGTAAGAGCATACATCTTATCTTAATGAATCAAGGGACGTTTAAAAGTTTCACTCTTGCCTAACTTAGCCCCAGTCTACCTGGGAAAAGGGCAGTCAAGCAATCATTGAAACCTAAGATCTTTAAACCACTATTTCTATAAAGACTTGTGGGGAACAAGTAGAGTTAAGGACCAAAGAGCAATCATGATATAAACCATTTATTTTATGAGAAATGTCCATACTAGTTTTGTTTCATTTAAAAAGATTAATCACTTGTATAACTATACCAGAACTCACAACAATATTTCTTAAGGTGTGCAAACCATATGTCATATATCTTGGTATTTTCTATACTAAACTTATCGACATTAACATTCAAAATTACAAGCAATTAAAAGCATTAGCACTTTATGGAGACATTTTACAAAGTAAAGTTAGATGCAAATGGCAGTATGTTTAGTTAAGTTTCATAGCATAAAAATTGATTTTTTAAACAAATCCCTCGGGCTCCATCCTAGTGCATAGGCACTCAGCCTGGCAAGGTCTCTTCAAGATTTGATACAAATCAGCAAATTAAAAAAATAAAATAAAAAATTAGGAAGCAAATAACTTGATTTTCTATAGTTCAAGACTCTTTTTCGTTTCTCAAGCAAAAAAGTAAAACAGTTTAGCTTAAATTTTGGCAGGCATGCAGTCCATAATCTGGAACATTTTACTAAATTTAAAACATAAAGTAAATTTCTTGCATCTGGATGCACTAGAAATAACTGGATTGAATCCTAATGTAATGTCTTTGGGAACAAATGAATTCTCCAACCAACTAAATCAGCCAAATGATTTTTTTCATAGATTTATTTTTGTTAATAAGGCAAAACAAGCATTTTCCAAGTGTAGTATATTATTTGTAGCTACACATTTTTTTTTCTCCTACTTCTTACTCTTGCCTACACAGCACACACGTAAGCATTGGAGAATTTACAGGAAAAGTTGTTTTATCTTTATCTTACAAATGGTTTACTGGTATATGTACAGAGGCAAATCTCATCATAAACCCTAGAACCTAGGGCACCAAAATCTCTCTGACAAATAACATCAATTTGTTTCTAAGGATGGACTAGAAAGGGAAATAGGTAAAACAAGGATAGGCAAGTTCAAGGTCAGTGTTCTGCTAGCTAGCAAAAATGCAATAGTGTCTTTTATATATTCTTCATAATGTGGTAGAATTTACTTTTAAAAGCAATTTGACATAATTATTTTTTGTATTCCAAGTACACAGTGCGAGATATCAATGCTTTGAAAAAATAGGCAAGAAATATAAAAATATCAATAAGATACTATTTCTTCCTAATTAGATTCCCAAATAAAAATAAAATACTGTATAAGGAAAAGTTTAGAGAAAATGCCCACATTTAAGGAATTACTGTGGAAATACAAATGGTAGCTTTGTTGCTGAACAGGTTTCAGCAGAGCTTCCAGACTACAATGGACTAGCAAGAAAGGCCTAATGATCTATAGCCTGTGGGTCAAATCTGGCAGTGGCTTCTTTTTGTATGTCATGAGAGCTAAGAGTGGATTTTGTATTTCAAGCGTTGTAAAAATAGACAAAGAAGAATTTTCAACAAAGATGATATATGGCCCACAAAGCATACAATATTTATTATTTGACCATTTATTTAAAAACATGCTTACCTTTGGTATAAAGCAACAGTAATTAAGACAATGTGGTATTAAGAAAGAATAGATAAATACGTCAAATGAATAAATGCCCAGAAATCAAGGGACACATATATAGTCAAGCTATTGTTGAGAGAGGAATTCATGTAATTCAACGGTTGTTGTTGTTATTTGATGTCCTCGAGTTGGTTCCAACTCATAAGCTACCTTATGTACAACAGAAGGAAACACTGCCTGGTCCTGTGCCATCCTCATGATCATTGTCATGCTTGAACCCATTGTTGCAGCCACTGTGTCAATCCATCTCCTTGAGGGTCTTCCTCTTTTTCGCTGACCCTCTAATTTACCAAGCATGATATCCTTCTCCAGGGACTGGTCCCTGCTGATACCATGTCCAAAGTATGTAAGATGGAGTCTCACCATCCTTGCTTCTAAGGAGCATTCTGGCTGTACTTCTTCAAAGACAGATTTGTTCCTTGTTTCGGCAGTCCATGGGATATTCAATATTCTTCCCTAACACCTTAATTCAAAGGTGCCAATTATTCTTCAGCTTTGGCATGTATATGAGGCAATTAAAAACACCATGGCTAGGGTAAGGCACACCTTAGTCTTCAAGGTAACAGCTTTGCTTTTTAACACTTTAAAGAGGTCCTTTGCAGCGGATTTGCCCAATGCAATGTGTTGTTTGATCTCTTGACTGCTGCTTCCATGGGTGTTGATTGTGGATCCAAGGAAAATGAAATCCTTGACAATTTCAATCTTTCTCCATTTATCATGATGTTGCTTATTGGTGTAGTTGTGAGGATTTTTGTTTTCTTTATGTTGAGGTGTAATCCATACTGAAGACTGTGCTCTTTGATCTTCATCAGTAAGTGCTTCAAGTCTTCTTCACTTTCAGCAAGCAAGGTTGTGTCATCAGCATAATGCAAGCTGTTAATGAGTCTTCCTCCAATTCTTCATATAGTCCAGTTTCTTGGATTATTTGCTCAGCATACAGATTGACTAAGTATGGTGAAAGGATACAACCCTGATGTACACCTTTCCTGACTTTAAACCACGCATCATCCTGTTGTTCTGTTCCAACGACTGCCTCTTGATCTATGTACAGTTTCTTCATGAGCACAATTAAGTGTTCTGGAATCCTCATTCTTTGTAAAGTTATCCATAATTTGTTATGATCCACACAGTCGAATGCCTTTGAATAATCAATGAAGCAAAGGTAAACATCTTTCTGATATTCTGTGCTTTCAGCCAGGATCCATCTGACGTTAGCAATGATGTCCCTGGTTCCATGTCCTCCTCTGTTTGGCTTGAATTTCTGGCAGTTTCCTATAGATGGACTGCTGCAGCTGCTTTTGAATGATCTTCAGCAAAATTTTACTTGTGTGATATTAAAGATATTGTTTGATATTTTCCACCTGCGGTTGGATCACCTTTCTTTGGAATAGGCATAAATATGAATTTCTTCCAGACAGTTGGCCAGGTGTCTGTTTTTCAAATTTCTTGGCATAGATGAGTGAGCTCTTCCAACTCTGCATCCATTTGTTGAAATATCTCAGTTGGTATTCCCTCAATTTCTGGAGCCTTGTTTTTTGCCAATGCCTTCAGTACAACTTGGACCACTTCCGTAAGTACTATCAGTTCCTGATCACATGCCACCTCCTGAAATGGTTGAACGTTGATCAGTTCTTTTTGGTATGGTGACTGTGTGTATTCCTTCCATCTTCTTTTTTTTTGAAGATTTTCTTAGTGGATTTATTTTCTCTGATGAGTTCGTGCTGTTCAGACAAGCAGCGATCGAGGAAAACACAAAAAGAAAATATACAGGAAGCACTGTTTAGATTAATATTTTAGGGAAAATAATGTCTTGGACTTTTTCCCTCTGACTCTGCCCTCTCAGCCCATTTTGACACCCTCCTCCCCCACCTGCAGCACACACAAACGACACAGACACACCCGCGGCAGCCAGGCTGCTTTTGTCAGAGGGTTTAGGTTAAAAAAAAAAAAAAGAAGGAAAGAAAGCATTTGTTCTTATAAACCTGAAGTTAATCACAGCCAAATGAAATTAAAATTCTTGCCTTTGCTCTTTTTCTTTTTATGCTATTAAATACCAGTGAGTTTCTTTAAATCTTTTTTTTTTTTTAATTCTACTTTAGGTGAAGGTTTACAGAACAAATATTTTCTTATTAAACAGTCAGTACACATATTGTTTTATGACATTGGTTAACAACCCCATGACATGTCAACATGCTCCCTTCTTGGCCTTGGAGGACCTTTTTTTTTTTTTGGTGAAAATATATGTAGCCAAAGATACACCATTTCAAAAATTTCTACAGGTACAACTCAGTTACGTCAATTACGTTCTTCCAGTTGTGCTGCTATTCTCACTTTAGATGAAGGTTTACAGAACAAAATAGTTTCTCATTAAACTGTACACATATTGCCCTATGACAATGGTTAACAACCCCACTACATGTCAACACTGTCCTTATTCAACCTTGGGTTCCCTATCACCAGCTTTCCTGTCCCCTTTTGCCTTCTAGTCCTTGTCCCTGGACTGCTGTGCCTCATTGGTCCTTCCATCTTCTTTTGATGCTTACTGTGTCGTTTAATATTTTCCCCTTCCAAAAGAAACCCATTGCAGTTGAGTGAATTCTGATTCATTTTCCCCTTAGAATCCTTCAGTATTGCATCTCGAGACTTGAATTTTTTCTTCAGTTCTTTCAGCTTGAGAAGTGCTGAGCATGTTCTTCACTTTTGGTTTTCTATCTCCAGCTCTTTGCATGTGTCATTATAATACTTTACTTTGTCTTCTCAAGCTGCCCTTTGAAATATTCTGTTTAGCTCTTTTACTTCATCACTCTTTTCCTTTTGTTTTAGCTACTGTAAGTTCAAGCCCAAGATTCAGAGTCTCTTTTGACATCTATTTTGGTCTTTTCTTTCTTTCCTGTCTTTTTAATGAGCTTTTACTTTCTTCATGTATGATGTCATTGATGTTATTCCACAACTCATCTGGTGTTTGTTCATTAGTGTTCAATGCATCAAATTTATTCTTGAGATGGTCTCTAAATTCAGGGGGGATATACTCAAGGTTGTATTTTGGCTCTTATGGAGTTGTTTTAATTTTCTTCATCTTCAACCTGAACTTGGTCTGTTCCACAACTGGCCCCTGGCCTTGTTCTGACTGATGATATTGAGCTTTTCCATGGTCTCTTTCCACAGATGTAGTCGATTTGATTACTGTATATTCCATCTGGTGAGGTCCAAGTGTATAGTTGTTGTTTATGTTGCTGACAAAAGGCATTTGCAATGAAGAAGTTGTTGGTCTTGCAAAATTCTATCATGTGATCTCGGGCATAGTTACTATTCCCAAGCCCATATTTTCCAACTACCGAACCTTCTTCTTTGTTTCCAACTTCCACATTCGAATCACCAGTAATTATCAATGCATCCTGATTGCAGAACTTGGTAAAAATCTTCAATTTCTTCATCTTTGGCCTTAGTGGTTGGTGCATAAATTTGAATAATAATCATATTAACTGGTCTTCCTTGTAAACATATGGATATTATCCTGTTGCTGACAGTGTTGTACTTCAGGAAAGATTTCAAAATGTTCCTTTTAACAATGAATGAAATGTCATTCCTCTTCAAATTGTCATTCCTGGCATAGTAGACCATATGATTGTTGCCTGATTAGGGTCCACGCCCTGGAGCAGTTGAGCCAATGAAATGTACTCAGAGTCAAAAAGAGAGAAAAAGTTTATTAGGAGGTGACACCAACCAGGAGTCTGACAGCAACGCAGGCTGTCTTTATGGAATCCCAAAAGGCAACTTTACATTAGAGCTTATATATGATTGTTGCAAGGATTAGAAGTGTCTTTTTGGCATGCAGCCCACTGATGGCAGGATGAGTTACGTATTACCAGATAACTACAAGAGACTCCTTATCAGGTTAAAGAGATACATGCCAGACATCTTCTTATTAGGCTAAAGATTTACAGACCAGACATCTGGCCTCTAATCTTTATGGGGGGTTCATAAGTCACAGACAGCTGAAACAAAATAAAGTCATTAACAAAAGTATGAAGAAAGAAGAAAGCAGGCAGAAAAAAAAAAAACCTTGTAAGTTCATCATGACTTTAGTTATATCAAGCTCTCAAATGCTCATTTTGAAAAGGAGAAAACGTGTTGTGGAGTATTGGGGTCACATGATTGGTTCAATTCAAAATGGCCAATACCAGTCCATTTCATCTTACTAATGCCAAGGATATCAATGTTTATGAGTTCCATCCAGTTTTCCGAGATTCATATTTCATGCATTCCACATTTCAATTATTAATGGATGTTTGCAGCTGTTTCTTCTCATTTTGAGTCATGCCACATCAGCCAACAAAGGCCCTTAAAGCTTGACTCCAGCCACATCATTAAAGTTGACTCTACTTTGAGGAGGCAACTCTTCCCCAATCGTATTTTGAGTGCCTTCCAACTTGAGGGACTCATCTTCCAGCACTATATCAGACAATGTTCTGCTGCTATTCATAAGGTTTTCACTGGCTAGTTCTTTTCAGAAGTAGACTACTGGGTCTTTCTTCCTAATTTTTCTTAGTTTGGATGCTCAGCTGAAACCTGTCCACCATGGGTGACCCTGCTGGTATTTGAATACCATTGGCATAGCTTCCAGCATCACAGCAACACGCAAGCTCCCACAGTGCAACAAACTGACAGACGTGTGCAGGAATTCAGTAGGGGAAAGGAAAATCTTTTCAATAAATGTCTCTTGAACATCTAGATATCCATTTGTTAGCCCAGGTCCCTATCCCACATTGTTGACTAAAATTAACTTGAGATTGACCTCTGACACCATATGGTTAAAAGCAAGTGTTAAGGGAAGTGAAAGAGGGTCACTGTGGCCTGGTGGAAAAAGATTAAAGGGAGAGTGGAATGAGAGGTTCCCAGAATGAAAAAGAGAGGAGCTAGGGCATGCACAGAAGTTGAGCTATTTGGACAAGATGTTTAGGGAAGCTTCTATGATAAAGTGACATTTGAGCAGAGACATGAAAAGAACACAGAGGGTCATGTGAAAGCCTGAGATAAGAGCAAAAGCCATATAGTGGGGAAAGGCTTGTTGTATTTTGGAAAACAAGAAATTCGCCATGGCTTTTGTTGTATGAGCAAAGAAGTAGTGGGAAATTTGGAAAGGAAATATGGATCAAGACATTAATAGGCTTGTTGGTAAAGTACAAACTCTGGATTTTATTCTAAATGTGATTGAAAGCCATTTGAAGGTTTTGAGCAAAAAAAAAAAAACATAATTTCATCTACATTTAAAAGATAAGTTTCTTTGCTGTTCAGAGAACAAACTGAATGGGGAATAAGAGTGGGATGGAGAAGACCATTTAGAAAACAATTGAAATCATCAGGCATGAGATGATAGGGTTAGAATACAAAGGACTTTAGTAATTATCTATTCAGTTTAATAGTCACAGCCATTCTCTCTCTGAGATAGGTAGCTCAAATATACCCGCTTTTCAAATGAAGAATTAAGGTTCAGAGAGATTTAGTCACTCATTCAAGATAATAGAACTGGGAAATTATAGATTTAGTCATTGGTACTGAGTTTTTAACCACTCCGCTATACTGCTTCGCATAAACACACAAATAAGGACAAATGTAAGTGAGTGAAATGTAATTTCAGAGGGAGTAATTTACTCACAAATAATGATAACTATGATGAAATAAAGTATGAAATTACAATAAATAATAAGATCACTAAAGGGACCATCTGATTTTATATCATCACATGCATTTTTAATACGAATTGGAAATATCCACTGAAGAAATTTTTTAAAAATTAATGGTACAATTTCAAATGTGTCCTGAGGATATGCCTTTGCACCTTCAAAAAATTAGGAAAAGAATGACAAACTGACTGATTTATTGTTGATTTTTTTTAGGAAATACTGTTTATCAGGAAGAAATGAAGACAGAGAACATATCATGTGCAGCATTTAACATTTGTTTCAAAGAGTACAGGTTAAATTTTGTGTGTGGATCTTATATTTGGATCCTTACTGCCTATTGAGGCTACTAGTCCATCTAACAAGTCATGATGCTCCAAAAAAAAAAAAAAAAAAAGGTCATTATGACTAGAATTTTTCTATTTAAAGTACATTCTATCAATTAAATCTGATAATATCCTTCGGGTAAGAGATATATTCTAATTAGCCTGATAGTAAACTCACGTGAGGTTTCTTTTGTGCTTAACATTTGTTAACATTTTTACTGGATTGACTTTCTCTTCACACGACACCTGCTTTTATGACATCTTTTATTTCTATAAATCTCTTGGGCTATTTCCTCTCCCATGTCATCAATGAATGTAGGAGTACCACTTTTCTCCTAAAGGAAGACTCTTTTTTTTATTAAAAGTTCAGCATTCTTTTGTTATAATTGCCGCACAGAATTGTGATATCTTTTCTTTTATCTCAGATTCCCAGATGGTTGCTACCAATCCATTCTGATGAATGAGGACAAGTACAACGAAATTTATTTTCATAATTTAAAAATTACATGTGTGTGTAGGGGATTTTATTTTAATCAGATAACTAAGAAAATAATGTATCTGTTCAAAGTGGTCCCTCACTTTTCTAGTTATTTTCTATATTTCTACAGTTATGGAGAATTTGCAATTAGCTAGATCCAGACCAACGAACTGGTAATATATGGCCATGGGACCAAATCCAATCTACTGTCTGTTTTTGTTAATAAAGTTTTATTGGAATTCAACAATACCCATTCATTTAAGTACAGCAGTTGATTAGTTGTACTTGAGTCCTCATGGTGCACAAGCTGAAAATATTTAGTATCTAGCTTTTCACACAGAAGTTTGTCAACTCCTAATCTACATAACCTCCCTTAGAATACTTATATTATAGAACTGATCTGAAGATAGACTATGATGGAGGTATGTGAAGAAGTGAGTGCTCTCCTGGTACATAGCTGGCACTCAGTCATTTAGTAATAATAATGTCAATAGGTATGTTATATAGGATGCCGCTATAAAGGCCCAAGTAATATGAGTCCAATAATCTTGGACCTCTTCAGTGGACTGGTTATAGATGTGTTTCCTTTGTGACCACCAAGAAGATTTGCTGAATCATTATGAACGATACTAAAATAGTCACATAATAATGCTGTATCACCCATGGCTTAGAAATTGTGTTTTATATTTAAATGGATAGAATATATATATATATACATATATTTTTTTTTTTTTTGAAAACTGCTGGATTACTATAGAGATGTGGAATATTCTAACTAATCTTTATATTTTATTTTATTTTATTTAGAGATTATTTTGTCAACCTGTCTCATTAATTTACTTGTACCTTGAATTTGCCTCTCTTTGACAAGGCCACTACCAAAATTATCAAGACATTCTGTTATTATTTACCTATAGTAAAAATATTAACTCACAAGCTTTATCAATAAAATTATTCAGACTAGCACAGGATATATCATTAGGTAAATTTTCTGAGCATATTTGAAACATGTATTGATTTATTTAGAAGTAATTAACATGTGACTGTATTGAATCCATTCAATATAGAGTAGTGTTGGTATGAACGGAAATGGACTCAGCGGCAGTGGGTTTTAAGTTCTGGTGACCATAAAGAATGTGTGGCCTCTGTTTTTTTATTTTTACTTTTATATCAATAACTCTCAGAAGGACATTACAGTAAATTTATATTATGCTCAAATACCACAGAACAAATAAAAATGTATTCTTGTGCCTGGTTTGTTTGATAGATTGTTTATAACAGCAGATTAGTTCTTATTGCTTTTTGTAACATCATTAAAGAGGATTTTTCAGACCTGAATATCTTACGTATAGTTAAAGAGCTGACGTGGTCTTGAATAATAACTTCATTTTCCACCCATTCCCTTCAGGTTTTGTTGCTCCTGTTATTTTTTTAAGACACAGGCCGGCAAATTTTTCTGTAAGGAAGGGACTAGATAGTAAATATTTTAGGTTTTGTAAGACACTTATACTCTCTGTTTCATATTCTTTTTTATTTTTCTTTTTTACTACCCATCTAAAGTGTAAAAATAACTCTTAGTTCATTGACTGTACAAAAATAGGCCCTGGACCAGATACGGTCCACAGGCCGTAGTTCGCAACCTCTGTTTTAATGAGTAATCCTTTTTCTAGGGAAATACTTGGTAGAAGAGAGGTCAGGTAATGCAGTAAGACCAATAAGAGCAGTCAACCTAGTATATCAATAGAGACTCACTGGCCTTTTGAGCGCCCATTCATTTCCATTAGTTGCTATATTTACCGTGTGATATTAGAACAATAATATACGAGAGCTTGTGGACACAGTGTCAAACTAAGTGCCGAGGTCTGTAAACAGATTTTTTGATTCAAGGGACATCAGGTGGATATCCCTCATAAAATAACATTACAAATCTATAATAGTCTGTCAACCATAAACAAATTACTTTTGTGTATAGCTTATACCTTACAAAATTCAAAAATTTCCCCATAATAGTTATCTAAACATTTTTTGGCATTTATCTCCTCTGATTCTCCCTTAAACCCGCTTCCATCAGGTTTTCACTCTACACTACACTGATACGCCTCTACTGGTTCGCCATTATGAATGTTTCCTTCAAGTTGTCTGCCGTCCATTCCTTCTTCCCTCTACAAGCGCGCTGCTCCTCACATCAGGAGACAATAGGCAAAATAATGCAACACAAATAAGCTTAAGAAATGCCTCTCAGTAAGGCAAAAAGCTGAGAAAAGGGTCTTGGACAATGGAGTACAAATTGGGTGTGCTTTATAAAAAACATTTGGAGCGCTGGAGAGAAAAACCAAAAACCCAAACTCATTGCCTTCGTGAGTGGATTCTGACTCATAATGACCCTATAGGACAGAGTAGAACTGCCCCATAGGTTTTCCAAGGCTGAAATCCTCTAATTGAAATTTTTGGCTAAAAACAAATGTTCCAAAATTAACAGACTCTCTTTTCAGGTACTCTGTAAGTAAAAAGCAAACAAGCACAGGAAAAACGTAGATTTTGTTTTGATGTGTAATATATATCAAAGATACTACATCCATATCAAAAAATAGCAAGAGTTAAAACTCTTAGAATTTATTAACGGAAAAATTCCTTTTCTAAGTACCACACTGCTCTTTTCATTACTTTAATAGGGTTTCTGGCCAGAATCAATCCTAACTTGAGTTTGGCATCCAAGGCTCTAAGGATATCTGAGGACACTGTGAGGTCTTATTTTATAACACCTTACAACCCTGAAAATGGTGGTAACTAGGACATTAATAAGAATCTTTTCAACATGTTTTATTTCCTCTCTCTTTTTTTTAAGGTGTTTCTCAAAATGACACAAGTTTTGTTGTAAAGCGAAGTCAGAGTCAGGTGTTCAAGGCCAAAAGGAATGCTGCTTTGGTCAGGCAAGAAGGGAATTGGTTTGACTTTGCTCCAAGCAGGCAATTAAGGGATGATGAATTAGAATCCCCTCAAAGCAGGAACCCTATTACTCTCAGACATGTCATGCACTCTGAAGTGTAAAATGCCTGATCATAAATAATAATGTCACTAATTGTGTTGAAAAAAACTGAAAACAAATACTTCTGCTATACTTTGGTGGCATCATTGATTGAAAAAAATGAAGTCATCTTCTGAAATTTTCCCACTGTGTTTGTAAGCACATAATTCTGCTCCTTTGATACTAAAATTCAAGTGGAGGGACACGGAACTAATACTGGGATTGTCCAAAACTATAAAAATTGACTCCAAACATTATTATATTCTGAGATTTGGTTCAAAAAGTAACTTATTGAAAATTATATCAACTGCACTAATGTTTGAGTGATAACTGTATGAAACCTAGTTGAAGCTTGTACAAACATGGTAAGAATACAGATTATTGTGGGGTTTGATATTGTTATGGTTATAAGCAGCATACACAAGACAGTCCTGTTTAATGCTTACTTTCCCAGTGTAATAATTTTTTTGTTCTTGAAGACAACATAATGTAGTCAAGGGCTCAGTTATATCCAGCTATGTATTTACTGAGCAGCAGGAGCCCTGGTTGCTCAGTGGTTAAGAGCCTGGCTGCTAACCAAAAGGTTGGCAGTTCAAATCCACCAGCTGTCCTTGGAAACCCTATAAGATAGTTCTACTCTGTCCTATACGGTCTATATGAGTTGGAATCGACTTGATGGCAACAGGTTTGGTTTTTTTGGTATGTATTTACTGAGAAAAAGTAGAATGAAGATAGATAGATAGATAGGTAGATAGATATTATACATCAGGTTAGCTCTTGCAAGAACTCTTGCTTTAAGGAAACTGACCCAGGTGGGTGGTAAGAGGAACATTCTGAAACTTGGGAAGTTATGGGAAAGGGCAGGCTTGGGTTGGGAAAACAGCTGTAGACTCCTTGAGGCAACATTGGGAGTGCTGGCATATATATATATGTGTGTGTGTATGCGTGTGTGACTGGGTGGTGCAAATAGTTAATACACTTGGCTACTAACTGCATTCAGAGGTGCCTCAGAGGAAAGGCCTGGTGATCTACTTCCAAAAAATCATACATTGAAAACCATAGGGAGCAATTTTACTGTGACACACATGGGGTTGCCATGAGTAGGAATCAACTTGATGGCACTTCTTTTTGTTTTTATTCCGCTATGTGTACTAGCTATAAAATCACCAAAGGTGTACCATGGTATAGTAGAAAGAACACAGATTTTTTTTTTTTAAATTTATATATATTTTTATTGTACTTCAGGTGAAGGTTTACAGAACAAATAGTTTCTCATTAAACTGTCAGTACACATATTGTTTTATGACATTGGTTAACAACCCCACGACATGTCAACACAATCGCTTCTTGACCTTTTTTTTTTTTTTGGTGAAAATATACATAGCCAAAGATACACCATTTCAAAAATTTCTACATGCACAGTTCAGTGACATTGATTACGTTCTTCCAGTTGTCTTGCTATTCTCACTTTGGATGAAGGTTTACAGAACAAAATAGTTTCTCAATAAACTGTTAGTACAAATGTTGCCCTATGAAATGGTTAACAACCCCACCACATGTCAACACTGTCCTTACTCGACCTTAGATTCCCTATCACCAACTTTCGTGTCCTCTTCTGCCTTCTAGTCCTTGTCTCTGGACTGCTGTGCCTCATTAGTCCCATTTTGTGGGCTGTCCACTCCCCGGCTGAACGGTGACCTCAGAAGTGACTTCACCACTAAGCTAAAAGGGTGTCTGGGGGCCATACTCTTGGGGTTTCTCCAGTCCCTTTCAGGCCAATAAATCTGGTCTTTTTGTGTGTGTGTTAGAATTTTGTTCTACATCCTACTCCAGCTCTATCCAGAACCCTCTGTTGTGATCCCGGTCAGAGCAATCAGTGATGGTAGCCGGGCACCATCTAGCTGTACTGGACTCAGTCTGGTGGAGGCCTTGGTAGCGGTGGTCCATTAGTCCTTTGGACTAATCTTTTCCTTGTACCCTGTTCTCTTCATTCTCCTTTGCTCCCAAGGAGTATCTTAGATGACTGCTCACAGGCCTTTAAGACCCGAGACGCTACTCACCAAGGTAGAATGTAGAACACTGTCTTTATAAACTGTGTTATGCCAGTTGAGCTAGATGAAGAACACAAATTTTAATCATGATTTCAAAACTAAACTGGGATTCTCTTTCAGCCAACAACATATGTCTGATTCTGAGAATGCTACTTAAACTTTCTGAATGCTTTTTTCATCAGCCTTAAAATACAGATAACCCTAATAATTTCATGAGGTTATTTTGAAGATTTTATATATATATATATATATATAAAGCCTAGCACAATGTTTGGAATATAATTGTAACTTTTAATTATTATCATTATTGCTATATAAACGGAGCATTATAATACTCTGTGTGTGGCTTGTTTTGAGAATAGGAAATCATGTACATCCTGTACCTATCAAAGTGCCTAAAAAAGAGTAGGTGTCCTCTAAATGATAGCTATTAAGACTTAAGGAACAACTTTTACCTGCTGGGAGTAATTAATTTTGAAGTTTCCAGTCATGCCACATTTTTGAGAACATGCAATATTTCAGGCAGTGTGTTTGCCACTGCTGGGTAAATACAATGAATTCAGATATGGAATTGCCCTCAAGAAACACACAATACCATTGCATTTTATCTATTGTCATATGAACAAGTAACTATAACACTGTGCCATGAGCAAAGTGCTATAATAAAATGTTTAGAGATAGGAAAAGGGTTTTTGGAAGCTTGGGTATTATCTTTTCAGTTCATAAAAAAAAATTGTGGAATTCTGTAAATTAGTTTTAGTTAATAGTATTTGATGGTTAGGATTTTATGTTTTGTTTTTGCAATTTCCTTCTAGCATAATTAGAATGATTCATGGATTCTGGCAGTGTTTTCTGTTTACTAGTACACATACACCCAACCATATACAAAGACAGAGTAATCTATTGGCAAAACACATCTTCAGCTGTCTTTTGTTTGATTTGTATTTGTTTTTAGGCTTAAAATATAATTCAGTTTTAAGGTTTATTAAGGAGAAAAAATAAAATACTTTATAGCTTCACTTTTACCAGAAAGTGCATGTTGCCTTACAATATATTTAACATTTTAACATGTTAATGGCTACGTTTCTTCTGCCTCTTCTTATTGAAGTGCAAATATTTTTAGGGAACATTGTACATTGGAAGAAATAGTAGTAAAAGTAAAACCCAAGTACTTTACTGAAGGAGTCCTGTGTTGAAGACTCAGGTTGATGAGTAGAATAATATTGGATTTTTTTCCTCATGAGAAGCCAAGTACATTTATCAGATATCACATAAGTAGAATTAGGTGTGTGTTTTATCTCATTTTATATTCTAAACCATTTTTGTTACAAAGTGTAAGTGGTGGAAATATGACAGCTATACTAACTGAAGATGACAATAGGGTAAAGGACAAAGAAAAAGCCTTTTGTAATTTAATTTTAAAAGGTATCATTATTTATTTTCAGTTGGCATTCAATTTTCAATACATTCACTTTAAAATGCATTACCGTTTAGTTTTCAATATTATGTTAATTTTGAAATTGACTTAGCTTTTCTCAGAGTCACAGATATGAGACATATTAATGCACATGAGTTCCAAATGACAAATGGTGCTTGAAGTTTCCATGTCTGCTAATTCATTTTTGATTAGAACATAGATGTCTTGTGAAATATAAATGGCATTTGCCTAGCCAAACGGTCATCTGATTTGAACATATGATGGCATGCTTCACTGGTGTTTGAACTTTGGAGTCGTTTCAAATTTTATTGATAATAGTGCTTATACAGACCATGTTCCCTTACTCAGAATGAAAGAAACTGAGAGACTGTATTATCTGCTTCTCAGGGGCAGTGTTCCTTTAATCTTTTTCATTTACAGATAGTATTTAGAACTGACCTTTGCAATCAGAGGATGCTTTACACTGCTTACATTTTCAAAATCGAATTTAAATGGTCCAGATGGTACTGTGCAAAAGTATTCCAACTACATTGGTTGTCTTGGATCTTAATTTTCTGGCAAATGATTACAGCTATTAATGTTAATTAATAAAAAATAATAAAAGTCATTCATATAAACTTAGATTTTAGAAGTGGATTCTATTTACATCACTAACCATCTAAATCAGAATCAGCTTGAGACTGAAAAAAGAAATGGCAAAAAGATGTTGTACAACATATTTAATTAATTTTATTCCACAGATTATTCTGATGTACTTAAAAATGTCTCATACATTTTTGTTACTCTGTCTCTAATAAAAAATAAAGGAAAAACTTTTATTGGAAAGGTTTCCATAATCACATTCACTGAACTTCTTATTGTACTCTATTTTTTAATTTGTTACAAGTTCCTTGTTGAATGCTGTAGCGGCATCAAATCCATGATGCTGTGAATTCACCAAGATTTAGTGGGGTACCTGAAACAGGGTGGTGAGTACTCAGTGTCTTATAAAACCTGTATACAGAGGGAGTTCGATTCTTGTTCAAAGGAGACTATTATTTTAATACATACTTCAACTAGATAGCTACCATGTGTTATAGATTTACATAATCATAATTTTCATGTAATTTGATTTATGATAATATACTTAGAAGTTAATTTTAATTGAATATCTTTTTTTAATATGTATGAGCTGAAGAGAGAAATTATTTTGGCTTCTTAAAGTATATGAATAAACATGTATGAAAATCACATGTTTATAGAGATGTAAGAGTTTCCATGTTTTATTTATTAGAATTTGCTTCTGGTATTGTTCTTTTTGAGAATGAGGCAAAGATGTTTGTTTCTAACTTACCAGGGAAATGGCATCAAGATTTAACTCTGATCAAACGTAATACTTCCTATAAGATCTCTTAATAAAATACATTACAATAAAACACATAATTATTACTTCCGGCAAAAAGGCGCTATAGGCAAAAGCACCACACCGTCCCTCCACAGCAAAGATCTGAAAAACTAAGCCGAACAGATAAAACAGCAATCTTGAAACCCTAAAATATCAAATGAAGAGATAAAGAACTCAGCCAAGCACCAAATGGAGTGAGAAAACTGACAGAGAACAGAGAGCGAGGAGAGATTCATGTAGAGGCCCCCTACCAGCTAACGCAGTGCAGATCCACCATCTTGGACCCCTATCGGAGACCAGCAAGCAGGGGGTACGAGAAAGCAGCTTCACCGAGCTTCCAGCAGGAGACAAAACAACTGTTAATTTGAGATATACGCTTTCCCACCCCCCACCCTTCTTCACCCCGACTCAGCCTCCTCTGTTTCCGGCGGCCACAGTCTCTTGTCCAGGAAGCACTGGCTGCTTGGATTCCACACACCTGAATGGGCCTGCTCTCTGAGTGCCATTTCTAGGCTGCTGGTGTTGCTTTTTTCCGTTTCTTTTTATTTCTTCCTTACCTCTTACAACCTCCCCCTCCTTTTGCTCAAATACCTACCTCCGTGAGCCATCTTTGCTTCTTCCTGAGGGGCTGTGGAGCTCCGTCCAAGTGTGGAGCTGCTTCCCGGTCTGGGCTGCTGCGCTGGTGGGATCCTGGGGCTTTTTCTTACTTGTTTGTTTTGAATTGTTTGTTTGTTTTATTTTCCTTTTCTTGAGTTGGGAGCCCTTTCTGCCAGGAGGTGCTGCGTAGCAAGAAGACTATACCCTCAGCTTGCACAGACGTGCAGAGGGATCCCTGAGGGCAATTCTTTGTTCATTTTTTTTTCCTGTTTTTTGGAGGGCTTTTCTTGTTTTTTTATTTTTTTAAATTTGTTTTATTTTCTTTTCCCTCTTTTTCCCTTTTTGTCTTTCTTCATTACTCAGTTTCTCAACTGTCTATATCTTCCTTCTCTTTCTGTTCCCTGAATGCCTGGCATGGTATAACTCTAAGCCTTCTAGCCAGGCTGTACTGCAACACCTGAGAGTGACTTCCCCAGACTTCATAGCTACACTGGTGGGATCCCTGGGAACTTTGCGGTTCTTAAGTTTTCTGATTTTTATTTGTTCATTCTTTTCTTTTCTTTTCTTCCTCTTCCCCTTTCTGTTTTTTTCTGTTTCATAGTTTTTTATCTCTCCACTCAAACGGCAAAATCACTAGCATTCTTTTTTGTTTGTTTGTATGTTTTTAGCTCCTGTTCCTCTCTCCTCTCTCCCATATCCATCTTAGCTCCACACAGAACAATCTCCCCACTACATCCTGCCTACCTGTACTGTGCAATTAACATCACACCACCAAGCAGCACAGGCACGGCCTACTGGAACCTGCCCTGCACTGATTACCAACCCGCCCAGGTGGCTGTAGTAAGTGCCACAAACAACCCATCCCAGTAACTCCTCTTCAGCTAGACCTGCCCTCCTGTACCATATCTGAGTGACTGACCCAGCCAATTGGAGAAGGAGGTGAAAAGAATTGTGCCCACAGATGAGCAAACAACAAAGAACACACAATCCGCCTGCTCAGACATAGTCAAAAATTTTTTTTTTAAAAAGGGATGAAACAAACAAACCTACAATCAATAAATGAGAAAAATAACTACTGAATTCCCCGAAGACAGCAGACAATAACAAAACATTTACAAAAACATGACAGGATAGTTCCAGAGGGCATTCAAAATAAAACACTAGATGACTTTCCAGTGGAAGAAAAGGCACTAGAACTACCTGATAGGGAATTCAAATCTCTAATACTCAGAATTCTCCAAGAACTGAGGCAAAAAGCTGACAAACATGAGGAAAAAATAGACAAATTTATGGAAAATACAGACAAAAAAATTGGAAGAATTCAGGAAGTTGATGCAGGAACAAAATGCCAAAATAAATTCACAACTCGAAATTATACAAAAACAACAATTAGAAATCCAAAAGATAAACAACAAGATTTCAGAAATGGATGGTGTCATAGAAGGGTTGAGAAGTAGATTTGAAACTGTGGAAGACAGGATCAGTGGAACTGAAGACAAACACTTGGATACAACTCTGTTTCAGGAAAACTCATAAAAAAGAACAAAGAAAAATGAAGAAACCCTGAGAGTTATGTGGGATACAATCAAAAGCAAAAATTTGCTAGTGATTGGAATTCCAGAACAAGGGGAGAAAACAGGAAACAGAGAGAGGATTATTGAAGAACTTGTGACAGAAAACTTCCCCAATATCATGAAAGATGAAAAGCTGGCCATCCAAGAAGCTCAATGAACCACATCTAGGAGATACCCTAAAAGAAAGTCACCAAGGCATATCATAATCACACTCGCCAAAACCAAAGACAAAGAATCCTGAGAGCAGCTCTTGAAAAACAAGAAGTCACATACAGTAGAGAAACAGTAAGACTAAGCTCAGACTATTTGGCAGAAACCATGCAGGTAAGAAGGCAATGGGATGACATATATGAAATCTTGAAAGAAAAAAATTGCCAGCCAAGAATAATATATCCTGCAATACTCTAATTCAAATTTGATGGTGAAATTAGGTTATTTCCAGATAAACAGAAATTAAGGGAATATGTAAAAGCCAAACCAAACTTACAAGAATTATTAAAGGGAATTCTTAGATCTGAGAATGAACAACTTCAGCTCACAGGCAGAATTTAGGATGCAGGATCATACCATCCAGATACCAATCTAGGAAATGAACTCTCGAGGACTATCCAAAACCAAAAGAAATACAGCAGAGAAACAGAGCAGTTAATCAGTAACTGACAACAACATCAAAACAATAAAAGAGGGAATAAACGGCATAGGTATAGAACCTTCTAATGGAGAGGAAGGCAAGGTGATAACAAGTAATGGTAGACTGCTTCAAACCTAGAAAGATAAGGGTAAAATTCATGGTAACCACAAAGAAAGTTAACAAACATACTCATTAAAAAAAAAAGAAGAAAAACATGAAGTCTCAGCAAAAACAAAACCTACAAACACAAAAGAAATGAAAAAATATTCCACAAACAAAAGTAACTCAGCACAGGAGAGTAAGAAGAACAAAGAAAATATCAGCACAACAAAAATAACACTACAAAATGACAGCAACAACATCACATCTATCAATAATTACACTGAATGTAAATGGACTCAATGCACCCATAAAGAGAAGGAGACTGACAGAATGGTTTAGAAAACAAGATCCATCAATATGTTGTCTACAAGAGACACAACTTAGAAACAAAGATGTGAATTTATTAAAAGCCAAAGGTTGGAAAAAAATATATCAAGCTAACAACTACCAAAAAAGAGCAGGAGTAGCAATTCTAATCTCAGATAAAGCAGACTTTAAAACAAAATCCACCATAAAAGACAAAGGAGGACACCATATAATAATTAAGGGGATGATCCATCATGAAGACATAACCATAATAAACATCTACACACCCAATGACAGGGCTCCAAAATACATAAAAGAAACTCTAACAACACTGAAAGAGAAATTGACAGTTCCACAATAATAGTAGTCGACTTCAACACACCACTCTCAGTAAAGGACAGAACAACTAAGAAGAAACTCAGCAAAGATACAGAAGACCTAAGGGGCATAATCAGCCAACTTGACCTCATAGACATATATAGAACACTCCATCCAACAGATGCAAAATACACATTCTTCTCCAATGCACATGGAACGTTCTCCAGAATAGACCACATCTTAGGCCACAGAGCAATCCTCAACAAGATCCAAAATGCTGAGATAATTCAAAGTATCTTCTCTGACCACAATGCCATCAAGGTAGAAATTAACACTAGAAAGAGCAAGGAAAAAAAAAATAAACTACATGGAAACTGAATAATACCCTGCTTACATATCAGTGGGTAATAGAAAAAATCAGAGATGGAATTAAAAAATTCCTAGAATGAAATGAGAACGAGAACACATCATACCAAAACCTTTGGGACACAACAAAGGCAGTGCTCAGAGGAAAATTTATAGCAATAGATGCAAACATATCAAAAAAGAAGAAAGGGACAAAATCAAAACATTAACTACAGAACTCAAACAAATAGAAAGAGAACAGCCAAAAAAAAAAAAAAAACAAAAAACAGCCCACAACCACCAGAAGAAAAGAAATAGTAAAGATCAGAGCAGAAATCAATGAAACAGAGAACATAAAAACAATGGAAAGAATCAACAAAACCACAAGTTGGTTCTTAGAAAGAATCAACAAAATCGACAAACCACTGGCCAGACTGACAAAAGAAAAACAGGAGAGGACACAAATAACCCAAATAAGAAATGAAATGGAGGACATTACAACAGACCCAACTGAAATAAAAAGGAGTATAACAGAATATTACAAAAAACTATGCTCCAACAAATTTGAAAACCCTAGAGGAAATGGATAAATTTCTAGAAACACACGGCCTACCCAAATTACAACAAAGTGATGTTGAAAATCTGAACAGACCCATAACAAGAGAAGAGATTGAAAAGGTATTAAAAAAACCTCCCAACCAAAAAAAGCCCTGGCCCAGATGTCTTCACTGGAGAATTCTACAAAACATTTACAGAAAAGCTTGTACCAGTACTACTCAAGCTATTTCATAGCATAGAGGAGGAAGCAACACTTCCAAATTCATTCTATGAAGCCAGCATAATGCTGATACCAAAACCAGGCAAAGACATCACAAAAAAAGAAAATTACAGACCAATATCTCTCATGAATATAGATGCAAAAATTCTCAATAAAATTCTAGCCAATAGAATTCAGCATCATGTCAAAAAAATACACCAGAACCAAGTAGGATTCATACCAGGTATGCAAGGATGTTTCAATATTAGAAAATCAATCAACATAATCCACCACATAAATAAAAAGAAAGAAAAGAATCACATGATCATCTCAGTTGACCCAGGAAAGGCATTTGACAAAGTCCAACACCCATTCCTGATAAAAACTCTCAATAAATTAGGTATAGAAGGGAAATTTCTCAGCATAATAAAGGGCATCTATGCAAAATCAATGGCCAACATCATTCTTAACGGAGAGAGGCTGAAAACATTCCCCTTGAAAACAGGAACAAGACAAGGATGCGCTTTATTGCCACTCCTATTTAAGATTGTGCTGGAAGTTCTAGCTAGAACAATAAGGCAAGAAAAAGAAATAAAGGGCATCCAAATTGGTAATGAAGAAGTTAAACTGTCCCTTTTTGCAGATGATATGATACTATACATAGAAAACCCTAAAGACTCCACGAGAAATCTACTGGAACTAATTTAAAGATTCAGCAGAGTAGCAGGATACAAGATAAACATTCAAAAATCAGTTGGATTCCTATACACCAGTAAGGAGAATGATGAAAAGGAAATCAGGAAAACAATACCATTTTCAATAGCGCCTAAAAAGATAAAATATTAGGACTAAATCTGACCAGGGATGTGAAAGACCTATACAAAGAAAACTACAAAACACTACTGCATGAAACCCAAAGGGATCTACATAAATGGAAAAACATACCATGCTCATGGATAGGCAGACTCAACATGGTGAAAATGACAATTCTACCCAAAGCAATTTACAAATACAATGCAATCCTGATCCAAATACCAACAACACTCTTCAAAGAGATGGAAAAACTAATCATTAACTTTATATGGAAAGGGAAGAAGCCCCGAATAAGTAAAGCACTACTGAAGAAGAAGAATAAAGTTGGAGGACTCACACTACCTGACTTGAGAAACTACTATACAGCTACAATAGTCAAAACAGCCTGGTACTGGTACGGCGACAGATACATTGACCAATGGAACAGAATTGAGAACCCAGATGTAAATCCATCCACCTACGGTCACCTGATCTTTGACAAGGGCCCAAAATACATCAAATGGGAAAAGACAGTCTTTTTAACAAATGGTGCTGGCAAAACTGGATATCCATTTGCAAAAAAATGAAACAGGACCCATACCTCACGCCATATACAAAAACTACTTCCAAATGGATCAAAGACCTGAATATAAAGCCTAAAACTATTAAGTTCATAGAAGAAAAAATAGAGCCAACACTTCAGGCCTTAATACATAGCATTAACAGGATACAAACCATAACCATCAACACACAAAACCCAACAGATAAACTAGATAACTGGGATCTTCTAAAAATCAAACACCTATGCTCTTCAAAAGACTTCACCAAAACAGTAAAAAGAGAACCTACAGACTGGGAAAAAATTGTTGGACAGTACAAGTTAGACAAAGATCTAATCTCCATAATCTACAAGAAAATCCAGCACGTCTACAACAAAAAGACAAGTAATCCTATTAAAAAATGGGCAAAGGAAATGAACACACACTTCACCAAAGAAGACATTCAAGCGGCCAACAGACACACGAGGAAATGCTCACGATCACTATCCATTAGAGAAATGCAAATTAAAACCACAATGAGATACCATCTCACCCCACTGTTACTGGCATGAATCAAAAGCTCTGGAAATAACTAATGTTGGAGGGGCTGTGGGGAGATCGGAACTCTTATGCACTACTGGTGGGAATGAATGCAAAATGTTGCAACCATTTTGGAAAATGATATTGTGCTTCCTCAGAAAGCTAGAAATAGACATACCATTCGATCCAGCAGTCCCACTCCTAGGAATATATCCTAGAGAAATGAGTCGTCACTCGAATAGACATATGCACACCTATGTTCATGGCAGCATTGTTCACAATAGCAAAACGATGGAAACAACCTAGATGCCCATCAACAGATGAATGGATAAACAAACTAGGGTACATACACACAATGGAGTACTCTGCAACGAGAAAGAACAATGATGAATCTGTGAAGCATCTCATAACATGGATGAAACTGGAGGACATTATGCTGAGTGAAATAAGTCAATCACAAAAGGACAAATAGTGTATGAGATCTCTACTGTAAAAACGCATGAAACAGTTCACACACAAAAAGTAACAATCTTTGTTGGTTACCAGGGATGGGAGTGGTGGGGCGGGGGAAATACTAAATAGGGAATAGATAAGTAGTATCTTGGGTGAACGGTGAGGCAGTACACAATACAGGGGAAACTAGCACAACTTGTACAAGGAGAGGTCATGGAAGCTCCACAGACACATCCAAACTCCCTGAGGGACTGAATTGCTGGGCGGAGGGCTGTGGGGACCATGGTCTCAGGGAACATCTTGCTCAATTGGCATGACACAGTTTATAAAGACAATGTTCTACATTCTATGTTGGTGGCCTGTGGGTGGCCATCTAAGATACTCCACTGGTCTCACCCCTTCGGGAGCAAGGGAGAATGAAGAGAACAGGATACAAGGAAAAGATTAGTCTGAAGGACTAATGGTCCACAACTACCAAGGCCTCCACCGGACTGAGTCCAGTACAGCTAGATGGTGTCTGGCTACCACCACTGACTGCTCTGACCGGGATCACAACAGAGGGTTCTGGACAGAGCTGGAGAAGGATGTACAGCATAATTCTAACCCACAAAAAAGGCCAGATTTACTGGCCTAAAGGAGACTGGAGAAACCCCGAGAGTATGGCCCCCAGACACCCTTTTAGCTCAGTGGTAAAGTTATCTCTGAGGTTCACTGTTCAGCCTGGGAGTGGACAGCCTCGTAAAACCAAATGACACTAACAAGGTACAGGAGTCCAGTGATAAGGGCCAGAAGGCAGAAGGGGACAAGGAAGCTGGTGATAGGGAACCTAAGGTTGAGTAAGGATATTGTTGATCTGTTGTGAGATTGTTAACCATTGTCATAGGGCACCATGTGTAGTAACTGTTAAATAAGCAACTATTTTGTTCTGTAAGCCTTCATCTTAAGTGAGAATAGCAGCACAATTGGAAAAGCGTAGTCAATGTCACTGAACTGTGCATGTAGAAATTTTTGAAATGGTGTATCTTTGGCTATGTGTATTTTCACAAAAAAAAAGATTGAGAAGTCAGAGGGTTGACATGTTGTGGGGTTGTTAACCAATGTCATAAAATAATATGTGTACTACTGTTTCATGAAAAACTATTTGTTCTGTAAGCGTTCACCTGAAGTACAATAAAAATAGAAAAAAAAACCTACATAATTATTGAATAAATAATAAATTTTAAAAAGAGTCATATTTCTAAATTGCATGAACACGTCTATATATGAAAGCAAATTTTTTAAAAAGAACCATATTGTATAAAACAAGGAGGAAGAAAGAAGAAACCGGTTATTTTTCCAGAAAAAACCTTAGGGTTGAAGAAGTTGATAGCAGTAGCTTATTGTGGTTGTATCTGAAAGATAATTCTGATTCAGAAAAGTAAGACTGACTGATAGTTTTAGTACATATCATAGAAAAGGAGTTATTCTCAGTCTACTTTTCTGCATAGAATGAGATTTGATGTGACAGCTCATGTGTTACGGATTTTTTTTAGGTATAATAAGTATGAAATATTTGAATATTGACAACATTTGTTAATAAAAAATAGGACAGATAACTTGTCTATAAAACAAATCAAATCAAAATACATAGAGTTTTTACATTAGGCAAGCTCTGTTGAAGTTGGAAAGAGTCTAAGATGCAATATTAAAATTTTATCTTTGAATATTTTTTCAGGTTGGAAGATATATTATTATCAAATACATTCAAAGCACGCATTTTCTTGAAAACTAGACTATGAGATAAATTTAAAGTAGCTAAGACAAGAGTTCTTGATTTATGAGTGAATGCCAAAAAGTTGTTTCCCTTTAGGAAAAATTAGTCCAAACTCTGCAACTTTCATATCTACAATGTAATTAGTTTAATTTCCATTTGAAACTGTCAAACTTTGCTTCTTTGTCACACAAAAATCATGAAATGTGGGCAATAGATAAATAGCCTTGTTTCTGGCAAGAAAAGTTAAAGTTTGTGATTTCCAAACTAACTATAAATAACTCATTGATTCTAAACTTGCTACAATAATTAGAATGTGAAAATAAATTATAAACATGAGTATTCTCTTTCAAGCTTTCCAGAACATTTGTTATTTTACGTAATTTGACTGATAGATAAACTTTCAATACAGTCAACTTTGAGTGTTTAAAGAAAAATGTAGCAACCGTTTTCCAAGAGAATAAAACTAAAGAGCACAGTATTTCTTGGTACTAGATTTAAAACAAAAACAAAACACATAAACTTCAAGGTGAAATAGGAGATTTAATCTGTTTACTCTTTCCTTTGGACCCATCTGCTGATATTCTATGAGAATTTTGCGGTTCAGTTGATGCTAGAATCTATTTTTACTTTTTCTAACTCTCTTCATCAGAATCTGAGCTAAATGGCTGTAGAAATTATTTCATCCTCACAATGATCTATTATTTAAAACACAATGTACTAACCTAAGTGTTTTCGGTTTGTTTTATTTTTCTTCCATTTGTTTTTGTATTTTGGATAGAATACTGCAGATACAACTATTTCCATCTTATAAAAGTAAAACTGTCATGGGTAGGATGAGAGATTTTCCCAATGTTACATGAGGAACAAAGAATCTGGATAGAATCTTGGTCTCCAGATTCCTCCTATACCATGAAGAGTGACAAATGAAGCAAGATATGCTTTCTCACTCTGACAAGAGTACTGCAATTCTACATTAACCTACATGTTAGATATAAACAGAAAGCTAGAAAGAAAAATGCCACTCAAAATATTCATCTAAAAAGCATTAGAGTGCATCTATTCTCCATTAGCAATTGTACAGAAAGCATTTTGATGAAGGAAGATTTACGTTCTCTTTGAGGTCTTCTTTCTCAACATTATAGATAATAAAGTGCTTTGTTTGCAGATACTACACACTCTGAAAATCATGTTACTGGCTACATTACAAAATTCAATTAGGTAATTTTATTCTCTGCTGGACATCATTAGTTTCTACTGAATAAGCTTTCATATGTGCTGGTGTCTTCAAACACACACTTTTATGAATGCATATTGAAATACTTAACTAAAGTGTGTTACTTAATGTACTTTTAGTTGGAACTCTGCACATTAAAACCATATAAAGTTATTACCAGAACAGGAAAATACACATAATTTTTTATTATAGAGCTGGTTTCATCATCCAGGCGTATTACATTTGGTGTTGCTGAAAAAGATTTCAAATATTTTTCTTTTTGTGATTTTAAGATGCAGTGTGTACATTCAATGAATTATGTCAAAGCTTTCCCTCTCTACTATGCGACCTTGGACAAGTTACTAAAATGATATTCTTCTAATGCCTAGTTTTGGATGAAGCTTAATGTTGGTGGTCAATAAATGGCTCTCCATTGGCTAGAAAATAATACATCATACCTTTAAAATGTTGAGATACAAAGAGTAGTAAAACAACTATTATGATTTTAATATTTAGCCTCCAGAATATATTTAGTTTTAAGCTGGTTTCTGTGAGATGATCCAACATCAAAATCTCCACTTTAAATAAAGTTTAACTCCAATTTATTTTTGTGTTATGAACAACACATCTTTGTATACACAACAGTCAAAGAATTATAAAATTATAGAGCTAATACTCTGTATCCTAAAATCAGTGGACATATATCTGATGCCCTAACACTATTTGTTGGTGCAAATAATTCTATCTACCTTCTAGACCATAGTCCTTCTCACCTGCTTCTATTATGTCTTGTCTGGCCTCTCTGTATGTGACCTATTGACTGACTAACTTGTGTTGAGTATTCCTTGTCCTGGTCAACTCTGTCCCATTTCTGTTTTGGCTCAGAAACGATTAGTAAATTTGTACCATTTAAAAGCCATATTTCCCAATTCAGAAGTCAGGCAGCAATTCTCTATAAATCCCAAACACTTTATAAATGAGATGGAGTTAGATTGGGAATAGAGTTTGGTAATTTCTTGTCTTATAGTCTCAGCAAAAGCTGAGGAGAGTGGGTGCCAGTTCTAAACAGGATTTGCTAGGAGACCATGAAACCAGAAAACCTACCTCATCAACCCTAGCTGTTCTGGTCTTAATAGATGAGTAGGTTGAAGACTCCAGTAGTGAGAATTTCTTAGAAGTGAAAATTCTGTTCTATTGCTTTTCTTTCCCCTCTCCTTAGGAATGTTTGGGCGGTGGTGTTCTTCTTCCTCATATTAAATCATGTAATAAAGGTTGGAGGAGAGCAATATTCAGAAACATCCTTGGACAGTTTAGCATACATCTTCCGGAACTGGGAGAATAAAGGGAATGTTAGTCAACTTTTTTTTAAATCTCATGGCCTGAGAAAGGCTAGCTTGAGTGATCTGGCTGAGGATAGCAAAAACAAAGTACAGTGTGGAAGTTTCTCTTCCTGAGCAGGTTTGGGAAAAGGTTTTCTTGTGATTCAGATTTGAACTCAAAAGTGGATCCAAAAGGCCCTCCTGTAGAGGCAGAATTGGAGCCACTGTTTAGGGTACTACCATTGGTTTTCTGCACAGACGTCAAGGCTGGTGCTGAACTCCAGCATATGCTTGTCTTGTCATTGTGACGTGTCAGTGTGGAAAACATGTACCACTTTCTAATTTGAAACACAGTGTCTTAATGGACAATGATGTGTCTGAAGAAAGTGAGCTTAAATTTCCAGGAGCAAAAGGCTGACAGAGGAGTGCTACACATTGGATGTGGTTTCATCTGCGACCAGGGACCTTCAGGTGTGGAATAGCCTCAATTATATGGGGTCTCTAAAACAGAAAAAATGGGAGAGAGAGAGAGAGGTAGGGGTGGGATGAAGGGAGGGAGAGAGAGAGAAACGGAGGAAGAGAGAGAGGGAGGGAGATCTGTGAGAGAAAACCAACATTTGGAATTCTTGCCTTAGAAGATACCAACATTGGTTTACGGTAACATAAAGAAGCTGTATAAAGTTTGGTTCTTTACAATAATTCTCCCCCACCCTTTTTCCTGGACCCCACCCTGCAGTAGACCATAGCCATAGCTACAAATAAAGGATTATGTACCTCAGAAAACAAGAAGAACTGACCTCTACCTCCCCTTCCCCACTGTAAGCTTTTGGTCCAATTCAGTCTCCAGTTTCAGATGCAGTGAAGCTGGTGGTAGGGAGAGGTGAAGAGCATAGAGAAGCTTTGAATGAAATAAGCAAGTATCTTTTTGTTATAGATTGAACTGTGTCCCCCCAAAAAATATGTGTTGAAGATCTTAGCCCCTATACTTGTGGATGTAATCCCATTTAGGAACAGAATTTTCTTTGTTATATTAATGAGACCATATCAGTGTAAGGTGTGTTTTAAACCAATCACTTTTGAGGTATAAAAAGAGCAGAGTAGGCATAGAAACAGGCAAGCACAAATGGGGGAAGATTGATTCCACTCCACATGAATATTGCCAAGGACTCAAGGAATAGCAGCTAAAAAGAGACAAATACCTTTCCCCAGGGCAGACAAAGAGAAAGCCTTCCCCTAGAGCTGGCACCTTGATTTCATACTTCTAGCCTCCTAAACCGTGAGGAAATAAATTTCTGTTCATTAAAGCCACCCACTTGTGGTATTTGCGTTATAGCAGCTCTAAGAAACTAAGATGATTTTAGTTAGATTGAATTTTTTAATACCAGAAAAAGTAAGTGTAGTTGTTAACACACATAAATCATAGTGAAAGCTATGGAATCTGTCCAAGATTTTGTCCAGGAGTAAGAAAGAACAAGACCTCAGAATGAGTTCAAAGAAAATAAATGTGAGACAAAACAAAATTACTTTATATTCACATCCAGATAAATTCAGCAAGTAAATTTGGTCCACTGGCATAATTTCCAAAAGTTACTTCTTCTTTCTTCTAAAACTGATAATCCTCTTTTATTAGTTTGTGCTAAAAATTTTTTGGTTTCCTGAATAAACATGAATTAGTTTTTTTTTTTTAAACAGTCTTATTGAGATATAACTTACATACCATTCAATTCACCCAAGTAAATTGTATTATTCAATGATTTTTAGCATATTCACAGATGTGCACAACCATCACCACAGTCAATTTTAGAATATTTCCATCACCTGAAAAAGAAGCCCATACCCTTTAACTATCAACCCCTTATTCCCTGCTCTCCTGAAGTTGTAACAATCACTAATCTGCTTTCTAACTTTATAGATTACCCTATTCTGGACTTTCATATGAAAGGAATCATACAGTAGGTGGTATTTTGTGACTTACTGGCTTCTTTGACTTAGTATGTTTTCAAAGCTCATCCATGTTGCAGTGTGTGTCTGTATTTCATCCCCTTTTATGGTGGAATAATATTTCATTGTGGAGTCCTGGATGGTGCAAATGGTTAAGTGCTGGACTGCTAACTGAAAGGTGCCTCAAACACACTCAGAGACACCTCAGAAGTAAAACCTGGCAATCTGCTTCCAAAAGGTCACAGCCTTGAAAACCCTATGGAGCAGTTTTACTCCGCACATTTGGGGTCCTCGTGAGTTGAAATTAACTTGAAGGCAACTAACAACATTTCATTATATGCATATACCAAGGTAATTTATCCATTTGTCCATTGATGGACATTTGGCTTAATTCCTTGATGGACATTTTTGGGTTATTTCCTTCTTTTAGCTAGTATGAATAATGTTGTTATAAAGATTTTGGTACATGTTTCTGTGTGGAAATACGTTTCATTTTTCTTGAGTATAAACCTCAGAGGATCATATGGTAGCTATGTTTAATTGTTTGAGTAACTACCAGATAGTTTTTCAAAGCATCTGCACTATTTTACATTCTCATCACCAGAAAGGAGTCTCCACCTCTCAACAGCTTCCCTCAGGACTTAGGTTCAGTAACAGGAAGCTGGAGGCAAGATGAAAAACACTGAAGCCCAGCTCCTTCTAGGAAGAATGTCTCCTGACTGGGAGCTGGGGGAGAGGGAACTCTGAGTTCAGGGCTGCAGTAAACTTTGTGGAATCTCTACTTCACTGAGCTGGGAGGGGAAAGGGAAGGAGCAGTCTTGGTTCAAATACCACAGGATTTCACCTTTCTTACTGAATTTTTGTAGAGTTTCTTGAATAGATATTTCTTCATTGCTGTTTGCCTTTAGGATTATTTCTAGAGGATTCATTAATTTATTTTTTTATAAATGATTTTCACTAACTTCACTGAGGAACAGATCAGTGGAGCTCCTCACACGTCATGTCAGAAGTTGATCCATGAATTAGTTTTTGATGGCAACAGGTTTTTTTTGGTTTAACTCTCCAACCATTAAATCTACTAGATAATGGCTAATGACACACACAAAAAAAGCTACAATTTTTTTACTTGACATTCTATGAATTAGAATTCTCTATAAACTAGCCCTATTGCACATGTATGTTACAAGGATTGATTTCCTCAAAATGATGCTGTAACCTAAAAAGATTATTTTTATTAGATCATGATGATATAAGACAAACTATGTTCAGAATTAAGTGCTTTTTATTATATTATTTGAAGTTAGAAAATTCTTGTAAATTATGTGGTTATAATGATCATATTTTCCAAATCTCAAATCAGGAAATGTGGTATGACAAATGGTTTTTGAATTATAGCCAGTCCCTAGATTGCCCAAACATTGTTACTGGTTTAAAGTTTCTGGTTTAATGCCTTTGATCTAAAGAGCTGAAAAATAGAATATTTTTAAAAAATGTTGTGTACAAGGAATACATTTGAATTGTTATTGCTGTTAGGTGCTGTCAGGTTGGTTCCAACTTATAGGGACCCCACGTACAACAGAACGAAACACTGCCCAGACCAGCACCGTCCTCGCAATTGTTCTATGTTTGAGTTCATTGCTGCAGCCACTGTGTCAATCCATCTTTTTGAGGGTCTCCCTCTTCTTCGCTGACCCTCTACCTTATCAAGCATGATGTCCTTCTCCAAGACTGGTACCTCTGGATAACATTTCCAAAGTATGTGAGATGAAGTGTCTCCATCCTTGCTTCCAAGGAGCGCTCTGGTGGTGCTTCTTCCAACACAGACTTGTTGGTTCTTCTGGCAGTCCATTGTGTATTCAATATTCATTGCCAATGGAATAATTCAAGGGCATGAATTATGTAGAATAAATTGTTTTAAGCAGATGGCATGACACTGCCCATTAGTATCAAAATTTTATCTTCCTTTTCTTACTTCTACTTTTCTGAGATTTTTTTACCTGAGTAATTTTTAAGTAAAATCTCCTTCATTAGATATTACATTAACCAGTTTGTCTCTAGCCACACTGTTAGATGCAGAATCTGTCCGCCACGTTGCTCATCCAAAATTTTGTGACATGTAGACCAGTCCATGTATTCATGTTTCTAGTTTTTACTAAACCACAATTATTTAGAATTTGTATTTAAATTAAGTTCACTGGGTAGAGATCAGTAGTTTTTGTTTGTTTTATTTTTTGTTTGTTCTCTACGTGTATGTGTTTATTTTTTAATCACTTGCATTCAGAATATGTGTGTTCTATTCTCCTATTATTATATTCTAACCTAGAAAAGGATACTTTTAGGAGTAGTTTAGAACACTAGATCAAGCATTATCACAGCTCTTAATTATGTTTTGAAATTATTCCAAATGGTAGTATTCATCTAAGAATAAACCAAGCATAACAGTAAAAGAGGTGTGAAATAGTCATATAAACACTCCTAATACTAGTTCATTTTTCAGTTTACTAAGGACAACATTAACGAAAAGTAGCAGGTTTTTTTTTTTCAGTTTAAAATAATTACTTGGATAATCTAGCATTATATAAAATGACAAAAATTCATAGATACTGAAAATTGAAATTAATCTATATATTGATGCATTAGAAGGAAGCCAAACCTAATTTAGACTATGAATGACTGAGTAAGGTGTATAAAATGTTCTTAATTAGATATAGCTTGAGAATTCCAGAAAAGAAAAGGAAAAGCTCCAAAGAATAATGAACATTCTTACTTGACGGATATCTCCTACCATATTAAAAAAGTATCATTCAAAGATAAAATTCTGTTGTTTAATGGTTTCCTGCTTGGCTATATTCACTAATTCTATCAGAGGGTTTCTTATACGTTTTGTTTTAAGGTCTTGGTATTTAGGTTAATTGTCAGTCACTTTTATTATTGAACAACTTAACATTATATAATATTTATACCTTGCTTAAGGGGACTCAGTCACTAAACATAGCACTCCAATGATTTTTTTTTTAAAAAAAATTCTCAAATTTGACTTTTGAAGACATAAGTTAAAAGCACAAGATGAAAATTTAGTTTAGGTGTTGATAGGTCTCTTTCATCATGTAAAGACAAAATTCAAGTTACAGTTTAGATATAAGCCTAGATGATCTTGGTTATGATTTATTAATAAAAATGATCAATAGTTACTTAATCAAGAATTTATTAATCAACAACACCTTGGGTGCCTGTTAGAAGCAAAGAAAATTACTTCTGAAGGAATACAATTGAAACACAAAAATCACAAACTTAAAGTAGGCCTACAGAATAGGTTCTGAATAAGGTAAGTTAACAATTAAAACAAACAAAAATCTCTAGCTACCTAAAAAAACAAACCACCATAAGTAAAAATCATATCAACAAAACAATCACTATCTGTGCAAAGAGACCCACAAAGAGGGCATATGCTAAGATTTAAAATGTTTGCTTTAGTATGTTTAAATAAATAAAGGATATATTATTAATATGATGGGATTTCACTTTTACCTAGCATTTATCAAGCTGAAAAACACATCACTTGTACTCTAACAAGAAAAAAAAAAAAACTGTATAAACTATATATTCGTAACTTTTTTATTCCATAGAAGAGCTGAGATTGAATTTCCAGGTCAGAGAAGCCCAACCAAGGAGTTACAGGATGCATGGGAGGGATCTGCAGCTGTCATGTAAGCAAATAAGAAAAGATTAACTAGAATGTAGACACATTGTTAAAGGACAAATATAGGCTTTCCTAACAGTATAGAATCCTTAAGAATCCCAGACGCAAGGACATTTTCACTGCATTCTGTGGACCTCCACTTGGTGCTCAAAATAAAGCTTGAGCAAGGCAGGAGACTAGAGAAAACCTCTCATGGCTGGCCCAGGCACAGAGGAAGGAATCAATCATCTACCACTATAGGAAAGTCATAAAGTTTCTCCTCCGGAGACTGCATCCTTCTCTCATACTGAACAAAAACCTTAAGTTTCCTGGGAAGAAAGAGCAAATTCTGTCACCCTAAAGGCACAAGGTAGATAATCACAGTTGCTAGGGAATAGAAAGTAAAAAAGTCCTCTATCCTTGGGGAAAAGGCAGAAAAGAGTCCTGAGAATAGGATCGTGTATCAATGGGACTAACCTAACCAAACCTTTGCCATAGAGTCAATTCTGACTTATAGCAACTCTACAGGACAGAGTAGAATTTCCAAGGAGTAGCTGGTGGATTCAAACTGTCAACCTTTTTGTTAGCAACCAAGTTCTTAACCACTGCGCCATCACAGTTCCATCAATAGGACTAGAGGTCTCCTAACACTGTGGAAGAAGCAGGGAAATATCTCCTATACAAGACCCACCACAGATATAATGTGGAGATTTACTCTCATGGGGAGGATTGGCAGTAATGGAAAGAAAGCCCCACCCAAAGAACCCAGGCGTACAGGGCCTAAGATGGACACTGGATCGGGACAAAAGAGAACTAAACCACATCTCTCCCCTGTCCACCTGATCAGAAAGAAGTATGCAACAAGCAACAGTAGTCTACCCTGGGAGAAGGGCAAGAGTATGATAAGGGACACCTTTGTGTTGTAATTATACAAGGATTGCTGAAAGTTGAGGATGGAGCATTGAGAAAAATCCTCTTGTAGCCTAGTTCCCACCTTAAGCACAAGAAATCAACTGAGCAATTTGAAATCTGTGGTGCTCTAAAGGTAACCATATCAACGATAAACCTCCAATCCATATCAAATTCTAGCCAGGTAGATTCCCAAACAAACATTTGACAAAAGAAGAGGTACGTCCATTTCCAGGCATAAATACTAATTACCTCAGTATCTACTGTCCTTCACATGAGATACGGCATTCGATCAAAAATTATGCTATACACAATAAAGGAAAAAAAAAAATCTATGGTCAAGAGACAAAGTGACCAACAAAAGTAGACTCTAGGGTGAACTAAATTGTGAAATTTTTAGATATGGACTGCAAATAACTCTGATTAACATGCTAAAAGATCTAGTGGAAAAGGTGGACAGTTTGCATAAATATAAGGGGAATTTAAACAGGTAAACATAGGCAGCACAGAGCTAAAATCTTTGAAAAAATAGTCAATTTTGAATGCTAGTGTATTAGTTTCCTATTGCTACCACTAAAAAAATTATAAACTTAATGGCTTACATAACACAGCTTTATTAGCTCTCTGCTCTGTAGGTCAGAAGCCCAGCTTGGTACTCTGCTTAGAGTCTTACAAAGCCAAAATCAAGGTGAATGAGGCTACATTCTTTTCTAAAGGACCTGGGCGAAGAATCCACTTCCAATTTCATTCAGACTATTGGCCAAATTCAGTTCCTAGATGTTGTAGGACTGAGATTTTGGCCCCCTCCATCTTTAAGCAACTGCAAGTTGCAACAGATGCTTCTCATGCTTCAGATCTCTCTTCCTCTCTGCCACATCTCTTTTGCTCTGGCCAAAGAAAATTCTCTTAGTTTAAGGGCTTATATGGTTATATTAGGTCCACGTGGATAATCCAAGATAATCTCCTATAATAAGGTCTGTAACTTTAATTATACTTGCAAAGACCCTTTGTCATACAATGCGACGTATTCACAGGTTCCAGATGTTAGGCCATGGGCATGTTTGACTGACCATCCTACGTACTATAGCTAGTAATTAAAAAAAAAAAAATTACAAAAGGGAGCAATGCCTTTAATGGATTCATTAATTGATTTGATGTAGAGGACAAAACAATGGGCAAACATGATGATAAGTCAATAAAAATTCCCCAAACTGAAAAACAAAGAGAACAAAATAAATGGAAGAAAATAAAATATAACAGTCAAGACCTATGGAACAGTGTCAAACAGCCATAATACATATAATTGAGTTCCTAAAAAAGAGAAAGAATAGGGCAGAAAAATATTTGAAAATACAGTGGTCATAAGTTTTCAAAAATAATGAAAAGTATCAAACCACAGATATAAGAAACTCTGAGAAGCTACAGCAAGATAAATAATTTAAACAAGTAAATGGGCCAATCATATTTAAACTGGTGAAAAAATATTAAGAGAAAAGAGTTATACTACATACAGAGGTAAAATTAGAGTTACAGCTGACTTCTTATCAGAACTTATGCAAGCCAGAACACATTGTGGGAACATCTTCAAAAAGTACTATGATTAATAAAAACAAAACAAAGATAACTCTCAAGTCAGCATTATACACCCAGCAAATAATATATTTCAAAAAATCAAGACAAAATAAAGTCTTTCACAGGCAAACAAAAGCTGAGAGAATTTCTAGCAGATCTAACAGAAATGCTAAAAAAAGTTCTTCAAATTGTAGTAATTTGACACCTGTATTGGGTTGACTAATGTCTCCCCAAAATTCATGTTCATCTGGAACTACAGAATTTGACCTTATTTGAAAATAGAGTCTTTGCAGATGTAATTAGTCCAGTGAAGATGAGGTCATCCTGCTGAGGGCAGGCCCTGAATCCAGTAATCGGTGTATTTATAAGAGAAAGGGGAGGGAGAATCAGATACAGACACACACAAGGAGAAAGGCCATGTGCCAACAAAGGCAGAAATTGGAGTGATGCAGCTACAAACCAGGGAACCAAGGATCACTGGAAGTCACCAGAAAATAGGAAGCGGCAAGAAAAGGTTATTTCCTAAAATCTTCACAGGAAATATGACCCTGCTGATACATTTATTTCAGACTTCTAGTCTCCAGAAGTGTGAGAAGATAAATTTTGTTTGTTTCAAGCCAAGTTTTTGGTAATTTGTTATGGCAAACCTAGGAAACTAATATAATACTGGATAAAAACAAATTTGCCACAAAAAAAAAATGTAAATCTCCAGAAATTGTTAGATAAGAGAGTAAATATAAGATTTTTTTGTCTAAATTTAGTTGCTCTAACAGGTTTAACCCATTGATGGAAGGAAAGCATTAGCAGTACACCATTGTAAGTATCTTCATGAAAGGTCATAACACTTATGAAAAATTATGCACATAGTAACAGAGTGTAAAAATAAATTCTAGTATAGACACATGATTAAAATATGGCAGTGAAAAAGAATGAATTACTAATATATACATTACTATGTTTGTATCTCAAAAACATAAATTCATGAGAGAAACCTTAAGTTACAGAAGAGTATGTATAAACCTATTTCATTATGCACATTTTTGAAACAGGAAAATTAAACAATTTTCCCTTAAAAATAAAGACACATATGGTAAAGCTATAAAGATTAGGGGAAAAAAAAAGATTAATGACAAATTCAGGATAATGGTTACCTCAGAGGCTGGGGAAACTGGATAGGGAAAATTCAAAGAAGGGAATACAGAGACTTTAAGATCTTGGAAAGCCTCTATTTGAAACTGAGGGGTAAGCACATGGGTAATTATTACTATTCTTTATACTGTATAAAAGTTTTATATATACTTGTAGTATGTAGAATATTTTGAGGTACACATATATATATATATATATATATATATATATATATATATATATATATATATATATATAAACCCATTGCTGACGAGTGGATTCTGACCCATAGTGACCCTATAGGACAGATTAGAGTCACCGCATAAGTTTTCCAAGCAGTGACTGGTGGATAGGAAATGCTGACCGTTTGGTTAGCAGCCGAGCTCTTAACTACTGAGCCACCAAGGCTCTCTCTCTCTCTCTCTCTCTCTCTATATATATATATATATATAGGAATTGACTTGACAGCAAAGAGTTTATTAACGAGTTTTATATCTATATCTACACAGGCCGATATCTTTGTGCCCACAGTGCCTATAATCCCATCAGTAACAATGTATTTCTAGCTCATTTACATAGATACCCTCTTTAACATGCAAACAGAGGAGAGAGGGGAGGCATTAAATTTTTTATTTTGCTGAGTGAGTAAATTTATCTTAGTATTTCTCAAAATGTGTCTCCTGGATTACCAGAAAGATTGTGAGGAAAAAGCCATTAGCAAAACACCAACAAACAGAGCATAGGATTTGTGTAGTAAAATATGTGTAATATATTATAGAATATTAGAAGATTTTGGCAACTCCTTAAATAAAAATATTTTTAATATCTGTCTTTTCCAAACCTTTGTGTAATAAATTAATCTTCATATATGGCATGCTGCCTTCCTTGAAAGGCTTTCTTTTTCTTTTAATTATGTTTGTGCTTCCAGACCAATCCCGAGTACATGGGTCTGTGAGGGTAGATGCAGCCCAGTTTCTACGTGTACACCGGCGGTCTGTTTAGCCTCACTCTTGCTCTGAACAAACGCAAAGTGTCTTTACTAAAGACAGCCTGCAGAGATTTGCCCCAGGTGGTAGTCACGACTAATGGGCATCTGCGTTACTAGCCTACTATCCTATCTCTTAATTAATTTTGTCTGTTTATGGTTCAGTAATTAAACAAATTTTTATAAGTAACTAAAATATAAAAGCCAAAAAGCCCATTTCCACAGCTGGCAGTCTGATACATCAGAGGTTTAATTGCTAAAATTCTCTGTGGGGGCCAAATTCTTTTTATCCTTTGCCTAACAATTACAAATGAGTGGGTGCGTAAAAGTGGCACTTTGGGTGCTATTAGAATTCTTTTATGACTGTTTTTTCCCCAAATAAATATCTGTGTTGGAGTGCCTGAGTTACAGGAGAATGAATTGGGATAACCTGTCTTTTAAAAGCCAGGATGAATCTTTAAAGCAGTGATACTTTCTGCCACTAAAGAGGTTTATATCATAAGAACTAATCGGGATACCTTCTCCAGAGAGTTACTGGATAAAGAAAGATTGCATTCCAGTCTCTGTCAAATTCATAGATAATAGAGCATCTTTCTATAAGTTGTTTCACTCTACCATGAATTAAAATCTTCTGTGGTTCCCTTTCTCTCACCTTAACTAAGGACCTGGAAGCTAACACACTGCCACATCGTTGGGACACACACTGAGACACATCCCCCTATCTCTATACAAAGTCTTGCAACCTCTTTCCAAATTTAAACCCTGTTTCTAGCACCACTGAATTTTTATTCTCATTTTGTCACTCCTTAAACTTAGAAAAAGACCATCACTTTTATTTGCATGGAATTTAAACAGAAAAAAGAAAAATATTTTGCTGTATGGACAAGAATAGATACCATTTGTCTCTTTACTATTCTGAGTGGAGTATTTTAAATGGGGCTTCAGTTTTTCTTTAAATTTGTTTTAAATTATATATTTTTCTGATTATTAAAGTGATAAATCTTTAGTTTAAAAAATTGGGAAGATAAATATGAAAAAAAAGTTATTCTAAACCCTCTGGTATACTGGATTATTTCTTAACAAATATTTACTTCTCTCTTCCTTGGGGTAGAGTATACCTCTCTGTCCCACTGGCTTGGTCATGACATTTCATTTGGCCTATGGGATGTGGGAAGAGGTGGTGTATCTGAATGGGGGCAATTAAGAGCAAAGGCTTTAAAAGACTCATCTCTCGCACTATTGATGTTCATCATGTTAGTGACACGGTCATACCTCAGGTAGGCCTGCTCCCTCAGACTGGTCCCAGAACGAGAGACATATTAAACAGACCTGCACAAAACCCTCAAGCTAATTTGACCCTATATGACCTCTTCTTGAGCCCCAAATAAATGATTCTTACAAATCTTTGAGATTTTTAGATTATCTGTTACACTGCAAATGTTGACACATACACCCACCTTTCAATGGAGATTTAAGATTACTCACATACACACCCACACACACAGAGATTCTGGCATATTTTCTCCCAGTCATTATCCCTTTGTCTCTCTAGGTATGTATATAGGTTATGTTTACAAGTATGTATAGGGTATATATACATACAAACACACACACACACACATTCACACATACATACATACATACATACTGTTTGTGTGTGTTTATTTACACACACATTTATATAAATAAATACATATTTATATAAATTTACACAGTAAATCACATACGTATACATACATACATAGATTCCAAATAGATGTCTTCTAGGGTGGCCAATAAATACATTCCAGGTTGCCTGGGACTCCTCTGATTTTAACACTAACGGTTCCATATCCCAGGAAGCTCCTTAGCTTCAGACAAGCTAGGACTGTATAAAACTACCTCTTACTATTATTATTTTTTTCTTTTTCTTTTTAAACCTGCTTTTCTCATTTAGTAAATCTCGAGTAGAAACCTTCCACAGTCATTGCATGCTCCTCTCAGTGTGTAGTAACTACATAGTACCCCATCATATGCATACAACAAACAAATAATTTAACAAATCATAGATTGTTGGATAGTTAAGTTCTTTTTAATTACTATTTTATTTTAAATTAAAAATATTTCTTTATAATACTTAATCTGGTGTGTGTGTGTGTGTGTGTGTTTCTTATTTTATCCTAATTATTCAAGACACAACATTTTATAATTTGGGAGGTTAATTCACTTCAATAGCTTAATTTTAAAATATTTTTAGTAGAAAACAAATGTTTTGAAGCAATAACATAGCTTTAATTCATAATATAATTTTAATAAGTATATGCATGGCAAATATAATCCATAAGTATCACTTACTGGGGTCTTAGCTTAGTAGACAATGAACCATGTGTTCTTTGATATCCTATTTGGTTGTGTAAGTCTTACTATTTACCCTCGTTTGACTTTCAAAGTAAGTGTAGAAATAAAATATATACACATGAAAAATAAATTTACAATACTGTCATGGATCGAACTATGTCCCCCAAAAAATGTGTGTGTCAATTTGGCCCGGCCATGATTCCTGGTATTCTGTGGTTTTCCTATAAATTGTAAATCCTGCCTCTATGATGTTAATGAAGGAGGATGGGCGGCGGTTGTGTTAGTAAGGCAGGACTCAGTCTACAAGATTGGATTGTATCCTGAGGCAATGTCTTGAGATATAAAAGACAGAAGTGAGCAGTGAGACAGGGGGACCTCATACCATCCAGAAAGCAGTGCCAGGAGCAGAACGCATCCTTTGGACAGGGGTCCCTGTGCTGAGAAGCTCCTAGTCTGGGGGGAACACTGATGAGAAGGTGGACTGAGAGAGAGAAAGTCTTCCCCTGTAGCTGACACCTGAATTTAGACTTTTACCCTACTTTGACTGTAAGGAAATAAACTTCTGTTTGTTAAAACCATCCAATTGTGGTATTTCTGTTATAGCAGCACTAGATGACTAAGACAAATATTAATAATAGAGAATATGTCAAAGTATGATAGCAACATTAAGTGCTACATGGTTTTGAAGAAGTAAACAAAATACGTTTTGTGGTCAAGGAAGGCTTAATCAAGAAGATAGGACAGGAAGCTAAAGGAAAATTAGACATTATATGTGGAACTTACTATCGTTTCTTAAAATTAATTATATGGTGCAAAATGAAACTCCGGGCAAAATGGTGCTCTAGGCAGAAGCACCACGCTTTCCCTCAACAGCAAAGATCCAAAAAACTAAGCCAAACAGAGAAAACAGCAATCCTGAAACCCTAAAACATCAAATGAAGAGATAAAGAACTCAGCCAAGCACCAAATGGAGTGAGAAAACTAACAGAGAATGGAGAGGGAGGAGAGATTCATGCAGAGGTCCCCTATCAGCTAACGCAGCACGGATCCACCACCTTGGACTCCTATCGGAGACCAGCAAATAAAGGGAACGAGAAAGCAGCTTCACGGAGCTTCCAGTAGGAGACAAAACAACAGGTAATTCACTATATACGCTTTCCCACCCCCCACTCTTCTTCACCTCCACTCGGCCTCCTCTGCTTCAAGCAGCCACAGTCTCTTGTCTGGGAAGCACCGGCTGCTTGGATTCTACCCGCCCACACTGGCTGGCTCTCTGAGTGCCATTTGTTGGCTGCTGGTGTTGCTTTTTTTTTTTTTTTTTTTTGCTTCTTTTGATTTCTTGCTTACCTCTCACCACCTCCCCTTCCCTTTGCTCAAATATCTGGCTCCGTGCACCATCTTTACTTCTTCCTGAGGGGCTGCAGGGTTACATTCGAGTGCAGCTCTGCTTTCCGGTCTGGGCTACCATGCTGGTGGGATCCCAGGGCTTTTGTTTGTTTATTTTGAATCGTTTGTATACTTTCTTTTCCTTTTTCTTGAGTTGGGAGCCCGTTCTGGCTGGGTGGTGCTGCGTGGCTTGGAACCGCCCCCTCAGCTTGCACAGACAAGCAGAGGGATCCCTGAGAGCATTTCTTTTCTCAAGGGTTTTTTTTTTTTTTTTTCTGTTTTTTTGGAGGATTTTCTTTTTCCTTTTTTTAAAAATTTGTTTTCTTTTCCATCTTTTTCATTTTTTGTCTTTCTTCATTACTCAGATTCTCTTCCCTCTATACCTTCCTTCTCTTTCTGTTCCCTGAACACCTGGTGCTGAATACCTCTACGCTTTCTAGAAAGGCTGTACTGCAACACCTGAGAATAACTTCCCTAGACCTCATAGCCAAACCGGTGGGATCCCTGGGAGCTTTGCTGTTCTTTTTCCTTTCTGATATTTATTTATTCATTCTTTTCTTCCTCTTCCCTTTTTTTTTTTTCTCCATTTCATAGTCTCTCATCTCTCCACTCCAATAGCAAGCTCCCCTAGCACTCCTTTTTGTTTGTTTGTATGTTTTTGGCTCCTGTTTCTCTCTCCTCTCTCCCATATCAATCTGAGCTCTACACTTAACAATCTCTGCCCTACATCTGGCTTACCTGCACCATGCACTTCACATCACACCACCAAGCAGCACAGACACGGTGTACTGGAACCTGCCCTGCACTGATTACTGACCCATCCTGGTGGCTGTAGTGAGTGCCACCAACAACCTGTCCCAGTAACTCCTCTTCAGCTAGACCTCCCCTGCTTTACCATAACTGAGCAACTGACCCTGCCAATGGGAGAAGAAGATGAAAACAATCATGCCCAGAGACAAGCAAACAACAAAGAACACACAGCATGCCTTCTCAGACATAGCCAAATTGAAAAAAAAAGGACGGAACAAACAAACCTACAATCAATAAACAAGAAAAAAAACTACTGAATGCCCTGAAGACAGCTGACAATATCAAAACATTTACAAAAACAAGACAGGATTGTTCCAGTAGGTGTCCAAAACAAAACACCAGATGACTTTCCAGTGGAATAAAAGGCACTAGAACTACCTGATAGAAATTCAAATCTCTAATACTCAGAATTCTCCAAGAGCTGAAGCAAAAACCAGAAAAAAATCAGGAAAAAATAGACAAATTCATGGAAAAGGCAGATAAATTCATGGAAAATATCGACAAAAAATTGGAAGAATTCAGGAAAATAATGCAGGAACAAAATGCCAAAATAAATTCACAACAAGAAATTATATGAAAACAACAATTAGAAATCCAGAAGATAAACAGCAAGATTTCAGAAATGGACAGTGTCATAGAAGGGCTGAGGGACAGATTTGAAACCGTGGAAGACAGCGTCAGTGGAATTGAAGACAAACATCTGGATACAACTGTGTTTGAGGAAAACTCAGAAAAAAGAACAAAGAAAAATAAAGAGTTATGTAGGATTCAATCAAAAGCAAAAATTTATGAGTGATTGGAGTTCGAGAACAGGGGGAGAAAACAGAAAACACAGAGAGGATCATTGAAGAACTGCTGAAAGAAAACTTCCACAAAATCATGAAAGATGAAAAGCTGACCATCCAAGAAGCTCAACAAACCCCATATAATATAGATCCCAAAAGAAAATCACTAAGGCATATCATAATCACACTTGCCAAAACCAAAGACAAGCAAAGAATCCTGAGAACAGCTCGTGAAAAACAAGAAGTCACATACAGAGGAGAAACAATTAGACTAAGCTCAGATTATTCGGCAGAAACCATGCAGACAAGAAGGCAATGCGATGACATATATAAAACCTTGAAAGACAAAAATTGCTAGCCAAGAGTAATATATCCTGCAAAACTCTCATTCAAATATGATGATGAAATTAAAACATTTCCAGATAAACAGAAATTAAGGGAATATGTAAAAACCAAACTAAACTTACAAGAATTATCAAAGGGAGTTCTTCGATCTGAAAACAAACAACTTCAGCTCACAGGCAAAGTCTAGGATGCAGGATCGTACCATCCAGATACCAATCTACGAAATGAACTCTCAAGGACTATCCAAAACCAAAATAAATACAACGGGGAATCAGAGCAGTTAATCAGTAAATGACAACAACATCAGAATAATAAAAGAGGGAATAAATGGTGCAGGTATAGAATCTTTTAATGGAGAGGAAGGCAAGACGATACCAAGTAATAACAGACTGCTTCAAATTCAGAAAGATAAGGGTAAATTTCATGGTAACCAAAAGAAAGTTAACAAACATACTAATAAAAATAAAGAGGAAAACATAAAGTCTCAGGAAAACAAAACCTACAAAAACAAAAGAAACGAAAAAAAAAAAAAATCCACAAACAAAAGTAAATCAGCACAGGAGAGTAAAAAGCACAAAGAAAACTTCAACACCACAAAAAAAGGCACTACAAAATGACAGCAACAAACTCACATCTATCAATAATTACACTTAAAGTAAATGGACTCAATGCACCCATAAAGAGATGGAGAGTGGCAGAATGGATAAGAAAACAGGATCCATCAATTTGCTGTCTACAAGAGACACACCTTAGAAACAAAGATGTGAATTTATTAAAACTCAAAGGTTGGAAAAAAATATATCAAGCTAACAACTACCAAAAAAGAGCAGGAGTGGCAATTCTAATCTCAGATAAAATAGATTTTAAAACAAAATCCACCATAAAAGATAAAGGAGGACACCATATAATGATTAAGGGGATGATCCAACATGAAAACATAACCATAATAAACATCTACGCACCCAATGACAAGGCTCCAAAATACATAAAAGAAACTCTAACAACACTGAAAAGAGAAATTGACAGTTCCACAATAATAGTAGAAGACTTCAACACACCACTCTCAGTAAAGGACAGAACAACTAAGAAGAAACTCAGCAAAGATACAGAAGACCTAAGGGGCACAATCAGCCAACTTGACCTCATAGACATATATAGAACACTCCACCCAACCGCTGCAAAGTACACATTCTTTTCCAATGCACATGGAACGTTCTCCAGAATAGACCACATCTTAGGCCACAGAGCAATCCTCAACAAGATCCAAAACGTTGAGTTAATTCACAGTATCTTCTCTGACCACAATGCCATCAAGGTAGAAATTAACAATAGAAAGAGCAAGGAAAAAAAACCAATTACATGGAAACCAAATAATACCCTGCTTACACATCACTGGGTAATACAAGAAATCGGAGATGGAATCAAAAAATTCCTAATCAAATGAGAATGAAAACACATCATACCAAAACCTTTGGGACACAACAAAGGCAGTCCTCAGAGGACAATTTATAGCAATAGATGCACACATCAAAAAAGAAGAAAGGGACACAACGAAAACATTAACTACACAACTCCAACAAATAGAAAGAGAACAGCAGAAAAAGCCCACGGCCACCAGAAGAAAGGAAATAGTAAAGATCAGAGCAGAAATAAATTAAATAGAGAACAGAAAAAAAATAGAAAGAATCAACAAAACCACAAGTTGGTTCTTTGAAAGAATCAACAAAATCAACAAACCACTGGCCAGACTGACAAAAGAAGAACAGGAGAGGATGCAAATAACCCAAATAAGAAATGAAATGGAGGACATTAAAACAGACCCAACTGAAATAAAAAGGATCATAACAGAATATTATGAAAAACTATGCTCCAACAAATTTGAAAACCTAGAGGAAATGGATGAATTTCTAGAAATACACTACCTACCCAAACTACAAGAAAGTGATGTTGAAAATCTGAACAGAGCCATACTAAGAGATTGAAAAGGTATTTAAAAAAATCCCAATAAATAAAAGCTCTGGCCCAGAGGGCTTCACTGGAGAATTCTGCCAAACATTCACAGAAGAGCCTGTACCAGTACTACTCAAGCTATTTCAGAGCATAGAAAAGGAAGCAACAATTCTGAATTAATTCTATGAAGCCAGCATAATGTTGATACCAAAACGAGGTAAAGACGCCACAAAAAAGAAAATTACAGACTAATATGTCTCATGAATATAGATGCAAAAATTGTCAATTTTAGCCAATAGAATTCAGCATCATATCGAAAAAATAATACACCAGGACCAAGTAGGATTCATACCAGGTATGCAAAGATGGTTCAACATTAGAAAATCAATCCACATAATCCACCACATAAATAAAAGGAACGAAAAGAATCACATGATCATCTCAATTGATGCAGAAAAGGAATTCGACAAAATCCAACACCCATTCCTGATATAAACTCTCAGTAAAATAGGTATAGAAGGGAAATTTCTCAGCCTAATAAAGGGCATCTATGCAAAACCAATGGCCAACATCATTCTTAATGGAGAAAGGATGAAAACATTACCCTTGAGAACAGGAAGAAGACAAGGATGCCCTTTATCACCACTCCTATTTAACATTGTGCTGGAAGTTCTAGCTAGAGCAATAAGGCAAGAGAAAGAAATAAAGGGTATCCAAATTGGTAATGAAGAAGTTAAACTGTCCGTTTCTGCAGATGATATGATACTATACATAGAAAACCCTAAAGACTCCATGAGAAATCTACTGGAAGTAATAGAAAGATTCAGCAGAGTAGCAGGATACAAGATAAACATTCAAAAATCAGTTGGATTCCTATACACCAGTAAAGAGAATGATGAAAACGAAATCTGGAAATCAACACCATTTTCAATAGCCCCTAAAAAGATAAAATACTTAGGAATAAATCTGACCAGGAATGTAAAAGACCTATACAAAGAAAACTACAAAACACTGCTGCACAAAACCCAAAGGGATCTAAATAAATGGAAAAACATACCACGCTCATGCATAGGCAGACTCAGCATGGTGAAAATGGCAATTCTACCCAAAGCAATTTACAAATACAATGCAATCCCAATCCGAATACCAGCAACATTCTTCAAAGAGATGGAAAAACTAATCATTAACTTTATATAGAAAGGGAAGTAGCCCCGAATAAGTAAAGCACTACTGAAGAAGAAGAATAAAGTTGGAGGACTCACACTACCTGACTTGAGGACCTACTATACAGCTACAGTACTCAAAACAGCCTGGTACTGGTACAACAACAGAGACATTGACCAATGGAACAGAATTGAGAACCCAGATGTAAATCCATCCACCTACCGTAACGTGATTTTCAACAAGGGCCCAAAGTCCATCAAATGGGGAAAAGACAGTCTTCTTAACAAATGGTTCTGGCAAAACTGCATATCCATTTGCAGAAAAATGAAACAGGACCCATACCTCACACCGTATACAAAAACTACTTCAAAATGGATCAAAGACCTGAATATAAAGCCTAAAACTATAAAGTTCATAGAAGAAAAAATAGTACCAACACTTCAGGCCTTAATACACGGCATTAACAGGATACAAACCATAAACATCAACACACAAAACCCAACAGATAAACTAGATAAGTGGGATCTTCTAAAAATCAAACACCTATGCTCTTCAAAAGACTTCACCAAAAGAGTCAAAAGAGAACCTACAGACTGGGAAAAAATTTTTGGACAGTACAAGTCAGACAAAGATCTAATCTCCATAATCTACAAGAAAATCCAACACCTCTACAACAAAAAGACAAACAGTCCTATCAAAAATGGGCAAAGGAAATGAACAGACACTTCACCAAAGAAGACATTCAAGCGGCCAACAGACACATGAGGAAATGCTCGCGTTCACTAGCCATTAGAGAAATTCAAATTAAAACCACAATGAGATACCATCTCACCCGGGCATTACTGGCACGAATCAAAAATACTGGAAATAACTAATGTTGGAGGGGCTGTGGGGAGATCGGAACTCTTATGCACTACTGGTGGGAATGCAAAATGTTGCAACCATTTTGGAAAATGATATTGTGCTTCCTCAGAAAGCTAGAAATAGACATACCATTCGATCCAGCAGTCCCACTCCTAGGAATATATCCTAGAGAAATGAGTCGTCACTCGAATAGACATATGCACACCTATGTTCATGGCAGCATTGTTCACAATAGCAAAACGATGGAAACAACCTAGATGCCCATCAACAGATGAATGGATAAACAAACTAGGGTACATACACACAATGGAGTACTATGCAACGAGAAAGAACAACAATGAGTCTGTGAAGCATCTCACTACATGGATGAAACTGGAGGACATTATGCTGAGTGAAATAAGTCAATCACAAAAGGACAAATATTGTATGAGACCTCTATTGTAAAAACCCATGAAAAAGTTCACATGCAAAATGCAACAGTCCTTGTTGGTTACCAGGGATGGGAGGGGAGGGGGGGAAAATACTAAATAGGCAATAGATAAGTGGTATCTTGGGTGAAAGGTGAGAAAATACACAATACAAGGGAAACTAACACAACCTGCACAAGGAAAGGTCATGGAGGCCCCATGGATACATCCAACTCACCGAGGGACTGATTTGCTGGACAGAGGGCTCTGGGGACCATGGTCTCAGGGAACATCTAGCTCAATTGGCATGACACTACTTATAAAGATAATGCTCTACATTCTACCTTGGTGAGTAGTGTCTGGGGTCTTAAAAGCCTGTGAGCGGCCATCTAAGATACTCCACTGGTCTCATCCCTTCGGGAGCAAGGGAGAATGAAGAGAAAAGGATACAACAAAAAGATTAGTCTGAAGGACTAATTGTCCAAAGCTATGAAGACCTCCACCGGACTGAGTCCAGTACGGCTAGATGGTGCTCGGCTACCACCGCTGACTGCTCTGACCAGGATCACAACAGAGGGTTCTGCTCAGAGCTGGAGAAGGATGTAGAGCATAATTCTAACTCACAAAAAAAAAAAGACCAGATTTACTGGCCTAAAGGAGACTGGAGAAACCTCAAGAGTATGGCCCCCAGACACCCTTTCAGCTCAGAGGTGAAGTTACCTTAGAGGTTCACTGTTCAGCCTGGGAGTGGACAGCCCAGTAAAACTAAATGAGACTAACGAGGTACAGGAGTCCAGTGACAAGGGCCAGAAGGCAGAGGGGGAGTAGGAAGCTGATGATAGGGAACACAACGTTGAGTAAGGATACTGTTGATGTGTTGTGAGATTGTTAACCATTGTTATAGGGCAACATTTGTAGTAACTGTTAAATGGGAGGCTATTTTGTCCTATAAGCCTTCATCTTGGGTGAGAATGGCAGCACAATTGGAAGAGCATAGTCAATGTCACTTAAATGTGTACGTAAAAAGTTTTGAAATGGTGTATCTTTGGCTATGTGTATTTTCACCAAAAAAAAAAAAAAAAAAGCTGAGAATTCAGAGGGTTAAAATGTTGTGGGTTTGTTAACCAATGTCATAGAACAGCATGTGTACTACTGTTACATGAGAAACTGTTTGTTCTGTAAGCCTTCACCTGAAGTACAATAAAATATTAAAAAAAAAAATAGTTCAAGACGTGAGGGGGTTGACATGTTGTGGTATTGTTAACCAATGTCATAAAACAATATGTGTACTACCGTTTCATGAGAAACTATTTGTTCTTTGTTCTGTAAACCTTCACCTGAAGTACAAAAAAAAAAGGTTAAAAGATCAAAAGAATTAATTTTATGGTGCAAAATGATAGAAGTCTAAAATACAAGTGTAGTTACGCACTGTAGTCAAAGGCTGGAGTCTTTTAAGGAGAAACTCATGTGGATGAAACAATTGGGGAATCTCTGTGAGAGAGAAGGCATCTGAGTTGAATTTCAAAGCCTTTGTCAGACCTGGTGAATAAGCATTTCTTTGTCTAAGAAGTGCAGCAATAAATTATTAACTAAAAATGCAGTGATGTTGTTTAAGAAATATTTTGTGCAAATATCCTGACAAATAAATAATTTTACTTTAAAAACAGACAGTTAGAAAATGTCAATTGTAGAGTTAAGAGATTCACATTCAAAACATAATTCCATCTATGGATCTCTTCATTAATCTTCCAAAAAAAATCACATTACATTTTGGATGTATTGTCTCATTCATTCTGGTATCAGTATCAGGAAAACTGTTTATGAATTTTGATGTGCAGTAGCAAAATGGAAGATTTTAAGTTATATTCTTGGAAATACTTATGTGAACATGGTATTCCCCTTCATGGCATGACAAACTATACAAAATACAGTAATAAACAGCACCTTGCCAGTTCCTGCAAGGAGATTACATTAAAAATAAAATCCTACACTGCATGGAAAACAAAACAAAATAATACTCTTTTGTGTGTCTTCATGCAGAGCAATTGTCATACATAGGTGGCTGATCATAACACTAATGTTATCAACCCAAACACAATTTTAAAGAAACCAAACAGCTAGTGGTATTAACATTTAAAAGTGTCACATATGTTTCAAGAAGAAAGAATATCCTGTACAAAAAAAGTTTCTGCATGAGGTTGTAGATTTATTAGTTATCCTCCTGTACCTTGAGACCAATTCAATTTGTCAGAGCTCAATATCATTGCCATTTCCCATAGAATCTTGGGTTTTAAATCAAGGCCAACACCGCATCTAACCTTGGAGGGAAAACACAATTTATAGTATTGCTGGAAGGCCCATTTCTCAAAGGGATTTAAATCATTTGAATAATCCATTCTGATTTTTTCCCTAGAGGTGTTAAAAGAGGACAGCTACTAGTATGTTTAACAGAGTAAGTAATAAAATCACATGATCACTAAGAGTGTTCTATAGAACACATTATGTTTTATACTTACTAAATTTTATACTTAAATAAGAAAAAAATATGTTCGTATAATTTACTTATGTGACTGCTATAGCAGCTGTTTAAATTTGTTTACCTTCTCAACTTTATAAGATGACCATCATTCAAAGAGTATCTTAAAAACAGAGATATACATAAGGAGGTCAAAAAGAATTGAGGTGGTTCATATGTATCAGCTACAAAACCTTTTCTTGCTTTTATGAAAAATGTAGTACATTAAACATGTATCTAATTTATTTCCATTAGGAAGTTGATATACTGGGAGAATTTTAGTCTTAAGGTCTATTTTCACGTTCTCAAAGACTTAAATAGATTGAGGCATTATACACATTACAAAGAAAAAATAATTATGCATTTGTCTCAGTTTTGCACATTGTATAAGTGAGTTCTTGAATGTAGAGTAACTAAAGCAAAGGGAAGAAATGATGAAGTAAAAGAGCTGAACAGGAGATTTCAAAGGGCAGCTCGAGAAGACAAAATATTATAATGAAATGTGGTGAAATATGCAAAGACCTGGAGTTAAAAAACCAAAAGGGAAGAACACACTCAGCATTTCTCAAGAGAACTGAAGAAAAAATTCAAGCCTCGAGACACAATTTTGAAGGATTCTATGGGCAAAATATTGAATGACACAGGAAGCGTCAAAAAAGATGGAACGATTACAGAGTCACTGTACCAAAAAGAGTTGGTCGACATTCAACCATTTCAGGATGTAGTGCATCATCAAGAAGCGATGTTATTGAAGGAAGAAGTTCAAGCTGCATCAAAGGTATTAGCAAAAAGCAGGTCTCCAGGAACTGACGAAATACCAGTTGAGATGTTTCAACAAATGGATACAGCGCTGAAGGTGTTTACTCATCTATGTCAAGAAATTTGAAAGAGAATTGCCTGACCAACCAGCTGGAAGAGTTCCATATTTGGGCCCATTCTGAAGAAAGGAATGTGGAAATTATTGAACAATATCATTAATATCGTATACAAGTAAAATTTTGCTGAAGATCATTCAAAAATGGCTGCAGTAGTACATCAATGAGGAACAGCCAGAAATTCAAGCCAGATTCAGAAGAGGACGTGGAATTAGAGACATCATTGCTGATGTCAGATGGATCTTGGCTAAAAGCAGAGAATACCAGAAAGATGTTTACCTGTTTTTTATTGACTATGCAAAGTCATTCAACTGTGTGGATCATAACAAATTATGGATAACATTGTGAAGAATGGGAATTCCGGAACACTTAATTGTAATGAGAAAACTGTACATAGACCCAGAGGCAGTCTTTCAAACAGAACAAGGGGTATTGTGTGGTTTAAAATCAGGAAAGGTGTATGTCAGGGTAGTATCCAGTCACCACACTTATTCTGTTTGTACGCTGAGCAAATAATCTGAGAAGCTGGACTATATGAAGAAGAATGTAGCATCAGGATTGAAGGAAGACTCATTAACAACCTGTGTTATACAGAAGACACAGCCTTGCTTGCTGAAAGTAAAAAGGACTTGAAGCACTTACTGACAAAGATAAAAAAACTACAGCCTTCAGTATGGATTACACTACACCTCAACATAAAACAAAAATCCTCACAACTGGACCAATAAGGGACATCATGATAAATGGAGAAAATAGTGAAGTTGTCAAGGATTTCATTTTACTTAGATCCCATGAAAGCAGCAGTTATGAAATCAAAGGAAGTGCTGCATTGGGCAAATCTGCTGCAAAAGACCATTTATCAGAATTGACATGATGGCAAGTGGTTTCTAATGGCATGATGCTGAGCATATTCTCATATGCTTATTTGTCATCTGTACATCTTCTTTGGTGAGGTGCCTATCAGATATTTTGCCCATCTTGTAATTTGGTTGTCTGATTTCTTTTTGTTGAGTTTTAGGAGTTTTTGTATATTTTGGATACCAGTCCTTTATGAAAAATGTGTTTTGTTTGCAAATATTTTCTCTTAGTCTGTAATTTGTCTTTTTGTTCTCATAATAGTGTCTTTTGCATAGAAGAAATTTTTAATATTAATGAAGTCCAGCATATCAATTTTGTCCCTTATGGATCATGCTTTTGGTGTTACAGCTAAAACATTGCCAAAACCAAGGTCATCTAGTTATTCTCTTATGTCATCTCAAAATCATTTATCTCCAAGAATAATTCACATAGAATAAAAGCTAAGAATAACATTTACACTCTCAGCTAATAACTCCCTAAGATGTAATGATACCAATGAATTTGATATGCTCATGTATTTGTAGCCTTTCTATTATACAGTTTTTCCAAAGTAAAGTTCTTGTTAAGATCACTATGAAGATATCAGTGTGCAGGAAACTAAGCTCCCCCTCACCCATGGGGAATAATTCTGTCAAGACCTAGAGGTGGTGCCATCATTTAGATTTTAATTTGGGAATATCTTAATCAAAGTGGTACTTAATTACTTCTGAAGGGAAATAACCCTAGGACTATAATATCAAAACCAAAGAAATATTTTCTCAATTCTGGTTATTGCAGATCTAGCTGTAAAATGCCATCTGTAGCAATTTAACATTGAGTGGAGGCTTATACTATTTTTTAGCTTCTATGCTGCACATTATAAGTTATGGAATGTGCAATAGATCTATAGAAGTAGCTTCTAGGGAACACCTCCCATTTTTGTAAAGATCACATTTCTTTTTCAGTTACCACAGTTCTCTGTTTCTGCTTAACCCTAATTCATAGTTCTTACTACTGGAAGACTGACATATATACAAAGAGCATCTTTCGCAAGATTTTATGATCTTTTATATAATGTAATATACTGCAGATTTGTGGAATATATTACATCATGACATCTTGAAAATAATTTTATGAGTGTATTTTGTTGTGGGCACATGCGTTTATGCATGATTTTGACATATTGATGTGATGCACCTACTCTGCACTCATACGGTTACCATGAGTTGAAATCGATTTGACGACAACTAACAGAAATAACAACCTTTAAGCCAAGGCATGTGCTGGGCTTCCTTACTAATTCAATCACCTCGCCTTTGTCTCACTGTTGTTTAATCTCCTTCAGTGCCATTCATTTATGAATAACAAGTTTTAAGATGTCAGAGAAATAATTATAAAGTATAACTTTATTAGGATATACATTTTGTTTTGCTGTTTTTTCTATTATTTACAATTTAAACAAGTGAAACTGTATTATCCTTTAAAAAATCACAATATTTGCAATTGCCGATCCAATCAGAATTTCTATCACTGTAGAATTGTAAAGTATTGGGTAACTGTGTAGAAGATGGGATTTATGTAACCCCTTCTATTGAGCTTAAATTAATTCCTTTATGACATTTTCTCCTCTGATACAAAAACCGTAGACCTATAAGCTTTCCAGTGGATATATGGCAATCCTGTGCTTTTTACCTCTTCTTCTTTTTATGTGCTGTTGTCTTTAACAGATGCAAGCATGTAGTTGGGAAAAAAAAAAAACAGCAGCTGGCCCTCTGGAATTTACTATTTCTAGAGAGCTCAGTAATGTAAACGTATATCTGAGCTCTATCCCCAATTTTGCCAACCTGCTTAGCTTCCGAGTTTCACATATTGCTAAAAGTGCCTTGGGGAAAAAGTTAAAATGATTATAAATAGAATTTTTTTTTCATAAATAACACAGGGAATTTCACTCTATTGGTGTAACACACATTTTCATTCCAAAAAAAGGAAAATGTCCACTGCAATTTTATTTTCTCACCCTTGTGAACACATCTACGTCTGTAATGACAACTGCTGCATCAATCATGGATTTTGTAGTTGGCTTATGACACACATGAGCCAGTGTAGATGCTGTATAATTATTCTTCCTTCATAAATAGAGTGACCTTATATCCATAGCTCACCACTAAGCATGCTTCTTGGGACATAGTAGGAACTCAGTAAATAGATGTTGACTAAATAAATAATGAAGGTATTAACTCTAATTTCACTATATTGAAAAAGACAAGTCACACATACAGCAATAATTATTAATACAATGCAATCCTCGAAGATACACCATTTATTAATTACATGAGCTTTAAATCTTTAATAATAACTTGACATAATTTCATGTCTCACATAATGTTGACGTGAGGATTAAATAAGATGTTGCATCTAAAGCATTTACCCCTGCTTGATTCATTGGGAGAATTCAGTATATGTTTAAAAGAAGCTACAGATCTCAGCATCAACAGAACGTATAAGTAACAAACAAAAAAACAAAAAACATGGATTTTAGAAATTCCTTTGGAGAAAAGGGTCATGAAATGTTTTCCCAAATTGTTTATTCTAAATCCTCGAAAAGATAATATCTACAAGAAAGAACCCACTCTAAATCTTTGCAAGAAATACTAGCTCTTGGATTTATAAGTACACGATACTTCGCTAGATTATCTCTTTATTTGTAAACAATAAACAAAAGAAGATAAACAATGCTATCAAAATATTTGAATTGAATAGTAGGCTTAAAATATGCCCTATTCACAAAATCTGCAGGTAAGCATAAGGTATGTATGTTATTATTTTCTCTGGTGTACTACCTGTATGCCAGAGATTACAAAACATATTTTAAAAACCTTAGGTACTGAAGTAACCTATTTATTTTTATATAACACTGATTATAGGCTTTTTTTTTTTGTCCTTCAAAAGAAGCTAAACTCATGCACATGATTCTAGGTCTCTTGGCACTATTCCGAGGTGCAAAAGTTTCATCCCACATTCTCAGTTTAACACTTATCCCTCTCCTGGACCTGGATAAACCAATGACTGATGATCTAAGTCAAGCCATCATGGAAGATAAACTATAACTTTTAAGGTTTGATCATTTTAGAAATAATTTTTAACATGTTTTGTAATTTCTATCTCCCTTCTCCAGTTTACGTGTGATGCTTTCCTTCTCTCTCCTTCATCTTCAACTTCTCTACTTGTGAGTTCTCAAACTATGAACATGTTCACCCTCTCTCCCAACTTTCATAAACTCTCCCTTAACCCTTTTCTTCCTCTTCATGCAAGCTTATTGAACATGTTCTATACTTTCTACCTTGTTTTATTCATCTGTCAACTCTCCTTCCAGCTAAGATCATGGAACAAAAGGAGGAGAAAAATTTTTTTTTTATATTTTATTGTACTTCAGGTGAAAGCTTACAGAGCAAATAGTTTCTCATGAAATAGTAGTACACATGTTGTTCTATGACATTGGTTAACAACCCCACAACATATTAAGCCTCTAAATTCTCAACCTTTATTTTTATTTTTTTTGATGAAAATTACAGATGGCCAAAGATACACCGTTTCAAAAATTTCTACATTCACAGTTCAGTGACATTGACTACGCTCTTCCAACTGTGCTGTTATTCTCACTTAAGATGAAGGCTTACAGAACAAAATAGTTTTTCATTTAACAGTTACTACACATGTTGCCCTATGACAATGGTTAACAATCTCACAGCACATCAAGAATATCCTTACTCCACCTTGTGTTCCCTATCACCAGGGGACTTCCTTGTCCCCTTCTGTCTTCTGGACCTTGTCAGTGGACTACTGTACCTCTTTAGTCTCATTGGTTTTTTTTTTTTTAATTTTATTTTAACACCATTTCAAAACTTTTTACTTACACATTTAAATGATACTGACTATGCTCTTCCAATTGTGCTGCCATTCTCGCCCAAGATGAAGGCTTACAGGACAAAACAGCCTTCCATTTAATAGTTACTACAAATGTTGCCCTATAGCAGTGGTCAACAATCTCACAATACATCGACAGTGTCCTTATTCAATTTGTGTTCCTTATCAACAGTTTCCTAGTCCCCCTCTGCCTTCTGGCCCTTGTCACTGGACTCCTGTACCTCGTTAGTCCCATTTAGTTTTACTGGGCTGTCCATTCCCAGGCTTAACATCGAACCTCGAAGGTAACTTCACCTCTGAGCTGAAAGGGTGTCTGGGGGCCACACTCTTGAGGTTTCTCTAGTATTCTTTAGGCCAGTAAATCGGGTCTTTTTTTTTTTTTTTTTGGGAGTTAAAATTATGCTCTACATCCTTCTCCAGCTCTGAGCAGAACCCTCTGTTGTGATCCTGGTCAGAGCAGTCAGCGGTGGTAGCCGAGCACCATCTAGCCGTACTGGACTCAGTCCGGTGGAGGTCTTCATAGCTTTGGACAATTAGTCCTTTGGACTAATCTTTTCGTTGAATCCTGTTCTCTTCATTCTCCCTTGCTCCCGAAGGGATGAGACCAGTGGAGTATCTTAGATGGCCGCTCATAGGCTTTTAAGACCCTAGACACTACTCACCAAGGTAGAATGTAGAGCATTATCTTTATAAGTAGTGTCATGCCAATTGAGCTAGATGTTCCCCAAGACCATGGTCCCCAGAGCCCTCCATCCAACAACTCAGTCCCTCGGGGGGTTTGGATGTGTCTATAGGGCCTCCATGACCTTTCCTTGTGCAGGTTGTGTTAGTTTCCCCTGTACTATGTACTATCTCACCTCTCACCCAAGTTACCACTTATCTATTACCTATTTAGTATTTCCCCCCCACTCCCCTCCCATCCCTGGTAACCAACAAGGATTGTTACATTTTGCATGTGAGTTTTTTCATGGGTTTTTACAATAGAGGTCTCATACAATATTTGTCCTTTAGTGATTGACTTATTTCACTCAGCATAATGTCCTCCAGTTTCATCCATGTAATGAGATGCTTCACAGATTCATTGTTGTTCTTTCTCGTTGCATAGTACTCCATTGTGTGTATGTACCATAGTTTGTGTATCCATTCATCTGTTATTGGACATCGAGGTTGTTTCCATCGTTTTGCTATTGTGAACAATGCTGCCATGAACATAGGTGTGCATATGTCTATTCGAGTGATGACTCTTATTTCTCTAGGATATATTCCTAGGAGTGGGATTGCTGGATCGAATGGGATGCCTATTTCTAGCTTTCTGAGGAAACGCCATATCATTTTCCAAAATGGTTGTATCATTTTGCATTCCCACCAGCAGTGTATAAGAGTCCCCATCTCCCTGCACCCCCTCCAACATTTGTTATTTCCAGTATTTTTGATTCGTGCCAGTAATGCCAGGGTGAGATGGTATCTCATTGTGGTTTTAATTTGAATTTCTCTAATGGCTAGTGATTGCGAGCATTTCCTCATGTGTCTGTTGGCCATTTGAATGTCTTCCTTGGTGAAGTGTCTGTTCATTTCCTTTGCCCAATTTTTGATAGGATTGGTTGTCTTTTTGTTGTAGAGGTGTTGGATTTTCTTGTAGATTATGGAGATTAGACCTTTGTCTGACTTGTACTGTCCAAAAATTTTTTCCCAGTCTGTAGGTTCTCTTTTGACTCTTTTGGTGAAGTCTTTTGAAGAGCATAGATGTTTGATTTTTAGAAGATCCCAGTTATCTAGTTTATCTGTTGGGTTTTTTGTGTTGATGTTTATGGTTTGTATCCTGTTAATGCCATGTATTAAGGCCTGAAGTGTTGGTACTATTTTTTCTTCTTTGAATTTTATAGTTTGAGGCTTTATATTCAGGTCTTTGATCCATTTTGAAGTAGTTCTTGTATATGATGTGAGGTATGGGTCCTGTTTCATTTCTCTACAAATGGATATCCAGTTTTGCCAGCACCATTTGTTAAAAAGACTGTCTTTTCCCATTTGATGTATTTTGGGCCCTTGTCAAAGATCAGGTGACCGTAGGTGGATGGATTTACATCTGGGTTCTCAATTCTGTTCCATTGGTCAATGTCTCTGTTGTTGTACCAGTACCAGGCTGTTTTGACTACTGTAGCTGTATAGTAGGTTCTCAAGTCAGGTAGTGTGAGTCCTCCAACTTTATTCTTCTTCTTCACTAGTGCTTTACTTATTCGGGGTGTCTTCCCTTTCCATATAAAGTTAATAATTAGTTTTTCCATCTCTTTGAAGAATGTTGTTGGTATTTGTATCGGGATTGCATTATATTTGTAGATTGCTTTAGGTAGAATTGCCATTTTCACAATGTTGAGTCTGCCTATCCATGAGCATGTTATGTTTTTCCATTTATGTAGATCCCTTTGGATTTCATGCAGCAGTGTTTTGTACTTTTCTTTGTATAGGTCTTTTACATTCCTGGTCAGATTTATTCCTAAGTATTTTATCTTTTTAGGGGCTATTGAAAATGGTATTGATTTCCTGATCTCCTTTTCATCGTTCTCTTTATTGGTGTATAGGAATCCAACTGATTTTTGAATGTTTATCTTGTATCCTGCTACTCTGCTGAAACTTTCTATTAGTTCCAGTAAATTTCTCGTGGAGTCTTTAGGGTTTTCTATGTATAGTATCATATCATCTGCAAACAGGGAGAGTTTAACTTCTTCATTACCAATTTGGATGTCCTTTATTTCTTTCTCTTGCCTTACTGCTCTAGCTAGAACTTCCAGCACAATGTTAAATAGGAGTGGTGATAAAGGGCATCCTTGTCTTGTTCCTGTTTTCAAGGGGAATGTTTTCAGCCTCTCTCCATTAAGAATGATGTTGGCTGTTGGTTTTGCATAGATGCCCTTTATTATGTTGAGAAATTTCCCTTCTATACCTATTTTATTGAGAGCTTTTATCAGGAATGGGTGTTGGACTTTGTCAAATGCCTTTTCTGCATCAATTGAGATGATCATGTGATTTTTTTCTTTCATTTATGTGGTGGATTACGTTGATGGATTTTCTAATGTTAAACCATCCTTGCATACCTGGTATGAATCCTACTTGGTCTTGGTGTATTATTTTTTTTTATTGGCTAGAATTCTGTTCAGAATTTTTGCATCTATATTCATGAGAGATAGTGGTCTGTAATTTTCTTTTTTTGTGATGTCTTTGCCTGGTTTTGGTATCAGCATTATGCTGGCTTCATAGAATGAATTTGGAAGTGTTGCTTCCTCTTCTATGCTCTGAAATAGCTTGAGTAGAACTGGTACGAGCTGTTCTGTAAATGTTTTGTAGAATTCTCCAGTGAAGCCATCTGGGCCAGGGATTTTTTTTACCTTTTCAATCTCTTCTCTTGTTATGGGTCTGTTCAGATTTTCAATATCACTTTGTTGTAGTTTGGGTAGGCCGTATGTTTCTAGAAATTTATCCATTTCCTCTAGGTTTTCAAATTTGTTGGAATATAGTTTTTCATAATATTCTGTTATAATCCTTTTTATTTCAGTTGGGTTTGTTGTAATGTCCCCCATTTCATTTCTTATTTGGGTTATTTGTGCCCTCTGCTGTTTTTCTTTTGTCAGTCTGGCCAGTGGTTTGTTGATTTTGTTGATTCTTTCAAAGAACCAACTTGTGGTTTTGTTGATTCTATTGTTTTTCTGTTGTCTATTTCATTGATTTCTGCTCTGATCTTTACTATTTCCTTTCTTCCGGTGGTTGTAGGCTTTTTTTGTTGTTCTCTTTCTATTTGTTTGAGTTCTGTAGTTAATGTTTTGATTTTGTCCCTTTTTTCTTTTTTGATATGTTCATCTATTGCTATAAATTGTCCTCTGAGGACTGCCTTTGCTGTGTCCCAAAGGTTTTGGTATGATGTGTTTTCATTTTCATTTGATTCTAGGAATTTTTTAATTCCATCTCTGATTTCTTTTATTACCCATTGATGTGTAAGCAGATTATTATTCAGTTTCCATGTGTTTGATTTTTTTTCCTTGCTCTTTCTAGTGTTAATTTCTATCTTGATGGCATTGTGGTCAGAGAAGATACTGTGAATTATCTCAGCATTTTGGATCTTGTTGAGGATTGCTCTGTGGCCTAAGATGTGGTCTATTCTGGAGAACGTTCCATGTGCATTGGAAAAGAATGTGTACTTTGCAGCGGTTGGATGGATTGTTCTATATATGTCTATGAGGTCCAGTTGGCTGATTGTGTCGTTTAGGTCTTCTGTATCTTTGCTGAGTTTCTTTTTAGTTGTTCTGTCCTTTACTGAGAGTGGTGTGTTGAAGTCTCCTACTATTATTGTGGAACTGTCAATTTCTCTTTTCAGTGCTGTTAGAGTTTTTTTTTATGTATTTTGGAGCCCAGTCATTGGGTGCATAGATATTTATTATGGTTATGTCTTCATGCTGGATCATCCCCGTTAATCATTATATAGTGTCCTTCTTTGTCTTTTATGGTAGACTTTGTTTTAAAGTCTATTTTATCTGAGATTAGAATTGCCACTCCTCCTCTTTTTTGATAGTTGTTAGCTTGATATATTTTTTTCCAACCTTTGATTTTTAATAAATTCACATCTTTGTTTCTAAGGTGTGTCTCTTGTAGACAGCAAATCGATGGACCCTGTTTTCTTATCCATTCTGCCACTCTCCGTCTCTTTATGGGTGCATTGAGTCCATTTACGTTCAGTGTAATTATTGATAGATGGAAGTTTGTTGCTGTCATTTTGTAGTGCTTTTTTTTGTGATGCTGAAGTTTTCTTTGTTCTTCTTACTCTCTTGTGCTGAGTTACTTTTGTTTGCGGATTTTGTGTTCATTTCTTTTGTTTTTGTAGGTTTTGTTTTTGTTGAGACTTTATGTTTTTTGTCTTTATTTTTACGAGTTGGTTTGTTAACTTTTTTTGTGGTTACCATGAATTTTACCCTTATCTTTATAATTTTGAAGCAGTCTACCCTTACTTGGTATCGCCTTGCCTTCCTCTCCTTTAGAAGGTTCTTTACCTATGCCGTTTGTTCCCTCTTTCATTGTTTTGATATTGTTGTCATCCTTTGATTGATTTCTCTGATTCCCTGTTGTATTTCTTTTGTTTTTGGAAAGTCCTCTGTAGTTCAGTTCCTAGAATGGTATCTGGTTCATGTGAACCTGCGTCTTAGGTCCTAGGTCCTGCCTGAGGGCTGAAGCTGTTTGTCCTCAGATCGAAGAACTCCGTTTAATAATTCTTGTAAGTTTGGTTTGACTTTTGCATATTCCTTTAGTTTCTGTTTATCTGGAAATTACCTAATTTCACCATCAAATTTGAAGGAGAGTTTTGCAGGATATATTATTCTTGGCTGACAATTTTTTTCTTTCAAGATTTTATATATGTCATCCCATTGCCTTCTTGCCTGCATGGTTTCTGCTGAATAATCTGAGCTTAGTCTTATTGTTTCTCCTCTGTATGTGACTTCTTGTTTTTCACGAGCTGCTCTCAGGATTCTTTGTTTGTCTTTAGTTTTAGCGAGTGTGAATATGATATGTCTTGGAGATTTTCTTTTGGGGTCTCTTCTATGTGGGGTTCGTTGAGCTTCTTGGATGGCATCTTTTCATCTTTCATGATATTGGGAAAGTTTTCTGTCAGCAGTTCCTGAATGATCCTCTCTGTGTTTTCTGTTTTCTTCCCCTATTCTGGGATGCCAATCACTCTTAAGTTTTTGCTTTTAATTGTGTCCCACATAACTCTCAGGGTCTCTTCATTTTTCTTTGTTCTTTTTTCTGAGTTTTCCTGAAACAGAGTTGTATCCAAGTGTTTGTCTTCAGTTTCACTGATCCTGTCTTCCATGGTTTCAAATCTACTTCTCAGCCCTTCTATGACACCGTCCATTTCTGAAATCTTGTTGTTTATCTTTTGGATTTCTAATTGTTGTTTTTGTATAATTTCTAGTTGTGAATTTATTTCAGCATTTTGTTCCTGCATCATCTTCCTGAATTCTTACAATTTTTTGTCTTTATTTTCCATAAATTTGTCTATTTTTTCCTCATGTTTGTCAGCTTTTTGCCTCAGTTCTTGTAAAATTCCGAGTATTAGTGATTTGAGTTCCCTATCAGGTACTTCTAGTGCATTTTCTTCCACAGGAGAGTTATCTGGTGTTTTAATTTGGACACCTATTGGAGCCATCTTGTCTTGTTTTTGTAAATGTTTTGATATTGTTTGCTGTTTTCGGGGCATTCAGTAGATATTTCTCTCATTTATTGATAGTAGATTTTTTTTTTTTTTGATTCGTCCTTGTGGCACAGCTGGGCAGATCTAGCTGAGGAGGAGGCACTGGGACGGGTTGCTTGTGGCACTCACTGCAGCCACCAGGACGGTCGGTAATCAGTGCTGGGCAGGTTCCAATAGGGCGTGCCTGCACAGCTTGGTGGTGTGATGTCTAGTGCACAGTGCAGGTAGGTAGGGTGCAGCGGGAAGTTGGTTATGTGTGAAGCTAAGCTGGATATGGGAGAGAGGAGAGAGGAGCAGGAGCAAAAAGCATACAAACATAAAAGAATGCTAGGGGAGCTTGTCGTTGGAATGTACAGATGAGAGACTATGGGATGGAGGAAACCAGAAGGGGGAAGAGAAAGAAAAGGAAAGAATGAACAAATAAAAATCAGAAAAGTTAAAGAACTGCAAAGATCCCAGGGATCCCACAGATGCAGCTATGAGGTCTGGGGGAGTCGGTCTCAGTTTTCACAGCACAGCCTGACCAGAAGGTACAGAGGCATACATCGCCTGGTATTCAGGGATCAGAAAGAGAAGGAAGAGATAGAGAGACGAGAAATTAAGCAATGAAGAAAGACAAAAGGGAAAAAGAGGGAAAAGATGACAAAACTAATCAAAAAAAGAAGAAAAATAAAATTAAAAAAAAAAAAAGCAACACCAGCAGTCAGTGCCTACAAATGGGACCCAGAGAGCCCCCACTGAGGGGCGTGAATTCCAAGAAGCTGGCAGTCTCGGGGTTAAGAGACCATGGCCACGGGAAGCAGAGGGGAGAAGGAGAAAATTTTTGAAAAAAAAAAACATTCTCTGACAACAGTATTAAATACCATAGAGGGGAAATAAAAAAGAGTCCAAAGAACTGAATTTTATTTTTATAAGGTCATTAATGCATTTTGTTTATGCACAGCTTTTTAATTTAGGTGTAGTATTCATTTACTTCAACTTTTCTTTTATTCAGCAGGTATATATTGAGAATATACTCTGTCTTGGGCATGATAATAAGCATATTACAATAGAACAATAGATGCTCTTTCCATTGAACTTAAAGACTAGTGAAGAATATATACATATATAGTTTGTGAACCCCAAAACCAGGGTGCTTGACGTGACTAAGATGACTGTCTCAGATTTAAATTAAACTCCATTTTGAATTAAACTGCAGCTTGGCCTAAGCCTCTGCCCCTGCTGTCCTGAAGAGACAGCTTGGTTTCTTGTAAAAGTTTAACTACTTGTAGCTCTCATGAGAAGCAAAGGTCGACACTCCAGCTTGTATAAGGAATTGTTGGTTAAGAGATATTGGTTGAAGATGATACAAGCTTGACCCAAGGAGAATATTTTGGCCAACATGCTGAGGAGGTTAGAAAATAGAACTGATGATGTTAAGAAAATTTGTTAAGGAAAGATTGTAATTTAACAACACCCTTGTAAATTTTTGCCATGCACATTCCCCCCATACCTGTGAGCATGTAGCCCTTCAATTACTCCACCTTATGAGAACCTCACTGTCCTCCTGCAGTGAGGAACACTGTGACCTCCTGCTGGATGTTAGAGTGCCTCCCCATTTGCAAATCCCTATTCCATAATAAAACTTTTTGCTTTCACTTCTAACACAGTGTAAGTCTGGTGCTTCAGTATGACAATTTATGTGTATATATAACCAATTTACATGCTTAAAACCAAATACAAGCAATTAAATGATGGTACTTTAAAAATAAGTGAGAAAAAAAAAATTTGAACTACCAAACACAATAGCAAAAGCCCTGATGAAAACCAACCAGAATCAAAGCATAAAGAGAATGAAAAAAATAACTAGAACAGTTTAATATAAGCTGGGTTTTTATAAATCATAGTAAAAAGTGATTTTTTTTTGCATAATTGTTAAAAACAATATGGCTTGCCCTTAAGGTTGTTACCAAATAAGTACTGTACATACACATGCACACACATAAAAATATTAGGCATGGATATTTTCTAATTTCTGATAATATTGTTGATCTATTGCTTGTCATACTGACTCTGTTCAGATAAATGTAGTAAATAAATGTAGCTATATAGCCATACTGCCTCACATATGTACTACTCATCACATCATGGAGATGGATAAAGGTAGAAAATTTATTATCCAGGTGATCTGTGAGAGCTAGTCTGGGATTGGTGAAAACTAGCAAGTCTTTTGGTGCCTGCTAGAATCAGTAATAAAACAGGAGGCCAAGAATGAAATAAGCATTAAATAAATATCACAGTCTTTTAATGTCATGTGATGGAAAGTTGTGATGAACACAATGAGGTAAAATTAAAGAATCTGATTTCAAAAGGAAGACTGAATTTGAATGGTGATGGGATAAAGTGATCCGAAAAGGCTTCTTTGATGAAGTGGTGTTCAAGAAGAGATCTGAAGAGAATAGGATTTGACAAGGTGAAATGTGTTTGAGACAGCCTATCAAGAAACCACTTTGCAAGAGCCCATCAGGAAAGAGCTAAAAGCATTTGAATTGCTGAAAGATCTTGTCACTAGAGCACACAGACTATGTATGAGATGGATGTGGGATATTAAAAGTATTGCTATCATATATCAACATCATGTCATACAGTATTGTATCACATGCCAAGGCAGCAGTGGCAAACTCACATGCCTACAGGCCCAGGCAAGCTACTTAAAAATGTCAAGCTTGTTGGAAAGCCATATTAATGAATGAAAGAGGCTGTGGCAAACTGGAGAGCACATGTTAAGCTTCTCGGTTCCAGAATTTTGTTGCTACAAGAAACGTGGACTTACTGTTCTAAGAAATGTTATTTAAAAAGAGAAGACAGAAAGCTAAATGAATTTTGTGAAATCTTTTGATTTTTAAATTCTGTCTCAATGCTGTAAAAACTATGCAGACTAAATAAAAGACACCTATTAACTGAATACAGCCCAAACACTTTTTTAGGATATGTTAAGAATTTTGACTTTTAAGCCATTAAAGGACTTTTTTTTTTTAAATATTTTATTGTACTTCAGGTGAAGGCTTACAGAACAAACAGTTTCTCATGTAACAGTAGTACACATGCAGTTTTATGACTTTGGTTAACAACCCCACAACATTTTAACCGTCTAAATTCTCAGCTTTTTTTTTTTTGTGAAAATACACATAGCCAAAGATACACCATTTCAAAACTTTTTATGTACACATTTAAGTGACATTGACTACGCTCTTCCAATTGTGCTGCCATTCTCACCCAAGATGAAGGCTTACAGGACAAAATAGCCTCCCATTTAACAGTTACTACAAATGTTGCCCTATAACAATGGTTAACAATCTCACAACACATCAACAGTATCCTTACTCAACGTTGTGTTCCCTATCATCAGCTTCCTACTCCCCTTCTGCCTTCTGGCCCTTGTCACTGAACTCCTGTACCTCGTTAGTCTCATTTGGTTTTACTAGGCTGTCCACTCCCAGGCTGAACAGTGAACCTCGAAGGTAACTTCACCACTGAGCTAAAAGGGTGTCTGGGGGCCATACTCTCGGGGTTTCTCCAGTCTCCTTTAGGCCAGTAAATCTGGTCTTTTTTTTTTGTGAGTTAGAATTATGCTCTACATCCTTATACAGCTCTGTCCAGAACCCTCTGTTGTGATCCCGGTCAGAGCAGTCAGCGGTGGTAGCCGGGCACCATCTAGCCGTACTGGACTCAGTCCGGTGGAGGTCTTGGTAGCTGTGGACAATTAGTCCTTTGGACTAATCTTTTCTTTGTATCCTGTTCTCTTCATTCTCCCTTGCTCCCGAAGGGATGAGACCAGTGGAGTATCTTAGATGGCCGCTCACAGGCTTTTAAGACCCCAGACACTACTCACCAAGGTAGAATGTAGAGCATTATCTTTATAAGTAGTGTCATGCCAATTGAGCTAGATGTTCCCCGAGACCATGGTCCCCAGAGCCCTCTGTCCAACAAATCAGTCCCTCGGGGAGTTGGATGTATCCATGGGGCCTCCATGAACTTTCCTTGTGCAGGTTGTGTTAGTTTCCCTTGTATTGTGTATTTTCTCACGTTTCACCCAAGATACCACTTATCTATTGCCTATTTAGTATTTTCCCCCCTCCCCTCCCATCCCTGGTAACCAACAAGGATTGTTGCATTTTGCATGTGAACTTTTTCATGGGTTTTTACAATAGAGGTCTCATACAATATTTGTCCTTTTGTGATTGACTTATTTCACTCAGCATAATGTCCTCCAGTTTCATCCATGTAATGAGATGCTTCACAGACTCATTGTTGTTCTTTCTCGTTGCATAGTACTCCATTGTGTGTATGTACCATAGTTTGTGTATCCATTCATCTGTTATTGGACATCGAGGTTGTTTCCATCGTTTTGCTACTGTGAACAATGCTGCCATGAACATAGGTGTGCATATGTCTATTCGAGTGATGACTCTTATTTCTCTAGGATATATTCCTAGGAGTGGGATTGCTGGATCGAATGGGATGCCTATTTCTAGCTTTCTGAGGAAACGCCATATCATTTTCCAAAATGGTTGTATCATTTTGCATTCCCACCAGCAGTGTATAAGAGTCCCCATCTCCCCGCACCCCCTCCAACATTTGTTATTTCCAGTATTTTTGATTCGTGCCAGTAATGCCAGGGTGAGATGGTATCTCATTGTGGTTTTAATTTGAATTTCTCTAATGGCTAGTGATCGCGAGCATTTCCTCATGTGTCTGTTGGCCATTTGAATGTCTTCCTTGGTGAAGTGTCTGTTCATTTCCTTTGCCCAATTTTTGATAGGATTGGTTGTCTTTTTGTTGTAGAGGTGTTGGATTTTCTTGTAGATTATGGAGATTAGACCTTTGTCTGACTTGTACTGTCCAAAAATTTTTTCCCAGTCTGTAGGTTCTCTTTTGACTCTTTTGGTGAAGTCTTTTGAAGAGCATAGATGTTTGATTTTTAGAAGATCCCAGTTATCTAGTTTATCTGTTGGGTTTTGTGTGTTGATGATTATGGTTTGTATCCTGTTAATGCTGTGTATTAAGGCCTAAAGTGTTGGTCCTGTTTTTTCTTCTATGAACTTTATAGTTTTAGGCTTTATATTCAGGTCTTTGATCCATTTTGAAGTAGTTTTTTTATACGGTGTGAGGTATGGCTCCTGTTTCATTTTTCTGTAAATGGATATGCAGTTTTGCCAGCACCATTTGTTAAGAAGACTGTCTTTTCCCCATTTGATGGACTTTGGGCCCTTGTCGAAAATCACGTTACGGTAGGTGGATGGATTTACATCTGGGTTCTCAATTCTGTTCCATTGGTCAATGTCTCTGTTGTTGTACCAGTACCAGGCTGTTTTGACTACTGTAGCTGTATAGTAGGTTCTCAAGTCAGGTAGTGTGAGTCCTCCAACTTTATTCTTCTTCTTCACTAGTGCTTTACTTATTCAGGGCTTCTTCCCTTTCCATATAAAGTTAATGATTAGTTTTTCCATCTCTTTGAAGAATGTTGTTGGTATTTGGATTGGGATTGCATTGTATTTGTAAATTGCTTTGGGTAGAATTGCCATTTTCACAATGTTGAGTCTGCCTATGCATGAGCAAGGTATATTTTTCCATTTATGTAGATCCCTTTGGGTTTCGTGCAGCAGTGTTTTGTAGTTTTCTTTGTATAGGTCTTTTACATTCCTGGTCAGATTTATTCCTAAGTATTTTATCTTTTTAGGGGCTATTGAAAATGGTATTGATTTCCTGATCTCCTTTTCATCGTTCTCTTTACTGGTGTATAGGAATCCAACTGATTTTTGAATGTTTATCTTGTATCCTGCTACTCTGCTGAATCTTTCCATTAGTTCCAGTAGATTTCTCTTGGAGTCTTTAGGGTTTTCTGTGTATAGTATCATATCATCTGCAAACAGGGAGAGTTTATCTTCTTCATTACCAATTTGGATACCCTTTATTTCTTTCTCTTGCCTTATTGCTCTAGCTAGAACTTCCAGCACAATGTTAAATAAGAGTGGTGATAAAGGGCATCCTTGTCTTGTTCCTGTTTTCAAGGGGAATGTTTTCAGCCTCTCTCCATTAAGAATGATGTTGGCTGTTGGTTTTGCATAGATGCCCTTTATTATGTTGAGAAATTTCCCTTCTATACCTATTTGATTGAGAGCTTTTATTAGGAATGAGTGTTGGACTTTGTCAAATTCCTTTTCTGCATTAATTGAGATGATCATGTGATTTTTTTTCTTTCCTTTTATTTATGTCGTGAATTACATTGATGGATTTTCTAATGTTAAACCATCCTTGCATACCTGATATGAATCCTACTTGGTCGTGGTGTATTATTTTTTTCATATGATACTGAATTCTATTGGCTAGAATTTTGTTCAGAATTTTTGCATCTATATTCATGAGAGATATTGGTCTGTAATTTTCTTTTTTGTGATGTTTTTGCCTGGTTTTGGTATCAGCGTTATGCTGGCTTCATAGAATGAATTTGGAAGTGTTGCTTCCTCTTCTATGCTCTGAAATAGCTTAAGTAGTACTGGTACGAGCTCTTCTGTAAATGTTTTGTAGAATTCTCCAGTGAAGCCATCTGGGCCAGGGCTTTTTTTGGTTGGGAGTTTTTTTATTACCTTTTCAATCTCTTCTCCTGTTATGGGTCTGTTCAGATTTTCAATATCACTTTGTTGTAGTTTGGGTAGGGCATATGTTTCTAGAAATTTATCCATTTCCTCTAGGTTTTCAAATTTGTTGGAATATAGTTTTTCATTATATTCTGTTATAATCCTTTTTATTTCAGTTGGGCCTGTTGTAATGTCCCCCATTTCATTTCTTATTTGGGTTATTTGTGTCCTCTTCTGTTTTTCTTTTGTCAGTCTAGCCAGTGGTTTGTTGATTTTGTTGATTCTTTCAAAGAACCAACTTGTGGTTTTGTTGATTCTTTGTATTGTTTTTCTGTTCTCTATTTCATTGATTTCTGCTCTGATCTTTACTATTTCCTTTCTTCCGGTGGTTGTAGGCTTTTTTTGCTGTTCTCTTTCTATTTGTTTGAGCTCTGTAGTTAATGTTTTGATTTTGTCCCTTTCTTCTTTTTTGATATGTGCATCTATTGCTATAAATTGTCCTCTGAGGACTGCCTTTCTGTGTCCCAAAGGTTTTGGTATGATGTGTTTTCATTTTCATTTGATTCTAGGAATTTTTTGATTCCATCTCTGGTTTGTTCTATTACCCATTGATGTGTAAGCAGAGTATTATTCAGTTTCCATGTAGTTGATTTTTTTCCCTGCTCTTTCTAGTGTTAATTTCTTCCTTGATGGCATTGTGGTCACAGAAATTGTGAATTATCTCAACGTTTTGAATCTTGTTGAGGATTGCTCTGTGGCCTAAGATGTGGTCTATTCTGGAGAACGTTCCATATGCATTGGAAAAGAATGTGTACTTTGCAGCGGTTGGATGGATTGTTCTATACATGTCTATGAGGTCCAGTTGGCTGATTGTGCCCTTTAGGTCTTCTGTATCTTTGCTGAGTTTCTTCTTAGTTGTTCTGTCCTTTACTGCGAGTGTTGTGTTGAAGTCTCCTACTATTATTGTGGAACTGTCAATTTCTCTCTTCAGTGCTGTTAGATTTTTTTTTATGTATTTTGGATCCCTGTCATTGGGTGCGTAGATGTTTATTATGGTTATGTCTTCATGATGGATCGTCCCCTTAGTCATTATATAGTGTCCTTCTTTGTGTTTTATGTTAGATTTTGTTTTAAAGTCTATTTTATCTGAGATTATAATTGCCACTCCTGCTCTTTTTTGGTAGTTGTTAGCTTGATATACTTTTTTTCCAACCTTTGATTTTTAATAAATTCACATCTTTGTTTCTAAGGTGTGTCTCTTGTAGACAGCATATTGATTGATCCTGTTTTCTTATCCATTCTGCCACTCTCCGTCTCTTTATGGGTGCATTGAGTCCGTTTACGTTCAGTGTAATTATTGATAGATGGAAGTTTGTTGCTGTCATTTTGTAGTGCTTTTTTTTTGTGGTGCTGAAGTTTTCTTTGTTCTTCTTACTATCTTGTGCTGAGTTAGTTTTGTTTGTGGATTTTGTGTTCATTTCTTTTGTTTTTGTATGTTTTGTGTTTGCTGAGACTTTGTTTTTCATCTTTATTTTTATGAGTTGGTTTGTTAACTTTCTTTGTGGTTACCATGAATTTTACCCTTATCTTTATAAGTTTGATGTAGTCTACCCTTACTTGGTATCACCTTGCCTTCCTCTCCGTTAGAAGGTTCTATACCTATGCCGTTTTTTCCCTCTTTCATTGTTTTGATGTTGTTGTCATCTTTGATTGATTGCTCTGATTCCCTGTTGTATTTCTTTTGGTTTTGGATAGTCCTCGAGAGTTCATTTCCTAGAATGGTATCTGGCTCGTATGAACCTGCGTCCTAGGTCCTGCCTGAGGGCTGAAGCTGTTTGTCCTCAGATCGAAGAACTCCCTTTAATAATTCTGGTAAGTTTTGCTTGACTTTTGCATATTCCCTTAGTTTCTGTTTATCTGGAAATGAGCTAATTTCACCATCAAATTTGAATGAGAGTTTTGCAGGATATATTATTTTTGGCTGACAATTTTTTTCTTTCAAGATTTTATATATGTCATCCCACTGCCTTCTTGCCTGCATGGTTTCTGCTGAATAATCTGAGCTTAGTCTTATTGTTTCTCCTCTGTATGTGACTTCTTGTTTTTCACGAGCTGCTCTCAGGATTCTTTGTTTGTCTTTAGTTTTAGCGAGTGTGAATATGATATGTCTTGGAGATTTTCTTTTGGGGTCTCTTCTATTTGGGGTTCGTTGAGCTTCTTGGATGGCCAGCTTTTCATCTTTCATGATATTGGGAAAGTTTTCTTTCAGCAGTTCCTGAATGATCCTCTCTGTGTTTTCTGTTTTCTTCCCCTATTCTGGGATGCCAATCACTCTTAAGTTTTTGCTTTTAATTGTGTCCCACATAACTCTCAGGGTCTCTTCATTTTTCTTTGTTCTTTTTTCTGAGTTTTCCTGAAACAGAGTTGTATCCAAGTGTTTGTCTTCAGTTTCACTGATCCTGTCTTCCATGGTTTCAAATCTACTTCTCAGCCCTTCTATGACACCGTCCATTTCTGAAATCTTGTTGTTTATCTTTTGGATTTCTAATTGTTGTTTTTGTATAATTTCTAGTTGTGAATTTATTTCAGCATTTTGTTCCTGCATCATCTTCCTGAATTCTTACAATTTTTTGTCTTTATTTTCCATAAATTTGTCTATTTTTTCCTCATGTTTGTCAGCTTTTTGCCTCAGTTCTTGTAAAATTCCGAGTATTAGTGATTTGAGTTCCCCATCAGGTACTTCTAGTGCATTTTCTTCCACAGGAAAGTTATCTGGTTTTTTAATTTGGATGCCTATTGGAGCCATCTTGTCTTGTTTTTGTAAATGTTTTGATATTGTTTGCTGTTTTCGGGGCATTCAGTATATATTCCTCTTGTTTGTTGATTGTAGATTTTTTTGTTTCATCCTTGTGGTACAGCTGGGCAGGTCTAGCTGAAGAGGAGCCACTGGGACGAGTTGTTTGTGGCACTCACCGCAGCCACCAGGACGGTCGGTAATCAGTGCTGGGCAGGTTCCAATAGGGCGTGCGTGCACAGCTTGGTGATGTGATGTCAAGTGCACGGTGCAGGTAGGCAGGATGCAGCAGGGAGATGGTTATGTGTGAAGCTAAGCAGCTGTTTTTTCTCCCACTGGATGCTCCGCTAGGCTGCTCTCCCTTTCTCCCGTTTGCTGGTCTCTGATAGGAGTCCAAGATGGTGGATCCGCGCTGCGTTAGCTGGTAGGGGACCTCTGCATGAATCTCTCCTCACTCTCCATTCTATTTCAGTATTCTCACTCCGTTTGGTGTTTGGCTGAGTTCTTTATCTCTTCATTTGATGGTCTTGGGTTTCAGGATTGTTGATTCTCTGTTTGGCTTAGTTTTTCAGATCCTTGCCTGGAGGGATTGTGTGGTGCTTCTGCCTAGAGCGTCATCTTGCCATACTCTTCTAAAGGACTTTTTTTTAAATTGTACTTTAGATGAAGGTTTACAGAACAGTTTCTCATTCAACAGTTACTATACATATTGTTTTATGACAATGGTTAACAAGCCATGACATGTCAACACTCTTCTCAACCTTGGGTGGAGGGATTTTAAGTAAGAAAGTGCAAATCAAATATGTGTTATTTAAATAATAACTTTGTACTTTGTTTAGAAAAATGATTGCTAAGAGTGTAATCCAGATGTGAGATGATGTTGGCTTGGCCAATTGGTGGTAATGAGTTGAAGAGAAGTGGACTGGTGATATAGTTTAGAATTCAAATCAGGATGATTTGGTTAGGTAGTGGATGTAGAAAGTGAGGAATAGAGAGGCATTATGATTGAGTTCCTGGATTCTGACATGGGCTATTGGGATATATATATATATATATATATTTTCCTAACTACCTTCTCCTCGAAACTTTTATTTTTTGACTCCCATATAGGGGAGCTATTGTTTTCATTGCTTCAACACCTCATTTCCTGCTTTTTATTTTTCCTTAAGTGACATCATCTACCTGCTTTTGGGGATCTGTTCCACATAGGCCCATTATGTGTCACTGGGTGGTGCATATGGTTAAGCACTTAGCTACTATTTGAAAGATTAGTGGTTTAACCCCCCCCCCCAGTGGCTCCTGTGAAGAAAGACCTGGTGATCCACTTCGGAAAGATCACAGCTATAAAAACTCTATGGAGCACAGTTTTATGCTGACACATCATGAGTAATAGTCAACTTGACAGCAACTGGTGGCGGATAAATGACAAATTTTTTTCCCCGTCATTAATTATCTTGCTCAGATGGCACTAACTCTTTCTAGATTTTCCTGACTCTCTGAACAAATTTATTTACATTCTAATCTTTCTAGTCCTCATACTTACATCATAACATGAGTCCTGTTATAATTGTTTATTTTTCACTGTTCTTCAGTATAAGCCACCTCTAAGCAAGAAATTATATTTCTTTTTTATATACCTATGATAGAAATCACTGACAAAAACGTAATCTTCAATAAATGCTAAACTAAACTAGAAGACTCTTTATGGCCTTTCACCTCTACTGTTTACGATTATTTGACTCTTCACTAATATTTACTATGTATGAGTGTAAGAGGCTTGAAGTCAAAATGGCTTTAGTGGTGGTTATACAATAATGTATGGCCAAGGTGCTTAAAATTAAGCACTCTAGGTCTCTATTTCCTTATTTGCTACATGTGAATATTGATTTTTACCTCACCATTGTTCTAATGAATGAAACAACGTCCAATGTATCTCACTGCTAGCTATTTCTATCCTACCTGGTGCTTTGCTTCCGTAGTCAACCACTAGTTTATCTTTGTAATACTAAGATTTTTAATACAAAAATCATTGAATAAGACACAATATATAAACCAGTTAAAAAAAAAAAAAGTTAAACACTCAAAAGTATTCTACATTGAGCAAAGAATCAGAGAACTCAGCGTTTTAAGATCTCTGAAAGCCAGAGCCTAAGTGTTGTGGGCCAATCAGCCTATTCTATGTCTGCATGCTTTTGTTTTGGAAGGACTCACAATGGAATAATCACCTACTCACTTTAATAGCCTTGGCTGTAGCTACCACTGAATCAATGTAAGTTAATGTAGCAGACAGAATTTTTTTTTAGTTAGTTTTCTTCTGAGAGATAATGAGTAATAGAAGATGAAATCATAAACACACATACATATGTAAAGGGAAATACTTTATCTTCTCATGCTAAATGTGTAGCAAATGATGCAAAACACAAAATAACATTTTGCACAGTATTTCTCCCAGATGCCAAATTTAGAAATAAACCTAAGATATGACTAGAACTATGAATTTAGCTAGCATTTAATGCTAGAGTAAGAAACCTATGGGCTGGGAAAATTTCCAGCCTTAGCAAACTTAACTTCAAGTAGCTTTTTTTCTCTCTCTGAGTTTTTGTTTTAGACAATCTGAGAAGCATTCTTTTTTCCTTCATTCATTCAGAGAGTCATGGTATCAAACTCCCTGAATTAAAGACATTAGAGACTCTTGAAAGGTCACAGATATTGGATCACTAGAGATCAAGATGGGGGAAGATATGTATTCAGTCAGAATCTATCCTTAACAGCAATATTAAAGTACATAATCATTCTCTTAATGTTCATCATAAAGTAAAACGTAGTATTACCTTCTAAAATCCATCTGAGCATAGTGATATTATAGGTTAAAGTATTATCTGTCAGTCTTGGTGAAAAAAATAAATGGAAAGAATAGTAAGCAATTCACTCTCCCAACCAATATATTTAAATGAAACCTTTACAATTAGGCAACATTTAAATTTATCTGTGCCAATATATGATTTATTGATTTTACCAATAAATTATTCATGTCACTCATTGATGATACAATTGTTCTATCACACTACTTTGAAAACAAATGAGAAGCCCAACAGAAAAAATGTCAATTTCCACAAGTTTAGTTGCTTTGTGAAATACCAAGCATGCATGCATGTGAAAAAAATCTGTAGGATCATAAATAAAAAATAACATATTATTGATGGGCATGTGGCTTTTTTCACTATGGAGAATACATTGCAATGATAATCAATAATGTCATTTAATGTTAAAATCATTTGAGATTTGTATGCCCAAAATATAAATAATGAAATGTGGAAAACACTCGTTGCACTTACATCTCACTACAAAAAAAAAAAAAATCAAAGTGAACATTATAGACTCCAAAATATTAGAAACCTACATAGACATAGGATACTGCATTTTTATGCAAATAACATGTGCCTTCTTCATTTGTTTGTCAACTGCGCCCTCCCCTCCTCCGTGAGGTATTTTCATAAGCATTGCTATGCCAATTTTTTTTTACATGTTGCTGTAAGAATAAAAAAAACAAGAAAAGCATACTTACAAAAATACCTCACTAGGGGACGTTGTGCTTGGCAAACAAAAGTAGAAGGCGTGCACTATTAAAAATATGGTTATCTGTATAGAAATCTATAACTGACTCCATTATGTATATGTAATAATTAACTGGCATTTGGAAAATTTAAAAAAGATATCTAGGAAAAGTATTCTGCATGAATATTAGAATATTCTGCATAAATATAAAGAAATTATGCAATGTACACCTACAAACCTAGTACCTAGATTAAATAGTTATTCACATTTTACTGTATTTGTATCTTCTATTTTTTGCTAAAATATTTTAAGTAAATTTTTGACATTATGAATGTTTGTTCTGACATCCTTTATTATATTTACCTGTTGCTGTTGAGTCGATTCCAACTCATAGCAACCCTATAGGACAGAGTAGAACTCATAGCAACACTATAGGACAGAGTAGAACTGCCCCATATGGTTTCCAAGGCTGTGAATCTTTATGGAAGCAGACTGCCACATCTTTCTACCACAGAGCGGATAGTGGGTTCACACCACTAACCTTTCAGTTAGCAGCCTAGCATTTAACCATCGAGCCACAGGGCTCCTTCGGGTTATACCAAAAAACCAGACTCGTTTACGTCAAGTCAATTCCGACTCATAGAGACATTATGGAACAGAATAGAACTGCCCCACAGGGTTTCCAAGGAGTGGCTGGTGGATTTGAACTGCCAACCTTTTGGTTAGCAGCTGTAACTCTTAATCGCTGCATCACCAGGGCTGCATTTTGTTTGATAGATGTGTGTTTTTCTATTGGTTATATGTAAAATATAGATATATACTCCTATTGTATGCATATATGCATATATATACATCTCAACATTACTATCAGCAGTATATGAAAATGCCAGTTGTTCCTCAACCTCACAACTTGCTAGTCTCCTGATTTTATATTTCATCCTTTCTAGTCAGTGATCAGTGGTATCACACTGTAGTTTTAATCTGCATTTCCCTGATAACTAGTAAAAATGAAATAGCTTTTCATATATTTGGTCTGTTTCTAATTGACAAACTTTGCAGACATTCTTTGTTTTATTTTGTTTTGTTTTAACGTAATGCTTGTTTATTCTTTTGTCCACATACCTGTTAGGCTGTCTATCTTTCTTATTGTTTTGTAGGACTTTAGGAGAAGTTATTCTGAGTAAGAGTTCTTAGGTAAGAAATGCATATTGAGAATACCCTTCCCACTCCACTCACAAGTTTTCCTTTTCATTGTTAATGACGTCTTAACCTTAAAATAATCTAATTTAAAAAATTTTACCTTATAGTGCTTTTTGTGTTGTGGTAAAAAAAAATTTTTCTGCTCCAAAGCCATGAAGACGTTCTTCTATGTTTTCTTCCAATAGCTCAAATGCCTTACCATTCACATTTAGTTCTGAACTGATTTGTCCCTTTTGTTGTTGCTAGCTTCTTTGAGTGGGCCCTGACTCATCGCATACACATGACTGGCTGCAATCCACAGGGTTTTCATTGGCTGATTTTTGGAAGTAGGTCACTGGGCCTTCTTTCTTGTTTGTCTTAGTTTGGAAGCTCAGCTAAAACCTGTTCAGCATCATAGCAATACGTAAACTTCCACTGACAGAGGCGTGGTGGCTATGCCGTGGTGCATTAACCTAGAATAAAACCCAGGTCTCCTACATGGAAGGCAAGAATTCTATCACTGAACCACCAATACCCCCCTTTCCCTTTTACACATTTTTATCTTCCTAATATTCCTTGAAGATTTTCTACTTTTTCTTGGATCAATTTTCATAAACTCCCCCCACCCCATTTCTCTTGGGTAAATGCCTATGAATAGAATTGTCAAGTTTAACTGTATAAAAATCTGCCAAACTGTTTTCCAAATTTACTGTGCAATTTGTGTTCCCACTAGAAATGTGTGAGAGTTCCAGTTGCTCCATATCTTCATCAAAATATTACATTGTCAGTCTTATTGGTTTTAACCATTCTAGTGTATGTGCAGTAGCATCTTATTGCAGTTTCAGTTTGTATTCATTTAATAAACAACAGTTCTAAATATTTCCATATGATTATCTGTCATTTATTTAAATCTTTGGTCCACCTTTTTATTTTTTTTTTATCAGGTTGTTTGTTCTTATAATTGAGTTTTAGCAGCATTTTATATTCTCTGGATGGATGTGTGTGTGTGTATAATATGTATATTATATCATATATTGTGTGACTTCTCTTTTTAGAAATTTTAAAACTTGAAGCCTAATTTATCAATGTTTCCTTTTGTAATTAGGCTCTTTACATCCTACTTGAAAGTGTTCAATATATAACTTGTAATATTACAGATGTTTAGTTGTTCTCAGCAAGAACATTTCCCTGCTGCCAACATCTTCTACTGTTCAGGAATTTTATTTTATTTTTTTAATATTCAACTATTTCATTATGTATAATTTTAAATGAGAATCTTTCTGAAAGATGTGAGCGCTTCATCAATTCTGTTTTCTATAGTTAAGTAGGTATTCTCTGACATAGGGGAATATAAAATGATCAGATATTTAGAAGACAGAGGGATGTACCTTGGAAAACTTCAAAGCAGGCATTAATTCTTCTAAACAACATTCCTTTATTAACAGTCTGAAAATGAAGGAAACAATCAACAATATCCCCTTATAATACATTTCAGTTATGAGCAGAATGACCCATGGGATTAAGGCAGAAGCTTCTCAAAATGTCATGTGGTTCATGATTTATTTCCTCACAAGTTTCCTATAAATTATATAAGGAAATTTCTGATAAACATGGTAGAAACAATGTATTTTACTAACAAATGAATAAAATGTAGGCTGTTAGCAGATATTCCAATAATTTCTACCCATACTCCTGATAGTTACCTGTCTGAACTGCAGAAACAAGGATATTGGGGTTGTAACCAAACTCTAGCATTATCTCTTAACAATTCAACAAAAGTGTAATTTTTTATCACACAGAGGGATATTCCAGAATTCTTCATATTCACTATGATAAAGATTATGAAGTGCTTTTCTTATTGTTCTTGACCTAACCATTTGATATCTTGTTACTCTACTACTCTCCTCTATCTCCGATACTTCAGTAACCACAGTTAATAGCAAGGTGTACAACTGTTCAGTAATAAATAAGTAATTAATAAAAAAATTTAACCCTAGTCATATACATACTAATTTAAGTACATGGTAATAAAAAGCTTAAGAAAATAATACAGCAAGTAACTTGACATAACAGACATAAAATATTTGGAATTTATTTTCTAATCTACCAGGAATGATTTTATATTTCAATCAGGCAATTTCAAAATTGTAACATACAAGTAGGAGTCTACTTATTCTATACTAATGACTTTAATATATATTAGATACATATCTAAAAATGGACAGTGCATTTAATTTCTGTACAATTTAGGTATTCAAGAAAATACCGAAGAAATGATAGCCTCTTCCTGTGTATAGTCACACACAATCCTTTCAGAGAAATGTACTAGAAGTATGTATTCCCTCTGATATTATTCCCTACAGAAGCTAACGCTGCTTTGAAAATCAGGAAGAACCATTTTGGTAATGTTTCTAGTCCTGCCTATGCTGCAAATCTCATGAAGAGAAGAATCCTGAGCATTCATAAAAATATATGGACATCTACGTCAGTGAGGGTTAGGTTCAGGTACCTGTAATAATAATAAAAAGATGGTTCAAACACACTAGGATTTACTCTTCCACATTAAAATAAAAAACAAAACAAATAATACACACAAAAAGAAACAGCAAAAAGCAATTAGTCTAGGGATGACTTCGTTTCATTAAAATTAAAATTTTTCTGCCTCTGCCAGGCTTACTTCCTCACTCAAAGTCACAGCACAGACTCATTGTTGGGTGCCTTAGAGTTAATTTTCAACTCATAGTGACCCCATATGACAGAGCAGAACTGCTTTATGGGGTTTTCTAGGCTGTATTCCTTATGGGAGCAGATCACAAGGTTTTTCTCCCTCAGACCCACTGGGTGTGTTCAAACTGCGGACCTTTTGGTTATCAGCCAAACCACCAGGGCTTCTACAGCGCAGACTACTGTGGTTAATACAGCCATCACATTTAGTTCTTCCACGCAGAAGGAGGGAGAAAGGAGAAGTGCACTAAACAGCTGAGTAAGCATCTTTAAGTAGCCTTCCTGGAAGTTCTACATGATATTTCTGCTTACCTGTCCTTGACCAGAGCTGTCTCATGGCCACACCTAGTTGCCAAGGAGGTTGGGAAAAATAACCTTTTAGTTGGGCAGCAATATGCCCAGGTAAAATTTAGGGCTCTGTTATTAAACACATGGGAGAAAATTGATTTTGGGTATCCAATATGAGTCTGCCAGAGTCTCTTTGCCCCTCCTCACCTACACATGGCTTTCTTTCTATATGTAGAACACACTTTTCCTCTCACAACCAGAAATCCCCTTTAAGTTACTTCCAGACTTAGATCTGAGTTTGTGCAGCCTTGCCAATCATTTTGATATGTGATTTCTCATGGTCTAGTAACCTAGAAACTGCATGACAATTTATCTGTTTAAACTCACTTATTTTACACTGATGGACAAGGAACAAGATAGCTCATTAAACTTCTTTTCCACATGAGAGGGAACTAGGAAATATTCAGCAGTCTCTGGTTCCTGGCAAGGATAGTATCTTAGTTATGTAGCGCTGCTATAATAGAAATACCGCAAGTGGATGGCTTTAACAAACAGAAATTGATTCTCTCACAGTTTAGGAGGCTAGAAGTCAGAATTCAGGGAGTCGACTCCAGGGGAAAGCTTTCTCTCTCTGTGGGCTCTGGGGCAAGGTCCTTGTCATCAATCTTTCTCTGGTCTAGGAGTTTCTCAGATCAGGGATCCTGGGTGCAAAGGATGCGCAGCCCTCAAGGCTCTTCTTTCTTGGTGATAGGACACCCCTCTCTCTTCTGTGCAGTTCTCTCTCCTGCGCACTTCTGTCTCGTTTTATCTCTTGTGGCACAGTGGTTAAGAGCTATGGCTGCTAACCAAGAGGTCGGCAGTTTGAAATCAACAGCAGCTCCGGAAGAAGATGTGGCATTCTGCGTCCATAAAGATTTACAGCCTTGGAAACCTTATGTGGTGGCTATGAGTCAGAAACCACTTGACAGCAGTGGGTTTGGTTTTTGGTTTGGATTTTGTAACTTTTAACCTATAATTCTGAGACTTAATATCTTTTGATAGTTTGCTTTTGTTATTCGTTGTTTTCACTGGCTTTTGTTCATAGTGCTTTTTTCCTCGTGTATTTTGTGATTTTTTATTATGAGAAATAAGGGTTGTTGGCACTCTATTGCTAAGAGTACTTTTTGTCCCGGGTTTCTTCAAAGAATGCTTGCCTCAAGGGAAGATTTTTCTCACCTTCCCCAAGCAACTTGAGGTTTACTGTAAATAGCTGGGTTAAAACACTTAAAATGCATTTCAATTTACCATATTTTTATGCAACTATCATGTGCTTTCTGAATTTGTTTGCAGGCTGTGCCTTACCCCTGTGAGGTATTTTCCCAAGCACAGGGCTATGCTAATTTGTTTATTTATTTATTTTTACAGCAACATGTGGAAGAGGGTTGACCTAGCAGAGGTACTGAGGGTGTCTCTAGAGGGAAGTGCACAGCCAGCATGCTTTATTTGCGTAAAAATACAGTAATTCTCGATAGCAAAAGACTACATTAGAGAAACGCTTTTGCCACTAAGTTTCTAAAGTGAGATTTAGTTTATATCAGTGAAAGCTCTCCTGTGAGGTTTTTTGTTCATTTGTTTTAAATGATTATATGGGTACCTTGAATTTTTCTTTTTTTGGAGGGGGTATATGTATTTTTTTAAATCATGTTAAAATAAGTTGTTGTTAGGTGCCATCCAGTCAGTTTCACTGCATAGTGATCCCATGTACAACAGGATGAAACACTGCCCGGTCCTGCACCATCTTCACAATCCTTGTTATGCTTGAGCCCATTGTTGCAGCCACTGTGTCAATCCATCTCGTTCAGGGTCTTCCTCTTTTTCAGTGACCCTCTACTTTACCAAGCATGATGTCCTTCTCCAGGTACTGTTCCCTCCTGTTAACATGTCAAAAGTACGTGAGACAAAGTATCGCCATCCTTGCTTCTAAAGAGCACTCTGGTTGTACTTCCAAGACAGATTTGTTTGTTCTTTCTGAAGTCCATAGTATAGTCAATATTCTTCGCCAAAACCATAATTCAAAGGTGTCAATTCTTCTTCAGTCTTACTTATTCATCGTCCAGATTTCACATGCATATAAGGTGATTGAAAACACCATGACTTGGATCAGGTGCACCTTAGTCTTCAAGGTGACGTCTTTGCTTTTCAACCCTTTAAAGAGGTCTTTTGCCGCAGATTTGCTCAATGCCCTGCGTCTTTTGATTTCTTGACTGCTGCTTCCATGGGTGTTGATTGAGGATCCAAGTAAAATGACATCCTTGATAACTTCACTATTGTCTCCGTTTATCATGATGCTGCTATTTGGTCCAGTTGTGAGGACTTTTTTTTTCTTTTATGTTGAGATGTAATCCATACTGAAGGCGGTGGTCTTTGATCTTCATCAGAAAGTGCTTCAAGTCCTCTTCGCTTTCAGCAAACAAGGTTGTGTCATCTGCATAATGCACGTTTTAATGACTCTTCCTCTAATCCTGATGCCCCATTCTTCTTCATATAGTCCAGATTCTCAGTTTATTTGCTCAGCATACAGATCGAAGATATGGTGAAAGCATACAACCCTGATGTACACCTTTCCTGACTTTAAATGATGCAGTATCCCCTTGCTGTGTTCCAAAGGCTGCCTCTTGATCTATGTACAGGTTCCTCATGAGCACAATTAAGTGCTCTGGAATTCCCATTCTTCTCAATGTTATCCATAGTCCGTTATGATGCACACAGTTGAATACCTTTGCAGAGTCAATAAAACACAGGTAAACATCTTTCTGGAATTCTCTGCTTTCAGCCAGGATTCATCTGACATCAGCAATGATATCTCTGGTACCACATTCTCTTCTAAATCAGGTTTGAATTTCCAGCAGTTCTCTGTCGATATACTGTTGCACCTGGTTTTGAATTATCTTCAGCAAAATTTTACTTACTTGTGATATTAATGATATTGTTCCATAATTTTCACAATCAGTTGGATCACATTTCGTTGGAGTGGGCATAAATATGGATCTCTTCAGCTGGTTGGCCAGGTAACTGTCTTCCTGATTTCTTGGCATAGATGCCCGAGCACTTCCAGCATTACATCTGTTTGTTGAAACATCTCAGTTGGTATTCTGTCAATTCCTGGAGCCTTGTTTTTTTGCCAATGCCTTCAGTGAAGCTTGGACTTATCCCTTCAGTGTCGTCAGTTCCTGATTATATGCTACCTCCTGAAATGGTTGAAAGTCTACCATTATTTTTGGTATAGTGACTCTGGGTATTCCTTTCATCTTCTTTCGATGCTTTCTGAATTGTTTAATGTTTTCCCTGCAGAATCCTTCTGTATTGCAGCTCAAGGCTTGATTTTTTCTTCAGTCTTTCAGCTTGAGAAACGCTTAGCGTGTTCTTCCCTTGTGATTTTCTATCTGCAGATCTTTGCACATGTCATTATAATACTTTACTTTGTTTTCTCAAGCTGCCCTTTGAAATCCTCTGTTCAGCTCTTTTACTTCATCATTTTTTTCTTTTGTTTTAGCTACTCAACGTTCAAGAGCAAGTTTCAGAATCTCTTCTGACATCAATTTTGGTCTTTTCTTTCTTTCCTCTTTCTTTAATGACCTCTTGCTTTTTTCACATATGATCCATGATGCCATTCCACAACTCCTTTGGTCTTCTGTCATTAGTGTTCAACGTGTCAAATGTATTCTTGAGATGGTACCTAAATTCAGGTGGGATATACTCAAGGTGGTACTTTGGCTCTAATGGAGTTGTTTTAATTTTCTTCAGCTCCAACTTGAACTTGCATATGAGCAATTGATGATCTGTTCCACAGTTGGCCCATGGTCTTTTTCTGACTGATGATATTGAGGTATTTCACCATGTCTTTCCACAGATGCAGTCGATTTGATTCCCGTGTATTCCGTCTGGCGAGGTCCAAGTCTATAGTTGCCATTTCGGATGATGTAAAAAGGTATTTGCAATGAAGAAGTCATTGGTCTTGGAAAATTCTATCATGTGATCTTGGGCATCATTTCTGTCACCAAGGCCATATTCTTCCTTTTTTGTTTCGAACTGTTGCATTCCAATCATCAGTAATTAACAATGTATCTTGATTGCATGTTTGATCAATTTCAGACTGCAAAGGTTGTTAAAAATCTTCAATTTCTTCATCTTTGGCCTTAGTGGTCAGTGCATAAATTTGAACAGTAGTAGTATTAACTAGTCTTCTTTGTAGGCATATAGATATTATCCTATCACCAACAACACTGAACTTCAGGATAGATCTTAAAATGTTCTTCTTGATGGTGAATGCAATGCTGTTCCTCTTCAAGTTGTCGTTCCTGGCATTGTAGACCATATGATTTTCTGATTCAAAATAGCCAATACCAGTCCATTTCAACTCACTAATGCCCCATCTTCCAGTGCTCTATCAGACAATGTTCTGCTAATATTCATAAGGTTTTCACTGAAGAATTCTTTTCAGAAGTAGACCACAGGGTACCTTTTCCAAGTCTGTCTCAGCCTGGAAGCCCCACTGAAACCTATATAGTGGACCAGAAATCCCTCCCACTAAAGTACATCCTTAGAAGCAAGGGTGGCAAGACTATGTCTAACATATTTGGACATGTTATCAGGAGGGATCAGTCCCTGGAGAATGTTATCACTCTTGGTAAAGTAGAGGGTCGGCAAGAAAGACGAAGACACTGGACAAGATGGATTGACACAGTGGCTGCAACAATGGGCTCAAGTCTAACGATTATGAGGATGGCGCAGGACCGGGCAGTGTTTCATTCTGTTGTACATAGGGTGACCCTGCTGGTACTTGAATATTGGTGGCATAGATTCCAGCATCACAGCAAGCCCACACAGTACAACAAACTGACAATGCCGTGGGGGATATTAGAATATATGTCACAAGAAATTTACTGTTTCAACTAGTCTAACTGTACAATTCAGTGACATTAATCACATTCGTCATGCTGTACAACAGTTGCTACTATCCATCTTCAAAAAATATTTTTATCATCTCTGAAAGAAATCCAGTATCCCTAAAGCAATAACCCCTGATTTCCCTTTCCCTAATCCTGTGATAACCACTGATAAACTTTTGTCGTTAGCCATTTTCTGTTCCAGATATTTACCATAAGTGGAGTCAGACAGTGTTTGCCCTTTTAAGTTTGACTTATTTCACTTAGTATAACGTTTTCAAGGTTCATCCTTGTCATAGCATGTATCAGAACTTCATTTTTCTTTATGGCTGAATAATATTCCATTGAATGTATGTGCCACATTTTGTTTATCCATTCATCTTTTCATGGACATTTGGGTTGTTTCTGCCTTTTGGCTATAATAAATAATGCTGCAAAAAACACTGGTATTTGAGTCCCTGATGTCAAGTCTCTTGGGTATACACCTAGACATGGAATTGCTAGGTCATAATTTTTGGAGTCACCACCAAACTATTCCACTGTGACTTCACCATTTTACAGTCCTACCAGCAATAGATGAGGGTTCTAACTTCTCCACGTCTTCTCCAACATTTGTTTTCGATTTCTCTGATAATAGCCACCCCAGTGGCTGTGAAGTGGTAATTCATTGTGGTTTTGATTTCATTTCCTTTATGACTAACTGAACATGTTTTCATGTGCTCGTTGGTCATTTGTATATCTTCTCTGGAGAAATGTCTGTTTAAGTTCTTTCCCCATTTTTTAATTAGATGGTCTTTTTGTTGTTGAGTTTTATAAGTTTTATATATTTATATATATGTATATATATATATATGCACATATATATATATATATGCATTCTAGATATTAAACCCTTATAGGATATATGGTTACTCTAGTGTGAAATTTGGATTTGAAACTAATTCAAGCGGGGAGAGAAAGATAGCACTGGACAGTCAATTTTGTTTGTGTAGATTATGGGGAAGGTAGTGTGGTTTTAGGACCACCAGTTTCAATGCTGCTTCCAAAATTTGCATCCAGGGTCTTGATGTTACAGTTTTCTGATAGTGACAGGGCCTAACAACCTTTTGGTGACCTAGTTCTGCAATGTGGCATTAGAGAGATTCCTGGAAGTTCAGCTGATAGTCTGTTTCTTTAATTTTTCCAAAGGTTTTTTAAAGTCATTTAATATCCTGTAATAAATCACTTCCCACTTAAACAAGCTAAAGTGAATTTTATTCACTGTAAATGAACTCTGAGAAATCCAGTGTGCTGTAAATGTGGTCCAGTTTAAATTAAAATTCATTATTTGGGAATTTTTGGCCTCAGAGAATTTCCCTTGCATTTTTGAGACTGTATACACACACACACACAATATTAGATGTAGTTTGTTGTTGTTAGGTGCCGTCGAGTCTGTTCCAACTCATAGTGACCCTATGTACAACAGAATGAAACACTGCCCGGTCCTGCGCCATCCTCATAATCGTTAGACTTGAGCCCATTGTTGCAGCCACTGTGTCAATCCATCTTGTCCAGTGTCTTCGTCTTTCTTGCCGACCCTCTACTTTACCAAGAGTGATAACATTCTCCAGGGACTGATCCCTCCTGATAACATGTCCAAATATGTTAGACATAGTCTTGCCACCCTTGCTTCTAAGGATGTACTTTAGTGGGAGGGATTTCTGGTCCACTATATAGACCAGGTGCACGGTGGTTAAGATCTTAGCTGCTAACCAAAAGGTCAGCAGTTTGAATCCACCAGCCATTCCTTGGAATCCCTATGGAGCAATTCTACTCTGTCCTATAGGATCGCTATGAATAGGAATCAACTCAACAGCAATGGGTTTTGTTTTTGGATATAGCCAGAAAAGAAAAATCTCCATTTTTGTAGCAAAATTATTTTGCACATCAATTGAAAGTTTAGATATGATAGCTCAAAATACCTTAAATAATGTTGAGTTAAAAATTTGGATTTGGAGAAAGATATGTCTCAAACACCTCTCTTTCATTAAGCTCTTATTTTAGCTTATTTGTGCCTCTGGGTGTACATAGATCACAGAATATATACACGCTTATTTATATATGCGTCAGTGTTCTTGCTTTGCCTCTGGACTAGGTAAGCCTAATCTTCAACCTAGCACTTTAAGTATCCAAAACATGCTTATGTATAGTGAGATTTATTTCTTAGGAATTTAATATATGTAGACTAGTCTATCTTTGGGGGAAGAATAGGAAGGAATTAAACTTCTGATTACTTATGTTGGAACCAAGTTTTTTGTTTGTTTTTTTTCCCGGTAGGCTATCTTGAGTTTGTTGTTTTATAAAGCTGCACAGGAATTATTGATATGTTTGTGTTAGTTTTGGTTGTTTCAGATGGGATGGAATGTCTCTTTTTGAGGGAACAAAATCCTCAGCTCTTTAGTGGTTTGAGGGCATCCATTATCCTTTATCTGCCAGTTAATTACTCCTCACATTAAACTGCTGCTCTTCCTGAGATGCTTAATCAAACTGAACCAAATCTTGTGGGGTTTGCTCGTTTATAATCTTAAAATCACACAAAGCTGAATGACTGGTGCAAGGTAATTTTCAAACAGATGTGCTTACTATGAATGATACTTCATGGGAAAATTGTCCACAGCCTATGCCTTCTGAGTACTCAGAGATGAATTAAGATTTCTAGAAAATACATGGATTCTCTCCTTATGGTTAGTTATATGATATTTCTATGGAAGAATTTGTCTTCATATTTTCCAAGATGTTAGATAAAAAATTTAAAACAAACAAACAAAAAATAATATAAAATACTGGAAAATGTTACTCAACAAACTTCAACCTAAAAATTTTATTTTGTATAGAATGTTTTACTTTTGTGTTGTATAAGTATCATTTCTTACTGGAAGGTATGAAGGTTAATAGAGTAGGAGTTAAAATTTGAACTAAAATAAATCGTATGAAAATCAACTTATCTTATAATATAGTGAATGTAATTTCTTCATCTGAGTCACATTAAATAACATGTTTTATCATCGATCCCAACTAGAGAGAAGACTGTTACCCATGTGCGCGCACACATGCACACACAAACACACATACACAAACTCCTGTTTCCACACCTCTGTTTCTCAATGGTTGTGATATTTTCAAAGTCACGTTTTTCTATGTTTATAAGGCTATGTCATAGGAACAGACCTCATTCTGTGTGTGTGCGTGTTGTGTGTGTGTGTTTTATGAGATATTTAAAGATCGCTGAAGGGAGGAAAGGAGACCATTTTAAGTTAGTAGACTAGGCTGACAGTTTGATTGATTTTTATATTTGCTTGCTGCCCTTAGGAGCCCTAGTGGGACAGTGGTTAAACAGTTCAGGTGTTGACCAGAAGGTTGGCAGTTTGAATCTACCAGCCGCTCCTTGGAAACTCTGTGGGGCAGGTCTACTCTGACTTATTCTGTCCTATGAGGTTGCTATGAGTTGCAATCAACTCAACGGCAGTGGGTTTGGGGTTTTTTTCTTTTTTTGTTTTTTTGGTACTGCTCTTAAGAATCTTCCATATCTACTAGCCTTAGACTCGAAACATATTTAAAGATCTATTCTACTACTTGATGACAATAAGTTTGGTGTTTTTTTTTTTTTTTTTTTTTGGTTTAAATTTTAAAAGTAAGTAAAATTTTTTAAAGTAAAACAAAATGAATAAAAAGAGAAGGGGGTAATGCCGGGCTAATTTGTAATTTGTATCTTGATTTGTATTATTTTATCATACTTACAGTGGATATTGAGATTTTGGGGAAAATATTGATTTTTTAAAAATTTTTTGTATTGTACTTTAGGTGAAGGTTAACAGAACAAATTATTTCTCATTAAACAGTCAGTACACATACTGTTTTATGATATTGGTTAACTACCCCATAACATATCAACAGTCTCCATTCTCAACCTTGGAGGACCTTTTCTTTGGTGAAAATATACATAGCCAAAGATACACCATTTCAAAAATTTCTACATGCACAGTTCAGTGACATCGATTATGTTCTTCCAGTTGTGCTGCTATTCTCACTTTAGATGAAGGTTTACAGAACAAAATAGTTTCTCATTAACCAGTTAGTACACATGTTCCCCTATGACAATGGTTAACAAGCCCACTACATGTCAACACTGTCCTTATTTTCCCAGTCACCAGCTTTCCTGTCCCCTTCTGCCTTCTAGTCCTTGTCCCTGGACTGCGGTGCCTCATTAGTCCCATTTTGTTTTGTGGGGCTGTCCAAGTGGCTGAACAGTAAACCTCGGAAGTGTCTTCGCCACTGAGCTAAAAGGGTGTCTGGGGGCCATACTCTCAGGGTTTCTCCAGTCTCTTTCCGTCCAGTAAGTCTGGTCTTTTTTTGTGTGTTAGAATTTTGTTCTACATCCTTCTCCAGCTCTGTCCAGAACCCTGTGTTGTGATCCTAGTCAGAGCAGTCAGTGATGGTAGCCGGGCACTATCTATCTGTACTGGACTCAGTCTGCTGAAGGCCTTGGTAGCTGTGGTCCATTAGTCCTTTGGACTAATCTTTTCTTTGTATCCTGTTCTCTTCATTCTCCTTTGCTCCTGAAGGGGTGAGACCACTGGAGTATATTAGATGGCTGCTCGCAGGCTTTTAAGACCCCAGACACTACTCACCAAGGTAGAATGTAGACAATTCTCTTTATAAACTGTGTTATGCCACTTGAGCTAGATGTTCCCCAAGACCATGGTCCCCAGCCCTCTGCCCAGCACTTCAGTCCCTCAGGGAGTTTGGATATGTCTAGGGAGCTTCCATGGCCTTTCCTTGTACAAGTTGTTCTGGTTTCACCAGTATTGTGTACTGTCTCACCCTTCACCAAAGATACCACTTAAAGATTGATTTTTGAGGTAGAAAGAGAAAAAAGAAAATTATTTGTCCACTTTTTAATCACTCATCCATTTAATAAGCATTTATTTAGAAAATATTATATGCCCAATGCAGTGTTAGAAATGGGGGGTTCCTTGGGACCTTACAAGAGCTCTATTTTCAATGGTATGTGCTATCTAGTTGGCGAGACTGGTAAAAAAATACAATCATAATAAAATAAATCAAATATATGAAATTATTATTCCTTCTTATTAGTGAAATGGAAACAAAAAATGGAGTCCTGAAATAGAGAATAATGAATTGCCTTTTCAAGGAGTTGTGCATTTGGCAGAAATGGCCAGACCATGGTAGCACTGCCATGCTCAGCCAATGGCTGGAGACTGCCAAGGAAGAACACAGTCTCAGCTTGAAAGCTAAAGTAGATCTTCATGTCATTAACATTGGAGATTGTCAGCTAATTGCACTGCTTGGAACAGGATGACAATTCTTTCTTAAAAGGAGACCCATGGCAGCTACCAATAAAAAGTTGGGTTAGAAGCTTGAGAGCTGTTTAGATATTGAATAGGACGGAAACCCAAAAGTGTCATTTGGATTTGGTAACATCAGGATATTTAACGATTTAGATAAAGTTAATTTAAAAAGAGTGGTAGATAAAAATAAATTAACAAAAAAAGATAAGCTACAATAGATTGAAGAGTTATGAGAACTGAGGAAACAATTTGGAGATAGTATGCTATGAAAGGGACCAAAAAATGGGTAGAAATTAAATTGGGTTGTTGGTTTAAAAAACGCTATTTTTAAAATTGTTAAATACTTTTTTTGAAAGGAAAACTGGACAAATAGACAGGGGAACCCAGGGTGGAAATGGGGAAGGTGTGTCACATTGTGGAGATTGCAACCAATGTCACAAAACAATACGTGCATAAATTTTTGAATGAGAAACTAACTTGAGCTGTAAACTTTCACCTAAAGTACAATAAAATTTATATATAGAAATGTATATATATATATATATATATATGTGTGTGTGTTTATTTGACTTTATTAAGATAAAATATAGTAGAGCTTTTGTGGATATCAATGGAACTAATTAAGTGAGAAAGAAGTGAATGATGATGCACAAAATAAGGGAAATCATAAAAAATTCAAGATCCATATGCAGAGAAGAAAGAAAATTAGGACCAGGAATAGAGAGAATGGAATTTGGTAAGAGTAGGAATGAGCATTTCCTCTATTTTAACTGTTAGAAAGAGAAGTTGAGTACTTTTGCAAATGAAAAAGTAGATTTGGTGGTGGAAGTATAAGGGGGTTTCATATTTATGGCTTATATTTTCTCAGTGAATTATGGTGGAGAAGATGTGAAAGATTTGAAGAGAGTGGAGAAGAAACTGACTCATTATAACGGAAAATGTGAAAGCAAATTTAAGGTTTTGCAAGGCAGTAATAATGGGAGGTGAGAGAGGCAAGGAAATTGTAAGGGTGTACTGCAATGATGGACAATAGATTATAACTAATATTTTTGCAAAGTCAAATAATTTTATTTGTAAATGAACTGAAACCAGTTATATGGAGATACAGAAGATGACTGATGTCAAGGGTGAAATAGATGAAAGAGCGATTTCAGAAGTGATTCACCTTCCGGTATAAGATCGGAAGAGGGTGGCTGAGGTGGAGTGGAGGAAAACAGCGTTAGAAGTAAGTACACCGAGGAACAAAGCAGTCAGGGAACTGATGGGTCATCTTCCAAGATGACAGGAGTAGGCATTAAAATAAAGAGTGTTGTCCAAGAGCTAAAATTTTTGAAATGAAGTAGAATGACTAGAAGGTAAGAATGGTAAAGTTACTGTAGGGGGGATAGATGATATCACACATACTTTGAGGAACAGGACTGGTTTCTTTTATTTCCCGTCGCTCCTCCTCCGCCAAGGAAAGAGGTGAAGAAATGGAATGTACAGTGTCATGGGGAAGCAAAAGGTCACCAACCACATCTCACATTTACCTATGGTTCAGTGTTGAGTCAGTGAGTGCACTGATATTGGAAAACTGCAAAAAAAGTAGTGATAAAAAAGAGGAAACATTTCAGGATATGGACTTTGCAAGGAAAAAAGATACTACTGTGTCTTGCTGAGTCATCCAGTTTTAGATGTTATTTAGTCTACATACTTAATTCATGTAGGAAAAAACCAAGGCTTGTACAAATTAAATGACTTTCCCAAGCTCACACTACCTGTTACTGGCAAAATCTGGACCAATCATACGTTTCTCACTTTCAACCCATGTTGTTTCCCCTAACTCCCTTGCCCCACCAAAAAAAAACAAAATAGTTGCCATTGAGTTGATTCTGACTCACGACAACTATACATGTTTCAGAATAGAACTGCACTCCATAGCGTTCTCATGGTTGTGACCTTTCCGAAGCAGATCTTTAGGCCTTTCTTCTGAGGTGTCTCTGGGTGGGTTCGAACCACCAACCCTTCAGATAACAGCCTAGCACTTAACTGTGCCACATGGAGATTCCATTCTTGCCCTTGTTATTGTTGTTAGTTGCTCATAGAGTCTATTCCGTCTCATGGCAACTCCATATGTGCACGATAGAACTGCTCCGTAGAGTTTTCTAGGCTGTGATCTTTTGGGTGCAGATTGCTAGGCCCATCTTCTGAATGTCTCTGAGGGGAGGGGTTCACATCACCAATCTTTCGGCTAGTACTTGAGCACCTAATCCTTTGTGCCACGCAGGGACTCCTACTCTTTGCCCTAGTGGGAGTTCGAGACAACACATGTACTAAATTAATTTTAGTAAAACTGGAAAGTATATTCTTTTAGAAATATTTATAAAGCAGGAGATAATGCTCTTCCTGATAATGAAGAATTCTTGACAATGAAGAAATGGTGACACCTCTAGAATGCATCGTGGCTACAGCAATGGACTCAAACAGCAATGATGGTGAGGGTGGCGCAGGGCCTGTCAGTGTATTGTTCTGTTGTGCATGGGGTCGCTATGAGTTGGAATCGATTCAGTAGCACCTGACAAAAACAATAACTAGAATGCATCCTTTCATTTGAACAAAAGCAACTCTTTAAATTCCAAAATTCCAACGCATTTACACAATTTGATTCTAGTCATAAAACAGCATCCCCAAAATGTCAATAATATAACGTCAAAGAGTGTCTTTGTAACTGGTCGTTTTATCGGTTTTATTTCTGTCTGAAAAGGTCCTTTGCCTTGATTAAGGTAACTGGAAAGAAAACACAATGTTCTTGTTATTTGTGGTTTAGAGACTGATCACAGCATTGCTACCATCTATAACTAAGCTTCTATGAGAGTCCCCAAAGTCCTGTCACAAGTCCACTGTCACAGTTTATTGGCTAATCAGCAAAGAATTGAAATCTTGATTGGGTTTATTTGTTGCCTGATTGAAACACTGAGATAGGAAGTAGTGGACAGATTAATTAATTTGTGCTGGGGAATCCAAAGTTAATCTAAAGAATGCTGTCACTTTGATTGATGGCTGTGTGAGAGAAGAAGTCTTTAAAAACCACCATGAATCATCACTCTGTGGGCACATAAATACATGGTTTTGTCTATTTAACTGACTGAATTCTGCTGAACGATACTGAATACTAATGTTTCTGTGCGCATACCAATTACATGTTTCAAAGGTGGGCTACAAAGGACAGAGAAAAATAGACAAGGGATAGTAATAAAATCAACAATAAAGTATTTGAACACTATCATGTTCAAGATACGTGAATTTCCACTTTACTAGTATATTAAGAATTTCCACTTTTCTAGTATGTTGTTTATACTCTACTTTTTTGTGAGATATTTTAACCTGATTATCAAAATAATTAATTTTACAAGTACGTAGTTACATCCTACCTCTAAACCTATAATTGTAGGATAGTAATTTTTTAAAGTATTCTTTTCCTAAAGAAACAGAGTAAGGTTTTCATGCATACACAACCTTTGAGAAAAACAAGGAAACATGAATACCTGACAATTCCTAGCCAGGCTTATAGCTTCCTACTGGGCATTCCAGGGAAAAAAGAAGGAATGGAAAATATTTAAGCTTTAATAAATTGTAATTAACACAATTTAAATTATAATCATAGTAAAAAATGAATTATTAACATAGAATACATTTTTTTTGGTATCTAGTATTTTCTTCTCATGATGACAAAGATGAAAAAAAATAGGATCGCAGTTTTTTTTTTTTTTTTTTTTTCCCCAAGTGTCACTTTATTTCTTTGTTTTATATGTAAGGGAACTAGGACACTGAATGTTTAAATTTCTAGCATTCACTCATATTAACTAATAGTGTCCCAGAAGTTGTTTTTATTTTTTCGTATTACACAGTATCCCCCTTTTTGTACAAGGGAAAAGAGACAGAACAAAAGGGAAAAAGTAAAATTGGAGGAAGACATTCACATAGTTCTCATTTGTTCACTCAGTAAGCATCATAGACCACATGAAAAGTGTCAGGGACTGTGCTAGGTAATGTGCAAGGTACTGTGTGAACAAACTGGCCTTAATCTTGGGAACTCTGACCAACATTAAAAAAGGAAACAGGTATGCGAGATAATTTTGAGCGACATACATAGAGTTTTCCTGGGAAAATCAGGAAAAAGGCGAACACTCTCTTTAATACCAATAAAATCTCATTTCCCCAAATTCTCTTACCAATCACTTTTATCACTTCTATCACTTGTTTTTTTTTTTTAAATTGTATTTATTATGTTGTTGTTGAGAATATACACAGCAAAACAAACATCAATTCAACAGTTTCTGTATGTACAATTTAGTAACATGGATTACATTCTTCCAGTTGTGCAACCATTTTCACCCTCTTTTTCTGAGCTGTTCCTCCCTCATTAGCATAAACTCAGTCCCCACTATCCCCTGTTCCTATCTAATCTTTTGAGATTCTGTTGTCAATTTGCTCCCATATAAGTAGTTCTTAAAAGCACACAATATTCCAGGCAGACCTTTCCTACTAGTTAAGCTAAGCTATTGCTTGGATTTTAGATGACTTCAGGAGATAGTTTGGATTTAAGATTTGCAGATTATCTCAGGGCAATTATGGTAGGAGTTCAGCCAGCCTCCATGGCTCCAGAAAGTTTGGAGTCCATGAGAATTTAAAATTCTGTTCTGCATTTTTTTCACCTTTGATTAGGATTCTTCCATAGAATATTTGATCAAAATGTTCAGTAATGGTAGCCATGCACCATCCATGGTCTCATGGCAAAGGAAGCAGTTGTTCAAGGAGGCAATTAACCACAAATTCCGTATCCTCCCCCTATTCCTGGCTCTCCTTCCTCTGTTTCTCAGGCAAATAGAGACTAATTGTTGTACCTTGAAAGGCCACTTGCAAGCTTTCAAGATCCCAGACACTACTTAATGAACTAGTATGTAGAAGAGGAGCACTGAATACATTTTTGGGCGTTAACTGGTATGTCCCATGAAACCATGACCCTAAACCTCCAAACCAAGGAACCAAATTCCATGAGTTTTTTGGTTGTACCTAAGCAGCCTCAGCAGCTAGTCTTTTTTTTTTCTTTTCCTTCTTGCCATTATTGTAAATATATCTATCACACAACTTTTGCCAAGTCAACTTTGTACAGGTGTATAACTTATTGACAGCAATTGCAATGATTAGCTGTGGAACCATACCTTTAAACAATGTGATTTTTCCATCACCACTAACCTCTACTTCTTCCACTCCCTCCCATTCCTGGTAACCACTAATAAACTTTGGTCTCTGTACATTTGCATTTTTTTGTCTTTTTATTTAAGTGAAGTCATACAATATTTGTGCTTTTTTAAAATTTTTATTGTACTTCAGGTGAAGGTTTACAGAACAAATAGTTTCTCATGAAACAGTAGTACACATTGTGTTTTATGACATTGGTTAACAACCCCACAACATATTAACCCTCTAAATTCTCGACCTTTTTATTTGGTGAAAATACACATAGCAAAAGATACACCATTTCAAAAATTTCTACATGCACAGTTCAGTGACATTGACTACGCTCTTCCAATTGTGCTGTTATTCTCACTTAAGATGAAGGCTTACAGAACAAAATAGTTTTTCATTTAACAGTTACTACACATGTTGCCCTATGACAATGGTTAACAATCTCACAACACATCAACAATATCCTTACTCAACCTTAGGTTCCCTATCACCAGCTTCCTTGTCCCCTTCTGCCTTCTGGCTCTTGTCACTGGACTCCTGTACCTCGTTAGTCTCATTTGGTTTTACGAGGCTGTCCACTCCCAGGCTGAACAGTGAACCTCGGAGGTAACTTCACCACTGAGCTAAAAGGGTGTCTGGGGGCCATACTCTCGGGGTTTCTCCAGTCTCCTTTAGGCCAGTAAATCTGGTCTTTTTTTTTTGTGAGTTAGAATTTTGTTCTACATCCTTCTCCAGCTCTGTCCAGAACCCTCTGTTGTGATCCCGGTCAGAGCAGTCAGTGGTGGTAGCCGGGCACCATCCAGCTGTACTGGACTCAGTCCGGTGGAGGCCTTGGTAGCTGTGGACAATGAGTCCTTCGGACTAGTCTTTTCCTTGTATCCTGCTCTCTTCATTCTCCCTTGCTTCTGAAGGGATGAGACCAGTGGAGTATCTTAGATGGCCGCTCACAGGCTTTTAAGACCCCAGAAACTACTCACCAAGGTAGAATGTAGACAATTCTCTTTATAAACTGTGTTATGCCACTTGAGCTAGATGTTCCCTGAGACCGTGGTCCCCACAGCCCTCAACCCAGCAATTCAGTCCCTCAGGGAGTTTGGATGTGTCTATGGAGCTTCCATGACCTTTCCTTGTACAAGTTGTGCTGGTTTCCCCAGTACTGTGTACTGTCTCACCCTTCACCCAAGATACTACTTATCAATTGCCTATTTAGTATTTCCTCCCCACCTCTCCCATCCCTGGTAACCAACAAAGATTGTTACATTTTGTGTGTGAAATTTTTCATGGGTTTTTACAATAGAGGTCTCATACAATATTTGTCCTTTTGTGATTGACTTATTTCACTCAGCATAATGTCCTCCAGTTTCATCCATGTTATGAGATGCTTCACAGATTCATCATTGTTCTTTCACGTTGCATAGTAATCCATTTGTGTATGTACCAAGTTTGTTTATCCATTCATCTGTTGATGGGCATCTAGGTTGTTTCCATCGTTTTGCTATTGTGAACAATGCTGCCATGAACATAGGTGTGCATATGTCTATTTGAGTGACCACTCTTATTTCTCTAGGATATATTCCTAGGAGTGGAATTGCTGGATCAAATAGTATGTCTATTTCTAGCTTTCTGAGGAAGCGCCATATCATTTTCCAAAATGGCTGTATCATTTTGCATTCCCACCAGCAGTGCATAAGAGTTCCCATCTCCCCGCAGCCCATCCAACATTTGTTATTTCCAGTGTTTTTGATTCGTGCCAGTAATGCCAGGGTGAGATGGTATCTCATTGTGGTTTTAATTTGCATTTCTCTAATGGCTAGTGATCGCGAGAATTTCCTCATGTGTCTGTTGGACATTTAAATGTCTTCTTTGGTGAAGTGTCTGTTCATTTCCTTTGCCCATATTTTAATAGGATTATTTGTCTTTTTGTTGTAGAGATGTTGGATTTTCTTGTAGATTATGGAGATTAGACCTTTGTCTGACTTGTACTGTCCAAAAATTTTTTCCCAGAATGTAGTTCTCTTTTTACTCTTTTGGTGAAGTATTTTGAAGAGCATAAGTGTTTGATTTTTAGAAGATCCCCCTTTTTTAGCTTATCTTTTGGGGTTTGTGTGTTGATGGTTATGGTTTGTAACCTGTTAATGCCATGTATTAAGGCCTGAAGTGTTGGTCCTATTTTTTCTACTATTAACTTTGTACTTTTAGGCTTTATATTCAGGTCTTTGATCCATTTTGAAGTGGTTTTTGTATACGGTGTGAGGTATGGATTCTGTTTCATTGTTTGGCAGATGGATAACCAGTTTTGCCAGCACCATTTGTTAAAAAGACTGTCTTTTCCCCATTTGATGGACATTGGGCCTTTGTCAAAGATCCCGTGACTGTAGGTGGATCGATTTACATCTGGGTTCTCAATTCTGTTCCATTGGTCGTTGTATCTGTCGTTGTACCAGTACCAGGCTATTTTGACTACTGTAGCTGTATAGTAGGTTCTGCGGTCAGGTAGTATGAGTCCTCCAACTTTATTCTTCTTCTTCAGTAGTGCTTTACTTATTTGGGGCTTCTTCCCTTTCCATATAAAGTTAATGATTAGTTTTTCCATCACTTTGAAGAATGTCTTTGGTATTTGGATCAGGATTGCATTGTATTTGTAAATTGCTTTGGGTAGAATTGTCATTTTCACAATTTTGAGTCTACCTATCCATGAGCATGGTATGTTTTTCCATTTATGTAGATCTCTTTGGGTTTCTTGCAGTAGTGTTTTGTAGTTTTCTTTGTATAAGTCTTTTACATCCCTGGTTATATTTATTCCTAAGTATGTTAGCATTTTAGGGGATATTATAAATGGTATTGTTTTCCTGATTTCCTTTTCATCGTTCTCTTTACTGGTGTATAGGAATCCAACTGATTTTTGAATGTTTATCTTGTATCCTGCTACTCTGCTGATTCTTTCTATTAGGTTCAGTAGATTTCTCATGGAGTCTTTAGGGTTTTCTATGTATAGTATCATATCATCTGCAAACAGGGACAGTTTAACTTCTTCATTACCAATTTGGATGCCCTTTATTTCTTTCTCTTGCCTTATTGCTCTAGCTAGGACTTCCAGCACAATGTTAAATAGGAGTGGTGATAAAGGGCATCCTTGTCTTGTTCCTGTTTTCAAGGGGAATGTTTTCAGCCTCTCTCCATTAAGAATGATGTTGGCCATTGATTTTGCATAGATGCCCTTTATTATGTTGAGAAATTTCCCTTCTATACCTATTTCATTGAGAGTTTTTATCAGGAATGGGTGTTGGACTTTGTTGAATGCCTTTTCTGTGTCAGTTGAGATGATCATGTGATTCTTTTCTTTCCTTTTATTTATGTGGTGGATTACGTTGATTGATTTTCTAATGTTGAACCATCCTTGCATACCTGGTATGAATCCTACTTGGTCGTGGTGTATTATTTTTTTGATATGATGCTGAATTCTATTGGCTAGAATTTTGGTGAGAATTTTTGCATCTATATTCATGAGTGATATGAGTCTGTAATTTTCTTTTTTTGTGGCATCTTTGCCTGGTTTTGGTATCAGCGTTATGCTGGCCTCATAGAATAAATTTGGAAGAGTTGCTTCCTCTTCAATGCTCTGAAATAGCTTGAGTAGTACTGGTACAATCTCTTCTGTAAATGTTTTGTAGAGTTCTCCAGTGAAGCCATCTGGGCCAGGACTTTTTATTGGGAGTTTTTTTGTTAACTTTTCAATCTCTTCTCTTGTTATGGGTCTGTTCAGATTTTCAACATCACTTTGTTGTTTTTGGGTTGGTAGTGTGTTTTTAGAAATGTATCTATTTCCTCTAGGTTTTCAAATTCGTTGTAGTAAAATTTTTTATAATATTCTGTTATTATCCTTTTTATTTCTGTTGGGTCTGTTGTAATGTCACCCATTTCATTTCTTATTTGGGTTATTTGTGTCCTCTCCTGTTTTTCTTTCGTCAGTCTGGCCAGTGAGTTGTAAATTTTGTTGATTCTTTCAAAGAACCAACTTTTGGTTTTTTTGATTCTTTCTATTTGTTTTTTCTGTTCTCTATTTCATTTATTTCTGCTATGATCTTTACTATTTCCTTTTTTCTGGTGGTTGTGGGCTTTTTTTGCTGTTCTCTTTCTATTTGTTTGAGTTCTGTAGTTAATGTTGTGATTTTGTCCCTTTCTTCTTTTTGATGTGTGCATCTATTGCTATAAAGTGTCCTCTAAGGACTGCCTTTGCTGTGTCCCAAAGGTTTTGGTATGATGTGTTTTCACTCTTATTTGATGCTAGGAATTTTTTGATTATATCTCTGATTTCTTCTATTACCCACTGATGTGTAAGCAGGGTATTATTCAGTTTCCATGTAATTGATTGTTTTTCCTTGCTGTTTTTCTTGTTAATTTCTACCTTGATGGCATTGTGGTCAGAGAAGATACTTTGAATTATCTCAACATTTTGGATCTTGTTGAGGATTTCTCTGTGGCCTATGATGTGGTCTATTCTGGAGAACGTTCCATGTACATTGGAAAAGAATGTGTACTTTGCATCTGTTGGGTGGAGTGTTCTACATATGTCTATGAGGTCAAGTTGGCTTATTGTGCCCTTTAGGTCTTCTGTATCTTTGCTGAGTTTCTTCTCAGTTGTTCTGTCCTTTACTGTGAGTGGTGTGTTGAAGTCTCCTACTATTATTGTAGAACTGTCAATTTCTCTTTTCAGTGTTGTTAGAGTTTGTTTTATGTATTTTGGAGCCCTGTCATTGGGTGTGTAGATGTTTATTATGGTTATGTCTTCATGATGGATCATCCCCTTCATCAGTATATACTGTCCTTCTTTGTCTTTTGTGGTTGACTTTGTTTTAAAGTCTATTTTACCTGAGATTAGTATTGCCACTCCTGCTCTTTTTTGGTAGTAGTTAGCTTGGGGTATTTTTTTCCAACATTTGACTTTTAATTAATTCACATCTTTGTTTCTAAAGTGTGTCTCTTGCAGACAGGATTTTGAAAGATCCTTTTTCTTATCCATTCTTTCACTCTCCGTCTCTTTACGGGTGCATGGAGTCCATTTACATTTAGTGTAATTATTGATAGATATGAGTTTGTTGCTGTCATTTTGTAGTGCTTTTTTTTTTTTGTGGTGTGGACATTTTCTTTGTTCTTTTTACTCTCCTGTGCTAGTTTTGTTTGTGGAATTTTTTTTTTTTTTCATTTCTTTTGTGTTTGCAGGTTTTGTTTTTGTTGTGACTTTATGTTTTTCCTCTTTATTTTTATGAGTATGTTTGTTAAGTTTCTTTGTGGTTACCATGAATTTTACCCTTATCTTTCTAAGTTTGAAGCAGTCTATTATTACTTGGTATTGCCTTGCCTTCCTCTCCATTTGAAGGTTCTATATCTACACCGTTTATTCCCTCTTTTATTGTTCTGATGTTGTTGTCATTTAGTGATTATCTTCTCTGATTCCCTGTTGTATTACTTTTGGTTTTGGATAGTCCTTGAGAGTTCTTTTCCTAGAATGGTATCTAGCTGATACGATCCTGCATCCTAGATTTTGCCTGTAAGCTGAAGTTGTTTGTTCTCAGATCAAAGAATTCTCTTTAATAATTCTTGTAAATTTGGTTTGGTTTTTACATTTTCCCTTCATTTCTGTTTATCTGGAAATATTCTTATTTCACCATCAAATTTGAACAAGACTTTTGCAGGATATATTATTCTTGGCTGACAGATTTTTTCTTTCAAGGTTTTGTACGTGTCATCCCACTGCCTTCTTGCCTGCATGGTTTCTGCCGAATAATCTGAGCTTAGTCTAATTGTTTCTCCTCTGTATGTGACTTCTTGTTTTTCATGAGCTGCTCTCAGGATTTTTTGTTTGTCTTTTTTTTTGCAAGTGTGATTATGATATGCCTTGGTGATTTTCTTTTGCAGTCTTTCCTTTATGGGGTTCGCTGAAGTTCTTGGATGGCCAGCTTTTCATCTTTCATGTCATTGGGGAAGTTTTCTGTCAGCAGTTCTTCAATGATCCTCTCTGTGTTTTCTGCTTTCTCCCCCTGTTCTGGAATTCCAATCACTCGAAAATTTTTGCTTTTATTGTATCCCACATATCTCTCAGGGTCTCTTTATTTTTCTTTGTTTTTTTTTTTTTTTTTTCCTGCATTTTCCTGAAACAGAGTTGTATCCAAGTGTTTGTCTTCAATTCCACTGATCCTGTCTTCCACCATTTCAAATCTGTTCCTCAGCCCTTGTATGACACCATCTATTTCTGAAATTTTGTTGTTTATCTTTTGGATTTCTAATTGTTGTGTTTATTTAATTTCTAGTTGTGAATTTATTTTGGCATTTTGTTCCTGCATTATTTTCTTAAATTCTTCCAATTTTTTGTCTGTATTTTCCATGAATTTGTCTTTTTTACTCATTTTTGTCTGCATTTTGCTTCATCTCTTGGGGAATTCTGAGTAGTAGAGATTTGAATTCCCTATCAGGTACTTCTAGTGCCTTTTCTTCCACTGGAAAGTCATCTGGTTTTTTATTTTGGACACCTACTAGAGCCATCCTGTCTTGTTTTTGTAAATGTTTTGATATTGTCTGCTGTCTTCAGGGCATTCAGTAGTTATTTTTCTCATTTATTGATTGTAGATTTGTTTGTTTTGTCCTTTTTTTAATTTGGCTATGTCTGAGCAGACGGGCTGTGTTCTTTGTTGCTTGCTCGTCTGTGGGTACAATACTTTTCACCTCCTTCTCCAATTGGCAGGGTCAGTCACTCAGATATGGTACAGCAGGGCAGGTCTAGCTGAAGAGGAGTTACTGGGACAGATAGTTTATGGCACTTACTACAGCCACCAGGGCAGCTCTGTAATCAGTGCCGGGCATGTTCCAGTAGGCCCTGCCTGTGTTGCTACATAGTGTAATGTTAAGTGCATGGTGCAGGTAGGCAGGATGTGGGGGGAAATTGTTATGTGTGGAGCTAAGATGGCTATGGGAGAGAGGAGAGAGGAATAGGGGCCAAAAATAAAACAAAAAACAAAAAAGAATGCTAGGGGAGCTTGCTGTTGGAGTGGAGAGATCAGAGACTCTGAAATGGAGAAAAACAAAAAGGGGAAGAAGAGAAAATAAAATAAAGAAAAGAAAATAATAAATGAATAAAAATCAGAAATAGAAAAGAACAGCAAAGTTCCCAGGGATCCCTCCAGTGCAGGTATGAGGTCTGCGGAAGTTGTTGTTAAGTTTTGCAGTACAGCCTGGCTAGAAGGCATAGAGGTATTCAGCACCAGGTATTCAGGGAACAGAAAGAAAAGGTAGGTATAGAGAGACGAGAAACTGAGTAATGAAGAAAGACAAAAAGGGAAAAAGAGGGAAAAGAAAAGAAAACAAATTTAAAAAAAAAAAAGAACAAGAAAAGCCCCCCAAAAAAACAGGAAAAAAACAAAACCTGGAAAAAAGAAATTCCCTCAGGGATCCCTCTGCACGTCTGTGCAAGCCAAGGGGGTAGGTTCCAAGCCACGCAGCACTGCCTGGCCAGAACGGGCTCCCAACTTAAGAAAAGGAAAAGAAAACAAACAATTCAGAACAAACAAACAAAAGCCCTGGGATCCCACCAGCGTGGCAGCCCAGACCAGGAAACAGTTCCACACTCGGGCAGAGCTCTGCAGCCCCTCAGGAAGAAGCAAAGATAGTGCACGGAACCTGGTATTTGAGCAAAAGGAGGGGGAGGTGGTGAGAGGTAAGGAAGAAATCAAAAGAAGCAGAAAAAAAAATCAACACTAGCAGCCAACAAATGGCACTCAGAGAGCATGTGGGTGGAATCCAAGCAGCTGGTGCTTACAGGACAAGAAACTGTGTCCGTGGGAAGCAGAGGAAGCCGAGTGTGGGTGAAGAAGGGTGGGGGGTGGGAAAGCATATATCGTGAATTACCGGTTGTTTTGTCTCCTGCTGGAAGCTCCGTGAAGCTGCTTTCTCGTACCCCCTGTTTGGTGGTCTCTGGTAGGTGTCCAAGATGGCGGATCCATGCTGCGTTAGCTGATAGGAGACCTCTGCATGAATCTCTCCTCACTCTCCGTTCTCTGTCAGTTTTCTCACTCTATTTGGTGCTTGGCTGAGTTCTTTATCTCTCTACATTTGATGTTTTAGGGTTTCAGGATTGCTGTTTTTTCTGTTCGGCTTAGTTTTTCAGATCTTTGCTGTGGAAGAACAGCATGGTGTTTCTGCCTAGAGCGCCATTTTGCCGGAAGTCTATTTGTGCTTTTTGATTGGCTTATTTCACTCAGAATAATCTCTCTCTTGTTTTTTATAAACTGTTAAAAAGATAAACAAAGTGTACCTACAAATAAACTAATTTTTTAAAAAATAATGTCTTAGCTATTTGACTGAAAGAGTATCATGAAACACGAAAAGAGTGATCCAGCTACAGTAGTGATTGAGAGTCATTCAGTAGTCCCATTTTGGACTAGGGAGAACTTTCATTCTACATTTCCTCTCATTCTTGCAGACTTTTATACTCTTCTCTAGTGCACCCCTGTGTCAGAGAGGTTCTTCCAGGTAGCTCCCATGTTTGCTTTTATGCATTCTCTTCTCATTTCTCCCTTTATTACCACTCAGAGAAGAATGAATACATAAAGACTTAGCCTGTCACCTATGGAAGGTTTCCAGCTTTTAATTCAGGAGATATGACAGTTCAACAAGCAGATACAGGAATAAATATATACTTTTATCAGTAAAGTGAAAGAAGTACGCTTTTTAGAGTGAAGGTAATAAAGTTCAATATTCTGTTTTGAGCCTTTTGTTAAAAAGAGGGGAAGAAAAGTCTAATAACAAAAACAATAACAACATCAACAACAATAAAAATAACATTGAATTATCTTTTTGTCAGGAAACACTTTTTGTGTATTAGATCAGTTAATTTTCACAATGGAATAATGAGATGTGGACTATTATTATCACAAATTATAAATGAGGGAAATGAGAAAAAGAGATGTTATGAAACATCTCATAATGAGCAAATAGAGGGGGAAGTGACTGCCCACCACAGCCTCAGTCAAAGTCTTGACTACAGCCACATGATAACCAGTGAACCAGAACCATCTTCCTTAAGCTACTTGCAAATTTATGACCCACAAAAACTGTGAGATAATGAATGTTTGTAGTTCTATGTCACTAAGTGAGTAATTTGTTACATGGCAAAAGATAACTTAAACACATACTTTGTACTTGAAAACAAAACAAAAAACTAAAACCATTACTTTTTTTAAAATATAATTTTAATTATTTTGTTGTTGTTGTTGAGAATATACCAGCAAAACATATACCAGTTCAACAGTTTCTACATGTACCATTTAGTGACATTGATCACATTTTTCTAGTTGTGTAACCATTCTCACCCTTGTTTTCTGAGTTGTTCCTCCTCCATTAATGTAAATTCACTGCCCCCTAAGGTTCCTATCTAATGTTTCCAGTTGCTGTTGTCAGTTTGATCCTGTCTAGATAATTCTTAAAAGAGCATGATGCTCAAGGCAGAGATTCTTTACTAGTTAAGCTAAACTATTTTTTTGGTTTTAAGAAGACTTTGGAGGATATTTTTGGTGTAAGGTTTAAAGATTATCTCAGGGAATAGTTTCAGGGGTTCATCCAACCTTCATGGCTCCAGGAAGTCTGGAGTCTATGCGAACTTGAAATTTTTTTCTACATTTTTCCTCTTTTGATCAGGATTCTTCTATGGAATCTTTGATCAAATGTTCAGTAATGATAGCCAGGAACCGTCCAGTTCTTCTGGTCTCATGGCAAAGGAGGTGGTTGTTCATGGAGGCAATTAGCCACACATTCTGTATCTTTCTTCTGTTCCTGACTCTCCCTCTTCTTCTTTTGTGCGAGGTGAATAGAGGTCAATTGTTGTGCCTTGGATGGCCATTTGCAAGCTTTTAAGACCCCAGGCACACTCATTGAACTAGGATGTAGAACAGAGGTATTAATCATATTATTAAATTAATTAACTGGGATGTCTCATGAAACCATGACCCTAAACCTCCAAACCAAGAAATCTCAAAACCATTACTTTTGAGCTTTTAGTTTCACAATATGTGTTTCATTAGAATATCCTACATACCTGATAGAAGTATCCATACAGTTTTTGGTATTAAAATATTTTATTATGCTTATTTTCAAACTGATCAAATTCATAAAAATTGGGACTTAACCTTACTTATTATGAGAAACAACAAATCAGTGGAAATATAGCATAATAATAAGAGTAGCAACATAGAGGAGAGAATTGATAGTGCCAAGAGCTGTGGAGAGAAGAGCTAGAAAACTTTCTTGACTCAGTGACACTGATTTGGGTTTTAAAAAGTCAGAATGCTCAATTGAAGAGAAAGCCACCCTTTCCCCTCCCACTGCCGGTGAAGAGAATCAGTGGAAAAACTATGGAAGGTGAAAAAACAAATTGAATTTGGAACTGCAAGCAGTTCTGTATTGCTGAATACAAAGCGTGAAGTGAGGAAGAGTAGAAGACGCCATTGGTGTCACAGGCAAAGGTCAGGGCCAAAGACCCCCAGTGTCATGATGAAGAGTTCAGGATTTAGCCATTGAGTGTTAGGAGAATCCAGTAAAACTTTTTGTCCTGTTTTATTTGTTTGTTTTTTAGAATTTTATTGAAATATACTATGCAGATAGATGTAAATGAAAAATGTACACATGAATAAATTTTCACAAACTAAACACGCATATGTAAACAGGGCGGATTATCCAATAGGTAAGGTAAGCGTGGTGCTTACTTTGCTTACCAGACCATATGTAGTGACGAATTTCAATTTTTTCACCACAAAGAAGATTCAGCTTCTAGGTATGGCTGGCATCGGTCTCTCTCCCAACCACACAGCTTCTTCCTACATAGTCAAAGCCTCTTTTCAAATTTAAAATCCCTGGCAGGGGCGGATGACCCAGTAAGCAAGGTAAGCAGGGGCTTACTTGTGCTTACTTAGTAATCCATAGTGAACAATTTCACATGGGTTTCACCACTTCAAAGAAATTGTTTGCTACAGGTGATCTGGTAAGCAAGGTTAGCATCGTCCTTACCTTACCTCTTGGATAATGTCCCCCACCCCCAGATGTAACTCTCACACAAATCAAGAAATCAAAACAGAACTAGTATCCAGAAGCATCCCTAAGCCACTTCCAGCCATTAACAGAGCAGCCACTTTCCAAAGTTTTCTAAGAAACTACCCAGGGGAAACATGTCTACTTAGAAGCCTGGCATACTGAAACAAGTAGTTATTTTCTTTCTTGCATTTTCTTTAAGAGTTGAAAAACAAACATCACTGAGGTAGGAACCAATTCCTATGACATAGCAATTGAGTAGGAACTCTGAGACAATCCAAATTTATACCACTGTGCTACTCTATTTCATGCAAAAGTTTTCACTCCAGTCCTCAGAGACATTTAAAAAAACAAACAGCAAAAACAAGGAGGGTAATAAAGATTTCTTACATTATTGTGCTATAAACACTGAAAATATGTTTCCAAATGTGACAAGAAATATTACGAGCGATTGCAGATGCATAAATGGAGCAAGTGTTATACTCTTTCCTCAGAGGCACCGATAAAAAAAGACTATTATAAAGCACTACAAAATAATTTCTTTAACCAAAAGCTCTGAAGCAGTTATTAAACCAGCTGTTTTCAAAAGTACACAAAGCTGCTAAGTTGCAGTTGGGTAACTGTTAAATGTTAAAGCAGTGAATGATCATCACGGAGCAGATGGTCTGGGAATGGGTGAGAAAATGGCAATGTTAATACCACCAGACTGAGATGTTCATTTGTGCTGTGGTATGCGCAGACTGGGTGAATAATGAAGGTTCTGTAATAATTGTGTAAATCCCAACATTATTAAATCGATTCAGCTGAGGTTTCTTAATATATGTGAAGCACTTGATGTACTTGGAGAAATACCTCCTCTTTGGCTAAAGCTGTTCTCATTAACTCATACTGCTTTATTTGCTGTGACCTCAGTGTTCCTGTTAAGTAATGAGTGGAATAAGAATTAGAAATCTACTTTCAATCTAAGTATTAGAAAGGAGGGAGAATGTTAAGAAAACTGTCAAAGCGTGAGCGTTGCCTGAGATTGCCCCAAGGTATTAATTTACCTATCAAGTTGGGTTATTGTTTGTTTTAGACCATTTAAAAGTGTATAATTAAACTTGCACTTCAGGGGCCTCAGAAAGTTGCCTTTTCCTAGTTAATGTTTATTTTACCTGAAAGGGAAGAAAGCCATATTAACATATGCTCTAGTTTTTAGGTTAGCTTCTGGGCATACCCAGATTTTTGACATAATATCGCTTCAGAGGTTTGTAAAAAGGGTCCCTAGAAAGTCCAACCATCTACAACAGCTTTTCTCAAATGGGCTCTACTGATATTCTTTGTTGTAGGGGTCTGCCACGTGCAGTGTAGGATGCTTAGCAATATCTCTACACCTGACCCACTACATTCCAGTAGCATTGTCTCACCTGCCAAGTTGCGCCAACGAAAATTGTTTTCAGGCATGCTAAACGTCCCCTGGGGGAACAAAGTCACCCCAACTCCCACCTGCCTAAAGAACCACTGGTCTATAGGAAATCCAAAGAAGAATGCGGTTCATTATCTCTCATGAAAAAGAGAGAGAAAGAAAAGGGAAATGCCATGAGAATGTCAATAAAGAGTTGGAATTTTTAGTTGGACCCAGCTTAAATAAAATGCTAGTACATAGAGTTCTATGATAAGATTATACAAAATGTCAAATGTAATATTCAGTTATATCAGTGTTACCAATGTGTCATTCTCAATTGTTGGAACAGAAATGAGATTCAAAAATAAGAGAGAAGGAAGGATATACTAGCTAGGTTTTTCAAAATATTTTCTGATCAGTAGTACACCAGGATATTATGAAAAATAAAGAAATTTGAAGTCAAATAGATTCTGAGATTTGCTACACATCACACATCTATGTTAAAGAGTTAGTTTGCACACAAACATACTAAAGGCTCTAAAATATTTTGCAGTTAAAAAAAACTCCAATATTTTCCTTTGAAATATATACATATGTATGTGTAAGCAAATATCTTAACTTCTCAGAGAACTAGTGTTCTCCAGACTCATTTTCAGTAGTCAGAGGGAAGTCACAAAATCTAAGGGCTCAGCATTCTAAAGGGTGGGCAGCTTACTCACAAGATAGCTCATTATATCTTTGTCCCAGGATTACCTTCTGGCTTTGCCTTTGTTTTTTTACATACTTGTGAAAAGTTGGAAAATGGAGGGAATACACTTGTCATGGGAGAAGGGGTGTCAGGGGTGGCGTGTGCAGGTAAAAAAGAATAGGGATTTGGCTCTACTCAGGTACGCTAGCACCAGCAAGAACTGAAATACGATGAAGAGCTGATTCTAACATGGAAAACCAAAGAACAACTCTAAAATCAAAAAACACCAAACCTGTTGCTATCAGGTTGATTGCGACTCATGGCAACACCATGTGTTACAGAGAACAACTGCTCTAGAGAGTTTTCTTGGCTGTAATCTTTATGGAGGAGTCCTTGTGGCACAGTGGTTAAACTCTCACAGCTAACCGAAGGGTCAGCAGTTCAAACCCACCAACCACTTGGAAGGACAAAAATGTGGCAGTCTGCTTCTGTAAAAGATTTACAGCATTGGTAACCCTATGGAGCAGTTCTACTCTGATCTGTAGGGTCACTATGAGTTGGAATCTACTCTAGGGCAAAGGGTTAATCTTTATGAAGGAGTACTTGAGTGGTGCAAATGGTTAAGGGCTGGAGTACTAGCTGAAAGGTTGATGGTTTTAACCCAACCAGAGATGTCTCAAAGATAGGCTTGACCATCTGCTTCCTAAAGGTCACAGCCTTGAAAATCCTATGGAGCACAGTTCTACTCTGACACACATGAGGTTGCCATGAGTCGAATTGACTGGATGGCAGATAACGACAACAACAACAACTTTTACGGAAGTAGACCCCCAGGCCTTTCTTCTGCAGAGTCTCTGGGTAGGTTTGAACTAATAACCTTTAGGCTAGTAGTTGCATGCTAACAATTTGTGCCAACTAAGAAACAACTCTAACACTAAACAGACATAAAAACTACAGTAATTGTGAATAGGTACAGATAAAGTTGCATATAGGATATCTATTTGTCTTAACAACAAAGATCTCCTGAATCTAAGCAGCCATGAGAGACTCTCTACATTGCAAAAATCATACAACTATATTCTCAGCCTAAAGAGCCCTGGTGGCACAGTGGTTAATCGTTTGGCTGCTAACGGAAAAACTGGGTGTTCAAATTCACCCAGTGACGCTACTGGAGAAAGACGTGGGGATCTGCTTCAGTAAAGATTACAGGGTAGGAAATCCTATCTATCACATGGGGTCACTATGAGTGGGAATCAACTTCACAATAACAACATCCTGAGCCTCAGATCTACATTTATAAAATCATGATATGCTGTTTGATTATATTTATTAAGAAAAAAAATTTCCTATAAACTCTATACATCTATTATTCTACATTTCAATTTTTATAATGAATATCTTGGATCCTTTTCAGAAACAAGAAATGTGTCATTTTTTGAAACTTTTACTTCAGTAATATTTATTTTTAATATTTTAAAGGTTAAAAATCAGTCATCTGGAGAAATCTCTTGTCTCATTCCTTCACTATGTCAGATAAATGATAGAAATATTTTTTTTTCCTGATTAAAAAAATGCTACTTTCACATTGTGTAGTTTGAAAAATGTCAAATAGGCAAAATGAAGAAAACAACCATTGTCCTAACACTCAAAGATATTTAACATTTTATCAGTATTCCTTGCAATTTTCCAAGTTTATTTTTCATCTTACACTATATCTGAGATATCTTCCCATGAAATTGAAAATATTTTATAATAATTTTAATGTCACTGATGTATGTAACATACCTTCTCAAATATTTTTCTCCTTGGATACTTAAGTTGTATAAATGGATCATAGAAAACAAAACTGTATGTTTGTTTGTTTTTGCATAATTCTAAATGTGAAATTCAGATAATTCTCTAAGGACAGATTTCTGTAAATGAAATTGTCAGATGAAAGTATATAAACATTTAAAAAATTTGTGATTTGAATTACCAGAATATTAAAAAACAGATCAAAACTAGGATGCTACTTAACAAAAAGATGTAGCACTAATATGAAATCAAATTTAAAACACTGTCCAAGAACACAACAGGAATTCTAAACAAATGAAAGTATATCACCTGTTCTTAAATTTAAAAAATCAGTATTCTAAGCTTAGTTTTAAACTTTAAAGATCAAACACATGTTTATCTCTGAACCCTCCCAAAACTCTACTAAAATGACACCAAAGGAATAAAACCATCAAGGAGACAGGAACAGTTGCCAATGGCAGATTGTGTGAATATAGAAAGTGGAAGAACTCACTGAAAACAGAGAAGAAAGTAAAAGTTTGTTTCTATAAAGCACAGTTATGCGTCACTTAATGTTCTGTGGACTTAACATTACTCAGGGACACATTCTGTGAAATTAGACGTTACGTGATTTGGATGTTGTACAAACACCATATCACATACTTAGCAAAGCTGTGTGGGAAACCTTTTGTTTCACTTTCAAATAGATACTTCTTTGCTTCTTGCTGGTGCTATCACTAGCACTGGTTTTGCTGCATTTGGGTGCCATGATACACTGAACAATATTTTTGAAAGAAAGTTAAACAGAGAGATAATGCTACAATCCTCAAGAGACCCGTGATACACAAGATTAGATGCTGCTGCCTACAAGTCAAAGCATACACTACTATCCGGTCAATTTTTATTTATAAGTAGGTAAAGTTCACATTTAACATTGACGTATAGTACAGTACATACATTAGCCACTAACATAGATGTTTATTATGACTATCAAGACATATGTGTTATAGGTTGTATATGAACTGTACCATTGCATGCCTGGTAGTGCAATAGCTTTGTGAGCAAGAGACATGAGATATATGCGTTGTGTGTCAGAAGCTGTTGCGTTCCCTGTGTCCCATTATGCCTGGAACGTCCCATTGCCAGCCAGAATTACCGAACTCTGTTATAACCTTCTGGGACCAAGGATGTATATGCAGTCGGACATTGCCCTAAATGGACTTTATGTGGCAGGTGACTGTGTATGTGTATATGGGGGGAGCCAGGTTGGGGGTTAAAGGTACAATTAGAAATAGGTGGCAATAAAGGCTCACGTTTTCAAGACGCCAGGTACATTTCAGGCAAAGGTGCATGGTAGGGCTAAAATAAAAGGATAGTTTGAAAGTCTGTCTAGGGAGAACTTAGACCCTGAGACTCCCTTCACCTGTCCTGGTCTCCAGGTGACTGCTCCTCCGTAAGTCCTCTAGAAGGCAGGAAGTTTCACTCTCTGAAGTAGTTTATCCTGAAGGCTTTGTACTCAGGTAAATCAGAAACAGGTTGGGGAGATGGAAAGCACTTTACTGCAAACAAGGGAATATTCTCCAATTTAAGTATGCTGACAGCTAAGCTTAAACTCACAAGGCAGGAGAATTTAGATCATCTTATGAAAAGCTGACTTTAAAAAAGGGCAAAAAACAAAAACATCCCTCAAGAGCACACAGGAAGCTCTGCAAAATCCGTGTGATATGAACCCTCAGTCAGGAAGACCACTACACCCTAGCACTCCACACACAGATTCCAATAACTTTTAAATGCATTGCTCTTAATATGGATGGACAGCCAAGGATCACCAGATATTTGACAAAATCCTTTAACATGAAAGATAGAAACAAAAACAATAAATAGAGAAAAGGAACTCAGAGGAAGGAGAAAAATCAACAAACAGAAGAAACATGGAGGAAAAGTACATATATCATATTTTCAGAGATAAGAGAAGGTATTGCATTATGAAACAAAATCAAACTAACATTGGGAAGACAGGGATGTTCAAATAATATGGATCAAGAAATTGCTCCTAGAGATCAAAGATATGATATTTAAATATAAAAATTTTAATAGTTTAAATTTGAGATAACCTCAAAGAAAAAAAAAATACAGAGAGTAAGTGTAGAGAACATTCTCACAAATTTATTATCCCCATCTCCCACAAAAAAAAAAAAAGAAAGAAAAGAAAATTGAGGGAAGGAAACTATCAAAGAAATAATATAACAAAATTTCCATGAAAAGCATAAGCTCATAGAACACATGGAGTTTCTAGAAGAATGCATGAAGAAATACTCATACCAAAATATATTTTCCTGAAATTAAAATTACCAGAATATTGGAAACAATCCTGAAAGTTTATACAAAGGAGAGAGAGAGAAACAGTAAGATCTATATAAAAGTTCAAGATTCAGACTAGACTCCTTAATAACAACACTATCAGAAAAAAATGATTGACAGCTGAGAATTCTAGACCCAACTGAATGATGAACTCAGTGTAAGGTTAGAATAAAAATATTTTCAGATATGCACATTAAAGCAATTTATTTTTCACAAAACTTTTATCAATGTAAGATATTTGCTACTAAATTGAAATAGTAATCCTAAAAAGAAGATATGAGTTCCCAGAAAGAGGAGCTCAAACACCTGCAAAATGTAAAAGAAATTCCCAGGACACTATTAAAGGAAGTCTTAGAATGCCAGCCATATACCTATGTACCCTGGAGATCTGGAAGTTCGAAAGGGGCCACAAGGACAAGGTTATAGGAGGGATGGTGACAAGAAAACACAAACAAGCAATCAAAAGAACTGATAGACTACTTGGTTTGTTTGGCCATTACAGAGAGTTTTTTAAATTTGGCTCTGGAGAAGTAAGTACAAAAAAATAAAAGTGACAATTAGGGAAAACAACTTTTTAAACAAGAAATGAAACCATAGTACACTGGCACTTATGTAGGAAAAAAAAAAAGGATGTTGCCAAACATTTTTTGGGGAAAAATATTTTAGTATAGGGGTTTTTGAAGAACAATTTATTCATTTATTATCAAAATATAAAATGTGAATAGCATTTGTTCTATGAATTTCTCTTCCAAAGAGTATGTCACATAGAAATATTCTTCAAAAAATTTATTGAGTATGTGTACAAGGATTTTCAGGTAACAAATTAATAATAGGAGAGAAGGGGATTGAATATCTCTTAGTAGATGAATGGTTATGTCAACAATGACACACTATGGGATAGTATGTAACTATCAGAAAAAGAAAATTACTCTGTACTAAAATGGAATATGTCCATGCTATATTGTGAGTGGATAAAAACAAATTATAGATAATTATTATTGTCTAATCCAATTTTGTGAAACAAACATATAGGTACATATCTGTTTATGTGCCTATGTGTGTATTAGATCTAGGAGTAAACATACAAAATTATTTTCAGTGATTGTCTCTGAGACTCTGAAATGGTTGTCCATGGCACAAGTGGAGAAACTTTCACTTATACTATTTTTCATATACAAAAAAAAAAAAAAAACCATTGCTGTTGAGTCAATACTGACTTATATTTTTCATGTAGGTGTGTACTATTTAGTAATACAAATTAAAATGAATAAAGTGAAAGAAGGAATTAAAATGAATAAAGAAAAGAAGGAATCATACCATGATGTGGCTTTGTGTTTGCTAGTCACTTATTCTAATTTTTTCTTTATACAATTCTGGTCTATGATGACAACAATCTATGGGAGGGCAGTGCATAGTGAAATGTTTATGTCAAAGATACGTCCTATTTTCTGCTTAGAAATTGCAGATTTTTGTAGATATAGGAAGTTATCCTTAGTATATGGAGGCACGGTATACAAATAAGGTCACTGGTATTTTCACATACGTTTAAAAGGCACGTTAAGGCACTTAAAATAGCATGACTGACTATTTAAGGTTCAGATGATTATATGTTGGAAAACATGTGCATGTTCCAACTTCCTAACTAATGGACATCATCATCCAGATGGATCTGGCTATAGATAGAAATGTTCTCTTAAGTGGTAATCAGTGCCTTTTGATAAAACATCAAATTACTCCTTCCAAAAAAAATCTTTGACTAAAGGGTGGAGTAAGAAATATTTAAGAAAGCATGCATATTTTTAATGAATCTTCTTTGGAGTATAGAATCTAGCGGCAATGGAATTGGCTAGACTGATTCTGAAGTCAATTATCCTGGCCACCTATGGAAGGTGACACTATATGACTTATAGGAATTTGTTTTCTATTGAAATACTAAAATGTTTCAAAGTTAGAGATATATATACATATGTTACTAGTAATGTCCTATTACCTTATGGCTGCTCAGATTTTATGTTAGTATATTTAGATAACATTTTATCCTATTTACTATGTATCAGACACAATTTGAATCAAGGTTTTGTGAGACATGAATTTGGTATATTTTCGGATCATTCTTCATTAAGAAAAATATTGCATAACTATGCATACAGAATGGAGTAACTATTCTAAGAATATGCCTGTGCAGTGAGAGAACTTGAGCTCACTTAATTCATCCTGATGGTTAATACTCCATTCTGGATAGATGCTATATTATCTATACCTACTAATCCTCACCTCACAAAATCTTTTTTTTTTTTTATTTTATTGTACTTCAGGTGAAGGTTTACAGAACAAATAGTTTCTCATGAAACAGTAGTACACTTGTTGTTTTATGACATTGGTTAACAACCCCACAACATACCAACCCTCTAACTTCTCAACCTTTTTATTTGGTGAAAATACACATAGCAAAAGATACACCATTTCAAAAATTTCTACATGCACGGTTCAGTGACATTGACTACGCTCTTCCAATTGGGCTGTTATTCTCACGTAAGATGAAGGCTTACAGAACAAAATAGTTTCTCATTTAACAGTTACTACACATGTTGCCCTATGACAATGGTTAACAATCTCATAACACATCAACAATATCCTTACTCAACCTTAGGTTCCCTATCACCAGCTTCTTTGTCCCCTTCTGCCTTCTGGCTCTTGTCACTGGACTCCTGTACCTCGTTAGTCTCATTTGGTTTTATAGGGCTGTCCACTCCAAGGCTGAAGAGTGAACCTCAGAGGTAACTTGACCACTGAGCTAAAAGGGTGTCTGGGGGCCATACTCTCAGTATTTCTCCAGTCTCCTTTAGGCCAGTAAATCTGGTCTTTTTTTTTTTGTTGTGATCCTGGTCAGAGCAGTCAGTGCTGGTAGCCGGGCACCATCTAGCTGTACTAGACTCAGTCCGGTGGAGGCCTTGGTAGCTGTGGACAACTAGTCCTTCGGACTAATCTTTTCCTTGTATCCTGTTCTCTTCATTCTACCTTGCTCCCAAACGGATGAGACCAGTGGAGTATCTTAGATGGCCGCTCACAGACTTTTAAGACCCCAGACACTACTCACCAAGGTAGAATGTAGACAATTCTCTTTATAAGCTGTGTCATGACAATTGAGCTAGATGTTCCCCGAGACCATGGTCCCCACAGCCCTCTGCCCAGCAATTCAGTCCCTCAGGGAGTTTGGATGTGTCTATGGGGCTTACCATGACCTTTCCTTGTACAAATTGTGCTGGTTTCCCCTGTACTGTGTATTGTGTCACCCTTCACCCAAGATATCACTTATCTAGTGCCTGTTTAGTATTTCCCCCCCACCCCTCCCAACCCTGGTAACCAACAAAGATTGTTACATTTTGTGTGTGAACTTTTTCACGGGGTTTTACAATAGAGGTCTCCTACAATATTTGTCCTTTGGTGATTGACTTAATTCACTCATCATAATGTCCTCCAGTTGCATCCATGTTATGAGATGGTTCACAGATTCATTGTTGTTCTTTCTCGTTGCATAGTACTCCATTGTGCGTATGTACCGCAGTTTGTTATCCTTTCATTTGTTGATGGGCATATAGGTTGTTTCCATTGTTTTGCTATTGTGAACAACGCTGCCATGAACATAGGTGTGCATATGTCTATTCAAGTGATGACTCTTATTTCTCTAGGACATATTCCTAGGAGTGGGATAGCTGGATCCAACGGTATGTCTATTTCTGGCTTTCTGAGGAAGCGCCATATCATTTTCCAAAATGGTTGTATCATTTTGCATTCCCACCAGCAGTGCATAAGAGTTCCCATCTCCCCGCAGCCCCTCCAACATTTGTTATTTCCAGTGTTTTTGATTCGTGCCAGTAATGCCGGGGTGAGATGGTATCTCATTGTGGTTTTAATTTGCATTTCTCTCATGGCTAGTGATCGCCAGCGTTTCCTAATGTGTCTGCTGGACATTTGAATGTCTTCTTTGGTGAAGTGTCTGTCCATTTCCTTTGCCCAATTTTAATAGGATTATTTGTCTTTTGGTTGTAGAGGTGTTGGATGTTCTTGTAGATTATGGAGATTAGACCTTTGTCTGACTTGTACTGTCCAAAATTTTTTTCCCAGTCTGTAGGTTCTCTTCTTACTCTTTTGGTGAAGTCTTTTGAAGAGCATAGGTGTTTGATTTTTAGAAGATCCCAGTTATCTAGCTTATCTATTGGGGTTTGTGCATTGATAGTTATGGTTTGTAACCTGTTGATGCCGTGTATTAAGGCCTGAAGTGTTGGTCCTATTTTTCCTTCTATTAACTTTATAGTTTTAGACTTTATATTCAGGTCTTTCATCCATTTTGAAGTGGTTTTTGTATATGGCGTGACTTATGGGTCCTGTTTCATTTTTTTGCAGATGGATATCCAGTTTTGCCAGCACCATTTGTTAAAAAGACTGTCTTTTCCCCATCTGATGGAATTTGGGCCCTTGTCGAAGATCGGGTGACAGTAGCTGGATGAATTTACATCTGGGTTCTCAATTCTGGTCCATTGGTCATTGTATCTGTTGTTGTACCAGTACCAGGCTGTTTTGATTACTGTAGCTGTATAGTAGGTTCTGAAGTCAGGTAGTGTGAGTCCTCCAACTATTCTTCTTCTTCAGTAGTGCTTTACTTATTCGGGGCTTCTTCCCTTCCCATGTAAAGTTAATGATTAGTTTTTCCATGTCTTTGAAGAATTTTGTTGGTATTTGGATCAGGATTGCCTTGTATTTGTATATTGCTTTGGTTAGAATTGTCATTTTCACAAGGTTGAGTCTACCTATCCATGAGCATGGTATGTTGTTCCATTTATGTAGATGCCTTTGGGTTTCATGCAGTAGTGCTTTGTAGTTTTCTTTGTACAGATCTTTTACATCCCTGGTCAGATTTATTCCTAAGTATTTTATCTTTTTAGGGGCTATTATAAATGATATTGTTTTCCTGATTTCCTTTTCTTCGTTCTCCTTACTGGTGTATAGGAATCCAACTGATTTTTGAATGTTTATCTTGTATCCTGCTACTCTGCTGAATTTTTCTATTAGTTCCAGTAGATTTCTCACGGAGTCTTTAGGGTTTTCTATGTATAGTATCATATCATCTGCAAACAGGGACAGTTTAACTTCTTCATTACCAATTTGGATGCCCTTTATTTCTTTTTCTTGCCTTATTGCTCTAGCTAGAATTTCCAGCACGATGTTAAATAGGAGTGGTGATAAAGGGCATCCTTGTCTTGTTCCTGTTTTCAAGGGGAATGTTTTCAGCCTCTCTCCATTAAGAATGATGTTGGCCATTGGTTTTGCATAGATGCCCTTTATTATGTTGAGAAATTTCCCTTTAATACCTATTTGATTGAGAGTTTTTATCAGGAATGGGTGTTGGACTTTGTCAAATGCATTTTATGGGTCAGTTGAGATGATCATGTGATTCTTTTCTTTCCTTTCCTTTTATTTATGTGGTGGATGATGTTGATTGATTTTCTAATGTTGAACCATCCTTGCATACCTGGTATGAATCCTACTTGGTCGTGGTATATTATTTTTTTGATATAATGCTGAATTCTATTGGCTAGAATTTTGTTGAGAATTTTTGCGTCTATATTCATGAGGATATTGGTCTGTAATTTTCTTTTTTTGTGACATCTTTGCCTGGTTTGGGTACCAGCATTATGCTGGCTTCATAGAATGAATTTGGAAGTGTTGCTTCCTCTTCTATGCTCTGAAATAGCTTGAGTAGCACTGGTACAAGCTCTTCTGTAAACGTTTTGTAGAATTCTCCAGTTAAGCCATCTGGGCCAGGGCCTTTTTTGGTTGGGAGTTTTTTTATTACCTTTTCAGTCTCTTCTCTTGTTATGGGTCTGTTCAGATTTTCAACATCACTTTGTTGTAGTTTGGGTAGGCTGTGTGTTTCTAGAAATTTATCCATTTCCTCTAGGTTTTCAAACTTGTTGGAGTATAGTTTTCCATAATATTCTGTTATGATCCTTTTTATTTCATTTGGGTCTGTTGTAATGTTCCCCCATTTCATTTCTTATTTGGGTTATTTGTGTCCTCTCCTGTTTTTCTTTTGTCAGTCTGGCCAGTGGTTTGCCGATTTTGTTGATTCTTTCAAAGAACCAACTCTTGGTTTTGTTAATTCTTTCTATTGTTTTTCTGTTCTCTATTTCATTTATTTCTGCTCTGATCTTTACTCTTTCCTTTCTTCTGGTGGTTGTGGGATTTTTTTCCTGTTCTCTTTCTATTTGTTTGAGTTGTGTAGTTAATGTTTTGATTTTGTCCCTTTCTTCTTTTTTGATATACACATCTATTGCTATATATTGTCCTCTGAGGACTGCCTTTGCTATGTCCCAAAGGTTTTGATATGATGTGTTTTCATTCTCATTTGATTCTAGGAATTTCTTGATTCCATCTCTGATTTCTTTTATTACCCAGTGATGTGTAAGCAGGGTATTATTCAGTTTCTTGTAGTTGATTTTTTTCCTTGCTCTTTCTATTGTTAATTTCTACCTTGATGGCATTGTGGTCAGAAAAGATAGTTTAAATTATCTCAACGTTTTGTATCTTGTTGAGGATTGCTGTGTGGCCTAAGATGTGGTCTATTCTGGAGAACATTCCATGTGCATTGGAAAAGAATGTGTACTTTGCAGTGGTTGGATGGAGTGTTCTATATATGCCTATGAGGTCAAGTTGGCTGATTGTGACCTTTAGGTCTTTTGTATCTTTGCTGAGTTTCTTCTTAGCTGTTCTGTCCTTTACTGCGAGTGGTGTGTTGAAGTCTCCTACTATTATTGTGGAACTGTCAGTTTCTCATTTCAGTGTCGTTAGAGTTTCTTTTATGTATTTTGGAGACCTGTCATTGAGTGTGTAGATGTTTACTATGGTTATGTCTTCAAGATGGGTCATCCCCTTAATCATTATACAGTGTCCTTCTTTGTCTTTTATGTTAGATTTTGTTTAAAGACTATTTTATCTGAGATTAGAATTGCCACTCCTGCTCTTTTTTGTCAGTTGTTAGATTGATATATTTTTTTCTAACCTTCGACTTTTAATAAATTCACATCTTTGTTTCTAAGGTGTGTCTCTTGTAGACAGCATATTGATGGATCCTGTTTTCTTAACCATTTCATAGTCTCTGTCACTTTATGGGTGCATTGAGTCCATTTGCATTCAGTGTAGTTATTGATAGATGTGATTTTGTTGCTATCATTTTGTAGTGCTTTTTTTTTGTGGTGCTGAAGTTCTCTTTGTTCCTCTTACTCTCTTGTGTTGAGTTACTTTTTTTGTGGATTTTTTAAAATTTCTTTTGTTTTTGTAGTTTTTGTTTTTGGTGAGACTATATTTTTCTGCCTTTTTTTTTATAAGTATGTTTGTTAACTTTCTTTGTGGTTACCATTTTACCCTTATCTTTCTAATTTTGAAGCAATCTACCATTACTTGCTATCGTCTTGCCTTCCTCTCCATTACATGGTTCTATACCTATGCCATTTATTCCCTCTTTTATTGTTTTGATGTTGTTGTCATTTACCGATTAACTGCTCTGATTCCCTGTTGTATTTCTTTTGGTTTTGGATAGTCCTCGAGAGTTCATTTCCTAGATTGGTATCTGGCTCGTACGATCCTGCATCCTAGATTCTGCCTGTGAGCTGAAGCTGTTTGTCCTCCGATCAAAGAACTCCGTTTAATAATTCTTGTAACTTTGGTTTGACTTTTACATATTCCCTTAATTCCTGTTTATCTGGAAATAACCTAATTTCACCATCAAATTTGAATGAGAGTTTTTCAGGATATATTATTCTTGGAGTGCAATTTTTTTCTTTCAAGATTATATATATGTCATCCCATTGCCTTCTTGCTTGCATGGTTTTTGCCAAATAATCTGAGCTTAGTTTTATTGTTTCTCCTCTGTATGTGACTTCTTGTTTTTCCCTTGCTGCCCTCAGGATTCTTTGTTTGTCTTTGGTTTTGGCGAGTGTGATTATGATATGCCTTGGTGATTTACTTTTGGGATCCTTTCTATATGGGGTTCATTGAGCTTCTTGGATGGCATGCTTTTCATCTTTCATAATACTGGGGAATTCTTCTGTCAGCACTTCCTCAATGATCCTCTCTGTGTTTTCTGTTTTCTCCCCCTGTTCTGGAATTCCAATCACTTGCCAATTTTTGCTTTTGATTGTGTCCCACATAACTGTCAGGTTCTCTTCATTATTCTGTGTTCTTTTTTCTGAGTTTTCCTGAGACAGTGTTGTATTCAAGTGTTTGTCTTCAATTTCACTGATCCTGTCTTCCACCATTTCAAATCTGCTTCTCAGCCCTTCTATGACACCGTCCGTTTCTGAAATCTTGTTGTTTATCTTTTGTATTTCTAATTGTTGTCTTTGTATAATTTCTAGTTGTGAATTTATTTTGGTATTTTGTTCCTGCATTATTTTCCTGAATTCTTCCAATTTTTTGTCTGTATTTTCCATGAATTTTATCTATTTTTTCCTCATGTTTGTTAGCTTTTTGCCTCAGTTTTGGAGAATTCTGATTATAGAGATTTGAATTCCCTATCAGGTAGTTCTAGTGCATTTTCTTCCACAGGAGAGTCATCTGGCGTTTTATTTTTGACACCTACTGGAACCATCCTGTCCTGTTTTTGTAAATGTTTTGATATTGTCTGCTGTCTTTGGGGCATTCAGTAGTTATTTTTCTCATTTATTGATTTTATATTTATTTGTTTTGTCCTTGTTTTTTTAAAAAAATTGACTATGTCTGAGCAGGTGGACTATGTGTTCTTTGTTGTTTGTTCATCTGTGGGCACAATACTTTTAACCTCCTTCTCCAACTGGCATGGTCAGTCACTCATATATGGTATGGCAGGACAGGTCTGGCTGAAGAGGAGTCACTGGGATGGGTTGTTTGTGGCACTCACTACAGCCACCAGGGTGGGTCGATAATCAGTGCAGGGCAGGTTCCAATAGGCCATGTCTGTGCTGCTTGGTGGTGTGATGTCAAGCACCTGGTGCAGGTAGGCAGGATGCAGCAGGGAGATTGTTATGTGTGGAGCTAGGATGGATATGGGAGAGAGGAGAGTGGAACAGGAAACAAAAACATACCAACAAACAGAAAAGAATGTTAGGGGAGCTTGCCGTTGGAGTGGAGAAATGAGAGGCTATGAAATGGACAAAAACAGAAAGGGGAAGAGGAAGAAAAGAAAAGAATGAATAAATAAAAATCAGAAAGGTTAAAGAACCGCAAAGTTCCCAGGGATCCCACCAGTGCAGCTATGTGGTCTGGGAAGTTGCTCTCAGGTGTTGCAGTCCAGCCTGTCTAGAAAGCGTAGAGGTATACAACACCAGGTATTCAGGGAACAGAAAGAGAAGGAAGATATAGAGAGATGAGCAACTGAGCAATGAAGATAGACAAAAAGAGAAAAAGAGGAAAAAGAAAACAAACCAAATTAAAAAACAAAAAAACAAGAAAGGCCACCAAAAAAAACAGAAAAAACGACAACAACAACAACAAAAAAGGAAATGCACTCAGGGCTCACTCTTAACATCTGTGGAAGCCAAGGGGGCGTCTCCTTGCTACACAGCTCCGTCTGGCCAGAAAGGGCTCCCAACTCAAGAAAAGGAAAAGAAGACAAAGAAACAATTCAAAACAAACAAACGAACAAAAGCCCCGGGATCCCACCAGTGCAGTAGCCCAGATGGGGAAGCAGCTCCACACTTGAACAGAGATCTACAGCCCCTCAGGAAGAAACAAAGATGGCGCACGTTGCCAGGTGCTAGAGCGAAAGGAGGGGGAGGTGGCGAGAGGCAAGTAAGAAATCAAAAGAACCAGAAAAAAAAAAGCAACATTCGCAGCTAACAAATGGCACTCAGAGAGCCAGCTAGTGCGGGCTGCTGTTTCTGGACAAGAGACTGTGTCCGTGGAAAGCAGAGGGGGCCGAGGGTGGGTGAAGAAGGGTAAAGAGTGGGAAAGTGTATATCACAAATTACCAGAGCTCTGCAGCCCCTCAGAAAGTAGCAAAGATGGCACACGGAGCGAGGTACTCGAGTGAAAGGAGGGGGAGATGGCAAGAGGCAAGTGAGAAATCAAAAGAAGCAGAAAAAAGCAACACCAGCAGCCAACAAATGGCACTCAGAGAGCCACCCGTTTGGGTGTGTGGAATCCAAGCAGCCGCTGTTTCCTGGTCAAGAGATTGTGGCCGTGGGAAACAGAGGAGGCTGAGTCAGGGTGAAGAAAGGTGGGGAGTGGGAAAGCGTATATCGCAAACAACCAGTTGTTTTGTCTCCCACTGTATTCTCCGTGAGGCTGCTTTTCGTACCCCATGTTTGCTGGTCTCCGATAGGAGTCCAAGATGGTGGAACCGTGCTGCGTTAGCTGGTAGGGGACCTCTGCATGAATCTCTCATCGCTCTCCGTTCTCTGTCAGTTTTCTCACTCCATTTGGTGCTTGGCTGAGTTCTTTATCTCTTCATTTGATGTTTTAGGGTTTCAGGATTGTTGTATTCTCTGTTCAGCTTAGTTTTTTTGATCTTTACTGTGTAGGGATGGCATGGTGCTTCTGCCTAGAGCGCCATTTTGCCGGAACTGCACAAAATCTTGTTTTGCAGTTTACCGATACCAGTTGTCATCAAGACAGTTAGACTCATGGCAAACCCACATGTGTCAGAGTAGAACTGTGCTCCATAAGGTTTTAAATGGCTGGTTTTTTGGAAGTAGTAGGCTTTTCTTTCCAGGCACTCTGGTTGACTTGAAAACCAATATTTTGGTTAGCAGCCAAGCACATTAATCATTTGCACCACCTAGACTACAACAATTGTTTCCTAACTGGTCTCTCTCCTTCCACACTTTTCCTGGGACTATCCAAAATCTCATAGCCACAAAAGTATTTTAAACATATACCAGAATATGTCATATTCTTCTTAAAACCCTCTGATGGCTCCTCATTTCACATAACAAAGATGTTGAAGTTCTAATCCCTGGTGCCTGTGGATGTGACTTTGTTTGAAAATAGAGTCTTAAAAGATACTGTTGTTGTTAGGTGCCATCTAGTCAGTTCCGACTCATAACGACCCTAAGTAGGACAGAATAAGACATTCCCCAATTCTGCGCCATACTCACAGTAGTAGTTATGTTCGAGCCACTTTTGCAGCCACTGTGTCAATCCATTTCTTCAAGATTCTTCCACTTTTTTGCTGACCTTCTACTTTACCAAACATGATGTCCTTCTCCAGGGACTGGTCCCACCTGATATCATGTCCAAAGTATGTGAGATGGAGTCTTGCCATCCTCGCTTCCAAGGAACATTCTGGCTGTACTTCTTCCAAGACAGATTTGTTCACTCTTCTGGCAGACTACGGTATATTCAATATTCTTCACCAACACCATAATTCAAAGGCATCAATTCTTCTTTGGTCTTCCTTATTTCTTGTCCACCTTTCACATGAATATGAGGAGACTGAAAATACCATGGCTTACATCAAGTGCACCTTAGTCCTCAAGGTGACATCTTTGCTTTTTAACACTTTAAAGAATTTTTTTGCACAGATTTGCCCAGTGCAATACCTCGTTTGATTTCCTGACTGCTGCTTCCATGGGTTTTGATTGTAGATCCAAGTAAAATGAAATCCTTGAAAATGTCAATCTTTTCTCCATTTATCATGATGTTGCCTGTTGGTCCAGTTGTGAGGATTTTTGTTTTCTTTATGTTGAGGTGTAATCCATATTGAAGGCTGTGGTCTTTGATCGTCATCAGTTAGTGCTTGAACTTCTCTTCATGTTCAGCAAGTAAGGCTGTATCATCAGCATAATGCAGGTTGTTAATGAGGCTTCTACCAATCCTGATGCCACATTCTTCTTCACATAGTCCAGCCTTTCAGATTATTTGCTCAGTATACAGATTGAGTAAGTATGGTGAAAGGATGCAACCCTGATGCACAACTTCCTTGATTTTAAACCATGCAGCATCCCCTGGCTCTGTTCGAATGACTGCCTCTAAGTCTATGTACAGGTTCCGCATGAGCACAATTAAGAGTTCTGGAACTTCCATTTCAGCAATGTTATCTATAATTTTTTATGATCCACACAGCCAAATGCCTTTGCATAGTCAATAAAACGCAGGTAAACATATTTCTGGTATTCTCTGCTTTCAGCCAAGATCCATCTGACATAGTAATGATAACCCTCGTTCCTCTTCCTCTCCTAAATCTGGCTTGACGTTCTGGCAATTCCCTGTTGATGTACTGCTGCAACAGCTCTTGAATGATCTTCAGCAAAATTTTACTTGTGTGTGATATTAATGACATTGATAATTTCCATATTCTATTGGATCACCGTTCTTTGTAATGGACACAAATATGTATCTCTTCCAGTCAGTTGGTCAGGTAGCTGTCTTCCAAATTTCTTGGCATAGACAAGTGAGCACCTCTAGCACTGCATCCATTTATTGAAACATCTCAGTTGGTATTCCATCAATTCCTGGAGCCTTGTTTTTTGCCAATGCCTTCAGCGAATCCACCATGCGCTCCCTGGAAACTCTATGGGGAAGTTCTACTCTGTCCTATAGGGTCACTATGAGTCGGAATCAACTCAATGGCAATAGTTTTTTTTTTTTTTTTTTTTTTTTTTTTTTAGTGCAGCTTGGACTTCTTCCTTCAATACCATCAGTTCTTGATTATATGCCACTTCCTAAAATAGATGAATGTCAACCAATTCTTTTTGGTACAATGACTCTGTATATTTATTCCATCTGCTTTTGATGCTTCCTGCATCATTCAATATTTTTCCCATAGAATCTTTCAAAATTGCAACTCAAGACTTGAATTATTATTAGTGAAGTTGATATAAGGTTACACTTGAGTAAGATGAGTCCTAATCACATATCAGTAGTTCCTTATAGAAGAGAAAAGAGACAGAGAGAGAGAGAAGATAGTCACGTGAAGAAGGAGGAAGAGATTGAAGTGATATACAAGCCAAGGAACACCAAGGATCGCCAGCCATCTCCAGAATCTAGGAGAGAAACATTAAACAGATTCTTCCTTAGAGCCATCAGAAGGAATCAACATGTCTGATACCCTGATTTCAGACTCCTAAACTGTGAGATGATAAATTTCTGTCCTCATAAGCTATCCAATTTCTTGAACTTTCCTGAACTTATAGTAGCCCTAGGAAAATAACACAGGCTATGACAGCAATTAACTAGTTATAGGAATTATATAAAAGTTTACTGGATAGGAAATTTTGGTCTTGATCTTAAAAAGTGAGTAGACATGTGTCAGATAAAGACTGGAAAAAAATAGAATAGTGTAGTAAAGGTTCAAATTGTGCAAGAGCCTGTCTTGCTGAGAAATAAGAGGCTCCATGTAGTAGGGATGCGGAAGTGAGAGAGAAATGTAAGTGAGTAATAGCCTGGGTAAGGTCTCCTGTGCCAAGATGCCATTGTGAAGCATTAGTTAGTGAATTTTTCCCACTCTGCTTTTCACTGGATTTCTTTTCTTTTACCTCAAGCCTGCCTACTACCCCAAACATCTAGGCATGACATTCATTGCAGTAAATGGAAGATGTCAGCGATGGTGAATAAAATCAAATGGCTGTTTTTGTTTGTATGTTTTTTTTAACCTGCCACTCAGGCCAAGGACTGGAATTATTTAGAAGAATCTGTGAAAAGAGAGCTTTGATCATTCCACTCCCAGATAAAGTTTCTCTGATCTCTCTAGGGGGAAGGAAGCAATAAAATAAGTCATATAGGCAAGTTTCAGTCTTCTGTCTACTTTCCTCCCTCCATACTTATCTTGGTGTAGAAGAGAAGACAGGTGAATCAAACAGCCAGGGAAAAAAAAAAAGAAAAGATCATACAGGAGAAGAGGGCACCTGTCCACATTTTTAGTATTACGGCACTGTTCCTACATCTTCAAGATCAGCAACAATGGGTTGAGTTCTCTCATCACCTCACCCTGACCTCCTCTTCTGCCTTATTCTGCTACTTTAAAGGACTCACGTGATGTGATTATGCCCATATCAATAATCCAGGATTATTTGACTCTCTTAAGGTCAGCACGGTAGCAACCTTACTTCCATCTGCAAACGTGATTCCTTTTGCTAGGTAATCAAACGTATTTACAGGGTCCGGTAGTTAGGACGTGGACAACTTTGGATGACATTATTCTGCCTATCACCAAAGGCCTCACTGACAATGTGACATTTGAACAGTAGACAAGAGGAACTAGGAGTGTGAATCACGAAGTTATCAACAGAGGCACAGAAAGTACAAAAGCCCTCAGGTAGGATTGTGCTTGTCCTATTCAAGGATTAACAAGCATGTCAGTGTGACTGGATTAGAGTGTTAGAATTATGAGCTCAGAGAGGAGGGTTTGTGGGAACACAGATTATTGGGGCTGTATAGGGAAGGTAAGAACTTGAGGTTTTACTCTGAGGGGAATGGGAAATAAATGATTATGAGCAGAAGAATATCCTAATATGATTTTATTTTAAATGACATGAAAAAGTTTGCCAGGTGAATAAATGCTGCCATATATAAACAGAAATCTAAACAAAATAGAAGACAAAAATAGAAACATATTTGAAAAAAGTAAAATACTTAAAGACAATTTAGTAGTCATCAAACTCTAGCTAACAAATAGCTTTGAAAAAAAATACATATATTAGAGATTCAGGCAAAATAAACAATCCATAATAAGAGTGGAAGACTGACTTACTTCAAATACTGATGGAATAAATATAAAATTAAAAATGTAAGATATCAAGGTTTTGAGTAATGCAATAAAGAAGCATGATATAATAGATAATAGAATGTTGTAATCAACAAAGAATACGTATTTATTTCAAACACACATATATATGAGACATTATATAGAATTTTATGCCTTAAAAATTTATATATGTGTGTGTGTATATATACATAAAATAAAGTAACATAGTTTTACAGGTGTCTGTTCACTTTCCAAGAGTATCTTTCCTGTCATGTGGATATGAACTGTACTTTTAGAAGTAAGCTTTTTTAAAAACCCAAGCTTATTGTGTGCTTTTTGTAGTCTCAGTAAGGTCTGAAAAAGCTGCCCTATGATTTTCCTCGTTACATGTAATTAAGGTTTATTCTTGAGTAAAATGCATTATTAAGATGCTTTTAAGATATTAGAAGACTAGAAATCAATTATATCTTGATCTACCACTTATATACCAGTCTGCTAGCCTCTTTATGAAATGTAGAGAACTGGAAAATTTTTCTCTTCATGGAGAATAACATTAGGTCAGTGGTCAAGATACAGGCACAAGGATCTAAGCATATCATGGGGCAAGTGAGAGTTCTCTAGGAGTTTTCAGATATCAACTCTTACTGGTTCTCCAAGATGTCCCTAAATAAAACGCTTCAGTAGAGGAACCAATTATGTGCTTCCCCTCACAGAGTTTCATATAGGAGTATTGCCTTCTATCATCTTTAACTTGATACTCTCGATAGCCTCACTGAGAGCATCAGGTAGGTAGTTTCTTATCAGATAGTGAATACTGTATCTTTATAGAATATTTTTGGCCTTATAATTCTGTTCATATTTAATAAAGCATCTCAGAGGTAGAAGGATAAATGCCCTAATGACTCTGGACAGATACACCCTGTTTGAGATTCATCTGAATATTAAAAGAAAGTCTCATATTCTCTTTCCTGCCATTGTTTTCTGTTGAAAAACTTAAATTATAATGAAGAAATTATTTTAATGAAGAGAATGATTAAAATAATGTAGTAAATTAATAAAAATGAGGCTGCATATAATAATTCGATGTCTAACTACAAGGGTTGCCCATTGTTATAAAAATAGTCAAAGATTCTTCTAAAATAGGGATCACCACACACATTTTGGAAGCTTTAAACTGGTATCTCTTTGAAATTTCAATCAGGAGGAACACTTAATATATGAATTAATTATTCCAAGTTGCGTTAAAGCTAATCAGTATTTTATTTGTGTTGTTCCTTTTCTTTACAACAATTGGTTCCAAATGGTTCTCAGAAACTACATAAATTTTAGGAATTTTAAATAGCATATTATTATTCCATAATAGAATGTGATAAAACGGAATCCTTACCTTTAAAAAGTAAGACTGTTTAGTAGCAATCTAAATAACTGGTGACCTTTATACTTAATTTATATATATCCAGGCTAAATTAAAATGACAGAACAAGATTTTTAATAAGGGTGGAGTTTCCAGATTATAATAAACACATGGTTTATTGAAAAATTTTATCGAAAACCAATAAACCAAACTAAACTCATTGCCGTCACGTCGAATTCTGACTCAGAGATCCTATAGGACAGAGTAGAACTACCCCATAGGGTTTCCAAGACTGTGAATCTTTACAGGAGCAGACTGCCACATCTTTCTCCTGAGGGGTAACTGGTGGGTTCAAACCGCCAAACTTTCAGTTAGTAGCTGAGCACTTAACTGTTTAACTGTCATCCTATACAGTGAAGAGATGGTATGTAGACTTTTATTACCATTTAAACTGCATATGTAACACTTTCTTTCTTACACTTAACCTATACACTTAATAAGGTATACATGTTACATCTTAGCTCTCCTATGGATAGTCATTTAAAAATCAATCAATAAAACATTGCATGATTTTAACACATTTTACAAATAATATAATGTAATTTAAATCTATGTGGATACATTCAAGAAATATTTATATTCTTGCTTGATCTCCAGTTTCAATAATCTTTCAAGAAAGATTATGCCATTGGGAGATACATCCGTAGACTTGTCTATTTCAGACCATATGAGTTTTTCTTTGTCCATAAAGCCATCTCCAGGAATCTCTCTCTCTCAGTGAAAACAAAGGTGTAATCGCACCTCAGAGGTAAACAAAGCAGTCAAAATGTGGCAGGGGACAGGAAAGTGGGTGAACATTAGTAACCTTAGTGCATATCAAGTTTGCCATCTAATAACGTTAGGCTTTCAAAAAAAAATCAGTTTCTTATATTTAGGGACAGTCACATCTTTGAATATGTGAATAAACCAACTGAGATTAAAATTCTCATTTAAATGAGTAACTAAAATTGTTATTTAAAATGAAATATTTAACGTTTATAAGCAGTTTTGTTTTGTTTCTCCTGTATTCCAATCTGAATTCTCTTCTAGTCAAATGATTTCTTTTTAAATAAAACATTAAACATTTTTTCCAATAATCCTTCAGGAACTGTTATCTGTGTCTGCCTCTTGTTTACTCTTTGTTTTATTATCTACCTTGGACTCTGTTCTTCAATTTTGTAGATCACAATTCTGTTATCTCTTTGAAATTGAGAAGTGACAAGGCCTTTTGCATATATATTGCAATATGCACTGAACAGCAATACTAGGGGAGAAAAGAATAACACACCATTTGGTATTGTAGTGATTAACATAAACGTGCCTGTGGAACAGCACACTCCAAATCTGATTATGAGTGAATGGTAGAAAGACATTCTATGGTGCTTTAAACCAGGGTTAAAAGAACAATAATTGCCAGCTGAAGTTTTTTTTTTTTTTTTCCATAATCATGGTGAGAAATATAAAAAAATGAAACTTATTTATCACTTTTCTGTAGTAACAGGTCTGCCACTTTCACCTAGAACTGTAAATAGGAACCGGTTTACAACATTCTAGTGATCTACTATTTCAATTCTTCCTATGAAGAAGTGTAACATTGACACCAAAGAGTATATAAGTAAAAGACTACAGGCCAATATCATTCTGAATATCAATGCAAAAAAAAAAACATCCTCATTAAAAGACAACAAGCAAAGGACAACTTTTCATTAAAGGAATAATACCCTGTGTATAAGTAAAAACTTCTAAATGTTGCTGTATTAAGAAATTAATAAAATGTGTTGCATTTATTGCAGGGTTCTGAGAAGAAAAGTATGTGGTTACCTCTGTTGAGACAAAATAAAACATATGACTAAAGAAATCAGTATCCAGTCTTACCAAAAAAAAAATAGAAAAATAAAATTTAAAAAAACTTACTAGATGGATAATTCCTTAACATGATGATTAAAAATAGGAAAGAAGGAAAAAGTGTGATAATGAGAACAGGATTATAAATACGAAGTTAACACATAATTTTCAAAAATATTAGAAGGAAAAATATTAATAATGTGGATATTATTCATAAAAAAGGTAGTGTTTTATTAACTATATCAGACAAATGAATGTTTCATAAGTAAAGAATTATTGGAATAAAAGAGAACCAAAAATCAAATGATTGTTGAAATTTTAAAAAATAATGTTTAGTTCCAAAAGTATTTTGTGGGAAGTACTTAACAATTACCTGGTGGGGAATGTATTACATTAAATGAATGCATACAAAAATATTAAAAATTATATATTCAACTAGATATGTTTGTATATTCAATGTATATAATTTGCATGTGTGTCTGAGTTGTTGTTAGGGATGAAGTCTCACCATCCTCATTTCTAAGGAGCATTCTGGCTGTACTTCTTCCAAGAGAGATTTGTTTGTTCTTCTGGCAGTCCATTGTATATTCAGTATTCCTCTCCAACACCATAATACAAATGCATCAATTCTTTTTCTGTCTTCCTTATTCATTATTCAGCTTTCGAATGCATATGAGGTGACTGAAAATACCATAGCTTGGGTCAGATGCACCTTTGTCCTCAAGGTGACATCTTTGTTTTTTAACAGTTTAAAGAAGTCTTTTGCAGCAGATTTGCCTAATGCACTACTTTATTTGATTTCTTGACTGCTGCTTCTGTGGGCATTGACTGTGGATCCAAGTAAAATGAAATCATTGACAACTTCAGTCTTTTATCATGATGTTGCTTATTGGTTCAGTTGTGAAGATATTTGTTTTCTTTCTGCTGAAGTGTAATCCATACTGAAGACTGTAGTCCTTGATCTTCATCAGTAAGTGCTTCAAGTCCTCTTCACTTTCTGCAAGCAAGGTTGTGTCATTTGCTTATCACAGGTTATTAATGAGTCTTCCTTCAAACCTGATGCCACGTTCTCCTTCATATAGTCCAGTTTCTCAGATTATTTGCTCAGCATACAGACTGAATAACTATGGTGAAAGGATACAACCCTGATGCACACCTTCCCTGATTTTAAACCACACAGTATCCCCTTGTTCAGTTTGTGTGACTGTCTCTTGGTCTATGTTCAGGTTCTGTCTGAGCACAATTAAGTGTTCTGGAATTCCCGTTCTTCACAATGTTATCCATAATTTGTTATGATCCACACAGTTGAATGCCTTTGCAAAGTCAAGAAAACAGAAATAAATATCTTTCTGAAGACGATGAAAATTACAAGAAGTCCATGAGAGCCAAAGTACGACTTTGAGTATAGCCCACCTGAATTTAGAGAATATCTCAAGGATAGATTTGACACACTGAACACTAATGACCAAAGACCAGAAGAGTTGTGGGATAACTTCAGGGACATTGTACATGAAGAAAGCAAAGAAAGGAAAGAAAGAAGAAACCAAAACGAGTGTCATAAGAGACTCTAAAACTTGCTCTGGAATGTAGAGTAGCTAAAGCAAAATGAAGAAATGAAGGAGTAAAAGAGCTGAACAGAAGATTTCAAAGGATGGCTCAAGAAGACAAAGGAAAGTATTAAAATGACATGTGTAAAGACCTGGAGTTAGAAAATCAAGACAGAAGAAACACACTTGGCGTTTCTCAAGCTGAAAGAACTGAGGAAATAACTCAGACCTTAAGTTGCAATATTGATGGTTTTATGGACAAAACACTGAATGATGCAGGAAGCATCAAAAGATGGAAGGAAGATACAGAGCCACTATACCGAAAGAATTGGTCGACGTTCAACCATTTGAGGAGATAGCATATGATAAAGACCCAATGGTATTGAAGGAAGAAGTCCAACCTGCACTGAAGGCATTGGCAAAAAAACAAGGCTCCAGGAACTGACAGAATACCAACTGAGATACTTCAACAAATGTATGCAACACTGGAAGCTCTCACTCGTCAATTCCAAGAAATTTGGAAGACAGCTACCTGGCCAACCAATTGGAAGAGACCCATATTTGGGCCCATTAATGGAATGTGGAAATTATAGAACAATATCATTAATATTACCTTTAAGTAAAATTTTGATGAAGATAATTTAAAAAGATTGCAGCAGTACATTGACAGGGAACTGCTGGAAAACCAAGCCAAATTCAGAAGAAGACATGAGGAAAGGGGTATTACCCGATATCAGATGGATCTTGGCTGAAAGCAGAGAAAGATGTTTACCTGTATGTGTTTTAATCTCCAAACTCTCAGAAAAATTTAATGAAATAAAAAATAGTAAATATAATTAATATAACAAAAGTTGCTTTTTAGAAAGAATAACAAAGTAGACAAACCTCTAGATAATTAAGTAATAAAAATTAAAAACAGAAATCATCAATGAAGGATAATAAGAGTAATTATTACATAATTATAAAAATAAATATATTAAATAATTAGATAATTATATGACACATCAAATTTTTTATAAATTTTAAAATTTATGTAAAACTGTTAATTGATAGTAGAACTTCATACATTGACTCAACAGAAAAAAATCACCTAGCATATTAAATAGATTTAATTAGTACTCAAAATCTGCCTACCCATTGAGTTATAAAGAGATTTTATTAAAACCTCAAGGAATATTATGTCCTGTGTTACAAATATTCTTGTAGAGAAATAGATTAAACAGAAATTTTCAAAATTATATTCCAATGTTCATACAGCTTTCATAATAAAGCAGGCATGGATGGTTTAAAAACATAGTATTAATATATTTTTGTTTGTAACTCTTTTTTCTCCTATCTGATTTATATATTTATATATATTTATATAAAACAATTATTAGAAATGTGTTGATGGACATGCAATGTACAATGGTATAATTTGAGTTACTATAACAGCACAAAAGGACAGAGAAGGAATAAAGCTATATAGAAACAAACTTTTATGTGCTATTAAAATTAAGTTAATGTTCATCTGAACTAGATTGTTATAAGTAAAAAATGTTAATTTTAATCCCCATGGCAATCATTAAGAAAATAACTCAATTAAAAGAAAATGCACAAAAAGTAGAAACGACACAGGAATTAAAATACACAGTAAAAATAGCTATCATAAAACAATGTGGTAATGGAAGAATTGGGGGAAGATATCAGACACATATAAAACTAATAGCAAAATGGAAGATGTAAATCCTACCTTATTTCTAATCATACTTAATGTAAATGGATTAAACACTCCAATTAAAAGGCAAAGATTGGCAGAAAGTATAAAAAACATAACAAACAAAAAAACATGTGACAATTATATACTATCTACAAGAGACCCACTAAACATTCAAAGACACAAACAAGTTGAAAGTAAAGGGTTAGAAAATCTATACCATGCAACAGTAACCAAAAGAGAGCTGGAGTGCTAGATTAATGTTAAAATAGACTTCATGACAAAATTGTTGCTAGAAACAAAGAAGACTATTTCATCGTGATAGAAGACTGAATTCATCAAGAATATATAGTAATTATACAGATGTATACATCTACCAATAAAGCAAAAACTGACAGAATTGTAGGGAGAAGAAGACAATTCAACAATAAGAGTTGGAGACTACTATAACTCACTTGTAATGATAGAGTAACTAGATGGGTATATGTATGATGTGTAAACATTATTCAACCTTCAAGAATGCAAGTTTGATAATAAGTAACCAAATGTAAAGTGTGCATAGTTGCTGACCCAATAATCTTAATTTTATAAATTTAAATAAAAGATATATAGGTCTGCAAAGATTCATGCACAAGGAAATTTGAACAGCATCCTTCATATTTTGAATGGCTACCCATCTATCAATTTATTAGTTGAAAAAATTATTCATTAATATGCAACAATCATTAAGCATTGCAATATGAATCTATGTTTGCAAATGAGTAGATGATTATATTTTGTGGAGAAATATTAAAAAGCAATATGTATATAGCAGAATTCCATTTTTACAAAAGAGAGACTAAGACAGAGAGATAGGGAGACAGAGACAGAGAGACAAATATAGAAAATTTTTGCTAGAAGAATGTTTACAGGTAACATTTCACTCTAGTCACTTTTCAATATTGCTTGATATTTTTGTTCAACCTATAAGTGTTAATTTACAAAAATAATAAAGTTATTATTTAAAAATTATCATTAGTCTAGGAGGATGTGCTCCTTATGGGTGCTAAATATTTAATGGTAACACCTTCCTCTGGTTAGAAAATGAATTTAGAGAAATTTAATATTTCCAAATAATACCAGTAATAAGATATTTTCTTATGAAAATCATACATGATTTTATGCATGTAATTTATTTTACTCTTTGATTCATAGATAAAGTGCTGCTTTAATAAACTTTCCCTATTTTATCCAGGCTTTCTCATTTTGAATACTGAGGTAGAACACATAGCATCATTAATTCATGGCATTATATAAGGGCATATCTATAAGAAAATGAATTATGGGTCAATTCATCACACACATTGCTCATAGTGAACATGAGAAAATATTTTCCCATATCATAAAAATTGTCCTTTTGGAATTTGATCATACAAGATAAGGAAAGTTGTGTTTTTATTTTACGTCTATGTCTTTAAGGCAAACAGCACTGACATATATCTTTAAATCTATCTTATAAACTATTAGTAAAAGTGTTATACCCACTTGCTTGATACATGAGAATTAAGCCATAGGTTGGATCAAGCTCATTACCTTAGATTTTCAGCAAGGGTGGATTTTTTTTTTTTAAATGGAGCCAATAGTCAGCTCATCACACACAACTGGCATAAAAAAAAGTCCCTCTTTTTATGCTTATTTAGTTTATTTCAAATGGGTGTGAACTGTGTATTGATGACAAATGATGAATTTATAGATTTGAAATAGGCACAAGTTCTATGACATCTTTCTTGTTAAATAAAATATAATCGAATGGAATTACTAGAGGTTTTCAAAATGTAAAGATCTTCATTTTATGAATTGGTCAGTGTTCTAAATTAAGCAATTATACATCATTAAATTAGCATTTATGAGATCCACTAATAATTCATCTCCAACACATTTACTTAAAGTTCTTGGAAATCACTGAATTTATTCAGTGAAGAGTGAGACAATTTAATCATGTAGGCTTTAACAGTAAGGATAACATAACTGTCTTGATTGGAAAGAAGCATTGCATGCAAGTGAAATGAGGTCACTGGAGGAACAAGCCTCTTCTCTGTGGAGATTCTTGAGATCTGGGGATCATTTTTCCTAGTTCCATCACATCTTGTTTGTCTAAGAAGACAGACTGCATCTACCTGACTGTTTTCCTAGAGAAAAACTAGAAGAGGAAGGAATATTTTGAACATCTGTCTCTGATGAAAGTCTTTCTCTCTAACCATTAAAACATTAGTTTTACCTTATTGTGATTTATTTTTATAAAGTTCTAAATATCAGCTGCCTTTTTTACTAAAATAAACAGCTGTGTGCCAATGCATCACAGGTTGAGGATTTAGAAATAGATGATACAGAATTGGTATGTTTATGATGTAGTTAAATTGATTTTTATTCTGTTGTGTGTGAGAAAGCCCAACAAATTGAAGATACACAGCTGAAGACATGCCCTAAATCAGTGAATAACTTTAGTGATCTCCTCAAGATTGGTCTTTATTAGCTGGGAAAAATAAAAAATGTGCCTTAATATTTATTTTATGTAACTTTCAGCAAACATAGCCATTGATGATAGGAAGTCACTTTTCTGAAGAAAAAAGTGCTCAATAGGATTAAATACAGTTTTATTTTGAGCAAGATAAAATCCAATGTAGCAAATTGGGTAGAAAAGATGTGCTAGAACATAAAACCAGTTCTATCTAGAGAATTTAGTAAGCTCTTGTACAAAATTAATGTTAAGTTTGGCAGGCATAACATAGTAAGTAAAGAAATCATAAAACAACAATGAACAACTGATAACGAGGGACAAGGGTAGAGGAGACCCATGGAGTAGACAAGCTCATAGAACTCAATTCTAGAGCTGAGCAGGTGTGAATCATGGCTTCACATATGAAGGACCTTAGCTGAAGACAGTTATCAGTGTGGGAAGTTTGGCAAAAGGCAATATGGGTGAGGGTCAGTTATTAGAACCAGAATATGTCATAGTTAAAGGACAAGCCAGAGGGAGAATGCTGAGACCTTTAAATCCCTCAGGTCTATGTCTCTTAATTAGCTATGTGTCTGTGCATAACCTATTACTTGGAATTAGTAGACACTTTGGAAAATGCATTGAGCTTCCTTTTCAATTATATGCCATTTCTAATTTCTAATTATAGCTCTAAAGTTTATCTCAAATGTTCATAACTTTCTGATGCAAATGGAAGAAGATGGCTTCAGCTGTAGGAAAGGCAGAGCTATAGAAGCTGGAGAATCAGGCAAGGCAGGACAATGATGGAAAAAGGAGAGTTTAACAATAGAGACCTCTTTTAGTCATGTGCACAACTTAATATATTAGCAATAAAATAGGTTATATGATTTGAAGGTAGCTCTGAGTGGAACTTTTCTGCTTTTATTATGTATCTTATTTTCCATCATAGAAATGTTATACTTATGTTCAAGGCAAGAACATTTGTTTAGGATGTGTGTCCTTGATTTTCTTTCAAGTTCACTAATTTCATTTTACTTGGATCTACAATCAATGCTCATGGAAGCAGCAGTCAAGAAATCAAACGACATATTGCATTGAGCAAATCTGCTGCAAAAAAAAAAAAAAAAAAAAAAAACCTCTTTGAAGTGTTAAAAAGCAGAAATGTCACTTTGAGGGCTAAGGTGCACCTGACCCAAACCATGGTATTTTCAATCCTCTCATAGTGCATGTGAAAGCTGGACGATGAATAAGAAGACTGAAAAATTGATGCCTTTGAATTATGATGTTGGTGAAGAATATTGACTATACCATGGACTGCCAGAAGAATGAACAAATCTGTCTCAAAAGAAGTACAGCCAGAATGCTTCTTAGAAGTGAGGATGACAAGACTTCATCTCATGTTCTTTGGACAGGTTATCAGGAAGGACCAGTCCTTGGAGAAGAGCATCATGCTTGGTAAAGCAAATGGTCAACGAAAAAGAGGAAGACCCTCAGTGAGATGGATTGACACAGTGGCTCCAACAGTGGCCTCAAACACAGCAACAATTGTGAGGACTGTGCAGGACCAGGCATAGTTTTGTTCTCCTGTACACAGGGTCTCAATGAGTCGGACCCAACTTGCTGGCATCTAACAACAATAGCACACCCACATGTCAAAGCTTTCTGAGCCTGTTCTCAACATTCTACTGAAACAGTTCTGCCATGGATATATTCTTTAATATGGCCATTATTTTTTCCAGCTTCAATGAGCCATCCTAGAACCATACTGGGGATGGCTGCAAGTGTCCTTGCAAGGACATTAAACCCTGAGAAACAAGCTAGTGTTCCCATATCAATAAACTTTCACTGTGCCTTGAAGTTTGCAACTCTTCCCCCATCTTTCAACTTCAAAATTTATCCCCCAGCAAATTCTCTAGTGTGCTGATATATATTAGACACATTCAAGAGTTCTCTTTGTGACTAATTACTTTCCTTATAAACAAGGACTGTACTTTTCCAATTGGGCCATATTGAAACTCTTATCGGTCTAAAAGCAATGGGAATAGGTGGAAGCAATTCTTGAGAAGGCAAGTATTTCTGTCATCTGAAGTAATCTCTGCATGTTTTCCAGGTAAGAAAAGTTACTATCTTCCAGTATGAAGATACTAAGTCAAATCTGAACATCCGAAGGTTCAGGAAACTCTGTATGTTCAAGGTTCTCTAGCATATCTACTCAGATGTCCTCTTCCTGAGTGTCAATATTCCTACCTGTCAGGGCCCTGATTCCTGTACAGAAAACACGCTGAATGAAGCATTCTCTACAATTCGGTTACTCTTAGAATTAGTCCTGACCTCCAGTTTAAGAAGATGAGGGTCCATTTAAACATAGTTTTAAAGGAATACTGGTCTTTACATCACAGCCTGATTTGGTGTTCAACTGACTTAAGAATGCCATTTGCTTTCTTGAAATGCTCAATTTCTTGAGCACACTGAGGGAACTTTACTAGAACTATCCAACTTCAGTCTTTATAATTACCATTGCCACCATATCTCTAGAATGCTATAGAGACTGCATAAGCCTTTCCACTTGTACCCCTTTCCAATTTACAAAATGTGAGAAAGTGTTAGTCATCGTGAAATTACAGCATTCCAGGAGTTATCTACCCTTCCACTTGCCCCAAGCAATGAGGTCTTTGTTGCCACCTGCTGGGGAATTATCCAATTCCAGAATCTCATCCTTTGTCTTCTCTTGCTAGGAGCATTTCAGCATCTACTTTCTTAGTTTAGGTTTCCCCAGAGGAAGATCCTGAGCCAAGGATTTGAGTGCAAGCTGTTTACTTGAGAGATGCAAGGCACATAAGTAGGAGAGTGGAGAAGTGATACAGAAAAGAGAAAGCAGCCAATGATATATATGTTATTGAGCCAGCTTCCATGGTGGGACGGGAGCTTATTCCTGGTAGGAAATGGTGCAAAGCACATACTTCTGAATTATTCCACCCAAGGGGAGAGTGTGTGCCTGGGTATTTATATAACAACTCCTGAGAATCACTGGTGCTGGCTGATTCTGGGGGTTGTCAACTTTCCAACACTTACAGCCTGTCAAAAGTGCAAAGGAAGTACTGCCTTGTGCAGTTCTGGAAAAAGTCCTTCCAAATGGCAGCTGGAGTTGGCAGAAACTCACCAACAAGATAAGGTTTTAGGAAAATGTTTTTTCATCAACTTGGGATCAATTTTTACTTTTGGTGTGATGTTGGGGCCCAATTTCTATTGTTTTTTCCATTTTCCTCTCTTTTCCATCCTCCCTCCTTTGCTTCCTTCTTTTCGTTTATTCTTTCTTATTTTTATTTTCAAAGGGATAGGAAATTGTCTTTTCCCTGCTTATCTCCAATGCTGCCTCACCCATATACAAAACATCCAAATAAGCCACGTATTTGATATCAATATAAATAGTATTCTTCTTAAAACTTTTTTCATTTTCTAAGTAATCTGCAGCCTTGCTTAATAAAAAGTCAACGGATTTTTTTCAAATATTAATTTAGTATATGACAAATGAATTCTCATAACTGACTTGAACATTCTTTTGGTTTTTATACGCATATGATAACGTCTCTGAACAATGAAAGTTTTGTTTTCTCCTATGTGATCCTTAGTCTTTTAAATGTTTTTCTTGCTTTACTGTGCTGGCCTGAACTTGTAGTGTCAATGTTGAATAGAAATGATAGTGAATGGGTTGGATTGAATTCTGTCCCCCTAAAATATATTAGAATACTAACCTCTTACCTGCGAATGTAATCTTATTTGGGAATGTGGTTTTGTTACATTACTGATGTCATATAGATCATATCAGTGTAAAGTGTGTCTTAAACCTGATGACTTTTGAGACATAAAAAAGAGTGGATTAGACAGAGAGAAGCAAGCACAAATGGGGTAAAGACAGATGTCTTGTGGAGATCTCCAAGGAACCAAAGAACATCAGAGAAGCTGAGACAAGGATTTCCCCTCAAAGCAAACAGAACGTCTTCCCCTAGAGCCAAAGCCCTGAATCAAACTTCTACTGTCCTGAACTGTGAGAAAATAAATTTCTGGTCTTTAAAACCAAACACTTTTGGTATTTCTGTTATAGCAGCGCTAAGAAGCTAAGACAGTGAGCATCATTTCCTTATTTTTTATCTCAAAGGAAAAGCTTTCTGTATGTGATAGCTATATTATTTGCTATCCTGCTCCCCTTTAATCTGGTTAAACAACATCTTTATACTATTTCTCTAAGAGTTTCCACTTGTTTAAATCATAAATAGATGTATTTTACCAGAGGTGTTTTCTGCATTTATTAAAATAATCACGTGCTTTTTCTCCTTTAAGCTGTGCATATGATGGAATATAATAAATGATTTTTCTAATGTTAAATAAGTATTATTTGTCATGATGCATTATCTTTTTGATACATTATGCAATTCAGATTGCTTTTGTTTTTTTGGTGGAGGATAGAGGGTGTCTCCCTATGTTCTTGAGTGAGAATATCTTTGCTGTATTGTTCTTATTATGGTTATTAAGACAACATTTGGAGTGTGTTTTTATTTTTTTTAACATCCTATTATGTGAAGAAAGGAGCCCCAGTGGTGCAGTGGTTAAGCACTCAGCTGCTAACCTACACGTCTGTGGTTCGAACGCACCAGCCATTCCACGGGAAAAAGATGTATCAGTCTGCTTCCATAAAGATTTACAGCTTTGGAAACCCTATGAAGCAGCTCTACTCTGTCCTATAGGATCACTATGAGTCAGAATCGACTCAAAGGCTTTTGGGTTTTTGGATTTTGTTGTTGTTGTTTTTAGTGTGTAAGTGTTTATGTAAAATTGGGATTATTTGTTCCTTTAAATTGTGGAGCCATTGCAAAACATGTTGATTTGAGTTTTTGTGGAAATATCATCTTTTCTACTGATTTGATTTATGGGAACGTGCTGTTTCTACTGTTTCTTCTTGACTTTCTAAATTATATATTTTTAGGAATTTCTTAACCATATAAATTTTGGATTTTAATTTACAGGAATAGTGTTCATAATAGTTTCTGTTTTAATATATTTCTTTACAGTTTAGAACTTTGTATTTTGGTTTTTACTTTTGATTTGATAACAACTAGAATGTAAGGAATCTTGGAAATTTTTGTATCTTGAATTGTTTTGATGTAACCAGCTTTCGAGATTTATCATTCTTGTACTCTGTATGACTACATAGGAGATATGAAAACAGGGGCTTTAAATAAATAGGAAATACTATTGGACACAAGAAGACCCAGGTTAGTATGAGCATTTTAGAACTGCAAAGAAATGGTTAAGTTTAAGAGATGACTGGAAGTTTAAATCATCTGGCAATAAACATTGAATACCAACTAAGATACAGAAAAACAGTTCCTAATAAGTGATGCTACTTAGTAGGGTGCACTTATGGAATATGTAGTGAAACACTAGGCCACATCATAAGGATATATTAGACACCACAATGAGGAATTTAAAAAGTATTCTATAGGCAATTTGGTGTCAAGTGACAGCCAAACAGGCAGGGTTATAATTTAAGAAGATATTCTGGCAGAATTGTGAAGAATGACTTGAAGTGGAAAAGAGATTATTAAAAATCAGGTATAAATCATTTTCTCTATCTTGCATCCTTTAACAAACTTAATAAACTTGACTACAGATACTCTATAAAAGTCGACAAATGGATTCTGGTATGTGATGTCCTATGCATTAAAGCTAAGGAATAATTAACAGTTTAATTGAGCATATGCTACCTAATTTCAAATTCATGCTACCTGTTTTCCATATAAACAAATAAAATTATTTTTGCCGTTGAAGAACATCAACTCTATGTTTATGATATTCACTGTGTTCTAAAATTGGTTGCACAGAATGGTGTTGTGTTGTTAGGTGCAACGAGTGAATTCCGACTCATAGCAACCCTATATACAACAGAACAAATAGTGCCTGGTCCTGCACCATCCTCACAATTGTTGCTATGTTTAAGCCTGTCATTGCAGCTACTGTGTCAGTCGACCTCATTAGGGGTCTTCCTCTTTTTCACTGACCCTCTATTTTACCAAGCATGATGTCCTTATCCAGGTACTGGTCCCTCCTGATAACTGGTCAAAAGTACTTGAGACAAAGTCTTGCCATCCTTGATCTAAGGAGAATTCTTCCCGTACTCCTTCCAATACATATTTGTTCATTCTTCAGACAGTCCACAGTATATTCAACATTCTTTGCCAACACGATAATTCAAAGGTATCAATTTGTCTTCCATCTTCTTTATTTACTGTCCAGCTTTCGCATGCGTATGAGGGGATTGAAGATACCATGGCTTGGGTCAGGAGCACCTTAGTCCTCAAAGTGACATCTTTGTTTTTAACACCTTAAAGAGGTATTTTCCAGCAGATTTGCCCAATGCAATACATCCTTTGATTTCTTGACTGCTGCTTCCATGGGTGCTGACTGTGGAATCAGGTTTTTGATTGAGGAACAGAATGTTAATTCAGTATTTTTACCCAGTAAAACAATTTTTTGGTTGTTGTGGTGGTGCTGGTGATAGCATGTTTTTTCTTTCTAAAGTCAAAATTATGTGTTTATTCTGGTAGGAGACATTAAAATTAGAGCACTTACTATGCATCGGTGTAATTTAAACTACTTATAAATCATGTATTATTTGAAAGTTTGGCAGAAATTGACCATAAAATAGGGCCTGTTACCTTCCATCTGAATCAAGATTTCACTCTCCTTATCAATTTTGCCTATGATTATTTGCATATTAAGATTTCTAACCTCATCTTTAGTGATTTTTTTAACTTTTTTATTCCCCAAAATATTATAAAGTTTATCCAGATTATCAACTGTATTATGATGTCATAATTTCCTCAATATTTATAGGTATCTTCACTTTCTGACATGCATTCCTAGGAATGCATCTGAATCAATATGAGAAAACAAGTTTGAGAGAAAGCTCCATGCCATCTTTTTACAGGAAAAAAATTTTAACAGATTTTTGAGATAAAATTCATGTACCTTATGATTAATCCATTTAAAGTGTAAAATTCAATAGTTTTCAGTGTATTCAGGGGTATGCACAACAATCATTACAAATTTTAGAACACTTTGTCACTTGAAAGAGGAACCCAATACCCATTAGCAGTAATTCCCCTTTTACCCCAAACCACCTGAAGTGTAGGCAACCACTATCTACTTTACATCTTTGTAGATATGCCTATTGTGCTTTTTCTATAAATTCAATTGTACAATATGCAGTTTTTTATGAGTGGCTTGTTTCAATTAGCATAATAATTTGAAGATCCATCCATGTTGTAGATTGTGTCAGTACTTCATTCCTTTATAGCTGAGAAATATTCCATTGGGTGGATATATTACATTTTATTTATTCATTCATAGGTTGATTGATATTTAGGTTGTTTCTTTGAATTGTGCACAGAAAGAACAGGCATTTGAAAACAGAAGAATGAATAGAGGAAAGCCCTGTGAACAGGCATTCAAGAGTATTTCAAAGAACAGAGATGAAGGCCCTAAAGAAAAAGCAAATGGACCACACTCATAAAATACCAAGTACTTCACTGTGCTTAGGGTAAAGCATTCAGGTCATATGGGGAGGTGGACACTAAGGGAATGATTACTGACATGAGACTTTGATGTAAAAGTTGTCACTGCTTCACATTTTCAGGAAGGATTTGATCTGTAACCAATGCTCATTTATTCCTTGCTCACATATCACACATGAATGAAATTACTTTTAAACACCACAGTGCTTTATGCCGTGCATCACTAAAACATACAGGATCATACAGAATTTTAAAACCAATTTTGTGGGTATAATACGCCCATGGAAGCAGCAGTTAAGAAATAAAATGATGTATTACACTGGGAAAATCTGCTGCAAAAGACTTATTTAAAGTGTTAAAAAAACAATGATGTCACCTTGAGGACTAAGGTGCATCTGACCCAAGCCATGGTATTTTCAGTCTCTTCATATGCATGCAAAAACTGGATAATAAATAAAGAAGATTGCAGAAAGAACTGATGCCTTTGAAATACGGCATTGGCAAATAATATTGACTATACCATGGACTCCCAGAAGAAGTACAGCCAGAATACTCCTTAGAAGTGAGGATGGCGAGACTTCATTTCAGGAATTTAGACATGTTATCAGGAGGGACCAGCCCCTGGAGAAGGGCATCATGCCTGGTAAAGCAGAGGGTCATCGAAAAAGAGGAAGACCCTCAATGAGATAGATTGACACACTGGCTGCAACAATGAGTTCAACATAGCAACAACTGTGAGGATGGTGCAGAACCAGGCAGTGTTTTATTCCGTTGTACATAAGGTCACCATGAGTGAGAAGCGACTCCACAGCAGCTAACGAAAACAATATATAAGCAGAGGGTGCAAAAAAGACCAAATTATGGCACTTTTATCTCTTGCATGTATAATTAGTATCCAAAGCAACATGGGATATATTCAGAATATATGTAATATTTAGAGCAAATGAATAGACAAAATTGTAACTCAGTCTTTCTATTTTATACTTAGTATAAAATACTATTTATACTTAGTATCTGAATTGTGTCTCTATTACATGTCATAATATACACTAAGTGATATTTTATTTAAGTTTATTAAAAAGCAATATTATATTTGATGACTTTAGCTGTGCATAACTATGAGTAGACTTTATCAGAATTGCAAGGAATTTAAGAACATTAAATCTTTATTAAAATAATATAATGTAGTTTTAATCTCTCTTTCGTGTTAGCTACCAAGCTGAAGAGAGACCTTCCAAATGAATACATTTCACTGTCAATGATCCTGTCAAATTATTTTTTATTTTGTTAACATATATCACTTTCTGCCACTAACAATCAATTTTAGTTATGGATGCTCCATTAATTCTAGGCAAAGAAGTGTAATGATAATTTTAAAAAGCCTTAATGACAATACCATGGCTGAGTCTGTGATAAGAATGATATTAAGATATTATTTCATTAGTTGTTCACAATCATTCCTTTATCTATGCAGCTAGTTTAAGGGAGTAAAAGGTCAGTTGCTTTATTACGATATGCCAAATAACCAAGAAGGATTTTAAGGCACACTAGTAAACTGGCTCTTTTATGGGTAACACTAAAATCAAATTGAGCAACAATGTATTGAAATAGGGACTGTGGTGCAAAGTAATCTATACAAAGTCACTGTCTTTGATAGATTAAACATAACTGATCAGATTTCTATTTCCTGTAACCTGGAAATAGAGATGAAAGAAATCAAATATATAGTGTGCAGAGAAAGGAGAAGTAGGAAAAAATAGTAGTTATATTTATCAAACTGTATGAAACCATTGCATGATTTGCTCAACCTTGTAATTCTAAATTGAGATTGAAGTGGGGAAAAGGAAAAGTATAGAGAATAGCTATACTGTAGATAAGCAAACATAATTGTCCTTATTCATCCCTACATGCATGGATATGCAATCGTTCAAATTTTCATATTTTGTTGATACATGTGCGTATTTCCTTAGCCTTCTTTACACTGAATGTTTCTTAATGTGTTCTAACATGGCTTTTAGTTTTTCTTTGTACATTCAACTTTAAAAATAAAAACAAACAACTGTTTATATATATTCCTGCATGCTTATGCATTCAGTCACCATAAATGTTATATTGCATATTTATAGAACATAAAAATTAAACCAGATCTTACTCTTAGAATGATTGTATTGAAACGAACATGTATTAAAAAAAAAAAAAAGATATATCTCATAAAAAAACTATTTAAATAACATTTGATTCCAGACAAATAAGCAGATGCTGCAAACATTTTGTTTGTAGGTTAACACCTTGTGAAATCACAATATACCGCAGTACCAATAAACCCAGTCTTGGAACAAAGAGGAAATTGAAATTCGTTTAATTTTTAGAGTCCAAATACAGATCTTTTACGGCAGGCTGCCAGCAGTTCTCTTGGGTCAGAGACAATAAATTTTGCACTATGCCATACCACAAAGACAAAAACAGAGGGAGTATTCTGAATTCTGCATCAACTGGCTTTTATTCAAATATTCAAATAAGTGGTATTTTCTTCCTAGGGAAAACGACTCCCCCCTCTAATCAGAGTATAAAAAATGTGATGGATATAATACAAAGTGTGACCATCTGCATTTCTCGGCCTTGTTTTTTCTAGTTAGAACTCACAGGTGTCTTTTAAACAGTGATGAATTAGAAGGAATGCTCCTTTTTTACTCATTTGTCTGTTAACCACCTTTGTGATAATAATGCATTTGCATTTTTAATTTCCTCAGTTGTAAATGAGCACCTCTGAACCACTTCCTAATTATTTTATAATTTTCTTGTATTGTTCATTACTCATGCTTTCTATTTACTAAATAAAAATGACTTTTCCTCCAAAGGACATTTGCAATTCTTATTATGACGAACATAGATCATTTTGCTCCACATAAGAAATAAGAATGAAAAGAAAACATAGTGACATAGCATTTAACACGAGACAAATAAATGGGCATAACTTTTCATCCACACATATAGGGCAAGGTGCAGGGAAGGCTATATAATCTGATGTAATAGGACTCAAATTTATTAATTTTTAATGGCTGATGTAAAGTTTCCAACTCAACTCACCTTATTTAAGAAAGCAGCGCTACAGAAATGTGAATTGCTGACTACCAGCCAATGAAGATAGGAACCTCTATAAAACATTTTTCTATAGACAACAAAGATAATTATTTAAAAGGCACAATGATATTATAAATGATGTTGTAAAAGAGTTTACCAACTACCTGGTTTATTCAAAGATTATCTATAAACTGTGGTATGTTGGAATCAGTCATTCTTGGCTCATGAGAACCCATGGAACAGTGACATTATTGGCAGCCTGAAACTGGCCATGGTGAAAATATTTACACCATGGAAATTGTCAAATGCTCTCAACCAGGGTAGCTTGTTTACTAGTCTGCTACTGCCTATAAGACTTAGTGAAATTCTTTCTGCTTGGAAGAAAAAAAATAAGCGAAATAATTGCTGATAGAATCCTTCAGTCGGACCATGGGATAATGCAGGTGTAGTCAGAGACTGAAGGGCTGCTTTTCAGAATGAAGGTGAAGAAAAAGCGAATGAAATTGCCTTGGTTCCTCTAGTGATGCTTTCTTTTTTTTCTGCATAGGCACAAACAACTGCTGAGAGTGAGTCTCTTTTTCTTTTTTTTTTTTTACTTTTAGAGAAATGGTCCGTCCAGATAAATCTATATTATAAAAATAGCGCTTGCTGTTCCATTTCTCTTAACTTTCCTTGAGTGGATCCATGGTACAGTGAATTCATTTTCTATAATGGTTGTGTTATAGTAAAACCTCATAGCAGGCTCATCAAGGTCCTTGAGTTAGAGGAGAAAGATCTGTAGGAAACTGGGAACCTAAAGAAGGGTCAAAAAGAGTTGAGTGAATTTTTCTACGGTCTGATAAAGTAGCTTCGCTTCTGGTGTGAAGTGAGTTACTGTTATAGTCAGCAGTTATGTTTACTTATTGTATATATTATCTGGGAACTAGTTTGACTGACCTTGTCAGTTCTACCCAAGAGTCTGTTCTTTTCAGCAACCATTTAGTGTAGAGGAATGGATCCAGGTTTCACAGGGCCTGAAACAAACCATTTGGAAGCCCCTCCTTAAGAAAAATAATACAACATTATGAGTATAAAAGTTAGATGTGAACGTAAATACTTATTTAGAACGAGAAAATGAATTACAAGTTAAACATTTAAAAATGCCGACAAATACCAACAATATCAGAAAACCAAGAAAAGCATGATAATATTTTTGATAATTAATATCCTGACATAATTCTATACTACATTTTCCTTACATTTTTTACTGCCTTTTCATATTACAATGATTTTGAAGTAGCTTTTCTGTAGAATAAGAGAAAAAAAGCTTCATCTTTTTTCCAGGTTGATCAAAATTCATTTACCACTGATACTTTGATTGGGCTTTTATGATAACTAAATTCTTCATTTACAGGTTTACACACTGGATGATTGAAAGATTATTTCACAGACTGGCTTCTGGTTCCATATATTTAAAAACTAAAATTTTTCTCTGTCCCCCTCATACTTCTGTTGTCGGGATGCGTAGAACATATTTATTCTATAATGGCTATGTATGAGGAGATCTGAAGCTTAAACTTCATTAGTTCAATGGTGAATTTGCTTCAGGGAAAGGAGTAAGTTACAATTTACCTATCAACCCACATCTAAAATAGAAAGCACAATACGCTCTTCACTATCCAGGAGAGAATCACAAGTGCGACACATGGTCTAGACGATCTCTTTCTCTCTCTCTCAGTCTCTTTCTCTTTCTTCCTGACTTTAGATAACTAGTGGAAGGCAGAAACTAGAAAACATTTGAGACTACATGCACACTCATTAAATAAACAGGTTTCCTTAACTTAAACTAAATTTGAATACATCCATAAGCCAAATCAATGACACCCTTTTATTTTCTCTTATTGCTTATTATTTATTTATGTTAGCATAATTTATCAAGGAATAAATGTAGTTAATCACTTTTTTCCTGAACATATTGACATGTTTTCAGAACTTATTGTGAATTGTTTCTACTTCTGACAAATTTTAAGAGTTAACATTTTTATACAATGTATCATTTAGATTTAGGGTTCTCATGATCTGTTGGGCCTCATTCAGCTTACATAGGTAAACATTTCAGAGGTGCGTATGTTATTTAGGAAGACTACTAGTATTTTTATTTACTTATTTATGTTGGTTTAAACTAGGCTTATTTCGTTCTACTTACTGTTATTAAATTTCCATACTTATCTAAAGTTGTTATGTATGTTGTTGTTGTTAGATGCCATCGAGTCTGTTCCGACTCACATCGACCCTATGTACAACAGTCCTCCTCCATTCTCACAATTCTTGCTATGTTTGATCCCATTGTTGCAGCCACTGTGTGAATCCATCTCATCAAGGGTCTTCCTCTTTTTCATTGACCTTCTACCTTGCCACGCATGATGTCCTTCTCCAGGTCCCTCCTAATAGCATGCCCTGGTCCCTCCTGATAACATGGCCAAAGTATGTGAGACAAGGTCTCACCATTCAGCTTTCCAAGGAACACTCTTGCTGTACTTCTTCTAAGACAGATTTATTCGTTCTTCTGGCAGTCCATGGTATATTCAATATTTGTCATCAACACCATAATTCAAAGCATAAATTCTTTCTTCAGTCTTCCTTATTCATTGTCCAGCTTTCACAGGCATATGAAGTGATTGACAATATCATGGCTAAGGTCAGGGGCCCCACATGTATATAAGTTTGTCATATTGTGATGAGTAGTGTGGTGCTGTGATTCTGGAATTTATGTTACTGGTATTCAAATACCAGTTGGGTCATGCATGGTGGACAGGTTTCAGCTGAGCTTCCAGCTAAGACAGACTAGGAAGAAGGACCTGGCAGCCTACTTCTGAAAAAATTAGCCAGTGGAAACCTTATGAATAGCAGCAGAACATTGTCTGATATAGTGCCAGAAGATGAGCCCCTCAGGTTGGAAGACACTCAAAATACGACTGGGAAACAGCTGCCTCCTCAAAGTAGAGTTGACCTTAATGACAAGAATGGAGTCAAGCTTTTGGGACCTTCATTTGCTAATGTGGCATGACTCAAAATGAGAAGAAACAGCTGCAAGCTTCCATTAATAATAGGACAATGGAATGTATGAAATATGAATTTAGGAAAATCGAAAGTCATCAAAAATGAAATGGAATGCATAAAATCGATATCCTAGGCATTAGTGAGCTGAAATAGACTGGCATTGGCCATTTTGAATCAGACGATCGTGGTCTACTATGCCGGGAATGACAAATTGAAGAGGAATGATGTTGCATTCATCATAAAAAGAACATTTCAAGATCTATCCAGAAGAACAATGCTGTCAGTGACAGAGTAATGTCCGTACACCTGCAAGGAAGACCAATTAACGGACTATTATTCAAATTTACATACCAAGCACTAAGGTTAGAGTTGAGGAAATTGAAGATTTTTACCAACTTCTGCAGTCTGAAATTGATCAAACATGCAATCAAGATGCATTAATAGTTACTGGTGAATGGAATGCAAAAGTTTGAAACAAAGAAGAAGAATCAGTAGTTGGAAAATATGGCCTGTATGATAGAAACAACTCCAGAGACCACATGACAGAATGTTGCAAGACCAACGACTTCTTCATTGAAAATACCTTTTTTCACCAAGATAAACTATTCACATGGACCCTGCCACATGGAATGTATAGGAATCAAATTGACTACATCTGTTGAAAGAGACAATAGAAAAACTCAGTATAATCAATCAGAACCAAGGCCAGGGGCCGACTGTGGAATCGACCATCGATTGCTCATATGCAAGGTCAAGTTGAAGCTGAAGAAAATTAGAACAAGCCCATGAGAACCAAAGTATTACCTTGAGTATATTCCACCTGAATTTACAGGCCATCTCAAGAATAGACTAAATATTAAGGATCCAAGACCAGAAGAGTTGTGGAATGACATCAAGGACATCGTATATGAAGAAAGCAAGAAGTCATTGTTTGGCATTTCTCAAGCTGAAAAAACTGAAAAGAAAATTCAAGTCTTGAGTTATAATACTAAAGGATTCTCCGGGTAAATATTAAATGACTCAGGAAGCATCAAAACAAAATGGAAAGAATACACAGAATTTGTCCACTTTCAGCCATTTCAGGAAGTAGCATATCATCAAGAACTGAGGGTGCAAAAGGAAGAAGTCCAAGCTGCACTGAAGGCATTGGCAAAAACAAGGCTCCAGGAATTGAAGACAGCTACTGGGCTAACCGAATGGAAGATATCCGTATTTCTGCCCATTCCGAAAAAAAGGTGATCCAACAGAATGCAGAAATTATTGAACAATATCATTAATATCACACACATGTGAAATTTTGTTGAAGATAATTCAGAAATGGTTGCAGCAGTACATCAACAGGGAAATGCCAGAAATTCAAGCCAGATTCAGAAGAAAACATGGAATGAGGGATATTATTGCTGATGTCTGATGGATCCTGGTTGAAAGCAGAGAATACCAAAAAGATGTTTACTTGTGTTTTATTGACTATGTGAAGGCATTTGACTGAGTGGGTCATAACAAATCATCGATAACATTGCAAAGAATGAAAATTCCAGAACACTAAATTGTGTTCATGAGGAACTTGTACACAGACCAAGAGGCAGTTTCTCAAACAGAACAAGGGGATACTGTGTGGTTTAAAATCAAGAAAGGTGTGTCAGTGTTGATCCTTTCACCATACTTATTCAATCTGTATGCTGAGCAATAATCTTAGAAGCAGAATTATATGATGAAGAACTTGGCATCAGGATTCCTGGAAGTCTCATTAACAACCTATATATGGAGATGAGACAGCCTTGCTTGCTGAAAGTGAAGAGGACTTGAAGCATTTACTGAGGAAGACCAAAGTCTACAGCTTTCAGTGTGGATTACATTTCAACATAAAGAAAACAAAAATTCTCACAACTGGACTAAAGAGCAACATCATGATAAACAGAGAAAAGATTGAAGTTGTCAAGAATTTGATTTTACTTGTATTCACAATCAGCATCCATGGAAGTAGGAGTCAAGAAATCAAAACATATTTCATTGGGCAAATCCGCTACAAAAAACCTCTTTAAAGTGTTGAAAAGCAAAGATGCCACTTTGAGGAGTAAGGGTCTCCTGACCCTTGTTGTTACTGTTAAGTGCCTTTGAGTGGGTTCCAACTCAAAGAAACCCTATGTACAACAGAATGAAACACTGCCTGGTCCTGTTCCATCCTCACAATTGTTGTTATGCTCGAGCCCATTATTGCAGCCACTGTGTCAGTTCATCTCACTGAGGGTCTTCCTCTTTTTTGCTGACTTCTACCAAGCACGATGTCATTCTCCAGGGACTGGCCCCACCTGATAACATGTCCAAAGTATGTGAGATGAAGTCTTGCCATCATTGTTTCCAAGAAGCATTCTAGCTATACTTTTTCCAAGACAGATTTGTTCATTCCTCAAACAGTCCATGGCATACTCAATACTCTTTGCCAACACCATAACTGAAAGGGATCAATCCTCCTTTGGCTTTTGTTATTCATTGTCCAGCTTTCCCTTGCATAGGAGGTGATTGAAAACACTATGGCTTGGGTCAGGTGCACTTTAGTCTTCAAGGTGAAATCTTTGCTTTTCAACACTTTAAAGAATTCTTTTGCAGCAGATTTGCCCAGGGCAATGCGTCTTTTGATTTCTTGACTGTTGCTCCCATGGGTGTTGATTGCAGATGCAAGTAAAATGAAATCCTTGACAACTTCAATCTTTTCTCCGTTTATCATGAAGTCGCTCTTTAGTCCAGTTGTGAAGATTTTTGCTTTCTTTATGTTGAGGTGTAACGCATACTGAAGGTTGTAGTTTTTGATCTTCATCAGTAAGTGCTTCAAGCTCTCTTCACTTTCAACAAGTAAGATTGTGTCATTTGCATATCGAAGGTTGTTAATGAATCTTCCTCCAATCTTGATGTCTCATTCTTCTTCATATCCTCCAGCTTCTCTGATTATTTGCTCAGCATACAGATTAAATAAGTATGGTGACAGGATACAACCCTGATGCATACCTTTCCTGATTTTAAACCGCTCAGTATCCCCTTGTTCTGTTCAAAGGACTGTCTCTTGGTCTATGTACAGGTTCCACATGTGCACAATTTAATATTCTTGAATTCCCATTCTTTATATTGTTATCCATGATTTTTTATGCTCCACACAGTCAAATGCCTTTGCATAGTCAACAAAACACAGGGAAATACATTTCTGGTATTATCTACTTTCAGCCAAGATCCATCTGATATTAGCAATGATATCAATAGCTCCTCTTCTGAATCTGGGTTGAATTTCTGGCTGTTCCTTATCAATGCACTGCTGCAACAGCTTTTGAATGATCTTCATTAAAATTTTACTTGTGCGTGATATTAATGATATTGTTCAATAATTTTTGCATTCTGTTGGATCACGTTTCTTTAAAATGGGCACAAATATGGATCTCTTCCACTCAGTTGGCCTGGTAGCTGTCTTCCAAATTTCATGGCATAGATGAGTGAGCACCTCCAGTGCTGCATCCGTTTGTTGAAACATCTCAACTGGTATTTCGTCAATTCCTGGAGTCTTGTTTTTTGCCAATGCCTTCAGTGCAGCTTGGACTTGTTCCTCTGATACCATTGATTTTTGATTATATGCTACCTCCTGAAACGGTTGAATGTCGACCAGTTCTTTTCGGTACAGTGACTCTGTGTATTCCTTTCATCTGCTTTTGATGCTTCACATGTCATTCAGCATCTTGTCCATAGAATCCTTCAATATTGCAACTCAAGGCTTAATTTTTTTCTTCAGTTCTTTCAGCTTGAGAAATGCTGAGCATGCTCTTTCCTTTTGTTTTTCTAACTCCAGGTCTTTGCATTTCATTATAACACTTTACTTTGTCTTCTCAGGCCACCCTGTGAAATTTTCTGTTAGGCTCTTTTACTTCATTTCTTCCATTCACTTTAACTATGGCTATGTTCAAGAGCAAATTTCAGAGTCTCTTCTGACATCCATTTTTGTCTTTTTCTTTCTTTCCTGTCTTTTTAATGAACTTTTGCTTTATTCATATATGATGTCCTTGATGTCATCCCACATGTTGTCTGGTCTTTGGTAATTAGTGTTCAATGCTTCTAATCTATTCTTGAGATGGTCTCCAAATTCAAATGGGATATACTTAAGGTAGTATTTTGGTTCTCCTGGTCTTGTTTTCATTTTCTTCAGTTTCAACTTAAACTTGATGGTCTGTTTTGAAGTCGGCGCCTGGCCTTGTTCTGACTGATAATATTGAGTCTTTCCTTCATCTCTTTCCACAGATGTAATCAATTTGAGTCCTGTGTTTTCCATCTGGTGAGGTCCACGTGTATAGTCATCGTTTAAGTTGTTGAAAAAGGTATTTACAGTGGAATATCCTTGTCCTTACAAAATTCTATCATGTGATCTCCAGTGTCATTTCTATCACCAATGTGATATTTTCCAACCACAGCTCCTTCTTGTTTCCAGCTTTCACATTCCAATCACCAGAAATTATCAATGAATCTTCATTGCATGTTTGAACAATTTCAGACTACAAAAGTTGGTAAAAATCTTCATTTTCTTATCTTTGGCATTAGTGGTTGGTGTGTAAATTTGAATAATAGTTGTATTAAGTAGTCTTCCTTCTAGGCATATGGATATTACCCTATCACCAACAGCATTGTACTTCAGGACATGTTCCTTATTCTTGTAGGATTGGACAGGGTTGAGGAGTAGATTGGATTTCAATTATTAAACAAGGTTTAAGGCCTTGGAAAGAAGGCAAGGAAAGGCAGTGGAATAGTATTTTTTGTTAAAGGGAAGCTTCTAGAGCTGAACCAATTATCCACGGTAGTTATTTGCCATCCAAGAGAGCAATCCAGACAATTCCCTGCTTTTTTGAAGAAATTTATTCAATTATTGATAAGCTATAGTAATTATCAATTTTTTTCTTTTTTGTTTAAAAAATGCCCTTTTATGACTTAAATATACTGATACTTATTTTCTAAAACTGCACACCATAACTTGAATTGGTCTTCTAGACCAGTGGTCTTTTATTTGTTTTTGCTGAGGCATTCTGTAGAAGACAGATGAAATTCATGTCTGAGATATTTATATAGGCATAACTAGATATTTTAATTGCTGTGGAATAAGTAATACAGTATTATTAATAGTACAGAATTTCTAATATTATCTGAAAATACATCTCTTTCTTTACTAGTGTGCTTTTCTTTTTATACTCCTGTGGAGAAGTGCTACCCTGTACAAGAGATAATCCTTCAAGTATTTGTTTGCAGTTAGATTTTATGCTGTCTTAAAACTGTCCTATTCCCCAATTATTCTCTTTTCTAGATGTACACCTCAGATTCCTTCAACGTTACCTCATGTTTCAAGTTTCATTATCATCGTGATCACTCTGGCTAGAAAGAATTACTGAGGTCTACTTTATGCCAGCTACTGGAATATAAAGATTAAACATCAGCAAGTTCCACTACTGGTCTCCAGGAACTTAGAACACAAAAAATCTTGATGTATAAATAGTAGTATAGTTGACGGATGCTATTATCAGTAAGCATAGGCTGTTATTAGTAACATAGGCCATTAAAACATAACAAAACACAAAATTAGTGGTTTAAACAACTTGTTTTTTTCTCTCCCCTCTGAGGAGTTATTGTAGTCACTAGGGAATTCAGACTTTCTCATTACTGATAGTGTGTTAGGTGGAAAAGAATATTGTGGCAGATCTCAAACCAGCAGTTAATTGGTTGAGCCCAGAAGCAACACACATCACTTTCATTCCCAACTCATTGGCCAGAAGCAGTCCCATGACCCCATCCAGTCACAAGAGGGCAAGGATATACAACCCTACTCTGTTCTTGGAAGAGTGATGCTATCATGAAAATATGAATATATTGCTGATCCAGGCTTGTTCTAACTAGAGCAATTATTTGTAGGACTCATACAGAGTCTGAATATTCAAAAGTAGAAAAGATTTTGAATATAGCAACTTGAAATGACATCACCCTTCTCTTGTCTTTACTTTCTCTATCAGCAATACATTTGGAGATGAGGAAAAAAAATGTGTGATGACTCAAGAGAAACTCTACACTAATTACAGAGTTATCCAAATGAACAGTTGTTAAAAAATAGAATAGACCTTTTTTGAGATTGTGAATTCTGCCTCGGTTTAGGAAGGAAGCAGGCAGGATGCTTCCATTATTCATTGAACAAATATGTATCATTCACTGATGTTGCACAAACGGTGCTAACTGAAAGGTTGGCATTTCAAATCTACCCGACGGCAGCTGGGAAGAGAGATCTGATGATCTGCTTACGAAAGATTACAGCCGTTGAAAACCCTATGGAGCACAGTTCTTCTTTGAAACCCATGTGCTTGCCATGAGTCAGAAACAACTCCATGACAACTGGTTTGGTTTTTGGCTGTTATTGTTAGTACTGGGAATACAGACAATACAGCCAAAACGTCAGCAGTTCTAATCTACCAGCCACTCCTTGGAAACCCTATGGGGCAGTTCTACTCTGTCCTGTATAGTCAGTATGAGTTGGAATTGACTCAATGGCAATGAGTGGTTTTGGTCTTAATGTTAGTACTGGGAATACAGCCAATATATCTGCTTTCAAAGAGTTTACATGTTACTAGGTCTAGACAAATAATGAGTAATTAAACAGATAAAGGTATAAAATATCGGAGCAATACATGCCACAAAGAAGCATTAAGCAGAGTGAGAGTGGATGAGTACTGAGTAAGCGAAGGGGTGATTGGATGTAGGATGTAGCTAAGCTCTATTGTTACACAATATTTCATGGATAAACTAATGAATGTGAGAAGGAATTAGTCATGTGCACATCTGGAAGTAAGAACATTTCAGGCAGAGGGAACAACAGATGCATAGGCCCAAAAGCAGGAAGGTGCTTGTTAAGTTAAAAGATTAGCAAGAAGTTTGGTGGGTATGGGACAAAGTGAGCAAAGGGTGTGGGGAGATGGAAGGAGATAAGATTAGAGATGTTAAGAATAGAGAATTTAAATTTCTTGCTAAGGTTCCACTGCTGCATCCTTTAGCTATGATTTTCCAGCTGAACACCTGGGATTCTCACTGTGTGCATGGTAGTGGGTGGAGATTTGTTGGAGTAAGGATGCAAAACCTCACAGATTAAAGATGGTTCTTCTTCTTCAAGTGTTCTTTGACTGGAAATTTAGTAATTTAAAGCATTATGTTTATTTTAAAAGCAAACATAGCTATGATGTTTATGAGTACTTTTCAATTTTGATATGCATACAAGTCATCTGGAGATCGTATTAAAATCATTGGAAGATCATATTAAAATACAAATTCTGATTCAATACCTGAGACTTGTAATTCAAACAAACTCCCAGATGATGCTGATGCTGCAGGTCCACAGACCACACTGTGCATGTCAAGAGTTTATAATATTCATATTATTTTTAGGATGAAAGATCAAGTAATTGTGATGAGACACTTTGGTATGATTTCCCACACTGTGAACTGTGTGTGTATTTATATCCTTCTGGTCTTAATGTATACAAAAGTTGAAAAAAGTTCAAAAAGTTTTGTTTGTGTTCCTTTAGAGATCTTACACTTATGATTTGGACAGCACCCACCAGATAGTAATACTTCATTCAGTTACAGCACACAGACAACCAGTTCAGTTCTATTAACCCATGTCTACCAAAGAAACGTCGGCAAGTTAAAGTGTATTTTATGAGCTTTTTTAATAAACAAAAATTGCAATCTTAATTTAACAATAATAAGAGTTGAAAAGTCAGTTCTTCACAAAATACATTTTATAAATTATATAAATATCTATAATTAAAAGAACCAAAAGAAGATATCTATTGATCAACCTTCTATATAAGCATTTGTTATCAGCTCTATCAAAAAAAAAAAAAAAAAAAAACTAGATCAGTAAAGTATTTTTTCTCATTGTCAAAGAGTAAAACAGGCTCTAAATCTTCTGGCATGAGTCTGCTTAAAAGGGCTCATATACCTTGTCTACCTAAAACAGGGTCAATCATCCGTAATTAACTTATATGCCTCATCAGGGAGAAGCATCCATTTGATTTATTAATAGGTCTCTAGAGAGCAAATTAGCTTCCTTGGCAGTTCTAAACACGCTTTGAATCAGTAAAAACTCAAATTTCTCCTGCTAGATATCTAGCAGGCATTGATAAACAAAATCCTTTTAAACCAAGAAAAGATTTACATCAACAGTATTAATATGGTGACACTTATAGAACTATAGACATTTTAGTTATAATCTAAACCCAGTAATGGTTAGATTATTGTTTCGAATGAGGGAATGGCAGCCCACAGTCTTTGAGTGGCATATGCAAAATCCCACTGCTGGCTAATGGTGCAGCTAATTATGATATATGAGATTTCTGGACTCATTGTCTTGTGAGAGCCACACCCACCTTTCCCACCATTTTTCTATGCTGCATTCTCTTAACTAAATTGACCACCTACATGCTCTGTAATATATCTGTGAAAATGCCAGAAGCATAATCAATTATCTTTGCACATATAATTGCTTTAAGAAGTGTGAGTTAAAACTATTATATCATACATATTTAATCAATGATTCTATAAAGATTTAATCAGAAGTGCTTACCCACCGACAAGTATTTATTTAAAAATCCCTTTGTAAACTTCATGAATTTAAGAAAAATTTAGTAAACAGTATAGGTAATTGATAATACTATTATGACAATAATGACATTTTTTCTATATAATATATTCTTATTTTTCTAAGGAAAATAATTTCATATTTGATGCAGTGTATCTCACTGGTTGCAAATGTCATCTGCATCTGTAAAGTTTCTCCTTTACATTAATGTTCTAATAAAGGGATGGAAATATTTTAGTAGTTTTTTCTAATGGCTACCTGAGAAGAATGAGAATTCTAGAATATGTTATCGTGTTCATAGAGAACATATACATATATCAAGAGGCAGTTGTTCCAACAGAACAAGGAGATACTGTGTGGTTTAAAGTCAGGAAAGATGCGCCTCAGGGTTGCATCCTTTCACTGTACTTATTCAATCTGTATGCTGAGCAAATAATCTGAGAAGCTGTACTATCTATATGAAGAAGAACGTGGCATCAGGATTGGAGGAAGACTCATTAACAACCTGCAATAAGCAGATGACACAACCTTGTTTGCTGAAAGTGAAGAGGACCTGAAGCACTTACTGATGAAGATCAATGACTAGAGTTCAGTATGGATTATACCTCAACATAAAGATAACAAAAATCCTCACAACTGTACCAATAAGCAACATCATGATAAGTGGAGAAAAGATTGAAGTTGTCAAGGATTTTATTTTACTTGGATCCACAATCAACATCCATGGAAGCAGCAGTCATGAAATCAAAGGACACATTGCATTGAGTAAATCTGCTGAAAAGACCTCTTGAAAGTGTTAAAAAGCAGAGATGTCACTTTAAGGACTAAAGAAGGGGCACCTGACCCAAGCCATGGTATTTTCAATTGCCTGTGAAAGCTGGATAGTGAATAAGGAAGATCAAAGAAAAATTGATGCCTTTGAATTATGGTGTAGGCAAAGAATATTGAATACCTGCTTAAGGATGAACAAATCTGTCTAAGAAGAAGTACAGCCAGAATGCTCCTTAAAAACGAGGATGGTGAGATTTCGTCTCACATACTTTGGACATGTTATCAGGAGGGATCAGTTCCTGGAGAAGGACATCATATTTGGTAAAGTAGAGGGTCAGCGAAAAAGAGGAAGACCATCAATGAGATGGATTGGACACAGTGGTGCAACAATAGGCTCAAACATAACAATGATCATAAGGATGGCACAGGACTGAGCAGTGTTTCATTCTGTTGTACACAGGGTTGCTATGTGTGGGAGCCAACTCTACTGCACCTATCAAAAAAGACAACACCTGAGAACTACATGAGGTTCTGTGTCAGGGAAATAGCTCCATCCAGCCATCTGAGCCTCCATAACAAAGTTAATCAGGACTTGATTGGAGAGTGGCAATTCAGGGTTAGAAAAACAAGCATTCTCTGGGGGTAAAGCAGATGAGGGAAGCATAATTGTGGCTGAGTAAAGCAGAGGTGTGAGAGAAGCTTCCTAGGTAAAGGCAATGTTTGGAAGAATAATGGACCACATTTCAACCATCATTAGATATCAGAGGGGCAGATTGCCAATGCAAAGGGCTGTCCATCTGAGGGTGTCATCTCCTCTAACCTAATGAAAATTCACAGGTTAATTTCTTCGTGCTAATCCTACTTACCCCCTACAGGATTCAGTCACATAGCAATGGAGCTTAATTTTCTCCCAGCAGGTTGTAAAGTTACTTTCAGTAATTTTAAAGTTAATTTTAAAAATAAGGAAACAGAGGCACATTGGTGCTAAATTCCTTGCCCAAGGCCATGGAGTGAATCAGTGGTAGTATAGCTATTAAACTTAGGTCTCATTATCTACAGATTGTGTTACTGGAGTATGTCTGAACATTGTCAAGTGAGGAGAGTTTGGTGTTTTCTAAATGTAATTTACTAGATCAGTATTCTAACTAACACACCTAGGTGCATGATCAAGATGACTCATTCAACAAAAATTTATTCTATTTTTACATGTAATACCTTGTTTATGTAGTTTCTACTTAAATTTCTTGAGATGATATTTCACTGATTACTGGTGAGTTGAAATGTGCTCATTTTCCTTTTCTAGTATACATGAAAATGCCAGAAATATAATCAACTATCTTTGCACATAGAATGGCTTCATGAAGTTTGATTCAAAACTATTATATCACATATTTAATCAATGATTCTGTGAAGATTTAATCTGGATATTAAGAATCCCTGGGTTTTCTCGGTCTGCAAACCCATCACTCACCCTGTAAGTATAAAACAATTTTCCATTTCCCATGCTGGTGTTTGAACCCTAGGAGAGCAACTGTTTCTGTCTCCTGTCTCCAGAACTTTCAGTTGTCCTGAGGCTCTAGTGTCTGTGACAACATCAGTTGTCCTTGACTTAAAAATAGAGATTATTTCCCACCCAGTGCTCACCCCAACATATAACCTGCCTGGAGTCTTTGAATTAGCAGGAAAGCTGCCTGTTCAATGCACCTGAACTGCCATTTCTTCCATCTATTTGCTATTCTCTAGGTTGCTTAATCTGTATTCCACTTTTCTTTGTGTATCCCGAGAACACAGAGGCCAAAATGTATTTGCTTTTTGTCCATCCTAAATGATGCAAATCTTTCACTATTTTTTTTTTTTTTTTGGTCAGTCAGAGGAGGGATTTGATTCCTTGCTTCTATAATTGTCTTTTTGTATTTTTTTCTGTCTTTTTTCTTTTTTCACCAGAGATTCATTCCAGTTTCCCTTCGACTTTCTTTCTCTTCCATTAATTTTCAGCTCCCAATACTGGTCTCATTTTCCCCTATCTCATTCAGGACTCTGAACTTTGCTCTGTTACTTATTACATGTGTTTAGACCAGTAACAGAAGTGCTACCTTAGATGGCTATAAGAAGTTCCACCTTCATAAAATGTGAACTCATGCTTATATTTAAAAAGAGAGTTAAAATGAGGCACGGAACATTTGCCAAAAAAAAAAAAAAAGTATATTTCTGAAATTATTTCAGTCAGAACACAGGTACAGCATGTGCTGAAAACACTTTCCTACAATACAATTTATGTACGGAATTGCCACTTTTATTGCTTACAAATGGAAGAAAGAAATAATAGTTGAGGGAATGAAAATTACTGACCGATTGTGTTGATTATATACATTTGCTATAGGGTATTCTACGTAGTGCCTGATGTGGAATTCACCCAACCATTTCATTCTATGAAGGTTAAAATATATATATATAAAATTGCCATTTCCAGGATTCTCTAAACTTTTAAAATAGAAATAAATAGATTTTATAAATGTTTTTCTTAACCCTGATAAAATAAAATGTTCATAGCAGGGTGTTTGGTAACAGATTGTCTTCTGAAATTGCGACAGGACATTCTACATGCCTACTGGCCTTTCAATTTAATGGGATTTTTATTAGTATACACACACTGGTTATTTAAACCACAGGGGTCTTTGCAGGTATAGGCACAAAAAGAAAAGAAAAGAAAAATCAAAAGCTGCAATTTCTTTTTTTTTTTAATTAAATACTTGCATTTTCTATTCATTTATTTAAATTACATTCTGACTAGCTTGTTTTTTCCAAAGCATTAGGCAGACTATCACTTTTAAACAGGTACAAATCAGTATACAATATAAAGGATTTGTTTTCAAATCATTCATTTCAATCCCCAAAAATGGTACTGTTGTGAACAATTTGCAACTATTTAACTGTTTAAACCTAGAAACTGACAACTCCAGGTAAACGGAAAACAAATTTGCTTTTATATCTGTTACTGTATTTTACTCTCTTTGTACTCACCTCATCTAACGCTAAATATGTGCATTGTCATTTAATACCATCTGCATAATTATATATTCAATATGTGCAATCTCACCGATAGGAATTTTATAATTCCAAGATCTATGCAATTGAGGTTTCATTTAGCTTCATTTGAAATACATACGCTCAAGAAGGTAATTTAAAAAGCCTACCTTACGATTAAACCAACATACCAGTCATCCAATTTTTAATTATTTTTCATTTCTAAAGTGTTTTTTAAAGTTTTATATGAATGTTTTCCTTGAATTAACTGTTAAAACCATTCAAAGGACTGAATCAGAATAAAACTGAAAGATCATTTTGGCAAAATTACAAATTTTTATTTAAAAAAGAGTAAGTTAAGTTTTAAGAAAAATCATTACCTTCCTCTTAGAACTAGGATATATTTAAGTCCTTTCAAAATTAATTTTTTTAAAAAAGAAATTTATAATGAAGAGAAGATAGAGGAGAAATACAATGAGGAGGACAAAGATGAGGAGGAGGAGGAGGAGGAGGAAGAAGAAACTGGGTTTTGGAAGAGAAAATTCATTTTGTCCCCAAATCAAGATTCTTCTTAATATTCTATGTCCTCTTCAAGTTTTGGTAGGTCCTGATTGTTGAATTCGATGCTTTATTCCAGTCTTCAGTGTTTCTGCATTGCTTTTGACTCACTATTTTCTGAAACTAGGCTGACTTATATCATCCTGATCACAATACTTTTGAGAGTGAAAAGTTATTCAATAAATAATTATATTGGGACAACAGATATTAACCAAGATAATCTTGGAAAAAACAGGAGATATGATCAATCTTAACTTCAAACATCAAACATGTGACCCAACTTTACCAAAACAGTATTTTATACAAGTGTTTAAAATCAGATTTGGTAGAATAGAAATTTATCCAAAAAATATACATGGCACTATATTGTTAATAAAGGTCAAAAAATCTGTGACAGATGAGATATAAACTAGATTTGAATTAGAGGGAAGGTTTATACAAGAGAAAAAAGGCAAGAAAAAGAAATGCTGGGAAAAAAAAGAAATGAGAACTGATTCAAAGATAAAAATAATTCACTGAAATTTATTTCCTTTTCAAGTTAAAAAAGACTTCCAGCTTATTTTCTTTGTTTAATAAAATTGGTTATTTCCTTTTCAGAGCTTTCACAATCATTTTAAGATCACTGTTAGATGTGCCAGTGTTTTGATACGGATACCCTCCTATCCATTATCAGAGCCCTAGTGGCGCAGTGGTTAAGAGCTATGGCTGCTAACCAAAATGTTGGCAGTTTGAATTCACCAGCTGCTCCTCGGAAACATATGGGGCAGTTCTACTCTGTCCTACAGGGTCGCTATAAGTCGGAATCAACTGGATGGCAATGGGTTTGGTTTGGTTTGGTTTTTTATCCATTATTAGAAAGAAAGAGAAGTATCAATTCTGGATAACTTTGCACAAGTCCCAAAAATAAGACATGATAAATACCTGTTAGATATTTGGTTATAGGATTTTCTTCTTCATCAGTGAGCAAGATGATTTGAGAGCTGTGAACTGTTGTGATTTGGAAGCCTCTTTTCTTGGTGTGGGAGTCAACAGTAGTAGGAGAATGATTGTACCTCCAACAACTCTTCCAACATGCTGGTTGCTGAAAGGGTAAACAATTTAGCTTTCTTTCTTTTTCTTTTTGGTCTGCCAAATCTACACAAAATAAGGAAAAAAAGTTCCAACAAAGGATCCCAGTCATCTAATTATATTTACCAATGATTACTGACAGAATATAGAACACATCTTTCACTTAATTCTAAAAAAGGCTTCTGGGGAGCATGTTATATTTCATGAATATGCTCTACTTAAGCATAAAAGAAGTACTAGGAAAATTCTGTATTTTAACTTTGTTTATAGTAAACTATGTGTTATATTTAACGTAACACATTAGTCTTTTCCTGCGTAGAATATCTTTAATCCATGCTTCAGAGGAGTTTAGTTTTTATTGAGTAGAATCACATAAATTTGAAGGACGCAAGCTTTTCATTGAAATTTACACTTTAGCAGTGACAGGTTGGATACATGTGTTTTACTTTTATGGACAGTGTTTGGAAAGTGCACAAAGTGACATTTAATATTACTACTACTTAATAGCAACTTAAAATTTTATAATAATTCCCTCTTCTCTCCATGAAAGAGTAACAAAGACTGGATTTACCTTCCCATCTAAAGCAAGAAGAAGCAAACAAACAAGTTTACCACATATTTGAGGCAATGAGTTTCAAAACCCAGGGCATTAGGCAATTAAAAATAATGATCCTTGAGAGATAGAAAACATATGAGGTGAGTCCTGTGTTTAACCTGGCTTGATGCCTATAGAAACTATCTGGGGTAAAATATAGGGAGGGAGAACCTAGACAGAGTCCAGTGGAATCCTTGAGTTGAAGACATGAAATTGAGAGTCCGTGGAGATCAAAACATCTAGAGTTCACTGAATAGAGTACTGGAGAAAGAGAACTGCATAGAGAGTGAACACTTGAGATCTGAAGTCCACCTTCAAGTATTTAAGTGAATACTAATCAGTGCATACATATGAGGAAACTAGCTGATGATGGGGAAAGAACCACCCAAAAGGATTAAAGGCAGCATAGCATAACTCTCACAAAGGCTGGGCTAGTGCATGCCCCCATCAGCCAGAATAGAAAACATCCTAATTAAGAGATTTGATAGAGTATTCAGAAATGGCTTGCTCATTTGTGGTAATAATTAGCCATTGACTAAACACTGTGTTGTTCCCCCTTCCAGAAAACATGAATAATTTAACTGCATACCAGAGTAAAGCCCAAGAATATTTATAGGAATTTAAAAAAAAACCCAGCAAATGCAAGGTAACACACATAATGTCTAGCATCAGATAAAAAAATAACTGGTATGCAAAGAAGCAGGAAAATAGGATCTATAAGGAGCAGAAAAATCAGTCAATTGAAGCCAGCTAAGAACTGACACAGATGATAGAATTAGCAGACAAGTCATTAAAACAGTTTTTATAACATTATTATATATGCTTAAAAAGTAAAGTAGAAATATAGAAGATATAAAAAAGTCAAAATCAAACTTTTAGAGGTGAAAACTACATTTGAAATTAATAATATGCTGGATGAGATTAATGACAAAGTAGACATTGCATAGTAAACTTGAAAACATAGAAGTAGAAACTAACCAAATGAAACAAAGAGAGAAAAGAGAATAATGAAAAATGAAAAGGGTATTAGTGGACAGTGGAACAAATTGATACTTCTCAATATATATGTAATTTTTAGTCTCAAAAGGAGAGAAGAGAGGGTTGACAGAAACAAAATTGAAGAAATAATGGTTGGATATTTCACCAAATTTGATGTAAAGTATGAAATTATAATCTACAGATTCATGTTCTACATATGCAAGAAACATGAAGAAAACCATATGAAAACGTTTCATAATCAAATTGTTCAAATCAAATGACAAAGAAAAAATCTAAAAAGTAACCAGGGGGAGAGGGTAAGTTATATATAAAAGTAAAAAGGAACAAAGATTAGGATAACAGCAGATCTGTTGATCAGAAACAATGCAAGCAAGAAGACAATGGTGCAATATCTGTAAATCACTAAAAGGGGAAAAAACTGTCAATCTAGAATTTTATACTCAGCAAAAGCATCTTTCAAATATGAATGTTAAATTAAGAATTTTTTTCAGGTACATGAAAGCTGAAATAATTAATCATCAGTACCTCTGCACTATAAGAAATGTTAACTCCTTCTAGTTAAGAGAAAATGATAACCTGTTGCCATCAATTTGATTCTCACTCATAGTGATCGAGGAGAACTTGCCCCATAGGGTTTCCAAGGAGCAGCTGGTGGATTCAAACTGTCAACCACTGGTTATCAGGCATAGCTCTTAACCACTGCACCACCAGGGCTCAAAGAAAATGATACCAGACGTAAAAATGAATCGATACAAATGGATGAAGAGCATTGTAAATAGTAAATGGGTAAATATATTTTATTTTCTTATTATTTAAAGAACTTTAGAAGATATTTCACTATTTAAAGATAATAATAATGTAATCCACCACTTGTCTGTCAGTTTGTCATACTGTGGTGGATTGTGTGTTGCTGTGATGCTGGAAGCTATGCCACTGGTATTGCAAATACAAGCAGGGTCACCCATGGTGGATAGGTTTCAGCAGAGCTTCCAGACTAATGAAGACTAGGAAGAAGTACCTGATGATCTACAAAAAATTGGCCATTGAAAACCTTATGAACAGCAAGATTGTGTGTCAATTTGGCTGGGCCATAATTCTCAATGTTTTGGCAGTTGTATAATGTGATCACTTCCCTGTTGAAATTTGATACATGACCACCCCCATGATAGAATCTGCTGAGTGGTACCTGCGGAGGTGGAGCCTGTGGTGGCTCATTTCCTCCTCAGTCTTCATCTCTCTGCCCTCCTACTTCTGCTTCCTTCCTGCTCACCTTGCCAGGGCTTTTTGCTTCTTCTAGATCCTGCAGTTGGCTCCCGTTTGTCTGATCTCCGGTTCTTGGGACGTGAACAAGCAACTTGCCTGCCGATCTTGAGATTGGTCCATCTTCACACCCTGCTATAGCCCTACTTTCTGGCCTGCCGATCTTGGGATCTCTAGCCACTGTGGCTTCATGAATCAGGAGAATCTTCTTTCCTGTCCCATGGACCTGAGACGTTACCCAGCCTCTAAAAACCGTGTGAGCCATTTCCTTGATATAAATCTCTCTCTGTCTCTCTCTCTCTGTATATATGTATATGTGCTTTACTGGTTTTGCTTTTCTAGGAACTCAGCCTAAGATAACGTGCTTGGGAGCAATGGTGAAAAAATCAAATGACATGTTTCATTGGACAAATGTGCTGCAAAAGACCTCATAAAAGTATTAAAAAGCAAAGGTGTCACTTTGAGGACTAAGGTGCACCTGACTCAAGCCACGGTGTTTTCAATCGCTCGTATGCATGCGGAAGCTGGACAATGAATAAGGAAGACCGAAGAAAATGGTGTTGGTGAAGCATATTGAATATACCATGGCCTGCCAGAAGAAAAAACAAAACTCTCTTAGAAGAAGTACAGCCAGAATGCTCCTTAGAAGCAAAGATGGTGAAAACTTCACCTCACATACTTTGGACATGTTATCAGGAGGGACCAATCTACTTGGTAAATTAGAGGGTAAGTGACAAAGAGGAAGACCCTCAACAAGAAGGGGTGATATAGTGGCTGCAACAATGGGCTCGAGCATAAAATGATTGTGAAGATGGTGCCGGTATAGGCATCATTCAGTTCTGTTGTACACAGGGTCACTGTGAGTTGGAACTGACTTGACGGCACCTATGAACTACGACAACAGTACAATAGAAACAAACAATCAGACCTTGGAATATAAATATCAGTCTCTTACACTAAAATATTTAGTGATAAATCTGATAAATGTTTAAGGGCTGTTCCCAGGAAAATTATTTTTAAAAAAATTGCTTAGAGCATGTGGAAATACAAAGGTCCTAGAAAAACCACAATAGTTTTGATAAAGAGCAAAATTGGAGGAATAATACAACTTAGTTTCAAGACTTATTTTAATGTTACAGTTTTCAGTGAGTGTGGCACTGGTATCAAGACAGACAAACAGATCAACAGAAAGAAAAGCAAGTGCAGAAAGAAACCCATGCATATGTGGACAAATGATTTTCAACCAAGGTTCAAAGGGAATTCAGTGGAGAAACATAGCATTCTTATAATTTGTGCTAGAATAACAGGACTTTCATAAGTAAAGAAACAACAAACTTGAGCCACATACAGAATTTAAATTAAATGGATCATAGACATAAATGGGAACCTTGAAACTATAAAACTTCTAATTTTCACATTTCTAGTACTAACTCTGAGGTGAAAATTTCTTAGAGATAACACCAAAAGCATGGTTCATAAAAAAAAATAAATAAACTTCAAATTTTAAAAGTCTGCTCTTCTAAAGAAACTATTAAGAAAATGAAAAAACAAAAGAAATTCTGGAAAAAATATTTGGAAAGCATACATCTTATAAAGGACTTATATCCAGAATATATGAACAATTCTCAAAACTTAATAATAACAAAACAACAATCTAGTAATAAAATGGACAAAAATTTGAACAGATACTTCAGTTAAGAAGATGGATAACAAACAAGCCCATTCAAAATTATTATTTATTAGAGAAATTCAAATTAAAACCAAAATGATACAACACTATAAGCCTATTAGAATGTCTAAAATTAAAAAGACTGACCATACTAAGTCATGGCAGGGATGTGGCAAAACTGAAAGTTGCGTACAATGCTGGAGGGAGTGCAAACTAGAGCAACAACTTTACAACACAATTTGACAATTTCCTTAAAAGTTAAACATGCGCATACTAAATGATCCATCTATTTTATTCTGTATGAGACCATATGTCCATACAAAGGCTTATACGCAAATGTTCATAATAATGTTATTTATAATAGCCAAAACCTATAAATAACTTTAATGTCCACTGACAGATGAATGGATGACCAATTGTAATACAGGAATGCCTAACGTCCACTATACGAACACTACTTCTCTGAAATAGGACATTATGTGATTTGGACGTTGTGGGGAACACCGTTACCTATAGTACATATGTTTGTATATATTCAACACACATGTGTCAATGTAACCACATCGCAAGCTGCTCTGGCTCTCCCTTAGCGCCCTCAGCCACAGGGTTTGCAATCTTGCACGTGTAATTGGCTACCTCTGTGCGCTTGGCGCTCTCTGAGCAACTTCCGGGGAGGCTGGTCGGAACTGGAAGCCCAGAGGGACTCAGTGGAGCAGCCGCAGCCCACCGTCTTGCCACAGGCACCAACCTGCAGGGCTGCCGTGCGACGCACGGGCCAGCTACAGTCAAGGGAGCTGCAACAGCCCCGGCTCCCCGTTGCCACTGCTCAGGAGCTGGACGCTGCATCACGGGCAGCCCCTGGAGCCCAGCGGTAGCTGCCTCGCGCAGCAAACTCAACGGAGGCCCCCGCCCTTCCAAGTAAACCCCTCCTCCCTGCCCCACGGACGTACATGCGGTGGAAGGTTGCCCAAATCTGCATTATGTAGCGCATAGCTGTATATCCTTACAATAGACTAGTCACCAGTAAAATAATACACTGATACTTGCAATAACAAACATGTATGAATCTCAGAATTATACTGAGCGAACGAAGCCAGACCTCTCCCAAAAAAGAGTACATTCTTTGAAAATTTCATTTATAAAAAATTTTCAAACATTCAAACAAATCTCTAGTAACAAAGTAAATCAGTGATTGTTACAGGGTGGAGGGGATACAGGGAGTCGTGGGATTGAGGGACTACGAAGAACACAAGGAAACTTGGAAGGATGTGTATGTCTGTTCACTGTCTTAATTGTAATGATGGTTTCACTGGCAGATACAAAAGTCAAGATATATCAAATTCTATATTTTAAATAAATGAAGATTATTGTATGCTAATTATACCTAAATTAAGCTGTTTTAAAAAGCAAAACCAACGTATAGAATAATGGTGACACTGCACAGCATGGTGAACACAATGTGCCTGAACTGGATATGTGAAGAATGCGGAAAGAACATATGTTTTGTTACATATCTGTTTAGCACAGTAAAAACAAAAGCAGACAAACAAAACATTCCGCGGTCCCATCTGGGGAGTGTTTTGCTTAGGGTGGGCTGCACTGTCGGAAGACAGTATATATTTATGAAGAAACATCTTTTGACAGTGATGAATCTGCAAGATTTTATCCTTTAACTGACTTTTAAACACAATTCTTTGAATTGTATTGAAATATATTATTAAGATATATTAATTAATTATTATTATATGATGTATAATACATTATATATACATTATAATATATTGTATAGTATAATATAGCCATTATAGATATTAAATATATCTTATAGAATTATAAATATATAATTAAATAGACTCTATAAATGTTGCTGTTTTCCCTTTCAGACTGTAAATTGGCAGCTGTCTTGTTAAATGTTATGATTATTTCAGCTTTAGTGATGTTTTGCTCTTCTGTTGTGGAGATATTTTTCAACCTTTTTCATTCTCTGAGGGAAACAGAAGTATCTTTGCAAGTTCTACCAAGTCCAGAAGAGCTTCAGTCCTTTTTAGTACATTTCCTAAATTTACCTATTGTATGAACAATGAATGAATAAATCTAAATCTACAAATCAATTTTAGAAAAGATTTAAGGATTTTGAAATATATAAAAGTAATAACTTTTAGAAAAAGAAGATATAGAGAATACTAATAAGCAATGTAAACATGGTATATTAAAAAGCATAAGATTTTGAGCCTACTTTTTTTTTTCTTAAAATTGAATTAGAAAAACCCTTCTTAAGATCTATGATGTAACTTCATACATCATAGTAACTTAGTTACTAAATTCTTTATAATGTGACTCTTAGAGAAATAGCCAAGGTTATCTGACTTGATTAGTCTTGTTAGAAGAAAAAGAAAGGTCATTTTTAAAAAGAACAATTATAGAAATGCCCTTATTTCAGGGGAACCTCATCATAATGTTAGATTGAAAGGATAGTATTGCTGCCTGCCTTATAGGTTAACTATCATCAAGTTTTAATTTTAAAGTATTTTTTAATATATGAATCCATGTACAAAAGAATCATATTAAAATGATGATCTTCAACTTATGGAACACGGACATCGTACTGGAACTTCAATCTACAAGTTTATCTGAGTGCTAATAACAGTTACCTTATATTAACTGGTCTTTTGAAATGGTTTCCTAATGTTTCTCTCTGATTTGATTTTCTCTCTTCTTCAAGGTATCCTTTGTATTTCTCCTGATCATTTTAAAAACAAGCTTGCTCATGTTTGTATCCTTAAAAATATTCTCCTCTGACAGGATAAAATACACATTCCTTAGCATAGGCAAAAGGCCCTTTGAACTATAAGCCAATTCTATCTTTATGCCACATTGCTTGACCTGATAAAATTTAAGAAAATTAATGCAAGTATTAAAGATATGCATCAGAACAACACATGAAGAATGGGAAGACAAGTAGAAACCAGTTAAAGGGTTCTTTCACTAGTCCAGGTAAAAAAAATGGTGACTTAAATTATGATAATGGGAGTGGGGATTAAAAGTTTACATGCAATTTGGAGTTATTATCAGTAGGAGCTGTGCGAAGTGAGAGAGAAGGAGGAGTTGATGATGACTACAGATGTTTATCTGAGTGGCTGGATGTGCACACAAAGCGGGCGGAGTTTGGGATGGGAGAACATTTCAATCTGAGACATGTTGAGTTTGTTGCAGTGTCTGTGACATTTTCAGGTTGTGATGTCTCTTAATATGTGGGAGTGTATGTCAAAAACTTAGGAAAATTGAAAAAGTAATGGATAAATAATTGAGGCTTATCAGAGTACATATATTAATCCAGATAAATGAATGGAATTACTCAGTAAGAGTTTCAGTCTGAGAGAAGAAGGCTGAAAATGGCTTCTAGGTGTGAGAGAGAACCAGGAGATTTGGGAAAGGAATGATTAGCACGCTAAGATAAAAACCAGGTGTAGCAGAGGCAGTGCTCACCAAGTATGTCACCAAACAATTCCTTGCAGTTGGGTTGGGGCCGTAGGAATAAAATTTTGGCCAATAGACTCTGAGCCATTGTGACACGAGGAAGATAAGAGCCAATAAGCCTCCTTCTTGCCTTCTTCCTTTTGCATAGCAACTTGGGAGACCAAACTCTCCAGACAGTGTAGCCTCAAGAGGGAAAAAAATCACCTAACTCATGTTACAACTGGCATAGGTAAAAAACTTAATTGTGTTAAGTCACTGGGTTTGTTACTCAACATGACCTATCCTGTCCTACCTACTGTGCCAGGAACTAGCAATGTCATAACAACAAGGAAAAGTGGATTTCAAGAAGGATGTTACCTATAAATCAAACAAAACAAAATGCAATATGCAGCTACCATAGTTAGCAATCATGTGAGAATTGGTGATGTGAGTGCCAATTTTTTCAGGTGACTATCAGGAGCCCTGGTGGCATACTGGTTAAGAGCTCAACTGCTAACTAAAAGGGTGGCAGTTCAAAGCCACCAGCCACTGTTGGAAACCCTATGGGGCAGTTCTACTCTGTCCTATATGGTCACTATGAGTTGGAATTGACTCGACTGACGGCAATGGGTGGGATCAGGAGCAAAAGCCAGATAGGTATCAGTTGTGGTACAAACAAAGATGAAAGAGCAACTATAAATTATGCTTTCAAAAGGTTTGATAATAAATAGAAGAAGAGACAATGGTTGAAGGTGAGGCAAAGTAAGTTTTTGTTAAATTAACTAATTAAAAAATTAAGCTCAATTTTTTTGTTAAATTAAAATGGAAAATGTATCCTGTAAATTTTCATATGGAAAGCGACAGGCATAAAACTAATCCAAAAGAAAAATAATAGCCAATTATTTTGATATGGATATGGAAATTGCAGCATTTACAAATTATTATTCCTGATTTAATTGTAGTTAAAAGTCTCATGAGTCACTATTTAATAAAAACAGGTTTTTGTAAAGTACCTCACTTTTACCAATCACCAGAATTTAGGAAGGCAGAATGTAATTAAATAAGTTGGAATTTTTCCAATATACTTTACTTTTTCTTTAATATGAAAACAGCTTTAGGATTTTTACATTACTATCAAGACTAATTCCTCAATTTTATGTTTTGTTTTGAACAAGAAATATGAAGACCCTACATTCTACAATGTATTCATTAGGTTAAAATTCCATAAAAAATTTCAAATAAGTTACTCCCTTCGGCAGCACATATACTAAAATTAGAACGATACAGAGAAGATTAGCATGGCCCCTGCACAAGGGTGATATGCAAATTTTGTGAAGCGTTCCATATTTTTGAATGTTGATTGTTGTGGGGTTGGCAACCAATATCACAAAACAGTATGTGTATTAATTGTTCAGTGAGAAACCAGTTTGCTCTGTAAACTTTCATCTAAAATACAATAAAAAAGTACAATGAAAGAAAGAAGAAAAAAATTTCAAATAAGAAATTTCCTATTTAGAAATTTTCTATTGGAATTTTTTGAGGACCTATCACTTAATGAAAAGTGCCTGAGTTTTCAGAGTAAACTACAATGTACTTATTTCCACCTTGTTAGAAAAAGCAATCTAACAGAAGTTAATCTGGTAGGAAGAAAATTCTGTAACAGAACTTCACACAGGGGTTCTAATTGGATTTAGCTGGAGCAAGACTAATGCACTCTTTTGGCAGATTGAGTCAGATTCTTGACTCTAAGGAATTTCCTTTACTATTCTCCCCTTGTCTAGGATTGTAGAAGAATGAGAACTGGGAATGATTAAACACGAAGTGCAAGACCAGCTTCTGCCTATCTCCTGGTAGATCAATTTCCAGCAGAAAGGAAGGGAGATTATCGAAGCAGTGTTAGAAGTGACTGTCCATGGACTGAGCCGACAATGCTACAAGCAGGTAACAATTATCTTATTAGTTATTCTCTCTTATTGAAATATTTTTTCCAATGAAAAGGGGCTGTAGAGCTTGAACTCTGCTGGAGTAATATTGCTGGGGTCAATCCTTTTCAGTCAAACCAGTACAGGAACCAGCAATAATCTATGTTCTGTTTTGCACATAAGAATACTTCAGGCATTCTACTATGTTCAAGTGATAATGGCCCAGACAGATATATCACACATACATTGATTCATTTTTTCATTCATTTTGTCCACCAATATGTATTAAAATTATGCTAGGAATGCAAAATATATTAAGGCAGAGTTCCATCTCTCATTTATTCATAATATAGTTGATAGAGACAGATGTATGAAAAAAGATGAGTGCAATAAAATGTAATAGGTTCTATGATAATACTCTTTACATGGTTTTTAAGCCACAAAGGAGAAAGACATCAACCTAATCTTAAAGGTAAGTAATTGGTTTATACGAGCGTCTTTGATTAAATCTTACAAATTCTTTTTTTTTTTTCCAGACAGGCCATAGCAGAGGTAGCAAGTGGGGATAAGGATAACAGACCATTTTAGATATGACTGGAACACAGATGCAAATGGCAGCAAGTTGAGAGATGAAACTGGAGTGTTAAGAAGAGCCAGGATTGGGAGCCTGGTAGCCTATGCAATAGGAAATTGATGTTATTTTGTAGTCATTTGGGAGTCAGCAACTATTCACACAAGTGCATAAAATAAGATTAAACTAATTTAATATCTTATTTTCTGTGACAGTTTATTGAAAATTCTTTCTGTATTTAAAACATTACGAATAAAATAATAGTGGCAGTATAGCATAATGACAAAGAATATGGACTCTGGAGCCAGACCGCCTAGGTTCAAATCCAATTCTGGCTCTAGCTAGCTGTAATAACTGCCTCTGTTTCCACATCAGTAAAACGGGAATAAAAATAGTGCCCAACTCATAGGTTCCTTGTGAGGATTAATATAGGTAAATAACTCATAAGTGTAAATAGCACTTTATAAGTGCTCTATATATGTGCCAAGTTATGTAGCTAATAAAAGTTCTTGGACCGTGTTTCTGTCAAGGTGATCTTTTTCAAAACAAGCTTGTACAGCTAACAAAAGCTCTTGTCTCAGTCCTTAAAAACATTTAATTATTACAAAATAAAGTGCAAATTTCTTAGTATAGGAAAGATGTTCTTCAAAAATTAAACCACTTGTACCTTTAAAGTCTCTTCCCTTACACAAACACAACTTTTGAAAAATTAATACAAGTATGAAATATATATATATATCAGTTATAACTGGATATTTTCCTACTAAAGATAAGTATGGTAATTAAATTTTCAAGAGGTGAACTCCCCAACTTCCAGAATTGATGATCATTAAAACATGTGTACTTGTAATATAATCTCTTCTAGGAAAGCTGATGTAAGGAATTATATTGGGAGCAGTACAATCACGTAGAAAATACAGTAAATATTTATGGCCCAGGATACGGGTGCACAGAAGTAAATTCAGGAAAGCCTAAAACTTCAAACAATTACCCCCTAGGTATTCCTGTTTTCTCCAGCATGGGAATTATTTTACACTTAATGAAAAATTAATAGAAATACAGATGTGTCCTGCTTTGATAAAGTAAGACAGAGATGTAAGATTCCAATGTTTAAAATAGATTATACGTTTTATTATATTTAGGATGCCTCCTTTAGTGAATAGGTTTAATACATTTATAGTTCAATTTACAGGGTAAAGTGAGAATATTGTATAAAGAGATACAGAGAAGATATAATTTGTTTTTCTCTTTTCCATAGAGTCTTTTTAAAATAAAAATAAGAAGCGAAAGTAAAAAAAAAAAAAGAGTGTTTTTTTTCCTTCTCTTTCATTTTCTGGGAGGTTCTTGGTTTTTAATGCTAAGGCACTTTCACTCAGGACACACAGCAAAAGTCCTTACAAATTTTATTGACTAGGGCTTACTTAAATTCTGTTTTCATGTTCTTTTTGGATACATTTTGTTGTTGACCCATCTTTTACTTTTTTTTTAAATCAAGATAAAACATTTAGACAGTTTTATCCTTATCAAATTTTGCCTTCTACCCAATATGAGTCGGAATCAGCTCTATGGCAACAGGTTTGTTTTTTTTTTGGTTTACCTAATAAATATCATTGGTTGTAGCATGCTTATTTTGAAAACTTTATTAACCCCTCTTGCTTCCTAAACTACCAACATGCCTGTTTGGCAGTGAACATACAGAACAAGGATGATAATTTATAATTTAAAGGCATTTGCATTTATAGAAAATATTGGAATTGAAAATTATCATTCTAAAAAAAAAAACACATTTGTGAAAAGGTAGACAAAATATAAAGTCCCATATAACCTGCAGCCAGATCCGAGGTAGTTCAACTTAAGCATCAGTATTGCTACCCACCAGGACTCCTCTTACATTTAAAGCATTCTCCTCAAATTTCATATTTTAAAATATATTATTTTCCAAAAAGCCTGTGCATTATTATTGTGTTAATGGAGCCCCATTTCTACAGGAGATAGGACTTGGGATCAGGTAAAGTAACTCACAGAATAGACCTAAGTAATTTCTGCACTAATGAGGTTTTACTATGGAACTAGAAGAAACCGGCTTTTTATTTTAGGCCTCCTCTTGTATACTTCATGGGGATGCAACTATATCTTAATGATATATTTTATTATTAAATGTTAAAAAAAATAAGGTATTTACATGGAAATTTGCAGTCTTTAGACAGATAGGTATAGTTTCAAAGCTTCAAAGAGGAAGACATCAGAGTAATGCATTATTGCATCATTACCTGAGTAATGTCTGGTGATCCTTTCAGGAAATGTGCTGAAAGACACAAAGCCTACATCTGTGAACCTGGAACTCATTACACCTGGTCTATCAGTGTGAAATGTTCAACGGGCCCAGAAAAGATGAGTGAGTGAGGTTTATCAAGAGGAGTGAAGGCAGTCTTTCTAGTTAATAGAGCAGAAATTCACAGGGATTACAAGACATAATTGCACTGAATACTTTACCTGGGCCTATTCTCTAACATCTCTGGATAAAAGTTAATGTTAATGATATAATAGATTATCCATTACCTTACAGAAGGGACAAAAGCTGACATTTTTCTCTTATTTTAATTTAGACATTTCCTTTTCTGTAAAGAAAAAGAATTAGGTAAAGTATACATTATTTTGAGAATTTCAAAGGTTTACATTTTATTCAGAACCCTTGAAAATGGCACACAATGGGCAGTATATTATTTTTAAAACCTCTTCCTGTGTCTTTTATTTTTAAATGGTCGACTTTTCTCTGTTTAAAATTGAAAGACCATAGTCACGATTATTTCTTGCCAATCCATTTTAGCAGAATAGTTTAGTTTCACTCTGTTGTGGCCTATGTTTTGGAAAGATGTTTTTATATTAAAAGAGCAATTTGATAGAGACGCATTGTATTTTAAATAAAACAAGCTTTTTTTTTTTTTTTTTGCTTTTTAGAAAACAGATGTGTATAATTCCCTTTCACATATTAACCTTTTCCCCTGAACTTGGAAACCAATAATAGGCTTAGTATTAAAAAAATCTTCCAAACTTAGTTATTTGCTTAAAAAAAAAAATCAGAAACACAGTATGAAAAAATCTCTTCACTATGTACATCCGAAAGAGGTGCTAGAATACTACAAATAGTGAGTATCAGTATGAACCACAGAAAAGTTGTACACATATTGAGATCTCTCTGGTTGAATCTATGAAGGGAGTACTTAAAATTAGTCGTGAGATCTTACTCACTTTAAGGCCCGTTCTAACCCTAAAAATCTGTGATTCAAAGTCATCCTTACTTTCCATCCAACCTGTCTTCCTTACTATAGATATTATCAAGGAAGGGAAATGACTAGAATAGAGCTGTTCAATAGAAATACACTGCAAGTCAAATAAGTAATTTAAAATTTTCTGGTAGCCACATTATAAAGATAGAAGGATCACATTAAAAAGGTAAAGGGAAACATGTAAAATTAATATTAATAACATATTGGAACCCATATAACACATAATAGATATAAAAATCACTATTTTTACTTGTAATCATTACAAGAATTATTAGAACTTTTATATTATTTTTTTTCAATGGAGGTTTTGAAATTCAATGTACATTTTAAACTTACAGCATATTCTAATTTGGATGTGAAATTTCCAATAGCTCAAGTAAAATACAGTTCTATAAAATGGTAAATCTACATTTAATGGAAATACATGTTATACCACTTCAGTTTTTATATTGCAATTTAAATTAATCAAAATTAAGTAAAGTTAGTCAGTACATGACACTAGATACATTTTAAGTGTATATTTTCTTTGCTAAATAAAAGCATTCTAGACATAAATATAATTTTTAAACCATTGCCAAATTCTGAATTTGCACATAAACGAATTCATATATGCTTTCCTCTCACCTGAAGCTATTTGTGCACATAACATCACTTTATGAAATCCTTCACGCTAGCTCAAACCACTGTTTAAGTGAGAGTCGTTGTTTTTGAAGAGTCAATAACTGCTTTTGTGAGTTGCTTTCATTTATAACTCTGCTATTAAAGAACCTATTCACTGTATTTTGTTTATTGTGTGACTGTTTTCCAGTGTTCTTTTACTATACAAATGGAAATAAAAAATCACTTCTTCTAGGAGCTTAGATGCATTTCCATGTTATATTAACCAAGATACTGGCTATAAAACATTTTTATTAACTTCTATATAGTTTGTTATATTTCCCAGGTATTTCTATTCAATGTTAAAAAATACACTGAAATTTAACAGATGTAAATTCGTTTGTCTTCATAATCACAGCACATATTGAAGGTGTTTTGAAAACACCTTGTCCCTTCATACACAAGTAGCAGTAAATTAATTTATTTGGAGAACTTTCTCTTAGCTTAAACTATATACATTTAATGATCATCAGAAACAACATTATTTTCCTCTGGCCTAACTCAGAAGTCTTTCCAATGTAGTGAATACAAGCGGTAACCATTTTAAACTTTATTAAAACCACTTTGTATTTCTTCTGTTCCTTTTTGTTTGGCTACATGGTAATCAAGATTCTGAATGTGCCTTAAAGTTTAAGACACAATAATGTTAACTGACTATTACAGTCTATCCAACATCTCCCCGAGAAGTTTCATGTAAGTTTGAAAATAGGGCTGGCCACATGGGTGAGCAAAAGAAGTGACCTACTTTACTTTTGCATTGATTAGTTCGTGGTGGAGTCACTCAGCTGCTGTGGAACATTTCTGAATATTTATTATGATCTAAGAATTTCCATCTTTAGAAAATCAGCTTTGTAAACTTTGAGGCATTTTAGAAAATACAGATTGATCAATAAGGGGACAGATAAGGTAACAACTTACTTAATGTCCATTGATAACTGTGGATCTGCCTGAGAATGGGAAGAATAGAAATTAATACAGGAATCTCTAGAGCTATGCTCTTTCATGCTCCCCTCCTTCATACAAGTTCATCAATTGTTCCTGAATAGCTTTTGGAATAAAATCATAACTTTCGGTGGGTCATAACAAGCACTTCTCCTTCTTGCTCTAGCTTCACCATTTGTCAGTACTGAACTCATTATCTGTGTTCCAAATTTTAATTTACTCATAGCTGTCAAAATTCCTGTGAGTATGTAAACACAGAACCCCTTTATCTGTGTGTTGTTGGCTTACTCATTCTTTTTTCAGCTGGAATTGATTCGAGGGCAACTAACAACAACAAGAAAGTCAAATAATTCTTGATGGTGCAGCTTTCAAGTCACTTTACCAACCACTTTCCATGCCCTCTCCAGTAGGAGTGTGATGTTCCCACAGAGCTTTAGCTTTCCTCCTACCATGGTGATTAGGTAATTGCTTCTTCCTTTGCTTCAGTTTCCCATCCCACCTGACTGAGCACTTCTTGAGAGAAGGAACTATATTATATTCATGCTCAGAAAAATGTCCATCAAATAGATGTGATATAAACAATGAATATTGTTTGAATGTAGACATGCATATCCATATCAAATAGATTTAGTATAAACACCTAAGGGGTCTTATACATCTAAGGGGAGATAGGTACAATAGGTGATGTTTATTCTGGGGTGGTAAAAACTATGTGGAAATAGAGATTAAAAAAAAAGCAAAAACCTGTTGCTGTCGAGTTGACTCCGACTCATAGCAACCTTTTAGAACAGAGTAAAACTGCTCTATAGGGTTTCCCAGGAGCGGCTGGTGGACTCGAACTGCTGGCCTTTTGGTTAGCAGCCATAGCACTTAACCACTGTGATCAGGATTTATCAAAGACAGGGTTTTCTTAAGTCTTAAATCTGCAATTTTAACTTTTCCCAGTGTTCACACTGGCCATACAGGACTCTCAGTAACCCTGTGACTTACTTCAATTTCTAACTTAACGAAGAACATTCGTGGTATATCCGATATAAGGCTAAATTACAGATATCATTTTAAGTTTTAGGGATCTTCTTAGCACAATGGTTATAGTTTACAATATTTTTCCTTAAAAGCATTTCTTAGACTGTAACAAAAAACACTGTCATTTATGGAATACTTGCCTTGATCCCAGGAACTTTCTGAGAGCTAAGATTGTTTTTCAGGCAGCTTATGTATTTTCTAAATTTAACCTCCAAACAGAATAAAAAGGATACATAAAAGTCCAAGCAGGCTCTTCAGATTGACTGAATACATTTTGGTCCAAACACTTTCTTTAGTAAGACTGACTGCAATACTGAGAATTAAATATCTCTGTGAAATGCTTTGTAGTGGAGACCAGATTTGGAAGGCAAGATAATACATTTTACAACCAAAAACTCAACTTGATTTCTGAATTTGAAATGGATAAATATCCAAAAGAAGAAATAAACCATTCATTGTTCAAAATAAAAATCAAGTGACAACTACTTTGCCAAAACCACACTGTTTAACTTACAGAACACACAGAAGATTTAATTTCAGGAGTAATTAAAAAGTATTACTGCCTCAAACATCCATCAGCCATATTTTCTGCGTATAGATCCAAACAATGATCCCTCCGATCCCCCCCCTCCAGGGAATTCATGGTAGGATTCCCAAATTATTTCCTCCTCTATTATTTGAGAACTTCAACATGCTCAACTATTTTAACAACATTTGATATCACCCCTGTCATGGATTGAATTGTGTCCCCCCAAACTTTGTGTCAACTTGGTTAGGCCATGATTCCGAGTATTGTGTGGGTGTCCTCCATTTTGTGACTAATATAATTTCCCTATGTTTTGTAAATCCTAATCTTTGCCTATGATTAATGAAGCAAGATTAGATTATGTTAAAGAGGATTAGGGTGGGATATGACATCGTTGCTCAGGTCACGTCTCTGATTCAATGTTAAGGGAGTTTCCCTGAGGTATGGCCTGCACTACCTTTTATCTTACAAAAGATAAAAGGAAAGGGAAATGATCAAAGAGTGGGGGACCTCATACTGCCAAGAAAGCAGTGACAGGAGCAGAGTGTGTCCTTTGGACCCAGGGTTCCTGCACAGAAAAGCTCCTTCTCCAGGGGAAGATTGATGACAAGGACCTTCCTCTAGAGCCAAAAGAGACAGAAAGACTTCCCCTGGAGCTGATGCCCTGAATTTGGACTTACAGCCTACTAGAGTGTGAGAATAAATTTCTCTTTGTTAAAGCCACCCGTTTGTGGTATTTCTGTTACAGCAGCAGTAGATGCCTAAGACAATCCTTCACTTATTCACATTCTCAAATTGGCAAAAAAAAATCCAACTTTGGGGAAGTTATTGCCAGGATCCAGGAAAAAAAATTCTAATGAGGAGTATTAATAGCTTATTCAAGAGTCAAATAGAATCTCTAAGTTAGAATGTATAGGTGTCTAAATTTGTTGGAATAAATGTTATGGCCATCTAGCATGGATCCCATAAGAACTGTTATTGATTAAGAGTGAGTGCAGTAAACTTCTCCAGAATTATGTGCTTATCACCTGAAATTATATAATGCTCATCAGTTAGTAGACATTCAATAAATAATTGCTGAAAAAAATTAAAATATAACTTTAAAGAAAACTAGTTTGGAAACATCATGTTTTATGCTATTGTGTTATTGCTAGGTGCTGTGGAGTTTATTCTGACTCATAGCAACTCCATGTGACAGAGTGGAACTGCCTCATAGGGTTTTCTTGGCCATAATCTTTGTGTAAGTAGACCACCAGATCTTTCTCCTGCAGAGCCACTGGGTAGGTTCGAATCTCCAACCTTTCAGTCAGTAGCCAAGTGCTTAATTGTTGTGCCACTAGGGCTCCCTTTTCACACTACTGTTTCCAAAATCAAAAATCCAACTTGGAAGGAATTTTGATCTGTGCAAGTTTAGTGCAAGGCTAGTTGTCAGCAATTATGTTGACACTAAGACAGGAAAACAACCCGTGTAGACAGGATATTTGATGACTAACAACACTGGTATAAAAGTATGGATATGACAAGATGTTTATGTTGGGGGCATGTAAAGGCTGTTAGCTTCACAATAGCCCTGACAGTCTTTTTCCTCTACCTAACATTTACGTTGCTGGAGAAATACACATTCCCTCCAACGGTGGAAGTTAGGGCCAGGTATTTCTTTGTAAGGACAAATATTTATGTCTTAATACCCATAGCTCCATTTATCATAAAAGAAAAATCACCGATCTTACAGTCACACAGACATTAGTTCAAATTTGGGATCCACCTTCTCTATTTTACTCTTGGTTGAACTACTTTTCTTAACAAATTTCCAGAAGTACATACATACCTACATATACAGGGTTTCCTAGGCTATAATATTTATGGGGCAGATTGCCAGGACTTTTCTTCCTAGAAGTCTCTGGGTGGGTTCCAACAGCCAACCTTTCAGTTAGCAGCTGAGAGCTTAATCACCGTGCCACGAGGGCTGCATATATATATGTCTATACATACATGCAGGTATATACATGCATATATATATATATATAAAACACAAAAACAACCAAACTCATTGTTGTTGAGTCGATTCCAACTCATAGCCACCCTGTAGGACAGAGTAGAACTGCCCCATAGGGTTTCCAAGTAGCAGATGGTGGATTCCAACTGCCGACTTTTTGGTTATCAGCTGAGCTCTTAACTATGGCACCCCGAGGGCTCCCATATACATACATACACACACACACAAACACATGTGTTTTATATGTATGCATATATATATTTGTATATATATATAATTTTTCTCATAATATTTTTAGGAGTAGTACAGTGCTGAGATGTCACTTTGAGGACTAAGGTGAGCCTGACCCAAGCCATGGTATTTTCAATAGCCTCATATGCATGTGACAGCTGGACAATGAATAAGGAAGACTGAACAAGAATTGATGCCTTTGAATTACGGTGTTGGCGAGAAATACTGAATGAATATACCATGGTCTGCCAGAAGAACAAACAAATCCGTCTTGGAAGAAGTACAGCCAGGATACTCCTTAGAAATGAGGATCGCAAGACTTCTTCTCACTTACTTTGGAGATGTTATCAGGAGACACCAGTCCCTGGAGAAGGACATCACGCTTGGTAAAGTACAGCATCAGAGAAAAAGACGAAGACTCTCAATGAGATGGACTGACACAATGGCTGCAACGTTGGGCTCAAGCATAACAATTGGGAGGATGGTGTGGGACCAGACAGTGTTTCCTTGTGCCATACATGTTGCTATGAGTCAGAACCTAAGAACAACAACAACAACAGCGCTGACACTATAACATGATAATATAAATGATCAGCCTTTGTATTTTATTAGTAACCTCACTGTCATCACAAGCAGCAAAAGGAGAATGATTTTTGGTTTTTAAACGCACATGAAAATTTGGGAGATTATTAAGGATTTCTACATTATTTGATCTCTGAGAAAGTGAAGATTGGACTGGAGCTTTAGGTTCAAAAATATAGATGCTAAAAATCTCCAGGGGAAAGGTAACTAACTATTGATTTTATATATTGTGTTTCGGAGAATTTTTTAAAATTTCTGTTTCCATTTTGGCATAACGCCAACTTGGATTGCTTTCTTCCATGCGACCAAAATAGTATTATGTAGACTGCCTGCATTTCCTCTCTTCCTGCTGTGCAATAAAGGCCTGAGGTTGACTATTCTTACATATAACCCTTTAAAGGATGACTATGTATATGTTTACGTTTCTGGAAATTTTTGGTGCTGTCATGCTTTTTCACAAATGGAATGGATGCTGAATCATTGTTTGTTGGTAGTCTTTTTATTTATTTATTTATTGTACTTCAGGTGAAGGTTTACAGAACAAATAGTTTCTCATGAAACAGTAGTACACATATTGTTTTATGACATTGGTTAACAACCCCACAACATGTCAACCCTCTAACTTCTCAAACTTTTTTTTTTTTTGGTGAAAATACACATAGCCAAAGATACACCATTTCAAATATTTCTACATGCACAGTTCAGTGACATTGACTACGCTCTTCGAATTCTGCTGTTATTCTCACTTAAGATGAAGGCTTACAGAATAAAATTGTTTCCCATTTAACAGTTACTACAAATGTTGCCCTGTGACAATGGTTAACAATCTCACATCACATCAACAATACCCTTACTGAACCTTGCGTTCCCTATCACCAGCTTCCTTATCCCCTTCTGCCTTCTGGCCCTTGTCATTGGACTACTGTAACTCACTAGTCTCATTTGGTTTTACAGGGCTGTCCACTCCCAGGCTGAACAGTGAACCTTGGAGATAACTTCACCACTGAGCTAAAAGGGTGTCTGGGGGCCACACTCTCAAGGTTTCTCCAGTCTCCTTTAGGCCATTAAATCTGGTCTTTTTTTTGTGAGTTAGAATTATGTTCTACATCCTTCTCCAGCTCTGTCCATAACCCTCTGTTGTGAACCTGGTCAGAGCAGTCAGTGGTGGTAGCTGGGCACCATCTAGCTGTACTGGACTCAGTCCGGTGGAGGCCTTAGTAGCTGTGGACAGTTAGTCCTTCGGACTAATCTTTTCCTTGTATCCTTTTCTCTTCATTCTCCCTTGCTCCCAAAGGGGTGAGACCAGTGGAGTATCTTAGAAGCCACTCAAGGATTTTAAGACCCCAGACACTACTCACCAAGGTAGAATGCAGAACTTTGTCTTTATAAGCTGTGTCATGCCAATTGAGCTAGATGTTCCCCGAGACCATGGTCCCCACAGCCCTCCACCCAGCAATTCAGTCCCTCAGGGAGTTTGGATGTGTCTATGGGGCTTCCATGACCTTTCCTTGTACAAGTGGTGCTAGTTTCTCCTGTATTGTGTACCGTCTCACCCTTCACCCAAGATACCACTTATCTATTATCTATTTAATATTTCCCCACCAACCTCTCCCATCCCTGGTAACCAACAAAGATTGTTACATCTTGTGTGTGAACTTTTTCATGGGTTTTTACAATAGAGGTCTCATACAATATTTGTCCTTTTGTGATTGACTTATTTCACTCAGTATGATGTCCTCCAGTTTCATCCATGTTATGAGATGCTTCACAGATTCATCATTGTTCTTTCTCATTGCATAGTACTCCATTGTGTGTATGTACCATAGTTTGTTGATCCATTCATCTGTTGATGGGCATCTAGGTTGTTTTCATCATTTTGTTATTGTGAACAATGTTGCCATGAACATAGGTGTGCATATGTCTATTCGTCTATTCGAGTGACGACTCTTATTTCTCTAGGATGCATTCCTAGGAGTGGGATTGCTGGATCGAATGGTATGTCTATTTCTAGCTTTCTGAGGAAGTGCCATATCATTTTTCAAAATGGATGCAGCATTTTGCATTCCCACCAGCAGTGCATAAGAGCTCCCATCTCCCTGCAACCCCTCCAACGTTTTTTATTTCCAGTGTTTTTGATTCGTGCCAGTAATGCCGGGGTGAGATGGTATCTCATTGTGGTTTTAATTTGCATTTCTCTAATGGCTAGTGATCATGAGCATTTCCTCATGTGTCTGTTGGCGGCTTGAATGTCTTCTTTGGTGAAGTGTCTGTTCATTTCCTTTGCCCACTTTTTAATAGGATTATTTGTCTTTTTGTTGTAGAGGTTGGATTTTCTCATACATTATGGAGATTAGACATTTCTCTGACTTGTACTGTCCAAAAATTTTTTCACAGTCTGTAGGTTCTCTTTCTATTTTTTGATGTTGTCTTTTGAAGAGCATAGGTGTTTGATTTTTAGAAGAACCCGGTTATCTAGCTTATCTATTGGGGTTTGTGTGCTGATGGTTATGGTTTGTATCCTGTTAACTCCGTGTATTAAGGCCTGAGGTGTTGGTCCTATTTTTTCTTCTATGAACTTTATAGTTTTAGGCTTTATATTTAGGACTTTGACCCATTTTGAAGTAGTTTTTGTATACGGCATGAGGTATGGGCCCTGTTTCATTTTTTTTCAGGTGGATATCTAGTTTTGCCAGCACCATTTGTTAAAAAGACTGTCTTTTCCCCATTTGATGGACTTTGGACCCTTGTCGAAGATCAGGTGACTGTAGGTGGATGGATCTGCATCTGGGTTCTCAACTGTGTTCCATTGGTCAATGTATCTGTTGTTGTACCAGTACCAGGCTGTTTTGACTACTGTAGCTGTATAGTAGGTTCTGATGTCAGGTAGTGTGAGACCTCCAACTTTATTCTCCTTCGTCAGTAGTGCTTTACTTATTTGGGGCTTCTTTCCTTTCCATATAAAGTTAATGATTAGTTTTTCCATCTCTTTGAAGAATGTTGCTGGTATTTGGATCGGGATTGCATTGTATTCGTAAATTGCTTTGGGTAGAATTGCCATTTTCACAATGTTGAGTCTGCCTATGCATGAGCATGGTATGTTTTTCCATTTATGTAGATCCCTTTGGGTTTTGTGCAGCAGTGTTTTGTAGTTTTCTTTGTATAGGTCTTTTACATTCCTGGTCAGATTTATTCCTAAGTATTTTATCTTTTTAGGGGCTATTGAAAATCCTATTGTTTTCCTGATTTCCTTTTCATCGTTCTCCTTACTGGTGTATAGGAATCCAACTGATTTTTGAATGTTTATCTTGTATCCTGCTACTCTGCTGAATCTTTCTATTAGCTCCAGTAGATTTCTCATGGAGTCTTTAGGGTTTTGTATTTATAGCATCATATCATCTGCAAACAGGGACAGTTTAACTTCTTCATTACCAATTTGGAAGCCCTTTATTTCTTTTTCTTGTCTTACTGCTCTAGCTAGAACTTCCAGAACAATGTTCAATAGGAGTGGTGATAAAGGGCATCTTTGTCTTCTTCCTGTTTTCAAGGGGAATGTTTTCAGTCTCTCTCCATTAAGAATGGTGTTGGCCATTGGTTTTGCATAGATGCCCTTTATTATGTTGAGAAATTTCCCTTCTATACCTATTTGATTGAGAGTTTTTATCAGGAATGGGTGTTGGACTTTGTCAAATGCTTTTTCTGCGTCAATTGAGATGATCATGTGATTCTTTTCTTTCCTTTTATTTATGTGCTGGATTATGTTGATTGATTTTCTAATATTGAACCATCCTTGCATACCTGGTATGAATCCTACTTGGTCGTGTCGTATTATTTTTTTGATATGATGCTGAATTCTATTGGCTAGAATTTTGTTGAGAATTTTTGCATCTATATTCATGAGAGATATTGCTCTGTAATTTTCTTTTTTTGTGACGTCTTTGCCTGGTTTTTGTATCAGTGTTATGCTGGCTTCATAGAATGAATTTGTAAGTGTTGCTTCCTCTTCTATGCTCTGAAATAGCTTGAGTAGTACTGGTACAAGCTCTTCTGTAAATGTTTTGTAGAATTCTCCAGTGAAGCCATCTGGGCCAGGGCGTATTTTGGTTGGGAGTTTTTTTTATTACCTTTTCAATCTCTTCTTTTGTTATGGGTCTGTTCAGGTTTTCAACATCACTTTTTTGTAGTTTGGGTAGGCCGTGTGTTTCTAGAAATTTTTGCATTTCCTCTGGGTTTTCAAACTTGTTGGAGTATAGTTTTTCATAATATTCTGTTAGGATCCCTTTTATTTCAGTCTGGTCTGTTGTAATGTCACCCATTTCATTTCCTATTTGGGTTATTTGTGCCCTCTCCTGTTTATCTTTTGTCAGTCTGGCCAGTGGTTTGTCGATTTTGTTGATTCTTTCAAACAACCAATTTTTGGTTTTGTTGATTCTTTCTATTGTTTTTCTGTCCTCTATTTCATTTATTTCTGCTCTGATCTTTACTCTTTCCTTTCTTCTGGTGGTTGTGGGCTTTTTTATTTTTTTGCTGTTCTCTTTCTATTTGTTTGAGTTGTGTAGTTAATGTTTTGATTTTGTCCCTTTCTTCTTTTTAGATATGTGCATCTATTGCTATAAATTGTCCTCTGAAGACTGCCTTTGCTGTGTCCCAAAGATTTTGCTATGATGTGTTTTCATTCCCATTTGATTCTAGGAATTTTTTGATTCAATCTCTGATTTCTTCTATTGCCCAGTGATATGTAAGCAGGGTATCATTCAGTTTCCATGTAATTTTTTTTTTTTTCCTTGCTCTTTCTATTGTTAATTTCTACCTTGATGGCATTGTGGTCAGAGAAGATACTTTTAGTCATGTCAACGTTTTGGATCTTGTCGAGTATTGCTCTGTGGCCTAAGATGTGGTGTATTCTGGAGAACATTCCATGTGTATTGGAAGAGAATGTGTACTTTGCAGCTGTTGGATGGATTGTTCTATATACATCTATGAGGTCAAGTTGGCTGATTGTCCCCTTTAGGTCTTCTGTATGTTTGCTGAGTTTCTTCTCAGTTGTTCTGTCCTTTACTGAGAGTGGTGTGTTGAAGTCTCCTACTATTATTGTGGTACTGTCAATTTCTCTTTTCAATGTTGTTAGAGTTTGTTTTATGTGTTTTGGAGCTCTGTCATTGGGTGTGTAGATGTTTATTATGGTTATGTCTTCAAGATGGATTGTCCCCTTAATCATTATATAGTGTCCTTCTTTGTCTTTTACGGTAGCTTTCATTTTAAATTCTATTTTATCTGAGATTAGAATTGCCACTGCTGCTCTTTTTTGGTATTTGTTAGCTTGATATATTTTTTTCGAACTTTTGACCTTTTCTAAATTCACATGTTTGTTTCTAAGGTGTGTCTCTTGTAGACAGCATATTGATGGATCTTGTTTTCTTATAAATTCCATCAGTCTCCATCTCTTTATGGGTGCATTGAGTCTGTTCACATTCAGTGTAATTATTGATAGATGTAAGTTTGTTGCTGTAATTCTGTACTGCTTTTTTTTTGTTGTGCTGAAGTTTTCTTTGTTCTTCTTACTCTCCTGTGCTGAGTTACTTTTGTTTGTGGATTTTTTTTTTTCATTTCTTGTGTTTTTGTAGGTTTTGTTTTTGCTGAGACATTATGTTTTTCCTCCTTTTTTATGAGTATGTTCGTTAACTTTCTTTGTGGTTACCATGAATTTTACCCTTATCTTTCTAAGTTTGAAGCAGTCTACCATTACTTGGTATCGCCTTGCCTTCCTCTCTGTTACAAGCTTCTATACATATGCCATTTTTTCCCTCTTCTTTGTTTTCATGTTGTTGTCATTTCTGATTAACTGCTCTGATTCCCTGTTGTATTTCTTTTGGTTTTGGATAGTCCTCGAGAGTTCATTTCCTAGATTGGTATCTAGCTGGTACAATCCTGTGTCCTAGATTCTGCCTGTGAGCTGAAGCTGTTTGTCTTCAGATCGAAGAACTCCCTTTAATAATTCTTGTAAGTTTGGTTTGACTTTTACATATTCCCTTAATTTCTGTTTATCTGGAAATGACCTAATTTCACCATCAAATCTGAATGAGAGTTTGGAAGGATATATTCTTCTTGGCTGGCAATTTTTTTCTTTCAAGAGTCTACATATGTCATCTCATTGCCTTCTTGCCTGCATGGTTTCTGCTGAATAATCTGAGCTTAGTCTTATTGTTTCTCCTCTGTATGTGACTTCTTGTTTTTCACAAGCTGCTCTCAGGATTCTTTGTTTGTCTTTGGTTTTGGCGAGTGTGATTATGATATGACTTGGTGATTTTCTTTTGCAGTCTTTCCTTTATGGGGTTCGCTGAGCTTCTTGGATGGCCAGCTTTTCGTCTTTCAGGATATTGGGAAAGTTTTCTGTCAGCAGTTCTTCAATGATCCTCTCTGTGTTTTCTGTTTTCTCCCCCTGGTCTGGAATTCCAATCACTTGCAAATTTTTGCTTTTGATTGTATCCCACATAACTCTCAGGGTCTCTTCATTTTTCTTTGTTCTTTTTTCTGCGGTTTCCTGAAACAGAGTTGTATCCAAGTGTTTGTCTTCAATTCCACTGATCCTGTCTTCCACCATTTCAAATCTGCTTCTCCGCCCTTCTGTGGCACCGTCCCTTTCTGAAATCTTGTTATTTATCTTTTGGATTTATAATTGTTCTCTTTGTATAATTTCTAGTTGTGAATTTATTTTGGCATTTTGTTCCTGCATTATTTTCCTGAATTCTTCCAATTTTTTGTCTGTATTTCCCATGAATTTGTCTATTTTTTCCTCATGTTTATCAGCTTTTTGCCTTAGCTCTTGGGTAATTCTGGGTATTAGACATTTGAATTCCCTATCAAATAGTTCTAGTGCATTTCGTTCCACTGGAGAGTCAGCTGCTGTTTTATTTTGGATGCCTACTGGAAGCATCCTATCCTCTTTTTGTAAATGTTTTGATATTGTCTGCTGTTTTCAGGGCATTCAGTAGTTATTTTTCTCATTTACTGATTGTAGATTTGTTTGTTTCATCCTTTTTTTTTTTTTTTAAATTTGACTATGTCTGAGCAGGCGGACTGTGTGTTCTTTGGTGTTTGCTCGTCTGTGGGCACAATACTTTTCACCTCCTTTTCCAATTGGCAGGTTCAGTCACTCAGATATGGTACAGGAGGATGGGTCTAGCTGAAGAGGAGTTACTAAGATGGGTTGTTTGTGGCACTTACTACAGCCACCAGAGCGGGTTGGTAATCATTGCAGGGTAGGTTCCAGTAGGCCATGCCTGTGCTGCTTTGTGGTGTGATGTCAAGCGCACGGTGCAGGTAGGCAGGATGCAGTGGGGAGATTGTTATGTGTGGAGCTAAGATGGATATGGGAAAAGGAGAGAGGAACAGAAGCCAAAAACATACAAAAAGAACAAAAAAGTATGCTACGGGAGCTTGCCATTGGAGCAGAGAGATGAGAGAGTATGAAATGGAGAAAAATAGAAAGGTGAAGAGGAAGAAAAGAAAAGAAAAGCATGAATAAATAAAAATCGGAAAGGTTAAAGAACCACAAAGTTCCCAGGGATCCCACTGGTGTAGCTTTGAGGTCTGGGGAAGTCACTCTCAGGTGTTGCAGTACAGTCTGGCTAGAAGGCATAGAAGTATACAACGCCAGGTATTCAGGGAACAGAAAGAGAAGGAAGATATAGAGAGATGAGAACCTGAGCAATGAAGAAAGCCAAAAAGGGAAAAAAGAGGGAAAAGAAAACAAAGCAAATTAAAAAAGAAAAAACAAGAAAGGCCCCCCTAAAAACAGAAAGAAAAAAAACGTTGAAAAAAGAAATGCACTCAGGGATCCCTCTGCAAGTCTGTGCAAGCTGAGAGGGAAGTCTCCTTGCCACGCAGCACCACCTGGCCAGAAAGGGTTCGTAACTTGAGACAAGGAAAAGAAAACAAACAAACAATTCAAAACAAACCAATAAAAGCCCCGGGATCCCACCAGTGCGGCAGCCCAGACCAGGCAGCAGCTCCACACTTGAACAGAGATCCACAGCCCCTCAGGAAGAAGCAAAGATGGTGCATGGAGCCAGGTATTTGAGTGAAAGTAGGGGGAGGTGGTGAGAGGTAAGGAAGAAGTCAAAAGCAGCCAACAAATGGCACTCAGAGAGCCAGCTAGTGCGGGCTGGTGTTTCTCGGACAAGAGACAGTGTCTGTGGGAAGCAGAGGGGGCTGAGTGTGGGTGAAGAAGTGTAGGGAGGGGGAAAGCGTATATCACAAATTACCAGAGCTCTGCAGCCCCTCAGGAAGAAGCAAAAATGGCACATTGAGCCAGGTATTTAAGCGAAAGGAGGGGGAGGTGGTGAGAGGTAAGGAAGAAATCAAAAGAAGCAGAAAAAAGCGACACCAGCAGCCAACAAATGGCACTCAGAGAGCCGGCCTGTTTGCGTGTGTGGAATCCAAGCAGCTGGTGCTTCCTGGACAAGAGATTGTGGCCACGGGAAGCAGAGGAGGCCAAGTCAGGGTGAAGAAGGGTGGGGGGTAGGAAAGCGTATATCGCAAATTACCGGTTGTTTTGTCTCCCGCTGGACACTCCGTGAGGCTGCTTTCCCGTACCCCCTGTTTGCTGGTCTCCGATAGGAGTCCAAGATGACGGATCCATGCTGTGTTAGCTGGTAGGGGACCTCTGCATGAATCTATCTTCTCTCTCCATTCTCTGTCAGTTTTCTCACTCCGTTTGGTGTTTGACTGAGTTCTTTATCTCTTCATTTGATGTTTTAGGGTTTCAGGATTGTTGTATTCTCTGTTAGGCTTAGTTTTTTGGAGCTTTGCTGTGGAGGGATGGCGTGGTGCTTCTGCCTAGAGCACTGTTTTGCCAGAACCCCTGTTTTTTGGTAGTTTTTAGTATTTGAACAAATGAAGTGCCAACAGCAAGCAGGCCATATCAGTCCTGTGTTCCATGAAGTACATTACAGATGTGGTACATATTGGTCCCATGGCTCGGGAAGTGCATCACCAACTGTTTTCAGGGCGGTAAGCACTTTACAAAAGATGTCATCAGGGAGATGACCAATGCAAGTGGGCCATATCAGTCCCATATTCCATGAAGAACATCACACACATAGCACGCATCAGTTTCATGGCCCAGGAAGTCCATCACAAATTGTTTTCACCCCAGGAATAAATCATTTATTTGAATACTTCTGAATGCTGGTAACTGTAACTTCCCAATAACACAAAGGAAATAGTAGACATACTTGCAAGCCTTATCTCACTGTACAGAAGCCAAAAGACTCAAAAGTTCCACACAATCATTCCTACAGGAAGCATCCCCTCATATGAATGGTTCTCAACACTCAAATGTGGCACAGACCAACTTCCTTGATTTTTAGGCAGTTGCACCAGTGTGCACTATGAGGGCCAGAACGTACTGAAGTGGCTTACGTGCCTGCCAATAAACCTGCAGAGGTGGAAAATGTGAGTGGTATTTACATCTACCAGTATGTAAACATATGTTCCTTTTTTGGTGGTCTTCTGGTTGAATTCATCTTTCTTAGTTCTTTGTCGTCAATAATGTAAAATCTGCTTAAAAGGATAAGAAATCAAGAGAGTAATTGTGACTATTTTTAGTGTAGACCTATGGCCAGAGGAACAAAGGATGTCTTGTGACTTGTATGTGGTCAGCCATGCTTATTTGAGCTATGTCTAAGGCCAGTTTCCACAGTAACAAGAAGTGTGCATCTGTTTATTGAGTCTCATCTGTAAAGATACTAGGATCCAGCTGGTTGGGATCTATTCAGAATATCTCCCAATCCCATCATGATAAAAATTTTAATATCATGTTTGTTGTTAGCAGCAGAATGAAAAACCCACAGGCAAATGGGGAAAAGTAATACCCACAAGCAGTGAGGGCAAGGGTGAATGGGAGAGGTGATGGGTAAGATTATGGATCTCTGCCAGGAGAGATGTGATCAGGTAAGTGTACTGTAGGTGCTGTTGATGTTAGGTGCAGGCTGAATGGGCTCTGACTTATGGCAACACTATACATAACAGATAACAGAATGAACTGTTGCCAAATATTGCATCATCACCCTGATCTTTGATGTGTCTGAAGCCATTGTTGAGGATATTGGATCAATCCATCTCATTGAGAGTTTTCCTCATTTATGCTGACCTTATACTTTACTAAACATGATGCCCTTTTCTAGTGATTTATCTTTCCTGGTAACATGTCCAAAGTAAGCAAGACCAAGTCTTACATGGTGGTTGACATTTGATATATGACCTGAGATGGGACTGGAGGAGGGTGCAAAGGACTAATATGCTTGATTCTAAATTCTTCGTGTGGCTTCTAAACAAGATGACCGCTCTTTGAGACATAGATAGTTACATTGGAAACCCAAATTATAGTGTTTCCCATACACTGAATTATATCAAAACTATAATAAAACATAAATATATTATTGATTGAATAAATGAAAGACATATATTATTCTTGTTTCCTCAAACTTTAACAAAATATTTAAAGAAAGCAAGTAAAAATAATATATAAGCTTTTGAAATATGCTACCAATTCAACATTACCTGGAACATATCATTTATCATTTTATTAACATATTCATTTTTACTGTCATTTCTCTGCATCTACTGTACATGTTTATTTTTAATCATTTAAAAAGAGTTATCTGTGTATAAACCAACCGCTTTCTTCTAAAGAAAACACTAGCAACAGGCTTATACTATGTCTCAGAACTTCAATTTTAAATGTACACTCAGGTAGGAATCATTTTAGAGATGAAAAATAGTGCTGCTGACCCAGAGGTAAATTTCACATTATCAAAGAAATAAAAAAGTATTTTATAAAGTAACAGTGACTGTCGTACATTAACCATCAAGTCTATTTGAAAAACTTACTCTATTATTAATATTCACAGAAATGCTACAGTGTTTTTTATCATATTTTTCTTTTCGTTTATATTTTTGTAGCAATTCATGATCTTTGAAATAAACTGAAGGTAGCTTCCTCTGAACACTGATTCTGTTCCCATATGTAATAGGTAGGTGCATTTGCTTCTAGGTATAATTCACATTTGAATATAAAAGTCATTTATAAGTCAGTAGAGCATTTACTTTTGTATAACTCATAACTTTCCTGTTTGTGTTGTTAAGCTGAGGAATATTTCTCCCCAGAATATGAGAGAGAGAAAAGCCTTCCGGTTAACTAGGCTGTGTGACAAATTCTAAGAGCAGCTCACAGGTAAAGTAGGTAGTTACCAACACAGAGGAATCAGAGGAGAGTCAGTGTTAACCAAAAACTTGCCACACTGATTCCTGAAACTTGACCAAAAGCAATCTACTAAGCTATAAAATTTTATCAGTCCATTTTTTAAATTGAAATAACTTATTATATTTACCTACTAGAAAAAAAAGAAAAACTACTGGAAGGATAAATTAAAAAAAACTACAAAAAAAAGGCAGTTATCTATGCAAGGATATAGCAGGAATGGAAGCTAGTCTTCTGTATCTAATGTCTGTATCTAGAAGTGAGTTTACTGTAGATGTTATTTTGACCTTTGAAGCTTGTAAATATATTACGTTATTCCAAAAAGAATTAAAATACTCCAAGTAGTCCTTGAAAGGTAAATCTCTAACATGTTAAATGTATTAGTTTATCAGAATTCCGCCCCCCCCCCCCCCCCCCACCAAGGACTTCAGGAGTAAGAAAAGCTTGCTCACCTGTTTTGCTGTGGAAAGGCTCAGCCAATGCTGAAATACGTATCAGTGCAACCCTACCTCTTTAATGTTCTTCATGCAATAAATTGTGAAGGAACATAACTTATATTCATAATTTCTCCTGCTACCATTGTAGATTAATGCAAAGATATGGTGGTCAGACAAATTCCTCTTCCTATAGGCAGTTTCAAAATCCAATATTAAGATTTCATCTATGAAATTTGAAGACTGGTCCCTGGTCCATCACTTTCACCAAACTTTGACATAAAACTCTTTTGCATAAATCTTGACCTAATAAAAGCTCTTTTTGGTGATAGATTGCAGTTTGGGAATGTACAATGGAAAAATATCATATTATAGAGAGAAGACACTGCAATTTTTGATGTTTTGGTAATTGTGTCAGAGAAGAATTTTAATTGGATTTAAAAATTTGAAGGGGAGGGGAATAGCAGCAAAGAAGGGTCAATATTTTAGGGAATTTAAGCCAAATAGATAAGCATTTTGTATTTTGTCTTTATAAATAAATGGTTGCTAGTAGTTATCCTCTTTTTAATATGTCATTCTTTTGAAGACATTATTTTTATTGTGCAAATATAATTTTTCACTCTCTTGTTAGCTTTGTTGCTGAATATTCTTTTATACATTAAAATTTCACACCAGAATGTGGCATATAGCCACAAAAATTTATATATATCTCCAGGGGGGTTACAGATGACCAGGAGAGATTGACATTCCATGAAGATAAGTTCTTTTTATCAAGGAATGACATTATGGACATTATCTAAAGTAATAACCTCGGTCAATGATAAGAAGGAAGTACACGTATTTTGATTCTGGCTTGTTCAAAAGTATGTCCTGTTGCCATTAAGTCAATTCTGACTCATAACAACACTATAGGACAGAATGGAACCCCATAGGGTTTCCTAGGCTGTAATTTTTACGGAATCTTTACAAAAGTATGTCCTGTTGCCATCAAGTCAATGCTGACTCATAACAACCCTATAGGACAGCGTAGAACTGCTCCATAGGGTTTCCTAGGCTGTAATTTTTACAGAATCTTTATGGAAGCAGACTGCCACATCTTTCTCCTGCGAAGTAGCTGGTGGGCTTAAACTGCCAACCTTTCAGTTAGCAGCCAAGCGCTTAACAGCTGTGCCACCAGGGGTCCCTTTCAGAAGTTTAAAAAAAAGTTTAAAAAAAGCTCCTTTTCACTTTTCAAAAGTGAAATATATATGCATATATAAAACTTGTTGCCATTGAGTCAGTTCTCAGGGAACCAGCTGTTGCTATTGATTTTCCAGTGAGATTCCGTATTTGGATATCAAGGGAACTTAAATAAGCACTTTTGGGGAAGTCACCAAGGGACAATTTGAGTCATACAGTTCTGTGGCCTAATGAAGTACATGGGTGATTTTATTATTTAAAATATAATGAGGATAGGGACAAGCTTGAACATTCACTGAAATTCACAAAGTTAATTAAACTAATTTATAGATATTTCCAAAATAATAAAACTCAATGAAAATTAATTATTAGGTAGGTCTGATTTGACCCATTGAGGAAATATATGAGGAAAGTATTAGAAGAAACTGAACCAGTTTATCGATGTGATAATTTAACATTCTTATTAAATTTATATAGTCAGTTTTGCTCTACTCTTCATACTTACCATAAATTCAAAAACATTATGTATTCAATAAATATACTCCATCTTGTTCTCTTGGGTAATTTTAAAATCAAATATGGTTTATCTTCAAAATATCCCTGACCATCTTTTTATAAGACACACTGATGGAGAATTAAATTTGTTTACATATTCATGGTAAATATTTTACAATTAGAGTCAAACTGAAATGTTTAAGCATACCATCTCTATATCCTAACAATGCTGTATGAAGCCTCAACTTCCCCAGGTAAATGATGTTTTTCAAGTTACTTGACAAGTTCTGGCTGCAATATTTTCATAGCTATACGGGATCACTATGAGTTGGGATCAGCTTGATGGCAACAGGTTTTTGTTTTTTTTTAATTTATGGATAATTCATAATGAATGTTAAGCATCATGGTGCTTGGTAGACAAAAATATCTTAGAATAATTATCATCAATATATCCTGTTGATGTATTTATGTTAAATGACCTTAATTTAATCAAAGCTTTCATAAAAGCAGTACATACACATCGCAGGGGTTGTTCTGATGAACTGATGACCTGCTGACTGCATATATACTAACTATCCACTACATTGCCATATTTGTCCCCATGAATACACAAGATATGTTTTTGCTATGTGAGCTGCCATTCTTGTAGGATAACTTAATTCCCTCTAAAAAGAGATTAGTTCAGTGATACACATGTGATTCAAGCACAGAACGCTATCAGAATCCTTCTCAGATAGAGATAAGAGATGGAGAGAGAAAGTTCTGGCAACATTTGGTTTCCAAGTTCATTCCTAAGAGTATCTCCACTGCTAGAGCTAGAAGACTTGCTCCACCATGGAGCTAGTTTGGTCATTTGGTTTGATTATCAATATCAATAATGAAAATAGAAGCTCATATAATTGAAATTTTGGAATTATTACATAATCTTGTTTTTTTAATAAATAAAACAGATTGTTATGTAAATTAAAAGTTGAGAAGATTAGGATTTAGATATAAAGTCAAAATCTATAATCAAGTGGAACTTCTAAAAAAACCACTGAAAAAAATAAAGAATTCAATAGACGATTTTCACAGCAGATTAGACTCAGCAGAAAATAATATATTTAAACAGGAACAAAAACTACTAGAAAATATAGAGATTGAAGCATATAGAGAAAAAAAAGATAAAAAAGAGAATGAAACATATGAGACCTAGAAGCAGTCCAGAATACATGTAATTTTAGTACCATACAGAGAAGAGAGCAAATACAGCAGAGGCAATAATAGGACACATGCAAGTCAAAGATTTCTTATTGTAAAAAAAAAAGCACCTGTAAGTATAGCCAAAAAGAAACACCCAGATAGAAGTATCACTAAAATATAGCTGAAAACCAAAAACAAATGAAAAATCCTAAAAATAATTATATTTTGAAAAAGACATCTTCTAATATATAATAATAAGTGAGAATTGTCTTGTTAACAGAAAAGAAGGAATATGGAAGACAATATAAACTTTCAAAGTTTTGAAAGAAAATGTCTATATAAGATTTTAGACCCATTGATTACATTTTTTAAGAAATGAAGTTAGAATGAAGCAAGCAAGTCAAGCAAACAAAGACTAAGAGATACTGCAATCATCAGACCCCTCAAAAATATGTATATAAGCTAAAGGAGATTCTCCAGGCAGAAGGAAGACTATTCCCTCATAGAAGTTGTCTACAGTTACACTTCTGTGATTTATTTTTCTGTATAGAGATGATCAATAATATGCAATTACAGTTAGTGTGGCCTGTAAATCTCAGAATCTTTAGTTTTAATGATGACTATGCATTAAAATCACCTTACTTACCCTTTTTTTGAAAGAGAAAATACCATGTATTGGTAAAGGCTTTTTTTTAACCCAGTTTTACCAAGGGATATTTTACATACAATAAAACACAGCAATTTAAAATGGAGTGTTTTTCCATAAACTTTGGCAAACTTACCCACCTGTGTAACCTCCATTGCCTACAGGTATAGAACATATACATCATTCCAGAAGAGTTCACTCCTGCATGTTTGAAGTAAATCCCCCCTCCTCAAGATCATTGACCGTAGACAACCATGAATCTGCTTTCTGTCACTATTGGTTAGTTTTTGCTCTTCTGAACTAGGAAATAAATCAGAGAATATATACTCTTTTGTGCCTAACACATTTTGCTCAGCATGTTTTTGAGATTCATCCATTCTGCTGCTTATATCAGTACTCCATTCTCATTATTGTTCCACACTATTGCATTGTACATCTATTCACCTCGATGGCCATTTGAGTTGTTTCAAGTTTGGGCATATTATGAATAAAACCACTATGAAAATTCATGTATTTCTATGAATAGATGTTTTCAGTTTGCTGGGTGAGTATCTAAGGGTTGAATTACTAGGCCATGTTGTGCTTATATTATTACCTTTTTAAGAAACTGCCAACCTGTTTTCCAGGATGCTTTGTACCATTTTATATTTTCACCAGCATTGTATGAAAGCTCCAGTTGTTCTGTTTATTCTGCATCCTCACAATGAATGAAAAATTCACAGGGACTAGTACCCAACTAAGAATTCAATAACTATAAGCTACTTCTATTGTTATCATAATTATTTAGTACTAGTCAGGTGGTTATTGCAGCAACAGCCTGGAAAATTGTCTCTGAGTACTTGTAGTTGGTGTTGCAAATGGTGACATATTCTAAAATGCCCTGGGGACAACTAGACTTAAGCAAAGCTGATGGGATTGCTGTCTTTAACACTACATATAAACTAAACATGTTAGTTCACAAATTAATTTATCATCATGCAGAGTTTGTGTATATGAAAAAAGAGTCCTGATAACAATTAAAAAACATTTTTTTCATTTATTTATTTACAAAAGTACACTTTTTTGACCCCTGGGCATGTAGACGATTGAGGAAGTCTCTTAGGACTTTTTCCTTTGGTTCTCTTCTTAGTCATAAGCATGGGGTTCGAATTATGAACTGTGGTTTAAGAAAGCATCATTTAAGCCAGTAACCTAGGTCAGCAATAACTGTTTCCTTTTGCTATGTTTCCCTGTGATGCGTAGAAGTTGAGGCAAAAGATAAGCCTTCTTATTTCTTTCTTCTGCTTTTCCTTCCTTGATCTAGATTGTATTTTCTATCCTCATGTAATCAAAAGTAGAACTATGACCTTATCTGATTATTAAATGACTGCTACTTCTTCCATTTATCAAAGAAAATATGAACAGTGTAACAGACTCAACATACTTTTTCAATCAGAAATTATAATTTGAAAAAATTTTCGTTGTTTAATTAAGTTTAGGGTGAGCCTTATAGAAAAGAACCTCATCTATAAATTGAGACATTAAAAACAATTCCTAACTTCTCCTCCTGGGTATTTTTTTTTTACTTTAAATAGATAAATTCAATTTTAGTTAATGTTTGCTTTATTACTTTCCTACTATTAACACTTTGGTAAAAGTAAAATTCTACCCTGATTTCCATCTTCTTCTTTTATCTAATATCAGATAAAGGTAACCATTAAGGTTCTTTTATGAACTTAAAAACAAGAAAGCAAGCTAATACCTAGTATTATTAGAACATTAGTTCTGTGATCCAACAAAAGAAAACACAAAATTGGGCCACATCTTGCCATTATAGAGAATCCATTAAAGAACCCAACTCCAGTCATGTGCGTGGCATTTTCTTTGAGAATTGATACCCAATCCGTATCTTCTGCTTCTAGTTAGAGTGAAGGAGTTTTCTCCTCTGTACTTTGAGGAGGTGATTTGAGAAGGATTCATTTTGTTTTCAATTCAAATATCTCTTTTTATTTTCACTCTAGTTAGCCTCCACTGGGCTACCTAAATATATACTTCCAAATTCAATTCTCTTTTGACACATTGATCACATATTGCTGTTGTTGTTAGGTGCCATCGAGTTGATTTTGACTCAAGCAACCCCATGTCACAGAACAGAACAGTCCCAGAGTGTTTTCTAGGCTGTAATGTATACAGGAGCAGGTTGCCAGGTCTTTCTACTGCAGAACCACTGGGTGGGTTTGAACCACTATTTCATTCTTTGTTTAGAGATGATCTGATCTCTAAAGTAATTGGTAGTTTCTTCGTTTTTTATTTTTTAATTTCAATGCAATAATGTAGAAATTTAAGTACACCTTCTCCTCACTTATCGACATGGTTAGGTTCCAAAGACCAGGTTGTTATGCAAAATCAGTGTTATGTGGAAATGGAGAATGACCATATCAGATCACAAAATGGAGGAAGACTACATCATTATGTAACTGCCAAATTGCATCATTACATAACTGTGAAATTACCTCATTACAAAACTGCTGAATTACATCATTAATTAACTGTCAAGTTACATCATTATATAACTGCTGTCATAGATTGAATTATGTCCCCCCAAATATGTATGTGTCAGTTTGGCTGGGCCATGATTCCTAGTACTGTGTGATTTTCCTATATGTTGTAAATCCTGCCACTATGATGTTAATCAGGGAGGATGGATGGCAGTTGTGTTAGTAAGGCAGGACTCAATTTACAAGACTGGATTGTGTCCTGAGGCAATCTCTTGAGATATAAAAGACAGAAGTGAGCAGTGAGACAGGGGGACCTCATACCATCAAGAAAGCAGCGCTGGCAGCAGAGTGTGTCCTTTGGACCGGGGTCCCTGCACAGAGAAGCTCCTAGTCAGGGGGGAACACCGAAGAGAAGAAGGCTGGCAGAGAGAGAAAGCCTTCCCCTGGTGCTGACACCCTGAATTTGGACTTTTAGCCTATTTTACTGTGAAGAAATAAATTTCTCTTTGTTAAAACCATCCACTTGTGGTATTTCTGTTATAGCAGCACTAGATGACTAAGACAGCTGCCAAGTTACATCATTACATAACTGCCAAACTACTGAAAGTCATGGCCCAGCCAAGTGGACACATAACCTCAAAGCCACTGTTAGTCTTGCCTCGCACCTAGGCGATTGTCACTGCCAGACATACGTTGTTACTGCACAAAATAGTTGGATAGTAGAGTTTTTGCTATTGTCCTAAATCTGAAATATCTGATAACGAGACAGTCGGTAAGTAAGGAGAAGGTGTAGTTTGTTCCAAGAATTAATAAGAGCACTTTACTTATAGTTTTATCTTTTTCATATTTATATTTTTAACCTTTTTATTGTAATCCAAGTGCATAAAATCATTGCTTGGCAGTCATTTGGATTTGATTGAAATGTGAAATATGCAGATTGGGAAAAGGTTGAATTATGAAATACATTTATCACATTTTCCCTTTAGCATGACAATAAATTTCTCCATTGGGTGAAACCAGCCATGTAACTATCTGCTTCCTGTAAGTGGAAAGATATCATAAAACCTAATCTATTTTGTGAAATGGTCTTGCATGAGACTAAAGTAAGCAACAAACCAAAACCAACAAAATACCTAAGCATCCGGCATTCAAGCTCAATCAAAAAGAAAACATTGTAGACAACTATGATCTGTATCAAAAGCATATTTCTGCAGCAAGTCTCTATTTCTTGGGGTTCTATTTTTTCCATTTCTCTTCACTGTAACAGTGCACAAGTTGTAGCCATATATTCTTAGCCACTTTGACAATGGAGAAGCTAATGAATAAAAAGGTCGACTACCTTACTGAAGGTCACTTTAGCAGCATCCCAGCCAGGAAGAGAACTGGGCTCCCTCCCTCCTACCCCAGGTGATTGTTTGAGAATCAATTTGTGCAACCTATTCTTCCTATGGCTGATCAGATCATGATCACATTTCAGCCTAAGACACTATAAGTGATGCTTTCAGTTTATAAGTTCCCTGTCCAGAGAAATCAACTAAAGAAGAACAGTTCAGAGACCAGACTGAAGACTCTTAACAGTTGACATATTGACCAAATCATGAGTCAGGTATCAGAAATTAAAGTTTATAGGAATATTTCATCCCAATAACAATCTGTAATATGATAGATAGTTCTGTTAATATAAATGACAACCAGAATATTGAGTCAAGTGCTCACAAGTGTTAGAAACAAAATCGAAACTTGGGTTTGATTCCAAAAGCTGTTTGGGCAATTAGACTGCATCCCCTTGAAGGCTCTGGGAGATAGCAAAATACATACTTCAGAACAGTCTTGCATTAGGTCAAATTTGCACACCTATTGACTGGCTACTATTTCAAATGTCTGTAGTTCTTTGCCTGAGGGCTTTGCCTTCCTGAAGGAGCATATTTTGACTAAGGCAAGTGGGAAGTGCCAGGGTATTAATATACCCAGGAACAACCCAACGGTAGTTGGTGGATAAGTACCCCAGCTTTCTCACTCTTTCAGAGGGGGTGGGAGATTAGTTGTGGTGTGTATTATACTAGTGAATACTGCATTTGCAGCCTCATAAAGAACCATGGTCACCCAGTGGTTAAGTGCTACGGCTGCTAATCAAAAGGTCAGCAGTTCGAATCTACCAGCTGCTCCTTAGAAACCCTATGAAGCAGTTCTACTCTGTCCTATAGGGTCACTATGAGTTGGGATCAACTTGACGGCAATGAGTTTGGCTTGGTTTTGGTTTAAGGTAGCTGCTACTGCAGTCTACATGGAGAAGTTAAAAATTCCTGGCCAGAAATCAAGTGTAAGTCAATGCTTTGATATCAATCATTTTCACAACACCTTAAGGTCTTGTGCTAGGAAAAGTTATTGAAAAGGTAAAGTCTGAGCTGATTCTACAAGAAAGGTGCAATGGTTAAATTTGTACTGTTGGAGAATAAGATTGCAAGCCAGGGTAGGTGAGAGAAAATAAAGAGACAAGTTTTTGAGATTTGAATAAGCATTTTCCTGAGAAGGGTTACCTGGTTGGAGACAACAGCCTGACTTGGGAAGTTCTGAGAGAGGAGGGTGAATAGGTAAGAAAGAGTCAAGGAATCAAAAGTTAAATGAAAGATTTTGGATTTAATCTAATAGACCTTACATAACTGCTAAAGGTTCTTGATTCAGGAAACTATACAAAGAAGACTGTGCTTTATGATTAATCCAACATCTTTGTCTTAGTTATTTAGTGCTGCTGTAACAGAAATACCCCAAGAGTATGGCTTTAACAAACAGAAATTTATTCTTTCACAGTGCAGGAGGCTAGAAGTTTAAATTCAGGGTGCCAGCTCCTGGGGAAGACTTTCTCTGTCTATCAGTTCTGGGGGAAGGTCCTGTCATCAATCTTTCCCTGGTCTAGATACTTCTCAGCACAGGGACCCTGGGTCCAAAGGACACTCTCCAGTCCTGATGCTTTTTTCTTGGTGGTATGAGGTCCCTTTCCTCTCTGCTCTGTTTTCTCTTTTATGTCTCAAAAGAGATTGACTCAAGATACAATTTAATCTTGTAGATTGAGTTCTGCCTCATTAACATAACAGCCTCTAATCCTGACTCATTAACATCATAGAGGTTAATATTTACAACACAGAGGATAATCACATCAGATCATAGAATGGGGGATAACCAAACAATACTGGGAATCATGGCTTAGCCAAGTTGACACATATTTTGGGGGACACAATTTAATTCATGACAATATTTTCAGAGAAAAATGGACCCATACTCAAACTATATCTATAATATATATTCAAGAATCTGATATGGTATTTTTAAAGAATTAAAAGAAAACACAAATACAACAAAAATTTGAAAATCTGCCTACATAATGACTTACTGATTCTTAATATATGCAAACACTCTTTGAAATGAGATAATTTATGTTATTATTGGAGGGTGAATATATAATCTAGTCATGGAAACTGCACTTATTCTTAAACCATGCTGTCCCACCACTTTGGATGGCTTTCAAGAAAGGTCTTCATATACAACAAGATGATCCTCAAAAAGAATGAAGAAAGTAAAGTAGTTATTCTTCTGTAGATGGTGCCAGCAGTATACCAGATTCTGGAAATCAGTATAAATAAAATTCATTTTTAAAAAGGGGCAAAACCAAGTGTTTGTAAAGTTTCATGATTAAAAATAAAATCCAAACATAAATCAAAAATGGCGCTCTAGGCAGAAGCACCATGCCTTCCCTCCACAGCAAAGATCCAAAAAACAAGCCAAACAGAGAAAACAGCAATCCTGAAACCCTAAAACATCAAATGAAGAGATAAAGAACTCTGCCAAGCAGCAAATGGAGTGAGAAAACTGACAGAGAATGGAGAGTGAGGAGAGATTCATGCAGAGGTCCCCTATCAGCTAACACAGCACAGATCCACCATCTTGGACTCCTATCAGAGACCAGCAAATAGGGGGTATGAGAAAGCAGCTTCATGGAGCTTCCAGCAGGAGACAAAACAACCAGTAATTTGCATATATGCTTTCCAACCCCCACCCTTCACCCCCAGTCGGCCTCCTCTGCTTCCCGCAGCCACAGTCTCTTGTTCAGGAAGCAACGGCTGCTTGGATTCCACCCTCCCGCACTGGCTGGCTCCCTGAGTGCAATTTGTTAGCTGCTGGTGTTGTTTTTTCTGCATCTTTGATTTCTTCCTTAACTCGCCACCTCCCCCTCCTTTCACTGAAATACTGGGCTCTGTGCACCATGTTTGCTTCTTCCTAAGGGGCTGCAGAGCTCTGTTCGAGTGTGGAACTGCTTCCCAGTCTGGGCTGCCATGCTGGGGGATCCCAAGGCTTTTGTTTGTTTGTTCATTTTGAATTGTTTGTTTGTTTTCTTTTCCTTTTCTCAAGATGGCAGCCCATTCTGGCCAGGTGATGCCCTGAGGCTTGGGACACACCCCCTCAGCTTGCCCAGAAGTGCAGAGAAATCCCTGAGGGCATTTCTTTATTCATGGTTTTCTTTTTTTTTTTTCTTTCTGTTTTTTGGGGGGCTTTTCTTGTTCTTTTTTTTTCAATTTTTTTTTTCTTTTCCCTCTTTTTCCATTTTTGTCTTTCTTCATTACTCTTTTTCTTGTCTCTCTATACCTTCCTTCTCTTCTTGTTCCCTGAATACCTGGCTGTGAATACCTCTGTGCCTTCCAGCCAAGCTGTACTGCAACACCTGGGAACAACTTCCCCAGATCTCATAGCTGTACTGGTGGGACCCCTGGGAGCTTTGCTATTCTTTTTTCTTTCTAATGTTTATTTTTCATTCTTTTCTTTTTTTTTCTTCTTCTTCCCCTTTTTGTTTTTCTCCATTTCATAGTCTCTCATCTCTCCACTCCAATGGCAAGCTCCCCAAGCACTCTTTTTTGTTTGTTTGTAAGTTTCTGGCTCCTGTTTCTCTCTCCTCTCTCCCATACCCAGCTTAGCTCCACACAAAACAATCTCCCCCCTACACCCTGACTACCTGCATCATGTGCTTAACATCACACTACCAAGCAGCACAGGTACAGCCAACTGGAACCTGCCCTGCACTGATTACCGACCCACCCTGGTGGCTGTACTCAGTGCCACAAACTACCCATCCCAGCAAATCCTTTTCAGCTAGAACTTCCCTGCTGTACCATATCTGAGTGACTGACACTGCAAGTTGGAGAAGGAGGCAAAAAGTATCATGCCCAAAGACAAGCAAACAACAAGGAACACACAACTCGCCTGCTCAGAAATAGCCAAAAAAAAAAAGATGAAATAAACAAATCTACAACCAATAAATGAAAAAATAACTACTGAATACCCCAAATACAGCAGACAATATCATAACATTTACAAAAACAGGACAGGATGGTTCCAGTAGGCATCCAAAATAAAACACCAGATGACTTTCCAGTGGAGGAAAAGGCACTAGAACTATCTGACAGAGAATTCAAATCTCTAATACTAAGAATTATCCAAAAGTTGAAGCAAAAAGCAGACAAAAATGAGGAACAAATAGACAAACTCATGGAAAAGGCAGAGAAATTCATGGAAAATACAGACAAAAAAATGGAAGAATTCAGGAAAATACTGCAGGAACAAAATGCCAAAATAAATTCACAACTAGAAATTATACAAAAACAACAATTAGAAATCCAAAAGATAAACAAGTTTTCAGAAATCGACAGTGTCATAGAAGGGCTGAGGAGCAGCTTTGAAACGGTGGAAGACAGGATCAGTGGAATTGAAGAGAAACACTTCGATACAACTCTGAGGAAAACTCAGAAAAAATAACAAAGTAAAATGAAGAGACCCTGAAAGGTATGTGGGATACAATCAAAAGCAAAAATTTTCTAGTGATCGGAATTCCAGAACTGGGAGAGAGAAAAGAAAACGCAGACAGGATCATTGAACAACTGCTGAGAGAAAACTTCCCCAACATCATGAAAGATGAAAAACTGGCTATCCAAGAAACACAAGATCCCCATATAAGATAGACCACAAAAGAAAATCACCAAGGCATATCATAATCACACTAGCAAAAAACAAAGACAAAGAATCCTGAGAGCAGCTTCTGAAAAACAAGAAGTCACATACAGAGAAGAAACAATAAAACTAAGCTCAGGTTATTCGGCAGAAACCGTGCAGGCAAGAAAGCAATGGGATGACCTATATAAAACCTTGAAAGAAAAAAATTGCCAGCCAAGAATAATATATCTGCAAAACTCTTGTTCGAATATGATTGTGAAATTAGGCCATTTCCAGACAAACAGAAATTAAGGGAATATGTAAAAACCAAGCAAAACTTACAAGAATTATTAAAGGCAGTTCTTCAACCTGAGAACAAACAACTTCAGATCCCAGGCTGAATGTAGGATGCAGAGTCATACCAGCCAGATACCAATCTAGGAAATAAACTCTCGAGGACTATCCAAAACCAAAAGAAATACAACAGGGAATCAGAGCAGTTAATCAGTAAACGACAACAACATCAAAACAATAAAAGAGGGAATAAATGTCATAGGTGTAGAACCTTCTAATGGAGAGGAAGGCAAGGCAATACCAAGTAATGGTAGACAGCTTCAAACTTAGAAAGATACGGGTAAAATTCATTGTAACCACAAAGAAAGTTAACAAGCATACTCATAAAAATAAAGAGGAAAAACATAAAGTCTCAGCAAAAACAAAACCTACAAAAACAAAAAATGAAAAAAAAATCCACAAACAAAAGTAATTCAGCACAGGAGAGTAAGAACAAAGAAAACTTCAGCACCACAAAAAAAGCAGTACAAAATGACAGCAACAAACTCACATCTATCAATAATTACACTGAATGTAAATTGACTCAATGCACCCATAAAGAGATGGAGAGTGACAGAATGGATAAGAAAACAGGATCCATAAATATACTACCTACAAGAGACACACCTTAGAAACAATGACGTAAATTTATTAAAAGTCAAGTGTTGGAAAAAATATATCAAGCTAAAAACTACCAGAAAAGAGCAGAAGTGGCAATACTAATCTCAGATAAAATAGACTTCAAAACAAAATCCACCAAAAAGACAAAGGAGGACACTATATAATGATTAAGGGGACAATCCATCATAAAGACATAACCATAATCAACATCTACGCACCCAATGGCAAGGCTCCAAAATACATAAAACAAACTCTAAAAACACTGAAAAGAGAAATTGACAGTTCCACAATAATAACAGGAGACTTCAACACACCACTCTCAATAAAGAACAGAACAACTGAGAAGAAACTCAGCAAAGATACAGAAGACCTAAAGGAAACAATCAGCCAACTTGACCTCATAGATGTATATAGAACAGTCCATCCAACAGCTGCCAAATACACATTCTTTTCCAATGCACATGGAACATTCTTCAGAATACACCACATCTTAGGTCACAGAGCAATCCTCAACAAGATCCAAAACGTTGAGATGATTAAAAGTATCTTCTCTGACCACAAGGCCATCAAGGTAGAAATTAACACTAGAAAGAGCAAGGAAAAAACATCAATTACATGGAAACTGAATAATACCCTGCTTACACATCACTGGGTAATAGAAGAAAACAGAGGTGGAATAAAAAAATTCCTAGAATCAAATGAGAATGAAAACACATCATACCAAAACATTTGGGACACAGCAAAGGCAGTCCTCAGAGGACAATTTATAGCAATAGATGCACACATCAAAAAAAAAGAAAGGGACAAAATCAAAACATTAACTACAGAACTCAAACAAATAGAAAGAGAACAGCAAAAAAAAAAGCCAACAACCACCGGAAGAAAGGAAAGAGTAAAGATCAGAGCAGAAATAAATGAAATAGAGAACAGAAAAACAATAGAAAGAATCAACAAAACCACAAGTTGGTTCTTTGAAAGAATCAACAAAATCGACAAACCACTGGCCAGACTGACAAAAGAAAAACAGGAGAGGATACAAATAACCCAAATAAGAAATGAAATGGGTGACATTACAACAGACCTAACTGAAATAAAAAGGATTATAACAGAATATTATGAAAAACTATACTCCAACAAATTTGAAAACCTGGAGGAAATGGATAAATTTCTAGAAACACACTACCTACCCAAACTACAACAAAGTGATGTTAAAAATCTGAACAAACCCATAACAAGAGAAGAGATTGAAAAGGTAATAAAAAAACTCCCAACAAAAAGAAAACCCTGGCCCAGATGGCTTCACTGGAGAACTCTACAAAACATTCACAGAAGAGCTTGTACCAGTTCTACTCAAGCTATTTCAGAGCATAGAAAAGGAAGCAACACTTCTGAATTCATTCTATGAAGCCAGCATAGCGCTGATACCAAAACCAGGCAGACACCACAAAAAAAGAAAATTACAGACTCATATCACTCATGAATATAGATGCAAAAATTCTCAACAAAATTCTAGCCAATAGAATTCAGCATCATATCAAAAAAATAATACACCACGACCAATTAGGATTCTTACCAGGTATCCAAGGATGGTTCAACATTAGAAAATCAATCAACATAATCCACCACATAAATAAAAGGAAAGAAAAGAATCACATGATAATCTCAACTGACACAGATAAGGTGTTCAACAAAGTTCAACACCCATTCCTGATAAAAACTCTCAATAAAATAAGTATAGAGGGGAAATTCCTAACATAATAAAGGGCATCTATACAAAACCAACTGCCAACGTCATTCTTAATGGAGAGAGGCTGAAAACATTCCCCTTGAGAACAGGAACAAGACATGGATACCCTTTATCCACCTCTCCTATTTAATGTTGTGCTGGAAGTTCTAGCTAGAGCAATAAGGCAAGAAAAAGAAATAAAGGGCATCCAAACTGGTAATTAAGAAGTTAAACTGTCCCTGTTTGTGGATGATATGATACCATACATAGAAAACCCTAAAGACTCCATGAGAAAACTACTAGAACTAATGGAAAGATTCAACAGAGTAGCAGGATAAAAGATAAACATACAAATATCAGTTGGCTTCCTATACACCAATAAGGAGAATGATGAAAAGGAAATCAGGAAAACAATACATTTATAATAGCTCCTAAAAAAATAAAATACTTAGGAATAAATCTAACCAGGGATGTAAAAGACCTATACAAGGAAAACTACAAAACACTACTGCAAGAAACCCAAAGGGATTTACATAAATGGAAAAACATACCATGCTCATGGATAGGTAGACTCAACATTGTGAAACTGACAATTCTACCCAAAGCAATTTACAAATACAACGCAATCCCGATCCAAATACCAACAATATTCTTCAAAGAGATGGAAAAACTAATCATTAACTATATACGGAAAGGGAAGAAACCCCTAAGTAAAGCACTACTGAAGAAGAAGAATAAAGTTGGAGGACTCACACTACCTGTCCTCAGAACCTACTATACAGCTACGGTAGTCAAAACAGCCTGGTACCAGTACAACAATAGATACATTGACCAATGGAACAGAATTGAGAACCCAGATGTAAATCCATCCACCCACAGTCACCTGATCTTCGACAAGGGCCCAAAGTCCAACAAATGGGGAAAAGACAGTCTTTTTAACAAATGGTGCTGGCCAAATTGGATATCCATCTGTAAAAAAATGAAACAGGACCCATACCTCACGCCGTATACAAACACTAATTCAAAATGGATCAAAGACCTAAATATAAAGCCAAAAACTATAAAGTTCACAGAGTAAAAAATAGGACCAACACTACAGGCCTTAATACATGGCATTAACAGGATACAAACCATAACCATCAACACACAAACTCCAGAAGATAAGATAGATAACTGGGATCTTCTAAAAATCAAACACCTATGCTCTTCAAAAGACTTCACCAAAAAAGTAGAAAGAGAACCTACATAATGGGAAAAAATTTTTGGATAGTACAAGTCAGACAAAGGTCTAATCTCCATGATCTACAAGAAAATCCAACACCTCTACAACAAAAGACAAATAATCCTATTAAAAAATGGGCAAAGGAAATGAACAGACACTTCACCAAAGAAGACATTCAAGCGGCCAACAGACACATGAGGAAATGCTCGCGATCACTAGCCATTAGAGAGATGCAAATTAAAACCACACTGATATACCATCTCACCTCAGCATTACTGGTACAAATCAAAAACACTGGAAATAACAAACGTTGGAGGGGCTGCAGGGAGATCGGAACTCTTACGCACTGCTGGTGGGAATGCAAAATGATACAATCATTTTGGAAGATGATATGGCACTTCTTTAGAAAGCTAGAAATAGAAATACCATATGATCCAGCAATCCCACTCCTAAGAATATATCCTAGAGAAATGAGAGTGGTCACACGAATAGACATATGCTCACCTATGTTCATGGGAGCATTGTTCACAATAGCAAAACAATGGAAACAACCTAGTTGCCCATCAACAGATGAATGAATAAACAATCTATGGTACATACACACATTGGAGTACTATGCAATGAGAAGGAACAATGATGAATCTGTGAAGCATCTCATAACATGGATGAAACTGGAGGACTTTATGCTGAGTGAAATAAGTCAATCACAAAAGGACAAATATTGTATGAGACCTCTAATTGTAGAAACCCATGAAAAATTTACACACAAAAAATAATAATCTTTGTTGGTTACCAGGGATAGGAGGGGTGGGGGGAAATACTAAATAGGCAATAGATAAGTCGTTTCTTGGGTGAAGGGTGAGACAATACATAATACTGGGGAAACCAGCACAACTTGTATAGGGAAAGTCATGGAAGCCTGATAGACACATCCAAACTCCCTGAGGGACTGAATTGCTGGGAGGAGGGCTGTGGGGACCATGGTCTCAGGGAACATCTAGCTCAATTGGCATAACACAGTTTATAAAGACACTGTTCTACCTTCTACCTTGGTGAGTAGAGTCTGGCGTCTTAAAAGCCTGTAGGCAGCCATACTCCACTGGTCTCAACACTTCAGGAGCAAGGGAGAATGAAGAGAACAGGATACAAGGAAAAGAATAGTCCAGAGGACTAATGGACCACAGCTACCAAGGCCTCCACCAGACTGAGTACAGTACAGCTAGATGGTGCCCGGTACCACCACTGACTGCTCTGACCAGGATCACAACAGAGGGTTATGGATAGAGCTGGAGAAGGATGCAGAACAAAATTCTGACTCACACAAAAAAGACCAGATTTACTGGCCTAAAGGAGACTGGAGAAACCCTGAGAGTATGGCCCCCAGACACCCTTTAAGCTTAGTGGTGAAGTCACTTCCGAGGTTCACTGTTCAGCCCCATAAAACAAAACTGGACTAAGGAGGCACAGCAGTCCCGGGACAAAGTTTAGAAGGCTGAAAGGGACAGGAAAGCTGGTGATAGGGATCCCAAGTTTGAGAAAGGACAGTGTTGATGTGTACTGAGGTTGTTAACCATTATCATACGGCAACATGTGTACTAACTGTTTAATAAGAAACTATTTTGTTCTGTAAACTCTCATCTGAAGTGAGAATAGCAGCACAATTGGAAGGGCATAGTCGATGTCACTGAACTGTGCATGTAGAAATTTTTGAAATGGTGTATCTTTGGCTATGTATATTTTCACCAAAAAAAAAAAAAAAGTCATGAAGGGAGAGGGTTGACATGTCGTGGGGATGTTAACCAATGTTGTAAAACAATACGTGTACTACCATTTAATGAGAAACTATTTGTTCTGTAAGCCTTCACCTGAAGTACAATAAAAAATTAAAATAAAATTTAAAAAAATTATCATCAATCACTGTGTCTGCCAAAAAAAAAAAAGAATCCAATAATTGAATAGATGTTTATAGTAGAGCTATAAAAAATTTACAGAGGTATTGGATAAACTTCAATAATTCTATTATTCATTACTATAATTTCATTTTGCCGTCCTTTTCTTCCTATTATTTAACTATTCCTGAAAATATACACAGTTCATTTAAAAACTTTTTATGTTGATACGAGATGTTAAAGCAATATACTAAACAGTGCTACTGACTCTAAAATTTATCTGCCTTTGTTGCTATATGACATCTAATATTTTCCATTTTAAGTTTTTTTTTTTGTTTTAAAAAGTAGGTAAAACAACTACAATGGTATTTTAATGACATTTTTAATGAGCAAATGAGTTCTACTTCTAGATGTTAATTCAGGGTCCTCAGTCTATTGCATGTACTTTTTATTTTGGACACAAATTCCTTTGCTTTAGGCCAGTTCCTGTGGAGTGGTGTTAGTAATCTGATACTATAGTTTTATTCCCTGTTTTTGATGATACTCACTGCAATGAATGAATGCACAACTGCCATAAAAATATAATGAATTACATATATATAACTGAACATATGAGCTAAATATTGGGAAAATCACAGGCAAAGCATCCTGCTTAATGGTGTCTCAAACAGACAACTGCATGAGGCCAAAACACTTTCTACGTCTTTAAACGTATCAGAAAGAGAGAGGATAATGAAAATTTGAAAATAAATTTAGTTTCATTGGAGTGAATTGTTGCTCTTTAAATTAGACACCATATTTTTTTTTTTTTTTCATTAGGAACGGCTGCTTCTCAGTTAAAAAATAATTGTTGGCAGATGAGGGCACATCTTTGCTCCAAAAACTTAGTGACCTCCAACTTATTCTCTAAATAAGACTAGCCATAAAGCACATCAACTGCCACAGACACTGTGAGCAACACTGGATTTACTAGCTCTTTATAACCAATAGGCAGGGAATTTTATACCACCGTATGGATCTGCAGCAAAGTCCTCTCTTGTTCTGAGTCCTTATCAAAAAGCCTTTCTTCTTACCTAATAAATTGATGAGAGATTCATACCCAGATGTCAAAAATATTGCCTCCAAAATTCAAAGAGGCCCACCAAGCATTGTGCTTTCTTCACTCAATCAATCTTGTTTCCCTTCTAATTTCAAATTTTACATTATTTGATAAGTTAATTTCCATTGAATTTTATTTAATTTTGGGGGGGATGGTAGGGAGATACCACACTACGTCCTGAGATGAAATATTGCTCCTTATAAGTAAGTGACCACATGCTTTCTTTTCAGCTACGCAAGACAGAGTGAAAGGCAGCACTATCAATAACATCGGGACCAATCCACTGCCAATCCAGTGAGCCTATAGGACAGAGTAGAACTGTCCCATAGGGTTTCCTAGGCTATAACCTTTACGGAAGCAGACTGCCACATCTTTCTCCTGAAAACATTAGTACAGTGGACATAAAATGGGACTGGACAAGGTGAACTAGCCTGTAATGGTCACTCTATGTAAGCCATGATCCTGACTTACAGGACTTTGTTTTGAATTTCTTTTTGTTTCGGATCATTCACTAGAGTTTAGAATGAGTATGTTAAAATATTGTCTGGTTGATGTCATTCTGATATATTTTGACATTAGTAAGTGTTTTTAGTTTTCTAACTGTTTCACATCATAAGCAGTGGTCAGTTTTGCCTGAAATAATAAGATACTTATTTTTAATAATAATTGAATGGGACACTATTCCCTTGATTCTTTGGTTGCACCAGAAATGTGATAAATCCAGAACTGTAGTGAGACTAAGAATTCTTCCAACCTTACCTAGTAACCTTCATGTTAATGATGTGCCAATGCTTCTGTATGTACTGGTCTTTTGCTTGCCTCCCACTTTTACCCTTCATCAATTCTTTCAGCTCTCCTGCTACATGAACACACTGTAGCATTTTGATGGTATTATAAGTGACCTCCGTATATTTCCCTAGTATTTTAGGAACCATTTCATTGAAATTCAGACCAAAAATGAATGCAATTTACTTTTGCTTAATAATAAAGGATCATCTGGCTTCAGCTGGGTTCCTGTGACAGAGCTTAATAAAACATTTGATGAAATCCTGATGAAGACACACAAAGCATGATATTTGGGAAACATCAAGTGTGATTTGGGTTTTTATATAATTCTAACCCTAATGTCCCTTGTGCTGAATGAAATAATCAGTTTAAATGTATGTACACTAATGATGTGTTTGTCATGAAAACAGAGCATATAATTCCTTCATCAGTGTGACAGGGAAGGACGATTGATTTAATTCACTGCTTATTTCTAAATATTTTTGTGATGGAATGCTTTTGAGAGCTCTGATATTTTTGAAATGATCTTTTGTGTTTAATTTGTATAGTCCCTGGATGATAGGCAAGGTTTTACCCTTGGTGGCTTTGTTTTTCTTTATTTTCAATTTGAGAAGCTTAAAAGAAAAATAGATAATTGGAAGTACAGCGATGAAGCCAGTGTGTTTTCGAAAAGGTAGTAACCTCATTGCTTACATGCCCCTTACAAAACTTGGTTTCTTTTTAGTAATGGAATCATTTACTGCTGGGTTTTTAGTTAGAAAGAGTATTCTTGTGCATATCTTTGCTTCCATTCAACTAGGTTAAAAAGAAATGAGAGTTTCTGCGTGTGTGTGTGTGTGTGTGTGTGTGTGTGTGTGACTTTATGTGTGAGTGAAGAGGTGTCTATGAGACAGTAAGTTTGTGTGAATGAGTGGGTGGGGGGAATGGCTACACAGTAAACCTGTCTTGAGCAAGTCAATTATTCTCTTTCGCACAAGTTTCCTCATCTGTGAAAAGGGGAGTTTTATGAGAACTAAATATATGTATGAGATTGATTATGATTAATGTTGAGTCTGCTCATGACCATAGCATCCAGGCACACAATTGCAGCAGAGTCCACTTTCCATATTGAGTACTTGGAATGTTGCTTTAGAATACTGTTATTATTTTGTTTATCTAGCATTAAAAAACAGAAACAAAAACAAAACATGTACTTTATCCAGGATTTATAAGTGATAATATGGAAAATTGTGGCTTGGGAGAAGGGAGGACACAGAATTAGAGGTTCTTTTATAATGAGTCTCGGGACTCGGAGATGAAGAGAGGAAAACAGGACCCTACAGAAGAAAGAGTGTCAAGGGTAATGTCACTGTTATAAGCACAGACTCAAAGAAGGCGGTTTACTGTGGACTATTCAGACACATCCTCTTGGACCTAGGGATTATTGTGAGCTGGAGGGAAAATCAGAAATGTATATCAGTCTTTAATTAAGATTTTATTTGCTTCCTTAAACAGCATCTTACCCATAAGGCAACCAAAGACCACAACAAGTATACAGCCTCTATAAAGAATTTCAACAATAAAAAATGTCTTTACCCTTTCTGATTAATTTGAATAAAATATCTCATTATTGCACAGAAAAATAAAAGAAGTCAATAATGAGAATTTTTATTTTCTTATTTCATTCCACCACCTCTCTCCCCCCTTATCAAAAAGTAGGCTTTATAAAAGGTCTAAAAATTAGGTTATGTTGATAGATATTATATTAATATAAACATGAATTTATAAGGGAAAGAGAGAGCTATGATATCCACACTATGCTTCTGCTGTCTCCAATGAAAAAGTGTTGTTTTTTTTTTAACTGATTGTATTAGAACCAGAATATCCCAAACCTAATTAAAAGCATTTTGACTCATTTGTCTTTACTTCCTTCCCTTCTGTTCGCACCCAGGTTCCCTGGCTTTCTGTCTGGCAACAAAAACCAGTATAGACATTCTTTCCTCATTTTGTCAATCACATTCCTACAATTAATTTAAGTTATGAAAGTTTTGCAACTATTATCAGTATCATTGCCTTCAGAATTATGAAATCAGAAAGCAGCAGTCAACTAATTATTAGAGCTTCAAAAGCTACAATGATGATAATCCCAGTTGCTAATTTTGATTCCTTTTATTTAAAGAACTCTTCCTGTGTCCAGATTTAAGACTAAAAATTAATTATTCACATCTGATATAGGAAGGTGGAATAAGCACTCTGAGTATTATTTAATTGTATTTAATTTGAAAGCTTTTTACTGGTTTTGAATTATTACCTTTTTATAATATTTTGAAGCAAAAATGGTTAAAAGAGTGAACGTACTCGAGTCCTCTCCTTTCCTTCCTCCCTTCTTTCCTCCCTCTTTCCCTCTCTCCTTCCCTCCTTCCCTTCCTTTCTTCCTTTTTTAGTGTCATCATTAAAAGCAGAGGGCAAATTCCATATACGTAAAGGCTATCTGGGAAATTTTCAGTTTCTGATCTGGCATGTAAAGAGATGAGAAGTCATCCTTCCCATGCTGACAAGAAAGAAGCTGAAAAACTGAAATCAGCAACTCTTTTTAGATCCATCAGAGAATTGAGGTCACAGAACAAACCACCATATTGAAAACTGGAGAGACAGACAGGTTGATAAAGAGAATCATCACTTACTGGGGATGAAATCGACCACCATCAGTGCCAGACCCAGAATCTACTAGGAATACTTAAAGGATAATTGACTAATTGCTGAAGACGGAAGTGAAGTGGCTTGAGAGAGAAAAACTCCTGGAGGCCTAGCTTTGGGGAGAAGCCCATTTTCAGAAGTTTTACCTACCAAGAGCCCCCACCAGGTTTTCACTGAGAAGCTCAAAGAAAAATCCACCCTCATGCTTCTGGCTCGGGGTAGGGGAGGGGAAGTAACCATTTTGAAAGAATCTTCTCCTCTCCTTGGTAATGGCTTGGTCTCTAGGGAAACTACTTTACTAGAGCCTAATCAGTCTGAAGAGCCCTGGTGGCACAGTTGTTAAGAGCTCAGCTGTTAACCAAAAAGGTCGACAGTTAGAATCCATCAGCCACTCCTTGGGAACTCTACGGGGCAGCGCTACTCTGTCATTATAGGGTCACTATGAGTCAGAACCAACTTAATGGCAACAGGTTTGTTTTTTGGTATTTTAACAGTCTGAGTTTTATCAGAAGCTAACCAACAGGTGAAAGGGAAATAACGGGCTTTAGCCTCTTCTCACTTTCCCTGTGGAGGAAGAGAATTACCAAACTCCAGCTGCATTCTAGCCTTTGACATGAAGGAAGGCAGAAATCCAACTGTGCTGCCCCCTCTAGCTTTAGACACAGGAGAAAGGAAACATCCAGCCCCAACCTCCTCTAGCCTTCCTGTTTCACTTAGAGGGTGAGGAAGAGAAGCTGAGAAGCATTTACATTGTGAAGGTCCCAACCCAGAGGTACAGGCTCACTAAAACACTGAAACCTACTGGTAACACTATAGAATGCTGCCCTCCCCTGATACATTAACATCACATCCTCATCAACAGAGCTTCACAGGGGATTAAAACTGAAACAGCCTCAGTTCTCCTTATATGATATATCATGTCCAGCTTTCAAAAATTCTAAGGCATTCTAAAAAGCAAAAAGGAAAAGAAAACAAACAAACAAACAAACAAACAAAACACGGCCTAAAGAGACAGAGTAAGCATTAGACATATCAGACCCAAAAATTATTGAATTACCAGACTAGGAATTTAAAATGACTATGATTAATACGGGGCAGTTCTACTCTGTCCTATAAGGTAGTTATGAGTCAGAATCAACTCTACGGCAATAGTTTTTTGTTTTTTTTTTTTTTTGAGGATTAATATGGAAACCCTGGCGGCATAGTGGTCAAGAGCTGTGGCTGCTAACCAAAAGATTGGCTGTTCAAATCCACCAGGTGCTCCTTGGAAACCCTATGTACTATAGGGTTGCTATGAGTCAGGATCAACTCAACGGCAACTGGTTGGGTTTTTTTGGGTTTGTGATTAATATGACAAGGCCTCTAATGGAAAATATGGACAACATGCAAAGACAGACAGGTAATATAAGCAGAGAGACTGAAACTCTAAGAAATAATCAAAAGTAAATGTTAGAAATCGAAAACTCTGTAACAGAAATGAAGAATGCCTTTGATAGCCTCATTAGTAAACTGGATACAGCAACAGAATGGATCAATGAACTTTAATATATGTCAATAAAACAATTCCAAACTGAAAAGTAATTAAAAAAAAAAAAAGACTGAAAAGAAAAATGGAACAGATTATCCAAGAACTGGGATATAATTGTAAAAGGTTTAAAGTAGTTTTAATGAGAATACCAGAAGGAGAAGAAAGGAACAGAAGACAAATTTGAAGTAACAATGGCTGAGAAATTTTCAAAATTACTGACAGACACCAAGCCATAGATCCAGGCAACTCAGGGAACACCAAGAAGAATTTATACCAAAAAATCTACAGCAAGGCATACCATATTCAAACTGCAGAGAACCAAAAACAAACAGAACATCTTGAAAAAAGCCTAGAGGGGAGGAGGGAGAAAAAAGGAGGGGGAGGGAAGGCAGGGAGGGGGAAATGCCTTACCTACAAAGGAACAAAGCTAAGATTTTATTGTCCTTCTTTTGAGAAACCATGCAAGCAATAAGAGAGTGAAGTGAAATATTTAAAGTACTGAAACAAAACAAAACAACTTATAATTCTGTACCCAGTGAAATTACCCTTCAAAAATGAAGGAAAAATAAAGACATTCCCAAGCAAACAAAAATGAGGGAATGTGTTGCAACTAGACCTACCATGCAGACTTTCGTCCACAAATTTATTTTTTTAACTCTTACATTTAGATCTCAAATCAAATTTGGGTTAATTATTTGTGTGTTTGGATGTAAATGTCAATGGTTATTTTATATTATTTTTTTCTTTCGAATTCCCAGTCATTCCAGCACAAGATTTTGAAATAATTTCACCTCACACACACCTATTCTATGAACCTTGAAACATTTGTTGAAATCATTGATCATAGAAGTGTGTGTCTATTTCAGTATTCTCTATTCTATTCTATTAATGTAGCTATCTATTTATATGCCAAAATCACATTGCCTTGGTTATTTTAGCTGTATAGAAAGTCTGAAAACATGTGCTATATGTCGTCCAATCTTGTTCATCCTTTTCGAAATAGCTTTGGTCAGATCCTTTATCTTTCCGTATCCATTTTCTAATTAACTTTTTAATTTCTTCTAACATCTGCTAGGAATTTGATTAAGATTGTATTGAATCTGTTCTGTTGTTTGGGGAGAACTGGCGTCTATACAGTATTGGAAGGTGATCCTCTCTGGATTTCTTGGTATTACTGCATGGTCTGGGCCTTCTCAGTAAAAAAAACTTGAAATGAAGTAGAAATAGTCTTCCTTGACCCAATAACCATTTGGTCTTTACTTTCTAGGGGTGGTAGACTCAGAGCTGCCTGACTCCTTTTCCCTGAAGCCATTTACTCCCATTCAGTGTGTATTAAAATTTTCTTATCTCCCCAGGGGTCAAATTCTTTTTTGAGTAGGTTCTTCCTCCAGTCACACAAGAGAGGATTGTGTACATTCTAGAAAAATAAGATCTCTTCCTCTCTTCAGAAAGGAGTAGGGGTAGATGTGGCAACTGACCAATATAATCTCTGAGAATAATAATTTTTGGATTCTTCTCCCATGGTGCAAATCCCCTCTGCATGCACTGATGACATCTGCTCTTATTGCATCACCCATGGAGGACTAGGACACAGGGAGAGATGCTCTGTGAGTAATTATAAGTCTGCCTCTGATCCAGACACCACGTGTTTACTAAATAAATATAGATATAAAAACTTAACAAGCAATTTTAAGTTTGCCATACCATGAGTATGGTATATCTCTCAATTTATTTGTCTTTTTTTTTTTTTTAATTTCCCTTTGCAATGTCTCATAGTTTTCAGTGAGGAACTTAATTTTCCACATTATTTGTCAGGCTTATTCCTAACTATATTATTCTGAGATGCTAATGATAATGAAGTTTAATAATTTTCTATGTGTTCATTGCTATCATATATAAGTAAATTGATTTTGATGTATTGATCTTGTATTCTGTACCTCATTGCCCATGAACCCACATAAATTCTAACTTCAGGCTATTTATCTTTCTACAGAAAGATAACCAAGAGTAACACCTGGAGCTCTCTCCTGTTGTGAAGATTTTTCTCTTGTCATTGTCATTCAAGGTCAGTCCTGATTAAGACCATAGTTCAGCTCCCAATTTTTTTCAGTTTTCATCTATTTACTATGATGTTCATCTGTAACCTAAGCTTAGGTCATAGATATGAGCTGAGAGAGGGATGCTGGTTCCTTGTGGTAGGTGCCATGGGGGCCTAGGCTACATGCTGCTAAACTATGCCCTTCAATTTTTTCTCATGCTCTTGCTCAGTATGGATATACTATTTCCGTCTTATGATGAATTGTAAGTAGATTTGCCCTATTTTTCTACCTGAGGAGTCTTAGAAGATTCAGTTTATGATGGACTACTGTGTCTGCATAGTCACTGGATATTCCCTGATTGGTCATCCCATTTCTCACGGGGATCATTTTCATACCAGGAGCTGGTTTTCAAAATGCCAATAATTCTCCACTGCAGATGACATGACATTTGCCTAAACCTCAAGGGCTTACAAGGTGATTCTCCCATTGGGGCTTGCCAAAATTCCACACAGCATTCTCACCACTGATACCTCCAACATAATAGAGTCAGTCAGATTTTACTGGTTTAGTGTCACAGTTTCCTGTACTGCAGTCTGGATCTGTGGCAAAGCTTTGCCTCATCTAGGTCTTACTCAGCCATGGCCGCATTTTACGTCACCTAGCATCAGTGTCAATTCAGTACCTGTGTTCAATAGTTTTTGAAAGATTTGGGTATTCCCCACTCCCTAGTCACCTGAGCATATTCCTAGGTCTAGAATAGACTGCCTTCAGAACCCAAAAAGACTTTCAAGACACTATGCTTCCTTTGTGATAGCAGCATAAGACACAATAACTTATCTTTTTATTTGGAAAAGATGTCCCATAATACTCCTGACCACTGGGCCCTAAAAAGTTTGCAGATACGGTAAGCCCCTGAATACTCACTGAATTTATCTCCCACTCTCAGCAGTGCATGTGTTTTACTGTGACCTGCAGCATGCTGCACAACACTGGCTCCTGATGTCTGATCAGAATATTTTCATCTTATAATGGAGCCATGTAATATTCTAAGGGAAGTCTGAATAGTCCTGATTACTTTATACCATATTATGACAGAGAGCTGCAGAGTTCACATCATTCTGGGGACAAAACTACAAATGTATATTACCATTTACATATAGGTGAAAACTGTTTATGATTCTCTTTTCTGATTGGGATAAAAATACTGCTTTTGCTAACTCAATAACCATACACCATGTAACCACGTAGTAATCTACCCCAGCAAAGATACATCTGAAATAGTATCTATAATCCAGATTTCTACTTGGTTGAGTTTGTAGCAGTCTACAGTCATTCTCTAGGATCCACCCAGTTTATTCAGAGACCAAAAGGGGTAGTTAGATGGAGATATGATGAAAAACACGACTCCTGCCTCTTTTAGATATGTAACAGTGGTACTAACCTCTATAGTTGCTCTCATTATAAAATGAAATAATGTTTTTGATTTATTATTTGGCTAGGAAGGTGAACTAGTTTCAGAGACTGCCATTTGGCTTTCTTTACTATGATTGCTGTAATCCCACAGTCCATGACTCAATGTGAGAGTTGTGCCAACAGCCAAGGATTGACTAAGAGGACTGCACAAATGATCAGCAGGTGGGTCTTCACATACAATGGACAAATTGTAAGCTGGAATTTGGACTGGACTCCATTTATCACCTAATCTTAATATGCTCTCATTCTAAATAGGGACGCCATAACACTGCTTTACTTTTCCAGGTATCATTGTCAATTCAGTACCTGTGTCCATCAGTTTTTGAAAGATCTGGGTATTTTCCATTCTCCAATGCTCAGCTACCTGAGAAAATAGTTGTAGAACTCTTTGGGGGAAGAACTGGGGGTATCTTTATCATGTTGGACCATAAAACAAGTATCAGTAAATGTTAAAGTATTGAAATCATGCAGAGTATGTTCTCTGATAAAAATGACATTAAAATAAAAATGAATGATTCAGCAATTGCATTACTATGTATTTACTCAAAGGAAATGAAAATGTATGTTCACATAAAAACCTACCAAGTATGTTTATAGAAGCTTAATTTATAATTGCCAATAAATTGGAAACAACCAAGATGTCTTTCAATAAGTGAATGGATAAACAAACTGTGGCACAGCATGTGATGGAGTATTACTCAGAAATAAAAAGAAATGGGCTATCAAACTACAAAAAGACATGGAGGAATCTTAAATGCAGATTGTTAAGTGCAAGAAGCCAGTTTGAAAAAGTTACATACTGTATGATTTCAACTATATGACATGCTGGAAAAAGTAAAACTACAGAGACAAAAGATCATTGGTTGCCAGAGGTTCAGGGGAGGGAGAGGAATGGACAAGTGGAACACAGGGGATTGTTGTGGTGATGAAATTATTCTGTATGATACTGTGATGGTAAAGAAATGACATTATACGTTTGTCAAAACCTATAGGACTGTGAACCCTAATGTAAACTACGTCACTGTTGTTATCTGCTGTTAAGTCAGTAGCTGACTCATGGCATCACCATGCATAACAGAAGGAGACACTGCCCAGTCCTGTACCATCCCCATGACTGGTTGCAGATCAGACTATTGTGATCCACAGAATTATCACTGGCTGATTTTTAGAAGTGGACTGCCAGGTCTTTTTTTCCTAGTTTGTCTTAGTCTGGAAGCTCCACTGTAACCTGTTCAGCATCATAGCAACATGCAAGTCTCTACTAACAGATGGGTGGTGGCTGTGCGTGAGGATCATTGGTCTGGAATTGAGCCCAGATCTCCCTCATAGAAGTTGAGAATTCTAACACTGAACAACTAGTGCCCCTCATATCTATATATCTATATATCTATATATCTATATATATATACACATATATATATACACACACTACTGATATACAATTGAATATATATGTCTTCAATTATGATCATGTATCCAAAGAAAATGTTTCCAATAATATAAGAGGTAAAATCAAAGCTAAGAAAATAAATTAATAAAGGGATTCTAGCCTAAAATAAAAGAAAGATTCATTTAAATCATATAAACAAACAGCATTCATCCCAATGTGTTTGCTAAATTCCTGAATGACTTTATTAAACTATCAGTTATTTTAAAGATAAGTTATTGAAAAGCAAAAAAAGACATACTTCTTGCTCCTCATATTTTTCTAGAGGAGAAAACATTGACTTGGGTAATTAAAAACCAGTCAATTTAATTTTGATGCCTACAAAGATACTAGAGAACATCAAGAAACAATCAATTTGCAATCATCTAGATGAACACAAGGTACCAGGTACAAAACCAACTTGGCTTTGTGAAAAGTAAATCATGCCAGAACAATTTTGTCTTCCTATGATTGAGTGACCAGCCACAGAGATAAGTGCAAAGCAATAGATGTAATCTACCTGGTCTTTGGTCAGGTATTTGATTTTTTGTCACATGGCATTCCCATCAATGCCAGAGAAAAGCATGCTCCAGACCTTAACATATTTATGCAAGGGCAGATGTAGCTAAGCTGCACTTACAGTATTACAATTAGAAAAGTGGTGGTATCTTTGTTCCAATGGTTAAGGGCATATTACCATGTTTTTCCAGGAATAACGTGTATCTTTTGTTTGCCAACTGCTCCCTTCCCCTGTGAGGTATTTTGTTAAGTGCCACTATGCCAATTTTTTTTTTTTCACGTTTCTGTAAAACATTAGCATAACACACCTACGAAAATACCTCATTGTGGGGAGGGAGTGGTTGACAAACAAACATAGAAGGCAGGTATTATTTGCATAAAAAATATGGTAACTGATAACATGCTTGATTTTCAATCTATTAACATTATCTCTATCAATGACATACAGCAACTTTTTCCAAAATGTTTTTAAAACAGCAAGCTCTCATCCAAAGCACAACAATTGATATATATTTACCTGGAGCAACGGAAGAAAAAAGAGAGTCAGAAATAGGAAGAGGAAATGGAATATGTGGCTAATTGCCTCTGTGAAAAACTGCCTCTTCTGCCATGAGACCAGAAGAACTGGATGGTGCCTGGCTAAGATTACTGAACATTTTGATCAAAGATTCTATAGAAGAATCCTAATCAAAGGGAGAAAATGGAGAAAAGAATTTAAAATTCTTATGAAATCCAGACTGTCTGGATACATCGAAGCTGGATGAACCCCTGAAACAATTGTCATAAGACAATCTTTAAACCTTAAACCAAAAATATCCCCTGAAGTCTTCTTAAAACCAAACAATAGTTTAGCTTAACTAGTAGAGAATGCCTGCTTTGAGCATTATGCTCTTTTAAGATCTTTCTCTGTGGGATCAAACTGACAACAGCAGCTTGAAAGATTACATAGGAACTTTAGGGAGCAGTGTGTTCCTGTTAATGGGGAAGGAACAACTCAGAAAATGAGGGTGAGAATGGTTGCACAACTCGAAGAATATAATCAATGTCAATGAATTGTACATATAGAAACTTGAATTTGTTATGATTTTTCTGTTTATATTCTCAACAACAACAAAAATAAAATAAATTATTAAAATAAATAAATCGTGGACTTTTTCCCCATGTCAGTTATGTAGACCTATTTCATTCTTTTTAGCCCATTGAATTATATGGATATAACATAATCTGTTTAATCAAATGTGTAATGATGGATGTTTGGATTTTTTCTAGTTTTCATTATTAAAATCAATAGTGAATTTAACATAAAAATTACAGATTGTGAGTAATAGCAGAGGGATAATGGCCTCAGATTGGCAGTGGAAACGAACACAAACCAACAAAAAACAATTGCTAATCCTTTTTCGATCTCCCAGACTCACGCATCTGAAGGAGTGGTTGAAAAGTAATCTTTACTTGAGATGGATGCAAAGGAATTAATGTTGATGGGGGAAGAAGGATTTCAGTTAAGGAAACTGAGGTCTACTACCTAAGTGACCTTCTATGCCACATAAAAGATTGGTTCCAGAGACTATTAGACAGTGTTGAGAGGAGGGATGATAGGTTGAGGATTATTCTAAAAATGGATAAAGCTATCTAACTTGGATGAGAATAAAAGTATAAGAGACAGTCCACTACTTTGAGAATCAGTTGCTTCATCAGTTAAGACTGAACCACTATCAGAAATTAAAACTTCTTTTATCATGGGATGTCTCCTAAGCTTTAATTTCTTTTAACATCAGAATCCCTAGTGAGTTTGTAAAACTGATAGAGTTCTTGATCTTTCCTCAATTTTACTGCTTCAAAACATTTGAGAATGTGGGATTTTCTAAAACAAATTCCACAAATGACTAATATTAAACCAATGTTTAGGGAAAGTAAAGTTAGTCTAAGGTGGGGGACACAGTTTTCTAAAGGTAAAGACATAAGGCGGTAAGCACAGTAAATAAAGCCAAGCTTAGAGAAATAGCATAGTTTTGAAAGCCACTATGTTCTAGCTCTCCAGCTACAGTGAACTATGAACTTCAGAAATGGTGGAGAGGTTCCCACAAGCCAATCACACTAGAGAGGTTGTTAAGCCTAGTTTTCTTTATTATTGGATCTTCCACAGCAAACCAACAAGATGCAAATTCAGTCAAAAATCAATCTAACTTAAGAAAATTGGAGCTTTCTATTGGATAAAATTGTAATTGTCTTACATGATAATAAACTGACCAAATGATTTGAATTTCTTTTTTCCCTAGTAGATATAGTGGTATATTAATGCTTGCATTTAACATGTAGTATAAAAAAGTTATGGTGGTACTCATATGCCTTCCAATTATATCTGTTTCTCCATGAAGGTGTATAGAATGGATTCATCACAAATCAAATAAAAGTTCTCCATAATATCTCTACATCAGGGAATATGCCCAAATAGACATCTGTTTACACATGCAGTGACTATCCATATAGACTTACTGGATCCCAGATGCATCTGAAATTATATGCTGAATTATAGGTGAAAGAACAGCTGCCACAAAAGGAAAACAAAAATAGGCTTGTACATTTATAGAACAGAAGCTGACACGACCTTTTTGAAGGTTTGAAAATGTCCAGTAGACTTTTTAATTAAAAAATTGTGCTTGCCTTTGCACTTCTCTGTTCCCAAAAAACCTAATACAGTTAGGAACTGAAGTAGTGTAATACACTCTTGGCAAGATCTAAAGCCAGTTTTTAAGACCCTGGAGGCTAAAATATTTCAGTCAAACAGGTACACTGAAACTGTGAAGACTGATCTCAGCTTTCAGATTTAGTTACTAATAAGTAGAACATGTATGGCCTAAACAATTATCATACATGGATATTATTTATCTGTTGTAATCTAAGTGTAAGCAAAGTATCAATAAGGATAACAATAATATTGTGCTCTGATCAGACACAGGTATCGATTCAACACTCTGAGCCCTTGCAGGTCTTGGAATTCTAGAATCACAGCCTGAGTGTAGGAGCATGAATGTAGGGCACTGACAGAAAACAAGGCTATGGAATTATATCAAGAAATTCATGTCTGTGCAGACCCTGTTCTAGGGTGCCGTTTACAGCTCTATCGTATTATCTAAACCAAACCCAGAGCTGGGCCACTTGAAGTCTCAGCAACTCAAAAGAAAAGAACATTGGAAATACTGTCTGTCCTCTAGTACTAGAAAGATCTTTTATTATTTTGTCTTTAATTTGATAGAGCATACATGCAAACCCATTTCAGTTTGTCTCCATACTGAATTAACCAATAAGTACACTGCCTCTGAAGTAGGCATTGATATTTATTTGTTAAACCAATTTGAAAAATAAATAATTCATATATGAATATATTATTTGTAAAGAGTTCAAAATATCTGTTTCTGGCAGCGATAATAAATTGGACATTTACTCCAACTTAGAGAAGTAGCATAACTTTGAAAGCCAGTACATGCTAGCTCTCCAGCTCACATCCAAATACACTGAATTATGAACTTCAGAAGCCAATCACACCAGTGAGAATATTAAACCTAGTTTTAGTTATTATTGAATCTTCCAAAGCAAAACAACAAGATTAGACTTAATTTCCTCAAACTTGTGGTAACTGAAAGAAGAAAGAATGGCTTATGTACAGGATGGTCTCTGTATTACATATTACATATGTACACTATTACATGTATATTACAATGTACATATTACTATTACACTATTACTCCATATTACACTATAGTGACAGACAATTTGATCAATTGCCTCGTTGTCAAGGTAATTCCACTTCTAAGAGCCTATACGAAGAAAAAAAAGGTACAGTAAAATGTATTTATTGTATTGTACTATTACATTAAATAATAGTCATTGTATTGTACTATTCGTTATAACAGCAAATTAGAAAAAAAAACTGGATACTATGTCCAAATAATAGGGTTGTTAACATAAATAATAATATATAAACATTGTCTTGGTTATCTAGTGCTGCTATAACAGAAATATCACAAGAGGATGGCTTTAACAAACAGAACTTTATTCTCTCATAGTTTAGAAGGCTAGAAGTCCGAATTCAGGGCACCAGCTCTAGGAGTAGGCTTTCTCTCTCTGTCAGCTCCAGGGAAAGGTCCTTGTCTCCTTCAGCATCTTTGGGCCTGGCATTCCTTGGAAATCTCCATGTGTCTTGTCATTGATCATCCCCTGGGTCTAGGAGCTTCTCAGCACAGGGACTCTGGGTCCAAAGGACATGTTTCGCTCTTGGCTCTTCTTTTATGGTGGTAACGAGGTCCCTCTCTCTCTCTCCGCTCTGTGGGAGAAAGATATGGCAGTCTGCTTCGGTAAAGATTTACAACCTTGAAAAATCCTATGGGCAGTTCGACTCTGTCCTACAGGAATTCACTTGAGAGCAGTAGGTTTTTTTTGCTGTTGTTTAATAACTGACAATTGACAAGTTACTCAACTTCTCTGACTTGAATACAGGAATAATTATATCTACGTTGCAGGATTATTGTGAAGATCACAGCAATAGATGTGACATTCTGAATACAGTACCTATCTCATAATAATTTGAATGTTAGATCCCTATTTTCACAGACACCCCAAATCCATTTACTTCAAACAACATGCTCTCAATTTCTTTTCTTTTCTTTTTATCACAACAGGATAATCTAAATTTATATGATTTAGGAATTTTTGAGTCTTTTGTTCCAGACTGTAATCATTCAGTAGTAACGCTTTTGTAACTACTTGTAAATGTTTGGCTTTGGATACCTGTATGTCTTAGTTAAGTCAGGTCACATATGTCTTGGGCTCAATTAAAACACAAGAATCAGAATAATTCATTAAGTAAATATTAATGCAACAATCATGAGAAATGCATGAATTCATCGTGATATTTTTTTCTTGTCTGTACGGTATCAAGCAAAGAAAATAAGTAAATTTTCATTACGTGGATGAAGGTAAAGAAAGAGAAGGCAAAGACTGATAGTTGATTCCGAACAGAAACAACTCCTCAGGAAGTCACAAAGAAATGTTATTAAGCTACGTGAATAGTATACTGATAGTCATACATCTGGGAGGTAAATGGTATAGTAGAAACAACAGAAAAGGAAAGAAATGAAAAGAAAAGTGCAAAGATGATGGAAAATGCCAAAATCAAGGAGATTATTTAGAAATTGAATACATGTTTTTCCAGGCTCCCATACGGTGCTTCACATTATAGCATCTGAAAGCCATATATTTCTGTCTGCCTGTCTATAAGCCAAACTATGTATGCACATATAATAGATAATGAGAGCAACAAAAATACCATTGATTTAAGTCATGAGGACTGTGCTGTATTTTCTTTTAAAGGTAAAATTAGAAGAGAATGTAGCAAGTTTGAAAGCGTTTTTGAGAGCATTATTTGCCATTTAGCATACACTTGAGTTTGAATTACTAATAAAGCTTAGAATGCAGTTTCTTAAGGTAGAGTGTTTAGTAAAGAATTAAGGGTAGGAAACGAAAAACAAGAAATCATTTATATAAAGTATTTTCTTGAAAAGGTTGTTATTTTGCAGCTTCATAGTTACGTTGGAAGATTTAGAACTCATCCCTACTGAAAGAGAGTCTTTGGATATGTTATTTACCTACAGACTTTCCCTCACAAACCTTTTCTGATTTTGACCTTAGTCTGAGCCAGCCATTTGGATCAGCTCCATTTAAAATGGGAACTGTTTACACTTCCCTGTTTTAATCAGCCTTAGAGTAGAATTGGAATGGAATGCATAATCATCTGATGGTGCCAGTGTTTGCCAGTCTGTCTCACCAGGTTGAGTTCATCTAAGAGATGATTTTGAACTAAAAAGGTTACTCCATTTACTAAGCAAACAGAGGGAGGTAAGCTGTTCTTCCCAGAAATTTAGAAGTGGTTTCTTCATAAAAGTTTATATATTGGAAGGAATCACTGACTGAAGTCTCCGCAGCAATGTTCCAGGATTCATTTTTAATAAAGTTGTTTATTTCAGAGTATCAGCTCCACATTTGTGCAAAAACTGCAGAAACCAGCCTAGGAGGTTAGAAAAAGCTGTTCTGCTGTAATAGTGTAATTTGTTTCTTGGCCATTAAATGAGAATGCTGGGATTTTAATTCCACTATTTGGTTTCCAGCATCTACTATAATTAATTTTCCTTATTTTGTTGCTATAGAATCAAATGGAAACTAATGATGTGGAACCCAACATTGTCAAGGCAGTGATGAGCTTCATCTACGAGGTGGGGAAGCTCCTCCATCTGACAAAATGGCAGATGACTTGAGTGGTTTCTAACAATGCCGGGGTCCTGTGCCTTGTGGCAATGTTCTGCTCGAAATAGACCACCTAGGGATTGCAGTTTCAAACCAAAGCTGTTTTAAATCTTTCATATGCTTGCTTCTTTACTCCTTTGTCAGCTTCATAACATATCAACTTATTTTATATGCACTATCATTATGGATTTTTTTAACAACTATAAAGCTTGTAGCATCCTAATATCACATTCACATGTAACAAAGTGTTTTTTTAAGTCATCATAAATGGATTGTATAGATACTATATTTTAATCGATGAAAGAAGATTAGAAACATTTTTTCTGAATCTAAAATATTTAATAATATGTCATTTAATTTCTCTCTGTGCAGAGAAAGCATTACACCAAAATACTTCTGTAGACTAATTATTAATAGCAAGGAAGAATTACATCATTGGGTGGAAGTGAGAGCAATTAGAATGTGACTATGTCATCTTAGAGCTTATGAAAATCAGAAAAGAGAATTTTGGGCTGTCAAGAGTTAAAATAGTTTCCCAAAACTATTTATAATAGATAGTCAAGTAAGTACTGAACACAAACTTATTTTAAAAAAAAGTTCAGTAAGTAGAAGTTTATATAGGTACTTAGGGAACTCTAGAAGAAAGGAGGTTGGTAGTAGATTCAGGTAGGTGTGCATATTTGATCTTTTTTTTTTTATGACTTCTTTTTATTATTGTTACATTTTTCCTTTCAACGAAGCATGAATAAAGGGTATGTGCTAAAATGGTGAGGTGAAGCAGAGACAGGACCCCGAATTAAGAAAAAAGTATAAATATTAGAAATATTTCATAAAGAAAGAGGGAGAACAATCTGAAGATAGATAAAAATAGTTGATTACCAGCCAAAGTATTAAGGTTAGCAAGCTTGAATTTATTGTCACACATCTTCCCAATAGTGATATTTTCTTCACGGTAAGGAAGTGCACGTTTTAGATTCCTCCAAAGTGTGGACTTTGCACATAGGTTGCAATAAGTGAGAAAAAGGACAAGAACACTGAGAGTATTGTTAAGAGTGAATCAATGGCATTATTAACCCTGGATCTAAACTGAAAAGGAAGAAAAGCAGAGTCAAAAGGCTCTAAAATATATGAAGACAGTACGGGTTGCCATTGCCTTTGAGTCTCTTCTGACTCATAGAGACCCTATCAACTGCACCATAGTGTTCCCAAGGAGCAGCTGGTGTATTTGAACTGCCAGCCTTCTGGTTAGCAGCCAAGCTCTTTAACCACTGAACTACCAGGGCTCCATGGAGACAGTAGGGAGCCTTACATAGTCCTGGTAGCAGTCAATTGCTAATCGAAAGATTAACAGTTTGAACCCACCAGACACTTCACTGGAGAAAGATGTGGCAGTCTGCTTCTATAAAGGTTTACAGCCTTGGAAACCCTATGAGGCACTTATACTCTGTCAATATAGGGTCTGTTTGAGTTGGAATCCACTAGAAGGCAATGGGTTTTGTTTCTGGATTAGGGATCCTAATGAGGTTAAAAGAGCCTTGTGCAAAGAGGGATTGTGATTGTAAGTCAGAAGATGTAAAATCAACTTCATAGTCAAAGGTGAATTTAAAAATCAGTGGAAAAAAATGTCTGAAAGGTCAAAGTAAATAAAACACAGAAAAACTCCTTTCTGTATCTAATTCAAAAGTCACCTCCCTTCCAGATTTCCCTAGCAGAGTCACTCACCCCTTCCTATAAAGAAAAACACCAAACCCATTGCCTTGGAGTCGATTCTGACTCATAGCAACGCTGTAAGACAGAGCAGAACTTCCCCATAGGGTTTCCAAGGCCGTAAATCTTTATGGAAGCAGACTGTCACATCTTTCTCCCATGGATCGGTTGGTGGCTTCCAACCGCCTAATGCTCAGTTTGCAGACAAATGCTTTAACCACTGCATCACCAGGGCTCCTTCCCTTTCATGCTCTCAAATTTCACTCATTCCTTTTTAATTGAACTTCTTAACTTGCACTGTACTTCAGATGTGCTCTGTGACATTGCAGTCAGGAATGAAGATTTCTGCCATATACTTATTAATTGCCTAGTACTTATTAATCTTCGCTAAATAAATTGGTAACACCATAAAAGACTTTTAAGCAGCAGCATTTGGAATACACAAACAAAAAAGATAATGGAAAGATCAGGTCTGCTATTCAGAGCTCATGGTGTAATGTTAACTGATAACAGAAAGTTGAATTACTGAACTCTTGTTTTGCCTCTGTCTTTTCTGCCAAGGGGAATGAACATCAGGCTAAAAGCACAGATCTAACATTCAAAAGTGGGAATTGAAGCCTGGGATAAGTGAGGAGATAGTAAGACACCAGGTAACCACTCTAAATGAGTTTGTCTACTGGCCCAAATGAGTTATTTCCCAGGGTACCGAGAAGACTCAAGTTAAGATTACCGAACTGTTCTTCATGATATTTAAAGAATTACAGAGAACAGAAGAGTTTCTAGGAAACTAGAGTCAGAAGAATATCCTGATTTTAAAAAACATGGAAAAAGTGCAAATTTCAAGGATAGCTATCAACGCCAGTGAAGATTTGTGGCCAGGGCATTAAAGCTTGGTTTAAGAGTAAGAAGGCACAAAAAGAAGCCATCATAAATTCCTGAAAAACAAGACAATTCAGATTAACTTCTAAACCAGGTCATATGATTTCGAAGTAATGTTTTGAACTACCATGCTTTGGATTCATTGATTCATTTATTCATCCATTATCTATTTATTTTTCCATAAGTTATTAATGAGCAGATTCTAAGTCCACAACTTATGCAAATACTAGGGAAATGAGAGATAGACTGGGCCATATGTAATTTATTTCTACATTTTAGCACATAATCTGACATTTTCATAATATTCTTTCAGACAATAAGTAGAAATGTACTATAAATGATGGTGTAATTAGGAATGTAATTGATGGGCATGCCAATATACCATAACACTAAGAGCACCAACTTTGGAACTAAGTTCCTGAGAGTGAATCTTGGCTCTGCCACCACCTAAATATATGATCTCAGGCAAAGTACTTTACCTTGCTGTGCCTCAGTTTCTTCATTTATAAAAAGGGAGTCTAACAATATTAACTAGAAGGGTTGTAAAAATTTGCAAATATTTTTAAAAAACAATATAGGGTTTGGGACAGTTACTTTTTCTATCATTGCCAGTTTAAAGGAACTGTATTCCTGGTCTCCTCTTAAAATTTCTTTTTATCAATGATTTGGCAGAGGATTTAGGAGTGGCATGAAACTAGGAGACACATGATGGTATAAGTGGACTAAATTATCTTTGCAACCAGGAACAATAAACTGAGACTTCTAAAGTAAAAATGTATGTATGGGGATAGAAATTTTGTTCTAAAGGCATAAAATATAATAAAATGCCTTCACTTGTGATAATGACTTTAGGTTTTCCATGGACCAGCCTGCATTAACAAAATTAATGTTGCTGTTCTTAGATGTTGTGAAGTCAATTCTGACTCATAGGGACCCTACGTATGACAGAAAAAAACACTTCCCAGTCCTGTGCCATCCTCACAATCGTTGTTACACTTGAGCCCATTGTTGTAGCCACTGTGTCAATCCATCTCCTTGAGGGTCTTCCTCTTTTTTGCTGACTCTCTACTTTACCAGGCCTGATGTCCTTCTCTAGGCACTGGTCTAAAGTACCTGAGATGAAGTCTCGCCATCCTTCTTTCTAAGGAGCATTCTGGCTGTACTTCTTCCGAGATGATTTGTTCATTCTTCTGGCAGTCCATGGTATATTCAATATTCTTCACCAACACCATGATTCAAGATGTCAATTCTTCTTTGGTCTTCCTTATTCCTTGTCCAGCCTTCACACGCATATGAGGCAATTGAAAATACCATGGCTTGAGTCAGGCACATCTTAGTCCTCAAGGTGACATCTTTGCTTTTTAACCCTTTAAAGAGATCTTTTACAGCAGATTTGTCCAATGAAATGCATCATTTGATTTCTTGACTGCTGCTTCCATGGCCGTTGATCGTGGATGCAAGAAAAATGAAATCCTTGACAACTTCAGTCTTTTCTCTGTTTATCATGAGATTACTTATTGGTTCAGTTGTGAGCATTTTTGTTTTCTTTATGTTGAGGTACATTCCATACTGAAGGCTGTGGTCTTTGATTTTCATCAGTAAGTGCTTCAGGTCCACTTCACTTTCAGCAAGCAAAGTTGTGTCACCTGCATAATGCTAGTTATTAACGAGTCTTACTCCAATCCTGATGCCCAATTTTTCTTCAGGTAGTCCAACTTCTTGGATTATTTGCTCAGCACACAGATTGAATAAGTATGGTGAATGGATACCACCCTGATTCACACCTTTCCTGACTTTAAACCATGCAGTATCCACTTGTCCTATTTGAACAACTGCCTCTTGATCTATGTATAGGTTCCTCATGAGCAACAATTAAGTGTTCCCAGAATTCACATTCTTCAAAACTTTATTCATAATTTATTGTGATCCAGACAGTCAAATGTCTTTGCATAGTCAATAAAACACAGGTGAACATCTTTCTGGTATTCTTAGCTTTCAGGCAAGATCCATCTGACTTCAGCAATGCTATCCCTGATAACATTAATAACAAAATTAATGAGATCACATATTTCAATAGTCTTTTAACTTAAATACAAAATTAGTTTATTAATATAAAACACTAAGGAGCGTTTCTCCATGGCTCAGTTAAGTGTACTTTTCTCATAATTACTTTATACAGTGAATGTGCAAATATCCAATGTTCACTTGAAATTCATGCCTGGTAAACCAAAAAAAAAAAAAAAAAACCAAACCCATTGACCTTAAGTCAATTTTGACTTATAGCGACCCTATAGGACAGGGTAGAAAATGCTCCATAGGGTTTCCAACGAGCACCTGGTGGATTTGAACTGCTGACGTTTTGGTTAGCAGCCTTTTGGTTAGCAACACTATGCCATCATGCCCGGTAATATATAAGAATTAATAATAGAGTATAGGAAAAGCAATGACTGGAAGAATTTTGTACATTTCTGAGAGCTTATGTGTTTGATAGGGTAATTTTATTTAAAATTTCTACATTAGATGTTACAATAGCATCTTGTATTTTGAACTTTATATAGCTCGTAAGAGCCCTAGTGGCAAAATGGTTAAATGCTTGGCTGTTAATTGAAAGGTCAGCAATTCAAACTCACCAACAGCTGGATCCACCAGCTGCTTCATTGGGAAAAAAAGCCTGGCAATCAGCTACCATAAAGATTATAGCCTAGAAAACCCTGTGGAGCAGTTTTACTCTGTCTTATAGGGTCACTACGAGTCAGAATTGACTCGAAGGGCACAAAATAGCAACAACACAGTTCATAAAAGTGTTCACTCCAAGTATAAAACCAAAAAAACAAACCCCTTGCCTTGGAGTCGATTCCGATTCATAGCGACCCTACAGGACAAAGTAGAACTGCCCCGTAAGGTTTCCAAGGAGCATTTGGTAGATTCCATCTCCCAACCTTTTGTTTAGCAGCTGAGATCTTAACTACTGTGCCACCAGGGCTCCACCCCAAGTATAGGTACTCCTAAAATTTATTTAATCACTCAAAACATTTTATGTATATTTACGTTTGTTTACTTAATCAAATATTTCCATATTTAAGAAGAACAAAAATAACTGAACTTATAAACAAACCCTGAAAAATACTATAGAAGAAATATTAACCAAAACAGTTTGGGGCCAAACAGACTTTAATGAAAGACTAGTTATCAAAGTAAAATATAATGTCAGAACCTCATAAATAGAGATGTTGGATGAAATATCAAATTATGTGTAATCTTTTAGCAGAGTGCAGCATAGTATAATAGATGTTATAGCAGTTAGGGTGTACAATAGAATGAAACATTGCCCGGTCCTAGGCCATCCTTGGAAACCCTGGTAGCTTAGCAGTTGAGAGCTTGGCTGCTAAACAAAAGATTGGCAGTTTGAATCCACCAAGCACTCCTTGGAAAACCTATGGGGCAGTTCTACTCTGTGCTAGGGTTGCTATGAATTGGAATTGACTTGATGACAATGAGTTTGATTAGGTTCTTTATGCCATCCTCATAATCATTGTTATGTTTGAGCCCATTGTTGCAACCACTGTGTCAATCCATCTCCTTGAGAGTCTTCCTCTCTTTCTCTCATCCTCTATTTTACCAAGCATGATGTCCTTCTTCAGGGATTGATCCCTCCTGATAACACGTCCAAAGCATGTGAGACAAAGAAGTCTTGCCATCCTTGCTTCTAAGGAGTATTCTGGCTGTACTTCTTCTGAGACAAATTTGTTCATTCTTTTGGCAGTCCACGGTATATTCAATATTCTTCGCCAACACCATAATTCAAAGGCATCAATTCTTCTTCGGTCTTCCTTATTTATTGTTCAGCTTTCATTCACATGCATATGAGGTGACTGAAAACGCCATGGGTTGGGTCACGCACAACTTAGTCCTCAAGGTGACATCTTTGCTTGTTAATACTTCAAAGAGGTCTTTTGCAACAGATTTGCCCAATGCAATGCATCGTTTGATTGGAGTTTTTCTGCAATCCTGATGCCTCGTTCTTCTTCATATAGTCCAGCTTCTCCAATTGCCTGTGTTTTATTGACAATGCAAAGGCGTTCAACTGTGTGGATCATAACAAATTACGGCTAACATTGCAAAGAATGGGAATTCCAGAGCACTTAATCGTGCTCATGGGGAATTTATACATAGATCAAGAGGCAGTCGTTCAAACAGAACAGGGGGATACGGCGTGGTTTAAAGTCAGGAAAAGTGTGCATCAGGGTTGTATTCTTTCACCATACTGATGATATATATTTTAGTTTCAAATAAAGAAACTCCCATATACTTAGTCTTTCCAATGACCTTCAAAAAGGCACAAGGACAAACATGACAGAATTTCCTTATGTTTTGTGTAACTTGTGCTTACATAGCAAAAAAAAAAAAAGTATTCCTAAGAATTTGGTATTTTGACTTAAGGTTTTCTGTCTGAGAAAAAATGAGATTGTTTTCTGTGTTTACAATGAACTAGGTGAATAAATATTTTATATTGCATTATTATCTGATAAGCTTCTTTGGATGGCATAAATTATGCTAGGTGAATTGTGAGGAGGGAACTTCCTTCATCACAGACAACAAGCATTCACAAATCAGGGCTGACAAATATTTTAGGCTGGCAGATATGTTAACAAATTAGAAGATAAGAACATCATACGGAAGGGATCTGGTTTTGTGCTCTGTGTTCCCAAGTCACATGAAATTTAATTTGGGGTGAAAAGCAAATTATTGAGCCTCTCATACATGTCAGTTTCATTTTGAGGGATGATGTTTAAATAAGTACAAATGGAAGTAGATGACAAAGTTCTTCTGAGAAGACAGTTCAGTCAAAGGCAGAACAAAATAGTTGATTCATCAGGCTATCAAGCAGGTATTGGAATGCTCCTTGACTAATCTAAGCCCAATACTTATCATTAAGAATATGTATAAAATATATCTATTTAATATACCTATCAAAATAAATATGACTATATTTACAATAAAATGCATATTAGAACCATTGTATATTATATTAAATCATGGAATATATTATAAAATGTATGATTATATATTATATTTTGTTTTATTATAATAATTCTCTCTATATATTTAGATATAAATAAATATTATCACCACCCACCTGTCAGTTTGTCACACTGTGGTGGCTTGCATGTTGCTATGCTGCAGGAAGTTTTGCTGCCAGTATTTCAAATACCAGCACAGTCAGATTTCAGCAGAGCTTCCAGACTAAGACAGACTAGGAAGAAAAGACTGGAGATATGCTTCCGAAAATTAACCAACAAAGCCTATGAATCAGAAAAGAATATTGTCCAATATAGTGCCGAAAGATGAGCTACCTAGGTCAGAAGGCACTCAAGATACGCTGTGGCCACAACAATGGATTTGCACATATCACATATGGTGAGGACTGAACAAAGCTTTGTTCTGTTGCACATGGAGTGCCATGAGTCATAGCTGACTCCACAGCAACTAATAAAACAACAAATATTATGCATTAATATTTAAATATATATTGATATACACATGTAACATAATAATGCTTATGTAATATACAATCATATTACAATTCATCGTATAGTATAAAGCATAAATTATAAATTTAATTATATATTACTTTAAAATAAGTATGTAAATTAAATTATATATTAGATTAAATAATATAATTTAACTTAATTTTCCATGGTGCATTTTATTAATACATTAATATATATGCCATTGTATTATATTTTAATAAGATAAATGTATTTTTAAAAATAAAGCTCTTGCTTCTGTCTCTGGCTTTAGGATAGAACATCTTTCTTCCTATTATAAAGTAACAATTTACCATTTAGAATTGGATACTGAATTATTATTACTGTTGTTTTAAAATATAACAAATTATGTGTTTAACCAGAACCGATGTCAACATCATAAAGCAGGAAGTCAACATAACGGAATAGAAAGAACACGAGTTTTAGAACCTGAAATAAATGGTATTTAATTTTTACTTCACCCTTTTCCTAGGACAGCTGTAACAAATTACCACAAACTTGGTGGCTTAAAATAACAGAAATTTATTCTTTCACAGTTCTGGAATCTAGAAATCTGAAATCAAGGTGTTGGCAAGGTTGGTTTCTTCTGGAGGCACTGAAGTAGATCTGTTCCATGCCTCTCTCCTAGCTTCTAGTGGTTGCTGGCAAACCTTGGAGTTACTTGGTTTGTGGAAGCATCACTTCAATCTTTGCCTCTCTCAGCACAGGGCACTCTAACTGTGTGTCTGTGTCCAAATTCCACTCTTCTTATAAGGACAAAGTGGGTACTGGAGTTCAGTAGTAGAAGTCTTACCTTCCATACATGAGACCTGGGTTTGATTCTGTCTTAGTCATCTAGTGCTGCTGTCACAGAAATACAAATGGATGGCTTTAACAAATACAAGTTTATTCTCTCACAGTCTAGTAGGTTAGAAGTACAAATTCAGGATGCCAGCTCCAGGGGAAGGCTTTTTCTATTGCCTCTGGAGGAAGGTCCTTGTCATCAATCTTCCCCTGGGCTAGGAGATTCTCTGAGCCAGAACCCCAGGTCCAAAGGATGCGCTCTGCTCCTGGTGCTGCTTTCTTGGCGGTGTGAGGCCACCTGTCTCTGTACTTACTTCTATCTTTTATATCTCAAAAGAGATTGGCTCAAGACATAATTCAGTCTTGTAGATTGAGTCCTGCTTCACTAACATAACTTCCATCTATCCCACCTCATTAACATCATAGAGGTAGAATTTACAACACACGAAAATCACATCAGATGACAAAATGGTGGACAATCACACAATACTGGGAATCATGGCCTAGCCAAATTGATACGCATATTTTTGGCAGACACAATTCAATCCATGACAGATTCCCACTTAGGTCTGATGCACATTGTGTACACTCATATGTCTCTGGTAGCTTGCCTGTTGTTATTGTGAACAGGTTTTGGTAGAGCTTCCAGACTGAGACAGACTAGGAAGAAAGGGCTGGTGATCTATTTCTGAAAAATCAGCCAATGAAAACCCTACAAGTCACAATGGTCCAACTGGCAATCAATCATGAGGATGGTACAGGACCAGACAGTGTTTTGTTCCATTATGCATGAAGTCACCATGAGCCAGGAGTTGACTCGATAACATCTAACAACAACAACAGCATAAGGACAACAGTCATTGGATGTAGGGCCCACCCTAAGTTCAAGATGATTCCATTCTGAAATCCTTAACTTAAGTACATCAGCAAAGACCCTATTTCCAAGTAAGGTCACTTTCATATATAGAAGAGATTAAGACTTGGGCATATTTTTTTTGGTACACTATTCCATAAACCATAGAGCAGGAAGAAAATTTGAAGAAATAATGGCTAAAACTTGAAAATTTGAAGAAAGGCGCATCAAAGAAGCTCAAGTAACTCAACATGATAAAAGGATTTATAAAAAACCATAGGCATCATCATACTCAGTGGCGACTGCTTCCTTTCTAAGATCAGTAACATGACAAGGATGCCTGCTTTCACCAGTTCTATTCAACATTGTACTGGAAGTTCTAGCTGGACCAATTAGATATTTTTTAAAAAGTAGCCGAATTGGAAAGAAAGAAGTAAGATTATTTTTACTCACAGATAACATAATCTCATGTATACAAAATATTAATAATCCACTAAAATATTTGAGATAATAAATAATTTTAACAAAGTTGCAGAATAAAATATCAACACAAAAAAATCAGTTGCAGAAAAGGACAAGCTAATCCAAAATTCCACATAAAAGTGCATGTACCACTAAATAGGCAAAACAATCTTGTAAAAGAAAACAGAATTTGAGGAATGGCACTGCCCAATTTCAAAACTTCTTAAAAAACAGCAATAGTCAAAGCAGTGTGGTATTTGCATAAGGATAGACGTATAGATCAATGGAATAGAATTGTGAGTCCAGAAATAAACTCATGCATCTATGGTCAATTGATTTTCAACTAGGGTGTCAATAGGGAAAGAACTGTCTTTTCTACAAGTAGTGCTGGGACAACTAGATATCCATATGCAAAAGAATGAAGTTGAACCCTTAGCTCACACTAAATATAAAAAATTAACACAAAATGGATAAAAGACCTAAATGTAAGAGCTATAAATATAAAACTATTAGAAGAAAACTTAAAAGTAAATCTTAATGACCTTGGATTAGATGATGGATTATTAGATATGACAACAAAAACAAACCAACTAAAGAAAAATTGGACTTTATTAAAATTAAAAGCATTTGTGCATCAAAGAACATTATCAATGAAATTAAAACATAATATACAGAATGGGAGAAAATATTTTCAAGTAATACATCTAATAAGGATCTGCTATTCAGAATATATAAAGAACTTCTGCAACTCAACAACAACAAAAAAAAGACAACATAAGTAAGAAATGGGTACAGGATTTGAGTAGAGATTTCTCCAAAGAAGATATATAATGGCCAACAAGCACATGAAAAGATACTCAGCATCATTAGTCATTAGGGAAATGTAAATCCATAACAGGGGAAAAATGAGATATCATTCCACACACACTAGAATGGCTATCACTATAATAATTAGAAAAAGCAACAACAGCAACCAAAGACAACCAAAAAACAAAACAAAACAATAAGCATTGGTGAGGAGGTGGAGAAATTGGAAGTCTTGGGCATTGTTGTTGGGAATATAAAATGGTGCAATGACTGTAGAAAACAGTTAGTAGTTTCTCAAAAGTTAAACATAAAATTTTGATATAATCAAGCAATTCCAAATCCAAAACCAAACCCACTGACGTCGAGTCGATTCTGACTCATAGTGACCCTATATGACAGAGTTAAACTGCCCCATAGTGTTTCCAAGGAGCTGCTGGTGGATTTGAACTGTCAACCTTTTGGTTAGCAGCCGTAGCTCTTAACTACTATGCCACCAGGGTTTCCAAGCAATTCTAGCCCTCTGTATATACTCAAGAGAATTAGAAATAGATACTTAAACCAAAAAAAATAAATATATGTAAGAATGTTCATAGCAGCATTATTCATAATAATCAGAAGGTAGAAACAACCCAAATGTTCATCAATTGATGGTTAAAAAATGTTGTATATCCATAATAAAACAAAAACAAAAACAAACCCATTGCCTTCCAGTCATTTCTGACTCATAGTGACCCTATAGGACAGAGTAAAACTGCCCCCATAGGGTTTCCAAGGAGCAATTGATGAACCTGAACTGCCAGCCTTTTGGTTAGCAGCCAAACACTCAACCACTGTCTCATCAAGGTTCCTATATCCATATAATGTAGTATTATTCTGCCATAAAAAGGAATAGAATACTGATACATGCGACAACATGGATGAACCTTGAAGGCATTATGCTACGTGAAAGAAGTCACACACAAAAGGTCACATATTTCTTGATTCTATTTATATATCTAGAATACATAAAACCAGAGAGTTAGAATGTAAATTAGTGGTTGTTAGCAGTTGAGGGGAGGTGGAATGGCTGGTGAATGCTTAATAGGTAAGAAATTTTTCTTTGGGATGATGAAAATGTTTTGGAACTGTTGCTGTTAGGTGCAACTGAGTCAGTTCAGACTCATGGTGACCCCATGTACAACAGAATGAAACACTTCCCAGTCCTGCGCCATCCTCACAATTGTTGCTATACCTGAGCCCCAGGTCTGGGCCCTCCTAATAACACATCCAAAGTACGTGAGACTAAGTCTCGCGGTCCTTGTTTCTAAGGAGCATTGTGGCCATACTTCTTCCAAGACACATTTGTTTCTTCTTCTGGCAATCCATGGTATATTCGATATTCTTCCCAACACCATAATTCAAAGGCATCAAGTTTTCTTCGGTCATCCTTATTCATTGTTCAGCTTTCTCAAGCATATGAGGCAATTGAAAATACCATGGCTTGAGCAAAGGACACCTTAGTCCTCAAGGTGATATCTTTGCTTTTTAACACTTTAAAGAGGCCTTTTGCAGAAGATTTGCCCAATGCAATACGTTGTTTGGTTTCTTGAGTGCTGCTTCCATGGGCGTTGACTGGGGATCCAAGTAAGAACAGATCTTTGACAACTTCATTATTTTCTCCTAGACAGAGATAATGGTTGCACAACACTGTGAATGTACTAAATTCCACTGAATTATACACTTTAAAATGGTTAATTTTACGTTAGGTGAATTTTACCTCATGACAGATAGAGAGCTAGAGAGAGAGAGAGATAGTCAGCCCCTGGGTGGTGTAAACATTTAAGGCCCTTGGCTGCTAACTGAAAGGTTGGAGGTTCCAGTTTACCCAGAGGTGCCTCAGAAGACCTGAAAATCTACTTCAGAAAAATCAGCCATTGAAAACTCTATAGAACACAGTTTTGCTCGAACACATACAGGGTCACCATGACTCGGAATCTACTTGGCTACAACCAGTATCTATTTCTATATCTGTATCTTCATCTATCTATACATAAAATTCTGCAATAAGTAGATGGATGACAACAAAATTTATCTAATACCTTATTTTTATTGCAGAATCACCTGTATTTTTCACCCAAGAATATTTTACACCATATTTAAAAGGTGCAGTCATGATAACTGAGTCAGCAATCAGAAGGATTTGTACATTTATCATAGAAAGATTACAGAAGATATTTAGAGTGATATTAACTATTTCAAATCAGTAAAAGCAAAACAAACAAACAAAAAAATCACACCGCACTTTAGAAGAGTAGATTTGCTGTTTGCAGCGTCTCAGAATCTTTCTTTAAATGTCTTATTTAAACAAGATTGTTTCAAGAAACAGCAAACGGGCCAAAGTTAGATCATCGTTACCTGGGGAAGGCAGGGCTTCTCTTCAAGTGTCTAGTTTGTTATTTCTTTCACTTGTGGATAAATTCAATAAGCTACTGTGAAGAACAAGAAAAGCTATTGTAAAGCATTGTAAATTATAATGACAAGGGTATGTGTTTGTATACACATATATACTTATGTGCATTCATCTAAACACACATATATGCATACTTGTATATCAAATATGACATTCTTAAAATGCAAACAATTATTTCAAATAAAGCTAAGGCCCTTATTTCCATGATGTTTTATAGTTATGAAAATTTAATGAGTTTTGGAACGGTACTCTATATGTTAATGAACATACATAATATACATAATGATAGGTATAGTGGAAATGGCTTTGGAAAACATGTGTAGGTGTAATAATAGAGGCAGATGTTAACATGAAAAGGACAGTGTAAGTAACCATTTTGGCTTATTCAAATTTCATCTTCATTTTTAAATGACTTTCAACAACCAACAGCATTGTTCATTTATTTAAAATTTAAAAAAAATTGTTACTCTTGGGCTATACATTAATCTTTTGAAAAGGTTACATTATTTGTTTTTATTCTTTTGTTCTTTTGTAGATAAAGGGCAGACCATAATACCTCCTTTGTTATTTTTTTTCCCTATATCAGTTATCTACATAGAGGTTTTTATATTTTTTATTTTTTTCAATAACCAATTCAGGAACAAAGGTTTGAATAATTAAAACAATAAAAGAGATAATGAAAATATATTTACATAAGTTCTTAATTTGATTTACTCAGTTGTATTGAAAAGAGTAATATAGGCAGAAATTTTTCCCAAACCTTGTAATTTTTAATATATAAACTAGTTTTATTTTATTTTTTATATATTTTATTGTACTTCAGGTGAAGGCTTAGAGAACAAATACTTTCTCTTGAAACAGAAGTACACATGTAATTTTATGACATTGGTTAACAACCCCACAACATATCAACCCTTTAACTTCTCAACCGCTTTTTTTTTTTTTTTTTTTTGGTGAAAATACACATAGCTAAAGATACACCGTTTCAAAAATTTCTACATACATAGTTCAGTGACATTCACTACGCTCCTCCAATTGTGCTGTTATTCTCACTTAAGTTGAAGGCTTACAGAACAAAATAGTTTCTCATTGAATAGTTACTACAAATGTTGCCCTATGACAATGGTTAACAATCTCACAACACATCAACAGTATCGTTACTCAACATTGGGTTCCCTATAACCAGCTTCCTTGTCCCCTTCTGCCTTCTGGCCCCTGTCACTGGACTACTGTAACTCATTAGTCTCACTTGGTTTTACGGGGCTGTCCACTCCCAGGCTGAACTGTGAACCTCGGAGATAACTTCACCACTGAGCTAAAAGGGTGTCTGGGGGCCATACTCTCGAGGTTTCTCCAGTCTCCTTTAGGCCAGTAAATCTGGTCTTTTTTTTGTGAGTTAGAATTATGTTCTAAATCCTTCTCCAGCTCTGTCCAGAACCCTCTGTTGTGATCCTGGTCAGAGCAGTCAGTGGTGGTAGCCGGACACCATCTAGCTGTACTGGCCTCAGTCCGGTGGAGGCCTTGGTAGCTGTGGACACTTAGTCCTTCCAACTAATCTTTTCCTTGTATCCTGTTCTCTTCATTCTCCCTTGCTCCCAAAGGGATGAGACCAGTGGAGTATCTTAGATGGCTGCTCACAGGCTTTTACGACCTCAGACACTACTCACCAAGGTAGAATGTAGAACATTGACTTTATAAGCTGCATCATACCGACTGAGCTAGATGTCCCCCGAGACCATGGTCCCCACAGCCCTCCGCCCAGCAATTCAGTCCCTCAGGGAGTTTGGATGTGTCTATGGGGCTTCCATGACCTTTCCTTGTACAGGTTGTGCTAGTATCCCCTGTACTGTGTACTGTCTCACCCTTCACCCAAGATACCACTTATCTATTGCCTATTTAGTATTTCCCCCTCAACCCTCCCATCCCTGGTAATCAACAAAGATTGTTACGTTTTGCGTGTGGCCTTTTTCACGGGTTTTTACAATAGAGGCCTCATACAATATTTGTCCTTTTGTGATTGACTTATTTCACTCAGCATAATGTCCTCCAGTTTCATCCATGTTATGAGATGGTTCACAGATTCATTGTTGTACTTTCTCATTGCATAGTACTCCGTTGTGTGTATGTACCATAATTTGTTTATCCGTTCATCTGTTGATGGGCATCTAGGTTGTTTCCATCGTTTTGCTATTGTGAACAATGCTGTCATGAATATGGGTGTGCATATGTCTATTCGAGTGATGACTCTTATTTCTCTAGGATATATTCCTAGGAGTGGGATTGCTGTATCGAATGGTATGTCTGTTTCTAGCTTTCTGAGGAAGCGCCATATCATTTTCCAAAATGGCTGTATCATTTTGCATTCCCACCAGCAGTGCATAAGAGTTCCCATCTCCCCGCAGCCCCTCCAACATTTGTTATTTCCAGTGTTTTTGATTCGTGCCAGTAATGCCGGGGTGAGATGGTATCTCATTGTGGTTTTAATTTGCATTTCTCTAATGGCTAGTGATCGCGAGCATTTCCTCATGTGTCAGTTGGCCATTTGAATGTCTTCTTTGGTGAAGTGTCTGTTCATTTCCTTTTCCCATTTTTTAATAGGATTAGTTGTCTTTTGGTTGTAGAGGTGTTGGATTTTCTTGCAGATTTTGGAGATTAGACCTTTGTCTGACTTGTACTGTCCAAAACATTTTTCCCAGTCTGTAGGTTCTCTTTTGACTCTTTTGGTGAATTCTTTTGAAGAGCATAGGTGTTTGATTTTTAGAAGATCCCAGTTATCTAGCTTATCTGTTGGGTTTTGTGCGTTGATGGTTATGGTTTGTATCCTGTTAATGCCATGTATTAGGGCCTGAAGTGTTGGTCCTATTTTTTCTTCTATGAACTTTATAGTTTTAGGCTTTATATTCAGGTCTTTGACACATTTTGAAGTAGTATTTGTATACGGTGTGAGGTATGGGTCCTGTTTCATTTATTTGCAGATGGATATCCAGTTTTGCCAGCACCATTCGTTAAAAAGACTGTCTTTTCCCCATTTGATGTACTTTGGGCCCTTGTCAAAGATCAGGTGACCATAGGTGGATTGATTTACATCTGGGTTCTCAATTCGGTTCCATTGGTCAATGTATCTGTCGTTGTACCAGTACCAGACTGTTTTGACTACTGTAGCTGTATAGTAGGTTCTGAGGTCAGGTAGTGTGAGTCCTCCAACTTTATTCTTCTTCTTCAATAATGCTTTACTTATTCAGGGCTTCTTCCCTTTCCATATATAGTTAATGATTAGTTTTCCATCTCTTTGAAGAATGTTGTTGGTATTTGGATCGGGATTGCGTTGTATTTGTAAATTGCTTTGGGTAGAATTGCCATTTTCACAATGTTGAGTCTTCCTATCCATGAGCATGGTATGTTTTTCCATTTATGTAGATCCCTTTGGGTTTCATGCAGTATTGTTTTACAGTTTTTTTGTATAGGTCTTTTACATGCCTGGTCACATTTATTCCTAAGTATTTTATCTTTTTAGGGGCTATTATGAATGGTATTGTTGTCATGATTTCCTTTTTGTTGTTCTCCTTATTGGTGTATAGGAATCCAACTGATTTTTGAATGTTTATCTTGTATCCTGCTACTCTGCTGAATCTTTCTATTAGCTCCAGTAGATTTCTCATGGAGTCTTTTAGGGTTTTCTATGTATAGTATCATATCATCTGCAAACAGGGACAATTTAAAGTCTTCATTACCAATTTGGATGCCCTTTATTTCTTTTTCTTGCCTTATTGCTCTAGCTAGAACTTCCAGCACAATGTTAAATAGGAGTGGTGATAAAGGGCATGCTTGTCTTGTTCCTGTTTTCAAGGGGAATGTTTTCAGCCTCTCTCCATTAAGAATGATGTTGGCCGATGGTTTTGCATAGATGCCCTTTATTATGTTGAGAAATTTCCCTTCTATACCTATTTGATTGAGAGTTTTTATCAGGAATGGGTGTTGGACTTTGTCAAATGACTTTTCTGTGTCAATTAAGATGATCATGTGATTATTTTCTTACCTTTTATTTATGTGGTGGATTACATTGATTGATTTTTGAACGTTGAAGCATCCTTGAATACCTGGTATGAATCCTACTAGGTCGTGGTATATTATTTTTTTGATATGATGCTGAATTCTATTGGCTAGAATTTTGTTGAGAATTTTTGCATCTATATTCATGAGAGATACTGGTCTATAATTTTCTTTTTTTGTGATGTCTTTGCATGGTTTTGGTATCAGCGTTATGCTGGCTTCATAGAATGAATTTGGAAGAGTTGCTTCCTCTTCTATGCTCTGAAATAGCTTGAGTAGAACTGGTACAAGCTCTTCTGTAAATGTTTTGTAGAATTCTCCAGTGAAGCCATCTGGGCCAGGGCTTTTTTTGGTTGGGAGTTTTTTTATTACTTTCAATTACTTTATTATTTTCAATCTCTTCTTTTGTTATGGGTCTGTTCAGGTTTTTAACATCACTTTGTTGTAGTTTGGGTAGGCCATGTGTTTCTAGAAATTTGTACATTTCCTCTAGGTTTTAAAATTTGTTGGAGTATAGTTTTTCATAATAGTCTGTTATAATCCTTTTTATTTCAGTTGGGTCTGTTGTAATGTCCCCTATTTCATTTTTTATTTGTGTTATTTGTGTCCTCTCCTGTTTTTCTTTTGTCTGTCTGGCCAGTGGTTTGTTGATTTTGTTGATTCTTTCAAAGAACCAACTTTTGGTTTTGTTGATTCTTTCTATTGTTTTTCTGTTCTCTATTTCATTTATTTCTGCTCAGATCTTTACTATTTCCTTTCTTCCGGTGGTTGTGGGCTTTTTCTGCTCTTCTCTTTCTATTTGATTGAGTTGTGTAGTTAATGTTTTGATTTTGTCCCTTTCTTCTTTTTTGATATGTGCTGTGTCCCAAAGGTTTTGGTATGATGTGTTTTCATTCTCATTTGATTCTAGGAATTTTTGGATTCCATCTCTGATTTCTTCTATTACCCACTGATGTGTAAGCAGGGTATTATTCAGTTTCCATGTAATTGATTTTTTTTTGTTGCTCTTTCTATTGTTAATTTCTACTTTGATGATACTGTGGTCAGAGAAGATACTGTGAACTATCTCAACGTTTTGGATCTTGTTGTGGATTGCTCTGTGGCCTAAGATGTGGTCTATTCTGGAGAACGTTCCATGTTCATTGGAGAAGAATGTGTACCTTACAGTGGTTGGATTGAGTGTTCTATATACGTCTATGAGGTCAAGTTGGCTGATTGTGCCCATTAGGTCTTCTGTATCTTTGCTGAGTTTCTTCTCAGTTGTTCTGTCCTTTACTGAGAGTGGTGTGTTGAAGTCTCCTACTATTATTGTGGAACTGTCAATTTCTCTTTTCAGTGTTGTTTGAGTTTGTTTTACGTATTTTGGAGCCCTGTCATTGGGTGCGTAGATGTTTATTATCATTATGTCTTCATGATGGATCGTCCCCTTAATCATTATATAGTGTCCTTATTTTTCTGTTATGGTAGATTTTGCTTTAAAGTCTATTTTATCTGAGATTAGTATTGCCACTCCTGCTCTTTTTTGGTAGTTTTCAGCTTGATATATTTTTTTCCAACCTTTGACTTTTAGTAAATTCACGTCTTTGTTTCTAAGGTGTGTCTCTTGTAGACAGCATATTGATGGCTCCTGTTTTCTTATCCATTTGTCACTCTCCATCTCTTTATGGGTGCCTTGAGTCCATTTACATTCAGTGTAATTATTGATAGATGTGAGTTTGTTGCTGTCATTTTGTAGTGCTTTTTTTGTGGTGCTGAACTTTTCTTTGTTCTTCTTACTCTCTTGTGCTGAGTTACTTTTGTTTGTGGATTTTTTTTTTCATTTCTTATGTTTTTGTAGGTTTTGATTTTGCTGAGACTTTATGTTTTTCATCTTTATTTTTATGAGTTGGTTTGTTAACTTTTTTTGTGGTTAGCATGAATTTTACCCTTATCTTTCTAAGTTTGAAGCAATCTACCATTACTTGGTATCGCCTTGCCTTCCTCTCCTTTAGAAGGTTCTATACCTATGCCATTTATTCCCTCTTTCATTGTTTTGATGTTGTTGTCAACCATCGATTGACTGCTCTGATTCCCTGTTGTATTGCCTTTGGTTTTGGATAGTCCTTGAGAGTTCATTTCCTAGATTGGTATCTAGCTGGTACAATCCTGTGTCCTAGATTCTGCCTGTGAGCTGAAGGTGTTTGTCCTCAGATCGAAGAACTCCCTTTAATAATTCTTGTAAATTTGGTTTGACTTTTACATATTCCCTTAATTTCTGTTTATCTGGAAATGATCTAATTTCACCATCAAATCTGAATGAGAGTTTGGCAGGATATATTATTCCTGGCTGGCAATTTTTTTCTTTCAAGATTTTACATATGTCATCCCACTGCCTTCTTGCCTGTATGGTTTCTGCTGAATAATCTGAGCTTAGTCTTATTGTTTCTCCTCTGTATGTGACTTCTTGTTTGTCTTTGGTTTTGGCGAGTGTGATTATGATATGACTTGGTGATTTTCTTTTGCAGTCTTTCCTTTATGGGGTTCGCTGAGCTTCTTGGATGGCCAGCTTTTCATCTTTCAGGATATTGGGAAAGTTTTCTGTCAGCAGTTCTTCAATGATCCTCTCTGTGTTTTCTGTTTTCTCCCCCTGGTCTGGAATTCCAATCACTTGCAAATTTTTGCTTTTGATTGTATCCCACATAACTCTCAGGGTCTCTTCATTTTTCTTTGTTCTTTTTTCTGAGTTTTCCTGAAACAGAGTTGTATCCAAGTGTTTGTCTTCAATTCCACTGATCCTGTCTTCCACCATTTCAAATCTGATTCTCTGCCCTTCTATGACACTGTCCATCTCTGAAATCTTGTTGTTTATCTTTTTGATTTCTAATTGTTGTCTTTGTATAATTTCTAGTTGTGAATTTATTTTGGCATTTTGTTCCTGCATTATTTTCCTGAATTATTCCAATTTTTTGTCTGTATTTTCCATGAATTTGTCTATTTTTTCCTCATGTTTGTCAGCTTTTTGCCTCAGTTCTTGGAAAATTCTGAATATTAGAGATTTGAATTCCCTATCAGGTACTTCTAGTGCATTTTCTTCCATAGGAGAATCATCTGGTGTTTTAATTTGGACGCTTACTGGAACCATCCTGTCCTGTTTTTGTAAATGTTTTGATATTGTCTGCTGTTTTGGGGGCATTCAGTAGTTATTTCTCTCATTTATTGATTGTAGATTTGTTTGCTTCGTCCTTTTTTTAGAAAAAAATTTGAGTATGTCTGAGCAGGCCGACTGCGTGGTGTTTGTCGTTTGCTCATCTGTGTGCTCAATACTTTTTGCCTCCTTCTCCAACTGGCAGGTTCAGTCACTCAGATATGGTACAGCAGGGCAGGTCTAGCTGAAGAGAAGCCACTCGGATGGGTTGTTTGTGGCACTCACTACAGCCACCAGGGCAGTTCGGTAATCAGTGCTGGGCAGGTTCCAGTAGGCTATGCCTTCACTGCTTGGTGGTGTGATGTCAAGTGCACGGTGCAGGTAGGCAGGATGCAGCTGGGAGATGGTTATGTGCGGAGCTAAGATGGATATGGGAGAGAGGAGAGAGGAACAGGAGACAAAAAACATACAAACAAACAAAAAAGAATGCTAGGGGAGCTTGCCGTTGGAATAGAGAGAATGAGAGACTATGAAATAGAGTAAAACAGAAAGGGGAAGAGGAAGAAAAGAAAAGAATGAACAAATAAAAATCAGAAAGGTTAAAGAACCACAAAGTTCCCAGGCGTCCCACCGATGCAGCTATGAGGTCTGGGGAAGTAGCTCTCACTTGTCGCAGCACAGCCTTGCCAGAAGGCGCAGAGGCATACAACACCTGGTATTGAGGGGTCAGAAAGAGAAGGAAGATATAGAGAGAAGAGAAACTGAGCAATGAAGAAAGACAAAAAAGGAAGAAGAGGGAAAAGAAAACAAACAAATAAAAAAAAAAGAACAATAAAGACCCCCCAAAAAAACAGAAAAAAAAAAAACCCAACAAAAAAAGAAATGTCCTCAGGGATCCCTCCGCACGTCTGTGGAAGCCAAAGGGGAGTTCCTTGCCACGCAGCTCAACCTGGCCAGAAAGGGCTCCCAACTCAAGAAAAGGAAAAGAAAACAAACAAACAATTCAAAACAAACAAATGAACAAATGCCCCGGGATCCCACCAATGCAGTAGCCCAGACCAGGAAGCAGTTGCACACTCGAATGGAGCCCCGCAGCTCCTCAGGAAGGAGCAAAGATGACGCTTGGAGCCAGGCACTCGAGCAAAAGGAGGGGGAGGCAGCGAGAGGCAAGCAAGAAATAAAAAGAAGCAGGAAAAAAAAAAAAAACAACACCAGCCGCCATTAGATGGCACTCAGAGAGCCAGCCAGTGTGGGCTGGTGTTTCTGGACAAGAGACTGTGTCCATGGGAAGCAGAGGAGGCCGAGTGTGGGTGAAGAAGTGTAGACAGTGGGAAAGCGTATATCACAAATTGCCGGCGCTCTGGAGCCCCTCAGGAAGAAGCAAAGATGGCGCAAAGAGCCAGGCACTTGAGTGAAAGGCGGGGGAGGTGGCGAGAGGCAAGTGAGAAATCAAAAGAAGCAGAAAAGAAAAAGCAACACTAGCAGCTAACAAATGGCACCCAGAGAGCCGCCCACTTGGGTGTGTGGAATCCAAGCTGCCGGCGCTTCCCAGTCAAGAGACTGTGGCCGCAGGAAGCAGAGGAATCTGAGCCGGGGCGAAGAGGGGTGGGGGGTGGGAAAGCGCACACTGCAAATTACTGGCTGTTTTGTCTCCCGCTGGATGCTCCGTGAGACTGCTTTCTCATACCCCCTTTTGCTAATCTCCGATAGGAGTCCAAGATGGTGGATCTGTGCTGTGTTAGCTGGTAGGGGACCTCTGCATGAATCTTTCCTCACTCTCCGTTCTCTGTCAGTTTTCTCCCTCCATTTGGTGCTTGGCTGAGTTCTTTATCTCTTCGTTTGATGTTTTAGGGTTTCAGGATTGTTGTATTCTCTGTTTGGCTTAGTTTCTCGGACCTTTGCTGTGAAGGGATGGCATGGTGCTTCTGCCTAGAGTGCCATTTTGCCGGAACTGGTAAACTAGTTATTTTTAAAAACCTAATTTTTCTAGTTTGTTGTTTAAAAATTGGACCACATTTTCCTACAGAAAATGCTATTAATAGAGATTAATTTTAAATGCCTGCCCATATGATTCTGTAATAAATTTCTTAAACTGGACATAGTACATTATCTCTTGCTTTAATATGGCATGTTATAATTAGCCATATGCTATTCATGTCTGTTTCATAATCATATGATAAAAGGTATGATTATAAGTTCTTTTGAAGGTGGCATATAATACAATGACATTCTGAGGGATGAAAGTCAGAACTGTTTTATACTTACAGATTTGAAGGAGAGAAGACTACAATGCAGGGACACACAGGGGGTTGCACTCACAGACTGGGTACCAGTAAGCTGGAGCCATGGAAGGTGGCTTAAGTATGGCAAGAAAGGTGGACTTAGCTAGGTTTCATGGGCTCCCTGTGGATTGACTAATTTGAATATTGCAGACCCTAGGGCCTAGGGGCTATCCCTAGTTGTTTGATATCTGGCCTTGGGAAGATTAGAGTGGGTGCATAGTGGCCCCACAGTATGAGAGCCTGAGAAGGGAAATGGTTAGGGTATAGATTTAATCAGCCTCAAAACTGGGTCAAGACAGCATTTTAAAAAAAGAAAAAAAACACTATGTTACAATATCACACTGATATCGCTCTATTGGAATGTAAACCACTTGATGACATGTATCTCTGAGTCATCATTGTATATCCTATAATTCTTGTCATAGGAATGAATAAATGAAATATAACACCCCACTAACAGGATTACAAAATTCAGGTTCCACAAGTAATAATGTTTCGCTGATGGAACTTTTCAGCACTCCTGCCCAAAACGTCAAGAAGAGATCTACTATGTCTTCCAGCTATGGCTCGAGCAGAAGAGTCAGGTATTCTGCTTCCATCCATGACCAGGAACAGGACTAGATCTCACCCTGTGGGAAGCCACGAGTAATACTTTCCATTTTCTGGGGTTACGGCTCTACTGGTATGGAATCTATGAGTGGGTAAAAAAGGTAGTTTTGGAACCTACAGAAGCCTGAGGTAAAGATTAGGTGAGGAGGAATTCTGAGCAAAGGGAAGAAAGGATGACTTATATGAGGTAATCCCCAGCAATGATCCTAGTCAAGTGTGTTACCTTTGAAAAGGCAATATGTTTTTTTTCCCAGCTGTCCACACAACCAGGTTTTGAATTATCTCCTACAGCTCATCTACCTATAAAACCACCAGAAAATGCATAAAGATGTGTGTGTGTAGTATTTCCCTAAAATAAATTTTCCTTCTCCTTTGTTACTCAAATCTTTCAAGAAAATATAAAACTACAATTTGGGACATTGGGAATTACTTCTAGACACAAAAATGATATGCGATCAGGAAAACATTTAGCCTTATGAGGAGTGTTCCCTCATTAGAACCCGATGAGATTTATTTCCTGGTGAGAGATTGGGAGGGGTTAGCAGGTAGGCAGCATGTACAGCAGGCCCTGGGATTTCTAGGGACAAGTCCCGGGTTGCATGGTCTTGTATACCTGAGAAGTTGTAAAAGGAGAGAAAGAAGAAGAGATAGAAGAGATGTTCTAAGTAATGGTAAGAAGTGTAAGGACCAACCATATGGAAATCCCAATCCCAGATGGTCTTCAAATAGTAAGCTTTGTTAAATATGATCAAGAGGTGCAGGCCATTTTTAATTGCTTGTTTGCTTAGATTTTTTTTTTTTTAAATTCTCTTTTGGGAGCATTCTTTACATTACTCTATTGTCATTGAGTCGATTCTGACTCATAGTGACCCTGTAAGACAGAGTAGAATTTCTCCGTAGGGTTTCCAAGGCTGTAATCTTTAGGAAAGCAGACTGCCACATCTTTCTCCTGTGGAACCACTGGTGAGCTTGAACCACCAACTTTTCATTTGGTAGTGAGTGCTTAACTGCACAACCAGATCTCCTTTACATTAGCAGGACTGAAAAATGTGTTGATTTTGGCAAGCTCATTTTCATTTTTTGATATCGGATTTCATTGGGACAAAAACCCTCAATGATAAGAACACACATTTGCAGTTCTAACTTCTGTGAAAACATGAGACCACTGTGGTTTCTTGGCAAAGAACTTAACATTTTTGCTTTAGAAGTATCTGATATCATGCTTATGGAAGCACAAGAAATGACTTCCTACCTAGTATGATTTTAGAGATATGGCAAGACTAACAGCCAATGCTTCCCTTTACACTAGCTGGCTGACCCTCCAAATTTTACCCTGATAGCTTTGACATCTTTAGAGCGTCATCTCTGTTAACAAGGAAATTCTCCTGGAGGAATTAACAATAGTAATGATGCCTTAAACTTACTGATCATGCCAGTCCTTTTAGCCACACATTTGCTAATCCTTGTATGTATGAAATAGATGGCTTTATCTCTATTTTACATAGGAGATATTTACATGAAGGAGGGTTACATGGGAGAGAAGTATCATGTCACACGGCAAGAAATGACATAACCAGGATTCAAACCACATGTTTGCTCTTCAATATTGTTACATTGGGCAGTCTCCCTGGACCTCAATTTTCACAACTCTAAATGAAACTTAAAACTAGATCTTGTAACAGTTTCATACGGTTTTCATGAAGACTTAAAGCTTCATGTGTTACCTAGCACAAAATAAGAGTTCTGGCAAGGAGAATTGTTTGTAGAATCAGAAATTCTCTTTCATGGTCAATTTCAGTATAGCAAGTTCTAGAATTTGTAGTATATTCTTATATCCTTCATTGACTTATCATGTTACTGTTAAGAGAGAAGAAAACAGGAAAAATAACTTTTCACCAATAATTTGCTTCTGAGTTTGATGGACTGATGTTTTAAAATAAGCAAACCTATTGTTGCTTAACATAGCAATAAATGTAGAGCTTTATAATAAGTCTGACTGTCTCTTTTCTCTAGAGACTGTTTCATAACCACATAAACCATAAAAACAAACATTTCTAAAGAGTAAAATTGCTTAGAAACATTAACACCTGAAGTGTGTTATTTAAATTAAATAGAAATAAATTCAAGAACAAAGTATTTATTATCCTCTAGTACTTATTCATATAACATAACGAAAAGCTGATCATTATAGAATTTTGACTGTCAACAAAGATTAATGGTATTACCTAATTATTTGACTCTGAAAATACTGTTGAATTCACTACTCAATTTGAAGGAAAAAAAAAAAAAAGAACATTGTGAATACTTTCATTATGAAAACATAAAAAACTGAGATTGCAAACTTCTGTTTTATGGTTTTATCTTTGACTGCTGACTGAGCTCATTGACAGGTTTTGTAAATAGGTAATCAGTCTTCAAATTTAAACTCTCTATGACATAGACAGCACTTTTCTCTCTCTCTCTTTTCTTTAAAGGCATTGCTTTAACCTGAGGAATTTTTTGTAGATTGCAATTCAGGGATTCTTTATGACTTCATCTTGGAGTCTTGCTATAAAGCTGTACTGTATACAAGTAATCAAAAATGTTTGCATACTTTCGATATGAACTAATCAAAATACCCATTAAGCATGCTAACAAGCACACCTGTTATCATTAACAGATTTATTCTCTAATTTTATATGATTAGCACAATCAAATTAAAAGGTGAAAACATATGATGATGATAACAACCTCTTTATAAAGTATAAGTAATTATTAGTGTAAATAGTATTAGTAGTGATTACAAAAATACATTTCAGAAGCTACATGCTAATATAGTAACAGTACCTTTATTTATAAGCAGAACTTTTTTTTTTTTTTTTAACAAGGGAAGTAAGTACTGTAAGCGCATTCTCATTTTTTTCACTGATGCCCCAAATTGGATACGTAAAGATTTTAGAAGGAACCCTGGTGGTGCAACACTAAGAGCTCAACTTCCATCGGAAAGGTTGGAGGTTCTAACCCACCCAGTGGCTCTGCTGGGAAAAAAGTCTTGCTCCCATAAAGATTACAACTTTGGAAACCTATGAGGCAATTCTACTTTGTCACGTGAGGTTGTTATGAGTTGAAAATCAACTCTATGGCACCCATCAACAACAAGGATTCTAAACAGTACTATTACCCAGTTCATCTTTCAATTTCCTACATTTAGATTGAGAGCTGTACATTGTATTCTTTAATTCTCCTTTACTCTGCTATAGTTTCTCTTTCACTCTTAACCGTTTCTTCACTTTCATTTATTCCAGAAAATACTTTGGATTTTTTTTGGTTCATTTCATATGTTTATCTAAATAATTTTCAAATACTAGCATGCAGAATAGATCAGTAATGCTGCTATAGAACTTCTTTGTTTGCTCTCTCTTACTACATATTTTAATAAGCACAATTAAAAACTAAAAATGAATTTGACATACATATGTCATAAAGAAACTTTTTTATTCTGGGGTTTCTGTAGACTAAAAATGGGGAAGATTTTAACCTGTTAATGATATGCAGCTCTATATTATGTGCACTTAATAGCCATACTGTAAGTACTGTTTTTAACTGTAGTACAAATACTGTGTTTTTACAGAATAAAAATACTATATAGGTTTTCCTCTTAACCACAATGGCACAGACGTAAATGTTAATTTCCAATGCACAATATTTGTCTCAGTTATCTAGTTCTGCTATAACAGAAATACCACAAGTGGATGGCCTTAACAAACAGAAATTTATTCCCTTACAGTCTAGGAGGCTAGAAGTCTAAATTCAGGGTGCCACCTCTAGGGAAAGGCTTTCTCTCTGTGTCAGCTCTGGGGGAAGGTCCTTGACATCAATCTTCTCTTGGTCTAGGAGAGTCTCAGTGCAAGGACTCCAGGTCCAAAGGACGTGCTCTGCTCCCATCTGGTTTCTTGGTGGTAGGAGTTTTCCCCTGTCTCTCTGCTCACTTCTCTCTTTTATATCTCAAAAGAGATTAACTTAAGACACAACATAATCTTGTAGATTGAGTCCTGCCTCATTAACATAACTGCTTCTAATCCTGCCTCATTAACATCATAGAGTTAGGATTTATAACATATAGGAAAATCACATCAGATAACAAAATGGTGGACAATCACACAGTACTGGGAATCATGGCCTAGCCAAGATGACACATATTTTTGAGGGGCACAATTCAATCCATAACAATGTTAGAGTATAATTTTCTAATATTTATGCAAACTAATTAGAATTGAGGAACAGAAACTTTTCTCTGATTTTATAATAAAAGAGAAATGTTTACTAATCAATCAGGATAACATTAAGGCTCAAGAATGGATACCACTTTCCTCTTTTTCCTTCTGGACTCAAATACCCATTGTTCATCATCTTTGCAGAAAAGCCATTCTGGTTCTTCCAAGCATGTAGCTCTTGGCCTAAGTGACTCAACCCAAGTTCATAAGTCCGAAATGTACCAAGAAGGCAACCCCATCAGCTGTCATAAGCAAAGCAAGGAAGCGGCATGTGTCTTGAGACTAACTAGCACCAAGAGAGGCAAAACTCCAAGATAAAATCATGCCAAGAATTACAGTTCAATTGGTTACTGTCTCCTATATGCTCTGCAATGCTGTGAAAGGGCTTTGAACAACAGAATGCTCCAGATCTGTGTCTGTTCCACTGGAAGCCAAAGAAAGCTGCAGCACTTTCTCCCAGTCAACAATCCCATGGGCATTTGTTGAACATCTACTGTATGCCAGATTTGACCATGCTCAAATTTGGGGATTGAGAGGCGAATAAGACATGACCTTATGACTTCTTCAAACAAATAGCTCTTCCTTTTCTGCCTCTGGTCTCTATAAATAAAAGATGAATAAATGCTGCCCTCATTAGTTTAAAATGGGTTACCGGTGACATAGGCATCTTAATCAGCAGCCTCAGTAATACGGTTCCTGCAAATTTCCTTTGGTTTTGTATTTAGGACGGTAGACACATTTGGTCTTGAGAGACAATGCTGCCCAGTCATTCACTTTCAAGGAATTGCACAAAACACTGTTGGCACAAATTTTCTTTTTCCTAAAGAGAGAGAACATCACATTCTTTGTATCTTCATTTGTTTTATTTGTTGTCAAAATTGTTATAGTGTCTAACTGGCTAATTCACAGAATAATAACTCCGAGAGAGAGAGAGAGAGAAAGAAAGAAAGAACGTATGCATCAGTGGGATTTGGGAGCAGATGTAGCATACAAGAAATGGAGTCAGAAATCAGAGTTAGAAATGAGAGAATGAAGCAAACATTTCTCAATCAAGATCCCAATCAAGAGTGCGTTGGAGAAGAAAAGCTATTCGGACTCTTATGAATGATAGTCAGGATCTAAAAGATTATAAACAGAAAGCAAATTTCCTGAGACGCTGAGCATGATGCTTCCTCCAAATGAGACTGCTTCAAGTTAACTCTTCCAAGAATAGGTCACTGAGTATTTCTGACCTTTTCCAGAATTTTAAGATTTCCTGTTTTATCATTTAGCACTTGAAAACATTGAATACTGAAGATGTTTACCAGGAAATTAAGCAATAATTACAACATTTAAACCTTAGTCAACTTTGATACTGTTTGTGAGCAGTTAGAAATCATGATCAATCATCTTTGACTATAGGAAAAGAGATTAAATCAATTCTACAGAAAAAAAGTTAAGAGTGTGGGAAAGCCACGTCTTATAGATCAATGTAGAGCTTCCATTTCCAACAGTACAGCCTCTTATTCTTCATGAACATAACAAACTTTATTCACATCAAAATTAAAGGTCAGTGAAGCACGTGATCAGCACTGACTGGTAACTTCCATCAATGCTAACATTTCTAGTCCTTATGTGCTCTTAAAAGCAGAATTTGAATTTTATAGCTGACATGTCAACTGAAAATACAGTATAAAGGAGAAAGGAAACATTTTGTCAATCTTAATGAATTTAACTAATTCTAACTAATGTGTGAGGTTTTATCTTTAAATTTCCCTGATGACTAACAATTTTTTCTCATGGAAATAAAAATGTTAAACTAAAATAGTTGCAAGATTATTCTGGGGAAAAAAAAAAAAAAACTAATGAAAGACGCAAAGAGAGGGGTGAGAGACTCAAGGTTTTTAAGGGAACAATCTTCCTGATTCTTCATTCTAGATTTCGAAATACACATCTCACAAATGTAGATACAGAGGAAGCTTCTTTGCCATATTTAATTTTTTTATTTTATCATATTTTAATTTAATTTGATTTTATAATATTTTGGTTGATAAAACCAGCCTGTATTTGAATCTAGAGATAACCTATTTCTCCTGTTAGACATCTATAATACTATTAGCTTAAGTCCTAGTTAATGTGAAAAAAGAAGTCAGTTTCTTATTCTCAGTCCCCATGTGCAATCTGTGAATTGTAAGAATACAAGGGTCATGTAAAGGGACATTTGGTTATAATATGGGCAGTTTTCATAATTTTATATGGATAAATCAATACATAATTTCTCACCACACGTTTTCTGAGCTGGGTTGTTGAGAGTTCGTAACCTAAAGAGTTTGCTCATACAAAGTATGACTCAGACATGGATTTAATTGATCTTGTGAGGACCTGGCATTAATATTTTATTTACACATTCCACATGATTCTGATGAGCAGCCAGGATTGAAAACCATTGCTCTAGGCTGGATGAGGGTTTCCATAAAATTTTTTTTTAATTTCTTTTACTGTTCCACTTAAAAAACATCTTTTTATTTCTATATAAAAAATCCACAGCATTGGTAAAAAAGATATACCAAAAGTAATTCTTAACGAGAATGTCAGTGTTAAGAGTGCTGCCAATGTCTTTAATGAGATTCCAAATTTGAAACAGATAATGAAACGCTATTGCTCATCATCACACAGTAGAAGTAGTACGCTACTAAACCAACTGTTTTTTAACAGGTTACATTACCAGAGGAGCTGATTTGGGCCCATCATGTGTCACATAATTAGATTTTGAAAGCACGGAAAGGATCCCGTTGGAAAGCTGCAGACTGTAATACCCCAGGAGTTTGTTTCTTGAACAACCAACAAAGGACCAAAAAAGAAGAGGAAAAGAAGAACTTAACAATATGTGTGTTTTCAGAAAATTACTGGATGCTAGTCTCCCTCGAAACACATGCAAAGCTCTCATTAGCAGTAATAGAAAGTGCATACTATGGAATTTGGAGAGGATATAAAATCAAAGTGTCCTGAATATTACATTTTAAATGAACTTTTTTTTTTTCTGGCATGAGTTAAGAAAAGTGAGATTCTGGTAGAATTGCCAATAGTAAACACAGCTTATATCATTATTTATGGAAAAAACAGAAGAAACTGGAAAGTAAATGAGAAAAATAATCTGAAACCCTCTATTGAAATTTTAAAATGAAATTAAAAATAAAAAATAAGTGATCAGTTTTTTTTTTATACACTGCATGTGACCACCACAGGTGATCTTTTCTCATTTAACAACTATATACATACTTTTTTGCTTAACATTTGTAACGGTGAGCAAATAATAGATAACACAATGTAACAACATATTAAATTTACTATTTTATTTATTCAATAAACTTTCACTGGACTATAAAGATAAAGCTTAGAGTTACCCTGAGGATTAAAGAGTTAAAAAGGACTGCCCCTAATCTCAAACAAAAAGAAGCAAAACAAAAAATCAACAAATATTCTCGATCTTTATGGGTCTTAAAAAAGAAGTGATTAGACCAACATTTACTCATTTATTAAGAGCTTGTTTGTGTTTAATTTTATTTGATAGAAGAAAGATAGCAAGCTAAAGATGAGACAGCATCACGACTAGCTATCAGATATCTATACAACTGTGATATACTGTCCATATGTTTCTATGGATATATTTTTTTAATTAATGAGATTATTTGTTGCATTAATTTTTCCTTTTGATTATTAAAGAAAGGCAAGTGCATTAATTAGGAAATATCTTAAAAAGGTACAACTGTTACAATTCCAACAACGTTTAGTTTTTCTAGTCTGGTTTTTTTTTTAAATAAATATTGAGTTTTCTTTATGTAGCTGAGATTATGCTATTACATCCAGGCTTTCCACTTTATATTATTTCTAATGCAGTATCAGACAATTAAACCTTTTTTGTTCCATGGATGATTTTAATGGATATTATTACCTTGTGCATGTATACCATAATTTACTTAATTCCTCTTATGTTAAATTTTTATTCTGCTTCCAATTTCTGCCATTGTGAATAGAAAACTCTAAGTTTAAATTGCTCTGTACATTTTTAGTGAGTGTATAGATATCTGGAATTAAAATTATTGAATAAAGGTAAATGTTTTCTGCTGAGAGACTTTCCAAATTTATGTATTTCCATTGTATAGTCTGAGAGAGCCTCTCCATCAGCACTGAGTCAAGTTATTTTTTTTTTCCTAATAGTGTGGATGTTCCATGAGATATTTCAATTCCACCTCTTCTCACATTCCTGCTCGCAAACTTCTTATTCATGTTTGGTCCATTGTTTAGAGGTCACTTCCTGTGGTGAGCCTTCCATGACACCACAGTCTGGTAAATTCCCCTTCTATTTGTTCTCAAAACACCTTTAAATTGCCTTATTCCAACACCATCACAATAAATAATCTGTTGTCTTGGTAGAACTGTCACTAATTTACAAGTTGTAAGGACAGTGGCTTCCTCTGTCTTGTTCTCTGAATACCCAGTAGTTAGCAAAGTCCCTTGCACTAACTCAATAACTATTCAACCAGCAGATATTGTTGTTGTTGCTAGGGGCCATCGAGTTGGTTCCATTTTACAGTGACCCTATGCACAACAGAACAAAACACTGCCTGGTCCTGAGCCATCCTCATGATTGTCGTTATGGCTGAGCCCATTGTTACAGCCACTGTGTCCATCAATCTCATTGAGGGTCTTCTTCTTTTTTGCTGACCCTCTGCTTTACCAAGCAAGATGTCCTTCTTTAGGGACTATTCCCTCCTGATAACGTGTCCAAAGTATGTGAGACGAAGTCTCGCCATCCTTGCTTCTACGGAGCATTCTGGCTGTACTTCTCCCAAGATGATTTGTTCATTCCTTTGGCAGTCCCCGGTATATTCAATATTCTTCCCCAACACCATAATTCAATAGCATCAATTCTTCTTTGGGCTTCCTTATTCATTGCTCACCTTTCTCATGCTAATGAACCGATTGAAAACATCATAGCTTGAGTCAGGCACACCTTAATCCTCAGGGTGACATCTTTGCTTTTTAACACTTTAAAGAGGTCTTTTGCAGCAGATTTGCCCAATGCAATGCGTCCCTTGATTTTTTGACTGCTACTTCCATGGGTGTTCATTGTGGATCCAAGGAAAATGAAATCCTTGACAACTTCAATCTTTTCTCTGTTTATCATGATGTTGCTTATTGGTCCAGTTGTGAGGACTTTTGTTTTCTTTATGTTGAGGTGCAATCCACACTGAAGGCTGTAGTCTTTGACCTTCGTCAGTAAGTGCTTCAAGTCCTCTTAATTTCAGAAAGCAAGATTGTGTCATCTGTGTGTTGCAGATTGTAAATGAGTCTTTCTCCAATCCTGATGCTGCATTCTTCTTCATAAGGTCCAGCTTCTCAGATTATTTGCTCAGCATACATATTGACTAACTATGGTGAAAGGATACAACCCTGACACACACCTTTTCTAACTTTAAACCATGAAGTACCCTCTTGTTTTATTGGAATGACTACCTCTTGGTCTGTGCACAGGTTCCTCATGAGCACAATTAAGTGAAATTCTCATTCTTCTAAATGTTTTCCATAATTTGTTATGATCCACACAGTCGAATGCCTTTGCATAGTCAATAAAACACAGGTAAACATCTTTCTGGTATTCTCTGTTTTCAGCCAGGATCCACTGGACATCAGCAGTGGTATTCCTGGTTCCATGCTCTCTTCTGAATAGTCAACCAATAGATATTAAACTTGCTGCATTCAACCAAAAAAACTAAACCCACTGCTGTGGAGTCAATTCCAACTCCTAGCAACCCTATAGGACAAAGTTGAACTGCCCTATAGGGTTTTTAAGGTTGAAATCTTTAAGGAAACAGATCGCCACATCTTTCTCCCATGGAGTGGCTGGTGGGTTCCAGCCACCAACATTTTGGTTAACCGCTGAGTGCTTTAACCACTGCACTACCAGGGCTCTGTCTTGCTATATATTAGCTCCCCTTTTATCATCCTGTTTGCCCTTGTTTGTTTTTTTCAGGAAGTCTGTAGGCTCCCTGGGGCCAAGGACAATATTTATCTCGTTTATATTGTATTCCTATTAAATATAGTTTTATCTGTAATAATTTGATATATGAAAAATACCAATTTACATTTTTAAACCAGCATAGATTTGATTATGAATAAAATAGAATTTTTTATGTTCTTATTAGTCTTTCATTACACTTTATAATTTGTTTTTGTTCATTTGTCTATAGATATATTTGCAGTATTTATATCAGTTTGCATAGAGTCTTTATATGTTCATGATATAGTCTGTGAATTTTATAAGTGACACATTTTTTCCAAGTTTATTTTTGAACACTTAATTACTTCTTTTACACACAACAGCTTTTCCTTTGGATGCATCCAGCTACGTCACTTTTTTTTTTATGATTCATTTAATGATTTTGAAGCTTAATCAACTATTTCCCATTTAGAGATATATTGAATATATTTTTATGACTTTATTTTTTTATTCAGTTCTTCAATTGATGTGGACTTTATTTTATATAGGATGTGCTCTGTTTTCCCCAATAGTTAACAAAGTTTGTTAACTAAGCCTTTTATATCCCTACTGTTTCATGATATCTTCTTGATAAAATATTAAGTTTTATTGTATAATAAGTCTTACTTTTGAGCTATCTTTTCTGTTTAATAGTTGATATATCTATTAATTTACTAATATATTTATATTATAGTTTTATAATATATTTAAATACTTGATAAGCCTATCCAATTTTTATTAGTCTCTCTATGTTAAATTATTTTAATTCATTTTTCTCACATATTTATTTTTCTGAAGGAATTTTACTGCTAAAAAATAATCTGTTGAGATTTTTCTGAGAATGGATTAAAGATATGCATTAATTTGAAAATAATTCCCAACTTTATAGATGTCATCTACTTAGTGCATGATTGTTGCAAAACTTTGATTGGTTTCACTAAAGATTTACAGTATTTTTAAATGTAACTGCCATACATACCTTGCTAAGGTTACCCCTAAATATTTTGTATTTATTTTCATCTTGTTAATTTAAATATTTATCTTTTAAAATTATTTTAACCTAGTGAAAGGTATAATTTTATAAAATTATGGGGACTTCAGGTCACAAAAAAATGACTTTGCCAGGAGTATCTGGCCTGGGCCTGAACAAGTGGCCCTGTGAAATTCAGCACCATACTCATTTACAAGATGATTTGTGTGTCTACCAGGCATAAGAGGAACCCTTACTTCCCACAATGGGAAGAAGAATCATTTCTTCTAACTGTGTTACTTTAATCTTATTATATTTATTATGCCTATTTACTATGCAATTATTTATTCTCTAACTATAAACTAGCCTATGAACTCATAGATTAATGGCAATGTATTTAAGTATCAATCAAGTATGTTTCTATGAATTTATCCTTAAAAAATTTTAATATACAATCCAGGGTTATATTATTGATAAGTGGAGATTGATCACTGTTTCTATTTTATCATGGTTTTTTTAAAGTTCACCAATATAAAATTGTCCCATTTGCCTCAATAAACACTTCTCTTCATTATCTATTGTCATGTGACCTGCCTCCAATTTTCGTGTGTTTGGTGAGTTTATATTTGTCCTTGAATTTTAAACACACGCACAGCCCAATGGTTTTGCCATTGTTTTGCTAAAATACTAGAGATAATGGGATAATAGAGATAATGTTGTTTTGTTGTGCCCACCAGTCAATTCTGACTCATAGTAACCTTATATGACAGAGTAAAACTGCCCAATAGGCTTTCCTAGACTGTAATCTTTACAGGAGCAGATCGCTAGGTCTGTGGCTGGTGGGTCTGAACTGCTGGCGTTTTGGTTAGCAGCTGAAGGCTTAATCATTGCTCCTCCAAGGCTTCTAATAGAGATAACAAGATCATTTAAAACATACTTGTCTGGGCCTAGAGTTTGTATCTTCATGATATTTTATGGCAATCCACTCTGATTTATCTTTTAAATGGCTATACATTATTCCTTTACTATTTAGTTTTAAACTTCATGTTAATAAATAGCACAAATTTGGACTTTATTATCAATGCAGTCAGATTACCTTTGCCTTTAAACATAAACCAAAGAAACCAAAACCTTTGCTGCTGAGTCTATTTCAACTCATAGCAACTCTATAGGACAGAGTAGAACTGCCCCATAGGGTTTCCAAGGAGCAGGTGGTGGATTCGAACTGCCAACCTTTTGGTTAGCAGCCAAGCTCTTAACCACTGCACCACCAGGGCTCCTGAGAAGTTAGAACAGTTTAATAACTTATATATTTTGAGTTATTTGACAGATTTTTCCTAATGAAATCTTTATCTTTATGCTGTTCACTGCTTCCTGTTGTTTTGCTTGTTACCCACTTAAATTATGTACTGATCACTTTTATCTCTGTAATCATTGAAAAACAAAACCTGTAAGTATTTATTTTTAATGGCTGATTTATGCTTACTAGGTAAATGTCTAAATGTATGACTTTGAACTAAAATAATCTTTTTTTTTACTTTCTGAAAAACAGGGTATTCTTTTTTTTTTTAATATTTTATTGTACTTCAGGTGAAGGCTTACAGAACAAACAGTTTCTCATGTAACAGTAGTACATATGCTGTTTTATGACTTTGGTTAACAACCTCACAACATTTTAACCCTCTGAATTCTCAGCTTTTTTTTTTTTTTTTTTTGGTTAAAATACTCATAGCCAAAGATACACCATTTCAATACTTTTTACGTACACATTTAAGTGACATTGACTATGCTCTTCCAATTGTGCTGCCATTCTCACCCAAGATGAAGGCTTACAGGACAAAATAGCCTCCCATTTAACAGTTACTACAAATGTTGCCCTATAAGAATGGTTAACAATCTCACAACACATCAACAGTATCCTTACTCAACTTGTGTTCCTTATCATCAGCTTCCTACTCCCCCTCTGCCTTCTGGCCCTTGTCACTGGACTCCTGTACCTCGTTAGTCTCATTTAGTTTTACTGGGCTGTCTACTCCCAGGCTGAACAGTGAACCTCGAAGGTAACTTCACCTCTGAGCTGAACGGGTGTTTGGGGGCCATACTCTTGAGGTTTCTCCAGTCTCCTTTAGGCCAGTAAACCTGGTCTTTTTTTTTTTTTTTTTGTGAGTTAGAATTATGCTCTACATCCTTCTCCAGCTCTGTCCAGAACCCTCTGTTGTGATCCTGGTCAGAGTAGTCAGTGGTGGTAGCCAGGCACCATCTAGCTGTACTGGACTGAGTCCAGTGGAGGCCTTGGTAGCTGTGGACAATTAGTCCTTTGGACTAATCTTTTCCTTGTATCCTGTTCTCTTCATTCTCCCTTGCTCCTGAAGGGATGAGACCAGTGCAGTATCTTAGATGGCCGCTCACATGCTTTTAAGACCCCAGACCCTACTCACCAAGGTAGACTGTAGAACATTGTCTTCATAAACTGTGTCCTGACACATGAGCTAGATGTTCCCCGAGACCAGGGACCCCACAGCCTTCCGCCCAGCAATTCAGTCCCTCAGGGAGTTTGGATGTGTCTATGGGGCTTCAATGACCTTTCTTTGTACTAGTTGTGCTAGTTTCCCCTGTATTGTGTACTGTCTCACCCTTCACCCAAGATACCACTTATCTATTGCCTATTTAGTATTTCCCCCCCACTCCTCCCATCCCTGGTAACCAACAAAGATCGTTACATTTTGCGTGTGAACATTTTCATGGGTTTTTACAATAGAGGTCTCATACAATATTTGTCCTTTTGAGATTGACTTATTTCACTCAGCATAATGTCCTCCAGTTTCATCCATGTTATGAGATTGTTCACAGATTCATTATTGTTCTTTCTCGTTGCATAGTACTCCATTGTGTGTATGCACCATAGTTTGTTTTTCCATTCATCTGCTGATGGGCATCTAGGTTGTTTCCATCGTTTTGCTATTGTGAACAATGCTGCCATGAATATGGGTGTGCATATGTCTATTCGTGTGACGGCTCTTATTTCTCTAGGATATATTCCTGGGGGTGGGATTGCTGTATCCAATGGTATGTCTATTTCTAGCTTTCTGAGGAAGCGCCATATCATTTTCCAAAATGGTTGTATCATTTTGCATTCCCACCAGCAGTGCATAAGAGTTCCCATCTCCCCGCAGCCCAGCTAGTTTCCCTTGTACTGTGTACTGTCTCACCTCTCACCCAAGATACTAAAATAATCATTTTTATACTTAAATAGGCTAAACAAGAAAGTTAGTATCTGTCTGTCTATCTAGCTAGTTAGGTAACTAGCTATCTATCAACTATCTATCCACCCATCCATCTACTTAAATTGCTAGTATTTGAAAATGTTATTTGGAGACATGAGCTAGATTTTTATTACCATATTTTTACACAAATAGCACATGCCTTCTATGTTTGTTTGCAAACTGCACCCTCCCTCCATGAGGTATTTTCATAAGAACCCTATACTAATTTTGTTACAGCAACATGTAAAAAAAAAAAAAAATTGGTATAGCTGTGCTGATGAAAATACCTTGAAGGGGGAGGCACAGTTGACAAGCAAATGTAGTAGGTGTGCATTATTTGTGTAAAAATATGATACGTAATTTTTATATTTAAACTTACAAATAGAAACTCCATAGATACATCCAGACCCCCTGAGGGACTGAATTGCTGGGCTGAGGGCTGTGGGGACCATGGTCTCAGGGAACATCTAGCTCAACTGGCATAACAGTTTATAAAGAAAATGTTCTACATTTTATCTTAGTGAGTAGCGTCTGGGGTCTTAAAAGCCGGTGAGCGGCCATCTAAGATACTCCATTGTTCTCACCTCTTCAGGAGCAGGAGAGGATGAAGAAAACAAGATGCATGGGAAAGATTAGTTCAAAGGACTAATGGACCACAACTACCACGGCCTCTACCAGACTGAGTCCAGTACAGCTAGATGGTGCCTGGCTACCACCACTGAGTATAATATTCTGTTTAGGGTTATTGACCTAGGTTCTTTTAAATTTCTTTATTCAAGAATACTTTCTTAAAGGTGGAGCCAACATGGCACCCTAGACAGACCTACCATGACATCTCCCTGCAGCGAAGACCTGAAAAACTAAGTACTACAGATATAATTGTCAATTCTGGAAACCTGAGAATCAAATGAAGAGATAAAGAATTAGATTAAACACTGAATAGAAGAAGAAACTGATGTAAAACAGAGAACAAGGAGAGATATGGAATGGAGCTCCCCTGCTAACCAACATGGCCCGGCATAGCCATCCTGAAACACAGCTAACAATGACCCCAGATAGGGAATACAGGTAGGCAACTTCACGGAGCTCCCAACAGGAGACAGAGCACCCAGTAACCAGAGAAACAAGCTTTCCTACCATTCACCCTTCTGGTGAGTAGAAGTAAGAACATTCTCATAACAGAAGACCCCACCACCAGGGCCTACAGTACAAGCCCCACCCCTACCCCCTGGGCCCACTCTGCCCCCTCCTCCCATGAAACATTTTTCTTTTTCTTAATTTCTTTCTGCCTTTTCATTCCCCCTTCCACCTAGCCCTGTATACCACCTCACACCTCTTCCTGCCAGCTCCCACTGTGCCACCATTTCTTTTTCATTTTTTTTTTCCTATTCTTTCTCTCTCCCACCTAGCCCCTTATGCCACCTCCCCCACCTTCCCACTAATCCATACTGCACCAATATGGCCAGAGAGCCAGTGGCTTGCCTCTGCCCCAGGTCTGCCCCACCCCAGCCTCAGGCTCTTGCCACGTCACCAATTTTTTTTATTTCTTTCCTTTTCTCCTCCCACCTAACCCCATGCTCCACCTCCAATCCTCACCAGCACCCAGGTCAGCCCCCTCCCTCTCACCGGCCCCAGCCTCACTGCCTTTATTTTTCTCTTTATTCCTTTTCTTTCTCTCTCCCACCTAGCCCTGTACAATTTCCTGCTGGCCCTTGATGTGCTGTTGTGGCTAGAGAGCTACAAGCCCAGCACCACCCTGGTTCCACTCACCTCCATCCACTACTTCCAGATCTGCCACCATTTTTTTCCTTTATTTTCTTTCTCCCTCCCACATAGCACCATAAGCCACCTCACCTTCTTTCCTGCTGGCCCCACAGGGCAGCCATAGATGGAGTGCTACCAGCACATTGGAAGCTGCTGCCCTGGGTCTGCATCATCCCCACCTGCTGGCCCCCAATGCACCAACATTTATTTATCTTTTTTTTTCCTATTATTTCCTTCTACTATTTCTCCCTGAAAGCTAACCTTATATACCATCTACACCTGTTCCCACCCACCCCTTGGTCCACCCTGCCACCTACTACTGGCTGCTGTTCCGCTTCTTTTTTTCTTTCTTTCTCCCTGCCACCATGCCCTGTACACCACCTTCCCACTTCCCAGCCATGCTGCCGTGGCTAGAGGTGCCCCCAGCTCTCAGGCACACTGCTGCACCAGCCCCACACTACCCTTCCACTCCTGCCACTCTACCAGCTGCTGAACAATAAGAAGTGAGGTCATACCATTCCACATCCAACATTCCTCCATCTAGTGAGGGGCTGTGAATGTGCCCACACTGCTGGACCAAAATAGGACTCAGACAGTATCTGCTCAGACTACTCTCAGCAACCTCACCAAACTAGTGTATAATGAAGCAGGCTCACCATGCCTGCTATTGCCCTGCCCCTCCCTGATAAGGTGGTGAGAGCTGTAATCGCCATAGATGAGCAAGCAGCAAAACACTCCTAGCCCACCAGCCCTGACATATGATAACAAAACAAAAAAGTAGGATGAAACAAATGAACATAAAATGAATAAATAAAGAAAAAAATACTTTAGTGTCTCAAAGACAGAAGACAATATCAAAACACATAAAAAAGTAGGACAAGATGGCTCCATCAAGTGACCAAAATAAAGATTCAGATGATCTTCAGTAGAAGAAAAGAAAATGAAACTACCTGATAAGGAATTCAAACAACTAATACTTTTGGCTCTGCAAGACATTAGGAAAGAGATCAAGGAAAACACAGACAAAACCAAGATAAAAATAGCCCAAATCAAGGAAAATACAGACAAAGCAATAGAAGAATTCAGGAAGATATTACAAGAACAAAATGTCAAAATAAACAAAAAATTAGAAATCAGACAAAAATAACAATTAGAAATTCAAAAGATAAACAACAAATTTTCAGAAAAGAACAACTCAATACAAGTTTTAGGAGAAAATTTGAAAAAGATAAGACATATTCAGCCAGATTGAAGGTAAATCCACGGATACCATTTTGTTTGAGGAAAAATCAAAGAAAAAAAATGAAGGAAATCTAAGAATTATGTGTGACACAATCAAGAGCAAAAAAAGTACATGTGATCAGTGTTCCAGAACAAGGGAAAAAAATCGAAAACACATAGAACATTGTTGAAGATTTGCTAGGAGAAATCTTCTTAAATATCATGCCAAATAAAAACCTGAACATCCAAGATTCTCAACGAACCCCATTGTAGGATAGACCCCAAAATAAATCACCAAGACATATCATAATCACACTTGCCAAAAGCAAAGACAAAGAAATAATCTGAGAGCAACATGATAAAAATGAAAAGTCACTCACAAAAGGGAGTCAATATGACTAAGCTCTGATTACTTAGCAAAAACTATGCAGACAAGAAGGCAATGGGATGACATATACAAAACCTTGAAATAAAAAAACTGCCATCCAAAAGTAATATCTCCTTCGAAACTCAAATACAATAGCAAAATTAGGGTATTTCCAAATAAACAGATATTAAGGGAATTTGTAAAAATCAAACCAAACTTATAAGAAATATTAAAAGTAGTCCTTCAGTTAGAAAACCAACAACATCAGACAACAACCAGTGTCTATGACATAGGACAAATCATCCAGATACCTACCTATATAAAGAACACTCAATAATAAAGCAAAGCTAACAAATTTAAAACAGGGAAGCAAAGACATCAATCTGTAAATGATGACAGCATTAAAACAATAAAACGAGGAGTAAATGGTGTGGGTATAGAATTTTCAAATGGAGAGGAAGACAAGGCTATATCACATAATAAAACAATGGTTCAAACTTAGAAATATAAGGATAAATTTCAAGGAAATCTCAAAGAAAGTTAACAAAACTACTCATCAAAATAAAAAAGAAGAAAACAAAGACTCAGTAAATACAAAATCTAAATTTACGAAAGATATGAAAAGAAAATCCACAAACAAAAGGAACTCAGCTCTGAAAAATAAAAGGAATGAATAAAACATCAACACCAAAAAAATAAAAAGCACAACAATGCATCAGCAATAAATTCTTACCTATTGCTAATCACACTGAATGTAAAGGACTTAAATATGCCCGTAAAGAGACATAGAGTGGCAGAATGGATAATAAAACACAATCCATCAGTATTCTGTCTACAAGAGACACACCTTAGACACATAAATATATTAAAAATAAAAGGATGCAAAAAAATATATCAAGCAAACAGTAACCAAAGAAGAGCAGGAATAGCAATACTAATCTCAAATAAAATAGACTTTAAGACAAAATCTAACATAAAGACAAGGAAGGACATCATATAATAATTAAAGGGATGATCCACAAAGAACACATAACCTTAATAAATATCTAAACACCCAATGACAGGGCTCCAAAATACATAAACTGTAACAGCACTGAAAAGAGAAATAGACAGCTCCACAATAATAACAGGAGACTTCAACACACCACCCTCAGTAAGGGAAAGGACATGTAGAAAGAAACTAAACAAGGATACACAAGATCTACAGGTCACAGTCAACCAACTTGACCTCATAGACATATACAGAACACCCCACCCAACAGCAGCAAAGTATACATTCTTTTCCAATGGACATGGAACGTTCTCCAGAATAGGCCACAAAGCAACCCTTAATAAAATCCAAACATCAAAATAATATAAAGCATTCTCTCTGATCACAATGCCATAAAAGTAGAAATCAATACCAGGAAGAGCAAGGGAAAAAAAAAATGGAAACTGAATAATACCTTGCTTTATAACAACTGGGTAATATAAAAATCAAAGAAGGACTAAAAAAAATTCCTAGAATCAACTAAGAATGAAAACGTATCATACCAAAACCTCTGGGACACAGCAAAGGCAGTCCTCAGAGGTCAATTTATAGCAACAAATGCATACATCAAAAAAGAAAGGGCCAAAGTAAAAAGCTAGCCCTACGACTTGAACAAATAGAAAGACAACAGCAAAAGAAGTCCACAGGCACCAAATGAAAGGAAATACTAAAGATTAGAGCAGAAATAAATGAACTAGAGAACTGAAAAACAATAGAAAGAATCAACAAGACCAAAAGTTGGTTCTTTGAGAAGATCAACAAAATCGACAACTGGTCAAACTGACAAAAGAAAAACAGGAAAGGAAGAAAATAACCCAAATAAGAAATGAGATGGGGGATATTATAACAGATTCAACTGAAATAAAAATAACCATTAGCAGAATACTATGAAAAATCGTACTCCAATAAATTTGAGAATCTAGGAAATGGACAAATTCCTAAAAATACTCTACCTACCTAAGCTAACACAAGCTGAGATAGACAATCTGAATAGACCCATAACAAGAAAACAGATTTAAGAGATTAAAAAAAAAAAAAAAAAAACTCCCAACAGTAAAAAGTCTGGCCCAATGACTTCACTGGAGAATTCTATCAACCATTCAGACAATAGCTCACACCAGAACTACTCAAACTATTTCAGAGCATAGAAAAGGAAAGATACTCTCGAATTCATTCTATGGATCCAGCACAATCCTGATACCAAAGCCAGGCAAAAACACCACAAAAAAAAAAGAAAATTGCGTACCAATATCTCTTGTGAATATAGATGCAAAAATACGCAACAAAATTCTAGGCAATAGAATACAGCATCATATCAAAAATAATACACCATAACCAAGTGAGATGCATGCCAGGTGTGCAAGAACAGTTCAACATTAGAAAATCAATCAAACTAATCCACCACATAAATAGAACAAAAGAAAAGAAACATATTTTCATTTCAATCAACACAGAAAAGGCATTTGTGAAAGCCTGGCACCCATTCCTGATAAACGCTCTCAATAAAATAGGAATTGAGGGGAAATTCCTAATATAATAAAGGCATCTATACAAAACCAAGAGCCAACATCATTGTCAGTTGAGAGATGCTGAAAGCATCCTCCCTGGGAATGGAAACAAGACAAAGATGTTTCTTATCACTACTTATATTAAACATTGTGCTGGAAGTCCTAGCTAGAGTAATAAAGCAAGAAAAAGAAATAAAGGACATCTAAATTGGAAAGGAATAATTAAAACTATATTTGCAGATTATATGATCCTATACGTAGAGAACCCTAAAGATTCCACAAGAAAACTACCAGAATTAATAGATCCAGCAGAGTAGCGGGATACAAGATCAGCATATGAAAATCAATTGGATTCCTGTACACCAACAAAGAGAACTTTGAAAAGGAAATCAGGAAAACAATACCATTTACAATAAACTCATTGCCATTGAGTCAATTCTGTCTATAAGACAGAGTAGAACTACCCCATAGGGTTTCCAAGGAGCAGCTGGTAGATTCAAACTGCCAACCTTTTGGTTAGCAGTCATAGCTCTTAACCATTGTGCCACCAGGACTCCACCATTTATAATAGCCCCTAAAAACATACAATACTTAGGAATAAATCTAACCAGAGACATGAAAGACCTATACAAAGAAAATTACAAAACTCTGTTGCAAAAAACCAAGAGAGACTTACATAAATGGAAAAACATACTGTGATCATGGATAGAAAGACTCAACACTGTGAAAATGTCAATTTTACCCAAAGCAGTCTACAGATATAATGCAATCCTGATCCAAATACCAACAGTATTTTTTAATGATACAATTAATCACCAAATTTATATGGAAATGAAAGAGGGCCCAAATAAGCAAAGCATTATTGAAGAATAAGAACAAAGTAGGACGTCTCGAACTACCTGATCTCAGAACCTACTATACAACCATGGTAGACAAAACAGCCTGGTACTGGTACAAGGACAGACACATAGACCGTGGAACAGAATCGGGAACTCAGACAAAAATCCATCCACCTGTGGTCAGGCTGATCTTTGACAAAGGACAAAAGTCCATTAAATGTGGAAAAGACAATCTTTTTAACAAACAGTGCTAGCAAAACTGGATGTCCATCTGTAAAGAAATGAAACAAGACCAATACTTCACACCACACACAAAAAACTAACTCAAACTGGATCAAAGACCTAAATATAAAACCTAAAACAATAAAGATCATGGAAGAAAAAATAGGGTCAATGCTATGGGACTCTAATACATGGTAGAAATATGATACGAACCATAACTAACAATGCACATACACTAAACAATAAACTAGATAACTGGGAGCTCCTACAAATTAAACACTTAATGCTCATCAAAAGACTTCACCAAAAGAGTCAAAATAAAACCTACAGACTGGGAAAAAAATTTTGGCTATAACATATCCAATAAGGGTCAAACCTCTAAAATCTATAGAATACTTCAAAACCTGTACAACAAAAGAAAATCCAATTAAAAATGGGCAGCAGATATAAACAGACACTTCACCAAATTGTCTTCACCAAAGAAGACATTCAGACAGCTAACAGACACACGAGGAAATGTTCCTGATCACTAGCCATTGCAGAAATAGAAATCAAAACTACAATGAGATACCATCTCACCCCGACGTTATTGGCACTAATCAAAGAAACAGAAAATGACAATGCTGGAGAGGTTGTGGGCAGATTGGAACTCTTAACCATTGCTTGTGGGAATGTAAAATGGTACAGCCACTATGGAAAAAGATATGGCACCTCCTTAAAAAGCTAGCAATAGAAATGCCATACAAGCCAGCAATCCCACTCCTAGGAATATATCCTAGAGAAATAAGAGTTGTCACACGAATAGATGTATGTATACTCATGTTCATTGGCGCATTATTCACAGTAGCAAAAAGACAGAAACAACCTAAGTGCCCATCAGCACATGAATGGGTAAGCAAAATATAGTACTTACACACAATGGAATACTACTTAATGATAAAGAACAGTGATTAATCTGCGAACATCCCACAGCATGGATGAATTTGGAAGGCATTATGCTGAGTGAAATAAGTCAGTCACGAAAGGTCAAATATTGTATGAGACTACTTTATAAAAACTCAAGAAAAGGTTTACATACAGAAAAAAAAAACATATTTGATGGTTACAAGGGAGGGGAGAAATAGGGAGGGGAAATCACTAACTAAACAAGTGTAAACTTTGGTGAAGGGAAAGACAACACACAATATAGGGGAAGTCAGCACAACTTGATCCAGGCAAAGTCATAGAAGCTTCCTAGACACATCCAAACACCTTGAGGGATGGAGTTACTGGGGCTGAGGTCTGTGGACCATAGTCTCAGGGGACATCTACGTCAATTGGCATAACATACTTCATAAGGAAAATATTCTACACCCTACTTTGGTGAATATCATCTGGGCTTTTAAAAGCTTGCCAGTGGCCATCTAAGATACGTCTATCAGTCCCATTCTGTCTGGAGCAAAAGAAAACGAAAAAATCCAATGACAGAAGGAAAATATTAGTCCAAAGGACTAATGGACCACATGAATCACAGCCTCCACCAGCCTGAGCCCAGAAGAACTAGACTGTGCCCAGCTACCACCACTGACCACTCTGACAGGGATCACAATAGAAGGTCCTAGACAGAGCAGGTGAAAAATGTAGAACAAAATTCAAATTCACAAAAAAAAGACCAGACTTACTGGACTGACAGAGACTGGTGAACCCCTGAGATAAGGCCACCGGACACCCTGATAACTCAGAACTGAAGCCAGTCCTGAAGCCCACCATTCAGAAAGAGATTATACAGGCCTATAAGGCAAATGGAAACCCTGGTGGCATAGTGGCTAACAGTTCAGCAGCTAACCAAATATCAGCAGTTTGAATCCACCAGGTGCTCCTTGGAAACCCTATGGGGCAGTTCTACTCTGTGCTATAGGGTCACTATGAGTTGGAATCGACTCTACAGCAATGGGTTTTTTTTTTTTTTTCTTTTTGTTTTTTTTCTTTTAATAAGACAAACAATAACACACTTGAGGAAAGTGTTTCTTAGTTCAATTAAGTATGTGAGACCAAATGGGCAATGTCTGCCCAAAAGTAAAGATGTGAAGGCAGGAAGGGACAAGAAAACTGGACAAATGGACAAAGGGAACCCAGGTTGGAAAGGGGCAGAGTACTGACACATTGCAGGGATCACAATCAATGTCACAAAACAATTTGTGTATAAATTTTTGAATGAGAAACTAATATGCCCTGTAAACTTTCATCTAAAGTGTAATAAAGTTTTCTTTTTTAAAGAATATTTTCTTCAAGTATATCTTTAAAGATTATTTTTTCCATATTATCTGATTTCTTTTATAGACATGCCTATGATTTCCAGTCTGGGTCTAGATTCCTTATTTACTTATATTTTAAACTTTTTCTTTCAATTTTTAAACATTTCTTTGTCTTTTTTTGTTTTGTTTGGAAAGCTTCTCATATTTATCCTCCTCATTACTTTTTTCTTTATATTTCTCCTTTTTACTGTCTCCAATGCGTATTTTAATTCTGCTGCTTAAATTTACTATTAGTTTAATCTCTCCTTTTTATTTCACTGATATGTTTATTAGATTTCTCTCATCCTGTTTTCCTTGTGCTAGTTTATAGAAGCCACAGATTCATGTAGTTGTAAGATGCCAATTGCATTTTTACTAAACTACTATTCTTTTTCATAACAGAAATATTTCAAAGTTTTTTTCTCAGTATTGAAGACAGTCTTGCTTTTTGTTTTTTGCAGAATCTTCTCATAGGCCATGGGTTTTTTTTTTTTTCCCTGGGTTTCAACAAATGTAAGATCTATTTTAAATCTATCTTTTTCTAGCAAAAAAGTTGAAGCTAGAGCTCTCGTAGTTCATCAGTGTGCCCTTAAATCCTACTCACTTCTCATTCTCAGAATCAAATGGGGAGGTTAACTTGATATATTTAGTACTTAGCCCCGTTTCTAAAATACAAGATATAGCATATATACTGCAAGAGTATGATAAAATCACATCCTAATAGATACTTTGACAATTCTTGAAATTCAAATTAAGTCAGAGAGTCTTCATTGTGCAAGTTAGTACCTGCAGGAATGCACATTTTGGCAAGATTTTCCCCTTTCCCTTTTCTATATAACCAGGTTTATGACTTTTCCTAAAATAAAAACGTATTCAGAATGCTATGTCCTGTAACAGACTACCTCATCCCCACATAATGACGCATTCTGGGATTTGTAATTTCTAGATGAATGAAGAAAGTGAGAAATGGAAGGGGAATGGCCAAAAATGGAGAGGAGTACAAGGTACGATTCCTGATTTTCTCGGAGTATGTTTGCCTTGAAATCAGTTGATTGATTTCTGTAGTCTTTTTCCTTTCCAATCATGAAAAATGCATGCCAGTTGTATTTATTAACTAGTGAGCACACTCCATTATAAGAGATTGAGATTTAATTAGTCCCTTTATTCACTAACAGAAGTATCAAATATGCATGGTTGATAACTTTCATATGATGTAAGAATACAGTTCCTACTCATTAAAAAATTCTCCAGCGATTATCTCAGATATAGTCTATGTACTGAACAGCTGTCATTTATTCCTCCAGATACATTCTCCACCCTTGAACTGCGTCAGTGGGCTGCTTTTTGTGCACCAGCTTGGCAAATGAGAGGCACCAGAGGGAAATGGCTCCGGAAAACAGAAGAGAGACTTCAGAGTAGCTATTTTTTCTATTGCCTACCAGTCAGATGGCCATGGGTTTGCTTCATTCTTCTTCTAATGGCCATAGCTCCTGTTTGGTGGCTCTCACCACACAGCACTCTTTCTCTTTCTTTCTTTCTCCTTATGAGTCCAAAGGTATTGCACCAATCCTTGTTGTTTTCCTAAACCCATCTGCATATTTATTTTTAATCCCTTCATTAAACTCTTCTCAAATTATCTAATTTGCATGTGCCATAAATTTCTTGCCAGGACCTTGATTGATGTACCGTCCTTGAGAGAGAACATGTTACCTGGAAATAGCATGGACTCTGCCATTTAGAAGCTATGTGACCTTGTCAAATTGCTTAATACCATTAAGTTGGTTTCTTCATCTATAATTGGGTCTGATAATATGCACCTTGTAGAGACACTGCAAGAACAAAAATGTACATAAAGCATGTGAGACATATTAGGCACAAAACAAATAGAATCTGGTATTGTTTTTATTTTTCATTGGTCAAATAATCTCAGTAATTAAGAATGAATAATAAGTGCCTGCATAAATACGTAAAGAGAAATATCTCTTAGTGAATTTATAGAACTTTTATTGATTCGTTAATTATACTCCCAACACAAAGGGATATGAAATAGTTTTCAAATAACATTTAATGGCAGAAGTGCAGAAGCTTAACCCACATTTTCATTTGCAATAGTCATTTATAATGAATAAAACTCAAAATTGCTCTAAAAATTCTATCTGGCAAAATAACAAAGGCAAAAAGTACATAGTGTTAAAATTCAACAAGTATTTTCTAATTAATGCATCCCAACACATATGGCAAAATGATAAAATTGCTGCTTTTTTCCCCCCACACATCCTTATACAATGATCTTAAGTAAGGATTAAAGTGGTCTATTGTAACCGAGATTTTTACAATGCAGATATAGATTTTTTTTGAACTTTTTAAAAATTTTATTTACTTTTTTTATTGTACTTCAGGTGAAGGTTTACAGAAGAAATAGTTTCACATGAAACAGTAGTACACATATTGTTTTATGACATTGGTTAACAACCCCGCAACATGTCAACCCTCTCCCTTCTCAACCTTTTTTTTTTTTTTTTGGTGAAAATATACATAGCTAAAGACACACCATTTCAAAAATTTCTACAAGCACAGTTCAGTGACATCGACTATGCTCTTCCAATTATGCTGCTATTCTAACTTTAGATGAAGGCTTACAGAACAAAACAGTTTCAAATTTAACAGTTAGTACACATGTTGCCCTATGACAATGGTTAGCAAGCCCACTACATGTCAACACTGTCCTTACTCAACCTTAGGTTCCCTATCACCAGCTTTCCTGTCCCCTTCTGCCTTCTGGCCCTTGTTCCCATACTGCTGTGCCTCATTAGTCCCATTTGGTTTTATGGGGCTGTCCACTCCCCGGCTGAATGGTGAACCTTGGAGATAACTTCACCACTGAGCTAAAAGGGTGTCTGGGGGCCATACTCTCTGGGTTTCTCCAGTCTCCATTAGGCCAGTAAATCTGGTCTTTTTTTCATGAGTTAGAATTTTGTTCTACATCCTTCTCCAGCTCTGTCCAGAACCATCTGTTGTGATCCAGGTCAGAGCAGTCAGTAGTGGTAGCTGGGCACCATCTAGCTGTACTGGACTCAGTCTGGTGGAGGCCTTGGTAGCTGTGGTCCATTACTCCTTAGGACTAAACTTTTCCTTGTATCATGGTCTCTTCATTCTCCCTTGCTCCCAAAGGGATGAGACCAGTGGAGTATCTTACATAGCTGCTCACAGGCTTTTAAGACCCCAGATGCTACTCACCAAGGTAGAATGTAGAACATTGTCTTTATAAACTGTGTTATGCCAATTGAGCTACATGTTTCCCGAGACCATAGTCCCCACAGCCCTCCACATATCAATTCAGTCCCTCAGGGAGTTTGGATGCGTCTATGGGGCTTCCATGACCTTTCCTTGTACAAGTTGTGCTCGTTTCCCCTCTATTGTGTACTGTCTCACCCTTCACCCAAGATACAAATTATCTATTGCCTATTTAGTATTTCCCCCCCACTCCTCCCATCCCTGGTAACCAACAAAGATTGTTACATTTTGTGTGTGAACTTTTTCATGGGTTTTTACAATAGAGGTCTCATACAATATTTGTCCTTTTGAGATTGACTTATTTCACTCAGCATAATGTCCTCCAGTTTCATCCATGTTATGAGATTGTTCACAGATTCATTGTTGTTCTTTCTCGTTGCATAGTACTCCATTGTGTGTGTGTACCATACTTTGTTTATCCATTCATCTGTTGATGGGCATCTAGGTTGTTTCCATCATTCTGTTATTGTGAACAAAGCTGCCATGAACATGGGTGTGCATATGTCTATTCGTGTGACGGCTCTTATTTCTCTAGGATATATTCCTGGGAGTGGAATTGCTGGATCGAATGGGATGCCTATTTCTAGCTTTCTGAGTAAGCGCCATATCATTTTCCAAAACGGTTGTATCATTTTGCATTCCCACCAGCAGTGTATAAGAGTTCCCATCTCCCCGCAGCCCCTCCAACATTTGTTATTTCCAGTGTTTTTGATTCGTGCCAGTAATGCCGGGGTGAGATGGTATCTCATTGCGGTTTTAATTTGCATTTCTCTCATGGCTAGTGATCGCCAGCATTTCCTCATGTGTCTGCTGGACATTTGAATGTCTTCTTTAGTGAAGTGTCTGTCCATTTCCTTTGCCTATTTTTTAAAAAAATTATTTGTCTTTTGGTTGTAGAGGTGTTGGATGTTCTTGTAGGTTATGGAGATTAGACCTTTGTCTGACTTGTACTGTCCAAAAATTTTTTCCCAGTCTGTAGGTTCTCTTTTTACACTTTTGGTGAAGTCTTTTGAAGAGCATAGGTGTTTGATTTTTAGAAGATCCCAGTTATCTAGCTTAACTATTGGTGTTTGTGCATTGATGATTATGGTTTGTATCCTGTTAATGCTGTGTATTAAGACCTGAAGTGTTGGTCCTGTTTTTTCTTCTATGAACTTTATACTTTTAGGCTTTATCCTCAGGTCTTTGATCCATTTTGAAGTAGTTTTTGTATACGGTGTGAGGTATGGGTCCTGCTTCATTTTTTTGCAGATGGGTATCCAGTTTTGTCAGCACCATTTGTTAAAAAGACTGTCTTTTCGTCATTTGATGGACTTTGGGCCCTGGTTGAAGATCAGGTGACCGTAGGTAGATGGATTTACATCTGGGTTCTCAATTCTGTTCCATTGGTCAATGTATCTGTCATTGTACCAGTACCAGGCTGTTCTGACTACTGTAGCTGTATAGTAGGTTCTCAAGTCAGGTAGTGTGAGTCCTCCAACTTTATTCTTCTTCTTCAGTAGTGCTTTACTTATTCGGGGCTTCTTCCCTTTCCATATGAAGTTAATGATTAGTTTTTCCATCTCTTTGAAGAATGTTGTTGGTATTTGGATTGGGATTGTGTTGTATTTGTAAATTGCTTTGGGTAGAATTGTCATTTTCACAATGTTGAGTCTGCCTATCCATGAGCATGGTATGTTTTTCCATTTATGTAGATCCCTTTGGGTTTCATGCAGTAGTGTTTTGTAGTTTTCTTTGTATAGGTCTTTTACATCCCTGGTCAGATTTATTCCTAAGTATTTCATCTTTTTAGGCGCTATTGAAAATGGTATTTTTTTCTGGATTTCCTATTCATCATTCTCCTTACTGGTGTATAGGTATCCAACTGATTTTTGAATGTTTATCTTATATACTGCTACACTGATGAATATTTCTATTAGTTCCAGTAGATTTCTTGTGGAGTCTTTAGGGTTTTCTATGTATAGTATCATACCATCTGCAAACAGGGACAGTTTAACTTCTTCATTATCAATTTGGATGCCCTTGATTTCTTTTTCTTGCCTTATTGCTCTAGCTAGGACTTCCAGCACAATGTTAAATAGGAGTGGTGATAAAGGGCATCCTTGTCTTGTTCCTGTTTTCAAAGGGAATGTTTTCAGCCTCTCTCCATTAAGATTGATGTTGGTCATTGGTTTTGCATAGATGCCCTTTATTATATTGAGAAATTTCCCTTCTATACTTATTTTATTGAGAGTTTTTATCAGGAATGGGTGTTGGACTTTGTCAAATGCCTTTTCTGCATCAATTGAGATGATCATGTGATTCTTTTCTTTCCTTTTATTTATGTGGTGGATTACGTTGATTGATTTTCTAATGTTGAACCATCCTTGCATAAGTCCTATGAATCCTACTTGGTCGTGGTGTATTATTTTTTGATATGATGCTGAATTCTATTGGCTAGAATTTTGTTAAGAGTTTTTGCATCTATATTCATGAGAGATATTGGTCTGTAATTTTCTTTTTTTGTGATGTCTTTGCCTGGTTTTGGTATCAGCATTATGCTCTCTTCATAGAATGAAGTTGGATGTGTTGCTTCCTTTTCTATGCTCTGAAGTAGCTTGAGTAGTACTGGTATAAGCTCCTCTGTAAATGTTTTGTAGAATTCTCCAGTGAAGCCATCTGGGCCAGGGTTTTTTTTGGTTGGGAGTTTTTTTTATTACCTTTTCAATCTCTTCTCTTGTTATGGGTCTGTTCAAATTTTCAACATCACTTTGTTGTAGTTTGGGTAGGTCGCGTGTTTCTAGAAATTTATCCATTTCCTCTAGGTTTTCAAATTTCTTAGAGTATAGTTTTTCATAATATTCTGTTATAATCCTTTTTATTTCAATTGGGTCTGTTGTAATGTCCCCCATTTTATTTCTTATTTGGTTTTTTTTCATCCTCTCTCGTTTTTCTTTTGTCATTCTGGCCAGTGGTTTCTCAATTTTGTTGATTCTTTCAAAGAACCAAGTTTTGGTTTTGTTGATTCTTTCTATTGTTTTTCTGTTCTCTATTTCATTAATTTCTCCTCTGATCTTTACTCTTTCCTTTCTTCTGGTGGTTGTGGGCTTTTTTTGCTGTTCTCTTTCTATTTGTTTGAGTTCTGTAGTTAATGTTTTGATTTTGTCCCTTTCTTCTTTTTTGATGTGTGCATCTGTTGCTATAAATTGTCCTCTGAAGACTGCCTTTGCTGTGTCCCAAAGATTTTGGTATGATGTGTTTTCATTCTCATTTGATTCTAGGAATTTTTTGATTCTATCTCCGATTTCTTCTCTTACCCAGTGATGTGTAAGCAGGGTATTATTCAATTTCTATTTAATTGATTTTTTTTTTCCTTGCTCTTTCTGTTGTTAATTTCTACCTTGATGGCATTGTGGTCAGAGAAGATACTTTGAATTATCTCAACGTTTTGGATCTTGTTAAGGATTGCTCTATGGCCTAAGATGTGGTCTATTCTGGAGAACGTTCCATGTGCATTGAAAAAGCATTTGTACTTGGCAGCTGTTGGAGGGAGTGTTCTATATATGTCTATGAGGTCAATTTGGCTGATTGTGCCCTTTGGGTCTTCTGTATCTTTGCTGAGTTTCTTCTTAGTTGTTCTGTCCTGTATTGAGAGTGGTGTGTTGTAGTCTCCTACTATTATTGTGGAACTGTCAATTTCTCTTTTCAGTGTTGTTAGTTTGTTTTATGTATTTTGGAGCCCTATCATTGGGTGCGTAGATGTTTATTATGGTTACGTCTTCATGATGGATCATCCCCTAATCATTGTGTAGTGTCCTTCTTTGTCTTTTATGGTGGATTTTGTTTTAAGTCTATATTATCTGAGATTAGTATTACCACTCCTGCTCTTTTTTGGTAGTTGTTAGCTTGATATATTTTTTTCCAACCTTTGACTTTTAATAAATTCACATCTTTGTTTCTAAGGTGTGTCTCTTGTAGACAGTGTATTGATGGATACTGTTTTCTTATACATTCTATCACTTTCCATCGCTTTATGGGTGCATTGAGTCCATTTACAGTCAGTGTACTTATTGATAGATGTGAGTTTGTTGCTGTCATTTTGTAGTGCTTTTATTGTGGTGCTGACTTTTTTTGTTCTTCTTACTCTACTGTGCTGAGTTACTTTTGTTTATGGATTTTTTTTCCATTTCTTTTGTTTTTGTAGGTTTTTGTTTTCCCTGAGACTTTATGTTTTTCATCTTTATTTTTATGAGTCTGTTTGTTAACTCTCTTTGTGGTTACCATGAATTTTACCCTTAACTTTCTAACTTTGAAGCAGTCTACCATTACTTGGTATCTCTTTGCCTTCCTCTCCATTAGAAGATTCTATACCTATGCTGTTTATTCCCTCTTCTATTGTTTTGATGTTGTTGTCATTTACTGATTAACTGCTCTGATTCCCTGTTGTATTTCTTTTGGTTTTGGATAGTCCTTTAGAGTTCATTTCCTAGATTGGTATCTGGCTGGTATGATCCTGCGTACTAGATTCTGCCTGTGAGCTGAAGTTTTTTGTTCTCAGATTGAAGAACTCCCTTTAATAACTCTTTTAAGTTTGGTTTGACTTTTACATATTCCCTTAGTTTCTGTTTATCTGGAAATGACCTAATTTCACCACCAAATTTGAAGGAGAGTTTTGCAGGATATATTATTCTTGGCTGACAATTTTTTTCTTTCAAGATTTTGTATATATCATTCCATTGCCTTCTTGCCTGCATGGTTTCTGCTGAATAATCTGAGCTTAGTCTTATTGTTTCTCCTCTGTATGTGACTTCTTGTTTTTCACAAGCTGCTCTCAGGATTCTTTGTTTGTCTTTGGTTTTGGCGAGTGTGAATATGATATGCCTTGGTGATTTTCTTTTGGGGTCTCTTCTCTATGGGTTCGTTGAGCTTCTTGGACGGCCAGTTTTTCACCTTTCATGATATTGGGGAAGGTTTCTGTCAGCAGTTCCTCAATGATCCTCTCTGTGTTTTCTGTTTTCTCCCCCTGTTCTGGAATGCCTATTACTTGTAAATTTTTGCTTTTAATTGTGTCCCACATAACTCTCAGGGTCTCTTCATTTTTCTTTGTTCTTTTTTCTGCATTTTCCTGAAACAGAGTTGTATCCAAGTGTTTGTCCTCAGTTCCACTGATCTTGTCTTCCACTGTTTCATATCTGCTTCTCAGCCCTTCTATGACACCATCCATTTCTGAAATCTTGTTGTTCTCTTTTGGATTTCTAATTGTTGTCTTTGTGTAATTTCTAGTTGTGAATTTATTTTGGCATTTTGTTCCTGCATTATTTTCCTGAATTCTTCCAATTTTTGTCTGTATTTTCCATGAATTTGTCTATTTTTTCCTCATTTTTGTCAGCTTTTTGCTTCAGCTCTTGGAGAATTCTGAGTATTAGAGATTTGATTTCCCTATGAGGTACTTCTGGTGATTTTTCTTCCACAGGAAAGTCATCTGGTGTTTTATTTTGGATGCCTACTGGAACCATCCGGTCCTGTTTTTGTAAATGTTATGATATTGTCTGCTGTCTTCGGGGCATTCAGTAGTTATTTTTATCATTTATTGATTGCAGATTTGTTTGTTTTGTCCCTTTTTTTTTTTTTTTTTTTAATTTGGCTATGTCTGAGCAGACGACCTGGGTGTTCTTTGTTGTTTGCTCATCTGTGGGCACGGTACTTTTCACCTGCTTCTCCAATTGGCAGGGTCAGTCACTCAGATATGGTATGGCAGGGCAGGCTTAGCTGAAGAGGAGTTACTGGGACGGGTTGTTTGTGGCACTTACCACAGCCTCTAGGGCAGGTCAGTAATTAGTACATGGCAGGTTCCAGTAGGCCATGCCTGTGCTTCTTGTTGGTGTGATGTTAAGCGCACGGTGCAGGTAGGCAGGATTTAGTGGGGAGATTATTATGTGTGGAGCTAAGTTGGATAAGGGAGAGAGGAGAGAGGAACAGGAGCCAAAAACATACAAAAAAAACCAGAAAATAATTCTAGAGGAGATTGCCATTGGAGTGGAGAGATGAGAGACTATGAAATGGAGAAAAAGTAAAAGGGGAAGAGGAAGGAAAAAAAAGAATAGCAAAGAATGAATAAGTAAAAATCAGAAATAGAAAAGAATGGCAAAGTTCCCAGGGAATCCCGCCAGTCAGCTATGAGATCTGGGGAAGTTGTTCTCAGGTGTTGCAGTACAGCCTGGATAGAAGGCATAGAGGTACACAATGCCAGGAATTCAGGGAACGGAAAGAGAAGGAAGATATAGAGAGATGAGAAACTAATAAAGAAAGACAAAAGGGGAAAAAGAGGGAAAAGAAAACAATACCAATTAAAAAAAAGAAAAGAACAAAAAAAGCCCCCACCCCCCCCCCCCCCCAAAAAAAAAGTACAAAAAAAGAAACGCCCTCAGGGATCCCTCTGCATGTCTGTGTAAGCTGAGGGCTTAAGTTCCAAGCCACGCAGCAGTGCCTGGCCAGAATGTGCTCCCAACTCAAGAGAGATAAAAGAAAACAAACAAACAATTCAAAACAAACAAAAGAACAAAAGCTCTGGGATCCCACCAGTGCGGCAGCCCGGACCAGGAAGCAGCTCCACACTCGAACGGAGCTCTACAGCCCCTCAGGAAGAAGCAAAGATGGCACATGGAGCCAGGTATTTGAGTGAAAGAAGGGGGCAATGGTGAGAGGTAAGGAAGAAATCAAAAGAAGCAGAAAGAAAAGCAACACCAGTAGCCAAGAAATGGCACTCAGAGAGCCAGCTAGTGCGGGTTGGTGGAATCCAAGCAGCTGGTGCTTCCCGGACTGGAGACTGTGTCCACGGGAATCAGAGGAGGCTGAGTGTGGGCGAAGAAGGGTAGGGGGTGGGAAAGCATATATCACAAATTACCGGAGCTCTGCAGCCCCTCAGGAAAAAGCAAAGATGGCACATGGCGCCAGGTATTTGAGTGAAAGGAGGGGTAGGTGGTGAGACGTAAGGAAGAAATCAAAGGAAGTGGAAAAAAGCAACACCAGCAGCCAACAAATGGCACTCAGAGAGCTGACCCGTTCGAGCAGCTGGAATCCAAGCAGCTGGTGCTTCCTGGACAAGAGATTGTGGCCAAGGGAAGCAGAGGAGACTGAGTCGGGGTGAAGAAGGGTGGGGGGTGGGAAGGTGTATACTGCAAATTACTGGTTGTTTTTTCTCCTGCTGGAAGCTCCGTGAAGCTGCTTTCTTGTACCCCCTGTTTGCTGGTCTCCAATAGGTGTCCAAGATGGTGGATCCGCACTGCGTTAGCTGGTAGGGGTCCTCTGCATGAATCTGTCCTCTCTCTCCATTCTCTGTCAGTTTTCTCACTCCATTTGGTGCTTGGCTGAGTTCTTTATCTCTTCATTTGATATTTTAGGGTTTCAGGATTGTTGTTTTCTCTGTTTGGCTTAGTTTTTCGGATCTTTACTGTGGAGGGACGGCGTGGTGCTTCTGCCTACAGCGCCATTTTGCTTTCCTCACAGATATAGATTTTTACCTTTGTGCAGTTATTTTCCAATCATTGCCAAGCATGGACTACTTCTAAAGCATTTTTTACTCAAAATAACAATACTGTGACATTGGTGTTAGATTTAGTCATTAAATGTAGTACAAACTTTAATATTAGTATTGACATGGATTCTATGAATATGTGTTATACGTCAAGGGATGCATGAACAGAGCTTCGATTTTCCCACTTATAAATGCCAATATTGCTGTAGGTGTTGGAGGTCTCTTTTAACTTTATAGCTAATTTATCTCCCAACAGCTTTTTATTGCTGTAATCTTCAATAACATGAATAGCACTGTTTCAATTTATACACTCTTTTTGTTAGAGATCTTTTAAAAAGTAAAATGCATATAAAATGTCTAAGTGTATATAGTGCCACCCTCATAAAATGTATACATTTTGAAAATTCTAATAAAAACATTTCATGTCATACTATGAAAAACGAGAAAGGAAAGAAACTACTTTCTGGAAGCTTCTATTATAATACTTTATTTTAGATAGAAATATTAAGTGGATACTCGGAAGTTAGGCTATACTTCATTAAGTCGTTCAACAAGTGTTCATTGTAAATGAGCAATTACGCTATGACAGAAAATGTACTAAGCACTTATCTTGCATTAATTAACATTTTATAAATGATAACACTGAGGCAAACATTCATTACCTCACCTAAGGCCACAAAGCTGGTAAATAGAATAACTAAAATTCAAACCAAGATGGTATAACCCCAAAGCACAGTCTTAACCACTACATTATGCTTTTCCTTAAACTCAATGCTATGATTTCCTTTTTATAGTATTCCAAAATTAAGATAAAAATATATTCCAAGTCAGAAAATAAAGTAAAAACAGGTAATGTGACACTTTCTAAGGTGTTCTCAACTCAGTACTTCTTTTCAATTACAATTAAATTATTATAAATATTTTGATGACTCCGAGGTCTAGAAGTACCCTCTGAGGAGGGGGAAAAAACAAAACAAAACAAAACACTGTATTCAGTATAGCTGGGAGACTATTTTTTAAAAAAAATATTGAAGTGTTGTTAATCAACATTTAAAATAAAAAATGACTTTCCATTACTTGTAAAGTATGCTTAAATTTATAATATTTCCTTGAGTATGTTTTATATCACTATACACTTCTTTGTTTATGTTGTTAGGTGCCATTTAGTCAATTCCTATTCAAAGCAACCTAATGTACAACAGAACAAAATATTGCCTTGTCCTGTGCCATCCTCACAATCATTGTTGTGTTTGAGCCCATTGTTACAGTCACTATGCCAATCCATCTTGTTGAGGGTCTTCTTCTTTTTTGCTGACCTTCTATTCTACCAAGCATAATGCCCTTCTCCAGGTACTCCCCCTGATAACATGTCCAAAGTATGTGAGACAAAGTCTTGCCATCCTTGCTTCCAAGCAGCATGCTGGCTGTATTTCTTCTAAGACAGACTTGTTCATTCTTTTGGCAGTCCATGGTATATTAAATATTCTTTGCCAACACCATAATTCAAAGGCATCAATTTATTGTCCAGCTTTTGCATGCATGTGAAGCGATTGAAAATATCATGGCTTGGGCCAGGCGTACCTTAGTCCTCAAAACGACATCTTCGCTTTTTAACACTTCAAAGAGGTCTTTTACAGCAGATTTGACCAACGCAATTCGTCATTTGATTTCCTGACTACTGCTTCTATGGGTGTTGATTGTGGATCCAAGTAAAATGAAATCCTTGACGACTGTTAATCTTTTCTCCATTTAACATGATGTTGCTTATTGGTCCAGTGTGAGAACTTTTGTTTTCTTTATGTTGAGGTGTAATCCATACTGAAGGCTGTAGTCTTTGATTTTCATCAGTAAGTGCTACAAGTCTTCTTCACTTTCAGCAAGCAATTGTGTCATCTGCATATTGCAGGTTGTTAATGAATCTTCCACCAATCCTGACGCCACATTCTTATTCATGTAGTCCAGTTTCTCGGATTATTTACTCAGCATACAGATTGACTAAGTATGGTGAAATGGATGGAACCCACACATATGTCTTTCATGATTTTAAACTATGCAGTATCCCCTTGTTCTGTTTGAGAGACTGCCTTGTGGTCTATGTACAGGTTCCTCATGAGCACAAGTGTTCTGGAATTCTCACTCTTCATAACTTTATCCATAATTTGTTATGATCCACACAGTTGAATGCCTTTGCCTAGTCAGTAAAACACAGGTAAACATCTATCTAGTATTCTCTGCTTTCAGTCAAGATCCATCTAACATCAGCAATGATATCCCTGGTTCCATGTCCGCTTCTGAATCTGGCTTGAGTTTCTGGCAGTTTCCTGTCGATGTACTTCTGCAACTGTTTTTGAAAGATTTTCGGCAAAATTTTACTTGTGTGTGATATTAATGATATTGTTCAATAATTTCCCCATTCTGTCGGAGTACCTCTCCTTGGAATGGGCACAAATATAAATCTCTTCCAGTTGGTTGGCCAGATAGCTGTTTTCCAAATTTCTTGGTTTAGACTAATGAGCATCTCCACCACTGCATCCATTTGTTGAAACATCTCAGTTGATATTCAGTCAATTCCTTGAGCCTTGTTTTTCACCAATGCTTTCAGTGTATCTTGGATTTCTTCTTTCAATACCATCAGTTCTTGATCATATGCTACCTCCTGAAATGGTTGAACATCGAACAATTATTTTTGGTACAGTGATTCTGTGTATTTCTTCCATCTTCTTTTGATACTTCCTGTGTCATTCAATATTTTGGCCATAGAATCCTTCAAAATTGCAACTCAAGCTTTGAATTTTTTCTTCAGTTCTTTCAGCTTGAGAAATGTCTAGCTTGTTCTTCCCTTTCGGTTTTCTAACTCTGAGTCTTTGTACATTTCATTATAATATTTTACTTTGTCTTCTTAAGCTACCCTTTGAAATCTTGTGTTTGGCTGTTTTAGTTCATCATTTCTTCCATTTGCTTTGGCTACTCTATGTTCAAGAGTAAGTTTCAGAGTCTCTTCTGACATCCATTTTTGTCTTTTCTTTCTTTCCTGTTTTTTAAATGAACTTTCACTATCTGCATGTATGATATCCTTTTTTTCCCACAACTCATTTGTCCTTGGTCATTAGTGTTCAACGCGTCAAATCTTTTCTTGAGATGGTCTCTAAATTCAGGTGGAATACACTCGAAGTCATATTTTGGATCTTGTATACTTGTTTTAATTTTCTTCTGCTTCAGCTCATACTTGCGTATGAGAAAGTGATGGTTGGTTCCACAGTTGGACCCTGGCCTTGTTCTGACTGATGATATCGGGCATTTCCATCCTCTCTTTCCACCAATTGCAGTCGATCTGATTCTTAAGTTTTCCATCTAGTGCAGTCTACGTGTATAGTTGTCTTTACGCTGTTGAAAAAAGGTATTTGCAGTGAAGAAGTCATTGGTCTTGTAAATTTCTATCATGTGATCTCCAGTGTCATTTCTATCATCAAGGCCATATTTTCCAACTATCAATCCTTCTTTATTTCCAACTTTCGCATTCCAATCACCAGTAATTATCAATGCAAATTGATTGCATATTTGATCAATTTCAGACTGCAGAAGTAGGTAAAATCTTCAGTTTCCTCATCTTTGGCCTGAGTGGTTTGTGCATAAATTTGAATAATATTTGCATTAACTGGTCTTCCTTGTAGGTGTATGGATATTATCCTATCACTGACAGCATCGTACTTCAGAATAGATCTTGAAATGCTCTTTTTGTTGATGAATGCGACATCATTCCTCTTCAAGCTGTCATTCCCAAGATAGTTGACCACATGGTTGTCTGATTTAAAATGGCCAATACCAGTCCATTTCAGCTCACTAATGCCTAGGAAGTCAATCTTTATGTGTTCCATTTCATTTTTGACAACTTCCAATTTTCCTAGATTCATAATTCATACATTTCACATTCCAATTATTAGTGGATGTTTGCAGCTGTTTCTTCTCTTTTGGAGTCGTGTCACATCAGCAAATGAAGGTCCTGAAAGCTTGACTCCAACCACGCCATTAAGGTCGATTCTACTTTGAGGAGACAGCTCTTTCCCAATCATATTTTGATTGTCTTCTAACCTGAGGGGCTCATCTTCTGGCACTATAGCAGAGAAAGTTTCATTGCTATTCATAAGGTTTTCACTGGCCAATTTTTTCAGAAGTAGACTGCCAGATCCTTCTTCCTAGTCTTTGTTGGTCTGGAAGCTCCACTAAAACCTGTCCACCAAAGATGACCCTGTTGGTATTTGAAGTACCGATGGCAAAGCTTCTTGTATCACAGCAACAGGTAAGCCGCCACAGTTCAACAAACTGACAGATGCATGATGGTATGCCTCTTTAGTGTGGGAAATATATGAATATTTTGTTCAGAGTAACAATGAGAAGGATACTATGTAATGCTAGCTGAACTTCAACCTCTAGCCTGTGAAACCTTGGGGCTGGGAAGTACCTCATGAGATTTAAAATATAATAGCTATTTAAATTACCATGAGAATATTTATAATGGCCCAGGGCTGGGATATATTTTATCTTGTACCATGGAAACTACAAATTTATCCCACCTTCTTAATAACTGTTAGTTTAAATAGATTTTAAAAAATTGAAGAAAAGAGCAACATACCTTAATAGAAGAGCAGCAACATATATATTATTAATAAAATAAATATTCAGGAGTTAAAGGACTAAAACGGATCAGTGAAACTGAAGAGATGATCTAGAAACCAACTCACACATATTCAGATATTTAGAGCAGGCATGAAAGGTCAGTCTTTCTCGTAATTGTCATTGGGTCAATTAAATATATACGTAGAAACAAATAAAATTTGACAGCCTCTTCACACGGTTTTGAAAATCAATTCCAAGGGGATTTTTGATCAAAAGCCTCAAGTTGAATAATCTAGTTTTTAGAATATAACACAGGGGAATATTTTCTCAACTATGAAGTAGTCTTATTCCAAAAAGCACTACTCATAAAAAAAAAAGATTAACAAATTAGAGTACATTAAATACAGGAGCTTCTGAAATGAGTTGGAAAAGATGTCGTATATAAAAACAACAAAAAGATACGTATTGGCAACAAAAAGAGAAACGACTTGTTATGGATTGAATTGTGTTTCTCAAAAATATATGTTGTAAATCCTAACCCCAGCCCCTGTGGTTATAATCCCATTTGGGAATGGGTTTTGTTATGCTAATGCGGCAGTATTAGCTTAGAGTTTGTTTTAAATCAATCTCTTTTGAGATATAAAGCAGCAGATTAAGCAAGCACAAATGGGGGGAAGATAGATGCTGTACTACATGAAGGTCACTAGGCAGCCAAGGAACATAAGCTGAAAAAAAATAAGGACCTTCCCCTAGAGCTGATAGAGAGACAAATCCTTCCCCTAGAGCCAGCACCCTGAATTTGGACTTCTAGCTTCTTAAACTGTGAGAAAACATGTTTCTCTTTGTTAAAGTCACCTACTTGTGGTATTTCTGTTATAACAGCACTAGGTAACTAAGACATGACCCAACAGAAAAACAGGCAAGGGACTTATCCTTTCAAAAATAGGCTGAACAATTGGTCAATAGGAATATAAATAGATGTTCAATCTCATTGGTTATTAGGGAAATGCTAATTAAAAACGCAATGAGCTAACACTAGAGTAGAAATGGCTAAAATGAAGAAGACTGACTAAGATTTGGAGTAGGCTGGAGCTTTTCGATACTGCGACTGATGAGTGTGCTGTGATGGTATGATCACCTTGGAAACTGCAGGGGTATACTAAATTTGAATTTATGCATTCCTATGACCCGACAAGTCCATACTGGATCTGTACTTACAGGAACACTTCATGTCCAAAAACACATTGCAAAAATGTTCATTTAGTATTATTGTTTAGAGTGAAAAATTGGAAACACGCAATTATTCTTCAAAAGAAGAAAGCATAAATAGACGAAAGTATATTTTTCTAATGGAATAGTGTAATGAAAATGAATGAGCTGCTACTCACATCAAATTGGATGAATCTCACAAAAATAATGTTCAGCAAAAGAGCCAGATACAAAAGGAAATATACTATATGGTTCCATTTTTTATAAAGCTCAAAACATGCAGATCTGGTGTTAGAAGTCAGGATAGTATTTAATTTGGGGGAGAAAGAAAGAATAGTGATTATGAGAAGCTGTAAGAGTAGATTCTGCTGCCGTATGATTCTGTTTCTTGACCTAGGAGGTAGTTACATACCAAAAAACCAAAACAGTTGCCATAGAGTCAATTCTGACTCCATGTGTTTCAGAGTAGAACTGCACTCCCTAGGGAAGAGGATCTCCAGGCCTTTCTTCACGTGCACGTTTACTTGGATACGAACCACCAATCTTTCTGTTAGTAGAAAAGCACTTAACCATTTGCACCACCCAGCAACTCCTGGTAGTTACGTACATGAGTTCATTTTGTGATATTTCAATGATTTACATTTTGCATAGTTTATATCCAAACAGAATTTATTTGAAAATATGAATGCACTATATATAATCCTAATTTTTTTAATTAAATAGAAAAAAGTACTAGAAGGGAATATACCAAATATAAACTTTTTTTTTGTCTCTGTGTGGCAAAATTAAGTTTCCATTTTTTTCTTCAAAATTTTTTTGTTTATAAATGGCTGGTAAGTTAAATTTATAAAACAATCAACCATTTTAAAGGCAATAGAGATGACTGCAAGTTATAAAATGATTCTCTATTCTATTAATACTCAAGTGAGTTATACAATTTAAAAAAATCCTTAATTAAATTAGTTTTTTACCTCAATATTTGATTTGCATTATCACTTGTGACATTCCCAGACAATAATAAGAGGGAAAGCAGTTTATATCGGTTTGTTAAACCATATAATTCCAAAATATATTTGTCTATGGTTCTCAGAAGGAATAGAGATTCCAGTGATCAAAGACACTACTTATATTAATCATTGAGTTGTATTCCATGTTTTAATTCTCCAGAACTTTAGATCAGGAGTTTTGTTTTTATCTCAAATAAAACTGATGCAGAAGAAGCATTTGATAAAGCTCAATGCCCATTCTTGATAAAAAACTCTCAGCAAAATAGGAATAGAAGGGAACTTTCTAAGTATAATTAAGGGCACATATACAAAACCAACAGCCAACATTATTCTCAATGGAGAGAGACTGAAAGCATTTCCCTTGACAACAGGAATTAGACAAGGATGCTCTTTATTGCCACTTTTATTCAATATTGTTCTGGAAGTCCTAGCTAAAGCGGTAAAGCAAGATAGGGAAATAAAAGGCATCCCAATTGGTAAGGAAGAAGTAAAATTAGCCTGTTTGCAGATAACATGACCTTATGCATAGAAAATCCTAGAGTGTATAAGAAAGCTATTGGAACTAATAGAAGGATTTAGCAAAGTGGCGATACAATATTAACATACAAAAATCAGTCGATTCCCCTACACTAACCAAGAGAACTCCAAAAAAGGAAATCAGGAAAAAAAGACCATTTGCATTAGCCCCCACAAGATGAAATACTTGGGAATAAATCTAACTAGGGATATAAAAGACTTGTACAAGGAAAACTTAAAAACACTATTGCAAGAGACCACAATGAACTATGGAAACATAAAGGGCAGCATTTGCCCCAAAACAAAGTTTAGAAGGAAGGTAGGGACAGGAAAGCTGGGCAAACGGACCAAGGGAACCCAGGGAAGAAGCGGGGAGAGTGCTGATACATGCAGGGATTTGCAACTAATGTCACAAAACAAGCTGTGTGTAAATTGTTGAATGGGAAACTAATTTGCTCTGTAAACTGTCACCTAAACAACAACAAAACAGTAAAAAAGATAAATTATGTAAATTTAAAAAAACCAAGGGCTAAACACACACCCACAACCACACCCACACACATTGGTAAAAGTTCTGTGCATATACAAATATTTTGGGCATGACTTGGAGAATTTTCCATAGATTTCTTTCCCAGATACAGTTTTATCTCACACGTAAAATGTGAAAACATTCAACACAAACATTCAGATAGTATTTATATAAATCTAATTAGCATGAAATTATTCAACCACCAAAAAATATAATAGAGACTTATGAACATGCCTACATTAAACTTTATATTTATCAGTGCCTCACACATATGGTTGAATTATAGTAATAAAAAGAACAAACAAAAAATATAAATTGTTAATGATTTATTTAGTCATTCAGAAATTCTCAACGGAAACCTGTTGTAACTGAATATAGATTATAAAACATTAGTAAGATATGACATAGATTTTATCTTTGTAAGCAATTCTGTGGCAAAAAATAGTTAAATATATGTAGCAACTGGTATGCGAGAAACCTTATGATGAGTTGTTAATGTTTCTTCTTTTAGGCTTTACAGAAGTACTTGAGGTAACATTATCTGTACTTCAAAAGGAGGGATTTGAAACTTACCTGGGAACTTCACCAATATTATATAATTTACTAAATGAGAGAATTATTCCACTCTAAGTCTGTCGTGATTACATATCTGGGTAGTAATTTCAAACATTTAAAAATGTCTAAGTATTTTGGGAATTTTGTATTTTCCAGTTATTTGTGTTAGTAGGGTAGTTTATATAAATTTAATTGAACTTTGTGTTCTTTTGATGGCTGTCTACATTGATCAGATTAACCAGAAAATTGCTAAATATAGGATGTCATTTGTGTTATGTAATGCTGACATGTATAGCTGTTTTCACCAAAAAGGATCTTTTCTTCATTCAGCACAAAATGAGCATATTAGGGGATGATATGATTAAAAAAAAAAAAAAAGTCAAATATATTGACTAGCCTAAAGTGAGAAGCTGAAGCTATAGTTTTTTCAGTTCAATTTTTATAATAAACTTTGCGATAATAACGTATGTGTAGTTCTAATTTATGGCATTTTTTTTGCATACAGTCAACCGTGCATATCCGTGGGTTCCACATCTACAGATTCAACCAACTGCAGATTGAAAATATTCAAATAAGAAAGTTCCAAAAAGCAAAACTTGAATTTGCTGAGTGCTGAATCCACGCAAGTGAAGTGATGTGTAAGCATACCCTGCTGTAGCCGCCGGCCATTTCACAGATCCTCAATCTCTCTGCCACTCCTTGTTTGAACTTTGTTCACCTTGCATCTCATTTGTTCAATACCTGTGTGCATCCTTTTTTTTATGTGAAAAAATGGCTCCTAAAAAGCAATTAAGTGGTCAAAGCAATCCCTCAAAGGCTAAGAGGGAGCTTGAAGTGCTATCTCTTGATGAGAAAATAAAAATCTTAGATCTTTTGAAAAGTGGCATGCCACTTGCCGAAGTGGGCCATAAGGTCAGTAGGAACAAATCAAGCATTTGCACAATAAAGCAGAAAGAAGCTGAAATTGGTCAAAGTGTTAGTATTGTCCCTACAACGGCAAAAATTGTCTCTCTGGTTCAATAAAGTGCTTGCAAAGTCCGAGAAAGCATTAAGTGTTAAGTGTAAGCATTAACATCTATTTACATAGCATTTATATTGTATTAGGTATTATAAGTAATCTAGAGATGATTTAAAGTACATGGGAGGCTGTGCACAGGTTATATGGAAATGGCATAGGTTATATGCCATTTTATATAAGGGACTTGAGCAGCCGAGGAGAAATCTTCAGGGATTCTGGAACCAATCCCTACAGATACCAGGGGACAACCGTACATTCATATACATAACAATAGCAAAATCTGGGTAAGGAAATAAGATGAAATCCTTCACGCCTTTTCACAGATAAGATAGAAGAGTTCTCAAGACAGTGAACAGCACTTGACATCCTTTTATTTCAAATTTCTACTCTCCCACCTGCCCTGTGCTAAGGCTTAATTTTGCAAAGTTTGTATTTATCATCATTTTTAAAAATTTGATTTTGTATTTAAGCCACCTCAGAGAAGTAGAGTTTACATTATCAGCCCCAGGGTAAAGCTTCTTGTTGTTGTTGCTAGTTGCCTTCCAGTCAGAGCCAACTCATGGAGACCCCATGTGTAACAGAACAAAATGCTGCCCGGCCAATGCCATCCCTCACAATCACTGGTATGCTTGAGTCCATTACCATGGCCACTACGTATTTTGAGTACCTGCCAACCTAGGGTACTCATCTTCCAGCCCTGTATAGGACAATATATTCTTTTGTAATCCATACCATTTCCATTGGCTAATTTTCATAGGTTGATCACCAGACCTTTCTTCCTAGTAGTTTGTCTTAGTCTAAAAACTTCTCTGAAACCTGTCCATCATGAGTGACCAGTGGTATAGCTTCCAGGATCATAGCAACATGCAAGCCACCACAATATGACAAACTTGCAGATGGGTGGTGGAGAATAAAGCTTATCCACACATTAATAGTTGAATTATTTCCTTTTAATGTTTACAGTATATGATGCTATGTTAAATACTGGGTATGAATAAGTCCATATTATGGCTATCCCTCTTGCCTATAGAGTGCTCCCCATTTTTCCCAGGTCCCCATAGTAACAACATAACAAAGCATTCAGTTGACTGAAGTGAGATCCTACCTCCTATTACATCAACTGTATTCATAGAATATGCTTACATATTTTGTTTGTTGCTCCTGTGGAAGGTGGTGGTGGGCGTGTGTAAATGTTGAGTCAGAAGTATGAGAAAGAAAAAGGATAGTAGAGGACTTAATGATATTTTCCCACCTCTGGCACTAAGATATGAGTCTTCATGATTTGAAGATGAGCTATAAAGACAATTCTTAATATGAGGTATTTTAGTAGATTCTGGAATAAGCAGGGCTTGAGAGTGTTAGGTACTTTATAGAATCAAGGAAAGACGCATTCTCATGACCCAGATTCCAGTATCATTGTGATACTCTAGGGTTGTTGGCTTTTGAACACTGGATGATAGCACGTATGATTACTGAACCTCTATGATCTGTGAATATTGCTGAGTAAAAGCAAGAGGAGCAGGAGAGAAGTGCAGAAAACATCATATAGTCCCTGGTGTGCTGATAAATATTTAACTAACTCTCAGGTGAAAAGAGAAAGAAAAAAAAGAGACTGATTTGTAGCATTTGTTAATTCTTATTGTGTAAATACTTGCACCTTGGGTGATTCTAAGCTACAACATAAAGTCATTTACACAAACAGCACATGTGAACAAGCATGAGCTGGTTTCAGCACACGACTGCAGTAGTCATTCCAGATGAACTGGTAACTTATCAGGGTTTGTCAGGTCCCCATTTTGGACACTCAGAAATACATGGTAAAACTTTGTGGAAAATGAGTACGAGTACGTTTGAGCAGTTGGAGTGTTCGGAATATTGTGATTTGATCAAAACCAAAAATTGGACTTCAGGCAGCATCTCACTTACACTTAATATTGCTTGATATAAAATGTAATATGAGGGTTCTGGTCCTATTCTATTTCAAGTCCTGTCAGCTCTATAATCTTGGACCCCTCCCCCCACCTGCTCATTAGACCAACTCTATGTTCCAAGCACTATCCTTGTCACTGGGAATATAATGATGAAAAAGACAGGCAAGGTCCCTGCCCTTATCATTTCTTGCTTCAACTATGACAACTCCCTTGATTTGTTTTACTGTAGCTAGTGTTTTCAGTCCATTCTAACACTGTGGTCAGACTTAATTTTTTTATTTTTCAAACTGCAAAAATAATGACCTCATTCTCCTATTTAAATTCCACAAATGTCTCTCAGCATTAACCCCTGCCTATCTTATACCAGTATCTATTCCTATCCTTCCCTAGTAAATGCTTAACATTTTCCCTACGGGAGTCATGCTTAACATATGCTTAATCTAGTTCTCTTGTCTTTGCACATGCTGTGTTTTCTGCCTGAAATGCCTTTCCCATTCCACTGTGGAAAAATCCTCTTTATAGTTCAAAATTCAAAGAAAAAGGATCACCTCCTTTGTAAAGCTTTATCCGACATTTCCCAGAAGAAGTTAAGTCTCTGATCCCCCCCCCACATTCTCAGAGTGCCCCCTAAGCAATTATTTGTTTTTGTTGTGAAAAGCCACCACCTATCCACATATAGCCACACAGAGCGTGCACTGCACAGCCTCAGGAGGCTCCATTCACATAAGAGTCTATGTTATGATTAAAGGAGTGACAACCAAACCTACAAAAATGATGCCTCTTGAAGTTTTGTAACATGGCAACCCTGATATTGTATTTTTTCACAAAATGTGTATCCACTGTGGAAAAAAACTTTGCCCTGTCAATTTGTAGAACCTGCCCGTAATTGATAGCTTGACACACGACTTTTACTAAATCACTTAATGAATCCAAGGAAGCAGTGTCTACCGCCACTTATATAGGTATGTACTCCTAATGGTGTTGTCACTCAAGACCGTAGGGCCTGATACGCAACTAACCAATAATCCAACCCTTTGCAAGCCCTCTTTAAACCGCAAAAGACCTCTTTTAAGTGTTAAAAAGCAAAGATGTCACTTTGAGGACTCAGGTGTTCCTGATCTAAGCCATGGTATTTTCAGTCACCTTATATGTATGCGAAAGCCAGACAATGAACAAAGAAGACAGAAGAAGAATTGATGCCTTTTGAATTATGGTGTTGGTGAAGAATATTGAATATACCATGGACTGCCAGAAGAATGACTAAACCTGTCTTGGAATAAGTACAGCCAGAATTCTTAGAATTGAAAATGGTGAGATTTCTTCTCATGTACTTTGGACTGGAATGTTAACAGGAGGGACCAGTCCCTGCAGAAGGACATTATGCTTGGTAAAGTAAAGGGTCAGCAAAAGGGAAGAAGATCCTCAAAGAGATGGATTGACACAGTGGCTGCAACGATGGGCTCAAGCATAGCAAGATTGTGAGGATGAAGGCCCAACAGTGTTTTGTTCTGTTTTATATGGGGTTGCTATGAGTCGGAACAGACTTTATGGCACCTACCAACAACATGCAAGACCTTGAATTGAAGTATTTTCAGTTGTTAAAAATGACCATTTTTTAAGTTGGTTGTAGTTTGTTGGCGCTTTATTAGCTCTCAGATGTCTCTAGATTCATATAATTGGCATGTTGTTAAACTATTCCTTGTACCTAGAAGATTTTCATATAGCAACAGACAATAATCTTTGATGAAGCTTTGATTCAGAATTAATTAGTACAGCAAAAGGTTTTGCTTTTGGCTCTGTCCCTTCAGTAAATTGTGATATGACACCTATTTGCATTTACTCTGCACAGCTGGTTTTCATGAAAAGAGCATTTGCTCTCAGAATAATTTAAGGCAAATGCAGAATGGTTTTATTCCTAAAAGAAGAAAACCATGGAGCAAAGCAGGTGGCTTAAATGTGTTATGGACAAATAATCTTTTCCGTACATATTATCTTAAGAAACCCTTTTTCAAGCAGCTTTCCTTTATTCACCAGTTGAAAAACCCGTAATAAAAGATAAATATCATGCAAAATTCTGCAATACCATATTATATTATTCTTTAAGATGCAAATTTTTATATAGTACATTATGATCATTCTATACTACTTTATCAGATAATTATTCTAATCAAGGCTATTAATCTGTTCTGTTGGAGAAAAACATTTATGGTAGTTTAGTGAACATGAATTTTCAAATGAGTTTTAAATCTGCTTTGAATGCATGTATGACACATATAAATGATTAAAATCCATAGACTTTCTTAGGCTATGACTCATAACTTTAAGCATTTTACGTAAAATTAATTTTTTTCTTAAATATGTTTTTTATTGTGACTTTATTTTCATTAAAACATGAACCTAAGAGTTTACCACCATAATTTCATTGTGCCATATAATCTCAAAAAAATATTGTAATATAAGAAATTTGATGTCTGGGTGTGAAGATATATTTCTACATGAAATGAACTAAAAATACCTTTGGAGATCTATAATTCTCCAAAGGCTTTGAATAGTGATCACAAGAGGATATGGCATTTTATTCTAATAATATGTGTTATCATCCTATGGAGTCATTTTTTTTCCACAAGTGTTTACATTATTACTCATTAATTTACTTGGGCAAATTTAATATTTAGAATATTACTAATTGATTTTTTAAACACTATCTACTTCCTTCTTAATGTGGAAGGATGTAAGAAAATATCCCTCTTGTTATGGATAGAATGGTGTCCCCCCAAAAAAATGTGTGTCAACTTGGCTAGTCCATGATTCCCAGTATTGTGTGTGATTGTCCACCATTTTATCATCTGATATGATTTTCCTCTTTGTTGTAAATCCTATCTCTACGATGTTAATGAGGTGGAATTAGCGACATACGTTAATGAGGTAGGATTCAATCTACAAAATTAAGTTTTGTCTTAAGCCAATCTCTTTCAAGATAAAAAACGGAGAAGGGAGCAGAGAGAGCCGGGGACCTCATACCACCAAGAAAGCAGTTCGGGGAGCAGATCTCATCGTTTGGACTTGGGTTTCCTGCGCTGAGACGCTCTTAGACCAAGGGAAGATTGATGACAAGGAACTTCCTTCAGAGCCCACGGAGACAGAAAGGCTTCCCCTGGAGCTGATGTCCTGAATTCAGATTTTTAGTTTACTAGACTGTGAGAGAATAAACTTCTGTTTGTTAAAGCCATCCACTTGTGGTATTTGTGTTATAGCAACACTAGGTGACTAAGGCACCTCTAAATGCAATATTCTCTTTGAAAATTTCCCATATTCCTACAGCAACAAATTAGAAAGAATAAACTTACACTAAAACTAAATTGTATAAAATGTTACCATACTTTGAGCAGTAGTCCAAACATTATTTAGGACTTTTAAAATGAACCACGTTCTTCATCATATGTATTAATTATTTATGACAATGTAAAATATTATTATTTTGGAATATAGGTTTATAAGATTCTCAGCTTATATTAAGATAGAACCTGTGATTTTTGTCTTACTGAAACCTGAATGAATTTATTCAACAAGTGCCCATTGCAAATCTACATGCAAAGGCTCTCAGCACTGTCAGATTCCACTGTTGCAAACACTTGGCAATATGCCAAAGTCACTGCTGGTCTCTGAATACCCAAGGAAAAACGCTGCCTTAGGCAGGGGTCTTCTATTGATACCTTACCAACAGAGTTGCTCCCAAAGGGTTACTGGAAAAGGCATCGTGAGTGTCAGGGTCCATGACTTACAGCCCCCTGACATCTATTTGGTTATGTAGTAAGATACTTATTTTGCCTGGAGTCTATACAAATCTGTCATACTAAATTCCTTAGTTCATTCTTTTCAGCTACTAGAATTTAAAATCCCTGCCTTACTTAATTATGTCAGTTGAAAAACATATTAGAAAAACATTGACATATCTATACGTTGTTGCTGTTGTTGTTAGCTGCCATTGAGTTGGTCTCCGGCATGGAAGGTGAAGAATTCTGCCACTGAACCACCAATGTCCATATGATGCTAATAAGAATATAAAAGTCTTTATCACTCTTGCCCCTAATCAGAAGGACTTATTTCCCTGTCATGAAAAAGAAGCAAGACAATCTCCAAGTTTCTTTCTAGGCCAGAGTTGATTATTTTCTGGATCAGACAAAAATCAGCTCTTTGGTAGCCACTTCTTACAGTAAGTTGGTAGCAACAGCTGAGATAATGACTTCAAACTCTGATCATCCCAGTTAAAGGAGTGTCCATCTGTTTTTGATAAGAATTTTAATGTGGCTTCATAAGGCCACGTAGACTTCCATTTAAGCAGAGGGACCCCCTCCTGTGTCAAAGATGGGAGAGGGCTTTGGCTGGGCTGTGAGGTGATTGGTCTAATCAAAGCCCCGTGCCTGGGCAGACTTGCACTGAGCTGACTGACAAGGTTTGTGTTTTCCTGCAGTTTTGCAGACCAGGTCTCACTTGAAATTAACAGCCTGACATGTTTTGAAAATATTTGTCTGACACAGTATTTAAAAATGTGTTCTCACAATATGGTAAAATTTTCTCTTACTCTGAATAGAGTTTCCTGCTAAAAGAAATATTTTGGATGAAAAGCACATCCAATCTTTTAAAAGATTACTTATTTACTTAGCCTGTAAATGTAAAACTGTGTAAAAAACAGGCATCATTGAGGGCGGACCTGGATTTCAGGCAGAATGAATAATTTATATTTTAAAATTGTTCTTCTCCAGGTCCATGGGGAGAAGCATCCACCTGACAGAATATGAATCTCCATACTGATCTTCACTGATGTTTATCTTTGTTGTATCTGTGAAGCTAAATAAATTACAACGTAATAAAACACTATTGAAGTGGAGCCCTGGTGGTCAAGTGGTTAACTCGGCTACTAACCAAAATGTCAGCAGTTTGAATCCAAAAGCCACTGGTTGGAAACCCCATGGGATAGTTCTACTCTGTCCTACAGGGTTGCTATGAGTTGGAATCGACTCGACAGCAAAGGGTAGTATAACTGAAGTTCAGGAACAAGGATAAAACAGATTCTCCTTTTTTCCTGAAATACCCTGAACCATTCTATATATGAGATGTCAATAAAGATCTTACTGAACATGTTTTTAATTAACTACAAAATCAATAGTTCCACTAAAATATTTTAATTTAGCAGTAGCTCATACTTCATATATATGAAAACGCTTATGCTATACACCCAACCAAAGATCATCTGGATTCTAAAAATCTTCTTTAGAATTAAATTTCATGGAATTTAAATGTGTGTGCATGGAGGTTTCTGAGTGTTGGGGTGTGTGTATAAATTCTCAGGACATTTTTTTATCGTGCATTTAAACTGGCTTTTTCTCCCTGTTATCTTTGTATATCCATCGAGTTGTGTATATCCATTGGATTGTGTCTATTCATTGAGTGACAAAAAGGAAAATGATGGATACTTATTGTTAAACATGACTAAAAGAGCTTGGTAGTTAAGACTTTAAAGCAAAAGTCAAAGATAGTAAGTCAGTGATATTTACTCATGAATTATCTAACTCATTACATAATTGAGTATTATATACCATAAGTTCTTCATAACATTTTTGTGAACTTTTATTTACGTATTTATTTTTATTGTACTTTAGATGAAGGTTTACAGAACAAACTAGCTTCTCATTAAATAGTTAGTGCACATACTGTTTTATGACTGGTTAACAACCCCACAACATGTCAATGCTCTCCCTTCTCAACCTTGGGTTCCCTATTACCAGCTTTCCTGTCCTCTCCTGCCTTCTAGTCCTTGCCCCTGGGCTGGTGTGCCCCTTTAGTCTCTTTTTGTTTTTTGGGTCTGTCTAATCTTTGGCTGAAGGGTGAACCTCAGAAATGACATCATTACTGAGCTAAAATGGTGTCCGGGGGCCATACTGTCAGGGTTTCTCCTATCTCCATCAGGCCAGTAAGTCTGGTTTTTTTTTCTGAGTTAGAATTTTTTTCTACATTTTTCTTGAGCTCTGTCCAGGACCCTTTGTTGTGATCCCTGTCAGAGCGGTTAGTGGTGGTAGCCAGGCACCATCTAGTTGTACTGGACTCAGTCTGGTGGAGGCTGTGGTAGTTGTGGTCCATTAGTCCTTTGGACTAATCTTTCCCTTGTGTCTTTAGTTTTCTTCATTCTCCCTTGCTTCCGAAGGGATGAGACCAGTGGAATGTCTTAGATGGCCGCTCACAGGGTTTTAAGACCCCAGACGCTACTCACCAAAGTAGAATGTAGAAAGTTTTCTTTATAAACTATGTTATGCCAATTGAGTTAGATGTTCCCTGAGACCATGGTCCCCACGTCCCTCAGCCCAGCAATTCAGTCCCTTAGGGAGTTTGGATGTGTCTATGGAGCTTCCATGACCTTGCCTTGTACAAGTTGTGCTGGCTTCCCCAGTACTGTGTACCTTCACTAAAGTTACCACTTATTTATTGTTTATTTAGTGTTTTTCCATCTCCACTCCTCCCCTCCCTCGTAACCATCAAAGATTGTTTCTTTTCGTGTATAAACGTTTTCATGAAATTTTATAGTAGTGGTCTCATACAATATTTGAACTTTTTTATTTTAAAAGCTATTTTATCTGAGATTAGTATTGCCACCTCTGCTCTTTTTTGGTAGCTGTTTGCTTAATATATATTTTTTCCATCCTTTGATTTTTAATAAATTTACGTCTTTGTTTCTAAGGTGTGTCTCTTGCAGACAGCATGTTGATGAATCCTGTTTTTTATCCAGTCTGTCACTCTCTGTCTCTTTATGGGTGCATTTAGGCTATTTACATTCAATGTAATTATTGCTAGGTGTGAGTTTATTGCTGTTATTTTGTAGTGCTTTTTTTGGTGGTGCAGATGTATTCTTTGCTTCTCTTACTCTCTTGTGCTGAATTCCTTTTGTTGGTGATTTTTTTTTCATTTCTTTTGTTTTTGTAGATTTTGTTTTTTTGAAACTTTATGTTTTTCTTCTTTATTTTGATGAGTAGGTTTGTTAACTTTCTTTGTGGTTACCTTGAAATTTACCTTTATCTTCCTAGGTTTGAACCAGTCTGTTATTACTTGGTATCGCCTTGCCTTCCTCTCCATTAGAAAGTTCCATACCTACACCAGTTATTCTCTCTTTTATTGTCTTACATTGTTATCATTTACAGATTGACATCTCTGGTTCCCTGCCGTAAATCTTTTGGTTTTGAATAGTCCTTGAGAGTTCATTTCCTAGGTTGGTTTCTGGCTGGTGCGATCTTGCATCCTAGATTCAGGCTGTGGTCTGATGCTGTTTGTTCTCAAACCGAAGGACTCCCTTTAATAATTCTTGTAAGTTTGGCATGGTTTTTACATAGTCAGTTAATTTCTGTTTATCTGGAAATGTCCTAATTTCACCATCATATTTGAACAAGAGTTTTGCAGGATATATTACTCATGGTTGACAATTTTTTCTTTCAAGGTTTTATGTATGTCATCTCATTGCTTTCTTGCCTGCATGGTTTCTGCTGAATAATCTGAGCTTAGTCTTACTGTTTCTCTTCTGTATGCAACTTTTTGTTTTTCTTGAGCTGCTCTCAGGGTTCTTTGTTTGTCTTTGGCTTTAGTGAGTGTGATTATGATATGGTGAGTTTCTTTTGGGGTCTATCCTATATGGGGTTCATTGAGCTTCTTGGATTGTCAGCTTTTCACATCTCATGATATTATGGAAGTTTTCTGTCAGCAATTCTTCAATGATCTTCTCTGTGTTTTCTGCTTTCTCCCCCTGTTCTAGAACTAAATAATGATGCAGTGAATACTGATATATAAGTATCAGTTTCCGTTTCTGCTTTAAGTTATTTTTGTTGTACTCCTAGGAGTTAATTGCTGGATCATATGACTCCATTTTTTGAAGTTTGACTGCAGAAAGCTTTTAAGCCCCACCTTTCCCTCTTCTCCTTCTGCCCACACCTGGGCAAACTGATAAGAAAGCCCAGGTGCTTTCTCTTTGGGTGCCAACAGGAGACTCAAAACACTCAAGGCCCTGCCCCTTCTTTGAAGACTTCAGGCCAGCCCATCCCCTAAATACAATCAAAACCACAAGCTAGTCTCATTTCCCTGCTATCTCAAGACATTGTGGGTCTGATGAGGAGTCCTGTCCTGCTCTCCCCAGAGACCTCTTGTTGAAGTAATAAAACATTTCATACTCTTTTTGTGTGTGTGTCGGGTGTCAGCAGTCTCAACATCTAAACCAAATTTGGGCTATGGATTCATGCAGTGTTTACAGGGTGTTCACAACTAATTCCTTGGTAGTTCCAACAGTCCATCATTCTAAAATGTTCAGTAAAGTTTTGAGCAGTTGTGCAAATGGTAAACAATCTTGGGTTGCCACTTAAGAAGCTTTCATTTATAGGTATTGATAATTTGACAGTCACGCATTTTTAAAAATTTTAATTCTTTTCTTGCATTAAAAAAGTTATCTCAATGTACTACTCCATTTCTGAAGTGACTGTCCCATGATACAGATATATTTGTATATTCAGTCTATCAGGCTTGCAATTTCATCTGTCTAGATCCACAGGAATCAACCATGTGGCAATTTGGAAAAAATCATTCTTGGGGAAATATTTGTTAAGTTCCTACTATGTGCAGAGTATGGTGGTCTGTTTCTCAATGCTGGCATCCAATTATTTAACCAGACAAAAGTGTAACAAAATTCAATTCTCTGAATTCAGAGGTAGTGGGGGGAAAAGAAACCCTTAATTTCAATATTACTGTATTTTATGGCTCAGATTTCTTCCTGCTTTTCATATTACTTTTGTTCATAGGGAAATTTAAAAATATAAAGCAAGTTATATAAGCAGGAGTGACAGGGCAACTAAATGAGTGAATTAACATTTGTTATGTATTTAATTGTCTTAAACAAGGTGTGGCATCTATTTATTCTTGGCAGATGGGTACCTTGATTAGCCCCTAATAAGTCTTTTGCATGTAATATCCTCTACTAGAATACTAACATCTGCTTAACTTATTTTTTAGTATTTCATAGAGTAAGTTTCCTGAGATCAAAACACTGTCTATACCCATATTTATAAGTTTACTGTCTTGAAAGTGTTTCTCATTCCCACTATATTTACTAAGTTTAGTAATGTACTATAGGTTATAGTTCATTAAGAACTATGATGGGTAAAAGAAACAGAACATTGTAAACATGGGTATAAAATTTGTTTGTATAAAATACTAATGAGATATGATGACAAAATTAAAAAATATATACATTAGACTATATCAAAATTAAAAAGTTTTGTGCTCCAAAGGGTACCATCAAAAAACTGAAAAGACAACCCACAGAATGGGAAAAAATATACTAAATCCTCAAATGATTAAACATAGGGTTACCCTATAATCCAGAAATTCCACTCCTGAGTATATACTCAAGAGGGAAAAAAAAAATACATCCACGCAAATACTAACACACAAATGTTTACAGCAGCACTATTCACAATAGCCAAAAGGTGGAAACAACTCAAATGTCCATCAATTGATGAATAAACACAATGTGATATACCCATACAATGGAATATTATTTGGCCATAAAAAGGAATGAAGTATTGGTACATGCTACATCATGGATGAACTTTGAAAATACTATATTAACTAAAAGATACAAATCACAAAAGAACACATATTACATGATTCCATTCATATGAAATATCCAGGATAGGGAAATCTAGAGACAGAAAAATAGATTAGTGGTTGATTAGGGCTTGGGGGTACTGGAGGAATAAAGGCTGATAGCTAATGGATACGAGGTTTGTTTTTGAGGTGATAAAAATGTGTTAAAATTGACTGCTGTCATAGTTGTACATATCTGTGAATATACTGCAAACTATTGAGTTGTACACTTTAAATGGGTGAATTGCATGGTATGTGAATCATATCTTAAAAAAGCTATTAAAAAAGAAAAAAACTGCATTAAATTGAAATCTAGTCATTTTAGCAAATAAAGGAGTTAAGATAAAATAAAAAATGATTATATATAATTGTCCTCTGCTTAATTCTTTGATGTTACTCCATTGCTCACTTAACAGGACAATGTCTAGACACTTCAGCATGACTACCACTAGCTGACCTTTCACTATCCATTCACCCATTATCAGATATATTCCAATTTGGCTTCATGTATTCATCTAGTCCCTATACAGTTGTTGTGCTTTGGAGGAGGGTAGCCCCATCTCCAAATCCAAGCATAGGTCATATTCTTGCCAGTGGTTGGCTCAGGAAGCCCAGGTATGAACCAATCACTATACAGAGCCCATGGTTGTAGGAACTGGTAGAGAAATAGAAACACAATCCAGTTTGTGTTGATGAAACACAGGAGAATTTTATTGGAGACTTACACAAAACAATTTTCCTCTCTTATCAGAGAAACTCACTTGAAGAGCCTTTGGATCTTGTCCCAGGAGCATAAGGATTTTAATAACACATAAAGGAAAGCAGGGCCTAGAAAATCACAGGGAATAAGAGGACTGATTGAACCATACCTAATTTGAGATATTTTTTTCAGTTAAATTAGAAAATATATTATTTTAATCATTTACACTAGAGGGAGTTGAATTTCCCTCTAGATGCAGCCAAAAGTAAGAATTCAGTAGCAAATCATCCTTCCATCCCTCTGGATATGCTGTACTGTTAACCTCTAATTCAACTCTGTTTAACGGTTTGCTATTTTTCACAAATACTCATCCTTACACTATTTCAGGCCCTAACACATCTTATCCAGCTAAGGAAATCCATAGTTTCCAGGTTAAAAGTCATCCACTCTGGAAAGAGTGCAAAAGTGACCATAGTGATCATCACCATGAACTCTTCCACTAGCACTGTGCGTGAAAGTGTGTTTTCACTATTTTCCCTTGGTGTTGCAGGTGTGAGTATTCCTCCATCCACTACTCTGCCATTAGAGTGAGAATGATAAGCACCAAAAAAAAGAACAGTTATTTTTATAACTCAATATTAACTTATTAGAATAGTGCCTAACAATTGATAGAAAACAAAAAAAAAAAATTTTTTTTTGAATGAATAAATCAGTGAAATTAAAGAGTTCCAAGAAAGATATTTTACTTTAGGGTACAGTTTCCAAATAAATGATCTTAAGTTAAGCAAAAGAGATAATAATTATAATAACTTATTAGTTAAAAAAGAGGTTTACTAAAATTTGCGATATTTGTGATAAATGAGTATAAAGATGTACTAGTCATTGATAATTGCATACCATATATTTAATTAGAAGAGTTTGTTTGAAATCTAACAGAGCATAAAAGCACAAGTTGTATGTTAACAGAAATATATTGGTAGCTTTTATGACAATTGAATGAATAGAGTGAAAATTTATCTAAAATAAATCTATTTTGAAATGTGAAAGACTTTAATATAGAAAAACCTTGAGAACAGTGACTATTTATTTTGTTTTATCCTGGATACTCAACATGTACTGTGATTAATATATGGCAGAGCTGAATCAGTGTTTTCAGTGAAGAAAATGTAAAACAACAATGCTACTTAATTATGGGGTAATAATACGTCATTTTGAGTTCTAGACCTTTAAGTAGTCAGAAAAACTGATAGATCAGAGCAACTTTAAGGTATTACAATTCTTCCCACGTTTGTAACCAGGACTCAAAATCTATATACCCATGTTGCTGCTGTTAGGTGTCGTCCAGTCGGTTCCGACTCATAGTGACCCTAGGTACAACGGAACAAAACACTGCCCAGTTCAGCATCATCCTCACAGTAATTGCTATGTTTGAGCCTATTGTTGCAGGCACTGTGTCAGTCGATCTCCTTGAGGGTTTTCTTCTTTTTCACTGGCCCTTTTCTTTACCAAGCATGATGTCCTTCTCTAGGGACTGATTCCTCCTGATAACTTGTCCGAAGTACGTGAAATGAAGTCTCGCCAGCCTAGCTTCTAAGAAGCACTCTGGCTGTACTTCTTCCAGGACAAGTTTGTTCTTTCTTCTGGTAGTCCATGGTATACTCAATATTCTTCAACAACACCATAATTCAAAGGCATCAATTCTTCTTTGGTCTTCCTTATTCATTGTCCAGCTTTCACATGCATATAAGGTGATTGAAAATGCCATGGCTTGGGTCAGGCACCTTAGTCCTCAAAGTGGCCTATACCAAAACCAAACCCATTGCTGGCGAGTTGATTCTGACTCATAGCAACTCTATACCTATAAATATATAGAAATACCTTATATATTTACCTTGGGGAAGGGGTTTGTAAACTAAAAGCTGTGAAGGAAATCTATTTGCTGCCTCTTTTCTTTGTTTTTTACAGTTTCAAACAAAAGTTGAAATCCAAATAACATTTTGTGACTCATGATAATTATATTAAATTCAAAATTTTATTATAACATAAAAAAAAATTGCTGTCAAGTTAGTTCTGACTCATAGTGACCCTATAGGACAGAGTAGAACTGCCCCATAGGGTTTCCAAGAAGAAGCTGGTGGATTTGAACTGCTGACCTTTTGGTTAGCAGCTGAACTCTTAACCACAACACCACCAGGGCTCATGTTATAATATAGCCATGTTCATTCTTGTATATATTATCTAGGACTGCTTCTGTGCTTCAATGGCAGAGTTGTATAGCTATGACGGAGTCCTTATGGCCCACAAAACCTAAAGTAGTTACTATGTATCCCTTTACAAAAAAAGTTTACAAACCCTATTTTAGAAATGTATGAATTACAAGCCATACTTTTCAAAGAACTTCAATAAAGAGTTACATTACTTTGGGTTCTACTGTGTTTTGACTCCCAAATTTGTCAAGATGGTATTTTAGGAAAATCAGAAGTCTAATCTGGATGTATGTACCTTTGGAAAGAAGCATAGTTCTTACTGTATGCATGTGACAGGGTTTAGTATTAGGAGTTAAGGGAATGGGTTCATTGACTTTAGGGGAAGAGGGGAGAGGGTTGAGTGAAAGGCAGGAGGTGCTGATAGATATCAAATCGAATAAGCTATGGATACAGGTCCTCCATTCCCCTTTCCATCAAAACTCTTCTGTGAGAGTCCAGATTGGCATTCACGAATATAATTAAATAGGACAAAGTTTTTTTGTTTGTTTTTTAGAGGCAAAGCTGTAGTATTAGAACAGTACTACACATGCCTGTCATCTTACAACACTATTTTAATTTAACCTACTTTGCAAAAGTATATTTTGCTCTATTCTCCCAGAGCCTAAACATAGGATAGAAGGGACTAAGGACTTTCGTTAAATGATAAGGAAACTATTTATTTAAGGACTCCTTCATGATGTGCCCTCCCTGCCCATTTCGATGATACCACCCTCCAGAGCTATTAGGAGATCCTCTTGTTCCTAAGATTTGGAGTTTCTGGTTTTAGTTGAATTTTAAAGCAAGAAAGTCCAAATACTATAGCATGGAATTACTGTTAAATTCTAGGTGATTACAAAGAAACCAGAAAGAGGCAGGAGTCTTTTTTAACTGAAACATATTTCTGGTATTCAAGTCAGGCTCCAAATCTGTAAAAGTCAAGTTCAAGGAAGTCCATTTTCACCCCCATTGATTTTCACTGAAGGCAGACTCTTTTCACCTCATTGATTTTGATGTTGATTGAGTCATGTTCATCTGGTTGGTCAGTATTTGGGAGCTTGTTCATTTTCATTTTTGATGGGTTAATTTGCCTAGGATCACTGATCAGTTACCTTGATTTAGAGCTAGTGTTATTTAAAAACTATTTCAGGCCACATGTTAAGAAAGTTAAACAGAAAATTAATTGAATATAGAATCACAAAGAATTTACCTAATTAAAAATAACCGTTTATTTACCTTTAATCACAAGCAGCCCTGGTGGTGCAGTGATCAAGTGCTTTGCTGCTAACCGAAAGGTTGGCAGTTTGAACCCATCACCTGCTCTGCTGGGAGAAAGATGCAGCAATCTGCTTCTGTAAAGATTTATAGCTTTGGAAACCCTATGCGGCAGTTCTACTCTATCCTGTATGGCTGCTATGAGTTGGAATTGACTCGACTGCAATGAGTCTGGTCTGGTTTGGACCTTTAATCACACAAATGAGATCACATATTAAAATTTAAAATATTATATTACAAGACATATAAAGCATGTATGTGTTATTTATGTCATAATTCATTTAAAAAGTAGGAAACTTACTGGAGAAAATATCTTCTACAGAAGTATAATTCTCAAAAGTACCAAACTACGATAGGCCAGCAATGCCTGGTAAGTGGCAAACAGGTTTTTTTTTTTTCTTTTTTTTTTTTTTAACTCCCAAATCTAAACTTGTGATTATGTTACTGTAGTCACCCATAAACTAGCTCCTTTGCCTGCTATATATATAATCCATTCAAAACCCTCCCTACAATAGAACCTCTCTGCCTAAACAGAGCCTTCAATCTGTGAATATTAACATGCATTCCACAGTAGAGCATCTGGCTTATATATGAAACAATAATTATCTTCTTGTGACACATTTATGAGTTTTTCCATTCATTAATTCTTATCTTGGAAGTTTTCATTATTCTTGTAGTCTAGTTTTAGAATAAACACCTGCGTTTTACATCTCTTAGCTGAATCCTTCAGGGTTTTATGCTTAAAATATCCGACAATTCTGTGTAAGAGTTTTAAGCCTTTGTCATTCCAATTAAAACTGTCCTATCTATCTTTCCTTTGTTTCCAACTCTTTTATAAAAATATAAATCTCTAAGTCATTTGGAATAAATGTTAGATCAAGAATTTGCTTTGTTTTCTGTATTATCAATCTTCTCCAATTAGCTTTTCTCCCATAAAGTGCAAATGGTTTGGTTCTCTATGGAAATACTTCTGAAATGATCTCTTGTAGTTCATGCCATTTGCATTAAAAGCTACTTTTTATGCTGTAAGCAAGTGGTTCATATGCTATAGACAAGCATTAGAATTGTTTATTATTGTTGTTGCTGTTATTTTGGTTGAACACCTATTGTGCAAATCAAAAGTAAAATCTAAAATGTGAAAATTATTTTGAGGTCAGAAAAAAAAGATATATGGCCACTTTACTCCTAAGAACTTATCTAGTCTCTCAACCATCATATCAGATATTCAGTGAGACACCTCAGCATTTCCAGAACCCTTGTAACTTCATTTCAGTTATTGCCATATTATGCTTATGCTGATCTATGGAAAGCATAGGTTTCTATTATATTATTTCAATTATTTACTACAAAAGTTTATGTGAACATTTTCTACATGTATACGTGGAGTCCTGGTGGCACAGTGGTTAAGAGCTGGGCTACTAGCCAATAGGTGGGCAATTGGAATCCACCAGCCACTCCTTGGAAACTCTATGGGGCATTTCTGTTCTGTCTTATAGGGTCACTATGAGCTGAAATTGACTTGACAGCAATGGGTTTAGTTTTTTTTTATATATATATATACATAAATTAGTGCTAAGACTTGGGAAGGCTATTGTCCCTAATTTTAGGCAGCTTACAATTTATTTATGTAGAGAAAGAAATGCAAATATAAAATGTTGACAATTTATGATACTTACAAACCATGTCACATGGTGACATGCAATTAAATGCACAGTAAGACTTTTAGATTATTAATATCAGTATAGATAAGGTCAGTTAGGGCAGTGTTTGTGGATACAGAACATAACAAGGACTTTGGGTTATAATCTGAATGTATTGAGAAAACCATTCAAAGATTTTAGGCAGCAATGTGCCATGGCCTGACTTACTCTTTAAACAAAGCACTATCATTTCAGTTAATGGCAAGTGAATCATTCCAGATACTCTGTTCAAAAAACTCGCAGTCAACTTGGATTACTATTTTCTTCTCAAACCCTACATCCCATTTTTCAGGATACCCTGATGGTTCTTCCTCAAAAGAAGTACGTGCTCAAACATATCATAATCACATTTGTGAAAACTAAAGACAAATAAAAAATCTTGAAAGCATCCAGGGCAGCTCTGTATTAAATAAAGGGCAATAATGAATTGCATGACAATGGATTCCTCATCAGAAACTATGGAGGCCAAAAGAAAATGGAACATCTTTTTTGAAGTACTGAAAGAAAATAACCACCAACCTAGACTTCTTTACCCATTGAAAATATCTTTCAGGAATGCAGGTTAAATAAAGCCATTGTCAGGAGAAAGAAAATTAAGAGAGTTTGTTGCCAGACTTTCTCTAAAAGAAATATTCAAAAAGTTCTCACAGTAAAGATGTAAGACCAGAGGGAAGCTTACAATCTCAAGAATGAAGAAAGAACAACAGAAAGCGAATTTGTAATAGGAAAGAAAAAACTGTAAACAACATAAATGTACATGAAATGAGAATTTTATATTATGTAACTATATAACAGAATATTATTCAGCACTTAAGAAATGAGGTAAGAATAATGATGAAGGAGGATTTGCCCTGTAAGATGTTACAAATCATTATAAAGCTACAGTGAGCAAACTATATGATATTGTCAAAGTAATATAGAAAAATACTTAGTGGAATACATAGAGTTTGGAAATTGATTCAAGTAAGTATGAGGAATTAATATATAATAGAGGCACCACTTAAATCAAAGGATGGTTCATTTTTAAATGCTGTTAGCACAATTGGATACCATTCAGAAGGAAATACATCATGCCTTGCAAAAATAATTCCATGTGGAATAAATTTCTTAAAAATATTGTACATAATAATAAAATAATTAATTATAAAAACAAAATGCAGGAGAATTCTTGTGAAACTTCACTGGTGGAAGATACTTTAGGCAAACTCAGATGCCAGAAAGAAAAGACTGAAAAATTTTATCACATGAAATGAACACTGTGGATGGCAAAATTTACCCCAGACAAAAATTTAAAAACTAGGGAAATTATTTGCAATACACAGACTAGTAAAGTTTTGAATACCTTAAACATAAAATTATGAATATAAAGATATTTACTTCAGCAGTATTTAAAATGGAAAAATTTTCAAAACAACCTGAATATCAATAAATATGAGAATAGTTGAGTGATTTTGCTACACCCATGCTATGAAAGATGTTAAAGATTATTAATGTGGCCAATATGTCCTTACCCAAAGATAGGGCCAAGGTAGAAAGTGAAAAACAAGTCACAGAATAATATAAAACATATATTATTCTCTTGAAAATAAAAAAAAAATGCATAAAGTGAAATTCCCTTTGTCTAGATTTTTCAATTTTATTTTAATTTCAGTTCCTCATTTGATTATTACTATTATACCTCTAAATATTAAAATTCAGTGTGAAAAGAGCAATGCTAGATAGCAAAGAGTGGTTGTTGGAGTTTTTACATCACCTCTCCAAGCTTAAAATATCATCAGGGAAATGTAAACACACCATTGTTCAAAAGAGTGAATATGTTACTCACACTGAGTACTTATCTTCACTAACTGGGGGTGACTATACTTAACAATGTTCTCGTTGGTATGTTGGCCTGATATAAGACCTGGATTCCATTTCTGCTTATACCACAGCTACCATAACCACAATATTCATTATCTCTATGAATATTCATCATCCTTATCTAACAGAAAGAGTGAGAGGGTAACTTGGGCTCTGAAGAATGGAATTCAGCCTTCTTTGAAAAGTGCAGTCATAAACCTCTGAGTCATCTTTAGTTCTTTCCTTCTCCTGATTTTCCAAATCTAAGCTATCACCATGGCTTTACATTCTAAAATTAATATATGTATTCCTACTCCTCTTCCAAAAGCCAACAAAACGCTTGTATAATTCTTATAAAGAAAGAGAAGACGTAAGTTGTAAGTATATTTAAAAGTTCATAAAAGATAGGTTTTTAAAACCTTAGGCACATAGTTTGAAAAATTACCTAAATTTATAGAAGCTTCCGTCCCCTAAAGAAAACAGTAAGATGCAAAAGCAGATGAAGATTCCACTCTGTAAGAAGTTATACCTGAAAAACAAATAATGACAATTTTTGCAGGAAACGTGTACTACTCTAACATAAATACAACATAATTAATAAAATCTAGAGATAAAGGGTAAAAATTAAATAATGAATTGAATGAGAAGCTATATATTTTAGAGCTATGAAAAAAATTCATGGCAATTCTACACTATTACAGAATAAATAAATTCAAAAGAGCACAAAATGCAACTTGTATAGCAGAATATTCCAACAGCATTCTATGAAAAAGATTTATGAGAGAAAATGCACCCAAAAAAGTGATACTCAGCTAAATTGCCCTTCATATATAAATATTTTATTTATTTATTTATTTTTTATTGTACTTCAGGTGAAGGCTTATAGAACAAATAGTTTCTCATTTAACAGTTACTACAAATGTTGCCCTATGACAATGATTAACAATCTCACAACACATCAACAATATCCTTACTCAACCTGCGGTTCCCTATCACCAGCTTCCTTGTCCCCGTCTGCCTTCTGGCCCTTGTCACTGGACTCCCGTACCTCATTAGCCTCATTTGGTTTTACGGGGCTGTCCACTCACAGGCTGAATGGTGAACCTCGGAGATAAATTCACCACTGAGCTGAAAGGGTGTCTGGGGGCCATACTTTCAGGGTTTCTCCAGTCTCCTTTAGGCCAATAAATCTGGTATTTTTTTTTTTTGTGAGTAAGAATTATGTTCTACATCCTTCTCCAGCTCTGTCCAGAACCCTGTGTTGTGATCCTGGTCAGAGTAGTCAGTGGTGGTAGCCAGGCACCATCTAGCTGTACTGGACTGAGTCCAGTGGCGGCCTTGGTAGCTGTGGACAATTAGTCCTTTGGACTAATCTTTTCCTTGTATCCTGTTCTCTTCATTCTCCCTTGCTCCTGAAGGGATGAGACCAGTGCAGTATCTTAGATGGCCGCTCACATGCTTTTAAGACCCCAGACCCTACTCACCAAGGTAGACTGTAGAACATTGTCTTCATAAACTGTGTCCTGACACATGAGCTAGATGTTCCCCGAGACCAGGGACCCCACAGCCTTCCGCCCAGCAATTCAGTCCCTCAGGGAGTTTGGATGTGTCTATGGGGCTTCAATGACCTTTCTTTGTACTAGTTGTGCTAGTTTCCCCTGTATTGTGTACTGTCTCACCCTTCACCCAAGATACCACTTATCTATTGCCTATTTAGTATTTCCCCCCCACTCCTCCCATCCCTGGTAACCAACAAAGATCGTTACATTTTGCGTGTGAACATTTTCATGGGTTTTTACAATAGAGGTCTCGTACAATATTTGTCCTTTTGAGATTGACTTATTTCACTCAGCATAATGTCCTCCAGTTTCATCCATGTTATGAGATTGTTCACAGATTCATTATTGTTCTTTCTCGTTGCATAGTACTCCATTGTGTGTATGCACCATAGTTTGTTTTTCCATTCATCTGCTGATGGGCATCTAGGTTGTTTCCATCGTTTTGCTATTGTGAACAATGCTGCCATGAATATGGGTGTGCATATGTCTATTCGTGTGACGGCTCTTATTTCTCTAGGATATATTCCTGGGAGTAGGATTGCTGTATCCAATGGTATGTCTATTTCTAGCTTTCTGAGGAAGCGCCATATCATTTTCCAAAATGGTTGTATCATTTTGCATTCCCACCAGCAGTGCATAAGAGTTCCCATCTCCCCGCAGCCCCTCCAACATTTGTTATTTCCAGTGTTTTTGATTCGTGCCAGTAATGCCGGGGTGAGATGGTATCTCATTGTGGTTTTAATTTGCATTTCTCTCATGGCTAGTGATTGTGAGCATTTCCTGTGTCTGCTGGCCATTTGAATGTCTTCTTTGGTGAGGTGTCTGTTCATTTCCTTTGCCCATTTTTTAATAGGATTATTTGTCTTTTTGTTGTAGAGGTGTTGGATTTTCTTGTAGATTATGGAGATTAGACCTTTGTCTGACTTGTACTGTCCAAGAATTTTTTCCCAGAATGTAGGTTCTCTTTTGACTCTTTTGGTGAAGTCTTTTGAAGAGCATAAGTGTTTGATTTTTAGAAGATCCCAGTTATCTAGCTTATCTATTGGGGTTTGTGCATTGATGGTTATGGTTAGTATCCTGTTAATGCCGTGTATTAAGGCCTGAAGTGTTGGTCCTATTTTTTCTTCTAGGAACATTATAGCTTTAGGCTTTATACTCAGGTCTTTGATCCATTTTGAAGTAGTTTTTGTATACAGCATGAGGCATGGGTCTTGTTTCATTTTTTTGCAGATGGATATCCAGTTTTACCAGCACCATTTGTTAAAAAGACTGTCTTTTCCCCATTTGATGGACTTTGGGCCCTTGTTGAAGATCAGGTGACCTTAGGGGGATGGATTTACATCTGGGTTCTCAATTCTGTTCCATTGGTCAATGTATCTGTCGTTGTACCAGTACCAGGCTGTTTTGACTACTGTAGCTGTATAGTAGGTTCTCAAGTCAGGTAGTGTGAGTCCTCCAACTTTCTTCTTCTTCTTCAGTAGTGCTTTACTTATTCAGGGCTTCTTCCCTTTCCATGTAAAGTTAATGATTAGTATTTCCATCTCTTTGAAGAATGTTGTTGGTATTTGGATTGGGATTGTATTGTATTTGTAAATTGCTTTGGGTAGAATTGTCATTTTCACCATGTTGAGTCTGCCTATCCATGAGCATGGCATGTTTTTCCATTTATGTAGATCCCTTTGGGTTTCATGCAGTAGTGTTTTGTAGTTTTCTTTGTATAGATCTTTTACATCCCTGGTCAGATTTATTCTTAAGTATTTTATCTTTTTAGGGGATATTATAAATGGTTTTGTTTTCCTGATTTCCTTTTCATCGTTCTCCTTACTGGTGTATAGGAATCCAACTGATTTTTGAATGTTTATCTTGTATCCTGCTACTCTCCTGAATCTTTCTATTAGTTCCAGTAGATTTCTCATGGAGTCTTTAGGGTTTTCTACCTATAGCATCATATCATCTGCAAACAGGGACAGTTTAACTTCTTCATTACCAATTTGGATGCCCTTTATTTCTTTTTCTTGCCTTATTGCTCTAGCTAGAACTTCCAGCACAATGTTAAATAGGAGTGGTGATAAAGGGCATCCTTGTTTTGTTCCTGTTTTCAAGGGGAGTGTTTTCAGCCTCTCTCCATTAAGAATGATGTTGGCCGTTGGTTTTGCATAGATGCCCTTTATTATGTTGAGAAATTTCCCCTCTTTACCTATTTTATTGAGAGTTTTTATCAGGAATGGGTGTTGGACTTTATCAAATGCCTTTTCTGTGCCAATTGAGATGATCATGTGATTCTTTTCTTTCCTTTTATTTATGTGCTGGATTATGTTGATTGATTTTCTAATGTTGAACCATGCTTGCATACCTGGTATGAATCCTACTTGGTCGTGGTGTATTATTTTTTTGATATGATGCTGAATTCTATTGGCTAGAATTTTTTTGAGAATTTTTGCATCCATATTCATGAGAGATATTGGTCTCTAATTTTCTTTTTTAGTGATGTCTTTGCCTGGTTTTTGTATCAGCATTATGCTGGCTTCATAGAATGAATTTGGAAGTGTTGCTTCCTCTTCTATGCTCTGAAATAGCTTGAATAGTACTGGTACAAGCTGTTCTGTAAATGTTTTGTAGAATTCTCCAGTGAAGCCATCTGGGCCAGGGCTTGTTTTGGGTGGGAGTTTTTTTTATTACCTTTTCAATCTCTTCTTTTGTTATGGGTCTGTTCAGGTTTTCAACATCACTTTTTTGTAGTTTGGGTAGGCCGTGTGTTTCCAGAAATTTATACATTTCCTCTGGGTTTTCAAACTTGTTGGAGTATAGTTTTTCAAAATATTCTGTTAGGATCCCTTTTATTTCAGTCTGGTCTGTTGTAATATCACCCATTTCATTTCCTATTTGGGTTATTTGTGCCCTCTGCTGTTTTTCTTTTGTCAGTCTGGCCAGTGGTTTGTCGATTTTGTGGATTCTTTCAAAGAACCAATTTTTGGTTTTGTTGATTCTTTCTATTGTTTTTCTGTTCTCTATTTCATTTATTTCTGCTCTGATCTTTACTCTTTCCTTTCTTCTGGTGGGTGGGCTTTTTTTGCTGTTCTCTTTCTATTTGTTTGAGTTGTGGTAGTTAATGTTTTGATTTTGTCCCTTTCTTCTTTTTCTATATGTGCATCTATTGCTATAAATTGTCCTCTGAGGACTGCCTTTGCAGTGTCCCAAAGGTTTTGATAGGATGTGTTCTCATTCTCATTGGATTCTAGGAATTTTTTGATTCCATCTCTGATTTCTTCTATTACCCAGTGATGTGTAAGCAGGGTATTATTCAGTTTCCATGTAATTGATTTTTTTTCCTTCTCTTTCTATTGTTAATTTCTACCTTGATGGCATTGTGGTCAGAGAAGATACTGTGAATTATCTCAGCATTTTGGATCTTGTTGAGGATTGCTCTGTGGCCTAAGATGTGGTCTATTCTGGAGAACGTTCCATGTGCATTGGAAAAGAATGTGTACTTTGCAGCGGTTGGATGGATTATTCTATATATGTCTCTGAGGTCCAGTTGGCTGATTGTGTCCTTTAGGTCTTCCGTATCTTTGCTGAGTTTCTTTTTAGTTGTTCTGTCCTTTACTGAGAGTGGTGTGTTGAAGTCTCCTACTATTATTGTGGAACTGTCAATTTCTCTTTTCAGTGTTGTTAGAGTTTCTTTTATGTATTTTGGAGCCCTGTCATTGGGTGCGTAGATGTTTATTATGGTTATGTCTTCATGATGGATCGTCCTCTTAATCACTGTGTAGTGTCCTTCTTTCTCTTTTATGGTGGATTTTGTTTTAAAGTCTATTTTATCTGAGATTAGTATTGCCACTCCTGCTCTTTTTTGGTAGTTGTTAGCTTGATATATTTTTTTCCAACCTTTGACTTTTAATAAATTCACATCTTTGTTTCTAAAGTGTCTCTTGTAGACAGCATATTGATGTATCCTGTTTTCTTATCCATTGTGTCACTCTCCATGTCTTTATGGTGCAATGAGTCCATTTACATTCAGTGTACTTATTAATAGATGTGAGTTTGTTGCTGTCGTTTTGTAGTGCTTTTTTTGTTGTGATGCTGAAGTTTTCTTTGTTCTTCTTACTGTCTTGTGCTGAGTTACTTTTGTTTATGGTTTTTTTTTCATTTGTTTTGTTTTTGTAGGTTTTGTTTTTGCTGAGACTTAATATATAAATTTTTTTAAAGAAAAAATGTTATGCAATTTTAATAGGCTCAAAAATATAATGACAATTACTGGAAGAAAAATCAACAACTGGAATGCAACTAACCAAGACTTTAATCAAAATAAGAAACTCAGGGAAGAAGTTATACTTTAAAAGAAATGCCATTGACCATTGAATCCAACATGCATATAGTAGTGAGGCTAAACAACTGTTGTAGTTCTTGAAGGAAAATGTATTTCCTCGTGTAAAACATGACAGAAAAAATTACAATATATAAAACATTAATATAAATATTTCTGACTGCAATAAGAATAAAAAGATATAGAAAGAAAATTTGAAATGTGTTCATTGCTTAGTTTGTACACTGTATGTAGACTACACTCTGCCTGGCCGTGAGGAGAGAAGAGAAAATATAAAGGGATATTAAAGGTACTAATTTCCCCATTTTTCTTGGCAAACAGTCAATAGTTACAATTGCATTTCTAAAGCTAACAAATCATGAAATAGAGATTTAAGTGTGTTGTTTAAAGCTTTAAAAGAAGCTATTATAAGAAGTGAAAACGATCTATACATTCTCCAAATCTCCCTGTCCAAGAGGAGATAAAGAAATGAAGACAACTAACACAAGACAGGGGGCTCTGGTGGCATAGTAATTAAAGTGCTCATCTGGTAACTGGAAGGCTGGCAGTTCAAACCCACCAGCCACTCCACACGAGATGAAATCTGGCAGACAGCAGTCAGCGTTCATAAAGATGTACAGCCTTTGTAACCCTACGGGGCAGTTCTACTCTGTCATAGAGAGTTGCTACCAACTGGAATTGATTCGACAGCATTTGGTTTTAACAGAAGACAAAACACAAAACAATAGATACACATTTAAAAAATTAAAATTAAACTTTGTCCCAACAAAGTTTGCATAACATTATGCAACATTCACCTTCTATTTCCATTCATTTAAAGCGTCTGGCAGTATTGTTTTCAGAGTGTTTAACAAATGCATCTTTATTTTGGAATGACATAGATAATGTACTGGTGAAAAAATTCTATTCCTCCAAAATGACATAACATTCAAAAATTTTTTGCCGTAGTCTCTCTTTTGAACTATTCTTTCATTTTGTGTATCTCCAAGTGGTAGTTTATTGTTCTACAGAGATACATAAAATCCAGCATAAACAGACAACAGTGGCCTTTTATTTATTTTACTATAAAACTCATACAACTAGAGCATGCATAACTATCACACAAGCTGTCATCTTTCAATACAGATTACACTCTTATCATTTTAAGGAAATTATGGCTTTATGTTGAGTGGCTTTGTAAAAATAAATATATAAATATATATATATTTATATGTGTTATGTATGTAACATATATATATAAATGTATATATATACATAGACATGCATATATGCATCTGTATGCAGCAGGATAGCAATAAATCATATTCTTGAAAGTGTAATTTGAAGGCCCATCATCTCTCTGGTGACACAGTGATTAAGAACTTGACTGCTTACCAAAAGGTCATCAGTTCAAATCCACTAGCCACTCTTTGGAAACCCTATGGGGCAGCTCTTCTCTGTCCTATAAGGTTGCTATGAGTCAGAATTGACTGGATGGCAATAAGTATCATTGCTCTATGCTAGCTCGAGAAATGGGTTTGGATTTTAAACTCCTCTCATTAAAAATGGCAACTGTATATTTTAATATAAAATATAAAAATGCTAATGTTTGGTATTAGTCTTCACATTATCTGTATTGTGGAGAGAATATTTACAATCAGTTTACTAACTAGTAACTGGTGGTTTAAGTGGAAACTAATTTTTTTTTATTTGGAGAAGTCTAAGCCTCTATCACTTGGTGTTTCAAGATGTCTTTTTAATAGGTGGAGGGCCTTAAGAAAGATTATACGCAGTTGGATTGATGTGAAGGAATTCAAAACTTGGGTCAATAACAATTCCCCTAGATTCCCATCTCTCAAGTCAGTAGAAGTGAAAATTAGTATTCTTAAGTGAAATCAGTATTTAGTTAATATTTGTCCATTGGTATAGAATTTAAGGTTCTCATTGTGGGATTCACCGAATATAACATTCATTGATAACTATGGTGCATTTTATATTTAACGTGAAATGTGAAGTGATTCTCAGAGAAACCTTGCAATGCAGTTAAACGTTACTATCTCCTTTTAGAGATGGGAACAAACAGAATATGTCCACAATCAGTGAGCTTGTAAATGAGGAGCCAACACTTGAAAACAAAAATTCTATCTCAAAGCCCATGGATCCTCTATTTTAACACTGAAAATCATTACAGCATATCAGCTGGCATTTTGTCTAGAGTCAGGTAGTAGACTAAAAAAAAACATAGATGGGTAAGTGAAATAAGATAATCTAGCCATTAATGCAGAAAACGAAACAACACTTAGTCTAAACCTCTCATTTGTTATCCTATCCTAAAGGGCTCAGCATTGCTGCAGGTGTGCAAATTGTTTACTGAAGAAATTCAGAGTGTCCCTGGATAGATGAAATGCATATTCTGTGTAACCCTACATGGTATCCCTAGAAAGCCTGGATGGCTTATTCTTATTCAGATTGTTGTTTTCAATGTCAATAATTTTCACTGGTTGAAGCTTTTCATTGTCAAAATGCACATACAGTAATAGATAAGCAGCCTTAGGAGGATATTTGAAATGTTTTCCTGGCAGTCATGGGGAAGGTGTTGCATCACTACCATGGACCCTTCACATCCCTTTTGGATGGTCGTTAATTCACGTATCTGTGTCTCTCATAGCCAGCTGAATGGATTTGGAGGGAATCTTCAGTTAGTACGTTTGATTTATACCTGGAATATCAGGTCATTTCTTTTTGGAGGTTTTTACAAAGTTCAAATAAATGATAATCTTCTGTAACATAACATGGAGTACATGTTTTTGTTTTGTTGTATTTTCCAGGTTGTATTTCTAATTAAACTCAAAACAACTAGAAGCACACATATACATGGAAGCTGTTGTTGTTGTTAGGTGCTGTTGAGTCAGCTCTGACTCATAGCGGCCCCATGCACAACAGAGCAAAATGTTGCCCAGTTTTGAGCCATCTTCATGATCACTGCTATATTTGAGTCCATTGCTGTGGCCACCGTGTATTTTGAGTGCCTTCCAATCATCTTCCACCACTATTAGACAATATTCTGTTGTGATCCATAAGGTTTTCATTGGCTAATTCTAGGAAGTAGATTACCAGGCCCTTCTTCCTAGTCTGTCCTAATTTGGAAGCTCTGCTGAAAACTGTCCACCATGGGTGAACCTGCTAGTATTTGAAATGCCTAAAGCATAGCTTGCAAAATCATAGAAACATCACAGTATCACAAACTGACAGATGCGTTGTGGATATGGCAGCTAATCACACCTAATCCCCTTCAAAGGTCAAGGCAAGGAAGCCTTGCCTCTGCCTCATCTGGCTCTTTGCTTTTTTTTCTGCCCCTACTGGAAAGTAATGTATCAATAACTGAGAAATAGGAGAAAGGTCACTGACAGAGCTGCAGGCCACATACGTGCTCTATTTTGTCCTAGTCGTTAATTCAGTCTGGGTAGTTAGGCTACATTTGAAGGGAAACCATCTCCAGTGTCTGGATTAAATAAAGGAATAAATGACCTGTACTACTACACAGGGCCATTACTTTTCCTCTTGCAGTTATTCTTGAATATCCCTCCCCTTTAAAACAATCTACTTTATAAGTTCTCATAGACATTATATGGCCTCCACCATTAGCTTTGAGACACAGAAATGACCATGAAGGGTCACCTGACTCTTTCTGGTGGATTCACTTCCTGTGAGAAACTGAGGAATTTCCTCCATACCTTGGCCTCATGCTCCAATTGTGTGGTTGCTTTGTCCTGAGTGAGATCAGATGCTTTAGTATAATGATACACACCTGCATTTATTAAATATGAAAACTGGTGCTGTACAAAATGATTTCCTGTTTCATACAAGTAAGCAAGAATTATTGTCAAAAGAAATTGGAAGTACTGAGAGAAGAAAAAATGGTCAGGATATTCAAATGAGCCTAAACATAAAATATGTCATGCAAGAGTCTATTTCTTTGTATTATTTCTGTTCCTTTCCTCAAGTTACCAAAAAACAAAAACAAAAACAAAATGTCCATGAATACAAAAGGAGTTGTTTTCTTTACAAAAAATAATGTCACACATTCAGCGATGCATCTTTTCTGTTATCACATGCACAAAATTTTAGTATCTAGGTAATTATAATAAAACTTGGAAATTCTCTAAAAATTGATTATTTGTAGTAATATAATAAGGGAAGTGATCCATTTGTGCCCTTTCCAAAGAAAGGTGACCCAACAGAGTGTGGATATTCTCAAACAATATCATTAATATCACACACAAGTAAGATTTTGCTGAAGATAATTCAAAACTGGTTGCAGCAGTACTTGGACAAGGCACTGCCAGAAATTCGAGCCAAATTCAGAAGAGGACAAATGAGAAGGGATATCATTGCTGATATCAAATGGATCTTGGCTGAAAGTAGATAATACCAGAAAGATGTTTACGTGGGTTTTACAGACTATGCAAAGGAATTTGTGCGGATCATAACAAATTATGGATAACATTGTGAAGAATGGGAATGCTGGAACAATTAATTGTGTTCATGAGGAACCTGTACATAGACCAAGAGGCCTTAGTTCAAACAGAACAAGGGGATACTGTGTAGTTTAAAATCAGGAAAGGTGTGCGTCAGGGTTGTATCCTTTCACCATGCTTAATCAATCTATATGCTGAGCAAATAATCCGAGAAAGTGGATTACATGAAGAGTGCAGCATCAGGACTGGATGAAGACTCCTTGAGAACCTGCGATATGGAGATGACACAACCTTGCTTGCTGAAAGTGAAGACGACTTGAAGTACTTACTGATGAAGATCCAAGACTACAGCCTTCAGTGTGGATTACACCTCCATATAAAGAAAATAAAAATCCTCACAACTGCACCAATAAGCAACATCATGACAAATGAAGAAAAGATTGGCATTGTCAAGGGTTTCCTTTTCCTTTTGTTTGCATCCACAATCACCACCCATGGAAGCAGCAGTCAAGAAATCCAACAACATATTGCAAATCTGCTGCAGAAGACCTCTTCAAAGTGTTAAAAAGCAAAATGTCAGTTTGAGGACTAAGTTTAGAGCATATTATCTATCTAAACTGCATTTATAAATTATCATTGAGATGTTAAACTATACCTTCCATACATATATATATATGTGCACACTAGTTCATATATAACATAAAACACTGTAAACCAGTGTGAAAATCAGACTCTAAATAACAAAAGGTCAGGAGTTTCATTGCTCTGTTAAAAAGACACATATGACTAGGTTTATTCCTGTTAAGTCCTCTAGGCAAGGACTTTGTTGTTGCTTTTGAATGACATAGGAAAAGCTGGACTATGAATAAGGAAGACTGAAGAAGATCTGATGACTTTGAATTATGGTGTTGACGAAAAATAATAAATATACTATGGACTGCCAGAAGAATGAACAAATCTGTCTTGGAAAAAGTACAGCCAAAACGCTCCTTAGAAGTGAGGACGGCAAGACTTTGTCCATTGTACTTTGGACAGGTTATCAGGAGGGACCAGTCGTTGGAGAAGGACATCATGCTTGGTAAAGCAGAGGGTCAGAGAAAGAGAGGAAGACCCTCAATGTGATGGGTTGACACCGTGACTGCAACAATGGGCTTAAGCATAGCAATTATTGCGAGGATGGTGCAGGACCAGGCAGTGTTTTGTTTTCTTGTACATACCGTCACTATGAATCAGAACCAACCTGACCACACCTAACAACATAACAACATCCATAAGGGATTAAAAATTGTAGTCACCAGATGGCCATTTGCTGCTAAATAATTTTAGTATACTATATGATGTCCTCTTTTTGTAACACAAAAATTATTTTCTTGACATTAGATTAGACTATAAATTCACTTGTGACAGTAAGGTGTATATCGACCCTAGAATATAAATTCCTGAGAGGTAGTATCTAGATTGTCAAGAACAACACTGTTTCACTATTAGCAGACATTGTGTTCTGTCCTATATCACAGGAAATTGTTAATTTATTTTACTTGAATCTTCAGTTTACTACTTGTATACTCTCATTTCCATTTATTAAAATTGTTTTCATTTTTGTGGTTCAGAGGGTTCTACTGTGTCTTTCTTAGTCAAAAACTACTGTGGCAATGTATTCTAGAAATTAATCAGCTATGTGTGTGTGTGTGTTTGAGAGAGGAGAGGGGCATGGAGAGAGGCAGTATGAGTGTGTTATAGAGGAAATATTTTTATTAATCTGAATTTTAAAGATGTTGTCAACTTAAATCTTGACGAATTCAGGACCATTAACATTAAAGGAGTAATTAAAATATTTATTGATGGTATTTTCATTGGCTTGCTTTATTTGTTTTGCTATTGTGTGTATTTTAAATTAAAAAAAAAGAATGATATATTTCCACCAATGTTTTCTGCAAGCAAAATGTTAGTGTTCATGTAGCAAAAAGACCTAGGCCTGCTGTGTTATAATAGCACCACATGGTGACCAACTCCTCATGAACAACCCAAGGCTTTGTGGTCTTTAGAATATGAGCCAACTTCTAGGTCAATGATCTCCTGTTGCTTTATCCTGATCTTGCTGGTACTGCTTTCATTTCTGACTGGGTAAGTGTCATTCAAAAGCAACAACAAAGTCCCTGCCTAGAGGACTTAACAGGAATAAACCTAGTCATATGTGTCTTTTTAACAGAGCAATGAAACTCCTGACCTTTTGTTATTTAGAGTCTGATTTTCACACTGGTTTACAGTGTTTTATGTTATATATGTACTAGTGCGCACATATATATATATGTGGAATGTATTGTTTAATATTTCAATGATAATTTATAAATGCAGTTTAGATAGATAATATGCTCTAAGCTTTAAATGTACACTCATGTATTGCAAAATTATAGAAATGAAAATAGGAAAAACCAGTAGATAAAATATCAAAAATTAAATACTACCTTGCAGCGTTGAACAGGCTGAGAATAGCATATGTACCAAAGAAAAGTAGAAATCTTAGCATGAAATAGCGGTGATGGAAACTGATTACTATGCCAAACGGATTATAAAGATTGTAAATATTTACTTCAACTGGATCTATATGAGATGAATATTTGTAAAGTTTGTCCCTGTGTAATATTTTTCTTATAGCTCTCTAGGAAGCAGGAAAAGAAACGTAAAGGTGTGCATACATCCAGATCGGTTAGCAGATTTTTTTTTGTCTGTCTATAAAAAAGTAAACTTAGAAAAAACTTGAGTAATAAAGGGGACTTAAATGTGTACCCAGTTTTTAGTAACTGTTTATCCTTTATCAAAATACTCAATTCATGTTTTCTGATTGCTTAATTTGTATTTTGTAAATAAAAATAAGCTAGCATCTTTAGTCGAACCAGAAATAAACACACAAAAAAAAGATGTTTGTTTTCATAAACTGCAAACAATATAGATAATAAACATAGAAAAGTATTTTATAGAGGACATACTAATAACATTCTTAAAAATCTTTCATCATAAAAAGATGGATACAGATATTATCTCAAAAGCATCTAAATAATTATAAATGTCTTAAAACATATCCATTTTCTTGTTAAGAAATAGCTTGGGGTCAAGGCAGATGCGTGTCTGCTGCAAAGATCATAATTTGGGGATGAAAGGGTCTCAGAATAGTAATTGTATTGGCTGGTCGTTAAAAAGACAGCAGACATTTCTTATTTCTCTGCTTTGTTTCTTTCTGCCACAATATAAATAGTAATAATAACAATTAACACTTGCAGAGTACTTTATTGTTTACTAACAGCACCACATTCAATATCACATCTGATTATGCAAAACAGTTTCAGATGTATTACCTTACTATTCCTGTTAGGAAGCCTGGAATAATCTTTCTACAGTCACATAACCAATAAATGATAGACAGCAGTGGGTTCCAACACCGTCCTTCCTGCCCTCTATAGGATAGTACTTCACCTCTTATATCATCTTCCCTTTCTGGTAATAGGCAATATATAGTTTGAGGGTAATATTATCATAATTATCATTACAATTTTTAAAGATTTTTCAGATGCTAATACTGACCAAAGTGAAAGATGAGGGTGGCAGTAATTATGTGGAAAACATATCCAAAAATATTTTTAAAAAAATCAAAAGAATGACATAAAATATTTTTGTGCAATACTATATTTTTGTGATAACTAAAATAGAGATAAAATTGAATAGATTGCTACTAAAGTTTGGGAGATAAGTGACTGATAATTTACATTAACCTACCTTATCAAAATAGATTGCACAGTTTATGTTTTGGGATTATAATGGCAACAATTGTAAAATTGAGGCAAATAAAATCATTCAAAACATTAAACATCTCTTCCAAGTACCAATACTTTTTATGTACTCGCTGCTACTAATAATTTGTTCTCATTAAAAATTCAAAGAGAAAATGGAATACTGTCTTACATATTTTAATTGGAAGTGGTTTGGGAGTTTTCAGAGTAAGAAAAGTTCCAGGAATCCATCTTGACAGTCATTTCCTATGGCAAGAGGACTGGGAAGAATAGAATAGCTGAACTACATTAAGACTGAATTTGCAGTTGATAATGCTCTTGCAGTCCTCTCTTACTTTGGTCTTCCTTGGCTGAAAGTAGATTTGGAAATCTGCTCAAGGTTAGAGAATTTAAATCTAAAAGCTCTCCAAAGAATACAGTATATTTTACCATTAGATGGAAAATCTGAAGTTTAATTTGTTCAAAAGCTTGGATTTTAAAACTAAACTGGGGGAGGGAAACTTGTCAAAATTAAGCAAGAAAGAAAAAAAATACATCATCAACCTACTCTTGAATTGAGTGTTTCTACAAACCTTAGAATTGTTATCTCATTTAATGTCCACATATTTTACAAACTTCCTTTTTCCTTCTGATATTGATATCTAATTTTATTCTATTGTGGCAATAGAACATAAACCCGTTGCCGCTGAGTCGATTCCGACTCCTAGTGACACTATAGGACAGAGTAGAACTTCCCCATAGGGTTTCCAAGGAGTGGCTGATGAATTCCAACTGCTGACCTTCTGGTTACCAACCATACTCATAACCACTGCACTACGAGGGCTCACTAATGTTATCTGTTTCTGTGATTAAATCCTTTTAAATTACTGAGGCTTGTTTTGTGCTCCAGCATATGTTCTACCAAGAAGAATGTTCCATGCGCAATTGAGAAAAATGCTCATCCTCTCTTTTTGGGTGGAGTGTTCTATAGAAGTCTGTTGAGTCTAGTTGGTTTACAGTGCTGTCCAAATCTTCGATTTTCTTGTTGATCTCTTATTGTCTTCTGAAAGTGCTTCTTTTCCATTAATTTTTTTGATTAATATTTTCATTTTTATTTTTTATCTTATTAAAAAAATAAAGTTTATTTTCAAAAACTGCACGGTCTTTCCCTGTTATAACTAGTCTTCATCTAAAGATTAAGAAACACACATTACCTACTAATAATAAATACGATTTCAGAACTCTTGCTACTGCTGTGGTTTCCATATCAAAAGTCAATTCTAATACACTTTATAATGCTTTAGAGTTAAGAGACTCTCACACACATAATAAAAACAATCAATATTATAATAGGTGTCATTTATTGAATATATAAAATATTATATACACTGTGTTAAGTGCCTTAAATCTAATACATTCAACAAATATTTCATCCTAGGCATACAGGCTTCATGGGGATTAGTACTACATGGTTTGTGCTCTCATGGAGCTTACAGTCTTGTGGAGATAATTTGAAATATGATTGATAGATAACAACAATGTTGGACTGTGGGTGCGTGGTGAAGCAGGTACTAATCTGGACCGTGCTATAACAGAACATATCAGTCAATAGGTGGCATTGAAGTGAAACATGACCGACAAGGAATAGACAGCCATGAATGTATCAGGGAAAGAATATTTCACACTAATAAATCAGCAAGTAAAAGTGGCCTAAGCTAAAATGAATTTTCTGTATTCAAAAAATGGAAATATGGCTTTTGGGTCTGGTACATACTAATAAAAAATAGAGTGGAAGTTGACTAGGGAGGTATGCAATAACCATCATTCAGGGCCATAATAAAGGTTTGGTTTTATTTTAAATACAGTGTAATAACACTGAGAGATTTTAAGCAGAGGAGTGGTACTATCTGACTTATATTTTCTGTGGCTGTTTTGGGCTGCTTTGTGGTAAATGGTTTATAGGATTTAAGAGTGAAAAAGAGAGCCAAGTTGGAAAGCTATTGCAATATCCTATTGTTATGGATTGAATTGTGTCCCCCAAAGTTTATGTGTCTCAACTTGGCTAGTCCATGATTCCCAGTACTGTGTGATTGTCCACCATTTTGTCATCTGATGTGATTTCCCTATGTGTTGTAAATCCTATCTCTATGATATTAATGAGGTGAGATTAGTGGCAGTTATGTCAATGGGACAGGACTCAATCTAAAAGATTAGGTTGCATCTTAAGCCAATCTATTTTGAGATATAAAAGAGAGAAGTGAGCAAAGTGACATGGGGATCTCATACCACCAAGAAACAAGAGGGAGAGTAGTGTGTCCTTTGGACACAGGGTCCCTGTGCCAAGAAGCTCCCGAACAGGGAAGATCAATGACAAAGACTTTCCTCTAGAGCCAACAGAGAGAGAAATCTGTCCCCTGGAGATGATGCTCTGAATTTGGACTTCTAGCCTACCAGACTGTAAGAGTATAAACTTCTGTTTTTTAAAGCCATCCGCTTGTGGTATGGCTATTATAGCAGCACTAGATGACTAAGACACCAATACATTCAATTTTTTCTCTACTGGTTGTGGTAATGTAGAGAGTGGATATATTACATAGAACAACAGGATAAAACGTAGATACAGAACAGATAGACCCTACTGACCTATTGAATGGTGAGAAAGGGAAGAAATCAAATGTGACGTCTAGATTTTCAACTACTGCTGGATTGATATTGTTGGCAGTTATAGAAATAGGATAAATGAGGGAAGGATTGGTTTGGTAGCTGAAAATCAAGACTTCTTTTATGGACATATTAAAATTGAGATACCTGTTAGCAGGGCGGGAGCCCTGGTGCCACAGTGGTTGAGAGCTGAAGCTGCTAACCAAAAGGTCGGCAGTTCAAATCCACCAGCAGCTCCTTGGAAACTCTATGGGGCAGTTTTACTCTGTCCTATAGGGTCACTATGAGTCAGAAGCAACTTTATGGCACTGGGTTTGGTTTTTATTAGCAGCGCTGGCTACTTATGGTCTGAGTGTAAAATAAAAATGCAGGGACACTTGCCCTAAATTATAAAAAATTTCAAAATAGGGTTAGGAGAGTATGAAACCAAGTACAGGATCCTTCTAAGCACAGGGCCCTATATGAAGCAGGCCATGTCTGTTATGCAGTCAAGAGGAGACTTCCTCCAGGTAGTTGTATGTATATGCATTAACCTCTGAATGGACCTATCAGGTGAAAAGCCACGCAATTACTGGAGTGCTATGCACACAGTACTGGCCATTTCTAGAGATAAAATTTGGGGTCAACAATTTCTAATGCTATTGAAGTTTAATTGTAAGAATTAAGTAAGTCCTGGAGAAGGTGAGAGGTTTTTGATAGGGGTAGAAAAAGTTTATCTATTATAATGGGAAGGAAGTGAAAGAATGCAAATAAACATGTTGGGAATGGAAATGGAACAGTGGGGGAAGATTATTTAGTAATACATTGGTTTCCTGATGGAATAGGGGGAGAACAAGCTTATCAACTAAAAATGTGTATGTGTATTCAAGTATATTTGTATGTGTGAGTGGTGTGTGTGTGTGTGAGTGAAGTGCATATAGATTTAATGACCTAGGAGAAAGTTTGAACTGGTCACTTTGAGGGATGAAAAAGCAAACAGAGAAGTTCATTGGGCATTGGGCATAGAGGACGCTGTTGGGTGGCCATTTGAGATTTATGGCAATTATCTTAAAATGAAACCATTTAGCATATGTGTAAGTTTTTGTCTAGCTTCCTGCAGCTACACAGGTGTAGGCTTCAAGTAGATTAAGCCAGGGAGTACAAGGCAGGGAGAGCAAGGCAAGGGGATTGAGGCAGGATGCAAGGAAATGTTAAAGCATGGGTCATGGAAATTTAGCTGGAGGATGGATGTGCAGCAAGAGTGGGGATGATGAGTAATGAAATTTTAACAGAGTCAGTGGGGTATACATGATGGTAAGGATAAATGTTTTTGGGGTGAGGGTTAATGAAGGAGGAGGAAGAGGAAATCATTTGGAAATGACATTGTGGAAAAAAGAAGGCAACTATCACCACATCTAGCCTTAATGACAGATAGTACCTTCAAGACTGCATATTGGAAAGGTTTGCAAGGACAAAGATGAGCTGAAAATTGGATTTAATTAGTGGACATTCAGAGCTTCAAGGGTGTCAAAGATGATGATGATGATGATGATGATTGACCTGGGAAGCTGAGATTTCTGGCATTATCTATCATAAACAGAGATGTGACACAAGGAATAACTCTTCAGGTCTCTTAAAAGGATAAAGGAGATAAGTTTAAGCCAAAAGGTTTGGGGTGACAGTGACAGACATCTCTTGCAGTACACAGTATGTAGTAAAAGCCAAAGCAATAATCAAATCAAAGCCCTCCTTTACTGGATTGATCTGCAATCCAGCTTGAACAAATGAGAGAGGCAAGGAACACGGGATATCTGAATGCCTGCAGCTTTAAACATATGATCTCATTTGTTTTCCATACGGCTTTGTGAGGTAAATTCCTAATTACTCTCTTTTCACAGAAAAAGACACTGTAGTTTAAAATAAATTAGAGAATCTTGCTGTAGGGTACTCAGTTATTGGTAGCAAACCTAGGATTCAAACTCATTTCTCTGACTCCTGAATCCTTAACTGTCGTACAAACTGCTTCTCTTCTGATTTCTCTTTTCACCAGCAGAACAATGCTTGTAGGTAGGTGTGATGGTTAAGATGGTGTGTCAGCTTGGCCGGGCCATGATTCTAGGTGTTTATATGTCATCACCCCCATGATGTGATCTGCTGTGAGTAGCCAATCAGTTGAAAGGGAGTTTCCTTAGACGTGTGACCTGCATCCAAACATAAGTGGACATTCTGGCTTTTGCCTGCTCTGGATCCCACAGCTGCCTCCTGTTCATCTGACCTCCGGTTCTTGGGACTTCAGTTAGCTGCTTATCTGCTGATCTTGGGATTCATTGATCTTCACAGGCTGTGAACAAAAGCTCTGATCTCCGACCTGCCCATCTTGAGTTCTCCAGCCCCTGCGGCTATGTGAATGAGGAGAAGCCTCTATCCTGATCCGCGGACTTAGGACTTTCCAGTCTACAATTGCATGAGCCATTTCCTTGATATAAATCTCTCCCTGTATATATATATATACACTTTACTGGTTTTGCTTCTCTAGAGAGGCTAGCGTAAGACAGTAGGTAAGGTAGATCTATTATATCCTAATTTTCCAGATGTATAAACTAAGTCTCAGCTGAGGATAAGTGAATTTCCTAGTTATACAGCTAAGAAGTGATCCAGTCAGGCCTTGAACACATTACTCAAGATCTTCAGAACAGTTAAATGGATGCTTTATACACTCTAAGTAAACAATATTTCTTATAAAAACCCCTTGTTAATTTTCTAGATAAAATGCTGCTTTTTTTTTTTTTTTCTGGATTGGAAACAGTTTATGAATTTAAACCTCTAGTTCAAAGCAAAAAGTTGGAAACTATCTACTTGTGAAAGGGAGAAAGGGGTTAAATGAAAAGTTCCCATAGATTAAAGAGGGTTCATCTGAGTGTAAAAGTTCTGCAGTGACTGAGTGTGTTTTATATATTGTAGCATTTTAAGATCTTGGGAGTATTACAAGTAAATGATTTAACTACTTTCAGCTGTCCTGTGAGTTGTTCATAATCACTGATTTTGCTTTTCAGATGAGCATAATAAAGTTCTCAATATAGCTATTTCAATGGCAACAGCAGTGCTGACTCTTCAGTATGAGGCAGCTCAGTCATACAGGATATCTTCATATCCAAGCGAAGCAAAAAATAAAAAATAAAAAAACACAAGAAATGAAAGGCCATGTGGCAGCAGCTTGCTATGTCTTCAGATTCATTTTTGTTAGATGAAGGTGCTGAGTCTGGAAAGCTAGATACTTTTCATCAAATTCTCACGGTACCCACGGCTTCTGACTTCAGTAGTTCTGGTAATATGACTTCTGTTTGTTTGTTTGTTTTCAGTTTAGCAGTTTCTTTTTACAGGTATTCACAAACCAATTATGATATTAAAATGATCCACGCCAATTGAGAGAAAAAGTCCACACTATCAATAGACCTGCACCAGTGAACTAAGGTAACCTTGTTGGTAGGTGAGACTATCTGGGTCCTTGTCTCAGTTTTATCTTGTCTTAGGAAAATATAGAAGATAATAAGACAAAGAGTAGTGAAAGAAGCACCTAAACCGAGTTAACGTAGTGAAGTTGCATCACCTTTCTGGGATTAGCTTTTAAAATCAGTCCGACCAAAAAACTAAATCAAGTCAATTCCCACTCATAGCGACCCCATAGGGTTTCCGAGGCTGTAAATCTTTATGGAAGCAGACTGCCACATCTTTCTCCCATGAAGTGGCTGGCGAGTTCAAACCACCGAAGTTTTGGTTAGCAACCGAATGCTTTAACCACTGCACCACCAGGGCTCAGACAACTCTGTTTTATAGACAGAAATGTGTTAAACATAGACATTATGAGAAGATTAAAAAGTAATTTATGCATGAAAAGATGTTTTGAATTAAAGCCTATATAATTCTTTTTCTTTTTAATAGCCCATATTAGGTGATTTTAAGTTTTTTTTTTTAATCTCAACTTCAAGAATCTACCAAGAAATCTGGGAGAGTGAATGATCTGTTTATTCTATTTCTGTGGCTCCCAACTCCTCTGGCTAGTCAAATAATAATGATTAAAGGAAGAACGTTACTCCATACGTGACTGTAGCTATGAGATTTCATATTAGCCTGAACAGACTTGATGAAATACAAGATGGTGTAAAATTCACGAGGATAGGTTGGGTGACTGTTGACAGTAAGAATCAGCAGAGTCTTCCCATTCTGATTAAAAATATTGTGCCATAGAAAATCAGAACAAATACTTTATTTGAAAGATATGTTCTTATATATGTGTTTTTAAAAAATGATGAATGATTATAATAATAAACAGGGAATCTTTATGTGTATGTGTATGTGTTACCAGTAACCAGTTTCTATTGAGTTGACTCTGACTTATGACAACCTCATGCTTGTCGGAGCAGAACTGTGCTCCATAGTGTTTTGCATGACTGATTCTTTGGAAGTAGATTTTTAGGCCTTTTTTCCAAAGAACTTCTGGGTGGACTCAGACTCCCAACTTTTTATTAGTAGCTGAGTGTTTTAACTGTTTGCACCACCCAGAGACTTCCATGCATGTATTATATCGATATTAAATGTTTCAGAGTATAAAAAAAAGACAGAATAAACACATGGTTTATTATTATAAACTAATATTTTGTGACAAGATTATATGTTTCAATATAATATAAAGATGAGCTTTACCTGATACAGAAATTTTATAGTCGAAAATATTAAAACAATGGAACATTAACACAAAATAAATCTCAACTAAGTATCATTTAAAATTGGAAGAAAATGCCACAAATATTTGTATTTAAAAGTTTTCATTTTAAAACAAGGCTATAAAATACACAAAGCATCAACTGCTCTGAGAGTCTTGACCTTTATTTCATGATAACTATTTCACACATATAAATATTTCTTGTATTTTATGTTGTTGTTGATTGAATTATTAGGAGTGTGACCAAAATTAACTTCAAATTGGGTGTTAGGGTACATGTTGCTTCATAAAAGTTCATTTCCTTGTTTAACAATAGATATCTTTTGTCTGTGTTCTCTGATTTTGGTTTTATCATTGAAATTGGTATGGCTTTTGCTAATTCAGATTTTAGATAGGTTTCTGATTTCATGTAGAAATTCTAGTAACATATAATTTATATTAATACATGCCACATATATTATTTATATTAATGCATGCCACAAAAACCTTCACACCTTTTTCTCTTTCATTTCTTCTGTTAAAGTATTTACAAAGAACCATAGCCTACAATGTGTATCTACATATTGAAAAAAACCAGCAAACATTATTGGATAGCATTCAAATAACAAAACTTTTTAATTTCTTAGCAAGGTTAACAGTACTACACAGAATCGTTTGCCAAATTACCAATTTAAGGACTTATTTGCTCCCAAAACTTATTTCTTCAAAGAACGCTCATAAGATTTGTATAAAGTATCTATTTATATGAACTTATTAATATTTATTTTATTTGAATGAATGGCTCACCTTTCACAGCAGACAGGGACACAAACGTATATTTATAATATGGCAATAGCTTCAAGCAAGAATGACTAATTAGCTCCTGATGCTTTCTTTCTTTCCTGCTTTTGTCTAGGTTGCCAGAAATACCGACATTAACCTTCAAATTCACATTCCCTGCTCTGTTTCCTATGTTGGTCTTCCCTGCTCCTGCTTCTTGCTTAATCTCAATGGATTACTTCAAACAAGTACTACTTCTATATTGATTATTTTTAATTCTCCCAGAAGAATTATAATTTTTTCTCATTTTCTCTATTTCTTGACATTTTACTAGGGTTTTGGAAAACATTTATTCTAAAGAAAGGCCAAAAGGAAACTGACCAACAGAAGCACCATGCAATTTAAAAAGAAGTACTATATAAATTGTATTATATTGTTGCTGTTCTTGTTGCTAGGTGCAGTCAAGTAGGCTTCATCTCATAGGGACCCTGTGTACAACAGAATGAAACACTACTTAGTCCTGTGCAATCCTCACAATCATTGCTATTTTTGAGCCCATTGTTGCAACCACTGTGTCAATCCATCTCATTGAGGGTCTTCGTCTTTTCGCTGACCCTCTACCTTACCAAGCATGATATCCTTCTCCAGGGACTGGTCCCTCCTGATAACATGTCCATAGTATGTGAGACAAAGTCTCACCATCCTTGCTTCCAAGGAACACTCTGGCTGTGTTTCTTCCAAGACAGACATGTTTGATCTTTTGAAAATCCATGGTACATTCAATACTGTTAGCTAACACGATGATTCAAAGGCATGAATTCTTCTTCAATCTTCTTTACTCAGTGTCCAGCTTTCACGTGCATATAAGGTGATTTAAAATACCATGGCTTGGATCTGGCCCACATTAGTCCTCAGTGACATCTTTGTTTTCTAACACTATAAGAGGTCTTTTGCAACAGATCTGTCTAAATGTGATACGTCCTTTGATTTCTTGACTGCTGCTTCCAAGGGCACTGATTGTGGATCCAAGTAAAATGAAATCCTTGACAACTTCAGTGTTTACTCTGTTTATCATGAGGTTGCTTATTGGTCCGGTTGTGAGGATTTTTGTTTTCTTTACGTTGAGGTGTAATCTATACTGAAGGCTGTAGTCTTTGATCTTCATCAGTGCATGCTTCAAGTCCCCTTCTCTTTCAGCAAGGAAGCTTGTGTCATCTGCATATGTTTCAACAAACGGATGTGGCGCTGGAAATACTCACCTATGCCTGCATATCGCAGGTTGTTACTGAGTCTTCCTCCAATCCTGATGCCTCCTTCTTGTTCATATAGTCCAGCTTCTTGGATTATTTGCTCAGCATACAGATTGAATAAGTATGCTGGAAGGATACAACACTGACACACATCTTTCCTGATTTTAAACCATGCAGAATCCCCTTGTTCTATTTGAACAACTGCCTCTTTGTCTACGTACAAGTTCCTCATGAGCACAATTAAGTGTTCTGGAATTCCCATTCTTTGCAATGCTATCCACAATTTGTTATGATGCACACAAATGCCTTTGTATAGTCAATAAACATGGTAAACGTCTTTCTGGTATTCTCTGCTTTCAGCCAAGATCAAGCTAACATCAGCAATGCTATCCCTCATTCTATGTCCTCTTCTAAATCCAGCTTGAATTTCTGGCAGTTCCCTGTTGATGTACAGCTGCAAACATTTTTGAATTATCTTCAGCAAAATTTTACTTGCATGTGATTTTAATGATATCGTTCAGTAATTTCCACATTCTGTTTGATCTTCTTTCTTTGGAATGGATACAAATATGAAGCTCCTCCAGTTGGTTGGCCAGGTAGCTGTCTTCCAAATTTTTTGGCATAGACAAGTAAGAATTTCCAGCGCTGCATCCATTTGTTGAAACATCTCAGTTGGTACCCCATCAATTCCTGAAGCCTTGTTTCTCACCATTCTCTTCAGTGCGCTTTGGACTTCTTCCTTCAGTACCATCAGTTCTTTATCATATGCTACCTCCTGACATGGTTGAACGTCAAAAAATTATTTTTGGTACAGTGACTCTGTGTGTTCCTTCCATCTTCTTTTGATGCTTCCTGCGTTGTTTAAGAGTTTCCCTGTAGAATCCTTCAGTATTGCAACTCGAGGTTTGAATTTTCTCTTCCATTCTTTCAGTTTGAGAAATATAGAGCCTCTTCTTCCCTTTCAGTTTTTTAACTTCAGGTCTTTGCGCATTTCATAACATTTTACTTTGTCTTCTCAACCCGCCCTTTGAAATCTTCTTTTAGCTCTTCATCATTTTTTCCATTCTCTTTAGCTACTCTAAGTTCAAGAGTAAGTTTCAGAGTCTCTTTTGACATCTGTTTTGGTCTTTTCTTTTTTCCTGTCTTTTTAATGATCTTTTGGTTTCTTCATGTATGATGTCCTGATGTCATCCCACAACTCATCTTGTCTTTGGTCATTTGTGTTCAGTGTGTCAAATCTCTCCTTGAGATGGTCTCCAAATTCAGGTGGGATATACTGAAGGTCATACTTTGACTCTTGTGGATTTGTTTTAATTTTCTTCAGCGTCAATTTGAACTTGCATATGAGCAATTGCTGATCTGTTCCACAGTTGGCCCCTGGCCCTGTTCTAACTGATGATATTGAGCTTTTCCATCATCTTTCCACAGATGTAGTTGTTTTGTTTCCTGTATTTTCCATCTGGGGAGGTCCATGTGTATAGTCACCATTTATGTTGCTGGAAAAAGGTATTTACAATGAAGCAGTTTCTGGTCTTTTAAAATTCCATCACATGATCTCCTGCATCATTTTTATCACCAAGGCCTTATTTTCCAAATAATGATCCTTCTTTGTTTCCAACTTTCACATTCCAGTTACCAGTAATTATCAAATGTATCTTGATTGAATGTTCGATAAACTTCAGACTGCAGATGTTGGTAAAAGTGTTCAATTTCCTCATCTTTAGCGTTAGTGGTTGATGAGTAAATTTGAATAATACTCTTATTAACTGGTCTTCCTTGTAGATGTATGGATATTATCCTATCACTGACAACATTGTACTTCAGTATAGATCTTGAAAAGTTCTTTTTGACAATTAATGTGACACCATTCCTCTTCAATTTGTCATTCCCAGTAGAGTAGATCGTATGATCATCTGATCCAAAATGGCCAATACCAGTCCATTTCAGTCCACTAATGCCTACGAAATTGATCTTTATGTGTTCTTTTTCAGTTTTGACAACTTTCAGTTTTCCCAGATTCACACTTCATACATTCCACAATTCTGATGAATAACGGCCATTTGCACCTGTTTCTTCTCATTTTGAATCATGCCGCATCAGCAAACGAAGCTTGACTCTATCAACGTCATTAAGGTTGACTCTACTTTGAGGAGAAAGCTCTTCCCCAGTCATATTTTGAGTGCCTTCCAATCGGAGGAGCTCATCTTCTGACACTATATCAGACAGTATTCCCTACTATTCATACGGCTTTCACTGAACAATTTTTTCAGAAGTAGACCACAAGGTCCTTCTTCCTCGTCTGTCTTAGTCTGGAAGCTCTGCTGAAACCTGTCCATTTTGGGTGACCTTGCTGGTATATGAAATACTGTTGGTGTAACTTCTAGAATCATAGGAATACACAAGCTACCACAGTGTGACAAATTGACGGACATGTGATAGTGTATTATACTAGTGAGATATATTATTATAAATAATATTCAACAAGAAGTTTTACTAAGTTTCTTCTTTTCAATATAAGATATTAAAGGATAAGAACATTTAGGTTTCTTTTGAATCCAAAGTATCATGTAGTAACTGGCATAGCAAATTATTTCAAATAATTTCAATTCAATTAAAGCAATATTTTTTGAACAACCTACTATGTGCCAAGTATCCTGAACCTGTACCCTCTCTGTAAGTATAAAACAAAAATTTTATATTTGTTTTAAACTATTTTATTTTATTGCTCTTTGTCACTATCCCCTGACAGAGGAGGCTCTCAAAATAATTCATACACCTTGTAGCCATGCCTTCACTTCACACTTATTTTTTTAATTATTATATTTTTTACATTCATGTTTCTTGTGAAATTTTATTTATTTATTTTATTGTTGTAATTATATGAAGTTTACATTTCAAGTTAGTCTCCCATACAGATTTTTTTTTTTTTACATTCATTATTATAAGACCCCAATGGTTCACCCCATTCTGTGACAGCACACTCTTCCCCTCTGCCCCTGATTCCCCATGAACATTCAACCATCTCTTAACTCTCTCTGCCTTCCTGTCTCACCTCTGGACAGAAGCCGCCCCTTTGGTCTCTTGTATCTACTTGTCTAAGAGGCACATTCTTCACAAGTAACACTTTATGTCTTACAGTCCAGTCCAATCCCTGTCTGAAGAGTTGGTCTCAGAAATTGTTTTAGTTCTGGGGTGATGGAGAGACCAGGGGTCATGCTTTCTGGGCACCTCCAGTCTTAGTCAGACCATTAACTCTAGTCTTCTTACTAGAATTTGAGTTCTGCATCCCATTGTTCTACTGCTCCATCAGGGACTCTCTGTTGTGTTCACCACCAGGACATTCATTGGTGGTAGGCAGGCACCATCTAGTTCTTCTGGTCTCAGGCTGATGAAGTCTCTGGTTTATGTGGCCCATTCTGTCTCTTGGGCCAATACTTCCCTTGTGTTTTTGGTGTTCTTTGTTCTCCTTTACTCCAAGTGGTTGGGACAAATTGATGCACCTTAGATGGCTGATAGCTAGCTTTTAAGACCCCAGACACCACTCACCAAAGTAGGATGCAGAACATTTTCTTAATAAGGTTTGTTATGCCAATTGACATAGATGTCCCCTGAAAGCATGGTCCCCAGACCCCACATCCCTGCTACTCTGTCCTTCAAAGTATTTGATTGTATTGAGGAAACTTCTTAGCTTTGGTTTAGTCCAGTTGTGCTGGCTTCCCCTGTAGTGTGTGCTGTCCTTCCCTTCACCTAAAATGATTATTATCTACTATCTAATTAGTGAATAACCCTCACCCTCCCTCCACACCCCGGTAACCATCAAAGAATGTTTTCTTCTGTGTTTAAACCTTTTCTTGAGTTCTTATAATAGTGGTCTTATACAGTATTTGTCCTTCTGTGACTGACTAAATTCACTCAGCATAATAAATTCTAACTTCGACCAAGTTGTACGATGTTTCACAGCTTCATCATTGTTCTTTGTCGTTACATAATATTCCATTGTGTGGATATACCATAGTTTGTTTATCCATTCGTCCATCGATGGGCACTTAGGTTGCTTCTGTATTTTGGCTATTGTGAACAGTGCTGCAATGAACATGGGTGTGCATGTATCTATTCGTGTGATGGCTCTTGTTTCTCTAGGATATATTCCAAGGAGCAGGATAGCTGGATCGTATGGTACTTCTATTTCTAGCTTTTTAAGGAAGCACCAAATCGATTTCCAAAGTGGATGTACCATTTTACATTTCCACCAACAGTGTACAGGGGTTCCAGTCTCTCCACAACCTCTCCAGCATTTGTTACTTTGTGTTTTTTGGATTAATGCTAGCCTTGTTGGGGTGAGATGATATCTCATTGTAGTTTTGATCTGCATTTCTCTGATGGCTAATGATTGTGAGCATTTCTTCACGTGTCTGTTAGCTGCCTGAATATCTTCTTTGGTGTAGTGCCTGTTCATATCTTTTGCTCACTTTTTTTTTTAAATATTTTATTGTACTTCAGGTGAAGGCTTACAGAACAAACAGTTTCTCATGTAACAGTAGTACACATGCTGTTTTATGACTTTGGTTAACAACTCCACAACATTTTAACCCTCTGAATTCTCAGCTTTTTTTTTTTTGTTGTTGGTGAAAATACGCATAGCCAAAGATACACCATTTCAAAACTTTTTACGTACACATTTAAGTGACATTGACTATGCTCTTCCAATTGTGCTGCCATTCTCACCCAAGATGAAGGCTTACAGGACAAAATAGCCTCCCATTTAACAGTTACTACAAATGTTGCCCTATAACAGTGGTTAACAATCTCACAACACATCAACAGTATTCTTACTCAACTTGTGTTCTTTATCATCAGCTTCCTACTCTCCCTCTGCCTTCTGGCCCTTGTCACTGGAATCCTGTACCTCGTTAGTCTCGTTTAGTTTTACTGGGCTGTCCACTCCCAGGCTGAACAGTGAACCTCGAAGGTAACTTCACCTCTGAGCTGAAAGGGTGTCTGGGGGCCATACTCTTGAGGTTTCTCCAGTCTCCTTTAGGCCAGTAAATCTGGTCTTTTTTTTTTGGGGGGGGGGGTGGCAGTTAGAATTATGCTCTACATCCTTCTCCAGCTCTGTCCAGAACCCTCTGTTGTGATCCTGGTCAGAGCAGTCAGTGGTGGTAGCCGGGCACCATCTAGCTGTACTGGACTCAGTCCAGTGGAGGTCTTGGTAGCTGTGGACAATTAGTCCTTTGGACTAATCTTTTCGTTGTATCCTGTTCTCTTCATTCTCCCTTGCTCCCAAAGGAATGAGACCAGTGTAGTATCTTAGATGGCCACTCACAGGCTTTAAAGACCCCAGACACTACTCACCAAGGTAGAATGTAGAGCATTATCTTTATAAGTAGTGTCATGCCAATTGAGCTAGATGTTCCCCGAGACCATGGTCCCCAGAGCCCTCCGTCCAATAACTCAGTCCCTGGGGAGTTTGGATGTGCCCATGGGGCCTCCATGACCTTTCCTTGTGCAGGTTGTGTTAGTTTCCCTTGTACTGTGTACTGTCTCACCTCTCACCCAAGATACCACTTATCTATTGCCTATTCTTTTGCTCACTTTTTAATTGGGTTATTTGTCTTTTTGCTGTTAAGGTTTTGCAGTATCTTGTAGATTTTAGAGATTAAATGCTGATCAGATTTTTCATAGCCAAAATTTTTTTCCCAGTCTATAGGTTGTCTTTTTACTCTTTTGGTGAAGTCTTTGGATGAGCATAAGTGTTTGATTTTTAGGAGCTCGCATTTATCTAGACTCTCTTCTGGTGCCTGTGCATTGTTACTTATGGTTCATACCGTGTTTATGCCATGTATTAGGGCTCCTAGCATTGTTCCTATTTTTTCTTCCATGATTTTTATTGTTTTCGATTTTATATTTAAGTCTTTGATCCATTTTGAGTTAGTTTTTGTACATGGTGTGAGATATGGGTCTTGTTTCAGTTTTTGCATATAGATATCCAATTATGCCAGCACCATTTGTTAAAGAGACTGTCTTTTCCCCAATTAATGGACTTTGGGTCTTTGTCAAATGTTAGCTGCTCATAGGTGGATGAGCTTATATCTGGATTCTCAACCCTGTTCCATTGGTCTATGTATCTGTTGTTGTACCAGTACCAGGCTGTCTTGACTACTGTGACAGATAATAGGTCCTAAATCAGGTAGTGTAAGTCCTCCCACTTTGTTCTTCTTCTTGAGTAGTGCTTTATTTATGCAGGGCCTCTTCCCTTTACATATGAAGTTGGTGATTTGCTTCTCCATTTCATTGAAAAATGCTGCTGGAATTTGGATCGGGATTGCATTGTATCTGTAGATTGCCTTGGGTAGAACCGACATTTTCACTATGTTGAGTCTACCCATCCATGAGCAAGGTATATTTTTCCACTTATGCAGGTCTCTTTTAGTTTCTTGCAATAGTGTCTTGTAGTTTTCTATGTAAAGATCTTTTACATCTCTGGTTAGATTTATTCCTAAGTATTGTATCTTCTTGGGGGCTATTGTAAATGGTATTGATTTGGTGATTTCCTCATCAAGGTTCTCTTTGTTGGTTTAAAGGAATCCAATTGATTTTTGTATGTTTAACTTGTGTACTGAAACTTTGCTGAAATCTTCTATTAGTTCCAGTAGTTTTCTTGTGGATTCCTTTGGGTTTTCTGTGTATAAGATCATATCATATGTGAATAGAGATGCTTTGACTTCTTCCTTACCTATTTGGAAGCCCTTTATTTCTTTTTCTAGCCTAACTGCTCTGGCTAGGACCTCGAGCACAATGTTGAATAATAGTGGTGATAAAGGGCATCCTTGTCTGGTTCCTGTTCTCAGGGGGAGTGCTTTCAAAGTCTCTCCATTCAGGATGATGTTGGCTATCGGTTTTGTATAAATGCCCTTAATTATACTGAGGAATTTCCCTTCTGTTCTTATTTTGTTGAGAGTTTTTATCATGAATCGGTGTTGGACTTTATCGAATGTCTTTTCTGCATTGATTGATAGGATCATGTGGTTCTTGTCTTTTGTTTTAATTATGTAATGGATTACACTGATTGTTTTTCTAATGTTGAACCATCCCTGCATATCTGGTATAAATCCCACTTGGTCATGCTGAATTATTTTTTGATATGTTGCTGAATTCTATCAGCTAAAATTTTGTTGAGGATTTTTGCATCAATGTTCATGAGGGATATTGGTCTGTAATTTTCTATTTTGGTGATGTCTTTACATGGTTTTGGTATCAGGGTTATGCTGGCTTTATAGAATGAGTTTGGAAGTAATCCATCATTTTCTATGCTCTGAAATATCTTTAGTAGAAGTGCTGTTATCTCTTCTCTGAAAGTTTGGTAGAATTCTCCAGTGAAGCCATCGGGGCTAGGGCTTTTTTTTTGTTGGCAGTTTTTTAATCACCTTTTCAATCTCTTCTTTTGTTATGGGTTTATTTAGTTGTTCTACCTCTGTTTGTGTTAATTTAGGTAGTTAGTGAGTTTCTAGAAATTTGTCCATTTCCTCTAGGTTTTCAAATTTGTCAGAGAACAATTTTTCATAGTATTCTGTTATGATTCTTTTAATTTCAGTTGGGTCTATTGTGATATCACCCATATCATTTCTTATATGGGTTATCTACTTCCTTTACAGTTTTTCTTTTGTCAGTTTGTCCAATGGTTTATCAATTTTGTTGATCTTTTCAAAGAACCAGCTTTTGGACTTGTTAACTCTTTCAATTGTTTTTCTATTCTCTATTTCATTTAATTCTGCTCTAATTCTTATTATTTCCTTCCTTCTGGCACCTGTGGGCTTCTTTTACTGCTCTCTTTCTACTTGTTCGAGTTGTAGGGTTAATGCTTTGATTATGAGCCCTTCTTGTTTTTGGATGTCTACATTTATTGCTATAAACTGACCTCTGAGCACTGCTTTTGCTCTGTCCCAAATGTCCTGGTAGGATGTGTTTTCATTCTCTTTTAATTCTATGAATTTCTTTATTTCAGCCTTAATTTCTTCTATAACCCAGTAGTTTTTGAGCAAGGTCTTGTTCAGTTTCCATGTGTTTGATTTTTTTTTTTCCCTGCTTTTTGTGTTGTTGATTTCCACTTTTATGGCTTTATGGTCAGAAAAGATTCTTTGTAGTATTTCGATGTTTTGCATTTTGTTAAGGCTTGCTTTATGGCCTAACATATGGTCTATTCTGGAGACTGTTCCATGTGTGTTGGAAAAGAAAGTATCCTTGGCTGCTGTTGGCTGCAGAGTTTGGTATATGTCTATGAGATCAAGTTGTTTGATTGTAGCATTTAGCTATACTATGTCTTTGCTGAGCTTTCTGGATCTTCTGTCCTTTACCGAAAATGGCGTGTTGAAGTTTCCTACTACTATTTTGGAGCTGTCTATCTCTCTCTTCATAGCTGTTAGAGTTTGTTTTATGTATTTTGGAGCCCTGTTGTTGGGTGTGTAAATCTTTATTATAGTTATGTCCTTCTGGTGTATTGAGCTTTTAATTATTATATAGTGCCCTTCCTTATCCTTTGTGGTAGATTTTACTTTAAAGTCTATTTTGTCAGAGATTAATATTGCCACTCCTGCTCTTTTTTGAGTGTTGTTTGCTTGATATATTTTTTTCCGTCCTTTGAGTTTTAGCCTGTTTGTGTCTTTAAGACTAAGGTCCGTGTCTTGTAGGCAGCATATAGATGGATTATGCTTTTTTATCCAATTGCCACTCTCTGTCTCTTTATTGGTGCATTAAGTCCGTTTACATTCAGCGTAATTATTGATAGGTATGAGTTTAGTGCTGCCATCCTGATTTCTCTTTTTGTGTGTTGTTCACAGTTTCTTCGTTCTCCTCAATTTTCTGTGCCGAGTCGTTTTTCTTTATGTATTTTTTTTCATCTTTTTCTTTGTTGTAGATTTTGTGTTTGCTGGGTTTTTATGTTTTTCTACATTTTTATTTTGATTTGTAGGATTGTTAGATTCCTTTGTAGTTACCTTAATATTTACCCCTTTCTAAGTTTATACCAGTCTTTTATTACTTTATATTGCCTTAACTGCCCCTCCATATAGAAAATCAATATCCCTACTTTTTAAGTCCTTCTTTTTTTTTGTTTTAATATTGTCCTTTTTTTTTTTTTTTACATATTGATATCTTTTTACCTATTTTCAATGTTTTAACATTGATGTAATTTCGATTTCCTTATCTGAGTCAATATCTGATTGCTCTATCCTGTGTCCTAGTCTTGCGTTGTTAGCTGGTGTTATTGATTATCTAACCGTAGGACTCCCTTTAGTATTTCTTGTAATTTTGGTTTGGTTTTTGCAAATTCCCTGAATTTCTGTTTATCTGGAAATGCCCTAATTTCACCATCATATTTGAGAGACAGTTTTGCTGGATATATAACTCTTAGCTGACAGTTATTTTCCTTCAAGGTTTTGAATATGTCATCCCATTGCCTTCTAGCCTGCATGGTTTCTGCTGAGTAGTCTGAGGTTGTTCTAATTGACTCTCCTTTGTAGATGAATTTTCTTTTATCTCTAGCCACTCTTAAAATTCTCTTTTTATCTTTGGGTTTGGTAAGTTTGATTATAATATGTCTTCTTGACTTTCTTTTGAGATCTACCTTATGTGGGGTTCGATGAGCATCTTGGATAGATATCTTCTCATCTTTCATGATATCAGGGAAGTTTTCTGTCAACAAATCTTCAACAATTTTCTCTGTATTTTCTGTTATCTCCCCGTGTTCTGGTACTCCAATCACTCGTAGGTTATTTCTCTTGATAGAGTCCCATATGAGTCTTAGAGTTTCTTCATTCTTTTTAATTCTTTTATCTGATTTTTCCTCAAATAAGTTGGTCTCAAGAGCTTTATCTTCAATATCACTAATTCTAACTTCTACTGCCTCATTTCTGCTCCTATGACTTTCTATTGAGTTGTCTAATTCTGAAATTTTATTGTTAGTCTTCTGGATTTCTGATTGCTGTCTCTCTATGGATTCTTGCAGCCTATTAAATTTGGCATTATGTTCTTGAATAACTTTTTTAAGTTCCACTACTACTGTGTCTGTATGTTCCCTGGCTCTTTCTGCATCTGTCAAATTTCCTTTCTTATTTCTAGAAGAGTTCTGTATATTAATCTTTGGTATTCTGCCTCTGGTAATTCCAAGAAGTTCTCTTCCTCCAGAGAATTTATTGATTCTTTATTTTGGGAGCTTGCTGAAGCCATCATGGACTGCCTCTTTATATGACTTGATATTGACTGTTGTCTCCAAGCCATCAATAATTTATTATAATTTTATTTTGTGTTTGCTTAGTGAGACCTAGCTTCTTATTTTGTTTTGTTTTGATATGCCCTAATAGGCTGCTCGTGTGCACTGGTTTGATTTTTGACACCTTTGGATCTCTAACGTCCTGTCACCAGGTAGTTAGTTCTGTAACTACGTATGTGCACACAGGAGTCCGTTAAACTTTCGTATATGGGTTCAGCTTGGGTGTTCAGGCAGCTGGTCACCAAGTGTGTGATGCAGGCTCTCACCCCCAGTCCTAGAGAGGCATGCGTGATTGGTGCAGGCACTGGACTCTGGCTGTGGCAGGGGATCACATGCTGAGTCAGGTAGGGGGCTGACGGTTGCCCCTGAGGGTCTAAAAGAAAAGTGTGTCCCTATTCTCTACGGTGGGTAGTTAGTTGAGTTTTGCAGCCGGACTAAGAGCACCCACTCTGTTGGCTGTAAAGACTCGAGGGAACCACTTTTTCAGGGCGCCTTTTGGGATCTACTTCTGGCCCAGTGGACTCCTGGTGCAGAGTGCGGAGGGAGGAGGTAAAAGGGAGAGAGCTTTTTCCCAAATGGCCTTTTTTTTTTTTTTTTAAATTCCCTGTGAAAGGGTACATGCATGTACTTATCCTAGCCTTTTGGGAGCTGCTCTTCACTGGTTCGGAGTGTCCAGGCAGAATCTCTGCTGCCGGGTCTCTCTCAATGTGGAAACTGCTTCCTGAGCATGCACATGGCACAGCTGTTTGCCTGCTTCACCGCCGACCAGTGTGGCAATGGCTCTGCATTTTCGCAGCTGCAGCTCTAGCCTTCCTCACCTCTTCCAAATGGTCTTCCTGTCCTGTATCACTCAGACGGATTTCTTAACTTTGCCTTGTTCAGGGCTGCCAGATGTTCACACAGAATCAAATCACTTGTTTTTCCAGGTCTTTGTTTTAAGAGGGATTTAGGAAGCATCTTACTACTCCGCCATGTTGACCACGGCTTTTTTGTGAAATTTTAAGTAATTAGTAAGTTTATAAGAATGAAAACTGAAAGATCAATCAACATTCTGCCACCTAAAAATAATCTTCAAATTTGATGAACATAAGTTCAAATACCCATAGTGCATACTTGCAGAAAGAATAATAGTTATATAGATACCTTGACAGGTTGACAAAATGAGGTCATGAAGAGTATTTTTTTTTTAACTAAAAATATATTCTTATTGTGGTAAACATATGCAACAAAACATTTACCATTTCAACATTTGATGAAAGGATAAACAAAATGTTGTTCATCTATACAATGGAATATTATCCAGCCATAAAGAGAAATGAAGTTCTGACGCATGTGACATGGATGAAATTTGAAAGCATTATGCTTAGTGAAATAAGTCAGTCAGAAAAGTGAAAATATTATATATCCCACTTAGGCAAAATATCTGGAATAGGCAAGTGTATAGAGACAAAATTTGTTAGTGGTTACTAGGAATAGATGGGGAGAGGGGGACTCATTGGTTATGGGACACTGAGCTTCTGTTAAGGGCGATGGAAGAATTTGGAAATGGATAATTTTGATGGTTGAACAACATGACAAACATAACTACTGTCACTGAACAGTAGTTTAATTTTTATTAAAACTATTAAATTTATAAACTTCTGATTTTGTTTTTACCAGTACATAGGGAAAACAAACATACAAACAAAATGCTATTTTAAAGTTAAATTTAAGAAGATGGATTAACTTGGTCTCAATTATTTATATATAGGTTAAAATTACTTTTCTCATATCAATCATAAATCGTATATCTATTGTCTCTCTGCTGTGAAGGAGCCCTGATGGCACAGTGGTTAAGAGCTCAGCTGCTAACCAAAAGGTCAGCAGTTTGAATCCACCAACCACACCCTGGGTACACTATAGGGCAGTTCTACTCTGTCTTATAGGGTCACTGTGAGTCAGAATCAACTCAATGGCAACAAGATTTGTTTTGGGTTCTGCTATGAAAATCTGTGTTTTCCCTTAAGCCTTTGAAGCTATTGTCCCATTATATTCTGCATTGAGTAATCCTGTAGAGAAATATGGGACTAATCTGATATGTTTCAGCTCTATATAATTTTTTTTTCTATCGTGATGGTCATATGATTCTTTTCTTATTATTTAAGAACAGCAAATTTATTAAGATATGTATTCTTTTTAAATATTTGTATATATCTTACACAGGGAAACGTTTTGCCCTTATGATGTACAGATTCAAGTTTTTACTTTAGGAAATTTTTCTAATGTTATATCTTTGATTATGTTTTCTCTTGTATTGATTTTCTTCTCCTTTTTATAAACACCAATCTTGTGTATCTTAAATATTATTTTTACATCTTCCACACCTGTAATTTGTTAATCATTCAACATATGTGATCACATTTAATAATACATATAATACGTCATTAAAGAAGCTATTAAGAGAGCAAATCAAAAAAATTATTCTAATATATACATTAAAATAATAAAGAAGAAAAAGTCAGTGCCAAGATATAATAGACCATTTTCCAATGAACCAATTGTACATTAGAACATATGAAAACAAAAGAGGAAGTACTGCTCATTCTTTTCTGTGTGTGTGAAAATATACATAACAAAACATACACAATCTCAGCAATTTCTACATATATAATTCAGTGACATTGATTAATTCTTCAAGTTGTACACCCATTCTTACTATCCTTTTCCAAATCATTCTACTCTCATTAACATAAACTCAATGTCACCTACACAAAAACTCCCATTCCACCCCCCATCCCTGGTAACCACTATTAGTCTTTGGTTTTTATATATTAAGTAGTTCTGGTGGTGCAGTGGTTAAAGCAGTCAGCTGCTAACCAAAAGATTAGAGGTTCAAACCCACCAGCTGTTCTTCAGGAGAAAGATGTGGCAGTCTGCTTCTGTAAAGATTTATAGCCTTGGAAACCCTATAGGGTCACTATGGTTGGAATCATCTCAACAGCAGTGGGTATGGATTTTATGTATTTGTTCATTTCATATAAGTGAGATCATACAGTATTTGTCCTTTTTGGACTGAATTATTTCAGTCAGCATAATGTTTTCAAGGTTCATCCATGTTGTGGCAGCCATCGGGATGTCACTTCTCTTTATAGCTGACTAGTATTCCATTGTGTATATATACAACATTTTGTTTGTTTATCCATTCATCTGTTAATGAACATTTTGGTTTTTTCCACCTTTTGACTGTTGTGAAAAGTACTCTAATGAACAATGATGTACAGATTTTTGTTTACATTCCTGTCTTCACTTATTCTAGGATAGAGATTGTTGGGTCATATGGTAGTTTATGTTCAACTACTTGAGGAACTGACAAACTGTTTCCCACAGTGGCTATACCATTTTATGTTCCCACCAGCAATGGATTCAATTTTCTCCACAACCTTGCCAACACCTAATGTTTTCCATTTTTTGTTTTCTAATTATTACCATTCTAATAGGGATGAGATGGTATCTCATTGTGATTTTGATTGCATTTCTCTAATGGCTCATTGGAGCCCTGGTGATTCAGTGGCTAAGAGCTTGACTGCTAACCAAATGGTTGACAGTTCAAATCCACCAACTGCTCCTTGGAAACCCTATGGGGCAGCTCTATAATGAGGCTGAACATCTTTTTATGGGCTTTTTGACTGTTTGCTTATCTTCTTTGGTGAATTGTCTGTTCAAGTCCTTTGTCAATTTTTTGATTGAGTTGTTTGTCTTTTTGTTGTTGAGCTGTGTAATTTTTTAAAATATATTTTGGGTGATTGACCCTTATTGGCTATATAGTTTCCAAAAAATGCCTCTCAATTTGTAGGTTGTCTTTTCACTTTTTTGATAAAAGTGACTCATTCATTCTTGCTCACTCAATTAAGGGGAAATATGATCAAATTTGATATATTTAAGAATCAAGTGTATCATGTTGGGTTGAATGAATTTTTATTAATAACAAGGTTTTAACAACATTGCTCTTGGCTGTTTCAAAGACAATGTAGACTTTTGGGAATATTGCCACATCAGCAGAAGTTTTAAAAATATTTGCTTTAGAGATTATTTTGCTCACAAATTTTAATGCATAACAGATGACACAAGAATAAATATATTATCATAACATTGTCTAACTGGAAAGGTAGAATAAGCCATCGGACCAGGAGTCAGGTGAATTGCATTAAATAATCAAATTTCATAAAATTGCCCCAGAAATATTTTTAATAGGAAAAAGGATTTGCAGAAATGCTAGTGTATAATTTAAAACTATTTTAATGTAGTATTTGAGTTTTTTAAGTCCTTTCACATTTACTTTCACTTTCTATATATATATAGATTTCACCAAAAATCAATTTTAAAGGATTTATAAGAGTATTTCTCTCTCTCTTTTCCCCCCTCCATCTCTCTCAATCTCTCTCCCTCCCTCCCTTCTTTCCTTATTTTATATTAGATGTCTCTCACTATGAAAAACTACTTTGCTTATTTTTATCTTTCTTTAGTTTTCGGCTTTAGTACCTGGTGGATAATCTCAAAAGAACAGTACTTTATGATCACTTCCAGAGACACCATTGAGGAAATATGGCAGCTGTTCTCTTCATTTAGTTGTTAATACCATACTTACACACCTAATATCAACATTTAAAATAACTCAATATTAGAATAAGTCAGGATTCCAACTTTTTTTCCTTAAGTTTATATTCAAAAATTAGATACATGGCTTTTTATCTGAAATGTCAGATTTGTGAGGTGCAACATTTATCAAATGGAAAAAGTAAGGGTGTAGCACTCTGGGCTTTCTTGGGTCTCTTTTTATAGTTCTTCCACTGACTCACTAGTGACCTTCAACAAATGGAGCTCAGTTGAGCTGACTGTAAAATGAGGACAGCTGTACTGACCCGTCTTCCATTGGTATTATAAGACTCAATAAATCAGAGCCTACAAAGTTCTTTAAGGTTCTCAGATGAATTGTTCTATATAAGTGCTAAATGTCAAAATAGAAAAACTGCTTGTACCTTTTATACATCAGGTATTACCAAATGGGCACTACAAAATAGCATCACCTCATACCGTCATAAAATTATTCTCATTTTCTGAAAGAACACTTAGTTCAGCCACTTCAAAATAGGACATTTAATAGGTTGTGTTAACCTCAGAAAGCTATTTCTTTATCTCAAGTATTCAATAAAACTATTTTCTCCTGTTATCTCTGATAACCAACATAAATAAGCTCTCATAAAACAAATTATGGATTAATAAATACATTTTATGCATTTTCATGTTTCAGTGTCTTTGCTGGCTTTTCAGATATGCTATTTGGAGTGATTAACAGCTATGTAGTCTTTGCCAAGCCAATATATAAGAAGCTGGTGGTATATTTTTAATCATCTATATTCAGAATTGAACATTAATTTTACTTTCATTTTTTTTTAACATCCACTGATTAAACTTAAGCAGCTAAACATCTTAGGCATTTAACTTCAATGTTGTGTCCTCCCCTATCAGAGCAAAATTGGGCATTTTCCTATACACAATAGAGGAAAAAAAGCAATTACTATCAATCAGTGACTAAGCAACAGATTGGAGTATTTAGAAAGACTCATTCATACACAGATTTGCAGCAGTGTTCAGCTCCTCTGATTAGATTCCATAGATTTTAAATTGTGGCTAATTAGGCTGTCATAGGTTCATTAATGGCTCTACTGATTCAGCACTCCCTCACCTGCATGCATATTAAAGCTCATTAGCTCCCTTGTCTAAAATACCACCTGCATTAATTGCTGCCAATGCACCAGGACTCTTCAGAAGGCTCTTCTGACAACGATTCTACCTGCTTGTAGTGCCCTGTGCCCCTGAAAGCTCTTCAGGAGTACTCACACATAAAGTTCATGGTGCTGCACACGTGGTGAGACTGCAGCTGTTGCAAGGGCAATCAAGCCTGTTTCACGCTTAACAGCAGGATATAAATAATTAGTGATGCCTATGCTGTAGGGCTTAACACAAGGCCACTGTATCACCCTGTAAGCTTCCACTAAACCATCCCTCTCTACAAAATAAGCTCCCCACCAGTCTTTCTTTTGATTCTTTAAGTAGTTTCCACAAAACACTAAGACTAAGCCAGAGGAGAAAGAACAGCGTAACTTTCTTTAAGTTCATGGCCTCTGTCCAGGGTCGAATTAAGCAGTAAGCAAGGTATGCACAGGCTTAACTGTGATTACTTACTATAGTGCACAATTTCACATGGGTTTCACTTAATATACCATTAAATGCACATATTAGAAAGAAAACTAATGTAACATTGTGTCTTTAGCATCCACCTTAAGAAACTAAGAAGAGAAATTTAAGCTGTAACAAGAAGACAACAAGAAGAAAAGAAATAATAAAAATTAGACCAGAAATTATGGAACTGAACAAAGAAAAACAATAGAGAAAAATCAATGAAACCAAAAGCTAGGTCTTTTGAAAGATCAATAAAACTTACAAACCTTCAACCAGGTTATCTGTGAAAGAGACAGTAAGAGAGAAAGAAGACACAAATTACCAATGTCAAAAATGAAATAAGGCTTATCATTACTGATCCCTTAGACATTAAAAGGATAATATAATAACATGAGGAATAAGTCTATGCCCCAAAATTTGATAATTTAGAGGAAATGGACCAATTTATTTAAATACACTAACTACCAAAACTCACACAAGGAGAAATAGATAATCTGAATAGATCTATATCCATAAAGAAATAGCATAAAAAATTAATAATCTTCCAAAAAGGAAATCATCCGCCCCAGATGGTTTTATTGGTGAATTCAGAGAAAAAAAAGAAACAATTATACTAATTATCTACAATCCATTTCAGAAAGTTGAAGCAGAGAAATACATCTTAACTTATTATATAATGACAATATTATTCTAACACCAAACTAGATGAAATCATTACCAGAAAGGTAAACTACAAATCAATATCCCTCATAAACATAGATGAAAAAATGCTCAACAAAACATTAGCAAATAGAATCCAACAATGTATAAAGAGAATTATATAACAAGTCCAAGTGGGATTTATTCCATGTATGCAAGACTGATTAATCACTTTTTTTTATATATATATATTTTATTGTACTTCAGGTGAAAGCTTACAGAGCAAATAGTTTCTCATGAAATAGTAGTACACATGTTGTTCTATGACATTGGTTAACAACCCCACAACGTATTAAGCCTCTAAATTCTCAACCTTTTTTTTTTTTTTGATGAAAATTACAGATGGCCTGATTAATCACTTTTGCTAACTAAAATATGTAACTAATTTAGTACATTTTTGTTACTAGATTTTTATTCCTCTCGTTTTAAATGAAACAGAGACTGAAGATCATTAAATTTACCTAATAGATATTTGGTGAAATCAGATTATGTCTGTTTCAAATTTTATTTGCAATCTTTCCTACTTAGTGCAGAGTTTGTAATGGAACACAACTACAGAAGCAAGCTTATCTCACCAACTCTCAATATTCTCATCCTTAAAATGAGATATATACTTTTTCTTCCCACCTCATATATTGAATGGGATACTTTGTTGTAGAGAACAATACAAATGATGGATCAGGCAAAATTCCTATAAAAGAGTATACAGTTTTTTCTGCTAGCCATAAAAATCAAAGCATGACCAAAATATCACAATGATATATTTATCATTTATGAAAAGTAATTGCATGTTTATAGATTTTATTAATAATAAAGTGTTCTATAAAATCATGAGGGGATTTCTCAGTGGTGTTATCATCCTTGTATTGCCACAAGATTTCTTTTTATAGTCATCTTTATGTTATTTTTTTTATTCCTAAATCTAATACATTCTGATTTACTCCATAATAGTTATAAATTGCTCAATTTCACATTTTTGCAGCAATGATTCTGATCTAGGTTATAGTCACATCTTATCTTCATTTATTCACAAATATTCATTAAATATTCCATTCAGAAAATTTCAAATAATTCCAAATTATGTAGATTCTCCACCCTTAATGTTCCAGGCAATATATTATAGACATTAGCAATAAAACAATAAACAAGATAGTTTTTCCTCATGGAGAATGTCACCTGTATTCTAGTTGATGAAGTCATTCCCCATCTCAAGAGAAAATAACAGCAACAACAAAAAAGCAACAATGCCAAATGGAAACATGGGATTGGATTACAAAATTTAACATCAGAATTATTGGAATTCCAAAGCACCATGACAACAATAAAGGCATAGAAAGAATTTTCCAAAAACTAATCAGAGAGAATTTCCCAGACTTGGACAGAGAACCAAACGTGCAAATACAGGAAGCTACAAAAACCCCAATTAAAAGAAATATAAAAGGATCAATTCCTCGACATATCCTAATAAAATTTCTGAAAACCAAAGAAAAGGAGAGAATTCTGAAAGCAGTGGGATAAAAAATGCAATATAACATACCAAGGATCTTTCATAAAAATCAGAGATTTCTCCCTAGAAACTCTAGAGGCCAGAAGACAATAGAACAACATATATAAGATAGTAAATGAAAACAAATGTCAGTCAAGAATTCTTCACCCAGCAAAAGTGTAATTCAAAAATGAGGGAGAAACCAAGACATTCCTAAATAAACAGAAGCTCTGGGAATTTGTCACTACCAGATGAGCTTGCAAGTATTACTCAAGGGAGTTCTCTAAATGGAAAGGCAAGAACACTAAACAAATACTCAAAACTATACACAGGTGGGGGGAATAATAAGAGAGAGAGCAAGAGACCTCCAAAAAAAATGCAATAACACAAGCAACCATAAGGACCAAGTACATGATATTTTAGGGAATTGACTCAATAGTACAATCCCACAAACAATATGACATCAAGATTGTGAGAAATAGGTAGAGTGCAAACCTATTGGATATAGGATGTTAATGGAAACTCACCAACAGAAATGGGAAAGGGAGGAGCATATCAGGAATAGATTTAATATGTTAAGGTTATTTATTACCTGTTTTTCCTATGTTAAACGGTGTCACAATTGTAAGTTATATAATGTGTGGTAACCACTAAGAGATAACCAAGAAAAAATATACAAATGAAAAGAAGGAAGAAAGCAAAAAGACTCATCACAAGAAAACAGACAGATACAAACAAAAGGAGAAAAATTAGAATAAAAAACCAAAGAAGATACAAAACACTCAAAAAACAAATAGCAAAACGAATGAGGTAGACACTTTGTTTTCAGTAATAACCTTAAATGTAAATGGTCTAAACTCCCCCATGCAAAAACAAGAGAGTACAGAATGGATTTAAAAAAACAAAAAACCAAAAACCGCGATCCATCCTTTTTCTGTCTACAAGAAACACACCTTAGACATGAGGACACAAACAGACTGAAAATAAAAGGATGGAGAAAATATTCCATGCAACCAGTAAACAGAAAATAACAGGGATGGCAATACTGATATCAGATAAAATAAACTTTAAATCAAAATCTATAAGAAGAGACAAAAAAGGACATTACACAATAATAAAAGGGTCAATCCAGTGAGAAGACACAACAAAGTATATATGCACCTAACAACAATACTCCAAAATACATGAAACAAATACCGACTACTATAAAAGAAGAAATAGACAATGCCACAATAATAGTAGGGGACTTCAACACACCAGTTTCAATTCTAGAGAGAATATTTAAAAATGAGATAACTAAGAAGATTGAGAACTTAAAACCGTAAGCCAATTGGACCTAATGGATGTATATAAAACACACTCAGCATTAGAACAAAACGCATTCTTATCTAGCACACATGGATCATTTTCAAGAATAGACTATATACTAGGACAAAAAACAAGCCTCAACAAATTTAAAAAGATTGAAATCTTACAAAGCATCTTTTCTGACCATAATGGTATGAAGCTAGAAATCAACAACTGGAAAAATAAAGGAAAAAAGAATGAATACATGGAAACTAAATAATAAACTACAAAAAAAACTATTGGGTCATAGAAGAAATCAAAAGTGAAATTTAAAAATTCTTAGACTCAAACAAAAATGAGAACACAACATATCAAAGCCTTCGAGACACAGCAAAAGCAGTACTCAGAGGGAAATTCATAGCAATAAATGCCTACTTTAAAAAAGAAGATCCAAAATCAATAACTTAAACCAATAACTTTAACAAACAGAAAAGGAAGAGCAAAAGAAACCAAAAGCTACCAGAAATAAAGGAAATACAGGTCCTCTCCGTCCCCCTTGTCTAAAAGTAGGGCATTCCTATGAAACCTTCTGTAAGTCAAAATAGCATAAAGCAAAGAAGCAATTACCATTAATTTATATGGGAAACAATTTTTAATGCTCCTAGACCCAAAAAATTAACTTACCAAATCCTATAAAATAACATATAAAACCTAACATGATACTAACTATAGTAAAAGCAGGAATGATATGATAAATACACCCAGATAAAGCACAGATGCTTAGAGACACAGTTCAAAGCTATGGTGGCTTGATGCTGAAATGCTGAGTGTAGTTCCCAGGGAAGGTGCTTGGCCAGGACAGAGATATCCCCTAACTGACACATAGGCCCTAAGGGATGCCCTCTTCCTGGGTTAGGGCTTCCACATCTGGGTCACTTCCCTCTTCAGTTCGTGTGTCCAAAAGAATGTCCAGCAACTCAGCCTTCCTGGACGGACTGGGAGCCGCCCTCCGGCAGCCCAGGGATGGTGGGGCTAGATGGAAAGAAAGCAAGGCGGGGCAGAGGCCATGAGGTGCCTGAGAAGAAGCCAGGAAGTAGGGGCCAAACCAGCCACCCCCCAAACCCCACCAGCAGCATCTCTCTCTGAGGCCACAGGAGAGAGTCTGACAGGCAGCAGATGGCTCACGCTGGGGGATGGAGGGAATTGGCCTTGGCTCTAGCGTGCCTCTGCCACAGGCTCCCTCTCCTAGGGGAAGGGGGTGGAAACCAGACCCTGTTTGCCTGCCCAGGCTCTCTGGGAGACTGTAGACTGTGGATTATGCACTGGAAGGAGCCTGCAGAGAGGCAGGCAGACAAAAGAAATACAGTGAGGAAAGGGTGTGCTGGAGGGAAGCAGAGGGTCACCAAGTGGGGAGTGATGGTTAAAGGGTTGTGGGGCTGCCTTTTTCTCACCCTTTGGGAGCTATGAAATGCCCTGAGGCCTGAGGTGGGGGCTACATCACTCTGGTTGCTTGGGGTGCATGCCGCCTCTTTAATGGGTCACGGCAAAACACATGCTGAACACCATTTCTGCTTTTCCTCATTTTTTGTAAAAGCGAAAATCTTCTTTGTATTTCTCTTGGTTAGTGAAAACAGGTACTAATGTAGGTCTTTCATAAAAGCTAAGTGGCATAAAGCGAACTTTTGAAAAGTGGGAGATATCTGTAATAAAGATCAAGGCAGAGATAAATGAAATAGAAAAACAATAGAAAGAATCAAGAAAACCAGAAGGTGGTTCTTTGAAAGGATCAATAAAATAGACAAACCACTGTCTAGACTGAAAAAAGGGGTGGGGGGGGAACAGAAGAGGAAAATAACCAAATTAAGAAATGAAACTGGAGACATGACAACTGATCCAAGCAAGATTAAGAAGATCATAACATACTATGAAAAATTGTACCCCAACAAATTTGAAAACCTAGATGAAATGGACAAATTCCTAGAAAAACGCTACTTACCTAAACTAACACAAACAGAAATACAAAATCTAAACAGTCCCATTACAAAGGAAGAGATGGAAGATGTCATCAAAAAACTGCCAACAAGGACTTCCATCAAAATGGCGCTCTAGGCAGAAGCACCACGCCATCCGTCCACAGCAAAGATCTGAAAAACTAAGCCGAACAGAGAAAACAACAATCCTAAAACCCTAAAACATCAAATGAAGTGATAAAGAACTCAGCCAAGCACCAAATGGAGTGAGAAAACTGACAGAGAACAGAGAGTGAGGAGAGATTCATGCAGAGGTCCCCTACTAGCTAACAGTGCAGATCCGCCATCTTGGACTCCTATTGGAGACCAGCAAACAGGGGGTACGAGAAAGCAGCTTCACAGAGCTTCCAGCGGGAGACAAAACAACCAGTAATTTGCAATATACACTTTCCCACCCCCCACCCTTCTTCATCCCTCCTTGGCCTCCTCTGCTTCCAGCAGCCACAATCTCCTGTCCAGGAAACACTGGCTGCTTGGATTCCACAGACCCAAATGGGCTGGCTCTCTGAGTACCATTTGTTGGCTGCTGGTGTTGCTTTTTTCCACTTCTTTTGATTTCTTCCTTACCTCTCAACACCTCCCCCACCTTTCACTCAAATACCTGGCTAAGTGCGCCATATTTGCTACTTCCTGAGGGGCTATGGAGCTCCATTCGAGCATGGAGCTGTTTCCCGGTCTGGGCTGCTGCACTGGTGGGATCCAGGGGCTTTTGTTTGTTTGTTTGTTTTGAATTGTTTGTTTGTTTTCTTTTCCTTTTCTTGAGTTGTCAGCCCTTTCTGCCCAGGCGGTGCGGCGTGGCAAGTAGACTATCCCTTCGGCTTGCACAGACATGTAGAGGGATCCCTGAGGGCATTTTTTTTCCATTGTTTTTTTTTTTTTTTCCTCCATTTTTTTTTTTCTGTTTTTTTGGGGGCTTTTCTTCTTCTTTTTTTTTTTTTAATTTGTTTTGTTTTCTTTTCCCTCTTTTTCCCTTTTTGTCTTTCTTCATTACTCAGTTTCCCGTCTCTCTATACCTTTCTTTTTCTTTTCCCTGAATACCTGGCATTGTATACCACTATACCTTCTAGCCAGGCTGTACTGCAACACCTGAGAGTGACTTCCCCAGATCTCATAGCTGCACCAGAAGGATCCCTGGGAATTTTGCCGTTCTTTAAACTTTCCAATTTTTATTTATTCATTCTTTTCTTTTCTTCCTTTTCCCCTTTCTGTTTTTCTCCATTTCATAATCTCTCATCTCTCCACTCCAAGGGCAAGCTCCCCTAGCATTCTTTTTTGTTTGTTTGTATGTTTTTGGCTCCCGTTCCTCTCTTCTCTCTCCCATATCCATCTTAGCTCCACACATAACAATCTCCCCACTACATCCTTCCTACCTGCACCTTGCGCTTAACATCACATCACCAAGCAGCAAAGGCACCACCTACTGGAACCTGCCCTCCACTGATTACCGACCCGCCCTGGTGGCTGTAGTAAGTGCCACAAACAACCCATCCCAGTAACTCTTCTTAAGCTCGACCTGCCCTGCTATACCATATCTGAGTGACTGACCCTGCCAATTGGAGAAGGAGGCAAAAAATATTGTGCCTACAGATGAGCAAACAAAAAAGAACACACAGTCCACCTGCTCAGACATAGTCAAATTAAAAAAAAAAAAAGGACAAAACAAACAAATTTACAATCAATAAACGAGAAAAATAACTACTGAATGTCCCGAAGACAACAGACAATATCAAAACATTTACAAAAACAGGGCAGGATGGTTCCAGTAGATGTTCAAAATAAAAAACCACATGACTTTCCAATGGAAGAAAATGCACTAGAACTACATGATAGGGAATTCAGATATCTAATACTCAGAATTCTCCAAGAGCTCAAGCAAAGAGCTGACAAAAATGAGGAAAAAATAGACAAATTCATGGAAAATACAGACAAAAAATTGGAAGATTTCAGGAAAATAATGCAGGAAAAAAATGCCAAAATAAATCCACAACTAGAAATTATACAAAGACAACAATTAGAAATCCAAAAAATAAACAACCAGATTTCAGAAATGGATGGTGTCATAGAAGGGCTGAGAAGCAGATTTGAAAAGGTGGAAGACAGGATCAGTGGAATTAAAGACAAACACTTGGATACAACTCTGTTTCAGGAAAACTAAGAAAAAAGAACAAAGAAAAATGAAGAGACCCTGAGAGTTATGTGGGATACAATCAAAAGCAAAATTTGTGAGTGATTGGAATTCCAGAACAGGGTGAGAAAACAGAAAACACAGAGAGGATCATTGAAGAACTGCTGACAGAAAACTTTCACAATATCTTGAAAGATGAAAAGCTGGCCATCCAAGAAGCTCAATGAACCCCATATAGGACAGACCCCAAAAGAAAATCACAAAGGCATATCATAATAACACTCGCCAAAACCAAAGACAAAGAATCCTGAGAGCAGCTCATGAAAAACAAGAAGTCACATACAGAGGAGAAACAATAAGAATAAACTAAGATTATTCGGCACCGACCATGCAGGCAAGAAGGCAATCGGTTGACATATATAAAATCTTGAAAGAAAAAAATTTCCAGCAAAGAATAATATATCCTGCAAAACTCTTGTTCAAATCTGACGGTGAAATTAGGTCATTTCCAGATAAACAGAAGTTAAGGGAATATGTAAAAGTCAAACCAAACTTACAAGAATTATTAAAGGGAGTTCTTCGATCTGAGGAAAACAACTTCAGCTCACAGGCAGAATCTAGGACACAGGATCATACCAGCCAGATACCAATCTAGGAAATGACCTCTCAAGGACTATCCAAAACCAAAAGAAGTACAACAGGGAATCAGAACAGTTAATCAGCAAATGACAACAACATGAAAACAATAAAAGAGTGAAAAAACGGCATAGGTATAAAACCTTCTAATGGAGAAGAAGGCAAGCCTATACCAAGTAAGGGGAGACTGCTTCAAACTTAGAAAGATAGGGGTAAAATTCATGGCAATCACAAAAAAAGTTAACAAACATACTCATTAAAAAAAAAGGAAAAACATAAAATTTCAGCAACAACAAAACCTACAAACATAAAAGAAATGAAAAAAAAAAACAAAAGTAACTCAGCACAAGAGAGTACGAAGAACAAAGAAAAGTTCAGCACCACAAAAAAAAGCCCTACAAAATGACAGCAACAAACTCACATCGATCAATAATTACAATGAATATAAATGGACTCAATGCACCCATAAAGAGACGGACAGTGATGGAATGGATAAAAAAACAGGATCCATCAATATGCTGTCTATAAGAGACACATCTTAGAAACAAAGATGTGAATTTATGAAAAGTCAAAAGTTGGGAAAAAATATATATCAAGCTAACAACTATCAAAAAAGAGCAGGAGTGACAATACTAATCTCAGATAAAATAGACCTAAAACAAAATATACCATAAAAGACAAAGAAGGACACTGTAGAGTGATTAATAGGACAATCCATCATAAGACATAACCATAATGAACATCTATGCACACAATGATAGGGCTCCAAAATACATAAAACAAACTCTAACAACACTGAAAAGAGAAATTGACAGTTCAAAAATAATAGTAGGAGACTTCAACACACCACTCTCAGTAAAGGACAGAACAACTGAGAAGAAACTCAGCAAACCTACAGAAGACCTAAAGGGCACAATCAGCCAACTTGACCTCATAAACATATATAGAACACTCCATCCAACCACTGCAAAGTACACATTCTTTTCCAATGCACACGGAACATTCTCCAGAATGGACCACATCTTAGGCCACAAGCAATCCTCAACAAGATCCAAAACGTTGAGATAATTCAAAGTATCTTTTCTGACCACAATGCCATCAAGATAGAAATTAACAATAGAAAGAGCAAGGAAAAAAATCAATTACATGGAAACTGAATAATACCCTGCTTACACATCAATGGGTAATAGAAGAAATCAGAGATGGAATCCAAAAATTCCTAGAATCAAATGAGAATGAAAACACATCATATCAAAACCTCTGGGACACAGCAAAAGCAGTCCTCAGAGGACAATTTATAGCAATAGATGCACACATCAAAAAAGAAAAAAGGGACAAAATGAAAACATTAACTACAGAACTCAAACAAATAGAAAGACAACAACAAAAAAATCCCACAACCACTGGAAGAAAGGAAACAGTAAAGATCAGAGCAGAAATAAATGAAATAGAGAACAGAAAAACAATAGAAAGAATCAACAAAACCAAAAGTTGGTTCTTTGAAAGAATCAACAAAATCGACAAACCACTGGCCAGACTGACAGAAGAAAAACAGGAGAGGACACAAATAACACAAATAAGAAATGAAATGGGGGACATTACAACAGACCCAACTGAAATAAAAAGGACTATAACAGAATATTATGAAAAACTATACTCCAAAAAATTTGAAATCCTAGAAGAAATGGATAAATTTCTAGAAACACACGACGTACCCAAACTACAACAAAGTGATGTTGAAAATCTGAACAGACCCATAACAAGAGAAGAGATTGAAAAGGTAATAAAAAAAAAAAACTCCCAAACAAAAAAAGCCCTGGGCCAGATGGCTTCTCTGGAGAATTCTACAAAACATTTACAGAATAGCTTGTACCAGTACTACTCAAGCTATTTCAGAGCATAGAAGAGGAAGCAACACTTACAAATTCATTCTATGAAGCCAGCATAACGCTGATACCAAAACCAGGCAAAGACATCACAATAAAAGAAAATTAGAGACCAATATCTCTCATGAATATGGATGCAAAAATTCTAGCCAATAGAATTCAGCATCATATCAAAAAAATAATACACCAAGACCTAGTAGGATTCATACCAGGTGTGCAAGGATGGTTCAACATTAGAAAATCCATCAACGTAATCCACCACATAAATAAAAGAAAAGAAAAGAATCACATGATCATCTCAATTGACACAGAAATGTCATTTGACAAAGTCCAACACCCATTCCTGATAAAAACTCTCAATAAAACAGATATAGAAGGGAAATTTCTCAAGATAATAAAGGGCATCTATGCAAAACCTATGGTCAACATAATTCTTAATGGAGAGAGGCTGCAAACATTCCCCCTGAAAACAGGAACAAGACAAGGATGCCCTTTATCACCACTCCTATTTAACATTGTGCTGGAAGTTCTAGCTAGAGCAATAAGGCAAGAAAAAGAAATAAAGGGCATCCAAATTGATAATGAAGAAGTTAAACTGTCCCTGTTTGCAGATGATATGATACTATACATAGAAAACCCTAAAGACTCCACAAGAATCTACTGGAACTAATAGAAAGATTCAGCAGAGTAGCAGGATACAAGATAAACATTCAAAAATCAGTTGGATTCCTATACACTGATAAGGAGAATGATGAAAAGGAAATCAGGACAACAATACCATTTTCAATAGCCCCTAAAAAGATAAAATACTTAGGAATAAATCTGACCAGGGATGTGAAAGACTTATACAAAGAAAACTACAAAACACTGCTGCATGAAACCCAAAGGGATCTACATAAATGGAAAAACATACCATGCTCATGGATAGGCAGACTCAACATTGTGAAAATGACAATTCTACCCAAAGCAATTTACAAATACAATGCAATCCCGATCCAAATACCAACAACACTCTTCAAAGAGATGGAAAAACTAATCATTAACTTTATATGGAAAGGGAAGAAGCCCTGAATAAGTAAAGCACTACTGAAGAAGAAGAATAAAGTTGGAGGACTCACACTACCTGACTTGAGAACCTACTATACAGCTTCAGTAGTCAAAACAGCCTGGTACTGGTACAACGACAGATACATTGACCAATGGTACAGAATTGAGAACCCAGATGTAAATCCATCCACCTATGGTAACTTGATCTTCGATAAGGGCCCAAAGTGCAACAAATGGGGAAAAGACAGTCTTTTTGGCTTGTGGTGCTTGCAAAACTGGATACCCATCTGCAAAAAAATGAAACAGGACCCATACCTCACACCGTATACAAAAACTACTTCAAAATGGATCAAAGACCTGAATATAAAGCCTAGGACTATAGAGTTCATAGAAGAAAACAATAGTATCAACACTTCCGGCCTTAATACATGGCATTAACAGGATACAAACCATAACCATCAATGCACAAGACCCAGTGGATAGGCTAGATGACTGGGATCTTCTGGAAATCAAACACCTATGCTCTTCTAAAGACTTCACCAAAGGAGTGAAAAGAGAATCTACAGACTGGGAAAAAAAATTTGGACCGTACAAGTCAGACAAATGTCTAATCTCCATAATCTACAAGAAAATCCAACACCTCTACAACCAAAAGACAAATAATCCTATTAAAAAATGGGCAAAGGAAATGAACAGACACTTCACCAAAGAAGACATTCTAACGGCCAACAGACACATGAAGAAATGCTCCCGATCACTAGCCATTAGAGAAATGCAAATCAAAACCACAATGAGATACCATCTCACCCCGGCATTACTGGCATGAATCAAAAACACTGGAAATAACAAATGTTGGAGGGGCTACAGGGAGATCGGAACTCTTATGCACTGCTGGTGGGAATGCAAAATGATACAACCATTTGGAAAATGATATGGCACTTTCTTAGAAAGCTAGAAATAGACATACCTTTCAATCCAGCAATTCCACTCCTAGGAGTATATCCTAGAGAAATAAGAGTCATCACTTGAATAGACATATGCACACCTATGTTCATGGCAGCATTGTTCACAATAGCAATATGATGGAAACAACCCAGATGCCCATCAACAGATGAATGGATAAACAAACTATGGTACATACACACAATGGAGTACTATGCAACGAGAAAGAACAACAATGAATCTGTGAACCATCTCATAACATGGATAAAACTGGAGGACATTATGCTGAGTGAAATACGTCAATCACAAAAGGAAAAATATTGTATGAGACCTTTATTGTAAAAACCCATGAAAAAGTTCACACACAAAATGTAACAATCTTTTTTGGTTACCAGGGATGGGAGGCGGGGGGGAATACTAAATATGCAATAGATAAGTGGTATCTTGGGTGAAGGGAGAGACAGTACACAACACAGGGGAAACTAGCACAACTTGTACAAGGAAAGGTCATGGAAGCTCCATAGACTCATCCAAACTCCCTGAGGGACTGAATTGCTGGGCGGAGGGCTGTGGGGACCATGTTATCGGGGAACAGCTAGCTCAATTGGCATAACACAGTTTATGAAGACAATGTTCTACATTCTACCTTGGTGAGTAATGTCTGGGATCTTAAAAGCCTGTAAGCGGCCATCTAAGATTCTCCACTGGTCTCACCCCTTCGGCAGCAAGGGAGAATGAAGAGAACAGGATACAAGGAAAAGATTAGTCCAAAGGACTAACTGTCCACAGCTACCAAGGCCTCCACTAGACTGAGTCCAGTACAGCTAGTTGGTGCCTGGCTACCACCACTGACTGCTCTGACCAGGATTACAACAGTGAGTTCTGGACAGAGCTGGAGAAGGATATAGAACATAATTCTAACTCACAAAAGAAAGACCAGATTTACTGGCCTGACAGAGACTGTAGAAACCCCGAGAGTATGGCCCCCAGACACCCTTTTAGCTCAGTGGTGAAGTTATCTCCGAGGTTTCACCGTTCACCCTGGGAGTGGTCAGCCCCGTAAAACCAAATGAGACTAATGAGGTACAGTAGTCCAGTGACAAGGGCCAGAAGGCAGAAGGGCACAAAGAAGCTGGTGATAGGGAACCCAAGTTTGAGTAAGAGTATTGTTGTGTTGTGAGATTGTTAACCATTGTCATAGGGCAACATGTGTAGTAACCGTTAAATGAGAAACTATTTCGTTCTGTAAGCCTTCATCTAAAGTGAGAATAGCAGCACAATTGGAAGAGCGTAGTCGATGTCACTGAACTGTGCATGTAGAAATTTTTGAAATGGTGTATCTTTGGCTATGTGTATTTTCACCAAAAAAAAAAAAAGGTTGAGATGTTAGAGGGTTGACATGTTGTGGGGTTGTTACCCAATGTCATAAAACAATATGTTTACTACTTTTTCATGAGAAACTATTTGTTCTGTAAACCTTCACCTGAAGTACAATTTAAAAAAAAAAAAAACTGCCAACGAAATAAACCTCAGAACCATATGTCTACACTAGGAAATTCTACCAAACATTTATAGAAGAATTGACACCAATTCTACTCAATCTCTTCAAAGCCATAGAAGAGGAACGAACACTACTGAACTCTTTCTATGAAGCCAGTATATCCCTGGTACCTAAACTATGCAAAGATAATACAAAAGAAGAAAATTACAAACCCATATCCCTCATGAACATAGACGCAAAGTTTTTCAACACAATTCTAGCCAACAGAATTTAGCAACCTGTCAAAAAAAAGAAAAATACACCATGGTCAAGTGGGATTCATTACAGGATTACAAGTATGATTCAACATCAGAAAACGAATCAATGTAACCCAACATATACATAAAACAAAGGAAAGGAACCATATGATCATATCGATTGATGCAGGAAAGGCATTTGATAAAATTCAACACCTTTCCTGATAAAAACCCTCAGCAAAATAGGAATAGAAGGGAAATTTCTCAACATATTCATGGACATATACGCAATACCAACAGCCAGTATTTTATTCAGTGGAGAAAGACTGAGAGCATTCCTGTCATCGTTTGAATTATGTCCCCCCAAAAATGTGTATATCAGTTTGTCTGCGCCATGATTCCTGGTACTGTGTGATTTTCCTATATGTTGTAAAACCTATCTCTATGATGTTAATGAGGGAGGACAGGTGTCAGTTGTGTTGGTAAGGCAGGACCTGATCTACAAGACTGGACTGTGTCCTGAGGCAATCTCTTGAGACATAAAAGACAGAAGTGAGCAGTGAGACAGGGGACCTCATACCATCAAGAAGGCAGTGCCGGGAGCAAAGTGCGTCCCTTGGACCAGGGTCCCTGCGCAGAGAAGCTCCTAGTCCAGGGGAACACTGAAGAGAAGTAGGCCGACAGAGAGAAAAAGCCTTTCCCTGGAGCTGATGCCCTGAATTTGGACTTTTAGCCTACTTTGACTATGAGGCAATAAACTTCTCTTCATTAAAACCATCCACTTGTGGTATTTCTGGTACGGTAGCGCTAGATGACTAAGACAATTCCCTTTGAGAACAGGAACAAGACAAGGATGCCCATTACCACAACTCTTATTCAATATTGTACTAGAAGTCCCAGCTAGAGCAATAAGGCAACAAAAGGAAATAAAAGGTACCCAAACTGAAAGGAAGAAGTAAAACTGTCTCTATTTGCAGATGACTGCTGCTATACATAGAAGACTAAAAATTTTGCAAAAAAAAAAAAAAAAAAAAGCTGATAAACCCTGAAGATTAAAAAAAAAAAGCTAAAGAATAATTCAGCAATGTTTCAGGATACAAGATCAACACACAAAAATCTGTCGAGTTCCTTTACATTAACAAAAAGTACTTTGGAAATGAAATCAAGAAACAATACCATTTACAATTGTTCCCCAAACTGTGAAATACCTAGGAATTAACCTAACCAGGGACATAAAAGACATACAATGAAAATTATAAAACACTATTACAAGAGACTAAAAAAGACCTAAAAAAATTGAAGACATCCTGTGTTCATGGATTGGAAGACTTAATATAGTGAAAATGTCGATTCTACCTAAAGCAATCTACAGATGCAAAGAATGCAATCCTGATACAAACCCCAACAACATTCTTTACTGAAATGGAAAAATTAATAACAAACTTCATATGGAAAGGAAAGAAACCCCAAATAGCCAAAGCAGTATTGAAGAAAAAGAGCAAAGAAGGAGGCCTCACCCTCCCTGATATCAAAACATACTATACAGCAGTTGTAATCAAAACAGTCTGATAAAAGATGGCACTCTAGGCAGAAGCACCACGCCGTCCCTCCACAGCAAAGATCCGAAAAACTAAGCCAAACAGAGAATCAACAATCCTGAAACCATAGAACATCAAATAAATAGATAAAGAACTCAGCCAAACACCAAATGGAGTGAGAATACTGAAAGAGAATGGAGAGCAAGGAGAGACTCATGCAGAGATCCCCTACCAGCTAACGCAGCGCGAATCCACCATCTTGGACTCCTATCGGAGACCAGCAAATGGGAGAACGGGAGAGCAGCCTTGCGGAGCGTCCAGTGGGAGATGGAACTACCTGTAATTTGCAATGTGTGCTTTCCCACCCCCCACCCCTGTCCGCCTCGGCTGGGGCTCCCCTGCTTCCCTTGGCCAGGGTCCCTGGGCCGGGAGGTGCCAGTGCTTGGATTCCACGTGCCCGGGCTGGCGGCTCTCTGAGAGCTGTTTGTTGGCGCTGGTGTAGCTTTTTCTGCCGCCTCCCCCTCCTTTTGCTCGGGTGCCTGGCTCTGAGCGCCGTCTTTGCTCTTTCCTGCGGGGCTGTGGGACTGCATTCGGGCGTGTGGCTGCTTCCAGGTCTGGGCTGCCGCACTGGTGAGATCCCAGGGCCTTTGTTCGTTCACCCCTCTGCTTCCTGTGGCCACAGTCTCTTGACCCGAGACTGCCGGCTGCTTGGAATCTGTGTGTCTGAGCGGGGGCTCTCTGGGTGCCGTTTGTTGGCTGCTGGTGTTGCTTTTTCTGCTTCTTTTGGTTTCTTGCTTGCCTCTCGCTGCCTCCCCCTCCTTTTGCTCGGGTGCCTGGTTCCGAGCTCCGTCTTTGCTCGTTCCTGCAGGGCTGTGGGGCTGCGTTCGGGTGTGTGGCTGCTACCAGGTCTGGCCTGTTGCACTGGTGAGATCCCGGGGCTTTTGTTCGTTTGCTCCTCTGCTTCCCGTGGCCGCAGTCTCTTCACCGGGTTCCGCCGACTGCTTGGATTCTGCGCGCCCGGGCGGGCGGCTCTCTGGCTGCCGTTTGTTGGCTGCTGGTGCTGCTTTTTTTTTTTTTTTCCTTTTCCTTTTTTTCCTCCTGCTTCTTTTGGTTTATTGCTTGCCTCTCGCCGCTTCCCCCTCCTTTCACTCAGGTGCCTGGCTCCTTACACCCTCTTAGCTCCTTTCTGAGGGTCCCCAGAGCGCAGGCAATTTGTGAAATACACTTTCCACTCTCCACCCTTCTTCACTCACACCTGGCCTCCTCTGTTTCCCACAGACACAGTCTCTTGTCCAGAAACACCAGCCCACACTGGCTGGCTCTCTGAGTGCCATTCATTGACTGCTGGAGTAGCTTTTTTTTTTTTTTAACTTTATTTTTTTTCGTTTTTGATTAGTTTTGTTTTCTTTTCCCTCTTTTTCCCTTTTGTCTTTCTTCATTGCTCAATTTCTCATCACTCTATCTCTTCCTTCTCTTTCTGATCCCTGAATACCAGGCGTTGTATGCCTCTGCACCTTCTGGCCAAGCTGTGCTGTGAAACCTCAGACCGACTCCCAGACCTCATAGCTGCATCAGTGGGATCCCTGGGAACTTTGCAGTTCTTTAACTTTTCTGATTTTTATGTGTTCATTCTTTCCTTTTCTTTCTCTTCCCCCTTCTGGTTTTCTCCATCCCATAGTCTCTCATCTGTCCATTCCAACGGCAAGCTCCCCTAGCATTCTTTTATGTTTGTATGCTTTTCACTCCTGCTCCTCTCTCCTCTCTCCCATATTCAGCTTAGCTTCACACATAACCATCTCCCCGCTGCATTCTGCCTACCTGCACCATGCACTTGACATCACACCACCAAGCTGTGCAGGCATGCCCTATTGGAACCTGCCCAGCACTGACTACCGACCGTCCTAGTGGCTGCGGTAAGTGCCACAAACAACCTGTCCCAGTGGCTCCTCATCAGCTAGACCTGCCCAGCTGTACCAAACAAAACAAAAAAATCTACAATCAATAAACGAGAGAAATATCTACTGAATGCCCTGAAAACAGCAAAAAATTTCAAAACATTTACAGAAACAAGACAAGATGGCTCCAATAGTCTTCCAAATTAAAACATCAGATAACTCTCCTGTGGAAGAAAATGCTCTAGAAGTACCTGATAGGGAACTCAAATCACTAATACTCGGAATTTTCCAAGAACTGAGGCAAAAAGCTGACAAACATGAGGAAAAAATAGACAAATTTATGGAAAATACAGACAAAAAAATGGAATAATTCAGGAAGATGATGCAGGAACAAAATGCCAAAATAAATTCACAACTCGAAATTATACAAAAACAACAATTAGAAATCCAAAAGATAAACAACAAGATTTCAGAAATGGACGGTGTCATAGAAGGGCTGAGAAGTAGATCTAAAACCATGGAAGACAGGATCAGCGGAACTGAAGACAAACACTTGGATACAACTCTGTTTCAGGAAAAGTCAGAAAAAAGAACAAAGAAAAATGAAGAGACCCTGATAGTTATGTGTGACACAATTAAAAGCAAAGACTTACAAGTGATTGGTATCCCAGAACAGGGGGAGAAAACAGAAAACACAGAGAGGATCATTGAGGAACTGCTGACAGAAAACTTTCCAAATATCATGAAAGATGAAAAGATGGCCATCCAAGAAGCTCAACGAACCCCATATAGAAGAGACCCCAAAAGAAAATCACCAAGACATATCATATTCACACTCACAAAAACTAAAGACAAACAAAGAATCCTGAGAGCAGATCGTGAAAAACAAGAAGTCACATACAGAAGAGAAACAATAAGACTAAGCTCAGATTATTCAGCAGAAACCATGCAGGCAAGAAGGCAGTGGGATGACATATATAAAATCTTGAAAGAAAAAAATTGTCAGCCAAGAATAATATATCATGCAAAACTCTCGTTCAGATTTGATGGTGAAATTAGGTCATTTCCAGATAAACAGAAACTAAGGTAATATGCAAAAGTCAAACCAAACTTACCAGAATTATTAAAGGGAGTTCTTCGATCTGAGGACAAACAGCTTCAGCCCTCAGGCAGGACCTAGGACCATATGAACCAGATACCATTCTAGGAAATGAACTATTGAGGACTGTCCAAAAATAAAAGAAATACAACAGGGAATCAGAGAAATCAATCAAAGGATGACAACAACATCAAAACAATGAAAGAGGGAACAAACGGCATAGGTATAGAACCTTCTAATGGAGAGGAAGGTAAGGCGATACCAAGTAAGGGTAGACTGCTTCAAACTTATAAAGATAAGGGTAAAATTCATGGTAACCACAAAGAAAGTTAACAAACCAACTCATAAAAATAAAGACGAAAAACATAAAGTCTCAGCAAAAACAAAACCTACAAAAACAAAAGAAATGAACACAAAATCCACAAACAAAAGTAACTCAGCACAAGAGAGTAAGAAGAACAAAGAAAACTTCAGCACCACAAAAAAAAGCACTACAAAATGACAGCAACAAACTCACATCTATCAATAATTACACTGAATGTAAATGGACTCAATGCACCCATAAAGAGACGGACAGTGGCAGAATGGATAAGAAAACAGGATCCATCAATATGCTGTCTACAAGAGACACACCTTAGAAACAAAGATGTGAATTTATTAAAAATCAAAGGTTGGAAAAAAATATATCAAGCTCACAACTACCAAAAAAGAGCAGGAGTGGCAATACTAATCTCAGATAAAATAGAGTTTAAAACAAAATCTACCATAAAAGACAAAGAAGGACACTATATAATGATTAAGGGGACGATCCATCATGAAGACATAAGCATAATAAACTTCTACGCACACAATGACAGGGCTCCAAAATACATAAAAAAAACTCTAACAGCACTGAAAAGAGAAATTGACAGTTCCACAATAACAGTAGGAGACTTCAACACACCACTCTCAGTAAAGGACAGAACAACTAAGAAGAAACTCAGCAAAGATGCAGAAGACCTAAAGGACACAATCAGCCAACTGGACCTCATAGACATATATAGAAAAATCCATCCAACCGCTGCAAAGTACACATTCTTTTCCAATGCACATGGAACGTTCTCCAGAATAGACCACATCTTAGGCCACAGAGCAATCCTCAACAAGATCCAAAACATTCAGATAATTGAAAGTATCTTCTCTGACCACAATGCCATCAAGGTAGAAATTAACACTAGAAAGAGCAAGGAAAAAAAATCAAACACATGGAAACTGAATAATAGGATGCTTACACATCAATGGGTAAAAGAAGAAATCAGAGACGGAATCCAAAATTCCTAGAATCAAATGAAAATGAAAACACATCATACGAAAACCTTTGGGAGACAGCAAAGGCAGTCCTCAGAGGACAATTTATAGCAACAGATGCACATATCAAAACAGAAAAAGGGACAAAATCAAAACATTAACTACAGGACTCAAACAAATAGAAAGAGAACAGCAAAAAAAAAAAAAAAAAGCCTACAACCACCGGAAAAAAGGAGATAGTAAAGATCAGAGCAGAAATAAATGAAATAGAGAACAGAAAAACAATACAAAGAATCAACAAAACCAAAAGTTGTTTTTTTGAAAGAATCAACAAAATCGACAAACCACTGGCCAGACTGACAAAAGAAAAACAGCAGAGGGCACAAATAACCCAAATAAGAAATGAAATGGGGGACATTACAACAGACCCAACCGAAATAAAAAGGATTATAACAGAAAATTATGAAAAACTATATTCCAACAAATTTGAAAACCTAGAGGAAATGGATAAATTTCTAGAAACATACAGCCTACCCAAGCAACAACAAAGTGATATTGAAAATCTGAACAGACCTATAACAGGAGAAGAGATTGAAAAGGTAATAAAAAAACTCCCAACCAAAAAAAGCCCTGGCCCAGATGGCTTCACTGGAGAATTCTACAAAACATTTACAGAAGAGCTTGTACCAGTTCTACTCAAGCTATTTCAGAGCATAGAAGAGGAAGCAACACTTCCAAATTCATTCTATGAAGCCAGCATAACGCTGATACCAAAACCAGGCAAAGACATCACAAAAAAAGAAAATTAGAGACCAATATCTCTCATGAATATAGATGTGAAAATTCTCAACAAAATTCTAGCCAATAGAATTCAGTATCATATCAAAAAAATAACACACCACGACCTAGTAGGATTCATACCAGGTATGCAAGGATGGTTTAACATTAGAAAATCCATCAATGTAATTCACCACATAAATAAAAGGAAAGACAAGTATCACATGATCATCGCAATTGATGCAGAAAAGGCATTTGACAAGGTCGAACACCCATTCCTGATAAAAGCTCTCAATCAAATAGGTATAGAAGGGAAATTTCTCAACATAATAAAGGGCACCTATGCAAAATCAACAGCCAACATCATTCTTAATGGAGAGAGGCTGAAAACATTCCCCTTGAATACAGGAACAAGACAAGGATGCCCTTTATCACCACTCCTATTTAACATTGTGCTGGAAGTTCTAGCTAGAGCAATAAGGCAAGAGAAAGAAATAAAGGGCATCTAAATTGGTAATGAAGACGTTAAACTGTCCCTGTTTGCAGATGATATGATACTATAAATAGAAAACCCTAACGACTCCACGAGAAATCTACTGGAACTAATAGAAAGATTCAGCAGAGTAGCAGGATACAAGATAAACATTCAAAAATCAGTTAGATTCCTATACACCAGTAAAGAGAATGATGAAAAGGAGATCAGGAAATCAATACCATTTTCAATAGCCCCTAAAAAGATAAAATACTTAGGAATAAATCTGACCAGGATTGTAAAAGACCTAAACAAAGAAAACTACAAAACACTGCTGCATGAAACCCAAAGGGATCTACATAAATGGAAAAACGTACTATGCTCATGCATAGGCAGACTCAACATTGTGAAAATGGCAATTCTACCCAAAGTAATTTACAAATACAATGCAATCCCGATCCAAATACCAACAACATTCTCCAAAGAGATGGAAAAACTAATCATTAACTTTATATGGAAAGGGAAGAAGCCCCGAATAAGTAAAGCACTATTGAAGAAGAAGAAGAAAGTTGGAGGACTCACACTACCTGACTTGAGAACCTACTATACAGCTACAGTACTCAAAACAGCCTGGTACTGGTACAACAACAGATACATTGACCAATGGAACAGAGTTGAGAACCCAGATGTAAATCCATCCACCTACGGTAACCTGATTTTCGACAAGGGCCCAAAGTCCATCAAATGGGGAAAAGACAGTCTTTTTAACAAATGGTGCTGGCAAATCTGGATATCCATTTGCAGAAAAATGAAACAGGACCCATACCTCACACCGTACACAAAAACTACTTCAAAATGGATCAAAGACCTGAATATAAAGCCTAAAACTATAACGTTCATAGAAGAAAAAATAGGACCAATACTTCAGGCCTTAATTCATGGCATTAACAGGTTACAAACCATAAACATCAACACACAAAACCCAACAGATAAACTAGATAACTGGGATCTTCTAAAAATCAAACACCTATGCTCTTCAAAAGACTTCACCAAAAGAGTCAAAAGAGAACTTACAGACTGGGAAAAGATTTTTGGACAGTACAAATCAGACACAGGTCTAATCTCCATAATCTACAAGAAAATCCAACACCTCTACAACAAAAAGACAAATAATCCTATCAAAAAATGGGCAAAGGAAATGAACAGACACTTCACCAAAGAAGACATTCAAATGGCCAACAGACACATGAGGAAATGCTCGCGGTCACTAGCCATTAGAGAAATGCAAATTAAAACCACAATGAGATACCGTCTCACCCCGGCATTACTGGCACGAATCAAAAATACTGGAAATAACAAATGTTGGAGGGGCTGCGGGGAGATGGGAACTCTTATACACTGCTCGTGGGAACGCAAAATGATACAACCGTTTTGGAAAATGATATGGCGTTTCCTCAGAAATCTAGAAATAGACATACCATTGGATCCAGCAATCCCACTCCTAGGAATATATCCTAGAGAAATAAGAGTCGTCATTCGAATAGACATATGCACACCTATGTTCATGGCAGCATTGTTCACAATAGCAAAACGATGGAAACAACGTAGGTGCCCATCAACAGATGAATGGATAAACAAACTATGGTACATACACACAATGGAGTACTATGCAACGAGAAAGAACAACAATGAATCTGTGAACCATCTCATAACATGGATGAAACTGGAGGACATTATGCTGAGTGAAATAAGTCAATCACAGAAGGACAAATATTGTATGAGACCTCTATTGTAAAAACCCCTGAAAAAATTCACATGCAAAATGTAATAATCCTTGTTGGTTACCAGGGATGGGAGGGTAGGGGGGGTAAATACTAAATAGGCACTAAATAAGTGGTATCTTGGGTGAGAGGTGAGACAGTACACAGTACAAGGGAAACTAACACAACCTGCACAAGGAAAGATCATGGAGGCCCCATGGACACATTCAAACTCCCCAGGGACTGAGTTGTTGGACGGAGGGCTCTGGGGACCATGGTTTCGGGGAACATCTAGCTCAATTGGCATGACACTACTTATAAAGATAATGCTCTACATTCTACCTTGGTGAGTAGTGTCTGGGGTCTTTAAAGCCTGTGAGCGGCCATCTAAGATACTACACTGGTCTCATCCCTTTGGGAGCAAGGGAGAATGAAGAGAACAGGATACAACGAAAAGATTAGTCCAAAGGACTAGTTGTCCACGGCTACCAAGACCTCCACCGGACTGAGTCCAGTACAGCTAGATGGTGCCCGGCTACCACCGCTGACTCGTCTGACCAGGATCACAACAGAGGGTTCTGGACAGAGCTGGAGAAGGATGTAGAGTATAATTCTAACTGCCACCCCCCCCCCCAAAAAAAAGACCAGATTTACTGGCCTAAAGGAGACTGGAGAAACCTCAAGAGTATGGCCCCCAGACACCCTTTCAGCTCAGAGGTGAAGTTACCTTCGAGGTTCACTGTTCAGCCTGGGAGTGGACAGCCCAGTAAAGCCAAATGAGACTAACAAGGTACAGGAGTCCAGTGACAAGGGCCAGAAGGCAGAGTGGGAGTGGGAAGCTGATGATAAGGAACACAAGTTGCATAAGGATACTGTTGATGTGTTGTGAGATTGTTAACCATTGTTACAGGGCAACATTTGTAGTAACCGTTAAGTGGGAGGCTATTTTGTCCTGTAAGCCTTCATCTTGGGTGAGAATGGCAGCACAATTGGAAGAGCATAGTCAATGTCACTTAAATGTGTACGTAAAAAGTTTTGAAATGGTGTATCTTTGGCTATGTGTATTTTCACCAAAAAAAAAAAAAAAGCTGAGAATTCAGAGGGTTGAAATGTTGTGGGGTTGTTAACCAAAGTCATAAAACAGCATGTGTACTACTGTTACATGAGAAACTGTTTGTTCTGTAAGCCTTCACCTGAAGTATAATAAAATAAAAAAAAAAAAATTCTGATATTGGTTCTACAGTAGACACATAGACCAGTGGATGTATCTGAGAATGCAGAAGTGATTTTTGACAATTTGTCAAAGTGCACTCTATGGACAACTGATTTTCAACAATGAGTCAAAGCCCACTCAATGGGGAAAGAATTATCTTTAATAGATAGGGCTGGCAAAACTGGATATCTATTTGCAGAAAAATGCAACAGGACCCATACTTCATACCATACCCAAAAATTAACTCAAAGACCTAAATATTAAGTCTAAAACTATAAAATTCCTGGAAGAAAACATACGGGAAAAACTATGGGACCTAATCTTTTGTAAAAATCGGATAACAAACTAACAACAAATGCACGAATAGAAGAAAAAATAAATGGGACCTCAGAAAAATTAAAAACTTACCCTATTAAAAGATATTATTGAAAAAGTAAAAAGAGAACCTATAGACTGGGGAAAAATTCTTCAGAAATGACATATCAGATAAGAGTCTAATCTCCAAAATTTATAGAAAACTTCAACAACTCAACAACAAAAAGACAAACAACCCAAATATAAAATGGACTGAGGACATGAAAAGAACCTTCAAGAAAGAAGACATACAAGCAGCCAACAAAGAAACGAAAAGATGCTCACAGTCCTTAGTCATCAGAGGGATGCAAATCAAAACTACAATAAGATACCATTTCACTCTGACTAAAACGGCACTAATTAAAAGAACCGTTAACAGTAAATGTTGGCAAGGATGTGGGGAGATTGGAACACTTCTTCATTGCTGGTGGGATTGTAAAATGATACAATCACTGTGGGAAAGGGTATGGCACTTCCTAAAAACTACAATCTAGTAATCCCACTCCTAGGGATATACCTTAGAGACCTAAAAGTAGTGATACAAACAGATATAAGCACTCCTGTGTTCATTGCAGCTTTATTCACAATAGCCAAAAAATGTAAACAACTGAAGTGCCCATCAGCGGAAAAATGGATAAGCAAAGTGTGGTACATACATGCAATGGAGTACTATGCAACCATAAAGAACAATGATGAGTCCTTGAAACATAACATGGGTGGACCTGGAGGGCGTAAAGCTAAGTAAAATAAGTCAAGTACACAAGGACAAATATTGTATGATCCTTCTTTTATAAGAAGACAAGCATAGACATATGTAAAGAGACCAATGTTCAATGGTGGTTACCAGGGAGAGGAGGGCAGGGAGGGGAAGCATGATTTAGGTCATAAATACTTGTCATTTTGGGTGATGGGAAAGGTGGCACCAAATATGGGTGCAGGGGGCACAGTATGACCAAAGTAAATGATGCTACTGAGAAGTGCTCATTAGAAAAGAATGCCTGTACGAAAAAATTTGATATATGTAGCAGGGTAACACCCAGGATAAGCAAAGCATTACTGAAGAAAAAGAACAAAGTAGGAGGCCCCCCACTACCTGATCTCAGAACCAACTATATAGCCATGGTAGTAAAACAGCCTGGTACTGGTACAATGACAGACACATAAACCAATAGAACAGAATCAAGAACCCAGATGTAAATCCATCCACCTGTGGTCAGCTGATCAAAGGACCAACATCCATTAAATGGGGAAAAGACAGTCTTTTTAACAAGTGGTGCTGGGAAAACTGGATGTCCATCTGTAAAAAAAAAATATGAAACACGACCATACCTTACAACATATACAAAAACTAACTCAAAATGAATTAAAGGCCTAAATATAAAACCTAAAACAATAACAATCATGGAAGAAAAAACAGGGACAATGCTAGGGGCGCTCATACACAGCATAAATACAATACAAATTATATCTAACAAGCACAAACACCAGAAAATAAACTAGATAACTGGGATCTTCTAAAAATTAAACACTTATGCTCATCTAAAGACTTCACCAAAAGAATAAAAACAGAACCCACAGACTGGGAAAAAATTGTTGGCTAAGTCATATCCGACAAGAGTATAATCTCTGAAATCTATAGAATACTTCAACACGTGAACAACAAAAAGACAAATAATCCAATTAAAAAATGGGCAGAGGACACGAACAGACACTTCACCAAAGGAGACATTCAGGTGGCTCACAGACACATGAGGAAATGCTGGAGATCATTAGACATTAGACAAATGTAAATCAAAACTACCAGATACCGTCTCACACTAACATTATCGGCATTAATCAAAAAAACAGAAAATAGCAAATGTTGGAGAGGTTTCGAGAAGATTGGAACTCTTATGCACTGCTAGTAGGAATGTAAAATTGGTAAAACCACTATGGAAAACAATATGGCACCTTCTTAAAAAGCTAGAAATAGAAATACCATACAATCCAGCAATCCCACTACTAGGACTATATCCTAGAGAAATAGGGACCATAACACAAATACACAAATGTAAAACCATGTTCATTGCAGCATTATTCACAATAGCAAAAAGATGGGAACAACCTAAGGGCCCATCGACAGATGAAGGAACAAACAAATTATGGTACATACACACAATGGAATACTACTCAACAGTAAAGAACAATGATGAATCCTCAAAAACATCTCCCAACATGGATGAATATGGAGGGCATTATGCTGAGTGAAATAAGCCAGCCACAAACAAAACGTTGCTGTTGTTAGTTGCCGTCAAGTTGATTCTGAACCCTTGTTTAATTATGAGAAGAAAATTAGACAAATTCTTATTGAAGGACAGTCTACATATTACCTCAAAACTCAAGGTCATCAAAACAAGGAAAGCATAAAAACAGTCATGGCCTAGAGGAGCCTAAGGAGACATAATGTCTGAATGTAATGTAGTATCCTAGACGGGCTCCTGGAACAAGAAAAGGACATTAGGTAAAAATTAAGATAATATGACTAAATATACAAAAAAAACCAAACTCATTGCCGTTGAGTTGATTCTGACTCATAGTGACAGTGTAGGACAGGGTAGAAGTGCCCCATAGGGTTTCCAAGGAGAGGCTGGTGGATTTGAACTGCTGACCTTTTGGTTAGCAGCCAAGCTGTTAACCACTACCGCCACCAGGGCTCCTGACTAAACACAAACTGTAGTTAATAATAATGTATCAAACTGGTTAATTAATTGTGACAAATATACTATACACAGGTAAGATGCTAATAATAGGGGAGACTGGGTGAAGAAGCTATGGAAACTCTGTGCTATCTCCACAGATAGATCTGTAGATCATAATCTATTCTAAATTAAAAATCTTGTTTTAAAAAAAGATGTCACAAAAACTAACAATTTAGTGAAAGCCCATAGTGAATGCACACATAAAGTCCTTTTATTTCAGTGTGGTTAATTAGACCCCAGTTTTGGGAATTATTGATAATTTAATATTCCAAATGGAAAGATGATTTTGTTTATTAAGAACTCTTACAATATAGTGCTTTCTGCACAGTCAAAAAGGTAGACAGGAGGAATACATATGGGAGCCATTATGAAAAGTGTTTATGAGGCGATATCTGCTGTTTACAGGGCTTGGAAAATGATCAACATTCTTTCACTCATTTAAAAGTAGGCTTTGCATCGGTTTTCCAAGGAAAGTTTCAACTCTCCGAGTAATTGCTTTTTAAGTTCAGGACAATGAATGAAGAGATATGACTTTGTCCATATTGATGATCACTAATTTCTTCAGCATATTCCATTCAAGCTTCCCATTATGCAGGGTAAGTAGAGACTGAACAGTCAGAGAATGCCATGGTTCTAGCACCAGCCAAGTGTGATGTAATGAAATTGCAACATAAAAGTCTTAAGCAAATATAAACTGAAGACATAATTAGGAATACTCAGCTGAGAATATTAGCATTTTCTAATGCTTATACATCTCATTCTTGCAAAAATTGTCTGAAACTCAGTTGTCAAATGGCATTGACAGAATGAATGAGAAAGATTCAACAGCCTGTTATGGGAGAGATTAATTGCTTCTGTTCTAAAACAAGTTAATCTCTCTGTAAAAATATAGTGCCTTTAGGTCACCTTAGAAGAAAAGAATTAAATACTTAGATGACAGATCTTTGTGTGTGTGTGATTCACCAGCTGCACCAATTTCCTTTCCTATGTTCTTTTTCAGTGAGTTAAAATCTTGGTGCACAGTATATATTCTATAGTCATTGCTCTTCTACCTGAATTATATTAAGGTAGAAATTAGATAAGATCATGGGAATTAGAAGGAAAATAATTGTAGCCTGAGAGACACTCAAAGTCAAAGACCTAACACACTACCAAGCATATGGTAGGTATCCAATACAGTCTTGTTTAATATGCAATAGCAAGCATTTCATAATAAAGCATCAGATTCAGTTTTCCATTAATATATATAAAAGAATATGTCAGGCAACAGATTTAGGCGCTTTTCTTTGTTTTCTGGATAAAGCTGCAATACAAATAGAAGACAAATTTTCTTACATTATGTCTGGGTGGAGACGTATTACCCTTTTACTGAAAAGATTTAATGACCTTTAAAACTAAGTCATCCAACCATAATGCAGTGATAAGCAATCAGATCATGTCTATCTTGGAGGAATCCAATCAAAAGAATAATCAAAATTAGATAGGTCAGAAGTCAATAGGATATTTCCTAACAGGGGTGACTTATATATATATATAAAGTTGAAATTGCCTACAAAATTTTTTAAGGTTTAATGTCTCCACATTTTTTATAACCAGACACATTATTATTACCAATAACATTCACATTTCAATGTCTATTTACGACTGTTCTTTTTAGGACTAAAGTCAATTGGGATTTTTAATATCACTTAGGGAAAAGGTAGAAGCAGCAGAAAGGAATTAATTTTTTTAGAGTGCCTACAATGTGCTGGAGCCCTTGGGGCACAGTGGTTAAGACCTTGGCTGCTAACCAAAAGTCAGCAGTTTGAATCCACAAGCTGCTCCTTGGAAACCCTATGGGGCAGTTCTACTCTGTCCTATAGGGTCTCTATGAGTTGGAATCGACTCGACCACAATGGGTTTGGTTTTGTACTTTGTGCTAGGCCTTACGTTAGAAGCATTACATGTATAATCACATTTATTCCTTCTGATGTAATGACATAAATCCAACAATGAGGGAACTTAGGGCAAACATGGTAAAATTATGTATTAAGGTCAAAAAGTGAAGGTAAGATGTAAATGCAGACCTTTTTACCACATGATATACATACAATCCCACACTAGTTTAACTAGAGTTGAAAGCACATTCATTTGAATCAGTGAACAATAATGATCGAAATGTCCTAAATATTAAAAATTAGCCTTGATAAAATCTAGCAACAATTGCAATACCTCTAATAGCTGTAAAATTCTATATCTCTATGAGTTAGTCAAATCATCTAAGACAGTCAAATCTTCTAAGCTTGCTTCTCTTTGGGCTTGACACCCAATAGTTTGCAATACTGGCAATGCTAGGAAACGTTCTGTAGGTGGAATACATAGTATACTTTTGTTTAAGGATCCCCAGTCTGATCCCTCTCATTCTGTATTTTTCTTAAAGAAAAACAGAGCAAGTCAGATGATTGAATTAGCTATTTTCCACAGGTGAGAAAATATATGTTCCTATAGATATCTTCCTGGCACTCACAAGGACTATACACACATGTGCACACACACACACATATGTATGTGTGTGTGTATATGTATGCGTGTAAATGTGCATATACATATGTCTGTATATATATTTTTATGCGTTATTACCTTCTACTTATCATTGTATAGGCCTTTTGTTCGATGATATTAAATAAAAGTTCTAGCATGGATTTAAAAGAAATCTAGAGAAACATAAAAGTTCACCTCACTTTAGCCTCAAGTGATATTTCTTTTTTCTTTATCACACCTTCTTTAAAAGAGCAAGTTCGAAGAGTTTGTTTTAACTTATCACTGACCTACCTCTCAACTTAAGTGCTAATAAGCGATAAATAAAAGCTTGTAAAACAAGTGATGTGTCCTAACAGTGTAGTTACCTTATTCTTCAAGTGGCAAATCATTTCTAGAGACCTAGAGAATATTCTGAGCACTTTTGCAAGGATGGGTGTTGAGGATTCAATTTCAATTCCAAAAGTGTTCCTGAACTCCTGCTTTTTACTGAGAACACAGTTTATCAAGGAAGCATAGTCTAATGAGGATCATAACCAGATAAAAAAGGCTATAAAGATTTGGATAAAGGAAAGATAAGGCCCCACAACCCTGAAGCATGGTGCACAAAATAAACAATTTATTAAGGTCCAGAGTGAGATTCACAGGCCATTGAGTTCAGGAACAATAGCTCATTCTTTTTGTCAACAATCACCAGAGAATAGTTCCTGATTCAGAAGAGGTGTACCCTGTAGGAAACATGATGTGGGTAGAGGAAGGAGATGCTGGGTGGCAGTCATCACATCTGGTTTCACCAAGCATATGCTTGTCATAATCCTCTTCCTGATTCTCAGCAAGAGAAATGAACATGTAAGCATAAATGATTTAAAGTATTTAGGTAAATGGTGGTTTTAATCCTCCCATAAAAACCAAAACCATTTGTCCTAGAATCAATTCTGATTCATGGCAACTCCATGTGTGTCAGAGTAGAACTGTGTTACATAGCGTTTTCAATTGCTGAATTTTCAGAAGCAGATTGCCAGGTATTTCTTCTGAAGTGCCTCTTGGTTGACTCAAACTTCCAACCTTTCAGTTAGCAGCCCAGCATATTAACTCTTTGCACCACCTAGGTGCTCCAATCCTCCTATTCATTATTCTAATAAAAATATATCAGTTATTTTGATAACTTTAACCTTCCTCAAAATTAGAGAGATGGTACTATTTTAATGGTAATTAGACAGTTTTATAGTGATTAAAAATTATATTTTTACTTATTAAAAATAGATAAATCTTATACACCTGTAAAAAGTTGAATTGATAAAAGTTGTGTGATATATACATTTACAGCAAAGCCAAAAAAAATGAGTAGCTGCTGAGGATTATGTATAACCAAAAACCTCATGGGATTTGGTTTCTTGGTTTGTAAGTTTAAGGTCATGGTTTCATGGGTCATCCCACTTAATTGGCCTAATAACATCGTTAGTGCCTCTGCTCTACCTCCTAGTTCTACACATAGTGCCTAGGGTCTTAAAAGCTTGCAAGCTGCCATCCAAGGCACAAGAATTCATCTCTATCTGCTTGGAACAAAAGAGGAAGAAGGAGAGTCAGGAACAGGAGTAGGATATGGAATGTGTGGCTAATTGCCACCATGAACAACTGCCTCCTTTGCCATGAGACCGGAACTGGATGGTACTGAGCTACCATTACTGAACATTTTGATCAAACATCCCATAGGAGAATCCTGATCAAAAGGGGGAAAATGTAGACCAGAATGTCAAATTTTCATGGACTCCAGACTTCCTGGAGCCATGAAGTTTGGATGAACAACTGAAACTATTTCCCTGAGATAATCTTTAAACCTTAAACCAAAATATCCCCCAAAATCTTCTTAAAACCAAGCAATAGTTTAGCTTAACTAGTAAGAAATATCTGAGCATTATGCTCTTTTAAGAACTATCCATATGGGATCAAATTGACAACAGCAATTCCAAAGATTAGATAGGAACCTTCGGGGGCAGTGAATTTATGTTAATGGGGAGGAACAACTCAGAAAAGGAGGGTGAGAATGATTACACGACTTGGATAATGTAATTGATACCACTAAATGGCTCAAGTGGAAACTGTTGAATCGGTATATATTTTGCTGTGTATATTCTCAACAACAACAACAAAATAAATAAAATTATGTATTAAAAAAACACACGACCCTTGGGGGGAAAAAAATGAATGTACAAAGAAACTTCAACAACCCTGGAAAAAATTAAAATGAATGAATCATTCCTTAGGAAAAAAGAGAGAGAGAAAGTTTCCTTCAAAACTATCTTGGGCATAACATATACCAACAAGTTAAATAATCAGCTCTTTTAATTTATAACTAACTTCAGTGACATATCATGGGTGTGGCACTTACCTTAGTTTTGATAGAAAACCCATTTTTGTTTCTATAGTTACCATTTTTTCTTTAAAATTGTTAGAAAATATACAGGACATTGTCTTACTTCCTTCAATAAGTTAAGCCCATTGTGTCCTACATTTTCAGTCCTCTTGTGTCTCCCTTGTTTGTCCCTCAGGGATGAAGGGTCTTCAGTGTGTGTCCTGGTCACTCCTCTAACCCACTGATCTCATTCTTTTCCTTTTTTAGCCTCTTTAATCTCAATGACTACCCTTCTGATTCTTAGACTCAATTGTCTCTTAAACACATAGGTAGAAAATTCTGAGATTTTCTTCTCTAACTTGAATGCTATAATTCCATTATCAGTTCTATTTATTTCTTCAGTGCCAGGGGACTAATTTTTCCTTCTGTTCGTGGGCTCCAATCTTTCTTTAGCTATTCTTCCTATCAATACATACACATACCACTACCACCACCACCACTTGTTTACTTCTGTCTTAATCTAATTTGGGCTTCTTTTCTCTATATTCTGTAGATTTTTTCCCTGAATAACTTCATCTATTCCTATGGCATGAATGTCCACATGTATTATAATGTCCCACAACTTCATTAACAAATGATCATCTATTACCTTGATCTATAAATCCTATATTTTACATTACTAAAACTGGGCTCCTCTGTAGCCCTCCAAATTGTATTTTTCTGACATTCTTTATCTTAGCAACTGGTAACAACATCCACCTTGTCTCTCATTTCCCAAGTGAGGAAACTGAGGCAAGTATAGTTAAGTATTTTGCCCATAATCATATAGCTATTATTTAAGTCCTTGTCTGTTTACCTGTAAAGACTATGTTCTTTTCTTTATAATAGTTAACTCTTTGTCACCTATGGCCTCTAAGAACAATAATTTTGTTACTTGCAAAAACCCAGTGCCTGAAACTGGCACCTCCCTCTTATTGAGGGAAGTTGTAGGAGGAACCAGTTAAAAAAATAGTTTTTATACTTTGATGATTTGAACTTCAAGACTTACTGCTGAATCATGAATCCTACTTTATAGAAAATCATATCATTATTAGATTACATCATCAAACTTTATGCATAAGCATCATTTTAATGGCTTTTATTCAGAGAGAAAGAATTGGGCTGCAACATTGGAATTTGAAATCCAATCTTTAGTCCTTGAAATATTACTGCAATAGATAATGATGTTTATTGTTGTTGCTGTTGTGTGCCATCAAGTCGATTTCAATTCACAGTGATCCTGTATGACAAAGCAAAACTGCCCCATAGGGTTTCCTAGGCTGTAATCTTTATGGGAACAAATCACCAGGTAACAATTACTTCCAAGTAAGATTTGTTTTGTTTTGTATGGATGGAGGTTTGGTCTGTTTAGTTGGTGAGAACATCTTTTAAGAAGGCTACAGTTTTGGTCACCAAGGATAACAGCTCTGCATGAAGAAATTTTTGTCTTATGGTGATGAACGCATGTGTTTGTCCAAGCCAAAACCATTTCGTAAAGATATTGTGCCATTTCTTGTACTTACAGTAGTGCAAATTATTTATAAGACTGGTCTATCAAGGCCATAAATAACTAAAGTATTCAACTATGGAAATATGTCTCTTTCTCTCTCATTTAAGCCTCAGAACCACGCAACATTATTTTTCCCATTTTAAAGATAAGGGAACTCAAGTTCAGTTAAAGTAATATTCTCAAAAAAAAAAAAAAATAGAAAAGCTCTTAAAAAAGTTGGAAAGCGGTTTGACTATAAGATACACACAGGGACGGGTTACTTACTTGGTGAAACTTAGGTGAAATTGTGCACTACAGATTAGTAAATAAGTACAATTAAACCCATGTGTACTTTGCTTACTGTAAACTGATGCATACTGTGCTTACTGGTTAATCCGCCCCTGGAAACACATCATAATATTGGTGACTCGGTAATGTCAGCCTTGTATGCGAAGGACAGTATGATATTGCTGTCACTCTATATTGTCATATCACAGCAATAAAATTTGTTTATAGAAGTATTTTATTATTGCTCATATATCAGGGTGTGGAGCCAAAACTATATGAAGACTCCAGGGATGCTATGGATAAAGTTTCCAAATATAATGTAAAATATCTTTATGTAGGCAACAACTAAAATTGGTCTTTGAGTTGTTCTTGCTCAGTGGCCATTCAAAATGAGAAATTCATAATATCATAGGTGGTTGTCCACATCAGGGGAAAAAAAAAAAAAAACCAAACACATTAGTGTTTTGCCTTATTGGTACTCTAATAATAACACAAATTGATTCTTCTAGTGAAGATAGAGAGGCCATCACAGGCTAAGTTTTTAGTTAACAGTTTTCATTCAATGCAGTGGAATTAAATATTATAGCCCCTTTCTTTTCCATTTAATTATTTATTTCAGTAAAAAATAGATTTGAGATGTATTTTGACAATGATGTAATTTGAATACACTATGACATTTTCAAATTTCAAGAATTTAGGGAGAGAGGCTGAATGTCCTTGCAAGCTGAGGTGTGTGCTTATATTTTTTCTGTCCTTCAAATATATTTTTATTTTTAATACTTAAATGTGATTAGCAGTGAGTACACAGTTCACTCTAATCATGGGTGATCAAGACAGTGAAGTTTAAAAATCAGATACTGTGCATGAGGTAGCTCCTTCCAGCAGCATCGTGCTATGCTTGTACAATAAAAATACAGGTCTTTTGATGTGACTAGTGCAGGCCTCCAACTAAGAGCAGCTAACTTAACAAGAAGCTAGCAAATTCTTTAAAAAAGAAGCATCAGTGTTTGGATATCTCCTGCTGTGTTAAAAATTTTTGCTACAGTAATTAGCAGCAGGTTTTTCCATCTTCACAAGATAGGCAGAAGAAAGGAGCCTCGAGAAAGGAAAATGGAAAGAAAGCAACAATTAAATGGTAACAATTGAGCAGAGGACATGCTGTTTGATCAATGGTCAAATTGTCATAAATACATTTTATGGTATGATATCACTGCTTTGTACAGTGAAACATTAGATATTAAATCCATAAGGTATTCATGAATTTGAAAATAACGTCTCAGCTCTGGGATTTTTAAGTTTAAAAAAAGATAAGGACAATTAGGCAAACATTAATTTACTGCTAAACATTAGAAAGAATATATTTGTTTACTTGATGATTTTAAATACAGTTTCTGACTTCTGTTCAAATCATGGGTTTAGCTATTGACAATCGTTAAATACGCAATCTAGAGTGCTCATTTTTAAAGATATGTATCACAAATCACTACTTTGAAATCTTAAAAAGCTTTTAAACAGCTATTTTAAGAAGCAACTTTATATATTAAATTGAAGGGTTTTGGTCTTAAATGTATATTATTGTAAATTAACAAAGTGTTAAAATGCTAAATTATTAAATACATTTTAATATATATCTTCTGTAAATTCTTAAAATGAATATTTAATAAAATCTTCCAGATTTGTAAGAACTTGTTTCTTGTTTTGAGCAAGACCAACATTTTACAGCTGAAATAATCGTTGGTCTGACATAAAACAGAAGTTCATCCATCTATCCACATCTCACTTTATATGAAACTTCTCTAAAAAGAGAATTTAATGTCTGAGATGTTACTGTGTATACACTACTGCTCAGAATAACGGTACCTGGAGTAACCATATGTGATAAAAGATAACAGAATTTTTTTTTTTTTTTTTAGTTCATAGACCAGGCCACACATCCCAGGTTGAGCCCCTATCTTGGCAACACCTACATTTAATACCGGGATGAGTAATTCACATCACCCACGTTAGCCCCAAATGGTGAACTTCTTTCTTTCTCAACAAAAAGGACACACACACACACACACACACACACACACACACACACACACACACAAGTGGGTTTTTTTTGAGAAATGAAATTCTTTCTGCAAATATTTTCATCAGCACTAAAACTGTTACGCATAGTTCCTTTTCAATTTTTGAGCAGGAGATTTCATTCTTCTCTAATTCTGCTCAGGACCCACTTCAGTAATACTTTCTGCCTTAGATTAATTACCCTGATCTAATTCATTTAGTGGAGGACAGCTGTGGTACGTGGGTTGCCCACTGATGTATTGTGTTAAATGACGCCCATCTGTCATTGCAGCATATCAGCGTGGATTCAGTGTCATTCACTTCATTGGTTCTGCTGAGATGTGAAGTACAGCTACAATGTTTACTACTGTTGTTAATTTAATATCTACACCTTTAATAACCTGACTGCTGTCACTGGCTGAACAATGATACATGATGGCCAGTGGAAGAACTAGATAGAGAGCATTAACTTGACAGCACCACAGACCCTCTGGTACAGTTAATTAGAACACTTCTGGGCAAAGTTGCTATTGGAGGCCCTGTAAGGCATTCTCCTAGAGAAATGGTTTACTGAGAAACAAAGGTAAAAGGAACTGTGTTAATAGCATTTCAGACAAATTTAATAATTCATTCTCTTGAAACAGAAAAACTGTTTTTAGTACTAAGGTTATCTTTCAGAGTTCATTGTGATTTTTTCTTTTCTTTACATTGTTTATTTCTTACTTTACTTTCACTCCACAATTATGAAATATATGTCTTTTCTTGTGAGCTGACTGATGCAAATGTAATACACCAAATCTAGTATCTTGGGTTTAAGATTTTACCTTCTTGGTTAATTTGCCTTAACCTGAAATTTATTTGGAATATTACAAAAATTCCAAAGAAAACATGTTATGTATAATATGTGGTTTCTTTTTTAAAAAACTAAATTTAAATATTCACATATTATTATGATACGTATGTATGATTGCACACATAAAATATGGTAATAAATTAAAAATGTGTACCATGCATGTTTATGTCCTGTATCTATTAAAATATGGTCTTATGAAATATAGAAAATTGCATAAAATATATGAAAATGGGCAATTTTTTTATTTTAATGCTTCTTAAAAAGCTAACCAGATGCAACACTGGAAGTGCTCACTAGTCTGTGCCAAGAAATTGGAAGATAGCTATGTAACCAGCCAACTAGAAGAGATCCATATCTGTGCCTATTCCAAATAAAGCTGATCCAACAGAATGCAGAAATTATCAAACAATATCATTAATATCACATGCAAGTAAAATTATGCTGAATTTATTTCAAAAATAATTGCAGCAATACATCAGCAGGGAACTATCAGAAATTCAAGCCGTATTCAGAAGAGGACGTAGAACAAGGGATATCATTGCTGATGCCAGATGGATTTTGGCTGAAAGCAGTGAATACCAGAAAGATATTTACCTGTGTTTTATTGACTATGAAAAGGCATTTGGCTGTATGGATCATAACAAATTATGGATAACATTGCAAAGGATGAGAATTTTAGAACAATTAATTGTGCTCATGAGGAACCTGTACATAGACCAAGAAACAGTTGTTCTAACAGAACAAGGGGTTACTTCATGGTTTAAAATCAGGAAAGGTGTGCATCAGGGTTGTATTCTTTCACATACTTATTCAGTCTGGATGCTGGGCAAATAATCTGAGAAAATGGACTATATGAAGAACATAGCATCAGTATTAGAGGAAGGCTCATTAACAACCTGTGATATTCAGATGACACAAATTGCTTGCTGGAAGTGAAGAGTACTTGAAGCACTAACTGATGAAGATCAAAGACTACAGCCTTCAGTATGGATAACACAGTAACATAAAGAAAACAAAAATCCTCACAACTGGATCAATAAGCAACGTCATGATAAACGAAGAAAATATTGAAGTTGTCAAGGATTTCATTTTACTTAGTTCCACAATTGAAGCAGCAGTCAAGAAATCAAATGACAGAGGTCGGGGGCAAGATGGCGCTCTAGGCAGAAACACCACGCCGTCCCTCCACAGCAAAGATCCGAAAAACTAAGCCTAACAGAGAATCAACAATCCTGAAACCCTAGAACACCAAATGAAGAGATAAAGAACTCAGCCAAACACCAAACGGAGTGAGAATACTAAAAGAGAACGGAGAGCGAGGAGAGACTCAGGCAGAGATTCCTTACCAGCTAACGCAGCGCGGATCCACCATCTTGGATTCCTATCGGAGACCAGCAAACGGGAGAGCAGCCTTGCAGAGCATCTGGTCGGAGACAGAACGACCGGTAAACTGCGGTGCGCGCTCTCCCACCACCCACCCCTCTCCACCTCAGCTGGGGATCCCCTGCTTTCCGTGGCCAGGGTCTCTGGGCTGGGGGGTGCTGGTGCTTGGATTCCGCGCGCCTGGGCTGGCGGCTTTCTGAGAGCCATTTGCTGGCAGCTAGCGAACCTTTCTCTGCCGCCTCCCCCTCCTTTTGCCTGGGTGCCTGGTTCCGAGTGCCGTCTCTGCTCTCTCCTGCGGGGCTGTAGGGCTGCGTGCGGGCGTGTGGCTGTTTCTAGGTCTGGGCCCCCGCGTGGGTGGGATCCCGGGGCCTTTGTTCGTTCGCCCCTCTGCTTTCCGTGGCCGGAGTCCCTGAGCAGGGGGGCGCCGGTGCTTGGATTCCGCACGCCCGGGCTGGAGGCTTTCTGGGAGCCGTTTGCTGGGACCTAGCGAACCTTTTTCTTCCGCCTCCCCCTCCTTTTGCCTGGGTGCCTGGTTCCGAGTGCTGTCTCTGCTCTCTCCTGCGGGGCTGTAGGGCTGCGTGCGGGCGTGTGGCTGTTTCTAGGTCTGGGCCCCCGCGTGGGTGGGATCCCGGGGCCTTTGTTTGTTCGCCCCTCTGCTTTCCGTGGCCGGAGTCCCTGAGCAGGGGGGCACCGGTGCTAGGATTCCGCGCGCCCGGGCTGGAGGCTTTCTGGGAGCCATTTGCTGGCACCTAGCGAACCTTTTTCTGCCGCCTCCCCCTCCTTTTGCCTGGGTGCCTGGTTCCGAGGGCCGTCTCTGCTCTCTCCTGCGGGGCTGTAGGGCTGCGTTCAGGCGTGTGGCTGTTTCTAGGTCTGGGCTCCCGCGCGGGTGGGATCCTGGGGCCTTTGTTCGTTGGCCCCTCTACTTCCCGTGGCCACGGTCACTTAACCCCGAGACTACCGGCTTCTTGGAATTCGCGCCCCTGAGTGGGGGCTCTCTGGGTCCCATTTGTAGGCACTGACTGCTGGTGTTGCCCTTTTTTTTTTTTTCTCTCAATTTTATTTTTCTTCCTTTTTTGATTAGTTTTGTCATCTTTTACCTCTTTTTTTCTTTTGTCTTTCTTCATTGCTTAATTTCTTGTCTCTCTATCTCTTCCTTCTCTTTCTGATCCCTGAATTCCAGGCGATGTATGCCTCTGTACCTTCTGGCCAGGCTGAGCTGTGAAAATTGAGACCGACTCCCCCAGACCTCATAGCTGCATCGGTGGGATCCCTGGGAATTTTGCAGTTCTTTAACTTTTCTGATTTTTATTTGGTCATTCTTTCCTTTTCTTTCTCTTCCCCCTTCTGGTTTCCTCCATCCCATAGTCTCTCATCTGTACATTCCAACGACAAGCTCCCCTAGCATTCTTTTATGTTTGTACACTTTTTGCTCCTCCTCCTCTCTCCTCTCTCCCATATCCAGCTTAGCTTCACACATAACCATCTTCCCGCTGCACCCTACCTACCTGCACTGTGCACTAGACATCACATCACCAAGCGGTGCAGGCACGCCCTATTGGAACCTGCCCAGCACTGACTACCGACAGTCCTGGTGGCTGCGGTGAGTGCCACAAGCAACCCATCCCAGTGGCTCCTCCTCAACTAGATCTGCCCAGCTGTACCACAAGAACGAAAAAAAAAAAAATCTACAATCAATAAACGAGAGAAATATCTACTGAATGCCCCGAAAACAGCAAACAATATCAAAACATTTACAAAAACAAGACAAGATGGCTCCAATAGGCGTCCAAATTAAAACACCAGATAACTCTCCTGTGGAAGAAAATGCACTAGAAGTACCTGATACGGAACTCAAATCACTAATACTCGGAATTTTCCAAGAACTGAGGCAAAAAGCTGACAAACATGAGGAAAAAAGAGACAAATTTATGGAAAATACAGACAAAAAATTGGAAGAATTCAGGAAGATGATGCAAGAACAAAATGCCAAAATAAATTCACAACTCGAAATTATACAAAAACAGCAATTAGAAATCCAAAAGATAAACAACAAGATTTCAGAAATGGACGGTGTCATAGAAGGGCTGAGAAGTAGATTTGAAACCATGGAAGACAGGATCAGTGGAACTGAAGACAAACACTTGGATACAACTCTGTTTCAGGAAAACTCAGAAAAAAGAACAAAGAAAAATGAAGAGACCCTGAGAGTTATGTGGGACACAATTAAAAGCACAAACTTACGAGTGATTGGCATACCAGAACAGGGGGAGAAAACAGAAAACACAGAGAGGATCATTGAGGAACTGCTGACAGAAAACTTTCCCAATATCATGAAAGATGAAAAGCTGGTCATCCAAGAAGCTCAACGAACCCCATATAGAAGAGACCCCAAAAGAAAATCACCAAGACATATCATATTCACACTCGCTAAAACTAAAGACAAACAAAGAATCCTGAGAGCAGCTCATGAAAAACAAGAAGTCACATACAGAGGAGAAACAATAAGACTAAGCTCAGATTATTCAGCAGAAACCATGCAGGCAAGAAGGCAATGGGATGACATATATAAAATCTTGAAAGAAAAAAATTGTCAGCCAAGAATAATATATCCTGCAAAACTCTCATTCAGATTTGATGGTGAAATTAGGTCATTTCCAGATAAACAGAAACTAAAGGAATATGCAAAAGTCAAACCAAACTTACAAGAATTATTAAAGGGAGTTCTTCGATCTGAGGACAAACAGCTTAAGCCCTCAGGCAGGACCTAGGACCTAGGACGCAGGTTAACATGAACCAGATACCATTCTAGGAACTGAACTACAGAGGACTTTCCAAAAACAAAAGATATACAACAGGGAATCAGAGAAATCAATCAAAGGATGACAACAACATCAAAACAATGAAAGAGGGAACAAACGGCATAGGTATAGAACCTTCTAAAGGAGAAGAAGGCAAGGCGATACCAAGTAACGGTAGACTGCTTCAAAATTATAAAGATAAGGGTAAAATTCATGGTAACCACAAAAAAAGTTAACAAACCAACTCATAAAAATAAAGACGAAAAACATAAAGTCTCAACAAAACCAAAACCTACAAAAACAAAAGAAATGAACACAAAATCCACAAACAAAAGGAACTCAGCACAAGAGAGTAAGAAGAACAAAGAAAACTTCAGCATCACAAAAAAAAGCACTACAAAATGACAGCAACAAATTCACATCTATCAATAATTACACTGAACGTAAATGGACTCAATGCACCCATAAAGCGACGGAGAGTGGCAGAATGGATAAGAAAACAGGATCCATCTATTTGCTGTCTACAAGAGACACATCTTAGAAACAAAGATGTGAATTTATTAAAAATCAAAGGTTGGAAAAAAATATATCAAGCTAACAACTACCAAAAAAGAGCAGGAGTGGCAATTCTAATCTCAGATAAAATAGACTTTAAAACAAAATCTACCATAAAAGACAAAGAAGGACACTATATAATGATTAAGGGGATGATCCATCATGAAGACATAACCATAATAAATATCTATGCACCCAATGACAGGGCTCCAAAATACATAAAAAAAACTCTAATAGCACTGAAAAGAGAAATTGACAGTTCCACAATAATAGTAGGAGACTTCAACACACCACTCTCAGTAAAGGACAGAACAACTAAAAAGAAACTCAGCAAAGATACAGAAGACCTAAAGGACACAATCAGCCAACTGGACCTCATAGACATATATAGAACAATCCATCCAACCGCTGCAAAGTACACATTCTTTTCCAATGCACATGGAACGTTCTCCAGAATAGACCACATCTTAGGCCACAGAGCAATCCTCAACAAGATCCAAAATGCTGAGATAATTCACAGTATCTTCTCTGACCACAATGCCATCAAGGTAGAAATTAACACTAGAAAGAGCAAGGAAAAAAAATCAAACACATGGAAACTGAATAATAATCTGCTTACACATCAATGGGTAATAGAAGAAATCAGAGATGGAATTAAAAAATTCCTAGAATCAAATGAAAATGAAAACACATCATACCAAAACCTTTGGGACACAGCAAAGGCAGTCCTCAGAGGACAATTTATAGCAATAGATGCACATATCAAAAAAGAAGAAAGGGACAAAATCAAAACATTAACTACAGAACTCAAACAAATAGAAAGAGAACAACAAAAAAAGCCTACAACCACCGGAAGAAAGGAAATAGTAAAGATCAGAGCAGAAATCAATGAAATAGAGAACAGAAAAACAATAGAAAGAATCAACAAAACCAAAAGTTGGTTCTTTGAAAGAATCAACAAAATCGACAAACCACTGGCCAGACTGACAAAAGAAAAACAGCAGAGGGCACAAATAACCCAAATAAGAAATGAAATGGGGGACATTACAACAGACCCAACTGAAATAAAAAGGATTATAACAGAATATTATGAAAAACTATATTCCAACAAATTTGAAAACCTAGAGGAAATGGATAAATTTCTAGAAACATACGGCCTACCCAAACTACAACAAAGTGATATTGAAAATCTGAACAGACCCATAACAAGAGAAGAGATTGAAAAGGTAATAAAAAAACTCCCAACCAAAAAAAGCCCTGGCCCAGATGGCTTCACTGGAGAATTCTACAAAACATTTACAGAAGAGCTCGTACCAGTTCTACTCAAGTTATTTCAGAGCATAGAAGAGGAAGCAACACTTCCAAATTCATTCTATGAAGCCAGCATAACGCTGATACCAAAACCAGGCAAAGACATCACAAAAAAAGAAAATTACAGACCAATATCTCTCATGAATATAGATGCAAAAATTCTGAACAAAATTCTAGCCAATAGAATTCAGTATCATATCAAAAAAATAATACACCACGACCAAGTAGGATTCATACCAGGTATGCAAGGATGGTTTAACATTAGAAAATCTATCAACGTAATCCACCACATAAATAAAAGGAAAGAAAAAAATCACATGATTATCTCAATTGATGCAGAAAAGGCATTTGACAAAGTCCAACACCCATTCCTGATAAAAGCTCTCAATAAAATAGGTATACAAGGGAAATTTCTCAACATAATAAAGGGCATCTATGCAAAACCAACAGCCAACATCATTCTTAATGGAGAAAGGCTGAAAACATTCCCCCTGAAAACAGGAACAAGACAAGGATGCCCTTTATCACCACTCCTATTTAACATTGTGCTGGAAGTTCTAGCTAGAGCAGTAAGGCAAGAGAAAGAAATAAAGGGCATCCAAATTGGTAATGAAGAAGTTAAACTCTCCCTGTTTGCAGATGATATGATACTATACATAGAAAACCCTAAAGACTCCACGAGAAATTTACTGGAAGTAATAGAAAGATTCAGCAGAGTAGCAGGATACAAGATAAACATTCAAAAATCAGTTGGATTCCTATACACCGGTAAAGAGAACGATGAAAAGGAGATCAGGAAATCAATACCATTTTCAATAGCCCCTAAAACGATAAAATACTTAGGAATAAATCTGACCAGGAATATAAAAGACCTATACAAAGAAAACTACAAAACACTGCTGCATGAAACCCAAAGGGATCTACATAAATGGAAAAACATACCATGCTCATGGATAGGCAGACTCAACATTGTGAAAATGGCAATTCTACCTAAAGCAATCTACAAATACAATGCAATTCCGATACAAATACCAACAACATTCTCCAAAGAGATGGAAAAACTAATTATTAACTTTATATGGAAAGGGAAGAAACCTCGAATAAGTAAAGCACTACTGAAGAAGAAGAATAAAGTTGGAGGACTCACACTACCTGACTTGAGAACCTACTATACAGCTACAGTACTCAAAACAGCCTGGTACTGGTACAACAACAGAGACATTGACCAATGGAACAGAATTGAGAACTCAGATGTAAATCCATCCACCTACGGTCACCTGATTTTTGACAAGGGCCCAAAATACATCAAATGGGGAAAAGACAGTCTTTTTAACAAATGGTGCTGGCAAAACTGGATATCCATTTGTAGAAAAATGAAACAGGACCCATACCTCACACCATATACAAAAACTACTTCAAAATGGATCAAAGACCTGAATATAAAGCCTCAAACTATAAAATTCATAGAAGAAAAAATAGGACCAACACTTCAGGCCTTAATACATGGCATTAACAGGATACAAACCATAAACATCAACACAAAAAACCCAACAGATAAACTAGATAATTGGGATCTTCTAAAAATCAAACATCTATGCTCTTCAAAAGATTTCACCAAAAGAGTTAAAAGAGAACCTACAGACTGGGAAAAAATTTTTGGACAGTACAAGTCAGACAAAGGTCTAATCTCCATAATCTACAAGAAAATCCAACACCTCTACAACAAAAAGACAACCAATCCTATCAAAAAATGGGCAAAGGAAATGAACAGACACTTCACCAAGGAAGACATTCAAATGGCCAACAGACACATGAGGAAATGCTCGCGATCACTAGCCATTAGAGAAATGCAAATTAAAACCACAATGAGATACCATCTCACCCCGGCATTACTGGCACGAATCAAAAACACTGGAAATAACAAATGTTGGAGGGGCTGCGGGGAGACGGGAACTCTTATACACTGCTGGTGGGAATGCAAAATGATACAGCCATTTTGGAAGATGATATGGCGTTTCCTCAGAAAGCTAGAAATAGACGTACCATTCGATCCAGCAATCCCACTCCTAGGAATATATCCTAGAGAAATAAGAGTCATCACTCGAATAGACATATGCACACCTATGTTCATGGCAGCATTATTCACAATAGCAAAACGATGGAAACAACCTCGATGTCCATCAACAGACGAATGGATACACAAACTATGGTACATACACACAATGGAGTACTATGCAACGAGAAAGAACAATGAATCGGTGAACCATCTCATAACATGGATGAAACTGGAGGACATCATGCTGAGTGAAATAAGTCAATCACAAAAGGACAAATATTGTATGAGACCTCTATTGTAAAAACCCCTGAAAAAATTCACATGCAAAATGTAACAATCCTTGTTGGTTACCAGGGATGGGAGGGGGGGGGATACTAAATAGGTAATAGGTAAGTGGTAACTTGGGTGAGAGATGAGATAGTACATAGTACAGCGGAAACTAACACAACCTGCACAAGGAAAGGTCATGAAGGCCCTATAGACACATCCAAACCCCCCGAGGGACTGAGTTGTTGGATGGAGGGCTCTGGGGACCATGATCTCGGGGAACATCTAGCTCAATTGGCATGACACTACTTATAAAGATAATGCTCTACATTCTACCTTGGTGAGTAGTGTCTGGGGTCTTAAAAGCCTATGAGCGGCCATCTAAGATACTCCACTGATCTCATCCCTTCGGGAACAAGGGAGAATGAAGAGAACAGGATACAAGGAAAAGATTAGTCCGAAGGACTAATGGTCCACAGCTACCAAGGCCTCCACGGGACTGAGCCCAGTACAGCTGGATGGTGCCCGGCTACCACCAATGACTCCTTTGACCAGGATCACAACAGAGGGTTCTGGGCAGAGCTGGAGCAGGATGTAGAGCATAATTTTAACTCCCAAAAAAAAAAAAAAAAAGAAGACCAGATATACTGGCCTAAAGAATACTAGAGAAACCTCGAGAGTGTGGCCCCCAGACACCCTTTCAGCTCAGAGGGGAAGTTACCTTCAAGGTTCGATGTTAAGCCTGGAAATGGACACCCCAGTAAAACTAAATGGGACTAACGATGTACAGGAGTCCGGTGACAAGGGCCAGAAGGCAGAGGGAGAGTAGGAAACTGATGATAAGGAACACAAATTGAATAAGGACACTGTCGATGTATTGTGAGATTGTTGACCACTGCTATAGGGCAACATTTGTAGTAACTATTAAATGGGAGGCTGTTTTGTCCTGTAAGCCTTCATCTTGGGCGAGAATGGCAGCACAATTGGAGGAGCATAGTCAATATCACTTAAATGTGTAAGTAAAAAGTTTTGAAATGGTGTTTAAATAAAATAAAAATAAATAAATAAACAAACAAAGGAGACTAAAGAGGTACAATAATCCACTGACAAGGTCCAGAAGACAGAAGGGGACAAGGAAGCCCCCTGGTGATAGGGAACACAAGGTGGAGTAAGGATATTCTTGATGTGCTGTGAGATTGTTAACCATTGTCATAGGGCAACGTGTAGTAACTGTTAAATGAAAAACTATTTTGTTCTGTAAGCCTTCATCTTAAGTGAGAATAACAGCACAGTTGGAAGAGCGTAGTCAATGTCACTGAACTGTGAATGTAGAAAATTTTGAAACGGTGTATCTTTGGCCATCTGTAATTTTCATCAAAAAAAAAGGTTGAGAATTTAGAGGCTTAATACGTTGTGGGGTTGTTAACCAATGTCAAAAAAAACAACATGTGTACTACTATCTCATGAGAAACTATTTGCTCTGTAAGCTTTCACCTGAAGTACAATAAAATATATATTAAAAAAAATAATAATAAAAAAAATAAAAAAAAAAATAATAATAAAAAAAAAAAAAAAAAAAAGAAATCAAATGACACACTTCACTGGGCAAATCTGCTATAAAAGACCTCTTTAAAGTGTTATAAAGTAAAGATATCTCCTTAAGGACTAAGGTGCGTCTTACCCAAGCCATGGTATTTTCAATTGCCTCATAAGCATGTGAAAGCTGGACAATGAATAAGAAAAACCAAAGAAAAATTGATGCCTTTGAATTATGGTGTTGACAAAGAATATTGGCTATACCATGGACTTCCAGAGAATGAACAAATCTAGCTTGGAAGAATTACAGCCAGAATGCTCCTTAGAAGTGAGGATATTGAGACTTCATCTCATGTATTTTGGGCATGTTATCATGAGGGATCAATCCCTGGAAAAGGACATCATGCTTGGCAAAACATAGGGTCAGCAAAAAGAAGACCCTCAATGAGATGGATTGACGCAGGGGCTGCAGAAACGGGCTCAACAATAGCAAGATTGTGGGGATGGCGCAGGAGGAGACAATGTTTTGTTCTGTTGTACATAGGGTCAGTCTGAGTCAAAACCTACTTGACGGCACCTAGCAACAACAAAAAGCTAACGGAAATGTAAGTTGATTTTTTAATTTCCCTTTAGCTCTATTTTTAATACTTTTCTGTTTATTTTCCCTATTGATTTACATTACTTCAGATTTAATGAACCTTTTGAAAATCTCAATCTCTTCTCCAAATTTTCCTCTACTTCCTTTCTTTGGATGGAATTTGCTTGCCTCCAAACAGAGTGCTTTAGTTTCATGGTTTTCATTCTCCAAAATATATACGAATATATACAAATATGTGTTGTCTTAGGCTGGGTTCTCTAGAGGAGAAAAACCAGTGAAACATATAAATAAGTATGTATAGAAAGATTTATTTCAAGGAAATAGCTCACACAGTTGTGGAGCCTAGAAAGTCACATATCCGTGGGTCAGGTGTTAGGCTGGAGGCTTGTCCTGAATCAGATGGTTTTGGGAGCTGGCAAGCCCTGAAATCTGCAGGTTAGGCAGCAGGCTGCTGGCTCACAACCCAATAACCAGAGGTCAGAGGGTGATGGGTCTGATGCAGAACCTAGAAAGAGTGAGCTTTTCCAGAACATCCATATGTATTGGATTCAGGCCACATTCCCAAGTAAACTCCCCTTTCAACTGCTTGGCGGCTCACATCAGATCACAAAATGGAGGATGATTACATAATATCTGCCAAACCACTGAGAATCATGACCTACCTAGTTTGACACACAACCTTAACCATCACATATGTATATCCTTATACATATAGTTGAGAGATGGAGTCAGTCCCTCAGTAATACTCAAGTTCTGCCCATATGTAATTATTCTTCTATCCTTGTTTATGTATTGATTTCTCTTTTAAAGCTTATTCCATTTGAATCAATTTTCTTCTACTCCTCTTCATTTTGTAATTTTATGCCAGATAAGAAAAGAAAGTCCTTTTTTTTTTTCTCCTGTAACTGAATATAATGTCTTATCTGCAACATTTCTAAAACGATAGCACCATTTACATAGCAAGTATAAATTAAGACAAGCAAAGTAATGTGTGGCTTCGAATTAGTAACAGTGATGCTTTAATATCCGATTTTCATTGACCTGTGAGAACTAACCTAAGCTTGATCTAAACACTTACAGATTAAGAAATTCTAGAAGAAGAAAAAAAGCTCAGTTACAAACTTGTAAAAGTTAATGAGTGATAAACTCATTTCTTTTTAATCAGAAACTCCTGCTAATTTTTACCTATCTTACTTATCTAGTGCTGCTATAACAGAATTACCACAAGTGAGTGGTTTTAACAAACATAAATTTGTTTTCTCACAGTTTAGGAGGCTAGAAGTCCAAATTCAGGGTGCCAGCTCTAGGGGAAGGCTTTTCTCTCTGCGAGGAGAAAGTTCCTTGTCTCTTTAAGCTTCTGCTCCTTGGAGATCTTCATGTGGACTGGCATCTCTGTTTCCCCATCTCTGCTTGCTAGCTTGCCTTTAATCTCTTTTATATCTCAAAAGAGATTGACTCAAGATGCACAATACATTAATCCTGTGTTATTAACATAACAAAGACAACTGTTCATAAATGGGATAAAAAACACAGACAAAAGGTTAGGATTTACAACACTTATTTTGGTGGGACACAGTTCAGTCCATAACATTCCACCCTTTGGCCCTCAAGAATCTTTGTCTTTCCCACATGCAAAACACATTAACCCCATTATATCATCCCAAAAGTCTAAATCAACTTCAAGTCCAAAATCTCATCTTCTGAATCATCTAAATCAAGTAGGGGTGAGACGTTAGGCATCCTGGGGCAAAATTCCTCTTCATCAGTGAACTTGTGAAATCTAGATTACAAGTTACCTGTTTCCAAAGTACAATGGTGGAACAGGCCCAAGGTAGACATTTCCATTACAAATGGGAGAAATTGTAGGGAAAGAAGAAATAACAGGCACCAGGTCCAAAACCCAGGAGAAAAATTTACAATCGCTTTCAAGGCTTTAAATAATCTTCTGTTCTCTGAGACCATCTACTCAGTGGCCCTGCCCTCCAGACTCTGGATGTTGCCCAAGTTCTCTGGATTCTGGTGGAGGTTACTTGGTCCTGGGCTTCAGCTTCACCTTCCAGGTCCTCTGGGATGGCAATTCTGCTCCCACCACTTCAGGGTGGTCCCATTCTCCTATCCAGCTGAGTGGCTACCCCACACCCTCGGCCCTGGCAGTTCCCTTTTTTCTGTCCCTTGAGCGTGGCAGCCCCACCACCTCAGCTTTGGATGTTGGCACTATCCCGTTGGCACACTTTTAATGGCAGCTCCACACTCCAGAACCAAGTTGGTGAAGATCCAACTCTTGGAAACCTAGGAAGCGGTGGCCCCAAACTTTGAGATCCAAGAAACCATTACCTTATCCTTTGAGACTGAGAAGGCCCTGCTTCCTGTGCTCTTTCCAACAGATCTGCTGATCTCCGACCTGCTCAAGGGATGGTCTTTTTCTTTTCTTGGAGGACAACAGATATAGCTCCTTTGGCCTGATTCAGTGCCTATAGAATTCCAAGAGGTAGACAACTTCTTTCCTTTCATTCTTGGTCCACTTCAGTGGTAGCTGGTCAGATCCATCAGTCACAGGCTTAATCTCTTTAACAAAAGATTGTGTAGCTATGATCTTGGTGAACATTCTAGGACACGTGTCCTTAGTTTGTACAGCAGGATTTTACAAATCTGTAAGTTCTGTTTTCATTTTTCGCAGTTCATTTTTAAGTCCATCTCTTTCCTCTGGCATTTTTCTATCAACTACAAGGAGAAGACACATGGCCCCTTTAAAAAATTTTGCTTAGAAATCTCATTAGCCTAATATCCAAGTTCATCACTTACAAGTTCTACCTTCCAAGAAACATTTGATCATATTTCAGACAAGTTCTTTGTCACTGCATTAAAAAGCATCACCCTTGCTCTATTGTCCAATCACATGTTCATCATTTTGTTTTAAAGCTGCACTAGAAGCACATTTGAAGTTCATAATTATAGCAACATTCTGTTGCTGGCTCCATTCTCTAAGATGATAGAGACTTTCTCTATAGCTCTCCTCACTTCCTTTTGAACACTCACCAGAATTGCCTTTGATGTCCATAATTCTACCAAAAGTCTCACCAAGACAATCTAGGCTTTTACTATTAGGCACCTTAAAACTCTTCCAGCCTCTCTTGATTACCCAATTCCAAAATGGCTTCCACATTTTAGGTATCTGTTAGAGCAGCACCCCATTCATCCAGTACCAAATCCTGTCTTAGTTATCTAGAGCTTCTATAGCAGAATTACCAGTGGGTGGCTTTAACAAACATAACTCTTCTTTTCCTCACAGTCCAGAAGGCTATAAGTCCAAATCCAGGGTGCTGGCTCTAGGGAAAGGCTTTCTTTCTCTGGAAGAAGGTCCATGTCTATTTCAGCTTCTGCTCCTAGGCAATGATGTGGGTTAGCATCTCTTCTTGCTAGCTCTCATTTAATTTCTTTTATATCTCAAAAGAGATTGAGATGCACAGTACATTAGCTCTGTTTCATTAACATAACAAAGACAATCCATTTTCAATTTAAATTATAACAACTGGCATATAGGTTAGGATTTACAACACATGATTTGGAGGACATAGTTCAATTCATAACATTACCTAAGCTCAAAGATAATAAAAGTTCATCTGTTTGTACTCTGTATCTCTTAATATCTCATGACCCCAATGAAAGCTAGTAAAAAAAAAAAAATTTTATCTTTCAGATTTCTGTATCTAATAGAATGTCTGTTCACGGATCAAGGAATTCTGCAGTTATGCACTATAGACAAGTGGGTAGATTTACTTTATTGAACTCTAGGATTTTAAATGATTTTCTTTAGAACCAAAAAGTAAGAAGGGATAATGAAACAAAATTAGGGATGTCAGAGAAGCCTATGTGAAACCAAACAAACTGCTACTAGGGCTAAAAAACCAGTGTACATCCATGTGAAACATTTGCCATTTTGAACATGAGAAATATTATGCACTAAATTTTTTCATGAAAATTGAATTTAAAAAATATATATGTTGCAATTTCTATATTCTACCTTGATGAGTAGTGCCTGGGGTCTTAAAAGCCCGTGAGCAGCCATCTAAGATACTCCACTGGTCTCAATCCTTTGGGATCAAGGGAGAATGAAGAGAATAGGATACAAGGAAAAGATTAGTCCAAAGGACTAATGGACCACAGCTACCAAGGCCTCCACCAGACTGAGTCCAGTACAGCTAGATGGTGCCCAGATACCACCAATGACTGCTCTGACCGGGATTGCAACAGAGAATCCTGGACAGAGCTGGAGAAGGATGTAGAACAAAATTCTAACTCACAAAAAAAGACCAGATTTACTGGCCTGACAGAAACTGGAGAAACCCTGAGAGTATGGCCCCTGGACACCCTTTTAGTGCAGTGGAGAAGTCACTCCTGAGGTTCACTGTTAAGCCAGGGATTGGACAGCCCCATAAAACAAAACGGGACTAATGAGGCACAGCAGTCCAGGGACAAGGACTAGAAGGCAAGAGAGGACAGGAAAGCTGGTGATAGGGAACCCAAGGTTGAGAAAGGATGGTGTTGACATGTCCTGGGGTTGTTAACTATTGTCATAGGGCAATATGTGTACTAACTGTTAAATGAGAAACTATACTGTAAGCCTTCATCAAAAGTACAAAAAAAAAAAAAGTGTTATCTATGTGAGATCAAATGGACAACAGCACCTCAAAAGGTTTGATGGGAAGATTAAGGGACAGTGAGTTGAAGATAATGGTGATGGAATAATTTGGAAAAGGATAGTGAGAATAGCAGCACAACTGAATGTAACTGATGTCACTGAATTGTACATGTAGAAATTTTGAAATGGTATATCTTTGGCTATGTATATTTTTAACAAAAGAAAAAAAAAGGTCCTCCAAGGTTGAGAAGGGAGAGTGTTGACAGGTCGTGGGGTTGTTAAACAATGTGATAAAACAATATGTGTACTGACTGTTTAATGAGAAACTATTTGTTCTGTAAACTTTCATCTAAAGTACAATAAAAAAATTTAAAAAAAATCATATGTGTTGGAGTCAAAGCAAACATGGCCCTATAGACGGAAGCACCATGCCATCCCTCTGCAGCAGAGACCCAAAAGACTAAGTAAAACATATACATACATCAATACTGAAACCTTAAGTATCAAATGAAAGGATAAAGAACTCAGTTAAGCACTGAATGGAAGAAGAAAGTAATAGAGAACAAGGAGAGCTATAGAGTGGAGGCCCCCCTCCAGCTAATGCAGCATGGATTTGCCATCTTGGACCATTGCCACCAAGGACACTGGACAGGGAGTAGGAAAAGGCAACTTCACAAAGCTCCCAACAGGAGTTGGAGCACCACTCCACCCATCACATCCTCTCCATTCCCTCCTGCCTATCTGCACCGTGCAATGTGCACTGTGATCCCAAGAGGCACCGATACAAACCCTCGAACCCCTGGACCCTGTCCCGTGATGCCCCCACTGGCCTGTTTCTACTGCAAATTACCTGTCTCCACTTCTCCCCCCACCACCGCTGAACCTGCCCTGCTACACCATACTTAAGTGACCAGCCCTACTCACCTGGACAAGGTGGTGAGAAGTACCGTGACCCAGAAGAGCAAGCAACAAAACACACTTAGCCCACCCACACAGATATAACCAAATAAAACAAAAAAAGATGAAACAAACAAACCCACAAGCAATAAAGGAAGAAAATAATTCCAAAATGTCCCAGAGACAGCAGACAATATTAAAACATTTTAAAAAACAGAAAAAGATGACTCCTGTAAGTGACAAAATAAAACAACAGATGACCTTCTGTTAGAAGGAAAGGAACTGGAACTATCTGATAAGGAATTCGAAAGTCTAATATTTAGTGTCCTCCAAGAAATTAGGAAAGAGATGAGGAAAATACAGACCAAACTAAGGAAAAAATAAACAAAATCATGGAAAATACAGACAAAATCAGGGAAAACACAGACAAAGCAATGGAAGAATTCAGGAAAATAATACAGAAACAAAATGTCAAAATAAATAAACAATTAGAAATCATACAAAAACAACAATTAGAAATCCAAAAGATAAACAACAAGATGTCAGAAAAGGAAAATGCAATAGAAGGGTTTAGGAGCAAATTTGAAACAATAGAAGACAGGATCAGCAAAATTGATGACAATTTCTTGAACACCACTTTGTTTGAGGAAAGTCAGAGAAAAGAATGAAGAAAAACGAAGAAAACCTGACTACTATGTGGGATACAATCAAGAGCAAAATTTTGCACATGATCAGAGTTCCAGAACAGGGGAGAAAATGGAAAATACTGACAGGATCATTGAAGATTTGCTGACAGAAGTCTTCTCTATTATCATGAAAGATGAAAAGCTGACCATCCAAGAAGATCAGCAAACCCCATATTTAGGATACATCTCAAAAGAAAGTCACCAAGACATATCATTATCACACTCACCAAAACCAAAGACAAAGAAAGAATCCTGAGAGTAGCATGAGAAAAACAAATAGTCACATACAAAGGGGAAACAATAAGATTAAGCTCTGATTACTTGGCAGAAACCATGCAGGCAAGAAGAAAATGGAATGGCGTACATAAAACCTTGAAAGAAAAAAATTGCCAACGAAGAATAATATATACTGCAAAACTCTAGCTTAAATATGATGGTGAAATTAGGACATTTCCAGATAAACAAAAATTAAGGGAATATGTAAAAACCAAACCAAATTTACAATAATTATTATAGGAAGTCATTCTATTAGAGAACAAACAACATCAGACAGCAATTGGGACAGCATTAGCCAGATACCAACCTAGGTGATGAACTCTCAAGGATAAAATAAAACTAAGATTTACAACAACAACAGGAAAACAGAGATGTCAATCTGTGAATGACAGCAATGTCAGAACAATAAAAGAAGGATAAATGGTGTAGGTATAGAACTTTCAAATGGAGAGGAAAGCAAGGCGATATCAAATAACAAAAGACTGGTTAAAACTTGGGAAGGTAAGGGTAAATTTAAAGGTAACCGCAAAGAAAGCTAACATCTACTCATCAAAATAAAGAAGAAAAACATAAAGTCTCAGTAAACACAAAATCTACAAAAGCAAAAGAAATGAAAAGAAAATCCACAAACAAAAGGAATTCAGCACAGGAGAGTAAGAGGAACAAAGAAAATGTCACCACCACAAAAAAAGCACAACAAAACGATTCCAATAAAGTCACACCTAGCAATAATATTCTGAACATAAATGGCTTAAATGCACCCATACGGAGACAAACAGTGACAGAATGGGTGAAAAATAAGGACACTCTATAAGACACACACCTTAGAAACAAAGACATAAATATGTTAAAAATCAAAGCATGGAAAAAAAAATAAAGTAAAAGGCAACCAAAAAAGAGCAGGAGTGGCAACACTAATCTCAGAAAAAATAGACTTTAAGGCAAAACCCACCATAAAAGACAAGGAAAGACATTATATGATGATCAAAGGGACAGTCCACCATGAAGACATAACTGTAATAAATATATACATGCCCAAAGACAGGGCTCCAAAATGCATTAAAAAAAAAAAAAACTCTAAGAGCACTGAAAAGAGAAATTGACCGTTCCACAATAATAGTAGAAGACTTCAACGCACCACTCTTGGTAAAGGACAAAACATCTCTAGAAAGAAATGCAACAATGATACAGAAGATCTAAATGCCACAATCAACCAACCTGACCTCATAGACATATACAGGACAATTCACTCAACAGCAGCAAAGTATAATTTCTTTTCCAATGCACATGAAACATTCTCTGGAATAGACCACGTCTTAGGCCACAAAGCAACCCTCAACAAAATCCAAAACACTGAGATAATACAAAAGATCTTCTCTGATCACAACATCATAAAAGTAGACATTAATAGCAGGAAAAGCAAGGGAAAAAAAATCAAATACATAGAAACTGAATAACATCTTAATTAAAAACCACTGGGTTGTTGAAGAAATCAAAGATAAAATAAAAAATTCCTGGAATCAAGCGAGAAAGAAAACACAGCTTACCAAAACCTTTGGGATACAGCAAACGCAGTGCTCAGTGGTTAATTTATAGCAATAGATGTACACATCAAAAAAGAAGAATGGGACAAAATTAAAGTGTTAGCTATACAACTCGAACAAATTGAAAGAGAACAGCAAAAGAAAGAAAATAATAAATATTAGAGCAGAATTAAATGAAATAGAGGATAGAAAACCAATAGAAAGAATCAACAAAAACAAAAGTTGGTTGTTTGAAAAGATCAACAAAATCAACAAACTATTCGTGAATTGACGAAGGAAAAACAAGACAGGAAGTAAATAACCCAAATAAGAAACGAATTGGGGACATTACAATAGATCCAACTGAAATGAAAAGGATCATAACAGAATATTATGAAAAACTCTACTCCAACAGTTTTGAAAACCCAGAGAAAATTAACAAATTTCAAGAAACACATTATCTACCTAAAATAACACAAACTGTGGTAGACAATCTGAACAGTCTCATAGCAAGAGAAGAAGTTGAAAAGGTAAAATAAATAAATAAATAAAACTTCCAGCAAAGAAAAAGTCCTGGCTCAGATAGCTTTACTGGATAATTCTATCAAACATTCAGAGAAGTGCTCACACAGGTACTACTCAAACTACTTCAGAACACAGGAAAGGAAAGAATACTTCTGAATTCATTCTATGAAGCCAGCCTAACCCTGATACCAAAACCAGGCAAAGACACCACACAAAAAAGAAAATTACATACGAATATATCTCATGAATATAGATGCAAAAATTCTCAACAAAATTCTAGCCAATAGAATTCAGCATCATATCAAAAAAAATACACTATGATCAAATGTGATTCATATCAGGTATGCAAGGATGGTTCAACATTAGAAAATTAATCAATGTAATCCACCACATAAATAAAACAAAAGGAAAGAATCACATGATCATCTTAATTGATGCAGAAAAGGCATTTGATAATGTCCAACACCCATTCCTGATAAAAACTCTCAATAAAATAGGAATAGAAGAGAAATTCCTCAACATAACAAAGGGCTTTTACACAAAACCAAGAGCCAACATCATTCTTGGCAGAGACAGGCTGAAAACACTCTCCCTGAGAACAGGAACAAGACAAGGATGCCCTTTCCAGCTACCAACGCCTCCAGCAGACTGAGTCCTGTACAGCTAAATGGTGCCTGGCTACCACCACTGACTGCTCTGACCAGGATCACAACAAAGGTTCCTGGACAGATCTGGAGATGGATGTGGAACAAAATTCTAACTCACAAAAAAATGATCAGATTTACTGGCCTGACAGACACTGGAGAAACCCCGAGAGATGGCCCCCAGACACCCTTTTAGCTAAGTGGTAAAGTCACTCCCAAGGTTCACCATTCAACTGGGGATTAGATGCCCCATAAAACAAAATGGGCCTAATGACGTACAGCAGTCCAGGGACAAGGACTAGAAGACAGAAGGGGACAGGAAAGCTGGTGATAGGGAACCCAAGGTTGAGAAAGGATGGTGTTAACATGTCCTGGGGTTGTTAACTATTGTCATAGGGCAACATGTGTAGTGTTTAATGAGAAACTATTTATTCTGTAAACCTTCATCTAAAGTACAAAAAAAAAAAAAAGAATTATCTATGTGAGATCAAATGGACAAAAGCAACTCAAAAGGTTTGATGGGAAGCCTAAGGGACAGTGAGTTGAAGATAATGGTGTTGGAATAATTTGGAAAAGGATAGTGAGAATAGCAGCACAACCGAAAGAATGTAATTGATGTCACTGAATTGTACATGTAGAAATTTTTGAAATGGTGTATCTTTGGCTATGTATATTTTCACCAAAAAAAAAAAGAAAAAGGGTCCTCCAAGTTGAGAAGGGAGAGGGTGGACATGTTGTGGGGTTGTTAACCAGTGTCATAAAACAATACGTGTACTGACTGTTTAATGAGAAACTGTTTTGTAAACTTTCATCTAAAGTACAATAAAAAAATTTTAAAAAAGGATAAGTATGCCCTTTATCACCACTCCTACTTAAAATTGCACTGGAAGTCTAGCTAGAGCAGTAAGGCAAGAAAAAGAAATAAAGGGCATCCAAATTGACAAAGAAGAAGTAAAACTGTCCCTATTTGCAGATGATATGATACTATATATAGAAAACCCAAAAGACTCCATGAGAAAACTACTAGAACTAATAGAAAGATTCAGCAGAGTAGCAGGATATAAGACAAACCTACAAAAATCAGTTGGATCCCTATGTATCAAAAAAGAGAACTATGAAAAGGAAATGAGGAAAACAATACCATTTATAATAGCCCCTAAAAAAAAGAAAACAAACTTAGGAATAAATCTAACCAGGGATATAAAAGACCCTATACAAAGAAAATTATGAAACACTACTGCAAGAAACCAAATGAGACATACATAAATAGAAAAGCATACCATGCTCACGGATAGGTAGACTCAGTGTTGTGAAAATATCAACTTTACCCAAAGCAATCCACATATACAATGCAATCCCAATCCAAATATCAATAGCATTCTTTAAAAAAGAGATGGAAAAACTAATCCTTAACTTTATATGGAAAGGAAAGAGGCCCTGGATAAGTAAATTATTATTGAAGAAGAAGAACAAAGTAGGAGGCCTCACACTACCTGACCTCAGAACCTACTATACAGCTATGGTAGTCAAAACAGCCTGGTACTTGTACAACAGACATTTTGACCAACAGAACAGAATGGAGAACCCAGATGTAAATCTATCCACCTAAGTTCACTTGATCTTGGACAATGGCCCAAAGTCAATTAAATGAGGAAACGACAGTCTTTAACAAATGGTACTGGCAAAATTGGATGTCTATCTGTAAAAAAATGAAACAGGACCCATACCTCACATCACACACAAAAACTAATTCAAAATGGGTCAAAAATCTAAATATGAAACAAAAACTGTAAGGATCATGGAAGAAAAAATAGGGTCAATGCTAGGGCCCCTAATAACCATAACTAACAATACACAAACACCAGAAGATAAGCTAGATAACTTGAATTTCTAAAAATTAAACACTTACGCTCATCAAAAGACTTCGCTGAAAGAGTAGAAAGAGAACCTACAGACTGGAAAAGAATTTGGGGATAAGATATATCCAACAAAGTGCTAATCTCTAAAATCTATAAGAAAATTCAACACCTCTACAACAAAAAGACAAATAATCCAGTTAAAAAATGGGCAAAGGATATACACAGACACTTCACCAAAGAAGAATTGTCAGGTGGCTAACAGACACATGAGGAAATGCCCACGATCTCTATCCATTAGAGATATGAAAATCAATACTATCAATACTATCTCACCCTGACATTACTGGCATGAATTAAAAAAAAAAAAAAAAAAAAACAGAAAATAACAAATGTTGGAGAGGCTTTGGGGAGATTGGAACTCTTAGGCACCACTGGTGGTAATGCAAAATGGTACAATGATTTTGGAAAAGGATATGATGCTTCCTTGAAATGCTAGAAATAGAAATGCCATCCAATCCAGCAATCTCACTCCTAGGAACGTATCCTGGAGAAATAAGAGCCATCACAGGAATATACATATGCACACCCGAGTTCATTGCAGCATTATTCACAATAGCAAAAAGATGGAAACAACCTAAGTGCCCATCAATAGATAATGGATAAACGAACTATGGTACATACACACAATGATGAAGAACAATGGTGAATCCTCAAAACAGCTCACAACATAGATGAATCTGGAGGACCTTATGCTGAATGAAGTCAGTCAATCACAAAAGGACAAATACTATGAGATCACTATTATTAAAAACTCATGAAAAGGTTTACACACACAAAGAAACAATCTGATATTTACAAGGGAAGGGGGCAGACAATAGATAAATGGTAACTTTTGTGAAGAGTAAGACAGTACACAATACTGGGAAAACCAGCACAACTTGACCAAGGCAAAGTCATTGAAGCTTCATAGACACTCCAAACTCCCATAGGGAATGAGTTACTAGACTGAGGGCTGAGGACCATGTTCTCAGGGGACATTCAGCTCAATTGGCATAACATAGTTTACAAGGAAAATGTTCTACATTCTGCTTTGGTGAGTAGCATCTGGAGTCTTAAAAACTTGTGAGCAGCCACCTAAGATATGTCTACTGGTCCCACCGCTTTGAGAGCAAGGGAGAATGAAGAAAACCAAAGATACAAGGAAAGAATAGTCCCAAGGCCTAATGGAACACTACTACCATAGCTTCCGCCAGACTGAGTCCAGCACAACTAGATGGTGCCCAGCTACCACCACGGACTGTTTTGACAGGGATAACAACAGAGGGCCCTGGACAGAGCTGGAGAAAAATGTAGAACAAAATTCAAACTTACAAAAAAGTCCAGACTTACTGGTCTGACAGAGACTGGAGAAACTCCGAGAGTATGGCCCCCAGACACTCTTTTAACTCATTGCTGAAGTCACTTCTGAGGTTCACCCTTCACCCTAAGATTAGACAGGTCCATAAAACAATAATACATATCACTCAACCACGTATATGAGACTAAATTGGCACACCGGCCCAGGGGCAAGGATGACAAGGCAGGAGTGGACAGGAAAACTGGGCAAATGGAAATGGGGAACCCAAGGCTGAGAAGTGGAGAGAGTTGACACGTCACAGAGTTGGCAGCTAATGTCACAAAACAATATGTGTATTAATTGTTTAATGATAAACTAATTTTCTCTGTAAACCTTCACCTAAAGCACAATAAAGAACAAAAATTATACATGTTGATTGCTTGGATTCCAAAATACATTGCTCCACTAAAAACATGCACACATACACATATACACACACATAGAGGCACACAGGCATGCACGCATGTGTGCATCCAAGTATGTGTGTGTGTGATGTTTGCTCTTAATGCTAACTTGACATTGGCTATGTGGTATATTACACTCGCTCAGTGCATAAGGGGCATATGTTGTTGCTGCCAATATGCTGTTCATGTGTTCATTCAGTAAACTTATACTTGCTTGATTTGGAGACTGGTTCTACAATTTGCTGACCCTGTCTTCTTTGAAAAACTCCTAAATTTGTTTATGCCCCAGGTTCATCATCTGAAAAATAAAGATAATTACACCCACCTTTGAAAAAAAAAAGTGAGAATTCCAAAAGTTACCCCTACATAATTTGTGGCACAATATTTAGCACTCAGTGAAGCAGTCAGTATATTTAGTATACACTATTACTATTATTAAGGAGCTCTGGTGGCACAATGGTTAAGTTCTCAGCTGCTAACCAAAAGGTTGGCAGTTGGAAAAGACCTGGCAATGTGGTCTTGTAAAGATTACAGCCAAGAAAACCCTATGGGGCAGTTGTACTCTGTCCTACAGAGTCACTATGAGTCACAATTGTCTTGATGGCACACAACAACAGCAACAAAACTATCATTCTTATTATGTAATACTATATGACAATGGACCACTTATTTTTCCACATTATAATGGACCAATAAGCAACATCATGATAAACAGAGAAAAGATTGAAGTTGTCAAGGATTTCATTTTACCTGGATCCACAATCAAAGCCCATGGAAGCAGCAGTCAAGAAATCAAACGACGCATTGCACTGAGCGAATCTGCCATAAAAGACCTATTTAAAGTGTTAAAAAGCAAAGAGGTCACTTTAAGGGCTAAGATGTGCTTGATCCAAACCTTGATGTTTTCAATTGCCTCATACTCATGTGAAAGCTGGGCAATGAATAAGGAAGACCTAAGTAGAATTGATGCCTTTGAGTTAATGGTGTTGTTGAAGAATATTGAATATACCACAGACTGCCAAAAGAATAAACAAATCTGTCTTGGAAGAAGTACAGCCAGAATGTTCCTTAGAAGTGAGGATGACAAGACTTCATCTCATGTACTTGGAACATGTTGTCAGGAGGAATCAGTCCCTGGAGAAAGACTTCATGCTTAGTAAAGTAGAGGGTCAGAGAAAAAGAAGACCCTGAATGAGATAGATTGACACAGTGGCTGCAAAAATGGGCTGAAGCATAACGATTGTGAGGATGCTGCAGGGCCAAGCAGTGTTTCCTTGTGTTGTACGTAGGGTTGCTATGAGTAGGAACTGACTTGATGGCACCTAATAACAACAACCTAACTACAATTACAATATAATAAATATTGAGTCTAAAGCTTATAGCTAGTCAATATTGATAAGTTATTATATGTTAGTTGGTAAACATTGAGTATATAGTCAATATTGCTTCCCATAAGGGAAGATATATATGTATATTTTGCTTACACAGATTATTTTACCTTTTCTTTCTAAATATAAAATAAGAAAGGTTTTGTTTGATTTCTTTCTATGTTTTCAATGTAAGGGAAGTATTTCTCATCCTTTTTTAAAGTGCCACGCTTGGCTATAAGAAAGAATTTAACAGCTCATGTGGGTGCCAATTATAGCCAATTACAATCCCATTTACCTGCCTTGGCACTACTCTACCTCTAAAAACCCCTATTGCCTTTGAAAATCAATAATTCACTGCTCATAATCCCACCTATTAGACTGTTTTTTATGGAGAAATAATTTAGATACATAGCTTAAGGAGTAATGACAAACCACTTCTATTTTCCTGCAAAAGTTGTAGTTTTAAGAATTTATATTATTGGTGAACATAAACATTATTTACTTTAGGAAACCTGTTTGTTCACATTTGAGTCATTTCTCTATTATAAATGATATGCAAATGAGAAAAAATGAGAGATCTCTAAACTATCTTCCCTACTCTGGAAAACATGCCTTTTAACTCAGCATTCATAATTTCTTTCTTTATCGTCTGACTTCCCACCACCTCATCTCTCACATTTGGGGCCGCAAATTTCAAGCAATCTAATAGAACATTTTCAAGCTTTCCCACCTCTTAAAACACTTGTACAATTTAGGTAAAGAACTTCAATCTTGGACCTTTTGGGTCATCATTTCTTGAGGGCATGATGATTCCACAGGGTTAAAAATATTCACCCACACACACTGAAGCAGTGAGGAAAAATGTCTATATGAATTAGAGGATAAAAAGAGCTATGGAACTTATGTGTGTTCACCTTCATATTTGGACTTTTCAAAAAGCACTGGTCACATTTAAAATAGTCCTTACTTGGAGGATTCACTTGTTGGTTCTGTCATATTCCATTCCTCAACTTGTCCACTTTTAGACAGCAGAGTCAAATCAAATTTCTACTTGTTTAACTCTCCAAAGTACATAACAGATTGTCATGCAGCCAATAAGCCAGTACTCAGCTCTCAGCTGATGACGAACACTGAGCAGAAGAAAAGGTACTCTTTTCCAGATAAAAAGGATTTCAGACAACCTAGGAAGTTACTGTCACAATCATCTGACTTATTTCAATTCATTCTTCATTGTCCCTTTCTTCCATTCTCACTAAAGTGACATAAACATAATAGCTTTTTTCATATATTCTCTTTCTAAAAATTTTATACAACATTAATATACACAAAAGTAGAGGAATAGTTCAATAAGCATACACATACACCCATACCCAACTTCAAATTATCAAGATACTGACATGCTTGAAAAAATCCATAACTTTTTCTGTCTTTTTGTTTTTTCTAAATTATTTTAAAGCATGTTATTAACTTTTTCTTCCACCACAGCATACTTTAGTAGATATCTCTAAAATAGACGAAATTTTCTTATATAGCCATAATAACTTTATCCTGCATAACAATATTATAATAATTGCTTTGAATTATCTAACGAAAAATCTATATTTAAATTTTGTATGTCTTTTTATAGTTCATTATTTCAAACAAGGAAAAAATAGGTCTATAAAATGTCTTCCATTGATATGTCTCTTAAGTATACTTGAATCTAAAGAAATCCCATTCTATGTTTCTATTTTTTTAAAACCTTCACATTTTATTACAATTGTTTATTTTCTTGTCTCTCCACCCACTTGTGTTTTTCACTTCTCATCTTTGTAGATACAGAATCTAATATAGGAAATGTATAGTATTTACTCAATAATTTTTTGATGGATATATTGATGACTGGGAGAATGAATTAAAGACAAGTTTAATGTTGAGACCTAAATATGTTTTAGATTATTATGAGTCTTTAAAACACAATGTTGTTATTCTCTTGAAAGATAAAATGCAGAGCTGGTACACACACAGACACATCACACAAATAGTATTCCTTTTTATCACACCTTTTACTCACTGAAGTGATCAGTTGGTCCTCTTTATGCCCATTTGGCTAATTGTGCATTTTACTCGTTTATCTTTCTCTTTCTCATTTTTCCTATAAATGGAAGTGAGCTTTAAAGGCCTCTTAAGATTTAGCTTCCGTTTGTTTGTTTCTTTGACAAGAATGCTTCATAGTCGTGCTCTATTTTTTCTGTCACAACACATCAGAAGGCACATAATGCCCGGATTCCCTCCGTTTAGATGTGCTAAGGCTAATCAGTGGAAATAGGTAATGGCAGACTGATCTTTTCACTGTAAGCTTCCCTATCAACTTTTCATCTTTTGTTTCTTCCAAAAATTATCATTGCCTGAAACAATGATTTTGGTTTTAATTTAAATAATCAGTTTATCTAATTCTGTTATTCTGTCCATATTTATTAGCAGAAATTCTCCTTTTTTAATAAATAGGTTTGTGTTGTTGTTTTTTTAATCAACTAGTAAGGCCAGCTTTATGGGCAAGCCACACAGAGCCTTATGGTAAGAAAGCCCCAGGCTTGGTTTAAGTATCTGTGGTTGCCATCTTGAAATTGTTTTTTTAATTTTATTCTTGTACTTTAGGTGAAATTTTACAATTCAAGCTAGTCTGTCATACAAAAATTTATACATACATTGTTATGTGACCCTAGTTAATCTCCCAATACTGTGACAAGCACACTCATCCTTTCCACCCCTGATTCCCGTGTCCATTCAACCAGCTCCTGACCCTCTCTGCCTTCTCGTCTCACCTCCGGACAGGAGCTACCCATTTAGTCTCATGTAGCTACTTGAGCTAAGAAGCACTCTTTTCACAAGTATCATTTTATGCCCCATAGTCCAGTCTAATCTTTCACTGAAGAGTTGGCCTCAGGAATGGTTTTAGTGCTGGGCTGACAGAGAGTCCAGGGGCCATGCTTTCTGGGGTTCCTCCTGTCTCAGTTAAACCCTTAAGTCTGGACTTTTTACTAGAATTTGAGTGCTGCACCCCACTATTCTCCTGCTCCAACAGGGACTGTCTGTTGTGTTCCCTGTTAGGGCAGTCATTGGTGGTAGCTGGGCAACATCTAGTTCTTCTGGTCTCAGTGGGCAAAGGACATGAAGAGGCACTTCACCAAAGAAGATATTCAGGTGGCTAACAGACACATGAAGAAATGCTCACGATCATTAGCCATCAGAGAAATGCAGATCAAAACTACAATGAGATATCATCTCACCCCAATATGGCTAGCATTAATCCAAAAAACACAAAATAATAAATGCAGGAGAGGTTGTGGAGAGACTGGAACACTTATACACTGTTGGTGGGAATGTAAAATGGTACAACCACTTTGGAAATCTTCTGGTCTCAGGCTGATGCAGTCTCTGGTTTATGTGGCCCTTTCTGTTTCTTGGGCTAATGCTTTCCTTGTGACTTTGGTATTCTTCATTTTCCTTTACTCCAGGTGGGTTGTGACCAATTGATGCATCTTAGATGGCCGCTCGCCAGCTTTTAAGACCCCAGATGCCACTCACCAAAGTAGGATGCAGAACATTTTCTTAATAAACTTTTTTTATGCAAATTGACCTAGATGTCCCCTGAAAGCGTGGTCCCCAGACCTCCGCCCCTGCTACTCTGTCCCTCAAAGTGTTTGATTGTATTCAGGAAACTTCTTAGCTTTGGTTTAGTCCAGTTCTACTGACTTCCCCTGTAGTATGTGCTGTCCTTCCCTTCACCTAAGATAATTCTTGTCTGCTATCTAGTTAGTGAATAACCTTCTCCCTCTCTCCCTACCCTCGTAACCATCAAAGAATGTTTTCTTCTGTGTTTAAACCTTTTCTTGAGTTCTTATAATAGTGGTCTTATACATATTTGTCCTTTTGTGACTGACTAAATTCACTCAGCATAATGCATTCCAGATTCCTCCATGTTATGTTTCACGTGTTCATCGTTCTTTATAGTTGTTTATGTAGTATTCCATTGTGTGACTATACCATAATTTGTTTATCCATTTGTCCACTGATGTGCACCTAGGTTGTTTCCATCTTTTTGCTATCATGAACAGTGCTGCAATGAATATGAGTGTGCCATCTTGAAATTCTTAATAATTTTTGAACAAGGAGTGCTGCATTTTTCTTTTGCATGTGATCCATCAAATTATATAGCTGGCCCTGTCAACTAGAACTATTTGAATACCTTAAAATGGAGTTCATAAAAAAATGAAACAAGGCATAATTAATTTTTCCCTTGAATTGTCAGTTTTCAGAGACAATACTTGGTGTACTGGCTACTTTCAATCATAAACAAACAGATGTTTTTTGGCTTTCAATTTTGTAAAGATTTTAATCAACTCATTGGCTTTGATATGTTAATTATCTGAAAGTCAGTTGCATTCATTATTCTTTTTGATCATCAAATTGTCCATAATTAGCCTATGTGATCTCCTTCATGTCGCCTTCTATGCCCTTTTGGCACACGTCTATTAGTCTTAGGTAGCTTTCTTAGTTTCCAGTAGCAGCAAGATAGCCCAGGCTCATCTTGTACATTTCTCAGCCTAGAATCTATTTTATCTATTATTCCATTGCTAAATGGTGCTTTTTTTCCCCTCCCTTGAGGAACCCTGAAACATTTTAGTGGAGAATTATACTTAGAGATTATAATCTGGGAACTCAGTGTGCTCATTGTTATTGAATTGTCAGTGTTCCCATGTATTTTTAGTGGAAAGATGAGGACATATGTATATTTATATATGTATATACATACAGCTGTATATTTAAAATAAAACCAATGATTATTCTGTATTCTGAATATTTGCAATATAGTACACTTTGAAATAAGTCCCCAAACATAAGTGAATGTCAGTTGGACATGTTGTTTCTTACAAATTCAGACTGCAATGATCCCATTAAGTGTTCTGTGAGGAGCAGAAATCAGCTGTTTATAACTTCCTTCATGCATTTGGTTGGGTATTGTAATCTGCAATGGTAGTATATAAATATGGTCATATTCTTGCCTTCTCTGCTTATTTAACAAATACAACAACGTCTGAATGGATGATTGTAGCCTGCTTATAAATCACAGCTTATGGAGATGAATTTGTTCTTTCAAGTTGCTTTGGTTTTGAATGCATTCTGAGGGAAGAAAAGTTGAGTTTCTGCTGTAAACAAAGCAGCTATCACTGGAATAGCTCACTTCACTCCATAACTATGTTTTGTTTCCTCTTGAGATTATCATTAGGGATTGAGTCCATCCCACTTTAAAACATATAAATGATTCGTTCAAGTTACCAGAAATATTTTGGCACTAAGTTAAATATCAACATTTTTCTAGGAGCTTACTGGTTAAAAGAAATCTAGATAGGCCAAAGCAAATCACACAGAAGATAAGCAGGAAATAGTAGTCTGTTCCTTAAAAGCATGACGATCTCAGCTGGTTAACAATATCCTTCGGTGTGGTCGTAAGAATGAGAGCTCTATGATTCTCAGACACACGCTGAGGCAATGAAAAAGTGCCTATGTGAAGTAGGTGATAAAAAGGGTCACAGCGGTGTTATATCCTCTTCCTCACACCTGGAATTTTCAAGAGGCACTAGCTACACTTAAAATTATTCCTGCTTGGAGGGTTCGCTTGAAGATTTTGTTATATTCCATTCCTCAACTTGTCTACCTTTTGGACAGCAGAGTCAAATCAAATGCCTGCTTGATTCTTTCTTCAGAGTACCTAACAGCCTGTCATCTAGTCAATGAGCTAGCACATGGCTCTCAGCTGGTGATGATCATTGAGAAAAAGTAAAGGCACTCATTTCTAGATGAAAAGGAATTTCAGACAACCTAGAAAAGTACTGGCAACAGCATCTGACCTGTATCAATCCTACTCCTTTCTTGCTGAGTCTTAATGGGTACACTTTTGTTCACCAAAGCAGCTCTAAGTGTATTTTATTTTTTAAAGGGAGTGATTCAGATTAACTTGGCCAAGTGTTATATGGATAAAGACAGATAAAGTACAATAGCTCATTATTTACAGAGATTCATATAAAAGTAAATGTTTAGTTTAAATAGAATCTGATAACTGCATTTTCTGAAATGATGCACAAGATAAAGTTGAAGTGCAGAGAATGTGTACCTCACAGAACCTGAGTGGATCAGGTAAACCTTCTGGGATATGTCTTTTCCTTCTCACCACTACCACCTTTACTCAAATAACCATCACCTTCCCCCTGGATTATGGCTCAGTTATCATACTAACTTGTTTTTCTTCATCCAATCAGCTACTCTTCAAAATTAGTCCTTGTACCTCACCTAGAATGACATCTTTCAAAATGGGAATATGTTTGCTCATCCTCTACAAAAGTAAAATGTTGCTCATTTTATATGTATTATGCTTTTAATGAAAGGAGCATGAATAGCATTTAAAAAAACTCTAATATTCCTACATTTAGGAGAATATAATTTATTAAATATATATCAAAAATTAAAGGTGAACCCAAAATTAGCTTAAGTTTCTTTTACATAGGATGCAAATATCAGAATTTTCCTTTATATGGTCTTATAATAAATAAATAAATAAATAAATAAATAACCAGAGTAATCATAATTGCATTAAAAATACATATTTTATAGAACATTAAGCCCTAGACTTTAGAATTGTTTTTTTTCCTTTTTCTTTAAAAATATGGACCAAATTTATTTAATTCAAAAATAAAATTCTGATAGTCTCAGAGTAAACTATATGTGGATCCATCCGTTGGATGATATAAAACACTGAACTACCCTGACCACTGTAAGAGAAATATAGTGTGATTGTGTAGAAAGAATTTTCACTTGGAAATTAGAAATTATGAATCTCATTCATAGCTATATTCTGAATGTTCTGTGTCATTTATGGATGAGTTACAAAATTTATGAGTCCCAGTGTCTTCAGAAGTAAAATGAAGCAATCAAGTTTTAGAATAGTATAAATTATGTAATAATTAGGTTCCATATAATATAAAATTACACTAAAAATTGTATGACTCAGAGATAATCAAATTGGAGGTATGAAATGTATTTGTTTTGTTTTGTTTTTTATGCAATGATCACAAGTTGACACATTTTGGTGCATAACATAATCCTAGTTTGTGAGACTAAAGTAATCTTACCATTATTCCTGCCTAAAATCATATTTTTAATAGAGCAAAGGGTTTACTCCTAAGGTTAAAAAAAAAAAAAAAAACTCATTCTTAGATCCTTCTGTATATAATACAATAAGTATTTTGTAGTCAGTGATGTTTTGCTGATTTTGGTATCTTTTTTTTTTTTGGATGGTATTTTTTTCCCATTATTACTTAATGATATTTAAGACCTGAATTCTCTTCAGACTGGTTTTGAAAGTTTGTATTAGTTTGGTTTCCTTAGAAGCCAGCCATGAGGCAAGCACAAGTGAAAGAGTGGAAAAGTGAGAGAGAAGAAGGAAAGGCTAATAAATTGTACTTTGAGAGGACTGAACAATTGAGATTCAATTGTATGAGAGACTCTGAATAACTATATAGAACACACTTCAGAATTTTCCTACTGAGGATGAGTAAGCTGGGCTAGTTATCCACCAATCCCTTCCCTAATTTGTTGAGCATTGCTGTTAAAAAAAACCAAAACTTTTGCTATCAAGTTGAGTCCCACTCTAGCAACCTTATAAGACAGAGTAGAATTGCCCCATAGGGTTTCCAAGGAGGGGCTGTTGAATTCAAACTGCTGACCTTTTGGTTAGCAGCAGAGTTCTTAACCACTGTACCACCAGGGCTCCAGGGGTCATTAAATCCCTGGCACCTCCTGTGCATGCAGACTAAGTACTCAGAGTTGGGACTTGAATTGAGAAGTGTTTAGCATGCCAGGAACAGTCCAGGGGTGAACTAAGGAGACATAAAGTGGAGCACCAACAGTAGCTACTACATGGTACTCATCAAATGTGATCTGCTTCTGTAAAATAAAACTAGGGAAAATTATATGAGTGCACATGCTTATGAATAGTGATGGTACCAAAACAAAGCAGAAGCCTCCTTAGACATTTCAAGTAAAAAGGGTTTGATACTGGAAGCCAGAGATTTATTGCATCATTGGAAGGCTAGTAAAGAGAAAGAAAGGTAAGCCTCTGTCAACCAATTTAGCTCTTGCTCCAAATACTATATGGATGATATGAAGAGCTCTCCATCTCTGTCTTTTTCTGACTGTCACTACAACGAGAGAAAAATCTTTTCTTTCTTGTTCTCTTTTCAAATCTCACGTGTGATTCTTGTTGACTCTAACCTGGAGTCACGTACAGGAAAGATTCTTGGAAATATAATTCCAATCTCCTCTCCTCAAATACAAAGGAAAATTTAGAAACGGTTGTCAATAAGGTTACGATCAACCAAATACAGGAAATGGGAAATAATATAAGACAAATAACCAAGCTTCTTATTTGACAAAGAATATTCAGTAAGGGATGAGGAGAAGGATATAGAGAGAAATAAAAGAGACCTTGGAAAATCCAACATTATAAAATCCAAAGGATAAGAAATTTTTACAATAATTATAAAATATTGCAAAATGTTCAATGATGATAGTGTTTAGCAAGTTATGTCCGACATATAGTAGGATGATTTCAGTAGAATACTAGGGGTAAATATCAAATTACAATAACTCAAAGAATAAGCGAATAGTGGGGCAGTTGAAGAGACTACATATAAAGTACATTTTTTAAAATGATACTAATTGAAGTTTAGGGAAAGGGTAGCTCAAAGAAAAGCAAAGGAATACTATTGTAGCCTGTTTTACATTCATTCAGTATCATTGGAAATATTTCTGTTGTGTACACTATGTGCATGCCAATTATATTTACCCAGCCCAAACTGAAATATATTTCCTGAAAATTAGTACCAGGAGTCAATACTTGTATCAGAGTCAGTTTGGAGATGTATTTCGAATGTGCAAATGTTGAAATTTCTGCTATAGTCTGAAGATTTATGGGAATAATAGGATCATTCTGGGAATATAAATTGGCCTATAAAACCAAAATGCATAATTGTTGTAACTGTAAACTTGGCACTTTTCTAGGTGGTGGTGAATCAGAGAAACAATAAACATTTCTTTTGCCTTTAAGACCACACAGAGGCAGAAATTATACACACATATGCACATATATATATATATATATAGAGAGAGAGAGAGATAAGTGCTGGCATGGTTCTCATAAATCACCTTTAGGAGTTTGTAAAAAAGAAAAACTTATTTTACAAGAATGTATATGTGTACATGTGCCAATAATGCATGAGTACATTGAAGCTGGGAAGGGAAGTTGAGAAAGTGAAGGATGATCTCAGGAGACTAAGGTAAGCAAAGTCCTGGGCAAGTCACAAAACTAAGTGTAATGATTCACTCCTCCAAACATCTGAGTGACATATGTGTTAAAGGAGTAGAAAATATAGTGACAAATACCTTAAACCACCACGGAGATACTTGGAAAGGTGTTTCAGAGAAGATTAAAGCAACAGAAGACAAACTTGCTGCCCTTGTAATACCCAGGGATTGCGCTACTTTTGTAATAGAGCTTGGTTTGTTTTCTCACCTACCAGTACCCAATTTCTTTTCTTGGCTCTGACAGTAAACTATCTAAGCACCAACTATTTCTCTAGCCTGAAGCAATTGCAATTTACCCTGCCTCTCCCCCAAAAAATACTATTGGATTCCTTAATTTATCCACACTAGATTTGCTTTCATTTTCTTAACAGAGCCATGAAGATTTATGTCAAACATACTCAAATGGGTTATGCCTTCTTTTATTTCCATGACTGTACAACTACCATTTGCTAAATAACAAATACAGCAGTTACTGACCCACAATAATAACGAAATCCTATTGGATGATGAGTGAGAAGACTGACACCCCGTTCTGAGAATGCAGTGAGTTTTTTATTGAGCTGATCTCGAAGTTCCTGGTTCAACTCTTAGGGAGAAATGGAATTCACTTGTTTATTCTCATCCATAACCTTGGTTTTGACATCTGGGAGGTTTCATTTGTTTATTCTCATCCATAGCCCTTGGTTTTGACATCCGGGAGTTTTCTCTAAGCTCTGGCTAGTTGCACTTCATTATTTGTCCCAGTACTATCTTATCTCCGCTCTTGTAGAATTTACTACATAGTATTGAAATTATTTGTTTCCTTCTCTTTTGAACTCACTAAATTCTTATTCTGTAAAGGCATGGACCCTGATTTTTAATATTATAACTGAGACATTAAGGTCAGAGCCTGGATGTTATGGACTGGATCATTTCCCTCCAAAATAGTTGTTGAAATCTTAACCCCTATACCTTTGGATGTAATCCTGTTTGAAAATAGAATTTTCTTTGTTATGTTAATAAGGCCACTGTCAATGTAGTATGTTTCTTGAACCTAATCATTTCTGAGCTATAAAACCAGCAGATTAGACAGAGGCCATGTGAGAATCGAGAAGTCAAAGAATAAAAAAATACTCAGCACTACCAACAAGAAAGGAACCCACATGCTCAAGACCCTGATTGGAACTTTTAATCCCAAGAACTGTGAGAAAATACATTTCTGCTCTTTAAGCCACTGACTTGTGGCATTTGTGTTCCAGCAAAGCTAGGTAACTCAGGCACTGGTACTAAAAAGAGAAGAAAAAAAGAAAAGAAAAGTTGCTGTCAGGTCGATTCCGACTCATATTGACCCTGTAGGACAGAGTAGAACTGCTCCATAGTGTTTCCAAGGCTGTAAATATTTATGAAGGCACCCTCCCACATCTTTCTCCTATGGATCGGCTGGCAGGTTTGAACCTCCCATCTTTCAGTTAGCAGCCAAGCACTTAACCACTGTGCCACCAAGGTGCTTTTAGACACAGTAATGGTGCATATTTTGATATTAATCAATTAATATATGCTTAAAGTTAAATATTTTCTAACAGTGCGAGCTGCATATAGATAAATTGGATGCTTTAGAATAAACATATTTACATTCTTTGTAGGTTATTTTTCTAATATAACAAAAATTTAACAGTATGAAGTGTCATTATCAAATACATAGTTTAACTCACACAAGCTGACTTGGCCAAGTTCACTTTCTAATTTAGATATTCTTGTGCCACATCCAGCGAAGTTTCTACTATAATACATCATTGCACACTGGTTTGTATAAATAACACTGTTTTGAACTTATTATGTTTTAAATGTTTAATTGTATAATACATGGTTTAAAAACTAGTAGGCTGTAAGTGTCTGTATTCTAGTCTGTCTCTTTGGTATACAGCACTTTTGTTCCTTAGGATTAAATATATTGAGGTAAGAAAAATGATTAAAGGTTAAGGACTGTATTATTCATTATAAATCTTCATTGTACTATAATGAAAAATAAAAAAGCAGATTAAAAACTGATTCAAAAATTAATCCCTAAATCTCTTCTTCAAGTGATTTCAGTTTTCAATTAATAAGATGAGATTTTAAGATTTCATATTACATACAATGAGATTTGTGTTATTGCTGTGGTTGTTGTTACAAATAACCTGGGTTTAGTTTACTTTAAAAATGAAAATAATCCTTGAATCCCATTTTAGTGAGAGATTTGATCAGTAGGAAGAAGAAGTCATTAATTTGTACATTACTTACATGTAGTTACTCTGGCTTGCCTTTGGAAGCAATATTATTTAGATCTAAGCAGGAACAAAATTAAATAGTCAAAAGAATATTTGCAAAGTCTGTAGTGAAGTTCTAGGAAGCACTGATATTCTGGCAAAACGATTACCCTCTATGCACAGTTCACAACCTCACTTAATTACTTCTAGAATAACCTTTGTCTGGATGCTGAATTTTCCTTTTTTTTAGCCATTCTAGGAAAACATTGAGTTTCAAGTTTAAAACACGTAGCAAGTAAAAAAGTCTACAGAACAATTCTCATAGAAGATGTACCTAAGAACCTTCCTCTTTTCGGGATGGGTGGGTAAAAACATCATTAACCTTTAGAAAAAATAATTATCACTAATAGTCTACAACTTTATTTGTTGGGGATTTATTCATCATATCCTTAGGAATAACACTGTACTAGACAGTGGGATGTGTGATAGAAGAGTTTGTGATACAATCCAACCTTCAGTGAGTTTACATTTATGCAGACAAGATCCAAGTCTCAAGAGAGTTACTTTGTTATTGTTGTTGTTTGGTGCTGTCGAGTTGGCTCCAAATCATAGTGACAATATGTATAACAGAACTAACATTGTCTGATTCTGTGCCATCCTCAGAATCATTGCCACGTTTAAGCCCACTGTTGCACCCATTACATCAATCCATCTTATTGAGGGTCTCCCTCTTTTTCACTGACCATCCACTTTACAAGTCATGATGTATTTCTCCAGCAATTCGTCCTTCCTAATGACATATTCAAAGTAAGCAAGATGAAGTCTTGCCTTCCCCCCTTTTAAGGAGCACTCTGTCTGTACTTCCTTCAAGACAAATTTGTTTGTCCTTCTGGAGGTCCATGGTACAGTCAATATTTTTCACCAACACCACAATTTGAAAGTGTCAATTCTTCTTCAGTCTTCCTTTTTCATTGTCCAGTTTTTGCATGCATATGAGGCAATTGAAAATACCATGGCTTGGGTAAGACACACCTTGGTCATCAAAGTGATTATTTCAGTTTTTTTAGATTTTTTAAAAATCACAGATTTGCCCTATGCAATAAGTCATTCAATTTCTGGACTGCTGCTTACGTGGGCATTGATTGTTGATCCAAAAAGAATGAAATCCTTAACAACTTCAATTTCTTCACCATTTAACATGATGTTTTTTATTGGTCCAGCTGTGAGGATTTCTGTTTTCTTTATATTCTTGATCTTCATTAGTGTTTCAACCCTTAACTTTTGGCAAACCAGGTTGTGTCATCTGCATATCTCAGGTTGTTAATGAGTCTTCCGCCAATCCCAGTGGTGCATTTTCTTCATATAGCCATCTACCAACTATTTTCTAAGTAAATATAAAGGTAAAACTATTGAGAGATCAAAGTTTGGTAGTAGATAGATCTGGGTTTAAGACAGAGTCTTTCACCTATTAGTTCTACAATTATTTACAACTATGTTAACCTGTGAGACCTGGTCTTCTTTTACATATATTGGGGATAATGATATCTATCTTTCGGTGTTTTTATAAAAACTAAAGATAATGGACTTAGGATTTGTTGCTTAATGGACATTCAATTAATATTAAAATGTAGAAAAAGTATAATTATATAAACTAGATGTCCTAGAGAGAAATACATTGTTCAAGAGAGTAGGTGAAAGTCATTTTGTGTTGTAATGTTGTTACACATATACATTCAACCCAGGCTCATGTTTTTGTGTGTTTGTACAAAAACATCTATGAGGTATTGTTATTGTTGTTATTAGCTGTTATTAATTCAGCTCCCAATTCATACCAAATTCATGCACAAGGGGATAGAAACTTTGTGATCTACAGAGTTTTCATTAACTGATTTTTTGGGAGTAAACTGACAGGTCTTTCTCTCTAGTCTGTTTTAATCTGTAACCTCTGCTAAAATCTGTTCAGTACCATAGCAAGATACAATCCTCCACTGGCAGATGAGTGGTGGCTGACTTGAGGTATATTGACCAGGAATGGAACCTGGGTCTCCCTCATGGAAGGCATGAATTCTACCACTGAATCACCACTGTACCTTATGAGGTATTAAGTATTAGTATTATCCCTATTTTACAGATGAGCGAACTGAGAGCACCAAGATGAGTCACAGAGAGCTTAATGATTTGCCTTAGTTTTCGTAGAGAAGAAGTAGAAACACCAAGGTGGAGAATTTGAATCCTTAATTACTATGTTATCCTGGTCTTGCTTTAGCTTTTGATAACTGGAAAAATAGAAGTTTAAGCATTTTGTTTTAAACCATGCATAATGTAATTAGTGAAACTAGAATTATACTATATTTTTAAACTACTAAAGCATTAAGGAAGAAGAAAAAGGACGAAGAAACCCATAGCATATAGGGAAATTAAAAAAAAAAAAAGCAAGGGACATTTAGATAACGAAAACAAGTAAGAGGACTATATTATGACAAAATATATTACTTCTTTTGTTAAAATAATGCACATAGAGTGAACTCACCTATAAAAAGGAAAAAAAGAAACCTTTCTGATTTGATGGAAAGTTCAGACTCCACCGTATGCTCTCTACAAATTGTACACTTTTTTGTGGAGTAACTGAGTTTAAAAGTAAAAAATTAATAATTTCCCAAATTAAATGTAAACAAAAGGTATCAGACAATTCTTCAGCTTTCTGAGACATAAAACTAGAAACCCTGATGATTGCCATAACTTTTGATTTGTTTACTTCCACCAATCCAGTTTTCACCTCCACACCAGGGCCAACTGGTTTTTCTCTCTCATTTTTCTCATCTCAGCATATATCACTCCAACTACCCAGTTTCCCAAACAAAAATCTGAGAGCCAATTTCTCCTTGACTCTAATCTCTCCATCATCCATTTCAAATCAGTGCAACTGTATATTTCAGCACATTGCCATTTGTTGAGCTTTATTTTCTAAAGTTTAGTTTTAAATGCGATAGATATATTGAAAATGTTATTATTCTAGTTATTCACCCGAACACTTGGCCATTCCCTTCTCCTTCTTCCCCAAAGAAAGGCAAGCCCATTCAGCCTGGGTGAGAATCACTAGTATAGAAAATATAAATACACAATATCTATAGATCACTTAACCTAAAAATAAAGGACAAGTGAAGATTCTTCTACTTAGAATGGAAATAGTTGGAAGTAAAAAAATAATAATAATTATATTCTTATAGCATGTATTGTTGAGCTAATCAAGATGCATACTCATTGCTACTATATTTGTTTGCCCTTAAGGCTTTTCATATGGGTCAGGGAATAGTAAACCAGTTATTAATTTTATCAAAATATTCAAACTATAACAAATGACTTACCCTTTCCCCCCGTTCTGTGTAATTTTATCTCAAGATGATATACTACTTTGTAGTGTTAGAAATGCCAAAGATAAATTTGAGAATATCCAAGGAAATTGCATTCAGAATGAGAAAATTAGATATGCCTGCTTGGAACAGAATAAACAAAGTATATTTCATTTTTTATATATTTAATTAGGAGCCAGTCTTTAAAATAATTTCTTGGGATTCAGCTTTTAGGCAAAATTATTCATTTATTTATTTGTTGCTGTAGAATAGTAGCATCTGTTTTTATTAGACTTTAGTTTTCATGGATTATTTTAACATGTACTGTATTTATGGAATACGAGGAATTTAATAGGTTGAGCAGAAGAGAGTTAGTTCTATGTGATAACAGGTTATTGTACTGGGAATATAGTCAAGGAAAAGCAGAGGTATGAGAGTCTGGCCCATCTCCCTGCTGCTATCTATTGCTGCAATAGGACAGTGCACTCAGTTTCTAAGGAGCCCTGGTGGCACAATAGTTAAGAACTTGGCTGTTAACCAGAAGACTGGCGGTTGGAATCCACCAGCCACTCAGCAGGAGAAAAGACTTGGTGATCTGTTCCTGTAAAGATTTCAGCCTAGGAAACCCTATAGGGCAGTCCTACTCTGTCCTATAGGGTCTCCATGAGTCAGAATTGACTTGACAGCACATAACAACACCACCCTGTTTCTAAGACTTAAGGCTGTTTTGAGGGCAAGGGCTACCTTTTTCTATATTCATATTATTTCCCTTCTGGTGTCTCAGCAAAGTTTTAGAGCATAACATACACTCGGTAATATGACATATACATATTGAATTTTTATTTTCAGCACATGATCATACTGGAGTAGGGGTGTAGATAATAGAACTTGTTATCTGGGTCAATGAAAGAATAAGAAACATCCATGGTTTAGAAAAACGTGGCTTTGCTAATTTTTTACATTCTCTTGGAAAAGTGTTGCATCGGAGGATATTGTCACTTGTTAACCTTGACCAAGAAAAGAGAAAAACAGAAATATAAAGTGTCTAATTTTGAGGATGAGGACATAAACAAAATATGGACTTAATTTTGTGTGTGTGTGTGTCCGCGCGTGCTCATGCACCCGCACGTTTGTGAGAAAATATTCACGTGCATATGTCACATTTTTCATGTTGTACTTAAAGTAAAAAACTGTTAATAAATTAATACAGCATTTCTCTAAGTTCCTGATTCTTCTCAAACCACTTGTCTTTCCAAAAATTAACAAATGTTGGTTTGAATGCATAGAATTAAAATTTTAATTAGTAGATCTAAGAATTATTTAATGTATTTCAAAATCTCCTTTACAATGGAAAAAAAAAGAAAGAAAGAAAGAAAAACTGGTACTCACACCTAATGATAAAAACATGAGCAGAATCCAAGGAGTAAAGTGACTCTTCCCATAATATTGGGTTCTCCTCCCGGAAAAGACAAGTAGAGAATGGAATGTAATTTCTAAAATGGATCCTTTACAGAGTCACATTGTGCTGCTTAATGACACATAGTTCCTGATGAGCATTGCAAATTACAAGGTAGTTGTTCAAATAGAATATAAACCAAGGGCTTCATTGATATGCTTCCTAAAACAAGGGGCCCCTTTAATTAGAAAAATCTATGCTGCTTTCTTTGCCAGCAGCATTTGAGAGGGCTCCCGCCAGAAAACTCTTCCAGGCAGCCAAATGCAGGAAACACACAGAGATTCTTTGCTTTGCAGTGGCCTCACCCTCCACACTCTCCATGTCTATAAACCTTCCAGAGGCCAGAGAACAATGAATGTTTTCCTTTCAGATTTCAAACAGCCAAGGGAATGTTTTCTTGCTATTTTTAAATGCACAAAATGCAATGCATGTTTCTTTATTTTACCTTTTTATTAGCCTATAGTCATGTGATGGAAGATATCAGCTCACTTAGTCTCTGTTCCTCATACTCAAGGGAGAGAAAAGATAATTCGCAAATGTACTGTTCAGTAGAAATTATACCTTCACCCTTAATTATATTCGAACATTTTGCTCTCCTCATTATAAAAATGCGATGAGTTGCTTGCATATATATACAAGTGTTGGATTCATCTACATAATCTACTTTTGTACGTCCACAGATCCTCCCTGGAATCTTCCCTCATTTAAACCTTTTTCAATTTCTGTAGACTAATAGCTCAATCATTATCTGATCCAAGCATTTTTACATAACATGGCTGTTATTGACTTATAAGTGTGGTTTCGGAAATAGCCTGTTACTTTCAAAAACCATGACAGATCTGTCCACAAGCTCTAGAAATATGCTTTAGGAATTCTCTTTGAACTAATACTTAGGCAAGTAATTCATTACATTATTTATCTCCTCAAACTTGCATCAGACAAGTAGGTCTACTCATCAATTCCAGTTTTAAACTAAATAAATTATTTCTGCTTATTATTTAGTTAAATATTAAAATTTCCCCCTGAGAAACAGTGCCAGACTAGAATGTACCTCATGTTAGAGTCTTAGGAGTCAGATCTGAAGTTTTGTGCTCTGAGAAAACAGCAATGTTTAAAAAATCCCCTACCTTTTTGTGGTCCAGAAAAGAGCTAACCAGAATGAATCACTCTTCCCAAATGACTTGGAGGAAACCCGCTATCCACTCTTTCTCATGAAATCCCTAAGTTACGACTGACGTGCTTCATAAAATCCCAGGCTCCTTCTCTTTTCATTGAGATACTGCTCATTAATGAATATTCTCCCTACTGTAATAGTCTAAATGAAATCATCTCCTTAATTGTATGGTTCATTTTGTCTTTCACAGATTCAAATTTTAAGTCCATTTTTTAGAGGTGTGCTTCTTTAAGTCTATTTCTTAAACATTTAAGTGAAAATATTTGTAGCTAGATGACTCTTCTCAATTCATTAATGTCTCATTGACTGCTCACAACCTCCCTATTAGAGAGATATCCTTATCCTAAGAGCCCTGGTGGCTCAATGGTTAAGAGCTCTGCTGCTAACCAAAAGGTCAGGGCTCCAATCCACCAGCCACTCTAGGGGAGAAAAGAACTAGCAATCTGCTCCTGTAAAGATTATAGCTTAGGAAACCCTATGGGTCAGTTCCGCTCTGTTATATAGGGTCACAATGAGACAGAATCAACTTGATGGCAAACAACAACAACAATACTTATCCTAGAAGTCACTAGGTGATACAAATAGTTAATGTGCTCAGCTGCTAAACAAAAGGTTGAAAGTTCCATGGAGTTCCGGCAAAATGACACTCTAGGCAGAAGCACCACACCGTCCTTCCACAGCAAAGATCTGAAAAACTAAGCTGAACAGAGAATACAATAATCCTGAAACCCTAAAACATAAAATGAAGAGATAAAGAACTCAGCCAAGCACCAATGGAGTGAGAAAACTGGCAGAGAAGGGAAAGCGAGGAGAGATTCATGCAAAGGTCCCCTACCAACTAAAGCAGCGCAGATCCGCCATCTTGGACTCCTATTGGAGACCAGCAAATGGGGTACAAGAAAGCAGCCTCACAGAGCATCCAGCGGGAGACAAATAACCGGTAATTTACAATATACGCTTTCCCACCCCCCACCCTTCTTCACCCCCACTAGGCCTCCTCTGCTTCCGACGACCACAATCTCTTGACCGGGAAAAAACCGGCTGCTTGGATTCCATATACCCGAATGGGCCGGCTCTCTGAGTGCCATCTGTTGGCTGCTGGTGTTGCTTTTTTCCACTTCTTTTGGTTTTTTCCTTACCTCTCACCACCTCCCCCTCATTTCGCTCAAATATCTGGCTCCGTGTGCCATCTTTGTTTCTTCCTGAGGGGCTGTGGAGCCCCATTTGAGTGTGGAGCTGCTTCCTGGTCTGGGCTGCCACGCTGGTGGGATCCCGGGGCTTTTGTTCCTTGGTTTGTTTTGAAGTGTTTGTTTGTTTTCTTCTCCTTTTCTTGGGTTGGGAGCCCTTTCTGACCAGGCGGTGCTGCATGGCAAGGAGAGTTTCCCCTGGCTTGCACAGACATGTGGAGGGATCCTTGAGGGTATTTCTTTTTTTGTTGTTCTTTTTTTTTTCTGTTTTTTGGGGGGGGCCTTTCTTTTTTTTTTTATTTTGTTTTGTTTTCTTTTCCCTCTTTTTCCCTTTTTGTCTTTCTTCATTACTCAGTTTCTCGTCTCTCTATATATTCCTTCTCTTCCTGTTCCCTGAATACCTGGCGTTGTATGCCTCTACACCTTCTAGCCAGGCTGTACTGCAACACCTGAGAGCGATTTCCCCAGACCTTATAGCTGCACCAGTGGGATCCCGGGGAACTTTGGGGTTCTTTAACCTTTCCAATTTTTATTTATTCATTCTTTTCTTTTCTTCTGCTTCCCCTTTCTGTTTTTTCTCCATTTCATAGTCTCTCATCTCTCCACTCCAACGGCAAGCTCCCCTAGCATTCTTTTTTGTTTGTATGTGTGTTGTTGGCTCCTGTTCCTCTCTCCTCTCTCCCATATCCATCTTAGCTCCACACATAAAAATCTCCCTGCTGCTTCCTGCCTACCTGCACCGTAGGACACCACCAACAAGCAGCACAGGCACGGCCTACTAGAACCTGCCATGCACTGATTACCGACCAGCTCTGGTGGCTGTAGAAAGTGCCACAAACAACCCATCCCAGTAACTCCTCTTCAGCTAGGCCTGCCCTGCCAAACCATATCTGAGTGACTGACCCTGCCAATTGGAGAAGGAGGTGAAAAGTATTGTGCCAACAGATGAGCAAACAACAAAGAACACACAGTCCACCTGCTCAGAAATAGTCAAATTTAAAAAGAAAAGGGGACAAAACAGACAACTCTACAATCAATAAATGAGCAAAATAACTACTAAATGTCCCTAAGACAGCAGACAATATCAAAACATTTACAAAAACAGGATAGAAAGGTTCCAGTAGGCGCCCAAAACAAAACACCAGATGACTCTCCAGTAGAAGAAAATGCACTAGAACTACCTGATAGGGAATTCAGATCTCTAATACTCAGAATTCTCCAAGAACTGAGGCAAAAAGCTGACAAACATGAGGAAAAAAAAGACAAATTCATGGAAAATACAGACAGAAAATTGAAAGAATTCAGGAAAGTAATGCAGGAACAAAATGCCAAAATAAATTCACAGCTAGAAATTATACAAAGACAACAATTAGAAATCCAAAAGAGAAACAACAAGATTTCAGAAATGGGCGGTGTCATAGAAGGGCTGAGAAGCAGATTTGAAACTGTGGAAGACAGGATAGGTGGAATTGAAGACAAACACTTGGATACAACTCTGTTTCAGGAAAAAGAACAAAGAAAAATGAAGAGACCCTGAGAGTTATGTGGGATACAGTCAAAAGAAAAAATTTGCAAATGCTTGGAATTCCAGAAAAGGGGGAGAAAACAGAAAACACAGAGAGGATCATTGAAGAACTGCTGACAGAAAACTTCCCCAATAACATGAAAGATGAAAAGCTGGCCATCCAAGAAGCTCAATGAACCCCGTATAGGAGAGACCCCAAAAGACAATCACCAAGGCAAATCATAATCACACTCGCCAAAACCAAAGACAAACAAAGAATCCTGAGAGCAGCTCATGAAAAACAAGAAGTCACATACAGAGGATAAACAATAAGACTAAGTTCAGATTATTCGGCAGAAATAATTCAGGCAAGAAGGCAATGGGATGACATATATAAAATTTTGAAAAAAAAAAATTGCCAGCCAAGAATAATATATCCTGCAAAAGTCCCTTTCAAATTTGATGGTGAAATTAAGTAATTTCCAGACAAACAGAAATTAAGGGAATATGTTAAAGTCAAACCAAATGTACAAGAATTATTAAAGGGAGGTCTTCGATCTGAGGATAAACAACTTCAGTTCACAGACAGAATCTAGGACGCAGGATCGTACCAGCTAGATACAAATCTAGGAAATAAACTCTTGAGGACTATCCAAAACCAAAAGAAATACAACAGGGAATCAGAGCAGTTAATCAGTAAATGACAACAACATGAAAACAATAAAAGAGGGAATAAACGGCATAGGTATGGAACCTTCTAATGGAGAGGAAGGCAAGATAATACCAAGTAAAGGTAGACTGCTTCAGACTTTGAAAGATAAGGGTAAAATTCATGGTAACCACAAAGAAAGTTAACAAATATAAAAAAAAAGAGGAAAAATATAAAGTCTCAGCAAAAACAAAACCTACAAAAACAAAAGAAATGAAAAAGAAAACACAAACAAAAGTAACTCAGCAAAAGAGAGTAAGAAGAACAAAGAAAACTTCAACACCACAAAAAAAGCACTACAAACTGACAGCAAAAAACTCACATCTATCAATGATTACACTGAATGTAAATAGACTCAATGCACCATAAAGAGATGGAGAGTGACAGAATGGATAAGAAAACAGGATCCATCAATATGCTGTCTACAAGAGACACAACTTAGAAACAAAGATGTGAATTTATTAAAAGTCAAAGGTTGGAAAAAAATACATCAAGCTAACAACTACCAAAAAGAGCAGGAGTGGCAATTCTAATCTCAGATAAAATAGAGTTTAAAACAAAATCTACCATAAAAGACAAAGAAGGACACTATATAATGATTAAGGGGACAATCCATCATAAGACATAACCATAATCAACATCTATGCACCCAATGACATGGCTGCAAAATACATAAAACAAACTCAAACAACACTGAAAAGAGAAATTGACAGTTACACAGTATTAGTAGGAGACTTCAACACACCACTCTCAGTAAAGGACAGAACAACTAAGAAGAAACTCAGCAAAGATACAGAAGACCTAAAGGGCACAATCAGCCAACTGGACCTCATAGACATATATAGAACACTCCATCCATCTGCTGCAAAGTACACATTCTTTTCCAGTGCACATGGAACGTTCTCCAGAATAGACCACATCTTAGGCCACAGAGAAATCCTCAACAAGATCCAAAACATTGAGATAATTCAAAGTATCTTCTCTGACCACAATACCATCAAGGTAGAAATTAACAATTGAAAGAGCAAGGAAAAAATATCAACTACATGGAAACTGAATAATACCCTGCTTACACATCACTGGGTAACAGAAGAAATGTGAGATGGAATCCAAAAATTCCTAGAATCAAATGAGAATGAAAACACATCATACCAAAACCTCTGGGACACAGCAAAGGCAGTCCTCAGAGGACAACTTATAGCAATAGATGCACATATCAAAAAAGAAGAAAGGGACAAAATCAAAACATTAACTACAGAACTCAAACAAATAGAAAGAGAACAGCAAAAGAGGCCCACAACCACTGGAAGAAAGGAAATAGTAAAGATCAGGGCAGAAATAAATGAAATAGAGAACAGAAAAACAATAGAAAGAATCAACAAAACCAAAAGTTGGTTCTTTGAAAGAATCAACAAAATCGACAAACCACTGGCCAGACTGACAAAAGAAAAACAGGAGAGGACACAAATAACCCAAATAAGAAATGAAATGGGGGACATTACAACAGACCCAACTGAAATAAAAAGGATTATAACAGAATATTATGAAAAACTATACTCCAACAAATTTGGAAACCTAGAAGAAATGGATAAATTTGTAGAAACACACGGCCTACCCAAACTACAGACCCATAAAAAGAGAAGAGATTGAAAAGGTAATCAAAAAACTCCCAACCAAAAACAAATCCTGGCCAGACGGCTTCACTGGAGAATTCTACAAAACATTTACAGAAGAGCTTGTACCAGTACTACTCAAGCTATTTCAGAGCATAGAAGAGGAAGCAACACTTCCAAATTCATTCTATGAAGCCAGCATAACACTGATACCGAAACCAGGCAGAGAAATCCCAAAAAAAGAAAATTGCAGACCAATATCTCTCATGAATATAGATGCAAAACTTCTGAACAAAATTCTAGCCAATAGCATTCAGCATCATATCAAAAAAATAATACAGCACGACCAAGTAGGATTCATACCAGGTATGCAAGCATGGTTCAACATTAGAAAATCAATCAAAATAATCCACCACATAAATAAAAGGAAAGACAAGTATCACATGATCATCTCAATTGATGCAGAAAAGGCATTTGACAAAGTCTAACACCCATTCCTGATAAAAACTCTCAATAAAACAGGTATAGAAGGGAAATTTCTCAAGATAATAAAGGGCATCTATGCAAAACCAGTGGCCAACATCATTCTTAACGGAAAGAGGCTGAAAACATTCCCCCTGAAAACAGGAACAAGACAAGGATGCCCTTTATCACCACTCCTATTTAACACTGTGCTGGAAGTTCTAGCTAGAGCAATAAGGCAAGAAAAAGAAATAAAGGGCATCCAAATTGATAATGAAGAAGTTAAACTGTCCCTGTTTGCAGATGATATGATACTATACATAGAAAACCCTAAAGACTCCACGAGAAATTTACTGGAACTAATAGAAAGATTCAACAGAGTAGCAGTATACAAGATAAACATTCAAAAATCAGTTGGATTCCTATACACCTATAAGGAGAATGATGAAAAGGAAATCAGGACAACAATACCATTTTCAATAGCCCCTGAAAAGATGAAATACGTAGGAATAAATCTGACCAGGGATGTAAAAGACCTATACAAAGAAAACTACAAATCACTATTGCATGAAACCCAAAGGGATCTACATAAATGGAAAAACATGCCATGCTCATGCATAGGCAGACTCAACATTGTGAAAATGACAATTCTACCCAAAGCAATTTACAAATACAATGCAATCCCGATCCAAATACCAACAACATTCTTCAAAGAGATGGAAAAACTAATCATTAACTTCTTATGGAAAGGGAAGAAGCCCCGAATAAGTAAAGCATTACTGAAGAAGAAGAATAAAGTTGGAAGACTCACACTACCTGACTTGAGAACCTACTATACAGCTACAGTAGTCAAAACAGCCTGGTACCGGTACAACGACGGATACATTGACCAATGGAACAGAATTGAGAACCCAGATGTAAATCCATCCCCCTAAGGTCACCTGATCTTCAACAAGGGCCCAAAGTCCATCAAATGGGGAAAAGACAGTCTTTTTAACAAATGGTGCTGGTAAAACTGGATATCCATCTGCAAAAAAATGAAACAAGACCCATGCCTCACGCTGTATACAAAAACTACTTCAAAATGGATCAAAGACCTGAGTACAAAGCCTAAAACTATAAAGTTCCTAGAAGAAAAAATAGGACCAACACTTCAGGCCTTAATACACGGCATTTACAGGATACTAACCATAACCGTCAATGCACAAACCCCAATAGATAAGCTAGATAACTGGGATCTTCTAAAAATCAAACACCTATTCTCTTCAAAAGACTTCACCAAAAGAGTAAAAAGAGAACCTACATTCTGGGAAAAAATTCTTGGACAGTACAAGTCAGACAAAGGTCTAATCTCCATAATCTACAAGAAAATCCAACACCTCTACAACAAAAAGACAAATAATCGTATTAAAAACGGGCAAAGGAATGAACAGACACTTCACCAAAGAAGACATTCAAATGTCCAGCAAACACATTAGGAAACGCTGTTGATCACTAGCCATGAGAGAAATGCAAATTAAAACCACAATGAGATACCATCTCACCCCGGCATTACTGGCACGAATCAAAAATACTGGAAATAACAAATGTTGGAGGGGCTGCGGGGAGATGGGAACTCTTATGCACTGCTGGTGGGAATGCAAAATGATACAACCATTTTGGAAAATGATATGGCACTTCCTCAGAAAGCTAGAAATAGACATACCATTTGATCCAGCAATTCCACTCCTAGGAATATATCCTAAAGAAATAAGAGTCATCACTTGAGTAGACATATGCACACCTATGTTCATGGCAGCATTGTTCACAATAGCAAAATGATGGAAACAACCTAGATGCCCATCAACAGATGAATGTTTAAACAAACTATGGTACATACACACAATGGAGTACTACGCAACGAGAAAGAACAACCAAGAATCTGTGAAGCATCTCATAACATGGATGAAACTGGAGGACATCACGCTGAGTGAAATAAGTCAATCACAAAAGGACAAATATTGTATGAGACCTCTATTGTAAAAACCCATGAAAAAGTTCACACATAAAATGTAACAATCTTTGTTGTCTCCCAGGGATGGGAGGGGTGGGATGGAAATACTAAACAGGCAATAGATAAGTGGTATCTTGGGTGAAGGGTGAGACAGTACACAGTACAGGGGAAACTAGCACAACTTGTACAAGGAAAGGTCATGGAAGCCCCACAGACACAACCAAACTCCCTGAGGGACTGAATTGCTGGGTGGAGGGCTGTGGGGACCACGGTCTCGGGGAACATCTATCTCAATTGGCATAACACAGCTTATAAAGATGATGCTGTATATTCTACCTTGGTGAGTAGTGTCTGGGGTCTTAAAAGCCTGTGAACGGCGATCTAACATACTCCACTGGTCTCATCCCTTTGGGAGCAAGGGAGAATGAAGAGAACAGGATACAAGGAAAAGGTTAGTCCAAAGGACTAATTGTCCACAGCTACCAAGGCCTCCACCGGACTGAGTCCAGTACAGCTAGATGGTGTCCGGCTACCACCACTGACTGCTCTGACCAGGATCACAACAGAGGGTTCTGCACAGAGCTGGAGAAGGATGTAGAACATAATTTTAACTCACACAAAAAAGACCAGATTTACTGGCCTAAAGTAGACTGGAGAAACCCCGAGAGTATCGCCCCCAGACACCCTTTTAGCTCAGTGGTGAAGTTATCTCTGAGGTTTCACCGTTCAGCCTGGGAGTGGACAGCCCTGTAAGACCCAATGAGACTAACGCGGTACAGTAGTCCAGTGACAAGGGCCAAGAAGTAGAAGAGGAAAAGGAAGCTGGTGATAGGGAACCCAAGGCTGAGTAAAAATACTGTTGATGTGTTGTGAGATTGTTAACCATTGTCGTAGGGCAACATTTGCAGTAACTGTTAAACAAGAAACTAATTTGTTCTGTAAACCTTCACCTTAAGTGAGAATAACAGCACAATTGGAAGAGCGTAGTCAATGTCACTGAACTGTGCATGTAGAAATTTTTGAAATGGTCTACCTTTGGCTATGTGTATTTTCACCAAAAAAAAAAAAAAGGTTGAGAAGTTAGAGGGTTGACATGTGGTGGGGTTGTTAACCAATGTCATAAAACAATATGTGTACTACTGTTTCATGAGAAACTATATTTTCTGTAAGCCTTCACCTGAAGCAATATAAGAAAAAAAATAATAATAACAAATTTCTGCTGAAACACTGCAAAAAAAAAGGTTGAAAGTTCCAGTCCACCCAGAGGTGCCTTGTAAAAAAGCCCTGGCAATCTACTTCTAAGAAACCAGCCTTTGTAATCCCTATGAAGCACAGTTACACTCTGACACACATGGAGTTGGAATCAACCCAACAGCAAATGGTTTGGTTTAATCCTTATCCTAATGTTGAATATAAACAATCTACTGACCTAGGAAGTCATTGACTTGCTAAGGGTCATGTAGCAAATTCGTGGGGGAACTAGAATTTCAATGTGGAATCTAAGATGCCAGAAGCCTTACTCTTAACCTCTATTCTGTGAAGGATACGTTGTTTGTAATAATATCAAGTCAGATAATAATAAGTACTGTGTTTTCATTATATATTTTTTTAATTAAACTTTTTTATTGTTCTTTTATATACTGAGAGGTGCAAGATGTTTTTGCTTGGCATGTTAATAATGCATGGCATCGATGACATTGACTCACGTATTCTGAAAAGAAAACCACTCTTTCAAACCCTCTCATTATTTTACACTGAAAGTTTCAGTTCATTGTTGGTGTATCTTAAACATGTCTGATCTCCTTTCTTAACAATGAGGCTGATGGTTTTAGTCTCATGCCTTTTGCTAGGTAATATCAAGTCACATATCAAGAAGTCTTTTCATTATATTTATTTTTAACTAAACCTTTTTTTTTTTTTAGAGATAACTGTAAATTCACATGCTCTCAATCTCTCCAATAGTAACAGCTATAAAAATTCTGTTAAAATATCACAACCAAGATAAGAACATTAATAGACTTCACCTATCTTATTCATATTTACTTGTCCTCATTTGTGTATGTGTGTATACTCAGTTCTATGCAACTTTACTACGTGTGTGGATTTGCATTTCTACCGTTACAATCAAGATACAAAACAGTTCTATCATCACAACCGTCCCTCATTTCGACTTTTTACAACCACACTATATCCCTTCTGCACCCCTTCCTCCACATTCAGAATCCCAGGGCAAAATATTGACTTTTACTATTGTCTTCTATTTATGGTCAGAGTCACTAATCTTAATACCATTGCCAATTTAGTTTCATTTTAAAATAAATTTAATGTAAATTCACCTAAAATATGCACAGATTTCAAAAAATAAAAGACTATTACAAATGTTATGGGGCTATAAAAATACATGAAAAATCAATAAAGTTTAAACAATATTGCAATCGGTGATGCTAGGGGGTTGGGGGATGAACTAGGCAGAGGAAATTGCTTAAGTCAGAGCATACGATGTACCTTCAGTAAGGTCAGCGTTTAGAGCGGCAGTTCTCAAACCTCGGTGTGCTTAAGCACACATCAGAAACACTTGGAAGGCTTGTTAAACACTGTCTATTGGGCCCCACCCCCAGAGTTTCTAACACAGTAGTTCTGCAGGAGGGTCTGAGAATTTTCATTCCTAACAAGTTCCTAGCTGATGCTGAAGCTGCTAATTCAGCTTTGAAAACCACTGTAATAGAGAGTACAGCTGATGTTGACGCTGTGCCTGAAACGGAGGACTCAAATAAAGAGTCCTTGGCTGAGGAATCTTTATTTTTTCTAAGCAGTGTGGAGCCCTTGTGAGATTCAGAACAGGAGACCAGATAACTAAAGCAGGACTTTAATAACTGAACTAAACAATTTGGGAGAGAAAAATAAGGAAATAATATAGGACAAGTTAGGAAATTAAATATGGTGGCAAAGAAAGAATTCAGGTGAGAAACAGTATTTCAGAGCTTGAATTAAAGAGGAGGTACTCCAGGACTAATTAGAAGGTATTTTTGTGGAAGCAGATCGGTAATGACCGACTCTCTTTTTCTCTTTTCTGGGTTTTTCTATGTCTTTCTAATGTCTATTTCCCCAATTCCCAAAGAAGAATATTTTCAGAAGGAAACACATCCAACACATCTGAACTTCATTAAATTACACTCTTAGCCTATTCCTTATGTTGAGAATGACTGCCCCTGAAGATTATGAGAACTGTGATTCCTAGCTGTAGTTTGAATTAAGTTATAAACATTAGTTGGCTCAGTTGGTACTTGAGGGTCTTGAGAGAAGCCTTAAAATTACAAACTCTACATTAGTAGTGTTTTTTTTTTTCCCTGCTTCTATCTCTTTTTCATCCTTATCTCTGTTTTCTCTTTTTCTCCCACAGTTGTCAAGTAAGCAGGTTCATAAAAGAAAATTGTAACTTTAAGGGCAAACTAAACTAATAGAAGTTATTGATGACACTGTCTTGGATTATACCTTAGAAAGGTTTTCTAGAAATCTAAAACACTGTGTTTTAAAAGAGTGATAACTCACTTTGCTTTCCCTTGTAAATCCACAATGCAAAGAAAGCATTTGATCCTCTTCTGAGTAAGTACTTACACATGTCATCTTGTCTAGGATTTCTGCCAGATCTGGAATACTGATTGGAAACCTTGGCTGTGTCTGATTCTGTCACTGAGTTTACATTCTAAGAGCAAAAACCCTTACTTTCTCCTTGTGATGTTTTTCTGGGCAAAAATGATAAAATAAATTCATATTTATAAAAGCTACTTATGTCAGGGACAATAGATAATGAATGTAAATTAGACATCACCCAGCAAGAACTATATACCACAAGCGCACAAAACACAGGGCACTTCATTATACTAGAAATAAACTGCACTGTCTGCCTAAGGTAGTAATGGCTCTTTCTAAGCTTTCTATAAAATTCAAACACAAATATAAAATTAGAATGTATTCTGAGAAGCAGTGTGTTATTTGGGATTTGTTTATATAAGTTTTATAGACACCCCTCAGGGTAAGAACGACTCAATTTTTCATTGATGTCTAGTTAATATAAAAGGCTATCTAAAAGGCTAGGACTATAGGGCAAAGAAAAAATAATGGAAACTCAAGGAAAAGATATTGGGCTTGGAAGTAAGCAAATCTTAAAGGCCGATGGTGACTGTGGATTACATTAATGTGGTAATCTCAAATTTGATTTTAGGCTTACTATACAAATGATCTTTGAAATAATTTTAGGATTGTCTTTGGATTCCTTTTGGCTGAACCATGGGAAAGGGGTAGTAAGTACTTAAGAAGAGAGGGGAAATGACCGAATACACAAACTAAGTGGTTGTGTTAACTTTACACTGCTCAAATTCCATGACAGAATTTAGTATTATTTGTTGATAGGTGCTGTGGAGTCAGTTTTGACTCATGGTGACTCCATGTGTTACAGACTAGAACCGCTCATAGGGTTTTCTTGACTGTAACAGAATCAGTTGACCAGGCCTTTTCTTCCCCAGTACAAATTGGTGGGTTTGAACTGCCAACCTTTAGGTTAGCAGTTAATCACAAACTGTGTTTGCCCCTCTAGAGACCTTAGTATTACTTTTTGTTGTTGTTGTTGTTAGGTGGAGCCCTGATGGCACAGGGGTTAAGAGCTCGGCTGCTAACCAAAAGGTCAGCAGTTCGAATCCACCAGCCACTCCTTGGAAACTCTATGGGGCAGTTCTACTCCGTCCTATGTTGTTGTTGTTAAGTACTGTCTAGTCAGTTCCATCTCATAGCGACCCTATCTATGTACAACAGAACAAAACACTGCCTGGTCCTGTGCCATGCCCACAATTGTTGTTATGCCTGAGCTCATTATTGCAGCCACTGTGTCAATCCATCTCATTAAGGGTCTTCCTCTTTTTCACTGACCCTCTATTGTAGCAAGCATGATGTCCTTCTCCAGGGACTGATCCTTCCTGACACCACGTCCAAAGTATATAAGGTGGAGTTTCGCCATCCTTGTTTCTAAGGAGCTTTCTGGTTGTACTTCTTCTAAGACACATTTGTTCGTTCTTTTGACAGTCCATGGTATATTCAATATTCTTCACCAACACCACAATTCAAAGGCATCAGTTCTTCTTCAGTCTTCCTTATTCATTGTCCAGCTTTCGCATGCATATAAGGTGGTTGAAAACACCTTGGCTTAGGTCAGGTGCAGCTTAGTCTTCAAGGTGACAACTTTGCTTTTCTACACTTTAAAGAGGTCTTTTGCAGCAGATTTGCCCAATGCAATGCATCTTTTGATTTCTTGACTGCTGCTTCCATGGATGTTGATTGTAGATCCAAGTAAAATGAAATCCTTGACAACTTCAATCTTTTCTCCATTTATCGTGATGTTGCTTATTGGTCCAGTTGTGAGAATTTTTGTTTGCTTTATGTGTTTTATTGACTGTGCAAAGGCATTCGACTGTGTGGATCATAACAAATTACGGATAACATTGCGAAGAATGGGAATCCCAGAACTGTTAATTGTGCTCATGAGGAACCTGTAAATAGATCAAGAGGCAGTTGTTCAGACAGAACAAGGGGATATTGTGTGGTTTAGAGTCAGGAAAGGTGTGTGTCAGGGTTGTATCCTTTCACCAAACCTATTCAGGCTGTATGCTGAGCAAATAGTCTGAGAAGCTGGATTATATGAAGAAGAATGGGGCATCAGAATTGAAGGAAGACTCATTAACAACCTGTGTTATGCAGATGACACAACCTTGCGTGCTGAAGGTGAAGAGGACTTGAAGCACTTACTGATGAAGATCAAAGACCACAGCCTTCAGTATGGATTACACTTTAACATAAGGAAAACAAAAATCCTCAGTCTATCATATAGAGCTGTTATAAGTTGGAATCTACTTGACAGCAACGGGTTTGGTTTTGTTGTTAGGTGCCATCCAGGTGAATTCAACTCATAATAACCCCATGTGATAGAGTAGAACAGTCCCATTGGGTACTCTAGGCTGTAATACTTATGAGAGCAGGTTGCTAGGTCTTTTCTCCTGCTGATCCTCTGGGTAAATTCAAACAGCCAATCCTTTTATTAGCAGCCCAGCACTTAACCCTTGCACCACCAGGGCTCCTTAGTAACAGAATAAATTGAGAGGACAAAAAGGAGGGGTTTTAGTGTCAGCTCATATCACAACAGTATATGTAAGGTATCAAAATATGTGTTGGTGATTATTTTTATTGATAATCATCACAATTAATTTTTAACTATTAACCAATGAAAAATAAATCAAAAGCCTTAAACTTTTTCAACTCTCTGTTTGTAAGATTTAGGAGCCCTAGTGGTGCAATAGTTAAGTACTTGGCTGCTAACTAAAAGGTTGGGGATTTAATTCAACTTTTTGAACCCTCTATTTGTATGATTTAAGAGCCCTAGTCGTACAGCAGTTTAAGTGCTTTGTTATTAACTGAAAGGTTGGCGGTTCGAACTCACCTATTTGCTCTGTAGGAGAAAACCTGGCAATCTGCTTCCATAAAGATCACAGCCAAGAAAATCATACGGGGCAGTTCTACTCTGTCACATGAGGTCATTATAACTTCGATGGCACCTAACACCAACAACATTTGTATGATTAGATGATATTTATCAAAGTATAGTGAACTTTTATAATATCTAGTTCATTACCAATGGGTCCTGCATGGTTTACTCACATTATTATTCAAGTTGACGAATTTTGCTAAAAACTCTACTTGCAATCTTTGTAAATTAAAAACTATCTTTCACATTTTTATGTGTGTGTCTTAATCATTTACAGAGGCTGACTTTATTTTTTTCTCTGTCTCTAACAGATATGCCTCTACATAGTTATTGGTTCACACATTATTGTCAAAAGCTGCCTTTCACATAACATAGTTTATAAAGAAAATGTTCTACATTCTACCTTGGTAAGCAGCACCTGGGGTCTTAAAAGCCTGTGAGCAGCCATCTAAGATACTCCACTGGTCTCACCCCTTTGAGAGCAAGGGAGAATGAAGAAAACAAGGTACAAGGGAAAGATTAGTCCAAAGGACTAATGGACCACAACTACCACGGCCTCCACCAGACTGAGTCCAGTACTAGAAGGTAGATGGCGCCTGGCTACCACCACTGACTGCTGTGACAGGGATCACAATAGAAGGTCCCAGACAGAGCTGGAAAAAAATGTAAGACAAAATCCTAACTCCCAAAAAAAGACCAGACTTACTGGCCTGACAGAGACTGGAGAAACCCTGATAGTATGGTCCCTGGACACCCTTTTAGCTCAGTAATGAAGTCACCCCTGAGATTCACCCTTCAGCCAAAGAGTAGACAGCCCCCAAAAACAAAACAAGACTAATGGGCACAACAGCCCAGGGACAAGGACTAGAAGGCAGGAGGGGACAGGAAAGCTGGCAATAGGGAACCCAAGGTGGAGAAGGGAGAGTGTTGACATGTCATCAGGTTGTTAACCAATGTCATAAAACAATATGTGTACTAACTGTTTAATGAGAAACCGTTTGTTCTGTAAACCTTCATCTAAAGTACAGTGAAAAAAAATTAAAAATAAATAAATAAATAGGCTGCCTTTCATGTTCCCTTCCTAAACTGAACAAAAAAAATTTTCAAAGAAGACAAAAGTCTTTTTTGTATTTCACTTTTTTTGTAAACTAAAACAATTTGATTTAGTGAGAAAGTCTCTAAATTGTTGAGTACATTGTGAAACTAGAGCAGGTTATCTGAGGGTATAAAAATAGAGTTTCTTGGAGATGGTCAGTCCATATTTCCATAGACTCCACTTATTTTATCAAAGGATTGCCTATTACAGTTGTCAACATTTACAATCAGCTTAGATTTGAAGTAAAGTGTGGTGAGCTCTCAATGTTAAGTCCTCCATTTCCACTGAAGGCATTTTAGTTGTCTTTAACCTCACCCTGTGAAAAGCTAACCACCAATTATTGATGTCACTTTACCACTATTATAACTTTAGTTTCTGACGTGGTGTGCTGGATTCCCAACTCTGAGTTTCATCATAATAATTATTGGTGGGAGAAAAAAAAGCAAACACTCCATTCCTAATGGTGGTCTTGTCATAACAATTATCATAAAACTAACAAACATATATTGAGCTCTTACTTTGTGTCAGGCACTGAGCTAAAAGAACTGTATAAGAATTATCTCATTTAATAATACAGCCCCTGCCACCATTCCTCTGTCAGTTTGTCATGCTATGGTGGCTTGCTTGTTGCTGTGGTGCTGGAAGCTGTACCACCAGTATTTCAAATATCAGCATGGTTACACATGGTGGACAGGTTTCAGTGGATCTTCCAGAAAAAGACAGACTAGTAAGAAAAACCTGGCAGTCTACTTCCAAAAAAGATTGGCCAGTGAAAACCTTGTAAATAGTGGTGGAACATTATCTGATATAGTGCTGGAATATGAGCCCCTCAATTTGGAAGGCACTCAAAATACGACTGAGGAAGAAATGCTCCTCAAAGTAGAACAGACCTTAATGACACTGATGGAGTACAGTTTTTGGGAACTTCATTTGCTGATGTGGCATGACTCAAAATGAGAAGAAACAGCTGCAAACATCCATTAATAAATTGGAACTTGGAATATAGGAAGTATAAATCTAGGAAAATTGAAAGTCATCAAAAATGAAATGGAACACATGAAGATCAATATCCTAGGCATTAATGAGCTGAAATGGACTGGTATTGGCCATTTTGAATCAGACAATCATATGGTCTACTTTGCTGGAATGACAAATTGAAGAGGAAGGATGTTGTGTTCATCATCTAAAAGAACATTTCAAGACCCATCCTGAAGAGCAATGCTGTCAGTGATAAGACAATATCCATATGTCTACAAGGTAGACCAGTTAATAAGACTATTACTCAAATTTATACACCAACCACTAAGGCTTAAGATGAAGAAATTGAAGACTTCTTAAAAATTCTTCAGTCTGAAATTGATCAAACATGCAATTAATATGCATTGACAATTACTGGTGATTGGAATGCAAAAGCTGGAAATGAAGGAAGATCAGCAGTAGGAAAATATAGTCTTGGTGACAGAACTATGCAAGAGATTGCATGATAGAATTTTACAAGATCAGCAACTTATTCATTACAAATACCTTTTTCTTCAACAACTTAAGTGGCAACTATACACATGGACCTAGACAGATGGAATACACAGAAATCAAATCAACTACATCTGTGGAAAGAGATAATGGAGAAGCTCAGTATCATCAGTCAGAACAAAGCCAGGGGATGACTGCAGAACAGATCATCACTTGCTTATATGCAAGTTCAAATTAAAGCTGAAGAAAATTAAAACAAGTCCAAGAGAGCCAAAATACAACCTTGAGCATATCACACCTGAATTTAGAGACCATCTCAGGAATAGATTTCATGCATTGAACCCTAATGACTGAAGACTAGATGAGTTGTGGGATGTCATCAAGCACATCATGCATAAAGAAAGTAAAAGGTCATTAAAAAGACAAGAAAGAAAGAAAAGACCAAAATGGATGTCAGAAGAGACTCTGAAACTTGCTTTTGAACATAGAGTAGCTAAAGCGAATGCAGGAAATGATGAAGTAAAAGAGGTGAACAACCCTACTGAAGCAGGAGAAAAGTGGGGTGCAAAACTCTAATTCTAGCAAAAAGACCAGACTTAACGGTCTGATTGAGACTGAAGGAACCCCAGAAAGCATGGCCCCTGGATCTCTGTCAACCCAGCACTAAAATCATTCCTCAGGCCAACTCTTCAGACAAAGATTAGACTGAACTATGGGACATAAACTGATACTCATGAAGAGTGTGCTTCTTAGCTCAAGTAGATACATGAGACTAAATGGGCAGCTCCAGTCCAGAGGTGAGATGAGAAGGCAGACAGAGTCAGGAGCTGGTTGAATGGACACGGGAAATCAGGTTTGGAAAGGAGGTATGTGCTGTCACAGTATAGGGAGAGCAATTAGGGTCACATAACAATGTATGTGTAAATTTTTGTATGAGAGACTAACTTGAATTGTAAACTTTCATTTAAAGTACAACAATAAAATAAAATTTTAAAAAGAAAAAAAAAAGCTGAACAAAAGATTTCAAAGGGTGGTTCAAGAAGACAAAGTAAAGTATTATGATGAAATGTTCAAAGACCTGGAGGTAGGAAAAAAAAAAACTTTCTTTCAGATTTCTCAAGCTGAAAGAACAGAAGAAAAAATTCAAGACTTGCATTGCAATATTGAAGGACTCTACGAGCAAAATATTGAACAATGCAGGAAGTGTCAGAGGAAGATGGAAGGAATACACAGAGTCACTGTACCAAAAAGAATTGGTCGACATTCAATCATTTTAGTAGGCAGCACATGATCAAGAACCAATGGTACTGAAGGAAGAATCCAAGCTGCACTGAAGGCACTGGCGAAAAACAAAGCTCCAGGAATCAATGGAATACCAGTAGAGATGTTTCAACAAATGAATGCAATGCTGGAAGTACTCACTCTTCTATGCCAAGAAATTTTTAAGACAGCTAACTTGCCAACCGACTGGAAGAGATCCATATTTGTGCCCGTATCCAAAGAAAGATGATCCAACAGAGTGCAGACATTATCAAACAATGTCATTAATATCACATGGAAGTAAAATTTTGTTGAAGGTAATTCAAATACGGTTACAGCAGTACATGGACAGGGAACTGCCAGAAATTCAAGCTGGATTCGAAAGAGGACATGGAATGACGGAATATCATTACTGATATTAGATGGATTTTGCCTGAAAGTAGAGAATACCAGAAAGATATTTACCTTTTTTCGTGAATATGCAAAGGCATTCGAGCTTGTGGATCATAACAAATTATAGATAACATTGTGAAGAATGGGAATTCCAGAACATTTAATTGTGCTCTTGCAGAACCTGCACATAGACCAAGAGGCAGACATTTGAACAGAACAAGGGGATACTGTGAGGTTTAAAAACAGGAAAGGTGTGCATCCGGGTTGTATCCATTCACCATACTTAATCGGTATTTTGAGCAAGTAATGGGAGAAGCTGAAGTATATGAAGAAGAACACGGCATCAGGATTGGAGGAAGACTCATTATCAACTTGCGATATGCAAATGGCACAACTTTGTTTGCTGAAAGCAAAAAGGACATACTGATGAAGATGAAGATTGAAGACTATAGTATTCAATATGGATTATACCTCAACATAAAGAAAACTAAAATCTTTACAACTGGAGCAATAAGCAACATCATGATAAACAGAAAATATTGAAGTTGTCAAGGATTTCATTTTGCTTGGATCCACAATCAACACCCATGGAAGCAGCAGTCAGGAAATCAAACGACATACTGAATGCTGTTATAGCTTCTCTTTAACCTGTGTTTTTGTCAGACTGTCAACTGTAAATAACTTTGGCAGTTGGGGAATATAGTCTATTACTGCCAATCAAAGTGTATATCTACAAATAGTTCTTGGAAAAATAGCATATATGACTCCAGAATCCTATTTTACCTTAAGAGAAATTTGACAAAGAAGGAGTCACATACATGACTGGGACATCTCCTTATCTGGCTATCTTTGCAGTACTAATTAGAGCAGTGGTTCATTATCTTATTGCCAAAATCTCTGGCCAAACACAAATAAACAAATTCGTGCCTTTGAGTCAATTCCAACTCATAGGGACCTTATAGGACAGAGTAGAACTGCCCCATAGGGTTTCCAAGGAGCAGCTGGTGGATTCAAACATTCAAACTGCTGACCTTTTGGTTAGCAGCTGAGTTCTTAACCACTGTGCCACCAGGGCTTCTACATAATTCAAAAGTGTCAATGCTTCTTCGATCTCCCTTATTCATTGTGCAGTTTTTGCATGCATATCAGGAGATTGAGAATATCATGGCTTGGGTCAGGTGCACCTTAGTCCTCAGAGTGACATCTTTCCTTTTAACACTTTAAAGGGGTCTTTTGTAGCAGATTTGTCCAATGTAATACATCGATATTCATATGACTGTCAGAGATTTTCTTGTTGGCAAAGAATATTGAATATACTGTACTGACTGCCAGAATAACGAACAACTCTGTCTTGGAAAAAGTACAGTCAGAATACTCCTTAGAAATGAGGATGGCAAGACTTCGTCTTACATACTTTCAACATTGTCTTAGTCTTCTAGTGCTGCTATAACAGAAATACCACAAGTGGATGGTTTTATCAAAGAGAAGTTTATTTCCCTACAGTAAAGTAGGCTAAAAGTCCAAATTCAGGGTGTCAGCTCCAGGGGACGGCTTTCTCTCTCTCAGCCTCCTCATCAGTGTTCCCCCAGACTAGGAGCTTCTCGGCACAGGGACCGCAGTCCACAGGACGCGCTCTGCTCTCGGCACTGCTTTCTTGATGGTATAAGGTCCCCAACTCTCTGCTTGCTTCCCTTTCCTTTTATCTCTTGAGAGATAAAAGGTGGTGCAGGCCACACCCCAGGGAAACTCCCTTTACTTTGGATCAGGGATGTGACCTGGGTAAGGGTGATGTTACAATCCCACCCTAATCCTCTTTAACATAAAATTACAATCACAAAATGGAGGCCAACCACACAATTCTGGGAATCATGGCCCAGTCAAATTGATACACACATTTCTTGGGGAACATAATTCAATCCATGACAGACATGTTATCAGGAGGCACCAGTCGCCAGAGAAGAACATCATACTTGGTAAAGTAGAGGGTCAGCAAAAAAAGAGAAGAACCTCAAGGAAATAAATCGACACGTTAGCTACAACAATGGGCTCAAATGTAGCAATGACTGTAAGAATGGTGGAGGAACAGGCAGTGTTTTCTTCTTTTGCATATAGAGTTGCTATGATTCGGAATCGATTCTATGGCACCTAAAAACAAGAACAGCATAGCCCTATGTGGTATCTAACACTTTTTACCCTCTTTTTTAAATGAGAAAATTGAGCTGAATAGCCTTTAGTTTGATGAAACTCAGCCATCTAGAATGTGAGAGAGACAGAATTCCCTTTTTGTTTTTTCCAGTGTAATCTTCATGTGGATAAATCTTTTTAAGATTTTAAGTTTATCATCTTTTTTTTTTTTCTCTCACAACTGTGGATATTCTGCTCTTACCTCTTCTCCACATGCCCGTCTGGGAGGAGGTTCTTTACAGATGCTACACATCGGGGGAGGCATTGGCTAATATATTGAAGTAAGTCCCAACTGCTTCACTTTCAGTACAGTAGTGCAGAAATTAGCAAAAATCTGCTACAAAAACAAAAAGTCTTTGACATTTTTTGTGCCATCTTTTCTTCATGTCTATGTCAGAATCAAATCGATAGCACCAGGTTTCTTTTTCTTTTTCTTTTTTTTAGGTGGGAGAATCTACATCTTCTTTTACAGAGTAGCTCCCACATCCCTTGTGCAGATACCATTATCACAGGATAGTGTTTGAGGTGACCTGACCCTAGAGAAGAATAGCAGCTTTTTGATGCAGTGAACTCCTGATATGGAGAGAGACAGTCTTTCAAGTAGCACAAGCCTTTAAGAAGAGTCCCGTTTTTTGTTTTTTACTAGCATTATTATCCAAACTAGATGCTTATCAAGAAAAATGCATTTGGCCAAGGTATCAGAGAAGAAACTAATCTACAGGGCTGATACCTACACGAGCTATGGCTTCATATACCCTGAGACCAGAAGAACTAGAAGGTGCCCAGCTACCTATACTGACCATTCTGATCATGGCCATAATAGATGGACCCTGGTAGAACTGGATAAATATGTGGAACAGAACTCATCATTAAAAAGTTGACTTACTCAACCAGTTGAGACTAGAGGACTCCCTGAGACTATTGCCCTGAAATACTCTTTAAACTCTGAACCAAAACTATCCCATAAAGTTGCCTTTTAGCTAAATAACAGATTGGCACACAAAATAAAGCGTATTATCAGTGAGTACAGTGTTCCATTGAAAAGCCATCTATATGACACCAAAATGTCAACAATTACTCTAAAGCAAAGGTGAAAAGATAAAGGGGCAGGGAAACTAGAGTAGTGGAAACACAACAACCAGAGTGCAATTAAAGAGAATATTGACACGTTATGAAAAATGTAAATAATGTCTCTGAACAATTTGTGCAGACATTGTCAAAGTGGCAACCTAATTTGCTGTGTAATCTTTAACTGAAAACACAATAAAATATTATTAAAAAAAAAAGACATATGTGTTCAGAAAGTGTGTTGATGTTGGTAAACTGAACTGTATTCCTTGGCCTGTTCGTACTGCTGTCGTGTAATCCCTCATGAGATATGAATTCAAAGAAAGGTCTACTTCAGTGAAACTAAGAAGTTGAAAATAAAGTTAGTATAAATGGCTGATCTCCTGGCTTCCTTACACTCTGGAAACTTTAATTTTGTCCCCTGGGGCCACAAAAAGGGGACTTGGCTGCATAGTGGTTAAAGCGCTTGGCTGTTAACAAAAAGGTTGGCAGTTTGAATCCACCAGCAGCTCTGCGGAAGAAAGATATGTAGTCTTCATCCATAAAGATTTACAGCCTTGGAAACCCTACAGGGAAGTTCTACTCTGTCTTATAGTGTCACTGTGAGTCAGAATATACTAGACAACAGTGAGATTTGGTTTGGGTTGGGACCACAAAGGGAATGCTTATGATGATGAAAATTCAGTCTTACTCTTGCTTGTGTTCTCTCCAGGTCATCTCAAACAGGGACAGGCTATGCAGGAGCTGAAAATAGCCATTGCTATCCAGAGGGAAAATTCTTCTCTTCTTCTGGAGGAAGCCAATGGAGAGTTGATTTCTCATGTGCATAATATTCTCTGTAAAACAGTATAGAATAAATCATAGAAATGCCTAATGTAAAATTTTGTTTCAGATCTCACTGATATATATCTACACCTATACATCCATCTATACATCTATATAGGAGCCCTGGTGGTGCAGTCATAAAAGCGCTTGGCTGCTAACTGAAAGGTCAGTGGTTCCAACCTACAAGCCACTCCATGGGAGAAAGATACGGCAGTCTGCTTCCACAAAGATTTACAGCCTTGGAAACCCTATGGCACAGTTCTACTCTGTCCTATAGGGTAACTATGAGTAGGAATCAACTCGATGCCAGTGGGTTTATATATCCATATATTTCTATGGGGTTGCTATGAGTCAAAATCAACTTTTTTTTTTATATCTGTATTTTTATCTCCTTCTGTTTATCAGGAGAATCTTTAATGATACAATTGGTAATAGAATGATCAAATAACTTATCATCCAAACTGGTACACTTTTGAATGTGAAAGAGGCACTATTACTAATCATGCCAGGAAACAGGCATAAACCAGACCTTTCCCAGGCAAACCATGATATAGGGTTATCCTAGGTAAGATAAAACTTATCCACCTAGGGTCAGTGGAATAATCAAATGGCCAAAGGATGGCTTTTTCGTTTATTTTTAAAGGAATCTGGTTAGTTATCAAGTGTTCTGAACACAAAAGAAACAAATCAATTATTGGAGAGAAACCACCTATTGGCATTACAGAGAGCATTTTCCCCTCTTCTGACATTTTCTAAAGGTCAAAAGTTTGGAATCATAACAACGATTTTGCATTTGAAAAACGATGAATCAAAAGGTAAATCAGGCATTTAGATCTGATGGATGGTCTTAATGCAGTTGTACAATTACCCAAGTTTAACCCTCCTCATTACAACCCCATTCAAATCTGTTATCTTTGACAAAGATAGGTTTTACAAGACTACTGACTGGCTGAGAAACAAGAAATGAATGAATTTTTGAAACTGAATGCTGTTATAACTTCTCTTTAATCTGTATTTGTGTCAGACTGTCAACTGTAAATAACTTTGGCAACTGGGGAATATAGTCTATCACTGCCAATCAAAGTGTATATCTACACATAGTTTTTGGAAAAATAGCAAATATCACTCCAGAATCTTATTTTGGCTTAAGAGAAATTTGACAAAGAAGTTGTCACACACATAACTGGGACATCTCCATAACTCGCTACCTTCGCAATTCTAATGAGAGTAGTGTTTCAGTATACCATCGCTAAAATCTCTGACAATAATATGAATATTGACGTATTCCATTGGGCAAATCTGCTGAAAAAGGCCTCTTTAAAATGTTAAAAAGCAAAGATGTCACTTTGAGAACTAAAGAGCACCTGACCCAAGCCATAGTATTTTCAATCACCTCATATGCATTCGAAAGCTGGACAATGAATAAGGAAGACTGAAGAAGAATTTACACCATTGAATTATGGTGTGGGTGAAGAATATTGAATATACTATCGACTGTCAGAAGAACAAACAAATCTGTGTTGGAAGAAGGACAGCCAGAATGCTCCTTAGCAGCAAGGATGGCAAGACTTGGCCTCACAAACTTTGGACATGTTATCAGGAGGGACCAGTTCCTGGAGAAGGACATCATGCTTGGTAGAGGGTCAGCGAAAAAGAGAAAGACCCTCAGTGAGACAGATTAAGCTAGTGGCTGCAACAATGAGCTCAAGCATAACAATGATTGTGAAGATGGCACAGGACCGAGCAGTGTTTTGTTCTGTTGTACGAAAGGTTGCTATGAGTTGGAACTGACTCCATGGCACCTAACAAAAACAACAGCCTGAATATTAGAAATTTATCAACCTGATGTACAAACTTAAAGGAAATCAATTCCAAAAATATGGAAAATATCAATTAATATAGATGACCTTTATATTTATTTTTTTTATGTTTTCCCATACAAAAATTTATACATACATTGTTATATGACTCTATCTGCTCTCCCCATACTGTGACAGCACACTCCTTCTTTCCACCCCTGATTCCTCATGTCCTTTCAACCAGCTCCTAACACTCTCTGCCTTCCCATATCACATCCAGACAGAAGCTGCCCGTTTAGTCTCTTGTGTCTACTTGAGCTAAGAGGCACTCTCCTCACGAGTATCACTTTACGTCTCACAGTCCAGTGCAATCCCTGCCTGAAGAGTTGGCCTCGGAAATTGTTTTAGTTCTGGGCTGATAGAGAATCCAGGGGCCATACTTTCCAGGGTTCTGCCAGTCTCAATCAGACCATTAAATCTAGTCTTCTTACTAGAATTTGAGTTCTGCATCCCACCTTTCTCCTACTCCACCCGGGACTCTCTGTTGTGTTCCCTGTCAGGGTGGTAATTGGTGGTAGCCAAGCACCATCTAGTTCTTCTTCTGGTCTCAGGCTGATGAAGTCTTGTTTATGCGGCCTTTTCTGTCTCTTTGTCTAATATTTTCCTGGTGTCTTTGGTGTTCTTCATTCTCCTTTACACCAGGTTGTTGGGACCAGTTGATGCATCTTAGATGGCCTTTTGTAAGCTTTTAGAACACCAGACACCATTCACCAAAGTAGGATGCTGAACATTTTCTTAATAAGGTTTGTTGTGCCAATTGACCTAGATGTTCCCTGAAAGCATGGTCCCCAGACCCCTACCCCTGCTACTCAGTCCCTCAAAGTTTGATTGTATTCAGGAAACTTCTTATCTTTGGTTATAGTCCAGTTGTGCTGACTTCCCCTGTATTGTGTGCTGTCCTTCCCTTCACCTAAGACAGCTCTTATCTACTATACAGTTAGTAAATAACCCTCACTCTCCCTCCCCACCCTCGTAGCCATCAAAGAATGCTTTCTTCTGTGTTTAAATCTTTTCTTGAGTTCTTATAATAGTGGTCTTATACAATGTTTGTCCTTCTGTGACTGACTAAATTCACTCAGTATAATGACCTCCAGTTTCCTCAGTGTTATAAGATGTTACACAGCTTCATCATTTTTCTTTATTGTTGCATAGTATTTCATTGTGTGGATATACCATAATTGGTTTATCCGTTTGTCCATTGATGGACATCTAGTTTGTTTCCATCTTTTTGCTATTGTGAACAGTGCTGCAATGAACATGGGTGTGCATATATCTATTCTTGTGACGGCTCTTATTTCCCTAGGATGTATTCCAAGGAGCAGGAAGGCAGGATCATATGGTACTTCTATTTCTAGCTTTTTAAGGGAGTGCCAAATCGATTTCCAAAGTAGTTGTACCATTTTACATTCCCACCAACAGTGTATAAGTGTTCCAGTCTCTCTACAACCTCTCCAGCATTTATTATTCTGTGTTTTTTGGATTAATGCTAGCCTTATTGGGGTGAGATGGTATCTCATTGTAGTTTTGATCTGCATTTCTCTAATGGCTAACGATTGTGAACATTTCTTCATGTCTCTGTTTGCCACCTGAATATCTTCTTTGGTTGCCCATTTTTTAATTGGGTTATTTGTCTTTTTGTTGTTGAGGTTTTGCAGTATCTTATAGATTTTAGAGATTAGACACTGATCGGATTTGTCATAGTCAAAAATGTTTTCCCAGTCTGTAGGTTGTCTTTTGACTCTTTTTGTGAAGTCTTTGGATGAGCATAAGTGTTTGATTTTTAGGAGCTCCCATTTATCTAGTCTCTCTTTTGGTGCTTATGCATTGTTACTTATGGTTCGTATTGTGTTTATGCCATGTATTAGGGCTCCTAGTGTTGTCCCTATGTTTTTCTTCCATGATCTTTATCGTTTTCAATTTTATATTTAAGTCTTTGATCCATTTTGAGTTAGTTTTTGTGCATGGTGTGAGGTATGGGTCTTGTTTCAGTTTTTTGCAGGTAGATATCCAGTTACGCCAGCACCGTTTGTTAAAGAGACTGTCTTTTCCCCAATTAATGGATTTTGGGCCTTTGTCAAATATCAGCTGCTCATAGGTGGATGAATTTATGTCTGGATTCTCAACTCTGTTCCATTGGTCTATGTATCTGTTGTTGTACCAGTACCAGGCTGTTTTGACTACCGTGGTAGTATAATAGGTTCTAAAATCAGGTAGTGTGAGGCCTCCCACTTAGTTCTTCTTCTTGAGTAATGCTTTACTTATTCGGGGCCTCTTCCCTTTCCATATGAAGTTGGTGATTTGTTTCTCCACCTCATGAAAAAATGCTGTTGGAATTTGGATCGGGATTGCATTGTATCTGTAGATAGCTTTGGATAGAATTGACATTTTCAGTATGTTGAGTCTACCTATCCATGAGCAAGGTATATTTTTCCACTTATGCAGGTCTCTTTTGGTTTCTTGCAGTAGTGTCTTGTATTTTCCATTGTATGGGTCTTTTATGTCTCTGGTTAGATTTATTTCTAAGTATTTTATCTTCTTGGGGGCTATTGTAAATTGTATTGATTTGGTGATTTCGTCTTCGAGGTTCTCTTCGTTAATATAAAGGAATCCAACTGATTTTTGTATGTTTATCTTGTATCCTGAAACTTTGCTGAAATCTTCTATTAGTTCCAGTAGTTTTCTTGTGGATTCTTTGGGGTTTTCTGTGTAATTCAGCTGACCTTTTAATATGGTCAAAAGGGATAGAGTGGATGGACTTTGCCTTCATGCTTGCTCCTCCTTTTATACCTTATGTACTCTGGAACTTCAACACTCTGGAACTTCAGTGATTGATTGAAGAAGAATCTCCTCACCTTTCTACATGAATTTTTGAAGGAACTTGAGACATCAATGAGCAGAAAGAGAGAGAGAACGTTGTTGAACTTCTCCGAGAAATTAAAGATTATATTTTATAAGTGGATTTCAATTCACAAGAGTTTAATTAAATACCAAATGATAGAAAATGTCATCAAGTATATTTATCATGTCTTTTCTGATAAAGAAAAGAAAGCTTATTTAACTAAAAGATTAGTCTTAATCTTAAGTGGATGCACAGATACAACTGGTGACATTTAAAAATTATCTTATGTTTTTACTATATGTATTAATACATGTGTGTATACATATATATAATACATACACACAGAGATATAATAAGCATTATATTTTCAAACATATTTTCTCATATGGTCTCACATAGGATGTTTGCTCTTAGGGAAGCCAGGTTCACATGTACTAATTTTTTCCAAATGTTGTTGTTGTTACTTGCTGTCGAGTTGATTCTAATTCATGGTGACTCTCTGGGTGCAGAGGAGAATGACTCCACAGGGCTATCAAAGCTGTGACCTTTCTGAAGCAGATTGCCAGGCCCGTCTCCTGAGGAACCTCTGGGTGGGTTCAAACCACCAAGCTTTCAGCTAGCAGTCCATCTAGTAGTTTATTGCTTAACCATTTGTGCCATTTTTAAATCCCACTGATAAAAGCTGAAGACATAAACCTTCAAGATATAAAGCTGTCATACTTTCAGTTTACTGATGAAATATCAAAATGTTAAGAGAGTGCTTTGATTGGTCAGTAAAATTGTCAACTGAGTAAAGCATTGTGGCATAAGGAACCAAGCACAGAAAACAATGAGAAAAAACAATGAAACTGTAAGACCAGATGAGACAAAAGAGAATCTGAAGATTATTTGATTTAAATCTAATTTGATTAGAACTATAAAAATCACGTCACTTGAATATAAAAAGGTCATTGTTTTACTTGAAGTTTTGTTTTTAATTTGTTCCTTAGCACTAATACTCACAATATTCCTAGGAACTCAGTGAGATCTCCTGATTTCAAATGTTGTCAAATATATACATAAATAATTTATTCATTCATTTTTAACTCTGCTTCACAAGTGAAGCATCCAAAATTTAGAGACAACCCATTCTTGTCCTATAACCATCCAGCTGTGTGATATTGGGTGAATAATTCAAAATATCTGAGCCTCAGCATTCTCAAATCTAAAGCAAATACTGAAACATGATTTTGTATGTTCCCAGTGTTTAAGAACTATACATACAGAGCACCTAACCAGTTTCAACTGTGCATGTTTGCATGCATATAGGCATGTACAGATGTTTTATATAAGATTTGCGAGCGCTTAGTTTAGGTATAGTGAATGGTATGTTATTAGCTAAGCCGTGCTAAATCACAGCTGTATTTGATAGTAGGAAAGAGCAAGATATGGCAGAAAGAATAAAAAGTACATAAGTGCAAACAGGGTAAGTATTAAGAGGTGTGATACAAACTATTTGTAAGGAATATAAATATGAAAGAAAAAATTTGGTTGTCGTGTTTTTTAATTCTGTGGTCTTTATAGTTTGGAAATCACACAATATAATTTTAACTGCATATTTGGCTCCCTCCCATCATTAAACAATCATTGTTTAAATTTATCTACATGAAAAATTAATACATTTGTATATGCATGTGCATATATTCACACTCCCAAATAAGAAAAATACAAAACACAGTTGAGTAGTAATAAAAATCATTTAAGGTTAAAAAACACACACACACACACACATACAAATAACTAACCAATATGTACAACAGTACAACAACCTAATTAAGAATTTATAAATTTTGGTTAGTATCTGTTAATATTGTGATAAAATATAAATAGTGTAAAATTAAAGAGTCAACAAATTAATTCTTAATATTGCCCATAACATATTTCCTTTTATTTTTATATCTAAAATGAAAACTTCAGTAACCAAGATCTGAAAAAAAAAGAAATTAATCAATTAATTTATAGGGGAAAATGCCCTTTTAAAAAAAGGAACTCAAAGATCTAGTCCTCTGGAAGATTTATAAAACAGAAAAATCACTGGCAAAGAAAATTAGAAAAAAAAAATTATAACATTAAAAATGCAATGTGACTTCGTATTTGGAATGGATTAAGAAGTTGTAAGAAAACATTATACATAAACCAATATTTTGAAAATATGTATGAAGTGCATCTATGATAAAATATAATTAATTTAATTAATTATTAAAAAGATAGAATATTTGAATGCTATGAGAGTCAAAATTTGAAAAATGGTTATAAAACTACACAAAAAAAAGCCATCCAGTTGGCTTACTAGAGAATTTTTTTGGACTTTTGAGAAAAATAATATGTGTATACATATATATTTACATTGGGAAAATATGCTGCAAAAGACCTCTTTAGTGTTAAAAAGCAAAGCTGTTTTAGATTTAATGACTAAGGTGCACCTGACCCAAGCCATGGTGTTTTCAGTCACCTCATATACATGTGAACAATAAATAAGGAAGACCAAAGAAGTACTGAGGCCTTTGAATTATGGTGTGGGTGAAGAATATTGAATATACCATGGACTGCCAGAAGGACTAACAAAAGTGTCTTGGAAGAAGTACAGCTAGAATGCTCCTTAGAAGTGAGGATGGTGAGACTTGGTCTCACATACTTTGGACATGTTATCAGGATGGACCAATCCCTGGGAAGGACATCATGCTTGGTAAAGTAGAAGGTCAGAGAAAAAGAGGAAGACCCTCAGCAAGATAGATTGATACAGTGGCTGCAACAGTGGGCTCAGGCATAACAATGATTGTGAGGATGCACAGGATTGGGCAGTGTTTCGTTCTGTTGTACATAGGGTTGCTGTGAGTAGGAACCGACTCTACGGCACCTGATAACAACAACAACATACATATTCTTTATTCTAGCAAACAGAAATATTTGGAAAGCATGTCAATTCACTTGATGAAGCTAGCATAAAACTGAAAACAAAACCTAATGAATTGACGTTTCACCAAAGAAGAAATACAAATGGCCAGCAAACACATAAAAGATGCTAAATGTCACTAGTCAGTAGGGAACTGCAAATCAAACCCATGATGAGGTTTCACTTCACCTCCACTAAGATGTCTATGATTAAAAAAAAAAAAAAAAGGATAACAACAGCTGTTGGCAAGGATGTGGAGAAACTGGAACCCTCATTTATTGCTGATGGGAATGTGAAATGGTACAGCCGCTGTGGAAAACAGTTTGGAGGTTCCTCAAAAAAGTTAAAAATAGAGTTACCATATGATCAGCAATTCCACTCCTAGGTATATACTCAAAAGAATTGAAAGCATACATGTACAAAAATGTTAATTGCAGCAATATTCACAATAGTCAAAAGGTAGAAACAACCTAATTGTCCATCAACTGATGTATAGATTAACAAAATATGTCAAATACATGCAGTGAAGTATTATTCAGCCATAAAGAGACATGAAGTTCTGATACGTGCTCCAACATGGGTTAACTTTGAAAATATTATGCTCAGTGAAACAAGCCATACACAAAAGGATGAATATTGTATGACCCTACTTACAAAAAATATCTAGAATAGGCAAATGTATAAAGACCAAAGTTTATTAGTGATTACCAGGCGTGAGAGGGAGGGGGTAAAATAGAGAGTTACTACTTACAAGGTGCTGAGCTTCTGTCAGGGCTGATGGAAAAATGTGGAAACAGAGAGTGGTAATGGTTACACAACATGATGAACATAATTAATGTCACTGAATTGTACACTGAAAAATGTTGAAATGGAAATGTTTTGTTGCATATATATGGTTACCACAATTAAAAACAAAAGAGAAACTAAGAATAATTAGCACTCACTCCTTGCCCTGTGTCCTCCTGACTCACACACACACAGACTGACAGGATATAGAAAACATAGGTGAATAGCTACATAATTTGGAGGACAGATGCTTTTTAAAATGTCATTGAAGACAGAAACTATAAAGGAATTTTTGTCTTTAAAATTGTGTACAGTGTAATTAAAAGACAAATGAATGCTCACCAAAGTATTAGTTCCAATATTTGTTAAAGAGTGTGTACATCTATAAAAAGATGACAAACCTCTTGTACTTCCATTTTAAAACCAGCAGTCACCACTTGTCACCACATCATGGCTGCTGGAAATTCTCCCTGACATGGAGCTATGGGGGGCGGGGGGGTGGGCACAGTAGTGGTTCACATTACCAGATGCTCATTAGAGTCCCCTAGGGCGCTTTTGAAAAGTAACTGCTTGGGCCACAGCCTAGACTATTAAATCTGAATCTCTGGAGGTGGGATTTAAGTATCTTATATTTGTTTAAAATAGATGTACTATTTTCATGAATGCTTCCCCCTTTTCTTTTTCCTTTAACATTTTCATGAGAAGTAAACAGGCCATCACTTAGTTACCAAATAAACAACCACAAAAAGCTATAGTTACTTAATATCATGTAGCTAAAATACTTTTCCATTTTTTGGCATCTAAGTAACCCTGACCCCGTTGTTGGTCTATCTAGTGCCCTAATATTCCTCATGTAAGATTCTAAGACAATCTAAAGACAAACTAAAACTGCCCTAATCTTTATCTGAAATGCATTGGAAAGTAAACACACGTTAGTTTACTGATGGCTCTGAAAGCCTGCTAAGGTAAGGGTGGAAGCGAGAAGGAGCAAGGTCTATACATTGCATGTTGTTCTAAAAATGTCCTGAAGTTCCTGTACACCCATCTATTTCCTCAAAGTCTGTACAGGAGCTGCCTTCAACTATCTCCTTTATTACTAATACTCTTGTTTCCTAAATTCTCCTGCTCAAATTCCAAACAACACAATATTTTTGTTCTACCCTTTTCCTCCTTTATTCAATTCTTTATTACATGGATAACTGTCAGACCTTATTTTTCCCCAGTAATCAATAAGTACCAGAGAAGAACAGTAAAATCTTAAAACCTCCTTAGGTTCTCGTGAGGGGTAAGAGTGTAAACACTTATATTTTATCCTCATCACAATTGTAAATGCCACGCTTAATAGAATTTATGATACTTTCCAACACAAGATAATAATTTATTATAGTGTAACTCTTTAAGATGGTTTAATGGTTATGGAGTTGATGTGGTAAAAATATTACACTATCATAAAGGATGTTGAATTTCAGTTCTACATTTAAAGAAATCAGAAACAATGTGTCAAACAGTATGGAAATCATGGAAGATAATTTTGTAGTAGACTTTTGAACAGAGATGTTATATATATTTCTGTTTATACAAAAGCAGATGTGCTTGTTATATGTATTTGTATTTAGAAGATAATAGATGTATTCATTTTGTCCCTCATGAGCACATTAAAGTGCTTTCAACAGGTCGTGTTACTGGCTATAGAAGGATTAATGCTGATGTCTTCTTTAAGGCAGAAACTATCTTTTTTCTTCTTCTGTACTTATATTTACTCCCCATAACACTTAGTACAGTGTGGACCACAAGGTAAGCACTCAATAAATGTTTGAGTGAATGAATAGTACTAATATACCATGTACTGAGAAAAGAGATAAAAGAGTAGCAAACAATAACAGAAAAGATTGTCAGGAAGAAGATAGCAATTGATTAGTAGTTGCCAGAAACCATTCGATTTTGTTCCCACATCAACAAAAGAGGACAAACACAGACTAAGATCAATTTTCCTTTTTATCATGTATATCTAAAGCAAACCCCCACGTCACATTCCCCCTCTAACATAGTAAGTGCCAGAAGGCACTTTTGCACTGTTCTAGCATGAGGTAAATTAGCATCATTACCGATTCAGTCCCTCTTTCTGCCTTCAGTACCCGAAAGAGGGATTATTATACACAAAAAGAATGTGTGGAAAGACACGTCGAGGGATATAATTGACTTCAGTCTACATTAAACCGCATTTTACTATTTGGGTCACATACAGCAATATATTGAACTTCCTCTTCCAATTTTCTCTTATTTACAAAGCACTATCTCTATAGCTACATATTTTTAAGATAGAGATCCATATATTCAAGAAACCTACTTTGCTTGTTGATTTTATAAACAATACCCAGTGAAAAACAACATTTGAACAATGCATGAATTGCTGAGATTAGGGGTAACATTGAAGGGGAAAAGAAAAAGAAAAATGAGAAAAAAGAACTGGTGAGCTTTCCTGTGTTGAAAATTTTACATATATATATATATATACACATAGAAAAAGAGAGAGAGAGAGAAAGCAGTAGATAAAACTACTCTTTCAAAAAATGTGACTTTGATTGGTCTTTGAGAGAAAAGTAGAACCTAGCACTGTACTGTCAGGGATGCTCTCATAATTTCTTTCCGGTTAAGCCACAGTTACCTCAAACAGTAACTAACTTAAAAAAGGTATCTATCCGCACGCTATTACATGAATACAGAGTTGAGCTTTATATGATGAATTGTATCTTTACAAACTCTGCTGGGGAGTGAACAATAGAATATTCATTCACTTATTCTACAAACATTTCTCATGCGAGAACCCATCCACAACAAAAAGCAAAACAGGTGCTTTGCTAAAATCAAAGCAAAGGGCTCTCCACACATTTTTGCATGGAGTTATATATGCTGTGATTAAATACAGTAATTGAATCTACATAAGCCAGTGGTGGCTAAGAGAAAGAGACCATGTTCTCCCTGACCGTCAGGGGGAAGAGGAGTTTGGCAGGTGGTTACATGAGGCTGAGAGAAGAATTAAAGAGATGCGCAGAGAGATTTCTTGACTGAGGAAACAGTAGAATAAGCAGCTGATTGCAACTGAAGTACAGAGTGCACGGGGAATTTGGCAACTGGAGCTGGAAATATGTGATGGAGATCCAACAAACGTATCTTGGAGACAGGGAGTCTGGTTTAATAATAATTTTAATAGCCATTAAATAGTGCACTATTTAATATTCTCCCTGTACAGAGCAAATATGACCTGAAAATTTAAGATACACTAAGTGTACTTTACACAGACTGTAGTATATATTTCTGTGGGATGGATTTTACTAATTCATCTAATATGAATTTATTAAATGACTTCCACGTGCCAAAGACTGTGCTTTTTTAGATCAGGGAACACAGAGGTGAAAAAGACCAGTCTATCAGTGAAGACTGGGTGAAGCTTCGGCATGATGTTAGAAGAAACATCTCGTAGTTCTTAGAAATGGGTCACTTTCCCATACAGACGCAACCTAAAAGCCTAATGGCCTAATGTCAGATAGAGAAGCTTTGTAACAAAGGCTCTGGAGGGTCTTTAATGATTTAATTAAAGTACACTCTCACACTTTTGACATTATGTGACTTTTTACTTCCTGACATTCCGTCATAAATACAAATTAGCCTTTGCCATTACAGGCTTTCAACAGTACACAGCAACTCAGGAACTCTTGTTTGTGCCCCAGGCAGCTCTGGAACCCAACCTGATATGCCTGAAGTAACATACAGCTCTTAAGAAAAAGAGATATTATCAAACCAAATAAAATTCCTTAGCCCAAACTCTTTCTATTTAAATTTAATGATGTATTGAAGACAGCAGCTATCTTAAGAAGAATGTATAATTTTAAGAATTTCAATATTGCAAGAAAAGGCAATAGTGATAAATAGGTCCAGGAAGGTGAAAGATAACAAGAGCTGGTGTTATTTCTCTGTCCTCTCCCTTCACTTTTTCTACCATTATCCATCCTTTTCTCTCTGATTTTCAGTTTTAAGTTGTTTTGACTTTTCTTCTAATTTCTCATTTGCAATTGGACATGTCCCTGACGAGTGACACCTAGGAATTAAATCTGTTTTTGCACATTTACATCCACACATTCCATACACACACGTCTCACACCTAGGCTTCACCCCTCTAAGCTACCAGGGTTTTGCAGTTGCTTTTCTCATCCAGTCCCACAGGACATGTGTCTATGCCAGGAATCCTTGTTTTCTTGCTCCTGCACTTTTTGATCTGCCTGTTTGTACCATGGCCACAGACTACCAAGCAATTCTATTTCTCATGGTCTTGTCAGGTTCCTAGCAGGAAGAATTCACAGGCTTGAGTTCAAGCAGTCACCTTCCCTGTGTCACTTACTAGCTGGGGAAGTAATTAAAGTTCTGAGTTTCCAATTTCCATACCTAAAAACTGGGGTTAATAATAGCATCTCCTTCTTAGATTTGTTACAGAGAATAACTGGAATAATATATAAAATACTTATAGTAGTAACTAACACACACACACACACACATATTTTCCAATTGCCATCAAGTCAATTCCAACACGTGTCTACCCCGTGGGCTGCAGAGTAGATCTGTGCTCCATAAGGATTTCAAGGCTGTGATTTTTCAGAAGCAGATCACCAGGCCTTTCTTCCAAAGCACCTCTGGGTTGGTTCAAATTGCCAAGCTTTCAGTTAGTAGTTGAGCACTTAACTATATGTGCCACCCAGGGATTATAACATGTATTTAGTTCCCATTAGATGTTAGTTATTTTTGTCAACAACATCAATACCATCATCATATTGTCATCATTATCATCATCATTAAGAATTTGAGAAACTTGAAAGTTAATGAGCACTCTTGACCCTCATACAGTTCTTTTTGCACCTAATCACACTGTTTTAGGATTTTTTTTTCATTACTGTGGCCAAGCACGTAAAAGATGCTCTATAAGTCTGTGGTTTCCAAACTCTGTACCATGGTGCCCAGGGAGCTACAGAGAGCTCACAGGGGCACTGTGAGGTATTTTTCAATGGAAAATTTGATATTTTCAGTGGAAATAGTGACATCTCTCAGATTCATGATCACACTAGAATGCTTTCAGTGAAATTATCTCTTTTCAAAACTCAGGTTTCAGCAATAGCTGTCTTAAAAAGCAAGTACAATGGTTATTTAAGAAATAAATAGAAATATTTTCTTTCAATTTATTTGTATTAATTTTTTAAAGAGTTGCTAAGTTGTTATGTGTATAAACATATTTAGGCATTTGTAACTAATATTTAATAAACAGAACTCCTGGGTTGTTGTATGTTTGACCAGATACAAAGAGATTCCAGGAAAAAATTACTGTGGCAGTCATGAAGGAAGAAAATTTGGGATCCCTGCGATAAGTGGTTGTCAGTCTTAGCTGCTTATTAGCATTACGTGGACTAATTAAATCAAAATTTAACCTCACCAGGGGATTCAGCTATTCGGGAGGATTGAGAACTATATCCATAAATAATCTGCTTACTAGATGACAAAAACAGAGAAAAGAAAATCTCTTTCATTCAGAAAGTAGGTCCTCACTCCAAAGTCAAATCTATCAAGATTATATTTTCATTATGTTTTAAAGCTTACCTCTCACCATTTTTTACTCCCAATTTCTTGACTTCTATTTTGACTGCATTTATTCTCTACTGAAGAAACATCCTGTTTTAAAATAAACTTTTACCTTTAAGGGAAAGACAGTTCTTTGACAGCAGAAATTCTCAAAATCTAACAATTTCTCTCAAGGCCAATGTGTTAAAATGCTGACTCCAAGGCCCCTAACTCAGAGATTCAGGTGCAGGTGATATAAGCAAATTGCTATAGAAAGTGTGGAGTAGAAAATATATGGAAGCAATGACTAAGAAGCTTCCAAGAAACTCAAAATCAGGATATAAATCAGTGCAAAAATATATATTAAAAAAACTCAAGTTTCAAAATATTAAGATATGAGTATAATCTGATATATTAATATTTTAAAGGACTAGGCACCAGAAGAAATAACTGTTTCTAAGTAGTGGAGGCATACAAAGTAATATCAGAAAGTAGACACTGCAGTGGTGTGATGGAACCAGCTAGCATTGTTGAGCTAGAGTTAGGTTATGTGCATCTCTTCCCAGGTATACATTTAGTGATATTGGTAGCATGAACTTGAACATAGTGGAGTATTTATACCATGGAAATTGCCAAACACTACAGATTAGGGCATATCACTGGATATTGGGAAAGTCCACCAAAACTTGGTCCTGGAAAGAAATTTCCCCTAACAGGCAGAACGGAAAAATTGTATGTGACAACATATCTACCCTTGGTGTGGAGGTGGAAGTGAATTTATTCCTAATTCCTCTTTCTGTGATTTCCAATTCTGATATTTCAGTTTTAATTTTTTTAAAGAGAGGATGATTCAATTACACTTAGGCCCCCTTATGTCTGGTTTACCAATGGAGATGTTCCTCACTGTTAATGAGTAAATCATTATTCTAATTTTATGCTACAGTGAGAGTTTAGTAATCATTATTATCAACTTATTTTTCTTTTTTATTTTACAGAGCAAATTTGTTTTCATTCAAAAATTTTATACACAATTTGTTTTGTGACATCGGTTGCAATCCACGCAATGTGTCAACACTCTCCCCCTTTTCCTTTCCACCCTGGTTTCTCCGCGTCCATTTGTCCAGTTTTCCTGTCCCTTTCTGCCTTCTTGTCTTGGCTTTTGGGCAAGTGTTGCCTATTTGGTCTCTCACACTTGATTGAACTAAGAAGCATGTTCCTCATGTGTGTTATTGCTTATCTTATAGGTGTGTTTAATCTTTGGCTGAAAGGTGGACTTTGGGAGTGGCTTCAGTTCTGAGTTAGCAGGGTGTCTGGTGGCCATAGTCTCAGGGGTTTCACCAGTCTCTGTCAGACCAGTAAGTCTGGTCTTCTTTTGTGAATTTGAATGTTGTTCTATATTTTTCTCCCGCTCTGTCCCATACCCCTTTTGTGATTCGTGTCAGAGTGGTCTGGTAGTGGTAGCGGGACACCATCTAGTTCTTCTGGGCTCAGGCTGGTGGAGGCTGTGATTCATGTGGTCCATTAGCTCCTTGGACTAATATTTTCCTTATGTGTTTAGTTTTCTTCATTCTCCTTTGCTCTGAAAGTGATGGGACCAGTAGATGTATCTTAGATGGCTGCTCATGAGCTTTTAAGACCCCAGACACTACTCACCAAAGTAGGATGTAGAACATTTTCTTCATGAACTGTGTTATGTCAATTGAGCTAAATGGCCTCCGAGACCATGATCTCCAGCCCTCAGCCCCAGTAACTCAGTCTCTTAAGGTGTTTGAATGTGTCTAGGAAGCTTCTATGACTTTGCCTTGGTCATGATGTGGTGCCTTCCCCTATATTGTGTGTTTTCTCTCCCTTCACCAAAGTTAACACTTGTCTACTATCTAGTGATTCTCCCTCCCATCCCTCTCCTTTCTTGTAACCAACAAAGATTGTATTTTTCTGTAAGGAAATGTTTTCTTGGGTTTTTATAATAGTGGTGTCATATAATATTTGTACTTTGGTGATTGACTTATTTCACTCATCATAACGCCCTCCAGATTCATCCATGTTGTGAGATACTTCGAGGATTCATCATTGTTCTTTATCATTGCATAGTATTCCATTGTGTGTATATACCATAATTTGTTTATCCATTCATTTATTGATGGGCACTTAGGTTGTTTCCATCTTTTTTGCTACTGTGAATAATGCTGAAACGAACATGGGTGTGCATATGTCTATTCATGTGATAGCTCTTATTTCTCTTGTATATATTCCTAGGAGTGGGATTGCTAGATTGTATGATATTTTTATTTCCAGGTTTTTAAGAAGGTGCCATTTTACATTCCATAGTGGTTGTACCATTTTACATTCCCACCAGCAGTGCAAAAGAGTTCCAGTCTCCCCACAACATCTCCAATATTTGTCATATTCTGATTTTTTTCTTTGTTTTGTTTTTGATTAATGCCAGTAGTGTCAGAGTGAGATGGTATTATCAAGTTAAGTTGAAAAAATCCTGGGTATGTACAAGACTAATTTTTACAGAGTAGCTCAATAATCAAGGCTACCATGTGATGGCACTTCATAACCAGCCACCTAGCTTTTCCTGAAGTCATACTAACCTCAACATACAACTTGCTTCAGAAGCAATCTATCTGATTAGAGAGCAGTACTTTCTCAGACCAGAAACTGTGCTAGACAAACTTTGTAAAAATTGTCAGAATGAATAAGTCCACGAAATTTCCTTTTATCATGTAATATTTATGTTAATTAAATCAACATTTAAAAAGCATTTCTTCTTTTTCTTGCCATTCTTGAGGTTCTCACAGGCCAGGGGAACACAGGTATATGCCTGCAACCACTCTACACACAGGCAGTAAAACCACTGTCAGCAGAAAAAAAAAAAAAGAAAGAAAGAAATCCATTCAGACTCAAATCTCCACAGTGCCAGGCCCTACTGATAGGTTACTTATTAATTTAGATACTTGAATTTGTAACGTCAGCACTAAAAATATCTTAGGTACAAAATATCTACCCTAAGGAGCAAAACAGCATTATTTGTTTACTTATTTCATTCTAGGGGTTCTACTGATTTAGCAAAGAAATCTGAAGTTAAAACTCCCTTGATGATTATCAGATTTATCATGTTCATTAGAAGAGATTACATCCAAAGATTTTTTTTTAAAAGAAAACCTATTATAAATTGGGACTTCATAGTAATGTATGAATATGTTTCCAAAGATGACCTGTGGCAAGCATCTATAGATCCATACACATGGTTTCTGTGGTCTAATGATTCACCGCCATTGAGACAAATGAAAAAATAATTCTGTAAAATTATAATTACTTACTACGTCTTAATCTAGATAGGTTTTTAATGATAATGCTTTATGAAGCTGTATTCTTTTGATTCTAATGCAGTGTTTCAAGACAACCTACTTCAATAACAAATGAACAAAAATGATTAGTGAGAATAGGAAAGATACATAGAGCGTCTAAGTAAATGGAGCATTTTCATGAAAACTATTAAATTGATGAATTAGATTAAAATGTCACTGCCATTAAACTCTGTTTAATAAATGTCAAATAAATACTCTAGCGGGCCTCTACAGCCTTCATGACTGTTACTGTATCTGTCAGGAAAGGCATTACCGATTGTTTTTGCATTTTATGTGTTTTATCCTAAAAAGATTTACTTTCCTGTGTGATTGTAATTTTCACCCCTGCTGATGAAACTGAATTATGAACACTATTGGGCTTGAGCAGGAAAGCTTTGAGACCAGATAAAAGTTTTTCCTCAATTTCCTGCCAGTCTGCATATTAATGGACTATTACAGATCCCTTAAAACACACACACACACACACAAAAATATATCAGGGAAATTTTCAGTAATCTAGGAAAAGGATAAAGGTGTTCTACATCTGAAATCTCCAGGAGATCTAGTCTATGTAGTCACAATTTGATGCTCAGACTGTCAAGCAAACAGAGATGATTCTGCTCAGTAGGTCAGAGGTAAAACCTCAGCTTGGCTTTGCAAGAATGAAAGAGTGAATAGAGAACAGCATCTGCTTTAAAGGCCATGGGTTGTCTGTTTCAATAGGACTAGCTGAAAAGGTTTGTGGTTTAAACTGCAGAATGTAAAGATGAAGTAAATCTGTGTCACTTAGCGGATGAGATACCGACATGCATCCAGGGTAACCTCTGAAAGATGACTATTAAAATCTCCCACTGTGATTGTGGATTTCTCTAATCTCCTCTTAGTTTTCTGTCAGTTTTTTTTTTCATGTGCTTTGCAGTACTATTATGAGTTGTTTACATATTTACACATTTGTATTTTGTTATACTTATGTTCTGTTATACATATGGTTGCCATGAGTTGGAGTCACCTAGACAGCAACCAGCAAAAACAACACATATTTACAGTTTTATTTCTTTCTTATGAATTGATGCACTTATTATGAAATTTCCCACTTCATTCGTGCAATATTACTTTCTTAAAACCTGTTTTTTTCTTGTATTGTCTTTTTAAAAAAATTTCATTGTATTTTTTGGTGAAAATGTGCACAGAAAAACCTGCTCCTATTTAACAATTTCTACCCATAATGTTCAGTAACATTGGTTACATTCTTCACATTGTGTCAACATTCTCTTATTTTCCTTCTAGTTGTTTCACTCCCATTAACTTAGTCTCACTGCTCACCGCCCCACACCCACCGCCCACCAACTTCTCGTCTAGTGTAGAGTAAATGTTGTCTATTTGGTCTCATACAGATAATTTTCTAAAACAACACAATCATCAAGAGTGACATTCTTTACTTTTTGAGCTAACCTGTTCTTTAGTTAAAAGGTGGCTTGAGGGATAGTTTTGCTTCATGGTTTAAAGAGTATCTCAGGGTAGTAGTCTCGGGGATTCCTCCAGTCTCAGTGGGTCTAGTAAATCTGGATTCTTTAAGAATTTGAAGTTGTGTTTCCCATTTTTCTCCTTTCTTTCAGAACCCATATTTCTTATGTATGTATAAACTTCCAGAAGGACGAACAAATCAGTCTTGGAAGAAGTACAGCCAGAATACTCCTTAGAAGCAAGGATGGCAAGACTTCGGCTCACATACTTTGGACATGTTGTCAGAAGGGGCCAATCTCTGAAGAAGGACATCATGCTTGGTAAAGTAGAGGGTCAGTGAAAAACAGGAAGACCCTCAACATGATGGATTGACACAGTGGCTGCAACAATGGGCTCAAACAGAGCAATGATTATGAGGATGGCGCAGGACTGGGCAGTGCTTTCTTCTGCTGTACGTGGGCTCGCTATGAGTTGGAACCAACTCAACGGCACCTAACAACATATTTGATTAGAATATCTCCTTCCAACTTTTACATTCAATATGCCTGTGTATTTGCATCTAAAGTGCATCTTTTATTGATAGCTTGCATGGTTCCACCCTCCATCAATGTGGCAATTTCTCTCTTTCAATTGGAGAGTAAGACTATTATTATCTTGCTATTGGTTTTCTATTTTTCTTTCTTTTTGTACCTTCCTTTTGTTCTTTTATTTGTACCTTCATTCTATTTTATTTCCTCTACTGATTCTTTAGGTATAATTCTTTATGCTTTTTGAGTAGTTGTTTTAGATATTATGATATGCATATTTAAAATAACAGTCTATATATGTTTTTTATTATAATACTTGAGGTGAATTGTAAGAAATTTATAATAGTATAATTTCATTAAACATCTTATTCTTTTTGTTATTGTCACCATTTATTTTACTTTACATGTGTTGTGAATTCCAGAAGGAAATGTCATTTTTGTTGCTTGAATTTGAAAGCTGTTTTGATGAAATTAAGAGAAGAAACACAAAATAGTCTTTTGTATTTATCTACAAATTCGCTATTAACAGTGATCCAGATTTTCTGTAGATCCAGATTTTCATTTGGTATCAATTCTCTTCACTAAAGAACTTCTTTTTAGCATTCTTTTATTGCAGGCCTAACAGAGAAAAATGCGATCAGCTATCATTTATGTCAATTTTTTTTTTTTTGTTCTATTTCATTTTTGAAGATTTTTTAAATTAGATATAGAATGCAGTTGACTGTTTTTGGATTTTTTGGCTTTGTTTTGTATTGTTTTATGTTTTTCCTTCTTCCATTTTAAAAATGTTACTGTATTGTTTCCTGGCCTCCATTATTTCTGATCAGATGTTAGCCATTCTTAATTTTATTTGGTGTTTTCCTAATATGTCTTTATTCTCTCGCTTGTTTTAAAATTTCCTTTGTTATTATTATTATTTTATTTTCAGCATGATGTCCTATGGCATTATTATTACTATTATTATTGGATATCTCATTTGGAGTTTGCAGGTTGAATCTGTAGGTTGATGTTTCTCAGAAACTTTGGAAAATATTTACGTATTATTTCTTCAAATGCATTTTTTTCTGCCCTATTCTCTCTCATCTTTTCTTCTGTGACTCCTTTGAGTCCTGTTAGACCACTTGATCTTATCACACAGTTAACTGAAACTCTAATCAATTTTTTCCAGAATTTTTTTTTTCTATATCTTTTTCAGATTAGATAATTTTATTGATATTTCTTGAGGTTTACACACTTTTATATCTCTCGTATCCAATCTTCTGTTAAATACATCTAGTAAATTTTTCATTTTGGATACTGTACCTTTTATTTCTGGGATTTCTATTTGAATTTTTTTAAAAACGATTCTATTTTTTTCTACTAAGATTCCTATTTATTCATTCTCTATGTCAATTTTTATTTTTAAGACCATGAACATATTTGAATAGATATTTTAGGACTTTGTTTATTCCAGTATTTAGAATATCTTTTTGTCTATTTCTACTAACTGGTGGTTTAAAAACAAAATATGAGGCACCTATTCTGGTTTCTTCCTATGTCTAAAGTGTTATTGTTTTTTTTTTTTTAATTGTATTGTGGCATCATGAATATTACAGTGTAGTGGGTTTGAATTACTCTGTCTTCATTTTAAGGGTCTTGAGTTATGTTCTTGCTAGTAGCTTAATATTAGAGGACTCTCATGACTCTGGAAGGCTTTATTTCTGTTAGGGCTTGTCTTTTTCTTTTTAATCTCAGTCCTATGGCATGGTTAGGATGTGTCTCTTACCCCTATGACATGGCCAACTTGGATCATCACTAAATGCCCAAGGTTTTTTACAAGGTCTGTGCAGTCTGTCTAGGTCTAAACGCCAACTCCCAGTTATGAGAACCACCATTCTGTTCAGGTCTCAGCCTTGCACTGCCTACTCCCTATTTGACCGCACAGAGTGTTACCCTGGACATGTGCCGTCCAGACTTCAGTTAAGGACTTGCAAGAACTCCCACATCAACTACTAAACCCTCCCCACACAGCTCCATAGTCTCCAGTACCCTGCATGTACCACAAACTTGCCACTTTAGCAGCCGCAAATCCTGAATCCTACCTCTTCAACTTCACCAGTTCTGTTTGTGCTTCACCTTTCTGCACTATGGACTGGAAATTGCTCCCAGCAAAGAAGTTGAAGTGAATGTGGGGATCACCTCATGTATTTTCCATCACTTAAGAATCAGAGTTTTTACTGCTCATTGTTCAATGCCTAGAAGTAGTTGTTTCATATTTTGTCCAGTCGTACAGTTGTTTATAATGGGAGATAAAGTCCAATATCTATTATTTGTTATTTCATCATGATTGCAGTCTAAATTTGAAGCTACATAATATTGAATTCAAAATAAGCATATTACCAGAGTCCTGAAAAATAAAACATTCTTTAAAGCCTACCTTCAAGTAAAATAAATAAATAACATGCATATGTATATGTATGTATTGATGAAAGGACAACAGTTCAAGGGTGCAGATGTAGTGATTGAAATTTAAGAAACTAACAAGAAATAGTTTATGAAGAACAGAGTTCTGATGTTACTGCGTTCTGCCTATTGTTTCTGGGCTTGCCCAAACAAAACTTAAAGTGCACTTTAGTGGCACTGAGGTGAAAAGTAAAACTACCATCCAAATGAAGCAAGGATACAGAAAAGAAGACCGATAATAGAAATTAGAGACAATCACCATTACAGAGCAATAAAAATGACTTTTTCCCCAATTCATACTGCAAAATTTGACAGGACCCTGGGTAATGTGGTAAACAAACAACGCTCTCATGCACCAACTGGTCAGGAATCATTAAATATAAAGAGAAAGACTACAAAATAGAGAAAGAAGTTAAGTAGAATACTGTGTTGTTTGAATTAAAAAACTTTTTGATTTATTAAAGTATGATTTTACCTATCACAAATTTGGTATTTTAGATATACTATTAAAATACAAGAAGAGATTTTATTCAAGGCGATGATTTGTTATTCCCAATGTTTAATGGGGACTACTTAAATATCCTCTCTTTTGTTCTTTTTAAAGATACTGTAATAAAATAACACATGTTACATTGAGAGAAATAGATCAAATTGTGAAAATGGTCAGGATGAATCAAGGTGAGGCTTTTTGAAATAGCATCAATCTAACCAGAGATATAATGTATACAGAACACCTCAGAGAAGTACAAATAAAAATTCAATAAAGTAAAACACACATCCATAAAAATGAGAAACAAAAGGAAACATAATAGTATTGAAAACACACAGGTGGATATTAAGCCTATAATAAATCTTGGCTTACATTTTAATGAAGGAAAAAGGCTCAAAAACATAAATTGAATAGTCAAAAGAATAAAATGGGGGGGAAAAAAACTAAGTTTAAGACTGACATGTAATTTCTGTGCCTGCTTCTTATGCTTTATTCACACCAATAAGATTTATTGTTCTGTTGATACATTTCTCTCCACTCTGGAAATCACAGGAAAATTCTGATGACAATTTAAGCACCTAATCCAAGAAATGGAGGGCAAACATGACCAATAATGAATAACTATGGTGTTAATATATTTTATATGTATTTCAGCTTAAAGCAAAATAACCATTGTGGGATGGGAGTGAGTGTATGTTGACAGACCTGTATAAAAGCATTGCTTTATTGAAGATAGGCATCTTTTTTATTTATTTTTTTCATATGAAATGGCCATAGGAGAAAAAAGAGTAAATATTAAATCTCAAAAGCTAAAAATAAAAATTGGGAAAATACTAGATGTGTGAGCACACATAAACACAAAAGAGCTCCAAACGGTTAAAATGGAAATTGGTGTATTTGAAGATGACCATATTAAATACTTCTGTAAATACTCCAGAAAACAGAATATCAAAAAGGATTATGCACCACTTCTTAAATGAGCTGTTGTTAAATCCGATATAAAGTTCTATGTCTGGAGAAAGAGCAACTGCCTAAGAGAAAGGAAGAGGACAGAAGTGAAATAAAAACTTCTAGTCTACGAACACGCTGTTAAAAAAAACACATGGATCTAGTTATCAGGGAATAAGATTTTTATCAAAAGAAGAAAGGAAAAAAGATTAAAGAATCCCCATCTTTAAATACTGGAGCTACAGCAACAATGTAGAAGCCTATATATTAGCAATTAAGAGACTATATCCAAATAGGTAAAATACATGTTCCAAAAGAAGTTAAATGGGAGAAAAGCACGTGGAATGCAAATTTCGTGGTATTGGATGTCTAAGAAGTTTGTTTAAAATGATTATTGGAACATTAGTATTAGCATGATTTTAAGAACACAAATGAAAATAATTGCTTTTAGATAGTGGACTTAAGAAAATTGCCTAAAATTTGTCTTTCTTAGTTTTTTCAGCTCTACTCTACAGTGTTTGAGTCTTCATAGCCTAATGGTTTGATGGAGCCCTGGTGGCGCAGTGGTTAAGAGTTCGGCTGCTAACCAAAAGGTCAGCAGTTTGAACCCACCCGTTCGTTGTTCCTTGGAAACCCTATGCAGCAGTTCTACTCTGTCCTATAGAGTCGCTATGAGTCAGAATCGACTTGATGGCAATAGGTTTTAATGGTTTGATGCTTACTTCCCTAAATCATTCAAGACATTTTTATTTACGTTATCTCTAGAATAAGCATTGCGGTCCTAGATCAAATCTTATAACACATAGCACTATAAAAGTCCCAGCATTTCATTTAATTCAAGGATACCCTGCTTTTGGTGCAGGTTGAGGACAATTCTCTCAGAATTGACTATTAAGAATATAAAATTATTAAATCATTATAAAAATATTAAATGATTTGTATATTATTAATGTAGTTAATAATGAATAATTAGCTCTAATAAAAGCCCAAACAGTTTGCACTCGACTGTTAACTTAAAGGTTGGCAGTTCGAACTCACCCAGCTGTACCATGGAAGATAAGTCCTAGCAATCTGCTTCTGTTAAGATTATAGCCAAGAAAACCCTATGGAACAGTTCTTCTCTGTAACACATGGGGTCATTGTGAATCGGAATCTACTCAACAGCATCTAACAACAGATCTAATAAAATGGGTAAACTAGTTTGCCCCCTTGTCTTTTATTTCTGAAATGTATATTAATGAAAATATAGAATTTAGGGTTAGTGAACAATTTTAATGAGAATTCAACATATTACCTTTGAGATGAAGAATAGATATGTGTATTTCCTTAAGAGGTTTTATTTCTTTTATTGTGTAAATATTCAACTGTGATGCACTAAATATATGTCAGTTTCTCTAAATAACTCAGGTTCATGTAATGACCAAAAACAAAAAGAAGAACAGATAAAAATAAAAGCTAAATTTAAATAGGGAAGTTTTGTAATTCTGCAGTTTTTACAAAGAGACTTTGGATCTAAATTTAAAACTGTAGACTTTATGATGTTTTAATACTAAAACACTTTTAACAGTTGAAGGTAAGAGTAGAATGGGTAAAGAGAATATTTTCCATTGACTATATATGTTGAGTATGATCATATAAACAAAAATGGAGTACAGAAAGAACATTTTTTAATTTCAAGCAACTTGTAAGAACTATCAGTAAAAATTTTTTCTTATGCCAGTAGTCCTGCAGTAATTAATTTTCCATTAGACATTCATACATTACTGTACCACTTCACTCCTGAATCTCCTCTAATTTTCCAAGAAACTGAACAAATGGATCTCTCATGCTAAACAGATTGAAAATATTAGCATTTTTGACTTGAAAAATTAATTAGGAAATGCAGAGAATATACAACAACAATAAAGAAAAATGTGTTTGTTTCCTTTGCATTTATTTTTCAAATGCATCATCACATTTCTAATCAAGGCATTCCAAAGAAACATTGCATAGCTTTTAACAATCATTCTGCTATCATCGTTGGAGACTAGTTTTGATATTACAATCCTTTTTAACTTAGGTATAAAAAAAATGAGTATGGACAAATATAACTGTTTGTGAATTGGAACTGCACACAGAGTGTAGGTTATTTTTGTTGGCAGATGAAAAATAATTTTTTAAGTCCTTTCTTATATAGATAAATAATTTCTTAAACAGAATCATATTGTGGTAAGATTCTTACATTGTTTGTGGAGTGGCATAATATTATTTAAGGGGCCCTGGTGGTACAGTGTTTACGTGCCAGGCTGCTAACCAAAAGGTCAACAGTTTGAACCTGTCAGCCTCTCCACTGATGAAAGGCCTATGGCAATCTGCTTCCTAATGGTAACAGCTTGGAAACCCTATGAGGAAGTTCTACTCTGTCCTGTAGGGTGGCTATGAGACGGAAATTCGACAACAATGGGTTTGCTTTGGTTTTGGTGGTGGTGCAGTGGTTAAGCACTCAGCTGCTAACCAAAAGGTTGGCAGATTGAAGCCACCATCTGCTCCGTGGGATAAAGCATGTGGCAGTCTGCTTCTGTAAAGATTTACAGCCTCAGAAACCCAGTGGGGCAGTTATATCTTGTCCTATATGGTCACAACGAGTCAGAATCAACCCGACAGCAATGGGTTTGGTTTTTTGGTTTTGGTGGCACAACGGTTAAGTGCTTGGATGCTTAAATGAAAGATTGGTAGTTTGAATCCACCTAGTGATTCCATGGGATAAACATCTGGCTATCTGCTTTTGTAAAGAGTAAAAAAAAAAAAAAAAAAGAACCCATTTCAGTCTAGTTGATTCCTGCTCATAGCAACCCTATAGGACAAAGTAGAACTGCCCCATAGGGTTTCCAAAGCTGTAATCTCTATGGAAGCTGACTGACAAAACTTTTGTAAAAATTACAGCCAGGAAAATCCTATGGGGCAGTTCTACTCTGTCACATGGGGTCGCAATGAGTTAGAGTTGACTCAACAGCAACCAAGAACCACAATATAATATTATTTGAAAGTACAGGGTAGGATTGTACTTCTTTGCTCCTTTATGATTGAGTAGGCCTAAGTGACAAGCTTGGACCAATGCATTTTGAGCAGAATCAATAACTGTTTCTTCACGCCTTAGCACTAAAGTACTGGTGTAGGACACACAAGAGCTTTCTTCCCTCTGGCACAGTAACCACCAGCTTCAGGATGATGGCTTCTCCATCAGCCTGGGTCCCTGAGCAACTGTAGTGAGCCCTATAAAGATATAATGAGTGATAAATGGACTTTTTATTGTAGGGTAGTGAGGAACATTTATTATAAATTTTGTTCAATTAAGAAAGTGTATGTCAATTCAGGGAAAGATTAATAGAATACTGGAAAACAGTATGCCCAGAAACACAACTATCTATTAGAAATTGAAATTAATAGGAAAAAAAAAAACAAAAACACAGACATGTAACAGATTGGGGGGTAAATGTAAACTACAAAATATATTTTGGAGAAAATTGTTTATCCACATAGAAAAAAATATTAGAGCAGTCACCTTCCAAGTAAAGTAAAAGCCTACATATGAAAAGCAACACCTTAAAATGTTTAGAAGAAAATTAGTAAAATTTGTTTATGACTTTGATCTGAGTTTCTTAAGCCAAATACAAAAAGCACAGCTTATAATATAAAAGACTAAATTCGACTTCATTAAATTTAAAATTTATGGCTTAAAATAGCACTATAAAGAAAAAACAACAAACATCAACAATGTCTAGTTGTAGTCGAGTCAATGTTGACTCATGCCACCCATGTATATCAGAGTAGAACTATGCTCATGGGATTTCAATGGATGATTTTTCACAAGTAGATCATCAGGTCTTTCTTCTGAGATGTTTCTGGGTAGACTCAAACCTCCAACCTTTTGGTTAAAATACATGCCACAAAATGGAAGACTATATTTGCAATGTGTATAACTAAGGATTAATATCCACAATGTATAAAGGATCCTTACTAATCAATAAGAGAAATATAGACAATTAAACAGAACAATGGGTAAAGTAAAAACTAACAATTCACAGAACTTTAATAGATAATAAACATTGAACAGATGCTCAACTTCACTAGTTATCAGAAAAATGCAAATTGAACTGTCATGAGATCCATTTAATAACATTCAGATGGGCAAAAATTTTAAAGTCTCATAATACCAAGCTTTGGCAAAGCTGTAGGACAATAAATCTCATACAATGTTGAAGGAAGCATCTTTCAGTGAAAGCACTTTAGATAGCAGTTTGTAAATACCTAGTAAAGATGAGTGTGGGCATTCCTTATACCCCAGGAATCCTACCCCAGCACAAACATTCCTTGTTTTTCAACAAGGCTCACCTATACGCCCATGAAAAGCAAAACCAGTGTGAATTGGATTAAGTTAATGCATTATATATTAAGTCTTTTTTTTTTTTTAAGTTGCCCTTTTATTTTCATATTCAAAATGAAGGAAAAAGATGAAGGTAGCTTTCTAACTTTTTTTAAATCTATGTCACAATGTGACAGAAGTTGACCTTTTGTCCCATCAAGCTATGGAAACCAACTAAGCAAGAAATTGATTATAGTTTGCCAGCTATGCCATGAAGTGCTCAATAATGCTGAAAAAAAAAAATAGTAATGAAAAAAACCAATAAACATTTGAAACTCAAAATAGAGACCAAGGTCTAGAGGAGAGATCAAGATTTATTTATGAAGCAGGAATCCATTACCAATGCAAGTAAATTTTCCTTTTGGGGGTTGATGCCTCAATTCAACATAATTTGTGAAGTATTGTGGAAGATAGTGCATAATGGGACACAAGTCATGGCTGAACAGAGTGATGTTTAGCCTTCATAGCATATCAAGAATTATTCACAATAAGTGTAGTTAATATCCTCATTCTAGTTCACATGTAATGAGGTATTTGTTGTTATCATGCTGTGCCGATAAGATTTGTTTAAAAAAGATATTTACTTGAAAAGTTTACTAGCAGTCTCACTCAAATCCATGTCATTGAGGTAGAAATGACTAAGCCATGCTGTTGCTCTCAGTATAGACTATTAAAAAAATTCTACAATTATTTTACATAAACCCTAAATTTTCTCACTTTTAACTGAAATGAAAATAAATAAAAATAAAACTGATACTGATCTCTGCATTTATGTATAAATTTAAGCTAGTGAGGCAATTTAGGTAGTGTACTTCTATGCTAGCAAACCTCTAAAACTGAGGCATTTGACATAATAAAATGGCTGACATGAGGTCTGAATCAAAACTCCTTTTTGTTACAAACTCCTCCTTCTGCATTCCTGAGAATGTAACCTTGGCTTTTTCCCATTCATATGCATACAGCCTTGGGCCTCTGGCTGGGTGGAACCAAAAGACCCTGACCCCTATCAATCACCTTGTTTAAACTGCCTGGCTTTTGCCCCAAACCACTCTTAAGTAAATGAGTGTGAGGGTCAGGAATGCAGTTTAGCAGTTCTTAGTAAGGGTGGAGGTCAGGAGTGTGATTATAGGAGAACCAGTTTACTCAAGATGTTCCAGGAAGAAGGTAGTTGAAAATAGAGTTGCTGATGACTTACGCAACATGTAACCATGTGGCCGTCATGTACTCCCCTTCCTCATCTTTACTATGAAAGTACACTTCTCCCTCCATGCTTCTGATCACTTCGTGGATTACTCTTTGCCCTGTGTTTCCCCAATTCATGAATTGTATTGCCCTCAATTAATCTCTTTGCTTTGACTTTAACAGAAGTGACAGTTCTTATTGTTAGATAATTTTTAATGTCAAGAGTGGGAATTCAAAGATGCCTTGCCTTCGTCGGCCCCCAGGACATCAAGGACCTGAGCTTCTGGTACCAAGCAGAGCCTCTTGGGCTCACCGCCTCCCCAGATTTCCGGGAGTTGCCCTAGGTAAACAGTCTCTTGAATACAAGCTCCACTCTCTTTGTGTGAAGTTCTTCAACATTTATTGTTGAACTTCTTTACTTTTGTTCTCAGTTTATGTTATAAATATTTTGACAATTTGTTGCCTAATTAAGCTTAGTGAGGCTGTCACCATGGTTCTCCCAGGTTTTTAGCTGAGTTTGGGAGAATCAAGGTTTCAGCCCATTAAGTTTGAACTCATTTTTTCTTTTTAAGGTTCATAATCAGGTCTCACTGCACCATTAGGTTTTAGATGCACATTAAGTCTCATAGCACATGTTGTTCACTGTTTTAGTAGAATGGGGAATGCCAGTTCCAGGTACTCAGCAGGGCCATTTTTAGACAGCCCAGATGCTTATGTGAACAAACACTTTGGATCACTGGCATGCTTTTACTAAAGACAGTTCAGAAAATCAGTGGCCACTGTGGGGCTCTTTAGAGCTAGAGAAGCTAGTTTTTCTGAGCAGTAAATTAGAAAGAAAGGCTCTTGAATTAAGTAACTGCAATGGGATGCTCACCTTAATTGGTACTTGGAAGTCTCCAAAAGACCCCAGGAAAGTAAAATGACTTCCAGGCAAGATGACTATTGCCGTCGAGTTGATTCCTACTCATAGTGACTCCATAGGACAGAGCAGAACTGCCCCATAGGGTTTCCAAGGAGCAGCTAGTGGATTCAAACTGCCAACCTTTTGTTTAGCAGTCATATCACTTAACCACTGTGCCACCAAGGCTCAATAGCATCTCCAAATTAACTAAACAACAAAAGGAAATGCAATGTCAGATACCTGCTCCTGTTCCTCCTACTCCCGTTCCCTCTGCTCCTCCGCCAGCTGATTTTTCTTTGTATCCATCTCTACCTTTTTATTCCCCCCGCACCCAAGACCCTTTCTGAGCTTCCATTCTATCCTAAAGAATCTACTAAAGAACAACTAGAGAACTCAATTTCTGCTACAGTCCCTGAGGTGACTTTTAATATAAGATATCCAGAAGAAGCGAATAAACCTCCCCAGGTTACCTTTGCCCCTTGGTCTAAAACAGAACTTCCCACAATTTTAAAGTACTTTCCTAATCTTCACAAAGATTCTCAAAAGTTTGCCCAGGAATTTAGAATTCTGATGGAAACATATGAATCTGGTCTGCCAGACCTCTATCATTTTAATAAATATGCTAGTAGACCAGGAGACACTTTGAGATGGATAGGAGAATCTAACTGGAAACATCCAGAAAAGTCATTAGACATAAAAGCCAATGCCTCTGGCACAGAACTGATAGATTAATAAATACCTGTCATTAAATTACTCATAGATTCTATCCTCAAAGTTTTTCCTAGGAAAATAGATTGGGCCAAAGTCTAAGGTTTTAAACAAACAAAAAAAGGGAATGAGAATGTTTATAATTACAAGGACTGCTTGAGCACACTTTTTGCTGAAAACTTGGGCTTAAATCCAACAGAGCCTGAAACTGAAATAGCTTTCTACTCCATATTCCTAAATGGACTTCACCCTGAATTGTCTGAGCTAGTTAAACACCACAGACTGGACTGGGAAGCTGTTCCCAACTCTGCTAGGAATTTTATTTGACTCTGGGTTCTTACTCTTAGACATTTCTTAAGAACTGTCAAAAACCTAAATGTTTAGAGAAGAACCGAAAACTAGTACAGGCAGTCCCCGAGTTACAAATGAGATCTGTTCCTAAGTTTGACTTTAAGTCGAATTTGTAGGTAAGTTGGAACAGGAGCATATGTTTCTTATTTAGCTTTACTTCAGTGCATGAAAAGGCTTGAAGCCTTTTCAATGATTCAATAACTGCATGTGAAGGAAGTGAAAGTGATTGTGATGAAGAATTTGTTGTGAGAAGGAATTGATTCAATCCTTCCGAAGTGAGGAAAAATTACATAACATTAAAGAGCAAGTACAAGATGTATGTAAGTCGAGCATTTGTCACCTGGGAATTTACTGTATAGATATATTGTACAGAATTGATTGTGATTAGATATGATTTGAATTGGGCAGCATCACCCAAACATGTTGGGAAGGCACTCAAAAGAGGGGATAGTGAAAGTGGGTTATGTAGGTTGTTGTTATGTTAATTTCTTGAGAGATCACTTGAAAGCATAGGGCAGGTTACATAAACAGTCACCAAGGACATGCCATGCATCCTAAAACAGCCTCAAGTCAGACCCTGAAGTTCCTGCTTCTAGAAGCTCACTACATATAGATAATTTTCTTAAAAAACCCAATGCCTAAGGCCAAATAATCTCTACTGATCTGCTTACTAGGCTAGTGTCTGACCTGAAGGTGACTCCAGGGAACCACTTCCTTCAAGGTTCAAAAGGATACCAAAAGCAGATGACCTGGGTAGATCACCCCAGATGCATGAACCCGGTAATCTGGATTCCAGAAGAATTAAAATGATTTTCTCAGACCTGAATTCAGGAGTTAGAAGACCTGAGTTCCAAGTCTGATTATCTCACTTATTGACTGTATGACTTGTGGAAGCTGTTTAACCAATCTCTACCTCAATGTTTTCATTTATAAAGTAGGGGTAGTAAAAGTGCTGATCTCAGAGGGTTCTTGTGAGTTTTAAGTGAGTTGATACATGTAAAGCATGTAGAATAATTCTTGACCCATAGTAAATTTCAATAATACTTTTTCTATTATAAATATTAATTAATCAATATAAGTATTTTCTTAAATGTAAACTACAATGCATGATGTGGAGAAAATTGTTTATCCATGTAGAAAAAATTATTAGACTACTCTCCTTCCCAAAGACGTAAAAGCCCATATATGAAAAGCAAAACCTTACGCTTTCTTAATAAAATGCCGTTTACTTTTGTAAGGCACAACTCATTATTTAAAATAGTTTTCATAGCATGTGCATTAACAAACTGATTTAGTATTTTTGCCTTGTTTGTTATTCTATACTTTACAAGATCTGATATTTGAAATTGGCTGAAATAAGACTACCTGAAACTGGGAATGGAATGACTAAATAACAGACAATCTTATTTGCTTGGTCATTTTAACCACTAAACCCAGTTTCTGTCCAATTAATTCAGCCCCAATAAATAGCAAAAGTAGATAGTAGAAGTGATTAATTTAACTGTCACAGTTTTTTTTTTTTTTTTGTAAACTACATGTATTATGAGTAAAATCTCTGTCTTGAATGACTCAGTTGAGTGTACACAGAGTCAGTAAATATTTATAGTCAGAATTAAAAAATACGATCACAATCCATGGGTCTTGAGCTTCCACTATTAGTGTTTTGTTTTCTTTTTGTTGTTGTTAGTTTGTTTTACCTCTTGATTCTGACAGTAATGAAGGTTTCCACATTATCAAGGATCAAATTCAAAAGCTCAAATTCTTAAATTAAACCATATTTCTTTTTTCTTTTTCTTATCTGCTATGTTGTAAGCTGCACCAAATTTGGAAATAAATTGAATGCTGTTCTATCATTGAACTTCCACTTTGTGAAAATGACTTTTAATACTTAAATCAACAAGTACTCTATGAAGAACCACAATTTCAATCTCATAAAGCTAATTTTTTTCAACTTGAAACACTTTTGTTTGGGGGGAAAAAAAAACTTTATAAAAGAAAAGGAAAATCCTGGAGTTGCCTGAGAGTATGTTTATAGTTTCTCATCTTATATGTTGGTGTTTCCCAAATTCAAAGGGAAAATAAGAAGGGGAACAAATGAAATCTCTATCAAACATATGTTTACATAGTGTGAAAGGAGCCATGGTGTCACAATGGTTAAGCACTTGGCTGATAACTAAAAGATTGGTGGTTCAAACTCGCCAGCTGCTCTACAGGAGAAAGATAGGGCATCTGCTTCCATAAAGATTACAGACTTGGAAACTCTATGGTGTAGTTCTACTCTCTCCTATAGGGTTGCTATGAGTCGGAATGGACTCAACGGCAACTGGTATGGGTATTACGTAGTGTGGACCAGGCGACCATGGCTACCTTATTGAAAGTCGGTGAGTTTTATCATGAATTTATGATACCTCCAGGGACCCTATCCCTTTCCTATGCCAGCCTCCCATTGTGTACATTTGTAAGTGTGTGTGCATGTGTGCGCTCCTTCCCTTTGCTTTAAAATCACTTATATATTCCACATGCCTTAAGGAAAAATTCTCATTCTCTGAATCTTGCCCTATGACATAATTAAGGCATGGTTCTTGTCAATTCTTATCTTGTGCTCAGTGCTCCTAATATAATAGATATCCAACCAAACCAAAAAAAACCAAACCCATTGCTGTCTAGTCAATTCTGACTCATTGCGACCCTATACACTGCCCTGAAATTTGCGATATATTTTTCACACCTCTTTACAAGCTGTGTTCTCCACCTGGAATGACCTTTTCCTGCTTACATAATATGATGAGAAAGAATTAATGATTAGATAGATTTCTACTGAACTAAGCTAATGTATTTTTAAATTGGTGAGTTGGGAGTTCCTTTATTTACTGAGTAATTTGAGTCAAAAATTTTGGGAGAAAGCAAAAATTTATCTCATATGGGTCCTACCATACGACCTACTCATTCCACTCCTAGGCATTTATCCAAGAAAAATAAAAGCATATGTCCATAAAATGACTTTTACATGAATGTAAATAGAAGCTTTATTTATAATAGCCAAAACTGGGAACAACCCAAATGTTCATCAGGGGGTGAATGGATAAACAAATTTTGCAGCATCTGTAGAATAAAATAAGGAGCCCTGGTGGCACAGTAGTTAAGCACTTGGCTGCTAATCAAAAGACTGGCTGTTTGAACCCACCAACCACTCTGTGGGAGAAAGATGTGGCAGTGTGCTTCTGTAAAGATTACAGCCTTGGAAACCTTATGAGACAGTTCTACTCTGTCTATAGGGTCACTATGAGTCAGAATCGACTTCATAGCAAGGTTTTTTTGGTTTGTTTTGTTCTGAGTTACAGAATAAAATACAACTTGGCAATAAAAATGAATGAACTGTTGATACACATAAAGCATATATTAATCTCAAAATATTCTTAGTGAAAGAAGCCAGTCAATACATACCTATGAATCCATTTATATAAATTCTATAAATGTAAATTAATCAATAGTGACATAACATAGATTAGTGGTTGTAGTCGATGGGATCCAGGCAACAGAAGAGGCAGTGGGAGGGATTACAGAGTGGCACATGAAAACTTTTGGAGATGGTGGATGTACTTATCTTAATTGTGGTTATGGTTTCATGGATGTATACATGTGTCAAAAACAAACAAATTGCACATTTTTAATATGTGCAGCTTATCTTATGTAAGTTGTGCCTCAATAAAGGTATAAAAAAAATAATGAGAGAAGATGAAACTTACTGCATTTGACTCAGTCCACCTTTTTGTGTACAAGTCATTTAAGATGGACACCAGCAGACTTCAACTGCCCTCAGTAGATGCTGTGTGTCACCCTGAAATTGCTGTCATATAATCTGACTTGTGGCAGAGTAGGATTTTATATAGCAAAACTGGGAATTCTGAGAGGGAAACTCATATATCTAATCAGCTGTCACCAAATTTTAAACGGTATTGGAAGAGGAAGTAAGAAATTAAATTTCTTAAGAAACCATCTGGGGAGTGTATGTGGGGGCTTCACATTAAAAAAAAATCTTTTGGAGCCTTTTTATAAGAAATGAGAAAAAAGAAAATATTTGGTTGCTGTAAGGATCTTATCAGTTTTCCATCAAAAATACTTCTATGTCAAATATTACAGGTATTTTATTTTGAACTGTGTTAATTAGACTATATATTAATATAGATCTCTTTGGTGTGTATATTTAGCTCTATCTTGCTAAAACAGGTATCTGATTAATTATAGGTTTCCTAAGATACAGTGTTCAGATTTCCAAGTCTCCCTACATCTCTACTATAATCATTGAGTTTCTCTTGACTTCTCATTATCGCATTCCAATCATTCAATGAATAATTTTATTAGTGCAGCTAAGCACTCACCATTGTTCACTATCGTTTTAAGGGTAGGCCCCAAATTACTCAACTCTCATAGGAGGATAGGTGAAGTATAAGATGATCTGCTTAAGATTTTTTCACATATAAAGTTGCCTTGAAATTGTCTAGAGCAGAGGTCAGAAAACTATAGCTCACTAACCAAATCCAGCCAGTCTTCTGTTTGTAAATAAAGTTTCGTTGGAACACAGTGATGCTCATTTGTTTACATATTGTCTATGGCCGCAGTGTTTAGCAGTTGCTACAGGGTGCAAATGGCCTGCAAAGCTAAAAGTACTTTATCAGTCTCTTTACAGAAAAACTTGCCAACCCTTGGTCTACAGTAAATAAATTATTGCTTTAACACCAAAAGATTACTACGCTGATAGTCAAAAGACTTAGATTCGTGAGCCAGGTCTACTATTAACTAACTGCAAGACTTGAAAAGTCCTATCACCATTTGGTCCTCAAAAAAACCATTGCCATCAGTCGATTCCAGCTCATAGCGAGCTTATAGGACAAGGTAGAACTTCCCCACAGTGTTTCCAAGGCTGTAAATCTTCAAGGAAGCAGACTGCCGTGTTTCTGTCCTCAAGGGGCAGCTGGTGGAGTAGAAGCACAGACCTTTGGGTTATCAGCAAGTGCTGAACCACCAGGGCTCCCCCTTTTGGTCCTCAGTCTCCTCAAATTATGTATGTTGGACTTGATGATTTCTAGAGTCACTTCTAACTTTCACACATATTTACTAGAAAATTTAATTCTCTTGTGGAGGTTATTTATATTCTTGGTTCTACTGATAATGCCTGAACTCTTTGTCCCCCAAGTCCTTTGGAGATTAAAAAGCATACATATTCAAAAGTAAAACAATTTATAATGCAAATGATTAATATTTAAATTATTCATTTTAATTTACGATACCAGTGAGCTAAATACACAATGTTATAATTTTGATTTTCTGTATTTAGCTCAATTTTAATTAACAAACCAATCATAGCTCTATTCCTTTGCCTTCAGCAGCTCAGCTACTTACTCAAATGCTGTTGTAAGTGAAAACAAAAGATTTGGTATGTCTAAGGTTTAAAATTATTTTGGAGCCCCGGTGGTCCAATGGTTAAGCGTTCTACTGCTAACCAAAAGGTCAGCAGTTCGAATCCACCAGCCACTCCTTGGAAACCCTACAGGGCAGTTCTACTCTGTCCTATAGGGTTGCTGTGACTCGGAATCAGCTCCAGGACAAAGGGTTTGGTTTTTTTGGTATTACCTTATCTCTAGTTCCTTCACAGGTCTGTATCTGTAGGCTGATATGCAAAATAAGTGAGTCTTATGAAACAAAGCTAACAACAAAAGGACCTTTTGGTTCAGATTAGAGTCATAAGCAGAACAAGAAAAGAATATTCAAACTATTTGAAGTAGACACATTGTTAATTTTTTTAAATAGGAAGCTGGAAACTATGTGGCTACTATTGTATTTTCATGTTTTCTACAAAGGAGAATAATATTTAAACTGAAAATGGAATGATTATGGGGAAGATAAAGCTACAGTAAATAGGACAATAGGAAGAAAGTACCTAGCTTCTTAACTTAAATTCCCAGTTAATGACATTCCAGAGTACTGAAGTAATTTCAGGAAGAACCATGGAAATGGTCTTGATGATGGGGATTTCTCATCGATCATGGAAAATAGAAAGGTGATAGAAGATGAGAGAGGTTTAAGTGTTCCGATGTGCAAATAGAAGAAAAAAAAATTCCAGAGAACATGCAAATAACCTGAGAACCTACACCAATAGATTAACAACAACAGGCAAAGGACATCATGCCATTTACATTCCAAAAGATACAAAGAAATAGCAAAAGAATACTTCATAAAAAAGATCCATAAACGTACAAAAAATCCTCAACACCCACAATTGTAGCCTTCATATTTAGTAATTTACTGTTCGACAACAAAGGAAAACAAGAAATGTTGTAAAAGTATTCAATAGTTAAATAGCCTGCTTTTAACTGGGAGAATTTCTAAACCCTGCCATTCAGTTGCATTAGTGAGTACGTTTGCATTTCTTTGAGTAATCTAAAAATACTACAATGGTATTATGCTACGTTAAAATTTCTTGAAAAATAAATTGCTATAGACTTACATTGATTCTACTGACTTGAAATCCACAACAAATATAGGAATTTTGAAGGTATGAAAGGACTTATAAAACATTTAATAAAGTCATATTATTTTACCAAAGAAGAAAGTAAGGCCCCATTGGGTAAATAAAATTCTCCAAATACACTGATAGCTGGGGCAAAAGCAGAACTGCAATCCTTGTCTTTATGTCCATTCCATATAATCCTTTATTTTTAATGTACCAGTTGGTTATCACGTCTAAACTACAGAAGATGTTTAGGTAAACAATTAAGCAAATTGTGCTTTCAGTCACTATTTTATCTATTTATCTAGGATATTGCATCAGTTAAAACAAGTACTCTCCCCTCATGTATTTCTCATATACTATGGGAAAAAAATGGTTTCTAATTTTCTATCAGAGCCCTGGTGGCATAGTGTTTAAGAGCTTGACTGCTAACCAAAAAAGGTCAGCAGTTCAAATCCACTAGTCACTCCTTGGAAACCCTAGTGGGGCAGTTCTACTCTTTCCTATAGGGTCACTGAGTCTGAATCTACTCAACGGCACACAACAGCAACAACAAGAATTTACCATCAGACTTACGTCTTATCATTAATGGTAACTAAAGTTGTGCATATATACTAGTAGAAAATATGCTTACAAGTTTAGAGGAAGGAGATGTGATGTTAAATTTACTTATTTTTAAAACTAAACTGTTGTTAATCACTAGACAGAAGAGTGTTCACTGTTGCTACCAAAAGCTAAGCATTAAAGTCTTTGACATTTTTACTCTTACTTTTTTTAAAGGCAACTACTAAACACTGGAGTAAAATTAAAGAAACTAAAGAGGAAGTAATCAACACTGTTTTCTCTTTTAATTGGAAAGGAAAATGCAGTTCTGGTTCAGCAACTTGGCTTAGAATTTCTTTTAATCTGCTACCCTCCCCCCACCTTTATTTTCAACAAGGTTCTTCATTTAGCTGGTGGAAATAACTAGTAATGTAAGCTTGAGTTAACAAACAAAAAAAAGCATTAATAAAAAAGTGCTGTATCCTCATTTCTGGTATCAGAATTATATTTTTTATTCAAATTAGAACAAAGGCCTTTACCCCTTCTGGAAATAGGGTCTTTATAATCTGTCTTTGTATATTCTTTACGATTATCTAGGTATTTTCTTTGCACTTCATTAGCTTCATAGTATGCTTTCTTTTTGTTTTAGGATTATTCACTTCACCACAGGTCAGTGTTCTATTCTGATAGATAGATTTAAAAATTAGGTATTTTAATCACCTCCAGGTTTTTGCTCACTGTCTTAAGAGATAGTTTTTCTTTCTACCAATCAACTTCCTAACCTTATTTCCCCACCAAAGAGGGGAAAAATATGGAGAAGAGATGCATGAAGGTCATCACTGAAGAATCATAAACCATTGTGAATAATGTCAGAACTATAATTTAATTAGTGCCCCATCTGTCACTTTCCGTTTGACGAGCACTAAATGTCCAATTATCATTTAATATCTGCTCTAATCAGTTCTGGCAAATTTTGCAGGCACACAAGAGATGACATTAATAGATGAAAGTGAGGCTACTCTTGCCACATTATCAGAAAGAAATCTTGAGCAGCACTGACTTACAACCGGGAAGGTAAGAATTTATTCCAATTAGCAGTGATGACATTTTATATCAATGGTGTTGTGGGGTGTCTAAAACAAACAATTCTCTTTGTCTCACAAAAAGTTACGGAAGTAGCCCAGCCTGTAATCCTGCAGGAATTCTTACATGGATTCTAAAATAAAAAATAAAAATGTCACTTATGTACCCAATCATCCTTGAGGCACTGTCTTTGAAAGCCATCTACGTCTGGGTTAGTCTGCCTCCTGGAAACTAGATTTTCCCCAAACAAAGGTATTATCAGAAATGGGTTCACTGGATCCCTCAGGAGTTTTGTAGGCCAAAGCACATGCTGAATGAATTTTGAACATTGCCCTTTGTAAAATGCTAACATGATTCAGTAAGTGACTCTCCACTTAACAAAAATGATCTCACAAATATTCTTTCCCATTGCTGAAGAATTTTATCAGTCTTCTATTTGTGACTGCTACTGATCATGTTAGTTCCATTAATTTTTTTTAGAATTATAACTCAAAGACTTTTAAGTGTGGCCAAATTATTAACGGCATATGGTAAGTCATGCACCATTCCTCTTATCGTTATAACTAAAATTTTACCCAGTGATTCTTCCCTATATATATCTTACTTTCAAGATGATAAAAAATTAGGCCTTTTCATTGATTGAAAATGTCAAAACCATAAAGCACTTTCAGATTTTCCAGAAAATAGGTCAGCAGAAGAAGTTATTTTAGATGTAAGAACCTGAGGTCAAAGGATTTGTTTAAATTGCCTAACACTGGAACAAACAAGTTAGGAGTTTTTTGGTCTGTTTGTTCTTCACTACTCCTTTCTATAATGTTTTCTATTAACTGTGAATATTTATAAAATCAGAATTTAGTATCAGGTATATGTCCCCAAGGTAAACAAAACTGACATCTATTCAATCAACAACAAGAAAAAAAAAATGCTGAACATCTATTTTGTGTCTGGTGTGATAGATGTTGTAACTGGAGGAGAATGGAGTTAATTTTGTTTGGATTCAAAATAGTAAAAATTTGAGTTTGAATAACTGGAATTATTATGAGTTGAGTGGTTTCTGTAAAAAAAAAAAACAATAAAAACACCCTATTCAAATAGCTATAATCATTGACTCTAAGTCAGAGAGTTTTGTATCAGACAGGGTATCTGTGTATATTTATGAAGTTAATAGCTGCTAAATATTTGACACATTTTAATATATGGCCCATTCACTGAAGTTTTTAGAGGCTAATCCTTCTCTAGCTATGCTTCTCCTCTTTTGCCCAATGATGTCTAAGCTTGAATGGAAAAAGTGCAATAATTCATGTCTGTGTAAACAGAACCTAAGCAATAATAATAAGCAAATTGTCAAACTAAATTTCATGCATTCAAAAAATATAAATGTTTATAGTCACAGGACAGATCAAAGCTCCTTCCCATTGCTTTAAATTTGAATTATAAATTTTTCCTAATATGTGTTTTCATTAATAATCAGTAAAGCCTTCCTTGTCTGGCTTTTTCCTTTAATAGGGAAGAGGTATTTCATAGAAAATTTTGGGCCTAATCTCAATTTTCTTCCTAAATAAAGTTCCTTATCTCCACAAAAAGTGAGCCTTCCCATGAAAATGCTCTTAGGAAATGAAAATCTATATGCTGCCTGGTAGTTGCTAATAAGACAAAGAAAGGTTTTTGACAGTTCCTCTCTGGTGATCATCACTAGAGGTTTAAAATAAAACTCCTTGCCTTACACTGTATGTTTAAACTCTATTTCTAATGGGAAAAAATGTCATTACTAATACATGTATATTCCTAGAAGATTGAAGCTGAGATTGGCTGACCGTGGTTTGATTTCAGCAAAAATTTACCAGACTATTGTGTTCCTGTTTGACTCCTAATTATTTTGCCCACCCAAAACACATTTTGGCTGAAAGTATTTAGAGAATCAGATCTTGCTTGTGACACAGGCAGGGGAAGGAGAAGGGGGTTGTAATATTACTATACAGGAAGGTAAATTCTCATTATACACATCGTTATATGTATCCTTGGACCTATAACTTGTAAAACCTGCTAAGCATAAGAGCCAGAACTTTAATTGTCAAATTTTAAAAGCTCTAGCAGGGAGATCCAGAGTCACAACCAAAGGGAATTCTATTGGGAAAAAAAAAAAAGGAAAAAGCAAGCATCAAATTTAAACCCAAAAGTAATCTTCTCCCCTTGGGAAAAGATCACCACCCTATGACCCCTTTTCTAGGAAATGGAATATTATTGATCCGAAATGCCACCTTTACATTGCATGCCTCAAAGAGCAGCCTCAATTACAAAGAATAGTGCAGGACAACATATAACAAGTGTTCTAGACCCTTAACCTTATATTATAAAACCTATTTTATTTTACGTGTTTGGAGCCAAGGAGCTCGCTAAGTTAACTCGTTAGTGTTTGTTCTACTCCTTAACAAAGTGGTCATACTTGAAATATTTTCCCCAAATATCCTGGGGAAGTATTAGAAAGACACTTTCCTAACTAGGAAAAAAAAAAAAAAGCATGTCTTTCGCCTTGGTTTGGAAGTCAATCTGGGCACTTCTAGGTGTGATGCCAGAAGAAACATCAATTTTATAAATAAAGAACAGCTGTCAGAGCCTAAAACTTACAGCTCCAAATCCCCGCTACTTCTACTCATTTACTCACTCTTACGTTCAGTTGCTCAGGTTAACTTTCTGTCCATCTATGACTCAGAAAATTCACTTAAGTTTAGATGTATTACTTACTGGAAACTAACAAAATGTATATGCTGTACAGAGAGTTGATATCTCCTAGGGAGGGTGTGTGGTTCCTGCAGCATCTGATCTTGGGGCTTCCAGGGACTGGTGGTGCCCTGGAGGTATCATAGGGCTGAGATGCTCTAGAAGAGGTTGGAGCCTTTCAGTCCATATCCTTCATTTCCCTCCCTCTGAAAAGGGTCAAATCGCCTCACAATCAGCGGGCATTTGCTTCCTTTCTCTCTAGGGTATTGCATTAATTAACCACATATATAAATTAGACCATCAAATAACAGTAGATGGAGTGTCAAATTTTTCAATTTCCTAAAGTTATGTGAACTTTAATTAAGATCTCTGCAGATCTATATCATTCTGGAAATTTACTCTTTTCATTTAATGACTTAAACTTAGTGTGATTGCTCATTTTCAGAAGAGGAGACCCCGGGGCAACAGAAAATAGGAAATAGTCATCGCTTGATAATCGCAGTCAACGCCTAACCTTCTTGTCTCTCACAAAAAAATTGATAAATTAACAAATAACTTTTAACCAGATGGAAATAGTGTCGATATTCTTACAGATTAAAAAATATTCTCCCAACTTCTACATTTCAGGAAAAATACTAATCTTATATATCCAAATTATGATTTTATTCTAGTAAGACCTGATATAACTGAAAAGTCATCAGGGTAGACCTGCAGAGTTGAGTTCAGCTTATGTTTACTAAGAAAACATTGCACTATAAAATTGTTACTGTTCAATGTAATTATTATTCTCTCAATATGGGTTTGAATTAACTCTTTAAAACCTATAAATATGCTGTTTACTGTATTACTGCTTCTTGTAATGTAACAGCATCCCAGGAGACTGAAAGTGTTAATAGAATTTCTGAGGAAACTCATGTTACTATCTCCAGGAGGTATCATAGTGGAGTGAATGAATCTGGCTCCTTGTTTAAAATCTAGAAAAACCAGTTGCCATCCAGTAGACTCTGACTCATGATGATCCCATGTATGTCAGAGTAGAACTGTGCTCCACAGGTTTTTAATGACTAATTTTTCAAAAGTACTTCACCAGACCTTTCTTCTGAGGTGCCCCTGGGTGGACTTGACCTTCAAGCTTTTGCTTAGCAATCTAGGGCTTTAACTGTTCATACCACCCAGGGACTTGTCAAAATCTAGAGTGTATCACTTTGTATTTGTAAACATTATGCTCTCAAAATCATGAGATACACTGTCTTACTTAGTGCCAACGCCTATTTCCAAGGTTTTCAGAAAGGCAAAGGTAATTTGACCCATTCCCAGACAGAATTACCAAGACAGGGCAAACAGTAGAAAATTTACAAGAATAAGTACAGTAAATACTATTGCCTCATTAAGATGTAAGCTGTGGCTCCTTAACCAGATGGGTTAGCAGAAATTTCTACACAGCTCATGAAAGAAAAAAGCTTATTTACATTCAAAAAAAAAAAAGAAAGAAAAACAGAGTTTGGACAACAGTCTGAAAAACCAAAATATCTAGATGATAGTAAAATAAAAAATTACCTTAAAGAAACAAAAGCCCCATTTCTCTTAATATAGGTTTAACCTTTTGAATTGAATGTATGTTTTCATACTGAAAATTGGTTTACTTTGCAAAAAATAGGACACAATTAAAAATGTAAAAGATTTTTTCAATACCAATTTCTATAGTCTAAATTAACATTTGAAGTTAAAAAAAAACCAAAGGAATAATGGGTACTGTGTTTTATTAAAGTGTATAAATCTTAATATGACTGAGGTAGTTTAAAAGAGAGAATTTTTTTTCAGTATGCTCATCAGTAACTACCTTATACTCAATGACAACATGCACATTTTGTAGGATAATTGAGAGAGATGAGATTGACATATTTTGGAAAAAGAGATAAGAGTAACTGAGAAATAGGTCCCTCCTCCCCACATATTTTCATTGCCTCCATTGATTGCGTTTATATTGTTGTTGTTGTTGTATGCCATTGAGTTGATTCTGACTCGATGTGACCCTATTACTAATATGAAAAAGAAAGCATGGGAAATTGTTAGGAAAGTGCAAAAAAACTCTCACTGCTATTATTGTTTTCATTTTTCTCTTTTACTTTTTAAAAAATCTTCATAGATTTCAGAAATAAAATAAACTCTAAGTCTTTTCTTTTTACTATTTTAATAAGGTGCATTTAAAAGTATCATGTTAATGAAAGACACGGGAGGACAAATGAAATCAAAATTTTAAACTGCATCCAAAATATCCCATTTAATTTATTTGGGCATTAAATCACAATTGAATCAATGGTTCAATAATTTGGATATGATTATTAAAACTTGAAGGATTAATTTTTGTCTCTTCAAGTACATGTTTTGTCTATACACCAAAATATCTCCTTTCCCCTAAACAAATCAAAATGTACTACAGAACTGATACAAAATAATTTTAAGTGATAACAGTTTAATGATTTATTAATGTTTGTTTGCAAACTTCTCTATGCTATGCACTGTTATGGGCACTGTGAATACAGCAAAAATAGGATCCTGCCCTCATGAAGCTTGTAGTGAAGTCTCTGCTACTGATTCAACTCACCCTTTATATTAAGAAAGCAACTGTAGTCACTTTTGTGATTAAATTTAGTCATTCTTATTTTTAAACTGAGCCCACTAGAAAAAAAACAGTGACATGGGAAGAAATACTGATCTAAGGATAACATGATTGTGAAGTCCCTGGGTGGTGCAAGCAGTGAACTCGCTCAGCTGTTAGCTGAAAAGTTGGCCGTTTGAGTTCATCCAGAGGTGTCTCAGAAGAAAACCCTGGCGATCTACTTTGGAAAACTCAGCCACTGAAAACCTTATGGAACACGATTCTACTCTAGCACACGTGGGAACACCATGAGTCAGAATCTACCAAATGGCAACTGGTTAGCATGATTGCTACTTGTAAAATGTTTTAGTTTATGTAAATTAATACAGCCATTTTTTCTCCTTCAAAATTAAGGAAATGATTTCTCTTTTGGGGAACTAGAATTACTTACACACTGTCTTCTACCTCTTTATTTCATTTTGCCATGAGGGCAAATGATTTTACATTGAAGAAGCATGAACCACACAGAAAAAACAAATATAAAGTGAATAAGAAAAACAAAACACATCGAAAAGCTCAAGTATGAATTATACAGGATATGGTCAATTTCATGTTTTGGGCTCCTGTCTTCTAATAAAAAAATTTTTAGGAATGTCTCAGAAACACAGGAAATTCAAAGGAATCTCTTTTAAAATTCATAGGAATCTCTTTTAAGAACTGCAGAATGTCTTTTAATTGAATGATAAAGGACACTCCTTAACAATCTGTATATTAATAATAGCTGTCAGTTTTTAACATTTTCGGAACAAATGGCAATGAATATATAACACATACGTATTGAGGGAATTATTTTTGGTTTGGGAACCTGTAATTTTTGTGTAATAGTTAAAGTGTGCGTTTGTTCTCTTTTTTCCAATGAGGGAAAAACATGATCATCGTCTCAAACCATCTCAGTGTATTTTTTAAGCAAACATATTTTCTACCCACTAAAAATTCACCGGAATAGGCATAAAGTGAAAATAAAAGAGATACACGGGGATTTACAGCTTAAACACTGACAAGCTTTCTCCTTTCCTACATTAAAAAACAATGCTCACTTTGTGTGAGTCTAGGCCTACTATCAGTTTGTGAATTTGTTATTACATTCAGGGTTAGGTTATACCGCTAAGAAAAAAGCTCCCAAAACTGACCTTTTGCAAAAAAGTAAAAATAAAAATATCCTTGCTTGCTTTTATTTACCTTGTGGATCCTCTCTTTTCAGACTTTGTCTATCTCCCTTTATACTACAGTGACGAAACCAAGCGATACCTTCTGTTTCCACTTCTTTCCACCATCCTCATTTCTCACTTCCCTAAATTTCATACATCAAAATATGCCTGTTGAATCTTTCATTCTGAATGAGTCTTAAAAATGACTGATGTGTTAATATCTTATACATTTAGGAGGGAGTGTCCTACAAGGCTTTAAAACAGGCTATGAATTCTGCTCATTGTCTGGAAGCTGCAAAAAGTCTCACCTTCCTGAAATTACTGCATCATTAATAGAGGTGCAAGAAAGATTTTAATTTTCCAATGGCCTGCAAGTCGCTAGAAATGAAACTGAGCTCTGAGAGGCTAACTTGTAAGTTCCGTATAGTTGCTCTGACCTGCTTTCTTGGTTGTGGATACGCAGAGGGAAACGATGGGGGAATTGGAAAAAGAAAAAGAAGTAGTCAGAATGAGTTCTAATTTGTACCTTGAACAATTGTGTTAAAGACTTTTGTCTTCCGGGCTTCCAGTTTATCTCGAGTCCTTTTTTATCACCATAATGAGCACAGACACACACGAAGAAAGCACTGCCTGCTCTCCTCAGTCAGAGAAAATGGCTTCAGGAAAAATGGTATAATTGTCCTGATGGCTCTCTCCTCCTACACACACATACACCTTTTAATTAAATATATATATTCAGGTACATAAAATTTTAAAGTATAAAATTTTGCATTTCAATAAAATATCTTAAATTGGTCCTACTACAGAGTCAATGAAAAAATTTAAATCACCCCATATATTATTATAATAGGAAACTTCCCATGGGAGGAGGTGATTATAAAGATGAGAACAACTAGGATTAACTGAATTACTGAGCAATGAAAGCAGACACAGAATGATCTGAGCAAAATACAAAAAGTAGCAATAGAAATCGGCCCTTGTGAGAGGAAGCTCCAGCATCCAGAATCACAAGACCTAGCAAAGAAAACATCACTATATTTTTTTTTAAGAGGGAAAGAATATATTGTTTTTATACCTTCAAATGAGTTATGAAAAAAGTCAACAAGATCATCTAAATTTCTTTGAAAATTACCTTGATTTCATTGGTTTAGTGTCCCACAGCAAGTGCACCGAGATAAAGGATAAAATGCAAACAACACTAAGGTTGTGTTTTCTCAGGTGATTAGCATTCACTGCATTGGAACCACGTCACTGCACAGGTTTCCACGGGACAAAACGTTTCTGTGACCTGGACATTTTAAAAAACCCATTTTAGGTGGCTAACTTGCAGAGATAAGATATAAAGCGTATACATTTACATATAAATAACTAAACTTTCAGATAAGTTTAAAAGTAAGCATATGTCCTTACATTTCATGAAGCATTTCCATTACTTTCAATATAAACACTGTGTCTAGGAAGATGAAGACCAACATCTAGGTGCGAAGAAATTTCTGGACTAGGGTTACCATGAGCCACCAGTTCTCAGTGGTTTGCTGGACAATTTCTTGTACATACCTTCTGGTGTACTTCAGTGGAGTAACTAGAATAAGTCATTGAGAAAATCTGATTTGTAAAAAACTCTTCTCAAAATGAGAAAAAAAATTAAAAATACATAGTCAAAAATTGAGAAAATAATGAATGCTAAAACTTTTATATCAATAGATATCTCACTGTTTGATTATTTGTCAAAATATTTTCTATTTTAATAGTATAGGCTAGGGATATTGCAGCTGGGTGGTGAAAACAGTTAAGCATTAGACTACCAACTGAAAGGTTTGAGATTCTAACCCACCTAAAGGCACCTCTGAAGAAAGGCCTGGTGATCTACTTCTGAAAAGTTGCAGTCTTGAAAACCCTATGGAGGGCAGTTCTACTGTGCAACACATTGGGTGGGTATGAGTGAGAACTGACTTGACAGCAACTCGTTTACTGGTGGTTAGGGATAAACTAACAAAGTGTATAAATAAACAATAGTTAAAAATATTTTACATTTGCTATTTTATTATTATTTTTTAGGTACTATTCTTTTTTATTATGCTTTAGATGAAGGTTTACAGGACAAATTAGTTTCTCATTAAACGATTAATACACTAATTGTTTTGTGACTTGGGTTGCCAACTCTGTGACGTGTCAACACTCCCCCCTTCTCGACCTTGGGTTCCCTGTTTCCATTCAATGTAGCTTTCCTGTCCCCTCCTGCCTTCTGGTCCTTGCCATGGGCTGGTGTGCCCATTTAGTTTCGTATACATGGTTGAACTACATTTATTATTGTTTGTTTATCAGTCTGTCTAATCTTTGGCTGAAGAGTGAATCTCAGGAGTGATTTCAGTACTGAGTTAAGACGGTGTCCAGGGGTCATACTTTGTGGGTTCTCCAGTCTCTGTCAGATCAACATCTGATCTTTTTTTGTGAGTTAGAATTTGTTCTATGTTTGTCTCCAGCTTTGTCGGAGACTGTCTATTGTGATCCCTGTCAGAGTAGTCATTGGTGGTGGCTGGGCACCATCTAGTTGTGCTGGACTCAGTCTGATGCAGGCTGTGGTAGCTGTGGTCCTTTAGCCCTTTGGGCTAATCTTTCCCTTGTGTCTTTGGTTTTCTTCATTCTCCCTTGCTCTGCATGGAGTGCGACCAGTGGAGTATCTTAGATGGCTGCTCACAAGCTTTTAAGACCCAGACGCTGCTTACCAAGGTAGGATGTAGAACATTTTCTTTATAAACTATGTTATGCCAATAGAGCTAGATGTCCCCAGAGTGCATTTGTTATTTTAGATATGTTGTGGAACCCTGGTGGCACAATGGTTAAGAGCCACAGCTGCTAACCAAGGGGTTGGCAGTTCGAATCCACTAGCTGCTCCTTGGAAACCCTATAAGGCGGTTCTACTGTGTCCTATAGGGTCGCTATGACTCAACAGCAACATATTTTTGTTTTGTTTTTATTTTAGATATGTTAGATTTCATAGAATTTTAATAGATTTTATACACTTTAATATGAAGGGAAAATTTACATTTTAAGAGAGAAATATTTATAGCTAGACTTTTTTTCTAAAAGACGTTTGGATAAAATATGGAGTCAGAGAGCTGTGCGTGAAACAGTGTAGGAGATAATGGCTAGGAAGCTAGTAAGGAAGCAAGGTCAAAGGAAAATGAGAGTGAGTGCATAATAAAAGAAGGAAGAATTATTAATAGCAAATACCTTCATAGAGCTCACCATATAATTAGATAACACTGTCACATGCTCATCTGTATATGTATGTGTATATGCTTTGATAAGAAACCTATTATTCCCATTTTGCAGCTAAGGAAATTGAGGTATAGAGATAATTACCCTAACTCTTCACTCATGGTGTGAAGCTGGATTTGAACCCAGGAAGCTGGCTCCTGAGTGTGTGCTCATAAGCACGACGATACACTGCCTCTTGAGCAATGCTATTAAAGAATTTAGAACAGAAAAAAAAGTGAAAACTTCAAACGATTTTGAGATTAGCTATTGAGACAATAAAAATAATTATCCATGACCATAAAGCAGTGCTAAAGCTGTTTGGGTGTCAAAGAAAGGACAGGCAATTTTGTCCTTTCCTTTTGAAATCCAATTTATGATGTCCAATGCTGTAAATATTCAGCAATAGCTGTGATCTATAAATATTTAATACAAATGAAGTCATAAGTATAACTCAGACTAAATGCTAATTAAAAATATAAAGAAGATTGGTAGTTACTTCCCCCCCTCAAACTTCCAGATGGTGTTTAATCGGTATACGTGACCATATTTAAGAATGGCATAATTTAAATAATAATTCAAAAGCAATTTTTCAGTTATAGCAAGCAACATTGGTAAAGATTCTGTGACTTTATCACAGTGCTTTTTACTAGATAGTTCTCCTTCTATTATTACCACTTTGTTACCAACGTACTTGCCACAGTTTAATAATTCCAAAGTATATAAGGCCGTGAGGAGATGTGAGAAATACATAAACCACAAAAAACTTTGAAGAAGTTAGACTTATTCGACTACAAGCAATCTCTGTAAAGAGGGTTCTAATCATCCTGTTGGTACTCTAATCATGTTAAATAATCCCAAAGATAGCAAGTCATGTCACAAAGAACCTATATTGTAAAACACAGGAACTCATTTAATATGCTAAATTAAACATCCAAGAACAATTACTAACTCATATCAATAACATACCCACACATATTCAGCATAATTGGGCGGAGATTAACCCAGTATAATTGATTTGTTTACAGGTTCCTTGTTCAACTATATGTTAAGAAGTATGTATGTATGTATGCATGTATGTTTGTATGTATATATATGTGTGTATTGACTTATTTAATGCAATCTACGCAGTTCATTTTATAGGTTCCTGAAATTTTAATAAAAATTTCATCTCCAGCTAAGCTTCTTGAAAAATAAAGATACAAAATAAATTCACTAAAATAAATGACAACTCGTGTATAAATTCCAAATCCTGGGTAATGTCTACCCAGTTGATTGAGTGCAAACTGAACTTCAGTGTGTAAGGCTTTATATATAATGCAATGCTGCTTTTGGAGAAGAAGAAAAAAAAAAAAAACAGATGGCATTCCTTTTTTTTTTTTTTCCCCCTTTAGTGGAATGAAAAATTGAGCTTGGTTTTCTGAGTCTTCTGTATTAACCGTAACAAAAACAGTGGCTATTTTCATGAAATAAAACATAACATTTGCTGTTGAGTCAATTCTGACTCAGATAAACCCTTATGTGTCAGAGTAGAACTGCTTGTCATAGGGTTTTCAATGATACCTCTGGGCAGATTCAAACCACCAACATTTCAGTTAGAAGCTGAATGTGTTAACCATTTCACTACCTAGGGACTCTAAGAGATTTTAAATTTATAAATGCTCCAATAGGGTACCTTGTGTTGTGGATAAGAAACCAGGTCTCAGAATGTTACAGTTTAAAAGAAACTTAGGAATCATCTGATGTGATGGGTTCATTGTTCAAATGAATAAACTAAAGCCTAGAGAGGTGATTCAACAAAGTTTTCAAAATCAATTATTGTTAAAGTTGGAACTAAATACCATGCCCACCGAATCACATTCCATAGTTCTTTATACCACTCGAGTTTTCCTAAGTTATATTCCCTGGATATGTATTAACATCTATCAGAACACTAGAGTTCTGATAGATGTTAATAGACATTCTAAAAAAAAAAAAAAACTGAAAAAAAATTCATGAGCATCAGTCATGATCTAGCAGGAAACAATTTTTCAAGGAGAACTTAACTATTACTAAGGTAGGGCCAGATTTTAAAGAAGCCAAAATGGATAGAGCAGTAACCCAGGGCTACCGACTGTTACTGATCTAAGCTACAGGGATAAGAGGAGGGGAACCTAACGTCAAAGTGGAAGGTGAGAGCTGTGTACGGAAGACAAATTTGAGAGGAGCAGTGATCTTCCATCAAGGAACACAAATAGCCAGAAGTGATCAGTTAGGGGAATGGATACCTAAACCTCTTCCCTTCCTCTTATCAACCATGAGCCAAGCCGATGCAGAAAATAGTGGGCAAAGAAGCCAGTTACTCAGTCCTTACAGATGAGCCTCCTACAGCAGAAACAAGGTAGAGAAGGGTGAATGGAAGATCTAAGCAAGGCAAACAAAAGATATATAGCAATGTCACCAGGCAAGTTTTGGAAACAGTTACAAAAAAATAAACAGACTTGTTCATAGGGCATAACAGAATCTTTCCTGAGGATCTCTACAAACACAGCAGAACAAATAGTGTCTTCAAAATCAGTTTGTATCTGGAAATTTCCTTTCAAGGGATACATATTTATATCTTGCAAACATATAACCATGACTCAGGAAATCCTACAATACATTCAAATCCCACAGAAACTTCAAGATTTTAACAGTAAAAATCTCTACAACTCATATATAGTATTTTCTACAAGGTTTTTGATAATCTGGAGATTGTACTAACAATCTATTTCCAGAATTCTTGCACCAGTAGAAAGAAAGTATTATGACTTTGGTGACTTGATTCCTAGTTCTAAAAAAAGAACAACAATCTAACAACTCTAAAGGCAGTTACAAAGCTCTACTCATTCTTTTTCATTGCTTCAAAACCCCTTGTCAACTCTTCAACCCTCAAAACAACACAAAACAAAAAGCCTGCAGATATGTAGTCACTCTTTTATCAAATATTTAACTGACATAGTTGCATTTTAAAAATTTAACTCTTTGTTACATTTAGGTTTTAATTTAGTAATATGATCAGAAATAAGAAACAAAGTCAAATATATTTTAGGGTAGTGAGAGAATGAAGAATGTCTTAGATGTCAAAGGGAATGACAGAGTAAAGAAATTCAAAAGACCCCTCCTCCCTAAAAAAATTAAGAACATTGACAAAAATGGTCAAAATAAAACTTTTTCAGAACTCTGGAAAAAGGTTTGCAAAAACCAAGTGAGTATTTATTTGAGAAAAACGGCTGAATCTCAATAAGAACAGTTAGCTTTGCAGTGTTTTAACTTGACCTTCTCTCACATCCTTTTCCCCAGCTCTGTAGCAGCCTTGAAAACTAACAGCCTGTAGTCGCAGTGAAAACCAACAACCTGGCAACAACAGGGGACAAAATGGAGACAGAGCTTTTCCAAGGCCCCTTTCTCAAATAATTGTCATTACCTAGCCTATTTAGAAGTTCCCTGGAAAACCCCACTCCAAGGACGTGTCTTTATTTGACTTTTCTCAGAGCTTGCCCACTGCAAAGAGTTCAGGGAGCACAAGTACATGGCCTTTTGGGCTTTTATAGTCAAAGCATTGCCTTTTTCCTATGCTTTCTTTTAGAAAAATAATAAAAGGCAAAGGTGACCTTATTTTAAATTATATTAAAACAAAGTTAATTAAGACTTCTACATTAGATCAGCATGTATAAGGATGTAAATACAATTTAAGAATGATCAAAAATCTTCGAATAGTCACTTGACACCCAGTGTTGTTGTTGGATGCTGTCTAGTCGATTACTAATTATGACAACCCCATGCATGCAGAGTAGAACTGCTCCATAGGGTTTTCAAGGCTGTGACCTTTCAGAAGCAGATCACCAGGGCTGTCTTCTGAGGTACCTCTAACTGCCAAGCTTTCAGGTAGAAGTCAAGAGCTTAGCTGTTTGTGCCACCCAGCCACACCCATTAAGATGGATAAAAAAAATAAGTAAATATATTTAAAAAAGGACAAACTATAACAAGTGTTGACAAGGATATGCAGTAATTGGACCTTCATATACTGCTGTTGGAAAGTTAAAATGGCACAACCATATTGGAAAACATTTTGGCAATTTCTCAAAATATTTACATAGAGATACCCTATAACCTATTACCCACTCCTAGTTTCCCAGAAGAAATAAAAATATATGTCCAAACAAAAACCTATGCATATATGTTCCTAGTAACATTATTCATAATAGATAAACAAAATGTAGTATATCCATTCAATGGAATAATATTCAGCCATAAAAATGAATGAAATACTGATTCATACTACAACAGGTGGACCTTAAAAACATTTTTCTGATAAGTGAAAGAAGCCAGACACAAAGGCTGACAAAATAACAGACAGTTGGATATTATGGGATTTGTTATTGACCAGTACCCTAATACATCTGAAGTATTCTTGTTAAAATATATATATATATATATGTATATATATATATATACATATCAAACCTAAAAGAGATAAAGCCTCTAGATATAACTACCCATAAACAAATCCATTGCCATCAAGTCGATTCCAGCTCATAGCAACCCTACAGAAAATACAGACGACCTGTTTTTAGCAAATACATTACAAGGCAGGAGAGTGGAGCAGGCACCCATAAATTTAAAAAAAAAAAGCTTTGGAGACACTTATCAAATGTCACGTTTGGACTTTAGTTGGATGTTGAGTTGAAATAATCAGCTATAAAAAATCAAACAACCAAAAACACATTTATGAGTCAACTGGGGACTGGATATTTGATAATATAAAAAAATTAGTCATGTTTTTAAAAGCAATATTTGTTCTTATGGTTAAACATACAGTTCTTATTGTTTAGAGATACATGCTGAAGTCTTTACAGGTAAGATTATATTAAGTCTGCTATTCCTCAGAATAATCCAGTAGGATGGTGTCATGGATTGAATGGTGTCCTCCAAAAATATGTGTATCTATTTGGCTAGGCCACGATTCCCAGTATTGTGTGATTATCCACCATTTTGTCATCTGATGTGATTTTCCTCAGTGTTGTAAATCCTATCACTATGATGTTAATGAGATGGATTAGTGGCAGTTACACTGATGAGATCTATAAGATTAGATTGTGTCTTAAGCCAGTCTCTTTTGAGAGATAAAAGAGAGAAGTGAGCAGAGAGACATGAAGACCTCACACCACCAAGAAATAAGCACCAGGAGCATAGCACATCCTTTGGACCTGGGGTCCCTGTGCTGAGAAGCTCCTCAACCAGGGGAAGATTAATGACAAGGACCTTCCTCCAGAGACGACAGGGAGAGAAAGCCTTCCCCTGGAGGTGATGCCCTGAATTTGGACTTCTAGCCTACTAGACTGTGAGAATAAACTTCACTTTGTTAAAGCCGTCCACTTGTGGTATTTCTGTGACAGCAGCACTAGATAGCTAAGACAAACAGGGAGAATGGTAGAATTTAAGACATGAAACTTGAGTTTTAATTTAAGGATGAAATATGAGTTGATAAAAGATGTACTTGGGTGTCTCAATGATGTCTATTTTTGTGAATGTTTCAAATTTTCCTTAATAAAAATGTATATTAAAAATTCTTTCAAATTTCTTGTGATTTGTAACCCTATATTACATCCTCAGTGTGAATTTTGACCTGAATAATAAGAAAGAAAAGTAACAGTAACTTTTATACTAGCAGTTTCTTCACTAGTGGTCAAAGAATCTTAACTCAAGTACAGAGGTGCTCCTTGGGAGCTGTTTAAACTAAATGCGCCAACCAGGGAAAATCAATAAAGCTGTTAAAATGGTTTCCCAGGGACCTTTGTGATGATGGACTACTTCTCTTCTTACAAGACAAATAGCTGTACATATTCTGCATTTTTAGGTTTTTGTCCATGAACAGTAACTAAACTTATTCAAATACGTAAGAACTTAGGATCTGGAGAAACTGCAAAGCAAAGCTGGGTGTATTAGCCTCTCATTGTCATATCTGGCTGAAAAATAGCTTTAATTTCTGTTTTACTTATACATAATAAATCATTAAAACTCCTGAAGGCAGCAACTTTAGAATGTAGTATGTTTCCTTTTTTTCTTTTACAGAAGAACCTTTAGACATCAATATTCTCATAAAACCATATTCTGTTTGATATAGGATTTTATATTAGATAAGACTATACTGAATTGCAATTAATCATTTTAGTTAATAATCTACAAATTAATGCAAGTCTGGATGATATGAGTGTAAATTTTCTCTTCACTATGAAGATTAGAGCGCTGACTCACGTGTTCTTAAATACTGCCTTATAAAATACCTGGTGAGAATTTAAATTCTGAATAATTTATCTTACTGGTCCTGCGAAAGTAATACATTTGAGAATATTTGTAACAGTGCTATTCATGGAACATTGTTTTACTTATTTAAATGAGAGAACAAAACATGTTTTCTGATTCACAGAGCCATTTCATGTTATTTCAAATGAGTGAAAGCAACTGAAATAAATCAACTAATGTCATTTTTGCATGACTATATAATTTCCACACTGATCAGTGATCTGATATCAATAAATATATTATTATGTCTTTAACACTTTATGATCCTAACATGTCTAGAAGGAGCCCTGGTGGTGCAGTGATTAAGTGCTTGCCTGCTAACTGAAACGTGGGCAGTTCAAACTCACCACCTGCTTGGCTAGAGAAAAAACACCTGTTGATCTGCTCTGGTACATTACAGCCTAGGAAACCCTATGGGACAGTTCTACTCTGTTCTGTAGGGTCACTATGAGTCAGAATCAACTTGATGGCACACAACAACAGAAAAATTCTAGATTTTACCTACACTATATCATTTTTGAAGCCCTGGTGGTGCAGTGGTTAAGCGTTTGGCTGCTAACCAAAAGCTCATCAGTTCCAGTCCACCAGCCCCTCCTCGGAAACCCAATAGGGCAATTCTATTCTGTCCTATAGGGTCATTATAAGCTGGAATTGACTCAAGGGCAGTAGGTAATGTAACAATATATCATTTTTAAAGGCGTCCTGGTGGCACAATGGTTAAGTGTTCTGCTGTTAACCAAAAGATCCACAGATCAAATCCACCAGCTGCTCCTTGGAAACCCTATGGGGCAGTTCTACTCTGTCCTATAGAGTAGCTATGAGTTGGAATCGGCTTGATGGCAATAGGTTTTATATCATTTTAAAAACGCAGGACAAAATTGATTAGCTAATGAAGAGATAAGAATTAAGTATACAGGCATACATTACTTAATGTCCATGATATATTCTGTGAAATAGGATGTTATGTGATTTATGGGGACTTTGTGGAAACACCAGATTATATACAGAAAAGAGGCACTCAGGACTGGGGGTGGGAGGAGGACACGGAAGGACTGCAGGAAAACTTTTGGCTCCACTGGGCGCTGTTTCTACCTGGTGGCAGCCCGGTCTCCAAAAACCTCACCAGCCCACCGCAGTGAACTTGCTGTCCAGCTGGCTGCCTCCCGGCCCGCCTGCCACGAGTTCCCACTCCCCTCCCTTGCTATCTCCCTGCCTGCCACCCTGTCTACCCTAATGAGCTTTAAACTCATCCAGCCCCATCTATCCCCCTCCACCTCTTCCCCCAGGGCCTGTCCTGCTCCTCCCCCTGCCACCTTCACAGTCCAGACCTCTAGACGGCCACCACTGCGGGAGGAGCCTCGGCCTCAGGCCCAGGCGTCACCCATGGGGCACCCAGGCTGAGTGGAGCAGAGACCTTGGCGGGGTATCCCCCTCTGTGGCTCCAGAGGTGTCCCCGTGGTCCCTGCCTGAGGCGAGGGCAGTGGGACAGGCAGCCGCGTGAATGGGTGCCAGGACCCCCTTCCCCCGCCGCCCAAGGGCCTGGGCAAAGAAAACGAGACCCAGAGAGCTAGTGAGAGACAGATTGGATCTCCATACTTAGCAAAGTACGACCACTACATCCCTTCCTATAGGGATTTCTGAACTCTATTATAACTTTATGGGACTCCTGACTGTGTATACGCGGTAGCCCAAAGGGACATTAAGCAATGCTTACCTGTATTATCCTCAGTACTCCATTTACCCTTTCCTATGAAAAGCACAGATAATGGAGCTTCTGAGTTCAACACTGTGATCAGATCTAAGTTAGATATAACATAAGTAGAATAATATCATTTAGATCTGAGAGAAAAACAAGAGAAACAAGGTTTGCAGGTTAAGAATTTTATGCAAGCACTTGCTAGGCAATTTAAAGATATTATTTTATTTAATTAAAAAAATAACTAGGCATTATTAAAGCAGAAAAAGCATTTTTAGTTACTCAAGTCAAAACAAATGCATGCAAGCAGACTAGAAAATTTCAATTTAAATAAAATAGAAATCATTCGCAGTATATAATGTAGGTGCGAAAACTATGTTAGGAAGAAGAGAGGGAACTTAGGGAAGCTAAGATCCCAGCTTTTCTACTGAGGTCATAGCACAGAAACAATCTACTTGAGGTATCACTGCCATTGGACAATGGATGTTCTCATTGATGCCATTGTTGCTGGATACTGCTTGTCAATACAACCACCAAAAATATTTCTGCTTCTCCACTTCGTACTCTCCCCAGACTCAAAGTCCCAAGAAAGAGAATAAGTTAGTTGGTCTTACATCATGTATCCTCAGCCCTGCTGTCAGAGTTAGGAGAGTACAAGAACATGTCTGTTTGGCTTTTATAGTCAAACCATGGCCCTTCCTCCTATGCTTTTGCAGTGTGATGGGTAGCTCTTTCATGGCTTTTCTCCCCATGGTCTTCTAACTTCCACAGAAGTTATTGGGCAGGACTGTGAAGATAGGATAATTATAGCCCACCAAAGGGATTGGTCAGTTTTGCCATCCCACTGGGCTTGAAAAGAGCCACCCCAGAGGCAGGAAAGAGAAGATCCCACCACCACCAAGAAAGAACAACCAAGAGCCAGCATGTCCTTTGGACCTGGGATCTTTACATTGAGAAGTTCTGGAACCAGAACGCAGAGAGAGAGAGAGCTGTAACACTGAAGGCAGTGAGATCTGGCAGCAAGAGATGGTATAGTGGGCTTACCGGCCCACGGAGAGAGAAAGATTGAGTGCATTTGGGTAGAGGCTTAGGGCCAGGGAGAGGCATGCCTGCGAGCACACCTGGGAAGAGGCTGTCCTGATGGAAGAACTGTATTGTGAGCATTCCTGAACCTGGTTTATAACCTGTTACTTCCCTAATAAACCCCATAATCATGAGTATTGTCTGTGAGTTTTATGTGGCCATTGCAATGAATTATCAAACCCAGCAGAGAAGTAGAGAATGTCATGTTAGGGATGGTTGGTGTCAGAATTGGTAAAGATGGCAGAGGGAGGAGGCATGTCTGACCTCCACCTTATAGGACCAGCCTTGGGCTGTTGATCTTGATCTCCTTCCCCTTTGTGAAGTTAGAGGAGATCAGGCACTGCCCCCACACCATTCTTACAGGTTTCTTTTAGAAAAATAATAAAATTGAAGGGTGACATTCTCATTTTAAGTTATACTAAAATGAAGTTCATTGAGACTGTTGCTTTAGAACAATAAGGGTGAAAAATACCATCACTCCTGAAAATACTAGGTAATATGAAAGCCATATGTTCTATGGAACTATCAAATAGTGGAGGATGCAAGTGAACTCCATTGAGAAACTAGTACTTTAAAAGTTAGTTGAAAACTATGACAGTTTACACACCTGGGGTCCAGCATCTGGTCTGGGTACAGATGGGTAAAGAAGCAACCCTGCCATAGACAGAGACTTTACAGAGACAATGAAAACATCAGCTGACCTTTAGACAACAGTATGAGCTGATGAAATAGATTGGAAGGAGGATGTGTCCCATTGTCTTATTTATCTAGTGCTACTGTACACAAATGCCACAAGTAGGTGGCTTTAAGGAACAGAAATTTATTTTTTCACATTTTTTTGTTATTAGATTGCCATCAGTCGATTCGAATTCACACAGACACTATGTACAACAGTGTACAGTCCTACACCATCCTCACAATAGTTGCTACATTTGAGCCTGTTGTTGCAACCACTGTGTCAATTGTTTTTTTTTGGGGGGGGTATTCCTCTTTTTCACTGACCCCCTACTTTACCAAGCATGATGTCCTTCTCCAGGGACTGGTCCCTCCTGATAACACGTCCAAAGTACATAAGACTAAGTCTCACCAACCTTGCTTCCAAGCAGTACTCTGGCTGCACTTCTTCCAAGACAGACTTGTTCATTCTTCTAGCAGTCCATGGTATAGTCGATATTCGTCACCAATGCCGTAATTCAAAGGCATCAATTCTCCTTTGATCTTCCTTATTTATTGTCACATTCACATGCATATGAGGCAACTGAAAATATCATGACTTGAATCAGGCACACCTTAGTCCTCAAAGTGGTATTTTTGCTTTTCGACAATTTAAAGGAGTCTTTTGCAGGAGATTTACCAAATGCAATACATCGCTCGATTTCTTTACTGCTGCTTTCATGAGAGTTGATTGTGGATCCAAGTAAAAGGATGTCCTTGACAACTTCAATATTTTCTCTGTTTATCACGATGTTCCTTATTGGTCCAGTTGTGAAGATTTTCGTTTTCTTTATGTTGATGTGTAATCCATACTGAAGGCTGCAGTCTTCGATTTTCATCAGTAAGTGCTTCAAATTCTCTTCACTTTTAACAAGCAAGATGGTGTCATCTGCATATCACAGGTTGATAATGAGTCTTTCACCAATCCTGATGCCACATTCTTATTCATACAGTTCAGCTTCTGAGATTATTTGCTTAGAATACAGCTTGAATAAGTATGGTGAAAGGATACAACCCTGATGCACACCTTTCCTGACTTTATACCATGCAGTATCTGCTTGGTTTGTTTGAATGACTGCCTCTTGGTCTATGTATAGGCCCAGCATGAACACAATTAAGTGTTTTGGAATTCCAACTCTTCACAATGTTATCTATAATTTGTTATGATCCACACAGTTGAATGCCTTCATATAGTCAATAAAACACAGGTAAACATCTTTCTGCTATTCTCTCCTTTCAGCCAAGATCCATCTGACATCAGCAATGATATCCTGCGTTACTATCCACTTCTGAATCTCGCTTGAATATCTGGCAGTTCCTTGTCAATGTACTGCTGCAATCACGTTTGAATGACCTTCAGCAAAATTTTACTTGTGTGTGATATTAATGATATTATTTTGATAATTTCCACATTCTGTTGGATCATCTTTCTTTAGAATGGGCACAAATATGGATCTCTTCTAGTTGGGTGGCCAGGTAGGTGTCTTCCAAATTTCTTGCCAGAGACAAGTGAGTGCTTCCAGTGCTGCATCCATTTGTTGAATCATCTCTCTTGGTATTCTGTCAATTCCTGGAGCCTTGTTTTTCAACATTCCCTTCAGTGAAGCTTGGACTTCTTCAGTACCATTGGTTCTTGATCATATGCTACCTGTTGAAACAGTTGAACTTCGACCAATTATTTTTGGTACAATGACTCTGTGTATTCTTCCCATCTTCTTCTGATGCTTCCTGCATCATTCAAAATTTTGCCCATCGAATCTTTCAATTGCAACTCGAGGCTTGTATTTTTTCTTCATTTCTTTCAGCTTGAGAAATGTTAAGCATGTTCTTCCCTTTTTGTTTTGTAACTCCAGGTCTTTGCACATCTCATTATAATAATTTATTTTGTCTCCTCAAGCCCCCCTTTGAAAATTTCTGTTCAGCTCTTTTACTTCATCATTTCTTCCATTCACTTTGGCTGCTCTACGTTCAAGACCAAGTTTCAGAGTCTCTACTGACATCCATTTTTGTCCTTTCTTTCCTGTCTTTCTATGACATTTTGTTTTCTTCATTTATGATGTCCTTGATGTCATTCCACAACTTGTCTGGTCCTCAGTCATTAGTGCTCAACGTGTCAAATCTATTTTTAAGATGGTCTTCAAATTCAGGTGGGATATACTCAAGGTCCTATTTTCACTCTCATGGACTCTTTTGAATTTTCTTTAGCTTCAACTTGAACTTGCATATGAGCAATTGACGGTCTGTTCCACAGTCGGTCTCTGGCCTTGTTCTGACTGATGATGTTCTCCATAGTCTCCTTTTCACAGATGCAGTTAGTTTGATTCCTGTGTTTTCCATCCTGTGAGGTCCACATGTATAGTTGTCTTTTATGTTGTTGAAAAAAGGTATTTGCAATGAAGAAGTCATTGGTCTTGCAAAAGTCTACCATGTGACCACCTTTGTCATTTGTATCACCAAAGTCATATTTTCCAACTACCCATCCTTCTTCTTTGTTTTGAACTTTCACATTCCATTCATCAGTAATTATCAGTGCATCTTGATTGGATATTTGATCAATTTCAGACTGCAGAAGTTGGTTAAAATTTTCAACTTCCTCATTTTTTGCATTAGTGGTTAGTGCATAAATGTGAATAATAGTCATAGTAGCTGGTCTTCCTTGTAGACATATGGATATTATCCTTTCACTGAGAGCGTTCTACTTCAGGGTAGATCTTGAAATATTCCTTTTGACAATGAATGTGACATCTTTCCTCTTCAATTGCCATTCCCAGCATGTGATTTTCTGATTCAAAATGGCCAACACCAGTCCATTTCAGTTCACTAATGCCTAGGATACCAATCTTTATGCATTCCATTTCATTTTTGACAACTTCTAATTTTCCTAGATTCTTACTTTGTACATTCCACATTCTGATTATTAATGGATGTTTGCAGTTGTTTCTTCTCATTTTGGGTTGTGTCACATTAGCAAATGAAGGTCCCAAAAGCTTTCCTCCATCCACGTCATTAAGAGTGACTCTATTTTGAGGAGGCAGCTCCTCCCCAGTTGTATTTTGAGTGCTTTCCAACCCAAGGGGCTCATCTTCTGGCAGTGTATCAGACCATATTCCTTCTGTCAGATTGTTGTACTGTGGTGGCTTGCGAATTGTTGTGAAGCTAGAAGCTATGTCACCCATATTTCAAATATCAGCAGGGTCCCCCATGGTGGACAGGTTTTAGCAGAGCTTCCAGACTAAGACTGAGTAGGAAGAAGGACCTGGCAATCTACTTCTGAAAAAATTGACCAGTGGAAAATCTCAGGAATAGCAGAGGAACATTTCATATTCTAGGAGGCTAGGAGTCTGAATTGAGTGTGTGGTTCTAGTGGGAGAGACTTCCTTGTCAATTTCAGCCTTTAGTAGTTAACAATCCTTTGAGTTCCTGGGTTTATAGATTCATCTACCTCTATAGCCTTTAGATAGTGTCAATATTCCCCTTGGATATGACTAATTCTGTGTCTAATCTGCTCTTTTTATAACTAAAAAGTGATCAGGTTTAGGACACACCTACACTCAAATGATTTCGTTAATGTAACAAAGAAAACCCTGTTTCCAAAAGGGATCATACCCACAGGTAAAGGGTTTAGGATTGCAACATGTAATTGGGAGGACACAATTCAATCTGTAACATCCACATATTAAAATAAAACTCTCAGTCCAACAATTTCCCCTCTACTACCACCTTAATATTGCTGGGAAAAAGAAAATGTCTGTGAGAAAAGGACTGAAAAGCAGAGAGAAATTACACACCTCTGCATATCATTGCAGTGCTTCGATTTTGGAGCTCTGCCAGAACTGAATCCAAAGGTGAACCAAAATATTCTGAAAGAGTATATCCAACCTATTCCCAGCTCACATTGACAAAGTCAAATGGCAGGAATGTGGGGGATTATGGGTTGCACAATTCCCAAATATATTCAGTCTAATTTAAGCTTTGGCTCAATTCCAGCTCAACTTCACTCAAGGACAAATCTGAATGAAAAGCTCTTCACTCTAATCACTTCTTGGGAAATAATCAAAATAAAACAAAACAAATTTTGCTTAGCTCTCCATTGTTCTTTTACATACAATGTCCAGAATATAATTAAACAAAAAATATGTGACATGCAAATAGCAGGTAACTGTGACCCACAATCAAGAAGAAAAATAGTCAATAGAAGGACCCCTTCAGATGATGCAATATTTCGAATTATCACATAAGAAGTTGAAAAAAATAGTATTAATATTTTAAATATCTTATAAGGAAAGAGAACTATAAGGGATAAAGAGATGGGATGTACAAAGTGTGAAATGGAAACTTGATAAAAGAACCAAATAGGAATCACAGAACTGAAAAAAACACAATATCTAAATTAAAAAATCTATTGGATGTGCTTAACAATACATTAGACACCAAATACAAAAAGATGAGCAAACTTGTAGACAAGTCAGTAGAAATTAGGCAAATTCAAGCATAGAAAGGAAACAAATAATAGTAATGTATTTTGGAAGTTTTAACACATATAGAAAATATGTGAAACAACATAAAGAACAAAAGGGGAGCTAAATGAAAGTAGAATATTGTAAGGTTCTTACATTATATGTTAAATGGTATAACATTATTTCAGTGGTAGACTGTGTTAAGTAAATCAAACATATAGTAATCCTGGAGCAACACCAGTATCTTAAGCCAAAATACAAGATTCAGAGTTAAACTAAAGAGGATAGAAAACAGGCATTCTAGGTTGTTACTAAACTGTGTTTTCATCCCCAGTTGTATTTGGTGAAAGCTCTCAGAATGTATCATATCAATTCTAGGCACACCAAGAAGTTATATTCAGTGTTCTTATGCACACATATTGAACGTGGAACAAGTTTCAAATATGGCACACAACACAAGAACAAAACAAAACTTATTGCTGTTTAGCAGGTTCTGATCATGTGTTACAGACTAAAACTGAGCTTCATAGGGTTTTCTTGACTGTAATCTTTATGGAAGAAGATTGCCAGCCCTTTTTTCCATAGAGCCCCCTGGTGGGTTCAAACCACCTACCATTCAATTAATAACACCAACCAGGGAATTGCACATAGCACAGAGTTATGCAACTGGAAGAAATTTTAAAGAAATAAACACATAGTAAGTATTCATAGGAATTTACAACTTATCAATGTAGATAACCTTCCCCAGTGCCATATACATTGGGGATGAAATTAATATACTGTTCAAGGAGGTGTGTGACTACTACTAAAATTATTGGAATTGCATTTTCTTTACACACAATTGGAGAAAGAAAGTAATTCCTCCCTAAGGAGAAATTTATAAAACAAAAACATTGCTGGAAAGATTTGTGTGTCTGGGAAAGGTGGTTGGTGTTCTTGTCTTTAAAAAACAGGCCACCACTTCCAGCAACACGGTACTCTAGGCAAAAGCACCATGCCATCCCTCCACAGCAAAGGTCCGAAAAACTAAGCCAAATAGAGAAAACAGCAATCCTGAAACCATAAGCATCAAATGAAGAGATAAAGAACTCAGCCAAGCACCAAATGGAATAAGAAACTGACAGAGAAGAGAGAGCGAAGAGACACACATGCAGAGGTCCCCTAACAGCTAACACAGCTCAGATTCGCCATCTTGGACTCCTCTCAGAAACCAGCGTACAGGGGGTATGATAAAGCAGCTTCACGGAGCTTCAAGCAGGAGACAGAATAACCAGTAACCAATGATATATGCTTTCCCACCCCCCACCCTTATTCACCCCGACTTGGCCTCCTCTGCTTCCCATGGCCACAGTCTCTTGGCCGGGAAGCACCCTTTGCTTGGATTCTGCCCACCCACACTGGCCGATTCCCTGGGTGCCATTTGTTGGCTGCCAGTGTTGCTTTTTCCCGCTTCTTTTCATTTTTTCCATGCCTCTTGCCACCTCTCCCTCCTTTCACTCAAGTGCCTGGCTCCATGTGCCATCTTTGCTTCTTCCTGAGAGTCTGTGGAGCTCCCCTCGAGTGTGGGACTGCTTCCCGGTCCATGCTGCTGTGCTAGTGGGATGCCGGGATTTTTTTGTTTGTTTGTTTTGAATAGTTTGTTTGTTTTATTTTTCTTTTCTTGAGTTGGGGGTGTGTTCTGGCCAGGTGGTGCTGCACAGCTTGGGACCTACCCCCTCAGCTTGTGCAGATGTGCAGTTGAATTCCTGAGTGCATTTCATTTTTTGTGGGTTTTTTTTTTCTGTTTTTTTGTTTTGTTTTGTTTTTTCTTTTTTTTAATTTGTTTTGTTTTCTTTTCCCTCTTTTTCCATTTTTGTCTTTCTTCATTACTCCATTTCTCATCTCTTTATACCTTCCGTCTCTTCCTGTCCCTTGAATACCTGGTGCTGAGTGACACCTCTAATCCTTCTAGCCAAGCTGTACTTCAACAACTGGGAACAACTTCCCCAGAACTCGTAGACACACTGGTGGGATCCCTGGGAGCCTTTCTTTTCTTTTTTCTTTCTAATTTTTATTTATTCATTCTTTTTTTTTTTCCTTCCTCTTCCCCTTTTTGTTTTTCTCCATTTCATAGTCTCTCATCTCTCCACTCCAATGGCAAGCTCCCCTAGCACTCTTTTATGTTTGTTTGTATGTTTTCGGCTGCTGTTCCTCTCTCCTCTCTCCCATACCCATCTTAGCTCCACACATCACAATCTCCCTCCTCCATCCTGCCTACCTGCACTGTGCGCTTAACATCATACCACCAAAAAGCCCAGGCATGGCCTACCAGAATTTGTCCTGTACTGATTACCGGCCCACCCTGGTGACTGTAGTAAATGCCACAAACAACCCATGCCAGCAACTCCTCTTCATCTAGACCTGCCCTGCTCTACCATATCCGAGCAGCTGACCCTGCCAATTGGAGAAGGAGATGAAAGGTATCATGCCCACAGATGAGAAAACAGCAAAGAACACACAGCCCGCTTGCTCAGACGTAGACAAAACAAACAAGTCTACAATCAGTAAATGAGAAAAATAACTACTGAATGCCCCTAAGACAGCAGACAATATCAAAAAATTTACAAAAATAGGACAGGATGGTTCCAGTAGACATCCAAAATAAAACACCAGATGACTTTCCAGTAGAAGAAAAGACAGTAGAACTACCTGGTAGGGAATTCAAATCTCTAATACTCAGAATTATCCAAGAGTTGAATCAAAAAGGAGTCAAAAATGAGGTAAAATAGACAAATTCATGGAAAAGGCAGACAAATTCATGGAAAATACAGGCAAAAAAAAGGATGAATTCAGGAAAATAATGCAGGAACAAAATGCCAAAATAAATTCACAACTAGAAATTATACAAAAACAACAATTAGAAATCCAAAAGACAAACAAGAAGATTTCAGGTATGGACAGTATCATAGAAGGGCTGAGGAGCAGATCTGAGGCGGTGAAGGACAGGATCAGCGGAATTGAAGACAAACACTTAGATACAACTTTTTTTTAGGAAAACTCAGAAAAAAGAACAAAGAAAAGAAAAATAAAGAGACCCTGAGAATTACATGGGATACAATTAAAAGCAAAAATTTACAAGTGATAGGAGTTCCAGAACGGGGGAGAAAACAGAAAACACAGACAGGATCATTGAAGAACTGCTGACAGAAAACTTCCCCAATATCATGAAAGATGAAAAGCTGGCCATCCAAGAAGCTCAACAAGCCCCATATAGGATAGACCCCAAAAGAAAATCACCAAGGCATGTCACAATCACGCTTGCCAAAACCAAAGACAAACAAAGAATCCTGAGAGTAGCTCGTGAAAAACAAGAAGTCACATACAGAGGAGAAACAATAAGACTAAGCTCAGATTATTCAGCAGAAACCATGCAGGCAAGAAGGCAATGGGATGACATATAAAAACTTAAAAGAAAAAAATTGCCAGCCAAGAATAATATAATTTGCAAAACTCTCGTTCGAATATGATGGTGAAATTAGGTCATTTCCAGATAAACAGAAATTAAGGAAATATGTAAAAACCAAACAAAACTTACAAGAATTATTAAAGGGTGTCCTTTGATTTGAGAACAAACAACTTCATCTCACAGGCTGAATCTAGGATTCAGGAGTGTACTCTCCAGATACCAATCTAGGAAATGCACTCTCAAGGACTGTCCAAAACCAAAAGAAATACAATAGGGAATCAGAGCAGTTAATCTGTAAATGACAACAACAGCAGAACAATAAAAGAGGGAATAAACGGTGTAGGTATAGAACCTTCTAATGGAGAGGAGGTCAAGCGATACCAAGTAATAATAGACTGGTTCAAATCTAGGAAGATCAGGGCAAATTTCACGGTAACCACAAAGAAAGTTAACAAACATACTCATCAAAATAAAGAGGAAAAACATAAAGTCTCTGTACAAACAAAACCTAGAAAGACAAAAGAAATGGAAAAAAATCCACAAACAAAAGGAATTCAGCACAGGAAAGTAACAGGAACAAAGAAAACATCAGCTCATAACATGGATGAAACTGGAGGACATTATGCTGAATGAAATAAGTCAATCACAAAAGGACAAATATTGTATGAGACCTCTACTGTAAAAACTCATGATAAAGTTTACACGCAAAAAGTAACAATCTTTGTTGGTTACCAGGGATGGGAGGAGTGGGGGAGAAATACTAAATAGACAATAGATAAGTGGTATCTTTGGTGGAGGGTGAGACAGTACACAATACTGGAGAAGCCAGCACAACTTGTACAAGGAAAGGTCATGGAAGCCCCATAGACACATCCAAACTCCCTGAGGGACTGAATTGCCAGGTGGAGGGCTGTGGGGACCATGGTCTCGGGGAACATCTAGCTCAATTGGCATAACACTGTTCATAAAGATAATGTTCTAAATTCTACCTTGGTGAGTAGTGTCTGGGGTCTTAAAAGCCTGTGAGCAGCCATCTAAGATACTCCTCTGGTCTCACCCGTTCAGGAGCAAGGGAGAATGAAGAGAGCAGGATACAAGGAAAAGATTAGTCCAAAGGACTAATGGACCACAGCTACCAAGGCTCCACCAGACTGAGTCCAGTACAGCTAGATGGTGCCTGGCTACCACCACTGACTGCTCTGACTGGGATCACAATAGAGGGTCCTGGACAGTGCTGGAGAAGGATGTAGAACAAAATTCTAAGACACACAAAAAAAACACCAGATTTACTGGCCTGAAAGAGACTGGAGAAACCACGAGGGTATGGCTTCCTGACACACTTTTAGCTCAATGGTGAAGTCACCTCTGAGGTTTACTGTTCAGCTGGGGATTGGTCAGCCCCATAAAACAAAACGGGGCTAATGAGGCACAGCAGTCCAGGGACAGTGACTAGAAGGTAGAGGGGGACAGGAAAGCTGGTGATAGGGAACCCAAGGTTGAGTAAGAACAGTGTTGCCATGTAGTGGGTTTGTTAACCATTGTCATAGGGCAACATGTGTACTAACTGTTTAATGAGAAACTATTTTGTTCTGTAAACCTCATCTAAAGTGAGAATAGCAGCACAACTGGAAGAACATAATCGATGTGACTGAATTGTGCACGTAGAAAGTTTTGAAAAGGTGTATCTTTGGCTATGTATACTTTTACCAAAAAAAAAAGGTCAAGAAGAGAGAGTGTTGACATGTCATGGGGTTGTTAACCGATGTCATAAAACAACATGGGTACTGACAGTTTAATGAGAAACTATTTGTTCCATAAACCTTCACCTAAAGTACAATAAAAAAAATTATAACCTAAAAAAAAGAAGCAAAATCTAATGAAACAATGGACGATGGGAACTAGGCATTCCAGATCTTGGAAATAACAACAACAAGATGACAACAACAATGATGAGGATGATAGTGTCTTGGCACACTTATTTAGATATGTAGGTACCCAGAGGCACCTCAGAAGAAAGGCCTGGAAATCTGCTTCTGAAATATCAGCCACTGAAAACACTGTGGAGTACGGTTCTATTCTGACATACACAGAGTTGCCAAGAGTTACAATTGATGTGATGGAAACTTTTTTTTTTTAAATGTAGAATTTTAATTTTTTTTTTTTTAACTGAACACCTTTAATTGTTTTCCTGAAACTGAGAGAAGTTACATAAGTAAATTGCCCAGTTTCACACAGTTGGTACATGAAGTCTGTAAAATGTAAGTAATTTCCTCAGGTTTTAAACAGCTTATTGTTTTTATTTTTTTAACGTTAGCTTCTACTTTTCAAATCCACACGCTTTGCTGGAAGAATTGATGCTAGCTTCAAAGATGAAGGTTAATATCCCTAAGAGTGACTTGGAGTAGTGCCCTAGGAACTAAAAATATGACTAAGAGGTGAGAAACGGTAGAGTTATATCCTGTAAGATTCATTTCAATTTTACTTAATTAGTTTCACCCTGTAACTGGACTAATTACTATAAACTCCCATGGATTCAGAATCTCAAAAACAAACCCTGTTACATCAACTGGAATTTTTTCATACAATTCTACAATGATAGTGAACTGATGATAAAAGTATACCTTTTTTTTACTTTAAGGATTTGGCACAGAAAAAAATATTATAATAATAGTTTGTTTGATGCTAATGAAACAGACAGAAAACTTAAAACAAGTTGCTGTCAAGTTGATTCTGACTCATAGCAACCTCACATGTGTCAGAGAAGAACAGCGTTCCATAGGATTTTCAATGGATGATTTTTTGGAAATAGATTGCCAGGCCTTTCTTCCAAGTTGCATCTGGATGAACTCAAACCTCCAACCTTTCAGATAGTAGCCAAGCTGGTTAATCTGTATCACCCAGGGACTCCTGAAAGAGAACTTAGTGGTATGCAAAACAACTAAATGGCTGGCTTACATCTCTCTTTATAAACATAGCTGTTAAATTGTTTTCCTCTCACATGTTTAGAGTTAGCCCAACTTTGCCTACCTAATATACTTTGGACAGTATAAAACTGAGATTTGGTCACTGATTTGGACTAATTATATAGCCTACCCAGATGCTTTGTTACCAAAAACTCATGTGCGAGGCCACATTATTCACATCGATCTGAAGTTAGCTTTCAACACTGATCAAATTTGTTGAGTAATTGCTAAATCACTACCGTGTTTTGAGTTACAAAGAGGCACGTTTAGAACCCCTCTGCTGCATATTTCAAAGCACTAAGAGCATTTCTAATCTAAGCAGTACCCCAGAGCCAGAAAGACTTTCTGCTATCCTGGAGGGTGACCTACATGCTGGGAATAATGCAAATAATAATTCCCTTCAGTGAGTATTGAAAATGTAGACTACTTTTCTATTTCTCTGAAGTCATTCAGGCCTTTTTTTTTTTTCTTTTTTTCCTTAAATCTTATCTCTACAAAATATTCACAGTCAAACAAACAGTTCAGAAAGCAAAGAAAGTCATTTTAATTAAAACAAGCTGTAGGTCTTTTTGTTTGTTTTTCCTTTTTGAAAAATTCCAATACTGACAATAAACCTTAATATCCAGATTGTCTTATATGTGACATTTACTTTCATAAACCGTGCAGCTATCAGGAGCTAATCCTGTAGAGAAACTAATCAAGGAAGGTGTTACACAAATGCAAAACATATGATTAAAGAGGGGGAAGACAAATCTCATGCAAAGAACTGAATGTTATAATGAAATTGCCACTGAATGGAGATGTGAAGACTTCAAGCTCAGTTTAATTAGGCCACTGAGTGGAAGCCCCTAAGACCAACAAGAATTGAACAGCTAATAATCAGTTTGTTCTTTACTGATTACCAGTTAATCATGTCCCAAACACAACCCTGGTCCCCTCTCTAATTACGAATACATTTCCAGGCCTCTCCTTTAATCTCTACACGTTTTATGGGTGCACAAATCTTAATCAGCTAACTGTAAAAGTGCCTACATCCAGTGTCTTGAAAGGCCGTCCTACTGTTTAGGAAGTAAATATTTGCATCCTTCTGTGCCACAGTGGTAAACATTAGCTGATCTTATGAGGGGAAAAGAAATAGCATAGGAGGCAAGTGCTTCAGACTGATGTAGGGCAGAGTGTTTCTAAATAAAGATTGTTTTTCTTTATAAAGTGCTTGCTCCTAATGAACGTTTGTAACATCACACACACACACACACACACACACACACACACACACACACACACACACACAGATGTGCAGAAAGGAAGGGAAAAAAATTGCCCATGGTTCATCCACGAAAACAGAATCACTGATAATATTTTTGTTTGATTTCTTCCATATATACTGCTTGGGGAGATACATGATTACACATATTTATTTATACCTGTATACATAACATCGTTTCCTACTATTAAAATTTCATAATATATGCTAGTTCTAGATATACTTCTTAAATATTTAATGATTGCATTCTTTTTCTCTAAAGTGAATGTAGCATGATTTATTTTAATATTTATTAGTAATCATTTTATTTGTTTCTCTTTTTGATATTATGAACAATTCTTTGAAAAATATTTTAGGATTTAAAAATCATTTTAAATTTATTATTATTTCCTACAGACGTATTTAAAAGGAATTACTTACCACTCATTTTAAATTTCCTTCCAAATACTAAAGTACAAAGAAACACTATAGATTCCTAGGCTCAGGTCTTTTATTTGTTATAACAATTTTCCTCTGTAGAACTCTATTATTTTTTTCTTCATTTTTTTTTTTTTGTTTTAATCTTCTGCATTTTTTTAATACCTCAGTTCTCTAAATTCGGAAGTCCATAATTGGTACCTCTTTCATATATTCTAACCCCAATATTCTTCTCATCTTCATTCTGGAAATTGCTTCCATGTATGTTCACTACTTCCATAGTTCAGACTGCTTGGTGGTGTTGATACAGCTGTTTAATACTTGCAAAATGATTGCCAGTACAGTCTCTTTATTGATAGCAAAGGTTGTTATTTATTTATTGAGTGACCATTATATACCAGAAGTTTTGTAGCTATTCCCTATGAGGTACATTTTGTTGTTACCATGTTTTTCAGATGAGGAAACTGAGGCTCAGATAAGTTAAATAACTTGCCCATTTAGCCCAGCTACCAAACAGCAGGGTTACATTTAAAGCATAGATTTGTGAGTCCAAAGCTTATAATAACTTCACTACATGATGTATCTTCTTAACTAGGGTGGTTTAGCAATAAAGTGGTATAAGAAGATGGTAAGGCATGGGGTTGTGTAAAGGAAGATGGGGTGCTGGGTGGGTTAGGAGGTGAAGAGATAGTACAACATTGTTTGAGACAGCAGACTGTAGAGACTCCTGAGTTAAATTGTCTTTGTTCACATTTTGTTCTTCAATTTACTAGCTCTGTGATATTGAACAATAACTTAATGTTCCTGAGTCTCAGTTTCTTTGTCTATAAAATGGGAATGATGATAATAAGTACGAGTCCTGGAAATGCAGTGGTTCATTACTCAGCTGCTAACCTAAAAGTTGGCAGTTTGAACACACCAGCTGCTCTACAGGAGAATGATGTGGCAGTCTGCTTCAATAAAATCACTGTTGTTGTTAGGTGCCTTCAAGTTGTTTCAACACATAGCCCGGTCCTGCACCATCCTCAGAGTTGTTGCTATGTTTGAGCCCATTGTTGCAGCCACTTTATCAAGCCATCTCCTTGAGGATCTTCTTTTTCTCTGACCCTCCACCTTACCAAGCATGATGTCCTTCAGCAGGAACTGGTCCCTCCCCACCTTACCAAGCATGATGTCCTTCAGCAGGGACTGGTCCCTCCTGATAACATGTCCAAAGAACATGAGACGAAGTCACTCTGTTCTCACTTCCAAGGGGCACTCTGGCTGTGTTTCTTCCAAGGCAGACTTGTTGAATATTTTAACACTCCATGGTATGGTCAATATTCCTTGTCAAAACCATAATTGAAAGGCATCAATTCTTATTCAGTCTTCCTTATTCATTGTACAGTTTTTGCATGCATATGAGGGGATAGAAAATATCATGGCTTGGGCCAGGTGCACCTTAGTCCTCAAGGTGACATCTTTGCTTTTTAACACTTCAAAGAGGTCTTTTGCAGCAGATTTGCCAGATGCAATGCGTCATTAGATTTCTTGACTGCTGCTTCCATGGGCCTTGATTGTGATTCCAGGTAAAATGAAATCCTTGACAACTTCAATCTTTTCTCCGTTTATGATGATGTTGCTTATTGGTCCAGTTGTAAGGATTTTTGTTTTCTTTTTGCTGAGGTGTAATCCATACTGAAGGCTGTGGTCTTTGATCTTCATCAGCAAGTGCTTCAAGTTCTCTTCACTTTCAGCAAACAAGGTTGTGTCATCTGCATATCACAGGTTGTCAGTGAGTGTTCCACCAATCCTGATGCCCTGTTCTTCTTCATATAATCCACCTTCTTGGATTGTTTGCTCAGCATATAGATTGAATAAGAATGGTTAAAGGACACAACCCCTGATGCACATTTTTCCTGATTTTAAACCACGCAGTATCCCCTTGTTCTGTTTGAACAGCTGCCTCTTGGTTTATGTACAGGTTCCACATGAGCACAATTACATGTTCTGGAATTCCCATTCTTTGCAATGTTATCCATAATTTGTTATGATCCACACAGTCGAATGCCTTTGTGTAGTCAATAAAACACAGGTAAACATCTTTCTAGTATTCTCGGCTTTCAGCCAAGACACATCTGACATCAGCAATGATAGCCCTCATTCCATGTCCTCTTCTCAGTCCAGCTTGAATTTCTGGCAGTTCCCTGTTGATGTACTGCTGCAACCACTTTTGTATGATCTTCAGCAAAATTTTACTTGCAAGTGATATTAATGATATCGTTTGATAATTTCCACATTCTGTTGGATGATCTTTCTTGGAATGAGCACAAATATGGATCTCTTCCAGTTGGTTGGCCAGGTAGCTGTCTTCCAAATTTCTTGGCATAGATCAGTGAGTACCTCCAGTGCTACATCCATTTGTTGAAACATCTCAATTGGTATTCTGTCAATTCCTGAAGGCTTCTTTTTTGCCATTCCCTTCAGTGCATCTTGGATTTCTTCCTTCAGTACCATTGGTTTTTGATCATAATGCTACCTCCTGAAATGGTTGAACATTGAACAATTCTTTTTCGTACAGTTCCTCTGTGAATTCCTTCTATCTTCTTTTGATGCTTCCTGTGTTGTTCAATATTTTGCCCATAGAATCCTTCAAAATTGCAACTCGAGCCTTGAATTTTTTCTTCAGTTCTTTCAGCTTCAGAAATGCTGAGTGTGTTCTTCCCTTTTGGTTTTCTAACTTCACACATTTCATTATAATACTTTACTTTGTCTTCTTGAGCCTCAGTTTGAAATCTTCTGTTCAGCTCTTTTACTTCATCATTTCTTCCTTTTGCTATAGCTACCCTAAAGCAAAAGGAAAAGCAACTTTCAGAGTCTCTTTTGACATCCATTTTGGTCTTTTCTTTCTTTCCTGTCTCTTTAATGACCCTTTGTTTTCTTCATGTATGATGTCCTTGATGGCATTCCACTACTTGCCTAGTCTTCGGTCATTAGTGTTCAATGTATCAAATCTATTCTTGAGATGGTCTTCAAATTCATGTGGGATATACTCAAAGTTGTATTTTTGTTCATGTAGACTTGTTTTAATGTAATTATTATTCAAATTTATGCACTGACCACTAATGCTAAAGTTGAGGAAATTGAAGATTTTTATCATCTCAATTTGGAGAGGCCATTGTAGGGTTATTAACTGGCCTAATTTCAATATTGTCGTGCCTCAGGGAATAGGGAGGTCCAAGGAGAGGGGGAGAGACACAGGCGGTGGGGGGACAGCTGGTCAGTGAAGCAGTCAAAACACACCAAAAATTTATTGATTAAGTTTGCCATCTCATATGGGTGCAATTCATGGCATCCCAAAACAATTACATAGTAACATTAAAGATCACTGATCACAGAACACCATAAGAGATATAAAAATAAGGAAAAACTTGAAATATTGTGAGTACTACCAAAATGTGACACAGAGACAAGAAGTGAGCATATGCTGTTGGAAAAATGGTGGCAATAGACTTGCTGGATGCAGGGTTGCCACAAATCTTCAATTTGTCAAAAAAACGCTGTATCTACAAAGCATAATAAAGTGAAGCACAATAAAATGAGGTATACCTGTATATGATTGCTATGAGATAATTGATACAAATGCCTTAGTACAGTGCTTGGCACAGAGTAATCCTTATGATAGCTGTCATTGTCATCATAGACATTACTATCGCCATTGTTATCATTTTATTATTGTTCTTTTTCCAATTAAAAAGTTTCCAAATGCAAATAAACTGGGCAAGATAGCAAATAGGAATGGATAGAGGTTGCAACAGAGTTAATGAAAGAGCAGTTAGACTGCCTAAAAGAATCAAAGAATCTTAGAGCTGAAAGAAATGTGCTGGATGGTACCAGTATGAAGTGAGAGCTGATTGTGTACATCTCTTCCCAACTTCACTATCAGTGATGTCAATTTGGTAGCTTGAAATCAGTCATGATGTGAGTACTTACATAGTAGAAATAGGCACACACTACAAAGTCAAGTTTGTTTTATTTTGTTGTTGTTGTTTCTGTCTACTTGTCTGTTTTCCTGATAGCCAGTTGGCAAACATTTACCAGCACATCGCTGAATGTAAAGTGCTTGCGAGTGAGGATCCCTGAAGAGATGAGTGCTGAAATAGAAGACAGAGAAGACAAGCAAGATTCTACAGATGTGACAGCATACAATCAGAATAAAAGTTGGTGTTCCTTTTGTCTTACATCGTTTTTCCATATTGTCTTTTTTAACATATATAACCCATTGCCACTGACTAGTGGCAACCCCACAGGTTTCAGAGCAGGACTGAGCTCCACAGGGTTTTCAATGGCTGTAATCTTATGGAAGTACATCCATCAGGCCTTTCCTTTGTAACACTACTGGATGAATTAGAAGCACCAACCTTTCAGTTAGTACCATTTATTCCAGCTTTCTAATAATATTATTTTAATTATCAATAAGGAAAATTTGGGTAATTTTTGAAAGTATAATAGAATTTAAAGAAAAACCATTGCTATCAAGTAAATTCCAAACCATAGGAACCCTGTAGGACAGAGTAGAACTATCTCATGAGGTTTCCAAGGAGCAGCTGGTGAATTCGAATTGCCAAACTTTTTGTTAACAGCTTAGCTCTTAACCACATTATTTTTAATTTAATAATAGATTTTAACATGCATTAGGTTTGTTTTGTTTAATAAATTAGGTACTTCCACATGAATTATCTCATTTAACTCTTTAATAAAGCTTTTTAAAAAGGGCTTTTAAACCTCACCAACATTTGGAAAAAAAAAAAAAAACTCTCAGTTAAGGGATATGTCTAAGGTCACATATCTAAATAAGTTTGCAGAAGCCATAGTTCCATCGCACTCCTAGTGCCGTGTACATGATTTCTTCCACACCACAGTGCTCTTACTTCCTTCTTAGATTACAAAACGGAGAAGGGCATGGCATTTCTGGAGAAGTCTCTTGAAAGAGCAAATAAAAGTACTTGAATAAGAGAAAAAAGAAAATGTCAAATGTACAAAGACAAAGCCTAAAACATTGGGTTTGTGTCTTTGATTTTAACACCACATTCTCTTTTTGAATTAATTATTCCAAATACCCACTAAAATAGGATGTAGTAGCTAAATAAAAGAAAGGAATAATTAGGAAACATTAAAATAAATAATGAATGTATGATATTATTGTACTCGTTATGTGCTGGAAACTGGGCTAAGTCTTTCAGATACATTTGAAAATCAGCTTTCAGTATGTATTTATTGAGCTCCCATTTTGAAACATTCATTGTTCCAGGTGTTTAGCTAAAAAGTGATTAAAAAAATTTAAAAAATCCCTTTCTTACCAGAATAAGGATTTTATTTATTTTGTTATATTGACGTGAAAACACTTAGGTTGAAGCTTAGCGAGGTTAAGTAAGTTCAGACTGTTATTTGAAGATCCAGAGTTGAGAGCAAAGATACTTCACTTAATTACGATAATCTGCTATTGGCAAGAGGAAGGGAAGAGGAACTATTCAGCACTGTTACACTACATAGCATTGTTGAATAACAAAGACTCCAGAAAACGTACGTTGCAGTTAAGGTCATAATTAAGGGTTTATTGATGAAATGATCTCTTAAATAGGAGGGCAAAAAGTGTTCTCAAGATAATTTGAGAAAATGATTCCAGTTGCCAAAAATTCATATTATCTTTTTCACTCTATACAACCTGAAGTTAACTCTCTGACTCAGCTAAATCATTCCAAGTTACTGCTGTAGTAAAGGCCTCAAGCCCTCCCAAAGTGCATTTCAGCAGAGGACCACTAGCACATCTTTACCCTAGAGTGAAGAATGATCCCCCTTTATCTGGGGATGTTTTCATGGAGTGGTGACATGTATAAGGAGTGGTGAAGGAGGTAGGAGCACTGGTCTAGAGAGCCAGATAAGTCAATGTTAAGTCAGACTACTCTCTTACCAAATAATTCAGAATGGTTATCCAGAGACTAGACTATTTTCTCTTTTTTAAATTATGGAATCAGTGAAAGAATTAATATAGAAACATCTGAATGGGTGATATAGTTTATAGCCACTAATGGTGAAATATTACTGAGAAAATATAATTTAGAGTATCTTGTCTGAATGCATTTTTGCCTTCTCAGTTTTTTCTTATTTATGTCCATCCCTTAAGTGGCAGTCAGTGATAGCCCACCAAGATTTCTCTTCAGAACTGCTGTTATCCCTCAGCTGTCAGTCCTCTCTGAAAAGTGCCCATGATTATGCGTCTTTTCCAGGAACAGCCCATATCAATGACTGATTGATGAAGGAGTATAAAAGCCTTACACTGGCACAATGATAGACAACTCTGGAAGGCCAGTTAGCTTCAGAGCTCCTCATATGGCAGCTAAGGTTTTTCTTGAGACTGAATTGCAGCTCAATTTCTCTCTCTTTTTCTATTCTTGCTTCCATTCCTTTCCTTCCTTCTCTGGTGAAGGTCATGTGTCAACTGGGCTGGGCCATGATTCTCAGTAGCTTGGCAGTAATGCAATGATATAGTTTGTCAGTTATGTAATGATGCAGTTTGGCAGTTGTGTAATGATGTAGTAATCCTCCATGATGTGATCAGCTAATTAGTTGTAAGGGAAGTGTGATGGTTAAGGTTATGTATCAACTTGGCAGAGCCATGACTGTCAGTGCTTTGGCCGTTATTTAATGATGTAATCAATCCCATGATGAGATCTGCTATAAGCAGTCAATCAGTTGAAAAGAAGTTTCTTTGGGGGTGTGGCCTGCCTCCAGAATATAAATGGATGTTCTAGCAAGGCTTTTGCTCTGGATCCTGCATCAGGCTCATCATCATTTGACCTCCAGTTTTGGGACTTGAGCTAGCAGCTTACCTGCCGATCTTAGATTCGTCAGCCTCCGCAGACTTTGAGACAGCAGCCTTCCATCTTACTTGTCAATCTTGTGTTCATCAGTTCCTGCAGCTGTGTGATTCAGCAGAAGCCTCCACCAGGACACCTGACCCACAGATTTGGGACTTGCCAGCTTCTACAACTTTGTGAGCCATTTCCTTGAGGAAAATACCTCTCTCTCCCCTCCACCATATATATAGGTTTTGCTTCTCTACAGAGCTCAGCCTAAGACACTTCCATAAAAGTTGATTCCAAAAGCACTTTCTAAAAAACTTTCTTCATGCTAAGCTCTGACTCAGAATGAACTTCCCAGAGAAACCAATGTTCAACAATCGCTTGGAAACAAGAACAAACAAGCACACAAACTCTTCCTGTTTCCATTACTAATTTACTAACCATGCTGCATAAATAGTAATAAAAAAATAAATTTAATAGATGCAAAAATAATACTTTTTCATTATTAGTAGATAAGCTTTACTTCACAGACCAGACAAAGTATATGTAAACTATATATAAATACACACACACACACACACTTACATGAGCCTATCCTCTTTATCCATGTATACAGTATTTGCAAATTGATCTTCTCACTAAAATATATTTGTAACTCCAAAATCAATACTCGTGGTGCTTTCGGGATCCTTAGCAGACTTACGCAGAACAAAGAAAAATTTGAGTGGCTCAATGTGCACTTCCCCAGCTGAAGTCAAACAAGGTGATGCTCTGCCTTCTTGTTTCAGCTCTCACACTGTAAACAAGTGTCCTTTCCCAAGTCTATTGACTGCCACATTTTTCACATTTCTGAGCTTTTTGTTGTTATTTCACTGTTGAAAATGGCCCCCACGTGTAATGCGTAAGTGCTGTCTGGTGTTCCTAAGCACAAGTAGGCTGTGATGTGCCTTAGAAGAAAGTGAATGTTAGATAATCTTCATTGATTATGAGTTATAGTGCTGTTGGCCACGTGTTCAATATTAATGGGTCAATAGTATACATACAGAAAAAGGAAGAGGAAAGAAAAAGGAAATTCACTGATCTGTACATGAAGCCACTCCAGACAATGCTAAAGTAATATCTATAATGCTTAATGAAGTTTCAGAAAAATGACTATATTTCTGAATTCATGAGATGATAACCAATTAAAAAAAAAAAAGTATAATGGACAGCACTGTCACGAGGCTGAAAGCCAAAAAATTTATCATGTAATGTGGGGTCAGGAAAACGTTATACCCTTCTCAGCTAGTTTTATATTATAAAGAAATACTGTATATAATTAACATTTGTAAGAAATATATATTAGATAAGGTGTCTTTAAACAGAAACACACATAAAACTAGGCTATATATTGATAGATTGACAAAAATGATATGACCAGAGACTTGCAAGAACCTAACCCAGTATGCATTTATATATATATATATATATATAAAATCAAGAAACATAATAGGTCTTTAATAAATCAAGAAACATAATAGATCCTTAATACATACTTGTTGATCAATTAATTGATTAAAGTATCTCTCCCGATTTTGTTTCATCTATGTGTTTAATAACTACAGGATATGTTCACATGCTTAGTCAGTACAACAGTAACCAGCTATTCAGTTCCACCAAGGATTTATTTATTTTAAACTCTACTATCATGAAAATACATGTGTAAATAAATGTCGTATTTTGGATGTTACATCAAGATCATTTTAGGATGAATTTAACATATTAGGTTAGATAGTTTTGTAATCTTTCATTTTAGGAATTAATTAAACAAATGGATATCCTAGAGCAGGGGTCAGCAAACTTATTCTGTAAAGTATCAGATAGCAAATACTTTTGGCTTTGCACACTGTAAAGCCTCTGTCGCAACTACTCAACTCTGCTGCGATAGTTCAAAAGCAACCAGAGAAAATAAGTTAAAAAAAAAATTGTTGTGGCTGTGTTCCAATAAAGTACTATTTATGAAAGCAAATGGCAGACCAGATTTGGCCTACAGGCCATAGATTGTTGACTCCTGTCCTAGAGGACACACAAATGGAAGTTTGAGAATTATGGCCATGTACAAAAATAATGTGACAATAATTTTTTAAACTAATTCAGTACAGAATATTTATAGTTTGGAATTATCTAATGAGTTGAATTGCTCCCCATATGGGTTTTGAATTAAATAATTGGTTTAATACACATTCATCCTTGTTGTAAATAAAATTTAATCTGTAGAACATACATAATTTATTAAAATAATAAATAGAACAGGAGTGACAATGCAAGACTTTCCAGAGATTGTATCTCCCAAAAGGAGTTTGAGCTTCCAGGCCTTTACTGAGAGCACATAATTATCTCTTGTGAGTCTCCATCACTTGTAGGGCTCCTTTAAATTTAAAGACCACCTAAGGGTTGAGTTAATTATAGAGGAAACACTAGTACAATTCCACTTACAACTTCTACTCTGTCTTATTTCTCCTACTAACAGCAGTAGGGCACAAATCAAATGACTTCCCCATTTGCCTCTATCTATAAAGAGTGGCCAGCCTGAGTCTTATCAATAGGACCAACTCAATTACAAACAGGCTGTTTTAACTTTGTAACAAATAATGTTCAAGATATAATTTTCCTCTTTTTTTTTTTTTCTTACACCAGAAAAGACAAATAAAATATCTTTTTTTCTCCTATTCCTTCTTCATGCTTCACTCATTTCTCAGTTTACTTGGGGTGGAAGGGAAAATGAATTGCCCAGTCCTTGGATGCAAGCTGTTGTCTGAATAACAGTATAACAGTATATCCTTTCCCAGTGAACAAGTTGTATCTGTAAAAGATTCTACAAATGAGCTCAGGGTAATAGAAAACAGTCCAAAGATCAAATCTTAAGACACACTTTCTTCTTCTACTTCCTACCCCTATGATTCTAGAGGTAATGAATGAGTTGAAGAAAAGTTGAATAATAAGTAAAGAAAAAAATCAGAGCACCAACACCTTGATTTCTTTATTCTTCTCACTTAACCCAAGAAACTAGTACCTTCATTTTCTGTCCTCTCTCCATTTGAACTTACTAATAGAGGCTTTAGAAGGACTTTGAGTCAAATACAGGCTCTTCTATTTCTCAGTTGTATGACGTTGGACTAGTTATTTATCCTCTCTGAGCCACAGAATTTTCTTCTATAAAATAGTGTTAATACATTCTGCAAAGTTTATTCACTTATTTTCTCTCAGTGTGACACTCAATCTTTAATATCCTCTGCTCTATGTTGTTGGGACTGGGAGTCTATACAGTAGTTCTCCTAGGCTCCCTAGTCAACTGGCTTCCATTAAATTTTGCCAATGATAGGCATTGACAAGAGAACATAAGATGGGGGAAAAAATAAAAGTTTCATGCTTCTGGTTTTAACACTGTTTTTACTATGATGGTAGCAAGATTGGGGTGATTCTAGAATCCAGCTGCCCAGATCAAGGCAGTATCTTTTTGGAGGTTCCAGACCTAGTCAAGGAAGGATGTCTTTTAGAGAATTTAGGACCAACTAAAAGAACATCTCTAACAGTCCATCAGCAGGTGCAAGCTCATGGGACCCTTCACATTAGTTATCTATTGACATGTAACAGATTATCCCAAAATTGTTCTTAGCAGCTAAAAACAACAAACATTTATTATCTCACACAGTTTCTGAAGCTCGGGAATCTGGAAGATGCTTAGCTCAGGATTTCTCATGAGATTTCAGTCAAGCTGCTAGCCACTGCTGCACCTAAAGGCTTAACTTAAGCTGGAGGATTCACTTTCATGATGGATCCCTGACATAGCTGTTTATAGGATGCCTAGATTCCTTGCTGTCAAGTGGTTAGTTCCTCACCACTTGAACATTTTCACAGGAGTGCCAGAGTGTCATCACAACATGGCAGCTGGCTCCTCACAGAGTGAGTGATGAGAAAGTAAGAAAGAAAGAGAGAGAAGCCAAGTTGTCCTAGGAAGTGATGTAGCAATTTTTCAGTAACTTATAGCTCACATAGACCAATTACAATACTATGTTGGAAAGGACTACACAAGGGCCTGAACACCTAGAGGTAGAAATCAAAGGGGGCCATCTTGGAAGCTGGTTATCATACTTTCCTTTCTCCTTCTTACTCTTCTAGTCTTTCTACTACTTTTCTCTTTTTCTCTACCTATCTCTATCTCTTTGAAATACCTAAAGGGGTCACTGTTTTCCTAAACTGATCCTGTTTGATATTCCCACATAGTACTTAATGTGAGAATGGAGAGTAATAAAGTGAACACAAAACCTATATTCTATTATGCAGGGTAGGCACTATTACCCCTAGTTTAATAAAGTAAAAAAAAAAAAAAAAAAAGTAGATTTTTGTCTTTTATGATCCCCAGGAAGAGTAAGACTCTTTATGCTTTATGACTTTCAAAGGACTTAGCAGTACTTCCATTAGAGTAGTTAGAGTGTAGTGTTGAAATTTATCTACTTACAAATCTGCATCCCCATTAAAATATGAGCTCTATAGGGCAGGAATTTTATTTTATGTCTGTTTGTATCTACAGTATCTAGCACAGTGTGTGGCTCATAATACGCACTCAGCAAATAAGAAAGTGAGCAATGTGTGGGTTGAAGATGGGGAGAGGAGGAGAGGGGTGGCATTTCTAATCCCCACATAAATGAAAAGGGAATAGGTGCATTGAACTGAAAATGTGGAAATCACTTAATGAACAATTACTAGAAGAGTAATATTTAGACACTTTTTAATCTTTGTACCAAAAAGGGAAGTGGAAATATTTTTTTCTGTTTTCTATTCTAAAACTTAAATGTGCCTTTTTGATTATTTCAGTATGCAATTATGCTTATAGAAAGATAATTTTTTACTTCAGATAGTAAAATAATAAAATGTTAGAGTGGGAGGAAGGAAAAAACAGAACTTAATTTTTAAATATGTTTCATAAAGCTACCTCAGAATTGGAGCTTCCTTTGAAACCATCCATCAGTTCTGAAATATTTAGAGAAAAATGGTGAACAGTAACTTCATGATTAAAAGATATCTCTTTATCTCTTGTTAAATGTCCTTTTTCTTAAATGATCTGACTCATTCTTTGTTAATGGGTGAACAAGCAAGACAACAGCCTGCCAAAATATCAACGTGTATGTGTGTGTGTGTGTGTGTGTGTGTGTGTGTGTGTGTCTGTGCCCACGTGCTCAAGTGCATAAGGAGTTAGGGGCTTAGTTAGAGAGTAGGAAGAGAGGCTGGACATGTGCTGTGAAGGAAGAAAGAAGCCAAGGAGAAATATTCAGTACTCGATAAAATGTAGGAAGATGTCTCTATCTCATTTCTGGCTTCTATTATTTTATGATCACATCAGATTGGAGGAATATAACTTGCACCCAGAATCTTAGCTACAAGAAAACCTGATAAACCTAGTCTTTTTTTTTTTTTTTAAAGCATTCCAATCTCTGAAGCTCAGGAAAGCACATAGAAAAAAGGACGAATGGATTCCAAGTGCCAGTAAACCATATGTAGCACACTTTAAAAATAAAATTTTATGTATAACTGTAAGATATTAATATTTTACATTCCAAGTTCTGATGTTTTCTTTTTATCTGGTTACACATTTATAACTAATTAACAAGTTTAGTTTGCATCTTGACATAATGTTGTATCTTTTCTAAAGGTAAATTAAGGGAAAAAGTCTATATTACTATGTGCTACCTTTTTCAATTTTACATATGACTAGAAGGTTAAATTGTTGATGTTTGAGTAGGAATTATGGCGGAGAATATACTCTTCAAATTTTATTCTCCTCTTCCTCTTTACTAACAGAACCTTAGGTAAATGCATTACTGCTCACCAAAAAGACTATAATATTCAACTTCCTTTGCAACTAAGTATAGTCACATCTAATCAGTGAGTTAAAAGCAAAAGTGTTCTGCAGTTCTTACAAGAAGTCTCCTTAAAAAGGAGGTACTGTGCCCTTCTCTATCCTTTCTCTATCTAGCTACCTGGAACTTGAATGTAATGATTAGTTAGCTCTAGCAGCCATATTGGATGATGAACAGGGACGGATTACCCTATAACCAAGGTAAGCGTGTGCTTAGGGTATCAACAAAACAGGGACACCAGTTATCTAAAGCAAAAACCCATAGATGTCAAGTAGAGAGGACACAAGGAAAAGCAAGTTCCACAGGGGAAGGGAACTGGCAGTGCACTAAATGGAACTGATACCAGCTCCAGTGTATGAGAATGTGCTGCAGGAAATAAAGTTCACTCAGGGTCATGAGGGCGATCACGCACAAGGTTGTTTGAGCTATGAGGTCCCTACCGCTTAACACCTTTGTTGACATCTGTCTCCTTGTATTACTGCCTTGTATTATTTCTTTTGACTATCTCAGACCTGACCAACAAAATTACATGTTTCATATCAATTTTTTCTTACTTAAAATTTTCAAATATAAATTTTTGTGTTAAAGTACAAATTTGAATGTAAATTTTATTTTATAAGTTTTACTTGTACAAATTGTATTTTCAGTTATTCAAACTTATTTGCTATGGTAGAATGAAATTTAAAAAGTATCATAAATTTATATTCAGGTAAAATGAAACGGCAACAACTAAGTGGAGTGCAAAAACAAAACCTCTTAGAAGATAAAAAGAGAAGAATTTGTGAATCCCTAAAGACAATTCCAAAAAATTAACTTAGTTTTTAAAGTGTAATGAATCAGAAGAGACACAAAAAGGAGATACCAGAAGAGAAACTGAAAATATCACCAACAAAATGTAAACACTAGAAGGAGCAAGAGCCAACATGGCACTATAGACAGAAGCACCATGCTGTCCCTCCACTGCAAAGACCCGAAAAACTAAGTAAAACAGAGACAAATGTCAATTCTGGAACCCTAAGCATCAAATGAAGAGATGAAGAACTCAGCCAAGCGCCGAATGGAATAAGAAACTGACAGAAAACAGAGCAAGGATAGTAATGAACAGAGGTCCCCTATCAGCTAACATGGCAGGTTAATAATACCAAAACCAGGCAAGGACACTACAAAAAAAGAAAATTACAGACCAACATCTCTCATGAATATAGATGCAAAAATTCTCAACAAAATTCTAGCCAATAGAATTCAGCATCATATCAAAAAAAAGCAATACACCACGACCAGGTAAGATTCATACCAGGTGTGCAAGGATAGTTCAACATTTGAAAATCAATCAATGTAATCCACCACATGAATAAGATAAAAGAATCACGTGATCATCTCAATCAAGGCATTTAACAATGTCCCACAACGATTCCTGATAAAAACTCTCAATAAAATAGGTATAGAAGGGAAATTCCTCAACATAATAAAGGGCATCTATATAAAACCATCAACCAGCATCATTCTTAATGGAGAGAGGATGAAAACATTCCCTTTGAGAACAGGAACAAGACAAGAATGCCCTTCGTCACCAATCCTATTTGACATTGTGCTGGAAGCCCTAGCTAGAGCAATAAGGCAAGAAAAAGAAATGAAGGCCATCCAAATTGGCAATGAAGAAGTAAAACAGTCCCTATTGGCAGATGATATGATAATATATATAGAAAACCCAAAAGACTCCAATAAAAAACTACTGGAACTAATAGAAAGATTCAGCAGAGTAGGAGGATACAAGATAAACATACAAAAATCAGTTGGATTCCTATACACCAATAAAGAGAACAATGAAAAAGAAATCAGGAAAACAATACCATTTATAATAGCCCCTAGGAAAGTAAAATACTTAGGAATAAATCTAACCAGGGATGTAAAAGACTTATACAAAGAAAACTACAAAACACTACTGCAAGAAACCAAAAGAGATCAACGTAAATGGGAAAACATACCATGCTCATGGATAGGTAGACTCAACATTGTGAAAGTGACAATTCTACCCAAAGCAGTCTATGAATACAGTGCAATCCTGATCCAAATACCAACAGCGTTCTTTAAAGAGATGGAAAAAACAATCATTAACTTTATATGGAAAGGGAAGAGGTCCCGGATAAGTAAAGCATTATTGAAGAAGAATAAAGTAGGAGGACTCCCAGACTCACACTACCTGATGTCAGAACCTACTATACAGCAATGGTAGTCAAAACAGCCTTGTAGTGGTACAATGACAGATATATTGACCAATGGAACAGAATCAAGAACCTAGAATTAAATCCATCCACCTATGGTCACCTGATTTTCAACGAGGGCCCAAAGTCCATCAAATGGGGAAAAGACAGTCTTTTTAACAAATGATGCTAGCAAAATTGGATGTCAATCTGCAAAAAAATGAAATAAGACCCATACCTCACACCATACACAAAAACTAATTCAAAATGAGTCAAAGACCTCAATGTAAAACAAAAACTATAAAGATCATAGAAGAAAAAATAGGATCAACATTAGAGACCCTAATACATAGCATTAACAGGATACAAACCATAGCTAACAACACACAAACTCCAGAAGATAAGCTAGATAAGCGGAATCTTTAAAAATTAAACACTCATGCTCATCAAAAGACTTCACCAAAAGAGTAAAAAGAAAACGTACAGACTGGGAAAAAATATTTGGCTATTAAAAATCTGACAAAGATCTAAATTCTAAAATCCACAAGAAAATCCAACATCTCTACAAAAAAAGACAAATAATCCAATTAAAAAATGGGCAAAGGAAATGAGCAGACACTTCACCAAAGAAGACATTCAAGCAACTAACAGACACATGAGGAAATCCTCATGATAACTAGCCATTAGAGAAATGCAAATCAAAACCACAAGGAGATACCATTTCACCCGGGGATTACCTGCACGAATCAAAAAAACAGAAAATAACAAATGTTGGAGAGGCTGGGGAGGAGTTTGGAACTCTTACACATTGCTGGTGGGAATGCAAAATGGTACAACCATTTTGGACAACAATATGGCATTTCCTTAGAAAGCTAGGAATAGAAATACCATGTGATCTGGCAATCCCACTCTTAAGAATATATCCTAGAGAAATAAGAGTCATCACAAGAATAGACATATGCACACTCATGTTCATTGCAGCATTGCTCACAATAGCAAATAGATGGAAACAACCTAGATGTCCATCAACAGATGAAGGGATAAACGGACTTTGGTACATATACACAATGGAATACTACGCAATGATAAAGAACAATGATGAATCTGCGAAGCCTCTCACAACATAGATGAATCTGGAGGGCATCATTCTGAGTGAAACAAGTCAATCACAAAAGGACACGTATGAGACCACTACTATAAAAATTTATGAAAAGGTTTACACACAAAAAGAAACAGTCTTTGATGGTTATGAGGGAGGGGCAGGGTAGGGATGGGAAAACTCTAAATAGACAATAGATAAGGGGTAAATTTGGTGAAGAGTAAGACAGTACAAAATACAGAGGAAGCCAGCAGAATTTGTTCAGGGTAAGGTCATGGAAGCTCCTTGGACAAATCCAAACTCCCCAAATTACTGAGCTGAGAGATGTGGAGACCATGGTCTCAGGGAACATCTAGCTCAATTGGCATAACATAGCTTATAAAGAAAATGTTCTACATTCTACTTTGGTGAGTAGTGTCTGGGGTCTTAAAAGCTTGTGAGCAGCCATCTAAGATATTCCACTGGTCTCACACCTTCAGGAGGAAGGGAAAATAAAGAAAACTAAAGACACAAGAAAGATTAGTCGAAAGGACTAATGGACCACAACTAGCATGGCTTCCACTAGACTGAGTCTAGTACAACTGGATGGTGCCCGGCTGCCACCACTGACTGCTTTGACAGAGATAACAATAGAGGGTATCAGACAGAGCTGGAGAAAAATGTAGAACCAAATTTTAACTCAAAAGAAAATAAAAAAACCAGATTTACTGGCCTGGCAGAGACTGGAGAAACTCTGAGAGTATGTCCCTTGGACATCCTTTTAGCTCAGTAATGAAGTCACTCCAGAGGTTTACCTTTTAGTGAAAGATTAAACAGACCCATAGGACAAAACAAGACTAAAGAGGCACACCAGCCCAGGGGCAAGGACTAGAAGGCAGGAAGGGACAGGAAAGCTGGTAATAGAGAACCCAAGGTTGAGAAGGGAGAGTACTGACATTTCATGGGATTGTTAACCAATGCCAAAAAAAAAACAATATATTTACTAACTGTTTAATGAGAAGCTAGTTTGTTCTGTAAACTCTCATCTAAAGTACAATTGAAAAAAAAATGCGAACACTAGAGTTGTATTTATGTTGGTTATGTGGAATAAATATATTACAGTATTTTCATTGGATGACTCAAGTTGTCCAAGATTCAGAAGTAAATTTAAAGACATGTGCAGATCTCTATCAGTCATTAATGGGGTATTTATATAACTTAAGAGAAGATTTTTGAAAATTTTGAAAACACAACAAAACAAATACTGCCAAATACTGATTATCAAGCTGTTCACCATTATAGAAACATTAGAAAGAAACAAGTAAATGACAGAAGTGCTCCAGAAGTATTGAGTGCCGGAGATCAATTTCAAATAACCATGTTACACCATCACTGACACACTTGCATCTTGCACGAAAAGAAGGGCAAAAATATATGAAGATCTTTCACATAGATTTTCCTTATTAAATACTGTGGATATACCTGATGAAGAATGTATGAAGGCATCCAAGAAATTAGTGCAGGCTTATCCAGATGACTTAAATACAAACCTTTACAGAGAAGTGCAACTATTTCATTCTTATATGATAACTAAATTTATGAATTCAGGAAAGACAAGTTTTACTCATGTAGACATGTATGATTCCATAATAGAAGCTAAAATACAAGGTATATTTCCCAGTACTGAAATTACTTGATGCATATTCCTAACTTTAATGATCACAAACTGCACAATAGAATGCTCTCATTTTTCACCCTTAAAGAGACTCAAAAGCCCTCAGCATACAACGATTCAAGAAAGACTTGATTCATTATCCTAATTATGTATGGAAGTAGACATTGTTTGGCAACTTAATTGTGACGAAATCACTGAAGAATTTGTAAGAGCAAAGAATAGAAAGAAATGTTCTCAATTATAAAATGTTAGTGATGAAAAACCTATCTAAAAATAAAATATAGTAATTTGTTGTAATATTTGTTTTCTGATCATTAAATTTTCTTTTATGACATCTTTACATTTATTTATTTATAATTATAGCATTTGTTATGAAACAAGTATGAAAACTGAATTATGAGCCATTTAAAGCAAAATTAGTGAAAGTCAATTTTTCATTGTGGGAGATCAACAGAATTTTACATTGATTATTGAAGCAATTAAATGCCTTGACTCATTTTCTTTCTTGTAGAATATGTGGAATATTCTATTTGTAGAAAATGTGATATATAGTAAAAATCTTACCCCAAATCCACTAAAATTTTATAATTCAGTTCATCTTATTCAGTTCAAATGGCATACGTCACTTTGTATTCAATCGCTAATATTATAGTCACATTTAAAAAGAAGTTACATCATGGATAGCTAACACACACACACACATACATATATATACATGTATATATATATAACTTACATATCCCATTCAAATGCATGAGTAAGCAGAGGAGGGGGCAGCACAGATTATCTGTGTTTAAGGCCCTCACATGCCTTAATCTGGCCCTGATCATGAGCATCAAGACCACATTCTAGGGATGATGAACATTGAGGAAAGTAGTCGGAGTCCCTATGGATGGAAGACAACATGTTCTTTGTTCTGACATTCTCAAAGAAGGATAAGCCCATGGTTTTTGAAACTTAAATTTTGCCTTTGTTCTCAGTTGTGGGATGTCTTATTCTGGGCTCTCTAAAAGAGCAAAACTAGTAAAGCATATATAGATATGTACAGAGAGAAATTTACTTCAATGAAATAGTTCATGCAATTGTAGGGGCTGCAAGTCCCAAATCTGTGCAGGCATCAGGCTGAAGTCTTCTGCTGGCTCATGTGGCGGCAAGGGCCAAAGAACCCAAAATCTGCAGGTCAAGCAGCAGACTGGGGGCCTCTGTTGGCTCACTGGGTTTCTGTGGTTGGTGAATCCAAAATCTACAGGTCAGGTGTTAGGCAAGAGACTTTTGCAGGCTTATGTCCCAAAAACCAGAGCTCAGGCAATGAGAAGAGTGCAGGGTTGAGAAAAGCAAGTAAACTTTGCCAGAACATCCACTTATATACTGGAGGCAGGCCACACTCCCAAGGAAACTCCCCTTTCAACTGATTGGCTGCTCACATCAGACTACAAAATGGAAGATGATTACATAATGTCTGCCAAACCACTGAGAATCATAGCCTAGCCAATTTGGGACATTTACATTAATCATCACATGGATACAACTTAAAATTTCTCCTATCAAGTAATTCTTGAAAGCTAGTCAAAATTGGATGCTTGTTGAGGGCTAATCTGCTGTACATAGGACACTATCCTAAACATATATAACTTCCTTCAGACTACACATTAACATCAGCTATTTATTCATTTGAGGTCAGTATGGTAATTCAGTGGTAGAATTCTCCCCTCCCATGTAGAAGATCCAGATTCGATTTCCATCCAACGCACCTCATGTGCAGCCACCACTTATTTCTCAGTGGAGGCTTACATGCTGCTATGATGCTGAACAGGTTTCAGCAGAGTATTCAGATTAAGTTGGACTAGGAAGTAAAGCCTGGTGATTGATCTACTTCCAAAAACTAGCCAAAGAAAACTCAATGAATCACAACAGTCCGATGCTCAACAAATCATGGGGATGGCACAGGACCAGGCAGTGTTTCCCTCTGTTGTGCATGGGGTTGCCATGAGTCCAGGGCTGACTCCATGGTAGCTAACAACAACAATTCATTCATTCATTTATTTATTCATTCTTATTTTCAGCAACTATATGGAAAGTACATCAATATAGCAGGCACAGCACTGGGCTATAGTATCCATATATATTTCAAGCACCTCCATGGAAATGTATGACTTCACAAGAGTACAACACTTTTGAATATATCAAGTCAAGTCTGTAACCCTAGACTATCTTATTTGTTAGAAGCATAGGCAGCCATTTCTGTACTATAATGTAAAGGACTTAAAATTTTCAGTCTTTGAAATAGGGATAAGAGGAATGAAAATGATCAAAGATAATTTCTAAGGTTTACTTCATTTAAATATATGTACAGGCAGTCCCTGACTTACGATAGAGTTCTGTTCTGACAACTCTGTCATCAGTTCTGAAGTAAGTAGAATACCTCTTTTTTTTTTTTTTTTTTTTAGTCTTCACTATTACTGCCTTTTATTATCAGTGTCTTCATAAATTTTATCTTTATTTGTATTTGGGGGTTGAAATGAGAATAATAATATCAGTAAATTATACGCGACAACAGTGTATGTAGTACATATTACTAATGATAAGATGTACAAAAAAAAAGGACACATAAACAGAATACAAAACATCACTGACAACACACAAACACCAGAAGAGAAAGTAGATAACTGAGAGCTCCTGAGAATCAAACACTTATGCTCATCAAAAGACTTCACCAAAAGAGTCAAAAGACAACCTACAGACTGGGGAAAAAAATTTGGCTATGACAAATCCGATCAGGGTCTAATCTCTAAAATCTACAAGATATTGCAAAACTTCAACAATGAAAAGACAACCTAATTAAAAAATGGGCAAAGCGTATGAACAGGCACTTCACCAAAGAAGACATTCAGGCAGCTAACAGATACATGAGGAAATGCTCAGGATCGTTAGCTATTAGAGAAATGCAAATCAAAACTACAATGAGATACCATCTCACCCCAACAAGGCTAGCATTAACCCAAAAAACGCAAAATAATAAGTGTTGGAGAGGTTGTGGAGAGACTGGAACACTGGAACACTTACACACTGCTAGTGGGAATGTAAAATGTTACAATCACTTTGGAAATTGATTTGGTGCTTCCTTAAAAAGCTAGAAATAGAAGTACCATACAATCCAGCAATCCTACTCCTTAGACTATATCCTTGAGAAATAAGAGCTGTCACACTAATGGATATATGCATACCCATGTTCATTGCAGCACTGTTCACAATAGCAAAAAGAGGGAAACAACCTAGGTGCCCATCAATGGAAGAATGGATAAACAAATTATGATATAGTCACACAACGGAATGCTACGCAACAATAAAGAACAACATGGATGAATCTAGAATGCATTATGCTGAGTGAAATTAGTCAGTTTCAAAAAGACAAATATTGTATAAGACTACTATTATAAGAACTCAAGAAAAGGTTTAAACAGAACAAAACATTCTTTGATGGTTACGAGGGTGGGGAGGGAGGGAGAGGGGTATTCACTAACTAGGTAGTAGGTAAGAATTATCTTAGGTGAAGGGAAGGACAACACACAGGAGAAGTCAGCACAACTGGACTAAACCAAAACCTAAGAAGTTTCCTGAATACAACTAAACACTTCAAAGGACAGAGTAGCAGGGGTGGGGGTCTGGGGACCATGGTTTCAGAGGACATCTAGGTTAACTGGCATAGCAAAGTTTTTTAAGAGAATGCTCTGCATCCCATTTTGGTGAATGGCATCTGGGATCGTAGGGGCTGGCGAGTGGCCATCTAAGATGCATCAATTGGTCCCAATCCACCTGGAGCAGGGGAGAGTAAAGAACACTAAAGACACAAGGAAAATGTTAGCCCAAGAGACAGAAAGGGCCACAGAAACCAGAGACTTCATCAGCCTGAGACCAGAAGAGGTAGATGGTGCCGGGCTACCATCAATGACTGCCCTGACAGGGAGCACAAAGGAGAGTCCCTGATGGAGTGGGAGAGAAGTGGGGTGCAGAGCTCAAGTTCTAGTAAAGTGACCAGACTTGATGGTCTGACTGAAACTGGAGGGACCCTGGAAGACATGGCCCCTGGATTCTCTGTTAGCCCAGAAGTGAAACCATTCTTGAAGCCAACTCTTCAGACAAAGATTAGACTAGACTATAAGACATAAAATGATACTCATGAAGAGAATGCTTCTTAGCTCAAGTAGCTACATGAGACTAGATGTGCAGCTCCCGTCTGGAGGCAAGATGAGAAGGCAGAAGGGGATAGGAGCTGGTTGAATGGACATGGGAAATCTGGGGTGGAAAGGAGAAGTTTGCTGTCACATTATAGGGAGAGCAACTAGGGTCTAAACAATATGTGTGTTTATTTTTGTATGAGAAACTAACTTGAGCCGTAAACTTTCACTTAAAGCATGATAAAAAAAAAGAAATTGTAATCAAATTCACAATTATTGAAAAAAAAGGATGCTTATAAGTGGTTTGTCATAACTCGAATACCTCGTAAGTAGGGGACTACCTGTAGTATTCTAATCTAATATTCACTTATGGTCACCCCATGTGTTGCAGAGTAGAACTGCACTCCATAGGGTTTTCAAGTCTTTGAGCTTTGGGAAGCAGATTGCCAGGGCTTTCTTCCAAGGCTCTTCTGGATCAGAATCTACTTGATGCAACTGTTTGTGTGTGTGTATGTGTGTGTCTATGTGTGTGTGTGGTCTAAGTTAGAAAAATTTTCAGCACCTGATTGTTTAGAATCTCAAAACCCTCTTCCATAATTCTGTTATCTGGAACAAAGACATTCAGGCATTGCACCATCTCAAAAATCAACAAAAAATGGGGTTCTAAAGAAATGTGGCAAACGTATGTGTTGATGCTAGGGTAAGTTGGGAAACTGTGGAAGCAAAAGGCCATCCTGGTGTTGAAGGTGGAGGGGGGAGGTCAGATTGGCCCCAGATTATGCAGTAGGGAAGGAGGAACTGTCAACAAATTTTCCCTACTTTAGAATTTTCATGATGACTGACTGCTGAACTTTCACATAGGGTAAAACAAGATAAAATTTGAAGACAGGGGCTCTTATCCTGGGGACAGTCTATCTGTCTGAGGATGGAGCATTGGTTCTCACAGTTTTTCAATTGTATGCAAACAGCTGTGAGTATATATCTATGTGCCAAAGTGCATTTGTGGGTATTTGGGTCCCAAATGTTTAAAATGCCTGTTCAGACAGATATTTTATGTACTCACCTGAGGGATGACATAACCTTCTCTTTTTCATCTGCAATGACCTCATATCCAGACCTTCAGAACTACACTTAAATTATTTTTGAGGTAGATAATGTTAAAAGCCTAGGAAGAGTCTAGAAGATAAATTATCCCCAAGGAGAGTTACAAGAGGCATTACTCTGTCATAGATCTGACAGGATTCCTTTGTTAAAAGAGAATGACATGCAGGAGAGGTTTGCAACACACAGTGAGCCACAGCCCTGAAAGTCATCGATGCAGGTACAACATAAACTTGATGAGTCACAGCCTTTATGTAAGTTCAAAGCCATATCCTCCCAGGATTGCTTTTCATGTTGACCGACACCTGAAACATAGGGATCAACACTGGAACTTTGCAGAGATGAAAAAGAAAGGCAGATGGGAAACAAAATGACAAACTGAATTACTGGTATGTGCTATACATTCACCTTCTTGGTGACACAAAACCCTGAAGAGAAGAGATTAATACAATCTTTATGGGGGAAAAATAAATTATTCAGTGCAAACAAAACACCAGGACATTTACTACACAAGCCCTTTACATTACTATTTTGATGATGGTCTTGCTCTAAATATCAGGGTCCTTTATAAACATATGTGTATATTATTGTGTTTATTTTCCCTATTATTGTTGCAGCTTATGTAACAATTGGAGTCCTCTGGTGTCATATAACATATGACTATTTAACTCACACTTAATGCATCACAGAAATTACATGCCACGTCTGAGTTCAACAGAGAGGAAAAGAACAATCCTGTCATATTTCCAGAAGATCTAGGGCAAAATATTTGTAAAGAGCTCTAAAAACAGAATAAATATAACTACTGATTTTTAAAATAATTTCCAAGTTATAATTTTAAACACGGAGCTGTATAAATTGTTAATACATATGTGAAGAGGAAGAAGAAAAACTTACTTATAATATCATTCTCTACAGAGACACTTTGACAATATCTTTCTATCCTGTAAAATATACTATAGTTTATTAACCAGTCTCTTTGAATATTTAAATCATTTTTAATTTTTCCCAAATGAATATAAAATTTACATAATATACCTATGTAAAAATAATATATAAAAAATTTGAAAATTATCATAAAAACAAGAAAAATAAACGCTTTTGTGTATGTTAGTTTTTACCTTAAATAGCATATTTATAACAAAAAGTCTTAAATACTCTCCATATATTTAGAACCACATCAGACAGTATTATAATTTTTGCTTCAATTGTCAAATGTAATTTACAAAATTCAAGAGAAGAAGAAAAGTTTATTGTATTTACCATAGTTTTGCTTGTCATGTGCTTTCTTCCTTCCTAATGTTATAAGATTCCTTTTATTATAGTTTCCTTTCCGTTTAGAGAACTTTCCTTAGCCATTCTTTTAGGGTAGGCTCGCTGGTGACAAATTCTCTTAGGTTTCCTATACCTGAGAATGTTTTGATGTCTGAAAAATATTTTCACTGAACATGGGATTCTGGGTTGACAGTTCTTTTCTTTCAGCCCTTGAAAAATGTGTCACTGCCTTCTGGCCTACGTGGTCTCTGATGAAGAATCCACGGTCATTGGAATTGCTTGTTTCTGTTGAGTTTCAAGAATTTTTTCTTTGTCTTTAAAAAACTCACTGCCTTCGAGTCGATTCCGACTCATAGTGACCCAACAGGACAGAGCAGGTCTGCCCTATAGGGTTTCCAAGGCTGTAAATCTTTACGGAAGCAGACTGCCACATTTTTCTCTCACAAAGCAGCTGGTGGGTTCTAACCACTAGTTTCAGTTAGCAGCCAAGCGCTTTAACCACTGCACCACCAGGGCTCCTTTCTTTGTCTTTAGTTGGTGTATATTTCCTTGGATTTATCATATATGGGTTCACTCAGGTTCTTGAATCTGTAGGTTTATGTCTTTTGCCAAATTTGGAAAGTGTACTTAGTAGAAGAAATAGGGAAAAGTATGTCTGCTCCATCTTCCTGGAAGTCGAAACTCTGTGCATTTTCTTACATCCTTGATACTGGGTCTCTGTAATCACAGGAAAGTTGATTATTTGTATGACTTTTAATAGCTCCTTCATTCAAGCACAGCTGAAATGAGGGGAAATTTGTGGGCTGACTTTTAAAATAAGTTTGAATTTTGGATACAAATTCATAGTTTCAAAATAACATTTTACCTCTATGATAACTTAAAACTGCTTTTTCTTTGAACTCCAGTTATGGAAAGAGTTTACAAGCATGATAGAGAAGTCAGATTCTCTGTATGGCAGCAAAGTGAGATCTTCTAGAATAGAATGAAATATTGTTTTCTTTCAGAGCCTTTGGAAATCTAAGTGTAAATGGCTGCTTTAAGTCAAATACTTATAATGTGAACTGTCTAAATATGGAAAATAATTGATTTGTACTGTTTTTCTCATTTGCATTTCAGATACTTCAGCAACTTTTCCTCCCACTTACTTGAGGCCATTAGCAGCAAACTGCAGACAGGATAAAAGTCACTAATTAAGCAGCTGCATACTCAGTCAGGACCACAACATGATGATGATGATAATGATTAGATATTCTTCGTGGACTCTAGGCATTTAAAGAGCAAGTACACCCAGAGTTAGTGCTGTGTATAATATTAAAAGAACGAAAACAGAACTTCCCCAAATTGCAAATGTGTCTCTAGCTTTAAGATTTATTTTAAGGAACATTCTTTTTAGATGGGAGAGGAATATTATTTCAAATTTTCTTCTCTTTTCTGAAGGTGAAGCTTGTTTTCAGACCACCAAATGTCTTGCATTTGACCAAAAATGAGAGAGATCTATCAGTTCCCTATTTCACCGTTCAGTGAGGGTTTTTTGGGGGGTGGGGGGATGGTGGGAGGAGGAGCATCTCCTGTAAAGGGAGCACATATTCAAGACTATGGGATAGACAAAAGTAAAGTTAAAAGCTGGTTTAGGTGGCAAATTATTAGCTTACACATCTCAATTAAGATCGATGCAGCATGGATTTGTGGAATTCAGCTTCAATTTCATTTTCTGTAAGGTGCTGATATTGCCTAAAATGCAGGGAAGTGTGTCAGATAGGAGCCAAGGAATAGCTGCCAAATAAATCATAATAATTGGCATTACTATTAAATAAATATTTGAAATTAATCTAGAGTTGAGCTGCTTAGAGAAGGGGTCGTGGTTTATTCAGTTTGTCAAGTTCCACAGACAAAAGTTTGAGTTGTTCATTGCAATCACATTTCTTTGAAGATCTATTTTTAGGGAAAAAATTTTTTTTTGACTTTTTAGTTAGATTCAGTATGAGATTTGTCAAGGTATGTAGTCGACCGTGCTCTAAGAAACGGAAGCCTCAACATAATCTTAAAAATATTTATAATGAGACAGAGAAACTTACAGTTTCATAAAGTACAAGTAATCATTTTTATACTCACCGATTTATGAAGTAAATTTTATCTTTTCCTCCCTAAGATCACTCTATATAGGCAAATTCAGTGACAGACTAGCTGTACGTAAGTGAAATATTATTTAATTTTGACAATGATTTGAAATTTTAAAGTTTTTACACAACCAAATGAACATCACTGTGGTGTTCATTTTGGTTTTCATATCACTATTGATCAGGTTACCTACATGTTATCCATGCATTCATATTATTGTATGACTGATAGATAAATAAAATAGAGTTATGGGTATTCATATGTACAGTGGTGAGTGGGTGACTGTAGAAGAGTAAGCATTTCTGAATACTCATACCAACTCATTCAAATAAAATGGACCTCGAGAGAATAGTAAACTACTCACGATAGTCGTCATCAAGTAGTAGGTAAGTAAATAAATAAATAAATAATGTTTCTATGCCCTAAATATCATTAAATTCAAATTTAATTGAATAAGTTAGAGAAAATAATTCAAAGATTATATTTCAAATGAAAATAATTTTATCTAATGGAATTTACTTGCTCAAATGTGAATGTCATTTGCAATGATGATCCGATACCATATCCTTTTTTAAAAAATTATGTTTTAGAAGAAAACGTTAGGAAATAATCATGAGATTTGGCCTGCTCTATATGAGTAATTAAATTGATGATTTTTTTATTACTTACTTTACTTGTTTTTTTTCATTTTTTTATTTATTAATACATGCAACACTTATTAGAAGAAAGAAATGCAGCAAGCTACCAGACAATAATTGAAACATAATTTAGATAATGTAAAAGATATAAAGACCATACTAATTGTTCTGTCATTTTTATTTCTCCTGTGCTATCAGCTATCCTAATACATTGCTGATAATCATGAGCTGCTCTTTCTAAAAAGACTTCTAATCCTCCATTGTCCAAACCTACCCAAAAACCCTCTTGCTTGCCATTTTTCCCCTAATCTGCAAGCGCTCCAGACCTCCCCCATCTGGCACTCCAGGGTGGGGAAGGGCCTGGTTCTCCCTGACTCCAAATGTAATGATAGTCACTGATTTCCTCAGGAGGATTCACCCAGGATACTAGCTCAGTCCTCTCCACCTAGTCCTCTTTAGGGAGGGGGATGGGCATTCACAGGTTAGATATTTTTGCTCTGTCATATATTAAAATTTCATGTGCTCAGCTAGATATTTCATGTGTTTAGAGGCCTGATTTAATTACCTAAGATTCAAGTAACACTTTATATGGTTTACAATAGGCTGATAACATTCATAATTTACAGATAGAAACAGCTTCCATTGAAGCATATACTCTATTCTAGGCAAAAGTTTTGCTAGGACATGCACATACATATACGCACACACACATATGTGCATATACATAAAATATATATGTGTAATTAGGTATTACTTTTGTACTTTTCACCATAAAAAAAGGATTAACTTTAGCTTGATATTTTTTGCAATTTGCCTGGTATACAGTTGCACACTTTATGAAATGTAAGAATCTTTATTATTGTTTCTGCTAAGGTGCTGTTGATGTTTTTGCCTTTGTATCCAAAATCTTAAAACACAAGGTAAAGGAAAAACAAACGAACAAACAAAGAAACTGGGGTTTGGGTCCTCATTGCACCATTTAGTAGGTGAGGTGCCTTGGGAAATTTTGCACTGTGATTTTCTCCATCTGAAAAATGGAGATAAGCTTTGTCCCACCTAGATAATAAACTTGTTATACAGGGATCCAATATCATAATGTGGAAGAAAGCATTTCTGAAGTTATAAAACACTTAAAAAATTTCAGACTGTTATGATTAGCCATGGCTATGAGGGTTAAAGAAAAGCGAGTAAACTGTAACAGTGAAAGACATGAAAATATCTTTTAAAAAAATGTACTTTGAAGTGTATGGCTTCATCAGAAGACAATTGTTTTAACGTATTCAAGCAAACAAACTATTTTAAAATATTTACATTTTTATTATTAGGCCATACCTCTAATATGCCCTGTTATTCTTTGACAGTGGCTAAAATATAAACACAGTATTTTAAAAATATTTTGTTACATATAAAAAGCAACTAGATGATTTTCTTTATCCAGTGAAAACGCCATTTGATTTGTTCTTTGACAATAAATGTGTGGGCTTTATACTAGTTCTTTATTGTACTCTGAAGTTAAAAAGAAAAAAGCTACTTGTACAAAAACGTGACCATTTTCAGACGTATTTCACTTTCTTCTCTACTTTTTAATAAACTTCATTAAAATAATGGCAGTAGTGGTGCCTTGAATAAACCTTCAGAAAAATATTAATGTCAGAGAGAGTATATCCTAGACTCTCTAGTCTCAGGGTTCCAGCCTGTCATAATTTATTTTTCAGGGTAATGCTGTCCACTGTCATAATTATTTTGACAAGTGCTAATGTTATTCATCTAAGAGTACATACGGAGTGTACTCTTTGTTATTGCCATTTGAATATAGATTTATGAAAGAATGTTATAGTTTATTAACTTGAAATGAGTGACAGCCTGTTTTTTATAAGGAGACTAACTTCTGTCATTCCATAAGTTAAAGAATTCTGAGTAAATTTTAAAGAAAACTTCGAACACAAACTAAAACATGATTTAGCTACAGCTCAGTTGTTCGTTTTCTCTATTTATTTACCTCAATTATGTCTCTTGCATTAAGGTAAATAGTGTAATTTATTAAAAATGTCAAACTTCACATTTCACTTCCCTGATTGATTTCAGCTATTTAGAAATCATGGCATTGTGCTCGCCGCCACATTTTAGCAGACACCACACCTCGCAACAGTTCCATTCTCTTTTTCGTGTTTATTTTACTTGAGAACTAAAGCAGGGACACTTAAAGATATATTACATCTTATCCTCCAAATATTTATAACATTTTAAAAGGGCAACAAATTGATTGAGTTGCCTTCAGTGACATTTGTTTTCTTCATCTCCGTTCACCTTTCACTATTACTTTCCCACTAAGGAGATATTCAGATTCACTAAAGCAAGCTTTTTTTTTCTCCTACTCAGAATTTCTATCTTCAGAGGGAGGAGTTGACTAATAAAGGATGCCTGGAAAGAAATAAGCTAGAGTTATGTCCAAATAGTTTATGAATGCCAGGCACAGAAATTATCCTTTCATCGTGAGGACCCAATTCTGCAGAAAAAAAGAAAATAATAATAAAACATACAAGAAGTAGAAGCCAGGTTTAGTCGATATTCTTACCAATAAGGGCTGAAATATTAACACAGGATTTTGCTCCACTTAAAAAGAAGTACCATACTTAAACATAAAGTTGAAAATTTAACCTCTACAATAAATTTGTAAATCATTTCTAATTCAAAATACTAGCATCTATTTGAGCTGACTATTGTAACTGATATAAAATGTTCACTTTAACAGTTTAAAGACCATGTTATTCACATATGAAATTTGACTAATACTGATAATGATAATAATAACATGCTATATTGTATCTCTAAATAGATCTGAATATGTTTGATAATAGTCCAGGAAGAGTTGGAATCCATTGTTTATTATATTTTTATGTGCTCAATAATTATTAAAACATTAAGAAGTGATTGGTTTTACCAATCTGCTAAGACAATACTATCCTAGTAGAAACATTTTTCAACAATTGTTATATATTTAGCTTAGCCATTCCTGAGGCTTCTTTCAGAAACATAAAATTATCTTTTTTCTTGAGTTCATCATTTTCACAATGAATTGTTTACAACTGATACTCTTCTACAAAGTCTATCTTCTATCGAACTTTCTTTGGAAGAACTTTTCTCACAATCTCTCAGATAATTCCTTTCTCCAATTAACGTGCCATCTTTTCCAAGATGCTAACCATGGCAGGTACTGTGGGTGAGTTCACTCTCAATACCTTTTTCAATCCCCTTCCACCACCTTCTCTCCTGCAGATTACTGGGGAGCGAAGGTGCCATGTAACAGATATCTGTCCAATGAGATGTAAGGTTAAGTCTCTGTCTCTCCAGAGGAAATTTGTCCTCTTGTTTCTCCCTGTTCTTTCTTCCTGACTGAAATGCAGACTTGTGTCTGGAAGTTCAGTGGCCATCTTCCACTCTTATGACAAAGGCAACATGAGAAAGGGAAGGAGAGCCCAAAGGAATAAGTCAGCATCCTTGATGAATATATTGAGCATCTGCACAAGCTCTGATCCACCTATCTCTGATCTTCTCATTACATGAGAAAATAAAATTACTTGGTTAAGCCAATCCATGCTAGATTCTTTTATTGTTACTCACTGACCCAAATACAATCCTAACTGGTGAACTAATCCTTCTAAAGGAGTGATAAGTTGATAAAGAAGGAGGAAATGGAGGAATGAGATATTGTCCTTGAATAGAACTGACCTGGCTTGAATAGGACTGTAGAGAATTTGAAGAAATCTTAGAAATACTATCAAAGTCTCTCTACTCGCAAAGAGGAAACTAAAATCTATGGTGGTGATGGAAGTTGCCCATATTTACCAGGCTAGTTAATGGTTAGTTAATGGCAAAGTAAAATCTGTCTTTCCTGACCATCACCAGTTCTCCTTCTACATATTACCATGCTTCAGAGTGCTAAGAGTTACTGCGGGGGATTAGTGTAACACTAGAAAATTGTTCTCATTTGCAAAACACTTTCCCCCATCCATTAAATTTTTGGGGCTATAATGCTTCACAAATTCTACTAAAAATTCTGAGAAGAATAAAATGGAAATTAATTTGTTCTGTTTTCCCACATTAAACAGACAGCTATTGTCCCACACTGAGCAGAAAAAGAGGCACATCTAATTTAAAAAATAGTGATTATCACTTTATAATCTCTTGTTGTTAGGTGCCGTCAAGTCATAGCAACCCTAACTGTACAACAGAACCAAACACTACCCAGTCTTGCACTGTCCTCACAATCATTGTTATGACTCAGCTCATTGTTGCAGCCACTGTGTCAATCCATCTCATTGAGGGTCTTCCTCTTTTTTGCTGACCCTCTACTTTACCAAGCGTGATGCCCTTCTCCAGGAATTGATCCCTCCTGACAACGTGTTAGATGTAGTCTCTCCATTCTTGCTTCCAAGGAGCATTTTGGTCCCACTTCTTCCAAGACAGATTTGTTCCTTCTTTTGGTAGTCTGTGGTATATTCAATATGCTTCTCCAACACCACAATTCAAAGGCAACAGTTCTTCTTTGATCTTCCTTATTCATCACCTAGCTTTCACATGCATTTGAGACAATGGAAAACACCGTGGCTTGGGTCAGGCGCACCTTAGTCTTCAAGATGACTTCCTTGCTTTTCAACACTTTAAAGAGGTCTTTTGCAGCAGCTTTGCCCAATGCAATGAGTCTTTTGATTTCCTGACTGCTACTTCCATGAGTGTTGATTGTGATCCAAGTAAAATAAAACCCTTGACAACTTCACTCTTTTCTCCGTTTATCGTGATGTTGCTTATTGGTCCAGTTGTGAGGATTTTTATTTTCTTTATGTTAAGGTGTAATCCATACTGAAGGCTGTGGTCTTTGATCTGCATCAGTAAGTGCTTCAAGTCTTCTTCACTTTCAGCAAGCGAAGTTGTGTTATCTGCATAAGGCAGGTTAATTAGTCTTCCTCCAATCCTGAAACCACGTTCTTCTTCATATAGTCCAGCTTCTCGGATTATTTGCTCATCATACAGATTGAATAGGCATGGTGAAAGGATATAACCTTGACTTACACCTTTCCTGACTTTAAACCATTAAGTATCTACTTGCTCTGTTTGAACAACTGCCTCTTGATCTGTGTACAACTCCTCATGAGTACAATTAAGTGTCCTAGAATTCCCATTCTTCACAATGTTATCATAATTTGTTATGATCCACACAGTCAGATGCCTTTGCATAGTCAATAAAACACATGTATACATTTTTTTTGGTATTCTCAGCTTTCGGCTAGAATCCATCTGAGATCAATAATGATATCCCTGGTTTCACAACCTCTTCTGAATCTGGCTTGAATTTCTGGCAGTTCCTTGTTGATATACTGCTGCAGACACTTTTGAATAATCTTAAGCAAAATTTTACTTGATATTAATAATATTTCTGCATTCGGTTGGATCACCATTCTTGGAAATAGGCATAAATATGGATCTCTTCCAGTTGGTTGACCAGGTAGATGTCTTCCAAATTTCTTGGCATTGATGAGTGAGTACTTCCAGCACTGCATCCGTTTCTTGAAACATCTCAGTTGGTATTTGGTCAATTTCTGGAGCCTTGTTTTTCACCAATGCCTTCAGTGCAGCTTGGACTTCTTCCTTCAGTACCATCAGTTCCTGATCATATGCTGTCTTCTAAAATGGTTGAACTTAGAACAATTCTTTTTGGTATAGTGACTGTGGATTCCTTCCATCTTCTTTTGATGCTTCCTGCATCATTTAATATTTTCCCCATAGAATTCTTCACTATTGCAACTTGAGGCTTGGATATTTTCTTCAGTTCTTTCAGCTTGAGAGATGCTGAGCATGTTCTTCCCTTTTAGTTTTCTATCTCTAGGTCTTTGCACATGTCATTACAGTACTTTACTTTGTCTTCTTGCACTGCCCTTTGAAATCTACTGTTCAGCTCTAAATCTATTCTTGAGATGGTCTCTAAATTCAGGTGGGATATACTCAAAGTCGTACTTTAGCTCTCGTGGACTTACTCTAATTTTCTTCTGTTTCAGCTTGAACTTGCATATGACCAAATGATGGTTTGTTCCACAGTCAACCCCTGACTTTGTTCTGACTGATGATATTGAGCTTTTCCATTGTCTCTTTCCACAGATGTAGTCGATTTGATTCCTGTGTTTTGATCTGGCGAGGTCCATATGTATAGTCGCCATTTATGTTGATGAAAAAAGGTATTTGCAATGAAGAAGTCATTGGTCTTGCAAAATTCTATCGTGCAATCTTCAGCATCATTTCTATTACCAAAGCCATATTTTCCAACTACCGATCCTTTTTCTTTGTTTCCAACTTTTGCATTCCAATCTCCAGTAATTATCAATGCATCCTGATTGCATGTTCGATCAATTTTGGACTGCAGAAGTTGGGAAAAATTTAATTTTTAATCTTCAATTTCTTCCTCTTTGGCCATAGTGGTTGGTCCATAAATTTGAATAATAGTTGTGTTAACTGATCTTCCTTGTAGGTGTGTGAATATTATCCTATCATTGACAACATTGTACTTCAGGACAGATCTTGAAATGTTTTTTGACAATGAATGCAATGCCATTCCTCCTCAAGTTGTCATTCTGGCAGGGTATACCATAAGGTTGTCCGATTCAAAATGGCTAATACTAGTCCATTTCAGCTCCCTAATGCCTATGTTATCAACATTTATGCTTTTCACTTCTATTTTGACATTTCCAACTTCCTAGGTTCATGCTTTATACATTCCACATTCCAATTATTAGTGGATGTTTGCCGCCGTTTCTTCTCATTTTGAGTCGTGCCACATCAGCAAATGAAGGTCCCAAAAGTTTGACTCCATCCACATCATTGAGGTTGACTCTACTTTGAGGAAGCAGCTCTTGCCAGTTGTATATTTAGTGCCTTCCAGTCTGAGGGGCTCATCTTCCAGCACTATTTCAGAAGATGCTCCACTGCTATTCGTAAGATTTTCACTGACTAATTTTTTTCAGAAGTAGATCACCAGGTCCTTCTTCCTAGTCTGTCTTAGTCTGGAAGCTCAGCTGAAACCTGTCTACCATGGCTGACCCTGCTAGTATTTGAATACTAGTGGCACAGCTTCCAGCATCACAGCAACACACAAGCCCCCCTAGTACTACAAACTGACAGATGTGTCAGTCTTAGATACATAGATATGTAGATAGATGACAGATAGATAGATTGATTGATTGATTGATAGACAGACAGATAGATAGAAAAACAGACACATGTGTCTAGATAGATGAGAGAAAGACTGACTGACTATCTCCTGACTGTCATATTTTAAAAGCACAGGCTCTAGGTTGCACTCTCTCCATTTTGTCTGAGGTCAGTTAGGTAAAATTTCGTGGGCACATGGCAAACTGGGCACTAACTTCTGGGTTTGGGATTAGTATGCCAGTCTTTTGGAGACTAGAGGAAACAAAACAGAATTTAGCTATAGTCTTCAAGGAATTAGGCTACTTGGCAGGTCATTGAGACATGTCATTTAGGCATAGGAAGATGAGATGGGGACCCCAAACTAGAACTGGGCATTTTGTTCTTAGAATCAAGGAAACTACTAGAAGTAGCTATGAGATTAGCAGAACTCTCAGCCTAGTTGTCTTGAAAAAATATTTTATATGTTTGTAATTTTGTGTTGGTTTTTGTGTTTTGTTTTTTGAGAGGAGGGATTCTCTCCTGTTTTGTTTGTGTAGAACATACATTTAATTGAAGTATTATATGCTGTAATAGATGCTACTGGTGCCTTTCTTAGACTGGGTTCCCTAGAGGAGCAAAATCAGTGAAGCATATATATAAATATATACAGAAAATTTATTTCAAGGAAATGGCTCACTCAATTGTGGAGGGTGGCAAATCCCATCTCTGTAGCTCAGGCATCAGGCTGGTGGCTTCTCCTGGCTCATGTGGTAGAAGTGGCTGATGAACCCAAAATCTGCAGGCCAGGCTACATGCTGCTAGCACACATCCCAAGAACCCGAGGTTAGAGGATGATCAGGATCCAATGCAGGATGGACAGAGTGTATATGCAAAAACATCCATTTATACTGAATGCAGGCCACACTCCCAAAGAAACTCCCCTTTCAACTGATTAGTTGCTCACATCAGATCACAAAATGGAAGATGATTACATAATATCTGCTATGGTCTAGCCAACTTGACACATAACTTTAACCATCACAGTGCTCGATATATTTCTTCTCTATCCATCCTGGAAGACAGATGCTGCTGTAGTGAGCAGTGTTGTACACATTGTTGGCTTCCTAGTCTAAGCACCCGTGTCTCTCTGCCTGAAGACCTTCTCTGGTCACAGGTGGACAGGCAATATCTCATAGGTGGGGAATAAATTATTTCAGCTATGACAGGAGGTTTCTGGATGCAGTGATTCAGGCAGGAAACGGGTAATCTGTAGGAAATTTTAATGTAGTTAATTTTCTAAGGGGAAGGATGAGAGAAGAAACCAAATACTTCTTTCTCTTTTGCATTTTGAGTTCAGATAGTCAGGTTAATTAACTCAAGGTATCCATCTGCTGGGGTAATATGAGGAAAGAAGAATTAAGATTTGTTGCAGAAGGAGTACAAAGAGGAAAAAGCAATTAATAATTAGCTTCTGGCCCTCAAAATAGAACTAAACACAAGACAACAGCCCTGCAAGCCAGGCTATTGAACAGAGTGAGGAACTTCTACATGCATTTCTTTTCCTTTATAAACATCAAAAACTAGGCCTGAAAAACTCACAGCTGACTTTCTCTGTGAATAATATAAAAACAACTTTGCCTAGTGCTGCTACAACAGAAATACCATATGTGGATGGCTTTAACAAACAGGAATTTATTCTCTCACATTTTAGGAGGCTGAAGGTCCAAATTCAGGGTGCCTCCTCCAGGGGAAGTCTTTGTCTCTCATTTTGCTCTGGGGCAAGGTCCTTGTTATCAATCTTCCTCTGGTCTAGGAGCTTCTCAGGGCAGAGACTCTAAGTGCAAAGGACATACTCCTCTCCTGGCTCTTCTTGCTTGATGGTAATGAGGTCCCTCTCTCTCTCTGCTCACTGCTTTTATATTTCAAAAGAGATTAACTCAAGATAAAACCTAATCCTGTAGATTGTGTCCTGCCTTATTGACATCACAGAGGTTAGGATTTACAACATACAGGATAATTATATCAGATGACAAAACGAAGGACAACCCCACAATACTGGGAATCATGACCTAGCCAAACTGACATACATTTTGGGGGAACACAATTAAATCCATAACATTCCACCCTTTGGCCCCCCAAAATTCTTGCCACATATAAAACACATTCCCTTCATCATATTACCCCAAAAATCTTAAATCAACTCCAAGTGCAAATTCCATCCTGTGGCAAAATTCCTCTTCATTCGTGAAACCTAGGATGGAAGTTATCTGCTTCCAAAGCACAATGGTGAAACAGGCACAAGGTAGAAATTTCCATTACAAATGGCAGAAATTGTGGGGAAAGAAGGGATAATAGGCACAAAGCAAGTCTAAAACCCACCAGAACATATTCCATTAGCTTTCACAGCTTGAAAATAATCCTCTGTTCTCTGAGATCATTTAGTCATTGGCCCTGTCCTCCAGACTCTGAGTGTTGGCCATGCCCTCTGGATTCTGGGTGGAGGCCCCTTAGCCCTGGACTTCAGCTCCACCTTCCAGGCCCATTGGGTTGGCAACTCTGCTCCCTTGGCTTTGGGTATCTCCATTCTCCTACTCTATCTGAGTGGTGACCCCACCACTTTGGCATCCTCAAGCCCCATTCTTCTGCCTCTTGAGTATGACACCTTAGCCCCCTCAGCTTTGGGTAGTGAACCTGACCCCATCTCCCTGGCACTCGTGAACAACAGCCCCACACTCTGGAACCAAGTTGGTGAAGATTTAATTACTTGACACCAAGGAGGCTGTGGCCCCATGTTTTGAGACGTAGCAAGCTGTAATTCCACCCTATGAGACCCCAGACATTGTGGCCCCACCCTTTGAGACTGAGGCAGCTCTGTTTCCTGTGCTCCTTGTGTCTTCAGCTTCTGCTTCCTGGTTCTTTGGCCTCTTGGCCCCTCAGCCCCACAGGCCTCTTGGGTCATCCTGGCCTCTGTTCTACTCAGGCAAGTGTTACAAAGTTCTTTTGCTCTACCAATAAGTGCCCAGAGACACCCAACTCCAACAATAAGCCTCGGCACAAAGACACTTAGCTTTATCACTCTGTGTGTCAGCAAGCCTAGCTTCACTGATTAGTGCCTGGGGGCACCCCACTGCATCAGGAAGCCTCCTACACGAAAGCACTCGGTTCTGTCTTACTCCGTAGGTCAGCTCCTGCTCTGTCTCACGCCGGTCTCCTGGTTCTGCTGCCACAGTTTCTCTGCTGCTGCTTCTTGTCATCTGCGATGTCTTCCTTGTTACAGCTCTCCTCACTTCCTTCTGATCCCTTATCAGAATTGCCTCTGAGGTCCATAATTATACCAACAGTCTCTTGAAAACAATAATTTAGTTGGCTGGAAGTCTGAATTCAGGGCACCAGCTCAAGTGGAAGGCTTTCTCTTTCAGTTGTGGGGAAAGGTCTTTGTCGTCAATCTTCCCCAGTCTAGGAGCTTCTCAGTGCACGGACTCCAGGTACAAAGGACACTCTCTACTCCCAACTCTGTGTTCTTGGTGGTAGGAGCTCCCTCTGCTCTCTGCTCCCTTCTCTATTTTATATCTCAAAAGAGGCTCACTCAAGATGCAACCTAATCCAGTAGATTGTGTCCTGCCTCATTAACATAATTGCCTCTAATCCTACCTCAGTAACATCAAAGAGGTTAGGATTTACAATACATAGGACAATCAGATCAGGTCACAAAATGGGGGACAACCATACAATACTGGGAATCATAGCCTAGCCAAACTGACACACATTTTGGGAGGACACAATTCAATGCATAACATACACCATTTAAGCCTTGCCATGAGCCTGAAACTGGAAGACAGGGGTTGAGACTATACATGGAAATAGAAGAACATTATGTTTTTTCCGACCTAGTATTTTGCAGAGAGGAGAAGAAAGGGAAAGGGAGACAATATAGAAATAAGAAGTATGCGACCCCTTTTCTACTCAAGTTTTCAAAGAAGAAAGAGGGAGATTTATTTGGTAAGTGAGGTTTGATAAGTGAGGGTTGCAAAGGAACTGAAGTGTGGAGGTGGCTTTCAAAAATGAGAGAACTTTTGGGGTCTGGGGAAACTTTCAAACTGTGGTTTTTCTTTGTGATCCAACCGTATAATATGATCACTTTCTGCAAAGAACATCCTAAGCCTCAACATGGTGGCCATAGTTGTCTATTTTGAAATTGGGCTTTTTCGAAAGAGCTGCAGACCAGTCAAATCTATAGGAATAGAAGGTAGATTAGTAATTGCCTAGGGCTGGACTGGGGAGAAGAGATGGGGGAATGACTTTCAATGGCTACAAGTTCTTGTATTTGCTTCTGCGCTTTCCACAAAGTCTTGACCATTTGTCTCAACAATGACTTGGTGCTCTAGTTGACATAAACATTAGTCAAGAGTATGTGGTACAGGCAGACAGATTCTTAAATTCCTTACATGATGTTTGACTACGTGTGTGTGAGTCTCAAATTTAACTTGTGCTACAACTCCTCAGATATTAAGAAAACATGTAGTTTTGTTGTTGTTGTTGTTTTTTCATTTCAAATGAGGAATTCCTTTTAAGCTCCTAATGGTATGTATGTATGGGAATACATACACTATAAACTTTTATTCCAAGTCAAGAAAAATGTAGTCAAATAAAATAATCTGAACAATTCACTTTGGTCTTGCTTAGACTCACTAGGAAATAAATGCTCATTATTTCAGGTCCATTATCTTCAATGCCTATTTCTTGGTGTTCAGGTGTATGGAGAGAGAGGTGTGCCTTACCAGAGTTACTCAAAAAGTGATCTATGGCCCAGTGCAGGCCCACAAATTTTGGTCACTAAACTTCGATGAGATAAGAAATTCAGAGTAAGCACTTAGAAACTTTTATAGCAATTTTAAAAAAGTAATTTCATACCTGTTGAATCTGATTTTAAAAAATCTGTACTTGAATTTTATGTTCTTATCTTGAGGAAGATAGTGGCTGACAAATTGTAAACATTGTTCCTAAATCTAAATGGAGCCCTGGTGGCACAGTGATTAAGTGCTTGGCTGCTAATCAAAAGGTCAGAAGTTCGAATCCACCAGCCGCTCCTTGGAAACCCTATGGGGCAGTTCTACTCGGTCCTGTAGGGTCGCTATGAGTCAGTATTGACTCGACAGCACCCAAAAACACAAAGCTAAATCATCCTGGGGATACAGATGAGGGACAAAAATATTAAGTTCAATAGTTCATGGGGTGTTTCATGAAGTGCCTTTCTCCACCACCTGTTAGAGCCCAGCCTGTCATGGGGTTGTTCTAGACTTACCTGATGCATCAGGGTGCACTAGTCCACCTTGGCTGCCAAGGTAGGCAGGTGTGATGGTTAAGATTGTGTGTCAACTTGGCTGGGCCATGATTCTCTGTGTTTTAATGTAATCACTCCCATGATTGAATATACCGTGAGTAGCCAATCAGATGAAAGGGAGTCTCCTTGGGGGTGTGGCCCGCATCTGTATATAAGCAGACATTCTGGCTTTTTGCTCTCTCTGGATCCTGCAGCTGCTTCCTGTCGTCTCATCGCCCGTTCTTGGGACTTGAGCTGTCAGCTTATCTGCCGAACCTGGGATTCATCGATCTGCACAGCCTGTGAGTGGGAGCCCTGCTCTCCGACCTTCTGATCTTGGGCTTGCCAGCTTCTGCCGCTGTGTGACTTGGGAGAGGCCTCTACCCTGGTCCACGGACTTGGGACGTTCTAGCCTCTACAATCACATGAGCTGTTTCCTTGATATAATCTCTCTCTATATGTATATTTATACACTTTACTGGTTTTGCTTCTCTAGAGAACCCAGCCTAAGACAGCAGGCATCAGCAAAAATTATTAGCAAAGGGCTCTGGATACTAAATATTTTTGCTCTGGGGGCCATGCAATCTCTGTTGCAACTAGTCAACTCTGTCTTCATAGCATGAAAGCCACCACAGACAATAAGAAAAGAATAAGTCAGGCTGGGTTCCAATAATATTTTATTTATAAAATGGCAGCTAGCCAAATTTGGCTTATGGGCTGTATTTTGCTGACCTCTGGTCTACATCATTTACCTCCTAGACATACTGCTGCCTGAGAGCAACTCTTAATTTATTGCTACTCTTGTTGAAGTTATCATGGTATGTGGATATTGATGCAGCATCTTTATTTAGGCTGCTGTTTCCAGTAGGTGGTTTTTTACATGAGCTATAGGGAATTAGCCACAGTAGACTGTATCTGTTTTTCATCTCACCTCCAGGTGACCTTTCTCATTCTGTTCTGACCACTCCTAAGTATCTTCAAATATTTGAAATCTCACTCAAATGATTAAACTCCTCCAGAGTTGAGACTCCATGACAAAACACTTCTTGGACTGCAATGATTTTGTTTTTATCCTCACCATTTTTTTAATCTATGAGTAGCATAAACTCCTCCTCTTCTTTTGTGACCCTACAGGACAGAGTAGAACCACCCCCGTAGAGTTTCCAAGGAGCAGCTGGTGGATTCGAACTACCAACCTTTTGGTTAGCAGCCAAGCTCTAACCACCGTGCAACCAGGGCTCCAGTGATAGGGCAGGGACCACCAAAAATCTCTTTTATACTTTTCCTATTGTTCTTGCTTCTAGCTCAGCATCTACCCCCAGAGTTCATTCAGGAGATTCCATGTTAAAGCTTTTCCTGGATAATATCACTTTTTCAGTTTTATGGGAGTTGTGCAGGGAGCTACATGAAAGGGATGTAGCCTGAGAGATCTTGGCTGAAATCCCTGGATCCATCTTCACAGTAGCTAAGGCATAGCGTTAAGGTAAATAACAGATACAGAACAATTTCCAGGAGGGGGCATTGCTTATGTTTCTTCTTTTCATTTAATTACAAGGCTATGTCATTTTCAGTCCCTGAAAAGATAAAATGCATCTTTCTTAAAAATAAGCTATTGACTGATTAATACTGATCAACCTGTGAGGAAAAATAGAAGGCCTGGAGCAGCTGAGGATGAAGCCTCACCTTGCCTTACAAAAATGTCTGAAAAAAGTTAGATATTTGTAGGTTTCAAAATTGCCTTGGATCTCTAATTTAAGCATTCCAGCACCGGGGTACCTTGCTATCTAGAGAGAGAAAGACAAAATTATCAGGACCATGTGATAACATATGATGTGTTCTCAAATGCACCCTGGAAAACTCATTAAATATCCTGTAGTCTTCTCTAATTATCCCAGTGGCCTACCAGCAGTTCCTTGTAACATCATAATAAAAAAGATATTTTTAACTGGCAAATGTTCAAGCTTTCATCAAATTATTTGGGGACAAGAATTCCATTTCTTGCTAAGTAAAAAGATTGCATGTGCAGGAGATTCAACATGAAGTAGCAAAGAGCTTTGATTATTATATTTCAGAGCCTGGGAGTCAAATGTAAAAGCTAAAAGAAAATTTTGTTCCTCTGTGGGAGAACACTCTGCAGAACACAGACCTTTCACTACCCAGGAATTTTCTGAGTTTTAGATGTTGATTTTCCTCACTTTTCTTTTCAAGATCAGAATGTCTCTATTAGTGCTTTTTAGACAGGAATGTCATGCAGAGAATTGAAAGGGCAGCACAGACTGGAAAACATGACTTATTGTATAGACTACATGCATTGCAATTTCTTTAATTATAAAGTTATTTCAATTCACATATATCTTGAGTTGGCTAACAGTATCCACTAAAAGCCTGAAAATTGAATTTAAAAAGTGAAAATTGAGTTGATAATTTGCTTGAAGACCCTAAATTATTGAACTTTCATCTCTAAGTGAGAGGGGGAAAAAAAGACAAAGAAGAGGAATATATAATTTTACACACTACCAATTGTATATGCTATTTGTTTTTATATCTCTGTACATGTGTATGTGTGTGGTAAATATGTGTGTCTCTGTGTTTATATATATGTACGTATATAGAAAGAGACATAGATAAAGCCCTTTGATGATTTTGACAGTGAATAAGGAAGATTTTTCAATGATGGTGTTGGTGAAGAATAAGAACATGGACTACCAGAAGAACAAACACATCTGTTTTGGAAGAAGTACAGCCAGAATTCTACTTAGAAATATGGACGGCGAGACTTCGTCTCATGTACTTTGGGCATGTTATTAGGAGGGATCAGATCCTACAAAAGGACATCATGCTTGGTAAAGTAGAGGGTCAGTGAAAGAGAGGAAGACCCTCAATGAGATGGATTGACACAGTGACTGCAAGACGGGCTCAAACATAGCGACAATTGTGAGGATGGCCCAGGATGGGGCAGTGTTTCCTTCTGTTGTACATAAGATCACTATGATTCAGAACTGACTGGACAGCGTCTAACAACAACATGGATTTAGCCCTTAAAATTTCTAGTTTAATCAGAACTAAAGTGTTAGAAGTGAATTACATACCAAAAATAAAAAATAATAGTGCTTTATGTAGGCTTGAAAATTCTGAATCACCAAAAACCCATTGCTGTCAATTCTGACTCATAGTGATCCTATAGGACAGATTAGAACTGCCCCATAGGGTTTCCAAGGTTGTAAATCTTCATATTTTTCACCTGTGGAGCAGCTGGTAGGTTTGAACTGCCGACCTTTGGTTAGTAGCCCAGCAGTTAACCACTGTGCCACCAGGGCTCCTAAAAATTCTGAATATAAGTGGTAATTTTAGTTATTGGTACTGATACATTTTAATTTTGTATGACTGACTTACTATATTTAAATCTAAATAGAATATAATAAAATATTTCTAAACTCACTCTCTTTCCCCTGGATGGGGAGGAAGGGGCTATTATCAGGCCTCTGAATTATATTGAGCTGTAAGGGTCATTAACAAGGGTGGCAGCCAAATACACTAAAGTTTGAGCAGAGTTACTTGTGCAAAACTTGTGTCTCATAAGAAACATCAAATGTTTCCACAAATCATAAACCGTTGTCCAGATCAGTCTGCCTAGAATTTTGTGTTGAATGAAAATATGACAGAGCATCTTTAGGGATGACTGACTGAGAAGCTGACATACTGCCAGGGTATGTGCTAGGAGGATGTTGCTGTCTCTGCCAGAACAAATGCAGTCACGGAAAGACTTACTGCTGGGGGCAATGGTTAGTGTGCCAGAGCTGGGGAGGAAACGTAGTGCAAGGGCACACCAAAGTGTTCCAGAACATCTACTCCCAGACAAAGAGTTACTGTATCAGAACACCTCTAATTACTCTTAGAGCCCTTGAAAAATTCAAGGCATAAGTAAACATATTAAGCTAGTTAGTCCTGTCTTGGTAGGGGGACGGAGGTGGGGCCCTTACCATATTTTCACAGGGAGAAATAAGCTTTTCTTCCCACTTGAAGTTCTTGGTGGCAATGGGAGGAGAAGGCCCGCTCTTTCCTCTCTGATTTTAAAGACAAAAACCTCTTAGAGGAAAGATTGTTTCGTCAATCTCTCAGTTCCTGCTTTTGGAAAAAGTAAGACAAGTGCTGACTTAAATATGCATCCTTCCTATGAAACCAAAAGAGTTTAGTTCTTAACCATGAGCCAACTGTAATGAAGGGAAAGTTCCTTTTAATTTAAAAAAAAAAAAAAACTACAAAAGAACCTTTAATATCCATTATACTCAGGATAAAAATCATCTTATTTAAAAACATGAGCTATGGAATCACTCACCTTTGTTGCTCTGAAGCCTCAAACTAACAACTCAGCATTTCAAAGCATCAAAATCTACATCTGTAAAATGGGTACTATAATAGCATCTAAATCATAGGAATGTTGAGAGAATAAAATGAGTAAAAGTATGTAAAGTTTTTTTGTATATGTGTTTGGCATAGAGTTAGCATTTTTTTTAAAGTTAGCTATCGTTATGGTTAATACCGTTCACAGAAAGCAATAAATAGGTACACATTTAAAATCACCAATATTTCAGTGAAAATAAGACAGTAGGTAACAGTGAAGGACTCTAAATTTTATCTTTTACTCTATAATTTAAAACTATTTCTAATACTTTCTCACCTTTAATAAAGTCGTTATTAATAGCAGAGGAGATTCAATGGAAAATAGGTGTCAGCATTTACCAAAAAAACAGTGAAAGGAGGAAATAATTAAACCAAGTAATGCTTTCCCCATTTTGATCTCTCTGCATCTCCATGTATATTGATAGGTTAAATGTAGTTTCACACACACACACTCCACCACCCTCTGTCACCTTTTTATTTAATATAACTTCCTTTACCAGAAATTGTAATTTTAGATTACATTGACAGACTGTTCTATTATTATGATTTATCTTCATTTTTAGGATACCTTTAAAAATTTCTAAATTAATCTTTCCCAATAAAAATGATTTTATGTTTTCCTGAGCACCCTCCATTACTTGATGTTATGGATTGAATTGTGTCCTTCAAAAAGGTGTATCAACTTGGCTAGCCATGATTCCCAGTATTGTGTGGTTGTCCTCCGCTTTGTGATATGATGTAATTTTCCTATGTGTTATAAATCCTAGTCTCTGCTTGAGGTTAAGAAGCAAGACTAGGTTATGTTAAAGAGGATTAGGGAGGGATACAACACCCTTACTCAGGTCACAGCGCTGATTCATTGTAAGGGGCTTTTTCCCAGAGTGTGGCCTGCATCATCTTTTATCTTACAAGAGATAAAAGGAGAAAAAAGCTAGCAGAGAGAGAGGGACCTCAGGTCACCAGGAGAGAAGCTGTGGGAGTGGAGCATGTCCTTTGGATTGGGGTCCCTGTGCTGAGAAACTCCTAGACCAGGGGAAGATTGATGACAAGGACCTTCTGTCACTGCTGACAGAGAGAGAAAACCTTTCCCTGTAGCTGGCAACCTAAACTCAGATTTCTAGCCTCCTAGGCTGTGAGAGAACACATTTCTGTTTTTTAAAGCCATCCACTTGTAATATTTCTGTTGTAGCAGCACTAGATAACTAAGACATGTGATAAGAAACTGTTATTTTGCATTTTTTCCATAACCAATCCAGAAAAGCTGTCACCTCCCTTCACAATAATTTCTGTGATTTTTTACATGGGACTTTGCTTATGAGGTCACTGGTAATAGACATCTCACAAAAAGTCTCATTATGCATTTGATTAAGTCATATAGCTGAGGCAAAGCAAGTATAGGTCCCTTTATAGAGATTTCTGTTGGTTTGTCTATTTTCTTGGTCATATTGTCTCTTTAATACATGTGATCTATCTGTGGCTTTTGAAGATATGCTCAAAAGTAATGAGTAAAAGAGAGGTTAATGTTTTTCTACAAAGGGAAGAAAAATGTGTTGTCAGCTCTCATATTTCCAGCGATTTCCATATAGCTCTGTCATCTGATAATCTACAAAATAGGACATAAAATTTCCAGTATATGCAATAGTTTCTAATGTAAAGTCTTTGAAAAGGTATTGTCAAAAAAAAAAAAAAAAAAAATTAACCCCAGGAATATGCTCATTGGCTGCTTTGAAAGGCAAAAACAAACTGCCCCCCCCAAAAAAAAAACCAGATAACATTTTGTTTGTAGCTTTAGATCTTTGTATGTGAAGAACAATATGACTAATATTTACCAAGACAGTTCTGACTTTTAATATTCTTACCCCTTGTCCCATAAGTGCACATTAAATGTTAAGTTTTGTATGCCAAGTTTTGGCCTGAACATTGTCTCTTTCAGTATAATTATGGCTGAGGCCACAAGATATTTTCTTGTCTCACAAAGCTCACTTTATGCATATCACTAAATGGGTTTATAATCAAGCTCTTTCCTGGTCAGATACTCATAAGATACTTAAAAGGGCTTTTCGCCATCTTAGTTTCTCTTTTTTATGTTGAGTCTAGCATACACAACAAACAGGCAGATGAACAGATTTCTCTCATTTTAGTTTTCCCAAAAGCTGGCAACAGTAAGAAAGACAAAAAAAAAAAAAAAAAAAAATCAGAAGCTGGTATTTTTCTCATCTCCTGTGAATGAGATAGGAAAATGTGTATTAGGAAGCCATAAGGCTCATTAGTTGCAGGCAAGGAGGGTATTGTCTTGGTTCTGAAAAACTTCAGATTCCTTAGGTACCTCAGTGCTTAAGAAGGTAGAAGTGGAGCTGCCACAGCTTGCTCTACTTCCAGGGAATACCCCTCATCCCCATCCCTCTGTTCTCTAGTTCACTTTCTCTTTGTTGGTGAGCTGAAGAGGCTAGGCTGGGGCAGGCAAGAGAAGTTGCTCCATTTTGGGGTACAACCCTCCCTTCAGGTTCCAATTCACAGCTACTGTGTATGTTTTGGACAATTATCTGGGAGTTGGAGACTTTTCCTTTTCCTTTTCTATTTCCTAGAACACTGAGAGCTCTGACTTTACGACATCCAGTCTGCCAAGTGTAACAAAGGCAGGAAATATCTGACATGTGAAGAAAGAGCTGCTACATCACAGGCCTACAACAAAATGGATGAAAGAGTAATACAATAACAAGTGTCATATAAGATTAAACCCACCTCTCCTTACATGATCTCACTTCACTGCTATCTGTAGGCTCATAAAGGCTGAATCATAAACATGGAGAAAGACTCCACAGTTCAAGTCGAATTGCACTGTCTCTATAAAAACTGTAAGTATTTAAATTTCAGGCAATGGAACCCATATTAGCACAAGATAATTGCTAATAGTTTTTCCCATTTGACATTATTTTTATCGAGTGAAATCTAGTTATTGCATCTTCCCTTGCTCACATCTCTACTCATCATGTGTTTGACACACGGTCACTTTAACAGAGTCGTGTGAGGTACATTCCCTTTCTTCTCAAAGGCTGTCAGCCTTCATCCATGTCAAGGTGCACATTGCCTGCTTCAGTAATATGAAAATCTACTCAGGCATAGTGATGCACTGTGGTCATACTCCATCATACTCTATTATGCCAGTGTATTACTTAATCATTGTCAGCCAGGTCCACCCATTTTTGCTCTTGTCCAATCACCTTCACACTTATAAATATAGCAGATGCAAAGATGCCATTAATGACAGTCAATTCTTTCTTAGACGTACAGATGGTTTAGTTATTTTTATTCATGAAGAAATCTTAAATTTCCATCATAAAATAATCTTCAAATTATTTCTTACTTCTTCATCAATTTAATATTTTTTAATTAATTCAGGTGATAGACCCAGTTTTTGACTTAAGCATTGTTTTAAAACGATCTCCCTCCTTATCAGAAATAAGAAATTGCCTCTAAAAGACATGCTGTATGTTCATACTTCCAAAATAAGGCTAGTAGCCCATGTTTACACAACTAGGTACATAACAAAATTATAGAGATGGTTTAAATTTTTTCTAACGTGCATTCATCATTTAATGTGTGGTTCTCAGAATTCTAAATAATTTACATGTTTAACTCACCCTTAGAGAGATGTGTTACTGTTATCTCTACTTTACAGGTAAGAAAACTGAGGTTCAGGGTGGTTAAGTTGACCTAAGTTAGAATTCTGTTAAATGTATCTAAGTTTGAACCTCAACAGTAACATTTACTTCCTGGGCAACTTTGGGGAAGCTCCTTAAACTCTCTGAGCTTTAACTTCCTCCTTTGTAAACTAAGGATAACAATACCCATCTGGAAATGCTGCTGTAAGAATAAAATTATATAATGTCTGCAATATATCTGGCACAAAATAAGTACTTAATAGTGATAAATACAATGGTCACAATAGTTACAGAGGAGTATAATGGGGGAGATATTTTATATGTGTGTATTTGTGCATTTATCTACCCCTTATCAATTGCCATCTTAACGACCATCCTTCCCACAACTAACTATGTTGACACTGTATAAATTTATCCTTTAAGTTTCAAATGAACCCATTTTTTAATATACTTTATAATCAGGTGGTAAGGTCCCTGCTCACTTCCAAGTATAACTTCCATAAAATTGTTTTCTATATAAAAAATAAAATCATACAAGTCTACAAGCAAAACCTGTTCCTCTTTCAAGGCTTATATTACCCACCTACACAATCTTTCCCTCTTTCTATTGAAGTTGTGTACTGATTGTCTGAGGCTGGGTTCTCTAGAAGAGCAAAACCAACGAAGCGTATACAGGTACACCTCATTTTATTGTGCTTTGCTCTTTATTGTGCTTCTCAGATATTGCATTTTTTACAAATTGAAGGTTTGTAGCAACCCTGCGTCAAGCAAGTCTATCGGCACCGTTTTTCCAAGAGCACGTGCTCACTTTGTGTCTCTGTGTCACTTGGTAATTCTTGCAGTATTTCAAACTTTTTCATTATTATTATATCTGTAGTGGTCATCTGTAATCAGTGATCTTTGATGTTCCTATTGTAATTGTTTTGGGACGCCACGAACCAAGCCCATATAAGATGGTGAACTTAACAAAGGTTGTGCGTTCTAACTGCTCCACCGACTGGTCATTCCCCTGTCTCTCTCCCTCTCCTCAGGCTTCCTTATTCCCTGAGACATGACAATATTGAAATTAGGCCAATTAATAACCTTGCAATGGCCTCTTAGTGTTTAAGTGAAAGGAAGAGTTGCACATCTCTCACTTTAAATCAAAAGCTAGAAATGATTAAGCTTAGTGAAAAGGCATATTGAAAGCCGAGATAGGCCAAAAGCTAGGCTTCTTGTGCTAAACAGTTAGCCAAGTTGTGAGTGCAAAGGAAAAGTTCTCGAAGGAAATTAAATGTGCCACTCCAGTGATCATATAAATGATAAGAAAGCGAAACAGCCTTATTGCTGATATGGAGAAAGTTTTATTGGTCTGGATAAAAGATCAAACCAACCACAGCATTCCCTTAAGCCAAAGCCTAATCTAAAGCAAGGCCCTAGCTCTCGTCAATTCTATGAAGGCTGAGAGAGATGAGGAAGCTGCAGAAGGAAAGCTTAAAGCTAGCAGAAGTTGGTTCATGAGGCTTAAGTCTTTCTTTTTATCATCTCCATAACATAAAAGTGCAAGGTGAAGCAGTAAGTGCCAATCTAGAAGCTGTAGCAGGTTATCCAGAAGATCTAGCTAAGATGATTGATGAAGGTGTCTACACTAAACAACAGATTTTCAGTGTAGACAAAACAGCCTTATATTGGAAGAAGATACCATCTAGGACTTTCATAGTCAGAGAGGAGGAGTCAATGCCTGGTTTCAAAGCTTCAAAGGACAGGCCAACTCTTTTGTTAGGGACTAATGCAGCTGATAACCTTAAGCTGAAGCAGTGCTCATTTACCATTTCAAAAACCCTAAATTCCTTAAGAATTGTGCTAAATCTACTCTGCCTGTGCTCTATAAACAGAACAACAAAGCCTGGATGACAGCACATCTGTTTACAACATGGTTTACTGAATATTTTAAGCCCACTGTTAAGACCTACTGCTCAGAAAATATCACTGCTCATTGACAATGTACCTGGTCACCCAAGAGCTGTGATGGAGATGTTCAAGGATATTAATACTGTTTTCAAGCCTGCTAACACAACATCCATTCTGCAGTCCAAGGGCATGGAGTAATTTCAACATTTAAGAAATACATTATGTAAGGCTATAGCTGCCATAGATAATTGTTCCTTTGATGGATCTGGACAAAGCAAATTAAAAACCTTCTCAAAAGGATTTGCAATTCTAGATGCCATTGAGAACATTTGTGATTCATGGAAGGAGGTCAAAATATGAACATTAGCAAGAGTTTGAAAGAAGTTGATTTCAACTCTCATGGATAACTTTGAGGGGTTCAAGACTTCAGTGGAGGAAGTAACTGCAGATGTGGTATAAATAGGAAGAGAACCAAAATTAGAAATGGAGCCTGAAGATGTGACTGAATTATTACAATCTCATGATAAAACTTTAGCGAATGAGGAGTTGCTTCTTATGGATGAGCAAAGAAAATGGTTTCTTGAGATGGAAACTACTCTTGGTGAAGAAGCTTTGAATATTGTTGAAATGACAACAAAGGATTTAGACTATTACATAAACTTAGTTGATAAAGCAGCATAGGGGTTTGAGAGGATTGACTCTAATTTTGAAAGAAGTTCTACTGTGGATAAAATGCTGTCAAAGAGCATTATGTGCTACGGAGAAAACTTTCATGAAAGAAAGAGCCAATCAGTGTGGCAAACTTCATTGCTGTCTTATTTTAAGAAATTTCCACAGCTAGTTCAATGTTTAGCTACCACCACCCTTATCAGTTAGCAGCCATCAACATCGAGGCAAGACCCTCCACCAGCAAAAAGATCATGACTCACTGAAGGCTAAGATGATGGTTAACATTTTGTAGCAATGAAGTATTTTTTAATTAAAGTATGTACTTTATTTTAAGACATGATGCTATTGCACAGTTAATAGACTATAGTATGGTGTAAACATAAATTCTGCATGCACTGGGAAACCAAAAAATTCATGTAACTTGCTGCAACTTGCTTTATTGCAATATTCGCTTTATTGTGTGGTCTAGAACCAAACCCACAACATCTCCAAGGTATGCCTATGTGTGTGTATACATACATACATACATATATACACACATATATACATATATACACATACATACATATATATGTATGTATGTGTATATATAGATGTATGTATGTGTATATATAGAGAGAAAGACACAGAGAGAGAGATTTATTTCAAGACAATGGTTCACACAGTTAAGCAGGTTGGCAAGTCCCAAATCCACAGGTCAGACATCAGGTTGGAGTCTTCTCCTGACTCACATGGTTGCAGGGGCTGCCAAATCCCAAATTGGCAGGTCAGAAAGTAGGCTGTTGGCTCATGTCCCAAGAACCAGAGGTCAGAGGATGATGACAAGTCGGGTGCAGAATCCAGAGAGAGCAAGCCTTGCCAAAACATCCATATATATTGTATGCAAACCATATCCCCAGCGAAACTCCCCTTTCCAGAACATCCATATATATTGGATGCAGGCCACATCCCCAGGAAACTCTCCTTTCAGTTGATTGGCTGCTCACATCAGATCCCAAAATGGAGGATGATTACATAATATCTCCAAATCACTGAGAATCTTGGCCTTGCCAAATTGACACATACCCTTAATCATCACACTAATCTTCTAGTTATTCATTTTTATTTTTATGATAACTGGCTTAATTTCTTCTTCATCATCCCCTCTCATTATTCTAGGGGTACGGTGCACTGAAGTACTTAATATGGCCCTTCTAGCCATACTTTTTATGACTTCCACACAATGATTGGGTGTGACTATACACATAAGATGCTTGTGGTTCACCAAGGGGATTGTACAGCTTGCTAATAATGCAGATAAGGTTCATGGCACTCTTGTAGGGTGGGACCATGCAAATAAAGTGTATGGAACTCTAACAAGAGGATTGGTCAGTTTTGCCATCCTGCTAGTTTAAAATGAGCCACTCCAGAGACTTATGGGGGGACTTCACTACAAAGAAAAAAGAGCTAGGAGTGGAGTGCATCCTTTGGACACAAGGTCCCTGCACTGAGAACTTCCTAGACCCAGGAAACAGAGAGAGAGCTGTAACACCGGAGATAGAGCGAGACAGTGAGAAGCGGCGGCATAGAAAAGGCGGCAGCAAAACCAGGAGACCAGCTCGAGGCAGTGCAGTGGGTTTCAGAGCCTACAAAGCAAGGCGGTTACAGTGGGTGTGGCAACCCACTGAGCGAGAGAGCTAAGAACCTTCAGGCAAGAGGCTTTCTGCTGGAGTAGGGTGCCTCCGGGCATTTATCAGAAGAGCTAAAGAGCTTTGTGACACTTGCCTGAGCAAGGCAGAGGCCAGTCTGAGGGGCTGAGAGGCTGAGGGCCAGAGAGAGTCCTGCCTGCAGGCATGGCTGAAAAGAAGCTGTCCTGATTGAAGAACTGTATCCCGAATTATGATCTGTTACTTCCATGATAAATCCCATAACTGTAAGTATGGTTTGTGAGTTTTGTGTGGCCATTGCAACGAATTATTGAATACAGCAAAGAAGTAGAGATTGCCATGGGAGGGACAGCTGGTGTCAGAACTGGTAAAATGATGGGAGAGAGGCGGCCTGTCTGGCATCTGCTTCATAGCAATCAGCCTAGGGCTGTTAATGTTGATGGTGATTATCTCTTCTCCTTGTGAAGTTAAATGAAGATGTCTGACACTCCCTCCACCAGGTCATTTTTACAAGGGGACTTGAATTTTCTAAAGCCTCAACTTTTAGCTCTTTTGTCTATTTATCTTTAATGACATTCTCATCCACTTTACCTCATTCAAAAAGTGTCACATCCTGATTCTGTGCCTAAAATCAATAATTTTGGTATTCTTCTTCTACTCACAGACCATAGTTTCTAATCATAAGTCAAAGTTATTAAATATCATTATAGTCTTAAATTTATTTTGGCCTCCTGTTACACTGAATCACTCATCCTTCATTTGGCTTTATTTCATTTTATGTTCATCATAGATTCATGGTCTATCAACACTGTTACTCTCTTGGAAACACTCTTAACTCTCTGATACTTGTGTTTCAGACCCACAGCTGCATCTAACAGCCCCCAATTGAATACTGGTGGAGAAATCACAACTGGACAGACTGTTTTCACTATAAATTCTTGACCGCCATCCACAAATAAATCCTCAAAGCTGCCAAATCACCTTACTATGTTTTTTCTAGACATCTGGCACTTTCATAGCCATTATCAACTATCTAGTATTTTTACTACTCTCTTCAAACTTTTAAGTTCTCTTCCACTCCATCTCAATACATTATTCTCATTACATAATTGTCAGAGAAAATAAAGTCATCATATTGGCTTCTTCTTTAACTCCCAGCCATCAGTCTCCAAGTTCGCCTGGATCTGCACCAATATTTTCATCTTTATTAAAAGGAACAAGTTTCCTTTTACTTCTCAATAACCACTTCTTCAATGTGTGATCAGTGTCTTTTTTCTTCCCCCCTTCTCAGGAATCTTGCTCCATCGATTGTAGACTTTCTTCACTCAATCTTCAATCTTTCCCATTATATGGAATATTTCCATCCCTATTCCGATGTGGTCTTGTTTCTCCCATCTCCATTTCCAAGCAAAAACCAAAACAACAAAAAATAAAAAATAAACCCTCTTTAAACTCTGTGTCTTCTTTTCAGTCTTATTTCTACCAACCTTTCTAGTCAAATTCTTGAAATAATTATATATTATTTGTGTAACAGAGTCCCTTTGCTTCCTTAACCATCACTCATGCTCTGCTTTCGTTCCATATCTGCTTGCAATCCCTAACTCTACAGAAACACTCTTGATAAGGTCAACAGCTCCCTGGACTTTAATGTTCATTATATACATTTCAATCTTGGTCTCATTTGACCTTTGAAAAGCGTTTGACAGAGTTTCCTACCTTCACCTTAATAAAAAAAACTCTCTTTCCATTGCTTCCATACTCTTTGGCAGTTTCATTTTCTGTTTGCTCCTTCATCAGACTTCTGAATGTTGGTGATTCTTTGGCCTGAGCCCCGTTACTTTCTCGTTCTACATTATTTCCCTACGTGATCATATCCATCCTTAACTGTTGTTGTTTTGTGCTGTCGAGTCGATTCCAACTCATGGTGACCCTATAGGACAGAGTAGAACTGCCACATAGGGTTTTCCAAGGCTGTAAATCTTTACGGAAGCCAACTGACACAACCTTCTCCCATGGAGCAGCTGGTGGGTTGAACCACCGACTTTTGGGTTAGCATCCAAGCACTTAACCACTGTACCACCGGGATTCCATCCATCCTTAAGTAGTAACTGCAAGCTAGATGTCCAAAATAACAACAGGTTAAGGCTGAACTTGGACTTTCTATGGTTGAAGGGCAAGAATCAAAACCCAAAGGTGCTCCTGCAGAGAGATTCAAATACAGCAGAGGTGTGTTTTTAGAAGAGTTCCCTACAGTGGGTGATTTGCATTTTTCAAATATCTCCCTGAACATTAGATGTGATTTCGTATTTGAGTTCCCTAGATGAAAGCTCCAAATCTATTCTCCATGAAAAGATTCAAAAAATCCCCAAACAGCTGATAATGCTTCAAAGCCACTTAACATGAGGCCTCATCCTGGGTATAAAGGCATCTTATTATACTCAATAACAGAAAAGGACCTAGAAATCACCAAATACTCAGGGATTATCATAACCAACCAGCTTTCTGACTTGCAATTTTGGAAAAACTGCACAAAATCTTACAAATAAATTCAACAAATATATATGTATATATATATGTGCATATGTATGTATGTGTGTGTGTATACACACACACACAGTAGGAAGAAAATGAGAACAAAATAAACACATTTCAATGCCCCTTTAAAAATGTTTCCCTCTTCCAAATTCTTAATTTAATAAATATAATTTTCTTCAAACTAATGAATGCCTCATATAATTAGAAAAAAACAGTTAGCCTTGGAAAGAATTATATAACATTCAATAACTTTCATTTTCCAATAAAATAACATATTACTCAGGATTTTGTTTGCCATGTTGAATTTCAGAAGACTTCTACTCAAATAAAAGGAAAAGAGTAGTTTGGGTTCAACAAAATGTTTCTACTAAGTTAATTTTTTCTTTACATCAATTAAGTCACTATTCATCTTTTTGTTGAAGGAAGGGAAGCCACACCTGCTGTAAACAATTACTTTGCGCATAGTCCATATACGATGACTTGAAAGAAACATGCACTCAAAAATCAATAGTTCTCAGTTCCAATCTCAGTTCTCACTATCACTTGCCATTAAGCAAGTCTTAGGGATGCTAAGCAAAAGGTCCGCAGTTTGAATCCACCAGGAGCTGGCTCCTTGGAAACTCTATAGGACAGTTCTACTCTGTCCTACAGGGTTGCTAGGAGTTGGAATCGACTTGATGGCAGTGGGAAAGGTGGTAGCCACTTACTCTAAAGGGTCATAATATATTAAATTTTGCAGTGCCCCTTCAAGTTATCTGTTTTAATCCCTTCTCCAACATCCATAACAACCTAACTCAACTTGGGCACTTTCAGTGAAGATGTCTCTGCTTTACAAGAGGGAAAGTATTGATTGCCTACATTTATCTATTGGTCACTATGTACTGATAAGTTTGCTGAGAGATTTCACATAGGATATAATAATTCATTTTCTAAACAATCTTAATTTCACAAATAATAAATTTGAGGCCCAGGAAGTTTACCTTGCTCACCCAAAATCATTGTGCCGTTAGTAAGATGTTATGTTATGGCCTGATCCTGGGCCCATCTCCTTCTAAAGCAAACTTCTTTACACAATGACACATTGGTTTATTTCTTGTTTTTGTTTTTGGACATCTTGAATTGTTGAAGTTCATATTAGAATTAATTCAAATTTAATTTTATATAATCACCATCTATTGGCCTAATTCTTTGCTATGAAGCAAACTAACATATCTCTTGTCTTTTAGCTCATAGTAGTCAGTAGTAACAAAAACAGCTACCATTTTTAGAAGACTTATTTTGTATCAGGCACATCACAGTGCTCTTTAAAGTTTGGACTACCAATGTGCTTTATAGGATTTTCCATGGCTTATTTTTTGGAAGTAGATTGCCAGATCTTTCTTCCGAGATGTTTCTGCGTGGACTCAAACCTCTAACCTTTGGATTAGTAGACAAATGAGTTAACTGTTTGTACCTAAAGGCAGGAATCATGCCACATTCTTTTATCTTGCATACAATAAGTGTTTGCTAAATATTTGTTGAACAATCTTCATTTTTCTCTTGTCTTTTGAGCATCATTTGATTCTGTATTTACTGCATTAAAATCAGTTACATTTAAATAAAAATTTGCTCTACATCCAAACTGCTCTTATTCTTCTAGCTATCAATATAAGATAAAACACAATGCTAACTTGCAGATAGCCGTATAGGGAGAAACTCCTTTTTTCAAACTCTCTTCTCATCCTCTGTTTTAACTATATATTATACTTACTCCAAATCAACTAAATTTCTGAAGATATGAATGATTGCTTCAGTTTCTTCATTTCTGGAAATCTTAAAGTTCATGAGTAGAATATTAGATGATTATGCAGATAGACATGGATATAAAGCCCTCTAATATGTGCCCTAATCCTTTTCCAATTTCTTAATGCAGTCACTTCCCAGTACATTAGATTACTGAGAATTACTCCAGCATCCAGCCCTTACAGATTCATAACCTCAGGGCATTTTCCTGTACCATTTATAAAGGGTGAAAGTAATTAGGAGATAGAATTGATAAAATAGATGTTATCTCCCTGGTTAAATATTAGAGTTTTTCTAAGATGGCTGTGCTGTGAAGCAACCCAGGTGACATGTGTGGTACACAGCTGCAATGAATGATGAAACTGGCATCTCTGGCACCAGACCTGAATCCTGATAGGGTGCAGGTTTCCACAACTCTTCATGTATGCTTTTCTGTCCCTCCTTCTACAAATACATACACGCATTTCCCTTTGACAACATTAATCTTGGCAAAGAAATATAACTCTCATTTTATTTTCACAATTACTTCTTTAAAAGACAGTGCTTTCCACTTTAGGGGCACTTTTACAAAAATAATTTGTCATTCTAAGAGAAGAAGTAGACAGTTGTTACACATTAACCTTCCTTATTGTTGGAAAGCTAAAATATCCAAACCAGTGAAGCACTCTGGTGATATCTCCGCGTTTCAGCATGGAATCCAGGAAATATCAATGATTTATGTCTTGTCCTGTCTCACTTTATTGCAACAGATGTCATTATGACATATAATGGTACGGAATAAATTGTCTTGAAAGTGAAGTAACATATATTTCAGGAAATATACAGAAAATACAGCATTTGTTTTTAAAATTCAGAAGATGCACAAGTTAGAGGGTTTCATTGACATACAAAAGGATAATTTGAGGAGCATTTCTGGATTGATGGTGTATCTCCAATCCCAAATAAAAGGAAAAAGAATATTTGTAAGCATTATCAAAATCAGCTTTTTCAAAACTCTGACAATTAACTAAATCTTACAATAATACTTGAAGAGTTTGTTCAAGGAAAACAACTGAATCTCAGAAATAACAGAGCTTGGTGGCATTAAACTTGTCTTATTACCATTTCCCTCTCTCCAGTTTATGATAACCTTAAAAATCACCAGCATTGCAATCATGTTAGCTGTAAATACTAGCAGCATGGCAGCCTCTAAAGGGAACACAATGTATTTGGAATTCTCCAAAAAGTGTCCTCCCAGAATTATTTTTTGGCATACCTGGCAACTCCCTGGGAAAGCTCCATTCACAAATTTGTTCATTTGATCTGACTCAGAGTCTACTCATTGAGAAAAGCTTTATTCCCAGGATGATGGCCAAAAAAAAAAAAATCAGAGGCAACTGCTCAACATTTCAGAATCCTGAGGTGAGGTAGTGAAACCAGTTAGAATAACAAGGGATTAACCAAAAAACTTAAAATGGATATCTAAGGAATAAAAAGTCCATAGGGGGTTTTGACAGCTCTAACATATTCTAGAGATCTACAAGTCCACACATGTAAAGGGCTGTGTCCAGGTCAGAAAAAGACCTCGGAAGATCTAATCTCTCATCTTCTGTTAACATTAAGGCTCTGCCCAAACAGAAGTGAAGGCTAAGGCAGAGTTGTAAATGATCAGTGTTTAAAGTGTGCCCAAATACGTACACTGAGCCTTTATCAAAAGCCATGAGACTTATTGATCCAAAGCTTTACAAGGAGTCTCTGTCCAATTATTATATGACTATTAAGTTAGTCAAGCAGAGATATCAGTGGTCATAAGTGACAAACAGCACAGAAGTTACAGAATTAGTGTCAATTACTGTGTTCATTAGTGTCAAAAATAAAATTCATGATTGTGGAATTAGACTTTTCACTTAATAAACTTAGATCTCCCTAAGGTATTCGTAAGAACAACAATATGTGAAGAAATAATAATAAGCTAAAATACTAAACAACAACAAAGGTAATATTAGTTAAAAACAGATTTCTATATTTGGATAGTGCAGACTATCACAAGGATATACAAATGTTTTTATAATAATTTACATCAAGATGTTTGGAGTCACAGTATGGGGAGAGCAATTAGAGTCACATAAGAATGTATGTATAAATTTTTGTATGGGAAAAAATTTTAAAAAAGGTGTTTGGAGAAGCTGGCATCTTTTTGAGGAATGGAAGACTTCTGTCTTGAAGTAGGTCAAAGACTTTTTATCATTTTCAGCAAATTGATACATTTCATAATAATTAAAACCACTGGGGGGCAGAATTCCAAGTGAAATTAAAAGTTAAAGAACGTTGCAATCTCTTTTCAAAGTCCTGGAGTCCTAAACTGGAGAACAGGATGTGAGGCACAAGATATTCTTCTGCTCATCTCCAGTTCCTTCACTTCTTTCTGCAAAGAGATTTAAGAAATAAACATTTTTAAAAACTAAAATAAACAAATGAATAGTTTATGAAATATAATCCATGCATAAGGTAATTCCTATAAATTTATAGAGATTTTTAAAAAGTTAAATAATAACTAAAACAACTGATCCACCAGGCAAATGAAACCTCAATTACTAGGACGACACTTCTTCAACTATTTTTCATTAGTATACTTTATCAGCAAAATGATCTTAGAATATGTAAGTTAAATTTCCTTGTAACTTCTCATTTATTTCTTGGCTATATTTACTCCAAATCAGAACATAGGTAGGCACAGTGCTTATATCTAACATTGTTTGCTTCAAAATCACATGTATATACTAATTAAATTTTGTATATCTTTAGAAACAATCTTATAAACCAAGAAACCTGCTTTATGTATTAATAAAACTGTTTTCTATATAGTAATTGTCTTAGTTACCTAGAGCTGCTATAACAGAAATACCACAAGTGGATGGCTTTAACAAAGAGAAATTTATTCTCTGGCAGTCTAGGAGGCTAGAAGTCAGAATTCAGGGTGCCAGTTCCAGGGAAAGGCTTTCTCTCTCTGTAGGCTCTGGGGGAAGGTCCTTGTCATCAATCTTCCCCAGGCGAGGAGATTCTCAGCACAGGGACCCAGGGTCTATTCTCTGACGAGGGCTATTCTCCCGGCTCTTGTTTCTTGGTGGAATGAGGTCTCCATGTCTCTCTACTTGCTTCTCTCTTTTATATCTCACAAGAGATAGGCTTAAAACACAATCTAATCTTGTAGATTGAGCCTTGTCTCACTAATATAACTGCTGCTAATCCCACCTCATTAACATCACAGAGGTAGGATTTACAATACTTAGGAAAATCACATCAGATGACAAAATGGTGGACAATCACACAATACTGGGAATCATGACCTGGCCAAATTGATACACACATTTTTGAGGGACACAATTCAATCCACAACAGTAATAAAATTGTATCATTTACCAAATAAGATCCCTACTAATTAGCATGAGATAAAGGTCTTGATGATTTTCTGGTCTTTACAGTTACATCTCCTAAAGCTCAACCCCCATCTTCAGCCCACATACCTTAAATTCCTACCAATTGAAACAATAACATTTAATTTTTATTTTTTTTTTTTTTTTTTTTTTGCCCACTATAACACACTCCTGGCTCCAACTCTTCTGGTTCTGGAATGGTCTTCCTTCCCACAAAATGTTAGGTTACTCCTTACTCATTATTCAGGAATCACTTAAATGCTACCTACCAGAAGAATGCTTTGACCTTTCTCAGTGAAAAAAAAAAAAGAAATATTTCCTGTCTGGGCCAATACCAGCTGAATGTACCTTTAGAACACATCACATTATTGAGCTTATTTATATCTCCACCTTCATGGTTAAATAGAGAAAAAAAGGATAACATTTTACTTTGTTTTCCAACCTACCCTCATGTCTAGCTCATATTAGATATCAATGAACCTTTTGCTGAATGAATTAAGAATGAACAAATTGAAACAAACAAATGTATAAATGTGCCCTATGTTCTGTCCAAATTGAAACATACATAAGCTAGGTTACTTTAGAGAATAATTCAGTAAAGGAAATGAGTTTTTAGTGTCCTTTCTACCCTTAAAGCATCAGCTACAAAAGTGGAAAATGATATCTGTAGAAATATGTTCTACTTACACAAAATTTTAAAATCAATCAATCAATAAATCACTTCTGTGTTGTGTTGCATTTTATTTGCCCTGGCCTGAGAATAACAGTAACTGGGATGTGTGTGTGTGTGTGTTTACATTTATAAACGGTAATTCCAAAGGGAAATGATCAAATTCTTTGACTATTCCAATTTAATCTGAATTTAGGCTGAAGAGTGGAGGAAGTATTATATTTAGAAGAAGGAAACTTCAATTCTCATGCCAACTATTTCTGCAATGAAGGAAACATTTTCTTCCATAAATATACATATCAAACTTGTCCATATATATGGCATTTCCAGGTTGTCTCCCTATAGGAATCTGGAGAATGTAGAATGCTTATGCTTCCTTACCCCTCAATTTCAGAAATTTCTTTTTAGAGATCTTCTAAAAACAAAGTTTTGTAACTAATAGGAAAAATTACAAAATACTAGTGAAATGGACATGTCAGAATATGGTGTGTTATATGAGAATGGAGGGATTATCCCAATAGTTAAGGAACTGACCACATGACCAATCGTCACTCTCCCAAAGTTCAAAGCTTCAAAATTAAAGGCTTAATTATTTTAAGACTTTAATTTGCTTACAGAGACTTAGAATTTAAGTGCATTGTAAGAACATTTTCTCTCCTTGAAAGCTAACTCGCTGGTAAGTCATAAAATAAACTGGATTTTAAAAACTGCTACAAACTTGATTTTGAGTTTTCTGTTAAAAGACTTTCTGGAAGTTTCTCAGGAAAATACCTTTTTAATGAATCAAGTTCAACTCACACTTTCACACCTAGACAGACAAAATCAGAAGGCTCAATTTTTAATTAAGCAGGTTCAGACTCTCTATACTTCTAGTCTCCCTGTCATATTTTGTGGTCTTTTACTTAATATGTGGGCCAGAAAATGATATTGGAAAATCTTAAAGGTCAGAAGGCAATGTTTCTAAAATTAGAAATAGCACTTATTTTTTCTATTTAGAGGAGCAAAAGGATGTCTATAGGCATAAAGTTATGTGGTGTATGTGGAACAGAACTGTCTCTTGGCAAAGACAATTCTATTCAACATAATGTATTAAACTCCTACTATTTTCCATGCATTAGGTTTAGAATAGTAAACAAATTGGACAAATAATCTTTGTCCTCACAGAACTGATATTCTAAATATAATATAAGAGTGAAACAAACAATAAATGAATGAATTTGTAAAATATATGGCATAGTACATGGTATTAATCATATGGAGAAAAATAAAGCTAGAGACATGGATAGTAAACAGGGAGGAGAGATGCACTTTTAAACAGAGATGTCATGGAAGATTTCAGAGAGAAGATACTACCTTACTATCAGCTAAGTATTATCTTAGTTTTCGGGGGAGGGGAATTCCAAACAGAGTAACAGCAAGTGCAAAGACCCTGAGATTAGAGTTTGCCTAGTATTTTGGGAGAACTACAGGAAGCAGAATAAAGTAAGTTATAGTGTCACAAATACAAATTCAGAAAAAGTGAGAATGTGTGTTTAACAATTTGAGAGATTCATGAGACATATCTTTGGCCCTAAAGTACTAAAATAAAAACATCTTAATCTACAGATTCGACAATGTATTTAATCAGCAAAGATTCACTGTGTATCCGCAATGAGTATGGGTTATGGAGTTGGAAGATATGTGATTAAGCACTTAAAAATAATATTGGAGTCCGGGGGAAATATTAAATAGACAATAGATAAGTGGTATCTTGGGTGAACGGTGAGACAGTACACAGTACAGGAGAAACTAGCACAACTTGTACAAGGAAAGGTCATGGAAGCCCCATAGAGACATCCAAACTCCCTGAGGGACTGAATTGCTGGGCGGAGGGCTCTGGGGACCATGGTCTCGGGGAACATCTAGCTCAATTGGCATGACACAGCTTATAAAGACAGTGCTCTACATTCTACTTTGGTGAGTAGTGTCTGGGGTCTTAAAAGCCTGTGAGTGGCCATCTAAGATACTCCACTGGTCTCATCCCTTTGGGAGCAAGGGAGAATGAAGAGAACAGGATACAAGGAAAAGATTAGTCCAAAGGACTAATTGTCCACAGCTACCAAGGCCTCCACCGGACTGAGTCCAGTACAGCTAGATGGTGCCCGGCTACCACCACTGACTGCTCTGACTAGGATCACAACAGAGGGTTCTGGACAGAACTAGAGAAGGATGTAGAGCATAATTCTAACCCACAAAAAAAAAGACCAGATTTACTGGCCTAAAGGAGACTGGAGAAACCCTGAGAGTATGGCCCCCAAACACCCTTTTAGCTCAGTGGTGAAGTTACCTCCGAGGTTCACTGTTCAGCCTGGGAGTGGACAGCCCCATAAAACCAAAGAAGACTAATGAGGTACAGGAGTCCAGTGATAAGGGCCAGAAAGCAGAAGGGAACAAGGAAGCTGGTGATAGGGAACCCAAGGTTGAATAAGGATATTGTTGATGTGTTATGAGATTGTTAAAACTGTTGTCCTAGGGCAACATTTGTAGTAACTGTTAAATGAGAAACTATTTTGTTCTGTAATCCTTCATCTTAAGTGAGAATAACAGCACAATTGGAAGAGCGTAGTCAATGTCACTGAACTGTGCTTGTAGAAATTTTTGAAATGGTGTATCTTTGGCTATGTGTATTTTCACCAAAAAAAAAAAGGTTGAGAAGTTAGAGGGTTGATATGTTGTGGGGTTGTTAACCAATGTCATAAAACAACATGTGTACTTCTGTTTCATGAGAAACTATTTGTTCTGTAAGCCTTCACCTGAAGTACAATAAAAAATAATAATAATAATAATATTGGAGTTCCAGACCCAATTACATTACCAATTACCTCTGTGACCTGGGACAAGTTAAATAAACTCAGAGTGTCCTCAATCATAAAATATGGTGTATGTACTCTAAGATTTCTTCCATCTAATATATTATATGAATTGGAAATTCTGAATATCTATTAACCATCTAATCTCGAACAGTTAGTGTGGCTATGCAGTGAGTAAGATATTGACATATAAGGTATAATCCCATATATTTAGGAAATTGTCTTGGAGAAGAGGGTAGGGGTGGAGAAAGGGGAGACACCATAGAAAGTGGCTTCCCGAGAGCTTGCAACAAGGGATTTAGGGGTTCAGAACAAGGAAAGATCACTTAATGCCTAGTGTACCCAATACCACTTCATAGAAAAAATAATATTTAACCTTGAGAAAGGGATGACTTTGGTATAAGTACAAACTTGTGGGGAAATAATCTGTGGCAGTAAGAATAGCACGACCAAGGCCACAACAGGACAGTAAAGGTTTCAGGGGTGGTGGAGTCCTGAGGTTGTAATAAGGTCAAAAACATGCTCAGTTTAAAGAAGAGCTTGTACTTAAGAAGAAATAATTTGGACTTAGAGTCCAGTAAATTAAGAATGGCCTTTGGAAGTTTTTGAGTTGGAAAATGCCATGGAGATAGAATTTGGAAAGAGAAATCTTTGAAAACAGAGGTACCAAACAACAAACCATCACAACAGTAAAAGCATGAGGTCATTAAAGTCATACATTTGATATATAATACAAATTCTGAAACAAGAATTAATATTGCATTCAACTGACAGTGAGGAAGTGTAAGAGTATGATATTACCATGTTTTTTAGTCTAATGACTAAAAGAATAAGACAAACAGTCATCTTTAGAATACAAGTTAGTTTGGTTTTGAACAAAAGGAGGTTTGATGGGAATAAAACTGGCCTTAAATAAAAATTAGATTATAATGTTATAAAACAACAGATAATTTTTATGACAACCTACTATTCCCTCTGTTTGGTATTTGGCTAATCCTATACTAGCTTCAATATTTTTTTTAAAAAAAAGAAGAGACAATGAGGTTTGTATAATTACATGCCTTGCTTATGGTTACTCTCAAGTTAAGTGGTAAAACTGGGATTCTGCCTGACTTAAAAGGTTACCCTCTTCAATGAGGCTACGACAGATAAAAATAAAATTCAAACAAATATGTTTACGGAAAATTCACCAGAGTGCTGAATGTGATGAATCCAGAATTAAATGGTAGGTTTAGAAAATTAGTGGTATTAAATCAAGGAAGTGGGCCTGATCTACCATTTAAAAGAAAAGAATGTTGGGCAGCAATTAAAAGGAAGGAAGTTGTCTGGTACAGTTAGGATCAGCTGAATGAAGACTTGCAGATGGCAGAGGGAGCGTTGACTGGAAGTAGAAAAAACTGCAGAGCCAAACTTTGCAAAAACGATGAAGTCATCTGGTCAAAATTTGGGAAGGCCCTGATCAGACCTGTCCTAAAAGGTGATATTCTATTTGCTTAGAGACTTGAAGACCTTGGATATGACCATGAGGACATAGTTGTAAGGAAAATTTTAATAACCAATTTTATATTGTTCCAAGTTTAAGTTTGCAAAATTACATTTTAAATAATAATTCTTTAAAATTTATGAAAATTTCGTAAGTAAAGATAAATCTATTTTCGGAACTTCCTGTTCTGCTTCACTAATCTTTAATTTTTACTTTTGCAGTAGTCTTATGAAGTTTTAATTATTTTTCTAAAAGAAAATTACCATGATGTTTCATCTGACTATATAGTAACACATGGTGATCGTAAAAATAAATCATAGAATAAAAAAAAAGCTTAGGAAAAAAGTAAAAACCACCCAAAATCACATCAGAGAGAATTGCTGTTAATATTTCAAAACAAAAGTTTACAGATTTTTTTCTATACACATAGATAAACAACTTAATTTCCAACGAATGCAGGAGAGGCAAGCTACATCTAAGTATAATCAATTTTCCAAGGATTTGTATGAACCTAAATTTTTAATATATTTTATTTAAATTGTTTATGTTACTGTTTGAAGCTGTAACTGACTTGCTGATTGCACTAAGTGCCTTGATTCTGTTTTAAAAAAAATAAGAATAAGCTATTTTGCACTTTGTTGTTAGTTGCCATCAAGCTGGCTCCTACTCATGGTGACCCCATGTACAATAGAAGGAAAGGTGGCCCAGTCCTGTGCCATCTTCACGATCCTTGGCATAATTAAGTCCATTGTTTTGGCCATTGTGTAGTACCTTCCAACCTAGAGGACTCATCTTCCAGCACTAGGTCAGAAATACACTATTGCGATCCATAGGGTTTCCACTGGTTACTTTTTGAAAGTAGATCACCAGGTTTTTCTTTCTAGTCTGTCTTAGTCCGGAAGCTCCACTGAAAACTGTCCACCATGGGTGAGTGTACTGGTGTTTGAAATACCAGTGGCATAGCTTCCAACATCATAGCAACATGCAAGCCACCACAGTACGTCAAAGTGACAGATGGATGGTGATTTGTATTTTAGGACTTATTATATATCATAGACCCTTTGCCATGGAGCTGTTGTCTTAAACAGGATGCTCAAAATATAAGTAGAAAAATCAAGTATGTGTTGTTCTGGGATACCAGCGGTTGTATAAGAACTTCAATTATATGCATAATTTATCACTTAATCTCAATGAATCTATTCAATGTAGAGTATAAGGATTGTGGCAACTGCCCTAGAAACGGCTAAGGTGGGAAAATCCTACCTTCTTTATTAACTGCGTGATAAAGATCAATATGAATCCAATTCCCTCCTAAAAGTGGATCCAGACTTTACTTTCCCACTGCTCCTTTCCTTGTCGCTAGCCACTTGTTGTGATTCTTCCTCTCTCTTACCCTAACAACCCAGGGTTAGGTCAGATTTCATCCCTGGCCACCCTGAGCCAGGTCAAAACATCCCTGGCCACCTGGGGCCATGTCATTGGGTACCAGCAGTACGCTCAGGAGGCCACACAGCTCCCTACACATCAGGCCAGCTCACCGCCCCCCGCCCCCCCATCTATCCCCCTGGGGCTAAAACAACAAGCTAGAAGGACTCAGTCCTTCTTCATTGACAGCCTTTCTGTCCCCAGGCACCCAGAGCTGTGGCTTTCCAAATCAACTGCCTGTAAGTCTTTGTCTGAATTAGCCACCCCAAGCTAAGTCAGAGTCTCATTGCCTCTCTGGGTTCATTAATTCTCTAGAAAAGCTCACAAAATCATGGAGACTATTGCCAACCCTTACCGATACCCGTTGATTATAACCAGAAAGGATATAAGTGAAGAGATGCATCATGCAAGGTATAGGAAAGGTCCCGGCATGAGACTTCCACTGTCCCCAGGGATATGTCACCCACACACATGCATGGATGTTCTCCCAATATAGGAACCCCGAAAAGAAAGCTCCAAGTGCAGGTCACTTATAATAGTAATTGGGGTCTCAATGTATATGCATGACTGAGGCCTTAATGCATACTCATAACCAATCCAATCAATGAATGTGCATGATTGATTGTATCATGCCCCCCTCTCCTCTTGAAGTTATTTGCCAGGTATAGTCTTTGGGCTTCTTCCTCATTTGTACACATTTAAATGTTGCCTGGTTGTTTTAGAAAAACAAAGACATCTCGATAGCTCCAGGTCTGTTTTCCAGAAACGAGACAAAGGCCAAACCAAGTTCGTATCTCACACAGGAATATATCATGTTCTTGTTGTTGTTGTTGTTAGGTGCAGTTCAGTGGGTTCTGCCTCATAGTGAACCCATCTACAGCACAACAAAACACTGCCAGGTCCTGTGCCATCCTCACACTTGTTGTTATGCTTGAGCCCACTGTTGCAGCCACTGTGTCAATCCATCTTGTTGAAGGTCTTCCTTTTTTTCACTGACTCTTTACTTTACCAAGCTTGATGTCCTTCTCCGGGGACTGATCCCTCCTGAAAACATGTCCAAAGTATGTGAGACGTAATCTCCCCATCCTTGCTTCCAAGAAGCGTTCTGGTTGTACTTCTTCCAAGACAGATTTGTTCGTTCTTTTGGCAGTCCATGGTATATTTCATATTCTTTGCCAACACCACCATTCAAAGGCGGCAGTTCTTTTTCAGTCTTCCTTATTCATGGTGCAGCTATGGCATGCATATGAGGTGACTGAAAACACCTTAGTCTTCAAGGTAACATCTTTGCTTTTTAACACTTTAAAGAGGTCTTTTGCAACAGATTTGCCTAGTGCAATGTGTCTTTTGATTTCTTGACTGCTGCTTCTGTGGGTGTTGACTGTGGATCCGAGTAAAATGCAATCCTTGACAGCTTCAATCTTTTCTCCATTTATCATGTTGTTGCTTATTGGTCCAGTCGTGAGAATTTTTGTTTTCTTTATGTTGAAGTGTAAACCATACTGAAGGTTGTAGTCTTCGATCTTCATCATTAAGTGCTTCAAGTCCTCTTCACTTTCAGCAAACAAAGTTGTGTCATCTGCATAATGCAGGCTATTAACGAGTATTCCTCCAATCCTGATGCCCCATTCTTCTTCATATAGTCCAGCTTCTCGGATTATTTGCTCAGTATACAGATTGAATAGGTATGGTGAAAAGATACAACCCCAATGTGCACCTTTCCTGACTTTAAACCAGGCAGTACCCCCTTGTTTTGTTTGAATGACTGCCTCTTGACTATGTACAGTTCCTCATGAGCACAATTAAATGTTCTGGAATTCCCATTCTTCACAATATTATCTATAATTTGTTATGATGCACAGAGTCGAATGACTTTGCATAGTCAATAAAACACAGATAAACATCTTTCTGGTATTCTCTGCTTTCAGCCAGGATCCATCTCACATCAGTAATGATATCCCTTGTTCCACATTCTCTTCTGAATCCGACTTGAATTTCTTCTGGCAGTTCCCTGTTGGTATACTACTGCAGCCGCTTTTGAATTATCTTCAGTAAAATTTCACTTGTGTGTGATATTAATGATATTGTTCAATAATTTCCACAATTGTTTGGATCACCTTTCTTGGGAATAGACATAAATATGAATCTCTTCCAGTCAGTTGGCCAGGTAGCTGTCTTCCACATTTCTTGACATAGATGAGTGAGCACTTCCATCGCTGCATCCATTTGTTGAAACATTTCAGTTGGTATTCTGTCAATTCCTGGAGCCTTGTTTTTCACCAGTGCCTTCAGTGCCACTTGGATCTCTTCCATCAGTACCATCCTTTCCTGATTTTCATTGATTGAACTGTGTCCCTCCAAAATATCTGTCAACTTGGCTAGGTCATGATTCCCAGTACTGTATGATTGTCTACCATTTTATAATCTGATGTAATTTCCCTATGTGTTGTATATTCCATCACTAAGATGTAATAAGATGGATTAGTAGCAGTAATACTGATGAAGTCTACAAGATTAGATAGTGTCTTAAGCTAATCTCTTTTGAGATATAAAAGAGAGAAGTGGGCAGAGAGACATGGGGACCTCATACCACCAAGAAAGCAGTGCGGGGAGCAGAGGGTGTCCTTTGGACCTGAGGTTCCTGAACTGAGATGCTTCCAGACCAAGGGAAGACTGATGAGGAGGACCTTCCTCCAGAGTAGACGGAAAAAGCCTTCCCCTGAAGCCTGCGCCCTGAATTTGAACTTCTAGCCTACTGGACTATGAGAGAATAAACTTCTCTTTGTAAAAGCCATCCACTTGTGGTATTTCTGTTACAACAGCACTAGATTACTAAGACACTGATCATATGCTACCTCCTGAAATGGTTGAATGTTGACCAATTCTTTTTGGTATAGTTATTCTGTGTATTCCTTCCATCTTCTTTTGATGTTGCCTGAGTCATTTAATGTTTTCCCTGTGGAATCCTTCACTATTGCAACTCGAGCCTTGAATTTCTTCTTCAGTTCTTTCAGCCTGAGAAATGCTGAGTGTGTTCTTCTCTTTTGATTTTCTGTCTTCAGGTCTTTGCACATGTCATTATAATACTTTACTTTGTCTTCTCAAGCCGCCCCTTGAAATCTTCTGTTCAGCTCTTTTACTTCATCATTTCTTCCTTTTGCTTCAGCTATCTACTTTCAAGAGCAACTTTCAGAGTTGCTTCTGACATCCATTTTAGTCCTTTCTTTCTTTTTGCATTTTTAGTAACTTTTTGCTCTCTTCATGTATGATGTCCTTGATGTCATTCCACAACTCGTCTGGTCTTAGGTCATTAGTGTTCAAGGTGTCAAATCTGTTCTTGAGATGGTCTCTAAATTCAGGTGGGATATCCTCAAGGTCATGCTTTGACTCTTGTGGACTTGTTCTAATTTTCTTCTGTTTCAACTTAAACTTGCATATGAGCAATTGATGACCTTGCTGGTATTTGAATACCGGTGGCATAGCTTCCAGCATCACAGCAATGCACAAGCCCCTATAGTACGACAAACTGACAGATGCCTGCGGAGAAAAAACATAACAACCAAAAAATTTATTTCTAGAAAACAGACCCATTGTTTCTTTCATTTTTTTTGTCCTAATGAAATAAGCTATATTGAAGATGCCTTGGCAAACCGAATTGGAGACATACCTGGCTTAAGTCTTGGTGAAAATTAGTCATTGATTCAGTTAATAAACATTATACAATCAAAATCTGACATATTTTAGGGGTAAAATAAATATTTGTTAAATGTTGGATGAGTGGAAGTGGAACTCATTCATTCATTTATTAGTCAACATTTATTGATCTAGTGCCATATATCATACACTGTGCTATTTTTGGCATATAGTGATTGTAAGACACCCCAAAATCCTAAACTGGCTTGCTAGGCTAGCTGAAAGAGGTTGACTCCAGGTCATGAGCAAGAACACTCCCTTCAAGCAAAATTCCTTGATGATTAAATTTCCAAGTGTCCTTTGATATATGGCATGTCCTTAATGATTCTTTTTTTTACAGCTGATTGACCCTTAAGAGCTGCACGTGCTCTGAGAAACCAACATTAAAGGAATTTACAATGACCCTCAGGAGACTACTCTGCCCCAACCCCACCAATATAACCTGCTTTCACTATCCCCTCTTCCAAGTGCCTTCCTGATACTTTTGGTTTGACACTGCTGATTCCAATTGTATCTATTCACAATAAATATATTCTATTACACTAATTTCTGGTGTTTCTCTGTGCCTTTAGATTTTTAACATGATGAACAAAATAACCCTTCCTTTCTAGGAGTTCACAACAGAGGGGGGGATAAGCAAATATAAATAGCTATAACCAATATGTAAGTGCTATAACAAAAGCATGCATAGAAGGCTTAAGTTTGCCTGGGTGGTAGGTGGAATGGCCACAGAGTTACACAGAGTGGTGATAGTTGAATTGATTCCTAAAGGATGACTAGAAATTTGCTATTATTCCCTATGCCATGTGAATTCTTATAATTGAATTAATGGTACTAACATTTTAATAATATCTAAGTGATATATATAAAGAGTGAGAGAACTATAAACCTTTGCCTATGTGTGTATTATTGACTCAATTGATCCCCAAATGCTGACTAACATGTGAGAGTATCCACCAAATATCACCAGTTTATTGTTATGGACAGATTTTACCTAGATTCAAAGAGTCCCAAGATGTTGCACTGTGTAGTTGCCTCTGTAATCTTAGTCAGGACAGACAGTTAATTGCTGAAAATTCAGCCAAAATATATTTAGCACCTACTATGGGATACAGCAGGAAGCCCTGGTGGTGCAGTGGTTAAGAGCTCAGCCGCTAACCAAAAGTTTGGCAGTTTGAATCCACCAGTCACTCCTTGGAAACCCTATGGTTTTCCACTAGCTGCTTGGTGGGAGAAAATGTGGCCATCTGCTTCCGTAAAGATTACAGCCTTGGAAACCCTATGGGGCAGTTCTACTCAGTCCTACAAGGTCACTCTGAGTCAGAATTAACTCTATGGCAATGGGTTTTTGAGGAACATAGACCATGCAAGTTGTTGGAGATACCACAATGCGCAAAACATAGTTTTTATTTTACAAGTGCCTCCAATCATTCCAGTAGTTTGTCTAAAAAAAATTAGGTGATCTCCAAGGTTATTTGCAGCCCTAATGTTTTACAATGTACACTTATGAATCTTGTTTTATTGAACTTGCTTATAATGGAAATGCATTTTTGGCCAGTAATAAAAAAGACTGACTAAAAATAACTCTAGATATATTGTCTTTGACTCTAGCTCTCTATCTGCAAAAACTTATTTTGATTATTTGGAATTTTTTTTTTTAATTCCAAGCGTGGTTGCTCAAATAACTTCATATACCAGAAACTGCATGATATATATAACCTTTCATACAGTTGAATGTTGCATTTTTCTTAGAAATGAATTCTATCTAGTCTGACGGTCTGTTTCTGAAACCTGTAAGCATAAAATTAAAATACCAAACACCTATGAAAATGGTTCTGTGAATTAGTGAAATTTATGTTATGCATTTGATGAGACTCTAAAAGGAACATTTCTTATGCATGTTTGAATATGTATCTTTTCTGTCATTTTTGATTTCTCAGTTAAAATGATATCAGAAAAGAATTTTGGATTGAAGAACCAGAGGAAAATGTTTTAAAGTCTACAGTAATACCCCGAAAAAAGAGGATATTTTAGAATTAAAATAATTATAAGAGAATTAGAAATTTACAGGAACACTAGAAATTAATTTTTATATTTTCATGGCCACCTAAATTTCTGATTACTAAAAACCAATTTACTAATTTTAAGCAATATTTAGTTTTTTTTTTTTTTCTTGGAATGGTATATCAAAACATTTAGATGTGAATTAATTACCTGTTTTTGGAAACATTATTTCAATACTGCAGTTCATTTTCTGTCAGTTAGAAGGAATGAATCAGTCACATCTAGGTCTTATTACCTCTATGTAGTATATAACAGAGTCATTAAATATTTAGGATTTCTTTTTGGTTTTAGTTTTGTTTTGCATCGGTGTATCTCTATGTAGATATTTTGAATTAGGGTTAAGTTAATAAAAAACATTTTAAAGTTCTTTTGTACACAGAAACTAAGAAATACAGATATCACCTATGTAGTAACTGATCTATAAACTATCTTAAAAAATATATGTAAGCATATATCACACTTTTATGTTTTTATGAGTATTTATTTGTATTTTCCAAAATGACCATAAAGCACTTTCATAAATAAAAAGTAATATACAGGGAAATTGATGTATGTATGGAAACAAGTTGTCGGTGATTCCAAATACATAGCCCAGTTCATAGTCTTCTTCACCTTTTAAGGCCAACAGCTCTTTGTTTCTCAACTCAGAATACCTTGTGATTGAAGTGGAGCAATGCTTTATCTTACACAAGAATAAAAATATAATAAAATATCCACCATCAACTGCAATTAGTCTTTAGAATGTATTTTTTTATTATCTCCACAAGGAAACTGAGGTTGACAACTTTTACTTGACCTATCCATGACATAAGCCAATAACCCTGGTGGTGTAGTGGTTTAAGAGTTCAGTTGCTAACCAAAAGGTCGGCAGTTTGAATCTAGCCGGTGCTCCTTAAAACCCTATGGGGCAGTTCTACTCTGTCTCATAGGATGGCTATGAGTCAGAGTCGACAGCAACACTTTTTTTTTTTTTTTAAGCCAATAAATGTGGGAGGCAGACTTAAACTTCTGTCTGTCTGATAATGAAGCCCCTACTCTCTCTTACAATGCTGCTTCCCAGGTAGAAACAGGCCATTTCATATGGAGGCACAACAGAAAAGAAAGGCAAAATGCTTTTCTTACTATAAAAAGCTAGTTTTTAACTACAAGCCCACCTCTGCCTAGAAAGGCGTTGCTGTCACAAACTCCAAGATGTTTGCTGACTGCAGGCAGCCTATTCAATTGGCACTGCCTCTGGAGATATTCTTTTTGCCTGGGTAACTTAGAGATCCATACACAGATCCCTAAGTGTGGCCAATAACACTTGTGCTTACATAAAAGGGAGGTGAAGAGGGTGGTGAACAAGAAAGGAGAGCAATGGAATAGACCTGACTTAGCGATTTCGGTTTCCACTTGATAGGAAAAACAACTAAACAAACAGACAAAAGAACATTTTTTTGTTTTCCTTTGTCACATTTTTCAAACAGCTAAATCAGGATTTGTCATATAACAGGACCAGTGGTCCAGAGAGGTAGTCAGCAGCCTGTCCCTATTAACCCAGTGACAAACATTCATAAAAGCAGAGGCTGAGAGACCTTCTGTCAGAGGCAGTTTTGAAAAGATTCTAGCATTGGCCAGACTTCTGGTTCCTTCCATGTCTAAGATTATATTTTCAAGAACTTTCATTTAGGGCAAGGAAGTAGTATGGGTAAGGAAAACACCCTTTGAATGTAAATACATTCCAATCCATGGATGTCCATTAACTCCCTGCCAAAATGTTCATTTTGTCATTAGCATTTTTGGTCTCTAAAATGAACTAAGTTTGAGTTGGGGAAAAACAATATATTTTTAAAATGCAACTTAAATGTTAAATTTCCTTTGGTTGATATGAAGTACTTTTTATTGGAATAAAATGACACTGAAGGCTTATCTAAAAATAAACTGTGTGACAATAAAATGCATTCATCAGTTATTTCTTCTGTCTTTCATCATTTAATTGCCTGATCTTCCATAAATATGCTGAAAAGGAACAGAATGGATTAGTTGAGCTCAATTTACTTCTCTGGACAAGATCTGAGCAATTAAAGAGATCAATTCTATTTATAATCTTTCCTGATTCCAACATTTCCCAGGTTAGAATGTCTTTCTTTTTTTATTTCAGAATATAAAAGTCCCACATATCACTTTACTAACTAGAAAAGTTTGGTTTTTTATTTTTTTGTTAATTCCTCTGGCTGTGACTATGTCTCTCATTGTCATACCGGTGAACAAAGTAGAATACTTTAAAAGCAGCTTTAAAGTTAAAGAAATTAACAGTATGCTCCCATATTAACTGTAATCTGCTTAAACATCTTGGTTGGCATTATGCTTTGATAGAGAAAAGCTAAATCAAAGCAGATCTGTTCTAAACTATTTTCAACTTCAGCACAGCAAGTAAATTGGCTACTTGTTCCATATGTTGTTTATACTGAAATGGGAAGGATATTTTATATTAAACATCTGCCTGCATATTGTTTCCATAACCACATTCATCTGAGGGAAGAAAAAAAAAAAAAAGAAAAACCCCAAAAACCATCAACAGCATTTTATGACCTTTAAATATACAATATAATAACATTGCCTTTAGATTGACAATAAACCAGGCATTCAGCTTTAATAAAAATTTCAGAGGGCTTATGTTGCCAGGATCCATGGAGCAGTTCGTATCAGTGCAAAGAAGTGTGAGTGACTGAAAGCAATGAGACAAGTATGCGATTTGAGGTCTTTTTCCTTCTTACAGTTATTTTTTTAATCCTTTATCCAGTTACTTTTAACCCTCTTCGCTTGATATCTAAAGCTTTCTATAAACTGACTCCACCATATAGTTCAAATAAATCTCAACTAACATTTTTAAATCATTCTCTTTTGAAAACAGGCCATTCCTTCTCCCTGAGTATACCTGGCACCGTCTAGCTTTTGCACTTGTTTTTCACGCTGCTTCTCTTACAGCTGCTGTGTCCAAAGGAGCACACACAAATTCCTTCTCATATCCTTCCTATTCCATGAATCCTTTCCACTAAGCACTCAAAGACTACTGTAGCCTACAATGATGCTGCCATTCTGTGTATTCATTCAATATGTCTCATCTCTACTCTTCTTTTGGGAACTGATATGGTCTTCTTTAAATAACGTTATTATTTACTCCTACACTGTATGCCTAAATCTGTTTATTTTTTTAAAGAAGTCACCATCTAGTATTTTTTATACACTTCTTACAGTTCTTAGCTTTTTTATTTGTTGATTAACTTAACATCAAGGCATTTTCACAATTGGAGAATCCAAATAATTTTGTGAACCTAAAACCAGATTTCATTTTTCTCTTACATGTTACCAAGAAAAGAAAACCCTAAAGGGGTGGAGAGAGTGTCTCTCTCTGTGTCAAACCATGTATTCTAAAAAAGTACAGTGTTGGTCATCCATATAATTATATACATTTCGATCAATTTATCATAATAAGTAGAATGAGATACATGCAAAAATTCCTTTGTTGCAAAACAAAGAACTTCCCAACTTTACAAGACTTCACTGGCAATGATTTGCAATTCTGGCTGCACATGAAAATCACGTACTTTTAAAAAGACAGATACTCAGGCCCCTACTAGAACAATTAAATTAGAATTTATAGAGACGAAGCTCAGGAATCCTTTTCTGTTTTTGTTTTTAATTAGAGCTTCCCACATGATTCTAGTTTGCAGCCAGGGTAAAATACCACTAAGGAAGATCATGATGAAGAAAAGTAGCTGTGAAGGTGGCAAAGAGTAGAATAACTGTGCCCTAAACTGGGGGGTGCACCTCTACTCCGATCCTGAAAGATGGATAAGATTTTTCTGTCTCCAATGTGCATATGCCTGCCTATTGGTCCAAACTCATGCAGAATGTAAATTTCTATAAATTTCCATGACTTCTTCAACCCAGTGATACGGCTCAGAAGTATGAATTATTTCTGGCCCATGAGGTTAAGAATGCAGTTCAGTTAAACTCAATTCATGAAAGTAAAATAAATGATATAGCCTACCACTTCCTGGTCTGTGCTTTGTTTGATTATTGTTTTCTTGAAATCATCTTTATGCTGAAATTCCGTGTCTTGAGAATGCCAGAAATCTATGACTCTAGTGACCCAGAAAATAGGTGAAAGAAGTGGGTGTTGCATGGGTTGACTTGTATAGATCTTGAGATAATATAAATAAGGCAGAAGATGTCCTGTATGATGGGACAGAAGCAAAGCCTTGTCACTAGTAGCAGCCAATTGAAGGTAAATTTAACTAGGACTACCTAAAGGAGTGGGTCACAAGCTTTAGTGGGGATAGGAATGATCTGGGTCTTAGAAAAATCCAGTTGCCTGGGACCAATTATTTAAGATTGATGAGAATTGGAGAGATGCATTGTATAACTATGATACAGGTGTTTGCTGCTTCACTCTTTGAAAAACGTTTTCAACCCTGTTTCACACTAAATTGACACAGAAAGCTTTTAAATAGTACTGTCTTGGACTGCATACTGAAACAAGTAAATCAGAGTCTCTGAGAATAAAGCTTTGCTATTTTTTAAAAGCTCCCTAGGAGATTTTAATGCACAATAGAACCAATGACTATAATCCAGAATATGCAGAGTTCTCAGATCTCACATTATGAGTGTATTCAGTTATACTTGCAAAGGGCTGATTAGAAAAGAGATATATCTTTCTAGTAAATTACAAAACAGTAATTATAAATAACAATAGGCATTTCTCCCTTCTCAACTACATTAGAATTCTGAGCAGCCAGAGAAAAAAAAGAGAGAGATTAGTTTATTTGAAGAAATAACATAAATTATTCCACATTTATCTTGAGTCTAGGCCTTTCCCTACTCTATCTAGATGCCTATCCCAAGTCACCCTCTGCCCTCTCAAAAGGCCACCTGTTCGGTAGTCATTACCACAAAATTTGGTGGGATCAAGTCAAACAACTGGACCAATAACATAGGTCAAAAAATAGCCATGAAAATGATTGTTTAATTTCAGAGAATTGCCAATTCATTCACAATGATGGATTTGAATGTTTGGGTGGTTTTAACTGGAAAGTAGAAGGGCAGAGTTGCAAACAATCAGACATCCTCTTCAAATTTCCCATGATTTTATAGATTCCTACTTTAGAAATCCATGTGTGTGTGTGTGTTTGACAGCTACTCAGTGGAAATTTGAGATTAACATCAAAAATATTATACCTTCCTATGAGACCATGGGATTATTAACAAAGACCAAGTATCGAACAGAACATATTTTATGTCTGATCCAATCAGGAAACCATTATATAGCAACATTTTGATCATAGCTACACAAAGGAAGATAAAAATCCCTGTATTTTCCCCGTTCTCTTAAACATGTATGAAGAGAGAAAGCCCTTAACAAAACTAAAATTAGTAGGATTTCCTTTTGCATCTCGTGTACATTATTTTCTGCACTTATTCCTTCTTTCCTCAAGCAGGATGAATGGTTTTTATAAGAGAGATAACCAAAATAACAGAGCTTCTGGAATCAGTATCAGGTCAATAGAGATCTGAGCTTGGGAGAAAGTGGTCATTGAGCTTCCTCTCAAATCACATTCATTCATTAGTTAATTGAATAGAAAATATTTATTGAAAGCTTATGGTGTACAGGAAATATCAGGTTCTGAAAAAATAGTCTTATTCTCAGACATCAAAGAGTTTATATCAAGTGGGTAAGGCAGGCTTATAATCACAAAAACGCACATATTTAGTTGCATAAGCTGATATATTCTGTAAAGAAAAAGATAGGGTTCTCTAAGAGAAATGAGAAGAAAAATAAATCAGAATGATAGTCCCAACCTTAAGACACTGGGTAGAAAAAAGGGAGTGAGCAATAAAGAATGATGACAGAATAAAAATAAGTAAAGAAGAATAAGGAGAGATAGGGGCAAAACCAGAAGAGTAAGATGTCAGAAGACAAAAGAGAAAAAAGATTGTTTAAACATAACCAAAAACCAAACCAGTTGCCGTCGAGTCAATTCCAACTCATAGTGGCCCTATAGGACAGAGTAGAACTGCCCCATAGGATTTCCAGGGAGCATCTGGTGGATTCGAACTGTCGATCTTTTGGTTAGCAGCTGAGCTATTAACCACTGCGCCACCAGAGCTCCTTCAAGATAAGAGGAGTCAGCGAAAGCATCAAAAGCTGGTGGGAAGTCAAGAAAGTTGAAGGTAAAGTAGTGTCAATAGGGTTTTACTACCTAAAATTCTTTGATGACCATGATAAGAGCAGTTTCAGTGAAATAACTGTGATCAGGCCAACTTAGAGTGGACTGAAGTGTATATAGATGGAAAATAGATCCAGATAAATATTTTATTCTCACCTTACAAGATGAAAAGTGTAGATAGATGAGAAGTTCTGCTGTGAAGAAAAGGAAACCTGGTGGCGCAGTGTAGTTAAGCACTTGGCTGCTAACCAAAAGGTCAGTGGTTCGAACTCACCAGCGGTTCTGTGGGAGAAAGATGTGGCAATCTGCTTCTGTAAAGATTACACACTTGGAAACCCTAAAGGGCAGTTCTACTCTGTCCTATACGGTTGCTAGGAGTCAGAATTAACTCTATGGCAACTGGTTTGGTTTCACTGTAAAGAAAAGCATAGAAATGTGGTGAATCCTGGAAGAGGATGTAAAATCACATTGTTTTGTCTTCGTATTATCCAGCATTTTCAAAAATGATAACAAGAAAAACAGGTTGCAATGCTGCTGAGATTAATGGATAAGTATACATAGAAGATGCAGAAGAAAGAAAAGACAGAAATGGCAGAGTAAAACCAAAACCTAGTCGGAAGGACTGTCCTCTGCTTACATCAGAGTCAACATTTCCATTATACATAAAACAATGAATGTAAATATGGTAAACAAGCAGTGGAATGTCCTGGAGACTTTTGTTATGTTTTATTCAAGAATGAGAACAAGTAAATAATCTGAGTGTGGGGAACAACAAATAAAGAGAAGTGGGAGATTTGAGGAAAGGGAAGATATAAGAAGGTTGGGAAGAGTTGGGGGATGATGGGAAGAGTGGTTTTTGAAATGAGAAAATGAGAATGTAAACTGGCTAGAAAAATACAACTGTGAAGTATGAGATCAGCTAAAAAGAGAATTAGGCAGGGAAGCAAAGCTGGAAGTCAGGGTAAAGATGGTCTGAAATAGTCATTGCTGAGGAAGGAAAGTGAGACTTAAAATCTTAGGCATTGACTTCTCCATTCTAATATATGATAGGCCAATGAGCTATAGCAGTGGTTCTCAAATACTGGGTGATTTTTCTTTCTTTACCCACAGGAGACATCTGATAATGTTTGGAGACATTTTGTTGTTCCAGCTGGGAGACTCCTATGAGGATCTAGCAGACTGAGGTTAGGGATGCTGCTAAAACTCTTAGGATGCCTATGATGACTCCTCCCAAAACAAAGAACTTTCTGGCCTAAAATGTCAATAGTGCCAAGACTGAAAAACCCTATTCTAGGGAAGATAACTATAAAATTTAGAATTTTCTGCTACTTGTTAAGATTGAGAAAACATTTTAATTCTCCTGGAATCCAGATTTCTGGGGTCCAGGGAATTGGGGTGACCTACCCAGACCATTTGAAGAATTGTCTAGGTGCAGTCATCCTAGAAAAAGACACTCCAGGGTCAAACTGTAAGTTGTGTTTTAGGGTAAATTGTTATAGTGTAAACAATGTTCCCTTGCTTTTTTCCATGGCAGTGCAGATAAGATGGGCAAAAAGTTACCATGATTTTCAAATTGTATATTCAATAAACTTTAATCCATTTCTATTATTTGCTAAATACGATTTTTATTTTAACAAGATTTTACTTAAGGAAATATCATTTTTTAGTGGAAATCATGGTTGTCTTACAAGCCTATAAGTCAACTAGGTTATCTTAGTTCCTACTGGAATATTTTTGCAGCACTTTAGGTCCAGTTTTCTTTTTAGCCTCTCCTCAGGCAATTTGAAAGTGTTCCCTAACATTAAAATAATAATAATAATGTTAATAAGTATAACTTGTTTAATCTCCCTCTCCGTTCTCATTTATATATTTTTCACAAAATTTATTCAAGACATTAGGTAACAGAGGTTTATGTGTTAGATAGAAAAGTATTCCACTTCAATGACTATTGCCATAGGACAGTGTTCCAAAGGCATCCATGGAGGAGCAGAAAAGTCTGTAGAAAGAGAAAGCTTTATAATGTCAAGGGCAAGGGAGAAGGTGTTGCAAATAATTTACAAGTGTTTTTCTTAGAAATCTAAACACAAATATCTCAAATTCAATGTTAGTATCAGAATGAACATTCCTTAAAGCAAACATATTCTTTATTTCAGTTGCCAAAGGACCTACAATTCATCTTGCCTTTGAATAAGAAACTATGGCTATGAATCCACCCAGAGTTAAGCACAAACGTAATGAAATCAAACAGTCCTACTGTGCTGAAAGAATAGCGAAAGGCTGTTCTCAGGGGAGTATCTGTAATATCCTAAGTTTGAGTTTCGTACGTGTTCTTGTTAGCTGCTGTTATGGATTGAATTGTGTCCCCTAAAAATGTATGTTAACTTGGCTAGTCCGTGATTCCCAGTATTGTGTGATTGTCCACAATTTTTTTATCATCTGATGTGTTGTAAATCCTACCTCTATGATGTTAATGAGGTAGGATTCAATCTACAAGATTAGATTGTATTTTAAGTCAATCTGTTTTGAGACATAAAAGAGAGAAGCAAGCAAACAGACTGGGGACCTCGTATGACCAAGAAAGCAGAGCCAGGAGTGCATGTCCTTCAGACCCCGGGTCCCTGCACTGAGAAGCCCCTACAGCAGGGGAAGATTGATGACAAGGAATTTCCCCCAGAGCCTACATAGGGAGAAAGCCTTCCCCTGAAGATGGCATCCTGAATTCAGACTTCTAGCCTCCTAGACAGTGAGAGAATAAATTTCTCTTTGTTAAAGTCATCCACTTGTGGTATTTCTGCTATAGCAGCACTAGATAACTAAGACAGTTACCATATACTTAATTCCTATTCTTTGTGACCTATGCATGCAGAGTAGAACTGCTCCATAGAGCTTCCAAGGCTGTGACCTTTTGACAGTGTCTTTATTGGTTTTTGTTTTAACTATACTTTAGATGAAAGCTTATAGAACAAACTAGCATCTCATTAAACAGTTAGTACACCTATTGTTTTATAACATTGGTTAATAATCCCACAACATGTCAACACTCCCCTTTCTTGACCATGGATTCCCTGTTACCAGCTTTCCTGTCCCCTCCTGCCTTCTATTCCTTGCCCCTGGGCTGGTGTGCCCCATTAGTCTTGTTTTGTTTTATATGCCTGTCTAATCTTTGGATGAAAGGTGAACCTCAGGAGTGACTTCATTACTGAGCTAAAAGAGTGTCCCGGGGCCATACTCTAAGGTTTCTTCAGTCTCTGTCAGGCCAGTAATTCTGATCTTTTCTTGTGAGTTAGAATTTTATTCTACATTTTTCTCTAGCTCTGTCCAAGAGCCTCTATTGTGATCCTTGTCAGAGCAGTCAGTGGTGATAGCTGAGCACCATCTAGTTATACTGCATTCAGGCTGGTGGAGGCTGTGGTAGTTGTAGTCCTTTGGACTAATTTTTCCCTTGTATCTTTAGTTTTCTTCATTCGCCCTTGCTCCTGAAGGAGTGAGACCAGTGGAGTATCTTAAGACCCCAGACACTACTCAGCAAAGTAGAATGTAGAACATTTTCTTTATAAATGATGGTATGCCAATTGAGCTAGATGTTCCTAAGACCATGATCCCCACAGCCCTCAGCCCAGTAATTCTGTCCCTCAGAGAGTTTGGATGTGTCCATGGAGCTTCCATGACCATTACTTGTACAGGTTATGCTGGCTTCCCTGGTACTGTGTACTGTCTTACTCTTCACCAGAGTTACTCCTTATCTATTGTCTATTTAGTGCTTTTCCATCCCCACACCTCCTCTATCTTGTAATCATCAAAGATTGTTTCTTTTTGTGTGTAAACCTTTTCATGAGTTTTTACAGTAGTGGTCTCATACAATATTTGTCCTTTTGTGATTGACTTATTTCACTCAGCATAATGCCCTCCTGATTCATCCATGTTACAAGATGTTTCGCAGATTCATCATTGCATAGTACTCCATTGTGTGTATGTACCATAGTTTATTCATCCATTTTTCTGTTGATGGGCATCTAGGTTGTTTCCATCTTTTTGCTGTTGTGAACAATGCAGCAATGAACAAGGATGTGCATGTCTATTCATGTGATGACTCTTATTTCCCTAGGATATATTCCTAGGAGTGGGATTGCTGGTCATATGGTAATTCTATTTCTAGCTTTCTAAGAAAGTGCCATATCATTTTCCAAAATGGTTGTATCATTTTGCATTCCCACCAGCAGTGCGTAAGAGTTCCGATCTCCCCACAGTCACTCCAACATTTGTATTTTCTGCTTTTTGATTCTTGCCAGTAATGCTGAGGTGAGATGATATCTCATTGTGGTTTTGATTTGCATTTCTCTAAAGCCTAGTGATTGTGAGCATTTCCTCAAGTGTCTGTTAGCTGCTTGAATGTCTTCTTTGGTGAAGTGTCTGTTCATTTCCTTTGTCCATTTTTTAATTGGATTATTTGTCTTTTTGTTGTAGAGGCACTGGATTTTCTTGTAGATTTTAGAGATTAGAACTTCGTAGGATTTGTGATAGCCAAATCTTTTTGGCCAGTCTGCAGATTCTCTTTTTACTCTTTTGGTGAAGTCTTTTGATGAGCATAAGTTTTTAATTTTTATAAGATCCCAGTTATTTAGTTTATCTTCTGGAGTTTGTGTGTTGTTAGTTATGGTTTGTATCCAGTTAATGCAGTGTATTTGGGCCTCTAACATTGATCCTATTTTTTCTTCTATGATCTTTATAGTTTTTGGCTTTATATTTAGGTCTTTGATCCATTTTGAATTAGTTTTTGTGTATGATGTGAGGTATGGGTCCTGTTTCATTTTTTGGGCAGATGGGCATCCAGTTTTGCCAGCATCATTTGTTAAAAAGTCTGCCTGTTCCCCATTTGATGGATTTTGGGCTCTTGTCAAAGATCAGGTGACTGTAGGTGGATGGATTTACACCTGGGTTTTCAATTCTGTTCCATTGGTCAATGTATCTGTCGTTGTACAAGTACCAGGCTGTTTTGACTACTGAAGCTGTATAGTAGGTTCTGAGGTCAGGTAGTGTGAGTCCTCCTACTTTATTATTCTTCTTCAATAGTGCTTTACTTGTCTGGGTCTTCTTCCCTTTCCATACAAAGTTAATGATTAGTTTTTACATCTCTTTAAAGTATGTTGTTGGTATTTGGATTGGGATTGCATTGTATTTGTAAATTGCTTTGGGTAGAATTGTCTTTTTCACAATGTTGAGCCTACTTATCCATGGGCATGGTATGTTTTTCCATTTATGCGTATCTCTTTTGGTTTCTTGCAGTGGTGTTTTGTAGTTTTCTTTGTATAGGTCTTTTATATCCCTGGTTAGATTTATTACCAAGTATTTTATTTTTTAGGGGCTATTATAAATGGTATTGCTTTCCTGATTTCCTTTTCATTGTTCTCTTTATTGGTGTATAGGAATCCAACTAATTTTTGTATGTTTATCTTGTATCCTGCTACCCTGCTGAATCTTTCTATTAGTTTCAGTAGTTTTCTTATGGAGTCTTTTGGGTTTTCTGTGTGTAGTATCATATCATCTGTAAATAGGGACAGTTTTATTTCTTCATTACCAATCTCGATGCCTTTTATTTCTTTTTCTTGTCTTATTGCTCTAGCTAGGACTTCCAGCACAATGTTAAATAGGAGTGGTGATAAAGGGCATCTTTGTCTTGTTCCTGTTCTAAGGGGAATGTTTTCAGCCTCTCTCCATTAAGAATGATGTTGGCTGTTGGTTTTGGATAGATGCCCTTTATTATGTTGAGGAATTTCCCTTTTATACCTATTTTATTGAGAGTTTTTATCAGGAATGAGTGTTGGACTTTGTCAAATGCCTTTTCTTGGTCAATTGAGATGATCATGTGATTCTTTTCTTTCCTTTTATTTATGTGGTGGATCATGTTGATTGATTTTCTAATGTTGAACCATCCTTGCGTACCTGGTATGAATCCTACTTGGTCGTGACATATTATTTTTTTGATATGATGCTGAATTCTTTTGGTTAGAATTTTGTTGAGAATTATTGCCTCTATATTCATGAGAGATATTGGTCAGTAATTTTCTTTTTTTGTGGTGTGTTTGCCTGGTTGTGATATCAGGGTTCTGCTGGTTTCATAGAATAAATTCCAAAGTATAGGTTGGTTTTCAATGTTCTGAAATAGTTTGAGTAGTACTGGTGTAAGCTCTTCTCTGAACGTTTGGTAGAATTCTCCAGTGAAGCCATCTGGGCCAGGGCTTTTTTTCATTGGGAGTTTTTTAAATTACATTTTCAATCTCTTCTCTTGTTATGGGTTTGTTCAGATTTTCAACATCAGTTAATGTTAATTTAGGTAGTTAATGTGTTTCTATAAATTTGTCCATTTACTCTAGCTTTTCAAATTTATTGGAGTATGGTTTTTCATAATACTCTGTTATGATACTTTTTATTTCAGTTGGGTGTTTTGTAATGCCCCCCATTTCTTTTCTTATTTGAGTTATTTGTGCCCTCTCCTGTTTTCCTTAGTCAATTTGGCCAGTGGTTTGTCGATTTTGTTGATCCTTTCAAAGGACCAACTTTTGGTTTTGTTGGTTCTTTCTATTGTTTTTCTATTCTCTTTTTCATTTATTTCTGTTCTGGTCTTTATTATTTCCTTTCTTCTGGTGGCCGTGGGCTTCTTTTGCTGTTCTATTTGTTTGAGTTGTGTAGCTAATATTTTGATTTTGTACCTTTCTTCTTTTTTGATGTCTGCATTTATTGCTATAAACTGACCTCTGAGGACAGCCTTTGCTGTATCCCAAAGGTTTTTGTGTGATGTGTTTTCATTCTCGTTTGAGTCTAGAAATTTTTTGATTCCATCTCTAATTTCATCTATTACCCAGTTGTTTTTAAGAAGGGTTTTATTCAGTTTCCATCTAATTGATTTGTTAAATTACTCTTCCTGTAGTTAATTTCTACTTTGATAGCATTGTGATAAGAAAAGATGCTTTGCATTATCTCAGTATTTTAGATTTTGTTGAGAGTTGCTCTGTGACCTAAGATATAGTCTATTCTGGAGAATGTTCTATGTGCATTGGAAAAAAAATCAATACTTTGCAGCTGTTGGGTGGACTGTTCTATATATGTCTATGAGGTCAAGTTGGCTGATTGTGCCCTTTAGATCTTCTGTATCTCTGTTGAGTTTCCTTCTAGATGTTCTGTCCTTTACCAAGAATGGTATGTTGAAGTCTCTTACTGTTAATGTGGAACAGCCAATTTCTTTTTTCAGTGCTGTTAAAGTTTGTTTTATGTATTTTGGAGCCCTGTCATTGGGTGTTTAGATGTTTATTATGATCATATCTTCATGAAGGATCATCCCTTTAATCATTATATAATGTCCTTCTTTGTCTTTTATGGTGGATTTTGTTTTAAAGTCCATTTTATCTCAGATTACCATTGCCATGTGTGCTCTTTTTTGGTAGCAGTTTACTTGATATATTTTTTCCCATGCTTTGATTTTTAATAAATCTGTTTTTAAGGTGCATCTCTTATAGATGGCATATTGATGGATCTTGTTTTTTTAATCTGTTCTGTCACTCTTTGTCTCTTTATGGGTGCATTTAGGCCATTTATGTTCAGTGTAATTATTGATAGGTATGAGCTTACGACTGTCATTTTGTAGTACTTTTTTTTTTTAGTGGTGCTGACAATTTCTTTGTACCTCTTACTCTCCTGTGCTGAATTCTTTTTGTTTGTGGGTTTTTTTTTTTTTCATTTCTTTTGTTTTTGTTCATTCTGTTTTTACTGAGATATTATGTTTTTCTTCTATATTTTGATGAGTAGGTTAACTTTCTTTGTGGTTACCTTGACTTTTACCCTTATCTTCCTAGGTTTGAACCAGTCTATTATTACTTAGTATCACCTTGCCTTCCTCTCCATTAGAAAGTTCTATACCTACAACATTTATTCCCTCTTTTATTGTTCTGAATTTTTTGTCATTTACAGATTAACCTCTCTGGTTCCCGATTGTAAATCTTTTGGTTTTGAATAGTCCTTGAGAGTTCATTTCCTAGGTTGGGCTCTGGCTGATGCAATCCTGTGTCCTAGATTTAGACCGTGGTTTGATGTTGTTTGTTCTCAAATCAAAGGACTCCCTTGGATAATTCTTGTAAGTTTGGGTTTTTTTTCACATATTTCCTTAATTTCTGTTTATCTGGAAATGTCCTGATTTCACTATCATATTTGAACAAGAATTTTGCAGGATATATTATTCTTGATTGGCAATTTTTTTCTTTCAAGGTTTTATATATGTCATGCTGTTGTCTTCTTGCCTGCATGGTTTCTGCCAAGTAATCAGAGCTTACTCTTATTGTTTCCCTTCTGTATGTGACTTTCGTTTTTCTCAAGCTGCTGTCAGGATTCTTTGTTTGTCTTTGGTTTTAGCGAATGTGATTATGGTAAGCCTTGGTGGTTTTCTTTTGGGGTCTATCCTACATGGGGTTCATTGAGCTTCTTGGATGGTCAGCTTTTCACCTTTCATGATATTAGGGAATTTTTCTGTCAGCAATTCTTCAAAGATCCTCTCTGTGTTTTCTGTTTTCTCTCCCTGTTCTGGAACTCTGATCACTTGCAAATTTTTGCTTTTGATTGTATCCCACATAATTCTCAGTGTTTCTTCATTTTTCTTCCTTCTTTTATCTGATTTTTCCTCAAACAGGGTTGTATCCAAGTGTTTGTCTTCAATTTCGCTGATCCTGTCTTCCATCATTTCAAACCTGCTTCTCAGCCCTTCTATGACACTGTCCATTTCTGAAATATTTTTGTTTATCTTTTGGATTTCTAATTGTTGTATATGTATGATTTCTAGTTGTGAATGTATTTTGACAATTTGTTCCTATATTATTTTCCTGAATTCTTCCATTTTTTTGTCAGTATTTTCCATGAATTTTTCTGCCTTTTCCATGAATTTGTCTATTTTTTCCTCATTTTTGTCTGATTTTTGCTTCAACTCTTGGATAGCTCTGAATATTAGAGATTGGAATTTCCTAGCAGATAGGTCTAGTGCCTTTTCTTCTACTGAAAGTCATCTAGTATTTTATTTTAGAAGCCTACTGGAACCATCATGTCCTGTTTTTTTTAATATGTTTTGATATTTTCTGCTGTCTTAGGGACATCCAGTAGTTATTTTCTTTGTGTATTGATTGTAGATTTGTTGTTTCTTCCTGCTTTTTTGTTTTATTTGGTTATGTCTGAGCAAGTGGGCTGTGTGTTTTTTGTTTTTTGCTTCCTGTGGGCATGATACTTTTTACATCCTTGTCCAATGGGCAAAGCCAGTAGCTCAGCTATGGGACAGCAGACCAGGTCTGTATTAAGAGGAGGGGCTGGGATGTGTTGTTTCTGACACATACTGGTGTCAACAGGGCAGGCTGGTGGTCAGTGCAGGACAGGTTCCAGTAGGCTGTGCCTGTGCTGCTCAGGGGTGTGATGTTCAGTGCACAGCACAGGTAGGTGGAGGAAGGGGGTATATTGTGATGTGTGGAGCTAAGACAGGTATGGGAAAGAAGAGATAAAGAAAAAAGAAACAGGTGCCAAAACAAACAAACAAAAATGTTCTGAGGGAGCTTGCCATAGGAGTGGAGAGACAAGAAACCATGATATGGAGAAAAACAAAAAAGTAAAAGGAAAAAGAGAAAAAAAAATTTTAAAAAGTAATGTCTCTAGGGATCTGCCTGGCATCCAGGGAAGTGGCTCCCAGGCTTCAGGGCCCACCCATCTAGAAGGTGTCCAGGTATCCAGGAGACAGGAAGAGAAGGAAAGCAGAGAGAGATGAGAAACTGAGAAATGAAGAAAAGCAAAAAGCAAGAAAAGAAAAGAGAAAATAAAACAAAATAAATATAAAATTGAAAGGAAAGAAAAAAAAAAGATAACCCCCCAGGGATCCCACTGGCACAGCTGTGCAGACAGGGGAGGTAGCTTCCAAGCCAAGCAGTACCACCCAGCTAGAAGGTACAGAGGTGACACACAGTGCCAGGTATTCAGGAGACCGGAAAAGAAGGTAAGTATAGAGAGACAAGAAACTGAGAAATGAAGAAAGACAAAAAAGAAAAAAATAAAAAGAAATGCCCCCAGGGATCCCACCAGTTCTGCTATGCAGCCCAGGAAAGTGGCTCCCAAGTCATGTAGTACAGCCTCGCTAGAAGGGGCTCCCAAGTAGCAAAAAGAAAAAGAAAACAATTAAACAAACAAAAATATGTCCCAGGGATCCCACCAGCTTGGCAGTGCAGACCAGGGAAGCAGTTCCCCAGCTGAATAGCACTTCACAGCCTGTCAAGAAGAAGCAAAGATGGCACAGGGAGCCAGGTGTTCAAGAGAAAGGAGGGGGAGGAGGTGAGAGGCAGGGAAGAAACCAAAAGACGCTGAAAAAAAAGCAACACTAGCAACTAAGAAATGGCACTGAAGGAGCTGGCCAGTGTGGGCGGGGTAAATCCAAATGCATGGAGCCAGTACCTCCCAGCCAGCCTAGTAACTGCAGCTAGCTAGAAAGCAGCAGAGGCTAAGCAAGGGGAAGAAGGGTACAGGGAGAGAAAGCATGTATCACAGGTTACCAGGTGCTCTGTCTCCTGCTGGGAGTTCTGTGAAGCTGCTTTCCCATACTTCTTCTCCACAGATCTCCGACAGGAGTCCAAGATGTGAATCTGTGCTGCATTAGCTGATAGCGGAGCTCCTCTAGTATCTCTCCTCGGTCTCTGTTCTCTGTCAGTTCCTTATTCCATTTGGTACTTGGCTGAGCCCTTTATCTCTTCATTTAATGCTTAGGGTTCCAGGATTGACATTTGTCCCTGTCTTATTTAGTTTCTCGGGTCTTTACTGTGGAGGGACAGTGTGGTGCTTCTGTCTATACCACCATATTGGCTCTGCCTCCTCAAGGCTGTGACTTTTTGGAAGCAGATCACCAAGCCTGTTTTCCAAGGCACCTCTGGGTTGGTTTGAACCACCAACCTTTCAGTTAGTAGTAGAGTGCTTAACCATTTGTGCCATCCAGGGACCTTATTAATCAACCTACAACAAATATACATTTAAGTTCAACAAGTGCTTAATAAAGAAGTTTGAGGATACACATAGATAAATGAAAAAAGCATACACATTTGACCCAAAGAATTTTATGATAAAGCTATTTTATTAATAGTAATTAAATTCTAATGTATAAGTCATTTGTTTCAAACAATTTAATATCAAAGTCATCATGTTCAAGGGAGTTGAAAATTTTTAAGATTCCGTCTTTTAAAAATATGTAGAAATGTTTGTTCCTTATAATCAAATAAAACGATGGCCACTTTATACTTTGAAAATTTTGATGGGATTTTATGGTAAAAGCTTATCAATATCTCTTCCTTCCCTGAATGTTATTGATAGAACAGAAGTAGATAAAGGATCAAATTCCAGGCAGAACTGAATTTTTACTCATATAGTATTTTTGAGCCACTTACTGGAAATATTTTTCTTAAGTAAACTTTTTAACTTTGAGATAATTATAGATTCACATGCAATTGTAATAAGTACTGCAGAGAGATCCTGAGTGCCTTTACTCAGTTTCTACCAATAGTAATATCTTGTAAGTTATACTACAATGTCATAATCAGTATATTGGCATTTATACAGTCAAGATAGAGAATTTTCCTATTATTAAAATTATCACTCATGTTGCTGTTTTATACTACACCCACCTCCTGTCAGCCCCACCCCTAGCTTAACTAGTGATAATCCTAATCTGTTCTCCCTTTCTTGGATTTTGTAATTTCATGATTGTTATATTATTGAAATAATACAGTTTGGACCAATTGCCTATTTTCATTCAGCATAATCCTCTGGGGATTCATCCATGTTTTTGCATATATCAGTACTTCATTCATTTACTATTAATATGTTTATCCTATGATATGCGTTAAGCACAGTTTGTTTAACCATTCACCATTGAAGAAGGAATAATTTTACCTAAGCAACTGCAAGGTGCATAGTTGAAATTAAAGAAATAATTCAGTAAAAATGTATTAGGGACCTACTATGTGCCATGCACCTTTGAGGTGCTGGAGACACAGCAATATATAACAGTGACAGGATCCCTGCCCTACTATTATAACAATAAGCCAAGCTTTGAATTATGCAGGTTATCAAAATAATTCATTTTGCTTTCCTGGTGTTTACCTTCTTTCTGTGTCACACTATTTTAAAAAATCTCTATTTATTTTGAATGGGCAAAATCAATAATCAAGTACAAAGTAGTCATGTGGAAATTTTACTAGGTAAGAACTGTCAATTCTTACACACTAAATGATTTTACCTGTTTCACAATTACTCCAATGATTCTCTGTTTTCCTGTAATGTTTTATTAGCCAGATACCATCTATTAAAGTGTCAGCTAAACGGAAGCATAAGAACCTAATAAAATATACTACAGACTTTGAGAACAAGTGTAGCTCTTTGAATAGGTTAACATTAGGAATTGATTTCAGCTCCAAGATTTGTTATTGTTGTGTTTTCATCATTTTTCTTTCTATTATATTATCTCCAAAGATGTCTTAATAATAAAGGAACTTTTGACATTTACAAAAGGCAAGTCCTCTTGTGTAAAACCTAGCATAATTAGTTTTACTTTAAAACCTTGTTTCCTATGATTCTATGAAATGACTAATCAAAGAGTTGATAATATTAACTTGGGAAAAAAATCCCTTCATTTAGACAATGCTTAATATGCAACAAGCTTTTCCTAGATAAATTCCAATAGGTTGTTCAAACAGTCAGAAACTCTATAATGTATGTGATATTAATATCAGAAACGCTTGAGTTATTGTATGAGGGCATTAGTCTAATCTTGTTCCAGTTCTCACCAATAAATCTAGGAAAATACACCTAAACAAACTGCAAGCAATTATTGAGAATAGCTATCTAAAATTCAATTGAAATTTCTGAAAAATGATTCTTGTTTTTACCAGAAGGGTGGATTGGTTTAGTAGACCTGTATTAGTTAAAGCAAAAATAATAAATGAAATATTTTTAAATGCATAGATGAGCCAGCAAGAAATTAAGAAAACTAAGAGAAAGGAGAAACCCAGAGAAATGTTAAGCTGAGCACTTGTTATGGATTGAATTCTGTCCCCCAATAATGTGCGTCAACTTAGCTAGGCTATGATTCCCAGTATTGTGTAATTGTTCACCATTTTGTCATCTGACATGATTTTCCTATGTTGTAAATCCTACCTCTATGATGTTAATGAAGTGGGATAGGTGGCAGTTGTGTTAGTGAGGCAGGACTCAATCTACAAGATTGGATTGTGTCTTCAGTCAATCTCTTTTGAGATATAAAGAGAGAAGTGAACAGAGAGACAGTGGGACCTCATACCACCAAGAAACAAGAGCCATGAGAATAGCACCTCCCTTGGACCTGGGGTCTCTGTGCTGAGAAACTCCTCTACTAGGGAAGACTGATGACAAGGACCTTCCCCTAGAGCCTACAGAGAGAAAGCCTTCCCCTGGAGCTGGCATCCTGAACTCAGATGTCTAGCTTCCTAGACTGTAGAGAATAAATTTCTCTTTGTTAAAGCCATCCACTTGTGGTATTTCTGTTATATCAGCAATAGATAACTAAGACAGTATTGAAGCTAGAATAGTGATGAACCAAAGGATCATTTTTTCAGTATTCTTGATCTCTTGAAGTAATGCGGCCTAGAGGAAAAGCTTAGAGCCTTCCTGAGGTAGGAAGTCTATCAAAAGATTTTATCCACCAAAGGTGCACTGAATTACTTAATATGGTTTTTCTTGCCATAGTCTGTAGCTCCCACCAAATGACTGGGTAGAACTATGCAAATGAGGTGCTTGTGGCCCACGAAGGTGGTTGGATAGCTTGCTAATAATTTAAATAAGGTGAATGCACCCTTGTGGGGTTGGTACCATGCAAACAGGGTGTATGGAACCCTAACAAGGGGCTTGGTCAGTATTGCCATCCTGCCAGGCTTAAAAAAGGGTCAATTCTAGAGCAGAGAGAGGATCTCACCACCACCAAGAAAGAAGAGCTAGGCATAGAGCATGTCCTTTGGAGCCAGGATCCTTGCACTGAGAACCTCCTAGATCCAGGAAACAGAAGGAGCTATAACATGGAAGGCAGCCAAAGATGGCAGCATGAGATGGCAGGAACCAGGAGACTAGTATGAAATGACTGCATTGGGCTTCCTGGCCCCTGGAGCAAGAAAGCTGAGCACCTTCAGGCAAGAAGGTTATTGGCGGACTGAGGTGCCTCTTGGCACTTATCAAAAGAGCTTTGTAATGCTTACCTGAGCAAGGCAGAGACTGGAGGCTGGGCCAAGAAGCCAAGGGACCAGAGAGAGGTGTGCCTGTGGGCACAGCTGAGAAGAGGGTGTCCTGATGGAAGAACTGTTAGCCTGAGTGTTCCTGAACCTGAATTGTAACCTGTTATTTCCCTAATAAACCCCATAATAGTGAATATTGTCTGTGATTCTGCACAGCCATTGCAACAAGCCCAGCAGAGAAGTAGAGTGCAGTGCGAGGGACAGATGCTGTCAGAATGATAAAAAGCCTGGAGGGTGGAGGCATGCTTGACCTCCGCCTCTTAAGAATCAGCCTTGGGCTGTTGATGCTGATAATGATTTTTCCCCCTTATGAAGTTAGAGGTCAGTTGCCATTGCCATGCCATTCTTACACCATACTATCCCCCCACTACTGGAAACCAGGAGCCCAACAGGGCTAAACATTAGGGTAAGGATCAATTGGTAGTAATATAGGAAGGAATTTCCTTTACCTGTAAAAGGATATCCACAAACAAACAAACAATCATAGGACCTAATGGCAAAACATTAGACATATTTTAAATAGTCAGGATGACTAACCTCAAAAGGGTCCTGGAGATCCTAACAGTATAACCACATAGATAAAAGTAGAAAGATGTATAAGGATTGGAAAGAAATGGACAGGATACTAAGGCCAACCTATTCTTGGAGACAGTGGACTCCAATGAGGACTCTTTAGGTTTGAGGATTTGCCATTGTCTTTCCAAAAACTTTCTTAGGACCCACCACAGTCTAATCTATTTCCTACCTGACCTTCCTTCTTTCCTCCTCTGGAATTAAACCTGCGATGTGGTCTGATGGGTTGCCCAGCCTCTTTGACTCTGTGCCTACTTTTCCTTTACAGGTGTTTCCTCTCTTGTACAGCTAATCCCACCTAGGTGTCTGCTTCTCAGAGGACATGAACTAGCACACAGTGGAAAACACCAATAAATAAACCTGTAAGTACCAGAAGAGTTAAAGAAGAATGTAATTTATCTATGTCTATGAAATGTAATAGGAACTAAATGATGGCAAAATCTGGATCATAGATATTTGATACGGTTTGCATACTCATGCAAGAAAATCAGCTAGTATTAAAATAATGAACTATATCAGGAGGTGAAAAACTTTTAAAGGGCCAAACAGCAAATATTTTAGACTTCTTGGACCTAAAGGTAAAATTGAAGGTTTAATATGTGGATGGGGCCTGGCAGAGTTTATTTCCATTGTGCAAGGGTTGCCCTGAGTTGACTCAACAGCAGCAAACAACAAAAATACAAGTACTTAAGAAGTCATTTAAAATGTAACCATTTCTAAAAATATAAAACCATTCTTAGCTCTGGGCCCTGAAAACACCAGAAAACTGGCCAAGTTTGGTCCCTTGACAGTAGTTTGCTGACCTCTGACCTAGATTACTACAGGATTCAGACAATGTAGATGATGAGAGTGGTGTTCAAAACTTTGCTTGTGTATCTCTAAAAGAATTTTAGAGATACTAAATTTACTTTTGCACATGTTTAGGATGACACCTAAAGTTTTCATCTTAAGTTAAATAGTTACAAAGAATAAATTACTTCCATAATTCTATTGGACATGTGCTTTAAGTATGTTTTTATTAAACATTTAAAATTGCAGATTTAGTTTATTACGTTTATGGAAAATGTATGTCTAATGACCCAAATGACACAGCTAGTCATATCTTTCTCAAATTCAGACTTACTTCATATCAGGAAAAAAGGCTACTTTTAATTTATAATATCTTGTTAAAAAGCATCACCATAAAACCCATCTCAGTTCTGATTTTTAATTCTAAGATGTAGATAGGTTTAAAAAAAAGTGAGTAGATAGATAGATAAGAGGGAGATGGGCCAATGGACAAATCTTTGGCTACATAGAAATAGAAAAGCAGGGCAGGCAGACAGATGGTAGACATTTGATTTCTTGAAATTTCCTCTCGTTTGCTACTGCACAGATTTTTACACCGTAGGTTAATGTGCCACAATTAGATTTGCAATGAGTTAGTGAGAGCTACTACTATTCTCTGTAAAGTTGTAGTAAGAGATTCTGAAGAGAGAGATGGGGTAGGGGGCTGAAGGGGAGACTGGAGTGGAGCTGGAGGAAGGGGAGTCACACTGATACCCTGCTCAGTCAAATTAGTTTTGGAAAGAGTACATATGGAATTTGAGGATATGGAAAATGATACCCTCAATTCTATCTGTTCCAAAGTACCAGGAGGTACTCCATTATTGCAGGTTACACATTCCCTAATCTGAAGGCCACTGACTTAAGACCCCAAATGCTCCACATGTAACAATATGTTAACATAAGAAGGGTTTGTTCTTATTGGTGGTGGTTTGAATAAATGTATAACTCTAAGCATACAAATTTAGGACATTCTGTGGAACAGTACACCTGTTGTTCCTCTCTCTGATCTAGTTTCTGGTCCCTGTAAATACATCAGTAGTAGGAGATTCTCACTGCTTGACCTCCTCTACTATGAGTATTCCTGCAAGAACTGACCCTTACACTGGGAGATGCCAGAATTCATTCTCTTGGCAGTGCTCATGACTTAAAGTGACAGCTTATTAATTATCCAACTTTTTTCTTGTTACTTAAAGGATCCAAGGAGGCTTGAGACTCCAGAGATGAAGACTGAGGTGTCAAAAGAAGGATATTATTTCCCACCACTTATACGGATTTAGGAAGTCTTTGGGGGGTGCAAACAGTTAAGCACTTGACTACTAACTTGTCAAAGAGTAAAATACTCAGCTCAGCAGAAGTAAAGGTAAGAGTTTATTGAAGGAATAGAACAGTTCCAACCGGGGAAACACAATGCAATGCTAGACTACAAAGTGCTCCAACATTTAGAGGGAGAGTTGAGCTTTTCATACAGAAAAATGAGGAAGGGAGTACGTGACTATAATCACAGTGGTTTAGGATTACATATAGTTACAAGACAATAGCAAGCTAAAATTTTACAAAGTTAGCTAATCTACTTTCTAACATAGACCTCCTAGAGCTAAACTAGCAAGCAATTTTCTGTCTACATATACATTCTGCCTGAGATGTGCTGTACAAGCATTCTTCGAGACCATCTTGGTAATTAAACATTTCCTGACAAACATTTTCTTCACAAACCATATTCTTGCCCGTTCCGTAGTTTGCTGCGGGTGATTAAAGTTTTACAAGAAGTTGCACTGCATTTCATAATCACAGGTTCTATTCTTGGGAAGGCAGAAAGGAGAATTTAGGACAAGCTAAAGCTTAATTCAAAAATGGAGCTTGATTCAAAATGGGGTTTGGCCCACACTTAAGTCTGCCATTCCAGTCATGCCAAGCACCTCAGTTTTAATCTGCTCCTTCACAAACTGAAAGGTTGACAGTTCAAATCCCCACCCAGAGGTGCCTTGGAAGAAAGGCCTGGTGATCTGCTTCTGAAAGCTCACAGTCTTGAAAACCCTGTGGATCGCAGTTCTACTCTACAACATGCGGGGTCACCCCACATGTCAGAACCGACTCAACAGCAAATGGTATATGGATTTAGATATTCAAATACAAAGTTAAATTAGGATTTTTTGAAATGTATTTCTCTACAAAGGACTTCACTGAAAGCATAGTAATGTTTTCATTAAATGTAATACAAATTATCACATATTGTTTAAAAGCTAATGAAAATAAATGATTTCTCAGATGAATAATGTAGCATACAATAAGAATCCAGGATGTTTTTCTTGAATTATATTAAAGTCAATATAGCAAGTAACTCTATTCTGAAACTATGAATGCCTTTGCCAAGGACCCCTTCTAATGAAATAGGCAGGCTTTCAAAATCCTAAACCTGAATGTGAATAGATAACCTAAGGAGAGGGAGGGGACATAGTCACTGAAGTTACTAACGGAAAATATTTTGATAAAATCTACCATGAAAATGTGATATAAAATGACTAGGTGACTTCCTAGTCTCATTAGCTAAAAAATCATTTTACAACAAACAGATGCTTGGACAGGACACATCTGGGGAGTTTCCAAAACAACCATACCAAGTACTATCACTACTAGTTACAGGAAAGTCAAAGAGGGAGCGATGCTGAGAAGCTCATTGAAAACTGGGTGAAATTAAGGTTATCAATTGTCCTAGTCACTTTCTTTGGAAAATAAATTGATTTCTCAGAATACATGCAATTCTTGTAATTTCATGTAAACACATGTAATTCATCTCTTTCATACAATTATAATCTCCAGTACTTCGTAAGCATTATATACATATCATATTTAAGTACCCTTTCTGTGTGTACACCCTTAGCAAACATGTTTTTGCTGTTTTACTTAAGTAAATTCAGGTTAGTGTATATTCTAATAAAAGGACAGTTTATAAACAAATTCCTAGCAGAAAACTGCTATTTTTGTCTTTGTATATTTTAAAAGGCATGCCTGAATGGTTTACTGAGATATAAAAGTACATGAAAGCTTTATTAGTGTTCTATTAAGGGACTACATGCATAAAAAATAAGTAACTTCCCTAGTGCTACTCTATAAACAAAAGTGATCTCCCTGGTAATAAATGATCTCTTCACTTCTTTTGTGTTCTTGCTTCCCAGCTTTTGATTACAGCAAAACACTTGGCATTGCAATCAGCGCAATACGGATTTTGGTCCAGTCTCTGTCTCTGAAAGACCTTGCCCATTGAATGGAGAATCTCAACAGGAGATCCTGCTGTTGTTTTATACCTGCTAAAGCTCTCCACCTCTGATTGGCCTTATATCTCTGGAAATTCTGCACTTTGGACTGTTTTCTTGGACCAGGCAATGCTTATGGAAAGGTTATTTGGAATGACACTTCTCTAGAGACCTGATACACCAATCTGCCTGTGACAGATCAAGCCATGATGTTCAGATGTTCTCACACACACACAAAAAAGTCAACTAGAAATTATTAATGAATGAAAAATGAAAAGAGATTTCAATAGGAAGAGTCCATTATCGAACAAATGATGTGCTTTTAAAGCACATTAAAATCCTACAAATTTTAACAGGACTGCTGTATTAGAGAATGGTTGCTTTGCTTCTGGAATCACTGTTTCAGAGGCAAACTGTGTCTCATTTCGCTTGTGATTTTATAATGAGATTCAAACCAACATTAAAGAGTGGCATATTTGTTTTCTGAAGGCTATTCCCCAGGCATGCCCAAAGCCAGACTGGCTTCTCTCTGTGCCATTGTTTGCACATTTTGTAAATATCACTTGCTTTTTCCTATATCCTGTCACAAACTCCCAAATTTCAAATGACCTCCAAAATCCACCACACTACAAATGCAACTTTAATATCGTGAAAGACACAATTTTTAGATTATTAAAAATTTTTGTATACAACAAAGGTCACCTAAACACTATCTTCACAAAGGGAAGACATTTCTAGTCTATTCTGTCTCCATTTTGATTGTGGGCTGCCTGCTACCTACTTTACATTCTGTTCCCTAAAAGGCTTATTAACGGGGTCTAGAGGGAGGCTGTCAGAAATGGCAGACTGAATCAAGGGATTTTCCTTCAACATCCAAATGACACACTGAAGCTAGAGAATTAAACAGATGACTAACCAGTGCCCTTTTGTCTGAAGATGAAGGTGGGTTTGCCAACTTGCAAACCAGAGACTGACATTTGGATGGATTAAACCACTCTGCTATTGTACTGCTGGTTTATAATCACTACTGCTTCCTTGATCTCAAGTGCCTCAGCAAAAGCCTTCTTGGTTCTTAGAGTCATGTTTGTGGAAACTCCCAGCTGAGCTTTTGCTGTAAACATTTATCCACCAAGAAACAGTGTGCTGACACTAACTGAGAAGAAGCTTTGGCTTCTAGGTATTTAATTAAAACATTAAGGGAAAAAGCTTTAATGTCAACATTCACAAGTACTTCCCTATAGCTGAGGGTTGCTATAATTGAGTTTGCCTGCAAATGCGTCCCTCCCCTCCCCAGCCTTCTCTGAGAGCAGCAATAGCTTGAGGTTCACTTTGCTTCATGCTGTTAGTTGTGGCTTTGAGACTCTGCCCCATGCTGTCACTTTCCTGATTCTTTCAATCTGGCTGTTAGCTTTAATTTCTAAAATCAAGATTGGATGGCAACAAGAAACTCTAATGAAGAGTGAAAAAGTCATTTGTTAAACAGCATTAAGAATTCTTATTTGCACTGCTGTATAATGTGGTCAAGGTGAATGTTTTCTGCTTTTATGAATCATCCCATTCCCTCTACTACATAATTAATGTTAATAAGGAGAAGGCATTGTATAGGAGCTAAATGGAGCTAAATATATCATAATAGATGCTGGCTCTGGGTGTAGGTGCCTAGGGTGCCATCATTGTCGTTTTAAAGCGCTGTGAGGACCATGTATTATAAGGAAGGGCATGGGCAACAAATTACGTTTGCTCATTTAATTGTCAACAAAGTTCATATAATAGAAATACTTAATTTTCTTTAAAGGTTGAATGTTTCAGTGGAAAGATAGTAAACCGACATCTAATAATGCTGTAGTAGTGGATCTTTCTGAACAGTAATGCTTCTCAAAGAACATTTTTAAGCTTCTCTGTGCCTTGGACCATTGAATGTAATAAAAAGAGATTGCCCATGCAATTCTGTTCAAAGCACCAAGTCAACTGAGACGAGCATCATTGCCCTTTCATAAAACATAAAGGTATAGATTTCATAAAACATCTTAAACCAATCAAGATGGAAGCAGCCAAGTCTTGCAGTAAGATGCAAAGGTAGTGATGGTGTCTCTATTAAACTCTCATGTTCTATATTTAAAATTAAATAATTTGTGAGGGTCAGCATATTCAATGAGTCTGTTTCCTTTAAATATAACATGACTACATTTTCCCTCTTAATTTATAATAGTCGAATTTACCTACCTGACATCAGTAAGTTAACATGGTAATCCAACAAGTACTTACTGAAGGCTTATTAAATTGGTAGCACTATATTAGGCAGTGGGAGTACAAAAAATATATAATGCCCAACCTGCATAAATTATTTTCTCCTGGATGAGACAAATAAAAATAAATAAATAAAAACACAGGCTGTGTGTAAGTGCTAAAATAAGCAATGTAGTCAATAAAATGACATAACATTACAACAGGGGAAATGCACGTACAATGGCATGCCAGAGTGTGTTCCTCCTAGCTTCTACAATCTTCATAACTAATGAGATAACTAGAGAGTTCTAGACATTTTAAAGCTTAAACAAATAAGAATCCAAGTCCACCTTGGCCTTAGTCCCCTGTCCAAGTCCCTGCGCTGATAAACTGCAATTTGCGTGAGTTCTTTCTGAAACGGTTTCCTACTCTGTTCTCATCAGTCTTGCCCTTAATCCTGGTTTTAATACAGACATGTATTGTGCAATCACATTAATGGTAAACACCTGCTTACCTACTTTAACATTCTGTTCACCTGTCAAGATGCCTGCCTGCTTTTTTGGCGTAACTCCCCATGCTCTCCTACCCACCCCGGATATCTGTTTATTGCTTGCTGACGCCATTTTCTAGTTGAGTGTCAAACTTGCCTGACTTACTACTGATAAAGTCCTTTCATGTGTATGATCCACGCCCCACAGAATATTTGTTTTGTTTTTAGTCTATCATACTATCAACTCAAATGAAAAGGGGACTCTGTGATATAGGCCCTCTAATATACCCTTCCCTAGTGCATTCCCCCTAAGACATGAGGAAGAACCACTTGAGATAAAGGGTGGCTCAATGAGCGCACCTCATTTGAGATTATTTGTCAGTTCTCTAGAAAAGCAGATTTCCCTGTGGTTTACCCACTTCAATCCCAGCCTCTGTCTATTGACCACCATTCTTGACAGCTATTCCACTATCCAGCTTCCCATTGAAATTCACTTAGTTTTTGACTGTTAAACTATACCTTTGCAATTTTAGCACAATTCAACAAACACTGACTGAACACCTCCCATGTGCCAAGCACCATGCTAAGTGCTGGGAATACAAAGAGGAAAGCACTATCCCTGATTCTACAAAAAATGTGATCTAATGAAATATACCTCTTTAACTACCTCATATCTGGAATTAACTCACTTCCTACTCTCTTGACCTTGGCAATCACTTTTGTTACCCCAACCAGCAGCAAATTGACACCTTCACTGGGACCCAGACAACATATGATTTCGTTTCTAGAAGTCATCTCCAGACGCCTGCATTGAGTGTTTCCAGGACCAATTTCCTATGCTGCAATTTGAAAGATTAAGATTCATTTTAACTACTTAACTCACTGCCCTCGAGTGGATGCCAACTCATAGCGACCCTACAGGACAGAGCAGAACTGCCTCATAGGGTTTCCAAGGTTGTAAATCTTTACGGAAGCAGACTGCCACATTTTTCTCCCGTGGAGCAGTAGGTGGGTTCGAACTGCCAACTTTTTGGTTATCAGCTGAATGCATTAACCACTGTGCAAACAGGGCTCCTTTTTTAACTATGTCAGGAATATGATGTTTATAAATTATGAAGCTAGTACAAAAGCTGAGTAGAAAATAATAGACACCAATATTAAGCAAAAAATTTTAAGTCCTTTATACAATGTAGAACTGTACTACTAAAAGGTATCTGGCTGAAGAGAAGAATAGGAACTAAAATCCACTCTATTTTCTACTCTCCAATACTCACACCCTAGCTTGGAACCAAGAATCCCTAGTGGTGCAATGGTTAAGTGCTCAGCTGCTAACCAAAAGCTCAAGGGTTGGAATCTACCAGCCAATCCACAGGAAAAAAGAACTGGTGATCTACTCCCATAAAGATTATAGTCTAAGAAATCTTATGGGAGGCAGTTCTACTCTATCATATGTAGTCTCCATGAGTTGGAATCTACTTGACAGTACACAACAACAAGCTGGTAACCACATATGACCACTCAAGACATTTTTTTCTAACTTATCTACCAAGAGGAAGAACTTTCCTTTTTCAATTTGCCCAAAGGGGCCATAAGTGCAAGTAGCATGTTGAGCCTTAAGATTACTACTTAGTCCTTTAACATTCTTAACAATCAAACTCCCCCTCGAAAGAAATGGTGCCTCTATTTCTCACTTCCTACCTATTCCTAACCCACATCCATCTGGATTTTGAAACCGTCACTTGACCAAAATTGCAAACTCCCTATTGACCATCATGTTGCAATTTTTAATAGACACTTCCCATAGGCACATAACTTAAAATTATCAGCTGTTGACACAGTTAGCCACTCAGTCTTTCTTGAAATAGTCTCCTCTCTAATCTTATGGAAGATCATATTTTTCTGGGTTTCCTCCTACTTCCCTGGCCACTCTTTCTCAATCTCCTTTGCTGGTTAATTACCCTTCATATATCCTCAAAGTGTTTTATATATTTAGTGTTCTATCCCAAGTTGTCTTCTTTTCTCCATTTTACACTCTCAGTAGGTAATATCATCCAGTTTTTTTATTTTCAAGCAGCATTTATAATGTTCCTAGTTCCCAAATGTATAACCCTGAGTGAGGCTTCTCCAAACTCCCTCTCCTAACTAGGGAGATGGCAAGGAAAGAGTGTTCTCATCTTCCAAGGTCAACAGTGTCATGCCCAAGGTGAAGAGAGTCTCCACACTCTTTCAGCGCTGACAAAATAATAAGGTGTTAAAGAGATGGGCAAGACGTTTGTACAGAAACTGGTAGGGAGTGTGCTAAACTAAAATACGTCATCCACATCTGCATTGTGTCTTTACTACTAATCTGATCTTCTTTAAAGTGGCTTTCATTGTAGTTAACTTTCTTTATCAACTCTTATTCTTGAAGGTCCAAGAAATTAGGGAATTTTTGCCCTTCATGTTTCTATTTTCTAGACTATCTATAGGAGCCCTCGTGGCAGAGTGGATAAGCACTTGGCTGTTAACCAAAAAGTTGGCAGTTCAAATTCACCAGCCACTCCTTGAAAATGCTACAGGGACAGATCTACTCAGTCCTACAGGGTTACTATGAGTAGAACAATGGTTCTCAATTGTTATTAAACATCAGAATCCCCGGAAAGTTTTAAAAAATAATCAGATCCTTATCTCATCCCCAGAAATTCTGATTTAATAGGTCTGAAGTGGCATCCAGGCATCTATATTTTTCAAAAGTTTCCTCGGTGACTCTAATGTACAGTCAGGGCTGCAAACCAATGAACTAGAACAGTAGATGCTCAGAAACATTTGTTGAATAAACTGGCCAATGCTTTTCAGTAGTCACAGTAAAACATAAATAAACACATCTCTATTGTTTAAAGAACTGCCTTGCTTCCAAAGTACAAAATAAATAATTATGAATGGACTTGGAAAAAGGCCATAAACCTCAGTTCTATTTGGGGGGGAATAAAGAAGACTAGAAAAGGTTTTGTGCTGTTTTTTCCAACAAATCTAAATAGGCAGTGATTGCAGTATCCAAAATTAACAGCAGGTACACAAACCATTTAATAGGAGACCAATTGATTTTGGGTCCTTTTCATTTAGAAGCAGGCATAAATTGGCTTACATGATGTTGTGCCAACAAATGAGGTTGTAGTTTTGTTCCAAAAGGAGATTACCTTTACCCTAGGAAAGTTCACCCTACATAATATAGACAAAAAGAGATCAAAATGGCTTGAAGAAAAAGAAAAATATATTTGAATTCATTCACTCACATATTCATTTTTCCAAAATATATTAACATGGATTTTATAATTTTTTTAACTGAGTAGAGAAAATTTCAGAAGACAGGGAAACAATTTGAGGAAAAAATGGATTTTTTTTAACTACCTACCTCTGAACTCTGTTGTTGTCAACACTGTTGCTTTCAACCTTACTTGAAAAGATATACATGAATTGCCTGTAAAAGGTGATTTTTTTTCATCCAACACTGACATACATCACCTCTCTTGAAGAATTAATTAACCCAAAAGGTACAGTCTGAAAGAGCCCTCCATAATTTACGTGTGTAATGTAATTCCCTAGGATATAATTGTGTACCAGAAAATGGGTAATTTCCCTATTATTGTGAACTACTGTGAATTTTAATAGCTAAAAAGAAATCATGAGTTGTTTTGAACCTTGTTTGCAGGACGGCTCCCTAGGCATTACTACAACCCCTACCATATGCCAGGTATCACCCCATTTCCCTATTTATGCAATGAGGGCTTTACTGTTAACTGTATTGTTCTCAACAGTTGATATTGATCCTAGCATTGCAAACATAAATTAGGGAGAGAAGAACCTGAGGGCTCCTTGAAGGGTGCTGGGGCAAGCGTATGAGGTTATGAGGGCTCATTCCTGAGGTAATGAGGGGAAGCCCCTGACCAGCCCCCACCTTGTGGGTTTCCTACCTAGGCTACTCAGAATGCTGCTGTTACCTAAAGGTCAAGAACATCTACTCAAAACCAAAAGATGCATGAAGCCCTTTTTTATTATCCTTCCCTGCAAAACATCTGAAATATGTTCATTTTAGAGGTCATAATACTGAATTTGTTATTTATCAAGTTCATTTACTTTCTGTTCTTTTTTCCTCTCTCTCTCTTTATCAGTTGTTTGTTTGGAGTGATTTCTTCACCTGCAATCATATTAAAATTTTTAAAAAATGTAGTTAATAAATTATCTTGGCCAATCAAAACAGAAAAATACTAATATATAAAAATATGCTTTTAAAATATAGGTCACTCAGTCTGTCTAGTTGTACGAGGAAACACACACACACTTATCTGTGAGAGATCGTCAACAAAAAATTCAAAGTGTTTACATTTTTCAGAATCATATTATACCTCATTATGTGTTCTAATAATCTTGGTGTCAGTAATTTGAAACAGTGGTCATAAATCAGATTTGTTAAAATATCTGTTATTTATTAATATTTCCCTTTAAAGGTGTTACTTTAAACACCTTGAAAATAGATTCCTGTGCCCACAGCGACTATAAAAGGCACGCAGAAAAGCGAACCCTAGTGAAAAATTCCTTTGTCTGATAGGGACTGCCTAAATGTTTAATGACATTAGCTCTCTGCAAATGACATTCATTTCCTGCATATGCAAATTTTCTTAATGTGAACCCCCCATAACAGGTAGAATGTATAAAGTTAATGAAGCCATGTAATTACAATCACTATGGTGACTGCAGTCCCCTGAGAACACTAATGTGATAATATACATGAGTTTTGACTTTCTTTGGAAACAGCAGCTTATAATTTGAAAACAGATAGTAAAATATTTTCATTACCTTCCTCTAACTCCTAAGGCCAAAACAAGTACAAATAGATTATGCTCTTTATTAACTGAAAATAAAATGACAAGAGAAACAAAAATGCAGTGTTTGTAATTGTTTATTTTCAGCTTTCTATGCCTTCATTTGGCTTCTGTTTAAAGCCTTCTTTCCATTTAATCAGAAGAATAGCAGGGCCATTGGAGCCAGACTTTTTTCCCTGAAGTCCTGATCTTTTCTTGTTAATCCCAGGGAGGCTGCATACCTAGCATTTACTGCTATTATGCTAAAACAACATGACTACTAATTGTAAACTGGGTAACAAAGTGCTGAAATATTTCTTGGTGATTTAGGAAGCCTGGGAGTGGGAGTGAAAGGATAATTCTTAGGAATCCTTGCTGTGCTGATTTTTTTTTTAACTATAATTATTTTGTGTTTTCTGAGAGAACAGGAAGCAAATAAACAACACAGCAAAGTCTTCAACTCCATAGGCTCATCCCTGGGGGGTGGTAAGTTCATATTCAGTCAAAGTGAAGATGATCCTACAGTAAAGAGCATTTATGGCTCAGGATTTCTGAGAGTATTAGATACAATGATATCTAAATTATTTTTTCCCATTATCTCACCTCCTGTTCATTCATTTCCCAAAATACCAGAAGAAATGTGTATTTCTTGTCTTTTTATGTCTCCCATGAAGATAGAATGCCGCATTAGGTATCCACCATGAAAACAATGAACCAAACTGTCTACACCTAGAACACCTTATAACGTGTACTTTAGTGTGGCCCACCATTGAGCCTTCCTTTGTACTCCTGCCAGTTATTTCTACCTATTGTGACCCTCTCACTTGCTTAAAATGGAGGGCCTTGCTCAATCAAGCAGCAGGCCTTGGGCAAGAGTTGATGGCACACAAATATACACTGAGGATTTTGTTTTCCCAGAATAGCCAAGAAATGTAGTCTTCTGTAAATTAAAATAAAAAAAAAATAAAATTCAGCTGTAGGCAAATCTTGTTTTAGATTTTTTTTTAAAGCTTAACCATTTTAAATAGATATGAGAACACTGATTTATTTTCTTGTCTTCCAAATGAAATCTAAGAAAACACATTAGAAATGGAGCTGAAAATAATATGTATTTTGACTTGACCAGTAATTTTTCATGACAGTAAGCATTCATGAATTGACCTCCAGTCAGGGCAATAGATTAAGGGAATGGGATATATAGATTTAGGTCAATGATAAAAAACAAAACAAACAAGCAAAACATATATATGTATAGTTCTTTGGCTGATTCACTAATTATTAAAAAAAAAAAAGTCAAAAAATATCTGAAAATGTAAAGTAGATACAGGGATTGTAATTGACATGTGATTAGTGTGTGTACTTTAACAGTCTTCTCTACTTCTCTATGGAGGGGAAGTATGTAGAAATTTCATTTGTATTTCTATGAAATCTGGCCTTGAAATTAAAAATGAAATAACTAATGAATATGTTTTATATTATCAATCAATTGAATATGATGTATTTTCTGAACATACTAAAGGGAGTTTGTAGGATATCATGGTGTTAATTTATGATTTTGACTTTAAATTTTGAGGAATTCTTTGGGTACCACATTTTTATGCAAATAATGCAAACCTTCTATGTTTGTTTGCTAACCACTCCCTCCCTCCCAAGAGGTATTTTCATAAATGCACTATGCTAATTTTTGTACATCAACATGAAAAAAAAATTGGCACAGGAGTGCTTATGAAAATATCTCGTGAGGGGAGAGAGCAATTGGCAAACAGAAGTAGAAAGCACACGTTTGTTGCATAAAAACACAATATTCTTGATTTGACCCTGATACTAGAAGGACACTTCTTCTATAAACATATCCAAGTCCTCTTAAATTTTGGCCTAATGTCTGTTTGAAATGAGTGATATATACTTTGACTTTTATTCATCATAGATTATCAAAACAAAATTTTTCCCCTTAAAATTTCTGATTTATTGAACCAAACCTTTCAACTTTTATAACCTTTGATCACCTTTCTTATCTTTTATTTCTCATGATTGACATTTCCATATTGTAATCCATATTTTGGAGAAATAATTCTTTTTAGTTTATCTTCTTAGCTATAGCTTGTTGAATTTTTAATCAGAGTATAGTTGGAGCAAGCACTAGAAGAATATAACTTATCATTCCATCAGTGTGCATGCTTTGAACAGTATAAATGAATAGTATTTGGAATACAAACTCAATAAAAATGGGTACTGTTTCATCACCCCCCCCAAAAAATTACAACTTAGTGTTGGAACACATTATGGTCCAATTTGTTGAGTGTTTTGACAAAATTATCCACATATTGCTAATAAATCATAGATGAAAGGACTCTAAAGTTAAATTGGATGTAATAAAAGCCTTTCTAGAGACATCGATGCCTTGAATTCAACTTTGAAAGGTGTAGGAGTCAACCAGATGACACAGGGGAAAGGCATTGCAGATAGGGAAGAGTACTCTAAAGGGTTTCGAGTTCCCTTAAACCGCAAGTCCAGTCCCTTAAACTAGATTTCACTTGATCAGTTAAGAACTTTATTATCTCAAATGACTGGAAATCTGCAGGAAATCTATAGCTGTACAACATTAAGAAGGATTCAGATTATTTTCATCTCATCATTCGGATGTACATAGCGTTAGTTTCATCTCATGAAATGTTGCTCTCATGCTCACAATGTCCTGAAGACACCCAGTTGTCACATCTAAATAGAACACTATCCCTAGGCAGAAAGGCATATTGATAAGACAGTTAAGAGTAAGAGAATACTTCCCAGAAAATCGTCTTCTCTTGTCTCGTTGACTAGACTTAGATTGCTTGGACACTACTAACTCAATCAGGGGTAAGGAACCTGAAATTTGTATAATTAGATAAGGATAAGCATTAACCCCTTGCAAATGGGCGTGTGAATATTGACCAATCTAGGACTCTGTTAGAAAGGAAGAAGCGGGTGAAGTAACAATGAATAGGCAGTTAACCAAACCAAATCAAAATAGCATAACCAAAACCAAACCTACCACCATCGAGTTGATTGCAACTCATAGCGACCCCATAGGGTTTCCAAGGCTGTAAATCTCTACAGAAGCAGACTGCCACATCTTTCTCCGACAGAGCTGCTGGTGGTTTCCAACCATCAGCCTTTCAGTTAGCAATCGATTGCTGTGACCAATATATCAGCAATTGTGTATGTCTTAAGTGAATTTTATATATGAAGAAAGGCTTGAAAACTAGGCAAAAGGGATAGGAAGGAAATAGGCCATGGACCATTAGCACTCTAATCTACTAAACTTAATCCAGAAATTTATAGGGAGCCATTGAGAAGCACTGGAAGACTAAGATTTTCATTTAAGAAGTGCATGTGGATAGAAATATATAGAAATTATTAGAAGTGTGTCAAAAAATATAAACAGGGTTCTATTACCATGTCTTGATAAAACATGATAACGGCTTGAGGGTAAAATATCAACAGTGTTAATGGAGACAAGGAAACAACGTAGAATTCAGATTTCATCAATATTAAGAACTATATATTCTGAAAATACTTCCACCAAAGACATCTAGAAATGATATTTAGATATATATACATATATGGATATATGAACATGTATGTTACTGTATATATATATAATAGCTGTATTTTAAAAAAACTAAGTAAAGTTGTAGGAACCAACAATGAAGAATGCATGAGGAAAAAGAATTGTATGTAGATGCCAAAGTCATATCTGACTTGAAAAAATTTAACAGTCTAGAGAATTTAGATCCTTGGGTTCCAACAGCTGCACAGGGCACAGGACACAAGACTTTGGGCAAAAAAAATTGGTGACCTCAACTCCACAACCCCATTATAAAGCTGGAACACTTGAAGGATTACACATAGTGATAAGAGAAAAAATGGTCTTTCCTACAAATGATGCTGAAGCAATTAGTCATTTACAGGCAAAAAAGAAAAAGAAACTTTATCTAAACATCACAGATTATACAAACATTAACTCAAAATAGATCCTAGACTTAAATATAAAACTTAAAACTTTTAGAAGAAAACATAGGGTCTACAGCATGGCAAAGAGTTCTCAGATATGACACCAAAAGCATGCTTCATAAAAGAAAAAAATCAAAATTAGATTTCATCAGAATTAAAAACCTTTGCTCTGTGAAAGATCCTGTTAAGAAGGTTAAAAAGCAAACTACAGACAAGCAGAAAAATGCAAACCCCATGCTTGATAAAGGGCTTATATCTAGAATATATAATGAACCAAGTATAGGATGTTATGTGATTTGGACATTGTGTTAACATCATATTATACACAGGCCACCCCTAGCTATTAATGTCTGATTTACATACAGCCTGTAGTTATGAGCCAACTCCTGTAAAGCCTCTTATATTAAAAATTTGAGATACATACAATGGTTCAGAATAACAAACAGGAACTACTTTGTGTCTAGTTATGTCCACTACATCCCTTTCTCCGATTGGGATTTCTGAACTTATGGGGCCGTGGGCATGTATGCAGTTGGATGTTGCCCGAAGGATGTTATGAGGCACATGACTATAATTAGAAAATGGGAAAAAGACATGAAGAGACATTTTGTTAAACAGGAAATGTTGTTATTAGTTGCCTTCCAGACGACTCCAACCCAAAATGACCTTATAACGGAATGAAATGTTGCCTGGTCCTATGTCATCCTCACAATTGTTGGTATGTTTGAAAACGTTGTTGAAGCCGCTGTGTCAATCCACCTCATTGAGGGTCTCCTCTTTTTCGCTGATGTCCCTCCTGATGACCGTCCAAAGTGAGACAAGTCTTGCCATCCTCACTTCTAAGGAGCATTCTGACTGTACTTCCTCCAAGACTGATTTGTTCATTTTTCTGTCAGTCCAAGATGTATTCAACATTATTCACCAACACCACAATTTGAATATGTCGATTCTCCAGGCTTCCTTTTTCATACTCCAGCTTTTGAATGCATATGAGGCAATTGAAAATACCATGGCTTGGTATTAGTCATCAAAGTCACATCTTTGCTTTTTAAGATTTTAAAGAGGTCTTTTGTAGCAGATTTGCCCAACAGGGTCTCTATGAGTTGAAATCGATGGCACCTGGTAGAGTAGGTAGGTAGTACCCAGTGTGCTGTGTTGTTTGATTTCTTGACTGCTGGTTCCATGGGCATTGATTGTTGATCCAAGTAGAATTAAATCCTTGGCAACTTCAATTGTTTCACCATTTATCATGATGTTGTTTATTGGCTTAGTTATGAGGATAAAGAAAACATACAGATCACAAACACATGAAAACATGTACAACATCCTTAGGAATGTACTTGTCTCTATTTCCTCTCTAGCTATTTTCTTTAAAACCTACTATAATCAGTTTTTGCTACCAAAATTTCATCAACATTATTCTTGTCAAAATTACTAATGACCACATTGATAAATCTAGTGGTCATTTCTCAGCTTTTATCTTATGGACCTATCTGCTGTATTTGACATAAATGATCATGTCTACCATCTTGATATTCTTTCTTACAGGACATGATACTCTCTCTGCTTTCTTTCTACCTGTCTGATTGTTCCTAGTTTTCAGTGTTCTTAGCTGGATCCTCTTCACCTCTCTGACCTTTTTATGCTGGTGTAGCACAGGCCTCAGGCTTTGGTCTTCTTTTCTATCCACACTCACTCTCTTAATTATATATGTGTGTGTGTGTGTGTGTGTGTGTGTGTGTATAGGGTCCTGGTGACGCAGTGATTAAGAGCTCAGGCTGCTAACCAAAAGGTCGGCAGTTTGAATCCACCAGCAACTCCTTGGAAACCCTATGGGGCAGTTCTACTCTGTCCTATAGATCGCTATGAGTCGGAATTGACTCAGCGGCAACAGGTTTGGTTTTTTGGTTTACAGATACATGTAGGTGTGTGTATATATATACATATATATACACACAACTCATTCAAATTTTATATCTCTAGCCCAGACCTCTCTCCTGAAGTCTATAAATATTTGGTGAATTAACGGAAGTATGTTCTTAAATGGGTACCTGTGAAACAATCATGCAAAGCTTCAAAGAAAAAATAGGATTTAAACCCCTATGCCAACTAGAACTCTTTGGTTATGTGTAACCAAAAAAACTACCTCAAATTGACTTTAAAAATGTCTTCATAAACATAAATTGGCTATCTGCAATAACCGGAAGTTTATCCTTCCTTATTCATATTCAAAGTATACAAGAGGGATCTTTGTCTCAACCTTCTGACCAAAATAACTGGACTTCCTCCTGAGCAAATCACCTTAAATCATGTGCTCATCTCTGAACCAATTACTCTGGCAACTGTGATGAAATTAACAGTAGACCAGTTAGAGCTGGTAACTAGTGTCAAGGTTGAGAATTTTTTTTTATAAGCAGAAGAGCATGCAAAGAGTAAAGGAACAGCTTGAAAGTGCTTATGTTTTGAGAGAATGGTTGGAAACCAATGTAGTTAGAACATAAATTGCATTGAAGTTTGTAGTGAGTAATGAAACTAAAAACATAATTTAGAGCTAGCATGGAAGAAAGAAGCAAAGCATGAGTTGCTATGTGTCAGAATCAACTTGGCAGCAATGGGTTAATTAACATACTCCAAGTGCGTTCTCTTTCTTTGTCCTGGAATTCAAAATATTAGGCCTGAAGATGTGGTGAAGATTAAATATTGTGTGAGGATGCCTCAAGTGGATATGTGTGCTAATATTTTATTATTAAGATTTATGCTTTTGTAATGATCATTTAAGAAGTGTTTTACAAGTTTTAAGCCCATTAAGAATGTATGATTAATATTTTCTTTGAAATTTTTGAAATTGGGATCAAAAGGATTTAATCCATTAAATGCTTACTGAATAAAACTGAAATAAAATCTTTTATGGGGCAGTCTAAATGTCTTTGTAGTCTTTGTACAGTATTTTACACAAATAACATACACGTTGTACATTTGTTTGCCAACTGCTTCGAGCCCCTTCAGGTATTTTTGTAAGGGTGCTATGCTAAATTTTCTTCACAGCAACACGTAAAAAAAAATTGCCATAGCAGTGTTTAAGAAAATACTTCAAGGAGGAAGGAGCAGTTGGCAAACAAAACTAGAAGGTGCACATTATTTAGAAAATATAGTAATCTCAAAAAAACTAGAAATTCTACTTATTAGGATTTTAATAACCAATATATCCATGAGGTAATAATACCAATATCTTACCAGTAGAATTTTCTTGATATATTTTAAACTTTGCATTTTGTTTGAAACTTTCGATAGGAGTTGCCATATAAATACTACATTTTCACTTTTAGCAAGCCGAAAATTATCCTAATACTTCTTATGACTATGCTAGCATTTACCTGAATTTCTTTTCACTATCCACTTACAGAAAAAAATAAATGGTCAACAAACTTGTATTTTTACTATTCCTGATCTATAACAATAATAATCCAGAAACCAACAATAACATTCAATTATTATTATTATTACTATTATTAATAATGATTTAATTTTTATTGGATTGGATTATAATCACATATCTTTAACCAATGAGCATTGTTTCCTGGCCCAACAGATAACATGGATTTGAAACAAGCGCTGGTTTCAGAAACAAATGTTCTACACCAAAAGAAAATCTACAATATGTCTAGGCTCCCTTCTATCCTTTGACCCTCTTCTTTTTATTTCCTCTTTCTCCACTTCAGCTGCAATTGAAAATAGTGACAACTATAACCACAGTCCCCCATGTAAACATGATGAAGAGATTGTGTGCTTTATTTTTGTGCATATATTCTCTGGGTCAGCAAAGAAAAATGAGTTGCTCCTCACTGTTTCAGGTCTCTCAGGAGGGGTCACATTCGTAATTGAAGAAGCTAAATTACATCCAGTCAGCCCGAGTAGTGTCAGGTATTGTTCTTTAACTGATATAATGTTCAGCCTCCATACTTGCTTTATTATAGTCACTCGAGGTTAAACTATTGCTGTAAATTCCATCACAGTATCCCTCATTCCCCGCACTACGATTATGTAGAAAGTAGCTCTGTGATTCTGCTGTCAAATTTATCTCTGAGTAAGTGTCCTTCTTCTATTTTATTTCAATGTATGACTCCCCATCCATTGAAAGTATTTCAATAAAAGTATTTATTTTATTATTTCAATAGCAGTCTGGCTCTGTGATGTTTCTGGCTGTTCACAATCTGAATAGCATTGGAAACACAATAATGTTACTGCTTGTCATTTACAAGCTATCATTTGCACAACTCAGTACTATGACATGATAAAATTGGCTCTTAGAAAATTGTTAGCCACCTGAGAGCAAGCTAATATTATTCTGGGATAGAGATGGCATTGTTCTCTGGAATGGAGTACATTAAGAGTTAAATGACCAAGAACTACTTGGGAAGAAAATTATTGGACTCCTTTTGCCTTATTGAAGGGGAGGATCAGGAGCACATACAGTTGTCCCTCTACGGTGGATTGGTTCCAGGTCACCCTCGGATACTAAAATCTGCGGTTGCTCAAGTCCCTTATATACAATGGTATAGTATTTTGCATATAACCTACGCGCATCCTCCCGAATACTTTAAATCATCTCTAGATTACTTATCATACCTAATACAATTTAAATTGTTTCATCACAATTGAAGACTTGCTCTGGAAGGTAGCCTTTCTCTCCCCTGAGTTTTTTGAGATCTTCTGGGAACAGTGATGCCGCCTCGGCATCAGCCTATGTCCCCGGTGATCTTGAGGTTCTTGAGGCTGTAGCGCTTTAGGGAGCTAGCCAGCCATCCCTTACTAGCCTTAATTTCCTTCCCCTCACTCTCCTCAACCCCCTCACACTTAGCCCTTGAGGGTTTACTTTGACCACTTAATTGCTTTTTAGGAGCCATTTTTCCCAGAAACAAAGGGTCCACACAAAGCAAGTGGCAAATGAATGAGGTGGAAGGTGAACAGTGCTCAAAGGAGAATTCTGGAGAGAGACTGAGGAGCTGTTAAATGGCAGGAGGCCCCAGCAGGGCGTGCCTTCACATCATTTCATTCTCATGGCTTCAGCAGAGTTGTGTGGCAAATTCAAGCTTGGCTTTTTAGAACGTTCTTTTTTGAATATTTTTGATCCATGGTTGGTTGAATCCGTAGTTGTGGAACCCATGGATAGGGAAGGCAGTCTGTACTTGGAAGAATTATTCTCTATGAAAACTCTTAAAATATAAATGTGAATTTTACATGTAAACACCAACTAAAAGAAGAGGAGGAAACTATGTGAAAATATAGATATTACCACAGCTCAGCTACTTACATCAGCTTTTGGGTTTTGTTAAAGGGGGAGCCAAAATATTGGGCTTTCATTTCTTCCTCCCTGACATTCTTTTTCCCTCCCTCCCTCCCTCTTTACCTTCCCTTAGTTTTTTCCTTAGCTGATTATCATGAGATTAGAAAAATCACTAGCTGTGCTCACATTTTAATCTTCAAGGTAAAAATGATGTTTTTCACCTTAATGTCTTCATCTGCTTGTCAAAATCCTATCTTCCCTATTCTAAAAGGTATCATTTTTGTTAATTATAAAATGAATATATTTTCACACTAAAAAGTGAAACAAAAGAGAAAACAAACAGCATACGACCTACTCCAAAGAATTCTTCAGAAATCCCTTGGCCAAAATTGATCTCTTCATTCTCTGAAATCCCACAATCCATTTTTAGAATACTCTTATGACCATTTTTACATTCAAGCTGTATAATAGTCATGTAAATTTTTATCTACTAGTCAGTTTGAATCCACCAGCTGCTCCTTGGAAACACTATGGGGCAGTTCTACCCTGTCCTGTAGGGTTGCTATGAGTCGGAATTGACTTGGGGGCACACAACAACAACAACAGTCTAGATTATTGGCTAAGGCCAAGTCTTAGCAACCACTAATTGCTCACAGTACATAGCACATAAATCAATCTTGATTTAAAAAGAACGCAATGACTGTACATATCATTTAACATGATTTAAAGAAGCCCTGGTAGCACATTGGTTAAGAGCTCAGATGCTAACTGAAAGGTCTAAGGTTCAAACCCTTTAGCTGCTTGAGGGAGAAATATGTGGCAGTCTGCTTTGTATAAAGATTTACTGCCTTGGAAACCCTATGGATCAGTTCTACTCTGTCCTGTAGGGTCACTATGGGTCAGAATCTACCCCATAGCAACCGGTTAACATGATTTACAATCATGTCTCCAAAGTTGCAGAGAAAGCACACTTAAAAAAAAAAAAAATTACAGTGAGAAGTTAAAAAAAAAAATCTCTTGTCCAAGATAATAAGACTAATTAACCAAGAAAAAGAAAATGTGATAATGCCAAACTCAAGCATTTTGAAACAACGAACTTGTCATCCTGTAATATCTCCACCTAACTCTCAGTTTTCACATTGTAGAACACTTCATTAAAAATGAGCAAATTTAGTCTGCCCCAAAAATGCAAATCTAAGCAAGAAGAAAATGGGTGGGGTGGGGGGGGAACTAGCCCTAGAAGCTTGCATTTAAAATTGGAAAGCGTCAGAGTAGGAAAGTGAGGGGACAAATTAAAGCTATGTGCTGAAACATCTTATGGTTTTAATGTATATTTTAAGTCCAATTAACTGTAAGCTTCATTAGGTGAGGATCCAAAAGAGTTAGCAGTTGGTATTGCTACTTGGAGAAGAGTATTGCCATACTCCATAAACAAATGCTAGCCAAAGTTCCCATGAACAAGCATTGAAAGAATGAGAAGAGAAAGTTGTTTACATTATTATGGTTTGAATACTTGAATACTTATTCCCAGAATCAGCTGTGTGAAACTGTTAAAAGCAGGAGTTTCAAAGTCATATGGATCTTGGTATAAATCCAGGTTCTGCCCATGTAACTTTGGGCAGCATACTTGATCTTATTATTTTCAGCTGTAAAAGCAGAATACCAATATACCCTTATCAGGAAACTATGTAATTACTTAACACAGGGCCACATATATAAACATTAAATAAATGGTAACTATTATTAGGAAAAGTCTGACTTAACTACAAGTTGTTGTTAGCTGCAGTTGAGTCAGCCCAGACTCAGAGTGACCCCATACAGGAGATAGTACCATTATGATCCATAGGGTTTTCATTGGCTGATTTTTGGAAGCAGATAATCAGGCCTTTCTTCTTAGTCTCTCTTAGTCTGGAAGTTCCACTGAAACCTGCTCAGCGTCATAACAATATGCAAGCCTCCACGGACAGACAGGTGGTGGCTGCACATGAAGGGCATTGACCAAGAACTGAACCTGGGTCTCCACCACGGGAAGTGAGAATTTTACTACTGAAACGCCACTGTCCTCTGAATAATGCCATAGGGTATCACATAAAAATGGGTTCATGTTTTTACTTCAAAAAAGATGCCACTGAATATAAAAAAAAATCTGATCATGCAGTTTATTAAACATTTCAGGACACTAAACTGAGAGATATATCCACCTCCATTTCTGTAATGGGCAGTCATCCCAGATTCTCTTGGGCACGTGGAATTTGCAAAAAGGCTTCCATCAATTCTCAGCGCTGTCATCTAGAAAATAAAAACAAAAAAGTGTCGGTGTCAAACTAAGTTAAATATCAAAATGTGAAAGCTGGCTTAAAAAAAAAAATACCTCTCTACCATATGAATGATTAATTTTATAAAGAAATGAAAATCCATTGTCCTGAGCACAAAGTATGTAACCATTACTGTGCTATAAATACCTGAGGCTGAATCTGGGGATACGGAAGGAAAAGGACAGTGAAACTCATGATACCTTTAAAAAGCCCTTTTCTTACAGGGTTCTAAATCAAAAACAGATTATTCACCAAAAGCTTTTTGATACCTTGAAGGGTTTTTTGGCTGTTTCTTTGGAAGCTATCATTCACTAGTTCGCACGGATGCAACATTAGCTGTCACTCAGAGATGAACTTAAAATTGCTGCCACATGGATGGAAAATCAGTACAAGGAAGAAAGTGCCTTTGTAAACTCAGAAAACATATTTTCTTTTAAATGGAAAGGCTGACCATGTGATAAATGCTTTTCATATAATGGATAAAACCACTCACTACTTCAGGAAGCGTGAACAAGCCCTCTGAGACGTTCAGTGCTCCGATTTTTTTTTTTTTTTTTTTCAGATCACATGCACGGTTTAACTTTTCTGGTTGCTTTCATAACATCTTGCATTTCTCTCCCTCATCTCCCAACTTCCTTTATTCTTCTGCTTCAAGGAAGAGCAATTAAAATAACTTGTAAGTTAGAAAACAGAGCTTTGAATTGAGATTAAAGGAGCTAGGTGTTATTTGGCAGGCATGAGATGGAGAATTGAAGTTTTTTAAATGTGTAAATGTTTTATGGTTGGTTCAATTTAATTCAACAAATGCTTGTTAAACACCAAAAATGTGCAAGACTTTGTGCCAGGCGTCATAAGGGAGTGTGAAGAGGAGCCCAATACGAAACTGACATTCAAGGGGCTTTAATATAGAAGGAAAATAGTTTTAAAGTACACAAATTATTATAATACAAGGCAGCTTGCTATAAATGCTTCAATGGGTCTGAGAGAAATTCAAACATATAGTTGCAGGAGGGTTGATGGTGAGGAAAGAAAAACTACTTTGCTTTCTCAGAGAAGGCTAAACAAACCTCATGGGAGAGAAAGGTAATCCAAGTTGGGAGAATGATCAGAGGCAGTGAATTCTGGGGATGTTGAGACTTTAGGACCAGCTGTAGCATAAGATAAATGAGGAAAAAGAATAGAAAATATTTTTTAAAGTAGATTGGCATAAGATCTTAGACTTGTGTGCTATGCTAAAAAACTTGAATTGTGTTATATAGAATTGTAAGGAGCCTTTAAAATTTTGGAGTAGTGAAGTTACACGATCAGAATTATAGCTTAGGAAAATAAATTGGCTGCCGCTACGTAGGTGTAATTGGAGGTGGAAGATATTGGCAAGGCCAATTGAAAGATTATTTGCAATAGGGAACACAAAAGAATAAGATAGAAGATTGCAGTGGGAATGAAGAGGGAACATATTTGGAAATGATTTTTGAGGATAGAGGTGGTGTAAATGGTTAAGCACTTGACTACTGTCTTAGTCATCTAGTGCTGCTCTAACAGAAATACCACAACTGGATGGCTTTAACAAAGAGAAATTTATTTCCTCACAGTAAAGTAGGCTAAAAGTCCAAGTTCAGGGTGTCAGCTCCAGGGGAAGGCTTTCTCTGTCTGTTGGCCTTCTCATCAATCTTCCCCTGGACTAGGAGCTTCTCCACTCAGGGACCCCGGGTCCAAAGGATGCGCTCTGCTCCGGGCACTGCTTCTTTCTTGATGGTATGAGGTCCCCAACTCTGCTTGCTTCCCTTTCCTTTTATCTCTTGTAAGATAAAAGCTGGTGTAGGCCAGAGCCTAGGTAAACTCACTTTACATTGGATCAGGGATGTGACCTTAGTAAGGGTGTTACAATCCGAACCCTGATCGTCTTAACATAAAATTGCAATCACAAAATAGAGGACAACCACACAATACTGGGAATCATGGCCCAGCCAAACTGATACACATATTTTTTGGGGGGACATAATTCAATCAGTGACATTCCACCCTTTGGCCCCCCCAGAATCACATCCTTGCAACATGCAAAACATATTCATCCCATCATATCATAGCAGAAGGCTTAATTCCAAGTCCAAAATCCAAAAATTCCTCTTCATCTGTGAAATTTAGAATACAAGTTATCTGCTTCCAAATGTACAATGGCAGAACAGACACAAGCCAGACATTTCCACTACAAATGGGAAAAACTGGAGGAAAAGAAGGGATAACAGGTGCCAAGCAAGTCAGCAGAACACATTACATTAGCCCTCAAGTCTTTGAAAATAGCCCTCTGTTCTCTGAGACAATTTACACAATGGCACTGCCCTCCATACTCTAGGTATTGGCCACACTCTCCGGATTCTGAGTGGAGGCCCCTCAGCCCTGGGCTTCAGTTCCACCTTCCAGGCCCACTGGGACAGCAACTCTGCTCACTTGGCTTTAGACACACCATTCTCCTAGTCTATCTGAGTGACAAATACACCCTTAGAAACACCAGAAGACATGGCTCCACCCTTTGAAACCCCTGAGGTCATGGCCATAACTTTTGAGACTTGAGGCAGTTCAGCTTCTTGTGTTCCTTGTCTCTTCACCTTCTGCTTCCTGTGGCCTCTCCACCTTCGGGCCCCAGGGCCATGATGGCAGGGATGGAGGTTATACATGGGCCCAGCAATGTGGACTTTCACTCACCAAGGCTGACTTAGCTACAGCCACTGCTGAGTGTACAATCTATCTGCCAGCAGCAGAGACCAACACTGCGTCCCCGATATGGCACCATACCTCGAGGTGCTCAGCCAGCAACCTGGTGGCAAGTTGATTACATTGGACCACTTCCATCATGGAAAGGGCAGCGTTTTTTCCTTACTGGAACAGACACTAACTCTGGATATGGATTTGCCTTCCTTGCAAGCAATTCTTCTGTCAAAACTACCATCCATGGACTTACAGAATGCCTTAAACACTGTCATGGTATCCCACACAACACTGCCTTGGATTAAAGGACTCACTTCACAGCAAATGAAGTGCAGCAGTGGGCCAATGTTCATGGAATTCACTGGTCTTACTGTGTTCCCCATCATCCTGAAGCAGCTGGCTTGGTAGAATGATGGAATGGCCTTCTAAAGACACAATTTACAGCACCAGCTAGGTGGCTATCCCTTACAGGGTTGGGGCAATGTTCTCCAGGAGGCTGTATATGCTCTAAACCAGAGTCCAATATATACTGATGTTTTCCCCATAGCTAGGATTCATGCCTCCAGGAAACAAGGGGTAGAAATGGGAGTGGCACCACTCACTAGCACCCCTAGTGACCCACTTGCAAGATTTTTGCTTCCTGTCGCCACAGCCTTATGCTCTGCAGGTCTAGAGGTCTTATTTCCAACTGGAGGAATGCTCCCACCTGGAGACACATCACTGATGCCATTGAACTGGAAGCTAAGAATGACTCCTGGCCACTTAGGGCTCCTTATGCCTCCGGATCAACAGGCAAAGAAGGGAGTTACCATACTGGATGCTGTGATTTATCCTGATTACCAACAGGAAATCGGATTGATATTACATAATGAAGGTAAAGAAGAGTATGTCTGGAATGCATAGGGCATCTCTTAGTACTCCCATGTCTTGTGATTAAAGTCAATGGAAAACTACAGCAACCCAATTCTGAAATGACTACTAATGGCCCAGATCCCCTCAGGAATGAAGGTCTGGGTCACCCCACCAGGCAAAGAACCACGATCAGCTGAGGTACTTGCTGAGGGAGAAGAGAATACAGAATGGAAGGTGGAAGAAGGTACTTCTAAATACCAGTTATGGCCATGTGATCAGTTGCAGAAATGGTGACTGTAATTGTTATGAGTATTTCTACTTTATATGCATGCATCAAATATTTTTATTTCCTTCACTTATAAAATATAAGATGTAAACAGGGCTAGTGCGTTTTCGGTTGTACATGGTTTAGTTGTATCATGTTAAGGGCAAGTATGACTTTGTAATTGTCTTTATTCAGAGAGTATATACAGTTTTGGGAGATGTGTACAGGTGACAAGTTGACAAGGGGTGGACTGTGATGGTTGAAATGGTATGTTAACTTGGCTAGGCCATGATTCTCAGTGTTTTGGCAGTTGTATAATGCTGTGATCACTTCCCTGTTGAAATTTGATATGTTATCATCCCCATGACAGAATCTGCTGAGTGGTACCGGTGGGGGCAGGGCCTATGGAAGCTCACCACCCCCTCAGCCTTCATCTCTCCACCCTCTGCTGGCTACTTCCTTCCTGCTCATCTTGCCAAGGTTTTTGTCTTGTTCCAGACCCAGCAGCTGCCTCTTATTGTCTCACCTCCGGTTCTTGAGATTTGAGCTAGCAGCTTACCTATCGATCTTGGAATTCATTGGCCTTCACAGCCTGTGAGTGGGAGCCCTGCTCTCTGACCTGCCAACCTTGGGTTCTCCAGCTTCTGTGGCCATGTGAATTGGGAGAGGCCTCTACCTTGATCTAGAGACTTGGGACATTCTAGCCTCTACAATCACGTGAGATTTTTCCTTGATATAAATCTCTCTGTATATATATTTATATGCTTTACTGGTTTTGCTTCTCTAGAGAACCCAGCCTAAGAAAACTACTAATTAAAAGGTTGGTGGTTGAAATACACCCAGAGGCACCTTGAAAGACAAGCCTGGTGATCTGCCTTGAAAACCCTATGGAGGAGTTCTACTCTGCAACATGGGGTCACAATGAGTCGGAATTGATTCAATGACAACCAGCAACATAGAAACATTGATTGATGCCAAATTTTTAAGACTGAATCCTGCAAGGGAAGTAATGTCTTCTAGTGATTTAACCCTTTGATGACCCAATTATTTTCTGCTTTGAATTTCTTGTTGATACCATGTGTTTTTGCTAATGGAAATATGCTGAAGTATTAAGTGTGTCTGAATTTTTGGAGAGTAGTATGGATTTTTTTTTTCCTGCTCCTTCCCACAAGCCTACTGTAAGTGTTTAATGATACATATGAAGTACCACTAATTATACCCTAGAGGTTTATTGGTACCAAGGTGTAACATAAAAATTTTCAAAATTTCTATTTTTCCTACCAAAAATTCAGACACCTCATACAATACCCTGTAAAAAATAGCAATTTGCAGCACACACACATTTCTTTAGTTCTAAACAGTCATAAAGGCCCTTGCCTTTTGGCAGCATGCACTGTCAGTGGTACAACAGCTTCCCAATAAACCCCCGAGGCTGAAAATTTTCATGGTCATTATATGTGCTGCCAGGCCTGAAAGAGTTAAGTAAACAAATGAGAAGAGCAGAGTCAGTTTTTGGACAGGTTGAGATTTACGTCAACAAGAGATTAAGTATTAGTAGGGTATTCACTCATTCAGCAAAATTTGGGGGAGACTCCGAGGTGTCATACCAGTACAAGGCAGCAGATACATAAACAGTAATGCAACACTGTCCGGCACTCAGAAAGCTCCATGGAGAAAGAGACACACAGAAACAAATGCTCATAATAAAGTATTTAAGTACAATACATGAGATAGGAGCAGAAATATACTGTGGGTTTTGCAATTTAGGTACATTTCTGTATGGAGTGAATTAAATGGTATATGTAAATGTTTTATAACCTCAGGACATAAAGAAAAATATTTTAGGTTGTTTTATTCAACTATATCACACAGTAACTACACTCATTGTTTGTTTTTTGTTTTCCTAGAACAGTTTGTGGTTAATCACACATTGACAGTTTTGATTTTCACCCAGTTAGGAATTTCAATAATTCTACAAAATGTTTCTTTTTTTTCTTTCCTAAAGTACAAATGTCCCAGAAATCAAGAATAAAAATCTTAAAGTGATTATTTTAGCCTTTATAATCAATAAGATGTGCAGTGGATTTCAGATGGTGTCATGGATTGAATTGCGTCCCCCAAAAATATCTGTCAACTTGGCTAGGTCATGATTCCCAGTATTATATGATTGTCTACCATTTTGTAATCTGATGTGATTTCCCTGTGTGTTATATATTCTATCACTGTGATGTAATAAGATGGATTAGTGGCAGTTATATTGATGAGGTCTACCAGATTAGCATTTTAAGCCAATCTCTTTTGAGATATAAAAGAGAGAAGTGAGCAGAGAGACACTGGAACCTCATACCACCAAGAAAGCAATGCTGGGAGCAGAGCACATCATTTGGACCTGAGATTCATGCACAGAGAAGCTCCCAGACCAAGGGAAGACTGATAACACAGACCTTCCTCCAGAGCAGACAGAGAAAGCACTCCCCTGGAGGTGACACCCTGAATTTGGACTTGTAGCCTACTAGACTGAGAGAATACATTTCTCTTTGTTAAAGCCATCCATTTCTGTTATTTCTGTGATAGCAGCACTAGATGACTAACGTAGATGGTAAGGAAAATTTGATAATAATTCTGATGAGTATGCTTTTTAAAAACTTTTGCAGTAGGGATATATGAGTAATATGTTAGAGGCTAGGCTGTCCTCAACTTAAAACTTTGGTGAACTGAAATTAAGAAGAACAAAGAATGGCAAAATACATGTTGTTGATATTTGGTAAGTGGATTACCTTTATATATTTGACTAAATATGGAACTTTATTTTAGGGACTTCATTGTGAACTTTCACAGCATGATTTAATAAAACTGTAGTATGTGCATATACAAACCAGTGTAAGAGTCATTACTTTTATTAAGAATATTACAGTGAATAAATTAACCTAAAACAATAAAACCTGAGCAGTTGATATATGTAAGTCATTTACATCTTGTAGACTCATTTGGGGTAGGGAAGAATAAATGCGTTACGGTGGAGGTTTTATTAGCACTTGCATTTCAATTGACTTCAAAGCAAACAATAAGAAAAACAATAAGAATACAAAAGCAATAAATACCATCCATAAACAAGAATATCATACAGAGTTTTTTTTTTGTTTGTTTGTTTGTTTTTTTAAGCAAGATGTTCTGTGTCTTTGCACTTTAATAGCCCTGCTGAATTTTCAACATGAAGAAAGCTGAAGAGGCCTGCCTTAGTGCCATCACTGTACTCTGCAGCCATATTTTATCCTGCTTTATTATATCACTCCACATTCAAAGCTACATATGTGATGGTGTCTCATGGGGAACGGTAAAGATGCCGCAGGAAAACTTAAATGCAAGATATTAGCACCTTTTGGCATTCTGTACCTGATTCTAAAGAGCTTGGTTTACGTGAAGGAAAATAAATGTTCATCATTTCATACTCGTGACATATCGTTGTTGTATTCACTGGATTTATATGCCCAAAAATTTATTGTCAGAAACAGATATTTTAAAGGTGTTTTCATTTAGCTTCTTATTAGTAAACTATAGATATACTGAAAGGACCTGCTCACTGCACTTTTGTGGGGAGAAGAAAGCCAAAAGGATTTCCTCTGACAGCTGGCCATGTGCTCTATTTACACTACATCCTTTTGGGAAAAAGAATTTGTTTTAATCCTGTCTAGATCAGTATTATTTTTAAAAATATTTTTGTCTCCTGTACAAGAGCAGAATGAGAATTTCAGATTTCAGTGTTGACAAGGTAGCATTAGAATCTCATTGGTGATCCAGCAAAGAGCTATACAGATCAAAGCAGCAAAAACAAAATAAAAAATAATTACTTGTAACAGATATGAAGAAAATTTATTAGATTTAAAGTTACAAGAAAGGGCCATTGGATACACTTTTGAAAATGGAAATCAATTAATACATGGTAGGGGCCACTTGTCATAGAAGATATGCCTCTAGAATAGAAGTTTTGTGATAGCCCTTCTAGAACAGTGTAGCAAAGTCCTAGCAGACATTTGACAAGCTCTCCTTTCCTTCTGCCCTCAGGAATGCCACTTCTTCAGAGAGATGTGTCTTGACCATCCTGTCTGTGATGGTCAATTTTATGTTTCAACTTGCTAGGTTATGGTACCAAGTTGTCTGGCCAAACATTAGGCTAGATGCTGTTATGAAGTAGTTACATATGACTAAATCAGTTAACCTTAAGTAAAGTAGATTACCTTCCACAGTGTGGGTGGGTCTCAACCAATCAGGTGAAAGCCTTAAGAACAAAAAGGGAGTTTCCCTAGGGTGTATTCTGCTTCCAGACTATAAATAGACATTTTGCCAGAACTCCTTCACTCTTCCCATTGCCTGACCTAGGTATGGATTTTGGGACACAAATCTGTGGGAATCTCCAGTGTGTCACCTGACCCACAGATCTGCATGGTGCATGGCTCATGGTCCTGTTTAATGAGCATTTTGGAAGAGGATAGGAAGGAAGGGAGAGAGGAAGAGAGAGATGGGATAGGAGAGAGGGAAAGAGAGAAGGATGGACAAAAGCAGCACACTATGAGTTATGATTCTTTTTGTTTGTTTTGTGAGGCATATACTAATTTGCACTAGTGTTTGACTAGGTTTGGATAACTTAACTGCTTTGGCCCTCATTTTTTTAAATGAAAATGAAAACCAGAATTGCTTGACTGCTGTCAGCTCTAAATGACACACTCATGAAGCGTTTTGCAAATTACAAGGCATAATACATAGAAATTTATAATCTATAAAGCCCTAAAGAAACGTAAGGTATTATTATTAGCTGAGGTTACTGATTTGTCCACTAAGCGTAAATGCACAACTAACGGTTTCATCCTGGTTTCCTCTTCATTGCATAAGCACGTCTGACACAAGGAAATTCAGCGTCATTCTTAAATGTTTGTAGTGTCTTTATTCAATTAACTTGCTGTTAATTTTGTACTTGAGAATATCTTTACTGCAAGACAACACAATAATAACGACAATAATAATTTACATTTCTGAACAGTTATTATTAGTCTGAAACCGTTTTAGGCTCTTTATTACTTTTATCTCATTTAATCCTTACAGAATCCCATGACTTGTTACTGTTAGGTGGCATCGAGTAGACTCTGACTTATAGAGACCTTATGTATAACAGATGAAATGTTGCACGGTCCTGCAACACCCTCACAATTGTTTCTATGTTTGAGCTCATTGTTGCAGTCATTGTGTCCCATGACCTAGCAAATAATTATTCTTATCTTTGTTTTACCGATGAATAAACTAAGGCACAGATAAAGTAAGTAAGTTGCTCAAGGATGCACATCTAGTAAACAACAGAATTTGCCTTTGAAGAGGGCTTCTTGTCCTAGGTGTGGCCCTTTTAACCTGGGCACTGTATGTTTCTGAAAGGGCAGTATACATATGATTCTGCAAATACATGGCCACTGACATTTCTCCTGAGAATGGATCTTAAATCTAGAATTAAAAAAAAAAGAAAACCTAACATTGCTGTCAAGTTGATTCCGACTCATAGTGACCCTATAGGCAGAGTAGAATTGCCCCACAGAGTTTCCAAAGAGAGGCTGGTGGATTCAAACTGCTGAACCTTTGGTTAGTAGCCAAACGCTTAATCAAGGTACCACCAGAGCTCCCTTAAATCTAGAATAGTGCGCATCAATAAAGCCAAGATCATCTTTGCATACTTGGTAAGCATACAGGACTGTGACAGGTTGATGCCAGCATCAGCAAATGCCCAACAAGTTTGAAAAGAATTATCCAATCACTCAAAAATCATAATTCTTGGCCTTGGGTTTTGTCCTGAGATAATTTCTTACTTTCCCAGAATCTTCATTTTTGTGATCAATTTAGAGATTCTCAAAGGGGAAAGAATGTATATCAGAATCCCGAAGAGGCTTCTGCATACTACACAAATCTCTTTAATACACCCATCTCCTCAAATATATCCCATAAAAGCTCTCTCTTTAGTGCTAGGTGCTGTGTCCAGTTATCAAAAGGTAGGTTCTATTACTGTTGGTGTGTTAGGCTTGGAGTAAAATTAAGAATCACAGATTAGCCAGTTAGAGATTAGTAGGGGAAGGATATGGAGGACAAATGGAGAGATGGATTTTGGTTTATGCTGCTCTAATATAAATTGATCATTGCTTTCAGTGCTATACTAGAACTATAATTCTAACCATGAGATATAATAATAACAAAAGCTGAAATTTACTGAGTTTTCTCTATGCTTAATACTCTGTTAAGTATTTTAACATGCATCAGTGGATGGCTTCCTAATGACTAACCGATAAAATAAGTATTCCTGTTACATCACTTTACACAAGGAATTATGTCACAGAATTATTTACCCAAGGCTACTCAACCGTGTGAATGGTGGATCTGAGATTTAAAGCCAGGTCAACCTGCATTCAAACCCAAACTCTTATCTGGACTTGCAATATTGCCTTTCCAGAACCCAAAGTCACCCTCCAAACCTCCCAACATAGGGGTGTGTATGCATGTGCTTGCACGTGCACGCCCCCCCCCCCCCCCCACACACACACTCACTCACTCTTCCTCAGTTTAATTAGAATTCTGCCTGGATACTTAATGCCTTGTTGTTGGCTCTACAGAACTAGAAAGGGACTACTCTTAGGTTTGGGCCACCAATGGAATGCTATAAAAAGTAGTTTGTAATTTCTATAAATGTATAGTGAAATACCATGTCCCTTCTCAGCATGTGTTATGTGCAACAGAGCCTCATGGCATGTAGTATCATGAAGTAAAAAGCTATTCCTTATTCAGAATGTTCTAGAGTCTGAAACTAAACCCTTCAAGTGCTAGAGCCTTCACACATGTTTTATTCTCAATTATTGTTGAGGAATATGCCACTAAGGAATTCACCAATATCCCTGTTTCCTTAGACAGGCCACTGAACATGACAGCAAGACTCTTGCCCAGTGTATTAAATCTATAGTATTTCTGTCTTCTCCATCTCTCATACTGCCAAATAACCTTTCTCCTGTTGTAATTATGCTTCACTCTAAGAGCTTCTGTAAAGACTGGGAAAGCAAATAATTAAACTTGCTAAGAATTTGGTATTAAATGGGAGTTAATAAGGTGTCCAGGGGAGAGTAGTGTTGAAATAGGGTATCAAGGGTTAGAAGTGAGAGAAAGGGTGGCCATCACTTTCAGACACTCAAAGTTCTTTTGATAAGATGAAGGGGATATTAATGGACATTGATTCATGGATTCTTAATTTATTATTTGAAATAACTTTCATATAGAAATATCTCTGCTATGTGATCGTTAAGAATCAATGAAACCTTGATTTTAATCTCTCTTAAATCCTCTAATTAAAAGAGCTAGGATTCTTATCAAGTAATTATACAATGAATGTGCTACATATTTTAATTATCTCTTGAAATTAAGCAATGGTATTCCAATATTTTAAATCCTTTTCCTGGAATATCTCCACATTTTAGATTAATTTAGCAAGCAGAGAAACACCTAGCCCTTACAGCATTTTGTATCTTTAAAGACTTCTATAAACACGCAATTAATTCCACCACACTTTGGCAGCCAGGTATTAATTACCTATGTTTTATAGAGGTAGGGCCTGGGTTTCAGAAAAGGCTTGTGACTTTCCTCAGACATCACATCTGTAAGATTGTCTAGACTATAACTGAGAAACTTGGAGTATGGTGTAAACTCATCAAGCATCATACAAAATTTTGAAAGGGATGGAAGTTTTAGGATTTTCTTTAAGTACCACACTGAATAAAAGTTGGCAATTATTTCATTGCCACAAGAAAATGATGAAATTAAAATTCTACTGAGTTTAATTTAGATGTTGTCATAACCTATGCCTTTCAATTCCGGCAAAAACTCTAATTATATGTTTGGGTATTAACTTTTCTCTTGACCCTTAAATAAATTTATTACTGCATACAATGCTCTAAGCAACAACAGGAGATTTTTGAATAATTGTAAACAATAAGTAAAAGCAAGGTACCTGCTCCTAGAATTTCCGATCAGAAATTAGGTGTTCAGAAGACTAGAGTATTTTTGAACTTTATAAAAAGAAAGGTTGCATTTTTAAACTAGTATTTATTGAACGCACTAAGGGTTAGGCAATCTGTTCAGCATTTTTATATGGATTCGTATCTCCTTTAATTCTCACAATGAAATGGACTCTTCTCTTTATTAAATAGGTAAAATGAGACTCATAGAGGTTAAGTAAACTGCCCATAGCCACAAGTCAGCGAGGGGTAGAGCCAGAATTCGAAAGTGATTCTTCTGATTTCACAAAATCTAGGCTCTTAAATCACTACTCTTTAGCACCTCTCTAGTATCTTTGGTATTTTGCATTTAGATATTGGATTACTGTATTTTAAATCTGCCTAGATTAAGTAAAAACGACAAAATTGAAAAGAAAGAGTATTTATAGGACTCCTCAAGACTAACAAAATTTAACAAACAAATTGCTTTTTACTCCTGTGCTGGCTTAATTCATAACCTAGAGGGGAAACTTACTTTCCTTCAACTCCAAGCCTAGAAAAGTGCTTCTCAGGCTCCCGTCTCTATTTTCAGGTCTTCTTTGAAGGTAAGTTTCAAATCCCTTATTAGATCTAGCTCCCGTTTTCTCTCCCCATCTTCTAAATTCTAGACTGCTCTATGTAATGGGGAGCCACCTGAGGCTGGCTTTGTTAGGGAAGCTGTTATTCTACATCAAGTCATGAGACAAAGCCTACATAATCATCCTTGCTTATAAATGTCCAGGCTTGTTTCAGCTATAGATATCTAAATCATATTCCCAACTTCCAATGCCCAATGTTACCTACCACAGCATGTGTATATTCTCAACAACAAAAACAAAATAATTTAAAAAAAAAAAGTCTTATTTCTTGTTTTAAAGGGAAATGTTTATATTTTAAAGCTAATTATATCCTGACAAAGAGTAGACCAACTAAGCTAGAAGGGTAAGAGGTGGGGGAGAAGGAGAGCTACATAAGAAAGGGATTATAAGACTGAAAAGGTAGGTTGAAGGAATTGGATATTGTTCTGCAAACACAGAAATCCATGTAAGTTTGTTAGTGGAGAAACTGCATGGTAAAGAGTGGTTTAAAGAATGTTAATCATGGTGAGGTGAGTGGAGACATAAGCTAAGAAGTTCAGTAAAATTAATATATGACTGGTTTTTTTTTTTCAGAAAAGGTTAAATTCATAAAGTGATTTTAATAGTAGCCAAGGACATAAGAAACTGTAACTACAAAATAATGAGACTATTTTCCTTCATGATTAATGGGATCAGTCTATTTAGAGCCATTCAAGAGCAATTCATTGTTTCATCTACATCTTTTCTACAGTACATTATCTTAAGTACTGGAGTACTCGGAAATGTGTGAGTCTTGATGTCCCTTTCCCTGGAACTAACAATGTAGTTGGGTAAATAAATAAACTAAAATGTATCAGGTTGTACAGGTGAAGTACCAGGAATGGTACAAAACAAATGCTCAGAACAATCAACCAGATGAGTTGATCAGTAAGACTTCATGTTCAAGGCAGGAATTTGAACATGCACTTGAAAAAGAGTGTTTTGATTGATGATATGGGTAGGGGGTGGTTAGTGTGCATTAAAGCATTTCATTTCTGGTGTTAGCCAAGCTGAAGAGAAGGGAAAATATTGGGGAATAACAAACAGAACCACCTGATAGTAGAACAAAGTCTCTTGTAGAGGAGTAACTATATAAAGAAACTTTAATGACTGAACAGAGTTTTGAGATTTTTTTTTTTTCAATATAAAATAGAGAAGCACAAAAAGTTTTGTTGGCAAGGAGATACATGATTAGAGTATTTATATTTATTTATTTAGTAAAAGGAAGAGAGAAGAATGGATGGGAGTAAGAAGATGCCCCTGGAGAAGGACATCATGTTTGTAAAGCGAAAAAGAGGAAGACCCTCAATGAAATGATTTGACACAGTGGCTGCAATAATAGGCTCAAGCATAACAATGATTGTGAGGATGGTGCAGGACTGAGAAGTGTTTTGTTCTGTTGCACATAGGGTCACTATGAGTCGGAACCGACTTGACGGCACCTAACAACAGCAAGATGCCACCGCCCAAGGCATAACTTTAAAGTGTTATCTTGTCTCTTTCGTTTCCTGTCTCTAGCCAATGTCACAAATCTACAACATCTAATTTCTGTTACTTTCTATTCAATGAGTGCAAGTTTTAATTTATTTAAATATTGGGAAGAAGGAAAGTAAAAAATTTTAATTTTATATTGCCCTGTATTTATGTGAAATATTGTCATTATTCAAATGAATTTTAAAAATTAATTAGTAGACAACCTATAACTTAGTCTCAAGGGCTCTCTTTATATTGTCTACTGCTATGCAAGTTGTAATTTCCTTTTCTTTTAAGATAAAAATCAATAGCTCATCAGATTTTAATTTCTGAAATTAAAACCCAGTTTATATTTTCTACTGGCACAGACGTGCCCTAAAAATTTGCCACTGAATAGGAATTCACTCTTAGACATAACTTGAATAACACCATTTTTTTTTAAATCAAAGAGAGAAAACAGAAAAACCATTTGCAGAAGACATATGCAAGCTATAGCTTGAATATTACCTCCCATATAAATAATTCCTACCTTTTCTGTTTGTTTTGTGAAAATTAAGAGTGAAGAAGTCTAGTTGTGCTTTTGATAAAAAGTGGAAGAGTGGAAGCATTCTGTTTCCCTGTCCAGGTATGTTTGGAAGGGCATAGGAAGGTTAAAGTAGAATTTGAATCCTGTCTTAGTGTTTTAATGGACAGAAATTTATTTTCTCAAGAGTTTAGGAGGCTGCCATTGTTGTTAGGTGCTGTCAAGTCAATTTCAACTAACAGTGGCCCTGAGGCCCTGATGGTACAGTGGTTAAACATATAAAGTGGCTAACCAAAAGGTCAGCAGTTCGAATCCACCAGCTGCTCTTTGGAAACCCTATGCAGGGCAGTTCTACTCTGTTCTATAGGGTTGCTATGAGTCAGAATTGATTTGACCGCAGAGGGTTTGGTTTTTGGTTTTATGTTACAGAATAGAACTGCACCATAGAGTTTTCTAGGCTGTAATCTTTACAGGAGCAGATCATCGGGTCTTTTCTCCTATGGCGCATCTAGGTGGGTTTGAACCGACAACCTGTCAGTTAGCAGCCTAGTGTTTAACTGTTGTGCCACCAGGGCTCCTTTTAAAGAGGCTAAAAGTCCTAATTCAGGGTAACGGCTCTAGGGAAAGGCTCTGTCTACTCTAGGGCAAAATCCTTGTCTCAGTTTCTCTAGGTTCTTCTAGGCATTCCTTGGAGACTGCCACATGGCATCTATCTTTACTCCATTTGTGCTTGCTTCTGTCTGTGTCTAATCAAAAAAATCCTGTTGCTGTGGAGTTGATTCCAACTCATAGCCACCCTATAGGACAGAGTAGAACTGACTCATAGGGTTATCGAGGAGCTGCTTGTGGATTTGAACTGCCGACATTTTGGTTAGCAGCCACAGCTATTAATCACTCTGCCACCAGGGCTCCAATCTGCTCTTTTTATATCTTACATAATTAGATTTAAGATACACCTGCATCGATATGGCCTCATTAATATAACCAAGAAAACCCTATTCCCAAGTAGGATTACAGCATAGGGGTTAGCATTCCAACATGTATTCTGAGGGGACACAATGCAATCCATAACAGCTTCTAATGTCTCCCATATTCCTTTTCCACAGTACTTCCTTTATGAACCCATGACTCATGAACGTGAAGGGCAAATGACATCAACTTTGTCCCCATGCCCATGGCAATTTCTGCTTGATTTGGGTCTCTGCTGCCTCCCTGTTGTGTGCAGAACTTCAGGAGTGGTGAGTGACCAGGACATAGGTCCCCACGGAGAATAGAGATGGTTACAAATAGGTTTGTTTTCCTATTTCTCCACTAAACATAGCCTATTCTCAGTGGAAACCAAAAGTATGAAATGGAAATCTCATTTGTGTGTAAGAGAAGCTTTAGATATACTTAAAAAAGAAAGAAAAAACTCTTCAAAGTCTCCCTTCCTTTGAAATAGACAAAAAGGAAAGGTGAAATTCATCTGAGGACTGCTCAAAGGAATCATAATCTCAGTAAAAAGGGAAAAATGAAAATATGTTCAAAGCCATCTTTGTTTCTTCAGAAATGTTTTACAAATGCAATCAAGGAATATTTGCTTAGAGCAATAAAGTCTGACTCACAAGAGAAAGAAAATGATGCGCATGGATGTTTATTAGAAAAGTGTTCTTCATTTGAAGTAAATTCATTTAACAAAACATTGAATGTACAGGATTAAGGTGAGTAAGGATTAAATTTCAGGAAATAGATAGCCTAAAATGCAAGAATTTTCAACCCGAAACTTTCAAACTTTCAGCATAATAAAGCATACTTCAGGAATTTCTGAGAATTTATTAAATACAATGATGTGAAAATGAATGGTTAGCCTTGGGAAGCACACTCAGTTCTACAGTACTGAGGGTGTCATTGGCCAAAGGAAGTAAGCGGCTCATCAAACATTTTCAATTAATTTGTGGTCATTTGATGCTATTGCTAAAACAAATGGTGCCGGTTTTATACTGGAATACAGTAATAGAATTTTTAAAAAAAATTTAATTCATTTATAACTAAAAAGAAGGAAGGCAATGTTTGTATTCTCAAGAAGTAACTTTTTGACTCAATTCACATAAGACGAAACGAATTTACTGGAAGCTAGTAATACTTGGGTAAAGGTGAGTCCCTGGGTGGCATAAAACTCTTAAGTGCTCAACTATCAGCTGAAAGCTTGGCTGTTCAAACTCACCCAGAGGCACCTCGGAAGACAGCCCTGGCAATCTGTTTCTGAAAGAGGTCACAGCCTTGAAAGCCCTCTAGAGCAGTCTTACTCTGCACACACAGGGTCGCCATGAGTCAGAATTGACATGAAGGCAACTAACAACAAGAAGAAGGGTGAGAGGTGTTTCAAAAATGTCTGATCACTAGATTTGATGTGGGGAAGTAAGGATTGTTCTCAGAGTTCAAGGGATTACAGCGAGTTGGAGAAGGGGAAAAATGCACAAGAGCGGAGAACAGAAGTAGCTAGTTTCTACTTATTTCCAGAGTGGGACACTAATGTCCTGTCTCATCCAATTGACGTGGTTGATCAAGGAATCCTTTCAGGCTCAGGCATGAGAAAGCAGACTAGAGGCAGGAGGCTACTCTAAATCTCAAACCCATCATCATTGTCTAGAACAGCGGCTGGTAATTAGATGAAGTGGTGTAAACAGCAGTAGTTTATCAAAGAGGAACCTGTGTTTCCACTCCTTTTCTACAGTATCTAGCTGAGTGATCCTGAGAAAGTTATGTGACTTCTTGAAGTCACAGTTTCTTCATCTATAAAAGAGGATAATAATGTCTACCTCTCTGAGTTCTTTTGAGTAGTAAATAGTACTACTAAGTACTTACTGTTGTTGGTGGTTACTGTTGAATCGATTCCAACTCATGGTGATCCCATGTGTGCAGAGTACACGGCTGCATAGGGTTTTCAAGGCTGTGACCTTTCAGAAGCAGATTGCCAGGCCTGTCTTCCAAGCCACCTCTAGGTGAGTTCAAACTGCCAAGCTTTCAGCTAGTAAGAAGTTTGAGCACTTAACTCTTGGCACCACCCAGGGACTCCACAGAGATTTTCCTCGATGGTTACAATAATGTGAACCAGGGAAACTTGGACCCAATTTTATAGGGCAGGTTGATTCTGTGGTGGTATATACACACACAAAAAGCAGAGTTTATGAGTTTTAAAGATTTTTTAATGTATATTTTTTATACTTTTGAAAGTACTTTCACACACATTATCATTGAAAGCTCCTTGGGGGGTGCAGGCAGTTTACATTTGACAACTAATGGAAAGGTTGGCAGTTTGAACCCATCCAGCAATGCCAAGGAAGAAAGGTCTGGAGATCTGCTTCCATGAAGATTGCAACACTAAGAAAACCCTGTGAAGTAATTTTACTCTGTAACACATGGGGCCGCCATGAGTTGGAATCAACTCTATGACAACGGGTTTTTTGTTTTTTGTTTTTTGCCAGTGAACTCTCAACATAAAAGATGGACAGAACCGCCATTTGTCTCATTATTGGGTATGGAAACTGTAGAATATAGGAGGCAAAGGGTTTGCTAAGTCACAAATGTAGCAAACAGAAGAAATGTAATCCATGTCTACTATCTTCTAGTTAATTATTTTTAGACCACTGAATCACGCACTCTATCAAACACATGTGTCATTGTTCCCTTGCCACATGGGATAATTTTTTAACTTGCAATATGGTTTCCCTGAGGGGGGTCCTGTGAAATTATAGAAATAATAATCATCAGATATTTGAGCTTCATGAAAAGTGAAGTGTGCCTTATAAATATTAAATGGTAGGTGGCTAGAAATATAAAATAGCTATACTTTAAGCTTCTGGCAATGATTAAACATACTTTTTAATAGCTGCTCTTTCTGGGTTCTACTATTTTGAAACCCAAGATTTGGTAATGCCTTCTTTTAATGTTGCCTTTGGCATGGCTTGCTTCCTCCTACCCACAAAATCTGTTACATTATATTGGCATAAATAAATGTCAAAGATATTATTCTAAAAAAAGGTAGTATTAATTGGGGACCACATAAAGGAAAGCAATGAGAATGAATGTGGTGAGGATATTTTAAATCCAAGAGAAGAACCGGCTTGGTTGATTGTTGGGAATAGTCTGTCCATAAAGAAGAGTGGTTCCTAATGAGGATGGATGTGTCACCTAAGTGTATACGAAACAGCAGCGGCAAGGAAGAAATTGTGATACATGTAGAGAGCCTTTTCTTTGAACAAACGCCTGTTACAAGACTACGTCTGAAGCCAGTAGAAAGCATTCTCCAATGTATTGTACGATAACTAAAATGGCATGATGGAAACAAATATCATCAAGCTATAAGAAGCTAGAAATCGTGAGTTCTTTTGTTTGGAAAACAAAATAATTTTCCACTGCTCAACTGTCTGACAAGCAGACACTGCATCTTTTACTCAGTTGACAATTTGTTTCTGTTTCATAATCAAGATGAATTGATGTAGGATATGAAAATTATTTTGTAGAGGAATAAAAGACATTTGTGGGGTTGGATATATTAATGACATGATTTTAGTTCAGATTTCACTGAAAACAATTGCGATAGATAAAACAATATAAGAAAAGCATGCTTTCCGGGTGCCTGTTTAAAAGTGTGTGAATTATTATATTTATTTGTTTTTACTTTCAGTTACTTCAAAGAAAATATGCATGTAAATATATAGCAAATATTTATTATAAAATGAATATTGTACTTAATACTTTGCAGAGAGAAAAAAATCATAGGAGATACAAATATTTTTGTCTGTCATGCTATTATGAAAGGATAAGAAATTCTACTTCATTTCCAGATAACAATAATACCGCCTTATGGTTATAGTACATTTTGTCTGAGAGCTCAAAAGGTCAACTCCATGCAGGTATAACAGGATTTTATCATTAAAATTAATGGAATTTCTGGTGGTGGAAATTCAAAAATGATAAATAGCATCTGATTTCTGCTGTGCTGGCATGATACAGGCACTGAGAAAAATTCAGAAATTTGTGGCTTCATGTTTTCAGATCCATAAATAGATAAAGAGAACCATCTAGAGACTCTTATAAATTTTACATGAATTTTCCAGGAGTCAAGTTTGAATCCTAAAAGTGAAACGTATGTTAACATAAAAGGTTCATTTTCAATTTAAATTACTCATTTGAGACAGATATAAAGTCTTTGCTTAGATTTAGAAATATGTGAGATGGTACACCATAAATTTCTAGAAATATTAAAGACAAAAATATTTATTGCAGCGTAATCTGAAATTCAGACATATTCCGACTACTTCTCAATATATTGGTGAAAAGCAGTCAACTCAAAACTATGTTTTGGTCACTATCAAAGGGATATCTGTGATCATGAGTGTCCTGATTATTTTATACTTTTTATATTCCAGAAACAGACTTAGTGATATAAGATAAAAAGATTAATGAAAATATGGTCTATGTGCTTCTGTAAATGTTACCCATGCTACTTAGCATTGATTACACTGTAATTTTAGATGACATTTTAAAATATATAAACATATATTCCAAAGTCATTTTATATAACAATCACCTCTCAGAATTTCAGAGGAAGACTGGCCCTTAGGAATCATCTAATCCTCTTCCTTATTTTACAGCTAACAAAACCGGAGCATAGAAAAATTAAAGTAACATATCCTTAGGTTTTGCAGTATAAGTTAGTAGCCGAGCTAGATAAAATATCCACGTCTACTGATTCACATTAATTTCATTAGTCTTAACCGCTGATTTAAGGGTAAATTAAGACCTTTAATTTGCCTGTTTGTATATAGTAAAAAGAAGTATGTATCAGGGAGCAATAAAATTTTCAAAATGGAACTGTTAGTTTCAATAAATATTTATTAAATGATTGGTTTAATTAGCTTAGTCAGTAGTGCAACTAATTCACTGTCACCTGAATAAAATGTGACTGAACCTTAATGAGTAACCTGTACCCATTCATTTAATCAGAATATAATAAATGCCTACTAAGTGTCAGGTACTGTTCTAGGCATTTGAGATACAGGAAGATAAAAAGGTAAACCAAATTTTTATGCAATATACATTCTTTTCAGTAGGAGAGGGCACAAAATAAGTAAATAAAATATATAATAGGTTCGTTGGTGATGCATACTTTAGAGAAAAAATAAAGCACTGTGTAAGGGAGCCCAGGACAAGATAGAGTTCCATTCGAATGGGTGTATAGAAAAGGCTTAATTTAGAAGCTAAAATTTGAGCAAAGTTCTGAAGTCAATGAGGGAAGAAGCCATGAGGAAGAGCACTCCAGTCACCAAGAATAGCAAATGCTAAGATTCTCAGTGGGGAGAATGCTTGGTATGTTCAAGAAACACCAAGAAACCCAGAGGAGTGGAATAAGGGAGCAGGTTACAAGTGGAGGAGTTCAGCACAAAGAGATGAGGGAACTAGGGAGTGGGGCATATTCTCAGGACCCTGAGACCATAGAGATTGTCTCTGGCCTTTAAATATGAAGCCCTCTTAGAACTTCGAACAGAAAAAATGATCTGATCTTTCTTACATTTTACAGGATCACTCTTTTTGCTGTGATGAAGACTATAGTGGAACAAGGGTAGAAGCAGGGAGGTTGATAAGATGCTATTGCAACAAAGTAGACAAGACATGATGTTGACATTGAATGTTATTACCCCAAAAACTCAGCCCTCTGGGGAATCCATTCCCTACTGTTTGTTTCAGTCAGCGTGATGCTTAATTTCATGTGTCAACTTGACTAGGTTATGATTTTCAGTGATTTGGCAGAAACTGATTTCTGTTCCATACTAGAATGGAATGGAATTACCTTCTATGATGTGATCTGATGTAATCAGCGAGCCCATGGAAAAGGGAGTTTTCTTGGGGTTGTGATCTACCTCCAGAATATAAGTTGGTGTTCGAACAGAACTCTCTCTCTCTCAACCCTGCACTCTTCTGATCACCTGACCTACAGATCTTGCAGAGGTCTCCTGCCTGACCTACAGATTCGAGACTTGCCAGCCCCACAATTACATGAGACATTCTTTGAAGTAAATCTCTCTCTCTCTATGTATGCACACACAATATACATATATACATATATTATGTATATACACATACATACATATATGTAATATATGTATTATATATGTATTTATATATATATACACACACATGTATCACTGGTTTGGCTCCTCTAGAGAAGCCAAACTAAGACAAGAGGCAGCTGGGGCACTTAAACTGAGTAATTTGAGAAGATTTTAATGAAGGAATTATTTCCAAGGGTGAGCTAAGGTTTAAAGACTTTAGCAATAGGTAGTTCGATACACTGAGACTATTAATAACCAGATCCAATGCCATGGAGTTGGTTCTGACTCATAGCAACCCTATAGAACAGAGTAGAACAGCCCTATAGGGTTTCCAAGGCTGTAAATCTTTACTGAAGCAGTCTGCCATATCTTTCTACTGTGCAGTGGCTGGTGGATTAGAACTGCTGACCTTTCAGTTGGCAGTTGTGTGCTTACCCACTGTGCCACCAGGGCTCCTTGATACTAGTAATATTAGGGAAAAAAATACTACCCTCTAGTTCTAAATGAACAAGGAAAGAAAGCTATTACTGGAGCCTCCTGACAGAAGTTATAGCCTTTTTCTAAAGGGATATAGTCAACTCGATGGCAGTTGAGCTGGAAGTCAGCTAAGGGAATAAATATCCCAACATTGTTCTCCTCTCTCCCTCTAATCACCTGTTGTATACACTTTTGGTGCACCCAGTCAAAAACCAGAAGGCAAGGGAATGTGTCAAAGTGGCCCATATGGGGCAGACTCTTGGAGACAGAGCAGGGTGGGGAGTGGATGTGGAAGGGTAAACCAAAGATATCAGCACACTGTTCTAACTCACCCCCCTCCTTGCACACACATGGATACACTAAATTGTTAAGAACTTACTGAATCTTGTTTATAGAGAACACATGTGTGCAGAAACTTAAAATATACATATTTATGATAATATTTCATAAATTTGATTAAGTAATAAAAGTTGTTAATGAGTTTTTTATTCTTGAGTAATGTATAAAATTTATATATTATGGAATTTATTTTAAAGTATTCTATTCAGTAAAAAAAAATGCACATGTACTCATCTCTATACTATCAAATCAGACATGTAGTAATTATTATTAGTAGTTATTGAACACGTGTTTGGCATTTGAGAGATTTTCTGGAAGATAAAAATATATTTAATTCATTCAAAGTTCTACTTATCATCTTGTTTACTGGATTCTTCTCGCTTATCTTGACCTTCATAGTACCATCAATCTAAGCAGAAAATATATAGAAAATAACAACACTGAAATACAAATAAATATTATCTTTTATAGTGCTTTCTATTTTTCAAAGCATTTCACACATAACATCTCAACTGGTAAGGAAAACGTTAGTAGTAAGACACTTACAAACCTGACTGAGAAGGGAATTTCTGGGTTGTGTGGAAAATAGAAGTTGTTAGCAGTCCAAACAAAAACTGTTTGATAGTCTAATACAAGTTCAGATGGATTCAGTTAGAAACCACCTATGATTCGGTGGAATCCCCATGATTTGGTGAAGGCTAGAGCGTAAGAATTTTTAAGGGTAGAAGGGCAATTTTCCCCACCCTTCACACCTAAACATGCAGGTGTTGTTCTGCTGTGATTCCTCAGTGTATTTCCAGCCACTTATTAAAATAAACAAATGATTAAAAAAAAAAAAGAAAAAAACCCTATCTTACTCCACTTCCTTCTCCAAGAATCACCTGATTTCCCTCCTATTCGTTGTCAAGTTTATTGAAAGGCATGTCTGCAGTTGCTGTCTCTATTTCCTTGCCCTCCCTTATACTCTTTTACTCATTCAACAGCCTACTTTATTTTGTCTTTCATTTTTTCTCCTCTTCACAGAATCTGTTCTCATCATGGTCACTAATGACTTCCAAATTCCAAATCCCATGAAGATTTTCAGCACATTGGTAGCAGTCAATAGAGTTGAACATTCCTTACTTAGTGCCATGTCACATATTCAGTTGTCTTTGGACATCCAGCCTGGTCCACATCCCAGCTATCTTCTGTAACCTTTTCAAGGCTTAAAGGAAAATTAGAAATTCCTCCAGCGGAAGTCTGCCTTTGCTCTTTCTCTACTGGTTGTGCTACTGCTATATATTCCACTTGTCAGTACCTGCCCTCTAAGTGAAGCGTGGACTTTTTTCTAAAAAGCAGCTACAAAAATGAGAGAAACATTCTCCTGTTCTAGAACTCCTGAAAAATTACCTGGTTGTTTTATTGTTGGAATAACGATGTTGTTGACAGCAGGACAGAAGAAGCGGAGGACCAAGAGGAGCTTTCGTTCTTTCACCTTCTGCCTTTACCTAACCAGTCCAACTCAGACAACTGGAACGGCTATTTTGACTTTCATTTTTCTTAGGTTGCAATCTGCTCTTCCTTTTCCAGGGATCCAGATGGCAGGGGAAAAAATAAATTATCAAAGGGGAGGGGGGAATATTGAGAACTATTTCAAAAAATTATTATCCTTATCACATTCTCAGCAATTTCTCATTTCCCGAAGGACTAACTCTGTGTGATGGGGTCTCATCTCAGACACATTTCACCTGCATTCTAATTTTCAGCCATATTGACCTTCTTTCACATTCTCACAAGTACCTTGTTCCTTCATATAGCTCATTCTCTTTGCCCCGTGTACTTTCCAATCTTCCTTTACCAAAAAGATAAATACCAGAGTAGGTTTTGTTGCTTCCCTTTTCGTGATACTCCTTTCCTTGTTCTGTGTCTGTCTGCCTCTATAAGGCACAGCTCAATGAGAAATGTATGATGTCTCTCGGGTTCACCACACTTTTTCTCCCCAGTGGGTTCTACATTCCCTGTTGATAGACAAAGGAAGTTTAAATTAGTTAGTGAAAGTTAATGTGCATTCTAACTTTAAAGATATGTTACATGAGATAATATAGGACAGTTTCCTGACCGGTGGTGCGCTCTTCTTGCTCTTCCACTTGGCCCACAAGATTCTAGGGAAGAATCAGGAAGGGAAGATTGCTAATGTTCTCTATGACACAAAAAGGTTTACCATGTAAGTATTTTATGCATAAGTTCTTTAAATCCCAGGAGACAATTTAATTTTAATGACTTCTATTGCAGAGTTCTGAGGTATGACATGATACGATTTCTGATTATATCTTTCTGTGGGGTTCTGGACTTTGTATTAAAGATTATTGAATGTTTGGAACTGCCATTCTCTAAAATTAAAATTGAGTGGCTGTGTTCATGTTTATTTGCCAAAGGCATGGTTGGTGATATAAAAATACAATCTATTTCAGTTGGCTATGCAGAATCTTAATAAATGCACAGACTCGTGCTGTGATTTTGGCCGCTTGAGATGAACTTTTTGGATTAAGCCCTTTCCCCTGACTAAAGCTCGTTTTTGTGGTATCTTTAATATCTTCTTAAATTTATGTAGACAGCATGTACAAATGGTGAGAGAAAGATAAAGAAAGTCCTTTTGCTTTGTAAATATGCATTTTGATTTATGCAATGCTAGAATTGTTCAGAGGTGATTAAAATAAGGAAAGCATCCACTCAGAGGTAAGGACCTGAGCAAAAATGAGAATCAGCTGGGGGTATCCACCTGAATGGTTTTCCTATAAACATCCATTGGAATTATTCAGGGAGAAAGAAGACAAAGATTTAGAAGTTTGATATACCAAAGAGCTCTAGGAATTGCTTATAACAGAATCCTTTCATGCTAAAAGTGAGGGAAAAAAAAGTGTTAAAAAGGCAATTATCACCTAAAACCTAAATATCAATTGACTGCACGTGAAGCTAATGGGGTTATAAACTATGAAAATGAACTACAGCTTCTGCAAGGAGTGCAAATTGTATATTCATTCATTCATTCATCCATCCATTCATTCAAAAATTATTAAGAACCTGATATGTGACAGACACTGGGGTTTCAGTGACAAACTATGAAACACACAATAAGCAACGAAATACATGAATAAACAAGATACCTAAAAATTATGGTAAATTCTTTATGAGAAATTAGAAAAATATTCTGATAGAGAAAAAAAGGCTTCAGGGGTGGGAAAAGTACTCCAGAGAACATGTTCAAGAAACACCTCTCTCAGGGTAAGACATTTCATCCAAGACCTAGAGAATAAGAAGAGCCTTGCGACTGTGGTCCTGGAAGATGTAAAAGTGAATGCAAAAAATTTAAAACTACAAAACCTTGGTGTCTTCCAAGAAGAGAAAGAAGACAGCGAGGCTGAAGAAAAAGCTAGGGGAGCATACTGGTTAGAAATCCAGACAGGAGCTGAATCATGTAGTATCTTACAAACCAGAATAAGAGATTTTGGTTTTATGCTGAGTACGACTGAAAGCTATCGAGTGGTTTTAAATAAGGGAGTGGTATTATCTTTCAAAAAGATTTATTTAGTAGAGAAATTAGAAATAAAATATAGGAAGATACCCAGATTCTTTAGGAGGCTATCTCAGTGATTTAGACTCGAGATGACTGGAGCTTGGACCATGGAGTGTCAGGGGAGATCAAAAAAAACAAAGAAATGGTTTGAATAGACATACACTTTGGAGTTAGAACTGGAAACTTGGTTCATTAAACAAACATAATTATGAGAGAAAGAGGAATTAAGAGTGATTCTTAGCTTGAGCATGTGATGGTGCCATTATAGAAACGGGAAATGGCTTGGGGATGGAGGAGAAAATCAGATGTTCTGTTTTGAACATATTATATTTGAATTACCCTAGGGGAAATATCAAGAAGACATTTGGATATATATGTCTGAAGCTCAGAAAAGAGACCATGTCAAAAGATATAAATTTAGGCATCATCAGTGTATACAAAAAAAAAAAAAAAAAACCATTGCTGTGGAGTAGAAGTGGGTTCCATTCACCAACAGAGCTCCTCCATCAGTGTAGAAAAACAAAAACAAATAAAATCACTGTCCAGTTGATTCCAACTCATAGTGACCCTATAGGACAGAGTAGAGCTGCCCCAAACTGTTTCCCAGGAGCAGCTGGAGGATTTGAACTGCCAACCTTTCGTAGCTTTTAACCACTGCACCACCAGGGCTCCATCTATCAATGTATAGGTAAATATTATTTATGGTTATGGGACTAGGTGAGATCATCAAGTTCCAGCTGTTAGAGACCAGAATCAAGTCACCTGTATGGAGAGAACCAAAAAAAAATCTTTTGAGGCTAAAAAACTAAAATTTGAGACCATTTTTGCTAACAAAATCATTATGAAAGAGTGACCAATAGCAAATTTGGATTTTGTTTCTTGACTGATGTATGCCTAAAATTTGTTCCACTTAGTTTTACAAGGTCGCTGTGAGTCAGAATCAACTCCACAGCAACGGATTTGGTTTGGTTTTTGGTCTTGTATTGTTCAAAGAAGGCTTTGTAATTTCATCTCTTTTATATACTATTTTCAAAGAATGAACTTGTGTGTTAAAGATGTTGATGATTTCCATGAAGTCTCCACTGGAATACTTAACAAATTTTATAAATGACAAAGAGCTGACTAATGTATTGAAAGAAAGAAACAGCTTTCACAAAAACTTAATAGATCAGGATGATTGACCTGGAATATTGGGAAAAAATTAAATTAGTTTATATGAAAAATTATGTATTGCAGTTGAAACAATTGCTTAAGTAAAAGAATGATACTTAACTATGTAATAGTTTTTATTTTTTTTTTTAATTCTGAAATTTTAAAAATAAATGCTAAATTTGAATTACCCATGTGATGCAGGTATTTGAAATACTATGCAAATTTAAGCTGTCTGGTAAACAGTTTGAAATCAGACTGACTTGGAGTATAATCTAGGCCCAGTCACTTACTAGTAATGTGACTTTGGAGTCTTCACGTCTATGCTGCTTGTCAAATTATAATAATAATAGTCTAGAACACAAAGATTTATAGTCTTTTTTTTTTCTGGTGAATATTGTTAGAAGGTATTTTCCCATGTCATCAAACATGTTAGAAAATTATTTTAATGGTTGTACTATGGTCCATTCACCGAAAGTTCTAGACCATTATTTATTTCACTTTTATCCTCCTGTTAGATATTTAGAATATTTTTCTTTAAATTTTTTGTTATAATGTATACCTTTTCATGAATCCTTGGTATTGTGCAGAAGTTTGACTATATTCCCTGTAGTATTCACTTGCTCCCTTTCTTAGAGGATGCTCGCATATACCTTCTACTCTCTTTTCATACATTCTAGACCTTGTTCCAATGTTTTTCCTCAGCTTGGTGACCTTGCTTCCTATGCCAAAGGAGACAGAGAGACAGAGAAGCAATCAGAAGAGTCCCCAAGCTGCTATGATTATATTTACTCACTTATTTGTGTCTGTGCCCATGTTTCTGTCTTCCCGTCTATTACTTTGAACAAAGAGTCTGTGCTCTCATTAAAGGACATCCCTTCCACTTGTGCACTGGACTTGATCCTCTCTCACCTGCTAAAGCACATTCCTCTAGAAAATTTTCTCTTTCTTGCCAACATTATTATTTTTCCATTTTGACTGAATTATTCTCAAGAACATAAAGCATGCTGCTATTTCCCCCACCTTAAAAAAAAAATTCAATATCATATCCTTCTGTTACAGTCTCTACTCTTCTTTAGAGGAAAACTACTAGACAGTGTTCTGTATGAGCTCTCTTTAATTCCTTTCTTCCCATTGAGAAACTGTTTTAATCTTCCTAGAATCCAGGTTTCTGGGCCCGTGAAGTTGGGGTGACCCACTCAGGCCATCTGCCCTTAGGTGTCATTTTGAACCTTGAGCCTCTAAAGAACTGTTTTCCTAGAGTCATGATCAAGTCAAACAATAGCCTAGTAAGCAGCTTAGAAGAGATTGTTTTGCTTTAGGCATTGGGCTCTTTCAGAGAATTACGGTATCTATGTGTAGCCAGTTTCGAGAACAAGAACCCCAAGGTCTGACTGGAAATTGTATGGCATGTCTTTAGTGACTGTTTCTACAACCAACCCAGCCTTGAACCCTGCTCGTCCTCTGATGCTCTCGCCTGAGAAATTAACATGGCAATGCACCTATATACCCCATTTTCACTATCCCATCTTCCAAGAGCCTTCCTTATGCTTTCCGGGTTGACACTGCCAAATTCAAATCGTATTTACTCATAATAAGTACATTGTTGTACTAATTGTTGGTGTTTCTCTGCACATATAGGTTTTTGACACTATTTTCCCTTGAACCTGGTCCAATCAGGATTTCACCCCATATGCCACCAAAATTTCCCTCAAGGTTACCAATGATCCCCATATTTTTCAAGTCCAATGCTAACATATTCATACTCATCTTACCTAAAAGAGCAGCAGAATTGAACATTGCTGATGATGACCTTCTCTTTGACATACTCTATTCACTCAGCATCAAGAATTTCATGTGCTCTTGGTTCTCCTCCTATTTTACTCGTTGCTCCTTCTCATTCCACTTTTCTGGTTTCACCACATCTCCATGACCTCCCAAAATTGGGAGGCCCCAAGCCTCCGTTCTAATCCTTACACAACATCACTTCCTTGTGATCCCATCCGTGGTTTTAAATGCTATCTATATGCTGTGAACTTTCAAATTCATATAACCAGCACAGACTTTGCTGCTAAACTCTAGACTCAGATGTTCAACTACCTACTAGAAATATCTGTTTGGATGTGTTAGTCATCTCAAAGACTAACCTCCTGAAATATACCTCCAAGCGTCCAAACTAGCCCTCCCTACAATCTTTCTGAAATCAGTAAATGGCAACATTGTCTTTTTCATTTCCCAGGCCAAACAAAACTAAACAAAAACAGCCATTCATGATTATTTTCTTCTTCTTGCATGTCTCTTCTGTCAACACATTATTTTGTCTCTACTTTCAAAATGTGTGCAGAATCTAAACATTTCTCACCACTTCCACCATTCCTATCCTGAACTGAACCACCAGCACCTTTCCCTTATATTATGGCAATGACCTTCTAGTTCAGAGGTATGCAAACTTTCTTCCGTAAAGGCCCAGATCGTAAATATTTTAGGCATTGTGAGCCACAAGTCCCCTGTTACAAATACTTGACTCTGGTACAGTGTGAAAGCAGCCATAGACAAAATGTAAAGGAATGGGTGTGGCTGTGTTCTGATAAAATTGTATGGAACTATAACCTAGTTTGCTGATACTTGTTCTCCTTGACTCTTATCTTTCTTTCCTAGAATCTATTCTCAACATAACAGCCACAGTGGTTCTTTTGAAAGGAAAATCATTGCAAATGATGCTTCTGCTCAAAACTTCCGGTGTTCTTCATTTCATTCACAACAAAAGCCAAATTCATTAATATTGAAAAAGATTCTTAACAATACATTTCCCCCATTTTGCTCCCTATGATCCAACCACACTACTGGTTCTTCGAACTTGCCACATGACTAAGGACATTTGTCCTTTCTGTTCACTCTCTCTGGAAAATTCTTTTTCTAGATAACTGTAGAACTCACTCCCCTACCTTTCTTAGGTTCCTGCTTAAATGTTTTCTTTTCAGTGAGGCCTTTCCTCCTTGAGAAATGATAATCACCCCCCTCCTAGCATACCCCATCCTCTTTTCCTACTTCATTTTTCTCCATTGAAGTATTTACCACCATTCTTTAAAATGTAATTTCTTATTTATCAAGTCCTCCCCCATTAGAATATATGCTCTTTGAGGGCAATTTTATTTTAATTGTTTCCTACTTTAACCCCAGAGCTTAGAACACTTCCTGGCATGTGGTTAAGGATCAATAAATATCTGTTACATGAAGTAATAATTATGAACATCTCTAATTATTTCTAATTCACAGAAGAGAAATTACTGTATCCCAGGATATAAGTAATTTAAGGCTTTTAATATAATTTGCTAATTTTTGTCTTTAATTTGAATTTTTACGTGAATTATTGATGTCCTTTTTTCCCTCTGTCTCTAAAATGAAAGGACTGTCTATTTAATCAGATTTAAGTATCATCCAACAGAACATGTACCTTATATATATTATATATATATACACATTATATATATATATATATATATATATTCAGTGACTACTTGTAAAGCAGCTTTTGAATTACAGCGCTTTTCCCTCTAAGATCTACTCATTATTTTAATTGTTGGCAATTCCCACCAGACCAACATACCACTGAGCACATCTGTGTAATTGAACTAGTAATGACCAAGATCCACCACAGTTTCAGGTGGGAAGAAAGCACTCAATGAATAAATGACTGAATGGTTAGCAGCACTAAAATCAGGGCTTAGGCTCTCTTACTTCTAGTGTAGGTTTCTCTCCACTTCAGCATGTTCCTTTTATGGTAGCTTCACAAATACTTGCTAAAAAGGTAGAAAGATGCAAGTAGCCGCAGGAGCTGGTGAACCCAAGATTGTGGTAAGATTACTGGACTTCATGTTTAAAAAGTAAAGGCAAACAAAAGCCCTATGTGATCATTAAGGTTGTGTGTCAATTTGGATGGGCCATGATTCTCAGTGGTTTGGCATGTATGATGTAGTTTGGCAGTCATATAATGAGGTGGTTACCTCCATGATGAGATTTGAAGTAATGTGATCACCTCCATGATGGGATCCGCTGTGAGTAGCCAATCAGTTAAAAGGGCATTTCCTTGGGGATGTGGCCTGTATTCAAAATAGGTGGACTTTTTGGCAAGGCTGTGGGCTTTTGCTCCCTCTGGATCTTGCAGTTGGCTCTTGTTCCTCTGACACCTGGTTCTTAGGACTCGAGCTAGCAACTTAACTGCCATCTTGTGTCGATCTTGGGATTCATTGGTCTTCACAGCCTGTGAGCCACAGCCCTGCTGTCTGACTTGCCCATCTTGGGTTCACCAGCCCCTGTGGCTGCTTGCATCAGGAGAAGCCTCCAGCCTGACCCACAGACTTGAGACGTTCCAGCATCTGCAACTGCACGAGCCATTTCCTTAATATAAATCTCTCTCTATATATATTTATACACTTTACTGGTTTTCCTTCTCTAGAGAGTCCAGTCTAAGACACTCTACAAATTCAGTTGCAACTCTAACTAGACAACAGATAACGCATGAAAAGAAAAGACTAATAGAAGCCAAACATAGTGTCATTTTCACAGTTATTTTTAATACAAATGCAGTAATATATTAGTCAGTGACGGGGTTTGAAAAGAAAACCTGGACAGAATAGAGAACAGCTGGTAGACAGATTCGTTCTGTGACTCTACAACATTAATTCTCAGATATATTAAGTTTTAGTCCCTCTATCACTGGCATCAGTATCACACAGGATGCTTGTTAAGAATACAGAGTTTGTGGCTCCACACCAATCTCTGGAATCTCTGGAACTAGGCCTGGAATCTGAATTTTTTAACAATTCCCCAGATTCCCGTAAACAATTTAGTTTAATAGCCAGTGCCTTGCTACTCAAAACGTGTTCTAAGAGCAGCAGCAACAACATACCAGGGAGTATGCTAGCAATGCATATTGTTAGGCTTCTCCCCATACCTACTGAATTAGAGTCTTCATTTTCATAAATCCCCAGGGGATTTGTATGCACACTAAAGTTTGAGTAGCACTGCTCTTGAAAGAAGAGCCCTGGTGGTACAGTGGTTAAGAGCTCAGCTGCTAAGTGAAAGGTCAGCAGTTCAAATCCACCAGCTGCTCCTTGGAAACCCTATGGGGCAGTTCCACTCTGCCCTATAGGGTTGCTATGAGTTGGCATTGACTTGGTGGCAATGGGTTTGTTTTTGTTTTTGTTTTTTTTACTCTTGAGAGCAACTTCATATAAGCAAAAAAACACTAGGGAACTATTATTTCCCCTATTAGCTAGTCTTTCTTTAAATACTCCCTCAACCACTCTCCAATGTTACTTTAGAGACCTACAAGGAAAATAGATCATTAATTTAAGTAAGATAGAAATATGTAATATAAAACAACAGAATGTTAGAAAAGGCCTTGAAGAGCATCTTCTTGTAAAAGGCATTTCACAGATGCAGAAAATCAAGCCTAAGGAGGTAATCCGGGCTCACAGCGTAACTAATAGCTAAGCCAAGAATATAACTCAGGCCTTTTGATTTACATTCTCCAAAGAATTTAGCCCACAACTGGAATTTTACTAAAAATTTGGCCTTTAACTTATATAGCTTCTTTCAAATCAAAGTCAAATAATTAGCATGTGAGAAATCCATTCTATCCATTCAAATATGATATCATCATACTTTTTGAAAAGGAATTACAAAAGTAGGCTAGGCTCCTCTATAATCTGGAAAATTATTTTTTAATCTAATTCATCTTTTAGGATAATTATTCAAAATCAATCACTGTCAGGATTATACCAATAATTAGGGAGGAGTTCGAAAATACTGGTAATATTGCAGGGTTCAGTTTCTTCCCAAGATAAGAATATCAAATCTGTCCAGCAACTGGGAATTGCATTACAACAATTTTTAAAGGGAGTTTAGTCGCATCCTTTTACATCCCAGGTCCTTTGGTCGTCAATGTTCAATTTTTTTGTGTGAAAAATATATGCATAGTGGATTTAAGATGGTGTTTTAGAACTAATTACAACCCCTTTCGGCTTTCCTGAAGGAGGCTTGCTTAGCATCAGCGAATGCCTCCCTTCATTTATTTCTTTGCTTTATGTCTAGTCAAAAAGAAATGACAAGTAACTGAGTCTTGAATGATCCTCTTTTGAGTTGTGAAAGGGACAAATAAGAAAGGAATGTGCCAGTAAAGCAAATAATACACTGAATTTACATATTAATGATGATTCACTCTTATATAGGATTTTTCTCTCAAATAAAAATTTAAGCCATTTTGCTTCTCCACTCAAAAATGAGTAAAATCACTTAGCATAGTGCCTAGCATGGGGGTTCTAAATAAATATTATTGTTTTTATAAACCCCAAAACCACATTGTTTCCCCTTGTATTAAACCAGATTTTTAAGTTCAGTTATCACCTTTAGAAGAGGAAGCATTATATAAATCAAGATGTAACTGTTTTGACTTGGAAATTGTGGAATAACGTTAGTCAGAACATAAGCAATTGTAACAGAGGAACACAATTGAGTGGAATCTGATTGTTTGGTGGGAGAAAAATGTGCTGACTCATGGTCCATCTGACACTGTTTCTCTGGCCAAATTCTTCATTATATAAGAATTTCTTCTTCTGTATGGCCAATTGCTGTTGAAACTGCTTGTATTTCAATGCTCACAATGACCTCAAATGTCACAAGGAACAACACAAACACAGTGTATCACCAGGCATTTACAAGAGACAGACAAATGACTCAGTTGTGCTAAAACGGCTTAATTGGGTTAATCTTGAAATAGCTCTAGAAAGTCAGTCAATGAATGTTTGAGTCTAATCGATGCCTCAGTTTCTTCACTAAATTTAGGAAACAAATATCCACTTCACAGAATTTCAGGGGGAGAAGGGCACATAAATGTGATGATTCCCTTCGTCCTTTTCACATTTTAAATTGGTGACTTCTTGTTCACATTCCTAAAAACAGTAAAAGTGAGTGTTCAGTAAAGAGACATTCATTTATACAGTGACTTTATATGTGCTACTGGATCAAAAGGGACTATAGCACTTGGCAACCACAATTCAGTCCAAACCAGTTTATATATCCAAGCATATACCAGCCCTAGGATGAGCAAAACTGCCTCAAAGAGAGAGTAAGGTTGGTAATCAGAATGATAGGACCTTTGGATTGTGTCTATGTCTACCACGGAAATATGTTTGCAACCACAGTTGGAATTCAGACTAAATAAAGGCACAAGAAATTTGAATTTAGAGATCTTAATTGCAAAGATTAAAATATTTTGTTGGCCCCTCACTCATGATGAAAGAAAATGCTGACCAGCCCTTCACCATCCCTATGATTTTTGTGGATTTAACTATCAGGATCCATAGAGTTTTTATTGGCTGATTTTTTGGAAGTAGATTACCAGGCCTTTATTCCTAGTCCATCTTAGTCTGGAAGCTCTGCTGAAACCTGTTCTGCATCATAGCACCATAAAGCCTCCACTGTGTATGAGGTGCATTGGCTAGGAATCCAGTCCAGGTCTCCCACATGGAAGGCAAGAAAATATTACCAGAGCTCATATCTTGACCAGAGATTTTTTTTATATGAAAGTTTTGATCAGTTGAAGATCTGCAGTATATAATATCAGATTTTGGAAGTGAAAGTACCTGTAGTTTTTCAGTGGTCACCAATATCTCAAATCAAAATGCAATAAAGTAGATAAATAAAAACAAATCCTCCAAGACTGGATTCACCCATTCTGTTTTATTTCATACACCTACATTTCGCTTATTTGAGCTTAGAGGATACAGTATTCAAGAGGTTTCTGGCCAATTTGAATAATGATTCAGTCAAAGATTCATACTGGGAATTTTGTGGCCTACTAAAACAATGAAATGTATTATTGAGATCTTTGGGAACGTTTTGTCAGGCTGTGCAAACACCATGAATTTAACTCAGTAAAACATTTTTCTTTTGCTAGATTTATTCTCTGCTGCTGAGAGAGTTTCAGCAGGATGCACTTGAATTTTTAGCATGCTGCAATAATCAAAGCATACGCTGCAGAATTAAGGGCTAGATTCTCAAAGAGCACAATGATAGTCACACCACTGAGTGAATTCAGTATGCATGAGACCTGTTTTTGCATTGGACACTTAGAGGCTTGAAAAAATTTATAGTCGTTTGACTGTACTCTAACTTCCAACTGAGGAGAAAAATTATCTAATTCATACAAAAAGGGTTAAAAACTCTCTCATAAAAGAGGAACCTTTGGGAAGATGGGACTATATCTGCATATAGCCAGTTCCTACTTCTTGCGGTGATTTTACCGCCATTGAACTCATTTTCTTTCATGTACACGTGAATTAGGACACTTGGGTGTTTTATTACATATTTGTCCTCCTACTGTCACCCTTGTAGATTTAGCTTTGGCTTTTTACAGGATATAAGCTGTTTTATTTTTTTCTGGATCTCTTTATTGTGACTAAGATTTGTGGAAAATTATTTTACTTAAGACAGTCAACAGAGTTAATAGTAGAGAACGAGACTGAACACATTTCGCATTCAAGTCTCCTTTAAAGTTGTCATTGTACCAAATTGCCAGGTTCAAACAGTGTGGTAACTATCTCTTTTCTTCTGAATCATAGGGCATAATTAGAACTGCTGTTATAGAAATGTAATTGTTACTGTTATGTAAATATAGAATATGGGGATCTTTCAATAAGAATCTTTTACTGGTATTTCTGTATAGATTTTACGTCAAATAAATTTTAAGGTATGATTTTGAAACATAAAACTAATATATAGTCTAGTAGACTGACTCTATTCTCCATAATTTAGGAGCCCTGAAAAACGAATTTTTCTAATTCCTTTTGCTGCAAAGGGGAGAATAGACTTCAGAAATCTTTTCCAGTCTTTGCTGCCTTTGGAGAAAGAGTAATTTGGATGTTAGAGCTAGGGCAAGCTCTTTAAAATATTTCCGCTGCCTTAGCTGAGCATAGCCAGGACAGTAGCTTCATGTGCACTCGCGGTATTGCTCGGATCCTCTTCCTGATACACTAGTTACAGCCAGAGTACAAGGCATGACTTCCTGCTACTGCACACAGCTCATTGGGATGGGAAGTGGCAGGACGCCACAAGTCTCTGTATGCTAATCTGGAGTCCCTTCTCTCAAAAGACAAGAAGAAACTTCTTTTGCCTTTCCCAGGCCACTCTGCAAAAACATCTATTTCAATTCTGCTATATTACACCACTTCACTTTTCAACTTCTATTTTACTCTTTTTCTATTAAGAACATATACTCCTAAAATATTTTAATACAAGGAGAAATTTCATTTCAAAACAGATTTAGAAACAGTAAAAACCAAGTTTAGGTATTATATAGAAGGACTTGTAGAATGACTACAGATATTTCAACACAGAGATAATTCTTGCTGAGTGTGGCTTTACAAGCATCCAGAACCTTTTGCCAGGGATCACAGAGTATTTAAGGACTGGGCAGTGTCTTTTCATGCTCTTATTCAGCAAGTAATTCTTTGTTTGCAAGCAATAGAAGCCAATGGCCCCCCTCCAAAAAAAAAAAAAAAGAAAATATTTGTAAGATACTATGTAGTTTACAGAATTGAAAGAAGAGTTTTGCTTCAGTTCTAAAAAAGAACCAGAATCAGGGCTGTTCTAGAGAGTTTAGTCTCTTAGAAATTGAGTTGTGCAGAGTGGAAATAAGTGGAAATGCTGCTAAAATTGGAATTTGCTGGAGATCACCAGGTACTACTAAGATATTGTAAAGATTTATGGCAGAAGGATAATAAAACAAACATCCCTTAACTAAAATACTGTAAAATAATCCACCGTTCAGATCATCGGAAGCATAAAATGGAAGATAAAGAGAGAAGACTTACCCCATAGCAGTAATGTCAAAATAAGTATGGATCATAAAGACAGCCAAATTTTCTACCATTTTCTTCTAACCTTCAAATCGTACTGAGTAGAAATAAGACTTTGGAAAAATTAATGGTTAAAATGGACTAACTCATATTTTCTACTAGCATAAATAGGAAATACAGCTTAAGAAACCATACAACAAAACTATACAAGAAACAGCATTGCTCTCAGCTCAGTTTATGCCATTAAGAAGCTATAATTTCTTCTTCATAAAGCACAAGATGTTGACCCAAATAACACTAATTAAGTAGGACCATTGGAATTATGATTGAAATGATCCTTAGTAAATTATTCAAGTCTACCTACAAAGTTGCTCCTACATGTGCAACTCAATAACATATGAGAAAGATATGAAAGATATTACAAAGAATATGTCTGGTGTGGAAACAAAAAGGTAATTCAACATACACATAATCAGTGACCCTGGGGAGAGGTTTAAAAAAAAAAAGAATAAATGAGCCAAAATAATTAAAAAATATAATTCAAGAAAATTTCTGAAACTTAAAATCTAAACATGAAGATTTAAAAGAAAAAAGATACAGAAAAATCACATACAAATGTGGTTTTAAAACATTTTCTTTAGCCTCTTACATATTAACAGTCAATGGTAGAATATTTTAAAATGATATCTAAAAATTCTGAGAGAAAGTAATGTACTTTAAGAAATTTATATGTAGATAATTTGTCTTTTAACAATGCTATCAAAAAACTGACATTCTTTAACAAGCTTAGACACTGGAAAGATAGCATACAAAAAATTATGTTTACTGAAAAATTCCATTTCACTAAGAGAATAATCAAGTTGAAAAATGCAAGAATGAAGATGTGGTGGTGAATAGATTTTGAATGCTTTTAATCGTAAAACTAATACTAAATAATGGTGGGAATTAAGGTTTCATAACTGAAAATAAACGGTATGTACTTTGACAGTACAAAATAAAAATGCAAGTAACCAATGTAGACTAGAGAGGGAGGAGAAAGAAATATGTGAGAGAATTTCCTTACCATTTTTGTGAGAAATACAATACGGCCTAAAATCGAAATGTAATGTTAAAAGAAACACCCTTAATAATCTCATAACCTTAAGATTCTTCATATTATTTATTTTTAAACTTCAGATATTTTTTAGATACTTATGTCACTTATTGTAAAGAAATATTTATCAGAAAGTTAGCAATTCCTTCAGTTTCCCCTAGTTAATTTTCCTTTTGCTAAAGCATATTTTAGTTAATAGTTTATGTTAGAATCAGGTTCTGTAACCCAGATTTATAAAATTACTTTTATCTATCTGCCTTTATATTTTTATAAAGATGAGTCTGGAACAATGATAACTAATTGTTATCAAATTATTGTTTCTCAGGAATTTTTTATTTAATTTGTTTTTATTTCTCCTTTGTACATTTTTAGACAACAGTGACTTTTTTTAGAACAGCTATATATAATTTTTGGAGCCCTGGTGGCACAATGGTTAACAGCTCAGCTGCTAACTAAAAGGTCAGCAATTCAAATTCACCAGGAGCTCCTTGGAAATCCTATGGGACAGTTCTAGTCTGTCCTATAGGGTCACTATGAGTTGGAATTGACTCAACAGCAACAGGTATATATAATTTTAATGAAAGAAAAAATTCATCATTCTTTCAAAAAAGTGTATCCTGTATCATATCTTATAGAGTACCTAAAAATATTAACTCATAAAATTATAAATTAATGAGAGTAATGGTATCTATCTTAGTGTTTGTTAAACTGGATTCTCTTGAGGAGTCAAACCAGTGAAGTATATATATATATATATATATAAACCAAACCAAACCAATTGCCATCGAATTCATTTCGACTCACAGCAACCCTATAGGACAGATTAAAACTCCCTGCAGAGTTTTCAAGAAGTGACTGGTGGATTCAAACTGCCAAACTTTTGGTTAGTAGCGGAGCTCTTAACAACTGCTCCACCATATAGGGAGACTGCTTTCAAGGGTATGGCTCATGCAGTTGTGTTGTTGCTGTTGTTGTTAGGTGCTGTCAAGTTAGTTCTGACTCACAGAGACCCTATGCACCACAGAACGAAACACTGCCCAGTCCTGTGCCATGCTCACAATAGTTGTTATGCTTAAGCCCATTGTTGCAGCCACTGTGTCAATCCATCTCGTTGAGGGTCTTCCTCTTTTTCACTGACCTTGTACTTTACCAAGGATGATGTCCTTCTCCAGGGACTGATCCCTCCTGAAGACATGTCCAAAGTATGTGAGACCTAGTCTCACTGTCCTTCCTTCTAAGGAGCATTCTAGTTGTACTTCTTCCAAGACAGATCTGTTCACTCTTTTGGCAGTCCATGGTATGTTCAGTATTCTTTGCCAACACCACAATTCAAAGGCATCAATCCTTCTTTGGTCTTCCTTATACATTGTCCAGCTTTTGCATGCATATGATGTGATTGAAAATACCATCGCTTGAGTCAGACGCATCTTAGTCTTCAAGGTGATGTCTTTGCTTTTCAACGTGTTAAAGAGGGCTTTTGCAGCAGATTTTCCCAATAGAATGCAGTTTTTGATTTCCTGACTGCTCCTTCTATGGGTGTTGATCGTGGATTCAAGTAAAATGAAATCCTTGACAACTTCAATCTTTTCTCTATTTATCATGATGCTGCTTATTGGTCCAGTTGTGAGAATTTTTGTTTCCTTTATGTTGAGGCATAATCCATACTGAAGGCTGTGGTCTTTGATCTTCACCAGTAAGAGCTTCAAGTCCTCTTTACTTTCAGTAACAGTTGTAGAGGCTAGAGAGTCCCAAATCCAAAACTCATATGTCAGGCAATAGGTTTCTCCTGAGTCACTTGGTTGCAAGGGCTGACAAACCCAAAATCAGAGGGTCAGATGGCAGGCTGCTGGATCACTGGTCTGCAGAAACTGGCTAATCCAAAAATCGTCAGGTGAGTTGGCAGGCTGCTGGCTCACGTCCTGAGAACTAGAAGTTAGATTATGGCAAGTCTGATGCAGGATTGATAGAGAGGAGCTTTGCCAGAACATCCATATATATTGGATGCAGGCCACACCCCCAAGGAAACTCCTCTTACATGAAATCACAAAATGGAGGATAATTACATAATACTGAGAATCATGGCCTAGCCAAGTTGACACATAACATTAAGCATTACAATCCACCCCTTGTCAACTTGGTACCTATACACATCTCCTTAAACTATACACAAATTCTAAATAAAGACAATTAAAAAGTCATACTTGCAACTAACATGATACAACTAACATGCATACAACTGAAAATGCATTAGCCCTCTTTACATCTTATATTTTATAAGTAATAGGATAAAAGAGGGAAGAAAACAAAAATATTTGCTATATATATGTGTGTGTGTGTGTGTGTGTACACATACATATATAATAAAACAAAGAAGAAATACTCATAACAATTACAGTCCTCATTTCTGCAACTGGTCACACGGTTGTACCCAGTATTTAGAACTACTGTCTTCCACCACCCATTCAGTATTCCCCTTGCACTCAGCAAGCACTTCAGCTGGTTGTGGTTCTTTGCCTGGTAGGGTGACTCAAACCTTCATTCCTGAAGGGTCTGGGCCATTAGTAGTCATGGTGGAAATGAGTTGCTGTAGTTTTCCATTAACTTTAATTACAGGTCATGGTAGTATTAAGAGATGCCCTAAGGGATCGCCTGCATTGGAGACATACTCTTCTTTACCTCCATTATGTAATATCAATCTGATTACCCATTGATAATAGAGATCAATCGCACCAAACAATATGATAACTCCTTTCTTTGCCTATTGATCCAGAAGCATGAGGAGCCAAAAGTGGCTGCGTGACATTCTTAACTTCTCGTTCAAAGGAATCAGTGTTGTGTCTCCAGATGGGAGCATTCTTCCATTTAGAACTAAGACCTCTAGACCCACAGAGCATAGGGTCATGGGGACAAGAAGCAAAAATTTTGTGAATGGGTCACTAGGGATGACAGTGAGTGGTGCCACTCCCATTTCCACCCCTTGATTCCTGGACCCATGAATCTTGCTATGGGAGAAATAGTATCATGTATTAGATGCTGGTTTCGAGCACATACAGTCTCCTGGAGAACACTGCCTCAACACTGCAAAGTATTGCCACTTACCTGGCACAGTAATTGTGTCTCTAAAAGGCCATTCCATTGTTCTATGAAGCCAACTGCTTTAGAAGGATAGGGAACATGGTAAGACCAGTGAATTCCATGAGCATGAACCCATTGCTGCACTTCATTTGTTGTGAAATGAGTCCTTGACCTGAGGCAATGCTGTGTGGAGTACCATGACAGTGGATGAGGCATTCTGAGAGCCCACGAATGATAGTTTTGGCAGAAGAATTGTGTGCAGGGAAGCCAAATCTGTATCCAGAGTAAGTGTCTATCCCAATAAAAATAACAGGCTGCCTTTTCCATGATGGAAGTTGTCCAACGTAATCATCCTGACACCAGGTTGCTGGCATATCACCCAGAGGAATGGTGTCATATCGGGAACTCATTGTTGGTCTCTGCTGCTGGCAGATTGGGCATTCAACAGTGGCTGTAGCCAAGTCATCTTTGGTGAATGGAAGTCCATGTTGCTGAGCCCATGCATAACCTCCATCCTTGCCACCATGGCCACTTTGTTCAGGAGATCACTGGGCAATGACCAGAGTGCCTGGGGAAAGAGGATGACTGGTTCCCACAGAAAACATCATTCTATTCACTTGATTGTTAAAATCCTTCTCTGCTGATGTCACCCTTTAGTGAGCATTCACATAAGACACAAATATCTTCACTACTTTGGCCCATTCAGAGAGGTCTATCCACATACTTTCTCTATACCTCTCTGTCACCAATTTTCCAATCATATTCCTTCCAAGTCCCTGACCATCAGGCCAAACCATTGGCCACAGCCCATGATTCAGTACACAATCGTACATTTGGTCATTTCTCCTTTCAGGCAAAGTCAACAATCAGGTACATTGCTCAAAGTTCACCACTGTCCTTCTGAGAGGTCCCAGAAAGGGGCTGCAGGGCCACCATTGTCCACTTTCAAGTGATGCCTGCATATCGTGCAGAGCTATTTGTAAACCAGGCGCAAGTTTATCTTCGTCAGTCAACTGATCATAAGGAACTCCCCATGAAGCCATAGTTGCAGACTGGGAGATGGAAGGTAATGTTACCGGAGTGGAGATAATGGGCATTTGGGCCACTTAGGTAATTTACTTGTGTCTTCAGGTCCTGCTTGAGCCTGATCTCATATATACCACTTCCATTTAATGATGGAGTGCTATCGTTCATGTCTGATTTTAATGACTCTGTGGGTCAGACAAGACCCAGTTCATGATGGGCAGCTCAGGCTGCATGGTGACTTGCTGGCCCACGGTTAAATGTTCAGTCTGTACTAAGACCCAGTAACAAGATAAAAGCTGTTTCTCCAAAGTAGAGTAGTTTTCTGTAGAGGATGGTATGGCTTTGCTCCAAAATCCTAAGAGTCTGTGCTGTCACTCACCAATAGGGGCCTGCCAAAGACTCCAAACAGCATCTCTATCTGCCACTGACACTTCAAGTACCATTGGATCAGCTAGATCATATGGTCCAAGTGATAGAGTGACTTGCACAGAAGCCTGAACCTCTTGCAGCACCCTGTCTTGTTCTGGGCCTTACTCAAAACTAGCAGCTTTTTGGGTCACTTGATAAACCAGCCAGTGTAGCACACCCAAATGAGGGATATTTTGCCACCAAAATACAAGCAGGCCCACTAGGCACTGTATCTCCTTTTTAGTTGTAGGAAGGGCAAGATACAACAATTTATCCTTCTTTTTAAGAGGAATATCTCAACATGCCCCACACCACTGGCCCCCTAGAAATTTCAAGGTGGAAGAGGTCTGAATTTTTTTTTATTAATTTCCCACTCTCTAACATGCAAATGTCTTACCAATAATTCTAGAGACATTGGTACTTCTTCCTTACTAGGTCCAATTAGCATTATGTCATCAATGTAATGGACCAGTGTGATGTCTTGTGGAAGGGAAAGATGATAAAGTTTCCTGCAGACTAAATTATGACTGAGGGCTGGAGCGTTGATATATCCTGAGGTAGGACAGTGAAGGTGTATTACTGGTCTTGCCAGCCGAAGGCAAAGAGCTTCTGGTGGTTCTTTGAAACAGGTATGAAGAAAAAAGCATTAGCCAGATCAACAGCTGCATACCAGGTACTAGGAGATGTATTAATTTGCTCAAGCAATGGAACCACATCTGAAACTGCAGCTGCAACTGAAGTTGCCATCTGGTACGTTTTTGATAATCCTCTGTCATTCTCCAAGATCCATCTGTTTTTTGCACAGGGCAAATAGGTAAGTTGGATGGGAATGTACTAAGAATCACCACTCCTGCATCCTTCAAGTCCTAGATGATGGCAGTAATCTCTGCAATCCCTCCAGGAATGTGGTATTGCTTTCGGCTTACTACTTTCCAAGGTAGTGGCAGTTCTAATGGCTTCCACTTTTTTTTATCTACCATAATAGCCCTTACTCCACATGTCAAGAATCCAGTGTGGGGGTTCTGTCAGTTGCTGGGTATGTCTATTTCAGTTCTGCACCCTGGAACTAGGGAAATCACCTCATGATAGTTTTCAGGACCCACTGTGAAATGGACCTGAGCTAAAACTCCATTAATAAGCTGACCTCCAAATGCTCCTACTTTGACTGGTGAGCCACAGCCACAGTGACGTTTTGGGTCTCCTGGAATTAGTGTCAGTTCAGAGCAATGTTCTGTAATCCCTGAAAAGTCTGATTATTTCATTTTCCCAGATGAACAATCAGTCTCAGAAAAGGCCACAGATCCCTTTGGGAAAGCCTGGGAGAATGATTAACGGTATAAATTTTTGGCAGTGTAGTGGGGTCCTTCCTCAAACGGACCCAGATTCTCCTTCATTCAAGGGGTTGTGGGTCTATGAACTGGCTCAAGTCTGGGAATTGATTGAGGGACTGTGACTCTCTGCCATTCACTTCACCTAGAAATCTTCTGCTTGTACAGATCAAGTAAATCTTTAGTAGATTTCCCATCTATTTCACTCTTAGGGACACCATGACTAAGTAGCCAACGCCATAGGCCCATACAAGTCAGACTATTCAGATTACTGTTTTGACTCTGCTGTCCATTATAGTAACGAAGTCCACCTTGTCTTTGGCAATTAAGTGCCATCACTTGGCCACTACCACCACAGGGTCCAATCAATCCCAATGTAACTGTGTTTTAATTCAGTTAATGCAGTTCCCTCTGTCAAATCTGACTCACAGAAAATAACAATCGCAACAGTCTTCAAGGATACTGGGGCTCCCTTCACAAATTTGTTCCTTACGTTTGTGGTAAATGTGTGTCCTCTGATCATTCCATGATGGGTCTGTGAGTTCAACCTGATAAATCCACTCTAACATGCCGATTTCCCAAGCTTTTGGATACCTTCTTCTACAACGTACCAAGGCAGGTCTGACATTTCAACTTGACTTAGTGTTGGCCCCCACTTAATCCAAGCTTTAGTGAACCAACCAAATAAACTATTAGATCCTTTTCTAACCTCTTAAGCTGAAACATTGAATGAAGAATCTGGGCTTAATGGGCCCATATCAATAAAATCAGACTGATTCATCTTTATGTTCCTTGCATCATTATCTCACATCCTTACTAGCCATTTCACACATATTCCCCAGGTTTCTGTTTGTACATATTAGAGAATCAAGCAGTTCTTTTGGAGTGTGGCATACCTCCTCTTGGGTCACACTTTGTATTTTACGTCTTGAGACTCACTGGTACTTAAGTCTAGTTATAGGTCTAGAAGCAAAAATTCATGGTGAGGGTAGGCCCTGGGAACATTCAGCCATCTCTGGTAAGACCTCTGCTTCAAGCGATGCCCCAGGCAATGCCTCAGGCACCACCCCAGGTGATATCTCAGACAAAGACTCTTTAGGCACAGCGAGGTGCACAGCTAGGCATCCTGGTAGCACAGTGGTTAAGAGCTTGGCTGCTATGCAAGAAGTTAACAGTTAGAATCCTTGGAAACCACATGGAGCAGTTCTACTCTGTCCTATAGGGTCACTATGAGTCGGAACTGACTCGATGGCAACAGGTTTAGTTTTTTTGGTTAGGTTAATCTCATCAGATGGGGGTGGAAGAGATAATGGTTTTACTGAGGAGGGTGGCTTAGCAGACAAAGATGGAGTAATCTCTTAGGATGAAAGTAAGAAGGCTAGTTTTTGGCAGGAGTGATTCAATGGAATTTAGGAGCCCAATGTCCCCAGCTTCCTGATTATCTGCCCATATATCCCCATTCCAAATTTCAGGATCCCATTTCTTCCCTATCATACCCTTACTGTAACAGACACCATTCAAGGCTGGGCATTCATTGACGTTATAATTCACACTCCTATGATAAGACTCTGGGTTTGATTTTTGGCAATATCAACTCTGTTACTATAAAAAATAAGGCTTTCTTTTAGGGCACAAGTGGCCACTTTCAGGCTTTTTAGGCATCATTTGAGTTGTGACTCTGAAGCCCTGAGCTCATCTCTTTCTTTCACCACTTTGTATAGTGAAAGTAGGACCAATCAACCAGCTTCCTTATACTTCTCATTCTGACAAAATTGTAGAAAAGTATCAAATATGTGATCACCCAGAGCCTTGTCTCTCACAAATATTTAATCCAATGGTGCTAATATTTTACATATTTCTATTGCCACCTCACTCCGTGGATTAGCAGTGCCCTATTTACTACTGGAGGCAGAATCATCAGTGCCTTTAAGACTAGCTAGACTTGAGAACCAACTCAGAAAACTCATTCTTATGATTTTATTCCTCTAGAACCACTCTTGGTACCAAATATCTTAGACTGAGTTCTCTAGAGGAGCAAAATCAATGAAATGTATATATATATATATATATATATATATATAGATATATATAGAGAGAGATTTATTTCAAGGAAATGGCTCAAACAGTTGTAGAGGCTGGCAAGTCCCAAATTCATTGGTCAAGCATCATGCTGGAGCTTCTCCTGACTCATGTGGTTGCAGGGGCTGACAAACCCAAAATCAGCAGGTCAGATGGCAGGCCTTTGGATCACAGGGCTGCGGAAGCTGGCAAATCCAAAAATCTGCAGGTCAGGTGGCAGGCTGCTGACTTACTTCCTGAGAACTGAAGGTCAGATGATGAGAAGTCAGATGCAGGATGGAAATGGAGAGAGCTTTACCGGAAGATCCATATATATCAGATGCAGATCACACCCCCAAGGAAACTTCCCTTGCATCAGATCACAAAAAGAGGGTAATTACATAATACTGAGAATGATGGTCTAGCCAAGTTGATGCATAACATTAACCATCACAGTGTTGATGTAAAGATTAAATACAAAAATTCAGACCAGTTTCTAGCACATTGTGAGCATGCAAAATACACTAATTTCTCCTCCAACTAATCACATTAATACTAGTAGGGTTGTTATTGTTATTTAACTGAGAATATAATAAATTAGAATTTACATATATTACTATTGTATTTTTTCTCCAGAAAATGGAAATTACAATAACTACTGAAACATTACAGGGAGTCCCAGACTTATATTCAAGTTACCATGAACCACACTTACAATCATCTGTTTTTCTCGTTTTGTTTTTTACATCTTATTGATAGTAATATGTACTACATACAATGTTGCAGCCTGCAATTTGCTGATGTTATCATTCTCAGAGGCTCACTCACAGATGTTTGAAGATCAGATTTATAAAGACTCTGATAATAAAAGGTAATAATAATGAAACCTAAAAAAAAGATATATTCGACTTATGTCAGTACTGATTTAGAACAAAGTTGTCAGAATGGAACACTGCCACAAGTTGAGGACTACCTGTATTATAAGGGTTAGAAGAAATTATGACTTAAATGTAAGGATACAGATGCCAGTTTTTTAAGCTAAATCTCTAGTCGACTCCATCTGTGTACCATCTCATTATACTCATTATTAATTAAATGCCTGCTGTGAGTATTGTGCTAGACACTGAAGACACAATGGTGTGTAAGACATGTGTGCTCATGGACATTCAAGGTTTCTCATGAATGATTGAAAGTTTGAATGGTACGTTTTGTAATATAAAATTTCTAATGCCCTGATTAATTTATTCAATATATTTCCGTGTTGATTGTGAAAGGATATAAATGCCTAAACTACATTTTTATTAAGTCATTTGCATCCTTGTATAAATTACTTCTGATATCATTTTAGTCATAATTTATTGAAAGCTTCAATAAGTTTTTAATATTTTACACAGTTTTAAACATTGTTTTGACCTAAATTCTCATGTGTTCCACATCATTTTCTTCAGGAAACTACTAGGCCATGCTAAAACAAAAGAAGTTATAAGGTCAAAAGGTCCTCATTGACCGGGGACCACTGACTTCCCAATAGAAACTACTGCATGTTCTTATTACAACTTAATCTTAATTTGACAAAGCCTCTTAGTGTTTCAGAAATCAATAAACTATTTTAATTAAGCCAGTGCATTTCTTTAATGAAAGGACTTTATAATACACTGGCTCTGAAAATAATAAATTACTATGTTTATAATGTAAAATACAAAAAATAAAAATTCAGTAATGAACACATTCCCTAGCAATGATGTCTGTTTAATAATGGGTACAAATCATTATCTAATATAGACTATTACGGGCCAAATTTTAAATTATCTTAAAAATAGGTAATGCTTTAAAAAGTAGAATACCGAGTCTAAATTTTTTGCAAACACAAATATAGTAAGAAAATCATTTTTAAATGTTTAAGTCTTAAATATCTAGTAGTAATAAACTTCCAGCTTTATGTTATACATGATTCACACAAATGCTTCACTATATTATTAGTAATTTAGGGAAATGATGTTACTTTTTGTAACTACAATTCTCTATTATATTCTTAGGTATTGAATGAGTGTTGTTGAGTATGCTGCTTATAAATATAAAATTCATAGAATAATTCTGAAATAGTACCCCAATAAATGAGTTTACTCATGAGAGAAACTTTATCAGCATGACCCTAGTAAGCTGATTCTAGCTAAGATGTGACTCTAAGACAATATAAACCAAAAAACCTATTGCCGTGGAGTCAATTCCGACTTATAGCGACCCTATAGGATAGAGTAGAGCTGCCCCATAGGGTTTCCAAGGAACAGCTGGTGGATTCAAACTGCTGAGCTTTTGGATAGCTGCTGAGCTCTTAACCACTGCGCCACCAGGGCTCCCTAAGACAATATAAGAAAGTGATAATCCCATTGGTCAGACAAGCAACTGCTGAAATTTGGTAAACCAATAAATTAAAGTGCAGTTAAGTGAGCAAAGAATCAAGAATACGCTCAGTCAACAGCTGAATGTCTTGTTCCTCCAGGCAGGTAAGCCTTTTAAGGACTGAAATAGCAAGAAGATTGCTAAAAGGGAGCTTTGCCAAAATATGCGAGCTGAGGAAAAAAAAAAAAAAGATGCAGCAACTAGAGAGGAAGGCAGGCAGTACAAATTGCCTCGAAAACAAACTTCACCACCGCCAGAAGGGAAGGTTGTCACTGTTGTCACCACTCAAATTGGGTAATTTTTTTACCAAATGCATAATGTCCAGACTAGGAAAGTCTTGAGATGATGGCAGTTTCAAATGCCTCTGATGGGAATACAAATAGGTGAAGATTTTTGGAATATCTAGTTCACAACTCATATAAAAATGTTCAGATAAACGTATCTATGCCTTATGATTTCCACACATGCAAAATGACCCTACATAACTTAATATGGATATGCAAAAAAAAGATTTTTCTTCAAGAAGTTCATTGTGAGTGTTGATTAGAAATTTTGCTAAATAGAAACAACCTAATTAGTCAACAAAAAGCAACTGGCTAAATGAAAGACATGGAATCATAAGAACTCTTTTGAAAAGTTCCAGTGAATTGATCTGTATATATATACGTGTGTGTGTGTGGTGTGTGTGTATGTGTATATGTATGAATGTCTATAGAGCCATAGTGACACAGTGGTTAAGAGCTATAGCAAGCCACGGCTGCCAAGCAAAACGTCGGCAGCTCAAACCCACCAGCCGCTCCTCAAAAACCCTATGAGGCTTTTCTACTCTGTCCTATAGGGTTGCTATGAGTCGCAATCGACTCGAAGGCACTTAACAACAACAACATATATGAAGATGGCTGTCATACATAATGAAAAATTACTTGTATAGCTTGATATACACACATATATAATATATACACACATACTAATATGTGTATGTGTATATTCATATATATAGAATATACATTTAGATATTATATAGTTAGATATAGACAATATGGAAACCCTGGTAGCGTAGTGGTTAAGAGCTACAGCTGCTAACCAAAAGGTTGGCAGTTCGAATCCACCAGCCACTGCTTGGAAACCCTGTGGAGCAGTTCTACCCTGTCCTATAGTGTCGCTAAGAGTTGGAATCGACTGGAGGGCAGCAGGTTTAGTCTTTTTTATAAACAATATAGATGGAGAAGGAGATAAAGATAGAATAAATAGGCAGATATTACTCACATGAAGGATCACTCTATAGATCCCCTGTGTCTGCTCCAGGAGAGGGTTGAGGCAGGACCCAAACATAAACGTTTTCCCCAAGTCAAAACCATTTCATAAAGCTTTAGATAACTTTTACTCAAGATAATATGGGCAAATGAGAGAGAGGAAAACATCACATACAAAATAACAAAATTATTTAATAAACTCTTCCCAAATTCTCTTACCTGTCACTTGTTTCTGTCTTCTGTCTCTCTCATCCTCTCTCTCTCTGTCTCCCACCCCTCCCAACCCTCCTTATTCCTTCCTTCATGTTAGTCTTAAATCATTATTTTCTTATGCATAGCAATTTTTGTTTTCATTTCCAGAAACAATGGACATGAAGAGTTTATACTTCACAAAGATTTATCTCCTTGGGAAGAATGGGATTTCAATATATTGTTTTATATATGAATACACGTATTCTTAAAAAATTATTGTATGATATCCACTAAGTTGTTGATATTAGCTAAAGTAGTTGACTTTGGGGAGTAAGACTGAGAGCAGGAACACTCATCATCTCCATGTTCATACATGCCCAGCTTGTTTAAATATTTTACAATAAAAATCAATTATTTTAATATATTTTATGTAAAATAAATATTTCCAACCGCTGCCCTCACTCATCTAGGTTATCATAATAAACTCCTATCTGGCCTCCTATCTCTAAGCTTACCTCTCTCAGTGTATTCTTAAAAATTCAACTAGAATAATTATTTTTAAATACAAAATGTATAACATTACTCATGCTTAAATTATTAAATGGATTGCCTTTGCTTCTAGAACAGAGATCTAGATTCATAAACAGTGCTTATAGACTTTTTATAAACTGTTCCCTTCTTTCCTCTTCAAGCTGATCTATTGCCATTTTTGGGGGGAGAGGCATATTCTTCCCTTTAGTTCCTTTTAAATCTTTTTCTTCTATAATACTTAATAAACTTTCTTGTTTTATTGCTCAGATTTATCTTTCCCTTTCCTTCCAACTTCCAAGTTCCCTTACCAACTACCTGACTAGCCAATCTTAAGGTCTACATTTCAATGTTCTCTCTTCCATTAATTCTCCCCTGAACTCACAAATCTCAGTTAAACACTCCTCATGTGTGTTCCTGTAGGACGATGAATTTTCGCTCTTTTCACATTTATAACACAGTATTTTAATTTTTTTTTTACTTGTCTTTATTCTTCATTAGACTATAAGCTTCCTAAATAAAATCATCGTATTCATCTTATTCAATACTCTATCTCAATTGCTTGACACACAGTAGGTGTTAAAAATATATGTTTAGATAATAATCTGTAAATTATTTAGTAAGTGAACTTATGTCTATTTAATATCCATGTAATAAAGGTCTATCGGACCTGCATTATCAGTGTTACAAAAGAGTAGCTTGCATCAGACTAACTTTCACATCAAGAGCAAACATAAACTTTGAAAAAAACGAAACACTCACTTGGAGGCATGAAAGAACAACTAAAACACTCCGGACGTGAGGGGCCAACGTCCTAGAAAAAAGAAAAAGAGAGCCCTGTATTTACCACTGCTTTTTCCCCTCAGGACATAGTTTTCTGATTTACATTGCAGGGCATACAGTCTAAACAAAATGTGGTGACTTAGAGCTTGCAAAAGTCTCACTGCTTTAGAAGTCAAAAATTTGAGTTTGAAGCTAGAAGTGAAGCAAGGAAGAGTGGAGGCAATGTCATCCTGGAGATAACCAGACAACAAAGAAGACAGTCCATTACTTTATACAATTTCCCCTGAAGGCACTTGGCTGCAACCAAAAGGTCAGCAATTCAGAATCACCAGCCGGTCCTTGGAAACTTTATGGGGCAGTTCTACTCTGTTCTATAGGGTCACTATGAGTCAGAATTCACTCCAGAGGCAATGGGTTTGGTTTGCTTTAAGATATATACAAGGAGCCCTGGTGGTGCACCTGTTAAGTGTTCAGCTGCTAACCAAAAGCTCTGCGGGAGAAAGATGTGGCAGTCTGCTTCTGCAAAGATTACAGCCTTGGAAACCCTACAGGGCAGTTCTACCCTATTCTATAGGGTCACTATGAGTTAGAATCCATTGGATGGCAACAAGTTTGGTTTTTTTGGTTAAGTAACAGATAGAGATGTTGCAATCTCTCCACTTACTGATCCACTCTTAAGAAATGAAACTCATTGGAAGTGATAGTGTACAAGGTCTGAGCACAGGTCATAGTAGGTGATACAGCTGTTGCTGATCTCTTTCTTGGGATACAAGAATTCAACCACCACACTGTGAGGCAGCCACACAGTTACACAAAAGTTCTTCTTTTTAAAAAATAAATTAGCTCAATGTTCAATATAAAGACCAGCACCTGGAGCAGAATGTCAAGCCTTGCTTAGTCAACTGGTTTGAGTCTCTTCTTAGTAAGGAAGAGCAATCCCCAGATTAATGGTCACAAATTAGCTTCTAAAATTACTCTGGGAGCTCTTGTTCTGGCAGAAGTCCATTTCAAAAGAAACGTTTAATATGCTTATATAACAGTTCTACTCTGTCCCATAGAATCTGTATGATTTGGAATCAACTTGAGGCACACAACGACAACATATTTTGAAATGTCAGTGAAAAAACATGCAATCTCTGATATTGTTTATTTTTTTCAAATGTTTAGATATTTTGCCCCTCAAAAATAGATCTATAATATTACATTTTATCCCTTAAAAATAATTTTTAATTTTTGTGTGTGTGTCAACAAACATCTGTTCAAGTGTTCCTCAATTATGTAGACATTGAATTTGATTTTTTTTTTTTAAGTTGTGAATTCTAGCAATGGATATAGGCCCTATGCTGCATGCAGTAGCATTTTTAGAGTTTATTTTAGATAAACTGGGCCTGAGCTCATGCCTATTTGGGGGTCAGGATGATTATTAAATGTATTCAATATAGATACTTCAGAAATATTGCTGTGCAACTTGCCTTTTTTTTTTTTTTTTTTTTTCATTTTCAGTATATAATCAAAAATTCTCCATGGCTGACTTTTTTTTATTTCTTCAAATAAATTTTAATAATAGAACTCTCTTTATTAGACTATTCTTGATGTTATTCACCACCTGCTAGGACACAACCATAGAACAAAATCTTATTATTATCAAAATATAGTGCCAGTGTTAGTATCCCCAGAATTTTACAACTTTTGTAATACAAAGATGTTTATTTAAAGTTGCAAGCAGATTTTCCTTCCTTATGAATAAATACAAATATACTACAATGAAACGTCGGTCAAGGACAGGCTGAATCTTGATGAAACACATTATGGAATTATATCTGAAAAAAATTTAAAAACAATAGCTCTATTTATGATTTAAGGCACATGCTTTTATAAAAAAAGTATTTGAAATATTACACTAAGTGTAGTCTGAGAGGTAGTGTCTTGAGAATAGGGTGATTGAATACAGGCAGCATAGTATGATGGATAAAAGTGGTCTCTGGAATGAAACTGCCTGGTTTGAATCCTGATTTGCTATGTCAAATATGTAGCTATGTCATCTTGAACAATCGTTTGGCTGCTAACCAAAAGGTTGGCAGTTCAAATCCACCAGCTGCTCCTTGAAACCCTGTGGGACAGTTTTACTCTGTTCCATAGGGTCTCTGTGAGTTGGAATGGACTCAACAGCAATGAGTTTGGTTTGATTTTTTTTGCTTCCTTATCTGTAAAATGGATATAGAAAAAGTACTTTCCTTATAAAAACCCATTGACATCAAGTTGATTCAGACTCGTAGCACCCCATGTGTTACAGAGTAGAACTGCTCCATAGAGTTGTCTTGGTTGTGATCTTTACAAAAGCAGATTGTCAGGCCTTTCTTCCATGGCTCTGCTGGGTGGGTTCGAACCACCAACCTTTAGATTAGCAGTCAAACACACACAGTTTGTGCCTCCTAGGGACCTACTTTCCTCATAAGGTTATTTTAAATGCAAAATGAGTTAATTATAAAATTCTCAGAACAATAAGGAGCATATGCAGCTAGCTCTATCTAGATAAAGTTTAGCTATTGCTGGGTCTATAACTTTAGACTGTCTTCTGAAGACATACAAACATTTTTGAGAACACATTTAACGATGCCTCATTTTTGTTTTGACCTGCAAATATTTGTTCAGTTTAAAACTGTACTTTATCATTCTGAGACTTTAAAATGTCTGAGCATTTTACTTCAATGTTCCAATTGTAGAAACCTATTGTAAGGAAAAATCATAAATTTATACATTCAGTTAAAAAGATTTTTGAGCCAGAATTCTTTATAATAGCAAAAACTTGCAAACTATCTAAATTTCCAGGCATAAGGAGAAAATGAAATTAAGTATGGCACCTCCTTGCAGTGAAATAAAATATTGATAACAAAAGCATAAAAAACTTTTTTAATATACTTACTAAAATGGAAATGCTCAAAATATAGTAATTTCTTAAGAGGATATAAAACAACATATAAAGTGTGAATAGTCTTCCTAAGTTTTTAAGAATGTCATAGGACATGGATTTTTCTCTCTGATTTTCTTTGGTCTCACCGTCAGAGAGAATTCTGGACTACAGATTAACTAAAGATCTGACTCTTCAAATTCCTTGGCTCTGGGACAATAACTGAGTTTAATGATAAATCCTGAATTGCCATAGACTTATATTTTGGATGCAAGTCATGGTATATGAATTGACCAAACTACTCTAACTAGTGTTGCCGAATTCATACATCAGGCTTTCAAGCACAGCATTTTCTCATGGTTTCAAAATAAAGTTTTCCTCTAAACTTGGCCAACCTTACTCATTTCCTCAAGAATATTCTAAATTCAAATTGTTCAGTAGTAGAGAGAGTATGACTTTGGTTTTTGCTGATTTTTAAGTGATTTAAAACACTTAATTGTTGGCGTTTTCAAATTTTACTATGCCCCGAGGCCTAATGGAATGTTAACACAATTATAATAGATAGAAACATAAAATTAAAATTATCTAATTATGCTACATGTTTAGAAAAAGCAAAAATATGTTCTGCTGTCTCAATTGCATCAATGTCAGTGAAGCTTCCGATACTCAATCAGTGCCACAGCGGCCTCAGGCCCCACAGAGCCACATGTCTCTGGGGTTGTATCCTCTGCCTTGATGAGAGAAAGGAGAATGATACAAACTCCGACCACTCTCGCTCTACCAAAGCAGCTCCACCTCACTTCTTCCCAGGCATCCTCACTACAAAAGCAGATCTAAACCTACTTAAGTGAGCCCCTTCCTGTATACATAAAACCTAGAGAATTTGTTTGCATAAATGAATTGGACTTACTCTGCTGACAAAGTTCATAAAAAAATTTTTTTCATCTATGAGCCCCAAGAAAATACTAGTAAAACTATTACTTGCATTATTACTACCACTGCTGCTGTTACCATTAATACCATAAAAAGAAAACACTGGAGATAATAAACCATCTCAAAAATAATTCTTAGTTTGTATGCCAGATATTGCCACTACCAAGCAACCAAAAGATCTGCTCACTTTCAAGTCTGGGTCAAAACAAGACAGAAAATGAGCCATGAACAGCACTTTCCTTTAGGAAAAACTACCACGCATATCTATCATATTCTGTGGTTCCTATGAGCTCTTTAAATTGACAGAATTTCTGCCTTCCAATTGAAGACATGCTGCCTTAACACAAAGCAATGCCTCGTTAATATACTCAAGTCAGAGACCATTGAGGAAAGGCTTTAATTTTATTAATCTTTCCAGGAAAATGCAGGTCCAAAATAGCATGGCAGATGAGACATGTAGGGAGATCTAGAGGCAGCCTTACTAAGAGGAAGACCACAGAAACAGATGTGAAAACAGATGTTATTAACATTTGTTATTGTTAGCTGCCGTTGAGTCACCTCCAATTCATGCGAAACCAGTGTACACTAGATGGGACCATTGTGATGCATACGGTTTTCACTGACTGATTTTGGGGAGATGAATCACCAAGCCTTTCTTCCTTGTCTGTCTTAGTCTGGAAGCGTCACTGAAACCTGTTGAGCATCTTAGCAACATGCAAGCCTCTTCTGACAGATGAGTGATGGCTAAGCTTGAGGTATATTCAGGAATCTAACTCAGGCCTTCTGAACCACCACTACCCCCTGCAATTAACTTTAGTTTTGATTTTTCCTTGATGAGTCTACATTTAACACTCAAAAGAATGAGATCTCTGAGTCTAGGTTAGGGGACGTTCAACTGTATTCTAAATCACTGGAAGAACTACACAGTAAGTAACCTTGGGCCAGTTACTTACTTCAGGATTTGCTTCCTCGTTTGTTTGCTGTACTAATTCTCATAGAAATTTTACAAAGATGAAGTGAGAAATTCAATTGTAAATTATGGGTAGTATGAAGATCAAAACATTATCATTCCTGGTGTTTCTGGACTGGTCAGCTCACCACATGGCCTTTCTAACTGATATGCAGTGGCTGAGCAGTGTTTCAGCCAATCGCTTGATTAGAATTCCTTGATAAATTCACATCAGGGTGGACAAAGAAACAAGCCTCGGAAAACTCAATGAGATTGATTTAAATGAGCCCCAATGGTTTAAAAAGAAAGGAAGTACTTATTTTTGAGACTTATTATGTCTGTCATTGTGCCGAGCAATTCGTTTTTTTAATTTATTTCACACACAGTCCTTGAGACAGAATTATTGTTAACCTCGTTTTATATATGTGAGAGAATTCAGACTCACAAGAGTTAAGAAACATGCCCAAGGTTCCATGCTTTATAACTTCCAGAACACAGATTCAGATTGATAAGGCTAACTAACTCCAAAGCTAGCTCTCCTTATCTCACACTGCACCATACTGTTTCTCACAGGCACTCATGGTCACTGTCAATACAAAACAGCATGATTGTAAAGAAGATGATGAATTCAAAGCCTAGACTGAGGAAATACATATCACTATGCTTCCAATCATGAATAAACATAGCGTAAGAGCTGAGTTTTTAAAATACTTACCATGTCTACATGTTTTACAGGGATTATCCCACCTCCTCCTAAAAATTCTATGTGTAGGCACTGCTATTAAACCCATTGTACAGATGAGATACTGATATGTAAAATGATTAAGAAACTTACTGAGGGTTTCTTGGCCAGTATGTGGTAACAACCCAAAGCCAAAGCTGCTAACCACACTGGTGGGTGTGTGTGACTCAATTTTACAAATCTTTTCACCATAGTAAATTTTTCATTAAACACTGTTTCTTTTCATTGCCTCTTGTCACACTGTGTTATTGTTCTTTCTTAACAAATAAAGAGAACAGGAGATGTCTTACTAAAATGTCCAACTGATCACCTGCAAACAAGGAATTGGGTAGTATTATTGACCTTTCTCTCTCTCAATAAAGACTATGCTTGCATGAGAATTGGACAGTATGAATGCTTGTTGAACATGTTATTGTTTCTATGTATATGGAATTCATGTCTATAAACTTTTGTATAGACGAAGTATATTGATGCCTAGAAATTGTAAAGAAAAAAAAAGTTTAATAAGTACTGGGGACAACACATTTACTGGCTCTGGAGTTAGTTCAGACAGTCAAAACATGCTTTAAATGATGTGCTCAGTTGGTACCCATATATATTTAGTAAAAGGATAATAGGGATAATTACATTATTGATTAAAATTTTAAAATATGTTATTTGATGCAATCTATCTGCTTATTTTTTTTCTCACTTTTGCAAGCTCTCTAAAGTCTATATTTTATAATGATCAGTTTTTTAAAGTAGTTTATGCTTAATTTATTTAAATACATCTGAGATTTAATGCATTTGGAGTTTGTTTTTGTTTTTTTTTTACAACTAGAAATATGTAATGGAAAAGGTAAAGCGATAGAACCTAATTTAAAACAAGAAAGAACTTTTATAAGCCAGGATTGATGTTAACAGGATAATTCTGAGATAAAAGAGAAAAATGTAAAATACAAGGAAAAGCAAACAAAATAATAACATTAACACAAATCTACTCTGTCTTAATTTCTCCATGAGCCACGATTAATCCCATCAGAAGTCTTTCTTTGAAATCAGGTAGTAACTGCAAGTACGTGTTTATATATCTTTTCTCGAAAATAAAGTTCTACATATCTCTTACTAGCCAGGTAACAACTATTTTCTTATTTACAACCACAACCTGTATGGAGTTTGGATATTGCCAAAACCCACTGGAAAAGAATTAGAAGTAACAACTCACTTTAGATTGCAACTAGGAAATGATAGAACTTTGTATGAGATGGGGATGTGAGAGAAAGCACTTCTAAGAGGATCTGAGGAAAAATCCTGGATGAACAGTCCTGGAAAGAAATCAGCTGAATGCCATTATGAGCTTAAGTAATGTTTATTTGATAAACATTTACCAATACAATGTGACACTTTGTAGTTGAAAGAAGCAGGGCATTACAGATAAAGAAGAGCATTTTCAAAGATAAAGAACTGAGTGTTCTGGAAAGAACAACCTCTGTGGATAGAGTGTGCCCGCTGCACAGGATTCAAAGCAGGTGCCATAGCTGATTTGACTGCCAAGGTGACTTTATTAACCCTTCTGACATCTTCACTTATGAGCAACATGACGGGAAAAGCTCTGCCTTAATCACAGCTGCAAACCCATTGGCTAGAACACCCTAGTTCATCATAAGAGTCCATTAAACATGTACAGAAAGAATTAAACAAACTAACCAGTGTAGGGTCCTCTATGTCTTGCTACAAAGCATAGACTTTATTCTGCAAACAAGTCATAGTGTGGTTTTTTGACAAGGGAATATTTTGATGCCACTCTGACAGCAGCCTGGAGAGCAGCTTGTAGAAGGGAGAAAGGAAGAAAAATTTGAAAATAATTGCAATAGTAAAAATAAAATAAAATAAAAATAAAAAAGCTTGCAAGTTAACCTAAGGCAAAGAGAGTTGGATGCAAATTAAGAAAAAAATATGAGAAATATAAATATTACAAAGGTGAACTTTGCCATTATATGTTGTTTTTAAGAGAATGAGGGGAAACACAAAAATGAGGATGACTCACAAACACTGCCTTATAGGAAATGTTTTACAATTTTTTTGGGGGGGGGATAAAGCTTCAAATTTATTCCCAGCTACACCCTGATAATCTCTCTCTGAAGACTCCCAGACAACTCAGCATTCCAAAAATACTTTTATTTTAACCCCTTTTGATCAACTTCCTTTGCTTTCCTTGCTTGCCTTGGTAATCAATATAACTGCTTTCACAGTCTTCTCAACTAGGCCTCTCATTTGTTGTTATTATGTATCGTTGAATTGGTTCTGATTCATAGCCACCCTCTGTACGACAGAATGAAATAGTGCCCAGTCCTGTGCCATCCTCACAATCGTTGCTATGTTTGAGCCAGGCTTTGAACTGGTTTGAATCAGTTCAGTCAGAGCTGACAAAGCAAAATCGGAATAAACAGGAAATTTTACAATTTGGGTAAACCTGAATGATAACAGGAAAGGGAAAAATTATGGGTCAAAGCCCTGGAATGGGAGACTAGCAAGAGGCTTAGTGAGCCCTTTCAGGGGCCTGATAAGTGAGACTGGATTATTGGCAAGACGGTGGAGAGTGACACACATTCAAAGCAGCATGATCAGCTGTCATCTTTGAGCGGGGCACCGCTGTTTCTGACTCTGCTCAAAATCCAGGGGGCCGGAGATTTGGTTGCTACACAATGGGTACACTGCCCTTGTTTTCTAAGAGGGAGATTAGGTTTATAGCAGGGCTTCGACTTGTAATTTTAACCATTCAAGTTATCATTCCAGTTCACCCGAATGTTAAAAATTCAGGTCTGTCATGGTTTCACTTCCTTGGCCATGACTGAACTGGGAAGAATGAGTATGAAGCCCTGGTTTGAGGCTGTTGTTGCAGCCACTGTGGATTCTGAGTGCCTTTCAACCTGAGGGGCACATCTTCCAGCACTATATCAGACAATGTTCCACTGCAATCCATAAGGACTTCATTGGCCAATTTTTTTCCCAGACCTCTCATTAGATCTCATTTGGAATAGTCAGAAAGACAGAATACAAAGGTATTTTTTCATTAAATAGGGCAGCAATAGCTTATGAAAGAGTTATTTTTTTTAGTAACAACTTTAGTTTAAAAAACTTAAAAAAAGTTTGTGAACCCTTATGTTTGATAAGAGTAGAAGAGTGAGGAAGGCTATAAGAGCGAAGTAAAGAATAGAATAGAATAGAATTAGAATACGGTAGGGTAGAGTAGAGTAAAGTAGAATAGAGTAGTGGAATGGCCAAAGATGATGTATCAGGTGCCCAGGTAACAATAAGTGTCGCGTGCAGACAATAAGAAGGATCACTTGACCTAAAAGAAAGAAAAGATTGAATGCTAAAATCTAGCAGGGGAATACCTGAAAGCCATCTATGGATGTGTAAAGCAGAATTATCTTTTGCTCTTAACACCAGATAAGAATGCACAGACACTGTAACAGAAGAGGTCTTCAGAGAAAGACATTTTAAAACTTCAAGAATAAATATTCTTTCATGAGCATAAAAGCTAAAACCATTTGGGTCCAGCCTTCTTAAAGTCTGTTAATGACTCTATGATATATTTGAATCCCTAAATAAATATCATAAGGGAGAAATAAGAAAAAGAGAGAAGAAAAATGATTCTAAGAAAAAGAAAATAAGGGGAGATAATGACAAAGCTAAGACTATAATAGATGCTTAATCATCATTATCACCACCATAATTATCAATAGATTTACTAATACTGTCCAAAACCCAGGAGAAAATAAATAGAAAGAAAATTTTTATTCACAGTAACAACCAAAAATATAAAGCACTCATGAATAATACAACATGAACTATGCAAGAACATGGGAAGACCACTAGAAAACCATACTAGGAACAGAAAAAAAGATACAACAGACAGCTATATAAAACCAAACCTGCTGCTGTTGATTCCCAGTCATAGAGACCCTATAAGACGGAATAGAGCTGCCCCATAGTGTTTCCAAAGAGCAGCTGGTGGATTCAAGCGGCTGGTAGATTGGAACTGCTCACCTTTCGGTTAGGAACTGAGCTCTTAATCACTGTACCATCAGGGCTCCAGACAGCTATAAACATTACCCTAAATTTGAAGACTTATTACTGTAAAGATGATGATTTTCTTCAAATGAAGGTATAAATTTAATTCAATCTACTTCCAAATAGATCCTGAATTTTCTTGGAATATGACAAAATAACTCAACAGTTTAGTTGACATAAAAAGGATGCAAAAAGAGCAAAAAATGAAGAAGGAATGAGGAAAGATGTGTCCTTCTTAAAACTGAAGCCTATTTAAAAAATGACAAAAATTAAAGGAATATGGTTCTACCATGTTAATAAAGTTGAGGTAAGAAGTTCCTGTGTATGTGTGCATATACACATCCTATATGTTAATATACTCACTCAAAACCACATATCATATGGATTTAGAATATGATTCAAGTGACCTCTCTGGTAAGTACAGGAAGTATTACTGAATAAGTGTTGATAAGATGATAAGCAAAGCATTTGAAGAAAGGGGAAAAAAAGCTAACAAACAAAATCACATAAGATCCCTACCTTATATAAAATGCATTCCAAACAATTTGGTAATAATTGAAATAAAAAAAAGGAAAGAATCAAATCACAACCTTTGTCCTCCATGCACAGATTTTAGAGATTCTGTGAGCTCCTTGAAGTTGTAGGCAAAATTTTCTTTGCATTTGTACATATTTAAGGTGAAAGCCCTAAGTTTTCATAAGCTTTGTGAAAGGGCCTCCGATTTAAAAAAAAAAACTTTTAGTTTAGAACACTAAACTGGAGGAAAATATAAGTGACATTTATACAGTATTGAAGCAGGAAAAGCCTTCCTCAGCATTTCAGAAAAAGCCACACCCTAAAGAGAAGTATGGATGAATTTGACTGTCTTGGTCATTTAGTGCTGCTATAACAGAAATACCACAAGTGGATGGCTTTAGCAAAGAGAAGTTTATTTTCTCATAATCCAGTAGGCTAGAAGTCTGAATTCAGGGTGCAGGCTCCAGGGGAAGGCTTTCTCTCTCTGTTGACTCTGGAGGAAGGTCCTTGTTACGCATCAGTCTTCCCTTGGTCTGGGAGCATCTCAGCACAGGAACCTCAGGTCCAAAGGGTGTGTTCTGCTCCAAGCACTGTTTTCTTGGTGGTATGAGGTCCCCATGTCTCTCTGGTCACTTCTGTCTTTTGTATCTCAAAAGAGATTGGCTTAAGACACTACCTAATCTTGTAGAACTCGTCAGTATAACTGCCACTAATCCATCTTATTACATCCTAATGATAGGATTTACAAATCATAGGGAAGGCACATCAGATGACAAAATGGTAGACAATCATACAATGCTGGGAATCATGACCTACTCAAGTTGACAGATATTTTTGGGGGGGGGGGACAATTCAGTCCATGACATTGACTATATAAATGTTAAACAAATTTTATAGAAAAAGACACTGTTAACAAAGTTACAAGTAAAAGCCTAGGGGAAATAATTACAGCATAAACAGGGAGGTAGCATAAAACGGAGGTAAAATGGAGCACATAGGTTTGAAATTAGATACATGTAGCTTTAATATTAGACTATCTATACTAGCTGTGCAACTTTCAACAGACTGTAACTTTCAGTTTTTCTTTCTTCATCTATAAGCATTTAATGGGGTTATTAAGAGAATTATATACAATAACTTTTGCAAAATATTGGTACAATAAGGGTCACATAATAATGGTTAAGAAGGTCAAGGTTTAACATACATACTAATATACATAATACTTATATGGTTTATTTTCTAAATTTACATGAAAAAAATAAACGTCTCAATATAAAAATTGGCATGGGCCATGAACAGAAAATCCAGTAAATAGTGCAAATCAGAAATATTATGAAGCCTCACATTAGAATTACATGCCAGTACAAGTGGCTTAGAGAAGATTCTAAAGTGAGACTAGTTTATGCATCATAAATACATAATGCCTGGCACATAGTAAGTGTCATGGATTGAATCGCATCTCCTAAAAACATGTGTCAACTTGGTTAGGCCATGATTCCCTGTATTGTGTGGTTGTTCTCCATTTTGTGATTGATATAATTTCCCAATGTGTTGTAAATCCTAATCTCTGCCTGTGGTTAATGAGACAAGATTAGGTTATGTCAAAGAAGATCAGAGTGGGATGTAACACCCTTACTCAAGTCACATCCCTGATCCAATGTAAAGGGAGTTTCCCTTGGGTGTGGCCTGCATCACCTTTTATCTTACAAGAGGTAAGAGAGAAGCAAGCAGAGAGATAGGGGGACCTCATACAGCCAAGAAACGAAAGCCAGGAGAATAGTGCACTTTGGACTCGGGATCCCTGCACTGACTAGTGCATCCTTTGGACTCGGGATCCCTGCACTGAGAAGCTCCTCTAAGGGAAGATTGATGACAAGGACCTTCCTCAGAGCCGGCACAGAGAGAAAACCTTCCCCTGGAGGTGACGTCCTGAATTCTGACTTCTAACCTACTAGACTGTGACAGTAAAAATTTCTCTTTGTTAAAGCCATTCACTTGTGGCATTTCTGTTATAGCAGCACTAGATGACTAAGACAGTAACCAAAAAGAGAAGAAAAAAAAAAATAACAAGCCTTTTGCTGTGGAGTCAATTTCGACTCATAAACAACCCTATAGGACAGAGTAGAACTGCCCCATGGGGTTTCCAAGGAGCGGCTGGTGATTCGAACTGCCAACATTTAGGTTCACTGCCGAACACTTAACCACTGCTCCACCAGGGCTCCAGATGACTAGACAGTAAGTATACATAAATAAGTATGAAATAAATAGTTTTTGGTTTAATAATATTAGGTAATAAATTTCATCCAGATCAATGTCTAAGAAGTTGAGGAGGAATAGTAAAAAGCCATAGGAATAAGTAAGATTAAAAGAGAAATATTTTTAAAGGAAATAAATGCGTGAAGCAAATGGCAAGACTGATTCTAAAAATGATCATAAATCAAGGCAGTGGAATGACTTTTAATAATTCCAAGTTAACATAAGCTAAATATTTATGACAGAAATCCAAAATGTTGATTTAGTAACACGTACCAAAAAAAGGGAGAGAGGAAGGATAGTGGTGGGGAGAGAAGAGGAAAAAAATTCAGTTGGAATCAATTACCCATGTTATTAGATTTGAGTTAGTTTCATTTTTAAAAGACCCATGTTTTCAAAAGGCCCATTCTTGGTAAAAGTGGAGAATCTCACTTATTTCTCTACCCTCACTCACCTCTTCCCATGACTCATCTTCCTTTCAGCTCATATTATCATCACAGGTGTTGTGACTCTATAATTAAAATAGGGTCAACTGTGTCATTTCCAGATGGTACAGACAGCCCAGTCTCTCCCCAGGCATGCAATGATAACCCACTATGATAACCTTCTCCTTCATATGTTCAATAAATACCCTATCTTGGTTTATTTTAAGAAGGGAACTGGATGCTATATCTGAATGCACTTTTGAAAGTATAAAGTAGTGGAATATTTTAAGATTAAAAACATGTATTTTCAAGAGGTGACTCAGAAGGATCTGACTATTGAATTTTGAAAAGTTTCTGTTTAATGACTCTAACTCCTATGATTTATCACTGATATGGAATCTCATCATTTGTTCCAAAGCACTGTATTATTATCACATCACTTGCATGTATCTGGAGAACTGAGATGCCAGCCTCCCATAAAGAGATTAGCAGTTCAAGGACCTCTGAAATCCCAGCTGACAAAGAAGGATAATGAGACCATGAAACTCCTACTACTTTATGCTGAACGATTGACTAAAAATTGATTAAGCATCCCTGTGTCCTGTGTTTTGTTTTGTTTCTGCCCAATCAATTAGAAGAAAAAAATAAATTGCCTTAGAATAGGAATAAAAAACGAAAGAAAAGGAAAAGGAAGCAAAATACGTGGACCCACATCACAATAGCAAGAAGTGCATAATCCAGACTTCCGATTCAAGAGTACAGGAATGCATAGTTGTCCTTCACAGACAGCCAGAAAAGAAGGGACCTTTCCTTCCTGGGATGTCTCAACTCCCAGTCTAGATCTCACTCTCCTAAACTTTGTCACTTCCCATTAGTCCCTATGTTTGTCAGCACATTTTACAAAGTGAACCATCTCATCCAGGAATTTAGGAAACATATTTTTGTCATAAACTTGGATTACAGTAAGGAGACAGGGGTAATGTGAAGCTTAAAGTAGCAAAGAGAAACCTCATTTTAAATTATTCATAGGGAATATGCCTTCAGACTGAGGAAATAACTTAAGTGGGATGAACCGACATCAGCACACACCTCCCTTATTTTTATTTCTCACTTTGCTTGACACCTTACATACACAAAACTCTCCCTGAGATTACTGTGGTTTGGTTGATTGCCAGTTGATGGTATTACATCATTGAAATGAGAAGTACATTAGCCGTGCCTTTGATGTGCCCTGCATAAAGTGGAGATGGCAGACAGGGTCCCTGAATATATGTAGCCTACATCTGGTTGTGACAAGGTACAGATTTCTTCTGCCCTCTTGGTTGCATTACTTGAGGTGTTAATTTTCATGAGCTGAGAATTTTTTTTTACCTCACCAAATTAATTTTCTCATACACTAAAGTATGGTTGATAATCTTACTAATATAAAACTCTCCTCGTTATTTTTCCAAGTTTAATTTTGCCCTATTTACAGCCCATTTTGATCAAACAAATTAGTCCTTTTTTTTTTCTAGATTGTGTACACTTGCATGTAAATGAGGAATATCTCCGCTAGGTAGGCAGTTGTGCACATTGAATATGTATCTGTGGTTATACGTATATAAATGCATATATACCTGGTTGCCACTTTGCAAAAATCTATCTGAATTTATTTTCGGGTGGACCCAAGAAGACATTTTGCTTTTAATTTCTCTCTGAAGTAACACATTTTCTAGCTCCAGAACATTGCTTACCATTACGGTGTGGCCTTAGGGATGGTTAGTTTATTACCTTTCTGAACCATACTTCAGAAGAATGAATTAATTGATGCTCTTAACAGCCTCTTCCTGACAAAAACATATGATACTCAAATGTTAAACATGGGACCTCAGATGAAATCGTCAGGAAAAAGCTGAAAGTGGTTATTAATATGGCTTTTGATAAATATCTGTTCAGCCTCATACTGTGCCTTGTCTGTTTTCATCTTGGAAAGTAGTTAATCTGATTGATGAAGATCCTGGTTCAGATTGTCTCCCATGCTGAGTTTAATAACTGTAATTTTTCCTTTAAAAAAAAAATCTTATTGACAAGTGGAGATGTTTAGGCCTTCTCGTTTGACTGTCAGGAACATGAACTTTAAACTGGGACTCTGGTATTTCCTAAAATGGTAGGAGTTTCTTACTGTCACACATCACATAAGCACAAGAAATGGGACTGGCTTAGCTCTTTGTCCTCCAGGCATAGAAAAGCAAGCCCATCAGGACAAATCAGGTTGCCAGCTCCCAAGCCCTGCAAGCCTTGACTCATTATCATTACCCACCATCTCCCAGGAGCTGTGACTTTTTTCATCACAATTCAAACAGTTCCACTTCTAGATTAAGCACAGTCACAGCAATGGCTGGCACAACAGAGAATTGGCTGTGCTTCATGACATCCATGTTCTAACTATGATGGAGCCACTTAAGATTCCTTCATTCACCTTAAGTGATAAGTGCTGGCACATGCTCCCTCTTTTAGTGAAAGAGAAATTCAGTGTGAGATGATCATTCAGAAATTAATATTTGGAAGTATTCCAAGATAAGTTTTGAAATAATCTCTCCATGTTATACTAATTGACCATTGTGGCAAATAAATAAAAGAGTGGAAAAGATTTCTTTTGGGTTTTGTTTTGTTTTTGGTGATCGACCAAGCTTGGATAACTGCTTATGATCAAATTATGAATCAGTGTTCAAATGAGAGAGAAATCTAAGTGCTAAAATTCTCATTCTTTTCGTAAACAGCTTGACCCTTGCTCTCATTTCATTATCAGGAATGAAGTATAGCAGCTGACATTTTTTTATTTTATTTGTAGATGCAAAATTAAATATCCTTGCACAAGATCTAGATGTGTGACTTGGACCTTCAGGCTCTGGAAACTATGTACTCCATCTTATTCAACAGTATCTTCTCCGTATCAATTAATAACAGGTTACTTGACAAGAGGTTTAGTTCATTGTCTTCGATTATTTTCTAAATGCCCTTTCAGGCGTTGTGTCTAGAAACATGGAAACTGATCAAGCTCTAGTATGACACGGTGTAAGCACAATGTAAGAGTTTTGAAGGTTGCAAGTCTGATTCGGTATTCCCAGTATTCCCAGTTGCTAGCTCTTAATCAAGGAACTCGAACTCTCTGGGCCTTAAAGGGGATATCTATTCATTAGAATTTATTAGGATAATTAATTGAGTTATTATATGTGGATTCATTTTAATAATGCTTGGCATGTAATAGAATTTTATTCTATTTTTCCTTCCCTTATTCTGCTACTAAAACATTCATCTGGAAAAAAAAAAAATCTGTGTTTAAAAACAACTACATTAAAAACCTTCAACTGTGAATCTAGCCAGGACAAACAAATAAACAAGTACACTGTTCCATCTTTTTTCTTCCAAAATAAAATTTGGTTACAAAATGCTCTAAACAGTTTCCCTACCAGTGGGAAATAGCCTTCTGTCATGGATTAAATTGTGTCCCCCAAAAATGTCTGTCAACTTGACTAGGTCATGATTCCCAGTATTGTATGATTGTCTACCATTTTATCATCTGATGTGATTTCCCTATGTGTTGTAAATGCTATCACTATGAAGTGATAAAATGGATTAGCAGCAGTTATATTTGATGAGGTCTACAAGATTAGGTAGCATCTTAAGCCAATCTCTTTTGAGATATAAAAGAGAAGTGAGCAGAGAGATATGGGAACCTCATACTACCAAGAAAGCAATGCTGGAAGCAGAGCACTTCCTTTGGACCTGCGGTTCCTGTGCACAGAAGCTCCCAGACCAAGGGAAGATTGACGACATGGACCTTCCTCCAGAGCTGACAGACAAAGCTTTCCCTGGGAGCTGATGCCCTGAATTTGGACTTGTAGCCTACTGGACTGTGAGAGAATAAATTTCTTTGTTGAAGCTCTCCACTTGTGGTATTTCTGTTAGAGCAGCACTAGATGACTAAGACAACTTCCTAGGTATTTCTTTCTGAAGTAATTATGAATATATCAAACAATTAACCATTTTGCCTTAATGGCTGATGCATCGTGCATTGCCATGAGGTTTTGCTTGAAGAATAACAGTACATATATAGGAAAACCAAACCAAACCAAACCCATTACCGTCAAGTTTTCCAACTCATAGCAATCCTATACGACAGAGTAGAACTGCCCTATAGGGTTTCCAAGGAGCAACTGGTGGATTTGAACTGCCAGTATTTTGGTTAACAGCTGAGCTATTAACCACTGCACCACCAGGGCTCCATGTATACATGAAATCTCCAAAAATAATGTGCGTCTTAAATAAATCAATACTATTTTAAATTAACTAATATTGAGTAGATAAGATCAACATATACCAAACTGAAACTGGCCTCTTTAATATACCATTTTCTATACAAATTGTCAACTTGTTTCACATTATGTAAAACTAATTCTGTAAATTTACCACACATTTTACATTATTAAATAACTAGAAAAATAGTCAATTTCCCCTTTTTAAAATTATTTCTACCCTAGGAAAATTTTCTGAGTTGTCTATGGAGAAAAGATTCTATTTATACACCTGCCTCCATGGAAAAGTAACTTGTATCTTCAAGATGAGAGATCAACTAGAACTTATCTAAATATAGCTACTATTTGGGGGAGGGGAGGGCATTTCTATTAATACAGTCACTTGATGAGTTTACCAATTACAGATAAAATATTACTTAGATTTAGAAAAGAAATAAGAAGAGGCAGAAAGGGCTCAGGACAGGAAGACTAAGGTTTTTTTTAATCTAGATTATTGTGTAACAGTCTCTGTGAAAGAAACTAGTTGTTATCTTTGGTCTCTTCAGATTTTGGTATTCTTTGATTATAAATATAAATATACACACATATGTATTAAATATGTATGTATGTATAGATGTATTATGTATGTGTGTGTGTATATATATATATATATATATATATATATATATATATATATATATATATACACATACATATATATACATATATATAAGCCCTGGTGGCACAGTGGTTAAGAGCTTGTCTGCTAACCAAAAGATCAGCAGTTTGAATCCCCCAGCCACTACTTGAAAACCCTATGGGGTAGTTCTACTCTGTCCTATAGAGTCACAATGAGTCAGAATCAACTCAACAGCAAAGAGTTTTGTATATATATAAAAATTTTTTTAGATCTATAAAAATTTATATATATATATACCTCTGGGTATCATAAATGCTTACGTGCTGGACTACTATAGAAAGGTTGCTGGTTCAAACTCACCCAGAGGTGCTTCAGAAGTAAGACCTACAGATCTGCTTCTGAAAGGTCACAGAATTGAAAACCCTGTGGAGGAGCAGTTCTGCTCTGAATACACGGAGTCACCATTTGTAGGAATCAATTCAATGGCAATTAACAACAGCATACAATATTTGTCCTTTTATGCCTTGCTTATTTTACTTAAGCTAAATCAACTCCATCTGTGGAAAGACACAATGGAAAAGCTCAATATCATCAGTCAGAACAAGGCCAAAGACCCACTGCAGAACAGACCATCAATTGCTCATATGCAAGTTGAAAGTTAAGCTGAAAAAAATTAAAACAAGTCCATAGAACCTAAATATGACTTTGGATATATCCCACCTGAATTTGGAGATGATCTCAAGAATAGATTTGACTCACTGAACACTAATGAACAAAGACCAGAAAAGTTGTGGGATGACATCAAGGACATCATACATGAAGAAAGCAAAAGGTCATTAAAAAGTCTAGAAAGGAAAAAAAGATCAAACTGTATTTCAGAAGAGACTCTTAAACTTGCTCTTGAACCCAAAGTAGCTAAAGCAAATGGAAGAAATGAGGAAGTAAAAGAGCTAAAGAGAAGGTTTCATAGGGTGGCTTAAGAAGACAAAGTATTATAATGAAATGTGAAAAAAACTGGAGTTAGAAAACCAGAAGGGAAGAACACGCTCTGTATTTCTCAAGTTGAAGGAACTGAAGAAAAATTTCAAGCCTCAAGTTGCAATATTGAAGGATTCTATGGCAAAATATTGAATGACGCAGGAAGCATCAAAAGAAGATGGAAGGAATACACAGAATCACCATACCAAAAAGAACTGGTCAAAGTTCAATCATTTCAGGAGGTAGAATATGATCAAGAACTGATGATATTGAGGGAAGGAGTCCCAGCTTCAGTGAAGGCATTGATGAAAAACAAGGCTCCAGGAATGAACAGAATACCAATTGAGATGTTTCAGCAAACAGATGCAGCCCTGGAGGTGCTCACTCGTCTATGCCAAGAAATTTGGAAGACAGTTAACTGGCCAACCGACTGAAAGAGATCCACATTTGTGCCCAATCCAAAGTAAGGTGATCCAACAGAATGTGGAAATTATCGAACAATATCATTAATATCACATGCAAGTAAAAATTTTTTGTTTTGTACTTTAGATGAAGGTTTACTGAACAAACTAGTTTCTCATTAAACAGTACATATATTGTTTTCTGACATTGGTTAACAACCCCGGGACACGTCAACACTCTCCCTTCTCGAACTTAGTTTCCCTATGACCAGCTTTCCTGTCCCCTGCTGCCTTCTAGTCCTTATCCCTGAGCTATTGTGTCCCTTAAGTCTTGTTTTCTTCTATGGGCCTGTTTGTCTTTGGCTGAAGGGTGAACCTCAAGAGTGACTTCATTACTGAGCTAAAAGAGTGTCCAGGGGCCATACTCTCAGGGTTTCTCTAGTCCCTGTCAGGCCAATAAGTCTGGTCTTTTTTTGTGAGTTAGAATTTTGTTCTACATTTTTCTCCAGCTCTGTTCTGGACCCTTTGTTGTGATCCTGGTCAGAGCAGTCAGTGGTGGTAGACAGGCACCATCTAGTTGTACTGGACTCAGTCTGGTGAAGGCCATGGTAGATGTGGTCCATTAGTCTTTTGGACTAATCTTTTCCTTGTGTCTTTAGCTTTTTTTCATTTTCCCTTGCTCCCAAAGGGGTGAGACCAGTGGAGTATCTTAGATGGCCACTCACAAGCTTTTAAGACCCCAGACTTTACTCACCAAAGTAGAATGTAAAACATTTTCTTTATAAACTATGTTATGCCAATCGAGCTAGATGTTCCCTGAGACCATGGTCCCCACAGCCCTCAGCCCAACAATTCGGTCCCTCAGGGAGTTTGGATGTGTTTATGGAGCTTCCCTGACCTTGCCTTGTACAAGTTGTGCTGGCTTCCCCAGTATTGTGCACTGTCTTAGCCTTCACCAAAGTTACCTCTTATCTATTGCCTATTTAGTGTTTTTCCAACTGCACCCCTCCCATCCCTTGTAACCAACAAAGACTGTCTTTTTGTGTGCAAACTTTTTCATGAGTTTTTACAATAAAGGTCTCATACAATATTTGTCCTTTTGTGATTGACTTATTTCACTCAGCATGATGTCCTCCACTTCCTCCATGTTATGAGATGCTTCACAGATTCATTATTGTTCTTTATCATCGCATAATACTCCATTGTTTGTATGTACCACAGTTTGTTTATCTATTCTTCTATTGATGGGCATCTAGGTTGTTTCCATCTTTTTGTTATTGTGAACAATGCTGCATTGAACATAGGTATGCATATGTCTATTCGTGTGATGACTCTTATTTCTCCAGGATATATTCCTAGGAGTGGGATTCCTGGATTGTATGGTGTTTCTATTTCCAGCTTTCTAAGTAAGAATCATATCATTTTCCAAAATGGTTGTATCATTTTGCATTCCCAGCAGCAGTGCATAAGAGTTCCAGTCTCGGAGGTGGGGCAAGATGGCGCTCTAGGCAGAAGCACCACACCGTCCTTCCACAGCAAAGATCTGAAAAACTAAGCCTAACAGAGAATCAACAATCCTGAAACCCTAGAACACCAAATGAAGAGATAAAGAACTCAGCCAAACACCAAACGGAGTGAGAATACTAAAAGAGAACGGAGAGCAAGGAGAGACTCATGCAGAGATTCCTTACCAGCTAATGCAGCGCGGATCCACCATCTTGGATTCCTATCGGAGACCGGCGAACGGGAGAGCAGCTTTGCAGAGCATCCGGTGGGAGACAGAATGACTGGTAAACTGCGGTGCATGCTTTCCCACCCCCCACCCCTCTCCGCCTCGGCTGGGGCTCCCCTGCTTTCCATGGCCAGGGCCCCTGGGCTGGGGGGTGCCGGTGCTTGGATTCCGCGCGCCCGGGCTGGTGGCTTTCTGAGAGCCGTTTGCTGGCCATTGGCGGGGCTTTTTCTGCCGCCTCCCCCTCCTTTTGCCTGGGTGCCTGGTTCCGAGTGCCGTCTTTGCTCTCTCCTGTGGGGCTGTGGGGCTGGTTCAGGCATGTGGCTGCTTCCAGGTCTGGGCTGCCGCGCTGGTGGGATCCCGGGGCCTTTGTTCGTTCGCCCCTCTGCTTTCCATGGCCGGGGTCCCTGGGCTGGGGGGCACTGGTGCTTGGGTTCCGCGCGCCCAGGCTGGCGGCTTTCTGGGGGAGGTTTGCTGGCCGCTGGCGAGGCTTTTTCTGCCGCCTCCCCCTCCTTTTGCCTGGGTGCCTGGTTCCGAGTGCCGTCTTTGCTCTCTCCTGCGGGGCTGTGGGGCTGGGTCGGGCGTGTCGCTGCTTCCAGGTCTGGGCTGCCGCGCTGGTGAGATCCTGGGGCCTTTGTTCATTTGCCCCTCTGCTTTCCATGGTCAGGGTCCCTGGGCTGGGAGGTGCTGTTGCTTGGATTCCGCACGCCCGGGCTGGCGGCTTTCTGAGAGCCATTTGCTGACTGCTGGCGAAGTTTTTTCTGCCGCCTCCCCCTCCTTTGCCTGGGAGCCTGGTTCCGAGTGCCGTCTTTGCTCTCTTCTGCGGAGCTGTGGGGCTGCGTTTGGGCGTATGTCTGCTTCCGGGTCTGGGTTGCCACGCTGGTGAGATCCCGGGGCCTTTGTTCATTCGCCCCACTGCTTTCCGTGGCCGGGGTCCCTGGGCTGAACGCCAGTGATTGGATTCCGCGCGCCCGGGCTGGCGGCTTTCTGAGAGCCGTTTGCTAGCCGCTGGTGAGGCTTCTTCTGCCGCCTCCCCCTCCTTTTGCCTGGGTGCCTGGTTCCGAGTGCAGTCTTTGCTCTCTCCTGTGGGGCTGTGGGGCTGCGTTCGGGCATGTGGCTGCTTCCGGATCGGGGCTGCCGCGCTGGTGATATCCCGGGGCCTTTGTTCGTTCGCCCCTCTGCTTTCCGTGGCCAAGGTCTCTTAACCCCGACACTGCCAGCTTCTTGGAATTCGCACCCCTGAGTGGGGGCTCTCTGGGTCGCATTTGTTGGCACTGACTGCTGGTGTTGCTTTTTTTTTTTTAATTTTATTCTTCTTCTTTTTTTGATTAGTTTTGTCATCTTTTCCCTCTTTTTCCCTTTTGTCTTTCTTCATTGCATTTCTCGTCTCTCTATCTCTTCCTTCTCTTTCTGATCCCTGAATACCAGGCGATGTATGCCTCTGTACCTTCTGGACAGGCTGTGCTGTGAAAACTGAGACCGACTCCCCCAGACCTCATAGCTGCATCAGTGGGATCCCTGGGAACTTTGCAGTTCTTTAACTTTTCTGATTTTTATTTGTTCATTCTTTCTTTTTCTTTGTCTTCCCCCTTCTGGTTTCCTCCATCCCATAGTCTCTCATCTGTATATTCCAACAAGCTCCCGTACCATTCTTTTATGTTTGTATGCTTTTTGCTCCTCCTCCTCTCTCCTCTCTCCCATATCCAGCTTAGCTTCACACATAACCATCTTCCCGCTGCACCCTACCTACCTGCACCGTGCACTAGACATCACACCACCAAGCTGTGCAGGCACGCCCTATTGGAACCTGCCCAGCACTGACTACCGACCGTCCTGGTGGCGGCGGTGAGTGCCACAAGCAACCCGTCCCAGTGGCTCCTCCTTAGCTAGATCTGCCCAGCTGTACCACAAGGACGAAACAAAAAAAAAAAAAAAATCTACAGTCAATAAAAGAGAGAAATATCTACTGAATGCCCCAAAAACAACAAACAATATCAAAACATTTACAAAAACAAGACAAGATGGCTCCAATAGGCGTCCAAATTAAACCACCAGATAACTCTCCTGTGGAAGAAAATGCACTAGAAGTACCTGATAGGGAACTCAAATCACTAATACTCAGAATTTTCCAAGAACTGAGGCAAAAAGCTGACAAACATGAGGAAAAAATAGACAAATTTATGGAAAATACAGACAAAAAATTGGAAGAATTCAGGAAGATGATGCAGGAACAAAACGCCAAAATAAATTCACAACTCGAAATTATACAAAAACAACAATTAGAAATCCAAAAGATAAACAACAAGATTTCAGAAATGGACGGTGTCATAGAAGGGCTGAGAAGTAGATTTGAAACCATGGAAGACAGGATCAGTGGAACTGAAGACAAACACTTGGATACAACTCTGTTTCAGGAAAACTCAGAAAAAAGAACAAAGAAAAATGAAGAGACCCTGAGAGTTATGTGGGACACAATTAAAAGCAAAAACTTACGAGTGATTGGCATACCAGAACAGGGGGAGAAAACAGAAAGCACAGAGAGGATCATTGAGGAACTGCTGACAGAAAACTTTCCCAATATCATGAAAAATGAAAAGCTGGCCATCCAAGAAGCTCAACGAACCCCATATAGAAGAGACCCCAAAAGAAAATCACCAAGACATATCATATTCACACTCGCTAAAACTAAAGACAAACAAAGAATCCTGAGAGCAGCTCGGGAAAAAAAAGAAGTCACATACAGAGGAGAAACAATAAGACTAAGCTCAGATTATTCGGCAGAAACCATGCAGGCAAGAAGGCAATGGGATGACATATATAAAATCTTGAAAGGAAAAAATTGTCAGCCAAGAATAATATATCCTGCAAAACTCTCATTCAAATTTGATGGTGAAATTAGGTCATTTCCAGATAAACAGAAAATAAAGGAATATGAAAAAGTCAAACCAAACTTACAAGAATTATTAAACGGAGTTCTCCGATCTGAGGACAAACAGCTTCAGCCCTCAGGCAAGACCTAGGACCTAGGACGCAGGTTCACATGAACCAGATACCATTCTAGGAACTGAACTACAGAGGACTTTCCAAAAACAAAAGAAATACAACAGGGAATCAGAGAAATCAATCAAAGGATGACAACAACATCAAAACAATGAAAGAGGGAACAAACGGCATAGGTATAGAACCTTCTAAAGGAGAGGAAGGCAAGGCGATACCAAGTAAGGGTAGACTGCTTCAAAATTATAAAAATAAGGGTAAAATTCATGGTAACCACAAAAAAAGTTAACAAACCAACTCCTAAAAATAAAGACGAAAAACATAAAGTCTCAACAAAAACAAAACCTACAAAAACAAAAGAAATGAACACAAAATCCACAAACAAAAGTAACTCAGCACAAGAGAGTAAGAAGAACAAAGAAAACTTCAGCATCACAAAAAAAAGCACTACAAAATGACAGCAACAAACTTCCATCTATCAATAATTACACTGAACGTAAATGGACTGAATGCACCCATAAAGAGACGGAGAGTAGCAGAATGGATAAGAAAACAGGATCCATCAATTTGCTGTCTACAAGAGACACACCTTAGAAACAAAGATGTGAATTTATTAAAAATCAAAGGTTGGAAAAAAATATATCAAGCTAACAACTATCAAAAAAGAGCAGGAGTGGCAATTCTAATCTCAGATAAAATAGACTTTAAAACAAAATCTACCATAAAAGACAAAGAAGGACACTATATAATGATTAAGGGGATGATCCATCATGAAGACATAACCATAATAAATATCTATGCACCCAATGACAGGGCTCCAAAATACATAAAAATAACTCTAACAGCACTGAAAAGAGAAATTGACAGTTCCACAATAATAGTAGGAGACTTCAACACACCACTCTCAGTAAAGGACAGAACAACTAAAAAGAAACTCAGCAAAGATACAGAAGACCTAAAGGACACAATCAGCCAACTGGACCTCATAGACATATATAGAATAATCCATCCAACCGCTGCAAAGTACACATTCTTTTCCAATGCACATGGAACGTTCTCCAGAATAGACCACATCTTAGGCCACAGAGCAATCCTCAACAAGATCCAAAATGCTGAGATAATTCACAGTATCTTCTCTGACCACAATGCCATCAAGGTAGAAATTAACACTAGAAAGAGCAAGGAAAAAAAATCAAACACATGGAAACTGAATAATAATCTGCTTACACATCAATGGGTAATAGAAGAAATCAGAGATGGAATTAAAAAATTCCTAGAATCAAATGAAAATGAAAACACATCCTACCAAAACCTTTGGGACACAGCAAAGGCAGTCCTCAGAGGACAATTTATAGCAATAGATGCACATATCAAAAAAGAAGAAAGGGACAAAAGCAGAACATTAACTACAGAACTCAAACAAATAGAAAGAGAACAACAAAAAACACCTACAACCACCGGAAGAAAGGAAATACTAAAGATCAGAGCAGAAATAAATGAAATAGAGAACAGAAAAACAATAGAAAGAATCAACAAAACCAAAAGTTGGTTCTTTGAAAGAATCAACAAAATCGACAAACCACTGGCCAGACTGACAAAAGAAAAACAGCAGAGGGCACAAATAACCCAAATAAGAAATGAAATGGGGGACATTACAACAGACCCAACCAAAATAAAAAGGATTATAACAGAATATTATGAAAAACTATATTCCAACAAATTTGAAAACCTAGAGGAAATGGATAAATTTCTAGAAACATACGGCCTACCCAAACTACAACAAAGTGATATTGAAAATCTGAACAGACCCATAACAGGAGAAGAGATTGAAAAGGTAATAAAAAAACTCCCAACCAAAAAAAGCCCTGGCCCAGATGACTTCACTGGAGAATTCTACAAAACATTTATAGAAGAGCTTGTACCAGTTATACTCAAGCTATTTCAGAGCATAGAAGAGGAAGCAACACTTCCAAATTCATTCTATGAAGCCAGCATAACGCTGATACCAAAACCAGGCAAAGACATCACAAAAAAAGAAAATTACAGACCAGTGTCTCTCATGAATATAGATGCAAACATTCTGAACAAAATTCTAGCCAATAGAATTCAGTATCATATCAAAAAAATAATACACCACGACCAAGTAGGATTCTTACCAGGTATGCAAGGATGGTTTAACATTAGAAAACCCAACAACGTAATCCACCACATAAATAAAAGGAAAGAAAAAAATCACATGATCATCTCAATTGACGCAGAAAAGGCATTTGACAAAGTCCAACACCCATTCCTGATAAAAGCTCTCAATAAAATAGGTATAGAATGGAAATTTCTCAACATAATAAAGGGCATCTATGCAAACCCAACAGCCAACATCATTCTTAGTGGAGAGAGGCTGAAAACATTCCCCTTGAAAACAGGAACAAGACAAGGATGCCCTTTATCACCACTCCTATTTAACATTGTGCTGGAAGTTCTAGCTAGAGCAATAAGGCAAGAGAAAGAAATAAAGGGCATCCAAATTGGTAATGAAGAAGTTAAACTCTCCCTGTTTGCAGATGATCTGATACTATACATAGAAAACCCTAAAGACTCCACGAGAAATCTACTGGAACTAATAGAAAGATTCAGCAGAGTAGCAGGATACAAGATAAACATTCAAAAATCAGTTGGATTCCTATACACCAGTAAAGAGAATGAAGAAAAGGAGATCAGGAAATCAATACCATTTTCAATAGCCCCTAAAAAGATAAAGTACTTAGGAATAAACCTGACCAGGAATGTAAAAGACCTATACAAAGAAAACTACAAAACACTGCTGCATGAAACCCAAAGGGATCTACATAAATGGAAAAACATACCATGCTCATGGATAGGCAGACTCAACATTGTGAAAATGGCAATTCTACCTAAAGCAATCTACAAATACAATGCAATCCCGATCCAAATACCAACAACATTCTTCAAAGAGATGGAAAAACTAATTATTAACTTTATATGGAAAGGGAAGAAACTCCGAATAAGTAAAGCACTACTGAAGAAGAAGAATAAAGTTGGAGGACTCACACTACCTGACTTGAGAACCTACTATACAGCTACAGTACTCAAAACAGCCTGGTACTGGTACAACAACAGAGACATTGACCAATGGAACAGAATTGAGAACCCAGATGTAAATCCATCCACCTACGGTCACCTGATCTTTGACAAGGGCCCAAAATACATCAAATGGGGAAAAGACAGTCTTTTTAACAAATGGTGCTGGCAAAACTGGATATCCATTTGTAGAAAAATGAAACAGGACCCATACCTCACACCATATACAAAAACTACTTCAAAATGGATCAAAGACCTGAATATAAAGCCTCAAACTATAAAATTCATAGAAGAAAAAATAGGACCAACACTTCAGGCCTTAATACATGGCATTAACAGGATACAAACCATAAACAGCAACACAAAAAACCCAACAGATTAACTAGATAACTGGGATCTTCTAAAAATCAAACATCTATGCTCTTCAAAAGACTTCACCAAAAGAGTCAAAAGAGAACCTACAGACTGGGAAAAAATTTTTGGACAGTACAAGTCAGACAAAGGTCTAATCTCCATAATCTACAAGAAAATCCAACACCTCTACAACAAAAAGACAACCAATCCAATCAAAAAATGGGCAAAGGAAATGAACAGACACTTCACCAAGGAAGACATTTAAATGGCCAACAGACACATGAGGAAATGCTCGCGATCACTAGCCATTAGAGAAATGCAAATTAAAACCACAATGAGATACCATCTCATCCTGGCATTACTGGCATGAATCAAAAATACTGGAAATAACAAATGTTGGAGGGGCTGCGGGGAGATGGGCACTCTTATACACTGCTGGTGGGAATGCAAAATGATACAACCATTTTGGAAAATGATATGGCGTTTCCTCAGAAAGCTAGAAATAGACATACCATTCGATCCAGCAATCCCACTCCTAGGAATATATCCTAGAGAAATAAGAGTCATCACTCAAATAGACATATACACACCTATGTTCATGGAAGCATTGTTCACAATAGCAAAACGATGGAAACAACCTCGATGTCCATCAACAGATGAATGGATACACAAACTATGGTACATACACACAATGGAGTACTATGCAACGAGAAAGAACAACAATGAATCTGTGAACCATCTCATAACATGGATGAAACTGGAGGACATTATGCTGAGTGAAATAAGTCAATCACAAAAGGACAAATATTGTATGAGACCTCTGTTGTAAAAACCCATGAAAAAATTCAGATGCAAAATGTAACAATCCTTGTTGGTTACCAGGGATGGGAGGGTAGGGGGGGAGAAATACTAAATAGGCAATAGATAAGTGGTACCTTGGGTGAGAGGTGAGATAGTACACAGTACAGTGGAAACTAACAGAACCTGCACAAGGAAAAGTCATGGAGGCCGTATAGACACATCCAAACCCCCCGAGGGACTGAGTTGTTAGACGGAGGGCTCTGGGGACCATGGTCTCGGGGAGCATCTAGCTCAATTGGCATGACACTACTTATAAAGATAATGCTCTACATTCTACCTTGGTGAGTAGTGTCTGGGGTCTTAAAAGCCTATGAGCGGCCATCTAAGATGCTCCACTGGTCTCATCCCTTCAGGAGCAAGGAAGAATGAAGAGAACAGGATTCAACGAAAAGATGAGTCCAAAGGACTAATTGTCCACAGCTACCAAGGCCTCCACCGGACTGAGTCCAGTACAGCTAGATGGTGCCCGGCTACCACCACTGACTGCTCTGACCAGGATCACAACAGGGTTCTGGACAGAGCTGGAGAAGGATGTAGAGCATAATTTTAACTCCCCCTCCAAAAAAAAGACCAGATTTACTGGCCTAAAGAATACTAGAGAAACCTCAAGAGTGTGGCCCCCAGACACCCTTTCAGCTCAGAGGTGAAGTTACCTTCGAGGTTCGATGTCAAGCCTGGGAGTGGACACCCCAGTAAAACTAAATGGGACTAACGAGGTACAGGAGTCTGGTGACAAAGGCCAGAAGGCAGAGGGGGAGTAGGAAACTGATGATAAGGAACACAAATTGAATAAGGACACTGTCGATGTATTGTGAGATTGTTGACCACTGCTATAGGGCAACATTTGTAGTAACTATTAAATGGGAGGCTGTTTTGTCCTGTAAGCCTTCATCTTGGGCAAGAATGGCAGCAAAATTGGAAGAGCATAGTCAATATCACTTAAATGTGTAAGTAAAAAGTTTTGAAATGGTGTTAAAATAAAATAAAATAAAATAAAATAAAAAAACAAAAAACAAATTTGACTAAAGAGGTACAGTAGTCCAGTGACAAGGGCCAGAAGACAGAAGGGGACAAGGAAGTCCCCTGGTGATAGGGAACACAAGGTGGAGTAAGGATATTCTTGATGTGCTGTGAGATTGTTTACCATTGTCATAGGGCAACATGTGTAGTAACTGTTAAATGAAAAACTATTTAGTTCTGTAAGCCTTCATCTTAAGTGAGAATAACAGCACAGTTGGAAGAGCGTAGTCAATGTCACTGAACTGTGAATGTAGAAATTTTTGAAACGGTGTGTCTTTGGCTATCTGTATTTTCATCAAAAAAAAAAAAAAGGTTGAGAATTTAGAGGCTTAATATGTTGTGGGGTTGTTAACCAATGTCATAGAACAACATGTGTACTACTATTTCATGAGAAACTCTTTGCTCTGTAAGCTTTCACCTGAAGTACAATAAAATATAAAAAAAAAAAAAAACTACAAGGAGATGCCATCTCACCCCAACAAGGCTACCATTAATCCAAGAAATACAATGGAATAAATGATGGAGAGGTTGTGGAGAGATTGGAACACTTATACACTTCTGGCAGGGATGTAAAATGGTACAGTCACTTTGGAGATCGATTTGGCTCTTCCTTTAAAAAAACTAGAAATAATAGTACCATACGATCCAGCAATCCCACTCCTTGAAATATATCCTAGAGAAATAAGAGCCTTCATATGAATAGATATATGCACACTTAGGTTCATTGCACTACTGTTCATAATATCAAAAAGATGGAAACAACATAGGTGCCCATCAACAGACAAATGGATAAACAAATTATGGTATATTCACACTATGGAATAATATGCGATGATAAAGAACAAGGATGAGTCTGTGAAACATCCCAATACATGGATGAATCTGGACGGCATTATGCTGAGTAAAATTAGTCAGTTGCAAAAAGACAAATATTGTATGAGACCACTATTACAAAAACTTAAGAAATGGCTTAAACACAGAAAACATTCTTTGATGGTTATGAGGGTGGGGAGGGGGGAGAGGGCTATTCACTAACTAGATAGCAAATAAGAATTATCTTAGGTTAAGGGAAAGACAACACACAGTACAGTGGAAGTCAGCACAACTGGACTAAACCAAAAGCTAACAAGTTTCCTGAATACAACCAAACACTTTGAGGAACAGAGTAGCAGGAGCAGTGGTCTAGGAACCATGGTTTAAGGGGACATCTAGGTCAATCGGCATAACAAAGTTTATTAAGAAAATGTTCTACATCCCATTCTGGTGAATGGGTCCTGGGGTCTTAAAAGCTAGAGAGAGGCCATCTAAGATGCATCAACTGGTCCCAAACCACATGGAGCAAAGGAGCATGAAGAACACCAAAGACACAAGGAAATTATTAGCCCAAGAGACAGAAAAGTCCACATAATCCAGAGACTCCATCATCCTGAGACCAGAAGAACTAGATGGTACCAGGCTACCACCAATGACTGCCCTGACGGGGAACACCACAGAGAGTCCCTGACAGAGCAGGAGAAAAGTGGGGTGCAGAGCTCAAATTCTAGCAAAAAGATCAGACTTGGTGGTCTGAGTGAGACTGGAGGGACCCCAGAAGACATGGCCACCGGGCTCTGTTAGCCCAGAACTGAAACCATCCCTGAAGCCAACTCTTCAAACATAGATTAGACTGGACTGTAAGACGTAAAATGAAACTCTTGAAGAGAGTGCTTCTTAGCGCAAGTAGATATATGAGACTAAATAGGCATCTCCTGTCAGGCAGCAAGATGAGAAGGCAAAAAGGGACAGGAGCTGGCTGAATGGACGCGGGAAATCCGGAGTGGAAAGGAGTGTGCTGTCACATTACAGGGAGAGCAACTAGGGTCACATAATAATGTGTGTATAGATTTTTGTATGAGAAACTAACTTAAACTGTAAACTTTCATTCTAAGCACAGTAAATGAAAAATATAAAAAAATCTTAAAAAAAAAAAAAAAAAAAAAAAGAGTTCCAGTCTCACCGCAGCCTCTCCAACGTCTGTTATTTTCTGTTCTTTTGATTCATGCCAGAAATGCCAGGGCGAGATGGTATCTGATTGTGGTTTTGATTTGCATTTCTCTAATGGCTAGTAATCACAAGCATTTCTTCATGTGTCTGTTGGCGGCTTGAATGTCTTCTTTGGTGAAGTGTCTGTTCATTTCCTTTGCCCGGTTTTTAATTGGATTATTTGTCTTTTTGTTGTAAAGGTGTTGGATTTTCTTGTAGATTTTAGAGATTAGACCTTTTTCTGATTTGTAATAGCCAAATTTTTTTTTCCAGTCTGTAGGTTCTCTTTATACTCTTTTGGTGAAGTCTTTTGGTGAGCATGAGTGATTAATTTTTAGAAGATCCCAGTAACCTAGCTTATCTTCTGGAGTTTGTGTGTTGTTGGTTATGGTTTGTACCCCTTTAATGCCATGTATTAGGGCCTCTAGCATTGATCCTATTTTTTCTTCTATGATCTTTATAGTTTTCAACTTTATATTTAGGTCTTTCATACATTTTGAATTAGTTTTTGTATATGATGTGAGGTGTGGGTCCTGTTTCATTTTTTTGCAGATGGACATTCTGTTTTGCCACCACCATTTGTTAAAAAGACTGTCTTTTCCCCGTTCAATGGCCTCTGGGCCCTTGTTGAAAATCAGGTTACCGTAGGTGGATGGATTTACATCTGGGTTCTCAGTTCTGTTGCATTGGTCAGTGTATCTGTCATTGTACCAGTACCAGACTATTTTGACTAACATAACTGTATAGTAGGTTCTCAGGTCAGGTAGTGCGACTCCTTCTGCTTTATTCTTCTTCTTCAATAGTGCTTTCCTTATCCAGGGCTTCTTCCCATTCCATGTAAAGTTAATAATTAGTTTTTCCATCTTTTTAAAGAATGTTGTTGGTATTTGGATCGGGATTGCATTGTATTTGTAGATTGTTTTAGGTAGAATTGCCATTTTCACAATGTTGAGTCTACCTATCCATGAGCATAGTATGTTTTTCCTTCTGTGTAGATCTCCTTTGGTTTCTTGCAGTAGTGTTTTGTAGTTTTCTTTGTAGAGGTCTTTTACATTACCGGTAAGATGTATTCCTAAGTGTTTTATTTTTTTTAGGAGCTATTATAAATGGCATTCTTTTCCTGATTTCCTTTTCATTGTTCTCTTTATGGTGCATAGGAATCCAACTAATTTTTGTATGTTTATCTTATATCCTGCCACTCCGTTGAATCTATTAGTTCTAGTAGTTTTCTCATGGAGTCTTTTGGGTTTTCTATGTATAGTATCATATCATCCTCAAATAGGGACAGTTTAAGTTCTTCATTACAAATTTGGATGACCTTTATTTATTTTTCTTGCTTTTTGCTCTAGCTAGGACTTCCAGCATAATGTTAAATAGTAGTGGTGATAAGCAGCATCCTTGTCTTGTTCCTGTTCTCAAAGGGAATGTTTTCAGTCTCCATTAAGAATGTTGGTGGCCATTGGCTTTTTGCATAGATGCCCTTTATTATGTTGAGAAATTTCCCTTTTATAACTATTTTATTGAGAGTTTTTATCAGGAATGAGTGTTGGACTTTGTCAAGTGCCTTTTCTGCATCCATTGAGATGATCATGTGATTCTTTCATTTTATTTATGTGGTGGATTATGTTGGTTGATTTTCTAATGTTGAACCATCCTTGCATACCTGGTATGAATCCTACTTGTACTTTTTTCGTAGTGTACTTTTTTTTTTTTTTTTTTTTTGATACAATGCTGAATTCTATTGGCTAGAATTTTGTTGAGAATTTTTGCATTGATATTCCTGAGAGAACTTGGTCTATAATTTTCTTTTTTCGTGTTGACTTTGCCTGGTTTTGGTATCAGGGTTATGCTGGCTTCATAGAATGAATTCAGAAGTGTCATTTCCTTTTCTATGTTCTGAAATAGTTTGAGTAGTACTGGTTTAAGATCTTCTCTGAATGTTTGCTAGAATTCTACAGTGAAGCCATCTGGGCCAGGGCTTGTTTTTTGTTGGAAGTTTATCTTTTCAATCTCTTCTCTTGTTATGGGTCTATTCAGATTTTCAACATCATTTTGTGTTCGTTTGGGTAAGTAGTTTGTTTCTAGAAATTCATCCATTTTCTCTAGGTTTTCCAATTAGTTGAGGTATAGTTTTTCATAATACTCTGTTATGATCCTTTTTATTTTGTTGGGTCTGTTGTAATATCTCTTGTTTCATTTTTTATTTGAGTTATTTGCATCCTCTCCTGTTTTTCTTTTGTCAATTTGGCCAGTGGTTTGCTGATTTTGTTGATCCTTTCAAAGAACCAACTTTTGGTTTTGTTGATTCTTTCCATTGCTTTTCTATTCTCAATTTCATGTATTTCTGCTCTGATCTTTATTATCTCCTTTCTTCTGGTGGCTGTGGGCTTTTTTTGCTGTTCTCTGTTTGTTCTAGTTCTGTTGTTAAGTTGTGTAGCTAATGTTTTGATTTTGTCCCGTTCTTCTTTTTTGATATGTACACTTAGTACTATAAATTGTACTCTAAGGACTGCCTTTGCTGTGTCCCAAAGGTTTGGGTATGATGTGTTTTCATTCTCATTTGATTCTAGGAATTTTTTTATTCCATCTCTGATTTCTTCTATTGCGCAGTGGTTTGTAAGCAGGCTGTTGTTCAGTTTCCATGTAATTAATTTTTTTTTTCCTTGCTCTTTCTGTTGTCAATTTCTACCTTGATGGCATTGTGGTCAGAAAAGACACTTTGTATTATCTTAATGTTTTAGATTTTGTTGAGAGCTATTCTGTGGCCTAAGATATAGTCTATTCTGGAGAATATTCTATTTGCATTGGAAAAGAATGTGTACTTTGCAGCTGTTGTGTGGAGTATTCTACGTATGTCTATGAGGTCAAGTTGGATGATTGTGCCCTTTAGATCTTCTGTATCTTTACTGAGTTTCTTTCTAGATGTTCTATCCTTTACTGAGAATTGTGTGTTGAAGTCTCCTACTGTTATTGTGGAACTGTTAATTTCTGCTTTCAGTCCTATTAGAGTTTGTTTAATGTATTTTGGATCCCTGTCATTGGGTGCAAAGATGTTTATTACGGTTATGTCTTCATGATGGATCATCCCTTTAATCATTATATAGTGCCATTCTTTGTCTTTTATGGTGGATTTTATTTTAAAGTCTACTTTATCTGAGATTAGTATTGCCACTCCACTTTTTTGGTAGCTGTTTGTTTGATATATTTTTTTCCATCTTTTGATTTTCAATAAATTTACATCTTTGTTTCTAAGGTATGTCTTGTAGATTGTATATTGATGGATTCTGTTTTTTTAATCCATTCTGTGACTCTCTGTCTCCTTATGAATACATTTAGGCCGTTTACATTCAATGTAATTACTGATAGGTGTGAGTTTATTGCTACCATTGTGTAGTGCTTTTCTTCTGTGGTACTGATGTTTTCTTTGTTCCTCTTACTCTCCTGTGCTGAATTCCTTTTGTTTGTGGATTTTCTTTTCATTTCTTTTGTTTTTGTAGGTATGGGAAAGAGGAATAGGACTCAAAAACAAACAAACAGAAAAAAGGAAAGAATGCTAAGGGAACTTGCCATTGGAGTGGACAGATGAGAAACCAAGAAATGGAGAAAAACAAAAAGAGAAAAAGAAAATAAGTAAATAAATAAAAATTAGAAAGAAGAAAGAAAAGCAGAGCCACCAGGGATCCCACCCATGCGGCTGCAAAGACCGGGGAAGTGTCTCCCAGGCCATGAAGTACAGCGTGGCTAGAAATGGTAAAGAAGTCACACAGAGCCAGGTATTCAGGAAACAGGAAAAGAAGGTAAGAATGGAGAGACAAAAAAACAAATGAGGAAAAGCAAAAAGAAAAAAGGAATGTTTCCAATGATCCCACTGGCACGGCTGAGCAGACTCAGGTAGTGGCTCCCTAGCCATGCAGTACTATCTGGTTAGAAGGGGCTCCCAAGACTCAAAAAGAAAAAAACAAACAAAACAAAACAGAATGAAACTAAACATATAAATGAACAAAAAGCCCTGGGGATCATACCAGTGTGCCAATGCAGGCCAGGGGAGCAGTTCCCTAGTTGAGCATCATTTCACAGCCTTTCAAGAAGAAGCAAAGACAGCACACGGAGCCAGGTGTTTGAGTGAAAGGAGGGGCAGGTGGTGGGAGGCACAGAAGAAACCAAAAGAAGTGGGAAAAAACAACACCAGCAACAAATAAATGGCACTTAGGGAGCTGACCAGTGTGGTTGGGATGAATCCAAGTGGCACAAGGCAGAAGCTGGTGCCTCCCAGCCAGGAGACTGTGGCTGGTGGGAAGCAGAGTAGGCCGAGCTGGGAAGAAGAAGGGTGGGGGATGGGAAGGCATCTATTGTTGGTCACAGGTCGTTCTATCTCCTGTTGGGAGCTCTGTGAAGCTGCTTTCCTGTACTCTCTGTCCACAGATCTCTGACAGGAGTCCAAGATGGCAAATCTGTGCTGCATTAGCTGATAGGGGAGCTCTGCACGTATCTCTCCTTGCTCTCTGTTCTCTGTCAGTTTCTTATTCTATTCAGTGCTTGGCTGAGTTCTTTGTCTCTTCATTTGATGGTTAGGGTTCCAGGATTGACATTTGTCTCAGTTTCACTTAGTTTTTTGTGTCTTTGCTGTGGAGGGATGGCATGGTGCTTCTGTCTATAGTGCCACGTACCTTGAAAGTAACTGCCAGAAATTCAAGCTGGATTCAGAAACGGATGTGGAACTAGGGATATCATTGCTGATGCCAGAGGGATCCTAGGTGAAAGCAGACAATACCAGAAAGATGTTTACCTGTGTTTTCTTGAGTATACAAACACATTCAATTGTGTGGATCATAACAAATTATTGATAACATTATGAAGACTGAGAATTCCAGAACACTTAATTGTACTCATGAGGAACCTGTACATAGACAAAAAGGCAGCCATTTGAACAAAACAAGGGGATACTGAGTGCTCTAAAATGAAGAAAGGTGTGCATCAGGGTTGCATCCTTTCACCATACTTACTCAGTCTATTTGCTGAGCAAATAATCCAAGAAGTTGAACTACATGAAGAAGAACAGGACATCAGGATTGTAGGAAGACTCTCTAACAACCTGTGATATGAGATAATACAACCTTTATTGGTGAAAGCGAAGAGGACTTGAAGCACTTACTGATAAAGAAGAAAGACTACAGCCTTCATCATGGATTACACCTAAACATAAAACAAAAATCCTCAAAACTGGACCATTAAGCAACATCATGATAAACGGATAAAATATTGTAGTGGTCAAATATTTTATTTTCCTTGGATCCATGATCAACGCCCATGGAAACAGCAGTCAAGAAATCAAATAACTTTTTTTGCATCGGGCAAATCTGCTGCAAAAGACCTCTTTAAAATGTTAAGCAGCAAAGATATCAGTTTGAGGACTAAGGTACACCTGACCCAAGCCATGATATTTCCAATTGCCTCATATACATGCAAAAGCTGGACAGTGAATAAGGAAGACCAAAGAAGAATTTGTGCCTTTAAATTATGGTTTTGGTGAAGAATTTGAAAGTACCATGGACTGCCACAATAACAAACAAGTCTGTCTTGAAAGAAGTACAGCCAGAGTTTTCCTTGGAAGCAAGGATGATGGGGCTTCATCTCATGTACTTTGGACATGTTATCAGGAGAGACCAGTCCCTGGAAAGGACATCATGCTTGGTAATGTAGAGGGTCAGCAAAAAAGAGGAAGACCCTCAACAAGATGGATTGACCCAGTGGCTGCAACAATGGGCTCAAACATAGCAATGATTGTGAGGATGGCACAAGACCAGGCAGTGCTTTGTAGCAGGTAACTCATTTCACTATGTCAAGATATTCTAAGGTACCAGTTTTACATAATTTATTTTAAATTAAACATGTTTTTATGTCTTCTAATTAATGAAAGTAGTGTCCTTTTTCTGTTCCAGATCCAATCCAGGATACTTTGTTATATTCAGTTGTTAAATCTCCTTTGGCTCCTCTTGGCTATATCAGTGTTTAATAGACTTTGCTTATTTTTTATGTCTGACAGTTTCTAGGGGTACTCATCAATAATTTTGTAGAATGTATCTCAATTGGAATTTTTCTGATTTTTTTTCTCACAATTAGACTGGGGTAATAAGATTTGGGAAGGAAGATCATAGAGGTAAAGTGTCATCTTCATCAAACATATCAAAGGTTCATACAATCAATATAACTTATTACTCAACATGTTGATCTTGATCACCAATCACTTGACTTGAGGTTCTGTTTGTCAGGTTTCGCCAGTGTAAAATTATTATTTTTTTAATCCCCTTCCATACTCTTTGGAAGAAAGTCACTGTGCATAACCCACATTTAAGGAGTGGGAAGTTATGCTCTACTTTCTTAGGGGTAGAGTCTCTACAGAATTTGGAATTCTTCTCCTATATTTATTTATTTCTTCAATCACCTATTTACACCAGTATGGACTCATGGGTACTTATTTTATACATTGGGTTATAATCCAATATGACTTTATTTATTTTGTTGTTCAGATGGTCCAGCTCTGGCCATTGGGAACTCTTTCACTTGGCTCCTGTTTGCCTTTGACATATTCCATTATTGTGGGGTTTTTTTGTTTGTTTGTTTTTGTTTTTGTTTTTGTTTTGGGATTCTTCCGATACTCCAGGATCATCTGGTATACTTCCTACCCCAGTTCTAGAAAAAGCCAATTACCCAAAGAGCTCTGGTACCTTTGATTTGAGAATGGTTATTAGAAACTAACACCTGAATGCTAATAGGACCATTGGAAATTTTGGTTTCATTATAAATTTCCATTTCAAGAAACAAAAGAGTTTTTTGTATGTCTCAAAATATATTATACTAAAAGAAATTTTGAGAGGTGAGTAGTGTGAACCCTTAGGGAAAATTCAAATCTTATACTTCAATGATATGACAACCCACAAAAGCTGTTCAAATAATTGTTTCTCCCTTCTCATGGATTGAATTACATCCTCCCAAAGAAGTGTGTATCAGTTTGGCTGGGCCATGATTCCCAGTATTGTGTGGTTGTCCTCCATTTTGTGATTGTAATTTTGTGTTAAAGAGGATTAGGGTGGGATTGTAACACCCTTACTAAGGGACACATCCTTGATCCAGTGTAAAGGGAGTTTCCCTGGGGTGTGGCCTGAATCACCTTCTATCTTATAAGAGATAAAAGAAAAGGTAAGCAAGCAGAGAGTGGAGGACCTCATGCCACCAAGAAAGCAGTGCCAGGAGCAAAACACATCCTTTGGACTCGGGGTCCCTGCGCAGAGAAACTCCTAGTCTGGGGGAAGATTGATGAGAAGACTGACAGAGACAGAAAGCCTTCCTCTGGAGCTAAAGCCCTGAATTTGGCCTTTCAGCCTACTTCACTGTGAGGAAATAAACTTTTCTTTTTTAAAGCCATCCACTTGTGATATTTCTGTTACAGCAGCACTAGATGACTAAGACATCCCTATAGCAGAGAACTTAAATGCTAAAATACTGTATCTTCTCAAAAAGAACATTCTTTTTGAAGTATTGTTTTATTTTAGCATTTGACTATTCTCTGAATTTAAATGTTTAAATGTTATTCTATACTTTAATTTCAAGTTAGTGGCAGAATTAAAGGGAGTGCATAATAACAGGACAAACATTGGTGAATATCAGAGAAATTAAAAATTGAATGAAATAACCTTGGTAATATCTTTTTAAAATTAAAATCAGTAAATTTAGTTGCATTATGAGGATCTTAAGTTCTACCAAAAGATAATTATTTGGAGAGCTTTGCTTTAAAATTTATTATTTCATAGATAAACACACACCAGTTTCCATTATCCCAACAGACTATTTTAAATCTTGAAAATCTAAAGTGCATATAAGTGCTAGTGGCATTGAATTCCTTAGTTTCAGTCAAAAAAGGGCACTTGCTTCCAAAAGCCCAATCTGCTAAACCAAATTCTGATAATTCAAGAATGGGGAATTTTACAAAGGATAAAAGAATCAGAATACCTCACTCTCAACAGGAGAAGGTTAGTATTCGTTCTAGTTTTCATTCATTTTTCATAGCAAAAGACAGCTGAAGATATATAGGGAAATGCAAATAGAAAGCATCTGTGTCAAAGGTTTATTAAGAATGATTTACAATGTAATTTACTAATTCCTAGCTAGATAAATTAGTAAGGCATAATAAAGACCTAAGAGAATATTCTTCTGAAGATATGTAAGAGCTTACTTATCATTTGGACCAAAGGTGTTTTTTTAACAATAGTAGTTTAAATTTAAATTCAAAGTTTTCTTGTTCTGTGAAGCTTTCCTACCTATTTCAGGTATATATAGCATACTAATATACAGTATAGTTTGCATATACTAATTTTATATAACTTAGTTTTACATGTCTATTCACCTCAATTCCATTTATTTAATATACTTTCAGCAAATATGTATGAAGAGTCTATGATAGACAATTTAACATAGTGGGTAAGAGTTCAGACTGCATTTATATCCTGGATCTACCACTTAATATTGGCAAGTTGGTTCAGCTTACTCTGCCTTAATAGTGGCACTTCTGTAATAACCAAAAACCAAACCCACTACCGTCCAGTCCATTCTGACTCACAGTGACCCTAGAGGACAGGGTAGAATTGCCCCATGTGGTTTTGAAGGCTATAATCCTTATGGAAGCAGACTGCCACATCTTACTCTTACCGCGTGGCTTGTGGCATTCAAAGCTCTGACATTTCTGTTAGCAGCCAAGCACTTTAATTACTGCACCACCAGGGCTCCTTAATTGTTATTATAGTAGACAAAAAAATAAATGTTTGTTGATTAATTTATGGAATAAAAAAATAACTTAAGAACTAGGTGTTTTTAAGATAGAAGAGTCAATATGAATGTACTTAGATCTGCTTTCTTTTCCTCTGTGAGAATACGCTTTATGATAAGAGAACATACCTTTAAAAGAGTTAACCGTGAATCTGCTTACTCCAGGATAATAAACTAGGATTTTCACAATGATTTTAGATTAAATAAAATTCTGAAAGTATATCTTTATCATTAATTCTGTGTTTCCATTGATCAGTTTAATTTGATTATGTTTTGATATTCTATTACAAGAAAGTCAGATAATCAGAAATAAGTAGGGTAAATGGCACCTTAATATTTCTGCCTTTTATTTTTTTCCACAAATGAGAAAAAAATCAATAAATGGCCCTCTTCCTATTTCAGCAAATTTAAATAATTTGACTTGATAGCTATGTCAGTTAAGTTTGTCCACGTTTTGCTGTAGTAACAAACAAATCTACATTCTTAGTGACTTAAAAGAATAAAAGGTTATTTATCACTCACGTTATGTGTTCATTGTGGGTTGGCTGCAATTCAGATTCATTTATCTTTATTTTAGAACTCAGAAGTCTGGAATAATGGAGCATCCTTTACCTGGGTATAACCAGTTCCATGCCATAAGAAAATGATAGTGTAGAAGAACCACGTAACGGCTGTTAAAGAATTTGTTTAGGTGTCAAAAACCCTTCTACCCACATTCCCTTGGCCCAGGCAAGTCACATATCAAACCTAGTGTCAGTGGAACAGAAAGATATAATCCTCTTGTAAAGACAGACAACGCAAGTCACATGTCCAAACATGAAATGAAAAGAGTGGGGATATATTATCCCTAAAAAAAAGATGTATCTGTCAAGCCAATTCTGACTCCTAGGAATCCTATAAAACAGAGTAAAACTGTCCCATAGACTTTGCAAGGCTATAATCTTTACAGAAGCAGACTGCCACATCATTCTCCTGTCTGCAGCTGGTGGGTTCTAACTGCTGACCTTTTAGTTAGCAGCCCAACACTTAATCACTGCCACAAGGGCTTCTTATCCCTGCAAAACCCACCAACCAAATCCACTGCCTTCAAGTTGATGCTGACTCGTAGTGACCCCATAGAGTTTACAAAGCTGTAAATCTCTATGGAAAGAGACTGCATATTTTTCTCCAGCAGAGTCGCTGGTGGTTTCAAACCACAGAACTTTTTTTCCATCTCCTAAAATTCTTTTTTCTTATTGTACTTTAGATGAAAGGTTACAGAACAAATAGTTTCTCATTAAACAATTAAACAGTTAGTACACATATTGTTTTATGACAAAGGTAAACAACCCCACGACATGTCAGCACTGTCCCTTCTCTACCTTGAGTTCCCTATTACCAGCTTTCCTGTCCCCTCCTGCCTTCTAGTCCTTGTCCCTGGACTGTTGTGCCCCATTAGTCTCTTTTTATTTTATGGGGCTGTCTAATCTTTGACTGAACAGTGAACCTCAGGAGTGACTCCATTACTGAGCTAAAAGGCTGTATGGAGGCCACACTCTCGGGGTTTCTCCAGTCTCTGTCTGGTCTTTTTTTGTGAGTTAGAATTTTGTTCTACATTTTTCTCCAGCTCTGTCCGGGATCCTCTGCTGTGATCCCAGTCAGAGCAGTCAGTGGTGGTAGCTGGGCACCATCTAGTTGTACTGGACTCGGTCTGGGGGAAGCTGTGGTAGTCAAACCGCCAACTTTTTGTTTAGCAGTCAATGACTTTAGCCACTACGCTACCAGGGCTCCTTTATCCCTACTAAGGGAGAGTAAAATAACTTTGAAAGCTCTGCCATACCAACTCTATAACTGTTGGAAGAATGTATCAAAAGGAGCTGTGTGTGTGTGTGTGGTATGAGTGTGGTTTGTGTGTGTGTGTGTGTGTGTGTGTGTAAGAGAGAAAGAAAAATCAGAAAATCAGAGTATCTATTTTAATATCTTATACTTGAAATTAAGGCCATTTATATAGACAATAAGAAAAGAATAGTCTCCCTTATGGTTGATTCATCAATTTAGTCAACCTGAATGATAATACATATTATTACATGAGTTATTTGACTACAGTGATTACTGTTAATTGTGAAGCTGCCAAAAATGGATGATCTGACTATGCTACAGTCAGTCATTCACTGGAAGGAGACAGACATTAGGGCTCTTTGATCATTATATATAGATAGTAGACTCAACTTCCATATTTTCTTATGAAACCATATATGATTTTCTCCTACTGCTTAATTAACAGACTCATGAGTTATTAGCTATACTAGAAACTGAGATATAAGAAGGAATGACCCTGTCTCCTTTATATTTTCAAACAAGATATCCAGAGACAAAGATGCAATAATTTTTGTAATTTCATGGAAATTTGCTGGGGAAAGTACCAATTTCATGGTGACATCTAGGGAAACGTGATAATTTCATGCGGATTTAATCCTCTGCCCCTAAACCATCCACAAACACTGTTCACATGAGTGTAAAAACAGACAGTTTTTGTAAAATTCTCAGTATTTTAATTATGAAAAAGAAGTAGAAAATTTTGAAAAAGGTAGAGAAGGTGATCCTAGAAAAAAAAAAAGGAAGGACTATATATCTTCCTGAAACAAATAAACTCTTCCAAAAATAGGAATTGAGGTAAAAAACACAAAACAATTCCCTCGTTCACAAATTTATAATTTAATTTCTGACATAAAAATTGACTTTTTCCATAAGTAACACAAATTGTCATCCGACAAACCATCTTACAAAATCTAATAAATGTTGATCATTGATGTAATCCTAAAAGAGATGCTCAGCTAACATTTAACTTTTTTTTAAATAATATTATACCATGATGTGGCCACTAATGGATCTGTGGACAACAGTATACTGCTCTACATGGCCTTCATTAATACTTAAGGGAATAAGTATCCAGGCCTCTAATTTCAGTTTCTGTCCTATACATGTATGGTAAACCCTCAACTGAATCGGTTTAAGACACATAGAGTTCTTGTAACAACCGACACCTAATAAAAGTAACAAATACAAAATACAACTAAAACTTCTAAAGGGTCAATCTACTTCCTACATACATATTTTCTTCAGGCTCTCAGTTTAATTCAGCTTCAGAATCTAGTGACTCTGGGTTTTATTTCAGCTCATTAGAAGATCTTGCAAGAGTCTCCCCATTTTTGGAGGAGGAAGCAAGGCAAAACTGACGTAAGAAAGCAATAGCAATATACAAAAAAAAGTTGTTTTCAAGTAGGTTCAGACTCCTTGTGACCCCATGTGTGTCATAGTAGAAAAGGGTTTTCAATAGCTGATTTTTTGGAAATAGATCACCAGGGCTTTCTTCAGAGATCCCTCTGGGTAGACTCCAATCTCCCGCTTTTTGGTTAACTGTTTGCATCACTCAGGGACTCAAAGAATATACAAAGAGAAGACTATTAGTGTTCTTGGTGTCTCCCAACCAGCCTTCAGCAACTCCTCAACCTTCCCTGCTCATCTTTTTCTCTTACACGGCAGTTGGCACATGAGCAAGTCTGCAATAAATGTTAAATTACAAAGCAAGGAAGTGTACCTATAAATACACTATAATGAGACTGGTGTCCCAATGATTGTAAAGCAGATCAAAAGCAATGTCAAGAATTAAGTACCCAAAATGACTTGAGTAAGGTAGCTATTTTGAAGTCAACTAAGATTGTGAAGAAGTTAAGATCACAATTTTAAAGTTAGCTAGAAGTGTGAAAATGTCTGTCATTATCATGACGCAGGAACGTAACTCTCTCTAAGCATAGGGACAACTTTTATATAATTGTAATGTTTTCAGCTTAGTTGTATTCATATGTGTGTAGTTGTGAATTTACACCTATAAATGAGTACAAATCGTGAAATATGTCAAAATTGACAAGTCAACCATTTTCAGACTTCCAGGATAAAAATGAAGAAATGTACTAATGAAAATCCCTAGTGATAAAGATTGTTTTGATTTCCTTCATTAGTGATAAGGTGAGGTAAACAGTAGTAATCATTCTCCATCTTACTCTCTCTCTACCATTTTTTTTAACAGCGACCAGATATATCATTTCCTCCGCAATAGCGATTAGTTCTTTAAAAGCGTCTTATTAACCATTTACTCTTGTTTATTAAGGACAATGTGACCAGAATATAGCAAGCAAGGGACAGAGTGATGCAAATTGAGTATAGAAAGATACAGAAGTTGTTGAAACCAGATCATGCAGGACCCTGTAGGCTAAGGAAAGGAGGTTGGATTTCATTCTAGGGTTAATGGGAACCTTATGACACTGTTTTTTTTTTTTTTTTTTTAGATTGTGCTTTAAATGAAAGTTTACAGTTCCAGTTAGTTTCTCATACAAAACTTTTATACACACACTGCTGTGTGACCTTAGTTGCACTCCCCATACTGTGACAGCGCACTTCTGTTTTCCATACTGGATTTCCTGTGTCCATTCAACCAGCTCCTGTTCCTTTCTGCCTTCTCATCTCACCTCTGGATGGGAGCTGCCCATTTAGACGCATGTACCTACTTGAACTAAGAAGCGCAGTCTTCACAAGTAGTATTTTATGTCTTATAGTCCATTCTAATCTTTGTCTGAAGAGTTGGCTTTGAGAAAGGTTTTAGCTTTGGGCTAATGGAGAATCCAGGGGCCATGTCTTCCGGGGTCCCCCTAGTCTCAGTCAGACCATTAAGTCTGGTTTTTTACCAGAATTTGAGTTCTGCACCCCACTTTTCTCCTGCTCCGTCAGGGACTCCATGTCGTGTTCCCTGTCAGGGTGGTCATTGGTGGTAGCCAGGCACCATTTAGTTCTGGTCTCAGGCCGATGGAGTCTCTCTAGTTTATGTGGTCCTTTTGTCTCTTGGGCTAATATTTTCCTTGTGTCTTCAGTATTCTTCATTCTCCTTTGCTCCAGGGGGATGGGGACAAATTGATGCATCTTATAGATGGCTGCTTGCTAGCTTTTAAGACTCCAGACACCACTAGCCAAAATGGGATGAAGAACATTTTCCTAATAAACTTTGGTATGCCGATTGACCTAGACGTCCCCTTAAACCATGGTCCCCAGACCCATACCCCTGCTACTCTGACCCTCAAAGGGTTTGGTTGTACTCAGGAAACTTCTTAGCTTTGGCTTAGTCCAGTTGTGCTGACTTCCCCTGTAGCGTGTGTTGTTCTTCCCTTCACCTAAGATGATTCTTGTCTACTATCTAGTTAGCGAATACCACTTTTCTCCCTCCCCACCCTCATAACCATTAAAAAATGTTTTCTTCTGTGTTTAAACCTTTTCTTGGGTTCTTATAGTAGTGGTCTCATACAATATTTGTCCTTTTGTGGCTGAATAATTTCACTCAGCATAGTGGCTTACAGATACATCCATGTTATGAGATGTTTCACGAATTCATTGTTATTCTTTATCCTTGCGTGCTATCCCATTGTGTGAATATGCCATAATTTGTTTAATCCATTAGTCTGTTGATGGGCACCTAGGTTGTTTCCATCTTTTTGCTATTGTGAACAGTGCTGCGATGAACATGGGTGTGCATATATCCATTCGTGTGATGATGGCTCTTATTTCTCTTGGATATGTTCCAAGGAGTGGGATTGCTTGATCATATGATACTTCTATTTCTAGTTTCTTAAAGAAGCACCAAATCAATTTCCAAAGTGGTTGTACCATTTTACATTCCCACTAGCAGTGTGTAAGTTGTTCCAGTCTCTCCACAGCCTCTCCAACATTTATTATTTTGTGTTTTTTGGATTAATGTTAGCCTTGTTGGGGTGAGATGGTGTCACATTGTAGTTTTGATTTGCATTTCTCTAATGGCTAATGATTGTGAGTATTTCCTCATGTATCTGTTAGCCACTTGAATGTCTTCTTCAGTGAAGTGTCGTTTATATCCTTTGCCCATTTTTTAAATTGGGTTATTTGTCTTTTTGTTGTTGAGGTTTTGCAGTATCTTGTAGATTTTAGAGATTTAGATGCTGATAGGATTTGTCATAGCCAAAATTTTTTTTCCCAGTCTGTAGGTTGTCTTTTTACTCTTTTGATGTAGTCTTTTGATGAGAATAAGTGTTTGATTTTTAGGAGCTCCCAGTTAACTAGTTTCTCTTCTGGTGTTTGTGCATTGTTTTTTATGGTTTGTATTCTGTTTATGCCATGTATTAGGACTCCTAGCGTTGTTCCCATCTTTTCTTCCATGATCTTTTTCATTTTCGATTTTATATATAGTTCTTTGATCAATTTTGAGTTAGTTTTTGTACGTGGTGTGAGGTATGGGTCTTGTTTCATTTTTTTGCAGATGGACATCCAGTTTTGCCAGCACCATTTGTTAAAAAGACTGTCTTTTCCCCCAGTTAACAGACTTTGGGCCTTTGTCAAATATCAGCTGCTCATAGGTGGATGAATGTATGTCTGGATTCACAATTCTGTTCCATTGGTCTATGAATCTGTTGTTATACCAGTACCAGGCTGTTTTGACTATCATAGCAGTATAATATGTTCTAAAATCAAGTAGTGTGAGGCCTCCCACTTTGTTCTTCTTCTTCAGCAGTGCTTTACTTATCTAGGGCCTCTTCCCTTTCCATATGAAGTTGGTGATTTGTTTCTCCATCTCATGAAAAAATGTCATTGGAATTTGGATTGAGATTGCATTGTATCTGTAGATTGCTTTGGGTAGAATAGACATTTTGACAATGATGAGTCTTCCTATCCATGAGCAAGGTCTGTTTTTCCACTTCTGTAGGCCTCTTCTGGTTTCTTGCAGTAGTGACTTGTAGTTTTCTTTGTATAGGTCTTTAATGTCTCTGGTTAGATTTTTATTCCTAAGTATTTTATCTTCTTGGAGGCTATTGTAAATGGTATTGATTTGGTGATTTCCTCTTTGACGTTCTCTTTGTTGGTGTAGAGGAATCCAACTGACTTTCATATGTTTATCTCGTATCCTGATCTGTGCAGTAGGTTAGTTGCTAGTACTTATCTTTTGCCAATTGAGCGCTGCTTTTCATTGGTTCTGGAGGCTTGAGTAGACTCTCCACCACTTGTTCTCTCCCAATGTGGAAAACGCATCCCAAACGCCACTGCTTGCCTCATGGCGCACAGCAGCTGATCCAGCTGGCAGGGTGCCAGTTCCCGCCAGGTCAGGTCTGGCAACCCCTCGCTTCTTCTGAACTATCTCTCCCTCTCCTTGCCACTCAGTCTGATTCCTCAGCTTTGCCTTGATGTTCAGGGCTCCTGGATTGTCATATGTAATCAATTCACTTGTTTTTTCAGGTCTTTGTTGTAAGAGGGACCACTGGTAGCATCTGACTACTCCACCATCTTGGCCCCATCTCCTCACAATTCTGCATTTTTATAAGAGAACTCTGTAAAATTGTAGAATAATAATCTTTGATGGCATTAAAATGTTTGGAAGACTACTGTAGTAGACAAATATGTGTGTGTGTGTCCCAACATAAAGAAATGGCAGTAGGAATAAAAATAAAACACAAGCATAAGATGAAAAAGTTTACCTATTTTGATGACTTAGAAGTGAACATTAGGGTAAGAAGACAAAGAAATTCACAACTAGTATTTCAAATTAGCTAACTGAGATAGACAATTCAAGAAACAAAATGTTGAACAGGATTTTGGAGAGCAACTCACTTAAATTTTGAAGATGGCATAGCAAAAATAAAGAACATAAATATATAAAGAAAACTTGAAAATTATGATTAGAGGAGAAGTCTAGACTTGAGAGCCATTAACACTGCTAAAGTCATGAGAAAATGAAATCACTCAAGAGGTGTGTAAAGATAAAAAATAAGAGAGGTTGTGACAGATACTTGGAGATCACTTAGTTTAAGTAATGGGTTGAAGCGAAAAGCATCTTACAGTTATTTCTGGACAGCCTGTGATAACTTCTTATGTCACCAAGTGATTAGTGCATTATTCAATTCAGTGATGATAACTATATTAGGGTCCCAAGATTCTAAACAGCCAATTTAGGCCATTGGTCCCTTGAATATCTTAATAAACGTGGTAATCAATATACTTTTAACTATTCCTAAATGTCTCATTCTCCAGTAGCTCCAACAAAAATGGAGATTGGACGTTCATACTTTGGCTAATTCTTTCTAGTACATCAGATGGCACCCATCACTGGTGGCAATTTTTTAAAAAAAATTGCATTGCACAATGTGAACACAAATGGGGCAAATGCTTTGAGATAGTCAATGTGGAAATAGCTATTATGAATCAGCTGATCATCATTACAGGACCCAAAGGACAATAGTCAGTTTGATGAAAGTGTCTCCTTGTAATGAGAGTAATTATTTGATACTCTTTTATGTCAATTATTTATTTTCTTGGCGTGGCTGGTGACAATAACAAATCAGAAAATAGGCAGAGATATTTTAATTTCTTAAGGTTAGGACAGAACCCTGGTGGTGCAGTGGTTAAGAGCTCAGCTGCTAACCAAAAGGTCAGCAGTTTGAATCCACCAGCCGCTCCTTGGAAATCCTCTGGGGCATTTTTACTCTGTCCTATACAGCCTCTATGAGTCAGAATTGACTCAAAGCAACAGGTTTGTTGTTGTTTTCTTTTTTAAGGTTAGGACTGTGGTCTTGTAAATATGAATATTGGTTCAAGGAAAGTCTCTGAAGCAATAGGCAGCTAAGGAACACAATTGAAAACCATGACAAATGAAATCATGGTAAAAATTATTATGGTACTTCCAAAGTAAAACTGGATCTTCTTATTCTAGATAAAAGATCAGTGTATCCCAAATAGTAGAGGTGAGTTACAGGTGCAAGAAAACATGGGTCAGTTGATGGTACACATTATGCATTATTTTAAAGCACTATTTTGATATAATACAACCCCAATTTAGGTAGTGAACAGTTACTGTTTTTCTCACTGTTGTGCCTGGCACTGAATAGGATTTGCAGTATTGATTAAATTACAATATGAATGAATAAACATATGAATGCATACAGTGCAGTACTTTAGCCATAATATTACTGCAACGCATGCTAAGAAAGATGTTTATGTCAAAGAAAAAACAAAAAGGAAACACAGACTCCAAGAACTCTACTTCCTATTGAAGCAATTAATTTATTTTCTTTTGAACATATTCATGTCAATGTCTCCAAACCTGTTACACATTTTATGACTCTCAAGGGAAAATTATATTGACTTATTTGTCCAATTAATTTTACATTTAAAATATGATTCACAACTCCAACATCCTCTTCTTAAATGGATTGGGTATAATATGTTGTTGATAACAGACATACTTAATCCAACTGTCTAGTTAACCAATAGTGCTGGCTAATGTGATAAGTGCATATAGTTGAGATAGTCAGTTAGGAAACTGAGAAAGACAAAATGAAGGGCTAGGATTTGAGAGTTCTATTGCAAAGTGAAATAAATGAATAGTCATCCTGATGTTTGGATTCTGTTTGAAATGTTACATGTGGCATTTTCCAACAAAAGATGCAATTAACATCATGGCTGGCACTGTCACATTGCTTCGGAAACACTTCATTGAATGTCTGTCAAAATCAAAGTAACTGTCACAATTTAACATTTTAAAAAAAAAACTATTTTTAAAAATTTCCTGTATACTGGTGCCAAGTCAAACCAGTAATTATACAGACGACAGCCAGAAATTCAGGCTAGAAAATTAATATATTCTCACCCCCTCCCCCAAAAAAAGTTTTGTTTTACCCTTTCTTGAGACTTTTTTGAAGATGTGACTTAGAAAAAGCAGCAACTCACAAAGAAGAGAATACTATTATGACATTAACCTGCCATCCTAAAGGAGCAAAAGGCATTTTCCCCCTAAATGCCATCTTAGGTGCCATAAAACTGTAAATTTTTATTCCTTGTTACTTTTCTATTCTTAGGACGATATGGTACCCATTTCAGTCTCAAGATTACTGGGTTTCTGCAGAGACATTTATTTCAGTGACTGAGAAGAGCAAGCATAGAGACAACTCAACAAGGCAAGTAAGTGACCTTGCAAAGGAAGACAAATCTCAGGGACCAGAGATCATATATTTGTGATATACAAGTACATATTTTCTTTTATCCTTCTGACATTCTGCAGACAAACAGGTTTTGAACATGAAATCTAAGGGAATTTAAATTTATGGATCTCCTCAAAGCTTTCTATTGGAATAACAAGCTGAGGAATGGAGTTGCCATTTAGCGATTTCCTGTATGTGAGCAAGTTTAAAGATAAACTGTAAACTGGACCCGGACCAAAACTTTTGATATGACCTTTAGAGAGTCATTTCAAAGTCTACATACATTTGTTTTAAAAAATAGTTTTTCTTTCTCTTCTTTAAGTTAAGGTTTAGGAAAATAAGACATTATGCAGATATTAATAAAATACTAGTCCCAAGAGGTAATGTGAAAACTGATTTCAAAGTCATGTAAGTATGGGAACTTATTCTATTATATACCCTTCTCCTAAATTAAAATTATTCTCATTTGGAGTACATTCCAAAGATTAAATTTCTCTTTATGTGGTGTGAGCAGGGCCATGCATTACATTGTATTGATCAAGAATAAAATACCTTGACATCAGTGAGAGTAGTCTTCCTTGGAAGAATGGATTGGGGGAGAGTAGCCCAATTATCCGGGAAGGGGTTCACAAGACCTTTGTGTTTTCAGTATCTAAGAGAAAATTTTAACTCCTTTGGTGAACTATAGGGAGGAAAGAGTCCAGTGACTTTGGGAAGAGGCATTTCTGAGAATGTTAGGTGGTAGATGCCCCAGCCAGGCCTGATTTAGCACCCCCAGGTTCAGCTTGTACCAAGGTGAGTGATTTTGTGGCTTAACTGTGAGAGTAAAGGGCTGGGCCTTCAACTTCAGGACCCCTAGCATGGAGCTCCTTTCAACTAGGTTGCTATTCAGGAAGGGAGGTCATCCTCCCTTAAACACCACTATGGACACTGCAAGCATCTTAACCAGTAAAACGTCATTGTGGTAGTGGACAGGTTTCATCTGTATATGTACTCTCCAAATGTAATTTTGTTTGGCAGTAAAATGAAATGATAATAGTAAACTAATTATACTATCATTTGGCTTGAGGCAGCTACAATGACCCCATTTGGACTGTGCAATTTTTTTCTTGTTCTTTGCAATTTAAAAGATATAAGAAAGTTTAAAGGGGAGTTATTGGTGTCCCTGTTAATAAGACAAGTGGGAAATTAGGTGTTTAACTGGAAAAATAGGAGAATCGTCAGCATTTTTGTGTCCTGTGTTTGTGTCTGGGTACAAAGACATTTAACGGCCTGTGGGATATGGCAGGAATTTTCCAGAAAAACAATTTTAGCTTGGAATGGATAGTTCAACTCCTTGATTCATTTGGAATTCTTTGTCATTGAAAAAAAAATGCTTATGCAATTCAATGGAGGAAAACTAATCTTTCAACAAATGGTAGTGGAGCAATTGGACAACCATAGGAAAAAATAAAATAAAATGAACCACTATGTGAGTCTCACACTTTATAGAAACACATACACACACATATACATACAAAATGGATCACAGACATAAATGTAAAATGTAAAACTATAAAAATTTTAGGAAAACCGTAGGAAAAAATCTTCAAGATCTAGGGTGAGACAAAGTTTCTTAAACTTGACATCAAGAGCACAATCCATAAAAGAAAAAAAAAAATCATAGTTTGGACTTCAACAAAATTAACATTTGCTTTGCTAAAGACCCAATTAAGAGAATGAGAAAACAGCTATAGGCTGGGGGAAAATGTTTACAAACCACATATCCAGCAAAGAAGTATTATCTAGAATATATAAACAACTATCAAAATTCAACAATAAAATAAACAACCCAATTAGAAAATGAGAAAAATTTCAGGTGGGAATGTTAAAAAGATACAGCAACTCTGTGAAATAGTTTGACAATTTCATAAAAAACTATGCACACAAATATCATATGACCCAACAATTACACTCCTGGGCAATTATCCCAGAGAAATGAAGTCTTATATTTACACAAAAACCAGTACCCAAGTGTTTATAGGAGCTTTATTCATAATAGTCAAAAACTGGAATCAGCCCAGATGTCCTTTAATGCTGAATGCTTAGACAAACTGTGGTGCATCCATATCACAGAATACTACTCAAAAATATAAAGGAATAAACTACTGATATATGCAACAACCTAGATGAATCACCAGTGAGTTGTGATGAGTGAAAAAAGTCAATTCCATAAGGTTTGTTAACATATGATTCCATTTATATAACATCCTTGGACTGACAAAATTATAGAAACGGAGAACAGATCAGTAGTTGCCTGTGGTTAAGGAAGAAGGAGAAACAGGAGGAAAGGGGACTTGGCTATAAAATGACAACATGAGGGATCCTTATGGTGAGGAAAATGTTCTATATCTTGACTGCATGGATGTCACTATTCTACTAGATACAGTTTTGCAATATGCTACCATTGGGAGAAGAGGGTAAAGGGTATACAGCATCTTTCTATATTATTTCTTACAAGTTCAAGTGAATCAATGGTTATCTCAAAGTAAAAATATAATTAATAAGTGGCCATGAATGTCAGAGAGAGAGAAAGTTAATACGACCTAATATTTCAAGCATGAATCAGAAGATTTAGATTAATCAGGATAAAATTTCCAATTGCATAGAATAATTAGAATATGGCAGAATTCTCCTTATTGTACTTATTGAAAAGAGTAAGATTGTGGAAGAATTTGGTTTGGAGACAATTATTTCAATGTAAAGAATATATATATTATTTTGAAGATGGCTTTCTTTTTAGTATGTTCCTTCAAGCATCTAAAATAGAGAGCTTCCCTCACAAATTACCAGGGACTTTATTGTTATTGTGATTTTCTCTTTGCTACAGTGTAACATGTAAGAACATTTTCCTTATGGATTTGTTAGCCAAGGAAGCAATGAGAAACAAGTGCTTGTGTCATAGACAACTTAAATCTGCAGAATATTACTAGATAAATGAAAAGGACCTAACTCTACACTACAGATTTGAATCTTAATGCAAATTTTCTTCTAACAACAATAAATGAATGAATGAATAAATAATGAACAAACAAGCAGGTTAAAAATGACATGGCTTCATTGCAGGTAGTATCACTTGACAAAAGAAGGAAAAGGAGGGAAGTAGCTGAACTCATTGCTGTTCTGTTTACTATTTTATAGTTTTACCAAGTAAATTTCCATTAAATCTGGCTGTTATGGGCTGATTTCACAGCAAGAACACCCAGAAACAGACTTTAGGGGAGAAGAATTATTTTTTCAAAGTGTAAAAGAATCCATGCATTTATTGATTTTCTTGTCTTTCCCTTCAAATCCTTTGAAATATGATCAAAAAAGTGTCTCTATTTTATACACCACAATTTGTTTTTAATAGCTTTCTCTCCACCACAGAGTCAGAGCTCCGTCTTCCTAACCAAAGAGGAAAAAGCTGGCTTAGAGGAAAAAATAACAGCCATGCTAAGTCAACCCCAAACCACCATTATTAAGTGTGTGAACATTTGAAATTTGGCAAAAGGCTGTCTAGTGGTTCAACTCTCTCTGCCTTAGCTACTCTGCCCAGCAGGTCCTCACTGGGTACAGATCTAGATGACAAGGTTTATTTTTATCGCTCACCTCCTAGGTACCACTCACTCACACTACCCAATTCCCTTTCAATTTTTTGTTTTCTATTTTCTTACTTCACTTTTTTCTCTGATGTCCATCCCCAGTATACACATAGCATTACATTGCCTCCCAGTCCCAGCAGTCAGAAGAAACACTCTTCTGAGAATTGTGGAATGTTTAGGCTCTTAAAACTTGGGTGTTTTAACTACTTTCTGATATGTGAATCCCACCAACAAAACTCTTGCCAAAAGATGTCAACCAATCTAACATGGGGAAACCTCCAGATATGGAAAATTTGCTCTCCCACAAAAGCTTTTCTGAAATTATTTTTAGACAGCTCTGACAAGTAGAAATGGCTTTTTTACATTTAGGTGAAAATATATGCCTAATGCTTTTAATTCTAGTCTTTGGGACTATTCAAGATAAGTTAAATCCCTCTCTACTTTGACAGCTTGTATAATCTTGCAGACAGTAAACATGTCTACTCTAAATTTTCTCTTTATCATGTCTACCATAAGTCTTCCTGGCCCACTTCTTTCTGAAATGACTTTAAAGTTCTTCTAAGTTCTTTTTTCATCCCGACTTTTACCTGTTGGATAATCACCAATTAAACTGTAGCCTTTTTTAAAGAGCCATATCCTTTGACTTGTAAGTATAGCACAGCATTTAAGCTTGGATTCAAATCTTGGCTTTGCCACTTACTAGTTCTGTGGCCTTTGCAAGTAACTTACTCTCTATATCTCAATTTCTTCATTTGCAAAATACTGACAATACAAGTACCTATATCATAAGGTTGTCATGTAAATTAAATGAGTTCCTACATGCAAGAAATATAAAACAAAAAATTTTACCTAACAAAACAGTCAGCAGGTAATGTTCAATAATGTTAGCTATCATCATCATCATCTTCATTCCTGATACAGTCTCAGAAGAGTTCAGTGAGATATGAGTATCATCACTTTCATTCTGTACTAACCTTTTTTTAAAATACGATCTAAGCTTTGATTTGACTTTTGATATCTGAATAAAAATCAATAAGAATTCATCAAGATGGGCTAGAGGTAAGCACAGAAGGCTTAAAAAAAGTGGTCTTGAAGCAGGTGTTAAAGAACTGCTAGGATTAAGTTTGGGTGGAGCAATGCCAGGATCTTTTCAGGTGGGGAAATACGGACACACAAATGCCAAAGTGTATGTCCCTGGACCAGTCTCTAGCCTTGCCTAGTTGGTGCAGAAAAGCTCAATAAGAGGGTAAAGGAAGATAGTTTTTGAACGGTCAGTTGAAGCCAATCCAATTATGAAACACTGTGGACTCTGTTATGATGGGAGTTCCTGGTGGGGTATGGCTCTGCAGTCACTCACAGCCAGAAAACTGTGTGGCTCAGGCCATTAGTAGTTTTATTACTTAGCGAACTGAAAAGCCTAAAGGGGAAAAATTAACACAAACTAAGAGAAAAGTAAAGGAGCCCTGGTGGTGCAAGCAGTTAAGTGCTCAAATGCTGACTGGAAGGTTGGCAGTTCTAACCCACCCAGCAGCTCCATAGGAGAAAGACCTGACAATCTGCTTCTTTAAAGATTAAAGCCTAGAAAACCCTATGGGGCAGTTCTACTCTGTCACACGAAGTCGCTATGAGTCGGAATAGACTCAATTGTAGCTCACAACAACAAGAGAAAAGACAATGAAGAGAGTCATAATTTTGATCCCAGAACACCACCTCAGTACGGGAGTTCTACATGAAGAACAGCAGAGAATCGTTGCTAGTGTGTGGACTCTGGAGCTAGGTGTGTGTATTAGGAGCTGCTTCCACTGCTTCATAGATATGAGAGCTTGGTCAATTTACTTAAACTATTTCTGCCTTTAGTTTCTTAACTGTGAAATGATGATAATGACAATACCTAACTTATTGAGTTGTTCTATGATCAAACCGAAAAGTTCAGTGGCTCTGGAAACTCTCCCCAGAACTTGACAACAGCAACCTTAAAGTAAATAACTAAATTTCCACCTGGTTATGGGCTCTGACTCTCCTAACAGTACCTAATTATGTCCCCTCAATGGAGGTTTTACTTTGAGTTACAGAATAAGCAGAACTCTGGCACAGAGAGGAACTGCATTTAACAGCACGGATAGCTAAGAAGAGTTCCATATGTGTGTATAGAATAACCTGCTCTCTACTTCTACAATGGAGAAAGCTAGAGTACCTTCATGAATGACCTTAGAACACAAAACAGAGCAGGGAGCTCTCCATGTCACTCCCAGTTTTTATGGGGACCTTGACAGCATCACCAAGGCACTGCCAAATATTCTAATGAGGAGGAGGAGAGGAGGAGATGAGCTCTCTTGGTGAGATCATCATTCCTCAAATCACTGTTATTTACAGAGGTGGCAACCTATCCTTCACCACCCTGCTAGCTATTTCTCCCAGCTTCACTTCCTAAGACACAGTATTATTAGGAATGACATCTTGGCACAGAAAATGCCAATTCTCTAGTGCTGTAATGACATTTCTGGAAGTAGTGTCTATGAAATGCTCTATGAAATTGTGTTTTTGGGGGCCAGGTCAGTGACTACAGAAAAAAAAGTAGGTAAGCTCACATAACTGATATTTTATTACATGAAGACAAATCATCATAAATAAGAACTTGAAACTGAAGTTGATAACAATTTTTATTTACTTGTCAGGAGGATGGATAGAATAAAATGGAAACAAACTGCACTATTCCCATTCATTCTCTATTCAGTAAAAGAAAGTACCCTGGCTATAACCAAGCCACAATTATGCAAGTATTTAAGTTACAAAAAATAATGAAGGGACCATGCATAACACATGCATAAATATGAGGGTCATATGATAGCTTCATAATATTTTAAAAAGCAATTTTATATCCATATGCAAGGGTACATATGCATATATATGTGTGTATATACATGTATACATATATATACATATATATATATATATATATATATATATATATATGTATGTATGGTGGCACAGCAGTTAAGGGCTCAGCTGCTAGCCAAAATGTTAGCAGTTCGAACCTACCCAGTGGCTCTCCAGGAGAATTACCGGATAATGTGCTTCCATGATAATTACAGCCAAGAAAACACTATGGAGCAGCTATAAATTGGAATAGGCTCAACAGCATCCAACAACAACATATACATGTGTGTGTGTGTATATATATATGTATATATATACACATATATATACAATTATAATATTATATATATATATATATATATATAATTTTTATTTTACCTAAATTGAGCCATCATCACTAAAATAATTTTTTAAGCAACTGGCTATAAAATATTAGAATAGTTGTACATAAACTGAAGCAAGCAAACATGGCTTCTGTATTCTAGAAATTAACAATTTCAGGGGCAATTAGATAAAGCAAATAATGACTACAGTCATTGCTCTTTTTGTAAAAAAAAGTTATAGATATTATATATGTATATATATTCTGGAATGCAATCCTTCCTCATTTCTCTGCCACTTCATGATCATTCTGCAGTCATGCCAGATTTAATGATTTATATTTAATTTGATTAATGCTAAATTTTAAGATCTAAGGAAATATTTTCAATTTAAATAAATCATAATGCTTAACTATTAATGATTAAAAAGTTAAATAAATCATAGTAGTTAAATATTAATGATGATGGAAAATGTTTACGCTATTGAACTCCTTAATACAATGACTATACTTTCTCATAAAACAAGACCAAAATTCGTGGCCTACATGAAACTCTGAACCTTGACTAAGTTCTCATTTCCCTCATTGTCAGCAGTGAAGACACCTGGCAATCGTCATAACAATTTGACATATATCATTTTGAGTGGAGAAAAACCACAAAGTAGAATTTCCATTTAGCTGTATTATCAGAGTCTAATAAATACCAGATAAAACTTCTTTTTCATGATATTCTTCTGTGGTAGTAACGATGAGATGTTCTAGGGTTATTCACATAGGAGAAATGAAAGCATTATATACTGACTTAAAAGAACTGTATTATAAAAATATAGTTATTTTTATTATATAAGAAAAAATTTAAAAGATTATAAATTTTGATAAATATTTTCTCTGAATTTAAGAGGAATAAAAATATTGTTGTTGAATAAAAAAATTCATAAAGTCAAAATTAAAGTCTCCTAATAATCTTAGATCAGCCCTACCCTTCACAGAGTTGATGTACCTAAAGTATTTTAGCTAATACCCTATGGTATACACCAATAGTTTTTATTCTTTTTTTTTGTAAGTGCTCAGTTGCTAAACAAAAGGTTGGTAGTTGTAACTGACCCAGCAGCTCGTAGGAGAAAAGACCTGGTGATCTGCTTCCATAAAGATTACAGCCTAGGAAATCCTATGGGGCTGTTCCACTCTGTCATATAGAGTGGCTAGGAGTCAGAATCAACTCAAAGTCACCTAACAACAACAACACCTTCTATTATTATTAGCAATGTTGTGAACAACATTACTCAACCCACATCTTTGCACACCAGTGTTAGCTTCTAAAGGCTGAATCCCTAAAATTGGAATTGTTGAGTCAACATGGTTTGCACACTAAAATATCTTGATAGATGCAGCACTACTCACAATAATCAAAAGTTGGAACTAATGGAAATGTCCATCAACTGATGAATGGATAAACAAAATGTGGTATATACATACAATGGAATATTACTCAGCCATAAAGAGAAATGAAGTCCTGATGCATGCCACCACTTGGATGACTCCAGAGGGCATTATAGTGAGCAAAATAAGTCAGTAATAAAGGACAAATAATGTATGATATCACTTATATGAAATAAACAAATATATAGGAAACCAAAAGTAATTAGTGGTTACCAGGGACAGGAGGGTGGGGGAAATAGGAAGTTTTTGCTTAAAGTCCACTGAATTTATGTTAATGGTGGTGGGATAACTTGGAAACAAGATATTGAGAATGGTTGCACAATTTGAAGAATGTAATCAATGTCACTGAATTGTATACGTAAAAATTGCTGAATTGATGTATGTTTTGTTGCATGCATATCACAATTATATGTATGTTTTGTTGCATGTATACACTATTATATATACTATTATATATTTATGTATCATGATAGATATCAGTCTATCAAACTTAAGAGAAAATGTCAAGCTTACACTGCTGCAAATAGTACCTAAGAGCCTATTTTCTCAAAATTTCCCAGAAAATATTTATCAAAAATTATCTTTCTTTGCCAATCTAATTAATAAAAAAAATTCATTATTTTACATTTATTTGTCTCTTTAAGAATAATGAACATGTTATTGAAAGGTTTAGAAGACATTCCCTAGGGCAGTGCTTCTTAAATTTTAACACACATACAAATGACCTCGGAATGTTGTTAAACTCCAGATTCTGATTCAGGAGGTCAGCAGTGGGGTCTGAGATGTGCATTTCTAGCTATGCTTTTCTAAGCTACGTCTGCTACTGCTATTGCTGTTGTTATTGCTGCTGATGTTGCTACTGTTGACACTGTTCCAAACACCTCATTTTGAGTTACAAGGGTAGGATGTAAGTAAAAGAACAATCACTGGATATTGCATGTATGCATTTTCAGCTTTAGCGAACATTCCTCAAAAAAGTGTCCTCTGAAGAGTTTGAACTAATTTCCAGTATGAACAGGTATCGAAGAGAATTCTCTCTCCTTCTCACCAACACTTAGCATTGTGATACAGCTTTCCTTAAAAGAGTGTTCCACATTATATGTGAGTTTTTCTTCCAATTCATTGAAACTAGTTCTGCAAATTTCAATGCATCTTACATTTTTACCCTAATTTTCTTTTCTTTTGTTTTTGACTGAATCAAACATTGCTAGAAATTAAGCAGCTTCTCTTCTAAGAAAACAAGAAATTGTTGATAATATCTGATGTCTTATCAACAGTTTTATTCAAATCAATCACATGACACCCATTACTTTGGTTTTTTGGGTTTTGTTTCCATCTACTCCAAAAGATGTACCAATTTCTCCTACTTTTAGTTGCATTGCTTGGTGAGTGGTATCAACATGAATAATAAGAAGAAAGCACATTATTCAATTGAGATGATGACTGTCTGTGAATGCGCAACTACGTCACTTTTCCCACCTGGCTGATGGTGGTGATTATAAGGTGCCATTGGTTTTAAAACATATCCTGATTTCAAAGATGTTCAAATGTGACAAAGTTCATATTATAATTGAAAAATTATGGCAGAAAACCAATTAGCCCACCATTATTTATTGATCAGTTAAATGTGTCTCTACTGAGTGGTGTCTGTTATTCTATTCCAAGATGCATGTATGCTCCGGTCTCCCTTGGGAATTTCTGTTCTATTACATTGGTCTATTTCTCCATTCCTGCACCAGTCCACGTTGTATTATACATCAGAGCATATATCTTCTTAACTAAATGCACACATCACTGCAATACCCCTCTCCTTTCTTATTTCTTATTTTCATTATTGGTTCTTTTTTAATACTTACGATTCTTATGGCACAGTAGTTAAGAGCTCAGGCTGCTAGCCACCAAAAGGTTGGCAGTTCAAATTCACCAGCTCTTCCTTGGAAACCCTATGGGGCAGTTAGTTCTACTCTGTCATATAGGATTGCTATGAGTTAGAATCAACTCAGTGGCAATGGTTTTTTTTTTTAATTTATTCTATATGAAATTTAAATTCAGCAAACCAAGTTTCACATAAAGACCATATTGGAGTTTTGGTGGAAATTACAGTGAAATTTTGGTTTAAATTGGGGAAAATTGACTTCTTTATGAAATTGAGCATTCCTGTCAGTGAGTATTTTTCAGATTTTTTTTATATATCCTTCAATAAGGTTTTAAAGATTTTTCTACTGATATTTTGGACATATTTTGCAAATTATTTCTGGAAAGCTTACTAGTTTTAAGACTACCATGAATAGAAAATTTGCTATTTTCTCATTGGAAATACTGGTGAAAAGAAAGATTATTATTTTTTTATTCCTTTTAACTATTAAAATTTCTTAATTATATTAGTAGTTTGAATTGCATTATCTGCAGATTCTTCAGGGTTTTCCGGTAGTCATTATTTCTATAACAATTAAAAAAATCTTATCCTTTCTCCCTTCCTTTTGTTTTTCTTACTAACACTGGCCAGGACACCTTTGCTACAATGCGGACTAGAAGGAGTGTCAACAGGCATCTTTGTCTTGTCTCTCATATTGTGGAAATACTTCTAAAATTTATGATTAACTTGATATATTATTTTTATTAAATTCCTTTTGTTAGTCTATTGAAACTATATTGATTTTTATCTTTTACTCTATTAACGTGGTGGCTTGAATTGATGTATTTTAATTCTAAGGGTCTAGGAGCCCTGGTGGCACAGTGGTTAAGTGCTGGGCTAATAACCAAAAGATTGGTGGATGGAAACCACCCAGGGGCTCCTCAATAGAAAGACCTGGCAATCTTCTCATGTAAAGATTATAGCCTAGAAAACTCTATGGGGGAGTTCTACTTTGTCACATGGGGTCACTATGAGTCCAAATCAACTCAATGGCATCTAACAACAAATGGTTAATCATGGCCCTTAAAATTGTTGTTATTGTGTGCTGTCAAGTCAATTTTTGACTAAGAGCAACCCATTGTGACAGAGAAGAACTGCCCTATGGGGTTTTCTAGCCTGTATTCTTTAGCAGTGCAGATCACCAAGACTTTCTCCCATGGAGCCAATGGGTGGGTTATAAAACCACCAACTTGCAGTTGACAGTCCAGTGCTTAAGTGTTGCACCACAAGGGCTTGGTTAGTAATTAAAGGTTCTTAATTAGCTATGATTTTAGATGAATTTGCAAGTATAAGTATGTGGATAATCTATGGTAAGGAATCATACAGGGAAGCAGGGGAATTAGAGTTTGTGACAAATTTCCAGACTAGTGATAAATGGTGGTCTAGAAGGGGGTGGGACCAGTAAAAATGTACAGAACAGGAGAAAAGTGTGGCATATCCTTTAGGCCAAATTGTCAGTAAATACTGAGGTGAAGGAAAAACAAAAATCAAGACAACTGAGGGACATGAGTTTTGAGGACTGAAGATAATGGTTAATAAAATGATTGGCACAGAGTAGGTGCTTAAAATAGTAGTTACTATTACTTTTAATTCATTATGTTCTTTTTTATAATTATAATTTCAATTCTGTGTTATTTTTAACACAAAGAACTACTGCAACAATGTAACTTATGTCACTTATTAAAATTACAATTTTCAATGACCAGCACACTCTATACATCTATGACTGTCAAAAGCATAGAATCTCGAATTATAAAGCATGTCATCCTGGGAACATTTTGCTCCTAGGGAACTTTGCTATTTTCATAACAAAATCTTTTTTTTTTTTTTTTTCCTGATATAATACAATTTCTTTTTGCCCTGTAATGAAGATTTTGGAGGAGAATTTTAAAAATCCGGTTTTTGTCATTTTGAGCGGACTTACCCAATTAGCCTAATTATACAGACATATATTTCTTTCTGTATTTGGAATTATTCTCTATATCCATTCCACCAATCACCAGTAATTTGAACTGTTTCCAATGGTGGTGTTTTCTATTTTTTTCCAACCCACATTAGGCAACATCTCACAGTGGGAGACTTTGATACTGACACTCTTCCTAATTAATAATTTGATACATAGTATACTGTAGCATGCACACACATCCTTTTTTGTATGAACTTGTTCACTCTATGCTAAAAATGCATTTGAATTATTCTACTAAGTGACTATATAAAAAATTAAATAACAAAGAAAAGGTTTAGTTTTTATTGTTTGGCATTATGTTGTGAATTTTATTTTCGTTGCTTTTTTTGGCAGAGATTGTTAAAGATCTGTACAAAATGTTTTAACGTTTGTCATCTACTTTGATTATCAGTCTGTCCTACAAAGTATCACTGAATATTTTACAGAAACTGCTTGGGTCCTCATTAATAAGCCTTACTGCTGACTTACTTTCTGATAAGATTTTGTGAGTTTTTAGGATTAACAGACTTCAGAAACTAATCCTACCATTTCCACTGCAAAGCTATTCTGCAGGATTCCCTCTCCAGGACCCACTGTCAATTCATTTTCCTTAAAAGTAACATATGTACCAGGATGAACAAATAACCTGCTATATAGCCCATTGCTTAGCATCTTAATGCAGTACTGAGTTTAATTTTTATTTCATTTTTACTTCATTTTTTGAACAGGTAATATATGCACATGATACTAAATTCAAAAGATTTAAGAAGGTACACATTAAAACAAACGATACAATTAGTCTCCTTCTTTCCCCTGTCCTTTAGAAACCCTATTCCCTTGCCTGGACGCAATCAGTTATACCTTTCATGCATATCTACCCAGGAATATTTAATGTTAATTTACAAACATATACGTGTGTGTTTGTATGGGTGCATACATATGTAAATACCCACCCATTTAGATGTTTTTGTGCACAGGTTAACTATTGCTCTGCCACAAGCCAGCCAAAAACTTAGTTCCTTAAAACAAGCATTTTCTTTGCTCGTGAGTCTGTTCTTTAGCAATTTGAGCTGAAATTACATGAGTGGTTTTCCTGTTGATGTCTTTTGGTGTCACTCATATGTCTGCAGTTATCAGGAGCTCATCAGAGCTGAAAGGTTGAAGGTGACCTCACTTACATTTCTGACAGTTGTTGCTGTCCGTCCAGCTAGGTCTCTGGGTCTATGTGGTGTCTCATCTTGGAAGAGGCCCAGCTTCCTAACATGGTTGTCTCAGGACAGCAAGATCACCAAAGAGGAAGCTTCAAGGCCTCTTGAACCCTAGACTTGGAACTTTTATAAGGTCACTTCAGCCACAGGTTGTTGGTCAAAGTTGGTCGAGGTGACTAGTAATCACAGTTATACAGTGATTGTCCTAGCAGAGAGAAAATGGGGGATTTTTCTTAAAGGGATGGACCTGTCTTCTGAAGCCCAATCCCTGTTAATTAGTAAAGGCATGGAGAGAGATAATGGGGTCGAAGGCAGCAGAGACCCCATTCCTAAGTAAATTGCTATACTTTGGAATGAGACAGCAGCAAGGTACCTGTGAAGGGCTTGACCTTTTGTTTCATGAAATAAGAATATAAAATCATTTCTGTGCCCAACTGGTCTATAGTGGCTCGCTTGCTGGGTGTCAAGCCCAGTTACTCTTTGTAGACACTGTTAAGTAAGAATTCCTTGTCTTCTCATTACATAGACTTGTGTTTAGAACTTTTATGTGATACGGAGAGTTGTTGATGCCCTATAGGGTCGCTATGACTCAGAATCAACTTGATGGCAGTGGGTCAGTTGGTTGGTAGCCTCAAAGAACCTGCAATCTAATTAAATAAAAGTGGCATATTGTAGTCAAAGTATGAATAAGACTTTTTTTTTTTTTTTTTTTACTATTATTATCCTACACGTTTGGGTAGAAATTCTGAAGGTTATTTGTAGCGAAATTCACTTAGTGATTTTTAAACTGTAATAGTGCAAAGATTTTATTGCCTGAAATGAAAGTGACTCCATGGAAAATCACAATGACATCATTCCTCTAACTCATTTCATCATAGTTTTACAAATGTTTCTCTCCACCCTCTCTTTTCAACTATCCCTTTAAAAAGATTCTAATGACAACTAAAGTGCTTGGTGTTACTTGTCTTTTTCACATTCCCAGAATAGCATTAATACAAATGCAATATCCGAGATGAGTGAAAGAAAAGATATGAACAAGAACTAAAGTGCATCAAAAAAGTATAAACCAATTCTATTTCTTAAATAACCAAGAACTGAATATACGGATGCCATGTGATTTAAAATGTAAAATGTAAAACTAACACTTCGTTCTTGCTTTCAAATTCTGCCTAACAAATCACTGCAAAATTTAGTGAATTAAAACAGTAACAATAGTCTGCTACAAGTATGCAGTTTGAGCAGGTCTAGGGGTAGGGGGACAATTTGTGTCTGTTCCACTCAGCGTCAGCTGGGGCAGCTTGAAGGCTGGCAGTCGGAATCATCTTAGGTCTTCCTAACTCACATATCTGGCAACTGATGCTAGGAAGACTCAACAGCTGGGGTTGTAACAGCTGGGAGTCCTCAGGAATCTCTTTATCTCTATGTGACCTCTGCATGTGATCTCTCTAGCATGACAGCTTCAGGAAACTCTATTTCTTATGCACCATCGTAGAGTTTCCCCGATGTGTTTCCAGAGAGAGAGAGAGAGCTAGGTGGAAGCTCCATCACCCTTTTGTGACATAACCTTCGAAGTCATGCAATGTCACTTTCCCAACATTCAGTTCATCAAGACGTTCACACAGTCCCGCCCATATTCGAGAGGAGAATCTGCTTCCTGATGGAGTTTGGCAAGGGTCTGGAAGAGTATGTAGTATCAGAAATATCACTGTGGAACAATTTTGAAACGTACATGCTGCCTCATATCTTATTAACTAATTTTGTCTCATGCCACTTTGTACCCTCTTTCAAATCCTAATTCTTAGGTATTACCCTTCAGGGAAGTAAACAAAGCAAACGCCACCTTTACAATAAATTGAGCTCTATCTCAAGTATGGATTTTCTTAAAATCATGCTTTCAGAGACTAGACAGAAAGGAATTAATGTATCTAGGGTATTGGTCAACTACCTATTTTCTTATGTTCTTCATTCAGTTGGGGCTGTACTTGCACAAGTAATCCATTTTTAAAAATACAAACTTCTCAGAATTCCCAAAAGACTGAGTCAATCTAGTTCATTAGATAGAGTTCAGAAGGTTTTCAAAGCTTAAGTAAAAAAGAACTGGACAGAATGGTAGGTTTTACTGTAGTTCCTAGCTTTTGTTTGTCTGATTCAGCTAAAACTCAGATTCATATTCCCTTCTACTTCTAGCGCATGAATACTAAGGTACTGGAGAAGATCAATTAAGAAGTTCAAATGGTAAATAAGAAACCTGTTGGGGACTGCTCAGAAAGGGCTTTGAAGCTGATGGCTAGGGGGAGCTTATGAGACTACAGCTTTAAGCTATTTGTAATGAAAGGCATGGTTTTCATTTCACCAGTTAAGCTAAATTTTTACTTTAATAAATAACTTTTCTCCAGAACTAGTGTCATGGTTTTAAAGTTTACTTTTTCTTTATAGTATTTGTAGTCTCTTTTACAGTTGAAAATGAAGAATTTTTAATACATTTGAAGTCTATAAAAAAAGGAGTCATAGCATTAAGTCATTATATCAAGAAGTCATCTATTTTCTCTTAGATAGACAGGTAGATTGGTAGAGAGAGAGGTATTTCATTTCAAAATAATTCATACAACTCATGTGTATTGTTGTTAGGTGCTGTCAAGTCAGTTCTGACTCATAGTGACCCTATAGGACTGAGTAGTACTGCACCATAGGGTTTCCAAGGAGCAGCCCAGCTCTTAACCACTATGTCATCAGGGCTCCTTACTTGTATTAGGGAATGTTAAATAATTGCAATGTGGATCTATGGTGGTATAACAGAAAAAGCTCGGAATTTGTAACTTAGAGCCAAAGATTTGGTTCCTGAGTCCATTCCTGAGTTGCTCTGTGACCTTCAACAAATTACTTAACTCAGTTAATTTTCCCGTCTGTAAAATGGAGATGCTAACCGCCTAAAATCTTGCACTATTTGGTTGTGAGAACAAATGAGGATGTTACAAGGAAATTTCTTTGAAAAGTGAAAATAATTGCATAAATGCAGAGTTATTGTGACTGTTACAGGACTAATATATTCCTTCCCCCAGTCTTCTTCACTTCCTGTACACACTTTGATAAACAGCATCACTATAATCACCCAATCCCCAAACCAATAGCCATTCTAGACTTTTCCTTTTATTTGTGCTGTCTCTCCTTAGGCCTTTTTACATGCTCTTCCATTACTAACCTATATTTTCCCTTCTTCTTCTGCTGGCTGAATCTATTCATCCTGCACAACTATTTAAGCTATTATTTAAGGAGCTTCACCCTTGAGAAATATTTATGACATCCCAGTCAAGTTAGATGAGTGGAAATCTTGGTGAAAATTAAATCACTTACCTGGAAGTCCTTTTGCAATATGCTCACTGATTTAGGGTTAGAACTTCCTTTACAGCATTTCTAAGCTGATAATAAAACTGATATGTTAAGTATAAAAGGCAAAAATAATTAACCTCTTATTGTTAAAAACTTATCACCCTATTAAAGAAAATATTGAAAATCAAATTGATATAATTACAGATTCTATACTCTTCCACCACAATATAATAAAACCAGGCATTAATTTTAGAATATGAACAAAACCCCAGTTTTTAAATCATACTTTTAAAAAGAATACCCTAAATAAAAATGACTCAGATAAAATCTAGAATGAAATATGAAATGAGTAGAAATACAATAATTAAAATTTATATTCTAAGTGGCACTGAGGGAAAAACATCTTAATTTTTTTTTTTTTTATTTTACTTTAGGTGAAAGCTTACAGAACAAATAGTTTCTCATGAAACAGTAGTACACATATTGTTTTATGACATTGGTTAACAACCCCACAATATGACAACCCTCTAACTTCTCAACCTTTTTTTTTTTTTTTTTTTGGTGAAAATACACATAGCCAAAGATACACCATTTCAAAAATTTCTACATGCACAGTTCAGTGACATTGACTACGCTCTTCCAATTGTGCTGCTATTCTCACTTAAGATAAAGGCTTACAGAACAAAATAGTTTCTCGTTTAACCGTTACTACACATGTTGCCCTGTGACAATGGTTAACAATCTCACAACACATCAACAATATCCTTACTCAACCTTGGGTTCCCTATCACCAGCTTCCTTGTCCCCTTCTGCCTTCTGGCCCTTGTCACTGGACTACTGTACCTCATTAGTTCCATTTGGTTTTATGGGGCTGTCCACTCCCAGGCTCAACAGTGAACCTTGGAGATAACTTTACCACTGAGCTAAAAGGGTGTCTGGGGGCCATACTTTCGGGATTTCTCCAGTCTCCTTTAGGCCAGTAAATCTGGACTTTTTTTTGTGAGTTAGAATTATGTTCTATATCCTTCTCCAGCTCTGTCCAGAACCCTCTGTTGTGATCCCAGTCAGAGCAGTCAGTGGTGGTATCCAGGCACCATCTAGCTGTACTGGACTCAGTACGGTGGAGGCCTTGGTAGCTGTGGTCCATTAGTCCTTCAGACTAACCTTTTCCTTGTATCTGTTCTCTTCATTCTCCCTTGCCCCCAAAGGAATGAGACCAGTGGAGTATCTTAGATGGCCGCTCACAGGCTTTTAAGACCCCAGACACTACCTCACCAAGGTAGAATGTAGAACATTGTCTTTATAAACTGTGTTATGCCAATTGAGCTAGATAAAAACACCTTAACTTTTAATGCATTTATTCTAATAAATCGAGCATAAGCAGTATCTTGAAAATGAAACATTAAATAAAAGATAAAATAAATCAGGGAAGTTATAGATGGTTTATAAAATTAAAAAATTATGAAAGTAGAATAAAATTAAATAAATTGAATTATTTTAAGAATCTTTAAGGCATATTAATTATAATTATACTCTAGTTTAACCTGAAAATCACTATGAAATTGATACGTAAAGATTAACAGAAAATTAACACAAAGAGAAAAACCGAAAAAGATCAAGAATTTACAAAGTGATTGAGAAAGTTATCAAAAAACTTCCACTAATAAAAATAGGAAGATATCATTTTTATATCATAAGCTCTTTCTGGGGAAAAAAAGATTATTAATGACAAGCCTTATTTTGCAGGATAAGTACAGACCAATTCACCTTGTCTGCTATTTTATACACAAAAAAACATGAACCCATAATACACGTGTGTGTGTGCCATATTTTTCACAACGCAAGCCTTCTGCATTTGTTTCGCTCCCTCCTGTGAAGAATCTTCCTAACGGTCAATACGCTAACTTTTTGACATGTTGCTGTTAAAAAAAAAAAAAAAAAAAAGGCAATTAGCGTGGTGCACTTAGGAAAATACCTCATTGGGGGAGAGAGCTGTTAGCAAACCAAGGTAGAAGGCGTTGCTTGTTATTAACATAAAAATATAGAGTGTGTGTGTGTGTGTGTGTGTGTGTGTGTGTGTGTGTGTGTTGTTAGGTGCTGTCGAGTGGGTTCCAACTCATAGCGACCCTATGTACAACAGAACCAAATGCTTGCTGCCCAGCCCTGTGCCATCCTCACAATCATTATGTGAGCCCATTGTTGCACCCACTGTGTCAATTCATCTCATTGAGGGTCTGCTTCTTTTTCACTGACCCTCTACTTTAGCAAGCATGATGTTTTTCTCCAGGGACTGGTCCCTCCTGATAACAGCTCTCTCGTTGTCATTTCTTTAACATAATGTTTAAGTTAATATCATTTAACATCAAGACAAAATATGTTAATTTTGACAAAGATTAACTTAACACATATCATGATTTGATGAAAGAATTTGCAATATTACTCTAAGACTATGAGCTTCTATGTTGTCCTAACTGACTGAACTGTAGGCTACATTCTCTTACCAATTAGGTGTCTTAAATCAGACATACAAGCCATGCATCTGAAATAGTGCATGGAAATATGCTAGCCCAATTCCAGTTATAACTGATGCATGGAACTTAGAAGGCATGGCAGGCCTTACACATGAAGAAAGCAGAACTATAAAAACCTAGCCCTTAAACACTAAACTTTTCTCTTTACTGTGCCAAATTGCCTAATCAAGCAGGTCAAAGACCGCCAAGGAGCTGAAGGTCAAAATAATGGAGTTAACACTCAAGAGACATGAGGTCCATTTCCACACATTTTGGTTTAATGTAGGGCAGCAGGCATGTTTCCCAGGCCTTCACACTGATTGTTAAACCAAGTAAGTGGTGTTGTATACCCTACACTCTTAAATAGTAGCAATTTTATATCATTTTATGAGGCCATTCAAAAACCGTTTCCTAGAAGCTGTTTAGTTACTGAAACTTTTCTGTGCAAAAGCTTTAGTCATGAACATATAAATCATCAAAAATCAAATCCCATACATGAGCAGGTTCTTACACCACACTTTCTTTATATAAGATATAACTGAAGGCAGTATAACACCACCACTTGGCAACATCTCAGTGGAAAACAATAAAGCAGACAGAAACTCAGATAGCTCTATATTATTGATAAACTCAAAGTAAGTGTCAAGCTGAAATTCCAATAGAACATGGTTGTTGTAATGCACAGCATTGATTTTCATCCACAGAAATAGAGAAATCACTTATGTATACCTCGGGACCTCACAAATGCTCGGAAGCTAAATGCTTAATATAAGATCTGAATAACTGGCTATGACATGCCTCTTAAAATTCTAACACCTAAACCTTTGTCCTTCATTAATATATCACAAGTGTTCCTTTCACCTAATACTAGATCTCTTCCCATTGAAATGCAGCTGCTGATACTGCTAAGATAGTTTGGTTTCATTATGTCAATCATGTTCAGAACCTAAATCCCATCTCTTCCCTCATCTTCAGGCACTACTGGATTATAAACTGAAAAAACTGACGTTCTATCTTTGTTAACCTTTAGAGATGCTCAAGGAACTATTCCTTGTTTGTGAAGCCACCTAATTGTTAATCTATAATCCTTTTAATATGCTCTGCTTTTTGGATTGATCTATTGCTAGCTGACCTAACACTGCCCATAGCTATAGTAATCCTATTATTCACATCCTATTACAGAGTATCAGTGAAACTCTTTAATGAGTCCTGAAAAGCTTGCTTGCCAGACACCAATATTAAGGATGATTACACTTGTATTCATTCTCTTATTCTTAATTATGAAGCTTCTCATTGTACTAATTGTTTTCGGTAGGCTTCAGAGTTTTTCTTCTCCAGAGCTATCTGTGAGCTGACACTATGGTTTTAGAAAAATTGGTTTATATAAATGCCATTATCATACATATTATTTTGATTTTTCTCAATGGTAAATAAATTTACAAAGTAAAATGTTGTAATATATTTAGAGATAAAATCTTGTTGAAAGGTAAATAAAGTGTATGGGGTATGGTAGAATTAAGTAGGCTTTATCAAGAGTAGATAAAATGTTCTTGAAAATGGTCTGCATTTGGAGTTCCTGATATATTCACAGTGCCATTAATCCTCTAATAAGATGGATAAGTCTGTCCTGGATGATAAGCCTACTTGTTAAGGGATGTACATTCTCTATTGACTTAATCACCCCATATGAAAGCGGAAAGTATCATCAGTCTGAAATACTAGATACCTTATCATCAGTTTCAGGCTGAAGAGAAGTTAAAGGACTTTTTTGTAACCTCAGTAAAATCTATTGGCAATGAGACACCTTTTATTAAAAATTCATAAAATCTGAAAAAAATAGATTTTTAGAAAAAATATTGTTTTGATGATGTTGTTGTGTTTCATAAAAGGGTAGCTGTAGATGGGGTTTTATGGTGATTGAGGGTCTGGACACCAGAGCTTGTGGTTGTCTGAGGAGTTTGGAGTCTGCAGAATGTAAGTAAGTGTACAATAAGAGTTCAGCCAGTACCAAGAAGCTTTGAATCTTGAAGTACCAAGGATCTTGGGAGGCATTTAAATGCAAATACACATACTTGGGTGATCTATTGGTGATTCCTATAGAGAATCTGTTGTGTAGAAGTCCCAGAATGTAAAGCTATCATTTTCCTCTAATGTATACACTTGTACCTTCCTTTGCCAAACCATCATGATACTATGAGCTATATTTAAACACTAACGTCTTAAGCAAAACTTTACATTAGTCTCACTGTGTCCCCTCCGAGGTATCTGAGTGTGAGAAAAGTAGGGTGCCAATAAAATACAGCACACACATATTTAATAGATTTTTTTCCTAATATAAGCATGTCTCAAATATTGTATGAGACATACCAACAATATCAACCATTTTTATCTGAAATTCAAATTTGAGATGCCATCTTACGTATTTATTTATTTCTTAAAATCTAGCAACTCTAGAGAAGGGACCTGAAAGTTTGGGGCAAGGAATGTGGGAAACAATGTATACCAGTACTGTAGGTAATTCTTTGCCTGCGGCTCTTCCTGTGAAGGTCCCAACAATGAGACTTCCTCTGAAGACCTGGCCATGAGGATAATGATATTAAAATTACCCATCTTAGTGTTTTGTCATTTTGGTGGACACTTGCTTTTCTCTCACTGACTTTACTTTTTAATTTTCCCTTTGAAGAAGTATTATTTAACTCAGCCCTTTGGAACATGATTTCAAAGGAAGAGTATATATAAAAGTAAAGTATACTGAATTAAATGAGACCTTTCTCAGTACAGGTACAATTTTCAAAACAGCAAGAGAGAACGATTTTACATAGTAAAGTAAAAGCATTTAGAACTGAAACTCAAACCAACTAAAATAAATGCACACTTCAATTGTAACCTTCATAGCCCCCCAAATGCATTTTAAGCAGTAGGTTGCTTTTCCTTTTATAGTGTATAGCTGCATGTAATCATAAAGGAGCATGGCAAATATATACACTGAGCCAGGTATGTAGGGAACACGCCAGGTCCACATGCCCCCACCTGCCAGCCCCACTTCTTGCCTGATGTTTCTCTTAAAACTAGAACTTGAGTTTGAACAGAAGCAGGAAGTTAAGCTGAAAGAAGAAAACGAATGTTTGCATATACTCCTTTTTTACACATGGTCCATAGTTATTCAAAGTGGCTGGCTCTAGAAGAAAGAAAAATGAAGAATAGTTTAATTTGGATAGAAATAGTGACTTTTATTTGAATCTTCTTTACATACTCCAGGTGTTTCTCAAATCCACATTTTATGGCTTTGCCATTTATTTTTACTTGGCTGTTTTCCTAATTCTACTTTATGGAAGTCCTTAAAACAACAAAATCAGCTTAAGTATTGATATCCAACTATATGATCTCCCTTTCTCTTATTCACAGGCACTTTTATAGATTTTTCACTTTCCTCACTGATTTAATTTCAAATCATTTTCAGCCCTTTCTTATTATAGTAATTATTGCTATAACACCAATGTTATAATTTTATATTATAAGCCTCATTAGCTCATTGCTATTAAAAAAAGTTGTCAGATAGATTCCAAAAATTCTACAAAGTTCATAGCATCCTATGATTTATTCACAAAATTTAAATGACTTTGGTCAAGGCTACTAAAGAAATTTAGGGACAAAGATTAAATACATGCTTGGCAATGAAGCTCATGTATAATCTGAAAGGCTCTTCTGAAAACTTATTAGTCTATACAGAAAATAACAAAATAAAAAGTGAGCACAATGCAACAGATCAGCAGATTAGTGGGAGTAATAACTTAAGTCATTTGTTGAAGGACGATTCACTATCTCCTTTTAGACCAGTACTCAAAATTGTTGTCTCTATACTAAATTAAAAAAAAGAAAAATTGTTGCATCGTCAAAAGGAGTTGTCTTAGTTTCCTAGGGCTGCCGTAATAAAATTCCACAAAGACAGTGTTTTTCAAAAAGCCCTGGTGGGCAGTTCGAACACACCAGATGCTCTGTGGGAGAAAAAAACCAGCTATCTGCTCAGAAATTGATTGTCTCACACTTCTGGAGGCTATAAGTGTGAATTCAGGGAGGCAGCAGGGCCATTGCTCTCTGTAAGTTCTAGGGGAAGATCCTTCCTTATCTCTTCTAGCTCCTGGTAGCACACAGCATTTCTTGGTGTTCCTTGGTTTTTAGATGTGTCTACCCATGGAGTTTGTTTCCCCCCCGCCATGTGACTCTGTCTCCTTACCTGTTCTCTTTTATAAGACACCACTCAGAAGGGATTAGGACCCACTTTCTTCCAGTATGACCTCATTAACTTAAACAATAGCATCTCCAAAGAAAGAATCTATTTTCAAACAACATTACAGGTATGGCAGATAGGACTTCAACATATCTTTTTGGGGCATACCTCAATCCATAACAGTAGTCTTCCCGAAAAATATGTGCTTAGAATTCCAGGAATAAAATATTTCGCCATTGCCTTATTTTGTGTGTGTGTGTGTGTATTTTCTGTGATTGACACAGATTTACATAAATTGACATTTTGCTAAGGTGGTTAATATTAATCATAAGCATTTGTTTCTATAAAACATAGATAATGATGATGCACATAATATATAGTCACTATTTACATTAATTTTACTCTCACTTTTATATAAGTATTTGTGTTGAGTATAATACCAAGGTTAGCATCTAAGAAGAATAACACAACATCCTATGTGATGTTGCATAACTACTGAAAAGTGTACAATATGAAAATGTTTAAGGTGCTTTTGAAAGATTTTTAAAAATTTAGAAAAACAATTTGCTTTGTTTCTATGAGCAACTGTCCACGAATTCATATATATATATACACACACACAAATACAGATATGTCTGTGTATATACACATATATGTGTATGTCGTATATATAATATATTTATATATGAGCTGTTTATATATGTGCATATATCATTCAATCATTCATGCATTTATGCAGCAAGAAATTTTTTGTGTTTTTATAAGCCAGAAAGTATGCTATATTTACTATGCAATATGAAAACTGTCAACAGAGGTTTATATACAATGTTAACACTAACACAGAAGGGTGACTGACTGTGTCTGAGTAAGGTTGTTATGAAGCTGGTGAGTGAAGCCCTCTCAAAGAAGATAACAGTGCTAAGCAAATAATCCGGTAAGCAATCCTTCAGAGTTTGAGATAATGATCCAGAAATAGTTTCCTTGGTTTTCCAGTGATGTATGAAGTGCTCTTGTTGTATTGAATTAGTAAAACTGAGAGAATAACTGAACAGAACTAGGGATTCTTTGTGGTATTCCTAGTGATCAGACATACCTAAAGTATGGTTTCATCTAAAGACAGAGAAAATGATGGAGTTAATCGATGCTTTAGACTTTATTTTTTTAAATTTTGTACAGTAGCAGAAATAACATCACAACCAAAAAAATTTTTGTGTGTACTCCAATTAGTCTTGGTCTGTGGTCAGTGGGATGAATTCTTGTGCTTGTTGTGAAGAAACATCTTGGGGGGGAAAGGGTAATGGTTCTCATTTTTATGGAATTTAAAAAATCTGTGGCATCTAAATTATCCTATTAAACATTATTCAGAAGTAAAGAAAACAAAATTATGATAAATTTAAATTTTAATACTTTTTACACAATATATGAAACAATAATATTATATCTGTGCTTTATGCATACTTTATAACAAGTGTATTGAATCACCTTCTATAATAAATGCAATCAGCATGGTATATTTATGCCTATTTTATTTAATTACTCACAATACACACAGTAATTGTTTCTCTGCTTTTAACAAATCTATTTATTCATGACTATGATTTATTTGGTAGTCCCTGGATGGTACAAACTGTTAAGCGCTCCATCGCTAACCAAAAAGTTGGTAATTCAAGTCCCCCCAGAGGCTCCTCAGAAGAAACCTGATGATCTACATCCAAAAATCAGCCATTCAAAACCCTATGGAGCACAATTCTACTATGATACACACGGGCTTGCCATGAGTCAGAATCAATTCAATGGCAACTAATGATAAGAATAATAACAAAAGAGAATAGAAGATAAAATATATACATATAAATTGTTAGAGGACTTTTTAAATACAGGGGAGCATTGTGATTGAGTATTAGGTGGAAGGGAAAGCAGGGTCTAGAAAAGATTGTTATTATTGTTTGTGATAGGGAAGAGGATAGTATGTTTGATTACTAATGCCAATGGTCCTTTACATAGAAAAATTAGGAGAGAATTATTGTTTCCTCAGATAATTTAGCTAAGATTTATCATCATTTGTAATAATCATCCAACAAATTAAAGGTGCACTTAGGATTAGAACTCAAGAGTCAAGCCCAAGCCTTGGTTGCTACATCAAAATATTTGATGAAACTGACATTCTGATGTGAAAGTGACATATATATATAATTAAGGACTCAAATTAAGGTATAATATCCTACTAAGATAGTACTTGATTTTGGAAATAGTTGTAATGCAAAATTATTTCAAAATAATTTGTGAATTTTCCATCATTTCTTTGGATATTTGTCAACATTTAAGGATTATTAACTTTGAGGCTGTCCAAACCAAACCTGTTGCCCTCAAGTTGATTCCAAGTTATAGTGACCCTATAGGGCAGAGGAGAACTGTGCCGTAGGGTTTCCAAGGAGCATCTAGTGGATTCAAACTGCTGATCTTTTGGTTAGCAGCCAAGTTCTTAACCACTGCATCACCAGGGCTCCTAACTTGTATAAGGCTATACAACTATGTATATTATGTATGTTCACAAATATGCATTATTTACACATATAAATCTGTATGTACATATATGAGTAAGGAATGATAAAATAACAATACTTTTAATGTAGCTTGTGTCTTCTTATGTTGTAATCACATGATATTTAATACATGTCAATTATGTCAAGAAAAGAGCCTCGGATCCTTAAAATGGTGTAAGAACTAAGAAAACTACTTTAATATGCATACTGATTTGTCATATTTTCTATTACTGGACAGTATAAGAATAGTTAATTTTTTTCTGACTCAAGCATTTTACTTCACAGAAATGTTTAGTTATCAAATATGGAACTCCATGACTCTCCTCAGTCCAGCCCAGTTACACAGAATACCCAGCTTTCCTTCTCTGAAAAGTATCATTTTGTGTATTACAGACAAAGAATCACGGAGCTCTGACTGATTCAAGTCACAGTCACTAGTGAACCCCTAATGAGTTCTCTGTTGCTCAGTTCTGGTATTTTCGAAATCACCATTGTGTGAGGAAATACCCAGTAGGACTTAGAATCAACATGAATATTGTTCTATCAAGTCATGTGGACCTTCCAGAAGAGTATCTTTTTCTTTGTTGGCTAACATATACTGCCAATTAAACCACAGGACAGGGGCAGGAAATAATAGTGATACTTGATTTTCCCAAGCCAACAGAGTGTTCTGCACCTAAAGAGCATATACAAATTTTGTGTTGCTTTTCCTTTCTGGATGATGTAAAGTCTTAGATTCTTCTTTTATATCCTTCGTGAAATATGGTAATACTTTATTTATTGACAATCTGACTCATCTGATTAATATGATACAGTAAGTGCTGCATATACTGACTAAGTTTCTAGGCAAGAGTAGGCGATCATTTCTATTTGGTCACTTTTTTTGTTTTTAATCAATTTTTGGATTAATTACAAGGCATTCATACAGATTTACATAAGCCAGTATCATTGGCGCTCAAAGCTCCTCTATGGATTTCTGACATCTTCCTTAGCCATGAGCCAAATGAGAAAGTCTGAATACTTGCACAATAATATGTGTCTCTCTAAAAATCAGTCCCCCTCACAGTCCACAGAGCATTCACTGCATACTTATGTATAGATTGCAAATGACCTTTGATTGTCTGCCTTTGATTGTGTTGATATGTATCTTTGTACTTTCAATTAGATATTAGATATTAGATATATATATATATTATACCACAAAATAGTTATGTTTTAAGGATGTTTACAATGCAGCACCTTTCATCTTCTTAAAAATTATGAAAGGCTTCATAAAGAATTCAGTCAAACCCTAAATCATCCTCCATTCAATTTTTTTCTACATGTTATATGCTGCAGTATCATTTTGCACACTCACATATGTTTATAAAAATAAATACTTTCAGGTACATGGATGGCTAATTAGTATGAGTTACACTAAAAAGCCTCTAGAATATACTGTTATGTAACTTTTAGATTAAATGATGTCTGCAAACGTTTATGACTATCAGTTATGGGAATTGATCGATCTAACAAGCTTAATCTGCATTATGTTCCACAAAACAGCTAGAACCTTGAGGCAAAGCCATCAAATAGAAATAGCAACATTAATCAAAAAACGGCTCCCCACAATAATTGGAGCTTTAATAAGAATAAGTGTATTGAAGCAAAGCATCTGGTTAACACTGTATACTCTGCTGAACAAGCAAACCCATCTTTACATTTACTTTAATAGAAAGAATCTTCCTTAAAATGATGAACTTTAATCACTTCTGGGAACTAAGTTCCACCATCAAATCAGCCTTGCTCTTCTGCTGAACATTTCAGTTCAAAAAGTATTTATGTAGATGCTGGATGCTATGCTGAGCTCAATTTTTTTTCTTTTTTCCTTAGATGACAAAAAGATCAGACCAATACAATTCATACTTTATTATTGTGGAGTAAACCACCCATGTTTCCTGAATTCATTATTAAATGACCAAAATTTGTTCGTTTGTTTTTTTTGACTAGTGACTTTGAAAGGACATATTTTGTGATTGGAAAATTATGAGGGTATAATTATCAAATATATATTGATCATATACAAATAGCGCTTGTAAGTTATCTCCGAGGTTCACTGTTGAGCCTGGGAGTGGACAGCCCCATAAAACCAAATGGGACTAATGAGGTACAGTAGTCCAGTGACAAGGGCCAGAAGGCAGAAGGGGACAAGGAAGCTGGTGATAGGGAACCCAAGGTTGAGAAAGGATATTGTTGATGTGTTGTGAGATTGTTAACCACTGTCATAGGGCAACATGTGTAGTAACTGTTAAATGACAAACTATTTTGTTCTGTAAGCCTTCATCTTAAGTGAGAATAACAGCACAATTGGAAAAGTGTAGTCAATGTCACTGAACTGTGTATGTAGAAATTTTTGAAACGGTGTATCTTTGGCTATGTGTATTTTCACCAAAAAAAATGTTGAGAAGTTAGAGGGTTGACATGTTGTGGGGTTGTTAACCAATGTCATAAAACAGTATGTGTACTACTGTTTCATGAGAAACTATTTGTTCTGTAAGCCTTCACCTGAAGTACAATAAAAAAAAAAAAAAAACAAACAAATAGGGCTTGTTTATGCTATTGTTTTACTTGCAATAATAGATAATGCACAAAAGAAATTAGCCATTGTACCTTTGCCCATTACTGTTTTTTTTTTTTTAATTCATGTTTTAGGATTTTATCCATTATAATATTTTAAGACTATCAAGTGCTCCACGACTGAAATATGAAAGTCATATTCTAGATTTCCAGTGCTCTCTGGACACAACTACTCAAACCATCTCTGGTTACTTCGGTTCCCAGTCTCCTTGCATTCTCCCCTAGTGTCCACTACTTTCCAATTTCTGAGCACTTCTTCCTGTTTCCCTCTGCGTATATTCTTAGTCTTATACCATCTTTCCAATCACCGGATGTGCTCCTACTACTCTTTATTTCACATTGCAAAATTCACTTATGTTGTGAGATAGTCTTCAGTTAGCGCAAGTCAGACACCAGCCCATATACTTAGTTTTAGACCATCTAGGTTTTCTCAATGTGCGTGCGTATATTTTATACATGACTGTATCTGCATACCATATTCTAGGATAAAGAATAAACTCAGGTTAATGTCCATGAAAGAGCTATAAACAAATTTAGGAAATACCAGGATGCCATGTATTTAGTCTTTGTTGTTTCTTTAATTAACTCATAGATTGTGAAGCATAATTCTCTAACAATCTATGTAAAACCCTGTTATATTTGAGAAATGTCATGCTGTGAAATATGGACCAGGATGAGTCCTTTCTGTTAAATATAAGCTTACATTATTCACACAGTCATATAAATTTCAAGCTGATTATCCCTGACTGAGAGGCAGTAATGAGTGTAATATAATAAGGAGATCTAAATTAGAACATAGATTTTTTTTCATGACACTAGAAATGCAAACATGAGCTTAATTAATGAATATGCTAATAATTCTCTATTTATAGATATTAGCTCAAGGACTAATACATATATAATATATTTACATTTTTTACCCAATAAATAGGCAATATTCCTGAGGGTAGGAACAAAGTCTAATCTATATTCTGTAAGTAGAATAAAAATAGAAATAGAATTTGCTATTCAATAATGATGTGATAGAGCTTATCTGGTGCTGTATCAGTTGAGGAGAAAAGGCTGGAAAATATCTTTGACTTTCTCAGGCATAAGGACCAACAGGTAACTTTTTAGTTACTTGTGAGCCTCTGGTCATTAATTTGCTTAGATAGCCACATAGACAATGTCAAGAGTTTGATGTACCTGGTGTACACAGAGCTTCATTGTACTAGCCTCTCTACTTTGGTGTATGTGTGAAAGTATCCGTAATAAAATTTGTAAAATTAAAAAGAAATAAATGCCATTCTTATGTTATAAAGAAATATGTATGTCCTTTTCGTGATATCTCTTCGCAGAGTTTAGATTTCTTTTAAAGTGTGTTGGAAAAGAAGTTAACATTTATAGGCTAGGGTTGCTATCTAATTTACATTCTGTCTAATGTTTCCACACAAGAAGAACATATACCAGCAACTCCCTTGGAACTATGTAGAAATAGAATATGTTTTACCACGGATTATAGAGTATAATTAGAATACATAGTGTCCTGGTAATTCCTAAATCAAACTCTCATAGCAGTTCTAAAGGGTCTTTAGAAAACTATTGGTGATAGAGTTCTGCACTAGGTTATTGGTTATCAGAGAAGGGAATATGGATGGAAAGTGACAACGGAAAAATATTTCCTGAAAAATAATTAGAAAAGCAAAGAACTCTTGGGATTTCATTTTGTTACATTACTTATAATAATTCAATGACATGGTAAGTTATTTACAATTCAAAAACAATTGGCAATAACAACAAAGTAAAATATACCACTTGAGCATGACAACCAACTTGACTGGCGGTAGTAGGGGAGGGTCAGCTTCTGTTTGAAAGAATTCTAATTTTTTCATATGAATAGTTACTGTCTATTCTGATTCAGAATTCCATTTCAAGCACAAGAGGAATAAAACATCAGTCTTAGTAATGGATTTCAATCTGGAAGAGAAGACCAAAAATAGGTGCATGCATTAAAATATGTTAATTTTAGTGTTTGCATAATATCATAATATGTTTTTAATGTACTTTGACAAACTGGAAACAACCAACATAACAGAAAATAATAAATGTGGTTAGTCTTTGCATCCAGTTGTTAGTTTACAAGCAGTGATTATTGCACTGCTTGTTGTGCATTTAAAAGGAAATAGCAGCAAAATAAATTCATCTAAAGAACAGTAAGGAGTGGGCCCTGTCGTTGAATTTATCAGCACTCCAGAGCCTAAAAGAAATAAATGGGAACAACAAGAAATCCATTCTATATGTATTCTACTACTAGCACAAAGGAGTTCAATCAGATATGTGGAAAATTTTCCAAAGCCCTGAGAAAATGTATTCTATTTAACCTGTCAATAGCAAACTCCATCAGCTTAATGGAACCGATGGATTGAATGACACTGATACCTCCATTCACACGGAATGGTCAATGTAAAATATGATTTTCTTAATAGAGAGGGGCATAATACTGATAATTAAATAAACTTTTAATAATGAAACTGTCACAGATATGGAAGTGCTATGAATCATTCATACTTGAAGTAAAAGGTGAAAAATGGTAGACTAATTTATAAACTCTCCTTTACCCATTTTGGAAGTCTTTTATCAATTTGATTTCAGTTGTAACGGCAATTACTTTACTCTGCCCTTAAATGCTACTGAAATTGAATAAATAATAAAGTAATGATAAAATGATGAGCCAGCATAGATAAAACTAATCTTTAAGAGTATAATTCTCACTGACCAAAAATCATTTCCACAGAGATGCTTTGGGTACTATTTGGTAAGGATAATTACTGAAACACTGCATTTTAAAGTCATGTGTTCATTTATTCAACTAACCAACACTTACTACTTGTTTACCAATGCCAGGCAATGTAGTTAAGTTCTGTGTACAAAAAAATCTATTCAGTGCTTCCTTGTTTAAGCAGTTTGATCATCTAAAGTGGTGTTGAAATGTAGAGTTATTGGTTTCATAGGAAAGAGTAGATTTTGGTCATTATTTCTTAACAAATATGGATAAGATGGTTTTAAAATATAAATCTCTGAATACTGATATAATAACATGATTCAAAGGAGCCCTGGTGATGCAGGTGTTAAGCATCCAGCTGCTAACTGAAGGTTGATGTTCGAACCCACCAGCCACTGTGCAAGAGGAAGATGTGGCAGTCTGCTCCTATAAAGATTTACAGCCTTGAAAACCCTATGAGGCAGTTCTGTTCTGTCCTAGAGGGTCACTATGAGTTGGAATCGACTCGACAGCAAAGGATTTATCATGATGCATCCGTCGTTCATTTATGCTTGTTAGTGATTAGATGCTTGAACATTTCTCCATTTAATTTATTTTGCAAAGAAGAAACATGTATAACAACAGAAATGTTCTAAGTATGAGTACTATTCTCTGCATGGAGGCGTTTTAAATAATTTGTCAGCAAAATAATGTTTTAAATGTCTCTAACAGAGAAATTTCAGCTTTCCAGAGCTACGTTCTGCCATTTGGTACAACGTGGAAGAGGAAGCCACTTTGATTGATTTACATCCTCACCCTTCCCCTGAAGGAAAAGGGGAGTAACCTTACTCTGCCAGTCACCGACTATACATATGGCTTTGAGTTACTTAATGTCCTAATTTCCTCATCTAAAGTGGAGATAATCTTTCCCTCATGGAGAAGATTAAAAGACTAAAGTAATCAAAACATCTGACCCATAGATGATGTTTCAGTTATCTAGTGCTGCTATAACAGAAATACCACAGTTGGATGGCATTAGCAAACAGAAATCTATTCTCTCACAGTCTAGGAGGATAGAAGTCTGAATTCAGGGCACCGGCTCCAGGGGAAGGCCTTCTTTCTCTGTCAGTTCTGGGGGACAGTCCTTGTCATCAATCTCCCCCTGGTCTAGGAGCTTCTTAGCACAGGATGTTGGGTCTAAAGGAAGATCTCTGCTTCCAGCGCTTCTTTCTTGGCAGTAGGGGGTCCCTCTCCTCTCTGCTCCCTTCTCTCTTTTATTTGTCAGAAGAGATTCACTCAGAATACAGCCTAATCCTATAGATTGAGTCCTGCCTCATTAACATAACTGCTTCTAATCCTGCCTCATTAACATCATAGAGGTAGAATTTACAACACATAGGGTAATCACATCAGATGAGAAAATGGCAACTGATTTTTGGTTTTTCATTAACATAACCGCCTCCAACCCTACCTCATTAACATCATAAAAACCAGAAAACCAAATTTGTTGCCATCAAATCGATTCCAACTCATAGTGACGCTATAGGATAGAGTAGAACTGCCCTATAGAGTTTCCAAGCAGCAGCTGGTGGATTCAAACTGCCAGCCTTTTGGCTAGCAGCCGAGCTCTTAACCACTGTGCCACCAGGGCTCCATTCATAGAGGTTAGGATTTATAACAACATAGGATAATCACATCAGATCAAAAAATGGTGGACAACCACACAATACTAGGAATCATGGCCTAGCCAAGTTGACAAACACTTTCAGGGGACACAGTTGAATCCATAACAGATGGTATTCAATATTTGCTATGGTTTAATTTATTTACTTATTTTGCCTGTTTCGTATTTTTACACTTGATCAAATTTTGAATGCCTTGAATCTTCACATTCCCTAGAGATGAGTAGCAAAAAGAAAGCATACCTTCTTTAGCTTAGATGTGGTCCTCCTTGTCATTGCTTAATGCTCTGCATATAGTCAGTAAACGTAGTGTGACCTAAGGCTCAGACGGAGGCCACAGGGAGAAGCCACAAGAGTGGAATTCTGATGGTTTTAAATGCAGCATCTGCACTAGTTCCATGTACTTAATAGCTTTCCACTCCTCCCTCACCAGCTGTATTTCATAGAAAATATGTAGAGCCCATGAGAAGAAAAACTTCTTTAACTCCCTGCTATTTCCCCTTTCACACCTCTTTCCATATTTTCTTCCAGTTCAGCGAAAGAGAAGTAGGTGGTTCCCCTCAAATTAAAGTTCAGTGCTTCCACCTGGGCTCCAGCTCCTGTCCCCTCCTACATTCTCTACTTCTCCGGTGGATTTGGCCCAAGACAGTTAAAACATTCTGAAACCTTTGTTATCTCCCATCTGCCAAATAAAGCCTTCCCTTTCATCCTACCTCAGCTACTATCCAATATTTCCAACTCAGATGCACAGTCCAAGTTCCTAAAATGGCTACCTGAATACACAACTTGTCACCGTGTCCTCACCTACTATTCACTCTTTAATCTACTCCACTTCTACCTCCCCACCAGCGCACCAAAACGTTTTTAGTAAGTTCATCAATAATCTTCATTTTTCTAAGTTAATGGGGGTTTTTTCAGTCCTTATCTTTGTGATCTCTCAGAATGATGAAACACATTGACATCTTATTACTTGAATCACTCCTCTCCTTCATCATACATAAGACCAGGATCTCCTAGTCTTCTTTTGCTTCTCTGATTTTTCTCAGACTTTATACCTGGGTCATTTTCCTTTCCTTAGGATTAGTACACAGTTCCACAATTTCTTCCCCTCTTCAGTCTTTCTCCCTAAATAATACCGACCACCCCATAGCCTTAGATACCACTCATTTGTTTATGACTCCTTAACTTATATATCCATCTTGAATATCCATTCTGACCTACAAAATTATATTGTTGTTGCTGTTAGCTGCTGTCAAATTGGTTCTGACTCATAGCGTCCTTATACACAACAGAACGAAACACTGTCCTGTGCCATCCTCACAATCGTTGTCATGTTTGAGCCCATTGTTGCAGCCACTTGTCAATCCATTTCATTGAGGATATTCCTCTTTTTCCTGACCCTCTACTTTACCAAGCATGATGTCCTTCTCCAGCGACTGGTCCCTCCTGATAATAGGTCCAAAGTACATGAGACGAAGTCTCGCCATCCTTGCTTCTACAGAGCACTCTGGCTGTACTTCTTCCAAGATTCATTTGTTCTTTCTTCTGGCTGTCCATGGTATATTCAATATTCTCTGCCAACACCGTGATTCAAAGACGTCAATTCTTTGGTCTTCTGAACGCATATGAGGTGATTAAAAATACCATGGCTTGGGTCAGGCATACCTTAGTCCTGAAAGTGACATCTTGCTTTTTAACACTTTAAAGAGGTCTTTTGCAGCAGATTTTCCCAGTGCAATACTTTGTTTGATTTCTTGACCGCAAAAGTTGGTAAAAATCTTCAATTTCTTCATATTTGACCTTAGTGCTTGGTGTGTAAATTTGAATAAGTCATATTAACTGGTATTCCTTGTAGGCGTATGGATATTAGCTGACAGCATTGTACTTCAGGATAGATCTTGAAATGTTATTTTTGGCAATGACTGTGATGTCATTTCTCTTCAATTTGTCATTCACAGCATAGTAGATCATATAATTGTCTGATTCAAAATGGCCAATACTAGTCCATTTCAGTTCATTATTGCCTAGGATATCGATCTTTATGTATTCCATTTCGTTTCTGATGATTTTCAATTTTCCTAGATTCATACTTCGTATATTCCACATTCTGATTATTAATGGATGCTTGAAGCTCTTTCTTCTCATTTTGAGTCATGCCACATCAGCAAATGAAGGTCCCAGAAGCTTGACTCCATCCACGTCATTAAGGTCAACTCTACTTTGAGGGGGCAGCTCTTTCTCTGTCAAATTTTAATGTCTTCTAACCTGAGGGGCTCATCTTCCGCACTATATCAGACAATGTTCTGTTGCTATTCATAAGGTTTTTACTGGCCAATGTTTTCAGAAGCTGATCACCAGGTCCTTCTTCCTAGTCAGTCTTAGTCTGGAAGGTCTGCTGAAAGCTGTCCACAATGGGTGACCCTGCTGGTATTTGAAATACTGGTGGCATAGCTTCCAGCATCACAGCAACATCCAAGCCACAACAGTATGACAAACTGACAGACAGGTGGTTGACAAAATTATATAGGCAACCATCTTGTGTCAGGAGGCATCTCTGTCCCATCTATCTTGGTCTTGGCAGAATGACCCCGCCTTTCAGTTCACCCTTCCTCAAGGCATGAACTGTAGTGTTCCTTAACCTTCTACATAATCATAGATATCATTGTAAGGAACACTGGATCACAATCATAAGTAACCTGGGATCCACTCCTCTGTGCTCAAAGCTAAAGGGAGGCCTGATCACTCCAATGTTCAGCCCCATCTCCTGGGCCTTCAGCGTTAGCCAGAGCCCTGCACTCTTACTTGTTCAGACATTCGACTCTTCTGGAGCATCATAAATAAATCTTTGCAGCAGGCAGCTCTTGAAATGATAGTTAACTAGAGAGTGTTAAGATTTTCCCCAGTCTAGATTACAGCTGCTTAGTCATGGGAGTGAAAGAACACACATGAGTGGAAAAGGTCCAATTCCCATCTAGTACACCCTCTAAAAGTACCAAAATAGCCAGGAAAAAGCTGAGTTGATCTCGTCTGCTTGACATACATTTTAATACTGTCCTTTTTTTTTTTCTTTTTCTACCCAAGCTAGCTGCACAAGACTTCTAATGAAGAGAAATGACGATATCAAACTTTCTCAGAAAGCACCCTAAGCTTTTGAAATGAAGTCATGTTTTTAAAGTGGAAGTTAATTCTAAGTTAGCGTATGCTTTTTATCCCTAGAGTAGGATAAGTAAGTGTGCAATTGATTTTAATTTAATATTCATGGTGTATTACAGCTGCCAGGGAATATAAGATTATTTTACAGAAAGAAAGCACAGCCTGGACCTAACCTTACCCTTAGAATTATTGCCAGAGTTGCAAGGATACTCTTGAATTATTGCCAGAGTTGCAAGGATACTCTTGAATACTAAAGAGCATGTATATCAGAAATAACTGTATAAAAACATCTTTTAAAAAGAAATGCCCTACACCAACATTCAAAAGCAGCTATGTGCTATGGAGACCTCAAGCAAAGCCTTTTTTCTATGTCATGATCTACTTGGTCTAAAAATGGTGCTGCAGTAGCTCCTTATACAAATTTATGTCTAGGTCTTCCCTTGATTGACTCCTCCTCATTATTCAGTTCCCGGTTCAAATGTCATTTCAACATTTGAACCAAGAACTGAATAATGAAGAGTCAGCCAAGGGAAGACTTGAACATCGACTCCACTCTTCCACAGCATTTATTATTGCATGAAATTGCTCAATTTATTTATTTGTTTATTATTTTTTCTCCCCCTCTTCATATAGCCACAATCAAATATAAGCTCTGTGAAAGCAGGGACATGGTATGTTTTCTTCACTATGGCAATGCCAACCATTCCCCATAGCACTGTATGACACAGAACCATTTCACCCTTTCTACAACTCAGTGTGCTTATCTAGAAAGTGAGTCTAAAACGTACTTCACAGGATTGCTGAAAGGAAAAATTGAAATAAAATGTGTGAAAGAATTTTGTACATAGAAAAGTTTTAAACATGTAAGTTCAAATAGCGAATGCACATTGACCCAATAGTTACGTATAAAATGAAACCTAAACAGTCTTCACTTTCACTAAGTGGTACCCAGAACCAGCATGAGATTGACTGGTTAATACCTCTGAATTCTTGGTTCGCAAGGTAAAATGTAAAGCCTATATTGTGAATTTCATATTTTGGTTTTTACTTCCCACATAAACTCTGCACCATGTCTCAAGTTCTCTTAAATAAATTATGACTTGGTATTGCATCTGTCTTGGTATACTCTATTTGCTCACTTTATAGAAAGTTTAGCACAAAATAACATTGCTTTTGCAATGAGATCTAAAAGGGCTAGTACTTTGGTGCCAATTCTATTTCATATTATTTTTTAACATAAAAATTCAGAAAAGAAACAAGAAAACATAAGACTGAACTTTACCTTCGATCTTAATTGACAGAAACCTCCTTTTTCCCAATAATAAAAAAGCTAGTTTTTTTTTTAAATTATTATTTCTTTTCAGCCATTTAAAAGCAAGTAAGAAGAATATATGAATATATGAAACGCAAGAGAATAAGTTTATCATGGCATATTTTGCCCCTATAAATGAGTTTTAGTCCAAAGATCTCAAGCATGTTTTGCAAATGTTGTATTGCCCCATAGGATTTTAGAGATTGATTAAATAGCTTAGACGGATAAACAAATCACAGTTGAGGAGGAGTTTGTCAGGTATATCAAGGATGATTTCTCAGCAGTCTCTGAGATCAGGACATATCCAAAATGGCTCAAATGTCACCTGCCCCGAAAGATTTATCTGATCTCTGTAAATAGTACTAAGCACTTTTTTCTCTCTTCCTAAATTCATATGAATACAAAATCCCCCACCTTGCTAAGACCATTTATTAAATATTTCCTCTTCCTCACTAAGCTAAGAATTCTTGGAAGGCAGAAAATTTATATCTTTAGATTGAATGGTTATTGAATGACTAGAGTTTTCATTATATACATTAATTTTATTATGCTACTATATATAACTGTCCTTGGAGCCTATGCAGTGGTCTCTCACTACACTATTCACCCCCAAAAGATTTCATTTTTTGAGGTCTTATATATGTGTGTGTATTTTTTTCTTTATTATTTCTGATGTCACATTTATGTATACCCATAGCAACATTTATTATCTTTATGTCTAGTGTGATGTGCACGTGGAAACCACATAGCTACCACCCAGATTAAAATAAGACTGTGCAGGATCTGCCTGAGCATCTGCCTGATTATGACTCTTGGGGATGAACTTTTCACATCTACCTGGGCTTCTCTGTGACTTTCCTTTCCAGTGATTTTTGGCACGGTTCAGATTGTAGTCATTCAATCTTTCATGGAATATCTACTGTGTTTAGACTTATTTAGGTGAGAAAGTTGAGCCTCAGAAAGACTTAAGTAAATTCCCCAGGCTTATACAACTAATTATTGGAAAAACAGAGACCAAACCCAGCTTTTCCTGACTCCCAACCCAGTGTTCTTCTCATAACTGTTCCAGGGTGAAAGGGGCCTTTGTGTGTTAGTATTTATCAGACATTGTACTTGGATATATATCTTTTTAAAAAAGCTATCTTTTATCCTTTCAAACATTTTATGTTGGAATTTCTAGACCTTGCACATGGGTAATATGCTTGTCCTAACACTAACGCTAAGGGGTAGTTTCTCAAATTGTCAAAAGAAATGTACACTCACACACTCACAAATGAGTAAATATTGAGCAAGGTATCTATTAAAATATCTCGAAGTTATTTTTAAATACCTCAAGGATTTAGGCCTTGAAACTAACTAGTACAATCTGAAATAGAAGCTGCCTAAAGGCTTTGTCATCTATTTGAAGACCACAATATATAAATTCATTCAATCAACAAGTAATTCTGGGGGCCATTTATGTGCTAGTGTAAGTCCTGAGGCCAAATAGTGAAAAAGACAACTGAGTCTGTATTCTCGTGGGCTGTATGGATTTGTGCTTTAGCCACAGCTGCTATCACTCTAATCCTTGAATAAGCCAAGGTCTTCCCTACACTAAGTCTTCACTAGTCATGCTTTTTCCCTCCCCCTGAAATGTTCTGACATACCACCTTCTCAAGCCTACCAGCAAAATCTCTTTTTACCTGGCTAGCTTCTATATACCCCTCGATTCTCAACCTAACTGCCATCTCCTCTCAAGTTCTATGTTCTTTTTCTCATCAGTTATATATTTGTTTGTGTGTTTATTTGTTTAAAGCTGTCACTCCACTGAGATGTAAACTCTTGTAGAGCAAGTGTCTTACATGTTTTGCTTACCAATTTATACCCAGCACCTAGCATAGCGCCTGGCATATGAGTAGTCCTCCTGGTTTTATTCTTGTTCCCTTTATTTATCAAGATGCTGAGCCAGCACTATCAAGACTATGGATCCCTTCCTAAAGATAGAAATCAGAAAAACAAATGAGGGAAAACACAAAATAAAGAAAATTTGTGAGAAACCCATAGATTGATGGGATAATTTTGTGCTATTATGACTTTAAGAGGCCCTGGTTGCACAGTGGTCAAGTGCCTGGCTGCTAACAGAAAGGTCATTGATTTGAACCCACAATTGGCTCTGCAGGAAAAAAGAACAAGCTGCTCCCATAAAGATTATACCCTTGGAAACCCTATGGGGGCAATTCTGCTCTGTCCTATAAGGTCACTATGAGTCAGAACCCACTTGATAATAATGGGTTTGTTTTTGTTTTTGTTTTAATGGTTATAGTTTGGGGCAGGAGGCAGGGAGGACAGTTGCAGGAGTTTAAATTGAAAAAAAAAACTGTTATAGCTCTTGTTTTACATATCCCCGAAATTTCTTTGGATGGAACAATTCATTGCCTAACATGCAGAGACTCAGATCTTTTGCCTTGGTGTTTTCACAAGTAAATCAAGACAGTGCAAAATTTTTTTGCCTTTGAGGAGATGGGAAAAAATAAAAAGGTATATTTGCTAGAAGTGAAGGATGATGGACAACCAATATTTACTGAGCATATTTTCTGTGCCAAATTACAAAATGTGATACTTTTATTATCTTGTTCAATACCTTATCTTGTTCTTTCCCAGGAGGGAAAAACAAGAGAATTACCATTTTAGAGATTAGTACAGTGAGGCTCAGAAAATAAATCACCATATTTTTACACAAATAATGGGCGCCTTCTACTTGCTGATGTAAAAAAATTAGCATAGCATGCTTACAAAAATACCTCAGTGGAGGGAGGGCTTGGTTGACAAACAAACATAGAAGGTATGCATTATTCTCATAAAATACAGTATTCATATCACAGTGCTATAAGAATATAAACGGGATATAAACTTATATCTAATTCCAAAGTACATGCGTTTTCTACTACATCAAAATTTAGTTAAGTTATCTATAAGTCGCAGTACAAAGTAAAACCAAAGATTAGATGGTATTCTAAAAGTTAGATATTCTAGGCAAATATCATAAGCAAAAGCTTTGTCTCAGACTTTTTTTTTTTTTTTTTAAATTTGGCACTAGTCATGGAAATTGCATCATTAACAGACATCACTGACCGGATCACCAAAGGCAAAAAATACAGGTGATAGAGCCAGTTATTCTTATAACTTAGACCTAACATACACTCAGGCTTGAATTACACTTAGAAGGTAATTATTCATATGTGGGAAACTGATATATTTTAATCAGAGCACCTTGTGTTTTTGTATAAGATTCTAGCTGTTTGTTCTACTGTTTTTTCATATCACCTAGCAAAAGCTACGCATCACCCAAAACATGGTTGGAAACTATTCTTATCCATTTGACTTATGGTTTTAATAGAAATACAAATTAAAATATGCACAAAATTTAAGAAGAAAAAAAACAAGGTTTCTTAAAATATAAAACTTCTTAGTTTACCAAGGCTAACATGTTTCTACCACTTGTCTGTCAGTTTGTCCTGTGGTGGCTTGCATGTTGCTGTGGTGCTGGAAGCTATGCCAATGGTATTTTAAATACCAGCAGGGTCACCCATGGTGGACAAGTTTCAGTGGAGCTTCCAGACTAAGACTAAGAAGAAGGACCTGGAAATCTACTTCTGACGGAACTGAACAGTGAAAACTCCATGAATAGTAGCAGAACATTGTCTGATATAGTGCTGGAAGATGAGCCCCTCAGGTTGGAAAGCACTCAAAATACGACTGGGAAGAGCTGCCTCCTCAAAATAGAATTGACTTTGATGACATGGATGGAGTAAAGCTTTCCAGGCTTTCATTTGCTGATGTAACATGCCTCAAAAGGAGAAGAAAAGGCTGCAAACATCAATTAATAATCAGAATGTGGAATGTACAAAGTATGAATCCAGGAGAATTAGAAGTCATCAAAAATGAAACAGAAGGCATAAAGATCAATATCCTAGGCATTAGTGAGCTGAAATGGACTCGTATTGGTCATTTTGAATTGGACAATCATATGGTCTACTATGCAGGGAACGATAAATTGAAAAGGAATGGCCTCACATTCATCGTCAAATAGAACATTTCAAGATCTATCCTAAAGTACAAAGCTGTCAGTGATAGGATAATATCCATACACCAACACCACTTAATACTACTATTATTCAAATTCATGCACCAAGCACTAAGGCCAAATATAAAGAGATGATGATTTTTAGCAACTTCTGCATTGTGAAATTGATCAAACATGCAATAAAGATGCATTGATAATTACTGTTCATTGGAATGCAAAAGTTGGAAATAAAGAAAAAGGATCAGTAGTTAGAAAATATGGCCTGGGTGATAGAAATGATGCCAGAGATCACATGACAGAATTTTGAAAGACCAACGACTTCTTCATTGCAAATACCTTTTTTCAACTACACATGTGGAAATTGCCAGATGGAATACACAGGAACAAAATAGACTACATCTGTAGAAAGAGACGATGAAAAAGTTCAGTATCATCAGTCAAAACAAGGCCAGGGGTCAGCTGTGGAACAGACCATGAACTGCTCATATGCAAGTTCAAGTTGAAGCTGAAGAAAATTAGAGCAAGTCCACAAGAGCCAAAATATAGCCTTGAGTATATCCCACATAAATTCAGAGACCATCTCAAGAATAGATTTGACACATTGGACCTAATGACTGAAAACCAGATGAGTTGTGGAATGACATCAAGGATATTATAATGAAAAAAGCAAAAGGCCATTAAAAAGACACAACCAAAAAGACCAAAATCTCTGGCAAAAGGCCATTAAAAAGACACAACCGAAAAGACCAAAATCTCTGAAACTTGCTCTTGAACATGGAGTAGCTAAAGTGAAAGGAAATGATGAAGTAAAAGAGCTGAACAGAATATTTTAAAGGGTGCTCGAGAAGACAAGCAAAGTATTATACTGAAATATGCAAAGATCTGAAGTTAGAAAATACAAATGGAAGAATACGCTCAGCATTTCTTAAGCTGAAAGAACTGAAGAAAAAATTCAAGCTTCGAGTTGCATTCCAAAGAAAAGTGATCAAACAGAATGCAGAAATTATAAAACAATATCATTAATATCATACACAAGTAAAATTTTGTTGAAGATAATTCGAAAGCAGTACATCCACAGGCAACTACCAGAGGTTCAAGCCTGGTTCAGAAGAGGACTTTGAATTAGGGATATTATTGCTGATGTCAGATGGATCTTGGCTGAAAGCAGAGGATACCAGAAAGATATTTACCTGTGTTTTATTGACTATGCAAAGACATTCAACTGTATAGATCATAACAAATTATGGATGACATTGCAAAGAACAGGAATTCCAAAACACTTAATTGTGCTCATGAGGAACCTGTACATACACCAAGAGGCAGTCTTTTGAACAGAACAAGGGGATACTGAGTGGTTTAAAGTTAGGAAAAGTGTGTGTCAGGGTTGTATCCCTTCACCATACTTATTCAATCTATATGCTGAGAAAATAATCTGAGAAGCTGGACTATATGAAAAAGAATGGGGCATCAGGATTGGAGGAAGACTCATTAACCACCCATGATATGCAGATGATACAACCTTGATTGCTAAAAGTGAAGAGAACCTGAAGCATTTACTGATGAAGATCAAACACTACAGCCTTCAGTATGGATTGCACCTCAACATAAAGAAAACAACTGGACCAATAAGAAACATCATGAGAAACAGAGAAAAGATCGAAGTTGTCAAGGATTTCCTTTTACTTGGATCCACAATAAACACCCATGGAAGCAGCAGTCAAGAAATCAAAGGACTTATTTAATTGGTCAAATCTGCTGCAAAAGACCTCATTAAAGTGTTAACAAAAGCAAAGAAACCACTTTTACGGACTAAGGTACATCTGATCCAAACCATGGTATTTTCAAATGGCTTCATATGTGTGTGAAAGCTGGACAATGAATAAGGAAGACTGAAGAAGAATTGATGCATTTTAATTATGGAGTTGGCAAAGAATATTGAATGTACCATGGACTGCCAGAAGAAAGAACAAATCTGTCTTGGAGGAAGTACAACCAGAATTCTCCTTAGAAGTGAGAATGGTGAGATTTTATCTTAAGTACTTTGGATATGTTGTCTGAAGAGACTAGTCCCTGGATAAGAACATCATGCTTGGTAAAGTAGTTGTTGTTCATGCTCTCAAGTCGGTTCCCACTCATAGCAATCCTATGCACAACAGAACGAAACACTGCTGCATCTTGTGTCATCCTCACAGTAGTTATTATGTTTGAGCCCTGGTAAAGCAGAGGGTCAGTGAAAAACAGTAAGACCCGAGGGAGGCGTGGTCAACATGGCGAAGTAGTTAGACGCTTCCTATATCCCTCTTACAACACAGACCTGGTAAAACAAGTGATTTGATTCTATGTGAACATCTGGCAGCCCTGAACAAGGCAAGGTTAAGAAATCCATCTGAGTGATACCGGAGGGGAAGACTGTTTGGAAGAGGTGAGGAGGGCTAGAGCCATGGTGGTGAAACTGCAGAGCCACAGCCACGCTGGTCTGCGGTGAAGCAGGCAAACTGTTGTGCTGTGCACGTGCTCAGGAAGCAGTTTCCACATCAAGAGAGACCTGGCAGCAGAGATTCTGCTTGGACACTCTGAACCAGTGAAGAGCAGCTCCCAAGAGGCTAGGATAAGTACATGTGTGCACCTTTCGTTGGGATTAAAAAAAAAAAAAAAAAGCCCATTTGGGAAAAACTTCTCTCCCTTTTACCTCCACCCTCCACACTGTGCACCAGATTTGGGAAAAAACTCTCCCTTTTACCTCCTCCTTCTGTGCTCTGCAACAGGAGTCTGCTGGGCTGGAAGTAGATCCCAAAAGGTGCCCTGACCCATCTTCCTGGCCTTGGAGAGGGAACAAATAAGCTGCTGGCTCCCGTAGGCCAGGAACACAGGGTCAGTACAGCTCCTTTGCTGGCCACAGCTATCAGGGGTCTGCAGACTCTCAGTGCCTTACACCCCTGTATAAACTTGTGGGGACCCATCTCAACAGGGTTAGCCCTCATATCACAGTACAACAGGGCAAACATCTGAAGTTTAACTTCAACTGCTTCAGCTGTGAACGGGCAGATTTGTGACCCTTGAAACAGCCCTGCCCCTTAAGTAGGCACTTCTACTGATCTGCAGCAGGGTCTTGAGGACTGGTGGTAACACCTGAAGTCCCTATTCACCTGCTACAGGAGTTCAAGAAAAAGTGGTGCCTCGAGTCTTTACAGCCAACAGAGTGGGGTGCTCTTAGTCTGGCTGCAAAACTCACCTACCTACTCACCCTAGAGAATAGGGACATGCTTTACTTTCACACTCTCAAAGGCAGCCGTCAGCCCCCTGCCTGGCTCAGCATGTGATCCCCTACCACAGCCAGAGTCCAGTGCCTGCACCAATCACCCATGCCTCTCTAGGACTGGGGGTGAGAGCCTGCATCACACACTTGTTGACCAACTGCCTGAACACCCAAGCTGAACCCATATACGAAAATTTAACGGACTCCTGTGTGCACATACTTAGTTACAAAACTAACTACCTGGTGACAGGACGTTAGAGATCCATAGGTGTCAAAAATCAAACTACTGCCCATGAGCAGCCTATTTGGGCATACCAAAACAAAACAAAGTAAGAAGCTAGGTCTCACTAAGCAAACACAAAATAAAATTATAATAAATTATTGATGGCTTGGAGACAACAGTCAATATCAAGTCACATAAAGAGGCAGTCCATGATGGCTTCAGCAAGCTCCCAAAATAAAGAATCAATAAATTCTCTGGAGGAAGAGAACTTCTTGGAATTACCAGAGGCAGAATACAAAAGATTAATATACAGAACTCTTCTAGAAATAAGAAAGGAAATTCAACAGATGCAGAAAGAGCCAGGGAACAGACAGACAAAGTAGTAGCGGAACTTAAAAAAGCTATTCAAGAACATAATGCCAAATTAAATAGGCTGCAAAAATCCATAGAGAGACAGCAATCAGAAATCCAGAAGATTAACAATAAAATTTCAGAATTAGACAACTCAATAGAAAGTCATAAGGAGCAGGATTGAGGCAGTAGAAGTTAGAATTAGTGACACTGAAGATAAAGCTCTTGACGCCAACTTATTTGAGGAAAAATCAGATAAAAGAATGAAGAAAGTCTAAGAGTCACGTGGGACTCTATCAAGAGAAATAACCTACGACTGATTAGAGTACCAGAACGCGGGGGGGATAACAGAAAATACAGAGAAAATTGTTGCACATTTATTGACAGAAAACTTCCCTGATATCATGAAAGATGAGAAGATATCTATCCAAGATGCTCATCGAACCCCACATAAGGTAGATCCCAAAAGAAAGTCACCAAGACAGATTAATAATCAAACTTATTAAAACCAAAGATAAAGAGAGAATTTTAAGAGCAGCTAGGGATAAAAGAAGAGTCATCTATAAAGGAGAGTCAATTAGAATAACCTCAGACTACTCAGCAGAAACCATACAGGCTAGAAGGCAATGGGATGTCATATTTAAAGCCCTGAAGGAAAATAACTGTCAGCCAAGAGCTATATATCCAGCAAAACTGTCTCTCAAATATGATGGCGAAATTAGGGCATTTCCAGATAAACAGAACTTCAGGGAATTTGCAAAAACAAAACCAAAATTACAAGAAATACTGAAGGGAGTCCTACAGTTAGATAATCAATAACACCAGCTAACAACACAAGACTAGAACACAGGATAGAGCAACCAGATATTGACTCAGATACGGATATCAAAAATACATCAAAGCTCAAACATTGAAAATAGGGAAACAGATATCAATATATAAAAAAAGGATAATATTAAAACAAAAAGACAGACTTAAAAAATAGAGACATTGATTTTCTATATGGAGGGGAAGTTAAGGTGATATAAAGTAATAAAAGACTGGTATAAACTTAGAAAAATAGGGTAAATATTAAGGTAACCACAAAGGAATCTAACAATCCTACAAATCAAAATAAAAAAGTAGAAAAACATAAAGACCCAGCAAACACAAAATCTACAACAAAGAAAAAGATGAAAAAAAATACATAAAGAAAAACAACTCAGCACAGAAAATTGTGGAGAACAAAGAAACTGTGAACAACACACAAAAAGAGATATCAGGATGACAGCACTAAACTCATACCTATCAATAATTATGCTGAATGTAAACGGACTTAATGCACCAATAAAGAGACAGAGAGTGGCAGATTGGATAAAAAAGCATGATCCATCTATATGCTGCCTACAAGACATGCACCTTAGTCTTAAAGACACAAACAGGCTAAAACTCAAAGGACGGAAAAAAATATATCAAGCAAACAACACTCAAAAAAGAGCAGGAGTGGCAATATTAATCTCTGACAAAACAGACTTTAAAGTAAAATCCACCACAAAGGATAAGGAAGGGAACTGTACAATGATTAAAGGGTCAATACACCAGGAGGACATAACTATAATAAATATTTACACACCCAACAACAGGGCTCCAAAATACATAAAACAAACTCTAACAGCTATGAAGAGAGAGATAGACAGCTCCACAATAGTAGTAGGAGACTTCAACATGCCACTTTTGGTGAAGGACAGAACATCCAGAAAGAAGCTCAACAAAGACACAGTAGAGCTAAATGCTACAATCAACCAACTTGATATCATAGACATATACTGAACTCTGCACCCAACAGCAGCCAACTATACTTTCTTTGCCAACACACATGGAACAGTCTCCAGAATAGATCACATATTAGAACATAAAGCAAGCCTTAACAAAATCCAAAACATCACAATACTACAAAGCATCTTTTCTGACCATAAAGCCATAAGAGTGGAAATTAACAACACAAAAAGCAAGGAAAAAAAATCAAACACATGGGAAGTGAACAACACCTTGCTCAAAAACTACTGGGTTATAGAAGAAATTAAGGATGGAATAAAGAAATTCGTAGAATCAAACGAGAGTGAAAGCACATCCTACCAGAACCTTTGGGACACAGCAAAAGCAGTGCTCAGAGGTCAGTTTATAGCAATAAATGCACACATCCAAAAAACGAAAGGCTCATAATCAAAGCATTAACCCTACAACTGGAACAAGTAGAAAGAGAGCAGCAAAGCCTACAGGTGCCAGAAGGAAGGAAATAATAAGAATTAGAGCAGCATTAAATGAAATAGAGAATAGAAAAACAATTGAAAGAGTTAACAAGTCCAAAAGCTGGTTCTTTGAAAAATCAACAAAATTGATAAACCATTGGCCGAACTGACTTAAAGAAAAACTGGAGAGGAAGCAGACAACCCGTATAAGAAATGAGATGGGTGATATCACAACATACCCAACTTAAATTAAAAGAATCATAACAGAATACTATGAAAAAGTGTACTCTGACAAATTTGAAAACCTTGAGGAAATGGACAAACTTCTGGAAACTCACTACCTACCTAAATTAACACAAACAGAGGTAGAACAACTAAATAAACCCATAACAAAAGAAGAGATTGAAAAGGTGATTAAAAAACTGCCAACAAAAAAAGCCCTGGCCCAGATGGCTTCACTGGAGAATTCTACCAGACTTTCAGAGAAGAGATAACACCACTTCTACTAAAGGTATTTCAGAGCAAAGAAAAGGATGGAATACTCCAAAACTCATTCTATGAAGCCAGCATAACCCTGATACCAAAACCAGGTAAAGACACCACCAAAATAGAAAATTACAGACCGATATCCCTCATGAACATTGACACAAAAATCCTCAACCAAAGTTTAGCCGATAGAATTCAGCAATATATCAAAAAAATAATTCACCATGACCAAGTGGGATTTATACCAGATATTCAGGGATAGTTCAACATTAGCGAAACAATGTAATCCTTCACATAAATAAAACAAAAGCCAAGAACCACAAGATCTTATCAATCGATTCAGCAAAGGCATTCGACCAAGTCCAACACTGATCCATGGGAAAAACTCTCAAAAAAATAGGAATAGAAGGGAAATTCCTCAATATAATTAAGAGCATTTATACAAAACCAATAGCCAACATCATCCTGAATGGAGAGACTTTGAAAGCATTCCCTTTGAGAACAGGAACCAGACATGAATGCCCTTTATCACCACTATTATTCAACATTGTGCTGGAGGTTCTAGCCAGAGCAGTTAGGCTAGAAAAAGAAATAAAGGGCATCCAAATAGGTAGGGAAGAAGTCAAAGAATCTCTATTCACAGATGATATGATCTTATACACAGAAAACCCCAAGGAATCCAGAAGAAAACTACTGGAACTAATAGAAGACTTCAGCAAAGTTTCAGGACACAAGATAAACATACAAAAATCAATTGGATTCCTTTATACCAACAAAGAGAACCTTGAAGAGGAAATCACCAAATCAATACCATTTATAATAGCCCCCAAGAAGATAAAACACTTAGGAGTAAATCTAACCAGAGATGTAAAAGATCTTTACATAGAAAATGACAAGACACTACTGCAAGAAACTAAAAGAGACCTGCGTAAGTGGAAATATATACCTTGCTCATGGATAGGTAGACTTAACATAGTGAAAATGTCAATTATACCCAAAGCAATCTGTAGATACAATGCAATCCCAATCCAAATTCCAGCAGCATTTTTTAATGAGATAGAGAAACAAATCACCAACTTCATATGGAAAGGGAAGAGGCCCTGAATAAATAAAGCACTACTCAAGAAGAAGAACAAAGTGGGAGACCTTACACTACCTGATTTTAGGACCAACTATACTCCCATGGTAGTCAAGACAGTCTGGTACTGGTACAATAACAAATACATAGACCAATGGAACAGATTTGAGAATCCAGATATATAAGCTCATCCACCTATGAGCAGCTAATATTTGACAAAGGCCCAAAGTCCATTAATTGGGGAAAAGACAGTCTCTTTAACAAATGGTGCTGGCATAATTGGATATCTATATACAAAAAACTGAAACAAGACCCATATCTCACACCATGTACAAAAACTAACTCAAAATGGATCAAAGACTTAAACATAAAATCAAAAATGATAAAGATCATGGAAGAAAAAATAGGGACAGCGCTAGGAGCCCTAATACACGGCATAAACACAATACAAACCAGAAGTAACAATGCACAAGCACCCGAAGAGAGACTAGATAAATGGGAGCTCCTAAAAATCAAACACTTATGCTCATCCAAAGACTTCACCAAAAGAGTGAAAAGACAACCTACAGACTAAGAAAAAATTTTGGCTACAACAAATCCGATCAGCATTTAATCTCTAAAATCTACAAGATACCCCAAAACCTCCACAGCAAAAAGACAAATAACCCAGTTAAAAAGTGGGCAAAGGATATGAACAGGCACTTCACCAAAGAAGATAATCAGACAGCTAACAGACACATGAAGAAATGCTCACAATCATTAGCCATTAGAGAAATGCAGATCAAAACTACAATGAGATATCATCTCACCCCAACAAGGCTAGCATTAATCCAAAAAACACAAAATAGCAAATGCTGGAGAGGTTGTGGAGAGCCTGGAACACTTATACACTGTTGGTGGGAATGTAAAATGGTGCAACCACTTTGGAAATTGATTTGGCGCTTCCTTAAAAATCTAGAAATAGAAGTACCATACAATCCAGCTATCCCGCTCCTTGGAATATATCCTAGAGAAACAACAGCAGTCACACGAATAAATATATGCACACCCATGTTCATCGCAGCACTGTTCACAATAACCAAAAGATGGAAGCAACCTAAGTGCCCATCAACGGACGAATGGATAAACAAACTATTGTATATCCACACAATGGAGTATTATGCAACGATAAAGAACAATGATGAAGCTGTGAAACATCGTATAACTTGGTGGAAGCTAGAATTTATTATGCTGAGTGAATTTAGTCAGGCACAGAGGGACAAATACTGTATGAGACTACTATTATAAGAACTCAAGAAAAGGTTTAAACACAGAAGAAAACATTCTTTGATGGTTACAGGGGTGGGGAGGGAGGGTGAAGGTTATTCACTAACTAGATAGTAGATAAGAATAATCTTAGGTAAAGGGAAGGACAGCACACACTAGAGGGGAAGCCAGCACAACTGGACTAAACCAAAGCTAAGAAGTTTCCTCAATACAATCAAATACTTTGAGAGACAGAGTAGCAGGGATGCGGGGTCTGGGGACCATGCTTTCAGGGGACATCTATGTCAATTGGCATAACAAACCTTATTAAGAAAATGTTCTGCATCCTACTTTGGTGAGTGGCTTCTGGGGTCTTAAAAGCTTGCAAGCAGCCACCTAAGATGCATCAATTGGTCCCAACCACTTGGAGTAAAGGAGAACGAAGAACACCAAAGACACAAGGAAAGTATTGGCCCAAGAGACAGAATGGGCCACATAAACCAGAGACATCATCAGCCTGAGACCAGAAGAACTAGATGGTGCCTGGCTACCATCAATGAACGTCCTGACAGGGAACACAACAGCGGGTTCCTGATGGAGCAGTAGAACGATGGGATGCAGAACTCAAATTCTAGTAAGAAGACCAGACTTAATGTTCTGACTAAGACGGGAAGCGCATGGGAAAGCATGGCCCCTGGTCTCTCCATCACCCCAGAACTAAAACAATTCCGGAGGCCAACTCTTCAGACAGGGATTGGACTGGACTGTGGGACTTAAAGTGATACTTGTGAAGAATGTGCCTCTTAGACAAGTAGATACAAGAGACCAAAGGGGCAGCTTCTATCCAGAGGTGAGATGGAAAGGCAGAGACAGTTAGGAGCTGGTTGAATGTTCATGGGGAAATCAGGGGCGGAGGGGAGGAGTGTGCTGTCACTGAATGGGGTGAGCGGTTAGGGTCTCATAACAATTTATGTAAAAAAAAAAATTCTGTACGGGAGACTAACTTGAAGTGTAAACTTCATTTAATTACTACAATAAAAAAACAATAAAGAAGTTAAAAAACAAAGAGTAAGAACCTCTAAGCGATTAATTGACACAGTGGTTGCAAAAATGGGCTCAAACATAGCTATGACTGTGAGGATGATACAGGACTGGGTACTGTTCCTTTCTGTTTTACATAGGGTGGCTATGAGTTGGAACTGACTGGACGGCACCTAACAACAACAAAAGGTGACAACATTTGCAAAGCAGGAATTCCTTGAACAACATTTAAAATAATGGTCATGCTGATTTGATATAAGAAGTTCACACATCAATTTGCTAGAAATTCTGATGCCTTCTTCCCTTTCTTACTTTTCCTTCTTCAGTCTCCCATTCTCCCAGAATATCATTGCATATAACATAATGTGTTTCAACTACTGAACCATGGTGATTTGATTTGGTCTCTAGCAGTTGAGCAATCATCCTTGTTATGGTCCTGTCATTTCAAATGTCTAGAGTTGACTAACAAATCCAGTTTTTATTTCAGGCTAAAAACAAAACAGCGAAATTGGTGCTCTTCATTGCACCATTTTAAGGTATTTAGCCACTTAGTCATTTTTAAAAGAAAAATCTTTTTGCGATTGTTAAGGCTAACATTCAGCTGAATTCATTGCCACCATTTTAAGTGATGGTAAGTCACTTGATCCTGACTCAAAATGCCCAATTAATTTCAATAACAATTCAGAGTATGCATTTAATACCAGAATCAAGGATGATAGATTGTGTCCTCATTTCACAGAATTTTCTCCTGTTATCCAAAGGAATCATTTCCCCCAGAGAGAACCACCTAGATAGACTGAAACAATTGTTGTAAAGTGTCGCTTTGCATCAACTTCATTTTTAACTACTAATCAGAGAAACCTAATTAGATGTGCTATTTTCTTATTCCTCAGTTTTTGAAAGTAAAGATCTAAAAAGAATTCTCTCTTACTTTTTCCAATTATTAAGTCTGGTGTTAGTGCAGATAAAAAAATTGGATGTTGATTTCTCTGACATTTCAAACTAAATTTTTTAGGTTAAAAAAAAATATTAGAAACTTAGTTATTTGTAATAAAATTATGTTAGCTCTACTTGACGAGATTGCTTTAGAACTAAAGCTTTGAAACCTGTCACAGGTCTTAAAAATAAAATTGCTTGAGTAGCTGAAGAGAACTGTATTAAAATGCAAATTTCCAGCTGTTAATATTTCTTCAAAAACCAATAATCCCTTAAGGCCACCAATATGTCACAATACTTAATGGAAAAATAACCCTTAGGCAGAATGGCCTAAGTTGACTTTTGATTAAACTTAAAGTATTATATGGCAAAAAATTTAAAATAAAAAACAGAACATAAATATAAGACTCAAAATGTTAATCAGTATGCAACCAGGTGTAAGGGAGGAAGAGATACATCTTATATTATTAATTTGGGAGTAATCCACCCTGCTTGAAAATTATCTCACTAATAATTGGTAATATAAAGTATATATCTCTTCCAACGCAACCCAATAATTACATATTTGTGTTTGTCTTTGTGAATGAAAGACAGCTCCATTTTGAAACTGATAAGGGGAGTTTTTTGGCAATAAATACTCACTGGGAAAAAATTAACAAAAACTAGACATAAGCATTCACATGCTATAACATTTCAATACGATTTACAGAGGTAATAGAATGCTGAAAATGGAATTTTATGAAGAGTTTTATTGGGTATCTCTGTAAAGAAATATAGGATCTTCAAGAAATTAAGTCTTCTTTTTTTCCTTATATTTTAATGAAAATTTTCAAACATACAGAATAGTTGGAATACTTGTATAGTGCACACCCAAATACTATGTAGTTAGATTCTACAAAAAACATTTTTTTATACTTGTTTTTATGCTCACTTCTGTAAGAAGCATCTGTACATTCTAAGGATGATTCTTCTTCCAGACTGGTTGGTCCCAAAGTGGTACAGGTATAGTCTATTCACCAGCTAATGAACGAAGTGATTAAAGATTAAAAGACTGTCTTTGGTATAAAATTTTCTAAAATTTACATTTTAAGTAGTTACATTAGAACAGTATCTGGGTTAAGGTAATTCACTTAAATCTGAAGTCCAAACTTTTCTAAAAATCTATTAAAAGTAAGAACCCAGATGACATAATCCTAGAGATGGAGCACATTCTTCAAACATCACTTGATTTTTTCGCATTCTAAACCAGACCAAAGATTTTATTTATTTATTTATTTTATATCTTTGGTTGAGAAATTTAGTCCAATTCACTGATGTTCAATCCAACATAGGTAAATCATTTGAAAATATATCCTGCCTTCCAAGGAGCTTTCTGTCATATCAAAACAAAACAAAAAAAACCCTTTGCCATTGAGTATATTCAGAGTCATAGCAATCCTATAGGCCAGAGTAGAACTGCCCCATAGGGTTTCCAAGGAGCAACTGGTGGATTCAACTGCTGACCTTCTGGTTACCAGCTGAGCTCTTAACCATTATATCACCAGGGCTCCAAAACAAACACCAGGGTAATTAATTAAAGAACTGCATTTGAGTTATCTTCCCTATTCACTCCACCATTCACACTATCCACACCACCTCCCCAACCACGCACGTTTCCCAAGCTGCTGTTATTTTTGCCCCAAAGTATTAAATGCTCTAATGACTAATGGCAACAAAGAAAACAAGTTATCATTTTTAAGAATGTATACTTGTGTGTGGAGCCCTGGTAGTGCAGTGGTTAAGCACTAGGCCGCTAACAAAAAGGTCGGTGGTTCCAACCCACCAGTAGTTCCATGGGAGAAAGATTTGGCAGTCTGCTTCTGTAAAGATCTACACTCTTGGAAACCCTATGGGGCAATCCTACTCTGTCCTATAGGGTCGCTATGAGTTGGAATAGACTCAAAGGCAGTGGGTTTGGTTTTCAGTATAGTTTACCGAAATTATTTGGGGAAAAATAAGTATCAAATAAAATAATTTACTTTGGAATAATTCTCAATTCCCAAGATGAAAAGCTTGTGAATAATAGCTGTGCTTTCTCGCTCCTTCCCAACATGAAAATGCTATTGATTTTTTAATGAAACAAAATAAAATAAATACCTGTGTATAAAATCAGATCATAAAAAGCACTATATAAAATATTTTCTTAGGTAAATATATTCTAATTAATAAAGCTCTATGATCTGTTCTCTGCTCCCATACCACTATGGATAGTACCATGAAGTCAGAAGAATTATAACAGCTGTCCAAAAATTCCACATCTCTGACCATGAACTCCTGTCACAACTTTCAGCAAATTTGATAGAGCAGTTCTAACAGTTGATTTCTTCCCAATCAATGTCTACTAAATATATTGATGAAACATTTTTCCCATTTCTGATTCATTTCAAGAACATAAAGAAATCCTGGAACAATATTTCGAAAAGCAATAGTTCACTTTTCATGGGTTTGGAGTGTGCCTTTCATTTTATAGGCTGGCAACAAGATCCCCAGTTTACTATACAGTTAGGTGCTATCTACAAAAGATGCATTTTATATACAAAGACAAAGATAGGTTGAAAGTAAAATGCTGAAAAAAGTTATACCATGCAAATCGTAACCATAAGAAAACTGATATGTCTAAATTATTATCAAAGTAGATATCAAGACAAAGAATGTTACATAAGTGGGAAATTGCATAATGTTAAAAGGAACAGTTCACCAAGAAAACATAAGCATCCTAAACATGCAGCATTTAATAATAAAACATCAAAATTAATGAAGCAAAAATTGAGATAGCACACTACCAAACAATTGAAAAAAATATATATTTTCAACGCAAATGAAACATTCACCAAGGTAGAACACACGTTGTTCCATAAAACAAGACTCAAAATTTTTCAAGAGATAGATACCTTAACCAAATATATCCTCTGACAACAAAGTAACTATATTAAAAATCATTAAAAATTACATATCCAGAAAATCCCAAAAAGTTTGGAAATTTAAAATTATACTATAACACATGGGCAGATACCCTTTCTTTCAATCTGGGTAAACTTGCGACTGCTTTGACCAATAGAATGTGGCTGAAGTGATACTGTTACTTCTGAGACTGGGTCAAAATAAGTCATGCAGCTTCTGCCTCAGTCACTGAAATGCAGATTCTAGGAGTACTGAGCAACCATCTAAGAAGTCCAACTACTTTGTGACTGCCATACTATAAGAAAGCCAAAGCCACATGGAGAGGTCACATGTAGAAACTCCAGTTACAGTTCCAGCTGAGTCCATTCTATGACACATCCCAAACCTGGTGCCAAATCTCCATACGATTATAACTCCAGTTATTCAAGTTACCCCAGATATTTTTTTCATCCTACCAGAGGTCCCAAATATCTTGGAAAAGAACAAATCATCACCTCTATCGTTCTTGTTAGATGCCCTTGAGTCAGTTCCAACTCATAGCAACCCTATGTACAACAGAAAGAAATGTTGCCTGGTCCTGCGCCGTCCTCACAATCCTTACTATGGTTTAGCCCATTGTTGCAGCCACTCTGTCAATCTATCTCATTGAGGGTCTTCCTCTTTTCTGCTGACCCTCTACTTTACCAAGAATGATGTCCTTCTCCGGGGACTGATCCTTCCTGATAACATGTCCAAGCATGTGAGATGTAGTCTCACCATCTTTGCTCTAAGGAGCGTTCTGGCTGTACTTCTTCCAAGACAGATTTGTTTTTTCTTCTGGCAGTCCATGGTACATTCAATATTCTTTGCCAACCCCATGATTCAAATGCATTAATTCTTCTTCGGTTTTCCTTATTCATTGTCTAGCTTTCACATGCATATGAGATGATTTGAAAATACTATGGTTTGGCTCAGGCATACCTTAGTCCCCCAAAGTGATATCTTTGCTTTTTAATACTTTAAAGAGGTCTTTTGCAGCAGATTTGCCCAATGCAATGCGTTGTTTGATTTCTTTACTGATGCTTTCATGGGCATTGGTTGTGGATCCAAGTAAAATGAAATCCTTGACAATTTCAATATTTTCTCCATTTCTCATGATGTTACTTATTGGTCCAATTGTGAGGAGTTTTGTTTTCTTTATGTTGAGGTGCAATCCACACTGAAGGCTGTAGTGTTTGATCTTCATCAGTAAGTGCCTCAAGTCCTCTTCACTTTCAACAAGCAAGGTTGTATAATCTGCATATCGCAACCAGTTAATGAGTCTTCCTCCAAACCTGATGCCTCGTTATTCTTCATATAGTCCAGTTTCTCATACTATTTCCTCAGCATACAGACTTAATAAGTATGGTAAAAGGATACAACCCTGATGCATACTTTTCCTGATTTTAAACCACTCAGTGTCCCCTTGTTCTGTTGGAAGGACTGCCTCATGGTCTGTGTACAGGTTCAGCATGAACACAATTAACTACGTTGGAATTCCCATTTTTCTTAATGTCATCCATAATTTGTTATGATCCATGTCTTAGTCATCTAGTGCTGCTAAGTCAGAAATACCACAAGTGGATGGTTTTAATGAAGAGAAGTTTATTTCCTCATAGTCAAAGTAGGCTAAAAGTCCAAATTCAGGGCATCATCTCCAGGGGAAGGCTTTCTCTCTCTGTCGGCCTTCTCATCAGTGTTCCCCTGGACTAGGAGCTTCTCGGCACAGGGACCCGGGTCCAAAGGATGCGCTCTGCTCCTGGCACAGCTTTCTTGATGGTATGAGGTCCCCCATCTCACTGCTCACTTCTGTCTTTTATATCTCAAGAGATTGCCTCAGGACACAATCCAGTCTTGTAGATCCAGTCCTGCCTTACTAACACAATTGCCACCCATCCTACCTCATTAACATCATAGAGGCAGGTTTACAACATACAGGAAAATCACACAGTACCAGGAATCATGGCCTACCAAACTGGTACACACATTTTTTGGGGGACATAATTCAAACCATGACAATCAATAGTCGAATGTCTTTGCATAGTCAATATAACACAGGTAAATATCTTTCTGGTATTGTCTGCTTTTAGCCAAGATGCAACTGACATCAGCAATGATATCTCGTTCCACATCCTCTTCTGAAATTGGCTTGAATTTCTGGCAGATACCTGTTGCTGTACTGCTGCAACCATTTTTGAGTTATCGCCAGCAAAATTTTACTTGCACATGATATTAATGATTTTTTAAAAAATAATTTCAGCATTTTGTTGAAACTCCTTTCTTTGAAATGGGCACAAATATGGATCTCTTTCAGTCGGTTGGCCAGGTAGCTATCTTCCAAATTTCTTGGCATAGACAAGTAAGCGCTTCCAGCGTTGCATCCATTTGTTGAAACATCTCAACTGGTATTCTGTCAATTCCTGGGGTTGTTTTTCCCCAGTGCCTTCAGTGCAACTTGGACTTCTTCCTTCAGTACCACCAGTTCTTGATCACATGCTACCTCCTGAAATGTTTGAACGTCTACCAATTCTTTTTGGTATAGTGACTCTGCGTATTCCTTCCATCTTCTTTTGATGCTTCCTGCATCGTTCAATATTTTGTCCATAGAATCCTTCAGTATTGCAACTTGAGGCTTGAAGTTTCTCCTCAGTTCTTTCAGCTTGAGAAATGCTGAGTATGTTCTTTGCTTGGGTTTTCTAACCAGGTTTATGCACATTTCTTTATAATACTTTACTTTGTCTTCTCGAGCCACCCTTTGAAATCTTCTGTTTAACAGTTTTACTTTGTCATTTCTTCCATTCCCTTTAGCTGCTCTATGTTCAAGAGAAAGTTTCAGAGTTTCTTCTGACATCCATTTTGGACTTTTTTTTTCCTTTACTGTTTTTTTAATGGCCTTTTGCTTTCTTCCTGTATAATGTCCTTGATGTCATCCCATAGTGCATCTTGTCTTTGGTCATTTGCGTTCAGTGTGTCAAATCTATTCTTGAGATGGTCTATAAATTTAAGTAGGATATACTAGAGGTCATACTTTGGCTCTCATGGACTTGTTTTAATTTTCTTCAACTTCAACTTGAACTTGCATGTGAGTAGTTGATGGTCTGTTCCACAGTCGGCCCCTGGCCGTGTTCTGACTGAGTATAGTGAGTTTCTCCATTGTCTGTTTCCACAGATGTAGTCAATTTAATTCCTGTGTATTCCATCTGGCGAGGTCCACATGTATAGTCACCATTTATATTGTTGAAAAAAAGATATTTGTAATGAAAAACTTTTCAGTCATGTAAGATTCTATCATTTGATCCCTGGCATTATTTCTATCACCAACACCATATTTTTCAACTACTGATCCTTCTTCATTTCCAACTTTTGCATTCCAATGACCACTAATTATCAAAGTGTCTTGATTGTAGGTTTGATCAATTTCAGACTGCAGGAGTTGATAAAAATCTTCGATTTCTTTGTCTTAAGCATTAGCGGTTGGTGTGTAAATTTGAATAGTGGTATTAACTGGTCTTCCTTGCAGGCATATGGATATTATCCTATCACTGACAGGGTTGTACTTCAGAATAGATCCTGAAATGTTCTTTTTGACAATGAACGCGACTCCATTACTGTTCAGTTTGTCATTCCTGGCTTAGTAGACTTATGATTGTTGATTCAGAATGGCCAATACCAGTCTATTTCAGCTCACTAATGCCTAGAATATCGATATTTATGTGTTTCTTTTCATTTGTGATGATTTTCAATTTTCCTAGATTCATACTTCGTATATTACATGTTCCAATTATTAATGGATGTTTCCAACCGTTTCTTCTCAATTTGGGTCACCAGTATGCACTGTATGAATTCCTGTACCACAAAATCCACAATCATATAAATTGGTTTTTGTCTGACACCATTCAATTTTGGAATGCATTGTTACTCAGCAATAGATAACTGGGATATATACACACACAATCTTTATATATATAAAGATTTCCTGTTCCTAAAGACCAAGAAGATTGCTCTTTGATTACTCTAACACAAAGTTAAATTGCTAGTAACTTAAAAATTTCACATCCTGTCCAGATACGTACTCAATGTGACTGATATGTACTCAATGTTCTGAGCCTTAGCTTCACAAAGTTGATCTCTGTATTAGAAAAATTGATTTTACCATTTCTAGAGGTGATCTCTTTTTTTTTTTTTTTTTGGTCAGTGTTGCGCTAGTCTTCAGTTACTCACCACCACTCTGCATGAGTTCTGCATCACAAAATAATTTTAAACTTAGTTACACAATTTTCTAAGATAAATATATTAAAATAATTTTCATAAAACTTGGCAAAACAACATAATATCTCAGTTAACTACTTGTTATTTTTTTATTTTCAGTCTGAAGTAATTAGTTTTTATACTAATAAACAGCTAAGAGCTTTTTTTTTCACTTTGGGTAGTGTCAAAAAACAGCCCAATGATCTTCTAAATTCTTTAAGAAAGGATGAAAATCTTTCTTTACATCCACTAAATAAAGGGAGGATCAGAATCAATGAGCAATCTAATAATTTTTGTAGCTTATAGTCCTTTTACATGCATTTTTAATTCTTCAAAATTATTCTATAAGATAGGTAGAGCAAGTATTTTTATTGTCATTTTATAGGCGAGTAAGCTGAAGTTCAAAATGATTAAGTGTGGTTCCAAAGTGTCACAGCTGTTCACTAATTAAGGAAATACTCAAATGTCAGCCTCACTCAAACAACCTTGAGAATATATCTTATAGAAACTTCAATATCTTTTGCCAGATTTGTGTCATTGCTTTTTCTATTATTTTGTTTGTTTCTTTACTTGCATAAAACTGTCAAAGCTGTGTTATATAAAAAGATATAACCGGACTAATAAACATAAGATGTGATAGCATATGTCAAAATTTAAAAATAAAGAAGTACAGAAACTGAAGCTCAAGAAAGTTTTGTAATTTACTCCAGATACTACAGGTAATAACAGGTGAAGTTTAAGTTAATACACAGACCTTACTAAATCCAAAATTTTTCTCTTTGTCTTTCCCACATACTCTTCTGAGATATAACCTGTGATAGTTTTATGTGTCAACTTGTTTAGGTTGTCGTTCCCAGTTATCCAACCAAACACTAATCTAGGTGTTGCTGTGTAGGTATTTTGTAGATGTGATTAAAGTTCATAATTAGTTGTCTTTAAACAAGAGAGAGAATTCTAGATAACCTTGGTGAACCTAATTAAATCATTTGTAAGGACTTCAGAGCAGAGTTGATATTTCCCTGAAGCAGTAGAAATATGTCTGCGGACATCAGTTTCAAACCATTCCTGAGAGTCCCAACCTACTTTTTCTGATAGCCTGCCCTACATGATTTTGGACTTGCCCAGCCAGCCCCCAAAATCATGACCGCTAATTCCTGGCAATATATGTCGCCTACTGGTTCTGTTTCTCTGGTTGAACCCTGGATGATATGTACCCAATCTTCTGGGCCTTAACTTCATAAAGTTGAGCTCTGTATTAGAAAAACAATTATTTTACCAATCCAAGAGACTATCTTCTGTTTTGTCAATGTTGATCTAGTCCCCAATTACTCACCACCAGTCTACCATATGCTAATCACTCGATAGACACTATTTGCATATGTACAGGGTCCTCAGAAGCCCCCTGAATGTTTATGGAATATATTAAGAATGTTACGTGCTCAATGTCCCAAAAAAGATACAGGAAAATGAGAAGAGTGTGATATCATCCAGGCTAAGGGAATAGAGTTTCATTAAGAAAACAGTGAAGAGTATCAAGTAGAACCAGGATATTCAGTTCATTTATTATCACAGAGTAAATTTATGATTCCTAAATTCTCATAGCTTTGTTGTTCAGTTGCTTCCTCCTGCCATTCAATAATGTTTAATTATACAAAAAACACACAAACTGAAAATTGACAAAAAGATCTAGTAGGCGCAAACAAGTTACTGAAACTCAAAAGAGATATCCTCTTGCAGATTTTCAGAGAGTACGCAGGATGCCAACTTCTACAAAACAAGCAGAGGCTTTTGATAGCACAGAATAAACCATGACTAAAGAATGTTAGAAATAAGAATATTTTAAAAAATGAACAGAAAATGAATTTCCCTTTACTCTTTACAGGAGCCCTGGTGGTGCAATGGTTAAGAAATCAACTGCTAACCAAAAGGTCAGCAGTTTGAATCCACCAGCTGCTCCTTGGAATTCCTATGGGGCAGTTCTACTCTGTCCTATGGAGTCACTACAAGTTGGAATCAACTCAGTGGCAATGGGTTTGGGGTGTTTTTTGGTTACTCTTTACAAAGCATGTAGCTAACTTAAGCTCATAATGATAAAGTGTGTTACCTAGTTCTTTACATGTCTTAGAGTTGCTCAATTATTTGAAGGTTATATTTCCATTTTAAGAACCTCTGGTGATGCAACAGATAAGCATTCAGCCGCTCGCCAAAAGGTTGGCAGCTCAAATCCTCCCAGCAGCTCTGTAGGAGAAAGACCTGGTAATCTGCTTGTGTAAAGATTACAACCAGGCAGAGCCAAGACAGCAGGCTAGTCAGATGCACTAAACCATCTCTCTGCAACAAAGACCCGAAAAAACAAGTAGAACAGATACAGATGTCAATCCTGGAACCCTGAACCTTAAATGATAAAGTATTAGATTGGAATCCACTTAGAAGAAGAAACTGATTGAAAACAGTGAACAAGTATGGGTACTAAATGGAGGTTCTCTGCCAATTGACACAACACAGTGTGGTCATCTTGGAATAAAGTCAACAACCCCACACGAAGAGCACAGAAAGGCACCTTCATGGTATTACCGACAGGAGATAGAAGTACAGCATGGACACACCCAGAGAGAAGTAAGACCATGTTTGCTGGCTGCAGCGCAAGAAAGTGCCCACATACTCTCACACCAGAGGGGCATGCTCCTACAACCCCCACCCTTCTAGTAAATAGCAACACAAACGGCCCTATCCTGGTGACCTCGACTGCCAGGGACCACAGTACAAATCCGTCATTTGCCTCCCCATCCCACACCATCCACCCCTACCTTCACCCCCTCTCCCACCTCTCCTCCACCTCACCATGCCCTGAAGCCCCAAGCGAAACCAGCCCCATGACACCTCCCTCTCCACTGGCTCCAACCAGTCACACCCTACCCCCTGAGTGGAACCAGCCCCATGATACCACCTTCTCACCAGCTCCACCTTGCTGTGATGCAGACGAGTGACATTCCTGCCCCTCCTCCCCATGCTGGACTTACCCCGATGCACCATAGCTGAGCAAACAGCCCTGCCCACCTGGACAAGGTGGTGAGAACTATAGTGCCCACAGACAAGCAAGCAACAATGCATGCCTGACCTGCCTGCTGAGACATAATCAAACAAAACAAAAAAGCAGGGTGAAACAAACAAACCTATAATCAATAAATAAAGACAATAATATCTGAAAGTCTCTAAGACAGCAGACAACATCAAAACACATAAAAAAAGCAGTATAAAATGGCTCCAAATTGTAACTAAAATAAAGCACCAGATGACCTTCCAGTAGAAGAAAAATCACTGGAACTACCTGATACAGCATTCAAAAGTCTAAAATTCGGGACTCTGCAAGAGATTAGGAAAGAGATTAAGGAAAACACAGACAAAGCCAAGGAAAAAATAGACAAAATCATGAAAAACACAGACAAAATCAACAAAAACATATCCAAAATCAAGGAAAACACAGGCAAAGCAATAGAAGAATTCAGGAAAATAATATAAAACAAAACATCAAAATAAATAAACAATTAAGCATCATATAATAACAGCAATTAGAAATCCAAAAGATAAAAAAATTTAAGAATTGGACAACTAAATAGAAGGTTTTAGGAGCAAATTTGAAATAACAGAAGATAGAATCAGCAAAATTGAAGACAAATCCATTGATGCCACTTTGAGGAAAATTAAGAGAAAAGAATGAAGAAAAATGAAAAAACTCTAAGACCTATGTAGGGTACAATCAAAAGCAAAAATTTGTACGTGATCGGCGTTCCAGAACAAGGGGAGAAAATGGAAAACACAGAGAAGATCATGAAAATTTGCTGGCAGAAATCTTCCCTAATATCATGAAAGACAAAAAGCTGATCATCTCAGATGCTCAACAAACCCCATACAGGAGAGATTCCAGAAGAAATTCAAGACATATCATAATCACATCCCCAAACCAAAGACAAAGAATCCTGAGAGCAGCTTGAGAAAAATGAAAAGTTGCTTATAAAGGGGAAAGAGTAAGACTAAACTCAGATTACTAGGCAGAAACCATGAAGGCAAGAAGACAATGGGATGACATATATAAAATCTTGAAAGACAAAAAAAAATTGCCAACCAAGAATAATGTATCCTGCAAAATTCTCTATCTAAATATGATCATGAAATTAGAACATTTCCAGATAAACAGAAATTAATGGAATTTGTAAAAACCAAACCAAACTTACAAGAAATATTAAAGGGAGTCCTTTGGTTAGAGAATCAATAGCATCAGACAACAACTGGAGTCTAGGACACAGAACAGCATCTGCCAGATACCAACCTAGATAAAGAACTCTCAATAATAAAACAAAACTAAAAGATCTAAAAAAGGGAATCAGAGATGTCAACCCGTAAATAATTACAACATCAAAACAATAAAAGGGGGAATAAACAGTGTAGGTATAGAACTTTCGAATGGAGAGGACATCAAGGCAATATCAAGTAATAAAAGACTAGTTCAAACATAGGAAAATAAGGGCAAATTTTAAGGTAACCACAAAGAATGTTAACAAGCCTAATCATCAAAATAAAAAAGAAGAAAAACAAAAAGACACAATAAACACAAAATCTACAATAATGAAAAATAGAAAAGGAAAATCCATAAGCATAAGGAACTCAGCACAGGAAATTAATAGGAACAAATAAAACATCAGCACCACAAAACACACACACACACACAAAATAACAGCAATAAACTCACACCTGTTGATAATCACACTGAATGTAAATGACTTAAATGTACACGTAAAGAGACAGAGAGTGACAGAATGGATAAAAAACACAACTCATGAATATGCAGTCCACAAGAGATACACATTAGACACAAAGACATAAATATATTAAAAATCCAAAGATGGAAAAATATATAAAGCAAACAACAACCAGAAAAGATCAGGAGTGGCAATACTAATCTCAGATAAAATAGACTTTAAGGAAAATCCACAATAAAAAAAGGAAGGACATTATATAATGATTAAAGGAACAATCCAGCAAGGTGACATAACCTTAATAAATATCTATGCACCCAGTGACAGGGCTCCAAAATACATAAAACAAATTCTAACAGCACTGAAAAGAGAAATAGACAGTTCCACAATAATAATAGGAGACTTCAACACACTACTCTCGGTATAGGACAGTACATCTCCACAAAGATACAGAAGATCTAAAGGCCAATATCAACCAACTGGACTGCATAGACAAGTATAGAACACTTTATCAAACAGCAACAAGGTATACATTCTTTACCAACACACAAGGAACATTCTCCAGAATAGACCACATCTTAGGCCACCAAGCAACCTAACAAAATTCAAAACATTCTGATAATACAAATCATCTTCTCTGATCACAACACCATAAAAGTAGAAATTAATAATAGAAAGAGCAAAGAAAAATAATTTAAAAAAACAATGAAACTGAATAACACCTTGCTTAAAAACCACTGGGTAATAGAAGAAATCAAAGATGAAATGAAAACATTTCTAAAATAAAATAAGAATGAAAACATATTAAACCAAAACCTTTGGGACAGTGCAAAGGCAGTGCTCAGAGGTCAATTTATAGCAATAGACACATACATCAAAAGAGAATAAAGGGACAATACCAAAACATTTGCTCTACAACTCAAAACAAATAGAAAGAGAATAGCAAAAGAAGTCCACAGCCCCCAGAAGAAAGGAAATAATAACGATCAGAGCAGAAATAAATAAAATAGAGAATAGAAAAACAATAGAAAGAATAATAAAACCAAAAGTTGGTTCTCTGAAAGAATCAACAAAATCGACAAACCATTGATCAAACAGACAAAAGAAAAACAGGAGAGGAAGCAAATAACACAAATAAGAAATGAGATAGGGGACATTACGCCAGACCCAACTGAAATAAAAAGGATCATAACAGATTACTATGAAAAACTATACTCCATCAAATTTGAAAACCTAGAGGAAATGAACAAATTCCTAGAAACACACTACTTAAACTAATCCAAACTGAGGTAGAAATTCTGAACAGACCCATAAAAAGAGAAGATATTGAAAAAGTAATTTAAAAAAACTCTCAACAAAAAAAAGTCCTGGCCCAGATGACTTCACTGGAGAATTATACCAAACATTCAGAGAAGAGCTTGTACCAGTACTACTCAAACTATTTCTGGACATAGAAAAGGAAGGAATACTCCCTAATTCATTCTACAAAGCCAGGATAACAATGATACCAATACCAGGCAAAGACACTATAAAAAAGAAAATTACAGACCAATATCTCTTGTGAATATAGATGAAAAAATTCACAACAAAATTCTAGCCAATATCAAAAAAAATAATACAGCACGACCAAGTGGAAGTAATACCAGGTATGGAAGGATGGTTCAACATTATAAAATCAATCAATGTAATCCACCACCTAAATAAAACAAAAGAAAGAAATCACACGATCATCTCAATCAACACAGAAAAGGCATTGGATAAAGTCCCAAACCCATTCCTTATAAAAACTCTCAATAAAATAGAAATAGAAGGGAAATTCCTCCACATAATATAGGGCATCTATCCAAAATCAACAGCCAGCATCATTCTCAATGGAAAGAGGTTCAAAACACTCCCCCTGACAAGGGAACAAGACAAGGATGCCCTTTATCACCACTCCTATTTAACATTGTGCTGGAAGTCCTAGCTAGGGTAATAAGGCAAGAAAATGAAATAAAGCACATCCAGATTGATAAGAAAGAAGTAAAACTATCTCTATTCACTGATGATATGATACAAAACATAGAGAACCCCAAGGATTCCACAAGAAAACTACTGGAACTAATAGAAAGATTCAGCAGAGTAGCAGGAGACAAGATAAACATACAAAAATCAGTCAGATTCCTAAACACCAATAAAGAGAACTATGAAAAGAAAATCAGGAAAACAATACCATTTATAATAGCCCCAAAAAAGATAAAATACATAGGAATAAATCTAACCAGGGATGGTAAAGACCTATACGAACAAAACTACAAAACACTACTACAAGAAACCAAAAGAGCTCTAGATAAATGTTTATAGATAGGTAGATTCAACATTGTGAAAATATCAATCCTACTGCTATGGATTGAATTTTGTCCCCCCAAAATCTGTGTCAACTTGGTTAGGCTGTGATTCCCAGTATTGTGTAATTGTCCACCATTTTGTCATCTGATGTGATTCTCCCATGTGTTGTAAATCCTGCCTCTGATGATAATGAGGCAGGATTAGAGGCCATTATTTTAATGAAGGAGGATTCAATCTACAAGATAAGGTTGTATCTTCAGTCACTCTCTTTTGAGATATAAAAGAGAGAAGCAAGCAGAGAGGCAGAGGGACCTCCTACCATCAAGAAAGAAGAAATATGGGGGGAGCGCATCTTTTGGACCCATGATCCCTGAGCTGAGAAGCTCCTAAACTAGGGGAAGATTGATGACAAGGAACTTCTCCAGAGCCAACACAGAGTAAAAGCCTTCCCCTGGAGCTTGCACCCTGAATTTGGACTTCTAGCCTCCTAGGCTGTGAGAGAATAAATCTCTCTTTGTTAAAGCCATCCACTTGTGGCATTTCTGTTATTGCAGCACTAGATAACTAAGACAGAATTTGGTAACAGGAGAGTAGAGTGCAGCTCTAACAGATTCCCACAATGTGGAAGTGGTTTTGAAACTGTGAATGGGTAGAGGCTTGAAGAGTTTTAAAATCCCTAATAGTAAAAGCCTAGATTGCCTTGAAGAGATCATTGGTGGAATCACAGACATCAAAGACAATTATGGTGAGCACTCAGAAGGAAGTGAGAAGAGTTTTACACTGGAGACAGCGCAGACGGTGAGAAGCAGCAGCAGAGAAATGGCAGCAGCAGAACCAGGAGACCAGAGCGAGACAGCATTGGAGCCAACCCATGGAGTGAGAGAGCTGAGTGCCTTTGCACAAGGGGCTTCCAGGTGGAGTGAGGTGCCTTTGGGCACTTATTGGTGGAGCTAGGCTTGCTGACACATGGAACAAGATAGCTGACTGCCTTCTAGTTTACTGGCTGAGTGTTGTGCCTCCAGGCAATTAACAGTGGAGCTAAAGAACTTTGGAACACTTGCCCAGCAGGGCAAATGTGGGTGGTGAGTCCCAAGAGGCCAAGGAACCAGGAAGTAGAAACTAAAGAGACAAGCAGAGCTGCCTCAGTTTCAAAGGACGGCCATGGCATCTGGGGTCTCAAAGGGTGGAGCCATGGCCTCTGGGCTTTCAAAGGGTGGGACCACAGCCTCCAAGTTTTCAAAGAGTCAGATCTTCACCAACTTCATTCTGAAGTGTGGGGCTGCCTTTCACAAGTGCCAGTGAGATGGGGCAAGATCTGCTGCCAAAGCTGAGGTGGTGGGACTGCCACGCCCAAAGGGCAGAATAATGGGGGCTGCTGTCAGGGCTGAGGGGGCAGAGTTGCCACTCAGATGGAGTAGGAGAATGGGGACACCCAAATCTGAGGGAGTAGAGTTCCAATTCCAGTAGGCCTAGAAGGCAGAGCTGAAGCCCAGGATCAAGGGGCCTCCACCCAGAATCCAGAGAATATGGCCAACATCAGAGTCTAGATAGCAGGGCCATTGCCTAAATGGTCTCAGAGAGTAGAGGATTATTTTCAAGACTTGAGAGCTAATATAATGTGTTTTGCTGACTTTCTTGGTGTCTGTTCTTTCCCTCCAGTTTCTCCCATTTGTAATGGAAATGTCTAGCTTGTGCCTGTTCCACCATTGTACTTTGCAAGCAGATAACTTGTATTCTAGATTTCACAGATGAAGAGGAATTTTTTAGATTTTGGACTTGGAGTAGATTTAAGACTTTTGCAATGATATGATGGGGTGAATGTGTTTTACACGTGGCAAGGTCATGAATTTTTGAGGGCCAAAGGGTGGAATGTTAGGGATTGAATCGTCTCTCCCAAAAATGTGTGTCAAATTGGCTAGGACATGATTCCCAGTATTGTGTGATTGTCCAGCATTTTGTCATCAGATGTGATTTTCCTGCGTGTTGTAAATCCTACCTCTATGATGTTAATGAGGCAGGATTAGAGGCAGTTATATTAATGAGGGAGGGCTCAATCTACAAGATTAGGTTGTATCTTGAGTCAATCTCTTTTGAGATATAAAAGAGAGAAGCAAGCAGAGAGACAGAGGGATCTTCTACCACCATGAATGAAGAACCAGGAGGGGAGGGCATCCTTTGGACCCATGGTCCCTGTACTGAGAAGTTCCTAGACCAGAGGAAGATTGATGACAAGGACTTTCCCCCAGAACCGACAAAGAGAGAAAGCTTTCCCTGGAGTTGGCATCCTGAATTCAGACTTCTAGCCTCCTAGAATGTGAGAGAATAAATTTCTCTTTGTTAAAGTCATCCACTTGTGGTATTTCTGTTGTAACAGCACTAAATAACTAAGACACCTACCCAAAGAGATCTACGGATACAATGCAATCCCTATCCAAATACCAACAACATTTTTTAATGAGCTGGAAAAACTAATCAGTAACTTTATATGGAAAGGAAAGGGGTCCCGGTTAAGTAAATCACTATTGAAAAAGAACAAAAAAGTAGGAGGCCTCATACTGACCTCAGAACCTACTATGTAGCTACGGTAGTGAAAACAGTCTGGTAGCGGTACAATGACAGACATACTGATCAATGCAACAGAATGGAGAACCCAGACATAAATCCATCCACCTACAGTCAGCTGATCTTTGACAAAGGTCCAAAGTCCATTAAATAGGGAAAAGACAGTGTTTTCAATAAACAGTGCTGGCAAAACTAGACATCCATCTGTAAAAAAATGAAAGAGGTCCTATACGTCACACTATACACAAAAACTAATTCAAAATGAATCAAAAACCTAAATATAAAACCAAAAACTATATATACACAGACACCAGAAGATAAACTAGATAACTGGGATCTTCTAAAAATTAAACACTCATGTTCATCAAAAGACTTCACAGAAAGAGAACCTACAGATTGGGAAAAAAATTTTGGCTATGACATATCAAAGGTTTGATCTCTAAAATCTATAAGATATTCCAACACCTCAACAACAAAAGACAAAAAAAAAAAAATTTGAAAAATGGGCAAAGGATATAAACAGACTCTTCCCAAAGACGACATTCAGGCAGCTAAGAGACACATGAGGAAATGCTCATGATCATTAGCCACTGAAAAAAGCAAAACAAGTTCATTGCTGTCAGGTGGATTCCAACTCATTAGCCATTATAGAATTGCAAATCAAAACTACAATGAGATACCATCTCACCCTGACATTACTGGCACTAATCAAAAAAACAGAAAATAACAAATGTTGGAGAATCTGTGGGGAGATTGAAACTCTTATGTACTGCTGGTGGGAGTGTAAAGTGGTAACACCACTTTGGAAAATGATATGGCACTTCCTTAAAAAGCTAGAAATAGAAGTATCATACGATCCAGCAACCCAACTCCTAGGAATACATGCTAGAGAAATAACAGCCGTCACAGGAATAGACTCATGCACACCCATGTTCACCATGTTCACCACAGCATTATTCACAACAGCAAAAAGATGGAAACAACCTAAGTGCCCATCAGCAGATGAATGGATAAACAAATTATGGTACATACACACAATGGAATACTACACAAGGATAAAGAACAATAATGAATCTTCAAAACATCTCACTACATGGATGAATGTAGAGGACATTATGCTGAGTGAAATCAGTCAGTCACAAAAGGACAAATAGTGTATGAGACTGCTATTATAAAAACTCAAGGAAAGGTTTACACACAGGAAGAAAAAATTTTTGATAGTTATGAAGGAGGGGAATGGTGGGGAGGGAAAAGCATTAACTAGGTAGTATATAAGTGGTAACTTTGGTGAAGGGAAAGACAGTACACAATACAGGGGAAGTCAGAACAACTTGACCATGGCAAAGTCACAGAAGCTTCATAGACACATCCACTTCATGAGGGACCCAGTTACTGAGCTGAGTGCTGGGGACCATGGTCTCGAGATACATCTAGATCAACTGGTATAACATAGTTTATAAAGAAAATGTTCTATATCCGACTTTGGTGAGTAGCGTCTACGGTTTTAAAATCCTGTGAGCAGCCATCCAAGATACATTACTTATCGCATACAAGGGAAATAGTAGTCCCAAGGACTAGTGGACTACAAGTACTACAGCTTCTACCAGCCTGAGCCCAGAGCAACTAGATAATGCCTGGCTACCACCATCAACTGCTCGGACAGGGATCACAATAGAGTGTCCTCGACAGAGTGGGAGAAAAATGTAAAACAAAACTCAAATTCACACACACACCAAAAAAAGACAGACTTACTGGTCTGACAGAGACTGGAGGAACCTGGAGCATATGCCCCCAGACACCTTTTTAACTCAGAACTGAGGTCACTCCCGAAGCTCACCCTTTAGCCAAAGATTATACAGGTCTATAAAACAAACAATCGCACGCTTGAGGAAGTGCTTCATAGTGTAATCACGTATACAAGACTAAATGGGCATACCCCCCCGAAAGCAAAGACGACAAGGCAGGAAGGGACAGGAAAACTGGACGAATGAAAATGGAGAACCCAGGGTAGAGAAGCGGAAAGTGTTGACACATCGAGGGGTTCGCAACCAATGTCACAAAACAATGTGTGTATTAATTGTTCACTGAGAAACTAATCTGCTCCATTAACTTTCACCGAAAGCACAATTAAAAAAAAAAAAAAAAAAAGATTACAGTCAAGAAAACCCTATGGGGCGGTTCTACTCTGTCACTTAGGGTCACTATGATTCGAAGTCAACTCGACAGTACCCAGCAACAACAGCATTTCTATTCCAGATTTTGCTTTAACTGAGTAGGTTCTCTCCCACGCCCAACATATGGTGGTACTGCATCTCCAAATAAAGACCAAGTAAACAAAGATTCATCCAATCAATTGTTACAGGCGTCTAAATATCCAAGAATATTTCCTTTATTTTATGATGATAAAATCGACCCATCATCAAGTGTTCCATAACACGTACACAAGCAGTTGATGGAATTCTTCATAAGTTTCAGGCTATCATAATAGATATGCACATCATATAATTTTTAGTTTACACAATTATTAATGCCAGAAATATATCAAATCTTCCAGAACATACTTCTAAAATTATAACGCAATTCACTACGAAAGCCTCCAAACCCTAAGGTTGCTTTCAAGCATAATTTTGTGCTGCCAGCTGAGTAAGTTGATTTTTCAGCTCTTGCTTATATTTCTTCTTCTTTTTTTTTTTCCTATTTCTGATCCTCTACCTTGCTGGGCAGCCTCATGCCTAGCAGGATTCTTTAGTCCCAAACTAATTGGCAAAAATCCTCCTGGGAAGATGGATTTCCAGCATTTTAACATCTCAGATTATGTCTGTGATCTTGCCTATATAAGGGCCGTTGGACATAAGTAACTCAATGTTCAGTTTGTCAAATGGCATAATTAATGAGAAACTAGATTTTATTGTTATATTTTTCTTAGAGCTCCCCTGGTGCTTGCATATTAGCATCTGAGCAAATTTCATTATTTTTCTGAATTTATTATTATTATGTTCAGAACACTTAATCTTTTGCATACATTCAAACTAGAATACCATTCTTTCATTTTCCAGATTGTTCTCACAGAGATTATGTACTCTCAAAGTCATACTAAATCCTAGAGCAAGGGATAAAATATTTTCCCCTAATTAATTCAATTTGCTTATGTATATTTGCTCTGTCTACATTTTTTTTTCTCATTCCATGCTTGATGCCACCTCTCTAAAAAGAAAGCCAACCAAAGGAAAAATAAACGCATGTATGTTAAATTAAGTGCAATCTGACACTAAGTCTAAGTGACCCCCTCCCCAACTCTCATATCACTGGTTGACATGTAAATCATGCAAAAGAGCTACCGGTGTAGAATATGATTATACTTTCACAGGTTCCCACGTGTAAAGTATGATGATAGAGTAATAACGCACCTCTATTACACACCAGTCTAGACTGGTACCAAGACTGATTGAGTGGCTTGACCTCATGATCTTAATGTTTTATCTTTAATGTTCTCTCAGTTCTTATTTATGGTCCAGTCTTGCTTTTAGTTTTCTATATTTTTGCAGAGGAAAAATTTTATATTCATGTACAAAGTATTTCAAAGTGACATCAGTATAATTACAGATTGATATCTGCTATAAATATGACCTGTAGCTAAGTTAATTATACCAAATACCCGATAGGTCAGTGCTGCTCAGTTTGGTAAGATGCCCAAAATAACATGTGTTCACAAACAAAACAAGGGCCTGCTTTATAAAAATACCCAAGAAATGAAACCCCTGGAAACAATTAGCTCCTTGTTTTTCAATAAATAAACTGCAACTGATAACAAAGGTTCTTAAAAATCCCTTTCTTAAGAGATTTTCACAAAACATAAATCTCTAAAAATCTGCCACCTGGGTGGTTAAGCACTCCACTACTAACGAAAAGTTGACAGTTTGAATTCACCCGAAGGCATCTCGAAGGAAAGGCCTGGCGATCTACTTCCAAAAGACCATAGCCACTGAAAAGCCTACGGAGCACGGTTCTACTCTGACACACAGGGAGTCCCCATGAGTCGTAGATCAACTCAGCAGTAACCAGTCTGGTTTTGGTTTTATTCACCTATGACAATGATTTAGGATTAATAGAACACGAAATTTATTTAAAAATAAGTTGGTATTAATTTCTGTTCATACAACACAGTTCAAGTCTCCAAGCCATAAGGAGAGGAAAGGAATTCTAAATTTCAGACACAAAGTCTCTAAATAAGATTTTATTTTTCTTTAATTTATAAAGCTATTTTTAAAATTTTAAATGTCAAGAGAAACTGTAATACTCTAAGCCTATAAGATAAACAGAGTTTCAAAATCACTTTTAACTCTATATATGTGCATATATACATATATATATATACATATAGTAATTGTGCACATATAAATGTGCATACTTGGCTAAATTAATAATGCTGTTATAATCATTCCTCCATGAAAGATCTATTTTATATCTGCTTTCTAGAGATTGATTGCATTTATGCAGAAATAATTCAGAGAATGTTTTGATGACACAATGCCTTTAGAATTACTTACGCTCACTATCTGGGTAGGGGATTATGAGCAAGAAAGGAAAGACATTTCTGTTGTGGTTGTATAATAATTTGTAGCTAGAGGAGCCTACTGTTTGCTGCAATTTATGTATATCTGGAAGAGGCTGCTAAATATTGGATATTGCCTAAATATGATTTTATTCAGAGTAATCTATCATAGAAAATGAAGAGATCATTTCACGATGTATTTTACTGGTGTGACTGTGAGGCAAACATGATAAATCATTTACCCTGAGCTTAGGTCATTAAAAAGAAGAGCAAAATCATTGAACTATCGTTGCTTAAGATAACGCTGCTTGAAATTAAGGGAGAGCTACTTCTTTCATTTCTGTCATTGTCAGGGAGCAATGCTATTTGAACAAATAAAAAAAAAAATTTTTTTATAATGCTCTTCATGCAGCAAGAAACTAGTATAATTTAAGAATTACCATTCACTAATCTTCTGTGGATATGATATCTTATATCCAATACCAAAGACTGGCTGCCCAAGAAAAACAAAGTCAGCCCTGTTCTATCCGGCCATTGTGGCTGATTTATTACTTCATGAGGTTTAATCAAAGTTTCCCCCCCACCCCCAGTAGCTTAATTTTTAAAACCGAATTGCTTCTCAGTAATTGTTTATTCTATAATACAATTTATCAGTAGTTGCAGCTTATCCATTTCTCAGTGAAGAAAGGGCACTGTTAGCAGGAAAACAAGGATTCAGTACTTTTTATATAGTTGCTTGGCAAACACTGCTGGCAAGAAAATCCACCATGAAAGCTCACATGGCTAATTTCCCAAGCCTTTGGGTATCCAGCACAAAAGGAAGTGAAGAAAAGTGGTGATGATTTATCTTGTTGACTTCTATGCAAATTGTTCCTTGTTCCCTCGTTGTATCCTTGAGGGCAGGGAGACAGTGTGAAATAATGTAAGGAGTACCAGACTGGGAGTAAAGAATCTTGGCTTTAATTGAAATTAGATATGCGGTTACTGCACAGTTGAGGTTATATTGGTGATGTGGGGACGCACAGTGGGTTACATGAAAAACCCAGAAGTTGTCTCAGAGTTAAAGAACAAAAGATCCTTCATTTCCCAAGGATTTAAGTCTCTAATTCTGAGAACTTGCCCTAATATTCAATTTAGTCATGTCCCTGATGGTCTGATTTCATGTTTCCTTGACATCCGCAGGTTTGAATCCTACAAAATGAAATTCTTCTGAAATGCAACCTAGAAGTAGCTATGAAAGCAAATGAGCAATTTAAAACAGAAGGGATACTAGAAAAACACAGTCCTTAGTGACGCAGGCCATCTCCTTGGACCTTGAACAACCATATTCCTGGCCAGCTGCCCAGATGTTATGTAACTTCTATTCCTATAAGTCATCTTCTGGTCATTTTCATTGTTTCTGATCAGACTTGTGGTCATTATCTTATAAATTATCAATAGCTGGACTTAAAAGTATGGATCTTATCAGCACCACAGCAATACTCTCTCTGAGAACAGGAAGTCTTTAAGTAATTTTTACATTCTCCTGGCAGAAAGTGCCCACTCGTTGGGAGCTGAGGTTGCAGTGCTTCTGTTTTCCCTCTCTCTTTATTCAGCAGCTCCAAACAGGTTTTTAAAGATGTAGCAATGAAGAGTCTCCTAGATCATCCAGAGCAACAAGGCTGACTTAAAAAAACATGATTATCACAATTTTAACCAACATAAATAAAATGCATATAACCATTTAAGAAGCACAAAGACATGAGAATTCAGGCAGCAAAAGCATCAACATTAACTTAAAGCTAAATTGGTTAGTGAGCCAAACAAAAGGAGCGTGAGAAAGATTATCAAGATAAAACTGAATTTCTAAAGAACTTCATGGCTTCAGGGACAGATGACAATCCCCCAAGCGGCAGGACCATGCTTGAGAAAGCAGCCTGAGAGTGAGATATCAGGCAAAATTTGACAAATATGGTCAAGTTAATAAAACGAAATTGACTAATTGCTTTATCTTTATTATTTCTTTCCCTGTGTGTGTGTGTCCTTTTCTTAGCTTTTGCCACTGGGAGTTTATTTCAGTGATTTTTATACTTACATATTTTTATGGAAGTTTTTAAGGCTATGTATTTTTCTCTGTTACTACCTAAGTGCAGCACAGAGATGCTGTTATGCAATGTCTCCATTACCACTGCAGTTTGTAAAGTCTAGAATTTCCTTTTGTATTTCCCTTTTGACCCATGAGTTGTTTAATGATTGGATTTTAACTTTCAAAGGGGAAGAATTTTGTTTTTTTAAAATTAATTTCTAGATTTGTTTTCTTGAATTGTGAACACAAAATGTGTTCTGTAACATTTCCACCAATGGATCTTACAGACGCTTTCTTTGTGACCTAGTAAGATATGAGGGATTTTTGTCAATGTTTCATGTGTAATGGAAAAGACAATGTTTTTTTTTTTTTTTTCATTGTACTTCAGGTGAAGGCTTACAGAACAAACAGTTTCTCATGAAACAGTAGTACACATGTTGTTTTATGACATTGGTTAACAACCCCACAACATATCAACCCTCTAACTTAACTTTTTTTTTTTTTTTTGGTGAAAATACACATAGCAAAAGATACACCATTTCAAAAATTTCTACATGCACAGTTCAGTGACATTGACTACGCTCTTCCAATTATGCTGTTATTCTCACTTAAGATGAAGGCTTACAGAACAAAATAGTTTCTCATTTAACAGTTGCTACAAATGTTGACCTATGACAATGGTTAACAATCTCACAACACATCAACAATATCCTTACTCAACCTTGGGTTCCCTATCACCAGCTTCCTTGTCCCCTCCTGCCTTCTGGCCCTTGTCACTGGACTCCTGTACCTCGGTAGTCTCATTTGGTTTTACTGAGCTGTCCACTCCCAGGATGAACAGTGAACCTCGGAGGTAACTTCACCACTGAGCTAAAATAGTGTCTGGGGGCCATACTCTCGAGGTTTCTCCAGTCTCCTTCAGGCCAGTAAATCTGATCTTTTTTCTGTGAGTTAGAATTATGCCCTACATCCTCCTCCAGCTCTGTCCAGAGCTCTTTGTTGTGATCCCGGTCAGAGCAGTCAGTGGTAGTAGCCGGGCACCATCTAGCTGTACTGGACTCAGTCCGATGGAGGCCTTGGTAGCTGTGGACTGTTAGTCCTTCGAACTAATCTTTTCCTTGTATCCTGTTCTTTTCATTCTCCCTTGCTCCCGAAGGGATGAGACCAGTGGAGTATCTTAGATGGCCGCTCACAGGCTTTTAAGACCCCAGACACTACTCACCAAGGTAGAATGTAGAGCATTGAAAGACAATGTATTTTTAATGTGATTGTTCTTATTAGATGTTGTCTAGTCAGTTCCAACTCACAGCGACACTACGTACAGCAGAACAAAACACTGTCTGGTCCTGCGCCATCCTCACAATCATTTGTTGTGCTTGAGCCCATTGTTGCAGTCGCTCTGTCAATCCATCTTGTTGAGGGTCTTCCTCTTTTTCGCTGACCCTCTACTCTACCAAGCATGATGTCCTTCTCCAGGGACTGGTCCCTCCTTATAACATATCCAAAGAATGTGAGATGAAGTCTCCCCATCCTTGCTTCTAAGGAGCATTCTGGCTGTACTTCTTCCAAGACGATTTGTTTGATCTTTGGGCAGTCCATGGTATATATATTCAATATTCTTCTCCAACACCATAATTCAAATTATTCTTCGGTCTTCTTTATTCATTGTCCAGTTTTCTATGAAGCAACTGAAAACACCATGGCTTGGGTCAGGTGCACCTTAGTCTTCAAGGTGACATCTTTGCTTTTTAACACTTTAAAGAGATCTTTTCCAGCAGATTTGCCTGATGCAACACATCCTTTGATTTCTTGACTGCTGCTTCCACGGGTGTTGATTGTGGATGCTAGTAAAATGAAATCCTTCACAACTTCAATCTTTTCTCCATTTATCATGATGTTGCTTATTGGTCCAGTTGTGAGGATTTTTGTTTTCTTTATGTTGAGGTGTCATCCATACTGAAGGTTGTCGTCTTTGATCTTCATCAGTAAGTTCTTCATGTCCCCTTCACATCCAGCAAGCAAGGTTGTGTCATCTGCCTATCACAAGCTGTTAATGAGTCTTCCTCCAATCCTGACGCCACATTCTTCTTCATATAGTCCAGCTTCTCGGATTATTTGCTCAGTATACAGATTGAATAAGTATGGTGATAGGGTACAACCCTGGCACACACCTTTCCTGATTTTAAACCACGCAGTATCCCCTTGTTCTGTTCGAATGACTGCCTCTTGGTCTATGTACAGGTTCCTCATGAGCACATTTGAGTGTCCTGGAATTCCCATTCTTTGCAATGTTATCCATAATTTGTTATGATCCACACAGTTGAGTGCCTTTGCATAGTCAATAAAACACAGGTAAACATCTTTCTGGTATTCTCTGCTTTCAGCCAGGATCCATCTGACACTAGCAATGACATCCCTTGTTCCACGTCCTCTTCTGAATCTGGCTTGAATTTCTAGCAGTTTCCTGTCGATGTACTACTGCAATCTCTTTTGAATGATCTTCAGCAAAATTTTCCTTGCGTGTGACATTAAAGATATTGTTTGATAATTTCCACATTCCATTGGATCGCCTTTCTTTGGAATAGGTATAAATACGGATCTCTTCCAGTCGGTTGGCCTAGTAGCTGTCTTCCAAATTTCTTGGCATAGACGAGTGACCACTTCCAGCACTGTATCCATTTGTTGAAACATTTCAATTGGTATTCTGTCAATTCCTGGAGCCTTGTTTTTTTGCTAATGACTTCAGTGCAGCTGGGACTTCTTCCTTCAGTACCATTGGTTCTTGATCATATACTACCTCCTGAAATGGCTGAGCATCAACAGTTCTTTTTGGTATAGTGATTCTGTTTCAGCTCCATGCATCTGTCAGTTTTTCCTACTGTGGTGGCCTGCATGTTGCCATGATGATGGAAGCTATGCCATCCGTATTCAAATATCAGTAGGGTCACCCATGGTGGGCAGGTTTCAGCTGAGCTTCCAGACTAAGACATACTAGGAAGAAGGACTGGCAATCTACTTCTGAAAAAAATTAGCCAGTGCAAAATTTATGAAATAGCAGGGGAGCATTGTCTGATATAGTGCCAGAAGATGGACCCCTCAGATTGGAAGTTACCCAAAGTACGACTGAGGAAGAGTTGCCTCCTCAAGGTAGAGTTGATCTAAATGACATGGATTGAGTCAAGGTTTTGGGACCTTCATTTGCTGATGTGTCACGACTCAAAATGAGAAGGAACAGCTGCAAACATCCATTAATAATAGGAACGTGGAATGTATCACCAATCACTCAGCAGGAGACAGACATGGCAGTCTGCTTCCGTAAAGATTTTTAGCCTTGGAAACCCTATGGGGCAGTTCTATTCTGTCTTATAGAGTCACTTTGAGTCGGAATTGACTCTACGGCAGTGGGTTTTGGGAAGTTATATATATGTATGTGTGTAGACAAATACATATGTGCATGCATACATACATACACATATGTGTGTAAATGTTTGTGGGTGTATGATCTACCTTATTGATTTTATTGTTTAAGTCTTCTATATTCTTGCTTATTTTAATCCACTTAACCTGTCTTGTACTAATTGTGTGGTGTGTTAAATCCTCTTATTACTATGTTTCCTTCTAGTTTTTAATTGCATCTCCTATACTTTCTGGTTTGTACAGGTGGTTGCTGTGTTACTGGATGCATAGATAGTTATAACTATTTTATCTGAATTGTGGATTGTGTGTTTTAACATTAAAAGCGTCCTTTTCACATTTAATGTTTTTGACTTGAATTATGCTTTTTCTAATATCAAGGTCACAAACCCTGCTGTTTTCACTTAACTACTACACTTTCGTCTAACTCTTTTGATTTTTAGCCTTCTGAATAGTTTTGTTTTAGGTGTTGATTCTTGATCTAAGAGCAAATTTGAAAAAAAGTTAAAGAGTTAGGTCATTTGCATTTATTGATATGGCTTTTTGACAGTTTTTTTCAAATTATTTTATATCGTGAACTATACAACTATGTATATTATTTGTTGTGTGCCTTTCTTTATGTGATGTGTTTTCTTTCTTTTTTTTCTCAATTTATTTTTGCACTTCAGAAGGTTTGTACCCTTATTGTATTGGTTACTTTTGCTCCTATAATATATTATGCTCTTACTCTACCATTTTCTTACTTTATTCTTTACTACACTCACCTTCACTGTAGACTTTACACTGTATTTTACTATCTGGTTTCTCAGTTTTTAATTAACTATCACCTATTGCCTAAAACTTCAATTAGTTTATTCTTCTCTTCTCTTCTCTGTCTCTCTTTTCCCATGTTTGGATGCATTATTTTTCATTTCTCAGAATATATAACATGTACATATTAATTTGGATTACCTCTGGAGTGAAGTATTGGCAAAGGGATGTTTCTGAGCTAAGCATTATCCTCAGGTTTTATTTGACGTCCAATGAGTATACTAGAAACTATACAAATTTGGGGGGTGTAAACAGCCTTATGTTTTAAATCTGAGTTATTGTCCTCATGTTTATGCTCTTGAACAAATTATTTTCCTACTCTTAGCCATTTTTTTTAAACTGTGAAATGGAATGTCTAATGCCCACTGTATAGGGCTGTTGTGAGGATTAAATAATACCATTTATGTTAAATATTAAGCAGCTGCTCAGTAGACTATATTCTATTGCCACAACTTAAAATTAATATTAATGTAATGTTAATATTAATGTATTGCAGTGGACAATAGCACTCCAATTTTCACTAAAATATCTGGATTTTTAATGAAAAAAATATGTATAGTTATGAGAAATACTGTAATTGCCCATACTCAAAGAAGAGGGCCAGTAGGACAACTCTACTCCCAATTTTATTAAAGCACTCCCCCAACACTAACCACTGCTCCTTTGTATACCTTCTGAAACCATTGATGGGGCACTTTAGCTTCAAAATGCATGATAATCTATTAATTAAATTAACTTCGTGATTGAATGTACAGTTGATTTAAAGCTGGCAACTCGCTTGTTCCAGACTGAATTTATTCACTACTGAGATTTGGTTGACCACCCCTTCTCCCTAGACTTTGGCCACTTGATCAATGGGGAGTCCTGGCCATCACCACCCTCTCCTCTTTGATGACACTCCAGGTTGCCTTGGGCCTCTCCACTGATATGACAAAATTAAGGTACTTTCTAAACATTATTTCCTAAGTTCATAGACAAAACGTATCTTAGGGTCAACTTTAGGAGCTCTGGTGGCACAAGGGCTGTTATGCATTCAGCTGTAAACGAATGGTGGGTGATTCAAACCCACCTAGCTGCTCTGCAGGGGAAAAAGACCCAGTGATCTGCTTCCATAAAGGTTGTTGTTGTTGGGTGCCATTGAAATTATAGCAAATAAAACTCTATGGGGCAGTTCTACTCTGTCACATGGACCTCTACGAATTGAAAATTGACTGAACAGCAACTAACAACAACATGTTCAGCTTAAATACTAAAGAATTAATTCTCCCACCATCAAACCCAACTTTTTAATTATGAAAAACTATGTTTTGCTACATATATATTTAGCACAATTTAAAAAAGACAGTAAAAGACAAAAAAAAGAATGAAGAAAGGAAGGAAGGAAGGTGGAGAGAAAGAAGGAAAGGAAGAAAGAGAAAGAAGACACCAAGGAAAGTAAATAGCTAAAGCATTCATTTACTACCATACTCTTCATTTAGAATCTATTTTTATTTTTTAAACTGGGATTACTTTATTTCAAAAAAAATTGTATCGTACTTTAGATGAAGGTTTACACAGCAAACAAATTTCTGATTAAACAATTAATACACATATTGTTTTGTGACATTGGTTGCCAATCCCACTCGATGTCAACATGCTCCCCTTCTTTACCTTGGGTTCCCCATTACCAGCTTTCCTGTCCCTGCCCGTCTTCTTGTCTTTGCCCCTGTGCTGATGTGCCCATTTAGTCTCGTTTTGTTTTATGGGACTGTCTGATCTTTGGCTGAAGTGAGAATTTCAGGAGTGACTTCATTACTGAGCTGTAAGAGGGCTATACTCTCAAGGTTTCTCCAATCTCTGTCAGACCAGTAAGTCTGATCTTTTTTTTTTTTTTTTTTTGTGAGTTTAAACTGAGATTATTTTAAAAGTATATCAGTTCATGAAAGTATTCAAAGTATTTCACTTTGTTAGGTTTTTTTTTTTTTTACACTTTCACTTTTTCCTAATTCTTTAACACTATGATGTTTCTGGTTTCAGATGTATCTGACAATCCCAAGAACATGTACATTAAAAGGTCTAAAAGAAGCTATACAATGAATAGATGTGCAGTGAAATTTACAAAAATGTGCACTGACATTTTAGGAGAAGGCCAAATTGTATTTTTTAAAGTACAATAACTAAAGAATATTAAATAATCTAAATATGGTTCTGCCTGCCTCACACTTGAACTTCCCTCTTCATTATCTCAGATGAATTGTTTTGTTAACTTTTGTCAGGATCACTCAAGCTCTGCTAATGTTTTACTGATGTTTTGGTTCAATGTAGCAGATATTTGATCTTTTCTCACATTTTCAAACATCTATTTGAGCTGCATGGAATTGGTTTCTATCACTTTTCCAGAATTTGCCTGAATTTGGGTAGTAAAAAGCAAGGAACTTTTTACTCTCTCTCCATTAACGGAGAGAATAAAAAGGTACAAATAGTTAAAATACGGCTAATGCCAATTTTATGTAGATGTAATTTTATGAAGTAGTTTGATAATTATGTTGTTGCTTTTAGGTGCCATCGAGTCAGTGCCAACTCATAAAAGCTCCATGTACAACAGAACAAAACACTGCCTGGTCCTAAGCCACCCTCACAATTATTGCTACCTTTCAGCCCATTATTGCAGCCACTGTGTCAGTCTATCTCGTTGAAGGTCTTCCTCTTTTTAATTTACCAAGCATGATGCCCCTCTCTAGGGACTGGTCCCTCCTGATAACATGTTCAAAGTATGTGAGATGAAGTCTCACCGTCCTCACTTCTAAGCAGTATTCTGGCTGTACTTCTTCCAAGACAGATTTGTTCTTTCTTCTGACATTCCATATTATATTCAATATTCTTTGCCAATACCAGAATTCAAAGGCATCAGTTCTTCTTTGGTTTTCCTTATTCATTGTCCAGCTGCTATTGAATCCATATAAAGTGATTGAAAATACCATGATTTGGGTGAGGTGCACCTTAGTCTGCAAGGTCACATCTTTGCTTTTTAATACTTTAAAGAGGTCTTTTGCAATAAATTTGCCCAATGTAATACTTGATTTCTTGACTGCTGCTTCCATGGGCATTGGTTGTGAAATCAAGTAAAACAAAATCCTTGACAACTTCAATCTTTTCTCCATTTATCATGATGCTGCTTATTGGTCCAGTTGTGAAGATTTTTGTTTTCTTTTTGTTGAAATTTAATCCATAATGAAGGCTGTAGTCTTTGATCTTCATCAGTAAGTCTTTCAAGTCTTCTTCGCTTTCAGTAAGCAAGGTTGTGCCATCTGCATATCACAGGTTCTAAATCTTCCTCCAGTCCTAATGCCTCATTTTCCTTCATATATAGTCCAGCTTCTCAGATTATTTACTCAGCACGCAGACGGAATAAGTGTAGAGAAAGATATAACCTTGACACACATCTTTCCTGATTTTGATTTTTGAACCATGCATAATCCTCTTGTTCTATTCAAAAGTCTGCCTCTTGATCTACATACAGGTTCCACAAGAGCAAGATTAAGTGTTGTGGAGTTCTTGTTCTTTGAAGTGTTATCTATAATTTGTTATGATTCGTACTGTCAAATGCTTTTGCATAGTCAATAAAACACAATTAAACATCTTTCTCATATTATCTGCTTTCAGCCAAGATCCATCTGACGTCAGCAATGATATCCCTAATTCCACTTCCTCTTCTAAATATAGCTTGAATTTCTGGCGGTTCTCTGTTGATGTACTGCTGTAACCATTTGTGAATTATCTTCAGCAAAATTCTACTTGTGTGTGATATTAATGATGCTGTTAGATAATTTTTCCATTCTGCTGGATCACCTTTCTTAATAATGGGAACAAATATGGATCTTTTGTTGTTGGTTGGACAAGTAGAGTAGCTGTCTTCCAAATTTCTTGGCATAGATGAGTAAGCATTTCCAGTGTTGCATCTGTTTGTCAAAACATCTCAATTGGTATTCCATCAATTCCTGGAGCTTTCTTTTTCGGCTAATGTCTTCAGTGTAGCTTGGAATTCTTCCTTCAAAACCATTGGTTCTTGATCATATGCTACCTCCTGAAATGGTTGAATGTTGACAAAATATTTTTGGTACAGTGACTCTGCATATTCTTTCTATCTTCTTTTGAGGTTTCCTGAGTTGTTCAATATTTTCTCCATAGAATATTTCAATATTGCAACTCGAGGCTTGAAATTTTTCTTCAGTTTTTTAAGCCTGAGAAATACCAAGAGTGTTCTTCCTTTCTGATTTTCTAACTCCAGGTCTTTGCACATTTCAGCATAATACTTTACTTTGGCTTTTCAAGCCATGCTTTGAAATCTTCATAACTATAATCTTGTGGTTGTGGTTGTTGTTATGTGCCATCAAGTCAGTTCTGACATATAGTGACCCTATGTACAACAGAAGGCAACATTGCTTAGTCCTGCACCATACTCAGAATTGTTGTTATGCTTGAGACCATTGTTGCAGCCACTCTGTCAATCCATCTTATTGAAGTTCTTTCTCTTTTTTGCTGACCCTCTAATTTACCAAGGATAATGTCCTTCTCCAGGGACTGGTCCCTCCTGATAACATGCCCAAAGTATGTGAGACAAAGTGTCACCATCCATGCTTCAAAGAAGCATTCTGGCTGTATTTCTTCCAAAACAGATTTGTTCATTCTTCTGACAGTCCATAGTATATTCAATATTCTTTGCCAACATAATTTAAAGGGATCAATTCTTCTTCAGTTTTCCTTATTCATTGTCCAGCTTTCACATGCATATGAGGCAACTGAAAACACCATGGCTTGGATCAGACACACCTTAGTCCTCAAGGTGACATCTTTGCTTTTAAAATTTTAAAGACTTATTTTGCAGCAGATTTGCCCAGTGCAATGCGTTATTTGATTTCTTGACTGCTGCTTCCATGGGCATTGATTGTGGATCCAAGTGAAATGAAATCCTTTAAATATTTTCTCCATTTATCATGATGTTGCTTATTGGTCCAATAGTGAGGATTTTTGTTTTCTTTGTGTTGAGGTGTAATCCATACTGAAGGTTGTAGTCTTTGATCTTCATCAGTAAGTGCTTCAAGCCCTCTTCACTTCCAGCAAGCGACTTTATGTCATCTGCATATCACGGGTTGTTAATGAGTCTTCCTCCAATCCTGACGTCACGTTCTCCTTCATATAGTCCTGCTTCTCAGATTATTTGTTCAGCATACAGATTGAATAAGTATGGTGAAAAGATGAAACTCTGATGCACACATTTCCTGATTTTAAACTACGCAGTATCACCTTGTACTGTTTGAAGGACTGCCTTTTAGTCTATGTACAGTTCCTCATGAGCACAATTAAGGGTTCTGGAATTCCCATTCTTCACAATGTTGTCCATAATATGTTATGACCTACACAGTTGAATGCCTTTGCATAGTCAATAAAACACAGGTAAACATCTTTCTGGTATTCTCTGCTCTCAGTCATGAACCAGCTGACATCAGCAATGATATCCCTAATTCCACTTCCTCTTCTGAATCCGGCTTGAATTTCTGGCAGTCCCCTGATGATGTACTGCTACAATCACTTTTGAATGATCTTCAGCAAAATTTTACTTTTGTGTGTTATTAATGATATTGTTTGATAATTTCTGTATTCTGTTGGACCATCTTTCTTTGGAGTGAGTACAAGTATGGATCTCTTGCAGTCAGTTGGCCAGGTAGCCGTCTTCCAAATTTCTTGGCATAGATGAGTGAGCACTTCCAGTGCTGCATCCGTTTGTTGAAACATCTCAATCAGTATTCCATTAATTCCTGGAGCCTTGTTTTTCTCCAGTGCCTTCAGTTTAGCTTAGACCTCTTCCTTCAGTACCATCGGTTCTTGATCATATGCTACCTCCTGAAATGTCTGAACTTCAACCAATTCTTTTCAGTACAGTGATCCTGCACATTTCTTCCATCTTCTTTTGATGTTTCCTGTGTTGTTTAATATCTTCCCAGTAGAATCGTTCAATATTGCAACTTGAGGCTTGAAGTTTTTTCTTCAGTTCTGTCAGCTTGAGAAATACCAAGTATGTTTTTCACTTTTGGTTTTCTATCTCCAGGTCTTTGCATATGTCATTATAATACTTTAATTTGTCTTCTTGAGCTGCCCTTTGAAATCTTCTGTTCAGCTCATTTACTTCATTTCTTCCATTTTCTTTAGCTACTCTACATTCAAGAGCAGCTTTCAGAGTCTCTTCAGACATCCACTTTGGTCTTTTTTTTTTTTTCTTTCCTATCTTTTTAATGACCTCTTGCTTTCTTCATGTTTGATTTTATTGATGTCATTCCACAACTAGTCTGGTCTTCAATTATTAGTGTTCAGTGGGTCAAATCTATTCTTAAGATGGTCTCTAAATTGAAGTGGATGTAGTCAAGATGTACTTCAGCTCTTGTGGACTTGTTCTAATTTTCTTCAGCTTCAACTTGAACTTCCATATGAGGAATTGATGGTCTGTTCCACAGTCGGCCTCTGGCCTTCATTCTGACTGATGATATTGAGTTTTTCCATTGTCTCTTTCCACAGATGTAGTCAATTCTATGCCTGTGTATTCCATCAGGTGAGGTCCATCGGTATAGTCGCCATTTATGTTGTTGAAAAAACAACATAAATGTTTATGTCGTTATTTGTAATGAAGAAGTCATTGGTCTTGCAAAATTTTATCATGTGATCTTTTACATCATTTCTATCATCAAGGCCATATTTTCCAACTACCAATCCTTCTACTTTGTTTCCAACTTTTGCATTCCAATTGCCAGTAATTATCAATGCATCTTGATTTCTTGTTTGATCAATTTCAGCCTGCAGAAGTTGGTAAAAATCTTCAATTTCTTCATCTTTGGCTTTAGTGGTTGGTGCATAAATTTGAATAAAGGTTGTATTAACTGGTTCCTTGTAGAAGTATGTACATTATTCTATCACTGACAGCAGTGTACTTCAGGATAGATTTTGAAATGTTCTTTTTGATGATGAATGCGAAGCCATTCCTCTTCAATTTGTCATTCCTGGCATACCATATGATTGTCCTATTCAAAATGGCCAATATCAGTCCATTTCAGTTCACTAATGCCTAGGATATCAATCTTTATGCATTCCATTTCATTGTTGACAACTTCCAATTTTCCTAGATTCATACTTTGCTTATTCCATGTTCTATTAATAGGTATTTGCAGCTGTTTCTTCTCATTTTGAGTCATTCCATATCAGTAAATGAAGGTCCCAAAATCTCATCTCCATCCACATCATTAAGATCGACTCTACTTTGAGGAGGCAGCTCTTCCTGAGTTGTATTTTGAGTGTCTTCCAACCTGAGGGGCTCATCTTCTGGCAGTATATCAGACAATGTTCTGTTGCTATTCATAAGGTTTTCACTGGCCAGTTTTTGCAGAAGTAGACTGCCAAGTCCTTCTTCCTAGTCTAGTATAAATAAAACTGGTCTTTTTGTGTGTGTGTGAATTTCCTTCAAATAAAATGACCAACTTTTACATGATTTTGCATTCATTCTTTGAAGATGTAGTGTGTTTTCTCACCTGAAGGCCTTCAGACATGTTTTTACTTTTGTTGTATAGGTTCCATTCTCTCCTCTTTCAAATATTATTTTGTTCTCCTCTTTCAAAGCTCAAATCAAACATTACTTCCTCAATGTTGTCTTTCTACAGTTGATAATTCTTGAATCATAATTTAGTCAGGATCCTCTGTTACAAATTTCTGTTCTTACTGTTGCTTCACTTTGTAGCCCCTACATTAATTACAATTCAATGACTCATTATGTAATTAGTTGTTTAAGGTATTATGTAATTAGTAATTTGTAATTAGTTATTTAAGGTATTTCTCCATCTCTGGAATGCCATGTCTATGAAAGCAGCAATCCAAAGGACGTGCTCCACTCCTGGCTATTCTTTCTTGGTGGTGATGAGATCCTCTTTTTTATGGGTGAGTTCCCAATAAATTACTGGGAATTTAGCCATGGTTGCACAGTGGTAAGAGCTCGGCTGCTAACCAAAAAGTCAGCAGTTTGAATCCACCAGCCACTCCTTGGAAACCCTATGGGGCAGTTCTACTCTGTCCTGTATGGTTATTATGAGTCAGAATCAACTTGACGGCAACAGGTAAGATATAGTTTCTACCCTCTTATAGTGTGGAGAGACAGATACACAAGTAAATGTTATTGCTGTTAATTAATGTCAAGTCAGCACCGACTCATGGTGACCTTATGTACGAAAAAACAAAATGTTGCCCAGTCCTGTAAAGTAAAATAAAGATCTTTTTAAACATGAAAAAACCTCATATCTCTTTTCTCTAGAAACTACAGAAAGATGTTCAGCTTATACCATAAAGCATATACCAACAAACAGGAAAACACTGAATACCAGACACAAGACAAAGGAGATCCAACCGTGAGAGTATTATAGGGAAGTCCTAAAACGACAACTTTTCATGAGGTTAGAGGCCTAGAGAGAATGGTATCTGGCAGGATTATATCCTTTCATCATACTTATTCAATCTGTGTGCTAAGCAAATAGCCCAAAAAACTGAACTATATAGAGGAAAACGCAGCATTAGGACTGGAGGAAGATTTAGAACCTGCGATATACAGACGACACAACCCTGCTTGCCGAAAGTGAAGAGGACTTGAGGCACTTACTGATGAAGATCAAAGAGCACAGCCTTCAATATGGATTACATCTCAACATAAAGAAAACAAAAATCTTCGCGGTTGGACCAATAAGCAACATCATGGTAAATGGAGAAAATATTGAAGTTGTCAATGATATCATTTTACTTGCATCAACAATCAATGCCCATGGAAGCAGCAGTGAAGAAATCAAATGACATATTGCATTGGACAAATCTGTTGAAAAGACCTTTTTAAAATCTTAAAAAACAAAGATGTCACTTGAATGATTATGGTGTGCCTGGCCCGAACCACGGTATTTTCAATCACTTCACATGCATGCGAAATATGGACAATGAAAAGAGAAGACAGAAGAAGAATTGATTCATTTGAATTATATGGTATTGGTAAAGAACACTGAATATAGCATGGACTGCCCAAACCATGGACAAATCTGTCTTGGGAAAGTCAGCCAGAATGCTTCTTAGAATTGAGGATGTAAAGAATTTGTCTCACTTACTTAGGACACATTATCAGGAGGGACCAGCACCTGCAGAAGGACATCGTGCTTGGTAAATTAGAGAGTCAGTGAAAAGGAGGAAGACCTGAACAAGATGGATTGACACAGTGGCTGCAACAATGGGCTCAAACATAGCAATAGGCACAGGACTGGGCAGTGTTTCATTCTGTTATAGTTAGGGTCACTATGAGTTGGAGCTGACTCAACAGCACCTAACAACAACAAGACAGAGCATCCAGTCCAGACTGGAGCAGAAAGATGGAGGTATTGCAGAGTGATGTCTCCCTGGAAAAGGGAAAGAAAATAATTTTAATATATTTAACTGTGTGTAAAAGATTTTATAGATTTAATGGAATTTTTTCTAAAAATAGGTGATGATGACACAGAAACCTAAGCAAAGAAAAAATAAAGCAGTTATTAACTACAGGAAAAAACAAAATATGAATCTATAATATATATTTGTCTCAGCGGGAAATGATACAATCATGTGAATGCTGAATATTGATTTAAACAAACAAAGAGAGGTAGAAGCAGCGCTATTTCTGTCTTCTCTTACAGGGGGTCAATTTAACATCTGAAATTAGTGAATAAGAAGTAGGAGTATGAACACATTATATAGCCATATAGCGATAACAAATTTCAGAAGGAGTCTTGAAAATATCCGCTACTGAAGCAAATATCTATTCTCCTTTACAGGCTATATACATGCATTACTTAGTTAAAGTAAAAATAAATTTAAAATAAGACAACATTGTCTTCATCCTCAAATAGATCACCATTTTGCTAATATTTCCAAAACCTCAGTCCTCACAACATTTTTAAGTCTATTTAATATGAAAAATATTTAACACTACCAAATATCATAGATTTAGCCAGGTACGTACTTAGGAAACTTCAGAAACTGGTTTTATCCCTGAGATGGTGTTCTTGCATTTCAGAGCAGCTACCTCCAGGTGGTGGTGATGCCTTGCTTTCTAGTTATTCAGACATGGCAGTATAAATAGATAACCTTTTCCCTAACTTAAGACAGTTTTCTTATTCACCTTAACGAATATGAGGTTTTGATTTCCAATTACTATAGAGCAGCTAGGATTCAGATGTCGCACATTGGCAATCAGCACCAGAAGTATTGGTTTGGAGAATAGTAAGTACTTATTGTGTTATATCCATCCCCTAATCCCTGTCCTAGCTCCATTCCTTCTCTCTTCATGTATTTACCTTACCTCTCTGATCTCTAAAGATAATTGCTTTCAGAATTCCTGACTAGATATCTAAAAGTAGCCTTTAAAAAAATAAAACCAGCTGCTGCGGAGTCGATTCCGACTCATGGAGGCCCCATGTGTGTCAGAGTAGAACTCTGTTGCACAGGGTTTTCAATGCCTGCTTTTTTGAAAGTAGATCACCAGGCCTTTCTTCGGAAGCACCTGTGGCTGGACTGGAACCTACAACTTTTTCGTTGGCAGCTAAGTGTGTTAACAATTTGAATCGCCCAGGGACTCCAAAGAGTAGCTTTAGTCTAGGTGTAGTCTTAGTAGATCTGGTCTATTACCTATCCTCTCATTAATGCCACTTGGATGTGAGGGCCTGTCTTACATCTTTAACTTTATGAGACTAGTTATCACAGTCCGTATTATTCTGGAGTTTTGTGCACATAAGTATGACAATCTCATCTTACAATTAAATTTGATGTATGTATCCAGCACAGAAAGAGAAATCTCCGCATCCAGCTTCTTGCTCTCATGATAAATTACTAATCTATCTTTTCTTCAATGCTTTTCCCTATCTTATTTTGCTGTTTATATGTATTTAAAGTTTGAATTCCAAGTCCTATAAATTTCTTGAATTACACCATAGATGTAAAGGATTAGTGACTCATAAATACTACAATTCTATTTTAATCAAAACGTCCATTAGTGATAGAAAAACTAAATAAAGTCAGTGGAAAATGTATTGTTTTTGTCTCTAGATTCACTTCTCAGTACCACAGTGTCTGCCTGTATAGCTTAATAACTTAACAAAGCATCACTTCCATCTAGCATAAAATGTAGGCACAAAACTCTATAGCAGCTCTGTATAACAGAAATATCTGTGAGGATGGAAATGTTCTGTATCTGTACTGTTCAATATGGTAGTCACTGGCCATAGCCAGCCACTGAGCACTTAGCATGTGATTAGTATGACTAAGCAATTAAATTTTTATTTATTTTAATTAATGTACATTTAAACAGCCACATATGGCTTGTGGTTGTTGTATAAGAGGACTAAAGTCTACAGTCAATCTAAAAGTAAGTATTTCCTAAAGCATGTTCAGGAGAAGAAAATACTGCATACTCTCTCACGGTCTTGGAGTACGCAATGCACGTTAACATAGTAAAAGCCCTGAGAAGGCCTACATAAAAGAAACTAGTTTGATTGATTAACTCATAATTTGCCAAACATATTCAGACAATAATCAAAACCAAACCACTTGCCATGGAGTTGTTTCCAACACATGGTGAACTCCCATGCGAATTTAAGTAGAACTATGCTTCATAGAGTCTTCAATGGCTTTGTTTTCAGAAGTAGATCACCAGACATTTCTTCCTAGGAGCCTCTGGGTAGACTCCAACTGCCAACTTTTTAGTTAGCAGTAGAGCATGTTAACCATTTGCACCACCCAGGGACTCCATATTCAGCGAAGGAATACCCTTATATGAATTAATACCTCATTGAAATTTTGTTTCAGGGAAGAGATTTTAGAAAATGCAACTATGGATGTTGAATTTAATAAATTAATAATATTTTGTGACAAATATAATGAGTCCAGAAATATGTCTAAAAAGAAAATAATCAGGTGGCATACAGGTTCTGATGTCACACTGCTTGGGTTCACAATCTGCCTCTGACACTTACTGGCTTCATGGCTTTGAGCGAGTTACCTAAATACTCAATATTTCCATTTCCTCACCTGTGAAATAGCTACAAAACAAGGAATATAAGAGTACCTACTTCATTGGATTATTGGGGAAATAAATATTTCATTTATTTATTTTTTTTAACTGTGCTTTAGGTGAAAGTTTACAGCTCAAGTTAATTTCTCATTCAAAGATTTATACACATATTGTTTTGTGACATTGGTTGCATCTCCACAGTGTGTCAGCACACTCTCCCTTTCCACCTCGGGTTCCCTGTGTCCATTCATCCAGTTCCTGTCTCTTCCTGCCTTCTCGTCGTGTTTTTGGGAAGCTGTCGCCCATCTGGTTTCTTATATTTGATTGAACTAGGAAGCACGTTCCTCACATGTGTTGTTGTTCATTTTATAAAGCTTTCTAATCTTTGTCTGGAAAGTGGGCTTTGGGAGTGGTGTCAGTTCTGAGTTAGCAGAGTGTCAACAGGCCATAGTCTTGGGAGTACCTCCGGTCTCTGCTAGACCAGTAAGTCTGGTCTTTTTTCATGAATTTGAATTCTGTTCTATATTTTTCTCCCATTCTGTCTAGGACTCTCTGTTGTGATCCCTGTCACAGCACTCGGTGTTGGTAGTGAGGCAGCATCTAGTCCTTCTGGGCTCAGGATGGTGGAGGCTCTGGTTCATGTGGTCCTTTAGTCCTTTGAGCTAATATTTTCATTGTGTCTTTGGTTTTCTTCATTCTCCTCTGCTCCAGACAGGATGGGACCAAAAGATGTAGAAATAAATCTCATAATGTACAAAGTACCTAGAACCATTCCTGGCATAAAGAATTCTCTATAAATAATAGCTATAATTATGATCTGCTCTTCTTTTACAAGATTCTTTTTTTATTACTCATCCATATCAATAGGAGCCAGTGGCACAGTGGTTAAGCACTTGGCTGCTAACTGAAAGGTCGGTGGTTCAAACCTACCAGCTGCTCCATGGAACAAAGATGTGGCAGTCTGCTTCCATAAGGATTTACAGCCTTGGAAACCCTGTGGGGCAGTTCTATTCTGTCCTGTATGGTCACTATGAGTCAGAATCCACTCAACGGAAGTGGGTTTGGTTTTTGGTTTTATGATATGAACATGTTAGCATCAACATGATCATATAGAAACCAATGAGAGCATCTTGCCAGTTCACTACATCTTAGCTAAAACTTCTTGGAATAGGCCATGAACCAGAAGTTTACCATGAAAAAAAGAGAAAAAGTTACCGACAGTTTGCTAACACAGGAATGTTATGAAGAAAGGAAATCTCTCCCAGTGGAGCTTTTAAAATGAGACCTATCAAAGATTGACTAAAAATGCAACTAGGTCTTTTTAGCCTAAACTCTTATATTTATGATGTTATTACAGTAAGGTAAGCTAACTCAACTATTTCAATGTGGGTAGAAAAAGAGTAAGTATAGGATATAGCTACCTGGATGAGATGCCATCTCCCCTCTTCATCTGTACTTCAACACTCTGAAATGCATTCTACAAACCTAGATTGTTAGTTACAGAGATCCCAAAGTTGTTCTCCATACTTTACAATCATTGTATTTCACAGCAAATATTAAGAACACAATGACAGTAAACAAATAGACACCTGGTCTGATTAGTGATCAATGGTGACTTTTGGTAGAGGGTAGAATGACATATATACAGACTATATTAGTGTCACTAACTTTGGAAGACAATAATTACAGGCTTTATTTTTCTCCACTCCATTAATAACTGTCAACTTCTCATAGTCATTGCTCCTTAAACTCCTTAAACTTCAGGGCAAGGAGGATCAAAAAGGGTGTCTTTTGCTGTATTGTATTTATGCTACTGTTTTTTGGCTAATAAACATCTTTATTAAATTCCCATAGTTCGGTGAAGTTAGGTGTTGGACACAAAGTATTAGTGGTTTTCCCATCTTTCTACAACTTGGAAAGCTTATATTTGAAAGTGATGCCTCTACAGAAGGACAATAAAAGAAAGAAAGAAACCACACTAAAATAAAGGATTGTTTGGAACTAAGGAGTCCTCTGAAAGTAGAAAAACTAGAGCTATAGGAGCTGCTAAATGCAAAAACTCACAACGCCAACATATTCTTATCTGTACTTTGGCACTTAATGGAGCATTGGTTCCAGGAAAATCTGAGAAGTATAAAAGTTTATTATGGACAATTTTCTAATTGTTGGACTTCATCCCCTAAAGGTGCTTTCTCCTTCCAACTCCGTGTTCTATGGCTGCTTCTCAGTTCCCTAAGGTTTCCAGCTCCCACTTGTGGGAATTCAGTCATCCTGGTAAGCATGGATCTGCCAAGGCTCTAGCATCTCAGCTGAGTTGAGTGATTTCTTTGCCCCAGGTGAGCAAAGCCTGCATAAAGCAAAGTCTGAGAATCTAGGCTATGGCTTTGAGAAGGACAGCAAAATGTTCATTTCCAAGTACAAGTGTGGGGTAAGGCCATACATAAGAAGGCAGATAACAAAGATAAAAACCAGTAAGAAAGGGAGTTAGGGACACAGTCTAAATAGGTTAAGCCAAGTTAAGATTAAGTTATGCGTTCATTTATTCATTACTTTAATGTTGATTAGTAAGCATGTCCATTGTGCTATGAATTGGTGAGAAGGTGGTGAACAATACACACTAGGGGACAAAATCTCTGCATCTTTCCAAAGTAACAATTCACTTATTTAATAAATTTGATCATAGTACTGGGAAAAGTCCAAATAATACATAGGGGTGTCCCTCTCGTTTATTAGGAAATACAGAATCAGAACTTCTGAGTTAAGATAGATCTTAGAGAGCATGCATTTTATCATCGGTACAGATGGGGAAACTAACGCTGCAAAAGCTGAAATGCCTTGCTCAAGTGCAAATAGCTGAGTCATTGGTAAAATCCCAATTAGATTTCATTTTTCCATAGTCTTCTATAAATAATGACCTCCCATTTGGATCATGTAACTCAAAGGAATGACTCAGATCAGACAAGCATAGGAGTGTTGTATCTTGACAGGTCACTGAGAGAGAATTTTGTGGGTAGAGGAAACTTTGCTGCATCTTTTAAATCATTTCTTTATTCAACTCCATCTGGGCACAGGGCCAGCCCTGACTTTGCAACTCCTATTATCAGTGCTTCCTCTAAGGAAGAGTATGGGAAGAATAAAAGAAAAAAATATGTCTGATTGTCTAGCACTGTGTTCTAAAACAGGGATTGGCAATTTTTTTTCTATAAAGGGCCAAGTAGTACATATTTTAGGCTCTGAGACTGTACAGTCTCTGTAGCAATTATGCAACATTGCTGTTGTAGCCATTGACCTAATATGTAATTAAGAGTGTAGCTGTGTTCCAATAAAATTTTATTTATAGACACTGAAATTTGACTTTCAAAAAATGTTCACATATCACAAGAAATTATTCATCTTTTTTTTTAACCATTTAAACATGTAAAAACAACTATTAGCTCACAAACCATACAAAAACAGGTGGTGAGCCAAGCTTTGCCAACCCCTGCTCTAGAGGAACATACAAATAAAAATGGCAAAGTGCCCAACTGCAAACCAAAATGTGCTTACAAGAGAAAGCAAGCTATTTTATTTTGGTCCAGTATTACAATACCCAATTAATTGTTCTTTATAATACCCGTAGCTGTCCCTTAGACACATTTCTTAAATTCCTTTTAAAATAACTTTTTCCAGTCTTTGTGACTTATTACTGTAAACTTCTTATTGCAAGAGATTCTGTGTTTTCCTTCCTTTGCACCATGAGCAAAGGACCACTATCCTTGTGACTGAGAAAGGCACCGCAGTTTCTGTAGTCAAGAATCGTGCTTTTTCTTCTCCTGCCCACTCTTAGCCTAAATGGCATCTCATTATACCAATCAGAAGTGTAACAAAAAATTTCAGTTCTTTCCAAATCTAGAAGAATGATCTGTGGCAAATACAAAATGCCCTTACAAAGCCAAGCAAGGTAATTTGGGGGAAAAAAATGTAATGAGTTTCAGGTTCATGAAATGTGATATTGACAACAGCAGAAATAAATTGCTCCTATTTAACTGCAGTCCAGCTCAGAAGAGATGAGCATAAGCCAGGCTCCAACACTGCAGCTGATGCTGGACCCTGAGAGACACACTCTATTAAGGCCAAAGTGCTATTAAGTAGACAGACTTATACTGTAAAGTTGGAGGGCTGGAGGAGAGGAAGAAAGCCTCAATCTATACATCTCAGGGACTTGACAGCACTTGGCTTCTTATAAATCTGTCTAAGTAAAGTTATTAAGTTGCTGAGAAGTGTACCATTGCCAGCCAACCTGGGACAACAATGGAAAATGGATAGCCAATAGACAAGACAGACAAGTAAAAGGACCAGGAAAGATGCTTGCTCACAGATTCTGAGAGGTAATAAACACTGCAGGTGGGATCTTGTGCTGCATCTTTCAGCACCAAGAAATAGCAGATTCTGAACAGAAACTAAATAACTGCATTATCAACTGCTATTTCTAAATATAGTTGAGCTAAAAGATCTGAGTTCTGTTGGAAAATGGTCTGAAATTTACTCATTATAATAAATATGCTGCACAAAGTCAAAATCCTACAAAAGCTCACTCTTTCATGAATTCCAGAAGACAGCTAAGATTAATAAAAGTAGTACAGTAGATGCTTCACTTCCCAATCCCTGAAGCTTTATCTATGCAGTACTAACAAAATCTAGCCAACATAATTAAGTAGAAAATTAGTTGTTTAGTAACGTATAGAATAAGGCACCAGTTTAGCAAATTTACTTCTGTTTTCACTTAATCTAAGTAATGTTGATGTATCATATAGCAAAGGATGCATTTAGGAGGTCATTTTTTAAATTTTGCTAAAATCTAAACTGTGAAAAACATGTTTGTCTAGCCTTATGGAATACATAAGTGGAAAAGTTTATATAAGGAAAATGTGTCTACTGAGTTTTGTATGAACAAAGTAACAACCCGGAGGCACCATGGTACAGTGATTGAACGAGCACTAGAGTGATATCCTGGGTTCGTATCCTGAGTGTACCACTAACTAGATGTATGATTTTTAGCAATTCCATCCACTCCTCAGTATTTTCATCTACAAAATAAACAGATGGAAATTTCTCTAAGTACACTTTGACATTCTGTGACGCTAGGTATTCTTCTAGTGAATATTTTATCCAAATGTTAGCGAAGTATAATTAAAAAGCTGCATAAAATGTTAAAAAAATTGAATCTTACTTTTGATTAGACAATAAAGACAATGCCTGACATCACAATGGCTGAATTCCAAGTATCCATGGTTATTGTTTTGTTTTAATAATTAAAGATCTAGAGTAGAGTTTGCAAGATTATACAAAATGGGCTGCATATTAGCCCACAGATGTATTTTTGACTGGCCTGAACAGTGTAAACCAACAACATATTTTCATTTATTAATTAATTTATAATTATTAAATATATGGAGATCTCCTAGGAAAAAAAGAAGATTCCATATCCAGAAACATTGAGTCTTTATTCCTACAAGGCCACAAGGCCACAGTGAGCTAAGAAATAGCTGCCCTTCTGCAATAGTAAATGCATTCTTCCATTCATAATCATCCTCACTGCTCCCTGTTGTCTCCAGATACTGAAGCCCAGTGTCAGCTTTCATTTATCATGACACCTGCAACTGTCAGTTTTCTTAAAGCTGAGTTAAGAGAAAAGTGAAATATTTGTTGGATTCATGTCTCTATCAACGTTAAAAAAAACTCTACCAAAAGGACTATAAATTTCAAGAAAACGAAGACTACATACACCTTCCGAGAAGTGAAGAATATACGTAACAAGAGCATAAAGTAATACAAAAAGAATTCAATTTAGTCAATCAAAGACACGATTTTGAGATCAGGTCCACCTGTTTCACTGGTCTGTACTACATGCTTGGTCCTTGTAGGCATTTGCTTTTACAAACCTTGGTCGGAAGCAGGGCTTAGAATCGGAGGTTCCTGGTTCAGTCATGGCTGAAAACGCGAAACCGGAACAGACCCGAATTTTCCAAAATTTGAGCGAAGCAGAATGATAACTAGAACAGGAAAAATTACAGGTTGAAGCCCTGCTAGAAATCTAATCTCCCTCTTAGAAAACAAGGGCAGTGCACATGTTACATAGCAACCAAATCTCTTGCCCATCAGAAGTTGAGCAGGGTTGGAAACAGCGGGGCCCTGCTCACAGATGGCGACTAACATGCTGCTTTGAATGTGTGTTGCTCTCCACAGTCCTGCCAATAATCCAATCTTCCGCATCGGGCTCCTGAAAAGGCTCACTACACCTCTTCTGAGTCTCCCGTTCCAGGGCTTTGACCTGTAATTTTTCCCATTCCGGTTATCACTCCAGATCACCCAAATTGTAAAAATTTGTGTCTTTTCCGGTTTCACTTTGTCTGCCATGACTAAATCAGTTCGAACTGGTTCAAAGCCCTGGACTGAAGGCAGGGTTATGATGGTTTGGATGAAGAAAACCCAATGGATAGGAAAGACATTGAACTTCTCTCACATCGTCTCGTACAAACCACAGCTGGAATTCATTTTCCAGCATTTTGTGTAAAACGTCAGCTTTTAAATAATAGATAATCGCAAATGTAAACACAAAAGCAGATAAGAAGAAAAATCTCTCCAAATTTCTGTGAATGTTATAAGGGGATATTTTTTAGCTGCCCAAGGACAGATTTCTGTGAATTAAATGTGTCTGCGGAGGGATATATACGCTCCTTCGCTGAATGAGTCAAGAGTGCTAGAATCCTTGCATATGAAGAGGCCTAGGCTAGAATAGCTAACGGCAACATTATTAGAAAGAAAAAAAAAAAAAAAGGTGGGGGAGAGTACATTTTCTCATAGCATTTCTGAATGCTGACCTTCAAATATAGCCTAATGTTAAGTGGTGTAAAAGGGAAAGAGTATATATATTTATTCTAATTTACTAGAGATATAACATTTCTGAAATTGATTCTCAAATACAGCAGCAGTCATCGCATGTGTCTGACCATCAGAAGCACTCAGGATTATATTGATAACCCACCTGGGAACTCTCTAATTCAGGAGGTCTTGGAGGAGTCCTGGTGACGCAGTGGTTAAAGCACTCAGCTGCTAACTGAAAGATCCACAGTTCAAAGCCACCAGCTGCTCCACTGGAGAAAGATGTGGCAGTGTGCTTCGGTAAGATTTATTGCCTTGGTAACTCTATGGCTAGGAGTCAGGATTGACTTGATGGCAGTGGGCTTGGTTTTTTGGTTTTGGATGGAGCCTTGGTTTCTGTATGTCTTAAAAGCTCCCCAGGTGATTTTGATTATCAGCCAGTTTGTTAACCACTGAACGAGTTTATATTATAGCTATTCCCATGTATGAATTATGGAAATGCTCACATTTGTGTACTGAGTTTCTGGACAATAAGCCTTATAATACACAACCCTCTTAGTAAGATTCTGCCTTCAACAGACCAAAGAGAAAGCTCATTCTACTGCCTATAGTAAAAATAATCATTTGGGATTCATCTTTAAGTGTGATTTGCAGAAAAGCTGACTCCTATTGGATATCTTCATTTCTCACAAATGACTTAACACCCCCCAAAATAAAGCACTGCAATAATGATAATAATAATAGGAGGAGGAGTAGCAAAAACAGCTAATGATAATAATATCGCTATCCTTTGAGACAATGTATGCCACATATAAATCTAGACATTGTATACATTTTATCTGTATTGATCTTCACAATAACTCAATAAGATATTTATTATTACTTCCATTTTATAGTCAAGAAAACTGAGGCTCACAGAGATTAAGGAAATTGCAATTTAGCTAGTATGAGACGCAGATTAAGATCCAGCCTCTGTCTCTGGGATGCCCAAGCCCATGCCCTTATTTGCTTCCCTGAGCATCTCTGGCTACAAAAGAAATGCACATCTTTACAAGCCTAACTTAATAAGGGAGTAAGGGAGTAACAAAAGCACTGGGGAGATTCAGGCTCATTAATTGCTATCCCCTCTCTCCCCTCATTGACATAATTAGCCCTTCACCCATGCTGCCTGAGTAGTAGTTGCTCCAGTCTGTTAGGCAGGCAGTAACAAGCAGCCTGTCATAGAACTCCCTTCCGGAATAAAAACTAACCAGAATTGTGAGAACATTGTTTTACATTTCATTTTAAAGTCCAGCTTCATTTTAAGTTATTGAAATATTCCCCCCTCACTGGCAATATTGAAAAATACTAAATAGTCCATGAGTGTCCAGATGAAAAAGAACTAAAAATCCCCATCCTGCTATGCTGCTTTATTTTAGCCTCTTCTTTGATTTGTAATGCATTGCAATTTCATCTACAATTTGCACTCTCATTTTTATAGCAGATCAATTAAAGATAACTGGACAAATGCTTAATTATATTCTGAAAGCCAATTTTAATATTACTTCCTGATGGGACTCCAATCTTATCAAAGATGTAATCTCTCTCATTTTCTTTTTACTTATTGGGAGTTACAAGCTTTGTAAATCAACCAAGTGGTGTTTAGAATATACACGGAATTCTGTTTATCAGTTCTCTATCATGCACACTAAATAAATAATGAAATAATAAAGAATAAAAGTGGGAGAAATGAGTCACAGAACCAGAATTCTAGTAACTCCCTGACATTAAATCAAACTTGAACTTAGTATTAGACGCAAAAGCAAGCAAATTTAGCATATGGGTTTGGATAATATAAAACTCAAAGAAAAAAATTCTTTCAGGGTTTCCAGAAATATCTCAAAAGCTGGAAGAATATCAATTGTCCTCATTAAAAATAATCTGGCACCATCTGATACACCTGTGCTGATAAGTCATGATCTTCTGTTGTATTGTGAAATAAGAGGGGGATGAGACGCGGAAACTAGGAATGGCTGAATACAGTAAAAAGATATGCTTTGAAATACTGTTCATGCATTTTTAGAACCCAAAGTATAAATCCACGTATCTGTTCTGAAAGGTAATTTTACTATGTATGATAAACTCTTAATCTGTGTGTACCTTTTTGCCCAGAATTCCATATTTAGAGGTTTCTCCTAAAAAAAGTGCTCAGACAGATTCACACAGAGAATACTCAAGGATAATCATTCTATTTTCTCTATAATACATTGGATGTCTAACATTCGGAGATAAGTAAATTATGATACAACCATATGATGGAATAAGAAAAAACAAAATTTAATTTATATATATTAAAATTATACATGTATAATATGCATTGCAGGTATTGGAAGAGGCTGTATTGGCCTGGCTCACTATTATTTACTCCCCATTGCTAACCACTACATTGTCTCATGATCTTGTTTCTCACTCCAGTTCCAGTCTCTATAAAAGGATTAAGATTAACCGATGGTCCTCCTTGGAGGGTAGAAAACAAATGATAATGATCTAAGGATAAAAAACGAACAAGGCACCCATATCCAGAAACATTGAGTCTTTATTCCTACAAGACCACAAGGCCACAGTGAGCTAAGAAATAGCTGCCCTTCTGCTTAACTACAAATGGAATACATTGAATTCCATTATACTTTCTCTTGCATGTTCAGACTCAGCATTAATACCTGTTGTGGGTCAAAAGACCTCACTTGTGCATATTTTGATATATTTTCTGAACTATATACTTTGGTCTAACAGATCCACTTCACTTAAAATTGCACAGCACGCACTGGATATATTTTTGTTCTCTGCTCATCCATGAGGGCTCAGTTCAGCTATCATCTCTAAGTAATACGTTGTTGTGTTGTTGTGTGCTGTCAAATCTATTCCAATCCATAGCAACCCTATAGGACAGAGTAGAACTTCTCCATAGGGTTTCCTAGGCTGTAATCTTTATGGGAGCAGATTGCCAGGTCTTTTCTCCCATGGAACTGCTGGTGGGTTCAAACCACTGACCTTTCAGTTGGTAGCAAAGTACTTTAACCATTGCACCACCAGGGTTCCCTATAAGCAATATAGCTTACCTTTTATCATGCATTCCTGATATTTGCTGCCATTTTTTTTATCACAGTGCTAGTTTCAGGGTTAAACGGCCTGTAAGGGAGTAAGTTGTTATCTAGTGAATGTAATTACAAAGTTAGAATCTACTGTTTTAAAAGGTGTTGTGGTATTTAATGGTGCTTAGAGGCTTGATGACTAAGGAAGACCCAAGAATAATTGAATATACCATGGACTGCCAGAAGAACGAGCAAATCTGTCTTGGAAGAAGTACAGCCAGAATGCTGTTTAGAAGAAAGGATGGCGAGACTTCGTCCTACGTGCTTTGGACATGTTATCAGGAGGGTCAAGTCCCTGGAGAAGAACATCATGGTTGGTAAAGTAAAGGGTCGGGGAGAAAGAAGAAGACCCTTGACAAGATGGACTGACACGGTGGCTGCAACAATGGGCTTAAATATAGCAACAGTTACGAGGATGGTGCAGGACCAGGCAGGGTTTCATACTGTTGTGCATAGTGTCACTATGGGTCAGAACCGACTCTATGGCACTAGGACTCTAATGGCACAGATATGATGTTAAAAAAAAAAAAAAACTCACCATTTTATAAATTTTTCATAATAGAATGTGTTCGTGAAATATACTGTCTTCATCGCCTCGATTTTGAGCATATATACAAACAATGATTAATTTATAATGGTATTTAAAAAGCAATTTCCACAGAAACTCATTTATACTGACTGATTAGATGAAATGTGTCTCTTAGAGCTCAAGGAATTTTATTTTTGATGTAATAAGTATCTAATTTATTAAATTGTATGCAGTTAGGTATTTTTCTATTGCTAAATCAATATCTGCTTTGCAATGCTTTTGGGAACTATCCTTAACATGACACATCAGGTTCCCCTGGCCCAGTCCCTGCCTACTTCTCCAGGCTCAGTTTGTAACACTTCTTCCTGTCCTCAGGCTATTGTCAACGTCATGGTTCTCTCATACCATTGAGCCTTTGGCCATATTGCATCTTCTTCTTGCAATACTCTTCTTCTTCTTGTCTGCCTGAGTCGAGTGAAGATCTATATATAGTTCACTATTCAGATCAAATTTTATTCTTTCAGTGAAAACTTTTCGAAATAATCTGTGGCCCACCTTATTAGAAATGGCCGTACCCTCCTTTGTGTTTTACTTAGCATTCAATAAATGTCCCTTGAGTTAATGAATAAATATATAAATAAATAGTATTTTGAAGTCAACATGAACTTAAAGGAGTCTTGCAGCCCCAATCAATTAGATTTTTTTAAAAATGCAAATGATCCCTTTCAGGAAAACAATGAATCCCACCAATTTTTTAAGAATTTGCATATCTTTTATACATCAGAACTATATAGAGTTAAAATAAATATTGGAAATTATACCTAGCCCCAAAAAACTCATAATGTAATTGGGACAACAAGCCTATGAGGTAGGCATGTTGATTATTCCAAAATATGTACACTGTAATGGAATTCTAAAACATTTTCCTATAAAAGTCTGAAATGATATATTACAGAATGTAAAGGAATTTTCTGGGTTATGAAATGATGGTAATTTAGGTTTTGTTTCTTTCTGCAGTTTCCAGTATTTTATCTTTACTACATTAAGTATGAATTAATCTGCAATGTTAAAAAGGTAACAGTCTCTTCTTTCTAACAAAGGAAATGTACAATGAGTTAACAACATTACCATGTTAGTAATGCAAATTTGGTGTGGAAAATACAAAACTGATAAAGAATTTTTGGAAAGGCAATTAGACAATATGTCAAGGTCCATAAGAATTGGTTCATACCCCTTGACCTATAGTACCCCATGAATATCCAAAAAGTTATAAGAAGAATATTCACTGAAAAGAATATCCACTGAAGTGTTCTTTACAATAATTTAAGAAACAGACAAATGATATAGAATATTGTAATACCTCATTCTGATGAACTAGTCTGCATTCATGAAAGTACTGAAGACTATGGAAAGAGAAAAACGTGAAACACATTGTTAAGTTATAAATTGATTATAATATTTACTGTAAACTCTGGCTACAATTATATAAAACTTGTGTTGGTAAAGATGACAAGATATGCAAATAAATATTTATAAGGTTAGAGAAAGTTGCTATGTGTCCTTTCTCTTTTTGAAATGTTTCTTTTAATGTCATGGTTTTGTTGTTATTGTTATTTTTTTTAATTTAAACAGTGGTTTTAAATAGAAATTGAAGGAAAATATATTACTCATTTTCTGATAAGTTTTAGTTTATCAATGTCATTTTTAAAAAGTTCCTCATATATAAGAGCTATGCTCATATTCTTTACGGTATAAATCAGTGTGTGTGTCCACTTAATACAAAGTCTACTATTATCCTATAATGTAATATTGCCTTATGCACAGTGTTATTATAAAATTTAGAGGATTTTAATAAATGTTTATTCCAAGACTACTCATCATACAATATGTTATTTATATTTAACCTCAAAGTAATTGATGGTACTTAATGAATGTACTCTTTAATTGATATCAATGTCTTCAACTATAAAGACCAATGAATTTAACTAGGTTATTTCTTCTGTTCCCTCTCAAAATCTTACCACATTATCTTCTTTAACTCCACCTCATTTCCTGATTTATTCACTCATAATCCATTATTGAAGCTTGATATAAGACTTCTCATTGTTAAACATTCACTCATTCCTTATATTGTCTGACTATTGTTTTGGTTATCACTTGAGAAAGCTAATTTACAGAAATGAAAGGATTATTTGGCCTGTTTTGCACAAAATGAGAAAAGTCATAGAAACACTTCCAGGAAAGCAGGATGACCTGCAAACAGAAGAGACCAGGACAAACAACCTGGGTCTCTCCAAGTGTCTCTTTGCTAAGTATGTCCCTGTCTAACACCAGATGGATAAAACTGGATTGGATGACAGACAAAGGGAGAATTTCCCAGTGGAGGGAATCTTTTTCCCCACTTTCATATAGCCAGGTGTACCAAAAACAGAAGAGATAAGAACTTGTAAATAGGACAAGCCAAAAAATTCAGGAATTTGCAAATTGAACGGGTGAAAATGTAACTGGTGGTAATTGAAAGCTAATTATCATCAGCTAGTAATTGGCAACCAGGTGTTCCGAGTCACCTAAAAGGCAAAACAGGGAGGACTGTGGAGATATTTGCTTTTGGCACAGATAAATGAGTTTCCTAACTGAGGCTTCGGTAAAGGAAAATGATGTCTGTTTATTTCTGCTATGTTTTGGCGTGTCTAAGAGCTGAACATGAAAGAGCAGGGATTGCAAAGCAAAGTATTTATGGCATGTTTTTACGAGTTGCCTTACATTTTTTCTAAGTAGACTTTTTCCAAGTGACTAACGGGAGAAATATAGTAACCACCAAAGCCACATCCATTGGCTTTAGGCCATCCTGAGAGCATGCTGGCTTTACTCCTTAGACAGTGCCAAACATAAAATGTGCTAGGAAAAGAAAATGTTTCATGCCTACCAATATACATTATATATTTCTGTACAGGCATTCTATTTTTGAAAAGCCAAGGTTCAGATGAATTAAGTGATGTGTTCGCGGTCATAAAGCTAGTAAGCAGTAAATTAAGGATTCGAACTCAAAAATTTCCGTTCCAAAAGTCCCTGTTCTTTTCATTATACCATGCTGCTTTTTTATGGAAAAGTTCCCCATGCTTAAGACAATAACAGGGAATTTTTTTTCATAGTAAATGTCTGTAACTCTGTGTTTTAATTAGGAATTTTACAAATTATAGAGTTCTCCAAATGTTTTCATAATTGTTTATATGAAAGTATAACATTTATATAGAAAACTGGACACATCACAAGCGTATTGCTCAATGAATTTCCATATAGTGAACACATCCATCTAACTCTATCCAGTCAAGAAATAGAACAATGTTAGCAATTCAGCAACTCCTTTGTGCCCCTCACAATCACTACCCTCCCCACAGTAGTAACCAGCACTCTAACCTCTAACACAAAATATTTATCTTGCCAGGTTTTGAGCTTTATATAAATGCAATAGCACTTTGGAAAGGCAATTAGACAACGTGTCAAGGTCCATAAGAATTGGTTCATAACCCTTGACATAAAAAAAAAAAAAATCCGTTGCCGTCCAATTGATTCCGACTCATAGCAACCCTATAGGACAGAATAGAACTGCCCCATAGGGTGTCCAAGGAACAGCTGGTGGATTTGAACTGCCAACCCTTTGATTAGCAGCTGAGCGCCTAACCAGTGCACGACCAGGGTCCCACAAATAGTCTAAAAGTTATAAAACACAATAATTTAAGAAATAGATGAATGATACAGAACATTATAATACCTAGTCTGCATTCATTGAAGTACTGAAAACTATGGAAACAGAAAAAATTAAACACACCGTTAAGTTATAAACTTATTATAATATTTACTGTAAACTCTAGCTACAGTGATATAAAACATCTTTTGGTAAAGATGTACATTTTTTGGCTGAATTTTTTTTTAACTAAACAATTATTTTGTAATATTTGTTGTTATTATATATGGAAATAATTTGTTCATTTCATTGTTGTATTCCATTGTATGACTATAGCATAATATATTTATCCATTCTAACTTACTGAACACTAGGATAGTTTCTAATTTTTATTTATACTATTAATATTGTGAACATTCTTGTATTTTTTTAATGAACACATTTATGCATTTCTGAGGGCTATATACCCAGAGATATCGATATTGAGACATACAGTTTATCTAGATTTGCTTTACTAGATACTAACAAACAGTTCTCCAAAGTAATTGTATCAATTTGCATTTCCACCATCAGCTTAAAAGACTTTGATTTGCTTCACAATCTCATCTCGTCGAGCCTGAGTAATATTAGTCGTTTTATTTTTAGTCATCTTAGTAGATGTTTAGTTGTAGCTCATGAATTAAATTTGCATTCCTCTTATACCTACTGAGGTTGAGACCTTTTTTGTATGTTGTTTTGGCCATTTGGATATCCTCTTTTGTAACATGTTTGTTCAAGTATCTAACCCATTTTTCTATTAGTTTTTCTTGTTCTTACTGACTTGTAGGAGATAATTATATATTCTGAACATGAGCTACTTTTTCAGTCAAGTATTGCATTAACCTTAAACTCTGTAGATTGTCTTTTTGTAACATTATGGTAACTTTTGATGACTAGGTTTTAGTTTTTTTAAAAGTCTAATATATCTATCTTTTCCTTTATGTTTAATGCTTTTTGGTCCTCTTTGAGAAATCTTTCCTTTCCAAAGACCGTGAAGATGCTATTTTACATTATCTTCAGAAGCTTTTCTTTTTACTTTCCATGTTTTTAAATATACGATCTTCTTGGAATCAACTTTTGTTTTTGGTACGAGGTAGGGTCTGAAATTCACTTTTCAATGGTTTTACAATTAACTCAGTACCATTGTCCTGCAATGCTATCTTTGTTATAATCAAGTGTTTGCATAAACGTTGTTCTTTATTCTGGATATCTCTTGGTATCCTTGAATACCTTGATATATCTTCAGTATCTTAATAATTTTGTCTATTTTTCTCTCCTTGCATCAATAGTGTGCAATAATCACTGTTTTAATTAATATAGCTTATAATAAGTCTTGATATCTTATACTATAAACTTTGTTCTTTGTTTTCAGGTTTCTCTTGGCTATTCTTGATCCTTTGCATTACCATATGAATTTTAGAATAATCTTGAATAATCTTGAAACTTTACAAAATAAAAAATCTCTTGAGATTTTGGTTAGGATTGCATTAAATCTATGAACCAATTTGATGGGAACATATGGAGACTTCCAATCCAAGAATGTACTTCCATTTTATTGACTTTGGTTTTATATTTAATGTCTTGTTCTTAATCTCACACTAAAAGTTGTCAAGATTCCACCATTAAATATGTTTATTTTAGCTTTATGTAAGATCAAGGAAGTTCTCTTCTATTCCTAATTTCTTAAGAGTTTTTAACATGATTGGTAATACAATTTTATTAAATGACTGTTCTGCATCCAATATTCTCTTAATATATTGAATTTATCAAATTGATTATCAAATGTTTAACTAAAATTACTGAAATTAGACCAATTTAATCATGATATAAGGAGCCTTTGTGGAGCAATGGTTAGCATTCAGCTGCTAACTGAAAGGTCAGCAGTTGAAACTCACCAGAAAAGACCTAGTGATCTGCTCTCATAAAAATTACAGCCTGATAAACCCTATGGGGCAGTTACACTCTGTTATATAGGGTTGCTATGAGTAGGAATCAACCTGATGGCACACAGCAACAACAACAATCATGATACAATATTCTTTTTATATGTCATTCGATTTAGTTTGTTTAGGATGTTTGTATCTATGTTCAGGAAAAAGTTTGACCTGTAATTTTTCTTTCTTGTAAAGTCCTTGTCAGATTTTGGTATAAAGATTATGCTGATATGCTCTTTTTCTGTTGTCTCGAAAATGCTGGATAGAGCTAAGATTATTTCTTCCAAAAAATTGCTGAAAGAATGATTTCACAAGTAAACCCGTCTTTATTATTGGGAGTTTTAAAATTATGCTTAAATCTTCTCTAATAGTTTTTGTATTTATTATTTTGTTAGTTTTTATTACTTATTTTTCTAGGAGTTTGTTCATTACATCTACATTTTCAAATTTAATGGGGTAAAGTTGTTCCTGATATATTTTTATATATTTTGAAAGTCTGCAGAATCACTAATAGTGTCCTTTTCTAATTTTTAATATTGATAATTTATTCTCTCTCATCTCTAGAATGTCTTAGGTTAAAAATCTACTTTCATATTTTTATAACAGTAGCAGCTCTTTTTATTAATATTTTTCTAAGATTTTATCTTCAACCTTTTCATAACTGTAAATTTAAGCTGTCCCTCTTATAAGCAGTATATAAATGATTTTTATTTTTATCCATTCTGGAAATATTTTTCTTATAATAGGAGAATTTAGCCCATTTATGTTTAATGCAACTACTGTTAATTTAAGGTTTAAATATTACTACTTCACAGACACACACACACGTGTGTGTGTGTGTTTGTGAACTGCATGGGATATTATCACTCTTATTTTGGTTATTCAGTATTTATTTTACATTACGGATATTTACCCTTTCAGATCCTCAAGTCCTGTATGATTTAGTAACTCTCCCACTGGCTTCAAATATGTTATTTTTTAATACAGTGTTTCTCTAATTGTTCTTCTTGGGAGGTATACTCTGATATAAAAGAGTTCACCAAAGCTGGTAATTTAGAAATGAATTTATGGACTGTGAGTCAACACAAGGGACTCATTCATAGAATGAAAAACCAACATATTAAGTCACATGAAAAAATATGCCTCATTTCGATAAAGGAAAGATTTAATGGTCAAACAAAGGATTCTAAAGTAGAGTTTTGCCTGCGATTAAAGTCCTTGTGTAATTTCTGACCCAAATTAGAAGATCATACAAAATGGAACTTATGTAAAATTTGTGGGTGGAATGAACACTATGCGAACATTGCTTTACAAATTTCTCAGTTTTAATTTAAAAACCGCTTCGTCTTAATTTTACTCTGAACTTAATAAAAATTGTTATGTTTCCAATTTTAATTGTTTATGAACATACTTCCATAGTCCCATATATAGGTTTTGTATAGCACAAATCGAACTGTGCTGTTAATGTTTGTTCACCTGCCATTCTTCCCTATAAAACTGCAAGCCCATCAGGAGAGTACTGCTATATATTCTATATACTAGTGCTTAGTACAGCATGACTTCCGTATATATTGATTTCATTCAATGATGTTAAAACTCCAATGTAGTGATAATCTTTATCAAAATAAAATATTTTGCTAAATGGTTCAATATTTTGAAATTATTTATTTGAATTCACAATTACTTATTGAGTATTAAGGAGTGAGTAAAGGCAATTACTTTAGAACATGTTCTACAAAAGGTGGTTTATTTGTTGTTGTTTTTTCCTTTGTCTTAAAGGCAGTGATTTTAGCACATTTAATTGTCACTGGAAAGAATCTAGTAGAGAGGGGAAGATTGGAAACAGTAAAAAAAAAAAGAAGAAACAGAAGATAATCAATTGTATATGGTTTCTGAAAAGACAGATGAAATTACCAGCTACCTCATTGTAGGAAGAAACAAGTATGGGTAAAGGTACAGTTAAGTATGGGAGTGAGTTTTCTTCTGATTGTTAGTGTTCCTTTTTTCTCTATAACTAGAAAGTAAGGTAGTATGCCAACAGTGAAGGAGTGAAATTGAAAGTGTAAAGGTAGATGGAGGTTTTAGAAGAGTGGAAAAATTTTGAAATATCAGTGTGGATAGTGAGAGGGTTGGCCAAAGAAATGTTTAACATATTGTTGAACAGAACTAAGAGTCAATCTGAAGTTCAAAATCCTGAATTCATAGAAGAAGCAATCTGTTCTATTGTAATATTTTCTCCAGGACTTTTTGGCCACCTGGGCACCAGCACAAATAAAACAGATAATTAAGTTCACTCAGGTACTGGATAATACCAGAGAGGTGTGAAAAAAAGAAAAGGGAAAATTAAATTATGAGACTTGTGAGAGTTTATTGGTATGATAGAACTTGGAAATTAAACCTACTATGACAATGGTGAAGAAAGGAAGGAGTTGATGAACTGGGAGATGAGTCAGGAAATGGAAGGAGCTGAAAAATCTAAGAATATGCATCATGAGAGTTATTGAACAAGTAAACTGGGAAAAAGGGAAATCTGGGTAAGAAAATTGGATTCTTGAATTAGTGACTATAGGGGTGGATCAGGTATAGGGGTAAGATATGACTGTGGAAGTAGGTGTTGAGATAAAGAGTAAAAAGGGGTAATTGGGAAGGTCAATGATTTCACAATGAAAAGATAGTGGTCTATCTTCCATACAGATTATAAATCACATGGAATTATGGAGATCCTTTAGTTAAAATGATCCCTTGTGGAACAGTGGTTAAAGCTCTAGGCTGCTAACCAAAAGATTGGAGGTTCAAATTCACCAGCCACTCTGTGGGAGAAAGATGTGGCAGTCTGCTTCCATAAATATTACAGCCTTGGAAATCTTGTGGGACAGTTCTGCTCCGTCCTAGAGGGTTGCTATGAATTGGAATCAACTCATTGACAACGATTTGGTTTTTGGTTTTAGTTAAAAGGGAATAGGTTACTCAGCCTCACTCCTGTATTCTCTAGTGCCTCAGACATATATCTACAGAACCTCTAGTATTCAAGGGTTTGAAAAACCACTGGCTTAGTTTAGTAAATGGTCTTCCTTTAAAAAAATTAAATTAGGAGGGGGAGCCAACATGGCACCTTAGACAGGTGCATCATGCCATCCCTCTGCAGCAAAGACCTGAAAAAGTAAGTAAAACAGATACAAACATCAGTCCTGGAACCATAAACATCAAATGAAGGGATAAAGAACTAGATCAAACACCGAATAGAAGATGAAACTGAAAGAAAACAGAGAATGAGGAGAGATGCACAGTGGGGGATCACTGCCAACTAACACAGCACAGTGTCACCATCTTGGAGCACACCCAGTAACAACTCGGACAGAGAGTACAGGAAGACAACCTCACGGAGCTCCTAACAGGGGACAGAGCACCTGATAACCAGAGAAACGTGCTTTCATATCCCTCACACTTCTACACAATACACCACCTCCACACCTTTTCCATGGGCCACATCACACCACCTTGGCTTGAGAGCTACTGGCCCACTGCTAGCCTGGATCTGCTCCACCCCCACTCGCCGGCTCCTGCTGTCCCATTTTTTCTCATTCTTACTTTTCTTTCTACATTCCACCTAGCCCCATATACCACCTCTGCCCCTTTTCACTGGGCCACACTGCACAGCAGTGGGTAGAGAGCTACTGGCCTGCTGCCAGCCCTGGCTCCCCCACCCCTACCTGCCAGTTTCAGCCACACCATTTTCTTTTTCCCTTTCTTTCTCCCTCTCACCTAGCCCCATATGCCAACTCTACCTCTTCCCTTCGGGTCATACTGCACTGATGCACGTAGAGAGCTACCAGCCCACTACCACCCCAGGTCACCTCTTCCCCTACCTGCCAGCTCCTGCTGTGCTATTTTTTCCCCTTTCTTCCTTTTCTTTCTCCCTCCCACCTGTTCCCATACCCACCTCTAACCCTTCCCACCAGGCCATGCCACACCACCACAGGTAGAGAGCAACTAGTCTGCCACCAGCCTGGGCCCTCCACACCCCCACATGCTGGCTCCTACTGTGCCGTTATTTAATTTATTTTTTTATTTTTTTCCTTTTCTTTCTCCCACAAACTTAATTCCATATGCCTCTTCCCCACCCACCCCACCCCCTGCTTCCTGCTGGGCCATGCTGCACCATTGCTGCTAGAGAGTCACAAGTCTGCTGCTTTCTACCTCCCACCTAGCCCTGTATGCCACCATCCCTTCCTGCAGGCCTTTTCTGTGCCACCGTGGCTAGAACATCCCTGGTTCAGGCCTGCCACTGCACTGAGCACACGCTGCCACCCCTTCCTGCCACTCGACCAGTTGCTGAACTGAGGGAAGTGAGCCTGTACAACTCCCCATCCAACACCCCCACCTATCTGGCAAGGGGCTATGAACCCTCCCACACCACTGGACCAACATCAGTATGCAAGCAGCACCCACCCAGTTTGCCCTCAGCCACCTCATCAAAACAGTGTACAGCAAAGAGGGCTCACCCTGCATGCTGCTGCCCTGCCCACCTGGACAAGGTGATGAAAGCTATTGAGATCACAGAGGAGCAAGCAGTAAAGCATACCTGGCACACCCTCCCTTACATATCAAAACAAAACAAAGAAGTAGGCTGAAACAAATGAACATACAATCAATAAATAAAGAAAATAATACCTTAATGTCCAGGGGACAGCAGACAATATCAAAATATATAACAAAGCAGGACAAGAAGTCTACAGCAAGTGACCAAAATAAAGAATCAGATGACCTTTCCAGTAGAATAAAAATCACTGGAACTACCTGATATGGAATTCAAAAGATAAATATTTAGAGCTCTCCAAGAGATTAAGGAAAACACAAATAAAACCAAGGAAAAAATAGACAAAAATCATGAAAAACACAGACAAAACCAACAAAAACATAGCCAAAATCAAGGAAAACACAGGCAAAGCAATAGAAGAATTCAGGAAAATAATACAAGAACAAAATGTCAAAATAAGTAAACAATTAGAAATCACACAAAAACAGCAATTAGAAATCCAAAAGATAACACAAAATTTGAAAAACGGACAACTCAATAGAAGGTATTAAGAGAAAATTTGAAACAATGGAAGACAGAATCAGAGAGACTAAAGACAGATTCATGGATGCCACTTTGAGGAAATATCAGATAAAAGAATGAAGAAAACCTAAGAATTATGTGGGACAAAATCAAGAGCAAAATTTGCACATGATCAGAGTTCCAGAACATGGGGAGAAAATGGAAAAGATAAAAAGGATCATTGAAGATTTTCTGGCAGAAAACTTCCCAAATATCATGAAAGACAAAAAGCTGACCATCCAAGAAGTTCAAAGAACCCCATACAGGAGAGACCCCAAAAGAAATTCATCAAGACATATCATAATCACACTTGCCAAAACCAAAGACAAAGAAAGAATCCTGAAAGCAGCTTGAAAAAATGAAAAGTCACTTACAAAGGGGAAACAAAAAGACTGAATCCTGATTACTTAGCAGAAACTATGCAGGCAAGAAAGCAATGAGATGACATATATAAAACGTTGAAAGAAAAAAATTACCAACCAGGAATAATATATTCTGCAAAATTCTCTCTCAGATATGAGGGTTAAATTAGGGCATTTCCAGATAAACATAAATTAAGGGAATTTGTAAAAGCCAAACCAAACTTACAAGAAATATTAAAGGAAGTACTTCTGTTAGAGAACCAACAGCATCAGACAACAGCTGGAGACAAGGACACAGGACAGCATCTGCCAGATACTAACTTACATAAAGAACTCTCAATAGTAAAACAAAGCTAAAATACTTAAAACAGGGAAGGAAAGACATCAATCTGTAAATGACAACAAGGTCAAAACACTAAGAGGGTGAATAAGGGTGTAGGTATAGAACTTTCAAATGGAGAGGATGTCAAGTTGATATCAAGTAATAAAAGACTGCTTCCAACTTAGGAAGATAGACAGCTAACCTACTCAACAGAATAAAAAAGAAGAAAAAATATAAAGTCTCAGTTACCACAAAATCTATAATAACAAAAGAAAAGAAAATCTACAAACAAAAGGAAATCAGTGCAGGAAAGTAAGAGGAACAAAGAAAATGTCAGCACCACAAAAAAAAAAAAAGCAGAACAATATGACAGCAATAAACTCATACCTATCAATAATCAAACTGAATGTAAATGGCTTAAATATGCCTGTAAAAAGACAGAAAGTGGAAGAATGAATAAAAAGGTACAACTTATCAATATGCTACCTACAAGACCAACACCTTAGACATAAAGACATAAATTTATTAAAAATCAAAGGATGGAAAAAATATATCAAGCAAACAGTAACCAAAAAAAAAAGGGGGGGCAGGAGTTGCAATACTAATCTGCGATAAAATAAATCAACCATAAAAGACAAGGAATGACATTATATAACGATTAAAGGGACAATCCACCAAGTAGACACAACCTTAATAAATATCTATGCACCCAATGACAGGGCTCCATAATACATAAAATAAACCCTAAAAGCACTGAAAAGAGAAAAAGATAGTTCCACAATAAAAGAGACTTCAACACACTACTCTCAGTAAAGGACAGGACATCTCAAAAGAAACTTAACAAAGATACAGAATGTCTAAAGGCCAAAATCAACCAACTTGACCTAATAGACATATATTGAACAGTCCACCCAACAGCAACAAAGTATATATTGTTTTCCAACACACAAGGAACATTCGCCAGAATAGACCACATTTTAGGCCACAAAACAACTCTCAATAGAATCAAAAACATTACAATAATATAAATCATTCTTTCTGATCACAGCACCATAGAAGTAGAAATTAACAACAAGAAGAGAAAGGAAAAAAAATACATGGAAACTGAATAACGTTTAGCTTAAAAAAAACTGGATAATAGAAGAAATCAAAGATAGAATTTTTTTTTTTTATATTTTATTATACTTCAGGTGAAGGCTTACAGAACAAATAGTTTCTCATGAAACAGTAGTACACATGTTGTTTTATGACATTGGTTAACAACCCCACAACATATTAAGCCTCTAAATTCTCAACCTTTTTTTTTTTTTTTGATGAAAATACAGATAGCCAAAGATACACCGTTTCAAAAATTTCTACATACATAGTTCAGTGACATTGACTACGCTCTTCCAACTGTGCTGTTATTCTCACTTAAGATGAAGGCTTACAGAACAAAATAGTTTCTCACTGAACAGTTACTACACATGTTGCCCTATGACAATGGTTAACAATCTCACAGCACATCAAGAATATCCTTACTCCACTTTGTGTTCCCTATCACCAGGGGACTTCCTTGTCCCCTTCTGTCTTCTGGCCCTTGTCACTGGACTACTGTACCTCATTAGTCTCATTTGGTTTGTTTTTTTTTTTTTAACACCATTTCAAAACTTTTTACTAGCACATTTAAGTGATATTGACTATGTTCTTCCAATTGTGCTGCCATTCTCGCCCAAGATGAAGGCTTACAGGACAAATCAGCCTCCCATTTAATAGTTACTACAATTGTTGCCCTATAACAGTGGTCAACAATCTAGCAACACATCGACAGTGTCCTTACTCAATTTGTGTTCCTTATCATCAGTTTCCTACTCCCCCTCTGCCTTCTGGCCTTTGTCACCGGAATCCTGTACCTCGTTAGTCCCATTTAGTTTTACTGGGCTGTCCACTCCCAGGCTTAACATGGAACCTCGAAGGTAACTTCACCTCTGAGCTGAAAGGGTGTCTGGGGGCCACACTCTTGAGGTTTCTCCAGTATTCTTTAGGCCAGTAAATCTGGTATTTTTTTGGGGGGGGGGAGTTAAAATTATGCTCTACATCCTTCTCCATCTCTGTCCAGAACCCTCTGTTGTGATCCTGGTCAAAGAGGTCATTGGTGGTAGCCAGGCACCACCTAGCTGTACTGGACTCAGTCCGGTGGAGGCCTTGGTAGATGTGGACAATTAGTCGTTTGGACTAATCTTTTCGTTGTATCCTGTTCTCTTCATTCTCCCTTGCTCCCGAAGGGAAGAGACCAGTGGAGTATCTTAGATGGCCGCTCATGGGCTTTTAAGACCCCAGACAGTACTCACCAAGGTAGAATGTAGAGCATTATCTTTATAAGTAGTGTCATGCCAATTGAGCTAGATGTTCCCCGAGACCATGGTCCGCAGAGCCCTCCGTCCAACAACTCAGTCCCTCGGGTGGTTTGGATGTGTCTATAGGGCCTCCATGACCTTTCCTTGTGCAGGTTGTGTTAGTTTCCCCTGTACTGTGTACTATCTCACCTCTCACCCAAGTTACCACTTATCTATTGCCTATTTAGTATTTCCACCCCCCCCCCCCATCCCTGGTAACCAACAAGGATTGTTACATTTTGCATGCGAATTTTTTCATGGGTTTTTACAACAGAGGTCTCATACAATATTTGTCCTTTTGTGATTGACTTATTTCACTCAGCATAATGTCCTCCAGTTTCATCCATGAAATGAGATGGTTCACAGATTTATTGTTGTTCTTTCTCGTTGCATAGTACTCCATTGTGTGTATGTACCATAGTTTGTGTATCCATTCATCTGTTGATGGACATCGAGGTTGTTTCCATCGTTTTGCTATTGTGAACAATGCTGCCATGAACATAGGTGTGCATATGTCTATTCGAGTGATGACTCTTATTTCTCTAGGATATATTCCTAGGAGTGGGATTGCTGGATCGAATGGTATGTCTATTTCTAGCTTTCTGAGGAAACGCCATATCATTTTCCAAAATGGTTGTATCATTTTGTATTCCTACCAGCAGTGTATAAGAGTACCCATCTCCCCGCAGCCCCTCCAACATTTGTTATTTCCAGTATTTTTGATTCGTGCCAGTAATGCCAGGGTGAGATGGTATCTCATTGTGGTTTTAATTTGCATTTCTCTAATGGCTGGTGATCACGAGCATTTCCTCATGTGTCTGTTGGCCATTTGAATGTCTTCCTTGGTGAAGTGTCTGTTCATTTCCTTTGCCCATTTTTTGATAGGATTGTTTGTCTTTTTGTTGTAGAGGTGTTGGATTTTCTTGTAGATTATGGAGATTAGACCTTTGTCTGACTTGTACTGTCCAAAAATTTTTTCCCAGTCTGTAGGTTCTCTTTTGACTCTTTTGGTGAAGTCTTTTGAAGAGCATAGATGTTTGATTTTTAGAAGATCCCAGTTATCTAGTTTATCTGTTGGGTTTTTTGTGTTGCTGTTTATGGTTTGTATCCTATTAATGCCATGTATTAAGGCCTGAAGTGTTGGTCCTATTTTTTCTTCTATGAATTTTATAGTTTGAGGCTTTATATTCAGGTCTTTGATCCATTTTGAAGTAGTTTTTGTATATGGTGTGAGGTATGGGTCCTGTTTCATTTTTCTACAAATGGATATCCAGTTTTGCCAGCACCATTTGTTAAAAAGACTGTCTTTTCCTCATTTGATGGATTTTGGGCCCTTGTCGAAGATCAGGTGACCGTAGGTGGATGGATTTACATCTGGGTTCTCACTTCTGTTCCATTGGTCAATGTCTCTGTTGTTGTACCAGTACCAGGCTGTTTTGAGTACTGTAGCTGTATAGTAGGTTCTGAAGTCAGGTAGTGTGAGTCCTCCAACTTCATTCTTCTTCTTCAGTAGTGCTTTACTTATTCGGGGTTTCTTCCCTTTCCATATAAAGTTAATAATTAGTTTTTCCATCTCTTTGAAGAATGTTGTTGGTATTTGGATCCGGATTGCATTGTATTTGTAAATTGCTTTAGGTAGAATTGCCATTTTCACAATGTTGAGTCTGCCTATCCATGAGCATGGTATGTTTTTCCATTTATATAGATCCCTTTGGGTTTCATGCAGCAGTGTTTTGTAATTTTCTTTGTATAGGTCTTTTACATTCCTGGTCAGATTTATTCCTAAGTATTTTATCTTTTTAGGGGCTATTGAAAATGGTATTGATTTCCTGATCTCCACTTCATCGTTCTCTTTACTGGTGTATAGGAATCCAACTGATTTTTCAATGTTTATCTTGTATCCTGCTACTCTGCTGAATCTTTCTACAAGTTCCAGTAGATTTCTTGTGGAGTCATTAGGGTTTTCTATGTATAGTATCAGATCATCTGCAAACAGGGAGAGTTTAACTTCTTCATTACCAATTTGGATGCCCTTTATTTCTTTCTCTTGCCTTATTGCTCTAGCTAGAACTTCCAGCACAATGTTAAATAGGAGTGGTGATAAAGGGCATCCTTGTCTTGTTCCTGTATTCAAGGGGAATGTTTTCAGCCTCTCTCCATTAAGAATGATGTTGGCTGTTGGTTTTGCATAGATGGCCTTTATTATGTTGAGAAATTTCCATTCTATACCTATTTTATTGAGAGCTTTTATCAGGAATGGGTGTTGGACTTTTTCAAATCCCTTTTCTGCATCAATTGAGATGATCATGTGATTTTTTTCTTTCCTTTTATTTATGTGGTGGATTACGTTGATGGATTTTCTAATGTTAAACCATCCTTGCATACCTGGTATGAATCCTACTTGGTCATGGTGTATTATTTTTTTGATATGATACTGAATTCTATTGGCTAGAATTTTGTTCAGAATTTTTGCATCTATATTCATGAGAGATATTGGTCTGTAATTTTCTTTTTTTGTGATGTCTTTGCCTGGTTTTGGTATCAGCGTTATGCTGGCTTCATAGAATGAATTTGGAAGAGTTGCTTCCTCTTCTATGCTCTGAAATAGCTTGGGTAGAACTGGTACAAGCTCTTCTGTAAATGTTTTGTAGAATTCTCCAGTGAAGCCATCTGGGCCAGGGCTTTTTTTGGTTGGGAGTTTTTTTATTACCTTTTCAATCTCTTCTCTTGTTATAAGTCTGTTCAGATTTTCAATATCACTTTGTTGTAGTTTGGGTAGGCCGTATGTTTCTAGAAATTTATCCATTTCCTCTAGGTTTTCAAATTTGTTGGAATATAGTTTTTCATAATATTCTGTTATAATCCTTTTTGTTTTGGTTGGGTCTGTTGTAATGTCCCCCATTTCATTTCTTATTTGGGTTATTTGTGCCCTCTGCTGTTTTTCTTTTGTCAGTCTGGCCAGTGGTTTGTCGATTTTGTTGATTCTTTCAAAGAACCAACTTTTGGTTTTGTTGATTCTTTCTATTGTTTTTCTGTTCTCTATTTCATTTGTTTCTGCTCTGATCTTTACTATTTCCTTTCTTCCAGTGGTTGTCGGCTTTTTTTGTTGTTCTCTTTCTATTTGTTTGAGTTCTGTAGTTAATGTTTTGATTTTGTCCCTTTCTTCTTTTTTGATATGTGCATCTATTGCTATAAATTGTCCTCTGATGACTGCCTTTGCTGTGTCCCAAAGGTTTTGGTAGGATGTGTTTTCATTTTCATTTGATTCTAGGAATTTTTTAATTCCATCTCTGATTTCTTCTATTACCCATTGATGTGTAAGCAGATTATTATTCAGTTTCCATGTGTTTGATTTTTTTTCCTTGCTCTTTCTAGTGTTAATTTCTACCTTGATGGCATTGTGGTCAGAGAAGATACTGTGAATTATCTCAGCATTTTGGATCTTGTTGAGGATTGCTCTGTGGCCTAAGATGTGGTCTATTCTGGAGAACGTTCCATGTGCATTGGAAAAGAATGTGTACTTTGCAGCGGTTGGATGGATTGTTCTATATATGTCTATGAGGTCCAGTTGGCTGATCGTGTCCTTTAGGTCTTCTGTATCTTTGCTTAGTTTCTTTTTAGTTGTTCTGTCCTTTACTGAGAGTGGTGTGTTGAAGTCTCCTACTATTATTGTGGAACTGTCAATTTCTCTTTTCATTGCTGTTAGAGTTTTTTATGTATTTTGGAGCCCTGTCATTGGGTGCATAGATATTTGTTATGGTTATGTCTTCATGATGGATCATCCCTTTAATCATTATATAGTGTCCTTCTTTGTCTTTTATGGTAGATTTTGTTTTAAAGTCTATTTTATCTGAGATTAGAATTGCCACTCCTGCTCTTTTTTGATAGTTGTTAGCTTGATATATTTTTTTCCAAACTTTGATTTTTAATAAATTCACATCTTTGTTTCTAAGGTGTGTCTCTTGTAGATAGCAGATTGATTGATCCTGTTTTCTTATCCATTCTGCTACTGTCCGTCTCTTTATGGGTGCATTGAGTCCATTTACGTTCAATGTAATTATTGATAGATGGAAGTTTGTTGCTGTCATTTTGTAGTGCTTTTTTTTGTGATGCTGAAGTTTTCTTTGTTATTCTTAGTCTCTTGTGCTGAGTTACTTTTGTTTGTGGATTTTGTGTTCATTTCTTTTGTTTTTGTAGGTTTTGTTTTTGTTGAGACTTTATGTTTTTTGTCTTTATTTTTATGAGTTGGTTTGTTAACTTTCTTTGTGGTTACCATGAATTTTACCCTTATCTTTATAAGTTTGAAGCAGTCTACCCTTACTTGGTATCGCCTTGCCTTCCTCTCCTTTAGAAGGTTCTATACCTATGCCTTTTGTTCGCTCTTTCATTGTTTTGATGTTGTTGTCATCCTTTGATTGATTTCTCTGATTCCCTGTTGTATTTCTTTTGTTTTTGGAAAGTCCTCTGTAGTTCAGTTCCTAGAATGGTATCTGGTTCATACGAACCTGCGACCTAGGTCCTAGGTCTTGCCTGAGGGCTGAAGCTGTTTGTCCTCAGATCGAAGAACTCCCTTTAATAATTCTTGTAAGTTTGGTTTGACTTTTGCATTTTCCTTTAGTTTCTGTTTATCTGGAAATGACCTAATTTCACCATCAAATTTGAATGAGAGTTTTGCAAGATATATTATTCTTGGCTGACAATTTTTTTCTTTCAAGATTTTATATACGTCATCCCATTGCCTTCTTGCCTGCATGGTTTCTGCCGAACAATCTGAGCTTAGTCCTATTGTTTCTCCTCTGTATGTGACTTCTTGTTTTTCACGAGCTGCTGTCAGGATTCTTTGTTTGTCTTTAGTTTTAGCGAGTGTGAATATGATATGTCTTGGTGATTTTCTTTTGGGGTCTCTTCTATATTGGGTTCGTTGAGCTTCTTGGATGGCCAGCTTTTCATTTTTCATGATATTGGGAAAGTTTTCTGTCAGCAGTTCGTCAATGATCCTCTCTGTGCTTTCTGTTTTCTCCCCCTATTCTTGTATGCCAATCACTCATAAGTTTTTGCTTTTAATTGTGTCCCACATAATTTGCAGGGACTCTTCATTTTTCTTTGTTCTTTTTTCTGAGTTTTCCTGAAACAGAGTTGTATCCAAGTGTTTGTCTTCAGTTCCACTGATCCTGTCTTCCATGGTTTCAAATCTACTTCTCAGCCCTTCTATGACACTTTCCATTCCTGAAATCTTGTTGTTTATCTTTTGGATTTCTAATTGTTGTTTTTGTATAATTTCGAGTTGTGAATTTATTTTGGCATTTTGTTCCTGCATCATCTTCCTGAATTCTTCCAATTTTTTGTCTGTATTTTCCATAAATTTGTCTATTTTTTCCTCATGTTTGTCAGCTTTTTGCCTCAGTTCTTGGAAAATTCCGAGTATTAGTGATTTGAGTTCCCTATCAGGTACTTCTAGTGCATTTTCTTCCACAGGAGAGTTATCTGGTGTTTTAATTTGGACGCCTATTGGAGCCATCTTGTCTTGTTTTTGTAAATGTTTTGATATTGTTTGCTGTTTTTGGGGCATTCAGTAGATATTTCTCACGTTTATTGATTGTAGATTTCTTTTTTTTTTTTTTTTTTTGTTTCATCCTTGTGGTACAGCTGGGAAGATCTAGTTGAAGAAGAGCCACTGGGACGGGTTGTTTGTGGCACTCACCGCAGCCACCAGGACAGTCGGTTGTCAGTGCTGGGCAGGTTCCAATAGGGCGTGCCTGCACAGCTTGGTGGTGTGATGTCAAGTGCACGGTGCAGGTAGGTAGGGTACAGCGGGAAGATGGTTATGTGGGAAGCTAAGCTGTATATGGGAGAGAGGAGAGAGGAGCAGGAGCAAAAAGCATACAAACATAAAAGAATGCTAGGGGAGCTTGTCATTGGAATGTACAGATGAGAGACTATGGGATGGAGGAAACCAGAAGGGGGAAGAGAAAGAAAAGGAAAGAATGAACAAACAAAAATCAGATAAGTTAAAGAACTGCAAAGTTCCCAGGGATCCCACCGATGCAGCTATGAGGTCTGGGGGATTCGGTCTCAGTTTTCACAGCACAGCCTGGCCAGAAGGTACAGAGGCATACATCGCCTGGTATTCAGGGATAAGAAAGAGAAGGAAGAGATAGAGAGACGAGAAATTAAGCAATGAAGAAAGACAAAAGGGAACAAGAGGGAAAAGAAGACAAAACTAATCAAAAAAGAAGAAAAATAAAATTAAAAAAGAAAAAAAAAAAAAGAGCAACACCAGCAGTCAGTGCCAACAAATGGGACCCAGAGAGCCCCCACTCAGGGGCACGAATTCCAAGCAGCCGGCAGTCTTGGGGTTAAGAGACCGTGGCCACAGGAAGCAGACGGGCAAACGAACAAAGGCCCCGGGATCTCGCCAGCACGGCAGCCCAGACCTGGAAGCAGCCACACGCCCGAACGCAGTCCCACAGCCCCCCAAGAGAGACCAAAGACGGCGCTCGGAACCAGGCACCCGAGCTAAAGGAGGGGGAGGCAGCGAGAGGCAAGCGAGAAACCAGAAGAAGCAGAAAATGCCACACCAACAGCCAACAAATGGGACCCAGAGAGCCCCCACTCAGGGGCACAAATTCCAAGCAGCCGGCAGTCTTGGGGTTAAGAGACCGTGGCCACAGGAAGCAGACGGGCAAACGAACAAAGGCCCCGGGATCTCGCCAGCACGGCAGCCCAGACCTGGAAGCAGCCACACGCCCGAACGCAGTCCCACAGCCCCCCAAGAGAGACCAAAGACGGCGCTCGGAACCAGGCACCCGAGCTAAAGGAGGGGGAGGCAGCGAGAGGCAAGCGAGAAACCAGAAGAAGCAGAAAATGCCACACCAACAGCCAACAAATGGGACCCAGAGAGTCCCCACTCAGGGGCACGAATTCCAAGCAGCCGGCAGTCTCCAGGTTAAGAGACCGTGGCCATGGGAAGCAGAGGGGCGAACAAACAAAGGCCCCGGGATCTCACCAGCACGGCAGCCCAGACCTGGAAGCAGCCACACGCCCGAACGCAGCCCCACAGCCCTGCAGGAGAGAGCAAGGACAGTGCTCGGAACCAGGCACCCAGGCAAAAGGAGGGGGAGGCGGCAGAAAAAGCTTCGCCAGCAGCCAGCAAACGGCTCTCAGAAAGCCGCCAGCCCGGGCACGCAGAATCCAAGCACCGGCGCCCCCCAGCCCAGGGACCCTGGCCACGGAAAGCAGGGGAGCCCCAGCTTAGGCGGAGAGGGGTGGGGGGTGGGAAAGCGCACTGCAGTTTACCGGTCGTTCTGTCTCCCACTGGACACTCTGCGAGGCTGCTCTCCCGTTCACTGGTCTCTGATAGGAATCCAAGATGGTGGATCCGTGCAGCGTTAGCTGGTAAGGAATCTCTGCATGAGTCTCTCCTCACTCTCCGTTCTCATTTAGTATTCTCACTCCATTTGGTGTTTGGCTGAGTTCTTTATCTCTTCATTTGGTGTTCTAGGGTTTCAGGATTGTTGATTCTCTGTTAGGCTTAGTTTTTCGGATCTTTGCTGTGGAGGGATGGCATGGTGCTTCTGCCTAGAGCGCCATCTTGCCCCGCCTCCAAAGATAGAATTTTTTAAAAATCCCTAGAATTAAGTGAGAATGAAAAAATATCATACCAAAACCTGCGGGACACAGCAAAGGCAGTGCTCAGTGGTCAATTTATAGCAAGAAATGCACACATAAAAAAAGAAGAAAAGGCCAAAATCAAAATGTTAGCTCTACCACTCAAAAAAATAGAAAGAGAGCAATAAAAGAAGCCCACAGCCACCAGAAGAAAGGAAAAAATAAATATCAGAGGAGAAATAAATGAAATACAGAACAGAAAAACAATAGAAAGAATCAACAAGACCAAAAGTTGGTTCTCTGAAAAGATCAACAAAATCAACAAACCATTGGCCAAAGTGACAAAATAAAAACAAGAAAGGAAGCCAATAACCAGATAAGAAATGAGAAGGAGGACATTACAATAGATCCAACTGAAATAAAAAGGATCATAACAGAATACTACGAAAAATTGTACCTGGAGACACCTTTTGACAACCTAGAGGAAATGGATAAATTTCTAGAAACACACTACCTACCTAAATTAACACAAGCTGAGACAGAAAATCTGAACACACCCAAAACAAGAGAAGAGATTGAAGAGGTAATACAAAAAACTCCCAACAAAAAAAAGCCCTAGCCAGGATAGCTTCACTGGAGAAATCTACCAAACTTTCAGAGAAGACCTCACATCAATACTACTCAAAATATTTCAAAGCTTAGAAAAGAAAAGGATACTCCTGAATTCATTCTATGAAGCTAGCATAACCCGGATACCAAAGCCAGGCAAAGATACCACAAAAAAAGAAAAATACAGACCAATACATGTCATAAATATAGATGCAAAAATTCTCAACAAAATTCTAGACAATAGAATTCAGCATCATATCAAAAAAATAATAAGCCATGACCAAGTGAGAGTTATACGAGTTATGCAAGGATGCTTCAACATTAGAAAATCAATCAACGTAATCAACCACATAAATAGAACAAAAGAAAAGAATCAGATGATCATCTGGATCAATGCAGAAAAGTCATTTGATAAAGTCCCACACTCATTTCTGATAAAAACTGTCAATAAAATAGGAACAGAAGGGAAATTCCTCAACATAATAAAGGACATCTATACAAAAGCAACAGCCAACATCATTCTCAATGGAGAGAGGCTGAAAGCATTCCCCCTGAGAAGGGGAACAAGACAAAGATGCCCTTTATCACTGCTTCTGTTTAACATTGTGCTGGTAGTCCTAGCTAGAGCAATAAGGCAAGAAAAAGAAATAAAGAGAATCTACATTGGAAAGGAAGAAGTAAAACTATCCCTATTCACAGATGATGTGATCATATACATACAGAACACCAAAGATTCCACAAGAAAACTACAGGTACTAATTGAAAGATTCAACAGAGTAGTAAGATATAAGATCAACATATAAAAATCAGTTCGATTCCTATACATCAACAAAGAGAACTTTGAAAAGGAAATCAGGAAGCGATACCTTTTATAGTAGCCTGTAAAAAGATAAAATACTTAGGAATAACTCTAACCAGGGATGTAAAAGAATTATGTAAATAATACTACAAAACATTATTACAAGAAACAAAGAGAGACCTACATAAATGAAAAAATATATCATGCTTATGGATAGGAAGACTCAACATTGTGAAAATATCAATCCTACTCAAAGCTATCTACAGATATAACACAATCTCAATCCAAATACCAACAGCACTCTTTAACGAAATGGAAAAAATAATCACCATATTTATATGAAAAGGAAAGAGGTCCAAGATAAGCAAAGCATCACTAAAGAAAAAGAACAAAGTAGGAGTCCTCACACAACCTGATCTCATAACCTACTATACAGCCACAGTAGTCAAAACAGCTTAGTTCTGGTACACAACAGACACACAGAGCAATGGAACAGAATGAAGAACCCAGATATAAATCCATCCACCTATGGTCAGCTGATCTTTGACAAAGGACCAAAGTTCATTAAACGGGGAAAAGACAGTCTTTTTAACAAATTGTGCCAGCAACACAGGATGTCCATCTGTAAAAAAAATGAAACAGGACCTATACCTTATGGCATACAGAAAAACTAATTCAAAATGGGTAAAAGACCTAAATATAAAATCTAAAACAATAAAGATAGTGGAATAAATATAGGGTCAACACTAGGGGCCCTAATACATGGCATGTAGAGAATAAAACCATAACTAACAATGCACAAACACCAAAAGATAAACTAGATAACTGGTAGCTCCTAAAAATTAAACACTTATGCTCATCAAAAGACTTTACCAAAAGAGAACCTACAGAGTAGGAAAAAAATCTTGGCTATTACATAACCAACAAGGGTCTAATCTCTGAAATCTATAGAATATTTCAACACCACCACAACAAAAAACAAATAACCCCATTAAAAAAATGGGCAAAGGATAAAAACAGACACTTTACCAACAGACAAAAGAGGAAATTGCTCATGATCATTAGCCATTAGAGAAATGCAAATCAAAACTAGAATGAGATACCATCTCACCCTGACATTACTGGCACAAATCAAAAAAACAGAAAATGACAAATGTTGCAGAGGCTATGGGAAATTAGAACTCTTATGCACGGCTGGTGGGAAAGTAAAATGGTACTACCACTATGGAAAACAATATGGCACCTCCTTAAAAAGCTAGAAATAGAAATACCATTCCACCCAGTAATCCCACTCCTAGGAATATATCCTAGAGAAATAAGAGCCATTGCACGAATAGACATGTGCACACCCATGTTCATTGCAACATTATTCACAATAGCAAAAAGATAGAAACAATCTGAGTGTCCATCAACAGATGAATGGATAAACAATTGGTGGTACATACACACAATGAAATACTACACAACAATAAAGAACAATGATGAATATGCGGAACATCTCACAATATGGATAAATCTGGAGGACATTCTGCTGAGTGAAATAAGTCAATCACAAAAAGACAAATATTGTATGAGATCACTATTATAAAAGCCCAAGATAAAGGTTTACACACAGAGAAAATAGTCTTAGATAGTTATGAGGGAGCGGAGGAGTGGGAAGGCGAAATCACTAGATAGTAGACAAGTGCAAATTTTGGTGAAGGGAAAGACAACACACAGTATAGGGGAAGGCAGCATATCTTGACCAAGGCAAAGTCATAGAAGCTTCCTAGACACATCCAAACACCTTGAGGGACTGAGTTACTGGGCAGAGGCTGGGGACCACGGTCTCAGGGAACATCTAGGTCAATTGGCATAACATAGGTCATAAAGAAAATATCCTACATCCTACTTTGGTAAGTAGCATCTGAGGTCTTGAAAGTTTTCCCACAGCCATCTAAGATACTTCTATTGGTACCATCAGGTTCAGAACAAAGGAGAATGAAGAAAACCAAAGACACAGGGAAAATACTAATCCAAAGGACTGATGGATCACATGAACCGCAGCCTCTACCAGCCTGAACCCAGAAAAACTAGATGGTACCCAGCTACTACCACTGACCACTCTGACTGGGATCACAATAGAGGGTCCTAGACAGAGTGGGAGAAAAATGTAGAACGAAATTCAAATTCACAAAAAAAGACCAAACTTACTGGTCTGACAGAGATAGGAGGTACTCCCAAGACTATAGCCTCTGGACACCCTGCTAACTCAGAACTGAAGTCACTCCCAAAGTCCACATTTAAGTCAAAGATTAGACAGGCCTATAAAACAAGCAATAACACATGTAAAGAGTGTGCTGCTTAGTTCAGTCAAGTATATGAGACCAAATGGGCAACACCTTCCCAAAAGCAAAGACCAGAAGGCAGGAAGGACAGGAAACTGGACACATGGAAACAGAGAACTAAGGGTGGAAAGGGAAAAGGGGGGAGTGCTGACACCTTGAGAGGATTGCAACCAATGTCACAGAACAATATGCGTATAAAATTTATGAATGAAAAGCTAATTTGCACTGTAACCCGTTGCCGTTGCTGTCGAGTCAATTCCAACTCATGGAGACCCTATAGGACAGAGTAGAAATGCCCCATAGAGTCTCCAAGGAGCAGCTGGTGGATTCCGACTGCTGACCTTTTGGTAAGCAGCCGTAGCACTTAACCACAGCACCACCAGGGTTTCCTTGTGCTGTAAACTTTCACCTAAAATGCAATAAAAAAATTTTTTAAATTATTTTTGCTTATTTTTCTGCCTATGTTAAACCAGACAATTATACAATGGAGAAGATAATCAGCGATGGTACCTCCTAAGATAATATCATATGACAAACCACAAATATATAAATCCATTGAGAACTAGTTTACATATTATCATCGTTGAACCACTATTTCAGCATCAGAAAGGCAGTGCCTGCCCCTAGCTCTACTGCCCCTTTACCCAAAACTAGAAGTGCTATAGGTAGGAAGACCATTATCCTTCACCCCCAGTTACAACACTGGATCACCTACAGGGGAAAGGAGTATTTCAGTATCTATCAATCACCATTCTCACACACATACTAAAGGGAGGAAGGAGGTGAGAAACTCCAAAAGGCTTTTTTTTTTTTTCCCCACACAAAAAGGCAAAGAGAGTTCAATTTTACATAATTTGCTTCTAAGGATATTTATATTCTCATTATTAAGGAAGCAGAGTAGTATACTAAGGGTGCAGTTTGTGAAAAGAGAGGAATAAAACAGCACAAACTGAAACAAGACAAATATATGCCTCTGAATTGCTAGCAGAGGGTGAGGAGAGGTTAAGTACCAAGCAGTTTCCAGGAAAGATTCATAGAACTAATTCAGCTTGTGCTACTTTGGCAGAAGAAAAATTCACGCGCCTGTAACCATCCATACCAATAGTTTGAGAAGAAGAGTGAGTTCTTTTGCCCTGTAGACATCAGGTCACACATATGCTAGGTGATGCTGGGTTATTCCAGGGTTCATTATCTTCTTCATGAGTTTCCCCTTAGACCTTTGTTTTCCACTTTTCCTTATTCATGTCCAAGGTTTGGTCCTTTCCCTACTCATTAGCATCTAAATTAAAGAACTGGAACTTAGGCTGAGATTTGTAAGACACTCGAAGGAGAAAAGGTGGGAGAGTAGCAGCAGGTTCAGGAATAAGGCTTAGATGGTGATTCGGAGGCACCAGTTATTTTCTTCCTGCCCCTACATTCCCTCCTTGGAGGATCTCTCCACTTTCTCTTCTGTGACACCACTGTTGAGTAGGCCCTGGCCCATGTGACCTGGCCTGCTGGCCTCATCTGATCAGAGGGAGCTAATAGTTGACCCTAGGAAATCAGTTAGGATTCCTTCCCTGTGATTTTCAAATTGTGTTGCAGATACATAAACTATTTTCTAGTGGGGTATTGACTGGAGAGGATGCATAGAGTTATGACCGGTACCTGGAGTTCACACCTACATGGAGTCAGACTGTAGAGAGAGGAGAATGGAAAAAGGTATAAGCAGAGGAGCAAGGCTAAGAGGCCGTGCAGGCCTGGAGGAAGAAATAATGCAACACTTAGTCCCAACTTTCCAATTCCTGGTTCTTGCTGCTCCTGGTGCCTGGCCACACACCCTGCCCCTGAGTTTGATGATTGACTTTTACATCCTTCCAAAAATTGCCCCACCTCACCTTTTTTAATTTTAAGTTAACAGATTCACTCTGTAACTGTGGTTATGTGTCGGGATAATGATGTTGTTGCATATAGGAAATGAAGGCTCACTAGAGAGTATACTCTGTATTTGTGGAAGTGTTTTAAGATAAAAGAATCTGACAGCTCTAAGAAGAATGAAAAGAAGTGAAGTGTCTGTACGTTTGATTAATAAAGCCGATCTGCTGTCAGCACAATACAGTTTTAGTTTTGATTTCATAATCGGCTACAGCTTTCACTTGGGAAAAATTTAGAAATTACGTTACGGAAAGAAAAATTTGAAAGACATAAAAGAGATAAGAGACTGAACAACTAACATAAATCTATCAAGAAAAACAGAGTGACATGAGCAAGAAGGAAGTCATCCTTACCACCCAGACCAGGACCTGGATCCTAGAGGCAAACAGACATTCACCTTTGACCCCAAATGGTGAATTATCTCTAATGACAGAAAGGAATGTCATCTGCATCTACTGGTATTGTAGTGTCACATCCTATTATTGCTCTCCACAGCCACCACTGCTAAGCCACATAAATCCTCCATTCCTGTGTCCTATAACCTCTCAATATCCCTCCCACACACACACATAGCACAACCACCACCACCCCATTCTTAATAGAAATCTTAGCAAATTATCTGGAGCCTTGGCTTCCATCCACCCTAACTATATACTCTGAGCCTGATAGGTCTTGAGATATGAATAGTATCTGTCAGTGACGCCCCAATGCCCTTAGGATAAAGTCTCAACTTGTTAGCATGGCATGAAAGGCTTCTTGTGATCTGACTCTTGACCATCTCTTCAGCCTTATTCCATGCCAATCCTTCACACTCTGGCCTTGTTCTAACTAATCTCAGTTCTCATAACTCAACATACTCCTTCTCATTTTTCCCCAGTGAACATGCTGTATATTCTACCTGCGGTGTCCTATCCCTTTAGTTCATTTACCAGACTTGATTATCAAAACCAGTTGCCGTCAAGTCATTCTGACATGTGGAGAGCCCGTGTGTGTCAGAGTAGAACTGTGCTCCGTAGAGTTTTCAAAGGCTAATTTTTTAATAGATCACCAGGTCTTTCTTCCAAGGCACCTCTGAGTGGACTAGAGCCTCTAAATTTTCTGTTAGCAGCTAAGTGAGTTAATTTTTTTTTCACTCTCCAGGAACTCCACTTGACTGTTAGTCACCTTTAAAAACTCAATTCAGATTCACTTCCTCTGAAAACATGCATTACTTACCATCCCCTCTTTTCTCTCCAGTACTGAGCAGGGCATAACTGCCCTTTTACTGAGTTTTCTCCTCTACTTATATGTCATTTCTTTAGGAATGGAACAATGGCTTTGCTCTTTGTCTCCCCAGCAATGGCTACCTTCTAATATAAGATTAATACAGGTAGGCTTGATAGATAAATTTATTAATTTAATCAATTCTCTTTGGTTTTGATAGCTGATATCTCTAACAAGTTCATTTAGGGCCTTCTATTTAACAGGATTAAAATTTAACTGAAAGCTGGTCTAGTTTTACTTTGAAGCTGACTTCTTTTACTGGATTATTTTTAAAGATAACAAAGCATATTATTGATATTAATTTCCTCCAAAATCCAGCCATTCATCCAGACTTTAGAACAAGTGGTCTCCCTGCACAAATGAAATATAATTTTTAAATGTTAATGATATTTTAATAAGGAAAGATAGCAATTCTATACAAGACAAGAAATCTACTCATTAGTCTGATAATTATAACCTTTTAATTAGCAGCAAACATAAAAATCCATGATATGGTTTTATTTTGCCCATAGGATGCTGTTATTCCTTCAGAGAGGCAATTTCGATTATATTAGCGTATCCTGTCAGGTATCTAAAACTCAAGCCATTACAAAGTTTTGCTAACCTTGGGAAATGCTGCTGCTCATCTTTAATAAGAAATTCTCTCACAGGAAAAGACTCCCAGGTGGAGAAATCCAGCCTTAGATGCAAAGCAGTGTAATTCTGTTCAAGCTGGCCTTGAGATGGAGCCCATCCGTGGATTTTAGTATCCATGAAATTGGAGAAATAAGCATACCTTGAAAATGGTTTTCTTTTAGGAAGCAGGATAGTACTTCTTGCTTTGCTGCTTCTTGAAAGTTTTTGGGTCTTCAAATGGCATTAAAAGCTAGAGAATGGAAAACAAAAACTGCAAGCAATTGCCCAGCTAATGTGCGCCTCAGATGCAAAGTCGGGAAAAAGTGGAACATCTTCAAAGAGTGTAGTCAAGTTGAATTGAGTGATAAAAATTCGATTATCTACCAGTGCAAATTTGTGCAACTAATTGTCATCAGCCACGTATGGCCTAGGAACCTATTTGCTATTTTCAAATCATTTTGACTTCCAATAGAAAAAAAAATCACAAAGATTCCAAAAATATTTCTTCAGGTTTGACAATGCCTTCCAAATATGATTATATGCACCATTCACGAACTTCAAAAAAATGCTCCTCTTAACATAATTATCCTATGAGTATAAAATTTAAATCATTTTAGAATAACATTCCCAAAGGATATTTGTGGGATGACAATCGATGTTGCTGAAAAAAAGACACGTCAAAATAAATTATAAAATAAACAAGGTTTCAGGGTCAAAAACTTTAGAAAACCCTAACTATGCAAAAGTAAAGAGGTTTCTTTACTGTTGAATGTCTTAGAGACTTCATTAGACCAATATGCATTATGAATTTCAACGAAGGAAATAGCTTTCCAAACTCATTTGACCATTGAATGTTTTTTCCAGAAATATCACAAGGGATTACTGTTCTACAACATATCCCTAATCAAAGCTACATTTATGTGACCAAGAAGTAATAAAAAACATGCAATGTTTATTGCTCAGCACTGGATTTTTCTCCTGTATTTCTGTGGTGTTCTGTTCCACTTTACTTGCAGCTGGATATACGGCAATGATTCAGGGACAGTCAACCTCAGCACGATGTAAAGAGACTTCTAACCATACGCTCCAACCGTTTAGCTTGGGAATAAATAAAATCAGTAAATGTTTGAGGAAAAACCTACATTTTCTTGAGATCCATGCTAGCCAGGACTTTTGATGTTTAGCTTCACATCTATTTCCATTTTCTCCAGCCATAGAGTGGAATTAGTTCTTTCTAGACAATACTAGATAATTATTCTTATCCCAGCCACTCTGCAGATTACCTGAGCTACATAAATTGATCAGGCTCTATTTTGGCCCTTAAACTCTAGAATTCCCAATCTTAAGTCACTCCTTTGGTAGCAACAACCCAACATAATTCTAAGCTGAATAAAGGTAAGGTTTTGATCTTTCCAGAACTGGTAAAATCCTACATCATTGCCAAATGACTATCACTTTTCTAGAATGTGGCTGGAAGGGGTCTTAAGTGCAATGAACTTGTTTGTTTGTATTTGACTAGTTAATATTGTGCATTTTTTTCCTACGAAATTTTAATTTTGGAGTAAACGTAAGCTCCATGAGGAAAAGGCTTTCTGTATGTTGTGGTAATTGTGTAGTAATCTCCAGTGCCTAGAACAGTGCCTGATATATATTAAACAGTATAAAATATTGTTTGATGAATATATTAATTTTAGAAAATAAGTTCCTTTATCTCTGAGATGTTAGAACCCTCTTTTCTCTATTAAAGGGAAAAGAAAATTGGCAGAGGCAAAGGAGATTGGCCATTCTGATTTTACTCAGTATCAATGGGATCATTACAGAATTGCCAGGTTGTATAATAAATTCTGCTCCTTTTACAACTATAAATAATATGCCAGCTGGTATCACTTTGTCCTTTGAAATAAAAATAAAACTGGCATGTGAAAGGTGTTCCTATCAACCTCTCTTGGAATTCTTGGAGCCTTATATACCTCCTTATGTCTCTGACTTCAAGTTCTTTCCACTAAATTAGTTCAGTTTGCCCCTTTGTCCTCCGTTGTCCCTTTCCATCACTGCATCTCTCCACACTGGAAAGCATTCTGATTCCTTCATTCACAAAAACAAGAAATCAGGATGCTTCCCCTGACGCAAGGCTATGTCTGCAATTCACTCTTACTGGAAATTGGAGTCAACGGATGAGATTTATATCACAGAAAATAAACAAACAAGATTTGCAATACTCTGTATCTCAGCTGCTAAAATCCCTTTAGCCACCCCACTATAGGGAATGTGCAATTGGCTGTTCTCTTCACAAACTCCTGTGTTTCCATTGGGTCACTCTAATTGTTTCCTCATAGGTATCTGTGAGAATTTAAAGACAATATTCTCAGCCAAACTCATTTCCAAACGATTTTTTTTTTTTAATTGTTGAAGGGTGTCTGATCCCAACCCCATCTCACACCACTCCCCATACCACCCACAGACAAATATACTCAGGGTTCTGAGGTAAGATTTGGCTGTGGACTCCTGGGGGCCCAAGCCTTATTTGGACAGGAGTTTTTATTTGCCTTGGGAGTGAGGGAAGTGGAGCCAATGGAATTATAGAGTCAAAGTCAAGGTGGCATGGAACATTTGAAGGCTATTTAAACATCCCATTTCTTTGGGGAGTAATCCATTCTAAAATTATACAAACAAAACCTTTCTAAAAGCCATCTCTTTTTGGTCATGTTTATATTATCTTATAAAAGGAAGCTCAGAAAAGAAAGTTTGAAATAGGACCAAAAAAAAAAAAAAAATCTCCCATTGACCTCCCAACAAAGAGGACCAAATCTAATCATTTTTTATATTTCATTGAGATCTTGTTTCTATGCAGGTATAATTTATGCAAATTTGTAAAAACAATTTATGTGAAGATTCATTGATACATCCTGATTTTTCACTTAATATTTCTTAAGCAATTAAAAATTGTTGTTACATTTTTAATATCTGCACGATAATCCATGAAGTATATACACTACAATCAATTTAATAATTCTGCTTTTAGATATTTAGATCCAATCTAATACCTTGTCATTGAAAATGATGCGCCACTAAACATATTTATACATAAAATTTGTTTAGTACTTAAGGTTGTTCCCTTAGGATTCATTCTCAAAATTGAAATTAAGTCCAAAAATATGAACATTTTAAGACTTAATATTTATTCCCAATTGCTTCCAAAATAGTTATTTATTATGGCACGGTGTTTAAAACTTTGCTCCATTATTTTTTGTTTTTTAATTGTTTGATCTGAACCAGATATGTGCTGCTACCAAGGCTGTTGAGCTTCAGAATAACAGAGCTGACACTAAACCTTTGAGTTTGGCATGAGGTCAGCGGAGGCTTCTAAATATCTTTCATCTTCTGTTTGACTAGGATGATCTGCTCCTCCGGTTAAGGAGCAGAGGACTTGCATGCTGTGTTTCCCCAGTTAGCAGCAAAAATTATGCCTTTAAATACCAATCTTCTGGGGTCTGTTGTTCAAGTATCCTTGCTGAGCTATACAGTGACTCAGTTTTTTTTGGTAACATTTTTCTGATAACAAAATTATACATGTTTACTCTAAAAAAATTGGAAAAAATAGAAGTATAAAAAAGAAACTGCTAATGACTTGGAGTCTTTTAACAATTTTGGTTTATTTGCTTTTGAATGTACTGAAAACCTCAACTCCACACTCACCTTGCTATTACCAGCACATCACAACAACCAGGGCCACCTTATACAATCAGCCTGGAATCCTGCAGTTTTCAGGTAACATTACAATATGAGACTTTTTTCATGTCATTAAATACACTCTGAAAGTAGGAGTTTAAAAGCCATGTAATATTCCACAGTATGGATATACCATAATTTATTTAACAGTTCTGTTATTAAACAGTTAGCCTTTTATCTTTTTCATTCTACATGGTCTTGCTTGTTAAAAGATATAATAAAGGTCCTTGTACATTAATTTTTGTACAGAATGTTGATTATCACCTAAGGATAAATTCTTAGATGAAGAATTTCTGAGCCCAAATTGATGAGCATTTTTTAAATGCTTTCAGTACAGACTTTGAAAGTTTATACCAATTTACTCTCCTTCATCTGCTGACATAGGGCCAACCGATGGCAAAGGTGGCAAGAGGGAAGAGAAGATTATAGCAATTTAAATAACAATTATTAATACCTCACAATGAGCAGTTTGGGAAGTGAACAATTTGGACTAAAAAAATAAGCAAAAATACTTACATTGAGTCTGCCTAATTTTTTTTTTATTGTTGTAATTAAATGAAGTTTACATTTCAAGTTAGTCTCCCATACAGAATTTTTTTTAACATACATTGTTACTAGACCCCAACCGCTCACCCCATTCTGAGACAGCACACTCCTCCCCTCTGCCCCTGATTCCCCATGAACTTTCAACCAGCTCCTAACTCTCTCTGCCTTCCCCTCTCACCTCTGGACAGAAGCCGCCCTTTTGGTCTCCTATATCTACTTGTCTAAGAGGCACATTCTTCACAAGTAGCACTTTATGTTCCACAGTCCAGTCCAATCCCTGTCTGAAGAGTTGGCCTCGGAAATTGTTTTAGTTCTGGGGTGATAGAGAGACCAGGGGCCATGCTTTCCGGAGCACCTCCCGTCTTAGTCAGAACATTAAGTCTGGTCTTCTTACTAGAATTTGAGTTCTGCATCCCATCGTTCTACTGCTCCATCAGGGACCCTCTGTTGTGTTCCCTGCCAGGACGTTCATTGGTGGTAGGTGGGCACCATCTATTTCTTCTGGTCTCAGGCTGATGATGTCTCTGGTTTATGTGGCCCATTCTGTCTCTTGAGCCAATACTTTCCTTGTGTCTTTGGTGTTCTTTGTTCTCCTTTACTCCAAGTGGTTGGGACCAATTGATGCATCTTAGATGGCTGCTTGCAAACTTTTAAGACCCCAGACGCCACTCACCAAAGGAGGATGCAGAACATTTTCTTAATAAGGTTTGTTATGCCAATTGACATAGATGTCCCCTGAAAGCATGGTCCCCAGACCCCACATCCCTGCTACTCTGTCTCTCAAAGTATTTGATTGTATTGAGGAAACTTCTTAGCTTTGGTTTAGTCCAGTTGTGCTGGCTTCCCCTCTAGTGTGTGCTGTCCTTCCCTTCACCTAAGATGATACTTATCTACAGTCTAGTGAATAACCCTCACCCTCCCTCCCCATCCCAGTAACCGTCAAAGAATGTTTTTTTCTGTGTTTAAACCTTTTCTTGAGTTCTTATAATAGTGGTCTTATACAGTATTTGTCCTTCTGTGCCTGACTAAATTCACTCAGCGTAATAAGTTCTAGCTTCCACCAAGTTATACGATGTTTCACAGCTTCATCATTGTTCTTTATCATTGCATACTATTCCATTGTGTGGACATACCATAGTTTGTTTATCCATTCATCCATCAATGGGCACTTAGGTTGCTTCCATCTTTTGGCTATTGTGAACAGTGCTGTGATGAACATGGGTGTGCATATATCTATTTGTGTGACGGCTCTTCTTTCTCTAGGATATATTCCAAGGAGCGGAACAGCTGGATCTTATGGTACTTCTATTTCTAGCTTTTTAAAGAAGCGCCAAATCAATTTCCAAAGTGGTTTTACCATTTTACATTCCCACCAACAGTGTATAAGTGTTCCAGTCTCTCCACAACTTCTCCAGCATTTGTTATTTTGTGTTTTATGGATTAATGCTAGCCTTGTTGGGGTGAGATGATATCTCATTGTAGTTTTGATTTGCATTTCTCTGATGGCTAATGATCGTGAGCATTTCTTCATGTGTCTGTTAGCCACCTGAATATCTTCTTTGGTGAAGTGCCTGTTCATATCCTTTGCCCATTTTTTAATTGGGTTATTTGTCTTTTTGCTGTTGAGGTTTTGGAGTATCTCGTAGATTCTAGAGATTAAACTCTGATCGGATTTTTTGTAGCCAAAAATTTTTCCCCAGTCTGTAGGTTGTCTTTTCACTCTTTTGGTGAAGTCTTTGGATGAGCATAAGTGTTTGATTTTTAGGAGCTCCCATTTGTCTAGTCTCTCTTCAGGTGCTTGTGCATTGTTACTCATGGTTTGTATTGTGTTTATGCCATGTATTAGGGCTCCTAGCACTGTCCCTATTTTTTCTTCCATGATCTTTATCATTTTTGATTTTATGTTTAAGTCTTTGATCCATTTTGAGTTAGTTTTTGTACATGGTGTGAGATATGGGTCTTGTTTCAATTTTTTGCATATAGATATCCAATTATGCCAGCACCATTTGTTAAAGAGACTGTCTTTTCCCCAATTAATGCACTTTGGGTCTTTGTCAAATATTAGCTGCTCATAGGTGGATGAGCTTATATCTGGATTCTCAACTCTGTTCCATTGGTCTATGTATCTGTTATTGTACCATACCAGGCTGTCTTGACTACCGTCTGCCTAATTTTTATTGACTGCTCATGAAGTAATTTGCAAAACTGTTTTTTTTTAAACAATTAGAATTTCTTCAATTTTTAAAAACAAAACTAGACCAAAAGTTGCTCCCTTATGCACATATTTTGTTTTCTTTTGTTTTTATTTTGAATGTAATGAAGAAAAGTTACAGTATATACTACTTTTCTTCCATTAAAAAATATTTTTCATAAAATTATTCTCAAAAAAGTCCATATAATACTAAGCTGTCTTGATCTTCATGAACAAAATTACGCTGCTTAATAGAATCCATTATAATAGTACATTGAGCACACTTTCAAAATGTATGAAATATTTTTACATCTCTATGATTAAATTATATATAATAATATATAGTTTAATAAGAAAACAATTTTACTTTTCAAAGAAATTAGTAGCAAGGAGACTACTATTTACCTAGAGCAACACTGAATGGCACTATTTGATTCAATTCCACTTCACCGAGCATTCAAAATATATTCTCAGTGTTCCAGTAGATTCTATTGGGTTACAGTAAGAAATCTGAGAAGTATTCAGAAGATTGCACAAGCAATAAAAGATCAAACTATATAAAAAGAATATGCAAAAATAAGTACAAAGTCAAATATAAAGCAACAAGGAAGGAAGAAACTGAGTGACTTACATATTTTTTTAATTCAGGGTAGATTGTCAGTCCAAATAATTCAAGATGGAAGAGTTTTTAATTTTAATATTGTTTTACAATCTTGAAAAATATTTTCATTTGTGTTTACCATTCTTCTTACAGTGTTCCATGCATCAGCTACCCCAGATGACCCCACTTCCTTCTGTTTGCACTAATACCTTCATTTCACACTGGATCAAATATTACAGATTAAAATAATTAATTGTTGCATACAGCCCAGCAAAGCAAATAGTTTCTTTAGTAAATTCATAAATAATATATATTATAAATGCTTTTATTAATATTGTGACTAATGTGTAGTTTTTGTGGAGGGAATAGGAAAATGCAAAGATATACATTAACTATAGATTTATACTTTTTAAAAACAAAGAGATCCATACTATCTATACACAACATATATATGTGTCTGTATATACATTTACTATAATACATATGGAGCCCTGGTGGCGCAGTGGTTAAGAGTGCGCCTGCAAAGCAAAAGGTCGGCAGTTCAAATTTGCCAGCCACTCCTTGGAAAGCCTATGGGCAGTTCCACTATGTCCTATATGCCATTATGAGTCAGAATCAACTTGACAGCAATGGACAATCCATATGTACTTACAAGGAGAAATTGGTCTTCCAGTCATCAAGGATATACCATTTTTATACAAAGTTATAGCTACCTAGACCATATGGGAATAAAAAAATCTTTTATTAATTACTGTTGCAAGAGTCCTAGGAATGTCAGATTTATAGCCCCAACGTGAACAGAAAGATGGATGCCTTAAATGAACACCACTACTGCCAGCTGCTTAGGGGACATTAATATGATCTAGGATCACAAACACTGATTAAACCCTGCACTTCGGAGTCAAAGCAAATTTTGGCTGAATCATTCAAGTTGGCAAACTAGTCATTTCCAAATTGATCTGATAACGGAATGCGCCTCATCCTCTTCTCACTCTAGCTAATTAGACCAATTCTCAACACTGCCACCAGGAAAGTTGTTTATAGCAAAGAAACCAGCCCTGCAAAAGACTCAGGAGTCTTTCCTTCTCACCTGTTAAGATTTTCTGAGTTCAGATTTAGTTAAGAATTGGCCATGATTTTTTTTTTCTGTTTTTAATTATGGTGAAATGGAGGGCTTCTCAGTAACAAATAACCTACCTTTTTTCAGTGTTTCTCCAATTGAAAATGTCCTTGTCTGCTTACATCTTTTGCATTTGCCAATAGTCTGTTAAACAGATTCTCCTAAACTTGACTTTATGGCAAGTTAATAATCTTGCTCATAAGCCAGACAGTAAAAGGTTTAAAGAGCATGATTAGGCATTATAGCCTAAGAAGTCATGCCTATCCTTAACCTAAATGGATTGCGCCTCTTGTTGCGGACAATTTAGGTAATGATGTATCAGTCTAGGAGCTCAAATGATGGTAGGCCAAAAGTTTGCGTTTATGACTGCACCTCACTTGAGAAGCTTTTTAAAAAATGATGGTGTAAGGGCCCAGCTCTCAAGATTCTGATTTAAGTGGTATGAGGTGGGCATCCGAGTATCCATATTTTTTTTAAGCATTTTAACTTTTTTGTTGATTCTAATAATGCAGGTGGTTGGGAACTATTGGTTTGCACTAACGGTGTGTTTATGTACATAAAAACACAGGTAGTGAGAAGAATAAGTTATTTATGACTAGTCTTGTCTCATGAACAGCCTTCAGAAGCCTGTTTTGCTTCCTTCTGTGGTAATCTCAAAACAGACCTGGTGGGTTTTTTTTTTGTTGTTGTTTGTTTGTTTGTTTTTAACATTCTCTTGGATTTTCGGGTTAAAAGATATCCAGTACTACAATCAATAACAGTAGCTAGTATTCATGGGTGTTCACTGTGTGTAAAGCACTGTGCTAGGTTACTTTATAAACTTTATCTTATTTAATCCTTATAACCCTTGGAGGTAAGTATTATTACATCTGTTTAACAGATTAGGAATCTGAGACTCAAGAGGAGTGAAATGATTTGCACCAGGCCAAAGCAAAACAGCTTTAAATAAACCCACAGAGAGTGTCTCTCTTCCAACCACCCATCTACGTTCCAGTTCTACCTCCAGTTTCTCAAACAAAAACTTATGCTTTTCTATCTGCTTATACTGGCACCGAGCCAACACATTAAAGGATGTGGAAGGTGTCTTCCTCATCTAGCTACTATAAATAAATGAATGCTGACATAATGTCTTTATTTTGGCTTTGAAAATATTTCAATAATGGGAAAAAACTTTCAAGGAACATCTTCTTAACTCATATTAACTACTTTCTCTCCCTCCCTGGAGGACTTGAATCCAAAATGACATGCTTTCTGCCTGCCGTAGACCAGTGAAAACAGAGAGATATTTGAAGCCATAAATATGCTTTGGGGTGACGGGTTTACGGGATTTACTGGGAAATAAATCATCCCAGAAACAGACTTAAATCCCATGCACTGACACACAATTTTCAGCTGCTAGCAAAAGGTAACCCTGAGCAAAACATTTGGGGGGAAAAAAAAAAAAGTGAAAGGACCCAAAACAGTAGAATCCTGTACCATTAGCTGATACAAAAAGTTGGTTCAAAAATAAAAAATAAAAAAAAACTTTCCCCTAGGCTGAATGTTCGGCTAGCCTAGCTTTAGCTCAGGGGGATATTTGACCCATAAAATGGCATGCAAATGAGCAGTAGACGAAGCTCTTATGAGTAAAGCCTTTGGCATTAGAGAAGTTGAATTACCAAATTATCAATTCCTGTTTCACAAGAAATAGCTTTCAGAAAGCAAGATTAGGTTCATGTTTGTTTTCTTCACAATGTTTAACAATCTCTTATGTAGTAGTTTTAATCAACTGAATAGTTGAAAAATAAATCAATGAACCTTCATCTCTAAATATCAAGTAAAAGCGAAAATTTTCTAATATTTATGAGAGCGAGAAATTCTGCTACTCATGTAAATTTCTAGAAAAATTTATGCCACCTGAGCATCTGATCTCAAAGTCAGAGAAATGAACTTGACTCAGGTTCAAGAAAACCATTGTTCAATCATTTTTATATGACCTCAAACTAATTCATCTATCCAGTAAGAGAAAATATGTCTAAAACATTTATTTTAAATAGCATAAATTTCCTCATTATTATCATTGTCGTTGTTGCAGTCCCTGGGTGGTGCTGCTAAACAAAAGTTGGAGATTTGAATGTACTCAGAGGTTCCTTGGAAGAAAAGCCTGGTGATCTGCTAGCAAAAAGTCAGCCATGAAAAACCCTATGAAGCACAGTTCTACTCTGACACACATGGGGTCGCCATGAGTTGGAATCGAGTCCACTACAACTGGTCATTTTTATACTATTATTTAATTGCTTGAGTTAGTTTTGTCTTTTCACTTTTTAATTGACTGCATTGACCCACGTACCTAGACTTTACGTTGTACTTAATAAGCAATACTACCGCAGCGGAAAAGCTGACAGAGTGGGAGTTAGAAGACTTAAGTCCATCGAGGTCTCTCCAGTCCTGTGGCCTTGAGCCAACGAGGTAACCTCTTTGTTTGCATCATCTCAGTTACAACATCTTCCATATTCTGATTTTAAAATCAGCCTGACAAGACAGCTTCGAGAACAAAATAACATAACATTTAGGAAATAACTTTTTTTCATTGAAGAACAGTATTTCCTAAACAATGATCCCGAGAAAATTGATCCCATGAGATAGTCTTTGAAAGAAAGCATAGGAGTCAAGTAAGTTCTGAAAACCCTAGGAGACTCACAATTTCTATTCAAATTTTAAAAGTTTTGAGAAGCCCCATAGTTATGTCGTAATGAGAAGACCAGTAAAACTTTAGTTCATGCAATATTTCACAAACTAATTTGACCATGAATTTTTTGACCATGAGCATCTTGCTGCTTAGATATTCTGTGAGCCTTGGTGGCACAGTGGCGAAGAGCTCAGCTGCTAACCAAAAGGTCAGCAGTTTGAATCCACCAGTCCCTCCTTGTAAATCCTATGGGGCGAGTCAGAATCGACTCAATGGCAACAGGTTTGGGCTTTTTCTGGTATAATTTGGAAGATATTATGGAGTGCATTAAATTAAAAAGTATTGTGATACTATCAAATTAGGCTTAATTTGGAGCAAAGTTAAATTTCTGTTAGCTCAATTATTAAATTACGTTTTAAATTTTCTGATTACAACAAAGGTGATCCCCAAAATGTAACGATCAAATTTTAAACAAATAGAAAATTCTCAGTTTAAAGGATGCTTTGACACTGTAATTCTCCATGTATTTATTATTGTCAATAGGTATAAGCTGAAGAATTTTCTTCATTTTGTTCTAAACAAGAACAACTCACAAATATTTCTTCTAATAGAAAAAATATTAGATCAAACTGTCCTCAGATCTTTCCAATCTCCTCTCTAATCTTTCTTACATAACCCCCATAAAAGAGGGACCATTCCTTCTCCACCATCACTCCAGTCCAAATCCTGATTTCTATAAGGAGAGATCTGTTCTAAAGACACTTTTGGGCTTTCTCCATTCCTTCATGAGCTCTGCCCCTGAAGAGCCAGTGATAAATCTGACAGGTAAATGTGGGGAGAATAACTAGGCATGTTCTATGCAGTTCCTCCCTTGTTCCATTTGGGAGCAGCCTGCCCTCAAAAAGTATGGATTCTCCTTATCTTGCTCAAAATCTTTCCTAGACAGTTTACCCATGGGAAGAGGTACGCTGCCACTAGACAGTTGGGTAAGTCAGTCTGATTCTGGTGTGTAGGTAGCACACCCGTTTGGCTCTCACGATAAATCACATTGTTATACAGAATCTCCATCGATAAAAGAAGTGGTATTTTGACCTCCAAATTATTCTTCATTTTATTTCTCTTATTGTGGAAAATATAGATAGAAAAGAATGTTGCTATTATTAGGAGCCCTCTTAGTAACCCCAACAAGCTGCATCACAAGTTCTTAGCAAATTCTAAGCAAAATAATTAAAGCTTTCTACTTGCTTCACAGAACATGCCCACAGGTGAGATATCCTTAGGAGAGAACTTCAGCATCACACTCGTTTGATATTTTCAAGTTGAGCATTCAGGGTGCTTTAGACTAATTAGAAAAATTCTGAAAAACATGTATTAAGACAGAGCTCACTAAGATCACTTCTTTCGGTAGAAATATCTTTAGCATGATCCAAAAGAAATTGCTTGTTCTTTATCTTACAGTCAGTCTTAGATGCTCTATTTAATGTTCCTAGTTAGTATTATGGCTTTCAGAGAATGGTCAGCTTATCTTTATGCTGTCTCCAGTCTCATGTGTCAATCTCATTTCTTTACCTACAAACTACTTTCCTGGATATCCTTCCTTCACAGTCTCACTTTCCCACCTCCACAACCAATTGCTTGCACTCAGATCTGTGTTTCAGGATATGGTCCTGGGGGAACCTAAATTAGATTTAGGCAGAATATATTGTTTCTTCATCTGATACGTTATCAGATGTTATCTGTTAGTAAATATGTTTTACATATTATATCATGTAGTTATTATATATTACATTGTATCATATGATATACAATATAATAATATATTAACCATATGATAGAAATTACCTTTAACCCCTCTACACTATACCAACTCTTATAAAACATTCATCTTGGTATTCTTAATATATTCTTAGTATAGTAGTGCCTGTAGCTTTATAGGTGCTCACAAACTGTATGTTAAATAAAATTTTATACATCCAACTGCAACAAAGAGTCTAGTATTTGAAATCAAATAGTTCTAATAGAATGGGAGCTCAATAATACGCAATTAAAAGGCAAATATGTTCTGGGTAGGGTGAAGTCAAACACTGGTTGAGAAACAGAACATTAAGCAGAAGTTATAGCCATGCATTAACCTTGCCAGTGAAATCTGTGGTATATCACAAATTGTTTGTATATGAAAATCCGTATGCCTTTTAAAATACATCTTTCCATGTGATTTACTCACTTGAAATCAAAAAAAGAAAATACTAAAAATAATAGTGTATCTGGTTTTCATAGCATTAAAGACTGCTGTGTTATTTTGAACACTATGCCCTACTAACATCAAAATATGCTATATGCAATCCTATTGTTACACTTACTCAAAGGCTAGGATAAATAGTCACCTGGAGGGAGGGAAAAACCCTCAAGTCACAACTCCGGTTGTATCAAACCTTTGCTGGCACTACTGGGTAATTGGTGTAAGTGCTGTACCATGGCCCCTTGATTCAGAATAACGGTATAACTGAAACATGAGTGAATTTTTAAATGATAGTAATTCAAATACTACTGTACAACATTAATGTATCTAGGTCATGAGAGTTAAATACTTCATGTACATTGTATGAATGAAAAACTTAGTATCACCTTCTTCAGATATAAACTCAGTGGTTCTCTATTTATAAATTTCTTTACAATCTTTATTCAACAAACTATAAAATAAATTACATATCCAGAGATGTATGGACTGTTTTGCTAGGCTCCTAGAAAATTAGTACCTAAAATATGTTTTTTATCCAACATAGATTTAACTATGTCCAAAAGTTAAAACAAAATGTAAGACTGAGAGAAGCATCCTGTTTGAAGTCAGACGTAACCTCTACTCACTTAACTTCCCTGAACTTCAGTTTCAATATCAGTGCAACATGAATGATTGCATCTATAGATTTATTGTTAGAAGGAAAAGAGATATCATAGACAAAGCACCTAGGATAGTGACTAAGACCTAATATACATTCAATAAATCTTTCCTTCCTTTTCCAGTCAGGTACCAAATTCATATTAGCTATGTAATTACTCTTGTAGGACACTTCCAGAGGGTCAAGGAATAAATTAAATCTGAACCTGTTTTTGAGGCTGCTGAGGAGAATCCACCAACAGATTTTGCCACACAGTCCTAAAACATTATTTTTATTCTGCCTCATGCCAATCAATCTCTTAAAAAGAAGTTAGATGCTACTCAGCCATAAAGAGAAATGAAGTCCTGATACATGCCACTCCATGGATGAACCTTGAAACATCATGCTGAGCAAAATAAGTCAGTAGCAAAAAGATTAATACTGTATGATCTCACTTAAATCAAATAAGTAAATACACAGAAAATAAAGATTGTTAGTGGTTACCAGGGTGGGAGAGAGGGGAAAAAGGGGAATTTTTGCTTAGGGAACATTAAGTTTATGTTAATGGTGGTGGAATGATTTGGAAAAAGATTGCTAGAATGGTTGCACTAATTGAAAAATGTAATAAATGTCACTAAAATGTACATGCAGAGATTGTTGAGATGGTGTATGTTTTGTTATGTGTATTTTCCCCACAATAAAATAAAAATATAGAAATTAGAATAGATTCATTTAGAGAATACATGACCCTTCCTAGATTAATCCATATATGTGCAAACAACCTGGGACTTGTGAGAAAGCTACATTTCATAGATAATTTAGGAGAGAACATTCGGTAGCAGGATGCCTCTCAAAACTCTTAAATATTTGGCAAGTAATTGTTTGTTTTCCTATAGAATTGTTAATTGAAGCATCACAGCAAATGTGATGGTTAAGATTGTGTCAACTTGGCTGGGCCATGATTCTCAGTGTTTTAAAGTAATCACTCCCATGATTGACTATACTGTGAGTAGCCAATCAGATGAAAGGGAGTCTCCTTGGGGGTTTGGCCCGCATCTGTATATAAGCAGACATTCTGGCTTTTTGCTCTCTCTGGATCCTGCAGCTGCTTCCTGTCGTCTCATCGCCCGTTCTTGGGACTTGAGCTGTCAGCTTATCTGCCGAACCTGGAGTTCATCAATCTGCATGGCCTGTGAGTGGGAGCCCTGCTCTCTGACTTGCCGATCTTGGGCTTGCCAGCTTCTGCCGCTGTGTGACTTGGGAGAGGCCTCTACCCTGATCCACGGACTTGGGACGTTCTAGCCTCTACAATCACGTGAGCTGTTTCCTTGATATAATCTCTCTATATATGTATATTTATACACTTTACTGGTTTTGCTTCTCTAGAGAACCCAGCCTAAGACAGCAAAGGTGGGGTATAAAGGTGATTCAGTAGAAAGGACATTCTACAAAAAAATTTGAATACCCAAACTAACCATATCTTCTTCTTACATATCAAGTGGAGTCAGAAATGTAACTTTCCAAAAGATTGTTCTAAATCTCATAAGAAATGTCATGAATGAGGGCACTTTATAGACTGTAAAATTTCACATACAGATTTCCACTTCTACCTTTAAGAGAGAAATGGTATAGGACCTGCCCTCCTGAGACAAACAAACGGAAAATTAAGAAAAATATATAAAAAGAACTATTGTGTATTTGACAACAGGCAGCTCAGGATTATGATTCCCGAGAGAAGGAAAACATGCGCTGTGAGTCATATGATCTCCCTGACTTTCTGCGTGGAGGCGGTTTCCAGACTGCAGCCCAGAGAGGGAGAACCCATCCAGAGAGGGAGAATCTATCCAAAGAAGGAGCGCTTATCCAGAGCCCAACAGTTGCACTGAGTTGAGGAGACTGACAGGAGCTCAGGGAAGTGGAGGCAGTGAGTCAAACATTAAAGAGAAAGTGTTGAGTCACACATTATAGAGAAGGGTGCAACTCAGAAAAAAGAGCTACAGAACCCTCCGTAAGTATTGCCTTGGGTCTTTGGATGAATGCAAAGCTGCTAATGCAAAGAGTGGTACTCCATGAGGTCAAGCAAAGAACAACAGCTGGAGAACTGTAAGCTGAACAGTCCCCAGAACTCCCATTAGGCTGGGATATGTTCAAATTTCTAGAGCCAGATATTCACCAGAAACTCCAGAAGGTCCACATTCCAGGAATAGAGCTAAACCAGTCCTAAAGTAAAGGGTACTCTAGACCCACCTTAACAAAGCCTAAAAATAAGCCTCAAAAAGATATCGCTTACCCCGAAATAAATTAACTGCCTAGCGAAATATATTCCAACACTCTTTTAAGTAAGACAGAAAATTCTAAGCAATCCACAATGCAACATTCTTAATGTCAGCATTGAATCAATAATGAGTAGACATATGAAGAGCAGCAAAATATAACCCATAACTAGAAGAAAATATTAGTCAGTATAAACATACCAAGGAATGGCAGATAATACGATAAGGGATAAATGACAACATAAAAACATTTTACTAAATGTTTTCATTAATTGTTTTTTAAGTTACATATACTTAAAAATTTCAAGCAAAACATGAGTATAATGAGAAAAGGAAAAGAAGACATAGAAAAGTGGAAATTCTAGAGTTGACAAATACAATCTCTGACATGAACAATTTCCTGGTAGTTTTAAAAGACTGGTCACTGCAGAAGAAAAATCAGTGAACTTCAATACATAACAATAGAAACTATCTAAATAAAAACACAGAGATTTAAAAGACTTAAAAAAAGATAAATGGAGCCTCAGTAATCTCTGGGACATTATCAAACAGTCTAACTTCTGTGTAATTGTATTCCCAGAAGAACAGAAGATTCCAGATGGGAAATTTGATCTACACAGAGGAATTATAAATGAGAACCATAAATGACTAGTGTGTGGGTAAATACAAAATTGTTTTCTAACTTTTTTCTTTAAAAGATGGTTGTTAAGAGCCACAATAATAAATATGAATGTATTTTTCAATTAATAACATATGTAGAAATATGATTTAAAAAAAAAAAAAAGACAGGAGCCAGAGAGAATTGTAGTATATTGCTGGAAGCTCAGTATATTATATATGGAGTGGTATCATATTATTAAAGGTAGTGTTTAATAAGTTAAAAATTCATGTTGAAAACTCTAAAGCAACTCCAAAAAAGTAAAACTAATAATTTAATAAGAGTTAAATTAAAATACTCAATTCAAATAAAAATTTTACCTTTCATGTATCTTTTTATTAAGTTATACAATTCCAAAATTTGATTTGTATTAAAAATAGTTAATTCCAAAAAATCAGAAAAAGATAGGGAAAACAAAAATCTAATGGGACAAATAACAAATAAAGATGGTAAACCTAAACCCAATCATATCAATAATTACTTTTATTGTAAATGGTCTAAAGGGTCTGCAGAATAAAGACTACATTAAAAATAAAAAAAAGACAACAAAACAAGACCCAACTATTGCAGATTTTGAGACAGAGTTTAATCTGAACATTATATATTAAGGAGTACCCTTGGAATCAACACTTGTGAAGAAAGGGGAAGGAAAAAAGGGTGTAGAGGGGTAAGTCAAACTGACCTGAAATAGCAACAGCCTTGGTTAATCCTACAGGTAGCTGGGGTGCTAGAATGACCTTTCCAATCTGTCTTGAGTTTGACTAAAATGGCCAGGTCTTTTGTAGCCCTGAAATGAGGTGAAGCTGAATATACGCCACCTCAGATGAGGCAACCTCCTGCATGCAGCAGAGGTAATTCATAAGAGAGCTGAAAGTTGAAATCTGTTTGCTGATAGTACTCTCAAAGGCTGTGACTATAAATCTTTGTTGAAAAGGAATACGAGTGAGGCATCATGGTGTCCACTACACCCAGCTACATGCTGTTTATAAGGAACACAATAAAGTCATGGGTAGATTAACGGTAAAGTAATTAAAAAGGTATGCTGCATAAACACTAGTCAAAAGAAAGCTGAAGTGGGTATATTAATACCAAAAAATAATACTTAAGAGCCAGGACTATAACTAAGAAAGAAGGATATTTAATAATAAACAAGTCTCAATTTGTCAAGAAAACATAACATCCTAAATGTGTATGTGCCTAATAATAGAATTTCAAAATACATTAAGCAAACACTGACAGAAATGCAAAGTAGCCAATACTGAAATTATAATTCCAGATATTAATACGCTTTCTCATCGGTTGAAAAAATAGGTACCGTATTTTTACACAAATAGCACATGCCTCCTACATTTGCTTACCAACCGTGCCCTCCCCCATGAGGTATTTTCATAAGCATGCTATACTAATTTTTTTTAGCAACATGTAAAAAAAATTGGCATAGCAGTGTTTATGAAAATACCTCATGGGGGGAGGACAAGGTTGGCAAACAAACATAGAAGTCGTACATTATCTGGGTAAAAATACAGTATATACAAAATTGGAAAAGGTATAGAAAACCTAAACATTATGTATCATTCAATATAACTGACATTATGCAACACCATAAAAAAACAACAGGAGAACACACTTCCTTTTCAAGTACACATGTATCATCCACTAAGATAGACTCTATGCTGACCCATAAAATAAATCTCTGTAAATTTAGAGAGAATGAAATCATCTGAGTATATTTTCTAACTACAATGGAGTTACAGTAAATATCAATAACAAAAAGGTGTCAGAAAAATACTCTAATAGTGGGAAACTAAACCATATGTTTCTAAATAAACCATAGGTCAAAGAAAAAAAATGGCAAGGAAAACTACAAAATACATTAAGCTGAAGAAAAATGAAATCAAAACATATCAAAATGTATAGACATATAGATCAATGGAACAGAATAGTGTCCAAAAATAAACCCTATATAGATGTTCGGTCAATTTATTACAAAGTCATCAAGATAATTCAAAGGGGAAAGGATAATCCTGTCAACAAACACTGTGAAAAAAGTGGATTTCCTCACACTTCACACAAAAGCTAACTCCAAACGCATCAAAGACTTAAAAAACTAAAACTCTAAAACCTCAGGAAGAAAACAAAGCACAGGCAAGGATTTCTTAGACAGGACACACAGTCAAAAATCACTAACCACAAAGGAAAAAAAAGTATAAATTGGACTCTGCTCTTTTAAAGAAACTATTAAGAAAATGAAAAGGCAAGTTAAGACTGAGAGAAGTTATTTACAGTACATATGGCTGACAAAGTACTGGTATCCAGAATGTATAAAGAACTCCTATCACTCAATAATCTTAAAATGGTAAGTGTTTTAACAGACACTTCACAAAAGAAAATAAACAAACATACAATAAGCATCTGAAAAGACACACAATCATGAGACAAATGCAAATAAAAATCACAATGAGATACCATAACATATCTACCTGGAATGGCCAAGATTAAAAAGACTGACAATACCTAGTGTTGGGGAAGACATAGGGCAACTGTAACTCTCATAGACTGACTGCTGGTGGGAGTTTAAAATGTATAAAACCAGTTTATAAACCAGTTTTTCTATTTCTTAAAGGTAAACATACCCTTAAAAACTCAGCAACTCTACTCTTAGATATTTAGCCTAAAGAAATGAGAACATAGTTCCACACAAAGACTTGTTAACAAATGTTCATAGAAGTTTTATTTACATAGCCCGCCAAAAGCTGGAAGCAATCCAAATGTCATCAACAAATGAATGGGTAAACAAATTGTAACATTTCCATTCAATGGCATACTATTGAGCAATAGAAAGAACAAACTATCAATTCACAGAATACACAAAGAGTATCTCAAAAACATTAAGCTGAGCAGAAGAAGCCAGACAAAAAGAGTACATATTCTGTGGTTCCTTTCATATGAAATTTTAGAATAAGAAAAACCACAGAGTGAGAGAGGGCAGATAGGGTGTGGTGGGGGATTGACTACAAAGTGATATAAGGGAATTTATTTAGGGTGATGGAAATATTCTATACTTTGATTGTGGTGCTGGCAGTTACATAGTTATGTACAAAACTTAATAAGCTGTACACTTAAAATGATTATACTTTATTCTATGCAAACTATATCTCAGTAAAGGTGACTTAAAAGTCTATGATCACAAGATATTATTTTGCAGTTATGATTGATGGCAAATATCATGAGCAATTAAAGAGTTTTGCAATCTACATTTGTTTTAGTATGGATTATCCAGAAGCTTTTCCTGAGGTAAGAATTTGAAAGAAAGTTATCTATACTGGATACAGTTACCGGAGACCCAAGCAATGGAGTGATGAGGCAGGGAAGGAAAAGGAAGTCAATAAAGTGTGTGCCGTCAAGCAAGTTACAGCTGTGGGAATTGGTGAACTCGTGTGAAACACACATCAAAGTTACCCACTTGAAGATCATTGATTGAGGGCTGCTCTGGTCATTGTTGGTCCTGTTCCTGGGCTTCTAGGAAGCATTACTTGTTGGGCAATCTGGCCTGCTGCAGTGGTAGCAAAGCAGGCTCCAGCTTCCGAGAAACCCTTCGGGAAAGAAATGCAGGGGCTGGCAGTTGGAAGTTGGGCTAAAGTGGACTGAAGTGGTAAAGGGTGCAGGGACTTAGGTGGAGCACTATCACTGCCTGTAACAATACAACTGGAGAAGAACACCCAACAATCCAAAGGGCACTGTGATTCAGATATCTGAGGGAAAGGTAATTTGGATCCTTTATGTTTTATTTCCACTTCGTTATCAAGACTAACACGTCTTTTATAACTATAAAAATGTAAGCCCCAGAAACTGACCACAATTTTGAAAGCCAGGTTTATGCTATTCAAATATGCTGGGAAATATAAATACTCGTGGAATTTAGCCATCATCAAATTAAATGCACATCTATGTAAAGAAAAGAAAAAATAAAAACACAATTTAGAAATGGTCTAATTATTCTTCCTGCAATGGTCTTTATTTGGCATAGAAGTACATCCCACCCAGGATCACACATAAGCCGTAATATATTTAGAGATGAATATAGTATTTAAAACTCTTAACTGTTAATAACCATTAAACTACTACTTTGTGACAGAAGAACACTGCATGTTATCCCAGAGGCCTGGGAGAATTAATATAAATGCCCATATGTGAAGTGAAACAATTAGACTTGTTATTGTTTTGTTTCATTTTGTTTTTTAAACAAAAACATGAAAAGAGTCGACGTCAACCTAGAGCTATAACTGATTATTCAACCATCACATATATTTACATTTCTAAATGAACATGAATTCTATATATTTAATCTCTAGGCACAACACTTTTGAACTGATTGCCCCACTACAATATGGATTAACAGTCTCATCCAGGACACACTGACATACCCAATTATGCAATCAATTCATTTTTTCTAGCTGTATGAATTATTACAGCCTTTCCATTTTGTAATTTCTAGGTTCTTTGCTGGTTTTCAGAGTTTTGATTGTACATTTCAGGGAACCTTAATTCAGGTCTTATGTTAGCACTCAGGGATTTTGAAAGAGAAATTAACAGATAATTCAAGTGCCAACACCTGACTTTAAAGTGTACCCCAAATACATTTCTCGATATTTTAGGATGAAGTGATATTTTAAAAGTTTAAATTATTTTAATTTGTTCAGTTTTTAATCAGAGATTGAAAAATGATACCTTTCTAGCCACATAAAAATAATTTGTAAAATTATAGATATTTAAATACAATTTTCTAAAGTTGTAGCATTTGTATGTGGAAAAAAAAAAAGATACACATTTAAAGTAATACTCCCTAGCATCTTGCAAGATTTCCCTCTGCTGGTATCTTTGGCCTTACCTATCAGTTCATAATTCTTTATCACTTAATTTCATGATTCTTAAGCTTTTTTACTTTAAAGTCACTTTTGTAAATGTGATGGAAAATGATCTCTCTCCCAACATAAAGGAATATACAAACAATTTTGCACAAATTTGAGGAGTTTCCGGACTTCCATAAAACTAAGCTTTAGAACTTCTACTCTATTTCAGATCATATGCAGGTGTGCTTAGACATGAACTGAATATCATGGGCTTAAAATTGAACGTGGAAAGATTTATACGTTACATTTTTCTATTTACTTATTCCTTCCAATTTATACGAAAGTTATTTTTCTCTCAAATTTTCAACTACAGATCAATACTAAGTAAGTCCTACGCTATATGGAAGAGTGTTTTATATATATATATATATATATATATATATATATGTATATATATATACATTTAAATTTACATCTAAAAGAAGGAACTATGCAAATTTCATAATGCTTTTAAGAGCAGTCAAATAACTGCCAGAATGGACCCAAAGAAAACATACATACTTTTTGAAACACAAAATAAATTCCTTTCTCTTCCATGGGTCCTAAAATATGTACCAAACTTGGTAGTTAATAGAGATCAGAAATTGTATACATATCTGTTACTTTCAGCTAATTTCAGAGCAGGTTTTAAAATATATTTGCTTTATAAAACATCTATCTTTATATGGGAAGTCCTTGAAAGGTGCAAATGGCTAAGCACTCGGTTACTAACCACAAGTCTGATGGTTAGAGTCCATCCAGAGGCTCCTCCAAAGAAGGGCCTGGTGATCTACTTCTGAAAAATCATCAGCCACTGAAAACCCTGTGGAGCACAGTTCTACTGACACACATGGGGTCACCATGAATTGGAATCAACTCAAACAGCACCTGGTTTGGGTTTTTTTTTAATTCTTTTGTAGAAGCTGAATATACAAAATAGATAGGGCAGTCTTGATTTTTCTTTTTCTTGTATATCACAACCGGTCCATCAGTCAATTCTAGATTCCACTTTTATTATATGCCCAAATCTAACCATTTCTCTCTGCCAACACCGCTACAACTGTGGTCTAATCGGAACCGCCAACATCTCTCAGCTGCATTATTATAGTAGCTTCATACCTGGCCCCCCCACTTCCACTAGCACTCCCTTACAATCTATTCTCCACAATGCAGCCAGAGTGGTCCTTCTAAAACTTAGGTCACATTGCATCACTCTTGTGCTCAAAACCCTCCAAAGTTTTTCTTTCTCACTCATAGGTAAAGTCAAAACTTGGCTTCCTTTCTTAGCTCATCGAAGGTTCCCCCCAGTGCTTATACTGGTCCAGGTTCTTAGATCTTCTTTGACTTTCCTCAAAGCAAACTCCTGCCTAAATCATTTACAATTGCTATTCCCTATGCAAAGGATACTCTTCCTCCCGAATATCCATATTAGCTCCTTCATTTCCTTCAAATGTCACCATCAGAAGAATCACTTTACCTAACCACCAATTAAAAAAAAAAAAAAATACAGCAACAACCACTGACAAACCTTCAGCCCTCCCTCTTTACTTGTCTTCATAGCATCTGTAACCACCAGACACTCAATGTATTTATTTGGTTAGTGCTGTCTTTCCCAACTAGATTCTAAGCCCCATGAAGGCAGGGATTTTGCCTATATTGTTCACTGCTGTATCCTAAAACCTATATCAATGCATGACACATAGTAAGCATCAGTAAATATATCTTGAATGATTAAATGAATACTCTGGAAGTAGGTTATCCCGATGACTCAGTATCGCTTCCTCTAGGCCTCCTCCATCCCCCTTCCAAAGGCCTAGGAAGCCCTGTGTGGAAACAGGTATTCTTGGAACACACAAATCATGACTCTCCTCTAGGCATGTTATTTTACAAATAAACAAGAAGGGCCTCTCAGGGAGAGTGAGGAAAGTGTAGTTAGCGTGTAACAGAAAGCGTGCTACACTTGCAGCCTGATGACTTAGGTTGAGTCCTATTCCTATTGCAGTGCAGTTCCCTTAGCAGGGGTCAAAAAGATAACCTAAACATTCTATTTCTTTCAGTGTGCCAGTGTTTGGCACTGAACTTTGCATTTATCCACAAACTGTAAAAATGTGACAGAAAAAGGGGAAAAAAATACAAGAATGACTGAAGCCATGAATTGAAAACATTATTTTCCCTCTATTCATTTCCTTCATACCTCTATAATTTTCCCTTTAATCCAAAACCATTGTCTATAAAGGTTGTTTTAGCCAATATAAAATTAAGGATTTATATTGAACAGAAGGCATCATAAAGGTGACAAAATCCACTCTACATTTTAATAAATGACTTTGTCCTTCAATATGTGTATCTCTAAATCAAAACCTCTCTGTTTCAGACTGCGCTAACACTGTAACTTCCACAAAATAGAAATCAACAAATTCTATCAAATGAATGAAATAATATCTTCCAGATGTTAATTTCAAGTCACAAAATCAATTGTGGAAGAAATGTAATTTTACTTTCCTGTTACTTAATTTTTATCTTAAACCTCAATTCTACTATATGGAGAACACTAAAATCTCAGCCAGTTGAGGTCAATTTCAGTCCCTTCAGGGTTTCTCCCAATCTATTTCTAAATTTGGAGTCCTGGTGGCACAGTGGTTAAGAGCTAGGCTGCTAACCAAAAGGTTGGCAGTTCGAATCCACCAGCCGCTCCTTGGAAACCCTGTGGGGCAGTTCTATTCTGTCCTGTAGGTGCACTGTGAGTCGGAATCAACTCAATGCCAATGGTTTTTTTCTTTCCCCCCCTAGGTTGCATCAAACTTATACAAGGCATGTATAATGCACTGATGTTGGAAGAAGTGGCACTTGATTCTCATTCATCATTAGCCCAGGCCGGTCTCCCCAGAGATCCACATCCCATCTTGTCTCCAGTAGTCAGAGCTTGTAGATTGCTCCTGCATATGCCTTGTGCCAGCCTCAAGGTCTTATGGATCTGCTGGGCTCTGTCAAGTTTGTGCCACTCCTGGTCCAACAGTGCACTTTTTATACTCCCGGCCCGATGGCCTGGATACTCCATACAGCCATCTTAACTCTACTGCAAAGCTTGCTGCTTCCTCAAATTTCAGTTAGGAGCAAGAACCTTCTGTTCTCAGATCCTCAAACCCTGAGAGCACCAGGTTCTTTCCCAGGAACACACCAGTATTTATAATCTTGCTTCCACTAGGAAGTTCTTTTTCTTCCTAGCCTAAAGAACAAACTTCAATTTTCAGTGGAGGGTAATGAGTAAGGAGGAAGTGGATCTGTTTGATCTTTATTTTTTCCAACGAAATCTATTATATGTTAGGTAGAATGTGTTTCCTAATTCTTCAGACTACTGCTTTTGATATACACAATTTAAGCTAAAAGGAAACAAAACAATAACAAACTTTTCAGATTAAAACTATTAGCTCTGCCAAATTTGTTATGTTTTTTTAATTTGTTTGTATCTGTTTGATCTGTCACTGTGCTTTTAACAATTTTGTCTTGTTTTTCTGCTACTTTTTAGTTTAAATATTGAGACAATGTTGATTGATGCATAAAAATTCATGGAAGTTTATAACATCATTCTGAATTTTACTTTTTGTCATTATGAACTGATAATTATAAAATAATTAAAGATCCCTTTTAATAGTTTCCTTGAATTTAGCTTTGTCTGATTTTAATACAGCAATCCTAGGTTTCTGTTTATACGTGTTTGCTTGACATATATTTTGTCAAGAATTTCTTTCTCCGTTCTTTGATTCTGTGCTCGCAGATACCTGATACTGAAGGCCGTAGTTACCTAAGTCAGGGGAGACCTACATGGTACAAAGAAGAAAAAGTGAGTATGGAGCAGTTGGGGAGGAGGGTACAGACTTTTAAAAGGCCCCACCAACAACGACTGCATGAGAAACACATGGATAGTAACTTGTGGGCTAGAGAAAATGAAGAGCAACATTTTAAACTCAACTAATCCCTTGGTGTTTTAGAATTCATGTAGAGTGGAATATTGTAAATATTTCAGATTTAAACACAGTGTGATTTCAATGTTAAATTCAGTTTTGCCTAAAATTTTGGGGGGAAATAGAAATGTGAACATCAGGTACAGACATGAATGAAGAGAGATTTCATAAATTATTTCTAAAAGGGTAGAATGTGAGCATCATTCTAGTTAAACCAGTGGAGTATATAGTTTGTCTTCACACACTTCACACAGGGTTTCTCTTTAAGAGTGTTCATTTCAAACACGAGCAAAACACGAGTAAATGATAAGTATTAGTTTTACCGTTATAATCAGAGGGCCAGGGTAAACTTCAAAAGCAGTGAGAGTACTGCAATCCTTGTTTGTGCATAAAGCTGGGTCTCTAAGAAATTTGAGAAAATAAAGCAAGAAAACAGTTTTTTTTTTTTTTTTTTTTTTTTTTTTTTTTTTTTTTTTTTGGTGCATTTGCTTTAAGAATAAGATGTGGCAGGGAAGAAAAATGAAACACATCAGAAGAGAGGATTGAGCAATCCTTCCAAATCTCCCCAGCAGCTTAAGCTTTATGCAAACACCTTCCCATGTTTTTTTGTTTGTTTGTTTGTTTGTTTTCTGTTGTTTTGGTTTTTCCTCTGTGACAAAACCCAATTCAAAGCTTATAGCAGTGGGAAAAAAGACACATTATGAAATGACATAAAAAGAGTTGACTGAAGACCACGTTAAATTTACTTGAATCATTTTTGAAGGAAAAAAAGGTCACATGGCTGAAAGTTTGCTAAACATATAGTAACATTTCCCCGAATAGATTCCTGTGCAAGGACTGGGTAATTCAGAATTGCATAATAGCTCTATTCATCCTTGACTTACAGCTTTCATACTTAGCAAGCTCAAAGACATCTCTGGGCCAAAACAAAAAAATGATTTCATAAAAAGTGGTCTAGGGAAAGATACTGGCTTCTACAGTAGCAGATTGGCATGGGCATGCACACTGCAGAGCTGGGTTTGGCCCGAGCAGGGGCCAGGACTGGAATTTGCCACAGGATTCTGAGAAGTCCTGAACAAATAAAAAAAAAATCAGCTACAGAAAAATAAATGAATGACTGATTCATCCCTCCTGCACTTAATGAAACTATGCTGTGGTCATATTGAATGTGCTAATTTTATGTATAATTTTTTCAATAAAAATGAGCTTAATTGAGAGTAATAGAAGGAACAGTTAAACCATCCAGCTCTGGAGTCATAGAGACAGAATCTGATTCCTCCCTCTGTCCTTTAAGAGCTGTGCTATTTCAGGTAAGTTACTTAATGTCTCTGAGCATCAGCCTCCTTGTTGCAACATGGGCATAATACTAGCACCTACCTCATAGACATGTGATGCTGAAATATGAGAACACATATAAAGTGCACAGCAAATGGCACATCCTTAAATCTTTAAGAAATATTAGCCATCATTATGAACTTCCACCCCTTACTCTTCTGGGCGAGGGGATAACAAGAGACAAAAGCAATTTGCTTAGCTCTCTTAAAAAGTTTGTGAAATCTTTTCAACCTACTTAGGAGATGCCACCTGACCATGATTTCAACTTTTATAAAATGCAAAAACAGAAGTTCATTTTGATAAACCAAACCCGTTGCCATCGAGTCAATTCCAACTTATAGCGACCCTATAGGACAGAGTAGAACTAGTAAAACTAAATTTCAGAAAATTGACAAGATGAAGGTTGACAGTAACAGAAACAACAGTAGATATTTTATTTTGGGGAAAAAAAGCTTATTTGACAATAGTTGCATTCTAACAACTTTCTTGCATTATTTCTTTAAATAATCATAAACACAATAGCCAAAGTTAGCCCTGTTTTTGATTCAAGGAATCTGATGATCAGAGAGCAGTAATGTTTTAGTTGTCTTTGGAGTCTTAACATAGAATTAGGAAATAGAAAGCCAGTGCCTGTCAGGTGGGGATGCCAGCGGATCTGTATGTCTAATTAGCTGGTTAGACACTGGGGGATATAATGCCTGGCCTCTAGAGGCAACAGCAAGCCACTGCAGACATTGATGGAGGGTCTGTCTGCCTTTTGCAGCCAGCACATTTTGGAACTTTAGAGTCATTCCCTAATCCATCGGTGATAAAAGACGTATTCGTACAAATGCAGAATAACAAATATTAAAGTGCTATTGGAGGGCAGCGGTGGTTCAGTGGTAGAATTCTCACCTTCCATGTGAGACCCAGGGTTTAATCCCAGCCGATGCACCTCAAACACAGTGACTACCAGTATGTCAGTGGAGGCATGCATGTTTCTGTGATGCTGAACAGGTTTCAGCAGAGCTTCCTGACTAGGACAGACAAGAAGAAAAGCCTGGTGATTTACCTCCAAAAATCAGCCAGTGAAAACCCTATAGGTCACAACAGTCTGATTCTGTTGTGTGGGGGGTCACCATGAGTTAGGGAGGCCAACTCAAGGGCAACTAGCAACAACGACATGGTGCTATTGGTCAGACGTAGGACACTTGTCCAGGTGCATGGCACTAAGTAGTTTCCTAGCTATAGACTGTCTAGACTTTGCTCTCAGTACAAATGGAAATTAAAACTCTCTCATTATGGGATTTCTGTTTTTGCATTCTAGTAAAATAAAAAATAATAGTAAATTTACATAAAAATATTTCTAATATTATTGGATATAAAACATATTGCTACACAACTAAGAAAGATTGTTTTCCTTATATACCCAACTGGGCAATAAATAGTTCTTTGATATGCATGGAACTCCTGAGAAAAGCCTAAACTTGAAACCAGTTTTTCACAGTTTGATTCAGGTTATTGATTTACTGAATTTTTGTCATCTACAAACTAGGTGACTAGTAATCACTTTTAGGTAATGTTTTTAAATACTTAATTTTTGAAGGCATCTACTGATTTGCATTTTATTTAAAAAAAGTAAAGATAAATAATAAATATAAAATAGATAAATAGGTTGATAGGTAAATAAATAAATAACGATAAATAAATATCTGAAGCTGGTACATCAACTAAGTCTTTCACGGATTTCTACACAGCCGTTTGAATTTGCTTCAGGCTAAAACTTGGCATTCAAAGTTGGTGGTGGAGATGCAAATTGCTTTTCCAAAGAGCTGTTTATATTGGTTAAGTTCCTTCTCAGATGTAAAGCAATGGGAAAAGGGAAAAAGAAAAATACTTTTTCAGGATTCTCATGATTTTTTTTTAACTATTCTGTGCAAAAACATGGCTTACAGTTTATTGCTGAAAGGTAGGAACCTGAATATTCCCGGTGTCCACAGTTTTAAATTTAACAAGTTTATCTCAATTGCTCGCAGAATAATCACTTTCAGAACTTTAGTACCTGTACCTTTAACAGTTACTTCTCTTCCTCTTATGCAGAAAAATTCTCACAAGAGCCACGGAGCCAAAAAAGCATAACTGAAACAATAGCATGACAATTCATTGTTTTTATCATAAATAAGTATCATTTTTTTCTCCATCAGTCAAGAAGCTTTAATAATCTCTGCTTTATAAAATTTTAATTTTACTGAAACATTTCAGAAAAGAACAAAAGGTGATGGCAAACTCATGTTTTTGTCTGATGCTATCTATTTCCACTTGGAAGGTTTTCTCCATATCTTAAGAAAGATGTGAAATATTTAAGATTCAGGAGAAGGTTCTTTCCTTAGTGCTGCTTTAAGTTTATTTTTCTCAAATAACATAAGCATTTTCTGGCATAGTTAAAACTTAATTAATCTGTTTGTTGAAGTAACAGATTTGTCTAATAAAAATTTTAATCCGAACTTTTGAACTTTCCTATTAATAATCTTCTTTCATCTACTTCCTTGTCTACAACAGGAAGCATATATTGATTGCAAATATATTTTTTTTTTTTTTGTGGATCAAAGTTCTACATCATAATTTTTCTATATTACAAATGGAGGTGTTGATGATGTGGGAGTTTGGGATAAGTGTGTACAGATAAAGAATCCTGAGAGTTTGAATTTTTAAAAATTGAGATCTTTGTTGGATGTCTGCTACATGTTTTATTCTTATTTTGCTTTTCTTCTAAAGAAAAACTACAGAAAAAAAGAATAATTCAATTCACTGAATGTTAGTTATTTAGCTATGTCATGTATTTTTTTTTTTAAATGTAAAAAGCAACATTTCCTGGGGAAATTAGAGAGCAGGGGACTGGGAGGTGGTGGAGATTGAAGCTTATTTTCTTCTTACCCTGAAGGTTGGATTACAAAAAGACAGATCAGATCACATAAGGAAAGTCACAGTCCACTAATCAAATGATCTTAAAAATATAATTGATTTTTCCCTTCTCACTGACTCTTCTGTTTGCCAAGAGACAACTCCTAAGTGATCACTTTGATAAATAAACCCCAGATGGCACAATTTCCCTGTGGCAAGTATGTCCAGCAGCTGGAATTCCTGAAGCTCTTATAGCTTGATGTGCCACAGAGAGTCTGTTCTAGCATTAGTTTCTAAACTCCATGGGAAATTAATTAATATATTGATCTAAATGGTTGTCTGGATTCACTGGAAGATTTTGATAGATGGACGTTTAACAGAAAGATGTCCCTCTGATTTGCAGTTGAAGAAACTGTTGTGTCAAATTAGTTACTGAGTTCTCACTCTGACAGTTTGTGTTCTTGTTTTCCCTATAGTACTTTTATTATTTTTATATGAAAACTATATATATTATTTTCTCCATGTCTTAATCCCTAAGCAGAATGAGGGGAATATGATAATAGGGTGGTGTTCTTAATTTGGCTTCTTGGTTAATCATTGAGAGTCTTCATATTCCAACACCAAATTTGTTACATATCTCTTATGTTTATTTTGCTGGAATTGTGCACAGCAATTACACAGAAACCTTAATGTCCATAAATAACATTATATAGATAAGTTGACCCCACATGGTAAAGGTAAATTTGGTGTTGAAGCCCTCCACTGCTATTCCAGTTTCCTCAGTTGAGTCATTACAGCAGAATCAGAAAAATTCAGCCACAATTTTCAACCATCTTGACTTTCTTTTAAAGACAAAAAACTACCTTCCCCTCAGCCCCCCTGCTAAATAAAGACTCTGTACATGAAAAATTAAATTAGTTATAATTAATTTAGGAGATCTCAATTATCCCCTTACATTCATTGATTTTTTTTTTTTTTTTTTAGTATTCTTGAGTAACTAGTATGACAGTAAACCAAATATGTATGCAATGTCGTATGCCACAACTGTTTTCCAGGCTTGAGATTGAAACTCTTTAAGCTGTTTTGCCTGGGCAACTGATAGCAATTTAGATAGCTCTGTACAAACTTACAGACACGAGATGCTAAGCCATGACAGTATTCCAGTACATTCTTCTTGTCAGAACCATTTAAATCACCATCTTACACGAGTACATGTTGAAACTCAACTTTAAGTGTTTTATTTTTATGTACATTTCTTTTTTGTCCAGAAATAAAATATCTAAATACAGACAGATTGTAATGTATTATATGTATATCTTTCAACAATACTTGAGCTGAATAAATGCTTTGTACATTAAGTTTGTCTTTTTAATGGAGTTCACAGCTACATTGATAAAACGGATTCCTCATATCCTTTTTTTTTTTTCTTTTTTAACCAATAACAAGCAGAGAGACAAGTACAAGTTAATATTAATAAGCAGCTCAAATAACACTTGGTTAAACTATGTACAATACAAACCATTCATACAAATGAAGACTAGGATATTGAATTTGTTACAATATGTGTAGTAAAGATAAGACAGACACTTATAACTTACATGGTGTCTGCCAGGCATTTCCCTTAATGATCAGAACTTGTTTTAAGCGGTCTCAGCTGGTCTCAACTTCACAAAAGTCCAGTGATTGGTGATAAAAGCTGTAATCCCAATGTCTGCCCACGTGTAAATTCCAAATGTTTGCTCATCTTTACTGAGAACGGGCTCCCTCCATAGAAAAAAAGAGCCATCTTGTATCACCTTGAATGTGACTACTGTATGCTGGAAAGAAGTTACTACACTTTGTTTTGTTCATAAAATAAAGAATACAGAGCTCTAAAGACACATTTTTCCATTTTAACAAGCATATACTCCTACAGTAGTATTTACCAGGACAGCTACTCCAAGCAGTAGGAATGCATGAGTGGGGATTATTGATTGCTATGTACTCAAGACTTTAAAAGAGATTTCCATAACAGTGAGTGTTAGAAAGCATTCTCTGTTAATCCTTTTGCTTGATGATAGTTTATCCTGAACCTTTATGAGTCAGACAATGAAAGCCCTCTCAACAGGAATCATGACAGATGCAAGCTGAAATGTGTATGGATGTGTGTTTGTGCGTATCGGTGTGTAAGAGCATGTCTTTAAGTGTGGCTTTAAAATCTGTGGTGATTTACAACTATACTGAGAGATGAAGCTAACTGGGCAGAAATGACATCAGATTGTTTTCCACTAGCATATTTGCAGCCAGTTGACAAGAGCAGCAGTGTAGACACATTCCAGGCAACAGATGTGACCTTCTTCTGTGAGGTAACAGCCCTGTCATATGACCTTTGATTCCTCAGGCTTCAGTCTCATCCCCACATTCATCCTCATCCCGAGGGAAAGTAAGGTGTGTCGCTGTGATAGTTGTAGTCAGGGCACACTTTCTGTACTAGTTTATAATCGGTACTATAAAAGGAAATGTAAATACAGATCACCTTAAAGGGCTTGGAGCAGAGCCAGGACACATGACTTTGGGTCTGCTCCTGGTAACAGGTTTTTGAAGGGTCATAGTTGCAGAGTGTGTTCTTGGTGGCCTTGTCAACCTTTTCATATTCAATGCGACAGTTAAAGGACTTGGAATCTTTGGCATCAATCACCGTTTGTTGTGCCAAGTCAAATTCCACTATTTTCGTTGGGGGCACCAAGCTGACAGATACATTCCCTTGACCAGTGGAATTATGCCTGAAATAGACACTAAATGTCCCGTTGCCATGATCTACAATCTTCCCAGTTATCAACAGATTTAGCTTCACTGTTTTGATGTTGGAATGAAAATCACCCCATCCAAACATTTTCTTAAACTTGCCCGTCTTAACAATGGGCCTTCTCTTGGCCCTGGGCCGAGGCTCTTGAATGTCTGTGGAGTTCCTCAGCCAGTCCCAGAGGTCTTGCTCAGAATAAGGTTCAGGGGTGTCATATCGCAGGTCCAAATCTGTATCATTTTCTTTGCCACGAAAAGTCTGTGACAGGAGTCGGCTGATAGACAAGTCTTTGCTGCTTTCTGTCCATATGTGCTTTAGTGTGGATTTGTTGCTTACTGATTTCAGAAGTTCTGACTTTCCACCATTTGTTAAATTGGCACATGTGACCTGAAAACAGAACAGAAAAACGGCATTTACATCTCTGCATCTGAAGAGAACACCCAAAAAACAGATACAAGCCCTTTCTCAGAGGTTTGGAATGAAATAATGGTAATTTTTTTAAGTCTCTTCAGCACCTGGTCAGTAAATATGAAAAAATAATAAAATACCACTTCTATTTTTATTTAACCATAGGGAATGGGAGATGTGGGTAGACAAAACCCACTAAACATGACCCAAAGATCTGTATAAAAACTGACTTTGGTGGAGAAAAGACCATAATACATAAATAAAGCAAATTAAATTCCAAACAAAGGTAATTATTCCTTAGCACCAAAATCCAAGCACTATGGAGACCAAATCTTATATATCATTATATTCTTTTTCCACATCAAAATTACCATAAGCTTTAAAATTGTATAATTATCAGAAATATGCCAGGATCCAGTACTTTTTTCAGTTGTCTACATTACATATTAGAAAAGTTAGTTTTGCAAAGAGACTCTAGTATATTTTAACTGATCAAAACAAATAACAACAAACACCACACAGTAACAGCAATAACAACATGTTTATTAGCCCCTATTATGAACTAGGAACATTTTGTATAAGATGTAACTCTTCATCTTGGCTCCTGGTCTAGAAAACAGGTGCATAAATCAAAGCATCTGATATACAATGTCCAGACAACATGTGCTCAGTGATAAAGAGGTCGCTTCAACTTGGACTATGAGAGTCACATTCAGGAATTATTCTCCTGGGACAGCAGTCTTGCCTCTTAGGATAGAACTAGATCCTGGACTAGACCAGAGATTCAGAACCAGTATCCATATAGCCTTATTGGCCTAAAGTTAAGGTGGTGACTTCCAATTCTGATAAGAAGGGATTAAGAACAGGAGGGAATAAAGCCAAGGACCCACGAGGACCAAACCAGACAATACAGATAAATCCCATAAGACGTGAACTGATGGCTCTAGGGTAAGGCTGCTGAAGAAAGCCCCAGCTGCCCTATTAAAAAACCAAGAATCACAATAAGCTTCTATTTCCAAGCCCCTCGAGAATTCATTCAGAGTACTGTCATCTTAGACATAAGCCTGGCTATCAGTCAGCAGTCTTGTTGGACCCTCCAGTCTCCCTCCAAACTGTTCTAAAATGAAAGGTCATTCCTGGGGGGCTTTTTTTTCAGGTCCAACAGGAAACACAGCTGCATTCTAGGGGTTTCTCTACAGACTGAAATTGGCTCATTTATTTAACATCGTAGCTATACGGGCCTCTTGCTAGGATGCAACCCTGGCCTGAGAATAGCCTTTCACTCAGCCACTTGTGTTGAGAGGACTCTAGAACAGGCTCAAGGGAGTAAGAGCATGAACTTTAGATCCGCTCTAATATAGGCTGTGCTCTAAATGCTGTATCATTGACTCCCACGTTTGACTTCAGATTTTGCATCTGCCTTGCTCAGCTCCTCCCTTCCCCCAATGAGTTACAAGGCCCAGTCTTCTCTCTCAAGCTTTGTATTCTCCTCCGCCCATTTCCTATCTTTCTAACGTTCCTCCACAATTGAACCTAACTTCCCCATGCTGTTTTCTGGTATTGACACTCACGTTTGTTTCTGACTCTCCTTAGTCTAACACGATGCCTGAAGTGATGGTATCAGTAGCGTCACTTTCCTTTAACGCAGTGGTTTGCAGCTAGGATGGGGGAGGGACTTTGCCCCCAGGGGACATTTAACAATGTTTGGAGATACTTTTGGTTGTCACAATGGGGCAGTACTACCGGCATCTAGCTGATAGATGCTAGAGATGTTGCTGAGCATCCTACAATGCACAGGACTGCGCCCACAACAAATAATTATTTGACCCAAAATGTCAATAGTACCAAGTTTGAGAAACCCTGGCAGTTTAGCCCCGAATAAATTCACTGCATAGAAGAGGAAGTGAGGTTTTATCATAGGTTTGTATTCCATGATTGCACCCTGAAAAGCCAGGACTGCAACACTGGATAGGCTAACAGAAAAGATCTGTCGCCTATTTCAAGCTGCTACCCTGGGTTGGGCTGAATCCACTGTGATCCCCAATGCAACAATGATGCCTTTATGGAAAGACTCAGAGGGCTATTGTGTGCTGAAGTTAATGAAGGAACAGCAAACGTTGACCAAGGGGGAAGCAGACCTGAGGGATGGGATGAGGATCAGAAAAAATGGACAGATTATGGTGGGGGCAGAGTTATTTGTAAGGAAAGCACAGACCACCCCATGCACACAATCACTCTTTTAACTCTTTAACATATCACCTACCCAAAATGAACAAATGCCTGTGTGGAGTCAAAGATGGCTATCAGATGGGTCATTGCTGATCTTGGAGAAAATATTGGGAATGAAGAGAAGGTTTTGAGAGAAATTTGCTGCCAAATTTCTTTTAGTTCTAAGTGATTCCCTTTCGCTTCTGCTCAACCCTTGCACTGTTATCTCTCTTCTCTTCTCCTGCCCCCAAACTATTTCCTGTTTACACATTCTTTTAGAGTCAAAACATCTTTCCAGAAATGGATCACACTCATGAAGTATAAATGACTAATAACTGCAAAAATGGTTGCTTTAACTAAAATAATTTTGTCTTTTTAGTAGGACTAAACCTTAAGTCTCAAAGGGATGAAATTTAAAGGAAAATATTTTTTGGACAGCGGGATTTTATTTAGGAGTATATGGGTTTTCTTAGGGGAGATTCATTAAATCTCTTGTCTATCATTTCTGCCTGATAAGAAAGCCCGTTCTCAATGGGGCAATTTTTACTCAAATATCAAAAGTATCACCTTTAGCAGTTCTATAGCCACTATTATTTTCATTACAAAACTAATAGAAACAATTAAAATTCTCCTCCTAATTCACTGGAAGAAATGTACTTCAAAATATATTATTTTCCTTTTATACAGAGTAACTATAATATAAAATTAAAAACAAACACTAGCTGGTAAGAGTAGTCCACATATTTTGGTTTTGGAGTTTGTTTTTGTTTTGAATAAAATCTAACTGGCCTGTCAAACATCCAGATTTGTACTTGCCTACTTTTATAAAGTATTCTCCCTATCATAGCACCTATATTCATCCCTTAGTATAAAAGAAATTCATATCCTCTTCTCATTTTCTGACAATGTATAAACAGTTCCCCATTCTTGGAGTGGCAAGAAGGCTAAATACAGCCATGCATTTAATAGCTTCTTTGTACTCGTATCTCAGCATCAACACAATGATCAAGGAGAGGTGCTATAATAAGATGCATCCATGGTGCACTGGCTAATGAAGCAGCAGTAAAGTTAAGTTGTTCCAAAGAAGAAGGGGAAAAGAGACTTAGATTGCAATATGGCGATGGAATATGGGGAGTGAAAGAAAAAACTGTGGAAGTGGGGGGATAGGATTTCAAGGAGGAAGCCCCAATACATTCAAAAGGATGCTAAGACTCTGACAGGCAGACAAGCTTCTGATTTTCAGGCCGAACAGAAATTATTTAGTTCTAAATTATAGTCTCCATAGCTATAGTGATTATGAATGTGAGTTCTGGAGTGTGATGTGGGCAAGTTCCTTAATTTGTTTAAGCTTCAGTTTTTATCATTTGGAGAATATGAGAATCATACCCACCTCTCTCACAGGGCTGGTCTGAGGACTAAATGGGGCACTTTTTTTTTAAAGCACCCAGGATAGTACCTGGAGCATGGTGAGTGCTCAAAATTACCACTGCTAGCTATTATCACGATCAGATAGTTTTACATCTGAATTCCACTGGGTAAAATTTAACATAAATTAATAACTTATAATAGGATTTTAGAGCAGAAAGCCTTTTTTGTAAGAAAATGTCCCTTCAACATAACCAAAAACCCAAGGCAAACAATCTAAAAAGAAATCATATCTCTTTGAATGTGCTGTTGTGACAATTTTAAAAAAATATGGCAGGTTGAGGACGTAGTAAAACTCAAGTTAACAAAGGATGAGCACAAGGTCACCTATCAAGCAGCTCAGCTGCCAAATGCAAAGGATTTATGTACCCTCAATGGTGTGACGTGAAAGGCTTCAAGTGGCGCTGCCAGCCAAGAAACCTCTCTGGAACATTTCAGTTCGGGCACTAAATTGAAGCGGGTTTCAGCTATAATCATTATCAACACTGTCTTGAATATTCTCATTCTCTCTTCCCTTCCCTTTCATTTATGTTAGGAGAGGAGCAGGGCAATGTCCAAAAGAGAACATCAATCATGAAAGGCCAGAAAGGGTCCTTAGGAAAGTCCCCAGATCTGTTCACTATGAACAACCCCAATTTATTTTATTAATTCAATAGCTATACAGTGAGTCTCTGCTAATATTGAGCTAAGCAATAAAAATACAAAGGTAGATGAAACGAAATACAGGCTTTGACCTCAAGAAGTTCACAGTCAAAGGAGGGATCATGTAAGCATATAACAGTGAGATGACCAGCACCATCTATGATATTCTAGGAGTCATGGTCAAAGTCAAAAGGCAGAAATATGACAGATGTGGCGATCCTTAGATCTGGGCAATCTAAGAGGCTCAAGATTTCAAAAGACAGAGAATGGGTCAGAGGAGTTCTTCCAAACATAAGGAAGCTATTCTGCAAAGCACAGAACTGAGAAAGGACATGTCTAGTGTAAGAATGGAAAATAGCTCCTTACTGCTGATCTTAGAGTAGACTGAGAGGGAGGAAAAACAAAAGAGTAACTTGCAAGAAATGTTGAGGAGACAATGCAAAATGAGAAAGAAGAGCAAATAACGTAACAAACCTACTCCCAGAGACAATCAGGAATTACTGGTTGTCTCATTCTATATTGCTTGATATCTTAAGGGCTTTCATTTTTGAAACACATAAATAGACATATAAAATAGAAATGGATTCTGAGCCTTATCGAATAAAAGACAGCATTGAAAAAGAAAATCTTGTACCCAGAACACCCCTCTACCATTGACTTTACAAACACATTAAAACAGTTTATTTTTCAAGGCCACCTGAAGACCTTTTGATGTCAGCATATATGACTGATAACAGAAGTGAGAGTTAGGGCGCAGAGATGAGGTTACAAAAGAAACATCTGACAACTTCTAATGACCCCAATTCCTACATTGTAAAACCATGTGCTACAAACACTAATAAACTGTCTTCTACATTACAATGGAAATACCAAACATACTTCCTAACTAAATATAAATCGTGATGTGAAAATTGACAATATCCATACCAAAGGAGCTGGATCACTAGTCCAATGATACCATTTCCACAAATTATATTTATTGTTTACCTTGTGGTTACAGAAATACTGAGAATGACAAAGAATCCTAACATGATTTCATGTATGCATTTTGAAGTATATGTTTATTTTAAGAACTTCTGAAAACATAAGCAAAGAGAAGAGTCATCTCCTTCAACTTTAAACAAAGACAGGGCTTGGGTTTAACATAAGGCAAACATGTCTGGGGCAGGGCCCGAGTGTGTGAAGGTGGTGTGGGGAGAAAACCGTCACTGGTGGTCGGAATGTGAGCTCATGAAGAGTTGCCATGCTTTGATCTAGCTCCTTCTTTCTATGTCTCAGTGCCATACTTGCACACTGCTTTCTCTAATATCTTTTCATTATGGGCTTGTGATCACAATGTCAATGTATTATCTTTTAAAATAGTTTGAAAAGACATCACTTTGGTAAAATAAACCATTCCCCAACTTCACTCCTACCTCAGCTATGCTTCTGGCCGTATGAGATGTTTTGTAACTGTTCACTCCTTTATACGTACTGTCGGTGTCTTCAGAGGTCTGTACACCTCTTTTTATAAAAGAGCAATAAGACATCTTGTAATTTCTTCCAACCTGCACACATTATTGTTGACCTATTACTGTTCAGTATATAAATTTCGAGAATGCTTTGAAAATTATGTATGTATTGCATCAAATATAAGAATACTTGAAGTCAAACAAAAAAATTTAATAAGAAATTTAAACAACCTGATGCTTAAGGAATAGCTCTCATTTAGTGAATAACCAATTAAAAACATGACCTTGCTGTCTGGTTACAGCTACATTTTAGCAGCTTTATGATTTGCCAGGTTGAATGTATGTTATATAAAAATAATTACTATTGGTTAAGAGCACACTATATTCCAGCTACTATAATTAGCATTTTATATATGGCATTGTATTTAATATAAACACACATGTGCACACAAACTTTGAGGTCAACACTATTATCTTCACCTTACAGATGGCGATATGGAAGTTCAAAAACTTGACAAAATAGGTGGAAGGAGCTACTTCTTAGTTACTCTACAGGGCATACACTTAATTTATTTTTTAAAATCATTTTACTATTGCAGCTCTAGGTTAATGCATGCTTATCGACACATTTGAACACTATAAGAATTTACAGAGCAAAAAGTAAAAGCCTGCTTTTATCATCAACCCCTGCTCTCTTGAAATCTCCACCTCTCTCCAGAGGTAAAAGCTGTAAAAAAAAAAATCGGTGCATATGGTTCCTAAATATTTTCTCTAGAAAAATAGTTTTCATATATAAACATTTTATAGAAATGGGGTCATTTTATGAATTGCATTATGTATTTTTCTATATAACAAAATATTTTGGAGATGAAACCCTCTTAGTACATCCTGGTATAACATCTTTCTTTTAGGACAGAATATGGAATTATATGATATGAATGCACCATACTTCTATATTTTGTGTGCTTTTCTATAGATCTCTAATCATTTGTTTCACAGCCAGATTCCCTACAGTTATTTTTTAGCCTTGATTCCATCAGTTTCTCTGTTTATTGTTGGTTCAGATATCTCACTCCCCTCTCTCTTGTATTGGATTTTCATTTTTCTAGGTGTGTAGATTTGTGTGATTCTTTTATAAATAGTTCATAGGGGATAAATTATCTGAGTTCTTCCAGGCCTAAAAATGTCTTTATTGGCAATAGACTTGAAAGTTGGCTGCTCTGGGTATAATATCCATCCATCCTTTAATTCTTTTCTTTATGTTTTAGTTGTTTCTCTCCAAATATCGTAGGATTCTGTCTTTATACCAAGCATTCTGAAATCTCACAAGCTGAGACTAGATGCATCCATGCTTTCTCTAGACCCTTCTTGACTAGTTCAGAGAAAGGCATACAGATATTTCTAGATGTGTCCCAGGCTCTTTTTCAGAAAATTTCCCCAAGGGGACTAGAAACTCTTTGAGGGAAGTTGTTTCTATACTATGCTATTTTGTAACTTGGCAGGGAGGGGATGCCTAGCATAGAGTAAGTGCTTAATAAATTACTTATACAGTATACCCTCTTACCTACAGCTATTTCAATAGTGCAGGTTCATTGATTCTTTAGTCACAACCAAGATTTCAGGGGACACATGGCCTTCAGATATCTCTTTCTTACAAGTTCAGAGCCTGCACTTCATTGACAATACCTGGAATGCCTGTATTTTATATGATAAGCCAGAGGAAATGGGTTAGTGTTCTAATACATCAAAAATACTTCATTTCCTTCTGCTACAAAGCAATGCTTCAGGAGCAGCAGTGCTGCATTAACAATGGAAAAGACAGAAAAGGAACTCTATGCCTCTCCCTTACTTAACCCAGTAGGTGCTGTGAAGCTTTATAGCATAGGAGCTAAGAAAACAGGCTTTACAGTCAAAGATCACAGGTCTGAATCTACGTTCTGCTACTTCCTCACTAATGACCCCTTAGAGCCACAGTCTCTCCAATTAAAAATAGAGATGATACCTAACTCGTCAGGTTGTTGCAAGGATAAAATAAAGGATTTGATATGTAGCACATATCACAGGGTCTAGCACATAGCATGAGCTCAACACATGAGAACTAGTGTGCTTAGTTAGGTTATATAACCCAGAAAAAAGGAAAACAAGGCTTTCAGAACGCAGACTACTATGCTATTCCTGTCTTCTGATTGGAGACATTACATCCCCTTAAATGGCCCCAAAAAACAAAAACAAAACAAAAAACCTGAGATGGAAATTAGCATAAAGTTAACAACTCTGCAGTCATCTTTATGGGTAGATAGTGGTGAAACAGCATTCTCATCATGGTACAGTTTAGTACTGGCAAAAATGAACGATAATTTGTCTTTGACACAACAACCTTAAGAGATAACATTCTTATCAGCTTGGACATTCCATGCCATCCTCAAGAACCAGAAACACAGTAAGTTTCTATCAGCTTGAGGAATCCAGAAATAGCTAAGAATTTTACTTATGTTTTTAGCTCTTGTGATCCCATGGAAGATAGCTGACATAGGGTACCAGCTGTTCCACTAGAATATTGCATTGTTGACCAGTTCTAATTCCTGGGTAATTTAGTTCCTCTCAAGTTTGTATAATCATAATAACTAGCTTTCCCTTTGATTACTTCTCCAGTAGCTACTCTTATGAAAATTACTTTGAAAGTATTCTTGGTTCTTTAACCTTGGGGGAAAACATGCTTTGTGAAGAGCCTTGAAATATTGCTTCTGCCATTGAGAAACAGAATTTTTCATCTTATGAAAATATTATCCCCTCCCTCGTGCTTACCTTGTAATAGACACAAATACTCACACATATGGTTTTACATAAAATATATATTAATATTGATGAGAAATCAAGTATTATTCCACATGGCACCCATTTAGCCCATTCCATCAAAATATAATTACAGGTTACTCAGGGTTGCATTGAAAAGTTTGCCGCTTTTGTTAATAAATGGATGATAGTTGATTAACAGAAAAAAGAACGCAGCAAAAAACAGTTAATATTTTATATTACTTTCTTTTAAAATTTATAAGGAATTTTATATGAGGCCCCAGGTACATGGTTATAATAATGAACAAAATGCTTAGAATAACACTTGGAAAGACTGTTTTGTAACTAAAACAAAGCCACTTCAGCATCGCTTTTTGCATTACCCAGAAAGAGATTTGAATTAGTCAGTAAATCCTGATGACATCTTCAAGGAAAAGAGAAACGTTGCGTATGTAGAAAAGGCTGTGTAGACTCTAGTGTCTTTCTATCTGAATTAGAGGTCAATATGAGTGAGTTTTCCATAACAAGGCTTGTTACGGGGTACTAATGGATGACTTTATAGCTTCTTAAAGTCAAATGAGGTCCATATATGTCTAGAATGGACCAAATGAGAAAAGATTGACTCACTTTTTCAACCCAATATTCAGCAACCTACATGTACATGTGTTCTCGTATACATCTGCGGTATATGAAAACATACTGAGTAGCAGTAATAGTGCAGCTTATCCAATAGGAGCACCAATTCCTTAGGAAATGAAGAGTTTGCTTTTTTTTTTTTTTTTCCCCAGGGAATATGCCTACTTAACAGCCTCTGGTTATCCAGAGCTTGACCTGGAAACGTTCCAATAGGTAGAATAAAAAATAATTATTTAAATGAGAGAAGAGTTGTAGGGGAATATCAGCCCTGTGTCATTTCGATCCTTGATTGGTTCAAAAATTCTGCTGGGGTTTCTTTCCTATCAGACTGTAGGGTGTATGCACTGCTCAGAGATTCCCAGGTTCGAGTGGTATGTCCCTAAATTCAGGCAACTGACTTAATAGTACAAACAAGTGCAAAGATGCTGGAAATACAATCCCTCCATGCTCCTGTAAAATTCCTTTGGACTGGGCATCTCCACCTTCCTGAAATGAAGCAAATCCAATGTCTGAGAACAGGTAAATACTAATAGAGAGAGAGGACTCCTCATCCTCTCAACAGGGGTTGGTGATGCTAAATTAGGAGTTAGGTAAAAACTTTTGATACTATAAATAAATTTTTGGAGTAAATAAATTTTTGGATCATGCCTTGGCCAGAGCAACAAGTGGTAAAAGAATGTCCAACCTAGAGTCCCAGGTCCCACAACAGGTTCGTAAACATAGCTCAGGGAAGATACAACTCACATGATGAGGGAACTTCATATGTCACTATGTGCATAAGGAAATAATTTACATCAAAACGCTTAAACCAACCTGTTCTTTTTTCTAAAGACCTCCCCGTAGAAGATTAGCATCCATTCCTTGACCTTCTGTTTCTTCCTTGCTAGATGGCTAGCACTCGGTAACCACACTCTTATTCAGTCACTGCCAGATCTGGAACCATGCCAGACACAACTATTTTCCATGAATATGGGCTAGATTTCACTTTGGTTTTGCACTGTCCCTCTCCCCTATTCCCAGTTTCTTAAAGCATGGCATGTGGAATCTCACATTAAAGAGCCAGATGCTGAGGAAAAAGAATACTCTTATAAACAAGCAAAAAGATGGCCTCTAGGTTTAGGTGTGGTGGTTTTAACTAAAATTCATCAGATATTAAACTGTCTGGAGGCCAAAAAATGACTTAGCTCTTTTAAGTTACCAAGGGAATTCAGTAAACAGATTCAAGTAGATCAAAGAAGGCTGCTTGCCCAAAGATAATGTTATAGGAGGAGACAGGTCATAGAGAAAATGAGCAAAAAAAGTCCCAAAATGACTGAGGATACTGTAAGAGAACTCACAATAGAGAAGTTGGATGAAAATGTGTGTAGTCAAAGCCCTGAGGTTCCCTTGACTTTGTCATTTTTGTTAACTGCCTTTGAGTCAGCTCCAACTCATAGAGACCTTATTTATACCGGGAGGGAATGTTGCCTGGTCCTGTGCCATCCTCACAATAGTAGGTATGTTTGATCTCATTGTTTCAGGCACTGTGTCAATGCATCTTGTTGAGGGTCTTTCTCTTCTTGGCTGACCCTCTGCTTTACCAAGCATGATATCCTTCTCCAGGGATTGGTCCTTCCTGATAACATGTCCAAAGTAAGTGAGAAGAAGTGTCACCATCCTCACTTCTAAGGAGCATTCTGGCTCTACTTCTCCCCAGATTTGTTCTTTCTTCTGGAAGTCCATGGTATATTCAACATACCCTCGATTTTAATATTCCTTAAAATGGCTTACTCATGGTACTAGTAATTTATACTGCAGGGAACCTTGTGGACAGAAGGTGTCACAAGATAACTAAAAGAAGCCAAGTTGTTGGGGGAGTGTGGTGGAGGTGGTGGAGATTTCCTCCGTGTATGTCCCCAAAGAGCCCTGGTGGCGCAGTGGTTAAGAGCTTGGCTGCTAACCAAAAGGTAGGCAGTTCGAATCCACCAACCGCTCCTTGGAAACACTATGGGCCAATTCTACTCTGTCTTATAGGGTCACTATGAGTCAGAATCTACTCGACAGCAATGGGTTTGGTTTGGTTTTGGTTTATGCCCCTAAACTCACTTGTTCCTGAACTCTGAGACGTAGTTTTTAAAAGAACTGGGTAATACTCCAGCTGCCACTAGAGGGCACAGCTAGGACATCTGACAGCTGTCTCTATATGTGGTGCTGAAAGTCAAATGAAATTGTGTCCTAAAGGTCCCAGAACTCTTTGAAGAAAGAAGATGGACCAGGAGCCTTTGTGCTAACTACTGACTGAGGCAGCCCCTGGGAGCAGCCTCTTCTTTGAGCTGCAGAGACTAGTAGGGAGCTGGTGCTGCTAAAGGAACTACTACTAAACATTACCAACTAAAGAAGCTGTTGTGAGCCCTGCATTCCTGACAGAGGTGTGTTCAGGGATAAGATATCTATATTTATTCATTTGGAAAATAGTCTAGGTCAATAGAACATATGTCTACAACTCCAGCCTCATCTTGACCATGCTACCCTTTGGTCTCAGTTCTGGCCACATGATGTCTTTCTTCCACCTGAGGACCTTGGCACAGGTTGACTCCCCTTTCTGGAAACCTTTCTACCCATTCCCATTTGTTTAGCTAACTCCTACTCATCCTTCTAGCTCAGATTAAACTTCTTTCCACAGGAATCACTGATCTTCTTATAGCATCCCGTACTATTCCTTCACAAATATAATACTGTTTGGAATATATATATATATATATATAATATTTCAATTATTATATATATATTTCCCCCATGGACTGTCATCTCCGTGGGGAGCCACCCAATGCCTTGTGCACTATTTTATTAACTACACTGTATACAATGTCAGGATGAATGCACGTTTAAGTGCAGTGCCTAGCTACACATGATATTCCTTTGCAGATGAGCTTGCCCCATAAGCAGAAAAACAGCTCACTTTTGGGCATAGATAAACATGATTATATTGTAACCCTTCATGGAAGCTTTGTGCAATTCTGTAAACATGCACAGTGACGCAAGAGAAAAAGCCGTATTTTCCTCGTAAAATACGAATGGCTGCTACAGACCATTATAACCAGTCAAGAATGCTACACCAAAATCTGCAAACAAAGGTAAGTATTTTTATTTAAGTTGAGGGAAAACTGAATAAAAGCAAAAATGTCTACATGAATATAAAACTGTATTTTGCGAGTTTAATGAACAGCAGAAATCCTTAATTAAACACTAAGTGTGGTCTCTTGGGTGGCAAGACAGTTAGTGTCATTCTCTGAATTTTCTTTCTTGAATGTCCAGAAATTTGATCTTAAGACAGTGATGAAGGAAATACTGATGGGTTTCTAAAAGCAGAAGTTCCTTCAACAAGAGCCTGCCGAACTTTCTGGGTGCGTGTTCTTTGCACTCTACAAGTGGACATTCATATTGACAAATAATAATTGCTTTGGAACAGGTAACTAGACAAGTGTTAGGTTATTTCTTTGCATAAATGCCAATTTTCATGGGAAATGCAGTGGGATTTTATAAATGTGAAGCAATACCACCAGTTTTATGAGCGTGTTTGTAAAGACCAAAATTGAGCTATAAAACTGTCTATTAACAGCACAAACTAAAACGTTTTAAAAAATTCGAGTCTTGAAGGCATTTTTGGCTTTACTCCAGTGTTAATAAAGTGTGAATAAACACACTGTAACTGTCACAGTTTTGCTTTGTGGCTGTGTCGTGAAAATCCATGACTGCTGGGACATAGAATCACAAAACATCAGAAACGAGAAAGGGCCTTTGAAATCATTTCATAACTTGAAAAGCTGAGCCCCAGACAGCTGTAGTAACTCGCCTAGGGTTACTCGAGATGGTTAGAGGCAAAATTGACACTGCAGTGTAGGTTTTGTAGCATCCGTCCACTGCTCTTGTGTTCTAGGGTTTCCCTTTAATGAAAGTCTACGCTTACCATCTCTTTCTGAGCTTACCAAAGCTCTGGAAGACAGAGTCACTTCAAATTAAAAAAGTGGTTTGTCTTTGCAAAACAGTCTCTTAATTTTGTGAGAGGAAGAGGTACTACAAAAATTGGCATCATCTGCTAACCCTAAAACAAAAAAGCACTAACTTAGTGTATCACAATTACTGCCTGGGTCCCCTGGGTTGACTGTGTATACAAACCTGTGCTCAGACCTTCCCAAACTTAAGCCTGCACTCAGGGAAGAGAGAATGAAAATGAGGGAACCTGAGTCCCAGGTGTCATAAAATACAGGAAGTTCTTCTTCAAGCTCTGACAGGGAAACATTTTATATTTGTTTCAAGAAAATCTTGTTAGTCCCTATTTTCAGAGAATGTATTCATTTTAAAAAGGAAAGTTAAGGCAAAGTTTGTCAGATTCTATCTTGTTTCACAACCAAAAATTAATAAATAAGCCCATCAGCAACATTTATTAAGGGGCAATGATAAAGTAAATATCCAAAAATTACCTCAGGGAAGTCATTTTACCCACTTCAAATTCATCTGTAAATCTGCTCACTCCAATACCATACACCAGTACTTTTTGTACTCTAATGGATAAAGGTCCTAGTATGTTGGAGCTTCCCTCCTGTTATGAGCCTTGAAAGTCAGTAATTCTCAACAGGAAGTATTAAAGTAAACCCAGGGTAACATGAGCTGTGCTATATCCTGAGCATCAGGTCAGAACTGGCAGTGGGGGTGGTGGAATGGGTCCAATTTTAAAAGGCATATTCCAAACGTAGCATTGATCTGCTTTAGCAAAACAGTTATTTCATAGTTTCAAACAGTATTAAAGGAAAGTGTGAGATCTATGTGTTTTTCTCAAAGTGGAGGTTGGTTTTAAACAGTCAAGAAATGCATTTGTAAGTGAAACCATCTTTTGCCAAGAAATCTTCATTCTTCAGAGAGACTGCAAAGATGATCTATCTTAGGTCAAATATGCACGTAAAATAGTATTTAAGTTCACATTTTTATAAATTTTTATTTTGATATGATTTCCAGCTTATAGAAAACTATTAACATATTATAAAAATTTCCATATAGCCTTTTCCTAGATTCACCAAACATTTACAATTGTTTACATGATGCTATATTATTTTCTCCGTCTCTCAGATGTAAGTGTGTGTATAGATTGGTAGAAATATCTTTTTTTTTCTGACCCATTTTGTAACTTGGAGACCTCATGCTCATTTGCCTTTAAATAAATTCTGGAGTAGTTTCTACGAAAAATTACATTATATTATGTAATTAATATATAAACCCAAATCTGTCACCAAGTCAATTCCGACTCATAGCAACCCTATTGGACAGAGTAGAACTGCCCCATAGGGTTTCCAAGGAGCAGTTGGTGGATTTGAGCTGCCGACCTTCTGGTTAGGAGCAGAGCTCTTAACCACTGTGCCACCAGGGCTCCAAAAGGACAAAGTGGAGATGCTGGGAACTGAACCTAGGCCTCATACATGCAAAGCATGGGCTCTACCACTGAGATACTTCCCCTGACAATTATTATATAGCTATCAAAATCAGGAATTTTACCTTGATGAATTATTATAATTTAATCCATAGTCTATATTCAAATATCATCTGCTGTCCCAATAATATCCTTTGTCCTTTATCTAATCCAGGATCATGCATTGCATTTAGCTATCGTAACTCTTCAGCTGCTTTTCTTTCTGTTTCTCGTCCTTTACCTTTTTGAAGACTATAGACTAGCTAGGAGTGCTGGTGGCACAGTGGTTAAGAGCTCGGCTGCTAACCAAAAGGTCAGCAGTTTGAATCCACCAGCCACTCCTTGGAAACCCTATGGGGCATTTCTATTCTGCCCTATAGGGTCACTATGAGTCAGAATCAACTTGATGGCAAGGGGTTTGGTTTTTTTGGTTTTGTAGACTAGTTATTTGTAAAATGTCCCTCAATTTGGGTTCGTCTGATGTGAACTATAAATCATTTTATAATAAAGTTCTAGAGCTTTAATTTGACAAAGAGTGTTCTTGATTTGAGAATGTAGGAAGCAATGCTTGTAGTAGTTGCAGAAAGAACAATATCATTGCACTTTGCTAAATCGTGGAGCCCTGGTGGTGCAGTGGCTAAGAGCTCAGGCTGATAATCAAAAGTTTGGCAGTTCAAATCCACCAGCCACTCTTTGGAAACCCTATGTGAGCAGTTCTACTTTGTCCTGTAGGGTCACTGTGAGTTGGAATCAACTTGATGGCAATGGGTTATGCTAAACTATAGCCTTGTAAGTCATTTAGACTAATATAATTTTACAAGTAATCAATATGCATTATATATAATTGTTTTCTTATTACTGCCAACAGACTCATTAAATCTTGTCATTTTGTGGCCTCTTTCATTTCACATTTTATTTAATGGGGCTAATGTTTTAAAAAGCTGAATTCACTAAACTACGTGTGAAAAAAATTGCACATTTGAGGTAGCATAATGGTGAGAGCGTGGACTCCAGAGCTAGGCTGCAGGCTCACACCCGGCTCTTAAAGCAGATGACTTGTCCATGGAAACCGTCTGCATAGTAACTTTCCAAGTCATTTTGGCAACCAGAGAACGGTTATCTTTTTGAAGTGGTTGTACTCCAAGTATAATACAGTTTTCACAAATAAAAAGAAGCCTTTGTATTTTTTCACTTACACAAAGAAACCTTATTCAAACTATAGATTTTTGTTGTTGTTTTCTTTTCTCCATTTTTAATGGTGCAGGAGGGGAAAAGACACCCAGTGTCCCCGTCAGAGTTGTACTATCCAAGCCATGACATTTTTGATCTATGCTTTACAGAGCATCCCATTAGAGTTCCAGAGAAACCTTTACTTTCTATTATGTCAGTGACACCTTCCCTGGCCTGGAGCCATCACCAGCTCTCAGAGCGCTGAACCATGAAGCAATATCTCTGTAACTAGGCCAAATAGGCCATGACCTGACAGGCTCTAAAGCGGTCATTATCGCCTATTAAGTCTGCAATCTGCACTTTGCATATTTTAAAACAACTATCCAGTTTCGCTATAGAGGTATATCTGCCAAATGAATAATTCGATTTTTAGGAGACTATAAAGGGGACCAAACTGCTTTCTACTGTGCCAGAAACAAAGTCAATTCAGATTTTATTTTCTCTCCTCCCATGTTTTTATCCTTACACTCTGGCAGTCAGACCAAAAATATTTCAGTATCAGGTAAATAGACTTCTGCTACACAATTTATCGTATAAAACTAAGTCTGTTTTTATCCTTACACTCTGGCAGTCAGACCAAAAATATTTCAGTATCAGGTAAATAGACTTCTGCTACACAATTTATCATATAAAACTAAGTCTGGGTTGATGTTATGCAGATGCTAAAACAGTCTGTGTTGTGAAAGCTGTGGACTGATTTCTTGTACAATTGGGTAGACCACTGTGGATGGCCAGCATCTCGTATTTGCTTTCTTTGGTTTATGTGATTACAGAGAGAGTTTTATAAAATATAAAATGACTGAATGAGCCACTTAAATGACAAGGCTCAAAAAAGAGTTGCTTTTGTGGTTTAAAATTTAAGTATTGTTTTTCTTTTTTTTCCCCTACTCCCTGGAGATGTCTAAGTAACTCATTCCCTACAGCTTTAACAGGAAAGATGCACATGACTTTAGAAAGATTTGGAATAAGATTGAAATACAACTGTATAAAATATCCTATTAAGTCTTGCCCCTTGTTTTACATTTTGAGGAAGATTTTTAACTGAACTCTTGAAGCTCAGTACCTATGATGTCATGAAACATGTTTTCACTTCAGTGGATTATGACTCTGGAAAATTTGCAACTCCTCTTTTCAGCAGGGGATTAAACTTTCAGGGAATAAATTAAATTGGGTTAAAATGTCTAACAGAGTTTTCAGACAAGAGCTTTATTCAAGTACCACAGAGCCATGTTAACTTTGAAATGAAAGTCTAGTTAGGTAAATAACTTTTGTCAAGAACCTCCTGCTCAGGTGCTACACTGCTCTAAGCCTGCTTTATTAATGTTGGTTTGCAATCTTCAATAGAGGTGCATAAAGAATTTTAAATGCAATTAAAGCTGAACTAGAAGCCCACACAGCTATGTTTTAATCAAAAGCTGAATTCAAGCCTGCTTTACCTATAATATGTGCAAAAAAAAGACCCCTTTTCACATTAAGTATGACTACATAAATACTCTGTTTTAAGAGAGGGTAAATGCATTTCAAGGAAAAATGCAAATGAGTACAGTGTCACATCATAAGGAATGTTATGAGCACCTACAGAAATGTTGTGCCAAGAATATATTATTATATTATGTATTAAGTATTAATAGTGATGACTTTTTAAATCCTGAACCTTCAAGCCTAAATGCATGTAATATATGTACATGCACATCTACATGTGGTTTCGTTGCATATATACACACACACACATATATACATAAATGCATATACACATAATATACATATATACACACATACTCTATTTTTTAATTTATGGTTTAATATTTATTAGGTAAATCTAGAATACAATTTCTCTCAAAGCCATTTTAAGCTAGACGTGAATGTTGCAAAAAAAAAGATGTTTGCTTTATTAAACCAAGTGACGTATACATATTCACCACGAGGGAGCTAGCACCCCTGGATGGGAGCATAAGCATGACTGCTATTCCAACAGCCTTCTTCCCAATGCCTTACGGCCTAGAAAGTGAAGTCTAGATATTTAAGTGAATGATCCAAAAGTTAGAAAGAGGACTTCAATAGCAGCCCCTAACTAGCAATTCAAATTCTGATTATTTCAACAATGAAGCTTTAGAAGTCTTATCAGATACCTCTAAGGCACTAAAAAAAAATTTGTACACTATCCATTCCAACTGAACTCAGAAGCTTGATGCTGAGTTTGACTTACGGAAGATCAGTCACTCAATTTATTGAAGAGTTTCAGCAATCCCAGAACTATTCTGCAGTGGGAAAACAAACATAACAAATCCCATAAGCATATATAGTGACCAACTAACCACTTCTATTATTTTTTACATTTTTCCCCAAAAGCAGGACAAGAAGAGAGAAGATTAATGCACCTGGAGCCATCCTTAATTCAAGAGAAGGGACAAAACATCCCCCAAGTCATGATTTGATGCTCCTTTGTGAGCCTACAAATGGAAGAAAAGGAGATGCAGAAAGATGTAGAAATAGGACAACTTGAGTAAGAGAGGAAATGGCTACATTTCCAATTGCATTTCACCAATAATTTTTTTCATGTTATTTCCTGGGGTGCAATTCAAAATGGTTAATGACTGTACAACATGAGGATGGGTGCTAGAGCACCAGGAGCCTCCGTGATGTACTAGTCAACCCTTTAGATGCTGGACCCCAGGGAGGTGAAGAAATGATCGTGGAGAAGGACAAGAGGTCAGGGTGCTCCACGCAGCAGGTGTGTATTCCAAGGGCTCGGGGCAGTGGCTCCTTAGCAACTACTATATAAATATTTTAACACTGGTACATACTAGCTAAATATATACCCTGCTTTATTATTTACTTGTTCTCATCATTCATCAGTTTTTGTTGTTGTTGTTAGCGGCTGTTGAGTCTACTGAAACACAGAAACATTTCAGTAATACCCATTAACTCCAAAAGTCAAAGAATTCAGAACAGTCGAGAAGCAATGGAAGGAGATTACAGAAATATATTTTCTGCACTTTCAAAAACTCCTTAATCTTTGATATTTACACTTTTGTAATGCCTAGGTTGAATTCCTTTGAATTATTGCTATCTGATACAATTAACTGGATCAAAATCTACTCTATGTAAAAACTATAAATTTAATTATAAATTTTTAAGTAAGCATTTTTTAAGCTGACCTTTTCATGAGTGTATGAACCAATATTGGTGTATTTGGGGGGGGTGCGGATCTTGGTACATTAATCTTAATCCTGCTGTCCAGGATTTGGGAAAATTATATTAGCTAAAATTCCTTTCCTAGCACTTTTTACATAAAGAATTATGAATTAAAGGTACACCAAGGGCCACCTTGAAGGGGAGATGTCATGGGAGGGCTTCCTGAAGTTTTGGGTGTGTGGTATGGAAAACAGGAAGCTGAAATTCACCTGGCACGAACATGGCTTTAAATTGCTGTTGTTGTTAGTGGCCATGGAATCAATTCCAACTCATGGCGACCCTATGTATGCAGAGTAGACGTGGCTCTATAAGGTTTTCAAGGTTGTGACTTTTCAGAAGCAGATCGCCAGGTATGTGTTCCGACGCATATCTGGGTGGGTTCAAACTGTCAACCTTTTGGTTAGTAGTTGAGCCGAGGAAGCTTTAAAGAATAAATTGAGGTGTTTTGCTGTTGTTGTTCAACACCTACAAGTGCTGGCTCCTTCTCCTTGTCTGCTTTCCCTCTCCTTTGTCTTAGCCACATGAACACCACATCGGCGCTCAGTGCCTACAAGGCACCATCTTAACATGTATATATCAGTCACATTATATGTGCCCAGCACTAAGCTTTTTCTGCAGGATTTCAAGTCCTACTAATGTCTCTAATTTGGGTATACATCTCCCTTCATCCTTCACTTCAACTGATTACTCTTGTTTACAGTCCCACACCTGTAGCCAAATGCATTCTCAATCCAAGTCTGCCGTTTTCCTAATCTGGAAGGTTCTCCAGCAGACTCTTTCCTGATCTGTGCTACCCTCTTTTTCACAACACTGGTGTCCCCAGATCATGAGTCCCCTCATCCTTTCCTCACCCAAATCACTTTTTTGGAATTAAGGAATAATCACGTTGGCATTTTTAACTGCTCAGGACTGTTTATAGCAATTGAAAAGGAGATCTGACTTAAAAGATAGAGAACCATGAGTTCAAATTCTGGTTCTGACATTTACTAGTGGTGACTGAGCAAGACAGTTAACTTCTCTGGGCTTCAGATTCCTCCTCTGCAAAATTAGGAATGCAAATAATACAACCCATAGGGATGACGCAAGAATTAAATGAGATAATGTTTGGGAAGTATCTGGTACACAGTAATTATTCAGTTTGGAGCTTGCATTATCTGAAATTGTTTCCTTTAGGTTTTAGAGTAAATTTTAATTTGTGTCTTTCCTCTTTTCTGCATTCTACCACCATCTCACTAAGGGCAGAGATTTTTTCATCTAATTCTTTTCTATCTTCCCCAGGCACAAGTAGGAAGAACTCTTCATTCAGTGGGCACTATACCAATATTGACTGACTTCTTGAAGGAGTTTGAACTGTTCATTTGTCTGAGCAGCTGACTTACTTTGCTGTCTTAGAGTGTCATGAAAACGTAGCAAAATCAAATCTGGTGAGATTACAATAGTTGCTGACACAGAGATTTATTATCTAGATGAGATAGTTAATGTATACTTAATTCAGGAAAATAGCCTTATAAAAATATTGGATATTTTGCTGAAAAGAGAGAGAAAGAACTGATCGTGAAATTAAGCATACTGAATTCAGCATTTAGAAACACACACTTAATTGTGTTCACTGTTAACGTAAACATAAAGATGTTCGAATCCAGTACCTAATGGGCAACAATGTGCAGTGGTCACATTACCACACATCCAGTAAATAGGACCCTGCCTCTCCTCTCTTTTGAGGCAAAGGATAACCTTGCGCTTTCAAAGAAGAAAAAAAAAAGACAAAATGATGAAGGAGAATTTCTTGTTGTGAATCCTAAGTGAAAGGTAGATAATGTAAGCAAAAATATCACATAATTAGATGGCATTCTAACCAGTCTCCCTTACCCTAGTCCCTCATGCCTCTAGTCCAGCTTTCATACTATAACCATATATAACCATATATTCCTCCCAAAACGAGTCTTCAACATGTCAATCACCTACCCTAAAAAGTCATTGGTTTCCTAATCTCTGTAGAATATTCCTTAGCGTGGCATTCAAGTTTCTTCAGGATCAGGCTCCTCTGTATCTTTCTAACCCTATTCCCTAGTATTCATTAATTCACATCTTTGGCCCAGCCCAGCCCATTCTTAGCTCCTTCTTGAATTTACATTTTTATTGATTCTGAAATCATCTCCATCCCCCACTACGTGCAAGTCAACATACATGTGTAGGCACATACACAGCACATACTCAGATGCACACACACATACTCCTGCCCATACATGATACTTTTCTTCCCATATCCCCCCACCAAAACATGCATACTCTTTAGGTTCAGCTTCGATTTGGCCTCCTACCACAAAGCATACCTGACCATGCTGATCTTTCTCTTTCTGAACAAGCAGACCTCACTGACACCATTTCTTCTGACACTCGACCTAACACTGCTTGCAATAAGACTTAACTGTATTTAGTGGATTTGCCCTACGTTCCCAAGCATATTACGGGCTTCTAAAGGGAAAAGACGGTGATTTACATTGCTACTTTCATTTCAACTTCCACGCCTGCCTTAGTGCTAGGCCCACAGGAAGGATATAATAAATCTTTCATGAAAAATCATACTATTTGCACAATAAGTAAATATGTCTAACCTATTGCAGTGATGTTGTCATTGTGTGCTGTCGGGTCAGTTCCAACTCAGAGCAACCCTATAGGCCAGAGTAGAACTGCCTATAGGGTTTCCTAGGCTATAATCCTTACGGGAGCAGATCACCAGGTCTTTTTTCCCACAGAGCAGCTGGTGAGTTAGAACCATTGAACTTTCGTTTAGCAGCTGAGCGCTTAACCATTGTGCCGTCAGGGTACTAGCGACACAATTGCAGTACTAGCCACACAATAATATTTGACTGATTTCAAAGTGAAAACAAAGGCAAGAAAACCAAATATACAAACACCTGAAAGGGCATTGGGACCAATAAATGGGTACGTCAATAAAGTCTTTGTTTTCATCTCCAGAAGTATTTGATATCTAGGTCACTTGTATGCAGTCATTATTTGGAAATAATTCATTCTTTGGTTTTCCTTTTACTAGGAACACTCCTGGGAAATGACTTGAAAGTGATTTTTTTCTTTATCCAAATTTAAAACTGCTGAATATGGAGGTATAGCAGAAGGATGTGTAGGAAATAAAATCTATTTCCCATGGAATACAGTATCCTTGCATTATCACAAAACCACAGAGTCTGACATGCTCCGTTCAATAGCGACATAGGCAAACCTGAAAAGATTTATGTGTGTGGCAGTTAATCACACTTGGCCTTTCATGCCATTTGATTAACAGGCCTCCCCTTGAGCCTATGTTACTAAAAGAGAACTCAAGGTTTAATCCCCGAATCCTAGGACAACATACCTTTTTTAAATGCAAAATGAGAACTGTAGAAGAGAATGAACCTCATACATTAGTAACCACCTCCCCCCAACCGCCTCTTGAAAGGAGACTTGATTAAAAGATGAAAACCTACCTCAAGATTTGCAGATGGGAAAAGAGGCCTATTTACCCCGGCTTCCGGGAGACACTTTAACAGCAGGCACTTTGAGCTTTTAATGAAAATGAGGTTGAGCAGTGTGGTAGCAGGAAGTTGCCCAACTTGCCTGTATGTCAGAATAAACTGCTCAACTGGCAGCACCCCTCCTCTTCCAGTCAAGAGCTCAAACACCCCCACGAAGCCTCAGAATTGTTCTGAGAACCAATACTGATGCTTAAGAAGAAAGTTTAGAAAACACCGATACAGCCAGTAGCTAATTATTCAGTTCTGTTCATAAGACAAAGGAGATTCTTTTCTGACCCCTGCAGTGATTAATTTATGCCCTGAAGCATAAAATTTGATTACTCCTCTCTTAGCATGTGTAACTTGTGAGTCTTGTTACTGGTCATGAAATTACTCAGCCACCATAGTTGGTTGACTCAATGGCTTCCTGAGGCAGTAGATTCAACTATTTGGCTGCCTGCGGTAAAGATATATAGCCCGACATTAACTCCAGATTTACCTGCTACTTGTTATATTAGTCATGTTTGATGTGAGTGATTTCTAAATTCCTAGAATACTATTGTATGCAGTTAAAAAAAAAAAACACCCATTGCTGTCACATCGATTCTAACTCATAGCAACCCTATAGGACAGAGTAGAACTGCCCCACGGGGTTTCCAAGGAATGGCTGGTGGATTCAAACTGCCAACCTTTTGGTTAGCAGCTGAGCTCTTAACCACTGTGCCACTGGGGCTCCAGTTTAAAAAAAAAAAAAGGACTAAGAAAATATTTTGTCTTTAAAAGACTGCTTGGTCTTCACCAGTGATCTCATGAAATGAGATGTTTTAATTGAGGTGAATGTTCTGATTTAGTCGGAAATCTTTTGGGTTTTCCAGTCTTGTTAAAATCTTTATAAAACACATTAGTCCATGTTCCTGGCTCAGTAAGTACAGTATAGTGTGCTGAGTATAATTAATACTTCTCTGATAACTGCAACCCCCAGGGTGCCTCAAGATCTCCGTACAGAACATTAATTATGCTACAGAGGGTAGGTGTTGAAGATGGTCTAAATTTGCATTGCTCAGATCATGTAACAAAACCTGGAAATATCTAAGCTGTTTATTTTGGTTCTCTTTCTTTAAATCTCACCTTATTTCCACAAAGGATTTGAGGGATCTAAATAATATACATCACAGAGCATTAAAAAAACAAACACACAAACTCAGTGTAAAAATGTGGATGACATACAATGAACAAACAAAAAGATAAGAGAGTACTTTCAAAAAGGCCTACCATAATGTACTCAATAGTTATATAAGTGAGTCACAGAATGCAGCCAAAGCAGAGAGGTAAACAAGATCAACCTCAAAATTCATCGTGTACAAAAAATTAAAAACAACTACAACAAAAGTAAACAAACTAAAATATATATGAGGAAAATATATTGGTCGGTTCAGTGTTAAAATTCTTGCCTTCCACGTGGGAGCCTTGGGTTCCATTCCCAGCCATCGCACCTCATGCGCACCCACCACCTGTCTGTCAGTGGAGGCTTGAGTGTTGCTACAATGAACAGGTTTCAGCGAAGCTTCCAGACTTAGATGGACTAGGAAGAAAGGCCTGGCAATCTACTCCCAAAAATCAGCCAGTGAAAACCCTATGTGTCACAATGGTCCAATCCGCAATCAATCACGGGGATGGCACAGGACCTGGCAGCGTTTTATTCCATTGTGCATGGGGTCAACATGACTCCATGGCAGCCAACAACAGCACAGCAAAAATGACCTGTTTAAGAGAAGCACAGTTTTTTCCTCTTGCTTATGAGTATAGAGAGAAATCTCATTAAAAGGACATTATTGGGTGAGATTGCCCAGTGCTTCTCACACTTTAATATACCTATGGATCACCTGGGAATCTGGTATAAACACAGATTCTGATTCAGTAGGTATGTAGTAGGGCTTGTGATTTTTAATTTCTAATAAGCTCCTAGGTGATGTTGATGATGTTAGTCTGTAGGCAACATGTTAAGTATAGAATATAGAGAATATCAAGGATGTTCTTGCTAACAGTCCACCAATAAAATTTAATATTGTTTTTTATAGCATTTCTCATGATATGCCGATGGCATAACATCAATTCAGCAAACGCAGTTCTGTAAAAGTTATTCTGTGAGGTGGAAGTAGAAAAACATGTATTCCAGGCACACAGATCTCTTAGTGTCTACTTGGCCCAAGGATAAAATTTAAAACACCTAGACAAGCAAAAGGTGAATAACATATCTTTTAAGCAATCTCCTTACATGTTGGTTGAATGAATGAACTAATAGGCTGCAAGTCCATCAAATCTGGTGATTTTTCTGAGTGAGGAAAGGAACGAAGAATGCTTTATAGACTATGATTTGATTCTTTGTCACTGTGGCGATTCAAAATGTAGGCCAACTCCTTTGTAATAGCATATTATAGATATTTTCAGTTATTAAATTAATCTAATTTTAAATTTTCATATGATATATGAATGTGTATTAAATTATTTAAAGATTTACACTTTTACTCAAGCAACATTTCAAGCATGGATCATTTTCAAAAGAAAAAAAGCTTTCATCTACTATACTTAAGCAATTATTCTAAACCATGTGAAAATAAAGAATAAGAAAGGAAAATTTTAACAGCTGATTGTTTCCATAAGATTTCTTTTTCTAAGTCAGTCATGGAACAGTAGAATTAGAAAGTTAAAAGAGGTCTCTTTTCAGAAAAGAAGAAATTGAGGCTCAGGGAGGTTAGGTGACTCTCAAGATCACACATTTAATGCATCTCAGAGTTAAACCTTTGACTATGAGACCAATGCTCATCCCTCGTATGTCACACTGTTTTCTTCATTTTGCCTGTAATACTATCATTAGTCAAATTAGCTTATAGAGCCCAACATTATTGTTAATGAATCTAGTGATAAAAAGAAAAATGGAGAGGGGAGCCTAGTCCATTCACTCACTGAAAATATATTAAGAACCAACAACATGATAGTCATTGACTTGGGAGCAAAAGGAGATACAGATAACAGTGCCAACCTATCATGGGACACACAGTTTAGTAAGGGTAGACATGCACTTACAATATGACCTCATAACACAGCCTGAGGACTATTATGCTACAATGCTCATGAAGTGTTGTCAGAAATTAAAGGAGGTAATGTTTGAAATGGGTCTTAAATACTGGACGTATTTTGGCTACGTAGACTACTGAAGCTAGGTCTGCCAGAAGCACAAGAATATAGGAAAGCATAATGTGTTGAGAAATGATAGACAAGTCCCTTGTAAATATATGGAATGTGGAGAGACAAAACTGCAAAATGCTAGAGAGAGAGACATGAAAATCAAGGATACACACAGGTTTCTAAGCTAAATAGTAAGAGTCTACTGAATATAGTTATTAATCATTAAAACATATTAATACTTAGTTTTTAGATAATTAAAGGGGTATAATACAGTTAACCTGCCCCCAGGTGGAGCTCCCCCTCTCCTGCTTGGAATGGGGCCATATGGAGGACGCAGTATTGGTCTTTGCTGTTGTCAGTTTACTTATTCGGGACTGGCAGCCACCAGTCCATTCCTTATAAGGCGACATCCATGTGGATGGGCCCACATACAGTCTCTGTTCCTGCTGCTACTGAGCAAGCATGAGAGTGGCTTTATGGCAGACGCCTTTTGCTGAACGTTCACATGAAACACGAACATCTTCGCACTCTATCCATTCCAAGATAATTTTGCACATATCGGAATCAAGTTATCCTCCTCAGCACTCAACTAGTCATAAAGAATTCCCCATATGGCCTTAATTATGTATTGAGGGAGTGGAGACGATATAGTAGGAATAAATGTAATAGAAGTGTGAGACAACTGCTTGTGCTTTCGGGACCTAATTAAGCCTGATATTGTATATATTTTTCCATAATGATAAATGCTGCTGCATATGCCCAACTGAAGATGCAGTTCATGATGGCAGCTAAAGTTGCGTGGTCACTTCATATCTCATGTTCAGGCATTCCACCTCTCCCAAGGCCTAATAGCTTTCCAAAAGCTGTTTCTCAAAAAGAGACTAGTTATTTGCAGAAGTGGACATAGCCATGCTCCAAAAAGCTAGAGATCAGAGCATGATCTTCCTATGGGTGTTTGGAAGAAATTCCACCAGCATCTCTGTTTTCCAGACGCATCAAATATCATTAGGCTCAATTACAAGAGCAGTTTGCACTACAATATTACTATCTGAGAGCGTTTGCTTGATCTGTTAAGGCTTATGAGATACTCAGTGAATGGACTGAAGCAGAAAACTGAAACTCACAAATCCAAATAAGCCAACCATGCTTTGTGCCACCAAGATCTCTGAGGACTAAATTAAGGTAGATAGCAGGAGTGTTGACATAGCCCAAAGGCAAGTCTACGAAGATGCACTGTTGATCTTATTAGGTGAAAGCACACTGCTTCTGGTAATCCTTGCAAATTGTTACAGAGACAAAAGCACTTTCCAGATCAATAGCTGTGCATCAGTTCCAAGGGGCTGTGTTTATTTGTTTCAATAAAGACACCACATCTGGAACTACAGCTGCGATTGGAATCACCATCTGAATATGTTTAAGATAATCCACAGTCATTCTCTAAAATAAATCCATCTTTTTCAAAGGCTAAATAAGTGAATTCAATAGGGAAGTAATGGAAATCCCCATCGTTGTATATTTCAAGTCTTTGATGGTAGCGCTAATAATTTCTCTAGGGCTGCAGTATTGCTTTGGTTTAACATCCCGACAAGAAATGAAAGTCTGAGAAACTTACGCATGGCCCTTTTTGCCGGAATAGTCCTAACTTCATGAGTTATGATCCAATGTGTGGGATGTGACAGTTGCCATATAAGTGTATTCCAACCATACATATAGATCTGCGGTAACCATCACAGGGTGGACTGGATCCTCTCAGGAGAAAATCTTTGTCCAAAACTCCATTTGTCGTTTCAGGACTGAGACCTTAGGCAGGGTCAACGCTTGCATAATTGTGAGAATGAGTGCATCCTTAAATTTTGGGTCCTAAGTGCCTGGCTTGCTTCACCCTAGTCCTAGCCCTGTGTCACCTGACCAATGAATTCCCCACTTTGGCCAGTAGTTTAGAGTGTCATTTGGGGTCCTCAAAAATTAGCATAAATTGGGTGTTTTCCTGGCGGCCTCAGACCAGGAGACCCTAGATGGATCTTGGGAAGGATGACGAGAGGGTGCCACAGCCCCCAGTGCCGCCCCAAAAGAAGAAGTTCATCATACCACTGGACGAGGATGAGGTCCCTCCTGCTGGGGCCAAGCCTTTATTCAAATCCACATGGAGCCTTCCCACCATGGAGACCCCGGCCCAGGCTGCTCTCAGACCTATGCCAAGAACGCCATCTCGGGGCCTCCAGGAGGGGCTGCAGTCACATGCTCCATGGGGCCAGACCCTCCGGCAGGAGAAACCCCCAACCAGGCCCCAAAACCTGGGGCAAAATCCAACAGCATCATTGTAAGCTCCCGGCACGCCTGTCTAATCACTGGCTGAGGGGAGGACCTTAGAAGTGGCTTCGGTTCTCAGTTAGCAGAGTGTCCAGGGGCCATAGTTTTGAGGGGTTCCTCCAGTCTCTGTCACACCAGTAAGTCTGGTCTTTTTTGTGAGTTTGAATTTTGTTCTGCATTTTTCTCCAGCTCTGCCCAGGACCCTCTGTTGTGATCCCTGTCAGAGTGGTTTGCGTGGTGGCCGGGCACCATCTAGTTGTTCTGGGCTCAGGCTGGTGGAGGCTGTGGTTCATGTGGTCCATTAGTCCTTTGGGCTAATATTTTCCTTGCATCTTTGGTTTTTTTCATTCTCCTTTGCTCTGGACAGGATGGGACCAGTGGATGTATCTTGGATGGCTGCTCATAGACTTTTAGGACCCCAGATGCTTCTCACCAGGGTAGGATGTAGAACATTTTCTTTATGAACTATGTTATGCCAGTTGACTAGATGTCCCCCAAGACTACGGTCTCTAGCCCTCGGGCCCAGTAACTCGGTCCTTCAGGGAGTTTGGATGTTTCTAGGAAACTTCTATGACTTTGCCTTGGTCAAGTTGTGCTAACTTCCCTCATATTGTGTGTTTTTTTTCCTTCACCAAAGTTAACACTTGTCTACTATCTAGTAAATGATTTCCTCTCCCAACTCCTCCCCTCCCTCGTAACCATCAAAGATTGTTTTTTCAATGTGTATATAAATTTTCGTATGAGAAACTGACTTGAACTGTAAACTTTCACTTAAAGTACAATAAAAAAAAAGAAGAAACCATAAAAAAAAGAATTAGCATAAATTTAGAATCATTATTTAATAATTTTTAAAAGGTCTGGGTACTTCTCTCTCCCTAGTGCATAATCACCCTAGTAAGTAGCCACAGGTCGCTTTGGGGGAAATTTAGAGGAAGATTAACAACATACTAGTAGCAGTATGGCAGGGTCTGCCCTCAGGAGGATTTGTCCTCTCATTCAATGAAGGGGCCTTGCTCTACCAGCTGGCTTAGCCTGGAGACTTGGTGAAAGGCCATGATTCTCCATTGTGGCAACTCAAGTTTATGGCCACCATACTTAGAGTTCTGTCTTTTTATGTATTAATATTTCACTAAATTGCTGATCTCTTTTGCTCCTAAAATACCATGGTAATTATCTACATACAAACAAAAAATCTGGGCAGATCAATAAATGCTCATTACCAATTTATCCCTGGTGCTCTCTACAGGAACCACTCTCACCTTAACTCTAGAAGTTAAGCACTGTTACTTGGACCTTGCCCCCCGGAAGTACAACATTCTCGGTGAATCCAGGGAGCTTATTTCAATGGCAGTATCTCCCACTATCATCTCTGGCACATCAAGGACAACCACTACAGTGATGTTCTACTCATTAATATATTTCTCAATGCTTAAATTAAAGGAATGTCCTTTGGGCTCTCTCTAGGAGTATATTGCATATGTGTGGTAGTGGTGATGGGTGGATTAATTGTCACACAGGATAAGTCTATTCCATAACTCCTATCACAATATACTTTTGATTCCTTCCTCAATATTATATCACAGAAGTTCTGGAAGGTCAACCTCATTGATTGTAGGCTACCACTAAGTCAAAGTGTCAGTCAAATAACCAAGCAAATCTTTAGAATCACTTCCAACTGCACAAATTAAAACATTAAATCAAGAATTTCTACCAAGTTCACCATATCAATAAATTCAGCCTTATCTGGTTGTATGTTTCCCTCCTTAGTCTAAAATTCTGAGAAACTAGTCAATATAAATTAATAAAATCTTACAATCATTCTGGAATATAAGCTATCTTATCCTGGGTCATACTTTGTATTTGTTCCCTTGCAGTATTCTGAGGTCTGACCCTGTTGTGGATCTAGAAGCAATAGCAGGTATTTAGGATGGATCCTGGGGAGAAAGAGCATCTCTTTACATAGTATGTAGCCAGGTGAAGTAATTACAAGAACATCAAGCAAGGGAAGACTAATGTAATTTTATGTTTGTTTTTAGTGAGACTGTTACTGAAGCAACAAGAAACAACAGACTCTTAGGGATGCCACGAAAGATCTCTGGTTGTCTGACAGTGACTTGAAACAAGAGCTTAAATTCATGAGTTTGCTTTTTTCTTTCTTTAAGCTCTCCAGTGTAGCTGGAAAAAGCCATTCTACTCCATAGTCCTTGTACCCATTGTCTTTATCATAACAGGCAAAGGCAGTAGCGTTTTGATTTCCCAAGAGTTTGCTTCAGTAAATACTTCACCTCAATCAACCACAGGTAATAATTTGATCAATTTTGATGCTACTGCATATCAGTAGGCAAGGAGGAAATCACTGCTTTTAAGGCAAATACACGAACGGCCTCAACAGCACCTAACAACAACAAAAAGGCAAATACATAGCAAACTAATCCCAGAATACAATTTTTGAGGGTATCTTTCATGGGTCCACTCCTGGTACCAAGTCAGATAGGGTCTTTTCAGGAAAACCAAACAAAGTATTTGAAGAGAGAGCGTATAACATGAGGAATTGGTTTCATGGGTGTTAGAGGATTAAAAAAGCACAAAAGGAACACTAAGATAACACAGAGATAATAATTATAGAAAGAAGCTATCACCTGTGAGGCTAAATAAATGAGAGATGGGTAGAGGTTGGGGTTATGAGAACCTAGAAGCTCACAGGAGGGACTGGACTCAGACCTCTGAGGAGAGGCACTACCTGCTGGTGCCAGTATCTCTGAGTAGGTACAATGAGGCTAGTTCTGGGAGAGCCAAAAAAAAGCTGAAGGTTGAAACCAACTTCAGTTGCCAGGATGAAAGACTGTTGCAAGTGATATACTGACAAAAGCACCAATCAAAAAGATAAGGGTAAGGTATCTTCTTCTCCCCTTCTAATATCCAGTCTCCCTCAAGTGCCTGCTATTGTTGGTACCTTCCTAACAGGAAGCCAGTTAATAAAGGAAAATGGGAGTTTGCAGAGTCCTAGCCCAGAATCACAAATCAGAGTAAGGAAGGGTGGCTTTAAAGCCAACAGGCAATAACTTGATAACCAGTACATAGATGTGAAAAAAACAGAATCACAGAAAAAATTACACAGGGTCAGGAAAAGGTTTTAGTCTCAGCTACATCTCTAACTAGCTGTAAGAATTTAGGAGGTAATTTCACCTTTCTGAGCATCAGTTTCACTTGTAAAAAATTACTATAACAATACCACCCATACCTTCCTCACGGGAGGCATGATGTAGGTGAAAGCACTTTGAATAAGTATAGAGTATTATGTAATCATAAGCTTGTTCCACTATTATTACCTATACTAAATGGAGCAAGAAAAATAGTATGAATGAAACTCATAGATAATCTTAAAATCTTCTTTTAGATGATTTTATATTCTTTCCAATACAACTAGTCTTTACAGGGAACACACAAAATATCCTGGTCAGCCCAAGGTCTAGCCTCCTATGAAGATGCTGTTGATGTTAGGTGCCATCAGGTTGGTCCCGACTCATGACGTCATTACTATGTAAACAGAACTAAACACTGCCTGGTCCTGCGCCACCATCACAACTGTTGCTATGCTTGAGCCCACTGTTACAGCCACTGTGTCAATCCATCTTGTTGAGGGTCTTCCTCTTTTTCGCTGACCCTCCACTTTACTAAGCATGATGTCCTTCTTCAGGAACTAGTCCCTCCTAATAACATGCCCAAAGTATGTGAGATGAAGTCTCACCGTCCTCACTTCTAAGGAGCATTCTGGTTGTACTTCTTTCCAAGGCAGATTTGTTCATTCTTCTCGCAGTCCATTCAAAGGCATCAATTCTTCTTCGGTCTTGAGTATATCTCAACTGAATTTAGAAATCTCAAGAAGATTTGACTAATGACGGAAGACCAGATGAGTGGTGGAATAACATTAAGGACATCACACATGAAGAAAGCAAGAGGTCATTAAAAGACAGGAAAGAAAAGACCAAAGTGGATGTCAGAAGATACTTTAAAACTTGTTCTTGAATGCAGAGCAGCTAAAGCAAATGGAAGAAATGAAGTAAAAGAGCTGAACTGAAGATTCCACAGGGCAGCTCGAGAAGACAAAGTAAAGTATTATGACAAACTGTGCAAAAACCTGGAGTTAGAAAACAAAAAGGGAAAAAAATGCTTGGCATTTCTCGAGCTGTAATAAATGAAAAAATTCAAGCCTGGAGTTGCGATATGAAGGATTCTATGGTCAAAATATTGAATGACGCAGAAAGCATCCAAAGAAGATGGAAGAAATACACGGAATCACTGTACCAAAAAGAATTTGTTGTCTTTCAACCATTTTTCAGGAGGTAGCATATGAAGATGTTAACAAGCAATAATGTGAATCCAAAGACAGTAGTCAGGGAAAGATGGGATATCAGGAGCTTAGCTATTTTCCCAAATGAATGTCAATTTGAATAACTGAAATAAAGCCATATACTATTTACTCATGACATGTTACTCTTGCTAGTCTAATCTCTGAGGTACCAAAAAGCATCAGAGACAGCTGATTTAAAATATCAAAAAAAAAAAAAAAAGTTGGACAGAGTAAAAAAAAAAGAAGAAGAAAATTTGTACTAGAGAGGACTGGTTTGTATTTGTTTTTGTTTTTGCTTTTTTACATCAGCATGATGAATATTTCTTTGGGAAGGAGATAGTTAATACATACATAGAGATATTTGACTCAATATCTTTGTAAGTTAGGGAACCACAAAATTAAATACTGAAGACTATTGCTCCAAAAGGTGCCTATCAGAGACTTACGGGTAATCTACCACAAAGATTCAGAGGTTCACTGCAGACCATCTAGAATGAATGGACTTATTTAGAATTTTAGCTCTCCTGAAATAAACTGCAGAATCTCTCTAAAAGTATGTGAGCACTCATTCATTCTGCCAACAAATGTTTATTATTTTCTTTATGGTAAAACGTAGGTCCTAAAGATACAAAAAGGAGGAAAAGCTCAGATAACTACATAGATGATTACAACACAGATAAGTGCTAAAATGCTAACTTTACCTGAAGGCTCTAGGAAAGGATTCCCAAATGTGACATTTAAACTGATTCTCCAAAACTTAAATCAATTTTGCTATTTAGAAAGCGATGAAAGGGCAGTAAAGAAAAAGGCAGCTGCGTTGCAAAGGCAGAAAGTCATGAAATACACCAACATATTAGGGAGACAAGTTCTGTGTTGCTGGAATTTAGGATGTAATGAGTGGGAAGACAGATGAAACTGGAGAAGAAATCAGGGCCAATGACTTGATTCTGTGAGAAGCAGTGTCCCAGTGACATCTGTAATAGGGAAGTGAAATGATCTGATTTATTAATTTTAGCACGATAGTTCTGATACCAGTACAGAATTCAAATTTTATTGGAGAGAAACCAGAGCCAAGGAGAACTACTGCCATGGTCCAGGTAAGAGATAATTAGGACCTAAGATATTCTTTATATACAATTAATTGGATATGCAGACGAATAAAAAAAAGGTTGAAGGATAATCTAGAGATCTTGAGACTGGGAGATTAAGAATTAACAGAAGTAGAAGAGGAACAAGAGGTAAAAAAAGAACTGGTATAGTAGTGAGCAGGGGTCAGCAAACTTTTTCTGTAAAGGGCCACATCATATAGGCTATTTTTTGGCTTTGTGGATCATACGGTCTGTATCACAATTACTCAGTTCTGCCACTGTAGCACCAAAAGAGCCATAGACATTATGTAAACAAATAAGTGTGATTGTGCTCCAATAAAATATTATTTACAAACACTGAAATCTGAATTTCATATAATTTTCACATGTCACAAAATATTATTGTTGTTTTCATTTTTTTTTCAACTATCTAAAGATGTCAAAAGCAGATCTGGCCCACAGACGGTAATTTGCCAACCTGTGCAATAGAGAAAACATGAGAAGGAACAGGGTTCAGGTTTTCTAAGGTAAGTTTAAGGCACTGTGGGACAGTCGGGTGAGAATGTCCAGAAGGCAGGTATACAGGTCAGGACCTCAGTGAAGAGAGCTGTCCCAAATGCTCTCAAAACACTGTTCTTCATGGTCATAAAGAACCCAAACTATGAGACAAGACAAATACAACAGGGAAATGAAAGATCATGTTGTACCTTAATGCTGATTTTAAACTACTTTTTAATTGAAGATAAAGCAGTATTTGAGGTTTTTATATTATCAAACCCAGACACTTATCTCTATAATAGGCAGTTAGAAGCCAAGGCCAAAGAGGTAAAGCATTTATGACAGAATTTATAAAAGTAATGAGAGATGATAGAGTACAGGAACTGTCCAAGAAGCAAATAATGTTTCATCTTTCATGGGTGAAAGACAGAAATAAAACCTGATTTAATTTTAGGAAAGGAATTTCATTTGTTACCTGTCAAATGCTGATGCAAAAGATAAATAGAAGTAATAGAAACCTCATTCTTAGACAATATGTAACACTACTCCACGACGTTACACTTGTTTAATAACATTCGAACTACTCCTAAACCATCTACGTAAGAATAGTTTACAATTCAATTTGGAAGAGAAAGGATGACAGTTTCTCAGGTATTTCACTGGAGAGCTTTTTGACCACGTGCTGCCCTGTCTTCCAGAGTCAGAGTAATGAAAAGTAAATTTATCTTCAGGTTTCTTCATTTATTTGGTTGAGGAACAGTATCTCTGGTCCACACTGGATTTTTAACAGATGAAATATTTCCTAAACCAAGTAATTTGATTCTTTGCAGATAGTAACCACAGGCAGTGTAATTAATTTCTTTTATATCTTCAATGCAGTAAGTAAGTGGATCTTTTTTTTTTTTTTTCTATCCATATGACAAAGCCAGACACAAATCACCATGAAGAGCAAGGTGCAACATGAAGATTAAGAAATCTCTTACTATGCTGTGGATCCAAGCTATTCATTGCCTTACAATAAAAGTGAAATGTTAAAATCAATCTTTTAATACCATGCCAATATCCAATGCCAAGTGGTCCAAACAGAAGGAGACAGGTTTGGTATTTTAACTTCTGTTTCTCCCATCATCTAAAATCTTATCAAATTATCCTTTGATATTGTAATAAAATATTGTTGATACATTTCCTAACAACTACTTTTTTTAACCGTTGCAAATTCTTACAATGTTAAAAATTAAAATGTTTTGGAGATGACAGTCACTAGAACTATGGTTCACAAAACTGTCATATCTGTTCAAAATTACTTAATTCCTTCTCAGCTATTCTTCTACAGAATAATAATATACTTGATAAGATAAAACACTGACACTAAAAAGAACATTTCACCAGCTGAATGTCTACAAAGGAAAAGTCAGAGATAAAAACTGAACAGCTTTTCTAGTAAACAATTACTAATTTTAAAGCAAAAATCTATATATTTTTTCTATTTGTAATAGTCATGAAGCATTTAGCTAACTAGATATGAGGGAAGCTTATGATGAGAGGAAGATAATTAGAAACAGACAAAAAGAAACGTGTTTTCAAGTTTAAATTAGAAACCATGACAAAGCCTAGCCTTTTCTACATCTCAACAACTCTTTTTTTTTTTATTGTTGTACTTTAAGTGAAAGTTTACAATTCAAGTTAATCTCTCATACAAAAATTTATACATACATTGTTATGTGACCCTAATTGCTCTCCCTGTGCTGTGACAGCACACTCCTCCTTTCCACCCCTGATTTCCCTTGTCTATTCAACCAGCTCCTGACTCCTCTCTGCCTTCTCATCTCACCTCCGGACAGGAGCTGCCCATTTAGTCTCATGTATCTACTTGAGCTAAGAAGCACACTCTTCACGAGTATCATTTTATGTCCCATAGTCCAGTCTAATCTTTATCTGAAGAGTTGGCCTCGGGAATTGTTTTAGTTCTGGGTTGACAGACAGTCCAGGGGCCATGCTTTCTGGGGTTCTTCCAGTCTCAGTCAGACCATTAAGTCTGGTCTTCTTGCTAGAATTTGAGTTCTGCACCCCACTTTTCCCCTGCTCCATCAGGGATTCTCTGTTGTGTTCCCTGTCAGGGCAGTCATTGGTGGTAGCCAAGCACCATCTAGTTCTTCTCAGGACGATGCAGTCTCTGGTTTATGTGGCCCTTTCTGTAGCTTGGCTAAACTTTCTTTGTGTCTTTGGTATTCTTCATCCTCCTTTACTCCAGGTGGGTTGGAACCAATTGATGTATCTTAGATGGCTGCTGGCTAGCTTTTAAGACCCCAGACTAGTCTCATCAAAGTGGGATGCAGAACCATTTTCTTAATGAACTTTGTTATGCCAATTGACCTAGATGTCCCCCCAAAGCATGTTCCCCAGACCCCCACCCCTGCTAGTCTGTCCCTCAAAGTGTTTGGTTGTATTCAGGAAACTTCTTAGCTTTGGTTTAGTCCAGTTGTGCTGACTTTCCCTGTAGTGTGTTCTGTCCTTCCCTTCACCTAAGATAATTCTTGTCTACTATCTAGTTAGTGAATAACCCTCTCCCTCCCTCCCCACCCTCGTAACCATCAAAGAATTTTTTTTTCCGTGTTTAAACCTTTTTTTGAGTTCTTCTAACAGTAGTCTTATACAATATTTGTCTGTCCTAGTGTAACTAAGTTCACTCAGCATAATGCCTGCCAGATTCCTCCATGTTATGTTTCACGGATTCATCGTTGTTCTTTATTGTTACATAGTATTCCACTGTGTGAATATACCATAATTTGTTTATCCATTCTTCCATTGATGGGCACCTAGGTTGTTTCCATCTTTTTGCTATCGTGAACAGTGTCGCAATGAACATGAGCATGCATACATCTATTTGTGTGCTGGCTCTTTTTTCTCTAGGGTATATTCCAAGGAGTGGGATTACTGGATCATATGGAACTTCTATTTCTAGCTTTTTAAGGAAGCACCAAAGTGTCGACAACTCCATTTTTTAAAATTCATAATCAGAATTAACTCTTCATACAACATTGTTGTGTGCCACTAAGTCAATTCCAACTCATAGCAACCCTATAGGACATAGCAGAACTGCCCCATAGGTTTTCCTAGGCTGAAATCTTTGTGGTAGCAGATAGTCAAGTCTTTTCTCCTGCAGAACCACTGGGAGGGTTGGAACCGTCAACATTTTGGTTAGCAGCCAAGTACTTAACCATTGTGCTACCAAGGTTCCTTTTGCATATAATGGACCAAACAATTATCTGTTCTCACCCTCCATATATAATTATTTTTATCATTAAGTTGTCTGAATTGACAACTTTCTTTTATTACCAGTAGAGACATCACTTTAAAATATTTCCACTGGGCCAAGAATTTAAGCAAGATACTCTGCTAAAATGCATAAATTTCTGAAAATAAATCTTCACATTGATTAGTATGATGTAATGAATACGGGCTTTGGAGACAATCTGAGTCGGGCTCAAAAACAAGTTCTTTAACTGATTAGCCTGTGTCCTTGGGCAAATTACATCAATCTAAGAAACGTCAGGTCTAATCCCTTCTTGCTTAACATCAGTCCTCAACAGAAACTAAACTTCCCAGCTTATCCATCCTTACCTAAATCAGTGGTTCTCAACTTATCAGACTCATTGCCGCCTTCATGTAACAATAGTTTACTACTCTGAAATAAAATTCATAGATATTATAACCTAAACACGTTTTTAAAAAGTCAATATAGTGCCTCATAATGTATAAATGACAGACGCTACTACTCTAGAAGACATGTTGAAATCAGATGCTTGTACCTATCAGGGCTGGATCAAGGCATGTGAGGGCCCTAAGCACTGATTACCTGTGCTCCCCCCTCCTCTGCTCACTCAAGCATTCGAACAGGATATGTGAGTTAGATATATACATGTGAATATGTGTGTGTGTGTGTGTGTGTGTGTGTGTGTCTTAGCTACCCAATATGTAATTTCTTTTTAAATGTGACTATAATATTAGTGACTGGATACAAAAGTAGCGTATACCACTTTAGCAGAATGAGATGAACTGAATTATAAAATTTTTAGTGGATGCGGGATAGTAAGATTTTTTACTATACACATTTTCTACAGAAAGAATATTCTACATATTCTACAACAAAGAAAATGAGTCAGTGAACTTAGTTGTTTCGAAAATCAATGTAAAATTTTGTTGATCTCCCACAATGAAAAACTGACTTTTCACCAATTTTGGTTTAAACAGCTCATACCCAATTTTGTTGCTTGTTTTGTAATAAATGCTATAGTTATAAATAAACAAATGAAAAGTTATAAACTGGTGTGCAGTTTGTGATCATTAAAGTTAGGAATATGTGTAAAGCAATTTCAACATTGAGAAATATGCATTGTATTTTACCTTCTATTATGGAATCACACAAGCCTTCATGAGTAAAATTCATCTTTCCTGAATCTGTACACTTAGTTCTCATGTAACAACAAAACGGTTGCACTTCTCTGTAAAGGTTTGTATTTAAGTCATCGGGATAAGCCTGCACTGATTTCTTGGATGCCTTCATGCATTCTTCATCAGATATATCCACACTGTTTAAGAAGGAAAATCTATCTGAACGAACTTCATACACTTCTCCCTTTTTTTTCATGCAAGATTCAAACGTGTCAATGATGGTGTAATACATGGTTATGCAGAACTGATCTCTGGCACTCAGTGATACTTCTGGAGCATTCTGTCACTTACTTGTTTCTTGCTAATGCTTTTGCGATGGTGAACTGCCTGATCATCAGTACTTCGCGGTATTTGTTTTGTGTTTTCAACATTTTGTCTTAAATTATGTAAATATCCTGTTAATGGCTGATAGACATCTGTGCATGTCTTTAAATCTACTTCTGAATCTCGGAGAGCTTGACTCATCTGAGGAAAATGCTGCAATATGTCATTCCACATAACCAACATAAATACATACTCTGTGTTTGCATTTTTTTAGCGATAGTTTCAGCTTCTCTTTTAGTATCTCCTTTTTGGTTCCGGTCTTCAGCAATATTTTTTAAGGCATCTAGAATCTGAGTGTATGATTCCAGGATTGCACTCATTGCTACAGGATACACTTCCCAAAGTGTATTATAAAGACATTTTAATACTCGATCTTTGCTTAAATATATTTTAAGAACTGCCCGTCAATGAGTAGAGGTGGCAAAAAATGTGTGGAGTAACTGAACAGTAAAAAAGAAATCAACTGCTTCCAGACAACATTCTATTGCACTACATCCTACAAGATCAAGTTAATGCGAAGCACATGGTATGAAAATGACATATTCATCATGTTCTAAAATTTTCTGTTGTATGCCTTTATAATGCCCTGACATACTGGCAGCATTGTCATAGGACTGGCCTCTGCAAACTTCACATGAATGGTGAAGTACTTGATCTGCGATTTCTTCACCAGTATGACTTTTTAAACTAGTAAATGTGATAAACTGCTCAACACGTTTTCCATCTGTTGGAGATACGTATCTTAAAACAATACTCAGCTGATCTGTATGAGAAAGATCAGGATGGAATCAACAGACAAACTGAAATATCGAGCTCTACTTATTTCACTGAAAAGTTTATCTAACTTTACCACTTATTAAGTTTATTAATTTTTCACACATTGTTTTAGACATATACGATGGGTTGTCCTTTCCTGTGTTACCGTATTTTGAGATGTGACCTGCTAAAAATGGATCAAACTGAGCAACAAGTTCAAGTAAACTCCAAAAATTTCCTTTTTGTGGGGACACGAACACTTCATTTTGTCCTCAGAAAGATAGTCCATGTTCAGCGATTGTTATAATGAGAGCAACACAGCTTTCCATTACTGACATTCTTTATCAACTTGTATTTCCAGTTCATGAGTTAAGTCAAAACCATGTCTTCAGTTTAAATATGACAACATACTATCTCTGTGAATTAAACATTTTCACGTTTATCAATCATATTCAAGTTTCATCAATCGCTATATCCATCCGTAGCAAATTGAGAATGAAATGATTTAGGACTGAATAGTTTGCAAACAAAATAATATACAGAGCCAACTGATGGAGAATGCAGTAGCCACTCCCTTTTATAATTCTCACCATTAGCTTTGCACCCTAGAAATAATATTCTTGCTACAGAACCTAGTTTACCACCAGAAATTTTCAACACGAATTTTCAAGTGGTCCACTGTGATGTTGACAATCAACTGACCCTCTTTTGATCCAATAATTCACATCATTAGAAGAAAAATTATTCCACAAAGCAGGATCTGTATTTGTGCTATTTATGGGGCCTGCAGATGAGAAAATTTCAGATTCTAAAATAGTTTCACTTTCTACACTATTATAATTTTTTTTTTTTTTTACAATAGCAAGGAATGGATGCAGAATTTGGAACAAATTCTGTTATGTTTGAATTGCTATTGGTAATTTCAGCATTAGTGGTACCAGTACAACAATTTGTACCCTTTAAACTCCAGCGTTCAATGGAAGAAGTCTCTTCTGATGCATTACAATTTATAAAGGAAGTTAATTTTGGAATTGTCTTTACAGATTCACAGATCCTTTTCTTTTTATCTTCTGTGAGCTTTCATGTTTGTGCTCCAATTAGTTACTGCTGTTTCATTTTACCTGAAAATAAAATTTTGTCACTTTTTAAATTTGTTTCTACTATAGCAAATAAATTTGAATAACTGAAAATAAAATATATAAAAAAGGAAAGTAAAATTTATAAAATAAAATTTACTTTTGAATTCGAATGTTAACACAAAAATTTAAATTTGAAAATCAGTAAGTAAAAAAAATTGATTTGGAACATGTAATTTTTTTCTTCAGGTCTGAGATAGTCAAAAAAATCGTACTTACAAGTCATTCAGAAATAATTTCGTTTGCCTTACGATGTTTCTGAAATAATACTTAAAAACTTGCACACTCACTTTCTGTCCTTTGATGCTGTGTCTTCATAGTTCATTGGACTACTGCTGATACCCAACAGGGGCAAGAGTGATTGCAAAAAGCATGATACAAACACAAGAGTATGCTCAATCTGACGACACATTTTGTTTTGCTTTGTACAGGACCAAATACATCATGAATCATGTGATTATAGTGCCTCTCGCACATTCTTATGTGGTCGACAAGAACTGAATGTGAGGTCAGACCCAGTCGGTCCGAAATGAAAAGGAAAATATTATTGTCATCGTACACAAAATTCATAAAATGGTATAAATTTCATTTAGTGCCCTGTCTGTTCCCTTCCACTATGTGCTTGCTTTTCCTTGTGTCCTGTCTGCTTGGTATCTATTGGTTTTTGCTTCGGACAACTAATACCCTGTTTTGTTGATGCCCTAAGCATATGGCTACCTTGCTTATTGGGTAATCTATCCCTAGTACATATACACAGACTCAACAATAATATGGCAACTACAAATACAGATATATACAGCTGTAAAGTATTAGCTGCTTAAATACCATGTGAGGCACTGGCATTGGTGACTTGATTTTCCAAAATGATGAACAGCTATTGGTACAACTCTGAACAGAACAAGTACAATATTTCCTTCAATATATACAATGATTGCATTCCTGGAAAATTTAGAGCACATGAAAACTACTAAAAATGGTTTGTTTATGTATAATATATAAATTCTCAACACTATCAGACATACATTTTTCTTCTTTAAACTTTGGTCACTCAGCTTCCATGCATTCCCCCCCTTCCGATGTTCTCATTACTTGGAGAACCAATTCTTCTCAATCTTCTTTCTTTTTTACTTCTTCTCTTCTCAACTTCTAATCGTTAGAGAGCTTCAGAATGCAGTCCTGGGCCCTCTTCTTTTCTCTAGATCTTCCCTCAAGAGATTTCATTCTGTCCCATATTTTTAAATATCATCTACTTGCTGCTGCTTCTCTGTGTCATAACCCTCCTAGGAGCACTGGACTCATATTCAGTTGCCTGTTCAATATCTCTACTTGGAAATTTTATAAGTATCTTAAACTAAATACATCCAACAGTAAAACTTTCGATTTCTGATCCCAAACTTCTTATCTCCCTGTCCTTTAAACTTCAGTTCATGTCATTATCCTTCATTGAATTTCTTGAGCCAAAAAATTATGATCATTTATGATCCTTTTGTGATTCTTCTCTTTTCGTCACCACTCCCATTTAATCCAACAGTAACTTTTGCGAACCTATCTTCAAAGCCTATCCCAATCTACCTAATCCTCTCTATTCCCACTCCTAACATTGGGTCTAGGCCACTATTATCTGTCACCTAGACTTCTCCAATAGCCTTCTAATAAGTTCCTTGTCTTCCTTCTACTCTTGCTCCATGCACTACACCCTTCCCATCTATTGGGATCACCACAATGTGTCAGCACTCTCCCCCTTTCCCTTTCCACCCCTGGTTCTCCATGTCCATTTGTTCAGTTTTCCTTCTCATCTTTGCTTTTGAGCAGGTGTTGCTCGTTAGTCTCGTATACTTGATTGAACTAAGAAGCACATTCTCCACATGTGTTATTGTTTGTTTTATAGGCATGTCTAATCTTTGGCTGAAAGGTGGTCTTCTGCAGTATCTTCAGTTCTGAGTTAGCAGGGTGTCCAGGGCCCATACCCTCCAGGTTCCTCCAGTCACTGTCAGACCAGTAAGTCTGGCCTTTTTTGTGAATTTGCATTTTTGTCTACATTTTTCTCCTCCTCTCTCTGGGACCCTTTATTGTGATCCCTATTAGACTGGTCGGTGGTCGTGGCAGGGCACCATCTAGTTCTGGGCTCAGGCCGGTGGAGGCTGTGGTTCATGTGGTCCATTAGTCCTTTGGACTAATATTTTCCTTGTGTCTTTGATTTTCTTCATTCTCCTTTACTCCAGATACAACGGGACCAATGGATGAATCTTAGGTGGCCACTTGAAAGCTTTTAAGACCCCAGACACTACTCACCAAGGTAGGATGTAGAACATTTTCTTTATGAACTATGTTATGCCAATTGACCTAGATATCCCCCGAGACCATGGTCCCCAGCCTTCAGCCCCAGTAACATCTTTCCAGGTGTTTGGATGTATCTAGGAAGCTTCTATGACTTTGCTTTGGTCAAGTTGTGCCGCCTTCCCCTATATTGTGTGTTGTCTTTCCCTTGACCAAAGTTAACATTTGTCTACTATATAGTTAGTGATTTCCCCTCACAGCCCCTCCCCAAGCCCCATTTTTAATGCTTGATTAAATATCACTAGAGAAGTAAGCAAAACTTTCTATTTGTTGGGCAGTTATCAATGTTCTGAATCTTAACATACTGAGTTTAATCTTTGTTTTTGTTTTTTTTCTTTATAAGAAAGCTTTGAGTACTGCTAGTTCCTGTCAGTGGCAGCAAATGTTAACTATAGCACCAAATACTTAGTGTATCAGAGGTATTAGAAGACCAGGACCAAGAGATACCCAAAATATCCAACAAGGAAAGCCAAAGTGGTCTCATCTACCCAACCATAAGGAAACGAAGAGGTAAGGGTCATAAAAGTAGCAATGCAGTCAAGTCTGATGATGGAAGTCTGATAAGTGAGGGACAAAGCAGTGTTGAACAAACATTTAGGTCAGCATTAAATTTTGACTTCTGTTAAAGTAATGATGACATCTAGGACAAAAAAATAACTCTGGTAAACAAACTGCACTCTGTAACATACTGAGTAACAGCAAGGTCTGGCACTGAACTCTAGCTCAATCACTAACTGTATGACTTTGATAAAGTAATTGACTTCAGTTTCATCATCTGAGATATGCAGATAATAATACCTAATTACTAAGGAAGTTGGGAGGATTATATGAGCCAGTATAAACAAAGGGCCTAGTACCCAACAGGTTCTTAAATTGCAGCTATTATGGTAAAGTATAATGCACATAGCATCACAAAAATAAAAGGAACCCTATTCTAATTCCAGATTTAATATAGAAGAAAGTTCAGTTTAATATTAAAGATGAATATTTTATGCTTTTTCTAAAAGAAATAGTTTAATAAAAGTTAATACTCTACTTCTGCCAGCCATCCAAAATTATATCCAAAGCTTTTAAAAGTCTAAACTATATCATAAAGATTCAGAAAGTAATAATATAGTCAGAAATTTTCTTTTTTAGTTAGATTGGATAATCAAAATGATCCCAACTCCTGCTCTGAGGTATTCATTTTTAACTTAATTTAGCACTTATTTTATACCATCTTCTAATTCAACTTTTTTCACTTGTATGCCTCTAAGAAGTTATCAAGCTACCTGAAAACGGGCTGTTTCATGTGACTGCTTTATATGAATTTCTAGTTACATTCTGGAGAAGAGATAGTATAAGGAGGGGGATGAGATGTATTTTAAACGTGCTTGACACTTGTTAATTATAGCATTATGAATTCCTCAGCTCTTTTCCTACAACTTAAAATAAAATCAACTGAAAGGTGAATCAAGTATGAAGAAAGAAAAAAGGTAAGTATAACCTGTTTAATCAGAAATGAAATATTCAGGATTCAAAATTTTAAGGTTTCTCCGATCTAACATAGCTCTAGGGCTACATTTAGACTAACTTTTAAAAGATTCTTTCTCTACCATTGGACAAGTTGAAAAGGAAATCACCACCACTGTCATCCTAGTGCTTCCTCCAGCTATACACTCTGTCAGGACATAGAAACCTCATTTTGTCCAAAGGAAGCATACATGATATGAAAGCCAAGGGACAATTCCAGCGCTCACCCACATGCACTTTATCAGCACAGGAATCACCTAGACAACCTTGCACCTGAGCTTGGAAGAGAGAGGGGCCATGAATGTTTTCCAATGTTATGAGAACTTTCACAACATGCAGCTTAAGGAAATGATCCACAGGAGTGTGTCTGGTTTGACACAGCGTGTTCCAGGAGTGACCAGGTCATCATAAGTACCCCCCATCAATCAGGGCCTACTGATGGACTCATTTGGGATTTGGTAAACAAGACACAGTTTTGTTTTATTTTGTTTCCAGAAAAATAGTTTTTCAAATGTAATCCTGACTTGAATCATCCTCCGCAGAGCATTAAATCTTGCAAAGATATATATCTCCAATTACCAATTACATAGTGAATGATACATGACTAACAAGAACCACAAATGGGGTGACCATGTAATTTGTCATCCAAACTAGGACACTTTTGAGAGGGAAAGGGGAATCTGTTAATAATTGTGCCAAACTGAGAAGAAGAAATCATTCAGTTATCTTGGCAGAAAAAAAAAAATAGCATATATTCATCTCAGTAAACTTGAAGATTAAAACCTGAACATTCTGGGGAAAATTTCTTTTTCAGTAATGGCAGGGGAATGGTAATGAGATATAAGAGTTGAAGAAAATAAAATTATATTTATTTATGGTTCTGGCCAAGTTTTTAAACAATAAAAAATGTAACAATAATAATATAGTAGTGACAAGGTATTGGACAACAATCTTATAGATATTAGCTTCATTTTGCAGAGAGAGCAACCAAGGTCCAAAAATGCTAAATCTCTTGCCAAAGACACTTAGATAAAAAAGTGGTGCTTGAATTCAAATCCTGCAACATCTCATTTAATTTTTTTCCCAAGAACACTAAGATTTAAGCATGACATCTCCGTTTTATAAGTGAGAAAGCTGAAACTCAGAGATTGTGTCCTGTCTAGGATGCACATATAATACGGAATTCTGATTCAAACTCATGTCCCTCTGAGTCTAAAAGTCAATGTTCTTACTACCAAAATATTCAGAGATTGGATGTTTTGTTTTGTTTTTTTCTGGGAGGATTGGAGGAAGAAACTCTTAGAGACCCCCTTTTCCTCCCATCTTCTTGCTTTGGTTCTGCTCAGGATCCATTTCCACTCTTAACTTTCCCCTCCTTGCCCTCTTCCTTGTCTCTTTTTTCTCTTTAACTCAGAGCTCCTTCTAACTATTTGATCAAGATGTCAGACCTGGCCCTGTCAGAAACCTCAGCTTACTAGTAAAGAGCTTCCATAATTCATCCCTCACATCATTTGCAGGCTGTGTTTGGTCTAAGGGTGATTTTTTCAAATCACCTTTTTCTTTCTTGTCAAATCCATTCAGTATGGGTCATTTCATTCCCCAAATCAGCTTATCCACAGCATCCCTTCTTGTCATGACTTGTCCTTCTTTCAACTTGGCTTCAGAAGTTAGCATTACTCTTTTCTAAACAGCATGGAAGTTTATAAGCTATCCTGCATACACAAATGATGCAGGGAGTTAGGCTAACACAAAATACTCAGTCAATACGAGCAAATTGAGAGGTAACTGTGGGGAATTTTTTTCACAGTATCATATGAGAAAACTTAAGTAGCACCATTCAAGATAACAGATGAGAAAAAACAAATAAAGGAAAAAGTGTAGCAAGGGGACATATAAATCCCTGTTATGTTCTTACCTAGGAAATCTTGTTCTGTTAATAAGAAATAATCCTAGTCATTGACTTTATGACCAATTATATTCATATTATTGACTATCATATTCAATATAGGCTGTATTCTAAAGTCAAACCATCCAACAAAGCAAGATTTGACCCCACTGTACCCACTTCTCTCCATACCTGTCACCATCACCCTAGGGAGCCACCACCATCTCTCATTGGTCTCCAGGCTACCACTTTTGCTTCCCTATGTGTAATTCTGCACCCAGAAGCCAGAGTGATCTTTTATGTATCTTCATCAGATCATGTCACTCCCTTATATAAAACCTCCCATTACTTCCCATAGCATTTAGAATAAAATCTAAACTCCTTTCTTGGCTTATGCAACAGAGTTTTATAGGCCTTTCCTGCCTTATAGTACTCTCTCCCTTGCCCATTCCAGCTTCCCTAATCTTCCCATACTTGGAATGAACTGAGCTGTTTCTGGCCTCAGAGTCTCTGTATTATCTATTCCTGCTGACTGGAATGGTATCTCCACAGATAGTTGCTTTCTGGAACTCTTTGTCACTTAGACTTCAACTCAAAAGTCATCTCTTCTAAAAGTTCCTCTTTAACCTAGAGCGAGACTATCCTGTTACTATCTATCATAATAATCTCCACCTAGCACTTGATACTCTGTGATGGTTTATTTTTTACTTACTTGTTTTGTAGTTGTTGCTTGTTGACTATTTCCCCTACTTCAAATGTAAACTCCATCATATTAGCAAATGTGCATACCTTTCTCACCACTGCATGCCCTATGACTAGAAGAACATCTGGTACATAACAGGACCCAGAAAGTATGTGGTGAACAAATTAAAAAATTAGCCAAACAATATGAATTTTTACCTTTTATGTTTTACCTTTATAGGATAATTAATGATTAACATTTTTTAATTTCCACTTTCTAATTTAAAAAATTATAAATGATAGCAAAAATCTTTTCTTTTAAATTATACATGACTTTTAAAAAGCATGTATGCCAATGTCAAATTGTGTCAAATTGCTGATTCTTACTTTTGTCGAGGGATCTCAAGAAGATCCAGGTAGAACTCACTGGAAAGTTAGTGAGCATTTTCCCCCAAAGAATTATATGTTATCTTCCAGTAGGATTGGAAAAACACTAGGGCTGAGTGAGCCATAGATCACCCCAACCAATTAGAGTCACAGTCCAGTAGCTTTCCCAGTTGTTAACTAAAAGGAATTCTCTGGAGGACAGGGGTAAGTCACTCCTTGAGAAGACCTTATTCAAATGAATGAATGGCAAACAAGCAGTGCAAAAGCCTACAAACAGAGTGGCTTATCAAGCTGGGCAAAGGTAATGCCTTCAAGAAAATCAGTAGGCCTAAAGCAAGGAAACTAGAAGTAGGTTCAAGCCACCAGAGGAAGCAGCAGATCCCTGTTAGTTAGGCTATCACAAACAGTACAATATAACCATCATTATAAAAGCTGGGATATTTATAAACAGAAGAGGTAGTACCAGGATTATTTATTTCTTAAGCATGTATTCAAAAATTCCAGCGAAGACATGTGAAGGAGGGAAATCACCCACAATTTTCACAATTAGATTTTCCTTTGCTCCAAATTCACTCCCTCACATTTGATCTTGTTGACATTTATTGGCTTAAATAAAATTATTTTTGCCTTTGAATTTATACGTACCTATCAGCATATACTGAAATGTTTGTTGATCTCCTTAATTCCCTGCATTCATTAGTATTCTTCCTTTTCTCATTCTGGGGTATATATAATGACATTGAAAAATCACTCCTGTTCGATCACCAATATTTACACAGACTAAAAATACTAATCACAGGTGTCTTTCAAAACAAAGCAACCAAGTGAAGTAATTGGTCTTAAGACATAAATAAGGCAGAAAGGCCACGGCCAGAGAAGAATAAATAGCCCACCAAATTCCCGTGTGCATAGTATGTATACCCCATTTATTAAATAATAGACTCTCTGTTTCCTCTACAGCCCTCGGTGTTCAAATGAGGTTTCTAAGCAGGAGGAGACTCCAAAACAAGATAATCAGGCCTTAGGTTTAAAGAATAATCTAAATCCTTAGCCCTGTTCTCGCAGATTTTAGCAAGGGACTCGGGAAGAATTACTAACCTTGAAAAGCCTGCCACAAGGGGATGAGTCTAGATTGCTGTATTAAAATAATCTAATCTTCTTTCTCAAAATACCCACATTACTCTATTACAAGAGGAAGGAATCTGAGAAAAATGGTACAAGAAAGGGGGAGGAAATTCACATTCAGCTATGTTTATTACGCTCTGTTAGTAAAGTGACAATAAGCCCTGATTTGCCTGGGACAGTTCTTTTTTGTGTCTGCTGTCCCAGTGTAATTATGAATAATAATGTCCCCCTTTGATTTTCAAAAGTGTTATAATTTGGATAATAAATTATATGGTCACCCTGAGTGTTAGGTAGCAAAAACTATGCTCGTGATAGATCTTTAGACTGATAGATAGTATATTCTCCTCTCTATTCCACCCTGCTCTGTTCCTGGAAGGCTGACCTGCATGAACTATATCATTGGTTTCCCTTCTGAGTGAATTTGACCAATCAGAAGCACTAGTAGGAAGTAGAAGGGTGAGTACAAAGTCAAATCAGGGAATTTATTCCCTGGACTTACTCCCCGCTTGGCTGTGGGTTGGCTCCATCCCTCTACCAAAGGCCACAGCTCCAGATGGCCCTTTCTCACAAGCACAGCATTTCTTCCCTTGCTCTTTCAGGCCTAGGCATAGTAAAGGTTACCCACTGTTGCTAGCCCCAGGGGGATTCTTAATACCTTGTAGGTTTCCTCCAACTTTGCCCATACTTTTATAAAATAGTTCCTACCCTCAAATTCTCATTCGAGTGTGCCCTGTGTTTCCTGTGAGAAGCTGACTGATAGAATGTTATTTCACTTCATGTACACAGAAACCGATCTATGTAGTAGAAAACATAGCCATTTTACTAGAGTTAAGACTCAGAGAACTTGCTTTATTTTTTCAGCTAATACACATTAAAATGAGATTCAAATCTGAGTATTGGTGACTCTGACATCTATATGTTATCCCCCTATATCATGTTTAGTCAACTATAGACTCTTCCTATATTAGATAATGAAGGACACAATAAATTCTTTAAAATGCCAATGACATATGAACATGAATTATTCAACACATTTTTTGAGCAAGTGATCACTATGAGTTAAGTAATGTGCTAATTAGGGAAAGAACTAGAAGAGATCAAAACAAAGGCACCTGAAAACATTAAACAAAATCACTTTTAAAATGTGACGATAGAGCAACCAAGGGCATCTTTAGAACACTATGCCTGAAAGAAATAATGCAATTCTACAGTATATATCAATCACATTCTGATTAAATTGAAATCCTGATTGTTAGCTGTGCCTTGACAAAGGAAAACTATCTGCAGTCTTAAAGTAAATTTTCCAATAATACTGTTAGATGACAAGCTGGATAAGAGCAGGACCTATGTTTTCCCATCTGTCACATGGGCTCCCTCCATTGTAGAGAGGACCATCTCCTGTTGAGTACCAAAGCGTTAAAAGTTAAAATATATCCATTTATCCAATTTAAATACAACACACTAAGCTTAATCACTTACTTTCCATCACATCTTTCGCCTCTTGTGCCACTGATCAATGACTTGTGGATTTGAGAAATCTACAGAATGGCTTGGACTACAGAGAGAACATGAAATGTAAGAGCAGAAGCAGCTATCTAAGATGTTGTGGTAACTGAAAAAAATGAAATCAGCAATTCCCAGGATACATACAAGAGTATGTTAAGTAGCACTGCTGTTGTAATTAGCTGCCAAAGAGCAAGTCCTTGATACATGGCGGCCCCACGCACAGCAGAAGGAAATGCTATCCGGTCCTGCGCCATTCCCATGATCAGTTGCAGATATTACCTTGTGATCCACAAGATTTCCACTGGCTGATTTTCAGAAGTAGATTGCCAGGCCTTACTTTCTAGTCTGTCTTAGTCTGAAAGCTCTGCTGAAAGTTGTTCAGCATCATAGCAACACGGAAACCACCACTGACAGACAGCTGGTGGCTACACATTCAGAGCGTTGACCCTGAATGAAACCCGGATCTCCCACATGGAGGATGAGAATTCTACCACTGAACTGACAATGCCCCAGTGTTAAATATTCCAAAACCCCAACACCAAACCCCTTGCCATTGAGTTGATTCCGACTCACAGTGACCCAATAGGACAGAGTAGGAATGCCCCATAGGGTATCCAAGGAGTGCCTGGTGGATTCGAACTCCTGACTTTTCGGTTAACAGCCATAGCTCTTAACCACTATGCCACCAGGGTTACCATGTTAAATATTAGGGAGGAACAAATGCATTCAATAGGTTGAATTAACCATAGTTATGCAAAGGAATTTACAGCATATAACAAGTCAGTTCCATGATTTCATTAGTGTTAACAAAAAATTTATATTTCTGTATATCAAGTTTCTTACTAATGAGTTTTACCCACATTGAGACCATCAGATAACTCAGTCTCCTCTGCATTTCCGTGATACCCTATTATACACAGAGTTCTGCCAAAGTAAGCAGACTCCTGTCCAAGATGTAAGAGAAGCAAGTCGCGGTGTACATCTCACAGTCAATACATTTATACAAGGAACCATGTCAGCTTTCAAACAAGGAATCTTTAAATTTCTTGACATAAAACGATTGACCTAAGATTCACTTAACTCACTTACTTGACATCAAATTAACTATGCATACGTTTGTACCATCTAGGGGATTAAAACAACATGGCCCAAAGGTGCTGGTTCTAGAGATGTAGAGAAACTAAATAATATTTGTGTCAAGTCTGATGAAAAGGTTTTTATTTCCAGAAAAAAATAATTTTCAGAATGTGTCAGCAGAGAGGTAGCTGCATCAATAATAATGATACTAGCTAATATTTACCACGTACCAGCACTTGACCAGATGATATGCATATATTATCATGTTTCTACTCAAAAATGTCAATAAGATTATTATCTCTATTTCACAAATGAGAAAATGGATGGGAAGCATGGTTAATTAACTTGCCCAAGATCACTTGGCTTCTAAGTGGCAGTGCCAATATTGAAACCCATTTCTCTCTGATTCTCTGTCCACGTACTTTAAGGGGAAGAAGTACCCAGAGACATAAATTTGACAGAAAGAGGAACCATCTTTCTTTGGTTAAAAAGAAAGGATAAAATGATGTTTTAATGTAAGATTTTTCCCAACCAAATGCCTGCATGTTGACTTTTCACAAGTGAAATATCAAATAAGGGGAAAAAATAATAACACTAGATTTAAATCTAGTCTTACTCAATATTAAATGACTTGATGAAGACAAGTTTGGAATCCTTTTCTCCCCACTTTTGCACTCCTCTTTCTTGGAGTCCTTTCCCTCCTTGTTTTTCTCTTATCTACACAAACAGCTCGCTCTCATCTCCATTAGCTCACTGGGAAGTGCCACATCCTCTAAAATCCAGGCCTAGTCTTATGATCTTAACACTCCACCCATTATGCCCACCTCATCATCGCTTACCTGCTTGGTATCCCATGCCCTCAGAACCTAAGCAGTGATGAATCACATACCATGAAATCCACCTAAAGGATTAGTAGGGTGAGGAGTAACCATTACCAGTAGCATAGCTTTAAGCCCAAGAGGTTGGCTTTTTTTTTGAGACTGAGAGAACTTTATTCAGCACTTTCCCAACTACATCATTTTTACAGTGATTTATTTTGTCTTAATGCAAAACTTATCTTGCCAAACAGTGCAACACTTTGTTTGATATTTTTTCTTTAAAACAACTTCCTATAGGCAGTAAAATTAGTATGATCTATTTACAATAATGTGTGAGTCTATAAAAGGCAGCATTCTCTGCCACAAATACAATGACGATGTCAATGACAACCGTTCAAATTTTCCATAAAATCAAACTAATGTGAATAAATCTAGATTCAAGTTACATATAGCATCCATGACACAGCATTTTTTAATGTTGCTGTCTTCTCTTCCTTGATTTAACACGATTAACACCAAAGGCAGCTGAAATAATGCCCACTTGTCTCTTTGTCTTTAGCACATTCATGGGGTTAGCCTTCTTTAGTTTTCCCCCTTACTTATCAGAGCAGGCATACAATTCCGATATGCACAATTGCATAGAGAAACTATAATTTTTTCTGTATGCAGATGACCTTCTATCCATCCAGACCTCTCCAATGACCCTAAAAAATAGCCAGTCACTTACCAATATTATTTTCCAAAAAGTCATATCTAATTCTAACAAATACACCTTTTGTTTCTTACATTGTTTGCATGTAATTTGCTTATGCCTAAACAGACTGATTTTAAAGAGTACAAATCTAATTTAAATTTTCCTCAACTACCACAGTGAAGCGATATCGCTGCTTTCTGATTTTTGACAGCAGTACAGAATTTTCATTAGTTGTAAAGAGAAAACATCAAACACTTGAGGAATGGAACATATTCTAAATGCAAACAAGAAGCGGCATGCTTGTAGGTATAAAATATCAGACATATTTGCTAACGTTAAGGTCAAATCTAACAAGGAGCTCAAGAAAAATCCAGTCAAATACTAATAAAAAATGGCCCTTTTTAATTGGGATGGGAAAGGGTAAAGAGCACATTTTTATTCTAAGAAGCCAGGGATGCCTCTCTTTCTCAAACATATGCATTTAGATAATAACTCTTCTGGCTTTGAGTATTATAAACTCTTAAAAGCAAACAAACATAAAGAGGAAACCCATCGAGAGTTATCAGTTGATTAAACTCTTGTGTGAATGACTCTAAAGGAGCGTTACCTAAGAGCAGATGTTAAAGGGAAGAGGCAGACATTGCTCCTGAAAGAGAAGCCAGGGCCACTCATAAGAGAGAAAGGGGAAAAAAAGAGTAGGCTGAAGATCCAGAGGATAAATCTCCCCGATTTCCATTTCTGCCAGAGCCAGCCCCAACTACATCCTAATGCAGTTAGACAAAACAACACAGTAAACTTATGTCTCTCAAAACTCAAATTGATTTCCTGCACTCCAAATCAAATCCACACATTTTCATTAAAAGAAATTGAAACAATAAACATAGCAAATCCATCCCATGGAAGATGTTAAATATTACCAAAGGCACAAAGTTAATAGATTTCAAGGAACAGGCAACACTGTTGCCAGAGGAATACATTAAAAAGCATAGGAGACCCTGGACACTGAAGGAAAATAATTTGGAATTTTCTTCTCCCCATGATGCAAGTGGATTTTAGAATCTAATTAACGATCAGCTCTAGTTTGTTCAATAACGTGAAGCCTCTTTAAACACATACAGTCTCTTCTCCCAGTTATATAGACACTAACGTTTGCTGGGTTGTTATTAAGACAATAATGAAGTTGTGAGCATCTAAGTTCTCTAGTGTTTAGTACCATAAGGCTTGCTTTTTTTCCCCTTTCATTTCAAGCAACAGACTTATCTTCCAATACGTATACCATGTTAAAACATCTGAAGGGATAAGATTAAGAATTAATAAAATCAGAGTTTGGCCTGAGAGAAAACAATCAAGAAAGTAGAAAGACAGAACGTAATCTTTAGCATCCCAGTATCACAAATCAAAGACCAAGTTTCAAAGCCAGGATACCAGTCAAACATCTCTGAGAAATAAGCCCTCCTGTGAGGAAACATACACACACCACCATAGTGATCATGGCTCATGGCAGAGGTACCTGGCAGGCAGAAGTCAGAAATTAACACACCCAGAAATGGCTTCACCTGTAGAATGTTACTTCTGGAAGAGTCAAATCTGTGAGCCATTCACCATCACTCATCCAAACCATCTTTTCAGCTCGTTTCCCAGGGATCCCCTTCACATGTCCAATACATCAAACTAAATTGTTCGTTGTTCTCTAAACATGTAAAAGACATGTTCTTTCAACTCTCTGTGCCTGAAATGCTGTCTTCCACTAATTTTCTACTTCCAAATCCTACCCAATCCTTAGTTTGCCCCATCAGAAGCCATCTCTATAAATCTGAATCACATGAGAAATAAGCTTTCTAGGGTCACTATGAGTCAGAATTGATGGCAACAGGTTTTTTTTCTTTAGTCTGAATTCTTATGGTAGTCATAATTTTCTAACTGGTTGTTTCTAGCTTATATTTCTAGCATTAAATATTTCTTATCATCTCTATTAGTCTCTATATTCCTTGGAGGTAAGATTTTTTCATAGTAAATGGCACAGTGTCTTGAATGTAAATACTTGTTGAATAAATGAATGAATGGCAAGTTAGGACGCTCTGTAAAAGAAGATAGGTCAAGGAGGCAAGAAAAAACAAGTTTTTTTGTTTTCTGTTTCATTTCTTTTCTTTCTTCCTTCCTTCTTTTTCTTTTTAACAAAAGAGCTTTAAGGATTTGGGGATATGAATGGCAAACCCAGAAATGATCTCCCTGGCAGTTGTAGCATGTTACTGGAAGAATGTAAGCTGTACTGATGCATTTTCTGCTAACCACTATAATACTGCAGTCTCCAGAATCCTAAGTCACAATGACGAGTAACATAGACTGTTAGATCTTGGGAAACTTTGAGGGTGTAGCCCTAGCCTCTTCTGGGACACTGAGGACAGAGTGCAGTTCACTCAACTGGTCAGTAGTTGAATGAGGGATGGAACCCAGATCTCCTCAACTGAAATCAAAGACTCTTTTTGCTGGAACATGCTGCTCCTGGTAAATTCATCTTCTCTGATGTCAGAAAATACTCAGCATCACATTCTAATGACTTGAACTATAAAAAAATGTTAATAATGTGTGTGTTCTTTTAAACGGTATATTTTGTGCTACATTTCTGAAGAGGTATCACTCATCCTTTATAAAATGCTACAATGATTTCTTCTGACTGATGGTCAATACTGCTATTTATTCATGCCTAGAGCTTAGTCAGTGGGTACTCATTTCCATTAAGCACTGGGGGTATGAGATTCTGTTTCAGTTTTGTATCTGCATGTTGATCCCACTTATTTCAAGTGGTGATTTTTTTTTCCTGGTGGCATAACACTAGGAGAGGAAAGCTTTGCCTCTTATTTTTATGACCTGTATATAGACCAGGAAATTCTGGTGAAGTGAAAGTATTATTTTGTAAGCATTCCAGAGACTTTGTTAAACATTAAATACAATAATTTAATCACTGTGTTAGTACTGTGAAGAATTTCCAGCGGAGTCTTCTCCCATCCCAGTTGTATATCAGAATCTTTTAGGATTCTTTTTAAAAACATACATTCCAGGTCCCAATCCAAGACCTATGAAGTCAGAATGCACCTTCTAACCACTACCTTGGCAATCTGATCCCCAGTAGCTTCTGAGGCATAGTTAGGTTTCGTAACCTCTACTCCAGAGGCCCAGCACTACTTTCAGAAATGGAATTCTCTTCCTACCTGTGCATGCTCACTCGAATTCTGCTCCTATCTCACTGGCTACCCTGTGTGGGAGCTCCGCATTCTCACATCCCCACCCAACCTGTCCCAGGGGACTTTTAATGTGCTGTATAATGGGGCAGTTCTACTTTGTCATATGATGTCTCTATGAGTCAAAATCAACTTGATGGCACTCAACAAGAACAACAATGTTTGGTTTAGACCTTGGACTCTGATCTACGCCTTGCCAAAGGACCCTGAATAACCACACTCCATCTTCATTGCTTTCAATGAGGCAGGCTCACCCAAGCATACCACTGAAAGTGATCAACTGCCTCTACAGCCAGGACTCACCCAGACGGCCCTTCCACTGGCCTGCTCACCCATTACTTTCTGACTTGTTCTTCTCCTGCCTGCCTCCTCTGTCTCTTGATATCTGCCACAGAATTTCCTCCTGGTTTTAGATTTTATCTGTCCTCTCAACTCCCAGATTTCTAGAAAAGAGGCACAGTGTCTACCTGTCTCACTGCAATGAGCAAGGGTACATGTCAGCTGGATTAGCTCCTACAGCCTCCCAGTATTAGACGAGACTGGGCAAAATGGCTTGTGTGGGCCAAACAGGTCAATGCCTTCAAATGGTCTAGAATCTATCTGACACAATAATGATGTCTCCCAAGGAGAACTACCTCCGGGTGGTAACAATCACAAAATTTTTTGTGTGGTATCATAATCAAGATTACATTTTCTTCACACATTTTATATAATGAAATCAAAATCCTTAGACAAAACTACCAACACTGAAAAGATGTGCCACCTAATGTAATTACCCTCTACATGCACAAATCCCTCTCTGAAGTCTTGTGACCTAACTGGTCATGGAGACGCATGGCCTGCTGACACAGCACAGGTCAGGACAGTGGCACTATCCCACCTATTGGGTTTTCCCCACTCTCAGTAGTTTGATTATATTAAAATATATGTCATACTAAATATAAGGTCCTTTTGGTCTCTGGGAAGTTGAAGAAATCCACATTACTGATAAAATGTCAAAAAAAATCAAAATATCACTTAACTTTTTGAAAAAGGAACATCTAAGTCAATTCTAAGTTGAAATTTGGTATTTCTGCATCATATGTCACCTTGAGCAGAAAATAAGCACTTATTCATGAAAAGTGATGTGATATAGTGGAAAGATCTCAGACCTAGAAGTAAAAGGGCTGGACTATTATTATTATTATAGCTCTGGCACTAAATTACATAGAAAAACCACTTAATTCTCCCATGAATACCTACATATCTAACTATATAATATACAGAATTGGGTGGGGCAGCAAAATCTATGACAGGCACTGTACTGAATATTAGTACCAGCTCTACTACTGACCAGCTTTGTAACTTCAAACAACACACTTTACCTCTCTGAACCTCACTTTATCTGTAAAATAAGGGGTTGAACTAGATATTACCTAAAGGCTGTCCCAGTTCAAGTATTTGGAAGGTTTCTGATAGCTTCAGATCACGATGGTACTTTCCAGCACTAACATTCTGTTAATAGAAATTTCTCTCATGGATTAGGCGAGAGCTGTTTTAGCACTTCTATGCTTATGAAAGATGCTGATAGCAGGTATTTTCTATTGAAGCTACCTCATTAGCAGTGGCAGCTCCAGGTGTTATCAATAACTCTTACAGTGATCCCTTGTATTATGTGAATTCCCTCCTTTGATTATTTCATGATAATTCTACAATTTTCTTCAATCATACTAAGTCTCTTCTAAGTCCCTTGACAAGGTACTTCATTTTTTGAAACATACCTACACCATCTTCCTACTCCCATCAGGAACATACTTTCGTTTTTATATGCTTTCCCATCATCAAACAAGTTTGAAACAAACATCTGTGTATACTACACAGCATTTGCTCTTGAATCCTTTGGGAAATAATCTATAAAACATGAGATTTGTTTTGCTCAGTGCAATCTGAAGTCCTAGATTACGTGGTTTTGGAGAACAGATTCCATATCTGTTTAACTTTAGCTGTGTTTGACCTTTCATCTGACCTCATACAGTCCATGTATTTTCCATACTCTATACTTTTCTGCATAAGCTATTCCCTTTCATCTTTTCACAGCCCGGTACACCCTTATCATGTTTAATGCATCTCTGTATCCCCAGTACCTGTCATAGTATCTCATGCATCACACGTGCTCAATAAATGTTTAAAATGAGTTTAACTTCCTTTGTATACTTATAAAACCCTTTGCCATCAAGTCAATTCCAACTCATTGTAGGACAGAGTAGAACTGCCCTGTAGGTTTCAAGGCTGTAATCTTTATGGAAGCAGACTGCCACATCTTTCTCCCATGGAGCAGCTAGTGAAGTAAGCAACCAAGCCCTTAACGATTGTGCCACCAGGGCTTCTTGTATAGTCATAAACATAAGCAAACCCACAAATCATACTGGATAAAAGGTTTTTAATGCTGGTGATAGTGTCCATACCATGAATGAATACAATCCTATGGCTGAGAAATTATAGATCTGATTATAACTTGAGTGTCCCTTCATTCTCATTTTTCTCTATTCAATTAAACATATTAAAATGTTAGGATAAAATTCTAGCCAATATATGAGATACACAAATAAATAAGATGCTGGTTCTGTGTTCATAAGTATCGCCATTATCCAAGTACTTTGAGAATATGCTTACCTAGTTCATAAAGTCACAGCTTTTACTAAATTACATTTGAATGTGTTCTTTAAACAAATATTTCTTAAAGTGTTAGAGTCACAGAGATATGGGTGAGCTGAGTAAAGCAAAGATAACAATTCTAGAAAGGTGAACCTAAATGAATGGAGGAGAGGTCTGTGAGGGTCAAACAGATGTAACACTAGGGCTCCAAGTAACTTTGCTGTAGGAGCACTCTAAATGAACAGAATGACAACAACAAAAAGAGGAAACTATTTCTTTGCTCAGAGGAGAGAGGTGAACATTGGAAGCCTGCCACTATGTGACTACTGGTAAAATGAGCGGCTCAGGTGCAGACCACAAACCTGGAGGCAGTGATAACAGCCTGGAGTTTCAAATGGCAGAAGCAGCAATCAGTACACAGTGACCCATTCCTCCGCAGTAGGCTCTGTGAGACCTGCAGGAGTCTGTGACTTAGCTGAGAGCAGTGAGGTTGAGAGCAATCATAAACGTTGGAGATCCAAGGGAGATCTGTGTCCCTGAATACTAGCAGTGCTGCTAATTGGTGCAAGCAGCTTAATGCAGACTGCAATGAGCAACAACCAGAAGAAGTTAGGATGAAGCTGGAGAAAAAACACACAGGAGATGTAAAAAGACTATATGTGAGAAACTCCCACAGGATCCTAGAGATATTCTGGAATTGGGTAGGGTGCCTCAGAGAGGCCACCACCCATCTATCTGTTTGTCATACTCTGGCAGCTCCTGTGTTGCTGTGATGCTGGAAGCTATGCTACTCGTATTTCAAATACCAGCAGGATCACCCATGGTGGACAGGTTTCAGCGGAGCCTGCAGACTAAAACAGACTAGGAAGAAAGGCTGGTGATCTACTTCTGAAAATTAGGCAATGAAAACCCTATGGATCACAACAGAACATTGTCTGATTCGCTTACTTTGGACACATCATCAAGAGGGATCAATCGCTAGAGGAGGACATCATGTTTGGTGACGTAGAGGGCCAGATTGGGAAACGAAGACCCTAGGTGAGATGTATTGGCGCAATATCCTCAACGATGGACTTCAACATGCCGCAAGCAAGAGGATGAGGCAGGACTAGCCAATATTTCATTCTGTTGTATATAAGATGGTTATGAGTCTGAGGTGACAAAACAGCAGCTATTTACTTCAGACAGGCAAAAGAGCAAAGTCCAAGGTCCAAGCAGAATATAGGAAAAGGAAGAATTTCTCTACTCAGAGGAGAGATGTGAACTAATGCATGGCAATTACACCAAGCACCTATTGATGAGATTTACTGACCTTCTGGCTAACTGCCAGCATAACCTTCATCTGTGTCTTCTGAGTCCAACAGATTCTTATGCTACGAAACAATAGTACAAGCTATCTAAGAAACTTAGGAAAGTATTATTTTAGAGAGCGCTTGAAACAAGGATGAACCTCTTCTTCCTCTTGAACAGATTATCTCAAAAGTTTCCTCCAGCTCCATCCCTCTTTAATATTTCATTCTCTCTAATTTTTCTTTTTTCATTAGTACCATATAAGATTGAAATGCTTATATTTTCTTTTTTTTAATTTTTTTTATTGTACTTTAGGTGAAGGTTGACAGAACAAATACTTTCTCATTAAACAGTCAATACACATATTGTTTTATGACATTGCTTAACAACCCCACAACATGTCGACACTCTCCCTTCTCGAACTTGGAGGAACTTTTTTTGGTGAAAAAAATGCATAGCCAAAGATACACTGTTTCAAAAATTTCTACATGTACCATTCAGTGATATCGATCATGTTCTTCCAGTTGTGCTGCTATTCTCACTATCCTTTTCCAAATTATTCCATCACCGTTATCTTCAACTCACTGTCCCTGAGGCTTCCCATCAAACATTTTGAGTTGTTTTTGTCAATTTGATCTCACATAGATAGTTCTTTTTTTTTTTTTTGTACTTTAGATGAAGGTTTACAGAACAAAATAGTTTCTCGTTGAACAGTTAGTACACATATTGCCCTATGACAATGGTTAACAACCTCACAACATGTCAACACTGTCCTTACTCAAACTTGGGTTCCCTATCGCCAGCGTTCCTGTCCCCTCCTGCCTTCTAGTCCTTGTCCCTGGACTGCTGTGCCTTATTAGTGCCGTTTTGTTTTATGGGGCTGACCAATCCCCAGCTGAACGGTGAACTTCGGGAGTGACTTCACCACTGAGCTAAAAGGGTGTCCGGGGCCATACTCTCGGGGTTTCTCCAGTCTCTGTCAGACCAGTAAATCTGGTCTTTTTCTGTGTTAGAATTTTGTTCTACATCCTTCTCCAGCTCTGTCCAGAACCCTCTGTTGTGATCCTGGTCAGAGCACTCATTGGTGTAGCCGGGCACCATCTAGCTGTACTGGACTCAGTCTGGTGGAGGCCTTGGTAGCTGTGGTCTATTAGTCCTTTGGACTAAACTTTTCCTTGTATCCGCTTGTCTTCATTCTCTCTTGCTCCCGAAGGGCTGAGACTAGTGGAGTATCTTAGATGGCCGCTCACAGGCTTTTAAGACCCCAGACACTACTCACCAAGGTAGAATGTAGAGCATTGTCTTTATAAACTGTGTCATGCCAATTGAGCTAGATGTTCCCTGAGACCAGGGTCCCCCCAACCCTCTACCCAACAATTCAGTCCCTCAGGGAGTTTGCATGCGTCTATGGAGATTCTATGACCTTTCCTTGTACAAGTTGTGCTGGCTTTCCCCGTATTGTGTACTGTCTTAACCTTAATCAAAGTTATCTATTGTCTATTTAGTATTTGCCCCCTACCCCTCCCATCCCTCGTAACCAACGAAGATTGCTTCTTTTTGTGTGTAAACTTTTTCATGAGTTTTTACAGTAGAGATCTCATACAGTATTTGTCCTTTTGTGATTGACTTATTTCACTCAGCATAATGTCCTCCAGTTTCATCCATGTTATGAGATGCTTAACAGCTTCATCATTGTTCTTTATTGTTGCATAATACTCCATGTGTATGTACCATAGTTTGTTTATTCATTCATCTGTTGATGGGCATCTAGGTTGTTTACATCTTTTTCCTATTGTGAACAGTGCTGCGATGAATATGGGTGTGCACATGTCTATTCATGTGATGCCTTTTATTCCTCTAGGATATACTACTAGGAGTGGGATTGCTGGATCACATGGTATTTCTACTTCTAGCTTTCTCAGGAAGTGCCATATCATTTTCCAAAACGGTGGTATCATTATGCATTCCCACCAGCAGTGCATAAGAGTTCCGATCTCTCTGCAGCCCCTCCAACTCCAGTGTTTTTGATTTGTGCCAGTAATGCCGGGGTGAGATGGTATCTCATTGTGGTTTTAATTTGCATTTCTCTAATGGCTAGTGATAGTGAGCATTTCCTCATGTGTCTGTTGGTCACTTGAATGTCTTCTTTGGTGAAGTGTCACTTCATTTCCTTAGCCCATTCTTTAATTGGATCACTTTTCTTTTTGTTGTAGAGGTTTTTGGATTTTCTTGTAGATTATAGAGATTAGACCTTTGTGTGACTTGTAACATCCAAAAATTTTTTCCCAGTCTGTAGGTTTTCTTTTTACTCTTTTGGTGAAGTCTTTTGAAGAGCATAGATGTTTGATTTTTAGAAGATCCCAGTTATCTAGCTTATCTTCTGGAGAGTGTGTGTTGTTGGTAATGGTTAGTATCCTGTTAATGCCATGCATTAGGGCCTCTAGTGTTGATCCTATTTTTTCTTCTATGAACTTTATAGTTTTTGGCTTTATATTTAGGTCTTTGATCCATTTTGAATTAGTTTTTGTATATAGTGTGAGGTATGGGTCCTGTTTCATTTTTTTTGCAGATGGACATCCAGTTTTGCCAGCACCGTTTGTTAAAAAGACAGCCTTTTCCCCATTTGATGGACTTTGGGCCCTTGTCAAAGATCAGGTGACTGTAGGTGGATAGATTTACATCTGGATTCTCAATTCTGTTCAGTTGGTCAATGTATCTGTCATTGTACCAGTACCAGCCTGTTTTAACTACCGTAGCTGTATAGTGGTTCTGAGGTGAGGTAGTATGAGTCCTCCTACTTTGTTCTTCTTCTTCAATAGTGCTTTACTTATTTGGGGTTTCTTCCCTTTCTATATAAAGGCAATGATTAGTGTTTCCATCTCTTTAAAGAATGTTGTTGGTATTTGGATCAGGATTTCATTGTATTTTAAATTGTTTGGGTAGAATTGTCATTATCACTATATTGAGTCTACCTATCCATGAGCATGGTATGTTTTTCCATTTATGTAGTTCCCTCTGGGTTTCTTGCAGTAGTGTTTTGTAGTTTTCTTTGTATAGGTCTTTTACATCCCTGGTTAGATTTGTTCCTAAGTATTTTATTTTTCTAGTGGTTATTATAAATGATATTGTTTTCCTGATTTCTTTTTCATCTTTCTCTTTATTGATGTATAGGAATCCAACTAATTTTTGTATGTTTATCTTGTATCCTGCTCCTCTGCTGAATCTTTCTATTAGTTCCAGTAGTTTTCTCATGCAGTCTTTAGGGTTTTCTATGTATAGTATCATATCATGCACAAACAGGGACAGTTTAACTTCTTCATTACCAATTTGGATGCCCTTTATTTCTTTCTCTTGCCTTATTGCTCTAGCTAGTACTTCTAGCACAATGTTAAATAAGAGTGGTGATAAAAGGCATCCTTGTCTTGTTCCTGTTCTCAAGGGGAATGTTTTCAGCCTCTCTAAGAATGATGTTGGCTGTTGGTTTTGCATAGATGCCCTTTATTATGCTGAGAATTTTCCCTTCTATACCTATTTCATTGAGAGTTTTTATCAGGAATGGGTGTTGGACTTTGTCAAATGCCTTTTCTGTGTCAATTGAGATGATCATGTGATTCTTTTCTTTCCTTTTATTTATGTGGTGGATTACGTTGATTGATTTTCTAATGTTGAACCATCCTTGCATACCTGGTATGAAGCCTACTTGGTTGTCGTGTATTATTTTTTTGATATGATACTGAATTGTACTGGCTAGAATTTTGTTGAGAATTTTTGCATCTATATTCATGAGAGACACTGGCCTGTAATTTTCTTTTTTGTGGTGTCTTTGCCTGGTTTTGGTATCAGGGTTATGCTAGCTTCATAGAATGAATTCAGAAGTGTTGCTTCCTTTTCTATGTTCTGAAATAGTTTGAGTACTACTGGTACAAGCTCTTCTCTGAATGTTTGGTAGAATTCTCCAGTGAAGCCACCTGGGCCAGGGCTTTTTTTGGTTGGGAGTTTTTTTTTTATTACCTTTTTAATCTCTTCACTTGTTATTGGTCTGTTCAGATTTTCAACATCACTTCATGATATTTTGGGTAGCTTGTGTGTTTCCAGAAATTTGTGCATTTCTTGTAGGTTTTCAAATTTGTTGGAGTATAGTTTTTCATAATACTCTGTTATGATCTTTTTTATTTCAGTAGGGTCTGTCATAATGTCCCCCATTTCATTTCTTTTCTGGGTTATTTGCATCTTTTCCTTTTTCTCTTTTGTCAGTCTGGCCACTGGTTTGTCGGTTTTGTTGATCCCTTCAAAGAACCAATTTTTGGTTTTGTTGATTCTTTTTATTGTTTTTCTATTCTCTATCTCATTTGTTTCTGCTCTGGTATTTATTATTTCCTTCCTTCTGGTGGCTGTGGGCTTCTTTTGCTGTTCTGTTTCTATCTGTTCAAGTCGCGTAGTTAACGTTTTGATTTTGTCCATTTCTTCTTTTTTGATGTGTGCATCTATTGCTATAAATTGTTCTCTGAGGACTGCCTTTGCTGTGTCCCAAAGGTTTTTGTATGATGTGTTTTCATGCTCATTTGATTAGAGGAATTTTTTTATTCCTTCTCTGATTTCTTCTATTATCCACTGGTTTGTAAGCAGGGTGCTATTCAGTTTCCATGTAATTGATTTTTTTCCTTGCTCTTTCTGTTGTTAATTTCTACCTTGATGGCACTGTGGTCAGAGATACTTTGTATTATCTCAACATTTTGGATCTCGTTGAGGATTGCTCTGTGGCCTAAGTTGTGGTGTATTCTGGAGAACGTTCTATGTGCATTTGTGCCCTTTGATCTTCTGTATCTTTGTTGAGTTCCTTTTTAGATGTTCTATCCTTTACTGAGAGTGGTGTGTTGAAATCTCCTACTATTATTGTGGAACTGTCAGTTTCTCTTTTCATTGCTGTTAGAGTATGTTTTATGTATTTAGGAGAACTGTCATTGGTTGTGTAGATGTTTATTATGCTTATGACTTCATGATGGATCATCCCCTTAATCATTATATAGTGTCCTTCTTGGCCTTTTATGGTGCATCTTGTTTTAAAGTCTAATTTATCTGAGATTAGTATCGCCACTCCTGCTCTTTTTTGGTAGTTTTTTGCTTTATATATTTTTTCCAATCTTTGATTTTTAGCAAATTTACATCTTTGTTTCTAAGGTGTGTCTCTTGTAGACAGCATATTGATGGATACTGTTTTTTTTTAATCCATTCTGTCACTCTCCATCTCTTTATGGGCTCATTTAGGCCATTTACATTCAGTGTAATTATTGGTAGGTGTGAGTTTATTGCTGTCAATTTGTGGTGCTTTTTTTGTGGTGCTTAAGTTTTCTTTGTTCTTCTTAGTTTCTTGTGCTGAATACCTTTTGTTTGTGGACATTTTTTCATTTCTTTTGTTTTTGTAGGTTTTGTTTTTACTGAGACTTTATGTTTTTCCTCTTTATTTTGATGAGTAGGTTTGTTAACTTTCTTTATGGTTACTGTAAAATTTACCCTTATCTTTCTAAGTTTGAAGCAATCTATTATTACTTGGTATCACCTTGCCTTCCTCTCCATTAGAAGGTTCTATACCTACACCGTTTATTCCCTCTTTTATTGTTCTGATGTTGTTGTCATTTACAGATTGACTGCTCTGATTCCCTGTTGTATTTCTTTTGGTTTTTGATAGTTCTTGAGAGTTCATTCCCTAGGTTGGTATCTGGCTAGCACAGTCCTTTGTCCTAGAGTCAACCTGTGGACTGATGTTGTTTGTCCTCAGATTGAATGACTCCGTTTAATAATCTTGCAAGTGTGGTTTGATTTTTACATATTCCCTTAATTTCTGTTTATCTGGAAATTTCCTAATTTCACCATCATATTTGAACGAGAGTTTTGAAGGATATATTATTCCTGGCTGGCAATTTTTTTCTTTCAAGGTTTTATATATGTTATCCCATTGCCTTCTTGCCTGCATGGTTTCTGCAGAATAAACTGAGCTTAACCTTATTGTTTTTTCTTTTGTATGTGACTTTTTGTTTTTCTCAAGCTGCTCTCAGGAGTCTTTGTTTGTCTTTGGTTTTGGTGAGGGTGATTATGATATGCTTTGGTGATTTTCTTTTGGGGTCTATCCTATATGGGGTTCGTTGTGTTTCTTGGATGGCCAGCTTTTCGTCTTATATTGGGGAAGTTTTCTGTCAGAAGTTGTTCAATGATCCTTTCTGTGTTTTCTGTTTTCTCCCCCGATCTGGAATTCCGATCACTGGGAATTTTTGCTTTTGATTGTATCCCACACAATTCTCAGTGTCTCTTTATTTTTCTTCTTTCTTTTTTCTTATTTTTCCTCAGACAGAGTTGTATCCAAGTGTTTGTCTTCAATTTCACTGATCCTGTCTTTCACCATTTCAAACCTGCTCCTGAGCCCTTCTGTGACACTGTCCATTTCTGAAATCTTGTTGTCTACTTTTTGAATTTCTAATTGTTGTTTTTGCATGATTTTTAGTTGTGAATTTATTTTGGCATTTTGTTCCTGCATTACTTTCCTGAATTCTTCCATTTTTTTGTCTGTATTTTCCATGAATTTGTCTGCCTTTTCCATGAATTTGTCTATTTTTTCTTCATTTTTGTCTGCTTTTTGCTTCAACTCTTGGATAGCTCTGAATATTAGAGATTTGAATTCCCTATCAGGTAGTTCTAGTGCCTTTTGTTCTACTGGAAAGTCACCTGGTATTCTATTTTGGATGCCTACTGGAACCATCCTGTCTTGTTTTTGTAAATGTTTTGATATTGTTTCCTGTCTTTGGAGCATTTGGTAGTTATTTTTCTCATTTATTAATTGTAGATTTGTTTGTTTCTTCCTGCTTTTTTTGTTTTGTTTGGCTATGTCTAAGCAGGCGGCTCTGTGTTCCTTGTTGTTTGCTCATCTGTAGGCACGATACTTTTCATTTTCTTCTCCAATTGGCAGTGTCAGTCGCTCAGATATGGTACAGCAGGGAAGGTCTAGCTGAAGAGGAGCTGCTGAGATAGGTTGTTTTCGGCACTTACTACAGCCACCAGGGTGGGCCGGTAATCAGTGCAGGACAGATTCCGGTAGGCCATGCCTGGGCTTCTTGGTGGTATGATGTTCAGTGCACGGTGCAGGTAGGCAGGATGGAGGGGGTAGATTGTGATGTGTGGAGCTAAGATGGGTATGGGAGAGAGGAGAGAGGAACAGCAGCCAAAAACATACAAACAAAAAAGAGTGCTAGGCGAGCTTGCCATAGGAGTGGAGAGATAAGAGACTATGAAATGGAGAAAAACTTAAAGGTGAAGAAGAAAAAAAAGAAAAGAAAAGAAATGAATAAATAAAAATTAGGAAGAAAAAAGTAAAGCAAAGCTCCCAGGGATCCCACAAGTGCAGCTGTGAGGGATGGGGAAGTTGCTCCCTGGCCATGAAGTACAGCCTGCCTAGAAGGGGTAGTGGTGTCACTCAGTGCCAGGTATTTATGGTACAGGAAGAGAAGGAAAGTATAGAGAGGCAAGAAACTGAGTAATGAAGAAAGACAAAAAAGGGAAAATAGGGAAAAGAAAACAAAACAAACACTTTAAAAAAAAGAAAAACCACTGAAAAACAGAAAAACAAGAAAAAAGAAATGTCCTCAGGGATCTCTCTGCACTTCTGTGCAAACTTAGGTGGTAGGTTCAAAGCCACGCAGTAACTGTTTGGCTAGATTGGGTTCCCAATTCCAGAAAAGAAAAAGAAAACAAACAATCAATTCAAAACAAACAAAAAAGGCCCTGGGATCCCACCAGCGTGTCCAGGAAGCAGTCTCACATCAGCCTTTCAGGAAGAAGCAAAGATGGCACAAGGAGCCAGATATTTGAGAGAAAGGAGAGGGAGGTGGTGAGAGGTAAGGAAGAAATCTAAACAAGCAGAAAAAAGCAACACCAGCAGCCAACAAATGGCACTTAGGGAGCCAGCCAGAGTGGGCAGGTGGAATCCAAGCAACACCGGGGTGAAGCTTGTGCTTCCCGGCCAAAAGACTGCAGCTGCAGGAAGCAGAGGAGGCTGAGTGGGGGTGAAGAAGGGTAGGGGGTGGGAAAGTGTATATCACTGGTTACCGGTTGTTCTGTCTCCTGCTGGAAGTTCCATGAAGCTGCTTTCTCGTACCCCCTGTTCACTGGTCTCTGATAGGAGTCCAAGATGGCAGGTCCGTGCTGTGTTAGCTGATAGGGGACTTCTGTATGTATCTCTCCTCGTGTCTGTTCTCTGTCAGTTTCTTATTCAATTCGGTGCTTGGCTGAGTTCTTTATCTCTTCATTTGATGCTTAGGGTTTCAGGATTACCATTTTCTCTGTTTGGAGTAGTTTTTCGGATGTTTCCTGTGGAGGGACGGCATGTTGCTTCTGCCTATAGTGCCATGTTGCCCGGAGGAAAATGCTTATATTTTCTGATGCTAAGAATTATTTTTTATAACCTAATATAATCCATGTCTATTATGCATTAATTCTTTGGGCAAATATTTGGTAGTATAATCTAATCACTTTGAATTAAGTTGAATGCTTAATTATGTTTAATACACTGAATTAAGTGCAGATTTAAAAAATTCATTTGACAGATTTAAAATAAATATTTATTAATTTATAGCCTGGAAAATGTATCCTTTTATTATCAGTACATTATCTTGTTCCTAGCTAATTTATTTTTAGTTTTCTTACTCTATGTTAAATATATTATTCTTTTCAATACAGGATCCTGTTTGTTGGAATTCCAGGATAGGGAGATAGGTGTGTCTCCTCCTTTTCCATTTCATAATTAAGGGATGGACTCCATATGGCCTGGAGATTTTGTCAGACTTCACATTCTAATACCTTGATCATCTGCTTTTGTGCTATCATAGTTCTTCTTTCTCTCTCTGGGGAAATTCGTGTCTGTTGCTGGCATCTGTCCCCCATTTTTCCCTGTAAATGTTTTAGCAAATAATTCATTTACTGTCTACTCTTCCTATTAACAAACTAGCACTTTCTCTTTGGTCTGTCATTTCTTAAATGTACTTCTAAATATCTTCCCATTAAAAATCTATAAAGTTTCTGTATTCACACTCGGATAACTTTCTACTTAAATGGAAGCCAACCAACACATTTGCTGTCTAAAGAGTCAAGGAGCCTAGTATAAATGTACTTCAGGAAATTTTTTTTTAATTTTTTTTTCTCCGAATTCTGTCCATTATCAAACTGGCTTAAATACAGCATGGGGAATTTCTATAAAAATTGTCCTTCACAATTGTTCTCCTAGTTTTCTTAGGTCTCAACACCACATTAGGAAGAAATAAAGTACACCCCTAAACTAACTTCCCTCTCTGTTGGCAAGACAACTCTGATACATCTGACAAGACATACAGATGGCTACACTCTGCCTTTACCACTCTTTCAGTGACTACCAGTTAAATGAGGCTCTTGAAATAAACAAAATATATAGACCAGATATTTGTTAAATAACATAAGTTCATGCCAGAGTTAGCTTTTCTGCATTGACCTATCTATTTTTGAGTGATAAGCAAACTTTTATTGGTTTAGAAATCTTTGTTCCCCCTTAGTCACTTTTGTTGTCTTTTTCCAGTTCTTGATAAATCATGAGATTTGAAACAAACAGAGTTTAAAACTCCAGTTCTTAATTAATATATTTTCTCTCTGGCCTTTAAGTCCCACATCATGAAGAGTCACTTCTTTTCTTTTCTAGAAATATAGATCTATACTCCGAATTTTCTCTAAGTATCTATGAATTTCCTTGTACTTAAACTTTGCTAAGCAAAGAGACATTTTAAGGAACTGTATTCCAGTAATATACAAACAAAAAGATCTTCTTATCCAAAAGGTCCTTTCTAACTTTTTTTCCCTGAGCTAAAATAAAAACCACAAGTGTATAGGTAAAGAATGATTTGCGGGTCTGAGGTGAATCATTATGCAAACGACTTTTAGCCTATTGCTACCTGCCTCAGTTCACACAACCCAAGCAAGGTACAGAGCCCAGGATTGTACTCTTGGCTTTAACAGCCTATTTTACACAAAACAGAAAGAATGCTCTTAAGACGGCTCCATTATTGCACACAATGAACACTTAGGATAACAAGTGTTTTGAGAATACGCCGTGCGGTAGAGTCGATTCCAACTCATAGTGACCCTACAGGACTGAGTAGAACTGCCCTATAGGGTTTCCAAGGAGTAGCTAGTGGATTGGAACTGCTGACCTTTTGGTTACAAGCCGAACACTTAACCACTGGTGCCACCAGGGCTCTGTTTTGAGAATAGGGAATCTTAATCTTTTTGGGGTATTCAATTCATAATACTCCTTGTCAAGGTATGTATGTAAAATATAAAAGCAACTGCTTTGAAATATTAATACCCAATAAAACTTTGCACATTTTTAAACTAACCCATCTGTGGTACTGACCATAGTTAAATTGTTTAGAAAAACACCTAAGACTGTGCCTGCAATTCCAGAGCCCAGCACTACAGCTTCATGAGTTTACATAGCCAAGCATCATAAACACTTTAGATTATTAGGATAATTAACTGGAGTCAAGGATGGGAAGCAATGAGTGGAGAGAGAGAGAAGACTAGAGGGAAATATGTATCCTTTACTAGAGTTGAATTTACTAGTTTATCAGAAGCCATTTGATTGTTTTAAATAGGCTTTTAATACTTGAAAGCGACCATGCTTGTGTATGCGAGGCAGCCATATTTCTGTATACATTACCCTTTTGGAAGAATATGCCATTACCCTCACCATAAACCAAAAACCAAACCAGTTGTCCTCAAGTCAATTCCAATTCAAGTGTCAGGGTAGAATTGTGCTTCATAGAGTTTTCAATGGCTGTGATCTTTTAGAAGAGATCACTGGGACTTTCTTCAGAGGCACCTCTGGGTAGATTTGAACAACCAACCCTTCAATTAGTAGCCCAGTGCCTAACCATTTGTGCCATCCAGGGACTTCTGGATAATCCATTCTCATTCTTTAAAATGCACCACAGATGTTACATCACCCCACCTGTCCTAGGTGTTCCCCTAGCGTCTTGTACTCACCATATTGTACTGAAGTTGCCATTAACTCTGCAGTGGTCAGTGAGCAACCTGGAAGCTGAGGTCGTGTCCTCTATTTCTATAAAACAGTGCTTGACACAGTTCCTGGCACACTGTAGATGCTCAATAACTGATTATTGAATGAGTAAATGGTTCATACACTTTAGAAAAGGAGCAAGAATGCAAAATTATAATCAGAAAAAGATACGCAGTGCACTGTATATCAATTCTTTTCTCTAAATAAGGGAGTTAATAGAATCAATATTTACTAAATACATATTGTGTGCCTGAAATTCGCATATGTTATTTTAGGCATTTTGAAGTAGGCATTCTTAGTCCCAAGGAGCCCTGGTGGCACAATGGTTAAGCGCTCAGCAGCTAACCGAAAGGCCACAGTTCGAACCCACCATCCACTCTGAGGGAGAAAGACATGGTGATCTGCTCCCTTAAAGACTATAACCTTTGGTGACGGGTAAGACAGTACACAATACTGGGGAAGCCGGCACAACTTGTACAAGGAAAGGTCATGGAAGCTCCATAGATGCATCCAAACTCCCTGAGGGACTGAATTGCTGGGCGGAGGGCTGTGGGGACCATGGTCTCAGGGGACATCTAGCTCAACTGGCATAACACAGTTTATAAAGACAATGTTCTACATTCTACCTTGGTGAGTAGCGTCTGGGGTCTTAAAAGCCTGTGAGCAGCCATCTAAGATACTCCACTGGTCTCACCCCTTCAGGAGCAACAGAGAATGAAGAGAACAGGATACAAGGAAAAGATGAGTCCAAAAGACTAATGGACCACAGCTACCAAGGCCTCCACCAGACTGAGTCCAGTACAGCTAGATGGTGCCCAGCTACACCACTGACTGCTCTGACCGGCATCACAACAGAGGGTCCTGGACAGAGCTGGAGAAGGATGTAGAACAAAATTCTAACACAAAAAAAGAGACCAGATTTACTGGCCTGACAGAGACTGGAGAAACCCCTGGAGTATGGCCCCCGGGCACCCTTTGAGCCTAGTGGTGAAGTCACCCCTGAGGTTCATTATTCAGCCGGGAATTAGACAGCCCCATAAAACAAAACGGGATTAATGAGGCACGGCAGTCCAGGGACAAGGACTAGAAGGCAGGAGGGGATGGAAAAGCTGGTGATAAGGAACCCAAGGTTGAGAAAGGACAGTGTTGACATGTCGTGGGGTTGTTAATCATTGTCACAAGGCAATAAGTGTACTCACTGTTCAATGAGAAACTATTTTTTTCTGTAAACCTTCATCTAAAGTACAAAAAAAAAAAAAGAATTTTCTATGTGAGATCAAATTGACAACAGCAACTCAAAAAGTTTGATGTGAAGCCTAGGGGACAGTGAGTTGGAGATAATGGTGATGGAATAATTTGGAAAAGGATAGTGAGAACAGCAGCACAACTAGAAGAATGTAATCACTGTCACTGAATTATACATGTAGAAATTTTTGAAATGGTGTATCTTTAGCTATGTATATTTTCACCAAAAAAAAAAAAACGGTCTTCCAAGGTTGAGAAGGGAGAATGTTGACATGTCATGGGGTTGTTAACTAATGTCATAAAACAATATGTGTACTGACTGTTTAATGAGAAACTATTTGTTCTGTAAACCTTCATCCAAAGTAAATTAAAAAAAAAACAAAACAAAACCCGTTGCCAAAAATAAAAAAAAGAGTATAACCTAGGTAACCCTACAGTGCAATTCTGCTCTGTCCTATAGGGTCACTATGAGTTGGAATTGACAACACACACCACCATTCTTAGTCGCATTTTAAAGACAAAGCAACTAAGGCACAAAAAGCTGATTAACTTATCCAATTTTACAGGAAATAAGTGGAAGAGCTGGAATTTGAATCTAGGTTCTCTGACTCCAGAGTTCCTATTCTCTCTCCAATGCACACAAGATCAGGAAGATTTAGCCTACTCTAGCTTTGTTCTATTTTGGAACTTACCCATGCATACCCAGTCCAAAAAATCCTGTGAGCCCTGGTAGGAAAAAGTTACAGCGGCTCTGTCACTAATTTGGCTTAGAAAAGTTCCATAGATAATATTTCATCCTGAGCTGCCTACACTGGTAGGGACTGGGTTATAAGATACCCCTTGAAATATTGGCCTCGGTTTCTAGGTCAGCTGTTCCTGAATGAGCATCCATACCTCATGTGAGTGAGGCATGGAGTCTCATTAGTTGCATCCCTTCTGTGATAGGCCTCCAGAGAGTATGATTTACTCTTTGGTGCATGCTGTTCACTGTCAGCACAGTTCACCCAAAACTGACAAGAACCTGCTTCATTAAGGTAGCTACAATCCCACCCCTCTGTTGCCATCGTCACATTTTTACAGTTTAGTTACTGATCAGCTCCTCCTGTTCTCATCTCTGGCCTTGCGCTCTTGGGAATGGCCAGACCCTTGGATTCCTTTAGCGCTCTAAGTTTACTTCCTTTTCTGCCCCAAGATGTATTTGTTTGCCAAGCCTCAGACCTTCAGCGGCTCTCCATCTGAAAGTACCCTTGTTTCTCAATAGAGACTATTTAAAAGAATGAACTTTCTTTTTAAGTATGATACATTTTCTGAACCTAACAAAATGTAACAAAAGAGTACAGAGTGGCATAGTAGTCATGCTCAGGAGAAATGAATACACTTTGATAGAGACAAAGTGACACAATAAAGAGCCAAGAAGCCGTCCACCTACTCAGTGTGTGACCTAAGCAAGCCAGAGAATCTTTCTGATCTCCAGTTTCCCATATATAGAATATCTGCCTTGCAGAACTGTGGCAAAAATATATTGAATTGTGCGTACGTGTGTGTGTGTGGTTTAAGTAACAGGGATATAGATGACAGTTGTATCTTAAAATAAATGGGTGATTCATTTTTTCACAATGGATTTATGTCTCTTTGAAAAAAATCAATTTTTTTTAATTAGGCACAATCCAAATACTGTATCATATTTGCAAATGCAAACATATGATATAGTCTTACTCTGTTATAAGGAATAGCTTTCAGAACAGTAGCTCTCTTTAACTTCTTTATCAATGAATAAATAAAATACTGATGATATTCACCTTATTTTAGGTTGAAAGAGTGGTCCCTTTTCTAGACTTTAAATATATTCAATGCTTAAACAATGTTGACTATTAAATCATTCTGAGAAGATAATCAAATGTAATTGCTTCCAAGTAGCACCATTTTCTTGTATCAATTATTACTAATGACAATAATACTACAACCAAAAAAAAAAAAAAAAAAAAAAACCATTGCCATCGAGTCAATTCCGACTCATAGGGACCCTATAGGACAGAGTAGAACTGCCCCATAGGCTTTCCAAGGCTGTAATCTTTATGGAAGCAGACTACCACAGCTTTCTCCTTTGCAGCGGCTGATGGGTTCGAACCGTTGACCTTTTGGTTAGCAGCCGAGCACTTCACCACTGTGCCAACCAAGTCACCTTTATAATAATAATAAACCAAAACTTGTTGCCTTCAAGTCACTTCTGACTCATACGGACCCTATATGACAGAGTAGAACTGCCCTTTATGGTTTCCAAGGAGCCACTGGTGGATTCAAACTGCCGACTTTTGGTTAGCAGATGAGCTCTTAACAAATACGTCACCAGGGCTTCGATAAGAATAACAAAAAATAATATTAATAAATATTGAATGCTTAATACTTTCCAAGCACTGTTGTAACCCCTTTATGTGTATTAACTCAGTTAACTATCACACATCTGCACACATATGCATACACGTATGAACTATACTGTATAAACTCATTAGTATACTAAATTTGTACATGAAAGCATGAAGCACAAAGAAGTCAAGTAGCTTGCTTAAGGTAACACAGCTACTCTGACTGGTAGACCTGAAATACAAACCTGAGCAGTTAGGCTCCAGAACCCATGCTCTTAACCTTCATGTTATCTATACAACCTCTTCCACTAGGAAAACATTACATGCAAAACTGTGTCTGAGACTGGGCTTTCACAAACAAATATGCAACCTTGATCTACAATTGCGTTTTTAAGAACCTGTCCAAAATATTATTTCTCCATTAAGGAAGATTACCAGAGGTATCCATCACCAAACTGTATTTGTAAACTTAATGCTACCCTTGGTATTTATTTGACTTAAAAGCATGTATCTCAATTGAAACTTTTTATGCTAATTTTTTTTTTACTTTTAAATATCTTTTGATTTTCTTTATTATTATGTATTTCTTTTTCTATCCCTTTTGTCAGGCTTAAAAAATTCAAATTAGGCAGTGGTATGTTGACACAACATACAAATATAGAACAATGATGCCTAATATTTATTGAGAATTCATTATGCATCAGCTACTGTGCTAAGGTGTTTTCCATATATCATTTCAATTTATAGCAACTTTGTTGTTGCTGTTGGGTGCCGCCAAGTCGATTTTGACTCATAGCGACCCCATGTGACAGAGCAGAACTGCCCCTGGAGTTTTCTAGGCTATAATCTTTACCGGAGCAGATTACCAGGTCTTTCTCCCACAGAGCCACTGGGTGGGTTCAAACTGCAAACCTTTCAGTTAGCAGCCAAGTGCTTAACCGTTGTGCCACTAGGGCCCCTTTAACAACTTTGGGAGGTAGGAAGTATTTCAATGTTTGCAGATGATAAAGTATGTTACTTGACAAAGGCAATCTCAACGCTGAGGGATAAAGCAAGATTCAAACTCAGGTCTGTGTAACACAAAACCCAGGCACATTTCACTCTACCACCCTACATAATGACAAGCAGGGGGAGAAACAGACCCTACAGCTGGGGAAAGTTACATAAAAAGAGATGGTAATAGAGTCCCTGGGACAAGAAGGACTGTTGGAAAGGAAAAAAATCTTCACAGCTGCAAAAGGACAAAAAAACTCCTCTTGTAACCGACAGCAGTTAGCACATTAGCACGTAACATAGATAAGAATTAAACCACTGAGGTCACCTCTGCCAAACAATGCATCTTCCCTGACTTTGGCCCTCACTTTTTATGTCTTCATAATACAGAAATCTTTCATTAATTGACTCAACCATCACAGGTATTCAGCAGTATAGAGATTAGAAAGCCACAGAAGAAGATGATTTTGAATTTCCCTTCCAAGCTTTTTTCTAAAGAGGCATCAGAATGTTTACATTTATTATTTCATCTATCCTTAAACACCCTCTTCAGAAACGTTGAAAGAATGAACAAGATTCATGCAATAACTTTATGCTACAGCCAGAACCTGAATCCAATTTTTTCTGAACAGGGATGTTTTTCTGAACCAAACTTTATCTAAGACATTAAAACTATTCAAAAGGAGACCTCAAATGGCCTCAGAAACCATCACAGAATCACTCCTTCTCTGCAGAAAGAACTTCATTAAGACGGTTCCAGGAATATAAATAGCCATTCTGTTTTTTAAAGACCTTAATGGGGAGTAATTATACGACCTTCCACAGTACCTCATTCCAGTGCTCTAAAATGTTTCCTTGCTGAAACTGAGTGAAAGCACGGGTATTTTCATTCTTTCTGGCAAATATATGAGAGAGAGTCCCTGAAGCCAAACTTTATATTGGCAATCAAAAAAAGTGCTTTCAGAATGCTCAGGCACATATCTGTCCAAGAACACTTCAATGGACTAAGATAGCTGGGTGCTTAATATGATAAAATCCTTAATCAAACATATGATCTTCCCCACATGATAGTACTTTCCTATAACCTTCCCTATATTTTCCTTCTCACACAGAAATCAGACTGTTTTAAGTACCACCAACCCACATAAATCACATATGTAATTTATTTAATATATTTGTACAGAAACATTCTTGCCATAGAAAGGGACCTGCAAAAGTACATCCTTTATTTGAGATAGATGACAGATATCTGTGGAATGTGTGGCTTAACTTTGTATGCACATCATGATAGGGCAATTTTTATAGGATTACTGGTTAAAGACCATGATTCAGAAAGATGAGCATATCCCAACTAAATCAGACCGTGACAGAGGATGACAGAGGGCTGTCATCTTGGGCACCACCTAACACACTGTATATTGATCTCAAGGATCACAAACAGCATCTCAGAGAGGTGCACATAGTGAACTGCCTTCTAGGCCAGAAAGCCTTTAAGAATCAGGCCACAAAGATACCCTTCTCCCTGTTGCCTACATAGAAAAAGAAAATTCTTCTACGATACAAGTAGCTCGAGCATTAAAAAGTTGTTCAAATTGATTTTGAACTGTGATATGTTATGTATCAGATCCTGTTTGCCACTAAGTTCATTTTAAAGAGAAGCTTTTTTTTTCTTTCTTTTTAATGGGGACATTGGGCAGCCTAAAACTGAAGCTAATAGAAGTTACCAGGTCTAGAGAGTTCCCATGTGGTGCAAAAAGTTAACTCACTTGGCTGTTAACTGAAAGATGGAGGTTCGAGTCCACCCAGAGGTGCCTTGGAAGAAAGATCTGGTGATCTACTCCCAAAAATCAGCTGCTGAAAGCTGTGTATTGAAGAGTACAGTCCTACTCTAACATTCATAGGGTCACTATGAGTAGGAATTGACTCAACAGCAACTTTGCTTGTTTGTTAGTTTTTTTTTACCAGTGGAAGATGAATTTCAGTAAGACAAAATGGAAAGGAAAGGTGAAAACAAGAGAAAAAACTGGGTATGTTGGGGAAAAAGCTGAAAGGGATAGAGTTTACATGAGAAGCTTTGCATCTGGTTGATCTGGACAATGCTTGGATTAAAAGAAATCTGAAGGTTAAAAAAATCATGATTTTGTATTAGTTAAGTTTAATTTTATGAGCTTGTGCAAATTCAGTTTGGTTTTAAACATTGGTTTTAGGGAGAAATGTTTAGTAAGAAAAGACAGGCTAGAACTTGTGAGAGATTTCAAAACTGAAAATGTACATTTGGGAGAAGTGAATTTTCCAGAGGAGAGTCTACCGAGATAAGAAAGCCAAGGAAATGGCCTTGAGGAACACCCATATTTAGGGAGAGGGAGAAAAATGAAGAAAAGTGAAAAAAGAAAAAAGATCAAAGGCAGAAGGACATTCATCTCGGAAGATGCAGCCACTACTCCAATGGCAAAAGGCCTGGAAGATGTCACTGAGTTGGATCACTAACAATTAGATCATTAAGCTGACCCTCGAGAGAACAATTCTAGTATTTGCTTATAAAGAAAAACAGTAAGAAATCTCCTAAATGCCTAATAACTGAAGATCAGCTACTGAAATTATTTTATATGACATAACACTAAAAAATCATTAAAAATCATGTTGTCAAACCATAAATCAGTCGAGAAAGTTTCTGTCTACAAAGATATGCAAAAAGATCATAATATCTATTTATATTAGAAGTCAATTTCACACCAAAATATTGTACACATACACAGATAATTGCACTCATACCTCTCAATAAACATTCTTTAGCATTTATTATGTTATAGGTGCTGAGCTTCTTGATAGAGATAAAAACATGGGATTGTTTTACCAATAAATGCCTTCACTTAACCTTTTTTATTGTATCTTCAAAGCAGTTAATAATTACATTTAGGTAACAGCACTGGCACAGTACAAACATCGCAAATTATGGCTTATAGACAGCACTGCAATATTAAATAGATTTAAAACATTAGTTGTGGTTTAGTGGAAAAAAACAAAACAAAAAAAACTCATTGCCATCAAGTGGATTCCCACTCAGACCGACCCTATAGGACAGAGTAGAACTGTCCCATAGGATTTCCAAGGAGCAGCTGGTGGATTTGAACAGCCAAGCTTTTGGTTAGCAGCCGAGCTTTAACCACTGCACCACCAGGGCTCTGGTTTAGTGGAAAGAATATTAAATCTGAAGTCAACTAAAAAAGAACAAACCCATTGCCGTCGACTCGATTCCAACCCATAGAGACCCTATAGCAACTCTGTAGGATGGAATAGAACTGCCCCCATGGAGTTTCCAAGGAGCACCTGGTGGATTCATACTGGCAACCTTTGGGTTAGCAGCCATAGCTCTTAACCATTATGCCACAAATAGTCATGGTTTAAGCCCTGACTCTGATTCATACTTACTGGTTGATTTTAGGCAAGTAGCTTTACTCTCCAATTTTCTCATTTATAAAGAGAAATACAGGAACACCCACCTATCACCCAGAGTTGAAGAATTAAAAGACCTTCCTTCACAAACTTTATAAATATATGTGTATAAATGTAAAATTTTAAATTCTGCACAATCTGTATTCAAGAAATAAAACCATAATTACCCTGGAAGTTGTCACAGTACATTTTCTCATCCTTGTTAAATAAGCTGGGGGAATAAATTCTAGAAACTTAAGCCAAGCTTATCTCCAAAGTTAGAATCTGTTTTGATAGTTACTAACTGAATTAAATGACAAGCAACTGTCTGCCTTTGTTATTTATGGGAATTACATCAAAATCACTTAACACCCGTTACAAGTTTATGCAACAGTGTTGAGTCTAAACATGAAAACAAATGCAAAAAATATACGTCCCCTCTTAAGTCAAATTCAAGTTCTTAAGCAAGTCTTTGGTTGAAATAAACCTCGTAAGTCTTAACATTTTAATTTACTTATTATTTAATTTATAACTTTAAGTTAATTGTTTATTTTTTGTGTTTGGGGTATATCAAAAACCTGTATGTTTACCTCAGATGCATAATTCTATGGATCGGTCATACTTGGTGGTTCACTATTTGAAAATATATGCAATGGATCATTTTAATTTAATAGAGGACCGAGGGTGCTTCTCATCATTTTAGACATTAAAAACTTAGCAACATATGCTTGAAGAATCATGATATTGACTTGGTTATTTCTTGTGGTTACTACATATTTTAGCCATAATTGAACCAAAGTTGTTAATTCAACTTATAGGGGTTTTTGTTCTTATTGTTGTTTGTTGTTTTACAGTGTCCTTTTAATGCCCCGCATCTATTAATTATTTCTCTAAGCAGTTGTTAGATCCAGTTAGATTGAGTTCTTTTGATAAGTCTGGATTTGATTAACCAAATTGTTATTTAAGAATCAGTCGTTGCAGGAGGTGATCGCTTTAATACAGTATCGCTCAGGATGAAAATATGTCTTTTTACAACCCATCTTTCAGTTCGAGATGTTCTCCTTCAATTTTTGTGTGTGTGTGTACTTCGACTTCAAGGGAACTAAAAGTTTCAAATCTGTATTTTGAGCATAAAGTAATTGTTAAAATATTCTGAGGTTAGAAAATGAAGACACCTCAATATTCCATGTTATCCCTGCTTTAACTACTTATTATTCAGACATGATTTGGAGAGGGAGCAATCACTCAGCTGTCCTTTTCCATGCCACTGAGCGGCTTCTTAATCAAAAGAGATTACCTGAGGAAAGATCATTCCATCTGAGGCTATGTATAATGGGTTAGTCTTTTTGTTTTTTTTTTAATAGAGAATGATATATAAATTATGTCCCCTGATTTTCATGTAATTGGTGTTTCTTTTCATTTGTAAAACTAACCATTTTCGGGCTGCATGTATTTGAAATACAGAGGACAAAGAGGAAAGCTAAAAATTAAATATTTAACCTTCAAGACTAACCTTAAATTGGTTCCTAGACTGCGTTAAAAAATGATTGCCTGCTTCCAAACCTACTATTGGAAGGGTTGTGAATCTTTTCCTTACCTGATACTGCTGCTTCAATCAGACCTAAATATTTTACAATTAGTCTTTTGCCAAAGAAGCCTTCAATTATTATTAAAAAGAATTTCTCTTCCAGTGAGTGCCTCCACTGCTGTCCAATTCATTTCAAATTTACATTTCCTGTCCTCAGATGCCAAAAAAGGTGTTTTACATTTAAGCCTCATTGGTCTAAAGAGTTCAAACAAGTGTGCCGTTTTAATTTTTAAAAATTCATAGCTAGTTAAATGTGGGAAGGGTTGTTCTTAATCTTGAGCAGTAGTTGTGTTAATTACTGTCATCATATGTTTCTCCTTTCAGAAGTTTCACACGTTTGTTTATGTAGTTAAAAAGCAGAGGTTTCGTATGAGCCCCAGTTTCTACCCCTTACTAGTTTTGTGACCCTGGAACAATCACTCGACTTTTTTAAATCTCGCTTGCCTTATCTGTAAAATAGTAACAACAACAAAACAAATTAATGCCTAGCTGATAGGGTGGTTTTGAAGATTACAAGGAGATAATGCATATAAAACACTTTCACAGGGCTGCCACATAATAAGATGCTCGAAATATGTTCTGCCATTATCATTATCACTACTATGAGCAATTTAAATTAATTTAAAACAATATTCAAGAGAAAGAAAATCATGCAATGTTTTTGAAACCGTGATTATGCCACTCCTATGTGTCCCCCAAAGACCCAGTCCCATCCCATCCTCTCTCAATATTTTGTGGAACGCCCCCAACTTGCACATCTGTGCAACCAATTGCATTCCCCTAGCACTGGATGATGAGTTACGTCAGAGCTGAGACTACCTAGAGGGCTGCATCCTCAAAAGTGCACAGCAGACTATAATTTTGGGTTGGGTAAATAAATGAATCGATTTCTGACAAAATTATATTAATCTGTCTGAAAGACTGAAGGACGTTTCCTTCTGGTGACATTTAATAGAGGGTCTAAGAAATAATCACCCTAAATACTGAGAGTATCCCAAGGATTTCTAAATATTAATATTTCCTGAACTAATAATCCTATTTAAGGTCCTTTTTAATCTAAACTCAGTTCTTGTCAGTAGCGTCCTGGTAATCTTCCTATCTAACTAAACTTTCAGGGTCTTCCTAAAGCCCCCCAAGGGGGGTTCCAAATTATAGCCATGCAAAGCCATCTGTCATTTGATGCCAAATCCATGAACCAAACCCACCTGCCAGTATATTCAATTCATACTTTCCTATTTTAGCCAAAAAATATATTATTATTGTGCCAACTTTCCCTTTATCATTCTTCTATAAATCAGTGTTCAATTATTAAGGAACCAATAGAAATCTTGCCCATATGAGTCATCATTTCTTTCAGAACATTAAAAACTAATCTACTCTCTCCCAAAATATTCTTAAACAATTCAAACTATTTCACAACGATTTGAAATATATATATTAATCTTTGCTATTTTATTTTCTTGTATGTAAGTTAAATTGGGAGAAGCCCTGGTGGCACAGTGGTTAAGCAGTCAGCTGCTAATGAAAGGTCAGCAGTTTGAACCCACCAGCTATGCCTCTGGAGAAAGATGTGGCAGTCTGCTTCCAGAAAGATTTACTGCCTTGGAAACCCTATGGGACAGTTATTCTCTGTCCTATAGGGTCGCTATGAGTCGAAATTGATTCGATGGCAATAGGTTTGATTTTTTGGGTTTTAAGTTAAACTGGTTGACCTTCATTTTAATCGCTTGGAGAACAGGACCATATGCAATATTGTAAAATAGTTGATTTTTAGCGAGAGTTGAATATTGTTGTTATAAATGAGCAGGGATGTAGGACTAGAATGGATTTCAAATGTGTGTTTTAATCTTACTTGTTTGTGTAATGTACAAATCAACAACAAGTATAAATCAGGGGCTTATTTTTTAAGTGTCTGAATGTGGCTACATTTAACCTACATGTTTTTAAAAATCTCAGAATCAATTCATAACCAGCAATCAGCAAAAAGCAGTTAAAGTTTCCTTGATGACTTGTGTTGCGTATCATTAGATTTACTGTCACTGTGGTTACAATGTGTTCTGATGTGATAAACAAATTAAAACTCAAGAAAGAATTTCTTGTGAAACACTTAATGCTGCCATATACTAAATGGAAATTTGTTCATTAATCAAACACCCATTGAGCACTTACTATAAATTAGACGCTATGGTAAGCACCGAGGATAAAAAGGTGAATAAAACATAGTATTTTTTGTTGTTAGTTGCCATCAAGTTGGCCCCAACTCGTGGCAACTTTATCTATAACAGAACAAAATGTTGCCCACTCCTGTGCAACCTCCATGATCTTTGATATGCTGGAATCCATTGTTGAGGCTATTGTGTCAATCCATCAAACATAGTTTTAGAAACTCGTAATTTAGATACTTAGTGCACAGATATATATAGATATTAAGACTAATTTGATTCAAAATTTAAACGGAAAATATTCATGATACACCCATTATAAACACTGTAGTATATCTAAAATCATCAAATACTTTCAAAGTGGATGTGTAGAGTGAAATCAATCTTCAATTGTAGCATTTTACTGAATTTGTTTTCTCCTTCAAAAACAGTACTGCTTTCCCAAGGTACCCATTGTTATTATTAGGCCAAGAACTTCTGGTTTCTGAAGCTTATGATACTTAAGTTATATTTGACTTCTCCCACTGCCTATTGCATAAATGATACCTAACTGTTATACTCCAGCCAGCCATCTGCTTCTTTTTTGGCTGCCATGATCTCTTCTGGTGCTGACCTCCCTCCACTCCCCAATCTTCCATCCTGCCCCTCCGACTGCATAAAGAATAGGATGGCTCTCCTCACTTCTCCTCTATCTTGTGGTTCCCAAGAAAAGTACACAGACCCTTTTTGTGTAAGGAAATGTCCTGCAAATCACTGCTAAAATGCAGACAGGGGCTACCAAAAATAACCTAAGTGGGGAAGTTTCGAAGTATCTTACAAAATTATTAAATCCAATTGTGTCTTCAAGGCCACTGCAAGTCTGTCTTCCACCATGAAGCCTTTGCTGACTATCCCCTCCCACAATGATTTTTCTCACATCTGAATTCACAGCTCATTTAACCTATCATTTCTTTGGCACTTACACAACCTTATGGCATTTATACTGCTGTTTTTTACTCTTTTACTTTGGATTGCTATCTAAATGTTCGTATGATTTTATAAGGAAAGCACTGTTAGGTAGACACAGAAATGAATGAAACACAATTTCTGCCCTCAAGTAACTAAGACCCTATAGCAGCTAGGATCACATCAAGTACTTAAAAGTTTGGTAAACGTTTATTGAATTAAAACGGTATTAGTTGCTAAAAGTCAAGTCTTAAACATTGCCATAGATAATTAGAATGAAGACAAAAAATAAATAATAATAATAAAACAGTAATGAAAAAATAAAGACTCCTGGGCAAAATATACAGTGATTTAGCAAATAGTGAGACAAGAACACTTCAGTTCAAATACTGGCTCTACTGCTTAGGAGCTACCTGATCTTAATAAAGTTACTTAATTTTTTTGAATCTATTTCCTCATCTCTCTAATGAGAACATTAATATCTCACTCACAGACTAATAAAAGTAAAATGAGATTATGTAAATAAAGTGATTTACTCAGTAACTAGCACATATTCAGTGTTTAATAAATAGAAGATTTTATTGTTATTTATTTATTCTACAAATAATAAAAGCCTACTATGTGTTTTGTGGAAAACCTGGCATAGTGGTTAAGTGCTATGGCTACTAACCAAAAGGTCTGCAGTTCAAATCCACCCGATGCTCCCTGGAAACTTTATGGAGCAGTTCTACTCTGTCTTATAGGGTCACTCAACAGCAACAGGTTTTTTTTGTTTGTTTGTTTTTTAATGTGGTTTGCAATGTAAAAGAAAATGACACTTAGTTCTTGATCTCATTATCAATCACCCTTACTCTTCATATTATCGAGTAAACTAAGTTTGTCTACCTTTGCTATGTTTCCCACTTATATCTAAACATCTGCCTTTACACACAACCAAAATGTAAACCTAAACTGAAACCAATGACGTGATATATATCGTTTAGATGAAGCTTATTCATTCAATACAATTTTATCTTATATCTAATTTGTGCCAGCAAATTGCTATGCACCGGAGATACTAAATTAAATGTCTCCCTAGCCCTATATGGTTTAATGTGGCTTGGGAGAAAGGAACATGAACAACAAAATATAATACTGTAAAACACAATTTTTTACAATCAAGGTACGTAAAAAATGTCAAGAGAGCACATTGGAGTGAGAGATTAATTCTGCTGGAGATCAAGGAAAGCTTTTCAGAAGAGTAACATTAGAAAGGGGCCTTGGAGAGTCAGTCACATTTGCCATGTGCAAAAGGTAAGGAGAGAACTCTAGGCAAAGGAGAGAGCCTGAACAAAGACTTATTTTACGTGGCTGCCATGTGAACCTACTCTTTTCTTGACTGGCTTATTGTCCTCTTCTCTGGACAGTTAGCTATTTCAATAAAGGACAGCATTCTATGAAGAAAAATCTTTTAATAATAACAATTCAGACACTACCCTCTCCTAAATTTTTTTCATATACTCAGAAATCCATCAATTTCCAGGAAGAAAAAAAAAAAAGGGTGGAGAGGGAGGCAATGGAAGGTCTTGCTTTCATAACAGAAAGCTGAATTTTTCTGAATTACGCAATAATCAATCTGGATAATTATGGTTTCTTTCCCTTTGGTCTTCCATACACCCACCTTAACATTCCATTCTGCTGTGGACTATTACACCCGACCCTCAGGAAGAATCTGTTAAAATTATTCAACTGATTTTGCCCCAAGCCTCTTTCTTCTGATCCTCCCACTTTGAATATCCAAATCCCCCAGCTCAAAAAGACAGGAGTCTGCCATGAATGTAAGTGGGAATTGCTTGGAGCAGACAGAGGCATCCCACCTGGAGCATCTTTCCCCAGACACATAGTCTGTGGCTCTGCAAAGAGATGGCTTGAGAGGGGATGAAAAAGGGGAGGAGATGGCACTGCTATCGCTATGGCTACAGCCACATGCTTCCAGGAATGTTTTATGGCCACATGAAGAGGGGCTCATACAAATGCTTCTATCAACAACTGGGGATGCGCTGAATATCAAGGGAGCAGAGTCTTCCCTTTCACCTGAATCCTTCACTATGACACTATACTATATGTTAAAGAATTTGTATTTGTACATTCCTTAAATACAACACGTTTTTAATGGTGTAAATTCAATTGGGTATTTAAGTCCCTTAAATATAATATTCTTAATGGTGTAAATGAATATGAAAATAAGATAATCATAGTCATTTGTAGCTTTTTTAAAAGCATATCATTTCAGAATAGTTTAGCTTGGTCCTCATCTCTTTGTCATTAACTCCAGCTAAAAATCTTTCCTGAATGTCAATTAAAAATGCAAATACTAGTTAGAATCTGACCTTATAAAATCTGTAGTAAGGAACTCACTGAAAAGGATATAATTGAGTTTGTTTTCACAAAAAAAAAAGAAATTTCTTGAACATCAATTCATTTCTCCCAGGAGAAATGTCAGAAGAAATCAAGAGTATCCAAAAGCTGCTTGAAGAGTTTTCCAAAAGTTAAAGGCTAGGGAAGTTTTTGACTGCTGCTATCCTACTGGCAAGGGGCCCTGGTGACACAATGGTTAAAGAGCTTGGCTGCTAAACGAAAGGTCAGAGGTATGAACCCACAAGCCACTCCACAGGAGAAAGATGTGGCAGTCTGCTTCCATAATGATTACAATTCTGGAAACCCTATGGGCAGTTCTACTCCGTCCTATAGAGTCCTGCTATGAGTCAGAATCAACTCGACAGCAATAGGTTTGGTTTTGGGTTTGGGGTTCTATTGGCAGTCAACCTTCTGCAAAGAGACTTTTACAGCAAGACAGATGAACAAGGTGAAATTACACACAGACCCAATTATTTTTAAACTTCACTACATTGAATCCAAACAAAATTACTTAACTGTTATGTTGAATTAACACTTCTAATCTAGATTTTTTTCTAATGATAATAGTCAACCCTCGCCATGTAAAAGTGTATAAATGGGGAAATATCCAGCAACTTCTTTTATTATGAGAAGTGAAAACAAGAAAATGAATGAGGTCCAATGGTGCATCATCTTCTTTCCAATAAAATGAAAAATCTTCAGGACAGTTCTATTATCTCATGGATTGACTATTGACAGTTAAGAGATGGGCTGCCTTTCTACATTTGAGAGGGCAAACATCCCCCAGGATTGAGAGGACAGAAATCAAAGTTATGTGCATAATATAAGCTGTTGGTATAGTCTATGTTTATTTGAAAACTCTTCAATTCTTATGATTGGGAAAGAAGGTATAACATCTTTAAGGGAAATAAGAACCAGAATCTGGGTGAGTGCATGGATATACGTATATCAAAAGTGTATCAAGTCCTTTGTGCCAGAGTCTTAAGAACTGTTTTATGATAGTGCGATGCCTCCCTGTCCAGAGCTGACAGGAATTGCAGAAATCATCTTGTCACACTTTGCTTTATGGTTGAGTATATAGAGCAATGCCACACAAGGCCAAGATTATCTTCTTAGGGCAACACTAGAGCACAAGGTGGCTTTTAAAATTCTTCCACCAAAACAACTACTAAAATGTATATAGCTTACAATGGTCAGATAAAATTATGCTGTAACTCATATATACTAAAATGTGTTCAGTTAGACGTATTTATTTTTAATGAATGACAGTAAAAAGTGACTCTGAAATCAATAAATACTAATAATTCCAGCTATGTTTTTAGAGTTCTACAAGCGCACTAGTTATTCTGTACCATCAATGTCTCTAAACAAAGACTCAGAAAGACAAGGGTTACTTTTATGGTTAGGGGGTGGAGGAACAGGGAGATATACTTAAGCCATTTTGCCTCTCAGTTGGGTAGAAATGATCGTCAATGGACAACAAACTAAGGTAACTGTGATAATGAGAGAGATTTCACTCAAAGAAAAGAGAGATTAAAAGGAGCCTACCTTCCAAAAAATAATCTCCATATGGACAGAAACTTACGTATCTTGTTCACTGATATCCCCCAGTGCCTGAAACTGGGCCTGGCACATAGGAGGTGTTCAAAAAATGTTTTTAATAAATGGATGTTCTTAGAAATCTCCTGAATTTCTAATAACAGAGGGTTAGTTGAGTAAATCTTGGGACATCCATGTAATGGAATTTGGGCAGATACACAAGTCTTAGGAGTGTACTTATTGATACGAAAAAATGCTCATGATGTAGGTTACTCTCCATGTTTAATAAGTAAAAAGAGGTCACAAAAGCATAGGCACAGTATGATCCCATTAATTTCTGTATATAAAATATTGGCTATACTCACATAAGAATATAAATACCTTGAGGAATATATAACAAAATATAGTACTGGTTATTTCTGAACAGTGGGGTTATAGGTGATTTTTTTACAGCTTTGTATCATTTTCTATTTTATACAGCAATCATTTTATTACTTGTGAAATTGTTAATTGTTTTTAAAAGGAAAATTCTTATAGGAAAGGTTAATTTAATTAAGTAAAGGTTGAGACTGAAGCTAGGAATTCCAGAAAGTGAAAAAATCCTCCATATGTAAGTGAAAACTAAAGAAGGTTTTGTGCCTTTCTTTAGCCTAGGAGAATACTGAAGTCTAAGATAACTGATAGGTATACACGGCACCTCTGGAGAGAAGTTACTTTCTAAAGACCAAAGAAATCTTGGAGGTTCCCATTCCCTTGTTCTGGTTTCTGCCACTGAAGAATGGTCTTAACATGGTTGCCCTGAACAAAAGAAGAGGAAAAAATGACAAGAACTACGAAATACTGATGTTGTTGTTGTTGTTATTAGGTGTCATCGATTTGGTTTCAACTCACAGTGACCCTATATACAATAGAACAAAACACTGCCCGGTTCTGCTTCATCCTCATAATCGTTGCTATGTTTGAGCCCATTGTTGCAGTTACTGTGTCAATCCATCTCATTGAGTGTCTTCCTCTTTTTCACTGACCCTCTACTTTACCAAGCATGATGTCCTTCTCCAGGGACTGGTCCCTCCTGATAACAAGTCCAAAGTACTTGAGATGAAGTCTCTACATCCTCCTCCCTTCTAAGGAGCTGTCTTAGTTATCCAGTACTGCTATAACAGAAACACCACAAGTGGATGGCTTCAACAAACAGAAGTTTATTCTCTTATAATCTAGTAGTCCAAATTCAGGGCATCAGCTCCAGGAGAAGGCTTTCTCCCTCTGTTGGCTCTGGAGGAAGGTCCTTGTCATCAGTCTTCCCTTGGTCTAAGAGCTTCTCTGCGCAGGAACCCCAGGTCCAAAGGATGTGCTCTGCTCCCAGCACTGCTTTCTTGGTGGCATGAAGTCCCCATGTTTCTCAGCTCGCATCTCTCTTTTATATCCCAAAGGAGACTGGTTTAAGACACAACCTAATCTTGTAGATTGAGTCCTACCTCATTAACATAGCTGTCGCTAATCTCACCTCATTAAAAACATAGAGGTAGGATTTACAACACATAGGAAAATCACATCAGTTGACAAAATGGTGGACAATCACGCAATACTGGGAATCATGGACTAGCCAAGTTCACACACATATTTTTGTGGGACACAATTCAATCCATAAAAGGAGCATTCTGGCTGTACTTCTTCCAAGACAGATTTGTTCATTCTCTTGAAGTCCATGGTATAGTCAGTATGCTTCACCAAAACCACAATTCAAATGCGTCAATTCTTGTTTGGTCTTCCTTATTCATTTTCCAGCTCTCACATACATATGAGGCAATAGAAAATACCATGGCTTGTGTCAGGAGTACCTTAGTCCTCAAAATGATATCTTTGCTTTTTAACACTTTAAAGAGGTCTTTTGAAGCAGATTTGATCAATGTAATTTCTGGACTGCTGCTTCTATGGGTGTTGATCATGGATCTAAGTAAAATGAAATCTTTGACAACTTTAATCTTTTCTCCATTTATTGTGATGTTGCTTATTGTTCCAGTTGTGAGGATTTTTGCTTTCTTTATGTTAGGGTATAATCCATACTGAAGGGTGTAGTGTTTGATCTTCATCAGTAAGTGCTTCAAGTCCTCTTCATTTTCAGCAAGCAAGGTTGTGTCATCTGCATATTCCAGGTTGTTAATGAGTTTCCTCCAATCCTGATGCCACCTTCTTCATACAGTCCAGCTTCTCAGATTATTTGCTTAGCATACAGATTGAATAAGTATGGTGAAAGATACAACCCTGACACACACCTTTCCTGATTTTAAACCACACAGCATCCCCTTGTTCTGTTTGAACGACTTCCTCTTGGTCTATATACAGGTTCTGCAGGAGCACAATTAAGCGCTCTGGAATTCCCACTCTTCACAATGTTATTCATGATTTGTTATGATCCACATAGTTGAATGCCTTTGTGCAGTCAATAAAACACAGGTAAACATCTTTCTGGTAGGTATTCTCTGCTTTCAGCCAAGATCCATCTGAAATCAGCAATGATATCCTTCTTTCCACATCCTCTTCTGAATCTGGCTTTAACTTCTGATAGTTTGCTGTTTAGGTACTGCTACAACGATTTTTTAATTATCTTCAGCAAAATTTTACTTGCAAGTTACATTAATGATAATGTCCAATAGTTTCCGCATTGTGTTGGATCACGTTTCTTTGGAATTGGCACAAATATGGATCTCTTCCAGCCCATTGGCTAGGTAGCTGTCTTCCAAATTTCTTGACATAAACCAGTGAGCACCTCCAGCATTGCATCCATTTGTTAAAACATCACAATTGCTATTCTGTCAATTCCTGGAGCCTAGCTTTTATTAATATAATTTTGTGTATATATATATATACACACACATATACATACACACATACATATATATATAATATTACATATATATATATACACACACACGTATATATATAACCTAGCCTTGGTTCTGAAAGTTTTTTGCCAGTTCTTTCAGTGCAGCCTGGACTTCTTCCCTCTGAACCATACAAAGGAGAGGGCTGCATGAATGTATTCTCACACCTCTTGGAGGTAAGTTAGGCAGCCATTGGCAGAAGACGAAACAAACATAGACACTAACTGACTTTCATCAGTGACCAAGATAATATTAAAATTTAGACTGCCTACCTTCCTAATTAGTGTTCATTCAAAGAGATTGTGTCTTTAGATCACAAGACATCCTTTCAAAATGTATAAAAATCACTGTTAGCAACTTCTTTAATTGAACTGGAAGGTATCTGCTCTTCCTATATAGATGAAAAATCACCTAGTAAATCTTAATATTTCATTAGGCAATCTTGAAATCTTTTAATTTTTCATATTTTCAGCAAATAATATCAGAAAAAGAAGAATCATGGAAGTTTTTAACCCCAAAACTTACAGATAAAGCATTAATATTTAGAACAAAAGACACTGAATAAAAATTTTCCTGTATCACTCAAAGATTATATCTTTTCTTCAAAAAAAATAAAATGTTCACTGTGGCCTCTTTGTATAGCTGGTCCAGAATACCTGAAACAAAACTCTGAGTAATAAAGAATAAAGACAGTCCCCCACCACAGCCCCCCCAAGATGGATGGGTTTCACCAAGCATTATTGTCCAATGTCCAGTTCACTCAAAATACATCAAAATTTTTCTATCCCTTCTTAATTTAAGTCCTATTTACCTGTACAGGGAATAGAATAGAGAAGGGACAGAGAGTAAAAGACATTTGAGGCTTCTGTTTCTGGCAAGATGATGGATGGATTAGATATCCTATGAACATCCCTACTAGCAAACACCAATTAATGCTGGATTTTAAAAAATGAAATATTTTTAAATGTAGAGCTGATACTGCAATGATCCAGTAAGGAAAATAATCATAGGAGAATATTAAAATAGAAATAAAATACAAAATTGTAATCAGAAATTTAGGCCTGTGGCTGTTGTAAGGGTACTGCTGGCCCAAGGAATTGACTACTCTTCTAATAGATAATGAGGATAAGAAAGAAGACCTTGGCCCACTTCCAAGTAGAGACTTGGAATCTAGAATTCTCCCTCTCCCAAAGAGCTACAAACTCAATGAAAAAGTAAATTTAAAAAAAAAAAAAAAATCCATCCTCCAAAGGGAGATGTCAAGAAAATACTTTGCCCTAGTCTTGATTCTGAAAGTGTGTGTGTGTGCTCACAGGTGTGCATGTGCATGCAGGGGTGGAGAGGCACAGTGGGTTTTGTGATAATAAAGGAAATGGATTGAGTATAAATTCTAAAATAAAGGGGAAAATGAAATAAGAAAATCACTGAATACTAAAAATGGCAAGGAATATTTTTTAATGTAAAAATAAAATGACAAATAGAATGCAAAAAGTAAGATAGCAGAAATAAATTTAAATATATTGGTAATCCCAGTGAATTTAAGTGAACTCAACTCCCCAGTTAAAAGACAAAGATTTGTAGGCAGAATTTTTTTTTTTTTTTACCCAAATCCAGTTTTAAGCAATTTTAAAGAGATGTCTATATACAAAGGTTGAAAGTAAAAGGGATCCCTGGTGGAACAGTGGTTAAGAGCTCCACTGCTAACCAAAAGGCTGGTGGTTTGAATCCACCAGCTGCTCCTTGGAAGTTCTATGAGGCAGTTCTACTCTGTCCTACAGGGTCACTATGAGTCAGACTGTACTGGAGGCAACAGGTTTATTTTGTTTGTTTGTTTATTTTTTATTCCCCACTTAGTATCTTGTAATCCAATATTTTGCATTTACAACAATAGTAAAAAATCTACTATTCGACTATCCTGTGCATTAATGATGTATGTCTGGCAGCAACAAACGCTGAGACACTGAGCAGGCTCTATAGCACCTCAGGTCACTTGCTTGGTGACTGCACTCAGCAGATGGAGGACAGGTCAGCATGGCCCTTCTCAGCAGAAGTGGCCATGCTGGGAGAAGGAGGAGGAAGGCAGGTCTCCACTATTTCCGTGTGGCCAACTAGGGAATAGAGCATGACAGAATCGTGTTCAGGAGGTACTCACACTGTCCGTCAACGGACGAGGATGCCTTGAGCACCTCTTAACTCTATTTTCACTTAACTCTGATTTTTGCATAATGACCTGGTCTTTGGACCCTAACCATGTCATTAAGTGAGGAGTGGGTATACCAACAAAAGGAAAAAATACCATCAAAGTGAAAAAAAGAAAATAGAATGTACCTATTAAAATTTCTATTCCACATTCTACCAGATGTTATAGCCAGAAAAATGGGACAAGAAAATGAAATAAAATATATTAAGCTAGGCTAAAGGAAGAAACAATATTGTCATTATTCATAGATTGTAAACATAGACAGCCCTAAATAATATACAGACAAATTATAAGAATTAATAAGAGAGGTTGCTGGACATGAGACTAATGTACAAAAATTAATTGCACTTACTGATGGGTTCATTTATAATGTGTAAAAATTATAAATCTTTGCTGAAAGACATTAAAGAAGACCATATTCAGGGGTAACCTATTCCTGTCAAGTGGATTCTCACTCACAGCGACCCTATAGGACAGAGAAGAACTGCCACATAGGGATTCCAAGGCTGTAATATTTATGGAATCCAATTGTCACATCTTTCTCCCCTGAATGGCTAGTGGGTTCAAACAGCCAACCTTTTGGTTAGCAGCTGAGCACTTAACCACTGCACCACCAGGGATCTTTACATTTCATAGACAGGAAGATAATATTTAAAAGATGTCAATTTTTCAAAAATTTAATTAATATGATGCATATCAAAGTTTAGAATACCTACAGGGTCTTCAAGGGATTTGACAAGGTGATACTAAAATGTATATAGAAAAGATAAAATACACTTTCTCTGTAGACATTAGCACTCATTATAAAAAGGTAATTAATACAACATAGGATTAACAATAAGATGTCAAAAAGATAAACAAACTAGAAAAAAATGGAGCCACAAGTATATGTAAACCTGATATATAACAAGTAATGATCAGCAGAGGAATAATGGTGCTGAGACATCCATATGGAAAAAAAAAAAATCCATAAAATTACATTACCTCTTAACATACCTAGAAATTCAATTCCAGGCTGATTAAACATTTGAATATGAGAAACAAAGCTTTTAAATTTTTAAAAGAAAACATAAGAGAATAACGTTAAGTCCTCAAGATGAGAAAGATGTCTCTAAAAAGACATAAAAAGTGCAAATCATGGAGAAAAAGATTGATGAAGAAGCCAAAAAACAGAAAACATATTTGCATTACATGTGAGGTTCATTACATACATCAAAAAAGGATTGATATCTAAAACATATTAAGATTGGTATCTAAAACATAGATAAAACAAATCAACTAAAAAGTCAAAAAAATCCAATGAAAATATGCAAATGACATAAAGAAGGCTTTCATGGAAGAAGAAATTTGAATGTCCAGTAACATACGAAAAGATGCTCAACCTGCAAATTGAGCTCAACCAGGAAACTGCAAATTAAAAAAAACAATGAATACAATCTTACACAAAGCTTATTTGTAGAAATCTAAAAGCTTAAAAATGTTGCTGAAGGTATGTAGCCTTGCGAACTTTTATAGACTTCTGAGAATGTAATTGGTACAAACTCTTTGGAAAAAACAGTTTATCTAATAAAATTAAAGATACATGCATCCCATTATCCACCCATTCAACTCCTACCCATATAAACTATAAGAATTCTCACATATATGCATTAGGAGAACAGTAAAAAGTTATAGCAGTGTTGTTTTTAATTTTTAAAAATCTGAATACCAATAAGATATTTACTAACAAGATAATAAGCACTATCTTTATTCAGTGGAATACTCTACATCTGAAAAAATGACAAATGAATCAGAGCTGCATCTATCAAAGGGGAGACGCTCTTAAACAAAATTTTAAGCGAAAAGGTAAACTGCCAAAGAAGACATGTCATTTATATCAGGTTCAGAAATATGAAAATATAATCAACACATTGTTTAAAGTTATAAATATATGTACATATGTGGTGGGGACGGTGGTGGTGGTTCAGTGGTAGTTTTCTCACTTTCTATGCAGGAAACTTGGGTTCAATTCCCACCCAATGCACCTCATGCACAGTCACCACCCGTCAGTTTATGCTTGTGTGTTGCTATGATGCCAAACAGCTATTAATGGAACTTTCAGACTAAGATGGGCTAGGAAGAAGGCCTGGTGATCTACTTCCAAAAATCAGCCAATGAAAATCCTGTGGATCACAATGGTTGGATCCACTTCCTGTCATAGGGATGGCACAGAACCGGGCAGTGTTCTATTCCATTGTGCTTGGGGTCACCATGAGTCGGGGCCGACTCAACGACATCTAACAACAACAACAAATGAAGTAAAATTATAGCTAAAATCAAGGTAATTATTTGCAAAAAACTTGTGATAGTGATCACCACTTGGAGACATAATGGGCAGTAATACACAGTAAGATACAATGGTAATTATATTCTAATTCTTTGGCCGAGTAGTAATTATTATATTATTTCTTATATCTAGAAAGTTTAGATAAATTATATGCATGAGAAAATCCAAGTTTTTTAAAGACCATGACAGCATCAATTCAAGACAACAGGTTGAGCACAAATGTTCTTCCCCTAGTCTTATTCCCACTGCTGTCTAGTTGATTCAGACTCACAGCAACCCTGTAAGACAGAGTAGACCTGCCCTGTAGAGTTCCCAAGGCTGAAAATCTTTACAGAAGCAGACTGACACATCTTTCTTCCATGAAGCAGTTACTGGTTTCAAACCACCAACCTTTTGGTTGGCAGCTGAGCGCTTTAGCCACTGCACCACCAGGGCTTCTCTCCAATCCTATTAGATTGCAGAAAAAATATATATCAAAAAATAATTTAACAGTAAGTGCAGTCATCCAGAAGAGGGATGCCATAAACAAAAGGGAAATTTAGAAGAATTGCTAGAAGAGAGGATAAAGATGGCATCAAACTGACAGAAACCACAGTGAGAAAACTCTAACCTAAAGTAGACCTGAGAGAATGTCACTGCAAAGGTGAGAATTTTTCTCGCCAAAGGAGCTCCAGAGAAACTTCAAGATCAGTGTCAGCAAATTCAAAGAGGAGGACAATCATCAGGGCAATTAATTAAAGGACCATTAGTCAAACAGCAACTGCTGAACCAGTGTTGGTCCTCCTGCTCCTGACAAAAAAAAACAAAGGAGAGACTTCTGGGCAACTTGACACTGTAGCCAGAAGCACCACGCCATCCCTCTGCATCAAAGATCAGAAAAGCTAAGTCAACCAGAGTCATACGTCAATCCTGAAACCCCAAATATCAAATGAAGAGACAAAGAACTCAGCCAAGCACCGAATGGAATAAGAAACTGACAGAGAACAGAGAGCAAGGAGAGATATATGCAGAGGTCCCCTATCAGCTACCACAGCACAGATCTGCCATCTTGGACTCCTATTGGAGATCAGCAAACAGGGAGTCTGAAAAAGCAGCTTCATGGAGCTTCCAACAGGAGACAGAACAACCGGTAACCAGTGACATATGCTTTCCCACCACCCACCCTTCTTCACCCCCACTCGGCCTCCTCTGCTGCCTGCGGCCAGTCTCTTGGCCGGGAAGCAACAGCTTCACCGTGGTGTCGCATGGATTCCACCCACCTGCACTAGCCAGCTCCCTGAGTGCCTTTTATTGGCTGCTGGTGTTGCTTTTCTCAGCTTCTTTAGATTTCTTCCTTACCTCTCACCACCTCCCCCTCCCTTCTCTCAAATACCTGGCTCCATGTGCCATCCTTGCTTTTTCCTGAAAGGCTGCGAAGCACTACTCAACTGTGAAACTGCTTCCTGGCTCATGCCGCCATGCTGGTGGGACCCCCGGGGCTTTCTTGTTTGTTTGTTTGTTTATTAGCTCTGATTTGTTCTGTTTTGATTTCCTTGTTTTTCTTTTCTCGGCTTAGGAGCCCCTTCTAGCTGGGCAGTACTGCACAGCTTGGAAGCTACTCCTTTACTCTGCACAGACGCACAGGGATATCCCTGGGGCCATTTCTTTTTTCTTGTTTTTTGGTTTTGTTTTTTCTTTTCTTTGTTTTGTTTTCTTCTCTCTCTCATTCCTTTTTTATCTTTCTTCATTTCCAGTTTCTCGATTTATTCATTTTTTCCTTTTACCTTTTTCTTTTTTTTTTATTCTTGTTTTTCCCCATTTCTCAGTCTCTCATCTCTCCACTCCAATAGCAAGCTCCCTTAGCACTCTTTTTTCTTTGTGTGTATGTTTTTGGCTCCTGTTCCTCTCTCCTCTCTCTCCTCTCTCCCATACCCATCTTAGCTCCACACATCACAATCTACCCTCTCCTTCCTGCCTACCTGCACCATGTGCTGAACATCACACTCTCAAGCAGCACAGATATGGCCTACTGGAATGTGCCCTGCACGGATTCCCAGTCCACACTGTCAAACCTGGTACATGCCACAAACAACCCATCCCAGCAACTCCCCTTCAGCTGGACCTGCCCTGCTATACCATGCCTGAGTGACTGAGCCTGCCCATTGGAGAAGGAGGTGAAAAGTATTGTGCCTACAGATGAGCAAACAACAAAGAACCCACAGCCTGCCTGCTCAGACATAACCAAATAAAACAATAAGACTAAGCTCGGATTATTCGGCAGAAACAATGCAGGCAAGAACGCAATGGGATGACATATATAAAACCCTGAAAGAAAAAAATTGCCAGCCAAGAATAATATATCCTGCAAAACTCTCGTTCAAATATGATGGTGAAATTAGGTCATTTCCAGATAAACAGAAATTAAGGGACTATGTAAAAAACAAACCAAACTTACAAGACTTATTAAAGGGAGTCTTTCGATCTGAGAACAAACAACATCAGTCCACTGGCTGAATCTAGGACACAGGATTGTGCTCGCCAGATACCAACCTAGGAAATGAACTCTCAAGGACTATGCAAAACCAAAAGAATTACAACAGAGAACCAGAGAGATTAATCTCTAAATGACAACAGCATCAGAACAATAAAAGAGGGAATAAATGGTGTAGGTATACAACCTTCTAGTGGAGAGGAAGGCAAGGTGATACCAAGTAATAATAGACTGCTTCAAATCTAGGAAGATAAGGGTAAATTTCAAGGTAACCACAAAGAAAGTTAACAAACCTACTCATCAAAATAAAGAAGAAAAACATAAAGTCTCAGTAAAAACAAAACCTACAAAAACAAAAGAAATGAAAAAAAAATCCACAAACAAAAGGAACTCAACACAGAAGAGTAAGAGGAACAAAGAAAATGTCAGCACCACAAAAAAAGCACTACAAAATGCAATCCCACTCCTAGGAACATATCCTAGAGAAATAAGAGCTGTCACACGAAGAGACTATATGTATACCCATATTCATTGGAGCACTGTTCACAATAGCAAAAAGATGGAAACAACCTAGATGCCCATCAACAGATGAATGGATAAACAAACTGTGGTACATAAACACAATGGAGTAGTATACAAAGATGAATAACGATGAATCTGTGAAGCATCTCATAATATGGATGAAACTGGAGGACATTATGTGAAATAAGTCAATCACAAAAGGATAAACACTGTATGAGACTTCTATTGTAAAAACTTATGTAAAAGTTTACACACAAAAAGAAATAATCTTTGTTGGTTATGAGGGATAGGAGGGGTGGGGTGGAACTAAATAGACAATAGGTAAGTGGTAACTTTGGTGAAGGGTAAGACAGTACACAGTACTTGGGAAGCCAGCATAACTTGTACAAGGAAAGGTCATGGAAGCTCCACAGACATTTCCAAACTCCCTGAGGGTCTGAATTGTTGGGCAGAGGGCTGTGAGGACCATGGTCTCAGGGAACATCTAGCTCAACTGGCATAACACAGTTTATAAAGACAGTGTTCTACATTCTACCTTGGCATCTGGGGTCTTAAAGGCCTGTGAGCAGCCATCTAAGACACTCCACTGGTTTCACCCCTTCAGGAGCAAGGGAGAATGAAAAGAACAAGATACAAGGAAAAGTTTAGTCCAAAGGACTAATTGACCACAGCTACCACAGCCTCCACCAGACCGAGTCCAGTACAGCTAGATGGTGCCCGGCTACCACCACTGACTGCTCTGACCGGCATCACAATAGAGTGTCCTGGACAGAACTGGAAAATGATGTAGAACAAAATTCTAGCTCACAAAAAAAAGACCAGATTTACAGGCCTGACAGACTGCAGAAACCCTGAGAGTATGGTCCCCGGACACCTTTTTAGTTCAGTGGTGAAGTCACTCCCAAAGTTCACCATTCAGCTGGGGATTGGACAGCCTTATAAAACAAAACGGGACTAATGAGGCACAGCAGTCCAGGGACAAGGACTAGAAGGCAGGAAGGGACAGGAAAGCTGGTGATAGGGAACCCAAGGTTGAGAAGGGTGTTGACATGTCGTGGGGTTGTTAACCATCACAGGGCAATACGTGTACTAAATGTTTAATCTGTTTAATGAGAAACTCTTTGTTCTGCAAACCTTCATCTAAGGTACAAGAAAAAAGAATTATCTATGTGAGATCAAACTGATAACAGCAACTCAAAATGTTTGATGGGAAGCCTAGGGGGCAGTGAGTTGAAGATAATGGTGATGGAATAATTTGGAAAAGGATAGTGAGAATAGCAGCACAACTGGAAGAATGTACTGGATGTCACTCAATTGTACATGTAGAAACTTTTGAAATGGTATAACTTTAGCTATGTATATTTTCACCAAAAAAAATGTCCTCCAAGTTCGAGAAGGAGAGTGTTGACATGTCATGATGTTGTTAACCAATGTCATAAAACAGTAAGTGTACCAACTGTTTAATGAGAAACTATTTGTTCTGTAAACCTTCATCTAAAGTACAATTAAAAAAAAATTTAAAAAAATGAAAATAAAGGTAGTTCCTAATATATAAAATAATCCTAAGACTTAAGTAGAGGTGTTCAGAGCAGTCCCGGGCACAAAATAAGTACTCGATAAATGTCAACTATTGTTGTAGATGTTCCAGGGTGGAGGAAACTGTTTGTGCACAGCTAGTAACCTAAAGCTTGGCAGTTCAAACCCATCCAGCAGTCCTGTGGAAGAAAGGCCTGGCATTTTGTGCCTGTAAAGATTACAGCAAGAATACCCTATGGAACAGTTTTACTGTATAGCACATGGGATCACCATGAGTTGGAATCAGCTCATAAGCAATGGGCCTGGTTTTGGTTTATTGTTGTTGTTGTTAACAAGAGAGAAGCAAGGCAAAGATGACTACTGTTGTCATTTAAACTTTTGTATTAAGCTATATCCAATGAAAAACTACAATAAAATTAAATGAGTTCTATAGTTACAAAAAAAAGGAAATAGAAATACTGGCATTTACTTCCCAGGATAAAGCCACAAGAATTACTTTCCAGAAAAAAAAAGAGACTCTTAACTAAGAGGGGTCATATCCTAAATATCCAGGACAAAGAGAAAAGCAAAGCAGACTTTCATTAAGGGCAAGATGATAAATAAGTACATAGAGAAAGCCCACAAGTGAAACACACCAAAATCCGCTACCCTCGGAACAAAGACTTCCAGTCTGTTGCTGTTCACAAATCCCCAAAGAAATCCTTCTATGAACACACACTACTACTATCAGAGAAAATGTGATACAAGACCAAAAACACTAAATGAAACAGTATGAATATTCATATTGATAAAACGTATAATCCACATAAAGTCTTGTAGTTTGTAGACCAAACAACATAGTGATGAAAGTTAAAACTCTTGAGTACATAAGGAAATATGGTCAAAAAGTATAACTACAATAAAGAAAACCAAACCGTTGCCTTAGAGTTGATTCCGACTCATCGTGACCATATAGGACAGGGTAGAAATGCCCCTTAGGGTTTCCAAGGAGAGGCTGGTGAATTTGAACTGCCGACCTTCTGGTTAGCAGACAAACGCTTAACCACTGCCCCACCAGGGCTCAGCATAACTACAGTGCGACACATTAATATATTTCTATGCAAAAAATGATAAAGTAATGAAGTACCCAAGGCATAAATTTAATTCATTTAAATAACAATTAATAAGCTTAAAAGTGAATACATAGAGAAAAATGTCAAGTAACAAATTATACATTCTTTCAAATGTCTTTTGCAATAATTATAAAATAGGACCATATATTAGGCTAATAAGAAAATCTCAATACATCCATATAAGTGAAATTTAAACAGATCAGCTAAATTCTTAGATTGGTAACAGAAGGCTAGCCAGAAAAATTGATGCCAAAACAATTTAGCAAAAGTTAACATCAATTCCTGATAACAAATCCTACTAAGTTAGGAATAGAAGCAAATTTTCTTAGCTTGAAAAAGTTTATATCCCAGACACCCATAGTAAAATTAGGAACATTCTTATTAAATTCAGGCAGAAGAAAAGGATTTCTGCTATTATAGGTACTGTTCCCATTGATCTAAACAGCCTAGCCAATGAAATAAGATAAGAAAAAATGAGATGTAAGTGTAGAAATATAAAAGATAAGAAAAATGTCATTATTTGTAGATAGTGTTGCTTATATAAAATACACCAAAAAAAAACCAGAAAACTTTTGAATAAAAAAAAGTTCAGTCAGGTGACCAAATAAGTGGTAACATTAAAAAAAAAAAAAAAAAAAAAAAAAAAAAACCTTTCTACATAGTATCAGTAACCAATTAAAAATATGAATTTATCCCAGAGGGAACCGGTCATGAACTTACACACTCAAAGTTCTACCAATGTCTAGTGCAATAAAGGAAAAAATGCCCACCCAAGGCACATCATTTTAATTTAAGAATATCAAGGATAAAAAAGATCTTACAAGCTTCCAGAAAGAGCAAAAAGACCATCTCCAAAAGATTTCACATCAAACTTTTTAACAACAACACTGGAAGTTTAAATACCTTTAAATTTCTTAGAGAATTATGATTTCCCAATTAAGTGTTATCCATAGCTTAATTATCAACCAAGAATGAAATGAGAATAAAGATCTGATTCCTGCAAAGTCCCATAAACATGTACCTTCTATCCTCTCTTTTTAAGGAAGCTAACGGAAAGTGGTCCAAAATAAAGGAATAGTCCAGGAAAAAGGAATCCCCGGAACAGAAGAGAAGCAAAAAAAAAAATCCCAAAATGATGGTGAAGAAAAGCCCAAGGAAGACAATTGCACTGTGGCCTACAGTGCTGAATGGAACAGGAAGATGGAAGACTCTAGAAAGAATGTTTCCAAGAGGAAAGAAATGAAACAGGTAGAAAAGAAACAAATATGTTTGTATTTACCGAAATGAGTTTCACATATTTGGTTTTAAGGGGATAATTAATGACAGATTCATAGAAAACTAAGCAGATAAAAATAAGGGAATTATTAACTCAAGTAAGAACTAAAGGGTTATATGAAAATGAATATAAGATTATAGTGTATACTACGACTTGTGTGAAAAATATTTACATAGTCATAACAATGTGCCTGAATAATGAATTAACTTAAAATATGGTATAACTATATTGGGGAGCAGAGTTAGAGGAATGATATAAGGGGGCTGAATTCTCATCACCCAAGGTAGAAAGTAAATGCCATATATAAGGTCTTAAAAAAAATCAGTAAAAGCGTGTGTCATGCTTTTTGAATTGTGTCCTCCCAAAATACGTATCAACATGACTAGGCTATGATTCTATTTTGTGGGTGTTGTAAATCTTACCCTCTGTATGTTAATGAGGCAGGATCAGTGTGACATGTGTCTTACAAGACGGTGTGACTCAAGTCACACCCTTGCTCAAGCCACATCCTTGCTTGAATCACACCCTTTATCTTACAAGAGATAAAAGAAGAAGCAGTCACAGAGGGAAAGGTCCTAACCACCAAGAAAGAAGAGCTGGGAGCAGAGCACGTCCTTTGGACCCAAGATCCCTGTACTGAGAACTTCCTAGACCCAGGGGATGATTGATGCCAAGACACATGGAGATCTCCAAGGAATGTCAAGCCCATAGATGTTGAAAGGAGACAGGAAATTCCCCCAGAGCCAACAGAGAGAGAAAGCCTTCCCTTAGAAATGGCCCCCCACATTCAGATGTCTAGCCTCCTAAACTGTGAGAGAATAAATTTATGTTTGTTAAAGCCATCCACTTGTGGTATTTCTGTTATAGCAGCACTAAATAACTAACACAGAATTTGGTACCAGAAGAGTAGGGTGGTGCTCTAACAGATACCTAAAATGTAAAAGTGTTTTTGGAACTGGTTAATGGGTAGAGGCTGAAAGAGTTTTAAGGTACCTAATAGTAAAAGCCTAGATTGCTTTGAAGATATTTTTGGTAGAATTATGGACTTCAAAGGCAATTCTGGTGAGGGTTCAGAAGGAAGTGAGGAGACCTATAAAGAAAGTCTCTTGTCTTAGAGAATACATATGGCACCAGCAGTAGTACGTTGCTAGAAATGTGGACATTAAATGTGCTTCTGGCGAGACGTTAAAAGAAAATTATGAACGTGCGACTGGACAATGGAGGAAGAGCGGTGGCAAAGAACTTGTCTGAATTATGTTCAAATCTTTGGTTTAAGGTAGAACTTCTAAGTGATGAACTTGGATATCTAGCTAATGAGATTTCTAAGCAAGACCTTAAAGGGGCCATGTGGTTTCTCTTTGCTCTTTATAGTAAAATGCTAAAGGAAAGAGATGGACGAAAAAATGAACTGCACAAAATGAAAACAGAACTTAATAATTTGGAAAATTCTGTTGTACAAACAAAGGACACATGTCCTAGAACATTCACCATGGATGTGACTACACAATCTTTGGTTAAAGAGGTTAAGCCCATGACTGATGGATCTAAGCGACTACCACAGCAGAAAACCCACCAGCTTAGACTTAAGGGGACAGAGAAAGAACAAAAGTAAAGAATGCTGTCTGCCTCTTGGTATTCTACAGGCAGAAAACAAGCCAAAGGAGTTACATCTGTTGTCCTCCAAGAAAAGAAAAGGACCATCCCTGGAGCAGCTCAGAGATCACCAGAACTGTTAGAAGGAGCACAGGAAGCAGGGCCTTCTTGGTTTCAATGAATAGGGCCACGGTGTCATGGATCTCAAAGGGTGGGGCCACATCCTCCTAGGTTTCAAAGAGTTGGATCTTTGCTAACTTGGTTCCGGAATGTGGGGTATGCCAGAGGAATGGGGCCACCACCCAAAGAGGAGGGGGCAGGGATGCCATGTTCAAAGGGCAGAAGAATGGGGCCTGCCGGGGCCAAGTGGGTGGGGTCACCACTCAGATGGACTAGGAGAAAGGGGCTGCCCAAAGCTGAGGGAGCAGAGTTGCTGTCCTAGTTGGCCTGGAAGGAAGAGCTGAAGCCTAGGGCTGAGGGGCCTCCACCCAGAATCCAGAGAACACAGCTGACATTCAGAGTCTGGAGGGCAGGGCCTTTGCCTAGATGGTCTCAGAGAACAGAAGATTATTTTCAAGCCTTGAGAGCTAATATAAATTGTTCTGCTGGGTTTTGGACTTGCTTGGTACCCATCATCCCTTCTTTCTCTCCAGTTTCTCTCATTTGTAATAGAAATGTCTACTTCTGCTTGTTCTACCATTGTGGAATTTGTAGTAGTCTAGAGTTCACAGATTCACAGACAAAGAGAAATTTTGCCCCAGGATGGAATATACCTGAAGTTTCACCGTTATTTGATTTAGATGATTCAGAAGATGAGATTTTGGACTTGGAGTTGATTTAAGACTTTGGGGATGATATAATGGGGTGAATGTGTTTACATGTGGCAAGGACATGAATTTTGAGGGGCCAAAGGGTAGAATGTCATGGATTGAACTGCATCCCCTAAAAATACGTGTCAACATGGCTAGGCCGTGATTCTATTCTGTGAGTGTTTTAAAGCCTACCCTCTATATGTTAATGAGGCAGGATGGCAGCCTTACAAGAGGGTGTGACTCTTGTCATACCCTTACTTAAGTCACACCCTTACTCAAGTCACACCTTGCTTGAGTCACACCTTTTATCTTACAAGAGACAAAAGGAGAGAGAAGTAAGCAGAGAAGGGAGGGACCTCACCACCACCAAGAAAGAAGAGCTGGGAGGGGAGTGCATTCTTTGGGCCCAGGATCCCTGCACTGAGAACCTCCTAAACCCAGGGGGAGATTGATGCCAAGACACATGGAGGTTTCCAAGGAACACTGGGCCCATGGATGTTGAAAGGAGACAAGGATCTTCCTTTATTGCTGACAGAGAGAGAAACCTTCTCTTAGAGCTGGAACCCTGAATTCAGACTTCTAGTCCACTAAACTATGAGAGAATAAATTTCTGTTTGTTAAAACCTTTCACTCATGGTATTTATGTTATAGAAGCACTGGATAACTAAGACAGCATGATATTTAGAAATAGGTATAAAGAGCTGAAGAAACTTTTAAAAATTTTGAAAATGGTTGTCTCTGAGGAGTGGAAATTGAAGTGGGGTAGTGGTGATCTAGGGGTAGGGTGGTGGATACTTAAAAATTGGCCCCTTAGGGGAAAAATGTCCCAAGTTTTAAAATATGTTGATTTCTATGGACCCACTATGGTCAATTCATTCCCACCAATGTGTCTTTGTGAACACAAAATTGGGAAAAGACTCATATAAGCTAACTCTTATCGCATCACTTGTATAGATCTAAAGATGGCTATTTTTTATTAGTTTACATTAAAACTATGTACAGGTACTACTTTGAAAAATAATAAGTAAATAGTTAAATAAATGTCAGTGAGAACAATGATAAGATACAATGTTTTAGCACCAAATTGGCAAAACAAAAAACCAAAGTATATGGAGAAACAGCCATTTTCTTCAACTGCTGGTAGCAAAGTAAATTGGCACAATCTTTTTGGAGAACAATTTAGCAATATCTATATAAAACAAACATTCATGCCTTTTGATCAAGCAATTTCACTTTTAGGAGTCTATCTAACAAAGATATACTTATTTATTCACAAAGATATATTACTTTTTACATTTTTTAAGTGTCCAAATTTTTAAAATATGGTGGGTTAGAGAATTACTAGCGGTTCAAAGTGTCAGCAGTTGAGGTGTGAAAATCTATTTGACTGCACAGAGGTCTAATTCACTAGCTAATTTCTCATGTCTCCATTAGCCAATGTAGATGTAGCTATCAGACTATTATTTTTCCAAATTAAATTAGTTCTGGATGGGTCTGAAGATTTTTTTTTTTTTTTAACATTTGATTGTGATTTTGGAGAAAGTTTACATAGAAATTGGGTTCTCATTTAACAATTTCTATACATATTACACCCACTCCTCACTTATCAACATGGTTAGGTTCTGAAGACCAGGTCATTATGTGAAAATCGGTGTTATGCAAAAATGGAAGATGAATACATCAGATCACAAAATGGAGAATGACTACATCATTACATAACTGAAAAAAATTACATCATTATATAACTTCCATATTACATAACTCCCCAACCACTGAGAATCATGGCCCAGCCAAGTTGACACATAACCTTAACCATCACAGACAGAGTTACTCTCACCTCACATCTCGGCATTCGTTACTGCCAGATGTACATTGTTAATGCACAAAATAGATAATAGATTTTTTACTATTGTTGCTAATACAAAATGTCAGATAACAAGATAGTTGATAAGTAAGAAGTGGGTGTATTAAGTGACATTTGTTACACTCTTCACCATGTGTCAGCATTGTCATTATTTCCATTCTGGTTGATCTGTTTCCATTAATTTAGCTTCCTTGTCCCCCCCTTACCTTCTCAACTTTGGTCTAGGGTAAATGTTGACCATTAGATCTCATTTAGATGATTATTTAGAGGAGCATGGTACTCATAGGTGATATTATTTACTTTATGAGCCACTCTGTGATTATGGCTGATCACCGGGAGTGGTTTGAGTTTCATATTTAAAGGGTATCCCAGGGTGATAGTCTCAGCAGTTCCTCTCATCTCTACCAGTCCAGTAAACCTAGCCTTTTTCATAATTTGAGTTTTGGTCTACATTTTTCTCCCATTCTATCTGGGAACATCTATTGTGTGCCTGGTCAGAATGGTTGGTAGTGGTAGCCAGGCACCATCTAGTTCTTCTGGTCTCAAGGTAGGTGAGGCCATGGTTCATGTAGACTATTAGTCCAGTACACTAGTTTCTTCTTTGAGTCTTTGATTTCTTTCTTTGTCTTTTACTCGAGTCGTGTAGAGACCAATAGTTGTACCTTAGATGGCCTCTTGCAAGCTTTTAAGACTCCAGACACTACTCACCAAACTAGAACATAGAACATTATCTTTATGAGACATGTTATGCCAACTGACCGAGTTCCCCCCCCCCGAGACTATGGTCTTCCACCCTCAAACCCAGTAACCCAATCCCATGAGATGTTTGGCTATGTCTAGAAAGTATACATAACTGTGCCCCCTAAGTGTTTTATTTTATATATGAATATATATGCAGCATACACTACCATGTATATACATTTGCCTACAGAAACACCTATACATGTGCAATATATATTCATATTTGCTTACCTATACATATATAAGCATACCTCTTTCATGACCAGTGGGATATATGGTTGCCCACCAACATTTTCTGCCTCTCAAGTTTCGTGGGAAGTTGCTTTCCCTTTTATAGTTCATGCTTCCACAAGCTGGGTCCTGTTTAAATGCGTGAAATTGAAGAAAGGGGAGTTGGTGCTTCATTACTGTATTGACGGGGTATTGTATTACATGTTGCATCCTGGAGGTGTGATTTTGCAAAACTATTGTCTCTTTTGTCTTTTTACTGGGAGAGAAGCCTCATAAGTATATTTCCTGGTTCCTGTGTGCTCTCAAGAATGTACTTCTCACGAGAATAAGCTATCTTAGGCTCCATTCATTCTTAGTCGCCATTCTTTCTCAGGCATCATTCATTGCATGCAGGTGTTGTGGCACTCCTGCTCAGCTGTGAGTTGTTGTCCTGCAATCTCCTAGGACTGCTATTCTTGTTTCTGAGCTATAAGTACTATTTTTGCAGTAAGGAAGAATGCATTGTAGCAGTAATTTTCCTAAGACACAAATTCCTTTGGTTTTATTTATTTGAGGAGGAGGCTTGAATTAGTCAGTTTACCCTACTTGTGTACTCTCATGTTTGGGAGGAGTGGATTGCTTTGACCAGAGGCATTAAAAGTATGTAATCAGAAGGCACTCTCTCAAATGGTGGCATTGATTGCTGTATTTTCTTATTGACCTTGCCACTGTAAACAGTTTGACAATGTGGAATTGTAACCACAGGGGCAAAAATGACCAACTATCCTTCAGGCTCCAGGCTCGCTCTCAGTAGGCAGCTTTCTGTGTGCTGGGAAAGGAAGAGAAGAGGAAGACCATCATTTTTGGTGATGTTCAAGCCAGGAGTAAGTGGGGTGCCAGATGACGTACAGTTCCAGAAGGATAGAAAGCATTTTCCTGTCAATAGATCTAGAAGACGAGGCAGAGAATGCAGTACTAACAATAAGACTAGAACAAAATTTATGTACAGGCATTGCCAGGTGCCTTTTTGTATTACTCCATGTTTTGAAAATTTTCACAAAATAAAATAAAAAAGCTAAGATAAAACTATTTTATCCTTGTCTCATATCGCCATTATTTCCTACCTCTGGTGTCCAGTGGGGCATATGTGTCCCACGTATGTATCAAAATCCACATCTCATAATAAAAATTCAGAAAGGGTCCTTGAATAAACATGTCTTCCATTAGTGAAAACACATAGTATCAACAAAAAATTAAAATGAAAAAATAATCCAGTCTTGAGAAGGATACATATCTACCTATGTAACCACACTCATACTTTTTGGTTGTTATTAATGTTGTTGCAAAATTGTATATGTTGTGGTTTTTACAAAAATCGTCTCTTATTTTTGTGTACTTCTTAGTGTCATCTTTTATCTTGGTCAAGTTGTGCTGACTTCTCCCTTATTCGGTATTGCCTCAACCATCATCAAAACTAAAAGGTGTCTACTTTCTAGAAAGTGATTCCCTTTCCCGCTCCTTCCCATCCCTGGTGACCACCAAAGAGTGAGATCATACAGTATTAACCTTTTGTGATTGACTTATTTCACTCAGCATAATGTCCTCCAAATTCATCACATTATAGTATATTCTGAAAACTCATCATTATTCTTTATGGCTGCATAGTATTCCATTGTGTGTATTTACCACAGTTTGTTTATCCATTCATCTGTTAATGGGCAGTGCCTTAGTCATCTAGTGCTGCTAAGTCAGAAATACCACAAGTGGATGGTTTTAATGAAGAAAAGTTTATTTCATCATAGTCAAAGTAGGCTAAAAGTCCAAATTCAGGGCATCAGCTCCAGGGGAAGGCTTTTTCTCTCTGTCAGCCTTCTTCTCTTCAGTGTTCCCCTGGACTAGGAGCTTCTCTGCACAGGGACCCTGGTCCAAAGGACGTGTTCTGCTCCTGGCACTGCTTTCTTGATGGTATGAGGTCCCCCTGTCTCTCTGCTCATTTCTGTCTTTTATATCTCAAGAGACTGCCTCAGGACACAATCCAGTCTTGTAGGTCAGGTGCTGCCTTACTAACACAACTGCCACCCATCCTCCCTCATTAACATCACAGAGGCAGGTTTACAACATACAGGAAAATCACACATACCAGGAATCATGGCCTAGCCAAATTGATACACACATTTTTTGGGGGACATAATTCAAACCATGACAGGCAGTTAGGTTGCTTCCATCTTTTTGCTATTGTGAAAATGCTACAATGAACACAGGTGTGCATATATATCTGTTCATGTCAGTAGTTTCAGTTCTCTAGCATATATTCCTAAAACTGGGATTGCAAGATCATAGCGTATTTCTATTTCTAGATTTTTGAAGAAGCACTATACCATTTTCCACAGTGGATGAACCAATTTATAATCTCACCAGCAGCGGAGCAGGGTGCCAGTCTCTCCGTAACATCACCAGTTGTTCTCTGTTTTTTTGATCGGTGCCATTTTTGCAGGGGTGAGATGGTATCTCATTGTAGTTTTGATTTGCATCTCTCTGATGGCTAATGATCATGAACATCTTTTCAAGTTTTTGTTGGCTGCTTGAACGTCCTCTTTGGTGAAATGTTTGTTCATGTCTTTTGCCCATTTTTTAAATGAGTTGTTTGTGGAGTTGCTAAAGTTTTCTATATATTTTAGAGATTAGACTCTTATTGGCTATATATTTCCCAAGGTTCTAAAGATTTTAATGTGATGTTAGGAAGATCAGAATCCCAAATATTAATTCCATTAATTAGTTACTAGATTGTCATTAATCTTATGTACATGTAACAATGACAAAAAAATGTTAATAACTATCAGTTATTGACTACTTGCCCTAAGCCAGAAACTATACTAAGCATTTTATATACAGTTTGTTTCATAGTTCAATATATTTATAAGGTATTAAATATATATACTCAGTTTAGCAGTGAGGAAACTGAGGTTTAGAGAGGTTAATAAGTAACTTGTCCAAGGTCATAAAGCAAATTAGCAAGTAATTCCAAGCCAGGTCTGTCTGCCTCCAAAGGTCTTAATCACTGTTACAATTGTAAAATATGAGCAATAAATAAATTGTAAAGATTAAAGAATTATTCAGTCAATATTTATTATATTATGAAATTTTATTAAATAGAATTAACTATAGGAATCATTGTTAAAATTGTACTATTGAAGCATTAAATGCAATAAACACTCACTAAATATGATCAGCACTGTACAGGCACAGCAAAAGATTTTTTTTAATGTGCTCTCTCTTAAGAACCCTTCAAATGTTTATTATCTAGCCAAAAAACAGATCTATTTATGTTATTGTTTAAGGTATTCATTCATTCTCTCCACTCTACTTCTTCAGTGGCTTCCATTGGAGATTACAACTTCTTAATATAATATCTTACATAATTCCTTGGTTTCCTAATACATTTACATCAGAATAGCACCAGCAGTGGCTAATATGCAAACCCCAAGAGCTTTCCTGGCACCAGGAGGGCTCTAATTTTCTCCAGTGATTACTGGTCCACAGTGAATAGGAGCATCTACAGACTGGTAGTCCCTCTGCTTTTTCTGATATGGCCAAAACAATGAGCTGGGCAGTGCCAATTCAGGTTTCTAACTGTCAGACATGGTTGCCGAGGTGTTTGTTCGCTTTTATTAGTCCATTGTAGATGTTGGCTCTCCTCCCGGATTTTCTGCTTTGTTTTACTAGCTCATGTTTGTTTGTACCATCTGCTTCACTAGATCCGCACACTCCTCTCCAGGTTCTTCATCTCTGTTGCTACAAGTTGGAATATTTTTTTTGTTTTTTGTTTTTTCTGTCTTTGAAGTAATGGACACCTGTACCGTATTCATTTTTATATTCAATTCTCCAATTTTCTGCAGCAGACTTTTCATTTTTATTGGGAGTTCGTCCTAATTAATTTGATAGACTGGACTAGGATTGCTACTCCAGGTATGGGCTAAGTTGGTTCAATGCATTTTTAAACCAAATATCACATTTAAAATAAATTCCTTTGATTTGTCTTATGTCACTGGAGTCCCTTTTAATAATATATTTGCCCAGGTGGATAACTGATTTATTTTCTGTTTTAAACCACACAGCCAATAGAAATACCAGCGTCTATGTCAGCAACAAACTCAATGAAGCTGAAGAGCATGTGTATGTTGAGTTCACTCCCTAATTTAATAAACATCAAAGTAGCTCAAAGCCTAAAAGATAGCAGACACCATATCTAAAGCAAAAGTAGCTGTTAGAGCCACAAATCAGTCTGTGGTGAAGACAGACTAGCCAGGGAGAGTCCACCCTCAGGGCCAGACAAGAAAACAAAGTCAGCTCCAGTAGTAGGTAAGATGAGGGAGCTTAAAAAGGTGTGATGGAATGGTTTCAAGAGAATGTAGCTGCACAAAAGGCAAAAAACAAACAAAAAGCAGTTTGCCATCAAGCTGACTCCAACTCATGGCAACCCCATGTGTTTCAGAGTAGAACTTCCCTCCATAGGGTTTTATCACTGTGCCCTTTGGGAAGCAGATCGACAAATCTTTCTTCCAAGGCACTTCTGGGTGGGTGCAAATCTCCATCTTTTCAGTTAGTGGCAAGCGCTTAACCATTTGTGGCACCCAGGAACTCTAGGTCTAGGAACAAAAGGCAAAGGTCCTGGAAATAACTTTGTTTATGTGTAAAATCTGACCTCAGAAATCCAGACACAATAACTGTGGTCAATGCCAAGGCTCCACTCCCCAGAAGGAGAGGGTAGTTCAAAGTAGTACACCAAATTAGGATTGTGATACCATGCACAGGATCCCAAAGGGGAGGAAGCCAGGTAGCTCAATTGCAACTGCAGCACAAAGTGAGGTATGGTAATAAAAATCAAAGCAATAACCCCAGTTCTGGAACTTGAGGACCAAGTTAGCAAAGTGACCTTCAATTATTGCTCACATGCTAGCATTTCGTTTATTGAAATGGTCTAATGGCCTTGGAGCCCTGGTGGCACAGTGGTTAAGAGCTATGGCTATTAACCAAAAGGTTAGCAGTTTGAACCCACCAGCCACTCCTTGTAAACCCTATAGAGCAGTTCTACTCTGTCCTATAGGGTCTCTATGAGTCGGAATCAACTTGACAGCAATGGGTTTTTAATGGCTTTAGATTCTAAGTGAATTGAGTCTTCAGTCCAAACTAAGAGAAGATGAATGACATAGGTCAGAAAACCAGGCAGGTCACTGTAGACTTATACAAACCTGACGTTGAGTATTTAAGCTATAGGTGGAATATAAGTAGAACATAAGTCATCACTTGCTATCTCATGCCCATGGAAGGCATCAAAACTCATTCACAGAATGCTTTCACACTGAGAGCACATAGATTCTCTTCAAGCCTCTTAAGCCTGTACTTGAGTCAATGATCACTAATTGACTGGAATTGACATCCCATTAGAACTCAAATCAATTTGCTATCCTTGATTTACCCTTTCCTTTTTAACACTTTGCTGTTAGATTTTCATGGAAAATTTTAAAGGAATGGCTTTATCTGCTGTAGACAGATGCTTGTAGTTCCTTTACCTATTAATATGGAGAAGGTGGCTTGCAAACATCAGAGGTGCTATGGGAAATTCTGCTGACTGATGAGCACTTTTGCAGGCCAAAAAGCATTTTTTGGATCTTATCTGGAAGACAGTTCTACAGATAAATTTCTTTAAATATTCCCATAGTGTCCTGAGTTAAACTTTTGTTTAAAGGGAACACAGAGACAAACACAGGGAGCTTTTCACTTACATTTATTCAAAAGTCCCAGAGGGCCGTTGCTGCAGCTTGGCTATTGAATGAAAGAGTCTCCTGTGTCTGTAAGCTCAAACACAATCCTTTTCAGGGTGTAAATGAAGCTGGGCACAATTAGGCAGAAAATGATATCTTTAAAGGAAAAAGAAAGTCTATGTAGGCTGCAGTCCAACTTTAATAAAAAATAAAAGAAAGAAAAGCCTTACCCTTGGGTAACAGTGACCTTCAGTTGGGGTAGTAGTAAGAAGCATTACTTTAAATCATTATATTCCCTGGATTCTCTTTCTTAAAGAATACCACTTCTCTTCTATAAAGAGAAGGTAAAATTAATCTAATACCTATTTAAAACTCTGTTAGTATACATATTCTAAATTCTGTTGGACCAAGCTTTTTTTAATTGTTAAAAAAAAAAAAATTCTATCTTTCCATTGATAAAAGGCTTGAGACAAAGCTTCCACAAACAATCCAGTAGAATAAAATATGACTTCCATAATACGGTAATTTTTATAATATTTTTCTTTTATTTATTTAAATACTACAATTTTAATTTATTTAATCCAATGTATTTAGACCCAGTGTTGCGAAGTCTCTCGCCAACATTCTGGTAGATAATTGAGGGATGGTGTCCTTATCCACACTACCTATCTTAATATGTCCTTACTTTATTTTTTTTTTTATTTTTTTGTTTTTTCTATGACCATGGTATTTCCTACAATATTTAATAGTGGTCTCGATAACAACGGAATTCCCAAAAACCAATTACTAAGATTTTGTAGAATTTAATGGAATAATTCAAATGGTGCCCAAGAGATTATTGATATTTATAACATCAAAAAGAGAAAGGTAGAAAAAGAATCTTGAAAGAAACTCTAAAGTTCTTTTGAGTTCCATAACTGTCTAACCAAATAAAATGTGATGTGAGATTTTAGGGCAAAAGGCAGCAAAGACTATTGTGTATTAGTTCTTAAAGAATTGCACCTTCAGGCTGAAATGCCTGCTAATGGCTGTCATTCCTATAACCTTTGAAGAGGTACATACAGCACTTGGGCTCCAAGTTTACCTCTGCCTCAGTGACATAGCATTTCTTCTATTGCCAAATCTTATTCAGCTCTTTAGGTTTTCTCTTGAAAAATTTCCTAGGGGTTGACTGCTTCAGACAGATAAGACCTCTAGACTGCTCTTGACAAAAATAATTACAGATAGCTATTTCAACAAACTCCAAAAATTTATAGCTTCATCTTCAAAATATCGTTTGTGCTTCCAGTAATATGTCGATGGTGGGAAGCAGAAGAGTCATTTCTACACACGTGGAGAGTTATCTAGAAATCATGTCGGTATTCAAGTACTTGAAAACTGCTGAAGGAATGGAACTTTGTTCTGAAAATTCTCAGAAATTGGGACCAGAGATGAACCCTTTGTGTCTGCATGCATTCCTATTAGGTAAGCAGACAGATATAATCCCTATTGTTCTCTGGACTATTTCCATCTTAAAGCAAATCACATAGTGAAGTGAAGCTGCTCTCTTTGGAAAGAAATCTTCTGGACACTCTCTATAATGCAGATAACTACAGAAGAAAGATTTCGCTCCAAAGAATTTCATTCGTATTACTTTGTAAATTAATGCAGCTGTGGCCGTATCATGGGCTTGAAGCACTTAGACAAGTGTTCTAACAAAACAAAACAAACTTTACCATTATCCAGGAAATGAAAAAATAAATAGAAGTTACTGTGAGATAGATTTTAGCCTAACATCACACCTAAGTCTCAAATAATCAGAATTGTCCTATCACTGAAGAGACGGCCCCGCGATAGGGGGCGCTTCGTACTTACGGATGCTCATAACCAAAGGCGTTTTGGTTAAATAAGGAAACTCAGCCCGTGAGTCCTGACTCTTAAGCTAATACTTTGCAAAGAAAACAAAAAACAAAACAAACAAAAAAAGGCTTTGGTACACCTGGCAAGTGTCTTCCTTGTTTAGAACTGTTTTTCTAATAAAAGAATGACTGAAACAATGATTGTCAAGTGTGTGCATCGTTGTCAGCTTACACAAAGGTCAGCTTGATGAGCCAGCGACTGTATAAAATTCTTCAGTCCTTATGGGCAATCGACTGGCAATTTCTTTTGGCAAATGATTGAAAGCTACTGAATATCCTATTGAGTGGCTTACTAAGCGTTCCTAAAGTTTGGGATTCATAAACTAATGTTAACACATTACTAAAGTTTACTGAGACTGAAATTCAGTACTCTACTAAGAAGTTCCACTGTCACATAACACTAGCGTATGCTGTGCATGTGCTTACACATTCCAATAATTTTAGGGAAGGAATCTTTGTTGTCAGATCATCAACAGGAATATTCTGAGTTGACTGAAACTTTCATTTGCTGTTATTCTTAGTTTTAACAATACCTTATGGTTAGATTATCTTCATGATTATGAATTGAGTTCATGTGAGTTGTTTAGTTCCATGTGCCTTTATTTTCTCTATGACCACAGCATTGCCCTTAAGATTTAATAGTGGTAGAAGTGCATGAATGCATCATTGATAACTTTGGCCTACAGAATTCCACTAAGTAGACTTTCACATACTAGACACGTGAATGCCTTGCTTGTGAAAAAGAATAATCCATACTTCTCTGGCCCAAGTGGTATAGTACTTCACAGAGCAATACAGAATGTATATAATCTTCCAGAAAATATGTCTGCTATGTGACATTTTCTCATCATCACTAGGTACTTGATCTATTGAAATGATCATTGAAGTAGACAGTCTCAAAAAATTCCAGAAAAGTACATTTAAAATCTTGTAATGAACCAGAAGAGTTCTAAGAGCCTTCATAGCCCTATTTTATGATCCCAGCTGCACACTATGGAAATCCCTGTCATGTTGGGAGGGGAGAGTAGAGAGTAGGTTGAGATGACAGCGTATTAATTTACAAAAAGAAATTCAGCTACACAGCTGCCGTCTTTAGGCAGAGTGTGTTTTAGTTCAGAAGAACCATGAGTCATCAAGATCAGATAGATTCCATATTCCAATATCTCTTTCAGCTGTTACTTTTGGGACACAGAGAGTCTGGCCACCAAGCTTATAGGTGAGAATAATTAAAAAGTCTAGCACCTAAAGTGACTAATTTTCCACTCACCTCTTATAAGCAAGCCTAAAAGGAGCTAGAAATGAGGCCACTGGAGAAAAAGACCCAGAGATAAAGAATTTCACATAGACTTGCATGCAAACAAGTGAACAATGGAATCAAGTATACCAATACAGAAGTAAATAGCAATCTTAAAAGATAATGAAGGAAGATTACTAGAAAAGATGTGAGATGTTTTATATTTTAAATCTGGCTTCAAAGTACAATTCTTAGATTAGTCATCATAAAGAGATTTTCTTAATTCAGTATATTTTAAATAAAGAGATTAATTAGAAGACAAAAAAAGTTCAGTTATGAGTAAATCTCCACTCCCCAGTCACCTGTCTCTGGAGATAAAAGGAAGTACAAGGCAATTTTCAAGTTGCCACAGTCATCTGATGTTAAATCCCTGAATGGCAGACATAAGGTCTCAGAATTTAAACAAAGCTCTAGCTCTTATCAATATTGTAGATATCTCACAGTGCAGTAAAGATTACCCTATAAGCTACAAATGAGTAACAGTGTCCTCTGTCAGACCAGGATATCAAGGGCATATGCATTATGAAAAATGCAATAATCATTTTAGTCAAATTCATTTGAAATAAAGTAAAGGCACATTGAAATTAGACTTACAGTTCTCAAGTTCAAGTCCTAACTCTAGTTGCAGGATCCCTGCTGGCACAATGGCTAAGCGCTCAGCTGCTACCAAAAGTTCGATGATCTGAGCCCATCAGCCTCTCCGTGGGAGAAAGATATGTCAGTCTGCTTCCGTAAAAATTTACAGCCTTAGAAATTCTATGGGGGTAGTTCTTCTCTGTACTATAGGGTCACTATGAGTCAGAATGGACTCAACAGACAGTGTGTTTGGTTTTGGTTTCAACACCAGTTGCGAAGTGTAACCTGCTTCTAATAAGAGAATGCTGGAAATTAAAGCATGCAATGAAATTAAGATGAGTAAAACCTGGAATATCCAATAATCCCCCGGCTCTCTGGGTGTGGACTCTTAGCACTACGGTAATTAGAAAATATTAAAATGCATCTGAGTGGCAATTTCATGGACATGCTACTACTAGTACTAAAGCAACAAATCAAAGCAAGGTAGTAAAAAAAGTGAAAGTTACAATGGCACTAATTCTATTAATAATTGCTTATTTTAAAAAAAAGCCTTGCATTTATACTGTCAAATAATAAAATGAAATAAAAGTATGCATAATTTTCAAGGGCTTGACATTGTTTGGCTCATTCATATCATAGGAAAAGAGACCTAGAAAAATCAAGATGCACAAAAAACTTAGTTAAATCTCTGCAATTAGATTGGGCATAATTCTTTTCCTTGTAAAATGAGAATTTACTGAGAACTTTGACTAATATTATTATTTATATGCTTATAAAATGTTTTCATAAATGCAATGCCAAATTGTCCATAGTTCTGTTTGCATTTCCTCCTCAAAATATTTGTTTTTGGTGGTGGTGTTTTCCTGTGGTCAAATCGTGGCATACTCATTGGGATGCAGGGCATGGGGAACAACATCCTGCACTAGGCACAAAAAGCAGCATAAAATATCTTGAGTATAGCGAGTAATTAAAACATACCATACAAGTGGCTTCTCATTCATATTGGATTGAATTTGACTCAACACTTACAATTTTAGAGAATTTTTTAATGCGAATAATATTCTATACGAAGTCCCTTATTAGCACAGGTTCCAGAACTATGTCACCCTTTGATTGAATGTATTATAATAATATTACGTCAATATGATGTTACTAAACTACCATCAATAGGCCTTACAACATGAGTTGCTCTGACCTAGTGGGGAAGGGCAATATTCACCAGCCCACCCATCTTGGCATCTTTATCACAGCACAACAAAATCAGGCAAAAAAGATACATAAATTTAAAGTCATCATATAGGATATTCAGGCCCAAAATATCTAATTCTCAGAGAGAAGGGTTGTATGATCTAAATTATCCCACAGTGACTGCCTGAGCTAATAAACGCACTCGATAATTTCTGAACTCTCCACTTCACTTTGTCTGTGTAGCCAGAACTATGTTTACAGAGTCCCACACAAGGCTTTAAATTGACTTATTTGTAATATACTGCAGATAGTACTTCCATTTATTACTGGGTGTTGCTTTGCACTGTATCATAACTTCAGCCTTTGGACAGCAATCTGAACGTTTTTCACCCAGTGGCCTCTACTTTATAGGCAGTACTATGTAGTTATTACCTACCAATATAAAAGAGCAATTTCAATAATTTCAGTGAATAATCCACATTAACAGCTTGTAATATTATTGTAACACACTGAAGTTAAAATGAGTTTGCATTATTTTTAACTCACCACAAAAACTTAGCTAAAGCCTTTAAATAAAAACGTATCTCCTCCAACTATACATTAAGTCATTATATGCTTCATGTCAGTAAGTATTCATACAGCTCCTACCAATTCAACTTCTTTAGCAATTATAAATTGGCTGTAATTTCCAAAGCTGGTCTCAGTCCAATGAATAAACTTTCTAGAACTAAGCTAACCTATTTCAAATGTCCATGCACTGTAATTTTCAAAAATCTTAACTTTAAGAATTAACAAATTTTTGTGTATAAAAGGAACGCATAAGAAACAAATATTGCATAATGTGTTATGTTTCCATTTTGGATTTTCATAATTATCTGATTAAAATTATTCCTGTGAACATAGAATTTCTGAAACAGCTTAAATAATAATCTTTCTTAAAATCATTTTCATTATACAATAGTATTTCTGAAATGGAACCTAGTGTGATGGTAAACCTTTATTAGAATTTTATAAGGATTTGTTTTTATTCATTACTTACTTCTTTTACTCCTTCTTTCCAAAAGCAGCATCAGGCTATTAGAATGGTTTAGTAGATTTATCTTAAATTTTGCCAAGAATTAGAATGCGTGTGGCCTTGACCAATCTCATTAGCCTAATGATGCTGAGATATATGAGGCTTTTGTCATCCTACCCCATATGGGGTCTGGCTTCAAGGGAAAACGCAGTCATCATAAAAGGACCTCAGCAGATAACAACTGCACCACAGTCTGTTCAAATGCAAGGCATCAAATCTCTATCTGCTAAATTTACAGATTCTATCCAAACTTAGGTTCTTTGTTTGTCCACAAAACATTCACTTACATTTCTTTCCTTTCATATACATCAGCCTTTTTGTACACCACTCAAGAGCATGCTTGAATCTTCCCGAAGATGGTCTACGCATTGTCTTTGGTATATGAGTCGAATCTTTCACAGCCCACAGTTCCCTTTCTTTACACACACACACACAAAGGCCTCATTTAATTCAGAGGAAACAAAGGTTCTAGTTTAACCAAGTTTTTTAAATCCTATTACCAGAAATTACATTTTTGCCACTTTCCTCTTTTAAAAAATTATTTTTGTTGTTGTGTTTTTCTGTTTTTGTTTTTTATGATGACTCCTCTAATATCACATTGCCGATGAGCTATGTTGAAACACCCAATGTACCCTAACTGGTTCAATCATTAACAGCCAGGTACTGGGTAGAATTTTGCGGGAATGTTGTCTGAAGATAGATCGCATCTACCTCTGTAACACGTTAGTGATATTTTTATTTACACTTTTCCATCTTGCTTCACTGTGAAAACTTTTTGAGGAAGTATTATCAAGCTACCGAGTCATCTACATATTCTCTCTTTACTTTTCCCTTGCTTTCATTCAAGAAAAAAAAATGTAACCATTATGACAAAAAATAATAATATCTGAATACTTTAATGATTCCAATTGTCATGATCTTATCTTATTCTGACTTTGGCAATTATTCTCATATGTATCCAAGATAACCTACCCTACCCAGTCTAGACATCTCTTCTTTCCTGTCCATTTCTTTTTATAATACTTTATACCCATGCAGTGCCTTTCATCCAAAGATCTCAAAGTGGTTCTTTTTCTCTAATATGCCTTTATATTCTCTAGAGAACCAAAGAAGCTTTTTTAATTTTTTTTATCGTAGCTCTAGCTTTCTTTTATGGGGTGAAATCTCGTCCGGTTGCTAAGAAGCATAGATTTGAATACACTCTCTAGCAGCTTCTACCCTTCCGCTTTTAAAATGGTTATTCTTTTTAATCCATTGAAGTGCATTTGACTATCATTTTTAAAAATCTCCCTTTAAAAGTCAAAATGTAACTCTCTGGAAAGCAATGAATCTCATTGCCACGGTATGGTAGGTTCCCCTGCTTCAAGATCTATAATCACTTCTTCAGTGTCAGTAATAAAATGCTTCAGTAACCTCTCCCAGCCCCTTGGCAATCTGCCTACTAGTGTCAGACCATTCTCCCCGACAATCCTACTACTCAAAGAGCCAAGAGTGATGGGGCTGCTGCCATGGCAATTTGGAGCGTTGAAGTCCTGGAAGTCTTTTCTTTGTTTTGTATGAGATATTAGCTGAAGAGTATACACCATGTAATTAAGAGGCTTATTTCATTACCAAGTTCCCCTGAGTCTACTTTCCCCTCCTATATAGATTTTTCTATCTGTATAGGTCCTTTATCTCTAGACTAACAAATGGATTCTTATCCTGCCTCATGTATCCAATGAGCACTCTCTTGTTACCTTGCCCAAGGTTACACAGAGTCCTCAGCTATCCAAATAATTGTTGTTGAACACCAAGTATACATGAAAATTTGCATAAATCTGAAATTTTGTTCCTCCTTCCAAGTAGGCCAATTCAGTTAAACACGTATTAATCATTTACTATATGCCAAGCAGTAGGCTAGGTATTGGGAATACAGTGATAAAGGAAATCCCATTCTTGTTTTCAGAGAGATCACCGTCTAATGGAGATGTCAGACACATAAACAGAAAAATAAACGAGATCGTTAGGCGCATAGTCAGAGGTATTCATCAGGTATTACGAGAATATGAAAAAGGACTGTTTCCCCAGTTGGGAAGGAATGTGAGGAGGTCAGGAAAGATGTTCTGGAAAAGAGGAAGTCTGAGCAGATGCATATAAGATGAGTGGGATTTAAGTAGGCAGAGAGTGGCGAGCAAGCATCATAAGAAAAAAGGAAGCACAAATAATAGCATGGAGGTGAGAAATAACCAGGGAACTACTAGTTTGCTGTTATTAAAGTATAAAATCTAATTGAAGAATGCCAGTATGAATAGGGAAAGAAGTTGACGTGAATCAGTTCACAAAGGTCACATGCAGCCTTTTGAATCTGCAAAATGGATAACGAACACTTTGGTTTTGCAGAACCTGAAGCCTCAAGCTTGAGTATAGTATTAACAAAAAGTACTAGCAAAGTGTGATAATGAAGCCTATCCCTATCAAGCATTATAAAGATAGAAACGCAAATATCTGGTCAAGGATCCTCCAGGGCAGTGAAAAAGTCATAGGTTCTAAGCTGGGTGGCAAGTTACCCTCAGCTGTAAGAAGGACCCATAGTGAAGAAAGTATTAGAAATTGCAAAAGTGCTCCAAAAAAAAATGCATGACAATGATTATATTCTTTTGAAATGGCAGAATCATAGTCCATGAAGTTCAACAAAGTTGTAGGTCCCAATACAGACTAAGACCCAAGGGTGTATGAGACATTGTGCATGTCCAAACATGCTGTGTCATACCCAATACAACACAGATGCCATCACCTTCCTCACCAAAAATTCTCCCTTTTTTCGGGTTTGACTTTACCCCTTTGTTTGCCAGTAAAGTGTGGTATGCTTAAAGAGAAAGAGGTCCCTTAGCAGAAATGCAAAGAAGAATGGATCTCCCCCAAAAAGCAATACCAGCACCTTGCATTGCCTTTAGTCCTAAATCAACAAACAGAAAAATGGTGCCCATATATCACAGATAAGATCACTGATTCACAGACTGAAAAAAGAGAAGATTATGCAACTAATTGAAGGTCATAGAGAAAAATCAGTCATCTCCAGATTGGAGTCCAGGCCTCTGACTCATTGTTTAAAACTCCTCATTATATCACTTATCTAATGGAATGCTGTGGGTTAATCTACAATTGCACTTTGCCAAAATCCTTTCCAAAAATCTTTAGCTTGACATTGATCTAAGATAACAGATGATGCCTGAATCATAAGGAGGATTTCAGACTTTTTATCTCATTTTGTGATAATAAAAATCTGAAAGCTTTGTTAAGAAAACTGGTGATGAGCCAGGCTCTGCTCAAGACTCTGGTAAATGTTCTGAGAAATAGGGAACTGTAGAGTTAAAAGGAGTTGGTAGATTTCTAACGGAACACTAGCCTCTTCAGATGATCTGTAATTCGTATATTTTATAGCCTACTTGAGATGTGTTCCACAGCATTTCTTTTAGTTACTGAGAGCTTTGACAGTAGTTAATTGCCCAGTGAAGGCATTTATCATTCCAGGTTTGTCATTTAAATAGAATGGTACAGTCTGCACAATTCTTTTCTGCATATTTGGACCTAATAAGATGTAGAAAAGTTTATAATGGAGTAGGAAAGAGGTAGAGTTTTGAGTAGGTCTTCCCCCCAACTCCTACTAGAAACGGCTACTAATGCACAGCAACCTATTATGAGAGTTCCTCAGCTCTCAAAATAAATCTCTGAGATTAGAAAGAAAAAAATTTAAAAAGCATAGTTTTGCTATTTAGCCAATTTTTTTTAATATCAAAATGTTATATGGGTATATTTATTGATAATTCTAATAATTAATTATATAAGATTGTAAAAAAGAATGGTATTTCTATTTCTATACATGGTCTCAATAGTCAAAGCAACAGAATTCTCAAAATAACACTATAATATGGAACTTGGAACAGGAGACTACTATCTTAGCACATTTATTATTTTTAATAGAAGAGGGGCCAATAGAATGTGAGAGTTGGAAGGAATATTGGACACCATTTAGTTTGACCCACTTATTTTAGGGAAATTGAAATTGAGACCCAGGAAACTCTTTTATTGATTAAAAGCCATGACTCAAATCCAGATCCCCCTATTTCCAAGCTGTATTGAAGAGCTTTCTTCAATTGAGCCCCTCCTCTTCCTCATACCTCTTTGCGCTTCCCCAATGGACCACTGCAATACCCTCTCAAAACCATTCATCTGAATTAAATATAACCTCCTCACTACCAATCCCAAATGACTTCTTTTCACTCCCTATTTCCCTTGACTGCTCTGTACTTTTTTTACTTTGATGACCATTCACTCTTTTGTAATACTCCATTCACTGATTTCTTCAAAAAATTTGTGGAGTGCCTACTGTGTGTCGTGATCTCCCTCAACTTTCCCACACAGCGCTAACCCTTTTCCTTCCAACTTGGCCGGTTCTGTCTGCTTTACTGACATCACTTTTTCTTCCTACCATCTAAATGTGGGCATTTCTCAAGGTTTTTCTTGCTTGTTCTTTTGAATACTTCTTCATCCATAACTGTAATCCAGTTCAACGAATCCAGCCATCATCCTCTGTGACTGACTGGCCAAAGTGGCATTTCTAGCCCAGATCTCCCCAGAGCTTGGACTGCCTCCCCACCCAGCAAGTTTTCAACTGGAACCTAGTAAGTCACATTAAACTAAACCCTTCTGAAACTGAATCATCTCTCGTCCTCCCCTAAACCTACTCCCTCCAGACTTCCCTGTCTCTATTCAAAATGTGCCCACATTCAATCAAGAAGGCCCTAATGCCGGGACCCATGCTTAAGAGACTCCTCTGAGGCTGCAGGTTAGCAAATCACCCAGTGCTACCAATTATCTCTGCACATCTGCTCCTTCTTTTCCACTCCTACTGCTTTTGCTTTAGGCTCCAAGTCTTGACCTATTTCCCCTGCTTCCCTCTGGCTCAATTATTATTACGAAAATCTTCAGACATACAGAAAAAATGAAAGAATAGCACAGTGCTCACTTGTATATCCATAAACCATATACAATAATTTGTAGCATTATATCGTATTTGCCTTTTATATATCTATATATGGATCTAGTTATAGGGATAGGGATATGAATAGAGATAGGGATGGTATGGATATGATTATAGACATAGACAAGATGTAGATATACATATATATGTGCCCAGTTACTATCCAGTTGACTCCAACTCATGGAGACCCCACACGTACCAGAGTAAAGCCACTCCATAGGGTTTTCTATAGCTGATTTTCCAGAAGTAGATCATCGAACCTTTCTTCCGAGGCACCACTGGGTGGACTTGAACTTCCAGTCTTTTGGTTAGCAGTTGAGCACACTAACCATTTCAGCATCCAGGGACTCTCATACATATCCATACTCATATCCATATCCATACTCATATATAGAGAGAGAATAAACACATAGACATGTATATACACATATAACTGGACAATCTGAAAGTAAAGGACAGATATCATGAGGCTCCTCAGCATACATCTCTTAATAAGAATTTTCTCCGCAATACCATTATCATGCCTAAATATTAACAATGATCCACTAATATTATATAAAATTCAGTGTGCATTAGAATATCCCCAGTGGTCTCCCAAATTGCTTTTACAGCTTAAACCAGACCAAAACAAAACAAAAAGCCACTTAATTCAATCACATTTCACAAGTTGTCATTTCTCTTTGATCTCCTTTTCACTTCCCTATCTCCTCTTTATTTTTCATGACATTGTACTTTGTCTTAGAGAATGTCATAATCTGAATTGGTCTGATTTGTTTCCTTGAAGTGCCATTTAGCTCTTTTCTCTTCCCCCTGTAACTTGTAGAGGCCTAACCTGTTCCAACTGCTTTCTAACTGGTCTTCTTTATTTCATCTAACTTTCCCAGCCATATCTACTTGATGACTCTTTACTCTACTCTCCTCATGTTTTAATTCCTCTGCTAAAAATCCACCTTGTTCCCAGTCCTCTTTCAGACAAATTCCAGACTCTTTAGTTTCCCTTTTAAGATCTTCTCAGGCTGGTCCTGATCCACTTCTATGGTTTTATCCCTTATCATTGCCCTAGGTAAACCTTGGTTTCAGACATATTGCTCCCCAGAGCACACCAAGAACTTCCTTATGTCTCTGCCTTTGCTCTTTCTGATTCCAGGACACTCTCACATCTCTTAGTCCTACCTTCGAGACCTAGCTTAAAGACTTCCTTCATGAAGTGCCTTTAGATCACTACAGGGATTACAATTATATTCTTCCTCTGAATTAATAGTCCTTAGTGTTCATATCATTTGACAATTACCATAAAAATACAGTAGTTATATACTGCCTCAAAACGGCTACTTAATATTTACTTATGGATTATTCATTGCTTGTATTGTTACACAATTTTTCAAGCATTAATGCTTTGTCCTTCAACCATCTTTTAAGATCCAGTAGCATAGCACTCATGCAAAGCTCTATTTAGACTGGCAGACAATTTCACCTAATAGGTATTCAATGAGTATCTCTTACCTGATGGAATGGTAAGAGTCCAAATAAGAAGACACATGAGAAATCCAACCTTATAGTTTGCAAAAGGCTTAATCTCTATCAAATCATCATAAATATTCAATAATTTGAATTTCACATACTAAGCAATAATAAATCCCAAAGCCAAGTGCAGTAGACTGAAAAATGGGCCCCCAAAAGATATCCATGTTTTACTCTCTAGAACCTGTAAATGTCATGTCATATGGCTAAAAAGCCTCTCTGCAGATGTGATTAAGTAAAAGTTCTTGTGATGGGGAGATTATGCTGGATTATCCAAGTGGGTCCTAAATGCAATCACCTGTATCCTTATAAGAGCCAAGCAGAAGATTTGACCACATGCAGAGGAAACGGTGATGTGAAGACAGAGCAGAGAGAGATTTGAAGATGCTTGCTTTGAATATTGAAACCTTGCAGCCACAATCGAAGGAATGCTAGCAGCCACCAGAAACTGGTAAAGGCAAGGAACAGATTCTCCCCTAGAGCTTCTGGAGGGAGCACAGCCCTCCTGACACCTTGATTTTGGTCTTCTGGCCTCCAAAACCTTAACAGAATAAATTTCTGTTGTTTAAAGCCCTCTAGTTTGTGGAAATTTGTTGCAGTAGCCCTATGTCTTTGTTACCTAGTGCTGCTATAACAGAAATATCACACACGGATAGCTTTAACAAAGAGAAATTTATTTTAATAATTTAGTCTAGTAGCCTAGAAGTCCAAATTCAGGGTGTCAGTTCCAGGGGAAGGCTTTCTCTCTCTGTCAATTCTGGAGGAAGGCCCTTCTCATCAATCTTCCCCTGGACTAGGAGCTTCTCCACACAGGGACCCCAGGTCCAATGGACGCACCCTTCTCCCGGTGTTGCTTTCTTGGTGGTGTGAGGTCCCTATGTCTCTCCGCTTGCTTCTCTCTTTTATATCTCAAAAGAGTTTGGCTTAAGACACAATCCAGTCTTGTAGATCTCATCCACATAACTGCTGCTAGTCCATAACTCATTAATTCGTTAACATCATAGTGATAGGATTTACAACACATGGGAAAATCAAACCAGATGACAAAATCGTGGACAGTCACACAATACTGGAAATCATGGCCTAGCCAAGTTGACAGACATTTTGGGGGGACACAATTCAATTGTGACACCCTAGGAAGCTAATACATCATGTTTTATAAATACATTTAGTAACTGATAGCCTAAAGTAGAGGAACAAGCACTGGACATGAGGTCAAAGAACCCAAGTTCAAGTCACAGCTCTGCTCTCACTAACTATATGCACTTAGGCAAGTTACTTAAATTACTTTTGATTTCCGTTTTATTGCCTATAAAATGGGAATAATGACGCCTACCTTTCCAGTTTGTTGGGGTAGGGGCAGGGATGAAATCATAGTGATGTAACTTCATTAACTCAATCCCTAGCAGTTGGGATAGTCTCAATAACTGTTAGTTGAATCTAATTTATGAGACTTCAGTTTCTTGATTGAAAGTAGAAGCAGCAGCAATGGACTTCATGTTAAAAGACAGGCTCTTCATATGTCTGAAATCCAGTTACTCTAAGAATTTTCAGGTATTAACTGTAAATATTAAACTTACCAAAAATACAAATATTCACTGAAATGTGTAGAGCATAAACTTGCATGTGCAAGGTGCCTGCTCTGACCGTCCTAGAAAGGATAGAGAATTTCATGACCAGAGCAACAGCACGGGCTTCAAAGGCAGAGGGACCTCAGTTGGAATTCTGCCTGCCCCACTTACAGGCTTGGCAAATGTGTGCAACTCTGGGTAAAATGTAAATAACAATAACACATACTTCAAAAGTGACATTATTAAATGAGGCAATCCATGTAAAGCACTTACTCTAATGCCTAGTACCTAGTGAGTGCTCAACAAAGAGTTACTATATATTGCTATTTCTTAGTACAAATCCTATGAAAACAGCTTTTTCCAAAGTTCTCAAAAGTACGAAACGGACATTTCCAAGCCATTTTTTCCCTCATCTTACTCTTTGCTGTGACTCATTCTGTGGAATCATAACCTTTCTCAAACACTGTTCTTTCCAGTCTCTGATCACTTGCCTGTGCTGTGCCTTCAGTTCTGGAAGGGACCCTTCCTCTTTACCTGCACAAATCCTAAACCATTTGGTTCCAGATTGTAATTTTCAGTCTATGGAGGCACCCTTATTCTCCTTTGATCTCCTACAGTGACATCTATATCACATTTAGTTACATACAGTGACTTCTACTTACTTTACTTTCTACAATAATGTGAAGCCAAGTAAATTATAAAATTTTGAGGGCAAGGATGATGTCTTGTTCCCTAACCTCACTCAGTATCATAACAATAACTATTTGTTGAATTAATATTGGTAACTGATCATGACAAAATAACTTTCTAGAAACTCATAGATTATGTGAAACTTTACATAAAGATAATTTTTATTCATAGGTTATGAATCATCTTTTCAAGGGTAGAAGAAAAACACACTTAAGTTAGAAGAGATCACATTAAATTAAAACATTCATTTCTAAAGCTTTCCTGTACCTACAAGGCATTTAAAATGACTAATCATAATTTTAACCATTTGTGAAAGAGTACAGGCTATTTTTTGTTTGTTTGACCAAAAAACTATTAGGACTTTTAGGTTTCAAATGACAAAAACCTAAAACAATTATTTAAGGGAAAAGGAGAATTTACTGGTTTGTATAACACAAAAATGCAACATCACTTCTGTTTTGTTGTTGCTGTTGTTTGGCTTGACATTAAATGATATCATCGGGGCTCAGTTTCTCTATATCTTTCAGCTCTCATCAGTTCCAGTATTGGCTTCAATCTCAAGCTACACAAGGAAGCAAGGTGGTGGCAGCAGCTCCAGCCTGCATGCTTCCAGGTTCAGTTTCAGAAGGGCAGCAAATTCTCCTTCCCAGCAATCACAAAGAAAGCCCCATGGATCCTATTGGTTCTGGTTGAGTCCTATGACTACCCCTAAACCAATCACTGTGACCAGAGGAGGCAACTAACAGATTTACTTAAGTCTACATCTCTCACAGGATGTTGGGGAAGGGGATGGAGTTAGTTGGTTTCTTGGAATCACACAGGCTGAGAGTGGGAGAAGCGGGGCTCCTCAGAGGGAAACCAGGAAACAGGTATCTGAGGGAGGTTGAAAGGATACATGTGGAAGCATTTCCAGAACTCACAGTCTGCTCTGCCCCTAATAATCTTTCAAAAAATACTCATTCAGTGATACAGACAGATAGATAGCTGCCATTCAATTGACTTCGACTCATGGCAACCTTATATACAACGGAATGAAAATTGCCCAGTCCTGCATCATCCTCACAATCACCAGCATATCTGAATCCATCTTGTGGCTATTGTGTCAATCTCACCGAGTGTCTCCCTTACCCTTGCTGGCCCTCTATTTCACCAAACATAATGTCCTCCTATAGCAATTGATACCTCCTGATGATTTGTCCAAAGCATGTGAGTTGGACAATGTTCTGTTTTGATCCATAGGTTTTCACTGGCTGATTTTTGGAAGTAGATGGCGAGGCCTTTCTTCTAGTCTGTCGTAGTCTGGAAGCTCTGCTGAATCCTGTCCACCACTGGTATTTGATATACCAGTGCATGCACACCTTCTAGCATCACAGCAACACGCAAGCCACCACAGTAAAACAAACTGACGGACAGGTGGTGGTCAGTGACTTAAGTGGATCTCTTTTTCCATTATATGCTAGGACTGTTTCTGAGCTTTTAAAATGTCATGGTACATAGAAAATAATAGTAGTTCTGTGTTACACTGAAGGAAGAAGTCTGCTTGCCACTAGAGATCAATGGCTGCCCTGGCCACCTTATGTGCTGAGAAAGTCAGTATCTCAGCCCCCTGTAACCCACTTCCTCCATCCCTCAAATATTGAATGAATGCCCAGTACCTGCCAAGTACTTTTATGGGAGCTGGAACTTCAGCATTAACAAAAACCTCTGACCTCAAGAATCTGGACTAGGTGTTGGGGAGTGGGAAGGGGGAGAATAAAAGTAAAAAACAAGCAAATTTATAAAACTTAAGATGGTGATAAGCAGTGTAAGGGCAATGTGAAGCGCTGATAGAGAAAGGGTTGCTAGTTTATACAGGGTCATCAGAAAAGATCTCACTGATAAGGTGAGGGAGTACCTGGAGAACACCATTTGGGGCAGAGAAAGCAGCAAGTTCAAAGACTCTGAGGTGTAGTCTACCTGTGGGCTGAGAGAAAATGGGGGGAGATGAGGTCAAAAAGGTAGCAGGAGGCCAATCACATAGGACTCTGTAAATTGAAGTAAGGACTACAAGACTTATTTGGAGTGAAATGGAAAGTCATGATAAGAGAGTTTTGAGCAAAAGGCTAATGAATGTAATCTGGATCTTCATTCTAATTGGGTTACTCTGTTTTTTAAGTATAGAATAGACTATAAGGGGGCAATGGCAAAAATAGGGATATAGTTAGAAGTCTACTTCTTCACGTATTCAACCCTTATACTTTTTTAATACCCCTGTTTCATTTCCTCAGGGAAGTCTTTCCTACCTCCTATATGCTCTTACATCCCATGAATCTATCATTTATGCAGCACTTGACATCCTTACAACCTGATATTTATTTGTACGATTATCTGATTAATATTTGCCTCCTTCACTGGTCTGTGAGCTCCATCAGGGAAGGGATCCTATCAATTTTCTCCCACCCCAATGGCTAGCTGAAACCCTGGTGGCATAGAGGTTAAGAGCTATGGCTGCTAACCAGAAGGTTGGCAGTTCAAATCCACCAGGTATTACTTGGAAACCCTATGAGGCAGTTCTACTCTGTCCTATAGGGTCTCTATGAGTCAGAATAGACTTAGCGGCGATGGGTTTGTTGCTGTTTCGTTTTTTTTTTAATGCTTAGCAGAGTATAGAACACATTTGGTGCTCAATAAATGCTGGTAAAAGGAAGGAAGGGAGGAGGGAGGGAGGAAGGAAGGAAGGAAGGAGGGAGGAAGGGAGGAAGGAAGGAAGGAAGAAAGGAGGGAAGGAGGGAAGAAAGGGAGGGAGGGAGGAAGGAAGGAAAATATTGACACAAGAGTATTTTGAAGATTCCTGCATAATTGCTCCAAAATGATGCAATAATCTGGGGCAAACAGAGTGGGATTTTTAGCAAAGGATGTGGGAAAGGTTATGTCCTACTATTCAAGGGAAGTGTGGTTTACCAAAATATAGCAGTAATAGCTAACATTTATTGAGAGCTTACTAGGTCCCAAGCACTGGGCTAAGTACCTATTACAAATTATCCCCTTGAATTCTCTCAATGACCTTAAGAGTTTGTATTACTACATTTTTCAGATGAGGAAATGTACTAACAGTAATCAGTTACACAGCCAATAAGCTGCAAAGCTGAGGGTCTGAACTCTTGTGCTTAACTGCCATGTACTATACACACTGCCTCCTGCAGGGACAGTCAATAGTAATTTTATTGAAGATTTAGCTTCTGCAACCTCATTCCTGCAAATCCATTGTGTCAAACAAATAGCAGGGTTCAAAATGCAGATGAATTTCTGCTGCATATCTAGTGTGTACATTTCCCCAGCAGAAACAATTCCAATCAGTGTCACACAGTTTCAGATGAAATTTTAATGAGGCACAACAAGTGAAAAGGGGGAAGGTAAGAGAATGAAAAATCAGAGCCACCTAACAGTGGAATCTAAGAAATTGTATTTGCTGCAGTATAAATGTACAAAATAGAATCTTTATCTCAAACACCATTTAATAGACTTTGGTTTGTTTAAGTGGGACACAGAATATAATTTAATGTCACTTTGAGGCATAGAATAATTCTTATTTCATGATGTTCAATAAGAACAATAACTTTCACAAAATGAATCTCTCCTTTTGATAAATCTTTAGAGAGAAATAGGAGAAAAGTCAATTTAAGGCTATACTTTGGGATTCTTTCATCACAGCTGCATAATGGAATATGGAGTTGCTAAATTATTTATGGAAACTTTCATCATTTAAATCTTTCCAGTGAATTTCATTTTTACCAAGGAGGAACTTTCTTTTTTTCTCTTAAAAATATGTATCTATATGTGTATATATATTTAGAGATAGAGACAGAGGTACACACATATGTAGACATGTATGTATCTATAGATATGGATATACATATGTATGTTTATATGTATAGGTATGTGTGTATATATGTGTGTCTCTGTGTGTATCTATAATCTCCTCGTAAACATCTGGTAAGAATGTAAACTGGTTTAATCTTTTTTGAAGGCATCTAGGGAGTACACATCAAATTTTTATAACATACATTATGTTTAACCCAATAATATAAAGTCTAGGCATTTATTTTAAGACAATACTGAAATACTTAACTGCAAGTATAGTTATCCTAGTATGGTTTATTGTAACAACAAAAACAAAGATCCAACTTAATTACCTCACAAAAACAGATGAGTCAATAAATTGTGGCACGTCCAGACACTAGAATACTATGCAGCCATTATAAATAATGTTGAAGTACGTTTATCAACCTAGGACTATGTATCTCAATATATTATGAAGACCAAGCAGTTTTAAAATAATAAACATATTTTATTTCCACCTTGGTAAAAGCATACATAAAAAACACCAAAACCCAAACCTGTTGCCATCGAGTCGATTCCAACTCATAGAGACCATATTTATATTATGGACAAAAATAAATATGAAAGAAAATTCATCAAAACAATCGTATAGAAGGCTGGGATTATGGATTATTCTTCTATTACGTGTGTGTGTGCACATATTTATGTTGTGTTTGTGTATATAATTTATGTATGTGATGTATGTGTATGTATATATGTGTTTGTGTGTGTAAGATTTTCACAATTTTCTAATGGTAAAAAATGGCCCTGGTACAAGTTTCTTTCTAGAAATAAAACTACCAATGTTACTTTTTAAAAATCTAATCCTTATAGCCAATTACCTTAAAAAAAAAACCTATGAGAAAAATATATTACCAAAATCAAATAAGATATTTCATTTTAATACAGTGAATAAAATGAAATTTATCCAACAGTATTCCTAATTATATACTGAACCATAACTAGATAATGGTTGCTTATTCCTTTTTACAAAGATATCACACATTAACAAGTCATTTTACCTAATCTGCATTTTCCCTGGGTCTTTTAAGAATGTTAGGAAGTTATGTCAAGTGTTTTACTATAGTAAAAATACCCACTGTGTTCCCACTCAGCTTGTTAAAAAAATCAAAGAAAGAAATTAAGTTAGGTTGGCATGAATTGTTTTTAATGAACCCATGTTGCCTCCTAATTATCACATTATTTTCCTCCAGATGTTTGCAAATTGAGTGAGCACAGACATTGTCTTTGTTGAAATGCACCGTGAAAGCCCTGGACAATAGAATGCATTTCAAAGCCTTTGAGTTACTGGGTTTGCTAGCATTTCAAACGGAGCTTATCTGGCTGGAAGAAAATGTGCCATACCTTAAAATATGACTACAGTCATTAAAATTGGCTATGTAAAGGTAGTGGAGCTAAAGATAGAAAAACCACTGAATCCTGCACACAGGGAAGACCCAAGATCATCTTTTCTTAATCACCCACACGAATAGAAGGTAGTAGTGGCATGAATACCAAACGTATGGTTATACAGACGTAGATTTCAATGTATATAGCTACTAGTAAAAATACACACAAATATCTATAATTTGGCAATAGGCTGATCATAATTGTTATAATTAATCCAAAGTAAAATCAAAATTTGTGTTTCCAAATCACGTCCTACCTGACAAAGTAGTTTCATTGCAACATATAATCTCTTGGTGCATAATTGAGACCTAACTTCATGTAAGGTAAACAAGGAACTAAAGCTGCATTTTTTTTTTTTTTTCCTACAACTTTTATCTCATATCAGCAATAGCAGTGAGTGGGCAAAACACTTGCCAAGATAGCTGACCTCTGTGTCTCTCTTTATCTACAAAGCAAGGTTAATGATACCAGGCTGGGAAAAGAGTTTAATGAATGAATGTGACACACTGTGACAACAGAATGCTAACAAAATAAGTAGTAATGTATTAATAAAAAAATTGAACATAAACATGGAGTCTTTTAAATATTACCTTTGGACTGTAACAGAAGTAGACTCAAGAGACCCTGCAAGACTTATAGAACTGATTAGGTTCTCTTATAACTTAAAAGATAAGAACCCAAACCAAAAACCAAACCCATGGCCATCGAGTCAATTCCAACTCATAGCGACACTATAGGACAGAGTAGAACTACCCCATAGGGTTTCCAAGGAGCACCTGGTGGATTCAAACTGTCAACCTTTTGGTTAGCAGCCATAGCTCTTAACCACTATGCCACCAGGGTTTCCTAAGAGATATAAATGCCTGTTTATTCACTCTTGGCCGAACTGGGCAAGTCAGCACTTTTATAGATCTAATGCGATAACATTGGTGGCACAGTGGTTAAGAGCTCAGCTGCTAACCAAAAGGTCGGTAGTTTGAATCCACCAGCCACTCCTTGGAAACCCTATAGGGCCATTCTACTCTGTCCTATAGGGTCACTATGAGTTGGAATCAACTCGACAGCAGTGGGTTTTTGGTTTTTGGAATGGGATAGCATTGGAAATTTTGTAAAATTACAAGGTAAGTCAGGTTTCTCTTTATTGGTCCTACTAGCTGGTATTCAGTTTCTTCTCCTCAGAAATATTTTTGAGAGAATGAGAGAGAAGCTGGGATTCGCCAGAAAAATATTTTATTGGAGTCAAATTCTCTGAGCCGGTTGATTATGTCACTATAGAAATTCAAAAGCAGGAACTAAGAAAGAAAAGGAAGGAAGAAGAGGGAGGTAAAGAAGAAAGGAAAGGAGAAGGAAGGAAGTAGGGAAGGAAAAACAAAAAGAAAGGGGAGGAAGGGGAGAAGAAAAAAAAGAGAAAAGAAACTCAAACTTTGAACATGGCCTCCAAAATAAACTTCGCATATTTACTTCGCTTTATAACATTCTGAATTCCCAGGGAGTCAACCCTTGATATTTTTTATCATCCTGCAAACTTCAAGAAATCTAAAATTTTGAAATGTTTACAAATGCATCTTGCTTATTCTGAAATCACATTTCTTTCCAGAGTTATATGTGTCCTAGGCACACATACCCTAACACCATTAATTAACTGCCTAAAGTTTCACTGATGAGACCATTATGAAACAAGAGTCTCCATGTTACTGTAGATTTAGGACTACTAGTAACAAACAACAAAGCCCTCCTAAACTGTGGATGTGGAGTGGGTGGCTGATGCACTTACTAGCTAACCAAGACTCCCACCATCACCTAACTACGCACTTGATTCAAATTCAGCAAAATTACAAAATCCAATCTACCAAGAGGATCATGTGGAATTACTGAAAACATATTTGTTAAATGTGCCACAAAGGTTGACTGCAACAGAACATACTCTCGGTTTGCCTTTTCCTTTTTAAGTGCCTTCCTTCACAAATTCTTACCAGGCACAACAGTCTTATATTGAATCCTGGTGGCTAAGTTCCCTCTACTGAGATTCTTTCATCTGATTGCTGCTAATGGTGATCCATAAACCAAACCATTCTCTGCCTCATTTCCTCAGTAAAGATTCCTGTTTTACCCCTGTTTTTTCAGAGTTTTGGTCTCTAACAGGTTATCTGTGTAAAATGATTGTCCCTCCCCTACAACATTTTTCTAAGACTCTTTCTGAAGACACAGTGATATAACCCATAGGATATGAGATAAATGCAAGTCCTAGGGCCAGCTGGTGGTGAGAGATTTGGGATAAGAACCTATCAAAACGTATCATGTAGTCAGCTGCCTCCCTTCAATAAAAAGAGGTCATAAGTTACATAGTGCCTTCTACTCTTCTCATCTACCACCCATCTGTCAGTTTGTCATATTGTGGTGACTTGAGTGTTTCTATGAAGTTATGCCACTGGTATTTCTAATATCAGCAGGGTTACCCCTGGCAGACAGGTTTCAGGGGAGCTTGCAGACTAAAACAGATTAGGTAGAAAGGCTGGCAATCTACTTCTGAAAATTAGCCAATGAAAACCCTATGGATCACAACAGAACATTGTCTGACTTGATTGCTTTAAACGCATCATCAGAGGAGATCAATTGCTAGAGGAGGACATCATGTTTGGTGAAGCAGAGTGCCTACAAGAGTGTGGGACACCCTAGGTAAAATGGATTGGTATAATAGCCACAACAATGAACTCGAACATGCTGTTAATTTGTGAGGGTGATGCAGGACTTGACAATATTTTGTTTCATTGTACATAAAGTCACCACTGAGTCAACTGACTTGATAGCAGCTAATAACAACACTTCTAATACATCAAGTATGCAATAATCCTGGGGAAATTAATATTTGGAAATTGTAATGAAATGAAAAGAAATGGGGAGAATGCTGACAGGTATATAAAAAGGCATTGAAATGTATTCTTAGCTAATTCAACCTTCTTGTTGTACTATGGAGACTGTGTTTGGATTTCCCACGTATGTCAAGCTGTGTGTTGTTTCAGAGAAATGCACTCAGTTCTTCACAGAAAGTTTAAAGGGAAATATTTACAACTTCCCTTAATTGGAATCTTTTCTCTTAATGATGTTAGTCAAATGTGAAACTGCAACCAATAATCTCTCAAAAAGATTATGAAGTGAAGCTATTTCTGTTAGTTATTTTCCATTTAAAATAAAATGTTATGAATTCTTTATAGCCATCACTCTAGCAAGCAAATAAATCAAAATTAAAGTGCAAAACTCTAACCATGTCCAATAGCAGTACTTCTAAATCAAACAAGTAAATCTTAATAATGTAATACTTCTTCACCAAGGGATCTGAAAGTTTGAATAGCAAAAATAATCATTGTCATTTATTTTAACTGTAAAAATGTTTTTTCTCTACCTAGTATGAAGTGAGACAGTGATCTTTATTTTGCTCTATTATAACTGTAAAATCAGAAAATTGCAATCTCAGTCATGTTTAATAAGAAAAATAGTCAGGAACTTGGCAAAAAATTAAGATTTTAATCATGTTGGGATCATTCTTTGCTGATACAAAATCATGAAGCACTAAAATTCAGGTACACAATGGTGGGTTACATAGATGGTAAGGATTTTCCTTTGTGATAATAGTTCAAAAATAACTCATATCACAAATACCAAAATATCAAAAATAACTAATTCAAAAATAACTGACAAAAGCAGTCATCAATTATTTTGTCCTTTTTGAGGGAATCTCAAAGTACTTTATAGTCACAATCCCAATCTCTATCTTATTCACTCCCACAAAATCCGTTTGCATAACATCAGCTTCTTGTTATTTGAGGCAACTGTCAGTTAGCTAAAGTTTGTTTCTCTTCCTTCTCCCTCCCCTTGTCAGTCTTTGATTTTTTCCATCTACATAGAGTAGAGAAGAACTGTAAGACTCTTATCATTTATTCTGCCTGCTATAATTTTAGAGTAGAAGGTCAGAGAATCATCTAAAATGTTTTGTTTTCTTTTTTGATTGCCTACTTATCTACTTATTTTTGGGTTTCTAAGCTTTTCCTGAATTAACTAGCTTAGCTGGTAGAGATAAGCTATTTGTAGAAAGATAAGAAAGCCTAAGATACATTTATATGTATATACATGTAAGTCCTAAGGCCAGCTGGTTGTAAGAGATTTGGGATAAGGACCTATCAAACCATATGATGTAGACAGCTCCCTGCCTTTCAATAAAAGGAAGTCATAAGCTATATAGTGCCTTCTACTCTTCTATATCTTTGGACCTAATATACAGTCCAAAAAATAATTATATATGCATATACACATTATATATTAATGATTTGACTGTATATTAGATCTGAATATATATCCTGGCTTTCACTTTATATGGAAAGGGAAGGGAAGGCCCAAATGTGTATGTGTGTGTGTATGTGTGTGTGTGTGTGTGTGTGTGTGTGTGTGTGCCATCAAGTCAATTCCAACTCATAGCAACCCCACAGGACAGAGTAGTACTGCCCCATAGGGTTTCTAAGGAGTGGCTGGTGGATTCCAACTGCCGACTTTGTGGTTAACAGCCAAGCTCTTAACCACTGTGCCATGAGGGTTCCATATGCTAAGAATACTGAATATTGAATATGCCACGAACTGCCAGAAAAACGAACAAATCTGTATCGGAAGAAGTACAGCCAGAATGCTCATTAGAAGTGAGGATGCGAGACTTTGTCTCACGTACTTTGGACATGCTATCAGAAGGGACCAGTCCCTGGAGAAGGACATCATGCTTGGTAAACCAGAGGGTCAGTGAAAAAGGGAAAGACTCTCAACGAGATGGATTGATACAGTGGCTGCAACAATGGGCTCAAACACAGCAATGATTGCGAGGGTGGCGCAGGACCAGGCAGTGTTTCGTTCTGTTGTACATAGGGTCATTATGAGTTGGAACTGTCTCAAGGGCACCTAACAACAACATACACACATATATATATTTTTTTCCTCCCACCTGGCTCTCATTTTAATGCTCTGCCTACTTATACAAGTGAGTTACAAATGTGATCCAAAACTCCCTAGTGCTGCTGGTAATGCTTACAATATATCACTTTGGATTTATATGTCAGTTCTTAAAATTACTTAAAATCATTGTCATTCATGTCACATCAAAAGCAGAGTCTTCTTTTCGGTTCATTTTATCTGATGTTTGTGGTGGTATTTTGGTGGGGTATTTTTTATTAGTAGTACCATGTAAATCACAAGAAAATTCAAAGTTTTCGAAGTGGCATATCAAACAAAAAGGAAGACCAACCCTTCCCCTCTCCCCAACTGCCATGTTTTAAAGGCACAGAAAGGGTTCTTTTCACTTGGGTGATTGTTTTCTCAAATTTCTGTATTGCATTTCTATCTCTTCTCTCACCATCTCTTGTCCCTTCCTCTCTATTACCCTCATTCTAAAATCAAACTGAACTTTTAAGAGTTTGTCCTACTGAATGACACTTTGACTTCTGGGCCTTCTATTTATTTATCCCTGAGAACAGCTGATCGAATCCTCCTCACCAGCTAAGCAGTTAATGTACAGTGGTGAAAATTCCAAGTATGGAATCCCATAAAGGCATAACCAACATAACAATGACCACAAAAAAAGAGTCTAACAAAATATTCCCAAAGTGTGGTGTGAAAATCGTCTCAACTGGGTACATTTCCAGGAGGTTTAATGATGAGTCTGGAAAGAAAAGAGCCAAGGTTCCTTGCCAGAGCTGAACTGAATTCTTCCGTTCTTAGGAAGTTCTCCAAAAATGAGTTGCAGGAGAAGTCTGTTGCATTAATAACCAAGGGCAAAATGTGATCTGTAGTAATTATACTGATAACGTGATCAACTAATGAAGTTCATTAGTCTAGCTGATGGAAACAGGGATTTATTGACTTTTTTTATTTGCCACTGGTAAATGAGTAATGTATAGAGTGACAACACCCAAGCAAAGTATGACACAAAATGCCTTCTTTCAGCATTTCGTCAGTCTTAATTAAATGGTGCTTTTAACTCATTTAAGCTAAAATTATCCAGAGCATGTAAAATTTAAACACCTATTTATGCAATAAGACATATAAGAACTATATTAATTAAGGATAGGCCGATTACCATTACTAAATTTAAATGATCCAATATGATTTCACACTGCTGAGGCTCAAACCTCTTTGAATTCAATTATTAATATTTACTGTATCCTTAAATTTCTTGGTCGGAGGACAAACCAGAAACAAAGCCCCGTATAAAATGACTCAATAATATATACCCTTGGATTATCAAATTTACTAAGAACAAAATATATCCAAAAAACACCAGGAAATATGTAATTGTTAACCTTAATGTTCTACATCTCTAGGTAGAAACTACCTGGGATAAATAAAATAAAGACCTTTTTCAATATTCCAAGAAACCAAATGTTCTTGTTATTTAATCTCAGCTTCCTACCTACTCTCTTGCCTTTTTAGGTTCTTCAAATACTGTCATCAGTATCACTTCTTACCATTCTATACATCTTCACCAATCAATAGGAAATACATCTAGATTTGAGCCAAGGACTCTCTGTAAATATTTCATATTACAATGTAGCAGAGCCAATTCATTTAACAAGCTTTTGAAAGACAGAGTGTGAGGGCCGCAGTCCTATACCTTTGTGCATTACAAAAAAAGATACCTTAAAAAATATGTCTTGGTTTCCAATGCCTGGCAGGTATTTATGCTGTGCTTGTTCCAGACTGTTTTCTTGATCCCCGTTATGTTGTTAGCTCAGCAGAGGAAAGAGACAGTTTAAAAAATGTCACAGTGGGAAGTGCTTTAATATTGAGTGGTAAATCCCCAGAGGCAAATGCAAAATATATCCACATTGTTAGCAGTGCCTTTGAAGCAGGCACAAGATTGTTAAAATAAGTGACTTGGGTTTCTTTCCTTTGGTTGAAGTTGTGGTTTGGGATTGCTTGGGGTGGCGAAAAGGAGAAACATTTTCCATAAGACAATTATTTTTATATATTTTATATTATACCTCAAACCTTCCCTGTTACCTTTCACCCATATATTCCAAATTAAGCTAAGTTAAAATATACATAGAACTAACAGTGATATTCAACTGTATATTAAACAGCTCAAAAGATAGACTTCTCTGCTGTACCATGTTTAATAAGATCATTGTAGGTCATTGCCCCCATCCCTGCCCTGTAGCGATCACCCAGAACTATTTTTACATATTGGGCAAAGGAAAGATTATGAATATTCAAATATGATCTAATTAATTTTCTAGAATGACAGAATCTTTCAAGAAAAAAACAATAAACCTCATTTGATTCATTGTACTAAAGAAAATAACAAAGATATTCCAAACTACAGTCTCTGGAGATCAAAATCAAGAATGTGTGCATTTATGAAGCTGGAAAGAAAAATATTAAGATCTGCTGCAACTTCCAAAATCCATTTCTGATGCCTTTTGATGTTTTTTGTTCCTAATCTTGCTTTATTTTTATTGTCCCCACTCTAAAAGACTTATCTATTTTCAAAAGTGCTTAGGTTTTCGATATCCATTGTAATTCCTTTGTAGGCAAAATTGGTATTTTGATCTCTGAAGCTGAACATCTGCAAACTAAATTTATATGCATGACAACGACACACAATCATAAAGGATGTGAAATAATCTGTCTGTGTTACAACAGATGTCAATTTTTGTTGCTTGTTATTACTAAAAGGGGAAATGGAGCTCTGCTCAGTGACAAGTAAGGTTGCTTCTAATCCCTAGCAATAAATGCACCTAGAATGTGTGCAGAAGTGGCACTCAGCCTGAATATCCATCACCGTTTTGATTGTTGGAAATGCATCTGGTCCCTTTGAGTATATGTACTGTGATTACCCAGTTCAAGCCTTTTCACACTATTGTATGTGTCATTAAATGACAGTAATGAAAATAACTGCAACCATTATTATAGGTTTTAGGACTTTGCCATCTGTTGAGTATTAGCCTTTGCCATTTCCCAACTGGCATTCCAGTGAGCCAAAATTACACAGAAGCTACCCCGTAATACTGCATTTTTATATCACCTTTCATTTCCTGCACACCAAGAATAAGGCATTCCTTAAACAGTCCTATTAGGAGTCTAGTAATTAAGAATGAAATAGAATGAACTCACTCAATGTTATTCCAAATCTTAAAGTACAAGTATAAAGCTTTAGAAATGAATATGGCATATGGTACATAATCCCAAGAATTAGCAGTGATATAGAATTTGACATTTAAGCATCAATCTAAAATAGTAAAAAAAAACCAGATATTTCAAACGAATGCAAGGAAATATAGGTATGTATGTTACAATTCCCAAGCGTAAATTATTTGGAAATACCCAATATATCTCTTATATGAAAAGAGTAAGTAGGATCAGATTATTTGAGACTAAAGACTTCCAATTCATCAGAATGCCAGCATTTTTACCAGTCGCAAAATTGTAAGGATTATGTATTCACAAATCCCAAGACTGATACTTGATTATGCTATTGTCACTGATTGTTACCATACTGGAGGTTGACTGTAACACCTTATTTTAGAAATGGATTCAATATAAATTCCAAATCACAAATAGGGTGTACATATTATGTGATAAAATATTACAGACTTCTATAAGGCTAAGGAAACATTATAACCATGGAACTCAAACTTTGACTGAAAATTGTATTTTCCAGGATTGTTTGTTTCAAAGCCCTTTTTGCAGAAGTCAAATTTAACCAAAAATCTGACGAGATGAAAGCAGCCCACTACGTAAAGGAAAAAGAAAGCAAGAACAGGGCAACTAAAGAGAGCAAGCAGGTGAAACTAAGTGTATTTTCTAATTGCAGCATCTTATACTTCATTTATACTTTTCAGAATGTCCAGTTCAGTATTGAGTATATTGTAGGTACTCAAGAAATACTTGTAGAACATAACTGGAAATTAAAGGACCAGGCTGCTTTAGAAACGTTTCTAGACAACATTGAATCAACAAAAATGCTAAAAATTACACGGTATCTTGTAACAATTGAATCTAAGTCTCTTTTTATTATATAAAACTCAGAATTTATTACGTAACACCCAATCCTGACTTAGAAAATGCCACCAACATTGGAGGGGTCAGACAGCTCAATATTTGGAAGGGTTAAAACCACCCCCACATTTTTCATTTTGTCTCAATTACATGCACTGCTGTTACTACAGAGTAGTCAACACTGTCTTCATCGAATTTGTCCCATGAGAGCATTATGATTTGGGATGTTCCTTTTAAAGAATGCAAAAGAATAGATTTCAACAAATATTTGTGGTTTTTTTTACACAGAATTGAACAATAACTTTCTTATGCTCGATTAGCTTGCAAGAAAGTGAAGGAAGAAAGAATAATGAAAAAACTTAACCAGGCATGAGCTTTTTTTTAATTAAAAGAAAAACTCAACAAATAAAGGAAGTGGGGATTGGGAAGATTGCACAGAGTGGTGGAGCATAAAATGTAATATTTCCTTTTAGGATTTTAGAAAGAGAGAGAAAAATATGTGCCTTTCAGTGTTATTTAGACAGCAGCCAAAAAAATAAAATTAATTTCTATCAAAAGTAGACTTGGAAAGAGAAATCTAACTATAATAGGTAAAACCTTCCGTCATGAATTATGGAAGATGTAAGCAAATGACAACAACGACCAAAAAAAGCTAAAATGATGAAGGTCTACTTGAGTGGTCTTCTTAAGTAAATGGGTGGTACTCTGCCGGGAATGTAGCTGATGACACAGCTACTGACTGCACTGGGCAAATCTGCTGCAAAAGACCTCTTGAAAGTGTTGAAAAGCAAAGATGTCATCTTGAAGGCTAAGGTGAGCCTGAGCCAAGCCATGGTGTTTTCAATCGCCTCATACGCATGCAAAAGCTGGACCATGAATAAGGAAGACCAAAGAATTGACACCTTTGAATTGTGGTGCTGGCAAAGAATATCGAATATATCCTGGACTGCCAAAAGAATGAACAAATTTATCTTGGAAGAAGTACAACCAGAATGCTCCTTAGAAGCAAGGATGGCAAGACTACGTTTCACATGCTTTGGACATATTATTAGGAGGGATCTGCCCCTAGAGAAGAACATCATGCTTGTTAAATTAGAGGGTCAGAGAAAAAGAGGAAGACCCTCAACGAGATGGACTGACACAGTGGCTACAACAATGGGCTCAAGCATAGCAAGGACTGTGAGGATGGTGCAGGACCAGGCTGTGTTTTGTTCTGTTATACATAGCGTTGCTATGAGTCAGAACTGACTCAATGGCACCTAACAGCAACAAAAACTATGATGTGGCTAGCTAAACAAACAAAAAAATAGTCCAAGCGATAATGTCTCAAAGGTTAGAGTGACTATTGAGGTTACTAAGAATGCCCTGCAATATCTACTGCTGCCTGAAATAATATTTACTGACTATACTTCTATGCAAAATGCTTTATGCTCCTGAATAGGTCCCAAAGGAATGAGCTTAGTTACTTTGAAAATGTTTCAAAGAATTTAGACAAGTCCAAACGAACACACTTTGGTGTTCGATCCATGCAATGCAGCCAGTATTTCTTAGGTATTACTATGTTCCTCACAACTGGACCAATAAGTAACATAATGGTAAATGAGAAAAGATTAAAGCTGTCAAGGATTTCATTTTACCTGGATTCACAATCGACACCCATGGAAGCAGCAGTCATGAAATAAAACGACATATTGCACAATGAATAAGGAAGACCAAAAAATAATTGATGCATTTGAATTATGGTGTTGGTGAAGAATATTGAATATACCATAGACTGCCAGAAGAACTAACAAATCCATCTTGGAAGAAGTACAGCCAGAATGCTCCTTAGAAGCGAGGATGGCGAGACTGCATCTCATGTACTTTGGACATGTTATCAGGAGGGACCAGTCCCTGGAGAAGGACATCAAGCTTGGTAAGTAAAGGGTCAGTGAAAAAGAGGACGACCCTAAATGAGATGGACTGACACAGTGGCTGCAACAATGGGCTCAAGCATAACAACGATTGTGAGGATGGCACAGGACTGGGCTTTGTTTTGTTCTGTTGTACATAGGGTCATTATGAGTTGGAACTGACTCAAGGGCACCTAACAACACCTATGTTCTAGACACTATGCTAGCAGCTGTGAGAGACACAAGGGTAAATGGAATTCAAATGCCATTAAATCTATACTATCATCACCAACCAAAAGCAATGGTATTGGAGCTATGAAGGAGAATACACAGATGTGCATCCTGCCTTTATATGGATTATGGTAGAATAGAGGAAACTAACATTGAATAAGTCATCACAACAAAGTATAAAAATTATAATCCTTTCTCTCAGGGCATAAAATCTGGTGAAGAAAGCAAGCATGAAAACAGAGAGCTAACTTAAGGCTGATTGAGAGACATGCTTATAGAGAGAAATGAGCTGTACAATAGAATGAAGCAAGGCATTAATTCTATCTGAGAACAGAGAATTTGAACAGGCTTAGCAGAATGAGAAGGAGCCCTGGTAGCACAATGGTTAAGCACTCGGCTGCTAACCAAGAAGTTGGCGATTTGAAGCCACGCAGCAGCTCTAGGAGAGAAAGACCTGGCCCTGGCAATCTGCTTCTGTAAAGATTACAGCCAAGAAAATCCTATGGGGTGGTTCTACTCTGTCACATGGGGTCACTGTGAGTTGCTGTGAGTTGGAATCAATTCAATGGCACCCAGCAACAACAATGGCAGGATGGATAATGACGGGTGAAGGTACTTGACCCAAAGGCAGCAAGGACCAAAACTGCACCTATTCAGATGACAGATACCGGAAGCATGGATCAGAAGAAATTTAAGCGGAGAGATAGTCAGAAAACCAGGAACCTTAAAAGCCACGCCACAAAGTTTGAATTCATTCTATAGGCAAGAGAAGTTAAGTAAAGATTGTTGAGGAAAGGAGTAATATGATCAGATACCTGGTTCAGAAAGAAAAACTTGGAAAATATTTGTGGACCAAAAAAAAACCCACTGCCATTGAGTCGATTCTGACTCATAGTGACCCTGTAGGACAGAGTAGAGCTGACCCATACGGTTTCCAAGAAGCGCCTGGTGGATTCAAACTGCTGATCTTTTGGTTCACAGCCGAACTCTTAACCACTATGCCACTAGGGTTTCCACCTGTGGACCATTAAAAAGTTACTTTAAACACAAAGAGAAATAACTAATAGAACATGCACCAAAATATTAACAAAAGTGGTATTTTTGAACGATGAGATAATAGGTAACTTATTTTTGCTTACTGGTATTTTCCAAATGTTTTATAATAAACATAAATAGCATTTGTACTTTTAAAAACAAGCCTGAATGTCTGACATACTATATCTATCAATAGTAAATATGCTATTATATAAATATAAGAGGTTGGAGGCAAAAAAAAAAAAAAAAAGGTTCTAAAGCTATAAAAAGTATTTAACTTTCACTATTGATTAAGCCAAAATGCAGCCATTGGTCTTTGGTCAGAACTTTTACCGAAAATTGATTTAAAGCCAAATATTTCCAGCAGCCAGCACATGATGACACTTTCCCGAATATCCTGCAGCCTGGTCCTAGAATAGCACTGTGGCTCCTTGAGTTACAGGAAGAAGAGCCAGTTGGATCACAAATCTGGGAAGTGAAGGAGTTTCTCATCACAGAGCAGGAAGGCACTAAATAAGCAGAAAGGCACACTTCTTGTGTTTTAGGGAGTCAAGTCCTGACATGATATATTCCAGGGTGACTAGATGTCCCTTTTAAAGGCTTAGCCCTCATTTTTAATAAAAAATCATCTAGGTACAACCTCGGTGAAAACAAGAATGGACATCACTCACTTCTCCCGCAACAATATTACTTGCTCTCCATGTGAAGGAGAAAAGGAAAACAGTGAAAGAACTTCTGGGAGACATTATCCTGAAGAATGGGTGCAGCACACTGAGAATTTTAGTAACTTCAAGGTCTCTGAATACACCACTTTGTTGGTATTATCTTGTTTTGGTTCCATTTCCTTAGCACACTGAAAAGTGATCTTAGAACAAAAGTAATTCTTCATGTCTCCTTTGTCTTAGTCTGGTTCCCGGTGACCTAACACAACAGTAGATTAAAATTCATATACTAAAAAAAGAAGTTTGATTAATTTCTCAATGAGATAAAAACATCCCAATAGGAGGAAGGTGGTGCATAATTGCATAGGTTTCAGGAAGGAAGAATTTATGATCACTGTATAGGAAAATATATACACATACTTTAACAAATGGAATATATGCATTTGTATGGAATCTTCTGAAGAGAACAAAGCAGTCCACTTATATTGTGCAACAAACTTTAAACATTCTTCTGAAACCAATGGTCAAATGTAGTAGAGTAGGAGGATGGTTCAATGAAGGCAAGTGGCTTAGTAAGGTCCGGGCTTGGGACTGGTTACTTATATCACATAATCCACAAATATGTTCTGGACAGCTGTGCCTGATCTCCACTCTACCCACTCCCCTCATGTAGACAGAGTCTAGAAATTGCTCCAAGTCCAGAGAGCGGGGTCTGAGAGCCAGATCTGGGCCAGGACAGTGGGCCTCTCACTCACAGTTGTTATGCAAGGAAAGTCAAGTAAATAGCACAGGCATGCAATTTGAAGCTCTAAGACCAAGTCTAAACAGACAGACTGGAAAGAGGAGTCAACATCATGAGACACCAAGTGGATCAGGCACTGAGTTAGCTGAAGTATAAAGAGAAAAAAAGTGAGCCTTGCAAAATTCCTTGAGCTGGATTCCAGGCTCTCAAGTCAGATTTTTACATGGTTCCTCAGAGTCACTGGCATGTGCTTACCAGAATCCATGAAAAAAACCAGCACAGGAAAAAGCAGTCGTAGGCCGAGACCAAACATACACCCAGAGCATTGCACCTGACCTTTATTCAATAAAAATTTACTGAATGAATGAATGAAGCAAGCAAGTGAACTTTTCACTTGAAGATCAAGATCTCATAAATACATATTTCTTAGTAAGGGATGTGAGGATGTTGAAAAACACCCTCCACCATTGCCACCCCCTTTCATTCAGCTGCCTAATATTCTCCTCAAAATTTTCTTACTCCCCACTCCTTTGCCCTTTCATTTCTTAATCTCTTCCTTCAAAATTACCCTGTTCTATTACCTGCTTGACTATCATAATATGACTAAGGCTGAAAATTCTACTTTACTAATGAACTAACACTAACAACTCCACCCCCTCAATAAAATCCCCACCATACGAGGGTAACATGGAATAAGAATAAAGTTGGTTGAATAGCTCTCTGTAATGGTCCTGCTTACCTGCTCCACTCACTCTAGCCAGCAATGGCCTGTTGAGTAAACCAGGTCTTAATACTTAACTATACTAGAGACAGAAGTTATTGAACCCTGTGTTTGACAGGCAAGTAAGGAAGGAGCCAATAAAAACAGAAAGACAAACAGGTGTAAATGTATGACTGACAAATACATATTGCTGAGTTGGAGTGCAGGAAGACATGAAGTGGCAGATCATATACTAAGCCAGACTGCTCAGTCTTTATTTGGGGTCTATGGGGTACTATTACACTGTATTAATCAAGGCAGATAGGATGAAACATAAACTACAAAGCTTATAGTGGTAACAATAAGGAGAATAGAAAAGGATAAGACTAGAAAAAGCATACAACAATAGGAAGGACTATCATGAAGACCTGGAGAAAAGCAGTGGTTAAGAGTGGTTAAGAAGGTGAAATCGTAGAGTGTAATGACATTTGTGAGTGCTCATGGCATCCCTTGAGCCTGAATGCTCAGCCTCATGCTGCCTATCAAAATCTTTCTAACCCTCAAGATTCAGCTCAAATGTTTTCTCTTCCATGAGGTCATCTCTTTCAGAATTGTTCTTTCTTCTGTTTCCCCACAGCCTTTGGTTTGCTTCTCTTATAGCAGTTCATTCTGCGTTATATTAGAGTTGGCTGTTTACATGTCTACTTTCTTTACTACACCATAAACTTCTTGAAAGAGGGTCTTGACTTATGCATCCAATTATTCCCCTTCACCCAAGAATATCTAGCATAGCATCTTGCACATAATAATTCCTCTACTCACGTTTGGGTGAATTAATGAAGGAATTGAAATGTCTCAAAGAGACATTTTGCTGGTTTTGCATTGCTATAGAGACAACAAAATTCCAGAGCCAAGAGGCTCCAGAGGCAAGGCATAAAATGACCAGGGACAGTTGGACCAACTTTAGAAGACCCATATCAAGCTATAGAGAAAAAAAAAAAAAAAAAGGAGTAACTGGAGCATGAGATATTTCTAGATAAGCACTAATATTATTTTTTGTTTTTACAGAAATATTGTTCTGTGCATCTCCCTGAAAACCATGACAATAGCAACAGAGATCTAAGGGCATTTTATTTGTAAACTGCAAACAGATAAATACCAAACATAGTTGCAATTCACTGCAAAAGGTCTTTTCCTCTCCCCCTCTAATTCCAACATTAAAATAGGAAAAGGAAACTCACTCTAAATGTTTTCTAGTGAGGAATAACCAAAGACAAGTCCTTGGGCTCCAGAAGAGTCTAATTATGAGGGAAGAGGGGGGAAAATGGCAAAGATAACAGCTTCTCTTCTTTAATTATGAATCCACCGTCAAGAAACGGAACTATGTCTATTTTCCCCAGTATTAACCAAAGAGAAGATTGGCTACCAAGTTGTTCATTAACAATTTATCAAGCATTTTGGATCTCATAATTGAGAAGGGGTAAAATACAAAAGGGGAGCCATCTAGGGCTACTGGCTTCCTAAGAATGCCTTGGTATTAATACCACTCCTCCTAAATCCCTTTGAGGATAGCTGCTTAGATGCTGAGAGAAAATAATTGAACAATTTCATGGTGACATTACACAGCAGCTTATAATTGACCTCAATATGAATAGCAATAAAGACAGAGAGAATGACATATGCTCTATACAGTGAGCATAGGCAGGATTCAAACCCTAATGGTTTTAACTCTATCAAGGAAGGAACACATGAGAAAACTGCTTAATAATCTTCCAAAGCCTATTTGTTTCTACAGCAAAGCTGGAGGTTTTAATATCCTCTGCTAGTTGACTACGTTGAAATGCTAGGACCACTCACTGCGGCAAAAGAATGCTTCCGTTTGCATTGATCCAGGAATTGACCAATTTGGTAGTGCCAATTTTTTGCTAAAAGGGCATTTCAATTGGCCAAATCAAAGTGAAGTGTTGTGCAGTTTGCTGTATAATCAACATTAACAGCAGCTAAAGAAAGACTGCTTTTCAGAGTAGTAAGGCAGGTTGCCAAATATGAAGGTGATCACTCACCCTCACCTAGCCCCTTCTTGCATATCCCTGGACTGTATAAGTTGAGCTAGAGGCATTTACACACAGTGCTCTAATTCTTCTTTGACAATTCTGAAGTCTGCATGAGCAAAGAGAGAGAGGCTGTATGGTTTTTAACAGCAGCTTCCCTGAGTACCTGTCCCCACAAAATAAGATCATTCAGAGTCAATATTTAGAGCACCTTAATATTCAAATTGGCATTAAAGGAAATTCTAGTCAAAAGGAATTCAAAATATCACCAAGTGACATCAATTATATAATTTTGATTCAAACTCACTATCTTCCCCAAGCCTGCTTTTGCTCTTGCATTCTCTAGCACGGATACTCCACCATACACCCACTTCCCAACACCAGAGCTGATATATCCCTCATCTAGATTCCTGCCTCCACGCCTCTGACAGTTCGTCATACTGTGGTGGCTTGCATGCTACAGTGATGCTGGAATCTATGGCACTGGTATTTCAAATACCAGCAGAATCACCCATGAAGGATGAGTTTCAGTGGAACTTCCAGACTAAGACAGACTAGGAAGAAGGACCTGGCAGTCTACTTCTGAAAACATTGACCAGTGAAAACCTTATGCATAGCAGCAGAACATTGTTTGATATAGTGCTGGAAGATAAGCCCCTCAGGTTGGAAGGCATTCAAAATATGACTGGGAAAGAGCTGCCTTTTCGAAGTAGACTTGATCCTAATGACATGGATGAAGTAAAGCTTTTGGGACCTTAATTTGCTGATGTGGCATGACTCAAAGTGAGAAGAAAGAGCTGCAAGCATTCATTAATAACCTCAACATGGAATATACGAAGTATGAATCTAGGAAAATTGAAAGTGGTCAAAAATGAAATGGAATATGTAAAGACCAGTATCCTAGGCATTAGTGAGCAGAAATGACTGGTATTGGCCATTTTGAATCAGATATTCTTATGGTTTACTATGCTGGGACTGACAAATAGAAGAGGAAAGGCATCACATTCACCATCAAAAAGAACATTTCAAGATCTATCCTGAAGTACAATGCTGTCAGTGATAGAATAATATTCATACCACTACAAGGAAGACGAGTTAATAAGATTATTTTTCAAATTTACCCACCAAGCTCTAATGCCAAAGATGAGGACACTGAAGATTTTTACCAACTTCTGCAGTCTAAAATTGATCAAACATGCAATCAAGAAGCATTGATAATTACTGGTGATTGGAATGCGAAAGTTGAAAACAAAGAATAACGATCTGACAGAATTTTGCATGAACAATGACTTCATTGCAAATACTTTTTTTCAACAACATAAATGGCAACTATACATGTGGACCTCACAGGATGCAAAACACAGGAATCAAATCGACTACATCTGTGGAAAGAGACAATGGAAACCCTCAAAAACATTAGTCAGAACAAGGCCAGGGACCGAATGTGAAACAGAACATTAATTGCTCATATGCAAGCTCAAGTTGAAGCTGAAGAAAATTAGAGCAAGTCCACGAGAGCTAAAGTACAACCTTAAGTATATCCAGCCTGAATTCCGAGATCATCTCAAGAATAGATGTGACGCATTAAACACTAATGACCAAAGACCAGATGAGTTGTGGAATGACATGAAGGGTACCATACATGAAGAAAGTAAAAGGTCATTAAAAAGACAGGAAAGAAAGAAAAGACCAAAATGGATGTCAGGAGAGACTCTGAAACTTGCTCTTGAACATAGAGTAGCTAAAGTGGAAGGAAGAAATGATGAAGTAAAAGAGCTGAACAGAAGATTTCAAAGGGTGGCTTGAGAAGACAAAATAAAGTATTATGAAATGTGCAAAGACCTAGAGTTAGAAAATCAAAAGGGAAGAACATGCTCAGCATTTCTCAAGTTGAAAGAACTGAAGAAAAAATTCAAGTCATGAGTTGCAATATTGAAGGATTCTATGGGGAAAATATTGAAAGACCCAGGAAGCATCAGAAGAGGATAAAAAGAATACACAGAATCACTGTACCAAAAATTGGTACAACCATTTCAGGAGTTAGCATATGATCAAGAACTGATGGTACTGACGGAAGAAGTCCAAGCTACACTGAGGGGAATGGCAAAAAACAAGGCTCCGGGAATTGATGGAAGACCATTTGAGATGTTTCAACAAACAGATGCAGCACCGGAGGTGCTCTTTCCGCTATGCCAAGAAATTTGGAAGACAGCTTCCTGGCCAACCAACTGGAAGAGTTCCATATTTCTGCCCATTCCAAAGAAAGGTGATCCAAGAGAATCAGAAATTGTCTAAGAATATCATGAATATCACACACAAGTAAAATTTTGCTGAAGATCATTCAAAAGCTGCTGCAGCAGCATATTGACAGGGAACTGCCAGAAAGTCAAGCTGGATTCAGAAGAGGACGTGGAAAAAGGGATACTATTGCTAATGTCAGATGGATCCTGGCTGAAAGCAGAGAATACTAGAAAGATGTTTAGCTGTGTTTTATTGACTATGCAAAGGCATTCGACTGTGTGGATCATAACAAATTATGGATAGTATCACAAAGAATGGGAATTCCAGAATACATAATTGTGCTCATGAGGAATCTCTACACAGACCAAGAGGCAGTTGCTCAAACAGAACGTGGGAAGAGTGCATGGTTTAAAATCAAAAAAGGTGTGCATCAGGGTTGTATCATTTCACCATGCTTATTCAATCTGTATGCTGAGCAAATAATCCCAAAAACTGGGCTATATGAAGAATGGATCATCAGGATTGAAGGAAGACTCATTAACAACCTGTAGTATGCAGATGACACAACCTTGCTTACTGAAAGTGAAGAGGACTTGAAGCACTTACTGATGAAGGTCAAAGACTACAGCCTTCGGTATGGATTGTACATCAACATAAAGAAAACAAAAATCCTCACAACTGGACCAATAAGCAACATCATGATAAACAGAGAAAATACTGAAGTTGTTGAGGATTTCATTTTATTTGGGTCCACAATCAATGCCCACAGAAGCAGTAGTCAAGAAATAAAATGACGCATTGCATTGGGCAAATCTGCTGCAAAAGACCTCTTCCAAGTGTTAAAAAGCAAAGACATCACCTTGAGGAATAAGGTATGCCTGATCCAAGCCATGGAATTTTCAATCACCTCATATGCATGCAAAAGCTGGACAATGAATAAGAAGACAGAAGAATATGCTTTTGAATTATTGTGTTGGCAAAGAATATTGAATATACCATGGACTAACAAAAGAACGAAAAAATCTGTCTTGGAAGAAGTACAGCCAGAATGCTCCTTAGAAGCGAGGATGGTGAGACTTCGTCCCACGTACTTTGGACATGTTATCAGGAGGGACCAGTCCCTGGAGAAGGAGATCATGCTTGGTAAAGTAGAGGGTCGGTGAAAAAGAAGAAGACTCTCAACAAGATGAATTGACACAGTGATTGCCAACAACGAGCTTAAGCATAAACAAAGATTGTGAGCATGTTTGAGCCCATTGTTCCATCCGTTGTGTCAATCCATTCTCAACCCGATTTTAAATCCTGGAACCACTGCTTATCAGCTGTGTGATCTTGGGCAAATTACTGAACCTCTCTGTGCCTCAGTTTTCTCAACAGTAAAATGAAGATAATGATAATGTACACCTTAGCAAGCTATTGTAAGGATTAAAAGGCCTGATCACTGTAGAGCTTTACCATAGTCGATGTTCAATAAATGTTATCAGAGTAAAAGGTGAATGGCACTCATTTTTAGTCTCCAGTGGATACATGAGAGACACTTAAGGCATGATGATTGAATAGAACTGTGTAGCCTAACTTAAGAAAAAGAAATAATGGTAAAATTCATTCCAACAGAAACATTTTAGCAGTGGTTAAAGCTGGATTTTGTGGGCCATTTAGCAGGAAATATTCTTCCAAGAGCCCTAATGCCATAATGTTTTAATTAACTCCTTCTACTAATGCTATTCTTTGTCTTTTCAAACTTGATTCTCAGGCACACTTGTCCCTTCTAGGGTTTTATTAAACAGAACCCCCCAGGTAAATAAGAATGAGCTGATGAGCTTATTTACCTAGCAGGAACTAACCTACCAATCTTAGTTTCACTGCTCACCTTGGAAAAAAACAAAATTTTGCTAGTCCTCAACCTCACTTAATTTTATACAGTTATAACAAAAGAATAATACAAGAGCCCCAGGGAGAAAACGTAATGCATAAGTGAATCCATATACGTATAGCATTTGTCTTTCCTGTGGTGTACACATCATAGGCATAGCAAACTTATATGCTAAGTTTTTAAAACTATTTTGAATGTCAGTACATTAAATTTATAAATTAACTCAGCTGAATAACTAAAAAAAATTGAACTTACTGCTTATCTGTCCTTGTAATAACCTCCTAAGACTAAAAAACAGGTTGTAAAACTGAGCCACAAAAATGGGTGTATGACACCCACTGAAAAGTGATGGTGAGGGATCTTTGTTCAATGTTCTTTTCATTATGATATGCAACTTTAACAATTAAAAAAAAAAAACCTAAGTTCAACTAAAACAAATTCAAAATTCTCTGGTTCTGTAGAAATGAGTTACAGCTTCTCTAATTGTGGGAAGTTGGCTGATTAGAAATTTAATTTTATTAAATAGCTTCCAAACAAATGCCTAGCATATTAAGTCAATACCAAATGTAAATATTAATTTATAGTGTTTGCTTAATGGATTTCTACAATATAGACTAAATTATGAAATTCCTACTTGTATTTTTTTTTATAGTGTTAGACAATTTCACCTAACAATTTCCATGGAAATTTTTATCTAAAACTCACAGACGGCTATCATTTTTCAGCTTTTCTTCTTCTGGTAGACTTTCGTTAAACATCAACTTTTTCTTAACTCAGATTATTATTTTTAAGTCCAATCACATTTTAAATGTATTAAAATTCAGTACAAGACTTCTTTCAATTTTTTTTAATAGTATTGTGCTTTAGGTGAACGTTTACTGTACAAATTAGTTTCTTATTCGAAAATGTATACACAGATTGCTTTGCGATATTGGTTGCAATCCCCACAATGTGTCAGCACTGTCGCCCTTTCCCTTTATACCCTGGGTTCTCCGCATCCATTCATTCAGTTTTCCTGTCTCTTTCTGCCTTCTTGTCTTTGCTTGTTGGCAGATGTTGCCCATTTGATCTCGTATACTTGATTGAACTAAGAAGCACGTTCCTCACATGTGTTATTGTTTGTTTCATAGTCCTGTCTAATCTTTGGCTGAAAAGCGCACTTCAGGAGTGGCTTCGATTCTGAGTTAGTAGGATGTCTGAGGCCACTGTCTCAGGGGTTCCGCCAGTCGCTGTCAGACCTGTAAGTCTGGTCTCATTTTGTGGATTTGAATTTTGTTCTGCATTTTTCTCCCACTTTGTCTGGGACCCTCAAATGTGACCCCTGTCAGAGCAGTCGGTGGTGGTGACCAGGCACCGTTTAGATCTTCTGGGCTCAGGCTGGTGGAGGCTGTGGTTCATGTGGTCCATTAGTTCTCTGGACTAATATTTTCCTTGTGTCTTTGGTTTTCTTCATTCTCTTTGCTCTGGACAGGATGGGACCAATAGATGTATCTTAGAGGCCACCCGCAAGCTTTTAAGACCCCAAATGCTACTCTCCAAAGTAGGATGTAGAACATTTTCTTTATGACCCAGTTGACCTAGATACCCCCGAGACCATGGTTCCCAGCCCTCAGCCCTCAGTAACTCAGTCCCTCAAGGTGTTTGGATGTGTCTAGGAATCTTCTATGACTTTGTCTTGGTTAAGACGTGCTGCCTTTCCCTGTATTGTGTGTTGTCTTTCCCTTTATCAAAGTTAACACTTGTCTACCATCTAGTTAGTGATTTCCCCTCCTCATGCCCCCTCCCTTGTAACTATCAAAGACTTTTTTTTTCTCTGTGTGTAGAGCCCTGGTGGCGCAGTGGTTAAGTGATCAGCTGCTAACCAAAAGGTCACCTCTTCTAATCCACCAGCTACTCCATGGAAACTCTATGAGGCAGTTCTAATCTGTCTTACAGGGTCGCTATAAGAAATTGACTGGATGCCAACGGGTTTGGTTTTTTTTTGTTTGTTTGTTTTAAACCTTTTCTTGGGTTTGTATAGTAGTGGTTTAATACAATATTTGTCCTTTTGTGATTGACTTATTTCACTCAGCATAATGCCCTCCAGATTCATCCATGTTGAGATTGTGTCACAGATTGATCATTGTTCTTTTTTGTTGCACAGTATTCCATTGTGTGTATGTACCATAATTTGTTTATCCATTCATCTGCTGATGAGTTTAAAACGTATTTTTGTTGTATTTATTTCACATTGTCTTATATAGGTTGACTATGAATCAGAATCAATTAGAAGGCAACAGGTTTTTGGTATATTGGGTTGGCTCAAAATGTGATAAGCCTGAATTCTTAAAATCAAATGCATATATATTTATGTATGTATGTGTGTGTGTATGTATTACTTAGATTCCCTCTTTACACCAGGAAGAATTTAATGCCACTTATGTTTTCAAAGAGGATTGTGATGATGCAATTAAAATTAAGGCCAAATAATTCACCAAAAATTGACACTGGGATTGTATTTAGCAGTGTAGAAGTTATAACTTCATCTTTGTAAATATAGGCAGTTTTTAGTGAGGATCAAGAGCTCTTGAGTCTTACCTAACTTTGCTCATCTTTTGGCTCCTTTGCTTTCTGCATCACTAATTAATGGAAATACGTACTCAGCCTGTAGCAAATGCAGGAAGTTTATTACCCATGAAAATCTAATGAAAAGGCTGAGCCTCCACAAGACAATAATTTGTTTAAATTTGAAGGTGCCAATTGGAAGCAGCATTGATTCTTTGGGGACACCCAGGCTCTATTAAGTACAATTTTCCTTCACTGGACCACAGTAAAGTTAAGTCGACTTCCAAAGGAATATAACTTGCCACTAGCTCTCCTTAGAGACTACTCTAGTGAGGGCAGACAAACTGCATTTCTCTTCCCCTCAATTTTCACTATCATTTTGTAGAAACCAGCTGCTGAGGTCAGAACCTACTCACTTATTTTATTTATTTTTTTCCACAGCCTTGTCCCACAAACAACCAAAGAGGAGCATATTTTTAAGTTTGGATGGCTGCCTTATAGGCACATAGACTACATATCTATGCAACTGATGTACACTGTAGTTAAGAATATATGCTTTCTCTGCTTCCCAATTTCTAAACAAAGTAATGTTAATTTCCTTCTCCAGCGGTTCAATGAAGTTATCCTCTCTAGCTGTCTATCGTTTTCAGCAATGACATACTTCTGCACGTCTGAAATATATGAAACTTCAAAACGGCTCTTTCAGGTTGCTATCCAGAATAAACATCAAAACATTTCCTCTTCCTACAAATCCTAGAAAGTAAAAGAGATGTATTTCCAAACTACTGTAGCTTGTGTGCATTTCATCTCCATTCTCTTATGCTTACACTTATCACTCAAGCAACTGTGGGGTGCAGCATCCAGTAAAACATAGGCCTGCCTTTAAGCAGATAATCATCAGGGATCTGGAAGAAGTCCAGCTTTCAGAAAAACCAGTTTTAAAAGAAACGTCCTAAACCAGTAGTCTTCAGATTTTGTTGTCCTAAAAGAGTTCTGAAACATTGTGTACCCACTCACACATTTTTAAGTTGACATCAAAAACTTTTTATCATAATAAGCTTAAGTGTTTGTAAAGGTTAAGATTTCTGGCATGCTACATATTGTATACCAGCTTTAACTATATTTTTACCAAACCTTGATGCTATGTGTTGTGGGTCTTAATATTTAGAAAAAAATCTATAACCAGTACTACAAATGGCAAAGCCAGTTCTCATTATTAAATCAAGCAGCTATTTTCTAAATGTTAATAAATCCCTGTGACAATTTTGTCACATCTGAATTTTAATTTTAAGTAGAGAGGGAAATCAAGAGAGAGATGGAGACAGCAAGACAGGATGACATGCTGTCTACCCACATACTATATAATGATTAAAATCTCCTTAAGCTTTTTCCACTTATTTATTCATTTTTTAAGTTTTAATAGCTCTTACATTCACCTTTAATTGACTCCACAGGCACAATTTCAAAACAAGAAATTAAAGAATCCCCCATGGTTTAGGAGACTAGAGGGCAATTTATTCCACAAAGGAAGAGAAATCAGCATTTTTATGTTTTACAAGATTTGCATGTGAAAACTGATAATATGATACTAATTCTACAAATGTGATATGGAAATTGCACCTAGAATTTTAATCACGTTTCTGATCAGTCTTCAGAGCCACATTTTAGGAGGCTAAATTAGTTTGGCAATATAAATATGATTGCTATGTGTTCTCAAAAGTCTGACAGTTTGGAGTCACTTTCAGAGAAACAGTTTGAAGGACAGTTAAGCCACTTTTGAATGCTTCCTACATGTCCATCAGGTCTGAAGAGGGAGATGAGGCAAAGAAAAGAGTCTCTTTCTCTCAGAAACACTCAGTCTGGTGGGGGATAGAACTTATACACCAGAAATAATTATGACATTGTTCCCTGAACCCAAAAGTGTTGCTTATGCTGTGATGCATAAGAGATAAAGACGTGGATCCTGGAATCTATCAGACCTAGCTTGAACCCAGGCTGCACATTACTTTTCAACCACCTCGGCTTCCTTAATTTTATATAGTTTTAACAAAGGAATAATACAAGAGCCCCAGGGGGGAAAAACATATGCAATGCACAAGTGAATCCATATGCGTATAGCATCTGTCTTTACACCAAATAAAATAGGCATAATGAGAAAGGCAGGGTAGGCAAACTACGACTCATGAGCCAAATCCAATCCAATGCTGTTTTTGTATGATCTGTGTTCTAAGAAATGTTTTTACATGGCTTAAATACTTTAAAAAATAAAGGAAGAATATTTCATGACATATGAAAATTGTATAAAATTCAAATTTCAATATCAGAAATAAATTTTATTGGAACACAGCTACAATCATCATTTATATATTATCTATGTCTGCTTTCATGCTAAAACAGAGTTGAGTAATTGTAACAAAGACTGTGTGTCCTGCAAAGCCTAAAATATTTACTACTGGTCTTTACAGAAAAATTTGCTGATCCTTGTTTTAGAGAATTAAAAGAACTAATACGAATAGTCTGCAATACATATAGAGCCTGCCATGCACAACTAATGAACTGTGAACCAGAAAGTGACCATTGCTGTACCGTCTATTCTATGACATTTGAGTGGATAGCAACTCAGTTCTTCAAGTTCTTTCCCACCTCATGGCCCTCAATATGTTATCCTGTCTGGTAAGTACCCTCTTCCCTCTTCTTACATCCTGGCTCTATCCTTCCCATCCATCAAGTCTTAGCTTAAATATCATTCCCTCAATCACTCCACCTTGTATCCCCTTTGTTTCCTTCACAATGCATTTATAACTACATATTTAGATGACAAATTGCTTATGATTATCTGTCTTCCACACTAGATTTTAAGCTCCAAGAGAAGAGTGACACAATCTGTCTTTGTCACTATCATGTGCCCAGCTTCTAGAACACTGAAGGATGACAATTAGTATCTATTGAAGGAATACTATTAATTCTAGAGGTCAACTTTAAATGACAATAGATAACCTGTCCTCGAACATAATGAAGCACAATTGAGGGGACTGTCCAAAAGGAAAACTCAACCCTTTCACCCTTCCCTTCAACCTAGAATAAGAAAAATGACACAGTCATGAACTTTTAGCAAACTTCTCAGAATCAACAACAATGAAAAATTTGAAGAACCTACTATATTCAAAACACTATTCTAGGCAGTAGGGGAGATATAACATGTTAGATATAAGCTAAAGTTCTGACTCTCTGAGAGCTCACAGACTAGTGAGGGGACAGACAGCAAATTCTAATTCAAGGCAGACTTCGAAAATGATATAATGGATACACAAAGTGTTACAGGATTAAGGGAGAAGGATATTAATTTTTGCAAGAGAGATGTGGAAAGCCTTACTGAACAAAACCAGATTTAATCTGGATGTTGAAGAACAGTAGAAATTCAAAAGGCAGCTAGGAGGAGCAGAGCATTTTCAGTCCAGCTTGAGAAAAGACATAGAGTTGAGAAAGTGCAGACTGTGTTCAAAAAACAGCCATCTTAGTCAACTAAGGGAAAGAGAAGGTTAAAAGCATGGTCTCCAGAATTAAATATTTTGAGTACAAATTCCAGATCTAACACTTACTAGCTCTGTGTCATTGGATAAATCACTTTATCTCCCTAAGCCTCAGTTTTCTCTTTAGCAAAATGAGAGGAATAATATTACCCCTCTATGACCATTCTTGTGAAGGCCAAATAAAATAATCCATATACAGGAATTAAGACAATGTTTATCCCATGATAAGTACTCAATAAATGTTAGCTCTTATTGTTTTTCATTACTTTACCTTAGTACCATAGGTATGAGAAATCATATCCTGTTTTTTCCCCTTTCTGCTTCCCTTATGCTGTTCTGAACTAAGCTACTCCCTGGTAGCAAATTAAACATTTCTGACACTGCACGAGCACTTCAAAGCTTCTGGGGAGCCATTGTGTACACAGAAGCAATACCTAATTGAAAAGTAGCCTAATAGCCTCAGAAAGCTGCTGCAATTTAAAAAGGAAAAAAAAAAAAGTATCAGGTTAAAAATAGGAACCATTCAGGGAGTAGGAGAATGAGCTTCTAAGAGTTGCCTTGAAATTCTTCCCCGATACTCTTTAAAAAAAGAACAAAATTCAGCAATAAATAAATAACTACACAAATCCAAATTGCTCACCAGCTCAACAACATTGGAGTCAATTACTGTGAAAAGGTCCCTTGATGAGGGGACAAGAATCATTGAGGAGGACAAGTAAGATCTAAGTTAGAATAAAGCACCAAGTCAAAGACCTGATATTTCCAAATGGTAAAATACGGATTCCATTTTTACATTTTTTTTTTCCATCAGCAGATTGAGATTTTGCAAGAAAATATATGGATATATATGGCCTCAGTCCCAGGATATTAAACTATAATATTCTTGCGGTAGGGCAGGAGCTGTCTGTATATGGAAAAGAGGCTAGGGAAGGTGTCTACCTTGTATAAACCATACCAAACGCATTGCCATCAACTCGACTCCAACTCATAGCAACCTGATAGGTGAAGTATAATTTCACCACTAAATCCCCAGACATAGGAAGCATTTCCTTTGTCAAATAAGGCAATGGCTACAAAGAACTTGTCCAGTCTGTTGTCTTAGGAGGAGCCTTGACTGGAAGCTCTAGGGCTTGGCTAAACACAATTAATACAAGTCTTTGCCTAGTGGCCTACAGAGGGGCATAGATTTTTGTTTTGTTTTCTTTCGTAAGGAAGAAGTAGAGGCCTCTGGATGCAGTTACCTATCTAAACCCTATTATTTGTCTCTCTAGTACTGCTAGATGCTAAGTTTCTCAGTTGTCCCAAAACTTTCTATTAGTGTTAAGATTCAAGTAGAGTCCCAACACAGTCATCCTCCAATGACTGACAAAAGAAGAATGAAATAATGATATTGCATCAAGCCTTCAGGTTCACTTCCACCTCAGGCTCATTGTGAGAGCCTCTTAGATCTGTTTAATAGAATTTTCTCCTATGATGGAAATGTTCTCTTCTTGCACTGTCTAATACAACAGCTCTTAATTCCATGTGGCTATTTTATTGGACACCTGAAATGTCGGTCTGAGGACCTAAATTTTTTATTTTAATCAATTGTAGTAGGCACATGTGACTAGCGGCTTCTTATTAGTGCTGCTGAAGCCCTAGCCCTGCCACCTGATCTATTTCTCCTTTCCCTGAACATATTCTTTAACAGCCTCCTGCCAGCCCAGGTTTCATAAATGGTTCCAAATCTAACACTTATTCACCAACTTCTCTGCAGGTTATTTTTCTTTCTATTCTGACTCACTGACCTATCCTGCCTGTGTGGCTCACACTGCTGCCTCCTGACCCTGAATCTGATGTCTGAAACTGAACTCTTCACCCTCAGCTTTGCTGGGTATGGCTGATCCTGGCACTCTGGTAGACACTCCCTGAGAAACCACTCATCCACCATCTTGTGACTTCACCAAGATTCTACTTGTGCAGTTCTCAGCTGTCTGCTCCTGGACACTGATGACCGTAGCTACTTTCTCTCTGTAGACAGTAACATTTTAGAAGCCAATATTTCCCCCATAGAAAATTACAATTTCCAGAAGTCCTGCTCAAAAACCTTACACCCTGTGGTTTTAATATAATGGAAAGTGGCTAGGCCTGCTAAACAAAGATAGTTCAGCTCCACCTCTAATTCTCTGATTCCTTCCCAGATTCTATTTTAAGTGCCTATTTTCATCTTATACTTTAAGATTAGTCTCTCTTTTTGATTATTCATCTATAGTCTGCTTTCCACAGCACAGAGCAGAGGAAAAAAAAATATTTTAGAAGTTAAATTTTATTTTTTCTATAGGTTAGTTATCCAGGTGTGAAAGCAGGCAAACTTTATTCTGCCAGAAACCTGTTTTGAATCTTTTTTTCTGCACTGAGAACAACACACTGCTTTATTCTTAAATCACCAACTTGAAAAGCCTAGATTTTTCCCCATGAATTTCCATAGAATGCTAATACGTAAAGGGATAAAAAACCGATGATGGCATGCATGTAAATAAATTATACATTAATCTTTTTTCTGTAATTGTAAATAATGAAGTACTTAAGTGCGCTGAATTTTTCTGTTCTTATAATAGCACTTTAACCCTCCACCCTTGTTTCTCTATATTTTAGGCTAAGTATAGTTTTGCAAACATATCAACTGGGAAAGGGTGGCCACTCAGCTCTTATCCAGGAATACATCAGATATAAACGATTAAAAAAAAAACCTAAACCCATTGCCCTCAAGTAGATTCCAACTCATAGAGACCCTATAGGACAGAGTAGAACTGCCCTATACTGTTTCCAAGGAGCAGCTGGTGGATTCAAACTGCTGACCTTTTGGTTAGCAGCAAAGCTCTTAACCACTATGCCACCAAGGCTCCATAAAGGAATAGGAATCCTAATTACCATGCATGTACCATATGGCTCTATCCAAAATCTATTGGGCATTCAACACAAGTCACACCAGACAGTCTTTTCCAAAAATCTTTTGAGCTTGTACTAAGGGAATAGAGTAGGTACTTCTCTGGGGAACTGTGAGATACCAGGCCTGGGAACCTTAAGCTACCACCCATGTAGATGTATGGTCCACCATGCAAGAGCAGGTCAACATGCAGAGAGAAGCAGAGGTTCAATTCCTTATTTCCCCTTATCCCAGGGCCCAGCTTCCTCTGTCCTTCCTGCTGTTACGTTAGAAGCTCCAGTACAGTTCCAGTAAATTCCCATTTTTCTGAGCTAATTTAAGTTATGTTTCTGTCACCTGAGTCCATGAGTGTCAATCAATATAATAATTTAACATAAAAAAATTCACCCTTGGGGCCAGAAGACAGAAGGGGACAAGGAAGTCCCCTGGTGATAGGGAACACAAGGTGGAGTAAGGCTATTCTTGATGTGTTGTGAGATTGTTAACCATTGTCATAGGGTAACATGTGTAGTAACTGTTAAATGAGAAACTATTTTGTTCTGTAAGCCTTCATCTTAAGTGAGAATAACAGCACAGTTGGAAGAGCGTAGTCAATGTCACTGAACTGTGTATGTAGAAATTTTTGAAACGGTGTATCTTTGGCTATCTGTATTTTCATCAAAAAAAAAAAAAAGGTTGAGAATTTAGAGGCTTAATATGTTGTGGGGTTGTTAACCAATGTCATAAAACAACATGTGTACTACTGTTTCATGAGAAACTATTTGTTCTGTAAGCCTTCACCTGAAGTACAATAAAATATTAAAAAAAAAAAAAAAAAAAAAAGGAGGAAAAAGGAAAAAAAAAAAAAATTCACCCTTGAATATATTGTGGATGAGAATTGGAATTACATACACAAACCCAGGAAATTAAAAGTGAAGGATCCCTCAGCAGCTATAGTCAAATAAATGTCACATATATATTAAGGTTTAAGAGAAATCTGGTGTCTGAGATATGACTAGGCAACACAAAGAAATATCATTTTGAATTCCCTGACATGTAAATTCTTGACTACATTTTTCAATTATTTAAATCACTAAAAACAATAAAGAATGAATTTTTAAAGCATATAAGTATTATTCCATTTTTATAAAATTATTTATAATTATCAATTATCTATCCATCCATCTTTATATATTCATAGAGAATTACCTAAAATATTTACCTAAGGCCAACAATGGTCTTTTTTCTAAGGGCTACATTATTGCATAGTGTTTTATTTTTTCCTTCATAGTTTTATCAAATTAAAACTCACAACTCAAATAGAGATACCTTACCAAACATGGCTTCTGTGTGAATATATAAAGCAATGGAGAAAACCAATCCAAAGAAAGACCTTAGGCTACTCCCAACAGGAACATAAGAGATTTTAAAAAAGTTTTTAAAATTTCTACTTTTATTCTAGGGCAAATCTGTTTATAGTATGTGGTACTTCTGCTCAATGTGTATCTACTCATTATTCTTTTAACATGCCATTACCGTCCCTAGGACTTTTGGTCATGCTCTTCCTTGATCCACTCTCTACCTTTGTGATTTGTATCTAGCCTTCAAGACTGAACAAAACTCTTTTCTTCCTTAAAATCCTCTCTGACCATCTCAGTATTCAGGGACTTCATTTCTTTTCAGATCCTACGGTCTTTACTTACATACTAGCAATACAACTGGGCTCTGAGCATATGACATGAGATTTTAAGTTTCTATGTATCTATTCAGAGCCCTGGTGGTGTAGTGGTTAAGAACTCAGCTGCTAACCAAAAGGTTGGCAGTTCAAATCCACCGGCTGCTCCTTGGAAACCCTATGGGGGCAGTTCTACTCTGTCCTACAGGGTTGCTATGAGTTGGAACTGACTTGACAGCACCTAACAACAACAACAGCATGCATCCATTTAGAATTCCAAACTAGACTATCTACTCTTTGAGGTCAGGAATCAATTTTTAAACTCGCTTGTGTCACAGCCTCCCTCCACAATCTTCTCCCATTTCACTCCTACCCTGTGGGGTTCTAGTACCATTTCCCAAGCTGTGTTTTTAAACGGAAATTTACATGCAATTTTAGTCAACCAGCTCCATTGTTATCTAATCAACTAAAACATGGTGTCCCCATAACAAAATCATTTATGCTTGCTATGTCACTATTCTTCCATCTATATAGCAAACTCTATTCCAAATCCCTCCATGGCAACTGGTAAAGAGCAACATCTATCCCACACTGATATTCCTGAAGTAATATCCCAACTATTCCCATTAAAAATATTTGAGGAAGAATCAGTTTTGTGACGCTAGCCAAGAATCCACCTAGTCAGGTCAAGAAGTAGCTATTTCCAAAGGTCAATAAAACCCTTCTAATAAAAACGTGGCACAGCCACAAATTGCAAATTGGCATTAAAAAGAATCTGAAAAGGCTGGCAGTCTGCCTTCCCTGCCCAATCACTTAAGAAATAACACCAACTAATTGCAAAAGCTCCAACGTATGTGCAGCATGCTCAACGTTCTATTTCCAAAACACAAAAGAAGCTTCTTGAAATATAAACAGTCCAGCCAAAGCATGTTACATTGCCAGAAGAGAGATGGTATGCAAATAGATTCATGAAACAGAAAGATTTAAGGCTTCTTAGAGATGAGACACTTGGATTCAAGCGTGGCCAGGTTGGGGCACAGTCTCCTGATTCCTGAAGCTTTCTCTGCTAAACCTGACTGTTCCATGAGGAACCCTGGTTGTAAGTTGTTGTTGTTTCTGCTGTTTGTGAACATATCAAGTTATATGGAAAGAATTTAGTTACTCTATAAGAAAGTGCATTCCATAAAAGCCCCAGTTCAAGATCACTGATGAAAGACTGTGGAAGAAACACAAAAATTCAAGTGAATTTTCCACTGTCAGGCAGAGCAATTATGCCTCATTTGTACACCACAAGCAGAGATGGGTACCTATCAGCAGGTTAGAATCCTTACAGACAGGCACCAATAAGTAGAAAAGACATCCATCTCTTTTTATTTTAGAAACATAAAAGAAAGAGTCTTATTGAAGTATAAACATTCCAGATAAAGTATGCTACCAGATGTTGTAGAAATAGGATTTTAGAGAAATTTCCACAAATTACTGACATTTACCAATAACAAGGGATCTATAAAGATACTGAGTAAACCTATTCTCCAGACTTTGAATACTAGTGGCATCCCTGATATAGAAAAGCAATCAAAATGATAGAAGTCTGGGTGGCCCAAGTGGTTTATGATTGGCTGCTAACCTAAAGATTGGTGATTTGAACCCACCCAGCCAAAACTCTCTGGAGCAGTTCTACTCTGTCACACAGGGGATCTCCATTGGTTAGAATCGACTCAACAGCAATGGGTTTTTGTTGTTGTTTGTGCCTCAGTCTAATCATACATAAATGGGAAGAGTAATAGTACCTACTTCAAAGACTTGTTCTTAATATTCATTGAGTTAATGCATGTAAAGTTCACAGAACAGCACCTGGTGCAGGGTAACCTCTGAAGAAAAGTTAGCTTAGTAATCGTTTCTGGGAATTGAGAGACTTGGATGTGTTAAATCTCTTGTCCAAGACCACACAGGTAATTGCATTCTAACAGCATTCCATTAGCTCCTGGAAACTTGAACACCTCTTTATATCTTCCCATCTCTGCACATGGACTCTGTGCCTAGGCCATGTATCAGAAAAGAATAAATGCCCCTTCCATCTCTCCCACAGACCTTAAAGGAGATGAAGAGGGAAGGGCATGAGGCCATCCTCATCCTGCTCTTTGTCTGATCTCAAGTCCTGACCATCTGGCAAATGTCTGTGAATGACTGTAGTTGCATCCGTTGCTCTGTGTCCCTCCTGGACATGCTTTACAGCTCCAATGGCTGCTCCTCTTCCAGAAAGAGAGTGCAGCACACTTCATCAGGGTAGTGCGAATCCCCAGTCTATCACTAACCATTGTGTCACACATTACCTAAATCCTCTGCAACTCAATCTCTTCACCTGTAAAATGCAGACAATAATAATGATAGCAAACATATACTGAATGCTTAGAATGTGTTAGGCACTGACCTCACTTCATTTAAAATTCATACAATGATATGGCATATGTATTATTATTATTCACACTTTATATGCAGATCAGGAAACTTATCTGGCACAGAATGGTCATGCAACATGCCCAAGACCACATGACTACTAAATGGAAGAGTCAGGCTTCAAACTCAGACACTGATTCCAGAGCTTAAGAACCACTACAAGATTCCTGGCACACAGTAGGTGCTCCGTAAATGCCAGGTCTCCCTACCTACTCTGTGAAGTCCTAACAAATCTGGGGATTGGCAGACAATTTGAAATACACGCAGGGATCCTCATTATATCCTTTAGGTAAGATTGCCTCTAGCATATGCTTGAACAGATTCCTAAACATAACTTTTCATGCTTTTCATGGATTGGCCCCTACTTATCTCTCCAGAAGCATTTCTCACCATCTCTACTTCCATCTTTAGTAACAGCTTCTTCCAACTCCATGACTATCAAATTTCACCCCAGCCACATGAACTTCTCTCAATATCTTAAATGCTTCATGACCCTCTCGTCTTTCTATTGTGGAACTTTGCAAATTGCTGTTCTCTTTGCTTAAAACACTTTTTGCCTAGCTCCGCTTGTCCTGATTCACTATTACTTACATGATCATTTCTCTGAGAAGTCTTTCTTGACCACGTCCCTCCCTTCCAATTAAGTTGGATGTCACTGTTTTGTCCCCTAGCTCCCTACAGTTCCCTATTATGGCTCTTATCACACTGGACTGTAATGGCATGTTTAATATCTATGTTTCTTTCTAGGCTCTAAGCTCTGCAAGGACTCTAGCATGTCATTTTTATCATTGTTTCCCCAACACTTGATACATATACCAAAAAAAAAAAAAAAAAAAACAGTTGCCATCAAGTCTATTCCAACCCATAGCGACTCCAGTGGACAGAGTAGAATTGCCCCATAGGGTTTCCAAGGAGCAGCTGCTGGATTTGAACTGCCGACCTTAACCACTGCACCACCAGGGCTTAATACTTATAGTATGTCTTTAACAAATATCTATTAAAGAAAGGGAAGAAAGGAAAAGAGGAATGAAAAATATAAAATATATGTCTTCTCTTCTTTCATCCTAACCCCTCCACAGAAAATTTCAATAAACCTGGAGCATTCTAAGATTGTAAACAGTAGATTTTTAGAATTGCAGGTGGTGGAATTAAAATGTAATGGATCCCCACTTGGTCCCTGAGCACAACTCCCTTCCCTGCTCAGGGATTTAGCGTTTCTCAAGGGTGCAGGTACATTCAGAAACCTCAGAGGACTGAATAGACAAGTGTCACTTGTCTCCCTCCCCATGGGAATGAAAAAAAAAGTGACCAACACAAGTCAGCCTGCATGAATTGGGCAGATTCAGCTTGGATGTTGGAGAACTTCACTCAAATGCCAATCACCAGAATTCTAAGCTACCCAGTGGTTTGGCTGGATCACTGCCCGTCGGTACTATGACTGATATCTTTTTCTTCAGACATCACAACATTCAAAAATAAAAGAAAAATATGTTCATCTGCTGCCTCTTCAGCAGCTTTGCAATTTTCCAAGGATCAGCCCCTCTCCTATTCTTAGTCCCTTCATCTCCAAGCAAAGTAATAGCTTCTCCTTGCCTAGGGAAAAAGTTAGTAATTCAAGAATTCTTAGTTCCTAATCTTCTTCTGCCAGAAATACATCAGTGGATGTTGGTTAAATGCAAGATCCCATGTGAAACCCTCTCTCTCTCCCCTTTCCCTCCCATCTTTCAAAGTGTGATAGAATAGACAGTGACAGTATAAGCTCTTAATAATAACAGTGTGTGACAATCTCCTCTATGCTCCATATTCTGTCAGCACTATCTTTCACTCATATTCATTCTCTATTCATTCTCTAGCAATGTTAGGGAGCTCTTAGGCACTTCTTACTCTTCTTTTCCATGGCAGGTCATCAAGCCCAGTCCATACCCTCAAGTCTCCCTTTTCATAGTGAAGCAGGTCACAGGGACTTGGCCTAATTTTCACTCCTTATGTAGGAAGCCACAACCCATTCTACACTTTTCTGTTCTTGGACAAAAGCAGCTGTGGAATGGAATACACTCTTCCCACCTATCTCTACTCACTGAAGCTGAAGACAAAACAGAAGTCATTTTTTCTGTAAGGACTTTGCTTCCACACTCTGTGGATATTGAAGCCAGGGACATTCAAAGTTGAAAAATGCCTGACTCCCTTCTAGATAGTCCCTAGAAGCTCCCAAGGGTTTTCACTCTTGCCCTTGAGGACAGGGCTTGCTGTAGCTGAATGAGCCTTCAGAATTTCTGATAGTCACTCTATGATCTATCCTCTGCAACATACACTGGATGCTCTGGCAATCAGATGAAACAACAATATGCACCAAATGAAATCAGGTGGGCAAATTGAAGTACATTATATATTTTGAGTGAGAATAATGAATTCCATGAGCATTAGACCAACAGCCAAGTTTCTGGCTCTCCAATGGATGAGTTATAATTTTAGGTACATATTCTCCTTGCCTTCACTGAATCTCAATTTCTTTGCTGTCTTTTAAAGCAGGTATTTGGTTGCTCACTGTCTATCTGTCAAGGATTCTGTGTAAAGAAATAGGAACTATTTGTACTACACAATGAAAGCCCTGGTGTTGCAGTGGTTAAGAGCTCATCTGCTAACCGAAAGGTTGGCAGTTTGAATCCATCAGCTGTTTCTTGGAAACCCAGGGGGCATTTCTACTCTGTCCTATAAGGTCGCTATGAGTCAGAATTGACTCGACGGCAACGGGTTTATACAATGAAAGGGCTGGGGAGAAAACCTAAGTTCAAGGTCTAGTACAGCCATGTACAATTTTGCACTTCATTTCAAGTGACTCCCCTTAACTCTTCCAAACATGGTTCTACATGGTCTAAGGTCATGCATAGCTGACCCCTGCCTATTTCTCTAATATCATCTAGCACCATTTGCCCCTTTCCTTATCTTATTCCATCCAGACCTGATTTTTTTCAGTTTTTCAAACAGAGGATGCTTCACCCTGACTCAAGGCTTTAATGTATCTAGAATATTCTTCCTCACCTTCACCTACCACTTTTCTTCCTTTATATAGCTCCCTCAATCTTGTAAGTCTCAGCTGAACAATAACTTCTTCAGAGAAGACTTTTTTGACCCTCAAATTACTTTGGCTTCCCCGTTTTATACTTGAATTCATAGTAACTTCTACCTGAATGTTGGTAGCAACCATGACTTTTAATAATGTATGGGTTTTTCCCTTACTCAGTGAAAACAGAGACTTTGTCTGCCTTGATCTCTGCTATGACCCAGTACCTATCTCACTGACTGGCATACGGTAGATATTCAATGCAGATTTATTAACTAACTCCACATCTATAAAGTATGTGCTACTTTCAGAGGGCTACAGTTATAATATATTGTGTGAAATCACTTTGAAAACTGCAAACGGAAATTGCAAATTGCTTTAAAAGTCACTACTATTACCTATCTATAGTATGAATTCCAAAAAATCCTAACTGTAGCTAAATCTCTACTTACTGAAGCGGTTGTTGACCTAGTCTTTTTTATTGCTTGGGACATGGCTGAGATGTAAAAACTACCCTCCCCTGCTATAGAGGGAATACAATATGAGGGAGAGATTAGTATTAGAATCTATTGCTATATAACAAATTACCTGAAAACTTAGTGGCTTAAAACAACAAGAGAGATTTATTATCTCTCACAGTTACTGTGGGGCAGAAATTTGGGATTTGCATGGCTTGGTGTTTCTAGATCTGGGTCTCTCATGAAGTTTCAGTCAGATGTTGGCTGGGACTGCAGTGATCTGAAGTCTTAACTAGGGCTAGAGCATCTACTTCCAAGGTATCTCACTCACATGGCTGAAAGGTGGTGCTGGCAGAAGGCCTCAACCTCTCTCCACATGGACCTTTCCACAGGGCTGCTTAAGTATTCTCATGACACGGCTGCTGGCTTCTCTCAGAGCAAGTGATTCAAGAAAAGCAGATGAAGCCACAATGCCCTTTAAAACCAAGTCTTGGAAGTCTCACAGCATCACCTCTGTCATACTCAATTGCTCAATCAGACCAGCCCTGATTCAGTGTGAGAGAAGACTACACAAGGGCATGAATAACCAGGAGGTGAGAGACATTGGACACCTTTAAGGCTGACTTCCACAGACTGTGTCTTTTTCTCTGTCCAGAGTGGTTCGCACAGTGTCACCTGCATAATGTTCTCTAAAATAAATACTGAAGGTCTCTGTCATCGATTGAATTGTGTCCCCCCAAAATATATGTCAGCTTGGCTGGGTCATGATTCCCAGGGTTGTACGATTGCGTACCATTCTGTAATCTGATGTGATTTCTCTATGTGTTGTAAACTGTCACTATGAGGTAATAAAATGGATTAGCGGCAGTTACACTGATGAGGTCTATAAGATTAGATGGTGTCTTAAGCCAATCTCTTTTGAGATATAAAAGAGAAAAGCAAGTAGAGACACATGGGAACCTCATACCACCAAGAAAGCAGTGCCAGAAGCAGAGCGCATCCTTTGGACCCTGAGGTTCCTGCGTAGAGCAGCTCCTAGATCAAGGGAAGATTGATGACACGGACCTTCCTTCAGAGCCGACAGAGAAAGCGTTCCCCTAGAGCTGACACCCTGAATTTGGACTTCTAGCCTACTAGACTGTGAAAGAATAAACCTCTCTTTGCTAAAGCCATCCACTTGTGGTATTTCTGTTATAGCAGCACTAGATGACTAAGACAGTCTCTAAGGTGCAAATCGTTTACATTCAACTAGTAACCTAAAAGTTGGTGGTTTGTTGAACTCACCCAGCTGCACTGCAGAAGAAAGAGCTGGCAATATGCTTCTGTAAAGATTACAGCCAAGAAAACCCTATGGAGTAGTTCTACTCTTTGGCACATGACATAGCCATGAGTTGCAATGGACTCAACAGCAATGGGTTTGTTTCTTTGTTTGTTTTTGTTTTGTTTGTTTTTTATGGCTGGGTTGATGGATAGATAGATGAAAAGGAGGACCAAGGAACAGAAGCTATAGATTTTCTGGTGCTAACAATGGAAAAGCCAGAAGGAATACAGAAGCAGTTAATGATACTACACACACATATATTCCTCAATTACCATAGCAAAGACGATTGTCATTCTACTAGTTTGGGGAAGAGAAACAAACAAACAAAAAAGTTCTTGATAGTGGGAAAGGACATGTGTCCCAAGTTTCTCTGACACTGAACCCAGTCTTACTTTCTCTTAACCCTACATTATAGCAGAGGATAAACGTATAGCTATATGGACACTCTGCTTTTATGTAAAATATTGAATGATGACAGGCTGAGAAACTGCCAGAGCGAGTTTTTCTGCACTATCCTTGTTATGGAAATTTATAATTTAGCTATCCTCATAAATGCTATGCAAATATATTAAACAACACAGGAGGGATCTGAGCTTTTAGAAGTCTTGACGAATACAAACATTACTATAATTATAATTTCAAAGTTCTAATAATAACATCATTTACATTTTCTTTGACAATGTTTTTTAAAAGAATTTCTAAACACTTGAGTAAATATTTGTAAATTATGACCGTGAAACAGTAGGCCATTCAGAATAAGAAGGCAGCATTGCAGACCAGAACTGATTACTTTAATATTCAAGCTGATTAGTTCACCCCAGATACACGGCTCTGCCCCTATTGGGGTTTGTGATCTAATGAACCCAAGAGTAGGGCAGTATTTCAAGAAGAGCAAACACCATCCATAGCCAGAGCAAGTCAGAAACCTGGGAATTATCTTGCACAGCTCCCTCCTCCTTTCCTCTTAGCCAATCCATCAGTATCTCCTATATCCATCCTCTGCTCTCTCCCAGCACCTCCCAGAACCATCACAATACATGTCCACACGCATTCTCTTTAACCTTTCCAATCCATACTCCCCTTAGCAACCATGCTGAACTTTCTAAAAATCTGATCACACCTCCTCCTTAAAAATATTCTATGGCTACAAAACTTAGGGGACAGTGAGTTTATGTTAATGGGGGAGGAACAACTTGGGAAAGGAGGGTGAGAGCGTTTGCACAACTCGAAGAATGTAATGAATGTCACTGTACAAGTAGAAATTGTTGAATTGTATGCTTTGCTGGGTATACTCTCAACAACAAAAAACATAGAATTATTTAAATTATTTTAAAAACTACCTACTCCATAGCATTAGTTTGAAATTTACATAAAAAAATGCATACAGTTGAGTAGATATATGTCAGTGCTCAATAAATGACAAAACCTCAATATAAGGAAGAAAACTGAAAGCATGTACCCAAGCTTAGGCTGTAGTTTCATTAGCAAGTCACTATAAAGCTGTGGATCCTAAAGGAAGAGAAACAAAAAATTCACTGGAAAAAAACTTCTATTGTTTTTTATATCTTAAATATAGACTTAATATAAAAATTAACATAGTCTACAAAGTCATGTATAATCTGGCCCCAATCTAACCGTCCCACTTCACATCACAAGACCCTTTCCTCATGCTCAGTCCTCCAGCCTTCTTTCAGCGCCATCAGACACAGTCTCTTACCACTGTGGACTGCCTTATCTAGAATCCCCTTCTTCATCCTTTCACACTGAGCTTCTGTTAAGAGCGATGGTATAATTTGGGAAAGGATAAGGGCAATGGTTGAACGTGATGGACAACATAATTAACGTCACTGAACTGTACATGTGAAGATTGTTGAAATGTCAAACATGTTAAATATATATTTATCCCAGTAAAAAAAAAAAAAAATGAAGTCCCTTCTTTAAGGAAGCCCTACTCAAACTAAGTCAAAGAAGTTAGTTCTCCCTATTATACTCTTCATAGCACCACATAGTTCTTTGATGGTCTTAACAACTGTGAGTTTGACTCCCTTGAGGGGTAATTTGAGCACTGTTGATCTCTGTATTCTCACCACTACCACCCCAAGGGCAGAGACTGCGACTTCTTCTCTTCGCTTATCATTGTGCTCCCAGTGCCCTGCACTGGGCCCTACACAGAGTTGACACTTGCTAAGTATGGATGGATTGAATAAATGAAGATTTTGAATGTATACGTAGAATATAACCTATACTGTGCAAGAATTTGTTGCACTTATTTAAGAAAAAAAAAGTAAAAGCATGATGTCTCTTTCTTGATGAATTCTTGTATTACTATCCATGGCTACAATAAAAAGAGATAGAAGCTATTTTGGACATTCAGAGAAGTAGGTATTCCAGCCCCCAGGAGATTTTTACAGATAGTAAATCTTTCTAGATAGGCTTGAAATATAAATTAATTGATGGAGTTCTTTTCCATTTAGAAAGCCTCCAATCACTGAACAGGTGAGGGAGGGAAAGGAAGAAAGAAGAATTAAGGAGGAAATTTTATACTGCAGTAGAATGCAGAAGAAATCCACTGGTATGAATAAAATATTCTCTACTGCCTACAGATAAGCCATGACTGGCTAACTTTCAAAGCCCTGGTGGCACAGTGATTAAGAGCTCGGCCACTAACCAAAAGGGCAATAGGTCAAATCAACCAGCAGCTCTTTGGAAACTGTATTGGGCAGTTCTACTCTGTCTTATAGGGTCATTACGAGTCAGAATCCACTTGACAGCAATGGGTTTTTGTGTTTTGAGCTAACCTTCACCAAATAAGAGTCTAATCCCTTAAAAAGAAAAAGCAGGAAGATAGCCCAGTGCCCTACCTTTTGATAGAATTAAAAATATATATCCATTGCTACCCAGAAATACAGGGAAGAATTATAGAAAATGATATAATGTGGATAAGGCCTACCCATATAATTCAAATGGAATAAATACGTTTGTATTAAAAATATGGATCTAACAGAACTCATTTTCTTTTTTTTTAATTTTATTGTGTTTCAGGTGAAAATTTATAGCACAAATTAGTTTTTCATTCAAAAATTTATACACAAATTGTTTTGTGACATTGGCTGCAATCCCTGCAGTGTGTCAGTGCTCTCCCCCTTTCCCTTTCCACCCTGAGTTCTCCATGTCCATTCATCCAGTTTTCCTGTCCCTTCCTGCCTTCTCATCTTTGCTTTTGGGCAGGTGTTGCCATTTGGTCTTGTACACTTAATTTAACTAAAAGGCACATTCCTCATGTGTGTTATTGTTTGTTTTACAGGCCTGTCTAATCTTCAGCTGAATAGTGGGCTTCGGGAGTGGCTTCAGTTCCGAGTTAGCAGGGCGTTCGGGGGCCATGGTCTAAAGGGTTCTCCCAGTCTCTGTCAGACCAGTAAGTATGGTCTTTTTTTGTGGATTTGAATTTTGTTCTACACTTTTCTCCTGCCCTGTCCAGGAGCGTCTATTGTGACCCCTGTCAAAGCAGTCAGTAGTGGTAACCAGGCACCATCTAGTTGTTCTGGGCTTAGGCTGGTGGAGGCTGTGTTCCATGAGGTCCATTAGTTCTCTGGACTAATATTTTCCTTGTGTCTTTGGTTTTCTTCATTCTCCTTTGCTCCGGACGGGATGGGACCGATAGATGTATCTTAGATGGCTGCTCACAAGCTTTTAAGACCCCAGATGCTATTTACCAAAGTAGGATGTGGAACACTTTCTTTATGAAATACATTATGCCAATTGACCTAGATGTCCCCCGAGACCATGATGTCCAGCCCTCAGCCCCAGTAAATAGGCCCTTCAAGGTGTTTGGATATGTCTAGGAAGCTTCTATGACTTTGCCTTGGTCAAGATGTGCTGACTTCCCCTATATTGCATGTTGTTTTTCCCTGCACCAAGAACTTACATTCTTTCTGTAGAAAAGTTAGTAGCAGGCATTTAATAGAGTGACAGCACTGATGATAGGTATAAGTAATTTCATATACTCAACTCTTTTAAAAAGAATTTTGTGCTTTCTATTCATTTTAGCAAATTCCAAACATGAGCTCCAAAATTTCTATTAGGACAGTCACATATAAAAGAAAAGAATTTTAATGAGTTTTCTCCCAAAATACCCAGAGGTACAAATCCACATTAAGGATTAATGACCTGTCAGCGTGTACTTAAAGGAGAGAAGAGACATTTTAGTTGTAGAAATTTAAAAATAAAAGAGTCTGAAGTAAGAAAACTTATCACTTCTCCCTTTTGTATCATAAGAACTGACCTGATTTATTTGCATTAAATTGGCCAAAAGAAAAATGTATTAAATGGTTGGCCTTATGAGAAAACTCTTTCTGGGCAAAGTTTTATTACAAAATTAGAAGGCCTAGTCAGAAATACTCTTTTGGTCACTTAAATGATGCAGTATTTAATGTCAGAGTCAAACACAGTATAAAAGGAAGAAGCAATTTACATTTCAGATTTAACAAAATGTCCCCAATGACTGCTGCAATGTTGGAGGAGTGTATCACACTCTTAACCAAGCATTTCTGGTGGAGGTGCCATAAAATACTTGAATAGCTATTTCAAACCATCAACGCAATTTTATCCCTATTTTTTAAAGTCTTATCTGTTTCAAGTAAAAGTTAATGCTCAGTTTTCTGATTTATTTACGCTTGATGCATGGCCACGCCAGGGAAGCTCTATTTGAGGTACAAGGGCGCGATGAATCTCTTTTCTCCCCTTTGAATCGACAAGCGATGTTATGACAGCAGGAGACAGAATCCACAGGCTGAAAAGATCAAGCTGAATTTGAAACACAGAAACTTCAGTGTTTAAATAGATTCCAAATTTGGAAGCTTGAATTTTCCCAGCCCCAGAGAATATCCGATACAAAGACACCAGGAAAATAACTCGTGCAAGAGTCGTGTGATTGTCAGAGTCAGACAGTATTCCGTCTTCCTTTTTGTGGGGATGCATTCATATGAAAGAAGTTCACAGATTCCATCTTTTTTCCTTCAGAAAGATACAATCTCAGTTGACCAGACCGAGCAACGTTAACTTGAGTCTATACTTGTTCCATGAAAACGTCTATGTGAGGGGAGAAAATAAAATAGCCCAAGTTTGCTTCCAAGATGTAAAATAAATCTGGATATTTGAAATTTTGCTTTAACTTTTCACATAGATATTTTGTGTCATAGTGAAATAGAAGTACTTGGGGGAAAAGAGGGTGCTGTGTCCTAATTTTAAATAGACAATATGTACCTGAATAGCCTTTTTTATAGCATTTTTGCTCTTCTAATTCTGCTCTGAGCCAGGAATGGTTATAAGGCACATCATTAAACAAGAAGGTCCTAGAAACATCTTAAATCTTCAATAAATCTTTATCACACTCACAGTTCTATATACCACTGGAGTACACATCAAAGGTTTCCATGACATAGAGCTGACCTAGCACTTTTTACCTTCAAGGTGCTTTATGCAGTCACTGACAGAAGTGTGTAAAAATCAATTTATGTTCAATAAGGTAAATGTCAATGATATCTTTAAACATGATGAGCAATTGCACAGTTTATTTCTAGACATTCAAATTTTGGCAGCTGATGGCCTTAAATATTATTTGGGCATGATCCAAAAGTTCAGAGCCATTTTAATAACCTATAATTAACGGGAAGAAAGTTCTAAAGTCATGGCATTCTCCTGCTCAGAAGCCTTCCATGGTTCACAGCTCCCTGCAAGAGGAAGGTTCATTGCATTAGTTTGGCATTTAAGGTATTTCATAATCTGGTTCTAAACCACCCTTTTTGACTGATTTCACCCTACTCCATCTCTCATGACCTATGCTCCAAACAGATCCAACTACTCCCTGATGCTGACTATATGCTACACTTCCCCTCTGCTCCCCTTTCACCCTCTCTGTCTGCTGACTCTTCAAGTCTAAATTGGGACAATCTATTCAGAAGGCAGTTTGATAGTATGTGTCAAGACCATTAATGACCACTCCCAGTGGTCACCTTTCAGCAAAATAAGTGATTGGCTTATAAAATAAACAATATCTTCCTTGAATACCGTGCTCCCTTAAATTATTCAACCACAGGAGACCAAATGGTCAACATTTACCCTACAACAAAGATGAGAAGCTAAGGACAGGCAAGGCAGCTAGATTAATGGAAACAGAACAAAAAGAATGGAAACAATGAGAATGTTGACACATTGTGAAAAATGTAACCAATGTCATGGAACAAGTTGTATAAAAATTGTTAAATGAGAACTTAACTCACTATGTAAGTTTTCACCTAAAACACAATAATAAATAAATAAATAAATAAAAATACAACTAATGTTGTTTTACACCCATAACCCAGTTATTCTACTTCTAGGTCTTAGAAATAGGCAGACCTATATGTTTTTAATGTAAACAATGTGTTTTTATAGTAGCAACAACAATCACAAACAAACAAAAAACTAGAAGGCCCCTAAATATCCAAAATTAAATCATATTAAACATCTTTCATCCATATAATGGATTACAGTCTAGCTGTTTAAATGCTGTTAATAGAGAATTTTAATGACAAAGGGAAATGTTTAAGATATATGCTGTGATGATAGAAAATTAGATATACATAATATGATCTTACTTACGTAAAGAAATCATAGAAAAAGACTGAAGGGAAGTATATCAAAATAATAGACATTTCCAGGTTTTGAGATAAGGGTAATTTTTTTTTTTTTTTTACTGTTTTTATAAACTCTTCTCTAGTTTACAAAATATCTGTACATATTGCTTTAAGAATTGGAAAAAATAATACTCAAAAGGTTTTCAAAAATTCAGTATTTTAAGACGCTCAAATGCTACCCTCTCTGAAGCCTTCTCAAATGACTCTTGATGAAATTAATTCTTATTTCTCTGTGGTCACATAATACTTTGTACTTCCAACTATTGTTTAATCACATTTTCTGCCTGACACATTTGTTGAGTTTACTTGAAAAAAGACCTAATACTGATTTTTTTTAGAATTGCTAAAAACAGATACAATGGAAGAGTAGGCCTTCTATTTATTCTAGAAGCTACCTGTACTACGGTCTCATTTTCAACATTGCCTTGTTCAATATAAGCACATCTGCTTAACATCAGAGTCTCCTTTAAGAAGCAAGCATCCAGCCTATCTTTGCAGCTCTACATCTGCAGTTTGTTTGATAACTTATGCCTTAATTATAGGCTGTCTTCCCACTAAACGCCACATTAAGATTATGGAACAAGGTGTTAAAATGTATGCAGGGGTTGAAAAAGAAGTCAGTAATTTTATCATAAGCACGGGAAAAAAAATCATGACATGATCCTTCTAGAAAGGTGGTTATTTTTTTCTGCCCCCAAATTGGATATTAGATGTTTATATGAATTAATATTATAAATTTCTACATAGTGTTTTGCAAACTTCTCAGCTTAGCCTTTAGCTATTAATATTTGCTGTAATTAGGGCACTGGCGTTGCCAGATAAAATATAGGACATCTAGTTAAATTTGAATTTCAGATAAATAGCATTTGTTGTAGCATAAAAAATACATACTAAAAAATTGCTCCTGTTTATCTGAAATTCAAATTTAACTGGATTTACTAAATCTGGCAACCTGGGTTGAGGGAGGTGGTTATGTATTGAGAGAGTTCACAATCTGGCTAAATAACCTCTCAGACCTACCCCTGGTTAGCATTTCATTTCATCTCAGCAGACAGTAAGCTCAGATATCTGAATTCTCCACATCCTTCCAAACCAAGTTTAAAAAAAAAAAAAAAGTCTACCAATATTGATGCCAAGGAATCACCAAGACTCACTAACCTCTCCAAATTCCAGAGCCTGAACTCCTGCCAAGTCTATAAGGGAGAATTACACACAAATTAGCAAGCTCTGTTGTGCCTTACAGTTTTCTTTTTATGCATTCATACTTAGAGAAGAGCCAGTGATGTTTGAATTCACAAGCTCAAAATTGTTTTCAGAGTATTTCATGCACAGTTGGAGAATCAGTTCTGATTAGCCCTCGTTCTGTTTTAGAAGAACAGTAGAGAGGAGTACATCTAGCATTTGTCATTGATGGCCTCTTCCTTGACTTTAAGATACCTACTTTTTCAGATTTTCCTTTTTATGAATTTTCTTCTATATCCTATAGGCTGCTTAAAAGCAATGTGCCATAAAATAAGTTCTTTTTCTCACCTTTGTTTCCAAAAACTTCCCCTATTCTTTTATTCCTCATCCACGTCTATCCAGAAACTCTAAGAAAGAACAACAGATTGATTCTCAATGCATCCTTCTCCACCCACCATCCTTGATACCTTATCAGTAAAATCTTTTCAATCCTACCTCTTAAATATATGTGAGTGCACCCCATTCTCACTGTCTCTGCCTTAGCCCAGGCTTCCTGTGCTGTCTCCAGAGCAGTGCTTTTCAAACTTCCATGTGCTTATAAATCATGTGGGGACCTTGTGAAAATGCAGATTCTGATTCTGTAGGTGGGGTGGGGTCCAAGAATTCCCATCTCTAACAAGTTCCCTGGTGACACTGATGCTACCGGTCTGGGAGTGACACTTTGAGTAGCAAGCTTCTACGTTATCTGTATAGACTCCCAACAAGACTTCCTCCTGTGCCATTAATGTGTCACACTGCTGTCACTGTTCAGGGTTAAAAAAAAAAAAAAAAAAAGACTCCTTTTGAGTACTGAATTAGCAAGTCTACCCTGACAGTTTCATGGTTCATGGCCTGTTAATTCCTCTGCAGGCCCCAGACCCACATCTTAAATTCTAACTCTACTCCACTTCTTTCTGTTTCTGAAACTCTCCTTTTCGATTTCTGGGCCTTTGTACATTCCAGGCCCTTTGCCTAAAATGTCCTCAGAGTAATCTTTGCCTGAGTGACCTCTTCTTTCTGATCAAGCTGAGATGTCACACTTCCTCTGTGAGTCCTTCTGTAATCCCCTCAGCACCAACCTCTAGCACCTAATACAATTATCCGGGCCTCTCACAGTTAAGGGTATTCACACATTACTTTGTACATGTACTGATTACAGTAATATACAGGGTTTATTATGAACCTAGTACTGTTAGTATGTATTTTATGTGTAATTCTCAATACAATCCTATAATGTGAGTATTATTATATCCCCATTCTGTAGACCATGACGCTAAGATGACTTTGCTCAAGTTCATACAGCTTGTTAGTGGCAGAGCCAGGTTTCAAGCCCATATGGTCTGGTACACAGTCTATCCTCATAACCACCACACTCCACTGCCTCTTTGACGGTATCTCACTTCAGTTATCAGGTTGAATCACATGAAATTGCTGATATTTGATTGTTTTATACTTACAAACCAGTAATCTCTTATGATTCAACTTTTTCAATAAGTTAAAAACCATTCTTGGCAGGGGCCATGTCTTTGTCTTCATGAGATCCCCTGGATTCAACACAGGTTCTGGCACACAATTGGAACTCAACTGATCTTTGTAAATATCATCTAATATCCAGCTCACGTTCAATATTCCTTGATTGTCTAAAAATGTCTTTTACACTAAATTTGTTTGAATTAGGATCCTAACAATGTCCACTCATTGCATTTGGTTGTTATGTATGTTAAGTTTATTTTAATCTATAATGGTCCCCCCCTTCTTTTTTCCTCATGTCATTTATTTTTTTAAATAACTAGTTCTAGAGGCTTAATTAGATTCTAGTTCAATTATTTTTGGCAAAAAATTTTATAGTTGGTACTGCATATATCCTATGCCGTCAATCAGAACACACATAATGCCTGGTAGTCCCACATTTAGTGAAGTTAAAACTGATCAGTGGGTTCTATTAATTATTCTGATTGCAACAAACTTTTATTTAAATAGTTCTAGAAGCCAATGATGTCCATTGCCAAAGCCAGTATTTTAAGGCTTTTAAAATGATGAATTTTTTTTCTAATTCTATAATTCCTTTTGCATTTATTAGCTGGAATTCTTATCGATTATCAACACCTTGTTGGGTTGCTCAGTAGTAGATCAGAGTACAAAGACAAAGGTATCAAATTGCATTCAGTACTGGCTTAGAGGCCGATAAAGGTCTCAAACCATAGAAATTATTTCCACATCAGGACAAAATAAAAGCCTCCATCAAAACTAGAGTTGACATAGACCTCAAGTATCAGCAGGGTACTTGGTTCTTCACAGAAAATTTGGTCATAGATTCAATAAATATTTATCCTATTATAACTAGGATTTTGCTAAGGATGTGAACTTTCTTTTACACTATGGAAGAGATATTTGGTAGCCTATTGTTTGACCAAAACATCAAGTCTACACACACACAAACAGAAAAAAAAAAAAAATGGAACCATAGTTATGAGGTCATAATGTTGTGAAGAGAAACTTAAAGAAAAAAATATTCTTCCCATTACATTAACATAACCTACTCTACAAAACATTTCTTTATGGATCTACATGGTAATCTTCTATGCTAGGCATTGTGTAAAGACTTAGAATCTAAAATATCAGACAAAAAAATTCATAGCGTCAGGGGGAAACAAATAGCTAATGAAAGTACATTATTAGTTCTTGCTTGTCTATTCACTGGCAAAGGAAATTAGGTCCTAAAGAGAAACATGCAAGGGAAAATTTTAAATGCTCAAAGCGTTTGAGGAAATTAAAGTCAGGCTTCTTGGTGCAGGACCAGTTACAGGCGACAAAGGTTTCTGCCATGCACAGGACATTTTTAGTTTCTATACAATCTGCTCTATTTTATTCACCTGTATTTAAAGGGCTAATGATGAGTATCAGTTTTAAAGTCACATGTTTTACCCTTCCTTGGAAACAGTGTGGGCAAAGGAAAAAGCCTCACCCTGCCATTTAGTAGACTTCACTCCTAATTTCCACACTCACACTGATTATCTGTTTTTGGACAAATTCTTTCTTACAAATACAAAGAAACCAGACTAGGTTTAGACTAGATGGTGTAAGGCCACTCCCAGCTCAAACTGTCTATGGTTTAGTTAAGTGCTTAAAAAAATAGTGCACTACTGAAATTAGTCCAATGAAATCATGCCCTGAGCGACAATGAAGGGCCATATGTTCTCCTTTAACTAAACCATGTTTAGATCTATTATGAACATCACACTCCATGTAGTCTCACTGGCAGAAAGTTAACCTCAGAGAGCAACAGATACGGCCCACTTAAAAGAAACATAAAAGCTTCAGTTCAAAGCTATTGAATACCCAAGACAAAGAGAATAGAGTTCAAAAAGATTTGATGAGAATCATATTTCAACATTTTGTTTCATAGTTCTAATTTTTTTTCCTTTAGTTTAAGAGTCATAGCTTCAAAATATAACACAGATACAAATGTTCTAGTTTAGAATAAAATAAAGTTTGTTATACTAAAACTCTCCCTCTTTCATATTTGAATATCAATATGACTCATAGTGGTCCTGTAGAAATAACCTCATTCTAAGGATGCGTCTCAGGTACACAGCTGTCAGTCATTGCAAGCCCTGCCCACAGCCTCTTCCACAGAAAAACGTCCTACTCATAACTCCTAGGCACAGTATACTAGAAGACCCCTGCTGTAGATGATTTGACCATAACCAAAGGCAACTCATCCAAGCTTAGCAATCAACCTATAAAATGACTTTTTTTTTTCTTAAATAAAACTGAACAGGGCTTCTCAGGAAATAGTTTCCGGAAAACCCAAAATACTTTTGCCAGTTGTTTGAAAGAGTTAAAGTCATATTTAGAGCTGGAGACATAAGAGCCAGCCAAGCCGAAATTACGAGAGACCAGAGCCAATCAGTTAATAGAGGACATCAGTGTGTAAAAGAGTTTAATGAAGGTACAGAGAAAAGCAAGGCTTCTATCAGAGATGCCAATGTGAGAGAGAAAAAGTAGCCAGTCACTAGAGAGGCCCAGATCCCTAATAATGTTCTCACTGAAATTCTAGGCCACATGTATCCTTTCTCTAAATTTTACTGAAAATAACTTCACTAAGTGGTGGGTCTCTTGCAACCAAAGTTAAGTAACAGGGTTAGTTTGAAATCAATTCAATGGTTATAAAAAAGAGGGCATCACAGTGCACTCACATAGAGAAGCTTCCAAAGGTTCCTTCTGGACAGTGCCTGAGTTGTCAGGTGAAGAGACAGTGGAAATGAACTAGAGAAATTAAAGCTCTTTTGCTGAGGGGTCTATGGGAGACTCAGAAAACACAATGCTGCAATTCCTTGGAGGAGCCCTTGTGGTGCAGTGATTAAGGCACTTGACTGCTAACCCAAAGTTTAGCATTTAGAAGCCACCAGTGGCTCCATGAGGGAAAGATGGGGCAGTCTGCTTCCAGAGAGATTTACAGCCTTGGAAACCCTATGAGATCACTATGAGTTGGAATTGACTCGATGGCAGTGGGTTTGGTTTGGGTGGATACTTCCTTGGAGAAACCAAACTGAACAAGGAGGAAGCAATAACCAGTGGATGCTCTCAGTATTGGAGGCCATACTTGGCATCATCTCACCTAGTTAAGAGTGGTCAGGGTGGCCAAAGACAGAGAAAATTCCAAAGGAAAATGTCAGGTATTCCCCATCCTTTAATCCAAAAGGAGTTAGACTACAGTGAGATTTGTGGGGGAAGACTGACCCAAAAGAATAGTTTTGTTACATATTTTGTGATCCTGTAATTCATCAGACTATGGTCTTAGAGATTCAAACCTGTTTTAAAGTTGTGTTTCCCAAAACTCTGGTAAAATGCAACAGTGAGCTAAGAGGTAATATCAGCTTATTCCACAAAATACGTGGTGGGGGTACCAAAACATACCGATGAAACCTAAAGTTCTTTAATTACATTTAGGTAGCAAATTTAGAATTTAAGTTTCATTTTTTGTTCCTGTTGGTTTACGCTCTCCTTGGTGGTTCGGCCTTTAAAAATGCCAGGATCCTACATAGCATATATGCTTTAAAAGATGGGTATAGAGATAAACTCTTTCTAGCCATTTTCCTGGAAAATACTCTTGAGAGAGACTAAGTGGGCACTGTAATGTAAGCAAAAGCACATTTTGCTTGTTTTGTAAGGCACCACCCATGGTGACAGTGGGCTGGAATCTATCCATCTTCACTCAACAGGTTTCTGAGAAAGAAAGACCCTGAAAACTGCAAGAAAAATCATGAGGTAGAATACACGAGGTCACATCTGCTTTGAGGTGCATTTTTACAAGCCAGAGATGATTAGGCTGGAAAGAGTTCTCAACAAAAGTTTCCTATTTTATCTCTATTGCTTTTCCCAATCCAAAGTTTAAGGGGACTCTTGAATTCCACTACCTGAGAGGACATAGTCTAGCGAATAAAAGGAGATTCAATAGAATGAGTATCCATGCCTTCCAGAACTGGCAGCTGAAGTGTCAAATAAACAAAGAACAAAATAATCCTATGCTTCCTGCTTCTTCACTTATTTCCAGTAAAGACTGTTTCAAACTCTTGTTTCTAAAGAGCACAGACCGCACATTCTTTCTAGGCCTAGGCAGTAATGAACTAGCTTTGTCTAATGAAAATAGGAAAGGAAATGGGGCACACTTCATCTGGATTGAGTTCTGAAATAAAAAAAATATACATATTCTGCCTTAATTAAATGCCAGTCAGCAAAGCATTCAGGTGATGCTCATCCTTCTTGATTTTCTCTTCCCATCAGGAATCTGGAGTAAACTTTCATTCCAGTGGGGAAGCTACAGTGTTTACTAACTGAAATGGCAGCCACGATTCCTCGATTTTGAGATATGCCTTCAACTAGGTCTTGCCAACTTTCCTTCCAGATGGTTGTTAAGCACCCACGACCGACAACCGGCACAGCTTCTGGCAGCAGCTGGGAAGAGCTGACAGCAATGTCATATCCCGAGGAGAAAGCCAGCAAAATCACATCTTCTGTACAGACATCCTCAAGCACCAGAGGAGTTCTATTTTTATTAACAGAACCTTTTAGAATAAGCATGAAATTAATTTATTGCTACACTGGTTTAAAATATTTACTTTTTTTTTTTTTACTTTGCAATTGGCTTGAATCTGTTTTGCTATAGGAGATTAGGATGGTGAGCTAACAACGAACAAGAAAAGACTACACAGCCTCATCAGAGCAAGTACTTGGCAAGGTTACTGGTATTCCTGCCCAAGGATGAGCAGTTAGGCACAAAGCACGGGCTAAATAAATCTATAAATTGTGTGCTCTGGATGCAGTAGATGGATTCGGGGGGAGGGGTTTTTAATTCCATACAATGGGACTAAGATGCTCAAGTCTCCTGCCCTTCACACACATTCCACTCTGTCCAAATTCCAACTGGCAGAGAGCAGTTCTGGCACTGGCTAACTGAAGAAGCATCACTTACTCATTTGTTTTCTGGCTGTTTGTTTTGCTCTTTTAATCTTAATGGCCCATCAATTTTCAACAAAGCTCTGTCCAGGGTTTAAAGTTTGGGCAAGCCAGTTAACTGGGATTAGCAGTATTCCTAAGGAATTTCTGTATGCTTTACTAGGAGAGCATGGCCTTGGAATCCAGATAAAGAGATAAAGCACACACTACTGAAATTTGTCTCAACATATGAAAGGGAGGATTTCCAAATGGGTAATCCCTTCTCCTAACCAGAATCACCCCAAGGCAGATTTACGTTTCTTGAAAATCTCCTGAAAATATTTTCCCTTTTTACCGGCCCTTATACTACATCTCAAAGTTCTTCATTCCTTAACGCTCATAGTCAGGAAGTGCTTCCTAGAGTCCAAATCGATTCGATTTTTCATCCTTTCTTATGTCATCAGTGAAAATGATGATATCAATACATTACACATTCATAAGCTTGACTTTCTGGTTTCCAAACACATCAATTCCTTTGGCCATTCTAGGAGCTAATTAACCAAACCAGTTGCCTTCCAGTCGATTCCAATTCACAACAACCCCAGGTATATCAGAGTAGAACTATGCTCCACAGGGTCTTCAAGGGCTGATTGTTTGAAAGTAGATTGTCAGGCTTTCTTCTGAAGCTCCTCTGGATGGACTTGAACATCCAACCTTTAAGGTTAGCAGTAGAGTGTGTTAACTGTTTGCACTACCCAGGGACTCCTAGGAGCTAACTAGGAGCATATATATGCAAATCCCAAATGAATGGACCCTCTTAAAGAGCTCTGAGAACTCAGATCCAATGACTAAATATAACCTACAAAAAATAAGGCTGATTTTTTTGCAATGAGATATAATTTCTTCCCTATTTAACACATAGCAATTTTTTTTTCTTCTCCCAACTAAGCATTGCCATATACTAAGAAAGCAGAGAAATATTCAAAGGACCCGAAGTATAGAAAGGGAGCTGACAGTTTCCTTTGTGAAATATAATAGAGAACTGGTTCCATTTTGACCTTCAGAAGCTTGACTAATCCTATTATAGATTCAGAAGTCAGTGTTTTATCTTGCTTATAAAGTTACCCACTCATTGCCATGGAGTCAATTCTAACTCATAGCAACTCTGTAGGGTTTCCAAGGCTGTAAATCTTTACAGAAGCAGATTTCCGCATCTTTCTCCCATGGAGCTGCTGGTGATTTCAAACCACTGACCTTTTGGTTAGTAGTTGAGTGCTTTAACCACTGCATCACCAGGGCATCACTTGGTCAAGTATCTACTGGAGTCATTTCTAAAGTATGATGCTGGAACTATATTTATTTTTACTTATAAAGTATATTTTCTGCTTACAGTGGTACTATATGCATTTTTTTAAATTAGGAAATGCAGAAAAGTAAAAAGAAAAATACATGAATCATCCATATTCTCACCATCCAGAGATAGCTGGAGGTATATATTTCCAGTCTTTTTGAATATGTGCATATACAGATATATTTTTAAACAAAATTGGGATCAGACTAGATACACTATTTGTACATCATGAGCATTCCCAATTACATTAAATACTATTCTATTATTATTCCACAAGAATAATATCAGTTTTCAGGTTTCCAGTTAACATTCCTCAAGAGCCAAAACTATGTTATTCATTAAAGAATAGCTGTAAAAATCACCTTCAAAAACTAATAGCTTATGGGAAAAAAGAAAACCTCATCATTTCACTATATTCTCAGTTTGAATCCAGAGTTATGTAGCCAAAGGGAGGTAAGCTCATCGGTTACTTTGAGAAAATGGGCCAACCATCTAAAACCATGAATTTAAGAGGCCCCTTTTTGTGACCCATCCCTTTTGCTGGAGTGTTTTTGTTTATACTATTCATCTGCCTGGAATAGACATTCAGCTCCCAGGCCTAGCTCAATCCTATAGATTTTTAAGGACCCGTATCCTCCATCTGCCCTTCCCAACTACTCCAACTTTTTCTTAGAAAGGCTCTTCCATCTCTTGGGAGGCAGCTGAGGTATAGAAAAAAAACTAAATCTATTGCTGTAGAGTCGATTCTGACTCATAGCAACCCTGTAGGACAGAGTAGAATGTCCCATAGGGTTTCCAAGGAGCAACTGGTAGATTCAAACTGCTGACCTATTGATTAACAGCCAAGCCTTTAATCACTGCACCACCAGGGCTCTAGCTGAAGTACAGTGGTTAGAAATATAAAATTGATTTTGAGCAAGTTATTTAAACTTTCTGTGACTCAGTTTCCTCATCTGCAAAACTGGGATAAATATACTATAGTCCCTTCCCCTCATTGGGTTGTTATGAGGATCACATGTCAATACATGTCAAGCACTTAGAATTGTGCCTGGAATGTATTCAATAAATGCTAAGTGTTACTATCTGTGACTCTCATTTGGAGACTTAATTACTTATCGTTTGTTCTTTTGTTTCTTGGCAATTATTTTTGTTCTCTTATTTTCTGTAGTTTTACTCTTCTCCCACAACTCTGGTCTTATTTGTTGTTATTTAAGTACCTTAATATTTCTTTACCTGGTGTTCTACATTTTCTTTCTCCTTCCTTTCTGATGAGAACTCATGGACCTTTACAAAATCTGATTATGTCCTCAAATAGTCTAAGGTTTTTGACCGTCAGCCTGGAGTTAGGGAGTAATCTAGCAAAAGAGTCAGCCTCAAAAGATTCCATCTGTGTATCTGTCCTGCCAACAGACTCCCTTCACCTTGTGACTCAACTCATTTCATAATCTCGCTCATTTGTTTTCACCCTTGGGCTGAAAGTCTCCAGGCACGGAAGACCTCTCTCTCAGGTGGCAGTTTAGTGAAAAATAAAACCTTCTACTACATTCCCCAGTACACTACTCTAATTACTGAAAACAGCCCAAAGGAGTGAGGAGAAAGAGTCATACAGGCTTCCCTGATCTCCACAACCAAACATTATAAGAAGAGGTGAGGAGATCGTACTGTGCACCTCAGAGCAATTTCCTATGCAGCTAGCTCAGCAGTTGTGAGTGGTTCTTTCCTCACCAACCAAATCTCCTTGCTGGAATCATTTTTCTCTTTTAGAGTCTCAAAATTCCAAAGCACAAGGAAGCATGGAGTTACAAGTATCAGAGCCCAGCTGAGTCCCTGTGTGTGCATCTGTGTATCCTACTGGGAGAGTATATAGAATTCCCGCAGTTATAATTGGTGTTGCCACCCTTTGGCTTAGAACTGCATTACTTGAAAAGCAGAGGGGTTGATGTTATACTTATGATCATTAATATTTCAATCCAGAGGGGCCTGTTTCCTAAACCCTAGGAGAGGTAACCAAGGTTAGCACGGTGAAGTGCAGCCAAAATGCCATAACCTGAAGCCAGATGTGTTATGAATAACAATTCATGGAAGAAATAATAAAAAAGGATAAAGAGAATGAGATTCTAGTGTTAAAAACCTTAGCAAATTGAGGTTTTGTTTAAATATGTGGGAGCTAAATGCAAAAGAAAAGGCCCCTGACCTAAGCAGTTTGCTGAAAGTGGCTGCACATAATTCAACATCTCTGCTAGGAAAGTTACACACAAAAGGTTGAGAAAAGCTGATCTAATAGATCAACTAATGGCCTGGAAGGGAGTTATAGAACCAGACATCTCATCCCAGACTTCTCTCCCTCTCCCCCTTCCCTTAACATTCCCTCAGGGCTCTATTGCCTTAGAAAAGGCATTTAACTTACGCACTGCAAAAAGGGTAATAAATATTTGCCAGCAACCTACCATTGGAGGGCGCAACAGAAATAATGTGGATTCAAACAAGTGGCTGCTTCTGAAATGAGAGCATCTCTGTGACCACACAGTATTCTCCCTTGCAGAATATTACATCAAACACAGTCATAAAGATCAGACCACCTTTTTTCTAGAATTAGAGTGTGTTCTTTAGAGAATCAGTGTTCAGCTTCTCTGGTTTTCAAATGTCATCAGTCTTGGAGGTATCTGCTGCCAAGGAGTAAAGCGGGTAACTATCTTTAGTTTCATAAAACGAGAACGTCAGGTGGGAGAAATCAAACTTCATAACTTGTAATCTTTTGATAATGGTAGACTTCTACATAGGCTATTTCTTTTTTATGACCTGACTGTACTATGTATATTGAAGTTAAAAGGGTGTTTAAGATATTCAGAAATGATTTATATTAACCATTCAAGTAGAATCCCGTTTTATAACTGAGGTATCTAAATAAAATAAAAAGGAGTCCTTCTTCATTTTCTTAATAAATAATGAGTACCTAGAGTAATGATGGCAAATACATGGCTCCCCCATTACCATTTTCCCCTCCCTACTTCATGGCATTGGGCAAATCTGCTGCAAAAGACTTAAGTTTTAAAAAGAAAAGATGTCATTTTGATGACTAAGGTACTTCTGACCCAATCCATAGTCTTTTCAGTAACCTCATATGCATACAAAAGCTGGACAATGAAAAAAGAAGACAGAAGAAGAAATGATGTGTTCGAACTGTGTCGTGCTGGTGAAGAATATTAAATGTACTGTGGACTGCAAGAAAAATGAACAAATCAATCTCAAAAGAAATGCAACCAGAATGCTCCTTAGAAGCAAGGATGACAAGATTTCAGCTTGCTTAATTTGGACAAGTCATCACAAAAGAGCAACTGCTAGAAAAGGAAAACATGGCTGGTAAAACAGAGGGTCAGTGAGAACAAGAGAAATCCTCAATGAGACGGACTCATACATAACTGAAACAATGAACTCAAATATACTATCATGAAGATGGCACAGGACCAGGCAACTTTTTATTCTGTTATACATAAGGTTACCCTGAGTCGCAATCAACTCCACTACCAACAACAACAACACAGCAACTCCATGGCAGACACCAATAACCAATCCTAGCACTCTTTCACGACAGCCTAGCTGTGATTTCAGAAAACCAACAAACCACTCCAAATGGATCAGAATTGGCAAGCAAGTTGAGACCTAGCCCAGTATGTCAAGCCTATGCCAGATTGGTGGTATCATGATGGTTCATTCTGTATTCACTGAAATGTTTTAATGTCTACAGCTCAAATCCATGTCTCTGTAGAGTTTTCATGTAAAAGAAATACGAGATACAATCTGCAGACCTAAATAGATAGGGACTCTACTTGGCTCTGCTCAGGCACCAGACCCAGCCCAAATTCTCTGTTAACACTGAATGGACTAATAGCATCTAGCAGAGAAGAAAACCTCATGCACCACTGGACTTGACTTCTGAAAGTTTTAAGGAACTCAGTTAAGAGACAAAAATGAGTTATTAAGGCAATTGATAGTAGTAAGGCAATTACTGCGTCTGAAGGAATTAGGGAGGAAATGGGAACCAAAAGAACTTTAATTTTACTAAATTTTAGGATCCAACATAATGAGTTTGTCTAGTTTTTGTGAATTTAATGAAAGCACCTAAGACAAATGCATGGTTTTCCAATCTAAGGTAAATTATAGATACAAATCTCAAAAGCCACATGGGAGGCAACAAAACTAAGAAAATGATTTTTTTAAATCAAATGAATATTTTGTATGCTCAGATTGATGTTATAAAATTAGACCCCAACATTAGGTTGTTATCAGTATTCTAATGTTTTTTCTTTTTTCTGCAGTTCATTATACTTCCAAAAACAAAACAAAACAAAAAATACTATAGCAAAATAGAGAATCAACAAAAAGGATGGCAGTTATCTCTGAAACAAAAGAAAAGCAAGGAGGAAAGCTAAGCAGTTCAATCGATTCTAACTATAAAATAACTTGAATTCGGCTATAGGCTGATGAAACATAATAAAAAAAAGAAGAAGAAATGAAAAAGTTATTATATATCAGTAGCAGTGACATAAAGGGAAAGGACTGAGTTTGTAGGTGACTTGATCCTGCGCAATATAAGAACCTAGCTTGGTTTGGAGCCATATTCAGAATTTTAAAGAAGTACATCTACATGTAAGCAAAGGCCTAGATCCCCAAGAATAAGGCAAAAGACCCCAAGAGACCAAACTAGAAGTACTGTTAACAGATACCATTTTAAATCATAACCAAGTTTTGTTAAATGGGAAAATGTGATTGTTCCCTGGTCCCCCAGACATTCTTAAAGATAAAATTAAAAGCCCATTTCATCCTTAACTTTTTTATTAACCTTCTCTCCCAAACCCCAGCTGCTCTAGCTCTCTAAGTCTAGCAGAATGTCCAGGTAGCCATTAGAGAACTGCACTCTGGAAGAATTACTAATTCTGCCTCCATTACTTACAGGAGTTCTCACCTCCCACAAAGACAAGTTATTTGCACTTAAACACACACACACACACACACACACACACACACACACACAGATAAAATTCTGCCTCATGAAAGTGGATAATAAAGGAGCCTGTCCAAAACCCAAGTAATTATAAGAACTTAATATCAAAGTGTTGCTCAGATATAAATTTGAAATGAAAGTCTCTCCCAGACTTTATTAAGAAAAATATCAAATTAGGGAGGACAGGGGAAAAATTTTAATAAGAAGCCTTTTTAGGTGTTTGAAGCTCTTTAAGCTTGTATCTTTATGATAGGACTGTGGGGGAGAGGGAGGGTTAATAATCTACACTGAAGAGATAAAGTGCATTTAAAGCTAGGGATGGACTGGGAAGAACTGATCAGAAAGTGAAGAGGCAATTGCCTGGACCGATTTTCTGTATCTCCTCACTTGGTACTAAATCTGCAGAATGCCTTTGCACAAGGAGGAAATACGGAGACTAGCATGCTGCTGAATACTGAGAAGTGAGCTGGGCAGCTCACGTAGTTGCATGCAAGCGATTTGCTCTATGGATTTCTGTGGGGATTTATCTAGCTTTTAGAGGGTGGCAGCTACTTGTGAAGGAAATGTTTTTACTGCACCAGTTCTGTGCAACACTCAAAATACCATTAAAGAAAATAATGCTGGGTGAAAACCTATTACTGCCAGGTGCATTACATGCAGTATATTATTTTGTCCTTGCAATTCTTAAAGGTGGTTATCATTAGCCCTATTCTACAAACCAGGAAACCAGGCTCTGAGGAGGGGGCAGTCAGTAACTTACCCAAGATTATAAAGATTACAAAGGAACCACTGGGGTTTTGAACAAGGCTGTCTCAGGCCCCAAAGCAGGTATGCCACTGAGTGTATCATGCCTGCCTCCTTCTGATGGTTTTAAAGGAAGGAGTTAACTTATCTTGCTGTAAAATATTTCGAGTAAGCCTGCCTTAGGAAGAGGAGAACTAATTTCATGCTTTTTAACATTTTTAAGGGTTATATCCTTTTAAGTCTCTGATAAAAGCCAAAGACACACTCGCATAAACAGTGCCGTGTAACAATTTCAGAGGCTTCAGGTGCCCCGAGCTCAGGTTCTTAACCCCTGGACAAATGACCTCTGGTGTTTCTTGTGTCTCTATGCTACATTTCAATGCCTCACTCTATAGAGTCATTGAACAGGGGACAGCAGAAAGCAGAGTGTGAGTTCCTGGGTCAGGCTGCTTGGAATCACACTCCGCATTTACCATTTAATAGTTGTGACCTCAAGCAAGTTACTTTACCTCCCTGTGTCTCAGTTTCTTCATCTGTAAAATGGGTATGATAATAATCCAACCCATTAGTTCTGACAATCAAATGAGGAATCATATCTAAACCTTTAGCCCAGTGCCTGGCACAAAGTAAGCACTCGATAAATGTTAGCTATCACCATTAGTATGGAATAGAGTTCACTATAAAGGAGTTTCTTCCATGTGTTTTTGTGGAGTTTCATTAGTAAAGCAGCATGTGTCAGACTGTATTTTCCAAAGTTGGTCAAAATAATATCTCCCATTCCTTGTGGTCTTCTGCAATATGACCATACCACTCCCCTGTAAAGAAGTGGAGGTTATTTCTAGTAAAGTGATGCTGTGCCAGTTCTAGGCACAGTCCTTAACTGGCCTGTTAACCTCAACTTTCTGTCTTTTGGAACACTCTCTTGGAACTCATCCACCACACTGTGAGGAAACACAAGTAATCCTATGTAGACGTCCACGTGGAAAGAAACCAAGACCCCAGCCAACCTTGCAGCTGAATTGCAGGCAACGACCAGAGCCAACTCTGCAGTCAGGTGAGGGAGCAATCTAGGAAATAGATCCTCCAGGCTCAGTCAACCCAGTTAACTCCACATGGAGCAAAGTTAAGGAGTTCCCTCCAAACCCTGCCTAATTGGCAGATTATTGTTTCAAGTTACTAAATTTTGGCATACTTTGCTATGCAGCAATAGATAACCAGAACACAGCACTATGTAATCATTATTATTTTTTTTTTCCCTACTTTCCTGGTGCTCAACTTCCTTGAGTAGTTCCATCCTAAAGATATTTTCCTCTTCTAGCCAAAATATATGTTGAGCACCAGCTGTTTGCCAATCCCTGGACTATCCTGAATGGAAGGATAGAATACATTGCATAAGTAAACATGTTCCCGCCCTCAAAGAGCCAAGAATACTGTTGGAGAGAAAGACTGCTCACATGCAGTAGCAATCAAAATACTTACTAAATGCAAACTGAAATACCAAATACTTAACTCCAGTGCTGCCTAAACCGGGGTTAAATATTTGTTCCAAAGACAGATGAAAGGTTATGTAGGAAGTACACAACCAAGACTGCCTCAGTCATGAAACACTTCTCTGAGAGTTAGATTTAAGACAGGTTAGATACATCAAAAATATAGAGTAGACATGCAAATGTCAGGTAGAGAATATATTCTGTAAATTAGAAATGGCATGTGCAACAGTTCAAAACTGGTAATGAGCAAGTTATAGACAAGCCCTGAGAAAGAGACTATCTAAATTCTAGCAGAGAGTTTTTGCCAAGAAAACCAAAGAAATGAGGTTGGGGAGACAGGGACAAGGGTCAACAAATCTCTACTCAAAGCTTTTACAACCTGGTGTGCTTTGGCCTTGGAAAAGTTTTTTCTTCTCTTTTTGGACTGAAGCCTTCTCTATAGCCCTCAAAGACAAGCAGCCTGAACAGGGACTTGGGTGTTTCTGTCACATAATTCTTCGTCCCTTTACAAATTGGCTTGCTGTGTTTTACTCAGTGATCTGTGTCATCTCTTTTCTCGAATCAGGATTGCTCAAAATCGGGTTGTGTCTTCTGCCTGGTGTCTTCTGTTAGAGGTGTCTAAGCAGATTTCTGACACAGCCATCAAAGAGACACACTTCAGAATGGGAGCTAAAAGCAAAGTGACCATATCAATAAAAGCTGCTCTTTATTGATTCACAAATGCAGCCGCCAATGGAATGCTGGGTAGAAAAACAACTCCCACTGAACTTCAGTCTATCAGTTGTCTGTTGGTTTTCCGCAGCTGGTGGACTGTGTTCAGTCCTGATCACTCAGACCACAGGTTCTTGACACCAGTATATCCAGGTTTCACGCTATCTTTTCATTCAGTACTTTTTATTGAAGACTTAGCCTAAACAGAAACAAAGTCAAACTGTAGGGCCCTATTGTATGACCTCCCAAAAGTTATCATTCTGTACTGTCAAGCTTGGGCAGAAGATGTGTCCTGATCCAGAAGAGGCTTAAAGTACAAGTAAATCAAGAAATTAGGGCAATTTCCAACTAATTTGAGATTCCCTCCGTAATTCGAATGGGATCAAGAAAACGTTTTAACTGGAATTATAAGAGCTAAGGTCTTCATTTTTTTTTTTAATTCTTAATATTCCCCTTCATATACTGTTACAAAGTCTATTGTTCTCTGATGATCAGACTGTATCCATTTTAGGCAACAAGCCTTCCTAGGGCAGGAGGGGCCTTGAAATAGAAAAAGCCAGAGTCTAAGAATAGATTAGCCACTTTCTATATATTTTTTTCATGTCAAGACAGAAGATCTCTATAGCTTCTTTCCTCCCTATAAATACTACTTTGCTTTTTATGAATTGCAAAGTAAAAAAAGGATGTGAAATTACAAGGAAGAGTAAATAACATATACTACTAGGAGTCCTTTTCTTATAAATGTGTTTATGCATCACAGTTCAGGGTGCTGAGGACTGCTGCTCACATACCTATCCACACACACCCAAACCCATGTACAACCCCATAAGAAAAACACCCTCGGCTTAAAATCAAAGGAGCAATGATGTGCTCACCCTGATGGATACGAGTCGATCTTGCACCATATGGTCCCCATCTCTGTTCCTCTGATGAGTGTATCATCCCCAGGTTTGGATCACATCTGTCTCATTACACTAAAGGGCTGCCCCTTGCTATTATTGTATTTTTAGACAACTTCAGTATCATCCTAAATGCCAGAAGGCTAACACGTAAGCAATGACAATATGCAAACATTTACATAGACATGATATATTTTTTTCTTTTATTCCTTTATTGCATAAGTTCCTGGTTCCCACATCTTGTTGGAGGCAAGATTTTTGCTCTTAACAAGGTTAGTTCCCACCCTAACCACCCTGAGTATCTGTTATGGCTTCATGGATTAAAACCACATCACAGCTACCCATATGACCATTTCAGCTCTCTAGAGATTTAACACTAAATTCCACAATTAAATCAAAGAATTTCTTCAAAGAAATGTACTTGGAAGTAAATTTACAGACTTGTGTCACTTAACGTCCACGATATGTTCTATGAAATAGGACCTTATGTGATTTGGACATTGTGTGAACACCACATTATATATTTAGCAAAGCTACATGGAATATCTTTTGTTTCGCTTCCAAACCAATACGTCTCCTTTGCCTCTTGCTGCTGCTATCACTAGCACTGGTTCTGTTGCATTTGAGAGCCATGATGCACTTCATGGTAATATTTTCAAAAGAAAATTAAACAGAGAGATAAACGCAACACTCAAGAGATGTGTGGTATACGAGATTGGATACTTCTGCCTACGAGTAGAAGCATACACTGTTACATGGTCAACTTTTTATTTGTAAGTAGGGAAAGTTCACATTCAAATAACAATAGAAAGTACAGTACTGTACATACATAAGCCAGAAACATACGTATTTATTATGACTATCAAGACATGTGTAATAGGTTACATATGTACTCTACTATTATATGCCTGGCAGCCCAATCGCTTTGTATACAAAAGACATGAGATACACGTGTTGCATGCAGGAAGTTGTTGCATTCACTACGTCCAGTTATGTCCATGAAGTCACATTCTCTGATCTTTCTGAACTCTATTATAACCTCATGGAACCATGGACGTATATGTTACCCAAATGGATGTTATGCGGCACGTGACTGTAGTTGAAAAGCCTTCTCAGTGCCACAGGAAATCCCAACACCCAGTCAGAGAGCTATCTGGTGTTTTGGAATTAATAATAGGTCTCAACTGGGGAAGACCCATAGACTTATCAAGCAGAACAAACGATTGGGTTGATCATGACTCAAGATGATTGATTCCCTTGTTTAAATATATTAGCCTGATGACTTTTGGTGGCTTATTAAATTCAGGCAGACAGGCTGGCTGGAGAACTTAAAGAGAAAGTTGGGTGTGTAGACTAATCCGGAACAGAACTGCTATATATATCCTAAACTAGTACCCTGAGAGAGTTTACTGAGCAACAACTCTTATCCCCTTAAAGACCAACCCTGGATTAAAACTAAAACCTACATACAGTCCCTATAAACTAAACAGTCATGCAACTGGCCCAGACTTCAAGCCAAGGCTATGTCAAATAATATTTAATCTAGCAAATACTTATTTAGCAGTGACTATTACCAGGCAATTTCTGTTATAGCATTTAAATATAAAAAATTAGATTGTTTTTGTTTTTCTAATAAGTGTAAGAGGGAAAAAAAATGCCTTCTGCCTCTCCAGAAGAAAAAACAAAGAAGAAATATTGTTAAAAGCTATCTAATTTTTGAACCTTACAAATGTCATCTTTTTAAATCTCAGTGAAAGCATAACTTGTTTGCCCAATGGAATTCATTTTCCATTCAGTGCATTAAGGATGGAGAAATAGATTTGTTTGTCAAGTTCTGCCTTTTTCTTTTTAAGCCAGACAGAATCTGCACAATTTCCAAAGGCAGCTTCACTGTCTTTCACGTTCTCTTTGTCTCTAGCCATTTTTGATAGAAGGAATTGTTTAAAATGGGCTTGATGCGCATGTGTATGTGTGCGTGCATTTTCCCCTCTTTGATTTTGCAATTACATTTAGTTTTGGTTAAAATGGTTGAATTCTTAAAAGGAGATGTAAAAGTTATTACTTGCCAATACACTTCGTAGTTATGACCGTTAGTACTTGGATTTCTTAAAAGGAAATTATATATATGTATTATATGTAATTTTCTCCTCCAATCTGATTTGCTTAAAATGTATTATATAACGTCCCGAAATTTAATCTCTTGGGCAAAGAGTAAACGCAAGTAGTTTTCAATTAAGGGTAGTTGAATGGTGACATTGAAGGAATCGTGGACATAAATACAATGAAGTAATCATGCAAAAATGAAAACAAAACAAATTGAATTGTTTCTATCCCCTCACATCCTGCAGAAAAACTTGACAGTACACAGTGTATTTTTAAATCATGGCACAAATTGCCCACTGTAGAGAGAAAACAGTTTAAGAAATCATAACCCTACACTGCACAAGGTTAATGCTATTTAAAATGCAAAAGACAGAGAGATAGTACCCATATCACCTGGTACTTTCACCATTTACGCACCCAGGAGCAGACATGTTTATCTTTCACCTTGACGTCTGATTGCTGTGCTAAAGCCATTTAAAACTAGATGGAAGAGAATTATATTCTCCTAAGGAGTTGACTGATTCTTTTCTTTAAAGAAAAAAGAAAAAAATAAAGATAGCCGTTTTGATAAGAACAAAGTGCTACATAGAAACCTCTGGGCATAAATCGCATCAGGCCTCTGTAATTTTTGCTTGCTATCGGTTATTGCTGAGATAATTGCACAGGAACACTGTTGGTGTAATTGTCAGCAGTAGTACTCCCGGACCAAGGACGGAGGCCTCCTGCAGATTTCTACAAATCATTACTATCCTTACAGTTTGTGCCTTTTTCTACCCACCTGCAGGTCACTGGAGCTAAGCCAAATGGAATTATTGTTCTCAGTCTTGGGAAGATTCACATTACTCTCTGTGAAGTACAGACGAATTTTGCAGCTAAGCGAACACGTGCCCTTTGTTTAAGAGAAAGAGACACCAGAGGGTCGAGGGGGAAAATGTTCAGAGAAAATGCCCATCTTCAAAGCCGTAGATCTACTTGAACAAATTGAAAACCAATCTGATGAACAAGGTCAAGGAAGCTATTAGACTGTTTAACCCAAAGGGGCTGGATTTAGGGAAAAGACATTTAAAAATATTTATGCAACTCCATTTTATTGCTCATTTGTTTTCCAAGTTGTTGTAACGCATTATAGACATGCAGAAGGCAATGGATTAGATACTTAGAGCAGTAAATAAGGCTCGGGAATATGCCTATATGTACAAAATGTTTTTTCCAAAAAAACAGGTACAGGCTGCAAAATGTTTTTGCTCTTAACAAGGTTAGTTCCCACCCTAACCACCCTGAGTGTCTCTTATGGCTTCATGTTTTAAAATCACTTCACAGCTATCCATATGACCATTTCAGCTCTCTAGAGATTTAATACTAAATTCCACAATTAAATCATAGAATTTCTTCAGAGAAATGTACTTGGAAGTAAATATACAGACATGTGTCACTTAACGTCCACAGCTGCTGGAACTAAAAATCAGTAAGATATTTGCGTAAAACAATTTTCTAATACATCCTTGGTATTTTCTAATACCTACTAAAGTTTTATTTTAAACTGCACATTCTTTGAAAACAAATGTCTGTCTTAAGAATGACTATCTTAAAAAATAAGAAATTCAAAGATTCATATATACACATTTATTATTCAAAACAGCACATATCTGTGAACAATCTAATTGTCCAACTAGAGGAGAATATCAAATAAATTAAGACACAACGTGCATTGGGTTGTTATCTGCCAGTTCAATAGTGTTTTCAAATCCAGGACTTAAAAATATATGATGATCTGGAGAAATATTCATGTTTTAACATTAAGTGAAATTGAAGATTCAAAATTATAGATACATATGATCCTAAATGTGGCCCCAAAAGGCATAGGAAAAATGCTGACTGGTAATTTCTAAACGGAGAGATTAGAAACAATTTTTATTTTCCTCTCTGAGTTGGTATTTTTGTTTGTTTTTCATTGTCTATTCAAGAGCCGTTGTTTCCAATATAAACTGATGCTACACTTTCAAAATCAGTGAAATACGAAAGCACTATGCTTTCCAATAAGTGTAGGGAAAAGTTTGTAGGATTGCCCCTACGTCTTTGCCTCTAAAAAAGACTTCGGGGATTGAAAAAATGTGAGCTAACCCTATAATAGTGGATTCTTGGAACTCGAGTGTTGAATAGTAAGCTCCTTTTCGAAAGTCATTTATATATATATATATATATATATATATATATATATATATATATATATATATATATATATATATATTTATCAATTTGTCTTAAATTGAGGTTTCCTGTCCATAAACCAGATCCTTGCAACCTCCTTCACTCACCCAAATATTTCACGTTCTGTCACTTCCCTCTGTTATCACTAATTGTCTCCTAGTTATTTGTATCCCCTACAGCTACTGATGGCTGTCCCTGAAAAGACACATTCTCCAGTGGCTTTAGCCAAGAAACAGAGTCAAAGTCACAAGCCTGTACCTGCTCCTGCCTTCACTGACATCTCCATATCGCCTTAGGCAGGTGTTGTAACCACCTGTTAGCTGGTTCTCTCCTATTTCAAAATTGGGTTGCATCTGATATTATATTCTTTCTCGCTGAGAAACAAAATAAGACATAAATATCACCAGGTACAAACTTGTATTCTGTGGCTTCAGCCTCGCTGTTCAGTGTTGAATGTGTCTCTCTGCCTAAAGGAACCAATATAATTTAGGAGAAATCTGAGAAATAATACAGTTTAGTTGTTACAATCACAGACTTTAGAGTTGCTCTTCCTTGGTGTGAACCCAGCTTTAACACTCACTAGCTACATGATCTTGAGTAACAATTGCTTAATCTCTCTGTGTTTCTATTTCCTCCTCTGTAAAAAAAAAAGATTAAATGAGCTAGTTAATGAACACATATACAACACTTATAACCATTTCTGGTACAGAGTAAGTGCTCAATAACGCTTAGCAATTTTTATTAGAAAGCAATATGTCTTCTTTTATTCCACGGTTATAAATACGTTTATAAAATTCCTGACTACCACAGAGTATACAGATTACATTTTGGAGGGTTTGTTTATAAATATTATATGGAGAGAAAATCATCTGTTGGGTTAGTCTTAGAGGTAACTTACTCAAAACAGAATAACACACTGGAGTTGTTTCGTGTTTACTTTTTATTATTGACAGAAGCTCACTAAATAGATTTGGTACTTAGCATACTTACTCAGAATAGAGCCTGGATAAACAAAGATTCCTCAGTAGTTTGGGATGTGTTAATATCTGTCTGTGATGTGCAACAACATTCCAATAGGAACAAACTTAAAATAATTACATTTCATTTTGTCTCGTGTCAGCCACAAGTTAGCTCAGGACAATTTAATGGAGAAGAGCATTGCCAACTTGCACTTAATGAAGCCACATTTTGATAAGAGACTCTGGTGGGACCTGGAATCCTAACAGTAATGAAATCCAAGTCTGGGTTCTTGGTCCATTAGGCAACAAGACTGGCTCTTCAGTACACTTGTTTCCAAAGAGAAAGAAAGGGACAAACTTGTTGGATTTTTTCCTTTATTTTTTAGGATGCTCGAGAGTGAGTAGGCTTTAATCTTTCAATTAGCAAGAAGAAAGTTTTCACAACGGCTTCAATTTCAAAATAAATTTTTCTAAATATGATATAGGGTGATCCAAGGTTACCTCTATCATAGATCTTTATGAATTTTAACTATCATTTAACTACTCTTTTACTGAAGAGGAAACTGAGCCCCATAAATATAATGTACTTGCCAATGTCAGGAAGATAGCTAGTGTCAAAGACCAGGTATGATAACAGTAATTGTTAGTATTTATTGAGCGCTTATTAATCTCAATATTAATCATTCAGTTCTCAAAACAGCCCCATTTAGCAGATGATGAAAACGTGATGGCACAAGAGAATGATGTGAGTTACCCGAGAACACAATAAGGGGCAAACTATATTGAGAACCCTGGAACTCCCACTCCAGAAGCTACGCTAGCAAACACGAGATGGCACTGACTCTAGTGAACTGACATTAAAGTCCTCATATCCAAGGGAGCTTCAGAGGCACATTATGTAGTCTGATTTGAAAAATACCCAAAGGTCTTAATATCCTTCTCTCTCCCCAACGTTTTCACAACCACTTACTAGCCTTCTTAGAAACTCACAAGTTAACTAGGTTAGAGAATTTCGACAACTGGAAAAGTAACATAATAGTTAGCCATCACATTCTTATAGATTCTTTTTATCAGAGAATGGACCTTATGCATGTGACAATTTTCTTGGAGTGAGAACACTGTTGCAGATTGTTCTCTAGAACCAGGACAATGCCAAGCATGGAACCCAAGCAACGCTGGACTATACTAGAAGTACTGGTCATTGAGGAGCAGAGCAAAGTTAATGAAGGGGAAACTTGCTTTTTAATAGGTCTCATTTTATTAAGTTATGTGACTTCAAAAAATTTGTTAAGTGCCTTACCTGGAAAATTGGAAGTATAACACCTTTTCAATTCATTCATTTATTATATATCCATTTCGCACAGCTGCCAGGTGTCTGCCACTGAACTAGGTGTTCAGGCAGACATGAGTTTACTGAGAAGCTAATGAAGCTTAAGCTTCAGAACTCCTTACATGCCTGGGTCTTTTCCAAGGTAAGGCTAGGGGAGGGGAACAGCAATGTGTTCTCGTGGTCATATGTTTTTCTAAAATTTGCAGAAGATACTTGAACTGCAATCAATTAAGGCTATTGTCTCTTTCCACTCCTACTTCCCCTGCTGCACATTTCTTCCCTTTGTGTTGTGTGGCACTGAAGTGACTAAAAGGATTTCTGGCATCCACCTAAGGGGAAATTGAGTTGTGAATAGTAACATTTAGTTGGACCTTAATAGGATATATTTATGTGGTTTTCGATCACTTCCACATAGACGTAAGTTATTGCTAACCATCTCAGTTTAGGAGGGTGTCCAGAAACACTTCTACTTCCCAATGTATCAACTCATCTAGAGTGATCACAAAAAAGTCCAGAGTCAGAGGCCATTTCTCAATATGAGAATGTCCTACAGCCTCCAGAACCAAAAGTATGTGGGTAGGAGAGAAACAAGATTTGAAATGTATACAGCCAAATGACACTATTATTATTATTATTAAAATAGAAATGTCACCTGGAAAGTTTAATACTTTAAACCCTAATTAGCAGGCGTTAGTTGAAAGTTCACTGAAACTTAGTTACGCTGATGATAGGAGATGGAAGAGGGAAGAGGGATCACAGTTAGATGAATGAACAGAAAGATGGGCAAGCAAAACGACAAAATATTTACCCCAACTGAGTTCAGGTTACTGCTAAGCTAGTGGTTTGAGAATTTGTAATGAGTATCAGAGTCACTTGGAATGTTTGTTTGGAAATGCATACTCCTGGAATCTACTCCAGACTTACTGAAACAGAACATGTGGTGAGGAAGCCAGGGAGTATGCATTCCAATAAGAACCCCATGTAATTCAAAGGCAGGTGATCCATAGATTACATTTTGATCTAAGGACATAAATTTCTAGGAAAGCTAACCCAATTAATTTGGCTGGAATATACACACATGTATGATAACAAGCCCAACAACAACCAGTGAAGAATATCTCCATTGGGTTTCAATAATGATCTGACTAAACCTACTTTTCTCCTTATTTGCGATTTTCTCTCCCAAACTCAACTGCTATTTGGCGTGAGTGGGAGGAACATATTTTAATGCACTCAATTTTGTAGGAAAGAAAACCACCTCCAGGAATGTTTGTCTGAGTATTATTTCAAAGGTTGCTGTGTAGATCTTCTCGACACTTATACATCCAAATCGTTACCCAAAACAGTCATAATATACATGAAATTTCCAGTTTACACAATGATCCAAATCAAAATTACAAGATGTTCATATCATTGCTATTTTAATTAGCTTGCATCAAAAGATCCCTGACCTTTTGTTACAATCTTTAAGGTGAAATCAAAAGTGCAACAGCTGGTCTTCCTACCCATGGTGAGCATTTAGCCTACACAAAAAAGATGAGGTTTTTGTTCATCAGCATAATTAAGCTCAGATATTAACTGCCTATGTCAGACTTTGGCCAGAAGCTAACTTGTGTGAGAGCTTGACATAACCGTATTAAGGGCTGACAGTGCTTAGTTGCCATGGATTGAGCAAGAAAAATGATATCAATAATGTAGGTATGTATTCTCCACTGCATGCTAATAAGCTTATTGTATTCTAAGCAGTTGATATTTATAATTTCTACATTTTAATTATGAAAATCATCAATATTATAATAGCTGGGTATTTCCTTTAAATTTTAAACCACTAATTGACCTAATTGAGCAGAGTATTGCTAAGAGCAAATACAGTACCTTGTTTCAACCATAGAATAAAATCATTTGGAGTACAGTGTTTTGCTGTATTTTAATTAGAACCATTGTGTATTGAGGCCCCTATGTGCATATGTCCTCTAAGTAAAATCCCACTTTCAACTTTCTAGAAAGGGCAAGTTTTCCTAACGAAGTTTGCATTCTTACTTAGGGCATTTCTCTAGTATTCTTTTCTTCTTTCTGCTAAAAGGGATTTTACTCTGTGCAATATAAATAATTGGAATATGTACTGTAGACGTGCATTACAAGCATGTACAAGACCATCTAGCCCAACACCATAACCAGCTGATAAATAACAACATGCCCGAGATCAGAAACTGCCCTAGTGACAGAGCCAGGACTGAACTCAACCTTTCACTCTCCCCATGCTGCTTCTATCCCACAAGCTACTCTTTGGGATAAAACTCTCTCTAAATAATATTTCTCTTTCTTTATGTTGGAACATTAAAAACACTGGAGAGCTGTTTCTCTGATAACTGTTGATATGCTGCTCATCTGTTGAAACTCAAGTTCATACTTCCTAATCTGTGAGTGCAGAAAAATGCTGTTTCCTTCAGCACAGCAGCAAGGATGAACAGATATCCATTAAGAAATTACTTTGTTAAGGTCAAGCTTGACTAAAGTGGTCAAATAAGTTTCCCTAAGCTTCTACATTCAAGGGGGAAAAAAAGGATAAGACGCAATGCATATAATAAAACATTTTTATGTTTTTACATTTTCCAAAGGGTGTATCTACATAATTTTTCTTGACTTTTGAAAAATCCACAAGATAAGTGCTTCATGTCTAGAATATACATATGCATTGGTTTACAGATGATAAAAAGCACTCTTTACACTACAACATAATGTTCCACTTAAAGAAATAATAGGCATTGTAGCACTGAGAAATAAAAAAAAAAGAGCATAATAAAAATTCATATAAATCAAAAAGCCATAAAAATTCATCTAAATCACACCATCATATGCTTTAATACATTCTTAACTGCACTGTCCTTTTGTTTACAACACACACATACTTTGTCTTTAGATAGTGATAGCTTCAAATGCAAAGCCTCCTCCCATGCACAATCCTTGTCCTGTAACAGACTCTTAATGAATATTTCCAAGAATTAAGAGCTATGTCCTTGTCTCTGTACAGCAGAGGTTCTCAACAGGGGGCAATTTTGGTTCCTAGCAGACATTTGGCATTATCTGGGGATGTATTTGATTGGCACATCTTGGGGAAGGGATACTATAGGCAACCAGTGAGCAGAGGCCAGTGATGCTGTTAACAAGTATGCAATGCACAAGACAGCCCCCCATAACAAAAAATTATCTGGCACAAAATTATTGAGACCAAATAAGCTAAAGCAACAGCTGTTGTTAGCTCTTTGAAGTATTTGAGTTTTCAGTCACTTATTATTGACAAATGCATGTGCAAATCTTATTACTTGTGTGGATAGCTGGATTTACTGCGAAAATTTCTTAGTAAGAGATGACATGTGCAGTGGCAAGAACATGGGCTAGGGCACCTGGAGACTTGGCTTCTGTAGACGTAGCTCTGTCACTAATTAACTTCGTGAACTTAGGTAAGTCACTTAACCTTTCATGCCCTCAATTGCTTCATCTAAAAATGAGAGAACTGAGCAAAATTAATTCTACAGTCTCCTTCCAGCTCTAAAATTCTATTATTCAAATGAGAAAATCACAAGTTTAGAAAAAAAAATTTTAAGTGAAAAGCCCTGGTTGTATCATCATTTAAAAAAAAAAAGCTGACTGAAGAGTACATACACTAAATGTTTAACAGCATTGTTTCAAAAAGTTAATAAGCATTTATTGATCATCCATTATGTGCATACCACTCTACCTGTTGATGTAAAAATATGAAAGAGGGATTATGCATTATGCATCTAGATGTGTGAATTAAGCTAAATCCTTTAAGAGATTTTTTTTTTCCCCAAAGTGTGATATGCAGACCATGAAAGCAAGAACTTTTGGGAGGGATCCTTAATAAAATATAAATCCTTGAGGTCCCAGTCTTGGTGGACAGAAATTTCTGGAGACTTGGCTCAAAAACCTGCATTGTTGACAATAACCCCCAAGTGACTGTTACGTGTAAAAACTAAAATGAAGCCCATTGCCATCGAGTCGATTCTGATTCGTAGCAACCCTGCATGACAGAGCAGAACTGCCCCATAGGGTTTCCAAGGAGTGGCTGCTAACACTTTGGTTAGCAGCTGAGCTCTTAACCACTGCGCCACCAGGGCTCCATTTTTCTGTATACTATAGTTTAAAACCCACCGAGTTCAAAATTAATGAATAAGAGAGTCTGTATTATACTGCTATGAAGTAGTATAGGAGTCCAGGGAAAGGAATATTTCTGGCAGATAGAAGAGTTGACGGAAAATCCATAGGAGGTAAGATGGGTGCTTGAATGAATAAGGTTTGGAAAGGGAGACAGAAAAGGCCTGGGACAGGTATTCAATGTGGGGTTTCAGCATGAGCAAAGGTACACACATGGGAGTGGATGAAATGTAAACAGAGGTCAATAAGAAGTCTCATAGTAGCTGTGATTTTCTTGAACAGAAATAATAGATAAATTGAACCAGATATACATGTATGGTAGAACTAACTTGAAAATGTCTATCCACCAAAGGACAACCATCATAGAAAAAAAAAATGAGTTCAAAAATATTTAAATCCAGTTTAAATGTCAGCTGGCTGAAAAGTGTTTCAGTGATTTTTAGACTGTATATGCAGTTACAAAATAAAATGTAATTATCCCATGCATTAAACCTTCTAGATCTTAATCTAATTCATTTAATTTCTCAAGTTTACAGGTTTATTTCCCTAAGAAACTTTATTTCCCTATAGTACCCACATTATTTTGCTTGTGCTGTTGTTAGGTGCCGTAGAGTCAGTTCCAAATCATAGCAACACTATGTACAACAGAACAAAACAATGCCCGGTCCCACACCATCCTCCCAATCGTTGCTATGTTTGAGCCCACTGTTGCAGTCACTGTGTCAACCCATCTCATTGAAGATTTTCCTTTTTTTCAATGATCCTCTACTTTACTAAGCATGATGCCCTTCTCCAGGGACTAGTGCCTCCTGATAATATGTCCAAAGCATGTGAGACGAAGTCTCGCCATCCTCACGTCTAAGGAATATTATGGCTGTACTTCTTCAGAGACAAGCTTGTTTGTTCTTCCAGCAGTCCATGGTATATTCAATATTCGTCACCAACACCACAATTCAAATGCATCAATTGTTCTTTGGTCTTCCTTATATGTTGTCCAGCTTTCCCATGCATATGAAGCCATTGAAAATATCATGGCTGGGGTCAGGCGCACCTGAGTCCTCCAAGAGATATCTTTGCTTTTTAACACTTTAAAGAGGTCTTTTGCAGCAGATTTGCCCAGTGTAATAAGTTCTTTGATTTTATGACTGCTGCTTGGATTGTAGATCCAAGTAAAATGAAATCCTTGACAACTTCAATTTTTTCTCCATTTATCATAATGTTGCTTATTGGTCCAGATGTGAATATTTTTTATTTCTTTATGCTGAGCTGTAATCCATACTGAAAGCTGTGGTTTTGATCTTCATCAGTAAGTACCCCAAGTCCTCTACACTTTCAGCAATCAAGTCTGTGTCATCTGCATATCACAGGTTGTTAATGAGTCTTCCTCCAATCCTGATGCCACATTCTTCTTCGTATAGTCCAGCTTCTTGGATTATTTGCCCAGCATACAGATTGAATAAGTATGGTGAAAAGATACAACCCTGATGCATACCTTTCCTGATTTTAAACCCTTTGGTATCCTCTTGTTCTATTTGAATGACTGCCTCTTGGTCTATGTACAAGTTCCACATGAGCACAAGTAAGTGTTCTGGAATTCCTATTCTTCACACTGTTATTTATAATTTGTTATGATCCACACAGTCGAATGCCTTTGCATAGTCAATAAGACACAGGTAAACATCTTTCTGGTATTCTCTGCTTTCAGCCACGATCCATCTGACATCATCAATGACATCCCTTGTTCAACGTTCCCTTCTGAATCCAGCTTGAATTTCTGGCAGTTCTCTGTTGATGTAGTGTTGCAACTGTTTTTTAATTATCCTCAGAAAAATTTTACTTGCATATGATATTAATAGTATTGTTCAATAATGTATTGAACAACAGTATTGTCCAACAATTTCTGCTGGATCACATTTCTTTGGAATGGGTACAAATATGGATGTCTTCCAGTCAGTTGGCCAGGTAGCTGTCTTCCAAATTTCTTGGCATAGACGAGTGAGCGCTTCCGGTACTGCATCCGTTTGTTGAAACATTTCAGTTAGTATTATGTCAATTCCTGGAAGGCTGTTTTTCGCCAATGCCTTCAGTGAAGCTTGGACTTCTTCCTTCAATACCATTGGTTCTTGATCATGTGCTACTGCCTGAAATGGTGGAACACTGAGCAATTCTTTTTGGTACAGTGACTCTGTGTATTCCTTCCATCTGCTTTTGATGCTTCCTGAGTCATTCAATATCTTGACCATAGAATCCTTCAATATTGCAGCTCGAGGCTTGTATTTTTCCTTCAGTTCTTTCAGCTTGAGAAATGCCAAGTATGTTCTTCCCTTTGGTTTTCTAACTCCAGATCTTTGCATATTTCATTATAATACTTTACATTGTCTTCTCCAGCCACCCTTTGAAATCTTCTTTTCAGCTCTTTTACTTCATAATTTCTTCCATTTGTTTTAGCTATTCTACATTCAAGAGCAAGCTTCAGAGTCTACTGACATCCATTTTGATCTTTTCTTTCTCTCCTGTCTTTTTAATGTCTTTTTTTTAATGTCCTTGATGTCATCCCACAACTCCTCTGGTCTTCGGTCATTAGTGTTCAATGCATCAAACCTATTCTTGAGACGGTCTCTAAATTCAAGTGGGATATACTCAAGGTCATACTTTGGTCCTCTTGGACTTGTTCTAATGTTCTTCAGCTTCAACTTGAACTTGCACATGAGCAGTTGATGGTTTGTTCTGCAATCGGCTTCTGGCCTGTTCTGACTGATGATACTGAGGTTTCCTATAGTCTCTTTACACAGATGCAGTCGATTTGATTTCTGTATATTCCATCTGGCAAGGTCCACGTGTACAGTTGCCGTTTATGTTGTTGAAAAAAAGATATTTGCAACTAATAAGTCATTGGTCTTACAATATTCTATCATGGGATGTCAGGTGTCGTTTCTATAACCAAGGCCATATTTTCCAGCTACTGATCACCAATTACCAGTAATTATCAATGCATCTTGATTGCATGTTTGAACAATTTCAGACTGCAGAAGTTGGTAAAAACTTCAATTTCTAAATCTTCTGTATTAGTGGTTGGTGAGTAAATTTGAATAATAATCATATTAACTGGTCCTCCTTGATGGTGTATGTATATTATCCTATCACTGACAGCATTATACTTCAGGATGAATCTTGACATGTTCTTTCTGACAATGAATGTGATGCTATTCTTCTTCAAAATGTCATTCCCAGCATAGTAGACCATATGATGGTCTGATTCAAAATAGCCAATACTGGTGCATTTCAGCTTACTAATGCCTAGGATATCTACCTTCAAGCATTCCATTTCATTTTTGACAACTTCCAATTGTCCTAGAGTCATACTTTGTACATTCCACATACCAATTACTAATGGATGTTTGCAGGTCTTTCTTCTCATTTTGAGTCTTGCCACATCAGCAAATGAAGGTCCCGAAAACTTGACTCCATCCACATCAAGGTTAACTCTACTTTAAGGAGGCAGCTCTTCCCCAATCATATTTTCAGTGCCTTTCAACCTGAGGGGTTCATCTTCCAGCACTATACCAGACAATACTCAGCTGCTATTCATAAGGTTTTCACTGGCAAACTTTTTTTTAGAAGTAGACCACCAGGTCCTTCTTCCTAGGTTGTCTTAGTCTGGAAGCTCCACTGATACCTGTCCTCTTTGGGTGACTCTGCTGGTATTTGAAATACTGGTGCCATAGCTTCCAGCATCATAGCAACATACAAGCCACTACAGTATGACAAACTGACAGACAAGTGGTGGTTTGCCTGTGTATACCTATACATAAAATGATATTTCTATACTGATCATTTTTACACACTCTAGCATCTTGGTTTTTCCTCCTAGATGTAGGAAGTGAGAGTTGTTTGTTTTCTTTTCCCCCTAAAATCCAAATACATTTTTATTGGGGATTGAATTGTATAATATAAAAAATTTTATTTGTTAAACTGACTACTTTACTGATTTCCAGTTGAATTCCTTTATGGTCAGAGAATATGCTTTGCGTGACTTGAATCCTGTTAAATATATAGAGACTGCTTTATGGCCCAGAATATGATCTACACTGGTAAATATACTATGTAGATTTGAAAAGACTGCATATTCTGCTGTCATTGGGTGGTGTTTTCTGTATCTGTATATTATGTCATGTTGGTTGATTATGTTCTGTATAATTTACTGACTTTTTGGCTACCTGTTCTGTAAATTATTGAGAGAGGGGTGTTGAAATCTCTAACTATAATTGTGGATTTGTCTATTTCTCTTTGCAATTCTATTCATCTTTGCTTTATGCATTTTGAAGCTCTGAAATCAGGTGTGTAAATATTTAGGGTCAACATTACCATGTGATGAATCTACCCCATTATCTTTATGAAATTACCTTCTTTATCTCCAGTAATATTCTTTGCTCTGAAATCTGCTTTGTGTCTTATCAATATAGCCAATCCAGCTTAATTTTTATTAGTGTTAAAATTGTATATCTTTTTTCCATCCTTTTATTTATTTGCATATTTATATTTAAAATGTATTTCTTCCGAGTAGCATATTGTTAGGTCTTGCTTGTCAGCCCAATCTGATCATCTCTGCCTTTTATTTAGAGTATTTAGGCCATTTACATTTAATGTAAAATCCTTGGGTGGTACAGTTAACATATTCAGCTGCTACTGCAAGGTTGGGGGTTCAAGTCCACCCAGAGGTGTCTGGGAAGAAAGGCTTGGTGAGCTACTTCCAAAAAATCAGCCATTAAAAGCCCTATGGAACACAATTGTACTCTTATACAATGCGGTCTCCACAAGTCAGAATCGACTAGAAGGCGACTGGTAGTTACATTTATTGTGATTGATAATATAAAACCAAAGAATCAAACCCTTTGCCGTTGAGTCAATTCCAACTCATAGCAACCCTATAGGACAGAGTAGAACTGCCCTATAGGGTTTCCAAGGAGTGGCTGGCGGATTCAAACTGCCACCCTTTGGGTTAGTAGCCATAGCTCCTAACCACTCTGCCACTAGGGCTCCATTAATGATTAAATCTATAATAATCTTGCTATTAGTTTTCTAAATGTTCCATCTGTTCTTTTTTATCTCTAATTTTTTGCCTTCTTTTGGGTTAACTCAATATTTTTTATGATTCCATTTTATCCCCTTTGTTGTTAGTTATAACTCTGTTTTGTTATTTTAGTCGTTGCTTTAGAGTTTATAGAATAAATCTTTAACTTATCGCAGTCTACCTCCAAGTGATGTTATACAACTTCCTATATCATATAAGAACCTTACAGAAAGTGTACTTCCAATTCTCCCTTCCAGACCTTTGTGTATTATTATTGTACATCTTACTTTTGCATGTTATAAACGCCACATTACATTATTGTTATTTTGGCTTAAGCAGTTAATTATCTTTTCATGAGATTTAAATAATTTAAAAAAATCTCGTGTATTTACCCATGTAGTTAACATTTCCAGTGACTTTCCTCCCTTGTATTCATCACTGGTTTTGACTAACTTGATTATGTGCCTTGGTGTGGATTTCTTCATATTTCTTCAATTGGGATTTGTTAAGCTTCTTAATTCTGTGAATTTATAGTTTTCATTAAATATAGAAAAATGTTTACCATTTTTCTTTAAATATTTTCCCATCCCTCCTTCTCCTTTCTTTCAATGGCCCCAATTACATATATATTGAGCTGCTTGAAATTATCCACAGTTCACTGATGTTCCGTTCAGTTTTTTATGGTCTTTTCTCTGTGTGTTTCACTTTGAATAATTTCTATTGTTTATGTCTTCAAGTTCACTAATCTTTTCTTCTGCCATATCTAATCAGCCATTAATCTTTTTTGATGTGTTATTCAACTCACACATTATAGTTTTCATCTCTAGAAGTTTGATTTAGATTTTTTAATATTTTTCATGTCTCAATTTTTTAACATATGGAATATATTTGTAAAAACTGCTTTAATGTCCCTGTATGCTAATTCTAACATCTGTATCAGCTCTAGGTCATTTTCAACTAATTGATTTTTCTCCTCAATGTTAGTTGTGTTTTCATGCTTATTTGCATGCCTGATAGGTTTTGATTTGATTGGATGTCAGACATTATGAATCTTTCTTGGTGGGTGCTGAATAATTTTGTATTCCTATAAATATTTCTGGGGTACTTTTGTATTCCTATAAATAGCTTTTGAGTCATTTCTTGGACAAGTTAAGTTACTTGAAAACAACCTGACCCTTTTGGGTCTTGGTTTTATGATTTGTTAGATAGGTCTGGAGCAGTGCTCAACCTAGGGCTAATTGTTCCTCACAATTAAAGCAGGAAACTTCTTTGCACTATGTATTTGTATTACATAGTATGCAATACATGCTAGGTATTTGTACTTTGTATTATGTAGTGTTTTCAGCGGCACATGAATCATGAAGCTTTCCAGTCTGGCTGGTAGGAACAGTCACTATTCCTGACCCTGTGTGAGTGCTGTTACCTCTAATCTTTTCAGATGATTCCTTCTTCAACCTCGGGTAGTTTCCTCACATGTCTGTGCTGATCAGTACTCCACTGAATACTCGAGAGGGACCCTCTGCAGATCTTTGAAGGTCTCTGTCTGTGCAGCTCTCTCCTTCCCAGGACTCTGTTTTCTCAGTTCTCACCCTCTTGGTTTCCTAGACCCTCAGCATCAACTCCTCAATAAAAGAGTCCACCAGGCTCCACCTGGTTTCCCCCTCCCTGCACCATGGCCTAGAAATTTTACAAGACAACAAAGTGGGGAAATTGTAAGGCCTGCCTTGTTTATTTCTCTACTCTCTGGATCACTGTCTTTTACTATCTGATGTCCAATGTCTTCAAACTTATTTCATACATTTTGCCCAGTTTTAGTTGTTTCAGGTGGGAAGGTAAATTTGGCCCCTGTTACTTCGTTTTCACTGGAAGCAGAAGTCCCATTTCAAATGGGTTACTTTAAATAAATTACAAAGATTAAAAATTACTTGACTTGATATCTTTAATTTTATTTTTGAAGACTTATATGGGAATGACACCTTTTACTATAACCATAGAAATAACAGATTTGGTTTATAATACAGTTCTCAGTAGTCTTAATACAATAAACATAGAGAATGTTTTTCAAATAAAACTTTTCTCAGATTCTGACAGAACAACTACCATCACTTCCCTGTAGTGTTGGAGGGGTATTTAGAACACCATGACAAGCAAGCTAATTTTTAAAATTATTCCCCAGGTGATTCTGTGATTCCATTGTGACATCATTCATCTCCTTCCCCAAATAATGACTACTAATATATTGTTTTTAAGATTATAGGATTTTCTAATAAATAATTAATATGTGGCAGAATATTATATTTTCCTGAAAAGTATAAAACAAAACCATAATATTACTGTAAAAAATCATCTTTTTGATTGAGCAAACTATTATCTAAAATAAAATATAAAAGTTTACTGCCTTGCATAAATTCATAAGAAGAAATGCCAATGTGATTAAAACTCCTAACAGAAAAAACTGTAATTCATATATACAATGTCAGGTTTCAAGAGTTATCAAAGATGAAACTCAGTTCCTACCTTTCATGAGGTAAAGGTATAATAAAAGTGTAAGAAATGTTATCTTATGACCTCTACTCTTAAAAAATATTTATAATCTACAGTTTTGTTTGAAGACGTGTTTGGCAGTATAATCAGCACAAGCTTATTGACAATATAATCAATACAAGCTTTATTTTCAATGCTAATATCTTGTTGTATCTAAATGTCAGAAAAAATTCTGTTGTCCATACTGCATTCTACAGACAACCTTATATATAATGTGTGAAAACTGTAGTTCTGCAATCACGGTAAAAGTCTCCATAGCATTTTTAAAAGAAAGCTTATACAAATTTTACAGAGAACTCATATTTATCTCATTTTTAAGAAAGATACAAAAAGTAAACATAGGTGCAGATCATTGCTTTTTTCTGTTCTTTTTTTTTTTTCTTTTTTAATCCAAGTAATGCATGAGCATAGTTTTAAAAGTAAAACAGTGCACAAATGCATTTAAAAAAAGACCATGGCCTCTACCCCACCACTTCCCACTCCCAAAGTCCTGTCCTCAGCTATAATCATTTTCAACTCCCTTATCTGCTTTTCCTCAAATTTACCTCCATGTTTCTAAATAATAAATACTTTAAATAAAGACTACTTTTTATTTACTAAGTTATTATTTTTGTACTTCATATCATTTTAGGTGAGAATTTAGCTCTTCTTCACCACCACCTTCAACTTTTTCCCTTCTACGCACCCATTTGGTTACATAAGTAATCAGTATTTACATAATTTTGGCCATGTAATATTGTTCACTGTTGAGCCAAATAATGTACAGGGATTATACTTCCTTTACTACCCATTTTTTCATTAGTTATTTGTCTCGATTGCTTAGATTTCCATGAACTGTACTAATATTTTCTAAATGTTTCCATAGATCTGTCAAATATCAATAATATTTTTCAAATGTTTAAACCCCAGGAGAATCTCTTAGTTTCATTTATTTTTATCCTGAAGACCTCCCTCCAAGGGCTCCCCATCACCTCTTCAAATCCGTCCTAGTTGCTCTCCAGGCATGCAGCACTTCCGTCATCTTCTAACAGTCAAACTAAATGGGCTCTGACAGTATTTGCCAGGCCAATATTTGAATTGATACTTTTGTCTACCATGACTGGCAACACCCAGGTTTTCATAAGTACATGTAATTACTTTTATGTTGTCTTTGAGGAGGCATGTGAAGAACTCTCACCACTTAGCAAATATACATAGGGCACATAATTAGAATAGCTACTACTTATTGACCTTACTGTGTGCCATGGACATTGCCAAGTACCGACATGCAGTGCATCATTTATCCTTATCTCCATTTTACAGATGAGAGGACTGAGATTCAGAGACATTTGATAACTTATCCAATGTCCCATAGATAAAAACAAAGTTGCCATCCATTCATGGTGACTCCATGTGTTTCAGTGCTCCACAGTATTTTCAGTGGCCGACTTTTTGGAAGTACATTGCCAGGCCCTTCTTCTGAGATGCCACTATGTGGATTCAAACTGCCCGTCTTTTGGTTAGTAGCATTTGCACCACGCATGGATTCTATAGCACTTGGCCACACAGATAGAGGAGTAAAATCCAGTTCAAAACCCATGTTTCATCCCACTTCTAAAACATGCTCATAATCATTTCACTATACTGTCTCCACAGTATGTGAAGCATAGTTCATTTATGATTGCTGCAAGAGGAGAAAGGGCCTAGGAAAGAAATTGAAAGCTTGTGTCCCTTAAAGAAACAGTCCAGTCCCAGCTTTGACGATCACTAGTTAGACATTCTTGGACAAGTCACATGATACCTAATAATAATAACAGTAATAATAATAGTGATTATGAGAGCCAACATTACTGAACATGTATGCCTAGCAGGCACTTTTGCATGTTTTATATAATTTTAGTCCACAGAATCTTTTGATGTAAGCATTATTATCATCATTATTAGTCTCATTTTATAAATGGGGAAGCATATCTTGAGGTCCCACTTCCCTCACTTTTCATGGGAGTGAGTTGAACTAGATTATCTCTAAATTGTCTCTTTCTAAAATGCATTCCTTTGAAAACAGTTACAAAGGAAAACCTGCAAGTGCGTATTGGCTTTGCACAACTCAAAGACAAAATTACTAATTATAGAATTTTCAAGCTGAAAGAAAATTCAGAGATCACTTCTAATTGCCTGGTTTTTCAGATGAAGAAACTGAGGCTCAGAAAAATATTAATTGGAACTCTCAGAATCACATAGGTAGTGGACACTAAGACCCAAATGTGAAGATTCTCAATAAAGTGCTTTCTCTTAAATTGCAGAAAACAGGGAAATGGTACAAAGAGTGAATGTTGGGAGGGTGGGGAGAGTCAAGGCAGGGAGATTAAAGAGTAAATCGTGTAGAAATCCCTATCATCATTCATTCACTCACTCATTCATTCAGCTAACTGAGGCCTGCAGTAGCGAATACAACAGTATTCTACCCTCAGAAAAGTTCACCATCTAATAAAAACCAGTAGATTAAGAAATTATTTTGAAACATTATAATAAATGTAATAATTTCCCGTCATAGCCCAGAAAAGAGAGTTGGAAGTGCGATTCTGTTGTTAGGTATCATTGAATCATTTTCAACTTATAGTGACCCCATGTAACAGAGTGGAACTGCCCCATAGGGTTTTCTTGGCTGTCATCTTTACAGGAGCGGATCACCAGGTCTTTCTCCCATGGAGCCACTGGGTGGGTTCGAACTGCCAACTTTTACAGTTAGCAGTCAAGCACTTAAACCCTTTGTGCCACCAGGGCTCCTTGAATGTGTAGTTGTTGTCATTAAGTGTCTTTAAGTCAGTTCCTACTCATAAAACAGAATGAAACACTGCCCAGTCCTGTACCATCCTCACAACCCTTGCTATGTTTGGGCCCATTATTGCAGCCATTGTGTCAATCCATCTCATTGAGGGTCTTCCTCTTTTTCACTGATCTTCTCCTTTACCAAGTATGATGTCTTTCTCCAAGAACTGGTCCCTCTTGATAACGTGTCCAAAGTACTTGAGACAAAGTCTCACCATCCTCGCTTATTCCAAGACAGATTTGTTCTTTCTTCTTGCCGTCCATAGTATGCTCAATATTCTTTGCCAACGTCATGATTCAAATGCATCAATTCTTCTTTGATTTTCCTTATTCATTGTTCAGCTTTTAATCTATACGGAAAACCAAAAATAAACCGAATCTGCTGCCGTCGAGTTAATTCCTACTCATAGCAACCCTATAAGACAGACTAGAACTGCCCCATATGGTTTCCAAGGAGCAGCTGGTGAATTCAAACTGCCAACCTTTTGGTTAGCAGCCATACCTCTTAACCACTACGCCACCAGGGTTGTGCACAAGTTGTTGAGCGTTTGCCTGCTAACCAAGAGGTTGGCAGTTCTAATCCGACAGCTGCTCCTTGGAAACCCTAGGGGGTAGTTCTACCCTGTCCTATAAGGTCACTATAAGTCCGAATCAACTCAATGACAATGGGTTTACATGCCTATGAGGCCACTGAAAATACCATGGCTTGGGTCAGGTGCACCTTTGTCCTCAAGGTGACATATTTGCTTTTGAACACTTTAAAGTCTTTTGCAGCAGATTTACCCAATGCAGTATGTTTGTCTGATTTCTTGACTGTTGGTTCCATGGGCGTTGATTACGGATCCAAGTAAAACGATGTGTAATTAAGCATCTAGAATTTGAAGTACTCATAATGGAACTCTCAATTTTACTCTCCTATCATCTGGACTTTGCTCTCACAATAAATGGCACCACCATTCAACCAATTATTCATGCCAAAAATTAGGAACCACTTTTAAGTCCCTCACACGCTATATGCAATCCATAAGTAATCCTCTTGATTTTACTTCCATGATATACTCCAAATATGTCCTCTTCTCTCCTTCTCCATTTCCACAACTCTTGTCTAAGCCACCATATTCTCTTGTCTGTAATAATATAGATTGCTAAAGAGTCTTCTTTCTTCCTAGCAACCAGAATGTCTTTAAAAGCAGGTGAATCAAATGATGTCACTCCCTTTCTGAAGCCCACCAATGGTCATAAGAGCCTTTTATCTGTACTTTATAACTGAATTTATTAAGTGCTTTCCCAGGTAAACCCAAGAAAGTACAACTAGCATCCTTAGTCAACTGCAACCTACTAGCAAAAACAGCCATTCATGACTTCAGTTACCGGAATAGGTGGCATGGTACAGTTCTTTAGTACAGCAGACAACAGCAGTAAAGTGTACTGATAGTTAGATCTTCAGAATGCAATGACAAGAATAGAAATGATCTAAAACCATTTTGTTATTACCCCAAAATCCACTCACTGTCACCGATCTTTGTTTATCATGTACTGAGGGGATCAACAATTGAAGTTCATATACTATGTATTATTATACACATTTATAAATGTGAGTCCAATCCCGCAACAAGAAGATAAACTCTCCTTATCCTACAGCTTAAAGCACATTTACAGGGCTAGAAAGAAGAAAATGCAGAGGTGAACAAAGAAGCATGATCTTAACACTCTTCATAAATCAACAGTAAGCACATAATTACAAGGGCGATTGCTATTACATAAGTGGAGGTATAGGGTGTTTGAAGAGAAGTGAAGAGACAATGACTGTATGAGCAATGGACTATCTAAACTGACACCTGAAGAATAAATATCAGTTACCAGAATTACCTGGATGAAGGGGAGGGCTGTGGGAACAAAGGAGAAAGTACCAGCAGAGGAAGCAGCATGACGGATGAAAGACGAACAGGACGTGATTCTGCCATCACATACTGCCTTAGCCTTTTCATATCCACCATCTTTGAAAAATCCATCATTTATCCATCACCATAATTTTTTTTAATATATTACTAAAATTTTACCCTGTCAAAAAAGGTCTTGCCTGACCGCCCCCCCCATCTTAAAGAACACCCCAGTCACTCTCTCTTTCTCCTCATCTTGCTTGATTTTTCATCCTAGCACTTACTACCACCTGAGATGGTATATATTGATTCGGGGTTTTTGTTTTGTCTTTATTCCCCTACTAGACTGTAAGCACCATAGAGCAGGGTCTTGGTTTGTTCTTGATTTTCTTTTTCTTTTTCTGTTTATTGCTGTATCCCAGATACCAAAAACAGCATCAGTGCATATCAAGTCCATATGATAGGAGGAACCCTGGCTACCTAATGTCAGTCTCTATTTTAATTTAGTAGCCAAGAGTAATAAACAGACTATCATCAAGGGCTTACACTGAAAAACAGTTTTAGTGAATTTTTCCAGAAATCCCAGGTGAAGAATGCAATTCTGTCACGTATCTCTTCATTATTTCCACTTATTGTTTTTTTGATAGAAATCTAAAGATGGCAAATCCCTAGCTTTATTCAAACCTAAGTCAAAGATATAAATATTACAAAATACATAATTTGATCCACATAGCCTGTGGTGTGCATCTCTATATCTGTCCCTATTTTAACTTCAACTGGGTCTAAATGATATCAAGGCACCTGGATTTTAAAAAATGTAGTCAATTACCAAGCCTTTTTGAACATTGCATTTCATATGTATTGATTTGTGTATGTTTCTGTATTAAATGGTATGTAGACAAAGCAAACTGGGTGTTGACTTTTTTCCTTTTTGTTTGTTTGCTTGTTTTCTTTTATTTTTCATACAGGAATATTTGTGCCATGCAAAATAGGTGTCAAAATAGACAAAAATACTGTCAAAAGCCTTAATTTATTAGGTACAATGACCTGCATAGTAGTTTTTAACTTACCAGTAACTTTGAGCAAATGATTTGACCAAGTCTTAGTTTCTTCATCAATCAGGGGTGAAAATGCCTACCTGGCATAGTGCTGTGACAGGAGTAGAATGGTAAAATGGATCTGAAAGCATGTCAAATATGTGAGAGTGTTATAATTTGTAAATGTAAGATATTGTTGTTTTATGTGTCTCTTCTTCGGCTTACACAGATAAATAATAGGCTTTTCCTCTCCAGATTCTCAGGAAATTGCAATAACATCTCTTTCCTTTTATATGCTATGCTTTTATATGAAAGAATATGAAATGACTTAGTTCCAGAGCCTCCTATCCCATTAGCTACCAAGCAACTCTTACAAAGTAGCTTAATGCATCAATGTGGCTGGGAGATTATTATTGGTGCGGAGGATTGTTCCCTGGAATCTACAACTTCTTTATATCCAAAGGTTTCCAACCTAGTAGTAAATGTGTGATTCCATTTTGTTATTAAAAAAAAAAAAATCCACAATCACTTTATTAGGAAATGGAATGTTTTCAATGCTTCTTTTATGGACATGAAAGGTACCAGAGCCTTTTTTTAAAAATCACATTTCTTTTTGCCCAGTGGTATTTTCGTAATTATTCTCTTTAAGGCACCAGTATCTGTTTAGAATCCAGTCTGACCTCTATGTTTAATAATAACTTGGTAAAAAAAAAATGTACAGTGGAGAAATTCCATCTATACAATGATAGTTTGATCTGTAAAATAACGCCCATATTGATTTTTGTGTGTTTTCAATGACTTGGCTGATGTTGTTTTTCATTAAATTAATACTTTTTGGCATCATGAAAACACAACACATTGTTAACATTTGGTCAAAATTAGAAGTGAATGTTCTTGTTTGTTTGTTTATTCTGGAGCTTAGTCCTCTGGTTTCCCTAGGTTAATTTTCAAGGTCAGTGAACTGAGGCATACTTCTAACAGAGCCTACAGAGAGAATTTTAAAATGTCCCCTCTCTCACCAGCTCTGCCTTTCTCCCCTTGGCACCAAAATATTGATTAACTTCTCCCTCTCAGCATCGTGTGGAGGTGACCAGAGTGTGTGCCTGGGAGTGAGCAGCAGCCTGAAGAAATAGAAAACCAACGCTGTGTGGCTCTATTGGCAATTAATTTGCTATTTTAGTCAAGAAAACTTTTTTTTTTTTCTTTCTGATTACAGAAGTAAGTATGTTCATTGTGGTACAAAATTTATAAAATACAAAAAAGTCTAACTAAGTAAATAAAAATTACCTACAAATGCAGTAGCCAGAGATAGCCACGCTGTTGTTGTTAGGTGCCATCAAGTCAATTATTGATCAGTTCATTGGGTTTTCTAAGCTGTAATCTTTAAGGAAGCGGATCGCCAGCTCTTTCTCCGGCAGAGTCACTGGGTTGGTTTGAATCACCAGCCTCTGGGTTAGCAGCTGAGCACTTAACCATTGTACCCCCAGGGCTTCTTGAGATAGCCATAAACAATACTAAAATTTCAATTTGGTGTTTCCTTACTAATTCTTCATGAGGATGCACACTACCTTGAACCAAGAACCCTATGTTAATTCTTCTGATATTTCACCTAATGTTGATTTTTTTTAATTATTTTGGAATAGCAGATTGCTTTTACTTCTTAAGTTCTATGAGGTGGGTTCTTAGTTTAGAAGACATATATGTTGAGTTACCCATCATCAATAAAATATATTGCTGACAGACCTGTATGGGGAAAAGAGATTAACTAGGAAGATAACTCCAATATTAGGCTGAGGACAAGCAGATATAAAGCAAAAAGGAGGACAAGTGAGCTCCAACTGAAAATAAACAATAATAGCAGGTAAAGTATGTGGGATTTGAAGTCACACAAATGTGGATACTTGTCTCTGCTCCACCACCTCGCTGTTGTATGACCTAAAGCAGGTTACTTAATTTCTCTGTGCCTTCCTTTTCTCAACTGTATAAACAGGAATAATAGCAATGCCTACCTGAGATGTAAAAGAGTTAATACATGTAAAGCACTTAGAACAGTGCCCTTCAGACAGAAAGCACTCAGCAAATCTTAGCTACTGGTGATAGCAGCAGCGTAATATTTATCAGGCGCTGAGCTACATGTTTTACATACCTTGCCTCATTTACTCCTACACTATCCTATAAAGTAGGATTAAATGAGAATGTACCCAGAACACTTTATCATTCATAAGCTTGAATAACAAATGAGAAAACAGAGGTTTAGAGAGATTCATTATCTTGTCCAGGGCCAAAGAATTTGTAAGTGATAGAGCCTGGATTCCCACCCAGGGCTTCTGACTGGCTGCAAATGGCATTATGTCTCACAGAACAGCCTGGGGACCACCATCAGCAAAATCAGAATCTCTGGAATGGGGCCCGAGAAGCTGCAGGTTTGATAAATTCCCTAGGTGGGCTTTAGGTCCCGGAGCACAGCTCTTTGCTACACAGTGGTCTGCATGGGAAAGTCTCTTTCTGCCATTTTTCCAGAGGAGCTCTAACTTCAAAACCTCAATTTTAGCTCAAAAACCACTAAATTTTAGGTAGAGCACTTTACAAACAAGATTTCAGAAAATACCAAAGAATAATCCTGCAGCAGGTGAGAATATTGCTCAGGAAGAGACCAAGAGGGGTACAAAGGAGGGGCAAAGCTGCAGCCTCCTTTCCCGCCTGAAGATGTCTGTTTGCATGTGATTGATTTTTATCTTACACTTGATGGATTGATACACAGATTTAATTATATCATGTGTTGTCCCATCAATACTGCTTTGCAGCTATTTTACATTCAGCCTGGATGCCAGATTGAATTAAATAGTTTTTTTAAAGCCTATAAAGCAGGAAAATATCTTTCCCTGGTTGGTATTTTTTACATACTGGTTACTAAGAGTCTGTAAGCTAAAGCAGGTTGTAAAGTTCATTTGCTAGTGAGGAAGCCAATTTGATTTTTATGGCTATTAATTTTTTTATGGAGCACAGAGCAGAATTACTGGTGTTTCTCCTAACGTGGACACTTCTGCAGCTGATGGGATTGAGGACACCTGCATTTGGGAGGCAATTATCCTGACCATTCCTGAGGGAACAAAGGATCCTCTGCAAACAGCTTCCAATCCTCATGAGAAGATTCAACCATATGCAGTCATACACCTAATATAGGACACACAGAAAAATTATTGTTGTTGCTTTAAAACCAGATGTTGTATATTATAGGCTTCAAGTAACAGCAGATAAGAGTGAGAAGGGCTTGACCATTTAAGAAAAGTCATTGACACAGCTAAGCCATCCCAAATGGAAATTCATTCATGATCTTTCTTGAGTGCCTACTATGAGTCATGCACTCTTCTACCAATGAACTTCATAGCAGGGAGGAAAAGGAAACAGGTAAAGGGCCTGTGTTCACAGATCTCATATTCCACTGGGGAGACAGGGAGAAAATAAAAAATAAATATTGTATGATTCTACATATATGAATATCTAGACTAGGCAAATGTATAGAGACCAAAGATTATCAGTGGTTACCAGGGATAGGAGGGAGGGGGAAAGGCAAAATCTCTGCGAAGGGGGCACTGCTAAGGTAATGAAAAAAAAATTGGAAACAGTATTGACAGTTGCACAACATGGCAAATGTAATGTCACATTTACATGTAATGTACATGTAAAAAATGTTAAAATGGCAAATATTGTGTTTTATATATATGTATGGGTGTGTGTGTGTGTGTATATATATATATATACACACACACGTATGCCAAACCCACTTCCATTGGGTCGATTCCTACTCAGAGCGACCCTACAAGACTGAGTAGAACTTCCCCATATGGTTTCCAAGCCTGTAATCTTTATGGAAGCAGACTGCCACATCTTTCTCCTGTGGAGCAGCTGGTAGGTTCGAACTGCCGACCTTCTGGTTAGCAGCCGAGCACTTTACCCACTGTGCCACCAGGGCTCATATATATATAGGATTTTAAATGTATATGCTGACCTTTTGGTTAGCAGTCGAGCTCTTAACCACTATGCCGCCAGGATTGGAAAAATAACTTACAGCTGTGAAGCATTTACTATGTGCCAAGCATTATACCAAGCACCTTACAGGCCTTAATAGGGTGGTAGGGCAGATGTCATTATCTCCATTTACTAAAAAGGGATGAGACCCAGATGGGTTTCTGAATGCCTAAATTCACACCTCTGTTTGGTGCCGAAGCTAGGACTAAAGTCAAGTTTCCTAATCTCCATTCCAGTTCTCCTTAAACTACAGCATTCAAAACTTTAGGTTAAATTTCTGTCTTCTTTTGAGGCAAAAAGAGGTCACATACATCCCAGAAGAAATATATCTCATTGCTAAATGAACCTCAAAAAGCTATATAACTTAACCTCCTGCCTTCAGACAAGTAAATTAGTATTACCCTCATTTATACACGAGGCTTTCACCAACAGAGTTCAATCAGCCCAGGAAACAGGCTAGTAACTTTATAGTACAAGACCAGATGTCTGAAGAGATGATCCCTGGAGTCAGAGAAGGAGTCCCTGGGTGGTGCAAATGGTTAACACACTTGCTTCTAACCAAAAAGTTAGAGGTTTGAGTCCCCAACAGGTGCCTCAGAAGAAAGGCCTGATGATCTAGTTCCAAAAAGTCAGTCACTGAAAATCCTGTGAAGCACAGTTTTATTCTGACACACATGGGGTCGCCATGTGTCAGAACTGACTCAATGGCAACTGTTTTTGTTGCTTTGTTTTGTTTTCTAATCAGAGACTGTTAGCAGGGCTGTGAAGGTTGGAAAAGGTTTGAATGGTATTCTTTCCTCACACCTCCTCCATGAGACCATCTATTCTATCGACTCACCTCCTCCCACCATGCCCCCTCAGGCCTCACTCTGGTCCCATCCAAGGAAGTCCTCACGGTGACCTGCAGAAACCCTACAACGGCCCTCTCTCTCCTGTCTACCCTTTCAGAATAAGCCTCTCGAGGCACGTGCTGCTCACCAGAATGGTTGTCCAACTTTTACTCACCAAGATCAAGGATCTTATGCATCTACCCTTATCTCAGCAGTCTAATTCATAGATCTTAAAGAAGGAAGAACCTCAGTATTCTCCTAGACCAGTATCCTTCATTTATAAGTGAGAACTCTGGGACCCAGACAGGATGTATGGCATGGCGAATTTGTTTCAGAACCAACTAGAACCTGAGTTTCCTGCTGAGTCAAATGTGCTTTGCACTCCTCTACATTGATTTTTTGGTTCTTAACATTAGAAAAGAAAGGATTTCTAATATTAATATTTGGGACATCTGCTACAAGTTGATAGAAGAGATATTCGGGAAGAGTTTGACTTTTTGACCTTAGCCAGTCATCTACTCTGCCCATCCATATAGTAAGTTCGTTTTCAGCACACTTTTCATGATGACTGGTTTTCTCTACATCAACTGAACAATGTGCCTACAGCACATTTTCTAGTTTTATGCCATCAGCTGTAGATGCTGATAAAGACTGAGCTAAGTCAGGATTGTTTTCCTATGTATAATCAGATACATTTCATAAATAATCAATGATTGTTTCAAAGTGCTCTAGAATCATCAACTTACTTTTGACACGATCCTCATAATTAACATCATTTTCAATTTTAAAGTGACAATATTGTGACACAAAGTAGGAAAGACCACATATTTAGCTGGTGGAAATGAGAAGACAGATTAAATTCAAGCCATTCTTAGCTTGATATGAATTATTCTGGATCGTTTTTTCTAATATAGCGAAAGAAGGAGATAATAATAAAAAAATTACAATATTTATTGATAACTGACTATGTGCCAGAATATGTCATAGCTCATTTAATCCTTACAACATCCCTATACACTAGGAATGAGTATTATCGTCATAATACACGAGAAAATCAAAACATAGCAGTATTAAATAATCCGTGCAAGATAATAAATTTAGCAAATGGCAAAGCCTTGAACACAGGCAGTCTGATCCCACAGTCCACACTTAACCACTCTACTCTACTGGCAGGTAAGCCCTTTCTTGCCAGCGTGAATAATGGGTCTTGGTAAATACAAATCCCTGTCATAACTCCTAACTAGTCTCCACTGTTCTTTTTAAAATACAAACCTAATCATTTCTCTCTTGACCTTCATATACAGATCATGTCCACACCTTTGTTCATGTTGTGCCTCCTGCCTTGAATTGAGGGGATTCAATTCTATGGTAGGCAGATTTTGGTTCTCTAGTGTAATGTATATGGATATGTTACCTTATATGGCAAAAGGGACTTTGTATATATAATTGTTGTTGTCGTCTGGTGTTGTCTAGTCAGCTCCGACTCCTAGTACCTTATGTATAACAGCATGAAATGTTGCTCGGTCCTGCACCATCCTCACAAACTGTTGCTATGTTTGAGGCCATTGTTGCAGCCACTGTGTCAGTCCATCTTGTTGAGGGTCTTCCTCTTTTTCACTGACCCTCTACTCCAGGGATTGTTCCCTCCTGATAACATGTTCAAAGTAGGAGAGCCAAAGTCTCTCCATCCTAGCTTCTAAGGAATATTCTGGTTGTACTTCTTCCTAGACAGATGTCTTCATTCTTCTGGAAGTCCATGGTATATTCGGTATTCTTCACCAACAGCATAATTCAAATGCAACAATATTTCAGTCTTCATTATTCACTGTCCAGCTTTTGCATACACATAAGGCAATTGAAAATACCGTGGCTTGTGTCGGGCGCACCTTAGTCATCAAAGTGACATCTTTTCTTTTTAATATTTTAAAAAGGTCCTTTGAAGCAGATTTGCCCAGTGCAATACATCGTTTGATATTTTGACTGCTGCTTCCATGGGTGTTGATCGTTGATCCAAGTAAAATGAAATCCTTGACAACTTCAATATTTTCTGTGTTTATCATCACTTTGCTTAAGGGCTCTGGGTGGTGTAAAAAGTTTGCGCTCAGCTACAAACTGAAAGGTTAGCCGTTCAAATCCACCCAGTGACACCTTGGAACAAAGGTCTGGAGATCTACAACACATAGGGTCACCACAAGTCAGAATCAACTCAAGAGGAACAGGTTTTGTATACGTAATTAATGTTATTAAATAGCAACCTTACGATAGGGAGATTACCCTGGATTGCTTGGGTGAGCCCAATATCATCACATAATCAAAGCAGAGCTTTCTCTTCCTTGAGGGCAGAGAAGAAAGTCAGAGAAATGCAACAGAGAGATTCCAAGATGCGAAGGATTTGATGTGCCATTGTTGGTTTAAAGATGAAAAGGGCTAATGTCAAAGAAACAGGGTTTCAGTCCTACAGTTGCAAGGAACTGAATTCTTCCAACAACCTGTGAACTTGGAAGAGGACTCAAACCTCAGAGCAGAACTGCAGCCCTGACTGATACCTTCGTTTTTAGCCTGTTGAGACCTAAACAAAGAATTCAGTTATATCGTGTCGCACTACTGACCTACAGAAACTGTGAGATAATAAATGGGTGTTGTTCTAAACTGCCAAATTTGTGGTAATGCATTATGGCAATGATAGAAAACTAATACACTCTCTTTTGTCTTATAAGCTTCCACTGTTTCTTCAAGGTCCAACTCAAAGTTTACCTCCTCTCTGAAGCCCTCCCAGTTCCACTCCTGCCCTCTGTTAAGCATACTTCATAATTTTCCTATCCCATAGTTCTTTACATGTCTCTACCATATTTTACTTACACTGTGTCATAGCGTAAAACTTTATACTTTGTCTCCTCCTCTAGACTGAGCTGTAAGATGGAAGGAGGGAGGTTTTGCCTAATTTTGCCCCAGATCCAAGCACAATGCCCATGACAAAGTACCACTCTTTAAACATTTGTTGAATGAATGAATCTATAAAGGTAGAAGAAGAGTAGACAAAAGAGTTTATTACGTATATTATATACCAAATGGGATAAGAAAAACAGATCTCTCACTTTGAAAATAAAACTTAAAATATTTAAAAATAAACTAAACAAGTATGCATAAATTTCCCTTGTTTCAGACTTTAAGACCACTCCTACTCATCAACAAAGCAAAAACCTTACGCTTCTCAGTTCTAAACTGGAGCTGTTCCTTGAAAGAGAAAATGAGGAGGAAGAGATCACTGCAAAGAGGAACATATTTTTCATATGCAAATAAGGCATCATTCCAGACAAAGAGTCTTAAAACAAAGACGTTTCAATATGGTCCATGCCTTGCACTTTATCTGTGCAGATTTCTTGTTAAAACAAATCATGTGTCTGTGCAAGTTGTTTACTTGTGAGATGCAATCTGTTGGAAAAACAAAAGCATTTCTGCAATCCAACGTTATGTCTAAATCCCACCACATCCTCCTGAAATCTGTCCAGCCTACAGCCCCAGGCTGTGTGGGCGTCCTCACCTGCTTCAGCTCCCCACAGAGCCATGGCCACAGCAGGCATCCCAGGCACTGCGGAGAAGGGCACAATCTGCGCTGCTGGTGGTAGGCACCACCACAGGCCTCCAAACTCCCCTTCAGGGAAGGAAGGGCCCTTGGGAAGAGGAGCCTTTGATTCTTTCCCTTGTCTAGTCTCTGTTGTCTATAAATGAAACTGCTCCTTCATGCCACAGCTCCTCTCACATTCAAATCATCAGTCACTGTGCTTTTGGAGCTGGGTCAAAGAACCACTCCTGTGAGCTCTGCCAGTTACAAAGTGAAGACTAAAGCGAAGAAAATAGTCTACAGAGGGAAGCCTCTTCCCCAAGAAACTATTTGGCAACGCACTTTTCACCAAACAATCAGTTAGAAATAGATAGTTAGCATGTCATGGGCCATTAATAGTAGATCAAAATCGATCCAGTCAATTCCCACAGCCCATGCTTAGTCTTCTCCTTAGTTCTCACCCACTAAAAAGTATGCCAAGTTACGTGTATCCCTTTGCCACGTAAGTCACTATAGGTTGGCTTCTTACAGATGGAAAAATATCTGTCAAAAAACTTTAGGTTGGATTCTGGATGAATGAGCTATTTGGAGGAAACACCAAAAATATGATTAATCCAACAAGTCCATTTCTCTCCTTGCCAGAGGCCAGATCTATGAAGATGCCTATTTGAGGGTCCATAGAGAGGTTTCTGTTCAGAAATATGGACTGCCTATCCTAATGCTGCCAGACTTATGAAGGATTAAGTCTTGGTCTAGGTTAATGACATATGTCCTCCTCTTCTGATTGGGCCTGACCTGTCTTCTCTGTGGGTTTGCTAAAGCCATACTAGTCGTCACTTTTTAAAGAGGACATTGGTTATTTTTATCTAAACAGACAAAATGTTGCAGCAAGAATACCAGTTGCATTAGCTGAAGATAGATCTTGAACACAGCTCAGAGATCATCTGAGCTTCACTGAGTACCCCCAGCCCCCTGCTGTCCACAGCCCAGTTATCATGGATGGATCAGAAGTTCACCAAAGCAGGTAAAATTGGAGGCTCATGGTCTGCACATGAGGTGACAAGCCTATAGATGATCCTTGGTGTAATAGGAGAACTTCAGATTATAGGGAAATTTTATGTACTTTCCTTTAGGAAATTAAGTTGGGAAGTCTACCTAAGGTGAATTACTGATGAGATATTAACATTGAGATCCTAGCTGGTACTAAAGAAGAGCAAGAATTAAAAAGAGGTTTAAGCAGAGTTTGCTTATGCCTTACCTCTGCTGAGGTACCTCTGCATTGTCTCTCTAAAGCAATGCAGTGCTCAGTTTCTCAGGGAATCCCTTATATGTACAAAGGACATTTCCAATGAACAACCGCCAAATATGTACAAGGAAGAAGAAGACAGACAAGGTAGATGAGTTTCTGAAGCAGAACTTGCAGATTGACCACCATAGGCAGGTCCTACCTGGTACACTCCTTTCAAGAGCCCAGCATCCCATGGTAAAAAGAGCCAGTGTTTGAGAGGACATTAACTGAGACTTATTAGGGTCACTATATTCATGCTATTGGGATTCACAACCATGGAAATAGTCATCCTGTATCCTTAATATACCAGAAACACTGTGTTTCTTCTTACAGCCTGAGGTTCAGGACAAGAATATGCAGGTCTGAGGAAATGTAGGGCTAATGGAGAAGAAGAGCAAATGGATCCAGGCCCAGCAAAAGTAGGGGTGAGGGGCCAGGGGAAACTGATGAGGCTCTAAAACTGAACCCAAAAATAACAAGTTAGAATTAACTCAGCCATTTATTTATTCATTAATTCACAGAACAAATATTTGTTACATGCTTACTTTGTATCAGGTCTCTTAGAGATCCATGGTACAAATCAGTATACAAAAGTTCTGAGAAATCTTTACTAAAAGAAAATCTTATTTAACCAAAATTTCTTCAAATGTATTTAACCCTTAGAATCCTTTTCTTTTTTTTCTGAGGACACTTAGAACCTCTCAGAGAATTAGTGTTCCCTGGGACCCAGTTTTGGAAATGCTAGTATAGAGTAAATTTTAATTTATGCCCATTAAAGGACAAGTATGATCATATTTATCAAATCCTTCAGTTGTTTCATACAATCCTAAAATGAAGAACTACTCTAAGAATTGTCACATAGAGAAACCTTCTTTGGGATGACCCTGGCATCAAGCAAGACGCAGGTGCCAGCAGAAGTCAGATGAGCAGCATCTCTTAGAGAATTCTGAGCATGCCTGTTAAAAGGTACCATGCGTGAAAGAAAGCAGTAGGCTCTCAGCCTTAACTCTAAAAAACGTAGGTTCAAGGTAGACACCGAACCTGGTCCAGTTTAGCCACAGGAAGTCCTCGGATAGCACCTTGCCAGCATTGCTGATTATGTTCATTCATCCAACAATCATACTCAGTGCCTGTTATCTTCAAACATGAAGCACGTGAATCACAACTACCAACTCTGCATTATTCTCATTTTACAGATGAGGAAACTGAAGCACATATTACTTGATTTTCCCAAAGGCACACAGCTAATGCAACAAAGCAAGGGTTGAAATCCAGGTCCATCTGCATCCAAAGCCAACACTCCGTGTCACATTATTATACTCTCCAAAGAGAAGTCCTACAGGTGCCCAGCAGTCTCTACAGGACCTGCAGGCCTCAGACCTCAGAGCCTGGTATAATCACATTTTCCATTAAAGGGGTGGGATACTCAGAAAGCCTGGACCTGCAGGTGGGAGGCAGCACTGGGTCTAGCTTTGGCCATTTAAAGAAGATACAGGCTGAGGAAACCAGGCTAAAGCTGATTGTTCAGCCTTTAAGTAGGAAAATTAGTTTTCTGTAACCAGGAGGAAATTAAGCTAAAAGGTGATGAAATAAAATTAACAATCACACCAAGCAGATTTGCATTTTAAGTCCCTTACTAGCATCTCCTGTGCTTTGAAAGACTGATGCTTGACTAGACACAAATCCATGACAATATCTCTCAAATCATTGTCAACTCTATAAAATAAATAATGCATACTCAGTAAAATAATATTAACTGCATAAAACAAATTAGGTCCCTTTTATATGGGATTTTCAGTAATGTTGTGGTATAATCAGTCATCACATTAAAATGCATAAACTCACTGATTTACAGGCCCAAACACTGTATAATGAAAGTATGCTGGTGCTGTCAAAACTATGTACACCTTTGGAAAGCTAGCCCCACCAGCTCCTAACCAAGGGATAGAGCTAGACTCAAGCTAACATTATTGGTTTCAAAGAATGGCCTCCCATTCCAGAGGTCCTTATTGTCTTTGTTCACTTATAGTTTGTCCTGTTCTCTTCCAAATAATAAACTGATATCCTCTGCCCTGCATATTAGTAATGTATTGCAGCTCTAATTTTTGAAACACTGCCTTTTAATCAAGAAGAATGACTAAATTAGTTGCTATTGAGTCAATTCTGAGTCATGGTGACCCCATGTGTGTCGTAATTGAACTGTGCTCCATGGGGTTTGCAATGACTGTGATCTTCTGAAGGTAGATCACCAGGCCTTTCTTCTGAGGCACCTCTGGGCAGATTTAAACTGCCAACCTCTCGGTTAGAGCCCAGCACTTAACAATCTGCATCACCCAGAGACTCCTACCTATATGCATATGGGTTTATAACTTCTAGTATTCAATAAGAACTGTTTGTTTCCATTTTCTTCTCTTCAAGGCAGCACTGTCCTACACTGGAGGCTTTTCCAGGCAGCTATGGAGGGTCTTGGTTCACAGCATCATTCCACTGCCTTCTTCTTGGAACATCTCCCCTCCTGTCCGTGTCCTTTACCCATCTCAATCTTCCATATCCTTCAAACCACTTCTGTTCACACTGTTACGATCTTTCCCTGAGATGAGGAAATACATTGACTTTACTTCTCATTTGGTGATCAATCTTATACTTTCTGATCTATAATACTGTGTCATAATCTTATATTGGCATTTAATTCTCATGATTTTGCTTAACATTCCATGAATATATTAGACAGAATAGGCTAGATTAGGCTGTGGTGTCTAATAAACCTCTATATATTAATTATGCAACCTTTCTCATGCACATAATGTCCAGTGAGGATTGCTGGGGTCTCCCCACTGTTCAGTGACTCAGAGATCTAAGCCCTTCCATCTTGTGATGCTGGCATGTCAACATCTGACCTTTAGTGATGTCATGGCAGGGCAAAAGAAAGCATAGAGGCAGCAGACCAGTTCTTCAATGCCTCAGCCCAGAAGTGACATACATCACACTTCCTAAAGTGTAATTGGAGTCCCTGGGTGGCACAAGTGGTTAAGTGCTCAACTACTAGCCAAAAGGTTGGGGGTTCAAACCCACTCAAAGGCACCTCAGAAGACAGGTCCACGGATCCGCTTTTGAAGGCTCATAGCCTTGAAAACCCTATGGAGTAATTCTACTCTGCACACATGAGGTCAACATGAGTTGGAATCAACTCGATGGCCACTAACAACAACAACAATGTGTAATTGGCTAGAACCAGTCACATAGCCCCACCTAACTGCAAGGAGGCTTGGAAGTATATATTCCCACATGTTCCAGAATAGAACTGGGTATAGTGACCAGTCCCTGGAGAAAAACATCGTACTAAGTAAAGTAGCAGATCAGCAAAAAAGAAGAAGACCCTCAATGAGATGGACTGACACAGTGGCTGCAACAATGGGCTCAAACATAGCAACGACTGTGAGAATGGCACAGGACCGGGAGTGTTTTGTTCTATTGTACAGAGGGTTGCTGTGAGTCGGAACCAAATTGACAGCACCTAACAACAACAACGGTCTCTACCACAGTGAGTTTGCATCATGTCTCCCAAATAGACTATGACATCATTGATACTCCATGAAGTTAAACTGCACTTTGGTTGCATGATGGTGGGGCTGGCTTGCCTGAATTCTTCAGGATCTGTAAATGCAAGGAACTCATGATCATACACATCTTTGGAATTCTGCCATAGCTCTAGAACAGTGCCTAATATATAGCAGAACCACCTTAGAAAGCATTCGTTGATGGATTGAATCTGAAGACTGACAGGGAAAACATCATATCTGATCATGTTCTGCCTCTTTCATAGTTCTTTGCCTCAATTTCCAGCTGCAGAAAAAGTGCTGCTTCCAAGACAAATGAATGTGGCAAAGATGTCAGAATTTCTTGAGGCTGTCTCAATCAACTACATGTGAATGCCACAACTTTGAAACTTCCCACTTCACTGCTTTGTATTCTAGGACAGAATGAAATCAGCAGTGATGGACAAGGCCCTACTGAGGAGAAAATGAAGCGGCAAAACCTGGCAGGAAATATGTTTATGATACAATACACCCCAAGAGCACATTTCCCCTTGAGCTGTTTTAGAACTGACAGGCTCTGAAAGGCTCAGAACCGAGACACTGTTACCCCCATTAACAGATGGGGAAAATGATACCTGAAAAGGTTGAGTTTCTTGGTCATAATCAGCCACCCAAGAAAAGCCAGGGAGAATACCTGCAAGGTTGTAGGCTTGGAGCTGTCCCTGTTAAATTAGATGATGTTCATTCGTCACCGACGGCTTTGGGGGGAAATGGATCAATAAGCACTTCCCTTTGGGTCACTTTCCTACTGTGTCGGATTTATATCTGCAAATGTTTAAAGAGTTCCCATTTACCTGGGGTTTTATGACTTTGTTATAATTGCCAGAGCTGAGAGAAAGCTGTCTTCCGTCTGGCTTCTCCTCCTGCAGGGAACAGTCCAAAAACCATGTCATCTCAATCATAGAACAAAAATGCTTTGAAGGAAAACAAAAGCTACTTTTTTCCCCTTAAAAAGAAATTGTTGAATTGCCTGGAAAAACTCAGACAGTGACTTGCAAAAACCTTTCTTCTGGGTTGTCTAGCTACTGGCAGATGGATCGTTGCAATGGATTTTCTGAGTGCCGCATCCAGGTCAATCTGAAAGACTGAGGGATTATTCCAGAGTCTTGTGACACTATGGTCAAGTAGCTTTTTCACCCCAGATTTTTCATTTTTTTATTTTGGGTTTATACTCTTATTCCTTTCATATAATAAACAATATATATTATGCATCACCTTTTATAAATAATTGTTGATGGGCATTATTTTGAAGGCAGTTGGGGAGCAATGCTGGCTCCCCATTTACCTGTAACTATTCAATAAAGTGACTTTGAATTTTTAGATATTTTTCTCATAAATAAACTTTACTGTTTCAACTTACTTGTTAATTCATCTGCAGATGCATGTCAACCAAAATCTAAATATAAATGTGTGTGTTTGAGTGTGTGTATTCTTTTATTTTAGTGAAAATCAGTAGGCTTATGTTTTTCCTTTTTTCTACTGTAATATCATATATTCCACACCTGGCTTTCATGTAATACACACATGTATGGAAAGGAAAAAAGAGAGGGGCAAAAAAAAAGAGAAGAAAGCACAGGAATGGGAATGCTGTTTTGCAATGTATAAAGACAGAATATTGGCAATTCAATTTTCTAACAAAAAAAGCAGTGAATGTGCTTGTTCCGTGTTATAGCTCCTTCTTTGTGTAGTCTTTTCCTTGCATCTCCTTGGAACCCAATAGTTTGAACGTGTTTTCAGGTTAAGCATGTTCATTGCTAAAAACAAAACAGCATCTGTAACGTTGGGAAAGGTTTCAGGAAACACTGCTAAATCAAAAACGTGGAGAAGCCATTCTGAATCTGAACAAGTGAATTATGGAATACATAATTTTTAATCAACTCTTTAGGAGCTATCTATATGCCAAAGGGCAGCTTTAATTAATGTCTGTGCCATTTGTTTCACCATTAAAAAAAAAAAAAAAAAAAAAAAAAAGGATGCTTTCTGAATGGATTTAACACTTTACCTACAATTTTCTTTACACCATTTATTTACTTCAGAAAACTTTCCCTTATAGAGTGCACAAAAGTAAACCTCTGCCTATCCCTGGTAAAATAATTGTTCAGAATAAATGAGATAATTCTGCTGAAGCTTAGCCTTACTGCTAGAAGTCTGGGCCTTCTGAGCAAAAGCAATGATGATGAAAAGAGACAGAGCCAAATAGCAGTTAAGCGCCTGCTCTGTACCAGGCATTCTCACAAGTTATCTCATTGTTTCTCCACAAAATGTCCTATGATACTGGTATTATTTCCATCTTGCAAAAATAAATAAATGAAATGGGGAGAGGGCAAAAGTTGAGGTGACCAGGAGAAGAAATACAAAGAACTTAAGAACTTGCTCTATATTACCCAAATAGTGAGAGACTGTTAGGTTTAGGCAAAACTACATGGCCCCTGGGAGTCCCTGGGTGGTGAAATGGTTAATATTCTCAGCTGCCTACTGAAAGGTTGGTGGTTCCTGTCCTCCCAGAGGCATCTCAGAAGAAAGGCCTGGCAATCTACTTCTGAAAAAGCAGCCATTAAAAACCCTAATGAGCACAGTTCTATTCTGACACATCTTGAGTCGCCATGAGTTGGAGTCGACTTAAGGGCAACTTGTTTGACCTTTGGTATGGATTCCAAATCCATGCAGTGAAAACAGTTATTCAGAGTCAGAAAATAAATGTATACTTTACAAATTCATCTCTATTTTTACTGTCAGTATCCTTTCCTCATTTTTATAATTTTTATGAACTAGTACAGTTACGTATGGAAAGACCTTGGAAAAAGTGAGACAGAATAACTGACCTGTTGTCTGTGAAGACACTTCTAATGCTCTTAACTAGTGCTACACTGCAACATGTCTACAAATGCTATATATCCAACACCCAGCTCATTAAAAGCTCATTGCCATTAAGTCAATTCTGACTGATAGTAACCCTACAGGACAGAGTAGAACTGCTCCATAGAGTTTCCAAGACTGTAATCTTTACAGAAGTGGACTGCCACATCTGTCTCCTGAGGAGGGGCTGGTGGGTTTAAACTGTTGACCTTTCAGTTAGCAGCAGAGCACTTAACCATGGTGCCACCAGGGCTCCTTAACCAGCTCATTACTAGGGATAATGCAAAAGAAGTAAGTTCTTAATATAGAAGAAAGTAAATTTGAATTTTTCTTTGAATTCCATATTGATCTATAGCCTTAGTGAAAATTCAAATTCAACCTAATAATACTTTTGCACACCTACTAGGTACAAGGAGCCCTAGTGGTGTAATGGTTAAGAGCTCAGCTGCTAACCAAAAAGTCAGCAGTTCGAATCCACCAGCTGCTCCTTGGAAACCCTAGGGGGCAGATCTACACTGTCCTACAGGGTCTCTATGAGTCGGATTCAACTCGACGGCGATGTGTTTGGTTTTGGTTTTGGTTTCTTACTATGTTCAAAGTAGTGTGTCATAAGCTAGATGGGAGCACACCTCAGGCTTACAAAATGCAACAAAAAAAACTACTAAAATTCAGCAACTAAAAAAGCATTGCTATCTCTACCTACATTTATCTGTGTGTTTGACAAGCATTACTACAATGATGAAAAAGAAACTGTTTCAGGACAACAAACATATGTAAAACTTTCCATTTCTAATATACAATTTTGTTTACCAAAACACAGTCCCAGGCAACTCTGTTCACTCCTAACAGTTGTTCCCAGATGTCAAGGAACAGCCATCTCCACAGACCTTCCTCCAGTGTATGTTTAACATTATCTCAAATAACTGCCAAGAAATGCCTCTCTGTAAAAGCCCCTGGTAGAGTGTAAGAAAAAGAAATGTCTTCCTCTCCTCCCTCCCTGAACCTGCTCCACCATTCCCAAAAACAGAAGCCCAGAGCCCAGGCACAGATATGGTTAAAGATCTCTTCTGGAAAGACTCAATATTCCAGCACCATATGACATATTTAATCAGAAACAATCAGAGCATTCCTTTAGTCTTTGTGTGAGGATCTGTCTGCTTCAAACTCAGAATCAGATCTTAAGCAACGTATGTAAAAGCATGGCACAGGACTGGGCAAGGTTTCATTCTGTTATGCATAAGGTCCAGTGGTGTCACTGGGGGGTGCAGGGGGTGCAGACTTCACTGGGTGACACTGTCAGAGGGGGTGACACTAAAATGACTGTCTATAAAATTTCTGTGCAGTGTTTCAGCAAAAATTCATTATTCTTTATAAAAATATCCTTGTAGATAGTTATAACAAAAAAAATTTTTCATAAGCCCAGCTTGCATGTATTTATATACCAACAAGGCTAAAACTCTATGCTAATTTACTTTTTGAACCTTCTAATGCTCTCTGGTCAGAGCTGTCATTATTACCCAATTACAGTGATGCTTCAAATCACGTGGTTTCGTCCACACGCGCTACAAGCAAAAGCTGTTGTTTTCATTGCTGCCAGTGTTTATATAGTCGCTGATTCTGTCAGATTTTCTGTTGTTTTAGCTACCATATTGTGGTAATTAGCATGGGGGGGGGACACAATGAGTTATTGCCCTGTACGACACCAACTCCAGTGACACCGCTGATAAGGTCATCATGAGTCGAAGGAGATTCGACAGCAACCAGCAACAACAGTGTGCAAGGACCACTCCAGACTCTGCTTCTCCCTCCCTATCCAGGAGATGGGCTCCCACAGGAACAGACCTCACATCTAGCAGCACTGCCCCCTGCCCCAGCTTCTGTGCTGCAGCCACACTGACCTTCACGCATGACATGTTCTCTTTCATCCCAGGCTTTCACACACTTCCTTCCTTCTGCTTGCATCCCTCTTCTCACTCTGACCAATTAACTCCTACTTATCTTTCAGTTCCCAATTTTTAGATGACCCTTTTCTGAGCCCCTAATCTGGATGAGGTAGCTCTCTGTGGCCCCTTCAGCACTCTGTCTTTCCCCTGAAACAGCCTTGTCACGCTCCACTGCCGCTCACTGCTGAATTATCATTGTACACGCTAGTTTTCAAACTCAGTGAGGGCAGACACTGTCTATCTGGTTCATCGCTGTGTTCTTTGTTCCTCACTTTGTGCCTGGCACATAGTAGGTGCTCAGTAAATATTTGTGGATTGAATGAGTCAATCCATCAGTTAATGTTTGTTTATAATTTATTAACTTATGTAGGGTTAACTTCAGCGAAAAAGAAGACCCTTAAGGAGATGGACTGACACAGTGGCTGCAACAAGGGTCTCAAACATAGCAATGATTGTGAGGATGGCGCAGGATTGGACAGTGTTTTGTCTGTTGTACGTAGGGTCGCTATGAATCGGAACCAACTCGATGGCACCAAAAACATGCATGCTTTCTTAGCTATTAAGTGATGAATCCTATCTAACTTACCCATAAAGGACAGAGCTCTGGTGGTGGAATGGTTAAGTGCTCAGCTGCTAACCAAAAGGTTGGCAGTTTGAACCCACCCAGTGGCTCTGCAGGAGAAAGACTGGGTGATTTGCTTCTGTAAATTACAGTCAAGAAAACCCTATGGGGCAGTTCTACTCGGTCACATGGGGTCACTATGAGTTGAAAATCAACTCAATAGCACACAACAACAACAAAAAAGAGGTGGCCATACATGGGATTACCATGGGAAAAGATCTGCCTTCTTATTTCCATCTGCTCTTCTGTACACTGGGCATTGGCCCTTGCTACAATTCTTCATTAATGAGTATAAGAAAGCTTTATAAACCTATCTGGGTGGGAATAAATGACAGAGACTCATTCTCTCTCCCTCCCTCCCATCGCTCACTGAAGTTCTAAACTCAAAAGATGCTAGAGTCTACTTCCTCTTAGCAACTGATAAGTAAATGGGCAAAAATAATTTGGAAGAAGCAATTCCCCCACACAGGGGTTGGGCTTGAGAATGGATCCTCCTTGAGAGCAAACCATTACTTTTATTGGTCTCCTTAATAAAAATCTCAGCAGGATCAAGATATTTCTGAGCACCAAATAATACGTGAAGAATTCCAAACAATATTTTATATGAAACAATTTAATTCCTAATCAGCAAAAGCCATATTAAGTGCTCCCTTGAGGCACACTGAAGTACTCTTTGATCTGTTTTTATTTTGTTACCTCATAGTGTACAACTGAACAAATGTTCTTAATTAACCAACTGGCTTATAGATTGATAAGTTCTGATGTCTCTTAGACACAGGAAAGCACTCAGCCTGTCACATTGGATATTCAGCAACTAATAAAATCTCAAGTAGATAGAGCATGAGAAAGTGTGTGTGTGTGTGTGTGTGTGTGTGTGTGTGTGCGCATGTAGAGAGAGAGAGAAGATGATCCAAAAGACGTATAAGGGAAGAAGAGGAAAATAAAGGAGAGGCAAAAAGTGATGAGAGGGAAAAGGTATCCAAAAAAGCCTTGAGAATTGGTGGGATTTGAGCAGCCTCTTAAAGATTCCAAATATTTAAGCATGAAAACCTTGGGTAATAGCATAAAATCCACAGATGAGAAAATAATAAAGGTTTAGGGGCAGGAAAATACATGATGAAGACGAAAACCCTTGGCTGTCGAGTCGATTCCAACTCCTAACAAACCTATAGGACAGAGTAGAACAGCCCATTAGGGTTTCCAAGGAGCAGCTGGTGGATTCAAACTGCCAACCTTTTGGTTAGCAGCCATAGGTCTTAACCACTGTGCCACCAGAGCTCCATGATTAAGACAGAGGTTGTGAATAGTCTAGCATGGCAAGAGTACCAGGTGTGAGTATATGAGTGTGTAGTATACACACTCTGGGTTCATATGGGGGGTGAGAGTACTAAGGGGACATGGGAGGATTTAGTGAGAGGTAAGACTATAGAGTAGCAAGTAATCCGTGGGCCACAGAGAAGAAAAATTTGCTTTTTATTCAGTTTGCTCTGGCTTGTAGGGCTGATGTGATCATATCCGTGTTCCATATGTGAGTTTACTGACGTCATTAAAATGCTCAGTGCCTCAGTTCCTCTCAACTGTTGAATGGGGAAGATAACACTTCCCAGAAATGATTCTAAATATGTAACAGGTCTTATCTACAGCACTTTGGAATGCCTTAGTGAAAAATAATAGGAAGTTTCTGAGTTGTGTTATTACTATACCTCTAGCAGGAAAAAAAAGCTAGCTGTATCTGCAGTATATACATTCCTCTTCTTCTCTGTGATAATCAGCTAAAAATGGTACATACTCATAAAAGGTTTCCCTTGGTTCCAAAGAATGTGAAGCATTTCTGTAAACAATATATGAATGAGTCCCGTAACCAACTGTTCAAGTATCCACCATTTAGCTGTAAAATGTAGCAGCTCCCCGGGATCCCATGGCAGGAAATAAAATATGAGCAGCATACAGTGCCATGTGCCCCATGATCTATCACTCAATAAACATTAATTGATGATGATGAGGCAGAATCACATAGACCACTGGGAGTTCTGCAGAACTGTTCTCTTATTTATCCCACCCTCACCTAGACGCACATCTGCCCAGGAACACAGACTTTTTGCCTTACTCAAAATTAGTTCCTGTAGGAAACATTTCCAGCCGAGCTAGATTAGAAATTCATTAAAAAGGTCATTTTAGCTGGCAAGTGTTTCGTAAACTAGGAACTATCTCCCTCTCTTTCTGTGTCTCACTCCCTCTCACGCGTGCACACACGCACCACACGCACACAGCTTTCTGCAATGCTCTGTTTATCCTAATGTCTTTCGGAAAGACAGAAGAGCCACTAAGTATGCAGCTGCTTCTGTGTGGGACATAGGACATATGGGCCATATGAATTAAACTGACTGTTTAAGACTCTTGGAAAAGAAGACAGTAAAGTAAATTTCCTTTAGAATGTGTAATCTGTGTTGTCATCTCAATTCAACCACTGACTTGTAGCGACGGGAGGCCAGTGGAGCAAACGGAGGTGGAATGGGGTACATACCTACCTGGCCAAACAGAGCAGTGTGGAAATTGGAAACTTTGATATCCTGGCTTCCAGAATGCCTGTTTAGATCAGAGATGGATACAGGGCTTGTATCTAGCAAGCTGACAGTCTAAAACTCCAAGGAGACAGCAGAACCTACCGATCTGACTGTGGACCCTATAACTTTCAAGAGTCCCTAGCCACTATGCAAGCAGCACGCGAGGGAGGGGAGGTTTTTGCTACTATTCTGAGGTAGTATTGTGGATTGTTCTTTTTGGTTTAACCATTTTTGTAAACATTGGGAAAAGCCTAAAGCCTTGTCTGTAGAAAAAAAACACTTGAGGCTGAATCTCATGTCTGCTATTTACCGCGTAATCTTCGGGAGGTTACTATACCTCTCTGAGTTATTCTTATAAGTAAGGATAATAATACTTAACTTGCAAGTTTCTGTGAGTTTTGAAGCCTTAATTAATGTTTGGAGAGGAAAGGAAACTATGAGGGAGGAGCAACACTATTATTTTGATTGTAGCAATGTAAGAAACAGAAGGAATTGAGAGCAGGCAAGATGTGGAGAAAGATATAGGCAAGGCTGACAAACCCTATGACATTTGTAGTTCTCTGTGAAAGCCTTAGCAGTGAGCTCAAGGAGTTCAGATGACTCTTCCCTACCTTTCTCACCCGATCTCCCACCACACCTCCTTATGCTCCTTGTTCCCAAACTGTAATGAAATACCTGTAGCTGCCCAAAGGTATACAGGCCCTTACCTGAAATCTTTGAGGCCAGATGTGTTTTAGTTTTCAGAATGCTTCAGAATTTATAAAGGTATTACAGTGCATGTGGTATCTATTGTGTAAAATCCCCAGTGAGATATGAACTACACTCTGTAATCAACAAATTAATATCTCTACAACCAAATATGTGAATATTTACATTAATGGAGATAAACAGAAACTATACATGGCTTCATGTTACTTCAGGTCAATTCTGTTGCCAAATGAGTTAAGAAAAACCTTCAGGTTTTAGAGCTTTTGGGATGTCAGAACTACAGATAAGAGACTGAAAACCTTTATATCATTCTATTCTTCCATATCTGTATGTATTGTTTCCTCCACCTAAAATGCCCTTCTCATGGCCTCATCCACCTACAAAATTTCTATGCTATGTTCAAGACCCAGCTCAAAGAGAACCAATCCTGAGAGATCTTTCCTCACTACTCAGGCAATTGGGCATTTTTCTCTTCTTTCTTCCATGATACCATAGACATAAATATCTGTATCTTAGCAATTCTCACATTTACCATGTACACACACAAAAAGAATGCCTTTTTCCAGCTTCTTGGGATAATGAAGGTCAGTACCATTTGTTGTTTTTGTTAGATGCCATCAAGTTGACTTCAACACATAGCGACTCCATGTGACAGAGTAGAACTTCCCCATAGGGTCTTCTAGGCGGTAATCTTTATGAGAACAGATTTCTAAATCATTCTCTCATGGAGCTGCTGGGTGGGTTAGAACCACCAACCTTTCAGTTATCAGCTAAGCACTTAATTTTTGTGCCACCAGGGCTCCTTCAAAACTGTATATACTGTCATCTTAATGTAGCAGTAAGGACTAATTGCTAGTAAAGTACCAAGCATGTCGAAAGTTTCTAACATTTGGTATTTGTAAATGAAAATTTGTGATTCCAAGATCATAGTTAGAATTCTAAGTCAGTTTTCTACTAAAAAGTCTGGCTGCCACGCAATGCTGGTCAACATTGCAAAGCTCCTCCTCTACACACACACAGGCAAATAGATGGAATTTTGCATATGGGGGAGAGACACTTTATTATCATCACATTATCGGTAATGTGAATTGAATGTAGTTTGCATTTTTTACAATTATTTAGAGATTAGTATTATTTTAACTTCCTCATCATTAATTTACTTGACTTTGGGTTACTTGGTTCACTCTATAGTGTGAAGAAACGCAAATTTACGTCACAATTATTATAGCCTACACTTTTTAAATGACTAGACATGGGCATTATGATTCAAATATGAATCATATATATCACTAAAGTAAATTTATCTTAATCACCTTCTCAAATTTTCCCCCATTGGAAGGGAAAAAGGTGAGGTTGATGAGTCAGAGTCTTTAGCCCCTCCTAAGTGTACTGTGCTGAAAAAGTTTGAGCACTACTACTTTAAGGGAAATTACCATACTTTTAATTAACTTCACTTTGAGGAATAAGGTGTGCCTGACCCAAGTCATGGTATTTTCAGTTGCCTCATATGCATGTGAAAGCTGGATAGTGAATAAGGAAGATCAAAGAAGAATTCATGCATTTGAATTATGGTGTTGGTGAAGAATACTGAATATACCATGAACTGTCAAAGAAGGAACAAATCTGTCTTGGAAGAAATACAGCCAGAGTGCTCCTTAGCAAGGATGGTAGAACATCGTCTTTCATACTTCGGACATGTTATCAGGAGGGACCAGTCCCTGGAGAAGGACATCATGCTTGGTAAAGTAGAGCGTCAGTGAAAAGAGCAAGACCCTTAGTGAGATGGATTAACACAGTGACTGCACAATGGGCTCAAACATAGCAACAATTGTGAGGATGGCGCCGGACCAGGCTGTGTTTTGTTCTGTCGTACACAGGGTCACTATGAGAGAACTGACTCAAAGGCACATAACAACAACAACAATTTTCACTGCTTGCCATTTAGTGTACTTTTAATAAATGTTTGTCAATTCACTAAAAGAACGAATGCTTTAAAAACTATAAAAGGTCACAAAAATGTAAGGGGTTTAGCTCACATCCACTGCATGATAACACTGGGTTAAGATTCTCATATGATTCCTTGTGCTTCTTAAAATACAGACCAAATTGCTGTGTTCTCTTAGCTTCCCTTTAATGCTGTATTTGGAGAAGAGCCACAGCAATCCCTCTGGTTCCTTCCTGTCATCTCCTTCAGAAGAGCCAACTCATTTGGGCACTCAGTGGGCTAGTTTGGCAGCTGTCGAGCTCTGGATTATGCATCTTGAGCCCTGGCATCTGCAGCTGTAGTGAGAATCATCTCTAGCATGTGCCCTGGCAGGGCTTCAAGGGCCACAGCTGCCAGGGCAGGGTCACCCATTCCTGGGCTGTCAGAAACTCCTGGTGGCTACTTTCTTTGAGTCAACCTTGATAAAAGGAATTATGTCTTATATTCAGTCTCCTGGTCCATGTCCCATTGAAGCTGCCAGCACTAGAGCTGAAATGGTGCCAGAATCTTCTGCAGGGTCTACAAACCTGCTGCGTGAGGATTTGGTGCTAAGAATCTAATTCAGCACCAGAACAAAAATAACTATTATTAGCTGTGTTATGTTGGTGCTAGTGGTATATAGTCTACAGTTCTCTGGGGGCAGGGTGTTTGTGGGGAGGAGTAAAGGTCTTTCTCAAATCCTTTAGGTATGAAGTACAGCTTCCCTGTTGATTCTACCATTGCGCTGCTCATCTGGAATCTTCACTGAGTCAAGGAGACATTTCAAGGTTTCTAGTTAAATGAGTGGTTGGTCTACACCATATACAATAGCCTCACACTTGGGAGAGGGGGCAGGGTGCCCGATACCATGGGACCTAGGCCCACTTACAGCATAAATCTGAAATCAAAGGCCAGAGCAATATTCACAGGCAGGACAGTTTCCACACTTAGGAAGGAAATACAAAATTGTAGTTGGCAGCCTCCATCACAAGAGTTGTGGCCTCTACAGAAAAGGAGATAAAATCTTCAAAAATTAACCCAGAAAGCCACCAACACAAAGCCTGGTAATACAGTAAGTGTTCATCAATGAGGTATTTATAAAGTCCCATTTTGCCTGTTATCATTAAGAATTATACTGACTCTAGAATGCTATACACAATGTATCATTTCTTCATAAAAGTAATCTATAGTTGTAATTCATGTCTGATTTTTTTTGGATTCCAATTTAAACCAAGCTCCATCATCCTACTTAAAATAGAGTTTGTTTGCAAAGTTGAGAACATCTACTGTGGCCTCTCCTTTATTGATCCAAGGTCAGGGAAGCAAGTAAGATCAGACGAGTACTAACACACTATAGGTATTTATTTCCCAAGAGCACATGACAAAATAAAAAGAACCTTCCAAAAGAAAGGTTCAGAAGTTCAACCTTAAATGCATTGGAGCCAAAAGGTCTATCGAGTGAAACTACATCTCTATCTAGAAGTGACAACACGTTAAATTTTTACTGTTTTATCATTTTGATCCTATAACAGAACAACTGAAATAAATATTAGTGGCAGCTATATATAACTAAATACATATATTAACATATCCATATGTAATTACTTTTTTAAAAATAGTTACATATACTGATATTTTATATGAGTATACATTTATATTCCCAAAAAGGAGCAAGCTTTCCATGCTTCCTTTCCCATACTTCCCACCCTACCTCAAACCAAAATGTAGTATTTGTTAATTGCCAAATTTCAAAAACTTTCAAATTATTAGTGTTCCCTGTGACATCATATTTTTAGTGGGGGTAATGCTAGAATTCTATATGCAGAATATATGAAAAAGAAATCCCTGGATTCAAGTCCCAATTCTACTACAGACAAATATCTCAACCTATCTGAGCCTCAATTTTGCCATCTGTGAGATGAGGATAATAATAATTACCTCACAGGGTGGTGATGAGAATTACGTGAAATCATGTTTATGAAAGTATTTCACATGATCTGAGTGTACAGTGATAAACATTTGGAGTTACTGATAAAACTGTGATTACATTCATCACTGACACCTGAATAGTCATTTTAGGGCAAGAAATAGGCAAAATGTCAAGATGATCTTTCTTGCTTCCCTAGCTTACTCCTTGTCACACCTGGATTTCAGGCCCACTCAGCCCCTCAGCTGGACTCCCTTGATGTGAATGACTTTCCCAGCCATATCAAGGAGGCCTGCTCAAAGTAGTGCCTGACATATAGTCAGCGTGTTAGGGTACATAGTAGGCAATTTAAAGTTTTGAATTAGCTCACAGCTAGTTACTCTGAAACAATGTCTAAATAGAATCTTTCACTGCAGGATTTGTAACTAAGGATTTTTCACTAACATTTTCCTGATGAAGTTTATAAGAGCTGTCATTAAGCAGATGCTTTAAGAAGAAATAATCATTGCTAATTCTCAGCTACATGATAAGATGCTGTCACCATTCTTCCCGTTTCTCACCACACAAAGGCATTGATGAGACATCCCCACATTGGTTTTGCTTTTGTCAGAATGTGTGTTAACTGTTCCACTGGTGTTTGCAAAGCCTGTGGTTAGAGAAACATTGAAGGAAATTCAGGTCACATTGTATAGACTTGTCATGCCTAACTTCCGCAGCCCCCTTTTATGACTCTCTTCTCCCTCAAATAGTACACAAGTCAGCCCATGGCAGACGTTTGCAAGGTCCTTTACAAACTTCACACACAGAAAAAGGAGGGGAAAATACAATAAGGAGAAAAAATTAGACTTATTACCAGGCTCCTTAGGGTTGACTCTGATTACTGTAGACCCTAGTTGGTGGTGGTGGTTGTTAGCTGTCATTGAGTCGGTCCCTCAATTCATGGTGAGCCCACGCACGACAGAGCAAAATGCTGCCTGGTCCTGTGCCATCTCCATGATCAGTTATGGACTGGACCATTGTAATCCATAGGGTTTTCACTGATTGATTTCAGACCTTTCCTCCTAGCCTGTCTTACTCTGGAAGCTCCACTAAAAGCTATTCAGCATCATAACAACATGCAAGCCTCCACTGACACCCAGGTGGGTGGTGGCTGCGCATGAGGTACGCTGGCCAGGAGTCAAACCCGGGTCTTCTGCAAGGAAGGTGAGAATTCTACCACTGAAGCACTACCCTACATAAGTGAAGAGTTCTGTCCTCCAATAAACAAGAGATAGAAAAGAGAAAGAAAGGAAGAAAGAAAAGGACACTCCACATGTGATGATATTACTCACTACGGCAGTGCAGAAGTTGACACTGTCTTTGGAAGATGGATGTGCTGCTCCAAAATAGGTTGTTTATCCCACACATCATGACATATTTATTAATGTGGAATTAAGCTACTTAAATTATACAGTATGCCTTCCAAAATTAATTCCATTTGCACAATTTGCAATATTAAATCAGCACAACTTGGTTTCTCCAATAACCCTGTGGAATCAACATTTTAATTTCTAAATAATATATGAGTAAGTTTTGCAGTTCATCTTGGGCTGGTAACCAGTGAACTCAGCATTCGTGCACTAATGTATCACGCTATTCAATAACTCAAATTTGTTGTGGTAGAGTCAATTCCAACTCATAGCAACCCTACAGGACAGAAAAGATATCAAAATTATGTAAAGTGTTGGAATTTTTATTTCATAGTGCTTCGTGCCTAATTCAGGTTAATCTGGTCATGTAAAATGAGGAAATAGCCACAAATATGGAATTGGTTTTACAAATATCACTTCTTTGTATTTTGTTACAAACTGAGTTGTAAGAATCAGCTTTCCCTTCGGCCATAGATCCAGTCCCATTTTCTCTATTGTCCTTCTCCTCCTCAAACGACCATGGAAATGTTATTAACAGCCTCAGACTGATTCTTCTTTTTTTTTAAAGACCCTAACTTCATCCTTCCATGGAGACTTGAGGACCAAAGAAAAGATTTCAAATCAACTCTACTATGTATTCCTTTATGCAACATACATTGATTGAACATTGACCCTGTGCAGTGCACAGGGTCAGACTCTGCGATTATAAAGAGAAACAAGTGCAGCCTCTGTGCTCCAGGATTTGCTGACACTCTAGAAATTTGAAGAAAGGTGCTAAGCAGATAGGAGATCTTATTAATGCATAGGCAGTTTTTTCTGGTCTGGTTCCTGCCCCACCCACAGGCTCATCCAAGGATAAAGAAATGTTTACACTCCACCTCCCCATGTTGAGCTAAGAAGGGACTCTTGAACTGTAAGAATAGCTCTCATTGAATTAATGCTTCTCATGTGGCAGACACTGCTCAAAGAATTTTGCAGATCTTTACAACAGACATTTGCTTCATTTAATTTTGTCAATTATTCTGTGAGAGGTCATATTATTATCATTTCTAATTCACAGATGAGACAAGCAAAGCTCAGAGAGATAACTCAACATGGCCTGTGCCACCCACTTAATGGAACAATAAGAATGCTAACCTGAATCTGACACCAAAGAACCACTGACCTTAGCAATCAATCCGAGTTTGTTAGCCAAAAAACATCTAGATTTTCTGTTGGGTTGAAACACACCAACAGACGTGCAAATATTCGTCTAACTATGGTTCTGTTTCACAGGTAGAGAGACAACTAAAGTTATAATAATAAAAATAAATAAAGCTAAGTCACAATTATTTGAGTATTGTTCCAGTGAAAAGACTACCAGCCATGATTTAATTGTGATATACTGGGAACTGTCTAAAGTTGAAATCAGAAATATGAGATGGGCACCAAGTAAGCAGTAATATGGGATCTATTTAAATCAGCTTTGCAAAGCATAAGGCTTTTTCAAAGACTGTTCCTGACTTTATCATTAATCAGCTTAGTCCCCTTTTTCCCCTATTGACTGGCCCGTCTACTTCAATAGAATGCTCTGGCTGTTTTCAGAGCTTTCTCACTCAGCCTTTAAATTAGCTAACTGCCCAGCCACAAGGCAGGTACCAATTTATGCCAAACAAATCATGAGGCAGGAGGCGCTACGGAAAGACTGCTTATTTTCCTTCTACTCTCTGGTAAGGAGGGGAGAGTGTGACAAATGCTTGTGGGTTGGTAAACTGTACTAATTTACAAGCCTGCTGTTATCTTTCTAATGTAACACTCCCTGGAGAAGCTTTGAGGAATGATCTAGTTGAAGCTTTCAGCTTCAGTCAATAATCTTGGAAGATTATGAAACATGGGCTCCTATTTAATACAGTAAAACCCTGCTTTTATACCATTTGGGGAACTCCTTGAAGGAATCGTGTTATAAGTGATTTTGAAGTTGAAGTTAAAGAAATCAAAACATGAATTAATCTATTGCTTGCCATGTCTAACAATCAAAATAATATTAATAACCAACATTCGTATAGCTCATTACAGCTCAAGATGTCTGTTAAAATTCCACAAAGGCATCTCAAAATCATCGTCATCATTCTCCTCGTGGCTAACATTTATTGAGGGGTAGACACTCTTCTAAGTGCTTTAAATGTGCTTTACTCATGATCGCCCTTCACCTTCAAACTCTTGGTCCTTATACAGTGTTCCATATCCTAGTGGATGAACCACCACCTATGTGATTATGCAAGTCAGAAATCTAAGAGCCATATAACACCACCCCTCCCCAGCCTTCAGATGTGTTGTTGTTGTTGTTGTTGTTGTTAGGTGCTGTCGAGTTGATTTTCGACTCATAGCGGCCCCATGTGACAGAGTAGAACTGCCCAATAGGGTGTTCTTGGCTGTAATCTTTACAGAAGCAGACTGCCAGGTCTTTCTCCCGTGGAGCAGCTGGGTGGGTTCAAACCGCCAACCTTTTGATTAGCAGCCAAGTGCTTAACCGTTGCACCACCAGGCCTCCTACCTTTCAGATGTAACCCATAGCAAACCCAGTCACTTCACCCTGTAAAGTCTATCTCACATCTACCCACATCTCTTTAGATCCCCCACAACCATCTTAGTAAATCATCTCTCCCCTGAACTGTTACAATAGCTTCCTACTTGACATTTTGGTATCCTCTACCCTCCTCCCTGCCCTCATTTCATTTTCACAGAGTGTCCACTTGAAATACAAACCTGGTCATGTCACACACACATGCTCAAGAAGACACACACACTTAAAGCCCCTCAAGGATCAGACCCTGAAACTGAACGTGGGGCTGCAGGGTATGCAGGGTCTGGCCTCAGCTTCTCAGCTCTATCCTCTCCTTGAGCTTTGCCCTCCAGCCACACCAGTCTTGGTTCAAAAAAAAAAAACCAAGCCCATTGCCGTCAACTCAATTCCAGCTCATAGCAACCCTATAGGACAGAGTAGAACTGCCCCCTAGAATTTCCAAGGAGTGCTTGGTTAGCATACGTAGCTCTTAACCACTACACCACCAGAGTTTCCAGTCTTGGTTCAGATCCTTCAAATACAGTTTACCTTCTGCTGCATTGTTCCCTACCCCTTCCTTACGGAATACTATCACCACCGTACCACTACCATGTCCTCGCCCAGTTAAGGCCAGTTCATCTGTTAGCTCTTAGCTAACCTTTACTGGGTTGGGTAAAATTTTCCTAACTTTAGAGCATAAATCCCCTGCTCCCACTCAAGTCAAATTCCTTTCTTATACACTTTCATATACACTCCTTTGTTATATACTCTCATATACACTCCCGGGTGGAGCAAAGAGTTAAGCGCTCAGCTGCTGACCAAAAGGTTGGCAGTTTGAACCCACCCAGTGTCTCTTCGGGAAAACGACCTCCTGGTGATCTGCCTCCATACAGATTACACCTAGAAAACTCTATGCAGCAGTTCTACTCTATTACATGGGGTCACTATGAGTTGAAACAGACTCCATGGCTCATAACTACACACCCTCATACAGCCATGTTCATTTTCCCTTACTGTCTATCTTCTGGGGAAGAGCAGGAGTTGTGTCTGCCTTTACTCATTAATCTAGCTCCAGTTTCTAGACCAGCAAGTAAGCAACCAAAGGTAGGCACTCATTAAGCAAATAAATGAACAAACTTAAAATTTACACTCACAAGCATCTTTTCCCATTTAATCTTCACAAGTGCCCTATAAAGTAGATATTAATATTAGCTCTATTTTATATATAAGGTGACTGAGACTCAGAAAGTTCATGTACCATGCTTTATGCCTCAGGTCACTGGATGATGGGGTCAGGGCTGAAACTGAGGTCTTTTGAATGTTTGGTCTTTCTAAAGCACTTTGCCACCTTCCAAATAAGAAACCGTATTGTATATTGTCTCCAGTTGGCGGAATGGGCTTTCTTCAATCCAGACAAAGGAGCGGAGGTAAAAATCGTCACAATGATGATTGCACATTAAATTAAGTCAGTGATACCACTAAAAACAAATATATAGTGAAAGCATATATGTTTTAGTGCTTTAATTGGTGGAAAATATTGTCACTGGCTAGATGATAGATTAAACTTCAGTTTACTAACATCCCCTTATTTCATAAAAAAGCATTTCTATTTAAATGATTTCCCATATAATAAGATTAAAATGATAATACATTACAGGTTTTAATATACTTTCCTATACATTTTTAAAAATGTACTAAATGAATTAAAAATCATTGAATCATACTCTAAAACAGGTAAATCTTATGGTATGTAAGTTATACTTCAACACATCTTTTTAAAAATCATTGTAACTTTCTCAGTGAAGTTTGGGGTTCAAGTCAGAAAACACCTCTAAATATGTGAAACATTCAAACACCTTCTACAGAGACTAATTTAGTGGTTCTTAAACTGTGATCCTCAGATTGCATGCATCAGAACTACACTGGATGCTTGTAAAAATGCAGATACTCAGGCCCCTTTCCAGACTTACTGAATCAGAATTGTTGGAGATGAGGTCTCAGGAATCTGCATTTTTAATTTGCATGGGAAGTGGTTCTTATGCACCCCAAAGTTTGGAATCAGTGATCTACATGCAGCAAGACTGCTTTAGAAAGGCAGGAGTCCTTGAGGAGAAGACTTATCACCTGATTAAGGCCTTCTACAAAGGCACCTGCCTGCCCTTTAGAGTTAATCTTCTAGCAAACAATGATATTTCTGACAATTCAGAACAAAACGCCACGTCTTAGACAGTTGTGCAACAGTTACTGAGTATTCAGTGTAAGCAAAACATTAGTGCAAAGTTGAAATGAAATCTCAAAACAGTCACGTGAAAAATCTACCAGGCACCGAAAAGTGCAAGTTTTAGCAAAAAGTATTATATAGATTATATAATAAATATACTTTGTGACGTATGTTCTAGAGTTTGCTAATGTGAAAAATGTAACTTTAAAACTTTTCTTCTTAATATCCCTTCCACCAGGGAATCTCTCAATGAGTGATTTGGGCATCCAATCTGCAATGTTAAGCTCTATTATTTCTTCCTGGACACAAATGCATTTGCTCAGCATTGCTCATACATGATCTTTTTGGCTACTTATGTCACTCTGGGGCAAATTAATAGAAAAACAGTAAGGACCTAGAACTGAAGAGGTGGGGGGAGGGGAGGCATTCAAAAACCTTCAAGAATCAAACAGGTTGTTAGAATTGAAAATAAATCCAGGACATCAGGAAAGTTTTAAGGATGACGCAAGTATTGGAGGTCTGAATGACGCTGTGGATTAGAAGCCTGGAGGGAAGGGCAGAAAGACACAGAATCAGGCCAGCAGGGGGTTACAGGCCCAGCATTCACTGGAAAAGTAAGAAAATGTTGATTCTTCAGGACAGAGAAAAATCAAAAAGTTAAGCCTTTAAAATGACATACAAAAATTAAAAAAAAAAAAAAAAGTTTCGGCTCTTACTATGTGCAAAGTACCAAGGAGCGCTATGCAGCTAACAAGGTACTCAAGCTGAGGAACCCCAGAACCACTGACTTGCCTGTGCTGATACACCTCACTCTCCATTTATTTACTATTAATCTTGAGAATGTACCATGTCTCAGCAATAATTGTTGTTATTGTTAGGTGTTGTCAAGCCGGTTCCAATTCATAGCGACCCTAGGTACTACAGAATGAAACACTGCCCGATCTTACACCATCCTCACAATTGTTGCTATGTTTAAGCCCATTGTGCAGTCACTGTGTCCATCCGTCTCACTAAGAGTCTTGCTCTTTTTCACTGACCCTCTACTTTACCAAGCATGATGTCCTTCTCCAGCGACTGGTGCCTCCTGATAACATGTCCAAAGCACATGAGACGAAGTCCTGCCATCCTCACTTCTAAGGAGCATTCTAGCTGTACTTCTTTCAAGACAGATTTAGTCATCCTTCTGACAGTCTATGGTATATTCAATATTCTTCACCAACACCATAATTCAAAGGCATCAATTCTTCTTTGGTCTTCCTTATTCACCATCCAGCTTTCATATGCATATGAGGCCATTGAAAATACCATGACTTCTGTCAGGTGCACCTTAGTCCTCAAGGTGACATCTTTGCTTTTAAATACTTTAAAGAGGTCTTTTGAAGTAGATTTGCCCAATGGAGTAAGTTGGTTGATTTCTTGACTGCTGCTTCCATAAGCATTGATTATGGATCCAAGTGAAATGAAATCATTGACAGCTTCAAACTTTTCTTCATTTATCATACTGTTGCTTATTGGTCCAGTTGTGAGGATTTTTGTTGTCTTTATGTTAAGGTGTAATCCATACTGAAGGCTGTAGTCTTTGATCTTCATCAATAAGTGCTTCAAGTCTTCTTCACTTTCAGCAAGCAAGGTTGTGTCATCTGCATATCACAGGTTGTTAATGAGTCTTCCTCCAATCCTGATGCCACATTCTTCTTCATGTTGTCCAGCAATGATTGGGAGACATAAAAAGTTGTATCTGAGAGACTGCAGCCTCTAAGATGCTGCAGTACTTGTGTTCCTTGTTCTACATCCTTTCTAAGTAAATTTGATGCTAAGTACGTCTAGTTGAGTCTTGTGAGCTTGACTGACAATCCAGACCTTGAAGCCCACTTTGGTGGCCTCTTAGATAACAGCGAATATAATAAATAAATAAATAAACAAACAAACAAATACAAAAATGAAAGAAGGGGAACCCTCTTTTAAATGCATTCCTTACCAGTTCTCTATCTCAGCCCTGGAAGTAGTAGTTTCTCCTACATTTTCTATTCCTATATTCCTTAGCATTCTCTTCACTTCTTACTAGCCAATTCTACATTACACCAATGCTCTATTATAGTTATTAATTCTTTATATTAAACTTTCATTAAGTTTTACTAATCTATCCCCAGGCGTCTGTCTCCTGGTTGGACCCTGACTGATAGAAAAGATTAACAAAATACTATTTTTTTAAATTCAAAAAGTGCCTGGTATGTAATAAGCACATTTATAAGTGTTTATTAAATTAATCTTTTAACATGAGGGCCATAGAAAAAGGAATAAGTATAGTTTTAAATCCAACCCCATATGAAAATGTCTCCCATGAGCTGGTATCCTTGGGAAAAGAAAAACTATTTGTTTTCCTTTTATTTTATTTACAGTTTTTACCATTAAATATATTTTAGTATGAAGATCTTTTGCCCATCATAGAAGGTAAAGAACAGGAATTTACATTAAGTCAGCAATATTACTAAAAATAAATATATAGTAAAAGCATATATGTTCTATTGTTTTAATTGGTAAAAAATATTAAGTCACTGGCTAAATGATAGATTAAACTTCAGTTTACTAACATTCCCTTATTTAATAAAAAGGCATTTCTATTTAAATGATTTCCCATATAACAAGATCAAAATGTGTAATACATTATACTTTTCAACACACATTCCTCTACAGTTTTAACTTTTTTATATTTACAACAATCCTATAAATTACTTAGGGAAAATATTATCACTGTAATTTCTTAGACAGGGAAACTGAAGCTGGAAGAGTTTACGTGACTGACACATGATCCCACAGCCTTAATTAGTGATAGAAGTGAGGACAGGTCTCTGATCTTCCATTTCTCAGCCAAATGCTTTTCCTTCCACTGTGCTAACTCCCCAACAACAACAATCAAGATTGATCCAACCTCAAATGCTATTTTGAATTAATTTTTTCTCTAAGTGTGAAATATTCCAAGACAGTTTTAGAAGATTCATACATGCCAACTGTATGAGTAGCTCTGATTCCCATCTCCACAACTGATGTGTTCACAACCCTTGGGTAGGACCTTCAATATGTCCCTGATACATTTCTCTTATCTCTGTAATGGACGGTGATAGATCCCAGCTTGCTGTCATGACTGTGGCCTGGGGCCAGCCTCAGAGCCTCTCTAGTTCTCAGTTTCTTTATCTATAAAATGTCAATGACATATTAGATGATCTATAAGTTTTCTTCCTCCTCCAAAATTCTACGATTCTGAAATTACTAAACTACTCCCAATATTAATTTCTTCACCTATAAAATGTAGGGTTGGACTATATGTTACACTAAATTCCTACAAGTGCCCAACTACTTTAATTCTAATATTTGAAAATATGACTCTAGACTTTTGAGATTATTTCAATGTGTGGTTTGGGAGAATGGTTCATCAAAATCACCATGGAATTTTTTTGTGTGGTGAATATATATGCAACAAAACATCTGCCCTTTCAACATTCTTCACATGTACAGTTCAGTGACATTAATTATGTTTATCATGTTGTTCACCCATCACCATTATCTGTGTTTCCATATTTTCCCATCACCCTTAACAGAAGTTCAGTGTCCCCTAAGCAATGAGTACCCCTTTTCCTTTCCCTCCTGCCCACCCCTGGTAACCACTAATAAACTTTGATCTCTATACACTTGCCTACTATAGATATTTCCTGTAAGTGGAATCATACAATAGTTGTCTTTGCATGACTAACATTTCACTTACCAATCCACTCCTAGTTATATATCCAAAAGAATTGAAAGGAGAAGTACAAACAGATACCTGTACACCACTGTTCAACGTAGCATTATTCACAATAGCCAAAAGATGGAAATTAGCCTAAACGTCCACCAACAGATGAATGGATACACCAAATATGGTATATCTGTACAATGGAATATCATTCAGACATAAAGAGAAATGAAGTCTTGATACATACTGCAACATGGATGAACCTTGAAAGCCATGGAAGTTTTTAAGAATAATTCCATTCGCTAGATACATCAATTCAGATCATTTAGATGGGCCCAGAAATCTGCATTTTAAAAAGCCTGGGTGCCTGAGATGCATAGCCAGCTGGGAGAATCACTGCTTCTGGGCACTCAGGTTCATTGTTTTAAAGTCATGTCTTGTATAGCACAACTCCTAAAGGCATCCAGGATCTGATTATTTGCCATCTTATTACTCAATTATAAATTGCAGTTTCTCATTTTTGCATTGTACACATGAAAAGCCTAACTTCAGCTCAGTGGTGAGATCCGATAACCACACTATATTATGAAATTTAGGTATTACAGCTTCTTAGTACTTGAAAGTTCCAGATAACAGAAATCATATCTGTGACAGCTGAAGGATTTTTCAAAGCTCTAAAAGTGAAAACCAAAAACATATGCTGAATATCCCAACTCATAAACAAGTGTCATTAAAGGGTTTAATAATACACTTCCCACTATCACAGAGAGCCCTGGTGGTGAAGTGGTTAAGAGCTCAGGCTGCTAACCAAAAGGTCAGCAGTTTGAATCCACGAGCCTCTCCTTGGAAACCCTATGGGACAGTTCTACTCTGTCCGATAGGGTCCTATAGGGTCGCTATCAGTCAGAATTGACTTGATGGCACACAAAACAAAAACACTATCACAGAGCAGACCTTTCAAGATTAGGATTGCAGAGACCTCATGTATTGTGTTTACTTTCAAACACTGTGTTTTACATAAAGACTTGTATTCGAATGCCGGCTCTATAACTCACAAGTTAGGAGACCACTAGCTAATCACTTAACCTTTGTCATACATATGGAAAATGAAGAGGTCTAACTGGACAAGGTCTACATTAAAATTGTATTATTCTAAAAAAGGTGAGGTTAAGAAAGTAAAATACGTTTAATGTTTATTTTGCTATAAGGATTATAGACAACGCTTTAGCTGGTTCCATTGGTTACACAGACACCGCTATTACCATTTTAGTTAAGAAGCAAGCTCCTTTTAGAAATTTTTGTATTACAGCAGCAGGCAAAACCCTAAGCACTCTAGATAATACTGTGCCCTTCACCAAAAAAAGAGGCTTGTATTTGGAAATAATGATAGCAAATATTACATGCCAGTTACTGTTAAAAATTTTCAAAACAAAGGAACTCATGTAATCATCATAACAGCCAAATAAGGCAGATACTGCCTCTGAATCACAGAGAGGTTGAACAATCTGCCCAAGGTCACACAACTAAGAAATGCCAGGCTGGGATTCAAGCCGAAGCAGCCTTATCCTAAAGTTTGTGCTGTTAACCATCACGATATCCTGAGAGTCTTCCCAGCTCGCTAGACTTGAAAGACTCCCAGTCAGTAATTTTTCTACAAATCATACATTCCAATACCTGACACAGTGCTGCTAAAATCAGGTGCCGATAGGGATTGATACTGTTGAAGGGAAATATTTATATTTACAAAGCAAAAGTGACCACTAAATAAACCCATACTGCCAGAAAATTGAGCTTTTGTCATCTTTTTAAGTCTGTGCACACCCAGGCAGCAAAAAAGCCTTCTCTTGATTTTCCCTCTCTGGGTTCCAGAATCTTGACTCTGACAGTCAGGAACCTTCTGCCAGTGCAAGTATCTGTGCTTAACAATAAACAGATGCAGTATTTTTACCTCACAAATATATGAAAATGACAAAAAGATTTGTTTGGAATATAGGAAGCCACATACTAATAAAAAAATAATGTTAAAAAATTTTTTTTTAATTTTTTTATTGTACTTTCTGTGAAGGTTTACAGAACAAATATTTTCTCATTAAACAGTCAGTACACATATTGTTTTATGACATTGGTTAACAATGCTACGTCATGTCTACACTCTCCCTTCTCAACCTTAGAAGATCCTTTTTTTCCCTTGGTGAAAATATACATAGCCAAAGATATACCATTTCAAAAATTTCTACATGTACAATTCAGTGACATCGATTACATTCTTCCAGTTGTGCTGCTATTCTCACTATCCTTTTCCAAATTATTCCATCACCATTGTCTTCAACTCACTGTCCCCTAGGCTTCCCATCAAACCTTTTGAGTTGCTGTTGTCAATTTGATCTCCCATAGATAATTCTTTTTTTTTTTTTTTTTTTTTGTACTTTAGATGAAGGTTTACAGAACAAAATAGATTCTCATTAAACAGTACACATATTGCCCTATGACAGTGCTTAACAACCTCACAGCATGTCAACACTGTCCTTACTCAGCCTTGGGTTCCCTATCACCAGCTTTTCTATCCCTTCCTGCCTTCTAGTCCTTGTCCCTGTACTGCTGTGCCTCATTAGTCCCATTTTATTTTATGGGGCTGTCCAATCCCTGGCTGAACTGTGAACCTGGGGAGTGACTTCACCACTGAGCTAAAAGGGTGTCCGGGGGCCATACTCTTGGGGGTTCTCCAGTCTGTCAGGCCAGTAAATACGGTCTTTTTGTATGTGTGAGAATTTTGTCCCACATTCTTCTCCAGCTCTGTCCATAACCCTCTGTTGTGATCCCGGTCAGAGCAGTCAGTGGTGGTAGCAGGGCACCATCTAGCTGTACTGGACTCAGTCTGGTGGAGGCCTTGGTAGCTGTGGTCCATTAGTCCTTTGGACTTATCTTTTCCTTATATCCTGTTCTGTTCATTCTCCCTTGCTCCCAAAAGGGTGAGACCAGTGGAGTATCTTAGGTGGCTGCTCACAGGTTTTTAAGACCCCAGACGCTACTCACCAAGGTAGAATGTAGAACACTGTCTTTATAAACTGTGTTATGCCAATTGAGCTAGATGTTCCCCGAGACCATGGTCTCCACAGCGTCCACCCAGCAATTCAGTCCCTCAGGGGATTTGGATGTGTCTATGGAGCGTCCATGACCTTTCCTTGTACAAGTTGTGCTGGCTTCCCCAGTATTGTGTACTGTTTTACCCTTCACCAAAGTTACCACTTATCTATTGTCTATTTAGTATCTACCCCCCACCCTTCACATCCCTTGTAACCAATAAAGATTGTTTCTTTTTGTGTATAAACTTTTTCATGCGTTTTTACAATAGAGGTCTCATACAATATCCATCCTTTTGTGATTGACTTATTTCACTCAGCATAATGTCCTCCAGTTTCATCCATGTTATGAGATGCTTCACAGATTCATCATTGTTCTTTATCCTTATAGTACTCCATTGTGTGTATGTACCACAGTTTGTTCATCCATTCATCTGTTGATGGGCATCTAGGTTGTTTCCATCATTTTGCTATTGTGGACAATGCTGCAATGAACATGGGTGTACATATGTCTATTCGTGTGAGAGCTCTTATTTCTCTAAGGTATATTTCTAGGAGTGGGATTGCTGGATCATATGATATTTCTATTTCTAGCTTTCTAAGGAAGCGCCATATCATTTTCCAAAATGGTTGTATCATTATGTATTCCCACCAGGAGTGCATAAGAGTTCTGATCTCCCCACAGCCTCTCCAACATTTGTTATTTCCAGTGTTTTTGATTCGTGTCAGTAATGCCCGGGTAAGATGGTATCTCACTGTGGTTTTAATTTGCATTTCTCTAATGGCTAGTGATCGAGAGCATTTCCTCATGTGTCTGTTGGCTGCTTGAATGTCTTCTTTGGTGAAGTGTCTGTTCATTTCCTTTGCTGGTATTTTCATTGGATTATTTGTCTTTTTGTCTTAGAGGTGTCGGATTTTCTTGTAGATTATAGAGATTAGACTTTGGTCTGACTTGTAAAGTCCAAAAATGTTTTCCCAGTCTGTAGGTTCTCTTTTTACTCTTTTGGTGAAGTCTTTTGAAGAGCATAGGTGTTTGATTTTTAGAAAATCCCAGTTATCTAGCTTATCTTCTGAAGTTTGTGTGTTGTTGGAAATGGTTTGTATCCTGTTAATGCCGTGTATCAGGGCCTCTAGTGTTGATCCTATATTTTCTTCTATGAACTTTATAGTTTTGGGCTTTGTATTTAGGTCTTTGATCCATTTTGAATTAGTTTTTGTATATGGTGTAAGGTATGTGGTCAGAGAAGATACTTTGTATTATCTCAACGTTTTGGATCTTGTTGAGGATTGCTCTGTGGCCTAAGATGTGGTCTATTCTGGAGAACGTTCCATGTGCGTTGGAAAAGAATGCGTACTTTGCAGCTGTAGGGTGGCATGTTCTATATATGTCTATGAGGTCAAGTTGGCTGATTGTGCCCTTTAGGTCTTCTGTATCCTTGCTGAGTTTCTTCTTAATTGTTCCGTCTTTTACTGAGAGTGGTGTGTTGAAGTCTCCTACTATTACTGTGGAACTGTCAATTTCTCTTTTCAGCACTGTTAGAGTTTGTTTTATGTATTTTGTAGCCCTGTCTTTGGGTGGGTAGATGTTTATTATGGTTATGTCTTCATGATGGATCGTCCTCTTAATCATTATATAGTGTCCTTCTTGGCTTTTTATGGTGGATTTTGTTTTAAAGTCTATTTTATCTGAGATTAGTATTGCCACTCTTGCTGTTTTTTGGTAGTTATTTGCTTTATATATTTTTTTCCAACCTATGATTTTTAATACATTTACGTCTTTGTTTCTAAGATGTGTCTCTTGTAGACAGCATATTGATGCATCCTTTTTTTTCATCCGTTCTGTCACACTCATTCTCTTTATGGGTTCATTGAGGCCATTTACATTCGTGTAATTATTGATAGGAGTGAGTTTATTGCTGCCATTTTGTAGTGCTTTTTTTTGTAGCGTTGACGTTTTCTTTGTTCCTCTTACTCTCCTGCGCTGAATTACTTTTGTTTGTGGATTTTTTTTTATTTCTTTTGTTTTTGTAGGTTTTGTTTTTACTGAGATTTTATGTTTTTCCTCTTTACTTTGATCAGTAGGTTTGTTAACTTTCTTTGTGGTTACCATGAAATTTACCTTTATCTTTCTAAGTTTGAAGCAGTCTATTATTACTTGGTATTGCCTTGCCTTCCTCTCCATTAGAAGGTTTTATACCTACACCAATTATTTCCTTTTTTATTGTTCTGATGTTGTTGCCATTTACAGGTTAACTGCTCTGATTCCCTGTTGTATTTCTTTTGGTTTTGGATTGTCCTTGAGACTTTATTTCCTAGATATTGATATTGTCTGCTGTCTTTGGCTGGTATGATCCTGTGTCCTAGATTCGACCTGTGAGCTGATGTTGTTTGTTCTCAGGTTGAAGGACTCCCTTTAATAATTCTTGTAAATTTGGTTTTTATAAATTCCCTTAATTTCTGTTTATCTGGAAATGTCCTAATTTCACCATCAGATTTGAACAAGAGTTCTGCAGGATATATTATTCTTGGCTGGTAATTTTTTTCTTTCAAGGTTTTATATATGTCATCCCATTGCCTTCTTGCCTGCATGGTTTCTGCCAAATAATCTGAGCTTAGTCTTATTGTTTCTCCTCTGTATGTGACTTTTTGTTTTTCTCAAGCTGCTCTCAGGATTCTTTGTTTGTCTTTGGTTTTGGCGAGCGTGATTATAATATGTCTTGGTGATTTTCTTTTGGGCTCTATACTATATGGGGTTCATTGAGCTTCTTGGATGGCCAGCTTTTCTTCTTTCACAATATTGGGGAAGTTTTCTGTCAGCAGCTCTTCAATGATCCTCCCTGTGTTTTCTCCCCCTGCTCTGGAACACCAATCACTCGCAGAGTTTTGCTTTTGATTGTATCCCACATGATTCTCAGGGTCTCTTCACTTTTCTTCATTCTTTTTTCTGATTTTTCCTCCAGCAGAGTTATATCCAAGTGTGTGTCTTCAATTTCACTGATCCTGTCTTCCACCATTTCAAACCTGCTCCTCAGCCCTTCTATGACACTGTCCATTTCTGAAAACTTGTTGTTTATCTTTTGGATTTCTAATTGTTGTTTCTGTATGATTTCTAGCTGTGAATTTATTTTGGCACTTTGTTCCTGCATTATTTTCCTGAATTCTTCCATTTTTTGTCTGTATTTTCCATGAATTTGTCTATTTTTTCTTCATTTTTGTCTGCTTTTTGCTTCAAGTCTTGGTTAGCTCTGAATATTAGAGATGTGAATTCCATATCAGGTAGACCAGTGCCTTTTCTTCTGCTGGAAGGTCATCTGGTGTTTTATTTGGAACACCTACTGAAACCATTCTCTCCTGTTTTTGTTAATGTTTTGATATTGTCTGCTGTCGTTGGGTCATTCAGTAGTTATTTTTCTCATTTATTGATTGTAGATTTGTTTGTTTCATCCTGCTTTTTTGTTTTATTTGGCTATTTCTGAGCAGGTGGGCTGTGTATTCTTTGTTGTTTGCTCATCTGTTGGCACGATATTTTTTGCCTCCTTCTCCAATTGGAAGGGTCAGTCAGTCAGATATGGTACCGCATGGTTGGTCTAGCTAAAGAGGAGTTGTTGGGATAGGTTGTTTGTGGCACTTACTATGGCCACCACGGCAGGCTGGTAATCGGTGCAGGGCAGGTTCTGGTAGGCCATGCCTGGACTGCTTTGTGGTGTGATGTTCAATGCATGGTGCAGGCAGGCAGGATGGAGGGGGGAGATTGTGATGTGTGGGGCTAAGATGGGTATGGGAGAGAGGAGAGAGGAACAGGAGCCAAAAACATACAAGCAAACAAAAAAGAGTGCTGGGGAGCTTGCCATTGGAGTAGAGAGATGAGAGACTATGAAATGCAGAAAAACATACAGGAGAAGAAGAAAAAAAAGAAAGGAAAAGAAAAAATTAATAAATAAAAATTAGAAAGAAAAAAGAAAAGCTTCTAAGAATCCCAACAGTGTGGCTGTGAGGTCTGAGGAAGTTGATCCCAGGCCGTGAAGTACAGCCTGGCTAAAAGGGGTAGCAGTGTCACTTAGCACCAGGTATTCAGGGGACAGGAAGAGAAGGAAACTATAGAGAGACGAGAAACTGAGTAATGAAGAAAGATAAAAAGAGGGAAAAGAAAACAAAACAAATTTTAAAAATAAAAAGAAACCCCCCCCAAAAAAAACAGAAAAAAAAAAGAAATGCCCTCAGGGAGCCCTCTGCACTTCTGCGCAGACGGAGGGGGTAGGTCCCAAGCCGTGCAGTACTGCCCAGCTAGAACAGGCTCCCAATTTGAGAAAAGAAAAAGAAAACAATTCAAAACAGACAAACAAAAAAGCCATGGAATCCCACCAGCTTGGCAGCACAGGCCGGGAAGCAGTCTCACATTCAAGCAGCATTTCACGGCCTTTCAGGAAGAAGAAAGATGGTGCACGGAGCCAGATATTTGACAGAAAGGATGGGGAGGTGGTGAGAGGTAAGGAAGAAATCTAAAGAAGCAAAACAAGGAACACCAGCAGCCAACAAATGACACTTAGGGAGCCGGCCAGTGCAGGCGGGTGGAATCCAAGTGACAATGGAGTGAAGTTGGTGCTTCCTGGCCAAGAGACTATGGTCGCAGGAAGCAGAGGAGGCCGAGTAGGGGTGAAGAATGGTGGGGGTTGGAAAAGTGTCTATCACTGGTTACCGGTTGTTTTATCTCCTGCTGGAAGCTCCTTGAAGCTGCTTTCTCATACCCCCTGTTCACTGGTCTCTGATAAGAGTCCAAGATGGTGCATCTGTGCTGTGTTAGCTGATAGGGGACCTCTGCATGTATCTCTCCTTGCTCTCTGTTCTCTGTCAGTTTCTTATTCCATTTGGTGCTTGGCTGAGGTCTTTATCTCTTCTTTTGATGCCTAGGGTTTCAGGATTGCTGTTTTCTCTGTTTGGCTTAGTTTTTTGGATCTTTGCTGTGGAGGGACGGCGTGGTGCTTCAGCTTATTACACCATGTTGCCTGGAAGTCCTTAAAAAATTTATTGACCTTATTTTAGTTCATTCAATCCATAAAAACAAACTATAAATTATACAGAGAGAATTTTCAGATGTCCATCTGTGGTTTTTTCTCGTTAGGGAAGCAGTGATCACTTTTAAGTAATGTGGCTTCGTCGAGTCCTTCCCTCTCCTGTGAAGTCTATGGTGGTATAGGAAGCCAGCGTTAGGCCAGCTGCACAGGTCCATACTCTGAAGTGTGCAACTAGGGCCCAGAAAGCAATTGACCCAAAATAGACTTTAAGGGCTCGTTGGGTTTTTTTCCCCAGCCAACTGTATAGGAAGTACAGCTTTTGTTGCTTCAACCTAGTCGATTTTCCTCCTGGCATGCTTACTGACCAAAGAACTCAAGTGCATCTCCATGTGGAACCAGGGAGGCCCTGAAGAACTGCTGTGACCATCTGCTCACTTGAACCGTTATCTTGTGCATTATTTACACTGCTTGTTTGATAGCTCAGTGGTTAACCAAACCGCAAATAACTTAAATTAAATGCAAGTCTCATTCTTGCTAATCTTCAAACTCAGACTGGCCTTTGTGGGCTAGCATAGCTCAGCTGGGATCCCTGCTAGCTGCATCAAGGTCCTTATTACCAAGTCTTGGTCTTTGCCTGGATGCTTGATGATAGTACCATCGTGAAGACTAGCTGTTTGCTGTGAACCTGAACCTTGGCGGGGGTGGTGTAAGGCTACCACAGCTGGGGGTCTTTTGAGCATGCTGTCTGAGATGTCTCAGCTGGAAGGAGCATTCTAATTCTCAGACAACTTGCTCTCTTTTGTAGTGGGGGAGGGAAGGGGGTTTTAAATCCCCTTTGGTAAGAATAGTCTCTTCCTGCTTGGTGTAGAAACAGAAAAAGAATCTTCCACTGGCACAGCTTAAAGATATTTCCTGTCTAACACCATTAACCATCAGCCAGGTGCCTGTAGTGGGGAGTTCCCACTAGCATTACTGCTTCATTTCATCTTGCCTGATATGAGGTGTACACTGTATAGAATCCATTTCCTTAGTGCTAAATATTCCAAATCCAAGCTGCTGGAATGTCAACTGCCAAGTAGGTTACACTCACATGTTACATAAAATATATACCACTTATTTGATAAGAGCTAAAACCCAAATTTTCAATGAAGCCACTCATGTCCATACATTATCTACCTACCTGTAGCCTGGAGTCTTATTTGTCCATACCAACACTTTTGACTGATTTCATATGTTTTCTTTTGCTGGATCCAACTCTTATCCCTCTAACTAAGCTCTGAGAATAACTTGGAACAAGCGTCGAATTTGATATCTCTCTCAAATGCCTTGCACATAACAACCCCTCAAAATAATGTGTTCATTGATTGATAGCTTACTGAAATCTGTAACACATAATTATCAGTGTCTATAAAGGCATAAGCCCATCCTTCTATAATTTCCCAGTTGAACTGAAAAAGAGATGTTCTAATAAGAACAAGCAAAATGAGAGACTATTTTCAATTTCAACAGAAATTTCAAAAAAAGATAACCAATCTCATCCTTAAATTCCTTTTGGTTTGCAAATGTTATTAACCTTACCAAGGCTGTGGCTATATGATGGGCAGAAACATTTTTGAAAGTGGGGGAAAAAAACAGAGGATTGATAAATCAATGGTCATTAGGTTATTCTGAATATCTACAGCCTTGAAAAAATCCATCAACTCCATCTTTTCTCAGTAAAATTAAAGCCTTCAGCTAGTATGACCAATTTTCTCTTCTAATTTGGCTCTTCTGCTTGATACCAAATAAGTTAGTGGTAGAAACTAGTTGACAAGTATTAATGAAAGCTAAATGATCAGCAAACCCCAGGGATAGTGCTTTGAAAATGAAGCTGATAACCATGTAAATAAGATATTTGCAATAATAATAACTTGCATATGTACAGCACTTCATAGTTTAAAAAGCATTTTCACATATATTAGCTCATTTGACATAATATTCTCATAAAATAAGCAGAGTAGGGATGATTATCTCAGACTTATGGAAGAGGAAACCTCAGCTGTAATACTACTGCCATAAGGAAACAGTTAAATCTTCTGTTGTTTACATATCTCTGTTGTACTTATTTTATGAGAGACATTGGTCACTATATAGATGTAGCTGAGCAATGGAGGAGGGAACTACTTGGATCTTGTGTGGCTTTCAGACACTGTTCTAGGACAAACGTTTTCAAATTTCAGCATGCATCACAATCACCTGGAGGGCTTGAGGTTGCTGAGCCCCACTGCAGAGTTTCTGATTCAGTAGGTCTGGAGCAGGACCTGAGAAGTTGAATTTCTAGCAAGTTCCCAGGTGATGCTAATGATGCTAATCTTGAACAATATTTTGAGGACCATCTGTGATATACTCAAAAGAGTCCATGGGTGGTGCAAACTATAAAACACTTGGCTGCTAACCAAAAGGTTGGAGATTTGAGTCAACTTAGAATCTCCTCAGAAGAAAGGCCAGGCAATCTAATTTCAAAAAATTAGTCCTTGAGGAGAGTCCGGCAAGATGGCGCTCTAGGCAGAAGCACCACACCGTCCCTTCACAGCAAAGATCTGAAAAACTAAGCCAAACAGAGAATCAACAATCCTGAAACCCTAGAACATCAAATGAAGAGATAAAGAACTCAGCGGAGCACCAAATGGAGTGAGAATACTGAAAGAGAACGGAGAGCGAGGAGAGATTCATGCAGAGGTCCCCTACCAGCTAACGCAGCACGGATCCACCATCTTGGACTCCTATCGGAGACCAGCAAACGGGGGTAAGAGAGCGGCCTCACGGTGCGACCAGTGGGAGACAAAACAGCCAGAAATTTGCAGTGTGCGCTTTCCCACCCCCCACCCCTCTTCGCCCCAGCTCGGGCTCCTCTGCTTCCCTTGGCCGCAGTCTCTTGGCCGGGGGGCGCCAGCTGCTTGGATTCCCCACGCCTGGGCGGGCAGCTCTCTGGGTGCCATTTGTTGGCTGCTAGTGTTGCTTTTTTTTTTCTGCTTCTTTTGATTTCTCGCTTGCCTCTCACCGCCTCCCCCTCCTTTTGCTCTGGTGCCTGGCTACAAGCGCCGTCTTTGCCCTTTCCTGCGGGGCTATGGGGCTCCATGCAGGTGTGCGGCTGCTTCTAGGTCTGGGCTGCCTCGCTGGTGGGATCCCGGGGCTTTTGATCGTTTGTTCATTTTGAATTGTTTGTCTGTTTTATTTTCCTTTTCTTGAGTTGGGAGCCCTTTCTGGCCAGGCGGAGCTGCATGCCAGGGAGTCTCCCCTATAGCTTCCATAGACGTTCAGAGGGATCCCTAAACGCATTTCTTTTTTTGTTGGTTTTTTTTTTTCTATTTTTCTAGGGGGCCTTTCTTGTTCCTTTTTTTTTGTTTGTTTTTGTTTTGTTTTCTTTTTCCTCTTTTTCCCTTTTGTCTTTCTTCATTGCTCAATTTCTCGTCTCTCTATGTCTTCCTTCTCTTTCTGATCCCTGAATACCAGGCATTGTATGCCTCTGTGCCTTCTGGCCAGGCTGTGCTGTGAAACCTGAGAGCGACTTCCCCAGACCTCATAGCTGCATCAGTGGGATCCCTGGGAACTTTGCGGTTCTTTAACCTTTCTGATTTCTATTTGTTCATTCTTTTCTTTTCTTTCTCTTCCCCCTTCTGTTTTTCTCCATTCCATAGTCTCTCATCTCTCCATTCCAACAGCAAGCTCCTCTAGCATTCCTTTTTGTTTGTATGTTTTTTGGCTCCTGTTCCTCTCTCCTCTCTCCCATATCCAGCTCAGCTTCACACATAACCATCTCCCCGCTGCATCCTGCTGACCTGCACCATGCACTTGACATCACACCACCAAGCTGTGCAGGCACAGCCTATTGGAACCTGCCCAGCACTGATTACCAACTGCCCTGGTGGCTGCAGTGAGTACCACAAACAACCTATCCCAGTGGCTCCTCTTCAGCTGGACCTGCCCTGATGTACCACATATGAGTGACTGAACCGGCCAGTTGGAGAAGGAGGCAAAAATTATTGAGCACACAGACGAGCGAACAACAACAGGCACACAGTCCGTCTGCTCAGACATACTCAAATTTTTTTTTTTTTAAAAGGGATGAAACAAAAAAGCCTACAGTCAATAAACGAGAGAAATATCTATGGAATGCCCCCAAAAAAGCAAACATTATCAAAACATTTACAAAAACAGGACAGGATGGCTCCAATAGATGTCCAAATTAAAACACCAGATAACTCTCCTGTGGAAGAAAATGCACTACAAGTACCTGATAGGGAATTCAAATCACTAATACTCAGAATTTTCCAAGAACGGAGGCAAAAAGCTGACAAACATGAGGAAAAAATAGACAAATTTATGGAAAATACAGACAAAAAATTGGAAGAATTCAGGAAGATGATGCAGGAACAAAATGCCAAAATAAATTCACAACTAGAAATTATACAAAAACAACAATTAGAAATCCAAAAGATAAACAACAAGATTTCAGAAATGGATGATGTCATAGAAGGGCTGAGAAGCAGATTTGAAACCGTGGAAGACAGGATCAGTGGAACTGAAGACAAACACTTGGATACAACTCTGTTTCAGGAAAACTCAGAAAAAAGAACAAAAAAAATGAAGAGACCCTGAGAGTTATGTGGGACACAATTAAAAGCAAAAATTTTTGAGTGATTGGCATTCCAGAACAGGGGGAGAAAACAGAAAACACAGAGAGGATCATTGAGGAACTGCTGACAGAAAACTTTCCCAATATCATGAAAGATGAAAAGCTGGCCATCCAAGAAGCTCAAAGAACCCCATATAGAAGAGACCCCAAAAGAAAATCACCAAGACATATTATAATCACACTCACCAAAACCAAAGACAAACAAAGAATCCTGAAAGCAGCTCGTGAAAAACAAGAAGTCACATACAGAGGAGAAACAATAAGACTAAGTTCAGATTATTCAGCACAAACCATGCAGGCAAGAAGGCAGTGGGATGACATATATAAAATCTTGAAAGAAAAAAATTGTCAGCCAAGAATAATATATCCTGCAAAACTCTCGTTCAAATTTGATGGTGAAATTAGGTCATTTCCAGATAAACAGAAACTAAGGGAATATGTAAAAGTCAAACCAAACTTACAAGAATTATTAAAGGGAGTTCTTCGATCTGAGGAAAAACACCTTCAGCCCTCAGGCAGGACCTAGGATGCAGGATCGTACGAGCCAGATACCAATCTAGGAAATGAACTCTCGAGGACTATCCAAAACCAAAATAAATACAACAAGGAATCAGAGCAGTCAATCGATGAATGACAACAACATCAAAACAATGAAAGACGGAATAAACGGCATAGGTATAGAACCTTCTAATGGACAGGAAGGCAAGGCGATACCAAGTAAGGGTAGACTGCTTCAAACATAGAAAGATAAGGGTAAAATTTATGGTAACCACAAAGAAAGTTAACAAACACACTCATAAAAAAAAGGAGGAAAAACATAAAGTCTCAGCAAAAACAAAGCCTACAAAAACACAAGAAATGGAAAAAAAAAATCCACAAACAAAAGTAACTCAGCACAGGAGAGTAAGAAGAACAAAGAAAACATCCGCACCATAAAAAAAAGCAGTACAAAAGGACAGCAACAAACTTACATCTATCAATAATTACACTGAATGGGAACAGACTCAATGCTCCCATAAAGAGATGGAGACTGATGAAATTTATAAGAAAACAGGATCCATCAATATGCTGTCTACAAGAGACACACTTTAGAAACAAACGTGAATTTAGGAAAAGTCAAAAGTTGGAAAAAAATATATCAAGCTAACAACTACCAAAAAAGAGGAGGAGTGGCAATTCTAATCTCAGATAAAATAGACTTTAAAACAAAATCCACCATAAAAGACAAAGAAGGACACTATATAATGATTAAGGGGAAGATCCATCATGAAGACATAACCATAATAAACATCTACGCACCTAATGACAGGGCTCCAAAATACATAAAACAAACTCTAACAGCACTGAAAATAGAAATTGACAGTTCCACAATAATAATAGGAGACTTCAACACACCACCTCAGTAAAGGACAGAACAACTAAAAAGAAACTCAGCAAAGGTACAGAAGACCTAAAGGGCACAATCAGCCAACTGGACCTCAGAGACATATATAGAACAATCCATCCAACTGCTGCAAAGTACACATTCTTTTCCAATGCACATGGAACGTTCTCCAGAATAGACCACATCTTAGGCCACAGAGCAATCCTCAACAAGATCCAAAACTCTGAGATAGTTCACAGTATCTTCTCTGACCACAATGCCATCAAGGTAGAAATTAACACTAGAAAGAGCAAGGAAAAAAAACCAACTACATGGAAACTGAATAATACCCTGCTTACACATCAGTGGGTAATAGAATAAATCAGAGATGGAATCAAAAAATTCCTAGAATCAAATGAGAATGAAAACACATCATACCAAAAGCTTTGGGACACAGCAAAGGCAGTCCTCAGAGGACAATTTATAGCAATAGATGCACATATCAGAAAAGAAGAAAGGGACAAAATCAAAACATTAACTACAGAACTCAAACAAATAGAAAGAGAACAGCAAAAAATGCCTACAATCACCGGAAGAAAGGAAATGGTAAAGATCAGAGCAGAAATAAATGAAATAGAGAATAGAAAAACAATAGAAAGAATCAACAAAACCAAAAGTTAGTTCTTTGAAAGAATCAACAAAATCGACAAACCACTGGCCAGACTGACAAAAGAAAAACAGGAGAGGACACAAATAACCCAAATAAGAAATGAAATGGAGGACATTACAACAGACCCAACTGAAATAAAAAGGATTATAACAGGATATTATGAAAAGCTATACTCCAACAAATTTGAAAACCTAGAGGAAATGGATAAATTTCTAGAAACACACTACCTACTCAAACTACAACAAAGTGATGTTGAAAATCTGAACAGACCTATAACAAGAGAAAAGATTGAAAAGGTAATAAAAAAAACTCCCAACCAAAAAAAGCCCTGGCCCAGATGGCTTCACTGGAGAATTCTACAAAACATTTACAGAAGAGCTTGTACCAGTTCTACTCAAGCTATTTCAGAGCATAGAAGAGGAAGCAACACTTCCAAATTCATTCTATGAAGCCAGCATAATGCTGATACCAAAACCAGGCAAGGACATCACAAAAAAAGAAAATTACAGACCAATATCTCTCATGAATATAGATGCAAAAATTCTGAACAAAATTCTAGCCAATAGAATTCAGCATCATATCAAAAAAAATAATACACCACGACCAAGTAGGATTTATACCAGGTATGCAAGGATGGTTCAACATTAGAAAATCCATCAACGTAATCCACCACATAAATAAAAGGAAAGAAAAGAATCACATGATCATCTCAATTGATGCAGAAAAGACATTTGACAAAGTCCAACACCCATTCCTGATAAAAGCTCTCAATAAAATAGGTATAGAAGGGAAATTTCTCAACATAATAACGGGCATCTATGCAAAACCAATGGCCAACATCATTCTTAATGGAGAGAGGATGAAAACATTCCCCTTGAAAACAGGAACAAGACAAGGATGCCCTTTATCACCACTCCTATTTAACATTGTGCTGGAAGTTCTAGCTAGAGCAATAAGGCAAGAAAAAGAAATAAAGGGCATCCAAATTGGTAATGAAGAAGTTAAACTGTCCCTGTTTGCAGATGATATGATACTATACATAGAAAACCCTAAAGACTCCATGGGAAATCTACTGGAACTAATAGAAAGATTCAGCAGAGTAGCAGGATACAAGATAAACATTCAAAAATCAGTTGGATCCCTATACACCAGTAAGGAGAACGATGAAAAGGAAATCAATACCATTTTCAATAGCCCCTAAAAAGATAAAATACTTAGGAATAAATCTGACCAGGGATGTAAAAGACCTATAAAAAGAAAACTATAAAACACTACTGCATGAAACCCAAAGGGATCTACATAAATGGGAAAACATACCATGCTCATGGATAGGCAGACTCAACATTGTGAAAATGGCAATTCTACCCAAAGCAATTTACAAATACAATGCAATCCGGATCCAAATACCAGCAACATTCTTCAAAGAGATGGAAAAACTAATTATTAACTGTATATGGAAAGGGAAGAAGCCCCGAATAAGTAAAGCACTACTGAAGAAGAAGAATAAAGTTGGAGGACTCACACTACCTGACTTGAGAACCTACTATACAGCTACAGTACTCAAAACAGCCTGGTACTGGTACAACAACAGATACATTGACCAATGGAAGAGAATTGAGAACCCAGATGTAAATCCATCCACCTACGGTCACCTGATCTTTGACAAGGGCCCAAAGTCCATCAAATGGGGAAAAGACAGTCTTTTTAACAAATGGTGCTGGCATAACTGGATATCCATTTGCAGAAAAATGAAACAGGACCCATACCTCACACCGTATACAAAAACTACTTCAAAATGGATCAAAGACCTGAATAGAAAGCCTAAAACTATAAAGTTCATAGAAGAAAAAATAGGGCCAACGCTTCAGGCCTTAATACATGGCATTAACAGGATACAAACCACAACCATCAATGCACAAAACCCAACAGATAAGCTAGATAACTGGGATCTTCTAAAAATCAAACACCTATGCTCTTCAAAAGACTTCACCAAAAGAGTCAAAAGAGAACCTACAGACTGGGAAAAAATTTTTGGACAGTACAAGTCAGACAAAGGTCTAATCTCCATCATCTACAAGAAAATCCAACACCTCTACAACAAAAAGACAAATAATCCTACTAAAAAATGGGCAAAGGAAAAGAACAGACACTTTACCAAAGAAGACATTCAAATGGCCAACAGACACATGAGGAAATGCTCGTGATCACTAGCCATTAGAGAAATGCAAATTAAAACCACAATGAGATACCATCTCACCCCAGCATTACTGGCACGAATCAAGAACACTGGAAATAACAAATGTTGGAGGGGCTGCGGGGAGATTGGAACTCTTATACACCGCTGGTGGGAATGCAAAATGATATAACCATTTTGGAAAATGATATGGCGTTTCCTCAGAAAGCTAGAAATAGACAGACCATTCAATCCAGCAATCCCACTCCTAGGAATATATCCTACAGAAATAAGAGTCGTCACTCCAATAGACATATGCACACCTATGTTCGTGGCAGCATTGTTCACAATAGCAAAACGATGGAAACAACCTCGATGTCCATCAACAGATGAATGGATAAACAAACTATGGTACATACACACAATGGAGTACTATACAACGAGAAAGAACAACAATGAATCTGTGAACCATTTCATAACATGGATGAAACTGGAGGACATTTTGCTGAGTGAAATAAGTCAATCACAAAAGGACAAATATTGTATGAGACCTCTATTGTAAAAACCCATGAAAAAGTTCACACGCAAAATGTAACAATCTTTGTTGGTTACTAGGGATGGGAGGGGTGGGGGGGGAATACTAAATAGGCAATAGATAAGTGGTATCTTGGGTGAAAGGTGAGACAGTACACAATACAGGGGAAACTAACACAACCTGTACAAGGAAAGGTCATGGAAGCCCCACAGACACATCCAAACTCCCCGAGGGACTGAGTTGCTGGGCGGAGGGCTCTGGGGACCATGGTCTCGGGGAACATCTAGCTCAATTGGCATGACACAGCTTATAGAGACAATGCTCTACATTCTACCTTGGTGAGTAGTGTCTGGGGTCTTAAAAGCCTGTGAGCGGCCATCTAAGATACTCCACTGCTCTCATCCCTTCGGGAGCAAGGGAGAATGAAGAAAACAGGAGACAAGGAAAAGATTAGTCCGAAGGACTAATTGTCCACAGCTACCAAGACCTCCACCGGACTGAGTCCAGTACAGCTAGATGGTGCCCGGCTACCACCACCGACTGCTCTGACCAGGATCACAATAGAGGATTCTGGACAGAGCTGGAGAATGATGTAAAGCATAATTCTAACTCACAAAAAAAAAAAAAAAAAAGACCAGATTTACTGGCCTAAAGGAGGCTGGAGAAACCTCGAGAGTATGGCCTGCAGACACCGTTTTAGCTCAGTGGTGAAGTTACCTCCGAGGTTCACTGTTCAGCCTGGGCGTGGACAGCCCGGAAAAGCCAAATGAGACTAACGAGGTACAGGAGTCCAGTGACAAGGGCCAGAAGGCAGAAGGGGAGAAGGAAGCTGATGATAGGGAACACAAGGTTGAGTAAGGATATTGTTGATGTGTTGTGAGATTGTTAACCATTGTCACAGGGCAACATGTGTAGTAACTGTTAAATGAGAAACTATTTTGTTCTGTAAGCCTTCATCTTAGGTGAGAATAACAGCACAATTGGAAGAGCGTAGTCAATGTCACTGAACAGTGTATGTAGAAATTTTTGAAACGGTGTATCTTTGGCTATGTGTATTTTCACCTAAAAAAGAAAAAAAAAAAGGTGGAGAATTTAGAGGGTTAAAATGTTGTGGGGTTGTTAACCAATGTCATAAAAAAACATGTGTACTACTGTTTCTTGAGAAACTATTTGTTCTGTAAGCCTTCACCTGAAGTACAATAAAACATTTAAAAAAAAAAAAAAGCAGGAAGAATAGTAGAATATAACATATGATTACAACAATGTAAAACAAATAAAACTTCATAAAGAAAAAAAATTAGTCCTTGAAAACTCTCTGGAGCATAGTTCTGCTCTGACATGCATGGTGTTGCCATGAGTTGCAGCTGACTCCACAGCTACTAGTTTATGAAATACTTCCACTGACCATTTAAAATGTATTCAGTGGCACAAATGAAAATTGGAGCAGGCACCATGTTTCTTCAGCTCATTGTTAGTTTATTTTAAATTGCAAATATAAACACTTTAAATTACAAACATAATATCCATTCATAAATTAACATGTCCAATTTATAATAATAATCACAACTCTGAACTTGATTTAATGTTAACACTTCTCCCCTCTTCCTCTTCAGTCTTCTCAGCTGGAAGATGGTGGTGGGAAATATGGCTGGCTTCTGGATATCTCTGTCCTGTGCCCTCTCCCCACAACAGCTCCCTTTAGTTGAGGGAGGGGCTCTTTGGAGGAGGAAAGAGAAATAAAGGGTGAAGAAATACCTTACAGGAACTGGTACCATTGTAATGGCCTTCACACATTCTCAGTCTAATAGGCTTCTGAAGCTGATTCTCCATTGGATGCTTTAGTTGGTTAGCTGGAGAAGCCAAATACTGCTATTCATCTGGTATGTTTCCATTCCAAATAGTTGCCACATACCACTTCCTCAGCCACTAGAATCTAGTGTTCATCCTCTAGGTTCTTACAGTAGGGTCACTCTGTTTCTCCAGGAGGTTCCAGTGGAGAGACCCATGACTGTCCCACACCAGCCCTTTCTCTTGTGGTTCCCTAGAGACACTACCACAAACATTGCCCCAACAAATTCTAGGAATACAGACCAATTCCCTGCAACCACTTCTGTGCTACTGTCACAGGCTTTCATTAGAGTTCTCATGCACGTGTAACCCTTAGTCCTCTTGGTCTTTTCCCAAAGGCAAGAAGCACTTGCAGGTTCTCCAAATTATCTTGTGTAAATTTTCTTCATGAAGCTGTAGGCAAAGAGATAACACCCACCCACTACCTTGCAGAAAGGGAGTGCAGACCCACAAAACAGTACACTTCTCTCCAAATATATGTATTCACAAATCTTTATTCTTTTTCCTTCTCCCTAGACTGTTTCATGTTTTCAGAATGTGTGAGAGGTTAGAAGAATGCGAGCTGTTCTTGAACATAACCTCTTTGAATTCAACCTATGAAAAAACTGCTTTGGAATTTCTCATTCATGGTATCATGGTGTTTTGTCAAAACTTCCATTTTGACATTGTTTCTAAACCTCAGAACAAGCTATACTATCCCTGTTTTACATATGAGGAAATAAAGGTGTGAACTTAACCAAGCAGACAGCTTTAGTAGGGATACAGTTAGAATGTGATTCTGGGATTCAAACCCAGGTAGCTCTGATTCCACCACTACAAAGTACTACTATCTGACAAAAAAATCTGGACCACTGAATTAGTTGTATTTCATATGTGGACTCATCCATAAAATCATGTATGCTTAAAACTAACAGCAATTCAGTGATGTAGACTCAGGATAATTCTGTCAACTTGATATAACCAGTTGTTTCACACTTTACAAAGACAAACCATTCAGATGATTGACTGCATTTTGATTGCATTTTCAAGGTACTTGGAGGCAAAATATACTCATAAACTAAATCAGTTGCCATCAAGGAAACTCCAACTCATGGTGACCCCATGTGTTTCAGAGTAGAACTACACTCCATGGCGTTTTCAATGGCTGTGATCTTTCAGAAACAGATTACCAGGGCTTTCTTACAAGATGCGTCTGGGTGGATTCAAACAGCCAACATTCAGTTAATACCCAAGCACTTCAATGTTTGCACCACCTACAGACTCCAAATATATTCATAATAACAGTTAAAATTAAAAAATAATACAGTAACCATTTGTCCATAACCTTTAGTATGTGATCTTCACTCTACACACATTACATCATTAAATAACTATGAGGAAGGTATTATTAGCCCTATTTTACAAATCTAGAAACTAAGATTCATAAATGTTAAACAAAGTTGGACAACTAATACGTTTACATCAGTGTTTTCTCAGGAGTAAAACAGGCGCGCGCACACACACACAAAACACCTCAAGGGTTGACATGAAGAGAGGATAATTAAATATTATATGCAAAAGTGCTCATGAGGAACCTGTACTTACACCAAGAGGTAGGTGTTAGAACAGAACAAGGGGATACTGTGTAGCTGTGTAGTTTAAAGTCAAGAAAAGTGTATGTCAGGGTTGTATCCTTTCACCATACTTATTCAACCTGTATTCTGAGCAAATAATCCGAGAAGCTGGACTATATGAAGAAGAACGTGGCATCAGGATTGAAGGAAAACTCAGTAGCAACCTGCAATATGCAGATGACACAACCTTGCTTGCTGAAAGTGAAGAGGACTTGAAGTATTTACTGAGGAAGATTAAAGACTACAGCCTTCAGTATGGATTACACCTCAATATGAAGAAAACAAAAATCCTCACAACTGGACCAATAAGCAGCATCATGATTAATGGAGAAAAGACTGAAGTTGTAAAGGACTTCATTTTACTTGGATCCACAATCAATGCCCATGGAAGCAGCAGTCAAGAAATCAAACAACTTATTGCATTGGGCAAATCTGCTGCAAAAGACCTCTTTAAAGTATTAAAAAGGAAAGATGTCACTTTGAGGACTACGGTGGGCCTGATCCAAGCCACAGTGTTTTCAATGGCCTCATACGCACGTGAAAGCTGGACAGTGAATAGGAAGACCACGAAGAAGAATTGATGCCTTTGATTTATGGTGTTGGTGAAAAATATTGAATATATCAGAGTGCCAAAAGAACAAACACATCTGTCTTGGAATAAGTGCAGCTAGAATGCTCATTAGAAGCAAGGATGATGAGACTTCGTCTCACGTACTTTGGACAAGTTATCAGGAGAAACCAGTCCCTGGAGAAGTACATCATGCTTGGTAAAGTAGAGGGTCAGTGAAAAAGAGGAAGACCCTCAATGAGATGGATTGACATAGTGGCTGCAACAATGGGCTCAAGCATAACAATGACTGTGAGGATGGCACAGGACAGGGCAGTTCTGTTGTACGTAGGGTCACTAGGAGTTGGAAATGACTTGAGGGCACCTAACAACAACAACATGTAAGAGTCTTTATCACAGGGTTTAACACATTCCAGGTATTCAGCCAATGTTACCTCCTGCTCCTCTTTGCAGAAATGAATATTTGTCTAAAGAAATTATGTTTACATGCCTGAAAACGTTAGTCTCCTGTGATAATTCCAGAAAGGAATGACAAAACAAAGTATTGCAATAAGCCCTTCCTTGTAAGCCTGCCAACCACTCGGTTCTCAGTAAGGGCCTCCAATATCTGAGACAGTGAAAGATACAGGATGTGTAGTATGGCCCTTCCTAATAGAAAAATAGTCTTAAAAATCAACTAACTGCTTCTTAAACTTCTACTCATTTTACTTTTGGATTCTCATGTATGAGCAAACAAAAATAGGAAAGAATGTTCCAGGCTGTGAGCCTCATCCAGCAGTAACCATGATATTCCTGGAGACTCAAACTTGCAAAAAAAATCTCTAAATTTAACAGGGACAGTGACAGCAAACAGACCCAGAGAGATCACTCCAATGCACACGCAAGTATCTCATCCAACTAGAAGTGGTTTCTTCCAGACTTTTGCTCTTAAGTCAAGATGTGGACTTTGACTCCACTGAAAAGTTTTCCTTGACCATATGATCTTTCTGATTGCATATATATGAGTGTTTTATTATGTTGCTGACCTCAGTAAGCTAAAAAGAGGCAATTAGTTTTCCTCTAATCCCGAAAGTGGACACTTAACTCCAGGTCAAGGTAGAAAAATATATTATAGTTTCATATAACAATGAAGTTTATACCACTCTCCAGTTTCCTGCTCACAGTAGCTTAGCCTGAGCTGTTCCCTCAGTCTATTAGGACAAAATGTTCTTTCTTCAAATGGTATAGACCAATATTCCAGAAGATTATGAGGTTCAAGAAGCAGAAATAAACAAAGTCAAAGCACAAGGCAGCTGATACTTCATTTACTTATGGGCTACCATTTTCTTCCAACAAAGAACTGGGTTGGAACCCTACCTTTTATCCACCAGTACTGAAATAGCCAGAGGTATAGAATTAAAATTGCAACACTTCTTTCCATGGCTTATAAGAAGTGTCGCAATTTTAATTCTTTAGAAACACCCTTCCAGGTGGGCTAACCATTGTCCCTACATAATTTTCAGGGCAGAAAATCTCATAATATAACATTGGTGGTGACTAAAACCTTCTAGTCCAAAGGGCCACAACCCCTTAATCACAAATTTGCCCTGCTTCACAAAAACAGTTGAGATGAAGGGGGGTTATCCATCACATGGTGACCCAAGATCAGATGCTGAGGGGCAGTGCATAGATCAGGAAGGTTTGTTCTTTGAAAATGAACTTCCCATGCTGACTGACTCCAATAGATTACATTTCAGAAGAGTATAAAGAAAAGGCCTTTCTTTCTTTTTCTTTCTGTCTCTTTCACTTAAAACGCCTTGGCTACAAGGGAAATAATCAATAAATGGAGCTTCCAGCCAAACTTAAGGGGATAAACTAGTAAATGCTAAGCTTTGGAGCATTAAGAAGGCTCATTGTGCAGTATCAGAACAATTTCCATGTCATTACCTCTAACTGCTCCCTCCACCAATGGGACCGACTGTCAGGAACAGCATCAGCATTATTTTGCTTTCCACTCTCAGGCATGACAACAGTAATATAACAATAACCATGATGACGCCACCTTCCATAGGTATAGCATACTAATACATGGAGTTTATTTACATACCAGTTGATTGTATAAGCTCCATAAAGGCACAGACCCTGTCTGTCTTATTCATTATCATGTCCGCCCAAAGCCTATCGAAATGCCTGATTACTAAGTATTTGTTGAATAGATAAATTTCTCAGTTAATCTTCATAAAACAATGTAGGTTATTGTCCCCTGAAGTGGATTATTGGGTCCATTTTACAGAGATTAAGACTCAGGGAGGTAAAACAATGTACCCAATGTCACACAATTATTAAGCTGCAGATTCAGAAGCCAAGCTAAGTTCTTCTGATTCCAAAATTTAGTATATTCATCCCCCTATAGTGCTGCTGACTTTGATGGGAGTTATATCATGGATAAGGTACGTACCAGATTAGCACATCAAAACATAGGAATTCTCCTGAAGAGAATGATGAAAGACAAAATCTAAAATCTCAGGTGAGATCACCATAAACGTGCAGCGAGGAGTCAAGTTTAAGAGACTCGTCATTATTAATCAAATTATAGATCAGCCCCAATAGCTACGTATTTCCTTGTGCTTGCACTCAAGAGACCCTTTTGTAAAACATTCACAGAAAGAGATCAATACCTCTCGAGAGGTAAGTGGCATACATTATGCCTCAACATATACACCACAGGAGTTTCACTGCGCGTTGTGTACAGTAATTGCATTTTATAGATGCCTGTGGAAAGCTTCAGTCCTCATTGATTTGATCATAAACTAAAAGACGACAAAAAGAAAAGAACAGCACTTTTAGAAGAAGTCGGTCAGCTGAAGTTGCAAAAGAAAATGAAAATTTGGCATGCTTAATGCAATCAATTCATGTTTCTTAGAAAATGAATGTAGATATTTGAGCGCTTTTATTATGAGCCAGCAGCAAGACTTGAAAGGTACTACGAGAATCCTTGTTCATCTAACAGCCAGTGGTGGCACCTATCAGCAGGATTTAAGACAGTAGGAAGCCAGCCTAAATTACAGCCCGTACTAAGGTTCCACATTATGAAAACCATCAGAATGGCTTATGAGCCATGGCAACTGAATATTTGTGTTTTTATTATTTCATTTAAGGTGTCTTTGGGATTTACAATCAAAATTAAATGGAGACTGTGATGTAATCTGGGATCATCAATATGTTGCTAACATTTCTAACTTCCAGAAGCTTGTTTTTCGAGCATTAACTCTCCTAATTTCCTTCATTTCTTCATGCCCTTCACAGAAAGCAATTCTGAAGAAATATTAATGCAGCATAACAACTCTTTACCCTTTTTCAAGGCCAATTTTGCAATATGGGCAAAATGATTGGAAATGGAGTCCTGAAATTGCTGAAACCATCTGTCAGGGACTCAGTTAAGAAGATCCACACTGTTTCACAGCCAAAGATGGGGATAAATTATGCCTGGCTGGAAATGTCCAGAGCAAGTGGATTCCCACTCAAGCTTATTAGGATAAATTACAGAACATTTTAGGGTTCATTGCCCTAGTAAAATCATCCTTTCAGATGACAGTAAACCATAAGCTACACTGATGAGGAAGAAGGCACATGGTAAACATTAGCCACACAAAAAAGATGTTTTTCTAATAATAAATAATACCGAAAGGAGGTGTCATTAAGGAAACCACAAGCTTCTGTCAAAATGTCTGTAGACCTACTTACATTCGTAGACACAATCCTGTGAAACGTTCCTGCGCATTTTGTAAAAATAACCCTGTTAATATTTAATCACAAACTCTAGAAGTACTTGGCTAATATTTATTCATGAAATGTATTTGGTAAAATATTAAAGAACTAGAGGATGGGGCTGTTGTGATTAAATTATATAGCTTGGGATGTCAAGCTTTAGAATAAGTTAAACACTTTGCCTCCTTCTTGCCTTAAATATTTACTGCCATTATAAAACTATTGACATCTTACATAGAAAACAGTGATTCTCACACTTTATAACAAATTCTGACACTAGTAAACAGTGGTAGCCAAAATGCTTCCACAAATGTTGGAACTGATCTGCTTCAGGGGACGCAAAGATACCCCCAGTTGTAAGTGTAGTACTACACAAAATGAATCATCACTTCCCATTCCCTCACTCAAAAGAAGTTAAGTGAGAATGAAATATAGAACCCTTTCTATAAGTGGAGTACCTAGGTGGTGCAAACAGCTTACGTGCTCAGCTGCTAACTGAAAGGTGAGAGGTTTGAATCCACCCAGAAGTGCCTCAGAAGAAAAGCCTGGTGATCACTTTCAAAAAATCAGCAACCGAAAACCCAACGGACCCCTGTTCTACACTGGCACACGTGGGGTCACCATGAGTCAGAATCGACTAGACAGCAACTGGTTTTTCTATGAAGTACCAGTAAGAAAGTTTGTTTACCAAGTTGCAATTGGTGAATTAAACGTGTTGAAAACACAGCCTGTGTATCTGTGACAAGAATAGTGTCCCTCCCTCCCACTCAGCTTCCACTAAGACATGGGAATACGTAAATTGAAGAGTTGGTCCAGCAATTTCTGTATGTACTATTTAGAATACTACTCACAGATTCTTTTAGTTTATCTTGGTTTGTTTGTCTGCTTGTTTAGCCTTCATCTGAAGTACTGCCTGGGTGATTTGGTTAATTTCTCTCTAAGTAATATTCATGAGAGCCATTTTTGATTAAATCGAAAACTATTTGAGTGTTGTATTTGAAGAATTCTGGAATTTGAATGCCCAAACCAAGCACTTACCTTGAGAAACATGTTCCAAAGAGCAAGATTAACTCAGTAGGCTACTCTTACTTGGTGAGCTCTTACTCTCTGCTATGTACCATGTGCACTGCACAGATCATCTCATTTAACCCACACAACAACCTTTGAGATGAGTCTTACATTATCCCCATTTTACAGAAGAGAAACTCAGGCTAGAAGGGATCAAGTCACCTATCCCAGTTTTCACACCTAGGAGGTGCTTGGCAAGGAGCCCTGGTGGTGCAGTGGTTAAGCACTTGGCTACGAATCGAAAGGTCGGTGACTGGAACTTACCAGCCTCTCTGTGGGAGGAAGATGTGGCAAGCTGCTTCTGTTAAGATTTACAAGGCTGCTTCTGTTAAGATTTACAACCTTGGAAACCGTATGGGGCAGTTCTACTCTGTCCCACAGAGTTGCTATGAGTTGGAATCAACTCGAGGACAGTGGGTTTGGTTTTTTGGTTTAGGTAATTGACCAAGGTCAGAGATGCCTATGTGAAAAGAAATGTGAAAGAAGCAAGTCCTCTGTCAGCCTTGAGATCATGTAAAAAATGCAAATTAGAAAGACAGACACAAAATGGAATTCCCATTATGGAAGCACCACAAATGACTACATTTGAAAGAAATAACACAAAAGAGATGGGAGGACTGAGTTTCAGTATTTTCGCTTTCTAGGGAAATATTATCTTTATGCTTTTGGGAGAATTACTTAATATGTTTAATCTCCAGGATTCACCAGTCATCAAATGTTATATGTGTTAAAAGAGGAAAGTCATTACTTTTTTTGAAGCTTGACATCATGCCTAATACCTGACTTATTTTTAAACTGAGAGATCACATTATGGTGGCACACAGATGTGTTAATGTATAAGATTATATTCGTAAAACAGCATACCATAATATGGTGGAAAAGAAAGAAGTCCAAAGAAAAGGATAGAGGTGCCTACTATAGGCTAATGCTTTCCATGCAGTATCTTCATGAGTCCTACAAGTAAGATATTATGATTACAACTTAAAAAAAAAATGAAGAACAAGAACTATGGGGGACAAATGATGAGTAAAGCTAGACCTTGCCCTAAAGGGGTTTAATATCTAGTGGGAGAGCCTTATAAGTACCTAACGATGATCCCTAGAAGCCTTTTAATAGCCTTTTACAGTTTGGTTTTTTAACATATGTTTTATCACGTGAATCTAAAAATTCTAAAGATGAGGAAACTAACGTTTGGAAAGTTAAAATAAATTAACCAAGTGAGTAGGTGTTGAAAGAGGGCCTGGGAACCGTATCTTCTGATACTGAAGTTTGAGTTGTTTCTGATGCCCTACACTGTATTAAACATCCCATGGTCTCCCTTCAGGTGGGAAAATTTCCCTTGTTAATTAAATTCTAAATATTATTCTCTAAGATTTCCATTTTGAGTAACCAAAAGAAGAAAAAAAACAAACGCACTGCCGTGGAGTCGATTCCGACTCATAGCGACCCATAGGACAGACTAGAACTGACCCATAGGGTTTCTAAGGAGCTGCTGGTGGATTTAAACTGCCAACCTTTTGGTTAGCAGCCAAACGCTTAACCACTACGCCACCAGGGCTCTGATTTTGAAAAAAAAGTTATTTATTTCAGGTTAGGCTGGTGAGTAAAGTTAAACAAAATTTATATTATGAAAGGTTTAAAAGTCTTCCACAGTCATTAAAGAGACACTAATTCATAAGTAGTACTCTACTTATGAAAGTTACAAAATTAGAAACTTTCTAGTGATAGGTCTATCGTTGTTAAGTGTTTGTTACGATTTCTAATCATAACTAACCAATGTGACAGAATAGAACTGCCCAACGGAGTTTTCTTGGCTATGAACTTTACAGAAGCAGATCACCAGGTCTTTCTCCCACAGAGCTGCTGGATGAGTTTGAACAAGCAACCTTTTGGTTAGCAGCCCAGTGCTTAATGGTTTGCACCATCAGGGTTCCTTTGTAATGGGTCTACCATCACATAGTGATGCGTCTACCATCATATAAGCCATTGAGCTGATAATTTATTGAGGAGGAAGGAAAGGAAACTAACATCTATCAGACACACAATGAATGCTAGGCTCTTTACATATTCATTTACAAATATTTATTGAGCAGCTCTTGTTGTTGTTGTTAGCCCCACGTTTTACAGAGTAGAACTGTTCTACAGGGCTTTCTTGGCTGTACTCTCTACAGAAGCAGTTCATCAGGACTTTCTTCCACGGTGCTGCTTATATGTCAGGCACAGTACTCTAAAAGGCTCCCAGTATACAATGATAAACAAAATAGACACAGTCCCTGTTCTCCTGTGCATAATGTCCAGTTGGGGGAAACAGACATTACACAAATAATCATTTAAATAAATATAAACTCTGAATTGTAAGGGCTATGAGAAAGAATAATGAAGGGCTTGCAACTTAGATAAATGAGGGTATCAAGAAGAACTTAACTAAGGAAATTATATTTAACCTGAGACCTGAAGAATGAATAGTAATTAACTAGATGAAAAATGATGGGAAGGCCTTTCCAGGTAGAGGTAACTTTACGTCAAAAATCCTGAGAAGAGCCTGGAGGTAACTGCACGCCAAGAGTCCGTTGGGCGCAAGGAACTTAAAGAAGGATGGTAAAACCAAAACATGGAGAATAAGGCTGTAATAGAGTAGGATGAGTTTAGAGAGGTAGGCAGGGGCTAGATCCCACATATCGGGCATATATTAGCTCACTTAACCAACCTATTAAAAACCAGTTATCAAATTGATTCAGACTCACGGCAACCCCATGTGTGTCAGAATAGAACCATGCTCTATAGGGTTTTCAGTGACTGATTTTTCAGAAGTAGATCACCAGGCCTTTCTTCCAAGGTGCCTTTGGGTGGACTCAAACTTCCAACTTTTTGCTTAGCAGCCAAGCATGTTAACTGTTTGTGCAACCCTTAAAATCAAAACCAAACCCGTTACAACTGAGTAGATTCCGACTCATAGCAACTTTATAAGACAGAGTAGAATTGCCCCCACCGGGTTTCCAAAGAGTGGCTGGTGGTTTGAACTGCCGACCTTTTGGTTAGCAGCCAAGCTCTTAAGCACTACACCACCAGGGCTCTGTACAACATACAACACTTAGGTATGTCTTTATTACGCTGTTTTATAGACAAGAAAACAAAGATTTAGAAAAGTTAAATTGCTTGTCAGAGCTCACACAGCTGGTCCGCAACAGAATGAAGTCTTCTTTTGAAAAAATAGAATGTATCCTTTGAGAGAATGCTCCTTCCCCTCCAGATGCCTTCTTTCAAGTGAGGGGGTCCACCAGCATAACAAACCATCCTCTCTCTGCCCTGCAGAAGGTGCAACTTAATTCAGAGGGTGAGTTTGAAAGGAGAAACTAGGCACTCAGAGCCTAGGCCCTGCCTCCTCTCATTACTGTAAAGAAACATACATTCTGCTCTGCTCCTTTATGTCTTATTGAGTCCTGCCACACATTAAGAATGACATGATGCCATTTTGCTGCCTGTGACTAGTGGGAATTCTGCCTAATTCTGCCTATAGAATGAGGGGATCCACTTGGAAACAGATAAAAGCCATACCGAAAAACAAATTATTTGTCGCCGAGTTGTATCTGACTTACGGAAACCCCATATGTTATAGAGTAGAACTGATCCATAGGTTTTTCTTGGCTGTAGTCTTTAAAGAAGCAAATCACCAGGCCTTTCTTCTGCAGTGCCATTGGTCAGGTTCAAACCACAAACCTTTTGGTTAGTAGTTGAGAACAAACTGTTTGTACAATCCAGGGAACAGAAAAAACCAACACCCTCCAAAATCAGTTTTCTCAGAAATAAAAAAAATTTTGGACTCTTCTTGCTGACACCTCTTAATTGGTTCAAACTCGAGTGAGGAAAGAAGTGGTATTTGTGGTTGTTGTTGTTAGGTGTCGTTGAGTCTTCGCCGACTCTAGCGATCTTATGTATAACAAAATAAAACATTGCCCTGTCCTGTGCCATCCTCTCATTAGTAGGTATGTTTGTGTGCCCATTGTTGCAGCCACTGTGCCAATTCATCTCTTTTTCACTGACCCTCTACTTTACCAAGCATGATGTCCTTCTCCAGGGACTGGTCCCTCCTGATGACATGTCCAAAGTAAGCCATCCTCACTTCTAAGGATGTTATGGGGACACCTTAAATCCCATCAGCTATGTATGTTTTAAATATCTGAGGAGTAGCTCCTTTTCTAGACATTTTATTCTACCTAGTCAGTCTGGAACACGGAAAACCAGGTAGGTTTCACTGACCTATCGCCAGTGTCAACGTCAAATAAACACCAATGATGTTTAACCCACAAATTGCCCTGGCAGCTGCTGTTCTTGCTCTTATGACATTGATTTAAGCTTATCAACCCCAGTTTCCTCTCATTTTCACGGAAGGGTCTAATCGATAGCTGAATCCAAAGTGTTTTGCTCAGGAAAATAATTTGTAGTTATTGCCTCCCATACTCTGTCTCTGACATATCCCATAAAATTAGCCAAAGATGAAAAACAGTGTTCCTTTTCCTAATACTTTTTTAAAAACCATAAAAAAAAAATTTTGCCAAATGGGAAGGTAAGTATTTTGAGTATCCTCCCCGACTTATGCTAACCCCACCTCCACACCTACTGACTTCCTGAAAGAAAATGTGAGACCTGGAGAAGATCAGGGAAGTTCTTTGTGTCATTTAAAGCATAAAAAAAGTCTACTACTGAATTATCCAATATTTTTCTTGGATTAAAAAAAAGAGAGACTTATTTTTATTGGCAGAAGCAAGAAATTAAATGAACCTGCATACATACATTTTCCTATCACTACTCCCAAAAGTAATACCACTACTCCCGAAAGATGTTTTTCATTGTTTTAAAGAAGCTCAGTTACTTGACACTTATTCAACCAAGTTCAGGATAAGTAACCCTAAAACAATTATGAAGTGGTTATATACAAGTACGTTTATACAGTTATGAAGTAGTTGTATACAGTTTAAAAAGAGGAGGACTAATTTTATTTCATTGTCAATGTAACTCTTAGAATTAAAAAATATATATTTTAAATCTCTTTCTTTTTTGTTAAAAACACACTTGGAGCCAGTACAGGTTCCTCAGCTTCAGTCATCAATGAGTCCCAAGTCACTGGCATTCCCATAATCCCTTCTTGATGGTATAGACTTAAAAAAGCTACAGCAAATAAGGCAGACCAAATCTTTTAGGTTCAATATTCAAATTATTTTATTGTACCAAGCCTAAAAAACCTAACAAAATCCGGATATGTGAAGAACAAGATATAAGGTTCCAACTGTGATTTGCTAAGTTGAAAGCTACAGTGCTTATGGGAGATTCTTGAGTTACGACCATGTCTTAGTGACCTTTGTAACCCCAGTGTCCAGCATCATGCCTGTCACACAAAAGACACGGAACAAATTTCTGTGGACATGAATTTGTTGTAGAGAGAAAGTATGGGGAATTCAAGGCTTAATGAAACAGATGGCTCCATAGACAAGGAGGCTTCATAGACTGTAAGGGACATTTTTTTCTTCTCTACAGTCTATTGCTTAAAAGAAAGCAAAGGTATGGCCATGTTATTTAGTCTAGCTGTTGGCTGCGCTTGCACAGATATGGCCATAAACTGTGTTATTTCTACTATACAAAATAAAATTGATCAAGGCAATGATAGATTAGTCTTCTTTGTTCAGTTGGAGTCATAGAATGTTAAAGTTTGAATGGACCTTAGAGAATAGCTGATCTAGTGCTTTTCAAACTGTGTTCCAGGGGACCCCTAGGTGCCACAAGAGTGCCTAAAGGGCACTTGGGGAAGAGATCAAACAGGCAAGTCTCTGAATACTCCACTTTTACATGATTTAGGGAGCCCTGGTGGAGAAGGGGTCAAGAGCTCAGGCCGCTAACCAAAAGGTCAGCAGTTCGAATCCACCAGCGACTCCTTGGAAACCCTATAGGGCAGTTCTACTCTGTCAGATAGGGTCTCTATGAGTTGGAATTGACTCGACACCACACAACAACAACAACAACAACAACACATGATTTAGAGCAACTCTTCTATGTATCTCATTTATATATTAGGGTTTCACAAGATTTCATTAGAAATATGGTTTCCAGTCCTAAAAACAGTGTTTAATTCTAATTTTTCAAATACGGATGTTGAGCCCAAAGACATTACCGAAGTTATTTTAAGCAATTAGTGACAGGACAAAATGAAAAACCCAGATGTGCTTATTCCCAATCTAGTGCTCATTCCACAACACTACTAATAAGGGGGCTTTAGCAACGTGCTTACAGTACCTAACACCTAGTAAAACCAGTTGCCACTGAGTCGATTCCAACTCATGGTGACCCCACCTGTGTCAGAGTAGAACTGTGCTCCATAGAGTTTTCAATAGCTGATATTTTAGAAGCATATTGCCAGAGCTTTCTTCCAAGGTGCCTCTGGGTGGGCTCAAACCTCCAACCTTTTGGCTGACAGCTGAGCATGTAACTGTTTATACAACCCAGGGACTCCTAGAACTAAATAGTTCCTATAAATCTAGGAAATAAGAAATAAGCAGAAATGTGCAATATATTATGTCGGTAACGGCATATATGTGTATCACACTAGGCAGTTTGCAAATGCTTCCCCGTCCATTTATTTATTCTTGCATAGGTACAACACACTACAAAGTATTTAGAGCAGATGTACTTATTCCAATTACTCAGATGAGGAAAACTAAATTTCAGAAAAATCAAATGGCTCATGTAGCTATAGTTAACTAGTAAGTGGCAGAGCTAGAGTAAGAACACAATTCTTCTAATCATTCTTTCCAACACTCCATTCATTACAATACTGGGACAAGGCCAGCTTACCAGTCTCTTGGGCCACTATACGCTAGTCGCTCAAGCACCACCTACCAGGGATAGTATAGGATTCAACACATAGGCTTACTCATTGATTGGCCATATTGAAAAGTATTCTGAGGTTTAATCCAAATATAACAAAAAAGAGTGGATAGCCATAAGTAACCTAAGCCGTTTGCACAGGAGGGAGAAATGGAGTCACTCAAATGGCACAAATCTGTGCCATCCCTAATGTAAAATGCCAAGAGTGAAGAAAAGAGAAACAGACTGGAATGCCAAGACTGTAATCCTGATCCAGGGCAGGCTAGCTTCCGCTTTAAGTGACATGTTAGGCCGGTTTAGACTTGGGAAGCCCCGGAGGAAACAAAAAGGTCCCAAAAGTCATATAAACAGTTGTTCCAGATACTTCCTTGGCCTAAACAGCTCCCTGCTACCAATAGAAGTAAGTGGGCCTGACTAGAGGAAGTCTGATTGTGGGGGAAATGGACTTTAGAAAGGGAAATGGAACCACTCTCATTTCACTGAGGCACAATTAGATGGCTATGTTTGGGCACGGCTGACAGGGGCCACATTCCACACACTCATTTGGGAAAGCCAGCGAAGCTCAAGGAAACGCTCTCCCCTGCAATTTAGCCCCAGCTGTTCAAGCTGAGGCTGCTCTTTAAAGTGAAGCAAACTGGTGAAAAAGCTGAAGTTCAGCAGTTTCACTCTGTTGGGCCAAAGCCTCTGCACAGTCCCAGCCCACGGATTCTGCTACATTGGCCAGATGCTCAGGGCCTCCTGAGCCAGTCTTACAGGGAGCTCCGTAAAAAGTCAACAAGACTCCATGTGCGTCAGGTCCAGGCCAAAATGCAGCAGTCCAAAAGGGGCACTGGGTCCTTGGTCAGCCTGTTCTGCCAGCACTGAGCCTGGATTATGCAAAAAACCCCAGAAGTCTCCCAAAGATGAAGTCATCAGTATATTCATTTTTACAACTAGTTATTAGAGCAAGATAAAACTTTTTTTTATGGTGTCATTGGTGAAGGGTTATTTTTTTTCCATTGTATACATTTCACTGCTTACTCTGAATGCTAACTTCCTCCCGGAGGATGTCTCTAAGTTACAAACAATTTCAAAAGCAATGCAAACACGCTCTCTATTTTACCTCTGATCTCTGTGTTTAATTTCATAGTATTTCTTTCATTCCCCAATACCTCCAATCCCTCAGAAAAAAAAACAAAAAAATTCCCAACCACCAAAAGATGTTCTTGTGGCAGGTTTTTTTTTGGTTTGTTTTGTTTTTCTCTCTCAAAGTGTTTCTATACCTAGCCAGGGTTACCACTGCAACTGGATAAATTTCTCCTTTGCAAATGCCCTCTGAAATATGCTCCATGGCCTAATGCAAATAATTTGCCTTCAGCCTTTTCGAGTCACTCTGAGGTTATTTATGAAGCAGTTTATTCTACATGAATTCTGCAAAGAAGAAAAAGGAGTTGACCAGTATAATCATCGCTGGCTATTTCTTTATTTTTTAAGATGTTAACTGAAAAGGGAAGTTGAATGGAGTTTCACAAATCTCCATCAACACCCATGAAAGAGGCTGCTATGGTTCATCAGACATTGGACACAACATAGTACACGTGAGAACCTCATGCCTGAGCACTGATGTACAAATGAAACCTCACTACTCGAGTCTCTTGTGTCCGGTTTCCATCAGTAATTGAAGTGTCCAGAAGATAAAAAGAATCTCACCATGAAACGAAAAAATAATTCCTTTAGGAACATCCATCTTGACAACAACTAAATGTGTGGACCATGATTGCAAACACTTACTGAATCACTAAGGAATAAAAGATTTAATTTACAAGACTAGTTGGGAGAGAGAGGACTTTGCCTTCCACAATGTACAAGTCTTGGTGACTCATTTTTCTTCTTACAATTCCCAGGTGACAAAGTTCACACAGTGGATGGATAAATTAAATAGAGATCAACTCTGACTTCTGGAAAGTACAGTTGCAGCCATTGTTAGCGGCTATTCAGGGAGTACTAAGGTATGAGTAAGCCACTTAGGACAGTGGTTTAGTCCACTGAGATTTATTACCCAGCTCCCTGACACCCAAGTGTAAGAAATTCTCACTGACAACAAGCCTATGAGTCAAGTCGTTTTCCCTGGAGGAAAATAAAATTCAGAAAAATTCTGGATTCCAAAAGAAAATGATGTCTGTTTTGAACCATGTCTATTCTCTGAACCATTGGGCATACTCCCATGTAAAGATAAAATTGCCCTTTACCTTAAAAGTCTTGGAACTTTAGGCATTGGTAAACTCTCAGACCCTATGTATGAACAGAGGAAGAATCACAGAATTTACTTGGGAGAGGAAATAAAATTCATCTCATCCAATCCCCCCCCCCTCCTTTTTGGTGCATTTTCAACTATGAAATAAAACATAGACAGACACAAGCCAAATGTATAGCTTAATGAGCTATTATAAGGCTAAAACTCTACAACCAACACCTAAGTCAAGAAAGGTATAGACCTTTGCCAGCCACCTGAGAAACCCCACACGTGTGCCCCATCCATCTCAAAAGTAACTACTAAACTAACTTATATAGTAATCACTTCTCTGCATGGCTTTATAGTTTTATCACATATGTGTACATTCTTAGACATCATAGTTTAGTCTTGGCCACTTTATCAAATCTGATACATTTATAAGTATCTTTTAAGCCACAAGCTTCCCAGATATCCCCTTCTTTGTCTTACAATTTACTTGCTGAAGGACCTGGGGCATTTGACCAGAGGGTTTCTCACAGTCCAGACATTGCTGACTGACACGGTACGCTGAAGCATGTTCCTCTACATCTTCTTACAAATTAGCAGCTGGATCCAAAGGTTTGATAGAGTTCAGGTTCCATACTTCTGCAGAGCCTAGTTGGTGTAGTCTTTCATCAGAAAGTACATAATGTCTGGATATCTCTTTTCTATGTTAGCAGCTATTAATGCTTAATGCTTAGATCTAATAATTCATTTGTGGTTTATAAAAGGCTGATATTTTAATTTTATTAATTATTTTTCATGTATTAATTAAAATTAAAGTAAAAAGATGCTTCTTGTCATCTACTATTTGGTTTCCCAGTGGCATGGTTCATATAGGGAAGGCAGAAAAAAGATTTGATTCTTTCCTTCTTTTTACTAATTTTCAAGATTATTCATTGGTTTTCTAGAGTCTTCTGAAGGTGACAAGTTCTTTTTAAAATACAATTTTAAACTCACAAATTTAAACACATTTTTTGAGTTTCACTCAATTGCAAGTATCATCTCTTTGAAGTGTAAATTGTCCCAATCGGAAGCTCTTAAAGTTGGTGTCATGGATTAAATTTTGTCCCCCATAAATATGTGTATCAATTTGGCTAGACCATTATTCCCAGTATTGTGTGATTGTCCACCGTTTTGTCATCTGATGTAATTTTCCTATAAGTTGTAAATCCTACCTCTATGATGTTAATGAGGTAGGATAGGCAGCAGTTATGTTAATGAGGAGGACTCAATCTACAAGATTGAACTGTGTCTTGAGCCAATCTCTTTTGAGATATAAAAGAAAGAAGTGAGCAGAGAGACACAGGGGCCTCATACCACCAAGAAAGCAGCACCGGGAGCAGAGGACATCCTTTGGACCCAGGGTTCCTGTGCGGAGAAGCTCCTAGTCCAGGGGAAGATTGATGACAAGGACCTTCCTCCAGAGCCAACAGAGAAAGCCTTCCCCTGGAGCTGACACCCTGAATTTGGAATTCTAGCCTACTACACTGTGAGAAAATAAACTTCCGTTTGTTAAAGCCATTCACTTCTGGTATTTCTGTTATAGCAACACTAGATAACTAAGACAGTTGGCTTCTGAGTTCTTTTGACATACGCCAGTAGTTTTTGATAGCTTCCTAGCTATATGGTATGATATGACATTTCAGACTGATCTTGTACATTTCCTGCCTCAGAAATGGAATCAGCCATTTCTCCAAGAAATCTTTGTTGATGTTGTTGTTAGGTGCCAAGTCAATTTTCAACTCAAAGTGACCCAATGTGACAGAGTAGAACTGCCCCATAGAGTTTCCTAGGCTATAATCTTTATGGGAGCAGATCACCAGGTCTTTTCTCCCATGGATCCACTGGGTGGGTTCAAACCACCAAACTATCAGTTACCATCCAAGTGCTTAACGATTGCACCACCAAGGCATTAAGCATCCTAACTTCTTTTAATGGGAAATGTTATTCCAAAACCACCACTTTCCAATGGGTTACTCATTGTTTCTAGGCCTTTCCAGTGGGTAGACTTGGGAAACAGATATACATACATATATATGAGAGCGCAAATGGTTAATGCACTCTTCCCTACAGATGTCTAATATCTGCAGGTCTTGTAGCTATTGGCAGTTTGTCCACATCACTTGTATTTTGGAGTTTGTGACAATATATTGTCACCTTGTCTTATTGTAAATGTTATTCACATGCTTTTGGTTTCCTGCTCTATCTGTTTTTATAAGACGAGAAAACTGAGATCTAAAAGATGGTGACTTAACCCAGGTCGCTCAGATGATTAGTAACAGAATCAAATAGAAAATCCACGTCTCCAACAAGCACATGGTTTACTGCTTTTTACCCATTCTGAGCTCAAATCCCTTTGTAACATTTTTAAGATGCATCAAATGAAGCTTCACTGAGATTTGAGGGGAAAAAATTTTTAAATAAAAAAAAGACCTATCCGTGATATTCCATTTAAATCTCTTACCAAGTGGATTTTTTTAATGTGATAAACTGTTTTATAAAGTGTATTTCCAATTGCTAGATGTTATCAGTGCTGGTCTGTAATGTTCTGAGTCTTTTCATGTGACAATGTCAAAAATGCTGAGTATCCACTGACAATTCTATTATACCCTGTATCTGCTTCCCAAGAAACTCTATCCTTCCCTTCCACTGCTCTTCTGTGCTTCCACTGCCATAGCACTGAGTCACTATTCCAGCCTCAACGAACACACAACACATTCCCGCCATCTAATCTTTTTAATAAGTTTTATTTCCCTGAACAGGATTTTTAAAAGGAGTGGGAAACTGCATAATGCAGTGATAAAGTCATATTCCTTGATTCAAATCTTAGCTCTACTATTAATTAGCCATAAGCAAGTTTCTATACCTCTCTACACATAAATGTGTTCATCTCTAAAATGGAGCAAAAATAGTCTGATATCATTCTTCTAAGAATTAAATGAAACAATTTCCATAAAGCATGTAACACATAATGACAGCTCAAATAATCTTAGCCATCATTATTGACAAGTGAAGACAGATTTTTTTTTTTTTAATCTTTGGTTAGGAGAGGGAGAGATGGTTCATCTTCCTAAGTGTCCCATACAAACTCCCAGCTAGACAACCTAACTTCAATCTCAGAGAAATTCCCATCTCTAACATCTACCTATCATCATGCATTTATTCTTTTAGTCATTTAACAAATATTAAATGAGCACCTATTATATGTGCAGCAAAGAAGATCAAATGACTAATAATATTAATGATTAATGAGACAGACAGACATATTCCAGGCCATTACAGATTTACAATCCAATAGAGGAGTCAGAAAATCAAACAAGTAATCATAATGAATTAATTATAATGAGTGGAGCCCTGGTGGCACGGTGGTTAAGTGATAGGCTACTAACTGAAAGGTCAGTGGTTCAGACCCACCAGCCACTCTGTGGGAGAAAGATGTGGCAGCAAGGACAGATTACCTAATAATCAAGGTACGTACATGCTTACTAGTGCTTATTTACTAATCTGTAGTGTACAATTTCACCGTTTTTTTTACCACATTAATGATATGGTGGAGTCCATGTGAAATTGTGCACTACAGGTTAGTAAGTAAACACAAGTAAACCCATGCATACCTTCCTTAATGTAAGCTCTGCATACCTTGCTTACTGGTTAATCCACCCCTGTGTGGCAATCTGCTTCCATAAATGTTACAGCCTTGGAAACCCTATGGGGAAGTTCTGTCCCATAGTGTCAGTACGAGTCGGAATCAACTTGACAGAAACAGGTTTGGTTTTTGGTTTTGGAATTGGAATGAAGACAGTCTACCCTGTGGCCCTCAAGCTTTTCTACCATAACATACATGAGAGATAGAGCAGCAATGGTGGCAGAGTAGGCAGTGATGATCTTTCAGCTCAGAAAGCAAGTGATCCAAGTGATTCTCATAAAGCCAGCCTCCCTACCACCACCTCTGGCAGCAGGAGGTGATTCCTATTAAGATTCATTGGTCTAACTCAAGCACTAAAATGTCATTAAACCTAGAATTATATTAAGAGATTCAGTAAAGGCTTGTGATAAAATTAGGTAGCTTTGCACATTCCTTTTTTAATTATATAGATCCCGCTTTTCTATAATACTTTAATATGTGCCTCGATAGGGTCACTATGAGTCAGAATCGACTTGACGGCAAAGGGTTTGTTTTTTTTATTTATTTTTTTTTTTTTTTTTTTTTTGTTTCAAGACACAAAGCTAGGAAGGAAAAAGAATTAACCCTGTCTCCCCAGTGATCCTCACCTCCAGGAAACGTATATTCACTCAGCTGGATCGACAATTCAGCTTGACCACTAGCAGTGATGACCTACAGCCATCAGTACTTCTTGTTGTTATGTGCTGTCGAGTGGATTCCTACTCCTAGCGACCCTATAGGACAGAATAGAACCGCTCCATAGGATTTCCAAGGCTCTTTGTCCCTCGGACTAGCTGGTAGGTTCAAACTGTCAACCTTTTAGTCAGCAGTCAAGCGATTAACCACTGCGCCACCAGGACTCCTTATCAGTACTGTTGTTGTTGTTAGGTGCCATCCAGTTGGTTTCCAGCTCATAGTGGCCCTATGTACAACAGAATGAAACAGTGCCCAGTCCTGAGCCATCCTCACAATTGTTGTTATACTTGAGCCCATTGTTGCAGCTACTGTGTCAATCCATCTCGTTGAGGGTCTTCCTCTTTTTCACTGACCCTCTACTTTACCAGGGACTGGTACCTCCTGATAACATGTCCAAAGCATGTGAGATGAAATCTTACCATCTTTGCTTCTAATGAGCATTCTGGCTGTACCTCTTCCAAGACAGATTTGTTCATTCTTTTGGCAGTCCATGGTATATTCAATATTCTTCACCAACACCATAATTGGAAAGCATCAGTTCTTCTTCGGTCTTCCTTATTCATTGCCCAGCTTTCGCATGCATATGAGGCAACTGAGAACACCATGACTTGGATCAGGTGCACCTTAGTCTTCAAGAAAACATTTTTGCTTTTTAACACTTTAAAGAGGTCTTTTGCAGCAGATTCACCCAATGTACTATGTCGTTTGATTTCTTGACTGCTGCTTCCATGGGTGTTGATTGTGGATCCAAGTGAAATGAAATCCTTGACAACTTCAGTCTTTTCTCCATTTATCATGATGTTGCTTATTGATTCAGTTGTGAGGATTTTTATTTTCTTTATGTTGAGGTGCAATCCATACTGAAGGCTGTAGTCTTTGATCTTCATCAGTAAATGCTTCAAGTCTCCTTCACTTGCAGCAAGCAAGCAATATGTGTCATCTGCATATTGCAGGTTGTTAATGAGTTTTCCTCCAATCCTGATGCCACATTCTTCTTCAAATAGTCCAGCTTCTTGGATTATTTTCTCAGCATACAGTTTGGATAAGTATGGTAAAACGATACAACCTTGATGCACACCTTTCCTGACTTTAAACCACCAAGTATCCCCTCGTACTGTTCGAACAACTGCCTCTTGATCTATGTACAGGTTCCTCACGAGCACAATTAAGTGTTCTGGAATTCCCATTCTTTGTAATGTTATCCATAATTTGTTATCATCCACACAGTAGAATGCCTTTATGTAGTCAATAAAACACAGGTAAACATCTTTCTGGTATTCTCTGCTTTCAGTCAGTAGTCTACCAACATAATTATAAAGAAACAAGAAAGAATAAGTAAACACAAGATGGAGAAATATAACAATCTTTGGGCAGATATGTTTTTCCATGGGCTTGCTGTTCTAGATCATCTACCAGGGAAGTACCTTTCAGAGTTGTGTCCCAGATTGTAGTTTCCATTTTAGAGCGAAGAAGGAAAGAAGGAATTCCTCATCTGCTCACACTCCCAACTACGCATACACAATGAATTTTAGGATCCTGTGGTGGCACAGTGGTTAAGCATTTGGCTGCTAACCAAAAGGTCAGCAGTTCGAATCCACCATCTGCTCCTTGGAAATCCTATGGAGCAGTTCTACTCTATCCTGTAGAGTCGCTATGAGTTGGAATCAACTCAATAGCAATGGATTTGGTTTTGGTTTGGTATCTAACATATAAGGAGCCCTAGTGATGCAGTGGTTATGCACTCAGTTGCTAGCTGAAAGGTCGGTGGTTCAAACCCACCAGTCACTCTGAGGAAGAAAGATGTGGCAATCTGCTTACAAATTTACAGCCTTGGAAACCACTTGTTCTACTCTGTCCTACAGGGTCGCTGTGAGTTAGAACCAACTTGACGGCAACTTCTTTTGTTTTGTTTTGTTTTAACATATAGACAAGCCTGAGTCTCACAAAAAGGTCACCATATTTTAACTTAGGTAACTTTCTTCAAGATAAAATTCCCAGCCAATCTTTAATTTAAAATAAATTTAGGGGTGAAAGTAAGGAAGAGGGAACATTTGTGATTTGCTCCTCCAGTCTGTCCTGGGAACACTGACTAGTTCTACTCTATTGTTAAACTTAAAATGCAAGAATAGATTTAGTGTGTTTATTACAGAAAGCATACCTTTCAATGGCACACTTCATAGCTAAGGTAGAAAAAAAGCAACTAATGCATAGAGTTACATTTAAGGATGTCAGATCAGAGGAAGCTTAGTATAAAAACATCATTAAAAATTAACTCAAATAACACCATATGTGTCAAAGAACATCAAATATGCATCTAGGAGTTTTGAGAGAAAAGAAAATAGGCTAAGGTTTGAATAATGTTAGAAAGGGAAGATAATGAATGAACTCTGAGCTCAGATAAGAAATAATTTAGGATAAGAGAGGTTTTCAGGGAGAGAGAAAAAGGGCATACCTGTGTGGGGAAGAAGAAAACACAGGCTGAAAACTCAGGGTCGCCGTGAGTCGAAATTGACTCCACAGCAACTAACAACAACAATAGGCTTGAAAGAATTGAAAAAGATTAGAAATAGAGGATCAAGTGATTGAGGGAAGAAGGCGATCATCTAACAGGGAAAGAACAGAAACTTTCTCCTACAAATGTCCACTCACTACACCACTCAACATGCTGCTAAGAACAGATTTCATAGTCAGGGATTCATGAATCTCCTTTAAATGCATACAGAATGGAAGCGGGGGTATAAATTCTTTAAAACAAAGCATCCATAAATATTTACAGATTCAGAAAAGGGTGTATGACTCCAAAAATGTTAAGAAACTTGCTATAAAATGACTAAATCAAATTACTTTCAGGAATGATAGAATAATGTTAGTTTTATTTCAGACTCATACCCTCCCCACTGCCCTAAAAACAACCAACCACAAAATTCTATTTGCTGTTGACCAGGTAGGTGGAAATTTGAGTGGTTGGGCAGGGGTAGGGGCAGAGGTATTTCTAGAATAAAAACACATAGAGATAAAAGACACAGAATCTAAATGCCTCATTGAGATAACTCTTTAATGTGACTGTTTTAGTTTAATAAAATTGGGAATCAGGATTCACACATTCATTTAAACAACAAGAGTTTAAGGACCTCCAAAGAATGAGTTGAGGACTCTAGAAGTAAAAGCAAAGACAGAAACGCAGAGCCAGAGAACCACACCTCATCACCTTCCAAATCAGAGTACCTCTGCATGCCCAGGACAGCCTCCCACAGTAGGGACTTGGCTCATAGCATCCCTAATCTCACACCTGCTTCTATCCTTACACTCAGGCCTGAGTAGCACTCATTCTGCTCAGCCTGGGAGAAGGTGCATGGAAGAACCAGCATGGTCACTATTTCACAGTGTATTTATCTTGAACTCCAGCTGATCAAGAGAGAAGAAAAAGATCAGTAGGCTGTGAGCTGTGTGTCAAAGACAGAGGGAGGCTCATGAAAGTAAGGTTGGGATGGAAAAAAGAGGAATGAAAAAGGGTGCCTGGGTGAAGTAAACTAGAAGAAAATAGTGAGTGATTAGAGTTGGGTTGAGTAAAACTCTGAGCTACTATGCAGCTATCAAAATCATGTTTTCTAAAATATGTAAACAATATAAGGAAATGTTCAAAATATAATGATGAACTTCAAAAGCAGGTTACAAGATAGCTTGCAGAATATTAACTGATTTTTATAATTGTGTCTAAACAAATAGAGATCCATATACTTGTATAGGGAGTCCCTGGGTGGTACAGATGGTTAACACACTTGGCTGCTAACCAAAAGGTTGGAGGTTTGAGTCCACCTAGAGGCACATTGAAAGAAAGGCCTGGTGATCTACTTCCAAAAGTCAGCCATTGAAAACGCTATGGAGAACAGTTCCATAGTGACACACATGGAGTCACCATGAGTCAGAATTGATGGCAACTAGTTTTTTTTATACTTGTGTAAGTATTATGTTAGATATATGTGAAAGAGTTGGGGGACAGACAAAGACCTAGAAGACAGGAAGATGTACAAGAAAAAGGCTAACATGCCTTTTTTCTGTACGATGGGATCATGGGTGATTTTCTTCTTTATTACGCTTCTCTATATTTTCTAGTTTTAGGCAACATATACAATAACAACAATTAATAAAAAGAAGAGAGCCTTGCTACTTCTTTTTTTTTCTATATCCTTTCTCCTGCACATATCTGAAAGAAATATGTGTGCAAACTTGTACGTATCAATTAAAGAGAAAGAGAAACACAAAGCATGTGTAACAACCCTAAAATTGTCTTTCCATACCTGATTCCTGATTCCAACCAAGTCAACTCACGCTTGTTCCCAATTACAATAAGGAAAATAAACATCGTGTAAGAGAACATCAAAGTCAGGCTTCTGACAAGGCAACGGTTAGAGTTCATGAGGACACGTTTTGCGTTAATTGGCTATCCACCATTAAAAACCTGGCCTTTTGATTCAGAATAGTCACAGCAGGCCCTTGCAGATTGGCTAATGAGCTGTCCACTCACTGGCAAGTCCAGCTATTCATCAAGCCCCTGGGTAATTTGAAGGGAGCTCAGGATACCTGCAGCAGTTCAAGTGGAAAATGAAATCTGAGTAGCCTATAAAGGGGAAATGACATCCTGCCCAAGCTGAAAACATCTGTTCTTTTGGATATTCATTTAGACTAGTCGAGTTGGGCTGAGAAGTTAACTAAATAGAAGGTCTATCAGTGCCGGGGTTTGGCAACTTGCCGTTTCTCCTAAAAAAGTAAACGACTGATGTCTACCTCAAGTCATGGTCTGCTGCCTCAGAATGACTTTACAATCCAGTAAATGAGAGTTTGGGGGAATATAAGCTTACTTATATAGAAGCTGTAGCATAAGGAAAAGAAATGCTGAAAAACAGCACTGAAGTTTGAGGGAGGGAAACGATGTTGGGACTGGTGATACAGGACAATAACAAGCGATGTGAAAAACAATAGAATAAAAGAACAATTCTGTAATTGGGTTTTAATCTGAATCTTCCCACCCACGTACCAGTTTTATACTTCAGGGGGTATAAAAGGACACTCGAGCTTAGCGACATCAGCCAACTGTCATTCTGTCAAGAGTGCAGACAAATAGTCACTATACAAAAGTCAACAGCAGTGTGGAAAAGGGTCTCTTGTACATTTATGATAGATAACACAGCCTGGGTGTAATGCATTGAAACAACTAACTTCGGTGGTATAGCCTGCTTTGGTCAATGATTTTCAAGCCTTGGTGGGGAATGGTTGCACTGATAAGGCATTTACAGTTCTAAGCACTTGATAGGGGCCATTTGCCTACATCAAAGAATTAATCCAAAGCATGTTCCTTGAAAACTCCAGTTATGGTAGTAATAAGAAAGAGTGGAAAAAACCATTGGTTATGCCATACTAATCACCATAAGTGGAAAAGTGGCTCTTGGCCACAAATCTTTCTCTGCTTCTAGAATTGGAGGGCAGCACATAACACTAAAATTAATCTGTCCCTTTTATCAAAGGTCCACAAGCAGATGTTTCAGTGAGCAGGTAAATTGACTACGTTATTAAACTATAGAGAAACTGAAACGCTGAAGCAGTAATGGCTTTTCCACACTTCCAGAAGCCTGTGGGAAAGCCAGGACTAGGTGCTAAAACCAAAGTGAGTTTCCATCCTTTAGTCCAGATCCTTCTGTTCTAGCCTTCTGCTTCCAGGAATCTATTGTGGCTAATGAGCTGATTCTCACAGCAGCCTAGTTTCACTCTTTATCAGGCTGAGAAGGATGATTTGCAGCCAACAGCTCCTCTGCACTAGCCTTATAACTTTGTCCATCTCCTCTTCTGCCATTAGGGCGCTATGGGATGCAATGATCCAACCAGAGCCCCTTCCCCACCAGGCAGTTGGGCCCAATGGCATAGGCAGCATCTTCAGACACCAGAGCCTCCGACAGCACTGGAGGCAGTGAGGCAGGCAGCCCAGCGACAGGAGCCCAGACCCAGAGGAGGACAACCATGGCCTTTGACAGGCTCTGATACTAATTCAGGGTGACTTTGGACAAACCATCCAACCCCTCTGTGGCTCAACCACTCATTTGTAAAATGAGAATGATCTTCTCTCCCTCACTGGGTGGTTGGATAATCAAATAAAATCATGAATATGAAAGTACATGGAAAAATGTTCACTCATAAAAACACAGACATTTAGAAGGACCTTAGAGATCATTTAGTGAGGCCCCTTGTTATATAGATGAGAAAACAGTCCCCAAGCAGTTAAACGACTTGAACAAAGTCAAACAGAGGCAGAGCTGCTACATGAGTCAGAGCGTAATCATTACAAATTAGTAGAGTCTAATGTAGAGCCCTAGTGGTGCAGAGGTTAGGAGCTCGGCTGTTAACCAAAAGGCTGGCAGTTTAAATCCACCAGCCACTCCTTGGAAACTCTATGGGGCAGTTCTACTCTGTCCTATAGGGTTGCTATGAGTCAGAATTGACTCGACAGCTACAGGTTTTGTTTCTTTGGTTTTATAGTCTAATGTGAGTGGAAATATATGAATAATTTATTTTTCTTTCTTCTCAGCCCAAAAAGGACATACACTACCTATAGCAATAAAAGAAAATAAACAGGGAGGCCACCAATACATAATAAAGACCTTACTGCTATTACATCATAAACATGATAAAATAATATTTTCAGTTTTATGGCCACCTTGTAGAGCAAGAAAAATAAATGAATAAATGAATAAAAATTACCCATAATCCTTCTCTCAAAAAAAAAAATCAGTGTCAACATTATGGTAAACACTATTTACTATGAGATTATACTCTACATAGTTTTGTAACCAGCTATTTTGAAAGAGAAGAATTTAAAACACCATCCTATATCTTCTAGTAAAGTAACATCTATAAAGGATGTTAGTAATGAGAAATGTGAAAGAGTAATAGGACATTTGGTTTTTTGAGAAAAGGAACATCTCCGTAAAAGCTCCTCATCTATCCTCCATGGAACTAAAGAATAAATATAGGTAGCTCAAGAATAAATAAATTTAAAAGTGGTTCCTCCAATTCTTGAAATCCATGGACAAATCTGTCCTAGCATTGTTCCGTGCCAAGTCAAAATCTGCTCTATTGTAAGCAACAAAATGAGTTGCTAGGAAAAGTCTTCTACTGCGTTTACAATCCATTTCCAAAACAATCACTGATGCAGCACTTCCTACCCCAAATAGCAGAACTGAGATATTGTGATTTTTAATATTCTTCCTTCTCAACTCTCTGTCCCTCCATCCCTCGTCCAAACTAGGGGTCAGTTTTATGGGAATATACCTTTTATGTTAGTGACGTTCACTCAAAGTTTTTAATCCTCACAAACCCTTCCTCTCCAAGTGAGGGCTTGTTGTACTTACAAATTCCCTTAAATGCAGCCTTTATTGTAGCATGCTGCCTCATTGACCTGATCCCCACCTTAAATGGTAGAAATTCAAAAGTGACCATGTCCCATTGCTTGTTCTCTTTAATACTGAGACACTGAACTTGGCAATTCATATAAATCATTCAGATTCAGTTTGGATAAAATCAGACCTGCTGACTAGTTCTGATTTTCAGATACAAACTCACTGGAAACCCAATGCCATCATTCTACATCTGACCACTGCCTGATTGCCCAAAAAGGAAACCCAAGAAGTCCCAAGTGGTTTCTCCCTTTCCTCTCCTTGCCCTAACCTCTAGCTATCTTTCTGAACCAGAGGATTTTGGAAGACTCCATCCTCTTGTCCTGGCCATCCTGCCATTTCCTTCTTTTATTAAAAAGGCCATTTTTCATCATCCCAGTAGCATAGCTCATAGAGAGGAGCAAAAGTTCATGATCACTGGCCCTAAAAACATTGTACAAAAGTAGCACCATTACAGCAAGGTTTTTATGATAATAATGTTGACAAGACATTTGAAAAACTTGATAAAAACCCATTCTAGAAATCTATATGAAAACAAGACTGTGGACTGCATAAACAAGAGCCTTCAATGTGGGTGCTCATTTCATGCTCACCTCCTCACCAACCTCCAGTACAGGTCTGCCCCTTCCCCGCTAGCTCAGCCAAGCACCAGGTCTCCTCCCCCTACATCTATCTCTGTCCCTCTTCTGCATTTTTTTCAACAAACCTGTTGACCCTAAATGGTCTAAAATTCAAAAGTGGTTTGGCTTTAAACAAAGCAAGAATTCTCTGAAAATTTTGAAAACAGTCACATCTTGAATAAAGTGAAATGTTTCCATTTTCAGGAAAATTATTTCCAGATTCAGGATTTTTCATGCATGCTAGTCTGTTAGACTTTACCACATACGGAAAACTTCAACTACTTAAATCTCTCTTGTTCTCGGTTGATACGTACTAACACCACTTACTTGTGCATCGGATGATTACAATCCACAGTTCAGCTGTCTTAGGGGTCAGTGTAGGCTTCTGCACAATCCTTCTGGTGATTTGAATACAAAATCACAGATAAAATTCAACAATCTGAAAAAATTGATTAATTGTCTTATGTATTTTTCCAGAAATAAAAGGAAACGAGAGAAATTATTCCAGATGAAACCACCTTTGCAGAATTTTATAGTCTGAAGTAATTTTATGCTAATGCAATTAGAATTGTAGCTCAAATCTACCCATTGCCATCAAGTCAATGCCAACTCATAGTGACCCTATAGGATAGAGTAGAACTGCCCCATAGGGTTTCCAAGGCTGTAATCTTTACAGAAGCTGACTGCCACATCTTTTTTTCTGTGGAATGGCTGATGAGTTCAAACCTCCAGCCTTTCAGTTAGCAGCTGAGTGCTTAACCACTGTGCCACCAAGGCCCCTTAGCTCAAATGTAGCAACTGAAATTATCACGACAGTTTAACTATTATGGAAAACATTACAGATAAACAAAGAAAAAGTATCTTGAGCAGATCCAGTGCAAGCAACTCAGAAAATTAACCAGCAGCTTTGAACCCTCCAAGATGAGTGTTACCTCAGAGACTTCCAGAGAAGGAACATCTGAGCTGTGGAAAAGTATTCCAGGGCATAATTTCCTGATCAGTAGTGAGTGATGGTAAAAAAAAAAAAAAAAAAAAAAAAAAACCACACAAGGTAGCAGGACATGGGATAGACATATCTTAGGTTACACAACACAAGTTTAATATCAAAAACCAAGCCGAAGAGCTTCAGTTCATGGAATAAACCTCTTAGACAGGATGAGAAACTATGAAAATAAATGCAGATTGTGGCAAGCATGGCTTTATTTAGAAAAGATACTTTCAAAGATAAAATGTAAACAGGCTTTAAATTTCTGACATGGTTTTAAATCCCTTTAAGCTTCTTTAAACCAATCTACATAACAAGATCATTCTTACTTGGCTACTTGCTAAGACATTAGTCTGACTTTTGCTTATTTTTAATGCTCTTAGACAACTTCCAGATTTGATATCATATACTAGCTTATCTATTATATTCTGGAAAATTTTATGTTTATCATTTACCCTATAACCTGGTAAGTTTATTTTAGAAATTTTGGTGAAAGCATATTAAAACATGATATAAAACACTTGCCTTCTATTTTTTTTCTGCTTCATTTAAATGGAGTATGGATAGATCACAATTTCTTTTCTCTTTTTTTTATTTTTGTACAATTTATCCTACAACTAAATGCTCAATAAACTTTATTAATTAACTGCATACAAATTACAAGCACCCCTACAGAGTGCAATCAATAACACTGATAGCATGAGATGCCCAAAAAACTTGCAATTGGCCTCAAAATAAATAGCAGTGCTCTATAATACATTTCCTAGAAGAAAATAGGCAGAATATTCAGTAACTCCTTTCTTCCAAGAAAATGTCTACTCAAGATTATTCACTTTAAATCAAAAAGTTCTAAATTGAGAATGTTTACTATCCTATTAGTGGTCACCCTGTTAACCAACTGGTCCTAATTGCAACCTAATTCCCTGAACCTCTAAGGATGCTAGAACAATAGTTCAACATTTTCAAAAGTAGGCTAAAATGTCCTGGCGAAGGTTTCTGCCAGCCCCCTACTCTACCCCTTTGCTTACATAGCTGCTGTCTCAAGCTCATACTTTTAGAAAATTAACAACATAAAGAGTGTAAGATATAAGTAAGTCTGCAAGAAGATTAGGGAAGCTCAGGAAATTAGTGTCCTAAGGGGAGCCATAATAAAAGCCTACGTTGACAATATCTCAGAACAGATAGGAAGCTTCTGTAAATCACATGCCAACTATATGCAAATGTGCATGATATGGCCTTTGGGAGAATTCTAGAAGAGGACTCATCACCTGATCCTTCTATGGTACCTCATTTCACAGTATTTAGCTACTAATACCCTTTCATAGACCAATAAAATGCATTGACCTTTTAAACCAGATTCTAGTTAAACTTGGGGATACTCTAAGTTCCATAATGAGAAAAATCCAAGAGGTGCAAAGTAGTCGCATACTTCCATCTAGAAAAATGTACTACACAATAGGAGGATTTTGCAGGATCCATACCCAAATAACCGAAAATATCTATTCAACACTTAAGTGTCAGGCAGTGTACTAAGTGTTTCATATTTGTCTCACTTATATTGTCCATTCTTAAAACAGCCCTAGTGCGGAGAACTGGTATTATCTCCGTTTTACAGATGTATGAACTACAGCTAAGAACTACAGACACAAAACTGTCTGAAGAAACACAGTTAGCAAAGAGCAGAGCCCACACTCACATCAGCTTTACTGACCCCAAACCCTGTGCTCATTACCACCACTCTTTACCAACTTTCACACAAACAACTGGGGAAACAAACTGCAAGAAGAGTCCATTTTCAGGTCTAAGGTGCCTGAGTGGCACAAACAGTTCGCACTTAACTGCTAACCAAAAGGAAGGGAGTTTGAGCCCACACACTGGCACCCAGAACAAGGGCCTAGTGATCTGTTTTTATAAAGGTTTACAGCCAAGAAAATCTAAAGAGCAGTTCTATTCTGTAACGCATGGTGTCGCCACAAGTCAGAATCAAATAGACGGCAATGAGTTTTTTGGGGAACAAAGAACTAGACTAGGCATCTTCTAAATTTCTTCCATTCTAAAATTCTATTTCTTTTCCTTTCTTTTTATGGGTAATATAGGAAATCAGATAAAAGGTTTCCCCCCCCACCTCATCTTCCGTAATAATATATTAAAAACTATGAATATGTGAATTCATAACGTCCGTTTAAATCTTTATCTAGATGTGAGGCTAAAGAAAAATGGAACCTGAATAGATCAGAACTCCACCAAACGCTGCGGACACCTTTATATACCCAGTCAAAGATGTCTACATTTTATTTTTCTGTTCATAAAAATTAATAATTAAAATTGCAAAGAACAGCCTAATCTGTTCCCTCGTTTTAGTGCCTCCATACATCACTGGTTCTGCTGACATAATAAAAAGAGCTCATCTTTCCCACACCAATGGATGTACCAAATCACTGATTAGCTAGGGTCCATTTTGTGTACAGACTAACTTCATGTTTAATATATCAACTCCATTAGCTGCTTAATGCCATTTCCAAGATTTAACAAAGCAAATTCAAAACGCCATTCAACAAACTTCCTGATAAAATCAAGTCCCCAGACTTGATTTCTCTTAACTCATTAATTCTTTTGTATTTTTTGACAACTTTTCAAGTCTTTCAGGAAAGTCAGTGAGAGTCAAGAGAGGCCAACAGTACCAAATCCCCCATTCACTACTTCTCACATTTCGCAGGTCATTTCTCTAGGAATGACTTGAGTGAGTGGAAGTAAGTGAAAGGAATCGCACCAAGATTCTCCTCAAATATCTAAGAACAACCCATTGAAATTGCCCTGTTCACTCCATTAGAGGCTTTGGAGTGGATGGGGCAGCGAGAGGGGATGCTTGCTTTCCTTTTCAAGGCTGCAGGCAGTGCAGTCACCAGCTTTGTTAACAGCATGCCAACAGAGTCACTTCTGCTCATGGGGCCGCTGAAATCCCCATGAGAGGCACGTTGTGTGACATGAAGCCAGCTATTGCTGAGCGAAGTCCAGGGAATAATTAGAAAGCCGGTGTTTTGACTTTTAAATATTCTACTGTCTTTAACTGGTGTAAATAATTCCTAAGCGTAAGTGCTGCCAGGGAGAGCAGGGTGTCAGTAGCAGAATGGATGTTGTTGCTAACAGCCAACAGCTGGAAAGGGATTGTGACAATGCCCCCTGCTTTGCAATACTTTCCTTGTACCCTGCACGGCTAGCTCGGGAGTCTAATAGCACAATATGGGAAATGAGAGCTCATCTATCTACTTGTCAGGATCACTACAGGCATCCCACGTACAAGCCTTCCCAACTTGACCCAGGGCTGAGATGGACCACGACCTAAAAGAAAGTCTTTCAGGGGTGAGGGGCCTTCTATGGTAATTAATCCTCCAGGAGGCACAATCCTCAATGTCACCCGAACATAGATCAAGTAGGAAATTCCACAATTCTAAATGTTTTGTACAGCTCACACCAAAAGGGGGCTACATCACAAGTTCTAGAGGAAAATCAATTATAATAATCTTCCGGGTGCTTTAATTGGATTTCACCCATGCTTTTCCATCAAACCAAGATCTCCCTGTGCAATTGAAGGCTTCTCTCTTAGATGCTGGGAAGCCTTTCCTTGCTATATCTAAATGCTACCATTCTTACTTGGAGCTTTTGTCCCCCAGTCCTAATACCTGTATCTATCTCTCTTTTTTTGCTGTTGTTGAGAATAAACACAGCAAAACATACACCAATTCAACCGTTTCTACATGTACAATTCAGTGACACTGATTACATTCTTCAAGTTGTGCAACCATTCTCACTCTCCTTTTCTGAACTGTTCCTCCTTCATTAACATAAACTCACTGCCTTCTAAGGTTCCTAGCTAATCTTTCAGGTTGCTACTGTCAATCTGATCCCATATAGATAGTTCTTAAAAGAGCATAACACTCAAGCAGACATTTTTTACTAGTTTAGCTAAACTATTGTTTGGTTTTAAGAAGACTTCAATGGATATTTTTTATTTAAGTTTTAAAGATTATCTTTAAAGGGCAATAGTTTCATGCTTGGTAAAGTACAGGGTCAGCGAAAAAGAGGAAGAACCTCAATGAGATGGATTGACACAGTGGCTGCAATAACGGGCTCATTCATAACAATGATTGTGAGCGTGGCGCAGGACTGGGCAGTGTTTCGTCCCATAGTACATAAGGTCGCTATGAGTTGGAACTGACTCGACGGCATCTAACAACAACAGCACTTTCAGGGATTCATCCAGCCCCATGACTCCACAAAGTCTGGAGTCCATGAGAATTTGAAATCCTGTCTCCATCTCTTAATTGGTCTCTGTGCCTCCTTCTCTTCCATCTGCCCTATACAATACAGTCATCCCTCAGAATCTGTGGGGGATTGGTTCCAGGACCACCTGCTGATACCAAAATCCATGGATGCTCAAATCCCTTATATAAAATGGCATAGTATTTGCATATAACCTATGCATATCCTTCTGTATGCTTTAAATCATCTCTAGGTTACTTATCATACCAAATACTATGTAAATAGTTGTTTCATCACAATTGAAGACTGGCTATGGAAGGTAGCCTTTCTCTTCTATAAGTTTCTTGAGGTTTTCTGGGAAGGATGATGCTGCCTGGGCATCAGTCAATATCTGTTCACCCATGATCTTGAACTTCTTGAGGTTACAGTGCTTTACAGAGCTAGCCACCATCTCTTCCTAGCCTTAAACTCTTTCCTCTCGCTCTCTTCAACCCCTCACACTTAGCCTTTGAGGGGCTGCTTTGACCACTTAATTGCTTTTTCGGAGCCATTTTTTCACAGAAACAAAGTGTGCACACAACACAAGAAGTGAATGGATGAGACTCCAGGCAAACAATGCTCAAACAACGAGTGCTGGAAAGAGACTGAGAACCTGTGAAATGCTGGGAGGCTACAGCAGGGTATGCCTTCACATCACTTCATTGGACTGGATTCAACGTAGTGCTCAGCGAGCAGCAAATTCAAGTTTTGCTTTTTGTAACTTTTTTTTTTCCCAAAGATTTTCCATCCACAGTTTGTTGAATCCATGGATGTGGAACACACAGAAACAGAGGGCTGACTGAACTGCCAGATTAACTTCCCAAAATACACTTCGATCATATCCCTTCCCTACTCAAAAAATGTCAAAAGTCCAACGTCTAAAACTACTTAGACTAACTTTATGGACCTCCACAGCATGTACATATGAATCCTTGGCAATAAATCGTGGCAGCCTGATGAGGGATACACTCGCTATTATGAGTTCTCTAGAGAGTAAGAGACTTCCAGATGAGCTGTCACAGGCCATCCTCAAGGATAATAAAAGAAACCACATGCATTACACATCTACTGTGCTCTCATTCCCTAAACTCTTAGACAATCTTTGTTTCATTTTTGTTACCCTAGAATTTAACGAATGAGACAATTGAGGCTTGGTGACTTTCCCAAGTCATATTAACAGAGCTAGGATTCAAATCTAGATCTGCTTGACTCCTACATTAAAACAACTCAAATTATTTTCAGATGTCTTATAGATGTGCATAGGGTTGTTTTATAAAGGATTAGTTTCGGACACAAACATGTGAGAACACCACTTGAAGGACTGACATTTGAAGTGTCTCTAAGGGATGGATAAGGCCTCAACAGGCAAACGGTAGTGTGGAGGGACAAGCTTGAGCATGTTTAGAATGACTAAATCTCAGGAAGATGCTTTGGGGTGATGGAAAGGACTAGTACGGTGAGGTAAAAAGACCGAAAGAGTGAAACTGTGTTTTGAAGGCCAGGCTGAGGAGACTGAAATTTATCCAGTGGGCAACGGGCATCTATCAAATAATTTGAAAAAGATGCATGATAGCTAATTCGCTTTTTAGAAAAAAAATTATTAAAACAGTTAGGAGGATGTGTTCAAGAAGCAAGAGACTATAGTTAAGGAAGATAAGGAAGGCTCTACCAATGGATCTAGAGAAGAGGTGTAAGGAGGAGTTGGAAAGAAGATGGAAGGAGATAGATGATTGAGGTGGAATTGATAAAATCTGGCAACTAATTATGTATGGAGGAGGAGGAAGAGGGAGGAATAGTGTTGAGAGGTTTCGAATATGATTATGTGGGAGCATAAAAGGGCCACTAAGACTAGGAACAAAGGAGAAATAGAGGGAGGAGGAAGGTGAAAAGGAGAAGGAGAAAAGTTTCTGGAAGATACTGTTTTGAGAAAAAGAAATAGATATAAATATGAATCTGGAACTCCAGAGAAAGGCCCAAATGACAGACAAGAAAAAAAGTGTAACTATAGAGTAGGGTAAATAACATAACAATAATATTTGTTGTTAGTAGGTGCATCTAGTCGATTCCAACTCATAGAGACCCCATGTGACAGAGTAGAACTGCTCTATAGGATTTTCTTGGCTTAATCTTTACAAAAGCAGATAACCATGTCTTTCTATTACAGAGGTACTGGGTGGGTTCCCACTGTCAATCTTTCAGTCAGCAGCCCAGAGCTTAACCGTTGCACCACCAGGGCTCCTACAAGAATAACAGTCAACACTTATTATCTATTTTCTGGCAGGCACTGTGAGAAACCCTTTGCAAACCCATTTATTCCTCAAAACAACCCTGAGGAGCAGATACTATTATCACCCTCAGTTTATAGATGAGGAAAGTGAAGTTCAGAAATCTACATGACTAAGCCAACAAAACATGAACAGTCCACAGAAAAAGAAATGCAAATGACTTTAAGCTCAGGAAAACTACTCAACCTCACTTAAAATTAAATAAGTATAAACAATAAAAATAAGACACTATTTTTCATCTAAGAAAAATGTTAATGATAAAAAAGTTGGTGAGGATATGAGGAAATGGCTCTCTCATAAACTGTTGTTGTTAGGTACCATAGAGCCAGTTCCAACTCATAGTGACCCTATGTACCATGGAACAAAACACTGCCAGGTCCTGCACCATCCTCACAATCATTGTTATGCCTGAGGCCATTGTTGCAGCCACTGTGTCAATCCATCTCATTGAAGGTCTTCCTCTTTTTCACTGACCTTCTACTGCACCAAGCATGATGTCCTTCTCCAGGGACTGATCCCTCCTAATAACATGTCCAAAGTATGTGAGACAAAGTCTCACCATCCTTACTTCGAAGGAGCATTCTGGCTGTAAATCTTCCAAGACAGATTTGTTCATTATTTTGACAGTCCATGGTATATTCAATATTCTTCACCAATACCACAATTCAAAGGCCTCAGTTCTTCTTCAGTCTTCCGAATTCATTGTCCAGCTTTCACATGCATATGAGGTGATTGAAAATAGCATGGCTTAGATCAGGCACACCTTAGTCTTCAAGGTGACAATCTTTTCTCCATTTATCCTGATGTTGCTTATTGGTCCAGTTGTGAGGATTTTTGTTCTCTTTATGTTGAGGTGTAATCCATACTGAAAGCTATGGTCTTTGATCTTCATCAGTAAGTGCTTCGAGTCCTCTTCACTTTCAGCAAGCAAGGTGGTGTTATCTGCATAATGCAGGTTGTTAATGAGTCTTCCTCCAATCCTGATGCCACGTTCTTCTTCAAATAGTCCAATTTCTCAGATTATTTGCTCAACATACAGTCTTAATAAGTATGGTGAAAGGATAAAACCCTGGCACACACCTTTCCTGACTTTAAGCCATGCAGTATCCCCTCATTCTGTTCAAATGACTGCCTCTTGATCTATGTACATGTTCCTCATGCATACAATTAAGTGTTCTGGAATTCCCATTCTTCCAAATGTTATCCATAATTTGTTATGATCCACAGTCAAATGCCTTTGCATAACCAATAAAACACAGGTAAACATCTTTCTGGTATTCTCTTTCAGCCATGATCCATCTGACATCTGCAATGATATCCCTAGTTCCATGTCCTCTTCTATCAAAATTTTAAATTTGCATACCTTTCAACTCAACAATTCCATTTCTAAGAATTTGCAATACAAGTATATTTGTACATGAAAGCATAAATAAGCGTAAAAGCATAGTCATTGTAGCACTGTTTATATTTTCAAAAGATTAGAAATATATATATAAATGTTCACTTGAGGCCTAGATAGATAAACTACAGTTTATCATACAAACAAACAAACAAACAAAAAATACTATGTGATTGTGGGGGGGGGGGGGGGAATGAAGGATACTTATAGGTAACACTTGGTATTCTCTCCAAGATGTTAAGTAAAAAAAAAGGGGAGTTTCAGCGTGTATAATATGCTTCCGTTTGTGTTTCAGAAGAGAGATATATATTTCATTTTTTTTAAATTTCAGTGGACATGAACTATGTATTAAAAAACACTTACTTTAGTCAAATGTACGTTTGAGTATTCTTTAGAATATAGCCATAAACATAAACAACCAATTAACCCTATGATACATGAAAATCATTGCCAGAATATCCTGTTGAACATATGCAAATACAAATCCATTCATTCTTCTCAGGATTTCAAAGTACTTTATCTACTTCCTCATTAATTATTATATAACCTAGTGGCTCATTTTGTTCCTATTTCAGCATTACAGATAGTGATGTGGCCAAAGTCACTATCAAGTCAGGAGTACTGCTAGAAGAGGAACATAGATCTTGAAATTCTTCTTCCAGGGTCACTCATTTCCCTTTTTCTCATTTTCTTAAGTCGTTTTTTCCAGAGGAAAGTATGCCATATAATTTATCCCAAACTGTCCATTCTCAATTGCTACTTCTCATACATTCTCACCTTCTACCAGCTAAGCAATTCTAGCAAAATAAGAACTCCATTTTCCCAATGGCCAGTCTAACTCTGGCTTAACTGGTTTGGTATCAAAACACCATAGTGGGTCTGAAAATATTTCAGTGGAGTTGTACAAAAGTGGACATTCATTATTTCTGCCTGATTAATGTATTTGATTCTGATATCACCATCTCTAATTTTATTTAGAAGATCACTTCCTCCTTCAGTCTCAAGTCCTGTGGTTTGTGTTGCTATCTCCAGCCCCACCCTAAACTCAAGACCTGACTCATCCACGTTCTTCTATCCCCGCAGCCACTATAAGTTCTGACATCATCACAACCCAAATCAAACCGAACAGGATCAATGTTTTACTGGAACTATTGAGAAAATGGTGCCCTACTTATGCTGGAATTATTAAATTGGTGAGATAAAAATTTGGAGCTGCTGATACCAGTCACGGAATGAAGATGGGAGTGGAGGAGCTGGCCGAAAACGAGGGCCAAAATAAAAGAAAGCAGACCCAGGAGATTTAAATGGAGACTCTTGGTGATGTTGTTAGAGCACTTGGCTACAGCTGTACCAAAAAATTTAGCTCTGGGCTTATCAATTATATGTGCCAATAAATTCCCTTGTTTGCTTAAAAAATGAAGAATTTCTGGGCTAAAAGGTGATTACAAAAGAGAAATGAGTCTATGTAACACCTGATTCAAATGAGAGATTGAAATGAAGCTGGACAACAAGTCTGTAGCCTATAATGTCCCTTCCAATGTTGACATTCTAACTTAAAAAGAGTCTTTTAACCAAACAATTCCACTTCTAGCAACTTATCCAAAGCAAATAACTACATAAATATGCAATGATACATAAATAATACAGTGAGAAGAAGAAGGAAAGGAAGACAGACACAAAGATATTCATCTCAGCCTTTTTTTCCAATGGAAACAAAAAATTGAAAATAATTTAAATGTCCATTCATAGAGGACTGGAAGAGAAGAGCGTAGCCATTAACACAGCCTTTGGAGCCAAACTTCCTGCATTTGAATCTCAGGTCTGCCATTTACTAGCTGTGTAACTTTGAGAAGTTACTTGGCCTATCTGTGCCTCAGTTTCTTCTTTTATAAAGTGATGGCAATAATAGTACCTGTCATGGATCGAATCGTGTACCCCAAAAATATGTGTATCAATTTGGCTAGGTCATGATTCCCAGTATTGTGTGATTGTCCACCATTTTGTTGTCTGATATGATTTCCCTATGTGATGTAAATCCTATCTCTATGATGTTGATGAGATGCACTCAACAGTTATATTGATGAGATCTACAAGATTAGATAATGTCTTAAGCCAATCTCTTTTGAGATATAAAAGAGAGAAGTGAGCAGAGAGACAAGGGGACCTCATACCACCAAGAAAGCAGCATCAGGGCAGAGCGTGTCCTTTGGACCCAGGGTCCCTGCACCTGAGAAGCTCTGTGACCAAGACTGATGACCAGGACCTTCCCCTAGAGCCAATGGAGACAGAAAGCTTTCCACTGGAGCTGACGCCCTGAATTTGGACTTCTACCCTACTAGACTGTGAGAGAATAAACTTCTCTTTGTTAAAGCCATCCACTTGTGGTATTTCTGTTATAGCAGCACTAGATCACTAAGACAGTACTTATGTCATAAGATTTTCATTTGGATTAAATAAGTTAATATTTGTAAAGTGCCTGGCACAAATATAAGTGTTTATTAAATAAATAAATTATGGACTATCCATAGGAAATAATACAATGTTGTTATCAAAAAGAGTAATGTATAAAACAAAAGTGATGTTGATCTATACTTACTGACTTGACATGGCAAGAATATTACATATAAATTCCACCAAACACCTTGTAGAATATGATACCATTTGTATTAAGTGGTGTTTGAGTGTGAGTGTGTGTTATGGAATTTTTCTATGCAAATAGTGTTTTTAACAATAAGCATATATTGTTCTTAGAGTCTTTGGGTGGTGCAAATGGCTATTGCACTCAGCTGCTAATCAAAAGGCTGGAGGTTCAAGTTCACCTAGATGTACATCAGAAGAAAGGGCTGGCAATATACTTCTGAAAAATTAGCAATTAAAAGCCCTATGGAGCAAAGTTCCACTCTAACACATATAGGGTTGCCATGAGTCTAAGTCAACTCAACTGACTGAGATATTGTTCTTGCAGTCACCAAAACAATAAAGCTATTCAGATTTGGGTAAAATTTCAGTGACGGAAATAAGACTATCTTCTTTACATTCATGATACTATCTCCAGGGTCTCTATAAGGCTTTCCCTTGTCTCCTAGGATCCTAAATTCTTTTTACTTACTTTTCCCTCTTTTCTCTTCCTTAGAGCCTGGTGGTAGACAGGCAAAAATTATACAGATTTCATAATGGGATTTTATATCTACTGCCTATCCTTACTCTTTCCCCTTGAATTTTCTCTACCCTCTCCACTCCAATTCAGTACTTATGCCTCACAACATCACAGCTTCTTCCAGGCTTGAGGACCCACAGTAGACAAGTTTAATAGACTGGAATGGAAGCTGAAGTCATTAATAGGGGCGAGCAGTGCATGAATTTACATTAATATTTCTAGAAGGAAGAAGATGGCAAGGCCAAACACAATTACAGATTTTCCCAAATTAAACTGCAAGGACAGTTTAACATTTCAAAACTCTGGCACTGAAACTTGTTTTCACTGTTGATGAAACTGTAATTATACTATTGGGCAATTTAATTAATTTTGCGTTTTATTACAGAAGTCCATGACTCTGCCTAAATAGAGTTAAATTAATGGAATATAAATTCGTTTGTCACGTCTCCAAGAAATTTTTGTGAGGGGTATTTGGCTTTAATTTGTAAAACCCAGTAAAGTCTCCACATGATAAAATTAATCATCCTTTTCTCATTTCACTTCATCTAGAATTCAGGTAAAAAAATGAATAATTTTATGTCTTTATTAGCCACTTTGCCTGCAAAACACTAAAATTCTTAGATAAGCATTAAATTATTAGACCACAGAGATGACCCAAGATGTTCATTAAGTTAACTCCTTCTGCTTGAAAAAAAGTCAAAGAAAAATCATGAACAGTTCAGAATCAAAACGTTACTATATGGTAAAGGGGCTGTTTTATGTAATTATAAGTTTATGGTTAAGAATACCCACAAGACAATAATCTCTTTTTATATTTGGTTTAAGAAAAGGAGGGTGTCATTTTCTCCTTCTTAACCTTGTCTCAAAATTCCATTCCATACCAGAATGCATCTTTTCAAATAGTTATATAAAGCGGTCCTTTCTATCAAGATTATTGGTGGTACAGTCAACATGCTCAGCTGCTAACCAAAAGTTTGGAGGTTCGAGTCCACTCAGAGGCATCTTGGAAAAAAGGTCTGGTGAGCTACTTCTGAAAAATCAGCCACTGAAAACCCTGTGGAGCGCAGTTCTACTCTGACACACCTATGGTCGCCATGAGTCAGAATCGACTCTACAGCAACTGGTTATGTTTGCAATGTTTCACATTTAACATCTACACCACTAAGCTATTACAATCTCTCTCTCTCTTTCTCTTTCTCTCTCTCTCTCATTCTCTCTCTCTCTCTTGTTCATTTGTTCCAAGTTACTCTTTTCAACAACCCTATTAAATAGTTAAGGAGTCCTGGTGGCACAATGGTTAAGCACTCAGCTGATAACCAGAAAGTTGGTGGTTCCAACCCACCAGCCACTCCATGGAAGAAAAGACCTGGCAATCTGCTCCCTTAAAGATTACACCCTAGGAAACCCTATGGGGCAGTTCCACTCTGTCCTATAGGGTCGCTATGAGTCAGAATCAACTGGACAGCAGGTAACAACATTAAACAGTTAAGCAAATACCACAATCAACAATTTACAATCATCATTTTACAGATAAGAAAACTGAGACTTGGAGAAGCTGAATGAATTTGAAAACAGTTTAGCACAGGGGAAATACTGCAGAATTTGAAGTCAGGAATCCAGGATTCTATTCCCAGCTCTTCCTGTAACTAGCTAAATTAGCCACTTCTTCATTCTTTGGCTTATTACCCCTAGCAATAAGACAAGGGGCTAGTGTAAATTAGCTCTAAAGTGCTTTTCAGCTCTAAATTTTAAGCCTTCTCCAAGACTGAGAGAATCAGTATTAGGATTGTTGTTACTTTTGTTTAGAAAAACAAAGTAAACCCATTGCCATCGAGTCGGTTCCAACTCCTAGTGACCCTATAGGACAGAGTAGAACTGCCCCATAGGGTTTCCAAGGAGGAGCTGGTGGATTTGAACTGCTGACCTTTTGGTTAGCAGCCGTAGCACTTAACCACTCTTGATAGCTGCCATCCAGTCAGCCCCCAACTCATGGCAACTCCATGCACAATAAAACAAAACACTGCCAGTCCTGTGCCATCCCCATGATCGAACATTAGGATACAGGTCTTCAGTTCCTCATCTGTTCCTCTCTCTGTTGCTCAAGCCAATAAGCCCTAAAGCAACAGATCCTCCATGTCTCCTCCGCAGCACCTTAGCTCATCATTTCACACCAGCACAATTCTATAGAAGTCTAACACACAGAACAAAAGCAGACTACATGCAACCACATTAGACCTGAACTGTATTAGCATCGCTATACTATTTTTGTGGGTCAGCACTTATTTTCATAAATTTTCTTAAATATACAAATTCCAATTAAAATAGGTCTCAATTAAATAAAAACAATGAGTATGATATAATTACAAACTGCTCTGGGAACCTGGCTCTGGCATTTGACAAGCTGTCTGAAAGTAAGTCAGTGAACCACTCTAGGCCTTGGTTCTTTCATTATACCATGAAGGAATTGGTCTGAATAATTTCCAAATTTCTTACAGCTCTAAAAAATATTTTTTAATTATTTTAATCAATGGCAACACACACACACACACACACACACACACACACACACTCAAGAAGAGACAATCGTTTATACCTAGTCTTTGCCAGAAGGCTGAGAAGCAAGGGATGAATATGCAAGTACTTTATGTGGACCCTCACTGAGCCCTCCGTCCAAGCAGAATGCCAAGGAAATATAAGTATGAACAATGGCATGAGTGCCAGGAGCTATGAGACCTAATGGACCAGTGAAATTGGCTTACCTGCTTTTTCAGGCTCCTTTCAACTGTTTTCGAAAAAACTAGGCAAGAATGAGGGCAATGGAAAGTATCCTACCAATGAAAACAATGGTGTGTGACTAGACCCTAGGTTTTTCAACTGTGTTAAGGATGTGAGCCTCCAGGCTGAGCCGTCACAGCCACCATGACTCTTTGCTGTAGAGCTTAACAAACTTTTTCTCCAACCGTGTACCAACTTTTACCCAGCATAGACCAGCCACAGATTGCATTTCTGGATTGTTTCTCTCCCTCCCTACCCGCCCCCTCCCTGTTTAGAAAAAGACTCTGGAACTGCCTGAGGAAATTAAACTACGTGGACCAGAGACATGGAGACTTGTTTCCATTTGCATTTGCATCAGTTGCCTGCTCTTGTAAAGTGGTGGCTCAGCAAAGAACATTTCTCTAATGCCACCGAAATTAAATGGAAAGCAAAGAGGTAATGCCTATTCCACAGCTAGAGTCTTAAAACCCGTTTTAAAAAATGTGAAGAATCTATACACCACGTTTTTGAAAACCCATCTGTTGAGCATAAATATTCAATTGAGCTTTGTGGCAATAAGAGATTCTCAGTTCTAAATGTGCGATTCAATGTCTGGTAGTATACCTAGGGCAGTGTGCCATCATTTTGACATTTTGAAAACATAATATAGTTAGCTTTTAAGAGCTGAAGTTTTTATTGAGCAGTGGTGGGGATGCAGAGTTAGAAACCCTGGCAAAGAAATAAGTTGGTAACCACCCTGACAGGGAACACAACAAAGAGTCCCTGATGGAGCAGGAGAAAGTGGGGTGCAGAATTCAAATTCTAGTAAAAAGACCATACTTAATGGTCTGACCAAGACTGGAGGAACCCTGGAAAACACGGCCCCCAGATTCTCTATCAGCCCAGAACTAAAACAGTTCCTGAGGCCAACTCTTCAGACAAAGCCTGGACTGGACTGTGGGACATAAAATAATACTCGTGAAGAGTGTGCTTCTTAGCTCAAGTAGATACATGAGGCTAAACAGGCAGCTTCTGTCCGGAGGTGAGATGGGAAGGCCGAGAGGGTTAGGAGCTGGTTCAATGGACATGGGAATCAGGGGTAGAAAGGAGGAGTGTGCTGTCACAGTATAGGGAGAGCAATTAGGGTTACATAACAATGTATGTATAAATTTTTGTGTAAGAGACTAACTTGAAATGTAAACTTTCACTTAAACTACAATAAACAAAAAAGAAGTTGAAATTACAATTCAAGAGCAAAATTTTCCTTTCATCAAGCTGAACCTGACAAGTGGATAGATACAAAAGAGCAAAGTGGCTTAAATTACAAATCTCATAAAATCAAAAATCTGTTTCCTTTTGCAACTAATTTAATATATCTTTATAGATTTGGATGCACAAAGTTACGGGTAATAAAAAAAAAATGACTACTTGTGTTTTAGTTTGATTTTTCTGCCCAAAATCAAATAGACCATAAAAAGGTTGTAGTTTTCAAGCCTGTCGAATGCCTCTTCTACCATGATACACTGACCCCTGGTATGTCGTGTCTGGCCTGGTAGAGAAGCAGATGTCATTCCAATAAGACCTCTGTTTCCTTGAACCTGCAAGTCCATTCATCATTTTTGTCACATGCCGAGCACACATAGCAACTTGGACCAGACTCAAGGTCCCAGAGCCTCTGTGAATTCTAAAGAGATGGGCAGATTGTTTCATGAAATTGTTCAAACTACGGTAACCTTGGAATGAAGCAATATTGATGAGCAATTATAACATTCATTCATTACTTATTATTCCCAATCCAGGGATCAAAGAGTCAGTTAACCAGACGTTACCAGGATGAACCAAAATTCTTTATCTCCCTTACAAATGTGTTTTTAGGTAAAATCTCCCTTAGTCAATATTTTATCCTTTCTTCCTTATGAAGACTGGTGGCCCAGAGGGGAGGAATGTAGTAAAATAGTGTAAATGAAATCCTGTGGATCTTAATTTCTGCGCCTGGCAAGATGGAAGTCAGTAAACTTGAGTTCTAACTCCAACTCTTACCAGGAGTTGACCCAGCTAAGACATTTAACTATCCTGTGCCTCAGCTTTATAAAATGCCTTTCCCACACCTAGCTTCGCCAGCCCCCTTCTCATTTCAGAGCACAGATTACATCCAGAATAGTGCCTGGTAACCTTATGAGAAAGGCATGCACCATTCCAAATAACTTTTTTTCTTCCATTCTGTAAGGGCTAGCAAATAAATGACTGGCAAAGAACTAGCCCTTAGGACTCACGGAAAGAAAGTCCTGCCATCTCACATTTGGTTTGAACAACTGACAAGCACACCAATGTGCCTTGCAACAAGCCACTTAATATTTTATAGGTTAGTGCCTTCCAACAGCATCTGACATTGAATATTGGCCCAAACCCTTTCGGAAGACGCAACAAAGAGTGGACACTGATATGCAGCAGGCAATTTCCTCCCAACTTGTGCTCACAAACGACTTGTGAATGTTAAAATTCCTGGAACATTACTCAAATCCTGATCCTTTCTGGGAAGCACCATTCTCTCTGGACAGTAATGGCAACCCAAGCCGTGTGGCTATGCAGATGATATACAGAAAGAGGGAAGTCTGTTCTCATTGTGAGTTGAAATGTCCTGGCTTGGAAATAAAGCTTTACCTTTCACCCTTCTGCTAAAGCTGTAACAGCCCTGATTTCCATTAAAAGATCCTTCATTTCCTTTTTCAATGGCACCACAAAGGAAAATAGGGCCAGAGATTACTCACCAAGACACAATATCGAGTACATCAATTTTCTGCATGCATGGCATACTATGCCAGTTGATTAAAGTCTCAGGATTAGTTTTTTAAAGTGGCCACGAGTCGATCTTTCATTTAAGGTACCTAGAGCCAATTCATTTTCATTTCAGCCCTATACCACAGTTCTGCAAACACAGCTTTAGTCTTCTTTTATTAAATTTACATGTAGGGAAACTAACCATATAGTTTGTGGAATAATTGGTTGATTTTATGTGAGATCCTATTGAAAATAACAGCATGCCATACAGTTGCAAGGTTACCTCTGATAATCTAAGACACAAATATCCAGCCCTTCTGACCACATTTTATTCCACAGTACTTGACCACTCAAAGGATAAAATCAGTAGTGTAAGTTAAACTTTTAGACCTTAGTTAAAAAAAAAAAGTGCCCTTGTCTTTTGCATTTGCTAAAGAACACAGACTTCTATACAATCTTTTTACATCTCTGCTTCTCGTCTCCAAATCACCACTCACCATGAACACATAAATATAATATAGTGGTTCCTTGGAAAGATGAATGTCTAGCTGTGGTAACCTCCAGGATTAGAGAAATTCATAATTTACACAAAGCTATGTATTACCCATGGGAATGTGAACTTGGGTTCAATATTGGGACCTCAGTGTAGACTGATTACTAGAAAAGGTGACTCAGCCTTTCCACCTTTACCATGAACTGGCAATGTTCCTTCCTTTAGAGCCAAGTTTTCCTGTTCCATTTGTTCATAATTTTGAATATATCATAAATAGTGAGAAGAGAGATTAAGTGGGGATCAGCGAGAGGGGCTAGTGACACAAACTCATATCATCAGAGGATCTCCTACATCCTTTTCTATGTTGTTGTTGTTAGGTGCCATTGAGTCATTTCCAACCCATAGCAATGCTATGTACAACAGAACGAAACACTGCCCAGTCCTGTGCCATCCTCACAATCGTTGTTATGCTTGAGCCCCTTGTTGTAGCCACTGTATCCATCCATCTTGTTGAGGGTCTTCCTCTTTTTCGCTGACCCTCCACTTTACCAAGCATGATGTCCCCCTTCAGGGACTGATCCCTCCTGATAACATGCCCAAAGTATGTGAGACATAGTGTCGTCATCCTTGCTTCTAAGGAGCATTCTGGTTGTACTTTTTCCAAGACAGATTTGTTCATTCTTTTGGCAGTCCGTGGTATATTCAATATTCTTTGCCAACACCACAATTCAAAGGCATCAATTCTTTTTTGGTCTTCCTTATTCAATGTCCAGCTTTCGCACGTATATGAGGCGATTGAAAACACCATGGCTTGGGTCAGACGCACCTTAGTCTTCAAAGTGACATCCTTTTCTATGAGTGGCCCTAATTCTACTATTGCCCTAGTCATTACAAGCCAAATAAGGGGAAGAACCAGGAATTGTGTTTAAGGGAAAGCATGATGCACAATGCAGAGGAGAAATGTTTTGTACCAGACCTTGTGGTAGGTAAAATTGATTGTCCCCTTTAAACTCTAAACCCCTAAGATGTAGAAAATCATCTATTATTATTTCAGCTGTGTTACAGAGCACACTGGCAATCTTCCAGGTCCCGAAGACAGTTCTCTACCTTTTACTTTCAAAATTCAATTCAACAAACTTTGTAAAATCATTATGTGTAAAGCATATGTTACAAGAGTCGTTTACTTTTGGAATTCACTAGTATCAATATCATTACATTCTTCAGAGCAATTACAACCTACACAATTCAGATATTTATCAATTAAGGAGCCCTGGTTGCATAGTGGTTAAGCATTGGGCTGCTAACCAAAAGGCTGGCAGTTCTAATGCGCCAGCTGCTCCTTGGAAACCCCCTGGGGCAGTTCTACTCTGTCCTATATGGTCGCTATGAGTCGGAATCAACTCAAGGCAATGGGTTAAGGCAATTTAAGGAATAAAATACTTTGACCTCTCTTAAGCAAATGATGCATGACAGCTCTTGATCTATATCATATTTTCCCATTTACTACCTTTAAAAAAATAACCCCACTGCAAAATGTCAGGGTTTATCCCAAGAGCCATCTTGGAAATCAACAGGGAGGTACTTCCATAAAACTTTAAGTAGTTGTGCATGCTGTGGAGTTTTGTTTTGGTTTTTTGTTTTGTTTTTTTGGTCTCTTTTCTGCTGATTAAAATCTTTAGAATCATTTTCAGATGTTGAGTGACTAAGAAGGCATGTCAAAGTTTCAGCTCATTGGAGACGGTAATATTCTTATAATGATGGTTTCTAAATACAGAAAAGGTACAGATACTGAATACGGTTCTGTTGCCATCTCACTCTCTTCCCCTCTTTCTTCCTTCCCACGGCCCTTCTTTCCTCTTTCTTTAGTTCAGCCCCTCCCTCTCTCCTCTTAATTCTACAGAAAGGGAAAAGATCTTTGAAAAGAAACCTGATGCTTTCTATCTTTTAATCCATTTTCCAGGCTAGACTGAAGTTTCTGGTGGGTTACCATATTAACTCTGTCTTTGCCAGAGGCCTGCACAAATTAGATTCCTGGGGCACAATTCTCGCTGAGATTTTCCCAGAAAAGCAAACTAGGATATATACTCATCTCCTGAACTGTAAGTAGTAGTATTGATAATTCCTACCAAGGAGGACCCAGTTAATTTTCACCTGTGCATTTGTGAAGTGGCTGTACCATCAATTCCTTCCCCCAGCTCCTTCCCACCCAACCACCACCAATCCCTTTAATGTTACCAGGTACCAATATCTATAATCCCAAGAATTTGGAAAAACCAAAACATGCCTACGGGGTACCTACTAGAAAAACAGGTCAAGCATTTGAATAGTGTCACGGACAATGCTTTCTTCTCCTCTGTCTCACCACTCACTTAAATGGCTTTGCCCAGGAGCCTAGCTAACTGTTTAAATGCCACACCATGAGTAACCTCCGAATTGAGGTGCGAATGCTCAATCTATTAAATCAACATCACCCATTTACATCTGTAGGAGACCTAAAAAGGTGACACATAAAACGTGATGGAGAATCAAGAGATATCAATGAAGTTACAGCCTATCAAGAACCAAGATAGTAAAAGAGAAAAAGTGTTTTTAAGCTATCTAATTAAACCAATGAAAAATGGGAGTAGGGAGAATATTTGCTAAGCCCACAGAAGCAGCTGCTTGAAGTTTCATCAGCATCAGCAACACATTTAGAGAAAGAGGGTATCAGAAAGACAGGATGGGTTTGTCAGCATAGAAAAATGGGATGGAGAGAACAAGCCAAGATGATGCGTGCTCAGCATTCTCAGGGAAAGGAAAACACTTCCAGGAAAAGGGAACTTTCAACTCTACTTTGGGTTCCACATGCCATCTTTTCCCTCTAATACATATACACCAAGCAACTTTGGATTACTAACTGGACTCTCCACAGCCACCGTATTAAAAAGGAAGGTGTTCTGTATAGTGTTTCAGATATTATTCTAACAGAAGAAGGATATTATCAAAATGGTGTTTTCATTAGAAAGAATCTATTTCTGAGTGTCTATTAACTCTAGAAGCACTGACAAAGTCATTTTCTGGGCCCTGGACCAATGCAATTTCACCAGGCTGATGCCGCCCTGCAGGGCCTCTAGGTGGCCACTCAGTCTTCTCCTAGCAGTCTTGCCTATGACTAACTGTGTGTTGCCCAATTTTTATTCAAAAATCTTACCATATTTTTAAAGAAAAGGGTATGGTGTACGTCCTATGAGGCAGATCATAGTGGGCAGATCACAGTCCATAAGGACTGTGAAGGCCTAGTAGGAAAGGGAGCATGAAAGAGAGAAACGAATACTCTTACTGCCTATTCAGGAATCTTGCCCATAATCAACCTTTCTCAGTCAGCCATCTGAACACTGGGTCATAAGTAAGATGACCATAGAATTTATCACCCAAATCAGAATACTTTTGAAAATAAGAAAGATATTTTTGATAACCACACCAGGACAAAAAATATAAAATAGGACTGTCCCAGGTAGAGAGGAATGTATTGTCAACTTAGTCATATGGCCTTGGTCACTAAACTGTTCATCACACATCTACTCAGAGAGAAGACTAACACTCTTTACTATCAAAAAAGAAAATTGACAAGCTTTTGAAACATAGTGATCTTGAGTCATTACTCAATAAACAAAATAATCTTCCAAAGACAGAAAAACTTAGGATGACACTGGTTTGTTCATCTTCTCAAAATAATATGTTCAGTTCAAGGTTAGTAAGAAAAAGAAACTCCTACTAATAAAGCCATTTGTGCTTCAGAAACAGTCAACAAGTGCCTCTAGAGGAAGTAACCAAAAGTCATTAACGATCAAAATCATGACAATTAAATATAAGGATCTATCGGGGTCCAACAGAATTTGGAAATTAGAGAACAATATCATTCATATCACATGCAAGTAAAATTCTGCTGAAGATAATTCAAAAACAGTTGCAGTAATACATTGACAGGGAACTGCCAGAAATACAAACCAGATTCAGAAGAAGACATGGAACGAGGGATATCATTGCTGATGTCAGATGGATCTTGGCTGGAAGCAGAGAATACCAGAAAGCTGTTTATCTGTGTTTTATTGACTATGCAAGCACATTCAACTGTGTGGATCACAAAAAATTATGGATAACATCGTGAAGAATGAGAATTCCAGAACACTTAACTGTGCTCATGTGGAACCTGTACATAGACCAAGAGGCAGTTGTTGAAAAGAACAAGAGGATAGTGTGTGGTTTAAAGTCAGGAAAGGTGTGTGTCAGGTTTTATCCTTTCACCATACTTATTCAGTCTGTATGCTGAGCAAATACTCAGAGAAGCAGGACTTTATGAAGAAGAACATGGCATCAGTTATAGAGGAAGACTCATTAACAACATGGAATATGCAGACGACACAACCTTCTTGCTGAAAGTGAAGAGGATTTGAAGCACTTACTGATAAAGATCAAAGACTACAGCCTTCAGTATGGATTACACCTCAAGATAAAGAAAACAAAAATCCTCACAACTGAATCAATAAGCAACATCATGATAAATGGAGAAAAGATTGAAATTATCAAGAATTTCATTTCACTTGGATCCACAATCAATGCCCATGCAAGCAGCACTCAAGAAATCAAATAACATTTTGCACTGGCCAAATCTGCTGCAAAAGATCTTTTTAAAGTGTTAAAAAGCAAAGATGTCACTCTGAGGGCTAAGGTACACCTGATCCAAGCCATGGTATTTTCAATTGCCTCATATGCATGTGAAAGCTGGACAATGAATAAGGAAGACTGAATAAGAACTGACACCTTTGAATTAAGGTGTTGGCAAAGAATACTAAAAATACCATGGACTGCCAGAAGAAAGAACAAATCTGTCTTAGTAGTACAGCCAGAATGCTCCTCAGAAGCAAGGATGGTGAGACTTCATCTCACATACTTTGGACACGTTATCAGGAGGGACCAGTCCCTGGAGAAGGACATCAAGCTTGGTAAAGCAGAGGGTCAGCGAAAGAGGAAGACCCTCGAAGAGATGGACTGACACAGTGGCTGCAACAATAGGCTCAAGCATAATAACAATTGTGAGGATGGCGCAGGACGAGGCAGTGATTCGTTCTGTTGTATACAGGGTCGCTATGAGTCGGAACCAACTTGATAGCACCTAATAACAACATCAGGGTCTTATTATCCAAATCACAATGAATGGAATCCCAACACCCCTCTCTGTCAAAGAGAGGAGCAGCTGTTACTGTTTAAGTCCTTTGGCTGTACTCTGCTACCAGGGTTCCCAAACTGTTTCCTGACTGATCTACAAGGAAAATAATAACCAAAAGGCACATGGATGATAATTGGAAAAAGCTACAGCCCTCAAAATCTTTCAAAAGCACATTCTCCTTTCATTGCAGATTTTCAGCTGGACTAACTTTTATAACTAAGAAAATGTATTTCGGAAGATTTGGCATTTTTAAAAGTTCAAAGTTGATAGCACACATTCTATAAATAAATCTACAATGAAGTGCTAAAAGGTTTATTTCTGATTTCTTATTTCACAAACTAGGAACTAGGCATAAAAATATTGAGTCATAAAATGCTTAAAAAGTAGATTACTAGAAACTAATAGAACGCATTATTATCTATTGAGCCAATGATGGGTCAAATGGCATTTTGAATTCTTGCAGAGAATATGAATATGACCTTCATGTATACCATTTACAGAAAGCAATTTTATTTACATTCTTAAATCCACATAAAGTTGAAAGATGATACTGCTGCAAAAGGGAGCATTTAATTTTTTGCCCCAAGGCATAACTAAGCTGTCTCAAGGTCAAGTGTAGTACAAGGCTGAAATGAAGCCAGACTCTTCCCCACTACATCCCCCCCATCTCTTGCCAGAGGCCTCCACTCTGGGCAGCAGTATCTGAGATCTACTTATATTCCTCAGACAGAGAAAAAGTCCTAATCCAACATGGATTAATTTTGTAAAATATATTATGGACATTTTTCTACTTTATTTTTAAATCACATATCCAGAATGTAATAGAAACTCTTCTGTTAAACTGGTTGAATGTTTGAGTTTATTTTGACTATAAGCTATTAAGCTAAGTAGATTTTTTTGTCAAGTTTCTTAGTTTGCACCATTCTGCAAAGCTTTTACTTTTAAAAGAATGTGGATTTTTAGCTCCCTTTTAGATGTGATAAGCTGTCAGAAAGACAGATAAATGCCAGGGGAAAACTAGAGTTTATACCTCATACATGTGGGTTACCTCTTACAAATAAACTCCATTCTCCTCTCCCCACCTCCTCCTGCCCAGACATGGCAAGTAATTCACAAACATGTGTGTGATTTGTTAGGAAAGATACAAATGCTACGGATCATTTTAAACTCCACCAAAGATGACTGTGAGGGCTGTGCTTTACTCCCTGGTCTCACTTATTACCTTACCCTGAGGCCCAGGGATCATTTTTCATATCGGTCAGGTCAATAGATGCAGACTTCCTAAAGAGATGGTGTCCCAGAAGCTAGAGTCACAATCATCAGTATCACCTGCATTGGTCAACTTTGTATCCCCACTTGATGGGGAGCCCCTCAAAAGCAACAACTGCATGTAATAAAACTACTAAACTACAGTAGTACCAACAGCAATTTTACATACTTTCTAGTTACCCAAATGAGGTCTGCTCAAAGGAGGCAAAAACAGAAGAGTTATTCTTTAAAAGTGGAACACAACATAGGTATTTCTTTCAAAAACTTAAAAAATGAGATAAATTTTTCTTCCCTTCCATTATGTGCACACATCCCAATGCAAGCACACACATATACACACACACAATCACATTTACATAATATGGTGTAGTGATTAAAAGCACTGGTTCAAATCTAAAACTGCCTGGGCTAGAATCATGTCACCTTGCACCAGACACTTAATGCCCCAACTCCTTTATTTATAAAATGGGATATTATTAATGGCATCTCTAGGATGGACATATGAATATATTAATATTAATGATATTAATCGTACCATAGTAATAGTACCTATCTCACAGGTTGATTGAAAGAACTAAATGAAAAACTCAATGCCCAAGTCCTACTCGGCTCAGGGTGTAAACAGGAAGGTAGAATACTTTATCTTTTGTAATCATCTCATACCTTCCCCACCGTGATGTCAAATCCAGAACAGAAAATAGTGTTTCTATATAGGAACTTTTCTTAGGTACCCAGGCCAATGCCTTGGAAGGGCCTACTCCTACCAGGAATATGGTGGTCTACAAGAGATATTTTGAGCAGTATATGGGAGGGATGCTGTGCCTCTCATCCCACCAAACTATTTCATCTAGTACTTCTGCCACGTCTAGGCACTCAGCTAGAATGAACTTCAACATGGAAAAGCAGCTTGTGTACCCTGGCCAAAGGTCTCTGGACTTGAAAACCCAGAAGGCTAAAAATTTTGATTATAGTGTGTGCAAATTTTATGATAATTTCAAGTATTGAAAGAAAAGTAATTAAAATCAAATACTACTCACAAATCAATCAATGTTTAAAATCAAATATTAATAAATGTCCATAGAGTCTGCCATCTGAAGTGGCAACAACACAGGGATTCTCCTCTCAATTAGGTTATCTGTTCATTGGGTCTGTGAATGACTTGTTTCTTCATTTCCATAAACAGTTCTCTAGTTGCTGTAAAAACAGCCATGTTTTTCTGGCTTTAATAGAGATGGTTACTACCCACATTAATGTATATGGCTTTCTGGGCAGCATTGGGCAACTGTGCATCTATCAACAAGCTGCAAGAGTGAGACAAAAGATAGGATGGCTCTAGGATAGAATTAGCCCTTGTGTGTCATCCCAATAAGGGCTGTGCTGGGAGCACATGGGAACCTGGTCCAGATACCTTTCTCTCTAAAGGATAACAAAACTTTTTCTTTATTAGCTCACAATTGCCTTGTGCCAGGCACTTTCTGAGCTCTTTATAACACATTAAGTCAGCTAATTCACAGTAGTAACTCTACCGGGTAGGAAGCATCATTAGTTCCACTTTACAGATAAGGAAATTGAGAGTCTGAGAGGTTAAAAGTTTGCCCAAGGTCTCACAATTAAGAAAATACCATTCTTGTCCCTCTTTTCTACTAACCAGACTTTTTCAATGCTGCTTCCCTTAAGGAATAAAGTGAGGGATCTGAGAGAAAGAGTTCCTGGGATGACTGAAAAAAGGGCATGTTTTCTCCTGTGACCAGGTCCTTATTTGAGCCGAGAAATCTCCCACTTTCTCTTCATCATTCCATTTTTACTGTGAATTCAATGTTGACACCTGGACAGGTGCAATGACGTTATCCTCTTGGCTGGGAGTTGGGTGGTGTGGACTTTGAGAGGATGTCAGTCATCCTTTAAGCATGTGGGTTTGCCTTTCAAGCCTCTCACTCTTTCCACCATTTATTCAAATACCAGAAAGAAAAAAAAAATCAATTAAGGTAGGACATGTGCAAATGCATCTGGCCACACATAAGTTAGAGTCATTGTAATTGTGAAGGATTTCAGTCAAGAATGCAAGGCAGGATTAAACATCTCAGGCCAAATCATTCATTTTGCCTGCTTCTGCACTTCAGATCATCTATTCAGCCTGAGATCAGAGCCTCAGATCCAAAAGTGGTAGTTCAGCTCACATGCACTAATGCCAGATCTGCATTCGTTCGATAATGGCTAGAGACTGTGTATGCCCCTTCTGCACAGCTGTTCATAATTCTGACTTGTTAAACCGAAAGAAATAATATTGAAAATCTAACATGAGGCGCTCATCATTCAATTATATATTTTTTCTGAAAGAAGCAAAAACTCTGCCATGTTCTGCAAAATCTCCACATCAATAGCAATTAACTTTCACATCAAGAGGAGAGAAATTCTACCCGGACCATGCATGAATAACTTCCTTTCATATGCAACGGTTTGCATCTTTCTCTGCATTTAATTCTGTAAAACAATAAATGGTGGTGCCCTAGTACAAGGAACTTTATCACAAATAACTAGAAGAGATCTGTGAGTGAAGGTATTTTATATATTCAGTTTCAGAGAGTATGTAAACAGCCCTGTTACCAACACCACAGCTGTTCAAACAACAAATCATAACTTATAATTCTGCAGATAGGTTTTAGAATTAAAAATGGGATCATTATAGCATTTTCATTGAAAACTTCTCAAACAAAAACTGTATTGAGTATCATATAATCCAATCCATACTTTTAAGATTTTTTTCCATCAAATATTAGACAGAATCAGAAACATAAGAGGCCAGTTGGTAAGTTAGGGCATTGTTTCTCACTTAGAGGAAATAGTAACACACTTGTGCAGTGGCCATTTTTGCAAGGAAAAAAAATAGTATAAATATTCTAGATAAACTTGGAGTGGAACAGGAAAAAAATAACAGGTTTTGAAAATGTCAACATGGTTTTTAACATTGTATAATTCTCAGTCCAATAAGACATGAAAAAATGCTGTATTCCCCCAATAAAAATGCACAGTAAGGAAAAAGAAATTCATAGTGGGGTTTATGGCTTTCCTTAAAGATCCATAAACTAAATAGCAGCAGAATAAATGAGAAAATGAGTTTTTAATGTATGTTTGGAGGAAGAAGAAGAAAGGATGATGACCTCCAATTTTTCCAAATTTTGCCTAACACTTACAGAAAACAGGGAGAGGTTTGTTTTTAATAATTTAACTATATTCCTAAAGTCTCAGTTTTATGAAGTTCGATACTAAAATTAAAACTTCTATCAATTTACTTACTCAGAAATAAATAGATAACTCCATACAAATCCAATGAATATATTGTTGATCATTTTAAACAAAATAATGCAGCAATGCTGAAGAATTTCTTTCCTTCCTTTTTCCTTCCTACCTTCCTTCCCTCCTTCCTTCCTTTCTTTCTTTCTCACTTACGACTTTTTAGTGATCCATAGATCTCTTTGTAATCTGGTAAGTCAATAAATGCATCTTTCCTAAAATTTTGATTATGTTTTTAAATATTACCTAGGAATATTACAATCAGTTTCAGAGCTGGTCAAGTACATAAAAGAAGAGACAGCCTTATGATTAGCAAATCGGCACACAAAGATGGACTATAAATTTCCATTACATCGTCAAACTCACTCAAAACAGTCAAATATTTCACCAAATCATTTACAACTATTGATTGCACACCAAACCTGACTTTATAGTCTTCCTATTTTAAATAGCAGCAATATTTTACAAGGACTTCTAACAGTAAGAGATTGTGAATGTAAAGCAGTCCATTAATTTTATATAAGCTGTTTTATATACCTGTGGGCCTCTGATAACATTCAGCTGCAAGGTTACAAGGAGAGGAATCATTTTCTAAAGTTCAGTTCCAGAGACTGAAGTATATATACACAGTTAAAATCCCAGCTCTCAAGCCACTAGTTCCTCTTTACCAAAATTCCTTTCATTTTATAGCTGAACATACTAACATAAATAGCACAACAGTGCCATGTAGGATACCAGAGCTCCATCAAGAAAATGGTATTGCCAAGCCCAGGTTAGGATTTATTTGAAAGCTAACCATTTTTGAAGACAAAGTAATTCCCCACAAGCATTTTCCATGGAATCTTGCAAAGAGGTAGATGTACAGTTGTATATCCAGTTTTGCTTTGCTCTGCGTGTGTGTGCATTTATTTAGTCTGTGAATGAGAAAAATTCTTCTAAGTCAGGAAATTTTCTCCTAGCCTTTCTATCATAATTTTTCTAGTGATAACCCTGTCTTAGAGAAGAAAAGCTGTGCCTCTTTCCTTTTAATCTGTGATTTTTAATTTTATTGAAATCCCTGCCAGTTTGCAGCAACGTGTCTTTGTGTTGGCTCTAGAAGATTCCATTTCTGTGTGTAAATGTGTGCATTGTGGTGGGCTAGGGCCAGGGGGAGGTAGAAAAATGTAGGGCCCTGCTGCTATTTCCAGCTTGCTCTTTCTGCTCAGCTTCCTGCATCATACTGTGACTTTACTATGCTAAGCCTACAGTACATTTCCTCTGAGTGGGTAGCCTGGCCTTTTGTTCCTCTAAGTTAGTACAATCTAATAGATGTCTTTTTCACCTTATTGGGATCTCTCCTAAAAAGCCATGTCTCTGTGGCCTAGTTTCACAGAGATATTTCTTTAGACTTGAGAAAAGTAAATTCAAAGGACATTTCTGTTAATATCAAAGCAGGCTTATTACTTCAATACAAGCACTTTCTTAATTTTCTTTTCTCAGCATGCTACATACATACAAATAAAAAGGCTCTCCATTGGGTGTATGTTACCTATATCTCACAGAGCTTAATTACAAAGCCCTAAAAATGAAAATGGTGGGAGGAAATGGTGCCAGTAGATCATACTGTCCTGGTATTGCATTGTCTGGCATCTCCAATGAAGGCAAGGAAACAAAGGTACTAAGGTAATTGCAATACACTATGAAAGGTTAGTCTCCAAAGAAAAGAAAATCCCAGAAGTGGGGGAGAAGGGTCTATCATACTACTTCAATGCCCTGGAAGCCCACAATTTTAATTTTGTTCTCATTAATGTTATGATAATTATGATAATTTTACTGCAATGAAGGAAGAGGTGTCAGATTTTTTTAAAGTTCCACATCCTATCTTTTCTGCAGCGATTCACTGGCGGTGGTAAGGGAGGGGCAGCTCTAGATGAATGCCAGGCACCCACAAATACAAATACACACGTGTACAGACATATACAACCCTCTCAAATGATCATAAGAGCTATGACATTACACGGAATAGTGAAGACATCTGTACAGGAATACACGTTTCACCCTGGCAGCTGCCCACCAGCGTCTTCAGGCAACTTCTGAAAGTAAGAAAGACTGCGCCATGGTGTGTTGGCTGCGGAAGGGAGGGAAAATGGGAAAACTCTGTGCAATCCAGTCAGCAGGACCCTGGATAGTTCAGTGACTTTTAGTGGCTGGAGGTGGGCCCCTTCACCAGTCCTGGAAAACCTTAGCGGGCTAGCCTACAGCCAAAAAGTCCGGAATCTCACCGGGAGGAGGAAGAAGGGTGATCTCCTGAGGGCCTTCGAGAACACCTGGAACGCGTTGCGCCAAAACCTGTCAAAACCTTCCCCCCTCATCCAATTCCTGACCCCTCCTGGCCTCCAGATTGGTTCTCTTCCCGAAGGCTTGCCTTTCTCAGAGCTGGCTTCTCCTACGTGTTGTTGGAGCATTACCCGCTAGCTCTTCGCTCCCCGAGTACCGCGGGGATTTGCAGAATCCGGGTATCCTGAAAGGACTGACTCTTAAGCTAAAGCAGGAGAGATGGACAGAACTTCCCAGCCACCTTCCGCCTTTGCCACAGAGAACCTCTAGCGCCAGCACTCTGAACTCTTCGGCGTATTTCTGGACCAAATCACGGGCGTGAGCGCCACCGAGGAGGAACCGAGCACAATTTTAGTGACCGCAGTGTCCTCTCTAGACGCGCAAGAGGCCCCGAGGGAGTGTGCAACGGCAGCCAGAGCAAGAGGCTGGCGGGGGGAGGGGGCGGAGGACAGGGCAATGGTTGTGTGAATGTGTCTGAGTGTTTTGGGGGAGGTTTGTTTGGTTTTTTTGGGGGGGGTGTTTGTTTTGGGTTTGTTTGTTTTTTGGTAAGTAAATAGAACACCTCACCCCACCCCACTCCGGGACCTAAGGATGATAAATTCCACATTGCATCAGATCTCATGCCGGAGAGCCAAACCAAGGAAAATAATGAGGCTGCCTCCCCATTCGTCTGCATTAAAGGCGAGCGAGGCACTTTCGATAGCAAATATATCGATTCCCTTGCACTGCCCGAGGTTTGTTCTGCTCGCCGTGAATAATTACTGCTTCTTTAGAAATTCATAATTAGGACTCCATTGCCCACCGCCCCCCACGCCCCACCGCGGGTGCAGCTTTTTAAAGGCGCCTGATCCCGGAGCATGTCTAGGTGACTCCAGTCCTTGTTCCTGGCAAGTGAGAGATGGAGACAGGAATCGCTTTTCTTGCTTGCTTTTTTCTTGAGAGAAAGTTGGTTCCCCTCTCTGTGCCTCAGTTTCTTGTCTGTCAAATGAAGCTTTTACATTGCTAAAGACACTTCCAGCTCTACCTTGCATGATTGATGTTTCTGTTGGGGGGAGTAGATTTAATCACCTCAGTGAATGAGTGTAAGCAGGGGAGGAGGTGAGGGAAGGAAGGATTCGACTCTTCTCTGGATAAACGCGTGGTAATCACATGACGCCACAACTACAGAGGGGACTGGGGGGCGAGGGTACAAATGAGAGGCTCTGACCGCAGGACACAGTGGAGACCAGGCGTTTAGAGCTTGGTGCTTCCGAATGATTAGGAGAGACGAGTCGTTACTGTCTCCCCTCGGCTGTGGGGAGGTGTCTGCGGAAACCGAGAGCGCTAATCCAACTTCAAAAGAGACCAAACCCAGGCTGCGGCCGGGGAGGCAGATTCGGCAGGTGGCGCCAGGCGGGGCGGAGCCTGTGGCGCTGTCCCTGGTCCTGAAGAATCGCACTACAGGCCCGGGCTTTTCCCCCGCCCGCCGCCGCCGCCTTCAACCTCGGTGCCTGTGGCCTCCCTCCGGAGAGCTGCCGCTGCCTAGCCTGCTGCCCAGGAGCGCCGGAGCTCCGCAGTTCCGCAGCATCGAGGAAAAGTTCCCCAGGAGCAACGCTTTGGTGTGAGTGCTTGCGGTACTCGTCCGGAGCCGAGAGGGCTGCACCTGTGTTTTCATAGATCGATGAGGATTGCGCAAGGTCACCTGAGGCTAAAAGTAGACAATGGCAATAAAGCCAGGCGTCGCGAGCGGCGTCCCTGAGGCCGCAATCCCAACTGGACAACTTCCTGAGGCCCCGAACACTCCGCGGTTTCCGTCAGAGGAGTGGGTTTCCGAGTCGAGGGTATGAAGCCTACGTCGAAGAAAGTTTCCTGCTCCTAATTGTAGACGACTTGAAAATGATCGTTAAAGACAATGGGTGGGGAGGGCGTCTAGGACGCAGGGAAGGATACGTGTTAGAAGAACGACCCCTCCCTCAGGAGGGGCGCCTGCCTCCCCAAGAGCCCCTCGCCGCCGCTGCCTCAGGTCCTCCCCGTCAGAATCCATTAGGGCCCTGGGGTGATGGGTGAGGCCCGGCCGAAGGCAGGTTCAGCACCGAGGCGCAGAGCCCCGCGAGCCAGTTTCTAAGGAAACACTCGGTTTTTCTAAGCAGCAATTTGTCTTATTGTGAGAGAAAGAAACAGCACAGGAAAAGCCTCCCGGTTCTCCATTCTCATGCAAATGAGACGATGCGCTGAGGCGGTGGCCTGAGTGTCACCCCTCCCCATCGTATTTCCGGCTTGAAAGAGTAAAATACCCTCATTAATTTAAAGAAGGGGCGGGGAGAAGCTTTGCCAGAGCAGCGGCCCGCGGGGCACGTGCTGCGCTCTGCGTGCTCCCGGGATCCCACCCTGCGCACCACCCCAACGCCCCGGCTCGGGTCGGCATCTCGTTCTCCAAGTCCCCGCGCCCCTGACTAGACGCCGAGGGAACTTTCTATCATAAAGGGCACCAAAGTAAGAGAATACTCTCAACCTCACCCCTCCCAGCCCCCACCGACCTAGTAAATAAAATATACTAGGAAAAGCTGTTTACAGAAGCGGTAATTAGTTTCTCAGCCCGCAGCAGAGAAGCGGCGCGCTCATCAGAAGTTTAAACAACAGCCAGCAACCCGCGGGGGCAGACAGCAAACTTGGAAGCTAACGCAAACGCCCTTCTGGGCGTGCGGAGGGGCATGAAGAAGCCGCCAACATATATCATCTCAATAAAAAGCCGCTCTTGGAAAGCTTGCCTAGTAATTGAGACAGGCGCTCTTTTTTGATCTGGGTTGTCATTTCCTCATCTAGAGCTGACAGAGCCAACTCAGGAAATTGCTGGTAATATTCATCTGGGGAGCACTTTCATTAAATGTAATTCATTCGACTTTCACAATAAATTGAGTGACATCCTTACAGCGGAACCTTTTTATCCTTGATTAAGTGCTTGCTAAGCTTTGGTTTCCCACTTTATTGTCACATTTCTTCAAGCGGAGTCGTCAACATGCCAATCGAAGGCAGAAAAACGCGCGCGCGGTGTTTACTAAGTTGGGGGTGGGAATGGGGGGTTAGTGCTGACATGGAGAAAAAAAGCTGGTCGAGAGCTTGACTAGCGGATAAATCACTACTGCAACTTCCTGCAAACATGGGGCAGGATCAGACAAACGGTAGCGAGAAAATTGCGGGGGAGGGGGAGAGGGCAAAGCGTAGAGCCTACTTGCCACGCGATGGCATCAGGCCGGCCGACACGCCCGCCGCCTTTTATTTAAAATGGCGAGGACTGCTAAGGTCTTAAAATGAGACCTGAAGCTCCTAGAGGACGTGGTTGCCGTAAGGGAACTTTTCCTGAATCGAATCAAAGCCAGGCACTTTCTTTCTTAAAAAATCAGGGTACACACTTCCTAACACCCCACTTGAGAGCAAGCAAACTTTCAGTGCTTCCTTATGCCGGGAGGAGCGCAAGAAAAGAGTGCTTCCTCATTCCCGGGATTCCCTTTTGAGCCTTAATACCCACGCTGCGCCAGCCGAATTCATTGCTCTTCAGACCCCAGGATTCCAAGCGAAGCGGACAAACATCTCGGTACCTCAGGACTGGGAGAAATGGGGAAAGCATCACTTTGCCAATGCGTGACCCCTTCTCCCCAACCGGCCTCACTCCACTCCCCACCCCTTACAAAATCAAAGAAGCCCAAGACAGAAAATTGCTTATTTGAAAAAGCAATACCCAAATGCTTTTATCACATAAATGCCCTTTTGAAAATATCGTCGACAGTGGTTATTACCCAGACAATGCTGTCAATTTCTGTAGGCTGCAGAAAATCATAGATAGAAAAGTAGGACATTGGGCACCTATCTCAAAAAAAATCAACCAATCTCCCTGCCACCCGATATATTTTTCAGCCAGACAACACTTTCATTAAGGGGGAAATAGCTGTCAACAATTCAAAGCCAAATAGAAATCAGCTTCGCACAAAGACGAGCTACGAACTTAATGGCTTTCCCGGAAAATACCGCTCAGAGAGAGTTGGAGCAATTCTGGTTCTCGCCTTCTAATACTGATGAGTTTCCCCGAAGCTATCACTACAAGGCCCCAGGCCACAGTAATCCTAGAAATTGGGCAGACGGGCCCCTACCCAAGCGCTTCCAACCACCCCAGGGGGGTTCTTTCCGGGTCAATGGTGAGTTGAATGTTTCGGGAAAATGCCCAGAAATATAGCAACTTCTCCTTCCGGCAGAGCTCTGGAAGAGGCCTTGGGACTGATGAGTTCTGTGTTGTGCCCCTGGGGCATTGGCTTCTCCAAAAATCTAGGTATAATCCTCTATCAGAATGGCTGGTCTGGGATACAAGAGACAGAAGATTCTGTTGATCCAGTGAGGTTGGGGAAATTTTAGTGCTACCTCCAAAAACTGACCTTAATAAAGAAAACTTAATTAGTCACTCTGAGGTAGTTAATGTGTTTTTCTTTTCAGGTATAAACTCAAACTGATGAAAATTTTCAGTGATCAGTTGGCTTAATTTTCAGAGGATGGAAAGTACACATACCTAGTCCAAAGCATAGGCATTGGTGGACTCTCCCTCTGCTATTCCCACCGCTTCCTTATACTTAACAGCCACAGTCTGTGGAATTCACCCAAACAGTTGGCTTCTAACAGTGCAGAGGCAGTGTTTCTGTAGATGTATTAATCACTCTTTAATCTCTATCAAAATGATTGGTTTGGAATTCACGTTTTAAGGGAATAGATGGTGCAAAATGTTATTTAAGCACAAGATTTAAAAAGAATTCTCATTTCTCATCCACTTTGGTTAAAAAGGAGCCCTGGTGGCACAGTGGCTAAGAACTCAGCTGCTAACCAAAAGGTTGGCAGTTCAAATCCACCAGCTGCTCTTTTGAAACCCTGTGGGACAGTTCTACTCTGTCCTATAGGGTCAGTATGAGTCAGAATCAATTGGATGGCAATAGGTTTTTTGTTTTGTTTTGTTTTGGTTTGTTTTGGTTAAAAAAGCTAGTAGATTACTAACTTTTAATTCCTAGCAGGAGAACTGGCCAGACCTAAATTGGAGGATAAGAGGCCTTCTCTCATCAGGATAGTGCTGTGGACGAGTAACTGACCACAACACCACCAGTCAAACTCTTATCAGATTCTCTGGACTCAATTTCTGAGCAGCTCTTCCATTGAAATGCCCAGGAAGTGCTCTTTGGACTCCTCCACTCTGAAAATTGCTACAAGTGAGCTCACAAACAGGACTCCCTGGACTTCTTCTGGAAGATGGTCTCCCTGCACTGAAGCCTGTCCTTCAGCTTGAAGGCGCTGAGAATAGCTCAAGTTAGGATCCCATTCTCCAGAGCCAGAAACCATATTTCCATCGTTTATTCAGGGTGTGCTTCAATTCAGTTAAAATGCTATAGTCCTATTGCCCCATTATATCATACTGCAAATATCCTAGAATCAGTCCAGAACTGACAGGAGAATAAAGATTGCAGAATGTGTTTATTTTTAACAAGCATTGTTAAGCCATAGGTTCCTCTCCTACTGAATTCAGATTTTAAATTTGCAATACACAACACTCATTAATCAGGAGATTGCCTTGCCTTTATTTGTAAAAGATTGCTTCCCACCCTCTCCATTTATGACTGGAATTAGCCCTGTGGTGATTTTTGAGTATTCTAGCTAATATGCTCCAGAAGATAACTTTGAGGACACATTTCTAATTAACTTTCCATTGCAGTATGAAAATAAGCTCCTAGTTTTTGAACTAGCACAGACTCATCTCTCAATAAACACAGAGACTAAAAATCGTCAACCTAGAACATGCATTCAAAGAACCCTTTGCCAAGAAACATACTTTAAGAACATTTACCCAAATAGAAGAAGGAAATTGTAGCTGAAATATGGAGCATTAATCTGTTGGATAAAAACTTGTTTCCATAAAAAATTCTTCCCAAATTTGGCAGTATTTTAAGGTATTTAATTCTCTAGAAGCAAAAGCCTAAGTATTTCTGTATAAGTATACCTAAACAAAACTTATGCCCTGCACATAGTGTGGAGATTACTCCTTGGGAAACATAACTGGGATTCTGGGGGCTTAAAGGGAAAGGTGCACTGAGGTATCAGCTAGGAGGCCAGGCATAAATACAGTGCTCCAGTTATTTAACCTGTGGTGTGAGCTCATAAAGACCAAAAAATAAATAAATAAATAAATCACTCATTAAACTCCTTCCCTAGTTTATGTCAATTCAAGGGGGTAAAAATAAAATAAAATAATAGTTTGCCACCTCTGCCTTCTTGGAGTAGAACTTGAAGCAGTTCTTAACAACCTGCATGCATCTATTGCAGGTTCTTGAAAAGGACTGGGATGTTCCCAGGGGAAGCTACAAATTAATGATCGATTCAGTTTGTGTATCTGATGATAAGTGAAATACATGCAGAAAGAAACCTTGACCACTTCTTAGTCTGTCTCATTGCCTTAGAGCTTTAATCAAGACTCTTTGCTTCTTTACAATCCTGAAACCATCCTTACATGACCGCCCAATTCACCCTTTTAAATTCATTTCCATAGTAAAAGTCAGCATCCTGCTCCTCCACAAAAACAGCTCAGGATTCTGATAACCTGGGATTACAATCCCTGGAAATACTGTTTGGGTCACGGCCACCCGCCTTTTGTTTTTGTGGTGCCTGTGGCTTCTAATCCCCGATACACAAAACAACTTTAGATTTGGAGGGAAAAGATCGGATTTCTAAATCGCCTCCTCTGTTTTATTGTTCACATTTCCTATTGTTTTGAGTGAAATTGGAAAAATTGTCTCTTTTCTTTGTATTGCCAAAAGGCATTCAGGTAATGAAGTCTGTAACTAAACGGTAATTGAATGAGCATAATTCGCACACTGAATGGTTTTCAAATGGTCCCAGTTTACAATTAAAGAAGAATTAATGTGCTTGTTGTTGAGAACGCAACGCATTCGAACAAATCCAGCACTGTTGTTGTAATGAGTGGAAAACGGTTTAACTGCCAACAAACATTTAAAATTTAACACAACGTATTGATTTCACTTCTGTTTTTGATAGATTATTTTCCAGACTATCGAAGTAATTGCTCCAAGCAATAAACTGCATAACAGCCCCGGGTCTTTGCCGTATGCGTTGTGAGCACAGCCCAAAGGACGTAGGAACAGTCCTGAGGTTCAGGTCACGCGTAAAGGTATGCAGAGGAGAGGGGCAGGCGGGTTATAATGGTCAAGGTAATAGTTAACAAACATTCTCTCTCTGCCTCTTTCAGTTTCCCGCTCCCCCGCCCAAGCAACTCTCAATAAACAATTTCTGTATTTCCTCAGCCAAACTTTCTGCCCTCTGTCTCTGGGCTGTCAATGTCATTGGACACAGGTGGAGGCGAGAGTAATTGAAAATGGGAAATGGGAAGGACACTTTTTACATTCAGTCCGAATCCCAGCCGGGGAAGGCGCAGACTTTGGTGACACAGTCGGAAAGGCAGTCTTTTGGATTGGCTGCCTCGACTTTCACCTGTTTACCCCAAGGTGTCCTGTGGGCGAGGTGACTGACGCGCAGCGCCCTCTGGCGTCCTCGGTTGCCACGGTCAGGAGATAAAGGTGCAAAGACCGGCAACACTGAGGATTCTTGGATTCAAGCTGAAACCGGTTAAATACACACATACACCCACACACATTCACACGTATATACACACACACACACCATCCATTCACATACAAGGAGTTCACACAGCTCGCAGCCCTGCATTTATATGCACCAGGGCAACAGCTGGAAAACGCTTTCATTTGAAAAGGATGGTGATACTTTTGCTCTCAGGCTTGTGAGTTCTGAAGCCTTTGGGATTGAGGGACTTTACAGCCCCCATCCTCTTGCGTTTATCCGCCCAAAAAGAGTCCATGCCGCCCCAGCACTCCTCGCTCCGAAACAAAACATTAGCAGGTCTCGGTGCGCTCCCAAGGGTGCTCTGCGGGGGTGGGCTACGGGGGGTTGGGGCACTGGGAGCAACCTCACCAGCAGGGCGCAGGAGTCCCTGGACCTCCCCACAGCCGGACCCTAGAATTCACACTCTCCTCCTTGACTCGGTGCGGTGCCCACAGCTCCTGAGCCTCCGCCACCGCAACAAAGTGCTTTGCCTCGGAGCCCAGTTCCACGAGCGTGCGAAGTCTCGACCCCCGAAAATTCCGCTCCCCGAGGACGTGGACGTCGGTTTTGCTTAGGTTTCTCTCCCTGGAGACACAGCCTATTCAGTCCCTAATAAGGGGCTCGGCACTGGAACCGGGGTTCGGTTATTTGGTGGAAAGGAGAGGTTCGGAGGAGAGGGAGGAGGAGCCACTACCTGCTTCTAGGAGTATTGCTGACCCAACCCTGACAGCTTGTGGTGCTCCCATCTGGTAGTTAAACTTATCCTGTCTGAACCCTACAACTCGAGGAAAGTTACCTGCACTTATTCATGTGCCACATCTCCAAACTGGAGGAGTAAGTGGGCGGATTCTCTTTCAAAGTCACAGACCCGGGCAGACCCTTGAGCCAACGCCCCCATTTTCCTTCATTTAAACTCCATGAAGTACTGAGAGTTCCATGTCTCCCACCCATTCTCTCTGCCATCTCCCTACTGTTTCCTTGGTTTCTGGGTGTCTGGGGTGCCCTTGAATCACGCGCAGGAGAGGGGGGACTGGAGCAGGAAATGAAGTGGGAACCTTCGAAACTCCCGCAGGAATCCCTGAGACCAGCTTTGCCAAAGTTGTTCCAACACGGTCGCTAAGAACGCCGCTCTCGCGGAACGGGCGACCTCGCCCTCCTCCCGCGCGCCCCCAGTTGCTTCTCCTCCTTGCCCAGATGGGATTGCTAGGGGGGCCGACCGGCCGCGACTTACCAAGTAGAAGGTGGGCTGCAGGAGGAGAAGCACGTACCAGCACGCAGCCTGCATCCTCCCGCGTCTCAAACTTCCTCGGCAGTGCCTTCGCTGAGTCTTTGTTCCTTCAGAACCATAGATCCACCTGACATCCACTTTACAGAGCAAGGTGCGCTCTCAGCAGCCTAGATACAAATGAAATTAGACATCCCATGACCACGCGGGCAAGATTAGGCTTCGCGACCAAGCGGGGAATGGGGGGTCGTGGCTGGGAGGGGTGGACCAAAACACCCAGGAGGGGAATAGGAGAAAATCGAAAAAACGAGTAAATCCAGCGCCTGGAAAAAGAGAGCGCTCGGTTCGCGGGCGGGAGGGTGAGAGCAGCCTGTGCTCCTCGAATGCGAGTTCCCGGGCGGCGGATGCAGGCAGCGAGCTGCAGGGCGCACAGAGCCGCGTGCAGGCTGATTCCAAGCCCGAGCGCCTCTGGCAGCGAGACCTGCCCTGGAGTCTGATGGCCGGGCAGCTCGGACTAAAGACGGCGGCTGGTTCTTCGCCAGCCCTGGGCAGTGCTCACACACGTACACGCCAGCAGAGAAAGACGGAGAAAGAGAGAGAGGAAGAGATTGAGCGAGGGGGGCGCGGGGCGAAGAGGTAGGTAGAGCTGACCAGGTTTAGGCGCTGGATTTCGCCACACGTTCTGTGGGGAGGGGGTGGGGAAAGGCAATGCAATTTGCATACGGGAGAGCAGGGCTCAGTTTACCGATTCGAGCCTCCTGAACACACGCATACACACACTCACATCTCTAGCACTACTTTTTTTCAGCCAAGGGGCACATCCAGACGCTAACTTCGAGAGTGGAAGCCTGCCCTGGAGTATGAGGGTCACCCGCCAGGCGTGCTCTTTCTCCTCAGCCAGTGCTCCTCCCCTCCGCCCCTTCCTCGAGCCCACCCACCCTGCCCCAAGGTGTCCCCTCCGGGACACTGGAGGCGAAGGCTACGTACCGCACAGGACTGGGGGCGAATCCGGCGAGCAGGGACCGCGCTGGGCAGGCTCCATGGAGGAACTACTCGGGCCTGGCTTCTCCGGCGCCCCGGAGATGCCCTCCCTGGCGATTCGTCTCCATGCTCTGGCGCGGACGAGTCCGGCTGCCTCGTCCAGCTTCGGCCGAGTCTGCGTTCCCGGGCCTGGGTCTTGCTTAGGATTGGTTCCGCGGGAGCCTAGGCTTGGCACAGTTGGATTCACAGTGCAGGAAACTTAGGAGGCAAGAGAAGAAGGGAGAAGTAGAGGAGGAAAGAGAGGAAGAGAGAAAGGGCGGGGGAGACCGAGGAAAAGAGCTAACCCGCCCGGCTCCGGCTGCTGCGCCGGACGGACTGGGACTGCCGGCGCTGGCACTGGGACGAGCAGTCCAGGGCTCCCGTCTTCCCGCAGCTACCAGAGGATGGTGGCGATGACTTAGACTTAGGGGGAGGAGACTGGGCAAGTCCTCTGGACTTGAACTTCAGAGATAGGACACTGGCTTTTCAGAAAAAAAAGCCACCCGGCCGGCAGCGGCGGGCAGTCCTAGGTTCTGCGGGAGGGGTAAGGTGACGAGAACCGGGAGGCTGCGGGAGCATAGAGCAGCTGCGCTTCACTGCGCGACACTGGGAAACCCAGCAGCCTCTCCAAAGCCGAGTCGCGGGCGCTGTCCCTGATCCTGCCCAGCCTCCGGGGGACGCTCTGGAGCTATCTGGGATTCGGGGCGCAGCTGTGGTGGTGGGTTCTCCTCAGGGTCGTGGCTTGGCACGCCAACGTTCCTGACACTGGCAATTACATTGGCACGCGGGAGGACAATTCCTCAAAGACTAATTAATGCCCGATGTGTATAGATCCCGCTCACAGGCTCTCCGCCGGCCGGGCCGCAAGGAGAAGTGGCTCCTGCGGTATCTGTGGCACTGTGGTATCCGCAGTACCCCTTCCCCGGGGGACGTGGAGAGGACCGCGGCGGCCAAGGGAGTGGTGGAAAGGTGCATTGGGCGTGGGAGAGCGCAGGAGGGTACCGGGCGCCCCCGCCCTCCTCGGGCGCGAACGCTGGGCGCCGCCGACCTGTGGCTGCTGGGCCGTAGGCGGGGGCACAGCGGGCGGCCAGCCATTCAGCGCGCGGCAACCGACCGGACTGGGCGACCTTGCGCGCTCGCTGCCGGCAGGGCCGAGCTCGGGGGTGGGGGTCGGGGGGGGAGGTGTTGCTTCGAGCCTTGGGTACGTCCCTCGCTCCTCACACTTCCTACTCAACCGGCGTCTCCCAGGCTCGGCCTCTCTGCTCCGACTCTCACTGTGTGTTGTCTGTTTCTTTCATTCTCAGTCTCTCCCTTCTGCTGCTTCCGTCTCAGTTTCTCTTCCCTTCTCTTCTTCTCTTCTCTCTCCCCTCCCTCCCTGCCTCCTTTCTTTGTCTTGTGGTCCAAGCCTCTGTCTCTCAGGATCTTTCTGCATCCCTCTGCCTCCCTCTAACTCGTGTGTTTCTGTCAGGATTTTTGACAATCTCTGTTTCTGTATCTCTGCCCCGCCCCCGCCATGCCCCCTCAAACCCTGTCCTTTCCTTCTCCCCTTCAGCCTCTCCTGCGCACAACCCTCAGGCCCGCTTCTCCCGGATCCAGTAAGGTCCGGAGCCAGGCCTTTCTGGGTCGGCAGGGCCCGGGAGCGCCTCCTCTGCGTGCCGGGACTCGGGCCACAAGTCAGAGAGCGGTGGAGGGCATTTCTTCCCCCCCGACTCCTCGCATTACCTCTCCAAGTCTGCCCTTCGCCGGAGCCTGGCCGGGAGTGATTCCCACTGCAGGATGACATTTTGAGATTAATCTCTAAGAAATGGGTTGAAATGTATATCAGGATCCCGAGTTAGTGGCATCCAAATAGAATCGTGATTTTTAATGAGTCTTAGGTATTTCTTTCCTCAGGTCTGTCTTTTGGACACCTCACGCTCGGCTCTAAGGATTCTGCTGTAGCAGAGCGAGGCCCAGACACAACGTGAACTCAAGAAAAGAGGCCCCGGGCAGCCTGTCTGAGTTCCCCCGGGGGTCGCTGGTCACTCCTCCAACTACTGGGGTGCCAATGATCAGAACTACCTTCTCCTAGAGCAGACGCTAGAGGAGCCCCGCTGAGACCTGCACCTCGAATCAGATCCCCAAAAGCCTCCAATTTAGATCTGCACTGTAGGACATACCAGCCGGCACTTTGAGGCCTACAGGCTCCCTTCCAGTTAAAAATAGCTCTTTAAAGAGCTCTTAGAATCTCGCAAGTTGTTCTCCGCTGCTGTGACCTTTTGGAATTTACTGGGGGCATATGTAGAGTAAGGCAGTGAAGACACCTTCTAATTGGAACTCTGAAAATTCTCTTTGGGGAGAAATATATATATTGCATAGCAGCAGTGTTATCTAGGCTTCATTTTTACTTATCAGGTTTTTCATGCTCTTAAAAAGTTTAAAGAATAATAAAAGTCTTAGGAGCACCCATATCTGAGGCTGAAGGGTCAAAGTTAAGGCAAAGGAAGCTCTGTCAGATTCCAGCCTCTAGGATTCAGGAAGCCATGGGAAAATTGATCCCCACATTTACATAAGTTTCCAGGCCCTCCCAGGCTGGACTATGGCACTGGAGTGAGCATTGCCTGCCTCTACCCAGAATTTAAAAAAAAAAAAAAAAAAACCCCACTGAGTCCAGTCAATTCCCACTCATAGGGAACCCATAGGGTTTCCAAGGCTGCAAATCTTCATGGAAGCAGATTGCCACTTCTTTCTCCTGCAGAGCGTCTGGTGAGTTCAAATGGTCCACCTTTTGGTTAGCAGCCAAGTGCTTTAACCACTGCGCCACCAGGGCTTCTTCTACCCAGAATACCCCTGCACAATGCTGCCAGAGGGGGACTTTTGCCTGGCCTCTGGAAGAAGAAGCAAGAATCAGGACAGCTTTGGGACATACCAAGTGTTCTTTTCTAAACATTACTTCAAAAATATTCTGCCTCTAGTGCCATTTAGCCTTAAAAAATTACTGCTTGTGAAATAGAAAGACGATCAAGGACCTTAAAATCTCTGTCTGAATGGGACTGATTATTTAAGAAAAGCACCACAGGTACCCAGTAATGGGAACTGGCCTGACACTTTGTTCTATGACGCAGGGCACCAAAGAGCTTTTTATGTTAATGACTTGAGACCCTCTGCCCAGACATTCAACTCTTACTGGATCATACTTGCCCAGGGATATAAAACAGCCGTGGATTGTCATTTTTTTGTGTCTTAGCAGGAGTCTTCATTTCCTGTAGTACTCAATCAGAAAAGAATCCTAAGCCACCAAATGACACTGAAAAACTTAATGTTTTTGTCAAACCTCTCTAATTTTAATGACTGAATTTGGGGGGAAGGAAGGCAGGTAGGCAAGTTCTTTCCTATCATTTGTTTAATAATAATAATAAACCTACAAATAATAGGAGCATGATTCGCATACATTCTTCTACTTAAAGTATTAGGCTATTGTAAAATGTACTCTTAGAATATATCAGTAATGGATTTCACCAGGGTTAGAACAAAAGGGTGTCTATTCTTAAGGAGACTAGTATCCATGCCAATATTTTTAGATTTTACTCATCTTGAGAATCATTTCAGAAATCACCCTCCCTCTAAATTTTGTGTGACACAATTTAATACACATACAAACTGAGCACAAATTAGAACCACTGTGAAACATAACCTTCTGCCCCTCACTCTTCCCCTAGTTTACCTGGTCCAAACAGAAATGAACAATATAAAGCAACAATATCTATTTCCCTCCAAAAAATACATAATTTAAAAGAATTCCCAACTTTAAAAGGAAACAGTAACATGAAATAATTTTCCTCATAATTAGAAACTGAAGAAATTAAAATAAGAATTCATCTGAAATATACTGATACTTCTGATAACTGTAATTAGCTGTTTTGGTTGGCTTGGTTTGGTTTATTTTTTCTCCTCCAGAGAGGGAGGGCAAGGGTTGAAAGTTTGAACTATCTTGGGCTGGGGAAGGGAAAGAGATAGAAATTGAAATTAGCTTTGGGTTCTACAAAACTCTGTCCTAAAATGAACCTGTCTTAAAATGCATGAATATCACCATATTTTTGCCCAAAATTCAAGTAAAAACAGAAAACTGTTGTTATGAAGCACCCAGCTGTGTTCTTGCTTAAGCTTCAGGCCAGATCATATCACTTCGTACATAGGACTACATTGTACCTCTTTTTTTCTTAACAGCACCAAAAAGCCTCTAAAGCATGTATCATTCTTCTGTCCTGACCCCAGTAGGAGCTGCTATTCAAATGTTGTACGGCCTTGGACAAGTGCCTGAAAATTCCCCTGGCCTCAGTACCCTCTTCTGTGTAATGAGGAAGTAGAGCTAGATGATGTCTAAAATGCCTTCTAATTCTAAAATTCTTTTATTCTATTTTTATATGATTAAATGTAAAGTCTTCTCTTCTTTAAAACACTTACCTACATCATGAACAACAATTGTATAGTTCATCACAATTTTCAAAAATATTAAGAGTTTAAGATATTTTGTTCTGTGCACTTCAAAGATTGTAAGTCAAGGTGATTGTGTGTTTGAGCCAAAGCTTTTTTGTGCATTTATTCCTTGTTCCACCCTTATGACCTTTCTTTTGGGTCAAGGGTTGACTCTATTTTATTAACATATCACTTTTTCATATAGATTGTTCTGCACATGTGTTTAATGTCATTGATTTATGAGGATCTATACTCAGAGTGGCATCCTTATCATACTTACGAATACTTGTTACAGGAGACAAAAAGACATTTCCACTACTTTTGCAGAATTCTTAAATGTAACTCAGGACAACTAAGAAACCTTCTTGTTCTTATACACCCTAAGATATTTTGCTATTTTGTGGAAGGAAGGAAGTATCATTTGTAAAGTGGTTTTTACGAGCTTAGAGTATTTGGTATTTGAATGTAGTCAAACTTGCTTAATAATGATGAGGCATGTATGCTAAATTACCTTTATAAGAATGCTTTAATAACAAGACCACTGAACTAGAGAGAGAAAAAAATAGCTGTCAAGCCCTGGAATAAAAAAAAAAAAATTAAAGGGGATCAAAAAGCTTTATGTAGAAGGCATTTTCTTTTTTAGAGGTAATTTATATGCTCAGTCTTTGTATCCCTATTTCATTTATTCTGCTAGATGAGGACAGAGGGTTCTCAAAGGTAAGGTAGTTTTAATTATACTCACAAACTTTAAAAAGAAAATGATCACAATAAGAGAAACTGAAGAAAGCCAGCATTAAAAAAGCAGTTGGACGTAAAAGATGGGAAGATTGGGGTCGTTGCTCAAAAATCACAATTAAAAAAATCTTTTAAATATTGTGACTAAGCACCTTTGCATTATAATCTAATTACAGAAATTCTTCACGGTGGTCCCTCCAGGGACTATTAATTGACATTTCCCTAAAGCAGAATCATTAAAGACAAAGAATTTGATAACCAATGTTCTGTTAACAGAGCAAAATACAGTATCTGCTTTCAGCCAGAAAGAACACTGGGACTCTTAGCCACAAAGGGATGGAAGGAATTATGAGGACAAAGGCTGCAAGCTCTGTAGTTACCTGAAGACTGAAAATGAGTCCACAAATGCATATTTCATTTCCATAGCCTAAACTACCTAAATATTTTTAACTATACGGGTTTTTCCAGCTCTTATCCTGATTTGGCCATACAAAGACAGCCCTCAGAAACAAAATAATTCATACAGGCAGGGAATAAATGGCTGCTTTGACCCAAATATCGTAATGATAAGGATACTTTGCATCAGACACCTTTTAAATACGAGATATCACAGGATACAACAGCCCTCTCAATTTCCCTTTTTACCATCAAATTAAATGAAAACAACTGTACTGGCGTTTCACCATAATTATCTCCACGGACCATGCCTTGTTATAAATAAAACATATAATGTTACTTTTTTTCTGCTGCTTCCAGTTCAATAGTAAAATGCTTTTGATAAAGTCCAAAGCAAAATGATTTAGCATCAAATTTTGTGCTAAATAGGTGGCAATTTCTCAAAGCACCATCGTTTTCAGTAGAATAATAATAGATACCATTTGCTGAGTGCCAGCCACATGACAGGAACCATGTGTTTTACTTATATTATTCCTGCTATATGCCTAAGGATTCTGTGAGTATCAATTGACCCTTCAGATTTGAAAGGAAACGTCTCAGGTTAGATAAGAAGATCTCCTTCGGCATACTCGTTCTTCATCAAGGCAGACTTAAAACAAATCTGAGAATCATTTGACCATTAACACTCACTCCCTCCTTCCTGTAAATCTCTCCCCTGTTTTAGTTTTGGTGCTACAATTCTCTCTCCAAATTTTTCTCTTAAATCGCTGAGATGATCTTCATACGTTAAACACTGGTGCCCTTCTGGGCTCCATTAGTAACTTTTTCTCTTTGCACTCTGTCTAGACAATCCTGTCCATTTTCATGGTTTTATTTATTATTTATACCCAATGACCACCAAGTTAATAATTCCAGTTCTGACATTTCCCTTGACCTAAATATTCAATTGCTGGCATGTTGCTATAATAGATTGGAGTTCCCTACTTATAATTAGAATTAAACCCATGCCCTTTGCCAAATGGCTTTGCAATGCCTCACAGTGACATTGGCAGAGTATACATCCCCATATATGCAAAAGGTTCCTTCCTTCCTTCCTTTCTTCCTTCTTTCCTTCCTTCCTTTCTTTCCTAATCAAAGCCCTAAAAAGACATGTTTCCATGCTCTCCTCTTTCCACTAGGAGAAAGCACACACTAAATGGAAACTACTTTCTCCAGTGCACATACTGAAATGAAAAAACACATGAACTAGACTGGAACCTGACCCATGATCGTGAGCATGCCCACCAAAGCTGACCTGCAGAGTCCTGCAGATAAATGTTTATTCTTAACTGGCAAGCTTTAGGGCTTATTTGTTTTGCAGCATTATCACAGCCCAAGCTGACTAATGAGTGACACCACTATCATAGTAGAAAATCAAAGTATCAGACTCTCTTATTTCTTCTTTTTTTAATTTAATTTAATTTTTTTTTATTGTACTTCAGGTGAAGGCTTACAGAACAAATAGTTTCTCATGAAACAGTAGTACACATGTTGTTTTATGACATTGGTTAACAACCCCACAACATATCAACCCTCTAACTTCTCAACCTCTTTTTTTTTTTTTTTTTTTTTTTGGTGAAAATACACATAGCCAAAGATACACCATTTCAAAAATTTCTACATGCACAATTCAGTGACATTGACTACGCTCTTCGAACTGTGCTGTTATTCTCACTTAAGATGAAAGCTTACAGAACAAAATAGTTTCACATTTAACAGTTACTACAAATGTTGCCCTATGACAATGGTTAACAATCTCACAACACATCAACAATATCCTTACTCAACCTTGGGTTCCCTATCACCAGCTTCCTTTTGTATCTTCCACATCAAAAATAAAATTACCAACACTTCTCAATTCCCCACCAAAAAAAATCTCTCATCTCTCTCTTCTCTGTTCCTGCTACTACTGTTGACTCAACTCAGATTCACAGCATTAGTCATCTGGTGTATGGCAATAGCCTTCTAAATGGCCTCTTCTTTTTCAGCTTCTTCCTTTATAAATGTGCTCTCCTCACTGCCACTTGAATGGTAGAGCTAAAACAAAAATGAGTCCATGTTGCACATATCCTTAAATCTCTTCAGAAACTCCCCATTGGTTAGAAAATCAAGTCAAGCTCCTTAGCTCAGCCCAGAAGACCCCTTGTGAACTGGACTGTGTCCACACCTCCACTTTCATCTCCTGCCACCTGACCCCTGCTCGGCCACATTCTTCTGAGCTTCCAACATGCAAGTCTATGTCTCAACTTGGGGCCTCTGCACCTTTTTTCCTCTGCTTTGAATCAATCCTCTCAAATCAACCTTTGGATGAAGTCCTAATCTTTCTACAAGACCCTGCTCAGAGATCACCTCCTATTCTCCCCACTTTTCCCAGGGATTATTGAATTAATTACATCACACTGTTCATAAATTTGTCTTCTCCACTAGCCTGTATCATTCAGTTTCGTACCTCCAGCTTTACCTTGAACTGGATTGTGCTGAACGTTCAGCCATGCTCAGAATACTCAACGTCCAAAAATCAGTCTAATCTACTTCTTGCAAGAGAGCACACCAGAAACTCTGGAATAGCAAGTCCTTATCTTTGAAGGGCTCAAATATTACATGACTGGATAAAGTTCTCAAGCAGACCTAACCCCAGAGAAAGGAGCGGGATGAGAATGTTAGGCTTAGGCCAGAAGGCACAAGCTCCCTTACCCTCAAAACTCTCAAACATTCTTCTCAGAAATCAACGGCTGAATGGGTAATTTGACCTTAATGGGCTACTCAGTGACTGACCTATTAAGCCCCTCACTTCCAGGTCCAAGTATTCCTGGTACCAAGAAATTCCTGGAGATACCTAAATTCTAGCTTCAACCTGCCCAGGGACCCCACAAATCTTATTTCTTTGCAGTAGCTTCACCGCTTTCTAGTGTCTTACTCAAAGGTTTATTTACAACCAGTCCTTGCTTTATCGTCTTCTCCTCTGGCACCAGGTGAAAGACCCATGGGGACTGGTGTGAGGGGATTTAGAGAAAACCATTATCACAATTACCACCAACTCGGGACCTAGTAAATGGGGTTAAGCAAACCCATGGAACAACAGGACACTGTACCTTATAGCTCCAAGCTTTTGAATGAATCTTTTTGGCAGAAAGGAGAACCATGAGGCCTTTGGTCAAGAAACAAAATCACTAGGACCTTCTCCTATCACAGTTAAACTCCTGATATGGTAGACATCTGTGGCTCCTGCTTCCTGGCCTCCTCGGTCTAGTTAAGTACCCCTTAAATCATATTTCCATTACTCCATTTGCATGACTCCAAGGTCACCTGTAGCCTACATTTAACTAAATTCAATGTTCTTTCTCAATTTTTACTCTAGAGTACATTGCACCAATAACTAACTCCACACAACCATCATTCCCAGATTTCTTTACTACCTCTCTGACAGTTGATTCTCGTCTTCCGTGCTGGCTTTTCCTACAAATTGCCACCAAACTGACAATTTTCTATTTTTCCAACCCTCCCCCTTTCCTTTCTATCCTCCAGGCTGATTTAATCTCCAGCCCCCAGATGGCATCTTGATTTGAATGTCCTGCTGTTGTCTGATACACAATATTCAAGGATGAACTCAACAATTCCCTCAATACCACACACACACACACACACACCCCAGTTCCTATTCACAGCTCCCATAATTCCATTAGTGGCGCCACAATTTTCTATTTCCACAGCTTCTAAACCTCAGAATCAGCTCATTATTTCTGTGTAATGCTTAATTTCATGTATTAGTCAGACAGATTGTCTTGTCAAGTCTTCCTTCAGAATATCTCTTGCATCCATCTCCTACCCACCATTCTAGACCAGATTTTCATCACCTCACATCTGGAAAGTCATCTTCCAACTGGTTTTCCTGACTATAGTCTTTCCAACTCCCACTAATTCTCACTACTATGAGCACCATAATGATAGGGGCTATATCTTATTCATGTTTTTACCTGCAGCACTTAATGTGATGCCTAGGACTCAGTTGGGGCTCAATAAATGTTTTCCTGAGGTGTGGAGCAATTCCTTATACTACTTCCCAACTAGTATTTCTTAAACAACATATTTGTCCTGTTACTCTCTGGCACAAAAAACTTCCTTTCTACCCCCATTTCTAGAGTAGGGTTGTTTTTATGAATTTATTTATTTTTTCCAAGAAACTGTTTCTTCAAAAGAACTCTCACTCAAAAACATGGTAGGATAAACAGAGGAACTCAGAAATGCCCTGGTTGAATCTGGGGTAGAGTGCTTGCATCCGCTATAGTTTTATCAGCCTCACCTCCTTGCCTCTTTCCCATCCCCAAGCAATGCTAGAACTAATAACTGTCTAAGATACTTTAAGACAATAGTTCTCAAACCTTAATTTGCATAATTATCACTTGGTAGGTTTATGAAAATGCACATTCCCAAGCCCCACTTTAGATGAGGGTTTACTGTTTGTGGACTCTGTCCCTGAAATCTGCAATTTAACAACCATCCCAGATGATTCTGATGAAAGCGGTCAGAAGAACATGCTTTGAGAAACCCCACCCCAGAAGATGGTGGATTGGAGTTTAAAATCCTATCTCACAAGATAAAGTCTGAACCCCTTGTGACAGCAATTAAGGTCTATCACAGTCTGGTATTCACCCCACCCATCAAAATCTAATCTCATAGTGCTCCCAGGAACTTTTGCTTCAGCCAGAGATATCTCCTTACTGCCCTCTAATTATACTAGGTGTGATCCAAACCTTATTTTATTTCTTACACTGTTCCTCCTAACTGGAATACTCTTCCCATTCCACTTCCTCTTCCTCTGCACCTCTCCAAATCCAACCATCATTCCGCATCCAGATCCAGGCCTGCCTCCATGAAGGTTCCCCAAATCAACACATCCATTCAGTAAAAAAATTATTGAATGAGCAGTGGTTCTGGGTACTGTGGATATAATAATGAGTAAATAGACAAAAATCCTTGTCCTCAAGGAGTTGATAGTGTGGGGAGACTGAGAATAAATAAAATATACATTAAAATATATAGTAAATTAGATGGTGATAAGTTCTTTGGCAAAATTAAAGAAAGGAAGAGAGACAGAAAAATAATGCAGAAATAATTTTAAATGGAGTGATCAAGGAAGGCCTCAGTAAGAAGACAACAGTTGAGTAAAGATGGAAGGAGGTGAGGGAGTAAGCCATGTGGCTATTTTAAGAAAGAGCTTTCCACGCAGAGGAAATGACAAGTGAAAAATCTCTGAGGCAGGAACGTGCTTGGTATAATAGAGGAACAATAAGAATACCAAGGTGTCTGGGGCAGACGAGCCAGGAAGGGGTGGCAAGGAGATAAGATCAAATGTGCCAGATTGTGTAATACGTCTAAAGGCGATGGTAAGGACTTAGTTTTATAAGTCTTTACAGGATGCCCTTATATTGAGCAGAGGAGAGACATGTCCTGACTTTAACAAAATAATTCTAGATGTTGTGTCGCGAACATCCTGAAGGGGCCAAGAGTAGAAACAGGAAGAACAGTTAGGAGGCTGCTACAATAATTCAAGTAACAGGTGATGAAGACTCGGTAGTAAGGATGGTAGTGGGGGTGGTGAGAAGTGAACCAAGTCTGGATATTTTGAAGGTAAGGATGACAGGATTTGCTGATGAATTGGATATGGGGTGTAAGAGACAATGTTATCGCCAAGATTTTTGCCCTGATTAACTGAAAGAATGGAGTCACCATTAATGTGGTGGGTAAGACTGTGGGAGAAAAAGGTAGGCAAAGAGAGAAGAGAAATCAACTGTGCAGTTTGAGACATGTTAAGTGTGAGCTGTCTATTAGACATGGTGTGTGGCGGTATTGCATATTATGAGTCAGGAATTCAAGGAAAAAGTCCGGGCTGCAAACACAAATTTGGAAATGATCAGCATACAGACGGTATTTAAAGACATGAGATTATCAAGGGAAAGAGTGTAAAGAAGAAAAGAGCCCTGGGGCCCGTCAGTGTTAAGAGGTCTGGAGACGAGTGGACCCAGCAAAGGACGCTAAGGATAAGTGCTCACTGACGTAGGAAGAAGCTAAGGAAGAGGCATGAGCAACTGGGTCAAATGCTTTGATAAGTCATGTAAGATGGAAAATGACCACTGAATTTTGAAATGTGGAAGTCATTGGTGACTGGTGACCTTGACAAAAGTAGTTTCAGTGGGGAGATAAGGTGAAAGCTGAATGGAGTGGATTCAAGAGAAAAATACAAGGAGAGGAAATGTAGACAGTGAGCATTGACCACTCTTTCAAGACATTACTTTTATCCCTCTTGGCTTTCTTCTGCAAGAGTCTCTGTAGCATGTAGTAGCAATCTGATCATTTAACCATTATATCATATTCCACCCTCAATGATACTTAACTCTTCATTATGTTTATATCTTCTTTCCAACCTATATGGAAGATTTTAGTGGAGAAAATCAATATCTCCTTTCACATCTGCAAACCTTGCCTCAGTGCTTTGCACAATTTTGTGCCCATAGCGAATATTCAAAAATACTTGATGAATTAAATAAATAAATATTTCTCCAACCACATTCTCTGCTTGTTTTCTAGCTCTGCTGTCTGACTATAAGTTTAAGGAGCCTATAAAGGTCTAATTGTCCATCACCTTATCGTCACATTCTCTCACCAAGAAAATGCATCTAATCACAGAATTTTTACTAATATCTCTTTATTAAATTAGAATTAAACATACTCAAACGTAACAGCCATCATTTATAGGGAGTCCCTGTGGTGCAAATAGTTAATGCACTCACTGTTAACCAAAAAGTGCCTTGGAAAAAAGTCCTGAGTACCTACTTCCAGAAAAAAAACAGCCATTGAAAACCCTGTGGAGCACAGTTCTACTCTGATACACATGGTGTCACCATAAGTCAGAATCTATTTAACATCAACTAGTTTGATTTTTTATCATTTACAGAGTAACTACAGTGAAAATGCTTAAATGCTTTATCTCATTTAGTCTTTATAACAAGCTGACATGTACTGTCACTCTCTTCATTCTAAAGATGAAGATAGTTGAATAACCAGCTCAGGCCACACAGCTAGTAAGTGACAAAGCTGGAAATACAAAACAAATTTCTAACTCCTGAATCGTTGCATTAAGTGATAAAGTTGGAACTATAAAAGAGATTCCTGACACCAGAGCTATTCATTAACCATTCTTAAAAATCTGTAGAACGTACAAAACAAAACATTAGAAAAAAGCGGAAGTAGGTGTCTACACTGTACTCTTCCAAACACACCCCTTTCCATCATTGTCAATATTTAAAGCAGCCTCTAAGGCCCCAGGCTTAAAACCTTGCATTGTTTGTTCCTGCCTGTCATTCTCCCTCCCATTCTGAGTCACCAAGTCCTGTCATTGTTTTTAAAATAAGGTCTCATCCACATCCTTGCCTCCGCATTTCACATCTCCAGTTCAATCTCTTTCCTTCACGTCTGTATGATTGAGACATACTCTTAAACAACCTCTCGGCTGCCATTCTCTATTCTTGTCCATTTTGTTCATGGCATATTTCCCCAGTTCAAGAAGCTTGAGTGGATTCCTCTTTATCCATTAAGTCAAATTTCTGCTCCTCAATTTGACCTTTCAGAACCTTCATAATGTAGTCCTACCCCAAATTCAACTTTTAGTATTTTCTTATAGCTCTCTACTTTAGTGAGGGTGGTTTACTGATCATTTCTTTAAAAGGGGCTGCTTATTTTTGCCTATCATTTTAATTATGATAATATCCCTATCTGGATATTTCTCCCCAGACCTAAGGGCTTTCCTCCTCTCAGAAACTAATCAGGAAGGCACTCTAATCTCATCCTTCGTGGTTCTTTGCTTTAGTTTATAGTTGCCCCAGCTTTTAGGCTGTACTTCAACATCATGACCATTCTTGTACTACGTATGAGACTTGGTAATTCCACTGTCATATACTTTCTATTAAAAAAAAAAAAAAAAACTCTTATTCCAAGCTTAGCATTTTTTAGTGTTCTGTTTATTCCATCAGTCAACGGTTCTTTGAGTATCAATGAAGAAATAACTGAGAAACAAAATATTATCGCCTATTAAAACATTTAATGAAGAATTAATACCTGATAGAATAAATAAATAAACAAGTGAATGTATGGACAGATGGAAAGGTCTTTACATTGTACTGTTATTGCATACATCATAAATTATCCCATTGAATCCTCATAAGAGCCATACTATGGGAGTAGCACACATTTTACAGATGATGGAATACCCTTGAAGAATATTCCACAATACTGGAACCCAGACCTCTGCCTCTGGAAGCCAGCTATTTTCTCTTTCCACCATGGTTGCCTCTTTGGTAAAAACAGAAAACCACTCAAAACCTAATTCAAAGCTGTTTTCCAAGCCTTTCCATTTCTCACAATTGGTTTGATCATTTAACTTAACAAAAAAATCAACAAAACAAAGTGCACTTTGCAACAACTACCTTTCCTTTTGATTCTTTACATCTGGAAAGCTCTGCTAAACTACCACCGACTTACACACTAATGGTCTACAAATCTGAATTCCTGAAAATCAAACCAGGAATGTTCTGTGGGAATACATTCCTTCTTCCGAGTGGACTCCTTTCTGCTACAAGAGCTTCCTCTCAGACTTCTGACCTTAAGAAAACAAAACAGAATGATTCGTCAAACAAGTTCTTTCTTGAATCTCATGGAGGTCTAACTCCATGTGTTTTGTAAATGAGCCTTTTGGAACCCCACACCTCAGATATGTTTAGAAAGATGTTCTATTTACATCCTCAGTTTGTGAGTGCTTGTGAATTCTGAAAGATTCCCTAACCCTCTTAGGCCCTTGGGGTGCCATTAAAGATCTAAATGAATAATATACTAACCATCCCAGCATAAAAGTTACAGACCTATAGGCATCACAGCAGGAAGGGACAGCAAGGTTAACAAAAGTCTGGCGATCTCACTTGCTTGAATTTTTGGCCATGGACTCTAAGGAAAAAAAAAAACTGAAGAAGATTATTAGTATATGCTTGCAAATTTCAAGAAAAAAGAGGGAAACAAAAGTTGTATGAGCATATGATGCTGCAGAGGAAATACATCCTCTAATGAAGGGGAACAACTAGTTAAGACAGCCAGAGAGTTCACCCATCATCCCAAGTGCCCAACCAGCGAGCCCTCAGCCTGTAGTTTACACCACAGAATCATCTGTCTCAAACCTGAAGTTACGTTGACATCTTCAGAGGAGTTATGGATAAAACCAAAGTACTACTTTTAATTTTTTAACTTATCTTTGATCGAGAAATATAAAATTGAGACAGTATAGTTTAAACTTAACTGTATGTTAGGAATTACTTTTCTCATTTTATATGACATTAAAGGCAATTCTACTCTGTACACAGGGTCACTATGAGTGGAAATCGACTTGAGGGCATACAGCAACAACAACAAACCTTTTGGTTATCTTCGTTGTGAATTGTGACTCTTCAATTTAGACTTTTTGGATTTTATCTTCGATAACTAAAATAAAAAATAAACTGTATTAGACTCAGGTTAATGTTCTGTGAACGACCTTATTCCTATTGACTAACATATTCTTGTATCTTTAGACCAGATATTTTTATATTTTAAATTTTGCATCATAGTTAAGAATGAGAAAGAACCTTTCCAGATATTTCAGAGGAATTTGATAAATCAGCTGATTGAAAAACGAGGTACATACTTTCTTTTATTATTCTTAGAAAGAGTGCAGAAATGTAATGATAATTAACCCTGTGCACTGTTTTCTCTTTTACCAAATTTTAATTGAGTTTCAGGAAGTGGATACTTTTCAATGATAACGGATGAAAATAACCCTCAATGATATGGCTATCAAATGGATTTGCCTGTTGAGAAGTCAAGATGAAACATGAAAAAGATCAGCTTATGCAGCAGACATTTTTCATTCTTTTTTACAGTGTGAGCTAATGGAGGATGAAGAAACAGCCTTCACCTTTCACAGTATGCTCTGTTATGCTCCAAGATTTACAGTGACCCTTTAAAAAAAAAAAAAAAGGCACAAAATAAGGAAATCGTCAGTCAATGGAGAAATGACTATCAAGTTTATTTTCCTGTGAATGGTTTACAACAACCTGATGACTGTTAACCAACCTAAGACCATGACTTTTAGAATCAACAAAATTTGAAAATGGGAGCATCAAAAGGATATTGTTTCCACAGCGTTATTTGTTTTGAAAAGTTATCGCCTAGTGAGCACTGCATAAGCACTTTTTCACTCATGACAAACTGGCACTAGGATTTTTTTTTTTTAGTGAGCGCAGCCATAGTCAGAAGAAAAAGAAATCTGATCATTGCATCGTTTTTAATGTAAACTTTCACACTCTTCTTGATTCTGACAATGATGTGGTTTGTAAGGGGCGCTAATTGTGGTCAATTATTACAGTCCTCCAGCGCCACCTAGTGTTCGCCACACAGGGCTGTAGCCCAGCTCATGTATGAAACCAAACCAACAGTTTCTTACAAAGGTATTCATACAGCCTAAATAAAAGGAAAGAGGAAGACTTCACATCTTTATTTTGATATCTTCAAGTCAAGATATTTTCCATTCTTTCTTCTAATACTTTTAAATTACTGAAGGGCCGTTGTCACTTCTGTTGAACTGAAACTCATTTTATCCTTTGGATTCATTCCCATTGATAAATGCTTAATTACCATTGCTTCCTGGCAAACTGGTGCAATTATAAGGTTGGCCTGTTTTTGATAAAAGGTAAAACATTTCATAATTCACTTTTGGGCATTCCAGAGCAGAAGATCTACACATATTAAGTGCTAAGATTACAGAAACAGCTAAACTAAACACGGAAATAAGGATGATGATTAAACACCCAATGTTTGTGAAGTGACTTAAACCAAATAAATTGAGCGTAACTCTCAGGTTCTTGTTATTAGATAATAGTGGCCAAAAAAAAAAAGATTAAGGTGGATGACAGCTTCTCCCTCACAGCCGCATACCAGGTTATCATGAAAGCATGTCTCAGACCAAATAATGCCACAAGTACAGACATTCATTTTAAAAATATTCAATAATAGCAAGTACAAAACTTCTTACTGTCTATTCTGTAAGCTTTAAAGTCCCAGCGCTCTTCCTTTTAGCACTCAAAAGACTTACCTTGCGTGAAAGATTCACTAAAGGCAAATGTGGCAACTTCCTTGAGGCAGAATTTTGTTATATTACGGTCAGCCTCAGGCAACCAGCAATCATTCTAAGCCAACGGCTTGGCAAAGGACCACTTAGAACAAAGTTTTAAGCACTATCCTTATGGATAAAGCTACGGCTTTCATAAATGCTCTCATTTCATTTCATGACAACTACTGAACAAAATTTTCTCATACAGAGGAGGCAAGGGTGTTAAAACAAAAGAATGATCCACTCCAAGTGTCAAATACCTTAGGTGTGCCACTGCATCACATCACCATGGAAAGGGTATCCCCTTGTTCTACTTGACAGCATGTGAGAATAAGATGATCTACAAATTTACCTCGAGGAAATAGTCCCTTATTCTTGCTCTGGTTTTCTTTTGCTCAAACCTCTTTTTCAAAGTAATTCAACAACCAGAACAACATCTTTGCTTCTGGATAAGAAGTGTTAGGATTGCATGACATAAAGACCATTGTCTAAGAAAAAAGAAATGAGGTCTGGATCTTTCAAATCCATATAAATACCTGGGTAATAAACTAGCTGGAGTTCCTGGGTGGCACAAATGCTTAAGTGCTCAACTATTAGCTGAAAGATTGGGGGTTCGAACCCACCCAGATGAGCCTCTGAAGATAGTCTTGAGGATCTGCTTCCAAAAGGTCATAGCTTGACAACCCTATGGAGTATGTGCGGTCACCACGAGTCGGAAATCGACCGGAGGTCAATCAACAAGAACAATAAACCAGCTTAGTCTACACAGGAAAAACGTAGGAAAAGTCAAAATGGCCGTGCAACTCTGGTCAAATCAACAAAGGAGGAGAGAGAAAGCTCACCTTTAGGCCTGAGGGGTCTTTTTTTTTTAACCCCACCCCCCACCCCATTTCAAGCCAAGTCAATGAACGAAGAAGATAGGTTCCCTGTAAAACTGCTTCAATTTTGCTTTTACAAACTGTGAGTGGATGTAGAAATGAAGCAAAGGCCTTTGATGCTCAAGGGAAGTTGTGATATCACCTGTACTCAATGTTTAAATAAATATTTCAAAAAGGACATTTATTTTGATTTTTGTAAAGGAATTTTATTTTGTAAAGAAAATTTATAATATCTTATAACATTAGTCAATTTATTTTTAGTGTATTGATAAATATACCTTTTATTTCAATACAATAGAAGATAGCAATGAATTCATCAGAGGATCCTGCACAGTATATGATTCAACAAATTAAGGCACAAAAATGGTACTCAAAATATTGAAAATGTAAAACTTTTAAGCTCTATAGTGATCAAAAACCATTCTTAATCACTAACACATTTTAGCAAAGTAGATGGCCAGCTCAGCGTTACCTGAAACATGCTACAAGGTTCACATATGCCTACATATATTACCATTCACTCATTGAAGCGCCATTTTTCCTTCTTGCTGAACCTCACGTTCTCAACTTAGAAGTTAATGCTCTGATTTAGATAACCACAAAAGAATTGGTTCTTAATGTTAAGCACTTGGGACAGAAGCTATTAAAAAAAAAAAAAAAAGTTGCCATTGAGTCGATTCCAGCTCATATTGACCCTATAGAACAGAGTAGAATTGACCCATAGGGTTTCCAAGGAGCAGCTAGTGGATTCGAACTGCTGATCTTTGGGTTAACAGCTGAGCTCTTAACCACTGCACCACCAGGGCTCCAAAACTGTATGCAAAATTTTTTGAATTTGCCTACAAGCCCTTTTTTTTTTTCTTCTGAAAAGTGTGTTGTCAGATGCTCAAGTGTCCCTGCTCTGATCCAAAAAGAGCTAATAAGCCTAGCCCGAGTACTTAGCCAGCCCCCTGCAGTTACCTTATGATCCTGGACTTATCTATCAGAATAGCCCAAGTTCTCCTGACAGGTCAGAGAATCCCTGCGCAAGTTAGATCCTGTTCAGGTAAGTGTTACATTGCATTACCCAGGCCTGGGTATCAGTTCTGGGATTAGCATCCATGTTTGACAGACAGCATTTAACACATTTGCTGCTAACAAATGTTTGATCATTGGAGTCCATCCAGAGACCCCTAGGAAAAAAGGCCTGGTGATCTACTTCTGAAAATCAGCCATTGAAAACCCGATTGCTACCACGTGGAAACCCCAGGTTCTTGCTCAGCATGACTTGTACTGGCCAGTAAACAAGAGACTGAGGTGCAAGGGCAGAAAAGCACCTTTATTTCATTGCACGAGGAAAGGAGTCAGTCCAAGCTGCTGCCACCGAGACTGCTCCCTGAGCACGAGAGGAAAATTTCCTTTTAAGGGGTTTATAAGTAGGGAGTTCACACAAGTTATGTCAGCAATATTCTTAATCATACTACAAAAGTGCAATGGGGTTTACATATAACTTCAAAACTCTGGGGGAGGAAGCCAAGAAAAGGAAAGAGGATTCTGATGCAAAACTGGCTGAAGCTATGCTTTACAATGGATCACAGTTCTCCTCCGACACAGAGGGGGTCACCATGAGTCTGGGTCCACTTGACAGCAATTTTTGTTTGTTTTGTTTTGACAGTGCATGGACTCTGGGGTGAGGCTGATCTGGGGCTTCAGTACTGCTATGTCCCTCACTCCACCTGTGACTGTGGTCTGAGCCACCTCAATTTGCTGCCTGGTCCCTGCAGGAGCCCACTGACCGCTCTCCTTGCTTCTGCCCTTGCCATTCTTTAGTCTGTTCTCAACGCAGCAGCCAAGGCAATTCCTTAAATTGTGAGTCAAATCTCCTTACTCCTCTGCCCTAAATCCTCCAGTCACTCCCCATGTCAGAGTGAAAGTCAAGGACTTAAAATGGCCTCCAAGGGGTGCAGAAGCTGCCCCGCCTCCTGCCCTCCTCTCCTCTCTGGCTTCATCTCCCACCACTCACCCCTCACTCAGGTTCTCTTCTCCAGCCTCACCAGCCCCTTGCTGTTCCTCAAACTTAGGGAAGCTTGCTTGGGAGCCTCGGGGTCCTTGCAGTTCCCCCCGGCTGGAATGTGCATCTCCTAAATACCCTCACAGATCGCTCTCTCAGTTCCTTCAGGTCTCTACTCCCAGGTCACCATGTTGGAGAGGTTCTCCCTTGATTCTATACTGTACAACACACACCTACACACTCCCCAGCGGCACCCTTTCAAAAACAAACAAACCCATTGCCATCAGATCGATTCTGAATCATGGTGATCCCGTGGGTTAGAGTAGAACAGAGCTTCATAGGGTTTTCTTTACAAACCCTGTAATCTTTATGAAAGCAGATCGTCAACTTTTCTTTCACAGCACTACTGGGTGGGTTTGAACTGCCAACCATTAGGTTACTGTTTAAGTGCAAACCGTTAGTGACACCTAAAAAATAACCAAACCCATTGCCTTCCAGTCGATTCCGACTCATAGTGACCCTAAAGCGCAGGGTAGAACTGCCCCATATTGTTTCCAAGGAGCAACAGTGGATTCGAACTGCCAACGTTTTGGTTAGCAGCAAAGCTGTTAACCACTCCACCATCAGAAGAGACCTCCTTATTTCCCTTATCCTGCTTTATTGTTCCTCATTGCATCCATCACTACCTGACATATATAAAAACTCATTTTTTTCCTATTCTTTCCATGCCTAACAGCCCCTCCCCTCAACCCTCTAAAACATAGGTCAGAAATTTTTTTTTTTTTAAGGACCAGAGAGTAAATATTTTCAGCTTTGTGGACAGTACAGTCTCTGATCTCTCTTGCAGCTACTTAACTGTGCTATTATTGCAGTGGGGAAAAGCAGCCATTGAAATGTAAATGATAGGTGTAGCTGTGTTCCAGTTAAACCTTATTTACAAACTCAGGAGGCAGCTGGATTTGGCTGACCCCTGTTCTAGGATAATAAACTTCCTGAAGGCAGGGAGTTCATCTGCTTTGTTGTTAGTTGCCAACCAGTTGATTCCTACTTACCCTGACCCCATGTGTACAGAGTGGAACTTCACTGTGTCGAGTTTTCAAGGATGTCATCTTTCAGAAGCAGATCACCAGGACTGTCTCCCAAGGCACCCGATGGGTGGATTCAAACTGCCACCCTTTCGGCTAGTAATCGAGCGCTTAGCCCATTTACACAAAAAACCAAAACCAAATCCACTCCTGTGGAGTCGATTCTGACTCACAGCGAGCAGAACTGCCCCACAGGGTTTCCAAGGCTGCAGACTGCCACATCTTTCTCTTGAGGAGCAGCTGGTGAGTTCCAAAGCTGACCTTTAGGTTAGCGGCCAAGCTCTTTAACCACTGCACCACCAGGTCTCCCCTCCCAGTCAGCTTTATTCACTGTTTTATCCTCATCACTTGGAAGAGTGCCCAGTACAAAGTATGTCCTCAATAACTATCTGTAAAATGAATTAATGACTTTGGCCATGGTATTCATTTTCTCATTTTTCATGAGTTTATAATACCAACTTTTACGGTTATAAAAAATAAACAGTTCATAAAAGTATATCACACAACTAGTGGAATAAATAGATGACAGTTATTGTGATTATTCTGAGTGCCATATCTCGGAGAAGAATATGGAAAGCTGGAAGGTAAACAAAATTTAGAAGAAACTCAAATTGTATTTGAGAAAAGATTGAGTGGAAAGAGTCAATTTGTCTGGAGGAAAGTATGATCATTGCCTTCCTAAATACGAAGATTATTTTAAGCTAGAGGGACATAGAGTAACTTGGTGGCACCAAAAGGGGGTAGAACTTCTATCACTGGGTAAATATTACATGGAAAAAGATGTCTGCTCAGTATAATAATAATAATGAGCCCTGGTGGCGCAGTGGTTAAGAACTTGGCTGCTAACCAAAAGGCCAGCAGTCCAAACCCACTAGCCCCTCCTTGGAAACCCTATGAGGCAGTTCTATTCTATCCTCTAGGGTCGCTGTGAATTGGGATCAACTCGATGGCCACCGGTTTGGTTTTGGTTTCAGTCACCGTCAAGATGACCCCATGTGTTTTCAGAGTAGAGCTGTGCTCCACAGGGTTTTCAAGACTGTGCCCTTTAGGAAACAGATCTCCAGGCCTTTCTTTAGAGGCCACTCTGGATGAACTCAAACCTCCAACCTTTCAGTTAGCAGCCAAGTATGTTAACTGCAGCACCCAGGGAGTTCATTAGTACATTGCTATCAACGAAAGCTCTGTACTTTGTTGGATTTCACTAGCATTTCTACTAACACCATTTTTCTGTTCCAGAGTTCCTTTCCATTTCTTGGGGTTGAAGTCTCTCCCAACCTCGAGATTCTGAGATTCAGTAAACATTCCTCCAGCTAAGCAAAAGCCTGGGGGACAAAAGGCTCACAAAGCCATGAAGCCAGAGGCGAGCAGCCCTCGGAGAGTGAGCGGGCAGGATAGGTGCACAGGCGACAGTAAAGGCAGATTCACTTACTTCCAAATTGCAAATTTTAGCCAAATTCCTTCATATCTCAGCTAATTCTAGCTCTGATTTCCCATCATACACATACTGAAATTAGAGTATTTAAATTACTTGCACAGGGTTACACAGCTACCAAGTCCTGGAACTGGAATTTGAACCCAAATCTGCCTGTCTACAAAGCCAATGGCCACGCTATTTTAATATAAAAAGAAGGAAAAGACCACTTTGTTGTATGCAGTTTGGGAATAAACAAATATATTGGGTTTTCATTATAAAAGATATTCACGTTAATTATAGATATTTATTTATATAGTCATTATATTGAACTTACAATTTGGTGCACTGTTTTTTCTCAAATAATATATGTGCATTTCTATGACCTAGTGAATGCTTTATAGGCATAATTTTTAATGACTGCTTAATATTCCAGTTGGTAGACTATAGTCAGCTTAAGTATGCCTCAGTTGTTGGAAATGTAGTTTCATATTCTTTAAGAACATAAAAAATGCTGAAATTCATCTTGTAGCTCCAAGAAATAGAGTTACTGGCCCAAGTATGTCAACATGTCTAAGGTTTTCAGTGCATTTTGCCACATTACTGTCATAGGAGGTTCAACTGATTTAATTCTCCTCATATCATCAGAGTGGTTGTTTCAATGCCACATTTTAATATTATTGTTTAAGAGCAATCTTTACTGTTATAGAGAAAAACTTGAATGCCGTTCCAAGTTAAAACAGAGAGGTTTAGTAAGGGTTTAAAACAATTGCAATTGGGGAATTACATAGTCCATTGCAAATGAAACCAGGTAGTCCCAGGGCAACGTCGTTATACAAGTATTCTTACGGGATAAAAAGAGGAACTAAATCTTAGGGAGGGCAATTACAGGAAAATAAATGAATGCTGTAATAATCACGCTGTAATTGGTTACTGATTATTAATAGCTGTAGTTAGTAATTACAGATTGTTTACAGGATGCTTAGATCATGGTCACAAGATGTTACATGTATTTTCTTTGTCTATCTTGCAAAAATACCTTGCTGGCAACAGCACCCAGGCAGCACTCCTCCTGGGCACATGTATTTTGAGGGGTGCAGATGGTCACTTGGTTAAGACCCCTCAGGGCATATGGTTTCACATCCTGGTTTTGACCACTGAGGAAAAACATGTTTTTTTCTCAAAAACATAGCTGTCAGTCTAGAAATCTAGACTAACATTTGATAGCATGGTCACCATCTTATGCCTCTGTTTCACTGACCACACTGGAAGTTGTCTTTTCCTGAGACGACCCAAATGGTCATTCTAATTGTTGTCATGATCAAGCACGATTTAATTTACTCAGCTTAAACCCCTACTTCCAAGTACTAAGTGATTCCAAAAGAGTTAAGCTTCCTCTATAGATTCCTGATAAAACAATAAAAAAAGTGCATGTCGCTTTGTATTGTAAAGTATTATTCCTACTAGTAAATCTTGGGGAGTTATTCTTCTGTTCCTAAAGCTTAATCCTGGTTTGCTTACCACCCCTTAATTAAGCATGAACTCAGGATAAGATCAATTAAATAAATCAACCGTTGTTTATATTTATAGTTGTTTAGCTACCAAGATCTGACCTGGCCGCAAGCTTATTAGAAGGAATCCCAGAATCTATATATTAACCAAGCATTATTTGTAGATTAAACACACAAATTTTATGCATTGCATAAAGGTAGACCACTATTTTTCCAAAGCATATATACAGTCATGTGCCACATAATGTCCATTCAGGCAACATCCAACCAAATATATGTCTGGGGTCCCATAAGGTTATAATAGAGTTCAGAAATCTCTATTGGAGAACAAGCCATAGGGGACGTAACCAGATATAATGAAAGCAAGAGCTTCCCACACACAACAGATGTATCTTATGTCTCTTGTATCCAAAGCGATTGAGCTGCCAGGCATATAATGGTACAGTACACATATAATAAATTCATAATAAATTCCTATGTTACTGGCTTATGTATGTACTGTACTATATTTTCTATTGTTATTTTAATGTGAACTTTCCCTACTTACAAATAAAAAGTTTACTGTATAACAGTGTGTGCTTCAACTCAGAGGCAGCAGCATCCAATACTGTGTATCAAGCATCTCTTGAGTGTGGTAGCTTTATTTCTGTTTAATTTTCTTTCAAAAATATTACCGTGAAGTGCATCACGGCTCCCAAACACAACACACCAGTGCTAATGATAGCAGCAGCAAGAGACAAGGGAGAAATATCAATTTGGAAGAGAAACAAAAGGTTATGAAACAACATGAAGGTGGAAGTCAGTGAATGCTGTTGCTTGAGATTTAGGCGTGTTGGCACAACATTCAAACCACATAAAGTCCTACTTCACAGAACATATCATGGAGGTTAAGCGACACATGACTGTATATTGTTGTGAAAATTACAAATGGATTTTACTGTTGCAGAATTTGTAATGGCTTTGGTCATCCAGTGTTTTCTCAGCAGATTTTAAAAACTTATTACCGGGATTTTAGGGATTGGGAGATATTATACAGTTTTCCTCATGTTCAAAAAGGTTGAAAACTACTTAAATAGGTATTTAAGCACACACGTAAATTCAGTGGCTTTAGGCAAGGCACACATTTGCTGAACACATTAAACCAAATGTAATTCAAAAAGTCCTTTTTTGGCATATGTTATTACTAACCAAAAGGTTGGTGGTTCAAACCCACATAGAGGCTCTGCATGACAAAGACCTGGCCAATCTACTCCCATAAAGATTACAGCCTAGAAAATCCTATGGGGCAGTTCTACTCTGTCACATTGGGTCACTGTGAGTTGAAATCAGCTCTAAGGCACAGAACAACAACAGCAACATTTCTACAATAGGGAAAAATAGCTAAATTATCTTATCTCATTCTGAGAAATTCAAGCAATGTCTTCTTTTAATGATGGATACAGTAACAATCTAAAAACAGAAAAAAATGACAACAGCACCCACTTTCAGGAACAAAATTTCCCTTAAGCCCACAGTATTTGGGGTAAATGCAAGCACAGGCCAAATCCTCCATCACTTATGACCTGTGTGTGCCCAGTCTCTGACACTGACCTCAGACACATGCCAGAGTGTAGAACAGGGGCCCGTATAGTCAGTGTAGGACAAGAGGAATTACAGAGAAGCTGAGCCATCATCAGCTGATGGGGTGGTTTCTCTGAGTTCTCTAATACCATCTAAATATCCTCAAAGTCTGAGAAACAGTGTTGAGGCAGAAACCAGCAAGAAAAATAAGGCCACTTTTTATAAAGTGAAATGGAAGTGCTGTTACTCAACTTTACTGTAAGACTGCGAAATCTTATAGCTTGTTTTATAGGGAGAAGCAGTGAAGCAGGAAATTGCTAATGCAATGTATAGGGAAGAAGAGAGGCAATTGGAGGGTATCAGACAAAGATATAAAGAAGATTTTAATACCTATCCAGACACAAAGCCCCTACAACAGAGAATAAAAGATTCAGAGTAAGCATTCAAAAAGTGAATGCAACTTACTTAATTACAGATTTAAGCTTGATTAACTATGAACAAAAGCATAAGGTTAATCCATAGCATTTAGTTAGCAAGCATCATTTTTCCTCATCAACTTTGATCTACCATTGCACTTCCTTCTAATAAAACTTGGTAGCTATGCCATACTGAATGAGTTGTAAACACGTATTCACTTTTATAGCATTTTATAGAATTTATTTCTCAGGTGTTTAGACTATATCACATACATTATGTATTTAAGCCTTATAAACCCCTAGTGTTCAACACACAAGAATTTTTTTTTATTATTGTATTTTAGATGAAGGTTTGCAGAACAAACTAGCTTCTCACTAAACAGTTAATACACATATTGTTTTGTGACGTTGGTGGCCAACCCCACGACATGTCAACTCTCTCCTCTTCTCAACCTTGGGTTCCCCATTACAGCTTTCCTATTCCCTCCTTCCTTCTCATCCTTGCCCCTGGGCTGGTATGCTTTTTAGTCTCATTTTGTTTTATGGGCCTATCTAATCTTTGTCTAAAGGGTGAAGATCAGGAGTGACTTCAATACTGAGTTAAAAGGGTGTCCAGGGGTCACACTTTTGGGGTTTCTCCAGTCTCTGTCAGACCAGTAAGTCTGGTTTTTTTTTGTCAACACATAAGAATTTGCAAAAGATATGTCAACATAGATAGCCTTGTTGTTGTTGTGTGCCATCTAGTTGATTCTAATTCATAAAGACCCCATGTAACCAAGTAAAATTGCTCTATAGGGTTTCCTAGGCTGTAATCTTTATAGGAGCAGATGACCAGGCCTTTTCTCCTGCGGAGCCACTGGTCGGTTCAAACCAGCGAACTTTCAGTTAGCAGCCCAGTGCTTAACTATTGTACCACTATGCTCCTTACAGATAGCCTTAAGGGGATCTATTTCCAGATACTCACTTTGCATACATGCTCTTTCTTAAAACTGATTTGCTTACCTAACACACAGATCTTGGTTTCTAAATACCGTTCTCCCATAGAGGAAGCAGAGATCCTTGAATAAATGGCTGATTCTAAGACTGGGGCAAGAAAAATACAAGATGAGCATGGAATATCTTGTAATGCCGTAAAATAAGGGTGTGGAGAAAGAAAGGAAGAGGGAGGGAGGATAGTAGAATGTCAAAAAGGCACAGCAGTCGATCTGAAAGAGTTCCCAATGGCCAAAGCTGGAAGAAATTGAACAACAAAATAAATAACAATAGTATTGGATTATAACGCAAAGAATAAAATACATATCCATGGATCTATACTGATATAGACAAATGATTTATTTGATAAATAAATAAAGGAGGAGAAAGGACAAATCCTCCTCATGGAAGAATTTCAAATAATAAACGTGGAAGGAATGAGGGAAATAGAAAATTACTATTAGAATACCACAGCAATAATTGTTGCAGACAAGATCCACTGATGGGTGCTAAAATTAGTGGGACATGAGATAGTTGAATAGCCTCAAAAAATCTTCTCCAAATATTTTTTAATTACTGTGGTAGTTTTAACAAATGTCCACATTCTCTCATACTTCTCCCTCTGGGAACTGAAGCTTAATTCTTCTCTCTTTGAGTGTGGGCAAGACTTAGTGATTCCCTTCTAACAAATAGAATTGGAAAAGGAACACTAAAAACTTTGTAGTGGAGAAACTTGGTAGACAGCACTTAAACTAAGTGATAACGGTTAGCATCACTAGTAATAAGTCATGTTGACATCATGTACTCCTGATATGATATGATGAGAGTAAATCACCTCTGTGGCATTTTTCCCTAAAAGTACATACACCAAATCTAACCTTGAGAAATTATCAGACCAACCCAAACTGATGGCTATTCTACAAAATAACTTACCAATACAATACTCTTCAAAAGTGTCAAGGTCATGAAAGACAAAGGAAGACCAAGAGGCTGTCACAGATTAGAAGAGACTAAGAAGACATAAGGATTAAATACAATGTGTTATCCTAAAACAGAAAAAAGACATTAACGGAAAAACTGATGAAATTCAAATAAAGTCTGTACCAGTGTGTATTTCTTAGTTTTAATACATGTACTATGGTTATGTGAACTATTAACATAAGGGGAAGCTGGGTGAAGGGTATACAGAAATGCTCTGTACTGTCTTTGCAACTCTTCTATAAATCTAAAATTATTCCAAAATAAAAGTTTTTTAAAAATTGATCTGCTTGAGAATTCATCTACTTCTGAAAGTTCTTTTTTTTTTTCTTCTTCTTTCACAATGGCCCTTCTCCCACTTGACAAAAGAAATACACTCTTCACCCACACTGATCTTGTTATGGTGAATTTCCCCAGTGTGTAAAACCCCTGAGAACCAAACCAGGGCACAACTTTGAAATGCTTCTGAGGGCAAGTCCAGTGGGAGGAAAGCAAAAAGAACAGCAAGAAGGAATAATGAAGGGAACTAAATCTTTTTTTAACCTATAACAATGCATCTCTCTTCCTCTTTCTCTCTCTCTCCATCTCCCAATGCACAAAACACACATACTTACTTACCCTATAAACTTAGAAGCCTAAGAATTTTAATTAAGAACTAAGAAGAGGAGGCAGGGCCAAGATGGCAGAGTAGTCAGACTCTTCCAGTGGACCCTCTTAAAACAAAGACCCAAAAAAACAAGTGATTCGATTATACATGGCAATCTGGGAGCCCGGAGCATCAAAGGCAGAGGTGAGGAACTGGACTGAGTGGCGGGGGTGGGGGGGGAGAGATGGTTAGGAAGCAGCGAGGAGTTGCCAGACCTGACCCGGTAAGAGCCTGGGCCCTTCACACCTGATCAGCTTGGGGGTGAGCGGTAAGGCAGGCAAGCGGCAGTGCTCAGGAGGCACGTTTCCACACCGAAAGAGAGCCAGATGCTGAGAGTCTACACGGCCACGCAGAACCAGTGAGAAGCAGCCCTCAGCGAAAGATAAGTACTTGCGTACGGCTTACCGCAGGGACCAAAAACACCCCCCTTAGGGAAAAACCTCTCTCCCATTTAACTTCCCACTCCCTGCTCTGCACTGGGTCCTGGATCGGCTTCATCAATTGCCAAGTCCCCTGGGCCAGAAGTAGGATCCGTCACACGCCCGGAGCCATTCTCCTTGCCTTAGAGAGTAAACAAATTAACAAACAGGGGAAAAATAAACTGCCAGCTCCCCTAAAGCAGGAACCTAGGGTAGGTACAGTTCCTTTGCCTAGGCACAGGCATAAGGGATCCATGGACTTTGAGAGCCTTTCCCCCCGCATAGGCTCCATCTCAACAGTGTAGGGCCTCATTACTGCAGTACAACAGGGTATATACCAGAACTCTAACTTCACTGTTTCAGCTGTGAAGTAGCAGGTTCTTGACATTTGACACTGCTCTGCCCATTAAGCAAGATCTTCACCTACCCACATCAGGAGCCTGAGGACTGGTGGCTCCACCCACACCGCCTAGTCACCTACGATAGGGGCCCATGATTTAAGAGGTGTCTCCCAGTCCTTACAGCCAACAACATTTGGTGCTCATAGTCCAGCTGCAAAACCCAAACACCTACGTGCTCTACTGAACAGGGACACTCCTTCCTCCTGGACACTCAGAGGTGGTCGTCAGCCCCCTGCCTTGCTCAGAGTTTGTCCCCCTGCTGAAGCCAGATGCCTGTGCTTACACAAATCACCCATGCCTGTCTAGGATGGTAAGGAGAGCCTACACCATACATTTGGTGGCTATCTATCTGGGCACCTGAGCTGAATCCATACAGGAGTGGGCAGACTCCTGAGCTCACATACCTAGTAACAGATCTAACCACCTGGTGACAGGACATTAAAGCTTCAAATGTGCCAATAATCAGACTAGCCCATACAAGCAGCCTATTTGGGCATATCAAAACAAAACAAGAAGATAGGGCACAGCAAGCAAATATAAAATAAATAAATATAACTTATTGATGGCTTGGAGACAACAGTCAATATCAAATCACATAAAGAGGCAATCCATGCTGGCTTCAGCAAGCTCCCAAAATAAAGAATATAGAAATTTTCCTGAGGAGGAAAATTTCTTGGAATTACCGGAGGCAGAATACAAAATATTAATATACAGAACTCTTCAAGAAATTGGGAAAGAAATTAAGCAAAATGCAAAACACGCAATAGAGGAAATTAAAAAGATTAGAGAAGAGCATAATGACAAATTTAACAGGCTGCAATAATCCACAGAGAGACAGCAATCAGAAATCCAGAAGATTAACAATAAAATTTCAGAGTTAGACAACTTAATAGAAAGTCATAGGAGCAGAATTGAAGCAATGGAAGTCAGAATTAGTGAGATTGAAGATAAACCACTTGACAAGAACTTACCTGAGGAAAAATCAGATAAAAGGATTTTTAAAAAAATGAAGAAACCTTAAGAATTATGTGGGACTCTATCAAGAGGAATAACCTACGAGTGATTGGAGTACCAGAACGGGGGGGATAAGAGAAAATGCAGAGAGAATTGTTGAAGATTTGTTGGCAGAAAACTTCCCTAATATCGTGAAAGATGACAAGATATCTATCCAAGATGCTCATTGAACCCCACATAACGTAGATCCCAAAAGAAAGTCACCAAGACATATTATAATCAAACTTGCCAAAACTAAAGATAAAGAGAGAATTTTAAGAGTGGCTAGAGATAAACGAAAAGTCATCTACAAAGGAGAGTCAATAAGACTAAGCTCGGACTACTCAGCAGAAACCACGCAGACAAGAAGGCAATGGGATGACATACATAAATCCTTGGAGGAAAAAAACTGCCAGCGAAGAATTATATATCCAGCAAAACTGTCTCTCAAATATGATGGCAAAATTAGGGCATTTCCAGATAAAAAGAAGTTTAGGGAATTTGCAAAAACCAAACCAAAATTACAAGAAATACTAAAGGAAGTCCTCCAGTTAGAAAATCAGTAACGTCAGATAACAACCCAAGACCAGAACATAGGACAGAGCAACCAGATATCAACCCAGATGGGGAAGTCACAAAAATAAATCAAAGCTAAAATGCTGAAAATGAGGAAACAGATGTCAATATGTAAAAGATGACAACATTAAAACAATAAAGAAGGACTTAAAAAATGTAGACATAGATTTTTCATTTGGAGAGGAAGTCAAGGTGATACAAAGAAATAAAAGACTGGTATAAACTTAGGAAAATAGGGGTAAATATTAAGGTAACCACAAAGGAAACTAACAATCCTACAAGTCAAAATAAAAAACTAGAAAAATATAATGACTCAGCAAACACAAAATCAACAACAACGAAAAAGATGAAAAGAAAATACATAAAGAAAAATGACTCAGCACAGAAAATTAAGTGGAACAAAGAAACTGTGAACAACACACAAAAAAAGACATCAAAATGACAGCACTAAACTCATACCTATCAATAATTACGCTGAATGTAAATGGACTAAATGCACCAATAAAGAGACAGAGATTCCAGTTTGAATTAAAAAACACAATCCATTTATATGCTGCCCTACAAGAGACACGCCTTAGACTTAAAGACACAAACAAACTAAAACTCAAGGATGGAAAAAAATACATCAAGCAAACAACACTCAGTAAAGAGCGGGGGTGGCAATATTAATCTCTGACAAAATAAACTTTAAAGTAAAATCCACCACAAAGGATAAGGAAGGACACTATATAATAATTAAAGAGTCAATACACCAAGAGGACATAACTATAATAAATATTTACACACCCAACAACAGGGCTCCAAATACATAAAACAAACTCTAACAGCACTGAAAACAGAGATAGATAGCTCCACAATAGTAGCAGAAGATTTCAACACACCACTTTCAGTGAAGGACAGAACATCCAGAAAGAAGATCAGCAAAGGCACAGAAGAGCTAAATGCTACAATCAACCAACTCGATCTCATAGACATATACTGAACACTCCACCCAACAGCAGCCAAGTACATTTTCTTTTCCAATGCACATGGAACATTCTCCAGAATAGACCACATATTAGGCCATAAAGAAAGCCTTAACAAAATCCAAAGCAAATAAATATTACAAAGCATCTTTTCTGACCACAAAGCCATAAAAGTAGAAATCAACAACGCAAAAAGCAAGGGAAAAAAATCAAACACATGGAAACTGAACAACACCTTGCTCAAAAACTACTAGGTTATCGAATATATTAAGGAATGAATAAAGAAATTCCTAGAAGCAAACGAGAATGAAAACACATCCTACCAGAACCTCTGGGACACAGCAAAAGCAGTGCTCAGAGGTCAGTTTATAGCAATAAGTGCACACATCCAGAAGAAGAAAGGGCCATAATCAAAACATTAACCCTACAACTGGAACAAGCAGAAAGAGAGCAGCAAAAGAAGCCCTCAGGGGCCAGAAGAAAGGAAATAATAAGAATTAGAGCAGAATTAAATGAAATAGAGAATACAAAAACAATTGAAAGAGTAAACCAGACAAAAAGCTGGTTCTTTGAAAAGAGCAACAAAACTGACAAAAGAAAAACAGGAAAGGAAGCAGATAACCGGTATAAGAAATGAGATGGGTGATATCACAACAGACCCAACTGAAGTTAAAAGAATCATAACAGAATACTATGAAAAATTGTACTCTAACAAATTTGAAAAACCTGGAGGGAATGGACAAATTTCTAGAAACTCACTACCTACTAAACTAACACAAACAGAGGTAGAACAACTAAATAAACCCATAACAAAAGAAGAGATTGAAAAGGTAATTTAAAAACTCCCAACCAAAACAGCCCTGACCCAGATGGCTTCACTGGAGAATTCTACCAAACTTTCAGAGAAGAGTTTACATCACTACTACTAAAGGTATTTCGGAGCATAGAAAAGTATGGAATACTCCCAAACTCATTCTATGAAGCCAACATAAACGTGATACCAAAACCAGGTAAAGACACCACAAAAAAAGAAAATTACAGACCGATATCCCTAATGAACATTGATACAAAAATCCTCAACAAAATTCTAGCCAATAGAATTCAGCAACATATCAAAAAAATAATTTGCCATGATCAAGTGTGATTTATACCAGATATGCAGGGATATTTCAACATCAGAAAAACTATCTGTGTAATCCATCACATAAATAAGCAAAAGACAAGAGCCACATGATCTTATCAATCAATGCAGAAAAGGCATTTGACAAAGTCCAACACCCATTTGTGATAAAAACTCTCAACAAAATTGGAATAGAAGGGAAATTCCTCAAAATAATTAAGGCCATTCATACAAAGCCAACAGCCAACATCATCCTAAATGGAGAGGTTTTGAAAGCATTCCCCTTGAGAACAGGAACCAGACAAGGATGTCCTTTATCACCACTCTTTTTCAACATTGTGCTGGAGGTCCTACCCAGAGCAATTAGGCTAGAAAAAGAAATCAAGGGCATCCAAACTGGTAGGGAAGAAATCAAAGTATCTCTATTTGCAGATGATACGATCTTATACACAGAAAACCCCAAAGAATACACAAGAAAACTACTGGAACTAATAGAAGATTTCAGTAAAGTTTCAAGATACAAGATAAATATACAAAAATCAGTTGGATTCCTTTACACCAACAAAGAGCACCTCGAAGAGGACATCACCAAATCAATACCATTTACAATAGCCCCTAAGAAAATAAAATACTTAGGAGTAACTCTAACCAGAGATGTAAAAGACCTATGCAAAAAACTACAAGACACTACTACAAGAAACCAAAAGAGACCTGCATAAGTGGAAAAACATACCTTGCTCATGGATAGATAGACTCAACATTGTGAAAATGTCAGTTCTACCCAAAGCGATCTATAGATACAATGCAATCTCGATCCAAATTCCACCAGCATTTTTTAATGGGATGGAGAAACAAATCACCAACTTCACATGGAAAGGGAAGAGGCCCCAGATAAGTAAAGCATTACTCAAGAAGAAGAAAAAGTGGGAGGCCTCACACTACCTGATTTTAGAACCTATTATACCACCACGGTAGTCAAAACAGCCTGGTACTGGTACAACAACAGATACATAGACCAATGGAACAGAATTGCAAATCCAGACATAAATTCATCCACCTATGAGCAGCTGATATTTGACAAAGGCCCAAATTCTGTAAATTGGGGAAAAGACAGTCTCTTTAACAAATGGTGCTGGCATAACTGGATATCCACCGGCATAAAAATGAAACAAGACCCATACATCACACCATGTACAGAAACTAACACAAAATGGATCAAAGACTTAAATACCAAATTGAAAACGGTAAAGATCATGCAAGAAAAAATAGGGACAACACTAGCATCCCTAATACATGGCATAAATACAATATGAACCATAAGTAACAATGCAAAAGCACCAGAAGAGAGACTAGATAAATGGGAGCTCCTAAAAATCAAACACTTATGCTCATCAAAAGACTTCACCAAAAGAGTTAAAAGACAACCTACAGACCGGGAAAAGAAATTTTGGCTACGACAAATCCGATCAACATCTAATCTCTAAAATCTATAAGAAACTGCAAAACCTCAACAACAAAAAGACAAATAACCCAATTTAAAAATGGGCAAAGGATATGAACAGGCACTTCACCAAAGAAGATATTCAGGAGGCTAACAGAAACATGAAGAAATGCTCACGCTCGTTAGCCATTAGAGAAATGCAGATCAAAACTACAATGAGATATCATCTCACCCCAACAAGGGTAGGATTAATCCAAAAAACACAAAATAATAAATGCTGGAGAGGTTGTGGAGAGACTGGAACACTTAGACACTGTTGGTGGGAATGTAAAATGGTACAACCACTTTGGAAATCGATTTGGCGCTTCCTTACAAAGCTAGAAATAGAAGTACCATATGATCAGCTATCTGGCTTCCTGGAATATATCCTAGAGAAATAAGAATTGTCACACAAATAGATATATGCACACCCATGTTCACTGCAGCAATGTTCACAATAGCAAAAAGATGAAAACAACCTAGGTGCCCATCAACGGATGAATGGATAAACAATTTATGGTATATCCACACAATGGACTACTACACAATGATATAAAACAACAGTGAAGCTGTGAAACATCTTAAACATGGAGGAAGCTGGAAATGGAGGTCATTATGCTGAGTGAATTTAATCAGTCACAGAAGGACAAATATTGTATAAGACCAGTATTATAAGAACTTAAGAAAAGGTTTAAACACAGAAGAAAACATTCTTTGATGGTTACGAGGGTAGGGAGGGAGGATGAGTGTTATTTACTAACTAGATAGTAGATAAGAATTATCTTAGGTGAAGGGAAGGACAGCACACGCTACAGGGGAAGTCAGCACAACTGGACTAAGCCAAAGCTAAGAAGTTTCCTCAATACAATCAAATACTTTGAAGGACAGAGTAGCAGAGGTAGGGGTCTGGGGACCATGCTTTTAGGGAACATCAAGGTCAATTGGCATAACAAAGCTTATTAAGAAAATGTTCTCCATCCTACTTAGGTGAGTAGTGTCTGGGGTCTTAAAAGCTTGCAAGTGGCCATCTAAGATGCATCAATTTGTCCCAACCACCTGGTGTAAAAGAAAATGAAGAACACCAAAGACACAAGGAAAGTATTAACCCACGAGACAGACAGGGCCACATAAACCAGAGACTTTATCAGCCTGAGACCAGAAGAGCTAAATGGTGCCCAGCTACCACCAATGACCGTCCTGACAGGGAACACAACAAAGAGTTCCGGATGGAGCAGGAGAAAGGTCAGGTGCAGAACTCAAATTCTAGTAAGAAGATCAGACTTAATGGTCTGACTGAGACTGGAGGAACCCCGGAAAGCATGGCCCTGGATTCTCTATCAGCCCAGAACTAAAACAATCTCTGAGGCCAACTCTTCAGACAGGGATTGGACTGGACTGTGGGACATAAAGTGATACTCATGAGGAGTGTGCCTCTTAGTTCAAGTAGATACAAGAGACTAAAGGGGCAGCTTCTGTCCGGAGGTGAGATGGGAAGGCAGAGAGGGTTAGGAGCTCTTTGAATGGACATGAGGAATTAGGGGTGGAAAGGAGGAGTGTGCTGTCACAGTATGGGGAGAGTGATTAGAGTCACATAACAATGCATGTATAAATTTTTGTATGGGAAAAAATTAAAAGATTAAAAAAAGAACTAAGAAGATTATCATGGGTATGTTAACACATTGATTTGCACTTTTATATAGGAAGTCTAGCATTTTTTTCTGGGAGGAAGTAACTTTGATTTGGCTGATAGGTTCAACCATAAGGACTGACATTGCTAATTTAGTTATGTCTTTGAATCAACTGAATGGCCTGTATTTGACACTTCAAGGTTTTAATAAAAATATATTTAAAGTATATACAATATGCCAGAATATACATCTTCTGCAACTATTTAAACTTGACAATTTTTTAAAATAATATATCCCTTTTAGACGTGAAGGAGTAAGCAGTTTCTCAAAATTTCTTTTTTGGAGAATGCAAGCAAAAACTTTATAAGACTAAGGCAATAAAAAGGGAGGAATCACTCTGCCAATTTTACTAATGTGAAGTAGTGGCTCCCAGATCTGGAAGGGTCCCTGGCCAGTGTCTGCGCATGAGCAAATGTCCAGGAGACACAGGGAATGCTGGGATACAGGCAGCTGGAACAGGTGACCAGACCCAGCAGGTGCCAGGCCTCAAGCAGGGCTTGGCAAGCAGATGGCACTCTCGTACAAAGAAAAGCTTGCCCCTTCCCCTGGTCAAGTGGAGCCTGCAACAGGGAGCAAGGTTTGTTGTGGGCTGGATTTCGGTCACCCAATCCTTCCTCAGTGGCACCCTTGAGCAGTGTCCAAACTGCACAATCCCAAGTAACTACCCTGTTCACTTTATTATAAAAATCAGGTCATTGCACAACTGTTTTGGCCTGGTGAAAGTGCCAATTGTGGGTCTGTGTCTAGAATGTAGAATGCGGGTCATTAGCAAGGATCTGGTGCCACTCAGAGGCTAGCTTCTGTTAATGTAATCATTACAGCTTGGGGAGGATCTAGCCTGAGGGTCAGTTCTTGGGTCCTCCTGAGAGTTCATTTCTACTCCAAGGGAACTCAGTTTAGCCTGTGAATTCCACAAGGCATCTAGGCTATACCTGTAAGGAACTCTCAAGACTCAAGCAGGTCACCTAGGCCTTGGACTGGTTTCTCCCCCTTTCCCTGCTTCATGCTCACTAACACAGTTCCAGGGTGGCCAAACAGACCCTCAAAACAGCCTTGGGAAATGTTTGTCAGAACTATCCAGCCAGGGGACAAATGTGAGGCAGATGCATTTTTATCCACTGGCTTTTGTCTCCAGAGGTCAAGGGTGACTTCACAGGTGTAGTTTCATGTTGCACAAGCAGTGAGGTCAAGCAGTGGCACTAGAAAAACCCTGGGGCAAGATACAAGATGCATGCAGCAGCCAGAGGTGAGGTGCTGACAGATTCTATCTGACAGTAGTTAACTGAAATACATGTGGAACTGGCCACAGACGGAGTTGCTAAGGGGATGCAAAGTGGTGCCCAAGGGGTGTCCCACTCTCTCGAGGCCTCCTTCTTTTGAATATTTTGAATCTTTTCCTTGGCTAAAATCATTCCAAATAGTTAATGTTTCAATATCTTGCATTTGCCTTTCCTTGAAGCCTTCTTTAAAGGAAGAGAACAAGGAGAAAATTGAGATGCACATGATTTCTGAAGAAGAAAGATGTGATGACGAGGCCCAATCAGAAGATAATTTGCCTTTGGGATGAGGAGAAGGCAGCAACTGACGCAAAAGTGAGCCAAAATTATTGTCACCTTAAATATGGATTCTCAGTGAAGGGATGTTTGTTAAATAAACAACTATTCTTTCCACAAAATAGAGATGTAAAAATGAGTTTAAAAATAAGTCCAGAAAAGTCAAGTGCAGAGTGAAGTAGTTATGACCAAAGACAATATATGTATTTATGACATTCTTATTACAAATACAGATTCTTCTTCTCATACTGAGAGATTCTGACTCGAACTTTCTGGTTGGCTCTCCAAGCCTAACTCCAGGTTTAGAAAGAAACAGCTCCCCAGGAAATTCTTGTCATCAAACATTTCCTTAAAAGACTGAGGGACCATTATTTCCAATTTTAAATTCTATATTCAGTAAAATGTTCAACTGGAAATAAGACAAGAATGAAGACTGTTCAGACATGCAAATACTTCCTCATGAATTCAGGAATTCTGAGTCATCAGTGGGGCCCTGGTGGCGCAGTGGTTACTGGTTGCTAACCAAAGTTCTGCAGTTCAAATATACCAGCCGTTCTACTCTGTCCTATAGGGTTGCTGTGAGTTGGAATGGACTCGATGACAATGGGTTTGGTTTCATTTGGTTTAGTAAGCTTGACAGGAGGCAAACGAACAAGTTCTTTTACAAGCCCTTCTAGAACTTCTAATACAAGTGATCTGTGGACCACATTTTCAGAAAAAGCTACAGTACATCTATTGAACCGCAGACCGCATTCCTTGTCTTGGCCAACTGTCTTAGAGTGATAATTATGTCCCAGAGCATACAAACATCATCAAGAGTGCTCATCATTGGGCATGTCCTCCAGAGGCCAGAGGGGCCAATAAGCACCGTGACCACACGCTGTCTGTGTCCACACCAGGAGGCAGTGGAGGGAAAACAGACACGACACTGAGGTACCGCTGAAACAAATGGACGTGGTAAGTCAAGAGTCCTGTGTGAGAGAGTCCTCCACAATGGAAAGTGTGCCTGTTCAGAGAAAAGGTTAACAGTCAAGAAAAAACGTGACCAAATATGCTTCACAAAGGACTTTTGTTCATTTTCCTGGAAACACTGAGGAGCTACCTCGAGGAGTGTGGGGGTAGTGGTTGGAGATGGTGTGGAGAAGAGAAGAAGGAAGGGAGCCCTACAAACAGCAGAAGAGGAACAGAGGGGAGAAAATGCTCTTGGGTTGGAGAGTTTCCCTGAAGAATTTTATAAAGGCCCCTGATAGATTAAGTAAGCATTGGGCAAAGGTTTAATTTAGAGGAAGTGATCAAGTCGATAATACAAGGATGAGAGAAGATTTTTAATAAAACAGTGTTATAGAAAATACTTGGAAATGAAAAGCCTTGATGATACCGAATCCAGACAGCCTCTTCGTCTGTTTCTGTGTCCCCCATGGCATTGTTGTAATCAGCACTTAGTAGATATCCCCAATAATGTTAAGAGTTATCTCACCAGAGACCACAATCATACAATTCAAAGGAAATCACATTTCGAGACTTTTACTCATCATAAGAAAAATAATAGTAATAATTAAGACAGAGAAAGATTGGAGGCGAAGAAGGCATCTTGGACTTAATCTGGAAAAATCTGGAACTATCTGAAGTAGTTGATTCCATGAGTATTTATTTTCTTTGAACATTTTATTGTGCTTTAGTGAGAGTTTACACAGCAAATTAGTTTTCCATTCAATAATTCATACAAAAATTATTCCATGACATTGACATTGGTTGTTACCCTGCAAGGTGTCAGCACTCTCCCCATTTCCACCCTGGGTTCCCCGTTTCCATTCATCCAATTTCCTTACCCCTCCCTGCCTTCTCATCTTTGCTTTTGGGCAAGTGTTTCCCTTTTGGTCTTGTATAATTGATTATTCTGTGGAACACATTCCTCACAGGTGTTATTGTTTATTTTTTAGGCCAGTCTTTTATTTGGCTGAAAGGTGATCACTGGCAGTGGCTTGAGCTCCAGGTTTGAAGGCTGTCTTAGGGCAATAGTCTTGGGGGTTCCTCCAGTCTCTATCAGGCCAGTAAGTGTGGTCTTTTTATGAATTTGAATTTTGTTCTACATTTTTCACCCATTCTAACCTGGACTTTCTATTGTGTTTCTGGTCAGAGCTGTTGGTATTTGTAGCCAGGCACTAACTAGTTCTTCTGGTGTCAGGCTAGAGGAGGCTATGCCTCATGTGGACCATTAGTCCTTTGGACTAATTGCTTCCTTGAGTCTTTTGGGTTTCTTCACCCTCCTGTGCTCCAGATGAGAGGAGACCAATAGATGTAACCTGGATGGCTGCTTGCAAGCTTTTAAGACCCCAGATGCTACTCACCGACCTAGGATATAGAAGATTATCTTTATGAACTACATTATGCCAATTGACCTAGATGTCCCCCAAGACTGTGGTCCTTATCCTTTAAGCCTAATGGCTCAATCCCTCGAGGTATTTGGTTATGTCCAGGAAGTTTCCATAACTGTGTCCCCTATGTGCTCTACTATGTATATAAATATACATGCAGCACACACAAATATGTAAGTAGAAATATCCACAACCATACCTATATATGCAAATGGGTGTACTCCCGTACGACCTCCCACACCTATTTAGCATACATGTCTACCTATGTATCCACTCACAAATTATTATTTGTTATTAATATTGTTGCAGGATTGTATATGTTACAGTATTTACTATAGTTGCCCTTTATTCTTGTGTACCTCTCAGTGTCTTCCTTCTTTTTTGGTCATATTGTTCTGACTTCCCCCATATTGTATATTGACTTTCCCTTCACCAGAGTTAACACATGTCTACTGTCTATTTAGTGATTCTTCCTCCCTCCCCCTCCCATCCCAAGTAACCATCAAAGAATGTTTCTTTCTGTGTGTAAACCTGTTCTTGACTTTATATAATAGTGGTCTCATACAGTATTCGTCCTCTTGTGATTAACTTATATCACTCAGCATAACGTCCTGCAGATTCATCCGTGTTCTGAAATGTTTTGTGGATTTATCATTATTCTTTATTGTTGCATAGTATTCCACTGTACGTATGTACCACAATTTGTTTATCTATTCATTCATTGTTGGACATTTAGGTTGTTTCCATCTTTTTGCTATTGTGAATAATGCTGCAATGAACATGGGCATGGATATGTCTATTTGTGTCACAGCTCTTATTTCTCTAGGATATATACCTAGGAATGAGATTGCTGGATCGTATGGTATTTTTATTTCTAGCTTTTTAAGAAGGGCCATACCATTTTCCATAGAGATTGTACCATTTTACAGTCCCACCAGCAGTGTATAAGAATTCCCATCTCCCTACAACCTCACCAGCATTTGTTGTTGTCTGGTTTTTGGATCAGTGCCATTATTGCCGGGATGAGATAGTATCTCATTATAGTTTTGATTTGCATCTCTCTCTAACGGCTAATGATCATGAGCATTTCATCACGTGTTTGTCAGCCACCTGAATGTCTTCTTTGGTGAAGTGTCTGTTCATGTCCTTTGCCCACTTTTTTATTGGATTGTTTGTCTTTGTGTTGTTGAGGTACTGATGTTTTCTGTATTTTTTAGAGATTAGACCCTTGTCAGATGTGTCATTACCAAAAATTTTTACCCAGTCTGTAGGTTTTCCTTTTACTCTTTTGGTGAAGTCTTTTGATGAGCATAAGTATTTAATTTTTAGGAGGTCCTAGTTATCTAGTTTATCTTCTACTGTGCCATGAGTATTTCTGTCAAGAGTAAATTTTCACGGGGGTTGTTGAGCTTGAGGAAGATTTTTTTTATTTTCCAGCATGGATGCCAGGAGGAGAAATCCATGGTGCCTATTTTGAATGTAGCTCCCTAATCTGGCTTCACGGACCCTTGTTTGAGCCCCAAGTAGAAAGGAGAAGACTCAAAAGGTGAGAAGTTATTTTTCAAGGAACTCTGTGAAATTTATGGGCACAAAGAGTACTATTTGATGTCCAGATGAAAAGATGGGAAGACGGTAGTGGAAAGAGCTCTCTTCCTACCTCCGTATACACCTTAGTGTGACTCAGACCCCATGAGATCTCAGGAAGCAGCAAAAGACCATGGCAGCTTGGGCATCAGCTCTCTCACCAAAGGCATGGGCAACAGTGCCAGTGGGGAGCGGTCACATCAAGCGCTTTTGTGGGCAGGGAACATCAACATGGGACATGAGGAAAAGGCTAGGAGGTAATTGTTAGTGGTCACAAGTGTGCCACCTCTGCGGGACATCCTGCAACACTTGGAGAACAGCTCAAGTTCTGAAAGAGTTGTTGTGGAGTCAATTCTGAAAAAGTATGTAGGATTAATTTGTGTTGTCACTGTTAATATGATCCTCATTTATATTCATAAGTTGATGAGACCTAGGAAATCTCACATTGCACACATGTAGAAAATTCAGCTTCTCTGGAAGCTCTTCTCTCACTAACCCAACACCCTCAAATCCCTGGTGTATTTTTAATACCTTAAAATTTCAGCCATTTAGTTTTTATACCATATTTAACATATGGGTGGATTTTACTAGCTATATAGTTTTTTCTTGTGTTTATATTTTATCTCCTCATTTGGACTATAAGCTCTTTGAAGGTAGCAATCATGTATTTCAATTCTTTTGTGCTCCTCAAATAACTGGAACAATGGCAAGCACAGTCAGCTGAAATCCCTCAGAATACGTGGTTAAGAAACAGAAGGAGGGAGGGTGCTGGAGTTTTCCAAAGAAAGCTTTAGACAAAATGAAGCATGTATTTTCACAATTTAAAGTGGTACAAGCACATGAATTTAAATCAAATCTCAAAAATAAAGAATTATGTGAAGTTTCCCATCGTGCAGAGATAGTAAATGCATTTTAACTAGTGTGACAATTCCAACCAAGCCGTGATGGCAGATAATAGGCTTCACCAGAAAGAGAGTCAAAGTCAGTTAGCAGTGTCTGCCCTGGGTGATGTGTGGGGGAGTCGTCACATGAATACAATCTCTTTACCATCCTTCATAGGATAAGGATAGATTGGAAGGTCACAGAAGAATAAGGTCAGGTCCTCCCCACAAACTTTTACTGTTTACATTTGAATATTTACAAATAAAACACAAGATAAAAACACCACAAACCATAAATATTTTTCAATTTTTTAATTTTGAAATACATTTAGACTTACATAAATGTCACAATAATAGTATAGAAAAATGCCATATAGCTTTCACCCAACTTCCCCTAATGTTAACATTTTATATAACCATAGTACAATTATCAAAAGCAAGAAATGAAACTGATATTATATTATTAACTAATCTAAAGACCTTATTCAAATGTCACCAGTGTGTTCCCACTAAAATCGTTTTTTCTGGTCCAAGATCCAGTCCAGGATCCCACTGCGCATTTAGTTGTCCTGTCTCCTTAGTCTCCTCTAATCTGGGACAGTTCCTTAGTCTTCTTTTGTCTTTATATAACCTTGACCCTTTTGAAGAGTACCAAAAAAAAAAAAAAACCCATTGCTGTCGAGTCGATTCCGGCTCATACTGACCATATAGAACACCGTAGAACTGCCCCATAGGGTTTCCAAGGAGCAGCTGGTGGATTTGAACCTCCGACTTTCTGGTTAGCAGCCGAGTTCTTAACCACTGTGCCACCAGGGTTCCTTTTGAAGAGTACTGGCCAATTATTTTGTAGAATATCTGAGTTGAATTTGATGTTCTCTCATATCAGATGGAGGTATGTATTTTGGGCGGGAATATCACAGGAGTGATATTGTGCCCTTCTTACTGTTCTTGAAGAACTTGAAGAAAAAGCAAAGAAATCAAGAAAGGAATTGGGGAAAATGCTAAATAAAAAGTTGATGTTTTCAAGAAAGAATAATAGACTGTTGACAGAAAAGGAAATGTCTCATGTTAGGTCAGTGGGAGTGAAGGCACAGTGAAATAGGATCACCCAAACATTGCTGGTGTGAGAATAAATTGGAACAAAAAATTTGAAAAGCTATTTGACAGTATATGTCACACATCCTAAAATTTTTTATAAAACTTTTGACTTGAAAACTTTACTTCTGAGAATCTATCCTAGGAAATAACTGAAAACATTGCTGCTTATCAGGTGTCATTTAAAATAGCAGGAAATTAAAGAAAAAAATCTGAATGCTTTTATGGTAAACAATGTTTTTTGGTTTGGTTTTGTTTAGCAACCTGGTATCTGAACATCCTTCTGATTTAGGCGAAATCCACAAGACAAAGAATGCACTTTGGAAGACTGTGGAGCATATTCTCTCTCCATTTCCCTGGCAATCAACCAAGGTTCACCAATTAGATACTTATACATGGCATTTTGAATATTGGGGGAATGACACAAAGGCAGGAAATAGTCAGATATTAACAGTAACTGCAGGAGAGTCTAGCAGCAGCAAGAAAAAATATGTATAGTAAGCATGCCAAAAGTAGTGTCCTAAGCAGACCATGGTGGTGGCTATGGTGTGAGCTTACCCTGCCTTATCATTTCCTGAGAAGTTCCTCAGTCCTCCCATCCAGCTTTGGTAGCTGTCATCCTTCTAATAAACATCTTTGTTGCTTAAGTTAACTGGGGACTTCTGATGTTCTTGACTAGTACAGAAACTACTACTCAAGGTAATTTATAGGCTCAGACTTTCAGAACATGGGCGTAATCTGGGATTATTCATCTTACCTAACTATGGCAAAATGCAGTGAAAGATCTCGGTAGTATTAAGGATTAGAAATTGAGTAGTCCACATGTGAAGCAAGAAGGAGCCAAGGATAGAATCAAGTTCTGTAAAACCTGAAGCTCATAAAATTAAGAGGAGGAAATCTTTCAGAAAAGGCTCATAAAATTACATATACAAAAATTTTTAGAGCTCCTTTCAGGGCCATGGAAAGGGCCCATCCAGATGAGGGGCCTTGAAGTTTACTCTTTATTAGATTTGGAAACAACTAATTATATTTAACAACTAATTATCATTTAATATGATATGCCCATATAAGTCACTACCTCTGGGACAGAATTGTTGTTATTAAAAAAATAATTAAGGAAGGTGGGGCAAGATGGCGCTCTAGGCAGAAGCACCACACCGTCCCTCCACAGCAAAGATCCGAAAAACTAAGCCTAACAGAGAATCAACAATCCTGAAACCCTAGAACATCAAATGAAGAGATAAACAACTCAGCCAAACACCAAACAGAGTGAGAATACTGAAAGAGAACGGAGAGCGAGGAGAGACTCATGCAGAGATTCCTTACCAGCTAACGAAGCACGGATCCACCATCTTGGACTCCTATCGGAGACCAGCGAACGGGAGAACGGGAGTGCAGCCTCGTGGAGCATCCAGTGGGAGACGGAACGACCGGTAAACTGCGGTGTGCACTTTCCCACCCCCCACCCCTCTCCACCTCTGCTGGGGCTCCCCTGCTTCCCGTGGCCAGGGTCCCTGGGCCGGGGGGCGCTGGTGCTTGGATTCCACATGCCCGGGCCGGCGGCTCTCTGAGAGCCGTTTGTTGGCTGCTGGCGTAGCTTTTTCTGCCACCTCCCCCTCCTTTTGCTCGGGTGCCTGGTTCTGAGCGCCATCTTTGCTCTCTCCTGCGGGACTGTGGGGCTGCGTTCAGGCGTGTGGCTGCTTCCAGGTCTGGGCTGCCATGCTGGTGAGATCCCAGGGCCTTTGTTCGTTCACCCCTCTGCTTCCCATGGCCACGGTCTCTTGACCCGAGACTGCCGGCTGCTTGGAATCTGCGCGCCTGAGCGGGGGCTCTCTGGGTGCAGTTTGTTGGCTGCTGGTGTGGCTTTTTCTGCTTCTTCTGGTTTCTTGCTTGCCTCCTGCTGCCTTCCCCTCCTTTTGCTCGAGTGCCTAGCTCCGAGTGCCGTCTTTGCTCTTTCCTGCAGGGCTGTGGGGCTGCGTTCGGGCATGTGGCTGCTTCCAGGTCTGGGATGCCGTGCTGGTGATATCCCTGGACCTTTTTTCATTAGCCCCTCTGCTTCCCGTGGCTGCAGTCTCTTCACCGGGGTCTGCCAGATGCTTGGATTCCACGTACCCGGGAGGGCGGCTCTCTAGCTGCCGTTTGTTGGCTGCTGGTGCTGCCTTTTTTTTTTTTTTTTCTTTTTTTCCTCCTGCTTCTTTTGGTTTCTCGCTTGCCTCTTGCCGCCTCCCCCTCCTTTCACTCAGGTGCCTGGCTCCTTGCACCCTCTTAGCTCCTTTCTGAGGGTCCCCAGAGTGCAGGCAATTTGTGATATACGCTTTCCACTCTCCACCCTTCTTCACTCACACTCGGCCTCCTCTGTTTCCCACGGACACAGTCTCTTATCCAGAAACACCAGCCCTCACTGGCTGGCTCTCTGAGTGCCATTCATTGACTGCTGCTGTTGCTTTTTTTTTTTAATTTTATTTTTTTCTTTTTTGATTAGTTTTGTCTTCTTTTCCCTTTTTCTCCTTTTTGTCTCTCTTAATTGCTTAATTTCTCATCTCTCTATCTCTTCCTTCTCTTTCTTATCCCTGAATACCAGGCGATGTATGCCTCTGCACCTTCTGGCCAGGCTGTGCTGTGAAACCTGAGACCAACTACCCCAGACCTCATAGCTGCATCAGTGGGATCCCTGGGAACATTGCAGTTCTTTAACTTTTCTGCTTTTTATTTGATCATTCTTTCCTTTCCTTTCTCTTCCCCCTTCTGCTTTTCTCCATCCCATAGTCTCTCATCTGTCCATTCCAACGACAAGCTCCCCTACCATTCTTTTATGTTTTTATGCTTTTCGCTCCTGCTCCTCTCTCCTCTCTCCCATATCCAGCTTAGCTTCACACATAACCATCTCCCAGCTGCATCCTGCCTACCTGCACCGTGCACTTGACATCACACCACCAAGCTGTGCAGGCACGCCCTATTGGAACCTGCCCAGCACTGACTACCAACCGTCCTGGTGGCTGCGGTAAGTGCCACAAACAACCCATCCCAGTGGCTCCTCTTCAGCTAGACCTGCCCAGCTGTACCACAAGGAAGAAACAAAAAACTCTACAATCAACAAACGAGAGAAATATCTATTGAATGCCCCAAAAACTGCAAACAATATCAAAACATTTACAAAAACAAGACAAGATGGCTCAAATAGGTGTCCAAATTAAAACACCAGATAACTCTCCCGTGGAAGAAAATGCACTAGAAGTACCTGATAGAGAACTCAAATCACTAATACTCAGAATTTTCCAAGAACTGAGGCAAAAAGCTGACAAACATGAGGAAAAAATAAACAAATTTATGGAAAATACAGACAAAAAAATTGGAAGAATTCAGGAAGATGATGCAGGAACAAAATGCCAAAATAAATTCACAACTAGAAATTATACAAAAACAACAATTAGAAATCGAAAAGATAAACAACAAGATTTCAGAAATGGACAGTGTCATAGAAGGGCTGAGAAGTAGATCTGAAACCGTGGAAGACAGGATCAGTGGAACTGAAGACAAACACTTGGATACAACTCCGTTTCAGGAAAACTCAGAAAAAAGAACAAAGAAAAATGAAGAGACCCTGAGAGTTATGTGGGACACAATTAAAAGCAAAAACTTACAAGTGATTGGCATCCCAGAACAGGGGGAGAAAACAGAAAACACAGAGAGGATCATTGAGGAACTGCTGACAGAAAACTTTCCCAATATCATGAAAGATGAAAAGATGGCCATCCAAGAAGCTCAACGAAACCCATATAGAAAAGACCCCAAAAGAAAATCACCAAGACATATCATATTCACACTCGCCAAAACTAAAGATAAACAAAGAATCCTGAAAGCAGCTCGTGAAAAACAAGAAGTCACATACAGAGGACAAACAATAAGACTAAGCTCAGATTATTCGGCAGAAACCATGCAGGCAAGAAGACAGTAGGATGACATATATAAAATCTTGAAAGAAAAAAATTGTCAGCCAAGAATAATATATCCTGCAAAACTCTCATTCAAATTTGATGGTGAAATTAGGTCATTTCCAGATAAACAGAAACTAAGGGAATATGCAAAAGTAAAACCAAACTTACAAGAATTATTAAAGGGAGTTCTTCGATCTGAGGACAAACAGCTTCAGCCCTCAGGCAGGACCTAGGACCTAGGACACAGGTTCATACAAACCAGATACAATTCTAGGAAATGAACTATTGAGGACTATCCAAAAACAAAAGAAATACAACAGGGAATCAGAGCAATCAATCAAAGGATGACAACAACATAAAAACAATGAAAGAGGGAACAAACGGAATAGGTATAGAACCTTCTAATGGAGAGGAAGGCAAGGCGATACCAAGTAAGGGTAGACTGCTTCAAACTTAGAAAGATAAGGGTAAAATTCATGGTAACCACAAAGAAAGTTAACAAACCAACTCATAAAAATAAAGACGAAAAACATAAAGTTTCAGCAAAAATAAAACCTACACAAACAAAAGAAATGAACACAAAATCCAAAAACAAAAGTAATTGAGCAAAAGAGAGTAAGAAGAACAAAGAAAACTTCAGCACCACAAAAGAAAGCACTACAAAATGACAGCAACAAACTTCCATCTATCAATAATTACACTGAATGTAAATGGACTCAATGCACCCATAAAGAGATGGAGAGTGGCAGAATGGATAAGAAAACAGGATCCATCACTATGCTGTCTACAAGAGACACACCTTAGAAACAAAGATGTGAATTTATTAAAAATCAAAGGTTGGAAAAAAATATATCAAGCTCACAACTACCAAAAAAGAGCAGGAGTGGCAATTCTAATCTCAGATAAAAGAGACTTTAAAACAAAATCTACCATAAAAGACAAAGAAGGACACTATGTAATGATTAAGGGGATGATCCATCATGAAGACATAACCATAATAAATATCTATGCACCTAATGACAGGGCTCCAAAAGACATAAAAAAAACTCTAACAGCACTGAAAAGAGAAATTGACAGTTCCACAATAATAGTAGGAGACTTCAACACACCACTCTCAGTAAAGGACAGAACAACTAAAAAGAAACTCAGCAAAGATACAGAAGACCTAAAGGACACAATCAGCCAACTGGACCTCATAGACATATATAGAACAATCCATCCAACTGCTGCAAAGTACACATTCTTTTCCAATGCACATGGAACTTTCTCCAGAATAGACCACATCTTAGGCCACAGAGCAATCCTCAACAAGATCCAAAATGCTGAGATAATTCACAGTATCTTCTCTGACCACAATGCCATCAAGGTAGAAATTAACACTAGAAAGAGCAAGGAAAAAAAATCAAACACATGGAAACTGAATAATAATCTGCTTACACATCAATGGGTAATAGAAGAAATCAGAGATGGAATTAAAAAATTCCTAGAATCAAATGAAAATGAAAACACACCATACCAAAACCATTGGGACACAGCAAAGGCAGTCCTCAGAGGACAATTTATAGCAATAGATGCACATATCAAAAAAGAAGGGACAAAATCAAAACATTAACTACAGAACTCAAATAGAAAGAGAACAGCAAAAAAAGCCTACAACCACCGGAAGAAAGGAGATAGTAAAGATCAGAGCAGAAATAAATGAACTAGAGAACAGAAAAACAATACAAAGAATCAACAAAACCAAAAGTTGGTTCTTTGAAAGAATCAACAAAATCGACAAACCACTGGCCAGACTGACAAAAGAAAAACAGGAGAGGACACAAATAACCCAAATAAGAAATGAAATGGGGGACATTACAACAGACCCAACCGAAATAAAATGGACTATAACAGAATATTATGAAAAACTATATTCCAACAAATTTGAAAACCTAGAGGAAATGGATAAATTTCTAGAAACACACGGCCTACCCAAACTACAACAAAGTGATATTGAAAATCTGAACAGACCCATAAAAGGAGAAGTGATTGAAAAGGTAATAAAAAAAACTCCCAACCAAAATAAGCCCTGGCCCAGATGGCTTCACTGGAGAATTCTACAAAACATTTACAGAAGAGCTTGTACCAGTTCTACTCAAGCTATTTCAGAGCATAGAAGAGGAAGCAACTCTTCCAAATTCATTCTATGAAGCCAGCATAATGCTGATACCAAAACCAGGCAAAGACATCACAAAAAAAGAAAATTACAGACCAATATCTCTCATGAATATAGATGCAAATATTCTTCACAAAATTCTAGCCAATAGAATTCAGTATCATATCAAAAAAATAATACACCATGACCAAGTAGGATTCATACCAGGTATGCAAGGATGGTTTAACATTAGAAAATCCATCAACGTAATTCACCACATAAATAAAAGGAAAGAAAAAAATCACATGATCATCTCAATTGATGCAGAAAAGTCATTTGACAAAGTCCAACACCCATTCCTGATAAAAGCTCTCCATAAAATAGGTATAGAACGGAAATTTCTCAACATAATAAAGGGCATCTATGCAAACCCAACAGCCAACATCATTCTTAGTGGAGAGAGGCTGAAAACATTCCCCTTGAAAACAGGAACAAGACAAGGATGCCCTTTATCACCACTCCTATTTAACATTGTGCTGGAAGTTCTAGCTAGAACAATAAGGCAAGAGAAAGAAATAAAGGGCATCCAAATTGGTAATGAAGAAGCTACACTGTCCCTGTTTGCAGATGATCTGATACTATACATAGAAAACCCTAAAGACTCATGAGAAATCTACTGGAACTAATAGAAAGATTCAGCAGAGTAGCAGGATACAAGATAAACATTCAAAAATAAGTTGGATTCCCATACACCGTAAAGAGAACGATGAAAAGGAGATCAGGAAATCAATACCATTTTCAATAGCCCCTAAAAAGATAAAATACTTAGGAATAAATCTGACCAAGAATGTAAAAGACCTATACAAAGAAAATTACAAAACACTGCTGCATGAAACCCAAAGGGATCTACATAAATGGAAAAACATGCCATGCTCATGGATAGGCAGACACAACATTGTGAAAATGGCAATTCTACCTAAAGCAATTTACAAATACAATGCAATCCGGATCCAAATACCAACAACATTCTTCAAAGAGATGGAAAAACTAATTATTAACTTTATATGGAAAGGGAAGAAGCCCCGAATAAGTAAAGCACTACTGAAGAAGAAGAAGAAAGTTGGAGGACTCACACTACCTGACTTGAGAACCTACTATACAGCTACAGTAGTCAAAACAGCCTGGTACTGGTACAACAACAGAGACATTGACCAATGGAACAGAATTGAGAACCCAAATGTAAATCCATCCACCTACAGTCACATGATTTTCAACAAGGGCCCAAAGTCCATCAAATGGGGAAAAGACAGTCTTTTTAACAAATGGTGCTGGCATAACTGGATATCCATTTGCAGAAAAATGAAACAGGACCCATACCTCACACCATATACAAAAACTACTTCAAAATGGATCAAAGACCTGAATATAAAGCCTAAAACTATAACGTTCATAGAAGAAAAAATAGGACCAACACTTCAGGCCTTAATACATGGCATTAACAGGATACAAACCATAAACATCAACACACAAAAACCAACAGATAAACTAGATAACTGGGATCTTCTAAAAATCAAACACCTATGCTCTTCAAAAGACTTCACCAAAAGAGTCAAAAGAGAACCTACAGACTGGGAAAAAGTTTTTGGACAGTACAAGTCAGACAAAGGTCTAATATCCATAATCTACAAGAAAATCCAACACCTCTACAACAAAAAGACAAACAATCCTATCAAAAAATGGGCAAAGGAAATGAACAGACACTTCACCAAAGAAGATATTCAAATGGCCATCAGACACATGAGGAAATGCTCGCGTTCACTAGCCATTAGAGAAATGCAAATTAAAACCACAATGAGATACCATCCCACCCCGGCATTACTGACACGAATCAAAAATACTGGAAATAACAAATGTTGGAGGGGCTGCGGGGAGATGGGAACTCTTATACACTGCTGGTGGGAATGCAAAATGATACAACCATTTTGGAAAATGATATGGCATTTCCTCAGAAAGCTAGAGATAGACATACCATTCGATCCAGCAATCCCACTCCTAGGAATATATCCTAGAGAAATAAGAGTCGTCACTCGAATAGACATATGCACACCTATGTTCATGGCAGCATTGTTCACAAAAGCAAAACGATGGAAACAACGTAGGTGCCCATCAACAGATGAATGGATAAACAAACTATGGTACACTCACACAATGGAGTACTATGCAACGAGAAAGAACAACAATGAATCTGTGAGCCATCTCATAACATGGATGAAACTGGAGGACATTACGCTAAGTGAAATAAGTTAATCACAAAAGGACAAATATTGTATGAGACCTCTATTGTAAAAACCCCTGAAAAAATTCACATGCAAAATGTAACAATCCTTGTTGGTTACCAGGGATGGGAGGGGAGGGGGGGGGAAATACTAAATAGGCAATAGATAAGTGGTATCTTGGGTGAGAGGTGAGACAGTACACAGTACAAGGGAAACTAACACAACCTGCAGAAGGAAAGGTCATGGAGGCCCCATGGACACATCCAAACTCCCAGAGGGACTGAGTTCTTGGACGGAGGGCTCTGGGGACCATGGTCTCGGGGAACATCTAGCTCAATTGGCATGACACTACTGATAAAGATAATGCTCTACATTCTACCTTGGTGAGTAGTGTCTGGGGTCTTAAAAGCCTGTGAGCAGCTATCTAAGATACTACACTGGTCTCATCCCTTCGGGAGCAAGGGAGAATGAAGAGAACAGGATACAACGAAAAGATTAGTCCAAAGGACTAATTGACCACAGCTACCAAGACCTCCACCGGACTGAGTCCAGTACAGCTAGATGGTGCCCAGCTACCACCGCTGACTTCTCTGACCAGGATCACAACAGAGGGCTCTGGACAGAGCTGGAGAAGGATGTAGAGCATAATTCTAACTCACAAAAAAAAAAAAAAAAGATCAGATTTACTAGCCTAAAGGAGACTGGAGAAACCTCAAGAGTGTGGCCCCCAGACACCCTTTCAGCTCAGAGGTGAAGTTACCTTCGAAGTTCACTGTTCAGCCTGGAAGTGGACAGCCCAGTAAAACTAAATGAGACTAACGAGGTACAGGAGTCCAGTGACAAGGGCCAGAAGGCAGAGGGGGAGTAGGAAGCTGATGATAAGGAACACAAGTTGAGTAAGGATACTGTTGATGTGTTGTGAGATTGTTAACCACTGTTATAGGGCAACATTTGTCGTAACTGTTAAATGGGAGGCTATTTTGTCCTGTAAGCCTTCATCTTGGGTGAGAATGGCAGCACAATTAGAAGAGCATAGTCAATGTCACTTAAATGTGTAAGTAAAAAGTTTTGAAATGGTGTATCTTTGGCTATGTGTATTTTCACCAAAAAAAAAAAAAAAGCTGAGAATTCAGAGGGTTAAAATGTTGTGGGGTTGTTAACCAAAGTCATAAAACAGCATGTGTACTACTGCTACATGAGAAACTGTTTGTTCTGTAAGCCTTCACCTGAAGTACAATAAAATATTTTTAAAAAATAAAATAAAATAATTAAGGACATGAGAAGTTCATGGATTTTGATGTGGGATGGCTGCTTCTACCAGCACTGGAAAGCTTAAAGAAAAAGAATGACAAGTTCAGAATCCACTCATGGCACAATGCACAGATGGAAACCCAAGGACTTTCTTGAATAATGCTAAAACATCTTATTTCTCACCACATGGCCATGATAGCCAAGAACTTAGAGGATGTTGATCCTATAAATTCCTGAATTACAACATAGTTGAATTCATAGTTTCACCAGGTGTCTTACGTGAAAATTAGAACATTAATTGGGAAGAAATTGAACTCTGGGAATTAAATTGGGGATATATGGGAAGATTTGAAGGACCTTGAAACTTTAAGCCCCAGTAAGCCATTCTGCCCCTGTCTAATGAAGTTGTTTGTATGTGCTTGAAGACCCTCCAGCAATCTTATATGAAGAAGTTGCTCTGCAAAGAGAAGTCATTTTTTAATAGTTACTGTTTTATTTAGGAGTACCCAAGCACATTTCAACATCACCAGTATGTCAGTTTGTCATACTGTAGTAGCTTATGTGTTGCTTTGCTGCTGGTATTTGAAATACCAGCAGGATCACCCATGGGCAAGTTTCAGTGGAGCTTCCACAAGAAAATGGACTAGGAAGAAAGGCTGGTGATCTTCTTCAGAAAATCAACCAATGAAAATCCTATGGATCACAAAGGTCTTATCCTCTACTGATCATGGGGATGGCATAGGGCCAGATGGCATTTCATTCTGTTGTGCATGGGGTCTCCACAAGTCCAGGGGACTGGATGGCAACTAACAACAGCAACAACATCATATAGTAGACATGGTGCTCTACCAGATGCCCTTAGAGCTCCTTTGCTGTTTCTGTGTGCCTCTCTTCTGGCTTCAATATGTCTTAACCTCTGTCTTAGTTATCTAGTGCTGCTATAACAGAAATACCACAAGTGGATGGCTTTAACAAAGAGAAATTTATTATCTCACAGTCTAGGAGGTTAAAAGTTCAAATTCAAGGTGTCAGCTCCGGGGAAGGCTTTCTTTCTCTACTGGCTCTGGGGGAAGGTCCTTGTTATCAATCTTTGTCTGGTCTAGGAGCACTCACTCCCCTCCTAGTTCTTCATTCTTGGTGGCATGAGATTCCTCTGTCTCTCTGCTCACTTCACTCTTTTATATCTCAAAAGAGATTGACTCAAAACACAACCTCATCTGATAGTCCTGCCTCATTAACGTAACTGCCTCCAATCCTGCCTCATTAACATCATAGAGGTAGAATTTACAACACATAGGAAAATCACATAAGATGACAAAATGGTGGACAATCACACAATACTGAGAATCATGGCCTAGCCAAGTTGACACACATTTTTGGGGGATACAACTCAATCCATAACTACCTTCAATTGATAACAGTTGTGACTCTTCTGTGGAAGCTAGCCCACAAGCTACTGGAGTCACTTTGCTTCAGCTACTCACCATCCTTAGCTAATGACTGATGGAGTATGTAATTAAGAAAGCCCAGCTCCCTCGCCTCAGACCTATGAGGCTTAAGTTACGCTCCAGCTCTTCCTTGTGGAGTCAGACCCAAGCTAACCTACGGGACTTAGACTGGAATCAATCCCTTGCTTCCTTCTCTCCTTTATGTTTCTCCAAGGGAACATTTCTTTTAACAAGTTATTCACACATGAATCCTCATCTCAGGGTCTGCTTCTGGAGCACCCAACCTAAGACACTTATGAGGATGATCACATTAGGTCTTTGCCTCTGATTTGTCCTTAGTTTTAACTTCACCCTCTGGGTGCTTTAGCAAAGATATTTTTCCAAGAATCAGTGTGTATATTTACCTAGGATTTCTGATCAATTTTGAGGATTGAGTGTATTTAAACATAGAATGTTTAGTAGATCTGGGGTCGTTGACTCATAGCAACCCCATGTAAGAAAATAGAATTGTCCCATATGGTTTTTCTGGCTATAATCTTTACAGAAGCAGATTTCAGGTCTTTCTACAGTGGAACCACTGGGTGGTTTTGAACCACCAGCTTTTCAGTTAGTAGCCAAGTGCTTAACTGTTTGTGCCACCAGGTCTCCTTTGGATCTGGGGAGTAACAAATTCTGGAAAATAGTGTCAGGGCATGTTAAAGTGTTTAATTAAAAGAATTGAAATGTTAGGAGTTCTTACATATATTTTCTAAAGCATCCAGCTTCAGGCTAGCCCCAACATAGTTTTGAGCTAGTTGATCTACTACCTACTTTCCGATGACACCCAATCATGTGAGCAGAATTTCAGAAGTTGCACGGAGAGAAAGTTATGCCATAGTATGGGGAATTCTGTTAATAATATAAGCTAACTAGACCTTTCGTGGCTGGGATTAAAATATCTATGCTCTGTGGAAAGGATTTAATGTCTCTTCAAAAGATCCGGTAACTAAGTGGAAGGTTCTGTTGGTTTGTAAACAGATGGTGCCAAATGCACAATTTGTAACAAGAAACCTCTACAACTTACCCATAACAAAGCAAAGACACAGTTTTTGATTCCTGAAGACTTTCTTGGGCTCCACGCAAAAATAAATAAATAAATAAAATAAACAGAGAAATGCCTGTGTTTCCAGACTAAAACGTAATAAAAGTCCTGCTACCAGGAAATTTTAAAAAGAATTTGTCTACAACCAGAGGTAAGATTCCTCTCTGTGTGTAAAGCACAGATCTGTCAGCGTATATCCCTAGCTGAGACAATATGGGTGAAACTGTGTCCTTATTCTCTGTGTGAATCACGAAATAAAGCAAAATACGCTGCTTGACTGGAAAATGGAAAGATACAAACAGTCGCTTTAGATTCTCATTTTTCCTTGTCCTCTGAAAGTGGAAGGTTAAATTTTGATACAGCTTCTAGAGAACATTTTTATAAACATGGTCAGAAAATAAATCAGATGCTGCCAGGCAAGGATAAAAATATGAACATACTGGAACTATTATAAAACTTCGTGTAATCTGTGTTCACACATGAATTATTGCTTCATTATTGCAAAAGGTGCTGTCTAAACATAAACTCTTAGGCCATGTACTCTCAGGCACTTTTCAAGTAGCTGTCTAAAGATAAAGCATGAGGGGTTAAATCTTGAGAAATACTTTTTTAAAATTTTATTGATGTTATCACTCCACCTAATTATAAAATATTCTGGTTTAAAGAAAAGAAAGACTTCAAAAGAAATATGAAAGAGGAAAGATTTTTAAATGCCACAGATTGAAAATAGATTAATAGGTTAAGGGGAAGAAAATGTTAGAAAGTATTTAATATTATGCTAACTCTCCATGCAACGATGATGAGGAAAAGAATTGCAGAAGGCTGCCAAGATTGTAAAAATTAATTAGGGGCTTTATTTACATAAGACATTGCATGCTTAAGCAAAGATATGACAAAGAGGTTAATATGGAATACTGTGTATGTGTATTCAAACTCATTGTTTACAGAAAGACAAGTTTGAGTTGTAGGGTTTCTCTACTGTCAAGGAAACACGGCTGTGTTGAATTCAGTGCACTTAACGTAAGAAGTAGTTTCTAAGCCTGGTAAGAAAAAAGAGAGAGATGAAGCATTCAGAGAAGAGAAAGAGTAGTCATATGACAAGACCATTTTACTTCAGAAGCAATAAGCCAGTATCTGAAAGAGAGTAGATTGTTTCTTCTCTTGTGCAAAACCTTAAAGGAGCCTTATGAATGTTTCCTCCATGCACATTGTTTCTTTATCACCTTCCCAACAGAGGTGCATTGGTAGCAATTTAATTGCAATTTTTTTTCTTCCCATTCATTCCAATGGTATTGGCCCTGATCTTCAACTTTCAAGTGCTAAAGATGTTCAAGCTAAAATTCTGTCTCACATTCGCCACAGTTCTCACTTGTGAACATGTGGATATGCTATAAGTAGGGTGAGGAGGGTGGTAGGAAAGAACCAGAAGCCGAATAACACAGCCTAGTTGAAAATTGCCTCATTGAGACATAATATTTGACAGGTGACTGAGTTCATAGCTTCCCTAACCCTGTCTTCCTTTGTGCTATACAATGGCACCCTGAGCATGGCACTGAGTCTTCGTCCAATGCCAGACAGAGAGGAGATGTGCGTGGAAAACAATAAGCAGGATTGTTGGTTTTGAACCAAGGGTGACAAGTTGCTGACAGACTGTGCGCTGAAGCAAGGCTTGCAAGGGACAAAGTAAGGGAATTGATACTGAGACACTGTTTGCACCCGGTAAATGGGCACCTAGTAAAGAGACATGAAGGAAAGGTCACTGGGCAGGAAGGCATGACTCACAGAGCCCAAGAAGGTGAAAGCTGCCCACTCTGAGAAGCATCTGCTCATGGTCAGCAGCAGCAGCAAGCCTGGGAAAGTGGCGAGTCCATGCACAGCTTGGCTTCTGAGGAGCTGCTGCAGATAGGCACAGCGTTCCCCATGTCAGCAGGGGCAGGCCAGCTGTTGCCCAGTGGACACACTCTGATACTTCAGGCTTGGTAGTCCTGTTTAAGGACTCAGCACCCTTACTGGGTGTTATTTAATATTAACTGAGACCCCCACAATGGGTGATGAGTGTGTGGGGATTCCAATAATCCTCAGTGTCTTAGGGTTCTCTAGAGAAACAGAACAAGCTATACACACACACACACACGCATATATATATACACACAGAGAGAGAGAGAGAGATTGATTTTTAAGGAATTGGCTCATGCAATTGTGGGGGCTGGCTAGTCCAAAATCTGTAAATCAGGCAATAGGCTGGAGATTCTAGCAGTTTTATGTCCCACAATTGGTAGGTCAGGTGGTGGGTGAGCAAGATGCATTCTGGACAGATGCCTATTTATAGTCTGGAGGGAGAATACACTCTTGAGAAATCTCCCTTTTCAGTCTTAAAGCCTTGAACTGATTGGATGAAGCCCACTCACATTATGGAAGATAATCTGCTTTACTTAAGGCCAACTGATATAATCACATGTAAGTACGTCATAACATCTAGACTAGTGTTTGATCAAACCACTAGGCACCAAAGCTTGGCCAAGTTAACACACAAAATTACCATCATACTTGGTATTAAAGATTAAGCTGTAGCTAATGCTTCCTGACAGGACTGTAAGGAATGGGGCGGGGGAGGAACAAGTGTGCACTCAGGACTCCCAAGAAAGTTCAGCAAGCAGCACATTTTCAAGGCACTGAATAAAGGCTAGAAGGAACTCACTGATGAGGAAAATGGAAATGCCTTTCAGATCTGTTTGAGATTGTTTTAACTGAAATAATGAAAGAAATAGTGTCTGAGATCTGAGGCTCTCCTTGAAGGCAAATATCTGAGAAATATATCTGAACAGAAGTGTAGACAGTTCTGTAGCACTCAACTTCAGTCAGGACAACTGTGTGTCCTTTACTTGCTCTTCCACTTGGTTAAGTCAGTCACTTTGCATCTATGGGGGAGTACCATGTCAAAAGGGGTCTCCCAACCTTCTCTTTGTCTATTCTTGACAGACATCAAAGCCAAGATGATTACAGCCTGACAGCTCTATTAAGACAAAAGAAATAATAATAGATTTAAAGAATTGAAAACAACTCTTTGTAAAATATATTTTCCAACTAACATTCCAGAAAAAAAAATACACACACATATTATGAGATTATTATATACTTGTATATATGGAATTTAGGATGTGTTTTTAAAGTCTTTTGCAAATTCGTTTTCATCTAATGCACCCTGAGATTGTTCCATGAAGTTGCTCTGCTATGCTTGAGATAGAATACTTAAAGTTTTAAGGCACTTGACATTACTGAACAGGCTGGCAAAGGAGTAGAACAAAACTCCATTTTATTTATGCTCCTCTTCTTATTTCTTTCTTTAAAATTAACTTCTATACTGGTTACACAAGTAACAGAAAGGGGGTAGCAAAAATATGATTATGCTTAAGCCAGGAGAAAATGTTCCAGGAAATAGAAGATATGTTTTGCTTAAGATGGTTTTTTTTCTCAGAAAGTACATGATAAAACCATAGTTTGCTTAAAATTGTTTTGTTCTCAGAAAGTACATATGTAAGAGCACTTTTTGCTTAAGATTGTGCTAAGACCACTTGTGCAGATGACACAATCTTGCTTGCTGAAAGTGAAGAGGACTTGAAGCACTTACTGATGAAGATCAAAGACCCCAGCCTTCAGTATGGATTGCACCTCAACATAAGGGAAACAAAAATTCTCACAACTGGACCAATAAGCAGTACCATAATAAACAGAGAAAAGATTGAAGTTGTCAAGGATTTCATTTTACTTGGATGCAAAATAAACACCCATGGAAGCAGCGGTCAAGAAATCAAAAGACGCATTGCATTGGGCAAATCTGCTGCAAAAGACCTCTTTAAAGTTTTGAAAAGCAAAGATGTCACCCTGAGGACTAAGGTGCTCCTGATGCAGGTCATGGTGCTTTCAATCGCCTCGTATGCATACGAAAGCTGGACGATGAATAAGGAAGACCAAAGAAGAATTGACACCTTTGAATTGTGGTGTCGGCAAAGAATATTGAATACACCATGGACCACCAAAAAAATGAACAAATCTGTCTTGGAAGGAGTATAACCAGAATGCTCCTTAGAAGCAAGGATGGTGAGACTACATCTCACAAACTTTGGACATGTTATCAGGAGGGATCAGTCCTGGAGAAGGACATCATGCTTAGTAAAGAAGAGGGTCAGAGAGAGAAAAACCCTCAACGAGATGGATTGACACAGTGGCTGCAACAATGAGCTCAAGCATAGCAACAATTGTGAGGATGGCGCAGGACTGGGCAGTGTTTCGTTCTGTTGCCCGTAGGATTGCTATGAGTTGTAGTCTACTCAACAGCACCTAACTACAACAACAAGAAGACCACTCCCAGAAAGATGTGTTCATATATGGAATATGTTCCTGTGAATAATCATATGTAAAGATCTTATGACTGAGACTTGTGATCATTCTGTAACTATCTTACAACATTAATCATATCCTGTAATTATTTTCAAAATGTCAGCCAATCCTGTATAAAAAACCAAAAACCAAACCCATTGCCATTGAGTCAATTTCAACTCATAGCAACCGTAAAAACTCTCTCCTTGGAGAGCACTTAACAGGGGGCATTTAGCACCTTGCTTAGTGTTTCCCTTAGCTATGACTGCTCTATGCCATGTCTGATCTTTATCCTCAATAAAAACTCTCTTGCTTTCATTTTCAACCAAACTTTGTGTTTTTTAGCTCTTCAACATATTTGGTATCAGAAGTTGTGATTCTAATCTTTACTACATAAATCGTGTAAAAATGGTGGAATCTGAAGGACAGCTCTCCTTGGTGGCCCCCAGGAACCAGCTCAGTAGCTTAGGCTCTCCTTTTTTCATGGACCTTTCGAGAGCCACCTGGGGTGAGTACCTCTCAGACTTGGAGCTCTGCTTTGTTGTGTTAGAGCTTTCTGAGCTTTTGTTGATTATCTATGTCTACTTTCACCATTTTTCCACCTGTAAGTTCAAGCGGAAGTTTTTTTTTTCTGCCTGTTAAGTTCTATTTTCACATTTTTTCCCGGCAAGTTCGGGTTAAGGCCCGTTGCAATGTATTGTTAGCTCTTCTTGTGCAAGTTTAAGGTTTGATAGAGTACACATACCACCTATTGGTAAGGGGAGATGCTACTTCTAAGGAATATTTATGAGGGTCCCAATTCAGTTTTATCAGTAACATGTACTTGCCAGGAGTAATTAAAAAAACAAAAAAGGCAATGGCTATTGTAGTGCTCTTTTTTACCTAGGTTGACATTGTGGTGGTTGTTGTAAGGAATCTCAGAATCTCTATCAGGCACAAAGTCAAAATACTGTTCACCCCAAGGCAGAGCCCAGTTCAGGATTCACTTTGACTCTGAGAAACCAAAAATAACCCTTCACACCGTCATTTTTGCTTTTCTATGCACACATTTTGTTCTTTATCTTACAAGAGAGAATATGTTGCCACTTTAGAGTTCTTTTAGTCTGTCTAAATTAGTTTTCTGTGCAGCATCCTTCCATCTGAAACACTAACAAGTTAATAAAGTTTTATCTAAAATCGGTTTTTCTGTTAAATTAGTCCGATCTTACCAAAGAAGTGCCATACATGTTTTTAAAAACTAGGTTGTTTGTGTTGTGTAATATCGTTTAAGTTTGATTTTTGAGCTGGCCTCACAGACTGGCAATTTATGAAGTTTTCCTGTCTTGTTTTGTGTCTGAGTTTCTGTCTGATAATTATTATTTTAATTGGTATAACAAAGCTTTAAAGAAAACAAATTATTTCTAAAGTGCTTTTCTGAAAGAAAAAAAAATTCTACAAAGCATGCCAAAGACAAGATCATGAAAACATAATTTCCTACGTCCTGATGGTGTTATTAAATTAAGATTACAATGGTTCTTAATAGAACTTACTCTGATTGGTTTAATGATAAACAAGCACTTACAAAGTTGAATAGTCCTAATATTCCCAGGAATTAATGAAAATGAATTCATTCTGACAAAAGTTTTATGTTTATGTTAACCTTAAAAGCAAAATCTTTCTAAGTAACTTAAGCTAAAATATTGTATAAAATGTGTCTTATTTAAAGAAAGAAGTAATTTTTATTAATTCCAGAACAACAAGAAATAGAAGGCACACAGGACTGGAAAAATTTAAACTGTGATATAACAGCTTCGTAAGTCTCCAGCACTGAGAACACCCTGTAACATCCGGCACAAAACAAGAATTAAAACAGCAGAGAAAAAAAAGAGTAAAAAGCCCTTCAAGGCAGGCTTATACTGAACAGTCTTGAAGAGATTAGAGGATCCCTCTAGAATGTACTCATAACTCTTAGAAAGACCTTTTAAACATCAATAATTAGCTCGTATAGAAAAAATTAAAATGTAACAAAGACAAGAAATTTTAAAAGAAAATGTCTTTAATATAGTTAAAGTTCTTATTTGCTACAACTAAAATTTTAATGTTAATTTATGAGAGTTTTAAAAATAGCAAATACTATCACATAGCAAGGAATTGAGTTTCTCACTGTTAAAATAACAAAATTTTCCTTAATTACTAGCTTAAAGAATTAATTTTATTCTTTGTGAAATCTACTTTGAAAGCAAGGTTTAGCAAAATAAATCCCTGAGTTGGAAAAAGCTATGAAATATGTTAAGATCCTAACAAAATTTGCTCAATCTTAATAGTCTTATTTCCTCAGTTTACTGTTTATTCTATACAATCTGCCCAGAAAGCAAAAGTTCTGTCTCTAAGTTTATGTAAGCTTTTCTGCCCTTGACTAAGAAACCAAGCCACTTGACTTTTGAAAAAGCTAAAGTTTTTACCTTTAAAGCCTTTAGTTGAATAACTCAAGTATTGTTTCTTGGTGACCTATAATAAATTCCTGACAACTTTAATACTTCATAGAAAAACACAAAAGATTTATTTCTGTTTTATAAGGGGAAAAATGCTAAAAAGTTTTATTTTGTATATTATGAGTTACATAAAATGTCAAATCAAGAGAATTATGTCATAATACATTTAGAGATATTTTTATTTAAAGTCTCTTTTTAGTTGACGTTATTTGGCTATATTTATTTGACTGTATTTATTATTATAAATTGACCATGAACATTTTTAAGTTGTCCTTTGCAGATAAGTCCCACTTTGCTGATTCACTGAAAATGCTTAACCACCTTAAGAACTAAATTGAAAGTTTTAACATGTTCTCAAAAGCAAGAAAGAAGGAAAAATGACTGGTAATTAAGTTGTACAAGGCTTGAGGTAGACTTAGGGAAGAGAAAGAAAAAGACTTAAGGAGGAGAGACTAAGGGAGAGAGACTCCATGAGAGAAAGATTTAAAACGAAACAGAACGTAGTTTTGTCTTAAAATAGAATGTCTGGTTATGCTAGAATATGAAAGATAAGCTTGAAGTTGTAGAAGTTCTGTGTAAATTGTAAAAGGTCTGTGTAAGTTGTAGGTCTCATAAGCAGCACAAGATCTGTGTAAACAGCTGAAGACCTGTGTAAGTAAATAAAAGATGAAATATAGCCAAAATAAAACTTTTAAAAAAAAACATTAAAATAAGTAAAGAATTAAGAAAAGAACCACAAAAATAATAAGATCATAGTCAGAAAGCAGTAGAGAGGACTACAAATCTAAGGATAATTTAAAATTAAAAGATTTAATAATATATAAAAATCAAGACTTATATTCTGTTCCAAGAAATGAAAGGAATATCTAAGATATGAAATTAAAGGCTAATAAGTTAACTTTGCCACAGCAGCTTCAGATTGTTTATAGCATTAAAGTCAAAATGACCATGAGCAATGTGATTACTAGAGACAAAACAGCAGTCATGAAAATAAGAGATAATATATTTAAAATATTTTTAATACACTGTCCCATTCTATTTTGCCAAAATGTAGGCATAGTTGAACCTTTCTTTGTTGATAATTGCACATCTTTAAAGAAACAATTTTTATAAATTGCAGACTCTGGATGACAAATTATCCTGTTAAGCTACTCTTTTACATAAATTTTTATACCTTAGCACCTTAGTCAGACAGTAGAAACAAGAAAACAATTTTACCTAACTTTTTGCATGTTCCTATGATGCTAGCCTTACATGAAATTTCCCACATCAGAATGAGATAAAATGATTGAAATATTAGTAGAGAAATTTTTTTTCCAAAGGCTGCCATACATATTGTCTCCTATTATCCTGTTTGTCCCCATTATAACCCTGAAAAACACTTTTCACAGGTTTTTAAAAAAAAAAAAAAATTTAATGCCCAGAAGCCTGACACCCAAAACTTGCACAGTATTGTCCCCAGTGAATATGTGTATTGGAAAAGATATCAGTTAAAAGACTCATTAAAACCTCACTGGAAGGGACTCTAGTCCTTCTCGCCAATCCACGTGCAGCAAACTTAGAAGAAGCCAAACCCTGAATCCATCTATCCCAACTTAAGAAGACCAAAGCACCTTCCTGGACTGTTCAGCCTACTGAGGGACTTAAGCTAAAATTCAAATGTCCTTATGACCAGAAGCAGAGGACTGCAGAAGTAAACAGCTGGTCCCAAGATCATGAATCAAAACTTCATGCAAGTTGCTAAAAATTGTGGGCTTTGCTTTGTGATTGTAGCTATTCTTACGTTAATAGTCTTATTCTATACCTGTAACCTTATGTCTTAGTAATTCTGTTTAATATGCCAGCTGGTTTTAGCCCTTTTTCTTCTCTGTTTAACCATTTCTTTTGAAGCTTAAAAAGAAAACACATTTGTCAAATGATCTGAACATCCTTACTCATCACAAAATAAATACTGCAAAAAATACTTTTGGACTAAATCAAATTTTCTGTGAATTGTCTTTATAACATTTTGTGATCAAAGAATTATGTACCTTATAAAAACCCAATTGTCAAAAGATATCAGCCTTACTCCTTGAGTTAGCTCTTTCTGAATGCCAAGTTGTTTCTCTTAATGTGGCCTTGGTCATTACATACCCCGTGCAGAAAGATCACAGAAGCAGAGTGTCTGAGCTATGGCATGGTGAAGACTAGATAACTAGATGATGCCTGACTACCACTTTTTAGCAAGTAGTGTCTGGAGCCTTAAAAGTTTGCAAGTGACCATCTAAAACTAACACAGAAAAAAGCCCATGCAGAAGAAAACACTCTTGAAATAGTAACCAAGGGATCTCTATGGAGAGATTCATGATCAGAAGGAGTAAATGAGATAGAGCATTCAAAGTTTTAAGGTGCTTGGCATTACCGAAGGGGTTCACAAAGGAGTAGACCAAAACTCCATTATTTCTGTTCCTCTTTGTATTTCTATGTTTAAAATTAACCCCTGTACTGGTTTCACAAGTAACAGAAGGGAGGTAGCAAGAATATGATTATGCTTAGGCCAGGAGAGACTATTTCAGGAAATATATGATAATATACGTTTTGCCTAAGATTGTTTTTGTTCTTAGAACAAAGTACATGATGAAACCATGTTTTGCTTAAAATTGTTTTGTTCTCAGAAAGTACACATGTAAGATCATGTTTTGCTTAAGATTTTTTATGCTAAGACCACTCCCAGGAAGATGTGTTCCTGTGAGGAATCATATGTAAAGGTCTCATGACCAGGACTCACCATCATTCTGTAACTATTTTATAATATTAATCATATCCTGTAGTTGTTTTCAAAATGTCAACCAATCTTGCATAAAAGTCACTGTAAAAATCCAACCCCTGGGGAACACTTAGCAGGGAGCAGTTAACATCTTGCCTAGTGTTTCCATTAGTTATGGCTGCTCTATGGCCATGGATACTCTTTATCCTCAATAAGAACTCTCTTGCTTTTAAGTTTAAACAGACTCAGTGATTTTTAGCTCTTCAACATATCTGGGGTCAAAAGTCATAATTTTGAGCTCTACTACACTCTTAATTCTTTTAAATACCACTATTTCAATAAAGTCTTCCATTTAGGACCACGTGGTTTGTTAAAAACTGTCACCATAAAAATATCACCTAGTGGTCTTTGATATTTTCTAAAGTAAAACTCTGGTTTGGGTTTAGCTGGATTCCAATCCAATTAGCTTTATAAATTAATAGTTCTTTGTATTTCAGCACAATATGATGTTGTTTAATTAGTCAGTTTATCGTTTCCAGTCTTAGTTCAGAACTTTACATTCTGATCAGTCACATAGTTTTAATTGAGTGGATGAACATACATCTAGAAAAGTGTTCATGCTCAAACTTTGGCCAGAAGCACTGTGGTAACATTAAGATTCCCAGGTATAACAAAATTACAACACTCTATCTCCAGAATTTTATACTGTTTATAGTAGGAGTCACAAACAAGCTGCTATATACTCCAAGCCTGCTGACAGCTTTTCTTTTTTCTTCTCTTCTTTCTTTTTTTTTTCCTTCTTTGCCAGGACAATAATTTTTTTTAATTAGTTAGCATCAAATCAAGCAAATTCAATTAGATCACACATTTCTGAAGAGCAGAAGCAGTGGAATCAAGTAGCAGCTGCCCCTTTTGAAGGACCTACATGTGCTCTTGCTCTTCTCGGTCCTTGCCAGACCTCTGCCATTAACTTATTTTAACTGCCTGGCCCCTGTGCAGGTATCTACATTCACCACCACCTGGCTACACATGGAGCCACACAGTGTTTGTCTAACTTCAGGGCCATATCTTTTTCCCCTTTTCCCACCAAGCACACTGGAGATAAAATAAGTTGACCAAATTCTAGGATATTAAAAAAAATGAGGCCAAGATCAGAAAATGCATTCATGCCAATAGACCACAAAATGGCTAAACATTGCCCATGATTTGACCTAAAGATTTAAGGGTAAAAAGATGTTATCAAAAGGAAGAGGGAGGAAAAAGGCAACATCCAAGAGAGAAGGGGAAAAAAAAAGAATGAGTAAAAAGAAGAAAAAGAGGAGAAGCAAAAACAAGAAGGGAAAGGCACTCTGGTAGAGAGTCCTTCAGTGCCACCCACAACCCCTCAGTTACAGCTCAGGGCCACAGTGATATCTACCCTAGAATTAAAGCAACACATCAGAATAAAAATGGGTAGGGAGTAGAAGGAGGAAAAAGTCAAGATTTCACCTACTAGGTAACAATGTTATGCAATCATTGGAAAATGAGTAGAGATATCCCATTTCTTGACACAAATCCATTAAGGGTTTTGCTGGCTTGAGTGTTCGTGCCCACATGAAAGTCAGTAATAGACACTAATCTCATAATCTAAACCAACCATTCCAGTGACAGAAAAAAAGCTAGTCTCATTATTTCAGCTTTTCCCCGATATTTAATAATAAGAGACATTTTGAGGGCACACACAGGGTTACTTGTCAGGAACTCCTTTTACATAAGGCTAAAAACACGCCAGGAGTGACACTTGAAATTGATCATCCTTTTAGCCATTCTGTCAGGCTTCCAAAAATTAATGAGAGGGCTGCAGAAGAGAAGTGGCTTTACCAGAACCTCTCACAAATTTGCTGATCTTATCTTGCTGAAATTCTTCTTACCAAAATACAAAACTAAACACTTCACTTCTCCACAATGTTTACATTCTACCCAAATCTTCTCCTGGGTCTCCTCCATTCAACGTTGCTCCCTCCTCAGGCAAGTAAAAGCAAAATACAAAGGAAAGCAGCAAATGTCACTGTCCTTGGCTGATGGAATGACACAACAAATCCTTTTCAAGCTTAAACTACAAAATCATTGTGCTCATATAAAAATCAATATTCAGAATGCAAAGATGGCACTTATTCAGCCGTATTAATTGGTGAACATGATGCTCAGATCACTAGTTGAGATACAGTAAGAGATTTACCTGGGTGAAGAAATAACTGGATGAGCAAGGTGGTTCTCCCTTGACAAAGTTTAGCTGTTGCTCTTTCTATGAATGATTTTTGCCATTTTTCCAAACATAAGAAGCTCAACTTTCCACTGCAAGAGCTGTAGAAAGATACAGTATTCTCTGTCCTCATAATTTACTGAGGTAAAAGAAAAAATATACATATAAAAAAACACAAAAATTTAAGGTTGACTTATCAACAGGTGGCAAACATTAATATTCTCCAAGTTATGACACTTGATTAATAAACAGCCTGTACATATTTTGTACTTCACTCCTCTGTTGTTGTTGCTGTTAGTTGCTGTTGAGTTGGCACCAATTCCTGGCAACCCCATGTACTACAGAATGAAACATTGCCCAGTCCTATGCCATCTGCACAATCATTGGTATGCCTAAGAGGCCATTGTTGTGAACGTTTATCTATTGTTGTGTATTTTGAGTGCCTTCCAACCTAGGAGGCTCATCTTCCAGCACTATATCAAACAATATTCTATTGTGATCCATAGGGTTTTCACTACTTAATTTTCAGAAGTACATCACCAGACCTTTCTTTCTAGTTTGTCTTAGTCTGGAAGCTACACTGAAACCTGTTCACCATAGGTAACCCTGCTGGAATTTGAAATACTGGTAGGATAGTTTCCAGCATAATCGTAACATGCAAGCCACCACAGTATGACAAACTGACAGACTGGTGGTGGCCCTGGCCAAGTAGCTTTAGCCACAAAGCTGTCTCGACACAACACTGCCTCATAGTGGTCCTTTGGAAACTATCAGATCTCACATTTCTCATAAGTCTTTTGTTCTGGCTTCTTGGATCAGTTATGGAGGAGCTTAAGGGTGTTTTGTCATTCCATATTTTTCTCTTTCAAAGCTCATTGTTCAGTTTTTAGCACATCTTGTTCTCGTAAATTCTCTTTAATTTCCTTCCTCCTTTCCCTCTGTCTTGAATTCTTTCCATATTCATGTAGAAAAAAATGTATCTTGCTTTTCGCCTCCTTTCTTTATATCCTTTTCTCTCTCTTTCTTTTGTAAAGCAAAAAAATTGATAAGAAGAAAGCAACTGTCTAGCTTTCAATAGAAGAATTTTCTGTGTCAACTTCTAAAGCCTTTATCAGTGTCCCAAAGTTCTCTTCTGAATACATTTTCTAAGGTTGTCTTCTAACCTTCTTTCTGCTATCCTTTAACTACTAAAAATCCAAGAAATATTAAATACTATTAACATTGTGGTTAAAAGCATGATATTCTGTGTTAAACTGCTTGCGTTCAAATTCCAGTTCTATGACTTATTAGCTATGCAAACTTGAAGGAGCGCTGGCCGTGCAGTGATTAAGCGCTCAGCTGCCAACCAAACTGTCAGCAGTTAGAACCCACCAGCCCACAGGAGCCTTGGAAAACCTATGGGACAGTTCTACTTTGTCCTTACAGGGTTGCTGAGTCAGAATCAACTCGAGGGCCACAAGCATGCAAACTTGAGAAGTTACTTAAGCTTCTTGTGCCTCAATTTCCTCCTCCGTAAAATGAGGGTAATAATAGAACTTACCTCACAGAACTATTGTGAGAAATAAATGAACTGATACTTGCAAAGAACTTAAAGCAGTGCTTGGCATACATAAGGAGCCCTGGTGGCGCAGTAGTTAAGAGTTTGACTGCTAACCAAAAGGTCAGCAGTTCAAATCCACCAGCTGCTGCGTAGAAACTCTATGCGGCAGTTCTACTCTGTCTCATAGGGTCGCTGTAAAAGTCGGAATCAACTTGACAGCAATGGGTTTGGTTGGTTTGGCATATATAAAGCAGTTAATATTTTATTAATGTTAATTATATTGTTAATAATTTAATAATGTTAATATTTTCTCCTGTTGCTTTTTTTATTTTAAATATTTATACTTAGCTCATATAACACTGTTTCAATTAGAAAATTTCTAGAAAAAACTCTTAAATAATTTTTAGAAAGCATTTTAGTTGTAAATAAATAAACTAGATGCTCAAGTTAACTTCACAGAGACTAAGAAACCATTGAGCAGGGGAGTGATCAGAATCTGGCTGAGAAGCGATTCGACAAGCATGATTTCCTGAAGGGTTTTGTTTTGGTTGTTAGAATTAGAAATCTTGAGAAATGGGACATAGGAAAAAAAAGGGGGGAATATATTCCAAGTGATGAAAATAGCATGTGCAAAATCTTGGAGGAGCAAGCAAGTTGGAAGTCTACAATTACAATAAAGCTCTGCAAAAAAAGACACCTTGACAATTCAGTTTATTTTAATAGCTTTTGATACAAACTCTGTATCTTATATTCTGGAACATAATACTGCTGTCTTCAGACCCGAACTGTGATCTAGGTCCAAAAAGAAAGTGGAATGTGTTGTCAATATTCTTTTCCCATTATGTCATTTAAAGTGGATGGAAATTGAACATATTAAAAAGAGACTCGCCCTCCATTTTGATAATGCTCCAAACTGAGTATGAGCCGATGCAGGAGATATGAGCAGTAGGGGGGAAGCAATAGGCATATGCATTCAGGACTGCAATCAGAATCAAATGCTTAATTTATCGACTCGTAGCACATAAAAGAGAAAATTCAGGCACTTACTGTAGCTGCTGCTGATTACTGACTATTCATTAAAAAGGTTCCAATGTAACCCCAATGTTCTTTGTGAAGAAAAAGTCCATCTTGCAGTTTTCCTATAAATTATGCAGCTCCCTGTTTCTTCTTCAAAAAGCTATGCCCCGCTTCATAACAAGAAAGTGTTAAAGGTTCTTACAGCCTAGGGATTGTAGCTAAAATACTGAAATCACACAATTAAATGGAAGAAAAACTAAATTAATCCTCCAAAGGGGATACTGCCCAAGTTAATTCTTCCCTTGTGCCTGAGTGAAACGCACTCTGACAAGCAGGGCTAAAATGTGTTCCAGTAATTGCTTCTTTCCTCGGTGATACTGAGTAATTGCTTTGCAACTTTGCCCATCCGGCACACACACAGAGTTATCATGATGTGATCCCCAAATGATACCTGGACCCAAAGAGCAATGTTTTATAAATCCTGCAGTCAAGAGGAATGGGAAAGATTACAAAGAGAAGTAATTCAGTTTTCAGTCCAGCAGCTTCCTAGGCTGTCATCCAGAAAGGAGAGAAACACACCCAGAATGCCATCAGGGCTGCACATGGGCCTTATCTTCCCTCTCTAGACAGTGGTTCACACAGGAAACATAGCCCATCCAGATGCTTTGGCTTCTAGTTTCTAATCCCATCCCATCTGTCTTGCTGGGTGAGATAGACAGGTTGTCCATGAGAGGATGTGTTCAGCCTCCTGACATCAGTCTCACAGGAGAGAAGGTTGACTCTGAGATACTCCTAGCTTTTCTTTCCTTGGTAAAACCACTATGCATATAATATTACCTTTTTTTTTTTTTTCTAACTCCTTCCTGACTCTACACGCATTTTCAGCTAGCACCTAACTCTTGAAGTTCCAAAAGTGGTAAGCACACAGAAGATGTTTGAAAAAAAATACATATCGACTTGAATTAACTAGATTAGGAATACATAGGGTCTAAACCCAATGTGTGAAGGTCTCACCTCATTGGTTCACTTTGAATGGATTCTTCAGGGTGCCAACCTGAACTTCGGGCCATGTAAGGGGAGGCAAGCACATCACATCTGAGTCTTTTGTTGTTGTTTGGTTTTTATACTAATTCCAGAAGAAATGAGATAGGATTTCAGCGATTCCACTGGCTTAGGGATGCAGTTAGGGCTGTAACTCTTTCATTGATAAAACTGACTGATTTTTTTTTTACCGTATAGTATAAAGTCATCTGGAAAATAAGGGGACAGGTCTTGCTTAAGTCTGGTAGAACTACACTTTCCTCTGAGAAGCAAATTGATCATAATCCTTTCTCCCTTTCCTTTATCTTCTGTAGCCATCTAGCCCTCCACAGGGCTGTTGGTGTTTGCCATCGACTTGATTTCCACTCATAGCAACCCTATAGCACAGAGTAGAACTGCCCCAGATGGTTTTCTAAGGTAATCTTTACAGGAGCAGATCACTAGGTCTTTTCTCCCGAGGAGCCACTGGAGGATTCCAACTGCCAATCTTTTGGTTAGAAGCTGTTATGGATTGAATTGTGTCCCCCCAAAATTTGCGTTGTAAATCCTAACCTCTGTGCCTATGGTTATAATCCCATTTGTGAATGGGTTATCTTTGTTATTTTAATGAGATGGGATTAGTGCAGGGTGTGTCTTGAGTCAATCTCTTTTGAGATATAAAAGAGATTAAACAAGCAAGGGAGGGAGCAGACACGGGGGAAGAGAGATACCAAGCCACATGAAGATCAGCCAGGAGCAGAAACTCAGAGAGGCAAGGATCTTCCACCAGAGCTGACAGAGAGAAAAAGGCTTCACCTAGTGCTGGTGGCCTAAATTTGAACTTCTGGCATCCTAAACTGTGAGAAAATAAATTTCTGTTAAAGCCACCCACTTGTGGTATTTCTGTTATAGCAGCTGTCTTAGGTATCTAGTGCTGCTGTAACAGAAATACCACAAGTGGATGGCTTTAAAAAGACAAATTTATTCTCTCACAGTCTAGTAGGCTAGAAGTCCAAATTCAGGGCATCAGCTCCAGGGGAAGTCTTTCTCTATCAGCTCTGGAGAAAGGTCCTTGTCACCAATCTTCCCCTGGACTAGGAGCTTCTCCACACAGGAACCTCAGGTCCGAAGGATGCGCTCTGCTCCCGGCACTGCTTTCTTGGTGTTGTGAGGTCCCCCTATCTCTCTGCTTGCTTCTGTCTTTTATATTTCAAAACAGATTTGTTCAAGACACAACCCAATCTTGTAGATTGAGTCCTGCCTCATTAACATAACTGTCGCCTATCCCACCTCATTAACATCGTGGAGGTAGGATTTACACCCATAGGAAAATTATATCAGATGACAAAATGGTGGACAATCACACAGTACTGGGTATCATAGCCTAGCCAAATTATACACATATTTTTAGGGGACACAATTCAATCCTTGACAACAACACTAGATAACTAAGACAGAACTTGGTACTGGGAGAGGATGCTGCCCTAAAGACACCTAAAATGTGGAAGCGGTTTTGGAAGAGTTTCAAGGTGCCTAATAGTAAAAGCCTAGATTGCCTTGAAGAGACTCTTGGTAGCATTATGAACATCAAAGGTGATTCTGATTAGGGCTCTGAAGGAAGTTAGGAAAGCTATAGAGAAAGTCTGTATCATCTTAGAAAATACATACAATGCCAGCAACAGGATGTTGCTAGAAATATGGACATTAAATTTGCTTCTGGTGAGGATTTAAAAGGAAATGATGAACACGTGATTGAACAATGGAAGGAGGGCGATGCTTTTTATGCGGTGGCTAAGAACTTGTCTGAATTATGTTTAAATGTTTGGTAGAAGGTAGTTGTAAGTGATGAACTTCGAAATCTGGCTGCTGAGATTTCTAAGCAAAGATCTTAAAGGAGCCATATGGTTTATCCTTGCTGCTTATATTAAAATGCCAGGGGAAAGAGACTTAAAAATGAACTGTGCAAAATGAAAACAGAACTTAAAGATTTGGAAAATTCTGTTGTACAAACTAAGGACACCTGTTCAAGAATTTTCACCAAGGATGTGGCTACACAATCTTTTGTTAAAGAGATTAAGCCTGTGACAGATGGATCTAACCAACAACCACAGCAGAAAACCCATCAGCTTAGACTGAAGGAGGCAGAGATAGGACAAAAGAAAAGAAAACTGTCTGCCTCTTGGAATTCTACAGGAGGAAACAGGCCAAAGGAGCTACATCTGTTGTCCTCCAAGAAAATAAAAAGACCATCTCTGGAGCCCTAGTGGTGCAGTGGTTAAGAGCTCAACTGCTAACTGAGAGATCGGCAGTTCGAATCCACCAGGCCCTCCTTGGAAACCCTGTGGGGCAGTTCTACTCTGTCCTATAGGGTCACTATGAGTCGGAATCGACTCAATGGCAACTTTTTTTTTTTTTTTCGAGTTTTGGAGCAGCTCAGAGATCAGCAGAACTGTTGGAAGAAGGATGGAAAGCAGGGCCTTGTCATTTACAAAGGATAGAGTCATGGTCTCCTGGATCTCAAAGGTGCCACAGTCTCCTAAGTTTCAAAGACTTGGATCTTTGCCAACTTGGTTCCAGAGTGTGGGGCTGCCATTAAGTTGTGCCAGGGATATGGGGCTGCCTCTCAAAGATGAGGGGACAGGGACGCCATGCCCAAAGGGCAGAAGAATGGGGCCTGCCAGGGCCGAGGGGGTGGGGTCACCACTCAGATGAACTAGGAGACTGGGGTTACCCAAAGCAAAGGGAGCAGAATTGCAGTCGCAGTGGGCCTGGAAGGCGAAGCTAAAGCTGAGGGCTGAGGACCCTCCACCCAGAATCCAGAGGGTGTGGCGAGTGCCCAGAGTCTGGAGGGCAGGGCCATTGCCCAGACGGTCCCAAAGAATAGAGGATTATTTTCAAGCCTTAAGAGCTAATGTAAGTTGTTCTACTGGGTTTTGGACTTGCTGGGTGCCCATTATCCCTTCTTTCCCTCCAATTTCTCCCATTTGTAATGGTAATGTCTACCTTGTGCCTGCTCCACCATTGTACTTTGGAAACAGATAACTTGTAGTCTAGATTTCACAGGTTCACAGATGAAGAGAAATTTTGCCCCAGGATGGAATATGCATAAAGTCTCAACTATATTTGATTTAGATGATTCAGAAGATAAGATTTTGAACCTGGAGTTGATTTAAGACTTTTGGGATGATGTGATGGGATGAATGTGTTTTACATATAGCAAGGACATGACTTTTGGGGGACCATAGGGTGGAATGTTATGATTGAATTATGTCCCCCAAAATATGTGTTGTAAATCCTAACCTCTATGCCTATGGCTATAATCCCATTTGGGAAAGGTTTGTCTTTGTTATGTTAATGAGGCACGATTAGTGTAGGGTGTGTTTTGAGTCAATCTGTTTTGAGATATAAAAGAGATTAAACAAGCAATGGAGGGAGCAGACATGGGGGAAGAGAGATGCCAAGCCACATTACGATCACTCAGGGGCAGAAACGCAAAGAGACAAGGACCTGTCACCAGAGTCAACGGAGAGAACTGTCTTCCCCTAGAGCCAGGGCCCTGAATTTGGACTTTTAGTCTCCTAAACTGTGAGAAAATAAGTTTCTGTTTTTTAAAGCCCCTACTTGTGGTATTTCTGTTATAGCAGCACTTGATAACTAAGGCAGCAGCTGAGCGCTTAACCATGGTACCACCAGGGCTCCTTCCACATGCCTAGCTGCACACTATTGAGATATCTTGTTAGGAATTTCTCTTGCTTTCTATGACTAATCAAGTGAGATTTAAACTGTAGAAAAGGGATTTGGGGAAGGTCATTCGTAGCTGTGAAACTCTGGGCGATTGCGCAAGAGACAAATTCTAAGACTATCATGGCAAAATCGGCAGGATTCTCAGACAAAATGATTTCTAATCAGAAGCCAAACCATCTGTCGCCAACTGGATGTTGAACTGCATGTGTATGAGCCAATGAATTGAAAATGAAATTGAAACTTTAGTGTGTATGAGATTTGGTCACTGGTTAGACTAATTGTTTTCCTCAGGTTTCAAGTAAAGAAACTTACATTATAATAGTTTTCACCTTATGAGTGTGTCTGCTCTACAGGCCCACTACCTTCTAGTTAGTTAAAAGAGAAAAATTCACACTGTAACAAGTATTGATGACACTGATTTTTTTTCACCTTCCTGAAATATCCCATCCCATTTAATGGTTGAACAGTAAAATACCTGCTCCTCCAGCTCAGAAATATGGACAACATTTGCCACTAATGTTCATTTTCCCTCTGCTGTTCTCACAGCTTATCCCTCCTTTTTGATGGTGGATAGACCCGCTGCTTTGACTTATTCTGTTACTTATGTAACAAAGGCTAACCCACCAAGGTCAGTGGTTGGATGTCATCCATCATGTTGCCAATATGTCTGCCATGATTGATGGGGATGATGTGCTGGAGGGTTCCTGATTTCTGTGATTGTCACATTTTTGCCTCTCAACCACACCAGGACTAAAGCTCCCAGGTATTGCCTATCTCATATTCTAATGACTCTAGATTAAAATGGCCCTAGAACAAGCCTGCTTTCACAGAGCAGTGGGAGACTAAGGAGTGCAAGACCGGTATTTCTTGCTGACTCAAAAAGTGTGCTGAAATGTGTATGACCTAGGGCACGGACCTGAACTGAGTTGTAATCCTTTGCTTGAATGAAAACATGGATGTTTTCTACCCAAATGCATAATTTTGATAAATAAACACACCCCAAACATTAAACTCAAGATAATGTGAACAAGCCCGTTAAAGTAACCTTGAATTTTTAGCCAAGTTAGCAATAGATCAGTGAATTTTATAGCTAAAAAATGAAAAAGGAGTAATCTTCCTGCTTTTGTAAATAACACGCAATTTCAGTGACATGATTAAAATCCTAATCCTAGGTCAATCAACACAATACTCTTGATTTTCAAGCTTTTCCTCCCGGCAAACCTGACAACTCCAGCACAGGCAGAAGCATAGAAGTCGATTACAGGGAAAATGCAACTAGACTGTGTGTACACTTCCTCTCCGTCATCTTCTCCTTTTAATCAATAGCACACTGAGTCTCCAGCTTCTATTGAATTAGGTTTACAAAGCTTTTTTGTTCTCACCTGTCGCTAAGAAAAATCATTCACGGCATCCTGGATCTGAACTAGCAGAGACTGCATAAATCAAAAAGGTAAAAACGCTCCCTCCCCAAGGAGGCCGCCAGCTGTCTCATTGATTCAGCGGTGCTCTTGGCTGATTCGGAGGCTACCCTGGCACCAGTTCCAGAGAGGGCCGTATAATAAGGTACCACAATGCAAACGGTTACCAGGGAGAAACAGAACATCTGGCCTGGAACAAAGGCAAAGTCCATCGCTAAGAAGCAGCCTGGCCATCAGCGTTCAAGCGTGAATGCACTGGGGCCTGTCACCTGAAAGAGGGGGTCCCTGGAGCCAAATAAAGGAAGATCAAATAGAAACACAAGGGAAAAGAAATCCTGAGAGGGAAATAACATATTGACAATTTTCTCATTATTTTTGTCTAAATCTAGAAGGATGGTATCAACGAATCTTTCTAGGAGCTTTATTTATTTTTATTGCCACCAAAAACAATTACAAAAATTGGAATTTTCAATAAGTAGAAAATGGTTGGTTTGTGTCCTTTCATTCTGTGAGTTTTTGTTTTTAATGACTGAAGGTTTTCCTTGTTATCCTGCTGTTGTAAGCAGAGCTAATGATTGGCCTCTATTCTGCACAAATCTCTTAATTGTCGAGGTCTACTGATGTGGGCAGACAATCTGAGAACAGTGAGGAGACAGAGCACACAGGAGGCCTGCATCTGCCTGCTACCAAGCTGTGCACTACACCGAGCCTTTTAGGGTGTATGGCCATCCAGGTTGCTTCATAAGCTTATGGTTTTTTGTTGCCTTAAGCACTAAACAACATCTTAGCACATAGAAGAGAATTGGGAAAAAATGCATTCGACTTCCAACCGCTTTAAAAATCCAGATTCTCCTCTTTTTTTTTTTTCAGATTGCTTTAAAAAAAAAAAAAGGAGGCAGCCTACCCTGTTGACAAAGCCCCTGTCAGAGTGAGAACCATTATACTCTACATAAGGTTTGTGTACTTCATTCCTTTCCAAAGCCATCTGTCTGAATTTAATTCACTGATAATTTTATCAGCCTCCCCATGCTTGCCTGAAACCTCTCCATTGCATTTTTTACTCTTCACAGATGTTAACTCTTTGAGTGACAGTTTCAATGCACTTAGAATGCTGATGAAGATACACATTCAGTTGGTAGATGGAGCTCAGACACAACCCTTTCCAATCCCCCTGCTGCTCCGGCAGTTATGCTTCTCCCGGGCAAAGCCAAGCTAGCTCTGAGATTTTGTCCAAAGTACTGCTACTGAAGCCACTTGCAGTGGCACCACCCAGGCACACTCAATACCTATTGTTTAAGGTGTCTTTTGGGAAACTGGAAGTCAGAACACGTTTTATAGGGATAATTCCAACTTTCCTTCCCATTGAATTAGCACATATTGTACCTTTAAGAAAAGGCATTTTTCTGTCAAAGGAAAATATATAGCTATTTAAAAATTAATGTTTTGAAGAAATAGTTTCTTTTTAAAAAATTGATCAGTCATAAAAAAGAATGACATTCTAATAGATGCTACAACACAGATGAACCTTGACAATATTATGCTAAGTGAAATAAGCCAGACACAAAAAAGACAAATACTGTATGATTCCACTTATATGAAATACATAAAATAGACAAATTCATAGAGACAGATACTAGACTAGAGGTTACTAGGGACTGGAGAGAGGGGAGAAGGAGACGTTAGTGCTTAATGGATACAAAGTTTCTGCTGGGGTAATGAAAAAGTTTTGAAAATAAATAGTGGTGACGATTGCCCAATATTGTGAATGTGATAAATGATACTGAATTGTGCAGTTAAAATGGTAGCTTTTGATATGTATTTTGTAAAAAAAAAATTTCTTTTTAAATAGAGACCATTAAGTGCACTTTTAGGTGGTATATAAGATGGTTTATCTCAAGTATATTGTCAGATTTGTTATTAGTTTGCAGCTTACTTCAGGAGAAAGGTCTTTGTACAGTTAAGGTCACCTCCCTGCTTTTAATTTACACAATGAGCATTTCTAAGCTTCTGCATTGAATGAGGTGAGGTGCTGGGCACTGTGGGAGATGGATAGGAAGGTCCACGTGACACCTGCCCTCCAGGAGCTTTCCGTCTAGTAAGGAAGATGAGATACAAAGCAGATGTGATTAATACAAAGTGCTAAACAAACACAAAGAAGAGAGGGATTTTTATCACCAGAAATATGGTGGTAGGCTTTATGGAAGAGGTAATTTTATACTTGCGCCCTGAAAACTGGGAAGATTTTAAGAGTAGAGATGAGAACGAGAAGATCTCCAGGTACAGGGAACTCCATGAGTTGCGTTTGAATGTGGGAGGGCATGGACCAAGTTTTGGGAACACAAAGGGGGCCAGTTTGGCTGGATCTGAGGGTACATGAGGGAAGAAATTGGAGGCAAAGTTAGAAGTGTAGGGTAAAGCCATGAGTTAAAGACGGAAAGGTGCCAGTGGAAATTTCTGAGCAAGAATAAGGCCTGATGTAAACTGCACTTTTACAAAAATAATGGCAGCCTTCCATAAGATGTATTAAGAAGGATATTAAAGACAGAAGAATTTGGAAGTGTCACCATAAGGAGGGAAAAGAGATCCTGAATTAAGGCAGTACACTGGGAATGAAATTCAAGGAGTTTGTTCAAACACTCCAGCCAAACAGATGGGAGAACTGTACTCAAATCAAAGGAGACTCAAGTGGGCTGAGCAAAGCAATCCAACTAAAGTGTTCTGCGGCTTTGCCTCTTCCGAAGTTAACTTTTGGTCTTCCAGGTGTCACCACCATTTCCCAAAGGAACCTAAGCCAACCGTTTTTGAAAGTGTCTTTCTCATACTTGTGTTTATTTTTTGGCTATTAATTTAGCACTAATGTTGTTTCTAGGACAGTTGGAAAGTCCCTGACACTCATTTAGTTTTTATACATTCAGAGATTTTACTGGAAGACACCATACTGAAAACCTGACACATGGACAAGATAAACGCCAGAAAACAAAGGGGTGATGTCACAGTGTCCCAGTTCTAAGGGGCATGATAGGAGACCACAGTGGGAAAACCAGGGTAGTGCTTTAAATTAATGTAGATGTCACCCGTAGACTAGAACATCAAAAATTAAGAAAAAAAATTTATTGCTTAAAAATTAGGGATGATGATGATAATGAGGAAAATTATTGTTGGTCCTACGAGGTACCATGTGATACATGATAAGAATCCTTTCAGGGTATCACTTGTGTTCATTTGCTCTAGTCTAGAGGACTATGGCACTAAATCAGGCCTGAGAAACTGTATTTAGAGAAAGCATCTAAACACTTCCCAAAGAGCAGCTTAGGAGAGAATTTAGCTTAATGTGGTATGGTAGGGACTAGCTAAGGAGCCCTGGTGGCACAATAGTTAAGTACCCAGCTGCTAACTAAAAGGTTGGAGGTTTGAACTCACCAGTGGTTCTGTGGGAGAAAAGACCAGGCAATCTGCTCTCATAAAGACTATAGCCTAGGAAACCCTATGGGGCAGTTCTACTCTGTCCTATATGGTCACTATGAGTCAAAATTGACTCGACAGCACACAACAACAACAGGGACGAGCTAGTTGTACACCAAATCCCATTTCCTTTCCCCCTAAGTACAAAGCCAGACTATATTTTTCCAGCCTCCCTTGTGGTTAGGTAGGGCTCTATAACTTACTGCTGCCCGGTTGAATGGGAGCAGAAGTCATGTTTACAACTCATTGGACTTCCAGCTTGAACTTCCACACCTTCTTCTTTTGTCTGCTGATAAAGTGGATCAGCAGAGAACTCCAAGGCCACAGAGAACGGTGGGTGGGGCCAATAGAAGGAAGAATTATGTGGATCAGACGTTCCCACCAACCCACTCTGGAATATGATGTAAATGAGAAGAGCACTTTCGTAAGTTGCTAGGATGTGCAGCCATTGAGATTTGGGAGTTGTTTGTTATAGCAATTAGCCTATTCTGATTGATTCACATTTGAGGCTTTGGAGTTAAGACAGACTTGGGTCTAGGTCTCAGCTCTGTCCCTTAACTAGCTCTGAGAAATTCCAACAAGTTACTGAACCTCCTGGAGCTTCAGTTTCTTTATAAGTAAAACAGTAAAATAGTAAAATGTATATAAAAAATATTGGCACACCTCCTGGCAAGAGAAAGCATCCAATAGAAGATTTTCTTTTTAGTAGAGAAAAAAACATCATTTCTATGGAGCTTTTAGCCAGCATGAAAACGGCCTTAGAGAATAGGATGAAAAGGTAGATTGGGCGCAATTGTTCCTCAATAGCACTTCCTAGAGATAGAAACTGCAATTTTACCTTCATCTATTGTCAAAGAATTACTTCTGTTTAAAAGAACATCTTGTTACTTTCAAAGAATGATGGAAAAACCTAAGATTTAGAGTTAGAATTCAGATTCCAGTTCTGAGATATCCATCTCTGGCCATATGGAATAACTGGTATATGAATTACACTCTATTATGAACTATAAAACTTGACAAAATATATGAGGCAGTTATTGCCAGGCATTGGACATTAGATGGCTGTGATACTTGAGAGAAGACAAACATGCCAGGCGAGCTTCATGTTGACCCTCATTTCTGTTTAGGGCACTTTCTGAACTGAAGCACAGAAAGCGGCAGTCTCATTGGGCAGAGGAGGCAAAGCTTGCAATTTAGGGTGTCTGGGAAGGCTGAAATTTATGGGGCAGGGTACATGAGAGGGGAGAGATGCAAGAATCCAGATCCCCAGAGCTCTGCATAGGGGTTCTCCCCAGAATCTTGACCAAGTGTTAGACTGCACATGTGCAGGGCAAGACTCTGTGAGGCCACCAGAGAACTTGTAAAGTGCAGGGGGACTTTGGTGTTCCAGCCCATCAGAGCAAAGTGAAGAGACCTCACTTAGCACCTCAGGCATTTGAGTAAGATCCCAGAAAGACCACACCTTAAAAATATGGACATACCCTAAAGTAAAGGACATGCCATAGAACTAGAAAAAAACTGAAATAGACCCTCTCTAACAAAATCTAAAACCTTCTACAGTAGGATTTCTCAATCCCAGCACTGTTGACATATTGGACTAGGTAATTCCTTGTTGTGGGAGGCTGTCTTTTGGTAGCATGTTGACCAGCATCCCTGGCCTCTACCCACTAGGTGCCACTCCCCTTCCAGTTGTGACAACCAGAAACGTCTTCAGACATTGCTAAATATCCCGGGGGATGGGGAGTAGGTGACAAAATTACCCCTGAGAACCACTGCTCTACAGATCTAGGCAATCCACCAAGAATTAACTGATAACCAGAACAAAATTCAACACCCGGTAAAGGAAACATCATGATCCGTCAATCATGTAGCACCCACATAGTCCAGCATACATTCATGCAAATAGGTAAGAAAATACAACATGTAATTAAGAGAAAACAATAGTCAACAGAAACAAGCCCCGAAGATGATACAGCAGTTGAAATTATCAAAGACTTTAAATCAGCTATTATTAGCATAATAATAAAAAAGCTGAAAGAAATGATCACCAGCGGATCTGCATTACAAGAAATGTGTAAGCTCTTCAGTCACTTTACATTTGAATGAGTTTATTTCTGGGCTTTCTATTCTGTTCCATTGATGTATTTGTCTATTCTTTTGTCAATACCACACTGTCTTGATTACTGTAGTTTTCTAGTAAGTCTTTTTTTCACAGTTTTATTGAGATATAATATCAAAATCTGCCTTATAAATGCAACCTAAAATAAGTTTACTCTCCAGGGATTTAAAACTGCCACAATGAAATATATCTCAACAAATAATATTAAAAACAAATGATCACACAGGTTGAGTCCTAGTGGCCTAGAGTAATTGTTCTTCCCAAGTTATGTGGTGTCTGGAGACGCTGATCAACAGACAAGGAGAGACAGAAAAAACCCAGGGTCTCCATATATCAGTCACAGATTCTTATGTGATTAACAGGCACTGAAGCCGAGGAACTGTTTGGCCAAGAACCACTTTAATTTAAATGTGAAGGAGGGCCAAAGAGAAAAAGCAAGAGCAACTAATTGCTGTATCTCTGAGAAAATGTATCAAAGAAGTCTTCAGACTGAAAAATATTTACCAGCCTGAAAGGATTTTCACTCACACTCCTCTTATAATTAATAATGGTATTCACCATCAGTTACTGAGTACAAACTTTCTGTCAGACACTAAAGTAAGCATGTTACATATATTATATCATTTCACGTTCAAACAATCCCATGCAGCAAATATTATATAAGCATTACCACTACATTAATATGAGAAAAAAAAGCTTGATGACCTGCCCATATTCACACAGCCAAGTAACAGAAACAAATTTGAACTCAGGTCTGATTACTAAGTCCAGGCTCTTTTAAATACTTGACTCTAGAGCCTCCCTTAAATTTATTAAAGAAATGAGGGAGTCTGCCATCAGTGAGCAGCATTCACCTAAAAAGTATACAGTATTAAGTTCTAACATATTTTTACTTGGTCACAACTCAATTCATTTCTGTCTGAAATTTTGTAAGGCCTCTGTTAATTCACATGGTAAATAGAACACTCCCTGTTTTTCACACACACACAGAGAGAGAGAGAGGAACGAATACACTGCAGAGTCACTGTAGTGGATGGAAAGAACACGGGCTTTAAAGTCAGCTAAATATGGTTCAAATTTTGGCTCCACCACTTATAAGCCTCATGATCTTGACAAAATATTTAACTCTTCTGTTGTTGATCTGTGAAAAGGGGATGAAAGTGTCTATCTTGCAGAACTTCTTGAGGTTTAACTTAGCATTTGTGACAGGTCCCAGCACAAAGGCCAGCAAGTGTTTGTTTCCCACCTTCTTTCCTCTCCCAAAAGTCACATGCATTTAAAACAGAAGACCTCTCCCTAAAAAAGAAAAGAAGACCTGCTAATTAGGCACCGTTATTTGATGTGTGCACAGTATCGGACAGTACAGGCTCTACTGTGACCTCCAAATTTGTAAGGGCTTTGTCTGCCTAGTCACCTCTTCTAGGTTCAGTAACCTATCACCAGATGGCAGAAGATGTGTGATGAATTAGATGCATCAGGTCACCTTGACTGGGAAGAAGATAGGCATTCCAGAGAAGAGAGCAAATAATATGGTTATGGGCACTTCCCGCAGATGGATACAAGATATTACGTCGGTTATTCCCACTGCACACGTGAAGGTAACACTTAGTATCTCTTCCACGCTTTAAGTCTATGATTATATGTCCCAGGAGAGCTCTGGTCTGGGTTGGACTCATAATCACAGTGATCCCAGATTCCCATTAGCAGGACTAAGTGTGGATCTAAATTAAATTGATTCTGATTTGAGTATTATAATGAAGAATGGCTAAACATATTTTTAACACACTGAACTTAAAAAAATGCATGATTCCATACAGATATAAAATGTATGTTATATGTATGTGATGCTTATATACTTGTATTGTTGTGGGTGTTAGTTGCCTTCAAATTGATTCTGACTCATGGTGACCCCACGTGTGCAGAGTAGAGCTGCTCCATAGGGTTTTCAACGCTGTGAACTTTCAGAAGCAAATCTCCAGGCCTGTCTTGAGAGGCACCACTGGATGAGTTCAAATCGTCAACTTTTCAGCTTGTAGTCGCTAAGTAAATATTTTTAAGTGGACTGAAGAAGGAAAAGCTATTCATTGCAGAAGAATTATAAAAATAAATGTAGAAGGAATGATAGAATTAGAAAATCCCATTTTCAACTATCATGGTGATAATTGATTCAGGTAAGAACCAACAATAGATGCCAAAACCATGGGCAAAAGATTGTTGAAGAACAGATACTCACACAGTCTGAAAGTATTACCCTACTGATTCTTAACTGCAAAGGGGAAAATGTTCTTTCATAATAGGGAAATCTGTTGTACTCTACCTTAATAAGATGATCAAATTTAACATCACCAAAAATGGTACAAATGGACCTAATGGGCTTCCTAATTAGATATACAACATCACCTCTGTGGTATTCCTGCAAAATGTTTAACCTGAATGAATCATAAGATAAAACAATCAGACAAATCCAGATTGAAGGACAATCTGTAAAGCATCTGACCCAGACTCTTCAAAATGCCAAAACAGGCTGGGGAACTGTCCTGGATTAAAGGACCCTAGAGAAACATAGCAAGTAGATACAATGTATGATCCTTAGATATCGTTGATTATTTTTTTAGTTATTGAAAAAAATTATAAAGGACACTATTGGGACAAGTGCAGAAATTGGAACACGGACAATACACTCTGATAACAGTCTTGTGTTAATGTTAATTATGCTGTGATAACAATGTTTGGTTATGGAAAATTTCCAGGTTCTTAGGACATACATGCTGAAGGGGGAGGTTTCATAAAGCCTGCCACTAACTTTAGTTCAGGGGAAAGTATTGTAGATACAGATATTTTAAAAAAACAGTTCCTGTTGAGTCAATTCTGACTCATGGCAACCCTATGTGTGTCAGAGTAGAGCTGTGCTCCACAGGGTTTTCAATGGCTGATTTTTTCACAAACAAATCACCAAGCCTTTCTTCTGAAGTGCCTCAGGGTAGATTCGAACCACCAATCTTTCAGTAAGCAGCCCAGTGTTTAACCATTTGCACCACCCAGGAACTCCAGCTATAGATATAGATATAGAGCATATAAATATTTGGAGAGAAAGAGAGCACAAGAACAAAAGTGACAAAACATTAATAAGTGAATCTAGGTAATGGGTTTATTGGTGTTTATTGTACTGTTCTTTTTTCGTTTATGTGAAGTTTAACTTTATTTGAGACTATTTTCTCTAACTTGATTTTGAATACGTGGAAGAGGTCAGTGAACGAGAGAAAAATACTTGTTGAAGCTTGAATGAATAAATGAATAAAACAAGCAAACAACTCAGTTTGTATGTGTGGTCAGAGGGATGGCAATCTGAATCAGCCTGTTCCAAGAGATGCGCGGCAAGAGTTTATGTTCTTTTGATTACACCAGACATTTTCTCTTAAAGTTCCAAGGTTACAGAAACAGCTCAGTCCAGAAGGAGAAGCCGTTTCATTCTAACATCAGCAAAGTCTACAATCTAGACCTTCATTCTTCTGACTTACTTTTTCCAGTTAGAGCCGGAGAGATGGCTGTGCATGCATTTATAAGCCTGCTTGCTCTGAGCTCTGGCAGCATGCCCATTTGTAAGGCCACATGTGGTCTTCACAGGATAGCAGCATGAATTGTTACCTCAATTTATTCTCCACCTGGAATGGAAGTGGGTCACCGCGTCCACATCAGAGAAAGGTCAGACTTCAGAGTCTCTCTCAGCACCCAAGCTGTTCTTCTTTATATGATTGCACTTTACAGGGGCTCCACTGAGTCTATTTTGAGATGTTTTAGAAATGGGGAAGTTGGTAGGGTATCTGTGATCCATCGAAGTGTATTTTCTAAAGGACAGACTCCAGTCTGTTGCCCTCTCACTCCTTATGTCCTCTATGCTTAACCCCCAAACATGTTAACTCTAGAACATAAACAGGAATTTGTTGGATGTTGAAAGAATCTAACAATGGCCCAGGAATTCATTCTGGCATAACTGCCCTGTCAGATTTCCCGGCGGGGTCTAGGCTGTCTTTGGCTTCTTCTTGTCCCTGCCCAGTTACTCAGCACTATGCTATTTGTAAAACTGTGTCTGCCTATATCTGTTTGTTGTTGTTATTAGTTGTCATTGAGTCGACCCCAACTTACACTTACCTTATGTATAACAGAATGAAATATCTGGTCCTATACCATCTTCATGATTGTTGGTGTATTCAAGTCCATTGTTGTCGCTGTTGTGTCTATATATCTTAGTCTTATGTTAACCAGACTCCAGAAAGAAAAAAAAAATTCAGGGAATTTCAATGTGTTATGGGTTCTGGGGCAATTTGCTTGATCTCTCCACCTTTCTGTTGCCTCAGCTCTAAAACAGAGATAATATGTATCTCAATCTGTTGCTCTGGAGATTAAATGAAAATATGAACTCCCTGCTTGCTGATGAAATTTTAGTCAGTAGGGACTTCTCCATTCATCTTTGTGTCACAGCACCATGGATTTTAAATACATGCCTAATTGAATATCACATATGAAAGAACTGAATATTAATAACTTAAGAAGCACAGTGTCCTGCTCCCGTATGTTCTAGGGAAGAACATTTTGACTAGTAGATTCTATAAATATACGCTATTATGCTTGATGTGGGTAGCTCCATTTTCTTGTATCTGTTTATGTTTCTATTCTTATACTGGATAGCAACAGTTCTTAGGTCCAAGAAAATAGTGACTTGAGAACATTCTGCTTTTCTGTCCTCTAATTACATGGTTAAGATGAACAAAGCAATAAAAATATTCTTCAAATATTTTTATATGTTAGCAACAGGGGTCAGCAAACTTTTTCTGTAAAAGGCCAGATAGTAAATATCTATGCTTTTCAGACCATATGGGCTCTGTTACAACTACTCAACTCCGTCATTGTAATGCAAAAGAGGCCATAAGCAAGCTGTAGACAAATGAAGAGCATAAATAAATTTATTTATGGACACTGAGATTTGAATTTCATATAATTTTCATGTGCTTCAAAATATCCTTTCTTTGATTTTGTTTCAAACTTTTAAAAATGTAAAAAGCATTCTTAGCTAGCAGAGCCTACAAAAGCAGGTGGTTTTCTGTTAAGATATTGCATATTAGGATATGACTTGTGTTAGAATATTACTTAAATTTATCTTGCGTTTTCACATCAACTTAAAATTCAGCTTCTGAAAGCATATGAGTTAAATAGGTACTGAATTGCAATTCATATTTAAAAAAGAAAGGATTAAGACAATCATATGTGTTTCTTTAAAAGTCAGTTACTTATCAGAAATTTGCTGATTTATTTTTCATTGTTTGGCAATAATAGAAATTTGTTAAAATATCAGTGAACTTTTAAAAAGTATTTTCACTGTGTGTTCCATTCCCATTGCCCTCAGGTCAAATTCCGACTCATAGCAACTCTCTAGGACGGAGGAGAACTGCTTCATAGGGTTTCCAAGGCTATAATCTTTAAGGAAGTAGAATGCCACTTCCTTCTCCCGCAGAGTGGCTGGTGGGTTTGAACAGCCGAGGCTTCCGTTAGCAGCTGAGCACTTAAGCACTTTGCAACCAGGGCTCCTCCCACTGTCTGTAGGTCTTTTAAAGTAATTAAATTAGGCGTGCGTCAATAAGTCTCAGTGGTTTATATGGACCACTTAAGAAAACAAAACCAAAAAAAACTTTGCCGTGGAGTCGATTTCAACTCATAAGGACCCTATAGGGCAAAGTAGAACTGCCTCATAGGGTTTCCAAGGAGCCGCTGGGGGATTCGAACTACCGAGCTTTTGGTTAGCAGCGAGCTCTTAACCGCTGCGCCACCAGGGCTCCACTTAACAGCATATTTACTCATTCATTTTAGACTTCTTGTTATTGTGTGCCATCAAGTCGATTTTGAGTCATAACAACACTATATATAGGATAGAGTAGAACTGCCCCATAGGATTTCAGACTGTAATCTTTACAGAAATGAGCTCTGGTGGCACAGTGGTTAAGTGCTCAGCTGATAACCAGAAGATCGGCAGTTGGAACCCACCAGGCGCTCTGTGGGAGAAAGATGTGGCAGTCTGCTTCGGCAAAGATACACAGCTTTGGAAACCCAATAGGACAGTTCTACCCTGTCCTACAGGGTTGCTATGAATCAGAATCGACTCAGTGACAACGGATTGTGTTTGGTTTTGGCAGTCTTTACAGGAGCAGACTGCCATGTCTTTTCTTCCTTGGAGCTGCTGGTGGGTTCAAAGCACGGACCTTTCGGTTAGCCACCAAGTGCTTTAATCATTGCGCCACCACGGCTCCTTTCATTTTAGACTGTGCCACCCCTCCCCCAATACTAACATCTTTACAGCTGCCATACGTATTTTTGAGAAAGAAAAATGTAATTTGTCTTTGACATACAATCAACCCAATGGAATAGGTGTTCAATATGTATCAACAGCAGGGAGAACTCTACAAACCCGGTAAAGGAAACTAAAATGTGTAAATGGCTCTTACAAAGAAAAAAAGAGCATGATAAATCATTACGTACCCCTCTCTAACTGATTTTCCCAAGCCTTCAAAGGCCCAGTGCTCGAAAATCTGTGTCAATATTTTCTACATGGTGTTGCATGGGGTGGGGGAAGTTATTCATTTAACAAATATTTATTGAGTTTCTCTTATAGACCAAAGTTGGGTCAAGGCATTGGCAAAGCAAGGGTGAATCAGGCAAACAAGTTCCCTATTCTCATAGAGTTTATATTTTAGTGAGGGAAGATAGATAAATAAAGAAGGAAAATGTTAGATAATGATGGGTACATTGCAAAGAATTTTAATAGGTTAACATGACAGGGTAACTACCAGGAAGACTAGTTAAATCAGGTGATCAGAACAATACCTCTTGGAGGAAATGGCACTAAAGTTGAGGTTTAATTGACAGGACTAAACTGGATGCATCAAGAGCAGGAGGAAGTGCATCCCAGGCAGAGGGAACAACTAGAGCAAAGTCCATAAGGTGAGATGAGTTGGTCTATTTGAGAAACAAGAAGCAGATCTGTATGGCTAGAGCATAGTGAATAAAAGTGAGGTGAGTTGCATTCAGATTTGTAAGCATAGGCCAGATCAGGGAGGCCTTTGTAAGACAAGGTAAGAAGTTTGGATTTTATTTTAAGTGTTATAGGGCAAGAACAGATCTGTCTTGGAAGAATTACAACCAGAATACTCCTTACAGGCAAGGATGGCGAGACTACATCTCACATACTTTGGACATGTTATCAGGATGGATCAGTCCCTGGAGAAGGACATCATGCCTGGTAAAATGGTGTGTCATCAAAAAAGAGGAAGACCCTCAGAGAGATGGATTGACACAGTGGCTGCAACAATGGGCGCAAACATAGCAATGATTGTGAGGATGGCTCAGGACCAGGCAGTGTTTCGTTCTGTTGTACCTAGGGTTGCTATGAGTTGGAACTGACTCAATGGCACCTAACAACAACAACAACAGGGCAAGAACATAATGAGGGAGACCAGTCAGGAAGGTATTGCTATAGTGCAGGCCAGATACGATGCTGACTGTGACCAGGTATCAACAATGGAGGTGGAGAGAAATGGAGGGGGAAAGGTGGATCTGTTCTGAAGCAACACATCTGCTAAAGGATTAGATATGGAATGTCAGGAAAAGAAGAATCAAGGATAACTCTCAGAGTTTTGGTTTAGCAACTGGATGAATAGGGTTGCCATTTGCTGAGACAGCGAGACTGGGAAGAAGTAGGATTTAGGTGGGGGCAGATCAAGAGTTCTCTTTCGGTCATATTAAGCTTGAGAAAGGAGCTCTGGTGGCGCAGTGGTTAAATGCTCAGCTGCTAACCAGAAAGGTCAGTGGTTCAAACCCACTTGCTGCTCCACAGGAGAAAGATGGAGCAGTCTGCTTCCATAAAGATTTACAGCCTTTGAAACCCTATGGGCAGTTCTACTCTGAGTCAGAATTGACTCACTGGCAATGGGTTTTTGGTTTAAGCTTCAGATACCTATTAGGCATCTGAGTGGAGATGGCAGAAGATATTTGTATATGTAAATGTGGAGGTCAAGGGGATAATTAGAAATGGAGATAGAGATAGAAATATGTGAATCATCAGCACATGATGGTACCAGAGAAATGGAACTGAATAAGATTAGCTGGGAAGACATGGGCTCTGGGACACTCTAAGAATTAAGTTCCAGTCTAAGGAAAAGGGTTATCTCCCTATACAACGATCATGTAACATAAATTGCCTACATAATCTATTTCTACTATTCCCACTTCTGCCTCAATTTTAGTGAATTATCATTTTTAATATAATGATAACAATGTTATTTACTCTGTAAAAACTGTCTCAAACGTTGTTCTCAGTACTTTACGTAAATTATTTCATTTAAACTTAACTGTTAAGTTTACCGTTATTCCCATTTTATAGTTTAAGAAATTGAGATATAGAAAGAGAGGCAAATTGCCTAAGGCTGCAAAGCTAGGAAGTGGCAGCTTCTCCACAGCTTGCACTATTAATCCTTACTTCAATATCCTACCTATAAGCAAACACAGAAAAAATTATTTCTTACAATAAGGGACCCTCTTACTCGACTGACGGGTTTAATTAAGGTGTTTGAGGGATACTTAAATTATTAGACTTGCCTTAAAATCATACCTAGAATCTATATCTTCTATGAATAAAATCAGCTTTTAGGGTATGTAGTTTATATGCAAGCAATTTATCAAGTCATGTAATGTCAGATATTCTGTGTATGATATCTTAGTTTTGATACTCAATTGGCATTTATACTTACATCAAAATTGAGCATCCTAGATACAGATATATTTGGCTATAAAATTGTACTAGAGGCTCAAATGTTCAAGGGTCCTTTCCCTGAAATTTCCCATTAATAGTTAAAAAGGCATCAATCTTCTCCAAGTGTGGCCTCAATCTATTTCTTGCAGTGTGGAAACTCTGAGTACAATGCAAATTCTTTAGTAACACCCCAAACTAGCCAATTGGACTCTTTGGAGGTGGAACTCCAGAAAGTACATTTACATAATCTTACTATTAAATCTCTGTGTTAAACTTACCAAGTTTGAGACTACGGTGCTGTCTATAGCGACAGGAAAAAAAAATAAGTTAGGGGTGGAGAATACAGGTTCAAAATTGCCAATCCATTTACTTATTCAACTAGGCTGACTCTAGGCCTTCTGTCCTTCCAAGGCCCCGAGGAGGGTACATTTAGAGACCAGCCTGAGGCCAAATGTGAGTAAAACAAAGTTTGTACCAGGAATCTTCTGCTCCTCCTCCAAAGGCACCTCCATTCATTCTTATACCTGGCATTGTCCACCTGTGCTTCATACGGAGGGAGCATCTCATTAAAGCTCCGCAGTCTACCTATGGGTTATGTACTATTGCTGTTTTTGTCAGCTGTGGTCGAGTTGATCCCGATTCATGGTAACCCCACGCGTGTCAGAGTAGAACTGTGCTCCACAGGGTTTTCAATGGCTGATTTTTCTGAAGTAGATCACTAGGCCTTACTTGTATCCCTATGCTATCCTTCGACAGATGGGAAACTTCCCAGGACTTAACTCAGTGCCTGGCACCTAGCAGACACTCAAAAAATATTTGTTGATTGAACTATATTTATAATTTTCCCATCCAGGCCAGTGTTGAATAACTGAAACATCTCTCTTCTTCCTACTTCTGCAAACATACACAAATGCACATGCACACACACTCACAGACGCGCACGCACACACACACACACACACACACACACAGAAGAAAATCCTAAAATCTAATTTCATGCCCAGGCATTAATGTATGAAGAGGTGTTGTATGCTAACCCTCCTCTATTAGTGTCCTATGGCTGCTAAAAAAAATAACGACATCACTTAAAGCACAACAATAAAAGAAAAAAAAAAGAAAGAAAGCAATGCCAGAAGCAGAGTGCATCCTTTGGACCTGACGTTCCTGTGCAGAGAGGTTCCCAGACGAAGGGAAGATTGATGACACGGACCTTCCTCCAGAGTTGACAGAGAAAGCGTTCCCCTGGAGCTGATGCCCTGAGTTTGGACTTGTAGCCTACCAGACTGTGAGAGAATAAACTTCTCTTTGTTAAAGAAAAAAAAAAAAAAAAAAAAGACCACAAACTTAGTGGGTTAACACAGCACAAATTTATTATCTTGCAGTGTTGGAGGTCAGAAGTCCTAAAATCAAAGCACTGGCAGGGCTGCATTCCTTCTGGGGGCCCTAGGGAAAAATCCATGTCCTGCTGTTTCTAGCTTCTAGAGGCTGTCCTCATTCCTTGGCCCGTGGCCCCACATCACGTCGACTTTTCTCCCTCTGCTTCCTGGTCGCATCATATATTGTATTTAGGGTCCACTCAGATATTTCAGGATAATCTCCCTATCTCAAAATCATTAACTGACAAGTTCCTTTTACCCTGTAAGGTAACATAGTCACAGTTTCCTGGGATGAGAATGTGGACTTCTTTAGGGGTTATTATTCAGCCTACTCCACCTCCCAAGACATACATGCCCATTAGCAGGGAACTCGCCTGATGAAAAGGCATTGGCAATTTTCCAGTGATAACAACTTAAGCATCTGTGACTCACAAAGATTGCAAGGGGCAGGAGGCCTCACATGATGCAGTGAGGGTTGAGGCCTTGGCCCTCTGACTTGAAATCTAGTGGAGGATAAAAGAGAAATCACTCCAACACAAACATCACTTAACACCACCCTCCTGCGCAGAAAAAAACAAAAATCCACCATTTCTCATTAAAAAATAGACATATCCTGAGTCAGAAAGTAAGAGAGAGTTAAGCATGCACCCTTGGAGGCTGAATAAGAGCATTTCTTGATTTTCAACAGACAGGCCTGAAGGTTACTTTCAGGACAAGAGGACACTACGTTTCAATATTCCAGCCTTGTCTAAGATCTAATTTGAAGTAGCAGTGGCTTTGGCAATCGGCATTTGTAGACTCTGAAATGATGAGTCAATTTGCTTTCTACATGTCCTAATCAAGGTTCCAATTGAGCACAGTGGGCAGTCTCATAAAATTTTGTAAGGCCAAAGCATGAAACAAGGGAGAAGTGAGTTTTGAACTGATACAGTCTGAAGTGAGTCTGAACTGGTGTAATCCTTAAATCCTGGGTTTACCCAGAGTGTATTATTGTTAGTTGCCGTCACGTCCATTCCAACTCATGGCAACCCCATATGTGCAGAGTAGAACTGCTCCTTAAGGTTTTCAAGGCTATGACCTTTCAGAAGCAGCCCGTCTTCCGAGGTGCCTCTGGGTGGGTTTGAACTGCCAACCTTTCAGCTAGTAGTCAAGCGCTTAACCATTTGCACCACCCAAGGACCCAGGCACAGGCAATAAACAGAGCATAAGCCATGCATTCTTTAGTAGGTCTTCCTAGACTGTTAGAGACCTAAAGCCAATAGAATGGTTGTATGTAGATCAGAAAAAATAAGTCATGGTTTGTTTTAGGAACCCCGCTCTCTTTTAACCTGAACCAAATAAACAACAATTCTCACAGCAAACCAAGAGTGTGAATTGGTGAACTGAAACATCTGGGATGCTGTGGCTCTAATATCTCAAGGCTGAAGAGCAGCTGAGGGGTTATTAGGACTTTGTACCTATTTTCCTCAGTTTAGTTCTTCCATATACTCACTCCTAGTCTGGCCTGGAGAAAAGATTGTTCATTTCCATGGTTTGGAGCATCTCAACTAATGAGACAACAAACTCACTCTTTGGAGAGAGGAACTCCATAAGTCTGCTCCATTTAAAGAAGAGCCTAGAACACTGTCAATATTGGTATTGTGTGTGGGTGGCATGGAGTTCATTTTGGTTAGTTTGTGGTGAGCCTTTACTGTGTTCTGGCACTGTGCTTCATATGGAGGGAGCATCTCATTAAAGCTCTGCAACCTAACTGTGGGTTATGTACTATTGCTGTTTTTGTTAGCTGTGGTCGAGTTGATCCCGATTCATGGCAACCCCACGCGTGTCAGAGCAGAGTTGTGCTCCGTAGGGTTTTCAATGGCTGATTTTTCTGAAGTAGATCACTAGGGCCTTTCTTCCGAATCTCCTCTGGGTGGACTTGAACTGCCAACCTTTTGTTTAGCAGGTGAGCTTGTTAAATATTTGTACCACCCAGGGACTCCTATGTACTATTACTATCCCTATTTTATAGATGAAAGAATGGAGTTAAAGAGGTAAGTAACTTACTTGCCTAAGGTCATATATCCCAAGTTATGGAGCCAGGATCTAACCCAAATAGTTTGACACCTAAATGCTTCAGTGACCTCCAAGAGAAACCTTGTGTTCAATTCAACAAAATATTTATGTATTTCCCTTTGCACACAAGGTAGGGCTAAGAGATGGCACAAGAGAGGCACTTACATGTAATCAAGCCTTTCTGGGCTTAAATTCTCTAAGAGTTTGAAGAGTCCAGTTGTTCTAAAGGAAGCACAAAGATTGTTCTCTGAACGATGGAAATATCCTGAGTCTCACTGTAATTCTGGATTAGGCAGCAAGTCAGAGCAATTCAACTAAATTGTAGAGCCTAAGCCTAGAGAGGTCTTTATGAATCCATTCTCTGTGGTCTATCCTAATAACATCAAGCAGAAGAGCTATACTCAGTTCTGGGGGCTGTGGATAGGCAGACCTGATATAGGTCATACTTTGCAGCATATCATTGCTCTTCATGGCAGTGAGTTATTTCTAATAATAAACACCAGTGCTTCTTGTACAATATGAGCTCAGTGGAAACCTTCACTGAACATAGACCGTGTCTTTTTAGCTTAATAATTTATAACACCTGGATCAGCACCATGTACAGTGACAGGCAATAAATTCTAATTGATTCATTCCTATCCTACATTTCTTGAAACCTGAAAGGGATCCTTTGATTAAGAGAGAGAACAGCGTAATGATTAACAGCAGAAAATTTTGCAGCCATCTAGCCTGGATTTAATTCCTGATGCTTCCACTTACTAGCTGTGAGATTTTGGACAAATTGCTTGACCTCTCCATGCCTCAGTGTCCTGTAAAGTGGGGCTAATTACCACATCTACCTCAAGCATTAAGATTAAGATTAAGCATCAAGGATTAAGAGAGACAATAATGGTAAAGTATACTTAGAACTTGCACGGTTATAAAAATGTTAGCTATTATTCACTAAGTTCAAATATTTCTACCTACAATCAATCTGTAGGAACCCTGGTGGTGCAGTGGTTAAGTGCTCAGCTGCTAACTGAAAAGTTCACAGTTCAAACCCACCAGCTGCTCCATGGGAGAAGAATGGGACAATCTGCGTCCATAAAGATTTACAGCCTTGAAAACCCTATGGGGCAGTTCTACTCTATCTTATAGGGCCGCTGTGAGTCTGAATCAATTCCATGGCAGTGGGTTTTCTTGTTATATTCAATATGTACTGTTAATCTCATAGTCATACTGTATTTTCCTTCTTAAGAAAGATAATCCACTGTCTCTTCTCTAAATGTAATGGAGTCCATAGGAAAATCTTGCAAAGGCTGGACTGTATGTGTTTTTCATCTGTCTTTTCAAGATCTGTGCCAAGTTTCTAACATTGCATTATTTTGTACTGAATTGAGCATGGCTCTTAATTTAAGGTCTAAAAAATGCTGAGTAACTATGGGAATTACTATCAATCAATGTTCCTAATTAAATCTTCCTGCTACAACATAACATAACCTATTTCCATTTTTTAATGTATTCTTTCAGCAAATATTTATTTAGTGCTGGGTATTATTCTAGGTGCTAAGGGTACAATAGTGAACCAAACAAAGTTATTGTCTTCATTGAGTTTGTGTTCTAATGGGGAATTCAGATAATAAACATATTTTAAGTATATGTATTTATAGTATACATTTAATATATATTATATATTTAATCATGTAAGTATATATTTCATATGTATATTGTTGCTGTTGTTGTTGCCATCAAGTCAATTCCAACTCATGATGACCACATGTGTGCAGAGTAGAACTGGGCTCTATAGGGTTTTCAAGGCTGTGACCTTTCAAAGCAGATCACCAGGCCTGTCTTCTGAGAGGCCCCTGGGTAGGTTCAAACTGCCAACCCTTTGGTTAGTAGTCCAGACCTCAACTGTTTGCACCACCCAGGGACTCCTTTTATATGTATATACACAATAAAAAATAAAGCTGGATAAGGGGATGGAGAGTGATGAAGTGTCTTATATTATACGGGGTGGTCAGAGAAGATTTCTCTGAGGAGGTGACATTTAAGGAGAATCTGGAAAGTAGTGGCTCATATGTCTTCCAATGTGCGTTTTGCTCTGTTTGTGCACCAGTGGTTCTTCCCCTCTGCTATTTGCACGCATAGCCTTTCTTCCTCACGTGGTCTCTAGATTGAACCAGTTCAACCTGTTTAGAGGAGCTGCCCATTTCTGCCACATGTTAAGGTCAGTTTGAAACTCAGTGATGTTCTTCTCCACCTAGTCACTTTGAGTCAGTGTCAAGTGTAATAAAAGTGTAACGCTGATATTGATGTTTTAAAGATTTTGGTCAGAGAGGGTTCTTAAGAGGGTGATTTTGTGGAAAGGCAAGGCAGCTCAGCAATCTTTCCCTTTAGAAACCAACAAAGTTATTTTTTATTTCTTTTTTATATTCTGCAACTGCAGATTTCAGTTAATATTAAATTACCTATCAGGGACAGTTTGTAATATGGTTTTCTTTGTATTCCATTTGACTCAGTATCGTTTCTCTGTGGTGAAGTCTCTTTGCTGCAAAAGCTCTTTTTATAGATAATTGAGCCTGAGAATGAAATCCAGCCATTTGAAGGAAATATAGCTGATTCTCTTCCCAGGAGAATATAATCCTGGCCTTCTTCCTGGAACCAGTGAAGTATGAGGCAAATGACAGTCCTTGATTCCATCAAAGATCCAAGACTATCCCCAGACAGTAGGGGGGCAGATCGCCAAGCTAAATGCTCCCTCATCTACTCCACTGTCTATTCAGGGTGCACAGCACTCCAGCACTCAAATAATAAATGATGGGCCACTGAAGCTGTTAATGAGGAGAAAATGTACTGATAACTTTTCTTCACAAAAGAAAAAAAAAATGTGAATCCAGAAAAATTCAGCAGAAATATTCATCAAATCTAAATTGTGAAAGAATGATACATCGATGAAAGAAAAGGAGGGAGGGAGGGAAGGGAAGGTGAGAGGAAGGAGAGAGGGACGGAGAGAGGGAGGAAGAAAGAGAGTCATCAGCAAAAGAAATATCCTCGTTTACTCTCAGAAAATAGACAGCACCAGAAACAGTTAAACAGCTTAGTTCAAATCACTGAAGGGGTTATGTTCAGCTTTATTACTGGATAGCAGGGTTGTACATTACAGACCATTACAAACAGAATTGTATGAACAAAGCAGCAGATACATACAATCAAACCATCTACTGAGGCATGGAACCACAGTGGAGAAGTCATCACCGTGGAAAGCAGTGCAGTGACAATACAATTTTAAATCCTTTGATAGGCAAACTATCTCACTTGAAACTTCTCAGGGTGAATGAGTTTCAAACTCGTTATCTGTGTAGCAGCCTAACCATACGATACCCATTTTATTTACTCAGATGGAGACTGGAGAATATGGGTAAACATTACAGCTTCAGTCTCAACATGCTTTGTAGATAAATCCACTACAGAATTTGTTCTCTATGACTTTGCATAACGTTCTTTCCTACTGTGGAAGAAAAGGGTGGCGAGTGAGGAGAAGACAGTAGGAGGGTGTCCTTAAAAGGCACCGTGCACAGAACTGTTAAATGGCAAGATGTGTTTACCATGCAGATCATAACAATACTGCAAGGCATTCTGTCATTTACTGTGACCACTTTAGGGTTTTAAATAGCTGGCAAGTGCTCTAACCTCTCCCAGCCATCTATCAGATAGTAAGATTCACCATGTCTAAAGGCATCGTTTAGCCAGAGACACAGCAAGGTAACTTCACAAAGTGCAGGTCATAAAATCTGTATTTGTTTTATGGTTAGATTTTCACTTTTTCTCTTTTCTCCCATTGGGAAACCTAGTTAGTTTCAGCCAGATGAAGTAAAATGTTTGAAATGGAATTTAGGAATAAAATGTTTCTGTGAAAATACAGTAAAAATAATTCTTGAACGAATGATGGTTAGAGACGATGGAAAACACCTTCTATTGTGAGGATGAGAACTAGAACACAAACTGCAAGTATTCAATGTACAAATTTCACCACAACTCTTATGAGTGATCTAGGGCTGTTTTTTCACTTACTGAAAGGCACAGATGGAGTGTCACTAGACAAAGGTCTTTGACTTGATGAATGTCTTAACTCTTCTGCAGAAGGTTGAGCTCTCTACTTTATTCATCTGTTTTTCTTTGCTTACACATAAAAATTTTGCTATTTTGCATAGGAAGAAAAATACAGTGATCATAAAGATCTCTTTTTCTCCCACAAGGAAAACATTTTTGGTGAGGTCACTGATTTTAGTTGAAATAATATATTCGGAATTTCTTGCAGTGAACAGCGTATTTGTTGAATTTGCCGCATGCGGTCAGTGTTTTGAAGTCAGAGTCAGGTGTGGGATTTGCAGCAAGACACTTGTTCTTCATCAGGGTTTTAATTTTTTATCTGTAAAATTATTAATTTAGATTAGATAATCTGAGTCCATTCCAATCTTCTAGGATTTGAGTCTTTACTAAGGAACTTAGAATGATACTTTTTTTTTAGGGTAGGAAATCTCAGCTAATATGAACCACTCTTTCTTAAGCACATGTATTATCTCTTTTAACCCTCACAACAACATTATAAGGTGGTTACTAGCATTTAAATTTTTAAGTTGTTTTTTAGATGATGAAATAAGCCTAGAAATATTAGATACATTTCCCAAAATTTCACAAATATGATGTGAAAAAGGCAGGACCCAAATCCAGATCTGACTACAAAGTCAGGTTCTTAACCAATGGGCCATGTTAATACCACCCTTAGAGAATGTGATCCCATAGCTTTATTGGAATTGGTAACTAAACAAGGTCATGTGGCTTGCCTAAGGTCACGTAGCCAGAAGTGTCAAAGTCAGAATTTGATTCCGAGTTTGTTTTTTCTCTATAAACCAGAAACCAAACCCATTGCTCTCAAGTTGGTTCCGACTCATAGTGACCCCGTAGGACAGAGTAGAGCCATATATTACCTTATATCAAATTGCCTGTTTCCTGAAGCTATAAGATACTTCATATGCCAAGTAGGAAGTCAGTATCCTCTATGATTTGAATTGTCAGATGTAATAGACTTAAACTCAAATAACTAGAGAGATCCCAACTGAACTCCAGTACAGGTAAATGTTGCTTGCACTGACTTCACTGCAAAGCAAGAACCATAGAGCAACAATTTAACTGGACCACCTCAGTTTCTGCAGAAATCTCTCATCGTTCACAGCCAAAAGGAGCATCTTTTGTAATGGTGAACAGCTTGATGCTTAAAACTTTAGTCAATTTTGAGCTGTGATAAAAATAAGCAGCAGTTCCTTTGCACACAAGGAATATGTACATGTATTTTGTCCCGTCAAAGATGACTTGAAAAGTCCTCCTCCAATTTGCTTTGAGAAAAAATAGCCTTTAAACTGAGATTAAACAGGGAAAAACTTCCAATAAAAGAGAATATTTTTCAAAAATTTGCAAGTGACTGCAAAGCCAGTTTACACAGACAACCTTGTCACCTTAAGTATGCCATTTGTTATCACACATGCCGGAATACATCTATTCATCTTCTTTTAATTGCTTAGCTGCACTAGAAATACAAAGCAGCTCACTGATGCAGATGCTGTGAAAGAATATTTTGTCATGGAAACTTTGAAAACATTTCAAAGCAGGAGCTCTTCCTTCTCTGGTGAAATGAAACCTTCTAGTTATTTGTTGGGCATTGTATTCAGCTGATAAGAGTCTAGAATAAGAAGCCTTCCCTCTGAATGGCTTTTCCATACATCATCTTGTGCTTGCAGATGGCTGAGAAAATTCCTACAATGCCAGGTTGCCAAGCAGAGTTTAGGAGAGTAGTAGGTTGTTGTTTCTTCCTCTTTTCTTGCAAAAGGGAAAATAAGTAAGATAAGCCTTGAGTCAACAGGTAAATAACCTGGTTACCGTTCTGAGTATATCTGAGACCAATCTTGGGACAATTTTAAATCCATCCTTTTCTCTGAAGAATTTTGCTGAGAGTGAATGCTGCACATGTATACATTCTTTTTTTTTAAACTTTTTATTGAGCACCTACTATGTGTTTTATGATCCAGTTGCTTTATATGTGTTATTCCATCTAATCTCTACAGTAACTCTCTAACATCTATTTATAGATTATTCTTAGTTCACTGTTGACAAAACTGGCAGTTTGACTGTTAATACTAACAAAATCAAGAATCAAAGCCAGTCCCCGAAGCCCAGGGTCTGCGCTTGCTCCTTTGTAGGTGCAGCCCCTATACCTAGAAATTGATGGAGAGCTTGAAAGTGGTTTTCTTTTTCAAACCCTTTCCACCCATCAATGTTCTACCAAGACATACAGGAGAGCTCTGATCTAGGTCTTCCAACTGCAGTGTGCTGACCCCTGGAGGTACAAGAAAATTTTTCCAAAGGAAAGTATGGACACAGAATATTTAAGAGACTCAATTTCCAGATCCTCCATATAAAGTATACTCTTCAGACTCTATAGAGTATATTCCACATAAAGTATGTTCCTAAAATTGATCTGTCTGCGCATGTACCTGCAGCTAAATCTTCTGCAGGGTTTCCTTTCCCAGCCCCACCCTCCATTTCACAGTTGCTCTTTGCCCACTTTATAAAAGAAGGGCATACCTTATCTCCCTATGGTGGATTCTCTCAGGAAGCAATGTGATATATTGCTGTCCAAGAAGCATTCTCTCATCCTGAGACAGTAAGGTCTCTCCCGCCTCACTGTCAGACATGCACAGAGACACAATTCATCTCATTAAGAAATAAATTTTCAATTAATTTTTTGTTTTATACTTAAGACGTATCAAAAATATATTTCCTTTGTTTTTTATAAACCATTAATAAAAATGTAGTAACTTAACAGAAAAAACATTCTAACACTCAGATCCTTATGAAATTAGGGAAAAAATGTTAATTTATAAACATATTATGGTAGCAGAGAAATATGATAGGGCCATCAATAAAAGATGGTCAAGCAAAAATATATGTATTTCATTGGGATAAAATTCTGTGGGGTAAGAGAGGAACAGGAACAATGCAAAATGACTGTTAAGGAAGAGCTTGTTCTTGTATTTTTTGGTGGCTGTCAAATTGCTGTGGCATTTAGATTCCACCGGATACATTTTAAAAGGAGATAACGACACTTTTATTTTAAAAATGGTTTGCAGGCCTGTTTGGGACCCCAAAAACACCATAGTGATTTGCTATTCTTACCAGAGAATTAGAGCAAGAAATAGGATGTATAAAGATGAACACGAAAGGCCAATATTCAGACTATAATGAATACAAGTAGGTTGATGTAATTTCCTTTCTCCATCCCCATTATATTCATTTCATGAAAATGCTTTCATATTATACTATTTCCCCTTCTTGTTAATATCTTTGTCATGTGGGAAGATATCAGCATTTTAATGATTTAGTTATTTAAACTTTTTTGATAATCTCTGCCTTGATCGACCCTTCCACTTCACCTCTTCCCCTCCAGTTATAAGAACTGAGGGTTCAAATTGTCAGCAAGTCAAGTTACAGAGCATTGGAAAGGTTATTGTGCCAGGAACTGCTATTATCTTTCTGACAAAAATTATAAAAAGCACAGGAAAAGGTGTAGCTGGAATTTATTAATAATCTACCACTCAGAAACAGAGGATACCATGGTGCAGATTTTAGAAACAGAAATGGTTGGTATTCAAAGAAATGTCATAATTCACTTTCAGAATTGATTCTTCCTAGCCTTTTTGCTGAGACTGTCAATAAATGAAATGGTTACTAAATTTGAAAATAGTCAGGGTAATACAATGCATGTCAACTAAGAAATTGAAAGAAGCTTCATCTTGCACCACCATCACAAATACTTGCCTGAGATCTCAACACAAGGCAACCCATTATATCTTAGAATTCACTTCAATAAAGCCCTGGATGCTGTCCGAGAAGGATTTTTGTTATAGCATATTCTCACCTGTATACTCCTTCCAAAGTGTGGGCAGAAACACACATGCACACACGCACACCCACGCACACATAAGCGCACATGGACACACTGCCTTTGTCGCAGTGAGACATCAAAATCTTTGATGATAACACCTTTCACTTTCTAGTACGGTGTCTTTAAATGTAGATTTGTAGGAAAAAAAACTCTTTAAAAAATCAGGAAAAATGAATTGAAAAATACGTATCAGTATTTATTATAAAATAAGGATTTCTATTCTCTGAATACAAATATAATTTTAGCCAACAGTGATTGAGTGCTATGCACCATGCAGTGTACATGCTTTACATATATCGTTTAAGCATCACGTCACAACAACTCTTTGAAGTAGATATTTCCATTAAGTCCGTTTTAAATACAAGGAACTCAGGGCTTAAAGGGTTAATTAATTTGCCCAAGATTATTTGGCAAATGAGGTGCAGAGACTTAGGACCTAAATTCCTTCATCTAAACCTGCTCTGTCCAATAGGGTGGCAACTAGCCACTTGTGTCTATTGAGTATTTGAAATGTGGTCAGTCTAAATTGAGATGTGCTATAAACCCGTTGCCATCGAGTCGATGCTGACTCATAATGATGCTATAGGACAGCGTATAACTGCCTCATAGGGTTTCCAAGAAGCAACTGGTAGATTCAAATTGCTGCCCTTTTGGTTAGATGCCGAGCTCTTAACCACTGTACCACCAGGGCATGCTATAATTTCAAAAACTTAGAATCAAAATAATAATAAGATACCTTATGAATAATTTTTAAATTGATCATGTGTTAAAATAACAATATTCTAGATATATTGCATTACATAAAATATATTATGAAAAGTAATTTCACTTGTTTCTTTTTTTTACTTTTTAATGAGTCTGCCAGAAATTCAAGCTGGATTCAGAAGAGGACATGGAATGAGGGATATCATTGCTGATGTCAGATAGATCTTGGCTGAAAGCAAGGAATACCAGAAAGATGTTTACTTGTGTTTTATTGACTATGCAAAGGCATTCGACTGTGTGGATCATAACAAATTATAGATAACATTCCAAAGAATGAGAATTCCAGAACATTTAATTGTGCTCATGTGCAACCTGTCCATAGATCAAGAGGCAGTCGTTCAAACAGAATAACAGAATACTGTGTGGTTTAAAATCAGGAAAGGTGTTGTGCATCAGGGTAGTATCCTTTCACCATACTTATTAAATCTGTATTCTGAGCAAATAATCCGAGAAACCAGACTATATAAAGAATGTGGCATTGGGATTGGAAGAAGACTCATTAACAACCAGCGTTATGCAGATAACACAACCTTGCTTGCTGAAAATGAAGAGGACTTGAAGCACTCACTGATGAAGATCAAAGACTACAGCCTTTAGTATGGATTACACCTCAACATAAAGAAAACATAAATCCTCACAACTGGACCAATAAGCAACATCACGATAAATGGAGAAAAGATTCAAGTTGTCAAGGATTTGGTTTACTTGGATCCACAATCAACGCTCATGGAAGCAGCAGTCAAGAAATCAAATGACGTATTGCATTGGGCAAATCTGCTGCAAAAGATCTCTTCAAAGTGTCGAAAAGCGAACAGGTCACTTTGACTACTAAGGCACGCCTGATCTAAGCCATGGTATTTTCAATTGCCTCATATACATGCGAAAGCCGGCAATGAATAAGGAAGACCAAAGAAGAATTGACACCTTGAATTACAGTGTGGACGAAGAATATTGAATATACCATGGACTTCCAGAAGAATGGACAAATATGTCTTGGAAGAAGTACAGTCAGAATGCTCCTTAGAAGCAAGGATGACGAGACTTCGTCTCACGTATGTTGGACATGTTATCAGGAGGGACTAGTCCCTGGAGAAAGACATCATGCTTGGTAAAGTAGAGGGTTAGTGAAAAAGACGAAGACCCTCAATGAGATGAATTGACACAGTGGCTGCAACGATGGGCTCAAGCATAAAAATGATTGTAAGGATGGCACAGGACCAAGCACTGTTTCTGTTGTGCATTGGGTCGCTATGAGTCAGAATCAACTTGATGGCACCTAACAACAAGAACTATGTGCCTACTAGAAAACTTAAAATTACATATGTGACTCACATTATATTTCTGCTGAACAACTCTAATGTAAACCACTGGGTATAGTGCCATATCTATCTATCTGTATGTATATATATACGTAAGTATATATTTTTTATTTTAGAAGAACATGTACAAAAATATTAACAATGTCTATCTTTAGATGATGAAATTATAGGCAGTTTTCATTTCCTTTATATTTTCCTGATTTTTAATGCAGCGTATTCCTTTTTCAGAGAACGCATACATACACACACATTTCCATTCTACAAAAGAAAAGCTTACAATATTGTTGTGACCAGAAGCAGTAGAATCATTTTTCAAGGTTCTTCATCATATTTTAATTTTATGATAAAGATAAAACACTTTGTCAGTAATAGCCATTTACCTCTTTTATAGTATCCTACTGCTTCAGTGAACGGGTTGGTAATTCATAACTTCTGAGTGGCAAAATGTCCCTGGTATTTAGGAACTCTGGAGAGACCAGACCACCTGAGGTAGTGTGGCTAGGTGCTCAGAGGTTCTTCCTCTTCCCCCTGGAGAATCCGGGCCTTCTGACAGTGTCTCTGCTGGCTCTGAAATCATGAAGAAACAGGAATGAGGCTAAAGGGGAGAAGCTTGTGGAGGATTCCAAGCAGGAGATTCAGTGTCAGTACATGGGCAGACATAGGAACTGACCTTGCTTATCCTTTATGTCTTTGAAACATTTATCTCCTGGCATATAAAATAAGGATTATTAAAAATACTCAAAAAGACACACGTGTGTGTGTATAACTATAATTTATCATTCTTTATATGAAACCTGATGAAATTTTCGGGCTCATTTAACCAGTTGTCAAATGACCCGAAAACTAGCCTGGAGCTACAGACCAAGATATTTTAGGATAATAAGATACTAAGTGGGAGAGATTGATCAGTTACAAGCATTTGATACTCAACAGAGTCCACACCTCTCTCTCTACCCCCATTCCAGTAACTATTTCTGCCGGCTGTTGAATAATCCAGTTTAAATTCTCTTGACTGTTATCATAACTGTGGTAGCAATCTTTTAATATGGTGCTTGCTCATTTGACTGTTATTATAATCTCTAGTAAAATAAAATATCACGAAGTCATTCAAATTCATAGACTAAAGATGTATTTTAGCGATAAAATGTAAGATAAAATTTATTATCCTGATAAATTGATGAACATGGATAGTCACTCTGAATAATTCGAGCCAAAGGAACTTTGTCTCCCAATAGCTGGATATTTTGGGCCCGATTTATCCACATAATTGCCTCAGCTCTCCATTTCATTTTGCCTGTGTCAACACAACGAAGTCTCTGTACTTGATTTTGAAAGCTTCAGTATTTCATGTCACAGTAGCAAGAGAGACGCACATAGCAAATTCTGGATGAGGCTCTTGTGACAAATGACTTCTATGGTTTGCACATGTCTCTTCAGTGACAGCTGCTGGGAAGAAACATCACCTCCCAGCTGCACAACTTGATCCTTCTCTCCCTTGTGAATTAGGAGGAATTGAATATTTGTCTTTAAAGCAGCACTTCACACTCTCCTCGCTGAATATCACAATTGTGCCCGGACGAGAGGAAACAAAAAACCTCATCATTGGCAACTGATGGGAGAAAAAATAGTCTTCTCATTACATAGATAATAAGCAGGAAGCTCCCCCTGCAGCCTTTCTTCTTAATTCTCCTTATTGTATTTTATTAAATGATGCAGTCTGAAATTAAGGCTCTGGCAACCTTCGTGCATGGTCTGCATAAACAAGCAAACCAGAACACAGTTCAAAGAGCAAGTATAAGCCCCTCCCAAAAGCCATCTGCTTTCTTCTTGTTATGAAACTTCAATTCATCAGCAAAACTCTAAAGAAAATATTTATAGCAGAAGTAGAAGCCTGCAATCGAAAGCTGCTTACAGACAGCAGGGTTAGTGGAACATGGTTGAAAATTTGATTAGGTTATGCCACTACTAATCAATGTAGGTAGATCTAGCTGTTTAACCTTCCTCATTCACTCATTCAATTTTTTGTTCACTTGTTCATTCTTTTAACAAAATTTATTTAAGACCGTCAATGTTCCAGGAACTGTGGTGGGTGCCTCCGTTTCCACATCATTAAAATGAAGATAATAATTATACTAGCCCTTTCCGTCTCTCAAGGTTGCTGTAAGGATCAGATGAAATGCTTCTTCTGAAAGCACTGTTACAAACTACGAAATGAATAAAAACATCTGTGTTTGTTTTCCATCCAGGAGCTGCCAGAAGAAAGTGCAATATCTGTTTAGTCACCTATACAAAAGTAGTAAACATGATTATAATTTAAGGGAGATTTTGTTTTATGTATCCACTAGTACAAACTTTTTGCTAATTTTGTTTCTGGTATGTTTGGTATAAAATACCTTCCTATCTCTGTTCTAGGTCTCTGGGTGGGGTTTGCACTCAACTACTAATCAAAAGGTTAGTGGTTCAAACCCACCAAGTGGTACCACAGAAGAAAGGTTTGTCAATCTGCTTCCATAAAGATTACAGCCAAAAAAAAAACCCTATGGAGCTCCATTCTACTCTGTAACACATGGAGTTGCCATGAGTCAGAATCGACTCAATGGCAACAGATATCTCTGTTCTTACCCATGGTTCTTCTCACTGGAGGGAAACCAGTGATTCATACGCTATAGCTTTCTTCATGGCATTAGCCAATCACAGTGAATGAATATACAAATAAATATATCTAAACAATAATATTGACATTTAATCCAAGTTTGCTAAGCAAAATGTCACCTTGAACTTCCTGTTCCATTTCCCCTACAACTTATATCCCTCTTATTTCACCATAGCTCATAACCATGAACCAAAGTGAAATAAGACAGAATCTTGGAGATTTGGCATGAACAAGAAAAAAACTTCACTGTGTTCATCCACTGGCTTGGGATGGTGATACTTGTTTCCACAGTATATTCTAATCTAGCCTAATAAATTCAGGAACTGGACCAGTGAAAAGGGCTATAACAAAGAAACCTAAAATGTCTAATAGTGGCTTAGCAATTAGGCAGAGGAATCCAATATTAAAACCAAAAAACCAAACCCACTGCCATCCCGTTGATTCCGACTCATAATGACCCTATGGGACAGAGTAGAACTGCCCCATAGGGTTTCCAAGAAGCACCTGGTGGATTTGAACAGCTGACCCTTTGGTTAGCAGCCTTAGCTCTTAACCACTACACCACCGGCATTTCCAATACTGGAGGTTGGAAAATTGGTAATCCATGTTATAGAGTGGGAAAGCATTTGGTAAAGTTATTTCCAGTGGTAATTTGGGAGACAGTGCATTTCTGAGCCCATTAGTTCAGAGGGAGAACGTTGAAAGTGGGTATTGACTGTGTTTGACAAAAGATTACAAGAAAGAAATAACCTCAAGAAAACCTTAGCTGGTTTTCAAATAGAAATAAAACGGAATATAAATAATTCAGAAATTTAGAGGCTGGTAAATTGGAAAGTGATTACTTCTAGACCCCAACAATAAGACTTAGGCAAAAAAACATCACAGTGAAACATCCCTTTGAACGAAATGACTTAAGACAATAATCAAAATTGAGAGTATGAGCTTCCCACCTATTATCCAGATAGCTTCAATGTAGCCACCATTGAGTTGAGAGAGAAATGGAGGCGAGTTAAAATTTTGCAAAGAAACAAACCATGTTTAGAAGTATGTCTAGCAAAAAACAATTTAGATGGTTACTAGCACATGGAACATATTCGAAGCAAGTAGATCAGAATCCTACTATGTTTTTGAGGGAATTGTATTACCAAAGAAACCATGATCCTTGACTAAAAAGTCCTTGACATTTTGAGACTTACAACTCTTGGGCCCCCAGCCTTCCATGAGAAAATTGTGCAACCCAAGGAAGACATATTGTCCAACATCTACTTAAAGGTGACCAAAGAAAATAATGGGAAAAAAAGAGCATCTTAGAGGGCACAGTTCAGAGCCATGGAGTAAAACGGATAAAAGAACTTCTCTCAGGAATCAGAACCATGCCATAGCCATGTCTACAAACCACATTCCTAATCAAGGAATATTCATCACCCATAGAATAAGAGGGCTTCACCATGTCTGTCCAATGGGATTCATCGTTGCTGTGTCCCCAGTGTTTACCTTTCCAAATGGAAATATGTGTAATGACTGTTCTGCCTCTTTCCACCAATGTATATCTGGTGGAGGGGAGTGGTATACCCAGACTTACAATGGGATTATATCCCGATGGCTCCATCGTAAGTGGGTTCTGATGTAAGTCAAATACTTCGGGGTTTTTTTTGGTTTTTGTTTAGTTTTCATTATTATTGCCTTTTATTAACAATAACTTTATAAATCTGATCTTTATTTGTCTTTGGGGGTTGGAAACATTACATATAAACTTACTATATTTTATATTTTAATATTTTAACATTGTAGTTATTTTATATATATTTTAACATTGTATGTAGTACATATTACTAAAGATAAGATGTACCAAAAAAAAAAGATGGTCATTAAACTGTGGCTCATCGTAACTCAAATAGGCCGTAAGTTAGGGACTACCTGTACATATAATTTTCTTTTTAGTTCATAGTCACCTGATCAAGAAGAGCCTCATGCAGACCTGACAGAGTTTGATGTAGTGACTTGATTGGACATTGAACACTGGGCTGTCTTCCCTGAGGCTGGTTTCAGATATCCTATGTGTGTGAAGAATACAGTAGAGAAATTGGAAGTTTGGTGACTAGAAAGGCAGGCACTGGCAGACATTGTAAGTGCCTAACAAATAAATATTCATGTGTTTCCACCACACAGTACTATCCTTTACCTAGGACACTTTTAGGACAGAACAGAATTTAACTGTGTTCCCCCATTTTGTTGCTCACCATGTTTGCTAAGAAATGTTTACCTAGAAACTCACAACCAGTAGCCAGTCAAGACCATTGCCCTCTCTCCCATACTACCTTCACTGAGGCCCTTCCCTGCTCTACTCTCCCCTGCCCTCTACCCCGGAGTATGCTGCCCAAGCCCTGTTCCACAGTGAACTTCTATAATCCTAATTATCTGCCTCGAACAAGACTGCTTCTCCCTACAAACCTACCTGGCACAGAGGGTCCCTGGCATTTGCCCAAATGTGTCAACATTTGCCTCAACATTTTATCTTTGTAAGAGAACTCCCCCACAGTTGCTAATAATGTAGATTTTAATTTTTCCCTTCCTATTTTTTATTAATAGCTATGATTCTGCCTTCTTCAACTGTGATTTTTTTCCAAAACCTGTTTTATAAACCAGAAAACTGAAAGTGCAGCCCTTATTTCCTACCTCAAAAGATTACAAGCCCATTTTAACCAGCAAACACTTAGAAACACAGCTATTCCTTGTGTTTTTAACCTGAGTGAGAAGAACAGAGGAAGAGAGACAGTGTAACTTTCTAGCAGCGTAATCTTGATCCTAAAACGCTGGAGTCTAAGCATAGTGCAGCGGGTCAAGAGCATCAGGTACCATTACTCTCAAGGGTAGGCAAATGTAGAAATGACTTGTTACTGAAGAGACCTGTTTTCTGTATACAGAGCGTGACAATGGGAAGAAAATCTTCAGATTTTCAGCCATTTTTATGATTCATCTCTATTTTTATGGACATCCCAGCATAGTTCACCTTGTTAGCCATTATACAAATTTTAATTTTTGAGTTAATCCTGTGTTCATTCATAAGAATGAATATTAATATCTTCCTAATGCAATTTTTAATTAAATATAGCATCATCATTATCACATTCAGAAGATCTAAATAGAGTTTGAAAGAGAAGACAGACGCTATCACAATAAAAATCAGCAAATCCTGCTCCCATTCTTTTCGAAAGGCTGATCACCTGTGAAGTAATGAAAATAAATTGTGAGATAATGTTGGACAGATCTAATTAAGATAATGAGCTACGATTATGGACATGATTTTACAGGGTTAAAGATCTTAACAAAAGGCAGTATGTGGATATATTTTAAAAATCCTCTTTGGTCTACTTATATAAGCTATGCCTCTTAGCAAGGAAAATATTCATCAAAAGTAATGACCCTGAGTCTGCTGCAGTGCAGGATTTTAACTATTTTGCTACTGCTGATGTATTTGATACTTTGACAGGCTTTAAAATACATTTTGTATGTATTTGACTGAAATAGATTTTTTTTTTTAATCATGGTATTCAGGGGAAACAGAGACGTTAGGATCAACCTTCTCTCTGCCCCTTGAAAGCTGTATTATGGAGACACTTTGAATTGGCTAGTACAGCTCTGAATGGTGTTTCCAGAGAGAACTAACTAATAAGCCTGCCTTCAACAGCAGTGGCAAGACAACTAGGGAAAAGGAGTAATTGAGCATTGCAGGTACGCCTGGGTACCATCACTGCTCCCTCTCCAAAAAGGCAACTCAGAGGGAAAGAAAAATCCAGAACAAGAACCAGTTAATCCCTGGTCAACAATGGGTAAGCAGCAGAAATAAATATTTCCTGAGAAGTGCCAGAACTGCTACGGGAAACTTTTGGCAGGTCTAATGGCTGTGTTACTTGGAAAAGATTCCACACTGCAATTTGAAAACTCAAGTGCCTCCACTGGTACCCACTAACACCTACAGGTCTCTGATCCGTGCTGTTTGTGCCACAGTAGATCCCAGGCCCAGCATCAGACTTGAGTATGTGCTGTTCATGGTTGCTGTCATTTGCATGAAGTAACATCATACCACATGTCTGTTTTAGACCATGAGTGCACCTTATTACCACCATGAAGACTGTAGCTAAGGTGCTACACATGACCCATCTGCAGTGGCTTCTGGGCTACATGAACTCCCTGGCTCCCTGGACCCTTCAGTGATAGCCTGCGTGGCTGCAGTGAGTGGCTCTTCATTGAAATTTTGAGTCTAAAGACCTTTGAAAAATTGTTGGACAAGACAAAGGGATGGATGTCTGAAAGACAAAAATGATACATTTGACAACAAGCAAATTGTTAGTTTTCTGTTCCTTGGGCTTTTGTTGCATTTTCTTTGCATTCTTTTGTTATTTTCTCTATATATATCTCTCTTTTCTTCCTCCTCTCCATCCTCACCTCCGTCCTTCCATTGTCTGTGTGGTATATGGAAAGAATATTGCTAAAAGACTTGTGTTTCTAGGACTAGCACCAACTCTTACCAGCTGTGCACCTCTGAAGAAGTCACTTAACACTTCTGACCTGCCATTTCCTCAATTCTGAAATTAGGAAAGCGCTATCTTCTTATAGGTTGATGTGAAGGCTAAATAAGATCGTGAAATTTAAGCACATTGAAAATTATAAACTTCTAGTCTATATATAGGAGTCTCCGGGTGGTGCAATTGGTTAAGCGTTCAACTACTACAGAAAGGCTGGCAGTTCAAACCCATCAGAGGCGCTTGGAAAACAGGCCTGGCCATCTACTTCTGAAAGGTCACAGCCTTGAAAACTGTATGGAGCAGATCTACTCTGCAACACATGGGATCACCATGAGTTAGAATCGACTCAATGATTATTTGGTTAGTCTATAGATTCTCAAAACATAACACTGTAAATATCTTCCCACCATGTTAGAGAAATTTGCCTAGCAAGGCTACTATATAGAAAGCTTATAACTAGTGATTACTTGATATCTTGAGGAAGTAAAATTATTATTTTAAGATTTGTTGCAACCCTCAGGCCCCTGGTGAGAGATTTCAGGATCTGGGAAGAGGCTTGAACAAAGGCACTGCAACAAGAAGTCATGGGAACATCTTTTCTGAGGACCTATATCCATCCAACAACATTTAAATAATTTTATCCATTGTTTTCACTTTAACACCTGTTCTTATCCTCTTAACTTTCTTTCCTCTCTCTTTTCAGGATCCAAAATGATAGAGTAGAAAGGATATTCTTGGCTTTGTAGGCAGAGAGATCTGACTCCGCTACTTAGCAAGTTATTCAATTCTCTGAGTCCTGGGCTTTTTATCTAGAAAGTGGACTCACAGATATGGTCACACTTACCTTAAATTAAAAGCACTTGGGACATATATGTTATGTTCGTTTTTGTACTCCAGTGTTCAGGAATAACTAACAGTAGAGTGAGCAGGAACTTCTATGAACAAAATTTCAAGGTATTGTAATTGGGGTTCTCTTACCTCCCTATCTTGATTTTTTCTCTCCTGACAGTTGGCATCCCTTCACCTAACCCCCTAATTTGGGTGTATCACTTATCCTCAGTTTCTCAGTTGCCACCGTTCAGTAACTGCCAATCTCCATATCCCAAAACCAGTTCTTCCCATTTCCTCCAAACTGATATCAGCTCAGCTAATTATTGATTATTCCACTTAAGACAAGGCTGCGAAAGACTGGCAGTTGCATTAAACTTCAAAGGGATATTTTTATTTAAAATCCACATCCAGTGCAGTGCCTAGGAAAGCTGGTGGAAAGGAGAAATCTACTCATGCTCCTATGCTTCCTATGCAGGAGATGAAGTTCTTCCAATCTTCCAACCTGCCTGGGTGAATTTTCCTCTCTTCCTTTGAGGTCAATGCCAAGCCATGCCACCGTCTACTCACTCTCTGCTGTATCATCTATCAACCTAGATATCACCTAGGACCTCAAACACACCATGTCCAAAATCAAACTAAATGTCTTCTTTCTCAAAGATTTTCTTCCCTCTGTATTTTCTGTCCTGGTGAATTAAAACTCCAGCACCTCAAATCTGAAATCTTATCATTATCTTGACACCTTTCTCTACCACATCTCTATCCTGGTTCAAGTCCTGGTTTCTGGCAGCGGCCTCCAACTAATCTTCGTTCCTCTAGGTTTGCTTCCCCCTATCAACTCTCCACTGGATAGAGAGAGTGATATTTCTAAACAGCAAACAGAATCATTTTATACTCGTATTCAGAGTCCTTACATGCTTCCCCTGGCCCATAAGACAACATCCAAATCCTGGGCCTGTCATCTTCATCTTTTGAGTCCTCTGTGTTTTCTCCAGCTCCCTCATGAGTCTCTCCGAGTATCACATCATGTGTTGTATGTGCTGCTCTGATCTGTTAAACATCTCCAGGTCTTTAAACTTGCTCCCCGCTCAGAATGCATTTTCTCTCCTCCCTGCATGGCAAACACCTACCCATCCTTAGAGACTTCCCTCAAGAGAGACCTCTTTCTGCCCTCCTGATGTCTTCCCACACCTCCCTCTACCCTACTCCTCTCCCCATAGCTCACGTCCCTGTTTTGTACAAAGATCTTTTGCAGTGCTCAGTACAGTGTGTTTACCACGACGATTTGCTGACATATTTGGCTTCCCAACTAGTCACAGAGCCTTGGAAGACAGCACTTGGTCGTCTTTGTATCACCAATGACTGCTGTACCATCATAGGACATAGTTGTGCCTCTCACCTTTCTCCTCTCTTCTAATCATACATATTAAAGTTTCCTTCAATAAAGTTTGTGGGGGATTTAGTGGTGATAGAATAAAGACTATCTGAGTGTCTAAATTTTACTTTGCCCAGCACTAGCCAAGAAACAGTTGGAAGACAGTGTGAAGTAGCAGAACTACTACTTGTCTGAGTCTCTGAAGTAAAGATTTATAATCCTAAAGTCATTGGTACTTTTGTGAGTCTTGAGGTTGTTGTTTGGTTCTCTATTTTGCTTATAGGACTGCTCTTAATACCGTTTATATCAGCTCCTGAGTGCCTGGTTCCTTTTCTTCTTCCCTGTCCTTTTCCTCCAAATGGAGCTGATTTAATCATGTGTTGGCGTACTATGTTTCTATACATTACAGAGCTGTAAACCTTGAAAACTGGTTTCGATTAAAGTGAATACTATCCCGATGTATTGCCTCTGGGTATGTCAACATAGCATGACAGTAATACCTGTCATATTTTGACACTGCACACAGTGTTATCCCAAAGAATCTATAATTGGGGGTTTCTTACCACCACTTTGTACCTTATTTACATTCTTATGATGCTTGAGTCTTAAAGTCCTATATCAAGATTTTTTATTATTTTCATTATCATTTAAGGCACTTTTAATCTAAAAGTCATAATCTCTGTTACTTCTGATGACATCAGTTCAGACTTCCTCATTAAAAATCTTTATTTGGGAATATTCTGCAAGGAGTAATAGCAAGCAAAAAGTATACCTAGATTTATTCAATTTATATTGAAATACCAAACTAATAACATAAAAAGTTGATACAAAATATTTAGATTATTTTTTAAATACACAAAATTTGTAAATTCTTTTAAACCAGCTATAAATATAAATGTCATTCTGTTTTCCTCTGACACCCTCCCCCTTGTTATTTACGTGTATTCACCACCACATAAAACAGAAGGTATTTTCTCAGACAGCAGAGCACAGTGTACAAGATCAGTTTCACTCAAGATTTTGCCCACTTAATTATATTAAATTTCTGGGTGAGGGGAGGGGTATACTTTCACAAGTGTGAGTGATTTGTTTGTCTCAGGCTTTTGTTATTATTGCTATTGTTATTGTTACTTATTCCCTCTTGTATCTGATAGTTGAATTTTATTAAAATTACTCTTGAAGCCTGAAAAAATTTTCTTCATTCTGGATATACTATTGTATATTGTACACTATTGTATTTTATATATTGTATTGCTAACTATTGTATATTGTATACTAGTGTATATTGTATGGAGCCCTTTATATTGTATTGATAACTTTTATTAAAAGTTCTTTTAAAATATTTGAATGGAAAGGGTAAATTTTAGTCAAATCAATTGGATAGTCTTTTTCTTAGATCTCACTTGAAAAATATTAGCTATAGCAGTTCAAACAGACATTTTTGTTCTGTGGGATTAGTAATAACCTAAGCCAAACTGCTTCTAACTTTATAGCAGCTGTTACTGAAAATATTCATTTTCCTGAAAACGTTGTCTGTAATAACACTGCAAAACACTGTTTAATGGGAAATGCATAAGTAGTTAAAAACTATGCTTCCTTTACAGCTAATAGCGAATGTACAGACCTGGACCCTTAAAGAGAAAAGGAAGAGAACGGCTGATTCGTTCGTGCTCAAAAGTACCTGAATCAACTAACACTGGATGAATATTGGAACCAGAGACTCCCAGAGGCCTTCAAACATTTTCATGTGAAAATGGAAATTGATCGCTGATACTTCAGCTCTACAAGCTGCGAAGGATGGATTTTGCATTTTATTTTTTGTAGGAAATATTTTTAAAGAGGTAATACTTCCTTACAGAATAGAGTATTTTTCATACAGATAAAGGCATCGTTTCAGACAGGGAAGGGGCAACATTTCAAGAAGGCTCAACAGCGGTGTATAACCAGGTTCTGTTCTCTGCTAAGGTAGGCTCCTTAGCACAAGGTTTTATATCATTTTTCAGATTGGAGCTGCACCAGAGTACATATTATACATGAAAAAGAATACAGAATTACTGTAGTTAAAACCCCATGGCAATAAATATCATTTCAAGTAAGGTCTCAGTAGAACAAAGCTAGTTCTGTGTGCCAACTATTTGTAGATCTGACTTAACAAATGCTCTCAAACAAAAAAATCCCTGCTCAACAAATGGTGTCTCTGGTCCCTGGACATGTAAAAGACCTTCTCTATTTGACCATATCTACTTGTCTGAACTATTCAATTTAGAACTCAATTTTACTTTCTTGAACTGACTCTTACGTACTACAGTAGTCCCAGAGACAAAAAAAAAAAAAAAAAAAAGGATACAGCGTTGGGTAAACACCAATCAACTGTGCTTGGCATAGATAAGAAACGATTTTCCATATGTATCTGGGGGTATCCTTTACACCCCTCCCCAGTACATAGAGTTCTACTATTTTAGCTCTGTCCATGATCAGTGTAATCCCAGAGCACAGCAAAGCCAGCAGGTAATTCTGACCTGGTTGTGTCAACCGCCTTCACCCATGACTCATCTCTTTTCTCCCAAACAGACATATGAAGTTAGTTAGTCTTGAGGTTCCTTTCTCTCCCAAGGCTGCTTTGGAAAAACAGCTAATGAACTTCTGCTTTTGGTAATGGCAGAGTAGGTCATTACTACCTATCTTCCCACTGAAGACAAATAGAAAAAAGCTAGATGACATACTTCTAAAAAAGTTTCTTAAAAGCATCAAAGATCTAACAGGAGAGTGAGGAATAACTAGGACAAGATCCAAAAGGGGAGAGAACCTAGATATGGTGGCCTACTTCTGCCTGTGAGTATTTGTCTTTATGGAAGAGGCAGCTGAGAGGCTAAGCTACACACAATTGGCATCCATGAGCAAACAGAGGGACATAAGTAAGAGTCCAAGCCCCACCAAGGGCAGGGAACTTGTTAAACCACCTTCTGCTTTAGGCTTGGACCTCAAAAGTCTCTACCCTTGGAATAAGGAGAAACCAGAAGAAAAAAAGCCATCATTGTTCACAGACAACATAACTGAGAATGCAGAAAATTCAGAAGATTCTAAAAATAAGTTATTAGAATTAATAAGTGAATTTAGCAAGGTCACTGGGTACAAGGCCAAAATCAGTTGTGTTTCTATATACCAGCGTCAAACAACTAAAAAATGGAGTTTTTAAAGCACTGTCAACTACAAGAGCATCTACAGTAGCATCAACAAATCAAATGCCTAGAAGTAAATCTAATAAAATATGTACAAGACTTTACATAGAAAATGATAAACTACCTAGAAATAAATCTAAGAAAATATGTACAAGACTTCTACACATTATTGCATGAAATTAAAGACCTGGATAAGTAAAAGTATATGCCATGTCAATTATCCCCAAATTAAATTGTTAATTCAATTCCAGCTGTGTGTGTATGTGTGTGTAAATTGACCACCTGACACTCAAGTTTTTATAAGATACACAGACTAAGAATAGCCTAGAAAAACATACAAAAGACACCATTTGAGGATTTAGTCTATCAATTATCAGGGGTTCGAAATTGACTCGATGGCAACGGGTTTGGTTTTTGGTATTATAAAGTTACAGGAATTAAGCCAGTGTGGTACTGATGCAATGATAGACAAATAGATCAACAGAGGGGAAGAGAGCCCCAAACAGGCCCATGCATACAAAGTCACTTGATTTATGATGAAAGTGCTCTGTAGAGTAGTGGGAAAAGGGTCATAGTTTCAAAAAACGGTGCAGGTGGATTGCAGATCTAAATGTGAAAGGTGAAGCAATCAAGTACCCCAAAGACAGCATGAGAAAACAACTTTGTGACCTTGGGATAGACAAAGATTTATTGAACAACACAAAAAACACCAGCCATAAAGACAGAATTGATATACTAGACTTCAATAAAATTAAGAATTTCTGTTTATCAAAAGATGTCATTAATAGAGTGAAAATTAAAGCCCTATGGTAAGAGAACAGACAAAGACAAAGGAGCAGTATCCAGAATGTATAAAGAATGCCTACAAATCAATAGCAATATGCCAGACAAGTGGGCAATAGACTCAAACAGACACTTCACAAAAAAGAACATGCAAATGACCAACAAACACATAAAAAGACGCTCAATCTTTTTAAAAATCAGGGAAACGCAAGTTAAAAACCACAGCGGAATACCACTATACAGCCACCAGAATGGATAAAGTTAAAAGTACTGACCATACCTAGGGTTTGTAAAGATTAGAGTAACTATAACTTTCATACACTGTCTATGGGAAAGTAATTTGGCACAAGCATTTTCGAACTCTGGCATTATCTATTAAAGTCGTATGTATGCATGTGACTCAGGAATACCAATCTTAAGTTATGTGCAACAGAAATGTGCACATATGTACACCAAAAGACTTGTACAGTATATTTAAAGCAGCACTATTCTTAATTGTCAGAAGTAGGAAATAGTCCAAATGTCCATCAACAATAGAGGGATAAATAAGTTGTGGTATATTCATACAGTGGAATACACTGATCCTTTGCTCAATGGCTTTAATTCATTCCTGAAAACACTGCCACTAAATCAAAAACATCAAAAAAAAATTTTTATTAATTTTAATGGAAAAAAAATTAATGCATTTGTTTCCAATCATAAATACCCAAATACTATTCACAGATAGAAAACATATCAATTGGGTAATGAAAACTGTTTGTATAAGGAATATTTTTCAAGTAATTTACATGTAAAATGTAATATAATAAAGTTTTATTATAGTCATTCATTTTTCTTCTTTCTGTACCATTTTCTACAACAACTTTTCAACCTTTTGAGGGTTCATGGTTTCTTGCACTCAAACCGTAGTTATAACTATAGAATGGCACAGAAAAACAAATTAGAGAGCAAAATAAACGCTAAACATAAGATTCCTCTGAAAGAAGTGAAAATACAACGTTCATGCAACAGACTGAAGAGTCATAGAAGACACCACTTCTCCATCCTTGTCTCTTGGAATGTAAATGCAAACCAACACATTTTGGGTTCATCTAGATATGGTATATAATTCTATATAATATCCTTTCACTGGGAACTCTTGTGTCAAGAATATTCGCGAGTGTGTCTGCATGAAATTATAATGTTAAAATATCACTTCCTACAACATATTGATTTAATACGTTTGGGGGTGAAAAAGTCATTATACTAAATAAAAAGGAATCATTCCTAAAAACTGATATAAATTTTGTAGAGTCTTTATGGTGAAAAGTTGTTAACTGAATAGTCATTAAGTAAGGTAACCTGTACTATAACCAAAACCAAACTTGTTGCCATTGACTCATAGTGACCCTATAGAACAGAGAAGAATTGCCCCATAGGGTTTCCAAGGAGTGGCTGGTGGATTAGAACTGCTGACCTTTTGGTTAGCAGCTGAGCTCTTTAACCACTGTGCCACCAGAGCTCCACCCTATACTACAAGCAATGAAAATGCACAAATTACTGCTACATACAAACATATGGATGAATCTCAAAAGCATATTGTTGAGTCAAAGCCAAATACAAAAGAATGTGTACTGCATTCTTCTGTTTATATAAAATTAAAAAACATGTAAAACTAATCAATGGTGATAGAAGTCAGAATAATGATTACCTTTGGGGAGAAGAGATCCTGATTGGAAAGAGCATGAGTATAGCTTCTGGGGTATGGATAATGTTTCATTTTTTTACCTGAATAGTGGTAACAACTTAGGGCTCATACCCATAATAGATTAAAAGAATTTACAAATCAAAAAGAAAAAAAGGGAGCGTTCCGGCAAAATGGCACTCTAGGCAAAAGCACCACGCCATCCCTCCACAGCAAAGACCCGAAAAACTAAGCCAAACAGAGAATACAACAATCCTGAAACCCTAAAACATCAAATGAAGAGATAAAGAACTCAGCCAAGCACCAAATGGAGTGAGAAAACTGACAGAGAATGGACAGCAAGGAGAGATTCATGCAGAGGTCCTCTACTAGCTAACGCAGTGCAGATCCACCATCTTGGACTCCTATCGGAGACCAGCAAATAGGGGGTAAGAGAAAGCAGCCTCACAGAGCTTCCAGTGGGAGACAAAACAACTGGTAATCTGCGATATACGATATACGCTTTCCCACTGCCCACACTTCTTCACCCCGATTTGGCCTCCTCTGCTTCCCGCAGCCACAAATTCTTGACCGGGAAACACCGGCTGCTTGCATTCCACACACCCGAACGGGCGGCCCTCTGAGTGCCATTTGTTGGCCACTGGTGTTGTATTTTTTCTGCTTCTTTTGATTTCTTCCTTGCCTCTTGCCACCTCCCCCTCCTTTCGCTAGAGTACCTGGCTCCGTGTGCCGTCTTTGCTTCTTCCTGAGGGGCTGCAGAGCTCCGGTAATTTGTGATATATGCTTTCCCACTACCTACCCTTCTTCACCCACTCTCGGCCCCCTCTGCTTCCCATGGACACAGTCTCTTGTCTAGATACACCAGCCTGCACTAGCTGGCTCTCTGAGTGCCATTTGTTGGCTGCTGGTGTTGCTTTTTATTTTTCTGCTTCTTTTGATTTCTTACTTGCCTCTTGCCACCTCCCCCTCCTTTCGCTCGAGTACCTGGATCCGTGCACCATCTTTGCTTCTTCCTGAGGGGCTGCAGAGCTCCTGTCGAGGGTGGAGCTGCTTTCCGGTCTGGGCTACCGCGCTGGTGGGATCCCAGGACTTTTGTTCATTTGTCTGTTTTGAATTGTTTGTTTGTTTTCTTTTCCTTTTCTTGAGTTGGGAGCCCTTTCTGGCCAGGTGGAGCTGCATGGCAAGGAGACTCCCCTTCGGCTTCCACAGACGTGCAGAGGGATCCCTGAGGGAATTTCCTTGTACATTGGTGGGTTATTTTCCTGTTTTTTAGGGGGCATTTCTTGTTCTTTTTTTTTTAATTTGTTTTGTTTTCTTTTCCTTCTTTTTCCCTTTTGGTCTTTCTTCATTGCTCAGTTTCTTATCTCTCTATATCTTCCTTCTCTTTCTGTTCCCTGAATACCTGGCGTTGTATACCTCTACGCCTTCTAGCCAGGCTGTACTGCAACACCTGAGAGAGATTTCTCCAGACCTCATAGCTGCACCAGTGGGATCCCTGGGAACTTTGAGGTTCTTTAACCTTTCTGATTTTTATTTATTCATTCTTTTCTCTTCTTCCTCTTCCCTTTCTGTTTTTCTCCATTTCATAGTCTCTCATCTCTCCACACCAATGGCAAGCTCCCCCAGCATTTTTTTAAATTTGTTTGTATGCTTTTGGCTCCTTTTCCACTCACATCTCTCTGATATCCATCTTAGCTCCACACATAACAATCTCCCCGCTGCATCCTGCCAACCTGCACCGTGCACTTGACATCACACCACCAAGCAGCACAGGCATGGCCTACTGGAACCTGCCCTGCACTGATTACCTACCTGCCCTGGTGGCTGTAGTAAGGGCCACAAACAACGCATCCCAGTAACTCCTCTTCAGCTAGACCTGCCCTCCCAAACCATATCTGAGTGACTGACCCTACCAGTTGGAGAAGGAGGCAAAAAACATTGTGAGCACAAATGAGCAAACAACAAAGAACACACAGTCCGCCTGCTCAGACATAGTCAAATTTAAAAAAAAGAAAAGTGGGGGGATGAAACAAACAAATCTACAATAAATAAATGAGAAAAATAACTACTGAATGCCCTCAAAACAGCAGACCATAACAAAACATTTACAAAAACAGGACAGGATGGTTCCAGTAGGCATCCAAAATAAAACAACAGATGACTCTGCTGTGGAAGAAAATGCACTAGAACTACCTGATAGGGAATTCAAATCTCTAATACTCAGAATTCTCCAAGAGTTGAGGCAAAAAGCTGACAAACATGAGGAAAAAATAGACAAATTCATGGGAAATACAGACAAAAAATTGGAAGAATTCAGGAAAATAATGCAGGAACAAAATGCCAAAATAAATTCACAACTAGAAATTATACAAAGACAACAATTAGAAATCCAAAAGATAAACAACAAGATTTCAGAAATGGGCGATGTCATAGAAGGGCTGAGAACCAGATTCGAAACGGTGGAAGACAGGATCAGTGGAATTGAAGACAAACACTTGGATACAACTCTGTTTCAGGAAAACTCAGAAAAAAGAACAAAGAAAAATGAAGAGCCCCTGAGAGTTATGTGGGATACAATCAAAAGCAAAAATTTTTGAGTGATTGGAATTCCAGAACAGGGGGAGAAAACACAGAGAGGATCATTGAAGAACTGCTGACAGAAATCTTCCCCAACATCATGAAAGATGAAAAGTAGGCCATCCAAGAAGCTCAACAAACCCTGTATAGGAGAGACCCCAAAAGAAAATCACCAAGGCATACCATAATCACACTTGCCAAAACCAAAGACAAACAAAGAATCCTGAGAACAGCTCATGAAAAACAAGAAGTCACATACAGAGGAGAAACAATAAGACTAAGCCCAGATTATTCGGCAGAAACCATGCAGGCAAGAAGGCAATGGGATGACATATATAAAGCCTTGAAAGAAAAAATTGCCAGCCAAGTATAATATATCCTGCAAAACGCTCGTTCAGATTTGATGGTGAAATTAGGTCATTTTCAGATAAACGGAAATTAAGGGAATAACCAAATTTACAAGAACTATTAAAGGGAGTTCTTCAATCTGAGGGCAAACAACTTCAGCTTACAGGCAGAATCTAGGATGCAGGGTCATACCAGACAGATACCAATCTAGGAAACGACCTCTCGAGGACTATCCAAAACCAAAAGAAATACAACAGGGAATCAGAACAGTTAATCAGTAAATGACAACAACATCAAAACAATAAAAGAGGGAATAAACGGCATAGGTATAGAATCTTCTAATGGAGAGGAAGGGAAGGCGATAACCAAGTAATGGTAAACTGCTTCAAAGTTAGAAAGATAAGGGTAAAATTCATGGTAACCACAAAGAAAGTTAACAAACATACTCATTTAAAAAAAAAGGAGGAAAAACATAAAGTCTTAGCAAAAACAAAGCCTACAAAAACAAAAGAAAGGAAAACAAAATCCACAAACAATAGTAACTAAGCACAAGAGAGTGAGAAGAACAAAGAAAACTTCAGCACCACAAAAAAAAGCACTTCAAAATGACAGCAACAAACTCACATCTATCAATAATTACACTGAATGTAAATGGACTCAGTGTACCAATAAAGAGACATAGAGTGACAGAATGGATAAGAAAACAGGATCCTTCAATATGCTGTCTACGAGAGACACACCTTAGAAACAAAGATGTGAATTTATTAAAAGTCAAAGGTTGGAAAAAATATATCAAGCTAACAACTACCAAAAAAGAGCAATAGTGGCAAGTCTAATCGCAGATAAAATAGACTTTAAAACAAAATCTACCATAAAAGACAAAGAAGGACCCTCTATAATGATTAAGGGGACGACCCATCATGAAGACATAACCATAATAAACATCTACGCACCCAATGACAGGGCTCCAAGATACATAAACTCTAACAACACTGAAAAGAGAAATTGACAGTTCCACAATGATAGTAGGAGACTTCAACACACCACTCTCAGTAAAGGACAGAACAACTAAGAAGAAACTCAGCAAAGATACAGAAGACCTAAAGGGCACAATCAGCCAACTTAACTTCATAGACATATATAGAACACTCCATCCAACAGCTGCAAAGTACACATTCTATTCCAACGCACATGGAACGTTCTCCAGAATAGACCACATCTTAGGCTGCAGAGCAATCCTCAACAAGATCCAAAACGTTGAGATAATTCAAAGTATCTTCTCTGACCACAATGCCATCAAGGTAGAATTAACAATTGAAAGAGCAAGGGAAAAAAATCAACTACATGGAAACTGAATAATACCCTGCTTACAAATCACTGTGTAATAGAAGAAATCAGAGAAGGAATCCAAAAACTCCTAGAATCAAATGAGAATGAAAACACATCATACCAAAACCTTTGGGACACAGCAAAGGCAGTCCTCAGAGGACAATTTATAGCAATAGATGCACATATCAAAAAAGAAGAAAGACAAAATCAAAACATTAACTACAGAACTCAAACAAATAGAAAGAGAACAGCAAAAAAAAAAAAAAGCCCACAATCACCAGAAGAAAGGAAATAGTAAAGAACAGAGCAGAAATCAACGAACTAGAGAACAGAAAAACAATACAAAGAATCAACAAAACCAAAAGTTGGTTCTTTGAAAGAATCAACAAAATCAACAAACCACTGGCCAGACTGACAAAAGAAAAACAGGAGAGGACACAAATAACCCAAATAAGAAATGAAATGGGGGACCCATCTGAAATAAAAAGGATGATAACAGAATATTGTGAAAAGCTATACTCCAACAAATTTGAAAACCTAGAGGAAATGGATAAATTTCTAGAAACACATGGCCTATGCAAACCACAACAAAGTGATGTTGAAAATCTAAACAGACCCACAACAAGAGAAGAGAATGAAAAGGTAATAAAAAAAACTCCCAACCAAAAAAGGCCCTGGACCAGATGGCTTCACTGGAGAATTCTACAAAACATTTACAGAAGAGCTTGTACCAGTACTACTCAAGCTATTTCACAGCATAGAAGAGGAAGCAACACTTCCAAATCCATTCTATGAAGCCAGCATAACGCTGATACCAAAACCACGCAAAGACGTCACAAAAAAAGAAAATTACAGACCAATGTCTCTCATGAATATAGATGCAAAAATTCTTCACAAAATTCTAGCCAATAGAATTCAGCACCATAACAAAAAAATAATACACCACGACCAAGTAGGATTCATACCAGGTATGCAAGGATGGTTCAACATTAGAAAATCAATCAACGTAATCCACCACATAAATAAAAGGAAAGAAAAGAATCACATGATCATCTCAATTGATGCAGAAAAGGCATTTGACAAAGTCCAACACCCATTCCTGATAAAAACTCTCAATAAAATAGGTAAAGAGGGGAAATTTCTCAACATAATAAAGGACATCTATGCAAAACCAATTGCCAACATCATTCTTAATGGAGAGTGGCTGAAAACATTCCCCTTGAAAACAGGAACAAGACAAGAGTGCCCTTTATCACCACTCCTATTTAATATTGTGCTGGAAGTTCTAGGTAGAGCAATAAGGCAAGAAAAAGAAATAAAGGGCATCCAAATTGGTAATGAAGAAGTTAAATTGTCCCTGTTTGCTGATGATATGATACTATACATAGAAAACCCTAAAGACTCCATGGGAAATCTACTGGAACTAATAGAAAGATTCAACAGAGTAGCAGGATACAAGATAAACATTCAAAAATCGGTTGGATTCCTACACACCAATAAGGAGAACCATGAAACGGAAATCAGGAAAACAATACCATTTATAATAGCCCCTAAAAAGATAAAATACTTAGGAATAAATCTAACCAGGGATGTAAAAGACCTATACAAAGAAAACTACAAAACACCACTGCAAGAAACCCAAAGGGATCTACAGAAATGGAAAAACATACCATGCTCATGAATAGGCAGACTCAACATTGTGAAAATGACAATTCTACCCAAAGCAATTTACAAATACAACGCAATCCCGATCCAAATACCAACAACATTCTTCAAAGAGATGGAAAAACTAATCATTAACTTTATATGGAAAGGGAAGAAGCCCCAAATAAGTAAAGCACGACTGAAGAAGAAGAATAAAGTTGGAGGACTCACACTACCTGACCTCAGAACATACTATACAGCTACGGTAGTCATAACAGCCTGGTACTGGAACAACGACAGATACATTGACCAATGCAATAGAAATGAGAACCCAGATGTAAATCCATCCACCTACAGTCACCTGATCTTCAACAAGCACCCAAAGTCCATCAAATGGGGAAAAGACAGTCTTTTTAACAAATGGTGCTGGCAAAACTGGATATCCATCTGCAAAAAAACGAAACAGGACCCGTACCTCACACCATATACAAAAACTGATTCAAAATGGATCAAAGACCTAAATATAAAGCCAAACTATAAAGTTCATAGAAGAAAAAATAGGACCAACACTACAGGCCCTAATACACAGCATTAACAGGATACAAACCATAACCATCAATACACAAACCCCAACAGATAAGCTAGATAACTGGGATCTTCTAAAAATCAAACAGCTATGCTCTTCAAAAGACTTCACCAAAAGAGTAAAAAGAGAACCTACAGACTGGGAAAAAGTTTTTGGACAGTACAAGTCAGACAAAGGTCTAATCTCCATAATCTACAAGAAAATCCAACACCTCTACAACAAAAAGACAAATAATCCTATTAAAAAATGGGCAAAGGAAACGAACAGACACTTCACCAAAGAAGACATTCAAATGGCCAACGGACACATGAGGAAATGCTCCCGATCACCAGCCGTTAGAGAAATGCAAATTAAAACCACAATGAGATACCATCTCACCCAGGCATTATTGGCACGAATCAAAAACACTGGAAATAACAAATGTTGAAGGGGCTGTGGGGAGATCGGAACACTTATGCACTGCTGGTGGGAATGCAAAATGATGCAACCATTTTGGAAAATGATATGGCGCTTCTTCAGAAAGCTAGAAATAGACATACCATTCCATCCAGCAATCCCACTCCTAGGAATATATCCTACAGAAATAAGAGTTGTCACTCAAATAAACATATGCACACCTATGTTCATGGTAGCATTGTTCACAATAGCAAAACGATGGAAACAACCTAGATGCCCATCAACAGATGAATGGATAAATAACTAGGGTACATACACACAATGGAGTACTATGCACCGAGAAAGAACAATGATGAATCTGTGAAGCATCTCGTAACATGGATGAAACTGGAGGACATTATGCTGAGTGAAATAAGTCAATCACAAAAGGACAAATATTGTATGAGACCTCTATTGTAAAAACCCATGAAAAAGTTCACACACAAAATGTAACAATCTTTGTTGGTTACCAGAGATGGGAGGGGTGGGGGGGAAATACTAAATAGGCAATAAATAAGTGGTATCTTTGGTGAAGGGTGAGACAGTACACAATACTGGGGAAACCAGTACAACTTGTACAAGGAAAGGTCATGGAAGCTCCATAGATACATCCAAACTCCCTGAGGGACTGAATTGCTGGGCAGACAGCTGTGGGGACCATGGTCTCAGGGAACATCTAGCTCAATTGGCATAACACAGTTTATAAAGACAATGTTCTACATTCTACCTTGGTGAGTAGCGTCTGAGGTATTAAAAGCCTGTGAGCAGCCATCTAAGATACTCTACTGGTCTCACTCCTTCGGGAGCAAGGGAGAATGAACAGAACAGGATACAAGGAAAAGATTAGTCCAAAGGACTAATGGACCACAGCTACCAAGGCCCCCACCAGACTGAATCCAGTATAGCTAGATGGTGCCTGGCTACTACCAGTGACTGCTCTGACCTGGATCACAACAGAGAGTTCTGGACAGAGCTGGAGAAGGATGTAGAACAAAATTCTAACACACACAAGAAAGACCAGATTTACTGGCCTGACAGACTGGAGAAACCCCAAGAGTATGGCTCCCAGACACCCTTTTAGCTCAGTGGTGAAGTCACTTTCGAGGTTCACCGTTCAGCCGGCGGTTGGACAGCCCCATAAAACAAATGGGGACTAATAAGGCACAGCAGTCCAGGGACAAGGACTAGAAGGCAGGAGGGGACAGGAAAGTTGGTGACAGGGAACCCAAGGTTGAGTAAGGACAGTGTTGACATGTAGTGGGGTTGTTAACCATTGTCATACGGCAACATGTGTACTAACTGTTTAATAAGAAACTATTTTCTTCTGTAAGCCTTCATCTAAGGTGAGAATAGCAGCACAACTGGAAGAGCGTAGTTGATGTCACTGAACTGTGCATGTAGAAATTTTTGAAATGCTGTATCTTTGGCTATGTATATTTTCACCAAAAAAAAAGAAAAGGTCAAGAAGGGAGAGGGTTGACATGCTGTGGGGTTGTTAGCCAATGTCATAAAACAATAAGTGTACTACTGTTTCATGAGAAACTATTTGTTCTGTAAACCTTCACCTGAAGTATAATTAAAAAAAAAAAAAGATAAAATAGAGCACTGAGGTGGAGACTGGGAATGGTGGAGTCAAAATGGCTGGGGAGGAGCAAGCTGATAGCGCTGGTCATTCCTGCACTCATGGGAATGTTAAGATTCTTCATCCACACAGTGTGAGTATTAAATGTCGGGGGAGGGGTGTTGGATTTCCATAAAAGTATGCTTGCTCATTCATCAGGCGGTCATGCACAGAAACTAAGAGTTACCCAAGAGGAGGAAAGCTGGGATGCAGAAGGCAGGGGTGAGGATTTCACTTGCTGCCACAGACCCCAGTCAGGATGAAAGGCAAGCCGGGATTAATGACAAAGAAAATGAAAATCAGAACTCCCTCTGCCTTGGGCTGTATTCACAAAAGGGGAGCTCAAACCCAGGCCAGTGTGCTACCAGTTCTACAAGTTCTAAATTTGTTTAGGGGGTGTGCTTTTTGTCTGAATCTTGCTATTTAGACACAGGTTAACACAAGAGTGGGAGCTGAATAAGTGTAAGAATAAACAATTTATTTAGTTTTAAGTTTAAGCCTGCACTGATCCAAGCAATTTGCATGCAGAGCAACCTGCTTCAGGAAGGTAGCTGCAGAGCTGTTGGAATTTTGAGCTTTGGTTACAGTATTATGTTTAAAAGAAAAGGGTTAACAAATTGTCATTCACTGAAAACCATGTTGCTCATTCACCTGCTTAATTAAAAAAAAAAAAAATGATACAAACAATAAATTAGAGAGACCAAATCAAACAATAAGAGTTCCAGCTGGCCCTTGGTACATTATCAAGTGGAAAATGCAGCCATTTTAAAAAACTGGGTTCACCAAGCCCTGGGAAAGCTTAAAGGTCTCTAAATCCGTCATTAGCATATCCAGCCACCAGATGTCACTATTGTTTTAAGCAAATGTGCTATATCTGGCTGTAGGCAAATTTACATAATTTTCGATCTAAAAGAGACCTTGGAGGGCACCTCCTCTGGATAGTTGATGAAACTGAGACTTCGTAGTTTCCTCTCTGGACACATCAGCTATTTTCAGAGAAATTAGGACTTGGTCTAAGATCTTCATACTCTGTTTCTAATGCTTTCCCTGTTCCATTTATTATTATTATTATTATTATTATTATTATTATTATTATTTTAACTAAACCAGACCAATGATGCTCTTTAGGCCAGTAAGATGCAACCAGAAAGAATAATTTTATCAAAGCAGCTGCCTGTGTCGTAGGGCTCAGAGCAGGTAATAGTGTTTGCTCACCTTTTCTGTTTTTAAAAAGCTGCACTCTGGGGTATTGCCAAATGAAACAGATCTTCACAAAGGAAAAGGAGAGAACGAAGAACTTGCCAATCAACGTCCAACTAAAACATATTCTTTTTAGGCAGATGACATTTAAACAGTAGTCCCTAGAAGGCAGGTCACATTTCTGAAATTTACAAATGATTTTTCATCATACTGGTGTATCTAGGATCACTTTATTCATTGGTTTCTCTATTTGTTGATTAGTATAAAGAAGAAGGCTAAATGTTAATACCCTTTGTTGCTAATCCTTTGGCTTCCCTCTGTAGAATAATAAGTAGTCTTCCATTTACATAAATTCATTTCCTCTCCAACAAAATTTATTCTACATCTTCATCTCCACTCAGATATTCCTACAAGCAACTCTTTAATTCCTGTCTCCTCCTCTGATTCTCAGAACTTCTGCTGTCTTCACAGGGAGAAAACATCTATAAGATTTCGATTTCCTAAAGATACTGCAGATATCTTGGAAGTTCTTCATTACAGAGAAACTCACAGTATTGTTTTCCTTACTATAACTGAAATCTCAAAAGAAGAAACAACACATTCTGGACGGTGCCCAGTTATCTACTACTGAATATGTTGATCGAAGATTCTATAGAAGAATCCTGATCAAAAGGGGGAAAAAAATGCAGGTCCGAATTTCAAATTATCATGGAATCAAGACTTTCTGGAACCATTGAGACTGGATGAACCCCTGAAGCTATTGCCCTTAGATGATCTTTAAACCTTAAACCAAAAATATCCCCTGAAGTCTTCTTTAACCCAAACAATAGGTTAACTTAATTAGTAAAGAATGTCTGCCTTGAACAATGTGCTCTTTTGAAGAACTATCTGTATGGGATCAAATTGACATCAACAGCTAGAAGGTTTAGATAGGAAGCTTAGGGGACAGTGATTTTATGTCTATGGGGCAAGAACAATTCAGAATTGGAAAGTGAGAATCGTTGCACAACTTGAAGAATGTAACCTGTGTCACTGAATCGTACACGTAGAAATTGTTGAATTGGTGTATGTTTTGTTGTGTATAATTTCAACAACAACAGCAAATAGAAAAGAAAAGAAACAATACATGACAAGGGCAAGGGTCAAAGAAAGACAAAAATCAACGGAGAAAGCAAAGAAGTATGTGCTATCGAGATTTGAAAGAAGAAAATTCCAGAAAGGAATTTCTTCCTGGCTCATTCTGATTAAATCACATGATTCTGGCATTGTATTTTTTCTAGGTCCATGATTTTGTTTGTTTGTTTTTTCATTTGGCAACTGAATTATGCTCATTATTCGAATGAAATGACAAGTAATTGTGTGAGCTGAGATGAACAAAAATTCATAGTTGATTTATTTAAGTCCTAGGAATAATAGTCAAAGAGCTTGACTAAAATTTGCTGCTAAAAACAAAACATTAAAGGCAATTTAAATATATTCAGTGCATTCATTCCAGTTTCATGCACGTTGAGTAGCTTCTTATCTCCAAGGTGCCATCAACAGACCTCTCAGACATTCAAAATGCCAGCCTTATATCATTTGCACATTTCTGGTCAATGAGTTGAGTAATGTAGAACTTATGAAAATATGTAGTGCCGTTCTCTTTCAAATGAGCCTCATATTACATCATTAACATAACTATATTGATCTAATTTCAGCATTTTCAGTAAAGTGGAGTTTGGAAATATAAAATTGACAAATGGGAGCCATATGAGGAGAGGGGGTTTACACAAAATGTCATAAATTATAAAGCTTCAATAAGTAATATCCTTGACAATTGCTATGATGTAAGAACATTAAGTAGCATACATTTCATTTAAAAAAAAAGAGAGAAAATCTTACACATTTTAACCATTTTATTTCAGCAGACTAAATCTGTTGGTAGTAGATCATTTGATCTCCTTTTTAGAGCAGTATACTAGTTTGAATTCACCTAATTATCTAAGTTATTTATCACTATGGGCTGGGGAGGTTCCAATCAGAGCCCTGGATCCAGATACCTGGGTCCTACCCCTAGCGCTTGTGATTTCACTGGCCTGGGGTGTGGCCTGGAATCTAGATATTTAAGAGATCCCCAGGTGATTCTAATGTGCAGACAAGGTGAAGAATCATTGCACTGAACATCACACCTTCCACAAACAGATGTTAACATAATCTTATTTACAGTGATATTTAAAATGAGGTTTAGTTTCCAGTTAGGTTTTAAAGGTGCTTGGAAAAATCATGCAAATCACTGCAAAAGATGGTTGCAGACTAAGCATTCTTCACAGACAACAGAAAAAAGAAAACAAAAATTAGTAGATGCATCTTTACTCATCTTCTCTGAATAAACTAATGGTTCTTTACAAAACTCCCAAAAGCGGATTCCATGGAACTTCCGAAGAAGGCCGTTGGTGTTACAAAAAAAAAAAAAAATCCAATATCAAATAATTTGGGGTTAAACACACTTTTCTACAGGATTCCTCGGAGTCTATAGCATACTAATAGATTGCAAATCTCAAGTGGGGCAGAATTCCCTATGTGGCATGCAGTAAATATTTGTTGAATGATTGAAGGAACTACGTGTCTAAAGCAAGGCCTGGGGATCTTGTTAAAATGCAGATTCTGATTCAGTATATCTGGGGTAGAAATGCAAATTCTCAGCAGGGGTTTAAACCGGAATGAAACAGTTCGAAGCCCTAGCTTATAGTTCCAGGAAATATACTTTGGGAAATGCAAATTAAGGATACATCTTTTGAAGCAATAATAATCCAGACCTAGAACCAAAATGTTCAGTCTTCAGCCAAACACTACTCTGCACATTCAACATGCCACCTTTCTTTTAACATTCTCTTCTGAATATATCATTACATCCCCTTTGAATATTTGGAAGTTTTCTACCAGAGGCACAGCATAGTGGGTAAGAGTACAAGCTCAGGAGCAAGACTCCTTGGGTTCACGCTCAGCATTTTTTACCTAATCTTTCTGTGTTTCAGATTCCTGACCTGTAAAATGGGAAATGTATCATTCTTATCTCATGGCATCGTGCTTGCTAAACTTTGGCCATTGTTAATATTATTGTAACAGACTTAATGCTCCGACTGAGACTGGAGTTACCCTGGAAAGCATGGCTCCTGGATTCTCTATCAGCCCAGAACTAAAACAATTTCCGAGGCCAGCTCTTCAGACAGGGATTGGACTGGACTGTGGGACATAAAGTGATACTCGTGAGGAGTGTGCCTCTTAGCTCAAGTAGATACAAGAGACTAAATGGGCAGCTTCTGTCCAGAGGTGAGATGGGAAGGCAGAGAGGGTTAGGAGCTGGTTGAATGGACATTGGGGAGTCAGGGGTGGAAAGGAGGAGTGCGCTGTCACCGAGAGCAATTAGAGTCACGTAACAATGTATGTATGAATTTTTGTATGAGAAAAAATTAATTAATTTTTAAAAAAGGAACCATATGGGGCAGTTCTGCTCTGTCCTACAGGGTTGCTATGTGTTGGAAACAACTCGACAGTAATGGGTCTTGTTTTGTCTTTTTTTTAATTATGACATACAGGCAAAATATTGAACAACGCAGGAAGCATCAAAGAAAGATGTAAGGAATACACTGAGTCACTGTACCAAAAAGAATTTGTTGACATTCAACCATTTCAAGAGGTTGCATATGATCAAGAACTGATGGTACTGAAGGAAGAAGCCCAAGCTGCACTGAAAGCATTGGCGAAAAACAAGGCTCCAGGAATCTACAGAATACCAATTGAGACATTTCAACAAACGGATGTAACACTGGAAGTGCTCATTCATCTATGCCAAGAAATTTGGAAGACAGCTGCCTGATCAACTGACTGGAAGAGATTCATATTTGTGTCCCTTCCAAAGAAAGGTGATCCAACAGAATGAGAAAATTATCGAAAAATATCATTAATATCACATGTAAGTAAAATTTTGCTGAAGATAATTCAAAAATAGCTGCAGCAGTACATCGACAGGGAACTGCCAGTAATTCAAGCTGGGCTCAGAAGAGGATGTGGAATGAAGGATATCATTGCTGATGTCAGATGCACCTTGGCGTGCTGAAAGCAAAGAATACCAGAAAGACACTTGCCTATGTTTTATTGACTATGAAAAGGCATTCGACTGTGTGGCTTATAACAGATTATGATAACATTTCGAAGAATGGGAATTCCAGAACACTTAATTGTGCTCATGTGGAACCTGTACATTGACCAAGAGGCAGTCGTTCGAACAGAACAAAGGAATACTGCATGGTTTAAAATCGGGAAAGGTGTGCATCAAGGTTGTATTCTTTCAACAGATTTATTCAATCTGTATGCTGAGACAATAATCTGAGAAGTTGGACTATATAAAGAAGCATAGTATCAGGATTGGAGGAAGACTCATTAACAACCTGCGTTATGCAGGTGACACAACCTTGCTTGCTGAAAGTGAAGAGGACTTGAAGCAGTTACTGATGAAGATCAAAGACTACAGCCTTCAGTATGGATTACACTTTAACATAAAGAAAACAAAAATCCTCACAAATGGACCAATAAGCAACATCATGATAAAAGGAGAAAAGAATAACATTGTCAAGGATTTCGTTTCACTTGGATCCCCAATCAACACCCTGGAAGCAGCAGTCAAGAAATCAAAAGACGCATTGCACTGGGCAAATCAGCTGCAAAAGACTACTATAAAGTGTTAAAAAGCAAAGATATCACTTTGAGGACTAAGGTGCACCTGACCCAGGCCTTGGTATTTTCAATTGCCTCATATGCATGTGAGAGCTGGACAATGATTAAGGAAGACCAAAGAAGAACTGATGCCTTTGAATTATGGTGTTGGTGAAGAATATTGAATACACTATGGACTGCCAGAAGAACGAACAGATCTGTCTTGGAAGAAGTATAACCAGAATTCTCCTTGGAGGCAAGGATGGAAAGACTTCATCTCACGTACTTTGGACGTGTTATCAGGAGACACCAGTCCCTGGAGAAGTACATCATGCTTGGTAGAGGGTCAGCAAAAAGGAGGAAGACCCTCAACAAGATGGATTGACACAGTGACTGCAGCAATGGGCTCAAGCATAGCAACAACTCTGAGGATAGTGCAGGACTGGGCAGTGTTTGGTTTTGTTGTACGTAGGGTGACTATGAGTCAGAACTGACTCGACGGCACCTAACTACAACAACAACAACATGACATAACCAACCCTTTGACACTGACATCATGAAGGACTCATAATAGCAAAGAACATGTTATAGCATTTTTACATTTACAAAACACTTTATTATCTCATTTTATCTCTGTTATACCCATAGTACACTTACAGTTAACTTTCAATTTAATATAGTTATTACACATGTTATCTCATGCACTTAGTGCACATGCAACTGGTTAGACAAATAACAAGAAAACCTGTCTCTAACACCTGGAGGTGCCAGGCCACCTTCCAATACCAAAGGACTATTAGATAGTTCAGTGTCTGTGATTGGGTAATATATCTTAACCACTGCCACCAGAGCTTCTTGAGTAATATACACTTAGTAGCTTATCTTTCCAATATGACCACAAGGATTCCAGATTTGGTTGATAATAAATAAGAGACAGCCTCACAGATTACCATAGCCTCAGGGAAACTTGCTTGGGTGGCCTCATCAGCAGAAATGGAGACAAATTACCTCCCTTGGTTCTTCACTCTCCCTTATATCAGCCTCTTTCACTGACTGGGAAGTCCCTGGCTTCAAATCAAGAGGCAAATTACCATCTGAACTTCAGTGGGTGGATTTAAGGATGGAATCTATAAACACAGGTTTCACTTTGGAGAGCCGAATGAAATGCAGCAGTACCAGGGAGTCTACCAAGGCCCACACCAGGTGTGAGCAGCATGGTACCTGGTGGGCACCAAATCAATATTTGTTGAATGAATAAATAAATCATAAATGAACAAATGAAATGAACTGGTCTGGAATTCATACCCTTAAGGCCAGTTTCCATTCCTAAATCCCTATATTTCCCTGAGGAATGAAATCTATATGTAACATTTCTTTTTCATTCCTTCTCATGATTGAACTCACCTAGTAACTGTGGGGATTCCATTGTGTTTCATCAGAACAATAATGAAATCCAGACAGGGCCACTGTCATAAAATCACTAGATATGGAGCTGATATTTAACTCTAGGTTCCATTACTTATAGGCTGCATTAATGTTGGACAGTTACCTGAATTTTGGAGCCTCTATATCCTCCGTTGTGAAACAAGATTAGCAACGTCTTCTCTGTAGGGTTAGTACGTGATTTAAATGGGATGACATCTATGGACGTTTGTAGGATAGTGTGTGGTATATAGAAATTTCTCAGTAACCTACTGTACATTTAATGATCTCACCCCAACCTATATTGTTGCTCTAGCTTTGCTTAAACCTTATCCTGTCCTTACTAGATTCAAGGATGACTTGGAACCCCACAGGATAATTTAAATTGTCTACTTTTATAGATTATTATTAAAGACAAGGCATAAAATTAGCTTTATTTTTCTACTTTCAAGTTCATTTGTTCATTCATTCATACATTCATTCAAAAAGTTATCTGTCGAGCACTTAGTAAGCATCAGACACAATCCCAATGTATCCAAGTAGAAATAAACTTCACTAAGAGAGAATTCTACAATGGGTACTATAAGTCAAAATGCTTGCTGCTTGTTCTGCCCCGCATCAAGGATCACTTGCCTGGGAAGTTTACCCACTCATATACCAATAGAAATAGATCAATATTAAATATCTCAGGACTTGATACTGAATAAAAATACTCATGTAAATGTTGCTTCATAATAGAATCAGAATAAAACATATTCGAGTTGAAAATGCCAGATATATACATTAGGTCATACTTATGTCCAATATTTTCTCGTTTTGTTTCCTAGAAAGAAAGCCCAAATGCTGGACTCTCTGATTCATAACAGGATGGCCATCAACCCTTTTTTAAACTCCGTTTGGTGAGAAGAGGCATTTTCTAATTGTAATCTGAATTCTCCATGATGCTGAACTACGGATGTCATGATTCTTCCTGGGAAAGACCATCAAATACCACACTGGAAACCTCACTCAGGATGCTTTGTTTAATCCTACTCAACAATGAGTTGTTTGCAATAGGTACTAATACATCTATGAGCACTTCAGATTCTACCTAACCAAAGGCATATGGCTTCAACTAAGGAAGCAAATACCAACAGTCTACAGGGATCCAGAACAATATTTTCCAACACCACCAGTTGCCCTCAAGTTAATCGCAACTCATAGAAACCCCATGTGTGTCACAGTAGAAATATGCCCCATAAGGTTTTCAATGGTTGATTTTTTTAAGTACATCACCAGGCCTTTATTTCGAGGCAGCTCTGGGTGGACTCCAACCTCCAACCTTTCCATTAGCAGCCAAGCTGTTAACTGTTTGCACCATGCAAGGACAGTGCGCTATTACAGGAATTGGATTAGTAACAAAAATGATTTAGCCTCGGTTCCAAATGATTTTATAACATCTATCTTCTGGGGTGGGAAAAATCTAACTAAAAAAAATCTAACCTCTAAATCTTGTAGGCACTTTTAACCATAAAGGTAGGAAATGGAACTGAAAAATAAATCTGAGAAAGAAGGTACACTTTCAAGGATGAAATATTAAGCCTTGGGAACATTGGTGACCATGATGGTGAATAAACCCAGTTTAGGCAGCAGCTGTAGATGGCAAAGAGAGATGGAAATTCTAACTAGAAGAGCCACTGGCCAGTGATTGGACTAAACAGAAAGGTGAGGAGATCCTTACACGGAATGCAGGAGCAGAGCTTCATGCTTCCTTTGGATTGTGCTGCATCTCTGGGTTTTAGGACACAAAAGAGAATACTGCAAAGAGATTAGATGAAAAGAGTTCCTAATGTTTAAACAATGCTGTGGAGGAGTCCCTGGGTGGTGCAAACCATTAAGTGTTCAACTACTAGCCGAAAGGTTGGTAGTTCAAACCCACCCATAGGCACCTCAGAAGACAGGTCTGGCAATCTGCTTTTGAAAGATCACAGCTTTGAAAACCCTATGGAGTGATACTCATGAGGAGTGTGCCTCTTAGCTCAAGTAGATACATGAGACTAAGTGGGCAGCTGCTGTCTGGAGGTGAGATGGGAAGGCAGAGAGGGTTAGGAGCTGGTTGAATGGACATGGGGAATCGGGTGGAAAGGAAGAGTGCGCTCTCACAGTATGGGGAAAGCAATTAGGGTCACATAACAATGTATGTATAAATTTTTGTATGGGAGACTAACTTGAAACGTAAACTTCATTTAAACAACAACAATAAACAACAACGAAAAAAAACCCTATGGAGTAGTTCTACTCTGCATACTTGAAGTTGCCGTGAGTCGAAATTGATTCCACAGCAACTAGCAACTAACAACAACCAAAGTGTTTAAACAATGCTGTGGAATGGTACTTCATCCTATTTAATAGGCAACAGAGCTTGTCAGAGTACTTCCATACAGCATCCCCAACCTTAAATCTAGCATACAATAAGGCAGTGTTCTTGTTCGTGATTCAGATGAGTTATCTTTCCTCTCGAGACCAGGTGTTTTGTAAATATTTATTCAATGAACAAGACTGAACTGAATCAGAATTTTGTTTAGGCTTTTTCTTATCCCAGGATTTCTTTGGGGAAAAAAAAAAAGTGATCTTTTAGATTGTGTTTGTGTGTGTTCCCCTAATAGAAAGTAAACTAATAAAATTGTCTTTATTTTATTAAAAGCTTTCAATTAAAATTAATGGTAGTTTTCACATTGTTAAAACAGAAGGTGCAACATATAAATGAGACTAAAAGAATTCTGAAATATCATTTTCGTTTAAATTCTATTTGAAGTAATGAAATGAAAAGCTAACTGTGGTACCCAGGTGTCATGTATTGAATTGTGTCCTCCAAAAATGTGTGTCAACTTGGCTATGCCATGATTCCCAGTATTGTGTAATTGTCCACCATTTTGTCATATGATGTGATTTTCCTACGTGTTGTAAATCCTGCCTCATGATGTTAACATGATGTTAATGTGGCAGGATTACAGGCAGTTATGCTAATGAGGCAGAACTCAATCTACAAGATTAGGTTATGTCCTAAATCAATCTCTTTTGAGATATAAAAGAGAGAAGCAAGCAGAGAGACATGGGGACCTCATACCACCAAAACAAGAGCCAGAAGAATAACGTGTCCTTTGGAGCCGGGGCCCCTGCACTGAGAAGCTCCTTAACCAGGGAAGATTGATGACAGGGACCTTTCCCCAGAGCCAACAGAGACAGAAAGCCTTCCTCTGGAGTGGGCACCCTGAATTCAGACTTCTAGCCTCCTAGGCTGTGAGAGAATAAATTTCTCTTTGTTAAGGCCATCCACTTGTGGTATTTCTGTTACAGTAGCACTAGATAACTAAGACACCAGGTACCGCTCATCTCCCACTTTCTCTAGTATTTCTTACCCAGATATTAAACGTGCAAGTACAGATTTACAACCTGGTAAATCTGGACAAGTAGCCAATACTCTCCAATACAGCTCTTATGAAAGCCAGATTGGAGAACACAGTTTAGGCCAAGAGACCAAAGTAATTTCTCTGGTTTTCTCCACACTAAGGTGCTGCTTCACTACTCAAATCACAGGGTGGGCCATTACCACTGCAGTGAGAAACCAAAAAAAACAAACCTATTGCTGTCCAGTCTATTCCTACTCATCGTGACCCTATAGGACAGAGTAGAACTGCCCCATAGGGTTTCCAAGGAGCAGCTGGTGGATTTGAGCTGCCAACCTTTTGGTTAGTGGCCGAGCTCTTAACCACTACACCACCAGGACTCCACTGCAGTGAGAGACCGGTCCAAAACCCCTCTCAGTACCAGGAAAAAGGAAGGAGACAGACAAGGAAGAACGCATTTGTCTGCTTGTCTGTGCAAAGCTGCCTGGTCCCTTGCTAGCCTCTGTGCCAGCAGCCAAAGTCAGGAGAATACAGACAGAAGATGGCGGGGCCACTTCCCACCCAGGGAAAAAGGCTCTGCCTCTCTTACCATGGCAGAGTATGGATTAAGAAAGACGAGAGCAAAGAACACACACCAAACATGAATTACCCCTTTTAACATCATGACCCTGCCCGTTAGGAAAAATATGACTCAGTGTTCATTGCAGCACTATTCACAATAGCCAAAAAATGGAAACAGCCTAAATGCCCACCAACAGACGAGTGGATAAACAGAATGTGGTACATATATACAATGGAATTTTACTCAACCATAAAGAGAAATGAAGGCCTGATACATGCTACAACATGGATGAATCTTATGCTAATTGAAATAAGTCAAAAGGACAAATATTGTGCAATCCCACTTAGATGAAATATCTAGAATAAGCAATTGTGTAGAGACCAAAGTTTTTAGTGGTTACCAGGGTTGGGCTGGAGGGAGGGGGAAAGGACTCAGTGCTTAGGGGACACTGAGCTTCTGTTAATGGTGAAGGGAAAATTTAGGAATGAATAAAGATGATGGTTGAACATCACGATGAATATAATTAATGTCACTGAATTGTACATGTGAAGATTGTTGAAATGTCAAATAATTTGTTACATATCTATTTACCAAAATTAAAAAAAAAAAAAAAAAGTGACAATTAGTGTGAGATTCTAACCAATCAGATTAGTCATTGTACCTAGGGACAGAAAACTAAGGGTGTGGTAAAGGATGTGGAGAGAAAAGGCCAGAATCTTTACATTTGCTGGCAGAGGCTTCTATGAGAGGGGAGAAGAGATTAAATTTCCCTCTACGTAGTGTCGTAGCTACTGATCAAGCTTCTGTCTAGACATTCTAGTCAGGGGTTCCTGGATTCATGGAATGGAGTTCATTCAAATCAAAGTAGGGAAAAAAGAGAAAGTGCTTGAGAAAAGCTAAATAACAAGTCTTCAGGAAGGACAAAAGCCAAGTTAATTCTGAGAAGCTAAGCATATTTTCTCTCTCAGACCTTCCCTTATTCTCTTGCTAATCTGCTCCCTTCTCAGTTTTCCCCCTACCTGTCTCAGTTGGCTTCCTCTGCTTCATCACAGAGTTTGGCCTAACACCAAACACCAATTTCCAAAGGGCCTAAATGGATAGCTCATCTCCCAAGCCCATTTGACCTTTTAGATCCAGCATCCACCATCAATTGACAACTTTCCTCTGTGATGTTATTTCATGTCTCATCAGACCAGTTCATCTTTAGGTCCCTAGAGAGAAATAATCTTGCTCCTGCATATACTAACCTCTCAGGGGTCCTATAAATGAGGCTTTTAAACATATGAGGCATAAACTGCCGGCCATGCCTGGTCCAATCAATCAGTGGGCAAAATGTGGACACTGAGGGCAGCATAGGCCACAGGCAAGAATTTCTCTACCAACTGCCAGGATGCCTAGTGCATTTAGCTGTTCTATACAGTACCTTCTGCTCTACCAATCCTAGCCTAACAGAACTGGTTAATAGCAATGGCTTCTATCTAATTAAATTTTCTGAGCAAAATTTTTATTTATAGTGTATTTTCTATTTCTCTTGATTCTCTTTTCATAGAATAATCTACAAAGATAAACAAAACTTTATTTGAAAAGAGTCAATTATCAGTGAATGGAACGATTTTAACATTACTACCAGGAATTTTTCATGTGTCTAGCTTTTTTTCAGGTAACTTTTAGATGAAATTATTGTTTTGACCAAGTCAGCAAAGAACTAAATGCTACTAAGGTACAGCATATATTCCACTTGTGTTTGTTTTGCTATTTTAAACAAAACGAAAGGTTATCATGTTTTTCTGTAATTTTTCCAGATCTCAGTGAAGTTTTACACATGCACAAAGATCCAGAGATAGATGATCTCACTTGGTAATTTTAGAATTATCAGAACTGCTAGTGTATTTATTTCATATGCATGCCTCTTATCTCTATAAACACCACCAACAACAACAAAAAAAGTAGTTGCTGTCAGATCGATTCCAACTCATGGTGACCCTATGTGTGACAAAGTAGAGCTGTGCTCCACAGGGTTTTCCAATGGCTGATTTTTTGGAAGTATTTCACCACGTCTTTCTTCCAAGGCATCTCTGGGTGGACATGAATCTCAGCCTTTTTGTTAGTAGCCAAGAGCTTAACTATTTGCACCTAAATACTCTATGGTTCAATAAACTATGTAAGAGAATAAGGTTCAAATCAGAGTAAGAGATTTCATTTAAAGCTTACTTTTTTGTGAGCAGCATTAGAAATATAATTTTAAAAATTATAATTGGAAAGAAGCAATAACAAATAAGCATAACATAAAACAATACCCAACCCACAATAAGCACTCTAATTGTCTGGCTGAATAGGAAAGACAAGACAAGTTTGTGTGTGTGTGTATATATATGTATGTATAGATATATAGATATATATACATATAACTATAGAATGACTACGTATGAGAGATAGAAGAACATGTTTTATATTCAAGGGATTCCAAAGATGATAAATAAATAATATCAATTAGCTGCTCAAAAGACAGGAAAGTAAAGAAAAATCATTTAAATCAATACATAAATGTTTTCATTCTCTGTTATTGATTTGAACAAAAAGGAAAGACTAAAAAAGCACAGATTTAATGTATCAAGGAAGGAGGGAATTTAAATTTTACAAACAGAATAAATCTCATTTAAGTATGAATACCTTTTTGGAAGGAATTAATAATAAAAATACAAGTTGAAAAAATCAACAGATTGAAAAATATCAAGGAGAAAAAAGAAAAAATTAATTTATAAAGAGATTTTTACAACACAATAAATACCAATAGTGCAATAGCAGAGAAACACAATAGGAAGTCAGGAAGGAACCAGTTTCACAGTAATAGGTTTACAGAAAGAGAAAATATCTAAAAGAACCATTGGGAAATTTCCTGGCATAATGTGGGTTAACAGAAACTGAAAGTGACATTCATTGTACAGAAAAGACACCAACCAGAGTATAGCTTATGCATAAGAAAGATCTATTTAGATCTGACATTTCCTTCTAGTTGAATCCCTTGAGGGGAGCAAAATATAAATAAAGAATTTCAACTTACTGTAATTTTTAAATTGTGTTTATAGTAAGAAGTATATAAAAGATGAAAGGTCAAAGAAAAAGATAATAACTTGTTTTCTAAAAATATCTCTCTCTATCAAAGTGCCTGAGGAGCCCTGGTGGCACAGTGGTTAAAGTGCTCAGCTGCTGTCTTAGTCATCTAGAGGTGCTATAACAGAAATACCACAAGTGGATGGCTTTAACAGAGAAATTTATTTTGTCACAGGCTAGTAGGCTCGAAGTCCAAATTCAGGGTGTCAGCTCCAGGGGAAGGTTTTCTCTCTGTCGGCTCTGGAGGAAAGTCCCCATTGTCATCAGTCTCCCCCCAAACTAGGAGCTTCTCTGTGCAGGAACCTCAGGTCCAAAGGACACCCTCTGTTCCAGGTGCTTCTTTCTTGGTGGTATGAGGTCCCCAGTTCTCTGCTTGCTTCCATTTCCTTTTATCTCTTGTAAGATAAAAGGTGGTGCAGGCCACACCTCAGGGAAACTCCCTTTACACTGGATCAGGGATGTGATCTTAGTAAGGGTGTTGTTACAATCCCACCCTAATCCTCTTTAACATAAAATTACAATCACAAAATGAAGGACAACCACACAATACTGGGAATCACAGCCTAACCAAGTTGACACATATTTTGGGGGGACACAATTCAATCCATGACAGCTGCTAACCTAAAGGATGGTGGTTGGAACCCACCAGCTGCTACTTGGGAGAAAGATATGTAAAGATTACAGCCTTGAAAACCCTACTTTGTCCTATAGGTTTGCTATGAGTCAGAATAGACGGCAATGGGTTTTGGTTTTTATCTGTTTCATGTTGTTCCAAGTTTTTAAAAACGTCTATAAGATGACACAGCATCAGCAAAGACCAAAAAAAAATGATATTATCTTCCCAGCCTGTTGCTATCAAGTGGATTCTGACTCATAGCAACCCTATGGGACAGAGTACAACTGCCCCATAAGGTTTCCAAGGAGTGGCTGGTAGATTCAAACTGCTGTATATCTCCAAGTAAATCCCTTTTCTGTTTGATAAGGGAGATAAAAAGTAAAATCATAAAGCTCTTCCAAACTCACTAAAACTCTTAACTTTAAAAAATATGGAAAGGGAATAATTTTCTATGAGGCAAATAATTCAAAAATCAGGCATTTTTAAACAAATATTAATTTTTCCACGTCATCATAATTGTAATTTGCTAATTTACTTCTGCAGCAAACAGCATTTCTCATTAGTGGCCTGATGCAGTTAATGCCTCTTTGCACCCTGGCAGATGCCTACTTTTCTGACACACGTGATTTGTTCCTTACAACACAAACTCAAAATTAACGTGAAAAGAACAAAGTTTAACCTTATGTTTGTCCACAAGAATGACTTTAAACACAACGGCAACCATGCCATTCAAAAAAGATATATTTTCATATTTAGTCTAACTAGAGTTTAAAAATACTTTGAAGTAGCTAGTCCTTTAAAAATTCAAGGTTAAAGTGTTTCTGATTGAATTAAACTAGCATTGAAGTAAAACACATGGTCTTTTTTATTCTACTTTATTTTTAATGATGTTGTACCAAACATCTCTCTCGAACATTACAAATCACACAGACTTCTGCATTTTGTGGGTACCAAGAGGAATGAGGGTTGGTGGTGGTGGTAACCCAGCCTTCTTTCTCACTATTTCCGTTACTCAGTAAATATTTGATAAATGAATGGGTGGGGAAAGGGAGGGAGGAAGGAAGGAAGACAGGGAGGGAGAAATGGAGGACAGAAAGAAAGGAGAGATGGAGGGAGAGATGAATTTTTGTGTTTTAAAAGTGCTGACAATAGCTGAAAAAAATGGACTTCCACCAGTTTTTTTTTTTTTTTTTTTTTTGAGGCCTAAAATTTCTCTAATACATAACTAATCCTTTTATACCACAATTAGTGATACAATTTGAAATGTAAATAGTCTGAGTTGCTATGACAAGTTTAATTTCATTTAGCAGTGCTTCTCAAATGTGGCCAATGACTGGTGGTAACCTTAGGTCACAGTTTGCCTGGGACATTGCTGGTTTGTACCTATTGTTCCAGAACAATTATTAGTAGCTGTAGCAATCCAATTCACTCTCAAAAGTGTCCTGGTTTAGAACATAATTTATATGGTGAGTCATACAATGACTAGATACGTTTAAAACTCCTGATTCTTATTAAATGTAGAGATCCCTACCTTGAACCTAATAAACTAGGACCTCTGAGGAGCAGTCCCAGGAATAGGTATTTAACAAGCACCTTTCAGGTAGCTGTTGTGAATACTAAAGATTGAGAACCACTGCATTAAAATATAACAGACGATATTAGGTTTCAGTGGGGAGAAAGCTAGAAAGGTCAATGAATGAAGGAACACAGGAAGAGGAAATGTCATGGAATAATATATCTAAAGCCATGGACATTTAATTTTGCTTATTTGGCAAGTTTCTCTGTGGCCTATATCCACTGCCACCAGAACAACTCTCTTTGTCCTGGTGGCAGTGAGATGAGTAAAATGATACATATACTAGAGAGCTAGCACTGAAGGGCTTCATTCAGCTTCTATACGTACACGTATGTTTTGACCCACTGCTTGGCATGCTCCAGGTCTACACAACTGCACTTCCTGTCTACCTCGGCCAGCTGTCTCACTAGATTAGCTACTCTAGGCTACCTGGAAAAAACTGATCATTCCAGATGATTCCCTCCTCATGCCATCTCCTCTGTAGACCCACAATTAAGCTAAGAAAGACATATGATTATTCCAGTGCTGCTGATTTTTCCCACCAAAGAATTAAGGGAAGGAAGAGAGAGCATTGTAACCTCAGGAAGAAAAATATTAGCTTGGAAGCCTTCTTTTCTTCTTCACAAGTACTCCATGAATTGTAGTTAAAATTGAGCAATCACATCTAGGATCCTTGTATGCATAGGTAGTCTTTAGTTTCTGTGTTAGTTAATTAATGTTCTTCGGTTGCAAGGAACAGAAAACAAGTCTGGGTAGCTTAGGCAAAAAAGGGAAGTTTATTGGAAGGATTCTAGAGCATATTAGGAAATCCAAGGAAGGAGTAAAGGACAAAGGCTCAAAAAGAGAGGAAATAGGGAAGCTCCAAGACTTCAGCAGGAGTTTACAGATCTCTCTCTCTCTAGAATTTGCCACTAACGTGACTTGGATTCAACGGCTTCCCATGTCCTGTCTTTCCATTACAAATATTAATCACTGGGACACAGAACATAGGTGGTAACCTCCAGACAAGCATCTATGGCCAGGTGGACAGAATCATACAGCACAGATGTGATCTCCTTAGAGGCCTATGTCTGTGGACAAAGGAATAAGCCCCCCAAGAAAAAAGAAATCATAGTTAGCCATACAGTTACCCCAACAGCCATCTGCTACATCCGCCCTCTAGTTTCCCAGAACACACATACACTCACTCACTTACCAACATACCTATTCCTCTTTTCGTATACAGTATAACTAAGAAACACCCAAAACACATGATCCAACCAATCCTCACACAACTGCAATGGAAGACAACCAAAGTCATTTCCAGCCATTGCACATAGAGGTAAGACATTGTCCTTCAAGTCAGAACCTCTGGCTTCTTCTTCAGTCCTATCACAATCCCGTCTCAGTATTCTACAGCCTATGGATTACATGGTAAATTCAACCACTACCTAGATAACATTATATATCCCTGGAAGAAAGAAAGAGAAAAGAAATTTTTTTTTAATTTTAATTATTATAGTTCTTATTTAAAAAGGAAATGTGAGCTAAATAGTATACTTAGCAGCAAACAAAGAAGTACTGGTACAGGCTACATTCCTCAATTCTGCAAGAACTCATGAGACTGCTGCCAATATATAAGATGTACCCCTTCCCTACTTGTTCCAAGTTCTCTTGGCCTTCAGCCAACACCCCAGCTTGCCAAGACTCTTTGCCCTGTTTGCATAAAGAACCCAAAATGCCCAGGTGACAGTCTCAACACCCCGTTCGAAGGAATCAACTTATTTTTAATCTTTGGATGGAGTTTCTCCTTTGGGTACTAAATTCTGTAGGCTAAAAGAGTTAAAGGAACAAGAAGCAAAAATTCTAAGAGTGAGGGAGTAGGTGTAATTATAAAAGACGCCTTCACTCATAGGTTCCCAGCGTCAAACATTCTGGCAGTGAAAGCAATATCAAATGTATTGGTCACTGGTTCTGCTCAAATTCTACATCCTACGACATAGCACCCCAATGTCACAAGTGCTGCTTCCCAGATGGTGTTGTGATTAAGTCTTTAATAGGTCATTCTAGTGAAGCTTAGCTTCATCAGGATGATTTTATTTTTGTATAAGGCCAGTGAGACATTATCTATTGCCTTGTTGTTTAGCCATGCAGTGAGTTCATTGGTTAGAAGCCAAATATGGAATCCTGGTGATGCTTTAGAGGTGTATAAGCAAGGAAAGCAAATATAAACCCAGAAAAACTGTTCTAATGACAATAAACTCCATAATTAGGGGGCATTCTCAACTCAAAATAATTTAACAGTCACAAGGTAGTGGACCAGGTCCCCTAGAAGTACAGTGCTGGATATGGATCAGTATATGGATCAGCCTTGAAAGAAAATTTATGCTGTCGAGCCAAGTATCATCTCCATTCTGGATACCATAGCTATTGTGTCCATGAACCAGTGGACTAGCTGGCAAGGAGGATGACTGACTCCCCTTGAAGGAATCATTTTGCTCTCCTGGTTATTAAGAACCTCTTCTGCAATGATGAACTATTTGTGAGCATTCACACGCACACAGATATTCTCACAGTCTGGGCGCATTCTTAATGGTCTGTCCACTCTGTTCTAAAATCTCCTTGTCATCAATTCTCTGATCTTGATCCTTCTAAGGCCCTACAATCTAATCAGACCAGGACTAAAGATCACCCAGCATGCACTCATTCAGCCTCAACCATCTCTAAAATATTTCTACTATTCCAAGCCCCCTGCCCCAGTATATCTCCTTCATTGCCCAAGTCACTCTAGTCCCTTCCTCAGAGACATTCCTGGCCTCTCCACAATCCAGCAACCACAGAGTTAATGTCTGGCACAAAAGGGGAAATTCAGGACCCTGTTACAGTGCTATATTCTAATTGGTCAGTGTCCTTGCCTTACTTGTTAAATATCTTGAATATCACCTCTGAGCTCTATAGATTATTAGCTCAGGCATTAATGCAGACTCTGACTTCAGGTAAGGTAGACACTAAAATTTCTGCCCAAATTTTAACTATTGTGTTTTTCCTTCTCAATTGTACTTCAGGGCCACCCTGAAGAACAGCAGCACCTCCTCACATCTGACTGGTGCCAGCATATCATGTAGAGCCATCTGTACACCAGGTTCAAGTTTCTTTATCCCTAGTCCACTAGTCATAGGAAACTCCCCATGAGGCATAAGGAAGAAAGAATAATGTAGTTGGAGTGCTACTGCCTGCTCATACAATTTACCTTTGTCTTCAGGCTTCTCACAGGCCTGGCCCCATAGGTTTCTCTTCCACTTCTCTGGAACACTGTTGGGAATGCCCAGCTTTATGGCTAAGTATATGAGACAACACTCAGTTTGTGTCAAGCATCAAGATAATCTGGTCATCTTATGCCAGGTGGTTGGGTGATTCAGTCTCTGCCAGAGCCCAGCCATAAGCCAGAAGTCATTTCTCAAAATAAAGGGTCATCTACTGAGGGGCCTTTGTGTTTCCAAACACTAGGTATCTCCTCTGTGATGGTCTTCTTGGGACTTGACCTGAGCACCATATGGCACTCTAGTGGGCCACAGTTTGATCTAGCAGCACTGCATCCACTAGCTCACAAGGGTCAAGTGGCAGAGTTGCTTGATCTTTATCCTGGATTATCCGGAGAGACTCCTCTCCATTTGGGCCCCACTTGAAACTGGCAGCTTTTTTTTTGATCATTCAGGAAAAAGATCAGAGCATGACAGCCAAAAATGGCAATAATCCAAAAAAAAAACCTGAACCTGTTACCATCGAGTCAATTCCAACTCAAAATGACCCTGTAGAACAGAACAGAACTGCCCCACAGGGCTTCCAAAGCTGTAATCTTTACAGAAGCAAACTGCCACTGCCACATCTTTCTCCTGCAGAGCAGCTGGTGGGTTCGAACTGCCAACCTATTGGTTAGCAGCCAAGTGCTTAACCACTATGACAACAGGGTACCTTTTAAGAGTGGCACTAAACAAAAAACTCAAACCAAATCCACTGCCGTCGAGTCAATTCTGACTCATAGTGACCCTATAGGACAGAGTAGAACTGCGCCACAGGGTTTCCAAGGATCGGCTGGTGGATTCCAACTGCCGACATTTCGTTAGCAGCCAGCTCTTAACCACCACTGTGCCACCAAAATCCAAACAGGCCCCCAAACACTCTGCTTGGCAGATTCTCTTTAAAAAGCTGTGAATGAATGATTCATTATCTCACACAAATTACAAACTTAATGCTTTATTTCATAGTGCTAAAATTTCAAATGCTGCTATGTTACGTTAATCAAATTTGGTGATTATTTTTCTCCCACTTCATTTCATTCATTCATTCATTCATTCTTATTTAAACTCCACCTTCTTACAAAAAGAATTGGAAGTATCTTGTCATGTCACATTATTGCTTTTTCCTAAAAAATAGTAGAAAAAAATTACAGAGTGAGATCCAAACCAAACCAGTAGCCATGGATTAGATTTCGACTCATAACAACACTATAGGTTGCAGTAGAATTGTCCCATAGGGTTTCCAAGGAGTGACTGGTGGATTCGAACTGACGACCTCTTGGTTAGCAGCCAACTCTTAACCATTCCATAGAGTAACATAATATCTAATAAAGTTGAAGTAAATTAATGACTTAGCCTCATTTAGTTTTTGTGTTATGAATCGATAAGTGGATGTCTGTCCATTTTGAAAACTATTTAAGGATCATTCAAAAACTAATAGAAGTTTTAGCTCTGGTGTGAGATAAACAAAATTAATATTGCCCTGCCTAGATGGGAAAAGGAGCCCTGGTTGCGCAGTGGTTAAAGTGTTCAGCTGCCAACCGAAGGTTGGCTGTTCTAACCCACCAGCTGCTCCGCGGGAGAAAGATAGGACAGTCTGTTTCCTAAAGATTTACAGCCTTGGAAACCCTATGGGGCAGTTCTACTCTATCCGGCAGGGCGCTATGAGTCAAAACTGACTAGACAGGCAGTGGGTTTTTTGATTTTGGTGGGAAATCATTCTTGCCTTCTTTTGGAGCCATAAAAGCAAAAAATTTTTAAATGTAAATGTCTATCAGGAATTTTTTAAGAAATCACTTGTTTGTCTACTCTCTAACAAAAATTAGAAGTAAATGAATATTTATATTCTTAAAAGCCTTTTTCGAGCAGTTTTAACACAAATTGATTTTGAGTGCATCCAAGAGATAACCTCACTTCACTTACTTCTTCAACAAGTATTTATCATCTACCCTAAGACCCAGTCAACAAGTCATCAAAGAGCTTGTAGTCTAGTGGGGCAAATAAATAGGTAGATATATAATTACAATATAGCCTGACAAATTCTAAGACAAGACTAACCAAAGGGTGCTGTGCTACTAGGCATCGGGGAAGACTTTCCAAAAGAAGTGATATCTAAGTTGAGGCCTAAAGAACACATAGTAGCCATCCAGATCAAGCAGTGAAGGGAAGAGTGTGTTCTGGGCAGAGCAAACTATATGTGCAAAGCCCAGAAACCATGGAGAGAAATTCATGACCAACAGACCTGAACTTCAAGAAACTTGTCAATGACTTTAATTTATTTTTTGTAATTACATCATATATATTTCAAAAATTGCAGTCTTTGTCTTTGTCAAGCAGGTTGTTTTGTCTGTAAACATAGCTTGTTAAGGATTTGAATCCTAATATCCTTTGTATTAACCACCAAAGTCCCTTAGAGTCCTATGACCCAGATTGAGAAGCATTGCTTTAGAATATAAACTTAATGAGAAATGAAGATCTAACCCAACATCATGGGGCAAATGGATGGGTTAAGTTAAAGACTGAGCTGCAATACTATCCAAAAATGTAGTGGTTTAAATAATATTGAACTGTATTTCCCTTTTATGAAACAATCTAGGCAAGAGAACCGGGGCATTATGGTAGCTCAGGGATTCAACAATCTATGCTCCTTGACAACCCCAATGTGTTGTCCTCGCCTACATGGCCAAAGGTGGTCATTGTTCCAACCAGTGGGAAAGGGAGGAAGAAAAGGTGAGCGTGAATTTCTTTCAAGAGCATGTCCCAAAATTACGCACATCTCTTCCACCACAACCTATTGGCTAAAACCTAGTCACACGGCCATACCTTGCAGCCAGGAAACCTAGAAAAATGTAGCCTTTAACTAGGCAACCACGTGCTCTGCTGAAACTTGTAGGAACAGGGAAAAATGAATATTGGAGAACTGACTGGCTGCCTCTGCTGAAGCAAGTTAGTGACAGATTTAAGACTAGAAGATAAGCACATCAGACTGGGAGATCAGAGATAATGGGCTGTAGTCTTAATTCAGCATCTTATTCCATGATTAAGCCAAATATGTGGTGCATGTTTCACTCAGATAGCTTTACTATCTGAGCATGAGTTCTTAGTGACTCTTCTAAACTGTCCCTGTGAAGAAAGACGAAGAGATATCAAAGACCTAGAGAGTTTCATCCTAATTTTCCAGTTAAGTCCTGTTCTATACTAGATAGTGTCTCACCCTTTGAGAGGAAATCAGCCATATGTCTGCCGAGACCAGGGCACGGCTGTGAACTGTGGGCTAAGGCTTTCCAAAACTCTGGCACAGTTCCTAGTCAGAGCAGGATTATATGCAATGATACACGACAGACAAAAATCCCCACCTACGGTTACTAAGATGTCCCATTTTGATACCATCACCACCATTTTTCTTGAACAAATTCCAATGAATAATACTGGGGGTGGAAGGGTGGGGAGCTATGTTATTTGTGTGGAAATCTACGCTGGTGTAACAATGAAAATAATCACCTTTCTCCTCTGTGTAAAATAAGCCTCCTCTTTTCATTATAGCCTTAATTTTGAAGGGAATGGAAGTTAGTTTTAATTAACAAAAGTCAATGTTACTAATTAAACATTTGCTCTATTTTCACACACACAAATTGGCTTAAATATATAACTAGCTCTGCTGAAAGTATAACAAAAGCTTTGTTTTGCCACAGAAAACACACATGATCACAGGAATGAAACCAAAATTGTCCAAGATACTTAGCCCATGTTCTTATGTGCATCCAATCTCTCCTTAAGTACTAGACAATAGAGGGAATAAATAACTTTATTTTTGTCAGTAAAATTTAGCTTAACCTTTAAGTTTTTAACACCAACAAAACCAGACAGTAATAATTTTAATAATAATTTTAAAAACATCAATGTTTTCAAACTTCATTCTTACAGATGATCTCATTTTCATCTCAGCAATTCTGAAAGGAAATTTATTCTTATTAATGAACTGACCTTTGGAGAGGTTTATATGTATGACTTTTATTAAGCACAATGTTAATAATAATAGCTTAAGCTCTATCTTAGCGTCTTACTATGAGGCAGGTACAATGAGTAAATGTGACGCTGCCAAATATAAGTCAGGGAACGAAAGGATTTCAGAGCTGTAGGGGAATATTAAGATCTGTCTGGAACAAATGGTAAAGCACATATTTGCATTATGGTGCCCATCTGCCAAGAGGAAGAAGGGCATTTCACTTCATTTGCTCAGTTTGGGCTAAGAGCATAATTCCACTAAAATAGATTGTATTACATGTAGCTGTATTGTATGCAGATTATATGCAGATGATATATGTTGTTAATTTTGTTAGGTGTCATTGAGTCGGTTCCAACTCATAGCGACCCTGTGTACCACAGAACAAAGTACTGCCCGGTCCTGCGCCATGCTCACAATCATTGTTATGCTTGAGCCCATTGTTGCAGCCACTGTGTCAATCCATTTCGTTGAGGGTCTTCCTCTTTTTCGCTTACCCTGTACTTTACCAAGCATGATGTCCTTCTCCAGGGACGGATCCCTCCTCACAGCATGTCCAAAGTATGTCAGACATAGTCTGGCCATCCCTCCTTCTAAGGAGCATTCTGGTTGTACTCTCAGATTTGTTCGTTCTTCTGGCAGTCCATGGTATATTCAATATTCTTCGCCAACACCACAATTCAAAGGCATCAATTCTTCTTCAGTCTTCCTTATTCATTGTTCAGCTTTCGCATGCATATGGTACAGTTGAAAATACCATGGCTTGAGTCAGGCTAACCTTAGTCTTCAAGGTGACATCTTTGCTTTTCAACACTTTAAAGAGATCTTTTGCAGCAGATTTGCCCAATGCAGTGCGTCTTTTAATTTCTTGACTGCTGCTTCCATGGGTGTGGACTGTGGATGCAAGTAAAATGAAATCCTTGACAACTTCAATATTTTCTCCGTTTATCATGATGTTGCTTACTGGTCCAGTCGTGAAGATTTTTGTTTTCTTTATATTGAGGTGTAATCCATACTGAAGGCTGTGGTCTTTGATCCTCATCAGTAAGTGCTTCAAGTCTTCTTCACTTTCAGCAAGCAAGGTTGTGTCACCTGCATAACACAGGTTGTTAATGAGTCTTCCTCCAATCCTGATGCCCCGTTCTTCTTCATATAGTCCAGCTTCTCGGATTATTTTCTCAGTATACAGATTGAATAAGTATGGTGAAAGGACAAAACCCTGACACACACTTTTCCTGACTTTAAACCATGCAGTATCCCCTTGCTCTGTCCGAACAACTGCCTCTTGGTCTATGTACAGGTTCTTCATGAGCACAGTTAAGTGTTCTGGAATTCCCACTCTTTGCAATGTTATCCATAATTTATTATGATCCACACAGTCGAACGCCTTTTCATAGTGAATAAAACACAGGTAAACATCTTTCTGGTAGTCTCTGCTTTCAGCTAGAATTCATCTGACATCAGCAATGATATCCCGGTTCCACGTTCTCTTCTGAATCCAGCCTGAATTTCTGGCAGTTCCCGGTCAACATACTGCTGCAGCCGCTTTTGAATGATCTTCAGCAAAATTTCACTTGCGTGTGATAATAATGATATTGTTCGATAATATTGTTTGGTTAGATCACCTTTCTTGGGAATAGGCATAAATATGGATCTCTTCCAGTCGGTTGGCCAGGTAGCTGTCTTCCAAATTTCTTGACATAGACGAGTGAGCACTTCCAGCACTGCATTCATTTGTAAAAGCAACTCAGTTGGTATTCCATCAATTCCTTGGGCCTTGTTTTTCACCAATGCCTTCAGTGCAGCTTGGACTTCTTCCTTCAGTACCATCGATTCCTGATCATATGCTACCTTTTGAAATGGTTGAACGTCGACCAATTCTTTTTGGTATAATAACTCTGTGCATTCCTTCCATCTTCTTTTGATGCTTCCTACTTGGTTTAATATTTTCCTCATAGAATCCTTTGCTATTGCAACTTGAGGCTTGAATTTTTCTTCTGTTCTTTCAGCATGAGAAATGCCAAGTGTGTTCTTCCCTTTTGGTTTTCTATTTCCAGCTCTTTGCACATGTCATTGTAATATTTTACTTTGTCTTCTCAAGCCACCTTTTGAAATCTTCTGTTCCATTCTTTTACTTCATCGTTTCTTCCTTTTGCTTTAGCTAGTTGACATTCAACAGCAAGTTTCAGAGTCTCTTCTGACATCCATTTTGGTCTTTTCTTTCTTTCCTGTCTTTTTAATGACCTCTTGCTTTCTTCATGTATGATGTCCTTGATGTTGTTCCACAACTCATCTGGTCTTCAGTCATTAGTGCTCAATGTGTCAAGTCTATTCTTGAGATGGTCTCTAAATTCGGGTGGAATATACTTAAGGTCGTACTTTGGCTCTCGTGGACTTAATCTAACTTTCTTCAGTTTCAGCTTGAACTTGCATATGACCAACTGATGGTCTGTTCTGCAGTTGGCCCCTGGCCTTACTCTGACGGATGATATTGAGCTTTTCCATCATCTCTTTCCTCAGATGTAGTCAATTTGATTCCTGTGTATTCTGTCTGGTGAGGTCCATGTGTATAGTAGCTGTTTATGTTGGTGAAAAAGGGTATTTGTAATGAAGAAGTCGTTGGTCTTGCAAAATTCTATCATGCGATCTCCTGTATCATTTCTATCACCAAGGCCGTATTTTCCAACTACCGGTCTTTCTTCTTTTGTTTTCAACTTTCGCATTCCAATCACCAGTAGTTATCAATGCATCCTGATTGCGTGGTCCATCAATTTCAGACTGCAGAAGCTGGTAAAAATCTTCGAATTCTTCATCTTTGGCCTTAGCTGTTGGTGCGTAAATTTGAATAATAGTCGTATTAATTGGTCTTCCTTGCAGGTGTATGGATATTATCTTATCACTGACAGCGTTGTACTTCAGGATAGATCTTGAAATGTTCTTTTTGATGATGAATGCAATGCCATTCCTCTTCAAGTTGTCATTCCCGGCACAGTACACCATGTGATTGTCTGATTCAAAATGGCCAATACCAGTCCTTTTCGGCTCACTAATGCCTAGGATATTGATGTTTATGCGTTTCATTTCATTTTTGACGATTTCCAATTTTCCTAGATTCCTACTTTGTACATTTCACATTCTGATTGGTAATGGAAGATGATATATAGTAAGAATTATACACACACACACACACATACGCGCATAATTCCCTGGGTGGCACAAGCAGTTTGGGATCAGCTACTAATCTACAGGTTGGCAGTTCAAACAAAGCCAGAGGCACTATGGAAGAAAGGCCTGTTAATCAGCTTCCATAAAGATTACAGCCAAGTAAACACTATGGAGAAGTTCTACTGTCACATGGGGTCGCCATGAGCCAGAATCAACTTGACAACAACAGGTTTGGTTTTTGGCTGGTTTATTAGGAATATGACACTGCTCTATTCACATTATATGAACTACTCTGCAATCATCTATTTCATTTTAGACTAGGAGAGAGAAGAGAGAAAGTAGCTTGGTAAACACTAAGAGATCTTAGAACTATCCAGTCAAAAGCATCCCTTAAGACATCACAAATGTTATCTGCTGAAAGTTATTTTCTATATGGATTATTCCTATAAGTAAATTGCACATGAAAAATAATTTCAAAATGTCTCAGAAATTAGTGTTTTTTGTTTTTGTTTTTGTTTTTTAAGAATTATGTTGGAAATTTGGGACCACAATACCTAATTCTTTTTTTTTTTTTTTTTACTTTTTTTTATTGGAGGTTCGGATTTGGAGGGGGGCGTCATTGTTTTCCCTTCAGTGATATCCTCCATTAATATTAGTTACTCAGTACAAAGCTTCATTCCACTCTGCTGTTGTCATTAAGTCCCAATTCCTTATGACTCGTTATTGCCTGTGTTTGTGTTATCTCAAAAGGGTTGTTTTGATAGGTAAACAGTTTGCCTCTTATTTCATTCAGATGTGGATATCTGTGAAGGCTAAGATGTTTTAAGACCAGAGGACACTTGCAAAATATTTGTGCAAGAGGAACTTCCTTTTTACCACCAAAAGGTATCCAACGTATAGACCTGAGATATTTCTTTATGCCATAAAAGCTTTTTCTGTCCTGTTTCCTCGTGTATTTAGTTCCTTGCTGTCAAAGTAATTTGTACCACATCCAGAAATTTGAGGATAATTCACATATTTGGGTTTCTTTTTCTTTTATTCTTACTCTGTAATTACTTAACAGGAAAATTATTGGATTTACGTGTGTGTGTGTTCCAATAAAAATTTATGAACTCACATTTTACTTTTTTAAAAACCACTTTATTGAGATATAATTCACATATCATACAATTTACCCACTTAAAGTGTATAATTCAATTATTTTTAGTGTAGTAACAGATATACGCAACAATCACCACAGTTTTAGAACACTTTTATCACCTCAAAAAGAAACCCTGTGCCCTTTAACTATCACTCTCTTATCCCCCTATCGCCTCCCCACCCAAAGCAACCACTAATCTACTTTCAGTCTCTATAGATTTCCCTATTCTGGACTTGCATATGAATGGGATCATATATGGACTTTTATGACTAAATTACTTCACTTAGCATATTTCCAAGGTTCTTCCAAGTTGCAGCATGTATCAGTACTTCATTCCTTTTTATGGCTAAATAATAATCCATTGTACAGATATACCACATCATCTTTATCCATTGATAAATATTATGAATACTGCTATAAACATTTGTGTCCAAGTGTACAATATATTTTCATTTTTCTTGCGTGTATACGTATGAATAGAATTGCTGAGTCATGTGGTAACTCTATGTTTAATCATTTAAGGAACTACCTGTTTTCCAAAATGGTTGCATCATTTATCTTCCCAACAGTAATGTGTGAGGGCTCCAATTTCTCCAAGTTCTAGATTTACTTTTAAACACTATTGTTTTGCTAACAATGGAGCAGAAAGAGAGGAAGGTGAGACCATACCAGACCTGGACCACCTTATTTTCCCATTACTTTAATGTGAAAGAAGATAAACCTCTGTCTTATTAATCCATTGCTATCGTGGGTCTCTGTTAATGACAGCCTAACACGATACCAATTCATACAATCCCTGTTAGTACGTCTGGAACCTGGGAAGCTCTCCAAACAATTCATTGGATTGAATATGCAAGGATTTTATTATTTGGAAAAGTTTCTGTGTGCATTCCAGAAAAATGCACCTTATTTATTTCCTAATTTCAGATCTCACTGTTTAATAACCATTCACTTCTTAGAAGCTACTTCAGGTTCTCACTAGCACCTTGTTGGTGCTCTGCAAGAGTTGAAACAACTTTCAGAAAAGAATGGAATAGTTACAGTTGGAGTAATTATTTAAAATTTGAGGAAAAGTTCTCAGGGTGGTGATGTAGAATGACCATGTGTTTATTCTTTCTTTCCCCTGACAGCCTAACACGATACCAATTCATACAATCCCTGTTAGTACGTCTGGAACCTGGGAAGCTCTCCAAACAATTCATTGGATTGAATATGCAAGGATTTTATTATTTGGAAAAGTTTCTGTGTGCATTCCAGAAAAATGCACCTTACTTATTTCCTAATTTCAGATCTCACTGTTTAATAACCATTCACTTCTTAGAAGCTACTTCAGGTTCTCACTAGCACCTTGTTGGTGCTCTGCAAGAGTTGAAACAACTTTCAGAAAAGAATGGAATAGTTACAGTTGGAGTAATTATTTAAAATTTGAGGAAAAGTTCTCAGGGTGGTGATGTAGAATGACCATGTGTTTATTCTTTCTTTCCCCAGATATTATCCTAAGTGTTAAGACAAGATTATGAATGATAAAAAGTCATTTTAAGTTTTATTTTAAGCTCTCTGGGAGCCCATGGAATTTCAGTGTCATGTTGACTAGATAGAGCTTGTAACACATATTTGTTCACTTTTAGATACTGTCCTTGAAGCCACTTTTAGCCTCTGTGACAGGTTGTTAGATTCGCAGCCAAAGTTTCCACCTTGGCCTTTGGCAAAGTCACAGGACCGGAGTAATTGGTTATATAAATCAGCTTTCTCCCTAACTTCTCCCAACACTTTTGTTCCAATTATCTGAATTTTGAGGGAATACTTTGTGAATACATAAGCAAACTGCCATTCTACTAGCTCTCTTGTAACAAATATAAATATCTGCTGCAAAGTCAGCCTTTGATCAACAGGATTTCTAGTATCTTTTCATGTAACCAGTAAATCACTACTGGTGGAAAGGAGAACATTATGGACTCAGAAAATTTTCTGATCTGTTTCTACCTCAATGCTTCGATTAATCGATACATTCAGCCTACAATTACTGAGTACCTGCTTAGGAATAGAAGCCCTGGTGGTGAAGTGGTTAAGAGCTCAGCTGCTAACCAAAGGGTCAGTATTTTGAACCCACCACCTGCTCCTTGAAAACCGTATGGGGCAGTTCTACTCTGTCTTACAGGGTCGCTATGAGTCGGAATGGACTTGATGGCAATGGGTTTACTCAGGAATAGCATATCTCTTTTTTCTTTTTAACTCCCAGTAATAGAGTTTTACACTTATTGGTTACTGGAATCAGTATTTGAAAAAAAAAAAATCTTAATCATCTTACTTCTGCAAGACTGCCTTTGTTTTCATTTTTAAAAGGCTTTTTTTCCTTCTTACAAACAGCAAAACCATTTCATTTATGCTGTTAACAAGTTAGTTTGAAGGCTTTTTATAAAAGCCAGAGAGAGAAACATGTTTTTTTTCTTCCTGAAATTTCTCCTAAATCTTAGTTTATCAACAATTTGTTGACCATATTCATTCAGGCATTTGTTTACTCATAAGCATTTATTAGGGACCTGATGTTTGCTCAGCTCCATATGTTGTGCCATTCTAAGACAGGCTCATATCCATCTATGACAAACAGCATCCCCAAAAGTTATCTCCAAAGAATAATGTCAACTTTAAAGATTATGTAAATATCTAGAGCTGTACCATCTTATTACCTCTCTACTAAATGTCAACATCTCCTGCTATACTTTTTCTCTATTCATCCTGACCAGGCACCTTTCTATATTGAGATTAACTCAAGTCTCTAGGTTCAGATAACCCTGAAGTCACACTTTTGGCCAATAGCCTATTGAGTACTTTTATAGCACTCAGTAAAGCTCTCTCAGCACTGTCTTCATCTGTAAAATAGTGATAACAATTTTACCTACTGTCTTGGGAAATCCTATGGGGCAGTTCTACTCTGTCCTATAGGATCACTATGAGTTGGAATCCACTGGATAAAAATGGTTTTTTTGTTTGTTTGTTTTATTGGGTTGCTGTAGGGATTAAATGTAAAGACTCAGCCTATGCTTGGCACATAGCAAGCATCCCATTCATGTTAGCTATGGATTTCAACAGCCATCTTTTATCCTGCCCTGTTAAATTGTTTCAACCAGTGACTGTCATCAAATCACCGTATTTATAAATATCTAATATAATCAGGAATGGAGTCATAACACACTGAGACTGTATTGCAGCACAGATAATTTAGGAATCCCTATTCCAACACTTTTTCTTCCCATGATCTGTACACTGCAGGGTATTCCAGAAACAAGGGTTTCTTTCTTTCCTAGTGACAAAGGATAAGAGATGAAACTGCTATAAGCGTCAACAATTTAAATACAAATACAAAAATATATCTTTTATATATTATAAAATACAGAACACATGGAAATAAAAAGTATCTACATATACAGTAGTTGTTTTTCAACACAGCCTTTTTCGTTTAAGCCAAATTTGGTTTCCAGATATATACAGATTAAAAATTTAAAAAAACCAACCAAACCCGTCGCCATGGAGATGATTCCAACTCGCAGCGACCCTACAAGACACAGTAGAACTGCTCCATAGGGTTTCCAAGGAGCAGCTGGTGAATTCGAACAGCTAAGCTTTTGGTTAGCAGCCATAGCTTTTAACCACTGCGCCACCAGGGCTCCTTCCAGGTATGGGCTTCTGTAATTTTTGTTGACATTTAAGTCATGAAGTCTCTTGTCCCCTACAGCCACAGAAATCTAACCTAGAAGCAAGCAGCCCGCACTACGAACAGCACAGAGGGAACCCTGGGGCGTTCGCTGTGGCTCCCACCTGTCGACCAGGTCATTGTGACGCAAACGCTAGGGACACGTGGAACACCTGCAAGAGAGCAGGGGCGGGGTCACTCTGGGCCGCAGATCGGAGCAGGGAATACCCCAGGAGATGGGGGTCAAGGAAACACCCCAGGGAGTAGAGAGAGGGAGACTCATTCCCCCCACCCCTGTCCCGCCCCGCCCCAAAGAAGGTGAGGCCACCACTCCCTTCCTAGCTTCCCCCGGTCGCGGGGTCCTGCAGGGAGGGGGCGCCCCGTCGGGCGTCTCGGGCGGGGGCGGGGAGGCGGCGGCAGCTCCCAGTCCCCGAGCGTTCGCGGAGAAGCAAGAGGCCGCCGCTCCCCGCGCGGGCCGCCGCGCTGCGCTCCGCTGCGGCGCACAGGAGCTCCCCGGGCTGCTATTCCGGCTGGCGGCGGCCGCCGCAGGAAGGGCCGGCTCTTGAGCTCCCTCCGCCCCCTTTCCTCGCCTTCTGCTGACGCTGACGTCGGACGAAGGACCTGGAGGGACGTTCCGACCGCGGCCGGGAGGCTCCTGGGGGCCTGGGCTCCGAGGTACCTGCCCTTAGGGGCCGGGGTGAGGGCGCGCCGGGTGGGCTGCATGGTGCAGCGGGAGGCTCCCAGCAGCCGGGGCGGTCGGGGGCGCCAGCCCGGGGCTTACTTCTCTGCCCTCTGCGGACCGTGGGTGACAGGAGGGCTGCCTTCTTCTGCCCCTGAGCCCCGAGGAGGAACCGCAGCAGCCACTTCCCCTCCCCCGCCTCCTCCCTCGGGCCTGGAAAGGTCCGGAGGATGCGCACGCCACGAGAGCGTGCGTCAGAACCCCGGGAGCGGAGGGAAGGGTTCTGGGAGCGGGCCCTATCTTTGGCCCCCACCCAGGGAGCACCCCCACCCACGCCACCGAACCCGACCCTACCCCACCCGTGCCATGCTTCGCCTTCCCGGCAGCTCCGGGCCCAGGACCCCGAGGACCCTTCTGAGCAGGGGCTTAGATCCAGGGCTGACTTGTTGACAGGTTCACCTGCCGCGGCGCCTGACGTTTGCTTTTTCTTTTTCTCCTTATTGCCTGTGTTTGGCGAGAGTGGCAGGGAGCAGAGGGGTACCTTTTTCTAACCGCCAATGCCAGGAGGCCTGAGCTTGGTTCCCCGCGGGCGAGATGATCAGTAGCCTTGGATCCTTAGGGATTCCTGCAAGAATCCCTAAGCAGGCCAGGTCCTTGCAAACCTTGGCGCTCCCGTTTTCTTTGGGTGCAGCGGACTCCGCCTTTCCTGCCCAGGGATATTGCAGCTCCTGCTTCCTCTAGAAACGGATATATCCTGTTATTGTGTCTGTCTTTGCCCAAAGCGGCCCCCGATTAACCTTCCCCACTCTCTTTTTGCTTGGAGTGACTCAAAGCCCCTTAGCTTCTCTTTGCGGTCTGAAAAGTACAAGCTCCCTTAAGCTACCAAAAGGCATTAACTGCCTGGTTGAGAAGAGTTATAGCTTAGATAATCATGTTCTCTTCTGCTAGATAGTATGAAAAATCAGAAGGATTAAGAATTTTGCCTACGAACCTGGTGACAACCTTAGTATCTGAGATCTGGTAACTTTATAAAAATTATCAAGGCCTGGAATATATCACCAGTTGGTTTGGCAATGATATTGAATGTAGGAAGGAAGGCACATAAGGCCTTGGCCATTAAATCCCTGTAAATTATGACTCATTGCAAACATGTTCGTGTCCAAACATTTCAGTAGTCTCTCTAGAAAAATCTAAAATTGGTCTTGGGGAGTGAAATAGGAAATGCTTATTAATTTGAAATCAATGCTCTATTTAAAACACACACACACACACATTCTAAAAATGCTTTTAAATGGGTTTTCAAACCAAAGATCATCTTTTTAGGTTTCAGTCTTTATTTTTCAAATAACATCTTGTGTAGAGAATACCATAGGGGCAAAATTAGTTTGTAATCCTTGTTGTTAGTCCAGTCAGTTCTACCCCATGACAACCCCATAAGTGCAGGGTAGAACTGCTCCATAGAGTTTTCAAGGCTGTGACTCTCAGAAGCAGATCACCAGGCCTGTCTTCCGAAGCACCTCTGGGTGTGTTTGAGCTGCCAAGCTTTTGGGCAGTATCAAGCGCTTAACCATTTGTGCTACCTAGGGACTCTTTATATAATTCTTAAAAGCTCAAATATCACTGTTTGGTTAAAAAAAAAAATTATACATTTATCATTTTTAGGACACGTAGCTTTCTGTGTGTCTTTTTGTATTGCATAAAAAAAACTCATTGCTGTCAAGTCGATCCATACTCATAGCAACCCTATAGGACAGAGTAGAACTCTCCCATAGAGTTTCCAGAGAGCAGCTGGTGGACTCAAACTGCTGACCTTTTGGTTAGCAGCTGTAGCTGTTAACAAACAAACAAACAAAAATCGTTGTTGAGTCCATTCCAACTCACAGTGACCCCATGTGTTACAAAGTAGAACTCCATAGGGTTTTCTTGGCTGTAATCTTTACAGAAGCAGATCAACAGGCCTTTCTTCTGTGGTGCCACTGGATGGGTTCAAACTCCTAACCTTTAGGTTAGTAGTCCAATGCAAACTATTTGCACCACCCAGCGCTTACATCAGTGAATCTTTAGAAAATATCAGTTGTGCAGACTTACGCTACAGTTCACTAAGAGAACTGAGGTAAAAAAATTGACCACGGATACGCGACCCATGGATCATCGAATGCTTAAAGGCACTCAATAGTATTTTCCTGGACAATTTATTTTATAGCTGAGTTTTCCTCCATTTGTTACACTTGAGTGTTTGTCTGACTTCTCTGAGCATCTTTATTGCCATGCATATCTTTCCACATCAACCTTAGGAGAAGTACAGAAAATTTTGGTACTCAAAAGAAAACCTAAAGACTGCTACATTTTCAAGGTATTTGATTAAACTATCCTTTTATTTTCAGGTGCAAACAGTTACATCAGGGAGGTGTGGCAACTGTGAAAATGACATACTAGAGTAAATTTCCATTGCTGTGAACTTTAGAGAAGCCTCATACAGGAGGGTGTGGGGAAAGGTCAGAAAGAATTTTTTCCTCTGTATTTGTTGAACTAGGCAGCTAGAAGCTTGAGGGTACGTGGCCCTGTTTATGATCAGTGCACTTGCAACTAGTGTCCTTTTTGTTCCATTTGCTTACCAGATTTATGGGAACCCTGGACAAGAATGCTGTCTGCACGTTTTTGTCCATGAGGCAGATAGAACACAAATCGATTAACCTTATTTTTCCCTTCCTCCCCCATCCTGAATCTGCCTCAGCCTAGCGTGAAACTCAAAGACTGATGAAAAAAAAATTTCTTGACTCCCAAGCTGTTATATTCTATACATAGTCATATCTAGCGCCACGGAGGAAGTGCAGAGTTCGTACAGGCTTTGGATTCTGATGGACCAGGATTAGAACCCCAACTCTAACACTTAACTAGCCGTGTGACCATGAGCAAGTTACTTAAGCTTCTTAAATCATAATGTCCTTATCTATGATGTTATTGGGTGCTGTCAAGTCAATTCTGACTCAAACAACATCATGTGATGGTAGAACACCCCACAGGGTTTTCTAGGCTGTAATTGCTTGGTGGGTTGAAACAGCCAATGTTTCGGTTAGCAGCCAAGTGCTTAACTGTTGTGCCACAACCTGTGGGGTTGTGGTGAGGATTAGAGATAATGTATGTAAGTGCTTGGCACAATGAATAGGACTCAAGTAGTAGCTACAGTTATTCTTTCACATGCTAAACGTATGTACTATTTCCATCTGAAAAGGATGCTACTGGTTTATCTGTGATAGGGTATCTGTTCCAATTTGGTTTTGAGTAATTTAAGTGATTTTATACCAATACTGAAAGCACGGTTTTGAGAAAATACTCCCTGAAGTTGGGGAACATAGTCAGTAGTCCAGGAACATAGCAAAGCTAATTTGTTCTAGTGGGATTGATCTTCCAAGTCCCTGCCACTTAAATGTGGTCAATGGACCAGTGGCATTGGCTTCTCCTGGAAACTTGTTAGAAATGTAGAATCTCAGCCTTGGCCCTCCTAGACCTACTGATTTTGAATCTACATTTTAACAAGATCCCCAGGTTATTCAAATGTCCATTAAAGTTTGAGAAGCATGGCTCTACCCTGGTATTTCTCAAGATTCAGTGTCCAAAAGAATCACTTTGGGGCTTGTAAATGTGGATCCCTGGCCTAGCTCCCCCCTGTTTGCTGCTAATCAAGCCTTGAGTGGCTTTCCACCACTCTTTGAGAAACACTGCCCCAAACTTTTTTTTCATGGCGACCCCATGTATACTGGAGTAGAACTGTTGCGATGAATGTGTTCCTTTATGTGGCTTTTTGCCTTGGTTCTTTAGAAAAGCACCTTGAGAGATTTTTCCGCTAAGACCTGAGGAGTTACCTTTGCCCTACTTTTTCTACCCCAGAGGGTTTGTTTGTTACTTTTTTCCAGGTCAGTTGACATTTCCCAGATAAACTATAAACAGCTTGATGATTTGATACTTTTTGTCTGGTCCTAGGCTACAGTTTGCCCTGTGATTGTTATGCACCTTGCAGGGATTGGTCAATAGACTATGCAAATGGAGTGCCTATAGCCTACTATGCAGATGAAGTGCCTGTGGCCTACTGAGACAGGATTTGTCAGTTTGTGTCCCCCACCACTGGGTGGGGGCCATACCTTAAAATTGACAAGGAGTTATATATGTATACAGCCAACCCCACAGAGGTTTTTCAGACAGGAAGAAGCAAGAAGATAAGCAGCAAGCAGGAAGATGCAGAAGGAAGAAAAAAGAGAAGAGCGAAAAAGCAGAGAGAGAGGAGGCAAGGAAACTCCTAAAAGAGCTGTAACATGGGTCAAGGGCTGTAACACTGAAGACAGCAAGAGACCCAGAAGTAGCCCGGTGGCAGAGCCAGCGGCAACAGGCTCGGAAGGGGCCCTGTGGCAAAGACAGTGGTGACAGACAGCAGGGTCAAGAACAGTCTGTCCTGAGGGGGCCAAGAGGAGCCTGTCCTCAGGAGGCCAAGAGGAGCTGAGAAAGCTGTCCAGCACTGAAGAAGGGAGACTTTGCCTACATGCTTCCTATTCCTGATAGTCAGTTGTAGCCTGTGGATTCTGATCCAGAGTTGTACCCTGTTACTTCCTTAATAAACCACTTAACAGTAAGTATGGTTTGTGAGTTCTGTGTGGCCATTGCAACAGATTATCAAACCCAGAAGAGAAGTAGAGAGTGCCGTGGGAGGGACGGCTGGTGTCAGAAGTGGTAAAAAGGTTGGAGAGTTGAGTTATATCTGACCTCTACCTCATAGGGATCAGCCTTGGGCTGATCTTGATTCACATTATCCCCCCGATGTTAGTCAGGTTCTGACACTACTACTACACTCGTTTTACAACTGTGTCTCATAGGGTTTTCAATGGCTCATTTTTTAGTAGGTTGTCAGGCCTTCCTAGTCACCTCTGGGTGGACTTGAACGTCTAAACTTTCAGTTAGTGGCTGAGTGCATTCGCCATTTGCACCACCCAGGGGCTCCAAACCTAGTGAGAGAGAATGAAGTCATGAAAGGCTGGGGTAGATGGCCATACGGCTCATGATGAGACTCCTCAGTCTTTCCTGCTAAGCCAGATTCCATTAAATATTTGTTGAGTATGTACCATGTACCATTCAGTCTGCTAAGTACGGGGAATCCTAAGACCCAGACCCTACCTTGCCCTCAAGGAACCAACACCTAGTAAGGGAGATAGCTTAGCCAGCTGACAATTACATTTCAGCAAAAGCCGGGAGGCACAAGGGGGTAATGAAGCCCATGGCAGAGGTACCCCATTTATATAGAGGGAAGAGAACTTGAAAAGGTTCGTGAAAGAGGTGACCCTTGAGTTGAGCCTTAAAGGACCAGTAGGAATTTGGCAGGTGAAAAAGGGTTGAGGGAGGAGGGGGAAGCATTCCCAACAAAAGTACCCACATGCACAAGGCTCCAGAGGTAAGGGAGAAAATACTGGCCAGTTGTCCTCATGTCTGGAACCTGACATGCATGTGTAGGAGCCTCAAGAGATGCAGCTGGTGAGGCCATCGGTAATTAGCTCACGATTACCTTATGTGGAGTGACCACAAAAGTATCTGATACTTTTGAGAGAGTAAATAAGTTTGCAGGAATAAGTTGCCTCTGAAAGCCTAGACTACATCCTGGCTTTTGAGATAGAAAGGACAAGATGTGTTTAATAGCTTTTTAGGAGGTAGAACGAATAGAACTTAGAGATTGGCTACAAAAAATGAGAGAAAAAACAAGTTTCCAAGTTGGGCCACTCAGTGGGTTTTATGAAGGTAATCAATACACACAACAACAACAACAAGAGAGACTACAGGAAGGAGAACGATATGGGGGTAGAGAGGGAGAGACATAAGTTTAATTTTAGATTTGGTGAATTTGAAGTGCCTGAGGCATCCCGGCAAAGATCATAGTAGGGAGATGGAAGCATGGGTCTGGTGCTCTGGAAAGGTGTTTTGTTTTGGAAATCTTTGGCACAGCACTGGTGGTTGAAGTCAGGGGAGTGAATTAAATTTACGAGAGAGCAAGTAAAATGTAATAGAGGGACAGCCAATGTTGGAGCCTTATGGATCACTAATACTTGAGATGTAGACAGAGGAAGAGGAGCTAATAAAGAAAACTGAAAAGGATCAAAAGTGTAGAGAGTGTTTCCCCAGAAATCAAGGAAGGAAAGCATTTCAAGAAGGGGGGAGGGGAGAGGGGAACGTAGTCAAAGTCCAAGTGACATAGGACTTGAGATAGGCCCATAATGAAAGACCCTGTGGTATGGTGGAGAAAGGAACCAGACTGCATGGGCTTAGAAGAACTCTGACTGTGAAAAGTAAGAAAAAAAAAGTTGCCAAGTCAGTTCCAACTCACAGTGATCCCATGTGTTGCAGAGTAGAGTAGTGTTTTCATAGCTGTGACCTTTCAGAAGTAGATCACCAGGCCTTTCTTCCAAGGCGCCTCTGGATGAGTTTGAACCACCAACCTTTTGGTTAGTAGTGGAGTGCTTAATTATTTGCACTACCCAGAGACTCTAGAAGAGAAGGAGAGAGGGTAGTAACTAGAGAGGGAAAGAGGTGGGTTAAGGACAGGAAACAAGGGAAGTAGATTAGCATTAAAGAGAAGGGTTAATAGACGGACTGAGATGGGGAAATGGAGAAAAGGACACCATGTTTGGTAGAGGGCCAATGAAAATGAGGGAGACCATCAATGAGATGGATTGACACAACAGTCACGAAAATGGACTCAAACATTTCAAAGATCATGAAGATGGTACAAGACCGGGCATTGTTTCTTTCTGTTAATACGTAAGATCGCCATGACTAGGAGCCAACTGTACCGCAGCTAACAACAAGGTGGGGAGGGCAAGGAGCAGATACTGGAGTTGTGGGAGGAGATACTCATGGACCTATCCCTTCCAGAGTGAAGGAGGGGAACGGCAATGGTTACAGTCATGGTGCTGGATTGTTCCACATAAATAAGCAGTGGCGCACAAGATTTGGAAGCTAAGAAAGAGGATACCCAGGGCAATGCCAAGGCCATCGTTTCCCACAGACCATGAAGAGGGAGACTGCATCACCACCCAGGGGGATTTTCTTCTAATCTCTGGTTTCAAGGACCATGACACCCTCCTCCCTTCTGCTCCCTGAAAGCCAAAAGTTGAGTGTCCTTGTACCTAATGCCATTTCCTTAGTGTTGCTATGGGCAGCATTGGCATCATTGTGAAGTATATAATGTTTGTATTAGGTGCCAAACCACTCTCCCATTCACTTCCTGCTTTTCCTGTCACTGTGCTGCTGACCTGGAGCCCAGTGTTCCTGCAACTTCCTGGTTACTCTACCTGGGGCTACCCAACCAGGTATATGCCCCATGGCCCTGCCTTTCCTGATCTCCATCAAAACAACCAGTCTCGTGCCTTACTGGCACAGGGCTTTGCTGCTATTTAATTCCGTAAGTTTATTCCTTGGGAAAGCAGAAGGGAAGCTGGAAAAGGAATTTTTTATTAGTTCTTAAAGAGCACCTGTCAGGTGATCCAATATAGGCAGGCAGGGGTGGCTCTGTGAGTGGGAAGAACATGAAAATGTAGAGTTCTCGCTTTCAGTGTGCTTCTCTTTGCTGCCAACTCTTATTTTAAGGTCCTCTTCTATCTGCTCCCTCACCTGCCTGGCCCGCCTTCAGTCCTTGCTTGGAAGCCCTAACTCAAAACATGATTCAACTGCTACAACTGAACTAAGGAAAGTCGTCAAATGTGGGCCATTTCTGGAGAAAGGAGCTGTGGTGATGTGTTTACAGGATTCTGTGCGTAGTGTAGACATTTTATGAACCACATATAGATGTCTGTGTATTTCAGTAATTTAAGACTTTAAGGAAACAGGGCTCACTCTGTGCGTCAGGAAAATTTCTTCGGTCTTGCGCCTCAGTTCCCTTATTGATGGAAGGAGGATGATCTATAAATTGTCTCCTAGCTCTCAGATTGATTCTGGGAAGGCATAAGAAATTACTTGATCATCTCTTTAAATGGCTTTAAATTATGCATGTAAACAACCTTAAAGAAAGAGAACCTTGTCAACATTAGTACCTCCCTTTCTGATTGCTGATGTTATGCTTACGTACAATTCCGTATAGTTTCTACATTCGCACTTTTTGTTTTTCCTTCCCCCTTGTATTTATGTATTATTAATAATTCATAGCTTTCTATATATTTGTATATGAATTATATGTAATGTACTTTATTTCTACATATATATTTTTATATTTGTTTATATTTATCGATTGTCTTTATCTTTTCATTTTTGATGATCTTATAGAAGTCCATCCACAGATTCTCATGAATCTGATTTGAAAGAAATAGTACATTTTACACATATATTTGGATCTTTTAAAATACAACTTACGAAAATGTGGAGTGTGGCCATTTTCTAGGTCATTTAAAAATAAGCTGTATACATATGTATGTATATGATTTTTATCATTGTAATAACATTTCTGACTGAATAATTGTAAGAGATTCTGGGAATAAAGAGCTGTTTTAAGGTGTTTTGTAGGTAAGGCAGAAAATTGCGACACCAAAGTTATGGAATTAATTTCTAGCTTTTCCATTGATTTGCTAATGCCTTAGACCAATACTGTCTAATAAAAATACAGTAGTAGCCACATACGCAATTTTAAAATTTTTACTGGACAGTTTTTTTAAAGTTAAAAGAAACAGGTGAAATTAATTTTAATAATATATTTTGTTTAATCCAATATATTCAAAATATTATTTCAACATAAAATATAAAATATATGAAACATGATTATAAAATGTAAAGGAGTATGTAAAAATAATTTAAAATAAAATATATATATATATATAAAATATAGTTATATAAGACATAGAAACCCATTGCTGCTGAGTCAGTTTTGACTCATAGCTACCCTACAGAACAGAGTAGAACAGCTCCATTGGGTTTCCAAGGAGCAGCTGGTGGATTTGAACTGCCAGCATTTTGGTTAGTAGCTATAGCTTGCCATAGCTCTTAACCAATGTGTCACCACAGCACATTTTAATTCAAACTAGCTATATTTCAAATGTTCAGCAGTCTCATGTGACTAGTGGCTGCCGCATTGTACAGCACATCTCATTATTTGTCCATAAAAAAAAATTTTAAGTTGATGTCATAAATATTTGAAGGAGCCTTCTAAGTGGAAGAAAAATGTGGCAGTCTGCTTCCGTAAAGATTACAGCCTTCGAAATCCCACAGGGCAGTTCCACTCTGTCACATAGGGTCCTGAGTTAAAATTAACTCAATGACAATGGACTCTAGGTTTTATAATTGGACTTCACCTATAAAATGCAGTTTAAAATGTGATTTATGGATAACATTTAGTCCTTTCATTTAATATTCTGTGCTGACAGTTGAAGGGTATAATATTTCTTTATGGAAGTCGATTGAGGCTTTTCACTAGGTGTTCCTTCATACTTCACCTTTTGAGGTTAAGCTTTTAGAGAAAAGTCCACCATAAATATTAGAGATGAAAATCTCTGTGCTAAATCTGAGTTGGTGTTTGAGAGTCATATAAACCAGCTGAAATAAAATCAAAGGTGAATATAACTTATACAGCAAATCTTTTTTTTGTTGCTTGTTTGTTTTTTGAATTACACTTTTCTTTCTCAAAGGCAACCTGTTTGTTCTTTTTCTGTTTTCAGTATTCTAGTCCATGTTATCTTTTTCACTCGTAGAAGTTTCTCTTAGGTTTGTTGTTTTCCCATACCAGACACTTTATCATTGCCATGATTTTTGTTATAGCACAAAATTCACCATCAATCATCCTTGAAAAGGGGACTTTAAGCAAGAAAAAGAGGAACATTACCTAAGACCTTACCTTGTGACCAGTGTGACTTTTGTGTTTTATATTGTTTTTCATTTGTTTTGTGGGGATGTAGTCACTGTGAGTTGGAATCGACTCGATGGCAATGGGTTGGTTTGGGTTTTAGTATTTTTAAATATTAATGTTGGAGATAATAGCATTTTAGAGAATATCTTGGCTGTTTTTTTAGTTTCTTAGTAGATACGACATTATATTGATATTTTCCTCTGAGAAACGTCTCTTGGAATAGATCATGATAGCTGAAGTGTGCACCAGGTTGTGAATTTGCTGATTAGAGTTTCAATCCCAGAATTTCTCCCTGTGAGCTTGACCTTTAACCTGATCTTGGATGAGTCTTCTCCATTTTTAGAGTCCTAATTTCCATATCTTTAAAAATGAAAATGTTGTGTTCATTATCTCCAAGCTTCCCCTCAAGATATAAATGTCTCTGAAAGTAATTAAAATTAGTTTCATAGTTTTCAAGACTGAGGGCATCTAGATGTCAGCTAGCCTAGTCCATTTTACAGAGGAGCAAAGTGAGGCCAGATAGCCAAAGTGACTTGATGGAGGCACAAGTTTGCGGCATATTCATGGACTTGCCAGCTTTCATTTTATATTGAGCAGCATATTAGGAGATGAGTTATATTGGCATTAAAAATATTTACCTTAGTCTGGGGACCATGGTTTCAGGGGACATCTAGGTCAATTGGCGTAACAAAATTTTTTAAGAAAATATTCTGCATCCCACTTTGGTGAGTGGCTTCTGGGGTCTTAAAAGCTATTGAGCAGCCATCTAAGATGCATCAATTGATCCCAAACCACCTGGAGTAAAGGAGAATGAAGAACACCACGGACACAAGGAAAGTATTAGCCCAAGAGACAGAAAGGGCCACATAAACCAGAGACTTCATCAGCCTGAAACCAAAAGAACTAGATGGTGCCTGGCTACCACCAATGACTGCTCTGACAGGGAACACAACAGAGAGTCCCTGACAGAGCAGGAGAAAAGTGGAGTGCAGAACTCAAATTCTAGTAAAAAGACCAGATTTAATGGTTTGATTGAGACTGGAGGGACCCCGGAAGACATGGGCCCTGGACCCTCTGTTAGCCCAAAACTAAAACCATTCCTGAGGCCAACCCTTCAGACAAAGATTAGACTGGACTATGGGACATAAAATGATACTCGTGAAGAGTGTGCTTCTTAGCTCAAGTAGATAACATGTTACTAAATGGGCAGCTTCTGTCCAGAGGCGAGATGAGAAGGCAGAGAGGGTCAGGAGCTGGCTGAATGGACAGGAAAGGAAGAGTGTGCTGTCACAGTATAGGGAGAGCAACTAGGGCCACAAAACAATATATATATAAATTTTTGTATGAGAGGCTAACTTGGATTGTAAACTTTTGTTTAAAGCACAACAATAAAAAAAATTTAAATACAGCAATTATTTTGATCAAAAAAAAATATTTACGTTAGGAATGTAATTTTGATAGTTTTAGGGAGTCATTAAACTTAATTAATCTCTGTATTTAGTACTTGGTGGAGCCTTGGGGGTGTAGTAGTTAAGAGCTCGGCTGCTAACCAAAAGGTCAGCAGTTTAAATCCACCATCTGCTCCTTGGAAATCCTATGGGGTAGTTCTGCTCTTCCCGTAGGGTCACTATGAGTCGGAACTGACTTGACAGCACGTAACACAGCACCATGTAATACTTGAGCTGTTTTGAAATGTGAGTGAAGTGATCACTTTAAAATATCCTATGACTCCATTTCATTAACAGAAAATGCAAATTTTAAAAGTGACTTGCAGCTGTAGCATTTAAATAAAAACACATCCATCTTTCTGCTTCCTTAGAATTCTACTTTTCTTTTGTAAGATTTGCTGACTACAAAATTAAAGCATGACCCTGTTTCACATTTACTTGTCAATTTATGAAATGTTAACAGTCATTTGCAGGTGACACAAAATTCAGCTAGACACAGAATCCATTTAAAGTTACACAGAATGCTCAAATAATCATAACCTTATCAAAATCTAAAAGTTAAGGCTGTGTAATATTTGAGAGATAGGAAAAAATACCCATTAAAAACTAGCCAAACCATATTACATAATGGTTAGCTTTTGAAGGATTGGAGTTTAATTCAACTTTTCACCCTCCATAGGAATCTCCCTTTCTCAACTATATAGGAGCATGGTTTGGCTAATCAAGATTTTTTAAATAATAATAGTTGAGTATGCCTAGAGGAATTGCTTCAGTTTTTTTACTATTTCTACTGAAATTATTTTAATATATTCAGAGCACACTTGCTTTCTTTTCATAGGAAATTATAAAAATCATTATTAACATGAAAGTGACTAGAGATAAACATCTAGGGAAAAAAAGATGAAAAATACTTTGTACAAAAGAAATATATAGACATTAAATTATTTCTTAACTCGGTACCTAGCACCTCTGACAAATTTGTATTTCTTCTGTTCATTAGACAAGTCATCAGGAGCCTGCATGGACATGCCAGTTCTGATGCTAGTTGGCTCTGTGGTCACAAGCCCATCACAGGCCCCATTTTAAAAGGAAGGGGCTTCATTCAGTTGTTTCTCCACTCCCTTTAAGCTCTAAATTATATGACTTACATAGTTCTGAGATTATGCACCACAGAAATAACCCCAAAGACCTGGATCACCTTGGATCATTTGAAAGAAAATAGTGGGCCTAATAAACTAGGAAAAAGCACAAAAACACACATTTCCACTTCTCTGAAAAGTTATTTATAAAATTATTGCCTGACATGAATTTGAGTAAATGAAAGAACAGAATGTTGAAAACTGGTAGTATTTCCAGATGAAGTTGATCTCTGAAAAAAAAGGGAAGATGGAATGAGGAGAAAGTTATATGAGTTTGTGTTGTGCAATTGAAAGCTAAATCCAAGGCATATGCCACAAGCTTCCAACATTTGCGATGAGTGGTCAGAAAATTAGCTGCCTAACAAAAGGCAGGGCATAGAAGGTGCTCACTAAATGTGAAATAAACTCCATGGAATGTCCACCTTTCAGTGGCTACAGAGTAAATCTAAACGCTGAAAGCAGCACCCAGTGCTGTCAGAGACCGGTGCCTCTGCCTCCCTAGTCACATCTCCTGTCTTTCTCTTTAAGTTGTAGTAGTGCACAGCTGCTTACGGGTGGTTACACACACTCCCACATACACCATGCAGTTCTTCTGTGGAATCATTTGTTCATTGCTTTCTGTCCACCTGCAATAGGATCTCCCATGCATGCTTTTAACCTTTGCCTGGCCAGCAACTACTGATACTTAGAGCCCCACTGTAGAGGCCATGCAGGAACCAGCTTTATGCCCCCTGCTCTGGGTTCCTCTAACCCTTGGTGCCTTCCATGGCACTCATCCTCCACCACAGACAGTGCTTGGCATTCTCTGACTGCACATTCTCCTTTTCATTCATATCCAAGTAGGCCACAAAGGTCTGTGGCATGGGGTGATGTGTAGCTTTACTGAGGTTTAATTTTAAAGAATCCTTCTGTGTTTCCTCAAACATAAGAAACCGTTGGTTGGAAGATCCTACCATTATTTTATGTTCCATTAAGAAAGAAAAATGACAGCCAGTTTAACTGTTGTCAAGCTATGGATGGTAAGATACATCCCAGTCTCAGGAATGTTGAAATGTGAACAGATTTGCATCTTAGATTCAGTGGTACATAATGCTGAGAAGCTGGTATTTGGAAGGGAGTGATTTTACTAGGGGGTGATCCTAGTATACCATTTTGCACCCACATTATTGTAAGACTCTTCTCCTGAAAAGTATATTTCTTGTGGGGAAAAATGGCCACTTTCCAAAGAAAGCTAATTATCGATCTGCATAACAGAACTGAAGAGCTCTAACATAGAGCTGGAAAATATTTAGCTAGAAAATAGGAATTTTGAATAAATTAGGAAAATAACGAATTTGGCCATGGCTCACATCTGCATCATCCACCGTGTGTTCCATACAGATACAAGAGAAAGCAATTCTGGACTCAGTTTCAGTTAGTACTGCAACTAATAGTAGTAATAAAAAATGTTGACTGAATAAAAGAGAAAATTCTACTGCTGAAGTTGGAAAGGTAATTGAGACATGAAACTGCACAGGAAACACAGCACTTATAAAAGTGATCCAAGAGGAAGCCAGTTGCCTGCTGAAATATTTTTTGTGGTGTAATAGGGTTGAATTTGGTGAAATGACTACTGATCTTACTTTGAATAAGGATTGGCTCAAGAATTTTAGAATTTTTGCATAATTTACATATAAGGTGCTATCAGCTCACTCTGCTGCCTTGAAGAAGCTCGTAGTGAAGGGTTCCAGTGACACAACAAATGTTCAGTGTGGCTGAAGCCAGCTTATATGGAATGAAAATGCCTTCCCATACTATATTTCCAAGGAGAATCCAGAATCAGGGCTCAAGGCGGTCAAGGACAGACCGACTCAGCTACTTTGTAGGCATGTGTCAGACTTTAAACCAGGCTTGGTTTATCATTCTGTGAACCTGAGGGTATTAGGAAGAAACTTTTGATTATATATATTTACTGTCCAGTTTGTTTAGAATGATCTTTTAACTGGCTGTAGGAAGTAAAGACAAGTAGAACAGCTTATCTCCCATTATCAGTGGATAAAATTGAGAACTCAACACAGTAAACATATGTAAAGAAGAAAAATGAGCCTAGTTATTACTGCACACAAAAAAAAACCCAAACTAATCACCATGGAGTTGATCCAACTCATGGTGATCCCACGTATGTCAGAGTAGAACTCCACTCCATAGGGTTTTCAATGACTCTGATCTTCTAGAAGTAGATCGCCAGGACATTATTTCAAGGCACCTCTGGGTGGATTGAAACACCACCCTTTTGGTGGTTAGTAACCTAGTGCTTAACTGAGTCACCCAGGGACTCTACCAACTCCTCAAAAAAAAAAAAAAAAAATCTAACTGAAGTATTCCTCCTTCCTGTTCTCCCAATTTTTGCCACAGGGCAAGATAGTCTCTCTCAGCCAGATGGGTGTGGCTGACAGCAGTTGTGGTTTTAATGCCTGATCTTGGATCATGTGGTGAACATACTGCAGCCTCATCAAGGTTTAGCCTGGGATAGTTGAAGGGGATTAGGTTGGTGCTGAGTGTCACCTAAGAATTAGATGCCAACTTCAGCAGCATTCCCACCTGAATAGGGAGACACCCTTCTTCATTTGTGTCTTAGATACAGAGTCTGCTGTCACCGACTCCTCTTCCCTGCAGCTGTTATATCAAAATTGGGAACTTGCTTTTTATTGGCCTGTTAACTCTTGGGCCCCTACTTCTTTGAGCGGATCCTAAATATTATTGGCTCATCTGCTTTGTCTTCCTTGGGAAGAAAAAATTTAGTGAAGCACACTCATGTCAAGTTTTGCTGACAGTAACAAGGTTCCTGCTTTTGCCTTTGTCATCATGGTACTCAGAATTCATAAGCAACTTTGAAACTTGCTCTCCTTTATCTCCCAAGGCAAGATGACCACAAAGAGAACTTTAGGAAGTCTCTGTGCCATTAAAACACTCAAGACATAACCCCATTTATTCTGGACTTGTTTTGTTAGTGCCTTGTGTTAGAAGTGGAACAATAGCTTCCTTTGCAGAGTCATGAACTTAATTATTAGCTAATCATAGACTTTACTGCATTTTACAGCAGATATTAGAAATTTGGGGGTTCATGAAGATCTTTTTTTATGTTCCTTCCAAATGTCAAGGGGTCTGCTGTACCTGGAAATTATATCTATATTTCTGTCTTTCCCTCTAGACCTGCACTGTCCGGTACTACAGCCACTAACCACACGTGGCTTTTGAGCACTTAAAATGTGGCTAGTGTGAATTGAAATGAGCTTTAAGTATAATTTCGAAGACTTGGTACATAAATAATGTAAACTATATCATTAATAATTTTATACTGATTACATGTTGAAATAATATTTTAGATATATTGGATTAAATAAAATAAAATCATTAAAATTAATTACACTGTTTCTTTTTACTTTTTAATCTGGCTATTAGAAAATTTAAAATGACATAGTGACTCATAGTATATTTATATCGGGCAGTGCTGGTATAGACTATAAGTTCCCGGGTAGGAACTTATAGCCTGGCGCATATTCATTAGATGCCCAGTGTATGTTTGATAAACTATTGAACTAAAATTAATAAATGGATAAGGATTGTGAAGTTTTTTTTGAAGTAGTGATTTTGACACTGAATTTGGAAAATGATACAACAAGATGAGATGGATCGTGTCCAGAAATCTTGAGGGGTTTATTAATTGTCCCTAATATGTGTACATGGAACATATGTAGAAGAGACATGAGTCCAAGCTACAGCTGCCTTCTCATCAGACATTCAGCTAAGTCCCATGGCGGTGACCTGATCTGGGATATTTATGACTCCTTTTCTCTCGTGCTGTATAATCCAGAAGTTTACTCAAGATCCATTTCTAGAAAGGATTTTCCTGTGGACCATTTAGCTGTGGTTCTCAGACTTTAATGTGCTTAAGAATCACTTGCAAAGCCTGTTACAAATGCAGATTCCCAGGCCCACTCCCATAGATTCTTACTCAATAGGTAAGGGATGGGGCCAGGAATCTGCATGTTAGCACCCCAGAAGATTCTAGTTCAAGTGGTCTGTAAACAATACCTTGATCATAATCATAGGCAAACATATATCAGCATACAGCATTAGACGGAAAACCAAACCAAACCCTTTGCCATCGAGTCGATTCTGACTCATAGTGACCCTGTAGGACACAGTAGAACTGCTCCATAGGGTTTCCAAGGAGCAGCTGGTGTATTTGAACTGCTCACCTTTTGGTTAGCAGCCAAGCTCTTTAACCGCTGTGCCACTAGGGCTCCGTACAGCATCATAATCTGGAAATAGCCTAAAGTCTAGGTAGAAGGAGCTGTTTGCTCAGTAATTATTAGCTATTACACTGTAAGGAGCTTGAGTTGTTAGGTATTTTACTCATCAAAAAGTAATCAAAGAATACTAACTATCCTGTAGTTCATGGGGAAATCTAACTAAGATGAAGAGTATACTGATTTGTTTCCTTTGCACAACATCTTTCTGTGTGAAATTTTGGCTTGAGCTGAATGAAGTAAGAGTACACTTGGCAGTGAAGCTGTGTGGGTGGTGAGAGGACTGGAAGTTTGTGGCCTTGCCACAGTTGTACTGAGTGGAGGACAAAGCTTACTCATCACGAATGTCACTCCCATAGCAACTTGTCCAAGTGCCTGGGTGCCCTCCGCGATATTGATGATGAGGTGGTTGCCGAAGCAAATTCCCTTTTTCCCCTCTCCTGATGCTTGGAATTTCAACACCTTAATTTTGTTCCCTTCAAAGATTTTTAAAAGCCTAGCAAAACTCTTGTAATCATTTTAAGAGTACTGGATGGACCCTTTCTGAGGCCGAGGGAGGAGGATTGATTCTGTGGAGCAGCCAGAACCACTCATGTGCCGAGTACTCTGGCAGCTGGCGGTTCTTGTCTGGCCCTAGGCCATTCACTTAGGTTGAGCTCCCCACTCTTCCTGGTAACTGGTGGGCAAGTGTGGGCCGATGTTGTAGCTGGGCTGGTTGACTCTGCCTGTGGAGTTAGCTAGCTTCCATGAGTGGGGCAAACAGAGTGAAAGACAAAGGCATTAATTGACTTCATATTTACAAATGAGATGAAAATATAATTCTAGACCAGTAATAGCTAAAATAATCATGTTTTTTTTTTTCTCCTTTGGTATCCCCTGATTGCCTGTCAACTTTTTTGTTTTGTTTTTTGTTGCTGTTGTTTTGGTTTGTTTTTGCTGTGCCCTGGTTCCATTTTTTAAAAGATTTATTATGAAATATTTCAAATCTATAAAGAGGCGTACAGATACAATACACTTACCACCTACCTTAACAAAGAGAACCCTATGTGTACAGTTGAAGCACCTGTTATACCCCTCTCAGATCACTACCCCAGCTCTCCCCTGCAGTAGTAACCACTGTCCAGAATTTAGTGGTCATCATTCCTGAGCGGTTCTTGTATACCTTGACTATGTAACATTTGTGTCACTCAACAATATATACTACTGATCTTGCATGTTTGTAAACTTTATATAAATGGTATATTTTCTGTAGTCTTCTGCAGCCTGCTTTTCTCATCCAGACTCTGCCTGATCACTTACATTTCAGTGGAGATACTTCCTTCCAGTGTTACCTAGCTCAGCTATTCTTGACACCTCCGTGCAGTGTTATTGTGTAATAGTATTTGGCCTCTAAAATACAACTGGAAGTGGCTTAGATTGAAAAATTTTGTAAAAGTGTCCAAGTAATGTATAATTATAGTGTGTAACTGTTAAACATATGTTTTATTTCAGGCTGTAATATAACTTATCTTCTCATGCTTTTTCCCTGTCCCTTCTCCCCAAATCATCAGCAATAGAAAAAGAGAAAGGAAAAAACATGTCAGGACACAAATGGTAAGTAATTTGCCATCTTTTTTAAATTGGGAGAGTCTTTTAAAAGAAGGAACATACTATGTGCTCAGTAAATGTCCATTGAATGGAAGATCGAGAGACCCATTAACAGTAAAATAACCTGTTAGCCCCTGTCAGTGTTGAGTATAATCAAGTTCAGAATCGCTAGTAAATGTAGTGAAAACAAAATACCAAAAATGTTACCGATTCTTTCCCAATATGTTTTCTGCCTAATAAATGCAGTTATGTAAAATATTTCTCTTGGGAAGTCTATGGTTTTTCTTAACACTGTTTTTTAATGCAATGAGCTGATATATTTTTATCACTATTTTATTTACAGCTTCTAACAGTAGCTGCAGAGTTAAGGGAATTTTATACAGGACAGCTATACAATAACAAATGATTCTGCAACCACATACAACTCAGACTCATTATTTTATAGTCATAACAGTAAACCCTCAGGAATACTCAGGAGCCAATCACTGTTGGAAGTATAAGATTCTGAGTAAAATAAATGTGGTAATCATATGGCATTGTCACCTCTATCAGTTACATGCCTACAACACATCTAAGCAACATGTTAAGCCTCTTACAAATTCCCGATCTGTTTCAAGCAGTTCTAAACCCTTTTAAACCCCTGACTCATCAAACAAAGAATTTTTACTTTCTTTAATTTGTATTATGAAAAAAATGTGGTGCATGTTTTCATTTTTCAAATATACAATTTATTAAAATAAGGAATGCACTTTTTAATCCCTCTCCACTCAACCAGGTCCAAGCCTTCTATAATATCAAATGTCAAAGTTCAAAAGAATTTTTACATTTATTAAAATGTAATGATTTTTTTTAAAGGTAGTTAATAAATGGCTAAGGGATTTAATTTCCCTGAGTATCCCATTTGACAGTTCTCGAAGAATTGCCAGACTTTTTTTTTTTTTTTCTGATTTTTCCTTCTTGCATCATGACAATGGGATGGCTTTATCCTGTGACCTGCATGATGACTATCATACCCAGGCAGCAGGTCCAAGGAAGAAGGTAGTCACTCACCTAAAAGAATGGAGTCCCCAAAGTAGTGTGCCCTTGTCTCTCTCATTTGCCCTGTCTTTTCAGAGCTTGCTAAAATGCAGGAGCTGCATGAGACATTGAAATGAGCACTGGACTGGGATTTTGTTGTTATTGTTGTTGTGTGCCATCAAGTTGATTCCCATTGACCCTGTAAGACAGAGTAGAAGTTCCCCATTAGGTTTCCTAGGCTGTAATCTTTAAGGGAACAAATCACCAGGTCTTTCCTCCCTCAGAGCCATTGATGAGGTTTGAACTGCCAACCTTTGGGTTAGTAGCTGAGTGCTTAATCATTATACCACCAGAGATCCTTGGACAGGGATTTAGAGGCCTGGATTTTAATTCTCTATGGCTTTGAGCAAGATTCTTAACCTGAAGTTCCACGTTTCACTAGATCTCCAAAGTTTCTCCCCTTTCTTTTTTTCAAAATGAAACAATTTTTTTTTTCCTGTTCATGAAAAAAAAGATACAATACAAAGAATTCTCCCCAATTTCCCACTCTTGGGAGTTCCATCCCTCTGAAATAACTGCAGTCAATATGTTGGGATGTATTCTTCCAGACTTTTAATGTACATATAATATACAGAGAGTATATTTACATGAATGTTATACATATTCGGTATAACATAACATATTTTCTGATGTAAACTCATAATAAAACTTGTAAGTACTGTAGAAAGATACAAAGTAGAATGTGAACGTCCCCTATAATCTTACTCCAGAGATACCTCCAAAGATAACCATTGTTAATGAAGTCATCTGAAACCCTTTCTGACTCAGAATAATATGAATATTGTAAATGTTACCTGGAAGGAGAATATAAATCATCAAGTTTTGAGACATTGGTATTTTTTATATAGTAGTGTAGAGCAGGAATCCCTGGGTGGTGCAAACGGTTTCCATGCCAGGCTGCTAACCATATGTTGGTAGTTCAGGTCCACCCAGAGATACCTTGGGAGAAAGGCCTGGCAATATACGTAACGAAAAATTAGCCATTGAAAACATGGCACACAATTCTACTGCAACACACGTGGTATTGCCATGAGTCAGAATCAACTCTATGGCACCTGGTTTTGTTTTGTTAGTATAGAGAAACTAATGTTTTAGGGCACAAGTCTGGCACATTTTAAGAGGTGATGGAATGGGGTGAAATGGTTATGTATGGGCCTTTGGAACAGGAACTTTAGATGGAAAGGTTGTAGACAAAGCAGAGGGGAAGGATGGAGTGCCAATGATAAACCTTCTGTCAGTATTTGGGGTACTCTGGTAACTTTTACAAAATTCCATTCAATTCTCAATTTCCTTTCAAATTTATCTTTTATGTACTTTTTTGTATGTTATTCCTGAAGAATGGCTTGCTGTCTATATTCTAAACATATTTAAGAATTTAAAATTTCTAACATCAGAACACTGTAACAGATTTTAAGCATGCTATTTTTCAGTCTCATATCTCTACTTCTGCCATCACTTAAGTGTTGGCCAAAATTGTAGAGTGCAGACAGCATTTGTGTCTGGCTTTATCTCTGACCCACTGATGTGCCTTGAGCAAAAACCTCTTCAAGGTTTAATTTCTCAGTTTCCTGGTAAAGTTTCTAAGTTTCATCACTCTACATTTTGAGATTTTGGACAAAGTTAGAAAGAGTTGATTAGCCTCCTTGGTGTAATAACCACATAAGTACTTCCTGAAGAATGTTTTATTGTTGTTGTTAGGTGCAGTCAAGTTGATTCTGATTCACAATGACCCTATGTTCAACAGAATGAAACCCTGCTCGGTCCTGTACCATCCTCACAGTCCTTGCTATGATTGAGCCCATCATTGCAGCCACTGTGTCAGTCCACCTCATTGAGGGTCTTCCTCTTTTTTCCCTGACCCTCTACTTTTCCAAGCATGATGTCCTTCTCTGAGGACTAGTCCTTCTTGATAACATGTCAAAAGTACATGAGACGAAGTCTCACCATCCTTGCTTCTAAGGAGCCATTCTGGCTGTACTTCTTCCAGGACAGATTTGTTCCCTCTTGCTGGCAATCCATGGTGTATTCAGTATTCTTCACCAACACCATTATTCAAAGGCATCAATTCTTCTTCAGTCTTCCTTATTCATTGTCCAGGTTTGCATGCATATGAAGTGATTGAAAATACCATGGCTTAGGTGAGATGCACCTTAATCCTCCAAGTGACATCTTTTCAATGCTTTAAGAGGTCTTTTGCAGCAGATTTGCCCAGTGCAATATGTCATTTGATTTATTAACAGCTGCTTCCATGGGCTTTGGTTGTGAATCCAAGTAAAATTAAATCCTTGACAACTTTATGCTTTTTACTATTTATCATGATGTTGCTTACTGGTCCAGTTGTAAGGGTTTTTGTTTCCTTTATGTTGAGGTGTAATCCATACTGAAGGCTGTGGTCTTTGATTTTCATCAGTAAGTGCTTCAAGTCCTCTTTGCTTTCCACAAGCAAGGTTGTCATCTACATATTGCTGGTCGTTAATGAGTCTTTCTCTAATCCTGATGCCACATTATTCTTCATGTAGTCCAGCTTCTCTCGTTATTTGCTCAGCACACAGGTTCAATAAGTATGGTGAAAGGATAAAACCCTGACGCACACCTTTTCTGATTTTAAACCACGCATTATCCCCTTGTTCTGTCTGAATGACTGCCTCTTGGTTTGTGTACAGGTTCCATATGAATACAATTAAGTGTTCTGGAATTCCCATTCTTCAGAATGTTATCCATAATTTGTTATGATCCACACAGTCAGATGCCTTTGCATAGTCAATAAAACACAGGTAAACATCTTTCTGGTATTCTCTGCTTTCAGCCAGGATTCATCTGACGTCAGCAGTGATATACCTGGTTCCATGTCCTCTTCTGAATCCGGCTTGAATTTCTGGCAGTTCCTGTCGATGTACTCCTGCAACTGCTTTTGAAGATCTTTAGCAAAATTTTACTTGTGTGTGATACTGATGATATTGTTCGATAATTTCCACATTCTGTTGGATCACCTTTCTTGGGAATAGGCACAAATACAGATCTCTTCCAGTCAGTTGGCTAGGTAGCTGTCTTCCAAATTTCTGGGCATAGACAAGTGAACACCTCCAGCACTGCATCCGTTTGTTGAAATATCTCAATTGGTATTCCGGTCAGTTCCTGGAGCCTTGTTTTTCACCAATACCTTCAGTGCAGCTTGGACTTCTTCCTTCAGTACCATCAGTTCTTGATCATATGCTGCCTCCTCAAATGTTGAATACTGATCATTTCTTTTTGGTACAGTGACTGTGTATTCCTTCCATTTTTTGATGCTTCTGGTGTCATTTAATATTTTCCCCATAGAATCCTTCAGTATTGCAACTCGAGGCTTGAATTTTTTCTTCAGTTCTCTCAGCTTGAGAATTGTCAAGCATGTTCTTCCCTTTTGGTTTGCTAACCCTAGGTCTTTGCTCATGTCATTATAATACTTTACTTTGTCTTATAGAGCCACCTTTGAAATTTTCTGTTCAGTTCTTTTACTTCAACATTTCTTCCTTTAACATTAGCTACTCTACATTCAAGAGCAACTTTCAGCATCTCTTTCTGTCTTTTTAATGTCTTCTTGCTTTTTTCATGTATGATGTCCTTGATGTCATCGCATAACTCATCTGGTCTTCGGTCAGTAGTGTTCAGTGCATCAAATCTGTTCTTGAGATGATCTCTAAATTCAGGTGGAATGTACCCAAAGTCATACTTTGGCTCTTGTGGATTTGTTCTAATTTTCTTCAGCTTCAACTCGAACTTGCATGTGAGCAATTAATGGTCTGTTCCATAGTCGGCCTCTCATCTTGTTCTGGCTGATGATATTGAGCTTCTCCATCATCTCTTTCCACAGAAGTGGTTAGTTTGGTTCCTGTATATTCCATCTGGAGAGGTCCATGTGTATAGTCAGTATTTACGTTGTTGAAAAAAGATATTTGCAGTGAAGAAGTCATTGGTCTTGCAAAATTCTATCATGTGATCTCCTGTATCATTTCTATCACCAAGGCCGTATTTTCCAACAATGCTCCTTCTTTGTTTCCAAATTTTGCATTCCAATCACCAGTAATTATCAATGCATCTTGATTGCACGTTTGATCAATTTCCGACTGCAGAATTTGGTAAAAATCTTCAGTTTCTTCATCTTTGGCCTTAGTAGTTGGTGCCTAAATTTGAGTAATAGTCATATTAACTAGTCTTCCTTATAGGCGTATGGATAGTATTTTATCATGACAGTGTCGTACTTCAGGATAGATCTTGAAATGTTCTTTTTGACGATGAATGCAATGTCATTCCTCTTCAGTTTGTCATTCCTGGCATAGTAGATTATATGATTGTCCAATTCAGATGGCCAATACCAGTCCATTTCAGCTCATTAATGCCTAGGATATTGACCTTTATGCTCTCCCTTTCATTTTTGATGACTTCCAATTTTCCTAGGTTCATACTTCTTACATTCCACTTTCTGATTATTAATGGAGGTTTGCAGCTGTTTCTTTTCATTCTGAGTCATGCCACATCAGCAGATGAAGTTCCCAAAAGCTTCACTCCATCCACATCATTAAGGTCAACTCTGCTTTGAGGAGGCAGCTCTTCCCCAGTCATATTTTGAGTGCTTCCAACCTGAGGGGCTCATCTTCTGGCACTATATTAGACAGTGTTCCACTGATATTCATGAACTTTTCACTAGCCAGTTTTTTCCGAAGTAGACTGCCAGGTTCTTCTTCCTAGTCTGGCTTAGTCTGGAAGCTTCACTGAAACCTACCCACCATGAGTGACCTTGCTGGTATTTGAAATACTGGTGGCATAGCTTCCAGTATCACAGGAACATACAAGCCACCACAGTATGACAAACTGACAGACAAATGGTGGAAAGACTGTTTAGGTAAGTTCTTTTAGATAAGTGCTAAAATATATTGGTCTTGAGGAAGGTCACAAATAAAATAACTATGTTTTTTTTAGCAGTTATCCCTGGGACTTACATGATCGATATGCTCAAGATAAGTCAGTTGTAAATAAAATGCAGCAAAAGTATTGGGAAACAAAACAGGCATTTATTAAAGCCACAGGCAAGAAAGAAGATGAACATGTTGTGGCCTCTGACGCAGACCTGGATGCCAAACTAGAAGTGAGTGCTTTATCTCTCTCAGCCGTGCATGCCACCTTGCTGGGATCAAGGTCTGGGCGTTTACTAACCTGGGCAATCTTAGATGTGGTTTGTCTTTGAAAATATATTGCAAAAAAACTAGCTCATGAGAAAAATCTAGAATCAGGTAAGTTGTATCCCAGCGTATTTTTGAAAACCTACAAATGATCATGTAAGCACTAGTTAATGCCTCAGTTAATTTGTTTTTCAAGCACTTTGTTGGAATGCACAACATGTGGTAGATTCTCAATAAATGTGTTTGTTGAAAAATTTAATGCAATCAAAGAACCACTGCTAATGATATCTGAAGAATCAGAATTGGAGAGGTTTCTGAAGACTGTTATTGTTGCTGTCGTTAGTTGCTGTTGAGTCAGTCCCGACTCATAGTGACTCTTGTGCAGAATAGAACAGCTCCATAGGGTTTTCAAGGAAGCAGATCACCAGGCCCATCTTCTGAGGCACCTGTGGGTGGGTTTGAACTGCCAGCCTTTCGGTTAGTAGAGAAGCACTTAACCGTTTGCACCACCAAACAGTTTATATTTATATTTTAAAAAAGAAAAAAGGATGAGGCTAAATGATCCTGAAAAGTAAAGTCTAATAAGCTTGGTATTGAACCCTGAAAATTTTTAGAATAAATTAACTAAGCAGATATTCAGTTAGACTAGTTAATTATACAGTAATCCGAATTCATATCTGGTTGATCTAGAATATTAATAGAACTGGTGGAAGGCATGCTCACTCCCTGTCTTGCTGGACATTTCTGTCAATAGCTTGGACTCAGGTTTAAAAAGCACACTTATCCATTCTGTTTATGATAGGACACTGAGAGGAAGAATATGTTAGATGATTTGTTAAGGATTCAAAATGATCTCTAAATTTAATATGTAAGCTAAAAGTTAATGAATGTTGAATGAGAATAATATAAAAGCTTAAAACATCAAAAACTTTCAGAGAATGGTGGCCAGATTAGTGGAAACCATGGTTATCCTGGAACAGAGAGAGTTAAGGGGAGACATGTTGTCAATTTTACAGGAAGGTCCATGTGGAAAAGAGATGAGATTCGTTCTGTTCCTCTGAGGGTAGAACCAGACACAGGAAGAACTTTTCATGTTGTCCAATGAGAGCGTGGGCTGGCTTATGAAACTGTGAGTGCCCTGTCAGATTGATCTGGGCTACTATTCCAAGTCTACCACTTACTGGCTGTAGTGACTTTGGGAGAATTACCCAATTTCTCTTATCCTCATTTTCTTAATGTGTGAAATGAAGGTATGAGTGTTTACTTATTATGGCTATTGTGCAGATCAAATTAGACTATAATTAGAGTGATGGCTAGCATTTACTGAGTGCTTATTATATCCCAGGGACCATTCAAAGTGCTTTCCATACATTGTCTCTAGTACCTGGCACAGCTCCTGATATATCTGGCCCTTGCCCTCCATCCTGAGTTTTCTCCCTCCCACGCTGCATATATAGTATGTGTGTTTGTGTGCGTGTGTGTGTGTGTATAGAGGGAGAGGAGAGAGAGAGATTGAACTGATTGATTTTAAGGAGCTGGCTCATGTGATTGTGGAGGCTGACAGATCCAAAATTTGTAGGTCAGGTGGCAGGCTGGAAACTCCAGCAGGGTATCTGTGTTACAATCTTGAAGCAGAATTCCTTCTCTCCAGGAAACCTCATTTCTGCTCTTGAGGCCTTCCACTGATTGGATGAGGCCTCCCACATATCAAGGGTAATCTCCTTTGCTTAGAGTCAACTGACTGTAAATGTTAATCACATCAACAAAATACCTTCACAGCAAAATCTAGACTAGCATTTGACTAAACGGCTAGGCACGGCTAGGCACCGTAGCCTAGACAAGTTGACACATAAAATTAACCATTACGAGCAGATTTTATTACAATTTGTTGGGAAATTAATGCAGTAATGTTACACAAAGTTTAAATATTTGTCAGAATTGCTTGTTGATAAAATCATTTTCTTAAAAAATAGCACCTAAGAACAGACAAAACTGGTGTATGGTGACAGAAGTCCTTAAATGGTTTTCACGGCAGAGGGGACTGACAGGATGATGGAAATGTTTCCCATCTTTTTTGGATGTGGTTACATGAAGTGTGTACAGTTGCTGAAACTCACAGAACTGAACACCTCAGACCTTTGCATTTTATGGATTTATAGTATAACTTAATTTTTAAAAAGTAAGCAGTACAACAGAACAGCTCCTGAGCATACTTTTGAACCTCCTTGCTCCTAAATTAGAATTTATTATATCTTAGTGGTTTGTGACCCAGAATACTGATATCAGGCATTTGCTAAGGAACAGACTCAGACTGCTGGTGTTCTGTTTTGTTTTACAGTGAAGAGTATTTTTTTTTTCTAACAGAAGGAGGATGCAGTTTAATGAAATGTGAGTTAGTATATTTGTATTCTTTGTGACCAAGTTTTATCATGTTAAGCATTCCTAGAAATGGTTTCTAATCTTCTAAGTATATATGCACGTATCCATTTTTATTAGATAATTCGGTCATATTTATTATGAAGCAGATCATCTGTTTTTACTCAAATATTGAAGGGCTTTATGATTCCAGGACACAATTGCTACATCACTTGTGGCCAGTAAGCTAGGACACAGGGAGACAGGAAGAGGAAAACCTACCTCGCCTCGTTTAGTGGCTCCTCAGGGGCAGAATGTTTGTAGGGCAGGTTTTCTAATCAGTACCAGCCGTAGTCTCCGAGTTGGTGGACAAAAGGTGGAGAAGGTGTGAAGTGACTGTTCTGCTTTTTCTGGAGCTTTCTCAGTTTCTGAAGCAAAAACTGGGACTGTCGTGAGTTAAAGCCTAGAGTCATCTCAGTACATTTCCACCTGGAGCTCATTTCCTCTGTTCTTGCCAAAGTATTGTATATTAGGTTGTCTGTCTGTGTCTTTTATGAAATCATTGGGAAAATCAGGAGTAATGGGGGCTGCTAGCTAAACTCCATTTCACAAGATGTCTTCTAAACAGAGCATTCAGCTGATTGATTTTTGTTTGCTTTTTATTAAGATATATAAGCAAGCCATAAAGTACATTATGATCATAAAATATGTTAATATCATCTTTTAAATATGATGCTTAATTGACAGTTCCTCCGTTTTTTAGAAAAGGCAGCAAGTGGTAAAAGAAACAAAATTGGACTGTGAGTGAATAGTGGGTCTCTGGTTTACTAAGTCCTGTAATTGGGCCCTTCACTTTGTATTTCTGTTTTTCAGTTATTTCAGTAGTCTGGAGGAAATCATTGTTTTGCAGATCTTAATTTAGATCTATCACAGAGATGATGAATTCCAGTAAATACAGGATGATAGGAACATACTTAAAGGCTTTGGTCACAGTCTCTGTGCAGAGCATCATGTAACACCAAGAGCAACTTAGGCATGTGGTTTTGTTTTTAATGGGCAAGCCAAACACTGGGGTTATGTTCATTATAATTTTTATTTCACCGCTCTCTGTATTATTTAGCATTTTGTTTGTATTTTTATTACAGCTGTTTCACTCGATTCAGAGAACCTGTTTGGACTTGTCTAAAGCAATTGTACTTTATCAAAAGAGGATATGTTGTAAGTATGCCATTGAGCCTTTGTGAATATTAAAATAAATAGACAGTAAGCAATAGTTAGCATGCTAATTTGCCTTAATATATCATTCAATATGTTTAGGAAGCAAGACAAGGTAACTACTACTTACTGGTATTTGTCTTTTCTCTTTAAGGGGTGGGGAGGAAGGTTTTTAATAATTTTGTCAGAAAACTTTTACATAGATTGTTTCTCTTTCAATGTAAGTACCATAATAGAATAAGTTTGTATTGGATCACCCATGGATATAAACATGCCATTTTTTTTCTCAATTATAAAAAAAGTTTTCTCAGTTTATATCTTGAGCTTTTTTTTTCTTTTAATATAGATCTATTTAGAGATAGTTATTTCAAGGAAATGGCTCACACAGTTGTAGAGGCTGGCAAGTCCCAAATCCATGGGTCAGGCATCATGCTGGAGCTTCTCCTGGCTAATGTGGTTGCAGGGGCTGACAAACCCAAAATCAGCAGGTCAGATGGCAGGCCTCTGGATCATGGGGCTGCGGGAGCTGACGAATCAAAAAATCTGCAGGTTAGGTGACAGGCTGTTGGCTCACGTCAAAGAACTGACGGTCAGATGATGACAAGTCAGATGCAGGATGGAGAGAGAGGGAGCTTTGCCAGAAGATCCATATATATCAGATGCAGGTCACACCCGCAAGGAAACTCCCCTTGCATCAGATCACAAAAAGAAGATAATTACATAATACTGAGAATCATGGCCTAGCCAAGTTGACACATAACATTAACCATTATAGTGTTGATGTGAAGTATATCTTGAGCTTTTTAATTTTGGATTTTTACTGCCCTGATTCTCTCATGTCCAGTTCTGTTTCTTTTAAACTCATCAGATAGAGAAGGTGCTTACAGTCAGTTCATTGAAACATACCTTGCTGACAGTGCATCTTCATGAACATTTCTTATGTTGGATACTGTGCTATTGGGGAATGCTATTTTTAAACACCATCTTGTCTTAAAATCATTAACAACAAAGTTATCTCTGAAATGCTAAATATCATGTTGTATATAACTATGTTTTTAAATTTCTACTTATAGATCATTTTAATAATCTAATTTCTATATTCCTGAGACTAGAATATGAGAAATGCCTCTTTCTGACTACTGCTGAATCTCTTTCTGATAAGCATAAATTAGCAATTGTTTATTTTCCTTCAGTAGTAATCGTCTATTAAAAAGGCTGTTTTGGAGAAGTCCAAAGTCATAGGACTTAGAGGTAGAATTTTAAAAACTGTGTTAACATTTACTAAGTGTTTGAGTTAAGACTTCTGCAGGACTTATAACTCTAGGGTCTTAAGCTATGAGGAAATCAAGACATGTGATGCAAATATTTTCTACTGGCAGTTCAAGATCCTGGAAAGGCATGTATATATACATGCATTCTTTCCAAGTTTCCTCGATTTTCTATTGGAAAGATTAAAATGGATGTACGCATCATTTCTGTTTAGAGAATCACTTCTTAGAGCTGTTAAAAAAAAAGATGAGAATCTCTATGAACTAATATGGAGTTATTTTGAGTATATATTAAGTGAAAGAAGAAAGCACAAAAGTGTGCTACCCTTCATGCAAGAGAGAAGGGGATATAATAAGAAAATATATATGTTAAGAAAGAAGAGGGTATATATAAGCAAATATACATGTATTCTGCTCATTGTGCCAAAAAAAAATTAGGAGAGATAAACCAGAAACTAAAGAGAATGGTTACCAACCAGAAGTGGGTAGAAAATGGGCAGGAGGAAGGGGGGAATGGGTCTGGGGTAGGAGGACTGAGAAGGGAGCTGTACTCTTTAAGGATACCTTTGTATAGTTCTGACTCTTAGAACCATAGTAATATTTCACATGCTTAAAAAATAGATACTTAAAACCAACCAGGATGTGGGAGAATAAAAAATGGAATGCAAATAGTAACAAATGAACATAATTGTGTAAATGAGTAACATAATCACAGTAATTAGAGTAGGGAAGAAAATAATTAACCTCAGTGATTTTGGAAAATAATACTTTGGATACTAAGGCTAAAGGCAAAAAGAACTATACATAAAAACTGTACTCTAGTAATTTTTTCTTATAGGGGTATGAATTATCAATTCTGAACCTATTTTGTATATATACTAGGATTGGAAAATAAGAAAGTATATTGTAAATAGTGAGAGCCAACTTTCTCACTGCCAATAGTAGAAACAAATTACAAATAAGGAAAGTGGGAATGCTAGAATGAACACTGCTGCATTGGAATCAGAGGTATCAGTAGGAACATGTAGTTTTTAATATGTACACAGACAGAGAAAAAAATAAATTTAGATGAATGGGTATGCATGGATTAGTATACATTCATATTGTTGCCTAGCTCTGTCAGCTGAGAGGGCCTAGAAATACTAACACTCCATTACCAATAAGCATACCTAGTGCCCAGATCTTTGTTTCTAAATACCTTTTACAAATAAAAGGAATAGTCCTTGGCGAAATGGTTGATTTCAGAGCTGGGGCAAGGAAAATTCAAGATAAGCCTGAAATACCTTGTGGTGCCAGAATATAAGGAATTGCTTGAAAAGGATGGGTATATGTTGAAAGGACACAAGAGCACACCTAAAGAAGATCCTAATAGACAAACAATTTGAGCAACAAAATAACCAGTGAGAGTTTTGAATTATCCGTAGAATAAAATAAATATCCATTAAGTCTATATGGAAATAGATTGATAGATGGGTGGATGGGTGGATGAATAAGAAGGGATAGCTCCTCCTTATGAAATAATTCTAATTAATAAATATAGAATAAATGAGGGAACCACAAAATCACCTTTAGGGAAATACCACAGTAAGAATTGTACCAGGCAAGATTCACTGAAGGATGCTACAATTAGTGAGGTGAAAGTTTGAGGAGAAGGGTATTTGCATAGTCGTATATTTCCCCTCAGTATTTTTAATGATTAAAAAAGGAAAAAAATGTAAGTTTACAGTGTAGAAACCCAGTAGACACCACCTTCACCAAGTGATCAAGGTTAACATCACCAGTGATAATGCATGTTGATACATGTTGGTACATACAGACCCTGATACCATGTGCCGAGAGGGCACCTCACCCCATGGTACCCTTCCCAAAATCCATAGTCTAATCATGAGAACATCGGAGAAACCCAGATTGAGAGACAGTCTATAAGATACTAGACCAACACTCTTAAAAAATCTGTCAAGGTCATGAAAGACAAGAAAAACTGAGCAATTATCATAGATTGAAGGAGGCTAAGGAGCCATGACACCTCAGTGCACTGTGGGATCCTGGACTGGATCCTGGAACAGAAAAAGGACATTAATGGAAAATGTTAAAATTCAAGTAAGATCTGTAGTTTAATTAATAATATTGTACCAATGTTAATTTCCTAGTTTTGGTAATTGTACTGTGATTACATAAGTTGTTAACGTTAGGGGAACCTAGCCCTGGTAGCGCAGTGGTTAAGAGCTCAGCTGCTAACCAAAAGTCTGGCAATTCGAATCCACCAGCCACTCGTTGGAAACCCAATTGGGCAGTTCTACTCTGTCCTATAGGGTCACTGGGAGTCAGAAACGACTCAAGGGCAATTGGTTTTTTTGAGGTTTAGGGAAGGGTTTTTGGGAACTGTGTACTCTGTTTTCAATTTAAGTATAAGCCTAAAATTATGTTAAAATAAAAAGGCTTGTAAAATGTAAATTGGATCATATTTCTCCCTGCTTAAAAGCCTCTAAAACCCGTTGCCGTCTCGTTAATTCCAACTCATAGTGAACCGATGGAGTAGAACTGCCCCAAGGGTTTCCAAGGCTGTAAATCTTTACCGAAGCAAATTGCTACATCTTTCTCCCTCGGAGCAGCTGGTGGGTTCGAACAGCCAACCTTTTGGTTAGTAGCCGAGCGCTTAACCACTGCACCACCAGGGCTCCTTAAAAACCTCTAGAAGCACTTAAAGTAAAATTCAGATTCCCATACCATGGCTTATAGGTTCCTATATGATCTGGCCCAGCTCGCTTTTCCAGCCTTTTATGCCTTTCTTTTTCCCTTGTCCATCACTTACAAAAGGCCACCTGAGGCCTTTTGTCCTATTCCCTCTGTCCGGTATGTCCATGTCCTAATTGTCTCACAAATGGCCCCTTCTTGTCATTTAGAGCTCAGCTTAATGGTCACCTTCTCAGAGGTACCTTTCCTGACAACCAGTCCAAAGTAGCTACCAACCACTCTCTTATTGTTCTATCTGGTGGTGTTGTGCTTTGCATTTATGATTCTGTGTGTTTTGTTTTCTGTCTCCTGCCACTTGAACCTAAGTTCTATAAGAGCAGGGACTTCATGTGTTTTGTTCATCCCTAAATTCCCAGTGGCATGAAGAGTGTCTGGTGTGTATTAGGTCATCCATAAATATGTGCTGAATGAATTAAGCTAGTTACTTTCATAGTTCTCTAGTTGCTTTTCTAGAGGCACATCTAAAAATCTAATTAGCAATTAAGTATGAATAGGTTTTTGTCTCTGAAATCTTAAAACCTAGTTAAATGAAACCTTTTAAGTATAAACTTTGTGTTGCCTGATGTCTATATTATACCTGAATTTTAAACTTCTATAAATTAATTTCAGTATTTACATACTTTAAAATAAGGAATGACCAATCAGAAAGCATTGGCCATCACTAAGTGATCCAGCCTCCAGTCTGATGCAGCTCACAGTTCTTTCAACAGCCCTCTGGACAGCATTGCCAGTTAATCAGAGTTGGTGCTTAAGATAAAAGCTGTTTGCTACCCAATTTAATCCTCCAGTGCATAAAAAATACAGACATGATTTTGTAATTGCTTCAACCTACTGTGGTGTATTTAGGAAGAAGTACATTTCACCAAGTACATAATCATTCAGGTATCTGGAATTGATTTCTTCCCTAGCCTTAAGCTAAATGCATTCATTTGTATGTGGCTTGAGGCTTTGAGGTAAAAAATGTGAGGGTAGCCTCATGCTATTATGAGTAAAAATGTGAAATTCCTCTCTATAGGGAGAGATTTCATTATGGAATTGAGTGAATTATATACAGTAAATCCTGCGAAAGCCGGAACTTGTGTAAGGCAAAACCTGTCAGAGAAGGAAAGCTCGAATATTTTCTCCTAATAAAGAGGATAAAAAAATGGTAAGACTACACTCTGTCAAAGACGGAAAATTTGCGAGACCCAGAAAAACAAGGCAGTCCCGTCAGGTTCCAGCTCTCACAGGTTTCACTGCATTAGTAAGTAGAGAGGAGAAGGAATGGAAAGAATTAAAAAAGAAAGAACTTTCTTATAACTATAGATATTATTTTTTAAGCTACGTCAACTGTGGCATAAATATCAAATAAGCATTTAAAGTAAAAGTATTTAGGGATACAAAGGCAAAAATTACAGTTAATTCACTTACAGAAGCATTTAATCAGTGTCACAGATAAGGCTTTTAGCTTATCCTGGAGAATACAAGTTTGGATGAAGTTCCTGTGTTAGAAAGGTTGGGTCTAGCAGGAAAGATAGCACAAGTCCATGCATACACTTATGCACACACGTGCATAAACACTTACCTCTAATACCACCCCTACCGTAGTTAAGATTCCAAGAGGACACTGCTATGGTAGAGAAATAGAATCGGCTATTTCACAGAGGTGAGTCCCTGGATGGTGCAGTTAACAGGCTTTACTGCTAACTGAAACACTGGATGTTCAAGTCCACCTGGAGACACCTTGGAAGAAAGGCCCAGTGATCTAATTCCAAAAACCCAGCCACTGAAAACCCTGTGGAGCACAGTTCTACTGCAGTACACGTGGGGTCGCCATGAGTCCCAGCCACTGGAAACCCTACTGAGCACAGTTCTACTCTGGCACACATGGGGTCACCATGAGTCGGAATTGACTCGACAGCAAATGGTTAGTAGTTACTTCAGAGAGGAAGTGGTATTTGAGCTGGGCTTTGACAGATGAACTTGATTTTTGAGACAGAAGAAGAAGGAGGATAATCATTGATCTCGCAGAAAAAAATGGATTCTAAAAGTCTCTTCTGGACCCTCCCAGTAGAATGTTTAGCATGAACTACATTCACAAATTAACATGAAAAGTAGCAAGTTTACCCTTCTCCTATGAATCTGAGGTTTCTGGCCAACTTTTACAGCTATTGTTGGAGAGGGTGTGTCATGAAAGGGGTGCATTTTGAAAGAAGTCTGGATTGTTCATGAAAATGGACAGGAATTCTAGTAGCATTTAGAAAGTGGTTTTAGAGACACATGGCAGGTACAAACTGTGTAAATGCATAAGTACAGAAATGTGAAATAAGAATAGTGCTCAGAGCATGTCGATAGTAAGTGTGATGTTTAGAGGGGAAAAACATGCTAGAAAGTTCAGTCTCCTGTCAGTGATTCAGCTGTTAGTGGGTGTGTGTTCAGGACCAGCAGAGCCCCTTAGTCTAGGAAAGCAGCATTTGGTGACTGTCGACCAGTCCCAACTCTCAGTGTGAAGTGGTTGGAAATGTGGAGCTACCTGTCGGGATTTTCTTATTATGCTGATGCTCTTCTGTTTTCTTGTTTGCATGGTTTGAGTCTTCATAAAGCTAGGGAAAAATTTTCTTTAAGTTATGCTTACCTTGGAACGTGTTCATTGGAGTAAAAGTGTACAGATATACAACATTTGTGGATTTTTCCTTAAACAAAATTACTTGAGAATTTTATTTCTCTCTGTTGGGATCCAACCAGCATGAGCAATATAACAGCCTCTTCAGAAACCAACTTTTTCTCAGCTAACCTTAATACCACTTATAAGCCTTATTTATATTCACTTTTTTGAAATGATGTTTTCCCTTTTTCTTCTCAAGTACAAGTTTTAGGTTCTTATCACTTGTGGGTGTATCTCCTAAAGTATGACTAAAATATTTTTTTACCATAAGGCTTAAAAGTCTGTAAGAACAACATTTGATACAGGCATTTAATTACTATTTACATATGAACATATTGTTCCAGTGAGTTACTGTATCTGTTATGGGATGTTGTGGGGAATTAATCTGTTTTTCTGATCCACATGGAGTTATCTAGGAAGATAGTGTCTTGTAACAGAAAATTTACAAATATATCTTATGATTCTTGAACAGTCTATGAATTTAAGAATCCAGAGTTTTATAACTACTATGTAAGAGAATATAAAAATATCAGTAGCATAACTTTGTTAATATTTATTAAGTTATAGGTCATATTCAGCTAGTTTAACACTATAAAAATGTACTATATCTGTACTGTTGACTTGTGTTTTTTATGACAGCTTCATATAGTTGTGGCTCATTTTGAATTAGTGTCTTTGAGGACCCTTTAAATCTAAATGTAAAATTATATTCTTGTAAATCTGAGTTTATAATACAAGTTTAGCATAGAAAATTAGAAGATACACAAATAAGAAAAAGATGAAAATTGCTCAAGGAATTGCCACTGCTAATATTTTTTTGCATTTTTCTATTAGTACAAATATAAAAATATACATTTGTGAGTTTTTTGAGCAAAAATAGATTTCTGCCATAGCTGCTATTTGTAACTTGCTTTTTCACGCAATGGGTATGGTCCCCTTTCCTTGTTACTGAATGTTCTTCTGCAATATGACTATTAGTGGCTGCATAATATTCCACTATCCCATTGTATAGGTGCCCTGTATTTTTTTTAATCAGTCCTCAGTGTAGGGAAAGTAAGTTTTTGCTATTATAAATAATGATACTGTGATTATCTTCGTGTATACATATATACACAGGTATGTGTATGTGTCTGTGTGTATATATATATCTTTGTGCCCATTCTTCTTCTTCCTTAAGACGTACTTCTAGCACTAGAAGTGCGATGTCAAAAGACAGACACAATTCTGTGACTTTTTATGTTTATTGCCAAATCAATCTGTAGAAATCGCTCACCAATAGTGCCATCTGAGGTTGTCTTTAAAAATAAGGCCAAGATTAGATATGAGCAATTCAGATTCAGTTCTAGCGCTGTATTTTAAAAATCAGACAAGTTACCAACCTGATTACCCACACACCTTCAATCCCCAGCCCCACCCCCAAAATCAAAAACCTGTGTCATGGATAAGGTATTTGAATTGCTTTACAATCAAGTAGAATGTAGCTCAGAACGCAGAGATCAGAAAGTCAGCAGGAGAGAATAATAGGAACCTGGCACTACATTAGAGGCAGCCACAAAGATTCCCAGTCAACTCAGCAAACCCAATTCCTTTGTTTCAGCTTGAAGCAGCACGTTATCAGCTTGCTTTTCAGTACAGAGGTCATTTTCTGGTTCTGATTACAGTGTACCAAACTCACTGACAGATGTACTCAAGTGAATTTGATCTCTCGTTTTGTAAATGGAAGGATAGCATGAAAGTTAAATGGCAGGGAGAGCTTACCTTGTAGCCTACCATTTGGATTTAATTTCATGTCATCTTTGCCTCTGGAAGAGAATGGACCTTGTGATTTTTCTCTTTCTCTCTGTAATAAAAATACTCATTGTTCATGGCTCCATTTGGTCTTTTTCTTCATCAGTTTTGTCTCAAGAAGAAAACGAATTGGGGAAATTTCTTCGATCCCAAGGCTTCCAGGATAAAACCAGAGCAGGAAAAATGATGCAAGCAACAGGAAAGGCCCTCTGCTTTTCTTCCCAGCAAAGGTGTGTGACCTTTGGTGCTTCATTTTGGGATGTCTAGAGAGACTTTGGGACCCACCCATACATGAAGGGGAATCCCACAAAGTTCTTCAGGAAGCTCATGCCTGAGGCTGAGAAGCTACCCTGTACTCAGTCATTAGGCTAGTCCCATTTAATGCTCTGATTAAGGTAATGTATATAATTTTTTCCTGTTAATTTTTTTTTTCATATTTCTTCTCATCTGTAGAAGAGATGACATATGCCAATCACTGTGAATGCTGTCCTAGGCTCATATTTGACCTTCAGTATTGCTCATAGCAATCAGTCTGGTCCTCTTCCAGCAGCTGATTAAAGAAAGAGCCTAATGAGACCCCGTCGAAGGGTTCTGTCTCTGCTCTCCAGGGGCCAATTAACTTCAGAGAGAAGGTGTTCAAGATGCCCTGAACTGCACTGCTCAGAATGTGGTCCCTGGAGCAGCAGCCTCAGCATTATCACCTAGGAGCTTGTTAAAAATGCAGAATCTAGGCCCTACCCCATACCTGCTGTATTTGAACCTGTATTTTAATAAGATCTGCAGATGATTCTCATGCAGTTCAAGTTTGATAAGCTCTGTCAAACATTTTTTAACTCAAGCATGACTCATTTTCTTGATTGGTGCTAAATAACCATACACTTGTTCTCTGTGCTTGAGAAAAGTGACACTCCTCTCCTCTTGCCCTCTTCCAGTAACTAACAAGCCCCCCAAAATGTCACCCACTAATATTAGGTAGAATTATACCTAAATAAGGCTGATAAGTAGTTTCCAAAAATATGCAGGCTATAGAAATTTCACTTACTCAAATTGTTCAACTTTTTTTTCCTCTCTGTTTATTTCTTCTACTGCTTTTCCTCCCCGTGGTCCAAGAGCAAGACATCTGCCTGTGATCCACACCTAGGAGTTGCACAGGTGTTCCTATGAAATTCAAGAAAGGTGGAATCGGAAAAAAGAGACCAGCTGTGTCCATTTTTCCATGGTCCCTCTCCTGGATATTTTGGTTCTTTTTAAAGATCTTTTTGGCCTTGTCTTTGTGGGCAATGCCATTTTCATAGTTGAATTAAACAATTTTAAATTGTTCTCTACCCCAGTCTTCCAAGAAGGGTGTTTGCTTAGGATCTTGAATTGCACCTTCTTAGTGATTTATTATTGTTTTTCATCTGGAGAAAATCGACAGGAAAAAATTTAAAACAACTAAAATTTTACTGATAGAGATGACCCACTTTTCAGCCCTTGATAATACTTTCTGTGCATATACAGACTTCCTCAGCCTTACGTGAATAATTGATTCCTGAAAAATCCTTCAGAGAGCAAATTCTCATATATTAGCCATGTAATTATTAATTTCAATGGAAAAGATATTTATGCATGCTTGTATACCAAAATTAACATTAATTTATGAAAAAGACAAATCCCTAGACACAGTCACTGCAAGAGTTACCATTACTGATCATGTTATTAATTATTCTATAATATGGGTATCCAGTTATACCCTTCCGTAGTTATAAGCTATCTCACAGAGCACACATATGGTACCTAAAGTTTATGTAATTCAGCCATTGATACAAACAAAAATAATAAAAGAAATCAGCAAAACAGTGCAAATAATACATGAAATTATCACTAGTATAAAGTAGCAAACTGTACAATAATTTAATGCAGCGTGACCAGCTTTGCAGTTTGGAAGATGCATGGTGGCTCTGGTTTCATGACACACAACTGCTCATTAGGCACACGAAATCCAAACCAGTCCTCCTAAATGTAAGAAATCAGGAGAATTACATAAAACTCTCAGTTAAATTATCAAACCTGAGTGAACATGATTTGGGATATGCCTGAATGTAATTTTTAATATAAATAGCATCATATCATGCCTTAGCAAGCTGATTTTTTTTTTAATCAAGTATTCCAAACATCTTTTTTATTTTAATATATGCATTTTAAAAAATCTGCAGCCTAGTATTCCATTATTTGGACATGCCATGACACATTTAACCCAAGCCCTTCTGTTCACTACCTGGGTCACGTCCACTTTTTCCTTCTAAAGGATAAATGTCCTTCGGGTAGACCTTTACACACTTCATTAATTATTCCCATTGGGTAGATTCTCATGAATGAAAATGTGGGTCAGCTTTCACTGAAGTTGATATTTATAGTTACTGAGTTTCTCCTTGGTCTAGATGCAGTCCCTGATACCACAAATGAATGGGTTTTTACCTTTCTGACTTTATATAAAGCAGATTACAGAAAACATGAAGTGATTTTATATGCCTTTTTGTTTCCTTCAAGATCTTAACATCTGTCGTCAGTTATCCCATCTTCAGAGGTTTCTGTCCAGCTTTAGGACAAAGAAATCCAGAATGCTTTTTTTCACAAGACTCTCTTTTCAGCCAGTTTAGGAAAAGAGGCAAAATCCAGGGGAAGTTAAGAAGTCCAGAAATGATTTGGATCCTTAGGGAGACAGTTGAAAACTCTTTCTTTAAATAGAAGTCTTCAATGATATAAACCTTCACACTAGCATTTGTTTTGCTGACTTTATGTAGTAGTCATTGCTACAATCACTTATTCAGTTCGGTGAACGGTATTAAATTTAAGCCAACAGGGATAAAACACATACCTGCATAATGGCACAACAATGTCTTTGAAAACAACCTGCAACGTCTAGGTAGAACAGTGTTAACAAGATATTTTTATGGAGGTGCTGAATATTAAAAACAAAACAAAGCTTTACAGACAAGAGGAAAACTAGGGAAAATGGTAAAGGTATTTTTTTCTTAAATTTACTACACTATCTATAATCTTACAGTGCTACACCCATGTAATGCATCTCAGACACTGATGGAACTGCCAAAAGCTAACTTCAGCTCACTAGCACTCACACTCCCTTCAGCTAAATAAGTTTGCATTTAAATTGAAATTCAAATATTCATCTTAATTTTATTTTTTCAACCTATGCCTTGAAACTTAATGGAGAACAGTATATATTAATCTGACATTGCTCATTTTGGGTAGAAGGATAAAAAAAAAAAAAAAAGGGTCCCCCCTCACCAAGAAATCAATTTTTTATCCAAAGTTTGATATGCCTAAAACAATTTTTGCTGAATAAATGAGAGTGTGTTGCTTACAGCCAATATTATTATTATGTTATACCCACTTCATTGTGCCATATATATAGTCATTTCAGGTGTAATATTCTTAAATTTTGTTTTTTTAATGAGGATTAAATCATATAACCTATCTGAAAGTGCCACCACACAGTAGAATCTCAGTAAATGTGCTTTTCCCCTTCCTAGACCACTTCAAAATGCTTCTGTTCATGCTTCATCTGCTTTGACTACTGGAGCAGGCAGCGGATGCCCTAGCCTGTGCAGAGTAATCCAAAATGTCCTAGTCAAGGAGACAGTAGTCAAACATGCTTCCATCTCTCCACGAAGGACCAGGCTTCAGAAGGGTGGGAGGCAGGGAGTGACCAACAGTAGAAATGGGAAATGTTCATGCTGTGATCTTCTTCCAACACAGGATTGGTTCTAGTTCAAATGACCACTTTGCCCAGGCAAGAGACCACCCCAGCAACCACTGATAGAGGTCGTTCCCAATGGTCCAGCTATGTCACAGTAAACCAAGGGATCAGTACATGGGTAATTGTGTCTGGCTCACTTAATCAGTTCACATTCACTTCAATTATAATTGAGCATCTTCTATGTTCCTGGTACTGTTCAAGGCTCATAACTTTAAAATTGGGGAACTCTCAAGGATTTAAATTGCTGGCCAGCTTAGTTTCAAGATCTGGCTTTATCCTCTTGTCTAGATTGGCCTTGAGAAATCCTTTATGTCGATTTCACCAAGAAGTGGAGACTTTTCGGCATCGAGCTATCTCAGACACTTGGCTGACGGTGAACCGCATGGAGCAGTGCCGGACTGAATACAGAGGAGCATTATTATGGATGAAGGATGTGTCACAGGAGCTTGATCCAGACCTCTACAAGCAAATGGAGAAGTTCAGGAAGGTAAGAGGCTTTATGAGCATTACCAAAAGGGGTATGTGCTGGAAGGTAATGAAGTGTGATTTGAATCCCTCTGGTGAAGAAGACATAACTCAAAAGCACCGAGGATGCAATTAATCATCACTGGTGTCTTTTTATGTGACAGAATACCAATTAATGTGATATATAATTCTCCAAGGATAAGATAGAAGAGACAGCTGGAAATTGCTGGGATTTAGTAACTGGTTCTAATTGAAGTCAGATTTTTTCATATAATGTGCACTTTTTGTAAGGTTGTCACTTTCAAATGCCTTTTCATGCTTAACTAAACATCAAGATTAGCTCAGACAAAACTGGAAAATGAGAACAGACTTTTGGGGAAATCTTTTTAATTGCTAATGCATGCTAAAATTAATAGACATAATAATACTCCTTTGTTTTTGTGAAGTATTCAGAAGCAGTGAGGTTTTGTTGTAGGATTGAATAATGTGGTATTGACTCTGTCTGCAATAAACCTCTTCAGAAATTTCTCTGAGGAAAATAGATGAGGAGATAGGTATGCTCTCAAACTTCCCTGGAGTAAGTGGGAGAAGCTGAGGAACCATCTTCAGTTATTTTTTGTTTTTTTCTTTTAAGCTAATTATCTTGTGTAAATTTAGCTTTTTGAATATTTTATCACAGACTTTCTTATCTACAAGGATACATCCCACCACTAGGTGGCAGTCGTACATTGGGTATTTAAGAAAATGTAGCAATTTTTGTTGTGTACAATCTTGGTAGTTCTTTGTTTGGTTGACTGGGTATATTTCAGGCTGTGAAAGAAAAATAAATCAGCCAAATGATAGATTTGATGTAATATTGTATCAACTATCTTACTTATTTCAAATGATCCATTTGTATTTCGTGATGCTGCTTAAAATCCCTAGATTTCTTTTCAAGTGCATCATTGTGAAGCTCTGAATGGCAAGTGTCCCTGGTGCCTTGGTGCCTTGGTGAGATGTGGGGGCTGGGGAGAGGGGGGATCTTTTGTTGCTTAAGAGTATGGTCACCATTCTTGACCTAGATAGTGGATTGTTACAAATTCTTTTAAAAGTCAAGTTTTCTCTCAGGTTGTAATTTAGAATCCCTCCCTTTCAAAGGAAATCAAGGTCCATTGTATTTCTGATCATAGAAGTCCTGTTAGCAGCATATACCTTCTTGGTAAGGCAAGCTTCTGAATGTGTGGAAAATCAGAACGGAGACGTTCCTTAGAGATGACCTAGTGAAACTCACTTGTTTTATAAATGAAAAAACCAAGGTCCCAAAAGAGTAAATAAAAATTTTCAAGGGTTAATAGCTAGATGTTGGTGAACCTAGGCTACATCAGAACATTCCTGATTTTCTATTCAGGATTTGATTTGTCTTTGGCACTCTCTTGATTTGGGGTGTGGAGGAGCATGGGATGGAAAGAGTAAAAAAAGGAAAAGGAAAAAAATTGTGGACCGGCCATAAGTCTAGTCACTTAATATCTACTGTCTCCTTTAAGCCTCACAGTGACCAAGACACAGGCTTTATTTTACACATGAGGAAAATGATCCCCAAGTTAAGCTGCTTGCCCACCCAAGCTCAGACAAGGAAATGAAAATCAGAATCCTAGAAAATAGACATATTTTTCCCTAAGAGAGGAAAAAAAGGAAGTTGAAGAACATATCTAAAATTGACAAAAGCATTTTTATAGTATTTCCTCTCCTGTGATTTTTTTCATTCAACAAATGCTTATTGAGCACCTCTTATGTGCCAGGTAATAAATTAAACACACGATTACTCTTGAAGGCAGGAGAATTTCATGCAAAGCTGTGCTTACTTGGTTTTGTTTTGGGGAGTGGTTACTAGCTGTATAAGGATGTAATAAAAACCAAGCCCTTCGTCATTTGGTTTGAATGTTGAAACATTATCCACTCTTTAGTGTCATCAAACTGTTGATTTTGGAAAATACGGTTTAAAAAAAAAAATCCTTTGACATGCAAAAGTAGCTGAAATGATGACTTACTCCCCAATCCCATATGTGCTGGATTTAATTTAATAGCTGAACGTGATGTACTTAGAGTTTAGCAAAAGAATGTTTTTTAAAGAAGTCCATCTTCAAGTGCATATTTGATGAGACTGGAATCTCCACGAGGGCAGGGGCGAGTTCCTTCATTCTCTTCACTGCTCTAACTCCAGGGCTGGGCCAGTGCTTGAACCCACATTAACACTCACACATCCATCCCATGGCAAGATTCCAACCAAGCAGTCTGGACCCATGTTTTCTCAAACTTCTAGGGCATTTACAAGATATGAAGCTGACCTCATTCTGTTTAGGAAATTGACAGTGTGGTTTTGCAGGTAAGAAGTAGCATAATTTGTGGCTGGCAGCCCTTTTTTGGAATAAATTTAAATTGTGTAGTTTGCTGTTCACTTGGGGTTTATAACATGAAATTTGACTTTGAGAGAGCTTTAGGGTTTTGTCCCAGTGGAATTCCATTTTAAACAGAGACTCCATTTATCTCTCAAGAACATGTTACTGAAATGTGTTTCTGAGTCATGTAGGAGATCGGTCCAGCTGTGGGTGGCTTCTCAGGAGTGGCTGTGGGAGAGGGGAATCTCAGTCTCCTCAGAGCTAGCTGTTGCCTTCACGTTTCAAGATGAATCCTGAACTGAAGCAGTATTTTGCTATAAATTCTGTTCTTTGAATTCACACGTTTTGGAGGAGACAAAATTATAAATCATACCTCACTAGGGTGATCCCCTTGGTTGGAAACTTTAGTATGTATTCATTCATTTGTTCGTGCATTCAGCAAATAATGTTGAACCAAAGCTACATGTCAGATAACCTGCAGAGGAATATAGTAAGTGAATCAGCAGATATGATGGCTGCCCTCCTACTTCTTGCTATAATTTGGAGATTGTTGTTGTTAGTTAAATAGCCTTGATGGTTCAGTGGTTAGGTGGCACTCAGCTGCTAACCGAAAAATGCGTGGTTAGAACCCTTCAGCTGCTCTGCAGGAAGATCATGTGGCAGTCTGCTTCCATAAAGATTACAACCTTGGAAACCCTATAGGGCAGTGCTACTCTGTCCTATAGGGGCACTGTGAATTGCAATCGACCTGACGGCAGTGAGTTTGGTTTTGGTTGGTTTGTTGTTAGTGGCTGTTGGGTTGATTCCAACTCATGGTGACCCCATATGTGCAGAGTCGAACTGTGCTCCATAGGATTTTAAAGGCTGTAACCTTTTTGGAAGCAGATCTCCAGGTCTGTGTCCCTAGGAGCCTCTGAGTGAGTTCGAACTGCCAACCTTGCAGCTAGTGCGTAACCATTTGTACCACCCAGGGACTCCAATTTGGGGATACAGCAAGTGAACATGTTGCAGCATGATAAATGGTTGTCCAAGATAGCACATGGTGCCACAGGAACACCTCGAAGGCGCTTTGGAGGAAGATTTGAATGCTGAGAAGGAATGGGCTGAGTGGAGGTGTTGGAGACAGCAGAGCAAAGCCCAGGCTGAAGAAGCAGCTTGGACAAAGGCCTTTAGATGAAAGCAAACAGGGCACCTTTAAGCACCTGAGAGGTCCATATGACCAGGTCATGGGAAGCAAGGTGGGTGTGGGGACAGGGGCACCATCAGGCTGGAAAGGTAGCAGATCCAGACCAGATGGGCCATCTCCCTGAGGGCAAGGGGAAATAGATGTGGAGAAGGGACATGATCAAATTTGAATCTTCCATGGCTCTCTTGGGTATTAATGACAGAAGGGATTTGAAGGGGCCAGGCCTTGTGGCTGGGAGAGCCACTAGGAGACTTTTGTACAGACCTAGAGGAGAAATGGGGTGACTGGAAAGAAGAGGGAAGTGGACCGGAGGGAAATTGAGTGCTCTGCCCTCTCCTGGACTTCGTAGTAGCACCACTTTAATTACAGAGCTCTTCATTCTTTTTAGAATTAAGCAGAATAAACCAAAAACCAAACCCGCTGTCACTGAGTCTATTCCACCTCATAGTGGCCCTATAGGACAGAGTAAAACAGCCCCATGAGGTTTCCAAGGAGCAGCTGGTAGGTTCGAACTGCCCACCTTTTGGGTTAGCGGCCGAGCTTTTAACCACTTTGCCACCAGGGCTCCAGGCAGAATACGTGTAAATAAATAAATAGCAAGATCAAGTGTACTTTCACCGCCAACTAAGGCTTTTTTCATAGTGTTTGCAAAATGCTAAACCTGTTAAATAGCATACAGTGAGTATGGCCAACATGACAAATGGGAAACTTAAACAAAGCAAATCATCTGTTTCCATTCTGGTCTCTTTAAAGCACATAAGCCTGATGACAGAGCTCTCAGCAGCAACATTAATAAGCATTTATTAAGTGCCTGTATCTGGGTGGAAATACAAAGAGGGGAAAAACTTGATCCCGACCCTCAAGAAGGACCCTGCTAGTTAGTCATCTGCTCCTTGTCAAAATTACTGTGATGAACCAGGCACCTGGAGAGGGTGGCCATCTGTAGCTATTCTCCTAAAGACCAAATAATAGGCAGTGGTGGATGAATTTAAATGGACAGGGCTGGGTGGTTGTGTGCCATTGGGAGACCCTCCTGATAGTGTGATTCACCCTGGGAGGGAAATGGATGGGAGCCCACGCCACAAGGTATTTTACGAGCAAAGTTATAATGTGTGATATATTGCCCTTCGAAGGCGCAGTAAAAGGGTGCAGTTTAAAAACAGAAGTCAGCTTCTTGTAGCAGATTACGTCAGCTTACGTTGTGAGCTTACAGAAGAGCTTCTGTAGCCCAGTGCCCTTGAGAGAGTCCTTCTGTGGTCAATTATGTGTCTTGTATTTCTTTAAAGTCAGAAATGGAATGGAGGATAACTATTCTAAATGGAATAAGAGCTGTGTTCAGTGTAAGAAAATAGTTCTGAATCATCTAAAGAGATACTATGGAAGTGTATATGTGGGTATTTGTACGAGTCAGAGTCCTCATAGACAAGAACAAGGGAACTGGCGTTTTGATGAGGGCCATTTATTAAATGGCTTAATGAAATCCTACAGCATTTGTCTAGTGTTTCATCACCATAATTCAAAAGGATATCTAGAAAGTATTGTAGGAATGTGAATGGTACACACTGGTATTCTCAGGCTTTTACCTGTTATCTGTTTAAAATACTTGGAATGATCTGCTGCTGGGTTTTGGAGAGCTGTTAATTCACTAAAGTTATATTATCAAAGGATATTTTGCTGTGAGTAGGTTTATAAAACTCATGTTGGTGGCTTAATAAGTAGGGCCTTATTAGGGCAATCAGTCAGTAGTGTCCCTGTGTCCCGATGGTGAGGATTTGGGTCTATAGAGCTTGGTCAAGACTGGTAAGCAGCAGTAGTGACATTAGAATTTTTTTTTCCTGGGGGCAAAGACTTGGGTTAATTAATTTGACAGTATCATTAATTACTTCTGAAATCATTGGTCTTTGTTAGGGGTCAGGCTCTTTTAGCAGTTGAGGGCAGGTCCCGTGGGAGCCTGAGAGACCAAGTAATGCAGGAACATCAACCATCTCTTCTCTGCTCTGTGATGAAGGCCTTTCGTTTCTGCTGGGGTCAGCCAGCTCTCTGGCTTAAACCTGCATCCTGCTTTGGTTCAATACCAAGGGCAGGACTGGGACCCCATCTCGTTGGGTTGAATGAGCATGAAGTATTACAAGTCTGGGTCCATACAATGGACCAAAATTAAGTGTCTGTTTAAGCAGTGCCTGACTTCCAGATAAGTTGTATGAAACTTGCACTTCCAGGAATTTGCTTAATTCATGCATAAAAGACACATAGATTATCTCCTCTGCCTCTTCTAGTTCTGTAATTCTACACACTGGATTGAGTTATTTTATGTGATGAAAATTCCTGTGTAAAGCTCACAGTCTCTTGAAAGTATCTGTCTCATAACTCTTCGTTTTCATTCGCTGGTTTTTGGTGTGTGCTTGTTTGTTTTGATTTGGTTGTTTAACTAGAGCGCCTGCTTTTTGTGGTCCCCAAGTAGATTGAAACTAGCTGCCAAACCCCACCCTTGGGCTGCTGTTTCTTTAAAGTACCTAAATGCCATAGGAAAAGCATGCCATTTCCACATGGTGCAACTCAGAAAGGAAAATAATTACACCCATGCTTTCAATTCTGAATTTGATGAAATGAGGCCTTGGGGGCTTTGTTTGTCTTTATTGATTTCCCCCAGTCAACTTGGTAAATAGCAAAAATTAGTTTCAGAGTTAAGCCAAGACCATTTAGAATAACGTGCCTGGAACAGATAACCCTCTCAGAGCTGGTGGCTGGCTGGCTGCTGCTCCTGCTTGGAAACAGAGACGAGGAAAGAGCAGGACCTCAGAGTTGGGATGGCTGTACTCTCTGTTCCCAGCTCTGCCTACACAGCTTGGATAGGTCTAGTAAATCTATCACAATTTTCTCATTCACTAAAGGAGTGATAGGTAGTAGGTGATCTCCAAGCTCTATTCTAGCCTTAACATTTGTCTAAAATCATTAAGCTTATCTGTAGATAAGTATAGACACTGAAATAGAGCCAGCATGTACTTTTACGAGCATAGAGCTTTCTTCTTCCTTCAAGTAGGTGTTGGTTTTACTGAGTCATGTTGTTCTAATCTTAGACTCTTGAGAAGAACAGCATTTTACTCATAATTCTTGAATAAAGAAATCTTTGGTGTTTATAAACTGATTCTTATTTAGATATTAATACTTTTGCAGGGGTCATCAAACTATGGCCCACATGCCAGCCACTATTTTTGTAAATAAAGTTTTATTAGAACACAGCCACACACATTCGTTTACTTACTGTCTGTGTCTGCTTGGCAGAGTTGAGTAGTTACAACAGAAACCATATGGCCTGCAAGGGCAAAAATATTTACTCTCTGCCTCATTACAGAGAAAGTTTGCTGACCCCTGCTTTATAGGCACCTCTAGTGCACTTTGAGGTGAAGAAGCTTTGTATTAAGAAGTTGGCATCCTTCTTTATCTCCCCTATGGATTATACCCAAGTCCCCAAAACAAGTTCATAACAAATACAAAGATTTATGTGATGCTTAAATGTGAAATTTAGAATAGAATGGAGCTTTTACCCCTTAAAGTTCTCCTTTAATTGATGGTGTTTCATGCTTGAAGGAAAGAAGAAAATGGGGATATATGGGACTAGTAGGAAATAAATAATTAGAATACTTCTCCGTTATTCATACTCTAGTAGATTTTTTGTACTCTCCACACAACCAAAATCCAGAGGAAACAGGCCACTTCTACATCTAGGACCTTAAGGATACTGGGGAATGTGGAGATAATGAGCACCAAATGTGGAATAAAAACAGCTCTGCTACTTGTTCCCTCACCCTCCCCTCAACAAAAAAGACAAATAAATAATTTAGACTTTAATTCAATATGTACGTATTTATTGGACACTTACTCTACTGTGTATAGGGTCACTATGAGTCGGAATCAATTTGATAGCAATGGTTTTTTTTTTACTGTAGGTCAGTAGTTAGAAAACATATGTCAGATTCACTAAAATCATTGGGAAGCTTTTTCCAAAGTAAACATGAGGTTCAGGCAGGAAGACAGAGGTCATCTTCCATGGGACAGACCTGCACAGAGAGCTAGATTTGTACTGAAATAGAGATTGGGAAGTGGTGTTCATTCATACTACTTAGCTATCTGACTGAAAACTTCAAAGCCTTTATTGTAGCACGATACCAACAATAGTTTGTTTGTTTGTTTTTTAATTTTTATTTAACAAGCACTTACATAGTACTGTCTCTGTGCCTTGCATTGTTCCAAGCTCTTTACTAGTACGAGCTCGTTTAATCCTCCTAACAACCCTAACAAGTGGGTAGAGTTATTTTCCCCACTTGGCAAATGAGGAAACAGGTGTGGAGGGTAAGGAACTTGCCCAAGGCCCACAGCTTGCATCAGAACCTGGCAGATGGGCCCCAGCACCCCTGCTCTTAACCACCACACAGCACTGCCTCTCGTGCTGCCTGACTTTGCCACAGTTCACGTCTTCACTTTGTAGGCAAAGCAGAGTCCATCCCATTTTACAGCTGAAGAAACGTCAAGGCTCTGGGGGTTAAGAACTTGACTGTAATCCCAGACAGTTCAATTCCAGAGCCCAATCTCCAGACTTCCTCTTAGGGAACACGGCACCCATGGTCATCAGAGTAGAATGGTTCCTAAATCACAAAACAGATGATTTACTCAGGGCATAATGCCGTACAAGCTACCTAACCCACTAAACATGCTAAGCTCCTCTGCAGAATGGAGAGGAAGAAGCCACTCCCTTCACAGGGTGGCAGCAAGGATTAAATGGCATGATGTGTGGGAAGTACCTGACACAGGGCATGGCACACAGCAAGCTCTCAGATAATGGTAAATATTTTTATAACTACCATTTATTCCTTAATTTCTTAGGGGGAAAAATGAAGGTACAACAGAACATATGTGCTAAAGAAATTCCTGGGGGGAGTCTGTTTGGGAGGGTGGCCTCTGCCTTGGATTGCCCTCACAAAGTGGGCCAGAGAAAAGGTGTTAGTTATTCTGGGTTACCAGAGTTGGACAGACACTCTCTAGGTATGATAGGCCACCACTGGCTTCTTCCTCTAAGATTGATCACACCCTGTAGCTGCTTCCCTCCAACCCAAGGTACCAAAGTCCAGGTGACTCCAGAAGTCCAGCCCCCTCCAACACTCTAATCTAGGATTCCCTCACTGCCTGTCCCTGTCTGCTGGGAGCTGATAGGGTACCTTGTCTATTTCACTTTGAAATTGCCCTTGGTTATAATGTGGTTAGATAACCTACCCTTTCTTAGGACTTTTTTTTTTTCTTCTTTCTGTAATTTGCTTTCAATGGGTAAAGTCTTTGCGGGAAAAATTGTCTAGCATAATTTTGTATTTATAATGGATGGGCCAGGCTATTGTATAGTAGTCTCTTAATTTGTACCTTTCCTATTTGATACACCATCACATCTTTTATATTATTCTGTTGTTTAGTTAGACTTTTTGATGAGAAGTATTTAAATTTAAGCAAATAGAATGGTCATGGCAAATTTATATCCTGAAAGATGTTAGGTTATTTTGTGCAAAATAAACAAGTGTATTTACGTACTACCAAAAACAAACCCGTTGCCATCGAGTCGATTCCGACTCAAAGTGACGCTATAGGACAGAGTAGAACTGCCCCGTAGAGTTTCCAGGGAGTGATTGGTGGATTCAAACTGCCAACCTTTTGGTTAGTAGCCATAGCTGTTAACCATTACGCCACCAGGATTTCCGTGTATTTACATAGGTCCCAAAAGATAAGAAAATTTAAGCACATTTTTGTCATGTCCTATTCTGCTTCCTAAACTAGAGGTTTATCCTTGGCTACTATCATTATTCCCTTCCCACATTCAAGAGGTGTCTAGTTTCTAACGATTCTACTTCCAAAGCCTCTCTGGAATCAGTTCCCTCCTCTGATCCCCACTGCTACTAACCAAACTGGAATCTCCTCAATTTAGAAGATTGCACTTGGCTTCCAACTGGTCTCTATGCCATCCACCATGCTAAGCCAATCCTAATTCTGTAACATAAAGCTGATCATGTCATTCTCCTTGGTAATAACTTTCTGTGGCCCCACTTGGCCAACTGACAAATCCAAACTTAGTATGGCCCTCCAGGTCCTTCACAAGCTGGCTCTAACATACTTCCCTCAACCTTCCCTCTCAAATAACCTTCTTCCCTCCTTTGTCTTCCCCTGCCACCATACACACAGGCACACTCTGTATACTGGACACTTCTATTTTTTCAGTCTAACTTTTTTTTTAATTGTACTTTAGATGAAGGTTTACAGAACAAAAAGTAGCTTCTCATTTAACAATTAGTACACATATTGTTTTGTGACGTTTGTTACCAACCCTGTGACACATCAACACTCTCCCTTTTTGACCTTGGGTTCCCAGTCACCAGCTTTCCTGTCCCCTCCTGCCTTTTAGTCCTTGCCCCTGGGCTGGTGTGCCCCTTTAGTCTCATTTTATGTTGTGGGCCTGTTTAATCTTTGGCTGAAGGGTAAACCTCGGGAGTGACTTCATTACTGAGCTAAAGGGGTGTCGGGGGGCCACAGTCTCAGGGTTTCTTCAGTCTTTGTCAGGCCAGTAAGTCTGGTCTTTTTTTGTGAGTTAGAATTTTGTTCTACATTTTTCTCCAGCTCTGTCTGGGACTGGACTGTGATCCCTGTTAGAGCAGTCAGTGGTGGTAGCTGGGCACCATCTAGTTGTGCTGGACTCAATCTGGTGGAGCTATGGTAGTTGTGGCCCATTAGTCCCTTGGACTAATCTTTCCCTTGTGTCTTTAGTTTTCTTCGTTCTCTCTTGCTTCCAAAGGGGTGAGACCAGTGGAGTATATTAGATGGCTGCTTACAAGCTTTTAAGACCCCAGATGCCACTCACCAAAGTAGAATGTAGAGGGTTTTCTTTATAAACTGTGTTATGCCAGTTGAGCTACATATTCCCAGAGACCATGGTCCCCACAGCCCTCAGCTCTGTAATTCGGTCCCTCAGGGAGTTTGGATGTGTTTATGGAGCTTCCATGACCTTGCCTTGTACAAGTTGTGCTGGCTTCCCCGGTGTTGTATACTGTCTTACTCTTCACCAAAGTTACACTTATCTGTTGTCTATTTAGTGTTTTTCCATCCCCACCCCTCCCCTCCCTAGTAACCAACAAAGATTGTTTCTTTTTGTGGGTAAACCTTTTCATGAGTTTTTACAGTAGTGGTCTCATACAATATTTATTCTTTTGTGATTGACTTATTTCACTCAGCATAATGTCCTCCAGATTCATCCACATTGTGAGATGCTTCGCGGATTCATCATTGTTCTTTATCATTGCGTAGTACTTCATTGTGTGTATGTACCATAGTTTGTTTATTCATTCATCTGTTGATGGGCTCCTAGGTTGTTTCCATCTCTTTGCTATTGTAAGCAGTGCTGCAGTGAACATGGGTGTGCGTATGTCTATTCGTGTGACGGCTCTTATTTCTCTAGCATATATTCCTAGGAGTGGGATTGCTGGATCATATGGTATTTCTGTTCCTAGCTTTCTAAGGAAGCGCCGTATCGTTTTCCAAAATGGTTGTGCCATTTTACATTCCCACCAGCAGTGCATAAGAGGTCCAGTCTCCTCGCAGCCTCTCCAACATTTGTTATTTTCTGTGTATGCTGGACATTTTGAAAGATGCTCTGTACCTCACTGTTGCATACCCTGCCCTTCACAAGCCCTGCCTATCCCACCTGAAATTCCCCTCTCCTTTCTTCTGTGCCTGTAGAGCTCTAACACATCACTGAAAGCCACTCACACTCAGAGCCTTTGCTGGCCATTACAGCTTTTCAGTGCTTCCACAGCACTTTTACATCTTCAGCTGCACATAGTAGGTATTTAATTAAGTAAATAAACAAACTTGTAGTTTCCTTGAAGGAAACTTTGAGCCCAGCACTATTGTTTGAAAAATGTTTACGCTCTGAACCCCATACTAAACACATGTAATATGCATTTTATAAATTTATATCGGTGAATAAAATTTAATCCTGCCATGAATAAAAGTGAGACTCAGACTATACAAGCAAAGATCATTTTGTCTTAACATCCTAGGAGAGATCACATATACATCTTAGTTCATAATTTCCATTACCTAATTTGTATAAAGGTGCCCTGGTGGCTCAAACAGTTAAGCTCTTAGCTGCTAACTGAAAGGTTGACGGTTTGAACTCACCCAGCAGCCCCATGGGAGAAAAACCTGGTGATTTGCTTCCATAAAGATTATTGTAGTTAGGTGCCATTGAGTCAGTTCCGACTCATAGTGACCCTGTGTACAACAGAATGAAACACTGCCCAGTCCTGTGTCATGCTCACAGTCATTGTTATGCTTGAGCCCATTGTTGCAGCCACTGTGTCAATCCATCTTGTTGAGGGTCTTCCTCTTTTTCACTGACCCTCTGTCGAACACAGTGTCCTTCTCCAGGGACTGACTGGTCCCTCCTGATAACGTGTCCAAAGTATGTAAGACGATGTGTCGTCTCCTTGCGTCTAATGAGTATTCTGGCTGTACTTTTTCCAAGAGAGATTTGTTCGTTCTTCTGGCAGTCCATGGTATGTTCAGTATTCTTTGCCAACACCATAATTCAAAGACATTAATTCTTCCTTCCTCCTTATTTATTATCTAGCTTTTGCATGCATATGAGGCGATTGAAAACACTATGGCTTGGGGCAGGCGCACCTTAGTCCTTAAAGTGACATCTTTGCTTTTTAACACTTTAAGAGGTTTTTTGCAGCAGATTTGCCCAATGCAATGCGTTGTTTGATTTCTCAACTGCTGCTTCCATGGGGGTTGATTGTGGATCCAAGGAGAATGAAATCCTTAACACTCAATCTTTCCTCTGTTTATCATGATGTTGCTTATTGGTCCAGTTGTGAGGATTTTTGTTTTCTTTATGTTGAGGTGTAATCCATACTGAAGGCTGTGGTCTTTGATCTTCATCAGTAAATACTTCAAGTCCTCTTTTTTTTCAGCAAGCAAGGTTGTGTCATCTGCGTGTCACAGATTGTTAATGAGTCTTCCTCCAGTCCTGATGCGAAGTTCTTCATATAGTCCAGCTTCTCGGATTATTTGCTCAGCATTCAGATTGAATAAGTGTGTGAAAGGATATAACCCTGACACACAGCTTTCTTGACTTTAAACCCCACAGTATCTCCTTGTTCTGTTCGAACGGCTGCCTCTTCGTCTGTGTACAGATTGCTCATGAACACCAGTAGATGTTCTGGAATTTCCATTCTTCTCAATGTTATCCATAATTTGTTATGATCCACATATTCGAATGCTTTTGTATAGTCAGTAAAACACAGATAAACATCTTTCTGGTATTCTCTGCTTTCAGCCATGATCCATCTGACATCAGCAATGATATCCCTTGTTCACATCCTCTTCTAAATCCGACTTGAATTTCTGGCAGTTCCCTGTCAATGTACTGCTGCAACCACTTTTGAATTAGTTTCAGGAAAATTTTACTTGCATCTGATATTAATGATGTTGTTTGATAATTTCTGCATTCTGTTGGATCACCTTTCTTTGGAATGGGTACAAATACGAATCTCTTGCAATTGATTGACCAGGTAGCTATCTTTCAGATTTCTTGGCATAGACGAGTGAGCACCTCCAGTGCTGCATCTGTTTCTTGAAACATCTCAGTTGGTTTTCTGTCAATTCCTGGAGCCTTGTTTTTCACCAATGCCTTCAGTGCAGCTTGAACCTCTTCCGTCAGTACCATCTGTTCTTGATCATATGCTACCTCCTGAAATGGTTGAACGTTGACCAATTCTTTTTGGTACAGTGACTCTGTGTATTCATTCCATCTTCTTTTGATGCTTCATGTGTCATTCAGTATTTTCCTTGTAGAATTCTTGAATATTGCAACTCAAGGCTTGAATTTTTTCTTCAATTCTTTCAGCTTGAGAAATGCTGAGCATGTTCTCCCTTTTTTGTTTTCTATCTCCAGGTCTTTGCATACTTCATTATAATTCTTTGTCTTCTCGAGCTTGCCTTTGAAATCTTCTGTTAGACTCTTTTACTTCATCATGTCTTCCTTTCACTTTAGCTACTCTACATTCAAGAGCAATTTTCAGAGTCTCTTCTGACATCCATTTTGGTGTTTTCTTTCTTTCCTGTCTCTTTAATGACCTCTTGCTTTCTTCATGTATGATGTCCTTGATGTCATTCAACAACTCGTGTAGTCTTTGGTCATTAGTGTTCAATACGTCAAACCTACGCTTTAGGTGGTTTCTAAATCCAGGTGGTATATACTCAAGAATGTACTTTGGCTCTCGTGGATTTGTTCAAATTTTCTTCAACTTCAACTTGAACTTCCACGTGAACGATTGATGGTCTGTTCCACAGTCATTCCTGGCCTTGTTCTGACTGATGATATTGAGCTTTTCCATCATGTCTTTCCACAGATGTAGTCGATTTGATTCCCGTGTATTCTGTCTGGTGAGGGCCACGTGTATAGTCGCCCTTTATGTTGTTGAAAAAAGGTATTTGCAACGAGAAGTCATTGGTCTTAAACGAAATTCTGTCATGTGACCTCCAACGTCATTTCTATCACTAAGGCCATATTTTCCAACTACCAATCCTTCCTCTTTGTTTCCAACTTTTGCATTCCAATCACCAGTAATTATCAATGCATCTTGATTGCATGTTTGTTCAGTTTCAGACTGCAGAAGTTGGTTAAAAAAAACCTTCAGTTTCTTCATCTTTGGCCTTAGTGATTGGTGTGTAAATTTGAATAATAGTCATATTAACTGGTCTTCCTTGTAGACGTATGGATATTATCCTATCAGTGACAGTGTTGTACTTCAGGAAAGATCTTGAAATGTTCTTCTTGACAATGAACTCAATACCATTTCTCTTCAATTTATCATCCCCGGCATAGTAGACCATATGATTGCCTTATTCAAAATGGCCGATACCAGTCCATTTCAGCCACTGATGCCTAGGATATCGATGTTTATGAGTTCCATTTCATTTTTGACAACTTCCAATTTTCTTAGATTAATACTTTGTACATTCCACGTTCCAATTATTAATAGATGTTTGTGGCTGTTTTTTCTTATTTTGAGTCATACCACATCAGCAAATGAGGGTCCCAAAAGCTTGACTCCATCCACATCATTGAGATCAACTTTCCTGTGGGAGACAGCTCTTCCTCAGTGGTATTTTGAGTGCTTTCCGACCTGAGGGGCTCATCTTCCAGCACTGTTATCAGACAGTGTTCCACTGCTATTCGTAAGATTTTCACTGGCTAATCTTTTCAGAAGTAGACTGCCAGGTCCTTCTTCCTAATCTGTCTTAGTCTGGAAGCTCCTGTGAAACCTGTCAGGGTGACCCTGCTGGTATTTGAAATACCATTGGCAGAGCTTCCAGTACCACAGCAACACACTAGCAGCCACAGTATGACAAACTGACAGACATGTGGTAGTCCATAAAGATTACAGCCTAGGAAAGAAACCCTGTGGGACAGTTCTGCTTTGTCACATGGAGTTACTATGAGTCAAAATCAACTCAACAGCGCCTAAGAATAACAACAGTAATTTGCAGAAGTACAGGAAATATGAATATAATTTTTTAAAAATAAACATGTTTTACAATAACATAAAAGCTAATGTTTTCACTTCAAATAGATTATTTTTTATGGAGTGTAGTAGAAAGGACTGTTTCTTTCTTGAGAGGTGTCAAATCTTTGCAGATAGCATTTCTCTAATTGTTTGAGGGAGATGTTTGCTTAACTCTCAAATGTTAGAGTGAACTCTGGACAAAAAGTGAGTTTTCTAATGCAAATTGAACTGGCCTAAGATAGTTTTCCTTTCACCTGATTGTCTGGCTTTTCTTTCTAAGACTTACATGGATTAGATAGCATATGAAAGCCTGGTTTCTAAAATTTCATGGATGGTATCGTGCAAAACATACAGATTTCACTGAATGGCCACTGAACACTTGAGGCCATCATGTTCCATGTCATACTGCTGCCATAGAATGACCCATCTCATAACATAAACGTCTCAGAGCCTCAGCAACTAGAATCTCTTGGATAGATTCAGTATATCCATGTTTATCACATGTGCTCTGTGGCTCCAGGGTCAGAGGGGTGGCTGGTACATGTGACAACCACCCCAACCACAGACTATTCCATCTGCCTCTGTCTCCTTTTGGTAGCTTCTTAAGAAGGTGTCATCTTTGATTATGGTTAGATGGAAAATTTTCAAGTAGTATGATTTACTAACAGCTCAAATATCATCTTTCCCAGATAGTCCTCTTATTCTCTTATGCTAAATTAGTTGCAATTTTTATCATCTTCCAGATTGCAGTATAAAGGAAGATAATTGCATGCTGGTGGGTTAGCCCAGCACTATTGATTTTACATTTTTATGCTTTGGGAATCTATCCTGCTATGCTATTTTTTTTTTTTTGTTTGTTTGTTTAAAAAGGTGATTTACTTAGATATGCAAATAGAATGTGGATTTTATTTAATTTCAGATAGAAGCAGCATATCTGCTATTTCCCAAATACCAATAGAGTACTATATGTTGTTTTTATTAGAGTCCAAAAGAATCTTTTAAAAATTCAGTATTCTTTGCAGCCACACTTTTTAGTGACAGAAAAAACAATGGTTTGATACTTGTCTAGGTTGTCACTTTTACATCAAACTGGATGTCAAAATTGGCTGTAAACCAAACCAAACCCATTGCCGATGAGTCAGTTCCTACTCATAGCAAGCTTATAGGACAGAGTAGAACTGCCCTGTAGGATTTCCAAGTCTGTTATGTTTAGGGAAACAGACTGCCATGTCTTTCTCTCATGGAGCAGCTGGTGGGTTCGAACTGCTGACCTTAGAAAGAAAGCTATAAATTACAATTGCTTTAGGAAAAGCCTGTGTTTGTCATCATGGAATATTGAAAAGTTTTGAATAGCAGTTTTCTAGATGCTTGAATTATTTTTGTTAACCCTCAACAAAACTTTTCTAACAAGACTTATCCAGGCAGTGTTGACCCTGTAATAGAGCCATAGACTGTCAGGGGCTTCACAGGTTTCCCTGTCTCTCAATGAAACTCAAAATCCCCTTGCATCCCAAGTCCTAAGTCCATCCATACTTTAGTGTTTAAACTACCAAAAGAATGAATTAATAGATAACTAGTATTTTCCATTCACAGTTCTGTTATTTAAAAAAAATGTTTGAATGATTTATTAGCCTCCAGAGAACTGATAAAATCCTAATTTAACAGGGAAATTAGAAAGTGGAGGCCCACATGTTATCCAGTATATTCCCTCATCAGTGGTGACTTTATTTACTAAAAGCATGCGCCATTCTTGGCCACTTTCAACTCTTCTCTCAAAGAGGGCCTTCGCTGTGCCACCTTAATGAGTTCTCGGTAAAAATAAAACCCCAAATAGAAAGTGGCTTTAAAATATGTGTGCTACCCTTCTAGCATAAAATTTTCAGGATAATTCCAGGTATAATAAAATTATCCCAAGGGAAGAAATTGTTTCTTAGCAGTTATCCGACTTAATCATTAAACAAGATAAGTGAAACTCATATATCCAAACCCTAAAATATTAATCTAGCCAATTTTACACGGGCTTGAGGAGCCCTGAAAAGAAGCAGGGCCTAAGAGCTCATTGAAATGAAATTCTCACATGCATTAATCAGGCTTCCGTTGTTACCATCAAATGAAATATGATTTTAGGGCTTGGTAACACTTCACAGTTGATTGGCTCTTTCTATCCAACCACCCATCTGTCCATCCGTCTATTTAAATTCACTCCCCAGCTGTGATTCTGAGACAACCATTGTCATTTAGATGCCGATTCCTTACTGTGGTTCTTCTGGAGACTGCAGGCTGTGAAGTAAGGAATACTTATCAAGATAGATTAATTATATAAGCAGGTTGAGAGATGGAGTTCTTTTTTCTGGCTTGTTCTTTTTAATAGTGTCTTTCCTGGGCCTCTAGAAGTAGACTCTGCAGTTCTTACAAGCAAAAAAGTTCATGGATATTAGTGTTTTGAGAGAGGTCCAGACAAGAGACTTGGAAAAGTTATCCACATATGAGGAGTTGATAATCTATAGGTGAGAAGTTTATAGATTCTGAAATAAATGAAGCAATTTCTCAAATAGACAAGGAAGCTGAAAACAAGCTAGTAGAGTAAGATACATTATATTTAGGATCTTTTTCCCTTTTAGGTTTTCATGTTAGAAATTAGGGGGTAAAAGTTATAGGAAACCCTGGCTACAGCAGTTGCCTCCAGGACAGGAAAGTGTTTTGACATGATATGAGATGAGCAAAAATGAGAATGAAGTTTAGGTTCCAACATATGCCTTTTGTATCTTTTAAATTTTGTGCCGTGTACATGTATTAAAAATAATGAGACTTAATGAGATTAAAGTAAGATAAGATTTGGTATAAAGGGGAAAGTGACAGAAAACTCTTTTAAATTGGCAAAAATTAGGAATTTTTAATAATAATAACGAAAAAAGAGAGAAGGAAGGCTTTAGGGTCAAAAATGGGAAGCTGAGTTCCAAAAGTGATATCATTCGGGGAGCTGATGGAGGAGGTTGGAGGATGAAGTCATGGTGGAAAGCCATCACAGGGAGAGCCATGTGAGGAGGTTAAATCACTGAGGGATAAAAGGATCAAAAACAACGCCTGAGGGAAACCCACCAAAATTAGGAAAGAAGATGAGAATGTTTTCTTTTAAAAGCCCTCACTGTTCTAGGAGAACTGGACCGAGTGGCATTATGCTTATCCTGAAGGGGGGAAAAAAGGTGAGAAAGTGAAAAGATAACTTTTCCCATGCATCCTCAATTGCATCCTAGAGAGGAGGTGTTCTGTATTTTGCACCAATGACAATGTATGGAAATTCTTTTCCCAAAAGAATCAAAGAAGAGGGAAGGCAGCTATTTCAGAGAGATTGGGCCCCTAGTAGTGTAGTGGTTAAGAGCTTGACTTAAGAGCTCGGCTGCTAACCGAAAGGTTGACAGTTGGAATCCACCACCTGCTCCTTGGAAGCCCTATGGGGCAGCTCTGTTCTGTCCTATAGTGTCTCCATGAGTCAGAATCGGCTCAACGGCAAAGAGTTTGGTTTGGTTTGGTTTTAGCTTCCACAGCCTTTGTGATGAGTTCATCCTCCTTTAGGCCGACATTTGGTCCCTTAACTTGGAGGCTTTCTGCTGACCATTATTAATAATTTGTTCTATGTTCATTGTTTACTTCCTAATTATCATCAATGCTGTTTAATATGCTTAGACAAATTCTTTCCCCACATTATCTCTCTCAACTCTTTTCTCTAAATCTAGCAATTTCATCAGTCCTTTTTCTTGGTAGTCTTCCAGGTTTTACAGACCATACCAAGAGTAGTCATGTGCTGATGAGTCCTAATTTTGTCACTAAAATTTCTTGAGAAGTAATATCAGTTGCTACAAATAAAACAACATCCCTTTGGCTTTGTGGTGTTTGTTTATTAGTAGTTTACTTTTTAATACTTGCATAGGGTATCCTAATGCTCAGATTTAAAAAGGGATTAAAATACACAAAGATTCTAACCCATGTATCTTTTGATACACACATTTTGGATTGGGCTTTTACTATCTAATAAAGCGTACATGTTAAAATAAGATATGACTGGGAGGCAAACGGACGTGTAGTTCCTCCCCAAGTTTCCAGAGAATGCATAATGGACTCGGGTTTCCCTTGTATTTTATCATGGTCACCACAAATCAATGTTTTAAAACAAAAAATTGAAAGCATGCTTAATTTTAAAGGTTTCCATATCTTCCCCATCCAGGCTGTGCATGCAGTGCTTGCTTGCTCACCCTCCTTCCCCAGGCACTGCCAGGAGAAGCCAGTGATTTGAAAATTGAAGCTATGTCAGCTAAAGCTTATATTGGTACTTATTATCCAGGGCTCTGTCTGCTTTTAATTTTAATTCTCTGTTGAATAAATTAGCTTCAATTTTTTTTTAAACATGTCTTCCATTTTAAAATAAAAAGCAATAGCTAAACATGGTCATGTGAAGCCAGACAATGGTTAGGTTTCAAGAATTAGACTCATTCCTAACCTTAATATATTTTAGATTTGGGGCAAAACCGCTTGGATTCCTTGTGGACCTACTTGTCCCTCTTCTGTCCCTGACACATCTCCATTTTCCTTCAATTTCATCTAATCATGCAAGTAAAGTTGACATTAAGAAATTGATGTAAGGAAAGAGTGCTTTGAAAATAAAATGATGATTTGATCAACTTTTTTTTACTTATAATTCAATCTAGAAAATGAGGGCAACATATTTTAAGAGAATGTTAAACATGAGTTGTGTAAAAGTCAAAATACTGCTTATTTTTTTGTTTAAAGATATATATTTTTCATAGTAAAAAAGCACAGCAGATAATTCAGCTCTACAGTGAACAATATGATAGTTTATTTATGCAAGATAATTAACATACTTGAATTTTTTCCCAGCCTAGGGATTTTCATAGCGTTCTGCCTTATAGATAGATGTAGCAATATTTAAATATGTACATAATACAGAATCTTTCTGATTAAATATTTGTAAAATGCTCTTCAGTTTACAAAGCTGTTAAATATTCATTACTTCTTAAAGCCTCACAACAGTTCAGTGAAAGTATGCATTCTTCATACCATTTTACAGCTAAGGCCACCAAGTTCCCGCGAATCTGACTGACTTGTCCACAGCAGCACATATGAACCAGGATTCAAACCCAGGTCCTCTAACTCCAAAGTCATTGGTTTTTTCACCACTTCTGCCTCAGGTTCCTCATAATTTAGTAAGTGGTTTCATGTATAGTACTCAGTCCCTGTGAGAGAAAATATTTCTGTGGTAGAGGAGACACAGCTTTGTGTTAAAGAACTGGGCACATCTTCCCACACACTGCACATCCTCTGTACTCATTTTCACTGACCACACAAGGCTCATTTACAAACACCCTTAAGAAATATTTGGGACTTTTTTTCCTTTCTCACTAAGCCAGTCCATTAGTCTCTCCATCCTGTGGACATCTAGGCACTTCTCTGTGTTCCACATTTTGTGCTGTTCCTGTTCCACTTTGTCCCTTGAGTGCCCTTTGAGGTGGAATGATGGTCTAGAGCATGGGTTCTTGGAGTCAGGTGCCTGAATCCCACAGCAGTGCTCTTCATCCTCAGGGCCCCAAACCTGGAAAGATGGTAGAAGGCTTATGGATGGAAGGTGGAAGGCTCGTGGATGGAAAATAGGCATTACAAAATCCAGCATCCCAGCCAAGGATCCTATGCAAAATTGGCCCATAGGTTTAAAGCTAGTACACTTTTGAGAGGTTTTTACTTGTAAGAATAAAGTACAGAGGCCCTAGAGCAAATAGGCACAAAAAGATAACCGGCCACCTGCGAACATTTCTGGAAAAGCACGTCTTCCTACACACTCAGCTAACCCTGAGTTAGGGCCTCTGGCCTGAGTTAGCATAAGAATCTCTGAGAAGTGAGTTGGGCTTCTAGAATACTAGGGCCCACCTAGGGACTCAGATTCAGGAGGCCTAGGGTGGGGCCCAGGGATCTGATTTTTAACGAGCTCCCAGGTGATTCCATTGCTGATGTCCATGGAACCACACTTGAGGCACACTGTCCCAGAGCACTACTGTGGAGATGCTGATGCTCGCAATGATTACTGGGCCCTCAAAGAAGGTAATTTTTCTCTATTTAAGACACAGGCGTTCAAGAAGACAAGTGACTAATGTATGAAGCATTCCTGTTTTTTTTTGTTTTTTTTTTTTTAAATAAACTGAAATTAAACCACTTGATTCCCCAGGGATCCTACTATATAAAGCAGTACTATGCTTTCTGGTACACATCATATTTATTTACTTTAAGCCTGAGGGTCTAGAGACTTGTGTACCACAGGTTCTTGTTTTGTTCATTTACAGTTCCTCATTTCAGTTTAAATGTTGAGTCTATTCAAAATTCAGCTACTTATTAGCTCTGGCTTAGACAGACCCTTTTCGGATACTCTTTTCAGAAGTTCACCCACCTCCTCCTCCCCTGGTACTCTGGTGGTGCGGTGGTTAAGAGCTCCGGCTGCTAACCAAAAACTTGGCAGTTTGAATCTACCAGCTGCTCCTTGGAAACTGTATGGGGCAGTTCTACTCTGTCCTATAGGGTCACTATGAGTTGGAATCAACTCAGTGGCAATGGATTTTGGTTTTTTGTCCTCCCCTGGAGGGCATAGAGCTTACTGTATCCTAGAGGTGGGCAGGGGAAATGTCCCCAAAGCCACTCTTTGTCCCCCAGTTCCTTGCTAGTTTTTGCTGCACCATGGCCAGTCTGGGCTTTCATGCGCTCCTTGGACAGGTGATCATTTGGTTAGGCTCTTGGGTGTCATGGTGTGTGATTGAAGCTGTGGCTGTGGTAATGCCTTCTCTCTCTTCTCAGCTCTAACAATGCTGTAGTCTCAGCCACCTTCCTTTGAGGAACCCCTGGCCCCGCCCCCCACCCCACAGCATCTCAAACTACCTGCAGTTCCAATTTGGCTCCCAGCCTTGGAGGTATCTCTTGAAGCCTTGACTCCAGGGCCATTTTGATTCCTCAGCAGTATCCCTACCTGGCAAGCTCATGGGGCAGCACCCTCAGCCACTTTCTTCTTCCTTCTGTAAAACATGTGACAGCCTCTGGATTTCTTCTTCTCCCACCCTGTAGCCCAGAGAGATGCTGGGGAGCTAAGCTTAGCCCTCCTTCACCAATTGCACTGCCTCTCTTTGATGACCCTGTTTGGAGCAGAGACAGGTTGGAGAGGCAACCCTCATGCAAACTCTCGAATACGTAGTAGGGCAGAGACCCTTCTGGCTTTGGCTGTTCTCTCAGTGTTTTCCCTCCCTGGGACAGAAGGGGGCTTTCTCCCTTGCCGTCTCTGGTCAGTAATCCCACCAATACCACCACCACCAACAGCAACATTCAAATCCATAGCCTCCCACATACCCCACGCTGACAGTGGTGAAGATCATTTGCATGAACACGCAAACAGAAAAGAACATTGATATATTTCTAAAAAATATTACCCCAATTTCCCATAACTGGGACACAAGCACTCTAACTCCAGAGTCTATGATTTCATTTGCCATACTCCCCTGACCATGTAGACTGAATCAAATTTCTTTTTTCTTTTTTGCATTGGTGGAAAGAAGCAATAATAAAAATAGAACAAATGTAATGTACAGAAACACTATTTTAGTCCAGAACATCATTACTTCAGTTACAAAAGTAGAAGCCAAAGCTGGAAGCAGATATCCTGAGAAGTAACAGTTGACAGTAAGAAAGAACAGAATGACAAACCACGGAAGTGTAGTAGTTGGTCAGACATTTAGTAGAGGGGGCCAGACTCACCAGCCTAAAACTCAACCGATATTGGTAACAGTGGCTTAAATCTTCATGAAACTGTTTCATTATATTCAAGAATTTAAAGCGGCTTTCAACAGTTAACTATTGAGTCCAAATTCTTATATTCAAGTGTTCTTCCAACTCCTTTTCTTTCTGTATCCCATCAGTTTCATGTCTTTGATTCTCAACAAAACACCTTCCATACTTATCTACCTTCATGTAGACTTCTACTTCCAGACCCTTCTTGGTCACAACACCCTAAACAGGGAGTTTCTTCCTTTATTTCCTCCTTGTTAATTTATAGCCACTACCTCCTCTAAAAACCAAAAAACCAAACCAGTTGCCATCAAGTTAATTCCAACTCATGATGACCCCATGTTTCAGAGTAGAACGGTGCTCTATAGGGTTTTCAGTAGCTGTGATCTTTCAGAAGTAGATCGCCAAGCCTTTCATGTGAGGTGCCCATGGGTGGACTTGAACCACCAAAAGCCTAGCTTAAACACAGAACTTCTCGGAATTACTTTCTATATACAGCTTTGTACTTGTTCTAATGTACTGTTTTGTAATTGTTCTAATACATGTTTCTTTCCATTCACTGTACTGAAGTTTCTTAAAGACTTGAGGCCTTTATTACTTCTGTATCACCCTCCTAACACATGGCACTGTGCTTTATCTCAATAAATATTCAGTAAATGCTTTTAATTTGACCTGCTTTCTTAATTTATTGTGTGTGTTCACAGGTGTGTGTGTGTGTGTGTGTGTGTGTGTGTGTTTAGAGGGTCAGGTTGGATTTTAAAGTTTCTAACGTTACTTCTACCCCATTCCAGTTTCCCAACATTTCATTTTGTCAGAACACCAAATGTCTGTTTCAGACTACAAATAAAAGTATACATTTTCTTTATAAAAGAGAAATCTGTAGTTAGAAGGCTCTTTGTAGACTGTGTATATATATTTCACAGTCACTTAGACATGTAATTGAGAGGCTTGTGTTGGGGATGGAGATTTCTACTGAAGATGCCACAAAATCCTGTATATAATTGGGCTTAATCCATTCATCCACTTTTGAACAACGACTATGTGCCAGGAAATGTGCTAGGCACTAGGCATGCAATGTGTGCAGTGACATTGGTGTCCACGGAAGTGATGGCTAACACTGAGTACTTACCGTGGACTAGGCACCGGGCCAAGAAATATGCTTGAGTTACTTTATTAGGCTACAAACAATTCTATGAGCCAGCTAGTACTAAAATTCCCATTTACCTTTTCGGGTGGGACACAGCCTAAATCTGTAGTGGGATGTTCTTGTGTAACTCCTATTAAATCACTAAATAAAGATCTAAGGAGATAGGGGAGCTCCTTTTCCTTTGACCAGAATAGCAGAGGGCAGGGTAGAAAGGCTGGTAAAGGAGCGAAGCGGGAGGAGATTAGGTCAGGGTAGAGGAAGTCCTGAGCAGGACTTTTAGATCTGAAGTGATAGCTCCACTACTGTTTACTTTCTTGTGGCCAGGTAACTGAGCACATGGAAAATGTGCAGTGTTATCATGTAGGCAGCCCACCTTCCACCTGTGCCCTTGATACTTGGCTTCTCAGGCAGCTGGATTTTCATCAGGAAGGTGTGTCAGATATTCACTGAAAGTATACAGCAGAAACGCAGGGTCCCTAATCAGAATAGGCTTCCAGGCAGCCTGAGAGGCTGACACATGAATGCATAACCACAGCACAGTGAGCTACACCCAAAGTCCAGAAATAAAGAAGAAATGATTAATTCCTCAGCATTTCATCATTCTGCTCCTTCTGCCATATTTCCTTCTCCTCCTTTCTATTTTCACTAACTGGTGCCTTTTCTTTCTCAAGCTGACTAACAGCTTTCCTTGAAATCTCCCTAATAGATTATTTTATCAAATCCTCATTCTTCGTTCTCCTCACATTCTCTGAAAGCAACCTAATCAACTGTTACAACTTTAATACCACAGTCTCCATATTTCACCACCAGATCTCTCTGTTTAAGTCTTCATTTTCACTTAAGACAATTGAGAACTTCTAGGAAATGCTAAGGTCTCTTCACAGTCCACACTCCCGTGTTCACGCTGAACTCAACCTTTCCCTGTTTCCATTTCCACTCTTCTCCCAGACGAGCCTCTTTTCAACTTACCTGGTTTTGTTGATGACCCCATCATTCTCCTAATCCGCCAAAATTCAAAACCTGACTCATCCCTCTCCTTTATCCCCTTGACCCAGTCAGCATCATATCCTGCTGGGATTTCCTTGAAAACGCCCTCTTGCATTGATCCTTTTCTCCTGCTTCTCACTGCAGCCACCACAGTCTTGCATTACATCACCTGGAAGCTAAATGAAAGTCCTCCTAACAGGGATGACTCCCTTTCTCTCACCTACCACTTCCATACACATTTCCTCCCCTGTCTCTTCCTCTCACACATACCCTGATCCTGAATAATACATTCTCCCACCGATGGTTTCATCACACTGTGTCTCTAATGAAGGATCTGTAGTGCTTATCTGTTAATCCCCAATTTTCAACATTCCCAATCACTTTGCTGACCTTATCCTTCCAGTGGTGGCCCATACCTCTTTTCACAAGCACCTTTGCTTGTGAAACAGAAGCTCCTCTGGTACCAGAGGAGCTTCTAGAGTCTGGCCAGGTTACAGCCCTGTTTTTGTTGTTTTTGAGTGCCATCAGGTCAACTCTGACTCATAGCAACTTTTTGTACAACAGAACAAAACATTGCCCAGTCCTGTGCCATCCTCACAATTATTGCTATGCTTGAGCCCATTATTGCAGCCACTGTGTCAATCCATTTAATTGAGGGTCTCCCTCATTTTCGCTGACCCTCTACTTTACCAGGCATGATGTCCTTCTCCAGCAGTGGGTCCCTCCTGATGATGTGTCCATACTAAGGAGATGAAGCCTCACCATCCTCACTTCTAAGAAGCAATCTAGCTGTACTTCCTCCAAGACTGATTTGTTCATTCTTCTGGAAGTTCATGGGATATTCAGTATTCTTCACCAATACCATAAGTTGACTACATCAACTCTTCTTTGATCTTCTTTTTTCATTGTCCAGCTTTCACATGCATATGAGGCAATTGAAAATACCATGGTTTGGATCAGGCTCACCTTAGTCATCATAGTGACATCTTTGCTTTTTAAAATCTTGAAGAGATCTTTTGCCACAGATTTGCCCCATGCAATATGTCATTTGATTTCTTGCCTCCTGCTTCCATGGCCACTGATTGTTGATCTGAGTATAGTGAAATCCTTGACAACTTTAATTTCTTCACCGTTTATTATGATGTTGTTTATGGGCCCAGTTGTGAGGATTTTTATTTTCTTCATGTTTAGGTGTAATCTATACTGAAGGCTATACGGTAGTCTTTTACCTTCATCAGTAAGTGTTTCAGTACTACTTAGTGATAAAGAATCCAGAAGAAATTAATTGATAATGTGGGAATCATCCTAAAGGAGCTGAAAAACATTTCTCCGCTTTCTGTAGATTTTAGAGCAGTGAGTGGTGGATTTGTTTTGGATGTTTTAGATGTAAGAACCAATGGGTGATCTTTTTGTGTCCCTTTAGATCTAAATGTGTATTTCTCCACATGCTAGTTTTTTTTGTTTTTTTTTTTTAACTAAAGAGGTCCGGAAAGCCTTTAGCATTTATTGGACCACAAATCAAAGAAGTACTTACTCTATCAACTTTCCCTCGCTACAGTATGTCTTATCTTAATAATGAAATGTTCTGTATATGTCTATTAGATCTAATTTGTTTATAGTAAGTTCAAGTCCTCTATTTCCTTACTGATCTTCTTTCTGGAAGTTCTGTCTATTAATAGACAATGGTGTATTGAGGTTTTCTACTATTATTGTAAAGTTGTCTGTTGCTCCTTTCAGTTCTGTCAATATTTGCTTTATATATTTTGGTGAATTGATGCTGGGTGCATATATATTTATGGCTGTTATATTTTCTTAAAGGAGCACTGGTGGCCCAGTGGTTAAGTGCTTGGCTGCTAGCTGAAATGCTGGTGGTTCGAACCCACCAGCAGCTCTGCGAGAGAAAAAACCTGGCAATCTGATCCTGTAAAGATTACAACCTAAGAAACCCTTTGGGGCAGTTCTGCTGTATCATACAGGGTTGCTATGAGTCAGAATTGACTCAACAGCACACAACAACATTTTCTTAATGGATTGTCTCTTTTATCAATATATAATGTCCTTCCTCATCTTTGATAATAGATTATGCTGTACAAGGAACTTGAATTAAAAGAGACTATGTTTTGTGACTCCAATTGGAGCTCTTTTGTTTCGTTTTTTTCTTCCTCTGCTTCAGTAAAAAATCTTGTTCCTTTTTTAATTATTCGGTGAAACATTTTTATATGCGTATTTGTTAATTGAGAATTCCTTGTCATTTTGAGAATATTACTTGTTTTCAAAAGCACATTACAGCCTTTCCATTGGTTGTTCCTCATCATCTTCCTGTGAATGAGGCCAGCAAGACCTGCCTTGTCCTTTCCACATCTTATTTTGTACCCTGTCTCTGAAGGCAGAGTTTTTATTTCAATCAATGGCCCCTCTCCCAACCCCTTGGAAAGAAGTTCCCAGGGGCAGGCTGACCATGCTCCAATGAAGAACTGTAACTAGAAGAGTAATGCTGTGCTAATGGGAATGTTGAGCTAGGGAAGAGTTGGGTTTTTCCAGGGAGATGTTTTAAAATTCGTCACAGTATGAGTGTCTAGATGTTTCCCTTCTCTATGGCAATACTTGTGTTTTTTTGCCATTTCGCTTTGTTTCTGAAGCAAAAAGTTATGCTTGCAAAGAGCGCACACCTGTCAAAGACAGAGCAACTGACCATATGCCAGTGGTAACCCTAGTCTTACTTTCCCTTCTTTGATCTTCCTTTAGTCATTTTAGTGGCCAAGATTGAGTGTTCCAGTTGTGTTTAAGATGCTGGGGAAGATAGAGCAGAGATACAAAATAGCCCCCTTCTCAGTTTTACAGTTTAGTTGAAGATATAAGATGAGACAGAGAGAGAGAGAGAGAATATGTGTTTGATATTCAAATGAATAGTAGAGTCTATGTGTGGCATTTCCCAAGATTTCTACCCCTCTAGAACTTCATGTGAGTTAGAATCAACTTGATGGCAATGGGTTTGGTTGGGTTTGGTAGAACTTCATAGGGGGACAGGAAGTCTCATTTAAATTGGGACAACTTACCACTTTATTCTAAACTGCACATATTTTTATTGAAATTAAAATTCATGAGCCAGATGAAGAACAATCTCTAGTAATAACTACTCACACTCAAAGCACTTTCATCTTCCATTTTTTTAATGTAATAGCTCTAAGACAGAGCTGTGAGACAGACATTGTAAGGATGACTCCCAGAGTTTAATGATTTACACGTGGCCATATTAGTGAGCCTGATGGAACTGGGAATAGACCCACTTTCCTGACTGACTCCAGACCTAGTGCCCCTTTCAACATCAGCATGACTTGGTGGAGGGATGGTTGCACGACTGGCTATGCCAGCCGAGCTTTCTGCCTGGGAAATAGCAGGAAATAAGCTTGAAGGAGTAAATACTGGAAACTAAGGTTATGCTTGTTTTTAGGGAGGATAGCAAGGAAAAACAAGCATCACGGTGACTACCCTTATATGGTAAACCAAGTGGTACAGCCAGGTTTTGGAAAGATGGGTGCACGAGTGCGTGCACGTGCACACGTGTATGCTCAGAAGGCCAGTGTGGCAGCTTCAAGTATTTTTCTTGCCTGTCTTTACATGATTAAACCTCAGATGGAAACAACGAGCTACATTAGCTCTGTGCTTCTGCAGGATACTTTAATCTGGCAGCTCTCCTCACAAATCAGCGCCTCTACATTCCATGGCATTTGGCCTGCTTCCTACATCTTCTTCATTGTTCCAAAATAATCCTGGGGTTGCTTTGTGCTCTGCTGTGGTGCTTTGGAAGTTTCCATTCTTGACTTGGTGTAACTCATTCTCCAAACATGTGTCAAGTTCCGCCCATTTAGCATGCATGGTGTTAGGTGAAGTTCAACTGACTAACCTTGAGGGACACAAGAGTGAATAGGAAACAGCAATATAAAGGGAAAAAAATCATAGATGAATGTAAGTGATACAAGTAGATATGGAGAGGCAGCATTCCCTCAAAGTATTTCCTGGATATCTGACCATCTCATTGCCTAATATTATTTTATAGAAATTGGACAAGCTCCCATTAAAATTGTTACTCGATCCATTGTAATACTGTAAGGGGAAGAGACGTACTTCAATTCACAGGTGCTATTTGGTGTGCTGTTTTTTGACAGTGAATGTGACATCATTCCTCTTCAATTTGCCATTGCTGACATAGTAGACCATAGGATTGTCTGACTCAAAATAGCCAATACAAGTCCATTTCAGCTCACTAATGCTTAGAATATCTATCTTCAAGCGTTCCGTTTCATTTTTGACAACTTCCAATTTTCCTTGATTCATACTTTCAGGCATTCCATGTTCCAGTTATTAATGGAGGTTTTCAGCTGTTTCTTCTCATTGTGAATTGTGCCACGTCAGCAAATGAAGGTCCCAAAAGCTTTACTCCATCCACGTCATTCAGGTCTACTATACTTTGAGAAGATAGCTCTTCCCCAGTCATATTTTCAGTGCCTTCCAACCTGAGGGGCTAGTCTTATGGCAGTATACCAAACAGTGGTCTGCTGCTATTCATAAGGTTTTCACTGGCCAGTATTTTCACAAGTAGACTGCCAGGTCCTTCTTCCTAGCCTGTCTTAGTCTGGAAGCTCTGCTGAAACCTGTCTACCATGGGTGACCCTGCTAGTATTTGAAATACTGGTGGCATAGCTTCTAGCATCACAGCAACACACAAGCCACTACAGGTTGCAGAGAAATTTGGAAGACAGCTACCTGGCCAGCAGTAGCAAACTGTCTAGAAAAGATCCATATTTGTGCCCATTCCAAAGAACGGTGATCTAGAATGTGGAAATTATCAAACAATATCATTAATATCACACACAAGTAGAATTTTGCTGAAGATCATTCAAAAGTGGTTGCAGCAGTACATCAGCAGGGAACTGCCAGAAATTCAAGCCAGATTCAGAAGAGGATGTGGAATAAAGGATATCATTGCTGATGTCAAATAGATCTTGCCTGAAAGCAGAGAATACCAGAAAGATGTTTACCTGTGTTTTATTGACTATGCAAAGGCGTTTGACTGTGTGGATCATAACAAATTATGGATAACATTGCAAAGAATGGGAATTCCAGAACACTTAATTGTGCTCATGAAGAACGTGTACATAGACCAAGAGATAGTCATTTGAACAGAACAAGGGAGTACTGCCTGGTTGAAAATCAGGAAAGATGTGTATCGGGGTTGTATCCTTTCCCATATTTATGCAATCTGTGCTGAACAAATAATCTGAGAAGCTGGACTATATAAAGAAGAATGGGGAATTAGGATTGGAGGAAGACTCATTAACAACCTACAATATGCAGATAACACAACCTTGCTTGCTGAAAATGAAGAAGACTTAAAGCACTTAACTGATGAAGATCAAAGACCACAGCCTTCAGTATGGATTACACCTCAACATAAAACAAAAATCCTTACAACTGGACCAATAAGCAACATCATGATAAACAGAGAAAAGATTGAAGTTGTTAAGGATTTCATTTTACTTGGCTCCACATTCAACACCCGTGGAAACAGCAGTCAAGAAATCAAAAGACGCATTGCATTGGGCAGATCTGCAAAAGACTTCTTTAAAGTGTTAAAAAGCAAAGATGTCACTGTGAGGACTAAGATACTCCTGATCCAAGCTGTGGTGTTTTCTATCACATCATATGCATATGAAAGCTGGACAATGAATAAGAAAGACTGAAGAAGAATTGATGCCTTTGAATTATGGTATTGGCAAAGAATATTGAATATACCATGGACTGCCAGAAGAATGAACAAGTCTGTCTTGGAAAACGTACAGCCAGAATGCTCCTTAGAAGCGAGGATGATGAGACTTCGTCTCACATACTTTGGACATGTTATCAAGAGGGGCCAGTCCCTGGAGAAAGACATCATGCTTGGCAAAGTAGAGGGTCAGCCAAAGAGAGGAAGACCCTCAGTGAGATGGATTGACTGACAAAGTGACTGCAACGATGGGCTCAAGCATAGCATTGATTGTGAGGATGGCACAGAACCAAGCAGTGTTTTGTTCAGTTGTACACAGGGTCACTATGAGTCAGAACTGACTCGAGGATACCTAACCACAACAGCATTTGGTGTTAGCATTTGTAAAAATGGCGTGGGGCAGGCATCTGACCTCCTCTTCACAAGGAGGAAGAAGAATCAAGATCAACAACCCAAGGTCAAGTCCTATGAGGTGGAGGTCAGACATGTCTTCTCTCTCCACCATCTTTACCAATTCTGACACCAACCGTCCCTCCCACAGCACATTCTTCTTCTCTGCTGGGTTCAATAATACATTGCAGTGGCCACACAGAATTCATAGACAATACTCAGGATTATGGTGTTTATTAGGGAAGTAACAGTTACAGTTCAGGCTCAAGAACACTCAGGATACAGTTCTTCCATCAGGACAACCTCTTCCCAGCTGTGCTCACAGGCACGCCTCTCCTTGGCCCTCAGCCTCTGTCCAAAGGCACTCAGGTTTCTCTTTCCATGGGCCAGGAATCCCACTGTGAGGCCTCCTGCCAGTTTCTCCTGCCACCGCTTCTCGCCGTCTTCAGGGTTATAGCTCATCCTCTCTCTCAGTCTCCTGGCTCCGAGAGCTTCTCAGCGCAGGGATCCCGGGTTCAAAGGATTCGCTGTCTGCTCCTGGATATTCTTCCTTGATGGTGGTCAGATGCTCTCTTTCCTGTCTCTGGGGTGGCTCATTTCAAACCCAGGAGGATGGCAAAACTTAACCAGTCCCTTTGGTGGGCCCCAATTACCCTATCCTATAGTCCCACACAATCGCTTGGGTGGGAGTTACAAGACCATGGCTGGAAAGGCCACACAAAAGTGATCCATCGCACCACAGCATTTGTTCATTTGTTCAACAAATATTTTGAGCCCTTACTATGTGAACAAGGTCCCTGAGTGACACAAATGAGATGTGCTCAACCACTAATCTAAAGGTTGGCAGTTAGAACCCACCCAGAGGTGCTGCAGAAGAAAGTCCTGGCAATCTGCTTCCTGAAAGATTACAACCAAAAAAACCCTATAGAGCATTTCTACTCTGTAACACATGGGATCACCATGAGTTGGAATCGACTCAATGGCAATGGATAATGGATAACTATATGTGCACAGCACTCGGGTATAGTGCTGGCCATTGTTGAGCTAATAGGGAGATAGGCACTCAACAAATATTTCATAAAGAAAATACATAATTAAAAACTGTGACATATGCTGTGAAAGAAGACTACAGTATGCTATGCAAGTGTGTGATGGGGACCTTATTTAGACAGGAGAGTGAGAGCGGGATTTTCTGCATGGGGTCACTAATTTTAGCTAAGAGCTTAAGGATGTGTTGGCGACAGCGAGGACAAGAGTTGCAAGGATGAGTTCCACGTGGAGATAACTGCATGTGTGAACGGAGAGCTGGGGAAAGGGCTGTTGAAGCATAGTCAGTGAGGGCAGGAGCCAGGTCATGCATGGCTATGGAGAATGAATAAGGGTTTGGAATGTAAGTACACTGAGAAGCCATTGGCGTGCTATAAACAGGAGAAGAAAATGATCAAGTTTGTGTTTTTAAATAGTCTCTTTGCTGCATGTTTAAAAGTATATTGAGAAATGGATGAGGGAGGGAGGAGGAAGCAAGAATAGGTTGAAAGAGAACATTAATGTAAAGTTGACAGTGATGGTGGCTTGGACAAGTGTAGCAGTATTCAGTGTGCAGGAAAATTGAGGCATTTGCAGACTGCTTTGGGGTTAGCACGGACAGAATTTGTTGATGAGTTGACTATGGAGAGAGAGGGTCAAGGATGGACCCTAAGTATCTGGCACAATGGATAGAGCTACCATTCACTGACCCATGTAAAACAGGAGGAAAGGCAGGTTTGGGACATAAGAACAATAATTCAGGTGCTGGATGTCTTATTTCGGAGATGCCTATGAACATAGCCAAGTGGAGTTGTCATATAAACTGCTGGATATCTAGGTTTGGATCTCTAAAAAGAGATTCAGGTGAGATACCCACATTTAGGACTTATTGGTATCTGGGATTAAGAAATTCTCTTGAGGAATGATGAGATCCCTTAGGAGAGATATGCAATATAAAAAGAAAAGGGTCGTGGAATTCCAGATTTATGGGTCAGGTGGAGGAGAAGCCAAAGAGGCAAGGACAAAGCAAGATTATCTAGTGTAATGGCAACCAAAACAAACCAAATTACCTCTTCCTTTCAAAAGAAAAATCTGTAAACTCTGAATTACACTGGTGTTACGTCAAATAGGATGAAGAACAAGCAGTATTCCTGGATTTAGCATCAGACAAGTGCAGTTTTGTAGAATTATTGAATAAGTGTGTATGTGTGGAAGGAAGAATGAGGAGCTATGAGGAAAAGGAGATACAGGTATGTGGATAACTCTTTTGAGAAGCTTGGATGGTTAAGTAGCGTGTAGAGGGAGAGCAGGAGCCTGCAAGTGATTTATCCTGATAGGAGATACTAAAGCTTGTTTTACCTTCTAAATATTTTCCAAATCTGTGTCTTCTCTAAGCCTACCATCTGGGATCTAGTTCAGGCCCTTGGGACTCTCATCTGGACTACCAGTCTCAGCCTTGCCTCACTGCTTCAGATCTACCTTCCACATAACCTAGTGTGATCTAAATGAAAACTAAATCCACCCACATCACATCCCTGCTCAGTAGCTCCTGGGCCACAGGATCAAGCTCAGGTGCCTCAACATCCCACAAGGCTCTCTGTGGCTTTGCACTTGTCCAATCTAGGGCCTTACCTTTCACCACTTCCACCCTCATACCTTATGCTGCAAAACCATCAAGTTTCTTAGTTTCCTGCATACAACAAGCTGCTTCTTACACTTGCTTCTTTGCTTGTATTGTCTCTTCTGCCAAGAGACAGGTTGAGGTTGACCTTATGTCAGCAGCTATGAGGTTGATACTGCCGCATCCTTGAGAAAGAGAAGTGTACAAGGGGAGGGATGTGGGGTAGCATAGTGTGCAGAACAGGATGAATGTGTGTGTGTGACAATGGGTGATATTTACTTAAACCACATTCTCTGCCACAGGTCATTAGCTTATATTCTACTTCCATATTTTGGCTTGTGGTATACCAGAATGAGTATTGTTTGTCACATGCATAACTTATAGAAACTTTAATTTTCAAAAAGAAAATTGAGAAAAATAAGTTATCCCAGAATATATACAATACTATTCTGATAAAGTTTCACATACTACAGACATTTTTGGTTGATTCTCCAACATCCATTCTACCTCAAATGGTTAGTCTAAGATAGCAGTTCTCGAAGTCCAGACCAGGAGCATCATCTGGGAGCTTGTTAGAATTGGATAGTCTTGAGTCTCACCTCACTTCCATTGAATCAGAAGTTCTGGGAGTGGGGCCCAGCAATTCGTGTTTTAAAGAGACCCTCCGAGTGATTCTGATGCACATATACATTTAAGAGCCACTGGTCTAAGACAGTCTTGATAATAACTATCTTCTTTGCCATTGGCTGGTTTAAGAATATATATTGTTGGTGTTGTTAGGTGCTGTTGAGTCAATTTTCGACTCCTAATAATCCTATGTGGGTTTTCTAAGCTGTAATCTTTATGGGAGCAGATTGCCAGGTCTTTCTCCCACAGAGCCACTGGATGGTCTCAAACTGCCTACCTTTCAGTTAGCGGCTGAGCGCTTAACCATTTCCTCAATTCTAACTAGTGATAAGTGAGAGGAGATTGGTTAGGAGACTGGCAGGTCTTCTGGGAAAAGTATCCTTGCTCCTCAGAAGGGTACTCAGAAAAAGATCACTTCTGAATTTATCTGTATGTTGTCACATCAGGATGTGACACCTGGAACTGCTTCAGCCATCTTGGGACCAAGAAGGGTGCCAGGTCAGGGCAAAGCCATCATGCTGAGAATGGCAAAGCAGGGTGATGGAGAGAAGTCGAGTCCTTTAGAATTTCACAGAGCCATGGAATTAGCCAACTCTGGAATGTTAATGTGGATTAATGTGTTTCCTTATTATCTAATCCTGTTCGAGTCAGTTCTCTGATATTTGTTTAAAAATAATAAAAATTGATACATGTATTTATTCTTTATATATATGTGCATTTGTTTACACCTAAAAATTGTTTGTAAAGCTGACACTAGATGGTGATTACAATCTCCAACTGTGTTAGTGAGTTTTTTTTTTTGAAAGCAAGTGAAACCCAGATGTCCCATTCACTTCCCTTTAACAGCCAAGTAATGATGCCCCCAGGTCTCTTCCTATGTTTCCAGGAGTCCCTGCCCAAGCATTCTCAGGAATCCCACCAGAATGCTTTGTGTTCCTCAGTTCTACTGTACTGTCACTTGTCTCCGCAGTCAGCTGTCAGATTCCAGTCCTCCACTCCACTCTGCTGTAGGTCACCCCTTGCCATCCTGTACTGGAAGGGAATTATAATGCAGACTTCATTCTTGCTAGAATTCATCCACGAAGTGCTCCACAGAGCCCACTTCTGGAGGATGCTTTTCTCCTCCACATCTAGCCGGTCCCTGTGTCTCAGGAATCAGCTTCACTCTCCTACCTGGGCATGGCATTGACCCTGTCTTCCCTGCGTAGAGAGGAGTAATGTCTTAACTGTTCTAAAGGGAAACAGTTTTTGAGATGCAGTCCACCTACTAGGAAGATTAGCATTGGCTTTATAATGTAGAGCTCTTTAGCTGTGGAACTTCCACCTCTGTTCCACAACATATTCTTCACTTAAACTCTGTATAATTAAAGACCTATTAAAAAAATCTTTTCCAAAAACGATAGTTGCCTTTTCTCCTCAAAGATGAACTCAGACCTCACTTTGAAGGTAGTTTATCCTTGCTTTTACTGTCATGGTTTTCAAAAGCAAGGAGTTGCATTTTTGCTGGAACAGCATGTTATACAAGAACCCAGTGCTTATACGGAGACACTCGGAAGTAAAACGGCACTTAGAGCCACCATGCTTTTCAGGAAGAACAGTGCGACTAGACCTCAAGGACTCTAGAACCAGAGGATCCCTTAGGGTCAGAAAACTGACTTACCTCACCTCTCCCTTGGCACACAGAACTCAAGGATTCCTATTTGAGTTGTCAGCTCCTCTCCGGGTCTGTTTCTGTCTGTATCTGCCCTTTTAGTTCCCCACTGCTAATTGCCTGATTCTTTCCATATTCCCCAGGAGAGAGAATGTGATTGGGCTAGCTCATCACTGTGTTTGAGCAAAGCTTTTACACCAGGTGACCTCACAGGTCACTGACCCAGCTGGAATGACTCCTTTGGGTCAGGTGACAACTTCTGGTCTAATCAACTGTGTTGACAGAATGGAGGTGGGGGTGAGGGGCAAGGTCACAGGGTAAACCACAAAGCCTCTCCTCCTCAGGGAATCAACTAGGACTGCTCCCTCAGCAGAGGTTGTGGGTGGGGCAGTTTGCCTTAGAAGGAGCCTGTGAGCATGGCCAGGAAAATTATTGCAGTGTGGTCAAGTACACCTACTCCTCACTTATTGACTGTCTTGTTATACGACATTTCGCATTTACAACAATAGTAAAAAATCTACTATCCAACTATTTTGCACATTACTGACGTACGTCTGGCAGTAATGAACGCTGAGGTACAAGGCAAGAGTAATGCTGGCTGTAATGGTTGAAGTTGTGTGTCAACTTGACTGGGCCATGATTCTCAGAGGTTTGGCAGTTTGGCAGTGATGATATAATTTGGCAGTTATGTAATGAGGTAATTTGTCAGTTGTATAATAATGCAGTTATCTTCCATTTTGTGATCTGATGTAGTCATCCCCCATTTCTCCATAATGCCAATTTTTGTATAATGACCTAGTCTTTGGAACTTAACCATGTCAATAAGGGAGGAATGGGTATAGTACAATACAGTCTTTCCCACAGGGAACACAAGGGAAGGATGACTTTCAATTAATGACTGACATCCACATTTTGACCTCAGCAAGTTGTCCTTTCTAAGCCTCAGTTTCTTCATCTGTAAAATCAGACATAATTCTCATAATTTCTAGGGACCTTTCATTCAGGGGAAGATCTAGGTTTTCAGATCTGAGCTTATATTTGTACCCCTCTTGTTGCTGATTTTGTTTTTGTTGTTGATTTGTGACTTAGGAGACCCCATGTGTTATAGAGTATATCTGCTCCATAAGGTTTTCTTGGCTGTAATCCTTATGGAAGCAAATTGCCAGGCCTCTTTCTTCCACAGTGCCACCGGGTGGGCTTAAACCACCAACCTTTTGGTTACCAGCCAAGTGCAAACCATTTGCACCACCCAGGGACCTTGGACCCCTCTTTGGAAAAAAGAATACAAAATTAGGTGCAGGATCTTCAGTGTAGTTTCCACTTGAGTGTTGAAGCTCAAGCTTCCTTAGTTTCATATGAATTTACTCCTGCTTATATCCTTAAATTCCGTGGTTCCTTTTTGGTCACTGTTTTGAATTCTTCCTACCTCTTGGGCAAACACAAAAGCTCCACCGATCACATACTCTTCACTCCCTCCCTTCCTGTGACCTTCTTAGACCATCTCTTATTCCACATAAAATCATTTCCCCTTTTCTCTATATCGTTTTTAATTTCTCTTTATTTTAACTCTCCTGCTTATCTATGTTATTACTATAAGGCATCTCAAATTTGTTTTGAAAGCAGGCAAGGTATCATTTAATGAATAAATAAATAAGTAGATGGAATAAAAATCAGTTCATTCTTGTCATGCTTGTCCGAAACTCTCTGTTTGGTAGGACATCATCCATTAGTGGAAACCACATTGGGAAGGAATTAAAGGATAGAGTGCTTTTTCCAACACGGTTTTCTCACTGGTTGTGGTGAGAGGACTAATTTAAAAGATGGATATATTGACACCTTTGGTTTGGTGCCTTGCCTAGTCCCCTGCAACCTTTTGATTTTGACATCCCTTACTCTGGAGGTAAGGAGACTAAACAACTGAGATTTATTTGCTTGGCTGAGGGAGTTTTAGAGCTAAACATGATGATTGAATGTCTTGCAAAATCACCCAGCACAGTGTAAGATTCTTTCCTTACTCACCAAACCAGTGGTGCCAGAGTGTGAGGGGTTGTGCTAGAGACATCACCACCAAGATACACGCGTTTGCACCTTAAATGAGTGACTGTACACCTATTCAGCTAGCAGATTAAAAAAGTATAACATACTCTGTAGACAAGGCTCTAAGGAAACTGGAACTCTTGTACATAGCTAGTAGGAATACAAATCAGTATAGTACTAATAAAATTACATATGTGTGTACCTATTGATCCAGCAATCCTACTTCTAGGAATTTACTTAGAAGATCATAGCAACCCTATAGGACAGAGTAGAACTGCCCCACAGGGTTTCTAAGAAGCGCCTGATGCACTCTTAACTGCTGATCTTTTGGTTAGCAGCTGAACTCTTAACCACTGTGTCACCAGGGTTTCCACCTTGAAGATATAACCCCTCAAATATGTAAATACTTATGCACACACAAGATTACTGCAGCATTGTTTGTAATATCAAAATATTGGAAACAACCTGGATATCCTTACAGAGAAGAGTAGTTGAATAAACTATGGAACGTACACCCAGTGGAGTACTAGGCACCTGTAAAAATGAACAGGAAGATGTCTGTGGACTGATGTGGAGTGATTTCCAGGATATATAAGGTGAAAAAAACTAAGTACAAAAGAGCATCTATAGTGTGTTATCTTTTGTGTAAGAAAGGAAGAGAAACAAGAAAATAAATATTTACTTCTTCCTTTGAAGAAAAAGAAACACAGGAATGAAAAATCAAAGACTAATGAGATTGGCTACCTCTAAGGTATGGGTAGCAATTGAGTGGGAAGGCGAGGGGGAATGAGAAAGAGATAGCACTTTTCTGAATACACCTTTTTGTACAGACATGCCTTGTGGAATCATGTTAACGTTTCACATATTCAGATAAATTGGACAGACAGATAAATACATTTTAAAAACTCACAAAGAGGTGGGGGAACCATGAAATTAAATACACATAGAAACAAATACAACTGTATTTCACATAAATAATATAACCACACTAAAAAGGGAGTGGGGGTACTAATCCATGTAATTTTTGATCACAGTATTAGGACTATATGCTCTCAGGTTAAAAACAATAATTCTAAACAAGTATTGAACTCTAATTAGTAGACCTCTTATTTTGTAGAGACATAGGATAGCAATTCTGAAACCAACTTTTGTTTATTCTAGGACTAAGCAAGTAAGTTGAGGATAATGGGAGTCAGGTTTTGCACTTTGATAGAAGGGAGTTAGAATTATGATAGAAGGGAAAGATAGAATAAACCCTGCAGTACTGAATTGGCATTAGAGGTATTGGTGTGAGCTCACGGGTTCTAACAGGAATATATGTAACTGTATGGATATATGGAAATAGATGTGCATGCATATAATATGTATATGTGTATGTGTACATGTATGCATGTGTATATGCACATATTTGTGCATGTGTATATATAAACATTTCCCAGCCCTGCCCTCTGAGAGTGCCTTGAAGCAGTTTCACCCCAGTAGCAATGAGCACACTTAGCGTCCAGATCCTGGTTTTTATATACCATTCACCACTAAAAGCAACCAGGGCTCCTTGGAGAGATAGCTGAATTCGAAGTGGAAACAGGGAAAGAACAAGATGAGCCTGGAACATCTTGTGCCAAAATGTAAGGAAGTGATTAAAGAATGATGGGGACATATCAAAAGGACACATAACCAGCTTGAAGGGGCTCCCACTGGCCAAATTTTTGACATTTTAAACATTAAATTAAAATGCTAATGTGAATACCCAAAAAAACGAAAGCTATTGCCACTGAGTTGATTCCGACTTACAGCGACCCTGTAGGACAGAGCAGAACTGCCTGGGTTTCCAAGGAGCAACTGGTGGATTCAAAGTGCCGACCTATTGGTTAGTAGTTGTAGCTCTTCACTACGCCACCAGGGTTTGCTAATGTGAATGAGTAATGATAATAAATAGAACACTATTGAATAAAATAAAATCCATGAGCTACACTGGTATATTTAATAAATGAAGAAATAAACAAATGGGGGAGAAGGGAAAGCTACAGTAGAAAATCCACTAATAATGTAGAAGTAATGATGGAATTAGAAAATCACCTTTTGCCAGCTGTCTTCATAATAATTGATTCAGGCAAGAATCAACAGTGAATGCTAAAGCTAATGGATGGAATTTTGAGAATAGGATATTTATATCATCCTCAAAGTATATCTCTATAATATCCTTTTTAACTACAGAGGGTAAAATAATAACTCTAGAGTAGACAGACTGGCAGATACCACCTTAATCAAATGAACCAAATTAACATTGCAAGTAATGGGACTACTTGGCGTACCTCCTGATATGATACACCGAGAAAAAGCCAGCATCGCTTTTGTGGTATGCTGTCAGCGGTGCATAACCTAAATCCAATCATGAAGGCATTCTACAAAATACCTGGCCTCCACAAAGACAGACCCGGGAACTGTCCTAGATTAAGAAACCAAAGAAACAACAACTGAATGCAATGCATGATCTTGGATTTTCTTTGCTATTTGTTAGTTACTGCTAGTCAGTTCGAACTCGTAGTAACTCCGTATGTGCAGAATAGAACTGCTCCATAGGATTTTCAAGGCTGTGATCTTTTAGAAGCAGATCACCAGGCCTGTCTTCCAAGGCGCCTCTGGGTGGGTTTGGCTAGTAGTCGATTTTTTAACCAATTGCACCACCAAGGACATTATTGATTGAGACAACTGATAAACTCTCAATAAGGTCTGTAGATTAGATAATATTTCAGTGTTAATTTCCTGATTTTAATCATTGTACTGTGTTTATGTAAGAGGATTTCTTGCTTTTAGGAAACACATGTTGAATTAAGTGAGAATAGTAGAACATCATATCTGCAACTTACTCTTAAATGGCTCAGGAAAAAAATATACGTGTGTGTTGTGCACGTATGTATTTAGAAAAAAAGAAAATAAAAAAAAATGTTAGTGAAATGCTAACATTTGGGATATCTAGGTGAAGGGTGTTCAGGAATACAGATAATTCTTGTAAGTATTCTTGCAACTTTTCTGGAAACCTGAAATTGCGTTTAGTGACTTCATGGTTTGAACTTTAATACAGTCCTTTATAGTAATATTCAAATTAATAAAGTTAGTATTCAGTATATGAAGGAGTAGGCAGTGCTGGTTCAGTGATAGAATTCTCACCCTCCACGCAGGAGACTCTGGTTCAATTCCTGGCCAGTGCACCTCAAGCACAGTCATCACCTAGCCTATCAGTGGAGGTTTGCATGTTGCTAGGTTGCTGAACAGGTTTCAGCAGAGCTTCCAGGCTAAGACAGTCTAGGAAGAAAGGTCTGGTGATCTACTTCCCAAAATCAGTCAGTGAAAACCTTATGGATCACAAGTGTCCGATCCCATTGTGCATGGGGTGGTCATGAGTTGCGGGGCGGACTCAATGGCAGCCAGCAACAACAATATGAAAGAATAGAAGTGACTTTAATGGGACCTAAAAAACAGTGACAGTAATAGAGGTTTATATTAATTCTACTTATAATATTCTATTTATGTTGTAAGTATTGTAATTATATTGCAATATAATGATAATAATATATCAGCATTAGTCTTTCCAAATTTAGTGAAACCTGGTCTGTGTCTTTCAGATGTAGAATAATGGCTTAAGACTGGATAGTTTCAGTCATATTATGTACCAAGATCCTGATTTTAGTCACAGCAGCAGGGGTGGGAGAGGGGCAGCCATAATCCTAAACTCTTGTTAGAGTCAGACAGTGTCTCCTCACATCTGCTGACTGTTCCGTGTCTGTGGAATAAACAACTCTGATGGCCATTTAGTCATCATCATACTGGAGTCATGTCCCTGAAGAACCCCGGGGCAGTAAAATTTTAGAAACTAAATGTTTAACTTTCCAGAGTGTCTGCACAAGACAATGCAAGGCTGACAGAAGCAAATTTCCTTGTTCACTAAATACACACAGCCCAGAAAAATGGAGAGATTGCGCAGGTAACTGTGAACTTTGCACTGTTGGATTTATAAACCGACCTTTTATAAACAAAAACCAAAAATAGAGTCTCTGGTTGATCCAAGAAGCTACATTCTAACAACAAACTTATAGTGGATAAAACTTTTTAAATGCTAGATTTAGCTCCTGCTTTGTCCCTCTGCTTGTGACTGAGCCAGGTTAAGTTGATTTGAGCCTGGGAAAAGAAACACATTGCCTCTGTAGGATTTTCTAAGACATCTGAAGAAAGGTACTAAATAACCAGTTCTGTTAGGTTTTAGAATCCTCCAGGGGGCACCAGAACATTCCAATGTAGTTGACCACATTTCATTAAATCCAGAAAGGCTAACTGAATTACCTTATTATGATTGATTTCCTTACTGTAACTTTTTCATTTCCATTAACATGATTATAGGTTTTTTTTTTTTTCATACATTTACTTTTACAACATTTATGAGTTTATGGAATGTTTCTGCTTCTCCGAGGAGGCGGAGGAAGGAAAGAGATCATCTCTTAGATGAGCCCTTAGAAACTGGAGCCATGTCTCCTCTGGTTAAATATGAAAGCTTTCAGCCCACTCTGAGAGTAAGGAGTTTCCAAATGTTCCTAATATGGCTGGAAAAAAAAAGAAGAAGAAAAAACTTGAGGACATTGAGAATTCAATTCATTCTCCCAGCTTAATGCTGTGCATAAGCCACCCTGTTATTATCATTATTAATAATAAACACAGTGAATGTCAGACAGGCACTTCATGGTAGATTTTTGCATGAATTTTATGCAGAAGTAAGGGGTTGCCAGGCTACTGCATAATATTACTCAGTTCTGGTCCAGGAGTGCAAAATTCCAACAGGCCTCCTGAGCCAGTCCCTCCAATCAGTGGCTACTTCATTACAAATAAAGAGCCCTCATTACTGTGGGCCTTCAAGTGAAATAGGATCCCCTACCTCTTGAAATCTGCCTTTCTAAGTACAGACGGTTCCCAACTTATAAACAATCCACTTAAGAACCACCAAGGCATTCAGAGGCTGCAGTAGCCTCCTGCAGCTGCTGCCCCGGGCCCCCTGCCCAGCCCCCCTGCCCAGAGTCTGCCCCTTGCTCCTGGGCTGCTCCTGGGAGCTCTGCCCTCCCCCTCCTACAGAGCCAGCTGCCCACCTGCCCCCCGGACTGTGGGCTAGGAGCTGGGGGTTCAGTGAGGCCTCAGAACTACCGCTGGTTTTATAGTTGAGCTCAGCCATGGGGTAAATAGGCTTTTGTGGCCTAGCCTGGGAACCGAACCACTATTTAAAAAAAAAGGAAGAAGAAAAAACCTGTCTCCATGGGAAAATGTGTTCAGCATTCCCAATAACCAGCCGACAAGTGCTGTAATGGCTGTGGGAGTTGTCTCTACTCTGCAGCAGGGCAAGAAGGAGAAAGGATCGGCCTGTGTGTTCTGGGTACCAGTTCCAGCTCTAGCACTAGACTCAACGCTGCACCTCAGCAAGTCCTTTGACTGCTCTGGGCCTCACACCATTTGTAAAACAGTAGGATTGGAGTAAATGAACTATAAGCCTCCTCCTAGTATAATGGCTCCAGTTTCTCAAAGCTCTGCCCTCATTTCATTCATTTATTCATCCATCCATTTATTCATTCACAGCCATTTTAAACATGTTTTGTACCAGGCTCTGGGTTAAGTGTCAGGGATATGGTCAAATAATACAGGTCCCAGTTCTCAAGGAATTCAGTATTTAGTGGGAAGACAAAATTTTTAATTTAACGTAAAAATATAAATTTGTAAAAGCACAAAATTGTTGTTGTGTGCCATCGAGTCAATTCTGACTCATACGGGAGCAGATCACCTGGTCTTTTCCCTCATGGAGACACTGGGTGGATTTGAATCACTGACCTTTCAGTTAGCAGCCGACTGCTTAACCGTTGTGCCACCAGGGCTCCTTCACCAAACCAAACCCATTGTTGTCAATTCCAACTCATAGAGACCTTGTAGATAGAGTAGAACTGCCCCATAGGGTTTCCAAGGCTATACATCTTTATGAAAGCAGTCTGCTACATCTTTCTCGCACACAACGACTGGTGGGTTTGAACAGCTGACCTTTCAGTTAGTAGCTGAGCGCTTTAACAGCTGTGCCACCAGGGCTTCTCACCTTACCGTCGAGTCAATTCCCACTCATAGCAACCCTATAGGACAGAGTAGAACTGCCCCATAGGGTTTCCAAGGAGCAGCTGGTGGATTTGAACTGCCAACCTATTGGTTAGCAGCTGAGCTCCTAACCACTGCACCATCAGGGCTCCCCAGGGCTCCTTAGTGGCATCTAAATCAGATGAAGACCTCCTCAAAAGGGACCGCCTCCCTGGCCCACTCTTGCCTTGGTTCCTGTTTTAGTAATCTCCTCTCCCTGGTTGTTTAGGCTGGTTTCACTGGGTAGCATGACTTCTGCATCTGCCGTTCTAACAGTGTGGCTTCTCTCCATGTAGTAGATCCTCCCACCAAACCGAAGCCTTGATTGCTACACAGTGCTGCCCTGAACATACCTCCTTCCCTACCCTGGTGAACCACAGCCTAAAGCTCGCTCTTCCCCTCCTTGGGACTTTCCTGCCCTTACCCATCCTGGATTGCCAGCAGCTGTGACACTCCCAGATTTAAAAAAATTCTTTAACCCAAACATGTTTCTAAAGGCCCAGCCTCTTCCTGCTCCTAAATTTGTAATCCCTGAAAGTTCCTGCCAGGTTCCCACTTGTACCCCATGTTAAAAATAGCAACAATATAACTGCTTTGAAAAGGTCATCTTTCATTTGGAAAGTGATATAACATAGTGGTTAAGGTCTGAATCCTGACTTAATCACTTGGTAGCTGACACTGTAAAATTACATCATTAGGAAGGTTCCTGAGCAAGGAAGTGACCATGGTAGAGTGGTTTGGGGGGAAGGTTACTTTAGCAGCTCTGTGTAGGATGCTACAGGAATGGAGAGTTGGGGATAAATGAGAGAGAAGATTTCCAGGTAGAAATGATGGGACTTAGAAGCCAAATAAATGTGTCATTATGCATTATGAAATTTTGTAACTTAATGGGTTTTTTAGTCTCTTCTGTATGTGAATAACTGTTCCTGAAGAGTATTATAAAAATTAAATATTCTGTTTCGTATCTATGAAAGCAGTTTGATAGCTATCACATGAAATAATGCCTCAAATATTTTCTTTTCATATAAATAATAAAGCACCTCAAGACAGTTTCCAATCATGGTTCCATCAAGATGCCTTTAGTATGAGAAACAGCCTAGCTTTGTGGTGAAAAATAACCTCTACAACAGACTGCTAGGTTCAAATTGCACCCCACTACTGCGGAGCAGTATAACCTTGAGCAAGTCTCTTAGTTTCTCTGTGCCTCTGTCACATCACTGAAAAATGGGAATAATAATATTGATCATATTTACCTCATAAGGTCTCTAAGAGGATTAAATCTGTTAATATTTGTAAAGCACTCCAAACCGAGTCTGGCTCCTGTTTAGCCCAATGTAAACATTCGTTATTGCTCAGTTTAAGTATTCATTAAAACCTATTGCCATCGAGTTGATGCTGACTCATAGTGACCCTACAGGACAGAGTAGAACTGCCCCTTAGGGTTTCCAAGGCTGTAAATCTTACAGAAGCAGACTGCCTCAGCTTTCTCCTGCAGAGTGACTGGTGGGTTCAAACCACCAACCTTTTGGCTAGCAGCCGAGTGCTTAACTACTGTACTGCCGTTAAATAAAATAAATACAAAAAATAAGTAACCATCTTAGTTACCTAGTGCTGCTATAACAGTAATACAAGTGGATGGCTTTAAAGAACAGAAATTTGTTTTCTCAGAGTTCAGAAGGCTAGAAGACCAAACTCAGAGCACTGGCTCTAGGGGAAGGCTCACTCTCTCTGCCAGCTGTTGGGGAAGATCCTTGTCTCCTTCAGCTTCTGTAACCCTGGCGTTCCTCAGTTCCTTGGCAATCTTCACATGACATCTGTCTTCCCCTGTGTGTGGTCCCATCTGTGTTTGATTTGTTCTTTTAGGACTCAGAAGTGATTAAGTGTAGAACACACTGTATACTGGAGCCCTGGTGGCGCGGTGGTTAAGAGCTCAGCTGCTAACCAAAAGGCTGAGTTTGACTCCACCAGCTGCTCGTTGGAAACCCTATGGGGCAGTTCTGCTCTGTCCTGTAGGGTCACTATGAGTTGCAATCGACTGGATGGCAGCAGTTTGTTTTAATGGGTATACTGATATGGTCTCGTTAACATATCAAAGAAAACTCTATTACAAATGGGATTACATCATGGGATAGTGGTTAGGATTCCAAAACGTATCTTGGGGGTACACAGTTTAATCTATAGCAGTAACCTATGTAATATATCAAGTTATTTAGTGGCCTATCTTTTGAAATAAACACTGAAATAAAAATGGATCTCTGACTAGTTGTTGTACTCCCCCATCTCAGTGGCACTTTGGGAGGTAGTCACAAGTTGTAGGTGGTGGGTCCCATCACACTGAATATGTTACGTCTGAATGTCAACTCTTGATACTTCCTCCCTGACCTGCCCCTTTTCTTGACCTCCTTGTTTCTGTTGGCTTGGACTTGAAATCTTTGCTTCAGGTTCGTTTTCTCCTTTCCTTTTCTGACCCATTTATTTAGTTTCTAAGTCTCATCATTTCTACCCTGAATTCACTCTCTCTCACCTATTTTCTCCTTTCCATTCTCGTAGCATCCTACAAAGAGCTGCCGAAGTAATCTTCCCAAAAACTACTATGGTAGTTTCCCTGCCCAGAACCTTCAGTAGCTCCCCAGTGCTTAAAAATGAAGCCCTCAGCCTGTCATTGGGGGCCCTTCACCATGTGAATACAGCCCACTCTTTGGCCCTGTTTTCAATACACACGTTCCCAGCAGCCTGTTCTCCACCGTATGATTGGTCTGCCTGGGACAGTCCCCATTTACATCTGTTGCCGAAGCTTAACTATTAATGGTGCCTTCTTTCACTCACAGATGTGTCCCTGTTTGGACGGGTTACCCTACTGTTGTCTCATTAACTAAACTATATATCCCATAATTCCCTGCCTCCTCCTGCTCCTTTCCCTTAATCTACGCCTATCCAAAGCTCTCCCCCACTTTTTAAAGACCCATTCAAATGTTACTTTCTCCACTTTTCCAATCTCCCAGAGTACTTTATATATCACCTAACACTTTATATGCCACCTAACACTTTCTACTTTGTATCATGGTTATTTTTGTGTTTGTTTAACTGTTCTTCCAGACTGTGTATATGATGTATATATATTATAGACAACATCTGTATACATTACCTCATTTAATCCTAACAGCCCTGAAAGGTACTGTGTCTCTGTTTACTTATTTGGAAGTTAAGGCTTGGATTAAATGGCTTGTTCCAGGTCACAGAGACAATAAATACAAGTTTAAGCTTTTGAACCCAAGTTTCTCTGACTTCAAAGACCATTTCTTAACCCTTTCCCTCTAGGCCAGTGGTTCTCAAACTTTAGCATGCAACAGAATCACCCAGAGGGCTTGTTATAACAGTTTGCTGGGCCCCCTCCCCATTTCTGTTTCAGCAGGTCTGGGGTGGAACCTGAGAATTGCATTTCTAACAAGCTCTCAGGTGATGTTGAGGTTGCTGGTCTGGAGACCACACCTTGAGAACCATTGTACTAAGCCTGGAATAGGTCCATAATAAGCATTCATCAGTCAATAAATGGATGGATAGATGAATATATTTAAACTTATCACTTGATTTAAAACTCCGTGTGTCTGCTCTGCACTTTATACATTAGGCACGTTCATAAGTTCAGTTACAGTTCTTAAAAGATCAGGGCTAAATTTCAGTTTTATTTTAAATAACAGTTTTAACTCTTAGTATTATTTAAATTTGAATAACTATTTGAACTGACTTACTCAACTTTTTAACCAAAGGAAGTATAGGATTCTTTTCATTTATCTCTTTTCCTTTTTTTTTTTCTTTTTGAACTTTCATATCTTAAAAATGGTTATTCCAAAATAGTGTTAAGGATGGTTTACAGATCTCGCCCATCTCCCTCCAAGGTAACTGAAAGGTTGACCTACTTTGTTTGTCTTCTCCGTATTCCTCAGGAACACACAATAGGCTTTTAATACACAATAGGTCATTAGGTTTTATTTAAAGTATGAATTATTTCTCCAAACCTAAATGTATTTAACGGGATTATTTTTAAGTGGCTTAGTAAGAGAGAGAGCAATCTTGTGATTTTTATATGGTGATATATTCCCCAAGGAATCTCCTTTTTTGTTGCACTGTTCTACTTCTCAACAAAATGATCCATGATGTAAATTCAGCCATTACTTCCAAATAAAGAGTGGAGCGGTTTCATGATTGAGCATGTTGCATCCTATTGATAAAAAGTAGAGCTGGAGCAGAAACTAGTGTGCTTGCCCTCTCTCTAGTTCTCTTGGAGCCTGGAATGCCACAGACTTTAATGTATGTAAGTTAAGGCTCAATGTTACTTCGCCAGAAACTGAACGAGACCTATACGGTCCATAGGAAACAAAGCCTCTTCAGAATGAACCTGAGCACTTTGCTGTTTTGAGACCGTACCACATTTACCAATTTGGAATGCACAGTGATTGTGACCTTGCTGTTAGAAGTTAAAAACCCTTTGATTCTACATGCAGAGAAAGCCAGCAAATTAATTAGCTCCTTTTATTTCATCAGTGAAGTAAACATCTTAATAAAAACTAAAACCAAACCTTCTGCTGTCAAGTCGATTCCAACTTAAAACGGCAACCCTATGTGTACGGCAACCCTGTGTGTTAGAGAGTAGAACTGAGCTCCACAGAGTTTTCGGGTTTGTAATTTTCATGGAAGCAGATCAACAGGAGTTTTCTTGTGCAGTGCTGCTGGATGAGTTAGAATTGCCAGCCTTTCAATTATTAGCCAAGAGCAAACACCAAAGAACTTTCCAGCAGTGTCACTGTCTTCAGTTTAACCCCACCTTCCCTAAGTGTCCCTCTCTCCAAAAATACTTGCTATTCAACATTTCTTTAAGAATGTAGTGGCATTAAAGTGAATTTTGAGAGTTTTTTAACACTCTAGTAATCACCTGATACTTTTCATGACATTCTTGTTGATGATCAAACCAATAATGGAAATAACAAATCTTTGACTATCAGCTGCCAATAGGATTGTTTAACCTACTTGCAACGTTATATCTATTGTCTTAGGTCATTTAATTAGCCTCTTTTTGAAGCTATCCCTGTTGCAAGTAGGGCAGGCTAAGCTGAGCCACAGTACAAAGAGACACCCAAAATACCATGGTTTAACCCAACAGAAGTTTTTATTTTTTGGTCACCAAGTAGTCCTGGGCAGGTGTCCAGGTTGATGGGGTAGCTATTCTTTAAGAATTCATTTAGAGAGCCAGGCTGACAGCAGCTTCAACCTCCTCAGCACTTGTCTTCCAGTGTTCCTGGGTGTGGCCATCCCAGTCAACCAGCAAAGGAAAAGAGCAGGTGGGAGCATGTGTGGGAAGGTTTTACGGGCCAAGCTTGGAAATGGTGCTTGTTGCTCTTACTCCACATTACCTTGGAAAGAACTTTTGTCCCATGTCCACACATATCTTCAGGGGAGTCTGGAAAATATAGAAGAGTGAATGGATTTTGATGGATAGCTAGTAGCCTCAGACATAAGGACACTTGCTCATCCATACTGAACATCTGGAATGTTATCAGGCCTAGGGTGACAAGAGGAGTCATAACTGACAAAATTTTAATAGATCAAATGAATACAAAGAACACAGTCCACGTTTTCCAGAACAGCTGATACTAGAGCAAATTGGAGTGAGGGGATTTCCAACAAGAAGGAGCAAAGAAATGCTACAGAAATATATTGAATATCAACATAGAAAATTTTTTTGAAGATTTAGACTAATGGGAAATTAAAGGAGCTGGAACAGCTTCCTGCTTGGCATACAGTTGCTGCAACAGCGTCGTCTTTAAAAAAAAAAAAAAAAAAAAAAAAAAAAAACCACACTTAAGTGACAGAATATTAGTCATCAGTCTAAAAATAGAAGCTACAGCCCCAAAACAGATGACATGCACCAGGTTAAAAACCATTCATTTGAAAAGCATTTTTTAGCACCTACTGCCAGTACTGGTGTAACAAAATCAAGATACGGACCTACCTCAGGCTCCCAGGAGCATGTACCCGTTACTGTTGAGTCATTTGGGTTTGCAAGGAGCAGCTGGTGGATTTGAACCACCTTCCTTTTGTTTAGCAGCTGAGTTCTTAACCACTGTGCAACCAGGAATCCATGTAGAAGAAGACAAATAATAAAATTAACAATGATCATACAATGTGGTAATTGTCACTTGAGATAATAGAGGTGTATAACCAGGTTCTGTAGGAGCTCAAAAGAGGAGCACCTGAAGTCAAACTTGGGGACTGAGGTATGCTTCCTAGAGGAAATGGCACAAGCTGAATTTTGAAGGGCCAATGAAGGAGAAAGTTACAACAGCAATGGGAAAAACCCTGTTATGAGACGGGAGATTGTATGTAGTTTAGTTTTGCCAGAGAAAAGAGTGTAAGAAGGAACAGACAAAGATGAAGGTAGGGAGGTAGACCAAGGCCGTATCACAGAGGGCTTGCGTGCAGACTGCAGAGTCTGGATTTATCCTCAGTGTTCTAGCTAACCAATAATGACGTTGTTCATGCATCAGTCTTTTCAGATGCTCCTGAACACCCCGATCAACCACAGTTTGGAACTCAAGGATAGCAAGATGGAGCAAAAAAGGGAATAGCCTCATCTGTTTTCCCATTCACTTACCAAAGCATCACAGGAGAAAGGCCTGGTGATCTGCTTCCAAAAAATCAACCATTGGAAACCCTGTGGAGAACAGTTCTATTCTGACACACATAGAGTCACCATGAGTTGGAATCAACTTGACAACAGCTAGAACAGAGTGAATAAACACTATTCCCAAAACAAGATAATTTTTGGCAAATCAGTTCACCTGTTTATTTACTGATCGATGGTGATGGTGGTGTGTGGCACTTAGACATAAATAAATGATCAAAAGAAAGAGTAATAAAAATGAAAGAAATAATGATGTTTTTGAAAATCATATAAAGTACAAGAAATATCAATAGGATTTAAAAAATAAACACTATTGCAGCCTTTTACTGTCTCCTGAAATGTGCACTTCTCAGATTTGTTGTTGTTCAGTGCTCATAGTCACCGTGTGTACAACAGAAGGAAACACTGCCCAGTCCTGCACCATCACAATTGTTGCTATGTTTGAGCCCATTGTTTGAGCCTATTCTAATATCAGATTTAAAAAGACAAACCCTTTGCTGTTGACTTATAGTGACCCTTTAGGACAGAGTAGAGCTGCCCTATTGGGTTTCCAAGGAGCGCCTGGTGGATTCAAACTGCCAACCTTTTGGTCAGCAGCAGAGCTCCTAATATCAGATTAGACAGTGGTAATAAATCAGGTGCCTGGGGCTCAGTCTTGTGACCCGAATTAATACTTTTACTAATGACCTGAAAGAGGAAATGAACCCAGTCGGTTAAATTTTCTGATGACAGAATTGGTTTCTTAAGTTAAAAACAGAAACTTGAAAAAATAATTCACCAGCTGAACAACACCAAAAATCTTGGGACAGTGTGATAGCTGGCAAAATGTATCTAAAATGTGTCTCCATATTCTGTTCAGAACAACATGGTTGTGAATAATTTAAACTGTATTTATTTCAACTTGCCAAGGCTTGAAAATAGAAGACCTCTTACTCTTTGTTCCTGCATCCGTGGATGTAATTACATTGTAATAGTTTCTTTTTTAAACAAGAAGCCAGAATCACATACTCTTAAAATATTGTAATGTTTTTATGCAATGAGTTGACAAAGTGACAAGGAAAAGAGTACTAGGTGAAGTGCTGAAAATCCCATTCTGGGTAATATGCAGTTAATCTCACTGCTCCAAGGTTCTGTTCTGTACAGTTGGAGAGGTAAAGTGATTCAGTGAATTGAGCCTAGACTTTCACATTTTGACACCACTACTGACTAGTTGAGTACGGTAAGCTTGAGTAAGTTACCTAGTTGTTCTCGAAACCCAGTTTCCCGCTCTGTGAAATAGAAATAATAACAAAACAGTGCTGTAGGAGTGTTGTGAGAATCAAATGAGAATATGGGCATTTATGTATACACCTAATCAGTAAATGGTGGTAGTACTGAGGAAGACGGACAGAGTCTGGGCAAGTCTAACAATAACTCAGCAAACAGAGCATGGTGTGTACTCTCAAAGACCAATATTATGTAGTGGGAAAAGCAAAGCTGATTCATTCATTCTGGTATCTTTTATTGATTCATTCAATGTTTTGTGTACCAGCTACCTGCAAGGCGTTTAGCCCTAGCCTTCTAAAGTTGAAAACGTAGCTTCGACCCTCATAAAATTTATAATCCAGAGGGTAGCTGGGGATAGATGGAAGCAGTTAGCACTTACCATGGTTTTGTGTCATAAGAGAGTTTGCAAAGTGCTCTGACAGCAGAGAGGAAGAAGCTGCTAACTTTGCTGGGGAGCCTTACAGGAAAAGGGTTCTCAGGGTTCTTTCAACAGAAACTTGAAATGTGAGTAAGAGTTACCATGTGGACAAGAAGGGAGAGGGTTTTCCAGGCAGAAGAAATATGCAAAAGTGTGGAGGTGGGTTTGGCGTGATGTGGCTGGCAAATGGCAGCTCAGTATGCCCAGAGTTTGTGGGACTTGGGGGGCAGTGTGGGAGAGGAGGCCATTGGGCCAAAGACAGACAGGCAGGTGTGGGTGTGGAGTTTGTATTTCATACAGGAGGAAGCATAATCCAGCGTGGGCTATTCTAGCTCTTCTACTTATTGGTTGTTTCTAGGGAAATTATTTTGTACCTCATTTCCTCCTCTATAAAAATGAGGATAATTATACCTACCTTAAAGAATTTTGGTATGAAAAAATTGTACAGCAGTAGACCATCCGTAAGTGTTCACTCATTCCCCTCTCCTCCGCCCCTCTTGGAACAAATGATTCAGTGGAATGAACAAAGGAAAGATGCAACTCTTTTCCCTGGGAACTTTACGAGTGGATTGTGATCTGGGCCCCACTTCTCCTCAGTCGTCATTGAGATGATTGTTTGGTTAGGGTGTTGGTCCAGTAAAATATATTATGTATTCCTAGAAAATTACCCTGAAGCATGGGTGTACTCTGCTCTCTTAGCTGGCTTTTGAACCCATTCGATTTTTGTTTTATGATCAGAATGTGTTGTAAAAACTTACGAAGAGCTGAGTAAGGAAGAAATTTCAGTTTGTTTTTTTTCATTTGTATCTGAAAACGAGCATCTGAATGAAGGTTGTATGTCATGTTCTTATAAATGAGTTTGGATTATGTCAGCTGCATGTGTTCCTCATCCTGATTACACAGGTGGTTACAAAACCCTTGTCTTGAATAAACAGTTCTTCTTTCACGTGAAGCGGATGCTAGCTGAAAGAATCAATTTAATCTCCTAAAAATTCAGCAACAAGATAGCTTAAAAAAAAACTAAAATTATCATTGCTTATTTATTATTGCTGAGTTGTTAAAGTTCAAAATGCATGCTTAGGAGGAAATGAAGCAAAATGACAACCACATCTTCCTTGTTTTGAGCAAAATACCGATTATTAACCATCATAACCACAGCATGAAGCATGTACAAATTCTCTCCCTTTTTCCTCTCTTTTTGCTTCTTTCTTTTTTTCCGTTTGGCTTCAGCTTCCCTCTCCCTCATATCTGCCTGCTTCTCTATTCTGTCCCCCTCCCCAGTCTGCTCACCATGCCCCATGCTCTCAGTCTTTCACCCCTGCCCAACTCGTTTTCATTAGCTGAGGTGCTAAACTTCCGTGATTTGATCCCATCTCCCTTTTGTCTTCCGAACAGTAGAATTATTTTCTCCAGTGCCATATTTCCCATGCCATTCCTCTACTTTCTTGTATCAGTGGAACAGACATCTCTCTGGCCTTGTTCTAAAGCCCCTGTCACTCTTCGTCTTCAGTGTCTCTCTGCCGGTATTAAGGTATTATTCTCTTAACTACAGTTCTAGAATCATGCTGCGAAGAGTTGATGTATCTACTTGTTCTCTGTACTGTGGAGTATGAGTTGTCTCATTTTTCTTGCCAAATTGGGGGAAAATCCCAAACTTACAATATGGATGATGTTATGGGTTGAATTGTCACCCCCCAAAGTGTATGTTGGAGTCCTAACCCCTATGCATGTGGATGTGATCCCATTTGGGAACAGGGTTTTCTTTATTATGTTAATGAGGCCGTATCAGTATAGAGTGTGTCTTAAACCAATCCCTTTTGAGATCTAAAAGGAGAAGGCACAGAAGAAAAGAAGTATAGATGGGGGAAGACAGATGCCAGGCCACATGAAGATCACCAAGGAACCTAGGAACAGAAGCTAAAGAGACAAGGACCTTTCTCCAGAACTAACAGAGAGAGAAAGACTTCCTCTAGAACCGGTGCCCTGAATTCAGACTTTTAGCCTCCTAAACTGTGAGAAAATAAATTTCTGTTCATTAAAGCCACCCACTTGTGGTATTTCTGTTATAGCAGCAATAAGAAACTAAGATAGGTGGGAAAACTTTATATGCATATTCATCATTAAATTCCCATGGACTAGATTCATTACAAAGGAATAAAAGAAAAAATGGAAATATAAATTAGCTACCTATGGAAATATTAAAACTATTGTCATGCTGATTTTCAAAATACAAAGTTTTTAAAATCACCAGTTAGATTAAGAGGATCACATTATCCATTTGTGATTGAACTGACATTTTAATAAGACATGTAAAACAGATGGGAAAAGAGGCGCATAACTAAAGAGAACTACCACAGGGCCTTGAACAAGCCAAACATGCTCCTGCCCCAGGGCCTTTGCATTCCCTGTTCTGTCGGCTCAAAGTGCTCTTCCCCCTGATACCTGCATGGATTGCTTCCTCACTTCCTCTAGGTCTCTACTCTGATAATCACCTTCTCAGGAAGCCTTTCTCTGACTATTTCATATAAAACAGAATCCTCTACTACCCCTTCCCAACTCTGTACTCATATCTTTCTCACACTGCTTTTATTTTCACCATCTAACAAACATATGTACTTGCGTTATTTATTGTTCAGTTTCAACTACTAGAATGTAACCTTCATGAAAGCAGAGACTTTGTTTTATTCTCTGTTGTAGCCCAGAACCTGGAACTGTCGGTGCTCAATAATATTTCTTGGGAGGGAGAGAGAGAGGGAAAGGGGAACTTAAGAAGTAAAAACGGTGTCAGGAAAGCTAGCACCTGGAATGAACTGAGGTTTGTGAAAAATTCTAGTAAAAACTAAACTGTTGTGACTGTAAAGTAGCTACTTGAAAGGACAAGCCCCCCAGATGGTTTAATATCTTTTGTATACCTTCTTCATCTATTAGTCCTAATGCTTCAGTAATGAGTGACTTTCTCTCATCAACTCTCAAGTTACTCTGAAGTACAGTATAGTTCAGTAGGAAAGCAGGATAATTATTTGGTTCTCTGTTAAAATATTGAGTTGGTGCACTCGTAATCTCTACAGGTGCCCGATGAGACTTTTTTTTGTTTTCTGTCTATTCATTTTTTTGTTTTGTTTTTGTTTTTAAGTATCATTATGAACTCATAGATTTAAATGTATTTGATATGTTTTAATCTATTGTAATATTAACTTTACTGATGCTCAGATTGCCCTTTCCTTTGTTAGTGGAACCTCTTGAGCCCTTTTGACATAACCCCAGTAGTCATGTCCTTGCTTTCTAGTGTAACGAAATATTTCAGATTCATCATACACATTTCTGTCCCAGTCCTGGAATCACTTATTTCACCCTCAGTACCAGTTGCCTTCAAGTCATTTCTGACTCATGGTGGCCCCATATGTTTCAAAGTAGAACTGTGCTCCATAGAGTTTTCAATGGCTGATTTTTTTGGAAGTAGACCACCAGGACTTTCTTCCAAGGCACCTCTGGGTGGATTTGAACCTCCAGTCTCTTGGTTAGCAGGCAAGTGTGTCAGCCATTTTTACCACCCAGGGACTCCCTGTTTCACCAAGGAACCCTGCTTTCTTTTAAGAAGGGCATGATATTTACAGGCTGTGATCTGGTGCTAAGGAGTGCTCATTACTTTTGAGTTAGTCATTATTTCTAGACCCTTACAGTGGACAGAACTAGAAAACACATTTTAAAATGATTTAATCTTAGTAATGAAATCAAATAAGGCAGAGCTACTAAGCTCCTATTTTACCTTCATCTCCATCAAGGAAAGTGGTATTAAAACTGTAAAGGTTAGAAAAGTGAGCTCTTAAGGAAAAGTTGAAGCTCATCTATGAAAGGAGCTAGTGTGTATTAGTTGTATTTAAATACATTTAGTCACCAGACTTAGATGAATTATGTCCCAGAAAGAACACATGTATGCAAGCCCAAAAATATTCCCAGTGAGTTTGAGAAATCAGAGAGATGCCAGAAATAAAATAGCAAGCAAATATTGTCCTATTTTTAAAAGAGAATAAAAAGATACAACTCAAAAACTCAATATAGTAAATTAGACTTTGATTCATAACCAAATTCTAGACTGGTTACTATATAGTTGGTTTGTAAAGAACTTAGAAAAAAACATGATTATTAAACAGAATGGGTTCGCTTTAAATCTGTAACACCAAACTAACCCCGTTTTCTCTCGATAATGTTTTGTAAGGCTCACAGTAGTTTGTTAGATGAAATGAAGAAAGTGGGTTAGAGATTGGGTTAAAAAACAAGATCCAATTCTATACTGTATATAAGAACTCACTTTAAATATAAAGACATAGGTTAAAAGTAAAAGGATAGATTAAGGTATACATTACAAACCCTAATCAAAAGAAATCTGAAGTGCTATATTAATATCAGACAAAATAGACTTCAGAACAAGGATTAGTACCAGGGATAAAGAGAGATATTAATGATAAAAGGTTAAACTTACCAAAATTATTTGATGAATTGTGTATGCAACTCGTAATAGAGCATCAAAGTACATGAAGCAAAAACTGATAAAAGTTATAGGAGAAATAGACAAAACTACAAATATCATTGGAAAATTTCAATGCTCTTCTTTCACTAATTGATAGAAAAAGTAAAAGAAATCGATAAGGCTATAGAATACTTAAATAACACTATCAACTACTGTGAGCTAATTAGTATTTATACACCTTTCCATCCAATAACATCAGAATACATATTCTTTTCAAGTGCACATGGAACAATCACCAAGATAAACCATGTTTGGGGTCATAAAGCAGTTCTGAATAAACTTTTTAAAAATGGAAATTATGCAAAGTATCTGGCTATAGCAGAGTTAAACTAGAAATCAATTACAAATATGTGTGTGTGTATAGAAATATCTATCTGTAGGATTGTTTTGCTTGTTAAAGAAAACGCTTAAGGAAAAAATACAAAACTAATTTCAGATTTGTGGGGGGTAATATGAAGACTTTTCCCACTTGGATGGGGAATCTAGATTGAATTGCGTGGATGAATAGCTTTGGCGTCACCATCTGTAGTTTAGGTTGGTGCTGAGAGGTAGCATTTCAGGTTAAGAGGAATAAGGCCAGAGACGTGCCCTGTAGTTTCAGCAGTCATGACATTGATCGTTTCTCTGGTAAATTGAATTTCTGTAGCCTAGGAAGGCAGGACCTTGACTAAAGAAGGCTGAATATGCATGGTCATTCCTAGAGCTTGGAAAATAACAGGAGAAAGTTTGGAGCAACAGAAATAAAATTAATAAATAAACAAAGAGTGCATTTATTTGAGTGAAGTTTTTTTTTTTTTTTTTTTTTGAAGCCTTGAAAACCACAGGAGCTCCTCAAGATGTTTATATAATTGAATATAATTTGTCTGGAATTGAGAGTAGTAATAATCAAAACGTTTTTCACTTAAGTGTATTTTGAGGCATATGAAATGAGACCCTTGATGGCATCCTATGCTTGACTGTGTCCTTGATGTTTTGCATTTCGGCTGAGGGTAGGAACGTGTTTTATAGAGCAGACATTCACACAAAATATTAAATTAATTTTACCGTATTCACAATGCCCAACAGTGAGCCATCTCCTTGTTTGGCAGGGAAGGTCCTCAACATTTGGAAACTCAGCAGTGCATTAAGTATTTTAATAATCGTTGTTGACACACAAAGCATATGGCCTTTCAGAACTCACTGGTTAAGTGTTGAAGCTTCTTCTTGGTTTCTAAAATTACTTCACAAAATTCAGACAAAATTAAATTAGGGCACATTTCAGACTATGTTAACTCATGAGCTTTGTGTCATAAGCAAATGAAGTAACTTTTCTCCTTGAATTTAAGAGTATCTATGAGTAACTGGGAAACCCTGGTTGCATAGGGGTTACAAGCTACGGCTGTTAACCAAAAGATCAGCAGTTCAAATCCACCAGGCACTTCTTAGAAACTCTGTGGGGCAGTTCTACTCTGTCCTATAGGGTCACTATGAGTTGGAATCAACTTGATGGGTTTGGTTTTTTGGTTTATGAGTAACTGATTATATTAGTTTAAAGGAGAAAAAAGCAAAATTCACACCCCCAAAAAAAAATTTACTTTGCATTTAATTTGAAAATCTAGAACTTTCCTGTAAACAAGACAGTCTTGCAAATACCATATATTTACTATGTATTCCTAGTCATGGTTTAAAACCCACCTCAGTTATCACCTCATCCCAGAAGCCTTCATTGTCTACGTCCTTACCACTTGAATCAGTAATTGCCATAATAATACTGCCAAATAAGCAATCATAATACTCAGTGACTTAAAACAACAAGCATTTCTTAGCGCTTACAAGTCTGTGGGTTGGCAGGGTGATTCTAGTCTCTGCTGCGCGCACTCATGCGTCTCTGGTCAGTTGTGGGTCAGGGAGGGGCTCTGCTGATCATGACAGGCTCCCTCACATGTCTAAGGGTCAGCTGGCCAGCTGGCCAAAGGCTATCTGGGATGATATGTTGGGACAACTGGGCTCATCTCCACGTGTCTCTTGCATGCACTTGTGTCTCACACCCCTCTAACTGGCCAGCCCAGGCATGTTCTCCGGCTAGCCCGAGCATGTTCTCAGGCTACCCCTGGCATAGTTTAATGGCGTGAATTACCTGATAGAAACTGATACTTGGCTGGCTTTTCCTGACCAAAATAAGATGTGGTGAGGCTTTGAATTGGAGGAAGGGAAAATAATGGCCTCACCCTTTTTGATGTAGCTGTTTTAAATTTAAAACCTTCTATTTTGTTATCAAATAATATGTAAAGTAGACATTTCTGAATCTTTCTCTGACTTACACTCCATGCCTGAATTAGTATATGGTTCAGCATGGTTGAGGATTGCTAGTGTATCTTAGTCAGTAATAAAAAGTTGGAAATTTATGAGTTAGTTTTTTAAACTATGTCAGAATATCTTCATGTGGTAACCTAGATTAGATCCTGGAACAAAAAAAAAAAGTTGATTAATGGAAAAACGATGAAATTCATATAAATCCTATAGTTTAGTTAATAGGATTGTGTCGATGGTAATTTCTTACTTTTGACAAATGTACCATGATTATGTAAGATGTTAACATTAGGGAAAGCTGAGTGAAGAGTATACAGGAACTCACCTTCAAAAAACTGTAAGAAAACAGTGGGGCAAAGATATTATTCCCTTGACATCCTGCATGTTTCCAGACTTTTCGTCCGTACGTTCAGTTTGTCAGCGTCTTGAGAAAAGAATAATATTAATGTTAAAAAAAAAAAGTTGCTGTTGAGTCAGTTCGACGCATAACCCCATATGTGTCGGAATAGAACTGTGCTCCATACAGTTTAAAGGAGGTGGTTTTTCCAAAGTAGATCACCAGGCCTTTCTTCTGAGTTGCCTCTGGGTGGACTTGAATCTCCAAACTTTCTGTTAGCAGCCAAGCCCTTTAACTGTTTGCATCATTCAGGAACTCCAATTTTAACATTAAACTAAAAAAATTAAATTCCGATGGTAAGTGTGCTGTAGGATCATGATGTGCAATACTCTCATTTTGGTCCTCTGGAATTAAACAGTAGATATCGAAGGATCTTCTCACTTGCCTCAAATGTTCAAGGGTGTTTTTCTTATATGAAAGAGAAAACCCCATTATTAATCCCTTGTCACCTGCAACTTTCAGCTACTTAAGAATTTGAATGATTTAGAGAGTCACTTTTAATTTATAGGTGCAAACACAAGTACGCCTTGCAAAAAAAAACTTTGACAAATTGAAGATGGATGTGTGTCAAAAAGTGGATCTTCTTGGAGCAAGCAGATGCAATCTCTTGTCTCATATGTTAGCAACTTACCAGGTAACAAAATGATGTTGGTTACAATGCACCAAGAATGGTCTGAGCCTTTAGATAACATAAAAATAGTGTCTGAAGGAACAGACAGGACAGGTATAGAGAGGAGGGGGAGAGTGTTCCAAGTGGTGGGAGCAACATAAGCCACGGAGGCAGTATTATGGGGGCACGGGGGGCATTTAGTTTGGCTGAAATACAGGGTGTAGATAGGGGCATAATGGGAAATAAGGCTACAGAGGTGAGTTGGATCCTATTTTGGAGGACCTTGAAAGCCACAGATAGGTACCCTCTCTGGGGCTCGTGACTAGAACTGGGCATTCACAACATCATAGCTTGACTGTCTTTCTTTACAGACCACTCTGCTTCATTTTTGGGAGAAAACTTCTCACACCATGGCAGCCATCCACGAGAGCTTCAAAGGTTATCAACCGTATGAATTCACTACATTAAAGGTATGAAACCTATAGAGGCTGTTAGAAAGTCTGATGGAAAGTAAAGTTTTGTTTATATCACAAGCAATGTCCATGGCAGCAAGTGCCGTCATTCCAACAGACTCCAAATACCAGAGAGGGAGCTATGCCCCCGGTAGAGTCTTTTTTACTGCATCAGTAGTCAATACAACAATAATTCACTATAATCCAAAAAAAGAAGGGTCGAACGTTGGGTTACATTTTACTGAGATGCATTTTTTTGGTAAATGAAAGCTTAATGATTGGTCCTGCTCCTTTACAATACTTGTTTGGCATTGCTAAAGAGAAGATTTTACAAGTCCAGTATACTGTTACTTTTTAATTATTAAATCCAAATATTCTCGCTTGAAAAGCTATCTTTCTTTCCTCCCTTAATTACCTCTGACAAATATTGTTCTACTCTGAGAGTACCATCCAACATAGGATTGGATTTTTCCATAGGTCTCTAGTAATATTTTCTAATTGAAAAAGCAACTTTAAATTCAATGATTTCTTTATTCAAAAGAGATACACGCACTGTGTCTGTTTCTCAGTACTGTGTCTGTTTCTCAGCATTGCAAGGTGGAATTGTTTTCCTCTCTAATGGTTGCTGGAGGTGAATGCATATCAAGATAAGTGATTTTGGTTCCAAAAGGATTTTAAGAATTGAGAGAACAGTGGGTTTTTGATGCCAGGACATATCTTTGAAAGAAAAGGGACCAGGCAAAACTAGTTAAAGAGTTCATCTTGAAATCACCTTGCTTCTAATTTTTCAGATAATTTGTAAGTGTCTCATCCCCTTGCTTTTTATGAACCTTTAAGCTTTTTTATTTTGCCTCAAATCCTTCTTTGATTTTGAGATGTTTCAAATACCACTGCGTCTACGAAAGTACTAAGGCAGAAACCCTTTTAGACTTTGTCCTTTAAGTGAAGGTCCCAAGAGAAACCCAGAACAGCCCAGCCACTTTGTGATACTTCTGACTTGACTCCAGGCAGGACACCTAGCCATGGAACCCCTTCCTCACAGTCCCTCTCTCGGCTAGTCACTGGCCCATTTGTTGGTGCTCCCTCCCATGCTGCATGGTGAACACATTCAGACTGTGCACTTTTTTGCTCCAGCAACTGGACTATAAGCCTTTGAAGGAAGGAATCCTCTATTTCCTATGCATCCTCCTTGTCCAGCCGAGTGTTCTGCACACAGTGAGTTCTCAGCCTTCCTCTTCACCCTGGCTGTGTTGCTGTTGCTAGAGACTGCATTCCTCCCTATGATTTACTGCTGCTTTCAGCACCTTCAGAAGCAGCCATCCTGAGCAAGGCAGATTGGCTTAAATTATTACAACTCACTCTATTCAGAATTCATACATGGGCCTGAGCAGAGTCCCATGGATTACACTTTGATAAGGCAGAGAGTTCTAGGCTTTAGGGCATGAATGTGCATCCGATTTTATTTTACAGTAAATACCGTTTTAAAGGTTACCTGCTGTTGTTTGAAAGACAGCTATATATATAACGCAAATCAGGTAGGAGGAAGATGAAATGATGCCTACACCAAATACACTTCAAAAGAACTTCAGGTTTGAGTTAACTGCATATTAAAGATAACATAAAACCACAAACATGGAAGAATCCTTGCATGTATCTCTGGCCTCCTGTGCTGAGGAAAATATGGCTCCTTAATTTTTGCCATGATATGTGTCATACAGAGAGGATCAAGCTGATTATGTTAGAGATTTCTGGGCAAAGAATTTAGTGATGGTTTGACGGCAATCGTTCAGGACATAATTATAAATATTTTAAGCAGATGACTATCCACTGCCTTTTACATCCCTAGAGTCTTCCTTAAATTATGGTTTAATTGTAATATAAGCTTAGTAGGAGTAATATGTCTGTTAAGATGTAATAGTTTATAGAAATATTAAGAATATTAAGTGTCCACAAACCAACCAAATAAACTATGCTTTTATTGCTTCTGTAGAATGCTATTCCTCTAGGCTTTCAGCTATGACATGTTATATTAGAATTTCATGCTAATAACTAGTTTGTTTCTTTCTGTGGACTCAAATCTTATATAATAGAATCCTGTTATTACATAGTTCATTATTGCATAGACATAAAGACACTGCATATCGGGTTGTATCTCTGAAACATGACAATGAAAACCATTAACACCTTATGTATCAGGATCAAGCATGAGGATGCTACTTGACTTCCAGCCCTCTTACACCAGCATTTTTAAAAAAATACATACTTTGTAAGATTTTTATTCCATCAAGTCATCTTCCAATACATATGATTTTCTTTTTCAGAGGCATTGTATATTAACAATAGATACTTTAAATTTTAAATAAATATTATCATGATTTATTTGTTTTACGGGTTTACCTAGGCAAATAGCCCCTTAAATGCCTTTTGGGACTCTGACTAGAAAGAAAACATTGTCTTTGGAGAGGTTTGCCAAGCTCTGTTAATGAAAAGCAACCCATTTGTTTTCTTTGCTTCAGGGTGTATTCTGAGTGTGTTAGTAATTGTGCCATTGCAGCTGTATTTCCTGACTGTTAGTTTTATGCTTGATGAAGGATGATAATTAATGTGCTAAACACTTGGTGCATCCTGTTGGAAGGGCAGAGTCTTTTGCTGCAGAATTACAGGGATGTAACTGATGTCCAAGAAGTTCAAAGTTTTACTTTTATGAACCTTTCCTTAGAAAATGTGTAGGAGTTCTTTTCCAAAATAATTTTATTATAAAAATGAAGTGAGTCTCTGTCTCATATGACTTGAAAAATATCTGAATGACTCTTCTGACGTTTTATAAATATTTTGTACTATGTGATAATGTTTTATGTGACAACAGCTATTGCTTTTTCACCCAGGCCTAATATGATTATATTGATTCTACTTTTATTGACATATTCCTTTATCATTTTAATTTTATAATAAATAGAATATATTTTTATAACATTATAATGTTATGGGAAACAGCCTCAAAATTTAATATTACAAAAACATTTTTAATCTAATTATTGTAAAGGAACTAAAATCTAAAGCAGAGTGACTATTACCTATTAAGTGATGTCCAATAAAAGAAAAAATTCCTTTGTATTTTCAAATACTAAACATTTATAGATTCATTAAAATGTTACTAAACATATATATTTTGCATGAACTATCATTAATGTTTTAAAGTTATACTCACTTTATGTCATCTTGGAATATCTTTCACATGGTAGAAATGATCAAGCAATGGAGACAGGAATGGGATGTTACTAGCCATGTCTTGAAAGCATTATCAGTTTTTTAGAGACAGTAATTTAGACTATGAATTTAAAGCATTTTTTAAAAAAATTAAATGAAATTCTATTAGGAAAGCAGTACCCTGTCTTAAACTACCAAGCCTCAGATGTGGTCAAGTTTCCTTCATTCTTCATTCACTTACAAAGTTCCACACAGATCTAGAACAGGCATCAGCAAAAACAAAACAAAACAAAAAATGGCAAGCCCTCCGGAGTCAAGTGGCTCTTCCCTGGAAACCGTAAAATTCTGTGTTGATGGCCTCCCCACCCCCCACCCATGTGGCATGTGGGTAGGGTTTGGGTGTCTTTATAGAGAAGTGAGTATGAGTCCCTGACAGCAGTGGATGTACTCATCGTGGGGCTGGTTGAGGGAAAGGCCTGTCCTCCTGCATTTGCATTTTTAAAGGAATCAGAATACTTGTCTAGTAGCAAAGTGTATTCCTGTGACATGCCCTACCCCAGTGCTTTTGGAAGGAAAGCCAGCTTTTTTTACTTTCCTCTTCATGTTCTCCAGTTATGTGATAAAGCAGAGTGTGTAAGAACATAAGCTCTGGCATCAGCAAAACCTGGCTTTAAATCTGGTTCTGCCCATTTCCAGCGGTGTGATGGAAGTGAAGGGCGGTGGTGGTGTGGGTGATGTGGCAGTACTACTTGTGATGACGGTTGAGATGGGAATTGTGGCAGAGTGGTGGCATGGTGGTGGTGATGGGAGGTGGTAGTAGTTGCAATGATGGTGGTAGTAATGGTGGCATCAGTAGCACCATGGTGGTGGCAGGGGGGTGGCTTTATCAAGAATTCTGGAATGGATCCTGAAGAGAGCCGCTGAGAACATGGGGACAGGAGGGTTTGTTGAGGTTGCAAGATTTTGTAGCCCAGCTTGAGTTACTTTCTTATTGTCCATTTTCATTCTAGGTGATCAGTTTTGCAGTGAGTTTCATAGGCAGGCAAGGCTGGGAATGGCAGTGGACTAGGAAGTCTCACCTGACGTCCACACCCTCCCCGGCTTCCACAGTCACTCTGGCAGCTCCACTCTCAAACCTGTCCTTCAGCCCTGCAGACCTTGGTCTGAATTCATATAATTCCCACCAGGGATAGGAGAGGGCTGGGCAGGCATGCAGGCAAGAAGGGTGAAAGACTTCCCATCCCTGCAGTAGGGCTAATTAAAAAACATGTAGCTTGGTTTCGTAACTGGCTCTTGATCTGTGCCGAGAGTTTAACTCTAAGGAAACCTGAATTTGAAAACATAACTGTATGTTCAAAAATAACCATTGAAACAGATGTGCCAGTGTTCCCTCCTTTCCTCCTGGGGTCTAGGACTTAGCACGATTATATGGAGCATCATTCTGGAGACCAAAGTATTTTTAGCTTTCAAAATTCAAAAAACATCCTTTTCTAAATTGTGTTTTTCTCAAATCCGTATGCCTAGCAGCCTTATTCCACCCACCTCCACTTTTCTCAGTTAATCACTTGAACATTTACCGACAGGCCACATGGCTGTGTAGTTACTTGCTTTGAAAATAAAGCCATTATAGTTTTTATGAAAATTGGGTAAATATCCCTGCAACACTATTCTCATTAACAGTCTCAACATGGCAATTACTCAGTGACGAGCATCCAGAATATCCTCTTAGACTTTCAGGTTTTCTCTCAGTGTCATTACTTTACAAGGCATTTAACGAAGCTATTTTTTGTCCCAAGCAGCTCCAGGCCAGACCATTGGAAGAGCAAACTGGGATGCATGCAGGTCACTGGGTGAGGAGGGAATAGAAGGGCTGACCACAGTCACCACTGAATCTGAGGTGCACAAGCCAGAGTGTGGCATTGTCAGTTCATCCGTTCCGTAGGGTGACTGTTATCTGTTCGCCCAGACAGCTGGAGCTCAGGCCTTCCTCACAGCAGTGAAGTTCTTCTCCATTTCTCATCTATTTTCATTCTCTCACTCCTCGTTGGAGGACAGAGAAAACATACTATCATTCTGTGGGTAGTTACTGTGTGCCAGGCACTCTGCTATGTGTTAGGTGAAATAATGTCTAGGAGAGATTGCCGTATGGCGTATGGGACTCTAGTTAATAATACTCTTAAGTTCAGTATCAACATATAGAAAGTGCATATGTTCTAATTAATCTGCAAAATACCTTTGGAAGTAGAGTATACTCTTTCCCGTGTCTCAAGCGAAAAAACTGAAGTTCAGAACGGTGTAGTAATTTTCCCAAGGCCACATGCCTAGTGTCTGATAGATCTGGAACTGGAGAAGCCCATTGCTCTTTCCACTCTGCCACGCACTGCTTTGCACTGCCTCCCGCGGGACACTTGTCTTTTTCTCCTGCCCTCTGGCTGTCAGGCAGGAGGGCAGGAGAAAGCACAACTGTCGCCTTTGAAAAGTACAGCTGTTAACGTTCAATTAAAAATAACACTTGGAGGTGTTCGCGTATATGCAAAAAGCACAATTTATATGTCAGCCCCTCAGATACTTGGAAACACAGGACCCTTCGTTTAGAATTTGGAATAAAGTTCTTTCAGTCTCATATGAAGGGAATGGTCTGTAAATGTTCTTAAATTGGCTATTCAGTAATATTTCTTAACTGGTTGTAGAATTTTAAAGACCTAGATTTAATACTGATTCCACTGGTTAGTAGTTGAATGACCTTAAGCAAGTTATGGCACCCTCAGAGCCTCACTTTCCATGTCAGGAAATCAGGAATACAGTGTTTACCAGGAAGGGTTTTTGTGAGGATTACATAATGAGATGTGCAGGGTCTAACACAGGGTGAGCACTTAAGACATTTAATTCCCTTTAGATCTTTAAAAGTCACTGAGAAGAAAGCATGTTTTGAGCCTACTGTGAGCCTGGTCTGTGCAGAAACATTATCTTAGTTAATTCTCACAACATCCCAAGAAAGTAATACCCGTCATCACCTCCATTATTCCAGCAGGTAAGCCCAGAGGCCCCCAAGAGGTGAAGATGCTTGTCCATGTCACTGCACTAGTTGCTCTATTTCCAAAAGACGTCTCTTTCCAGGACAATTTTCCACCTTATTTTAAAGAATTAGGTTGTATATCTTGTTTATGATTGTATTTGATTTAGTTTTAAGTTTACTCTTTTATTTTTTGTTCTGCAGTACCATTGAAGAGTACCTTCTGGCGCTAGATTAATACAGTGTTCCTTCTATAGTGTCTTTAAAAATTTACAAGTGCATGGGGGAAAGGGATATGTGCTAAATGCCTGTAATTGTGTGGCTTCATACACACCATCACGGCCTCTGTTTTTTATTCTTCATGTGCCACTAACTATATAAACACACACATACACACACCCAGCCAAGTTCACTGTCTTCTAAGCATGCCTCACTATTGTGAGCACTTTTATTTCCTTTTATACACAATTATTTATTTAGCGCTTTCGTATACATAGAATATAATTAGTGAAAAGAAGCATAAGGAAATTAGATGTCATAATTAAAGGATCGGAGAAAATGTTACTCAGTTGTCAAAGTTAAACATTAAATTTAGGTTATTATATTAACTCTGGCTGCTAGTCTTTTGTCGGTGAAATTTGTTTTGCTGAGTAGTTTTGCTTTCATTCAGATGAATGTTGCTCTTCCTTTTATTTTCCTAATACAGGAAGTAGTAACTCCTATTATGATATTAAGCTGTTTCCTTTCTAAGACACTTTTGCAAGCTTGTTCTGCATGTTTCCTCTGCCATGCTGACCTTATATATTGTGTATGTGTTTCCTGAAACCATTTAAGCATTGGTAGAAACTATTAGTGTGTCAGTGCAGCCTCTAACAGAGAGAGAAGGTGGTTACTTGGTTTAAGAACAGCCCTCTGCAGAGAACCTTTCAGTCTTATATGATGCTGTACTGCTGATTTTCACAAGGAACTCTAATGAAGGGCCCAGTGGGCTTGGGGTTTAGAAACAAAATACTACAGAGTTCATTTCTGGGACCTGGATATGAATGTGGCTTCCATCAGCCTGTGGTTGGAAATAGTTCCACCTGACTGTACAAAAGCAGCCAGGCCTCTTAGACTCACGGTGCTTGAGCAGGTGTTCCTGTCACACAGAAAATGCTATCACCCCTGACATGGAGGGATGCTGTAGGGTTAAGGATTTGCAGCTGAGTCGTGGACTTTAAAATAATGTAAAGGATTCGCCTCCACCCCCTGCCCCCAGTTGAGCCTTTGTCATCAAAGCTTGGGGAGAGCAGTGGTCTGCCACGTAGAATATCATGCATCTGACATTCACATCCAGGAACTAGTTTGGGGGGTTGAGAAGAGACATGATTTGTCCTCTGTGATGTAAGTTTCAGTGTTCCCCTAATCCTCCTTCTCATTTTCAAATTTTACCATCTTTTGTAGGAGATGAGTTCCATATATGTTTTTTTCCCCGTTTCTGTATAGAGGAATATTTAATTTTATCTAAAACCCCTTCCTTCTTGCTTTGGGAGATACCCCTTGAAAATGTTCTAAAAGTGATTAGGGTGATGGTTGCACAACCTTGTGAATATACTAAAGACTGTTGACTTGTACACTTTAAAGGGGTGAAGTCTATGGTATGTGAATTACATCTCCATAAAGATAGATGATAGATAAGACAGACAGATTGATAGATAGGAATGTTGCCCCTTGGTTCAAAATCCTAATGTTTAATGAAGAAGCCCATATGCTCAGTATTAATCTTGCTTGTGGTTTCATAAACTTTTTGTTATGTATTCCCCCGAGCCTTTGAATTTCCTGTCTAAAGAGGTCTAACATTTTAGTTTAACCTTATGTACATTCATTAATCAACCGACAAGTGTATATTTAGCACCTCTCATAAGCCACAACAACCAAACTGTTGTAGGGGCAGTGGTAATAGTCGGTAAAAAGGAGCAGTTGTGACAGGAATTATTAATAATAAATTAAAGTAGCAGTTGGAACTGCAGCCATTCTGTTACTGAAGCACAATAGTGACTATTAACTGTGATTGTGGTGACAGGGAGCCAACAATTCAGTCCCTGCTAATGGCCCAACGGGGGAAGGAGTTGAAAAGCAGGAATGAGTGGTTTACATTACAAAGGGATTGTCTGAGAGCTGCTCGAGTGTGGTTATGAGGGGAGGTCAGCCTGGAGACAGAGGGATGATAACCATGGAGCTGTCAAGGGCATCTCGGAGGCTTAGGCAAACGCTGTGGCAGCAAGACATTGCCGAGAGCAGACATGTCCTGGCCCTGCCTCGCACCAATTGATAAAAAGGGAACGCAATGAGAAGATAATCGAGTAAACCAGGAGGCCTGGGCAGGTGTCACAGATTCTGAAACTGAGCCTTAGAGACATTGGAACTTTGGCTGAAAGTATCCCTGCTTCACTTTAACCAGAGTTGGACCACTCTGTGGGGACTATAACTGCTGGAAGGTAGGCGGTGACGGGGTGGGGCGGGTGGGGGAGGGCAGGGGCAGAGCAAGGGAAAGAGAGAGACAGAGGGGTGGGTAGGGAGAGACAAAAGACAAAATAAAATCCTGTGATAGGCAGGTCTTTTGAAAAGAATAAGTCCGTGACATCTGATGAACTCTTCATGGTTGCACATTTCTAAAACACACACACACACACACACACACACACACACGCCCAGCTTTTACCAAATGCTTTGGGGTATATAAAAAATTATGATGTTTATAGCCATCAAGGAACATCTAGATTATAGACCGTATTCCAGTTTTCTCATCTGTCCCAATAACATCCTTAATAGCATTTTCCTTTCAGTCCATGATCTAGTCAAGGATCATGTATTCCATTTAGTTGCCATGCATTAGAAAGACAAAGAGAGAAAAATATGATGAAACAATTGGGGCAAAGTGTTAAATACTGGTGAATCTGGGTAAAGGGTGTAGGGGAGTTGTTTGTAGTATTCTTGCCATTTTTCTATAAGTTTCAAATTATTTCAAAATAAAAACTTTTAAAACCTGTCTAATAACTTCACAGAGCCCTAGTGGCACAGTAGTTAAGAGCTACAGCTGCTAACCAAAAGTCAGCAGTTCAAATCTACCAGCCCCCCTCCTTGGAAACCCTATGGGGTAGCTCTTCTCGGTCCTGTAGGGTTGCTATGAGTCAGAATAGACTCAACATCAACGGGTTTGGTTTTGTTTTGGGAATAACTTCACATCATCATACTGTGTTCTCCTTGTGTGACCCCTGCTGACCTCTTTATCCTTGTAAGACATGTACTCTTGTTTACTACACTGCAGCCACGGAGACTTACTTCCTGTTCCTCAAACAAGCCAAGTTATTCCCACCTGTGGGCCTTTGCTCTTGAACTGCACATGACTGAATCCTTCTTGTCCTTTAGTTCTCAGCTAAGTGTCACTTCCAAAGAGAGAACATCCCAGGGAACTGAAGTAATGACCTAATCACTTCCTATCTTCCTATTTTAATTCTTTGCCTAGACCCATCACTAGCTGTTAATTTGGTTTGTCTTATTCAGCAATATATTCCCAGCACCCGAAATAACGCCTGGCACTTGGTGAGTGCTTAAAACAATTTGGTGAATGGATGAACTAATCAAAACGCCCAGAAATAGGGAGTCATTACAAATGATGACAGTGCCTTATGGATGTGGTTTATGCAAGAAAATGATGCAAAATGTCACTCGGGGTGCATAAACTGAAAGAGAAGACCTTGGCCCTACATCAGAATATTGGTGAATGAATAGACATTTATGTATTTAAAGTCAGTATTAAATGTTCAAGGTTACATAACATCTTTGTTATATTCTCCTTTCTAATAAACTTTTTTAACTGTGAAATACCTACACAGATTATATTGGCTAAGACAACATCTGATGTCAATAAAAACATATATATATATACAATGATTCCAGTTGTATAAGTAGTATGAGTTTGAAAATAAAACAGAAAGGAAATATACAAAAATAATAACTCATTCTTCTAGGGAAATGGAATTAGGAGTGATCTTTCCTTTTTTTATTTTTCAAATTTTCTACATATGGTTCTACTATTTTTCTAATTTAAAAAATAATGTTAATTGAAAGAACATAATACAGGATAGATACAACAAAATATTAATAGAACTGTGAATATAGTTTGGAAATGAACTTTCTTGAATTTGGCATGCCTAGTGAAGTTTCAGGGAAATAGTGGTAATTAGTCTGTGCTTTGAAAAGACTGATAGGGCTTTCAAGGCTGGACAGATAGGTATAGCTTGTTAGACTGAAGAAGCAGATGAACAAAGACAGGGAAGCAGGAGCTAGCACATGCAAGACTAGGAGAAGACAGGCCTAACTGAATGGAATGCTCATGTTTGGGGAACAGTGTGAAACGAAGTGGGACAGTAAGATGTGATCACAACTTAGAAGACCTTTACAATGGGGCAGAGAGGTTTAGGCTAGAAGTGGAAAAAAGTAAGGAACCATTTCTTGAGAAAAGGGGAAATATGATGGCATGAGTGTTTTAGGAAAACCATTCTGTGCAGGGAGTGAACAGAGCTGGCAGTTACAAAGTGGACACCACTGCCCGTCTGGTAGCCATGGCAGACATCAAAATCAATCCAGCTCTGCTCTGTGGAGACAGCCTTAGAACTGTCTTCACCTAGCCTTCCAGTCAGGCATTCCTGATCAGTCAAAGTTGGGGGATGAAGCTTAATTGACTTCTTCTGTATGTGTGTCATATTAGCAAAGTGAAAGATGGGAAAGAGGAGAAGAAGGTGAAGGACCAAAAAAGAAGGACCAGGATTTTAATAGTTCTGGAAACATAAAAAGGATAAGTATCTTGAGATGTTTCTTTTCTGTTTGTAAGTCTTTATTTTAATTAGGTTCAGAAATAAAGATCATTTTTTTATAATTCATTATTAAGTTGTTATAGAAATGTTTACCATTTTCTCACTGAGTCTTTGTCACTGGTGTACATGTTCTAGGGACTAGCTTTTAAAAAAATATTTTCTTAAATATTTAATAAGCTTTGAAAACAGTAACTCCAAGAAATGATGAGCCAGAAAAAAAAGATTCTCACCAGATTTGTATGCACCTGCTCTGTCTACTCGTGGGAGTTAAGTTGTTGGATTATGTTAAGCCACTATTTTGGCTTTAAAAAAAAAAAAAAGGTTTTGTTTTCTGTTGTTTTTTAAGAGCTATTTTTAGATTGCAAAATAGCAAAGAAAATTAAAAATAAAATGAAATTGTCTCATCTTCGTGGGAGGGGGGAAGCTTCTACATTGTCAGCGTGTGGGCTGCAAGCTGAACACAATGTTTATCATAGCTGTATGTTGAAGATGGAAAATAAAGTTAGCAATAGCCAAAGACCTTCTTTTGAATAACTTCTCACAAAAGGGAAAACATAAAGCTAGTGGCAAAGCAACTCTCCTTTACAGTCTAATATTTTTTGGGTAAGTATGAGAACATTGTTGCTTCTCTATATAAAATTTCCTCTCTGTCCACTTGATTGGTTCAAGGTACCCTCCAAATGCCTCTTAATTCAAGGTTTGGTTGCTGGAACCAGCAGTAGTTGAATTTTTTATTCACATATCTATCTTTGTTTTGTTTTGTTTTTTCATTTTCTGTGGTTTGTGATTAAGAGTTTACAAGACCCTATGAAAAAACTAGTTGAGAAAGAAGAAAGGAAAAAGATCACCCAGCAGGAAAGTACAGAAGCAGCAGCAGAGGAGCTGAATCAGTAAGTCACGTGCTACTTCTTGCAAAATCTTTCTTCCCATGGGTAAGGATAGCACAGTGCTCACTAAGTCAGGTGAGAGCCTCAGACATAGGGTAATTGCCTTACTTCCTCAACTCTCAGGGTAGATGTATTCAAATTAAGTCCTAAGCTCCTCAGCACATATTCCTGGTGAACCCTGACTTACTCATCCCAGTAAAAGACCCATTTCTGGGGTACTTAGAAAGGGCACATTTGTGGGGAGTTGACTGGGGTAAGAAAGGGCAAATGTGCCTAGCTCTCCCTGGCTCTCTGCCTTATGGCATTAGTCCCAGCTTCCTACTCTCTCTGGCTTCTGGATCCTATCTGGTCCTTTTTTCACCATCACCTACGCGGTGATGTCCTAGACAGGAAATCCCCTGGCTTTTCTCTCATAGAAGGAGATAACCTATAAAATCGCCCTGTAACACATAAAGTACTAAGGCAATTACACGAAAATGGTGGGAGTTGGGTTTATTATTATTGTTGTGGTAAGTATATATGTAACACAACTTTTGCCATGTCAACACTTTTTGCATGTATAATTCAGTGACATTGACTGCGTTTGGGGGGTGGGTTTTGGCATCTTGTTTTCTACCATTCAGACTCTTTCTCTTTTCTTCTCTGTGAAATAGAGAGCAGTTCTGAGCGCAGAAGTGCTGCTCCATCTTTATGTCATGCCTCTTTACAAATAAGGTGTCCCTAGTTGTTCTAAATACTGAGATGAACTTTTTAACGTATAAAGCACGTGGTTCCTAGTTATCTAGTGCTGCTATAACACAATTACCACAAGTAGATGGTTTTAACCAACAAAGTTTTATTTTCTGACAGTTTAGGAGGCTAGAAGTCTGAATCCAGTGTGTAAGCTCTAGGGGAAGGCTTTTTCTGTCAACTCTGGGGGAATGTCCTTGTCTCTTCAGCTTGTTTCCTGGTTCCATGGAGATCTCCATGTGGCTTGGCATCAATCTTGCCCCATCTCTGCTAGTTTGAGTTTAATCTCTTTTGTATCTCAAAAGAGATTGACTCAAGATATACCCTACACTAATCCTGACTCATTAACATAAAAAAGACAGCCTGTTCCCAAATGAGATTACAACCACAGGCATAGAGGCATATATAACCACACATATTTTTGGGAGACACAGTTTAATCCATAACAGTTCCTAATCTCATACAGCAAGAAGGTCTAAATGTGAATCTATGTCATTATCTGTTGAGCCTGCAGGAGTTAATCTTCTAACTGGCTGACCTAGAAAAGCAAACTAGATTATTTTACATTCATTGATTCCTTTTCCACACAGAAAAAAAGCTTAAATGATAATCTTATGGTAAACCAGGCTTATCTTTTTCCATGTTTTTAGATAAAGTTTCACGTGTACTTTTTGTCCCACAAAAATATTTGCTGCCAATATTGGCCCTTTTAAATTTTAAAGCAATTACTAGAAAATTTCTTTAGTGCAGAACAAAGACAAGTTTTCACAGCAAGAAAAACTGTAGAGTGTTATCTGAATCCAGGACAGTTGACTAGTTTAGGGAGAACTGATGTACCTATTCCTGGCAATGGCAGTAATGCCAGCTACCATTTCATGAGCACCTACCATGTGCGAGGAACAATGTTAGGTGCTTTATTTATCTCAATTCATTCTCATGATAACCCTCAATGTAGTCACTATAGGTATTATTGTATGTATGTTTGTAAATGATGGAAGTGAGGCTCAAAGAGGTTAAGGAGCTGCCCACAGCCGCTTGTATAGTTAAGAGAGCCCAGAGTGAGTCCTGGAAACTTCTTTTCACCATATAAGTTAATGCAATCAAAATAAAGCATTATTAGCCTTTACTCAGAAGGAGACTACTGAGGATTATCTTTTGACTAATTTTAATTAGTTTCAGATTTCTGAAATATTTTAGTACCTCATTTTTAAAAGCTCAAAAAGCATAATCGAGTAACTACTTAAAATAACAATGAAAATTGAATAAGAATATTGTCCGGAAGCAGCAGGTAAGGATGAGGCACTAATGAGCCTCAGAGCAATGATGTGTCTCTGTCCTTAAAGAAATGTAAGAGTCGAGTAGGCGACAGTCTGTCCAGGTTTGAGAGTGATTCTGCCTTCAGCCTTGGGTAGTTTAACTGACTTCCTGGGTGTCTTCTGTAACACCAGGAATCAGGATAAACACCTGATCAAGTTATTACTATGTTTTTAAAAGAGGTAATTATCTATCTTAGTTATACTTAACTGCCCACCAAGATATTTACAGAATGTTTACTTTATGATAAAACCAAATTCATATATTAAGATGCCACTAACCAACCTCAGGACAGGAGAGAGACAGCCACTTTCTTTTTCAGAGAGTGGATGGCATGTATTGTCCTTTCATCTGTGTGTGTGTGTGTGTGTGTGTGTGTGTGGTGTTGTTGTTATAAATAAAGTAATAGATATTATACTGAAAGTTTGGTGTATCATAAATATACCATTTGCAGAACGTGATTGCTAAACTTTTTTATTTTATTTTAAGGTTAATTTCATTAGCTGATGAAAACCAGAACAAGGAATCCTCTAGTTTTAAGAGTAAGTTTTGATTTTATTTAGAATTGCTTCTGAAATACTACTTAATACTCAACAGCCAACTCATTTTTTTTTTGGCATGCTCCTTCTATGTCTTGTCTTCTTTTCCAGTCGAGAAAGGGCTATATGAATTTGCTTCCTGTGATTGCAGTTTTTAATTTTCAAATATGATTGATGCTGCCCCTTTAGCATTATTCAGAGAGGGTATATGTTTTGAACCAGAAGACACCATGATTAGTCACTTCACCAGTATTCCTTCAGAGGAGCACTACAATTGAGACCTGGTAGAAAGCTATTTCTAAGAAATGATAAAAATTCTGCTGTTACCATTATTAGCTGTAACCATTTTGTGCTGTAGAGATAGTTTTAATAAAGTTACATTATTACATTGAGTAAGTTTGACTGTAGGTGACTTATGGGGCTGGTTGGGTATTGGCCTTTTGTTGGCAATAGATGGAGAGAGCTAAGCTCAGACATTGCTCTGCCAGGTGAGTCCTCAGCCTGCGCTGTAATGAATGGTACCAGATTCCTCAGGTTGATTGAACCTGATGCATTAGGGAGTGGGATTAGAGCACTGGTGGATGATACAATATGCTGTGAAGCCCTTATCAGTGATTTCTGTTTCCTGCCAGTTTTCTCGTTGGTCCCTTTTCTTACAAAGCGGCAGAAGGGTATGTGGAAAAGTGTGATTAAACTGTGATGTAATGCTGAGCCTCACACTGGGATTCAAAATCCTTGGGGACTCAAGAAAAAACTTAAAGGTGTTATGAAGATAACTAAGATTACATCAACCCTGTGCCCAGCCTGATCCTCCCAGGGATGCTTCTGCCTTTGCCTTGCCTCAGCCTTTGCTATGGATACCTTTTAGGGAGTCAGGAGGTGCCAGCACAGATCCTGGAACTTCCCTTCTGCTCCATCCTTCTCCTTCAGCCTCTCTTTCTGGTCTTCCTTCCCACTTTTCAGACCCCTTGCTTCACCTACTTTCTTCTTTTCCCACTTTCCTCTTTTATTTGCTTTTCTCCCTTTTGCCTTTCAACAGAGAAATCTAAACTTTTTTGCCTCTATGCCTTGACTTCATGTCATCTGTTTATACATATATGGCTTCACTGATTCATGTATTTGTTCATTTGTTCAATAGATGTTCATTGAGAGCCACCCTGCGCCAGGCCCAGCACTGGGTTCTGGGTATGCAGTGGTACAGCAGGCATACTCAGACTCTTCCATGTTGGGGATTATAGTCTAAAGAGGAAGCAGATGTTAATAGAATAATTAACAAGTAATTGGATAACTCCAGCTTGGGCAGGAGCTACAAGGGAGAAGTGCAGGGCTAGGGACAGGTGTGACAAGGAGACCTCATCTGTTTGAGAGTAGCAGGGAACTAGCTTAGTGAGGTACTAGTATAAGACCTGTCAAAGCAAAGGAAACAGCCTCAGCGACAACTGTTTGGAGTCCCTGGGTGGTGCAAACAGTTAACGCACTCACCTGCTAACTGAAAGGTTGGCGATTTGAATCCACCCAGAGGTGCCTCAGAAGAAAGGCCTTGTGATCTACTTCTGAAAATAACAGCCATTGAAAACCCTATGGAACACAGTTCTGCTCAGACACACATGGAGTCACCATGAGTCAGGATCGAATCAACCACAACTGGTGGTAGTGGTGGTGGTGGTAGGCAAAGGCAGTGAGCCAGGAAGGACCAGGAGAGAAGGTCAGAGAAACAGTGTTCTGAAATGTGAGGGAGGAAGCAAGTAGCAGGAAAAGAAGGCAGAGAGGCAGGCAGGGCCTGATCTCACTGGCCACGTGTGAGTTCTCTGACTATGTTGATCCAAGCCCTCCAGGTCTTGGTGTCCCTGTCAGAGCTGCAGTACCAACAGTATGAATCATTAATGTGATGGGAATTGAGGTAATGGAATAGAAAAATCTTAGTTCTGTGGGAAAATGTAAACTCCAGTTTATTATATTCATATTCAGATTGTATCTGTATAAATTATATATTCATACAATATGTAACAGAACAGGGGGATCAAATGTTCTTTTTCCTTTTGCAGTATGATCACTTGCTTGTGGGATTTGCATGTTATCTTCAGATCGTAAATGTTGATCACCTTGTTTTATATATACACAGAACGGAATCCATTATAATGAAGTATCATCTGTCTTTTATTCTGTCACCTGCAGGAAGTCTAATGTACATATGAGTGAACCAAGTTTTAAGCCTGTTCTGTTGCCTGTTTTTTGTAGCTAGGCCCATATGGCTAAAGTTCATTAGCATCATTAAGTAATTTTCATTTACCTAAGTCATACAGTTGGCCGCGTGAGGAGAATTGTTAGATCGGTGTCATACAGTTTTCTGGGTTATCTATGAAACAAATCAAAGCTTCAGGGCTGTTCAGTTCAGCAAAAATTCTTTGAGAGCCAACAGGTGGAGTAAAATGTAACCAGAGGACCCCTGCTTCTGCTTGAGTGAATTTGTACATGCCATCTCTTCCTGAAGCTGTGTGTTTACCTTACACTGCAGTAGTTTGTGAACACGCACACCGTTCTGAATTGGCGTAACCACTTGCACATGTTATATTTACAGCTGAAGATGGAAAAGGTATTTTATCTGCCTTAGACAAAATCTCTGCACATAATGCATGCTCAGGTAATCTAGATTAAGGGAAACTACTCAATTTTAATAATTTGAACCAAACTCTTTATAAAGAACTGACTCAATTTTGTTTTCTCTCTCACCCCCAAAAAGGACCTGTAGATGAACTATTAGACATGAAACCTGAGGAAGGTGGTAAGATTTATGCATTTCTTTGGGGTTATAATTTGTTTAAAGTTTGTAATTCATGTTTTACATGTAGGAAAATATAATGTTAATGTTTTGAATAGTTTTGCATTTCCAAGCCAATTGCTTTTAGGTGACTATCATCTATCTTTATAAATAATCTAAAGTATGCCCAGGTACAAATTAGTATATGTGGATCTGCCATCTTTAGTATAATTAGTTTTATAATGCTCAAACTGAAAAAACCAAAAGCTAAAGCAGAGCCAGACTAAAGCTAAAAAGGTCATTACGTTAAAGGCCACATGCTGTAGTATAAAAATCATGGCCTTCTGAGTCAGACAGCCCTGGATTGGAATTCTAGTTCTACCATAAACAACCTGTATGGTCTTAAGTAATTTACTTCATACTTAAACCCTCTAACCCTCAGTTGTTCTCATTTATAAAGTCTTGGTGGGTTGCTGTCAGAATTGAAGACTGTATGCAATGGGTTTTTCGTGGCCTGACACAGAGAAACCCTTTTAAATGGTAGCCATTTGAAACTGTAGAATTAGGAATATTGTCCTGATGGTATACTGTGCTCTACCACCGTTGAACCTTAGTTAAATGCAGGGGAAAGTTTGCCTGGCCAGGTCCCTCAGTTAAGTTCACTGGACTAAACTCACTCACTAAATTACTCCCCAAAAGAGAATCCAGAACCATGGATTTGGATAAGACTGTATAGTCTTAAAGAATCCCAAGGAATTGAGTCTGTTCGGTCTGATTATGGGCCGTGCCCTCCCTCCTACAAAGGATTTCCTTCTACTGAATTACCACGAGTCCAAAATACCCGTCAGGTTCTGAACCAAACTCTAGAGCATCCCTTTCCTTGGTAGCTGGGGCACAGTCGGCCCAGGTGTTACAGTTATCATGAGACTAGAAGTCAGCTGAGGATATCCTGCGGGCCCCAGTGAACCAGGACCAAGGACTCTCTCAACCCACTCTGAGCTTGATTTGAATTTATTTTCCAGAATGTGAGAGGAAGAAAGTCTCTGGAAAACAGAGGGCACTGGCTAAAGTTTTTTTCAAAAATGGAAAGGCACCACAACTATGGCATTAAATTTACAGGGCTTAGGAGTATAAACTTGAAGGCAGAAATTTGCTTTCCTTATTCATTTCTTACTCTAGGCAGCACGCTGTGTAATGTTTCATCAGTGCCTATGTATTTTATCAGAATGAAAACTCATTTGTAAATATTGAAACCATATCAAGTTAGGAGAATAATAAGCAAGCAGTTAATGCAGATTGCATGCATGGCTTCAATTTTCATAAAAATTTTTCCCCTTTGGCTTAAGTGTAGAATGTTTTGATGGAATAAATGCATTTTTAAAAAATACATATTTTTTAGAGGGGAAATATTTCACTCTTACAAAAGTGAGATAAAGATAACAATATAACAAACACTTGGTACCCATTAGTTCCTTGGTGGCGCAAATGGTTTGTTAGGCTGCTAACCAAAAGGTTGGAAGTTCAAACCCACCCAATAGCACTACAGAAGAAAGTCCTGGTGGTCTGCTTCCGTAAAGATTACAGCCAAGAAAACCCTATGGAGCTCAGTTCTACTCTGTAACACATTAGAGCTGCCATGAGTTGGAATTGACTCGATGGCATCTAGTTTTTTTGTTTGTTTGCTCTGGGTACCCACCACCCAGTTTTTGCCTGTCTTGACATTTGACAGATGTATTCATTATCATTCATATGCTTCAATTTATTTTGATAGGAAGATATTTTTTTCTCCTCCTATTCCCAACATTTTGTTTATGTAAGTTTTCTCTTTGCTTTCATTATCACCCTATTTTATTCTTTTTAATAAACTTAATTTTGGGAGTAGGCAATGTGTTCCCATTGGTATAAAAGCAAAATGATGATAAAAAGGTATCCAGTAACACAACCCTCTTTCCCATCACTGTGCCCAGCCCCTCCCTATTCCAGTACTCCCAAACCCCAGTGTATCTTTTCTTATTTCTGTATGTAGACATAGCAAATATGAATCTATGTTCTCATGTTCTCTTTCTTCTTACAAAAAAGATTCTTGGTTTTGGATTCTGATTCTTTTAACTTGGTAGAAATGGTATAACACTAACCCATAGCCATGCATGTCTTCACAGAATTAAATCAGAAACGCTACTGCCTGAGATATATGCTCACCTTCAAAAGCTTCCTCAAAAGCATATGCCAGGGTACATTGGAAGAAGATTGATATCTTTCTGCTTATTTAAAACAACATTTGTACCTTACTGGTTTGTAGTTAACTATCTTTATGAGTTTCATAGAATAGCTGCTCATACCCTTTTTTTGAGCACTCTGTTTAGAGATGTGAATGCAAGTTCCCCTAAAATAGGTACTTGTTCTCAGGCAGAAAGATTGATTTACAGATTTTCTTAGTTAAAGGCAATGTCATGTAATTTCTCCTTTCTCTTTATCACTGCCAAGTCACAAAGCCCTTTAGGCCTGAGTGATCCTTCCCCACTATCTGCTGCCTCTTCTGTGTTGCCAGTCCATAGGCCAGCATCAAATTAAAAGCATTACCATGGCCGCTAGTATAAAACTATTCTCTCGGTGAACAGAGAACTTGAGGTGATTGAAGAAAAGAACACTCATTTGTTGTTGACTTCAAAATGTGTGCCCTTTGGAAAACTGCCGGAAGGCCCAATCCTGAATTAAAATGCTGATTATAATATGCAAGACATTAAACAGCCAAGAAATAAAAAGAGTTCAATCCAGGGATGGCTGACTTTATAGGACTTGGAGGCTATAAGCTTTAGCACCCTGCTGCTTGGGGCCATTCACTCCCAGTAGTAATTCTGTTTGATGAGTAATAGCTAAGCTATGGTATAATGCTATCAGAAAGCCCACCAAGTATGACAACAGCAACAATTCTCAAGGAGCCATTGTCCGGAAAATCTTTAATTCAGTATCATAATGAAATGTGTTTCTCCCTACTAAGTAGATAATGAAATAGAAAAGCAATATTTGACAACAGTGTATAAAATGTTTCAAGTGAAAAAGAAGTGTAGTGACATTTTGAGATGTTTGAAAGTGGCTCTGAATTCATCTTCTGACCACATGTGATGATCCCAACCTCAATTCTTAAATTATAACTTGTAGAAGTCTTTGTGTTCCTCAAAGTTGAGCCGCAGAAAACAACCAGCAGATAACTGAACAAAAAGTAGTGGTAATAAATGGAAAAGAGTGAGATGAATTTCACCTCACCTAAATCTTATAACTTGGCCTTACCCAAAAGGCTCCTCTTCAGGACAAGACTAGTTGAGCCAATTAAAAAAAAAGAAAAAATATATATATATATAATTATCTGTATTACAATTATATTTTTTTGTCTTCTACTTCCTTGGTTCCTACTTCTGGACTTAGTAGTTCCAAATTGTAGCTGCACATCAGAACGACTCAAAAGCTCATTCAGTAGCTACAGTAGGTCTGGATGAGGGTACATAGTCCATGGTGATAAAAAAGAAAACAAAAAACCCAAACCTGTTGCCGTCAGGTCAATTCCGACTCATAGCAACCCTATAGGACAGAGCAGAACTGCCCCCATAGGGTTTCCGAGGAGTGCCTGGTGGATTTAAACTGCCAACCTTTTGGTTAGCAGCCAAACGTTGAACCACTGCTCCACCAGGGCTCCAGCCCATGGTGATAATAGATGTGTTTATTTCTCTATCCGGAATTGTCTCATGTAGTTATCTATGTATTACTGACTAGGGATCTTATCGAGTCCCTGGATGGTGCAAATAGTTAATGCACTTGGCTGCTAACTGAGAGATTGGAGGTTCCAGTCAACCCAGATGCACCTCGGGAGAAAGGCCTGTCAACCTGATACCGAATAATCAGCCACTAAAAACTCTGTGGAGCACAGTTCTACTCTGACATACATGGGATCGCTTTGAGTCAAAACTGACTGGATGGCAACTGGTTTTTAGGGATCTTATGCTTCCTCAAATGCAATATGATAAATGCTAAGCTCATTATCTTCTCTCATCACCTTTCCCTGTCCTTGTCTTCTTCATTGTCCTGGGATATACTGCCTGCCTCAGTCCTCTCATAAAATATTACTACCCTTTTAAAATCACATACTTTTGTTACATGATCACCATGTAGTCAGTAGTGTTCTATATAGAGAAGAATTTACCCCAACGCCAGGTCTCATGATTTTTCGATAAGATTGCTTAGTTGTTAAGATCTAATACTAAAATGGAGGAGCAGGCCTGGGGATCATCAAGTATTTTTTGAGTGACTGACTACTCGTGGTCTAGCACTGTTGGTTTGTTTGGTTTTGGGTTTTTTTTGGACAGTGGATAAGGATGGTTTTTCCCCCCATCTGTTCTTATTATAATCTATGTCCTTTTTTCACCAGATGGGAGTTTTTAAAAACAGTATTCTTGAATTCTAAATACGTACATTTTTTTTTTTTAGCAGAGCCTTTTGTAATAAAGGCTGTATTTTTTTGTTAGATGTTTCTGCAAGGTGGTTTCCTGCCATTCTTTTCCCCATACCCTCTTTTGGTGATGTGAGGATAGTGTTGGTGTTTGGGGTTTTTCATTTGTATCGCAAGCATGCAACCTTTGCAATTAGTCATAATGTCAAGAGTGGGTACCAGGGAGAAAACCAGAGAAACGGAGTCTTCCTGTTTCACATACAGAAGAAGGTAAACTAAGTGACATTTATCTTTTTGTTTTTCTGTGCTCTCATTTTTGGTCTATGAAGTTATGTTTCCATTTTCTGTGTTCCTAGTTTATGCTGAGGTCATGAAACTCAGTATGATTTCAAAAATATTACCTGAGCTGGCTGTCACCAGTTTCACACACTGGCTTCCTGTTACCACCACTCTGCCTAAACCTAAGAAAGTATTCTCTGTATGTCAGTTTTCACAAAGCTAGAGCTCATTGGTTCAGGATCAGTTCTCTTAGGGAATGTTTTCCCAGGGGCATGGGAACCTTTTAACAGTTTTTAAATACTTGGCAGTGCAGGGCAAACATGCTGACTAGTTCTACCATCTCAGCCATTCCTCCTCGGTGCCTGCAGCCAGGAGCTTTCCCTGGCTGCCCGTGGAGCTGTCTGACCTTAACAACCATCAAAACTTTACAAAAGCTTAAATATTAGTTTGTATGTGAGATTCTTAATAGGTTCTGTCTTAGTTTTCTAGGGCTGCTGTAAGAAAATACCACAAAGTGTGGGTGGCATTAAAGAACAGAAATTTGTTGTCTCACAGTTCTAGAGGATAGGATTGCACATCAGGGTGTCGGCCATGTTGATTCTTTCTGAGGGCTCTGAGGGAGAATTAGTTCTGTGCCTCTCTACTAACTTCTGGTGGCTCCCAGCAATCCCTGGCATTCCTTGGCTTGTAAATGGATCTTCACATGGCTTCTTCCCTCTGTGTCTGTTCTCTTATATAAGATACCACTCATATGAGATTAGGACCTACCCTACTCTGGTGTGGCCTTATGTTAATACGATAACATCTCAAAAACCCAATTTCCAGATAAAGTCATATTCACAGATATAAGGGTTAAAACTTCATCCTATCTTTTTGGGAGACACAATTCAACCCATAAGAGGTTCTGAAGTGAAAACAGTATGCTGCAGTGAGAAAACACCTTGACCAGAGAGCCAACCAGATTACCTGTAACTAATAAATGATACAACCTTGGCAAGTCATCTAACCTTAGGAATCTTATGCTTCATCATCCCAGGGCATCTCACTGGGAGAAAAATAACAGGTTCCCAGGCAGGGGACAGAAAAGTATGTTTGAAAAATAGCAAGTAGAGGAGTTTTGCTGAATTGTAGGCTGCCCAGAAGGCAGTGGTGTGATGGGTTGCTGAAAGCGCTGCATTAGAGCTTGGCCAGAGCGGTCCTGAATGCCACTGTAAGGAGTATTACTTTAGTTGCTAGTTAGGGGAAGCCATTAAAGGTTTTGAGTAAGAGATTAATAATCTCATAGCTGGGGCTGAGGTAAAGGTACACAGTGGAAGGGTGCCAGCAACCTCACCCATGGGCAAACCCCAAAGGGTCCCTGAGTCAGGAATTTGTTATCAGGGTTCAGGAAGGAACTTGGAATTGGAGATTGAGATTTGAGACTCTTCCATGGTGAGATTGGAACCATGAGAATAGATAAGATTTTCCATCGAGAATGTAGGGAGGGGAGATAGGAGGACATCCAAGTGAGCTACCTCATGGGAACTCCCAGGAGATGATAATATATCAAAGCAAGGCAACAGCACAAAATGCTATAGAAGTTGAGGCCTGAGAAAAGGGAGTTGGATTGGGCCATGAAGATCTCACAAGTAACCTTCCAGAGAGCCATTTCAGGATAGGGTAGAGGCAAGAACTTGATAACAAGCAACTGAAAAAAGAATGGTGATGAAGTAGAGTGTATGACTGTGGAAGGAAAGAGAAAATAGAACAGTAACTTGGAAAGAAGGCAGCAACATCAAATGAAGATTTGATTATTGCTGGGATGTGCACACATCTTCCAAGGCCAGGGGAGGAAGCATTGAAGAGTGAAAGACTGAAGATGACGGAGCTGAGTAATAGCAGGAAAGGAGGGCAGGATACAGAGGGAGCTAATATTAGGAAGGGGGAGGTAATGCATGAAGGCTCATAGAGTTGGAGGCATAGAGGTGAGAATTTGAGAATGTCATGTCTATTGGCCTATATTTTTTTAGTAACATTGGACCTTGGGTTACCTGACATGAAAGTAAACACAGAGGCAGGGGAGCCTGCAAGAGAGGGAAGGACGATTGGAGCAGCATCTGTGGATTTGAGATGAGAGCTCCACAGCCTCTGTTCATCCTTTAAGAGGAAAGGAGGATGGGGGCACCCTAATCCCAGTAACAACACTTGTTTAAAGATATGGGTGGAAGCTATGCCTCTGGTTGTGTATCTGCTAACAGGGCTTCTCTCAAACAGCTTACCACATCTCTGTCCCCATGTTCTCTCAGTTGAGCTGAATTATTTTCAAAGAAAATGATAGCATGATTTGTAAGAGCCAACTGACTAGTGTTATTTCTCAAGTCTCAACTTGTCTGGTTTCAGACCTAAGCCTGTCCTTTTCTACTTGTAATTAAGTTTTTCTCTTACAAGTTATGTATACTAATTTCAAGCATGTTAATTATCAGTGCAATAATTGGGAGGTTTCCCTGTTTTCTGGTTCAAGTCAGTACCAGTTTCATTGGTTTTAGCTAAGTACTACTCTTAAAAGGGAAAATATTCACTGTGCAGTATGTTTTAACTGTTAAATAACCAGGACAGTAAGCAATAGGCCAGATTCAATGGTAGACTTTAGTACAGGCAAAATCTCTATTCAGAACTGAATCTAGACAATATTATCCTCACTGCAAATCCTTTTCTCAACTCTGTCACTGCGTGTGATAGGAGATAGTATTAATTAATATTTTTTTTTGCTGTTGCAAGTGATATAAATACTTCTTTAAATAGTTTATGTTTAAAAGAAAAAATATATATTGATCCAGGTAACTGGGGACACACAGTGGTGGGTTGGCTTCAAGCAAGGCTGAATCCAGGGGTTTGTTTAGACAGTGTTGTCAGGACTTCTCTCTCCAGCTCTTCATGCTGTTTCCCTCCATGTGTTGGCTTCGTTGTCATTGCAGCCTCAAACCAGCATGTTTAGAATTTGGAATCTCAGAGAGAGAGACCATCTTCCAATTTCCATATACCAAACTCAGGGAAGTTTCTGGCATGTGCCCATCCCTGAGCCAGTCACCATGGTCTGAGAGATGGAGGACTCTGGCCAGTCTGAGTCACATGTCCACCTGGGTGGGTGTGATAAGGCATCTTAAGTCTCACCAGGATCACTTGGAGGAGATATTTCCCCAGTAGGAAAACTGAAGAAGTAGGTAGAAACAACAGAAATCACTACAGATACCATAGCAGAAAACCTAAACAGTAAAAACGAAGACAAAGCTGTTCCAACTGTGTTTTGTTTTGGAAGGCTCAACATTTATTTGTTGTTGCACACGTTAGTCATGATCTTCCCTAGACTGACTTCTAGATTAAAGCTGTGCGTCTTTCCTCAAGGTTTGACTTAGCAGAGGGTTGTACAAAGTGACTGTTGGAGGAATACACATAATTTCCAACACTCATTTAAAGTCATTTGTTCTTCTAGCCCTGGTAGTGTAGTGGTTAAGAGCTATGGCTGCTGACCAAAAGATCGGCAGTTCAAATCCACCAGCCGCTCCTTGGAAACCCTATGGGGCAGTTCTGCTCTGTCCTGTAGGGTCACTATGAGTCGGAATGGACTCGACAGCAACAGGTTTTGTTCTTTTGTTTGTTTATTCTTCTAGGGTCTACACGTTGACTTGAGTTGGTTCCAATAAAACAGGTTTGACTCAGCAATCATCTGGTTTCGGTAAGACCAGAAACCAGGGGAAGGACTTTGGGCATTCAGGTTCCAACTAAGAGTAAGAAGTGCAGAGATTAGTGAAGTTAATTCATGTAAAAAGGATGATACCAAGAGAAGAAGGTGCAGAGACGCAGGTGTTGGTGGATACACCCTCACACAGCCAGGGTGGCTGTCCTTCAGCTCCTTCATTCATAGAGGTGGGCTGTCTTGCCTCACCTGCCTACCACTTAGAGCTGTCTTACCCACCATGCATGGCTCTGAGTGGTTCCTGTGCACCCTGGTTCCACAGAACTGCCTCAGAAACTTGTTTTAAATGCCGATTTCCTCATTTTCTCACCCCCACACCTCCAGGCTAAGTCTCGGTGAAAATTTCTGTGATAAAAAAATAGTGAGAGTGCTTAAATTAGATAGTTGTCCAATTAAAGCAATGTTTTGCCACTATTTTTAAACCACAGTGATATGAGTGTGACTAGACTCCAGGGCTCCCTGATTTATAGCCAGTCTGCTTAACACATCAAAACCCCTCTTTAGATCTTTATATAAAGTGTGGTTGAAAATAGATCTAGTAAAGCTGACAGAGATCAGTTTTATTTTATTTTATTTTTTAAAAAAAGCCTTTACTTACCAATTATATATTTGAGGAAAACCTGTAGATCTCACTTAATATGACAGTGTCAGAATTGCAATATAGTTCAGAAAAAAATGTATACATCGTGATTTTCCTCCTTCTCATCACTTACAACAAAATATTTGTAGTTTTCAAGTGATGATTAACAACCTATAGTTAAGTCTGTCCTTGATTCTCAAAGTATGTTAGAAACTCAATGAAAGCTGTTGTTATATGATTTCTGACAGTAATGCTCGATTCTACTTGTATTCAATGTTTAGTATTTTGTCAGTGTGGATATTATAAGGATGGTTCTTTTCTTTAAAATTTTCCTTCTAGATAGGTAATGAGGTTTAAGGTGTATAGATGTATTTATTTATTTATTTTTGTCTTCTTGACAACACTCTGAGGGGGGCATTATCAGTATTATAAGTTTATAGATAAGAAAACAGGCTTAGAGGGACTCAAGGTCCACGTAAGTCATAGATCGAGTAAGGGATCGTGCTATGACTCTCCCCTGAAACTGGTGCTCGCTCAAATTCTCCAGAGTTGCGTCTCTGGCCTATAAAACTCGCGCTCTGGGTCATTCTTTGATTTGCCCAGTACCCCTGTTACTCTCTCACCTTCTGCCCTCAAGAAAACAAGGCTGATCTTTCCTTCACTTCTTGCAGCTGTGTTTCAGCAAAGGAGAAAGAAGCAAGGATGCCTTTCCTGGTCCAGCCGGTTTCCAGACATCCTTTGCTTCCCTCGCTCCCCTGGGCCAGTCAGGGTGTGGTGAGCATTCTCACCCCCCTGGGCAGAGCAGACTGCCACACGGTGTGTTGGTGGTTCTAGCCCAGGCAGTGTGGATTGAGGGCTTGTTGTGTGGGAAGATTCAGGAAGCAGTACAAACAAGGAACTAAGATCTCCAACATGCTTTCAGTCCTGCCTTTGTTTCCTATCTGAAAAATGTTTTGATAAATTTGCTTTTATATTAAGAAAAAGCCAAAACCATAGAGTGTTTATGGAAATATTTAAATATAACTGTAAAGACCCCCAGAAACTAGACTTCCTTTGAGGAAGGGGGATGAGGGAGAATGGGGCTAGAAATGTAATTCTGTTAATCTGTTCAAAGAGGGACCTAATGAGATTAATTTATGTTTTGATTCACTTTTTCTTAAATCTAGCGGTCACCCAGCCCATCCCCTCCCAGCCCTCCTTAGCATTTATTCCCAGGTGGCATGGGGCCTCTGTGATGGTGTGTTTTGTGCTGTTATTTAATCAGCTTGCCTGGGCCCAATGGCAGGGGCCATGGAACCTGAAGGTGCCGACAAAGATGACCTGCTGCTCCTGAATGAGATCTTCAATGCTTCCTCCTTGGAAGAGGGCGAGTTCAGCAAAGAGTGGGCTGCTGTATTTGGAGACAGTCGGCTGAAAGAGCCAGCTCCGGCCATGGCTCCAGGAGAGCCAGACCCCAAGCCCCAGGCAGGCTCAGGATTCCTCCCTTCTCAGCTTTTAGACCAAAATATGAAAGACTTGCAGGCCTCACTTCAAGGTATGTGCTGCCCTTGAGATTGAAATGGGGTTTTTCCTTTGTCTTTTATTTTTTCCATCCGAAGCCATATTTTTTCCTTGTTTGTCTTTTTTATGCTTTCTGTATTTTTATTTTACATCCAGTGACTCTTCAGTGGAAGCCTCAGAACCCCATTCCAGCTTTAAAATATGTTGCAGGGTTTAAAATATGTTCTCATCATTTTATCCCTATATGAACATTTCCTGTTAGAGGCTGGAGCAGTGGTTCTCCATCTTGTTGTGTGTCTTTGATTTTAGGTTTCTTTCATGGCATACTTGAGAAGATTAAGTTGCCTTTGCAGTTACGGCCCTGTTTGCTTGGCTGTCCCTGCCTGGCCACTGACCTGACTGAGATCTCCATCTTCTCAAGAGGAGACATTCCATAAACATGACTTCTTTGTTGCTGCTGATTGACAGTACACTGTGGAAACTCTATTTCTGTTGGGCCTCTTAACTCTTTCTCACACTAAGTTTTATCTCATACTCACTCTTGCTCTCCTTCTGTCCCATCCCTGCCCTGAGAATCCCCTCACTCAGCTATTCATGTTCTGCCTGATTCAAATGGCATCCTCAGCCAAAATGGGTGGGCAACATTGGTAAGGGTTCAGGGTCCGCGAGGCTCGCCAGCAGGCCGGCACATTGGTTGAGATTGTTGGCATGGGTAGCACATTGGTTTAAAGTGTAAAAATCAAAACTTAGGTTTAAATTTAAATGTTGAAGTTTGACTTTCTAACAAACAGGCCTCAGGAAGGAAACCATTTCTTAGCATTTCTTTTCAACACTTTTTTCCTCATTTCTTGTCACTTTAATGGTAATACAGGTATCACTATTAAGAAATTCTCAAATCGTTTTGGCTTTACTGCAGATTTAGGCTATCTCCTTAATAAACAACGTGTTTATCTGGCACTTAAAGCCAAGAACAAACGGCAGAGCTGGAATGATTAAGTAATATATGGGCTATTAAAACCTAAGGTCTTCGTAGGTGAGATCGTGGACTCAGCAAGAAGTTGGTGGGCAAGACAAAAGAAAAAAAAGTCTTCCCTCTTTTTTATGAAATACACGACTGCTTTTCTCTGCCTTTGTGAGTCCTGTTTTGCAGCGAACTCATTTATGTAGTAACAGAGTTTAGAGATGCTGTTGGTAGGTGCCATCCAATCAGTTCAGACTCATAACAACCCTGTATTCAACAGAATGAAACATTACCCGGTCCTGCACCATCCTCACAAATCGTTTCTATGTTTGAGTTCATTGTTGCAGCCACTGTGTCAGTCCATCTCATTAAATGTTTTACCAAGCATGATATCCTTCTCCAGGGACTGGTCCCTCCTGATAACAGTTCCAGAGTACCTAAGATGAAGTCTCTCCGTCCTCCCTTCTAAGGGGCATTCTAGCTGTACTTCTCCCCAGACAGATTTGTTCATTTTAGAGATAGCAGGGTAAATGAAATCCAAAAATATTTCTCCACCCTGAGTTTCACCGTATCGTTCACTGGAGCAGCAGATGAGCAGTGCTGCCAACTGACTTGAGTTTTACCCCCTCACCACCCCGTGTTGGAGGTGCTAACAAGTTGTGAGGAGTCAGAAAATGGGGAGCCTGGTGTCCGCAACTGGTATCTCGGGGCTGCTGGAGACCCTCCAGCTGTGCTGCAGAATGAACCTCACCTGGGCTGGCTCCCCCAGGTTTGGAGACACAGGACTGCTGCTGCAGACAGGGAGTGTGGTCTAGTGTTCCCACTTGGCTGGGTGGCTGAGTGTCACTTGGTGGGAGTGCCCCACTCTGACAGCTGAGAAGCCAGAGCTCCACACCCTCTTCCTGAGCAGGCCAAGTGAGAAGAGCTCAGCTCAGGGCCCACAGTGGAGCCCCAAAACAATACCTGAGAGCTACAGACAAGAGCACTGGCAATGGGGCTTGGCATTTCATCCTTCCCCCAAGTCCCAGGGGAAGGCACAAAAACTACACTTGGGTCTAGTGAAAGAGGTGTTTCTCACTCAAACTCCCTGGGCCTTTACTTTCTCGTCTGCAAAATAAGGTATCAGACACACTAATCTACCAGGAGAGACCCAAATCAACCAAAGCAGCTTCTTCCGCGCTTCCTCAAGTTGAGTACCATCTTCTTGTCCCTCAGCTATACCCCACTTCAGAGGCTGAGGTCTGATATTGCGTGGCTTTGTGAATCCATCATTTATAGATTGTAAAACAGCAATAGCCCAGACTCAGTGTGGCACACACCATGTGCTAGACACTGTTCTTTGTGCTTTTTATGTGTGTTAACTTCCTTAATTCTCACCACAACCTTACCGGGCAGGTACTGTTATTATCTCCACTTTATAGCCCAGGAAACTGAGGCACAGAGAGGCTTAGTAATTTGCCCAAGGTCACACATCTGTAAGGTCAGGCTGGATTTTGAACCTTTGTGCTCTCACTCAGGAACCTGTGCCTTTAACCTTATTATGTTCTCTTGCTTCTCAGCAAGATGTGTCTGGTAGCAAAAGTGATTCACCAACAGATTTCTTCAGGTTTCATCTTTGAGAAGAGGAACAGTAATGATAAGCCTGGGCCTGGGCATCCCGGTCACATACAAGGACAGGGACACTTGGATTGTCTGGAGGAGGAATGTAAGTGTGAGAGACTTGCCCCTCTCTACAACAAAAGTTAAACTATGTTCCAAAATAGAATATTTGAAATTGAGATTGCCTTATGAAATCTTCATTGCTTGTGCACACTTAAGCACACTCACGCTCAGTCACACCATTGTCCTACCTCTGCTTGAGGGGCAGGTGGAGCACACCCTCCCTGGTGTCAGAGGACTTAGAGTCAAATGCTCCAGCCCACCTCCACGGCTCGCTCAGCTCCCTCCCACATCCTGCCTTCCCCTCCCCCTCGCTCTTCTCTCTCTTGCTCCTCTCTCCAGTCTTCTCCCCTGCCTGCCTTCCTCTTTTCTTTGACCCCTCTCATCATTCTGTGCCTCAGTACTCTAGGGGAATGAAATGGAGAGGATTTAGTTAGAGAACAATTACATCTTCCTTCCTTGCTACTTCAGGTTCAAAGAGAGCAAAACAAAGGAACTTACATGTAGGTTCAAGTTGTGCTGAAAATTTGAAGGAGTTAATTTTAGCTGGGATTTCGAAGAGTTTCTGAAGTTATCAGAGTGATAGGGGCCAGGGTTTCCTGTGTCATGCGGTGATGAGAAAACTGTACCTTTCTGAGGCCTCTCAGTGGGAGGGAGCCCGCCAGCAAGGCTGCCTGAGTTAGAGATAGGCAAGGCAGACAGGCCTCATATTCAACATTCTTCCCTATTCTCCACCAATATCCAAAATTTAATTTAGAAATAGACTCTGATACTGAAAAGAATAACCAGCCGCTCAAAACAAATGTACCAGGACATCCTTTAATTTAGGATTCTACAATCCAAAATCAGGAGTCTTTTCCGTATTCCTGTATACAGTCCTAACTGTGTTCCTTCAGGACATGCTTTGATTCTACCCAATTTTAAGATGTTATTGCCATCTTAGAATGGAATAAGACTCTTAGAATGGAATAAGACTGATTTTTGGTTATCTGGGAGCCCTGGTGGCACAGTGGTTAAGAGCTCAGCTGCCAACCAAAAAGGTCAGCAGTTTGAATCCACCGGTTGTTCCTTGGAAACCTCCATGGGGCAGTTGTACTCTGACCTGTAGGGTTGCCATGAGTAGGAATTGACTCAGTGGCAACGGGTTTGGTTTTTTTGGTTTATTACCATCTAGGTACAGGTTTCTATTTAATTCTAACATCACTCCAGACTTTGGGTTATCTCAAATTCACCTTTCCTCAACTGAAGCTCACCTTGTGCTATTCCTGGCTTGTCCTGGCTCTGGGTTACTGATATTTCCTGTATTCAGAGGAATAATGTAAAGGGAAAAGACTGGGGCGTATTTAAAGATAGTTTGAAGGCAGAGCAGGCACTCTTAACACGAGCCAGTGGAATTGTTCGTTCCATCAAAGAAGTGACACTTCCTAAGCCTGCTGAGGAGCATCTGCAAGGCAGCTCTTGGATAGCTACAGGTTTCAAGTGCCTACCTTAGTCCACAGAAGGAGGCTTGATGACCATCTACTCCACCCTCATTTTATAGATGAGGAAATCAAGGAATCTCAGAAAGGTTTTGTGACTTGCCAAGTTGTTGCAGTTTCTTCCCCATTCATATCAGGTCTAAACTCCTCACCTTAGTTTACAAGGTCCTGTAGGACCTGACCCCAGCTCCACTGAAGCCCACAACTGTAGTTAGCACTGCCATTGTTCTGCTGGAGAATGATACATTATGCCAGTACACTGGACTCTAGCCATATAGGACTTCGTGGGCCCTACTTCCTCCACCTCAGGGCCGTAGGACGTGCTCACTCCTCCACTTAGAGCATGCCACCTGCCTGCCCACCCCAGATGCTTGCTTTTGTCTGGTTAACTTCTTCTCATCCTTCAGGTTCTCAGTTTAATGTCATTTCATATAGAAAGCCTTCCTCATCTCGCCCCCCCCCCCCCCCCCCCCGCTGCCCAGCACCCAGTGTTAGGAGTTTCTGCTCTTCACTCTCACTACACCCTGTACTTCATCATTCCATTTATCTCACCTTATTGTAAAATTGATTCAGTTCTCTGTCTCTCCCACTAGATTGTCATGGGCAGGGCCCATGTTTGTGTTGCTCACTGCTGTATTTCCAGAACATAGCTTAGTGCCTGGAATATAGTAGACATTCAATAGATACTTGCTGGATGGGTGGGTGGGTGATAGGTGGAGGAGGGAAAGGAAGGAGGAAGCAATTGACAGTGAATCACTAGATTGAAAGAGAACAATCCTAGGAATGTGAACCTGAGGTTGGTCCTGATGTCTCATGAGCTATACAAAAATAGATATTCAGCTTAGCTTTTTTGAGGGCCTGCTCTCCAGCCAGTGTACTAACTGGTTTCACATACAAGATCCCACTTCCAATACAAGATCGCATGCAGCAACCTAATGAGGTAGGAATTTTTATCCACCCTTTGCAAGTGTGGAAACGGGCTCCACAGAGGACCAGCGGAGGAAGTGTGAAAAGCAGGATGGTGCTTGGCCCCCATTGCTGTGGTGTTCCCTTTCCCCTCTTCTGCTAGTCCCATCCCAAAGCTCCCCAGGCCCTGATCATTGAGGCAGCCTGGGCTCTCTCAGAAAGTGAAATTACATTCATGGTAAAGTGCTACCCTGGACGATGTTATTTTGGCTTCTTTTGCTGTTCTGGCTGGTCAGTGTTATTTCTGGCTGATTTGTGTAAAGGGGGTAGGGTTACCCTAATAAAATTGTAAACTTTGTGTTCCTGCAAATAGGTAGCACATTTGGCATATCAAAGATACTGAGAGGTTGGGGAGTCACTTTGTGCCCCCACCGTTCACCAGCCCTCTCCTGATGGAATTACTCTGAGATGGGTAGACATCTTTCTAGCCATACCTTCATATTAAAAACACCTTAGCAAACTAACACAAACTAGATAAGAGTTGATGGCAGTTATGGAAATATTAACAATACATGATAAGGTGTATTAAAAAAATTTCTTTTTTGACAGAAGCTAAGACACTTGAAATTTGGCTTGGCATTCCATCCATAATTACCCTCATTACACCCTTCCCTAAACAGTTCCCTAAGTGATGCAGCTGAGCTTAGTTTTTTATTTTTTATTACTTGGTAACTGGTGTCAACCAAAAACCAAAACCAAACCCGTTTCCGTCAAGTCGATTCCAGCTCATAGCGACCCTATAGGACAGAATAGAACTGCCCATAGTGTTTCCAAAGCTGTAAATCTTTACAGAAGCAGACTGCCAAACACCTTTCTCCTTGGGAGCAGCTGGTAGGTTTGAATCGCTGACTTTTTAGTTAGCAGCCAAGTGTTTAACCACTGCACCACCACGGCTCCTGGTGTCAACAGCTGTACCATTTTATCCCTTCTTATACATATAGCCAAAGTGTTAGGCCAAACCTTAATAACTGTTCTGAGGACAGAATGTGACTCGGCAAACTTGTTCTGCTTTGCACCATGGGAAGAGGAAATAATGATACCCTGCATCTTAGTGGAAATTCTGAGGTTTGCTGTCCCCATAATCTTAGCCCCAGAGAGGGGATATCTTCAAGCATCATCCTCCTTCATGCTTCTGCTGAAGAAAAGCCCCCAAAGCCCAGGGATTCTAGATGTCATTGGCTTCTGAGTGTCTTGTTTAGGTGAGCATTCTTCAAAAATCTATAATTAAAAAAGAATTCAATTAGAAAACATTTGTTCCCTTTATAAAAGAATCTGCCATTATAAACCTTTAAATGATGCTTGAAAATATGATTTGTATTTCTGGTACTGTTAAAATATTTCTTGATATACAGGAATTTTTTTTTTATTTAAAAAATGTATTATTGTGGTAAAAATAAATAACAAAACATTTGCCAACTCAGCATTTTTTTACATGTAAAATTCATTGACATTGATTACTTTAATCATGTTGTGCAATCACCACCAATATCTGTTTCCAGATTTTTCCACCACCATTGATGGAAACCCAGTGCTCCCTAAGCAGTGACTTCCCTTCCTCCCACCACTGATAACCGCTAATAAATTCTAGTCTCTATATATTCGCCTATTCTAGATATTTCATATAAGTGAGACCACATTATATTTGTCCTTTTGTGAGGAATTTTATTTACAGCTTTTTGGGAACATGCCCATGACATAAAGGGAGGTGAGCTACATTTTGACATGTGAGCTTATTTCTGCCTCCTTTTAGGAATGTGTCCCATTTTATACTCTGAAAAATACAATGTTTTGAATCTGCCTCTCTTCTCTATCACCCCAGAAAGTTCCCTTGAAACCTGGTGCTTTTGATTGTTTATCAGTTATGTTAACTGTATGTTCAAATGCACCTAACCTGAGATGTGCAGATGGTTAATGAACTTGGCTATTAACGGAAAGGTTAGAAGTTCAGGTTCACCAAGAGGCACCTTAGAAGAAAGGCTTGGTGATCCAATGAATAATAATGCCTTTTCACTGAATAATAATGCCTTTTAAAACCCTCTATATTTTTTCATTATTTGAGACCTAGTAAATAGGTCGCAGGCCACGTTTTTTATTAGTCATTGGTTAGTCTTCATAAATAAATGTGAATGCCACTTGCCTAAAATGAAGTACTTCAACCAGGAGGTATTATAGCATCTAGTGTGTGTCCAGTGCTCTAAAGACCCTGGGCTTCAAGGGGCCCATACTCTAGGAGAAGAGACAGAAATGCAAACTAATAACTATAGTATGATTTTATAATTAAGTTCACTAGAAAATAAATCTTAGAAGGGCAGGGTGAACAAACATCATCAGATCTTATTGCTTTGTGGCATATACTGAGTGGCATTCTTGCTCTCTAAACTGGCTCCCCTGCCCCAGCTGAACTCTGCCATCCAAACATGATCTCTCTTGAGGGTCTCATCAGAGACAAAACCTTTTCTTCAGAAAACGCTGTGACCCAAGCATCCCAGTAAAAGGATGTAGTCTGGTGTATGGTGGACCCAGCAGTGATGCATCATCTGATGGTCTACATTTCACAATCCAACTCAGCAACGGACTTAATCCACAAACATTTACCAGTACTGTTTTAGGTATTTTGGAGCACACTGAGAAGACTTCTTGTCTCATTGGGAAGACGGGATTATACACAAGGAATTAAAGAAGAGGTGCAAAAAGTATATGATAAAGCTCTAAATGAAATGAGTCATGCCAAAACATCCAGCACAGCAAGTGCTGTGGGAAGCCAGGTTGCCTTCCCTCAGAATAGGAGTGCTGAGTGCCTCTGAATCACTCAAGGGCAGGGCAAGAGGGTGTTAAGGAACGTTTGGGCTATACAAACTAGATGCCATTGTAAGGTACGACATAAATATAGGGAGGGCTTTCTTTCCCCCTCATATGTTTGGACTGGAATACCATGTATTTATCTGTATTAATTAAACCTCCCAATTTAAATTAGCTGGGAAGAAAATAAATGGACTGAATCATATGGGAAGTAGAGAGGATGTGCAGTTTACTAGTTCTGTAGCTGCATGTAATAGGGCGCACTGTTTTAAGCTTTCCCCATTTGTGACAGAACAAGACAATTTCCTTGAAACACTGTTTATCTTTGGTGTGATCATGAAATGATGATAGATGAGAAGAAAAATGGGCACAGAGCTGAAAAAGCAAAAATGCTTTGACTTAGAAGCCATTTCTCATTTGCTTTTCAAAATTGAATATTTTTCTTAGTTTTTATATTTTCTAATTGGGCATGATTATACGTATCTACTTCCTGGTGGCACAGTGATTCAGCTCTTGCTGCTAATTGAAAGGTCAACGGTTCCAACCCACCACCTGGTGATCTGCTTCCATAAAGATTACAGGCTTCAAAACCCTATGGGGCAGTTCTACTCTGTCATACGGGGTTGCTGAGTCAAAATTGACTCTATGGCACCTAGCAACAACAACTTTCTCCTAAAATGTATGCCAGGTATAGGGAACATCGGGAAAGGGACTTGGCATACCATCCACTTCCCTTTCTTTGGGGAATTGTTTGTTCCAAACCGTGGCTGAGAACCACATGCCCAGCAGCAGGTGGGCCCGTGTGAGTGCTTGTCCCCAGATCTAACGCCCTCTGGTTTCAAACATTAGGCTGGTCAGAAAGCAATGCCAGGCCTCGTCCTCCCCCATGGCCAGCAACAGAAGCAAGCAGTCCAACAGCCCTGTTGCGAAAGGCAGTACAGTGCTTCAGCCTCCTGAAATGTCAGTTGCCTTCCCTTCCTGATTTTCTTTTCTGTACGTCTTTACTAACTTCCGTTTGAACACATCAGGCTCAAAGCAGGGGCTACGGGGTGCAGAGTTTTTTTATTTTATTGCGGTAGAAAAATATATAACACAACATTTGCCAATTCACCATTTTTTACATGTACAATTCAGTGATACCAATTACATTAATCATGTGGGGTGGAAAGTTTTGCACTCTCCTAGATATTACATAAGGAGCCCTGGTGGCACAACAGTTAAGGGCTCGGCTGTTAACCAAAAGGTTGGCAGTTCATATCTACCCAGCCTCTCAGTGGGAGAAAGATCTGGCAATCTGTTCCCATAAAGATTACAGCCTAGAAAACCCTATGAGGCAGTTCTCCCCTGTCACATGGAGTCACTATGAGTCAAAAATTGACAGCACTTAAGAACAATAGAAATTACATTCTGACGTTTTTTCCTGGCTTAATGGTTCTAATTCGTAATCTCCTTTATCAAGTTGTATCTAATGAGCATAAATCAAATGTCTGTCTCCCTGCGATTAGGCGCTTGCTTCCCAAGATACTAGGCGAAAACAGCAAGGTGGGAAGACCGCTTAGGTTTTCTATCTTTAGCAGAACATGCCTTCACCACCACTAAAAAAAGGCATTTATTTAGGGCTCCTAAGAAAATGCTAGGTTCCTTGGTTGTCAAAAGAGGTCCTTTCAGGCTCCTGATGAGATCTGTTCTCTTCTGAGCAGGCCCCCAAAGAGCACATCTGCTTGACAGAAGATCTCATCTGTATCTGCAGCTCTGTCTTAGTTCCTCTGGTCAGCATCCACTTTCCCTTTGTTGACCACAGGAAGTTAGAGGAAGTGTCTCTGCCATTATCATCAAAAAGCATTCATAGGATGCTCTTTTGAGGGTTGTGCAGATGAGTTGTAACTGGTTTTTTGCTCCCTCCGTGGAGGCCTGGGGAAAGGGATGGCTGCCCCAAAGTACAGTCACCTAATTCAGTCACCTGGCTCCTCTGTGCAAGGCCCACTCCTGTGTCTCAGGGGCTTCTAAGACCTTTGCGGTGGTTATGAGGAAGGGGAAGTGAGCATGTCACATTTTTTTAACTGGAAGTGTCTTTAAGATATCTTGAAATCTTCTGTCAAGTATAGAGTAATCCACCTAAATCAGCCCTGCCCCATATAGTTTCCTCATGTGACCTCTTATATGACTAAAGAAAGATGAGCTACTCCCTCTTTCTTAAGTAGTAGTTTTTTTTTTTTTTTCCTCCCCTCAATCAAGCTGTGTTTCGCTCTCTCAAGTCTCAGGGTATATCAGAATAAACTTGGTGTTTTGAGGGCTAACTGCACATAGAATTCAATTAATGTTAAATAGTAATAACAACCCACATACTGCCAACTAGTCTTGTTAGCAGTTGTTTTATCTCTACAAATAAGATACATTAATTATCTAGTTATAAAAGTGATATATCTATAAGAGATTTAAAAAAAAAAAAAGACAAAGGAAGAGGAATAAGAAGTGTAAAGTAATCAGTATACTGTTTTAACATTTAAGTGCCACTGTAATACAATGGAAGGCTCAGAGGCTGTGTTTATATTGGTATAATCACGTCACTATAATCCAGTCACTCTAGTATAACCACAGTTAGCAACTTGTCCTACCAGTGTTTTTTTGAGACTTTCTGGCCAGATGGCAAACACATTCCTAGCAGCTAGCAGCTAGAAAGATAACCTGTCAAAGAGCCATTTGCTTCACACTTCCCAGCACTCCCACCTGTTGAAGAAAAATAATAATAATGGGTCATACAAGCCAGTAATTCTCACGTGGAATGATTTATACACAAAAAGAGCTCCCTGCTTATTAAGCAATCACTTGCATCAGGTGCTCTTTTGAAGATGTTCTCTTCATCTGGAGAATGATTTGGCTCTATAACTGTGGTATTCAGGAAGTTAGGGCAGGTGGCTCAGGGAAAGAGCAACCAGAAGAAGTATTCCCATGTGGCTTAAGAGTGATTGGGGCGTGGGGGCAATTTTGAGCCCACTGCAAGGAGGCTTGTCAAGGGCCTCCTTCCTTTGATAGGAGAGGGTTGAAGGGGTCAGTGACCTTGATGGAAGAGAAGCCCAGGCCAGGTGCCACCCGACTCTGCACTTGTTGCCTTGGAGAGTGAGAAGAATGGGCACGGTATTTCTAATAACCCAGCAGATTTGAAAAAGATTCCTGTAGTAGACACTGGAAGGTACCTTGTTCCTTAGCCATTCAGTCTGCTTTATGAAATAACTGTGATATTTCCTGGTTGTGGCGAAGTGGCAAAATCTGAGGTTTTAAGCAATTCTGTGGAATGTGGCCACAGCCAGGGTGGGGCTGGAGGCTGAGAGCCACAGGAGAGCAAGAGAGAAGAACTTGTATAGGTTGGCTGGGTTAGTTAACAGAACAACTAATTTCTCACTGAGCTCCATTCCATGGTTTAGAGATATTACCCGTCCAGCCAAAGACAAAGAGTGATGAGATTTTTCTGAATGAAATTTCCCTTTTCCGGATGGCCCCTGGCCTGCCTACATCCAGCATGGCAGAGGTAGGCGTTTGGAAGATGGGTTTGCTGATGTTTCCTCTTCTCTCCCCAGAGCCTGCCAAGGCTGCCTCGGACCTGACTGCCTGGTTCAGTCTCTTTGCTGACCTCGACCCTTTATCAAATCCTGACGCTGTTGGGAAAACTGATAAAGAACACGAATTGCTCAATGCATGAGTCTGCAGCCTTCGGAAGGGGACACATGTACCACTCTTCAGCAACATCAGGGGGGTTAGCACAAGTATAAAGTGATCAGTATACTGTTTTAACATTTACGTGCCATTTTAATAAAATGAAAGGGTCAAAGGCCCTGTTTATATTGGTATAATTATTTACTCTTATTTGGTATAATGGGTTTTAGGGTATTCTCTTTGTGGATCTAAACAATACAGGATTCTCTAGGAATGGTTTCCAGGCAGGCCACTCTGGCCGATGCCACCATCATGGCTGCCAGTGTGTCCCTGGGCTACAGGGAGAGCCAAATTCAAATCATAAACTTACTTTGTTACAGGTTTAACTGGCTGATCATACAGCCTCAGGCAGCAGGAGGCTAACAAACCTTAAATGCCTCCCCCTGCCCTCTGCCTCAGCCCCTCTTAGAGGGGCTGCAGGGTAGCCCCCTCCTCCTGCCACGTCACCTTCTAGCGAGCTCTGGATGAAGCTCTGGTCGACCAAAGACACTGTTCCCACAGCCCGTGCCCAGTGGGCCATGTGTTCTCACTGGGGTGGAGGAGCTGGGCCTTTCTCTGCTACACGAGCCTTTCTATGGAAAGCAGCCATATTTGCAAATACCAGTTTCTCCTTTTGTCCTCTCCAAGGCTGGAATTCAAAAGCATGGATTTCTGGAGCCCCTTGTGACATTAACTTTTTTTTTTAATTAAACAGAAAATATCTGACATGAAAAGTCAAATTAATGGCTAATGGCGTCTGTTGTGGAGACTCACGGTTGTGCGGAGGGAAGTGCACTGGGGTGGGGGCTGGGGTGGAACAGAAGAGGAGGGTGGGTCCCACCTGCAGCCTTGAAGCTGCTGAGGTGATCCCTTGCATCCCTCCCAGCCCTACCCACCCCTCAGGAGCCACATCACATCACCTCTCTTCCACAGGCATACCTCAAATAAAAGGTGGGTTTGGGGGAGGGAGGAAATGGGACTTTGGTTTGATGAGGCAAGGATAGGAGCAAACGTTTTGCATTTGGGCACGTAAGCAGCTCAGACACTCCACCAGGTCTGAGTTAGAGATCCCAGAGCTGGCATCTATCTCCCTTCTCCCGGGGTCACTGGTGATGCACTCAGTGAGGGACCACGTGCATCCACAGAAGCCTATCCATACCCCTTTAGGTGAGCAAGTGGCCCTGAGTGGGGATGTGATTGATGGTCCACCAGAAGATGGTTCTAAATGCTCACCTGGGCCAGGGAGGTCCCTCCTGGGCTCCTGCAGCCTCAGCGCTCAGACCCTGAACGGGTTTCCCAAAGCCACTTCCAGAAAAACCCACAGGAATGCTGAGCTGCTCCAGCTCTTCTCTGGTACTGCCCTCAAAGAAGGCCTGGCCACAGCAGTAAGCACTATCCTCTACAAGACGCCCTAGAGGACTGGAAGCTGGTGCTGTTGGTGGTGGTCTCATTCTCTGCAAAGGAAAGAATTCTGCAGGTGAAAAGGGCTGGCAGCTCCACGTGTACTGAAGCTCATATAGCTCATCTCCAGGCTCAGCACAGGCTTCTACCCGGACCAAACCAAAGCCGTTGCCCTGGAGTGGATTCCGACTCATAGTGACCCTGTGGCGATCTTATAGGGCGGAGTAGAACCGCCCCATGGAGTTTCTAAGGAGCGCCTGGTGGATTCGAAGTGCCGACCTTTCGGTTAGCAGACGTAGCACTTAACCACTGTACCACCAGGGTTTGCAAAACTCCCTTCCCTTCCGATGGATTCCGACTCATAGCAATCCTATAGGACAGAGTAGAACTGCCCACAGGCTTTCTAGGGAGCCCCTTTTGTTAGGATCTCAATTAGTTATCAGATTGCTCAGCCTGGCGTCCATGGCTTTTGAGGATGTCAAGATACAGTCCCACCTTGCTCCCTCCATGCACGCACATGCACAGGGTTGCTTGCTGCCCCTGAATGCACCTTTGCATCCCTGGGTCTGTGCATTTGCTGTGCACACCACCGAGGGGGCTCCCCCGTCCTTATCCACAGCTACCACTGACACACCACAGGAGTCTCACTAGATCCGACCTCCCCAACAAGGACTTCTGTAAGTGCATCCCCAGGTTCCTTTGAGGAACTACCCCATTTCTCCCTAAGAATTCTTTGGTCCCTGCCCTCCCTCCCTGCTCCTCATCCAGTAACTCCGTGATACAGCACACATGGTTGCCTGCCCTGCCTTGCGTGGTAAGGTCTGTGCTTTATGCATCCGTTCTACCACTAGGAAAGATCGCTGGTGATGCAATGGTTAAGTGCTCGGCTGCTAACCGAAAGGTTGGCAGTTGGAACCCACCACCTGGCGATCTGTTCCCATAAAGATTACAGCCCAGAAAACCCTATGAGGCAGTTCTACGCTGTCACATGGAGTCACTAAAAGAAATCGACGGGACAGCACCTAATAACAACTACTACTCGGTGTTGTAACCCGGCAAATAGGGTCCCCATTTCCTAAATGATTCTCTGTACCCCCAGCAATCAGCACCCCGGCATCACCTTGTGAGCACTGGATTAATGATTGCTGAATTGAGCTGCCCAGCATGGAATGCAGATCAGGGAGTCAAGAGTTACATCCTGGGTCACATTTGTTTGCAGTCTTCAAAACACACAGCAGCTGCAGGAAGAAGATGAAGTGGGAGGGGCTGAGTCACCAGTCCAGCTCGAGGCCCAGAGAGCCCAGGACTAGAGGTGGGAAACCCTTCTATTTTGGATGGTTCACTTTAAATACCAATAGGCTGCATTTTATAACTGATCAGTGGGTAGAGGGAAGAGGAGGACTGTGGTAGCTGGACAGGTTTTGCTGTAAGTAAATGGACAGAATTGCACATGGAGGCATTTTCTCCCTGAATTTTCTTTACATCTTTGTCGCACAAAAAAAAACAATTGCCTTTCTCATCTGCAGTCCACTTGGCCAGCCTCTTGATTCCTCTTGATAGGCGTGTTTTGATCCAGGCTCACACAAAGCCTCTTTGCCCTCTTCTCCAGTTCAAGGAGGAGCAGCTGCTGCCTAATTTCTCTGTTAAGTGGCCTGTGTGCTGGCCCCAACTGGGAGCTTCCTCCAGCCGTCTGGGGTCCCTCCCCAGCCACCAGTGGATAGGACCCATTCTGAGATGAAGCAGCAACAGGTGGCCCGCCCTCTTCACACCCAGTCTTGCTTCTCCCTCATTTTCAACCCACGGAGTGAGGCTGGGCTGAACCGCAATCACGCTGGCACCCTCAGGGAGAGTTAGAAAGCACCTGCCCCTTGAAAACTTTCCTGCCGTTTTAGGTAGCCTCCAAATCTCCCTTTCATTCTCTTCCTCCCCAGCCAACATGTAAAAGAAGATACAAGTGTAAGGAATCGAGCCAGGAGCCAGAAACGGTGCTGTTTTCTTATTTCTTTCCCCAGCTGGCATGGGCTTCAGTGCACTTCATAGATTCATTTGCTTCAAAGTGTAATTTTAGAAATGTCAAGTTGATTTTGAGTTCTGTGAGAGTGAGAAATGTATCTGTCAGCTTCAGAATTAGAAATGCACCAACTTAGGAAGAGCTAGCACTTTTTGTTGGAGATTTTTGCCCAAGAAAACAGGATTTGCTCAGTGGTAGCAGCTCGGGGGAGCCCTGAGTTGCCAGTGGGCATGTAGGTAGGGCTCACCCATCAGAGCGTGGTCTTACTATGGGCTTGCGGCCAAGGCTGAGGCCGGGCTGTAGGTGTCCTATGAGGATGCCCAGCCATCCTGGTAGAGATGGCACCTGCCAGGTATCTCCTGTCCATTACTCATTTTCAACTCCCAAGAGCCAGCTAACTTAACTGCAAGCTTCCCTCTCTTGGAGGTTACTGCAGAGGTCCTTCCCCAGGGGCCCACCCTGGCACTGGCTCAGGGCTGACTATTAATGCTGCTTTTTTCCCCCCCATATATCAATGTTGCATCTGTCTTTGTGCTCAACCAGTGTCCTTCAGAGAGGCTATGGCAGTTAACCCTCTGCTTTGATTTCAACCATCTTCCCAGCCCTTTAACTGGCACCACTCACAGTGCAATGATGTAGGTCTCTTCAGCTTTGTTAGAAAACAGACTTAAGCCTGGAGCCATCTCCAAGTGAACGGCACTGGCAGCCAGGAAGTCTGCCTTGAAAAGGAGTCTGATAAATGAGTGATGTGTGTGATGGGTACAGGACAGGAAGTGTGGTGGCACCAGTGCTGTGTATTTACCAACACTGCATTAGACCTTGTCTGTCATAGGGCTTTAAGAGTTAAGAGTTTAGTTTTGGTTTTTTTGTTTGTTTGTTTGTTTGTTTTCCTTATCAAAAGCAACTATACTTCCGGAACTCAGGGGCATGTATGGGTGAGAAAAGCAGAAAGTTCAAAGAACACATCTGTGAAATGGTGGTGTCAGATCTCACCTAACTTCATGGGAGTTAAGGTGAATCAAGATTAGCCTCAAGCTGATCCCTATGAGGTAGAGGTCAGGCATAACTGCACTCTCCAACCTTTTTACCAATTTTGACACCAGCTATCCCTCCTACAGCACTCTCCACTTCTCTTCTAGGTTTGATAACCCATTACAATGCACACACATAACTCACAGACCAGGCTTACATTTAAGTGGTTTATTAAAGAAGTAACAGGGTACTACTCAGGATCAGGAAGCACATATGCAAAGTCTGGAAGTCTCCCCTGAAGTGGAGAGCACATCTCTCCCTTCTTCAGTGTAGGACAGCTCTCTCAGCTCCTCTCTGTCTCCTCAGGACAGGCCCCATCTCAGCCCCCTCAAGACAGGCCTCTCTGCCTTCAGTCTTTCGGCCTTCAATGTCTCCACTGCTAACTGACCCAGCTCATAGCCAGTGTAGCAGTTTTGTTCAGCTGTCTTAGCTGCATTCCTAGAAGCAGGTTTCTTCCATCACCACTGACTCTACTGCAGGGCCCCTCCTGGGCCTGTTGCTGTCTTCAGTGTTACAGCCCTTGACTTGTGTTACAGCTCTTTTAAGAGGTTCCTTGCCTCTTCTTTCTCTGCTTCTCTCTTTTCTATCTTCCTTCTGCTTCTGTCTGCCAACCTCTGTGGGGTTGGCTGCATATATAAACAAGCTCATGGTGAATTTCGAGGCATGGCCCTCCCACCAGGGCCATGAACTGACCAATCTCCTCTCGGTATGTCACAGATACTTCATTTGTATGGTAGCTTATAGTCACTTTATTTGCATAAGTATATTGACCAATGTCTGCAAGGTGCATGAAATAGACCAGTCACAGTGCAGGCTGCAGCCAAAGGCCAGACAAAAAGTATCAAACCATCAAATTGTTTACAGCTTGCCCAGGAAATATCAATCAACTCAAACAAAAGTAACAAACTCTCTGGAATAGAAAACTAGGGCAAAGGTAACTAACTCCTCGGGGATTAGGGGAAAAAATCTCTCAAACTACTTTTTGAAACAACCAAGGCAAAAGGCCACATAAAGGAACACATTTCACCGCAACGTTACTGCAACCCAATTCAAACAGGCTTAAATAACAACAACCCTGCCTCCCCTCTCCCCCTGCTTAAAAAAAAAAAAAAAAAACAGGCAGGGGATTTATTTGCTCAGGTAACTGAAATGTTCAGGTGTAGACTTCAGGTATTTCTTGATCCAGGGGCTCAGATGCTATCCTCAGCACTTGTCCCCTTTTCAGCTTTCAGTTTTATTCCCTCTATGTTGCTTCATTCCAACAGGCTCTTCTTACAAGGTGGCAAAACAGCCACCAGCGTTTCTAGCCAAAGTCCTGGAATTGAGCCTGTCTTGGGTCCTGTGTCCATTCTCCAGCTAACCACTGGGATCAAGGTTGGGGAGGGCCGCTGTTTGCCTAGATTTTCATTTGCTTATTCCTGGAGCCTGACCCTTATTAGACAGGAAAATGCAATAGATGTCCACTGTAGATGTGTTTACTGGAATGACTTTGAGGAGACACTTGTCTTTCCAGAGATTATAAAACGAGGTGGTTAAAGAATTGGAACGTTTTCCAGAAACCCTGCTGCAGGGGCCCCTTTTGACTAACCCCAGGCATGGGGACTGAAAGGCTTGGAGCTCTCAGTGGTCCAATGCTTATATCTAACTTACACTTCTCCTAATAGCTGACTTCAAAGACTCACGAAAGGGACCTTAGAGCTCTGTGCAGCCAACCCACGCATATCCAGATGAGGAAACCGAGGGACCAAAGTGATAATGAAGGGACTGGCTCAAAGTTAATGGAAAACCAGAGCTAGAACCCAGGTTGCCTGAGTCCCAAACCAGGGCATGTTTCACTTCAAGATATTTTCTAGAAATACAAGCTGTAGAAAAGAATGCAAAGACACATAAAATATTCCTTTAAAAACCAGCCTCTCTTTTTTCCCCTTCTAATCTTTTTTCTTTCTTCTTCTTTTTTTTTTTTTTAAATACCAATCATTAAATACACCCTTTGGGGATAGAATCTAGGAAAATGGTATAAGGCAGTAGTTTAGAGTTTCAGTCCTGAAGCCAGACAAATCTGTGGTCAAACCTAGACTCCACCAGCTGTCAGTCATATGTCCTCTCTGTGCTTCAGTTTCTTGTCTATAAAATAGGGGTAGTAACATTCCCTGCCTCATGAGGTTATTACAAAGATTAAGTGAGTTGATGCCCCAAAGACTTTAGCATTGCAGTTGTACACTACAGCACACAAGTAATGCCCAACTGTAATGTGACAAGTCATGGTTACAGATGTTCACTTGCTCAGTAAAATGCTGTGGGTTAAAATTGGAACAGAGGCTGCTCCCTGCCCTGATGACCTGCCATAAAACTTTCCAAGCCCCATCTTCTCTTCCCTTCACTTAACTTGTTCCTAAATATTGTGGGAATAGAGGAAGGTAGGAGGGCGGGACTAGAAAGTTTAACGAATAGGTTGCCTCTGATTTTTCCATAAAGTTGTGTAGAATTCTGTGATGAGACTAGGAGCAATGAAGTGAGATCTCTTCCAGACAAAAGAGGACAACCCCCAAAACAGGCCTAAGCAACTCACCAACTTTATTTAATTTAATTTTATTTTATATTTTATTGTACTTCAGGTGAAGGCTTACAGAACAAATAGTTTCTCATGAAACAGTAGTACACATGTTGTTTTATGACATTGGTTAACAACCCCACAACATATTAAGCCTCTAAATTCTCAACTTTTTTTTTTTTATGAAAATACAGATAGCCAAAGATACACCATTTCAAAAATTTCTACATACACAGTTCAGTGACATTGACTACGCTCTTCCAACTGTGCTGTTATTCTCCCTTAAGATGAAGGCTTACAGAACAAAATAGTTTCTCATTTAACAGTTACTACACATGTTGCCCTATGACAATGGTTAACAATCTCACAACACATCAAGAATATCCTTACTCCACCTTGTGTTCCCTATCACCAGGGGACTTCCTTGTCCACTTCTGTCTTCTGGCCCTTGTCACTGGACTACTGTACCTCATTAGTCTCATTTGTTTTTTTTTTTTTTAACACCATTTCAAAACTTTTTACTAACACATTTAAGTGATATTGACTATGCTCTTCCAATTGTGCTGCCATTCTCGCCCAAGATGAAGGCTTACAGGACAAAACAGCCTCCCATTTAACAGTTACTACAAATGTTGCCCTGTAACAGTGGTCAACAATCTCACAACACATCGACAGTGTCCTTACTCAATTTGTGTTCCTTATCATCAGCTTCCTACTCCCCCTCTGCCTTCTGGCCTTTGTCACCGGACTCCTGTACCTTGTTAGTCCCATTTAGTTTTACTGGGCTGTCCACTCCCAGGCTTAACATCGAACCTCGAAGGTAACTTCACCTCTGAGCTGAAAGGGTGTCTGGGGGCCACACTCTTGAGGTTCTTGAGGTTTCTCCAGTATTCTTTAGGCCAGTAAATCTGGTCTTTTTTTTTTTTTTTTTTGGGAGTTAAAATTATGCTCTACATCCTTCTCCAGCTCTGTCCAGAACCCTCTGTTGTGATCCTGGTCAGAGCAGTCAGTGGTGGTAGCCGGGCACCATCTAGCTGTACTGGACTCAGTCCGGTGGAGGTCTTGGTAGCTGTGGACAGTTAGTCCTTTGGACTAATCTTTTCGTTGTATCCTGTTCTCTTCATTCTCCCTTGCTCCCGAAGGGATGAGACCAGTGGAGTATCTTAGATGGCCGCTCATAGGCTTTTAAGACCCCAGACACTACTCACCAAGGTAGAATGTAAGGCATTATCTTTATAAGTAGTGTCATGCCAATTGAGCTAGATGTTCCCCAAGACCATGGTCCCCAGAGCCCTCCGTCCAACAGCTCAGTCCCTTGGGGGGTTTGGATGTGTCTATAGGGCCTCCATGACCTTTCCTTGTGCAGGTTGTGTTAGTTTCCCCTGTACTGTGTACTATCTCACCTCTTACCCAAGGTACCACTTATCTATTGCCTATTTAGTATTCCCCCCCCCTCCCCTCCCATCCCTGGTAACCAACAAGGATTGTTACATTTTGCATGTGAATTTTTTTATGGGTTTTTACAATAGAGGTTTCATACAACATTTGTCCTTTTGTGATTAACTTATTTCACTCAGCATAATGTCCTCCAGTTTCATCCATGTTATGAGATGCTTCACAGATTCATTGTTGTTCTTTCTCGTTGCATAGTACTCCATTGTGTGTATGTACCATAGTTATTTATCCATTCATCTGTTGATGGGCATCTAGGTTGTTTCCATTGTTTTGCTATTGTGAACAATGCTGCCATGAACATAGGTGTGCATATGTCTATTGGAGTGATGACTCTTATTTCTCTAGGATATATTCCTAGGAGTGGGATTGCTGGATTGAATGGTATGTCTATTTCTAGCTTTCTGAGGAAGCGCCGTATCATTTCCCAAAATGGTTGTATCATTTTGCATTCCCACCAGCAGTGCATAAGAGTTCCCATCTCCCCGCAGCCCCTCCAACATTTGTTATTTCCAGTATTTTTGATTCGTGCCAGTAATGCCGGGGCGAGATGGTATCTCATTGTGGTTTTAATTTGCATTTCTCTAATGGCTAGTGATCGCGAGCATTTTCTCATGTGTCTGTTGGCCATTTGAATGTCTTCCTTGGTGAAGTGTCTGTTCATTTCCTTTGCCCATTTTTTGATAGGATTGTTTGTCTTTTTGTTGTAGAGGTGTTGGATTTTTCTTGTAGATTATGGAGATTAGACCTTTGTCTGACTTGTACTGTCCAAAACTTTTTTCCCAGTCTGTAGGTTCTCTTTTGACTCTTTTGGTGAAGTCTTTGGAAGAGCATAGGTGTTTCATTTTTAGAAGATCCCAGTTATCTAGCTTATCTGTTGGGTTTTGTGCATTGATGGTTACGGTTTATATCCTGTTAATGCCATGTATTAAGGCCTGAAGTGTTGGTCCTATTTTTTCTTCTATGAACTTTATAGTTTGAGGCTTTCTATTCAGGTCTTTGATCCATTTTGAAGTAGTTTTTGTATATGGTGTGAGGTATGGGTCCTGTTTCATTTTTCTACAAATGGATATCCAGTTTTGCCAGCACCATTTGTTAAAAAGACTGTCTTTTCCCCATTTGATGTATTTTGGGCCCTTGTCGAAGATCAGGTGACCGTAGGTGGATGGATTTACATCTGGGTTCTCAATTCTGTTCCATTGGTCAATGTCTCTGTTGTTGTACCAGTACCAGGCTGTTTTGAGTACTGTAGCTGTATAGTAGGTTCTCAAGTCAGGTAGTGTGAGTCCTCCAACTTTATTCTTCTTCTTCAGTAGTGCTTTACTTATTCAGGGTTTCTTCCCTTTCCATATAAAGTTAATAATTAGTTTTTCCATCTCTTTGAAGAATGTTGTTGGTATTTGGATCCGGATTGCATTGTATTTGTAAATTGCTTTAGGTAGAATTGCCATTTTCACAATGTTGAGTCTGCCTATCCATGAGCATGATATGTTTTTCCATTTATGTAGATCCCTTTGGGTTTCATGCAGCTGTGTTTTGTAGTTTTCTTTGTATAGGTCTTTTACATTCCTGGTCAGATTTATTCCTAAGTGTTTTATCTTTTTAGGGGCTACTGAAAATGGTATTGATTTCCTGATCTCTTTTTCATCGTTCTCTTTACTGGTGTATAGGAATCCAACTGATTTTTGAATGTTTATCTTGTATCCTGCTACTCTGCTGAATCTTTCTATTAGTTCCAGTAGATTTCTTGTGGAGTCTTTAGGGTTTTCTATGTATAGTATCATATCATCTGCAAACAGGGAGAGTTTAACTTCTTCATTACCAATTTGGATGCCCTTTATTTCATTCTCTTGCCTTATTGCTGTAGCTAGACCTTGCAGCACAATGTTAAATAGGAGTGGTGATAAAGGGCACCCTTGTCTTGTTCCTGTTTTCAAGGGGAATGTTTTCAGCCTCTCTCCATTAAGAATGATGTTGGCTGTTGGTTTTGCCTAGATGCCCTTTATTATGTTGAGAAATTTCCCTTCTATACCTATTTTATTGAGAGCTTTTATCAGGAATGGGTGTTGGACTTTGTCAGATGCCTTTTCTGCGTCAATTGAGATGATCATGTGATTTTTTTCTTTCCTTTTATTTATGTGGTGGATTACGTTGATGGATTTTCTAATGTTAAACCATCCTTGCATACCTGGTATGAATCCTACTTGGTCGTGGTGTATTATTTTTTTGATATGATGCTGAATTCTATTGGCTAGAATTTTGTTCAGAATTTTTGCATCTATATTCATGAGAGATATTGGTCTGTAATTTTCTTTTTTTGTGATGTCTTTGCCTGGTTTTGGTATCAGCGTTATGCTGGCTTCATAGAATGAATTTGGAAGTGTTGCTTCCTCTTCTATGCTCTGAAATAGCTTGAGTAGAACTGGTCCAAGCTCTTCTGTAAATGTTTTGTAGAATTCTCCAGTGAAGCCATCTGGGCCAGGCCTTTTTTTTGGTTGGGAGTTTTTTTATTACCTTTTCAATCTCTTCTCCTGTTATGGGTCTGTTCAGATTTTCAATATCACTTTGTTGTAGTTTGGGTAGGCCGTATGTTTCTAGAAATTTATCCATTTCCTCTAGGTTTTCAAATTTGTTGGAATAGTTTTTCATAATATTCTGTTATAATCCTTTTTATTTCAGTTGGGTCTGTTGTAATGTCCCCCATTTCATTTTTTATTTGGGATATTTGTGCCCTCTGCTGTTTTTCTTTTGTCAGTCTGGCCAGTGACAACTCACCAACTTTAAAGGTATTTTAAAGATGAACCACTAACTAGAACAATGATTAAAAGAAACTGGGAAGCAGCACAACTGGAACTCTCTCACAGTTTGTTGATGGGAATGTAAAACGAACAGCAAAAAAGTTTGGCAGTTTCATAGAAAATTAAACACACTTACTGTGCAATGCAGCAATCCTACTCCTAAGAATTTCCCTAGAGAAATAAAAATTTATGTTCATACAAAAATTTGTATGTAAATATGTATAGCAGCTTTATTCATAATCTATAAAAGCTGCAAACGGCTGAAATGTTCAACTGGTGAATGCATAAGCTATGGTACATGTATACCATGGAGTACTATTTAGCAATAAAAATGAACAAACTATTGATACACGTTACAACGTGGTAAGTTGTGTTGATATCATGTAACCCGAACATGCTGTGATGAGAAGGGCACTTCAGTTCTCTGGTATTTCCCAACACCCAAAATGAGAGGTATTCGACAAAATACCTGACCAGTACTTTTCAAGGTCATGAAAGACAAGGAAAGACTAAGAAACTGCCACAGATGGGAGGAGACATGATTAAATGCAATGTGGGATCCTGGGAGAAACAAGGACATAAATGGAAGAACATGTGGAATCCAAACAAAGTGTTAGTTTAGTTAATAGTATTGTAATGATATTAATTTCTCTTTTTTTGACAACTATCCCTTAGCTATGTAAGATGTTAACATTAGGAAAAGCTGGGTAAAAAGTATACAGGAACACTGTACTATCTTTGCAGCTTTTCTGTAAATCTAAAATTATTTCAAAATAAAAAAGGCTGGTTTATTTAAAGGCTACATATTGTGTGGTTCCATTTGTGTGACATTTTGAAAGATGCAAAACTATAAAGAAAGATACCAGATCAGTGGTTGCCAGGGGCTGGCGTTTGGGGAGGGACTGTCTACAAAGGGCACAAGAGAATTTGGGGAGGTGATGGAACTGTTCTATAAATGGATTGTGTTAGTTTTCACATGACTATGAATTTGTCAACATCCATAGGACTGGATACTAAAAAAGGTGGATTTTACTGTATGTAAATTATATCTCAATAAGTATGACTTTAAAGAAAGACACAAGAAATTGGATTCTGGATCCTCCAGAAAGGGATGCTAGCACTATAGAGAAGGAGAACCCCTGAGATGTTACCTGAAGCAGAGACGTTTCACACTGGGTTGCAGATCAAGGGGCCCAAGGAATATTATGCTCTTTGTAGAGGTGCTGTCATGGGGCTTTCTTCCAGCATCCCTCCAAGGATAGGGCAGGCCAGGTTAGGTTATGCTTCAGCAACAATCACCATATAATCTCAGTGGTTTCTCACAAGAAGTTTATTTCTCACTCATGTGCTACTCCCAGTGTGAGTCAGTGGGGCTCTGCCCCACAAATCCTCAGGGACTCACGTTGAGGAAGGCGCTATAGGCCTACAGCCCGGCACGTGGAACACTGAGTTTCTGTCAGTGCAGCAAGCAAAAACAGAGCTGGAGGGCTATGCCTGGAAGGCTCTTCCAGGCTTCATCCCAGGAGTAGCACACCTCTGTTCCTGCCACAGCCATGTACCATACCTAACTGCACGTGCTGGGAAATGGGACAGGGTAGGTGGAATATTTTATGAGTACTACATCTCTGTGCAAACAGTTAAGCGCTGGACTGCTAACCAAAAGGTTGGTAATTCTAACCTCACCTAGAGGTGCCTCAGAAAAACTGGCCTGGCAAGCTGCTTCCGGAAGGTCACAGTCTTGAAAACCATACGGAGCAGTTGTACTCTGCACACATGGGGTTGCCATGAGTTGGAATCAACTTGGCAGCAACTAACAACAACAGTATCTCTGCCACCATCTCCAAAAGGCTCTCAGTTTTTAAAGTTGATTTTGAAAAGTTTATTACAACAAAGTCTATTTTGTTTAAAGGAAAGAAGAAAAAAATATATGTATTACTGTCGCAGTTATCTGGTGCTGCTATAACAGAAATACCACAAGTGGATGGCTTTAACAAACAGAAATTTATTCCTTCACAGTCTAGGAGGCTAGAAGTCTGAATTCGGGATGCCAGCTCCAGGGGAAGTCTTTCTCTCTCTGTCGGTTCTTGGGGAAGGTCCTTGTCATCAGTCTTCCTGGTCTAGAAATTTCTCAGCACAGGGACCCCAGGTCCAAAGGACACACACTGCTCCTGGCGCTTCTTTCTTCTTGATATGAAGTCCATCTCCTCTCTGCTCGCTTCTCTCTTTTATATCTCAAAAGAGATTGACTCAAGATACAACTTAATCCTGCAGATAGAGTGCTGCTTCGTTAACGTAACTGCCTCTAATCTGACTCATTAACATCAGAGGTTAGGATTCACAACATATAGGATAATCACATCAGATGACAAAATGGTGCACAATCACACACATACGGGAATCATGGCCTAGACAAGCTAACACACATTTGCGGGGGACACAATTCAATCCATAACAATTACTTGCAGGAAGTTTTTTTTTTTTAAGTAGACAAGGGTCTTGTAATACTGACAGTTCTATCTTCTTACAGGAAACTGGAAAAACTGTGAGGATGCATTGTATAGACCAACATATGCAATGCCTACCATACCCCTACCCTTCTTCTAAGCAGTCCCAGCTCCCATCTGGCAGGGAAGATGCGGTTGTAGGCCAGTAAGTTATGCTTTGTGTTGCAGGACCTCGTCTCAGCTGACTAGCTCAGGAAGCCAATGTGGTAGGCCCGGTAGGATAACTTTTCACCCAGAGAAGAGTCCGAGCTTATCAGATTCTCCCTCCTTTGATTCTGAACTTGTGATAGTATGAAATAATTTGCCAATTATGAAAGCAGTAGACCCCAAAATTACAGTAGCCATGCACAGCTACTATATAGCAATAGGAGCCTTGAGTCATCAGCGACTATGAGCAAGCAGAAGCAGAGAGCTATAGAAAAGATGTCCAATGGAAGAGGTGAGATTACTGGTAATGGCAGGCCATCAGAACAGGCTGAGTTGCCCAGTCACCACGAGCACTGAGCATTGTTGTACTTCAGCTGCTGATTTAAACTTCCTAGATCAATTGCACCTCTTTGTACTCTCCTCTGAAAAAAGATTTTTGACCTTAATACAAAATAAAAACTATACCCTACCTTCTGATAATTGGTAGGAAACTAACCTGAGGGCCCTACTTCTCTGAACATGTCCAAAGGTTTGCTCTAGAGTTCTCAAGCAGTTGGTCATGGTCTTTGAACCAGTGTTCTCACTGAGAACATGCTTGACCTCAGTTGAATTCTGGGAACCCTCAAGCTTTCTATCAATCTCTTCCTTTACCCTGCTCATATTGCTTGGCAGTCTTGTGGCATTTTGGTAGCTGTCGGAGCCCACTTGGATTCTTCTTCCTTTATTGCTGGATACACTGCCCTGAAAACAACTCCATGGTGGATAATGCCTGGGCTTTGTATTAGGGTGGGCAACCTGAGGAGAACACTGTTCAGAAGTGCTCAGGAAACTTCAGAAACCAGATAGGAACCTGCACAGACGCCCCCTCTGCCAGCCAGAGGAGAAAATTAATTGTAGAAATGCCTTATCTTGGAGAAGGACATCATGCTTGTTAAAGTAGAGGGTCAGTGAAAAAGAGGAAGACCCTCAACAAGATGGATTGACACAGTGGCTACAACAATGGGCAAACATAGCAACGACTCTGAGGATGGCGCAGGACTAGGCAGTGTTTTGTTCTGTTGTACATAAGGCTATGAGTCGGAATTGACTTGACGGCACCTAACAACAACAACATGCATCAACTCTCTGGGGCTTCCTTCTCCAGCCACTTCCAAGGGAGTACTTTCATAGATTTTGTCCTAGGTGTCACCTTGCAGGTATATCTGGCCCTGAACTGTACTCTCACAAGGGTATGTTCCCCATTTAGAGCACCCTTCACTGTTCCTCTGTCCCCAGTACAAACAGTAGGCATTCTCAGAGTTGACAAAAGCACTTGACAGATCAGCGTCTTTGCTTCCATTTTCTTCTAGCAGTTCACCGCGATTCTCAACAGAACAAGTTTAATGTCAGCCACCATGCAGACCCAAAGTCCCTGTTTCTTTTTAATCTTCTCACCTTGGGGCAGAGGCACCCCTGGGACCCATCTCCTTCTGTCCTGTTACAAATGCTATCCTGCTCCAGTGACTTATGGAGCTCTTGGCTTCAAGAGGAGTCTTGGATCACGCAAAAAGTTTAGTGCTCAACTACTAACTGAAAGATTGGCAATTCAAACCCACCCAGAGGTATCTCAGAAGAAGGGCCTGGCAATCTGCTTCCAAAAGGGCACAGCCTTGAAAACCCTATGGAGCACAGTTCTATTATGCAACACATGGGGTTGGCATGAGTCAGAGTGGACTCGGTGGTAACTGGTTTGGTTTGGTGGCTTCAAGGTTCTCTACATCCCCTGATAGCCTATATAATTTCCTAAGGAAATGATCTAGAGCTTTCATAAGTCCTCCAAGAGATCTATGAACAATAAAAGTCAGAAACGTCCCAGCTAATCATAGGCTTCAAGATGATGCAGAAGGCATCAATGTGACTGGAACCTCCTGTGAGCCCTAAAAGCTCACATTGTCCATGTGCAAGCAGGCTGGAGGCTCCTCTGGCCATCCTTCCCTGCAGAGAGGTCATAGGCTTTCCATACTGTTTCCTATCTCCTTGCCCTTGACCACTGAGTTGGCCATGAGTGGGCCTCAGCAGTCAAACTGAGGAGTATTTTTATCCTGCCAATAAGAGCTGCCATCCTGGGTAAGCTGTAACTTTGGCTCCAGCTAAAAAGGAAAAAACTAGCAGGGAGAGGACAAATCCTGACAACACAAGAAAGTAGGCTGGCTACCTGCAGTCTGCCACCCATCTGTCATCTGCCCTCAAAATCAGCCCTGAGGGAAGCCCTTGCTTCTTTATCTTGGATTCAGAAGTGCTCAGGAAACCTCAGAAACCAGATAGGAACCTGCACCAAGGCCCCCTCTGCCAGCCAGTGAGGAGACAATTGATTTTAGAAATGCCTCATCCATGGTGCGGCAATGTGGAGTGGAGCCTGTGGTGAGAGGAGCCCAGAGCCAAGAAGCTAGTTTTTCCTGTCCTGGTAAACCAGGACCATGGTTAAAGAGAAAGCATCTTGGAAAGACAGAATGGGCCGAAGCTGAGGCCCAAGTGTCACGGCCTCCTGGCCTTGCTCTTCAGTCTAGGTGGGGTGAGCGGAGCCAGGCACATAGGATCACACTAAGCAGGGAAAACAGTGGAGGAGGTCTGTTGGAGGACAGTGTGCACACGCTCTGGCCTTTTTTGTGGGCAGATAGGGTGGTGGGGCACCTGACGAACCTACCTACTGAAACCAAGTGGAAGTGCAAACAACAGACAGTGAGCCACACAGAAGGAAGTAGGATCTGGCAGTTAGGCTCATATAACCATGTTTATGTCTTTGCTCCTTTTACTCTTTCTGACCCTACATGGAGTATGGCAAATAAAAACAGCCATTGTCCACTGAGTAGTTACTCTATGCGAGGCACTGTGCTATGTGCATGTAAACCCATTTCATCCTCTTAATTATCTTAACCAAAACCAAAACCACTGCTGTCGAGTCGACTCCAACTCATAGCGACACTATAGGACAGAGTAGGACTGCCCCATAGAGTTTCCAAGGCTGTAAATCTTTACGGAAGCAGGCTGCCACATCTTCCTTCTGGTGCATTTGAACTACCGACCTTTGGCTTAGCCGCCAAGTGCTTTAACCACTGCGCCGCCAGGGCTCTCTAGCATTCTTAAGAGGTAGGTATTTGTGTGTGGGTTTTTTTTTTTGGAGATATATAATCCACATACATAAAATTCATTCATGGTTCACAATTTAGTAGTTTTCAGTATTTCACCAAGTTTATGCAACTATCACCACTAATTCCAGAGCATTTTGTTTCGCCACACACACACACACACACACACACACACACACACACACACATACACACACGTGCGCGCGCGCGCGCCCACGCACAAAAACCCCCAGATTCATTAACAGGCACTCTCCATTACCCCCGCCAGGACTCTGGTAAACACTAATCTACTTTCTGTTTCTATGGGTTTGCCTATAATGGACATTTCATATAAATTAAATCATACAATATGTGGTTTTTTGTGACTGGTTTCTATCACTTAGCATAAAATTTTCAAGGTTCATCCATGCTGTAGCATTTATCAGTATTTAATTCCTCTTTATGGCTGGATAATATTCCAGCGGTATATACCGCTTCTTTTTTTTTTATCCATTCATCCTTTGATAGACATTTGGGTTGTTTCTACTCTTTGATTATTAAGAATTATTCTGCTAAAAACATTTGTATACAAGTTTTTACATGGACATATGCTTTCATTTTTCTTGTGTATAAACCTAGGAGTGAAATTGCTGGGTTATATGGTAACTCTGTGCTCAACATTTTGAGGAACTGCCAGATTGTTTTCCAAAGTGGCTGCACCATTTTACATTCCACCTTGTGTGAAGGTCCCAGTGGCTCCACGTCCTCACCTACATTCGTTATTACCTGAATCTATATGCTGAGCAAATAATCCGAGAAGCTGGCCTATATGAAGAAGTCAGATCAGGATTGGAGAAAGACTCATTAACAACTTGCAGTATGCACACAAAACAACCTTGCTTGCTGAAGGTAAAGAGGACTTGAAGCACTTACTGATGAAGCTCAAAGACTACAGCCTTCAGTATGGATTACACCTCAACACAAAGAAGACAAAAACCCTCACAATTGGACCAATGAGAAACATCATGATAAATGGAGAAAAGATTGAAATTGTCAAGGATTTCATTTTACTTGGATCCACAATCAACGCCCTCGGAAGCAGCCATCAAGAAATTAAACAGTGCATTGCATTGGGTAAATCTACTGCAAAAGACCTCTTTAAAGTGTTAAGAAACAAAGATGTTACTTGGCGGATTAAGGTGTGCCTGACCTAAACCATGGTATATTCAATTGCCTCATATGCATGCGAAAGCTGGACAATGAATAAGGAAGATCAAAGAAGAATTGACGCCATTGAGTTGGCGAAGAATATTGAATATACCATGGACTGCCAAAAGAACGAACAAATCTGTCTTGAAAGAAGTACAGCCAGAATGCTCCTTAGAAGTGAGGAAGGTGAGACTTTGTCTTGCTTACCTTAGACATGTTATCAGGAGGAACCAATCCTTAGAGGAGGACATCATGCTTGGTAAAGTAGAGGGTCAGTGAAAAAGGGAAGACCCTCAACGAGGTGGATTGACACAGCGGCTTCAACAATGTGCTCAAACATAGCAACGATTGTGAGGATGGTGCAGGACGGGGCAGCGTTTCATTCTATTGTACAGAGGGTTGCTGTGAGTTGGAAATGACTCAGCAGCACCTAAGTGGGTGTGAAGTGGTATTGTGATTTTAACTTGCATTTCCCTAATATAGGTAGGTATGATTATCTCCATTTTACAAATAAAACTCTCAGGTCCACAGAATCATCCCTCACCTCGGTCTGATGTCAGAGCCTGAACTGCTTCCCTTTATACCACACTGCCTCTGAGTTTCAGAGAGTGGGAGGGACAGTTCTATCATGTGTGGCCTGCCAGCTAACCAAAATCACAGATGGCAGAGTGCTGAGACCCAGTTCAGGGAATAAAAGGAAGAAACTTGCCAAGAAAGAGAAATAAGCGAGCATTTGAATCCCCAAGTTGTAGAAAACAACTGGCTTATGCAACTACAGATTCAAAGCTAATTAGTCAAAGGGGCCCAAGGTGATTCTCAACCAAGGTATCCACTGCAGCCTGTCCAGTGCTCTATCCAGAAATCCCATGGTAATAACTTCCATGGCCAAAGGGTCAAGGTCCATCCTACATGTCCCCACTTGAGGTAATCCCTGTAAAACTAGACCAAACAACCCTCATTAGTTCTTAGAAATATCAACCACACTCAAGAACAGTCTCTTAGCCATTTTCAGGCTTCTATAATTTCTTTTGGTGGAGGGAGGGGAGAGCCTCTCCGAGACTGCCTGAGACCGGCCTCCAGGTGGAGGTGGGTGGGTCGGGAGACGTTCGGCCAGGGGCCTGAACACCCCTTACTTTTCAGTTTTCTAGATGAGGCAGTTCAAGAAATGTATACAAGAGGACAGATTTCTTGGTTCCCTGGTGCCGACTTCACAAATCTATCTCAACTGAGTGGAGGGCATTTGGTATGGGCCACGTGCCAGGAAATGCTCTGTGCTCTGAACTAAAACATCAGCCTTCCCCAAAGGCACCTCCAGCCCAGTTCCAGTCATAAATACCTTAATCCTGTTTACCTTGCAGTATGAAGGTGTTGGTGCCATCTATTCTGGAGAAAGGGAAAAGCCTGAAACTATATGTCATCCTTGGATTTGCCCATAAACCAAATTTCATTCTACCAAGATGTCTTAGCAACAAAAAATATCATACAGGAGGGCTTTAAAGAACAGAAATTAATTTTCTCACAGTTCTGGGGTCTAAAGTTCAAATCAGAGTCTCAGCTGTGTCAGCTCCTTCTGTGTGCCTCTCTCCTCATTTCTGGTGTCTGCCGGCAATCGTTGGCTCTTCTTTGATTACAGAGGGGTCCTCACATGGTGTCTGCTTTCCCTCACCCCTGTGTATGTCTGTGTCTATTCTGCTGTTTTTATAAGACACCACTTGGAAGTGATTAGGTTTAGGATACACCCTCCTCTGGCATGGCCTCATTAACATAACAAAAGAAAAACCCTATTTCCAAACAGGGTTATATTTAGAGGTACAGGGATTAGGACTTCCACATTTCTTTCCCACAATTTAGTCCATAACACAAGCCTTTCCTCAGATCATCTTGGTGTTAAGAGATCTGCTGCTCATTTTCATTTAAACTAAATCTTTTGCTGTCATTTCCTTCCTTTCCTCCTTACTTGATATTTAAAAATTAACCTGCATTTTTCTTCCAAATTAGATGGTTAACAGGTGCTACTAAAGAAAAATTAGAAAAACAGAAAAGCAAATGTTAAAGACAAAAATTACCCACTATCCAGACATAACCACTATTAATTTGCGTATATTCTTCGTCTTTTTTACTCTTCGTGCCTTTTTTATACTTACATATATATGTATTTTTACAAAACAAAAAAAATGATTGCACTGGTTTGTGACCTTGCCACTTGGCATAAGTGCTGCCACATTATTATTCAGAAAGGATGTGCCAAATTATTCTTTTATTAGCAGACATGAGAGTGGCCGTATCCACCCACTTTAGCATCCAATATTATCCTCCTTTTCAATATTTGTCAAATTAAAACAAATTGTTAATTTGAATTTCTGTTTACTAGTGAGGTTAAACATTTATTTTCATGTTGATTACTTCCCATGAATTTCATCTTGTCTTCCTGTTCCAAAATAAATGAAACTCATTGCCATCGAGTCGATTCCGACTCATAGTGACCCTGCAAGATGGAGTAGAACTGCTCCATAGAGCTTCCAAGGAGCAGCTGGTGGATACATGTAACACGGTCAGTTAAGTCATATCCACTTTTTGCTGCAAACTGGTTGATGGATGAATGGTGAGAAGGTGGTACAAGCAGAATGAAGTTTGCTTCCTTGCCTTCTTTTTACCAAACGTTACAAAAGCAATACATGCTAATTGTAAAATAAATAATTCAAAAGGGTGTATGAATATTGTGAAATTCAACTCTTTCCTCCCCATTACTACCTGCCCGCCAGGTCCTACTCCCCAGGTGAAACCCTCTTTAGCCTCCTCCTGCCTCTCTACTGTCTTCCCAAGGATCTGCTACTGTGGTCATGGATTTCAGGCAGTGATTAAGAAAGGGTCAGGGATTCTGAAAGCTTCATACAAAGCTCCCAGGGCACGCTCCAGGGGGGTCAGTTGGGGAGGAAAGCAGGAGAGACCACACCAGGTGTTTGTCTGTAATCAGGCGGGCAGATGAATGAAGAGTGAGCTAAGATTACCCTGTTGGCTTTCATTTCAGTTTATATGAAAAATGGCAGGCTGTTTATTGCAGCACATGAGCAGTGTCCTTTTTAACTCCTGTTCTTTGAATGTAACCCTTTCCTTTACAAAGCAGAATAGAAAACCCAAGAAAAGGTCTGCTTTTCCAGTATGAACTTTACCCTGCTTGGCAGGTCCTTGTGGAGCCCAAGATCCACCTTTCATCCAGCTTGTTTCCAGACAATGGTGTGAAATAATATCCATTGCTCACAGGACCATACCCAATTCTGGCTAAAGGAACGGCATCGAAGTCATGGTTAAAACAGATGCCAAGATTTGAGTAATGTGAAAGGGGACCCATTTCTTGATATCAGAAAATCTTTTGGAAGAAAAATTATCTAATTGGTCAAATTCTTGGTGTTAAGAAAATGGCCATTATGCATGAGAGGGGCCATCACCAAACTGACCTGGAATTTCTGGGGGGGAAAAAAAAAAGATCTTTCCTCTCCTCTTTGAGAGAGATGCAAACGTCTATGGAATGGTAGAGGCCATTTTAGAACTAATGGTCACCAGCCTCCTATTAATGAAAGGAAAAAAACAAAGATATTCGAGGTGGAAATATTTCTCATTTTGATGAGAGTTCTGCCTTTTCTTCTTTTCCAACACTTCAGCTAAAACAGATCTCGTTTGTGAAATAAAAACTTTAAAAATTGATCCCCCATTCCATCTCTTCTTGCATCATTTTCTGTAGGGAATCCTTTTCTCCAAGGATTTCTTTTTTCCCTCCATGGGATTGTCTTAGGTAAGATGGTTTACTGTTAGGTTAACTTTTAGGCACTCTCTGTAGAGACTTAATATCATATGAGCTGCTCAAATAACATGTTTGTATGATAAAGCTTTGTCTTGGACCTAGTCCCAAAGAGCGTCTTTCAAAAAGTTATCCATTCTAAAGAAACAAGCCTCATTTTCTGAAACCAGAGGATAAAATTATATAGCAAGACTCTAGATGATGTTGGTGACAATAATGGATATATGTGTGTGTAGGTGGCAGGGGTGGGGAGGAGCTGCTGTACTATATTAGTTCTCTAACACTATGTACTAAGTTGGAACCCTGGTGGCACAGTGGTTAACAGCTTGGCCGCTAACCAAAAGGTTGGCAGTTCGAATCCACCAGCCGCCTCCTTGGAAACCCTGTGGGGCAGTTCTACTCTGTCCTGTAGGGTCGCTCTAAGTTTGAATCGAGTCGACGGCAACGGGATATATATGTACTAAGTTACTGCTAAACTTGGCAGTTCAAAACAACAAACATTTATCATGTCACACAGTTTTCTGAGGGTCAGAAAACTGGGAATGGTTTAGCTAAGTGTTTCTGGCTCAGGGTCTCTCACAAGGTTGCAGTCAAGCAGTCAGCCAGGGCTACAGTCATCTCAAGGTTTGGCTCATACACATGGTATGGGCAAGAGGCCCCAGTTCCTCAACAGCTAGTGGCCAGAAGCCTCCATTACTATCCATTGGGGCCTCTCTATATAGATTGCCTAAGTATCCTCGCAACATGGCTCTTCTATAGCAATGTTTCAAGAGAGTGTACCCAAGACGGAAGCCATAGTATTTTTATAACACCATCTTGGAAGTGACATACCATCACTTCTGCTATATTCTATACGTTAGAAGTAAGTTCAGCCCACACGTAAGGGAAGGAAAATTAAGCTCCACCTCTTGAAGGGAGGAGTATCAAAGAATTTAAATACATATTTTTTAGATGACTACATGTATGATACAAGTTATCTACATCTAGTCTGGCTTTTGATCTACAGCAGAGGTTAGCAAACTTTTTCTGTAAAAGACCAGAGTAAATATTTCAGGCATCATGGGCCAGATGATCTCTGTTGCAACTACTTATTCCTGCCATTGTACTGCAAAGCAGCCATAGGCAATACATAAACAAATGAACGTGGCTGTGTTTCAATAAAATTTTACTTACAAAAACAGGCAGCAGGTGGGATTTTGTCCGTGGACAGTAGTTTGTTGACCCATGGCCCACAGCTATGGAGGTGGAGGTTACTGGAAGTCTAGCATACTTAGTGATTTTGTTTCGTTACCATCAGAATCCTATTTCAAACACGGTTCATCCATTCATCCAGATGGCATGGCTGTTTGATCTGCCATCATGCCTCTGCAGCTTGAAATTTAGTGTGGGATAATAGGAATACAGAAAGACAATACTGAGAGATTTAGGTGGAGAAAACTTAAGGACACAGAATTCCGGTCTTGTCATCTGGGAAACACGAATAGACGTGTGTAAGCTGGTTTTGGAACAGGGGACAAGGCATGCCTTCATTTCATTTGATCATGGAGGTTGAGATGCGGCAAGAAGTCTGAAAGGAGATGCTCTTCAGACAACTAGAACTGTGGGGCCAGATTATAGCATTCAGATTTTGACTCAAAGTGTGAATTAAGGGATCCATCTTCACAGATCTCCAACTGCTCCACAAAACCAAGTTCATCAATGGCGTGTATAGAGGAAGAAAAGACTTGTGAGATACCAACAAAGAGGGAGTAGAAGGCAATAAAACACAGCCAGAAGGGACCTCAGGTTGAAACTAATCTCCACCTTCATTTTACAGTGAGGACACTGGTATAGAGAAGTGGCTTGTATCAGCCTTTCAGAGTAGCGACCAGGCTTCATCATCTCCAGGAAAGCTTTCCTGATAAACTCTCATCACATGGCTGGGTTGCTGTCTCCTCAGTGTTCCCATACTATCTGCATGTCCCACAGTATGATCATTTACGTCTCTGTATCTCCCTCTGGACTGAGTTCCCTGACACCAAGTTTTACGACCCCAGAAATGTTTCTTGAATGGTAGAGGTGACAAAAAATGCAGGGTTGGGGGGGGGGGGTTTAGCAAAAAGAGACTATTGACGACCTCTGGGGGTGGGGGGGAAGGACCTCCTGCTTCTGTAGTATATTGCAAATTAGGGGAATGTGTGGCAAGGAAGTGGAGGCAACCCAGGACCAAAGAAAAGCAGTGGACAGAAGCCAGAAAGAGGTATTAAGCTCAAGTGAAGGTATGAGATCTTTTTTAAGAGTGGGAGGACTGCACAATTTTCTCTTTAAGAGAGATGGGATGCCTAAAAGGAAAGGGAGAACTGAAGAGAGAAGCACCTGCGAAGGTAGAAAGAGATGGGAGTGTGATGGTAGGTAGGTAGAATTCCCTTAGTGAGGGCTTGCCTTTTGAGGACAAGGAAATAAATACAGGTAACTGTATAATACGGAGACCTGGTGGCACAGCGGTTAAGAGCTCAGCTGCTAACCAAAAGGTCAGCAGTTCAAACCCACCAGCAGCTCCTTGGAAACCCTATGGGGCAGTTCTACTCTGTCCTACAGGGTTGCTATGAGTTGAATCAACTCGACAGCATCAGGTATGGTTTGGCAACAGGTTGCCTTTTGAGGACAAAGAAACAAATATTATGAAAGAATTGTAGAATATGATGAGGTACAGGGGCAGTTAATAATATTTTCCTTAGGCACAATGTAGTTTCCAAGGTCATCAAACTAAGTAACACAACAAATGATTCATTTCAGTAGCTGAATTTAGCCCATATTCTGTCATGACAATTCTGGTGAACAGCAAATAAAAGTCTGTATTAGCATATAAGACCAACAGCTAATGCAAGAAGAAGGAAATTCACAGAGAGGATGTAAAGGATACAATATTGTCCTCAGATGACTGCTCAGATTCAATAGTCATGTTTAAATTCTATTATCAACTTTTTCTTAATGGAACCTTTCCTGTAATAGGTCTTCAAACATTCTCCTGTTGCCCAAGAGATTTCAAAAACAAGGGACAAGACTTAATTTGATCTCAAAAGCCAATCACTTAGCACACGATTTATCAGAATAAAATGATTAAATGCATTCCTAACTGGGATATGTCCTTCCTCCCTGGTAAGGAGACATTCAAAAAACCTCTTTTCTGTAAATGCTGTAGAGTGGAGGTTATCACTCATTTTGCAATATTCATAAGTAAACAAGTGATTATTTCTAGTTAGCATAAGGTTAAACATACGTAAGTTCTTAGGCCTAGTCTCCCCAACCTAATTTTTTAGGTTTGTTTTTCCAAGCACTGACTTGTTTCTCAGCGCTATTTATATCAAGCTTATTATGTGACTAAGTAGAGCTGGAGCTGAGAATTCCATTTACTTCACATTCACTTGCAACGGAATTTTTAAACTGTATAGGGTTAATAATTTCCTACCTAAATTATGTATTATACTCAAGTATGTAGTTGATAAATTTCACCATTCAAAAGTTATATATCACTTTTGTGAGCTAAAACCACTAAATAGACATTTTAAAGTTCTATTTAAAGGTCAAATCTTACCAATCTGTTTAGCTCTGTTTTGGAAATGAGGAACACTCTGATGGTAAATTAATTCTCAAAGTTTTTTTTTTTTTTTTTTTTTTGCTTTCATGCCACCATATGGTCTACCACAACCCTATCTGTTTTGTAAAGGTTTTTTCCCTCTTAGTTTGAATCTAAACATTAAAAAAAAAAAAAAAAAAAAAAAGTAACAAAATTGCTTCAGTTTTCTTTGCAAGAAATATGCAACTTCCTTTGAGGTCATTTCCCTGAATTTAAAAACTCACTTCTGTAAATAATTCTTAGGTATAAAATAATGAAGTGGGGACAATGCGCTCTCTATTTAAGGTACTTCTATCTGTGAGCAGTACAAAGACTTGGAACTTTAGAAATCTAGTTTTCTTACCTTGTGATGGAAAGTGTATAAATTAAATGTCAAGAGGAAACCAGGCTGTAGAAATCTGATCCAGTTAGATGCCCTACAGCCCCAGAGATGCACATCAGGAACTCAATGAGCACTGAATACTGCCATTACCCTGAGGTTAATGGTATTGTGCTAACCACCCAGTCTTTCCAAAAACATATGTGAACTATTCCAGTTTTACTAATAACTTTATTTAAATAAGACACAGGAATTTCTATACTGAAAAAAATACAAAACAAAAGCCACACATTTCCTTGTGTAAAGCCGTATTGTATGGTAACTCAAATACTGTTCAGCGCAGTGGCTAGAATTAAACAGTACAACTATATACAAAATTTAAACAATTTTTGACAAATTTCTACAGCTGATGTAGGATACATTTGAGCTCAACAACTTCTGGGTAATTTACATGGCAAAGCATAAGCTTTAACACATTTGGTTCAAAACTTTAATATATGCTAACAACAAATGTACAACACAATTAATAGTTTCTCATGAGAAAATAAAAGCACGTCACTATAAATATCGTACATCAGATTTCATCACCAAAAAAGCATATTCAGTCCATCTTTCAGAAATTGATATTGATACTATTGCATCTTATTTGGACAAGAGCAGAGCATAAGATCAACACATTATGTAATGCTAAACCAGAGATCAGAAGTTAAATGGAGCTCATATTTATCTTACGGAACTAGTATTTTTCTCCCTTTAACCATAATCTACAAAATATAGTATTTTCATCAAGGCCTGAGATTATTAGGGTTAAAGGTGTCTGCTGCTGAAAAGGTTGTTTTAAAAGGTTCCCCTGTGAAAATGGCAAAAGTAAACTGAGTCCTTTTCTCCACGACAGTCTCCTACAATATAACACTGACTAATTTAAAGGAGCCAGAATACACCTTCAGGAGAGAATATTACTGCAAACTTTGGTGGAAAAAGAATTAGGATCATGACAAAATAATGCATAACACACACACACACACACATTCATTTCTTTAGAAGAAAAAATTAATTGTGTTGCTTTCTTATCACCTCATCCTTCAATGTCTTTAGAAAATAAAAACAAAAACCAAGGAATGATTAAAGGGAACTGAAACGCTCCTGTAACCGCAGGCACCTTGTTTTCCTCATTCTTAAGAAAATTGTGCCGTATACTTTAGATGTAGATGAAACAACTGTAGCCTTTATTGAACTGAAAGCAATGGACTAAAAATACAAAAGCTTTTTTTTGCTTTTGGATACCCTCTTTGTGCTGCAGAAAACAGTATCTAAAAGTGGGGTTCTCCCACTGACCAAACAGGAATATCTAGGGCTCTCTTCATGCTTTGTTGAGAACTTATGTCAAGTCTGCTAGTTCAAGGCTATTTACTTGGGTTTATGTTCATATCCAAAATCTTAACAAAAGTACTCGTGATGGTATTATGAGAGGCTTAAATGAGACAGCTTCAAACTATTGCTTTTTGCTTTTGTAAATCACCAAATAACCTGCTTACTTATGTTGCATTAATTCTAAGACCCATGTATTCTCTCTCTACATGTAAATGCAGGTCATACACCTAAACTGCTTGAAGAAAACAAAACCCAAATGTGTCCTTTTTTTACTTGCAAATTAAAGAATTTCCAAAAGACAAACTAAACATTAATATGCCTTTAAATAAAACAGTAGCATTTCATGATCTTAATGGCCAACATAAACAAAAAAATCTCAATCATCCCGTGAAACTTCAATTGTTTTGAAATTAAACCTAGACATCCTTGTCTTTAAATTTCATCACTCACAATGTGGAATGTTATGTATAGCCTAGTACTGAACACTTTATTTGCAATATTGTAACAGTCATTAGCTGAGCAACATGTGAACCTAAAAAATAAAAAGCCACGTTTACACATTACACGTTTTAACAGTAAATGCAACAGTTGTTTTACTTGTAACAACATGACAGAAGTGATGTCAGACACCACAGAATTGCTGGTTCTCCTCATGTTCACCCATGTCCAGGACTATCGTTCTCCTAGGGTTGAATGCACTTTTTTATTCCAAGAATGTGGAATGTAATGAGGAAAGGGAAATGCATAAAATAATGAAAGGCAAAAGAGTGATGTTCCCTCTTTAGCTTTTTAGCTGTGAAATATTTAATATCCCAATATAATATACATTCCAAGTTACCTGAGTTTAGACTTCAACTGAAGTACCTGAAGCTAGGCCATAGGGTGGGCATTGTGCAACTCTTGTGGCCATATATATATATATTTTTTGCATTGCATGTATTACAGAAGTTAGAAACAAACACCTGGATCAACTGTAAACATAATCCTGAAGTACAGTATTTTCCATAGGACAAAACACAGCAAGACATTGTTTTGTTGACATTCTATTTAGACAGGCAACTTTTTGATATAGAGCTTATTTATACTGAAGAATTTGGAACAGAACACAGGACACAGCACTAATCTGTCAAACATACTATGAAATGCATAGTCTCCACTTAAAATGCTGAATGACACACACATTTTGCAAGCATTACTGCTTTCCACAAAAACTGCTAATAGGAGTTCTGTCCCTGCCAAGATGAATGTTAAGAGATACTTTATGATGCTGATAAGTATTTTCTTGTTGGTGGTGGTGTTCAGAAAAGTTTGTCACTCCATGCAGACAGATGTATGAGATCTAGTTCCTCATCCATGCAACACAGGGTAGAGGCCGGCTCCCCCTTGCCTTAGATGATCACATAGTTGTGAGCAGAGATGTGCTCCTCACCCTGCAGTTCTTGCAGAAGTTGCTGCTGCTGAGATGGCTGTTGGACGGAGACCTCTGTGGAGCCCACTGTGCTGGTGTCATCAGAGAGAGATGCAAAGGAAACCCGGGATGAGAGCTGCTCAACGGTCAGTGTGGTCAGAGCTGAGCTCTGGACAGAGTTAGGAGAGTTCTTGAGCATCAAGTCGGAGGCAGGTAGGAGAGGGCCTAGAAGTTTCACAGGACAGAAAGCTGATCCCGTTGGGATGAAATTAACCTTGTTTTTGTCAGGACATGAAAAGAGAGGGGCTGAGATAGGCTGACGAGACCTAAAACCATAAACAAAATTAGGTATACAATTACTAAAAAGTACTCTCTGAGTTAATTAGAATTCTCTAAAACAGCTAGAATGTGAATGGCAGGGAATGGGGTTAAGTGTACACAGAGGAATAAACATCTTCCATAGCACAAGTCAGCTGGCAGACTAGTCACATACACAGCACTGAAGTGATATTTGAGACAAAAGGATTTCCTAAAGGACTGGGCAGATAATAAATTTTCAGAGTTTATTAGTTTGCTTTCAATCGTGTAGAAACATGGAAAAATATCCTAAACTATAGTTGAAGATTATACAAGGTTAGAATTACCTTTTCTGTTAAGAAAAAGTATACTGGGGAGGAAATTATCTCACCCTGTGTTTGGTTATAAGCATTTCCACCTTTTCTGCATTTCTATACGTACTTCTATTAACACAGACGGCAAAAAAAAATTTTTTCAGTATTTTTTCTAAGAGCCAGTGAGCTTAACAGAGCAGGGTCCACCAGCCCTTCCCTTCTTCCTATTCCCGGGGAGTGAAGCCATCAGCTCCTGCAAGACCACCCTCTGTCCCCTTCTAGGCTGCCGGAGTAGAGCATCCTCCACTAGGCACTCGCACTACGACAAAGGGATGAGTGAATCCAACAGCCACATAGTTTTTTCTGAACTATTCTGCCAAGTGTTTACAGCAGGAATCGCTTTTTATTTAACTTCTAATTTGTACATATTCAAATATCAAAAAAAAAAAAAAAAATCTGCGAACTGAAAGTCTGAATTCCATGAAGAATTCACATGCTAGATGTGTCTTTAAGGGAAGGAGACTAATTTCCCCCTGGCTTGTGGAATCACTGTTAGGCTAGCCACACATGGATATTAACTTTGCTCCTAAGAGTCTTTTCGTTAGCCATCTAAATTTTTAGAGCTCTTGAGGGGAAAATTCTTAATGATTAAAAATAGATCTTTTAAGTAGTAAGGATGAATTTCCAAGCTTCTTTGTACTGATTTATATACATTTCCAGCATACAGACTCCAATTCTCCTTCAAGAAGATCTCTTTTGCCTATTCAATTCTCTTTGAATAATTTGCTTTTGAAATACATTATCAGCTGGATGGAGTAGTTGATTCATCCGTAATCAACCAGTCTCAATAAAAAGCTTTACAGCTTTGCAGATCCCAGCTGACAGAAAAGACATTACTTACGCCATTTCCTCAAAGACCTTCACTCGCTCACATCCCTCTGGGGGCTCCCGTTTGAACATGTAGCTGTTGTTTGGTTTGGGAGATGAAGCATACTTGGGTAACGGTGAGCTACTCCCACTGTCTGTAAATTTAAAGCAGTTATATTAACTAGTGATTGAAAGTTCTTTTAAATTAGATTTCCAAACAAGCAGCCTTTTGCACCGTTTTATCCACTACTACTGTCCCTCTGCTTCCACCACAGAGCTTCCTTTATTGCAAAGCTATTTCTAACATCCATGTGTAGAACTTGTCTTAAAAAAAACAACAACAAAAAAAAATGCTTCAATGTATGAGTAATCTACCATACCACATAATAGGAAGACATTTTTGTCCAAAAACTGCATTCTGAATACACTGTAATCCTGAACACGAACACATTATTTATTATATATTTCAAAAATGTAAATTAATGGGGTAATATGTATAGCTGTTTTCTGTCTAACCAAAGTGAAAATTTTAGTATGTGGAATAATCATTACAAAAGTTCTTAGCAGAAATGCTGCTTTTGTTAAACACTGTGAATACAAGTGCAAGAAAAAAACAGGCTTATAACAGTCTTTTTCTATCTCCCTATCACAAAAAAGGTAATTTGCTCAGAATTCTGCCTTTAAATTATATGTTCAAGAGTTTGAATTTTCAGCAGTTTGTATTTTTGCTATAGAAAGACATGAGAAATCCAAATGCGTCTCTACCTAGTATGTTTTCCTCATATTTTTGACCAAAAAGAAAATGGTCTATTCATGAAAAGCCATAAAACCTATATTCAATAGCTCCCTTTTCTACCTGGCAAAGGATTTTGGAAATTCAAATCCACCAAAATTTGTCATTATCTTTGTAAGATGCCAAGTTGTAAATCCAGTAACATATTTGTATAAAAACAGTAGTCCTATTTAAACACAATCTGACTTAATATAAACCAATCCCACTGCTGAAACACTACACACATGATCTACTGAGATGCGTTATTTTCATATAATTTGAAAGACAGCATTACTACCGTAATTATGTTTGTCACAATATTGATAAGTTACTTTAGTTTAGGGTACAGATCATAGTCTAACATTAGGAAACTGAGTAACAGGAACATTTTTGTCATCACTAATGAAATATAACACATGCTTAGAAGATGGAGTTAACTCTTGATGCACACTAATAGTGTATCTTATGATTCAAAGCACGTACATGTTAGTCTTGGAAATGCAGGATGTGTGCTTATAATATGGCTATATTCTAGCCAAGAACTCACTACCTGCAAAATAACAAGGCCACACTATTAGGAAAGCAAGAAAACTATATAGTTTCTCCGTAACTATTGTTACTCATGTCCCTTCAGATTATGCACAGAATAGCCTCTTGGAAGGAATAAAGTTTTAGAATTAAGCCGGCTTTTGTTCATATAACATTCAGATTTGAGGATTTTCTTCCTAGATTCAACATTTATTCTATACATTGCTTAGACAAATGGAACAGAGAAGGGGGACTATGATTTTTTTCCTCAGGTTGATGTAAAACATCATTAGCCTGACTAGAGGTCTGAGTTTGCTGCTATTTTAGCTAGGCTAGCCACAAAGACTGATCCACATTCAAAGACTGGTGAGAATAAGGATTTGACCTAGGTGTAATATCAGAAGCACAGTTTCATCTTACTTTACTATCCAACCACCAACAAACCGTGCAAATTAAAAACATGAGATCAAGAACACCAGTAGGTAGATATGACATGTGATGCCTCCATTGAGATTATTGCTGGTGACAACACAGCCCACATGGCGGGCAGAATCAGCCTAGAACCATGGCCTTGTTGCCTCTAACAAGTCATTTATGTTATCAGCAGGGGTGTGACCATGCCAGTAGCCATGGATGCACCCTGCTATCATGTATGAAAAGTCAGGTTGGCCACAGTTAGTCTTCTATGTTTATTCCATACTATACCATCAGGCCTACAATACTATTTCTCTCAAAACTTTACTGAGGGTTTCAAGGGACTTTCCTCAGAGCTGAAAGCTAGACATGAGATGGATGATCTGTAAAGCTAATTATCTTCCCACTAACAATCTAGATGCATTACATGTTTTTTCTTCTTAAAATATTTCTAATTTCAGAAGCTGTAAATTTATTTTTACAGAGTTTTACCCACTTAAACTTCTTGTTCTTTTTTTTGAGTGGAGGAGGAGAGAGAAGATAGTGTTAAACAAATAAATATATCATTACTCTAAAAAGACAGTATTCAGTGCTATTGTATCTCCTTTCCCTTTTCAATAAAAATTATTTGGTTTTAAATATATATATATATGTGTGTGTGTATGAATATATATAGCACTAGCTCTTTAGTAGTCTGCAAAGACAAAGTTTGAAAGAAAAATTATTTTGAGACTATAAACAACGATTTGTTAAATTGGGAGTTTTTCCGTCTGGTAAGTATGTAAGCAAGCTGGTATAGTGCAAAGAAGAACAGGAATGCAGACACCTAGTCCATGGTTTTTGCTCTGTCTCTAGTGGCACAGCTGTATAACCTTGAACACAACTGCCTGTCTAGGCTTCTATATAATTAAAGGGAATTGTCACTCCTCCTGACTCTAAAATTCTATGATTTTTTACATGGTTGTAACAAACATAGAAAGAATACTGTCCCAAAGCATTTTTTTTGTTTTACAAAGTGGCATGCATTAAAAATAACCCATACGACCATAGCTATCCTACTCACTCCAGACTTACAGACATCTAAAAATTCACTTATTCAGTTAGAAATCTGTGTTGAATTCAACAAACCACATTTCAATAAGAGAACATCATAAACATGAGGTGAGCATGCCTGCTCAGGAGAGTCAAGATGAAAAGTATCATGGTAATCTTAATACAATCCCTTTTATTCATAAGCATGCTAAGGTTTCTCATGTTACTGCACAGGGGAATAATGTAGGGTAATAACTAAAAATATAGTTTAAATTAAGTCAAATGTTACTTTATGTTCTTATAACATCTAGCCATTGTCGATTAAGTTAAATGCAAGAATATAAGTATTGACATATCTTTCTGTATTTACAATGTTGTTGCTGTGTGCCACCGAGTTGGATTTAAAAAAAAAAAAACCAAACTCATTGTCATCGAGTCGATTCCAACGCATAGTGACCCTACAGGACAGAGTAGAACTGCCTCATACGATTTCCAAGGAGCAGCAGGTGGATTCAAACTGCCAACCTTTGGTTAGTAGCCAAGCTCTTAACCACTGAACCACCAGGCAGGGTTAGTCCTGTCTATGTAAGAGAATCACCCAACTCTGAAATCAAGAATATGGAAACATTTTATTGGCTATATTATTTTTATAGATCTTATTTATGTGTATATACCATATTTACCATTAAACTAGTTTTCCGGGTATTTTTAAACACATGCTGATGAATTAAAGTTTGAAAAAAACAGGAAAGTTATTAAGGTTTGGAATTCCATATAGAAACATTAATGTAAACATTAATGTAAAACTATGTGTATTTTTATAGCTTCAGAGTTTTCTGAATTTCTTCTTTTAAATGGTTGTCATTATTTCTGGCATATTAAGTTTTGCGGCCAATGATACCAACATAAGAAAAATAGTATTTTTTGATTTATTTACTAGCTATGTAAAATCTTTACTATGGTTCTATTCTAGCCTAAGTCTCCTGATGTGCTTTATCTCATACTATCAGATTACTTTCCCAAATAAAGTGAAATTAATTCTAAAGTAAGCAATATAATTATAGAGCAATGGTTCTTACCCCTGCCTTCATATTAGACCAATTAGAAGATGCTATAAAAATGCCAATGTCCAGATGATCCCTAAGAGATTCTGATTTAATTAGTCTAGGGAGGAGCACAGGTATTGCTTCCTTTTCTTTTCTTTCTTAAGCTCTTAAGTACTTCTGAACTGCAGCCAAATTTGAGAATCAATTCTACAGAAATTAAGAATACCGGTTTGGAGTCAGGCCACCTGACTTCTACCTAGGTCTACCTACATGACCTAGGGCAAGTCTGACCACTCTGTTTTTTTATCTGTAAAATGGGAATAACTACTGATATGACAGCTGTGAAAAATGTGTGTAAAAGGATTAGGGTAGCACCTGAAACACAATAAGCTCTTCGTAAATATTACTGTAATGGTAGACAGAAAACATCACTCTTAATTTTCAAATTTTAAAATGTGAAGCATTTAGAAATTAAATGCTTTTTTCACTCTCCCTTGGCAAGAGAGAGTAACAGACTATAAGTCTTTTTTAAGAGATCTGCACACTCTAACTCTATTCAGGTACACAGAGATAAGATTTTGTTTCTGGCTGAAAAGCACAGTAGTACTTACAGGACCAGATTCTCTAGGTTTGTGACTGCTTAGCATGAGCTCTGCCAGTTCACGATGGCATCCATTAGTATATAGAGATCCATCAGCCCTGAAATTAAAATGGATGCCTACAGCATGCAGATTCTATAGACTACTATTCAAAGAAAACATTTTTATAGCATGTGCAGCATAAATAATAGAATGCATTCTTATTCTAGCTCTCCCAGCTAGAATAACTGACTGGGAAAATTGAGTACAGTGTTCAACCAAGATTATACTCAATGACTCACTAAAGAGCCTAATTAAAAGTTAGCCAAAAGAATTAGATTAGAAATATGACTGACTAAGTAAGACTTAGCATTACTACTCTAACGTTAAAATTACGTCTTTTGCTTTAGGAAATAAACTTATCAGATGTAGTGTGGTTTGATGGCCTAATGAAATCAGGAGAAACACAAAACTGTATAGTATTTCTTGGCAATAAAGCTTTGGAAGTAGCATTACTAATTGTATTGAAAAACCTGTGTTTTTAGTTAACTCCAAGACTAAATTCTGAACAAGTAACCAAAACATTTGGCTCACTAAGGTTTCTCTAAAATTTCAAAGTTAATCCTTTACAGAATTTTAATAAAACAAGCTAACAGCTTTAGCTAAGATCTGCTTTATAAAGATTAGCATTCAACAAAGGGTAAGGAGGAAAAAAATGACATCATAACCTTTCACTACTTACATTTTTTAACTTGCTTCAAATCAGATTGTTTTCTGAATAACTGGGCCTCAACTTACATTCCAAATTTTAGGTCCATTAATTAGGCATATGTCGTATATAGGAGGTGTTTTGTTTATTTTATAGTTTAATCACTTATTGGTCCATAAGAATTAATTGAATTGATATTCATTTACAAATTAAAGACCAATTATAGTTGCTCCTTTGTTTTTGTGTACTTACAGTAAATATGCTTCTTTCACAAATATAAACCTGATAGAAAAATATTGCTTATTATTATCTTTAAATCTGACATACGATCATTGATAAGCTAACCACTCACTGTGAATCTGATGTGATACAAATGAAAGCAAATCACTTTATTAAAGACAGTCCTCAAACCAATTTAAAGACTAAAATCACACCTCTTATGAATCACAATGGTAAAACTAAACTGAAAATAAACTGCAGATTACAGAGAGTATTTTATATATTGAAAAGTAATATGTTTAAGGATCTCAGGAAAACAATGAGATGCAATCTTAGTTTTTAAAATCTCAAGCTTCTTAAATGAAAAAATTTTCAATGACATTGGTGTTCAAGGAACTGAAACACAATTGTTTATATTGTCTTTCTTCCCTACAGGAAAAAAAAAAATGAAATCTCACACTTCAAATAAAAATTTTATTATAATTTTAAGTGCTCAAAAAATATTTATTGAGCACTTGTTGTGGGCTGTCGAGTTGATTCCAACTCATAGTGACCTTATAGGACAGAGGAGAACTGCCCCATAGGGTTTCCTAGGCTGTAATCTTTACAGAAGCAGATGCCAGGTCTTTCTTCCCTCGGAGCCGCTAGTGGGTTCCGGCCAGGGCTGCAAATTGGTTCTTTCCAGTTCAACCCCCAGGTATACTGAATCAGAATCTACATTTTAACAAGACCTCTGGGTATACATTATAACCTGTTCGAAGCCTTGGTTCCAGCTGACCTTTCGGTTAGCAGTAGAACGTTTAACCACTGCACCACCAGGGCTCCTTACTGAATGCTTACTATGTGCAAAATAGAAGGCAAAAAACAAAGTGCTATAAATATTGTCTTCGGGCATCAGGTAAAACTCAGTGATTTCTTTCTCTTTTTAATTCTTGCTAAAAGGAAATGGTACTATAACACCTTTAGGGAGAAATCAGCATGGAACCTTAAACCTATCATTATATTCACCGTAAAGCCTGATCCTCCTCTGATATCCATTTCCTTATTACTGGTGGTAATAATTTTCCACATCTCCAAAGCTAGAACTTTGCTGTTAGCCTCATCGTCTCCTCCTCCCTCACTTCATACATCTAATCAGCCACCAAATGTTATCAATTCATCCACAACTCATTTCCTCCAATTCCTCTGCCCTTGCTACCCCCTCATCTCTGCCCTATACCTGTGGTCCCCCACAGGAGGTTCACAATACAATCCGCTGACATGCAGTAAGAAAATATCAGAACATCTATACATATTTACTTTTTATCTTTAAGAATAAAGAAGTAAGCTTTACTAATACATGTTTAGTTTGTGAACTGAACTACTACACTTATATAAATTAGAAATATATGAACTTTTATTAGGAGTACACATTCAAAACTGCCGACAAGAGTGTGTAATAAATAAAGCTTGGAGATCACAGGCCTAGACTATTAAAATAGCATCTTATCTTGTCCTGCTGCTGCCTCCCTCTACAGGTCCACAGTGCCACCTGAGTATGGTCCTTAAAAATAAAACTGGTCATGCCCTTTAACTGACAAAAGATCTTTGCTTGGCTCTTCACTTCTCTGAGCAAGGCCGACAAGGTCCCTTATGAAATACTAGCCTTTTACCTCTCCACCCTCATCGGCTTCTACTCCCTGCCATTCACCCATATGCTCCAGCCACACACTTTCTTACTGTTCTCCACACATGTGGCCCTTTCACAGCTGAATGCATGTATATAGGCTATTCCTCCTGCAAAAGCGGCAAGATGCAGCATGAAGTTTCTACAGAAGCTCTCTTTTGGCATCTGGACTACACAGAATTAAAGAAAGTTACTTAATTTCTCTAAGCCTCAGTTTCCCCATCCTTCAAATCATGACAGTTATCACCCGCCCATAAAACTGTGGCACAATTACAAGAAATAACAAAGGTAAAATCACTCTAGGATTAGAACTGCTGACCTTTTGTTTAGCAACCATAGCTCTTAACCACTGTGCCATCAGGGCTCCATCCTGTGAGGCAGGTGCCGTTATTATCCCCAATATACAGGGGAGGAAACTGAGATATAGAGAAGTTGAGTAACTTGTCCAAGTACACATAATTAGTAAGTAGCCGGAACGGGGATGCAAACCCTTATGCTACCATTATGCTCAGTAAATTTTGATCTCAACTTTAGTGTCCTCATTAGAGATATGAGGAGGTGACCAGATGATCAAGTTCCTTCCACTCTAACATTCATGCTTCTAATTAAAGGCTAACAGCTTCACTGGGCCTGCCTTGTTTATCTCTCAAGGAGGCAGAGTGTAAACAGCGTCTCCTACGCATAGATATACTTAGAGGAATACAAAAGACAATGGGAAGAAAAAGTCCAACATGTTCCCTGTTTCTCCAGCCTGGTTAATCCCTATTAGTTTCTCTCCAGCCACGATCAGAGTTTGCCTCTGTTACCAGTGTGACCAACTGGGAGAAGGGGAAGGTGAGATAATTTTTAGCAAAGTCATTTCCTTTCTCCTAATTTCATTAGGAAATCTGAACTTCACAATTTCTTTACCACAAAAAGCCTATCACTAAATTAGCATAATCTCAGTCTGGTTATTCTTTTTCTGGGGAGGGGCGGGTAGGTGGGAGGAAGAGTATGATTCTTTCCCGGACATTCAAAAGCCTAACACATGTAATTTAACAACCTAAAGAAAAGAGACATTGCTTTCAACATATCTGTAAAAATATAGCCTTTTAGGATACACCATGAAGGAAGGTCATTAAAAAAATACTAAGAAAATCTCCATTAAGCACTACTACGTGTTAGGTACTACTCTGGGAGCTGAAGTTATGAGCTAAAGTTATCTGTTCTTGCTGGAGCTTACATTCTGGTAAATAAGTAACAGGAGATTAAATGAAATATTTATGTAGGCATATTAACATTCTAGATTGCTTATATTCTAGACTCTGGGTTATAACATCTAGAACTGAATTGCATACTTATTAACTGTTTTGAAATATGAATAATAACTCATCCACAGACAGCTGTCATGTATCTGCCACTGGTACAATTGTGAACGTTTTCTGAAAGGGGGGAATCACTGGGTGTTTATTATGTGCTGGCAGACATTGGGAATGTATATAACTTTAGATATTATCTTGGAAAAGCAAAATAGGGAAGATGACTTTAGGGACAATTCTAGACAGAATCAGTTTTAACCTATGAAATAACTCCTTTGGTGGAACAATATCTCTACACTCTTGCAACTGTACCACCAAAAGGTTATTCTAGGATAATAAGCATCTTCTGATAGAGAAATAGATTCAGGCCCTACAGCAGTGATTTTCAAGGTACAGTGGCTAAAAAAAGCATATCCATCAAACCATAAAAAAAGAAGTACCACAAAATCTTGGCTGTTTAGGTTACCTAGTAGATAGAGGGCTAAAGCACAGTAAAGGGCAAAAGTTAAAAAAAAAAAGAAAGTCCCAGAGAAACAATGCAAATTAGACTAGAATGAATGTCGAAAGGAATAGCAAGATGCCAAAAACAGTCTATTCTAAAAGTCTGCCTAGGGTCAGCCCTAGACTCTGAAAAGATAAGATAAAACTTTTCTTTTTTTCTCCTGGGCCTAAGGGCTGCTCAGTCTTAACAACCAAAGTTTACAATATTAATATTTATGAGTTACAGTGCAGTATGAGTTAAATAGGCTTATATACATTGGACTTGGGAAACTCCATATACATAGCATATATTGTTCCTATGGGAAAATACAGCGTAAGTTCCAAGTAACCAATTTATGGACTCTTGGAATACAACTCTTGGTAGCTGGCCTGAGTAAAATGGTTCAGTTTACTTCATGATTACAATAACCAATGTTTCCACAATACCTTGCAAAACTGCAGAATTTTATAACAACTGCTTAAGTGACCTGTGCCAAAGATCAGTGATAAGTGGGTAGACCGAAGTCTAGATTTTGTGGTTTGCCTAGCACCAGTTTGGCTACCATTAAGAAAACGATGGCAAAGCTGCTAAAAGAGCAAATATTTTGACACTGCCATCTCTAGTTGTAAGTGAATATTTTTCTTCCTTGTATTTCGGGCATGATAACATGGAAGAATTTAGGCTAACCCTTAGGGTGTATTTTGAGGATGTCAAGATGAGAGCAGTTGTTCTGGACCCCTGAATTCTCCACACAGACTGTAATATGGGAACTATGGCTGTTATTAGGTTAGTTAACCTGGCAACATTACACATTTACACCAGGCTGCCTTCTGTCTTTAGGTCACTGGCGGGGGAAAAAAATCCCAGAAAACAGTCTCTTAATAGCCAGCCAGATCTTTCTCAATTGAATGTTTTTGTTCTGGCATTACAATCTATATAGCCAAAGAAAAAACCCAACATGCTAATCAACTAAAATTATCTTACAGGTCTCATAATTCATGGAGAAGAAGATATGTAAGCAATAGGTAGAAATAATGTTAGCGAAACCAGGAAAAAGTTAAGTATATAATAGATGAGTACTAGAAAAATAATCAGCTCACCAGAATATCCCTTATGAGAGCATATATGCTTGGCCCTTCCCCTCCTGTGCATGCTTATCCAGGCTTGTAAAGATGTTTGAACTAGCTACTCTACCACAGAACAAATTTCTCTATAGCACCTGCAGAATATGTAAGTACTCCAAATCTCTCCTAGTTGACTCTAAAATTACAGTATTCATTCTGTTCACAGTTGATGTAAACCTGTTAGAAATCTATAGATTACACTTTTTTTCCTTACTGAGATTGTTTTACAGTTTAAATGACATAACGTATATAAATTTCAGAAAATGTAAAACTGACAAGTCCTACCTCTGTACCTTTCGTATTCAAATATAACTGCATAACAGTATATTATTTGTTTACATACCAGTATTCCTTTTTAGACTATAAAGTCCTTAAAGGCAGATATCATGTCTTATCTATTTCTCCACTCTCTAGCATAGCACCTGACATACAGCAGATGCTCAAGTGTTTCCTGAATAAACCAGGAGTATAAACTCAGTTGAAATACATAAATATCCATTCCTGATCCTAAAATACAAACGTGTGTGTGTGTGTATATCGATGTATTTTAATTTTCTTTTCACAAAGATGGCAGTTGCTTTTGTTTGTTTGAGAACAAGAAACTTCACAATGTAATAGAAAGCCACACGTATCTCCATGGAACAGTAACATCAACTTAATCTTAGGAACCTTTTCGTGCCTGGTGGTACATATAGCGACCATGAACTTTCTCAGCCTCTGGGGGTTTATTGGCAAGCTGCTATGCTACTGATAGTGTATGTTGCTGCAAGGCAGGAGCCTTTATGACTGTTAGAAACCAAAGAATCCTGAGTGTACCGCAAATTACTGTTTTAAGAGGGTATTGTATGAGGTGTCTGCATTTTTGGTAGGAAAAATAGAAATTCTGAAAATTTTGTTACACATATGTACCAACAGACTCTAAAGGGTACTCTGGTGCACGATTAGTGTACTTCATATGTACCACTGAACACTTAGGGTAGGCTTGTGGCAGGGGTCAAGGAAAAAAAAAATCCATACTACCTACCAAAAATTCAAACACACTCAATGATTTAGCATGCTTCCATTAATGAAAACACATAGCAACAAAAAATTCAAAGCAGAAAATAACTGGGTCACCAAAGGGTTAATCACAAAGTAATGTCTCTAAGCTAACTACGTACAGCACATATATTCAGAAACTGGTGTCATGAAGCTTTAATTCCCAAACTGAGCTAAATGGCAGTCTTGTCAAACACAGAATAACGTCTTAAATGATTCTGAGGCCTCGCTCCATAATTTCTAAAGAATTAAAAAAAAATCACTATTAGCAACACTTCCCACCATTAGGTGTTTATTATGCACTAAGGAGTTGTGCTAAGTACTTAACCCCAATAATGAAATGAGTGGTAGGTGTTATCACACTATTTTACTGAAAAATATTTTTTTAACTATAAGAAAAAAAGCTGTTGGTCTTAGATATAATATCGCCCAATGTTCTCCTTTAACATATTTATAATAAACAAAAATCCCAAGAGGAAGAAAAGACATCTGTGTTAGGCAAGCCGCCATCTGGTTAAGAAGAAGAAAAGGGCATAGGGGAAAATGTACACACCAAGGCGAAGTCTTAGGGAAAGGTCAAACCTGCCTAAGGAATGGTCAGAATTCAGGTTATTAGATAATTGGCAGAAATTAGGCCAAAGAGGGAGGTTTTGGCTAAGTCGTGAAGGAAAAGTAAATAGTTTATATTTTTTCCTGAAGTCTTTGGGGAGTCAACAGTGATAATGATGATGATGATTATAGCAGCTGCTACCATTTATTGAATCCACGAGAATTAATGCAATCTTTATACCAAAAACTTGACGGATTCAAGACAACTCCTGTGTGGTCCCCAAAGCTGTTGCTGCTCTTCTGTGTTATAATGTCTCCTACAAAGAACCTTAGCAGAATAGTGACATGAATACACCTTCTCATAATAAAACAGATAATAAATCTTTCAGAAAAGGAGATATTAAAGAATATATATTATTTTAAACTTACGACCTAAGTGAGGACCTCCACCAAGCTGCAGAAACTACATATTTATCTACCTCATACATATATTCACTTGTAGACCCTAAAGGTATCTCACAACCAGTCAACCAAAATGGAACTCATTTATCATCTTCCTAATACATCTCCCTTTATGGTCCAGCATCTCTCAATTATTCTCAGTATTAAGCTTAAAAGAAGAAACCAAAAATCCAGAATCAATGGCCTAGCCTCATTACAACTGTTATTTTTCACTTTTCATTTGAATCAAACTGCAAGTGCTAATATGTAACAAAACTGGCCAACTTGAACTGTACTTATTCTTTCTACTAGTATAATAAAGAATAGGAGTTTTGAAATCAAAAATAAGGACCTGTTTTGCCACTTTCTGTTTAAAACAAACTGTTACTATTACTTAACATTTCTACTTACCTTCTAAACAAACAAGCAAGACACTCCTACCAGAAAGTGTTTTCTTATTTGTTTTATTGTGAAACATTCATAGTAAAATCACTATGGATGTGAGGAAGTGATTAAAAGTGTTTGCTTTGGTAGCGTGCCTCAGCGAAATGAAAGTTTTCTAGTTTGACTTTCTAAGAAATGGGACTTCCTACTTGAGGCAAAGAGATGCCTAAGGCACTGCCTTTAATATATCCCTAATGGAGGAAGGAGGTCCATAGGCCTTCAATAATGAAAGGGTGAAAAAAAGACGAAGGAACTGTTGAGATCTGCCCACAGAAATAAAAGCAGAGGACAAAGTCCAAAGTAGCTTCCATTTTCTATTTAAGAGAGCCAGGCATAATGATTGCTGAAAGAAGTCAGACACAAAAGAATACAAACCATACGATTCCATTTATACGAAATTCAAGAACAGGGAAAAACTAAATTATAGTGATGGACATCAGAATAGTGGCTACTTCCAGGTGGAGGGGGGAAGGGTACTGTTTGGGAAGCAGCCCCAGAGAGCTGTCTGGGATGTTAAAAATATTCTATATCTTGATCTAGGCAATGGTTACATGAGTGCATGTATATGTAAAAATTTACTGAGCTGGGCACTTAAGATCTGGGAATTCTACATACAATAATACTTGAATAAAACAAATGAAAGAGGGAAGCCAAACCAGGACAAGGACCTTAAAAATCCACTAAGGTTTTATAAACTTTAACTTTTCTATGTTTTTCAATTTTTGTTGCCTACTATCTATCAGTCTATGGTGAGAGGCAGTAAATGTGTTTAAAAAAAAAAAAAAAAAAAAAAGTTCATGTTTCTTTGAAAGTAGCCAGGAAGGCGGAAGCTAGAAGGAGTCTAGATAGTCTGTTGTTACCTGCTGCAGCTAAGGCTGAGGGGATCAGAAACCAAAAGAACAGAGTGGATGGTGTTACTCAAGCCTGACACAAAGACAGGAAAACACAGAGAACACGGTCTGGGCCTGACAGGCAACAAGAAACCCCAGAGGTTCTCCCCTCCTATTGGTATTAGTTAATAATTCGCAACAAACCATAATATAATTCCTGATGTCTTGCGAGACTTATTCAACTTGATCTACTTGGTTAAAAATACACTCAATCTTCTAAAAGAAGTTTTAGAAATTATTTCCTCCAAAATCAATCTAATTACAAAATCTAACTTTAGGTATGAGAAATATAGTCTACCACAACCATCATTAGCTCGGATCAAGGAAAATACCTGTATGTTACATGATAGGAAGTTGTACACACTTCATTTTATAGCTTTATTAACTGTTAGAACTATGCGCTGTGTTTCTCTGACACATTTATGGAAGATGTTTGTGAGAGTCACAAAGAGGGTACATGAAACCAATGAATAAACACACCTAGAGTAACCAATCTTTTACAATCCCACCATTCAACAAAGAAAAAAAAAAATGATGTAATGGTCTAAAACAAAAAAAGTATAACAAGCAAGACCCTACAACAAACCCTCTAAATAAGTGGATGATTTCATTCTCACCTTTATCACGATCATAGAGTAAATCTTCTGTTGAGCAAGGGCTGCCATCCTGGGATTCCGGGGGACAAAATGGGGAGACACAGGGTGAATGACTGCTGCAGCTACTGCTGCGCTCCTGGACGGAGGGAGTCTGAGTGTCAATGCTGCGAGTACTACTGCTCCGATAGTGAGCAGGGAGTGGAGCTCTTCGACCATCCGGAATGTCCAAAGGCTGCAAGAGGAACACCATTCAACAAGCAAATGACGGTGCATACATTCCATTCACATAAAAAGCACATGTCATTTCCTCTGATTTCATAATCCACCATTATCCACACCATAACTGATTCTTCAGAGAAGAGATAAAGATACCTTTATTGAATTAAACATGTCTTTCAAATCCCAAAAGGTAGTTAAGATTTCAAAATACTGAGGTTAAACTGTCTGCCTTAAAAATTCCACTTCCCATAATTCTCATTGAGGACAGTGGCTTCTTTTGTTTAACCCTGTATCCCTAATGCCTAGCACTGTGCCTGGCACACAGCAGCCACTCAATAAACACCTGCTGAATTAATTAACCAAAGCTGCTCAAGAAATCACTCTGACCTGCTAGAAGAAAAGTAAAATTTCACATTCACAGGTAGAGATGTTTCTGTTTGTTCATCTTTTCCTATTTTAATTTTTTAGAGCTAAGAACCATATTTTCTATTTCCTTTGCAAACTACATAAAATTTCTAATAAAGAAGTTTATTGTATTAGTACTAAAAGGAGGATATTAACATAACTCAGAACAATTCTACTAATGTGGTATCCAACTTAGCAGGACTACTCAATTTTGCTTAGTTCTAATGCACTGTTCTGAGTGGCAAAAATAAGAAAAGGAAACTAAAATTGTAAAACCATGTATCTTGAACTTACAGGGACCTCAGAGAACACTAGTTCAGTGTCTTCACATTACATAAGGAACCTACAGTTAAGAGCTCCTAGTGACATGGCTAATTGAGCAGGAGCTCTGCTGCAGTGGCTTCTCTTCTCATGTACTATCCTGCATTTTCCTCATTTGTGTACTAACAAAGTGAGGTCAGCAAATAAAATTCTATGTATTAAATTCTTTCTTAAATAATTTAAAATAATTTTGTTATTATACTAACAAGATTGCAATGCTAGAGAAAAGAACTGAGATTTTCAGTTTATGTACAACTTATTTTCACTATTAAGTGTACTTTTGCTCTTACTCTGAGCTTTGTCATCCAAAGTTCTCAGAAACATTGCCAAAAGGAAAATGTAGGAAGAAAAAATTAGACAAGATTCAAAATGTATCAATTTTTCCATAAGGAACAAACAAGGTTGAAACCTTTGTAACTACTGAGTCAAAATTTTATTTATCTATGCAATGCTACTAAACCAAAATAATATCAACGTTACAACCTGACAATTACTACTCAATTGTAAAGAAAATATTCACTTATTTCAATATCAATTCATTTTGTAAGCAAATTTTAAAAAGTAAAACTTTCCAATTTAGGAAAGAAACAAAAGAAAATCTACTTGAGCAAACTCTGAAAATATTACTTTTATAAAAGCGTCAATATTGTAAATTAGTAAAAAAATCAATCTGCAGCTAAAAAAAGAGTTTAAGAATCTGAGTAGTGTTTTATTCGTGTCCTATTTGATAAACACAATCTTAACATATTCCCAATTTCTTAAGCTATAACTTGATAATCTGTACCAATTCCCTTCACCAACTTTTGTTTTACTGGGGAGTAGAAGAATTAGAAGAACAAAACATGTTTTAGAAATCTATATATTTACACAAAATAGAAATGGGAAATATAAAGGCTTATATTAGAAAGAAGTTATCTACTATTACCAATATTGATATACTTAACAGGATAATTTTCTTTAACTATGGGAAGACTCACTAATGAGATGATTATTTTGATTTATTAAAACTTTTAAAAGTTCCTCATCATAAATCTAAATGTTAATATTTTAGTTATAAATTTATCGGTCATTCTAAAATAATTCTGAAATTAGAACATGCCTTATTTAAAAGTAAAACAGTAAGCAATTTTTATATTTTAGTATAGTTTTGCTTTGAAATTCTTCAGTAGTCAGCAAATACGTGAATTATTAGCTCATCCTCCAGAAATCTGGCCAATTTCACTTCCTTACATTATTTCCTTAAACTTTACTTCATCTATAAAGGGAACAACTTAAGGGTAAACAGCTAAGAGAAAGTGTAATTTACAAAAGGTACCTTTATAACATAATAGATATAAAAATTTAACAGGGAGAGTAAAATGGCACAACCTTTGGGAGGATAATTTTGGCCACATACATTGAAATTTAAAATGTAGAAATGCTTTGACTCACCAATCTCACTGCTAGAAATTTATCTGCAAGAGTACACAGTATTTTCTAAAGTACTGCTTATGATGATAAAAAACTACAAGCTGAATGTCCATCAATAGGGGACTTGTAAAATGAATTATGGTACATTCATTCATACAACGATTTAATCTATACTAGTACACACACCAAGTACCTGAAAGTATATACAAGAAATTATGAATAATGCCTAGATCTGCTGAGTAATAATAAGTACTAGAAGGGAAGTTATGTTTTTATTTTATAAATACAAAATTAATTTTGAAACTAAAAACCAGTTTTAAAAGCTATGCATTATCTGAAGGAGCCAAAAGACATTTGACATAAATTAAATCATATTTTAACTAAAGAAGCATGAAATGATTAAGCCAAAGCCTATTATTTGTGGTTTCTTTTGATGAGTATACCTTTAAAAATGTGGTCAAATATAAGTTACACGCAGTGGTATCCAGATTTCTTTTCTGGAACGTTAGTAATTTAAAAAGTACTTTTAATTAATTTAAAATGGATCAAAGATCTAAATGTAAGAGATAAAACTATAAAACTTTTAGAAGAAAACATAGGAATAAATCTTTCTGACCATGTACTAGGCAATCCCATCTTTATAATGACACCAAAAGTACAAACAGCAAAATGAAAAATGAATAAACTGGATTTTATCAAAATTAACAATGTTGTACTTGAAAGGACACCATAAAGAAAGTTAAAAAACAACTCACAGAATGCAAGGTATTTTCAAATCATATATAAGTGATTTGTATCTAGAAAATACAAATAATTTCTCATAAAACTATATACAAATGACCAATGTTGTTGTTGTTAGGTGCCTTCAAGTTGGTTCTGATTCATAGCGACCCTATGTACAACAGAACAAAACACTGCTTGGTAATGCACCATCATCACAATCACTGCTGTGTTTGAGCCCATTGTTGCAGCCACTGTTGAGGGCCTTCCTCTTTTTTTCACCGATCCTCTACTTTACCAAGCATGATGCCCTTCTCAAGGGACTGGTCCCTCCTGATAACATGTCTGAAGTTCATGAGACAAAGTCTTGCCATTCCTCACTTCTAAGGAGCATTCTGGCTGCACTTCTTTAAAGACAGATTTGTTCCTTCTTCTGGCAGTATATTCAATATTCTCCACCAACATCATAATTCAAACACATCAATTCTTCTTCGGTGTTCTTTATTCAATGTCCAGCTTTCACATACATGAGGTAATTGAAAATACCATGGCTTGGGTCAGGAGCATCTTAGTCCTCAAAGTGACATCGTTGCTTTTTAACACTTTAAAGAGGTCTTCTGCAGCAGATCTGCCCAATGCAACATTTCCTTTGATTGCTTAACTACTGCTTCCATGGGCGTTGACTGTGGATACAAGTAAAAGGAAATCCTTGCCACCTTCAATATCTTCTTGATTTATCATAATGTTGACTACTGGTCCAGATATGAGGATCTTTGTTTTCTTTATGTTAAAAGGTATAATCCATACTGAGGGCTGTAGTCTTTGATCTTCATCAGTAAGTGCTTCAAGTCCTCTTCACTTTCAGCAAACAAAGTCGTGTCATCTGCATATCGCAGGTTGTTAATGTGTCTTCCTCCAATACAGACTGATGCCATGTGCTTCTTCATATAACAGCTTCTCGGATTATTTGCTCAGTATACAGACTGAATAAGTATGGTAAAAAGATACAACCTGATGCACACCTTCCCTGATTTTAAACCACGCAGTATCCTCTTGTTCTGTTCAAATGACTGCCTCTTGGTCTATGTAAGTGCTCCACATGAGCACAATTGTTTTGGAATTCCCACTCTGCCCAATGTTATCCATAATTTGTTATGATCCACACAGCTGAATGTCTTTGCATAATCAATAAAACACAGGTAAACATCTTTCTGGTATTCTCAGCTTTCAGCCAAGATCCATCTGACATCAGCAACAATATCCCATGTTCCAAGTCCTGTTCTAAAATCTGGCTTGAATTTCTGGCAGTTCCCTGTCAATGTATACTACTGCAACCATTTTTCAATTATCTTCAATATAATTTTACTTGTGTGTGATATTAATGACATTGTTCAATAATTTTCACATTCCATTAGATCACCTTTCTTTGGAATGGGCACGAATATGGATCTCTTCCAGTCAGTTGGCCGGGTAGCTATCTTCCAAATTTCTTGGCACAGATGAGTGAGGGCTTCCAGCATTGCAACCATTTGTTCATGAACAAGTTTTAGAGTCTCTTCTGACATCTATTTTGGCTTTTTTTTTCCTTTTCTGTATTTTCAATGACCTTTTGCTTTCTTCATGTATGATGTCCTTGATGTCATCCCACAACTTGTCTGGTCTTCAGTTATTAGTGTTCAATGTGTCAAATCTATTCTTGAGATGGTCTCTAAATTCAGGTGGGACATATTCAAGATCATACTTTGGCTCTCGTGGTCTTATTTTAATTTTCTTCAGCTTCATCTTGAACTTGGATCTATTACCTGGCCAGCCTCTGGCCTTGTTCTGACTTAACATTATTGAGCTTCTCCATCGTCTCTTTCCACAGATGTAGTCAATTTGATTCCTGTGTGTTCCATTCAGTGAGGTCCACATGTATAGTCACTGCTTATGTTGTTTAAAAAGGTATTTGCAGTGAATAAATTGTTGGTCTTGCAAAATCGTATCATGCAATTACTGCGTCATTTCTATCATAAAGGCCATATTTTCCTACTGATCCTTCTTTGTTTCCAACTGCCGCATTCCAATCACCAGTAATTACCAATGCAACCTGACTGCACATCTGATCAACTTCAGACTGTAGAAGTTGGTAAAAATCTTAAATTTCTTCATCTTTGGCATTAGTGGTCAGTACATAAATTTAAATAATAGTCATATCAATTGGTCTTCTATCACTTACAGCACTGTATTTCAAGACAGATCTTGAAATGTTATTTTTGAGGATGAATGCAACGTCATTCCTCTTCAATTTGTCATTCCTGGCTTAGCAGACCATATGATTGCTTCAAAATGGCCAATACCAGTCCATTTCAGCTCACTAATGCCTAGGATATTGATCTTCAAGCATTCCATTTCATTTTTGACAACTTCCAATTTTCCTTGATCCATACTTTTGTACATTCCACATTCCAATTATTAATGGATGTTTGCAGCTCTTTCTTCTCATTTTGAGTTGTGCCACATCAGCAAATGAAGGCTCCATGTGCCTGACTCCATCCAGGTCATTAAGATAGACTCTACTTTGAGGAGGCAGCTATTCCCCAGTCATATTTTGAGTGCCTTCCAACCTGAGGGGCTCATCTCCAGCACTATATCAGACAATATTCTGCTGCTATCCATAAAGTTTTCACTGGGCAATTTTTTCAGAAGTAGATCACCAGGGCCTTCTTCCCAGTCTGTCTTAGACAGGGAAGCTCTTCTGAAACCTGTCCACCATGGGTGACCCTGCTGGTATCTGAAATACCAGTGGCATAGCTGCCAGCATCACAGCAACACACACGCCACCACGGTATGACAAACTGACAGACGATGGCCAATAAGCACATGAAAAGATGCTCAACATCATTAGTCATCTGGGGAATGCAAATCAATAACATGATGAGATACCACTTCACACTCACTAAGATGGCTATAATCAAAAAGTCACATAATTACAAGTGTTGGAGAAGATGCAGAGAAAGTGAAACCCTCATACACTGGTGGTGAGAATGTTAGATCGTGAAGCCACTTTGGAAGACAGTCTGGCAATTCCTCAAATGATCAGACATAGTTACCAGAAGACCAAGTAATTCTACTCCTAGATATATATCCAAGAGAAATGAAAATATATGTTCATACAAAAGCCTGTACATAAATGTTCCTAGCAGCATTATTCATAATAGCTAAAAAGTGGAAACAACTCAAATTCCATCAGTTGATGAATGGATAAATGAAATGTGGCATAAGCAACTGAGGATTATTTGGCAACAGAAAGGAATGAAATACTGATATATAGTACAATATGGATGAACCTTAAAAACATTATCCTAAGTGAAAGAAGCCAGTCACAAAGGCTGCATGTTGTTTATGATTCCATTTACATGAAATGTCCAAAACTGGCAAATCTACAGATTCAGAAAATAGACGTGGTTGCCTAGGACTGAGGGGTTGGAGGGAAACAGGTATGACTACTAAAGGGTATGTATGAGTTTTATCTTTGGAATGATGGAAATGTTCTAAAATTGACTGTGGTGATGGTTGCACAATTCTATGAATATACTAAAACTCACTGAATTGTATGCTTTAAATAGGTGGATTGTACAGTATTTGAATTATATCTCAACCAGGAAAAAAAAAAGAAAATCACATCGCCGACAAGTGGATTCTAATGCATAGTGACCCTACAAGACAGGGTAGAACTGCCCCCACAGGATTTCCAAGACTGTGATCTTTACGGAAACAGACTGCCATATCTTTCTCCCGTGGAGCAGCTGGTGGATTCAAGGATTCAAACTGCTGACCTTTTTTGGTTAGCAGCCGAGCACTTAAGCACTGCATCACCAGGGCTCCTTCTATCTCAATATATCTATTACCAACAAAAGTACATTTGCGATAGTTCACAATATTAAAGAAAAAAAGTTTTCAAAAGTTCCTTGCAACCTTACCTTAGACACTTCCTCCTTCCCGTTATTTTCTTTAATGAATACCTTTTCTAATTCAGGACTTATTCCTTCTACATTGCAGGGCACACGTGAAACAGATGATTTTGGCACTGATATATTTGACAGTGGCATAGGGACTGATCTTGATCCAGTAGCCTAGAAGACAGAAGATAAGATGGTGTGAAATTATTTATGGTCAAAGAAATCAAGAACTAAAGAGTAGGGTAAATCTTCAAATCTAAACTTAATAAACAGTTATTTTTGACATTTCAAATACAATATAAATTCAGATACACATATATAAAGTTAGGTTTTAAAGTAAAGATGTAAGGTAAAAATTCCAAACCAATAAAGCCCAAATCTGTTGCCGTCGAGTCGATTTCGACAATGTATGATTGTATCTTATACTGAATGACTGAAGTTGCCTTGATTCATAATGAGGTGGACTGCTAATCACTGGTTAACCCATTAATAATATTTCCCATACCAAGTGCTATGCTTCTGTTATACATGAATTACAGCGTGTTCATGTCCTTTGTCTCTTACTGATCCTTAAGAGTTTTCGTATTATAGCTTTAACTCTGTCATACATTTACTGTTTCTTTTAATATAAAGTATTTTTCTTTTAGTACTTTTATGGTTTTATGTTTCATATTTAAATACTTATAATGATTTTTTCTGTGTATTATATGATGAAGAAAACTTGCTATACTTTCCCATATAGCAATCCAACTACCCTACTTCTTTATTATGAATTCTATCACTGATTTCCTTGAGCTGTTATCTGATAATGTCTGTAACAAGAGCTATACTTTAACTGCCCCTAATTTTACAGTACATCTTAGTATCCTGTCCCATAGGGAAAGTTTTTCAAATTTTCTTTTCTATCAGTTGACATTACTTTTTCCATGTGCTCTTTGGAAACAACTGTTCAAATAAAAACAATTGCTTGTGAATTTCCACTGGAACTCATTTTGTACATTAATTTGGGATAAAGTGGTATTTCAAAAATATTGTTTTCCCATTGATGAATGTGTTAAGGCTTTATATTTATGTCTCTACTTTCTATTTCATATCCTCAATAAAGTCTTAAAGTTTGCATATTTAAGTTTAAATCCAGGCATTTTTTTTAAATTATACTTTCTAACTTGTTATTGTTAGTGTAAAACTACTGATTTTTGTATGTTTATATTTTACTGAATCATCTCATTAACTTATCAGTCTGCCCCTCCCCCTTTTTATTATGGAAAAACAAACATAAATATACTTAGAATAGCATAATGAACCCTAATGGGCACATCATCCAGCTTCAACAATGATCAACATTTGCCAATCTTGTTTCATCTTTTTTTTGTTGATGTTGCTGGAGTATTCTAGACTTCACGTTTTATCTACAAATATTTCAGTATGCACAGACGACTGCTGCCATTGAGTTGACTCTGACTTATGGTGACCTCATGTATAACAGAAGGAAATGTTGCCTGGTTCTGCATCATCCTCATGATTGCCAGCATGTTCAAGTCCATCGTCCATTGTTGTGGCTACTGTGCCAATCCATCTCACTCAGGGTCTTGCTCTCATTGGACTTCTACTTCTCTGAAAAGACGATGTCCTCCAGCCATTGATCCCTCCTAATGGTGTGTCTGAAGTCAAGTGAGTCAAACAATGTTCACTGTGATCTATAAGGTTTCCAGTGTTTAATTTTCATAAGCAGATCACCAGACCTTTCTTTCTAGTCTGTTAGTCTGGGAGCTCCACCGAAACCTGGCCATGATGTGTGACCCCACTGGTATTTAAATACCAGTGGCATAGCTTCCAGAATCACAGCATCGTGCAAGCCACTACAGTATGACAAACTGACAGACAGGTGGTATTAAGTATATACAGCTAACACAAAATTATTTTTAAGCATAATCACAATATCAGAAAATTTAATCTAAATTGAGAACAAGTGCATGTCTTTTTTTTTTATGTCAAGTCAATGGATCTAGTATAAGTACACTGAACTCCTAGAGGAAAAGTGCTCACAATAGATAATATGCTAATTCAACAAGATTAAGATGAAAAAGAAAGGCATATGTGAATTTTCACTTGAAATGTCTGAGGTTTGCCAGTTGTCTGTTTCTCTAACAGCTTTACTGAGGTATAATTTGCATACAATAAAATCCTCTCTTTTTAAGGGAGGAGCTCATTGAGCTTTGTTAAATATGCAGAGTCATGTAATTATCGGTACAATCACATTTTAGAATGTTTTATTATCCAAAAAAATTTCCTAGGCCTCTTTCCAGTCAATCCCTTCCCCCAATACTTTATCATTATAATTTTACCATTTTTAGAATTTAATATAATGACTCATACAGTATGTTGTAGCCTTTTACTCCTTGGCTTCTTTCACTTAGTATGATGCTTTTGAGATTCAGCTATGTTGTATGTATCAGTAGTTTGTTCCCAATTAAGATTAAATTCTTGGGAATTGTGATAATGCTGAAAAATAATTATCTCTTAATTATACATACATACCACTACCCATCTGTCAGTTTGTCATACTGTGGTGGTCTGTGTGATGCTGTGATTCTGGAAGCTATGCCATTGGTATTTAAATACTAGCAGGATCATCCATGGTGAACAGGTAAATAGTATTCCATTGTATGGATATATCGTTATGGTTAGTCATTCACTAGTTGATGGATATTTAGTTGTTTCCATGAACATTCATGTACTAGTCTTTGTGTAGATATATGCTTTCATTTCTCTTGAAGAGATATCAAACGGTGGAATTTCTGGGTTGTATGGTAACTGCTGGAGACCCTAGGTGGCACAAAGGGTTAAAACGCTTAGCTGCTAACTGAAAGGTGGGCGGTTTGAATCCACCCAGAGGTGCCTTGGAAGAAAGGTCTGGTGATCTTCTTCTGAAAGATCACAGCCACTGAAAATCCTCCAGAGCACACTTTGACACACATAGGATCGCCATGAGTCAGAATCGACTCCATGGCAACAGGTTTGGGTTTTTTAGTTTTATGGTAAGGGTACGTTTAACTTTTTAAGAAAATGTCAAATTGTTTTCCAAAGTAGCTGTACCATTTTGTGTTCCCACCAGCAACATGTGACTATTCTAGTTGTTCTACATCCTCATCAACATTTGGTGGTATCGTCAGTATTTTTAATAGTTTAGTTCATTGTTTCTGATTTTCTAAATATACAACATCACATACAAACAGTGATACCAATTGTTTCCTTTTCTTACTGCCTCGTCTAGAACTTTTAAATTAGTAGCAAATATTATCAGCAATTACAGTCATCTGTGACTTATTCTTCATTTTAACAGTAACGCTTGCAATACATATTGCTAGGGTCTCACTACATGTGCTCTTAGTGACATTAGAAAATGTCCTATTTTTAGTTTAATAATAGTTTTTTTTTTTTAAACCACAAAGGGATATTAAGTTTTATCAAGTGTTGGTCAGCATTTAGAAAATCAAATGATTTTCTATTTTGACTTTCAGATGCAGCAAACCACATTAATACACCTCCTAACTAGATAATGAAAAAGGATGACAGAAGAAGAATTGATGCATGCAGACTGTGGTGCTGGAGAAGAATACCGAATATACTGTGGACTGCCGAAAGAACCAACAAATCAGTCTTAGAAGAAATACAACCAGAATAGTCCTTAGAACTGAGGAAGATGAAACTTTGACTTGCTTACTTTGAACATACCATCAGTAAAGATCAACTGCTAGAAAAGGACATCATGTTTGGAAGAGGACCAACAAAAAACAAGGGAAACTCTCAGTAAGATGAACTGTCACAACAACCAAAACAATGGAGTCAACATACCAACAAGAATGAAGATGGTGCAAGACTGAGTAATGTTTCATTTTGTTATACATAAAGTCATCATTAGTCAGAGCAGGCTCAATGGAAACCAACAAGAAGGTTGAACCATCCTTACATTTGTTTTGATACATTACTTGGGCTTCTTTTGCTACACTACTATATTTGTTAAGATTTACATCAACATTCATAAGTGAACTTGGTCTAGAGCAGCATTTCCCAAATTTTGTTTCACAAGATATGTTAATACATGTTTCTGGGGAAAAAATCTCTTATCCTCACATTTCTTCATATGTAAAATACAAAGTGTTACAGAGACAAGCTGATTAAGGAACTGTTAAAGAGGATTAAATGAGATAAGATCTATAGTTGCTCAGTAAATGAATAAGCTAGGATTTCAGCCCAGGTTAGTATCATCCTCGAGATCAACAGACTCTGTTATCTTTGTTACTAAATGAAAAGCTTAAGCATATCGTTTAAAACAAAACACAATACCTCTTACAACAATTTAAGAAACAGCAGTAGTTAGTAGAGCTAAGCATTTACATTATTAAATTATTTTTTAATCGTAAAATAATGTATTCGTTCTTTATGAGGAACTAAAAGCAATTATTCAAATCTGCACAAGAAGTTAGCCTACCTGAGTGTGACTGATTGCTACGTGGTTGCCATGGAGAGGTGACTGACGATCTTTCTCCTTACTGTGACGGCTGCTCTGTTTACTGCGCTGTAGTTGCTGCCTCAGTTTGGCAATCTGCTTGGCAGGGAGAAGGGAAAGCAAGAAGAGAACAAAAGTGAATACCAATTTTTAAGTATTTATTTCTTTAAGTTTTGGGTATTAATAAATGAATTATTTTTCTCAAAGGGTTTAAGAAAAGATATTTCACCACAATGATTTATTCTTCTGAGTTTTTATGATTAAGAGTACTGAAAATGAGAAATAAATATATTCTACAAATGCTTCACTTCTGTAATTTGAAAATGTTGTTGGTAAATATGTAGACTAATTTCTCCAAATTATTTCAGATTTTACCTCTGTAACATCAGAAATATCTTCCTTTTTAAAAACCTGTTTTAAGGTGAAAAACTAGTATTTCACATGCCTACTGACTGAAGTCAAACATGATCTCTTAATACAGGGGCCAAATTAGTTTCTAAGTTCTGGTCTAACATAAACAAAATAGATCTGTTTTATCAATTAGTAAACACTTTAAAATTCAAAATCCCACTGTGGTGAAAATCAAAGCAATTTAGTATTAGCACCTTATTAGCATCTAGTATCTTATCATATATTACTAATTAGTCACAAAACTCTTAAAAACAAATATAATTTGGAGTATAAACCTGTTGCCATTGAGTCGATTACAAGTATATTCTCTCCTAAATGGAAGGGTCACACTCCCAGGCTTAAGAGAAAAGTCATTACTACAATATGCCTTCCAATTCATATTCACCTATATATTTTAGGCGATGTGTAATATGCTTAAAGTGTACTAAACCAGGAGTAAAAAACTCCTGAGCATTTTAAAGAGAACCACTAGCAATTCTGGGGAAGTCATTTAATATTAGTATTATTTTCATTTGTAGAAAAGATGACGTTAATCAATTAACAACTGTTCCCAGAACACTTACGGTGGACCTAGTTTTATGTTATCTAATAGGCAAAGTATAGATACAAAGTCAGTAAAAAATATACTTATTTCCTCAGAGAGACAGAAAAATACAATGTATTATGATATTATCTAAATACTTACCTTGAATAACCATGGTAATAACAATAAACAATTACTATTAAAGCCAATAAAAGCTTGAGGGAAAAAATATATAAGGCTGTTAGGAAAACTTTTGTTTTTACCTCTGGCAATAGCAAAAAAGAAACATCATGGAAGGATATAAAACACTCAGGCAAAGAAATAATATATACTCTTCATACTATATTAAGACCTTTACATCCCTTTAGTCTTTTAAAGTTCTTTGTAGCTTACAGACCTCTCAACACAACGTCCTTGCAAAAGATGTACCAGTAAAATTACCTACATTATTATTTGAGTTCCCTGCTCTCTGTTGAAATGACATCATTTTCTTCTATAGAACATTAACTTACATGAGAAAAGGAATCAAAATTAGGTGGTCATTACATTATTCCTATGATAAAAAACAAATAGGATTTCAAATTGAACAAGCCATTTAATTAGGATACAGCTATAAAGTTAAGTGTTTTCTGAATATTATGATGTTTTAATGATGATTCAAAACCAAAAAGAACTTGCATAGAAGAGCCCACAATGCCTAGAGGTTAATCAAGGCAATTTGTATTTATTGATTTTTAAAATAATCTTTAAAAAACAAAACAAAAATAACCTTACAATTGTTCATTCCTACTCACTCTATTTTAAAGGCCTCTGAGACATCAAAATAGGCCAGAAAACTTTTTGTTCCAAGCTGGTCTTACAAACCCCCAAAATAAAAACATACATTATGCTACATACTTTACTTTGCTTAGGATACCAGCTTAAATAATGCAACCTTATAGTTTTCACAACACTGTTCACCTCTGGAATATAACATGTAATGCTCTTATTTTACAATTCAGTAGGGATTAAAGTATAAGGGAAACACATCCTCCTAAATATACAAATACTTGGAACATTACAAATTTAAATCAAGAAGTATGGGAAACGGAAGCAAGATTATTACCCTGTAAGTCCTCCTTTGCTTGAGGAAGAAGTCGTTCCTGTATTATTTACACCACATTAAGAAGAAAGGCATGCCTACAAAACAAAGTATCTGCAAGTACTCTTGCTTTCCACATCTTTTGCTTAGGATTTCCCTTTGCTGCCAAAGAGTCCATGGTTATCTGAAGTCATCTCTTCTCCCCAACCTCAGTTCAGGTGAGAGTAAACACAAAGCGTCTCTGGGAGGAAATGGCAAAAGGAAGTTGTAATCCTTCTCCACACACATCCCTCTCACCTCATCTACAACTCTGAACCTCTGCCCAAAACAGCCTCTCTAAGCCCACATTCCATCACATCATGCAGAAGCTTTTGGTCCTCACTTCAGTGAGCCTACCCACTCTAATTATGATGATGCAATATCCAACATAACCTTCCTTTAAAGAGTGATTCAGTGCTTAGTGGACAGTAAGCTTCTGTTAAGGGTGACAGTATAAATTTGGAACAGATGAGGGTATTGGTTGAACACCACAAACATAAAAAAATTAATGCCAGTGAACTGTGCATTTGAAGACTGCTGAAATGTCAAGTGTTTTGTTACATATACATTTACTACAATTAAAAAAAAAGGGGGGGGAAGGACATTAAGTGATACTAAATGTAGATTTTTCAACTAAACTATAGATAAAGTTTACTTTGTATTTCTAAATATTTATCAGCTATTCTGTGGCATTAAGAAAAAATCAAGAGGGAAGAAGAAAGACTTCTTTAAATATGAAAAGAGTCCCAACCACATTAGCTCCAAGGTTTAACAAAAATAGGGAGTAAGTGACCCTGGGTCACAAAGGAGGAAAAATAATTGTAGAGGGAATAATTAGCATAAATACGAAGAAAAGACTAAAACAGTTGTGGAATCAGATTAAGAAAAACATGGACTGGCTCCTCTTAAAATCTGAGAACTAGGAACACATTTTATTGTAATTCTTTGGAAACTTGGTAAAGCTGCCTTGTTTATTTGCTATTTTTGCACTGCTTGTTTCCCCTACTACTGACAGCATTTCAAAACAAAATAAAATTCTTAGCCTCAAAAGACTTACTGAGTTCTTGCCTCAGGGACTGAAGGGGAAATATTCAAGATCCTGAGGCTTCAGGAAGAAAAGGAAAAAGAGAGGAAGATGAAGAAGGAAAAGAAGGAGAGAAGAGAGCCACCTAAAACCAGGAAAAATATTACAGGTTATTACTAGCAAGAGATCTGGTTTCCTTAGTTAATCCTTCTTACCTACAGACACCTTTGCACCAAGATGCAAGTACAAGCATCAGTTATAGCTGGAAATTCCAATAATTCTTTATTTCTGATATAAGAACAAGATGGGAGATATGCTGTTGCCCAAGACAGAACCCTAAACAGTATTTCCTATAGAAAGACAGCTACACACAGTGCTTGGAGTCTATCTCACTGTTATAGGGAAACCAGATTCCACAAAATTAAGTTTCAGTGGAAAAATATATCCTGGCTTTCAGACATCTAACTTATAACCAAACTTTAGGACATAAACTAATTTTAAGGGCTTCTCCAATTTAACAGAAACATGTTTTTGAAAGGAAAGGGCACAATGTATAATTAAAGTATAGATAATTTGTATTCAGTAGTTAGAAATGTTGAACATTTAAAGATAACCTGCCTTGTGCTGCCATTTTTGGTTGAACAGTTTGAATACTAAGCAAGTATTAAGGCACTAGGGCTGAAGGGATAAATAAGGACTGAAATCCAGGCCAGACCAAGCTCCACCCAGCAAGCTGTAAGTCTTGGCACAACACCGAAGCCGCCTAAAAGACGTTTTCTTCACTCAAAGGCACTACCCCTTTTTAAAAATCTCATGTTTGTGAGGCAGGATCCACTCAAAGATTCCCTATAGGCTAGTATCCATCCAGAACCTGGTAGACACAAGCTAGAAAAAAAAATCACAGCTATGATTTTTTATCTTTTAAAAATAAAGCAATGAGAAACTATTCTGTAAACCTTCACCTAAAGTACAATAAAATAAATAAATAAAGTAGATCCCCTTGAGAACGGGAACCAGACAAGGATGCCTTTTGTCACCACTCTTATTCAACATTGTGCTGGAGGTCCTAGCCAGAGCAATTAGGCTAGAAAAAGAAATAAAGGGCATCCAGATTGGTAGGGAAGAAGTCGAAGTATCTCTATTTGCAGATGATATGATCTTATACACAGAAAACCCAAAAGAATCCACAAGAAAACTACTGGAACTAATAGAAGATTTCAGCAAAGTTTCAGGATACAAGATAAACACAGAAAAATCAGTTGGATTCCTTTACACCAACAAAGAGCACCTCGAAGAGGAAATCAGCAAATCAATACCATTTACAATAGCCCTCAAGAAGATAAAATACTTAGGAGTAAATCTGACCAGAGACGTAAAAGACCTATACAATGAAAACTACAAGACACTACTGCAAGAAACCAAAAGAGACCTGCATAAGTGGAAAAACATACCTTGCTCATGGATAGGTAGACTCAACACTGTGAAAATGTCAATTCTACCCAAAGCGATCTACAGATACAATGCAATCCTGATCCCAATTCCACCAGCATTTTTTAATGAGATGGAGAAACAAATCACCAACTTCATATGGAAAGGGAAGAGGCCCCAGATAAGTAACGCATTACTCAAGAAGAAGAACAAAGTGGGAGGCCTCACACTACCTGATTTTAGAACCTATTATACAGCCACGGTAGTCAAAACAGCCTGGTACTGGTACAACCACCGATATGTAGACCAATGGAACAGAATTGCAAATCCAGACATAAATTCATCCACCTATGAGCAGCTGATATTTGACAAAGGCCCAAAGTCCATTAACTGGGGAAAAGGCAGTCTCTTTAACAAATGGTGCTGGCATAATTGGATATCCATCTGCAAAAACCTGAAACAAGACCCATACCTCACACCATGCACAAAAATTAACTCAAAATGGATCCAAGACTTAAATATAAAATCAAAAACAATAAAGATCATGGAAGAAAAAATAGGGACAGCGCTAGGAGTCCTACTACATGGCATAAACACAATTTGAACCGTAAGTAACAATGCACAAGCACCAGAAGAGAGACTAGATAACTGGGAGCTTCTAAAAATCAAACACTTACGCTCATCAAAAGACTTCACCAAAAGAGTCAAAAGACAACCTACAGACTGGGAAAAATTTTTTGGCTACAACAAATCCAATCAGCGTCTAATCTCTAAAATCTACAAGATACTGCAAAACCTCAACAACAAAAAGAAAAAATCACTCAATTAAAAAATGGGCAAAGGATATGAACAGGCACTTCGCCAAAGAAAATATTCAGGCAGCTAACAGATACATGAAGAAATGCTCATGATCATTAGCCACTAGAGAAATGCAAATCAAAACTACAATGAGATATCATCTCACCCCACCAAGGCTAGCATTAATCCAAAAAACACAAAATGCTGGAGAGGTTGTGTAGTGACTGGAACACTTATACACTGTTGATGGGAATGTAAAATGGTACAACCACTTTCTAAATTGATTTGACACTTCCTTAAAAAGCTAGAAATAGAAGTACCATACGATCCAGCTATCCTCTCCTTGGAATATATCCTAGAGAAGTAAGAGCCATCACATGAATAGATATATGCACACCCATGTTCACTGTAGCACTGTTCACGATAACAAAAAGATGGAAACAACCTAGGTGCTCATCAACAGACGAATGAACAAACAAATTATGGTATATCCACACAATGGAATATTATGCAACAATAAAGAACAATGATGAAGCTGTGAAACATCTTATAACATAGAGAAATGTGGAGGGCATTAAGCTGAGTGAATTTAGTCAGTCACAGAAAGACAAATATTATATAAGACCACTATTATAAGAACTCAAGAAAAGGTTGAAACACAGAAGACAATATTTTTTGATGGTTATGAGGGTGGTGAGGTAGGGTGAGGGTTGTTCACTAACTAGATAGCAGACAAGTATTACCTTAGGTGAAGGGAAAGACAGCACACTCTACAGTGGAAGTCAACACAACTGGACTAAACCAAAGCTAAGAAGTTTCCTGAATACAATCACACCCTCTGAGGGACAGAGTAGCAAGGGTAGGGATCTGGGGACCATGCTTTCTGGGGACATCTAGGTCAACTGGCATAACAAAGCTTATTAAGAAAATGTTCTGCATCCTACTTTGGTGAGTGGGAGCTGCAGTCTTAAAGGTTGCAAGCGACCATCTAAGATGCATCAATTGGTCCCAACCACCTGGAGTAAAGGAGAATGAAGAACAAAGAACACCAAAGACACAAGGAAAGTATTAGCCCAAGAGACAGAAAGGGCCACATAAACCAGACTTCATCACCCCAAGACCAGAAGAACTAGATGGTGCCCGGCTACCACCAATGACTGCCTTGACAAGGAACACAACAGACAGTCCCTGACGGAGCAGAAAAAAGGTGGGGTGTAGAACTCAAATTCTAATAAGAAGACCAGACTTAATGGTCTGAGACTGGAGGAACCCCACAAAGCACGGCCCCCGGATTCTGTATCAGCCCAGAACTAAAACAATTTCCAAGGCCAAACTTCAGACAGGGATTGGACTGGACTGTGGGACATGAAGTGATACTCGTGAGGAGTGTGCCTCTTAGGTCAAATAGATACAAGAGACTAAACAGGCAGAGACTAAACTGTCCGGAGGTGAGATAGGAAGGCAGAGAGGGTTAGGAGCTGGTTGAATGGACATGGGGTATCACGGGTGGAAAGGAGTGTGCTGTCACAGTATGGGGAAAGCAATTAGGGCCACACAACAATGTATGTATAAATTTTTGTATGGGAGACTAACCTGAAATGTAAACTTCATCTAAACTACAACAATAAAAAAATAAAATAAATAAAAAAGCAGAGACACTATAAGAGAGTGAAAAGATAGACCACATTATGGGAAAAGATGTTCACAATACACATACCCAACAAAGGACTCATATCCAGAATATGTAAAAAAAACTCCTACAAATCAGTAAGAAAAAGACTATTTAAAGAGTGGGTAAAAGTCTTAAACAGGCACTTAGCAAAACAGAACATCCAAATGGGCAATATGCATAAGAAAAGGTACTCAACAGCATTCTCATCAAGGAAATATAAATAAACACCCATCAGAATGTCTACACTTAAAAGACAACACCAAATGGTGACAAAGACATGAAGCAACTGGAACTCTCATATACTCCTGGAGGAGAGGGGACAAAAACCAATTTCCTTTTTAACATACTAGGCTTAATTATACAAGGTTTTCTGGGGGAAGTTATAATATCTTCAATACCAGGTCAGTGAAAGTAATAGCTGAAGGGTACAAAGCAGTGACCTGGCTCGTATGAGGCAAGAAGTCTTAGCTCACTTATCTGGAAGGAAAGAAATGACATGCCCAAGGCAATGATTAGCTTCTAAGGTGCTGAATGGGAAACAGTGCTAATAGAAGAGGAGTACGTGCTGATAAGTCAAGAGGGCTAGGAGTTATGCTTCCTGTCTCGCAAGGGAAAGCTGAATGAGCTACTGGAAAATAGAAGACTTTTCGCAAAGACGTAACTATGATATCTACTTCTGTTAATGACATTTCTAACAATTAACTGAGACAATTAGAATACATCCTCTTTGTGTAAACAGGTAGTCCTATAATAGAAATTATTTGTTGTTGTTGTTAGGTACTGTCAAGTCAATTCCAACTCATAGCAACCCTATGTTCAACAGAATGAAACACTGCCCGGCCCTGCACCATCCTCACAATGTTTGTTATGCTTGATCCCCTCATTGCAGCCACTGCATCAATCTATCTCATTGAGGGTCTTCCTCTTTTTCACTGACCTTCCACTTTACCAAGCATGATGTCCTTCTCCAGGGACAGGTACTTCTTGAAAACACACCCAAAGTATGTGAGACAAAGTCTTGCCATCTTTGCTTCTAAGGAGCACACAGGCTGTAATTTTTCCAACACAGATTTGTTTGTTCTTCTGGCAGTCCATGGTATAGTCAATATTCTTCACCAACACCATAATTCAAAGGCATCAATTCTTTAGTCTTCCTTATTCATTGCCAGCTTTCTCATGCATACAAGGCGACTAAAAATATCATGGCTTACATTAGGCGCACCTTAGTTCTCAGGGTGATATCTTTGCTTTTCAACACTTTAAAGAGGTCTTTTGCAGCAGATCTGCCCAACACAGTACGTCATCTGATTCTTGACTTGATTCTTGACTTGATTCTTCAGTACGTCATCATTCTTGACTGCTGCTTCCATGGGCATTGATTGTGGATCCAAGTAAAATGAAACCTTTGACAAATTCAATTTCTTCTCTGTTTATAATGATGTTGCTTATTGGTCCAGTTGTGACAATTTCTGTTTTCTTCATGTTGAGGTGTAATCCATTCTGAAGGCTGTGGTCTTTGATCTTCATCAGTAAGTGCTTCAAGTCCTCTTCGCTTTCAGCAAGCAACCACGTTGTGTCACAAGCATACTGCAGGTTGTTAATGTGTCTTCCTCCAAACCTGATTCTGTGTTCTTCTTCATATAGCCCAGCTTCTCGGATCATTTGCTCAGCATACAGATTGAGTAAGATGATGAAAGGATACAACCCTGATGCACACCAAAGAAATTTACCCTTTGCTAAATAAAGGTAACACAGTTTTAACAAAGTATAATTCAGCATACAGAAAATGCTCTGATGGAGTACATTCTAACTAGTAATATATTTTTTATGATCATTCAAAGAATAACTAGTTTGGGCCAGTTTCTCTGATATGTCAATCATCAATAGAAAAGCATCATTAAAAACCTGTCCACATAATAACTATTTTATTGACCACTAGCAATGAAGAGTGAGATACTGGTTCAGTGGTAGAATTATTGCCTTCCGTGCAGGAGGCCCAGGTTTGATTCCTGGCCAATGCAGTCAATGCATAGCCACCACCCATCTGTCAGTGGAGGCTTGTGTGTTGCTATAATGCTGAGGAGGTTTCAACAGAGCTTCCAGACTAAGATGGAGAAGGAAGAAAGGCCTTGTGATCACTTCAAAAATCAGCCAGTGAAAACCCTATGGATCACAAAGGTCAGATCCACAACTAATCATGGGGATGGTGCAGGACCAGGCAGCATTTCGTTCCATTGCGCATGAGGTCACCACAAGCTATGGACCAATTCAGTGGCAGCTAACAATAGCAATGTAGAAAATACTTTGCCAACTGCTTTTATGTGAATTATCTCATTTATCTTTCAACAAAACCATATGAGGTAAATATTATTACTATCTCCAATTTAGAGGTGAGGAAACTGAGAGGTAGGAAGGTTAAAAAAAACTTGCTAAAAAGTCACACAGTTAAGTGGTGAAGCCAGGATTTGAACTCAGGAAGCAAAATACCAGACACTAGTCTCTTTATTACCATTTTATACCACTTTAAGAATCAAGTTAATAACTCACAAAGAGATAAATCTTACAAAAAGTGAAGACAGACATAGAAATGGGGGGGGGGAATTTAATTACAGCTAAGCTAAGACAAAACCTCATAAAACAATTATTAAATATATTATTCCAATTTATTTTTCTGAAAATACACTTTAAGAAGTCATGAATCTCACACTGTTGTTCTCTTTTATAGGAAAAAGGAAATATATTACAAATTTTAATGTTTATAAAGATCAAGAAACATTCTACAGTCTAGTTAAAATCAAATCTTAGATATTGCATCGCTTGACAGCATTCAAAGGAATTTCAATGCAATAGTTACCTAATCTAACACTAAAAATATAAATTTAAAACTTCTTTTTGCCTTTCCATAAACATGAAGAATCAGTGTTGTTTTCCTGCCTTTCTTTAAAGTGTCAACAGGCAAAACCTAATGAACTAAGTAAGAGCTATTCATTCAACCTCCTGATATTCCAGTTAATAAACACAGGCATATGCATGCACAGATGTGCACATGCATGTGGTAGCACAGTACATATGTACGAGGGTCACTTTCCAGTACATCAACACCTACACACCCACAGACAGACATGCCTGCCCACATGCAGACTCAGACAAAGCCACTGACCCAGGAAAAGACAGACACCCCACACACAGATTCACCTCCACAGATACAGCTAGTTTTTTTAATGCATAAAATAACATAAAAAATATATTTATAACTACCAGTAAGGCATTATTTCCCAATGGAGCCATTTTAACAATACCAAACTGACATTTAAAAAACAGTTCCCAAACCCATTTGATCCTCCACATTTATTATACATATGAGGATAATTCCTCAAAAATAAAGTTCCTTGCCCAATGTGGGAAACCCTGGTGGCACAGTGGTTAAGAGCTATATCTGCTAACCGAAAGGTCGGTAGTTCAAATCCACTAGGCGCTCCTTGGAAACTCTGTGGGGCAGTTCTACTCTGTCCTTTAGAGTCAGAACTGACTCAACAGCAATGAGTTTTTTGGTTTTTTTTTGCCCAATGTGAGATAGCTGATAAATGGCAGACTGATCTTAAACCCAGTCCATTAGCCTTCTATTTGTAACCTCTGTTATTACCTATCAATGCTGCTCCAAGTAATACTACCATGTTAATATTCAACTGCAAATAACTACCAGTCACTATGTATTGGCTCATAATCTCAACCACTTTGCAAAGTAACTTCCTTTCTTAATGTTGGAGATATTGCAAGATGTGACACTGAAATAAAGATGAACAAAATCTGATGAAGCAACTAACTGACTATATACCAACCTACTGATAAGTTTTTCTTTTTTTTATAAGCAGATTACAGGTCTTTAAAAATTGTGCCGATTGGATCTGATATCCTTACGAGTATAAAATATCTTTACATCTCAATTTAATATGGATTTAGACAGATTTTATGAGATAAATATATGCATTTTTCAGTTTTCTTTATCATGTAATTCAATGAACAATTTATCATATAATTGATTCCAAAAGGATTATCAACATTCTTCACATTATTGCTCCAGAAGGTTCTACCCAAGACAAACCATCCACTACTAATAAAGAGAGCTTATTGGTGAGATAAAGAAAAGCAGCAACACAGGATTTTTCCTTCTTTGCAATTAAGGACTAAAGAATAGTAAACCCACCCTTTTCCCATTTATCTATATCATAATCAGAAACAGTTAAAAAATAGAGAGTAGGCAAGAATTATCTTAAGTGAAGGGAAGGGCAACATAGAATACAGGGGAAGTCAACACCACTGGACTAAACCAAAAGCTAAGAACTTCCCTGAACACAACCAAACACTTCAAGGGACAGTGTAGCAGGGGCGGGGGTCTGGGGACCATGGTTTCAGGGGATATCTAGGTCAACTGGCATAACAAAGCTTATTAAGAAGATGTTACGCATCCCACTTTGGTGAGTGGCGTCTGAGACCTTAAAAGCTAGTGAGTGGCCATCTAAGATGCATCAACTGGTCCCAACTCAGCTGGAGCAAAGGAGAATGAAGAATACCAAAGACACAAGGAAAATATTAGCTCAAGAGACAAAAGGGGCCACATAAACCAGAGACTTCATCAGCCTGAGACCAGAAGAACTGGATGGTGCCCAGCTACCACCAATGATGGCTCTGACAGGGAACACAACACAGAGTCCCTGATGGAGCAGGAGAAAAGTGGGATGCAGAACTCAAATTCTAGTAGAAAGACCAGACTTAATGGTCTGACCGAGACTGGAGGAACCCTGGAAGACATGGCCCCCGGACTCTCTGTTAACCCAGAACTAAAATCATTCCCGAACCCAACTCTTCAGACAAACAATACACTGGACTATAAGACATAAAATGATCCTCATGAAGGGTGTGTTTCTTAGTTCAAGTAGATGCATGGGACTAAATGGGCAGCTCCTCTCCAGAGGCAAGATGAGAAGGCAGAAAGGGATAGGAGCTGGCTGAATGGACACAGGAAATCTGGGGTGGAAAGGAGGAATATGCAGTCACATTATAGGGAAAGCAACTAGGGTCACACAACAATGTGTGCATAAATTTTTGTTTGAGAAAGTAACTTGAGCTGTAAACTTTCACCCAAAGTACAAGAAAAATAGTTTAAAAAAAACTGAAAATCATACAATAGAGGAGATCAAGTAATACTTGATTTCATATGTTTTGAAATTATGAAAATACTCTAAAATCTCCAATACCTCAGTATAATGTATTAGAAACTAACCACTCACACTGTCCCCTCAGGTATACTCATTTCCGCACCATCTATCTCCATTTGTCTAAATTATATGCATCTTTTAAGATTCAACTCAATGCCACTTTCATGAAGCATTCACTGAAGTCCATAAAAAGGTATTCTTACCTTTGAATTCTTACAACATTTAGTCTCTCATCCCACTTATTATATTCTGTATGATACCAAAAAAAAAAAAAAAAAAAACCCCTCACTGCCATCGAGTCGATATCGACTCATAGTGACCCTATAGGACAGAGTAGAACTGCCCCACAGGGTTTCCAAGGAGCGCCTGGTGGATTTGAACTGCTGACCTTTCGGTTAGCACCCATAGCTCTTAACTACTACACCACCAGAACTGTCTTAACTCTCCTCCCCAGGGGTGGATTATCCAATAGGCAAGGTAAACACGGTGCTTATCTTGCTTATCAGATCATCTGTTGTGAAATTATTCACCAGAAATTAGTAAGTAAGCACAAGTAAGCCTGTGCTTCCCTTGTTTACTGGGTCATCTGCCCCTGTCAGAGACTGTAAATTTAAAAAGAGGCTTTGATTCTGTAGGAAGGTGCTGTGGGGCTGGGAAAGAGACAGATGCAAGCCATACCTAGAAGCAGAACCTTTGATGTGGTGAAAAAATGTGAAACTGTTCACTACAGATCATCTGGTAAGCAAGGTAAGCACTGTACTTACCTTGTTCCTCCCTAACAGATTAAAGGCTTCTTGAAAGCATGTGATTATCTTGTATACTCATCTTTGAATCTCAGGTTCACTACAGATGCCTAACAAATATTTTCTGAATGAATAAACAATGTATAACTAAATTAAAACTTAAATCTAGAAAACAAAAAACCACCTAAATCTGGAACCATTAAGAAAGTGTTCTTCCAAATGCTGGCTGCTACCCTGTATTCGGTCATGAAATCTATTTATTGATTCATAACCAGCATTTTATTTTAAATGGAATAGAATAGAAAATATCAAAGTTTATCATAGGTATTAAAGGTTAAGTACTGCTTTATAAAACTTCAGTTTCAGTTCTATACATAAATGCATGTATACAAATTTTACACACATACGGTATACAAGGTCGTATTACATATATATACATTTACTTTTGATTAAGGTAAGTTTGAATTACACTATACTAAATGGTTAATGTACCTTGGATTCTTGATTTTTTTCTTTTCCTCTTACTTCCTTTAGCTCCTTTCTACTCTCATTTTCTCAAGAGTGCATGCATGACACTATGTTGACCCCACCTCCATCCTCAATGCTATTCATACAGACAAGAATCTCCCATTTATGTTTTCAAGTCATTTTTTTACATTACTATTTATGTTTTTACATTATTCTATCTCTATTGTAGCAGATTCTCCCACGTATATTGTGAATTCCTTCCTTTTCTGCTTGCTCCAAGGGAATCTGCACTTACACTGTCTTCCTTCCATTCATTCAACAAATATTTTTTGGGTCCATTCTCTGTGCCAAGCACCGTGCTAGCTGCCAGAAAAGGATAAACAAAACAATTAAGTTCCCTGCCTGACTAGAGCTTACAGTGCAGGGGGAAAGCAGACATTAAAAAAACCACACAAGTAAAGACAGTATTACAAACTGTGGTAAGTGCACTAAAAAAAGTACAGTATGCTAGTACCTGCAATATATATAACCTAGTCTGGAGTGGTGGATGTCAGAGGATGCTTAGCAATTAAACATGTGAGAAGTAGGAAGAACATTTCAGGCAGAGAGAAAATTGCACACGCAAAAGCCAAGATTAAAGATAAAAGCTTGGTATAAAAGAAAATGCGATAAGAGCTAGAAGAGAAGACTAATCAGAGACTCAGCTGGAGGGGAAGCAGGGGTGAAAACATGGCAGGGGGTCATCAAAGATTAGGTTTTAGTTTAAGAGTAATAAGAAGGAATTATAAAAAGAATTCTGAGCATGGGAAATGGGAGAAAAGTGATCAATTTACATTTTACGCATCTACTAGCCTATTCCCCACTAATTTCCTTTACTTACTCCCAATATAGCCCTGGTGGCGCAGTGGTTAAGCCCTTGGCTGCCTAACAAAATGTCGGCAGTTCAAACTCAACAGCCACTCTGCCAGAGAAAGATGTGACAGGTCTCCTTCCATAAAGACTTAGATAGAGCCTTGGAAACCCTATGAAGCAGTTTTACTTTGTCCTATAGGGTCACTATGAGTCGGAATCAACTCCGCAGCAGTGGGTCTTAATACACTATATACTTTTGGACTACTTACCATCTCAAAACTATTGATTCCAATCTTTGTCCATTCTTTAAAAATATCTGGCTCAAAATTCGTTTCAAAGTAGTTGTTTTTCACTCCCCCCCATTTTATTTTTCCACATCTCCTCACAATTTTTCCAGATAAAACTTTACCATGATATCTTATAAATTATTCATAAATTGGCTACTATTTTCTGTTTTTAGTTATATAATGTTAAAATAGGACATTTACTAAGGCATAAAAAGAGTAACAGATGCTACATTCCAAAAATATTAGCATGAAAAACTTTTAAGAGTAGGTAGAGGATAACCATTACTTGACACTTGAATCCCTCACCCACACTGTATAAGTATCTAAGTAAAGGCAGAGAGAGGACTAGGAACAGACTATGTTTGGTGAGGGAAGAAGCAGGGTGTTTTGTAAGACATTCTTCTGTGGATTTCTCATGCTCCTACACATCTTGCTGCATATGCCAAGAATACAAGGCCCTCAACATTGTCTTTACCCGGGCCATTTCTCAGGTGTGTTTGTAGCATGCAACCTTTGGGACAGAGAGCACGCTTGCTTACTGCTTACTTTAAAGCAGTGTATTCTCCAAGCTCAGTGTTCCTCTCCTGTAAGATGATGTAACAAGTGCAGGCATCCACCTGGGCCCTCTGCATCACTCCTGTGGGACATGGGGCCAAGCGGAACTGATACAAAGATGATGCTCTTGATACTTGCTGTGAATATTTATTACTATCTCTAAACCAGGTGTCTTATGTCTTCTGTCAGCATCCATGAAACAGTAACAGGCTAACTTATTAGGTTGTAAGTAGGATAAAATCAAATCCAAGACTTGAAAGGGTGTACATCCTCCATTACCTCAAGTCAAGAAAGTTTTAATGGAACAACTTGGAATTTGTTCCTCACAGTTAAGGGGCATGATAGACTAGTGTCTGACTCTCACTGTAAATACCGAAAAGGGAAAGCTAGGATGATAATTTTTTTCTTTTTTTTTTCATTGTGTTTTAGCTGAAAGATTACAGTGCAAACTAGTTTCCCATTCAGAAACACACAAATTGCCCTGTGACACTGGCTGCAATTTCTGCAACATGTCAGCACTCTCCCACCTTCCCTTTACACCCCAGGTTCCGTGTCCATTCATCCAGATTTCCTGTAACTGCCTTCTCATCTTTGCTTTTGGGCAGTGTTGCCCACCTGGTCCTGCACACCCAATCGAACCAAGAAGCATGCTTCCCACATGTGCCAATGTCCACTTCATAGGCCTATCTAATCCTTGGCTGCAGGAAGTGGCTTCAGTTTAAAGCGGAATGTCCAGGGGCCACAGTCTCAAGAGTTCCCCCAGTCTCTGTCAGACCAGCAAGCCTTTCCCTTGTTGCGAATCTGAACTTTGTTCTACGTTTTTCTCCCACTCTGTCTGGAACCCTCCATTGTGATGCCTGTCAGAGCAGTTAGTGGTGTAGCTGGGCATCATCCAGTTCTGGGCTCAGGCTGGTGGAGTCTGTCGTTCATTTGGTTCATCAGTCCTTTGGACTGGTATCTTCCCCGCATCCTTGGTTTTCTTTGTTCTCCTTTGCTCTGAATGTGATGGGACCGATAGATGTATTTTATTTATTGTACCTTAGATGAAGGTTTACAGAGCAATTTAGTTTCTTATTAAACAATCAATACACATATTGTTTTGTGACATTGGTTGCCAACCCGACAACATGTCAACACTCTCCCTTTCTTGACCCTGGGTTCCTTATTACCAGCTTTCCTGTCCCCTCCTGCCTTCTCGTCCTTGCCCCTGGGCTGGTGGGCTCATTTAGTCTCATTTTGTTTTATGTGCCTGTCTAATCTTTGGCTGAAGGGTGAACCTCAGGAGTGACTTTAGTACTGAGTTAAAAGAGTGTCTGGGGGCCATATTCTCAGGGTTTCTCCAGTTTCTGTTGGACCAGTAAGTTTGGTCTTCTTTTGTGAGTTAGAATTTTGATCTACATTTTTTCTCCAGCTCTGCCTGGGACCCTCTATTGTGATCCCCGTCTGAGCAGTTAGGATGACAGAGTTTTGTGGTTACATCAGAGTCAGCCTAAACTCCCAGAGATTAACCAAACAAAAAACGTGGAAGAGTTTCCCATTTATCATTTGTGAAATTTGAGCATGAAAGCCATCATGGAGGATTGTCTTAAGAAGGTTACCTAGAAGGATAAATATGGCTTAGCAGCTGGGAAGCTGAATGTTATTTCTAGAATCCTAGAGGCTAAGGAGAGAACAAGGGAATCACTGACCCAGACAGATAAAATTATAGGTAAGAAACATGCAGCAACAAAGGAGCGCCAAAGAACCCATGAAAATATCCTACAAGACAAAGTCAGCATTAAAAATTTGTCAAGCCCAGAGAATGTAAAGACATCTTTTAACAGTAAAGTAGGCATTTCTGTTTCCGTTATCTCTCCCTCCCTCTCCAAGCTCCAACTCCAGATGAGTCAGAAAGAGTAGCTATGGAGTTAGGGAGGAGGTCTGCAAGAAAGAAAAAAAGCCTCCATGTTCTCTTCAACCATGACAAGTCACCCTGCTACAGTAAGTCCCCACTGGGAGAAGGCAAATAACTTTAAGCATGAAAGAAGTTGGAAGCTTTGACTATTATAAAAGACTAGACAAAATTTGCAGACTATAAAGGTCCACAGACATTAACCTAAAGTGATCAGAAAAATCATGCAACTATTCTAGTTTTCCACCATAGGTAAGAGAACTTCTCTGTGTATTTTCTGGAAGGACACTGGTTGTTAACAGAAAGTTCTTTTGCGATTATCCCTTAAGAGTCTCAATTGCTTTTCTTAATATAGAAATAAGCTCTATACCTACTGTTTATTTTTAAATTCTAGATGCTTGATATAATACTCAGCCTACAATCTTATGCATCTGATGCTATTCCATGAACAAATGGAGTGACACTATAAGCTGATGATATATGCTAAAAAGTATCTTCAAAATTTACCTTTCTTCCTTTATATTTCAATTAAATGTGTACAAACCAAGTACCATAAAAACTCATAAGTACTAATTAATTCCTTGTCATTTACTTAGCAGACTTCCTTTTCATAACAGGAAATTATGTTTCACTTGGATTCATGTCCTTAGTATGGACACTATACTTCATTGTATACTGGTATCAATAGATACTATTGCTAAAGCGTGTGTGTTTCAGTGTGTATCCTGGATCTACAATTCCATTACACTATACCCAGGGGTCAGGTCTTTTTTTTCCTCCCATTATCCTGCTTGGCACTGTTGGGCTTTTTCAGTCTGAAGACACACATCTCTCTCCAAACTCAGCACGTATGTAATCAGGAAGAATAACGTGATACAGTTGAATTCAATCCTATGACAAGGAAGCAGACGATAAATTATTTAAAAAAAAAAAAAAAAGCCAATTTTAGTGATGTATAACATTAAAATCCTAGTATTTCAATAATAGTTTTGGCTTTTCATAATTTTCTCAAATTCCAATTTTGTCATTAACTATAACTATTCTCCCTAGTTTCAGTTTTGGTCTTCACTCATGTACTCTCATCATTTTTTTAAGCATAGGTATATATCAAATAGAATTTAATATCTTCATGACATACCATGAAAAAGCACTGGCCTTTTATACCTATTCCTTTTTCCTTTCCTGTCTCTTATTTATTTTTGCAGCTTTACTGAGGTATAATTTACATTCCCTAACCTTCTACAACCATAAGCACAAAATTTAGTAAGTTTTAATCAATTTGTAGAGTTGTACAACAATCGTCACAATCCAGTTTCAAAATCTGTCCATCATCCCGAAAATTTCCTTTGAGTGTATTTGCAGTCAATCACCATTCCCCTAACCTCCACCCCCAGCCACAGGCAACCACTGATATGTTTCTCCTCTATAAATTTGCCTTTTCTGGCATTTTGATAAAAATAAAGTCATACAATATGCAGTCTTATTCATCTGGCTTCTTTCACTTAACAGGGATCTGCAGGTCAAATCCAGCCTACCACATGTTTTTAAAAATAAAGTTTTACTGGAACACAGCCACACCCATTCATTTACATATTGTCTACAGCCACTTTCACACTACAATAGCAGTTGAACAGTTAAAACAAAGACCACATGACCCACAAAAACTAAAGTATTCACTATGTCGCCTTTTACAGAAAAAATCTGCCGATCTTTGACTTAGTAAAATATTTTCGAGGTTCTTTCCTGCTGTAGTATGTATTATTTGGTATATTTTGCCATTTTATTGATGAGTAGTATGCCATTGCATGAATATACTACATTTTGTTTCTCCATTTACCAGTGGACAGACATTTGTATGGTTTTGGCTACTGTGATGGTTATGGTTGTGTGTCAGCTTGGCTGGGCCATGATTCTCAAGTGGTTTGACAGTCATGATGTAGTTCAACAGTTATGAATGATGTAATTTTGCAGTTATGTAATGATGTAAACAACTCCATGATGAGATCTGCTATGAGTAGCCTATCAGCTGAAAGGGAGTTTCCTTGGGGGTGTGGCCTGCCTCCAGTATATAAATGGATGATCCAGCAGGCTCTCACACTGGATCCTGCATCTGGCTCATTGTCATCTGACCTCCGGTTCTTGGGACTTGAGCTAGCAGCTTACCTGCCAATCTTGAGATTCATCAGCCTCTGCAGCCTGTGAGCCAGTGGCCTGCCATCTGACCTGCTGATCTTGGTTTGTCAGCCCCTGCAGCTATGCGAGTCAGGAGAAGCCTCCAGCCTGACACCTGACCCACAGATTTGGGACTTGCCAGCCTCTACAACTGCATGAGCCATTTCTTTGAGATAAACTTTTCTTTCTCTTTCCCCCCTCCATCCCTCCCCTCTCTTTCTTTCTCTCTCTCTCTCTCTATGCTTCACTGGTTTTGCTCCTCTGGAGAACCCAGCCTAATACAGCTATTATGATATAACATTCTTACACAAGTCTCAGTGTAGACATGTGCTTTCCTTTTTCTTGTGCAGATTCCTAGAAATGGAATTGCTAGGTTGTATGGTGGTGCAATGGTTAAGTACTTAACTGCTAATCAAAAGGTCAGCAGTTCAAACCCACCAGCTGCTTCGCAGGAGAAAGACATGGCAGTCTGCTTCTGTAAAAATTACAGCCTTGAAAATCCTATAGGGCAGTTCTCAGAATCAACTTGACAGCGACAGATTTTGGATTTGATGCCAAGTTTCAAGGAGCCCTAATCATGCAAAAAGTAAGCAGTTGACTACTAACTAAAAGGTTAGCGGTTCATACCCACCAAGTGTCTCCACAGGAGAACAGACCTGGCAACCTGCTCCTGTGGGGAAGTTCTACTCTGTCAAATTTGGTCGCTATGAGTTGAAAATTGATTTGATAGCACCTAACGACAAGAAACTGACAAACTGTTTTCCAAACTGACTATGCCATTTTATATTCACAGCTATATTTGATATATATTTGTTCCGGATCCTCCATACCCTTTTCAACATTTTGTATTGTCTGTATAGAGTCACTATGAGTCGGAATCGACTCAACAGCAACAGGGTTTTTTTTTTTTTGTCTTTTAGACTTAGATATTGCAGTTGGCATGTAGTAGTACCTCATTGTGATTTTAATGTGCATTTCCCTAATAACTACCGATGAGCATCTTTTCATGGGATCACTGCCATTCATATGTCATCTTTGGTGAAACACCAAGTGTTCTGTCCATTTTTTTAAGTGAGTTGTTTGTCTTCCTGTGAAGACAAAAAAAAAAAAAAAAAAAAACTCTTGTATTCTAGATACAAGTTCTTTAACATATATATGATTTGCAAATATTGCTCCCAGTCTGTGGCTTGTCTTTACATTCTCTTAAAAGTGTTTTTTGAAGTGAAAAAGTTATTAGCTTTAACGAAGTTCAATTTATCATTCTTTTTTTGTTTTATGGCTTTTACTTTTAGTGTTATATATAAGAATGCCTTGCCTAATACAAGATCTCTAAATTTTATATAATTTTAGAGTTTACATTTAGGACTATGACCCATTTTGAGTTAATTTTCCTATATGGTGAGAGTTAATGACTTATGTTTCTTTTCTTAGATACGGATATCCAATTATTCCTGCACCAACTGTTGAAAAGACTGTCGCTTCCAAGTGAACTGTGTTGGCACCTTTGTAGAAAATCAACTGGCTACAAATTTAAGAATTTATTCTTGGACTCAAAATTCTTTTCTATTTCTCTATCTATATGTCTCCCAATACTTTACTACCTTAATTAATGTAGACTATAGTAAGTACTGAAATAGTGTAATTTAAGTCCTCCAAATTTTTTCATCTTTTTCAAAATGTTGGGTCTTCTAGGCCCTTTGTATTTCTACATAAACTTTAGGATTAGCACATCAACTTTTAACGAAAACAAAGAACCCTGGATGGGACTGCAGTAGGGACTGCAATGAATCCATATATCAATGTAAGGAGGATTATCATCTTAATAATAATAATACTGAGTCTTCCAATCCATGAAAACTTATTTAAATCTTCTTTAATTTTCATCTGCATTATTTTATTGTTTTAGGTGTATAAATATTGCACTTCTTTTGTTAAATTTATTCCTAGGTATTTCGATCTTTTTGATATAACTGTAAACAAATTTTTTCTTAATTTATTCTCTGCATTGTTCATGGCTAAAAATACTATTAATTTCTGTATATTGATCTTGTATTTTGTAACCTTGCTGAACTTGTTTATTTTGTTCTAGTAATATCTTTGTAGATTCCTCAGGAGTTTTTACTATAGGGTCATGTTAACTACCTGTGAATAAAGGCAGTTTTACCCCTTCCTTGATAATCTGGATGTCTTTTTCCTTTACTGGTCTGACTGCACTGACAAGAACCTCTAGCACAATACTGAATAGAAGTGGTGGCAGTGGTCATTCTTACCTTGTTTCTGATCTTAGAGGGAAAACACTCTGTCTTTCACCACTGAATATAATATTAGTTGTAGGTTTTTCATACACGTCCTTTATCAAGTTGAGAAAGTTCCCTTCTATTCCTAGCTTGTTAAGACATTTTTACCATGAATGGGTGTTAAATTTTGTTAAATGCTTTCTCTGAATCTACTGAGATGATCATGTGGTTTTTGACCTTATTAATATACTGTATTACGTTAATTTTCACATGTTAAGTCAACTATGCATTCCTGAGACAAATTCTATTTAATCATAGTGTATAATTCTTTTTACATGCTGCTGGATTCAGTTTGCTAATATTTTGTTAAGGAGTTCTGCATTTATGTTCAAGAGGGATACTGGCCTGTAGTTTTCTTATGATGTCTTTGTCCGGCTTTGAAGTCAGGGTTAATTCTGGCATCATAAAATGAACTAAAAGTGTTCCCTTTTCCTCTATTTTCTAAGGAAGAATTTGTCTTCTTTAAAAACTTTATAGAATTCACCAAATATGGTCCTTGGGTTTTGTCAGAAGATTTTAAATTACTAATTCAATTTCTTTATTTTTTACAAGTGTATTCACATTTTCTATTTCTTCTTATATTAGTTTTGGTAATTTGTGTCTTTCTAGGAAATCATCCATTTCATCCAAGTTATTTAATTTAATGGCATACAGTTTTCATAATATTCCCTTAGAAGACTTTTAAGTTCTGTAAGGTTGGTAGTGATGTCATATCTTCTACTCCCGATTTCAGTAATTTGACTCTTCTTTTATCTTGGTCAGTGTAAAGGTCTGTCAATTTTGTTGTGTTTTCAAAGAATAAATTTTTAGTTTCATTGATTTTTCTCTAGTATTTTTCCATTCATTGGTTTCTGAGTTAATCTTTATTATTTTCTTCCTTTGTTTACTTTTGTTTAGTTTGTTTGTTTGTTTTGGTTTCTTAAGACGGAAGCTTAAGTAACTGATTTGGATTTGAGATTGTTCTCCTTTGATAATATACACATTTAAAGGTATACATTTTCCTCGAAGCACTGCTTTAGCTGCACACAAATTTTGATAAGCTATGATTTTGTTTTCATTCAGTTAAAAATATTTTTAAATTTCCCTGTGATTATTAAAAGAGTGCTAGTTCAACTGCCAAATACTTGGGGTTTTTGTAAGATTTCTCTCTGTTACATAATTTTCATCTTTTGAAATCTACTGAGACTCGTTTTATGGCTCATTATATGGTCTAACCTAGAGAATGCTTCCTGCTTGAAAGGAATGTGTATCCTGTAATCACTGGGTTTTCTATATATGTGAGTTAGGCCAAGTTGATTGATAATGTTGTTAAAATCTATCTTCTTGCTTATTTGCTGTCTAGTCAGTTGTGCTATCAGGTATTGAGGATGGGATACTGAAATCTCCAACTACTACTGAAGAATTGTCAATTTCTCCTCTCAGTTTTTCTTCATGTATCTTGGGACTCTGCTGTTAGATGCATAAACATTTATAATTGTATCTTCCTGATGTATTCAACTCTATGTCATTAAGAAATTTCCCTATTTGCCTTTAGTAATACTTCTTGTCTTACAGTCTACTTTGTCTAATATTAATATAGCTATTCCAACTCTATTATAACTACTGTTTTCATCGATTATTTTTTCCCATCTTTTTACTTTCAACCTATTTGTGTCTTTGAATTTAGGCTGTATCTCTTGTAGATAGCATGTAGTTGAGCGATGCTTTTTCATCCAGTATGACAATCTCTGCCTTTTGAGTGTTTAGTCCATTCACATTTAATGTAATTAGTGATATGGCTGAATTTACATTTGTCGTTTTGTTAACTGTCTTCCATTTGTGTCATGTCTTTCTTTTTTGTTCCTGTGTTCCTCCTTACTGTCTTCTTCTCAGCCTGAAGACTGAAGTTCCCTCAATCTTTGTTTATCTGGAAATGCCTTTATTTCATCTTCATTTTGGAAGATTACTTTCACGGATGTTGCATACTTGGTTGACAAATTTTGTTTGTTTGAGCACAATGAAATGTCATCTCACTGACTTACGGTCTCCACTGTTTCTGATGAAAAGTCAGTTGGCAGTTAAAGGTAGTATTAGTACTGCTTCTCTATGTGTGATGAGTCATTTTCCTTTTTCTGCTATCAAGATTTTCTCTTTACTTTTGGCAAATATGGAAAGTTTTCTGCCATTATTTCTTCAAATTTTAAAATTTTCTTTTACTCCTCATTTTTCTCCTAGGTTTTCCATTATATGTATGTCTATGCAATTACCATATTTTTATGCAAATAACGTGTGCCTTCTACGTTTGTTTGCCAATTGCGCCCTCCCCCAGCGGGGTATTTTCATAAGCACCACTATGCCAATTTTTTTTACATGTTGCTGTAAAAAAATTAGCACAACATGCTTACAAAAATAGCTCATGGGGGAGGGTGCAGTTGGCAAACAAATGTAGAAGGCATGCATTAGTTGCATAAAAATACAGTAATATTGTCCCATAGGTCTCTAAAGCTCTTTTCGTTTTTTTTTTTGTTCTGTTCCTAGCGGTTTTATAAATTCTTTTGGTCTATCTTCAAATTCACTGATTCTTCTGCCATCTCAAATCTGCTGTAGAGCACCTAGTAAATTTTTTATTTCTTTTACTGTACTTTTTAACTCTAGAATTTTTGTTTGCCTTTTTATAATTAGTCTTTTTTTGTTGATATTCTTTATTGAGTCACTGTCGTCCTGCTTGCCTTTAATTCTTTAAACATACTTTAACTCTTTGAATGTATTTATAATCACTGCTTTGAAGTCTTTGTCTGCTGAATCCAACATATGGAGATTCGTAGATACAGTTTCTACTGATTGTCTTTTTTTTTTTTTTTTTAAGTATGGGTCATACCTTCCTATTTCTTTCCATGTCTCTAATTTTTTTTGTTGAATACTAGACAGGTTAGATAATATATTGTAACAATTACAGATTTCAATTTTCCTCCAGAGGTTGCTGCTGTCTTGTCTCCTTAGTAATCTGATACACTAAAATCTGTGAAGTCTGTCTCCCCAGCAATGTTTGGCTACGATGTCTCTACTCAATTATTATTTCTCTGGTATTTCTTTATACGCTTGGTTTCCTAAGAGGTCATCACTATGTCTCCACAGCTTAGTGTTCAGCCAAAGATTGGTCAGAGATTTTGTTCAAATACCTCAAGCCAGTAAGGATTCTACTCTCTGCTGATGGATTTGTGTGTGGAATGGGGAACACATTCAAAATCCAGGCCTTTTACAAGAGTGCTCCAGAGTTTATTTTCCACCACCCCTCTTGAATTCCCTGTGCACACATTCTTCGGTTCCTATGGCCAGGACATATAGGTGGCCTGGGTCCACCCCATTCTCTCCTTTGCAGATGCATAACCTCCAGTTAGCTCAGGACATGTGTTGAGCTTATCAAGCCCCACGACTGTCTTTCCTTCTAGAACTTTCTGTTAAATCCTAGCTAGTCTGCCAACCAATTGCTTGCCCCAAATTGGACCAAAACCTCAGACTAGCAGAGCCGTTGACACCCTGTTCACTTGGTACCAAGATTGCTACTTTAACGTACAATACTCCGTATCAAGTGAGCTCTCTTCAGCACTGGCAGCCAAGTTGCTGGTTTTCAAGACCTGCCCCATCCTAGATGAACTACCATGCCAACAGAGCAAGGTGCAAGGAAGAGGGGAAGAGGACTAGTCCCAGACAAGAATACCACAAATGTGTGCTATTCTTACCCTAAGTTCAGTAGTTTTTATTAATAAAGCTTCTCAATCTAATTTGTTTGGTTGATTTCTAGAGCACTAAAATGGTTGATTTGACAATTTTATCTGTCTTTATGATTGCTTTCTGGGGAGAGTAATCAAACCTTCTCACTCAGTCATGTCAGTCATTCCTTTTTAGTGTATATCATGTGTTGCGGTAGTCCAAAGTTCAACTATACTAAATTTTGATAATTTTTGAGATTTTATTTACCGTTGAGATAAAACTGAAAGTTCACTCTTTTGTTATTAATATTGTATACACAGACCTGTAGCTATTTTAGACTAGATACATAGAGTCAGCTTCCTTTCTCTTTTTGCTGCTGCTGGGAAAAAAGTGTATTTGTGTGTAAGGTAAAGATAAGGGGTTGAAGTATCTATACATCGTTAACAGGAAGCTGCTAAAAATACAACACAGTCATAGGTAAAATGATGCTAACAGACTATATTTGTTCAGTTCAGGTACCACAGTATATGAGAGGTAATGATGATCTATAATATATGAAAATGATACTAAAAGGTCTGGAAACCATGGCATAAGAAAAACATTTGAGAGAAATGTCAATGTTTACCCTGGACAAAAAATGACTTATTGCTAGCCCTTCAAATATTTAAACTACATTTACTCAATATTGACCCGGAGGGCAAGAGTCAAAACTATGGGGTATAATTTGGAGTTCAATATACAAAAGAACTGATTTAACAATTTAAGCTAAAACAACTGAACTCATTCTCTTGCAAAATACTGAGTTCCCCTCACTGAGAATGATCATAACGGAGACCAGATGACTACCTTTTAAAAGAAGTGCTATAGAAGAGATGAACTAAAAGAACTTTCAACTCTAAGTTTCTGTAATTTTGTAAAACTTAACAGATAAGAATTAGATGAGTAAAAGGTAAAGGCATCAGGAAAAACAATCCAAAAGGTTATCATAAAAGAATATCGTACTTTATGTTATTCATAATTAATAATGAAATGGATTGTAAAACTATCCCTAAAAGACATATGTTTCACTGTACTATTGGGTCCCAAAGGGCAACAATATACTGCTGGATAAAATAAATAAGCTATAAAAACAGAAAACACTATCCTCACACTGTACTAAGCTATGATCTGTAGTTCTGGTTGCTATACCTCATTTAAAAACAAGCAAGCTGAAGTGGAACAAAAGATAACAACTAAAATGAAAAAGATACAGAGGTTATTACATAAAACCAGACTTTATTCTGGAAAGGCTGAAGCTTAGTGGGTGAAGAACAAATATTTATAAAGGACATGAAGGGCAAAAAAAAAAGGTAAACTCAGACTTCACCAAAACTTAGAAGAGGTAACATAAAACTTAAATTCTGAAAGGGGTAAAGTTAAGACAAATAAAAGTAGTACTATTATATTCAGGAAAAAGTTAAGAATTTTCTAGGACCAAAACATGTTATAGACTGAAAATAGAAATAACTTACTTCTTTTAGTTGATCAGCACTCCCCCATGATGCAGAGCGCTGATGTGACCTCTTTTCTGCTCCCTCTTCTGCCCAACAGCTAGGTGTCTTCACAAAAAAAAAAAAAAAAAGACAAGTATAAAAAAACAAGGAATTTCATCTCTACTCGCTGATCTCATAGCAGCTAAAACATATTTCAAAATCCTAGCGCATATCAGTTTAGGGGCTATAGTAAAATCCTTTGAATGCTAAGATTTTCAGAAGCATGTGAAATGTTTTAAAAAAACACTGTCATATTCTGAATTGGATATGATCAATCTAAGATGTCTCCAAGTCATTTTTCTCAAAACATTTGGTATCTTCATTTCAACAACATTAATAACTTAAAGTAACTGAATTCAAAGAGATTTGCATATTGATGTTTTTAAAGAGACTAGCCAAACTAAATATAAAGTGGTATTTCTATTAAGTAAAATGGACAGAAGCATGATTAACAGAACTAGCTCACAGGCTTACAATGGGATTACATAGTGACCTACATGTCAAATATCTAGACAGACAGAGGGCTGATTCTACTATTTCTCCTGTACTTAGGGAACAGAGAATTAACAATAGTATCATCTTTGAAAAATATCGGTATATTTATATGAAAAATGTAAACCAAATTGAAAAATACAAGTCATTATAAAAATTAAAAAGAAAAATATTAAAAACAATATGAGCTCAATAAACTGACCCACAATTAAAATAATGCATCTTTAAAAACAAACAAAAACAACAGGTACACATCAGAAACAGAAATTTTTTAACCTATAACCTCATTTTAAGTTATTAAGCCATTAATAGACACTGTACCTAAATGCAGCACAAAATACTAAATCCCAAATGATGCCACAAAGTGGTAAGACCATTTAGTAATTGTGTTATAAATTGAAAATATTATAACACCATCTTTAATATATGAGAAAAGTCTTAGTGCAATGCTAATTAGGGACAGTTAAAAAACACTATTTAAAGACAAGCAAGGTAATGATTACCAAGATAAATACTATATATGGCTTTAAAAATTATTTTTTATTACATACAGAAAAAGCTATCTTTTATGTTGAGGCCACACCTGTGTATCTACATAATATTATAAGCTCTTATAAAGAAGTCACTAGTTCTACTTTATACAGCTCAAAATGCTTGTGGATAACTTTTTAAATTGTTACCACCTCTTAAAAATAATGATACTCTAAGAAGATGCTATTAAAATCGGAAAGCTACTTGAATAAATATAGAAATAAACTGCTTAAACAGTTCACTACTGAAGTGAAGAAGTTGTTTAGTCATAACTGAAAGCAAAAAAATTAACATTTTATTCAACTGGCAAGTGCTAGGATAACAGGTATCAAAATATTACATAAGCTGCTTGCCAATAACCATTAGTAATTAAAATTTCCTAAATTCAGACCCAGATAAGACAAACTACTCTGAAAAGAATTTAGGTTCCCTAAATACATCATGAGGGTACCTAGGTGGTACAAACAGTTAAGCATTCAACTATTAACAAAGTCCCTGGGTGGCACAAATGGTTTATGCTCAGCTACTAACTGAAAGGTTGGTGGTCTGAATTCACCTAGCGGCGCCATGGAAGAAAGGTTCTGGTGATCAACTTCTGTAAGATTACGGTCATTGAAAACACTATAAAGTACAGTTCTCCTTTACAACACATAGGGTCACCATGAGTCACCTGACTCAACAGGACTGACTCAACATGAGTCAGGCCTGACTCAACAGGCCTGACTCAGCAGGCCTGACTCAACATGAGGCAGGCCTGACTCAGCAGGCCTGACTCAACATGAGGCAGGCCTGACTCAGCAGGCCTGACTCAACATGAGGCAGGCCTGACTCAGCAGGCCTGACTCAACATGAGGCAGGCCTGACTCAGCAGGCCTGACTCAACATGAGGCAGGCCTGACTCAGCAGGCCTGACTCAACATGAGGCAGGCCTGACTCAGCAGGCCTGACTCAACATGAGGCAGGCCTGACTCAGCAGGCCTGACTCAACATGAGGCAGGCCTGACTCAGCAGGCCTGACTCAACATGAGGCAGGCCTGACTCAGCAGGCCTGACTCAACATGAGGCAGGCCTGACTCAGCAGGCCTGACTCAACATGAGGCAGGCCTGACTCAGCAGGACTGACTCAACATGAGGCAGGCCTGACTCAACACCAACGGGTTTTTTTTTTTAAATATATATCAATCTTTAATAACCAATTTATTTTAAAATTATTTAATTATGACAAGCTTATTTTAGTCAAACTTTTACTTTAAGAATTTATACAACTTCATATTTTAGCATTCTACCAAGGGTAAGCATTCCTCTTGCTAAAAATCACGTGATTAAGGATCACAATCTTTACAACTCAAAAGTATATTCACATAAAATTAATAATTAGACTGCTCCATAACTGCTTAACCATAACAACATTTATAATACTAATAATTTTCATTTTTACAGCTCTTTTTCAAAGAACATTTATATATACTGTAACTCCAACTTATAGATAAATCAATAGCTGAAACAACTTTTGTGACTGCCTCAATATTGCAGAGCACACTGACAGCAAATGGAATTATACTGAGGTCTCTTATCTCAAAGAATCTCTTCTGTCTTTATATTATCATCCTTAAAACTGAATGTGAAAACCTATTTGATTATTTTAGAATGTAGTGTAAGTTATACAAAAGAAAAAACCTAACCACAAAAGAATGTTCATGCTCATGAAAGCAAGCTAGTTAATGTGTGCAGTTTTTTAAAAGTGAAAACCCACTGAAAGGCTTCTCTCAATGTTACTATCTGAGTTACGTGCATATAAGTTTTTTAAGTACATTCATCATAATCCCAACTTTCCAAATATACTCCCCCATAGAGTACTTTCATCTTAATTACATCAATTTAAAATAAATACACACAGATTTCTAGTCTACAAATATATTCTATAGACTACGTTGTCCAATATAATATCTACTAGCCACATGGGGCTACTTAAATTAATTAAAATTAAATAATACTAAATATTCAGTTCTGCAGTTACAACAGCATATTTCATATGCTCACTAGTCATATGTGGCTAGTGGCTACTGGCTACTGTATAAGACAGTGCAGACAGGAAACATTTCCATCTATACAGAAAGTTCTATTAGAGAACAGTGTTTTATACATCTAATCAATAATTTTTAACATGTTATCTTAATCAAGGCAAAAGCAAAAGATGGCTATTTTGTTTATCAAACCTATTTAAAGCTGATGCTTGTGAAGTCAGAGAGGTGAGCTAATCTGAATCGAATTTGTTAAATCTGAGTATTTGAGAAGTATTTTACCATTTGAATTATTAAAATAACAACACAAAGTAGCGCAAGTTCTTTCCTTTTATGTCACCAAGCAGCACTTTCTAAATGGCCTGTTATTCTGTCCACAGATTAAGGAACATTCTACCAATGACCACACCTAGGAAACATGGTATTAAAATGACACCATAATATCAATGTTGGCAAATTTGGTGTGAAGTAAGCAGTTGAACAACTCTAGACCAGGCAAATGAACTATAAAGAACACTATTGACAAGAATTTTACAAACTGTGCTCCCCTTAACACTCCTCCTGGGTGTTAGTAAGAATGTATGACAAAAGGGGTCCATGGGCAAATAAGCTTGGAAATGTATATTATAATTTCCTCTAGCCAATGCACAATGCATGTTAGCATTTCAAAAACTCAAGACACACAAACACACTTTTCTTTTTTTAACAACCTGTTTAACTTTCTCTCATTTACATGACCCCAGAACATTTATCTTACAAGCACACTTGTAAACATCCTAAGGCTTCTCCACAGCTTGGAATGAAATGCAGTCCACAATAATCCGTATTGCATCTAACAGCTTGCTCTTCAGCTTCCACACTATAGGGAATTCTTCCTTTCTAGCTGTCTCCACTAGACTGCCAGGGAAGAGAAAACGAAACTTTTATACACTTGAACAATGCAAAACCAAAGCCTATCTCTAAGACAGTTGACAAAAAAAGGTGGTTAGTTTAAAAAAATTCCTTTTATGTGAAGAGGATGTGCAGAGGCCCTTTTGATCCCCACCTCCTGAAACTGTCCAAACTCTAGCCCAAAAGAGTGACGCTTTCTCTCTGACCCTCAAGTCCATCCTCCAAGCTCTGGTGTCCTGTTGGAGGATCACTCCTCTGAGTAAAATACAGAGGAAGGTCCGATTGTACAGGGCTGCACAGGCTTCAAAATGAATACACATAAGACAAATTATTTCGGCTAGGTCAACCAAAAAGCTTAAAATACTGGGTACTTTTGTTATTTATATCTTTAACTTTATTCACAACTAGCAAGGGTAAATATGCTTTCCTGCTTTATCAATTTCAAAACAGTTCAAATTAACTCCTAGCAAGAAAATATTCTTTTTCAATATGCAACAGCCTAAAGTCACTTCTAAAAAATCCCAAAACAAACAAAAAAACTAATCACTTCACAAAATTATCTTAATCTTATTTAAAACAAGGAGTTATTTAAAACTTTAAAATCTTTTTTTTTTTTTTTTATGGTTCATCTTGGCCTAGAGTATAATTTATTATGGAACTATGACTACTATTAATTATTTTATAGTACTTATAGATTATTCTTAGTATTAAAGTATTAATAAACCTGGCAAGAAATGAGATCAATCAGTTGAAAATCAAAGATACTTAAATTAAGAATTATGATTACAGATTGATATTAAATTATAAAAATGTTTTAAGACAGGTGTCTTAGTTACCTAGTGCAGCTATAATAGAAATATCAAAAGTGGATGGCTTTAACAAACAAAAATTTATTCTCTCACAGCCTAGGAGGCTAGAAGCCAGAATTCAGGGTGCCAGCTCCCAGGGAAGGCTTTCTCTGTCAGTTCTAGGGGAAGGTCCTTGTCATCAATCTTCCCCCAGTCTAGGAGCTTCTCAGTGCAGGGACCCTGGGTCCAAAGGGTGTGCTCTGCTCCCAGCGCTACTTTATTTGGTGGTATGAGGTCCCTATCTCTGCTTACTTCTCTCTCCTTTCATCTCCTGTAAGATAAAAGGTGATGCAGGCCAGACCCCAGGGAAACTCCCCTTATATCTCATCAGGGCTGTGACCTGAGTAAGGGTGTTGCATCCTACCCTAATTCTCTTTAACATAACCTAATCTTGCCTCATTAACCACAGGCAGATATTAAGATTTACAACACACAGGAAATTACATCAGATCACAGGACGGAGGACGACCAAACAATACTGGGAATCATGACCTATCCAAGTTGACACATATTTTGGGAGGATGTAATTCAATCCATGACAATAGGTAACATCAAACTCTTTGTTATTTATAAGTATATACTTTATATTTGGTTTTCTTTTTATTAATAACAGTTTTAACATCTTTTTTAATCTAAAGACCATTTTGAAAAGCCTATCCTCATGAACTATTACAAAGGAGCACAGAAAGACTATGACTCTAGTATAATTATCCTTTTGCCTTTCTGGTAAAAGTGGCAACCACATAAATATCTGCTTCAGTTGTCAGCAAAGAATGTAGAAGGCAAGAATCAGTTGAAAAAAGGTGCAGAGGTTGTTAAGACTTCATTTTTATTTCATGTAAAGTTGGAGGTATTTAAAAAGCTTTAGGAATTCAGTGATAATAGTTATGTGCTCAAAATTTTTATCAAGCTCCACCTATATACCAAACTATGGGCTCATTTAGCTAGACCAATCTCAAAGTGTGCTTTTCAGATAAGCAGCATCAGCGTCACCTGGGAAACCTGTGAGAAATATACATTCTCAGGCTCAACTTCAGATTTACTAAATCCTACTAGTATAGATAGGTGAAGCCCAGCCATCTGTGTTTTAGCAAGCTAATTCTGATGCAAGCTTAAGTTTGAAACCACTATTAGACTAAGGGAATAAAAAATGAATAAGATATAGATTCTGTACTCAGTGTGTAATGCTGACTATTACCTAGTCATCTGTTTTATAGGCTAACATCAACTAACAAGTCTAATATAAATTTACATATATCTCTACATCTTTTGGAAATTAACATATGCCACTGTAAACACTGGAACCATGCAGAAAGACACATTCCCTTCATTGAGGACTATCACACAATAATCCTTAGCAAGGACCAATTTTGCTGAGTGTTTAAGTAAATGTACAAAATTCATTATCTATTTTAGGCCTCAATGTGTTCAACATACAATTGAGTAAAAGTCTGTGAAGTAATGGTTTGTGACTTTCCAGATTAACGAGAAAACTTACTCAGAAGAGTTAAGAAGCTATATATCTATTTCCAGACCTCAAGGTTGGGGCAGGGGGTCAGGGGGGAGGTGGGGGCGTGTCAGTGGTAAATCTCTGGATTGGTAATTTTGAAAACAGGAAATATGATGGAAATCAACTATTGCATCTGTGCTAGACATGATAAAATGAAACAATTTGCCTTACTCTGTAAGAAATGCTAATTTGAGAAAAAGCAATAATAATATGTGCCAACAACCTTAAGAATTTAGTTGCTGGGTTTCAAAAATTTGATTCCAGATGTAAAAAAAAAAAAAAAAAAAAAAAAGAGAGTAATTTTACTTTTTTAGTAGTATTTTCCAACAACTTCAATCCTTAAATAATATATTCAACAATCACATTGGAGTACAGCTTCCCCTGAATTATCCAAGAGATAAATCATTACTTTTGTTGTTTCTTGATAGTTTTTTTTTTTAAATCTCTCATCCCTGACAGGTGACACACCATTCTAAAAATACTCACTGAAGTAATGAAAACTAATAGCACCAAGACAATAGCATGAATATCATCAATGGGATATGTACGTAATGTGGGGTACGAGTAGGAGTTTTCAAAACAATGTAAATTCATTCTGCCACACTTGGACCAATAAATCTGAAATACCATTTGTTACTTGCAAAAGTGCACAGTAGACATGCAATGGCTACTTCTAACTGAATCTTTTTTTTTTCTTTTTAAAACAACACAAATTTTTTATTTCACAGTTCTATAAATCAGAAGTCCCAGTTGACTTAGCTTGTTTCCCAGCTTCCATTTTCACAAGGCCAAAATCAAGGTGTCAGCTGACTGGACTCTTGAAAGGCTCTAGGAAAAATTAGCTTCCAAACCCATTCAAGTTGATGGCCAAATTCAATTTCTTGTGGTTGTACGTAGGACTGAGGTCCCCATTTCCTTGCTGGCCATCAACCAGGGTCAGTCTTTGCTCCTAGAGGCTACCCACATTCCTTCTCATGCTCTTCATGTCTCCCTCTCCAGCATTTTCTCTTCCGCCATTTATTTGACTTCTTTCTGTCACATGTCTCTTCTAACACTTGGTTTATATGGGCTCATGTGATTAGACTGGGCCTGCCTAGATAATCCAAATTAATCTCCCTATTTTAAGGTCCAGTAACTGGAATTACATTAGCAAAGTCCATTAGCCTCAGTACTACATTAGTGTTTGACTGAATAACCAGAGATGAGAATACTGGGGGAGCTATCTTTAGATGTCACAGTGGTTAAAGCACTGGACTGCTAACCAAAAGGTTGGTGGTTCAAAACCACCAGTGGCTCCACAGGAGAAAGACGTGGCAGTTGGCTTCCGTAGAGATTTACAGCCTTGGAAACCTTATGGGTTGCTATGAGTCAGAACCGACTTGATAGCAGTGGGTTTTAGGTGGGTGACAGGTACTAGTGTTATCCCCTAAAAGCTATAAGAATTCTAACAGCATAGAAAACTGTTTTCACTTGGTTTACACTAATGTTTCCCAGGATTTACCAGAACAAAAAAAAGAAAATGACAAAAACTAAGAAATAAAATCCATGGGAGAGATGAACCTTGAAAAATTATGCTGAGTGAAATAAATCAGACACAAAAGGACACTTACCGTATGATCCCACGTACATGAAATATTTAGAACAGCTCATTACATAAAGACAAAAGGTTATTAGTGGTTACCAGGGGCTAGAGGAAAGTAGAGAGGGACGAGTTAATGCTGAAGGGGCACTGAGTGTCTGGGATGATGAAAAACTCTGGGAAATGGTGGTGACGGTAACACAACATGGTGAATATAATTAACATTACTGAACTGTAGACTTAAAAATGGTTAAAATGGCAAACTTTTTGTTACATGTATTTTACCACAATAAAACAAAAAACAAAAGGGGAAAAATAAAATAGGAGAGACAGGTGGGAAGAAAGGAAGTCTCCCTTTCTAGCTCTGCAGGAGAAAGATGTGGCAATCTGCTTCCGTAAAGATTACAGCCTTGAAAACTCTATGCAGCAGTCCTACTCTGTCCTGTAGGGTCGCTATGAATCGGAATAGACTTGACGACAGTGGGTTTGGGTTTTTTTTTTCACCTAGCTGTGAATTAACAGTGCCAATGCCAATATCCAAACATTCACCAGTCCTTTCCTCCCTGTTAGTAAATGTTAATAGTAATTAGCAATTACTGATATTACTATTAACAGTAAATGTGGAAGTCACTGTTCATAGCATTAGTGCAATTTAATCCTTACAACAATCCTATGAGGTAGGCACTATTATAATATTCCATTTACAAGTGAGGAAACTGTGGCACAGAGTTAAAGTAATTTCTCCAAAATCACAAAGCTAGAAAATGTTGGGAGTCAAGATTCAAAACCAAGCAGTCTTAATCCAGAACAAGAGTCCTTGAACAATGAAAACAGTTCACATTATTAATTTATATCATGAAGGGTGAAACTGAGGGAAAAAATATTAATCAAGACAGGGAGGAATTCTACAATAATAAAGAATACCAACTATGAATATGATACAATTGACAATAAATGTTTAAACATCAATAATGTTATTAAGGTATATAAGGCAATGAATGTTGGAAATAGACATCAACAGATATTTTAACTCAAAACTGCCAGCTTGTGACAGAACAAGCAGACAATAAATGAGGCCACAGAGAAACTGAATACAATTAATACGGTTGAATTGATATATACTGAATTCCTTATCTAAAAGTAAAGACTATACCTCATTTTAGGCAAAAGACCTGGCAATCTACTCCTGTAAAGATTACAGCCTAGGAAGCCCTATGGGGCAGTTCTACTTTGTCACATGGGGTCACTATAAGTTGAAAATCAACTCGACATCACCTAGCAAGCATACCTTATTTTTAAATATCCATGAAGCATTAACAAAAAAGGATTATATTTTATTGTTAGTTGCAGTCAAGTGGATTCTAACTCATGGTGACCCCACATGAGCAGAGCAGAACTGCTCTATAGGGTTTCTAAGGCTGTGGCTTTTCAGAAGCAGGTTGCTAGGTCTGTCTTCCAAGGCAACTCCGGGGAGGTTCAAACCACCAATCTTCTGGCTAGCAGTCGAGCACTTAACCATTTGTGACACCCAGGAAAGGAGTATATATTAGGCCTCAAATAAAACTTCAATAAAGTCCTCAAAGAAGACTCCTAAAGACCACATACTGTAATACAATAAAACTATAAATTAAATTTTTACTAGGAAAAGGAACTTCAACCACTTAGAAATTAAAAACCAAAATAACAAAAAGCTCCCATGTTAAAAGGGATATCAAAAGTGAAATTTCATAATATCTTAAAAATTTGAAAAATGTAAACATTATATACCAGTCAAACCTGAGCTCAGAGGCATGATTTTGGCAAAAACAGATTACCAAACAACAAGAAGTATTAGAAACAAATTAAGCATTCATCACCAGACTCTAGAAAAAGAATATACAATATATACTCCAAGAAGACAGATAGAATGATAAAGTCAGAAGGCAGTGAATTAGAAAAGCATAGGAAGTTAAATAAGTGCTATACCTTTAATTTTTAATACTATATAACCTGATAAATTAAATCACACAAACTACAAATATGCAACATTAAAAACAAGAAAAGAGAAATAACCACAGATAGAGAATTAAAAGAATTATATAAGAATGCTTTATAAAATTCTATGCAAATATACTGAAAATCTAGATGAGATAATTACTTTCTAGGAAAGCAAGTTATTAAAATTGAACCACAACAACAAAAAACAGAAACCAAAAGAGACCAAGAATCATGGGAAAAACTGAAAAGATTTTCTAAAGCGCTACAATTCAAAAAGACACTAGGATAGTTAGTTTCATAGGTAAATTCTTTCAGATCCAAATAACAGATGATTCAGATATTTATACCAAGCCAGAGCATAGAGGAAGGAAATCTTGCAAAATCTTTTTATGAAGCAAGTATAACACTAATCTGATGATTACACTGGGAAATAGAAAAAAAATTTCAAATCTCATTTCTGAATACTGAAACAAATATCATAAAAATATACTAACAAACACTTCATTTGACAGCGTATTATTTTTTTAAAACTCCATAAACCAACGGTATTTATTCCAGAAATGTAATGCCAATCCAAATATTAAGTAAGCTATTAAAGAAATTTATCACATTATAGGTTATGGGTCAAAACAACATATTTATTTCAATATATGATGAAGAAGCATTCCGCATGTAAAGACACACTCCTGTTCAGAACACGAAAAACCATTAGTACAATAAGTATATATGCTGGAGGTAAGCAAAACACATTTCATAGTCAAAAGTCAACATATAATGTCCAAAGAGAAAACCAGATACATTCATTCTCATTAGAGTCAAGAAAAGGGGCAGGGCACTCACTACCACAACCATTACTTAACATGGCTAATCAATACAATTCCAAGACAGAACATATAAAGAGGGACAATGCATAAGAGGGATAAATAATGGAAAGGAGGTAGAATTATTATTTGTACACTCATATATCTGGCAAACCAAATGAAGTTATGTGAAACATTATTAAAAACAAGAGAATTCAAATTAAAAATATCATACAAACAAAAGTATAAAGATCCTAATCACAACAGCAATTAAAAAAGATAAATACAGATATAAGTCTAACAGGAAATATGCGGATCCTATATGAAGGAAGTTTAAAAATATACCTGAAGGATAAAGACTATCTGAATAAATAAAAATACATACCCTTTCTTGGATAAGACAATATGGCAAAGTTGACAATTCCACATAAATTAGTATTTAATTACAATCCAAAACAACGCAAGAATTTGACAAAATAACTCTAAAATTAACAAAAGTAAACATGAAAGATTAGCCAGGAACATTCTACAATAAATGCAACAAGTGGAACTAGTCATACAAACTATTAAATTGGTTACCAAGTAACAATAATTAAAACAATTAAAAACTATCTCTTGATTATAAACTCATCTTATCACCTGACCTCCTGTTCTTGGGATATAAGCCTGTAGAAGTCTGTAGCCTGCCGCCTAACCTATAGATTTTGGATTCGCCACCCTCACAACCCTTTGAGCCAGCAGAGGCCTCCAGCCTGTGACCTGACCTCCAGATTTCAGGTTCATCAGCCCTTCAACCATGTGAGCCAGCAGAGGTCTTCAGTCTGTTGCCTGATCCATTGATTTGGGACTTGCCAGCCCCCACAAACGCATGAGCCATTTTCTCAAAATAGCATGAGCCATTTCCTGGAAGTAAAATTTCTCTAATGTATTTTTACGCGCCGTCCACGTTTATTTGCCAATCGCGTCCTCCCCCTGGCAAGGTATTTTTGTAAGTGTGCCATGCTAATTTTTTTTTAACAGCAACATGTAAAAAAAAAAAAAAAAACTGGCATAGGCGCTTATGAAAATACCTCACGGGGGGGAGGGCGTGGTTGGCAAACAAACATAGAAGGTGCATGTTATTTGCATAAAAATATGGTATGTATATCTATATATGCTTCACTGGTTTTGTTCCTCTAGAGAGCCCAGACTAAGACGTTGGGCACAAAAAGACATCAAAAGTATAAAACACAAACAGTCCACAAAGACTCTAGCACCTACTTTAAAAAAAATCAGCCACTGAAAACCCTATGGAGCACAGTTCTACTCTGACGCATATGTGGTCACCATGAGTTGAATCAACTCGATGGCAACTGAACTTGATGGCAACTGGTTTGATACGTACATCGCCAAGTGTCCCTACGAGAACTGAGAAACACAGAGATTTTAAAAGATATTATAATAGGATGCCGACTTTGGGAGATGTCTGAAGTAGAAGTTCTGTGTTTAGGTAAATGACTTTTTTCTTTTTAAAGTTATATGTAAAAAGAAACTGATAAATCTAATCTAAAACATTTTAGATCTTTGTTTTAAAAAGACGACGACGACAGTGGTTAATTTGTTAGAACTGCAATACATTCATTTGTGGAAAGCCTGTTAACTGGAATCAGCTGTAGAAGCGAACTACCATCAAGTTTTCTAGTTTAATGGAAATATCAGAAGAGGCGACTTGTTGAGGCTGAGGGAGTAGTAGCCTATTCCAGATGCTGCTTCAGATAGACTACTTGCATACAAAAAGTTGCTTCTAATTGTACCAGAAAAAGTAAACATCAAAGAAAGGTATAACAGGCCACAGAAAACCAAGGCATTGTAAGAAACAATAATAAACTATTACGACTTTGTTTAAAAAAAAGAAAAACACTCAAAATATGATTAAAAGAATGACAAAATTACGGTACTTCTTAGTACTCAGTACTAGTACCACTTCCTAGTATTCAGTATTTTTCCTTCATTCTATTACGGTGTTGATTTCATGTATAAAATTCAATCTTTTGAGAACTTCTAATTAAGAAAATATACTATGCTTTAAAAAGGCCTATAAAAACCTGTAAAAGGTGTTATATATTGCACGTCAATCTGTATAGATAAAATTATACTATGGTACACCAATGAACCCTGAAGTCCCAATGGCTTAAAACTACAAAGGTTCCTTTCTTGCTCTTACTACATGTACATAATGGGTAAGAAGGCTTTGCTTGTCACTGTCACTTAGGGACCCAAATGGACAGAGAACTGGTGAACACTTCTAGTTCCCCCTTGTCAGAGGGAAAAATAATTCAGCTAAGCATGCACCAGCTCTTTAAAGCTTCTTCCCAAAGCAAATCTCATAGCATGCTCAACTTAAGTGGGCAGAGAAGTATAATCCTGTCCTATGCCAGAAGGAAAGAGAATACGAATATTTGTGAACATCCCTAACCACTACTAGACCTTGAAAACAGAGAAAACACCTTTGATATCTGCTGTATACTAGTCTTTTATTGTTTGACCACTTTAAAAACCAAAAAAACCCAAGTCTGTTGCCACAGAGATGATTCTGAGTCATAGCAACCCTTTAGGACAGAGCAAAACTGCCCCATAGGGTTTCCCAGGCTGTAATCTTTACAGAAGCAGACTGCCAAATCTTTCTCTCATGGAGCAGCTGGTGGGTTTGAACCACCAACCTTTCAGTTAGCAGACAAGCACTCAACCACTGCATCACCAAGGCTCTTTCTGACTTTACAAAGATTATATACAGTATTACCTTCCCATTTAAGAATATAACCATGCACAGAGCTGAAAAACTGTTACTAGACTATGGGGTGAAACTGAGGGACTTCTATCTAATTACAGTAACCATAAGTTCAATTTTAAGAGTTGCTAATAAATTTTTGTTTAAAAAAGTTCATGTCTGCCAAGACTAAAATAATAAACTAACTCAATTTCCCCAAAGAGTTCTTAGTTTTTCTTTCTACTAAACAGATTATTCTAATAAGCTGGCAATGATACATTTCTTCATTTGTCTTAAAAATGTGCAGCTCTTTTAATTATCAGAATAAATGTGCAAATGTAATAATCAGGTTTCATTAAATTTACAGAAAAGAAAACTGAAACTTCGGTCACACAGCAGTTAATTCAGGTGCTAACATTTTATTAAGAAAGTTTTCAAACATACGGAAAAGTTGAAAAAACCTACTCAGTGAATATCCATAAAGCCAATACCTAGAGTTTATATTTAACATTTTTCTATACTTGCTTCATTGCATTATCTATCCATCTATTCATCGATCCATCTTGTTTTTGATTCACTGCGAAGCTGCAGACAGCACTATACTTTAGCCCTGAACACAACACTAGAGTTTGATATGTTCGTTATGTTCTATGTTTTTAAAGTAAAAGTTATACAGTAAAATGCACAAATGTTATGTGTACACTTGGATAAGTTCTGAAAAACGCATTCATCCATGTAACCAAGATATACAACATTTATCATATACAACATCTCCACTGTTCTACAAAGTTCCCCTCAAGGCGATCTGAACATAAGATTTGTCTCCAAGTCCATAATCTTTTTCACAACACTATATACCTTTTATTTAAAGGTCCAAAGTATAAATATACTAACAACATTAAGAATTTTATTTTTAGTCATCAGTAATTAGGGTATTTGAAATATGGAAACTTGAAAAGAAGATACTGGTGCACCCTCCACCAAGACCAGACAGCCTACTTGTTTAATATCTGTAGCAAGTTGACTGTATAGCCTCCCCTCGACCAACTCACACTGAATAAATTAAAAACTACTTTTCTTCCCTCCACAAGAGTTCAAGAGTTAATCCAGGAAGAATGGATGTGGCTAGGAAAACCATCTCATGTGTTCGTCTCTTGTATTTTCAATTAAATGAATAGATCTCTGGGGCAAGACCATTTCTTATGCTTGTAAGCCAAGCACTAGATTAAGTACTATATGCATCGTGGTTGCTATGGGGCAGTAGGGGAGCAGGAGAAAAAAACAAAAGCTTTGTTATCAGACAGACATGGGTTCAAATGTTTTCTTACTTAGAAAACTAGCTATGTAACAAATTACTTAACTTCTCTAAGCCTCAGTACATTATCTGTAAAAATGAGGTCTGTATTTTGCCTTACTTTCAACTCTAAGTATCTTAAAGAAATGACCTAAACCCAGACCCAGTCAAGAGGCCACTACCCTGGACTTCAAGCTTTAGGGGGACTGGTCCTCTTCCAGCCACACCCTTTTTGACCTTGGAGTCAAAAAGACATACAAACCATGAGCCCATGCCCCTGCCATAGACTATGCTCTGGGTAATCTACCCGTTACCATCGAGTCGATTCCAACTGATAGCAACCCTAGACCCAAGAATTCCCTACCCAAACTGCAGCAAGCCTGACTTCCAAGGTTTGCAAGGATCTATCCCTGGGTCCTTGTTCCTAAGGAGTTGTAGGAAGAGCTTGAATGTGAAGACACGGGTGTTCACACATATGTGTGAAGCTGCCATTCAAAGTACTGGATGGAGTGTGAGTAGCAAGAGAAGGGGATTAAGGGTGAGAAGATGGGGTGGGCTTTGCCAATGTGGACCCATTCTGGCATGTAACTCTGAAGAATCCAATTCTCACCTGGTCTTACAGGTCCGTAAGGAGGACAAAATATATCTTATTTAATGGTCTGTTTGTTTGACTTATATGGTACGTATATAGTATGTGAGTCTTCATTTGTGCTTGCCCCATATCTTGCAAATGTTACAAGTGGGACTGTCTACATTTACTTCTAATGACACATATCTATATACCACTTGTCACATTCTCTTTCAAATATTATATTTAATCATATAATATTTTGAGTTAGATGTCATTAATCCCACTGCATAGATACAGAAACAGACATGCTTAAGAAACCTATCTAATATCATTTTCTTCAATGTCCACATCACTCTTTTCTTAACTCTTAAATATCTGGGTTTCCTCCTCTGCCATATCATCAATAATGTATCCTACAAAACAAGGTAAAGTGTCCCAATTTCCTAAATCCAGTTCTTATTCTCCATGACTTCTCTACAGCATCTGATAACGTCAACCATTTCCCCCTTCTTAGAACAGTTTTTCTCCTTTGGCTTCTAAGGCTGCACCATTCCAGTTTTTTTCCTGACCTTTTGCTTTTTCTCATGTTTTTTCTGAAGGATTAACAAGCTAATGTTTGTGGATACTGTAAGGACAGAGCACATGTTCGATAAATGTTAGAATTTTTTTTTTTAAAAAAGCAGCATAAAAAGAATAGCTGCCATTTTTAGTTCAGTGGTACAGTGTCAATTCTGCAATATATATTGCACTAAAAAAACCAAAAACCAAACCTGTTGCTGTCGTCGATTCTGACTCATAGCAACCCCAAAGGACAGAGTAGGACTGCTTCCATAGGGTTTCCAAGGAGTAACTGGTGGATTCAAACTGCCAATCTTTTGGTTAGCAGCCGAGTTCTTAACCACTGCACCATCAGGGCTCCTATATTGTACTACGTGATATACATAATTACATATGAAATACATGTGTGTGTGTGTGTGTGTGTGTGTGTGTGTGTATGTATGTATGTATGTATAATTCCTTTTATCCTAACAACCCCATTTTAATAACTGAAACCCAGATCCGTTAACGGATTGACCTGTGATAGAAACCTGGCTCCAATCTTTTCTAGCTTTATGACCCTGGATAGGTCACTTAACTTCCCTGAGCTTTTCTCTCCCCATCTCTGTAATTTATAATGTTCTTGTAAGAATAAAATGAAACACAGGATATAAAACGCACAGCATATGGCACATATTCAATCAATGTTATCACCCTCCTCCTCTTACTGTTTCCAGATGAACAGTTTTCTCTCCACCTTGCGTGCATTTCCAAAAATTACACCCTTTAGTTGCATGACCTTCTTTCTTTATCCTCTGTATCTACATTATATCATATCTGTGAATATAACTCCTCCAGAAAGATGCCTCTGAGTTATCTGTGTCCCCATCTCCCTCTAAAACTCCAGGACCATTATCTCCAAGTTTTGCTAGTTATTTCTACTTCAGCAACCCACTGCTTGCCATTTCAAACTGATCCTCTTCCTCACAGAACTAAGAATGGAAAGCAAAAGGCCGGGGGCATAAAATATTTATAAAGGTAGACTGAATAAGATGAATAACAAAGGAGCTACTTTCACAGTTTCAAGCTTGTCCAAGAATACAACAAAAATTGAGAAGCAAACTTGTCATAGACCATATCTAAAATTCTCTCTCCCTTTTCTCTTTTTTCTTTAGACATGAAATGCTAATCTTTCCATTTCCCTAACCCACCTGGCCCAAAATGGTTTCTCCTTCCTTTGAATTCCCTCTTGTTTAAATGTTCTGTTCATCATCTAATTATACACTATCTTGTATTAACAATTTTTATATATTTATCTTATTTTCCTACCTATACTGTAAGTTCTTTAAGGCCCAACGCCATCTCTTTTATTTTTAGTATTCTTCATACTGTCAACAAATATTGATTATTTACTGTTAAAAGATATGGCCAAGAACTCAGATAATCATGAATAAAGATGTTCTCAATTTTTGTTTTTTCCTGACATAGGAGAAAAAGCTTTTCAAACCAAAAGCTTGGGGATCCTTCCACAAAAAGAGAAGGTGTGACAAACAGTAAATTTTTCTCTAAGTTCTTAGTGTTGGCTTTAAACACACAAAAAAAGGTCTTTTAACATAAATTTTCTTAGCCATGTGCTAAGAGTTTATAAATTATTTTCAAGAACTGCACAAACTTTTCTTCAAAATATACTTATTTTGTAATATGGTTACTAGTCATTATATTATTTCTATTGGAAAGCAATTCTAAAAATAACAAAAAAGTCTCTAAAACCGTGTATTATTAACTGATGTGCTATTTATTATATTTTAAATAGTTTTAAGACCTTTAAAAGCCAGATAACAAAAAATAATTACTCTAGGGCTTAGTAAAAGAAATGGCCTTCTTTGGCTGAATGAAACTATTATATTTCAAATTTGTGAAAAATACTTTTCTTCTTTAAATTACATTTACTGTGATCCAAACAAAGACTGCACAGTAATAACAGTGATTTTGATTGGCTTATTTTACCTGAGTAGCTTTATCTTTCATGCATGAAGGGTAGTGAACATGAGGATCCCGTGGCCACTGTCCCGTGAGGTAAGGTCCTGTTATCGTATCCAAAGAAGAGGTTCGCCTTATTGTACTAGAGGTTCGAACTTGCTGGGATTTTGGCCTGTCCACTATAAAATGTAAAAAAAAAAAAAAAAAAATTTAGATTAGTCATTTATGAGTAAGGTTAATGTTAGAATTATCTGAACTTCAGTTATGAGAATGCCATCATGTCAAGTTTCTCTACAATATACATTTACCCTAATAGCCCTCTTTTATGATCTGATGAAAGTTACAGATCTGCTCCCAAGGAAAATGCACAAACTGAAAAACCAAGCCTGTTGTCACTGAGTCGATTCTGACTCATAGCGACCCTACAGGGCAGAGTAGAACTGGCCCCACAAGGTTTCCAGGGAGTGGCTGGTAGATTAGAACTGCTGACCTTTTGGTTAGCAGCCAAGCTCTTAACCACTGCGCCATCAGGGCTTAAGAAAATATATACACACACTAAATCTTGCATGTACTTTCAGGGTTTTCATAGACTATGAAGCCTATCAATTTTGAACTGTTCTAAAATCAACGTACCATCTCCACTGCCATTATTTTAAGGCTTCATCATGTCTCACCTGGACTGCACCCATCTCAACTAAATCTTACAGTGCCACCCACTTGCTAAAAATATTAGTGGTTATTCAATGTCTTCAGCTTAAACTCCATATTATTTAATATGATATAAAAAGCTTTCCCAATTTGGCTTCCATATACCTCAATTTTAAATCTCTTGCTACCAGCTGCCTCTGAGTCAATTCTGACTAACGGGCACCCGATGTGTGTCAGAGTGGAACTGTGCTCCATAGGGTTTTCAATGACTGATTTGTTGGAACCAGAGCACCAAACCTTTCTTCCAAGGCATCTCTGGGTGGACTCGAATCTGCAACCTTTTGGTTAGCAGCTACACACGTTAATTGTCTGTACCACCCCGGGACTCCTTAGTCTCTTGGTACTCCCCCATAAGTCCATGCTAACTACTAAGTGCCACACAAACTACTTGCAGTTTCCCAAATGCTAAAGGCGCCCTCTCTGCCTCTGTATATTCCAGTATTTCCTAAGACTAGAAACTCTCTCCTCCCTTGTTCACTTGACAAACTCTTATTTAGCTTCAAGACCAGCTCAGGTGTTACAATGCCTCATTGAAACCTTCCCCAATGCCATTCTTTCGTCCTCTCCTTCCTCCTCTGGCTGAGATATACACACACTCCTCTACTCTCATGGCTTCTCTCTTTCCCCCCATCAGAACGTAAGTTCCAAGAGGGTATGAACGCTTCTGACAAACTGAAAAAGAGTTAACGCTCAATACATTCTTAATGAATTTATTCACAACTACACAAAGTAATGTATATATAATGAAGCTTGTATTTAGTTCAACTTCCTCAGTTATGGATAAAGAATCTGAAGTTCAGAGAGACTGCCAATTTTCCAACGAAACAGTTATTAACATACGACAGAGGTAAAAAGGCTTGAAAATCTCCAAGCATTCTACACAGTTCAATCCATCTACTACAACAATCTATTTCTCCTCTCTGTATGGGTACCATAGATACTGTTAAAAACTGAAATTATCATACTAAACTTATATAAGAAACTACAGACATTTTTCCCTATATAATATCCCAAGAAATTTACTACTAATGTGAATTCTATAACAGAATCCAATGGATTTCAAATTCACAAGGCTCAGAGTCTTATTCAGAGTTGTATCCCTTACCAAGCAAAATGCCTTGCACATCACAGAGGGTGAAGAAACATTTATTATTGAATGCTGTCTTTTAAACTACCTTCCTGAAACCAAAAAACACAATGAGTTGTTTATCAGAAAAACAAAATTCAATACTCTGATGTTATCATATTACCTATATATCTTACAACTGCAGTTTTGATTTCTTCTTTGACCCAAGAATTGTTAGAGAAGACTTGAAAATTACCAAAGTTCCTCCCTATCTTTATTACTTAGTTCTAATTTACTGCACTATAGGCAAAGAATCTACTATGACTTCTAATCTTTGGAATTACCTGAAGTCTTCTTTATGGCCAAAAATATGATCAAGTTTTTATAAACATTTCATGACTCATGGAGAAGATATGATTTTAGTATATAAACTAAATAAAGACTATAGGAATAAGAATTATCAGCTTGACCTGTCACACACTTAAAGAAGTACACTAAAATCTCTAAGCTATTATTGAGTTCTAACAATTCTCTTCATTACTTATAATTTTTAATATTTATATTTTAGTTCTGTATAACTTGGTACACAGATTCATGGAATCATCATTATGGCTCATATGCCTATCATTATAATCTGTCCCACTGATTATGCTTTACCTTCATTTTAAACTTTATCAAACTGAGTATCATTTGGGCTTTCTTTCTGTTATAATTTGCCTGAAATTCCTATCCTTCCATTTTCAAGTTTTTTGAATCATTTTGTTTTATGCATATCTTTTGTACATAATATATAATTAGACTTAAAAAAAAAAAACTTTGCAGTAGCCTTCTTTTAAAGAGTGAGTTTATCTCACTGATATTTATTGTTATCACATATTTTATTTTACTTGTCATTTTTTTCCTTATTTTATGCTTCCTTGCTATTTGTTTTCGATATTTTACTGTTTGTTTCTTCTTTTCCCTTCTCCCTACCTCATCAGAGGTAATTTCAAAGATATGTAGCCTATTTTTTAATTCTACTTCTAGAGGTTATTTCTATTAATTCTTTTAAATATTTTTTCTGATTATAAAAGCAGTACCTATTCATTTTAGCAATTTTAGAAAATTCAGAAACTTAACATGTTCCCCATATTTTCATCTTCACAGATTTGTTTAAAATTTTAAAAAATTACTTCAGATTCCCTCTATTAAAAAGAAACAGAAGACAAAAACAAATTATCCCTTGAATGACAAAGCCAATATTTATAGCAGTTGATGCCTAAATGAAAGCCTACATAAAGGTCAGCTATAACTAGAAAATGAAAAGCCATTATATGTGAAAAGCTTGTGCCTTCCTGAGCATAAACTGCTTACAATTATTTCTAAAGTGTATGTAGTCTACACTCAGCCATTTAAACTCCTTTTAATTTGTTAAGTAACCAATAGGGACCATTTAATGTTTTATAATAAGTATATGAACAATCAATAAGTGAGCTCATTGGTCTGTATAATACCATATTCTAATCTATAAAGCAACATCATGATAAACAGAGAAAATATTGAACTTGTCAAGGATTTCATTTTACTTAGATCCTGTCTTAGTCATCTAGTGCCACTATAACAGGAATACCACAAGTGGATGGCTTTAACAAGGAGAAATTTATTTTCTCATAGTCTAGTAGGCTGGAAGTCCAAATTCAGGGCATAAGCTCCAGGGGAAGGCTTTCTCTCTGTTGGCTCTGGAGGAAGGTCCTTGTCATTGATCTTCCCCTGGACTAGGAGGTTCTCCGTGAAGGAACCCTGGGTCCAAAGGACTCACTCTGCTCCCGGCACTGCTTTCTGGTATGAGGCTTATGAGGCTCCCCTTCTCTGCTTGCTTCCCTTTCCTTTGATCTCTTGTAAGATAAAAGGTGGTGCAGGCCACACCCCAGGGAAACTCCCTTTACACTGTATCAGGGAAGTGACCTGAGCAAGGATGTTACACCTCACCCTAATACTCTTTAACCACAGGCAGAGATCATGATTTATAACACAAAGGAGAATCACAAAACAGAAGACAACCACACAACCAAGTTGACACATATTTCTGGGGGGAAACAATCCAATCCATGACATTCTACCATTGTATTCTCGGTGTTTATATATGATCACTCCCATAATGGGATCTGCTGTGAGTAGCCAATCAGTTGAAAGAAAGTTTCCTTGGGAAAAGAACTGCATTCAAATATAAGCAGAAGTTCCGCCTTTTTGCTCACTCTGGATCCTCCTGTTAGTCTGACCTCCAGTTCTTGGGACTTGAGCTATCAGCTTATCTGTGGATCCTGGGATTCCTCAATCTTCATAGCCCCTGAGCGGTGCCCTGCTCTCTGACCTGCCAATCTTGGGTTCGCCAGCCACTACAGCTATGTGAATCAGGAGAAGCCTCTATCCTAATCCACAGACTTGGGATGTTCCAGCCTCTACAAGCATGTGAGCTGTTTCTTTGATATAAATCTATCTATGTACCTATTTATACGCTTTACTGGTTTTGCTTCTCTAGAGAACCCAGCCTAAGACAGATCCACAATCAATGCCCATGGAAGCAGCAGTCAAGAGATCAAATGATTACTGCATTGGGAAAACCTACTGCAAAAGACTTCTTTAAAGTGTTAAAAAGCAAAGAGGTTACTTTGAGGACTAAGGTGCACCTGACCCAAGCCATGGTATTTTCAATCGCCTTTATGCATGCAAAAGCTGGACAATGATTAAGAAAGACTGAAGAATGGCTGCTTTTGAATTATGTTGGTAAAGAATACTGAATATACCATGGACTTCCAGAAGAATGAACAAATCTGTCTTGGAAGAAGTACAGCCAGAATGCTCCTTAGAAGCAGGGATGGCAAGACTTTGTCTCATACACTTTGGACATGTTATAGGAGGGACCAGTCCCTGGAGCAGGACATCATGCTTAGTAAAACAGAGGGTCAGCAAAAAAGATCCTCATTGAGACAGACTGACACAGTGGCTGCAACAATGGGCTCAAACATAGCAACAACTGTGGGGATAGTGCAAGACTGGGCAGTGTTTCACTCTGTTCTACACAGGGACGCTAGGAGTCAGAACTGAGTTGAGGGCACTTAAGAACAATAATGATCTATAAACCAAAACAAAACAAACCCACTGCTTCCTAGTTGAGTCTGACTCATAGCGACCCTATAGGACAGAATAAACTGTCCTATAGGGTTTTCAAGGCTGTAAATCTTTACAGAAGAGGACTGCCACATCTTTCTCTCGTGGAGCAGGTGGTGGGTTCAAACAGCTGACGTTCTGGTTAGCAGCTAAGCATTTAACCACTGTGACACCAGGGCTCCCTATTCTGATCTACAGTAATTAATTTTTATTTTATTGTATTTTAATCCCTGGACATTTAAACTGAGTACTCTTATAGGTAAAAATATAAGCACAGAGTAACATGCATAGTTATTTACTTATAAATCAGATATGTACTATCTTACTACTATTACATTTATTATAAAAGATAAAATAGAAGCTTACACATACGATATAAAAAAATAAAAATAATAGATATGGTTTTTTTCCCCTGTACCTCACTGGTGGTGGCCTTACTAACTTCAATTTGAGAACCACTGGGATAAGGCACCAGAAATCAGGTGCTGAATTAGACTTACAGATTGGCTAGTTAGTTTTGTCTAATTCTGTAACTATAATCCTAATGCTTATTTGTGTAAAAATGTACAAAGAAAGCACCACACATCACCAATAGAAGAAACAAAATATTTGTCTTAAAAAGAGAGAATAAGTTAGGACAACAGTGTCCACATCTCGTTATAAAATTCACTCCATCGTCGTAATTTTTTTTTAAATTAAAGTATATGAGGTAAATATACTTAAAAGCCTGTATTTCAAATATACTTTAAAAGAAAGATTTCACACTTCACACTAGAGCCTTTCAAAGATATGGAGCAGTTAGTGTTTCCCACATAAATTATCTGAAGGGTAAATGCTGAATAGACCTAAAAATTAGTAATGATAGTACTCTCCAAAAATATGGTCAGTCACAGTAACTCCATTTATCAAATATCACTAGGGCTTAGATTTATTATAAACAGTGTAATTCAATTACAACATGTTGACTTGTTTATATTATCCAAACTATCATGCCCGTGAGCTAGTTTTAGATAGCTTCAACATCTAAGCCTTGACTCCTCCAAATTTTTATTTAATTTGTAGTATTATCTCCCACCAATTCAGTTATTACATTTTAGTGCATTAAGGAAAGTCAATACTGGTTTTGCACTATTTATCTATTCAGTACAATAAATTGTTCCTGTTTCACTGTTATAGTCGTGATTAAAGTGTGTATTTAGTTTTGAGTTCAGTGATCCCAATACTTTGCTACTAATTATTACAAAATTATGTCAATTCAGGTAGATAAAACAAGGACACCTTGTCAACTAGAAATCCATGTTAGTAGAGTCAAACAGCCTTTGAATTAGTGTACAATAATACCTTGATAACTTAATAAAATTGCTCAAAGGGAATGTTCAATTATATATATGTAAATTATGAAAGAAAATCAAATAAATACACATCATTATTACTTAAACTGAATAGGCATCAGGAAAACAGTTTCTTCACAAGCGGAGAAACCAAATCTACCTAAAGTCTGTTAGTTCATAATCATTATTACTAACCAAAACTTGCTGCATGACTACTATACGAAAAGCACCGTTCCACATACCAAGGGGAATTACAAACTAAGTTTCAGGCTCTTTCCCTATCTGCAAGGAGCTTACATTCTGGTTGGGGTAAATAGGATATATATTAATTAAACTATGCTATAAAACAGTATATGCATGGCATATGCGTGCCAATGAAGGGTAGGCAGGCAACCAAGGCAAAATATAAACTAGGCAGCAGACAACCAGAAGGATGCTCTATAGTTACACCAAGGGAAACCTTCAAAGAGTACTAAAAATCCTGCCATTCCGCTGAGCAGTCTCACTGCTAACATCTCCCTCTTAAATATTTGAGGGTAAAATAAAGAAAAACTACTGTATATAAATTCAGCAACCAAAATATGACAGTTAAAAAAATCATATCTATTATAAAATGGAGCCCTTCGGCTACTAACTGAAAAGTTGGAGGTCTGAATCCTTGAAAGACAGGCCTGGTGATTTATTCACGAAAAATCAGCCACTGAAAACCCTATAGAGTTCTACTCTGACACACAAAGAGTCGCCATGAGTCAGAATAGACTCAGTGGCAACTGGTTAATATAACTGGTTCATTCATTATTAACATAGTGAGTGACTGTTTTTCTAAATTCGTACTATCCTGATTGTTAGGGCTAGGAAATGATCATTCACAGTGGTAGTCTGTAAAAAAGTCTTCCCATTACATCAATCTATAGATTGTGCTTTTCCTTCCTCTGAATAAGAGCCACATGGAGGCAGCAGTTGGTAGGCCTGGGACTCCTCTGGGGTACCTTACTGAGGACTACACAAAAATAATTCTTGCTCTGTAGCACCCAACTGGAATTCTACTTTAAAGCGGTAACAGTGAAGTAGGTTTAAAAATAAGAAGCTATATTAGATAACTGAATCTGAACAGCAAACAAGGGACTGTTCTAAACAGGGAAAAAAAAAGGTTAAAATCTAACTGCCACAGTAATGTAATATGATGTCAAATTAATTTGCTTCCCATAACTATTTTTTATTTAATGGCAATGTTTGCAAACATGAGGCCTTAAAAAGCTAATCCAGAGTGGAAAGTTAAGTGGAATGTCTGCAAGTTAAAAAAAAAAAAAAAGAACATTAGAAACTTTAAGGGCTATAGCTACCGGGGAATATGAAACAAGCCAACATCTTCCAAACTACCCTTTGTTGTTGTTGTCAGCTGTTAATAAATCGGCCCCAGGCTCACGATGACCCCGTGTACAACAGGATAAGACCCTTGTGATCCACAGGTTTTCACTGGCTGTTTTTTCAGAAGTAGAACACCAGGCCTTTCTTCCTCATCTGTCTTAGTCTGGAAGCTCTGCTGAAACCTGCTCAGCATCATAGCAATTCACAAGCCTCCACTGACAGACAGGTGGTGGCTGCACATGAGGTACACTGGCTGGAGCCAGGTGAAGAAGATAATTCTACACTGAACCACCATTGTTGTTGTTAGTTGCTATCCAGTCAGTTCCGACTCAGGGTAACCCTGTGTGTGCAGAACAGAACTACTCCACAGGAATTTCAAGGCTGTAACTTTTCGGAAGCAGATCGCCAGGCCTGTCTTTCAAGAAGCCTCTGAATGAGTTTGAACTGCCAACTTTGCAGCTAGTAGTCAAGTACTTAACTGTTTGTGTCACCCAAGAACTCCTTAACTACCATCAAACCAAAAAGCAAACAAACCAAACCCACTGCTGTCACGTCAATTCTGACTCATAGCAACGGTATAGGACAGAGTAGAACTACCCCATAGGGTGTCCAAGGGTGTAATTCATACAGAAGCAGACTGCCACATCTTTCTTCCGTGGAGCAGCTGGTGGGTTCAAACTGCCAACCGTTAGGTTAGCAGCCAAGTACTTTAACCACAGTGCCACCAGGACTCCCTGAACAACCATTAACAAATGGTAAAAAAAGCTGCAAGATTTCTGAGTGACATAACTAACACAATAACAAAGTGCTCACATTTTTTTCTTGGACTTAACACACCCCAACACTTCTTATCCTACATTTAGTCTGCATAAACAAATAAAACTTGTTAGTTTTTTGTGTTTAGCTCTTAACAAATGATTATTAGGCACCAGAGCTTTACACTTACATTGGTTATACAAGCAAAGCACATCTAAACTTAGAGCATTTAAATAACAATTTACTTAAACCTTCTGAAAAGGCTTTTGCTCCTTCAACTATTGTCTAAAGACTGTAACAGCATAAAATTTTGCTGTCACCACCAACAAGAATCAACTGCTTCTTACTTTATTGAAAATCCATTGATAGCAATTATAAAGAATCTTCCCTAATCATGGAAGGCCATATAGTTCGCAAAATGCTTAAAAATCACCAGCTATTAATACCAAATCTTCCAGTTCTTTACTACAAACGAGTCATATTAATCAACAGCTCTGTGTATATAAATACCACATTAACAATGCTAACTAACAGTATCAAAGCACACACACACATATAAAGCATTTTGTCTGAATTTACCCTCATAAAGTATGTGCATCCTTTTCATCCCATGACAGTCAAAACTAAAGACTAAACCTGTTGCTGTCTAGTCGATTCTGACTCATAGCGACCCTACAGGAAACAGTAGAACTGACCATGGTGTTTCCTAGGAGCGACTGGTGGATTCCAACTGCTGGCCTTTTGGTTAGCAGCCAAGCTCTTAACCACTGCACCACCAGAGCTCCACAGTCGTAGAGCAAAAATAATGTTTACTAGCTAAACTGATGTTCAAAATGAAGTCAACAATACATAATACATAAATATATGTCTGTGCATATGTGCATGTATGCATGTATGTGGGTGTGCACGTGTGTACATGTGTGCATGAATGCATTACACAGCACTGATTAGAAGAATGTCAAAGGGAAAACTGGTACTGCTTTCAGCTGCTACAATGTCAAAATCTGGGCATGTCTAATAAGTAAAAGAACTGCCTTTCTAATATCTCACTTGGAAATAAGATCTCGGGAGATCCTAAAATATAAAAGCACAAGGCCCTCAGCCTTAGATGAACTAAGCAATGGATCCCAAGGATGTGATTCTGTCATGCAGTGGTCTTAATAAGGATCACCAGGGAGCTTGTTAAAAATGCAAGTTACTAGGTCCTACTCCCAGAGATTCTGATTAAGTAGGTGTGGGGCAGAACCAAGAATCGACATATTTTTTAAACTAAACCAGACTGATTCAGCTTTCTCACCAGGTTTGGGAACCACTGAAGTACTAGAGCAATGTTTCTCAAAGTGTGGGACATTTACTAAAAATACTGATATCTGGGCTCAACTGCTTATCAACAATGTGAGACTCTTTAGGAGTGAGACCAAGAAATCTGAATTTTTAATGAGTATTTCAGGTGACTCTAATACTAATAAAAGCTTAAGAACCAATGTCTGGAGGACTGGGACTAGACCTTTAGAATTGTAGATGTTAAAAAAAAAATCATTTTCTGACAACAATCTACTCCATTTAGAGGCACTAAAAGTTCAACTACACATCCAAGAACACATCCTGCTGAAAAAAAAAATTTTTTTTTTTAAAATCAACTACCTCTTTGAAATCTGCAACTAGCAGCTAACTTCTGGAATCTAATAAATTTAACATGTACTCATTGCCTTCAAAAACGTCACTTTCTAAACTGGGTGCTGGCTATGACAATAAGAACCTTCAAACATAAATACAGAGCACTCTAAGAAGAATGCTTAAGAGCACAGGAAAAATGAGATAACGAAGTTCACTATATCTTCTTTTGAAAAAGACCCCCCCACCCAACCAAGGCATTGTGCATGCAAATGAAAGAGCTACGATAAAAGTTACTTCCTGAAAACGTAAGGAAGTCTGAAAAAATATATTAAGTAGGTTCCCTAATGAAAGTGTCAGAACAAAATTAAATCAAAGATTGCACTAATACATAAACAAAATGTTACTTAGACTTTAATAATTGATTTAATGAAAGAATTTAAGCCTGAGTGTGAAAATATTACAATATTTTTTAGGTAGTTTATAAAACAAACTTAATCTTTAACAGATACTCAATGACTTTTTCATGATGTCTAACTTAACTCATGGATATTACTTCAGTCTTCATCATCCAAATTATAATAACAAATTCACTGAGCAGAACATGAATACAAAACTTAAAGCTGCTTTTTTTAACTTCGAAATATTCTGAAATGACAGAGCTCCTAATATAGCTGATATCAAGAATAGGGATAAATAAATATGGGTGGGGAATTTTCCTGCTATTGGTACCTGAGATTGAGCATAAATTTGCTAAAGCTCTATTTTAACAGAGATCTGCTTCAGTATTTCATAATGAGAGCTACTACCATGAAATCTATAGTTTTAAATTTATTATCACTACCAAAATTATAAGTAAATTTCTCATTGCTTTACATTTATAGAGAATTATTTTAAAAATAAATATCTAAAAGAAATGTTAATAACTGGATAACTAAGAATAAAAAAAGTGGAAAGAAAGCTGGTATGACTCTCAACTCAATCTACTGTACATTAATATTTATCATATAGTAGAATTATTACTAGACTTAGTTTTCCAAAGTCAGCATAGTCTAGGCACCTTCACCAATGGCCTATGGGTCTTTATTCCTTGACATATGAAAAGATGAAAAGTTAGCCAAATACGTGTGCCACATAAAATAAAACTGCCAAATTCAAATGAACTTCAGATAAGAGACAAGACATTAGATCTGAATATGCTACCTGCAATAGAACCAAAGGGCAAAAACGGAAGCCCTCTCAGTGTGAGAAGATTCTGAAAGAGTAATCAACTAACTCTGGAATCCTGCCACAAAAGCAATCTAGAAAACATGCAGAAATGACCATATGGCTGCTCTGCAGAAATCTGGAAAGGAACCAATCAAGATGCTGACAAGAGAAACAAACATGCTTCTGACCAAATGAGGCCTGACACAGCCCTGTAATCTGAAGCCCATCAGAAAAACAATTTAAAAATGCAGTCGGGCAGCCATTGAGGCATAGTTCTCTAGGTTACAGCTCTCTCAATTAAGTTTGTGTCAAATGAAACACAAGTTGAGATAAGATACTTGGAGGGTGCCTTCAGCCTGTTTTCAAAGAAAACTCAAGGGAGTATCTTTTTTGTATCTAAGTTGTAAGAAAACTTCACTAAGATGGCCATGAAACCTGGTGACAAGCACTGGAAGAATATACACCTAGCATACACCTTCAAAGAAATTACATATACAGCAGTGAGACACTAAAGATTTTTTTAAGTTTGCTTTTTCTGGTGGCAGAATAATACTCCTTTAAGAAACTTTAGCAAAGTAGTTATTAGAAGAGCTTCCAACAGATTCTATTAATGGAGATTCCAAACATCTAAAATCTGTTATGAATAAATGGTTCAAACTTCAAAGAAACAGAATATTAACAAAAATGGAAAGTCATATTGTAAGTGAAAGGAGCACAAATATTCCTTAAGTAGAAGACAACATTTCACAAAATTTTGTTTCAAAGCGCTAACTTCCAGCTAAAGCACTGGTAGAGCCTGGAAAATGCTTGATTAAATAGAAGAGTTTCACTGGTGACACAGTGGTTAAGAGCTATGGCTGCTAACCAAACGGTCAGCAGTTTGAATTCACCAGTTGCTCCTTGGAAGCCCTATGGGGCAGTTCTACTCTGCTGAATGGCGTTGCTGTGAGTTGGAATCAACTTGACAGCAACGGGTTTCGTTTGGTTGTATTATACCCCAGTCTAAAAAGAAAAAGAAAAGGCTACAGAATAAGCCATATTTTGACTACAGTATGCCACCAATATTAATGGTCAAACCCTCTGATATCTAAAGTGGGGAATATTCTCCCGAAGTTTGTGATGTTTAAAAAAAGGCATTATCCATCAAAGTTTACCTTTTATCTAATGAAGGAAAAAAAAGGAAACAAATAGAATAAAATCACCCTTGTAATAAAGGATACTACTAAAATTTTTCAGGCACTATTATTTGGGGTTTATGTGCATACATACAGAAATACACACACACACACACACACACACACACACACATTTCCTCTCCATGACTGTCCAGGTAACAGTTCCAATTCAGAAATTTAGAACCTGTGTGATACTGTTTATTTTAGCATTATGGAAGGTTTCTAAGCTACGTGGCATTTTCTGTCCAGGAAGCACAGCAGTTAAGTCAATATTCAGGATAGTCTGTTATATAAAAGTTTTGTCAAAATATTCCAACAGTAAGAAAAACGGTGGCAGAAAAGATTTTAAATCTCCACAAAACAACAGACGGAGCAATGAGGACTGCAAAACCAAAGATTCAAGGACAATATCTATTACATAACAACGTCACAAGGCAGTCCCATAAAATATCCAAATATAAGCAAGCAGGGACCAAAAAAAACCAAACAAACCAAACCTGTTGCCGTTGAGTCGACTGCGACTCATAGTGACCCTACAGGACTGAGCATAACTGCCTCATAGAGTTTCCAAAGAGCAGCTGGTGGATTAGAACTGCAGACCTTTTGGTTAGCAGCCGAACCCTTAACCACTGTGCCATGCAACAGCAAGAAAGCACCTGGGCTTCTGATGGTCCTGAGAACAAGAGAACACCAAAATCACTAACAGGTAGATGTAAAAGACTAATCTGAGAGCAGCAGCCAAAATTAGGAGAAGGTTCTGCAGGATCCCATTTGCAAGTGACTGCAAGAGGACCACAATGCAATAAAGTCTGATGGTACTGGAGCTATACAGCTAGTCTCAAACCTAACAAATAAAAGCTTCTTAAAACACATAGTCCAACCCTGTGGAGAAATTACTGGGGAACCAAATCCAAATTGAGGAGGACAAGGACAATAGAGCAAAGAAAAGAGAAGGTTTAGATAAAGTTGGGGAAGGGAGCCAAGGAGGCTGATCACAGGGGCAAGAAATTTAAAAAAAAAAAAAATCATTTTACAGAAAGAACAAAAGTGGCAGCATTAGAGTTCTGAAGCTAGAAAAGCTATACTGAATGATTCCTCCCTCCTAATAGTACAGGAAAATTCATTTTGCTTAAAAATGAGCAACACAACATGGTGAATGTAATTAATGCCACTGAATTGTAGACTTAAAAATGGTTATGATGGCAAATTTTATGCTATATATATTTCATCACAATAAAAAAAAAAGAGTAAAAAAATTAGCAACAGAAAACACCTGGTTAATCACACAGTAAGTCTTATTACAAGGGCAAAAAGGCACAAGGAATAAATAATATCCCTACAGATAATTTTTAAAAATGCCAGAAAGATGTGTCCACATAAGATGAAAATTGTTATCTAGTATTTCAAAACAAAAATAATTTTTTAAAAATGATAGAAGCGATGAAAACCCTCAGACCTAGAAAAGCTCAGAATGAAATATCTGGAGACAAGAAACATATGAAAATAGAAGTGACTAAGCTCATAAAAGATTTAGAAATTAAAACAAAACAAAAAACTTATTTCAGTTTAAAAAAAAAACATTTCAGGAGTGAAGACTAAATTACAGGAAACACAAGAATAAATAAACATGATGAATAATACCTTAACAGAAATTGAAAATGTAAAGGAGGAAAATTTTATAAATCAAAAACAAATGAGAAATGAAATATAAAAACATTTCAAGAGAAAATGACTGCTATGTAAGATAGGTAAAGAAAGCCCAACATCTGTATAATAGGAGTTCCTAAAGAAAGAAACCAAACCAAAGCAACCCAGGAAAAAACAAAACAAAAACCAAAACCCTAAAAACCGTAAGAAAACTTTCCTAAAAGATAACTTAAAACTACGTATTTTAAGAGTATACATATACCTGGGAAAACTGACACATAACAACTTATATCAAACACATTCTAATAAAGACAAAATGATCTTCAAGTATAAAACCCAAAAATAAAGACTTACATCTGTGTTCTTGCTACATAAATTAGCAAGAACTCAAGGAACATTCTTCCTGAGAGTCTTTCTTGAGGAATCTAGCAGAGAATAAGTTTCATACAACCAAAAGCTTGGAAAGAAATTAACATAAGGAATGGTGAAAGGTGTGGCCATTTAGGTAGTAACTTTGAAAGGAGAAAAGAGCAGCAGAATACTCCATACAGGGAGTCCTCTGGTTACAAATGAGATCCATTCCTGTGTCTTTTAAGTTTTTAAGTGGAATCTGTAGGTAAGTCAGGAGAGGCACATACGATTCTTATTTAGCCTTACTCTACTGCAGGAGGAACCCTAGTGAAGGAGTGGTTAAGAGCTTGGCTGCTAACCAAAAAGTCGGCAGTTCGAATCCATCAGCCGTTCCTTGAAAACCCTACGGGCAGTTCTACTTCGTCCTATAGGGTCATTATGAGTTGAAATCAACTCGACAGCAATGGGTTTATTGCAAGAAAAGGTTCAAAGCCTTTCCAATTGTTTAAAAGCTGCCATGTGCAGCAAGTGAAGGTGACTGTGATGAAGAATTTGTTGCGAGTAGGGGTTGGTTCAATCGTTTCAAAGTGAGTGCAAATTTACCTAACGTTAAAAGGCAAGTATGAGTTGTCCATAAGTCAGACATTTGTAATCCAGGGACTACCTGTATCTCTAATTCAGGTATTTCATCACTAATGAATGAAACGATTAGAAAATGACTGGGGAATCATATACTGCATTTTTACACAAATAAAATGCACATTCTGCATTTGTTGGCCGGTCGCACCCTCTCCCTGGAGACACCCTCACAAGGGATGCCATGCTAATCCTCTTCCACATGTTGCTATAAAAAAAATCAGCACAGTGCACTTATGAAAATACTTCACAGGAGGAGGGTGTGGCCAGCAAACAAACACAGAAGGCGTATATTATTTGTGTAAAAATACAGTAGTTTTCCTCTTAGCATATTTGAATTTAAGATTGAGTTTCCAGAATATCTGATAAAAACAACAAAATGTGAGTTATTAAATTTCTTCGAGAACCAGATATATATTTAATTCCAATATTTTTCCAATATTTCAGTTGTATAAGTCTGAGGAAAAGTAACTCTAGCCTCAAAGAGATATACTTTCTTCCTATGTAACCTAGTAAAGAAATCAACTCTTGCTCCATCTAGAGGGGAAACTAATGGGAATTGAGCATCCATATTCACTTAATTAACAGAATTTTTGTCCATTCCCTCCCTAGAGAGCTGTCAATCACAGAGTAAAGCTTCAAAGTGCACTTATGGAAGCCTGCAGAAAGACTCAGGAAAGGACCACGGAACAAAAATTCCTTTTATGAGGAATGGTAAAGTTTACAATGGGCAATGATAGGGCAATGGACTGAGGGGCTTGAAGAAAGGGCCATGTGGACAAGAGAAGACGAAAAGGAGCCTTGAGGGGGACCTTGTCTTTCAATGGCCTAAATCTACAAGGCCTCCTTTTGTACAGAACAAACAGAACTCTGCTTTCAGCCTACTATAATAACTACATTTCTTCCGATTCTGAAAAAGAATCTGAAAAAAATGACACTATTCCTTGGAAAATTGTCAGCTTTCTTATCTCTTATTTGAATAAAGAATAATGACAATAAGACAGAGAAAGAGGAGCCTCCTAGACAAGTAAATATCTCTTCTCATGCGATCTCAACGAAAAATTTGTAGAATTCTAAATCCAAATATATTTTAACATATTAATTTATAAATGAAAGTAAGATTTGAACACTTAAGTCTAAGTTACATTTTACTTATGTAATAATAACTAAAATTAGCTTATAGAAGCCAAATTATAGGGCTAACAGTTAAACCCACAGGTTAAATGCAAAAGAGATTAATGGAAAAATCTTAGGAAATGAGTAACTGCTTAACCTCAATAAGATATGACTGCCAGTCAAGCTAATCTACTGGTGCTAGACAAATGATAAACAAAAATCTGTACTAAAATATGTCTGTATGTCACTGATTTTCTTAATGAAAGGAACCTAGTTAATTAAATCTAGCCTATAAACCGTATTTTTCCCAGTATTATATCCTCAAACTAAGCAATGGTGAACATGTTGCGAGAGATATACAACTAACTACACTTCTCTAGCTTTACTAAACCCAAAATAAATAGGCTTAACAGAATGAAGGCTTCAAAAATAAAGAAACACAGATGTTTATTCTAGCATTTACTTTCATAAATATTGACACCAAAGAATCAAATATGTAGCTGTGAAGCAGCAGTTTATCCAAAACTGAATGCTTCATTAAAATTGGAAATGGCCAAAAGCTGCAGGAAACATCCTGAAGGAAAACGTTTTATACAAATGACACCTTTGTAGATGCCATGGAGTGAAACAGAACATGGTAAAAACCAGTTCTGTGTTTGCACACACAGAACACCTTCCACCTCAACAATTCTATAAATACTGTGATTAAAGGTTGCCAGGAAAAGTTGCCAAGGACTGAGAGCAACTTAAGAAGAAAAAAGTAAAATAAAATAAAACTACTTGTGGCATGACTAAGTGTAGGGGGAAAGTACCATAAAATATTTTAGAGTAGCATCATACTTTATTCCTCTAGAACCACCACAGAACTGGCCATTATAATCTTAGTCAAAAACAGTCCATTGATATTATTGATTGAAGTGTACTTCAATCAAAATGGCACTTCCAAGGAGATAAAAATGGGCTAAAGTCACAAAGTTCTACAGTTTACCGTTATCAGCTAGCTAAGTTACTTTTCTTCCCCCCTCCCTTAAACAATGAAAGAGCTTTGTTCAACCTAAGTGCCTAAGAAATGCGTGAACTAATTTCAGACTATAGTTTTGGATATAATTTTAATTGTCAGCAATAACTAGAATAGTTGGGGCATTTGGAATAAAAAACTGAACAACATCTCCAGATGTACCAGAGAGATTCATCTCTATGTGGAAGGAAAACATAACTACATGAAGCCAAATTTACACACAAAAAAATGTGTCAAGTAGTTTTTCTCCCGTTCTTTCTCTCTCCACTCTCTTCTTCTTCACCTCTGATAATTTCTGTTTAATCTTTTCTATGCAGTGTTGAGATGGGACAATAACTGAACTGAATAAATGCTGAGACATTACGAATAATAGAGTCAACTGTTATTTTTCACGGAGCTATCACCTCACTGACTTGTATCTGTCTCTCTTCCAACCTATATTTTAGCTATTTTATTTTCACTTAAGAATGAGATAGGAAAGAAAAAGCCAATACTATTCAAAAACGTGTTTACTTTGCACTTAAATGATTAATGCCAAGGGTCATCTACCAGAGAGTAGGCTCCTTCTTGAAAACAAGGCTCTTGTCATATTTTTGTTTCTCTAACATCTAGCAGGAAACCTTGGTGGCATAGTGATAAAGAGTTTGGCTGCTAACCCAAAGGTTAGCAGTTGGAATCCACCAGGCACTACCTGGAAACCCTATGGGGCAGTTCTACTCTGTCCTATAGGGTCACTATGAGTCAGAATCGACTCGATGGCAACGAGTTTTGGTTTGGGTAACATCTAGCATATCTAATCAAGAAACATTCGTTAAACTTGTGGATATCATTCACCCATCCTCTTCTTGGTCCTTATGAAACAAATACTTAAAAACTAGAAATTGCCTGGCATATTTTCTGGCCTTCTTTACCAAAAGAAACTTTTTGGAAGAGCTTCAAGTATAGGAGCTTCCTATTTCTTAATATTCTGAATGTGAGACTCATCTAAAATCATTGTGAATACAGTGAGAGATGGTGCAACAACTTGAATTCTGGTCCTATTAGCGGCCTATATTCCTCATGTATGTAAAGGCTATGATTTCTATGCCCAGATATTTCACAATCAGGTAATTAGGATAGGCTTATATAATTCAGAACTCTTCATATAGTACACACTCAATACATAATAAACATATTTATATAAAATAACAAGATAATTTGACAAATACACTGAACTTCTTGTCTTCTCAGGCACTTTGGGAGACCACTGACTCACAAGATTTCCACTGCTTGAAATATCTCTGAACTGTTTTCAAGACAGTTTTCTAAAGTTTTAATCAAAGAGTAATTATAGGATTGCTAATGAGAATACCAAATTACAGGTGATTCTCATTATTTGCAGATTGTATTCACAAATCAATCTATTTGCTAAAAATACCCGCAATGTTTTTCCAGACAGCCGCAGGCATGTATAGAGCAGGGGAAAACTCCCAACTGAAGCAGAACAAGCCTGGTTCGGTATTCACTAATTCAGTATTCACAAGGACTTTATAGAACATTACTGCAAATAACAAGAATCAATTGCATGTCAAAATAAATACATTCAACCAAGATCACACCACTGAACTTGATGAAATGAATGTCCCTTACATACTGACAGAAGCACTGACAGCACACAGTGAACCACACTTGTCAATCTGATAGATTAGATGGGGGTAAAAGTGGGATTTCCAAGATGAATTTTCAAAGTGGCTCCAGGAACAGCATCTGGAGGACCACATTTCCTTTAACTCTGAGGTGAAGTAAGGTTGGTAATGCTAGCTTATCACAATAAAAGCCCAATGTGGATATTCCTAGCTGACAGTTGGCCTTCCACATGATCATGCAGGAACCCAGGCTTTCTTCATCTTAGGGCACCATCATTCCCCTAAGGGCCTTGCTGGAGTCCTCTTTTAGATCCTCTGCATCCAGCCAGAAGATAAGACAAGAGAAAGAATGAGGAGGATCATGCTAGAATTTTTCATTCAACCAGGCTAGGGTGTTGTATATTACTTGGCCTCACCTAACTGCAAGAGAGGACAGGGAATATAGTCTAGATGTTGGCTCGAGAGGGAGAGAAAATGAGTTTGGTGAACACATAAATGTCTCTATTATAGATGGGCTTGACTCCATTTGTCTGAATTACCTTTGGAGATAGTTTGAGCCAAATTCTAAAGTTAGTCTCAATGAATTATCATCATAGTTTGCCACCACAAATAAGGTATAGGCTCTTAATGACTTTTGGTTATTTTCAGAAGTCATATCCACCCACAAAAGAGACTCATCTCCATTTAGAGTATTCTGAATAACATGCTTTAGTTCAAAAGAAATTTCTTTTAAAAAGACTTCTAAAACAGCTGAGATACATATATAACTCTCCAAGGTGATCTCTTTGAAGAGCTTAACAGATTTGAAGAACTGTGCACTGTTTTTCTTGAGAGACTGGTCAGGCATCTCATCATTTATTGGAAAGTTCTTAGAAAACTTAAGGTCAGTCAAATCAAGGTGGTATTTAATTTCAAATCCATTAAACTCATTGCTGTTGAGTTGATTCCAACATGTAGCAACTGTATAGGACAGAGTAGAACTGCCCCATAGGGTTTCCAAGGCTGTAAATCTTTACGGAAGCAGATGTCCACATCTTTCTCCCGCAGAGTGGCTGGTGGGTTTGAACTGCCAAACTTTTGGTTAGCAGCCGAACTTAACCACTGCGCCACCAGGGCACCTCATATAATTTCAAACTAATGATAATCAGTATATATCAATAACAATATAACTGATACAAAAACATAATAAAAATGCTTTGTTCATCAATATTATAACAAAGTTAAAGGTTCTGAATCCTTTTAACACTAGACATAACCCTAAAAACATTTTTGTAAACTGTAAACTCTTGCCAACAGCAACTCCAGTGCTAGCCTGCGTTCTACGTTTGGGATTAGCAGCCATACGGAAAGGAGGGGCTGTATTCTTATACCTCTAGCATCATCAAGTCTCAATGAAAGGCTCACACTTTCTCACAGAAAAGCAGTTATGTTCATCATTCCCTTCCCTTCTTCAAGAAAACTTTCATTCTCTTAGTACTGTTGTTCTCAGCTAAATATCATCAGGAAAGTAATCTAATAGAACTAATTCACACAAGGGTAGTGAGTGAGTCTCAAGGATATCCTTTCAGAGATATCTGCCTTTTTTTTTTAAGTAGATGACTGTCAACCCAATCTTTAATTAGTAAAATTTCAGGCAAAATGATAAAGTAAAATCAAAACATTCAAGTAGAAAAATGTATCTGGTGGGCAGTGAGATCCTGAACAGACCAGAACACCTGCCCTCAAGAAATCAGTATTGTAGGCAAGAAGACAGGTGACTTAAATAACTATTACACAATGTAATGAAATAAACACAGTACTTTGGATACCTAGAGGAAGTAACACCTATCTCTACCTAGACCTTCAGTCAGGAATATTTTGCACAGAGAAGGATGATATTTCATAGCTGGCTTTCAAAGAACAAGTAGGGGTTTTCAGATAAAGCAGTATGGGTACAGTAGACAGAGGTATTCCTGTCAGAGAACATGTATTCAAAACAGAGTTATAAAAAGATAACAGCGTTTTCAAGAAAAAGTCAGTTCAGTTTGGCAGGAACACAAGGTACACAGTGTAGAGTATTGAGATGAGCCTTATATGCCAAGCTAAGGATTCTGGACTTTACGCTTATATGTAAAGAACCAACAGAAATATTTCATCAAAATCAGATTTTTTTTTTTTTTTTTAAAGGAAGATTGTGCTTATAGGAGGACAATGGCTAAAGTGAAGATAGGACACTAATGGCAGGGGAAACCACTTAAGATGCAGTTTTAATAGTCCAAGCAATAAGTGATAATTAAAGACATGGAAATGACAGAAAGAAGCTACCAGATTCAGGAGATAATCCTGAGAAGACGGGACCATGTTACGGTGATTAGAAAATGAGAGAATGATAAGACGAGGAAATCAAGGATTATGATGGCAGGATAGAAAAACCTAGCCAAATGATATTGAGTCTGAATACCTCTTCCCCAAGCCTGTGTTCCAGAGTGCTAATAAGTAAATAAAAGGGACCAATGAACTATATATCTATACCAAGTCTCTGAGCTTAAAACTTAATCCACTCAATGCTCTTATCTTGATATTGTACTTCTAAGCATATCTTATGACACATGAATCCTTAAATGACTCAATCTTCCAATTATATAGAGAAAAAAATGTTTTAATAAAATACTGGTTTTCTTCTGTCAATAGCATAGAAAAATACACTAGGTCACCTTCTCAAAACATGTAAACTGTATACTAAATACTCGTACTAAGGGAATATGATATATTCTACCCTGCCAAGCCCCTACGCGTCTGTTAGTCTGTCATATTGTGGGGACTTGCATGCTGCTCTGATGCTGGAAGCTATGCCACCAGTATTCAAATATTAGCAGGGTCACCCATGGCAGATAGGCTTCAGCTGAGCTTCCAAACTAAGACTAGGAAGAAGGACTCAGCATTCTACTTCTGAGAAGAATCAGCCAGTGAAAACCTTATGAATAGAAGGGGAACAATGTCTGATACAGTGCCAGAAGATAAGCCCCTCAGGTTGGAAGGCACTCTAAAGACGACTGAGGAAGAGCCACCTTCTCAAAGTAGTCGACCTTAACGACGTGAATGGAGTCGAGCTTTCCGGACCTTCATTTGCTGAAGTCGCACAACTCAAAATAAGAAAAAACAGCTGCAAACATACATTAATAATTGGAATGTGGAATGTACGACGCTTATGAAATCTACAAAAACCGGAAATTGTACAAAAAAAAAAATGAACTGGAACACATAAACATTGATATCCTAGGCATTAGTGAGCTGAAATGGACTGGTATTGGCCATATTGAATCAGACAATCATATGGTCTACTATGCTGAGCACAACTTGAAGAGGAATGGCACTGCATTCATCATCAAAAAGAACATTTCAAGATCTATCCTGAAGTACACCTACAAGGAAGACCAGATGATATAACTATTATTCAAATTTACACACCAACCACTAAGGCCAAAGATGAAGAAAGTGAAGATTTTTACCGACTTCTGCAATCTGAAATTGATCGAACACGCAATCAGGATGTACTGATAATTACTGCTGATTGGAATACGAAAGTTGGAAACAAAGAAAGATTGGTAGTTGGAAAATATGGCCTTGGTGATAGAAATGATGTCAGAGATCGCATGATGGAATTATGGAAGACCAACAACTTCTTCATTTCAAATACCTTTTTTCACCAACATCAACAGCGACTATATACATGGACCTCGCCAGATGGAATACACAGGCATCAAACTGACTACATCTGGGGAAAGAGACGATGGAAAAGCTCAATATCATCAGTCAGAATAAGGCCAGGGGCCGACTGTGGAACAGACCATCAGTTGCTCAAATGCAAGTTCAAGTTGAAACTAAAGAAAATTAGAACAAGTCCATGAGAGCCAAACTTCGACCTTGAGTATATCCCACCTAAATTTAGAGACCATCTTGAGAATAGATTTGATGTGTTGAATACTAATGACCAAAGACCAGATGAGATGTGGAATGACATCAAGGACATCATACATGAAGAAAGAAAGATGATGTCAGAAGAGACTCTGAAACTTGCTCTTGAATGTCAAGTAGCTAAAGCAAAAGGAAGAAACAATGAGTAAAGAGCTGAACAGAAGATTTCAAAAGGTGGCTCAAGAACACAAAATAAAGTATTATAATGACATGCGCAAAGACCTGGAGTTAGAAAACCAAAAGGAAAGAACATGCTTGGCATTTCTCAAACTGAAAGAACTGAAGAACAAACTCAAGCCTCGAGTTGCAATAGTGAAGAATTCTATGGGGAAAATATTAAATGATGTAGGAAGCATCATAACAAGATGGATGGAATACAGAGTCACTATACCAAAAAGAACTGGTCGACATTCAACCATTTCTGGAGGTAGCATATGACCAGGAACCAGTGGAACTGAAGGAAGAGGTCCAAGCTGCACTGAAGGCACTGGCAAAAAACAAGGCTCCAGGAATTGACGGAATACCAATTGAGATGTTTCAACAAACAAATGCAGCGCTGAAGTGCTCACTCGTCTATACCAAGAAATCTGGAAGACAGTTACATGGCCAGCTGACTGGAAAAGATTCATATTTATGCCTATTCCCAAGAAAGTTGATCCAATCAAATGTGGAAACTATCTAACAATATCATTAATGTCACATGCAAGTAAAATTTTTATGAAGATCATTCAAAAGCAGTTGCACCAGTATATCAACAGGGAACTGCCAGAAATTCAAGCCAGATTCAGAAGAGGATGTGGAACAAAGGATATCATTGCTGATGTCAGATGGATCTTGGCTGAAAGTAGAGAATATCAGAAAGATGTTTACAGGTCATTAACAAAGTATGGATAACACTGCAAAGAATGGGAATTCCAGAACCCTTAATTGTGTTCATGAGGAATCTGTACGTAGACCAAGAGGCAATCACTTGAATAGAACAAGGGGTACTGTGAGGTTTAAACTCAAGAAAGGTGTGCATCAGGGTTGTATCCTTTCACCATACTTATTCAATCTGTATGCTGCGCAAATAATCTGAGAAACTGGATTATATGAAGAAGAATGCAGCATCAGGATTAGAGAAGGCTCATGAACAACCTGCGATATGCAGATGATACAACCTTGCTTGCTGAAAGCGAAGAGGACTTGAAGTACTGATTAAGATCAAAGACTACAGCCTTCAGTATGAACTGCACCTCAACATAAAGACAACAAAAATCCTTACAACTGGACCAATTAGCAACATAATGATAAACAGAGAAAAGACTGAAGTTGTCAAGGATTTCATTTTACTTGGATCCACAATCAACGTCCATGGACGCAGCACTCAAGAAATCAAATGACCGCATTTTTGGGGGCAAATCTGCTGCAAAAGACCTCTTTAAAGTGTTGAAAAGCAAAGATACCACTCTGAGGACTAAGGTGTGCCTTACCCAAGCCTTGGTATTTTCAACTGCCTCATATGCATGCAAAAGCTGGACGACTAAGGAATACGAAAAAGAATTGAGGCCTTTGAATTACAGTGTTGGTGAAGAATACTGAAAACACCACAAACTGCCAGAAGAAGTATGCCCAGAATGCTCCTTGGAAGCAAGGATGATGAGATTACGTCTCACATACTTTGGACATGTTGTCAGGAAGGATCAGTCCCTGAAGAAGGACATCATGCTGGGTAAGGTGGAGGGTCAGCAAAAAAGAGGAAGACCTTCAACAAGATGGACTGACACAGTGGCTGCAACAACGGGCTGAAGCATAACAGCGATCGTGAGGATGGCGCAGCAGTGCTTCGTTCTGTTGTACATAGGTTCGCTGTTGAGTCGGAATCGATTCAATGGCACCTAACAACAACAACAAGCCAGAAGAACAATCAATCTGTTTTGGAAGAAGTACAGCCAGAATGCTCCTTAGAGGCAAGGATGGTGAGACTTCGTTGCACCTACTTTGGACATGTTATCAGGAGGGACCAGTCCCTGGGGAAGGACATTATGCTTGGTAGAGGGTCAGCGAAAAAGAGGAAGACCCTCAATGAGATGGACTGACACAGTGGCTGCTACAAGGGGCTCAAGCATAGTAATGATTGTGAGGATGGCACAGGGACGGGTGGTGTTTTGTTCTGTTGTATACAGGGTCACTATGAGTCGGAACCCACTCGATGGTACCTAACAACAGCAGCATATTAAAATTACTGAAGTATTATGAAAACATGACTATTAACCTCCACTGCATGTGGAAAAAATATTAGGAGCTAGTGATTATCCATCCAGTGATGGCTGAGAAAGAAATGTGAGCTTTAGGACTCTGTCTGTCTCACACACAGACATACATACACACACCTCTCCCTATTGAGCAGACTTTTAGCAATAAACAGATAAGCTGGCCAATTAATCTTTGGTCCTTAAGTATATATAGAAACCTTAAGTTAAAAATCAGCCTGTAGGAACATACAATGTCATATAATCATTATCCAAAGCGCTAATCATATTTCTATTCTAATTATGCTCACTTACTGCTCTGTCCTCCTGACACGGATTAAAAGTAGATTTTAGGAAATTTTTTCATAGAGTTTTTCATAAATTTGTAAGAAATACTTCCTCCATGAAGCTGGTTAGGCACAGATGCTAGGGAATTATAACTGAAGTAATACTGTTTTTTAATAAGGACAAAATATTCTAGAAAAGCCCTTGTATCTAATTTAAAAGTATACCTTTTTCAAAGTCATGAAATAAATAAAATTATTAGTACATATGAGTTCTTTCCCTTTTAAGGATTATTTGAACACCAAATTTCTTAGAATTTTAAAACTCATAAAAGAAAGGGAATGGAAAAAGATCTATTCATGTTCATTTATAACAACTTCTTAGGGTATTAGTTAATTCTGTGAACTGTCAGTAGAACATTTTTGCAGCAATGAGAAATTACACTATTCAGTAATATGTTTTTACAACCTCAGATAAATCTCAATCTTCTGTTAACTAACTTCCTAAAAAGTTTGTGTAAATAACATTTTGGTATATGGAATCATTTTACTTGCACGTTAGACATTCTGTAAAGCAAACAACTACCCCAAATCCCGACTTACAGTTTAAAATGTTTGTATCATCATGAAGCACCAATTAGTATGTAATTTACACTCTCCTTTACAGCTTAGTATAATCTTGGTCTGTAGGAGACTATAAAAACATTCAAATACGTAACTGAAAAAGCCCACCAAAATTTGGACATGGTAAGTTTCCTTCCTTCTATTTAATGTGAAGGTCTAAACCAGAGCTTTTCCAAGCTTAAACACTATCACTGAATGACAGGCCCTAATAAATTAAGATAACAGCCATCAGAAGATAACAGCCATCAGTTACCTAAACCACTAGGCATTGGAGAAAATGGGCAACACCTAAATATACTATGTACTTATTCCATTAAATAGGAATATCTGTATAAAGATGTTATTTTTCTACTATATGGCTTAGTACAAAGCAAAACAAAGCAACTGTCCTAAAGATTAACTAGCATAACTGAATAGCAATACTTAAAGGCTATAATGCTAATATTTCTTTAAAGTAAAAACTAAAACTGGATAAAAACTGAAAATAGGTAAATTCTGAATATAATAAAGATATATGTCATTGTACATTCAGCCAAGATACCAATTAAATGGTAACATCTACAACGCATGAAAATCTAACATGCTAGCTCAGCAGTAGTAGTTATTACTAGTGTAACTACTAGTAGTTAGTAGATGGGCTCAAACACAGCAGTGATTGTGAGGATAACGCAGGACCAGGCAGAGTTATGTTCTGTAGTACGTGTGGTCACTACAAGTCAGAAGTGACTTGATGGCACCTAACAATAGTAGTAGATATTTATGTAGTCAAATTGAAGTTCTACTCATCTCAACAGCCTTAAAGGGAATCAATTAACAGCTATTACTACTCAACCACAAATTTACATACTACCCAAGAAGCCACATCCAACAACACAGTTCCGAATTCTGAGATCTGTATGTATATGTGTGGAGAGTGAGAGTGTCAGTGACATCATCCTAAAGCCAAAATATAGATTATAATATGTACTGTTCAGCCAAGATACCAATTAAATATTCTAGATCAGCAGCAGTAGTTATTACCAGTATTACTAGTAGCAGTAGACGTGCTCAAACATAGCAATGATTGTGAGGGTAACGAAGGACCGGGCAGTGTTATGTTCTGTTGTACACAGGGACACTATGAGTCGGACCCGACTCAAGGATACCTAACAACAACAACATAATATGTACAATATGTCCAATATAGATTGGACCTAGATATATTAGAGAAGCCATACTATGGAGTTATTCCAAGTTTCCTAGTCCAATGAAAGAAAAACACACAACAACAGAACAATAAGTTCAAAAGACAAAACAAAAAGGCTCAACTTAATTTAGAAAAGTAAGTCCAGGAACGTAACAATTAATATATGAGGTACAAAACTCGAGGATAGTGGGTCAAATTCTTGGCAGATACTAAATGTTCTAAGCCTGCTGAGAAATATGAATGCGAGCACACCAATTGCACCTAGAATATTTATTTCGCAAGGGCAAACAGTTCCTCACACGTAGTAAGGGCTCAATAAATATCTGTTTAGTGAAAGTGAGAGAAAATCCATTCGTTTTACTCACCACTGTACTACCAATAACTTGTACAATGCCTGACACAAATATTTCTTGGATGAAGGAACAATTATCACTGAAAATACATTAAATCTATACTAATCTTTGGCCATATGTGACCCAAAAAGACAGAGTGAGTAAATGCAATTGACTAATTCAGGTTTTTTAATAATGGGTCACTTTGCCACGTAGGGTCACTATGAATAGGAATCAAGTCAATGGCAACGGGTTTGATTTTTTGCCCTTAAAAAAAAATTAACAGAATGTAAAAATAAGTCATCTGATCAAAATATCCCAGGACATTGTAGCTTTTCTCAAAAAACTAATTTGTAAGCAGTTTAAGTCCCCTAATGAAAATGCACTTAGCAATGTTTGCTAACCCCTGTTTAGTAAGTATGAAACGTTTAAATGATCTGACTTTAAGAGAAAAAGGATAGTTGATTCTTTTCAGGGGTGGAAGCTTTAGAGTACTCCCAAAAAATGACTTTGGAAGAAAGAAAATGGGAGTATCAAAAAATTTTCAAAGACTTCATTAACAGATTTTTTTTTTTTAAAGACTACCAGCTAGTATATTAACAGATGTTTATTTTACTATCTTTTTTATACTTTTAAGGAAAAATCACTTGACAGGTTTACATGAGAATAACAAAGTTTTTGTAAGGTTAGACGTAATATGTTGTTGTTGTTAAGTGCCTTCAACTTGACTCCAACTCACAGCAACCCCATGTGACATAGAGTTTTCTTGGATGCAATCTTTTTTTTTTTTTAATTGTACTTTAGATGAAGATATACAGAACAGTTTTTCATTACACAGTTAGTACACATATTGTTTTATGACAATGGTTAACAACCCCATGACATGTCAACATTCGTCCCTTTTCAACCCTGGCTTCCCTATTACCAGCTTTCCTGTCCCCTCCTGCCTTCTAGTCCTTGTCCCTGGACTACTGTGCCCCATTAGTCTCGTTTTGTTTTATGGGGCTGTCTAACCTTCAGCTGAAGGGTAAACCTCAGGAATGACTTCATTACCGAGCTAAAAGGGTGTCTGGGGGGCCATACTCTCAGAGTTTCTCCAGTCTCTGTCAGGCCAGTGAGTCTGATCTTTTTTTGTGAGTTAGAATTTTGCTCTACATTTTTCTCCAGCTCTGTCCAGGACCCTCTGTTGTGATCCCTGTCAGAGCAGTCAGTGGTGGTAGCTGGGCACCAACTAGCTGTACTGGACTCAGTCTGGTGGCGACCACGGTAGTTGGGGTCCGTTAGTCCTTTGGACTAATCTTTTCCTGGTTATCTTGTTGTCTTCATTCTCCCCTGCTCCCAAAGGGAGTGAAGACCAGTGGAGTACCTTAGATGGCTGCTTACAGGGTTTTAAGACCCCAGACGCTACTCACCAAGGTAGGATGTAGAACATTTTCTTTATAAACCGTGTTATGCCAACTGAGCTATATGTTCCCTGAGACTATTGTCCCCACAGCCCTCCGCCCTTGGCTGCAATCTTTATGGAAGCAGATCGTCAGGTCTTTCTCCTGCAGAGCAGCTGGGCAGGTTCAAAAACTGTCAATCTTTGGGTTAGCAGTCAAGTGATTAACCATTTGTGCCACCAGGGCTCCTCAGACCTGATATAACCCTGAGCAACTGGGTACTACTAGTTTTAATTATCTTCTAAAGTACCAATATTACTTCACTGATTTCAACTTAAATAATGAACAAATCAGTCTTAAAAACTATACAACCAGAATGTTCCTTACAAGTGAGGATGGCGAGACTTCGACTTGCTTACTTTGGACACGTCATCAAGACCAATCACTAGAGGAGGACATCGTGTTGGTAAACTAGAGGGCCAACAAAAATGAGAGAACCTTTCAACTAGATGGACTGACACAATAGCTGCAATGGACTCAAACATATCAACGATCATGAAGATGATGCAAGACTGGGCAACATTTCATTTTCTTACACATATAGGGTCGCCATGAGTTGGAATGAACTCAATGGCAACTAAAACCAATTCAACTTATATAGTAACGTGTTTAATGAAAATAGTAATTTGTGGAAGAAGTGTCATGAGAAACTTTATCCATCACATAGACTATATAACCAGTTGTTGTCCAGTCAATTCCGACTAGTGGAGACCCCATGTATTTCAGAGTAGAACTGTGTACATTGGGTTTTCAATGGCTGATTTTTCAGAAGTATATCATCAGTTCTTTCTTCCAAGGCACCACTGCGTGGGTGTGAACCAACCTTTTGGTTGGGAGTCGAGTGCTTAACTGTTTGTGCCACTCAGGGACGGACTCGATATGAAGACTTTAAATATCATAATAAAAACAAAATTTCTAATGTTACTTATGAAAGTAATCACGTTCTACACTGACTATTAAGGAGGGTTTACAGTAAGCACAAGGGACACTAAGATTTTAAAAAATGCCAAAACACTCTGGAAGTTATTATTAAAATGGAAATTGGGATTTCTTTTCTCCATTCCATCATCAAATCTAGAAAAATGTGAAAGAGCCAAGTAGGCATAAACTAAGAAGGTAGTACACCTTGCTCTGCCCATGACAGTGATACATAAAAAGATACCATTTTGAATGCTACTAAAATACCAAAGGATTTAAAAGTAAAGAATCATCTTAGGGTTGAATGGCACCTTATGATGCTTTACCAAAAACAGGCAGCTTTTTTAACACTTAAATTGTCAAATATGAAAATGTGAAACACTTTATTCTACTGAAATTTTAAGATTTCACGTGAAAGGCAGTTTTAAAAATTAAATACTAAATTATACCTTAACAAAGTGGTAAGGACTAAGGAGAAGGCCCCATAGGCATAATAAGGTTTCAAAGTGCTTATTACATTCTCATATCTACACTTGGGGCCTGAATAACGGGATATACTTGTAGCTATTTTAAGTTCTATGGACTCTACAGCCTAGTCCCATTTAGCTTTCTCTTCATCCAACCTCTCAAAACTATTTTTAGCCTTTCTATGACTTAACTGTACAAGCAGTGGGAGAATCCACTGTGCATGCTTTCCTGCCTCATAACTAATTGGGTTCCAAAAGCAACCTTTAGTAAACTTAAAGTTGGCAGCTCAGCGAGCTACAAAAGCACTCTGGGCCCTCTGTGCATGATGTATGACACTGGCCAAACTACTTCTCAGTATGCCATACACATAAATGCTCAGTAAATGAAAATTTTACTAAGCATCATCTAGTCTAATAGTTAAACATTTTTTCTTTCAACAGCAGATTTCTTCCCTACCTAATCAAAACCTAAAAGATCCCAACTTTCTCATTTTATAGACAGAGAGTTAAGATGCAAAGAGTTGGTGACTTCTTATAAGCCAAATGTTAAATAGATTCCAAGTCTCTTATTTTCTACTACACCTTTTGGTCCCTGAAACACTTTTAAGGAACCACTTAAAAATAATTCAGCCCTTCAAAAAAAAAGACCAGATTTTCTGGCCTAAAGGAGACTGGAGAAACCCCGAGACTATGGCCCCCAGACACCCTTTTAGCTCAGTGGTGAAGGCACTTCCAACGTTCACCGTTCAGCCAGGGAGTGGACAGCCCCATAAAACCAAATGGGACTGAGGCACAGCAGTCCAGGGACAAGGACTAGAAAGCAGAAGGGGACAGGAAAGATGTTGATAGGGAACCCAAGGTTGAGTAAGGATAGTACTGATGTGTTGTGAGGTTGTTAACCATTGTCATAGGGCAACACGTGCACTGTTTATTGAGAAACTATTTTGTTCTGTAAACCTTCATTTAAAGTGAGAATAGCAGCACAACTGGAAGAGCACAGTTGATGTCACTGAACTGTGCATGTAGAAATTTTTGAAATGGTGTAACTTTGGCTATGCATATTTTCACCAAAAAAAACAAAAAAGGTTGAGAAGGGAGACAGTTGACATGTCGTGGGGTTGTTAACCAATGTCATAAAACAATATGTGTACTACTGTTTCATGAGGAACTATTCGTTCTGTAAACCTTCACCTGAAGTACAATAATAAATAAATAAATAAATAAATAAATAATAATTTAGCCCTTGATTTGATAATTAATTCTAGAGAAAAGAGGTTATTCTATTAAGGAATAATATAGCCACACATACTTCATTCCATCTTCATCAGAAAAAAGACAATCCCAAAATCAAATTTATACAATCAGTTATAGGGCAACTTCAGTTGTCATTTAATACTCATTCAATCTTACATTCAATCTCTATAGTAGTCATTATATTAGGTATAATAATAATTATTAATAACGTTGATTAAGTCACAGAAGTTCATTTATGTCTGGTATGCTCTGCTTAAGAAAACCAAAAACCAAACTGCTGCCATCAAGTCGATTCCAACTCATAAGAGAACAAGGTATATGATAATTTTAGAAAATGTTTTGCCAAAATTAAAAGTTAAAATATGCTATATGGACTACCCACAAAAGCTCTCCCTGTGGTAATACCTGATAAACAAGGTGCTACCACTATCAGTAGTTGATAGGTATTTGATCTTTGGTAACAGTAGGCAGCAAGTTGTAGCAGTTTTTGCCCTTTTGTTATGAAACACATTCAAATATTTAGTGAATTTCTGAGCTGTTCTATTAATTTGGCAATTTTGGACACCAACCTTGCCTCACAATAATAGGTTTCACTAGTCTCTTTAACTCATCCTTATTTTTGGTGAGCCATCATTAAGGTGCACCATGATGGCACTTCAATAAGGAAGTTACAGACAGACTTGAAACCCACAAATTAGAGAAAGATAACTGTTGGCTCTTGAGAGGGTTCAATCAACCTAGCACTGGTTACTGAGAAAATCACTTGAGACCAGAGTCTCTGCTCAGTGATTCCTGAAGTATTAATCACCTTACCATCATATATAACTAACTCTGTACAATCTGTAGAACATTCAAAAGGGCAGGAAAGGGGAGAAAAGCACTTTTGATCACTATAATTCAAGGACAGCACAGATTTTAGATGTAAAGAAGGGCAGACACCATCAAGTTCAAATCCCTGAGGCCTCAGGAACAAAGATTTCTCTCTCTCTCTCACACATATACTCATTCACACACACGCATGTGCACACTCACACACACACGTACATTTTAATGTAAGAAACAAATGGAGAAAAACAGCCAAACTATCCATATTCTATTTCAGTTACATTCATCATCCTAGGCCTCATATGTTTAGACATTCTGAAAATGTCAGAACATATCCTGGTACAGCATAACAGTGCTATGGAAGCAAAAGAAAACTCATTCCTTTGCCATTCTTTTGGTTCAGAAATCACAGCTGATTACCAACCATCAGAGTCCTTTTGAGTTAGGAGCAACAGGATAGCCTTGTGGACTGAACAATGAATCTGGAGTCAGAAGATCTGCACTCAAAACTCACTTACCTGCTGAATGAAGGTATATATTGCCTGCAATACAGTAAACACACAAAAGCTTTCTTCCTTTCTACCTACATTTAGAAACACAGCATAATACAATGGAAGTCACAGAGGTATTCATGAACTTGCCTCCTCTTAGCATTTGCCTCAGTAACATTCATCTAGCATAAACAACGCTGCTTGAAGATATCTACTGTATTTGTTCCCACTAAAATAAATAATGCAAAAGTATTTTTCTACCATTTGTTCATAATGTAAGTAAAATGTTTAGATTTTTCAAAATCACTGCTAATCCATTATAGTTTGTTTTACAAAGAAGCAAAAATTTTATTCTTCCAGAATCAGTTGAATGATGGGTGGAATCGTGGTCACTTCCAGAGGTCCAGATGAGAGGAAGAAAGGAAGAGAGGTGGCTTCTGGAACTTCTGTCAGTTCCCTAGGCTTCCAATATCAATAGATGAGCAGCAGTGTTCTCTCTTTCCTCCGCCTTACTTTTGGCAAAATCCAGTTAGAGAACAGTTAGATAAAAGCTCAACCCTGTGTTAAAATAATTAAACACTGTACAGCACAGAAAGAGCATCAGAGATTTGACATTTAATAATGCAACAAAATTATATGTTGAAGACAAAAGACAAAATGCCAGGCACAGACCTAGGATGGGTACTGTGGAAGAGCCTATCCTAGTGGTGACTGGGAATTTTGAGCTCTAGAGAAAAGGACTTAACTAAAATTAAGAATAACAAAATCATTAGCATACTCTTTAGCAGATTACTAGCTATATGGGAAAGTTTTAATAAAACAGGCTTTTAGAAAATTTTTTAAATGTCTGAGTTAAGGAATGCCCCCTCCTCCCAACCATTTTTGAACACTGACATTTATTTCCATTGTTATTCACTGCTATGGTGTCCAGTTACTCTTTTGGTTTTTATTTGCATTTAGTCTGCATTATCACAAATAAAATAAAAATCACAAAGTTGTTATTACCCTTCAACATTTCCCCAATGTATAAATTCTAATTTACATTAAGTTCTTGCAGAAAAGTACACTGCAGTGAATGAAATGTCTTTCTGTAAAAAAGTACTATAATTAATGAAACAGCTGTCAGATCAACACATATATATAAAACTTTACATAGCTAAAAAACTGACCAAGATGCTTTCATACACTTTACTAAAAACAAGTTGCCATTCTGTCAATTTCAACATGGTGACCCCATGTATGTCAGAGCAGAACTATGCTCCACAGGGTTTTCAATGACTGATTTTTTAGAAGTAGATCGCCAGGCCTTTCTTCCAAGGCATCTCTGGTAGACTCATCAGTTAGTAGCTGAGCATGTCAACTGTTTACACCACCCAGGGACTCCTTACATACTTTAGGTATGCTTAGAGTAATAGAGAGGCATATGATCAATATGCTTAAAGTAATAGTTATTTGAGAGGAATATAGTCTCTGAACATAAAACAGTAGTTTAAGATTAAATAACATATAGATTCACTTACCTATTTTGTTATTCACTTACTGATCTAGAAAATGTATGCACCATGAGATAACTGGTGGGAATTACTAGATACCTAAACAATGAAAATTACTGACACTTGGAGTTGTTCTCAAAGGCTTAACACCTTTACCAAAAATCAGTATTTGGAATCTGTCACTTTTTAAAAAATCTAGAGCTTTAACATATTTTCACTCTAGTACAGGAAAGTTTTGAAGTAAGTTCCTCTAAGCACTCTAAAAAAACTAGTTTAAAGGGTGGGACCTTAATTTACAAGAATATCAGTCTGAGAATTAACTTTACAGGAAGAAAATGTTTGAGTATCCTTAAGAGAAAAAAGTTATTAAATATTTTTGCATTGCACAAACTGAGCATAAGCATAAAAATGACTCAAGAACAGGAAATTTTAATTAACGAAAAGATAAACCCAACTACAAACTGAAAGCAAATGAACTGATTCACGCACACATACAAACACACACACACACATACTCTGCATGCAGCCATTCAACATTATATGCTGGCTGGCTTTGTATTTTATTTGAGAATAGAATCATAACTTCTTTAGTATAAGACAACAAACCTCTCAAGATACTCATGAAAAATTCTATTCAAATTTCACTCTTGAACTAGAAATCAAACAATTAGGTCTAAATAAATCTGATACGTTAAATCAGAAGCCAATTCATGCTATTTTCAATAGGAGGAGCTAAATAAATTACAAGTTCTTCATGTTTTTGTTACTAAATTTCATACATTAAAAATAGGCAATATTCTCCATCCAGAGTACTCTAATGCCACTGTTTTCAACATAGTTCAGAACCTGCTCAATCTTTACAAAAAGCCACATGAGGATTTGCATTTGCTACTTACTATCTTGCCCAGAGAAATTGTGAGTATTTGCTCAGTTTTTAAATCCAAAGGTTTTGCTCTATAAGGTTTCAGAAAGAAGCAACTTTATTTTCTTTGGTTGTTACTAATTATTTTAGCTTAAGATCATTATTTTAACACTTATATCCTGCTATATTCTCATTTATCCCAAAGGTAGACTTTATGCATTACCATTACAAAAAAAAACTATTTGCATAATACTTTATGATTTTACATCTATTACAAACACATCACAGGGAGCCTGATGATGCATTCAGCTGCTTGTCATTCACCACTTCAAGACCCTTCAGAATCAAACAAGGGGGAGGGTCACATTTTGCTAACAGCAGAAGTATAGAAAAGAATATAAATAAAAACCTTGAAGTTTTAAAAGTACAAAAGAAAAAAACAAATAAAAAGATGATGATCCTGGAGCATAAATAAAACAGTTTGAATTTGTAGAACTCCATGCCCTATATACAGAGAGCAAGGTATCTGGAGATTTATGCATCTTCTATTGTGATACCCATTTATCTGAAACTATGCTACAAAAATAAAGGAAATCACAATCCTTTTCCGGATTTTATAAATTAGTATTAAGATAACGTTAAAATTTACTGCTCCTATTTACAGAATTCAGCTTGTAGTCTGCATTATCACAAATAAAAATCACAAAGTTGCCATTTTATCCTTGTGAAATAATCTGAGTATCAATTTTCTACTACTCTAGCTTTAGCCTTATAAATACCCATATTAAAAATGTTTAGGAAGGAGATAATAATGATCCAATGTGATTACAAATTATGTTGTTTCATAATTTCTTCTTGGAAAAACAATTACAAGGAAAAACTGTTTAAAGCTTCTATATTTTCCTCCATACCATTACTCCAGATAAAATACTGACTGCTCAGTTACGTCACCTCTAGTCCAAATGCCCATAGCACTTGAAGCTTTTTGTAAACAATATGCCGTTATACTACATATCCCTTGAGTCACCATCTACTTAATTTAACATTTTAAAAAATGTAGTTTCAAATGCAGTATAAGACTACCATCTCAAACACACACATACACATACACACACACATTCTGGAGTGTTCAGAAAAGGAAGGCGGTGGAGGGCAGAGGAAGAAATGGAGCACGTTGTTGTTTTTCATTCATGCAGTATAGTGATGTCAGTGTCTGCAGCAGCAACCGCGGCGGCAGGAGCCTTGACCTGTGGAGGCTAAAATCCACTGAAGTCAGAACCCTGCAGAATTCTAAAGAAACTGAGGAGACAATGGCTTAAAAAATTAAATCAACTGTTCATACTATGGATTTTAAATGGATACACAACAGATCAGTTGTACAGTTTTAATTTGGGTTGAGGGGGACAAGATGGGATGGGGAGAAGTAAGATGGGGTAATAATAACCAGGGAACTGGGGGCACAAGAGCCTGCATTCAGAATCACCTCAAGGGAAGAAACTGACAAAACCACCTGGTGTTACAAAGGCAGAAAAACATCTCTAGTAGAGAAAGCCCTTCCATTCCCAACACAAGGTCCCTGATGATGCAAATCCATCTGCTGCACAACTAGACTCAGAAAAGTGTTCTCATCATGATTGCATTAAAACTGCATTAAAGTCGGATGTGCCACACTACAACAAAGAGGACAGCTTAAGCCTCATCACAAATTTCATTAAAACTACTTGATGATGGAGCATGTAATTCCTAACCAATTAAGGCTTTTGAAAGATGAAGAAAAACAAGTTGTACTATAATGTGTTGTAAGATGTGAGTGTTTATCAACAAAAGGGGAGGAGGTACTAGATGGCCATTACTGTTGCAGCAATTGCCGAAAATACTCTTATGCTGCCCACAAAACCCTATGTACAAAATCTGCAATGCTTATTTTAACACTCTTACATTAGTCCCTAAAATAAAACCCTGAAAGTCAATTTATGCACTGTTGAAGCTAACTCACTCAGAAATTTATGTAACTGCTGCCTTCTTTTTGTTTGTTAGCTCTCATAGTAATACAGCTCTAGAAAATGTGCAAGGAAGTTGCATATGGCATTAATCTGTTAGAAAATGGTGGCCTTTTCTATAAAATACAGCCAAAGATGTGTGTTCAGTTGTGGTCATTATTAGGGCGATCACGTTGTTTTCATTCATTCATTCAGGATTTGCTGGAGGATGTCAGTTTCTGCAGCAGCTGGCTTGACCTGGGGGAGGAGTGGGGGAGCAAATTCCTCCTGATGCATACAGATTAAAGGATGTATTTCTTGATGCTCATGTACACATCCCACTGCACTACATCCTACGCCGGTTCACCATCAAATGGTCTGAAAACAAGTGCCTTAGCAACATGCTAATTACAGGTCTGAAATATTAAAACAAAAACATCAAAACTGTAATCTGTCAAAGACAATCACTTCCTCCAAGTCTAATACCTTCATCAAGAAAACTCTATAAAAAAAAAAATCCACATACCACATAAAATTGTACAGAGCTTGACAGTGTTTTCGCTTCCAGCCAAAGATTTTTCCACTCAGTATGATCTGCCTCCACAATGCAGCAGCAGAAGCAGGAGCAGCATCTGTAGCTGTAGACTGGTATCTAATAATATTAACTATTCCAGTCTCCCCTGTGAGCTTTACGTCTCTGTTATGGCTAATCTTCCTTTTCTCCCCCAGGACTCAACTAAATCATTCACTGGGTCCCTAGACATACACCAAACCAAACCAGAAAACATTAAGGGAAGCTCACAGCATCCACCAGCTCACCATTACCTTTGACAACTAACAAAAAAGAAACTTGAGACTATTGAACGGTTCGACTGAACTGTTAAGTGTACTTAAAAGTGGAAAGAAAAAGTGAACATGCTGCCCAAAAGTCTTTAGAAATTTACAATAAAAATCTTGAGTTGGGCATAAACAAGTTTCCAGCGCATTACTGCTCTGATGCATACGACTATACAGAGAAGAGACGGAGACTTAAGGGGGAGGCGGGGGGGTGGTGGTGGGGAACGACACTTCAATTGCACACTCGAAACTGTCCCCTGTACACATCCAGCAGATATCATTACATCATACCTAACACCATCATCCCTCCAAAAAAGAAAAGGAAAACATCATCCTAGTAGTTACAGACACATTAGGAACTTTGTAGGAAGCACAAAGAGGCTGCAAAGATTACAACCACCACCTTATCGGGTGCTGGAGAGTTTGTGTGCGTGTTTAAGTGTTTCGCCCAGCTCCTTCTTCCCTAGCTAAAAACAGCAAACATGCGAGTGACCTAATCATCTATTAAACTGAAAAACCTTTCGATGCAGACGAATGTTGGGAGATAAAATCTGAGGGGCGGCATGAGGGTCAAATAAAAGTTGCAGTTTTCAGTTCGCTCAGCTAAGCCCCGCTGCGACCGTAGAGGGGGGAGATTCCCAAAGCCACTTTCACACCTTCGATAATGCACTAGCAAAGAGAAGCCCGGAGAGGCTGAAGTTTCCACGGAGGGCACCGTCGGGGAGACGCAGCCCGGGAGAACGGGAGGGTTGGGCTCGCTACCTCTGCACACAGGCGAGCCGGGGCTCCGTCTCTCAGGTGAGCTGCTCCTCCGGCGGTTCTCGGGGGACCGTCTTGGGCGGCCCTTGGCCCGCGGCGTCTGCTCGGCCGGGGCCGCGGCCGGCTGCGGCGTCGGGCTAGGCGGGCTCGGGCCGCGGGCCGCGCCGGGCCCCGAGAGGCTGCCCAGAGGGGCGGCGGCGGCGGCCGCGGTGGCGGCTACGGCGGCCGGGCGCGTGGGACTGTGCTGGCTGCTCCGCAGGAGCTGGTAGGGCACCGTGGCGCGGATGGGTTGCAGCAGCCGGCCGGCGCCCGCAGCCGGGGCGCAGCCCACGCCGCCGCCGCCGCCCGCACTGTTCCCGCTCCCGGCGGCGGCGGCGGGCGGGGAGCTCGCGGCGCTGCGCCGCATCCTCTGCGGCGGGGGATGAGGGGTCTGAGAGGAACTGGAGGAGGAGGCAGTGGACATGGTGGCTCCGCGGGCCCTGGACGACGCCAGCAGACACGAAGGCGCGGAGCGTGTGGAAGCCGGCGCGATAGTGCGTGCGAGTGTGTAAGGGGGAGGGGCGGGGGTATCGGAGAAGGGGAGGAGTCTCTCGGCTCCCCCTTCCCAACGCGCACCCCCGTCGTCTTGGCGAGGGGGGAGGGGAAAGCTGCGAAAACAAACGTCCAACGGCCCCAACCGCCCGGCCGGTCTCGCTGTGGTGGTCACGGCTGGAGCCGCGAGGAGGCTGGTGCCGCCGCCACCCCGGGCATCGCGGTGACAGGGAAGCGGGGCAACTGCCTGGATCACGCAGCCCTAGGGGCTCCTTGCAGACTACTCAGCCCTCGCGGGGCGGCACGCGCGGGAGTACCCGGCAGCTGGAGGGAGGGCCGGGCCCTTCCTTCTGGGGATCAAAAGAAAGGGGAAGGGCTTCGGGGTGCTTGGCACTCCGCCGAAGCCCCGCCACCGCGAACGCCGCCGAGTCCTCTACACGATCCTCACTCTGACTGGCAACTAAACCCCCCACCCGCACCCCGCACCCCGGCACCGCCTCCCGGCCTTTGGGACCGGGCAGCTGCCGCAACGAGGTTTCTCATTGGCTACGCCGCTCTCCATCAGCACTCGAGTGATTGGTTCTAGAGTAGGAGTGAGCGGAGCCTCCACCAATGAAAATAGAGCATTCTACCTTTGGGGCGGAGGGTGAGGGAGTGGAGGAGTGAGGAGTGGGCTGGGCGCGCCAGGAGGGGCGAGAGAGTTGACAGCCTTTGAGGTGAGAGCGAGACTTTGATTGGGCAGCCCTACGGTCCATGTGTGTCTTGCGCGTGCCCTGACACCCACAGACACGCGCACGCTCCTCTAAGCAGGTTGTAAGTGCTCCACCTTCCTGGGCAGTCTGCTAATTAAGGCAGAAGACAGTTGAGGCAAACTTTATTTTGCGAGTGTATCTGTTCCGGTGGGATGTTTTAGAGTCAGAAGGATCCATCCCTTCCTAATTTTAGTAATCTGAGTTTTCGTGGCTAGTAGACTGATCAAAACAACTTAAGGTGCTTGACATAATTAACAAAGATCAAGAGCTATGTCTGGAAGATGAACAAAGGGACCATCATTTCATTTCATAGCCCATCCTAACATTAGTAGTTAGCAGTGAAATGAGGTAATGAAATCTTATGCTCCAGGACGGTATTACATGGATCAACAAGGAATTTTACATCATTCACCACCAATTAGGTATAGTCCCTCAGTATTTGTTCCAGGACCCCCACAGATATCAAAATTCGAGGATGCTCAAGTCCCGTATATAAAATGGCATAGTGTTTGCATATAACCTACACACATCCTCCCATATACTTTAAATCATCTCTAGATTACTTATGATACCTAATACAGTGTAAATGCTATGTAAATAGTTGTTATACAGTACTGTATTGTTTAGGGAATAATGACAAGATGGGAGGCGAACAATGCTCAAAGAGTGCTGGAGAGAGACTGAAGATCTGTGAAATGGCGGAAGGCTACATCAGGGTGTGCCTACACATCATTTCGTTTGCATGGATTCAGTGTAGTGCTCGGGGTGAGTGGCAAATTCAAGTTTTGATATTTGGAACTTTCTCCTATTTTTTTTCTTCTTTCTCGAATATTTTTGATCCACGGTTGGTTGAATCTGTGGATAAGGAACCTGCAGATACAGAGGGCCACTGTATATTAGTGGAGAAAACATCCTTGACTTTCTCCAGAAGCAGCCTCTTGGGAAGAATAAATACCAGACTTAATTTAACAATCCACTGGGATAAATTCTGTTTTTACTCTATAATGCAACTGAAGAAGTACAAAAGCTTTGACTATCAACAACTTAAGTTTACCTCACTGTAAATCATGGTTTTAAATCTTAAACAGGAACAATTTCAGTCTACATCAGATATCTTCCATTAATTTCCATGAGGTAAAAAAGGGAAGTGGGATTCCAGACTAGTCTACTTCTGATGTCTGCCCAAACTGACAAGCTTCCTCTGATTTCAGGCACTGCAGGGGTCTGTTTCACTCAGAGGAGGCATCTTTCTCCACTTCCTTGTGTTCTCAGACCAGAAAGCATACATAGTTCAGTAACAAAAATTGATGAAACCCAGTAAGAATACAAAAATTGCATCCAGTACTTCATCGCATTAAGACTAGCGAAAGCTCCTCACTTTGTCACACTAGAATAATAGCTAATATTTATTGAATATTCACCACCTCCCAGCCACTGTTCCAAGAACGTTCCATGCGTTAACTCATTTAGTCCTCTCAACAATCCACAAGCTAGATAGTATCATCATCCCCACTGTGTTCTCCGCTGAAGCACAAAGCGGGTAAATATCTTGCTCAAGATCACTCAGCTAGTAAGTGGGGAGCTAGGAATCTAACACAGGCAGTCTGGCTCAAGAGTCTGTGAATAGCTCTCAGCTGTACTGCCTCATAGCTTAAAGTTGTGGAGTACATGATAGTAGGGTATTTACAATAGACTACATATCTCACCCGTGAGATAAGTTCCCTTTTAGTGCAAAAGACATTTTACCAGTTAAAACGGTCCACCGTTGTTTTGCTTTCCAAAATAACATGTATTTTAATTATAAATAGGGTAAATACTCCTTCAAGTTTGGTATAATTCATCTGACTTGTGTTAGTTTTTTCATGTAAAAATTAATGATTCCTCATTAATTAGGAAATTGCATTCTTTCATGAGTAGAAACAACGACAAATGACTTCTCTCTGGTGACTCCTTCAGAATAGTAAGAATAAAAAATTTTGACATTAAAATATGTAAAGCTTTTAAAAATGCTGGTAAGTTTCTAAGTTGTTGATTTGATTACAGCATGGTTTCATTATAGAAATGTTATCTCTGGCCACTCCTAAATATAAGTATGGAACAACCTCAACACATTAGATTATAATAATCCTAAATTTATACCAAGTGACAGTAACTATGATCAGTACTTAATTTGGAACTAAAACAAGTCAACATACCTCACCACATTTTAAGGCTTTATGTGTTTGTTCAAATCTACCACAGCCAACTTAACTCAGATATCTAAAGCAAATCTCAATGAACTACACAAAGAATTAGTATGATCCTAAAATACTATTTTCAGTTACTGGTATGTTATCACGATCTATTTGGAAGTTCAATCACCTCTCTTTTGAGTTCTTAATAAAATTTTATTCTTATTGGGGTTGGGAATGGGGCTCCAAGAGTATGCATAGGCTTTAGGAAAATGTTCTCCTCAGTAAATTGGAAATCCTTTAGAAGGATATGTGGACTTCTGGGCTAGAATAGCGTTCTTATGCTACTATGCTATTTACAGGATAGATTGGCACATTGCTGATTTTGCCTATTTTGTTAAATATAAGTGTAGCAATCTCTGAAAATTCCACATAAGTCTTAATGTTAGTAATGACCTCTTTACTATGTTGTTCTTACTAGAAGAAGACAAAACTGAAAGCAGAAACTTGGTGGCATGCGGAATGCCTTTGTTCTCAGTAGCCCCCTTGCCTTGGATATCTGTGGGACAAGACTCCACCATCAGCTAATCTGATGTAGAATTCTATCATACCTACTTCTTAGTTCAAATATGGTAATGGACTATGTTTTAGGGTAAATTGAAATGTAGAATTATTGGCTACCTATGATTAATATGGAAACCCTGGTGGCATAGTGGTCAAGAGCTATGGCTGCTAACCAGAAGGCCAGCAGTTTGAATCCACCAGAGGCTCCTTGGAAACTCTATGAGGCAGTTCTACTCTGTCCTATAGGGTCGCTATGAGTCAGAATTGACTCGATGGCAATGAGTTTGGTTTTAATGGGGTTTTATGATTAATATGGAGTTCCTGGGTGGTGCAAATGGTTAAGCACTCAGCTATTAACTGAAAGGTGGGAAGTTCGAGTCCACCCAGGGATGCCACAGAAGAAATGCCTGGCGATCTACGTCTGAAAAATCAGCCACTGAAAACACTATGGAACACAATTCTATTGTGACACACATGTGGTTGCCATGAGTTGGAACTGACTAGACGGCAATGGGTTTGTTTGTTTTTAAATGATTAATATGTAGTCCCATGTGGAGAGATAATCAGATGAAGAACCATCAGGCCTACAGAGCTACTGAAGGAAAGGGCTTGGCTTCCAGAGATGAAAGTCTTCCTCTTCTGTTTCCATCCAGGTTTGCCAGGCTTTACATCCAAGGCCCATCCAAATTTAAGAAGCAACCCAGTCTGCCACTATTAGCAATGAGGTCATGGCTGGGAGAGAACACTAAACAGATCTGCACTGATGTTCATTTTAAGCTGATTCAACTCTCTTGTAGGTGATTCTTAATAGCAACACAACAAAAAATCCTTGCCTGCATTTTTGTCCCTGGCAGATGCTGATAGTAAAACTCCCCACAGCTTGTGACAGCCTACGTGTGCCTTTGCACTGCTGTTCCCTCTGCCTGAAAGGCTCTTGCGCCAGATATCCATGTGGCTTGTTCCCTCATTTCCATCAGGTCTTCACTCAAATGTCACCACTTTGGTGATAACAGCATCTCTGAACACCCTTTTAAAAATTCTGAGTCCCCGTTAGGCATTCCTACTCTCCCACTTTATTTTTCTCCAGAGCACTTATTGCCATCCAACCAATCATATATTATCATCATCATTTTGTATGTCTGTTCTGTCTAGAATATAAGAGCCATGAAGGCAGGATTTTTAAATCTATTTTATAACTGCTACATCTCCAGAACATTGCTTGGTACATCGTAAACAATAAAAAAAAAATCCGTTCAGTGATGTTGGGAGAGTAGCAAATTTTAACCCTTACTTGTCCCATGAACTAAAACTTGTGCTTTTCATTTTATATATATATATATGATAGTAACAGGTGTATCTCTGCTGCAATGACAAAGCCACAGAGTAGAAAAGTGTTCTATGTGGCTACTGTAAACTATACAGATATGTGCATTGAGGCTGACATTCAAAAAGAAAGCACTATCTTGTATTATGGTCCTTATACAGGCAAAGTGAAAAATATTAGCCCCAGTGGCTCCTGGAGGCTCATCAGAGGTTGAAAATGGAAAACAGAATTGATAATGAAGAAACGACAGTTGAACTTTATAGAAAAAAGGGACAACTGAAATAGAGAGTGACAGTTGAGGAGGATCAGTTAGGGAGTGACATCTGCTGATTGGTAGTTGGTTCTATCTTGCTGTTATGAACAGCTATTCTCAAGAGGCTGTGTAAAGGAACTGAAAAATAAATATTTAAGTAGCAAGGGACATAATATGTAAATGATGACATTTTTGTTTTGTTTCTAAAAAGAAAGCTCACAGAAGTTATAGAAATAAGTGTCTTATTTTTTAAGTGGCATGGTCATCAAGAGAGTGAATATGCAGTTATTCCTACAAGGATAGAAAATGGTGATAAGGACCACCACCAATTTTTCAGCCTTGCATCTCCACAGCAATTCCACTTGTCAACTATGATGCTGGTGGCATATCCACTAGGCTGGTACATGCATTGATTTTTACCATTTACCTAAAAGACTATATTGTATAAAGTCAGCACATTTAGAGGCTGAAGACTTGGTACCAAAGAACTATAAATATGCTAATTCATTCCATGCTGTGACATTCTATTTGTTTTATTCCAAACATAGTATTAACAATACATGGAAGCAGTAGTCATCCTACGAAGGCAGTATGCTTGATTATCATAGTGTTATTTTTAAAAATGAGAGTTCAAATAATTAAAGTGTGCCATTGATTAATTTCCTCCTGCGTGCCTGAATTTTGCTTTTCCCCACATAAGTATGTTGAGGGACAGTTAAGGTTACAATCAATTCATCAGTGCTTCTTGACTAGAGAAGTTTCTTTTTATTAAACATTTTTAGAACACACAATTTTCAGAGTGTCCTACTTAGCACCTCATTGGAAAGCCCCAGATTAAGGCAGTAGCATCTAATAAACCTATATGAGGGCTTAGTAAGAACAGTACTATCATCAAGCCTTTGTAACTCCTCATCAACTTATTTATTAAATGCTTTCTGAGTGTCAGACCCTACACTCTGTAGGCCATGCTTGTTCTCACACTCTGTTAAATTGTAATCTACTAAGGGTAATATATATGCCTACAAATAAAGTTAAAAATGTCTAAAAATTACATCTTCCATAAAAGGGATGCAAATAAAGCATTATGAGAGTGATGAGAGGGAAAGATGAATTTTGAGGAAAGACTTTAAAAGGAAGAGTGTGATGAAGTCATGTAGTTAAGAATGCACAGGACATATGCTAGGAGATGACTGAACAGCCTGCCTCTGCTGATGGTTAACGAAAGGGAAGTCTTGGTCTGTTGGTAACAGGTTCTGGAGGACCTTGGTTGCCAGGCAAGAGTTGCACTTAATTGAGTAGACAGTGAAGAACCACTGAAGATTTTTCAGCAGGTGGGGAGAACATGAGTGGAGCTGTGCTTTACGAAGATTAAGGCAAGAAGAATTTACAAAATGGATTGGAAGATGACTTAGGAGACTTTGAGAATAGTCCAACTGAGTCTAAGTTAATGAGAGTTAGGGGAATGACAAAGGACATGAAGAGGAGAGAAAGATGCAAGTGAGGCTCCTTCTCAGCTAATGGCCATATGGACCTTGAAAGGAGGAGGTCAGACAACTCTGAAGCGTCAAGCTTGGATGCCTAAGAGGATAGTGGTGGTTTTAACAGAAACAGGGCAGCCAAGAGAAGGAGCAAGTTGGTGAAGAGGATAATGAGTTCAGCTATAAATAAAAGAACCAGAAGCTATTCAATAGGGGCAAGTTTTCAATGAAAGTGGAATTGAGAAGAGCAGAGATACAGATTTTGTGGTTATCCATGTATATATGGTAGTTGAAGCCACGGGCACAAATGAAGTTAGCAAGGGAGAAAATAACAGAAATTTTTTTAAAAAGAGGGTCAAGGACAAAATTTTGGAGAATTTATACATTAGTGAGGGAGGAAGGGGGGAAAAAAAATAAGAAAAGGCAGAGAGGAAGCACTCTTTAAAGTAGAAAAGAGAGTTTAGTGTCTCAGATATAAGAGTCACTTTGGTAGATGCCTTTTGGAATATCTGGCAACCTCATGCCTCCCTTCTGTGAGAACCCTCCCCCAATACACACAGAGGGGGTGGGTGTCACAGCTATGTTTATACAAAATGACCTTGCTCCTCTGACTTAGTTGATTGGACCTGAGTTGGTCAACTGACTAAAGCTGGGTCAATCATTTTCTCCCCTGGGAGTTTGGAATTAGGAAATTAAATGTTATTCTGTTAAGGGCATGAACTGAGGGAACAAAGAAACTTGTGCATGGAGTGACCGTCTTCTTTCATGAGCATAGGGAGCAAAGAAAACTTGTTTTCTGAGAGAAAAGAATGAAGTGACTTTCAGAGAGAAGGAGAAATAAGACCAGGTGGCTCGAGAGCCTGAGAGTAAATTCATTTTCCCACGATAACTAGTTCATGCCTTATCCTTTTTCTTCAGTCCTTCAAAACCACCCCATCTGTGCTAATACAACTCCAGTATATTCCCACCATCAAAGCTACGAATCTTTTGGCATCTGGGCCCATTTCGCCTTCCTTTCTGTTACAAGTGATACATTTTCTCCTATCAAAAGCCAACTCCTCTACTTGAGATTTAAATTCCTTTCTCTCTTGCCTTCTCAAGGACTTCATTTCATCAATTATTCCCTCCTTCATCAGATTCTTGGTTATTCTCAATAATGTATGGACATTCCCATCCTAGCATTAAAAACAAACAACAACAACAAAACAAAGACTGTTGTAGCATCCTTTTCCATCTGCAGTCTAATTCTCTGGGCCCTTCACAGCAACGCTTCTTCAAAGAGATGTCTACATGTTACCTCTGATTTCCTACTTGATCTACTCCAGTCTGGCTTCCACCCCTACCATGCCACCCAAAACTACTAATCAAGGTTACCAACAGCCTCCGTATCACCAGAACCAATGGGTATTCCTCGAACCTCATCCTATTCTAAAATTTAGCGGTTTTCAACACAGTTGACCAGGCTTAGCTTCCTGATACAATCTCATCTCTTGGAGTCTAAGGCACTGCACTTACCTAGACTGTCTCCTACTTCTCCAAACACTGCTGCTTAGTCTTCTTCAGGGGTTCTTCCCTTTCTAAATAGATAGATAACCAAACCAGTTGCTTTTGTGTCAACACATGTGTTTCAGAGTAGAGCTGCACTCCATCATGTTTTCAATGGCTGTGACTTTTTGGAAGTAGACGGGGGCAGATTAACCAGTAAACATGGTATGCCCCAGCTTGCATTGAGCAAAGTACGTACAGGCTTAATTGTATTTTCTTGCTGATCTGGGTGAGCAATTTCACATTGGTTTTACTCCATCTTTGACGTGGTGGGGGACAGGTGAAACTGTGTGCTGCAGATTGGCAGGAAAGCACAACTGGGCCAGTGGGTACCTTGCTTATTAGTTAATCCAGCCCTGGAAGCAGATCACCAGGGCTTTCTTCTGAGGTGCCTCTGGGTGGATTCGAAACACCAGCCTTTTGGTTAGTGGCCAAGAACTTAACTGTTTACACCACCCAGGGACTCCTCTAGTCCCCTCTAAAAATTTGGCCTATTCTCCTCTTGTGTGAGTTATTGCTATAGCTGCCCAACTGATCTCCCAGTTTCTGCTTTTGGCTTCCTTAATCTGTTTCATACATCAGTAAGGGCAAACTTGGAAATATATTGGACCATGTTGTTTCTCTGCCCCCAACCACTCAGTGTCTCCCAATTACTCTGCAATGAAATCCAGATTCCTTAAAATAGCTTAAAAGACCTGACCTGCTCTGGGTTCTGTCTTCCTCTCCACCTAATCTTACTCTTCTCTCCTTTAAGTTCCAGCCACAATGGCCTCCTTTCACTTCCCTTGAAACACCACCTCATGGCCTTCACAGAGGTGTATTCTCAGCCTAAAACACTCCTTCCACACCTTCACTTCTAAATTCCCTTGCGTGGCATTCTCACATCGTTCAGGCCTCAGCTTAAATGTCATGTCTTACAGAGAGTCCTTTCTGAGTCCTCACCCATCACTAGTAATCTATAATAATCCATCATTAAGCCAGTGTGTTTCATCCATAGTGCTTATTATAAGTTGTATATATGCATTTGTGTATCTTTTTATGATAAGCCTTCCCTACTAGATTGTAAAGTCTCTAAGGACACGACCTTGTCTCTTTTGTTTACTACTTGATCCCTTAATACTGAGCCAGTGCCTAGAATATAGTAACAAGTACCAGTTGCCATCAAGTTGATTACTACTCATGGTGACCCCACCTGTGTCAGAGTAGAACTGTGCTCCATAGGGTTTTCAGTTACTGATTTTTTGGAAGTGGACAGCCAAGCCTGTCTTCCAAGGTGCCTCTGAGTGGACTTGAACCTCCAGCCTTTTGGTTAGCAGCCAAGCACTTAGCCATTTACACCACCCAGAAATTCTTTAGAATACAGTAGATGTTCAGAAATTATTGGTTGTAACTTTATTGGTTGCTGATGGCTTTCTAGTTCCTGATTCCAATCCTTGTGCAGGCCTACATACTTTCTGTGGGAGAGTTTCTTGTGGTCTAATGTTAAAATCTCTCCTTGCTGTTTCAATCATTTGAATGGGTTTCTGCTCTTGCAATCAAATGCTCACTAATAAAGTTCTTAAAAAGATGAAGTTGCCACTTCAGGAGGTAGCAAAGTCATCGACAAATTGGTTGTCAAGGGGAGGATCAAAATCTTGAGAGACTTTCTAAAAGCATGCCACTGTCATTGATGGGAATGTGCCTTATTTCTTAGGTGAGATGGAAGAGAAAAAAGAGTGCAGTCACTGAAAAGGAAAGTCAGAAGGGAATATGGGGTTTAAAGAGCTCTGGCATCATAAGGAATATGACAAGGAAACAGAACTGTGTTTTCCAAACATGGGTGCCCTTGCTAAAAATACTGATTTCCAGGCCCCTTCCCTGGAGTGTCTAATTCTGGCACAGTGGTTAAGAGCTACAGCTGCTAACCAAAAAGCTGGCGGTTCGAATCCACCAGCTGCTCATTGGAGACCCTATGGGGCAGTTCTACTCTGTGCTATAGGGTTGCTATGAGTCAAAATCGACTTGATGGCAACAGGTTTGGTTTGGTTTGGTTTGGTTTGGTTTTGGGCTAGGGGAGGGGTGGGATTGTGTATTTTTTATACAATGTTTAACAAAATCCCCAGGTGCTTTTTGTGATCAGGCAAATCCAGGAAACAATGGATTAGAAATAATAAAAGTTCACCAAGTATAGTTGCAGGCCCAAAGTATTTCTTCAATTTTCAACCAAATGCAGAGAAATGTTGATAACCAACATCAATTCATGGAAATTACGCAAAGCAAGCAGTTTTCAAAATTGTATCTGTATTACTATAAAATAACCTAAGAGATCTGTTCGTTTTACAGACGTGGTGTCTAATTCTATAGTGATATTTAAAATATAAAACTAGTTTATTGATACTTCTTTATTATAGAGAATTTCACTGAGGAACAGGTAAATGGAACTGACTGGCTAACAATTAGTTATCTATAAGATAATAATGAGCCAGATATTTTAAAGCCTGTTTTATTTCCAGTTTGCTTAGCTCCCAGATTAATAAACTAAACATATAAAATCTAAGACTGTAACTTGATCTTATCCATTCCTGGCATTCTTAAACAAGATGTTTAGCACAGTTACGGTAGAGCCACTGAGAGTGGATTCAGGTTCCTGAAAAACATTTTTTGTATTTCCCCAGAAAGGGTGATTTGTATTGTTATACAACCCAGTTACACCTCAGACCTCTTTCTGGGACCACCAAACCCATCCAAACCCATTGCTATCAAGTCAATTCTGACTCACAGAAACCCTATAGGACAGGGTAGAACTGCCCCATAGGGTTTCCAAGGCTGTAACCTTTACGGAAGCAGACTGCCACATCTTTCTCCCACAGAGTGGCTGATGGGTTTGAACTTCGGTCAGCAGCCTTGCACTTAACCAGTACACCATCAGGGCTCCTTCTGGGACCACAGGGCCCCACTAAATTGTAGCAGTTTTCCCCCATTCTAGTTGGCCCTGATCATCAGGTATAAATTAGTGCTAACTCAATATTAGCTGACACTTCCTCAGGTGTGGGAAGTTCAGAAACCTGATCACATGAGCAAACACAGCCCTTCCTGGCTACATTTAAAATAAGATGGTTATTATTATACTATACGGGGAAAAAGCTTCTTTTTGGTTTTTTAACAAATCTTATGCCACCTTCAGTTAGAATTGATTTTCAGTTATTTTACTTTTCCTACTGCCCTTCAGGCTTTTTCATTCTTTCAGGAAGCCTTCTCCTGCCATTCCTATTTCTTCTCACTTCCAGCTATGCCATACACCCCACACCCTTTTTTATTTCTAGTACTATGTACTTACTTAAGGGATTGACTAGGGCAGCCAAGGGGACTGAATTTGCATACCTGCTTTAATTGCTTACCTTGGGTGGAGCAATGTCCTAAATAAACTCAGTTTTGCCATAGCACTATTACTCAACAAGGTATTTATACAAGTGTCACTTCATAACACAAAAATAAACAAGGCACTTAAACTTGTTATTGAAGAAAGAAGTTTTAGCTACTCACTTTCCTTACTAAGGGCCAAAGCTTACTTCACTTCTTAGAAAACTCTTTGGAGTTTTTCTTTAGGATAAAACTAAGAAAATCAGGCAAAGCACAAGTGCTGTGAGCCAAGTCTAAGCTACCTTTGCCCTTGAAAAGATTAGCTCCTTTGTCAGTTATCAATAACAAGGAATCTTGCCATTTATCTGGATACTTCCAAGTCATAGCTATTCATAGTATAGCTGTGTATTCAATGTTCTCATAAAACTCTAAGACATATATGTTCAGTACTTAGCCGTAGATGGAAACAGAAACAAAAGTTCAAAATCCAAGCAAATTCTGTAACTCTACCCTTCTATTACCTGGGTTTTATAGAAATCTCAGAATATTTTCAAAGCTCTTTCATATCCATGACCTTTTTGGATCACAATTCTGTGACGCAGTTAGTGTAAGATCCTAGCTCTGTTTTACAGATGGGGAAACTGACGCCCATAGCCTTGGCTGGGCCTCAGCAAATGATAGATTCAGAGTAGGAAACCAGGTCTTCTGACTCCTAGCCTAGTGTTGTTCTTCCTTTCCTGTAAAAATTGCCTTTATAGCAAGAAAAAAACAAAACAAAACCTGTTGCCGTTGAGTGGATTCCGACTTATAGCGACCCTACAGGACAGAGTACAACTGCCCCACAGATTTTCCAAGGAGCAGCTGGTGGATTTGAACCACTGACCTTTTGGTTAGCAGCCAAGCTCTTAACCATTGCACCACCAAGGCACCTTTATAGCAATAGGGTCAGGGATATGATCACTTGGTAATAAAGAGGAATGGATCTTCTCCCCTATGCCACCTCCTTGGTCTTTGAAGGGCCTATGAGCTAATTAATAGTGTATGTAAGAGAGGACACCTACTGCCTGAAAGATTGATTACATACATTCAAGGCAACCTGATGATACACCTGGATAGGAGAGGGTTGTCTAAAGGTCCGGATTTGCTTTAAACATCCAGAGTTCCTGATAGGAAGACAGGATGTGATAAATATATATCTTGCTTTTGACTTATCTCCTCCATGTCCTCACCCTAAAGGATGTCTTTCAAACATTGGTAATTACAGCTTTCACAGCCAAAGCCTACAAACTCATAATCCATACAGATGACATACTAAAATCTATTCAAACACGTAAAGCTAAAGAAAATGTTAGTGCTACTGGACTCACATTAAAAGAAAACTGCTTTAAAAGGAGGTAGCCTTTATTTCTATGTTACTGCTATAGTCCACTACATAGATATGTAATGGTTTCCTGTTGATCTGAGGAGGTATGCATTAACTCATTTGCCTCTAAATTTAATCAGTAACTTAGAAAGTAAACTAAAGTACATATGTAGATGGTAAGACCACAGAATTAAAATCACATGGTTTGACATTGGAAAACTGATCCAAATTAATGAAACCAACTTGAAACAATGAATGAACTGCTTCTAAGTAACAGAAAATAAATATAGCATAGAAAAGCAGTCATCTGTGTTATTTTGGCCTATAAATGGAACCTGTGTTAATAACATACTAACTTCTTTTTAAGAATTCATCAAGTTCTTGCTATAGTGGCAGCAGTATGACAAATAAGGTGTGTTGGAATTTCCCATCTCTATCACTGACCAGACCAATAGTAATATACTCTGTCTACTTTGGGGTCTCACAACTTAGGAGGGTCTGAATTTTTAAAGAATTATGAAAGTAGATTCTAGGAAAAGTCAAATGAATTAGATTTATCTAGTTTGGAGAAGCAGTTCATAAAGCTTAATAAGTCTTCAGGTATATTTAGTGCCACAGATAGTGGTGTTTGGGTATTTTTCATAGTAGTAAGAATGCAAGGAAATGTTATAGATTTCAGAAGAAAAGGGTAAATAAAAGAAACTAACATATATTCAGCACCTGCACTATGCCGGGCACGCTATGTACATTATATCATGGAGTTCTCACAGGAACCCTGCAAGGTACATAGAAACTGAAAATGAGAGAGGATGAGCAAAGTCAAGGTCAACATCAAAGGTCAAAGTCTTTTACATAGTATTTGGACCTAGGGTCTGTTCACCTCCAAAGCCTATGCTCCCAACACCAAATCTCTGTAATAGCATATTGTGCAGATTATGCAATCTTTTTCTCTTACCAAATTCAAGAACAATGTCTAGAGATATATCTGGGATAGCTGACAGATAGTCCTATCTAGAAATAGGAAAATGGACTAAATTCCTCTGAGGTCACCTTCAGCACTGTAATTAATTTTAGATTAGAATTCAGATCAATAGATATTTAGTACAAGGCTTTTACTGTGCCCACTACTATTTTTTTTTTTTTAATCATTAAAGGTCTGAGGCCAATAGTATGACTAAGACTTAGATGCTTATATTTAAAGTTTTCTTCACCTACTTAAATGTCCAATGATAAAGCATTGGTCCAATAAATTAGAGTACATCCATACAGTAGAATTCTATGCTACTGTTAGAGTTATGTGGAAAATATCTTAATGACATAAGAAAATGTTCGTGATATATTACTAAATGAAAAAAAATCAGAAAAACAAAACTTTAAAGGATGTTCCCAACTGAATTTAAATATATATTTACATATGCATGTATAAAAACGATTGGGAGGATATATACCAAAATAATAACAGTGGTTCCCTGTGGGTGCTGGGATAATGGGTAACTTTTATTTTCATCTCTGGGCTTCTCTGCATTTTTCCAAAATGAACATGTCTTACATACATTACTAGAAAGAATGCTTTACACACCACACAGACTCATAAAGCAATTACCTGCAAAGGTTTTAAAATTAAGAAATAGTATAAACTCATTGCCGTCCAGTCGATTCCCACTTAAAAGCAACCCTATTGGACAGAGTAGTACTGCCCCACAGGGTTTCCAAAGCTGTAAATCTTTATGGAAACAGACTGCCACATCTTTCTCCTGCTGAGCAGCTGCTAGTTTTGAACCATTGGCCTTTTTATTAGCAGCCAAGCACTTAACCATTGTACCACCAGGGATCCTTAAGAAATAGTATAGCAATTAATGCTATTATAGTATAGTATAAAGGAAATTTATTAAACAGCATAGAACCTACTGGTGGCTGCAAACTGGCACTGTTCTCAACACTGGAAATAAAATTAACCCTTCATGTGATTTCTTATTATGCTAAACTTGTATAACTACCAGAGTTCTTTTAGCCACTTGCCTAAAACCCTCTACTCAGAAGGCACACAGAAAATACACAGCTAATCATATTGTAATGTGTATGTGTAATGGAGATAATAATCATACCAAACTCATGGGATTTTAGAAGATTTAAATAAAATAATACATCAAAAGCTCCAAATGCAGTACCTAGCAAATAGTAAGCACTCAATAAATGTTAGCTATCTTGGTAGTTATAATCTTAATGATAAGCTAAAGAACACAAGAATTCTGCAGAGGAAGGTGGTTGTTGATCTAAGAAGAACTTCCTGTCAGCCACCTGGAACACCTACTTAATTTTAAAATAGCCTTACAATTAATGTAGGTAGTGCCCAAAGGAATCTCTGGCACATTGTAATTATATAGCACATTTCATTCACTGTACTTATCAAGTTTTAATGTGTAATGAAAACAGGAAATGAAACCATGATATAATTCAATTTTTATTTAATAATTTTGCTTATGTTTATATTACTAAAAATGACTGAAATATAAAGAAAATGTTAGGACTTTACAACTACACTGTTATGTGAGCCTGCACTTTTTTAGTTTTACATATGATTAAGAATGGCTAAGGAATGCATGGGTGGTTCAGTGGTAGAATTCTTGCTTTCTTTGTGGGGACTGGGGTTCAATTCTTGGCCGATACACCTCAAGCATAGTCACTGCCCATCTGTCATGGATTGAACTGTGTCCCCCAAAAATATCTGTCAACTTGGCTAGGCCATGATTCCCAGTATTGTATGATTGTCTACCATTTTTTCATCTGATGGGATCTCCCTAGGTGTTATAAATTCTATCACTATGATGTTATAAGATAGATTAGCAGCAGTTATACTGATGAAATCTACAAGATTAGAGAGTTTCTTCAGCCAATCTCTTTTGAGATATAAAAGAGAGAAGCAAGCAGAGAGACTTGGGGACCTCATACCACCAAGAAAGCAGTGCCAGGAGCAGAGCGCGTCCTTTGGACCTGAGGTTCCTGCGCCGAGATGCTCCCAGACCAAGGGAAGACTGATGCATCACAAAGACCTTCCTCCAGAGCCAACAGAGAGAGAAAGCTTTCCACTGGAGCTGGCACCCTGAATTCGGACTTCTAGCCTACTGGACTGTGAGAGAATAAACTTCTCTTTGTTAAAGCCATCCACTTGTGGTACCTATGTTATAACAGGACTAGATGACTAAGACACCATCTGTCAGTGGAGGCTTGCATGTTGAACTATGATGCTAAAAGGTTTCAGTGGAGCTTCCAGATGAAGAAAGAGTAGGAAGAAAGGCCTAGTGATCTACTTTTGAAAATCAGTCAGTGAAAACCCTATGTATCACAACAGTCCAGTCCACAACCAGTCATGGGGATGGCACAGGACTGGGCAGCATTTCATTCCATTGTGCATGGGATCACCATAAGTCAGCAGCCTGCTTGATGGCAACTGTCTTGGTAATCTACTGCTGCTATAACAGACATACCACAAGTGGATGGCTTTAACAAACAGAAGTTTATTCTTCACAATCTAGGAGGCTAGAAGTCCGAATTTAGGGCACAAGCTCCAGGGGAAGGCTTTCTCTCTCCGTCGGCTTTCGGGGAAAGTCCTTATCATTAGTCTTCCTCAATCTAGGAGTTTCTCAGGACAGGGACCCTGGGTCCAAAGGATGCACTCCCCTCCTGGCGCTTCTCTCATGGTGGCTTGAGGTCCCCCTCCTCTCTGCTCAATTCTCTGTTTTATATATCAAAAGAGACCGACTCAAGATACAACTTAATCCTGTAGAGTGAGTCCTGCCTCATTAATAAAACTGCCTCTAAGCACACTTCATTAAATCATAGAGGTTAGGATTTACAACACAGAGGATAATCACATCAAATCATAAAATGGTGGACAACCACACAATACTGGGCCTAGCCAAGTTGACACACATTTTTGGGGGACACAGTTCAGTTTAAAACAGCAACTAACAACAGCAGCAAAAATAGCTTAGACAAACAAACAAAAAGCATATCTAAGATTCTTCTTTGAAAATAGCATTGTCCATCTGGAGACACACACGTATTTGTTTACATGTATTTTAGTCATCTATATTAGGTAAAACTGGAAAAGTTAAATGTCCCACATTTTTTAATGGAGATCATTTCAGTAGGTGTCACATTTCTAGATAAGGACATATTAACACAAATGAATTCAAAGAATAGTGCTTGAGTCTGGCATCATATCTCAAGACCAAGAAGAAAAAACCTTGGTTACTTATGAACTGAAAGATGCTATGATTATAACTGATAAGAAAGTGGTTTTGAAATATGAGCGGGATAAACTTAAACGTGTTTGTCTCCCACTCTGATTGAGAGCAGAGGTATTTACCTGGGGGAGCACCAAATCAAGACGATGTGGTGGCACATGTTTTCGAGAGTTGACAAACAAGGATATCTTCTGCCAAATCTAACCATTTCCAAAATGCAGTAGGGACTGAGGAGAGTTCCAGCAAAATGTCGCTCTAGGCAGAAGCACCATGCCGTCCCTCCACAGCAAGGATCCGAAAAACTACGCCGAGCAGAGAATACAACAATCCTGAAACCCTAAAACATCAAATGAAGAGGTAAAGAACTCAGCCAAGCACCAAATGGAGTGAGAAAACTGACAGAGAACGGAGAGCAAGGAGAGATTCATGCAGAGGTCCCCTACCAGCTAACGCAGCACGGATCCACCATCTTCGACTTCTATCGGAGACCAGCGAGCGTGGTTCGAGAAAGCAGCCTCACAGAGCTTCCAGCAGAGACAAAACAACCGGTAATTGGCGATATACTCTTTCCCACCCACCACCCTTCTTCACCCCGACTCGGCCTCCTCTGCTTCCTGCGGCCACAGTCTCTTGACCAGGAAACACCGGCTGCTTGGATTCCACACACCCGAACGGGTGGCTCTCTGAGTGCCATTTGTTGGCTACTGGTGTTGCTTTTTTTCTGCTTCTTTTTATTTCTTCCTTGCCTCTCCCCACCTCCCACTCCTTTCACTCGAGTACCTCGTTCCATGTGCCATCTTTGCTTCTTCCTGAGGGGCTTCAGAGCTCTGGTAATTTTTGACATACGCTTTCCCACTCTCTACCCTTCTTCACCCATACTCAGCCCCCTCTGCTTCCCCCGGACACAGTCTCTTGTCCAGAAACACCAGCCCGCACTAGCTGGCTCTCTGAGTGCCATTTGTTGGCTGCTAGTGTTGCTTTTTTTTTTTTTTTCTGCTTTTGATTTCTTACTTGCCTCTCGCCACCTCCCCCATCCCTTCGCTCAAGTACCTGGCTCCGTGCGCCATCTTTGCTTCTTCCTGAGGGGCTGCAGAGCTCCGTTCAAGTATGGAGCTGCTTCCCAGTTTGGGCTGCCGTGCTGGTGGGATCCCGGGGCATCTGTTTGTTTTGTTTGTTTTCAATTGTTTGTTTGTTTTCCTTTCCTTTTCTTGAGTTGGGAGCCCTTTCTGGCCAGGCTGAGCTGTGTGGCAGGGAGACTTCCCTTTGGCTTCCACAGACATGCAGAGGGATCCCTGAGAGCATTTCTTTGTACGTTGGGTTTTTTTTTTTTTTTTTTTTATGTTTCTTTGGGGGCCTTTCTTGTTTTGTTTTGTTTTTAAATTTGTTTTGTTTTCTTTTTCCCTTTTTGTCTTTCTTCATTGCTCAGTTTCTCATCTCTCTATATGTACGTTCTCTTTCTGTTCCCTGAATACCTGGCGTTGTATACCTCTACGCCTTCTAGCCAGGCTGTACTGCAACACCTGAGAGCGACTTCCCCAGACCTCATAGCTGCACCGGTGGGATTCCTGGGAATTTTGCGGTTCTTTAACCTTTCTGATTCTTATTTATTCATTCTTTTCTCTTCTTCCTCCGCACCTTTCGGTTTTTCTCCATTTCATAGTCTCTCATCTCTCCATTCCAACGGCAAGCTCCCCTAGCATTCTTTTTTGTTTGTTTGTATGTTTTTGGCTCCTGTTCCTCTCTCCTCTGTCCCATATCCATCTTAGCTCCACACATAACAGTCTCCCCACTGCACACTGCCTACCTGCACTGTGCACTTGACATCACACAACCAAGCAGCACAGCCACGGCCTACTGGAACCTGCTGCACTGATTACCGACCCGCTCTGGTGGCTGTAGTAAGTGCCACAAACAACCTGTCCCAGTAACTCCTCTTCAGCTAGACCTACCCTGCTGAACCATATCTGAGTGACTCACCCTGCCAGTTGAAGAAGGAGTCGAAAAGTATTGTGCCCACAGATGAGCAAACAACAAAGAACACACAGTCTGCCTGCTCAGACATAGTCAAATTTTTTTTAAAAGAACAAAACAAACAAATCTACAATCAATAAATGAGAAAAATAACTACTGAATGCCCCGAAGACAGCAGACAATAACAAAACATTTACAAAAACAGGACAGGATGGTTCCAGTAGGTCTCCAAAATAAAACACCAGATGACTCTCCTCTGGAAGAAAATGCACTAGAACTACCTGATAGGGAATTCAAATCTCTAATACTCAGAATTCTCCAAGAGCTGAGGCAAAAAGCTGACAAACATGAGGAAAAAATAGACAAATTCATGGAAAATACGGACAAAAACCTGGAAGAATTCAGGAAAATAATGCAGGAACAAAATGCCAAAATAAATTCACAACTAGAGATTATACAAAGACAACAATTAGAAATCCAAAAGATAAACAACAAGATTTCAGAAACGGACGATGTCATAGAAGGGCAGAGAAGCAGATTTGAAACGGTGGAAGACAGGATCAGTGGAATTGAAGACAAACACTTGGATACAACTCTGTTTGAGGAAAACTCAGAAAAAAGAACAAAGAAAAATGAAGAGACCTGGAGAGTTATATGGGACACAATCAAAAGCAAAAATCTGCCAGTGGTTGGAATTCCAGAATAGGGGGAGAAAACAGAAAACACACAGAGGATCATTGAAGAACTGCTGATAGAAAACTTCCCCAATATCATGAAAGATGAAAAGCTGGCCATCCAAGAAGCTCAACGAACCCCATATAGAAGAGACCCCAAAAGAAAATCACCAAGGCATATTATATTCACATTCACCAAAACCAAAGACAAACAAAGAATCCTGAGAGCAGCTCATGAAAAACAAGAAGTCACATACAGAGGAGAAACAATAAGACTAAGCTCAGATTATTCGGCAGAAACCATGCAGCCAAGAAGGCAATGGGATGACATATATAAAATCTTGAAAGAAAAAAATTGTCAGCCAAGAATAATATACCCTGCAAAACTCTCATTCAAATTTGATGGTGAAATTAGGTCATTTCCAGATAAACAGAAATTAAGGGAATATGTAAAAGTCGAACCAAACTTACAAGAATTATTAAAGCAAGTTCTTCGATCTGAGGACAAACAGCTTCAGCTCACAGGCAGAACCTAGGACGCAGGATCGTACCAGCCAGATACCAGTCTAGGAAATGAACTCTCGAGGACTATCCAAAACCAAAAGAAATACAACAGGGAATCAGAGCAATTAATCAGTAAATGACAACAACATCAAAACAATAAACAGCATAGGTATAGAACCTTCTAATGGAGATGAAGGCAAGGCGATACCAAGTAATGGTAGACTGCTTCAAACTTAGAAAAATAAGGGTTAAATTTATAGTAACCACAAAGAAAGTTAACAAACATACTCATTAAAAAAAAAAAAAAGGAAAAACATAAAGTCTCAGCAAAAACAAAACCTACAAAAACAAAAGAAATGAAAAACAAATCCACAAACAAAAGTAACTCAGCACAAGAGAGTAAGAAGAACAAAGAAAACGTCAGCACCACAAAAAAAAAGCACGACTAAATGACAGCAACAAACTCACATCTATCAGTAATTACGCTGTATGTAAATGGACTCAATGCACCCATAAAGAGACGGAGAGTGACAGAATGGATAAGAAAACAGGATCAATCAATATGCTGTCTACAGGAGACACACCTTAGAAACAAAGATTTGAATTTATTAAAAGTCAAAGGTTGGAAAAAAATATATCAAGCTAACAACTACCAAAAAAGAGCAGGAGTGGCAATTCTAATCTCAGATAAAATAGGTGTTAAAACAAAATCTACCATAAAAGACAAAGAAGGACCCTATATAATGATTAAGGGGATGACCCATCATGAAGACATAACCATAATAAACATCTACGCACCCAATGACAGGGCTCCAAAATACATAAAACAAACTCTAACAACACTGAAAAGAGAAATTGACAGTTCCACAATGATAGTAGGAGACTTCAACACACCACTCTCAGTAAAGGACAGAACAACTAAAAAGAAACTCAGCAAAGATACAGAAGACCTAAAGGTCACAATCAGCCAACTTGACCTCATAGACATATACAGAACACTCCATCCAACTGCTGCAAAGTACACATTCTTTTCCAATGCCCATGGAACGTTCTCCAGAATAGACCACATCTTAGGCCACAGAGCTATCCTCAACAAGATCCAAAGTGTTGAGATAATTCAAAGTATCATCAAGGTAGAAATCAACAATAGAAAGAGCAAGGAAAAAAAATCAACTACATGGAAACTGAATAATATGCTGCTTACACATCAGTGGGTAATAGAAGAAATCAGTGATGGAATCCAAAAATTCCTAGAATCAAATGAGAATGAAAACACATCATACCAAAACCTTTGGGACACAGGAAAGGCAGTCCTCAGAGGAAAATTTGGAGCAAAAGATGCACATATCAAAAAAGAAGAAAGGGACAAAATCAAAACATTAACTGCGGAACTCAAACAAATAGAAAGAGAACAGCAAAAAAAGCCCACAACCACCGGAAGAAAGGAAATAGTAAAGATCAGAGCAGAAATAAATGAAATAGAGAACAGAAAAACAATAGAAAGAATCAACAAAACCAAAAGTTGGTTCTTTGAAAGAATCAACAAAATTGACAAACCACTGGCCAGACTGACAAAAGATAAACAGGAGAGGGCACAAATAACCCAAATAAGAAAAGAAATGGGGGAGATTACACCAGACCCAACTGAAATAAAAAGGATGATAACAGAATATTATGAAAAACTATACTCCAACAAATTGGAAAACCTAGAGGAAATGGATAAATTTCTAGAAACACACGGCCTACGCAAACTACAACAAAGTGATGTGAAAATCTGAATGGACCCATAACAAGCGAAGAGATTGAAAAGGTAATAAAAAAAAAAACTCCCAACCAAAAAAGGCCCTGGCCCAGATGGCTTCACTGGAGAATTCAACAAAACATTTACAGAAGAGCTTGTACCAGTACTACTCAAGCTATTTCAGAGCATAGAAGAGGAAGCAACACTTCCAAATTCATTCTGTGAAGCCAGCATAACGCTGATACCAAAACCAGGAAAAGATGTCACAAAAAAAGAAAACTACAGACCAATATCTCTCATGAATATAGATACAAAAATTCTGAACAAAATTCTAGCCAATAGAATTCAGCATCATATCAAAACAATAATACACCACGACCAAGTAGGATTCATACCAGGTATGCAAGGATGGTTTAACATTAGAAAATCCATCAATGTAATCCACCACATAAATAAAAGGAAAGAAAAGAATCACATGATCTTCTCAACTGATGCAGAAAAGGCATTTGACAAAGTCCAACACCCATTCCTGATAAAAACTCTCAATAAAATAGGTATAGGAGGGAAATTTCTCAACATAATAATAAAGGGCATCTATGCAAAACCAACGGCCAACATCATTCTTAACAGAGAGAGGCTGAAAACATTCCCCTTGAAAACAGGAACAAGACAAGTTTGCCCTTTATCACCACTCCTATTTAGCATTGTGCTGGAAGTTCTAGCTAGAGCAATAAGGCAAGAAAAAGAAAGGGCATCCAAATTGGTAATGAAGAAGTTAAACTGTTCCTGTTTGCAGATGACATGATACTATACACAGAAAACCCTAAAGACTCCTTGAGAAATCTACTGGAACTAATAGAAAGATTCAGCAGAGTAGCAGGATACAAGATAAACATTCAAAAATCAGTTGGATTCCTATACACCAATAAGGAGAATGATGAAAAGGATATCAGGAAAACAATACCATTTTCAGTAGCCCCTAAAAAGATAAAATACTTAGGAATAAATCTGACCAGGGATGTAAAAGACCTATACAAAGACAGACTTAACATTGTGAAAATGACAATTCTACCCAAAGCAACTTACAAATACAACGCAATCCCGATCCAAATACCAACAACATTCTTCAAAGAGATGGAAAAACTAATAATTAACTTTATATGGAAAGGGAAGAAGCCCTGAATGAGTAAAGCACTACTGAAGAAGAAGAATAAAGTTGGAGGACTAACACTACCTGACTTGAGAACCTGCTATACAGCTACAGTAGTCAGAACAGCCTGGTACTGGTACAATGACAGATACATTTACCAATGGAACAGAATTGAGAACCCAGATGTAAATCCATCCATCTATGGTCACCTAATCTTCGACAAGGGCCCAAAGTTCATCAAATGGGGAAAAGACAGTCTTTTTAACAAATGGTGCTGACAAAACTGGATATCCATCTGCAAAAAAATGAAACAGGACCCATACCTCACACTGTATACAAAAACAACTTCAAAATGGATCAAAGACCTGAATATAAAGCCTAAAACTATAAAGTTCATAGAAGAATAAATAGGACCAACACTTCAGGCCTTAATACATGGCATTAACAGGATACAAACCGTAACCATCAATGCACGAAACCCAACAGATAAGCTAGATAACTGGGATCTTCTAAAAATCAAACACCTATGCTCTTCCAAAGACTTCACCAAAAGAGTAAAAAGAGAACCTGCAGACTGGGAAAAAAGTTTTGGACAGTACAAGTCAGACAAAGGTCTAATCTCCATAATCTACAAGAAAATCCAACACCTCTACAACAAAAAGACAAATAATCCTATTAAAAAATGGGCAAAGGAAATGAACAGACACTTCACCAAAGAAGACATTCAAACGGCCAACAGACACATGAGGAAATGCTCGCAATCACTAGCCATTAGAGAAATGCAAATTAAAACCACAATGAGATACCATCTCACCCCGGCATTACTGGCACAAATCAAAAACACTGGAAATAACAAATGTTGGATGGGCTGCGGGGAGATGGGAACACTTATGCACTGCTGGTGGGAATGCAAAATGATACAACCATTTTGGAAAATGATATGGCGCTTCCTCAGAGAGCAAGAAATAGACATACCATTCGATCCAGCAATCCCACTCCTAGGAATATATACTAGAGAAATAAGAGTCGTCACTTTAATAGACATATGCACACCTATGTTCATGGCAGTATTGTTCACAATAGCAAAATGATGGAAACAACCTAGATGCCCATCAACAGATGAATGGATAAACAAACTATGGTACATACACACAATGGAGTACTATGCAACGAGAAAGAACAACAGTGAATCTGTGAAGCATCTCATAACATGGATGAAACTGGAGGACATTATGCTGAGTGAAATAAGTCAATCACAAAAGGACAGATATTGTATGAGACCTCTATTTTAAAAACCCATGAAGAAGTTCACACACAACATGTAACAATCTTTGTTGGTTACCAGGGATGGGAGGGGTGGGGGGGAATATTAAATAGACAATAGATAAGTGGTATCTTGGGTGAAGGGTGAGACAGTACACAATACAGGAGAAACTAGCACAACTTGTACAAGGAAATGTCATGGAAGCCCCATAGACACATCCAAACTCCCTGAGGGACTGAACTGCTGGGCGGAGGGCTGTGGGGACCATGGTCTTGGGGAACATCTAGCTCAATTGGCATGACACAGCTTATAAAGATAGTGCTCCACGTTCTACCTTGGTGAGTAGTGTCTGGGGTCTTAAAAGCCTGTGAGCGGCCATCTAAGATACTCCACTGGTCTCATCCCTTCGGGAACAAGGGAGAATGAAGAGAATAGGATACAAGGAGAAGATTAGTCTGAAGGACTAATTGTCCACAGCTACCAAGGCCTCCACCGGACGGGGTCCAGTACAGCTAGATCGTGCCCGGCTACCACCACTGACTGCTCTGACCAGGATCACAACAGAGGGTTCTGGACAGAGCTGGAGAAGGATATAGAGCATAATTCTAACAACAAAAAAAGACCAGATTTACTGGCCTAAAGGATACTGGAGAAGCTCCGAGAGTGTGGCCCCAGATACCCTTTTAGCTCAGTGGTGAAGTTACCTCCGAGGTTCACTGTTCAGCCTGAGAGTGGACAGCCCTGTAAAACCAAAGGAGACTAACAAGGTACAGGAGTCCAGTGACAAGGGCCAGAAGGCAGAAGGGGACAAGGAAGCTGGTGATAGGGAACCCAAGGTTGAGTAAGGATATTGTTGATGTGTTGTGAGATTGTTAACCATTGTCATAGGGCAACATGTGTAGTAACTGTTAAATGAGAAACTATTTTGTTCTGTAAGCCTTCATCTTAAGTGAGAATAACAGCACAATTGGAAGAGCATAGTCCATGTCACTGAACTGTACATGTAGAAATTTTTGAAATGGTGTATCTTTGGCTATGTGTATTTTCACCAAAAAAAAAGAAGGTTGAGAAGTTTGAGGTTTGATATGTTGTGGGGTTGTTAACCAATGTCATAAAACAACATGTGTACTTCTGTGTCATGAGAAACTATTTGTTCTGTAAGCCTGCCCCTGAAGTACAATAAAATAAATAAATAAAAAAGAAATATTTAAAAAAAAAATGCAATAGGGACTATATCTCACACTACAATCCTCTCTCTTTCTACCTCAGCCCTCATTCTCTCAGTGTTTTCTCAGAAGCCACTTGATGTCTCCTTCTAGGACCATTGCTAATTAATGTCTTCTTGGGTCCACTTTCCTCTTCACTACTGAGGCTTTTTCTCGTGACCCTCACATCCTTGAAGGAAAAGCTTGTTCTGGGTGGTGTATGTCAAGTCTTGCCCAGCCTCACCTAGCTGATTTTCCAGCTCACAGCTTTATTTTGGGCCCCAGGAGGCAGGAGAATGGTAGGGGTCTGACATAGTGCAATATACCATCATCATTCTGTACAACAGGTTCCTGTATTTCCATGCATATGCGCAGTGTGATTTTTTGAACTTCATCAAGAATCACATTTTAAAATGTTTCTTCTTTTTATTGTTGCAAATATAACACAATATTTGCCAATTTAACATTTTTCAGGTGAAGATTTCACATTTTAGCATTTATTTTTGTTTCTATCATATGCTTCAAAGATAATAAATATTAAAGCAAAAAAAAAAAAAAAGAGAGAGAGAATGCAAGATGAGATTCAAAGGGGAAAGGCTGAGAGCTCACGAAAAATTGTTCCCCACCTCTGTCTCACTCAGCTTATTTATATTTGACTGAGTAGTGGTTCTATGTCTATATTCCAGGTAGCAGATTACTGCTGTGGATGAATAAGGGATCTCTCATTCTCTCCCTCCGGGAAATGACAGACTCTGGACTGAGAAAACACATGTCTTCTGCCAACATGAGTCAAGATAGTTAAAAAGAAGGTAGATTTTCATTTCAGAAAGTTTGGAAGAGAACAGATTTCTCAGGCAACTGAAAGAATATATTTGGATGCGTAAAATTAAAAGAGGTTTGAAGAGTACTGGACAGACTTCCCTGCAGAGGAAAGACCCACCCTGAATGATGTGGTACAAATCACTTAACTGGCTTGAGTTTTACTTTCTTCATCTGTAAAACCTAGTGATTAAACTGGTCCAGCAAAAGATATAATAAACATAGATTGAAATGAATCTGCATTTTCTAGGCCTGAAGAATTTTTAAAAACTGAATTAAGTGACAATTGGAATCTTGAATACGAAAGGAAATAACGCAGTCAGGCTTCTGAAGGTAAAAGGGTGGTCTAATTTAGAATTCTTCTGTCCCTAAGGACAAATTACAAGGACATAAACTCAAGATCACATGGATGGCCTCTGCTCCCACTCTGAGGTTGTAATGTGAGGTCTGGAAAAGGAACACTCTCTATAATGACATACATGTTAAAATATAAACATTTTGACATTATTTCAATGCAAATATAAATAAATGAATTAAAAGCCAAAGATGCTCACTCTAATTTGAACTTCTCCGTATAGGCAGGGTCACTATAGTCAGAATCGACTCAGTGGTAATGGTTTTTTTTGGTACATGATCTAATATGTTGTTGTTATGTGCCATTGAGTTGATTCCAACTCATAACAACCTTATAGGACAGAGTAGAATGGCCTCATAGGGTTTCCTAGGCTGTAATTTTTATGGGAGCAGTTTGTCACATCTTTCTTCTGCGGAGGAGCTGTGTAGGTTTGAACCGCTGACCTTTTGGTTGGCAGCTAAGCTCTTAACCACTGCGCGACCAGGGCTCCTTATCTAATATGTAACGGGTACTAAAAATCTGCTCATAGTATTATTGTTGTCAGTTGCCGTTGAGTCAGTCCCCAACTCATGGCGACCCCATATGCAATGGACCATTGTGATGCATAATGTTTTCATTGGCTGATTTTCTGGAAGTTGATCAATAGCCCATCTTAGTCTGGAATCTCTGCTGAAACCTGTTTAGCATCATAGCTACTACCCTTAAGCCTCCGATGACAGACAGGTAGTGGCTGCCCTTGAGGTACACTGGCTGGGAATCAAACCCAGGTCTCCCTCATGGAAGGTGAGACTTCTACCCCTGAACTACACTGCCTCCTCTTTCTTCTTAGTACCACTTAAAATAATGCTATGATTTACAATAGATGGTGTCTTATATTTGATGTACAGTACAGTTTAAAAATCAAAACTCTGTCTAGAGTCCTAAGGCTCTCTTAGATGTTTTAGTATTTGTGAATCATCTTAAGAGTAGGCTGGAAAATGCTAAAGAAATGCTCCCAAAAAGATCTGATCTTGGGAGCAAATATGGCCATCATGGTCAGGAGGAGGTTGGTGGGCAAAGGCAATGAACCTAATGATGTCGTTGTTGATTTAGGTCTGGCATCAGACTCAGCTGTCTGCCTCTCCTGCCTAGTTCCCTAAGCTCCTAGAGCTGGGTCTAGTCAATTTCAGTCCCTTCACTTGTGTTGGAGATCACTGACATGCTGGAACCGACGGAAAAGATTCACTTATCCTAATAATGACTAGAGCAGGAGGTATAATGTATTTTCTAGGTATTATATGTATCTAAGGTTTGATTGTAAAGGGTATATATTACTGTTAAAAGATTTAAGACCACATAAGACTCATATAAAATATATTTTTTAAAACTTAAAAAAAAAATTTGAAGTATATTAATGCATTTTCATCACCCTATTTATATCAGCCCAAAACAGCATTAGTTCTTCAATAGGGTTTCAGAGATCTTAAGTTAAAGCAAAGACATCAGTATTCTTAAAAATTAAAGCCATCAATTAATTTTTTTAAAATAGAAACATACACATATATATTATATGAAGATATGTAGATAAGGCCACGGAAGGTTGTGTCAAAAGTGGCTACTTCTGAATGAAAACAGTGAGACTTTTTCTCATCTGTATTTTTAAACTTTGCCATAGTACACATGTACTGCATCTGCAGTAATAAAGCAGTAACGGTTTTTCTTTCTTACGATTAAACAAGAATCTTCAAGTATGCATCTGCAAGGATATGTTTGCTTAATAATTTTTTCCTACAAAGTTTGTACCATCCAGTCCAGCCACAAAATCCAATTTAAAGTTAACCATAAGTAAGATGGTGTGTGTTGGGGTGAGGGCTGGAGAGGGGGACAACAGTCTGGGTAGAAGGAATAATTCTGCCCTCTGTTTTGACAGAGATGGAGATTTGTGCATGTTTCTGTGCATTGACAGTATATGTGCACACATGCCATTTGCTTTCTCTGGCCAGGCCACAGAATGGAGCAATTCACTTAATAGCATAATTTTCTTGATCTGGATTTTGTTCAAAATGTTGGAGCTGAAAAATCTTTTATTTGGATGTTACTTCAATCCCTTAAAGCATAAAATCCTTTCAGCACAGGTCTTTATCCTACTATAAACAAATCTGTGCCAAATTAAAAATATTAATAAGTATTACTTAAAAATAAGTGATGAAAAAATTTCCTCTTTGGCTTAGCCATTAGCACAATTTTAGGAAGCTGCTGTCTCCTTTATCATGTATTTAGTAGAAAATTGTTTGCTTTTATATTATTCATAAATAAAAGTTGATATTATTCAAGTTCTTTGTTTCCTCAAATCATGCTATCAACATGTATAGAAATACAGCTTGACCCTCTTTCATCTTGGGTGTATACAATCTCTTCAGCTTTTACAGGAAAACAGATACCCTTAGAGTATGAGTTGGTATTTGAAGAGATAGGCTTACTTTTAGTTTGTGCCTAATGACATTATATATTGTTTAGAAAGAGCAGACTGTCTTATAAATTTTAATACACTGTTTCTGTCATCACATAACAACTGAATTATCCTACTGATAAACAATAGGACTCCTATCAATCTGAATGATGTCTGGTTACTCTTTTTGCCAACTAAGAGCACAAAAAAGCATTATGTCGTGGCCAGCATTTCAGTGGCTTTAGGGACTTTAGGGAGTTGCAGTGACTGCCACTTCACATATTGCTCAGAAAGCATTTTTTTCCAATGATTTCAGAAGGAGAACAAGAGGGAATCAAAAGGAGAATTTACTAAATGTTTGTGAAATTGGGCAAGGGACTCTCTCTGAGCCTCAGTTTCCTCCCTGATAAAATAAAGATGACAATTGCTTCATCACAGGGTGGTTGTAACTATTAAATGAATGGAGTAATTATATGAAGAAAATTTACAAGGAGCCCTGGTGGTGTAAATGGCTTAGCACTCAGCTGCTAACCAAAAGGTTGGCAATTCAAACCCATCCAGTAGCTCCACAGGAGAAAGACCTGGCTATCTGCTTCTGTAAAGACCACAAACAAGAAAACCCTATGAGGCAGTTTGACTCTGTCACATGGGGTCGCCGTGAGTTGGAATTGACTCCACGGCACCCAACAACAACAACATGTTGCTTATTACTATTATTGCCTAAATATGAACCTTGAGCACATTAGGCAAGACTTTATCAAATTCAGTGCTTTAGTGGGTGCTTTAGCCCTCCGGGTTGCCATGGACTGGAGAGGGGGACAAAGGGGACAGGCTGAATACTGTTGACCCTGGCATTATGAAACTCTCTCCCAGAATGTCCTGCTTTGCAGGGTTATTTATGCTCTTTCAAGGTAAAGGGGACAATCTGCCTGTCTCAGAGCAAAGGAACTCCCCCTCCAGCAAATGTGTGTGATGTTGCTGATGTCATCCAGTCTACTATCAGTAAACATGGAGTATTAATGGAAAGGGAGGAGGTTAGTATTCTCTTGAGTGAGCTCAGGAAAGCATCTTCAACTGGGAATTGAGATGGGTGGCAAAATAGGATTTAAACAGCTAATGTACATTAACTAAATATGCCACAACAAAGGCTGGTCTGATGAAATACAGATCAACTATTCCTGTCCCCATAAACATACCTAATTCCTGTTAACACCAACAGTATTTCCACTTCCCAAGTAAGCTGGCTTAAAGATAATGGAATAGATGACTCCAATGTCCTGGGGTAGGAAGATGCCTGGGGGCTGAAGAGATCTGCTCTGTTTTCTGTAAGCAGAGATTCTACTCCCGTCACCCTCTTTGATTTACGACAACAGAGACAAACAGGGGATTTTCCTCAGCAGAGTGAGTGACAAAGAAATGAGACAAATTATTGAGAAACTGATTGGCATTCACCGAAAAGCAACAAATAACGGTTTATAAGCCTGAAGGGATGAAAGATGAAAGAGACAAGTCTCCCAGCATGGCTCGGCTCTAACTAACGGAGACTGGCTTATCGGCCAAAAGTACTCGAAGGGTGTAAATAGCAGGGAAGGAGAGAAATTATTTAGTGTGGTCCAAGGGGACAGCAGGAGGAGTGATGGAAATGAAAGTCAAAACAAAGATGATTTAGGCGGCTGAGCGGGTCACATGCCCTAATGGAGAAATCTATTATAGACCATGCAGCACTATCCCCCCGGGAGGGGTGGAAGTCCCATCACTTGCACCATTTACAATTGGAAAGGGCACTAAAAAGTAGATCAGCATATTGGAGAGGGAAAAAAAAAACCACCACATGGCCTCAGAGAATCGGCGGGATGACTTAATAGGTCTTTTCCATCTCAAGTTACTGTGATACGGCTTGTGTTTATGGGGACCAAAGTTAGAATAATTTTTCCATCATATGGGCTCCTTTTCTGTTACTACAAGTTCTCCTTGAAGAAATGATAACAGATAATAGAATGCAGCTTCTGCCTTGCAAATGGAAGCTTACAGCCAGTGTATGATGCTTTAGTCTGACAGCTGAACTGACTACTTTAAGTTTCACATTGTGATGTCAGTATAAATGAATACATACACATATCCACCGAGATCCCAAACAACATACACATTGATTGAGACCCAAGGCCAAGGAAAGGAGCTTTGCCACATTTGGAGGGTGACTCAGTGGTTAAGAGTTGCAGCTGCTAACCAAAAAGGTTGGCAGTTTGAATCCACCAGCCGCTCCTTGGAAAACTATGGGGCAATTCTACTCTGTCCTATAGGGTTGCTATGAGTCGGAATCAACTCGACAGCAAGGGTTTTTTTTTTTTTTTTTTTGGCATAAATGAAAGTTCAAGTAGTTTATTCTCTAATCTGGAAAAATATCCAAATACTTAAAGGCTTTCATTAAAAAAGAACAAGAAGAAGAAGAAAAAGATTATTTGGCCTTCAAGAACTATCAAGAAACATTTACTGTGAAGGAACTTTAGGACCCACGTTTTGAACATGTTTATGCTTTCTGTCCACAGCTGCAGTTATATTGGCAACTGACACATTCTGAAAATCACGATAGCCCAGAAGGGCACATGTGGGCACGAGGGAGGGCAAACCTGGGGTAAAAACTGCAACTGAGAGGAACGTGTACAACTTGGTCAGATGGAAACCGGGGCAGGCAGGGAAGGGCCGGTGTTACTGTGACTGCTAGAAGGAGCACAGCTGTGACCGTCATGACTCCTCTCAGCCAGAGGATGACCCAGAAGCAGGGGGACATAAATGGCAAGAGGGTGACAAGAGGAAGAGGCAGCAAGAATGAAAGCAAAAGAACCAGGTTGGGGTGCGGGGGTTTACTCACAGATGTAAGTTCTTCGCAGGTGTAGGATATTACGATTCCGGATAAAAATATTGTATGTGGTTGGGCCAAGTCAAATTTGGTGTTCTGAAAGACTGAAGTTTGCTACAAACAAATTCATGGTTTGACCTACACCCACCAGATATAGGTCAACCCTCATCCTGCTGCTGCTCTCAGCAGCTGCGGCCAATGGGAGACAGAGCTGCCCCAGCACGCCAGTTTAAGCTGCTACTAATAGATGGAAATCAACCTAACCCCATTTCCTGCCTCTGCTGTCTCTCACTTGTGTGTTCATGGCCAATTGACATACAGCTGAGCTGCTGGGTTGCTGTAACTGCTGGGAGACTGATGGGTGGAATCTGTTGCTGGAATATAGGTTCCTGTCTCATCTAGGTGAAAGATCTGTCTTTAAGCCTTTAAAGGAGAACTGTGTAAAATACAATGTGCCCTCATTAGTCTAAGGGCTATATCCTAGGCGCATAGATCCAGAAGAGACATTACTGATCCTTCGTTTCAACAAAATTGTAGAGATATTTAGAAGGGGGAAATACACGACAGAGGTTTGAACGCAGCAGAAGTGAGATGACCTGTCCAAGGTCACTCAGAGGGCTGATGGTAGAGGCAGAAGGAGAACTGAAGGAGTGGTCTAAGAATAAATGGAAAAAATGTATAATTAAATCTGGAGAGAGAACATCATCACTGAATTAAGACTAATTAAGAATGAATTAAATACCCTATGATCCAGCAATCCCACTCCTAGGTATATACCCTAGAGATCTAATAGCAGGGACATGAATAGACATATGCACACCTATGTTCTTTGCAGCATTATTCGTGATAGCAAAAAGATGGAAGCAACCTAAGTGCCCATTAATGGATAAACAAAATGTGGTATATACATACAATGGAATACTATGCAGCTATAAAGAATGATGATGAGTCCATGAAACATAACATGGATGAATCTGGAGGACATTATGTTGAGTGAAGTAAGTCAAGCAAAAAATGACAAATATTCTATGATCCCACTTTTATAAAAAGACAAAAAGAGGTATATATACAGAAATCAACGTTCTTTGGTGACTATAAAGAATGGAAGGAGGTGGCAGGAGAAATCACTTTCTAGACGTTGCTGTTAAGTGCTGTCAAGTCGGTTCGGACTCATAGTGATCCTATGTACAACAGTATGAAACACTGCCCAGTCGTGCGCCATCCTCACATTCATTGCTACGTTTGAGCCCATTGTTGCAGCCATTGTGTCAATCCATCTCGTTGGTTCTTCTCTCTTTCACTGACCCTCCATTCTACCAAGCATGATGTCCTTCTGCTGCTTCTTATTTTGAATCGTGCCATATCAGCAAATGAAGGTCCTGAAAGCTTCAGTCCATTCACATCCCTAAGGTGAACTCTACTTTGAGGAGGCAGCTCTTCCGCAGTCGAATTTTGAGTGCCTTCCAATCTGAGGGGCTCATCTTCCAGCACTGTATCAGACACTGTTCTGCTGCTATCCATAAGGTTTTCACTGGCCAGTTTTCTCAGAAGTAGACCACCAGGTTCCTCTTCCTAGTCTGTCTTAGTCTGGAAGCTCAGCTGAAACCTGTCCACCATGGGTGACCCTACTGGTATTTGAAATACCGGTGGCATAGCTTCCAGTATCATAGCAACATGCAAGCCACCACAGCACAACAAACTGACAGATGAGTGGTGGACTTTCTAGATAGTCAATACTACCACCATCAGTTGCCACTGAGTCAATTTTGACTCAAAGCAACACTACAGAACAGAGTAGAACTGCCTAATAGGGTTTCCAAGCAGTGGCTAGTGGATTCAAACTGCTGACCTTTTGGTTAGCAACTGAGCCCTTAACCACTGCGCCACCAGGGCACCTTCTAGATGTTGTTGTTAGGTGCCGTCGAGTTTGTTCTGACTCATAGTGACACTATGTACAACAGAACAAAACACTGCCCGTTCCTGCGCGATCCTCACAATCGCTGGTATGCTTAAGCCCATTGTTGCAGCCACTATGTCAATCCATCTCATTGAGGGTCTTCCTCTTCTTGGCTGACCCTCTACTTTACCAAGCATGATGTCTTTCTCCAGGGATTGATCCTTCCTGATAACATGTCCAAAGTATGTGAAACGTAGTCTTGCCATCCTTGCTTCTAGACAGTAGACATTGATTATTTCTGGTGATGGGAAAGGCAATACCAAATGAGGGTGAAGTGTGTACAACTTGACTGAGGTAAATGAGGACACTAAAAAGTACCCAAGAATAAAGGATGTTTTTACTAAATGATATACACAGTTCTGCAAAAACAGCAATAACAACCAAAAATATGTGTTTGGTTATATAGGTAGACATGTAGGCATATATGTGTATAGGAAGGCAGATGTGAGTATATGTGGGTGCATGTATAGGTTTATCTGTAGGCATAAATATACACATGTTTGTGTGTGCTGCATATATATTCATATACAGGCAGTCCCTGGGTTATGAACGAGATCTATTCCTGACTGTGTCTTTATGTTGAATTTGTAGGTAAGTCAGAACAGGTGCATATGGTTCTTATTTAGCCTTACTTTAGTGCAAGAAAAGTCTCAAAGTCTTCTCAGTGGTTTAAAAGCTGCATGTAGAGCAGGTGAAGGTGATTGTGATGGAGAATTTGTTGCAAGTAGGGGTTGGCTAAATCGTTTCAAAGTGAGGGCAAATTTACAAAACATTAAAGGGCAAGTACCAGTTGTTCATAGTCTGACATTTGTAACCCGGGGACTGCCTGTATATAATAAAGCACATAGGAGATGCAGTTACAGAGACTTCTTAGACATAACCAAACACCTCGTGGGATTGGTTTCTGGGGTTTGAAGGCTTAGGACCATAGTCTTGTGGGACAACTTGTCAACTGGAACAATATAGTTTATAAAGTTTATGTTCTATATCCTAGTCTGGTGAATAGTGTCTGGGGTCTTAAAAGCTTATGGAAGGCCATCTAAGATACAACTGTTAGTCTCTACTTGTTTAGAACAAAAGTTCACAAAAAGAAGGTACACAATCTATGAGAACTTTAACAGGAGGATTAGACCTACTTAGGGAAGTTAGGGAGCCCTGGTGGTGCAGTGGTTAAGAGCTTGGCTGCTAACCAAAAGGTCAGCAGTTTGAATCCACCACTGCTCCTTGGAAACCCTACGAGCAGTTAGGGAAAGCTTCTCTGGGGAAGAGGTAACTAAGCTATGAATGATAAAGAGGTGTTAGCTGGGTAAGGGCTAAGGCAGTGGAAACAGCAGGTACAAAGGTCCTATTCAGGAGTGAGCACAGGAAATATGAAGGCTGAAAGAATGTGAGTGTGGCCCAGATCCCAAAAGGGGCTGAGTATAAGATAAAGCTGGAGACGTCAGGGTGGAGGTGGTGATGGTGTTGGTGTGAAAGCTGACCATGCAGAGCCAATAAGACCATGTTAAGGAGTTGTGCCTCCTTCCTATGATCTATGGGAAACTACAGAAAGTATCATCTTTGACACCTGTATTTCCTTTGCCTTAAAATCCAATCCAATAACAAGTCCTATCGATTTTTGCTTTCTAATTATATCTTCAGTCTACCCAATTCTTTCCATCTTTATCAATACTACTTTAGTCCATTCTATCATCATTTCTGGCTAGACTAATAGAAGAGCCTCCTCAATGATCAATTCACACTTACCCTTGCCCTGCTCCAATCTATTTCTATATGTGAATACAGACCTGAGATTTGCTGATATAGAGAACACTGAAAGAGGCCCAGTTTTGTTTTTTGTTAGTTTGTTTTTGGAGAAGAGAAGGTGTGGAGTGGGCAGTTCATGAGTTCAATTTTGGACCTGTTGAGTTTGAAGTACCCTCGGAATGTCCTAGAGAAGAAGTCAAGTAGGAGGTGAATACTAGGTAGATATTTTCTGCTTGCCTGTCTAAAGCAACTCTCCACCCTTCTCTCTTCTGCTCTGTGTCGAGAGAGACTGACCTATGTGGGATGCACCAACATTCCATGTACCCCCAGAACCTGGCTCCCATGTCCTCTGGCTTCTAGTTAGTTTCAGCCAATGGAAGGTATAGGCAGAAGACTGAAGGGAGAGAATGAAGGTGAAGTATTTATTCTATATTTATTGTCTCGTATTGCATTCTCTCTTCCCCTTCCTTCCTCTCTTCCTCATCTATTCCTCTTTCCCCCCTCCTTCAATCCATCCTTCTTTGCCTCTCTCATCCAGTAATCATTTCAACCCCCTTGCTCCTTTAGGCCTAAGGCAGTAATGGCTCCCTGAGATACTATACCATTATTCTCTGCTGCTTTCCCTAAACCCCTTGTAAATGGTCTCTTTACTAAAATCTCCTTAATTACACATTTTGATTACACCACCTGTTTCTTGCAGGGACACTGACTAATACTTGTTATTGTTGTTAGCTGCCGTTGAGTAGTTCTGACTCATGGCGACTCCATGTATACAGAGTAGGACTGCTCCATAGGATTTTCAAGGCTGTGACCTTTTGGAAGCAGATCTCCAGGAATGTCTTCTGAAGTGCCTCTGGGTGGATGCAAACCACTAACCTTTGGACTGATAGTCAACCGTTTAACTGTTTGCTACCCAGGGATCCTTGACTAATACTGATAAGTAGGAAATGGCTGGGCTAGAATTAAATTTGTGAGTTGCCCAAGTAGCGGTGGTAATCGGAGCAAGGAGCATGAATGAGAATACCTAAGGAGAGTGTGGAGAAGGAGTGAGGGTTGAGGGACTCAAACTTATAATGACCTGACAGAGGAGGAGAATCCTGCAAAGGCACTAGAGAAGTAGTGGCCAAAGTGGTAGGAGGACAATCAAAGGAGTATGTGTCACGGAAGCTAAAGGAAGCTAAGGGAAGAAAAAGAGGGTTGGTGGTTAAGAGTATCAATTGGTCCTGCAGAGTCACTGGATTTAGTGACCTATACCATGCTGAATCTGTTACATATTAGCTGTGGTCCCTTCTAGTTTATAATGATTTTAATTTTGTACATTTCTTTAATTTATGTAGAATTTATTTGGAAATTTACTTTAATGTAAGGACCCCAGTGGTTTAGTGGCTAAGCGCTCGGCTGCTAACCAAAAGGTCAGTGGTTCAAACCCACCCGCCACTCCACTAGAAAAAGATGTTGCAGTTTGCTTCCATAAATATTACAGCCTTGAAAACCCTATAGGGCAGTTATACCCTTATAGGGTCACTATAAGTCGGAATCAACTCAATGGCAATGGCTTATAGTTTACTGTGATTAATTAACTAACTACCTTTCTTAGCCGAATGATTCTAACATCATTAAATAATTTATCACTTTCTCTATTGCAGTTTCTTCCTTCATCATATTCTGTTTTTAAAAGTGCAAAAACATGTTTAAGCACTTTCTATTAGATGTTAAGGAACTTTCTATTTGGCTGTATCATAGTATTTCAATGGTTGTAGCTTTATCATACATTTTAATATTCATTAGACTAAGTCTGATCTCTTCATTCTTAATTTTCAGAATTCTACTATCAATAACCTCGTTTATTTTTCCAGATGAACATGAGAATCGTCTTATAGATGTGTGAAACAATTCTATTGGGTTTTGTTTAGGTTGCTTTAATCCTATAAATTAAATTGGGAAGAAATTACATCTTTATTATAGTCAGTCTTCTTAGCCAGAAACTTGATCTTTATCTTCAATCTCATTTTATAGCTCTAAGAATAGTCATTTTCTTAAAATAATACACATATTTTGTGAAAGTCATTTTTAAGTATTTTATATTTATATTAATCTTTCTCATTTTTCTAAGGTATTCTTTGTTAATCTTTCTCTGACTTGATTTTTGGTATAAGAGTAATACATATCTGTGGTAAGAAAAAAATAGGAGAAATCAAGAAGAAAAAATCTCATATAGAATCCCAACACTGTTAACATTTTAGTGGACCTATTGTCATAGATTGAATTATGTCCCCCAAACATATGTGTATCAATTTGGCTAGGTCATGATTTCCAGTATTGTATGATTGTCCAGCATTTTGTCATCTGATGTGATTTTCCTATGTGTTGTAAATCCTACTTTTATGATGTTAATGAAGTGAGATTAGTGGCAGTCATGTTAATCAGGCAGGACTCAGTCTACGAGATTGGACTGTGTCTTGAGCCAATACCTTCTGAGAGAAAAAGTGAGCAGAGAGACAGGGGGACCTCATACCACCTGGAAAGCAGCACTGGGAGCAGAGCACATCCTTTGGACCCACGGTTCCTGCACAGAGAAGCTCCTAGTCCAGGGGAAAATTGATGACAAGCACCTTTCTCCAGAACGACAGAGAGAGAAAACCTTCCCCTGGAGCTGATGCCCTCAGTTTGGACTTCTAGCCTACTAGAATGTGAGAAAATAAATTTCTCTTTGTTAAAGCCATCCACTTGTGGTATTTCTCATATAGCAGCACTAGATAACTAAGATACCTATTAAAGACTTTTTATATTCTTATATATGTGTATTTGTGTATATTTCTTATACAAATTAGATATCATAGATATTAGTCTATAACTTTCTTCTTTTGCCTGCTATACAAGGAACTTCTTCTCATATTAGTATATGTACTTCTAACTCATCAACCTTCATTACTACATGCTATTCCATTGTACAGATGTGCCTTAAAAATATTTAACAAGTCTCTTTTCTAGTTCCGGCTTTCCAGCATTAAATAATGGTGTGATAAATATCTTTTACTTCCTCAACTCCAGAAAGAATATGTATAACATAAATGTTTAACTATAAAAAGTAACAATACAATGGTCACCGGTGTAAATAGAATACTCAAGTCTTTATGTGATCCTCCCCAGTCTTCCTCCTTCCCTCATCATTGCCTTTGTTTGTATTTTGCCACAAGCACTATAAGCCTGAAAAATATAGTATAATTTTGCATGTTTTTGAACTTTATATAACTGTAAGTTTACTGTATGGATCTTTCTGTGACTTGTTTTTTCCACTCAATGACATGTTTCTGAGATATATCCATATCATTGCAAATAGGTACAGTTTATTCATTTTTTCTGCTGTATAGGGTTGCTGTGAGTCAAAATCAACTCAGTGGCAGTGGGTTTGGTTTTTTCTTTAAGTTTTAAAAATAATTTTTTATCCATTCTACTGTTGGTGAATATTTTAGTTATTCTAAGTTTTTACTATTACAAATATTGAAACTATGAACATTCTTGTACCTGTCTCCTACTACGTGTGCACAAGAGTTTCTCTAAGCCAGATATCGAAGAGTAGAATTGCTGGGTCAAAGGCGTGCACATTTTCAACCTAACAGACAATACCAAATTATATTCCAAAATAGTTAAAATCATTTATACTCCACCAACACTGTATAAAAGTTCAATGGATCTACATCTTCTCCAATTCTTGACATTTTGACATTTTTAAATTTTTGTCAAACTGATGGGTTGAAATAATATGCCACCGTGGTTTTAATTTGTATTTCTCAGATTACAAAGTCAGAGAGTCATGCCACATTAGCAAATGAAGGTCCGGAAAGCTTTACTCCATCTACATCATTAAGGTTGACTCTATTTTGAGGAGGCAGCTCTTCCCTAGTCGTATTTTGAGTGCCTTCCAACCTGAGGGGCTCACCTTCTGGCACTACACGAGACAATGTTCTACTGCTATTCATAAGGTTTTCACTGGCCAGTATTTTCAGAAGTAGACCACCCTGTCCTTCTTCCTAGTTTTAGTCTGGCAGCTCTGCTGAAACCTGTATAACAGCCCATCAATAGTCCATATGTAAATTCAAGTTGAAGCTGAGGAAAACGAAAACAAGTCCATGAGAGCCAAAATACGACCTTGAGTATATCCTACCTGAATTTAGAGACCATCTCAAGAATAGATTTGATGTATTGAACATTAATGACCAAAGACCAGATGAGTTGTGGGATGACGTCAAGGACATCATACATGAAAAAAGCAAAAGGTCATTAAAAAGACAGGAAAGAAAGAAAAGACCAAAATGGATGTCAGAAGAGACTCTGAAACTTGCTCTTGAAAGTAGAGCAGCTAAAGCGAATGGAAGAGATGATGATATAAAAGAGCTGGACAGAAGATTTCAAAGGGCGGCTCAAGAAGACAAAGTAAAGTATTATAATGAAATGTGCAAAGACCTGGAGTTAGAAAACCAAAAAGGAAGAAAATGCTCAGCATTTCTCAAGCTGAAAGAACCGAAGAAAAAACTCAAGCCTCAAGTTGCAATACTGAAGGATTCTATGGGCAAAATATTGAACAACGCAGGAAGCATCAAAAGAAGATGGAAGGAATACACAGAGTCGCTTTACCAAAAATAATTGGTCAACGTTCAAACATTTCAGGAGAAAGCATATGGCATATGATCAAGAACCAATGGTATTGAAGGAAGAAGTCTAAGCTGCACTGAAGGCATTGGTGAAAAATAAGCCTCCAGGAATTGACAGAATACCAACTGAAATGTTTCAACAAACAGATGCAGTGCTGGAGGCACTCACTTATCTATGCCAAGAAATTTGGAAGACAGTTACCTAGCTAACCGACTGGAAGGGATCCACATTTCTGCACATTCCAAAGAAAGGTGATCCAACAGAATTCAGAAATTATGAAACAATATCATCAATATCACATGAAAGTAAAATTTTGCTGAAGATAATTCAAAAGCAGTTGCAGCAGTACTTCAACAGTGAACTGCCAGAAGTTCAAACCAGATTCAGAAGAGGACATGGAATGAGGGATATCATTGCTGTGTCAGATGGATCTCGGTAAAAGCAGAGAATACCAGAAAAATGTTTACCTGAGTTTTATTGACGATGCAAAGGCATTCGACTGTGTGGATCATAACAAATAATGGATAACATTGAGAAGAATGGGAATTCCAGAACACTTAATTGTGCTCCTGAGGAACCTGTACACAGACCAAGAGGCAGTTGTTCAAACAGAACAAGAGGATACTGCGTGGTTTAAAGTCAGGAAATGTGTGCGTCAGGGTTGTATCCTTTCACCATACCTATTCAATCTGTATGTTGAGCAAATAATCCAAGAAGCTGGACCATATGAAGAAGAATGCAGCATCAGGACTGGAGGAAGACTCATTAACAACATGCAACATGCAGATAACACAACCTTGCTTCCTAAAAGTGAAGAGGACTTGCAGCACTTACTGATGAAGATCAAAGACCATAGCCTTCACTATGGATTACACCTCAACATACAGAAAACAAAAATTCTCACAACTGGTCCAATAAGCAACGTCATGATAAGCAGAGAAAAGACTGAAGTTGTCAAGGATTTCGTTTTATTTGGATCCGCAATCCAAGCATAACAATGATTCTGAGGACGGTGCAGGACTGGGCAGTGTTTCATTCTGTTGTACACAGGGTCGCTATGAGTCAGAACCGACTCAACAGCACCTAACAACAACAACAATGGATCAATTTGAAAAAAAAATTGCAAAGTCATACCTTCTTCTCTTTGCAAATTCCAGCAGTGGTTACTGGGGTAGCCCCAATGTCTGGAACATTGCTTGGCATATGATGGGGGCTTCAAAAATGCTGACTGAATTAATAAATAAATGCCTAGAAGAATTATAAGTTTTACATGCGTGCTTCCAACCTGATCTCCAGAAAGACTGTATCAATTTTTCCTACCATTTTTTCCTACCCTCATCAACAGTGGTTACACATTTTTAAGACTTTTTTGTTTTAATATACTGGTAAAGGTTCTAGGCACTGGGGAATAAAAAGATATAATAAGACACATTCCTACCTTCCAGGGTCTCACAATCTAGAGAGAGTTTTTTTCTAATTTAAGTCAAATACTTGGAGGAGCATAGTGGTTGAGAGCACAGACTCTGAAACCAGACTTCCTGGGTTTGGCTCCCCCATTCACTAGTTATATGGTCTTGGTCAAATCAATCAGTCATCCCTTCTGTGCCTCAATTTCCTCCTCCGTAAAATGAGAATGATAATAACAGTGTCTACCTATTGGTTGTTGTGAGGATTAAATGAGTAGATACATGTAAAGCTCTTTGAACAGTGCCTGGCAAATGATGGGCACTTAATACATGTCAGCCCTTGCTGCTGCTGCTGCTGCTGTTGTCATTATTCATTCCTTACTGATTTATATGCTTCTTAGCTTTAGCCATATCCCGTGAGTTTTAATTTGTACTGCCTTTGTTATTTTCTAAATATTCTATAATTATAATCATATTTCCCCCTTATGCCCAATAGATATTTAGAAGAGTGTTTTCAAATTTCCCTATGGGTAGGAATTTTTGTTTAATATCTGTTCCCACTTTGTAGTTTTATTGTTCTGTGGTCACAGAATATGTCTGTGCACTTTGTGCTTTAGGATATTTATTGTTGTTTTCTTTATAGCCTAGTACATGATCTATTTTAAAAAATAATTTCTTCAATTAAAATAATTTCTCCCCTCTTCCTCATTGTGAAGGCTTTTATGCTAGGGATACATCCTATAAACATACTTTCCAACACACCAAACTAGACAGTTAGATGAAATAAAAGCTACAATCATGTTGAGTTAAAATGCTTTATTTCCATTCAATCTGCAGAAAGCACAGATTGCAAAGATCCCCAGCGGGAGAGAAATGGTAGCGGGCACATTCAGCCTTCGGGTGTGATTTGTTAGCTGTTCTTGTGATGCCTCTTTACTCCTCCAGTTTTCTTCCTGTAAAGAATGCCTTTAATTCTTATCATAACAGATTATAATTTCCAAAAGTGGCCAATCAAGATTTCTGGCTCCCTATGCTTTTCTAGGACCTTGCCGTTTTCCATTAAGAGGTGAAGTCTATTCCCCTCCCCTTGAACTGGGGTGAAACTTTATGACTGCTTCAACACAAAAGGAATGGGGTGAAAGTGGTGGTGTGTGACTTTCAAGGCTGGGTAATAAATGGCAATATGACCTCTGTCTGGCTCTCTCTCTTGTGATACTCATGCTTGGAAGCCAGTCACCATGTTGTGAGGAAGCTCAAGCCATATGGAGAGGCTACCTACCTGTAGGTGTTCTGGCCCCAGATGAGGTGTCATCGATAGCCAGCATTAACCAGCAGACATGTCAGTAAGGGAGCTTTCAGATAATCCCAGTCCCCAGACTTCGAATCTTCCAATTGAGGCCCCAGATAGCAAACAGCAAAGACCAGAGGCAAGTCATCTCCATGGTTTCCTGTCTGAATCTGGGACTGATAGACTCAGTGAGCATAATAACTGGTTGCTTTACATCATTGAGTTATGGGGGTAATTTGTTACACAGTGATAGTAACCAAAACACTAAAGATGAAGTGGCCCCAACTAATCAGAAGATTCCACGTTGAAAGACAGTTGATAAAGTGAAAAAAAATTAGTGTAGGACCTGAGAGACTTGGGTTGTGAGCTGTATTAGCTCATAACTGGTTTCAGTCCTTAAGCAAATCATTTAACCTTTCTGGGATTTAATAGAACCCTGGTGGCGCAGTCGTTAAGTGCTTGGCTGCTAACCGAAAGGTTGGTGGTTTGAACCCACCAGCTGTTCTGCAGGAGAAAGATGTGGCAGTCTGCTTCTGTAAAGATCTACAGCCTTAGAAACCCTATGGGGCAGTTTTCCTCTGTCCTGTAGTGTCGCTATGAGTTGGAATCAATTCAAGGCAACAGGTTTGGTTTTTTTGGTTTTTTGAGGTCCTTAATATCCAAATGGAATCCTGGTAGCACAGTGTTAAGAGCTCAGCTGCTAACCAAAAAAGGTTGGCAGTTCGAATCCACCACCTGCTCCTTGGAAACCCTATGGGGCAGTTCTACTCTGTCCTATAGGGTTGCTATAAGTTGGAATAGACTTGACGGCAACAGGTACGTGTGTATATATAATATCCACATCTGTCAAATGAGGTGTTTGGGTCAATGACCTTTTAGGCCCCTTCCAGTTCTACCACTAGTGTCTTCATTTAGAAAATCAAGTATTATTGAAGGTTTCATTTTGGAAATATTGTCTCTTTTCTTGAGATATTTCACATCTATTTTTGATATTCTTGATTTTATAGTTACCTCTCATTGTGCAATATTATTTCCCTCATTTCTAAGTTTTCGGGAAGAAATCTTTTGCCATGTATTGACAATACAGAATACAATAATTTTTATCAACTCAGTTTTAGCATAAAATCAATTAAAAAGCTGGCTAGGCGTTGGCTGCAGAACAGAGGGCTCCCCAGTCTCTGTTCACAGTAACATATTAACCACTGCTTTGATTCCCGACTTTTATATTATTCAGTGATCTCTGCCCAGTACTTTAGGTGTTCTTTGTTAGTTACCAGGTGACATGCTGCCAGAATATGCTTACTGAGATTTTACTGGCTCTGTGTAGATTCAGCAGTTTGAGAATTTCAAGTATGCCTTACAAAACTAAATCTGCTATGGGATATGTAGGGCCTGTTTCTCATCGGTTGTAATTCTCTGGGAGTTGCATTGTTAGGAGGAGACATCTATTATTCCACATACTACATTCCAGAAGAAGCTAAAGAAAGTGCTTAATGTGTGCTTTGCGACACACAATACTGCATGGTTCCTAGAGAGTGATGACTTGAGACAGCTGTCCCAAGTCAATATTCAGGGGACCCAGCCGAGCTGGCAGCTTATCAGGGATTCAGGGAGCACCAGCTGGGGCTCTGTAACATGCTTATACCACCCTTGCCAAGAAACATTCTCAACCTGCCTCCCTTTACTGGACTCACCAGAATCACTGACTCTGTTCCCTTTACGTCATAATATACGGACATACTTCCACACACAGAACAGTCAAAGCTAGGAGGCTGCTCTAAGACGTGAATTGTATGTTCCCTGAGAAGGCGTTGCTCCCTAAATCTGTTTAGGACAGTTGTATTTTGTTATCATAATGATGTGATCTCATGAAATATTATGTAAATAGATGAAATATGAGGACAAAGAAAGGAGCCATTTCTATGAAAACAAGTCAAAAGCTTCATAAAGTCTTAATAAAAGTGTGAGTGGCTATCAGTCGGAACTGACTGGATGGCACTTAACAACAACAACCCCTTGCCCTAGGCCATTCTCTTGTACAGCACTTGGCTCTTTTCCTTCCTTCCTTCAACCAATATTTACTGAATGCCCACCCTGTCTCAGGCTCAGCACCAGGTAATGGGTGTGCAAAGAAAACCAAACCTGTTGCCATCAAGTTGATTCTGACTCATAGTGACCCTATAGGACAAAGCAGAACTGCCCCATAGAGTTTCCAAGGCTGTAATCTGTAGAGAAGCAGATCACCACATCTTTCTCCAGCAGAGCAGCTGGTTGGTTTGAAATGCTGACATTTTGCTTAGCACTAGCACTTCAACCACTGCATCACCAGGGCTCCTTAATAGGTATGCGGTGATGAATAAAATGTGCTTATTTGTATTGTCATCAAAAGATACATATTATCAGCAGAAGAGTAATAACTAAATTTTTGTCTTTTTTGTTGATAAATTGGTCGATGGACTAGGGAGATTTTCCACAGCATTTTGCCTTGGGAATTGGATTACAGTATTTGTTGACTGGTTTATGCACTTATGCATGCATTTATGTACGTATGTATGTATGTATGTATGTATGTATTTGGGCCCCTGGGGACATTAAATGGGGTGGAGCATGTAATACTTTAGCTTAATCCAGGGGTGGGAAAATTTTTTCTGTAAAGGGCCAGCGAGTAAATATTTTTGGTTTTCTGGGCCATACGGTCTGTGTTGCAAATATTAAACTCTGCTGTTGTAGTGCAAAGACAGCCATAAACAGTATGTAAATGAACGGCAGTGGCTGTGTTCCAGTAAAATTTCATTAACTAAAACAGGCAGGAGCCTTAGTTTGCCCACTCCTGGAATCTATCAAAATACCTTACTGGCTCCTCTACTGGCAATTAAACTTGCTCAAGTTTCTTCCCTAAAAAAAATCAAAGAAACACCACATGGCTGCAAAAAATTGTCTTGTAGTATTTCTACTTCCCCACTTCTCATTTACCTTCAGTACTAGACAATCTGACCTCTGTTCTCACCACTCTGTTGAAATTGCCCTTATCAAGGTCACCAACAATCTCCATGGTGCTAAATCCCTTAGAGACTCTAATCCTCTCTTTCTTACTCAATCTCTCAACAGCTTTCAACACAGCCAACCACTCTCTCCTCCTGGAAACCCTCTCTTCTCTTAGCTTCTGAAGCCTCACACAATTAGTTCTCCTCCTATATTAGTAGCTGTTCCTTCTTAGTCCTCAAGGGTTCCTTTTCCTCTTCACAAACTCTAAATGTTGGAGTTGCTCAGGGCTCCATCCTGGGTTCTATGGATTCTCTCCTTATACTCTCCCTAGGGGCCTCAGCATTCTGTAGCTTTAAATGACATCTTTATGTTGAAAACTCCAGATTTATTTCTTCAGCCAGATCTCTCCCCCAGTTCCTTTCTCATATACCCAACTGTCCACTTGACATTTCAAGTCTCTTAAGCATCTTAAAGTGCTGAGTGAATATTGAATAAATAAATGAGTTTACCTGGTTGCCCAAGCAGAAACCAGAGCTTAATCACCAACTCCTCCCTTTTGCTCACTTCATGTATTACCAAAATGTAAGCCTGCACTTTCCTAGTCATCTCCTGAATCTTTCCCTGGCTCTCTATACCAAATTCCCAGGCTGAAACAGCTGCAACTGATTGTAAAAAGCTGCTGGCCTAAGTCCTCTTCATGCTGGACCCTCCTCTGGGATCCACCTGTCCCATCTGGTCTGGTCCAGCAGAGGCATCCAAGACCCTGCACCAGGGCTGAGGTTGGCATCCATTCTGATGGCTCAGTGTTCATGCTAAACTGCTTATTAAGCATTTTAATACCATCCCTGCCTAATATTACTATCATAAGATATCTGAGGAGCCCTAGTGGCGTAGTGGTTAAGAGCTTGCCTGCTAACCAAAAGGTCTGCAGTTCAAATCCACCAGCTGCTCCTTGGAAACTCCACGGGGCAGTTCTACTCTCCTATATGGCTGCTGAGTCGGAACCAACTCAATGGAACCTAACAACAAGATATTTGAGCACTAGGAAATTATCTCTCACCCAGATTACTGGAAAAGCCATTCAATTGGCCTCCCTACCTCCTGCCTTGTTCACCTCTAGGCTGGGCAGAGCAGCCAGAGTGATTTTCCTAAAATGCAAGTTGATCACTTCTCTCCCATGCTCGAAACCCTTAAACATAGACATCCCTCAAGGTATAACCCAAACTCCCTAATGAGGTTCACCAGTGTCTTCATGATCTGACCTCTTCTTGGTCTTCAAATCTCATCTCCTCAGAGTCATCCCCAATTCCATCTAAAGTAGGTTTTTCCTTTTATTCTCTCCTAGCATCCTATTTGTTTTCTTCATTGGACTTTACTATAATTTGTCATTATTATGTTAATTATTATTATTTATTTTTATATGTTTCCCCTCCTAAACTATAAGTTCCCTGAAAGTAGGTACCATGTCTGTCTTATACACTGACATATCCCCTTTTTTTTCCAGTTGTTGTTGAGTTGATTATGACTCATGGCAACCCATGTGTGTCTGAGAACTGTGCACCACAGGGTTTTCAATGACTGATTTTTTGGAAGTAGTTTGCCAGGCCTTTCTTCTGAGGTGCCTCTAGGTGGACTCGAACCTCCAATCTTGCAATTAGCAGCTGAGCACATTAACTGTTTGCACCACCCAGGGACTCTAAGCTATCCCTAGCCCTTAAATACTTGTCAAGTGAATAAATTTGGCCCCCTGACTATCTTCTAGCTTCATCTCTTGACACTTTCTCCCTTGGAATTCATGGTTTAGCTGTATGCAGGCAACATTTATTAATAATTATTTGATAATGAACTATTCTTGATTCCTTAAACATTTCACATAAGCTACCAACTACTACTTGCCCTTGTGCCTTTTCACCTGTTAAAATCCTGCTTACTTTCCAGGTCTTAGCATAGTCATCATACCCTCCAGGAAGCCTTGCCTATTAATTCTTGCAGGACAGAACTCTTTGTACTATAATTTAAATGTCTGTTTCCCCCTCTGCTGTCATCACTAGATGGTCAGCTATGAAGGGAGGGACTGTGTCTGTATTTGTCATAGCTGCGTTCCAAGCATCTTACTCAATGTCTGACTTGAGGGAGGTACTCAATAACTAATATTTAGCAAACTAATTCAGTCCTAAAGCAGACACCCCAAAGCCCCGAGAGAGCAAGTTAACTCATATCCATTTTGGTGTTAAGATACTATTTGTAAATAGTCTATCTTCCAAACAGGGCTTTTTTGTTGTTTTTTCTAGGAATAAATTTTCCCTTAGTGATATGCTCATGTGATGTGCAGTGACTCCACTTGCAACTCATTGTTTGGCTTTAAGGTTAGAAACTGGTTCGTAAGTTGCTAAATTTGCTCACAGCCTAAGTGGGAAGGAAGTGTAAAGTGTAGATTACTAAAAATCTCTATAGTGAGACTAGGTTTTGTAATGTCCTAAGATGACATAACAGGATAGCCGTATTCCTTCCTCAAAATAAATTTTTACATATTCATCCTGAATTCATGTAATTCAGTTAAAAGAAGAACCTCTTTCCTCTACTCATTAATGGCAGTTTTATGGTTTCATTCTGCAGGGCACATAAATATAATGTAAACAAGCCAATGGTGTAATGAATCAGTTCAGTCTCATTGTGGGTATGTTTTTACCACAAATCTTGAGGAAAAAAAGCTATTCACGCTGTGCATTTTTAAATTATGCTAATGTGATTACTCATTATGATTGATCCTACTTACTCTTCGTGGTGGATGCAAGATGTTTAAGCCTTCGACTGCACTTGTGAGGGGCCTGATTAGTGCTTGAGACCCAATCAAGAAGCTGTTGATGAAGCTCAAAAACACAAAAAACTTACGTGTCACAGAAGAGTTGATCATTGCTTGTATAAAATTGTATAAACTAATAAAATAAGTGTAAATTGTAGTAATGCACGTTTTAATTCTTCCAGGAAATTGTAGCTGCTACTGTACCCTTTGAATGTGTTTTGCTAGGATTTGTCCAGGCCACTGTTTTTGCAATGAAGGTGTGAATATGACAGAGTAAGCTGCTATTATTGTTAAAAGTATGAAAATTCACATGCATCCACACCACTAAACAGGTGTTTTCAAAACTCAGACTTCAAAACAGTTCACTCGTTCTTGCATTTTGATGTTGTCGTGATCAACTAAAATTAAAAACAGAAGAGACATTTTGGTTGATTATTATCCTGCCAAATCAGATTGTTCCTGTTATCGTCTTACACAGATGCCAAGCTAAGAGCGAGAGGTGGGGAGGAGGGAGAAGAATATGAATGTTTATGAAGAGAGTGAAAGAATGGTTTTAGAATTTTAAATGAGTCCAATAAATTAAAGACTTGCTTAACAATCTAGAAAATAAAATTTAGAAGTAAATGTAGTATCATACATTTCACATCAATTGTTTTTTAAATTTTTTTTTTTTTAAACAAATAGTCCCTTTTAAAAGACGATTCCTGGCTTGAAATAAATTTTTGAAATCTTACAGAAGAATCACAATATATAAAATAGATAAGAATATTTTTATACATTTAATTAGTTCAAACTGATCTCATTTATTCAGATTCAATGAGTTAGAAAAATAAGGCTGTTTTGATGAACATCAAATCAAAAATTAAAATTAAAATTAAGGACCTAGATGACAATGATCATCTTACTTGAACCTCAGCAGCCAATTTATTTTTGTGTTTTCCTATTTATTGGTTACATATTATCAAGATTTTCCTGATTATGAAGATAAGTGGTAGGAAATGGTAGAAAATATACTTTTGAAACAAGTTGCCATGTACTCTCAGAAGATGATTCCATTTATAAGTAATGAGAGGGAACTTCATTTGTTTTGTGTGCTGAACCTAAAGAGTTCGCCTGGTAAGACAAGTTACCGTGTCACTGGCTTCTATTGTAATAACATTTGGTATGTGACACATTTGAATGAGCCTGTACTTAAAAATATAGTTTTGTTAATAGTTAAAATTATAAAAGTAAAATTCCGGTCGAGTGTTTCCTTAACCCTTGAGTCTTCTCGAGAACCCAGCAGGGTGGGGCAGTGTGAAGATGCCGCTCTGGCTGGTTGTCTCTGAGTTACAGTCTCTTCCACTATACAAGGAGGATTTTAACAATGGATTTGCCAACCTCATAGGATTGATGTGTACATAGAGTATCTTCACCGCCCCCGCCCCCGATTATTGCCCTCCCGCATGCATAAATGGTATTCCTTTTGCAATATTCCCTATCTTAGTAAATGGCATCTACCATCTTAGGAGCTAGAGTCACCTACAACTTTTCCCTCTTCTCACCTCTAACATTTACTAGATCATGAAAGTCTATTAACGCCATCTGGGAAATATCTATGGAATCCATTCTCTCATCTCCCCTCTCTGTCCACATTGTGATGGCATCTTGACTGGCTACCTGCAGACTTCAGCCTCACCCTACCCCTCACTGCCAGAGCTTTCATTCTGAGATACACATTTGATCTGATCATTCTCTTGCTTTAAAACTTGCTTTCACTTAACTGGTTAAGGCCAAACTCCTCAGCACAGTACAGAAAGTCCTCTACATTCCAACCCCACTACCCTCCAACCTCATCTCTTGCTGACTCCCCCAGCCAAAGCACCCTAAGCCTGTCACACTGCACGAACCTTATTCTTTGCACTTACTGTTTTCTTTGTGCCTACAGAATTCTTACTCATCCTCCAAGACCCAACTCAAATACTACCCCCTTTTCAAAGGCAAAGCTAGTTCCAGCTCTTCAGCCCTCCTTTGTACTAATTATCCTTGTAGCATTGTTCCATTATTTTATTATAATTATCTGCTTATATGTCTCTCTTGTGTCCAAAAGACTGTGACCTCTTAGAGAATAGAGATTGTATCTCAGACATCTTTTTATCCCAGCCACCTACCACCATGCTTAATGTGTGACTGAAACACGGGAAACTGAATGCATATTATTGAGGCTTTTATTACAGCATTTATTCCTGATTCTTACAGTAGTACACAAGCAGAAACAACAATGTGGTCCTGTAGACGCCCTGTTGCAGTGACAGCACACAGCTAATTGTCAGTCTCTTTTCTCTTTATTCCAGTTTCTCCATGCCATTGGGCACCCAAATCCTTTATCTTCCTCCAAATGCATTCACATATGTTTCAGAATTGAATTTCAAAAAAAATCTCGGGGACAAGGAAGTCCCCTGGTGATAGGGAACACAAGGTGGAGTAAGGATATTCCTGATGTGTTGTGAGATTGTTAACCATTGTCATAGGGCAACATGTGTAGTAACTGTTAAATGAGAAACTATTTTGTTCTGTAAGCCTTCATCTTAAGTGAGAAGAACAGCACAGTTGGAAGAGCGTAGTCAATGTCACTGAACTGTGTATGTAGAAATTTTTGAAACTCTGTATCTTTGGCTATCTGTATTTTCATCAAAAAAAAAAAAAAGGTTGAGAATTTAGAGGCTTAATATGTTGTGGGGTTGTTAACCAATGTCATAAAACAACATGTGTACTACTGTTTCATGAGAAACTATTTGTTCTGTAAGCCTTCACCTGAAGTACAATAAAATAAAAAAAATAAAAATAAAAAAATCTCTTCTCTATGGTGTTTTCTTTCCCAAATTTACTTATCCTGTCCCCTCCCAGGTTATATGATACTTCCCTGGCATTTCGAACTGTGTCATCTCAAACAGAAACGATTAGTCCTCCTGGTTTTGGAACATCAGATTTTGGAGAAAATGCTCATTTATCCTGCTCCATGTACCTTTGGTAGAGACTCCCTTTCATTTTGTCTTCTCACTATATTTTATAATCCTTCCAAAGAGAGCTGATATTCAAGCTCTTGGTGATCTGCAAATCTTAGGTCTTCATCCCCACATCCCCTGAACTGAGACACTGAAGTGAAAGTGGGATCTTAATTGTTTTTGTGTATTAATGTGCTACATCCATTGCCTTCTTTTCCTCACTTATTTTTATAATTCAATACAAATCTATTCCATGATAATATTAGTTCTTTACAAACCCAGTTGTTTACTATTCCTAGTCATTTGAATATTTTACAGATTTTGTCATCTTTTATTTGCTTCATGATTTTACTAGAAGAAAATTTAATAACATTTACTAAGATGGTTGTTCTTCCTCATCCGCTCAACCGTTCCCACCCCTTTTCAAGGCATAACATTTCCTATTTCCAATCCTCCTCAGCTTTGAAAAAAAATAGCTTGGCAATGGTTCACTAAGAATTGTAATTTAATCCTTTGGAATAACAGGCTTTTCGTCTGTGCTCCCTGCAATGATCCGACGATCTGCCACACAATCAGTTCCTTAGAAAAGAACAACGCAATTCAAAAGAAAAGAAAGTACTGGCAGCATGGTAAAGAATGAGGCCTTTTATAAAGCTGGTAAATATAAATTAACCTTGAGAGTAAATGGCATCAAAATATGAATTATTGCTCCTTTTCCAAAGAAAAATCAGGACATTTTTGGCAGCAAATGCAAATGAACCCAAGTGTCTGTGCTTTTGATCCTGGCTGTGTAAACACAGGCTCATAACTAGGTAGTTTTGTGTTTATACTGGTGGAGTCTCTAAAGTCATGCTTACAGACCCAGGAACAATGCCACATTCAAGAAAGAGCAAACACGACCTTAATTCTTACCTCCCGTGGCCCTTGACCTCAGGGGTGTTTGTCCAAGTTGTTCGGTGTCCCTGTCTATGATGGAGCAGGTTATTGTAAAAAATATACAGATACAGTTCTATATGTCTATAATGCTACTCATGTATGTGTTTAAATGAAATTGGTCCTGTTATGAAATGTCCTCTTTTTGAGATAATCACAGGCCATCAACAATCTGCATGGTAATTTACCACCTTGTTTTCAGTCATCATCACTGTCAGTCCACCATGTGTCCCACAGCCTTAACATCACAGAGAGTTCACTGGGATTAGTTAGTATTTGTAGATTCAGTATCATCATCATTACTACAAATCACACCATTTATTTAGCACCAACAAACTGCTGAAGAAAGCAGATTGGCACAACCTAAAGTGGATAAGAAATGGGCCCCATGCATAAAAGGAGTGTGGGAAGTAAGCTCTAGGCAAGGATGGGTGAGGGAAGATCACTGGTAGGCTTTTAGGAAAAGATATAAGGAGCCCTGGCGGCACAATGGTTAAACGCTTGGCTGCTAACCTAAAAGTCAGTGGTTCAAAATGACAAGGCGCGCCGCAGGAGAAAAGACCTGGGGATCTGCTCCTGTAAAGATCACAGCCTAGAAGCCCCTATGGAGAAGTTCTACTCTGTCCTATAGGGTTGCTATGAGTTGGAATAGACACGACAGCATGCAACAATAACCTGAGTTTCTAGCTTGTCAGAGCCTGGAATGTAGTCTCCTGGAAGGACATATACTTTGTAAAACTCCTTTTATTTCTCCCAGTGGTCTGAAAAACAGTGAAGAGAGCTGACCAGATGGCACATTTAAGATAAAAGAATTTGGAAAAACTGCCCATGTCTGTGGCACAACATGACTTTTTTTCTGCAAAGTTCACTGATATTAGAATCCTCTTCAATCTGTCTGAGCCTAAAATGGTGTATGAGTTCCTTGTCTCAGAGTCCCCTACTCTACTAGCACGAGCTACTTATGTAGCAGCCAGAAGACTGATGCATCCAGTTAACTGAAGAGGGGTGGGGAGATGTTGGCAGTCTGAGCTTAGCCAACGGAACACTATATAATATAAAAGAAGGCACTTTCTTCTGATCTAAGTATTATTGCAAGTGATGAAGGCTATACTATGCCTTATATGGAGACTAAAAGAAACAACTCTAATATTCTCTTTAAGTAAAATGTAAACATTAAAAGTTCAGTAACCCCTAAGTGTGATTTTAAAATTTGACTTGGAAACTAGGTTTAAAAAAAAAAAACAGAGGAAGTTTTTTGGTCTATCATAGCATTGGCCAAAGCTTTGAACAAAGCTTAAGAATAAAAGGAATCATTTGGAGAAAACGTTTGTGTTCCTTCTTTATATTTTTATTTAATGATTTAAAAAATGTGTAGCAAAGCAATAATTCATCTCATTAAAAGTTTGTTTTATTTTATATTTATTAAGAAATTTGAATAACTTAAATAAGTGATAAAATTCTTAGTTTGCATGAAAATCACACTTTTTAAAATCTGAGATGTGGTATGCTTTTTGACATTTTAAAATAGCTATAGGATAAATAATCTATTATTGTTGGGGTATAATTTGCACATAGGATAAATATTTGACCTTTCATATAATATTAGCACTTCTGGTTACAGCAATACTGAATTAAAGCTAAAGACACGCCACCTTTTAACAAGGACCGATTTACTATAACATCTGGAGAAGGTTCACAGTTCCTTTAGCCACTCGTTTTACTTTACGCCAGTTAGCATTTGTCCACATAAACGTAAACGAGGAAAAATAAAAGTTTTCTTTCTACCGGGGTATTTCGGTTTGGTGTTCTTGATGTGAGACAAGCACATTTTATAGAAAATGGCTGTAGGAGAAAAAAGTAATGCTTGAGAAGGTATAGAGTCTAAGAATTCTTAAGTGTCTGGGAAGATTATTAAAGTAAATATTAAAAGGAAATTTGTTGGGTTTTTACAGAAAGCAAAGTGAGCCAATACATTTCATTACTTATTTATGGTTTTGGAAAATTTTGTTCTTCAAACCTACATCCACCAGAAAAATAATTGCTAACCCTTCCCACAATGGCTGGTGCCATTTATGAGGTCGCTACTGGCAAGAGGAAGACTTTGTCAGAAGACTGAAAAACTAACATATAAAAATTGTAGCTTTTATTGTCTTTATGAAAAACTAATTTCTGCAGACCTTGGACCTGGGGGGGATTTATGAGAGCTCTCAAGGAATGAATGCACAATTGCATCTGGTGAAACTGAAAGAAAAACTCTTCTTCAGTAATGTGCCACATGCAAATTGGGAGATCAAAGGAACACAACAGCTGGCATGCAAAGAATAATTGATAGATTCGTAGGGAACACTGGTCCAGAGGCGTTCAGACCCTCCATTAGGATGGCAAAGTGCAGTGTGCAACCTGGACAACCTTAGCTCAAGTATGAAAAAAAAGGCTTTTGGAGAAACAGATAAATGTTATGGCCAAAGTCCAAAACTCATTGGCATTGATAACTGGGCATCCAGCAAACTGGGAAGAGCCATTAACAAATTTGTTAATTAGAGTTCTGTTTATATTCTTACCATCAACTGAAAACATGTGTTTAATCTGTGTTCTCAATTTATTTCAATCTCTATTGCTAGAAAAAGGTATACTGTTTGAATTTCATAAAGTTGTATCATTGGAACACTTCTTACATTTTCGTGGAAGAATGGGAACATCTTCAGTCAATATTTCTATTAAATGGCAGTCCCTTCCTTGAATGCCAGCCCTCACTTGGCCAAAGAGGTGATTATTCATTACACAAAGAGACCTCCAACATGACCTTAGAGGCAGTGTTTTCTATAGAAAGAACCCTGGACCATTCTCAGCTTCAACTTGCTCATCTGTTAAATGGGATAATAAAATCTTCCATGCCCACCTCACACTTGTGAAGTTCATAATAGGTGAAAGTGCTTTGTAAAGTGTATGATAATGTGTAAGTGTAAGGGATTATCATTAATGAATGAATTTGTCTATGTTGTTATTGTTGTTAGGTGCCATCAAGTCACTGCCGACTCATAGGGACTCTATGTACAACAGAATAAAACACTGCCTGGTCCTGCACCACCCTCACAATCTTTGTTATGCTTGAGCCCATTGTTGCAGCCACTGTGTCAGTCCATCTCATTGAGGGTCTTCCTCTTTTTTGCTGACCCTCTACCAAGCATGATGTCCTTCTCCAGGGACTGGTCATTCCTGATAAATGTTCAAAGTACCTTAAGACAAAGTCTTGCCATCCTTGCTTCCAAAGAGCATTCTGACTGTACTTCTTCTAAGACAGAAGCTATCCTTAATTTACTGATATTGAAGAAGTCCCAAATCCCCAGAGAGATGAATGCAATTATAATTATTTGACCCTTATATTTATTTTGATTAACAATCACATGCATCTCTTATTTAGGAAGGAGAGTTGAATTTCCTTTTGGGGTCACCTGTCTGCCTGTATTCAAGTCTGCTTTTTCTGTGTTTGTGAAAATCATTGAAATCAGCCAAGATTGCAAGAGCAAAGTCTCAGTGTTGATTAAAATGGGCTATTTGCCACTTATGTGCTAAATCTAACCACCAAAGACAAGACAAAACAAAACAAATCCAATGTCCCATTCCATGCAATCCCAGGACCTTGAGCTGCCCTCATTTTTGGTCCCCTGACCAAAACACTACCATTTTAGGCAAGAATATCACAGATCACTGCTCTTCTATGTAAACTTTATAATAACACATTCATGATATACTATGAAGCATCATCATAAATAACCAAGATATACATTGTTGCTGTTAGTTGCCATTGAGTCTATTCCCACTCATGGTGACCCCATGTGTGCAGAGTACAACTGTTCCATAGGGTTTTCAAGGCTGTGACCTTTCAGAAGTGGACTGCCAGGCCTGTCTTCCCACGCACCTCTGGGTGGGTTTGAACTGCCAACCTTTCGGCTAGTAGTCACCCAGTGTTTATTTTTCTCTTTATAGTGAAATTCATAATTGGACATTTGGTTGCAGAATTACTATAAGCTCTTGGCCATGCGAGTGAATTTGGAAACTTAGAGATGGATAAGCCCTGGAATGGAGCGTCTTTTCCTCAAGTTTTACATTCTTAGCATCTGGTAACTAATTTTCCTTCTTCCCTTCCCTTCCTCCTTCCTCCCTTTCTCCCTTCTTCTCTTTCATTCTTTGCTATGCCCTTTGTCTTTTCCTCTGAAGAAGGAGAGGTCCTAGTGATTGACAGTATGTTTTGCAATGGTTTGGTGACCTTTTTATAACAAACCTAATTTATAATAATGCCCATGCACAATGCTATCTTTCTCCATCCATCTGGAGGTGGCCTGTAGATTTGAAGTCCTAGTAGTTCCTGACTCTACACTTGAAGTCCTGGTAGTCCTTGACCCCTTTACCTCAGGTAACTGGGTATGGCAAAAGGTATGGCTGGGTCACACTTTAGCCAATTATTTTCATTTATAAACTAAGGGCCCTGAAACACTCATTGGCTTGTTGAACAACACCTCCAAAGATGATCCAATTTACTCAGTGCATGAGCCAGATAAACGCATACAAAACTTAGGACCTACTGGCAGCATCTGTTATGAAAAGACCTTGCATCTCCTTTATTTACTTGTGGTTTCATTTCTAATTCTACACTGACAACCATGTAACAACAGCAAAAGTCCACAAGTAAAATAATGCTTTTTTGCAAAAGACCATTCAAGTTAATTTTAATGAAACAACTTGTTTACTCCACAGGAATTAATAAGGAATGTTTCATTGTAAGCAATTACATTTTGAATGACAAACATTTACTAAGATGATCATTAGAATAGGTATCTGGTATCAGAGCAAACCCAAAACCAAACCTACTACCATTGTGTTGATTCTGACTCATAGCAACCCTATAGGACAGAGTAGAACTGCCCATAGGGTTTCCAAGGTTGTAAATCTTTACAGAAACAGACTGCCAAATCTCTCTCCCACGGAGTGGCTGGTGGGTTCGAACTGCCAACCTTTTGATTAGCAGCCAAGCACTTTAACCACTGTGCTACCAGGGCTTCTGGTATCAGAGCAGCCATGTTAATTATTAGCCGTCCACTTAAGATGGCTAATATCTAATCAAGTTCTGTCATTAATGGGCCAAGTGGCCTAGAATAAACTTTAGTTTCGTTCTCTGTAAAGTAGGAATTGGGCCGCTGACCCAGCTCCTGGAAAGCACTTGTAATCAGCCTGAGTCTCAGAGGGGCAAATGACCACCTAGGGCCATCTGAGACTGTTTGGGGTATGCATTTACTCTTTGGGGCTATTAGGGGAACCATTTAGTACTGTAACAATAATTTACTAATGTTGCTCTAGTGGCCCCAAAGAGTTAATGCACTTTCCATATATCTCCTGCCTTCTCTGTGTAAATCAAATCATCTATCAGATGGTGTCTTTGACAAGTCAATTTGCCTGACACAGGTGGGCGTTTTACTCCCAGAAAGTACTTGCCTCTTCTTGACTTATAAAAGAACCAGGGTCCAAAACCCAGCAGGCATTTACATAGCACTCTGCATCACAGCGTCCTTTGGGATTACTAATTAAAAGCAGAGTTGTAAGCTCCCAGGGTCACTATTGCATATTCTCTGATATTTAGAAGAACAGTGGTGAACGGTGGTGTTAGAGTTACTTGATAGGTGCTTGTTTCTAATGTTTTTATTATAAATAATAGCTTTAAGGTGTGAACACCTATAGTCCTTTGGAGTCTCTGTATGCCCACCTGTCCTTTCTCCTTCCAGAGGAAAAGGGACTTGGAAGAAGGTGAACCCTATTTGTGTTTTGGATCCCTTCCACTTGCTACCATCACACTCTCACTGCACTCTGGCCTCACCTTTTGTAGCTCTCCATCACACTTTTAATTATTTGTCCAAGGTCTGTCTTCCCCAATAATAAAAGTGTCTAATATTTACTGGGAGTCCCTGGGTGGTACAAAGGGTTAATGTGCTCAACCGCTAATTGAAAGGTTGGAGGTTCCAGAGGTGCCTTGGAAGAAAGGCCTGGCAATCTGCTTCTGAAAAATCAGCCATTGAAAAACCTATGGAGTACAGTTCTACTGTGAAACATGAAAGGTTGCCATGAGTCAAAGCTGACTCGGCAGCAACTAATAACTGGTAATATTTATTGAGTACTTCCTATATGGCATGTAGTTTTATACACACTATCTCATTTTAATCACCACAACAACTATGAGGTAAGTGCTATCATTACTCCAGTTTTACAGATGAGGAAACTGAAGCACTTAGAAATGGAGGGCCACAAGCCAGTGTGTGGTAAAATTGAAACTGGAATCCAGGTAGTCTGTATCCAGAGCCTACGCCATAGCCACGGTGCAATACTGAAGGCAGTAAGCTCCACAGGGGCAAAGGCCATAACTTGTTTTATCCCCAGAGCCCAACACAGGACTGGCAACAATGAATTGCTCAAATAACACAATCCAAATTCCTAGGGTGTACAGGGCCCTTCATAATACCCTGACCTAACTCTCCAACATCATCTCCCAGTAGGCCTGTCCCCTCCTCCCCATACCCTAATTTCTGGCCATATCAGCAGCTCCTTGAATAGGCTATAGTGGTTCACACCTCTGCCCTTTGTGTGTTCATTAATTTACTGAATACCCACTAAATGCTCGGCAGACAAAAAAGTCCAATATAGATCTATGCTATAGAAATACAGAAGACAGATGTCTAAATAAAACTAAGGGGCGGGGGGGGGGGGTGGTCAAGAAAGTCCCTGAAGAGATGTAGCACTAAAATTGAGTTTTCGTTTCCCTGGAATGTGCATATTTGCATGGCAAACACCCATTCCTCTCTCAGGGCTCAGCACAAACATCTCTTCCAGCACTGGGCCAGGGTTCTCTCCACAACACTGTCCTAGCTGGACTGTGAGGTCCTCTTACTCTCTCTGATCAGCCTCCGCACAGTGAGTGCCTGGCACGGGGAGGATAGCCAATCGAGAGCTGATGAATGGACAAACAAAATAACGGCTCTTTTTGTGAAAACTCCTCTTCAAATCATTGTACAACTCTGTGCACTTACCTGAAACCATATATTTGGGTTCCTATTCAGTTACAGAATAGATGTATTTTCCTTAACATACAAATAAGAAAGATTGGGGGACCACTGAAACCTAGCATTGTCATTTTATTTTAGATGTGGGTGCATAAATCCTGTAAAAACACTTACGTAAACACACACGCTCACCCATATGCTTCTGTCAATGTGTTGACTCTAATAACTTAAGAAAACAAGAATACATGCCACCTGACACATTCTCCTGAAAACTCTGGGCCCCTTGGGAGAGCACTAACAACGACAGGATGTTAGTACACTTGCTGAAAGATAAGATGTTTCTAATGATTCTCTCATCAGTGAAAAGGGCTTTTTCAATATTGAAATGAGCAAATGTTAGGCTGTTAATGTGTTTTGTACACCTGTGGGGGAAAATGATGCCATCTATACATTTTGGACTAACATCAAAGCATACCTTTGTTTCACTACTAATCTTTTTAGGTTTGTGATATGGAGGGGCTCTTTGAAAATTCTAATGAGATGCAGACTTGGTCCAGTCTTCTCTACTAATACATGAAGGATGACTCTGACTCTTCTAGGGGGGACTAGGAAGTTTCTGGTCGTCATGAGTCAGGGGCTGACTCCATGGCAGCTAACAACAACCGGAAGAAGGGCCTGGTGATCTACTTCCAAAAGTCAACCAGTGAAACTCCTACGGATCACAATGTTCTGCTCCACAACGGATCATGGGGATGGGACAGGACGGGGCAGCATTTTGTCGAGTTGTGCGTGGGAGCCAACTCAAAGGCAGTTAACAACAACAGCAAAGCTTTTATAGGGACTGCTGAGGGGGATGCCTGGCATTCAGCAGATCTGAGAGTCTAGTCTTGGTTTCTACTTGAATGTGTAATTCTGAGTTACCTTTTCTCTCTATTGGGTTAGGCCTCCTCACCTATCAAATGAATAGGTTGGACTAGAGCAGAGGTCGGCACATTTTTTTTATAAAGGGCCAGACAGTACTCATTTTCAGATTTGAAGGCCATGCCATCTCTTTTCCAACTACTTAATTCTTGTTGTTGTAATGTGAAAGCAGCCATACACAATACATATATGAATAGACATGGCTGTGTTCCAATAAAACTTTATTTACAAAAACAGGTAGTGGGCCAGCTTTAGCCAGCAAGCTGTATTTCACCAACCCCAGGACTAGATGGATTTTAGGGTCTCTTTTAGCTTTTGTGTGCTATAGTATTCAGTTTCAACGACTCCGTGAGACTTCAGGATTGAAGGATGGCTGGAAAGAAAAAGGAGCATACTTCAAAGAATCACTGGCTGGATGCGATTACTATATTTGACTTATCTTTTCACTTGGAATCTTTTAACTTTGTAGTATAATGTTCCTATTATATTTAGCAATTAGAGTGCCATCATAAAGTAAAATGTGAAACCATTATTCTCTGAAAAGAGAAAAGGCTTGCGGTATAAAATGATGCATGCAAGGAGTGTGGGTGACAATTTACTCATATAATCATTTCTATTTCAGTTCTCTGGCATGTATTTCTGGAGATGGCTCACACGGCAAGCAGATCTTTAAGATGTGCACACCATAATTAACCTTTTTATATACTCTAATAGAAACATCAATAGTCTTTTCTCCTTTAGCAGTTTTAACTTTACTTATGGTTTATGGAAATGATTTGAATTAAAGAATGATGATTATAAGGGGAAAAACACATTAATACCTTGGGTTTAAAATGAAACACGCATATTCTTCCTGGTGGTTTTATTTCATGGTTAAGTTCTACATGATGAACATGGCCATCTTTTATCCCCCCTGCCAGAGGGGATCAGACAACTGGGTAGTGCTTCTCTACTGTACAGATCAGTTGTTCCAAGTGTGGTCCCTGCACTTGTGACATCAGCATCACCTGGGAACTTTGGGAATGCAAACTCTCTGGCTCTACTCCAGACCTACTGAACCAAAACCACTGGAGGTGGGGCCCAGCAATCTGTGGTTTAACAGGCCTTCCAGGTGATTCTAATGCCCGCTAAAGTTTGAGAACCACTGGCATAGCTTATTGCTTTATAGAAATACAAGTTAAAGAGCAGAGTCGGCCTCACACGAAGGGCAGGATAACCCTAAGAAGGAGCAGAATAAAGGCAATAAGCCTCTAAGTACATAACAAGAAGGAAAAGGGCTGAGAAAGAAACACAATAGGGAAAGAGAGAGACACAGAGCTTAAATGAGCAGGCAGAACTAGGAAACCACAGCAGTTCCATTTGCAGCTGCAGCTTAGCTCATGGCTATCACCACCACCTCCAGTCTCAAAGACAACCCTCACTGTGATTAATGTACGTGAAGACTGTGCTAGGTGACGGGGACATGGGAATGGAAAAGATACCCTCCCCACCTATAAAGAGTTCACAGTCTTGGAGTGAAAAAATAAAAGAAATGGCTCCCTCGAGAATTTACAATGAGTACCTAACAGTCAAAGTCAAAAGGGATAGCAGGAGAGACACGAGATGAAGAGAACAAAGAAGAAAGACAAGAAAATAAAGGATAAAGGCAGTGAACGTTAAAAAGTTTTGTTTGTACTAGAACATTTAGGAATCTGTTCTTTTAATCCCTCTGATTACTCAATAGCAAGCTGTGCTTTGATTTGGAGATAGAGATCCCTGACCATTTTTTATTCCCTCACCACTCCACTGGGCAGAACCAGAAGGGAACAGCAACCAAAAGCCTTTCCTTCCCTTACGATGCTTATAGCTGGCAAAAAACAAAAGTAACACAGAGACCTAAACCATTAAGCTATGTATAGTTCAGGAACAACATTTATGTATGTGTGAGTCAGGAACAGGATCTTTTTTCTAGTCCTGTGGCATAGTAGGAATCTTGGAGCTTCATTAAAAAATCATCATATAGCCCACAAGGAGAGTGCTATAGGTGAGACCATGTTATGAAAAGCTAAAACAAAGTCAAACATCATAGGGCTTTTAGAATTTGCAAGATATTTAGAACTCACCTCGCAAATAGCCTCAAGTTGTTTTTTTTTAAATTGTACTTCAGGTAAAGGCTTACAGAACAAATAGTTTCTTATGAAACAGTAGTACACATATTGTTTTATGACACTGGTTAACAACCCCACAACATGTCAACCCTCTAACTTCTCAACCTTTTTTTTTTGGTGAAAATACACATAGCCAAAGATACACCATTTCAAAAATTTCTACATGCACAGTTCAGTGACATTGACTACGCTCTTCCAACTGTGCTGTTATTCTCACTTAAGATGAAGGCTTACAGAACAAAATAGTTTCTCATTTAACAGTTACTACACATGTTGCCCTATGACAAAGGTTAACAATCTCACAACACGTCAACAATATCCTTACTCAACCTTGGGTTCCCTATCACCAGCTTCCTTGTCCCCTTCTGCCTTCTGGCCCTTGTCACTGGACTCCTATACCTCGTTAGTCTCATTTGGTTTTACGGGGCTGTCCACTCCCAGGCTGAACAGTGAACCTCGGAGATAACTTCACCACTAAGCTAAAAGGGTGTTTGGGGGCCATACTCTCGAGGTTTCTCCAGTCAGTCTCCTTTAGGCCAGTAAATCTGGTCTTTTTTTTTTGTGAGTTAGAATTATGTTCTACATCCTTCTCCAGCTCTGTCCAGAACCCTCTGTTGTGATGCTAGTCAGAGCAGTCAGTGGTGGTAGCCGGGCACCATCCAGCTGTACTGGACTCAGTCTGGTGGAGGACTTGGTAGCTGTGGACCATAAGTCCTTCAGAGTAATCTTTTCCTTGTATCCTGTTCTCTTCATTCTCCCTTGCTCCCGAAGGGATGAGACCAGTGGAGTATCTTAGATGGCCACTCACAGGCTTTTAAGACCCCAGACACTAGTCACCAAGGTAGAATGTAGAACGTTGTCTTTATAAACTGTGTTATGCCAATTGAGCTAGATGCTCCCCGAGACCATGGTCCCCACAGCCGTCCGCCCAGCAATTCAGTCCCTCAGGGAGTTTGGATGTGTCTATGGAAGCCCCAAGTGTTTTAAAGAAAGAAAATATTTATTGTTTTTGTAAAATTATATGTACTTCTTTTTTTAATCCAAGCAATACAGAAAGGTACAAAAAAGAAGGAAATAATTTCCCATAGTAAATATTACTAACATTTGGAGAACAGATGCCTCTCAATATATAAAAAAAAATAGAAGGATAGAATTGATTTCAGAAAGGGGGATCATATGGTACATGGAATTTTTTAAAATAAAGGTTTTATTTGGAATAATTTTAGATTTACAGGAAAATTGCAAAGATAGTACAGAGTGTTCTCATCTACCCCTTATCCAGCTCCTCCCACTGTTAACATCTTACCATAGTACCTTTGTCACAACTAAGAAAGCAACATTGGTACGTTACTATTAACTAAATTCCAGACTTTATTTTAATTTCACTGGCTTTTCCACTAATGCCCTCTTTCTGTTCCAAGATCCACATTGTATTTAGTTGTTGGGTGTACATGATATTTGTTATCCACAATTTAATATAGGCAGAAACTCTCTTAATCAACCTCAGCTTGACCGATTTGCCAGATCACTTTTCAAGTGATACGCTTTACTTTAAATACTCACAGCAAGCAGGCAGCTCTTATATACCCCCACACTTCTGTCCCCCTCCGTCCATCTGGACACTTGCCACAAGTCAGCTGTATTTAAACCAAACATAACTTAATTAAATGTTATGAAAACTGATAGAATGTGAGTGCAGAAAGACAAAATTGTTTCCATAAAGACTAGATTGTGTGTGTTAGAAAGAATGGATTAATAGAAAAAAAAAAAAACACCAAACCCATTGCCGTCATATTGATTCTAACTCCTAGCGACCCTCTACGATGGAGTAGAACTGACCCATCGGGTTTCCAAGGAGCGCCTGGTGGATTCGAACTGCTGACCTTTTGGTTAGCAGCCATAGTACTTAACCACTATGCCACCAGGGTTTCCAGATTAATAGAAGGTAGTTCAAAATTTGCTTTCCAATTAGGTAAGAGCATGACAATGGTAAAGTACTGGGAGGTGGAGGGGTGTGAGTTCTAAAACGTTTCTCCACTTAGATCCCTTCCTAAGTGTTTTTCAGTTCTAGTTTCATTTTTAAAATCTTGAAACTGGAAATCCTAGAGAGTACATTACTGGTGCAGTTCATGCAAAAAATATGGCCAGGGGAATTCAATCAGAGGACGATTCTCAAAGAAAAGATCTTGGTTCAAAATCAAAAGATTGACAAATGGCAAATTACTATATTTATATATGGTTTATGTTAAAATATGAAAAGTAAGCATGTATATGTCTTCAGAGTCCCTGGTTTAATGAATATTTTTTATTAACTTACAAATAGTTTCATTATATAAGAGGGCTTCTTTTGAATTAAATGCATTTTTATTTTAATTTAATAGAAGAAAAGGAAGCCAACAAGAAACTGAATGAGTTGATGAATTTTAGGTAAATGATTCCTCCTGAGATTTTTAAATCAAGAGATTTTAATTCTCTAACATCGCTCTAAATTTAAGGGGAAAATTTTTTTAAAAAACTTTAAGAGGTTAGAGCAGTGATTCTCAATCTAAGGCAGTGCTAGTGTCTTAGGGTGCATTTAGATATGCATGAATATGTTTTGGGGGTCACAGTGACTTTGGGGATCTGGTATGCAGTGTCTGGGCTTCAGGGATGCCAAATATCTTGCAATTGTTGTTGTTGTTGCTCTCTAGTGTCACTACTACATGACGTCTAGGCCTGGATTTTCTTTTTCGTTTTCCTGCTTGAGAACACAGTGCTTCCTGAAACTGTGGATTCATAGGATTCAGAATTTCTGGAAATTTCTCAGCTATTATTTCTCCTTGATTAGCTTTAGTCTCTTCTATGACTCTGATGTGACATATGTTAGACTTTCTCATTTTAGTCTAAATATTTCAAACTATTCTTATATTTTTCTGCCCTTTTTATTTCTGGATTGTATTCCAGATAATTTAGTCACTTCTATTTTCAAGTTCATTAACTGCTTTTCAGATTTGGTTAATTTGCTTTTTAACACTTTTTTTTTCAACATTTACATATTTCATATCTATAAGTTCCATTTAGTTGTTTTCCAGAACTGCTGATCACTCTTGATAGTCTGATATTTTATTCTATACTTTAGTTCCTTAAGTATTTTATAAGTAGTTACTCTGCATCTGATAATTCTCATCCTGATGGCTTACTTTCTTGAGTTCTTGGTGGTCTTTGACTGTAGACTAATATTTGCCCGATTATAAACTGTGGAAATCCTATGGGGTTTAAACTGGCAATGCTTTCCTCTGGAGATCTGGTTTGTCTCTGCTAGGAGCTGGGAAGACACCAACCTGGGGCCAGTTTTGCTCTCTGTGAAGGTCCTGGCTAATGCAGAATCTCAGGTTCAGTTCCCTTTCCTTGCTGCTGACCCTAGGCTTAATATCCAAATTGCAATTCACAGTACTCCTGCTGGCACTTTCCCTTATTATTACGCAGCTTCTCTCCCTTGCCTCTTGCTCTAAGCTCCTAGGTTGACGCACAGCTTGTTCATTTTTATTTATTAATTTTGGGGGGTACTCAGAGATTTTTCCCCCCACTTTCAGAGAGTCCAGCAATGAAACAAAATGCTTTATTCAGGATCTAACTGGTTTCCAGCAGAGAGTGTCTTGTCTACCATTGCAGCTGGAAGTGGAAGTCCTATTCTTAAACTGTGAAGTTCAATAATAAAACATATGCTTCCCATTCTACTTCAGTTTCCTAGCATACAGTACCCTGTTAGGATTTAAAGGGTCAAATTTCTATAATTATTTTTGTATTTTCAATTTACAAACAAGTATACTGAGGTCCAGAAAGGTTAAATGACTCACCCAATTCATGGCAGAGGGGGACTACAAATCATGTTTTATGTTCATGTGGTAGACTTTTCGATAAACCCTTTTGATAATTTTTTAAACAAAACTCTTTAGACCAGATTTTAAAAAGGTATATTATGTTAAATTCCACTTGTAATTGTTTGTATTATTACAAGGTCTAGACTTTAATTTTTATGTCTATGCATATCTAAGTCTAAATACATATATCTATGTATAATCACATCTATACATAAATAAACCCACGTCTATATAGAAACTATTATAAATACAATGGAATGTATAGATAAGCATAACTATAAGGAAGATGCCTTGACAGCACAAAGGGGAAATAGAGAATCCTAATCCTGTCTTTCTCTAATAAGCATGATCTTTAAGATAGAACATTTGCTTTACTTATGCACAAAAACACAATTTGTTTTTACTTATGCACAAAAGTACAGGAGCCCTGGTGGCGCAGTGGTTAAAGCAATCAACTGCTAACTGAAAGGTCAGCAGTTTAAAACCACCAGCGGCTCTGTGGGAGAACGATGTGGCAGTCTGCTTCTGTAGAGATGTACAGCTTGGAAACCTTATGGGTCAGTATGCGTTGGCAGTGGATTTTTTTAGTTTATGCACAAAAGCAAATATTTTCTGGTAAAGATGATTATAACCTGGACTAGTTATATGTAGCCTTGTACATAATCTCTTCACGGAGTTAACTCATAGGTTAAAATGATAAATTAAATGAATATGCTAACATAAGAGAAAAAGTGAGATCCCTTGTGGGCAGTGTTCATCAACAGTCCTCCAGAAAATCTGTCAAAATGCACAGTGATTAACTTATAGCACAAAATTAACAATATAGTCTGGGGATGGGAGAGCAAGGGGGCAACTAGAGGTAGTCAGTTAAACAGTCATTTCAACTTAGAGAACCTGACAGGAAGTGACTAGAAATGCAGCCCCTGAAATACCAGCATCCCAACAAAGTTGTGGATGGCTGCTAGAAGCAATCTTGGAATTTCTTAAATCCTATCATATAATTTTTATTTTATTAGCTTTATTTGGGAATGTAAATTTTTAAAGTTAAAATAATTGGCTTAATATTCTAAACTTGATTTCAGAAACTTTATTTGGTAGAGTGTGCAGAGGTATGTTTCTTAAAGTTCTTTTCAGTTTTCAGTATTTCTCCCCCCAGGAAATTTTTCAGCAGCATTTCACTGTCTTCTTGATCTTTTTTTCCATGTTAACATTCACGGTAAGATGATGTCCTTACATGTTTCTCTTCCTTTGACTTCTCTTCCTGTTTGACTTTTGAATCTCCAGTCTCCTCCCCCTAAGAGAAACCCCTCTGGCATGTAGATTCCACTTCTCAAAACCAGATATTATTTTAGTCAAATGTGACACTAGTTAGAATACAGTTATGCTTAGTCATCTTCTTTTTGGGGAACTGGGAATTAGAAATCTGTTGATAAGATTGTTCACAGCAACATCTGCTACTACTCTTGAAAAACACTAACAGGTGAAGATATTTAAGAGTTCAATGGGTGAGGGTTGAGGTGTGGAGCTTGGAGTGGCAGAGCCTGTATTACCCCTAAAATGGTAGAAGACACTAACATAAGTCAATTTGGGGGGCGGGGGGTTGGAGTCTGACACAAAAGAAGGTGGTTTCAACAAGCCAAGCACCTAAAAAGGCATTCCCGGAGTCAACTGCTGATTTTTCAGTAATTTATCCTACATTTAACGGATTGTCTAGCAAGCTTTTATGTAATAACAGAGAACATTATAAAAGGTAAATTTAAATTATTTCACTCTATCAAAATACTGTCAAATCTGATTTAAAAAAAGTTTAAAAATTAAATTACTAATATAACCCATAGACCCTGGATGAGCTCTGAAATTTCCAACAAACCCTCCCCTAAGGGACTGGTCTCTGTCTGAGTGTGAATGGAACCGCCATCTCATTTGCTGTAAAACGTGGTAGCATCAACTTAAACATCCTTTGTACATTAAGTTGTTTGTATTACTTTTTTTTAGGAGCAATGACAGTTTCACTTATTATGGAAACCAGCCAATTCTGAGTGACTGAACAGTGGCAGAAGTTGGTGTCTAGTAAGGCACTGGATTGTTTTTAATTTCTAGAAGAGGTAGCCTTCTTAAAAGTCTCCTGACAGAGAGTCAGAAATTAGGGTAGGGAGAGAGGCTTGTTACACCTGGAGCCCAGTGGGAAATAGCAAGCAACAGCTGGCATTCTCTCAGGAGAGCCAGTTTACTCATTATTTTTGTGTTGCTAGCGAACACCTTCAAAGTAAAAATTAATTTCCCTTTTGGATTACTTAGAATATTATTTTTAATACTGAAGTTTTCCACATCATCCTTGCCCACAAATTTTTTCTTCCGAATGAGTGAAGAAAAGTAACGTAGTTATTTCTAACAGCACACACACATAAAAATAGCTTTTGAGAGATTTTGATGTTTCCTATGATTTCCTTGTAGACATTCTTATTTTTTTTTCAGCCTTTTTTTTAATTGTACTTTAGATGAAAGTTTACAGAATAGTTTCTCATTAAACAGTTAGTAAGTTAGTACACATATTGTTTTATGACAATGGTTAACAACCCCACAACATGTCAACATTGTCCCTTCTTAACCTTGGTTTCCCTATTACCAGCTTTCCTTTCCCCTCCTGCCTTCTAGTCCTTGTCCCTGGACTGTTGTGCCCCATTAGTCTCATTTTGTTTTATGCGGTTGTCTAATCTTTGGCTGAATGGTGAACCTCGGGAGTGACTTCATTACTGAGCTAAAAGGGTGTCTGGGGGCCATACTCTTGGGGTTTCTCCAGCCTCTGTCAGGCCAGTAAGTCTGTTTTTTTTTTTTTGTGTGAGTTATAATTTTGTTCTACATTTTTCTCCAGCTCTGTCCAGGACCATCTGTTGTGATCCCGGTTAGAGCAGTCAGTGGTGGTGGCCAGGTACCATCTAGTTGTACTGGACTCAGTCTGGTGGAAGCTGTGGTAGTTACGGTCCATTAGTCCTTTCGACTAATCTTTTCCTTGTATCTTGTTTTCTTCATTCTCCCTTGCTCCTGAAGGGATGAGACCATTGGAGTATCTTAGATGGCTGCTCACAGGCTTTTAAGACCGCAGACGTTACTCATCAAGGTAGAATGTAGAACACTGTCTTCATAAACTGTTATGCCAGTTGAACTCGATGTTCCCCGAGACCATGGTCCCCACAGCCCTCCACCCAGCAATTCAGTCCCTCAGGTAGTTTGGATGTATCTATGGAGCTTCCACAACCTTTCCTTGTACAAGTTGTGCCGGCTTCCCCAGTATCGTGTACTGCCTTGCAGACATTCTTAATGATGATCTTTCTTTAAATAAAAATAAATGAGATAAAAGCATTCAGTGTTAATCGTTAAGGCTCAGCTGCTAACCAAAGGCTGGATGTTCAAATCCATCCAGCAGCCCCACGAGAGAAAGACCTGCCCATCTGCTTCCATAAATATGACACCCAAGAAAACCCTATTGGGTAGTTCTACTCTGTCACATGGGGTCGCTAGGAGTTGGAATTGACTCAACAGCACCCAACAACAACAATTGAAAAGAAAGTTAAGTGTTTTTGTAAAAAGACCAGAGTTACTGGTCTGACAGACACTGGAGGAACTATAGCCCCCAGACACTCTGACACCCTGCTAACCCAGAACTGAAACCATTCCTGAAGGCCACTTTTCAGACAAAGATTAGACAGGCCTAAAAAACAAAAAATAACACACATTAGGAACGTGCTTCTTAGTTCAATCAAACATACAAGACCAAACGGGCAGCTCCTGTCCAAAAGCAGGAGAAGAAGGCAGGAAGGGACAGGAACTGGACGAATGGACACAGGGAACCGGGGGTAGGAAGGGGGAGTGTGCTGTCAGATTGTGGGATTGCAACTAATGTTACAAAACAATATGTGTATAAATTTTTGAATGAGGAATTTACTTGAGCTGTAAACTGTCACCTAAAGCATAATTTAAAAAAACAAAAAAAAAGAAAGTTAAGTGTTTTATTGGTAGGGGAAAGCTATCCTCAAAACATCCAAAGAATGAAAACCCACCTACTTCTATCTAAAAAATTCCATATGAACCAAAAGCTTGTTAACCAAGAATAAGTTTCAGAATATTAAGATCATTCTGATCCTATCTGCAGTTCTGCCTGTCCCTTTTGCATCTGTCACTCCAAATCAGGTCTGTTAGAGAATGGCAGGGACAAAAGGCTCTTCCTAATCTATCCAGCTGTCTCCCACCCCTGCCAGAGCATCTCTGGATCCTGCTAAGGGTACAAGAGGCAAGTCAGAGGAGCATGAAATCAGCCACAGTTTCAGCTTCCTCCTGTCACCACTCCCCACCATCCCTAATCAAGGACTTCATTCGGGGTGGCTGGAGGAGCTTCGAATGCCTGTCCCGCTCCCTCTGCCAACTCCACACACTGGGCAGCCTCTTGAGCGGAGCGCATTCCAAACTGCCAAACATTCAACATCAGCTTCCTCAGCACTAAACTTTTAGGTGACTTTCCAAGCAGGCACTATTTTGGGGAGTTTTGCTGTCACTTCTTTACTGGGATAGGTTTTTAATGTCTTTAAAAGGAACTGTGTTTCAGATATTAGTAAGTTATTAAATTACTCTGGTGGATAAAATGTACCCTAAGCACAGCAGTAAAGAGTGGAGAAAACATCTCATATTTCTACTTTAATACTATGTAATGTGTCTAAGTGAGGTTTTTTTTTTATTTTTCTTTTCTTTTAAACTAGGCTCTGAGGAAAGAGATGAGTCCTTAAATATAAGGGAAACTAAAGAGTAGATATGGGGAAGTTGGAGGGATTTGAAAAGTGACAGTGAAACTCTTTTTGGATTGGGTTTAATATCACCTTTCTGGGCTATCTCTTTCTTTATATTTTAGGTTAGATGAGGGAGAAGTGACTTTAGGAAACCAAATGGATCTTGATTCTTGGTATGGCAAGTAGGTTTCTTCCCCTGTTAAAAGTGAAAGCCAGCAGACAAAGATCATTATTAGGCACACTAGAACCTTCCTGAAAGAAACCAGAGGGATGGAGAAATCTTAGTGAAGAGTTTCATCCCAGGGTCTAAAGGAACATACCTTAAACCCAGGGAATTTCAGTTTGGGGCTATATGTTTCTTTTAGTTTTTTCTCCTTAATACACTTCATCTCCAACCCCTCCCTGCCTTAGACTAAAGAGGATAAGGTGGAAAGAAAGAAAAAAAAAGCAAGAAATTCCAAAGTAAAAGGAACACTTGAACACAAACATGTGAAGGCCTAGAAGCCAAAAATTAAATTTCCGATGAAGGATGGAGGATGACGAGTCGAGTTATTAAATGAGTACTGGAGCGTGCAGAAAGGGCCGTAAGGGTGATTTACTGTTACTGGGAGAGTTTTAGCCCAGCATTTCATGACTCTGTGCTTTCAACTTTGTGGTCAGACAATTCCAGTCCTACCTACACTAAAAAAAAAAAAAAAAAAAGCTTATCTATGATTTAAAAAAATACTGTAAGGGAAAGGGAGAAGAGGTGAATTGAGTTGATTTTAAGGAAAATGACCTTGCAGAAAAGAGGAATGTACCTAATTGACTATGGTTTTCAGATGATGGCTAGAAGATTTCCAAGTCAAATAGTTGTGACCAGCAACAATTTCAAGTCAAATGCTGGCAGAATTTGTACCAGCTACCTAAGCAAGAGGGAATTCTTTAAGGAATCAAATACAGTTCAAAGAAGACAAAATGCAGTGCTTAGCTATGAACATTTACTTTGTAAGACTATTCTGTGACTTTTTACATATTTGAATTAATAGCAGCTCCTTAGGCCAAAATTTAGTGTAGAATATGTGCTTTTCTAGCAAATAAAGTAGTTGTTACGGTGATTTTAAATTAGTGTCATCAAGATAAAAGTGACTGCTACATTCCATGAACCATTTGCTTGACAGCCAGATGAAGTCATAAATATACAACAAAGCTTTGGATTAATTTCTTGTATCTTCTTAATGTTAATATCACACATATAATTTAACAGCTGAAAAAAGTGTCAGAAGGAAAGGATCCAGAAACAATTACATATTCCCTCCCCTCAACCCCCAACTACAGCTTTAGTAACTCAAAGAAGAAATCCTAATAGTAAAGTTATTTTTAAGTAAGAGAGTTTAAGAAAAAAAAAAAGTTGCTCTCAAAACTGATCTAGTATCCATCTCTACCTGATCCATTATGAAAAGCAAGTACTTCTCTGAACACTTTCTCATCTGAAATCAATAACTGAATCTTGTACCCAGAAGCATAGCTAGTTCTTCAAACTACCTACTTCAAGATACCTAGGAAACTATGGGAACTCAGCTGCCTTTAAGGTCATCAATCAGCACTACATTTTTAAAGCACATTTTAAATAGATACACTTTGGAGAATAAAAAGAAATAATTATTATTTCTCTCAGTGTTTACTATGTGCTAAGCACTAAGCAAAAGGTTTTAATAAGAAACATTTTATGGCCAGTAGATTAAATAGACCTGGATGTAAACCCCTTGTGGGTAGGGACTGTGTCTATTCTGCCTTGCACGGACTAGGCATAAATGAATGAATTCATTTGATATCCCCAGACAATCTCATGAAGAGAGAAAAACAGTTATTATTTTCCCAGTTTGTTAAAGGTTGTTGTTGCTGTTGCTATGTGCCGTCGAGTCAGTTTCAACTCATAGTGACCCTATAGGACAGACTAGAATTGCCCAATAGGGTTTCCAAGGAGCAGCTGGTGGATTTGAACCGCTGACTTTTTGGTTAGCAGCCAAGCTTTTAACCACTACGCCACCTTGTTAAAGCTAGATGTTGATAAACAGATGTTAAGTGATTTGCCAAAAGTGGTGGCCAGCATTAGCTCAAGGCAAGAATACTGGGGAGGCAGGGTCTAGCGCTGCCTCTCTCCTAGATGGGGTTTAGGCATCTTGTCTTCGTGTTTGGCAAGAAGCATGGTTTGGTTCAGAACATGTACAGTCAAACCTGCTTTCCTGAGCCAAAAACCACTGATTGATTAGGAACCTTTTGATCACTTTGATCTAGACCAGTCAATTCTCACACTCCTGGTTCTAGATCAGAACAGGATTGCTTTACTAATATTATTTACTAATAGTCTTACCTCAGACACTATTGCTGATAGCTAGCACATATTGACCACTTACTGTGTGGTAGACTCTTTGCTATGCAGCTGACATATAACATTTAGTTTAATTCTCATCTCAACACTATAAAGTAAACATTATCCCCCAAAATAAGAAAACCGAGGCTCAATGAGGGTCTATAGCTTGTCCAAAGTCAAGGAATGATACCAAGATCTATTGAATCTTATGGCTCCTAAACTTGTTTGCCTTATTATATTTACTTAATTATTCTATGATGCGAGTAATCAGGTGATGAGCCAAAGACATTTAAATACTATGAATGTTTTTCTAGACACTTGAATTTCTTAAAGAAAACATTACAAAGCATGCCTCTCTGAATAACGGAGACATGAAGAAGAGAGGGGAAATTTCAATTTTTGGAAAGGCATATTCCAATGAAACTAATACACTGATAAAAAGAGACAGAAAATGTATTCCATCTATGAATAGAGACATGAAAGTGAATTAACTGGGATGACAAGTGACTGGAACAATAGTTAAATGGATGCATCTAATGAAAACACCCAGAAGAACTCCTAAAATTCATTTATCATTCACCTTCTAGACATCCTGTATCATCTAATTTTAGGAAATATCGCTCAACTTCTCTGAAACATACTCCTTATCCCACCTAGTTCCTTAGGCTACAGCAGTATTTCACAACTTTTTTTTTTTTTGGTTCTCTGAGGGAGAAAAAATTAATTTAACTTAAATTCTATCTTATGAGAGAAATCAAACACTAAGTGTTAAAATTTGTTGGGTGGAGTTGAGCTTTGGAGGGCCACAAACCATGTATTATCTAAGATATTTTGAATCTCCCAAGAACCAGTGTACCCCGTTGAGAATGCTGGTTTACAGCTACTTGATCCCTCCTCTTTGATCATATACTCCCTATTCCTTCTAAACTGAAAAATGTTATGGATAAATAACAAGGACTCAGGAAAAGAACGCAGATACTTGGCAACAGCATTTCATGGGTGCCTCATTCACTCCATCTATGCAGTTAGTTCAGTTGCTCTGTGGCTCCTGTTAACAACAAGGCCATTTGTTCAACTGTATAGGCTGGTCAGAAGACAGGCTGGTGTGATGGCTAATTTTATACGTCAATTTGGGTAGGCTATGGAGCCCTGGTGGCATAATGGTTAAGAGCTCGGTTGCTAACCAAAAAACATTGGCAGTTCAAGTCCACCAGCCACTTCTTGGAAACCCTATGGGGCAGTTCTACTCTGTCCTATAGGGTCTCTATGAGTTGGAACTGACTCAACGGCACCTAACAATAACATGGTTCCCAACGGTTTGGCCAAACACTAGCCTAGTTGCTATTCCATAATGTAATATAATGTAATCAATCAGTTGAAAAGGGAGCTTCCCTAGGGCATGTTCTGCCTCCACACTGTAAATAGATATTTTGGCAGAACTTATTCTCTCTCCACTCTGCACTGTTTCTGTTGCCTAAACTACAAATCTTGGGCTTCAAGTCTGCAGAAGTCTCCAGGCTGCCACCTAACCTACGGATTTTTTGTTTTTTTAATTTTTTATTGTGCTTTAGGTGAAAGGTTACAGAGCAGATTCATTTCCCATTCAATAGTTTGTACATAAAGTGTTCCATGACCTTGGTTGCATTCCCCACAGTTTGTCAGCACTCTCCCCATTTCCACCCTGGATTACTCATTTCCTTTCGTCCAGATTTTCTACCCCATTGTGCCTCCTCATCTTTGCTTTTGGGCAAATGTTGTCCCTTTGATCTCCTATAATTGATAGTTTTAAGGAATATGTTCCTCTCAGATGTTATTGTTTATTTTATAGGCCTGTCTGTTGTGTAGCTAAAAGATGGTCCTCAAGAATGACTTCAGTTCCAGGCCAGAAAGGTGGGGTGTCTTAGGGCTATATTCTTGGGGGGCTCCTCCAGTCTCTGTCAGACCAGCAGTCAGGTTTTCTTTGTGAATTTGATATTTTATTATACATTTTTCTCCCGCTATGTCCGGGACTCTGTGTCGGCACCTCAGAGTGATTGGTAGTGCTAGCCGGGCATCATCTAGTTCTTCCGGTATCAGGGTCTTGTAAGCTGCAGTTCATATAATCCATTAGTCTTTTGAACTAATTGTTCCCTTGAGTCTTTGGTTTTCTTCATTCTCCTTTGCTCCAGGGGGAGAGACCAATCCTTGCATCTTAGATGGCCGCTTGCAAGCTTTTAAGACCCCAGAAAGCTACTCACCAAAGCAGGAGGTAGAACATTTTCTTTATGAGCTATGTTATGCCAGTTGACCTAGATGTCCCCCAAGACCATGGTCCTCAGCCCTCAGCCCCAGTTACTTGGTCCCTTAAGGTGTCTGGATGTGTCTAGATCAAGTTGTACTGACTTCCCCTATATTGTGTGTTGTCTTTCCTTTTACCAAAGTTGACACTTATCTACTATCTAGTCAGTGATTTCCCCTCCTCATCCTTCCCTTCCCTCATAACCATCAAAGATTGTTTTTTTCTTTGTAAACCATTTATTGGGTTTTTATAATATTGGTCTCATACACTGTTTTTCCTTTTGTGTTTGACTAATTTTACCTAGCATAACGCCCTGCAAATTCATCTATGTTGTGAGATGTTTCATGGATTCATCATTATTATCATTGCATAGTATTCCATTGTGTGTACGTACCACAGTTGGTTTACCCACTCAACCGTTGATGGGCACTTAGTTTATTTCCATCTTTTTGCTATTGTGAATAATGCTGCAATGAACATGGATATGCATATATCTGTTTGTGTCATGCTCTTATTTCTCTAGGGTATATACATAGGAGTAGGTTTGCTCGGTCATATGGTACTTCTATTTCTAGCTTTCTAAGGAAGCATCATACCGTTTTCCATTTTGGTTGTACCATTTTACATTCCCATCCACAGTGTATAAGAGTTCCAATCTCCCCACAACCTTGCTAACATTTGTTATTTTCTGGGTTATTTTTTGTTTTTTGATTAGTGCCATAATTGTTGGGGACAGATGATATCTCATTGTAGCTTTGATTTGCATGTCTCTAATGGTTAATGATTGCACACATTTCTTCATGTGTTTGTTAGCCACCTGAATGTCTTCTTTGGTGAAGTGTCTGTTCACGTGGATTGTTTGTCTTTTTGTTGTTGAGGTGTTGAAGTTTTCTGTAAATTTTAGAGATTAGACCCTTGTCAGATATGTCATAGCCAAAATTATTTTCCCAGTCTGTAGGTTCTCTTTTTACTCTTTTTAAGAAGTCTTTTGATGAGCATAAGTGTTTAATTTTTAGGAGGTCCCATTTATCAAGTTCACCTTCTGCTGTTTGTGCATTTTTAGTTATGTTTGGTATTCTATTTATGCCATACATTAAGGACCCTAGTGTTGTTCTTATTTTTTCTTCCATGATCTTTATAGTTTTAGGTTTTATATTTAGGTCTTTGATCCATTTTGACCTAGTTTTTGTGTATGGTGTGAGGTATGAGTCCTGTTTCATTTTTCTATAGACAGACTTCCAGTTTTGCCAGTGCCATTTGTTAAAGAGACTGTCTGTTCCCCATTTTATAGACTTTGGCCCTTTGTCGAAGACCAGTTGTCCATAGGTGGTTGGATTTATATCTGGGTTCTCAGTTCTGTTCCACTGGTCTCTGTGTCTGTCATTGTACCAGTACCAGGCTGTTTTGACTACTGTGGCTTTATAGTAGGTTCTGAGATCAGGAAGTGTGAGGCCTCCTACTTTGTTCTTCTTCTTCAACAATGCTTTACTTATCCAGGGCCTCCTTCCTTTCCATATAAAGTTGGTGATTCATTTTTCCATCTTGTTAAAAAAATGCTATTGGGATTTGGATCAGGATTGCATTATATCTATAGATCACTTTGGGTAGCTTGGACATTTCACAATGTTAAGTCTTCCTATCCATGAGCACAGTATATTTTTCCATTTATGTAGGTCTCTTTTGGTTTCTTGCAATAGTGTTTTGCAGTTTTCTTTGTATAGGTCTTTTATGTCCTTGGTTAGATTTATTCCAAAGTATTTTATCTTTTGGGGGGCTATTGTAAATGATATTGTTTTCCTGATTTCCTTTTGTTGGTTTGGAGGAATTCAGATGATTTTTGTATGTTGATCTTGTATCCTGCTACTTTGCTGCATCTTTCTATTAGTTCCAGTAGCTTTCTTGTGGAATCTTCGGGATTTTCTATGTATAGGATCATACCATCTGCAAATAGAGATAGTTTTACTTCTTCCTTACCAATTTGAATGCCCTTTATTTCCTTTTCTTGCCTTATTGCTCTAGCTAGGTCTTCCAGCACAATGTTGAAAAAAGGGCATTCTTGTCTGGTTCCCGTTCTAAAGGAGAATGATTTCAATCTCTCTCCATTAAGAATAATGCTGGATGTTGGCTTTGTATAAAAGCCTTTTAACATTTTTTTGAGGAATTTCCTTTTTATTCCTATTTTGTTGAGAGTTTTTATCTGGAATGGGTGTTGGACTTTATCAAATGCCTTTTGTGTATCAATTGAGATGATCATGTGATTCTTTTCTTCTGTTTTATTTAAATGGTGGATTATGTTGATTCATTTTCTAATGTTGAACCATCCTTACATACCTGGTCATGATGTATTATTTTTTTGATATACTGTTGAATTCTATTGGCTAGAATTTTGTTGAGAATTTTTGCTTCTATATTCATGAGGGATATTGGTCTGTAATTTTCTTTTTTTGTGGTGTCTTTGCCTGGCTTTGGCATCAGGGTTATGCTGGCTTCAAAGAATGAATTTGGGAGTATTCCTTCCTTTTCTATGCTCTGGTGTGAGATCTTCTCTGAATGTTTGCTATAATTCTCCAGTGAATCCGTTTGAGCCAGGGCTTTTTTTGTTGTTGTTGTCAGGACTTTTTTTTTAATTATTACTTCTTCAATCTCTTCTTTTGCTAGGGGTCTGTTCAGTTTTTCTAACCTCAGTTTGTGTCAGTTTAGGTAGGTAGTGTGTTTCTAGAAATTGGTCCATTTCCTCTAGGTTTTTTAATTAGCTGGAGCACAGATTTTCATAGTATTCTGTTTTGATCCTTTTTATTTCAGTTGGTTCTGTTGTAATGTCACCCATCTCATTTCTTATTTGGGTTATTTAATTCTTCTCCTGCTTTTCTTTTGTCAGTTTGTCCAGTGGTTTGTCAATTTTAAGGATCCTTTCAAAGAACCAACATCTGATCTTGATGAGTCTTTCTATTGTTTTTCTGTTCTCTTTCATTTATTTCTGCTCTAATCTTTATAATTTGTTTTCTTCTGGTGAATGTGGGCTTCTTTTTCTGCTCTCTTTCTGTTTGTTCAAGTTGTAGGGTTAATGTTTTGATTTTGGCCCTTCTTTTCCAACATGTGCATTTATTGCCATAAATTGACCTCTGAACACTGCTTTTGCTGGCTCCCAAAGGTTTTGGTATGTTGTGTTTTCATTCTTGATTCTAGAAATTTTATTTCATCTTTAACTTCTTCTATTACCTAGTGGTTTTTAAGCAAGATGTTATTCAGTTTCCATGTATTTGATTTTTTTTCCTTGCTGTTCCTGTTATTAATTTCTATTTTTAAAGCATTGTGATCAGAGAAAATGCGTTGTATTATTTTGATGTTTTGAATTTTACTGAGGCTTGCTTTATGGCCTCACGTGGTCTATTGTGGAGAATGATCCATACACATTGGAAAAGAATGTATACTTTGCTGCTTTTGACTGGAGTGTTCTTTATATGTCTACGAGGTCGAGCTGGTTGATTGTGGCATTTAGGTCTTCTGTATCTTTGTTGAGTTTCTTTCTAGTTGTTCTGTCCTTCACCGAAAGTGGTGTCTTGAAGTCTCTTTACTATTAATGTTTACTACTTTACTATTACTTTTCAAAGCTGTTAGAGTTTATTTTATGTATTTTGGAGCCCTGTCATTGGGTGTGTATATATTTATTATGGTTATGTTCTCTTGGTGTACTGACCCTTTAATCATTCTGTAATGTCCTTCCTTGCCTTTTATGGTAGATTTTACCTTAATTCTATTTTATGAGAGCTTAATATTGCCACTCCTGTTCTTTTTTGGTTATTGTTTGCTTGATATATTTTTTTCCCCATCCTTTTAGTTTTAGTTTATGTCTTTGTGACTTAGGTGTCTCTTATAGACAGCATATCGACGGGTTATGTTTTTTAATCCATTCTGCCACTCTCTCTCTTTACTGGTACATTTAACTCACATTCAGCGTGATTATCGACAGGTATGTTTACTGCTGTAATTCTGCTGTGCTTTTTTTGTGGTGTTGATGGTTTCTTTATTCCATTCAGTTTTCTGTGATGAGTTTTTCATGTGGGTTTTCATTTCTTTTGTTGTTGTTGATTTTGAGTTTACTGAATCTTTGTGTTTTTCTTCTTTTTTATTTTGACGAATAGGTTTGTTAACTTTCTTTGTGGTTACCTTGAAATTTCCCTTTATCTTCCTAAGTTTACAGCAGTCTTATTTCTTCAGATTGCCTTGATTTCCTCTCCATATAAAGTTCTATAATTACACCATTTAGTCCCCCTTTTTGTTTTGATGTTGTCATCATTTACAGATTGACATCTTTGGTTCCCTGTTTTCAGACTTTTAGCTTTTATTTTTGAGAATTTTTTTATTTGGGTTGGTATCCGGCTGACACTGTCCTGTGTCCTTATCTCAGGTTGTTGTCTGATGTTGTTGGTTCTCTGTCCAAAGGACTCCCTTTAATATTTCCTGTAAGGTTGGTCTGGTTTTTACAAATTTCCGTTGATCTGAACATGTCCTAATTTTGCCATAATATTTGAGAGACAGTTTTGCTGGATATATAATTCTTGGTTGGCAATTTTTTTCTTTCAAAGTCCTGGGCAGGCAGGGCTGCACAGAGGTGGCTGGAGCAGACACAAGCCTCCAGTTGTGGGGCGGGGGGCAGTGCAGGGGCAAGGGAGGGGGGATGCCATCGGTTCATGGGTGCCCGCTAGGAGGGAGTGCCCCTGTCCCCTAGAGTGCAAAATGCGGGAAGGTGTGCTGCTGGTCCTCGGGCCCCTGGTGCAGGTGTCTGGAGGGAGTAGGAGGCGTCACTGGTCTGCGAGCCCCCACTGCAGGTGGCTGGGTGTAGGAGTGGTCACCTCTGGTCCTCAGGCCCCTGCACAGTTGGCTGGGTAAGAGAGGATGCTGCTGGTCCCCAGGTTCCTGGCACTGGTGGCCAAGCGAAGTGGGTGCTGCCATTCCACAGGCCCCACTGGTGCTGGTGGTCGGGCAGAGGTGTGGGCACCACCAGTCCACGGGTCCCCAGCCCAAGTGGCTGAGCAAAGGGGCAGGCACTGCCAGTCTATGGGTCCCCAGCTCAGGGGATGGGGCAGTGGTGGGTGCCACTGGACCATGATTGCGTGTGTGGGGGTACTGGGTGAGGGAGGTGGGGGGAGCCCCGTGGGCCTCCAACACAAGGGGTAGCAGGGTGCAGTGGGTGAGGTGAGTGCACTTAACTTTCACAGGGCAGGGAGCAATCCTGCCTGGCTCTGGATGTGGATGCATCACTTGGCTGCACCAGGTGATGGGGGCTACAGCTGGGAATGCTGCTTGCTTTGTCTCAATATGGCTGTGCTGTGCAGGTTCGGCTGGCAGGTTGCTGGCAATCCGTAATTCTCCGTGTCTACCGTTTTTGTACAGTCTCTCCTTTCATTTGGCACTTCAGCCTTGCCTTTGATGCTCAGGGTTCCAAAGTTGTCACCTATATCCAATTCACTTTTTTTCTCGGGTCTTTGCTGTAAGAGGGAAATTATATGGTGTCTGACTATGCTGGCATCTTGGATTGCCTCCCTGACTGATGGATTTTGGGTTTGCCAGCCCCGCCCAATCCATAAGCCAGCAAGAGTCTCCAGCCTGTTGCCTGATCTATGGATTCTGGACTTGCCAGTCCTCACAATCACATATATATATACATGTATCTGTTGTTGTTAGGTGCTATTGAGTCAATTTTGACATATGGTGACCCCATGTGACAAGGTAGAACTGACCACCCATAGGGTTTTCTAAGATGCAGTCTTTACAGGAGCAGTTTGCCAGATCTTTCCCCTATGGAGCTGCTAGGTGGGTTCGAACCACCAACCTTTTGGTTTTCAGCCAAGTGCTTAAGTGTTGTGCCACTAGGGCTCCATAAATGTGTGTGTGTGTGTGTGTGTGTGTGTGTATCACTGGTTCTGTTTCTCTAGAGAACCCTGACTGAGACACCTAGCAAGAGGAAAAGCTCTAAGTCAGATGTCCTGGGTTCAAACTCAGCTCTATCACTTAGCTGTGAGACTTCAGTCAAGTCATCTAACCCAGTGGTTTTCAACAAGTGGTGATAAAATGTCTGGAGACATTTCATATTGTCACAACTGGGGAAGGGGAGTGGATAGTGGGGATGCTGCTAACCATTCTACAACGCATAGGACAGCCCCACAACAAAGAATTAACTGGTTCAAAATGCTGATTGCCAAGATTGAGAATCTTTGATGTAATCTCTCTGTTCCTCATCTTTTCATTGTGCCAAATTCCTTAACAGACATTCCCTTTTCCATATCCCTTGCTGCCTCCATGGTAGACACTGTAAAAGATAAATACTCATTTTTCCCACCTCCCTTGCCTTGCATCTAGGGATAGCCATGAGGCAGAGTTCTACTCAGTAAGATGTAAGTGGAAATTTATTAGGGGCTTGAGGAAAGTTTTTGGGTTTTTTTTCCTGATAAAAGAAAAGGAGATGACTGGTGTCACCTTCTTCTCTTCTTCTCTTGAACATGGATGCAATATTTAGAGTTGCAGCAGCAGCTGACATCATTAAGGAAAAGCCAAGAAATTCAAAGAGAAGATGGCCTAAATATTGTTGAAACCCTGAACCAACACCAGTAGCACTCTTATTCTAGACTTCTTGTTGTGTTTGAACAAATAAACCTCTATTTGTAAGCATTCCTGATGTACACCAATTTAATATTAGGTTAATAATGGGGTTTTTAAATATAAAATACGTAAAGTACTTAGAATAGTACTTGGCACCTAGGAAGGGCTCAGCCAGTATAAGCGAAAATCACTGCTGCTACCACCAAATACCATTCCAACACACCCACCCTGACAATTGTCTTTTGGTCTAAGGGGTAATGAAGTAGTATATGGGTGAATTGGCATAAAACTATCATCAGAACCTACCATACAACTCAAAGCAAACGATTCTCTTATGGTCTGTCACTATCTGCAGGTATGACGGACAAGCCCGCTCTCACTTATTTCTCCAACCAGGAATCCACCCATCCAACCACAATTTATTAAGCTTCCCCGAAGCAAGAAAAGGAGTCCTGGTGGTGCAGTGGTTAAAGTGCTCAGCTGCTAACAGAAAGGTCAGCGGTTTGAACCCACCAGTCACTCTGTGGGAGAAAGATGTGGCAGTCTGCTTCTGGAAAGACTTACGGCCTTGGAAATCCTATGGGGCACTTCTACTCTGTCCTACAGGGTTGCTGTGAGTCAGAATTGACTCGATGGCAGTGGTTTTGGATGCAAGAATATGCTTAAAACCTAAGCTGAAGTGACACATGATTAAACCATTGAAAATGACAAAGAAAAGGTGGCTTAGTCAACATTTCTGGGGATGATGAAACAGTTCTACAATCAATTATGAGCTTCAAAAATTTCTCTAGGACTGGACTGTGTTATCTCTACAAAGTTATCAATGAATCAGGCCCCTGCCTTATCAACAACTCCTCCTGCTGGGTACTTTGTAAATATTATTCACTTTCATCCTTTGTACCTAGTGTTTCATTCACAAGGGTACAAAACCAAAGTCCAAATAGGGATTGTTGTGGCTGGTACCAGGAAGAATGCCACTTTTTTTTTTTTTAATTTTTTATATTGTACTTTAGATGAAAGTTTACAGAACAAATAGTTTCTCATTAAACAGTGGAAGAATGCCACTTTTTAATGAGAAAAACAAACTGCTACCTCTGAGGAACAGAAGTAGGCAGAGAGTAGAAGTACAATGTCTGTTCTTAGTAGAGGAGCAAAGTAGGGCAACTTTTTAGCTGGTGGGAGGTGTATCTTTGGGAAAGGATCTGCTGTGGGGGAAGGTGCATATATTGAAGACCATTTTCAACAGGAAGTGGGAAAGATGGGGGGCTAAGGAGGGTAATAACCCTCTGATGATAGTGGTATTAACAAATCTTCCTTGGATAGTGAACACCTTTTCCACAAGTATGAATGGTCAATCATTTAAGATCCAACAACTGGAATAATGTTTGGAAGTCAGGTATTCACTGACCAACTGCTGGGTACAATTTGCTTTATCACATAAAATAATTATCAGCTTACCCTATGTATCTTACAATTTTCTGAGAGAGAGAAAATTCACGACATTAACAGTCTCAGAGAAAAAAATGAAGCAACAGTGGGAAAATCCAAATGCCACAGGAGTTCTGAGATGTTATGTGAACTCCATGCTTGGAGAACATTCATGAGGGAGCTAGAAACTGAGCTGCACTGAGCAGTGAGTAGAATGAGTACAGATGTAACAGAAGACCATAAGAGGGAAAAGCCCCATCAGCAGAGGAATGGCATAGCACCAGAAAGGAGGTAGAGGCCAGGTAGGCAACAAAAAGGTTGGCCTCACTAGACACCAAGGGAAAAAATCTTCAATAGTTAGAGCGGTACCAAAAAAGAGACAGGTACCAAGTAGCTCATTATTTCCAGACTCGTCACAAGAGAATAAATATGGCTTCATTTCTAGGTGCCGTCTTTTAATTCTGTTATGCTACCCCTACCCCTACCCATTATTTTCATATCTTTTTGCCTTTAAAACCACACACTCTAGTCAAGGTAAATATTATACTTAGGTTTTTAAAATACATTAACTAGTTCCTGGCAAATTTTCTTGGGTCTCTTCTAATAACCACTGCTTGTCCTCCCAGTCACCTCCTTACATGATTTTAATTTAAATTCATTCACTTACCTGGTATTTCATGATGATCAAACCTGTCTTGGGCAGTCAACCTGATACTGTTACTTTACCTGCTATTTTATATTCTAGAATGAAAAGCGCTAATGATAGAGACCTTGTCTTTTGTGTTTTATGTTTTGTCAAGTGCTGGGTACATTTCTGGCACTTTGTATTAACAAGCATAACAAAGAACACCCAGGCTGAAGGATATCACATCTACTATCCTCCAGAACAACAAAAGCAGCCAGCACAGTGGTCTCTGACCTCTAGAGTGGTGATAGATTGCACTGGGAAATGAAGTCCTTATCACAATCCACAGTATAAAAAGAAACAGTGCCTCGAGTGTATCTCTACACACACTAGAGAAGCCTGAACAGAAATAACCTAGATCCAGAAGACACTTGCTTTGCGTAATGAGGGTTTTATTCCTACAATCGCTCTCTGATAGGTGCACATTGACAAGTGTGGAAACTTAGAGTCACTTAAAATTACTAAGGTGGTAAACCTAAGATGGGTAGAGATAGTTTCAGCAGATAGTCTTTCAATTAGAAAAAAAGAAACTATTGACCCCTGGTACTCATTTAACATAATGTTTTAATCAAGAATAGGAAGGTAATAAAGATTAAGAACTTGCTTTGAAGTTTAACTCTGAAGACTATTTTTGCTGAATGAAAAAGCTTGTCTAATGAAAGATTTTATTACTTCTTAATGTTATAAAGTATTTGCAAGTTGTTATTTGGACAAGAGAAATGCAAAATTTGTTAACCAATCTAACAGGGATTTTTCTTTTTATAGACTAAATAAAATTTTAATAATATTGGCTACTTTTGTTTTCTCCATTTGTTGAAAATGGTGTATATTCACATCCCTATATCTAGGGGGAACACAGTACCCACGAAAATGGGGAACTTTAGCGATTGCAATAATTAATAGCCACATTGGCTAGAAATTAGATTGTCTCATATTATACAAAATCATTTTAATCCATTTCAGCAATTTAAAAATTGAATTCATTCAGTAAACTGGCTACCAAATGAATGCACTAGTTAAAGAATATTTCAGAACTTGCTTTGGTTGCACGAAAAATCAAAATGATGGTCTGCCTTCCTCAGATAATTTATTTCTCTCTAAAGTAAAATGAGCTTATTCTTCGAGAACCTGGACCACCACCAAAAGAGTTAATATTTCCAAGTCCCTCGGGAAGGTTATGTTACATAAAAACAAAATGCCACAGTCCATTAAAACATCAGCATTCCATTTTATGGTATATATTTAAATCTACACAAATCCATGATTTAAAAGGAGCCCATGTAATTTAATTAGCATTAATCGATGTTGACTTAATAGAAGGCAGAAGAAAGTTCCTTTTCTGTGGACTTTAAGGAAAACCAAAAAATAAAACCCAAGTTACAATGGATAGATTCATAGTAACTTACATCTCAAAAATTTAATCTAAAGACTTAATCAACATTGTCTAGATAGTTAAAATAAATACAAAATATTTTGTTGTATTAGTAATGATACAGGTAACAAAACAAAATGTCCCTTTCTCCTTTTAAAAAATTAAAATGGTGAAATCATTTTGGATATAAAATATATTTGGGAGTACTAAGGAAATCTAGCTTATTCTAGTAAGGAAATCTCAAAGGTTGTGTAAAGTTTTCCAACACAAACTCAAGGGCAAATTCTAATGTGGATGGCATAAAGACCTCATACATTTCCTTGCTTCAATGGTGATTCATTTAACAAACATTTACTGAGCACCCACTATACGTGAGACATCATGGTAAGCACAGAAGTGTACATTAAGACCAGGGCTTCAAACCCCTGCTGAGAATCTGCATTTCCACCCCAGATATACTGAATTGGAATCTACATTTTAACAAGATCCCCAGGTGACTCTTATGTATAATAAATCTGAGAGCCACTGCATCACCTGGGAACTTGTTAGAAATGCAAATTTTCAGCAGGGGTTCAAACTGGAAGGAACCGGTTCAAAGCCCCGGTTAAGACCCATCCACAAAAACCCAAGTGTCCTCAACAGATGAATGAATAAACAAAATGTGGCATATACACATAGGGGTGAATTAACCATTATGCATGGTATGCACTGACTTAACAGTAAGCAAGATACACACGAGCTTAATTGTGTTTACTTACTAACCTGCAGTGAACAATTTCACCTGGGTTTCACCACATCAAACCCAGGTGAATTTGTTCACTGCAGGTTAGTAAGTAAACACAATTAAGCCTGTGTGTACCTTGCTTATTGGGTAATCCGGCCCTCTCATACAATGAAATATTACTCAGCCATTAAGATAAGTGAAATTCTGCTAAATGCTACGACATGGATGAATCCTGAAAACATTACGCTGAGTGAAATAAGTCAGATACAAAAGGACAAATATTGTATAATCCCACTTATATGAAACATCTATAATAGGCAAAGTTATACAGACCAAAGTTTATTAACCATTACTAGGGGTGGATGGGAGGGGAAAATGGGAGGTTATTGCTTACGGAGCACTGAACTTCTATTAAGGGTGATGAAAACTTCGGAACAAATAGTTTATAATGGTTGTACAATGTGGTGAGTGTAATTTATGTCACTGAATTTTACACGTAAAAATGACTGAAATGGCAGATGTTTTGTTATATATATTTCATCATGATAAAAATTAAAAAAAAAAAAGATCCATTCACAGACAAGTAAACAATTACAATACTGTGGGTCAAGCACCTTGGAAGAGGAAAGCACAGAATAGTAAATGAACATGGAAGAAAATCCAATGCTTAGGGGAAAAACAGAAGGTGTCCCAGAAGAGGTGATACCTGAACAATATCTTGTTAATAGGATTTAGCCAGGTGATGAAGCGAAGGTCAGGGCATTCTAGTCAAAGAGAATAGAATGTAGACAAAAGATATGGTATGTTAAATAGTGCGGGGCACTGCTCACTAAGGCAAAAGCAAAGTAAATGGGCAGGAATATCAAGAAGCAAGTCTGGGGAGGCAAGTGAGGAGGCCCCATTTACCTTAAGTGTTTCAGTTCTCCAGAAGAAAACAGAGAGCCCGTGCATTTTTTAAAAAAGTTCCTTCTGATTGTATTGTGGAGGATAGATGGGAAAGAGGCAAAACAGGATGCAGGGAGATCATTTAGGAGAAATTATAAAGGCCTGGACTGAGGCAGTGGCAGCGGGTATGGAGAAGAGAGTACACACTTCAAAGATGAATCTTTAAGATCCAAACAAGGTTCTCATAAGTACGGGGGTGAGTAGAAAGGAAGAATGGATAGACTACTCGATGTTTTGCTTCGGAAATCCAGGGCTTCAAACGATATGGTCAGGACCTTGAAACATGGAGAAGATGGCAGCCAGCAGTAACCCTAACAAAACATTTATGTATCAGTTGATAGAGGGATGCTGATTGGACCAGGCCAGGTTATGTGTCTATTCCCATGGGCTACAGGCATGGCCACAAGTAATTATGATAGTTCCCACCCACAGACCACATGGAATGTGGAAGGAGTTCCCCAAAGAAAAGGGGAACAGAAGAAGGGGGAGAGAAAGATTGTGGAGCAAATAAAAATAATAAGTACCATGGCCTGTAATAGAAACTGAGAGGAAGAATCAAGAGAAGATTCTTAATAACAAATTATGCATATAGATCTAGAACTTAGGAAACTGACTTCTGATCTGGAGAGAGATCTGGATGTCAACAGTGGTAGATAAGGCATGGATACGATCGAGCAATGAGAATACAGAAAGGGAAGAGATGTGAGCCAAAGATGGAATTCTGGGAACACCAACATTTTAGGGGTGGAGTGAGGAAAAGAAGTCCCCAGTAGTCTAAGATGGAATGGTCACAGAGATGGAAGGAAAACCAGAGAAGTAGGGCTACAGAAATCAAGGATGAAGACAATTTTGAGAGACTGGGATTCAACAACAGTGATAACTGCCTCAAAGCAGTAGAGATAAGGGTTTTGGCAGGTGGGAGGGTTCTAGTTATGAACCAGTTCTATGGAGTGGTAGAATGGGAAATCGGACTGCAGAAGGAGGAGGAACGAACAGAAAGTAAGGAAGTGAAGACAGAAATATAGATCACTCTCTCAAGAGGCTTGACTCTATAAGGAGAAGAGTTTATAGCTACCGTTGGATAGGAAAGATCTAAACATGTTTATATGGCAAAGAAATGGAACTGGTAGAGTAGGAAATACAAGATAGAGGTATAGGCGAGTACTAAATGAAAGGCGCAGTATTACTCCTAGAAAAATGAGTATTTTTCTAAAACAAGGTCATTAAAAATACGTAAATGTGCCTGGAGGAAAGCATATGAACAAGGAACACATTTTTCAAGGACAAGTCAGACAGGATTAATAAATTCTGGGACAGGAATACACACAAACATAACCAAGAACACATAGGGAAACTTGGCAGCTAGAAAAAAAAACCTCAAATGAGTTAATCCACTGCCCCAAAATATACTATTTTTATTGTCTAGAATCAGTTCTTACTCATCATGAAGGCATACATAGTCATTATGGGCAGAGGACAACACAACCCAAAAAACATGGAGTATTCTTAAATGGAGGATTCCCAAAATGGTCAAAAGACACAATACGTAGAGGCTTAGTAAACTAAGCATTATTTTCAGCTGTGAAAACATAGTAGGATAATTTGGGGACTCTTACTGGAGGTCAGAGAAACTACAAAAGTTCTGAAATTCTACTCCTTTTCTTTTGGAAAACCCCATTTACAGATCATTTAATGATTTCTTCCATTGATTCCCTCACCCATTTGACAAATTCTGATTGAGAACAAATTTGGTGAAACACCAATGAGAGAGCATAGACTCTTAAAGGAAAAGGGGTGATGGTTGTAGTTTTGAAAAGTATATTCAATTTACCTATTGTCTTTGTAATAGAAAATACAAAGACTAAAACATCTCAAAAATTTTCTTGGCTGGTCAAATATATAGAAGATACAGGGAAAAAACACTGTGGGGCTCATTGGTTGAAAAAGGTAGAGAGACACTGGCCTAAGGGCTTAAGTATTTCTCCTTAGAAAAGATTCAAGAAGATGTAATTTGAAGATTCCTTTTCTCCTCCATTAAGTTCTATTTCTAATTTCAGGCTATGGAGCAGGCAAAACAAGGAAGAAGTGTATATTTAACTATGGAGGCATACACACGCATATTTTTTTAATTCCAGAGATTATTGGTCCTTTACAATTTTTACAAGTTATCATTCCCTTCTCTTAATCGTTAATCATCTTCATTTCTTTTACTGCTGCCTGTATCTTCAGGGTCAAGAAATTCAAATACCTACCTGAGGAAGAAAATTCTAGATTTTCCTTACCAAAAAAAAAAAAAAAAAATGGGAGCTAATTTTCCTGAAAGGGGACGAGGAGGGCTTGGTATTCCTGTTTTAAGCTTCTTTAATTGATGGCTACAGCTGGTATTGTGTGAGATAGACAACTACATACAGTCTATTCCAGGCTCAAAAATATATATCCATAAACACAGATTCTTGTGAAGATCTAAAACAAGGATGAAGGAGGAGACCGTAGGGAGAGGACGAATATTTCTTTATTGCAGACCAACTGCCTGTTTGCTTTTTCGGCATTCATTTCTTTCTTTTTGGTCCCAAGAAAGCCTATTAAAATGACTAAGCTAACAACCAGCGTCACACACAGCATGTCAGGGTACAGTGTACCCTGTAGGTGTAAGAACTCTGCTTTGTTCTGCCCTTGTTCTTACACAAAAGCTACCTTGTTAGCCTCCCAAATGTTCCTAGTCATTATGCAGAAAAACATTAATTTTAAAACAAAATAAATTATGTACCTTTTGAAAAATAAAATTAAAATAAAAACCATACACATAAATACACATACAATGAACCTGGCATTACCTTGTTCCTTTTATACACCTCGGAGTTATAGTCAACACCTGTGGCCACACAAGGGGCAGACTTGGCAGCTGCAGAGTCCAGATGTCAGACACTGGATTGAGGTCCTGGCAGCAGTCCTAAGTTGCAGGCCTTCTCCTTAACTGACCTCTGAAATGGCCTATTGTCTGACTCCCTTTCTGGTTGGGAAGTAACTAAGAAGCTGTCTGTGGGGGCTGGCTGGTTAGCCTACCGATGGGTTGTTCTGGATGCAATTATCCTTTGCCTTACCTTTAATTGTAAGGAATTTATTTCCTTTGTAGGGGTGAAAATTGGGACAAAAAACTATATTCAGGTTTCTTTCAAGGACAAAATAAGATGTTTTCTCCTTTGATTTTTTTCCCCCCAAGTGAAATCGGATGAGATCAACCTTATATTTTAGCATAGTCATTTTGGCTAATCGGGAGTAAAATGAAGAGTTCCTTGGGCTCCCCTCCCCTCAGAAAAAAAGACTATAAATTTCCTTCTACTGCTTCTTAAAACTAATTCTTAATGTTTGAAAATCAAACATTTCTTTCTTTAGAAACTTAAGGAGCTACAAGTTTGTTTTGCCATTATTAAAAAATGTCTCATCTATTGCAGAGAAGAGCTCTTTGTATCATGAGTTTTTTTGGTTCATTAAGGAGGAAAAGGACACTCTAACCTCATTTCCACATCACTTGATGAAGAATGAAATTATGTGTAAGATGCGAACATTTGGGGAATTAGGTATGAAAAGCCCAACTATCTAAGAGGCTCTATGTACAATCCACACTTGCAGCCCTACAGTGAAGATCCATTGTGCATACAGTTAAAGTCACTGCAAGTTAAGGAGAAACATGTCTGAAGTAACTGTAGCGCGTCAAAGTGTTCACTTGCAACATGTAAAATATTACAAATTTTCTTTATTAATTTTTATAAAAATGTCTATTGGCCACCACAGATTTAGACACCAGAAAGAGATGATTAAATATCCGTGAGTCCATACTGATATAAATAAAATACTGAATAAATAAATTGTACAGAACAATTCCAAATAATCCACGTGGCCACTCTTTCTTCAAGGAGGTGGAGTTTAATTCCTAACCCCTTGAATGTGGGCTATGATGAGTGACTTGATTCCAAAGAGTAGACTATGGAAAGGGGTAGGAGGGTAGCTTTACAGCGGTGAAACCTGGCAAAACCTACCATGGCCAGTTGATCAAAGTGAACATCATCAGTGATATCATGTTGAAGGCATGTACCTTTGGTGTGATTTAATCAGAAGGGCGCTTTACTTTGTGGTTTTCTTCCAATAACCCAGAACCCCAGTCTAACCATGTGAAAACATTAGATTAAACCCCAGCTGAGGGACATGCTACAAAATATCTGACCAAAACAAACAAAAAAACCAAACTCACTCTTGTCTAGTCGATTCTGACTCCTAGCAACCCTACAGGACAGAGTACAACTGCCCCAGAGAGTTTCCAAGGCTGTAATCTTTACGGAAGCAGACTGCCACCCGTATGCCACAAAACTGTCAAGGTCATCAAAAATAAGAAGTCTGAGAAACTGTCAGAGCCAAGAGAAGCCCAAGGAGACATGACAATTAGATAATAATAATAATGTAGTACGCTGGATGGGATCCTGGAACAGAAAAAAGGACATCAGGGAAAAACTAGTGAAATCCATATAAAGTGTGGAGTTTAATTAATAGTAATGTACCAGTGCTGATTCCTTAGTTATGACAAATTACCACAGTAATACAAGAAACCAAGGAGCCCTGGTGGCACACTGATTAAAGTGCTTGGCTGTTAACCAAAAGGTTAGTGGAGAAAGATGTGACAATCTGCTTCCACAAGGATTATAGCTTTGGAAACCTCATGAGGCAGTTCTAATCTGTCCTATAGGGTCGCTATGAGTCAAAATAGACTTGATTGCAACAGAATATAAGAAACTGGGTAAGGGGTATATGTGAATTCTCTGCATTATCTTTCAACTTTTTGGTAAATCTACAACTTTTGTAAAATTGAAAGTTTATTTAACTTAAAAAATGGTTAACATATTGCTATACTGAATATAACAGAGTTCCTATGCATCAATTGATGTATCTCTTTCTTCCTCTCTCTCTCACATCCAACTATATACCAAATTTTATGGCATAAAGAGTAGTTCTTCTGACATGTAAGAATACTTCATCTTTCAAGCCAATAAAGTATGAATGGAGACAGTGCTACTCTGAGAGTTCTAGATTTCCCAGTAATATTTAGGTCATACCCCCAGTCATATGGTATGGACGCTCACGAGATAATGTCCATAAACCCTAATATTTCTCAAAAGCTTTAAAAGATATAACACCTTTAAACCACCTGTCCAATACACTTATATTTCATGTGAATGTAATTAATGACCCGATTTATATGACAATGTATTAATCTCTAAAAGTAACATATTCTTTGCTAGATTACTGAGGGCAATGTTCGTTTATTAATCAATTGTTATCATGGGAGGTAAGATCTGACATACCACTGTGTTAGAACGTGGATGAGATTGTTTCCTTGCTACTCCACATCAGTACTTTAGAAATAACAGTGAAACCTGTGAGAGCCGGAACTCGGTAAGGCTGTCTTGTTTTTCTGAGTCTCTTGCAAGTTTCCTGCCTTTCAAAGGGTGCAGTCTTGCCACTTTTCTATCGCTATTAGTGGAAAATATTTGAATTTTCCTTCTCTGACAAGTTTCTACCTTGCACAGGTTCTGGCTTTCCCGTTTTACTGTATAAGAAATGAGGTCTCTGGGAATTTTAGAAGAGATTTCATTCATATCATTTTCAATTTATCATTTTACTTTGAAAAGGGAAAAAAAGTGTAGATGTCAATAAATGTTTATTTAAACTATTGTGAGTTTCTAGAACTGTTAATAACTGTGCTATTGTTAACATTTTAATGGTACATCTTTAAAAATCCAGTTAATCAAAATTTACTTAACTAATACAATTGATCAGAATTGCCTCTGTAATTCTATTTTTAGCAAAGGATGAAAATGCTTAAAGTTGAAAATAAAAAATACATGCAACTTCCTGGATATATTTTAGGGTTAAAAGGAGATTCAGTAAAATCACTTGCATATTCTGTATCTACATTACTTTATAATGGTAATTCATATTAAGGAAAAGGACCATGATCCTCGGTAATAAGAGAAAAAGTGATCCCTATGGGATGCTTAACTAAGGCAGAAGAGTCAGCTAACATATTTTAGGAATGTTTTCCATAGTGAGCTACAATGATATGGAAAATATACTCGGGGGATCTACAATAAATGCAGGTAGCTATTTTTATAATACCTTTTAAGCAGTTCAGCTAATACATATTTTGTGTTTCATTAGACTATTGTGCATGTGTAGTTAGTAATGAGAATTATAACAGCTCCCTTTCCTGAACACCTATGGTGTGTCAGGCTCTATGCAGCCAGGCATTTGACATATGCCTCCTATAACCTGAGCACAGCTCTGCAAAGTGCATACAATTACTATTTAACAAGCCAGGAAACTGAGAACATGGGAAGTTAGGGGGCGCAAAGACCCGCAGCTGGTGAGTGGGGGAGCCATTACAAACTCTGTCTGGCTGCCTCCAATGCCTTAACTCTTTCTCACCATATCATGTAGCTTTGTTACAATTCATATTAGTATCATTAATACTACTGAAATAGAAGTTTATTTATCACTAAATAGGTGACTTAAGTCATTTAACCTTTCTAGGCCTCAACTTTCTCTTAGGTAAAATGAAGGAGTTGGCTGGTTGATTTCTAATGTCTCTTTAAGTTTTAAAATAGGAAGACTGATTAATACACAGGAAAAGAAAATTTAAATGGCCATTTTCATAATATTTTTGTTGCAATTAGGTTTGATAACATTGGCCCTTACTAAGTTTTGTGATGATGGGGCTCAATCTAGTATGTTCAGTTGATTTCCCTCAAATCTCTCCAGTCCCACTACTGATCAGGACTAATGATCCTACCATTTTCAATTGTTACTCTTTAAAAATGTAAAGAAATTTTATACTTTTTCCCCCTGTGCTGTAAAAAGTATATATTTAACTCTTTGTTGCCCAAAGAATCAATAACTTGCATTGAGATATGAATAATGCAAAAAAACTCACACTTTTAATCTAAAAATAATCAAAATATTTATTTTAATTTGTATTTATTTAAATATAACAATTTTTTTAGACAAATGGAAGTACTTATAAGCATATTTATAACACGGTATACATAAATATAAATGAAATGTATATTTTAGACAAAATTTAACACATATATTAGACAAGATGACAAATGCTTACATTTAACTTTAAGGGCACATTAACATACACATTTGAAAAGGATGTGCTTTTGCAAAAACTTCTTTAAAATGTTCACATTTGCATCAATAGTAAGTCATACGTTCTAGACTGATGTTTTATGAAAACTGTAAGAAGCTAGTCATTAAGCTCATCTGGTAATATTATTTGTAAACGAAGCATATTTTTGTCAATAGAAATGTTCCTTTTATTTTTAAATAATATAGCATTTTTGTCAAGCATTTTTACCAAGATCACACCACATTTATTCTTAAACAAACATGCATAACGTATTAAAACCTGAATTCACATGCCTTTATGTACAGTGTTTAGTTTTGCTATGGCACTCTATGTTTGAGAAAAACATACTTTAAATTTGGCACAGGATTAATAAATCATATTGTCGTTAATCAAGCCAAATGCAATTTAAATTTTCCATGGCATAGAAAATTCTCTATCATAATTTACCTCTTCCGTTTGTAGTTTACTGACCAATGGCAGTTCTCTTCTGTTCTAGTTGGAATAAATAATGGCTATCCAAGCACTAAAAAGTCACATCTAGGTGTTTTGCCTACACTCTAATTGGAAATGAGTCAACTGTTGTTCTTCTAACAGTAAAACATTTCCATCTGTATTGTGGCCGACAAATTTCTAAATAAGGGTGTTATCAGCAATAATATGTATCATCATGAGATGTTTTTCTTCAGGGGGCAGAGAGGTTGAAGAGGAAATGTGGATCTCGTCATAAACTGGGAACATATGTGGCATGGAGAGCAAATGCCAACTGAGACAGAGGCAGGGAAAGTTCTTTGGAAAGCTGGTGAGAAGCACACTCTGAAGTAGCAAAAAAGCAGAGAACAAAGGCAGGAACAGAGGACTCCGTTCAAGGTGAAAAGGATGGCCACGGGCTTAAGAAAACTGAAATTTCTCACTCAAATGAAACAGCATCCAGAGTAGTTACAGCATTCTTACATTAGCAAACTACCACTGCTTTTTAGGAAAAGCACTGAATTTCCACATGGATCTGTCTAAATCAGGACTGAAGAAATTAAGCTAACCAGCAGCTTTCTTTCTAAATTCATTCATAAACACAGTGGGAGAAGGAAGAGAGTAACATTAATTCAAGCCTCCTCCAAACCAGAAAGAGAATTCACACTCCCTCTAAGTGTGGACTTCAGAGTTGTGGTAACTAAGAAAAACACCACAGTTCTTTTTCACAGTTCTTCCAAGATAAATTTGAGGTGTTATATTTTGAAAGACTGGTCAAGGAATCTACTTCTTTCATAAAAGCCTGATAGCCTAGTTTTTATATTTATTACTTGTGGGAAAAGAAGTATAATTTAATTTTTACACAAATGCACTTTATTCTAAAAAAAACACAATGATGAACATAATGTTATTTTCTTTGCTTTGTGATCCTTGCGTTTCTGAGGGGCTTTTAAACAGTGAAATGGGAAAGAACATCAACAGGTTAAATACAATAGGCAAGCACTTTTTTAAAGTTGTTAAGCTGCAAATAGACACAAAGATTATGAATCACAGAGTACTGAATTTTCAAGACTAAAATCATACCAAAACCGTGATAAGTTTTCGCTGACATCATAGGAGAGTAAGTGGTCCGGAAGGTCACTGATGGGGCCCTGCACCGCCAGCACATGCGGGGCCAAGGTGAAGGGGACGTCGCTCAGGAGCTCGGCCATGAACGAGCTGTTTTCCAGAGTCTGGCCTGCCTTATTTCCTGTCTCAGAGTCTGCTACAGTCACACTGGATGAGTTTTCTTTGCCGGTCTACAAATACATATACATTTAAACATTTAGACCTTATGAACTTTGAGGTGTACTAATGGTAAGAAGTGTGGCATTAATACATCAGAACGATTGAGAAATGTGGAATATATAAATATTCCCAGATTAAAATTCAGCTATTGACCTTACTTGAGAAATACAGCCATCCAAATCTCTGCTAGGTTTTAAAGTGAATCCTAAACCCTACTCTTACTCAGACTGACCACCCACAGCCCCCTCAAAATTAAACTGGCATTCTTGATATTTCCCTAGCCCAGATACTGCCTACCAAGTCCACCTCTGCTTTTCCAAACTAGATGTATGCTTTGAGGCTCTGCTGAATTCCCAGCTTCTCCATGAAATATCAACAGAGTCCAAGGTGATCTTGCCCAGTTCAGAACACTTATGAGACAAGTTGCCTAGGATATTATTTGGCGTTTCCTATAAGTGTCCTAGCTAGTTGTTTTACGTGTATCTGCCATATCTCCAATTAGACCCTGCTGTCCTTAAGGGCAAGGAATCTATCTGACATATCTTTGTGTTTCCCACTTTCCGTACCTTATTGCTTTACCCTAATAAAATCTTGAGACTTTAACTCTAATGTGCACCATGAGTATGGACAAATTGCCTGATATTCACAGGAACTAGCATGTTACATTGCATAAGTTACTCAAATAGAAAGAATTAATACATCTGGTGCAGTAGTTAAGTGTTCAGCTGCTAATCAAAAGGTCAAAAGTTTGAATCCACCAGCAGCTCCTTGGAAACCCCATGGGGCAGTTCTACTCTGTCCTATAGGATCACTATGAGTCAGAATCGACTTGACAGCCGTAGGTTTGGTTCAATTTCTTTAAAACTGGTATCTCTTGTATACCCTAGTTTGCCAAAAGACCTGCACTAGGATGCTCATAACCACTCTTATCACAAGCCCAACAGTGGAAAAATCCATTGATAGTACAATAAGTAATAAATTAGGGCATGTTTACAGCAATGAGAACAATCTGCCACTTCAAGCAGCTGAAACCTAACTCAAACCAGCTTAGGCAAAAAATGACTCCCCATCTCATGCAGAATAAAACTGCTAACTTCTTACAGAGGCCTGCACAGCCCTTCATGATCCGACCCCCTACCTCTCGGACCGTATCTGCCCTCACTCACTGCTCTCCAGTTCCACTGGCCTCCCGGCTGTTACTAGCGCACACTCCGCCTGCTTCTACCTTAGGCCCTTTGCAGTTTCCATTTCCGCTGCCCAGAAGGTTCTTCCCCTAAATATACACATGACTCCCTCCCTCACGCCTTTCCAGGTGTTCACTCAAATGTCACCTTCTCAGTGAGGCCTTCCCTGACCATGCTACTTAAAACTGCAGACTGCTCCCTCACCCCTGCCACTCCAGTTGCTTCTCTCTCCTGCTGTTTTTCCTCTTCATAGCCCTTGGTACTTTGTTATATACTATATAATTTATTTATTCTGATTATTGTCCCTCAAAAGCTTAAGCAGCTTTTGTCTCTCATGTTCACTGCTGTATCTCAAATGCCTATATTGGTACCTAAAACCAGTTGCCATTGAGTTGATTCTGACTCATGGTGACCCCATGTGTGTCAGAACAGAACTGTACTCCATAGGGTTTCAGTGGCTGATTTTTTTGGAAGTAGATTGCCAGGCCTTTCTTCTTAGTTCATCTTAGTCTGGAAGCTTCACTGAAGCCTGTTCAGCATCGTAGCAACATGCAAGCCTCTACTGAAGTGCAAGTGGTGGCTGCATATGAGGTGCATTGGCTGGGAATGGGACACAGATCTCCCACATGGAAGAGGAGAACTCTACCAATGAACTACCACTGTCCCCAGACTGGTGCCTAAAAACCAAAACTAAACCCGTTGCTGTCAAGTTGATTCCAACTCACAGTGACCCTATAGGACAGAGAAGAACTGCCCCATAGGGCTTCCAAGGAGCTGCTGGTGGAATCAAACTGCTGACCTTTTGGTTAGCAGCTGAGCTGTTAACCACTGTGCCACCAGGGCTCCAATGGTGCCTAGTGCTCAACAAATATTTGTTGAATTAATAAAAGCATACAAGACTGTTGCCTGCATGAAGCTTATATTCTAATGCTTATGAATGCTGATAAATTATTTGTTTCAAAGTCTAGAGGAGAATGATTTTCTGTGTGAGAAATATCAGTATTATAAAAATTTTTATCGAAGTATAAAATTTATACACAAAAAAAGTACGTTATGAGTGCACAGCTTGCTAAATTTCCACATTTCCACATGCAACACAAAAAAGAGAAATGACCACCTCCCCCAGTAGCCCTCCTGGTGTTCTCTCCCAGTCACAATCAACTCCCTGCCCCCCAAAAACAATCACCATCCTGATTTATAACAGCATAGACTGGTTTTACCTGTTTTTATATTTTAAATGAATGTAATACACAGTATTTGTTTCTAGTTTCTTTCAACATTCTACGTATGAGATTCATCCATGCTGCTGTACATCAGATTTAAAAAATCTTGAAAAACTGTTGCAGAGAAGATATATTTTGACTGATGTCTTAAAAGGATCACTCCGGTTGCTGTGTTGAGAGTAGGCATTGGGGGGTGAGTGGGCAGGGAAGGAAACAAACCGTAGCTGGGAGTGAAAGATGACTTGATGTGGATTTGGGTGGTGACAGTAGAAGTGAGAAGAAATGGCTGGATTTTGGACAGACTTTTAGGGTAAGGAGCCCTGGTGCTGCAGTGATTAAGAGCTCAGCTCCTAACCAAAAGGTCAGCAGTTTGAATCTACCAGCCAGTCCCTGGAAACCCTAGAGGGTAGTTCTACCCTGTCCTATAAGGTCACTATGAATTGGAATCGACTCCATAGCAAGAGGTTTTTTAGGGTAAACCAACAGGATTATCTGATGGAATGGGTATGGGGGTGAGAGAGTAAGAGCATACTTAAGGACAAAGCCAAAGTTTTTGTACTGAGCAATGAGAAAGGTGGAGTCACCATTTACAGGGATAGGACAGAGTGCCAAAGGGGCAGGCTTGGGCAGGAAGATCATGAGCTCAGTTTTAGACATCTGAGGTACCTAACAAACACCCTAGTGGTGCTGTTCAGTAGGCAGGGGGATATAATTTGAGTCTGGAACTGGGTAAGATCTGGTGGTAAAAGTCGGCTTGGTGTATGTTCAAGAGAGGAAGAGGGGAGAGGAAATGAAGGCAAATATGAGAACAGACAATTCTTCCTATGCATTGTGTTGTAAAGTGAAAAAAAGATATGGCCCAGTAGGTTAGACAGGGATGTGGGGTGGAGAGGTTTCTCTTGTTTTTTGCTTTTAAGTCAGGACAGATAATGGCAGTTTATAGGCTAATGAGAAAAATCCCCTAGTAGGGAAAACTCTATGGAGAATCTGTAAAGAAGGCACTGTTCTGTTCACAAGGCATCCCGAGTACCAACAACAGGCGCCCTCAAGAAATATTTGTTTAGTAAATGACCTCCAATTAATAAAACTACCAAACACTCCCATCAAGAGTGGTCCTATGACTTAATTGAAAGTAAAACACCAAAGTACTTTCTTAGGACTGCAACTAAAATAAAGGTAATCAGGCCCTGGTAGTGCAGTGGTTAACAAGTCATCAGCTAACCAAAAGTCAGCAGTTCAAATCCTCCATCCGCTCCCTGGAAACTCTGCGGGGCAGTTCTACTCTGTCCTATAGGGTCGCTATGAGTTGGAATCAACTCAATGGTGACAGGTTTGGTTTTTGGTATACCCTGTATGACAAAGATAATATAAAAGATCCATGTACATAGTAGACAGATATTGTCTCCTGAAACCTAATAGGAACTTTAAAATGCTAAGTATCCTAGGGTCAGCCTAGACGGCAGGTAATCAGTGAGTAATGATTCTACAATTCTAGCCTCTTTAAAAGGCTTCACCATATGCTGGTTTGTATAGAAAAACTAAAAAGCAGGCTAAGTATGGGTGTACCATAAAACCTTAAGTTTTCATACGCACCAGGGCTTTGATTACTACTGGGCAGCACCACAGAGTGGTGGTTAAGAGCACAGATTCTTGAGCCAAACTGTTGGGGTGCAAATCCCAGGTCTCCTGCTTATTAATTAGCAAATGACCTTGGGCAAGTTATTTAATTTCTTTGTGCTCAGTTTCCTTAGCTGTATTATAAAATGAACAATAGTACCTGTTTCAGAGGATTGTTATAAAGATTAAATGAAGTAGTGTTTGTAAGTTATCAGAACAACTCTTAGTACATTTTAACTAAAATAAGTGAATAAATTTAGGAATGTCAGATCCCATTTGGCTTGGATGAAGTTCAGGATCTAGCCATTCTCTTTTATTTTTGCCATTCACTGGTGGTTCGTTTCTCTTATATCTTGCCTTCTCCCTATCTCATTACAAGAACCTTCTTCCTTGTGCATGGAATGGAATGTTCTTCCAGTGCCAAATCATCTCTTTTCCTAAATGAAAACATTCCTGAAATCTCACCTTCTTTACTAAAGAGGAGGTACGTTACTCATAACACTTGGCTTCCCAAACACACAACTTCTAAGGTTTAACTCTCCTGTAGCAATATTTATTCCCTTGCTCATGCCTCTATTAATCCTCTTTCTGTTCTTTTACAAATCACTCTTATCTCTCAGAGCAAACACTCCTTAAGGACAAGACTGTGTCAAACTACATTTAGTATAATAAAGGAACTAAGACGTGGTTTTTTGTTCAAGTTCTCCTGATAAAACTGCCGTATGACCTAAAGGGGGATGCTCTGTCCATCTTGGCCTCAGTTCTCTATTAGTAAAACGAGTAGTGAGGGACAAAAATGATGATAACGATGACAATGACAGCAACTAGTATATTTTGAACACTTACTTTGTGCCAGACACTATCTAAGCTGTTTAAATGTACTCACTCATTTAAGCCTTACAACAGGCCTGTGGGGTGTGTACTATTACTATTAGTCCTCTGTTACAGACAAGAGGATACTGAGGCACACATAAAAAGGTGAAGACATTTGTCCCAGGTCACACAGCAAGTCAGCAGTGGAACTGAGAATAAAACTCAGTGATCTTTAATGCTCTCCAAAGACTCTTCCACCCTACATTCTAAGATCCTGCACATTTCAGATATGCTTTGGGTAGACTGGCTGACTAAATGAACAAAATCTTGAAAACTTAGAGAAAAGTATTAGAAAAAATGATAGTCACTGAAGTTACATATGGTAGCTTAATTTAGAAGGAAAACAAACAAACAAACCCCCAAAAAACTCTAACACCCTTTACCTTTAGGAAGAAAGGGCTGAGAAAATCAAAGTGACAGATCTTAGGCTAAAGAGGGATTGAAAGAAGACTTAATATACATTTATCCCTGGAAATGAACCTACCGATAGTCTAGATAAAATCATGGGAAAAACACCACGGACAATGAAAGCAGACTACCTATCAGTTGATAATAGCTGAAACTGGGAAATAGGTACACGCATGGGAACATACTATACAATTCTTTCTACATTTATATATGTTTAAAATTTTTTCATAATAAAAAGTTCCAAAAAATTTACTTAAAAAATACCATGGACAAAGTGTTCAACAAACACCTCCTACAATGATCTGAATTTGAGTTATGCTGTATGTGTTCCTTTGGCATCTATCTCTTAACAGTTGGCTATAGTGCAACGTAACAGTCTCCAAGGAGGCTGTGTGCCCTCTTGGCAGCGGGGTGAGTGCCACGATGCAGCTGCTGTTGGCATGCTGAGAGCTGGAAGGGGAGAAATTATAAGGCAAAACAAGAGAAAGTCACAAAGAAAATGTGAGTCAAAATCCAAGGACCCCACACCCGATAAACCTGATCGCTAAGTCTCCAGCTTAGCAGCCAGTGGAAGCAGAGGTGGGGGCTGAGGGTTGAAACAGGTGCACAAATTCCCATGCAAAAAGCAGCCATCTCCCTTAGACACAAAGTCTTGTGATTTTTCATTTGCATAATAAAATAGGTCTTTAAAGGGAAGAATCAGTATGTTAACCACAATGAAGCAAGAAGAAATGAATCAATTAGCCTTCCGGTTAATAGCCAAATTTTAAAAAATATAATGTTCATAAAGCACATTCATTATTTTTGTGCTTAAGCCTGTTCACAGAAATGCTGCTGCTATGATAATGCTCCTGAGTATAAGTTCCTTCATATAATCTAGCTTTAATACTTCTTTTTCAAAGCAGTGTTTGGCCTCATAAGATTTAAATATAAGTATACCATGTCAGATTTCTTTTTTAATCTTGAGAAAGTAAATGCCCTTGTCTATATCATTACAACATATAAAAGTTATTCCTTGCTCACCAGTTAGCCTGTTAAAAATGGACTGGCCAAGTTTATCTTCTGTTCCTCACCTGCTAGCATCTTTCTTTCAAATAATTCAAAGAGGTTTATGGGTATTATTCCGCCCTTTCTGGCAGAGGGGCTGTAAAGATTCACGAGGTTCAATCTGTAAAATCTTCTAAAAACTTAGGAAAAAGCACACTCCAAGAATACAGGCACATAACACTTTTCAGTAAAGGATAAGAAAAATGAAGTCACTTTCCCTGAGCAACAGAAGGTTAGTGGCATCCCTGTGAACCTCGCTCTTGGGTGTTTGAAAGCAAGAAAACGCAGGTTTAAGAGCAAACAACTACATTTTTCAGCACAAAGGCCCCCACCATGAGATCTATTAGGAGATGCCAACTTTGCAAACCTGGTAACAATTGGAGAACTCATCTACTTAGCCATACCAGACTAAATAATGAATATTTCATTAATGTGAGAATCACCTATGTTTGACATCTTTAAAAAAAAAAAAAAAAAAAACTCCTGCTTTTTTCTGTAATCTGTGCCTCAGATAAGTAGAGATAAAATAGTGTCCTATAAAAGCAAAATATTGATGCATTAAAATTTAGAAACCAGCCTTAACCAAAACAGCAAAAGAACCTATTAAAAGAACATGATACCAGATATAAAACACCCATCTAACACATTCAATTTACATGCAAAGAAGGTAGCTATATGAAGCATATTTCAAGAAAATGAGTTATACTAAGAAGAGGTAATATCAAGCTCTAGCTGTCTATGCTTTTTAAATTCTGTGTATAAATAAAAGACATGTTCCTTTGAACAACAGCCTGTACAAGCAACACTGTCACTTTATCTCCCCAGATAATTAGCCATTCTGTTCTGGCTTCAGCTGGTATCTGCTTGCATTATCAGTCTCTTGATCGGAGGTAGGGTAGGGGACAAATCTGAGTCAGAAGCATCAGGGGACAGAGGTTAGAAGAAGGTGATACAAGCAGTGGCACAGTTAAGGCAGGACTCAAGCATCCTTTATTGTTATTGTGGTCAGTCTCCTAAGAAGTTGGTGGCTAATAAATTTCTGGCTGGCTGTTAAAAACCACAGGATTGGTCTCTTATACCTACATAAATCCTATGTAACAATCTCCTTTCACTTGGGAGCAATTATATGTCAAAGACAGAGATTATTTCCTGTTTTTCTATAAACTCCCAGTACCTAGAACAGTGCCTGCATATAGTAAGTATTCATTTAATATTTTTGAATGGCACTGAATCTGGTCTCTTTGTTCTCTAAAACACGCCCCTCCCTCAGGGCCCAGATACACTAGGCACCCCAGACTTAATTTTAAAATGGAGGGATTAGGCCAAAGAAACAAACGAAAACCTAGAACATTTTACCACCAATACAGATAAATTGTTCTGTATTCAACAGAATTCACTGAAAATCTATGTTTTCCATGTGACCTTGTGGTGGCAGCTAGCATGCCTTGGGTACTAGTTTTCCCTAGGAGTGAGGACTCCTAGTTTGAAGGTACTACATTTGAGTAGCAAACTAAGAGGCTAGGTTACAAAGTTGATACCTTCTTCAGTCTCTTTCCTTTTCCAGTCTCTGACGTCATTTCAGTTTCCATTTTGGCTCATGATCTTTTTCAGTATTTGTTCCCTTTTCTTTTTCCCTCACTATTTCTACCACCTGCTTGGGCTTGTCTTCTTGCTTCTCCTCTCTTTCTTTTAAAAAGGAAAAAAGTTCTCCTGACTTCCTCTTTTCAGAACACCAGCTGAACGTATACAAGTGAAGAAGGGAAGTAAGCAGGCTGTCACTTGCTTCTATAATCTGTTCCATGTATTCTTGGAAAAGTGGCTTGTCTGAAGTCAGAAAATCTTCCTTACTAGCCCAGTTGAGTGAGGATGCAATGGACAGAGGAAAGAGAAGCATTTTAGGAAAGGAACCAGGCAAGAAACAGTGTGTTCCATGTGGGATGCTGTTTAATACTGGTTTTGACAACACAAAAAAGCTATCGCAGTAGTTTTTTAAAATACATATTTTTAAAGTTGGTTTATAGAAATTCATAGTCTCTAACCTCCAACTATCCAGGCATCTCATATTTTCCAGGCAGGTCCCCCACTCCCATTTTTTACAGCACACATTTCACCCTTTCTCTTTTCTCTTTAAAGAGCCCTGATGGCATAACAGTTAAGCATTCAGCTACTAACCGAGATTGGCAGTTTGAACTCACCCAGCAGCTCCGCAAGATTAAAGACCTGATGATCTGCTTCCGTAAAGATGACAGCCTAGAACACACTATGGGGCAGTTCTGCTTTGTCACATGGGGTCACGACGAGTCGGAATAGGCTCTACAGCACCTAACAACAACAACCACTTCTCTCCTTTAGCCTGACATCACCATCTTTCTCCTCACTGCCGGCAGGTGGGCTAGCCTCCTACTTAACAGTAGCTTGCCTGTTCCACCCAAAAAACATATCTGCATTTGTACCCATCTGTGCTTCCCTCCTGCCGAAACAGGCAAATTGTCCTCCTCAGAAGCAAAGCTCATTTCTCCACTGATGCTTCAGGGCCATCCTCCCCCACTCTTCAAGGACATGGCTTCATTAATTATGAGGTATCTCTCTCTTCACTTTCTTCTTCACTGATACTGGCTCTTCCCTATAAGCAATTATTTTAGATTGGATTGTGTCTCCCCAAAAGATATGCTGAAGTCCAAACCCTTGTACCTGTGAATATGACCTTGTTTGGGGAAATAGGAGTTTTCTTTGCGGATGTTATCTTTTAAATGAATGAAGTCATACCAGAGAAGGGCAGGTCCTAATCCGAATTCTTTCTGAGTGGTGTCTTATAAAGGGGAGAACAGATACAGAAACAAGGTCACACAGGGAAAACACCAGGCGAGAATTCGTCTACAAGCCAAGGAACACTAAGAAATGCCTGGGGCTACCAGAGACAGAAAGAGACAAGAAAGGATCTTCCCCTAGAGCTGATTCCCTGAATTTAAACTTCTAGCCTCCAGAACTATAAGACAATAAATTTCTGTTCTTTAAGCCACCCACTTTGTGGTATTTTGTTATGACAACCATAGGAAACTAAGGCAGCAATTAACCATTAAAAAAAAAAAATTCTCCACAAACCTGTATCACCCATTGGCTATCACTCACGCAACTCCCACACTATCTTTCTACTTTTTTCACAGCCAGGCTTTCAGAGACTGCTGTTGACACACGCTGTCTGCCATGCACTCCTCACCCACTGCAATCTGCCTTCTATCTCCACCCCTCTACTGGCCTGCTTTCACAAAGGTCACTGATGATCACTCTTTTGCTATACTCAGAAGATGTTTTGAAGTGCTTATCTTATATGACCTCTTTGCACCACTTAAGACTGTTGACTCCCTCTTTGAGTTTTTATTTCTTGGCTTCTGTGCCATTTCTTAATTCTGTCTCCTACCTGTCTAGCTGGTTGTGGCTACTCTTTTGGCTTATTTCTGAAATGGTGGTGCTCTCTACCATTACTCTTCTTAATCTCAACATGCTTCTTTGGATTATCTTATCCATATCCATGGTGCCTGCTGCCCTATTCCTCCACTGCTCAAAAAGTAGGTATGTATGTACATGGGAGCATTCTGACCCATATACATCCTATCATACACCTCCTTTTGAATACTCCACAGGCATCTTAAACTCAACATGTTTAAAGCCAGGCCCTCATCTCCTTCTATACCTTTAACTCTACCCCAAACTTAATGATCTTCCACTACTTTCTGTATCTACATGGTTGTCTAATATAGAAATCTGCATTATCCTTGAATTCTCTTCCTTCTGACGTCCTCCACCCAGTAAAGAACCAAGTCCTACTGATTTTGATGTTTCTAATATCTCCCAAAATCCATCCATTCTTTTCAGGTCCATCGTCATTCTCTAGTTCAGGACATTATGGTCTTCTACCTTGAACATTTACAAGAGTTTCCTGCAGATAGCCTTGCTCTCCCCATACTCCACTCTCCCTATCACTGCCATGGTGGTATCTAAAATCATTCTCTTCCTTGCTTAACCCTTCTCAGTGCCTTTGAGAAAAGACCAAACTACTTATCATGGCACAAAAGGCATGATCTGGACTTGATTACCTCTCCAGTTTCTTTTACTACTATTCCCCAAACTCTTTACTCCACCCATACCGAACTGTTTGCTGTTATTTAAACAAGCTACTGCATGGCTTAAAGTCAGAAAGGGTGTGCATCAGGGTTGTATCATTTCGCTATACTTATTCAATCCGTATGCTAGGCAAATAATTTGAGAATCTGGACATATGAAGAAGAACGCGGCATCAGGACTGGAGAAGACTCATTAACAACCTGTAATATGCAGATGACACAACCTTGCTTGTTCAAAGTGAACAGGACTTGAACTACTTACTAATGAAGATCAAAGACTGCAGCCTTCAGTATGGACTGCACCTCAACATAAAGAAAATAAACATCCTTGTAACCGGACCAAAAAGCAACATCATGATAAATGGAGAAAATATTGAAGTTGTCAAGGATTTCATTCTACTTGGATCCCCAATCAATGTCCATGGAAGCAGCAGTCAAAAAATCAAACAACATATTGCACTGGGCAAATGTGCTGCAAAAGACCTCTTTAAAGTGTTAAAAAGCAAAGATATCAGTTTGAGGACTAAGTTGTACCTGATCTAAGCCATGGTATTTTCAATTGCCTCATATGCATGCGAAAGCTGGATGATGAATAAGAAGATCAAAGAAGAACTGATGCCTTTGAATTATGGTGTTGGCGAAGAATATTGAATATACCATGGACTACCAGAAGAATAAACAAATCTGTCTTGGAAAAACTACAGCCACAATGCTCCTAAGAAGCAAGAATGGCAAGACTTCGTCACATGTACTTTGAACAGTTTATCAGGAAGGATCAGCCCCTGGAGAAGGACATCATGCTTGGTAAAGTGGAGGGTCAGCAAAAAAAAGGAAGACCCTCAATGAGATGGACTGACACAGTGGCTGCAACAATGGGCTCAAGCGTAACGATGTTCGTAAGAATGGTGCAGAATCAGGCAGTGTTTCGTTCTGTTGTACACAGGGTCACTATGAGTTGGAACTGACTCAACGGCACCTAACAACAGGCTCCATTTTTACTCTCTCATTTGATTACTTTCACTTAAATTAGAAGATCTTTCTCTCCCCTTCTACTCTATACATCTTGCCACTTTCAATTTTCCCTCAAGATGCACTTCAGCCCTGTTTTAGAGAGACTCCCCCAACTAACCCCTCAAGCCTGGACCAAATGCTCACTCATGTGATCCCGTAACAGTCTGTGCGTATCTCTTTCACAGCACATATCATACGGGACTTTAATTCTGTGTCACACCAGGAAGCTATGGACAGCTCAGGGCTGGGGCCAGGGCTTTCATCTCCATCTTCCTAGCAATCAGAGTAATGTGTGGTTCATAGTAGGTGATCAATCCATGTACATTTATTCAGAATAAACTAGGAATTATTATGTTGAATCTTGATTCCTGAATTTTTTTTCCTAACAAGATTTTACCAACCGTTTTCCACATTATCACCAACATGGTGAACTAGAGATGGTTTAAAATGCAGACAGAACTTAAACTGGTTTGAGACTCCAGCTACATCTATTTCCTGAAGAATACGGGTTGTTCTTTAACGTGTCAAATGAACAAAGTTCACAACTATCTCCCAAATGTAAAGTTTAATGTGGTCCTGCTACAATGAGATGAAACAGTTTGGGAAACAGTTTTACTATAGACACACCTTCTCACTAAGGGAGAAGAAGAAGGTATCTTCATCTACTCCAAATTCCCCTTAACCAATCTGCCTTACATAGCACTTCTCTCCCAGGAACCAACATTTCTCCCCAGCTATGTGGTGTAGTCTGGTATGACTGCAGGATAGCCCATGCTTGAGAATCGCGTACATGGGGGACAGGACTAAGTCAGCATTGTAAGGGAAGGAAAGCCTCAGAGATGACAGCTGTAGAGGAGGGTAGGAGAGGGAATAGATAGATAAACTCCATTTATTTAATTCTTGTTCACTTTCGTTAGAGACAAAAGTCTCTTTCCTACTTGTCAGGTTTCCATAAATACGGATTTTTCTCCAAGCAACTCTGGCCTTCTGCTCCACCCCTTGTTACTCCCCAAGGAGGTGGACTGAGTTATCTGGTTGATGGGTGACAGCCAAAGATCCATGTTTCTAGATGGGGAAAGCTAAACCATACAAAGTCCTGAGTCCTGGGGAGAGTCTCTTTCTCCTTTTCTCTCTACCTGGACTAGGGGAGATAAGTAACTGAGGTAAGAGCGCCTGCTGTTCTGACTTAAACTTTCCCTCAGAGCTAGACATATGGCATCGGGAGTACAGAAGTCCATTTTAGCTATTACAGTAAGCTGCCTCCTCTGATCTAGGCTGCATTGTTAGTCAAATGGGGCTATCCTGTTTCTCTGTCTGCCAGCTCTTTGGTTTTACCTCTTCATTGGTTCCAGGTGCAGGTAAGGAAGAGGGGTGCCACTCATTAGGTCCTCAAGACTCCACCAATTTCCCAAAGCAACTCCGTATACACCAAAAACAGAGACACATCAACCACACACACACACACACACACACACACACACACACACACATACACACAAGAATTGCAAATATTAAATGATCTGGAAGTTAAAAATATAACAAACTGAAGGTTTTAAAAGCTTACATGCTCTGTAATACTCTATGAAACAACTTATTGGTATGATTTTACCAAAGTTTCATGACAATTCGGACAGATCTAGGGGATTAGAAAATTCTTAATCAGAACCTTAGAAAACTGACAACTAATATTTGTATATTGCTTTACACAGTTTTCAAAGTACTTTCATATGTTACTTCATTTGAGCCTCACAACCCACTAAATTTGGTGGGGAAGCTGTTGTTTCTAGTCTCATCTTCCTAGGCTCACAGTACAGTGACTGAAGTCACATGACTAGTAACTAGCAGAGACCTGTACTTTGGGACTCATGACTTACAATCCAGTGCTCATCTTTCCATACTCTGCATCAGTGAAGTCTACATACAGAGTATATAAACAGCATGTATCCCCTGCGTTCAGATTATAACAACATCAATGCAAAATATAAGCAACCTATATAAGCAACCTATATAACAATATGAATCCAACCTGGCTGGAGTGATAGTTTTTTTTTTAAACATTAAATCAGCCATATTTCAATTTTATGCACTATATTAAAACTTCATGATGATTACCTATAAATTATGATTTTTTTTTTTTTTTTATGGGTTTCAGTGAGTTGAACTAGTTAAATAAACCCCTCCGGTAAAGACCAGCATCAAAGGGAATGATTTTGAAGCTTACCTTTTTTTTTAAAAAAAAAAAAAAGCACTGAAGTTTAGTAATTTCTCTATGGGCAAATGTTATCTGGGGTCCAAGAATACAGACTGTGCCACTATAGAAACACGGTTTAAAGTAACAGTTCAACTTAGCCTCTTATTACTAGGTTAAATCCACCAAGCTGGCTACAACATGTAGCAGCTTAGAAAATGACTGCATCTATTCACAGCCAAGGCTACAGAATGGCTTAGGCTTTTGTGAACGAATTCTTCAAGCTTATTATGTACACAACAGGTCTGAAGAATTTGATATTAGTCACACTGGATTCTACTTAACTTCCCATTTAGACAGCCTTATTTATTTTAAATATTCAACTTCTTCAGAATAAGATGCAACAAGATCAAATTTTTTTCCAGATAATTTCAAAGGAAAACAATGAAAAATGGTCTTGCAGATCTTCTCGGCAAGCTGAATATTAATTTCACTCAAATGAACAATTTTCATTTTGTAAAACAATAAACTTCAACTGTCTCCATTTATAATATAGAAAATAGAATAATTTCTATTTTTAAAGCTGGTAAGAAAAATATAAGTATTTATATTATACTCATTTGTTTTTATATATTTAGGAACATAGACATCACATATGATAGTGACTGAGAGGGAATAAATAACATAGAATACTAGTAGGAAATGCAAAAAGAAATCTAAAAATATTAAGTAATAGCTACATCCTGGTTTCTTTGCTCTGCATGCTTTGATGGAATGAAAATCTGACATACTTATAACCTGAGTTTAATATATTTTTAAGAACAAATATTTAGATGTTACTACAAACAATAATAAATGTAATTATTTCATGCTAAGGCTGTTGTCTGAGGTAGAAAGCTAAAAAGCTTACACCTTGTCATTTGTATTTATGCAAAAATGTAAACATATAATTTTTTCTTTATACTTAGAATTGTCAAGTCCACAGTTAGAATTCAGAGACAATTATCAATAGTTCACCCTGCCTATAAAACATCTCTAATTTCAGAAAGCAAAACAAAAATTCTTTAAGAAATGGGAACATATTGGGAAAGAAAAGCTTTATTTTCTTTGTAACTTGAATTTGATGGAACTACTGTTATTGATGAATACACAGCCACGCCTTGGACTGTAAGTTTTCGTGTACAGATGAAAGTGAAGGAAATGCATCACACCAAATTGAGTACAGAAATTACAAGGTGGGCTAATTAAATTCCACTCACAGGGCATATGATTACCCACATTTGCTGTACCTAACCCAGAATTCTACTAGAAAAACAATGTCTGGCAAACTGAAGAGGTGAGCAGAAAGCTGTGTCACTTGACCTTGGCTCTGGTTTGCCAAAACGTTGTATTTCAAAATAGAAGATGGGGTAGGAAAAGTAAATACAGCTGTGTTTTCTCCACCCCGGTGTGAGAATGCAAGGGGCCATTTGACATGGCAGCAGGCTGAGTCGCTTCTTGGTGCTCACTCAGGGCCCAAATGAGCGAGCTATTATTTCATTTCATGGCTAACTCAGAACACTATTTTTAAGTTAGAGTAAAATCAACTAAGTGGAAAAGCTGGGTAACCATTCTAACAGGATACCGTCAGGATTTACCATGCATAGGAATACTGAGTATTTAAGTATGTGGAAGAAAGGTAATGAAAGCCTGAAGGGAGGAAAACATAAACAATGGTTCCTGCTTATCTTGAATTATAAATTTGTTTGGGTGTAGGACATTTGTTTGAATAATTTTATAATATATATTTTGCTTGGCTTTAAAAATTATAACTAAAATAAGCCTTGCCAAATTAATATTTTATTAATGAAAGTTTGAAGTATAATTTATACTATTTCAACCTTGTTTGAAACAGCTCCAGCATCTCTAAGACTTTCCAACCATACTGGAACTCAATGCTAGAGTTCTTGTGTGTCACTATAATGGTAAGAAGATGTCATTACCTGTTTTTGGGAAAAGTCTACCCAATATATACAGACAGTGAATAATGCTAAAAAGTGATTAAAAATAAAAACCACAGTGGTGTCCTCAAAATCACGAGAAAAAAATTTAATGTTTACATAGCTCAATAAATTTAAAAAATTATACTGTCTCAAGAGAGTAATAAACATTATGTAAATGATCTTGATATTTCTCAAAGGAAATATGAGGTGGTATGAAAAATGCTTTCAGATCAACAACAGAAAGTTGACTAATGTATAACTGATTTTTAGGAGCATCCTTTTCCAGGATGCCCAAGTTTTACAGAGAAAAAGGTAATTATCAGAAAATATACCGTTACTTGTACATTAAGTTGAAAACTAACCTGCAATAACATAGTGGAAAGAGCACTAGTCTCCAGTCCCAATAACCCCTACCTCTACCTAAACTGTGTGACCTCAAGCAAATCATTTAATCTTTCTGGGATTCAATTTACTCCTCTGAAACATGAGATAATTAGACCAGATGATCCAGCACTAATCTGTCATGATTGCAAGTAGACTCAGATCCCAAATCTCCTGAGCTACTAAAAATTCTTAAGAAAATAGCACTTAAATCAATATAAATGATAGCTATAAAAAGAAGGCAGTCACCTAGGGATATATATATATGTATATATACATATATATATATATATGTATATGTATGTATGTATCTATGTATACCTGGTAGGACAGCGGTTAAGTGTTCGGCTGCTAACCAAAAGGTCGGCAGTTCAAACCCACCAGCCGCTCTGTCGGAGAAAAACTAGCATTCTACTTCTGTAAAGATTACATCCTCGGAAACCCTATGGAGCAGTTGTACTTTGTCCTATAGGGTGGCTGCGAGTTATAATCGACTCAACGGCATATATATATATATATACACATTTATATATATGTGTGTGTATATATATACATTTATATATATATATGTATGTATATATACATTTATATATATATGTATGTATATAAATTTTATATATATATATATACACACACACACACACATATATACACATATATATACATACACACACACACACCTTGAGAAAATACTGCTAACTTAAAAGGATACTTCATAGGTTAGGAAAACGATTCCTATAATGGGAGAATGCCTAACTCCACACTGCTCTTGATTATGAAAAGAAACATAAACAGTCCAAACACTTAGGAGTCAAATAAGAAAAATACAGACCGGAACCATTCTTCTAACAAGCTGTGGACTAAAAATTCCCTTTATGATTATTAAAAACTCAGAATGTATTTTCTTAGACTAATCAGTCCACTATATAGATGAAATCTTATACATTTGCAATAAATATAGATGTACAATTTTTTATAATATTAGTATAGAAAAAGAATAACAATAAATTGATCAAATATATTGAAATTATCTTGAATGCTAGGGCTTGAGAAAAGCAAATTTAGTTGGAAGAGCTAGACTTCTGTAAAGACTCTGAAAGGGACTTTGGAGCAAGTTTCAAGATTGCTGGCCTAGATTCTTTGCGAGGATATTTTCATTAAAAATATCTCTAGAAAAAAATGCAGAACAAAATTCTAACTCACAAAAAAGACCAGACTTACCAGCCTGACAGAGACTGGAAAAATCCTGAAAGTATGGCTCCCAGGCATCCTTTTAGCTCAGTAATGAAGTCACTCCCGAGGTTCACTCTTCAGCCAAAAGTTAGCCCCATAAAACAAAATGAGACTAATGGGGCATGACAGCCCAGGGACAAGGACTAGAAGGCAGGAGGGGACAGGAAAGCTGGTAATAGGGAACCCAAGGTCGAGAAGGGATAGTGTTGGCATGTCCTGTGGTTGTTAACCAGTGTCATAAAACAATATGTGTACTGTTTAATGAGAAACTACTTGTTTTGTAAACCATCTAAAGTACAATTTAAAAAAAATCTCTAGAGAGTCTGGACAGTTCTGGTTGTTAAGAACTTTTTTTTTTAACCCCATAAATAGGTAGGTGATAAAGGAGAATTTTCCAGAGGTTAGTGGCAAAATACAAGAGAAGGAGATTGAGAAAGATGTATGTGTATGAGAGAAAGCAAATCACTGGAGGTAGAAATAACTAGTTATCAGAGATGAAAGTGTGTGCACTACTCATCTGCTAACTGACAGAAATGAAAGATGGGATGTGAGAGACGAGACTCACAGAGTTTCTTTCTGGCCACTAGGTGACTTCACCACTGGTCAGCTTGGTTTTCAAGTTGGCTGAACCAGGGAACAAAGAGGTCTTAAGATGGGTGGGAAGAAGCAGCAGCATTGCACAACTCTCTAGGACCAGATGCTTACATGGTAGTTCTTGGTAACCTGAGTGCTTGTTTTCAAAGGTCTGCTATTTCACCAAAGTTTCTAGGTAGTTGGTTTTTAGAACCTAACACCGATTTTCCTTTGCTTTGTCTTCCACTGTCAAAGTGGACTAAAAATGAACATCTTAAATTTCCACTGTTATTAAATGTATAGAAACTACACTTAAGAGTCCAACAGAGCTTCTGTTGTTCATTTCATTTGTTTTCTTTTCTTTAAAAAAGACAATCATGCCAGTGACCTTCTGCAGCCACTAGATCTGCAGGTGAGTTGATACTGATGGGAATTCTCTGAAGAAACTAAATAATCAGGATGAAGATAAGGTGGTTTAGATCATGAGCCCTGATATACACTAACAAGTAGATCACATGAGTTATTACTGATTCTAGTTTCATTAGTTTCATTTTGAAAAGCAATCTTTAAGGTTTTAAAGTGCATCTCTTTCTACTACTACAGCTACCAGTTCACACTTATGAGCACTTATTTGACAGTCACTGTTCTTAGCTCTTTAACTCTGTTATCTTATTTAACCCTTCCTCTATAAGGCAGGTAATATTTTTGCCTCAGTTTAACAAACTGAGAACACTGAGGCACAGGCACTGAGACATGAACCACTATTTTATGCTGTTTCCCAAATCTAGCACAGCCTAAGGATACTTGATTTCATGCCTTTTAAAGCAGAATACTTTTCTAATGATCATACTTTCTCTTTCTCTCAAAACAAAACAAACAAAAGCACATGGAACATGGAGGATACCAGTTCTTTGGGTGAGGAAAAAAAAATTGGGAGTTATATTATGTGTCATTTTTATATCCAGCTGGATATGCTATTTTATGTGGAGCTTAGAAACCCTGAAATTATAGATTGTTTAGACTATTTTAATACCTAAAAGCACTGTTGTGGTCCCTGAATAACATATTTTCAGAATAACTGTTTTAGCTGAACTGAATATATTCCAGTTGAACTTAAAGTAACAATAAATAGACTGTCCTTTGTTCATATTATAGACTCTTCCTGAGACAAGCCCTCTGGCCAATCGTCCAGTAACAGGACTGGCTGCATTCAACTGCTCACATTCTCTAGCCCATAGCACTTGGAAAGCAATGGCAAGAAGGTGCCAGATGGCTGGGAGCTGGGCTGCAATCTGTTCTCAGGAAACAGAGATGATACCTTACCTTTGACAGGCTGAAACACATGACCTGGGCCCACTCAGCATCATTCTTGAGCCAGCTATGCTAAGTAAGAAGTTAGATCACAGGCTAGAAAAAAGAATGAGAACATTTCCAGAACTCAATATAGTTGCCAACTTCTGGGTGGTGCCTTAAATGTGGAAAAAAAGGGGAAGTGCATCATTACTATTTATGCCAAAGTAGCACAAATAAAAGTTGTGCTGCTTTCATGCTCAAAGAGTACACGAGATTTTGAAAAGACCCACAGGTGTATTTTACTTCTCATTTATTTAATTGCTTTGAAGTAAAACCTGAACAAAAATTGATTAAAGTAATGTAGTTAAAACAGAAATTTCATGGTAATTGATTGAAAAGACATGAACATTTAGGTACAGGAAAAGTTAAGAAAAGAAAAAAGTTATGAAAAAATTTATGGGATCATCAACTAAAAAAGTAAAGCAAATCACAAGTTTAAAAATAATTCTAAAATTCTGAGTGGACAATCACTGGGGGAAAGAAACCAAAAACTCTTTGCACTTACAGAAAAATTCACCCAGTTGGCTCTTTTCACAAGCAAAAACTACTCTGCTTTTGAAAAGTTATCGGGACAATGCATGTAAAGCATATGCTCTTTTGTACCATGAGCTTTGCCACTGCCTCCTTGTATGGTATAACTGAGTTTAGCAGGGCAAGAGAATTAACAGAAGTTAAACATGCAGTTATTGCTTTCACTAATAGGATGAACACTGCATAGCTCCAGAAAATCACTACATATTAAACAATGGATGAAAAGAGAGAGGCAGGGCGAGAACCAAGGAAAAAGCAACAGAACAGAAAGGTGGACACTGACTGGCAAATGCAGGAACACAGAAAAGAACGGAAAAAATTCACAGCCAACTTTCTACTAGTGAGGGTACAGTAGAGAGAGTATCTAAGTCTGGAAGCCTGCTTGTCCTTCATTCATCAGTGGATTACATAACTAATTCTCCTGGCAACAGTGAGGTCAGTTAAATCCATGATGTCTCAAATCCTTATTCTCCTCATTTCTTGACTACTTTTCAACCCATCCCAATCTAGCTTCACCACCATTAATGCTCCTCTAGGAGCCCTGGTGGCATGGTGGTTAAGAGCCTGGCTGCTAACCAAAAGGTCGGCAGTTCGAATCTACCAGCCGCTCCTTGGAAACCCAACAGGGCAGGTCTATTCTGTCCTGTCCTATAGGGTCTCTATGAGTCAGAATTGACTCAACAGCAGTGGGTTAGGTTGCCAATAACTATTATACTGCCAAATCTAATGGACAGTTCTGATTTTAATTTACTTTCCCTCTCAACAGCATTTGATACACCCTCCTTCCTTAATCTCTCTTGATTTTTGAGACATCAAACATGCCTGCATTTTGCGGTATCTCACTAGTTTTTCCCTCTGTATCCTTGTCAAACTCCTTTTTTCTACTAAATTTCTATTTTATGATTTCCTTACCTCATTCTATGTCCCCTTCTGTTTTCCCTCTACAACACCCTCTCTAGGTAACCTAGGTAATTCATTCTCTTAGATTTAAATATAATCTTTATGTCGATGAATCTCAAATGTACCTTCTGAGCCTGCTCCTCTAAACTCCACACTCACATACCAACAGCCTCTGTAACAAGTGTAAAAATTCACTGTACCACCATCTACCTAGTAGCTCAAACCAGAAACTTAGAAGTCATGTTTTTTTGCTCACTGATCACATCTATTTTATCAGCAGATACTATTGCATCTACTTCAAAATGTATGTCCAATATGCCCAATTTTCCATCTCAGCTGCCATCACCCCAATCCTGGCTACCATGTTGTTTCATCTGGACTTCTTCAACAGCCTCCTAACTGGTATTCCCACTTCTGGTCTTGCTCCTCTAGAGTCTATTCTCCATACAGTCATAAAAACAGTCTTCTTATCGTATAAACTGTACTGGGTCCCTCTCCTGCTCAAAACCCTTGTGTGGCCTCCCATTAACAACTGGAATAAACACAAACTCCTTACCCTGGCTCCTGCCATCTCTCTAGCCTGATTTCTTGACTTTCCAACCCATCCTCTCCTTCACCTCCACCCCACAATCCCTATCACTATGTTCCCAGCCACAACGGATTCTTACAGTACTTGAGCATATTAAGTATCTTGCTTCTCCCTCCCCCACCCCTTTAACCAGGGCCTTTTTTAAAAAAGCTATGATTTATTTCAAATACAGAAAATTACAGAGAATAATACATCAAATACTCATGGGCCAACTAATCAAATGTACCAAATGTTAACATTTTGCCATCAATCCTCTGGACCCCTTTCTTCTCCTCCCTTTCCTTTTTAAGAAATGCAATGTTAAAGTAAAAACTCTACCTTCATCACATTTAATCCTTCCTTCCTCCCAATTCAGAGATAACCACTCCCCTGAATCTGGTGTGTACATTTCCTGAAAATATTTTACTACAAATGCATGTACTCATATAAATGTCATATTATTTTATTTTCTAGTATCAATTTGCAACCCACTGTTTTCACTCAATAGTACCCTGGCAAGATTTATCCACAGTGAATCATGTGTATTCTTTTCATCCATTTTAACAACTGTAGAGTATTCTACCATATGATTATACAAAATTTACCCATTTCTGTATTGATGGGCATTTAGTAGGTCATTTCCAATATTTTACTATTACAATCTATGCTGTGACAAGTATCCTAATCTCATGTCTCCATATGTGAGCATCATCTCTAGGGCAATGACCTTCAAACTGGGGAACCATGTTATTAGGAGTATAAAGAGAACATCCAAGGGATATGTAAGCAAAGATAACTTTAAGGGAATGAATTTCTGGAACCTCAATGTCCATAAATATATCTGTCAAAGAACACGTCAAAGCACATCATGGCCTTCTCCTTCCTTACTTTTTTTTCATAATTACCCTCCTTCCACGTAACCATAAAAAGGTGTAACTCCTCTCCTATATTAAATCTTAGTCTGGTGAAAGACCTCTGGGGTCCTAAAATATTGAGGTGTATGAAGCCTCCTTTGATCAATGCATTGATCTGGGTTATCAGTTGTATATTTTGCAGTTTTTCAAGGAGTAGGAGGTGAAAAGCTCAATTTTGCTTCCAACAGATCAAAGCTACATCTTCAAGTAAAAAGAGCACATACTGGTTGTAAGTTACTGTTTCATACTTTCTCAATCACTTGATCAGACTCATAAAAGAAATGTTTTAATAGTCTTGCCAAAATATTTTTGAATATCATAAATCTACACTCATGTTTTACTTTGCTGCATCTCCTGTTTGCTTTCACTTGCCAACCACTTCTCTGTTTATTCATTCTTGTTGTTCTGTTGTTAGCTGTTGTTGAGACATCCTCGACACATGGTGACCCCATGCACAATGCAACAAAACTTTACCGAATCCTGAACCATCCCCAGGACTAGCTGTGATCCACAGGGCTTTCACTGGCTGATTTTTGAAAGTATATCACCAGGCCTTTCTTCCTAGTTCGTCTTAGTCTGGAAGCTCCACTGAAACCTATTCAGTATCATAGCAGCACGCAATCCTCCACTAAGGGATGGGTTGTGGCTGCACATGAGGTGCGCTGGCCAGGAATCAAACCAGAGCACGGGAGGCGAGTATTCTACCATTGAACCACCACTGCCCTCTAGTCCTTCTTACCCATCTATAATATTTAGACAAACTTAAACAGAATATTGTAGATTCTACTATATATAATGCACTTAAAAATCATTAATGCACCTTTTCTAAGCCCCCTCCATCCCTTACTTTTAATGGCCCACTACCTTCTCTTCATTTTACTGTTAACTTAATTCTAACTATAATCATCCTCAGATACATGAACTAATTGAAGAAAAAAAAATCAAGCTCTTCCATCTCATTGAGATGCACTTCTAATAAAATTTACTTTTCATGATTAATAATTATCAAAATGTATAACACATTTATATTGTTTTTAATCAATTATATACTAGTAATAATTATAAAGGAGCCCTGGTGGCATAATGGTTAAGTACTTGACTGCTAACTAAAAGATCGAGTTTGAACCCACCAGCTGCTCACGGGAGAAAGATGTGGCAGTCTGCTTCCATAAAGATTTATAGCCTTGGAAACCCAATGGGAGAGTTCTACTCTGTCCTATAGGGTTGCTATGAGTTGGAATCAACTTGACAGCAATGGGACAGAATAATTATAATGATAATTGAGAAGAAACTTTCTAACATTTGGCCTTACGGTCATGATAATATTTTAAAAAATTAATTTATACCAATACTTTTTGTTGCCAAGAAATATGACAGGGTGATCAATAAAAGACTTTCAAGATAAAGGATAAAATTCTTTGCGGGAAGTGGATGGAAATCTGAGTTCAAGTAGAAAAAGGAATGACGTAAATTTCTGATTGATAAAGGGTTTGTTCATGTATTTTTTTTTTTTAAATGGATGATGGCATGCATCAAATTGCTATGGGATTTAAATTCCATTGGATATATTTGAAAGAATGATGTAATAGTTTTATTTTAAAATGTCAGTATTTACAATATGCAGCAAATTCCATCTTTTGCAACTATTAAAAGCTATGATGGAAATTTTTTTTTTATTGTAGTAGTTAAATGAAGTTTACATTTCAAGTTAGTCTCCCACACAAAATTTTATACATACATTGTTATGTGACCCTAATTGCTCTCCCCATACTGTGGCAACACACTCCTCGTTTCCGTCCCTGATTCCCCATGTCCATTCAACCAGCTCCTAACCCTCTCTGCCTTCCCATCTCACCTCTGGACAGAAGATGACCCTTTGGTTTCTTGTATCTACTTGACTAAGAGGCACACTCTTCACAAGTATCCCTTTATGTCCCACAGTCCAGTCCAATCCCTGTTTGAAGAGTTGGCCTCGGAAATTGTTTTAGTTCTGGGCTGATAAGAGTCTAGGGGCCATGCTTTCCAAGGTACCTCCAGTCTCAGTCAGACCATTAAGTCTGGTCTTCTTACTAGAATTTGAGTTCTGCATCCCATCGTTCTACTGCTCCATCAGGGGCCCTCTGTTGTGTTCCCTGTCAGGATGTTCATTGGTGGTAGCCGGGCACCAACTAGTTCTTCTGGTCTCAGGCTGATGAGGTCTCTGGTTTATCTGGCCCATTCTGTCTCTTGGGCCAATACTTTCCTCGTGTCTTTGGTGTTCTTCGTTCTCCTTTACTCTAAGTGGTTGGGACCAACTGATGCATCTTAGATGGCTGCTTGCAAGCTTTTAAGACCCCAGATGCCACTCACCAAAGTAGGATGCAGAACATTTTCTTAATAAACTTTGTTATGCCAATTGACCTAGATGTCCCCTGAAAGCATGGTCCCCAGACCCTTACCTCTGCTACTCTGTCCCTCAAAGTGTTTGATTATATTCAGGAAACTTCTTAGCTTTGGTTTAGTCCAGTTGTGCTGACTTCCCCTGTAGTGTGTGCTGTCCTTCCCTTTGCCTAAGATGATTCTTATCTACTATCTAGTTAGTAAATAACCCTCACCCTCCCTCCCCACCCCTGTAACTATATAATGGACAATTTTTATGACATCTTAAAAATATGTGAGAGGGTACATAGTTTTCAAGACTTTTAATAATAACTATTCAAATGCATGTATCCACAATTGTATTTTCACATTCGCTAGATATCACCAAATTGCTTTCTAGAGCAGTTGTATAGATTTACACTGGGTATGAGGGTCTTCCTTTCCTTACAACACCACTGAAAGTTGGTGTGTTCAGGCTTTTTAATTTTTGCCAATCTGAATGTGAAATGGTATATTCTAATTTGCCTTTACTTCCTAGTTCCATCTAAAACTCTTGCCTTACTCTTAGCATATCCTCCTAACTCTTTAAGTCTCAGCTTAAATACCACAGTCTCAGAAATGCCTTGTCCATCAATCTCATTTTAAGTTAACCCCCAGCCCCCATTGTCTATCTCTCTCCATAGGTTATTTACTTCACTATATGTACCACAGTCGAATGTCATTTTATCTGCTCGCCTATTTTTATTTTTAAATGTTTGGTCTGTGTCTGTTACTAAAATGTAAGTACCATGAGGCAGAGACCCTGCCCAGTCCACTGTATTTACAATACATAGCAGAGTACCTAGCACACTGTAGAGACACTCAACAAACACTTGCTAAATGAATGAATGTTGCAGGGTTGATGAACAGAATAATATCCTCATCTACTCTTCCTTCAGAAGACTTCCCATAAACTACTGCAGACCACAGCACCTGGCTTGTGGTCTTTCTCGTGGTTGCACTCCTTAACTTTATTCTGGGTAAATTTCTATGTGCACATCCCCCACAAATGCTTTTGCAGTGAACTGTCAGACTGTAGGAAAGACAATATAAATACACTGGTTAAAGAAGAACTAGATGGTGCCTATCTACCACCAATGACTGCCCTGACAGGGAACACAACAGAATCCCTGGTGGAGCAGGAAAACAGTGGGGTGCAGAACTCAAATTCTACTTAAAAGACCAGTCTTAATCGTCTGACTGAGACTAGAGGAGCCCTGGAACACATGGCCCCCAAACTGTTAACCTAGAACTAAAACCATTCCCAAAGCCAACTCTTCAGACAAAGATTAGACTTGATTATAAGACATAAAATGATACTTGTGAAGAGTGTGCTTCTTGGTTCAAGCAGACGCATGAAACTGAATGGGTAGCTTCTGTCCGTAGTGAGATGAGAGGCAGAAAGGGACAGGAGCTGGTTGAATAGATGTGGGAAAGCCAGGGTAGAAAGGAGGAGTGTGCTGACACATTATGGGGATAGCACCTGGGGTCACATAACAATGTGTGTATAAATTTTTATATGAGAAACTAGAGCTGTAAACTTTCACTTAAAGTACAATTAAAAAAGAAAGAAAGAAAGAAAAAAATATATATACTAGTTAAGGGCTCCCCAACGGTGTGACCTTGGAAAAATCACCTAAATTTCTGTAACTGGTTACTTAATCCTCACATGCCTCAGTTTCCTCACCTGTAAAATGAGAATAAGCAAACCTACTCCATAAGACGTTTTGATGACTGAATGAGGTAATGCTGGTGGAAAAAAAAAAAACAAACCCACTGCCCATATCAAGTCGATTCCAACTCACGGCGACCCCACAGGGTTTCCAAGGCTATAAATCTCTAAGGAAGTAGACTGCCACATCCTTCTCCTATGGAGCCGCTGGTGGTTTTGAACCGATGACTTTTTGGTTAACAGTCGATTGCTTTAACCACTGCTCACCAGGGCTCCTTATAATGCTAGTAAGGCTTCTTAATTCAGCTTCTGAAATGCAGTAAGTACTCAAAAAATATATTATTTCTTTGCCCACTGTAATAAGCTTTGAAAATACCAGCCCAGTCTACCACATTCAATATTATCCCAAATATCAGCATAAGGGGAATATTTTATCTTAAGACCAAGTAATACAAAATCTAATCATAACTCAAATAACACATATATTAATATCACTGAAAGAATTTGGCATATATAGTTTTTCAAAGAACAAGAGAAATTATTTTATTATTATCCTTGCAAATAGAGAAAGCAGTTTTAAATAAGGCTGGCAGTAAAACATGACAGAATTGCCAAAGTACATATAGCTTAAAAAAAACAAAACAAAACTTTTTCTCTAGAAATAGTGATAATTGACCTAATATAATTCTAAAAGTAGTCTTCACTTTCTAGTTGTCTTTTCCTTTAAGTTTGATAACTGAGTAATAAGAGAGCCAATTACACTTTTTATAATGATTTCCTGGCTTCCAAACTCAGCAGGCATGGATCAGGGTAGCATTCCAGCCAGTATTTCATGAATCTTTTTCTTCTTTTAACAATGCTCAGAAAGATCATTTTTTTCTAACAAGCATTTCAGTAATAATGAGCTTTATTCAGTATATCCTCTATTGTCATTTTTGAGAGTACCAGAAGTTATCATTCGACCCTAAGCTCCTTGATGGAACTACTACATCTGGTACTGAGTATAATTTTAACCAAACTGTGAACATGTTAGACACCAGACCAAACTGTTGGTGTAGGAACTGGAAACTTCCTGCAGTGAAACCACACATTTGTGGAACTTCAACCCAACTACTAAATTTCACTGCAATGCAGTAAAAATTGCTAAAATGCATTCCCTTTTTTAAAACTTCGATCATATGTCATTTTATTTTGAGATGACAAACGTAAGCATAGATTGATCATAATGTGTAACTTGATACATTAATAGCATAACACATTCTGTTAAAATCAGTTAAAGTTATTTGGGGAAAAATAAACAACACAGAGACTAGTCAAGTTGAAAGAGACTTCAATTTAGTCAATTAATTAATTCAATGCCATTGGTTCTAAAGAGCTTCCAGTGGTATCTGAAACTTCCAAGAGTTCCTTTCTTTATTTAGTAATAAGCGTTAAAATTCCTCACTGGCCTAATTCATAGTAGCTTAAATACATCACAAGATGATTGTTGTATGATCCCACTTACATGAAATATCTAGCATAGGCAAATGTACAGAGACCAAAGTTTACTAGTGGCGGGAGGAAGAGGGAAAACAGGACTCACTGCTTAGGGGTCACTGAGTTTCTCTTAAGGGTGAAGGAAAAATTTGGAGACGAATTGTGGTAATAGGCTGTAAAACATGAGGAAAGTAATTAATGTCACTAAATTGTACATGTAAAAAAATGTTGAAATGGTAAATGTTTTGTTATATATATTTTTACCACAATAAAATAAAATGATTGTCAACTGAAATATTTTAAGAATTCTGTGATTACATGCAAAGAGATCAAATGGATATAAGTAATGGCCTTTATTTCTGGCAATTAAAAATCCTGCACCTTGATAATGTGCCTCAGGTTAATGGTGAAAATACAGAGAGACATGCTCAACCACCACCTTTACAAGTAGAGAATGATCCTGAACTTTATGAAAAACCAGCATCTTCAAGTGAGATAAACAAGGAGAAGAGTGACACAGTTGCTGATATAGAAAGTCAACCAGTGGTAGAAAGCACAGAAACTGAGGGGACATAATCATCACTCAGTAGGTAAGATACCTTTTGCAGAGTTGTCATCTCTCTGTAATAGATTAATGGCTGACTGGACCATAGTTGTTCACTTTTGTCTGCCAGAATTAAGTTAATCTGATGTTCATGTTCACCTTTCTCTTAAAATAATTGTACAACTGACTTGTATAGACATTGTTCTTACTATGAACATGCCAGGTAAACTTTTTTTATTTTTCTGGTAAAATACAAATGTTGCCCCCAGATTCTTTTAACTTCAAGGAAATGAATAACAGCTTGTCAGAGACTTCCTATCAAAGAAAGAATTTTTTAGATACTACCATTAGGTTGGATATGGTAATAGATATATTTCAAAATAGCAGACGGAGGTATATCTTACCCATATCTTTAGGCTGCTGCAGAATTTTAAGGTAATAGACAAAGCTGTGATATTTTATGCAAAGATTGGCTCTAGATATTTGAGGAGCACAATACAGAGATTTAAAAAAGGGATTTTGTAAAATCGACACTATGGTCTCTGTTTCTCCAAAGTGTTTGTGATTTGTTCTTCATACTGCAGTGAGTGAAAAAGAAAACAACAACATAAATATTAAAGTACGTTTCAATGTTGGGTGAATTTTGTTTTTAGATGCCAATAAAACTTATTTGCTTAAAAAAAAAACCTGCACCTTATTCTAAAATGGAAAAGGCAGTATCATGCAGAGGAAGAAATGGATTAGAAATCAGATTGCATTTATTTATTCAGAAAACATGTGAGTCCCTTTAATGTACTTGGCACAATGTTTGGTGCCAGGCAGAGTAGAAAATAAACAGTCATGGTGCTCCTTTGGTGAGGATTATGGTTTAGTGGGAACACTGGACAAAAAACAAGGAAACTGACCGTGGGATGTGTTATAAGGAAGCAGCAGCAAGTAATGAGATGAACTGGGCTGGGTGGTGGGGATAAATGGGGGGAAAAACAACTCATTTTGAGTTCATATTCAGAGAAGGCCTTACCAGGGATGTGAGGTTTCAACTGAGATCTGGAAGAAAAGAGGAAACAGTGTTGTAAAGAATGAGACCTGCGTTCCTGACACTAACCGTGTGACCCTGGTAAGTCACTCAACTGGCTCCCTGAGCATGTGGCCTCACACCAATGACATAGTGATGACAATACTGTCATTCGTACCTCACCAAGGTGCTGTCAGACCCAGTGAGAGCAGAGATGTAAAAAATGCTGTATGAACTGCAAGGCATCACCTGGAGTGATAATGCTTTTGGTTTGTTTGAAACTGAGGGGTTTCCTGGGATGCAAGACTTCAGTGCTAAAAGCGGAGCAGTCCCTAGAAACTAGAATGACTGGTCACCCCAAGCTGCATCACATTAAAGCAACCATTAAGATCAAATATATTTTAAAAATAAAATGAAAAACCTTTTAAGTAAACATATGTGATTCAATTCCCATACATAAATGTTACATATTTGAAACCTGAGAACAGTTATTATTAAAAATTATTTGTTTTAATTATCTCTTAATGCATATCAAATTTTAAAATCCAACTCAATGTCATAAAAATAGTATCTGGTATAACTATCAAAGTAAAACCAAAGATTTTCAAAATTTCACCATGATTTCAAAAAGCAAATTAAAACACACACTTTCAGATGAGCTTTTTAACATGTCTTATTTGCTTACATTTTATTTCAAAAATGTGGTATTTTATGAATGTTATATTTGTAATAGAGTTTTTCCAGCTATGAGTGTTGTATGGATTGTTACATATCTCCAGGATAATAATTAGGAATATTTATATATCTATAAAAAATATGATGTCTTTAATACTAAATTTGACCAAGAGGTTTTACTTCAATGATGCAAGATTTCTGGGGAATTTAGAGAGAAGGCTAACAATATTTTAAAGACAGAACAAATGCTAGATCTTTTCCCTTTTCTTTGAGTGCTAATAAAATGGGTACTATGAGATGTCACGGAATATCATGTAATACACATACGCTTTACATAGGTGCCACTTAATCTGCACAACGACCCTAGAAATAAGTCATATTATCATCATCCCCAATTTTTACATAAGAAAAGTGAGCCACAGAGACATTAAATAACTGGTCAAAGTCACAGTTTGTATACTACAGAACACTGCTCCATGAACAGAACACTGCTATATTGCTCTTAAGAACTGAACTCTGGATTACTTTTCTATGCATGAGCAATTCTTTAGCCCCAATATAGGCTGTTCTCACAGTACTAACACAAAGGGTGTTAAAGCTTAGCAAGACAATGTGACTAGTTTCTAGTAATGTACCAAGGAAATATATACCCTGGGGATCTCACTCTTACTAGTATCATTTCCTAGTTACATGCTAACATGACTGTTATAACTAGTACACACTCTATAAAGATTCGTAGCTTACGATATCTGTCTCACAAGAGTACAATGAGATTGAAAACTCTAGTTCTGTAGTCACTGGAGCTTTTTTAGAAATATTTCCACTGCCATAAGGGTTCTGTGTACAAGAGGGAAAACAGGGAAAAACATCTTTGAAGAAAAGCTAATAACCGAAATTTCAAATTTATAAAACAAACTAAAAGGAATATTTACTTGCATTATCCAGAGAATCTCTGCTTTAATTAAAGGATTCAAGGAAGAATTCTGAAGGACAGACATTTCCCTGTATAATAACAAATGTCAGAGTCACAAAAAGCTGGTATTATTGAGAAGGGCACTTGTCTTAAGACCTGAGAGGAATTAGTCTCAAGATTTATTACTATACTAACATGCTGTGTGACCTAAACCAAGTCACTTAATTTCTCCGAGCTCTGTTTGGTTTCCTTTGTCTCTAACATGAATGGGTTGGACTGGAGGATCTTTAACCCTAGCACTCCTGTTAAATAAAAACCAATGACAGCCATGTATGTAATTTTAAATTTTCCAGTAACCAGAGTAAAAAAAGAAAATAGTAGAAATTAATTTTAATAATATATATATATCTAAAAGGTCAGTTTAACAAGTAATCAATATAAAAAAACTATTACTGAGATATTTCACATTCTTTTCATATTAAGTCTTCAAAATTCAGTGTGTATTTTCCACTTACAGCACATTTCAATTCACACTAACCACATTTCAAGTGCTCAATAGTCACATGGGTCTAGTAGCTACCATGTTGAACAGCACAGACCTAGAATTCTATTCTCCAACAATTTGTGTGAAATGTTTCAGGAGTATCCTATTACTGAAGTTGAGGCACGCCAGCAGGAGTCAGGCTTAATAAAGGCAGCTGTCTCCAGAGTGTGGTTTGAACAGCCACACTGTGAAGGACCTCAACCATGGAAGTCTGAAATTCCACCTCTGATGGACATTCCTTTGTATTTTTTTTTATTTTAAAACATAAATCATAGGAAGACAAGAAATTGACAAATTAAGTTCTTATGTAAGCTGAAAATCTTTTTTAAAGCATGCCCATATAAATAGTAAAATAAAGGGTTCCTACAAGAGAGAGTTCCTGGGTGACACAAATGGTTTGTGTTTGGCTACTAGCCTAAAAGGTTGGCAGTTCCAACCTACTCAACAGTGCTGCGGAATAAAGACCTAGTGATCTGCTTCAGTAAAGATTACAGCCAAGAAAACCCTATGGAACAGTTTTACTCTGTAACACAAGGAGTCATTATGGAATTGATGACAATGGATTTAGTTGTCTGTTTTTTTTGGGGGGGGGTTGGTTAATAATTGGTATGATGTGTTTGAGTTTATTGCATTTGTTGATCACTAGCACCTTACTTGGGAGTACGATTAGAAACCTGTGGAAGGTAGATACCAAAGGAAAAAAAGATTCCCTGTTTCATGATTTACCCTTGTGTTAATATAATGTAACTTTGAACTAAAATGTTCAAGGAAAAAAAGAAAAGAAAAAAAAAAGTACAGATAATAACATGTTAGATCAAGTCAGCCACACCAAAAGATCTGTCATTTTGACCTGAAGGTCAATTAATGTCAGTTTTGACAGAATAATGAAGAAGGCACTACCACCACCCGTCTCTGTTGTAAAATGCATCTAGGCTCCTTTTCTAAAAGGAGGTATCAACAAAAGAAAACAAAAATTATCGGCTAGAGTGAGAATTTAACTTGCACAGCAACTCTAGTAACACAAGTTCAGAGAAAGCCTCGCTGGGGGTGTGAGGTTTCTACTGAGATCTGGAGGAAAGAAAGAGTCAGTGTCATAAAGAATGGGACCTGTGTTCCTGACACTAATTGTGTGAGGCATAGTTCGGCAGGATAGTAGGCAAGTTACTTTAAAACAACCAGGTCCTAAACAAGAGATGAAATTCAAACCTCGAGCTGCATCTTGGAAGGGGAAATGGTAAGACTGTGGTGTGGGGTCTGTTGAAGGAAAAAGTGAAATTCTGGACTACGTGTAATTTGTGCCTTAATGTCAACCAGTTCCCACTTTGAGACTCAGACGAAGGTTCTGCAATAATCGTATCTGGAGGTGACCACATATATGGGGGAAGGGTTGTGTCAGCATCTTTGGGAGAAGAGGAAACTTCAGTCATTTTTATTCAGTCAGGTGGAAGCAGGTTACATATTTAGGGTAAGTATTCATGCATTACATGAAAGGGTCCATTCCTTTCCACTGGCAAGCCAGAAACGATCACCTTGCCACAAACCAAGAATTAGTATCTCATTCAGTTAATCTCGGAAGTAAACTCCAATGTTAAATTTATAAAACTGTGGGGTGGCGGCAGTCACTGCTAGCTTTTGAGGTTAGATTTGGGGGGATTACTGAATTGACATTACTTGAACAGCTAATACGCTCAGGCCCAGTATTTGTTGCTTTTTAGTTACTAACTTACTTAATGAATCCTCACAAAATGAGAGGCAGTTATTTGTATCCCTGGTTTAGAAATGAGAACACTGAGGCCCAGAGAAACATACTCAGGCATAAATTCAATAAACTGTGCAAGCGGGATTGTAACCTAGGTAAATGTGGTTCCCAAACTGGAACTTCTTTTTAGGGATGAAAGGGATTTTATCTGACAATCACAAAGTAGCAAGGACTCGCCATCACAGAGAACACAGGGACCCTTTTATTAAGAAATATAGCAATGATAACAATAAAAAACAACAACAAAAATCATTACAGGTAGTAATTTCTAATTCACAAAGCACTTCCATATCCGGTACCTCACTTGCTTTTAAATAACACCCCTGTGAAGATGGCAGAGGGAGTTACCCTCATTTTGGGCAGAACTCAAGCTCACAGAGCTCAGTCACTAAGTGTCACACAATCAGTAAATGAATAGTTGGGAGTTTCAAGTGTGAAATGAGGACAAAGACACAGCTGAAGGTATTTCAAAAGCAACTTGTTTATAAAACATAAACTTTTGTTTAATTTACTGTTTCTGCTTACCTATAGTAGACCCAATAGAGACATGGAACAGAAATTCCATGTATCATTATCCAGTCTTGTCATTATTATTATTTTTTTTATAAAGGGCCATGGAAAAAAGTGTATGCCTTCCTGTACCAGACAGTAGGTTTTAAAATTAGATTTTTTTTTTCATTTATAATACAACCTGACAAGAACTATTACAGAAGACAGAATTGGGAATAAAACATAAGAGGTCATGTCTCTTTATAGCAAACTAAAGTCTAGTTGGATATTAAGACAGAACGTATCTCATTCCTCTTCAAACTAGAATACAACTATTCTGGAATGTTCCAGATGAGAATATTTCCCAAGTCTGTACTTGACAATGTCTTTTCTAAGCTGCTTACCTGCCAGCTTTCCAGTGATGCAGTGAACCTATATAAAAACGTGTTTTTGTATGTAAGAACACAAAAATAAGGTTATCTATGTTAACAGTGTATACCTAGTTGAATCCCTTGCATTCTTTACTGAGGCTACATCTTGAGGAATCATAAAGTACCTACAATTATATATTTGCTTTAAATATTACTGTTTACCCCGATTAAAACCTTCTTAAGGGGAGGATGTGAGGGAGGGACAAGAGTATAAAAGATGCACACAAAATAATTTGGGAATGTAAAATAAAATATTGTAATGTTATATGTTTGTCTCCTCTCCCCACCCCCAAACCCGCTGCTAAACAGTAAAGTTGAAAAACAACTAAAAGGCTCTTAGGCTCCTATTAGTTGGAAAATATCCATCAGCTATCTTAGCCTTTAGGTTCTGACAAGAGAAAATAAGGTCTTTTAGGTGATTGTTTGGTTCCCAAGGGCAAGGAGTTGCATCCAACTCCTGACCAGCTAGCTTCTGATGCCTGCAGACCAGGGCTTCGAACCGGTTCATTCTGGTTCAAACCCCTGCTGAGAATTTAGATTTCAACAAGTTCCCAGTGGAGAATTTGCATTTCCACCCCCAGATATACTGACTCAGAATGTACATTTTAACAAGATCCCCAGGTGATTCTTATGTATAACTTCCTAGAAACTGGTTAGAAATGCAAATTCCCAGCAGGGAGCTTGTTGGAAACACAAAATCTCATCAGAGATTTGAACTGGAACAAACCAATTAGAAGCACTGCTGCAGACTGCTACATCAGGCTATGATGGGATGGGGTTCCTCCTTGCTTTAGAACTACCCTGGAAGGTCAGTTATGAGTACAGCCAACTTCTAGTTTTTTGCCAAACTGTTAGGAACCAATCTTGATGATCATCTAAAATTAGTGGTTCTTAACCTTTTGTGAAGACATTTTGAGAATCTGATAAAAGATCTGGACTCTTTTCCCAGAATAATGCTGCTACTGTTGCCACTGTCAATAATAATAACAACAAAAATAATGGCAGCTACCATTTATTGAGTGCACACACTATATGCAATGCATTGTGCTAAGTGCCTTTCAAGGAGCCATTGATTCTCTGGACCATTCTTCCTTCCTCCCATACTCTCCCAGCTTACTGTACTTTTCTCTACCACTTCTATTAGCATTCTTGACAATGCCAATATTCATGCAGACTTGTAGTTCTTAACCCTGACTGCACATTATAATCACATGAGGAGGTCTTAAAAAATAGCAGTTCCCCAGCCCCCATACACAGAGATTCTGATTTAATTGGTCTTGGGTGGGACCTGGGCATCAATATTCTCTGAAAGTTCCCCAGATTACTCTGATGTGCAGCCAGGGTTAAAACCACTAGAACATACAATCCATCCAACATTCCATCCTCTCAGTTCTATGTCCTCTTCACTTACCAAAATCCTCTTCTTTCAACCCACAACAGCTATGTACTTTCATGGCCATCTTAGTCCTTGACATTAATTATAACTGTACTAACTCCCACAACTTGATTTCACAGTCACAAACCCAGACTATCACGACCTAACAATCTACCTCATACACCCTAGAAGCTGCACTCCAGCAATTCTGTGATACCACAAATCCACTCTTGTGTTGTCTAAGACATCTTATGCCTTCACTTCCTTATTTATATCCAGCTTGGATTCTGTGTCTCATCACTGTAATTAGTTCATTGCATATATCCCTTAAATTTCATTGCCTTGTTTGTTCCTACCTTGTTTTCACCTAGAAAAACCTCATCCCAGTTAAAACTAATTTTCTGCCAAATCCAAACCTGCATGCATTGAGCAGCTGAATGTGGGTTGGAGGAAAGTACACCTGACTAGTTTCATTTTACATTCATGGCCACAAATCTCTAGAGATCTTCCTTATCTTCTCACCATCAAATCTACCAACCTACTTGCAACAGTACCATATACTCTTTCCTTTCCATCCCACCCCCATTAAATTCCATGAACCATCCCTGCTCCCATTTAAGGCCAAACCATTCATTTGTACACTGCATCTCATCTCTACACTGCATCTCATCTCAAGAACACAGTCCTTGAAACTACATCTTCTTTTAATTATGATTCTCCCCCCACTAGATTATTCCTATTATTATATTTTATATTATATTATATTTATTATATTTTATATTATATTATATTATATTTATAATAAGATTATTATATTTTCCTAGAGAATTAAACCTTTTATCACTCTGTAGTAATAATTTGGGAAATAACCTGTATGCCTCTAATAACCTACACGAAAATTATATAAAGTAAAAACTGACTGAAATACAAGGATAAAAGGAAAAAATCTATCATCAGAGCTGGAGATTTGAATACTTCCCTTAGTAACTAATGTATCAAATACTCTAGAGTTCATAAATTTGTTCTGAAATGGCCAGACAGTAAATATTTTAGGCTTGGTGGGCCATACGGTCTTTGTCGTATATTCTTCTTTGCACCATTCTTAGCTCACTGGCTGTACAACAGGATGTGGGCCAGAACTGGCCCACAGGCAATAATCTGCTGACCCCTGAAGTAGACAATAAAAAGCAATAGAACTAACAAGTTTAAAACTGATCACAGACATACAGAATAGACATTTTCTTCAAGGAAGCATGGAACATTTGTGAAAACAGGCCACAAAGTAAATATGAGTAAACTTGAAAAGATTTTTATTTTACAAACCACTTTGTTTGATAATTTTATACTTGTTGATGGTAAGCATTAAAAGGAGTTAAATATATAGGTAAGTATAATTGTTGTAGATGTAAGACCAGATTAAAAACAATTATTTAATATAATTAATTGAGATTGTAATAATAAAAACTGTCTATAAGGGATGTGAATAATAAAATTTCACACGTTACAAAGAGGAAAGCAAAAGATAATTCTTAGAATTTATACTTACAAATTTAGACTACAAAATGTAGTCTTATACTCTAGCAGGGGCTAATTATCCAATAGGCAAGGTAAACACAGTGTTTACCGGATCACCTGCAGTGAACTAGTTCTTTGATGTGGTAAAACCCATGTGAAACTGTTCACTACAGATTAGTAAGTAAGCACAAGTAAGCACATACTTACCTTGCTTACTGGGTCATCCACCCCTGTCAGGGACTGTAAATTTGAAAAGAGGCTTTGATTCTGTAGGAAGGTGCTGTGGGGTTGGGAGAGAGACAGATGTCAGCTATACCTAGAAGCAGAATCTTTGATGTGGTGAAAAAATGTGATATTGTTCTCTACAGATGATCTGGTAAGCAAGGTTAAGCACTGTGCTTTCCTTAAATATTGGATAATCTGCCCCTTCACTCTAGCAAAGCCACTCTCTCTGTACCTTCTTATGTTTTAGCATATCAGTGCCTTTGTTCATGCAAAAAATTTCCTCGTCTATCAGACTTTCCCTCTTATCAAAAATTGACCCGTCCTTCAGGTCCTATCTCAAATACAACTTCTATGATGCCTCTTCTGATGGCCCAATCAGTGCGATTACTAACCCCAGCTGGGATTCCAACTGAATTACTCCAGTACTTTGTACAGCACTACTGCAGTCTGCAAACATGGGCACCTTTCTTAACTTCAACACTTCATTCTAAGCTCCTAGAAGTTAACAACTCTGCTTTGCTCATCTCTGAATTCCCCATGGTGGTAGCACAACACCTCACACAAAGTAGCGCTCAGTGATTATCAGTGAAGAAAACTGTTAAAAAGAGTAAATATCTTTAAAGAAGGTTGTTCCTAAACTTACCATTCACAGCCAGGAACTTTGCCCTTTCCCTAAACAATAGAGTATCAGTGGAGACAGATGCATATAACAGCATCCTCCTGGTAATGTCAATATTTTTTCTACTCCTTGTATAAATAGACGGTACACTATAGTGACTAAAAGTTCCCTCTAAAAATAGTGTCATCAAGCCCTATCTGGGAAGACAGGATCAGTACAGATAAATTACTTACTCACTACTCAGTGAGTAAGGGGAATATGAGATGATATGTTTGAATTAAAGACAGAAAGGAAACAGACTTTTCATGAGAGAAAAAAAATTACAAAAGAAAATGCTATTTCACAAAATGCAGTCTGTAGAAAACCTTTCAGCTGAATGTCAAGATGAAGAAAAATCAATAAAACCTTTGAAACTAGAACCATGTGAAAGACATTTTAGGCTTGATGGCAAAATCAAAACTAGGGCTTCAAGAAAGTAAAATCTTTCTCAAGTAACTGCAAAAGCCATTCTTCAATGTTCAGGAGCCTCCAAAGCCCTGAAATATGCTTAGCACAAATTGCTTATTACACAGATAAGGACAGTCAAGATTCAAAGGGCCAACATCTTCAAAAGGACTTTTACCAAGGTTGTAATTAGTTGTTCTGGCAAAAGCTGCATACATGTCTAATTGCACACACAATTGGCTAATTGTATCTTCAAAATAAAGGGTAAAGGGTTAATTGTATCCACATCTGGCCACAAAGAAAGAGGTTGTTCTTTGAAAATATGACACCACTCTTAGAAAAAAATTTGCATTAAACAACCATCCCTATTACTACTAATAATTATAATAATACCACATGCTTACAAATTAATACCTTTCATCATGATCCTGAAAACACTTTACAAACATTAATTAATCTCACAGTACTCCTATGAGGTATGAAAGGCTATTATCCCAATGGTGTCAATGAGGAAATAGAGCAAAGTTAGGTAATTGTCAAAAAGCTACAAAGAGAATGGAAGCTCCCCGACCCTGGCACTGAACACTGGCCTCATCACCGGGGAGGTTCGATGGGAGGCTGGGCTCACATAATCATGGCAAATGAACCTAAAAACAATGCATCAAAAACAGAGCTAACAAGTAGAACATTTTTGTTTCTTGCTTTTATTTTTATTTCAGATTATCAAGAAGTACATAGAATCATATGATGCATCCCCAATGAATAGTACTTTCAAAAATATGTAAGAGGAATAATTTTTTGCAAGCAATGGATACTTAGAACGTCCTCTGAGACTTTCATCAGGTTGCAGAAGTTATGAGGTGAGGACATGTCCCACATAAAGACACAAGGTGAAGGACTCAGAAAAAGTAAAATGATGTCACCTTAATTCTAACTGGTGTGGATTTAAATCAAATTACTAGTCAGAAGCATCCAATCTGTAACACTAGCCAAGAATATCTAATTTAATAAAAATAAATTTCCTTACATATTCATACGTATATTATTAACACTTAGTGTAACCTTAATATCTTCTTTAAGAATCAGAAAGATACGAACACTCACTTTTAACCACAAACTATACACTTTAAGAACTATTGTTTATAATTTAAAAAACTATTTTTGAAATCACATCAAAAAATGTTCGAGTGATTTGCTTATTAATCAAAACTAACTAAATTCTCTATGCAGCTACTTATAAAAACACTGAGATTAAAACATGATCCAGTTCAATTCAATTCATCTATGCAGTAAAGACACTGTAATGGAAGATCTAATGATGAGCAAGAGAAAGTCCCTGTCTTCATGGAACTTATGGTCTACGTACTTACTTATATTCATTCAAGCCCTACTATATCTCTTCCTACAAAGGTTTGAGGCAATATCAGATGGAAGAATAAAGAAAACACTGAAATAAAGTCAGGGACAGGAAAAACAATCAAAACATGCTGAAGATAATGATCAGTATCATTGTGGTATTTATGCTTCAAAGTTGGCTCTAAGTTACTAGGCACTCGGCAAAAAAAGACAGACACACGTTAAAAAATAAAAGAGAAAGGAATAAAATGAAAAGACAGTAGAGCATATAACTGAATTTTTTAAAAATGCCTCATAGAAGTAAAAAATCAGTACAGTAAAGAAGTACCTAAAATGGAGAACTGACTTCCATTTTGGAGAACCTGGGAAGGCTCCAGAGAAAAGAGGCGTGTTACGGGCTGGGCTTGAAGGGCAGGGCTGACCTGATAATGGCTGCTGCAGAAAGGGCATTCCAGACTTAATACGCAACAGGAGCAAAGGCAAGGAGCTGTGCAACTACGGGGTGTACTTGTGAAGTGGTGAGTAGATTTTAGCACGGAGTGCGAGGTGGAATTCAGTCCTAGAGGGCCTGCCGAGAACCAGAGGCCCACCCATAAATGTCACGCTAAGGTGTTGGGATGCTTCATAGGTAACTATAGATATTTGAGAGGGGGAATAAGTAATATAACTTATTTTTGCTTTCTTGTTTTTTAATGTAGAAAATTCTGGCACCTGCATAAAGACTAGATCAGGAAGGCAAAAGTCAGGAGGACAAAGATCAGCCAGGATTCCGTAGTAAATCAGACGAGAGATGATACTGGCCTGCTCTCTGGTCCTGGTAGAGGAGAGGTAAATGAGAGGACAAATAAGACAGGCTCTGTAAAGGCAGAACTGACAGGACTTAGTGAATAGTTAAATGTGAGGAAAAGATGGGAGTCACACATGACTTAAAAGGTGCCTCGCCTCTAAATCCTATGTGACCGAAGGGATCCAGGAGGTTGATACTGCATGTTTCTTCTAATGCTTTACTAGGACTAGTGTTAATAAAATTAGCACACACCTTTGCAGCATAAATATTTTTTAATCAATGAGAAGTATATACAAATTTGTGGGTTTTTTTTTTTAATGCCTATGCATTTAAAATATCAAAATACAAAATGTATCTTTCTTTAAAATAAAAATTAAATGTGCTATTTCAACCAGACTCAAGATACAAGCTCTGAAGCACTGTGGTGATATTTCTAGCTCAGGTTTCAGCACTTTCCTTTTTATGTTCATTTACATTTATAAAAAGTAAAATGAGCTTTATTTATTTATTTTCAGAAACTCAAATTATTTGCAAGAACAGACCATGCACTCACTAAGTATCTTAGAATCCCTCCCTTGTCACCAGGGATAACACAAAACCATGATCAAAGTAGATGCTTAAAAATTATTTGCCAAATGAATTAATTCAAAATTGAAATCAAATAGAAATCACCTGTTCCCCAAACTTGCAGAAAGTTACCACTGTTAGCATTAGAATATTTGTTGAATCTAGGTGTGTAAGCAATTGCTATCATTCATTAAACAACAATTTAGAATCTTCATCAGGAAAGATTTCCTAAATCTTCCTATCCTTATCACCAAATTCACTGGTATGAAAGATTGCTAGATGCCCTATCCAAGGCCAAGTCCTCTTTAGTGCTAGTGCCAAGAACTGCTACAGCAAGAACATAGATAAGAAAATGCTTGGAAGATAAATGCAACACACTTAAAACAAAATTTCCTTAGAAAGTGACATGATTCTATGGTCAATATTACATTATATAATTAGAAACGGTGACCCTTATAACAGTGTTTCATCTTTGTGTTTTAAATTTTATATTTTAAAGGCAAACTGATTTTTATCTATCTGAATTTAGAAGATATTATTATTATCAGTGACCTCTTAATCACATATAAGAGTTCAAACTTAAATTTGACATTCAAAGCCCTAGAAGATCTAGGAAACTGACGGTACCATGGAGCCATCTTACGAGGCCTTGACTGCCTAACTTAGGACATTTTTTATTTTTATTATTATTATTTTTTATTGTACTTTAGATGAAGTTTGCAGAGCAAATTAGTTTCTCATTAAATAATTAATAGACATATTGTTTTGTGACATTGGTTGCCAACTCCACGACACGTCAACACTCTCCTGTCCTTGACCTTGGGTTCTCCGTTACCAGCGATCCTGTCCCCTCCTGCCTTTTCATCCCTGCCCCTTAGCTGGTGTGCCCATTTAGTCTCGTTTGGTTTTATGGGCCTGTCTGATCTTTGGCTGAAGGACGAACCTCAGGAGTGACTTCAGTACTGAGTTAAAAGGGTGTCCAGGGACCATACTCTAGAGATTTCTCCAGTCTTCGTCTTAGGACATTTTTAGATGAAGAAAACTACACTCCTGAGTTGTTTAAACTACCAGTTTAGGGGTGTCCATTACTGACAGTCAAAAGCAACTCCAGATTCATCCATGGATATACATATCACAAGCAGCAGCTAGGTAATACTATTTGAGGTGTGATTAAAAGTTCTCAGCTTTTTTAAAAATACCTTTCCCTTTGTCCAAAACCAAACCCACTGCCACTGAGTCAATTTTGTCTCACAGTGACCCTACAGGACAAAATAGAACTGTCCCATACAGCTTCCAAGGTTCTAAATCCTTCCAGAAGTAGACTGCCAGATCTTTCGCCCAAAGAGTGGCTGGTAGGTTCAAACCCCTGACCTTTTGGTTAGCAGCCAAGCACTTTGACCACTGCGTCACCAGGGCTCCTTTTTCCCTTGGTTAAAAAAAACAAAACAAAACAAAAAACCCTGCCGCCATTGAGTTAATTCCAACTCACAGCGACCCATATTTAAAGCATTTTCGGCTTAAAAACATTATACATGTATTATATTATCATCTCTGACATTAAGTACTGGGATGTATAGGATAAGCAAATAGCATAGTGCAAAAGGATCAACCATAGAATTTACTAGTCTCAGGAATTCTTTGAGTTAGTAAGAAAGCTGAATTATGGTTATGGTTGCCAGATAAAATACAGATTTTTTTTTTAGTATAAGTATTGTTGCATGAGACATACTTATATTGACAAATTATCTGTTGTTTATCTGAAATTCAAATTTAATTGGGTGTCCACTATTTTTATTTGCTAAATCTGATAATCCTAGTTATGGTGGTACCTTAGTGGGGAAAAGCAGGCTAAATAAATGACCTATTTATCTCGTTTGTGGTATTTTGGCTTCTTTTATGCAACAAGGAAAGTTATCTGATACATATGAGGGAATTATGAAGCGTAGGAGAATATAAAAATGTAAGCATAAATGACTCATAAGTTATAAAAACGTTCCCAACAATATTGAGATCTCATCTTAGAAACTGTTCCCTATTTAAAACAGTGAGGAGGACTACATCTAATTAAAAACATGGGATTTAGCAAATATAAATAATGTTCATGGACATATTTTAAGTACTACAACCTCACAAACAAGAATTTCTTAAAAGCAAACAGTCCACAAGAATATAGCAGAATAAAAACTTTTCCGAAAAAAGGTCACTTACAGAACTTTTTTTTAAAACAAAGCATACTTTCATGATAAATGATGGAAAAGACAACCAAAAACTGTTTTTTTCATGTTCATGGAGGTCTTACTAATATGTCCTCAATGATTGCCAGAAAAAAGGGTGGTGGGGGCAGTGTCATCATCTTTGGAATCCAGGGCAAGGTGGAAAGCCCAACTATCCAAATCCTGAAGCAGTTACACTAAAGCACTGTGGCTATTTTTTATGCACTTTATGCTCACTTTTATTACTTCCAGGCCCCTTTCCTCATTAAGGCACAAATATAAACTGGGAGATACTTTTAGAGTAGATACCAAACAGTCTGGCTGCTGGTGAGATACAGACCTCCACCTTGCATGCATATCAGCTGAATAAAAAAGAGCCCTTATTCATCAAATTTAAAAGGCGTTCTCTCATTTCATGCTAATTGTATGGTCCTTTACATGATATACAAAAGATTGCCTAAGATGAAAGGCATTAAAAAGAAAACTACCAGTCTCATTTTTTGGAACAAGGTTAACTTATTACTTTTTTGGAGAAAGTACCGTATTTTTCTGCAAATAACGCAACCACATAAATAACACACCCACACGTGTAACGCGCAAAAATGAAGAAATTAAGTAAAATAGTTCTGGCATAATGTGCACATTATTTGCGTAAAAATACAGTAGATGATTGACTGATTCAAATGTTACATTTATCTTTAGAGAATGACCTTTATAGATTTCATTATTATCAATGTCTGTCCAACTGCCTCATGTAATGTGACTTTATTTTACTGATCTCAGTGCTCTGAAACTCTTCAGGCTGGTGTCAAACAGTTAATTAATAAAAGAACTTAACATTAAAGCATGTAAGTATGGATTTTTAATTTTTAAAAAGGAAACAGTTAAACTCACCTGCAGAAGAGGAGCTAATTATTAATAAAAGCTTGTGTCCTGCTTCCTACAACATGTAGATTCTGCTTTGGCTGGTTTCTTATAAATGCATAATATTAAAAAACTCATTTATGGTTGCTTGATGTTATTAGTAGTAATATTATATAATAATATAATAAGTGACAGAATTTTATGCAAAGGTTGTAAATAAGACACGTAAGCCATGATAAATTATATCAGTTTATGGCATATAGTAGTACATGAATTGGGTCTTTGAAAACCTGTATTAATTCAGATTTATGTTTCCATAAACATCAACCAATTATTAACAACCATGTAAAAGCCATCAGGGTGAGAGGTGGAAAGCAGAGAAAAAGTAGGAACAGCTCATACCTTTGGACTGCATGACAACAAAGTGGCACTTACGCCTTTCATAATCATCCAATGATTCTACAGTCAACTGAAACAGGGTTGGTAATTTCAAAGAACAGCTTCAAACTGGGGCCCTTGAAGAGGGCAAAAGAATAATTGGGTTTCTCAGACTTCCAACTGTATTGACTAAAAACTGAATCAAGTATGCTGTTAATAATTAATATTTACTATACATATTAGGGATTTTTTTAATCTATTAGACCATCATTGTCTAATAAAACTATAAGGTGAACCACATACATAATTTTAAATCTTCTGGTAGTCACATTAATAAAGTTAAAAGTAAATTATTAATTTATTATTTAATAAATTATATGTAATGTTTTAATAATCGTAATGGGTTTAACATTTTATTTAACCCAATATACCCAAAATATCATCATGTCAACATGTAATCAATATAAATACTATTGAGATACTTTCTATTCTTCTTTTCATACCAAGGCTTTGAAACCCAGTATGTATTTTATACTTACAGCATGTCTGAATTCAGACTAGTCACGTTTCAAGTGCTCAACAGTCACCTGTGGCTAGTGGTGACTGTATTAGGCATTGCAGTTAAAATTTCAAAAAAAATTATTTTTTAAAAACCTTGTTCTTAATTACCATCTAATGTTTTCCTGGGAGTCAAATTTCAAGGCACTAGTGAGGCTTTTCTTTTGTGTTAATGAACACAGTAGGCTGCAAAACCCAAAAACAACTTATACTACTAAAAACAAGGGTTGAGTCCTAAGAAGGCCATAGTTAATTTTTATTAATAGCAAGTGTTTATACATTAAATTAGCTGTTTTCCCGGCCACTTTTCTGATCCTGCCACAGGGTTTTAGTTTTTCTGAGGATGTATTATCAGGTGCATCACCCAACATTCAGTGAAATATTCACATTTTTACCATTTGCTAATCATTTGAATAAAATAATGCTCTAAGTAGTAAATCATATAGTTCTTAAATTTGTTTATGATTAACTGGTAAGAATGGTAGACTTTTCTCATGAAAAGAGTCCCCAAAAATCAAGAAAAGAATAACTAAAAACAAATAAGTGTCAAAATACACTAAATTCCAGGATAACAAGCTTTCTCCCTTATGAAACTACAAAACACAGCTTAAGGGCTTGCATGTTACACTGAATCCGACCGGCCGTTTTCTAAAGGACTAAAGCAGGGATGATCATTAGTATAAAAATAAGTGAGCCAGAGGTACCACCAGTATTTAATCCTCAAATCTGAATATTCAAAATTTAAAAAAGACAATATTTTAAAAACTGAATACCAGTCCCTTCCCCACCCCCCGCCCTTTTATTGTCAGAAAATTTTATTTCAACTTTGGGTTTTGAATTGACTGAGAATTCCAGTCAATGTATTAGAAACATAAATGTTACTGAAATTACAAATTCTATCATCAATATCTAAAAAGATCTTGATATACAAGCAATATTCATCTTAATCACTTATAATGAGATTAATTAATATAGTTACATATGTCAGGAAACCTAAAAAATCTCCCATTTTATTCTTTAGTCTATAAATCTCTCATTATTCTCAGATCTCATACCTTCCTGTATCATCACCTTTTTGCATTAGTGATCCCTTAACACTTAACTTGATTGAGGAAAGCAGTGTTATGGTTTAACTGATTTATTTGGTCAGCTGATAGTTAGCCTTGTGATTACCTCTGAAAGGCACTGTTACAGTGTCCAATCCTGGAATTCGCTTTCAGTTATGGTCAATTGTCTTGCTTGCTCTTGATATGACGAACGTTTAGGAGTACAACACAATATTATCTTTTTTTTTTTTTATAGTGCATTAAGTGAAAGTTTATAGTTCAAGTTAGTTTCTCATACAAAAACTTATACATACGTTGTTCTGTGATCCTAGTTACTCTCCCTATAATGTGACAGCACACTCCTTTCCACCCTGGAATTCCCGTGTCCATTCAACCAGCTCCTGTCCCTTTCTGCCTTCTTATCTCCTGACAGGAGCTGCCCATTAAGTCTCATGTATCCACCTGAGCTAAGAAGCACTCTCTTCACGAGTATCATTTTATGTCTTATAGTCCAGTCTAATCTTTTTCTAGAGTTGGCTTCAGGAATGGTTTCAATTCTGGGCTAAGAGAGAGTTCAGGGGCCATGTCTTCCGGGATCCCTCCAGTCTCACTCAGACCATTAAGTCGGGTCTTTTTACTAGAATTTGACTTCTGCAGCCCACTTTTCTCCTGCTCCGTCAGGGATTCTCTGGTGTGTTACCTGTCAGGTTGGTCATTGGTGGTAGCCGAGCACCGTCTAGTTCTGGTCTCAGGCTGATGGAGTCTCTGATTTATGAGGCACTTCCTCTCTCTTGGGCTAATGTTTCCAGTGTTCTTCATTCTCCTTTACTCCAGATGGGTTGCGACCGATTGGTGCATCTTAGATGGTCGCTCGCTAGCTTTTAAGACCCCAGACGCTACTCACCAAAGTAGGATGCAAAACATTTTCTTAATAAACTTTGTTATGCCAATTGACCCAGATTTCCCCTGAAACTATGGTCCTCAGACCCTCGCCCCTACTACTCTGTCCCTCAAATTGTTTGGCTGTATTCAGGAACCTTCTTAGCTTTTGGTTTAGTCCAGTTGTAATGACTTCCCCTGTACTGTGTGCCGTCCTTCCCTTCACCCAAGATAACTCTTATCTACTATCTAGTTAGTGAATACCCCTCTTTCTCCCTCTTCACACTTGTAACAATCAAAGATTGTTTTCTTCTGTGTTTAAACCTTTTCTTGAGTTCTTATAATAGTGGTCTCATACAATATTTGTCCTTTTGTGACTGACTGATTTCACTTAGCATGCCTTCCAGATTCATCCATGTTATGAGATGTTTTGCAGATTCATTATTGTTCTTTATCATTACATAGTATTCCATCGTGCGAATATACCATAACTGGTTTATCCATTTGTCCCCTGATGGGCACCCAGGTAGTTTCCATCTTTTTGTTATTGCAACCAGTGCTGGAATGAACATGGGTGTGCATATATCTATTCGTGTGATGGCTCTTATTTCTCTAGAATATATTCCAAGGAGTGAGATTGCTGGATCATATGGTACTTCTATTTCTAGCTTTTTAAGGAAGCACCAAATAGATTTCCAAAGTAGCTGTACCATCTTACATTCCCACCAGCAAGTATAAGTGTTCCAGTCTCTCCAAAATCTCTCCAACATTTATTATTTTGTGTTTTTTGGATTAATGCTAACCTTGTTGGGGTAAGATGGTATCTCACTGTAGTTTTGATTTGCATTTCTCTAATGGATAATAATCCTGAGCATTTCCTCATGTATGTTAGCTGCCTAAAAGTCTTCTTTGGTGAAATGCCTGTTCACATCCTTTGCCCATTTTTTAATCGAGTTATTTGTCTTTTTGTTGTTGAGGTTTTTCAGTATCTTGTAGATTCTAGAGATCAGAACCTGATGGTATGTCGTAGCCAAAAATCTTTTCCCAGTCTGTAGGTTGTCTTTTCACTCGTTTGGTGAAGTCTTTTGATGAGCACAAGTGTTTGATTTTTAGGAGCTCCCAGTTATCTAGATTCTCTTCTGGTGTTTGTGCTTTGTGATTTATGGTTTGTATTCTGTTTACAGCATGTATTAGGGCTTCTAGCGTTGTCTCTAATTTTTCTTCCATGATTTTTATCATTTTCGATTGTATATTTAGGCCTTTGATCCATTTTGAGTTAGTTTTTGTGCATGGTGTGAGGTATGGGTCTTGTTTCAGGTTTTTGCAGATGGATATCCAGTTACGCCAGCACCATTTGTCAAAGAGACTGTCTTTTCCCCAGTTAATGGACTTTGGGCCTTTGTCAAATATCAGCTGCTCACAGGCGGATGAATTTACGTCTGCATTCTCAGTTCTGTTCCATTGCTCTATATATTTGTTGTTGTACCAGTACCAGGCTGTTTTGACTACCATGGTGGTATAGTTAGGTTCTAAAATCAGGTAGTGTGAGGCCTCCCACTTTGTTCTTATTCTTCAGTAGTGCTATCCAGGGCCTCTTCCCTTTCCATACAAAGTTGGTGATTTGTTTCTCTGTCTCATTAAAAAAAAGCCGTTGGAATCTGGATCAGGATTGCATTGTATTGTAGATCGCTTTTGGTAGAACTGACATTTTCACAATGCTGAGTCTTCCTATCCATGAGCAAGGTATGATTTTCCACTTATATAGGTCTCTTTTGGTTTCCTGCAGTAGTATCTTGTTGTTTTCTTTGTATAGGTCTTTTATGTCTCTAATTAGATTTATTCATAAGTATTTTATCTTCTTGGGGGCTACTGTAAATGGTATTGATTTGGTGATTTCCTCTTCGAGGTTCTCTTTTTTGGTGTAAAGGAATCCAACTGATTTTTGTATGTTTATCTTGTATCCTGATACTTTGCTGAAATCTTCTACTAGTTCCAGTAGTTTTCTTGTGGATTCTTTGGGGTTTTCTGTGTATAAGATCATATCATCTGCAAACAGAGATACTTTGACTTCTTCCCTATCAATCTGTATGTTCTTTCTTTTTCTAGCCTAACTGCTCTGGCTAGGACCTCCAGCACAATGTTGAGTAAGAGTGGTGATAAAGGGTAACCTTGTCTGGTTCCCATTCTCAAGGGGAATGCTTTCAGAATCTCTCCATGTAGGATGATGTTGGCTGTTGGCTTTGTATAAATGCCCTTAATTCTATTCCTATTTTGCTGAGAGTTTTTATCATGAATGGGTGTTGGACTTTGTCAAATGCCTTTTCTGCATCTATCGATAACATCATGTGGTTCTTGTCTTTTGTTTTATTAATGTGACGGATTACATTGATTATTTTTCTAATGTTGAACCAACCCTATATACCTGGTACGAATCCCACTTGGTCACGGTGAATTATTTTTTTGATATGCTGTTGAATTCTATTGGCTAGAATTTTGTTGAGGATTTTTGCGTCAATGTTCACAAGTGATATTGGTCTGTAATTTTCCTTTTTTGTGGTGTCTTTATCTGGCTTTGGTATTAGGGTTATGCTGGCCTCATAGAATGAGTTTGGGAGTATTTCATCCTTTTCTATGCTCTGAAATACCTTTAGAAATAGTGGTGTTAACTCTTCTCTGAAAGTCTGGTAGAATTCTCCAATGAAACCATCAGGGCCAGGGCTTTTTTTTGCCTTAGGAGTTTTAAATTATCTTTTCAATCTCTTCTTTTGTTATAGGTTTATTTAGTCGTTCTACCTCTGTTTGTGTTAGTTTAGGTAGGTAGTGTGTTTCTAGAAATTTCTTTTTCCTCTAGGTTTTTGAATTTGTTAGAGTACAATTTTTCATAGTATTCTGTTATGATTCTTTTAACTTCAGCTGGGTCTGTTGTGATATGACCCATCATTTCTTATATGGGCTATTTGCTTCCTCTCCTGTCTTTCTTTTGTCAGTTTGGCCAACGGTTTATCGATTTTTGTTGATCTTTTCAAAGAACTAGCTTTTGGTCTTATTAACTCTTTCAACTGTTTTTCTATTTTCTATTTCATTTAATTCTGCTCTAATTTTTATTATTTGCTTTCTTTTGATGCCTGAGAGCTTCTTTTGCTGCTCTCTATTTGTTTGAGTTGTAGGGTTAATGGTATGATTTTGGCTCTTTCTTCTTTTTGGATGAGTGCATTTATTGCTCTAAAATGACTTCTGAGCACTGCTTTTGCTGTGGCCCAAAGGTCTAGTAGCATGTGTTTTCATTCTCATTTGATTCTATGAATTTCTTTATTCTGTTCTTAATTTCTTCTACAATCCAGTAGTTTTTGAGCAAGGTGTTGTTCAGTTTCCATGTGTTTGATTTTTTTTTCCTTGCTTTTTCTGTTATTGATTTTTATTTTTATGGCTTTGTGGTCAGAAAAGATGCTTTGTAATATTTTCATGCTTTGGATTCTGTTAAGGCTTGCTTTATGGCTTAATATGTGGTCTCTTCTGAAGAACGTTCCATGAGCATTGGAAAAGAAAGTATGCTTGTCTGCTCTCAATTGGAGTGTTCAGTATATGTCTGTGAGATCAAGTAGGTTGACTGTGGCATTTGGATCTTCCATGTCTTTACTGAGCTTCCTTCTGGATGTTGTCTTTCACCAAAAGTGATGTGTTGAAGGCTCCTAATATTATTGTGGCGCTGTCTCTCTCTCTTTTCAGTGCCGTTAGAGTTTATCTATTTTGGAGTCCTATCATTGGGTAGGTAAATATTTATTATGGTTATGTCCTCCTGGTATATTGACAGTTTAATCATTATAAAGTATTCCTCCTTATCCTTTGTGGTGGCTTTTACTTTAAAGTGTATTTTTTCAGAGATTAATATTGCCACTCTTGCTCTTTTTTGAGTGTGTTTGCTGGATATATTTTTTTCCATCCTGAGGTGTGTCTCTTGTAGGCAGCATATAAACGGATTGTGTTTTTTTTATCCATTCTGCCACTCTCTGTCTCTACATTCAGCGTAATTATTGATAGGTATGAGTTTAGCGTTGTCACTTAGATGTCTTTTTTTGTAACACTGACAGTCTCTTTGTTCCACTTAATTTTCTGTGCTGAGTCGTTTTTCTTTATGTATCTTCTTTTCATCTTTTTCATTGTTATTGATTTTGTATTTGCTGAGTCTTTCTGTTTTTCTTGTTTTTTATTTTGATATGTAGGACTGTTAGTTTCCTTTGTGGTTACCTTAATATTTACCACCATTTTTCTAAGTTTAAAACAATCTTTTATATCTTTATATCACCTTGACTTCCTTTCCATATGAAAAATCTACAACTACATTTTTTAATCCCTCTTTTTTGTTTTAAAGTTGTCATCTTTTACATACCGACGTCTCTGTTTCCCTATTTTCAGTGTTTTAGCTTTGATTTATTTTTGTGACTTCCCTAACTGGGTTGATATCTGATTTCTCTGTCCTGTGTTCTAGTCTTGAGTTGTTATCTGATGTTAATGATTTTCTAACTGGAGGACTCCCTTTAGTATTTCTTGTAATTCTGGTTTGGTTTTTGCAAATTCCCTAAACTTCTATGTATCTGGAAATGCCCTATTTTGCCATCATATCTAAGAGACAGTTTTACTGGATATATAATTCTTGGCTGGCAATTTTTTTCCTTCAAGACTTTGTACATGTCATCACATTGCCTTCTTGCCTCCATGGTTTCTGCTGAGTAGTCCGAGCTTAGTCTTATTGGCTCTCCTTTGTAGATGACTTTTCGTTTATCCCTAGCCACTCTAAAATTCTTTATCTTTCTGGCAAGTTTGATTATAATATGTCTTGGTGACTTTCTTTTGGGATCTACCTTGTATGGGGTTCAATCAGCATCTCGGATAGATATCTTCTCATCTTTCACGATATCAGGGAGGTTTTCTGTCAACAAATCTTTAACAATTTTCTCTGTATTTCTGTTATCCCCCCATTCTGGTACTCCAGTCACCTGTAGGTTATTCCTCTTGATAGGGTCTCGCGTAATTCTTCTTAGGGTTTCTTCATTTTTTAAAATACTTTTATCTGTTTTTTTCTCAAGTAAGTTGGTGTCAAGTGCTTTATCTCCAATCTCACTAATTCTGACTTCTATTGCCTCAATTCTGCTCCTATGACTTTCTATTAAGTTGTCTATTTCTGAAATTTTATTATCTCCTGGATTTCTGTTTGCTGTCTCTCTATGGATTCTTGCAGCCTGTTAAATTTGTCACTGTGCTCTTCTATAATCTTAAGTTCTTCTATTGCTTTGTCTGTGTGCTCCTTGGCTTGTTCTGCATTTTGTATGATCTCCTTCCTGATCTCTTGAATAGTTCTGTATATTAATCTTTTGTATTCTACCTCCAGTAATTCCAAGAACTTATCTTCCTCCGGACGATTTCTTGATTCATTGTTTCGGGAGCTTGCTGAAGCCATCATGGTCTGCCTCTTTATGTGATTTGATATTGACTGTTGTCTCTAAGCCATTAATAAGTTATTCTATTTATTTATTTTATGTTTGCTTACTGTGTCCTAGCTTCTTGTTTTGTTTTGTTATGATATGCCCAAACAGGCTGCTCACGTGAGCTAGTCTGATTATTAGCGCCTTTGAAGCTCTAACATCCTGTCACCAGATGGTTACATCTGTTACTAGGTATGTGATCCCAGGAGTCCAGTTACTTTTATTGTATGGATTCAGCTCAGGTGTCCAGGTAGTTGGTCACCAAGTGTGTGGGGCGGGCTCTTACCTACAGTCCTAGACAGGCCAGGGTGATTCCAGGGTGATTGGAGTAGGCACAGGTTATCTGGCTGCAGTGGGGGGGGGGGGGGGGGGGGGGGGTCATGCGCTGAGCAAGGCAGGGGGCTGATGGCTGCCTCTAAGTGTCTGGGAGGAAAGCGTGTCCCTAGCCCTAGAGCACACAGGTGGGTAGGTTTTTCAGGCAGACTGTGGGCACCCAATGCTGTTGGCTGTAATGGCTGGGAGGCACCATTTGTTCTTGGACCCGTCACGGGTGGCTAAGTGGTGTGCATGGAGCCACCCATCCTCAAGCCCTTGATGTTGGTGAGGACCGTGCTTAATGGGCAGAGCGGTATCAAATGTCATGAACCTGCCACTCCACCATATAGCTGATACAGCTGAAGTTAACTTCAGGTATATACCCTGTTGTACTGTGCTAATTAGGGCCTATGCTATTGAAATGTACCCACACAGGTCTATTCAGGGGTGAAAGGCATTCAAAGTCTGTGGACCCCTTATGCCTGTGCCTAGGCAAAGGAGTTGTGCCTGCCCTGAGTTCCCAGCTTAGGAGAGCTGGAAGATTGCTTTTTCCTGTTTGTTAATTTGTTCCCTCTCCAAGGCTGAGAGAATGGCTCAGGGAGTGTGTCGGGTCCTACTTTCAGCCTAGGGGATGCAGTAATTGCTGAAGCCGGCCCAGGATCCAGTGCAGAGTGGTGAGGGGGCACATAAATGGGAGAGAGGTTCTTCCCAAAGAGAGTGTGTTTTTATCTGCACGGTAGGTCAGACATATGTACTTATCTTTTTGCCAGCTGGGTACCGCTTTTCACTGGCTCTGGAGATTTGACTAGACTCTCCACCACTCAGTCTCTCCTGATGTGGAAAACGCGTCCCGAGTGTCACTGCTGACCCCACCAGGCACAGAATCCAATCCTGCTTGCTGGGAGCCGGTTCCCGCCGGGCCAGGTGTGGCAACTCCTTGCTGCTTCTGAACCGTCTTTCCCTCCCCCTGCCACTCAGTCCAATTCCTCAACTTTGCCTTTGATGTTCAGGGCTCCTAGACTGTCATATATAATTGATTCACTTGTTTTTTCAGGTCTCTGTTATAAGAGGGACCACAGAAAGTGTCTGACTACTCCACCATCTTGGACTCACCTCTGTCAACACAGTATTTTTTAACCACAAATCTTCAACAGAGTAATAATCCAAAAATTTTCAGACATGGAGAACAATGTTTTTAACAGAGCCTTGTCAAAAATCAGTGTTCAAGAAATAGTTGTTGAATAAATTGAATGGTCTGATATTTCAAAAACGTACTTGGATCAGAAGTTAGAGAACTGTACTCTATTAAGCAAGCTAAGCAGGTTTTAGTTTAGGCAGTGACAAAAATGCAAACACAAAGTTCTCATGGATCTTTTGGTGACGAAACTTATATCAAATCTGAATCCATTCTTCTTTCAGAGCAAAACTACAATTATCTAAGTTGAAAGCACAGAACAGTGTCAACAGGTAGAGATTTAAAAAAAAGAAATTAAGTGACACTAATGGAGATTTATCCAACCAACTAAAACGGCCCACCTCTTTCTGATCTGACTCAGCAGCCCTTCCGCAAAGTCTTGTCATTGTTAGGTGCCACAGAGGCAATTTCAATTCATAGTGACTCATGTCATGAGTGACACAGTAGAACTACTCAAAGGGGTTTTCTAGGCTGTAATCTTTACGGGAGCAGATTGTCAGTTCTTTCTCCAGGAGAGCTGCTGGGTGGGTTCAAACTGTCAATCTTTCAGTTAGTAGCCGAGCACTTAACCATTGCACCACGGTCTTAAAAGGTGATTTCTGCAGGGTCTTTGTAGCTATGGTGAGTGTACCAGTGGCAGAATTCTCTTTATTCAAACTATTCTCAAACCAAAACCAACTTAAGTAGGATTATACAAGTTTACTGACTCTTTCCCGTTAAGAAGTTCTGAGAAAGTTTTCATGGGCTCTTTCCTATTATGTAAATGGTACTTCAGTCCACAATCACTGTGCTCTTATGTACAGTCTAGTATACGCTATTCTTTTCTCCCTCTCCAAGTAGCATAAAAAGGTAGAGAAAATGTGAGTTGCTATTACTTAAAAAATACATATACATATGCATACACACACACACACACACACACACACACACACATACATACATATGGCTTTTGGCTTTTACATTAGGAGGTTCTAGTACATATAGCTTTCTATTATATAATTGGTATTAGAGAAGATTTATGAATTCACACCCATAATGATTTCTTAACTAATTTAAGAGGTAACATGTAAAAGGCAAGTTCCTAAGAATATAACATCCCCAAAGTGAACATTAATGGAGGGGAAGTAACCTAACTATTAACAGGGTAGGAAGAAAACAGAAGTTCATTTTAAAAAAAATAAATGGATAAGTAGTATGGAATGGGGCCTGCTAGATCTGTAAAGAAATATAAAATCTATATAAATTTAGTTGAGCTTAACTAAAGTGTAATTTTTTTTTCTATGTATTCATGAGCTGGTGCACTCTTATAAGCATATTCATACACACACAAAAATCCTCAGTAAAGTACAAAGTGGAATATTCAGATAGTGCCAATTAGACCAAGTACATACCTGCATGCTACTTTTCCATTACCGAAAGATTCAGATGAAGTTTATTCTTCGATAAAGAATCTGTATTTGTGTGAAGACAGCATAAATATGGTTGTGCTTTAAGTCTTTATATAGTCTCAAGAAGTTATGACTGTAACATGAACCAAAGAAGAAAAAATAAGGACCATTTCCTACTAATTAAAAAAAAAGGGGGATTAGAAAAAGGATGGCTGTGGGCAATAGGGAACAGTTGTTCTCCCAACATGGACCACTCACCCCGCTGATTTTGTGGTTTTAAAACCTATGAAAGTAAAAAATGGAAACAGTGACAGAAGGTCACTACCAAAATATAAACAAAATATTCTATATGGTTTTTAAAATAATAATTTCTAAATCAGAGACAGAAAACTAGATTTCATAAGTAAAAGCCAGTATTTCCACATTTTGGTTCCTCCTTCTAAAGATATATAATAAACACATCTATTGGATCTAATGTGGCTCCAGGCAATGTAGGGATAAGGCTTCAGTTCTTTGATTCTAATTGTAATATAACTTTAAAAAACTAAGATAGCTAAAGTTAAACAAATATCATTGTGTTCATTTCCAGCTACCTAGCTTCATCAGGCAGAGCTACAAAAGCAGCAGGTTAGCTGGGTTACTGGCAGGGAATAATTGGTGCTGGGCAACAGACTGTGTACATGAGCAGAAACATTGCATAAAACTCACATTACTGGCTTACCCACACCATATGTGCATTTTTGGATGGAAATATGCGCAGCTCTCATACACCTCACATGGTTTCTCCTTACTGGCTAGGATGAATGAACACTTACATTTCACTGTGCTAGTTAACCCCAATGGAAGCCAGAAGAAAGTACTAGAATTATGTCCTTTCAATTATAATTTTTCCAGCAAAACTGAAAATAGACACAAATGTAGTACTAACAAAAATATTCAAATCTGAAGTTACAGAAAAGATCTTTACAAACTGATAAGCAGGCCTTAGGTTCATTCACCTTGGCAGTGTTTAGGGTAATCAAAATCCTGATCAAAAGGAAGAAAATGCAGACAGAATTTCAAATTCTCATGGACTCCAGATTTTCTGGAGTCATGGAGGTTGGATGAATTCCTGAAACTAATGCCCTAAGATAATCTTTAAACCTTAAACCAAAAATATCCCCTAAAGTCTTTTAAAACCAAACAATACTTGAGCTTAACTAGTAAAAAAGGTCTGCCTTGAGCATTATGCTGTTTTAAGAACTATCTACTATGGGATCAAATTGACAACAGCAACTCAAAAGATTAGATAGAAACCTTAGGGGGCAGTGAGTTGATACTGAGGGAGGAACAACTTAGAAAAGGAGGGTGAGAACGGTTGTTCAATTCAAAGAATGTAATCAGTGTCACCAAATTGTACATGTAGAAACTGGTGAACTGGTGTATGTTTTGCTGTGTATATTCTCAACAACAACAAACTACATAAAATTTAGAAAAAATTCTATGTAATCTGACTGTTAAATACAAAAGTCAGAATTTATAGATTTAAAGAAATAATAATAAAGTGTTTAAACTGTTTTTTTTTAACCAGTGGTTGAATTTATCATTTCCCAAGACAGACTGTTAGCAAAGCAAGGATCTTCAAAGCGGTGTGTGAAAGTATGACAATTTACCTACAAGAACTGTTGGACTATTCCTTCCTAATAAGCATGAAAACTTGACTAATTAATGCCTAAAATCTCTTCATTATGCAGCAGACTCCCGCCTCCCCATCAAAGTAGTAGTATAAAGGGTGACATTTGGTGGCAAAATCCCAATCCACTTTCCAAAGAGCTATGACTTCGGCATTGGAAGAGATCTCAGACATCACATATAATCCATCTATTTCACAGACTAAGAATCAAAGTTGAGGAGAAGCTTAACAATTTCTCCTAGAGTTGGAACTGACTCGACGGCAATGGGTTTGGTTTGGTTTTTTTTTTTGGTATATACTTAGTAAGCAGAGTAGTCGAGAAAAAGTATACTTTTTTTTTTTTTTTTTTTTTTTACTGTATTATATGGCCCAGCAATTCAAATGAAAATAAAGGTTGGTGGATAAATGCTTTCTACAAAACCTTTCCCAAAAGGTATCCTGCATGAGAAAATAAGCTCATCAAAGAATTTAAATTACTATTTAAATGACATAAACAGTGTAATGATCTCTGCGCCATCTCCCAGTGAATTTGGAAATTTGAAAGGGTTTTATATTAGGAGAAATGAAGAAGGAACAAAGCTCCTGGCACTTCTCTGATAAAATTAGACCTCATAAACTAATTATTTATAAAGTTACAAATTAATACCTTCAAATCAAGAGTGTCAGCATCACAGATACAAAGGAAGAAGCGAGATTTTTAGACAAATACATGTTCAAACCAGTAGCCCACAAACTTTTTCAGGGGGGAAATACGACTTTTAACTGATACAATGACATTGACAGTCAGGCTCGTGTGTGATAGAAGGGCCATGAAATAATGAGATATGAAGAATGACCTTCGAGTCATATAAGGGTCTCCCCTCACTTGACAGTGAGTGATTCCAATAAGTGCACCTCACCCTTCTATCTGTTGGAAATGCCCCTGGGTTACAGGGAATAGATATTTTGATAAATCATGATTAGATGTGTTATTCTGTGATCATCTAATTACAGATCTTAAACCTAATTGAGCCAAGGCACCAAAGTGCCAGTATATCTCCTAAAGATCATCCTCAATAGATTGTTCTACTATTTTCTTACCATACAAAATAGTTATTCTATTAAGTAAAAACTGTCCTTGAGTGAATTTATTGTTTCGCCACCAACAACAACATTTACTACCATTTAAATATAAGATACACTCATGATAGTCAACTTGAAAAACCAGAAAACTGGGAAGAATGATTTAACCCATATATCTATCATACCAAACACAACCACTGTTAATGTTTTTTATGTATTACATCATCTTTTTCTGGATAGTTTTTATTTAGCCACGATCATACTGTATATACAGTTATGAATTTTATATTTTTAACTGAAATGATAAAACCAAGTGTCTTTATATTTTATTCAAATTCAATCATAAATGTCATTTATAGAAACTGAAAAATATTCCACTAAGTAGCTATGACATCTCTTTGCACGTAAAACTTCTTATGCAAAGATTATTTCCTTAGAATAAAATCCTAAAGGAGAATTATAGTCAAAGTATATTAACATCTTTATGGCTCCTGATACTTATTGCCAAAATGCCTTCCAAAATCAGTTGTGCCAATTTAAACTGTCTTCAATATCAATAATCAATATACATACCTGTATTTGAATACCTATATTTGAATACTATGAATATCTTGCAAGAACAAACTATTTTGTGATCATCTTTGTACCCCCAACACTTTTAATTTATACACTTATATACCATGTCATGCAGGAGCCCTAGTGGCATAGTGGTTAAGAGATCGTCTGGTAATCAAAAGATAGGCAGTTCAAATCTACCAGCCGCTCCTTGGAAACCCTATGGGGCAGTTTTACTCTGTTCTATAGGGTCACTATGAGTCAGAATCGACAGCAACAGGTTATACCATGTTATATTTAAACCAATGGCGCTCAATAGATGTACCACGAATGCCTGATATTCTTAAAACTATTCCTGAGAACCCATCCCCTAAGTTTCCTTTTTCCTAGGCCAACGAACCCAATTCTTTTCCACACAGAACCCAGGTTTTAACAGACTAGTCTTACTCCCCTCTTTAAGGAATGGTAACTAAAGTCTACATCACATGGAACTGACAAAGCTCAAGGGTATTTTCATTCATTGTAATGACTAACGGTAACGGGAAATAAAGACAGCAAGTAATTAGTCCCTGCACAATCTGAAGACTTCTACAGCTGTATTAATTCTAAGAACCACAGTATTTCAGTATTTTTCCTGTCATCCTATTAGAAGATATAAGGGAAATATAAAAACACATTGTAAGCAAAGTGAGAGTGCATATGCTTCATTAATGTGTGCATTCCAGACCATTTTCAAAAACTCAATTTTTGTTCCCTAAATTACTAAACCATGAATTCCACATATAACTAAGCTACGTACAAATACACAACACATCTTTCAAATCTAGTTCAAAACAACTCAAGATTTTGTTTACAATTGTATTTAAAAGTATCAACATGTATTAGATTGAGAGGTACGCTTGAAATGACCTGAATAAACAAAGTCCCCAAATCCTTACTTTAGCTTCAGGGATCCTAACATGCACTCAACAGTTTTAGTAAAACATTTTTTATGTTGTTGCTACTACCTTAGTTACTGTTTTTGCAACTGTTGTATATTAAATTTCCAAGTACGAATTGGCCATGAGATTGTTTGGGCCTTCATTAAGGAATTTATATTAAATATGCAATAAACAACTTTGGTTAACAGAAGCTGGGAGATATTAGTGCCACAGTTGATTATTATAAGTAATTTGTGTCTTCTGTCAGTATAACCACAGGAGTATCTCAATACCACCAGCTGACAATAATCTTTATAAATACTACTTTGCAGCTATACCATCTGTTAGATATTATTTTATATGTGTCTCCATATGCATATATGAATTAGTTTGTCACTCAAGACAAATACACATTGGACTTACGGTTTTGTGAGTAGTTTTTTGTTGGCTTGTTCTTGTATTTTGTTACCTTTAGGCCAGTAAACTAAACAAATAAAAATATTTCTCTGTCATGGAGACCAAAAATAAATGCAAATTTTAAAAATAATTTTTGCAGTTACAAATGTAAGACAAATTTAAGTTCCACAAACACTGAAACAATCTAAAAATATCTGCTAAAAGTAGGTTAAAATTAACAGTTACCAAAATTGGATATAATTATTTGAAAACTCAAATTTACATGTTCATAGCTCCCAAAATAACCCTACAAAACCAAAATAACACATCCACTTGTAAATTTGTAGCTAATATGGTTTCAGTTTTCATAGTATAAAACACTTTCCAAGATTGAAGATTAGAAAATAATGACTAATTACTTAAACTTGCTTGTAACGTTTAGTCCCTTAAGAGATGGGTCATAAAGGCAAAATCTCAAAACCAGGTCCCTCAGAAATCTGTGGGTTTACTCCCCTGAGTTGTAAGTCACAGGATCAATGACTAGCAGAAGGCAATAAGTAGTTGAAACATCATTTCAACTCACTATCAAAATTTATACAAAGGGCAACCAGAAAAAAAGAAGGAACAGATGGATGTGTATAATCCTCCAATTGGGTAATTAGTTCCAAATTACAACTTTTTCTGCAAGTACTACAGTCTAATGACTTCAATTTTCATAAGCTCCCAACACAGATTTTTAGGAATTCATACTGTACACACCAAAAACACGGTGAATTCTGTTAAAAGTTACCGATAGTTCCTAAAAAGCACAACTTGAGAAAAACCTTATTTCATGACTAGATCGTTCAAGGATGCTGCCGCCTTAAGCTACCCTATTTTAGGTGGTGATACCTTCGGATCACACATAAGGAACTATAAGGTAGAAAGAGCAGTAACTAGTTTAAGTCATTGTTGAGAGATACCCTAAAATATTCAGGGAGGGAGATCGAGGAAGGGACAAACAAACAAACAAACAATCCTTCAGGAAGTACTGAGAAATTGAGATTTTCTGGAATGAATATTATTTCCAGTTTCACAAAATAAAAAGTTCCACTAGTTAATTAATACAAATAAATACACTGTTGTTCATAGACAGTCTTTTGTGTAGATGTATTAAAACATATCATAATCCAACTCTGGAAAAAGTTAACCTATTTGATGCCCAAACAAGATGTCTTTTTTGAATTCTATTCCCTCTAGACATTAGAATTTCCATGATATCAGACAAGAAACGCACTTTTGAAGTACACCTGGGCTGCAAAGTGTAAGGAAAAACACCACAGACTACTTAACACAATATTTTAACAGCCATTAAAATTACACTGTAGTACAGGCCAAGTCATACTCATCTTATAACCCCTTCATTACCTGTCATTGAAATTCATGTGTATAGTTTCATACCATGATATGCTTCTGTATTTCTAAAACATTCTTAATGAAGGATTTCATTTTCCAGGAATTAACCTTAATCATAAAACAATTAATTATATAAATAGTAAGAAAAAAATTATTCATGGTTCTAAGCTCACCTAAGGAGCCCTGATGGTGCAACGGTTAAGCGCTTAGCTACTAACAAAAAGGTTGGCTGTTCAAACCCACCCAGTGGTTCCCCAGGAGCAAGACCTAGTGCTCTGCTTCAGTAAAGATTATAGCCAAGAGAATCCTAGGGGCAGTTCTACTCTGTCACATGGGATCGCTATGAGTCAGAATTGAATCGACAGCACTCAACAACAATAACAAACTCATGTGATGCACGATGCCTCTCTTGACTGCCCCTAACGGTATTTCTTCCTCTGTTGAAGCTCCATGGCTATTGTTGCAGTTATGAAGCTTAAACTTATTTTATTCCACTTTATATTTTAGTGACTTAGAGTTCCCTAATTTTCCACAAATACATTGACAATTGCTGCTTCTGTAAGTCAGAGTCACTGAGTTATGTATCTTTGTATCGTTCCCACCCTCAGCATGCCACATAATTCCTTGAAAATAGTAGGCAACGTATATGTTGATCTGAATTCACCGAAAAAAGTATTTTGGTATGCTAAGAGTTCAGCTCCTAACCAAAAGATCGGCAGCTCGAACCCACCAGGCGCTCCTTGGAAACCCTATGGGGCAGTTTTACTCTGTCCTTTAGGGTTGCTATGAGTTGGAACTGACTCAACAGCAATGGGTTTGGTTTTGCTTTTCAAAAGCCACCTTCTCCAAAAGGTCCTCAGGAAGTGAGTTATGTTTTGGCACATAAGAATGTTATATTTAAGCTTTATGAAAATCATACTAATTTACCAAATATTTTCTCATTATAAATAATATTTCAGAATTTCTTACATATCCATTAAAAATTCAAATAATGAGAATCTTTGCTGCTGGGTACAATAGTTGCAACTTCCTAATCTGATACATATTTATATTTTAAATTACCTGAAATCATTAAACTTTTCCTTGCTAATGTAGTAAGAGTGCCATAAATAATGTAACTTAACAGATTTTGTATGGTTAACTCCTAAGAAATGGAAGAAAAACATTTTTTCTGTAGCCAAAAAAAAAACTGTGTGTTTATAATGTAAGGTGGAAAAACAGAATTTAACAAGAGATTTATTCTTAATACATTATTTGCAGAGGACCACTTATTTATGCATTTATCCATAAAACACTGGCAAGACATCTACGCCACACCACATTTGCCTGGCAGCATGTTAGTTGCTGAAGCTATAAGCATAAACCAGATGAAGTCCTTGTCTTCCAGGAGCTTATACTATCGTAAAATCATAAAAGACAACGTAAGTAGTAAAAGGACATTGGGGTCATCACTGATCAGGGGAGCAGGGAAAAGTTTCACAACAGAGGTAACATTTGAACAGGGTTTTAGGTTTAAGCTCTATTCTGCAGGTTTCAAGGCATTTTAAGGAAGGTTTCAAGGCATTTTAAGGATGTGAAAGCAACAAAACCTGCTGTTTGTCTTTAGAAAGGGACTGGGGAAAGAAACCGCTCATCTAACAACAGTCTAGCCAACAAATGAGGACCTGGTTGGGTATAAGGAATCAGATTTGGAAGGTATTTGTAACACAGAATCAATGGGACTTGAGGATAGATTTGATGGGGTTTGAGAAACATGAGTCAGAATGACATTTAGGCTTTAAGCTTGGCCGACTGGATGATAACATTAAATGAAATATAGATTATCAGGAAGCAGGTACTTATTGAGCATCTTCTATGCACCAGACACTGTTCTAGGCACACAGCATTAAACGAGACAGACGAAGTCTGCTGTCATTCTATTCAGGGGAAGAACAGTGAGCAAATTAATCAACTGAGACAGTGAGAAACGTGATGAAGAAAATAAAACAGGGTGTGTGATAGTGACTGGGGGAAGGGACGCTCTAGCTGAAGTAGTCAGGAAAAGTGACACTAGAACTAAGACTTAAATGATAAAGAGGCAGCCAAGTGAAGATCGGTAAGAATGGGGTAGCAAATGCAAAGGCTGAAATAGGAAAGAGCTTAACGTGATCAGGGGACAGAAAGGTGGCTGCTGTGTGGGGATGGGGAGGTGGGGAAGGAGGACAACAAGATCACAGGAGCATGGAGTTCCTTATAGCCTGCTGTAAGTTGCTTAGAATTTGTTCTAGTTACAGTGGGTAGCTAGCAGAAGACTTTAAGACAAGGAGTGATATGATTTGATTTATATCTCTGCTTTCTGTGTGAAAAATGGACTTAAAGGAGGAGAATGGAGGTACAGTCAAGGTAAAAAAAACTAAAGTGGTGGCTTAGACTAGGGTTCCAACAGTGTTGAAGTGAGAAGCAGTCAGATCCTGGACACAGACGTAGAGATGGGAAGACTCGGTGATAGACTGAATGTGGAGTATGAGGGAAAGAAAGGAGCCAAGGCCACCTCAGAGGTTTTTATTCTAAACCACTACATTCCTGTGGCCAACCAGTTGATTCTGACTTCACAGTGACTGTCTGGGGCAGGGCAGAACTGCCCCAAAGGGTTTCCAAGGGTGTAATCTTTACAGAAGCAGACTGTCACATCTTTCTCCCACAGAGTGGCTGGTAGGTTCAAACCACCGATCCTTCAGTTAGCAGCTGAGTACTTAACCACTGAGCCACCAGGGTTCCTTAAACCACTACATAGAGGTGGTGATATTTACAGAGATGGCGAAAACTTGGGGGGAGAGAAGCTTCTGGGTGGTAGGGCCAGGAAGCAATAGTTCTGCTTTGGCCAAGTGAAAGCTGAACTGTCTAGAAACTTGTAAGTGAAATGGCACGTAGGCAGCTGGATATTAAGTTCAGGAGAGACATTTAGCGGAGATACACTTTGGGGGTCATTAGCCTCTACGTGGAATTTAAAGCCATGAGATTGGATAAGATCCTCAAGATAAAGTAGGGGGGTGGGGAGCATGCAACTATGTTTTTTGTTTTTGTATTTTTAAAGGAGGAGAATAATGAATTCCATTTTAGACACTTAAGGTTGAAGTAAATGATTATTTGGCTTGGCTGTGGTGAATCATATACAGCCTCTAAAAGTAGTTTATTATTATTATTGTGCATCGTGATTTCACCCTATAGTCTCACTGTTTCATTTTTGCTACATCTGTGAGCTCTCTGATAGGTAACACTGTCCTCCCAGTTATTCATATAGAAGGCGCTTTTGAAATATTCATTATGAGTTTATACGTCCAGCTTTAATGATTATCGGAGAGGCTAGAAAGTAGCAGAATAATGACCTAGTTTCAAGTCTCTAAGGATAATAGTCTCAAAAGCTTCTTTCTTCAGAACTAGTCCTGGAATTCTTTCTATCAATGAATCAACTTTGAAAAATAATTGTGTTCTGAAGACATATCTAATGAATCATATAACTAAGTCATTAAACTCAAGTAATCATGGATGATTTCTGAACCATGCTGGTGGTTCTTTCTCAAGCCCCAAATACACCAACCTTTATTTCCTATCACAGATGCTACTCATGGTCAGCACTCACTAAATGTTTGGAATAAATGGAAGAGATCAAGTTGCTTCAGCGTACAGGCTGGACATTTTTCTTTCCCCACTACATCTTCAGCTCTTGTACAACAACTTGAATGCAGTCAGTGTTTAATAAGTATTTACTACATGCATGAAGGAAAGAATGAATGTACAATTTTATGGCAAAGATTATTTTTTTCTTCCTCTTCATAATTTACTTCATATCTAACTTATTTAAATAGATTTTTCTTGATGATAAAATCTGAATATAAGAAATAATCTTTTCTTAAAATAAATATTACTTAGCTTACAGCTTATGACTGTATTAATTCATTCATACAACAAATCTTGTTGACTGCCTACTCCATGCTAGGCATTGTGGATACAGTGAGGAACCAAACAGCCAGGTCCCTGGCCTCACTCTCGTCTGCAGCAATATCCTCACAAGCCACAAGCAGAATACAAGTAGATGTGTGTCACCATGCAGAAAGTTTCAAATCTGTAGATACTCCTTCTACCCTAAGAGTTGACATTCCCCTTAATTCTTTATGTTTCTACACAGAATACAGAAAGTGTCCTAACTAGATTTTCGAGTACCCATAAGGAATAAAGAGTTTTCCCATGTGGAAAGGAAGAAAGAAACGCTCGTTGTTGTACAGAGCACTGTCAGAGAATTCACTTTGATGCTGGAAGCAGCAAGGCAATGTAGTTCTGAACAGCTTAATTTTTAAACCTTTCCCTATGGGTTCATACAAATTCTACAATTCTAATTATTTTGTTTAGAAATATTACCTAGTTATTCAAATGTATCATAAAATATTCTGTCAATTAAAAATAGTTCAAATGTTTAACTTAAGTGCTCTATTCCTTCTTTTTCAACAGAATGCTTTCATTCCAGCAAGGAAATGCTTAACCCTTGGAAAGTCACTGCCTATACGGCTATCCTTTGGCTTTCAGCAGATCACTTGTTTCTTTAGAAGAAACTCAATGGCGTCTAGGTGTTTGTCTCCACAGCAAAAGTAGATGTTGCTTTTACCCTCAGAGGACTATGCAATCATACTGATGTGCTCAGTTTCACTCCAAAGGGGACCCTCGTCGTGTATCACTTACCTCCAAAGGTTGGTTGCCTTCTACTTCTGAACTTTTACCTCTTGTTGCCACTCTCTGCTCCTCTGCTGTATCTCCTATGAAGCAAAAGAAAAACAAACAAATAAATAAAAACTTTACCATACTATTGACATGAAATTGTCTTCTATTTGTTTGAAATACCTTTTGTTAGTAAATTGTATGTTTCACGTTGTGGAAACAACCACTACTGCTTCCTTTGTTACAAAGTTAACAGGATAATTTTTAAGAACAGTAATTTTATAAGGGTCTCATAAATCAGCCATAAAATACACAGACACATACCCTAAACCAGAAATGTCTCCTGCTTTACATTTACAAACATAGGTAAGTACAGGCCTAATTTACTAATGGTCTATTTTAATTTATTAATTATCACTAATGGTCTGTAATTAACATGTGGTATGTAGACATCCAATTAGCCTACTTTTTTGAAGTATGTTGACAGGTTAATTTATTAATTTGCAAGCTGCTCTTTCAATAAAATTTAGCCAGCTAAGGAATGTCCACAACCGGGCAGATTACCAAATTCATGGATGATGGTTTCGCTGACACTAAAGGTGAGGAATTTGCTAATATAAGGAAGACAGCAAAGTATGAAAGTCTTGGCTGAGCTTAACTACTCCATACAAAACGCAAAAGTTTAGTTTATTAATGTCAATAACAAAGGAAGAGCTTCATGAAAATTTTAAAGGATTAAATACAACCTTGTTAAATTCTAAAATCATGATGCGAGAATTAAATTAGTAGTTTATTTACCTAAGACAAATTAACTCCTCAAAATGTTTACAATCCACGCACATCGACGCATATTCCAGCCTATCAGTTTTGTTCTCAGCTGTGTATGACATTACTATTGTTGGGCAGGGTCTACCACATAATAGGTGTTCAATAAATATTTGTTGAACAAATTAATGAACTTCTCTTTGTAGTTTCTCTTCTATAAAACTGTGACAAAAATGATACTTAATAACATTTAATGAAACCTGTATTTGAACACACAGTAGTTCTTCTAAAACATATTTGTGAAACTTTAAAGGCAAATTTACTAAATACCACTTTGATGTATTGTCACTAAAAATCAACCAAACCTAGTGCCATTGAGTTGATTCGTATTGTTACTAGTGACTCATAATTGTGGCATAATTTCTTAGATTTTAAAAATAGCTAATGATAAGTGATAGTTTAAAAGATCATATTGAAACAAAAGCATTAGGAACTTTTGAGTTTTGTTTACAAGGTAATAAAGTTAATTGTTGTGAAGTAGAAAATTAAATCAACCTACTCTTGTGACCTAGGATATCAAACAACTACATATCTTGATTGACCTTTTTAATTGTTTAAAATGACCATCTGTTTGTACATCAAGAAGAAATTCCCCTTCTTTCAGAAAGCTGGGTTAAGACAGTCACTCCTCCACCTCAGTTCACAGGTAAAGAAGCAAATACACACAGAGTTTAGTTTGCTTAGTTAAAGGCCTGACACCACACAGCATGAGTGAGCAACTTAATGCAGATCTCTGGACAGTTAGGTCAAGGCTATATTTAATAACTCACATGTATGATGTTTATAAGAAAGTATCTATAATCCAATATGAAAGGTCATTTATTCTAAGAAACACTGTTTACCTGTTAACATGATTACTGTCCCATCCATAGCCACACAAACACTATGTATTTTGCTGAAATCATTCAGCACAAAGTCTGTGTTTCCTCTGCTATTTTCTGCTTTCAAGGTGTGTATCTATGCAAAACTTTCTCCATTTCTCCTTACTGCTTGAATAACCAGAAAAAGGTTATCAGCCAGTGTTCTTGACATCACATAACACATCTGCCTGGAAGCAATTGTAGAATCACTATTTGCTGAAATGCCATGTGTGGTGATGACTCAGATAGGACAATAACTGATTACAAGGGAAAATGTCATCTGCAAGATTATTTTTCTATAAACAAAGGCACAAAATGAAACAAACAATAAACAGAAAAAAAAACAGGTCACAATGAAATATAATTTTTGAAGTTCATTTTCCTCCCATTGAAGAACAATTTTATCATGGGAAAATTTGGTTATTTTCTATATATTCCAGGATTCACATAAACGTTAGCTACTTTAACAGTAAATAAACAAAGATGGATGCAACAAATGTGAACTGAGGTACACCCACTCCTCACTTACTGACTTGGCTAGGTTCCAAAGACCAGGTCATTATGCAAAAATTGGCATTAATGCAAAAATGGAGGATGACCATATCAGATCACAAAATGGAGAATAATGACATCATTACATAACTGCCAAATCACATCATTACATAACTGCCAAACCACTGAGAATCATGGCCCAGACAAGTTGACACATAATCTTAACCATCACAGCCAGTGTTACTCTTGCCTCACACTTCAGCATCCATTACTGCCAGATGTATGTAATTAATGCAGAAAATAGTAGGATAGTGGATTTTTTACTATTGTCATAAATGTGAAATGTCAGATAACATGACCGTCAATAAGTGAGGAGTAGGTGCACTTCAGTTTTCCAACAGCAGGTAACTCATATTTATAGGCTGAAATTTTTCAAAATTTCATTTGCAAGACAGCTGTTTAAAATGCAGAGCAAAAACAACCAACATTTTTACACTAGCACATTTGATTCTCACTCGGGCACAGTGAGATAGATACTTCACCCCAGGTGAGTGACCCATGAAGGGCAGAGGCACTCAGTGACTTGCCCAAGGTCTCACAGGTAGAAGATGGTCACAACAGGAGTAGAAGAACATGGTCTCCTAACACTTCTGGGGACTCATGGGGCTAAGGTGGGAGGAATCAAGTCTCTGAGTTAGGGAACTGGCTGTGAAGAGAAGAGGCAGGACCTTGTGCTAGTCCAATCCCATAGAACCCCAAATACTTCATTCCACTCCTTTTTTCTTTCATAGTTCCCATGGATCACCTGCTTTCCTCCTTTTCCACTCATGACACCAAGTACTTCAGACCAAAGCAAGCCTCTCTCCTCCCTTCTGGTCCTTAAAGCAAATACAGATTCCACTTGATATTCTTGATATTCTCAGGAATTTGTAAGGCTGTAAGCTAGAAACAATTTTACAAGAGGCAAAGTCCCTTTTATACCACAATCATGCAATTTTCTTTGTTACAAATGTGCCTTCTTAAAAAAAAAAAAAAAGAAGTCTTCTATTTAGAGTCAGTACATGGTTAGGCTACACATACATACCAATGAAGGTCTTCTAGAACTTAGACTGAAGTAAAGGTCATCTATATTTTAGAGTGGGAGTCAGCAAATGCTTTTCTCTGAAGGGCCAGACAGTAAATATTTTAGGCTTTACAGGCCATATGGTCTCTGCCAAAACTTCTTAACTCTGCCACTGTAGCCGAATGCAGCCGTAGACAATGTGTAAACTAAAGAGTATGGATGTATTCCAATAAAACTTTATTTGAAAAAACAGGTGGCAGGCCTTAGTTTCCTGAGCCCTACTGTAGAGGAATATATGTACTCCAGCTTTTCTGGGATAAAAAGATGAATGATATCTGAGCTATACAAAGAGATGTGAAAGGAGTGATCTTTAGTATATCATCACGATCCCATTCTACTGGAGTAAGGAGAAAGAAACAGTGATGAAGAGGTGATGTAAAAGGAAAGGTGGAAAGGGGAGAAATCCTCAGTGATAGGAAAGGAACCTGAAAGCCTGTTTGGGTCACCCAGAGGAGATGTGAGGAGAGGTGGCAAGGGAGAGGGTAAGACAATTCATTCCTTCTCCTTATGTTTCTTTCCATGTGGAGAAGCTCTACTAACATTCAGGCCTCTCTCCATTCTCCCACTCTCCTTTCCGTAGGTTGGTGGGTTTGGGAGCAGGACTTGGGAGCACGTGGTTCTGCCCCTTCCTCTTCCTTTTCTCTTAAGAGCTAGAGGACCACAGGGAGCAGGTATTCAGCTCTGATCCTCCACAGGGACCTCCTGCCAGTGGAGAAAACCTGCCCTGGACCAGTAAATCTCGTGACTGAATGGTGCTCAATCTGATTCTTGGGTTCCGATTAGGAAACCCACTCACTCTCTAACATAAGCCACATTCCTCAACACCAGTTTTAGAGGCAATAAAGGTGAGAATTTGGTCTCCATCAATTCTTTTTTACTTTTTCCTCAACTGGCCAGCTCTCATCTGGGGAAGAGAGGTGTTATTATTTGCATGTCCTTGAGACCAAGGGGATTGGGAATGGGCTGGTGTAGGCTGGGTTGGGGCCTGCCTGCGTACAGAAAAAGCTGTGAATACAGACACAACAGTTTTTCTTTTCTTTAATCAGAGAAGATTTATCTAGAATCCCATTTCTGATAATATGACCTGCAAAACACTAGTTTCTAGAATGTTCACAATAAAAAATATTTTATGGTCAAAAGTATGAGAAAAATTGCAGAGTGCACACATTTCCCTTGAGTTGATTCTCAATTCCCTTTATGAGAAATTCTGTAGTAAAGAAACTTGTTTAATTTTTTCACAGTGTATTTGACTATGGAATCATTTTTTTCACCTGGTATCTACTAGACATCTTGCAGTGGTCCATGAACACACTATGGAAAATGCTGATACAACATTTCTTTCTTTTTTTTGATGTAACATTTCTGAAGTTAAAACTGATTTTATAAAATACGTATCTTTTACTTGCATGTCCAGACAACCCTCAACAGTGTCATATTTATTATTCAGCTTTTTAATATACATTTTACACAATGCCAATCCACACTCTTCTACTAATGATTCTCTTCACGACTCACTGTTAATTCATTCAGTTGCATCTGGGGCTAACCAGTAGTATGTGGGAGCCCTGGTGTTGCAGTGGTTATGCACTCGGCTGTTAACCGAAAGGTCGGCTGCTCTGCAGGAGAAAGATGTGGCAGTCTGCACCCGTAAAGATTACAGCCTTGGAAACCTTATGGGGGCAGTCCTACTCTGTCCTTTAGGGTCACTATGAGTCGGAATCAACTCGATGCCAATGAGTTTTAGCAGTATGTGACTGTATTCTACTACATAATTCCAATTCCAGAATAGCTGATAATCTACAGAGGAGAAAAGGATAGCCAGGTACCTTGAAGACACAGGAGAAAGCCCCAGTGCTCAAAAATATCTCCCCCACAAATTCCACTAATTGGAGATTCATTAGGGTTAATGAGCGCCTCTTTTAAAATGCAAATACCCTCTGGGAGTGTTTGCCTATTAGTCATTCACCAAGTGAAGTAGTGGAAAGAACAGTGGAATGGCCACACCATTAACTCTTTTTCATTCCTCAGTCACACACTCATTACACAAGACAGCCTGGCACAGTGGAAAGAGGATGGTTTTGGAGTCTGACAGAATTCGACCCAAATCCTTTACCAAATCTATCACTTTGGGCAACTTACTTAACTTCTCAAGAACCTCAAGGTCTTCATCTGAAAAATGGGAATGATACGTTACAAGGTCGTTACAAAGAGTAAATGAGACAACTGCAGAGAAACAGGAGGGTAGCTGGGGCAAGATAAATGCTTTGTCATAAGTCTTGGTGTCAACGATGGTTCTGCCTTTGTTACATAGCTTTTGCTATAATTCAGCATGGAAGAGGGCAATGGCCTTACATGTCATCTCATTTAATGCCCATGACAGTGCTGTAAGGTAGGCTTTATTATATTCATTTAACAGAGGCAGGCCTGGTGTTGGAACCAAGTCTTCTGGCAATGACAAGCCACTGCATAATTTCATGTTGCCTCCCATTACTTATCAAAGCTTGAGTTAAATTATCCAGCTCAATTTAATACACATTTATGTCTCCTCTAGCTCAGTTTAGTTACCCTTCTAATTTTTCTAATTTTGCCTATTTAATACCTGTCTATTATTCACCAAAATGAAGAAAAAGGAGGAATGGACATATACTAAAATATCCAAGAGCTGAAGAGATGACCTGCCTAGGAGCCGGCTGCTGTACGGTCAGGATTCTCTTGACAACTGTTATAACCCCAAAGGAAAATGAGGCAAGGATAGTAACAGTTAAGCCATATGGGGAGGAATGCAACTAGCAACCAAATATAGGAAAAGGTTTAAGCTGTCTAGGAATTAAAGAAAAGCAAATTAAAATGGCACTGAGCACATATTAATTTAGTATATCTCAATTACTACACTCAAATGTTGCTGAGGATGAAATAAAACTGGCACACTGGCATCATTCTGGTAACAAAGTGAATGCTCAATAAACATCTGTTGATTTGACTGTATGTGAGAGAGGACAGTAAGGAAGATCATTCGACACATAAACTCCCTAAGGGCTTATAAAAAGAGTTATAAATGGTTGCTAAAATATGAAGAAAATTTTAAATTAAGGGTCCAACAGAGCAAGCAACCAATCTTATTAGATACTGATGTGAATGTTAATTGTGATACATATTTCTATACAATTTTTAGGCATTGTGTTTGATTTTAATCTTATCATTATGTGCTATTAAAACACACAGTTAATATCTTGCTTACTACCTTAAAAGCTTAAGGTCCCACTGAATACTTCAGGGCACTTACTCAGGGAAGGAAGAATACCAGCAAATCCAACTGAGGTCAAACCCATCAACTGGTCCTAGAGGACTGCTCTTAATTAACATGTCCTGGGACTCCCTAGTAGATGTTTTTTGGTCTGAGCCTTGTTACTCTGTAGTCATGGGTAATAATTTTCCTGGAAAATTTTGAAGCAATCCAAAAATATCCAGCCATTTAACACTATGTAAAAACAGTTAAGCCTTGGCATTCTTGCTTTTAGGGTGGAAGACCAGAAACTCAAAAGGCTAAATTAATTTTCTTTTTATGCATATTGTATCACATTGTATAAATCTACCTTCAAAAGTTTTTTTGTTAATACCTTTCCTAAATTAGAGTCAATTTATATACTGAGACAGTACATTGGGCTGACCATGCCTGATTCTGGATCCCAAACACTACTAAAAGAAAATTCTACAAAGGGCTGCTCTGAGCAGTACACTGATGGTAGGTTCTATTAGTCTCTCTTGAGAACAAACAAAACTGAGACAGAAGGGGTTCTCACAGTGTATATAACATGAAGCATAAATATGCAAAAATAAAAAAATAGACTCACTCATCTCTCCCAGGTCAGTTGGCGTGAAGATGATGGCACTGATCCAGCACCAATAATGCAAATTTCAGGTTGGAGATATGTTGACATGAAGTTACTCACATTCAGGAGTGTTCACTCTCCTTTCCAACCAATAGAATAAGCTGCTGAAATGACTAGTGTCAGGAGTTCCGCTCAGACAGAGTTTTCCATCACAGAAAAATAACAATCCTATGAGATCAAATATGTGTTCCAACCTTTGGCATCAACTGGTCCAGTCAGTGATGGTACTGAGCTAAACTTCTCAATCTTTTAAAATTGAGCTCTTAGACTGATAAAGAGTCGTAGTGTAACAGAAATTTTTGAGCAAAAAAAAAAGCAATATATGATATGTATTACAATCAACTTAATGTTAGGTTTTATTCATTCAACAAACGAATATTGAACTCTACTGTGTGCCATACACCATGCTAGCCGCATGTAAACTAGAGGGACACGGTCCCTGCCCTCACAGGCCTTATGTTCTACAGGGAATTTCAATCAAGCAAATGGGAAATCACAGAAACTGGTTGTAAAAATGCGCTAAATACTAAAAATTATGGGAGTACCAAATTTTACTTGGATCCACAATCAACACTCATGAAAGCTGCAGTCAAGAAATCAAACGCCATACTCCATTGGGCAAATCTGCTGCAAAAGATCTCTTTAAAGTGTTAAAAAGCAAAGACGTCATCTTGAGGACTAAGGTGTGTCTGGATCCAAGCCATAGTATTTTCAATCACCTCATCTGTATGCAAAAGCTGGACAATGAATAAGGAAGACCAAAGAAGAACTGATGTCTTTGAATTATGGTGCCGGCGAAGAATACTGAATATACTATGGACTGCCAGAAGAACGAACAAATCTGTTTTGGAAGAAGTACAGCCAGAATGCTTCTTAGAAGCAAGGATGGTGAGACTTTGTCTCACTTGCTTTGGACATGTTATCAGGAGGGACTGGTCCCTGGAGAAGGACATCAATCATGCTTGGTAAAGCAGAGGGTCGACAAAAGAGAGGAAGACCCTCAACGAGATGGACCAACACAGTGATTACAATGACGGGCTCGAGCACAGCAACAATTGTGAGGATGGAGAAGTACAGAGCAGTTTTTCATTCTGTAGTACATAGGGTCACTGAGCCGGAACCGACTTGACAGCACCTAACTACAACAACAACCAAATAGGTAAAAAAACAAAATGAAAATATGTATGGAGCACACTGTGGCAAAAGGTGGTCAGCTATAACACAAACATGTTTTCCTTATTAGACATCTTCTTTTGAGCTCCCTTCATTTAAAAAAGAAAAAGAATGTATATTGTTAGTATCATTACTTTTAAAGGAAGTCAAATCTTAAACATGTTCTTGTTGCATCACTTATATAAAAGTTCAAAGAGAATATTTCCTAAAAATACACCAATATTCTTTGAAGAAAAGCTGATATGAAAAAAAAAAAAATCACTTGCGAATCAGACCAAAACAAGAAGCAAAGCCACACAGGGCAGATATAATGAGACTGCATGATATAACCAGATAAAGACAAAGATTTCAATTTCAAAATGCAAGAGAAGCTGATTGCTTTTACTGAAGATGTCACACTTGTTATTGTTCCAAATATGAACGAGTGAAAGTATTGCTCTGAGGGTCATATTTTAAATATTCATATAAGAAATGAGATTTGGTTCCTTTAAGAACTCAACTCATTGCCGTTAAGTCGATTCTGACTCGTAACGACCTTATAGGACAGAGCAGAACTTCCCCATACAGTTTCCAAGGAGAGGCTGGTGGATTTCAACTGCCAACTTCTTGGTTAGCAGCCATAGCTGTTAACCACTGTGCCACTAAGGCTCTGGTAAGCCTAAAAACCAACTACCTTGAGAACGGAAGCTCTAACCTGTTCAATGGCCCATTGATCAGATGCACTCAGACAGCAACAGTGAATCACCAATTAGCAGCCTGTGGGGAAAGGACATAGAATGGACCCCAATCAATGTTTAAGGTTGCAAACTTAGGCTTGGCCACCTTTTGCTGTATTTATGGAACCTGAAGTTGGGCTAGAATATGCAGAAAGAGTGAAAAAGAAAATGAGATGAGGGTGGGTTTGGCCAAAGGAAAGCAGGAAGCTGAAAGTAGCAGAGGACCAGGACCTTTATATGCATGTTGTTGTTGGGTGCCTTAGAGTATTTTCCAATTCCTAGTGACCCAATCTGACAGAGAAGAACAGCCCCATAGGGACTGCTTGGCTGTAAACAGAAATAAATTCTGAGATATCTAGTTGCCAGTGAGGTAGAGCATTTCAAACTTCAGTGTGCAGAAAAATCACCTGGGTGCAGGTTCTGGAGTCCTACAGAGATTCTGATTTGGGAGGTCTGGTCAAGGGCCTAAGAATCTGAATTTTTAGCAAGTGTTCCAGGAGGTTCTAATACAGGGCGTTCATGGACAACACACTGAAAACAGTTAAGTAGAGTGAGATGGTCTAACATGCCAGATACATTAACATCAGCCTAAGTTTTAGAAGGATTATTCCTTCTCTCCCTCACTGCTCAAATATGTAAAGGGTGTCTTTCTTTGTACTAAGTTTAGGGCTCAATAAGATAAACGTTTTCCTCTATTTAAAACAATAAAATGGTGGAAGTTGAAGATAAGCCTACTACCTGTTAGCACTTACGATTTTTAATTTGTTTTAATTTTTTTGTACTAATTGTTTAGATACACATCTTATAATTAGTTCTTAATCTATTCATATTGTTATCTTAATAAACAGGTATTTTTAAAAAGGAAAGGACAAATCAAGTGAGGAAAAATGTGTTTTTATTTTCTCTCTGCTACAAAATTGATTATGATGTGATAAAGGGCCTTACCACCTGGTTACAAGAAATAGTTTGACTATCTGCCCACATATTTTGAGTTGCAATAAAAAAAATGATACGCAGTATCAGGAGAACATACTTTGATCACCCTGTACTAATGTAACAATGGGTGTTTCTCTTGACCTATATCTGCAACCTTATTTGCATTTATGATACAGGGTAAAAACATGATAGTAGTGCTACTAAATATCAATATGCTGCTCTTATAAAAAATGGTATTTTTGAATCGGTTAAATAAATCAAGAAACCTAAAATATAAGATACTGAACAAACAGATAAAGCACAAGTGCAGATTATGAAAAACTCCAGAGTAAACATAAGTATCCTTCAATGATCTAAAGACCTAGCTTTCCTCTAAGGAAGAGCCATTTTTCAATCCTCTTATGTCTTGATTTCACTAGCATTGGGGGGTACTGACAATGAAATCCATGTGTTTGGGGGACACACAATATCAATGAATAAATTCTAAGGTCCCACTGCCAGCTTGTGAGCCTTTCCCATGGAAATCTCAGCAAATCTGAGGAGATGAGGGAGGGAAAAGAAAAGGAGAGTAACAAGATAAGAGGTGATGGACAAATTAAGACTTAGCCTGCTGACGGTAGATCTTAATCTAACAACTGGGGAACCCTGACCTCAGGAGAACCTTGACCTAGGTTGATACCATGAAATCAGAATTACGGAAAGGTATAAAGGCAAAAATTCACAAACAAGTAAGAAGCGCTCTGATGAAAGTGAGCAGGTAACATGGTTAAAAAGTACGAGAATTTGCTTGATTGCAGAGTAAAAAGTGATGATGGAAGGAGGAAGCCCACTACTTGCCTGAAATGTTCCTCAACCTAGACCTCAGTGGCTAATATATACTCAATCTTCAGGTCTCAACTTCAACACCACTTCCTTAGGACTCCGCCATGTAAAGACCATCCTTCTTTATATGTTCCCATATCTTCTTCAAAGCACTTCACACATTTGCAATCATTGTTTAATATCTGTCCACTACACTATCACAAGGACAATGACCTGTTTATTTGTCACAATATTCCCAGCATCTGGTACAGTAGCTGGCACCAAGTAAGCACCCGGTAGACTCTTACAAAATGGCTGTTTTCTGACTGATGCACTATTGCAAACTGTGGCACAGACAAGAAAAGGGTGGCAGATAATCTCAGAAAAATAAAATTTCTGATAAAAACTATGGGTTAAATAAAGAAAGCTGAAGAGGATGTACTATGACTGGTAAAAGGAAATAAGTTTATTAATAGCACTTTGAACTGGGTGAAAGGCAGAGGCTGAACAAAAGGCTTAAAGAGAAATCAATAATCATAGCTCTAATGTAACATTTGGACAGGATTTCTGCAATAAGGAAAGATAAGGTAGACCAGCTAGCTGTAAGATACTTGAGAAGGTGGAAACACTTCCCAGCAGTTTTTAAGTGTGGAGAAAAAGGGCAAGGAGTTAATAGTGACTTTGAAATTGCATTAGGAGAACGGCAGGTCTCTAAATGTGTGGGAGAAATGGGACAGAGAAGAGATTTTACCAGGTTCTACATAGCTATAAGGAGCCTGAGATAATTATATAAAAGAGGTGGTTGAGACTCCAAGAGAATTCTGATAAAGTGTTTAAATTTATCTTACTGTATTCCATGCTTTAGTTTTTAGTTTGCTACTGGTAAGTATTTGACTAATTTTAAAAATACCCAGAAAAAAAAAAAAAAAAAAAAACATTAGAAGTACACACCAACAGATCTGCAATATTTTTAAAATTGTTTTAAAAATAGTTGTATTGTTCAAAAAAATCTGCAATTATTTCAGTCTATAAAAAAAGTATCACTAATTTGAAGGCTAGTTGACTAGTAAAATCGTTAGCCATTTTACAGTTATAAAAATCACAAATGGTTTATACACTTTAAATCTATCTGGATTTCTAATTGATTGGTAGCAAATTCCACAGTACTGCTTGGTTGCATAAATTACATATTCTTGAAATGAAGGTTCTATCAAATCATCATTAGATGTTTACGTTATCACAGCTCTGTGATTTCAAATAAATTCAGTAGTCTTCTGAGGGCAGGTTCCAGATAAGAATTATCTGGACATATGCCTAATTGCAAAACACATAAAAAATCCCAATCTCCAAAAAGTTTTTTTAAGGCTTAGAGGACTAAGACGGAAAAAGGAAAGCATCAACCAACCAGCTTTTTTATGCAGAGCTGCCTAGAACAGTTGTGTCAGTCAAAGCAACCCATCTCAATCAAATTCCTCCTCTTCTCCCACTCATGCACTTTAACCGCATCCAGACTTAAAAACGAAGCAAACTCCCCGCCTACAGCTGTCAGGTTCTCTCTCTTCCTTCTGTGAGAAAGCACATCAACCCGGTGAGATCAAGGCACCAGGAAAACAGATGGGCAAATGGGAGAGCCTCTCCATCTAAAGGAAGAGCAAAACATACCTTGCCCACCCAACAAGGCTTCCAGAGAAGGAAATACTGAATGCTTACTTCTCTGTACAGTGTGAACTGATCTGTAGATCACATATCTACCTACTCATCGGATAGCAAAAGAAATCAAGAAGAAAAGGACAAAGAATATGGTTCCTTGTTAGGCTTTTGATTCTAAGATTATAGCAAACAGTGGCGATTAGTTAAAAAACAAAAAGAGGTTTTCAGATTAAGAGACAATATATAGTAGTACTGTGAATGAATGGGCCCTGAATTCTCAAACAGTAAACGGACCCATACTCAAACACCAGCAGAAAACAAAAACATTCCAAATGTTAAAATAAGTCAATTATTTTGGGTTTATTCACCATTTATCATTATCCAAATATCTGTTTACTTATAAGATTGGTGAGTTAGTCTTTTTACTTCCCAGTTTCTGTGGGAAGAAAATTAGAAAAAGTCAGTTGACCTGTCTGCTTATCTACCTACTTACCTACTTACCTTCCTACCATCTATGTCCTTCTTCCTCCCTCTCTTTCCTCTTAAATAAGTCAGTCTCAAAAAAGGTAGGCAGTGGCAGGATGTTGAAGACCAAGTGGGTTGAGAAGAACATGGCAGGAAGGCAGTGGCAGCAATAGCCTGGGTCAGGCCACTGAAGTACAAGCAGGGTAAAGGTGAGCCTGGAACATCTCACTGTGCTAGAAAGTGCTCAAGAATGATGGGGATAGTTTGAAGCGGCTTCCACTAGTCAAAACTGGACTATTTTAAGCATCAAAACAAATAATGATGCTAACAGATTATAATCCATTAAAAAATAAGAAACCATGCACCCATAGTGATATAAATAGATAAATGAATAAATATATGAGAAGAGGATGAAGCTTTTCCTTGCAGTGGAATGTCAAATGATGAATGGAGAACGCATGAAGGAATTAGAGAATCACCATTTGGCCACCATCATAGTAATAATTTAGCCAAAACGTATCAGTGGATGCTAAAATTAATGGGTGGCAGTTTGATGAGGAACCAACCAGATATTATATAGTCTCAAAGTAGCATCCCACGAAATACTGAATAAAGAGAGAGAATGGGTAATTTTACAGTGGAAAAATCTGTCAGACATCACCTTAAGTATTCATGACTAACATCATCAGAAATTGTGCACAGCTTGATAGGATGCAATGAAAACACATCACTTTTGTGATTTCCTAACAAAGATGCGTAACCTGAATCTAACTGGAAGGACGCATTAGAGAAACACAAATTGAGGGACATTTCACAAAATAACTGGTCTGTAATCTTCAAAAGTATCTAGAACTTGAAGGTCAAGGAAAGACTGAAGAACTGTTCAAGATTAAAGGAGATTAAGAGACATGACAACTAAATACAATTCGTTATTCTGAATTGACTCCTTCTGCTATAAAGGACATTATTGAGATAAAATGATGGTCTATGGTTTTGATGGTTAATTTCCTGATTTTGATGGTTTGATGTAGAAGAATGCCCTTACTTTTAGGAAATACACACTATTCAGAAGTAATGATGCATTATATTGCCAACTTACTTTACACAGACTGAGGAAAAACAAAAAGCACTTTGTACTACGTTTGCAACTTTTCTGTTAAGTTTGAATTTATTTCTAAATAAAAAGAATATAAATAAGAGAATGGGTAAGATGATTAGAACACACATGTACACAAATATATGGACATATAAGTATATCTCACATGCTTCTTTAACTCACTAACCAAAACTGAACTCATCCCTGATCCCCTTTACCTGCTCCTCCTTTAGTGCCCCCTATTTCAAGGAAATGTACCACCAAACATCTGGTTGCCTTGCTTCCTCTTGCTCCCTCATCCCCACATCCAGCCAGTCACCTGGACAGTCATTCTGTGTCCAGGACGTGACCTGCAGCTTTCCATTGCCATTGGCTCTGTTTGAGTTCAGGCCACCATCATCTCTTACAGTGATTTCCACAATGGGCCACCCAGTCTCCTTTCCTTTCGCCTTGTACTCTTTCCTTCAGTCCATTGTCCTGATCTTTCTAAAGCACAGATCTGGTCATGTCATCCTCCCACCCATAGCTATATTATGGCCACCCAGTATGCTTAGGATAAAAGTTAAACTCCTTTACAAGTCCAGGATGAGCTGATCCCTAGTTAACTCTCCCATTCCTTTCCACATCTTGCCCTAGAACTCTACACTCCAGCTATAAAACAACTACTTTCAGATCTTCAAACATGCTGCCTCTCAGGTTCTCTTTGCCTTAAATACTTTTCCCCACTCCATCTCATCCCTTTCCCAATCAGCACATAATAAATGTCAAAGAAATACGCAATTTAACAAGTGAATGAATGACTGAACGCTTAAAAGTGTTTTATTGCATTATTGCCCAAATATTGTTTGCGAAGTTTTCTTTCTCTCTACCGCAACTTTGTACCATGCCCAGGTTCAATTCTTATATCAAATCATATGATTATTTCATTCTTCTGTTTCTTTCTTTTCTCTTCACTTACTAAAACCTGAAGACTGAAATCAAATTCTTCAGACACAAGTAAATGGCTCTGTATGGGAAATTATCAATTTCAATTATCTAGGGATGTTTCAGATGCAACGAATCTCCAACACAGTTCAGGTAATTAGGAACCCCCTCTAAGAAGGAGGAGCCCTGGTGGTGTAGTGGTTAAGAGCTCAGCTGCTAACCAAAAGGTCAGCAGTTTGAATCCACTAGCCACTCCTTGGAAACCCTATGGGGCAATTCTACTCTGTCCTATAGGGTTGCTGTGAGTCAGAATTGACTCCACAGCAATTGGTTTTTTTTTGGTTTTCTAAGAAGGAGGGGTAGAAACTGATTTAAAAATATACTCAGGTGACATGATGATGTCTAATCAGGCTAGTCTTATTTTCTTAGATACATTTTTCCTCAAAAGATTTTAAGCACTTTTTCCCCTACTTTTCAAGGAAACTGTAACAACTTGATAAAAGCGAACAATTAGTGAGCTCTTTATGAAGTAGAAATCATTCTACTCATTTAAAAGGTGAAGACAATAATGAAAGAGACGTTTAAAAATGTTCCCAGCATCACAAACTCCTAAGTGGTAGAGCCAGTATTCAAACTAAAGTCTGTCTAGGTTTAAGGTCCACATTCCTTCTAATACAATTACAAAAGGAAACAGTTCACTCAGAATTTTCTTCATGAAAAATATTCACCTTCAGAATGGCATACATCATAGGCAAACTGGATCCATTTATGGTTTTAAATTTCTTTATTCCACCTCTTATTTGTGAACGTACTGAATTAGAGTAGACAGAGTACAGCGTCTATGTCTGGTTTCATTTCTCTTAACCAGAACTACATTGATTGTTTTTATAAACTAGGCAAAACAAAATCGAATACCACATGTAATAGGGTGCCTACTGAGGCAGATTTGTTGTTGTTGTTGTTTTAAGCATGTCATCGATGTAGTTATTTCTGGCTCTGGTGTTTCTTCTCTTTCTATTTTCTCTTAAGTACTTTGGAATCAGTTTTACATTTCTAAAATGAAAAGTACATCACTTTAGCCCTACAATTCCCAATAGTTCATTTTAAGCTAAAAATCTCTGTAGTTAAAACATGGAAGCAATCTTTGAGCTTATCTTGGCCACTGTCCTCTGTCCTCGCTTCCAAATCCATTTTATAAGTGAGATCTGGAACATGGCATCGTAATTGTCAGTTCTCATAGTCATCTCCCAGCCCAAAGCTTTACAAACACCCACAGAAACAAATCCTACAGCATCTGACTTTTTTGTTGTTGTTGTTTAATAAAACTGCTGTTCTACAAAAGATAAGGCTCTCAGGTTCTCACACTTCAATTCCACTGTCATTTTAGACAGAGTGAATTCTTTTCATTTGACAAAGGAAAAATGTATTCTAATAACCACCAGCCTTGGCTTCCAGATCACTCAGAGCAAATTAGAACTATCTGTAATTAATCTGACCTAGTTTCATTTTACAAATTAGACAAGATGACTGCATCCAGCCTGTCTCTTATAAGGATTAAATGAGACCCTACATGGCGTTCTTCCTAAAAATCAGCAAAACTACCAACTAAAAACAGAATAGATAATCTCTGGATCAGACTGCCAGTGAGTAGATGGGCCCAAATAAGAGATTAAGCACTAAGACATGTTGCTATTGTTGCTGCTCCAGGCACAGAAGGTCAATAATGTGGATCAACTAGGATTAAAGTATTATTTTTTGATTACTTTGTGGTTCACGTTCCAAGTACTTAAAACTGTCCTTAAAGATTTTTTAAAAGGCCCTATAAATAAAAAAGGAAAAAAGAAACAAATACAAAAAATGAAAACATTAAAAAAAATTAAACTGTTTTACTGGGAAAAAATTCATTATTAGTATGTATAGCAACAGCATGTATATACACTACTTAGACATATTTTATTATCTCTGAGAAGAAAAGGGACATATAACACAATAGATGACACATATATGGAAAGCTCACATGTATACATGTGTAAAAAGTATTCAAATGGATAAGTGGAGATAAGGAATCATTAGAACGATCCAAAGAATAGAAAGGTATATGAGAATACAGGGGGAAAAATCTGAAAGGAAAACTGCAGAATTTTCATTTTTTTCCTTATTTACGCTGAAGTTTATTTTCCTGTTGGTATTTAAAAAATTTCTTCCCAAACGATCATATTCGTAAATAGAGAAGCAAATGGAGAACAGATAAGTTAAAAAAATGACAAAATGGAAAAAAATAAATTTAGAGTAATGCAAATGGTAAATGATGTAGTTTGCACTGCATGAGAAACTAGTTTGCCTAATGTAATGATTATTTTCAGATTTTAAAATTTCTTCATTAGCGTAATTTTATGCTTAATTTTGTGGTATGCTTCTTCATTCAAAATATAAGGCCAGAGAAAATAGGATTTGACAAGGATTGAGTACATCAATGCATGAAAAAAATGGAGTTTTGCAAATTATCAGAATTCTGTTTCTTTTTTTAAATATTTTTTCCAGATTACTGTTTTTCTCTTTCTTTATTCCAGATATCAAGTTCCCCTTTTCTGAAATTAGAAATAAAATGGTCCCAAACCCAAAAGCATTATGGTAAAAACTGTTAGTATTAATATGCGCTCAGTAAGAAGGATGAATACAAAATTAATACAAAAAACTCAATAGTTTTTATCTGACCAGTTATAAAATATAATTGAATGAAATTATCCAATTCCCAATAGCCACAAAGAATGAAATATCCAGAAAAAAAATTAAAGTAAACATACAGGACTGTTATGAATAAAACTATAAAACTTTACAAGAGGGGCATTTAATAAAAATACTTAAAATAAGTAGAGAATCATTCCCAGACAGGATTATAAACTTATAAATGTCAATTCTTCCTACATTAACATATAGAAATACCAGTAATGCAATACCAATAAAATCCTCAATGTGTTGTTTTTCTGAACTGGGAGAAGTATTTTAAAGTTCTACTGGAAAAAACAGACAAAGCAAGAAAAATCTGACAATTGTTTAAAAAGAGCAAGTGGGAAGCCTTTCCCCATACACTTAAAATTTTTTAAATCTAAATTAATTAAAATAACAGTGTATAACACCAAAAGCAGTACAATCCATAAAAAATATGTAAGTTGGACTTAGTTAAAATAAAAATACTTACTAAAATTAATTTAATTAAAACTAAAATTAAAAATTTCTGCTCTGTGAAAGACTGTTAAGAGAGTAAGACAAGCCACGAACAGGAGAAAATATTTGCAAAACACATATCTGATAAAGGACTTGTATCCAAGTATATCAAGACTTCTTAAAACTTAACAATAAAAAAAACCAAACAACCCAATTACAAAATGAGCAAAATTTGAGCAGAGATTTCATCAGGTAAGATACACAGATGGCAAATAAGCATATTAAAACATGCCCAATACCTTATGTCATTAGGGACTTGCAAATTAAAACTAACAATGAGATACCACTAGACACCTATTAGAATGACTAAAATCCAAAATTCTGACAATACCAAATGCTGGTGAAGATGTGAACCAATAAGAACTCTCATTTATTGCTAGTAGGAATGCAAAATGGTACAGGCACTTTGGAAGACAGTCTGACAGTTTCTTAAAAGCTAAACATAGGCTTACCATTTGATCCAGCAATCAAGATCCTAGGTATCTACCCAAATGCAATGAAAACACATGTCCACATAAGAACCTGCACATAAAGGTTTATTGTAGTCTTATTCATAATTGCCAAAAACTGGAAGCAACCAAGATATTCCTCAATAAGTGAATAGATAAACTGTGGTACGTCTATACAATGGAGTATTACTCATAAAAATAAACGAGCTATCAAGCCATGAAAAGACATGGAAGGAATCTTAAATGCATACTTCTAAGTGAAAGAAGCTAGTCCAAAAAAGCTACAGACTGCATGATCTCAACTATATGACATTCTGGAAAGGTAAAACTATAGACAGTGAAAAGATCGGGGGGGGGGGGCAGGGGGAAGTGGGGAGGCATGAATAGGTGGAGCATGTGGAATTTTTAGGGCAGTGAAACTTTTCTGTCTACTATAATGGTGGACACATGACATTACGCATTTGTCAAAACCCATTGGACTTTACAACCTGAAGTGTGAACCTCAATGTAAACCATGAACTTTAGTTAATAATGTACCAATATTGGTTTGTCAATTGTAACAAATATACCACAGAAATGCAACATGTTAATAATAGGAGAAACAGTGTACAGGTGGAGGGAGTATTTGGGAAGGCTGTACTTTCTGCATAATTTTTCTATAAACCTAAAACTGCTCTAAAAAATAAGAGCTCAAATAGCTTTTTTGATAATTTCAGCAATGAAAATGAAAGAAACATACATGATAGGGAACTCAAACTGGATTTCTTGACAATGGAGAAGGACCAGGTAGAGAGAGATTAAAGAGGCAAGATAAAAATATGAATTGATAAAGCAAGGCTTGAGATGAGGCAGGATGAGAAGGTGTCAATGACATGGTTTACCTTTTTCAAGGAGGAGACAGAAATTGAGAGGGAAATTGGGTGAAGACAGAGAAATTTTGAGATGGTGGCCAAGGAAGCTCTGGGGCCTTGCTCAAGCTTCCTGGCAAAGTAGGGAAGGAGATCACCTACTGAGATTTAAAAAAGGAGCGAGAGACTGGGATGGGGCTTGAGAAGGGTGAATGGGCTTGGTATTGCTGTGGTGGTGAAAGTGGCAGGAAATCAAATAGTGGTAAATAACGGGATTACCAAGGAGCTTTGAGGGCACTCATACAGAAAAGAGATATGTTTGTAAAATTTAATATTTGCTCCATTCCCTTTCCGTGGCTGCAAGAATTCCCTAAAGACAAATGAGTCAAGTGGTTCCATAACTTTGCTACCTCTACTACCTCACAGCACCTGAATGCTCTGTTTTGTCTTGATTTCTTTTAACCTCATAACCTGTTTGGTATGTAGAACAGGTATTAGAGTTCCACTCTACACATGAAGAAACAGAAGCTGAGAGAATGACTTTCCCAAAATGCTTGACTAGCTGGGACTTGAACTCAGATCTTTTGATTCTAATTCCAGTAATTAGAATTTCCAGTAATTTCCCCCCACTACATCACACTGCTCTCAAAAGCACTGTCATTCTTATCTTAAAACCTGGCCTTAGATGGTTTCTTAATTGCTATTCTACCTTTGCAATCCACCCACACTTTTCCACATTCGCTTTCCTAAAACACAACTTCGCTCACATTCCACAGATGAAGGAGTCTGCAGAGAAGTCGCAGAAGTGGTGTTGAAACTTACAGAGCTCCTCAGAGAAAAAAGAAGAGTTTGGTGCACGTGAACACTCAGTTTGCAGACAGAAAAAGAACCAACTATCAAGCCCCGGTGGCATAGTAGTTAAGATCTCGGCTGCTAACAAAAAGGTTGGCAGTTCGAACCCACCAGCCATTCCTTGGAAACCCCCTAGGGCAGTTCTACTCTGTCCCACAGGGTCGCTATGAGTCGGAATCAACAGTAACAGGTTTGGTTTGGTTTGATCAAGCTGCAGCCATGGTTTGCCATTCGGAATGAAATCAAGCCTGATTCTCACTGTTTTCTTAAGGTCTCAGGTAAAGAAAGACATAAAAGGAATCAGGAGAGAGCAGCCACCAGAGAGCCAGAGGGATGTGACAACCAGAGTTCTTCTCTAAAACATCCAATGTAGAGTCACTCTTCCTATAGGATAGCACCCGGGGCAAGGGCTGCAACAACCACCTGTCTGTCAGCTTGTTATACTGTGGTGGCTTGCATGTTGTTATGATGCTGAAAACTATACCACTGGTATTTCAAATACCAGCAGGATCACCCATGGTGGATAGGCTTCAGCAGAGCTTCTAGACTAAGACAGACTAGGAAGAAAGGCCTGGTGATCTACTTCCAAAAATTGGCCAATAGAAACCCTATGTATCACAAAAGAATACTGCCCAATATAGTGCTTGAAGATGAGCCCCCTAGGTTGGAACGCACTCAAAATACACAGGGGCTGCAACAATGGACTCGAGCATACCAATGATTGTGAGAATGGCACAGAACCAACTGGGCAACATTTTGTTCTGTTGTACATAGGGTCGCCATGAGTGGCCAGAGCTGACTCAGGGCCACTAACAACAGCAGCAAGGGCTGCAAGACGGGAAACAGCATTTGGGCTATAAACCCCCATTCCCTCCAGGTTTCATTCAGCTTTCCAAATTCCCCTTACACAAATAAAGCCCAAGAGTCACCCCTAGAAAATCATCAATACACTATATAAAGTCTTAGAGCAAACCCGAGCCAGGCATCTTTATTTTGCCTGGGATGAAAATTTTGGTTTTTAGTGTATTGGGCAATTATTTGTGAACAAAAAGGTTTTTTTAAAAATTCAGCTCCCTCTGACCTTGTAACAGTTATTTTGCTACCGTAGTCTGTGATGCAAATTAAAGCATTTCTATTCTTATTTCCAAGTCTGCTGCTTAAAATAAGTGTATGCTTTTCAAAGTCAATTGACAGCCTAATGTTCCACATTTAACTACAACAAATCAACACTTCCCCAGCTTATTTCACTATCATTTGACTAATTCATTTTAAAATTTATCAAGAAAAATGTAATTTTCATTTCTCATAGTTTCTGGTCTTAAATAACAGGTAATACCCCAACACGCATAAAAGTTCCCACAATCTTGCAATATGTATGCAAAATGGGTCTAAAAAGTAGAATTAAACCTCAAAATATTTTTATCCACGAAAGTAGATCACCTAACTTTTTTCATGCACTAAAGTTAACATAAATATAACTGTGCAATTCCTTATTTTAAACATTATTTTGAAAGCGGATCTCTCACAAGCTAAATCATCTTAAAATCTGTATGTTTCAGTCTGCACTTGTTACAAAAACAAGCAATTATTCTGTAGTAGAACTGGCCATGTTTCTCAGCAAAATGATATTGTGAAATGGCTAAACTTTGCAGAGAATTATAGTGCTATTTCTTCTTTTAAGCATTAAGGGAAAAAATGAATAAATTTAAGGTGAAAAACTCTTTTTTCTTAAAGGCTTCTTCTGTTAAATTTAATCCACTTTCACACAGTTTTTCTTAATTACACTACAGCTGTCTGGTAAGGCACAACTGACCACTTCCATCATGAAAACAAACTGTACCCCACCATCTAAGGTTCTCGATTAAAAAGCAAATGTTTTTGTGAGCCCAGAGAAAATGCGTGCAGCTGCTCCATTTCAAGAGCCAGGCACCTCTACTCCATTCAGCTGTGAAGAATGGCAATGACTGTAAATTGTTCTTCCTGATCGGTTCCACAATAAAAACAAACCACACTACTTTCAATTTTTCAAAGCCATTTTTTTTAAGCCTCCAGTACACTGGAAACAAGAGTTGTGTTCTTCTGATTCACGGCCTTTGATTTCTACATAAATGTCCCTGTATGCATGTAAAAACAGGTCCCTGCAGGGTACTCGCAGAGACTGTGTATATTAACTTACCAGACGTACCAGAAGATAGAAACGCCATCAGCCTACCTTTTAAAGCAAGATACTATTTAACAGCTTAAACTGTCTGTGACTAAAGGATGACTGTAAAGGACATACCGTATGTGGAGAGGCATTAGGTAGTCCGTGAGAAAACTGCAGCATGCTCACAGAAAGTGCAACAAATGGTTTTGAACTCTGTTTTAACCCTCTTAGTTAAAATCCATAGTAAGGAATTAAGGTCAAGTCACACCTCTGCATTTTGCAACTAAGACACTTGCAATCTGACAGTAATGAAAATAATTAACAGAATTGTAAAAAAAAAAACTTCTGATGTTTCCAATTTACTCACAACGCTCAATTAGTAACTATGATTTAAACTGGAGGTCTCTGAAGTTTTTTTTTTTAAAATCAAAGAAATGCTTATCAATTAAAAAATGCTTGTGCATACCTCTCCCAGATTTATATAAATCATATACACACTACTTATTTATAAACCTGTAGTACTGTACTAGTATCTAATGCACACTAAAAAAATACACAAAAATAGGCAACTGTAAAGGATGGGATTAAAAATAATTTATAAATAGAAGTTTTAAGAATTTCTTTGCACATCTCCAATGGAGCCTCTTGCCCACCTGCAGGGGCAACCCCTCTCCCCAACTATGTAGACACTGACCTAAGTAAGCCAGGGCTAATGAGAGGCCTAGCTAAGTCGTTAGCGGCTTTAAATGAATTCTTTGGTTGCTTTAAATCTCCTCCCCTGCCCTAAGATTGTTTGCAGAAACATAAGGATATAATCTAGTTTAGAACAGCTTTTAACTCTGACTCACGACTGGAGTGTTGCAACGAAACTTAAATGTGATCAAATATTATGGAAATAAAACATAGGAAAATGTTCATATTTGTGAATCTTGACTTCAATAGCAAAACTTCTGGCACGAAGCTAGCAATGATTCCTCTCTAACACAAGAAAGCAGTATCACCTAAATCAGCAAACAAGTTTCTACTGAAAATAACACCCTGTGGCTGCTGCAATGATCACACCCCCTAACCACGCTGGTCACCCAGCCTCTCCAGGTGTCTACTGACATTTTACCTTTCCAAACTCTTTAATTTACCTGTTCATTGTTCCCAGAAACCCTAGCTATATGTGATTTCAGGTAAAGGAAGTTATCACCAAGTGATGACTCTTGTTTTTATTGAGCCCTATCAATAAGGAGCCCTGGTGGCTCACTGGTCCAAGTGACTGTTAACCAAAAGTTGGTGGTTTGAAACCACCAGGGCTCCGTGGGAAAAAGATGTGGCAGTTTGTTTCTGTAGAGATTTACAGCCTTGGAAACCTTATGGGGTCATTATTAGTCGGAACTGACTCGACAGCAGTGGGTTTGGTTTTTGGTTATCAATAATGCAATTTAATATGTATTAATTTAGTATATACACAATTTTGCCAGGTTTTGCTAGAAGCTAAAGATACGATTATCCTTGTTCTTAAGGAGCTCAAGAAGCATCTCATGAAAATCTGCACACATACACACACACCCCTCCTGTTCGCCTTCTATCTAGCCATTTATTCCCAGACTCTTTCACAGGGTTCCTCTTTACCTACCTACCTACCTGTTATTACCCAGGGTTGTTCTCTTCTCACTCCATCTCTAGGGATCTTATCCAAATCAATAACTCAGATACACCAATATGGCTCTGACTGCCAAAGCTATTTCTAAAGAACAGATACTTTTCTTTGACTGCAGTCCCATATCTTCCATATTTCCAAACGCCTACAGGATATCTCAACTGGAGGCCCCCAAGAGCAGTTCACCGCAACACATCCAAAAGTGAACTCATTATCTTCTCCACAAACCTTACTCCTTTTTCTATATTAATTATCTTAAATCATGGGTGTCAACAAGGATTTCTCCCTCTTAACTCTCGTATCTATTCAATTTCAAAGGCTACCTCCTCCATCTCTCTCAAATTTGTCACCTCCTCTCCATCTCTAACACCTTAATTCAATACCTCCTGGTTGAAAGGCCTTTTCCTCTAATTTCTGCCTTCTTTGACTTCCTCCACATCACAGCTGGAGTAATCTTTCAAAACACTCTGACCATCTCCCTTGCTTAATTACGAAGGAGGGGCTATCTCGAGAGGAGAAAGGGATAGAGGATGAGTTTTTTACGTTCTAGGAGATTTGAGATTTATAAGCTGAAAGGAAAGAGCCTGTGGGAAGGGAGAAATAAGAGAGATGATAAATAGAACAAGGTCCCAGAGCATGAGGTGGGCTCGAGAGCCCTGGAGGAGAGGTGAGCTCTGGGGGAAAAAAAAAAAAAAGATGAAGATACACTTCCTTCTGAAGCAGAAAGACTATGAGGATGGATAGAAGTGGAGGTAAATCTGGATGTGGAGAGGAGGCAAGCTGAGAGCGCATATGCCATGTATTAACTATTTCCTTGGAAAAGTGACGACAAGGGAGGTAGACCATTACTTAAAAATGAGGGGGTTAGGAAGGCTGAGTTCTTGTGATAAATGGTTCCAAATTGGAACATTCACTATGGATAATGAGAAAAGCAGCTGATTAGGAATAAGTTGTGGGGGGTGGGGGAGATGAGAGGAAAGTCATCCTGAGTGCTGAGCTAGGGCTGGAAATCATAAATCCGTAACACTGTCCATCAGCACAGTGACAGGAGTTGGTTGCAAAGGTGGTGGGCAGGAGAAGGGGGAAGAGTGTCTTTATGGTGCTGATGGGTTTTAAATCACCAACAGCTCTCAACATCAAACTTTATCCATTTAACTCAGTTTCCTCAGGTCAATGCAGTTTAGTTCCTCTCCCTCTCCTAGAATCTATGTTCCAACAGTAATGAACATGCTATACCACTTCCAGATGAGCTTCCCTTCACTCTTCATGGAAACAAAAAAGAGGACTCCAAAATAAATTTGTTTTGCCAAGGTCAAAGACGTGGTGAAATCCATGTGGAATTGTTCACTACAGATTAGTAAGTAAACACAATTAAGCCCGTGTGTACCTGGCTTACTGTAAGCCTGTGCATACCTTGCTTACTGATTAATCTGCCCCTATTCTGGACAGATGAATGAACAGAGGACATCTGGTCTTGGTGTTTCTGCTCCACCTTTTTGGTTCCAAAATTCACAATACACTGGTCCTTTTACAGTCACTATCATTCTTGCCTCCTCCTTTTAATCATCTCCATCCCAGTACCGGAGACGTAAAGATACTAAATGGTCACTCATTCATTCATTAATTCAATAAACATTTACTGAGTACTTAAAATGTTACACACACTAGAAAAAATACAAAGACGAATACAACAAAAAGCTTCCAGTCTGGGGAAAGGGGAAAACATGCATAAAATTACTCAGTACAATACAGTAAGTGCATTCATTCATTTGTCAAATTCTGAACACCTAGTAAACACCATAAGGGTTGTACAAAGGTTAAGTACCGGGATGCTAACTGAAAAGTAGGCGGTTTAAACCCACCCAGGAGCTCTCAGAAGAAAAATATGGCAATCTGCTTCTGTAAAGATTACAGCCAAGAAAACCCTATGGGGCAGTTCTACTCTCAGTCACATGGGGTTACTGTGAGTTGGAACTGACTTGAAGACACCTGAAAACAACAACAATAAACACCAGGCACTGTTTAGGTGTTAAGGAATTAGCAGTGACAGAAACAGGAAAAAATAAAAAGTAAAAAACAGAAACAAAACCCTGTCCTCAAGGATTTTAATTAATCAATAAATAAGCAAACAAAATGAAGATGACACCCTAAAGGCAGCAACTCCTCCAGACTGGGAGGTGTCAGCAAGCCTTGTGAGTGAGCTGATATTGCAGTGGAAGATTGGAAGATGAGCAGGAACACGTGGGGAAGAAGAAGCAGGTAGTCCAGGAACGCAGTCCCAGGATGTGAACAGCACAGAGGTGAGAGAACAAGAGTGGAGTTCTGAGTGGCAGAAACACTTGCCAGCAAGAAGCCCAAGGTGGGGAAAAGCAACCTGAAATGCCCTCCTGCTAGTCTGTAGAGAGAGCTGAGGAAATCTTAGTCACAATGCAACGGTTGGCAAAAGTGTGCTTTTTCACTTTATGGGAAAACCAAAGGCTGCTTTTCTGTTTCCGTTGCTTTTCAGAGGCATAGAAAAATAACAAAATTTTGTAAGCAATGATTTCACTAAATTTTCGTTTTAAATTTGACAAATCTGCCGGGGTACTATGTATAAAGAAACAAACAAAAATATTAATTACTAAACAAGCAGGTAAGAAAACAAAATTAAGAACCAATGCAAATGGATTGCTAGGTTACTATTTGCTAGAGTTACTAGGGGGAGGTAAAAAGCTTTCTAAGATGGGATCATTCAACCATTTCAGGAGGTAGCATACAACCAAGAACCGATAGTAATGATGGAAGAAGTCCAAACTGTACTGAAGACACTGGCAAAAAACAAGGCTTCAGGAACTGACGGAATACCAATTGAGATGTTTCAACAAATGGATGCAGCACTGGAAGTGCTCACTCGTCTATGCCAAGAAATTTGGAAGGCAGCTACCTGGCCAACCAACTGGAAGAAATCCGTATTTATGCCTGTTCCCAAGAAAGGTGATCCAACTGAATCCAGAAATTATTGAACAATATTATTAATATCACATGCAAGTAAAATTTTGCTGAAGATCATTCAAAAGTGGTTGCTGCAGTACATCAACAAGGAACTGCCAGAAATTCAGGCCGGATTCAGAAGAGGACGTGGAACCATCCCAACATCGCTGATATGAGACAGATCCTGGCTGAGAGCAGAGAATACCAGAAAGATGTTTACCTGTGTTTTATTAACTATGCAAAGGCATTTGACTGTGTGGATCATAACAAATTATGGTTAACACTGTCAAGAATGGGAATTCCAGAACACTTATTTGTGCTCATGAGGAACCTGTACATAGACCAAGAGGCAGCTGTTCCAACAGAACAAGGGGCACTGAGCAGTTTAAAAGTCAAAAAAGGTGTGCATCAGGGTTGTATCCTTTCACCATATTTATTAATCTGAATGCTGAGCAAATAACTCAAGAAACTGGACTACATGAAGAAGAATGCAGCATCAGGAATGGAAGAAGACTAATCAACAACCTACGATATGCAGATGACACAACCTTGCTTGCTGAAAGTGAAGAGGGCTTGCAGCACTTACTGATGAAGATCAAAGACCACAGCCTTCAGTATGGATTACACCTTAATGTAAAGAAAACAAAAATCCTCACAACTCAACCAATAAGCAACATCAAGACAAACGGAGAAAAGACTGAAGTTGTCAAGGATTTCATTTTACTTGGATCCACAATCAACGTCCATGGAAGCAGCAATCAAGAAATCAAGCGACCTACATTGGACAAATCGGCTGCAAAAGACCTCTTCAAAGTGTTGAAAAGCAAAGACGTCACTTTAAAGACTAAGGAGCGACTGGTGCATATGTCTTTAAAGTGCATTGTCTCATATGCATGCAAAAGCTGGGCAATGAATAAGGAAGACCAAAGAAGAATGGATGCCTTTGAATTATGGTGTTGGCAAAGAATACTGAATATACCACAGACTGCCAAAAAACGAACAAGTCTGTCTTGAAAGTACAGCTAGAATGCTCCTTAGAAGCAAGGATGGCAAGTCTTTGTCTCACATACTCTGAAGATGTTATCAGGAGGGATCAGTCCTTAGAGAAGGACATCATGCTTGGTAAAGTAGAGAGTCAGCAAAAAAAAGGAAGACACTCAACGAGATGGATTGACACAGTGATTGCAACAATGGGCTCAAGCATAACAAAGATCATGAGTGTGGCGTAGGACTGGGCAGTGTTTCATTCTGTTGTACACAGGGTCACTATGAATCAGAACTGACCTGATGGCACCTAACAAGAAGATAGGATATTTATGAACAATGAAAAAAAACGTAATAAAAATGCCAGCATGTTCACTTTCACATTGAGAAAACAATATGTGTACTACATAAATTAGTATTTACATATCTAGAAGAAAGCAAATTACTAGAATATGAAAAGGCAAGAAGGATCTTAAGAAAACATGTATTTAAGTAGGAGAGGCAGTAGAGCACACAGGCTGAGAGCCAGGCTCCCTGGATCTCATCTCAGCCTTGCCTCTTACCAGCTTTGTAACTCTGGACAAGTTATTTAGCCTCAGTTTCTTCATATGTAATACAGAGGTATAATAATAGTATCTACTTCATAGAATTATTTTGAAGATTGAACTAGTTAATATATGCAAAGCTCTAAAAAATGAAACTCGGCACCTAAGTATAAACTATTTCCATTGTTGTGGGATGTTGCTGTTGTGTTGTTAGTTGCCATGGAGTCTGTACAGACTTATAGCGACCCTATGTACAACAGAAAAGAAACACTGCCTAGTCCTGCACCATCCTCACAATTGTTGCTGTGCTTGAGTCCATTGTTGCAGCCACTGTGTCAATCCATATCCTTGAGGGTCTTCCTCTTTTTCTGCTGACCCTTTACTTTACCAAGAATGATGTCCTTCTCCAGGTCCCTCCTGATAACATGTCCAAAGTACATTCTTTAGATGAAGTCTCACCACCCTCACTTTGAAGGAGCATTCTGGTTGTACTTCCCAGACAGATCTGTTCGTTCTTCTGGCAGTCCATGGTATATATGGATAGTGGTGGTTATTACTGCTATTATGATCGAGAGCTGGGTATTTTCCTATAGAATCCATATTAGACTCTGATGATTTCCTGGACAATTGTTTATCTTCTTACTAAGCTGTGTGAAAATGTTGCTTTACTAATGAAACAATTCCAACTACTAATCCTCTGGAGTTGAAACCTAAAACATACATGCTTAAGAATTCAGGCTGTTTAATTTTATTTTTGGTTAAGAGCTTAATTTTTTGGAATATTCACTACTCACAATAGATAGTAACGGCCATCTCTGAAGCAATACACTCATATCATTGTTTCAGTGTCAAAGCATTTAAAAAGGTGTAACTTGCAAGGCTTGCCTGGATTTCACCAGACTGGAAGTCCTGTGGAAGAAGAATAGGCAAAAATGCCTATAGAATCTACCAGAATATAAGTTCTACTAGCTTCTGTGAGAGCAAAGACTTTTGCTGTGTTCACCAATGTATCCCCAACATCTAGACCTATGCCTGGAACATGGCAGGATCTCAATATTTTTGAATACGTGTAAAATATGACTTAAAATGAAGAGCCCAAATCTTAGATAAAAGATCAATTACACATTTTTAGGAAATTATGCATATATTTAAATGCTGAAAACATGAATATTAGGTAAATTTTAAAAACAATCAAACCTGTGCTTTACATAAAGTGCCGAGTTTATCCTTAGCTGACAATATAAAAAAGGAGGAAAATTGAGCACCTCAGAGTACGTGTAGATTGTCTAAAGAGGGTTGTATGTTGCAAAGCAACGCAGCACGTGCACCATTTAGAAGAATAAATTCAACAAGAAGCAGTTATTAATATATAAATTATAAGGCTTTGGAGTTTTATTATGTGAATAACAGCAAATGTTTTCTGGACTTGCAGCTGGTGCACTATTCCTAAACTATGTGAAGACCTATTTTATACACGACAAAGTGCAAAGCCTAAGGCAGTATCAATTTATTAATCAAATGAACTTTAACGTTAAATAGTAAAAGTTTTACTTCCTAGTATAAATTGCTGGCCTGCAGATATAAGTAATAAATAGTATGTCACTGAGCATGCCTGAAATAAGCAATTTAACTTGTAGTAAAACATCTTTAAAAATTGATTGAATGTAACTACATATGTGCCCTTGGAGGAAAACAAAGTTTTATTGGCATGGTGTTCTATCATAATCTCATATCCTAGCACAATCACTGTCACAATTTTAGGGAAACTCTAACTAGACAGTATGCGATGATTTGGTGAAGGGTAAGACAGTATACAATACCGGGGAAGTCAGCACAACTTGACCAGCGCAAAGTCACAGAAGCTTCACATATATTCAAATGCGCTCAGAGACCGAGCTACTGGGCTGAGGGTTGGGGACCATGGTCTCAGAGAACATCTAGCTCAAATGGCATAACATAGTCTATAAAGAAAATGTTCTACATGCAACTGTGGTGAGTGGAGACTGGGGTCTTATACGCCTGACATATATCTAAGATACATCTCCATCCCAGCAAAGGAGAATGAAGAAGACCAAAGACACAAGGGAAAGGTTAGTCCAAAGGACTAATCGACCACGACTGCCACAACCTCCACCAGATTGAGCCCAAAAACAACTAGATAGTGCCCAGTTACCACCACTGACTGCTCTGGCAGGGTCCCAGACAGAGCATGAGAAAAATGTAGAACAAAATTCAAATTCACACACACACACACACACACACACACACAAAAAAAAAAAAAAAAAAAAAAGACCAGGTGTGCTGATCTGACAGAGACTGGTGAAACCCCAAGAGTATGGCCCCCGGATACCCTTTTAACTCAATACTGAAGTCACTCCTGAGGTTTACCCTTCAGCCAAAGATTAGACAGGTCTACAGGGCCAACAACAACACAGCTCAATTATGTATACAAGACTAATGGGCACACTGGCCTAAAAGCAAAGACGAGAAGGCAGGAAGGGACAGGAAAACTGGACAAATGGAAACAGGGAACCTGAGCTGGAGAAGGGGAGTGTTGACACATTGCAGGGTTAGCAACCAATGTTACAAAACAATTTATGTATTCACTGTTTAATGAGAAACTAATTTGAGCTGTAAACTTTCACCTAAATTACAATAAAAAAATTTTTTTAAATTAAAAAATTGCTACATTTGAGTTGTAAATGCTATATTTGGATTCTAAGATAACAATTAAGGCTCAAACAAATAACCAGAAAGCTAATTCTAACTGAAATTATTATTCCATTGTTAGAATGACATGTTAATACAGAATAACTGTTCCATCATTTACTATATTTATATAAGGACTACTTCCTTGGGTAAGAATTTAATAAGTATTCAGGAAAATATCCCTAAGATACTAAATAGGAAGAAAATAATTCTTCCTAAAATTTCAGGTAGAAAATTTTATTTCTAAAACTTCAGGTAGATATGCACTTATTAAATGGGCTTGTAAGAATCTCAGGTCCCCTCTAGCTACCAGCCCTCTCCTTTTTCTTTCACAGCTAAACACACCATTTCCCAACCGAATCAACAGTAAATTCACATTAAGGTTTTTTTTGGTTCTCCAAGTACACTGTGCTTTGCAGCATTCATCCCCAATGTCACCCCAGACTTCCACCTTCTACCAGTTCTTGTTCACTCATCTGTTAGGTGAAGGGCCCCTGAATGTATAGCACCTCTCGTCTTCGCCATTTTATCAACTTTTTAGTGATCTGTTTCCCCAGCTGACCAAAAGGCATATGAACAGGGACCTTATCTGTTTTATTTACCATGTTGTACCCCCAGGCCCTAGCACAGTGCTTAGCATAGGGCTCAATAAATATTTACTGAACATATGAATGATTCTCTCAGTCAACCAGCCAAGATTACTGTCCCATAACAAGAATGTGAGCTTGTTAAGACCAAAGACTGCGCCTCATTCATAATCTTCAGTGCAGGTCTAGCTCAATCCCTGGCAAAGAGACGGAACTCAATAAATGATTGATGGAGAAATAAAACAAATTCAAACAAACTGAATGACAATTTTCACTTTTAAAAAGCAAATTTTAGGGCTTTAATATTAAGGTATAAAATTATTAAATTTGTTTAATACAATTAATTTCCTTTTCATAAGATTGTAAATTTAAAAAATAGCAAAAAAAAGAAATTCAATCTAAGTTTTTGTAAGTCACCAATAGTTTCTGAGACAGTGGTATAATTTTACTTAGTAGTAGTAGTATTAAACATTGGAATACTGTGCTAGAAACAAAAGCAATATTTTGAGATAGAGATTTCAAGATGAGATTTAGAATTTGGCTACTGGAGAAAAAGGGAAAGATACAGAAGGGACAGATACATAAAGACTGAAGTGGTGAGAAACAGGATAGAAGTGAAGGTTAAAAGGAATTCAGGCTTTTTGATCAGTGAGATGTTGTCCTCATTGGTATAAGTGGAAAGCCGCACATTTGTTGGATTTAGGAAAGGAAGACTGGAAAGAGGGCTTCAATATATTAAGTGTGCAAAGCCAAGACATTATCGGATTTTATCTGTCCTTAAAAAAATAAATAGTATATTAAGAATTAGAACAAATGTCACAGGTGTCAACAGTAATAGGCAGTGAGAGCTGAAGGACACATATGATCAAGGCTAAGACAGGGTGGCAGGTAAGTACAGGGAAGGAAGTGCTTTCAAAGGAAAGAGAAGGTCAGTTGCAGAGATAAGAGGTAAAAGAGTCAAAGAAATTCTTGAAACTGAGATCAAAAAGGGTGCTAACAGAAAGGGCAGGATACCCTGGCAAAGGCATATGAATGGTCCTAGAGTATAAACACTGAACCACATATTGTAAACAATGAGGCAGAGTAATCCAACCAGTGTAGACAACAGTAGAAATAAGACCTCATTGTTAAAACATGCTGTTTCCAATCAATTCTGGCACTGTTAACATAACGAAGTTCTTCATTAAGTCCAAACTTACTCAAGAGATCCAGCTCCCATCACTGCCTTGCGATGTTATTTCACAATCTGCATAATTGGTCTAGACACTGAGAATCTGCCAGTGAAAGAGCTTACACTACTCCTATCTTCCATGGTCTCAGCTTCATTCTAAACCAATTTGTCATCCTACAATTTGCTTACATCTGCCATATACCTTCAAACTGTTTTATTACTAAACCAAAGAGAAGAATTTTTAAAAATCTTTTTTATTAGGTCCATTTTTCCCTATTCTCAACATTTTCATTTCTATTTCCAAATTATTCAAAACACTGATAGCTACTGGTTTGGAAGTTCTTGGGTTGGTAAAAGACAAATGTGGTCTTAAAAATGGCAAACTCTAAGCGATTTCAGCTTCCCTTCTTTATTGCAATGAGTTTGCAAGACAATGCCCTGAAGGGCAAAGGCTCTTTGTGCCTGCCATATCCCATTGCAACCTCATATCTACTTTGCCTTCTGATATCACCTTGGCTCTCTTTCAGCATTACTAAGCGTCTTCTCCCATTGAACATCTATTTCAGATGATATGCTCTTAGATGTATTAGCTTGCATTTTCTTAGGCTCAATCTCGCTTATTATTTCCTGTGGATGCTTTCAAACCTTTTCAGGTGTATTTACTGCTCTTATTTCACTATTTGAGATGCTTCCCAATTTACTATCATTTGTAAAATTGGTTGATACACTTTTCATTTCTGATTTTAGATTTTTAATGAAAATGCAAAGGAAAACCATGTAAAATGCCTGCATCAAGAAGCTCTATTTCATCCTAGTAAGAATTAATTTTTTAGTAAAAGTTATGAATTATCATGTTATCAACCTGAATTGTTTACTTACTACACAAATCGTACCCTCTGTGACCAGCTTTAAACAAAAGTTAGAATGATTTTTCTGTAGCATTTATTTTTATATAATCTGTATATATGGTTTAATTTTACTTACTGTTCATTTACTGAGATTGAGTTAATGTAGAATTAATGGTTATTTAAAAAGAAGCAAAAATAGTATTTTTATTTAAATTTCAAATCTTAAATGTATTTAAATTTTGAAAAGTTCAAATGTCTTTGGTTCTCCAGTGACTGTAAAAATATCACTAGCTTTAACTAGAAGGCACATCAGTTAAACAGCAATGATCCATATTCAATAGTTTAAGTACTACCTCATTGTATTTGAGATTTATATATATATTTTCCTATTGGGCTGTTTATATCCTTTGTTTCCTCTGTTCAAAACATATTTTAAAATATAATTTGGCTAGGGAATTTCAGGGTATTTATTTTTCTAAATACAGGGCTTACATAAACAAAAAACTCTGTTTTTATATTCTTGTTCATTTAATATAACTCTAGTTTTCCCTAACTTCTTTAGATAATGCCAGCTCAAAAGCATTTTAAAAATTAAATCTGCTAAAATTACTGTTATTAAATGCATTTTTTAATTAAATTCTGTTAAATCTTAATTATTGTAGTATGCTTTTGACTCAAGAAGTCTTTGAAGAAAAAAAATTCTAATTCAACTCAGGACAGTTAAGAGTTAAACATTTGCAATTTAGAAAAGAAATATGGCAATTCCATGTATGTGGCTCAGTCTTAGAGGGATGTTTACACATGGAATCCTGGCTCTGTCTGCACTATATTATGACCCTTGTCATCGCCTGCCCTGGAGCAGTTACATATGTGTCTACTTCTCCCACTAAGCAATTCTCTCCTGAAGAGAAGAAGCAATGTGACTCACTTTTGTGTCTTCCATGGGCCTACCATAACACTTTGCACAAAACAGGCATACAATAAATGCTTGCCAAATTATAAGAGCTAAATTTCTGAAAGGAAAAGCAACCAAAGTGAATTGGGGAAGGGAGGAGGGAATTGGTAAGAATGTGATCAAGTCATCTCAAATGAAAATATTTAAATATGATCTTACTTAGCCAGTCTCTAATGTACTTGAACAAGACTTAAGATTAAAGAAAAAAAAAAAAAAAAGTAACTTTTTCATTCTCCCTAAGTTAGAAGCTGGAAGGCTTTGTTATTTTTATTTGAAAGTATTTTCTGGATGAGACACACCCATGTAATATAGCCAGTGTAAATAATTTGTTCTCCTGGTGTTGTCACTACTGTGAACAATGATGAACAGTACAGGAATTCCCCAATAAAGAGTGACTCATTGTGTAGAAAATAACATCCTAAAACAAGAAACTGTATTTAGGATAGGTTTCTACTTTCTGAATTCTGGCACATCCTCAGTCCTTGGGCTGCCTCTGAGTCAGCCTCCTGGAAAATCTGAGACTTATCTTTCAAAGGCAATGCAATCCAACTGAACAAATATTTATTGTGCACCGACTGTATACAAAGGTACAAGAATGGAAACCTGAGAAAGAAAAGCCTTAAAAGGAGACTGAAAAGAAGCAATGATCAAGGGAAGAAGGAAAAGATAGAGGAAGGAGGAGAATAGGGGTTCAAGTGGGAAGAAGCATTGGTCAATAGTCTCAGATGTCACAGAGGGTGGAAAGCTGAGACTCTAGAAGAAAAGATAACAAAATTCTCTGAGTAAATGCAAAGCACTAAAATCAATCAATAAAATGATGACCTTCTTGAATTTTCCATGTTTAGAATAATTATGTTTTGTGAACCTAATCCATTAATAATAGATTACAGCTCTATTAATGTTAGCACCAATTTCCCTACTACCCAGACCTGAGATTTCTTCCTTTTTCCCGATGACAAATGTAATTGGTTACCAAGTTCCATTAGTCATACCCGTATGATTAGGGTCACAAGCATGGTAGTACAGGTTGTGTATTGCACAATAGTGCCATATGAGGTGGGGGGGGGGCAGCAGGAGGAAGGAAGGCCAACATTCACATCATGCATTTTAATTACTTATTTTAACAATTTCCCAGCAGGTGGCAGTCAAGGGTCTTATTCTAATAAAATAAATATATTACAACAATTTTCCAACAGATGGAAGTAAACTGTTTTCAAGAAGGGCACCTTTTTTAATTCACAAAATGCACTGAGGGGGTTAGTAGAGGCCTTGTCCATAGTGTCTCCCATCTATTTCCTAGTCGTCTTCTGGCTCCAGCAACCAGAAATCAGACTCACAGCATCTGGTGAGAGCTTCTAAACTGATCCCTTAATTTGTCCACACTTCAGTCCATCCCACAAACATCTGATCAAATTTCCTCAGAAGAGTTCTACTAGTATAACTTCTAAGAAGTCATCATTGGCTGTGTTGTAGTTTCTTCAATCTCACATTAAAGGCCCTTCATACCATGCCCTTAACCTTCTCTTCTAATCTGGTCTTTCATTACTCACCAGCAGGTGCCCTGCTCTAGTCAAACCTAAGTGCTCTCTGCCTTAAACATGCTCTGTCCTTTCTCACCTTGCTGACTTTGTTCATTTCATTCCTTCTGCCTGCAATGCTCTCCAAACTGAGTCTTCCTGCCAGAAGTTTTAAATTATATTCAGCGGCATATTTAGGGGTGAGGTTTTGTATGATTGAATACTATCTTCAGTAAACATCCAAAAAATAAAATAAATCCCACCACCTTGGCTTTGGTTAGTGTTCCAGTTATCTATCACTGCATAACAAACTACCCAAAACTTATAACTTAAAACCATGACTCTTTTTATTATATTCCACAAATCCGTGGGTTAGAAATTCGGGTAGAGCTCAGCTGGGTGCTGCTTCTGTTCTGCACAGTGTTGCAGGAGGTGGCTCTGTGGTACTGGTATTCGGCTGACAGATGGCTGGTCTGGAGGGTCCAAGACAACCTCACGTGCATATCTGGTGCCTTGACAAAGTGGCTAGAAGTCTGGGCTCATCTGGGACTGTCCACTAGATTATCTACACACATGGCCTCTACAGCATGATGGCCTCAAGGTGGACGGACTTCTTACATGGCGGGTCAGGGCTCCAACAGTGACTATTTCAGCAAACAAGGCAGAAGCTTCATGGCCTTTTATGACCCTTGTTAATTTCACAGTGTCTCTTCTGCCATACTGTATTGGCTGAAGCAGTCAAAAGCCTGCCCAGTCTCAAGGGAAAGAGCATGGACACCACTTTTCAATGAGTGTGTCAAAGAATATGCATCCATGTTTTAAAACTTCCCCAGTTAGGGTATTGTAAGGAGGAGGAGGAGAACAGGGTAGATTTTCACCCAGAAAGGTCTTAGTCACTTCTCTTATTCACTGTTTCCAGAATATGTCAATCTCTTACACTTTTTCCTACTCCTATGTCTCAGCTTAATTTGTTCACCCTGCCTGGAAAGTCTCCCCATTTCTCCTTCTTCCCCACAAGCATATCTGACTGTCACAGACCTTTAAGGTCTTCATCCTTTAAGACCTGGCTTAAACTCCTCTTCCTCCAAGAATCCTTTTCAGGTCCTTCCAGTCAGGTTTAATCTCTAGTGGCTTCAGATTCCCTAGCACTTTGTTCTTCATTACAGCACTTTTCCCTATTCATAACCTTACATTAGATTTGCATTTATGAAAAAGTAAAAAAGAGAAAAGGACAAAGAAAGTGGAAGAATGTTGTGAGCTACAAGGTTATTCCTCCTTGTGACCCTATGTGTTGTCATTAAGGCTTAAAGAGGACACAAAATGCTTCCTGTGACTGGAACTCCTATGGAATCAAGTAGAGGAACTAAGTTCTATGTCCAGGCTGGTCCAGTTCATGTATACATCAAACTTTAAATGTTTACAAAATTATATTTATTCTAATTTATTAGAATTGTAACTACTACAGAATCTAAGGAAGTTTAAAAAGGGGTTACTTTCTTAATGTCATTATGTTTAATCATCATTTCTAATATTACATATATTTTTTCCTCAAAAATTTTCAAAATGGGACTTTCCCTTATAAAATTAAAACACACATCCTACATAATATGCTGAATACATACAGTAATGAGACTGTGAAGTTATATTAATAACAAAATACAATAATGCAAACCATCCAGTTTAAATAACCATATAAGAAGTGCAATTTTAAGCTAGAAAAGATCTAGTCTAATCTTACCAAGATGAGAAAACTGAGGCCCACAGAATTTGACTAGACCAAAAGGAATTAATTTTCTGTATAAGAATAAACAAAACAAAACAAAAACAAAAATACAAAGATTTGTGAAGCAAGATGTACAGAAATGTTTGTGGGCAGTGGCGTCTATAATACTAAAAAACAAAACAAAACATAAATAACCACTACCACGGGAACAGATAAATAAACTGGGATATCTTCATGCAAAAGGAGCCCCGGTGGCGTAGTGGTTAACAGCTTGGCTGCTAACCAAAATGTGAGAGGTTCAAATCCACCAGCCGCTCCTTGGAAACCCTATGGGACAGTTCTACTTTATCCTATAGGGTCACTATGAGTCAGAATTGACTCGACAGCAACGGGTTTTTCTCATGCAAAGGAATCTACACAGTAGTTAAAAGGAATGAACTAGTCAACATGGATAAATCTGACAAACACAATGTTGAATAAAGAAAGCAAACTGCAGAATACACAGAAAATGACAGCATTTATTTAAAAATTTAAAACAAGCAAAACAATACCATATATATCTTAGAATTATACTCCTTGTGTCGTAAAAGTATAAAAAATGGCATGGAAATGAGTGGTTATTTATGTGGGGCAGAGAAGTGCACAGGCTTCCACAGTATCCATCTACAATTTTCTTTTCTAAAGCTAGGCACATGAACGTTTGTTATATTTTATAACTTTTGTAAAGCTTAATTATTGTATAATAAAAATGCAAGTTAAAAAAAGATCTGTAAAAACAGGGTTTACACTTTTGTCTTCTGAGATATTCACTATTACAAAAATAATAATAGAGCATAAACAGAGGGAAAAAAGGTAAGCAGTCTACCTGGCAAACAGGCTTGAGACCACTGGGAGAGACCACTCTCTGAGAAAGACGAAGCAAAGAAGTCCCTGGTTCTCAAAATAAGATAACAAAAAGGAAATAAACAAACCAAAAAAACCCCAGCCAACCCTTTATTTTTAAAAATGATATATGTCACACTCCAGATCCTTCCCTCAACTTCTGCATTTCTGTTTTAAAAGTCAACTCCCACCACTACAGCCCTTACTCTAGGTGAACCATGAGGAGACGGGATCAAAGCCAATACTGAACCCTGCTGTAGCTTCTGGAATAGTGGTAGCAGCAGAATCAACAGTCTCACTAAGATTTAGTGAGCACATACTGTGGGATAGACATTGACAGCTTTGGGTTTTATCTGCATTATTTGAATTATTTACTTAATCCACACAATGTCCCAAACAAACAAACAAACAAAAAAAAAAAAAACCCACTGCCATTGAGTTGACTGCAGGACTCATTTGAGAGAGGAACCTTGGTGGTGCAGTGGTTAAGAGTTCAGCTGCTAACCCAAAGGTCAGCAGTCTGAATCCACCACCCGCTCCTTGGAAAGGCTATGGGGCAGTTCTACTTGTTCTATAGGGTTGCTATGAGTCAGAATCGACTTGACGGCAATGGGTTTTTAGTTTAAGGGACTTCTCAAAGGAGCCCTGGTGGTGCGTTTGCCTGCTAACGGAAAGGTAGCCTGTTAGAACCCACCAGCTGCTCCAATGGGAGAAAGATGTGGCAGTCTGCTTCCGTAAAAGATTTACAGCTTTGGAAACCTTATCGGGCAGTTCTACTGTGTCCTACAGGGTCACTATGAATCGACTCAACAGCAACAGACCAAGGGACTTGCCAAGGCCAGGATTCCAAAGCCAGAGCCCAACATGTAATCAATGTTATTATAATTATTATTGCCTTTCTATCTGTCCAAATTATAATTACCAAATATCTGTGAATTAACTCATCTTCAAAAAAGTTATCTCATTTACATCTGGCTCCAAAACATGTTTCATTAGTTTAAAGCAGCTTTACTTTGGTTTTAAGTAAGTACTTCTCCTTCTGCAACAAAGCATAAAAAATTTTTCTTTATAAACCAGTCTCTTAAAAAATCACCTGTAATACGTTCACACGGTTGTCAAGGTTTAAAAACAAATACAAATGATAACAGAAACAATTCCAAGGGGAATTTTTATTTTATGGGAGAGGGCTGAATGAAACATTCTTAAAAATGAAAAAGGTAAAACATCTGGAATAATTTTATTTTCTCACATTTTGCAAGACTGTGAAAAATAAGGATCAGGGAGCCCTGAAGTTGAAGAGTCTCAAGATCTCAGAATCCAAGATGACACAGTGAATATATAATTAATGGTTGTTCATGAATTGATACCCTCTTTGGTTTTTTCTTCTTTACTAACCACTAATATATTTAGTGAAAAAGAGGAAGACCCTCAATGAGATGAACTGAAGAGTGGCTGCAACAACGGGCTCAAGCATAGCCAATGATTGTGAGGATGGCGCAGGACCAGGCAGTGTTTCGTTCTGTTGTACACAGGGTCACTGTATGTCAGAACTGACTTGATGGCACCTAACAACAACAACAACAACAACACATTTATATCACTCACCTCTCTTTCTTTCTCTCTCTCATTTTTTTTAACCAACTTCAAAAATAAAACCATTACTGTTCAGTTGATTCCAACTCATGCTGACTCCATGTGATACAGAGCAGAACTGCTCCATAGTGTTTTCTTGGCTGTAATCTTAATGGAAGCAAATCAACAGGCTTTTCTTCCACGGTACCACTGGGTGGGTTTGAACCACCAACCTTTAGGTTAGCAATTGAGCACAGGGTACACTCTTTATTGCTAAAGACTTCATCTCTTAATAAAAATAGTAACTCGCTTCCCAAAATCTGTTGCCGCTGAGTCGATCCTGACCCATGGCGACCCTATAGGACAGAGTAGAACCCCCCATAGGGTTTCTCAGGAGCAGCTGGTGGATTCAAACTGCTGACCGTTTGGTTAGCAGCCATATCACTTAACCACTGCACCACCAGTAACTCACTTCACAAAGAAAAATCCCATTTATTTTTCAAAATAAAAAGGTGTATATTAATATGCGACATAACAGATCAACCACAGGTATTCTATCAAACTGGTCCTCTCCTCAGGGCATACTTAAAGTCAGCCTAACCCACGACTGTTTGGTTAGATGAGCCCCTTTTCATTTAAGCCAGGATAAACTGGATTTTCGGTCACTTTTTTCATAAATAATCTAAAATGATATCCAGTTCAGCCCTATTTACACTTTAATTCTCAACTTCTCTGAACACAATGACAAGCTCTTTTTTGGTTGGTCTTAGATGGTGCAGTGGTTAAGAGACTGACTGCTAAACAAAAAGGTCAGCAGTTCCACCCTGACAGGGAATACAACAGAGTCCCTGATGAAGCAGGAGAAAGGTGGGGTGCAGAACTCAAATTCTAGTAAGAAGACCAGACTTAATGGTCTGAGACTGGAGGAACCCTGGAAAGCATGGCTCTTGGATTCTCTATCAGCCCAGAAATAAAACAATTTCCAAGGCCAATTCTTCAGACAGGGATTGGACTGCACTGTGGAACATAAAGTGATACTCGTGAAGAGTGTGCCTCTTAGCTGAAGTAGATACAAGAGACTAAACGGGCACCTTCTGTCCGGAGGTGAGATGGGAAGGCAGAGAGGGTTAGAAGCTGGCTGAATGGACATGGGGAATCAGCGGTAGAAAGGAGGAGTGTGCTGTCACAGTATAGGGAGAGCAATTAGGGTCACATAACAATGTATGTATAAATTTTTGTATGGGAAACTAACTTGAAATGTAAACTAAACTACAACTATAAACAAAAAAAATAAAAAAACAAAAGGTCAGCAGTTTGAATGTACCAGCTGCTACTTGGAAACCCTATGGGGCAGTTGTACTCTGTCCTATAGAGTTGCTATGAGTCGGAATCAACTCGACAGCAATGGGAGCAGGTCTAAGTCCACCACGTGTCGTCAATCCTGATTTCATTAAAACCTCAGTCTAAAAATCCTGGTAACTCTGAACTGGGGTTGTACTACCCTGGTCTCATACATCAAAGGCTGTCTTTTCATTTTCCGATAATTAACTCACTCTTCGGGGCCCTAATTCACACCATTTTCAGTCTCTGAGTTTCCTCCTTCCCTGCCATCACATCATACTCCTTTCTTTCTGCTTAATTCCTCCCTGAATTCTTTAGCTGCCTGCTTCCAGGGCACAAAGCTCTAACAAACACTGCTTATTGGAAGCAACATGATTCATGTGTTTACTCTGTTCATTCAACACATTTATTCAGGGAGAAATGTGTTTGCCAGTCATGGATTAAGAACAATCACCATACTCCTGCATCATAATCCCTTTGTTGTTGTTAGCTGCCGCTGAGATGGCACCTACTCATGATGACTCCATGTATAAAAGAACGAAACATTGCCTGGTCTTGCATCATCTTCACGATCACTGGTATGCTCGAGTTCACTGTTGCAGCCACTGTGTATCCTAAGTGCCTTCCAACCTAGGGGGCTCATCTTCCAGCACTGTATTGGAGATTATTTTGTTGTGTTCCATAGGGTTTTCGCTGTTAATTTTTGGAAGGTTGCCAGGTATTTCTTCCTGTTGTTGTTAGGTGCAGTCAAGTTGGATCCAACTCATGGCAACCTTATGTATTGCAGAATGAAATGCTGTCCAGTGGTGTGCCATCTCCATAGCTGCTGGTATGTTCAAGTCCATTGTTGTGACTATTGTACCAATCCATCCCATTGAGGATTTCCCTCACCTTCACTGGCCCTCTACTTTAACAAACATGATGTCCTTCTCCAGTGATCAGTCCCTCCTGATCATAAGTTCAAAGTAAGATAGTGGAAGTCTCAAACAGTATTCTGTGATCCATAGTGTTTTCATTAGCAAATTTTTGGAAGTTGATCACCAGGCCTTTTTTCCTAGTCTTAATGTAGAAGCGCCACTGAAACCTGTCTACCATGGGTAACCCTGCTGGTATTTGAAATACTGGTGGCATAGCTTCCAGTATCATAGCAACGTGCAAGTCACCACAGTAAGACAAACTGACAAATGGGTGGGAGATAACCCCTTTAGCTATCAAATAATCATGAATACTCCAAAATTCTAAATCTTTAAAATGTAAGTTTAAATAGATCACAGGAGTCTACCTTACATTTGTGGTACTGGGCAACTAAAAGTACATACATATTTAGCCAATACGTGTTTACTTTTCATTGGTTAATTTTTAAAGATCATATCTTATAACACTCCAATTTTTTAAAAAGATTCTTAAATTTTTCTGCAAAATTCTCCTTTGCTTTTAACATGCTTGGAAACCATTTAGAAGTTTCCTTGCCAATGCAAAAGCCTTTTCCTAAGCCTGGCATAGGCTGGACTATAGCAAGAGCCATGGAGGAGGCAGATTTTTCTTGTTTTTGCACACTGATTAAAAAAAGCGTCACCAGATGTGAAAGGGAAAATTTAGCCTTTAAATTGTAAAATTTAATCCAGCTCTAAAGAAGCACAGATTCTTAACAGCTAGTATACTTCAGCTATCTGCCATAATACCATTTCCTCTTTTAAATGTGCTCTTCATTAGAGAGAGCCTACATCAATTTTTACTTTGGGTAACAAGGTTTGTATTACTTTAGTAAGTGCTAATGGTAAGGAAAAATAGGCCTCCTTTAGCTTTGTAAGGAGCTACTGGTGATCAGATAAATGAGAAACTAAACAGACTTTAACTTTTGTAAATGGAGAGACTTTGTTTTACTAGTAATATTTCTGACTGATTTAAATACACACACATATATATATAGATATATATATGGTACCTGTGCTTATGGTTTAATGCTCCACTAATCCCCACATTATACATAAATAAATGCTCACTCTACCCTGAACTGACAGAGCCCTGATAGCACAATGGTTAAGCACTCAGGATCTAACTCAAAGGTTGGAGGTTTGAATCACCCACAGTTCTGTGGGACAAAAGACCTGGTGATCTGCTCCCATAAAGATTTCAGCCTAGGAAACCCTGTGGGGCAGTTCTACTCGCTCCTATAGGGTCGCTATGAGTTGTAATCGACTTGACGGCACACAACAACTCTGAACTAAGCAGAAATAGCAGTGAGGGGACAGATCATCGAATTCATGGCAACCCCATGCACAATGGAACAAAATGCTGCCCAGTCCTGCACCATTCCCATGATAGGTTGTGGATCAGACCATTGTGATCCATGGGTTTTTTTCATTAGCTGACTTTCAAAAGTAGACTGCTAGGCCTTTCATCCTAGTCCATCTTAGTCTGGAAGCTCTGCTGGAACCTGGTCAGCATCACAGCAACAGCCAAGCCTCCACTGATAGAAATGTGGTGATTGTCCATAGGGTCTTAGAGGCATACAAAAGGCTCTGGATTTTATTCTGAGATAAGCTGAAGCTACTGGAGGGTTTTGAACATGAGTGACATGATCTCACTTATACTTAATAAACAAACAACTCCAGCTGCTGAGTGAAAAAGACTGCACAAATGGAATAGAACATACTCAGCTCACAAAATGATAAGCTTCTCTGGAAAGATGAGCAAAACATATAGTAAGTTAAAAAGCTAAGACACAGAACAGTATATGCAAAGTATGATCCTCTTTGTGGAAAACAAATGTGCTCACACACACACAACTCAGTGCTGTACTTTAGATTTCACAACATTTACAGTTGAAAAATTAAATTTAGATACCCACGTTGCTCTACACATACTTAAAAGTCTTCCAGTAACTGAATCAAGTATCAGTTTTTAAAGTTAAAATTAAATTAAATTAAATTAAAAATTCAGTTCCTTAGTCACTCTATTCACATTTCAAGTGCTCCATAGCCATATGTGGTTAATGCCTGCCTTACTGGACAGAGCAAATCTAAACAACTGTAGAAAATGCACAAGTAAGGTTAAACCTGTTTTCTTCTGGGGATTAGAAATGAGGGCAGGGGTTTTCTACTTCTCACTGTATGCTTTTTGGAATATTTGTGCCATATGGTAAGTGTATTTTTTACATTAAAAACTATTAACTACAGCCCATAAAACAATACAGGGCTAATGAGGCACGGCCGTCCAGGGACACGGACTAATAGGCAGGAGGCTACAGGAAAGCTGGTGACAGGGAACCCAAGGTTGAGAAGAGACAGTGTTGACATGTCGTGGGGTTGTTAACCATTGTCATAGGGCAATGTGTGTGCTGTTTAATGAGAAACTATTTTGTTCTGTAAACCTTCATATAAAATACAAAAAAACTATTAACTACAGGCAGAGGTGGATCCGGATTACATGGGACCTGAAGCTAATGCAACTCTTAGACACCTTTTAAAGAAAAAGAACACACAACGATGAAGCCGTGAAACATCCTATAACAGAGAGGAAGCTGGAGGTCATTATGCTGAGTGAATTTAGTCAGTCACAGAAGGACAAATATTGTAGAAGACCACTATTATAAGAACTCAAGAAAAGGTTTAAACACAGAAGAAAACATTCTTTGATAATTAGGAGGGTGGGGAGGGAGGGTGAGGGTTATTTACTAACTAGATAGCAGATAAGAATTATCTTAGGTGAAGGGAAGGAGAGCACACACTATAGGGGAAGTCAGCACAACTGGACTAAACCAAAGCTAAGAAGTTTCCTCAATACAATCAAACACTTTGAGGGACAGAGTAGCAGGGGTGGGGATCTGGGGACCATACTTTCAGGGGACATCTAGGTCAACTGGCATAACAAAGCTTATTAAGAAAATGTTCTGCATCCTATTTTGGTTAAGTGGTAGCTGGGGTCTTAAAAGCTTGCAAGCAGCCATCTAAGATGCATCAATTGGTCCCAGCCACCTGGAGTAAAGGAGCACAAAGAACACCAAAGACACAAGGAAAGTATTAGCCCAAGAGAAAGGGCCACATAAACCAGAGACTTCATCAGCCTGAGACTAGAAGAACTAGACGGTGGCCGGCTACCACCACCGACTGCCCTGACAGGGAACACAACAGAGAGTTCCTGATGGAGCAGGAGAAAGGTGGGGTGCAGAACTCAAATTCTAGTAAGAAGACTAGACTTAATGGTCTGACTGAGACTGGAGGAACCCCAGAAAGCATGGCCCTTGGATTCTCTATCAGCCCAGAAATAAAACAATTTCCAAGGCCAACTCTTCAGACAGGGATTGAACTGGACTGTGGGACATAAAGTGATACTCATGAGGAGTGTGCCTCTTAGCTCAAGTAGATACAGGAGACTAAATGGGCAGTTTCTGTCCAGAGGTGAGATGGGAAGGCAGAAAGGGTTAGGAGCTGGTTGAATGGACATGGAGAATCAGGGGTGGAAAGGAGGAGTGTGCTGCCACAGTATGGGCAGAGCAATTAGAGTCACATAACAATGTATGTATAAATTTTTGAATGGGAAAAAATTAAAAAACAGAAACTCCCCTTGGCTGGACTGTTGGCTCTCGTGGGTGCACAGCTGCTGGCATCAATAAATTGCTTAATGAATATTAAAAAAAAAGAAAAAGAATACAAAATGGTGAATACAGAATTAGGTAAGAAAGTGACTATATATTTAGAACAAGAAAAATAGCCAAAAATTACAAATTTTAAACAGCTGAAAAATACCACAAAATCCAGAAAAATACCGTCCTGTTTTTATTAATCACCTGGCAAACCTCTTTACTTTTTTTTCCTAAAATTTTGACTACATACACTTTGACAAATGACAATTTTGTAGTATCATTTTACAGATACAAAATAGGAGCATGATTTGGTGTGTCCTCTAATTATGGTATAGAAACATAATTCTTTAGAAATGTATGATCAGAAAAGTTTATTCTGACTTCACAACTCGTCAATTTTTAGGACATGAAAACTTCCATTCAGTTTCTTTCATACGTGAGCTGCAAAATGTCAGAGCATTTCAAGGTTTCCTATGTAATGACTTACCTTAAATACACTTTAAAGATATTCCTTAACTATGAAAGTTATATTATAAACTATCATGTTATTTTTTGCCATGCTAGTATTTTGTGGTAAAATAGTAAGAAACGTAAGTCTTTTCCTAGTGTATTCACATGATTCATTCCTCGTCAATAATTAGATTTTCAACAATCCATGAGCCCATATATTATTTCTATTCAAAATAATAGTATCTCTTCTTTTTAATGAATTACTCTTCTTGATATAATTTGAATTTTTTTACAATATATACTTTTTGATATCAGAATAATTTCTATTTATTTCATCATTCATCTTTATTGCTTTAGTATATTCCATTAATGTTCCGTCTAAATTTTGTCAGTTCTTTAATAAATAAAGGTAAAGGTGACAAAAGAAGAAACCCATCATATATGTCTAAATAAGAAATCGGTCATTTCTCACATACCTTATTGAAATGTTGCAAAACATCTTTCAAACTGCAGTGAAAGCTGTGTACCCAAGCTCTGTTTCCCTCAGTCAGGTCCCAAACTGCCTACAACTGGTCCAGAGCAATCCAGCACGTGAGGAAACGTGACAGAAGGAAGGTCAGAGAAAAAGACCCCAGTCTTAACCAATTGTGCTTTATTAAATATCTTAAAACTTTTCAAATTTTGCAAAAACGTGTAAACATGTAGCCAAAGCTCTTCCCAGGCCCTTGCAAGGGCCTGTGCAAGGTTGCTGTTGTTGTTGATGTTGTTAGGTGCCATCAAGTCGGTTCCAACTCATAGCGACCCTCTGTACAACAGAACAAAACACTGCCTGGTCCTGCGCCATCCTCACAATTGTCGTTATGCTTGAGCCCATTGTTGCAGCCACTGTGTCAATCCATTTCCTTGAGGGTCTTCCTCTTTTTCACTGACCCTCTACTTTACCACGCATAACGCCCTTCTCCAGGGACTGATCCCTCCTGATAACATGCCCAAAGTATGTGAGATGTAGTTTCCTCATCCTTGCTTCTAAGGAGCATTCTGGCTGTACTTCTTTCAAAACAGATTTGTTTGTTCTTTTGGCAGTCCATGGTATATTCAATATTCTTCCTGAACTCCACAATTCAAAAGCATCAATTCTTCTTCAATCTTCTTTACTCATCGTCCAGCTTTCGTACGCATATGAGGCGACTGAAAACATCATGGCTTCAGTCAGGTGCACCTTAGTCTTCAAGGTGACGTCTTTGCTTTTAAAAGAGGTCTTTTGCAGCGATTTGACCAATGCAATGCATCTTTTGATTTCCTGACTGCTGCTTCCATGGGTGTTGATTGTGGATCCAAGTAAAACGAAATCCTTGACAACTTCAATCTTTTCTCTGTTTATCATGATGGTGCCTACTGGTCCAGTTGTGAGGATTTTTGTTTTCTTTATGTTGAGCTGTAATCCATGCTGAAGGCTGCGGTCTTTGATCTTCATCAGTAAGTGCTTAAAGTCCTCTTCAATTTCAGCAAGCAAGGTTGTATCATCTGCATACTGCAGGTTGTTAGTGAGTCTTCCTCCAATCCTCATGCCACATTCTTCTTCATATAGTCCAGCTTCTCAGATTATTTGCTCAGCATACAGATTGAATAGGTATAGTGAAAGGATACAACCCTGACACACACCTTTCCTGACTTTAAACCACGCAGTATCCCCTTGTTCTGCACAAATGACTGCCTCTTGATCTATGTACAGCTTCCTCATGAGCACAATTAAGTGTTCAGGAATTCCCATTCTTCGCAATGTTATCTATAATTTTTTATGATCCTCACAGTTGAATACCTTTGCATAGTCAATAAAACCTAGGTAAACAACTTTCTGGTATTCTCTGCTTTCAGCCAAGATCCATCTGACGTCAGCGATGATATCCTTGGTCTCCACATCATCTTCTGAATCCAGCTTGAATTTCTGGCAGTTCCCTATCGATGTACTGCTGCAGCTGCTTCAGAATGATCTTCAGCAAAATTTTACTTGCGTGTGATATTGATGATACTGTTCGATAATGTCCACATTCTGTTGGATCACCTTTCTGAAACCTAAGTCCCAGTGAATTAAAACAAAACAAAACCCGTTCCTGTCGAGTCAATTCTGACTCACAGCGACCATATAGGATAGAACTGCCCCAGAGGGCTTCCCAGGCTATAATCTTCAGGAAAACAGACTGCCACATCTTTCTCGAGCAGAACAATGGATGGGTTGCAACTGCCAACTTTTTGGTTAGCAGCTGAGCACTTTAACCACTGTGCCACCAGGGTTCCTCCACTATAAATTTACCCTGGTGGCGCAACGGATAAGCACTCAGCTGCTAACAGAAAGGTGGGCAGTTCAAACCTACCAGCTGCTCCATGGGAGAAAACATCTGGCAATCTGATCTCATAAAGATTACAGCCTAGGAAACCCTATGGGGTCCTATAGGGTCGCTATGAGTTGGAATCAACTAGACAACACACAACAACAAACCTGCCTCTGATTAGGTAAACAGAACAGTTAAAAAATCTAGCTTAAGCCAAGAGTCTTTAGCTCTACCATCCCTTGAGAAGATGGGTGATTCTCCTCACTGTCCTCCCATCCTCACTAGAATATTCAATTTCAGACTGAAGTACATTTCTAGGAAGTCGTATGTGCAAACTTTGTTACTTTTCCAAACTGCATAGCTAAAATCACTTAAACTCTGTTTTTGCCAAAAATTGAGATTCACACAAGTTGATATCTTGATTAACCAAAAAATTTCTGGCTTCTTTCATAAACTTCTTCAGTTTCAGTTTCACCACCCATTGTTTTGATTGACACATCCAACCTCAAGTTCTCTTCCTCTCTAAAGCTCTGAAAACTTCAGTCCTACTTCAATATAGCCAACTCTGAAAGTTTTCTTTGCTCCACACAACCGTAAAAAATATCTCTGATTTATAGAACATGGGCTACAACCATGACAGATACAATTGGCGAGGAAAATATTTATCACAGAGCTCAATATTTCACAGTGGAATAATGTAACTCTAGTAGTACAACATAGGAAACAATAATGACAACATTATATTCACATTGCTCAGTTATACACACAAAGGGAAGCCTGCACAACATCAAACAGATCTATAAAGTGGGAGTCTCAACTGGCTTTTAACACAGTTAAAGCTGGTTTTCAGTTTCTCTTTATAATTTACCTTTTATTTTAACATAGAGAATTTCAAGGTCTTACTGGAGGTCATTATTTCATATTACTTTATTGACATTATTTACTATCTCCATTTATCCTCTCACACTTGTAAGTCCAGCAGTAAGTTTCAAACAATTACTGCTTTCACCAAATTCTTTAAAATCTGAAAAATATAGACAATTAACTGTATAGATTCTACAGTCAAAAAGACTGGGTTCAAATACCAGTTCTGTCACTTTCTAGTGATCTTGAACAAGTCACTTAAACTCTGTGCCTCAGTTATTGTATCTGTAAAATGGGGATTAAAATTATGTCTACTTTTATAGGATGCCGTGAGGATTAAACAAATTTATGTTCTTAAATACTTAAAACAGTCTGACACACCCTAGGACTATCTACATGCTTGTTAAATGTAAGAAAAGTATGTAGTCATGTCCAATATGAAACAGGAAGCCATCAGAAAAACTAAAATCAAGAAATCAGGTATTCACACTAATTTGAGTGGAGCTTTACTATTTTCCGTTAAGTACTGTAAATTTCAAACTTAACAATTCGTACGTTATCAATATTGTATGTTTCTCTGATAATAAGGAAGATAAATACCGACAAGCAGCTTGGTCTAGAGGAATCTGATGGATATGAAAAAAGACTCTAGCTGGGCAGCTTTAGGCAAGCCATTTAATTTCTTGGAACCTCAGTTTCCAAATATGTACAAATGGGTCTAATCCTATCTAAACTTAAGATATGTGCTAAAATTACATTACATAACATACATAAAGAGATAGAATGTGGCCTAGCATCTAGCTCAATAAATAACAGTTGTTATTATAATTGCAATTGACTATTACCATTCTATTCTGTTAATATTTCTATGTATTTGCTATATACTATGGTCCATTGCCCCTCACAATTCTAGCAGTACAGTTAAGAAAACTCTTTCCTATTCACCTTTGTTAAGACTGTCAAGCAAAATTAATGTCTGAGCTTGCCCTGGACTAAGATTGAATAACACTGGTGAAAGAGATCCTTCATGAATATTTATGAATACAAATGTGACACATAACCTCCTTTTGTTAATACTTATTTATGTTATTAAATTTTTTAAAGGATATATATAAGCTATCAGAGAAAAGAACAATTTTACATTAGATGATTCCTGAAGAATAAGGTTCAGTTTTATACCACCTTCTGTGAGAACTTTAGAATATCTTAATATGTACTACTGTATGAATCTTTTCATTATATCCGCATTTTCAATCACAGCAAATATCAATGCCCAGTTTTACTTTAGAAAAATATGAGACTAAAGATTATAACTTGCCCTCCTAAATATACCAAGAAACGAATTCACATAATTTCTCACTATTTCTAGATGGAGCCTCTGCCATTAGCACTCAAAAGCCTATAAAATTAAATATTAGAAGCTCACATTGCTAACTATTCTATATGCTATGAAAAAACAAAAAACGCTTACCCACTCCCATTCCTGGAAAATGCATTAACTACTGTCCCTCAAATATTCTTCCTTGAATTAAGTGGAAACAGGTCAAACCCAAGAAGACATACGGCTTTAACTTGGAATGTTGGCTATTAGAGTGTATACTGCTGTAAAGTAATTAAACCACACTGTATCCTCACTTAAGTGACACTATAAAAACTCAGAAAAGATTCCTTCAAGGAAAAAGTGTCAAAACTGGCTAAATTAATATGCTACATTAAATTTCATTTTATTTACTGTGGAATTTTTACAGCTTTTGTTTTAACTTTAAAAATAAGTAACTTTTAAATTGAATTTATCTTGGAATCCTACACAATTTTTCTTCAAGTCTACTGTAAAATACCAACACCAAGTACATAAAAGTTACAGGCTAGAACTTTAAAAGGTACTATGAAGGGAAATTTTGAATAAAAAAATCAAAGCAATCACATTGACCTAGGGAAAGAAGATGATCAAGTGTGGTAGGATGTCTCTAGCACAATAAAAGGGGCATTAAGAGTGTGGGAAGTTTTGGTCGTTTCTAAATTTATTAATGCCCACACTTGGTTCTAGGCTGATAGAGCTAAATCCTAAAGTATCCTTCTGACAAGTATTACATTCTTTCCTCACACTTTTTGCTTCTAAAAATAATAGTAAAATTTTTACATTTATATATTGAAATGTATAACGATTCCCCAAATCCTAACATAATACATAGTATTTTAACAGGTATAAAAAAGTAATTGTTGTTGTTGGCTGCAGGTAATAGACATTTCATAAAACTGGTAAGTGGTGAATCAGCATGATTATTACTGTACCACCACAGCACATTGTTAATTACCTTGCTGTAAATATAAACGCAAGACACAGATAAGTCCTACCTCACGCCCTCCCACCAAAAAATTACAGCAGCTCTCACAATAAGATTATTTTCAATTCTAGGATTCATTGTCTGATTCTATAGCTGCAGCAATTTAAAAATGCCTTATTTGTCTGTTATATTTATATAAATCTTTATTTTACAGATGAGTACTAAATTGATTAACTATGGGATATGTTCTAATCCACGGAATAGAGTTTTATTTAAGGAACTAAGCATCATGTGACTTGATTGAATGCTTTATCAGATGATTATGCATTGTTTTTCTATTTTTTGGCCCAGAAACAACATATTCTCTAATAATTTCATAGTTTAGAATTTTTTTTGTAATTTCTTCCAAAAAAAATAAGAAAAGTCTTCATTTCCTTTCATTATTAAGGAAAATTATTTGTTAAACTGAAAATAATAAAGGCAGAGTTTCCCATTATATGGAGAAATAGGGCAACGCAGCAAGCAACAGTGAAGATTTCCCATTTCCCAAAACCTTGACCTAGTGGGCTCTTCGCTGTTTTGAGTTAATACACTGGCAGCTTTTCTGGCAGTTTCTACTAGTTAAAAGGTTTAATTATTTCTTGGTGAAAATATATTTCAAAATTGCTAAGTGTCACAAAAACCTAAGATTTCAAGCTTTCTAAGTGGCACTGTAGAGGATCAGAAAGAAAACCCATCCTCTATTTTGCTACCACATAAACTTACAAGTTACTGAACCTCTTTGAGCCTTAGTTTTCCTCATACATAAGCCAAGATAAAAAACAATTGCCCTGCCTTGTTCTAGACATTTCTGAAAGGATCAAATGAAGTAGCATCTATGAAATGCTCTCTACATATAGAAAGTGCTAAAGAAATGGAGAAGTATTAATAACAGTAGCAGAAATCATAAACCAAAAATCAGATATTTAACTGTAATTGAGCCTTCTATGATTCTCTGGTTTTAAGGATTTTAAGAATTATAAAGGAAAAAAGTGGTACCTGAGTTTTCCAGAATGTAACTTATTGTCAAAAAAAAATTTTTTAAATACCAATTAATTCTGAGCTAAACAGAGCTAAAGTTATCCCCTGCTCTAGGACAGAAATGAAAACATCACCATATAATATGGTCTGTTATCAAAAGCAACCCCAAAACAATAGGAGGACTTATCACTTAACCCCTTCCATCTCAACTATTTAGGAAAAAGTCTTCATGGCCTAATGGTGAATAAAAGAATCTCATTACCATTTTTCACCATGTACTTGAAGGTCATTTTGTTTCCTTAACAATCAGCATTGTTTCTAATTATATATATGAGGTGCTTAAATTAAACATAATAACTTCTGGCAACAATTTGCATGCACACACACATACTTTAACATGTAACCCACTTAAAAGAAATATAAAGATTAAAAGATAAATTATTTTAAATGTACAGAACCTTAATACCTGAAGGCAACAACAACAAAAACCAAAACATGGTGTTAAGTGTATAAATTGTACTAAAATAAGGAGATATTTCCAAGTCTGAGTTTGAAGTTCTTTAAACAAGGTGGCCTTTTTAGCAAGTTGAGCTAAAAGTGTGAAACACTTTAGGGACAGGGCACTTGGTTGGGGTTCTGCCACTTGCTACACCAGATAATTTTGTCTGCTGCTGTTTGTCTCATATGTTTTTTACTCTACCTCTAGGGAAGCCAAAGTGTTTCACCTGCAGTCAAATATTACTGTAGCTCTGGTAACTACTTTACAAGGTGATAAGCATTCACAAGAGGATTTTATTAGGCCGGTAGCTAAAGCAAAAATTACATGCACACATTTAGGCAACATGTGCGAAATGGAAAACTTTAAACGTACTTGAGTTTCTAGCAGGCACATCAAAACTGCATATCCGAGGACTTACAGCAACATGGCGCTCTAGGCAGAAGCACCATGCCGTCCCTCCACAGCAAAGATATGTAAAACTAAGCCAAACAGAGAAAAGAGCAATCCTAAAATCCCAAACACCAAATGAAGAGATAAAGAACTCAGCCAATCACCAAATGGAATGAGAAACTAACAAAGAACAGAGAGCGAGGAGACATACATGGAGAGGTCCCCTATCAGCTAATGCAGCACGGATCTGCCATCTTGGACTCCTATCAGAGACCAGCAAATAGGGGGTATGAGAAAGTGGCTTCACGGAGCTTCCAGAAGGAGACAGAACAACTGGTAAACAGCAATATATGCTTTCCCACCCCCAACCCTTCTTCACCCCCACTCGGCCTCCTCTGCTTCCCGCAGACACAGTCTCTTGGCCAGGAAGCACCGGCTACTTGGATTCAACCCACCTGCACTGGCCAACTCCCTAAGTGCCATTTATTGGCTGCTGGTGTTACTTTTTTCTGCTTCTTTTGATTTCTTCCTTACCTCTCACCACCTCCCCCTCCTTTTGCTCAAATACCTGGCTCCGTGCGCCATCTTTGCTTCTTCCTGAGGGGCTGTGGAGCTCTGTTCGAGTATGGAACTGCTTCCCTGTTCATGCTGCCATGCTGGTGGGATCTGGGGGCTTTTATGTTTGTTTTCAAATGTGCGTTTGTTTTCTTTTTCTTTTCTCAAGCTGGGGGCCCGTTCTGGCTGGGCAGTGCTGTGTGGCTTGGGACCTACCCCCTCAGCTTGCACAGATGCGCAGGAGGATCCCTGAGAGCGTTTCGTTTTTTTGTGGGTTTTGGTTCTTTTTCCTGTTTTTTAGGTGGTTTTTATTGTTGTTGTTTTTTTTTTTAATTTGTTTTCTTTTCCCTCTTTCTCCCTTTTTGTCTTTCTTCATTACTCAGTTTCTCATCTCTCTATACCTTCCTTCTCTTCCTGTCCCCTGGATACCTGGTGCTGAATACCTCTATGCCTCCTAGCCAGGCTGTACTTCAACACCCGGGAACAACTTCCCCAGACCTCACAACTGCACCTGTGGGATCCCTGGGAGCGTTGCTGTTCTTTTTTCTTTCTAATTTTTATTTATTCATTGTTTTCTTTTTTTTCTTCTTCTTCCCCTTTTTTTGTTTTTCTCCATTTCATAGTCTCTCATCTCTCCACTCCAACAGCAAGCTCCTTTAGCACTCTTTCTTTGTTTGTATGTTTTGGCTCCCATACCCACCTTAGCTCCACACATCACAATCTCCCTCCTCCATCCTACCTACCTGCACCATGCACTTAACATCACACCAACAAGCAGCAAAGGCACGGCCTACCGGAACCTGCCCTGCATGGATTACCAACCCGCTGTGGGGGCTGTAGTAAGTGCCACAAACAACCTATCCCAGCAACTCCTCTTCAGCTAGACCTACCCTGCTGTACCATATCTGAGCGACTGACTCTGCCAACTGGAGAGGGAGGCGAAAAATATAATGCCCACAGACGAGCAAACAACAAAGAACACGAAGCCCACCTGCTCATAGACAAATTAAAAAAAAAAAAAGGATGAAACAAACAAATCTACAATCAATAAACAAGAAAAATAACTACTGAATGCCCCAAAGACAGCAGACAATATCAAAACATTTACAAAAACAGGAGAGGACGGTTTCAGTAGGCGTCCAAAATAAAACACCAGATGACTTTCCAGTAGAAGAAAAGGCACTAGAACTACCTGATAGAGAATTCAAATCTCTAATACTCAGAATTATCCAAGAGTCGAAGCAAAAAGCAGACAAAAATGAGGAAAAAAACAGACAAATTCATGGAAAAGGCAGACAAAAAAAAAAAGGAAGAATTCAGGAAAATAATGCAGGAACAAAATGCCAAAATAAATTCACAACTAGAAATTATACAAAAAATTAGAAATCCAAAAGATAAACAATAAGATTTCAGAAATGGACAGTGTCATAGAAGGGCTGAGGAGCAGATCTGAAATGGTGGAAGATAGGATCAGCGGAATTGAAGACAAACACTTGCATACAACTCTGTTTGAGGAAAAATCAGAAAAAAGAATGAAGAAAAATGAAGAGACCCTGAGAATTATGTGGGATACAATCAAAAGCAAAAATCTGTGAGTGATCAGAGTTCCAGAACAGGGGGAGAAAACAGAAGACACAGAGAGGATCATTGAAGAATTGCTAACAGAAAACTTCCCCAATATTATGAAAGATGAAAAGCTGACCATCCAAGAAGCTCTACGAACCCCATATAAGATAGACCCCAGGGCATATCATAATCACACTTGCTAAAATCAAAGACAAAAAAAGAATCCTGAGAGCAGCTCAAGAAAAATAAAAAGTCACATACAGAAGAGAAACAATAAGACTAAGCTTGGATTATTCAGCAAAAAACCATGCAGGCAAGCAGGCAATGGGATGACATATATACAACCTTGAAAGAAAAAAATTGCCAACCAAGAATAATAATACATCCTGCAAAACTCTCATTCAAATATGACGGTGAAATTAGGTCATTTCTAGATAAACAGAAATTAACAGACTATGTAAAAACCAAACCAAACTTACGAGATTTATTAAAGGAAGTCCTTTGATCTGAGAACAAACAATAATCAGACCACAGGCTGAATACAGGACACAGGATTGTACTAGCCAGATACCAACCTAGGAAATGAACTCTTAAGGACTACGCAAAACCAAAAGAATTACAAAAGGGAACCGGAGACGTTAATCCGTAAATGACAACAGCATCAGCATAATAAAAGAAGGAATACATGGTGTAGATATAGAACCTTCTAATGGAGAGGAAGTCAAGCTATACCAAGTGATAATACACTGGTTCAAATCTAGGAAGATAAGGGCAAATTTTACAGTAACCACAAAGAAAGTTAACAAACCTACTCATCAAAATCAAGAAGAAAAACAGTCTCAGTGAAAACAAAACCAACAAAAACAAAAGAAATGAAAAAAAAAATCCAGAAACAAAAGGAACTCAGCACAGGAGAGTAAGAGGAACAAAACGGGAGGACATTATGCTGAGTGATATAAGTCTACCAAAAAAGGACAAATATTGTATGAAACCTCTACTGTGTAACTCATGTAAAAGTTTACACACAAAAAGAAACAATCTTTGTTGGTTACAAGGGATGGGAGGGGTGGGGGGGAACTAAATAGATAAGTGATAACTTTGATGAAGGGTAGGACAGTACACATTACTGGTGAAGCCACCACAACTTGTACAAGGAAAGGTTGTGGAAGCTCCACAGACACTTCCAAACTTCCTGAGGGACTGAATGGCTGGGTGGAGGGCTGTAGGGACCATGGTCTTGGGGAACATCTAGCTCAACTGGCATAACACAGTTTATAAAGACAATGCTCTACATTCTACCTTGGTGAGTAGTGTCTGGGGTCTTAAAAGCCTGTGAGCAGCCATCTAAGATACTCCACTAATCTCACCCCTTCGGGAGCAAGGGAGAATGAAGAGAACAAGATACAAGGAAAAGATCAGTCCAGCCCAAAGGACTAATGGACCACAGCTACCACAGCCTCCACCAGACTGAGTGCAGTACAGCTAGATGGTGCCTGGCTACCACCACTGACTGCTCTGGCCAGGATCACGATAAAGGGTCCCGGACAGAGCTGGAAAAGGATGTAGAACAGAATTCTAATTCACAAAAAAAGACCAGATTTACTGACCTGACTAACTGGAGAAACCTCGAGAGTATGGCCCCTGGATACCCTTTTAGCTCAGTGGTGAAGCCCCTCCCAAAGCTCACCATTCAGCTGGGGATTGGACAGCCTCATAAAACAAAATGGGACTAATGAGGCACAGCACTCCAGGGACAAGGACTAGAAGGCAGGAGGGGACAGGAAAGCTGGTGATAGGGAACCCAAGGCTGAGAAGGGACAGTGCTGACATGTCATGGGGTTGTTAACCATTGTCATAGGGCAATATGTTTGTACTAACTGTTTAATGAGAAACTATTTGTTCTGCAAACCTTCACCCAAGGTACAAAAAAAAAAGAATTATCTATGTGAGATCAAATTGACAACAGCAACTCAAAAGCTTTGATGGGAAGCCTAGGGGACAGTGAGTTGAAGATAATGATGATGGAATAATTTGGAAAAGGATAGTGAGAACAGCAGCAAAACTGGAAGAATGTAATCGATGTCACTGAATTGTACATGTAGAAACTTTCGAAATGGTGTAACTTTGGCTATGTATGTTTTCACCAAAAAAAAGGTCCTCAAGGTCAAGAAGCTAGAGTGATGACATGTCGTGGGGTTGTTAACCAATGTCATAAAACAATATGTGCACTGACTGTTTAATGAGAAACTATTTGTTCTGTAAACCTTCATCTAAAGTACAATAAAAAAAATCGCATATCCCATGAATAAAATGGGAAAAGGAGGAAGGAACATTTAAAAGTGCTTAAAATTTAATTATGAATTTGTATTTTCTTTGACTTCAACCCAACATATCAACTTCTTTAATTAACTATATCAACCTCTGCCATCTGTTAATCCACTGCTCTCTGATTTTGCCAGGGTATTTTTCTAAGGTCCCTGGGTGGTGCAAACAGTTAAGTGCTCACTACTAGTCACAAGGCTGAGGTTCAAAGCCACCCGAAGGCATCTCGGAACGTAGCCCTGATGATCTGCTTCTGAAAAGTCACAGTCCTGAAAAGGCTATGGAGAAGTTCAACTCTGGGTCACCATGAGTAGGAATCCACTCGACTGCAGCTAACAACATTTTCCTCCCTATCCTTTTTACCAAAAGACTGTAAAGTTAGAATAGAAAGCCTTGCTTTTACCATGCTTCTTCAGTTAAGTCCCACAAGTAGTACCACCCAAAAGTAAGTAGTCTCAACTCTATGGTACATGCAAGTTATGAGGGCAACTACACATTCAAATACGAGACTATTAGCTAAGAAACAACTAAGGTTCAAAAGTACTATACTAATTGGAGAAAGAAAAGATGATTCAGTATCAGCAAGGCACCATCATGAGGTGACTTACAGTGGGCCTTGGATGCCAGATATGACTTAAGTGGAGAGAAAAACAGCCTGAGGAATAAGAATAATGAGCCAACATAATAAGCTTCCAGGTTCCAGAGAGACAAGCCAACTGAGCAATGAGTTCTGCTGAGGTGCAGTAGAAAACGTAGGGAAACAGACTATTTGTTGGAAATTACTGTAGTAGTTACACATCATGAAGTGAAATATACTCAGTGATAATCAAGTCTCATTCAACTACTTGAGAGTTTATATCCTAATTCTAATAAAATAAACACTCCTTGGTTTGTAAAGATGCACTGCTTTTCCTGACAACATAACCTTTTCTGACCTGTCACTACACTGTAAGTTTATTGAGAAAAATTCCACCTTATACTCCTAGAAGTTGTTCGGTGTCTAGCACACTCAAAGGCACCTCAATAAATGCTTCCCGAAGCTGAGTAAGCAGAGAGCAAATGGGTAGGAAACGGACTTTGCTGGCACAGAGGAGTGGAGGTGTAACCTTTCTCAGTTTGTCACCGGTGTGCACAGTCCTTAAGGAATTCAGACTTCCCTGAAATAAAGTTATGATGTAATTAGAAATCAGAGAGGAAGTAGTAGAATTTCAAAAACAAAGCACTATGAAAAAAAACCCCACAAAATGGGAGTAAATATTTGTAGAATATATATCTGATAAGGGACTTGTATCTAGAATATATGAAGAACTCGTTTGTGTTGTTGTTAGGTACCGTCCAGTCGGTTCCAACTCACAGCAACCCTATGTACCACAGAACAAAACACTGCCTGGTTTTGCGCCAGGCTCACAATTGTTGTTATGCTTGAGCCCACTGTGGCAGCCACTGTGTCCATCCATCTCGTTAAGAGTCTTCCTCTTTTCTGCTGACCCTGTGCTTTACCAAACATGATATCCTTCTCCAGGGACTGATCCTTCCTGACAACATGTCCAAAGTACGTAAGATGTAGCCTCGCCATCCTTGCTTCTAAGGAGCATTCTGGTTGTACTTCTTCCAAGACAGATTTGTTTGTTCTTTTGGCAGTCCATGGTATATTCAACATTCTTCGCCAACTCCACAATTCAAAGGCATCAACTCTTCTTTGGACTTCCTTATTCATTGTCCAGCTTTCGCATGCATATGATGCAATCGAAAATACCATGGCTTGGGTCAGGCGCACCTTAGTCTTCAAGGTGACATCTTTGCTTTTAAAAGAGGTCTTTTGCAGCAGATTTGTCCAATGCAATGTGTCTTTTGATTTCTTGACTGCTGCTTCTGACTTTAAACCACGTAGTATCCCCTTGTTCTGTTTGAACGACTGCCTCTTGATCTATGTACGGGTTCCTCATAAGGACAATTAAGTGTTCTAGAATTCCTATTCTTTGCAACGTTATCCATAATTTGTTATGATCCGCACAATCAAATGCCTTTGTATAGTCCATAAAACACAGGTAAACATCCTTCTGGTATTCTCTACTTTCAGTCAGGATCCATCTGACATCAGCAATGATATCCCTGGTTCCACGTCCTCTTCTGAATCTGCCCTGAATTTCTCGCAGTTTCCTGCTGATACACTGCTGCAGCCGCTTTTGAATGATCTTCAGCAAAATTTTACTTGCATGTGATATTATTGTTATTGTTTGATAATTTCCACATTCGGTTGGATCACCTTTCTTGGGAATAGGCATAAATACAGGTCTCTCCCAGTCGGCTGGCCAGGTAGCTGTCTTCCAAATTTCTTGGCATAGACAAGTGAGCACTTCCAGCGCTGTATCCATTTGTTGAAACATCTCAATTGCTATTCCGTCAATTCATGGAGCCTTGTTTTTCAACAATGCCTTCAGTGCAGCTTGGACTTCTTCCTTCAGTACCATCGGTTTCTGATATATGCTACCTCTTGAAATGGTTGAGTCTCGACCAATTCTTTTAGGTATAATGACTCCGTGTATTTCTTCCATCTTCTTTTGATGCTTCCTGCGTCATTTAATATCTTCCCCTTAGAAGCCTTCACTATTGCAACTCCAGGCCTGAATTTTTTCTTCAGTTCTTTCGGCTCAAGGAATGCCAAGCATGTTCTTCCTTTTCGGTTTTCTATCATCTGCTCGTTGTACATGTCATTATAATACTCTGTCTTCTCAAGCTGCCTTTTGAAATCTTCACTGCTGTTACTTCATCATTTTTTCCTTTTACTTTAGCTGCTTGACGTTCAACAACAAGTTTCAGAATCTCTTCTGACATCCATCTTGGTCTTTTCTTTCTCTCCTGTCTTTTTAATGACCTCTTACTTTCTTCATGTATGATGTCCTTGATGTCATTCCACAACACATCTCGTCTTTGGTCATTAGTGTTCAATGCACCAAATCTATTCTCCAGATGGTCTCTAAATTCAGGTGGAATGTACTCAAGGTCATACTTTGGCTCTCATGGACTTGTTCTAATTTTTTTCAGTTTTAACTTGAACTTGCATATGAGCAATTGATGGTCTGTTCCACAGTCTGCCTCTGGCTTTGTTCTGACTGATAATATTCAGCTTTTCCATCATCTCTTTCCACAGATGTAGTCAATTTGATTCCCGTGTATTCCATCTGGTTAAGTCTGTATGTGTGGTCGCCGTTTATGTTGGTGAAAAAAGGTATTTGCAATGAAGAAGTCGTTGGTCTCGTAAAATTCTATTATGTGATCTCCAGCATTGTTCCTATAACCAAGGCCATATTTTCCAACTACCAATTCTTCTTTGTTTCCAACTTTTGCCTTCCAAGCACCAGCAATTATCAATGCATCCTAACTGCACATTCAATCAGTTTCAGACTGCAGAAGCTGGTAAAAATCTTCAATTTCTTCATCTTTTGCCTTAGTAGTTGGTGTGTAAATTTGAATAATGGTCATATTAACTGGTCTTCCTGGTAGCATATGGATATTATCCTATCACTGACAGCGCTGTACTTCAGGACAGATCTTGAAATGTTCTTTTTGATGATGAATGAATGCAACACCACTCTTCTTCAAGTTGTCGTTCCTGTCATAGTAGACGATATGACTTTCCAATTCAAAATGGCCAATACCAGTCCATTTCAGCTCACTATTGCTTAGGATATTGATGTTTATTAGTTCCTTTTCATTTTTGACGATTTCCAATTTTCCTAGATATGTACTTCGTACATTCCATGTTCCAATTATTAATGGATGCTTGCAGCTGTTTCTTCTCATTTTCAGTCATGCCAAGGACTCTTAGAACTCAAGAACTCTTAGAACTCAATAATAAGACAAACAACTCAACTAAAAAATGAGCAAAATATCTGAACAGACATTTATCTAACAAAGATAAAAAATGGCCAATAAGTACATGAGAAGATGCACAATGTCATTAGCCATCAAGGAAATGCAAACCACAACCATAATGAGATATCACTTTATACCCACTAGGATGGTTACACTCAAAATGACAGACAATAACAAGTGTTGGCCAGAGTATGCTGAAATTGGAACCCTCAGACATTGCTGGTGGGAATATAAAATGATTCAGCTGCTTTGGAAAACCGTGTGACAGTTCTTTAAACAGTTAAACAAAGAGTTACTGTACAACCCAATAATTCCATACTTATATGTACACCTAAGAGAAATGAACACATATATCCACACAAAAACTTGTACACAAATGATCACAGTAGCATTAATCGAAATAGCCCAAAAGTGGAAATAACCCCAAATGTCCATCAATTGATGAACAGATAAAACGCAGCATGTACATACATGGAACATTATTCAGTCATTAAAAAAGAATGAAGTACTGATCTATGCTACCACATGGATGAACATTGAAAACATTATTGTAAGTGAAAGAAGACAGTCAAAAAAGATCATATATTGCATAATCCCATTTATATGAAATGTTCAGAACCAGCAAATCTATAGAGGCAAAAAGTAGATTAGTGGTTGTCTAGGGCTGAGGAAAAATGGGAGTGACTATTAATGAGTCAGAATTTCTTTTTGGAGTGATAAACATTCTAAAATTAACCGTGATGACTGCACAACTTGGTAATTGTACACTTCAAATAGGTGAATTTTATAGTATAGAAATTATACCTCAGTAAAGCTTTTTTCTTTTTAAGTATTAGTTTACTTTCCCTAGCTTTAATTATGAGTAGATTCTTTCTCAGACAGAATCACTTTGCCCAAAGTAGGAAAAACCCACATCTAAAAATTTTTACAAGACCATATATATATACAGACACACACACCTTGTTATGGACTGAATTGTGTCCCCCAAAAATATGTGTTATAAATCCTAACCTCTATGGCAGTGGTTATAATCCCATTTGTGAAAGTGTTGTCTTTGTTATGCTATTTAGCATAGGGTTGTCTTTAGTCAATTTCTTTTAAAATGTAAGTGATTTAAACAAGCAAGCCAACAGAAGCAGAAAGGGGGGGGGGGGGGCGGAATGTCAAGCCACATGAAGACTGACCCGGGGCAGAAGCTCAGAAGAGACAAGGACCTTCCTCCAGAGTCAAAAGAGAGAGAAAGCCTTCCCCTAGAGACGGGATTCTGAATTTGGACTTACAGCCTCCTAAACTGTGAAAAAATCAATCTCTGTTATAGCAGCACTAGATAACTAAGAAAGAATCTGGTACCAGAAGATTGGGGTGCTGTTCTAACAAGTACCTGCAATGTAGAAGTGGTTTTGGAATTGGGTAATCAGTGGAGGCTTCAGCCAAGCACTTAACTACTGTGCTACCAGGACTCCTTCATGCATACATAGGGGGAAAATATTAACATGATTTTGGAAAGTTTATTAAAATAAGTCAATCATTATAACATAAAAAATATCTATAAAGAATGTCAAAATCAAATACTATTGAGCATTCTACTGTTTTCAACTTTACAGTTTATAAATGGTATACACTATAAACTTCATTATTTGTGGTTCTTTGTACAGCCTTATTTACAGATGATGTCTGTTAACTGCTTTGCTATTTCCTGTTGTGAGGATATTAACAGAATGTTACTATTCAGGTTTTAACAAATAGATTTCTACTATCCTTTGCTAATTGTAAGGTGCTCTGGTGGCACAGCAGTTAAGCACTTGGCTGCTAACCAAAAGGTCAATGATTGGAACCCACCAGCCACTCTCAGGAGAAAGACGTGGCAGTCGGCTTCCCTAAAGATTACAGCCTTGGAAACCCTATGGGGCAGTTTTACTCTATCCTATACGGTCGCTATGAATCAGAATTGACTTGATGGCAATGGGTTTGGTTTTGGGGGGTTTTGCTAATTATGCTGTGCCTGGCTTTTGCTTAACATTTCACACTACATTTATTTCCTTATTTTGATTTTAGAGCAGCTTATGTGTAAGAACGTGAATTTATATACATTTCATCTTGACCCAGCAGACCAAATCTGATTGCATTGTTTCTAATTCTAGACAGATACTTAAACAGAAATGCACATTACTTTGAATAAGTTGAAAATAAGATGATATTTAAATATATACTACCTCTTTCAGGTTTAAACAGGAATGTAAACATGCATATACACATAACAGACAAAACCAAAACAACCGAGTACATGTCGTGTAAAATTCATGAGCTTTACAATAAATATTTCTCTACAAATTTTCAAATACAATGAGACTCATTACCTTAGCATGATTATATACTGACTGTACAGCACCCTGGTGGTTTCAGTTTAAAGCAAGACTACTATTATGATAGAAAGAGGAGTAAATGTTTCACCATACTGCCATTTTACACAAAATAAAACATCAATATCAGAAGTCAGAAAAATAAAAATGTCAAACAACAGTAACTTTCTCATCAATCAAGCTTATTTGAGAAAAACTAATACAGACTTTCAACTCTGTGATTATGTATATTTATTTTCCTTTCAATTGCCAATCTTGAAAAACCGTTTTACCGGGAAAATTTAGTCCTAAGTGTTGGGCTCGTTAATAAACAGAAATAATCCTTCTAAGAAGTTGTGAGTTGAGAAAGGCACGATCAGAAACAGAGCAACACATAATGGCATAAACTATGCCTTCATAAAATACAAACATGTAAACAATATCATCTTCTGTATGGTAAAAATTCCAGTTTCTACATTTCACAACATGGATGACTCTGGAAGGCATTGTGCTGAGTGAAATAAGTCAATCACAAAAGGACAAATACTGTATGAGACCACTATTATAAAAGCTCATGAAAAGGTTTACACACAAAAAGAAACAATCTTTGATGGTTAGGAGTCGGGGGGATTGGGGAGAGAAAAACACTAACTAGACAATAGATAACTGATAACTTTGGTGAAGGGCAAGACAGCACACAATACTGGGGAAGTCAGCATAATTGGAATAAGGCAAGGTCATGGAAGCTTCATATACACATCCAAACTCTCTTAGGGACTGAATTACAGGGCTGAGGGCTGGGACTCATGGTCTCAGGGGACATCTAGTGCAACTGGCATAACATAGTTTATAAACATAATATTCTACATCCAACTGTGGTGAGTAGCATCTGGGGCCTTAAAAGCCTGCAAGCAGCCATCTAAGATACATCTACTGGTCATATCCCAGCTGCAGCAAAGGAGAAAGAAGAAAACCAAAGATGCAAGGGAAAGATCAGTCCAAAGGACTAATGGACCACAACTACCAGAACCTCCCCCAGACTGAGCCCAGAACAACTAGATCATGCCTAGCTACCACCACTGATTCTGACAGGGATCACAACAGAGGGTCCAGACAGAGCAAGAGAAAAATGTAGAACAAATTCAAATTCACACACACAAAAAAAGACCAGACTTGCCGGTCTGACAGAGACTGAAGAAACCCTAAAAGTATGGCCCCCGGACACCCTTTTAATTCAGTACTGAAGTCACTCCTGACGTTCACCCTTCAGCCAAAGATTAGACAGGTCTATAGGGCAAACAATAACAGACGTGAGGAACGTACTACGTAGTTCAATCATGTATACGAGATTAAATGGGCAAACCAGCCCAAAGGCAAAGATGAGAAGGCAGGGAGAGTCAGGAAAACTGGACAAATGGAAACTGGGAACCCGGGATGGAAGAGGGGAGAGCACTGACACATCACGGGGTTGGCAACCAGTGTCACAAAACAATTTGTGTATTAATTGTTTAATGAGAAACTAATTTACTCTGTAGACTTTCACCTAAAGCACACACACAAAAAAAATTCCCAGTTTCTGTGATGAAAAGAGAAAATGTTAACTTTCTTAGGTGAGAAAAATGATTGATGAACCTTAGATTCAAGGAGTAGGAGAGAGCAGAAATTATTTTATTATAAAACATAAAGGCAAAATATTTATTGAATGTGTACTTTTAAAAGACATTTTCTTAAGTATTTTATATACTTAATTTCATTTAATGCTCACATCAATTTTTTGAGGTAGGTGTTCATTATTTATGGTCATCTGATATAAAATAAAACTTGAGGATCAAGAGATTAAGTAGTTTGTCCAAACTTGCAGAAGTCTGAATACAAGTCTAACTCCAAGGACCACATGCTTTCCATTAATATAATCCAGTAATAGACATTCTATCATCTACCAAGACAGTTCAGTAGGATTAGCCACTGCAACTGTAAAAAAGGCAAAAGGGATACCACACATATTCCTGAAATCTGACTAGTTCAGCAGCTATATCATCCTGCTAGAAAGTGGGGAACAGAACACTTAAGTATATCAATTCTGCTTTTCCAAGCTCTGGCAACATCAAAACAAATAAGCACTCTAAATTAAATTAAATTCAATCTTAAAGTTCCACTAATACCACCGGAGCCCTGGTGGCAACCAAAAGGTCAGCAGTTCAAATCCATCAGCTGCTCTCCTTGGAAACTCTACGGGGCAGTTCTACTCTGTCCTACAGGGTTGCTATGAGTTGGAACCACTTGACAACATCTAACAACAACAATAATACCATTTAGTAGAGGTAACTTAATGTTAATGTTAATGTTCTAAATGCATGTTAATACATGGAAATACAGGTTGCTGGTTTTATAAAAATATCTACTTGGATCCTGCATGTTGTATATTTCACACTATGTATATTATACAGCTGTTTAATCATGTCTTTTATTGTTGTAAGAAATATTTTATTATTATAAGAGAGTTTACCCAAAGTCATCTTACTAGTTAACTTATGAATTACAGTGGTTTCTTGGATATCAATACCAAAAACAAAAAGTCATTTTCTGGGGAAAAATACATATATTGTATATAAAAGTAATACAAGCTAATGCTCAAACTACAGAAGGATGGATTCCATTCTTACTGAAACACTTTTCTCTTAGCTTTCATAACACCTACTTTCGTGGTAACTCTCTGGCTGTTCTTTCTCAATCTCTTTTATGGGATTCCCCTACTCTATTCCAGCTCTGAATGCTGGAGCTCCCCAGGTCTAGGTCACCTTATTGCTCACATTATAATCTGCTGTCTTTCCTTGTCATTCACTATCTCCTCCCTAGGTGATCCCACTCATGCACAAAGATGTAAACACAATCTACATTCTAAAAATCCCCAAATTTATACTATAAGCCCAAACCTCTGCTTTCTTTTCTGTAGCTCTACTATATTAACAGTTGCTTTGTCCAAAAACTGAACACTTGATCTACGCCCCCAACCAAATCTTTTCTCTAGACTTCTATATCCTGCACCCTGTGGCTCATGTCAGACACTTTAGATTAATTCTGGGGTACCTCCTTCTCATATTTAATCCATCACCAAATCCCCAATTACATGCTGAATGTGTCCAATTCTCTCTCCTTCTACTGACATCTCTCGATCCAAGTCATCACCATCTCTCACCTGCACTTATTGCTTTAGGGAACATCCTTCCCATTCTCCTCTCCAACAACCAGTGAGGTCATTTAAAACAAAACCAGGTCCTATCACAACTTTGATAAAAAACCATTCAATGATTTCCCACTGTACTTTAGAATAAAATTCAAACTACCAAGCCTTGTATGTTCTAACCTATCTGTGCCTCTCCATCTTCATCCCATGCCACTCGCTTTCCTTTCTGCTCTAGGCCATACTGATCTGCCTTTAGCTCTTCTAGTAAGCCAAGATCTTTACTGCTTTTGCACATGCTAGTCTATCTACTGGAAACACTTTCCTTGCCTAAATAACTCTAACCCATCCTTCAAGTCTCAGTTCAAATATCTCTTCCTCAGAGAGGCCTCTCCTAACTCCCCAAATTAAAATAGTTCCCTCCTATAATTCTCTCTCAGTGCATCCTTTCCTTTCCTTCATATCACTTGTTACTATTTATAGGAGTCCCTAGATGGCGCAAATGGTTAAGCGCTCAACTATGAGACGAAAGGATCGCAGTTCAAACCCACCCAGAAGTGCCTCAGAAGACAGGCCCAGCAATTTGCTTCTGAAAAGTCACAGACCTAAAAACCCTATGGAGCAGTTCTATCCTGCACACATGGGGTTGCCATGAGTAGGAATCATCTCAACAGCAACTAACAACAAACAACTACTTGGAAGTTTGTGTGTGCGTGTGTGTGAACATTTGGCTCTGTAACTAACCTGTAAGATCCATTAAGAGAGGGACCATGTCTGTCTGTGTCATCACTGCATAGCCAACATTTTGCACAGCATCTGGCACATAACAGATGCTCTATAAATATTCGCTGAATTAATCAATTAGTGAAAAGTCCCCTTCTCAACCTAGACCCTATTCCCAGGCCCTGGAAGCAACCATTGCAACAGTTTCTTTTTTATCTTTCCAGATATGAAAGAATACAAACATGAACATATTTTAGCATACTTTTCTACTATACATTTTTATATTTCAATTAAATCAAAAATAGTTTTAAAAAGTAGTAGAAAAGGGGCCTTAATAATAATTAAAATATACTGAAAATTGTTGAGAATTTGACTAGAAAAGTATTACAGAATGAGGCCATTACTATGAAAACTTTCAACATTTCAACAAATATTTACTGAGCATCTATTATGTACCAGATTCTGTACTACTTGATGGAGGTGGATCATTTCAGTACTGATTTAACAATAGCATTTTTCCACAATTTATGGTTAAGTTTTAATAGGTAGTTGATAGGAAAGATTTCTTCAACAACATTGTAACTATGTTGCTTTTGTTGTTAGGTGCCCTCAAGTCGGTTCCGACTCATAGTGACTCTACATACCACAGAATGAAACACTGCCCAGTCCTGTGCCATGCTTACAATCATTACTGTGTTTGAGCCCACTGTTGCAGCCACAGTGTCAATCCATCTTGTTGAAGGTCTTCCTCTTTTTCCATGATCTTCTACTTTACCAAGCATGATGTCCTTCTCCAGGGACTGGTCCCTCCTGATAACATGTCCAAAGTACAGGCGACCAAGTCTCACTATCCATGCTTTGAAGGAACATTATGGCTGTACTTCTCTCAAGACAGACTTGTTCATTCTTCTGGCAGTTCACAGTATACACAATATTCTTCGCCAACACCATAATTCAAAGGCATCGATTCTTCTTCAGTCTTCCTTATTCACTGTCCAGCTGTTGCATGCATATGAGGTGATTAAAATTACCATGGCTTGGATCAGGCGCACCTTAGTTCTCAAGGTGACAACTTTGCTTTCTTCACTGCTGTTTCCATGGGCGTTGATTGTGGATCCAAGTAAAATGAAATCCTTGACAACTTCAGTATTTTCTCCGTTTATCATGATGTTTCTTGTTGGTCCAGTTGTAACAATTTTTGTTTTCTTTACATTAAGATGTAATCCATACAGAAGACTGTAGTCTTTGACCTTCATCAGTTAAGTGTTTCAAGTCCTCTTCACCTTCAGCAAGCAAGGATGTGTCATATGCATATCTCTGGTTGTTAATGAGTCTTCCTCCAATCCTGATGCCCCATTCTTCATATAGTTCAGTTTCTCGAATTATCTGATCAGCATACAGATTAAGTATGATAAAAACATACAACCCTGATGCACATCTTTCCTGTTTTTAAACCATGCAGTAACCCTTGTTCTGTTCAAATGACTGCCTCTTGGTCTATGTACAGGTTCCACGTGAGCACAATTAAGTGTTATTGAATTCCTATTCTTCACAATTTTATCCATAATTTGTTAAGATCCACACAGTCAAATGCCTTTGCACAGTCAATAAAACACAGGTAAACATCTTTCTGGTATTCTCTACTTTCAGCCAAGATCCGTCTAATATCAGCAATGATATCCCTGGTTCCAGGTTCTCTTCTGAATCTGGATGGAATTTCCAGCAGTTCCCTGTTGATGTTCTGCTGCAACCATTTTTGAATTATCGTCAGCATAATTTTACTTGCGTGTGATATTAATGATAGTGTTCAATAATTTCCATATTTCATTGGATCACCTTTCTTTGGAATGGACACACATATGGATCTCTTCCAGTCGGTTGGCTAGGTAGCTATCTTCCAAATTTCTTGGCATAGACAAGTAAATGCTTTTGGCGTTGCCATCTCTTTACTGAAACATCTCAACCGGTATTCCATCAATTCCTGGAGCCTTGTTTTTTAGCAGTGCCTTTAGTGGAGTTTGGACTTCTTCCTTCAGTACCATCGGTTCTTGATCATATGCTACCTCTTGAAATGGTTCACCGTAGACCAACTCTTCTTGGTACAGTGACTCTGTGTATTCCTTCCACCTTCTTTTGACACTTCCTGTGTGGTTCAATTTTTTGCCCATACAATTCTTCAATACTGCAACTCAAGGCTTGAATTTTTTCTTCAGTTCTTTCAACTTGAGAATGTCAAGCATGTTCTTCCCTTTTGGTTTCCTAACTCCAGATGTTTGCACCTGTCATTATCATACTTTTCTTTTTAAGCCGCCCTTTGAAATCTTCTGTTCAGCTCTTTTATTTCATCATTTCTTTCATTTGCTTTAGCTATTGCTATTCTGTGTTCAAAAACAAGTTTCAGAGTCTCCTCAATAACTATAAATTGGTTAATTTTTATTACATCAAAAAATACAAATATTTTCTTTAGAAGTACCAAAATAACTGTGCTTTGTCATTTTACATGGGTGTTAAGTACAAGTTTTAAATCAACTTATTAAAAATGTAATAGTCCCATTTTCAAATGATGAAGAAATGCAGGTTTTACTCAGTGTTCATCATGTTAATTGTAGTTAACCGAAAAGTCTGCAATTTTTTTTCAGTAAGTTGACAGTGTCATGTTTATTCAAGTTAATGTTGGCTCAGTAAATAGCAGAGGGGACCTCAACTGTCATTTTAATCATGTTTTAATTCATTGCATTAAAAACATTTTAAAACACATACACATACACACACACACACACACACACACACAACTACTTCTTTGTTTTTTTCCATGCACTTAAAAGAAATTTAAAGTTCCCCTATTAAGGTCAACACCTGGGGAAACCTCATAAGAACTATTCCCCACATTACTGCTTCATGGTACAAAACAGAGGCTTTATAACATGAGGAAGTTAATATAACATGCACTATTGCTCAGGGACTCACAGTGGCACTGGTAAACACTGCCATGCTATTAGCTTAATTAATGCTTCATCAAATGAATGGAGTGAAGAAAAACAAAAGCCTAAAAGTTAGGATTTAAAGAAACAATGAATTCTTGATTTCAATATTAACAGAAGAAGACATTAAACTTGTTCCTACTCTCAGACTGTCTTGAATTCTGACAGCCACATGTCAAGACACAAACGGATGGCTGGATAAAGTCTTAAGAAACTAAATGATTAAGAAATCTATTGATTGCTGTATGTGGTAAACTATAACTGAGGTTTATAATTCTTCAGTATGGAAAGGGTAATACAAAAGATAGATTACAACAGTTATGAACTATTATGAAAGGTATGTCCTACTTGAACTTGTTCCTAGAATTTTAGAATTCTAGAACAAAGACGACACAAACTTAAATTCGAAGTAATTTAGGAAAAATATTATTTTAAGGTATAGGTAGAAAACATCAATCTTACTATAAAAAGTAGTACAAAACTCTAAGTATGATAGTGTGAAGGATTTGGGTGATTTTTACAGATTTTTTTGGACTAAAAAAAGTAATCTTGTGATATTTCGGAGGGGATAGAAAATAGCAAACTTTTTAAGGTATTACAAAGGATAGTGATAAATTCCCAGAAAGCATCCTTTTAGGTGGTTTGAGAACATAGGTTTGAACTTAACATGCAAAATGTATAGCTCACATTATAATCTGCTACTGAGAAAATGGATTTTGGTTAGAAGGAGAAGAAAAGAAGTAGAATAATAAGGAGAAGCAGCAGCTGCAGCAGCAGAAGAGAGTATGAGAGGCAGTCTGCTTTTCAAAATTAAAGTGAGTCAGCTGCTCAGAATAAAAATCTGCCTTAAATGTCCTTAAAGTAGTAGCAATTTCAGGGTTTTGGGAAATTTTAACAATTATGCTCCTACTTGAGGGGGTAAAAGGGTTCACTGTAGTAACTGGACCCTTAACAGTCTTGACTTATTTAAGCTGCCTTCCTATTTTCCCCATTGCCCCATGTAGCTGTGAGGCTTACTCAGATTTCTCTTCAGGCACGTCTTGGTTAAGCTTCCTGTGCTCTCTTTTGTATAGACAAATAAGTAGAATCTGAACATCTTTACAAGTTTCTCTAAAATGGCAAGCTGGGTAGTTTCTTCTACTCCTCACAGATTCATTTCATTCCAAAGTGGAAATTTAAAAATCCTGTATCTATCTATTTCAAGAAATACTAAGTACCTTTGACCCTAACATAAATATCCAGGTTTTCTAAGAGTCCCAAAAAAAGTTATTGCTTGTTTGACTTGCTATGTCACTAGCATCACTGATTAATTTTCCTGAGAAAAAACAGATTACGAAGAATCTAAGATTTGAAAATATTTCAGACCTTTTTTAGACAGATTAAACCACAATGCACAAGAGTAAATAATTACTTCAAAGAGACACTGGTTGAGCTACTGATGCTACAAAGAAGTGTTTTATTTTGCTGAACTCTACATGAAAAGGGCAGGTGTTAAAAACAGAGAGGAGGGTGCCAAATCACACCTGAAGTTACAGGTTACAGTGACTACTGACAAAATTTTACATGGACCAAGCTAGATAATGACAAAACCAAAACCAAACCCATGGCCATAGAGTCGACTCCAACTTGTTGTGACCCTGTAGGACAGAGTAGAACTGCCCCACAGGGTCTACAAGGCTGTAAAATCTTTACTGAAGCAGATTGCTACATCTTTCTCCCCCAGAGTGGCTGATGGCTTCAAACTGCTGACGTTTTTTGGTTAGCAGGCAAGCGCTTTAACCACGGTGCCATCAAGGCTCCCTAAGATAATGCAAGTGAGATATAAACTGACTGCATGATTAAACCTCAAATGCCTGCTGATGCAGCAACTCACTACTAAACATTCTTCTGCTCTCATCCGTGGCCTGTTAAACTAAAAAAAATTGATACTTTAACCAACTGTGCCAATTTCCTACTTTAAAAATATATTAAGGTATACTTAATTAAGCTACCTAAGGTATACTTATGTAACAGTTAAACGTCTGAAATACCTTATTTTAAATGTTTATAACCTGTTGAAGTATTATGCCAGAATAATGGTGCTGACAAGTAAAAATAATTTCTGTAATTTCTGCCTGTTCTTTCAGGGATTTAAACCGGAATTCACTCCCTACACCGTCTCCTTGTTTTAGTTTCCTTTTCCCATTCTCTGTCTCACTTGAGAACTTACAATGTCAACCCTGCAGCTAATGATTTGAACTTCTCCAGTTAGCATCTGCACATGGCAGCTATAAAAGAAACATGACACTTTACCAACGACAGTAGGGCAGTGCCATCTTTGAGCATCAGCACCACCCAGAGAGGATGAGGGCTGGAGGTTCCAGCCTGCAGGAGACAGGAAAGCAGGAGAAACACACAATGACACAGATGCATGTGATCAGGGACGGATTATCCAACAGGCAAGGTAAGCACAGTGCTTACCTTGCTTACCAAGTCATTTGTAGTAAACAATTTCACAATTTTTCACCATATCAAAGACTCTGCTTTCTAGGTATGGCTGGCTTCTGTCTCTCTCCTAACCCCACAGCACCTTCCTACAGAATCAAAACCTCTTTTCAAATTTACAGTTCCTGACAGGGGCATATGACCCAGTAAGCAAGGTAAGTATGAGTTTACTTGTGCTTGCTTACTAATCTGTAATGAACAATTTCACATGGGGGTTTCACCACATTAGATGTGGAACTGTTCACTACAGATGATCTGGTAAGCAAGGTAAGCACCATGCTTACCTTGCCTGTTGGATAATCCGCCCCTGCATGTGATGTTGCTAGGCAGGGGCAGATTATCCAATAAACAATGTAAGCACGGGCTTAGTTACTAATCTATAGTGAACAATTTCACCACAGATCAGTAAGTAAGCACAAGTAAGCCTGTGTTTACTTTGCTTACTTGGTCATCCATCCCTGTCAGGGACTGTAAATTTGAAAAGGGTTCATTGGGAGACAGACAGATGCCAGCCGTCCCTAAGAAGCAGATATGAAACTGTTCACTACAGACGATTTGGCAAGCAAGGTAAGCTTACCTTGCTTATTGGAAAATTTGACCCTGTCTAGGTAGCCACAGCCCTAAGAGTAGGTCAGAAAAAGCAAATTACTGGTTAAGCTAAAGCAAGAAAATTTTCCTGATGCATAGCACTTGGTCACAAGGACAAATAAAGTTCATTTATATTCACTGCTTAATGGCAATGTTTTTCTACATCTATATTATTTTTTGCAATACTTTAATATTAATGCAACAACCTAGTGTCAATTGACCTTGAACAATAGTCATTAAAGATCACCAGGTGCTGCTTGAACCAATAGTCAGTGTCAAATACCACAGTGAGGTATTCAACTCAGATAGGAATTATTTAAATTTGATGACTTGATGAATACAGCAATAATTTACTTTTCAGCACTAATGGCACTGGGAGGACAAGCCTCCCTTTTGTTTGTTTCCTTTTCGGGTTCAGTGAGTCAGATCTAATACTGGAAAATTTCATAAAATACGCCAAGTTCCCTCCACTATCGACACTAGTCCTCAGTCATACATTAACTACCTTTAGGAAACTGGATTAATTTTTCAAAAACTAAGATATTACTGTTTAATAGTCTATAGATCCTTTTATCAATTCAAAATAATTTTACCCCCATATGTATCAAAATAACATTTTTCTATTAGCTCAGCTTTAGAATCCATTTTCTCAACTGATAACATGAAAAACTATGTCATTACTTTGTTTAAAGGCGAATACTAAGACAAAGTCTTATTAACACCAGATTTTCCCATTACATAAAAATGGCTAATACTTATTGAGCACTTCATGTATGCAAATGCTGGAATAAGCCTTTGGCATGCATTACATCCTTTACTCTTTACAACAATCTGAAATTAGACATTATTATTATCCCATTTTACAAAAGACCCACAGCTAATTACATCACAGGAACCATGTTTGAACTCAGGTTTAATGCGCTCAGGGGTCAAAGTGCTGGCCACCTGGGTGAACTGTTTCTTGCTTCGTTCTTCCACTGCAATTTACCACAGATAACTCCCAGAAAATGATTTAGTCCAAATAGCCAAGAGGATTACTCAGGCTAGGCCTCTTCCAAGCACGAAGTACCATTAGGTAAGGAAAACTAGATTAAACTCCAAGATATACTCCATAATCAACCAGATGGTTAAAGAGATGACAGGTATAGCCAAGGAAATAAGACTTCAAGAAAAAGATAATATTCAGGGTTAATTAACAAGCAAATGTACCAACCTTAAATTACAGTGTTGCTAGATTTTATTTTAAAATTTGCTGTGTGCCTTCAACTTGATTCCAACTCACAGCAACCCTATAGGACAGGGTAGAACTGTCCCGGATGGTTTCCTAGGCTGAAATCTTTATGGGAGCAGATTACCAGGTCTTTTCTCCCACGGAGTGGCTGGTGGGTTTGAACTGCCGACCTCTCAGTTAGCAGCCAAGCACTTATTACGCTACCTTGCCTACATTCCAGTCTTTAAGTCACTATAAAAGGACAATACCAAACTTTCAAGGAGACAAATTCAGCAAAACTTATCCATTGCACCTGAGCACCCATTATGTGCCCAGCGCTGGGCTGGGTATTTGACAAATGTTATTGGATCTAAACCTTATACCAGCCCTACTGAGACAATGTCGTCATCTTCCTTCCACAGCTGAGGAAACTGAAGCCCAGAGAGATTAATTAACTCACTTAAGTAAGAAGCAGAGCTGAGACTCAAATCCAGATCTGTCTGACTTACTAGACATCACATTTTCCCCTAAATTAATAGATGAAATTAAACAATTTTTTAAGCTTAACTCCTTTCTCTCCAAAAGACCGCAGGAAAGGTAAACGTTGCATATGAACATAATCATAGTCACTGAATTATACATGTAAAAATTGTTGAATTGGCAAAAGTTTTGTTATACATATATTTTAACACAATTAAAAAAAAAGACTACAGGAAATTTAGCTTTAGAGAACTTTCTGGGCAGGCGCACAGCCCAGACCAAGAAAGGGAAACCCCTCACAGAGCCAGGCAGCAACCTTGACTGGGGAGACAGAAGGGCCTGTGGGGACACCAGAAGCCTGGGTGATCTCCAGTGACCTGGGTTGTTTTCCATTTGTTTTGCTACCACTGGGGAATGGAAACTTGTAGCCAGGCTCTGACCATCATGGATGCACAGGCAGAGGATGACATCTGGCTTCTGAATCATGAAAAAGGCTCAAAGGAGATATGCTGACTCCCATCTAAACACACTGAGGAGACTAGTCTGGTAGTTTATATTTCGCTCGTCACTGTACATGAAGACATCAAGAAACAATTTTAGGATTGAGAGAGAGAACACTTTCTTATAGAAAAGAAAAAGATGTTTTGAAGAAACATGGGAATCCGATTAGATGAAGAAACAAGTTCTGTGAAATGAAATCAATAAGGGCTACCACGCACATCAGGAGGTCTGCACTGATAAAGACAACCTGAAGAGCATATTAGAATAAGATGAATAAAGACAATTCTGAGTCTTTGAAAGCATGGAGTGAACAGCTGCAATCTAAATAAGCAGAACTCCTCCATGTAAGGACATAGTAGAAAATTCAGCAGGTGAAGAGGAATTTAAATCCACCTTCACCAAACTGGGAGGTGGGAAAGTTGAGCTCTGACCTGAAGATCCATGGTTTGAACAAAAGCTGGAACTTTTGAGGAAGAAATGAAGCAATCTCAAAATAGAGCTACAAAAATCCAAACAAAGGCATCACTATCAGGAAGAGGATCTGAACAGCAGATATCTCTAAAGACCAAGCTTTTCAAGTGATAATATGCAGTATTCATACAGGGAACCGAAGAGAGAAATGATTAATTTACATCCGTGACTTAATTGCAGGGTAAACTAGAAAAACACTGGTAACCTCAACTGCAATTAACAAAGTCTCTGCCCCAAGAGAATGCATTAAGACCTTGGGAAGGACGGTACAAAACTGCATATGATGCATTTTACTGCAATGTTCAAGACATTCCCCCTCTCTCACCAAATGCAAACCTGTTTGTAATAAATACTACAACTTCATCTTTACCAGGAAATATAAAGACTTTATGATAGAAAGCAATTCTGCAATCATGGACAAATGAGAGATCCACTCCTAAAGATGGCACAAACTTACAGGAACACAACTCCTATGGCAAAAATCCTATGGAAGACAATCTGTGAATGTTCCCAAGTCCTCCTAAATCAAGGCAGGCAGGCTTTGGGGAAACTAAAACTTCGCCTCTGCCTAACCTGTCTCTGCATTATTTGGATCAGCATAATCAAAACTACCTTTATAGGAATTAATCTGGAAGAGATCCATATCTGGAGATGAGGACACGGGACTCCCCCAGTGGTTCCCAAGGAATGTGTGTAACAAACTAAAAGTAAAGTTCGATTAAAAGTTTGCAGAGTTCTTTCGTGTGAGTGTGCGTGTGTGCGCGCGCATAAATTGTACCTTAAAAATTACCTTTAAATTATATTTCCTTCATCTCTGATACCAAGATGGTTATTTCTAGCTATGATATCTGTGTTCTCCAGAGTGGTATGCTGTCATTCACCCAATGCCAACTTTTCTCTTTGTCCCCAAAACAATGTTTAAGGCATAATCACTCTTCACAGACAAATCATCATCTGTTAATGGTAATTTACTAGATGTGTTCCTTGAAAGTCTTTTTTTACATCGCTGGTTTTGTTAAACTCAGTGTTTCATGATAGAAACTATTAAAAAAAAAAAAACTCGGTATCATCTGTGTCATTAAGTACACTTTCATAGTACACCGACACATAATTTTGTTTTAAAGACCAAAAGATACGCAGTAAGGTGAAATGCAAATTAATGGAAATGATAGGTAACTATTTATATTTTAAGACGAAGAATGAAAAACAAGAGGCTAGGCATTTGGTTTCAGCAAGGTTTGGGGAAGGGCTTCATTTTAACCATACTCCTCATATCTTGAGTATTTATGATGAAATTCAAATATATAACAGTGTTAATATATTCTTCCATATAATGAAGAATAACAAATCTTTCAAATTTGGGTGAAAACTGATTGATGAGAGATATTTAATCTTGAAAACTAAAAGCACTATACCCCAATGGTCTCACCCCTTCGGCAGCAAGGGAGAATGAAGAAAACAAGATACAAGGAAAAGATTAGTCCAAAGGACTAATGGACCATAACTACCACAGCCTCTACCACACTGAGTCCAGTACAGCTAGATGGTGCCCAGCTACTACCACTGACTGCTCTGACAGGGACCACAACAGAGGGTCCCGGGCAGAGCTGAAGAAAAACGTAGAACAAACCTCTAACTCACAAAAAAAAACCCAGATTTACTGGCCTGACAGAGACTGGAGAAACCCTAAGAGTATGGCCCCCGGACACCTTTTCAGGTCAGTAATGAAGTCACTCCCGAGGTTCACCATTCAGCCAAAGATTAGACAGCCCCATAAAACAAAACGAGACTAATGGGGCACAACAGTCCAGGGACAAGGACTAGAAGGCAGAAGGAGACAGGAAAGTTGGTAATAGGGAACCCAAGGTTGAGAAGGGACAGTGTTGACATGCTGTGGGGTTGTTAACCACTGTCATAAAATAGTATGTGTACTAATTGTTTAATGAGAAACTATTTGCTCTGTAAACTTCATCTAAAGTACAATTAAAAAAAAGTAAAAGCACTAAAATATAGCTTAATTAAATAGAGCAAATAATTTCAAAAGCATAAGCTTCATGTGTTCATGAACTTAAGGGTTCAAATACGCAGGCCCTAATTAAAAAAAAAATCTTAACAATAATAAATAAAGGTTAGCTACAACCTCCAGGAGTCCCTGGTTGGTGAAAATGGTTAAGCACTCGAGTACTGGCCGAAAGGCTGGCGGTTCTAACCCACCTAGAGGTATCTCAGAAGACAGGCCTGGAGATCTGCTTCCAAAAGATCACAGCCTTGAAAACCCTATGGAGCAGTTCTACTCTGCACACAAGGGGTTGCCATGAGTCAGAATCGACTTGATGGCAACTAACAACAAGCTACAACGTCAAGGTACAGGAGCCAGAGAATTTCTAGGAACTAAGAGAACAGTTACATCCACAGTAAGATAAATCCAAAGATTTAATTTGATCTCACACTCTCCAAATCACATGACAGTGGACTAAAAGTTCTGAGACTCCATGAACTAATACAGGCTTCCCAGAATTACAGAACAAGCAACAATACCTCAAAAGCAATGCTCTAAGCTGTAGACCTTATACTAGCTTTATAATAATAACTTTGATTGACGTTATCAAAAATTTTTAAAATTGGGGTGGATAACCCCATGCCTTGGAATTAAAGCACACACTGGTAATTCTTAACTATTTAAACTTAAATAAATAAGGAAGAAAGAAAAGAAAAAAGAAATTACATTTCACTGAAAATGCAAGGAAATTAAAAGTTCAGAATTATCTAAAAGAACCAAAAATTACACTCATTTTTCCTTCTCTAATTAATTAAAGATTAATTTTATCAATAACTAGGAAATCTGGCTTGGCATGTGGTATCCAGATTCAAGATAGTTCCAAACTACTAATATAAATGGAGTATGTTAGGCATATAAAATACATAATTACAAACAAGTCATATATTATAAATAGTTAAAGAAAGTTTCAGTGACAGTTCAAAATTCATATGGTATTTTAGCAGAATATCTAACTTTAACTGATATGACTGGGTAGTATTAAAAACTGTCCTGGGATTAATTCTGCACAATGTCTGGTGCTATATCAGCCTGCGTAGACATATTAACCACATCCCACTAATGTTTTCTGTGTATCATCCATTTCATGTGATCATATTAATTTGAAAGCATAAACAATATCTAACAAGGGAGCCACAATCCTAATTTAGAAATATGAAGCTCATATTGGTTTGCTTTGTTTCTTAGGATAACAACTGCCATGGCTGGATGAAAGATACTCCCACTAAACTAATAAATAAAATCAGCAAAGGAAACGTACCATTAAAGTATCCAAAATACAGGACTTCAGTGCACACCCCATAGCCTAGTGTTATCTTCAGAACTATACACCAAGGCCCCTGATGTCTTTCTGAGGTTTAACTTGGCATGCAGCTGACTACCCAGAGATTCTGCAGTTTTCTGCCAAATAAAGGACAGACATCCCAACTGGGTATGGTGTGCTACTTACTGCTGTTTTTGTGGCAGACTGCAACACTCTTTGTCCACACACACACACACAAAAAAAAAAAGCCTGACATTTCTGGCTTAAGGGCTTTTGAACCTAATAAATAACTCCATTTCTTATGACAGAGGTTTCTTTCATTGATGGATTTATTAAATAAATAAGCAGTTCATCAGTTTACAGAATGTGTTATTTCACACAATTTAATACGAAAGAACTAGCAGGTGGCACTATTGAGAACCATCAGTAGTAGGAATTGTTTCATCGATGACCAACTTAATCTACCTTTGGAATGCTGCCATCCTTTATAAGGTTTTTCCATATAACACATTTAAAGTTTCAGTGCCCATCTACTCAGGGTGTTTATGAAATCCTTGTGCAACGTTAAACTTGACCTATCCCACTGAACTGTATTTTATGGCACTATGTTAAAACTGCTGTGTATTCATCCAGACCACATTCTTTAAAGGAACTTTGAGCCAGGATCGTGAATGCAATTTATGAAATCACTCTGCAGCAGCTGGAGAATGTTTTCAATGAGGTGGAAAATCAGACTGAATGTTGAATCACCAAAAAATGGTGGTTATGTTGAAGTCTATAAATTTAAACTGCAATGTTAAAGTCTTACGCACACTGATTTAAGTCATTTTTTTTTTCTGTTGCAAGTACAACAAAGATTAAGGTTTAAAGTTAACATGGAACTTTTAAAAACACCCAAAATGTCTATGATGTTATATATTTCTATTAGAAATTTTATTACTTTTCCCTTGTTAAAAAGCTAATAGCGACTCATAAGAAAAATGTTTTATAGCATCCTAAAAAGGCTAAAATATATTTTAGAGATCACTGATTACTCAACTGACTTGGACCATATTTTCTAAATTTCACTATTTATAAAGACACACAATTGAAAGTAAATTACTTCCTAATTAGTTGTGAAAGAAGGAGAGAAATTACCAGTATAAGAAAGAGACTGGTTTACATGTTAAAACAGAACATGGCTAGATGCAATGTCGGATCCTAAGACAGAAAATGGACATTAGTGGAAAAACTCGTGAAACCCAAATAAAGTTTGTGGTTTAGTTAATAGTATTGTACCAAGGTTAATTTTAAATTCTGACAAATCTACTATGGGTATGTAAGATGTTAATGTTAGGGGAAGCTGGCTGAAGGGGATAAAGAAAGCTTTGTAGTATCTTTGAAACTTCTACAAATCAAATATGATTCCAAAACTAAAAACCTTAAAAAAAAATTTTTAATGGGATGAGAATATTGGTAGCTTCTCTAATCTTCTTCTCTACCTTTCCTATACTCACTGATTGTGACAGAATGTAGTTTCCAAAGTTAGCCACAACAAAATCGCCCATCTCACAGTCTTTTACCAATATTTCCTCCATTGTTGTTGCTGCTGCTGTTGTTGAGTTGATTCCGACTCACAGTGACCCCATGTGTGCACAGTAGAACTGTTCCATAGGCTCTGCAAGGCTGTTTCCTGAGGTACCTGTGGGTAGGTTCAAACCACCAACTATGTGGCTATTACTCAAGCAGTTAACCATTTGCACCACCCAGGGACTCTCATTCTCTCCATTAAAAGTTGGTATTTGTTTCTCCACACCTCTGAATCTGTGACTACCCTGACCAATAGAGTATAATGGAAGCGATGCTGTAGCAGTTCTGGGTGTAGGTCTTAACTAACCTGGCAGCTTCTATTTCCTGCTTCTATAAATGTTCACTCTTGAGACACTTCCTCTTGGAATGCAACTGCCATTTTATGAGAAACACAAAAGCAATGAGAAGAGGCTATGTACAGGTATGCTTACTGACAGCCTTAGTTTGGGCTTCAAGCCAACAGCCAGCATCACCTGCCAGTCATGTGAGTTTCCTGGTAACTTTAACCCCAGCCAACATCTGACTGCAGCCACATGAAAGAGCTTAAGCAAGAATTGGCCAGCTAAGTCCACTCAACCTACAGAACAATGAGAGATAATAATAGATTATTGTTTTATGCCCCTAAGTTTGGAACAAAAGATAACTGGGAAATTGGTAATCAATAAAAAGCTACTGACTAGATATATTCATAGAAGACATGGAAACAGTAGGTCTAGAAAACAGAAGATCTGGAAAAAAGTAACTGTGTCCCTTTCACTTTCCTATTCCACCTACTTATCTCTCATCACAAAATTTATTAACTATAGCAGGTAGAGACAGTGAGTAAACTTCAGGACTCAAGTGTAACTTCACAGGAGGGATAACTTTTTTAGGTTTATCAAGAATCAAACATATCAGTTCAATAATGCTTAGGCTGGAAGCTCTGGTGGCGTAGTGATTAAGAGCTCAGCTGCTAACCAAAAGGTTGGTAGTTCAAATCCACCAGCTGCTCCTTGGAAACCCTATAGGGCAGTTCTACTCTATCCTATAGGGTTGCTATGAGATGGAACCAACTCAACAGCACCTAACAACAACAACAACGCTCAAGCAATAAATATTTCCATAAAAAGGACATGAATTACTTACTGCATATGCTTCCCAAAATAACATGAATACTTCAGTGACTCTCAATGGCTACAGAAATCAACCCAAAAAGAAGCTGTAAGATTATTATTTAAAATTGACTATAGAACACAAAATAATAATAGCTGGTATTTATCTCAGATAACCCTCACAGTCCTATCGGTAGATGTTAGTAGGGTTGGTGTCACTCAGTGCAGTAACTCATGGTGTCACACCCCCACCAAGGTAATTACCACAATATTGTAGCTACAACACCAGAAGATATGACAGAATCAGCAACTGTAAGAACACCGGCAACAACAAAAACAACAGCATGTGCTTGTAGCATGTGCAGATGAAACGAAGTGATTCAAAGCATCTTTGTAACTGGGTAATAATGACAGCTTTGATCGGAGCACATTATAAGGTTCAGAAAGTAAATCAGCATAGAGTTTTAGCCTTGTAGGCACACTGATACATATAAGTTGGGCTTATGAAAATTTTGTTGTTGTTGCTGTAACTAACTACAGGCAGACCCCAGGTTATGAACACCCGCCTCACAGACAACTCATACTTGCCCTTTAATGCTATGTAAATTTGCCCTCACTTTAAAATGATTGAACCCAACCCCTACTCAACAAATTCTTCATCACCATCACCTTCAATTGCTACATGGGCAGCTTTTAAATCATTAAAAAGGCTTCCAGCCTTTTCTTGCACTAAAGTAAAGCTAAATAAGAAGCATACGCACCTGTTCTGACTTATTTACAAATTCAACTTAGACACAGGAATGGATCTCGTTCATAACCTGGGAACTGCCTGTACGGGGATATTTTTGAAAATAATAATAAATTTCTGCTGAAACACGGCACAAAAATTTTACAGGCAGTCATTTTGGTGTCACCCCCTCTGAGAGTGTCACCAGGTACAGCCCACACCCACTGCAGCACTCTAGTGATGCCACTGAGTCCTATGAGGAAGGTCCACATACTATCTTTATTTTACACATAAGGAAAATGAGGCTTAGTAACCTCAAGCAACTGGCCAAGGTCACCAGGTTAGAGTCAGGGCTTTGAACCAGTTCATTCCAGTTCAACCCCCTGCTGAAAATTTGCCTTTCCACTCCAGATACACTGAATCAGAATCTACATTTTAGCAAGATCCCCGGAATCTACATTTTAAAATCTACATTTTAATCAGAATCTACATATTAACATGATTCTTCTGTATAGTAATAAAATCCCCAGGTGATTTATTGGTATAATTTTTCTTAAGTATATATAATTATTCTTATGTATACTTAATACTTAAGGCTTCTTTTATACATTTTAATAGACCTTTTGAATCACTAATCGAATAGTTTATTTCAAACTTGGTTCTAACATTACATTCTATGGAAGGATTTATATTCTTTAAAAAAAAATTCTGAAAAGTCCTTCTTATTGGGCCAGCTTATAAATAAATTGGCAATTTAATAAAGAGTCTGCTGGTTTGTTGAACTGTGAACAAATTAAACACGTCTTTCATATAATTCTCCAGAATGCAAATGATTCAATCCTCTTGATTCTACCTCTAACAGTATCTCTAGATACTGCCACTGCCACTACTTTAGTCCAGAACTTCATCATTTCTTGCCTAGACCCTTGCAAACGTCCTATCTCTATTTCCTCTACAGACATGACCCACATTGCTACCATAGTTCTGGTCTTGAAAACACGTTTGATCATTTTATTACCTCCACCTGGAGGGAAAAAAACTTTCAAAGTACTTAAAGTCTAATAGCCTTAGTATAATATGCAAAGCCCCCACCACTACCAGTGATGCCTCTATCCAACCCAGCCATCTTTTGGATATCACCTCTCACTATATTTCATCAAATATTGTTTCTTTAACATTATCATTTTTCAATATTCTGCTTAATACTGCTTATGTAGGCAATTTTATTATCTAAAAAGGAATGAACTAGGCAAGTATGAATGCTGTTAAAGTTAATTATAAAGGTAAAAGAAAAAGAGAATTGGGTGAGCTAAGATCATCTACTTAAAATGAGAGCCATCAGAAAGCTAGAGAAGAAGGGAACATGTCAGTCAGCCACTAAGGGCACATTATCACAGTGGTTCTCAATCTTGGCTGCACATTAGAATCACCTGGGGAACTTCTAAAAATCCCAAGCAGGCTGTACTCCAGGCCAATTACATCAGAATCTCTAGGGGTGGAACCCAGGCACTAGTATTTTTCAGAGCCCCCCCAGGTGATTCCAATGTGCAGCTAGGCTGAGAACCACCCTGGTAAGACAAGGCTGATGAAAAAGGAACACAGAGTTGACAACCCAGATAACTGGAAAGCAACAATGCTGTATAGTGCCCATAAGTATGGTTATGATTTTCTTCAGGAATGTTTAGTAGCTTGAGAGCAGGGACAGATAAAGGGAAAGTTAGGGTTTATCCAGAGTTGGAAACTGGCAGGGATCAAAATAATTGGAAGACCTGATTCTCACAGCACTACAATGATTGATCACAGGCTTCAGGTGAATATAAGAAAAGAAGTCAGGAAGTGGTGTATGACTGGGTAACCAGGGACTAGAGTATCAGGGGCCTAGCTACAGAAAACATTGCCTATGGCAATTAGTTTTAAATTGCTGAATGATCTCTCACAGCTGACGATGAAAACCATGATGGCCAATAGAAACTGCTCATTAGCACCCTCCTCAAGCGGTGCCCAGGGTATGGGTCTTACCTGCCATACCTTAGCTGTGCCTCAGCCAGAGGTGTCAACGAGTTGGGTGAACAAGTGGAGTATGAAAGAGTGACAATTTAGCATCAGACAGTAGGGTTTCTGAATGTATGATGTCATAGGCGGCCCTATTCTAAATGACTACATCATCTAGAGCAAGGCCACAGAAAAGAATTACTGGAATAAAAAGGTAAAAGTCACTGGCAGAGAAAGTCTTTAGAAAACAAGGGATTGAAATTAGGGTGTTAGCTGGGACATCGTCATGGATGTTAGAGTTGCTCAGGCTGATTACAGAGCTAGAAGGGGAGGAAGCCTAAGCCAAGGGGCCCTGTGAAATCTGGGGCACAAGGTGGAGCAAGCAAAGGACAGCAGTGGGCAAAGTCAGGCAGTATGAAGCTCAGAAGATGGCAGCCTTATGAATGAGGTGGAAGAGAAAAGGACTGAAGTGGCAGACTGCCAAGCCTCACCACAGAAGCCAAGTCTCAAACATGAAGAGAATGAGCAGCATCCACCTGAAAAGACTGAGTCCTCCAAATTAAAGGGAGAAAATGGAGCATCTTTTCAAACTCATATTTGTTCAGGTCATCTCCACCCCAGCTTAATGTTCATCAGTGGCTTCCACTGCTCTTAAATTATAGATGTTATCATGGCCCACAAAGTCTAGCATGATCTGGGTCTGCCTAACTCTCCAGCATCATCATGTACCAGCCTTGCTGGGTGTGCAGCAAGTAGGCCTTTTTCCAGTTCACCAAAAGTGTTATATTCTCTCCCACCAAAGGGCCATCACACATTGCTGTTCCTCAGTCTCGAACACTCTCCCCTCCCTCCTGTCTTTATCCAGCTAACTCTTAATGTTTCAGCTCTTCCACACTTGGGCATGTCCTCTCATAGCACTTGTCAATGCTGTAGTTTTTATACTTACTGGGTGATCACATAATTAATGTCTGTCTCCCAAACTGGACTGCAGTTCCATGAGAGCACAGACTATATCATGTTTACCACTTATTCCTAGTGCCTAGCAATGTGACTGGCATATGGTAGGCCCACCATAAATGCTGTTGAAGGAATGAATGCATGAACGGATGAGAAAGAGCAAAGTGAAAGGCTGAGGAAGCATTAGATTTTCTCATAGCAGCCACAGATACCATTTCTTGAGTGTCTTCTATGTGCCATACATGGCTATTTCATTTAATCCATAAATCAACCTCTGAGTCAGGTCTTATCCCAATTTTATAAATAAGGAAACTGACCCTCAAAAAAGTTAAATGTCTATTGTGCCCCACCTGAGAAGTGCTGAGGCCAGGATGTGCCCATGTAGAGATTATCCTACTCTATGTAGAGCTGGCCACAGGGATACCTACAGTTAAAGTCAAATTTTTCCTCAAAAAGCAACTTTAGAGATGCATACATATATGAACATGCACCATTTTGACTGGCTTCAAACTGATGCTCTTCACTATGACATTTTACAACAGAATGGAGAACTCAAGGGTCAGTGGGCCCCATTAAGACCCATTTAGGTCAGTGGAGAAGAACAGGTTTGGATGGGGAGCTCAATAAAACCAGAGGAAAAAGAGGTAGCCAAACTCCTCATGGGCAGTCACAAAAGATCAGAGAGGATGAGAAGGTGGTATAAAAGGTTGATTCACTGACTCTAGAGATCTTTCCCAAGGTGGAAGAAAGATTCATTTGTTCCACTGGGGAGATCATGGGAGATGACCAGTTTCTGCTAATGACAAAAGTCTCTCCCATACTCTACGAGGCAAAACACTGACATCACCATTTAGCACCTGTTGACATACATGAGCTTCTTTTTAAGGAAAAGCTGGGCCCTAATGGCAGGAATCCTATGGCTCACCATCATGAAGAGGCAGAGTGTCTTCATTTGGTAACAACACGAGACAGGCCCCTTGACATTCAAAACAGAATTCAAACATGCTCATATTGACAGGCCCAAAGCACATGGACCTCTATGCACTATAGAATATGTGAGAGAAGAAACTTCAACATTTAATTTTCTATCTAGTTTTGAACAAAAATCCAAATGAAAGAAGGAACATTCACATTCTAACCATTCGTTTGATACTGTAAATGCTACTTTTCTATAAATTCAGATTACCGAAAGGCAGTATCCAAAACCAAAAACCAAACCTGTTGCCATCGAATCAATTCTGACTCACAGCAACCCTTTAGGACAGAGAAGAACTGCCCCATAGGGTTTCCGAGGAGCGGCCGGTGGATTTGAACTGCCAATCTTATGAGTTAGCACCTGAGCTCTTAACCACTGCGCAACCAGGGCTCCGAAGGCAGTATACCTGCACTCAATTCACTTAGCCCTCACTGAAGGCTTTCAGTTCTTAAGTAAAATGCCCTTTATTTTTATTTAAGGCTTAAATAAAAATAAATGAAAACATATTGGCTTCTTCTACAAAATCACTACTGGAAACAATAACCCATTATGCTTTTTCATGTCTTTATAATTATCACAAGAAAATTTATTTTTCTCATGAAAAAAAATTTTTTTTTCTTGTTTTTGTTTTTGGTTTGGTAACCAAGAAGCTTAGAGTTAACCACAAAAACTAGAGTAGTCTGGGTCAGTGTTTCTTTGATTTTGGTGTGTATCAAAATCAACCAAAGGAAGGGTAAGGAGCAGGATTATTAAAAACATAGGTGCCTGGGATCTACTCCATACCTACAGAATCAGAATTGATAGAGATGAGGCCCAGGCATATGCACTTCTAACAAGCATCCAAAGTGATCCTGATACACACCAACTTTTCAGTTCCACTAGGCATGAGTTTTTTTATACTTCCCTTCCCCCTTTCTTCTCAGTGGTCTACAATTTGCAATTTCTATTTTAACAGTCTTGTGGAGTATATGTCCTTTAATGCAAATAACATCATATTTTTTTTTTTTTTGGAAGCTGAGCATAAATTTAAGGTTAACAAGTAATTTCCAAGTATTCTACTTCTGAATTCCCCATTTGAAATAATACTTGTGACTATATTTTAGGCTCCTATAGTACTTTTTCTCCTAACGTGACATACATTCCCAAACATATGACTTTATTCATCCTCACCATATCCTTCTGTGGTACACTGGAGGAAAAAAAATATTTCCTTCAAAAGCTCAAGTCCAAATCAAACAGAGTATTTATTGAACACCATCTACGTTCAAGACACTGTTAAATATCACCTCATCAGGACAGGTAAAATGCCAATAAGGCGCATCTCTGAATATGGAAAGGTTAGTGTGCTACTGAGAACACCTCACAGCACACCAATCCACCCTCTCTTGTTTGTACAGAATTAAACAGTCTGGACAGTTTAACTTTTTAAAAATTAATCAATATAAGTAGCTGTGAACAATTGTGAATAAGAGCTCAGAAGTACAAATACTTTCTTCTTTCCACATTATTTTTAGTACCTTCATTTCACACATAAAAACTAATTTAAGATTCTTAAATTTAAGATGATAATGTACTCTGAAGTATTACAGTTACTAAGGTGAATAAGAAAATCCTAGTTTCCATGGCTTTCTGTAGTAGAAACTATCTGAAAAACTGTATAGTCAGTTTTGAAGTCTTTTGTGAAATCCCTTGCAAGATTCAACTGTTGACTGTGGTTAGAATGCATTCAAAAGTGTAATCACATTGCATCATCACCATCACCTGCTCAGAGGCGCGTTGCAGAAACATGTGCTCATGAGGCTGAAGCTGGCTTATTGTACTACACTCTCATGTGGGCTTGCCAGAGAGATTAGTCACCATTTTGCAGCTGGCTTCAAATTCAGTTGCTGCAATACAAGTGCAGATGCAATGGCTTACCCTAATTATATCGCTCCAGTTTAATCTTTCCATTTGTAGCATACTATATACTGGATCAAATTCAAGACCCTGGATTGGTTTCAAATAGAAGAGACTTCAAAATCACACATTTGTGACCCTCCCCTACAGTTTGCTGATCATATTTCATCACTGTATCTTTTGGATCTTCTGAATCCACCCTGAAGATGATTTACTCTTTAAGCCTTCATTTAACCTTGTTAACAAAAAAGCAGGAAAAAATTGCTTAAAAAAAAATTAGCAAAACATAAAAGAAGTTATGTCATCTCCAAAAACGCTGTTTTACATTTAAAATTTTTCCATTTTCTCCCTCTTTGGAATTAAACATACTAGCATAATCCGCGGGAAATTCATCTTAATCAGTGGTTTCCAAACTTGGCTGAACATCAAAATCACCTGGGAGGCTTTAAAAAAAACACAGATTTCCCCAGCTTCATCCTAGATCTACCCAGTCATAATTTAAACAGGTTTCTTTTAAAATTAATCTAGGGGTTAAATAAAGCTTACGCTAGTACTTCTTACAAAAGTCAGGAAAAATAAGAAAAGTAAGAGAGGAAGAACAGGTTTCTGCCTCCCTTGGGCAGGTCTATTGTTATTGTCTATATTTAATAAATGATTTGTGTCAAGAACGATGTCTATGCAAAAAGATTAGGTAAATCAAAAGAACTTTTAAAACAAAAGAGGAAATAAAATTTTAGCATTAACATATCCACAGAGGCTCTAGAGGAGATTTTTGGACATTAACAATAATGACAAAGCCCATAACACATAATCTTCAAAAACTTAATTTTTTAGGCTTGGCTCCTGTTTCAATTTGTTGGATGCATCTAGTTTTTCCTTGAAATAAGTCAGAAGTATGGTTTTAAAAGTATGTATTTTAAAATTTAGACTGTGCATTTCTACCCTTGTTTCTTAATTTATCCCATGCTAGTTGATAGGAATATGGTAGTATGCAAGAACTGACAACCCACGTGCTCACCATGCATACAGTATCATGTATGACATCATAAAAAATTTTAAATAGATCACGATGAAAATTAAGTTTCTAGGAAATTAACATCAATATATTTCAAAATATCTTTGAAGATGGAAACAACACATTCAAATTACAACCAACACATTATTTTGAAAGATCACTTTCAAATTCTGCAATATTCCTCCTTCCCAAATGAAGTTTTACTTTATTATATGATGTAAATTTTGTATTTATTATACAAAAAATGTGAAATAAATAACCATACACTGCTAAAATAATCGCTGCATCAGTTCCAGAAACTGGATTCCCTAAACTCTAAAAGCTATATAACTATGATAAATAGAATCTACAGTACTTTCAGTCACTCTGCTAAATATTCTAGAACAACCAGTAAACACCAAGTTTAATTAATAGGCAACTTTCCTAAACAGCCTTTCATATGACAGAATATTTTAATCTGGCAATTTTGAAAAACAGCAGTGGTGAGATTTAAATATAATCTTGAAGATTTCAAACTCACACTCACTCAGGCCACAGTTCCTGAACTTCACGATTTCAAATTAATTTATATATTTAAAATTCATTTGTTAAAAATACAATATAATGTTTTAAATACAAACACTCCATGTTATTGATACCTTAAAGTGGAAAAAGTTGATTAATCAAATACAGTAGAGGCTATCTTATCCAATGTGATTGGAACCAGTTTTTCATTTAATTAAAAAAATTAGCTTGAAGCAGGAAATCATAAATTATATACGCATACTTTAAATATTTTATTCAAAACAAGTTATATTTATTTCATAACGTAAATAATTTCATGCTATTTAGAAGAAACTCATTTTTTCCCATCATTGTTCTTTCATATGTTATTATGTTGATTCAGACTATCATTTAATACAACATAAAATTATTTCTAGGGCATCTGAAATTATGACAAGTAATTTTTGCATATAGACTCCTTATCTCCTCCTCCACTTCCTATTTAGGTACATCCTTTCTGCCACAACCTATATGGTTTCTGCATCATTCCATAATCTCATTTCCAAAATAACTGTGCCCATTGGTTTATCAAACATTAAAAAAACCAAAAACCCGTTGTCATCAAGTCGATTTTGACTCATAGCGACCCTAAAGGACAGAGCAGAACTGCCCCATACAGTTTCCAAGGAGCAGCTGGTGGATTTGAACTGCTGACCATAGCCGTAGCTCTTAACCACTACACTACCAAGGTTTCCTATCATGTCTTAGTTCCTTACAAATTGGTAAAAATCTTCCATTTGAATTAGATCTGTTAAAAATAAACAAAGAACAACAAACTATGTCCTTATGTTCTTGTAATTGATAATTTTCTAAAGTTATAGTTTTCACAACCAAAACAAAAAACCAAACCTGCTGCTATTGAGTTGATTTCGACTTATAGCGACCCAACAGGACAGAGCAGAAACGCCCCATAGGGTTTCCAAGGAGCAGCTGGTAGATTCAAACTGCCAACGTTTTGGTTAGCGAGCTCTTAACCACTGTGCCATCAGGGCTGAAATTGGAATTTTGCTCTAGGCTAATGGTATATTATCTTTTAAAGTTTTGATAAATGTTACCTATTTTATGTGACTACTAGTTATATCCTAGACTTCTTTTTTTTTTTTTTTAAGTAACACTTAAAACCCTTTACGTATAGTGACTCCTTAAACACTCCACAATCTAATTTGCAGGTCTCAGCAAGGATATTACATTCAATGGCAAAACTATGGTTTTTAGGTCACTTTTTCTAAGTTCCTAACAAAAGGATATGAAAAAACTTCCATCTACAGGTAGCATAATCGTTTCAGGTAGGTCTATTTTCTTCAAATGTTTATATACTTAAAGTATACATTAATGGGAAAAAATTCCATTAAATAATTCAGACTCCATTTAGTAATAAGGAGCCCTGGTGGTGCAGCGGTTAAGAGATATAGCTGCTAACCAAAAGGTTGGTAGTTCAAATCCACCAGCTGCTCCTTGGAAACCCTACGGGGTAGCTCTGTCTTCTAGGGTCACTATGGGTCAGAATCATCTCGAAGGCAATGGGTTTGGGATCTGGTAATAAACTACAATATATATAATGTAGATTTGTTAAAGTCCTAGGATTTGTGAATTGGCCTATAACAAAAAGCTGTAGTTTATTAATTCTAGTTGCACTGCTGCCTATGACTATTGTAATTCGTTTAGATTTTTAAAAATCTATTTCCACATATGATGCTATTCTATGTCATTTGTAAATTTTGGAACAAGTTGATCAGGAAATGATTTCTCCCTACAAATACCAATACCTTCCCCACCCACCCCCCCAGAAAAAGTCAAACTCTTTGCTGTCAGGTCAATTCTGACTCATGGCGACCCCATGTGTTACAGAGTAGAAATGCCCCAAGGAGTTTTCTTGGCTGTAATCTTTACAGATGCAGATCATCAGACATGCAGATCCTCTTCCATGGCACCAGTGAGTGGGTTCAAACCACCAACCTTTAGGTTAGCAGTCAAGTGCAGACATTTCCCAACTTTCAACTCATTTGTTACTTCCAACATGGGAAAGATGCTGGGCCAAGGCCTTTTTTTTGCAGTTGGGAACCCTAATTAGAGTTCTGAGCCTTTTTTATGTAAGTCCAACATATTATACATTGTACACAATCTCCAACTGTTTTTAAGCAGAATGAGAACTTAAAGACATCTGCAGATCAATCTGATGCAGATTCCTAGATTGTTTTATATGTCATCTCACCCATACCTGTTGACAGCTCCTTTTTTTTTAAAGCAATTAACCTGTATCGATTACTTCCAAAACATTTAACTAAGTTTTCATAGGAATAATTATCACACTTCATTTTTTTTTTAAATTAAATTGTGCAATTATAGTAAAAAGCACTAATGTTTAAAGCAGAGTGAATCTTGGGAACGACAGCGCTTGGCTGGAGGGAGCGGAAGCATGAAGGCTCACCAGGGAATGGCCTATATGCTGCCAACATTCAGGGCTTTATAGAAAAGTTGGAGAATGTCGCTCAATCTGCAAAGTCATTTAAGTGGAGGTCAGTTAAGACTTCTCTTGTGCACTTTTCTTTGTGAACGGTGGGACCCCTCTTTGCCAAAGAAATGGATAAAAGAGGCACTCACAAAAAGATGAAAAGATAGTTGGGAGGTATTAAAGAAAAATAAATTTTGACATTCCAAATCTTTGTCAAGGACCAATCCTATAATTTCAATTGCTATTTCAAAAATATATATTTCCTAATAAATGTTTCCAAAACAATCTGATGTACATATAATGTTTCACTTCACATTTTTTACTTAGTGAACAAAACTCATCTTACAAACATCATGAACATATTTTTTCCATTTTGACACAGACTGCATTTTCATTAATAATGAACTCTGACAGAACTCTAACAGTCAAACTAAAATAACTAAAGTTGACCATCCATAAAGCTATAAACAGCATAAGAGAGCCTCAAAAGGTAATATTAACAGACAAAATCTCTCCATTTCAATTTAATTGCATTGCTGTCCTTTAACAAAAAAGGCATGGAGAGCTTCATCTAATATATTGCTCCAATGAAGGTGGAAAGAATTTTAGCAATAAAAATTGGAGTACATGAACAGAATTACTAGCAGCATTTACAGAACAGACATGTTTAACATGAAGTTTTAATGATTCCAGAAGGACTCAAGCAGCCAGCCCACAACACTAAAGGACTATTACAAAGATGCCATGAAATCAGGTATGTTAGAGTGTTCCAAAATCTTTAAAGCCCTGGGAAAATACTAGGAATCCTTACTAAACTAATACATATTAATTTTTAATGATGTAAAAGTTTTGAATTGGGTATCTCAAAACTTTAGTAGTTCAAAGATTTTCTGACAATTTTAACAATTAATGATAACTTTCTCAAAGTTATCCTAGGTGATATTTTAATAAAAATGGATTCAACAGACATAGTTTTGTAAGATCTTCCATGAAAAAACACGTTTTTAAGCTAGCCTAAAAAATGCTGAGTACTAAAAACCCTACTTAGAAATTTTCAAAACACATTAATATATTAAAGATTCTGAAAAATTCTTGTGGCACGTCTTTAGTCATTTTAAACTAAGCATTTCCCAAATTTACTTAAACAAGTATTTCCTTTTTCACCTATTAACATCCCAAGAAACTAGCAAATGTTCATGTTTCCAGTTTAATTCAAATGTTACTAAGTTCTCTCTTATTCTGCCCTAATGTGAAAGATTTAAAATTAACTTCACATTTTTTCGATCTGCCCCCTTTTATCATCTACTATGTCATATGCGGCAACCCTGGTGGTGTAGTGGTTAAGAGCTATGGCTGCTAACCAAAAGGTCGGCAGTTCGAATCCACCAGCCACTCCTTGGAAACCCTATGGGGCAGTTCTACTCTGTCCTATAGGGTCGCTATGAGTCAGAATCAACTCGACGGCAACAGGTTTGGTTTGGTTTGGTTTAGTTTATGCCATATGCAACATGCTCTCACCACTAGTTCTAAGTAAAGCTGAATTAAGATATTTTGGAGTCATCTAAAAACCAGCAAATAAATAAGATAAAAATCAAGTGCATGAAAGAAATAAAAATAATGCATGTCAATTAATGAAATGCATAATAAAGCAGTTTTCTTAAAAAAACAATACTAGAGATCTGTCCCATATGTCAAGAAGGTCATGAAACTGAGACAGAACAATACAGAACTACCCAGTCCTTGTCCAAAAACATAATAATAATTCTAATCTTGAAATGGAAGTATAAAAGGCACAAACAAAGCTATGGAAATGGCCTATAGAGCTGGAGCTGATGAAAACTTAGTTTCTGTCACAGCACATTTTCTACCAAGCTGCCCATACACTAAGTGGGATTAAATATCCACCAAAATATAATTCATCCACGAAGAAACAAAAAAATTACCTGCAACTTCCAAAAAACTGGAAAATATATAGAAATGCAAACTAATGGAAATACAAATAAAAACTGGGATGCAACTAAAACAGCACTTAAAGAGAATTGTTACCAGTGTTAGTCACCATAAGTCGATTTCAACTCACGGTGACCTCGTGTGTCAGAGAAGAAATGTGCTCCACAGGTTTTCAATGGCTATTTTTCGGAAGCAGACCACCAGGCCTTTTTTCTGAAGCATCACAGTGTGGACTCAAACCTCCAACCTTTTGGTTAGTAGCCAAGTGCCTATAACATTTGCAGCACCCAGGGACTCAAATGTTGTTAATAAATATATTAAAATATTATTTTAAAAAAGGTGAAAACTGATGAGCCAAGGGTAAGCATCTGGACTTAAGAAGCTAGAATAAATTAATTTTATGTTTTACATTTAAGTCCATGGTCCATTTTGAGTTATATTTGTATAACTTTACTTTTTACCTATGGATATCCAAAAACCTTTTAATAGTAAAAATGTTCATCATCAGAACAGATACATAAATTGTGGTATATCCATATAATGGAATGTCAAGTAAAAATGAAAAAGCTACAGGTGCATGCAGCAGTATGGATGAATCTGAAGTACATGACACTGAATGAAAAAGACAAATTGCGATTCTACTTACATATGGGTTTAAAATCTACAACTGAGTGGTGGATACATGGGTGTGCACCACGTCATCATTCTGAACACCTTCTAGCTATTTAATCAAAACAAGTTTAAATGTGATTTTAACACTTCAGATTTGTAAAACCAAGAGCTAAAAATAATGCTTGGTAAGATATATCACTTTACGGCCCTTCGCCCAGCTGGTCTCAAAATAACTAGTAATACAGGGACACAGTAAACATTCTTGTTTGGGATAGATTTCTTCTAAGCAAACTCGACTTCATCCTCAAAACTCTCTTTGTCTTGCAGGCTCAGTGCCTGACATTTCTTTCTACTCCCAGTCTCCAATTAGTCCACTCTGCCTCCAGACAGTTCCTTCTGCTTTCTTTTACAGCATTCTGCTTTCCTCAGGTGGCAGTGCTGGAAATGAGTACCAACAACCTCAGGACTCACCTTCATAAGAGATGATGAGATGACAAAGGCTGAGTCTTCCCTGCCTCTAGCTAGTGAAGATCCACAACTGAACACATTTCTAACGTTCATGTCTACAACACTATAGTCTACCATCTCACTGTGCAAATGGAGTATACATAGTTTCATAAAATGACACTTAACAAATTCATATTGGAAGTTACCCTGTATTATATAATTATTCACATATACATCATCTAGATAATTTTGAGAACATAGGTAGAAAAATAAGCAAATGAAAATTCATTTCAAGCAAAAAGGAAATAAAATCCTTTGACCATGACAACAAATTTATAAAATATGTTAAGAAGCTATTATGCAAGGCACCAGAAAGACTGGGTATTGAATAGTTAATTAGCATTTTTGAAGGTTGGGTCTCTCTCTCTCTCTCACACACACATACACACGCACACACACTCACATACACACTGCTGGTTAAGAAATTCTGAAGAGACTCATACCATTTAACTGCCCATGTCTGTATATATACATGTGTATTTGTATCTTGTACTAACTTTCCTTTAAACCACATATTAACAGGAGAGAATTTCTAATAGTCCCACCAATTGTTATCTGTCGAAACTCTTTGTATCCAGTAACCATTGTTGCTCATTCCAGACAAACCAGGTTAGTATTAGATTATAAAATATAATTTTAAGATGCTGAAACAAAATAGTAGTTTAACAGCAGAATTTGCTTCTATTTTTCAGGTGTGTTCTACAAATGACAAATATATAGACTCATTTTAAAAAGTTTCCTTTAAATGTTTCAAGTTGTAAAGCACTGCTGTTTTTGTAAATGAGCCTGTTAATTTCTTAACAGAATGTTAAACTTGGTCCCATTACATTATATCCAAAGTGGTAAATATTGTCTAATAAAAAATATGGGTGATTGAATCAGGGTCACTGTCACTTGGATAACTATTTAACACATAAACAGAAATGGTTTTATATATATATATACATATACGCACGTATTAAACTGTTTATATATAGATATATCTAAAAAACTAAAGCTGAGCAATCGGTACTTTTATCTTCCTTCATGTACAAGTAGCTTATTCAACATCAACTAGTAAATCAAGGGTAAAAGGGAGGGCTGTAAATCACAAAGAAAAGATTCATTTTATTCTTAATGCTCACTTGAATTTATGTAAAATGTTAAGTTACAGACAGTTAAGGAGAAGCTGTTGTTTTGAATATGTAATTGCTATTTAGATGATAATGGCATGGATGTCGCAGTTAGAACTATGATCCAAATCTGAATAAGGTCTTAATGAAGGAGGCTAACAGAAGAATGACGAATGAAATACAACAGTGTCAGCAACAGACCTTAATGAAGCAAATTACTTTCAGTACCTTTGTAATTCAGGAGGAGCTGCATAAAAAAAGTGACAACTAAAGGATCAAAAGCAGGACCTTTGCAAACTAAACATGCTTAAAACATGACATCACTGTCTGGGCAACAAGGCATTGTGGAAAACAGCCTCAATGTTTGGGTTTTACAGCTCACATCACAAAATAACTACATTAAAAGATCTGGCTTTGCAAACCAGATTCCTTAGAAAGCATCGTTATATTTCAAGTTAATGATATTTCTGAAAAGGAAAGGAATTTAAATGTCCAAAGATATCTTGGCCGATTTTTAAAAAGCATTAGATGTTAGCACTAAAAATAGTTTTAAGATAAAATTATAGATTCTGAATTGTTGTTGTTAGGTGCCGTCAAGTCGGTGCCAACTCAGAGCAATCCTATGTACAACAGAAAAAAACACTGCCCAGTCCTGCACCATCCTCACAACTGCTGCTATGTTTGAGCCCATTGTTGCAGCCACTGTGGCAATCCATCTCATTGAGTGGTCTTCCTCTTTTTCGATGACCTCTACTTTACCAAGCATGATGTCTTTCTCCAGGGACTGGTCCTCCTGATAACATGTCCCAAGTATGTGAGACGAAGTCTCGCCATCCTCACTTCGAGGGTACATTCTGGCTGTACTTCTTCCAAGAGATTTGTTTGTTCTTCTGGTGGTCCATGGTATACTCAATATTCTTCACCAACACCATAATTCAAAGGCATCAATTCTTCTTTGGTTTTCCTTATTCATTGTCCAGCTTTTGCATGCATATGAGGTGACTGAAAATACTATGGCTTGGGTCAGGCGCACGTGAGTCCTCAAAGTGACATCTTTGCTTTTTAACACGTTAAAGATGTCTTTTGCAAGATTTGCCCAATGCAATACATCATTTGATTTCTTGACTGCTGCTTCCGTGGGTATTAATTGTGGATCCAAGTAAAATGAAATCCTTCACAAATTCTGGGTTAGAGAAAACTAGTTTTGGTTTTTTTTTTAAATTCCAAATAGTATCTATCCTTTTATTATCTGTCAGATTTATGAGGCATATTATGTATACTACTTAATAAATGATGGAATAACTTTACATATCTGTATTTTAAAATCAATTTCACTTTCTGCAAAACAATTCGAGAGCAGATGGCATTCCCATTGCCAAATGGAACATACGTTTAACATGTTTAAATGATTTACTCAAGGTAACACTGATGATGGTACTAGAAACTAAACACAAGGCTTCTGGCTTCCAAGAAGTTATTCAAGCCAAGTAAAAAGTGCTGTAGTTACAAAATTAATTTGATATCCACAGGCTATTTTCTCAAGTCTTCTATGTTACAATAATTTCTATGTGGCAGTAACATTCACTCCATATTAATAATTTAGGCAAGCCAAGGAGTTTACCACCATTAACTCCTACAATCATTGCTGTCCACAGCAGGATTCATACAGGGTTGTAGAAACTGAAGTCACCTATGGTGTCCCCGCTGCTCCAATTTCTGCACAAATGGCAATCCTCCTAACCAAAGAAGGCTGGTGTAATATTTATGTATTTATAAATAGAAAACAACTCCTTGAAATTAACTGACGTCCTGACATAGCCTTGTTGCTGTTTCTACAGATCGACTGAAAATGTTTTGACTTCAAAGAAGGAGACAAGAACGTAAGCAAGACATTAAGAAAGATTCGCTGTCATCTGCCAGGGCTGCTGTTAGGATCTTAGGCACTACTGCATATGTTTTTGATATTACAACAAATATTTTTTCATAATTAAGTAAGTCAAGATGGTCTATCCAAAAGTAACATCAGACAGAACACTGAACATGCTGATTCATATAAATAATGCACTATGACAGAGTTTTTATCATTATTGTGTTTTAGAAAAATAACTGACTTATAAAAGACAGAATATTCTCAGTTTTTAATAATCATAATAGTAGCTTATATCATTAGAGTGCCTTGAAACATTTTTATATTTCACATGTTATAAAAAGGTACCCACTCAAGTGACAATATAAACATAGGAAAATAACTATGCAGGATTAAGTAAATATAATTGAATTGGGTCACAAGCTCTGCACAACCTGCACTGAATGTAGTGAAAGGAGCAGTGTTATTTTACATTATTGCAAATCTCCTTTAATATCTAGCTTAGCAGAGGATGGCTGGCTTCTTCCATCTGCTTCTGCATTCACGCTGCTGTGATACATTGCTTCGTTAAGGTATATTGAAGAAACCAGTCTCACACATATATGTAGTTGGAAAACGGGGGACTTAAAGGACCCCCAAGAAAGTATCTCATTGAGAACTGCTGTTCTAAGATATGTCTGTGTTTCATAGTTAAGGCATCTTACTGGCCAAACAAGAAAGAAGTACTAATGAACCTCTCAGGGATTGAACCTCAGCCCCCATTAGCACACACTGCTGCCATCACCTGTGTTGCAGGCACCTGCATTCTGAGGTTGTTTAAAACCTCAGTCATAACCGCTGGGATTCAACATAGGTGAGAAACATGTTTCTTTTCATTAATGGAATATATCTTGCCATGTGTGCTTCTGCAGCCATACAAGGCACAAAGTTTTATTTTTCTTTTTAACACATGAGAAATTAGAGTATTATAATCAAATGGTACTTCCTATTGAAAAGTTAAATATTCTACAGGTAAAACATGCTAGAGTGACTATTTATTCTAAACTTTGATAAAAGATTAGTTTAAATACCAGCCTTAAATAAGAACACACTAATTCAGTAATTCGAAGAACTGACATGATTCATTCTTATTGCAGAACTCAGGAGCACATTTTAAAAATCTCAGTAAAAAGTTACACAACATCAAATAGTTTTTTTTTTTTTAATATTTTATTTTACTTCAGGTGAAGGCTTACAGAACAAATAGTTTCTCACGAAACAGTAGTACACATGTTCTTTTATGACATTGGTTAACAACCCCACAACATACTAACCCTCTAACTTCTCAACCTTTTCTTTTTGGTGAAAATACACATAGCCAAAGATACACCATTTCAAAAATTTCTACATGCACAGTTCAGTGACAGTGACTATGCTCTTTCAATTGTGCTGTTATTCTCACTTAACATGAAGGCTTACAGAACAAAACAGTTTCTCATTTAACACTTACTACAAATGTTGCCCTATGACAATGGTTAACAATCTCACAACACATCAACAATATCCTTACTCAACCTTGGGTTCCCTATCACAAGCTTCCTTGTCCCCTTCTGCTTTCTGGCCCTTGTCACTGGACTCCTGTACCTCGTTAGTCTCATTTGGTTTTACGGGCCTGTACACTCCCAGGCTGAACAGTGAACCTCGGAGGTAGCTTCACCACTGAGCTCAAAGGGTGTCTGGGGGCCATACTCTTGAGGTTTCTCCGTTCTCCTTTAGGCCAGTAAATCTGGTCCTTTTTTTGTGAGTTAGAATTATGCTCTACATCCTTCTCCAGCTCTGTCCAGAACCCTCTGTTGTGATCCTGGTCAGAGCAGTTAGTGGTGGTAGCCGGGCACCATCTAGCTGTACTGGACTCAGTCTGGTGGAGGCCTTGGTAGCTGTGGACAATTAGTCCTTCGGACTAATCTTTTCCTTGTATCCTGTTCTCTTCATTCTCCCTTGCTCCCGAAGGGATGAGACCAGTGGAGTATCTTAGATGGCCGCTCACAGACTTTTAAGACCCCAGACACTACTCACCAAGGTAGAATGTACAGCACCGTCTTTAAGAGCTGTGTCATGGCAATTGAGCTAGATGTTCCCCGAGACCATGGTCCCAACAGCCCTCCGCCCAGCAATTCAGTCCCTCAGGGAGTCTGGATGTGTCTATGGGGCTTCCATGACCTTTCCTTGTACAGGTTGTGCTAGTTTCCCCTGTATTGTGTACTGTCTCACCCTTCACCCAAGATACCACTTATCTATTGCCTATTTAGTCCCTCCCCCCACCCCTCCCAGCCCTGGTAACCAACAAAGATTGTTACATTTTGTGTGTGAACTTTTTCATGGGTTTTTACAATAGAGGTCTCATACAATATTTGTCCTTTTGTGATTGACTTATTTCACTCAGCATAATGTCCTCCAGTTTCATCCATGTTATGAGATGCTTCACAGATTCATTGTTGTTCTTTCTCATTGCATAGTACTCCATTGTGTGTATGTACCATAGTTATTTATCCATTCATCTGTTGATGGGCATCTAGGTTGTTTCCATTGTTTTGCTATTGTGAACAATGCTGCCATGAACATAGGTGTGCATATGTCTATTTGAGTGATGACTCTTATTTCTCTAGGATATATTCCTAGGAGTGGGATTGCTGGATTGAATGGTATGTCTATTTCTAGCTTTCTGAGGAAGCGCCGTATCATTTCCCAAAATGGTTGTATCATTTTGCATTCCCACCAGCAGTGCATAAGAATTCCCATCTCCCCGCAGCCCCTCCAACATTTGTTATTTCCAGTGTTTTTGATTCGTGCCAGTAATGTCGGGGTGAGATGGTATCTCGTTGTGGTTTTAATTTGCATTTCTCTAATGGCTAGTGATCGCGAGCATTTCCTCATGTGTCTGTTCACCATCTGAATGTCTTCTTTGGTGAAGTATCTGTTCATTTCCTTTGTCCATTTTTTAATAGGATTATTTGTCTTTTTGTTGTAGAGGTGTTGGATTTTCTTGTAGATTATGGAGATTAGACCTTTGTCTGACTTGTACTGTCCAAAAATTTTTTCCCAGTCTGTAGATTCTATTTTTACTCTTTTGGTGAAGTCTTTTGAAGAGCATAGGTGTTTCATTTTTAGAAGATCCCAGTTATCTAGCTTATCTGTTGGGGTTTGTGCATTGATGGTTATGGTTTGTATCCTGTTAATGCCATGTATTAAGGCCTGACGCATTGGTCCTATTTTTTCTTCTATGAACTTTATAGTTTTAGGCTTTCTATTCAGGTCTTTGATCCATTTTGAAGTAGTTTTTGTATACGGTGTGAGGTATGGGTCCTGTTTCATTTTGTTGCAAATGGATATCCAGTTTTGCCAGCACCATTTGTTAAAAAGACTGTCTTTTCCCCATTTGATGGACTTTGGGCCCTTGTCGAAGATCAGGTGAGCGTAGGTGGATGGATTTACATCTGGGTTCTCAATTCTGTTCCATTGGTCAATGTATCTGTCGTTGTACCAGTACCAGGATGTTTTGACAACTGTAGCTGTATAGTAGGTTCTGAAGTCAAGTAGTGTGAGTCCTCCAACTTTATTCTTCTTCTGCAGTAGTGCTTTACTTATTTGGGGCTTCCTCCCTTTCGATATAAAGTTAATGATTAGTTTTTCCATCTCTTTGAAGAATGTTGTTGGTATTTGGATTGGGATTGCGTTGTATTTGTAAATTGTTTTGGGTAGAATTGCCATTTTCACAATGTTGAGTCTGCCTATCCATGAGCATCGTATGTTTTTCCATTTCTATAGATCCCTTTGGGTTTCTTGCAGTAGTGTTTTGTAGTTTTCTTTGTACAGGTCTTTTACTTCCCTGGTCAGATTTATTCCTAAGTATTTTATCTTTTTAGGGGCTACTGAAAATGGTATTGTTTTCCTGATTTCCTTTTCATCGTTCTCCTTATTGGTGTATAGGAATCCAACCGATTTTTGAATGTTTATCTTGTATCCTGCTACTCTGCTGAATCTTTCTATTAGTTCCAGTAGATTTCTCGTGGAGTCTTTAGGGTTTTCTATGTATAGTATCATATCATCTGCAAACAGGGAGAGTTTAACTTCTTCATTACCGATTTGGATGCCCCTTATTTCATTCTCTTGCCTTATTGCTCTAGCTAGAACTTCCAGCACAATGTTAAATACGAGTGGTGATAAAGGGCATCCTTGTCTTGTTCCTGTTTTCAAGGGGAATGTTTTCAGCCTCTCTCCATTAAGAATGATGTTGGCCGTTGGTTTTGCATTGATGCACTTCATTATGTTGAGAAATTTCCCTTCTGTACCTATTTTATTGAGAGTTTTTATCAGGAATAGGTGTTGGACTTTGTCAAATGCCTTTTCTGCATCAATTGAGATGATCATGTGATTCTTTTCTTTCCTTTTATTTATGTGGTGGATTACGTTGATGGATTTTCTAATGTTGAACCATCCTTGCATACCTGGTATGAATCCTACTTGGTCGTGGTGTATTATTTTTTTGACATGATGCTGAATTCTATTGGCTAGAATTTTGTTCAGAATTTTTGCATCTATATTCATGAGAGATATTGGTCTGTAATTCTTTTTTTGTGACGTTTTGCCTGGTTTTGGTATCAGTGTATGGTGGCCTCATAGAATGAATTTGGAAGTGTTGCTTCTTCTTGTATGCTCTGAAATAGCTTGAGTAGAACTGGTGCAAGCTCTTCTGTAAATGTTTTGTAGAATTCTCCAGTGAAGCCATCTGGGCCAGGGCTTTTTTTGGTTGGGAGTTTTTTTTATTATCTTTTCAATCTCTTCTCTTTTTCTGGGTGTGTTCAGATTTTCAACATCACTTTGTTGTAGTTTGGGTAGGCCATATGTTTCTAGAAATTTATCCATTTCCTCTAGGTTTTCAAATATGTTGGAGTATAGTTTTTCATAATATTCTGTTATCATCCTTTTTATTTCAGTTGGGTCTATTGTAATGTCTCCCATTTCCTTTCTTATTTGGGTTATTTGTGTCCTCTCCTGTTTTTCTTTTGTCAGTCTGGCCAGTGGTTTGTTGATTTTGTTCATTCTTTCAAAGAACCAACTTTTGGTTTTGTTGATTCTTTCTATTGTTTTTCTGTTCTCTATTTCATTGATTTCTGCTCTGATCTTTACTATTTCCTTTCTTCCGGTGGTTGTGGGCTTTTTTTTGCTGTTCTCTTTCTATTTGTTTGAGTTCTGTAGTAAATGTTTTGATTTTGTCCCTTTCTTCTTTTTTGATATGTGCATCTATTGCTATAAATTATCCTCTGAGGACTGCCTTTGCTATGTCCCAAAGGTTTTGGTATGATGTGTTTTCATTCTCATTTGATTCTAGGAAGTTTTGGATTCCTTCTCTGATTTCTTCTATTACACAGTGATTTGTAAGCAGGGTATTATTCAGTTTCCATGTAGTTGAGTTTTTTTCCTTGCTCCGTCTATTGTTAATTTCTACCTTGATGGCATTGTGGTCAGAAAAGATACTTTGAATTATCTCAACGTTTTGGATCGTGTTGAGGATTGCTCTGTGGCCTAAGATGTGGTCTATTCTGGAGAACGTTCCATGGGCATTGGAAAAGAACGTTTACTTTGCAGTGGTTGGATGGAGTGTTCTATATATGTCTATGAGGTCAAGTTGGCTGACTGTGCCCTTTAGGTCTTCTGTATCTTTGCTGAGTTTCTTCTTAGTTGTTCTGTCCTTTACTGACAGTGGTGTGTTGAAGTCTCCTACTATTATTGTGGAACTGTCAATTTCTCTTTTCAGTGTTGTTAAGAGTTTGTTTTATGTATTTTGGAGCCCGGTCATTGGGTGTGTAGATGTTTACTATGGTTATGTCTTCATGATGGATCGTCCCCTTAATCATTATATAGTGTCCTTCTTTGTCTTTTATGGTAGATTTCATTTTAAAGTCTATTTTATCTGAGATTAGAATTGCCACTCCTTCTCTTTTTTGGTAGTTGTTAGCTTGACATATTTGTTTCCAACGTTTGACTTTTAATAAATTCACATCTTTGTTTCTAAGGTGTGTCTCTTGTAGACAGCATATTGATGGATCCTATTTTCTTATCCATTCTGTCACTCTCCATCTCTTTACAGGTGCATTGAGTCCATTTACATTCAGTGTAATTATCGATAGATGTGAGTTTGTTTCTGTCATTTTGTAGTGCTTTTTTTTGTGGTGCTGTAAGTTTTCTTTGTTCTTCCTATTCTCTTGTGCTGAGTTACTTTTGTTTGTGGATTTGTTTTTCATTTCTTTTGTTTTTGTAGGCTTTGTTTTTGCCGAGGCTTTATGTTTGCCATCTTTATTTTTATGAGTTGGTTTGTTAACTTTCTTTGTGGTTACCATGAATTTTACCCTTATCTTTCTAAGTTTGAAGCAGTCTACCATTACTTGGTATCGCCTTGCCTTCCTCTCCATTAGAAGGTTCTATACCTATACTGTTTTTTCCCTCTTTTATTGTTTTGATGTTGTTGCCTTTACTGATAAACTGCTCTGATTCCCTGTTGTATTTCTTTTGGTTTTGGATAGTCCTTGAGAGTTCATTTCCTAGATTGGTATCTGGCTGGTACAATCCTGCGTCTTAGGTTCTGCCTGTGAGCTGAACCTGTTTGTCCTCAGATCGAAGAACTCACTTTAATAATTCTTGTAAGTTTGGTTTGACTTTTACATATTCCCTTTATTTCTGTTTATCTGGAAATGACCTAATTTCACCATCAAATTTGAATAAGAATTTTGCAGGATATGTTATTTTTGGCTGACAATTTTTTTCTTTCAAGATTTTATATATGTCATCCCATTGCCTTCTTGCCTGCATGGTTTCTGCCGAATAATCTGAGCTTAGTCTTATTGTTTCTCCTCTGTATGTGACTTCTTGTTTTTCAAGAGCTGCTCTCAGGATTCTTTGTTTGTCTTTGGTTTTGGTGAGTGTGAATATATGTCTTGGTGATTTTCTTTTGGGTAGACTGTTTTTTTAATTGTGGTAAAATATAACAAAACATTTGCAATTTCACCCATCTCATAGAGTGAATTTTAATCCCCATTCCGGTGGGCAACAGTAATTATTTTGGCGAAACAAGTGAACTACAGCTGTACTCGATTATATTCAGTGAAAGTGTGGCAAGCAAGAATTAAGAAAGCAGCCAGCAAATTCAGAGGTGCTGCTAGAAGAGTGACAAATGGCTTTCTCCTGAAATTCTGCTGTGGCTTGTCCTATGGCTTCAAGGAACATGTAATAAATAATAAACACTCAGATTGAAGAATGATACAAGTAAAAATCAACCACTTTTTCCCCTGTACTTAGGAAAATGAAGTTATACAGATGGGTACAGCAATAACTGTTCATCAAAACATGAACTGGCTGCTTGTCTCTCAGCATCTTTACTAAAAAGAAAACGGGTACTTGTGGGCAGATAATTACTGTGACTTAGATCAAATTTAGTCATAGGAACACACTTCAGGGATCATAATTGAGGTCACTGGATAAATAAGTTTCAATTTAAAGAAAATCATTTAAAATTAATTTATTTAAAAGTATATGTCTAATAAATTAGGAAACTTGCCTTTTATTTTCATTCTTCAGGGCTGTTCATTTGGAAATTTAAAAAAAGATGGGGGTTTAAAAGCATCAGGAAAATTACAGAGAATAAGGATTTAACTGAGGATACCTATTTAAAGTATTAGAGAAAAAGAACACCTGAGTTTTATACAAAAGCCAGTTGACTGTGACTGACAACTAGGTGTCCTACCTCCTAGACCAGAACTCTCCCCATTATATTCCACAGTCTCCCACATAAAGTATGAATTTAAAAAATAAAATCTAATAAAATATGTAACATTAGAACTATGCTGAGTATAGTTTTATCATTCTTTGAAAGTCAGTTTAGGAAGCATAGGAACTCCACGCTCCTAAGAAGAATATTAATCACTATCAACTCGTGAAAGAGCTGGTTAACAGAGATTCAGAGTTAAAACATGTGAAACAGCCTGCTATCACCATAGTGTTATTATCAAATGCCATATTTGTAAAGTCAATCTATGAACAATTTGTCCTATAAAATCGAGCTTTCAATCACAGAAATAAGGAAAAAGGAGAGCATTCGGCATCCATATGAAAGGATCCCTGCCTTGAGATCCCTTACATAAAATTCAACTCCATGTGTACTTCTGTATACCTTTTCTGCCTGAATTTCAATATGAATTTCAGTTCTACTTTTTTATAAATCCTGACCCCCTCTTGGTAGGTAAAATTCATAAAAAATTATGAGAGGTCAGAAATAAAAAAGGAAGTATAACTGATGGCAAAGAAATAGCAGAAATGTCTCTAGTGAAATCTTAGGAAAGATAAAGAGAGAGAGATGGAAGAAAGTAACATACTCAGGTACCCTCAGTGAACAGGAGGGAGCTGAGAAATGTGTAAAAGAGGTAAAGGGCTCGACATGAAATAATCATGGGAAGACCTACAACTGCAGAAACCTGTTTACAGTGGAGAGGAGCTGATAAACAGATGGGGAGGTAAACACCCTAAGCTTGTTTCATCTTAATCACCCTAATCAGCCTCCTAATCATACTTCTCTAAGACCACAACCAGGCAGGACCTATAAGGCAGGAGACCAAGGTGAACTCTTCATCAGAAAAGCTGAAAGACAGGAAACATTTAATACAGAGGGAGTCTCAGTAAAAATGCTACTCTTATAAACATTTTATCTCCAACAAAGCAACACAAATTTACAAGGATGGGAGAGAGAGAAGATCTGTGAAAGTCTCTAGCAAACAAGGGGCGGTAAATGGAATCAAAGTTTCCAATACTGTATCACTCATTTTAGATGTGTAAAATGACATGTATACTGTCTTTAGTGTGCTTTATTATCTTACATTAGCAAATGCAAAACCTGTCACGGATACACCTCCAACTTAAAGCCCCTCAACCTAGGTTTCCTCTCAAGGTCTTAAGTTCCTCAGCCACAAATTCATCTGTACAGGAGTGGCATAGTGGTTAAGAGCTATGGCTGCTAACTAAAAGGTCGGCAGTTCGTATCCACCAGGCGCTCCTTGGAAACCCCATGGGGCAGTGTCATGGATTGAAATATGTCCCCCAGAAATATGTGTCAACTTGGTTAGGCCATGATTCCCAGTATTGTGTGGTTGTCCTCCATTTTGTGATTATAATTTTATGTTAAAGAGCATCAGGGTGGGACTGTAACACCCTTACGCAGGTCACATCCCTGATCCAATGTAAAGGAGTTTCCCTGGGGTGTGGCCTGCACCACCTTTATCTCAAGAGATAAAAAGGAAAGGGACACGAGCAGAGAGGGGGGACCTCATACCACCTAGAAAGCAGTGCTGGGAGCAGAGTGCGTCCTTTGGACCTGAGCTCTCTGCGCTGAGATGCTCCCAGACCAGAAGAAGACTGATTCATCACAAGGACCTTCCTCCAGAGCCAACAGAGAAAGCAAGCCTTCCCCTGGAGCTGATACCCTGAATCTGGACTTGTAGCTGACCAGAATATGAGAAATTAAATTTCTCTTTGATGAAGCCATCCACTTGTGGTATTTCTGTTATAGCAGCACTAGATGACTACGAAAGGCAGGTCTACTCTGTCTTATAGGGCCACTATGAGTCAGAACTGACTCCATAGCAGTGGGTTTGGTGTTTTTTTTTTTTTTTTCTTGGTAAGCCCCACAGAAGGAGCCCTGGTGGCACAATGATTAAGCATTTGGTTCCTAACTGAAGGTCAGTGGTTCAAACCCACCAGGATGCGCAGAACAAACAAAACAGGTCAAAGCTGAAACCAAGGAACTCTGGGGATTAATCATCAGCAGCAACTCACTGTATTCCTGAATCGTCCACTTCCACTCACAGATAGATGCAATCTGAGGGATGAGACTGATGCAGCCTGCTAGGTGCTTCTCCATCAAAGCCCTGGCGATTTCCTTGGTGGTCTTCTCTTTGGGGCAGGTGACAAAGGCTACTGAGACCCACCTGGGGACATAATCAGAACCCAAAGCTGGCAAGGGCTGGGACATGGGGGAGGGCTTTCACTATTTTTAAAGGTAATTTTCTGAATATAATCTGAGTACAAATAAACAGACTTATTTCCACTTATGTAAATAGTATTATTTACAATCCAGAGCTCAGTTTAGAGTTCTTACTATGCATATTCACCCATTCACTCTCACTCAACAAATATTTACTGAACATCTAATATTTGTAAAGCACTATATGAAACACTAAGATTACAGACCTTTAGAAGTTGTGGTTCCCCAGCTCTCATGGAATTGAAAAATACATCTGCGCTTACTCAATATAGCGTTGGGGCTAAATGTGAAAAGCCTGGAGGAAGGAAGTAGCCTTTTCTGGTCCTAAACTTAGAACTAAATCCATTTCCAAGATGACTTGACAGATTGGAACATTACATGCACCGGCCACCCTAGGATTCACTTCTCCTGCAGAGTTTCTAAAGTGAAACTTTCCAGCACTACTGTTTAGATCAGTCTGGTGCCACTATTTTTAAACAGTCTAATGATTTTTCTATTTTAATGTTAGTAAAAACAGAACAAATCTGTACTTCTTATTCATAAATTCTTTTAAAATTCAAAGGAAATCAGAACTCTAACTTGAGGCCCAAATTTATGACTGATGATAGCATAAACATATCTAATTTTTAAATTATCAGTTGGAAAAAAAAATTTATGGCAGAGATGGAGGGGTAAATGTGTTATCACTTGATACATTAAAAAAAAAAAAAAAAAAAAAACTTCCTCCAGAAGTAAATTTAACCTAGTTATACCTTAATTCATTAATTTCACCAAACAGAATTTATTCTATTATCTTTTTAAAAAATAAGTCTGATGAGAAAGGAAAACATAAATTTATTCTAAGAAAGGTCTAACATTTCCATAATCAGAGAATTCAGTACCCCTTAGAGTTGAGGGAACCCATTTCTATGAAACTCATCATTTATAAGCTGAAAGAAAAATCAAGGTCTAGTTCTAGGCTCCAAATCACTTTGAGATGAGTTCATTTTGAGACAAGATTCCCACCTGCCATAACATTAAATAATCACTAAGAAAGTAGGGTAGGTAAAAATAAAGAAAGCTAGCAAAGGAAAGTGGAAAGAGGTCACTAACAAACAAAACTTGAGACACTGAAGCTGCAGCACCCACAGTAAAACTGGGCTACTTGATAGTCAAAAGCATGTACTGAACTGCCCAAACAGGATCTCTAGTTATATGATATACAAAAAAAGAAAGAAAAATATTCAAACAAAATAAAGCATGCATCAACCTCAAATATTTTTTTTAAGTAGTCAAGTGGGTCTGGTTTAAGAAGTGATTTCTAAGGAAAAGGCTAAGTTCTAAACATACTGGAAGTCAACTTGTAGCCATTTCTCAATTAATCAAAATTTCTACCAATTAGGTTAAAATTTATGGCAGAGATGGAGGAGTAACTGCATTATGAAATAGCACATTTAAAAAAGACTTAAATAGTTTCCTATAGTTACTCAAAAAATGAGAATTGTTGTTTTGTAACATTCCTCCAAAAGTAAATTTAACCTATTTATACCTGATTCATTAATTTCACCAAAAAAGATCTGATGAAGCTGAAAACAATTCATAAATATATAAAATCATTTATATCTGTTTATTCCTAGTGCTTGCCAACATGGTACCTAACAAATGGGCTCTCAATAAGTATTTGCATAGGCACGCAATAAATATTTATTGAATAAACATTAATTTACTGGCTACACATTGAGTGGTTTACAGGGATCCTGTGAATCTCCTGAAATTGTAAGCAAAATACTGGAACCAAGGGCATTTTTCATCAGATTCTCACACAGTCCATATCCATAAAAGGATAAAATGTATTGTCAGTAATGGATGAACTCTTTATCTTTAAGGCAGTCCACTATTATGTTATTGCTTGTTAACTGAGATTTTGGTAACATCTTGACAACAAAAATATCCAGATAATATAGAACTTGAAGTGTTTTCTATTATTTCTAACAAAAATTTTCTATTTCCAATTAAAAGCAGAACTGTACACTCTGACAGCCAAATGAGCAGAGGGTCAGCCTGATAAGAAATCCAATCAGGCAACTCTTCAAAGAGAAGACTAACAACACTCATGAAGGTGGGCTGAAAGGATACCAAAATTTTCCTCTGAAAACACGTCTGGTCTCATTCAACACAAAGTCATATAAGCAAGTGAAGAACTCTAAACTTTTCAAGACGGAGGACAAGCATACTCAAGAGTACATAGCAGCACATAAAATATATCATACCAAAGGTAAAACAGAGCAAATCTTCCTAGCATCCAATTTACTACTTGATGCTACCTAATTTAAAGCATTTTGTGCTAAATTAAAAAAAAAGCTATATTATGCAGAGTGCAAAACCCACATAAATTCAAGATAACACTGAAATATCCTTGAAATATATCTCCCTGAAATCAGGTGCCCAGGGTTCTTGTTGTTGTGTGCTGTCAAGTCAATTCCAGCTCATAGCAACCCTCTAGGACAGAGCAGAACAGTCCCAAAAGCTGTAATCTTTATGGGAGTAAATTGCCAGGTCTTTTCTCCCACGGAGTGGCTGGTGGCTTCGAAATATGGAGCTTTTGGTTAGCAGCCAAGCACTTAACCATTGCATCTCCAGGGCTCCTTCCAAGGTCCTTTCCCAACCCAACTGTCATGGAGTCAATTTCGAATCACGCTGACCCTACAGGACACAGTAGAACTGCCCCTATCGGGTTTATAAGGATGTAATCTTTATGGAAGCAGACTGCAACATCTTTCTCCTACAGAGCAGCTGGTGGGTTCAAACCACCAACCTTTTGGTTAGTGGCTAAGCACTTGGCCACTGCACTACCGGGGCTCCTTCCAAGGGCCTTAAACAAAAAAAAAACAAATCCATTGCTGTCCAGTCAATTCCAACTCATAGCAACCCTAGAGGACAGAGCAGAACTGCCCCATAGTGTTTCCAAGGAGCAGCTGGTGGATTCAAACGCTGACCTTTTGGTTAGCAGCCTGAGGTCTTAATCACTGCGCCACCAGGGCTCCCCAAGGGCCTTAACCAAAACCAAATCAAACCCATTGCCACTGAGTCGATTCCAACTCATAGAGACCCTATAGGACAGAGTAGAACTGCCCCATAGGGGTCTGAAGGAGCAGCTGGTGGATTCAAACTGTCAACCTTTTGGTTAGCAGACTGAGCTCTTAATCACTGTGCCACCAGGGCTCCCCAAGGGCCTTAGAGGGTACATAGTCATCCGTTTTCATTGGGAGACTTGGGAAGAAAAGTCTGAGCAGCACTGCCACAGAAAAAGGCTACAATAATTTTTCAAATAGGATTTTACATTAGCCATTTTTTTAAAAGTCTCCGAAAGGTACCATACCTGCTTTAGGCAAATAACTGTTAAGGAAAACCCTTCAAGATGAAATAGGTAAGTTACCTTCTTCATAGGTCTTCTGGAAATAAGCAAATTAAATGTTGCAACTTCTTTGGCAAGTTCTGATGTTAAAGCAATAAATATTAAGCAGTTCTTGTGCATAATAACTAGGTAGCAGAAGTACTGGATAGTGAGGGACCTGTCAAAAAAACACTACATACACAGTATTGTTGGAGAAGATTAATCTCTCCCTTAACTCCAGCAAAGGGTCAATCACACAGTTTACTGAAAAGTAATATATGTTCATCAAGATTTTAAAGGGTAAAAACAGTAAGAATTTTTAAAAATAAGAAAAAGAACAAAACAATCTAATCACCCTCGCTGAAAGTTATCTGATCTACAAGACTATGCCTCCTGACTCTGCTTGGAAGGTGTACTAAGAGAGAAGTTCTATAGAGGTATATCACTTGTTCAGAGCAAGAAGAAGGTGTTTAGCAAGCTCAGAAAGCTGAGGTCGTAACTGGTTCCACTTCACACAGTCAAATGTCCAGGAAAGATCAATAAATCTGTGACCAGTCTTATGTTGTTCTTAACAGATTTCACATGGAATGTCTGAAAAGGGCAGTCTTTTTTTTTAAAAAAAAAAAAAAAAAAAAAAGGAGCTTCTACATCTGAGTCTGTCTGACAGGGCCCAATCCACGGAGTTAATAAGGGTAAACCAGTTGGCAAGGATCAGTGCCCACTATTCAGAGCTGCCTTTGAGCAGTTGTAGGGGCAGAAAATCTTTACAGAGTGCTTTATTTAGCTTGAGTGTGTGAGTCATTTGCTCTGTATGAGGGAAAGTTACTGGCAACAAATGAAGAATAGCCTTGAGATCGGTAAATTTCAAGCACTTGACATTGGTTAATAGCTGGAGAAATAAGCTTTCCCATGATCTGAATTTCCACAATTGCATTTACCAAATTCATACCACAAATTCATTCCCAAATCAGTCCTCATAGCCAGTTCCAGTGGCTCAGGTCTTCTAAGAAGTATTTTATCTGAATTTTGTCTAGAAAATTAGAATTTTATGCTAAGACATATCTGATAAGATCCCATGTAGTTCTCACGAATTGTCTTTATTATTCTACTTCACACGAGGCAACATTTTTTTTGTTTGTTTTTTAAGTCTACCTGATAATCCTTATCAAAATTAGCTCTGAAAGGGTGAATCTCATATGAGCTCAAGCAGAAAACAAAGTATACTGGTAACGGTTTATCAGAAACACACAGAGATACAGGAGAATTTAAGAAAGCCTCATACAGATAAAGGTCATCAATCCATCTCACTCTTTCATTACTAAATCCCTTGTGTTACTAAATCCAACCAAGTACATAAAATTTAATAAGAATAATGCTGCTTAACTTATAATCAACACTTATGATCATGTGAGAAGACAGATGTGGAAAATAAAAAAGGTGCGATTCTGACATATTTCCCTACATAGATACAAAAGATGTTGGGTCTACTTAGAAGGAGAGCTGTTGAGGGCCCTTGCTGAGCTGCACATACTCAGAAGCAAAGTTTCTTCATTCATGGCCATGGTGCAAGGGGTCTGGTTCTGTCAGTAGAAACCCCATTGCCAGAAATTCAATGTGTTACAGCCACTAATGCCAAAGAACATGAAAAGCCTGAGTGTTCTTGCTCTGAGACTAAACATTTAGGAAGTTCTATGCCTGAAAGTAACAAGGAAAAGGGCAAAGCCCAAGCATGGTTAAGCGGCATGTAACAAAAACTAAGTGGACAGAACGAGTAAAAATCAACTTAATGTGTCTAGAAAAAGATGGAAGGGATGTGGTTAGCAGATTTTTATCTTCCACACTCTTTCTTATCTGACAAAGCCTGATCATCTGGTGTTATTAATTAACTCATAAAGTTGTCTGGGCTTGAGAACTTGGAATGAGATAAACTGTGGTGGGGAAAATGTTGATGGCAAGTAACTAAACTATCATAAACTGGTGTGATAGGGGATTAAGGTTGCTTTTCTTTGTTTGGAAAAGAACATGCCTAGTTTCTACTTCAGAATGTTCAAATACGATGCATACAGATAAACTTTCACCTGCATAATAATCCTCCTCTATAGATATGGGTGGAGTCCCTGGGTGGTATCAATGATTAACACACTCAGCTGCTAACAATTTGAGTCCACCCTGAGGTGCCTTGGAAGAAAGGCCTGGCAATCTACAGCCAAAAAAATCAGCCACTGAAAACCCCATGGAGCACAGTTCTATTCTGAAATACATGAGGCTGCCATGAGTCAGAGTCAACTTTGCAGCAACTGGTTTACTAGTTATCGGTACGGAGAAATTTTTTTTTAATTAAAGTTTCTGGTACCTTTGCTACAGGTGTCTAATGAAAACTGAAATAAAAAAGCAGTTCCCTTCACTCAACAAAGCACTAACAAGGCATTCCAGATCAACAGACAATAATGGTAATAAAAGGAAAGACCTTATTCTTCAGAGAGAAAGATCTTTTTATAATTGCCACTTAAAGTGTGATTTTATTAACTAAACCAACAATACAAAAACCTACAATAGAGGAAAAATTACTATATATGTTCATGACAACTTGTGCTAATCTGATTAGGATATAATGTTTAAACTTAAAATTTCAGGGGAACATCTTGCAAAATAATTTAGGAATAGGAATACAAAACTTCACATTCATATTACTAAACTTGCCGAGAAGTAGACTATTATGAAGTAAACAGAACAAGATACCAGTTTGTACAATCTATTAAAAATGATAGTTTACATAAACAATTTTTAAAATACACTGAAATGTCACCTAAAAAATGATCTTAACATTTAAAGGATGCTTTTTACGACTCATGATACCCTGCAAGTTTTGGTTCCATGAATGTATTTAGAGAATAAAAGGACTGTCAACATGTAGGAAAACATGTAAGAGAAACCCAGATAGAGAGCTGGTTAACTTCTTTCCTCACTACGTTTTCCCCGTGGAAATGCTATATATCATCAAATTATTGAAAAACGGATGAAAAGTTTAAAATGAGATTTTCCTATGTTATACGCTGGCCTTAACTTCAACATAATAACATAATTCTCAGTAGAAATGTTTTAAGAGAAACTAACATATTTACACTTACTTTTACTCAATAAATCTTTGGTGAACTGGACTGCAACCTCAGAATAAGAAGTACAATGTAATTTTTTTTATTGTGGTTAAATATACATAAAATTTACCATTTTAATCATTTTGAAATGTACAGGTCTGGAGTGTTAAATATTTCACAATGTTGTGCAACCATCAGCACTAGCACAACGAAATTTTAGAAGGAAGAGTAAAATGTACTTCTGCTTTTGGGAGAACTACAATTTTCAAGAGAAAGTCCAGGATTCAGGGACATGTATCTTTGGGGCTCCTTTTGACTTTGGACTTATACAGGTAATACATGCCCATTACATAATAATTAGGTAAATATAAATAATCAAGAGGAAGGAAAAAACTAAATCACCTGTAATCACAAGGTCCTTAGGTAAATAAATGTTCTTCCTTCCAGAGATTTGTAGGCACATAAAATACATACATAACAAAAAGATTCACAATGAACATACTGTTTTATAAACTGAATTGATTTTATTATGTTTTGATCATAAATTACTAAAAGCAGAATTGCTAAGGCAAAGGGAATCCACTTCTTTTAAGGTTTCTGATACATTTTGCCAAAATGTCTTCCAAAAAGATTGTACAAACATAAATTCCCACAAGATGGAGGCAAGGTGGTGCACACAGCACTCAATTCATTTGCCTGGTTTTCCTCGACTTTCACCCAGTATAACTCTGCTCTCTTGGGATGACTTTTTCCTCTTATTTCCACCATCTGGCCTTCAGGAGTACATGAAAAAATTAAACCTCCCATCATCATTGCTATCAGCACCAATTTTATCTCTGTTCCTGCCTATATTGTTTTACTGGTGGGGACTACACCTCCCCAAGAGTCTGCAGCACCACCAGTCCTTCCTCTACTTGCTGCCCAGCTGTTTTCCAGAATGAAGAAAGATGGTGATGTGTGTAAGGAAATACACGAATGAGAAACAAAGAACCCTGCTTCCTTTAAAACCCCAAGGGCAGAGAGGGATAACTCCTAAGTTTTTGTTTGTTTTGTTAAATGTAGGTGTCAATATACCATGTGCAGAAATTACCTGCCTTTTTCTCAATCTAACTCCATCCCAGATTCCGGCACTTTCCTAGCACTACCATAACAAAGGTACACAAACTGTGTGGCTTAACACCACAGAAATGTACTTACTGTCTCAGTTCAGGAGGCTAGAAATCTGAAATTAAGCTGTTGGCAGGACCACACGATCTCTAAAGGTTCTAGGAGAGGATCCTTCCTTGCCTCTTCTAGCTTCTGGTGGTTACTAGCAATCCTTGGCATCCCTTGGCTTGTAGAAACATCACTCCAATCTCTACCTCCATCATCACATGGTGTTCTCCCTGAGTGTCTGCTCTCTGTCTCTCTGTTCTTATAAGAAAACTGGTCATACTGGATTAAGACTCCCTCCATCCAGTCTGACCTCATCTTATTGATTACTCGTTGCCATCGAGTAGATCCCTACTCATAGCAACCCTATAGGACAGAGTAGAACTGCCCCATAAGGTTTCCAAGGAGTGGCTGGTGGATTCAAACTGCCAACCTTTTGGTTAGCAGCCGCACTCTTAACCACTGCACCACCAAGGCCCCTCTGCAAAAACCCTGTTTCCAAATAAGGTCACATTCACAGGTACAGGAGACAAGGACTTCAACATATCTTTGTGGCAGACACAATTCAACCCACAACAGTCACCCTTAAATTTTGGTATGTTTATGAAATGTTTGCCTCTATATTTTCATGAGTATTTCAATATTAGCTAAGGCTAAATTAAAGCGAGCCCTGGTGGCACAGTAGTTAAAGTGCTCAGCTGCTAACCAGAAGATGAAAAGATATGGCAGTCTGCTTCCATATGGGGAAGTTCTACTCTGTCCTATAGGGTCACTTATGGATTGAATTGTGTCCCCCAAAAATGTGTATCAACTTGGCTAAGCCATGATTCCCAGTATTGTGTGATTATCCACCATTTTGTCATCTGATGTGATTTCCCTTACATGTTGTAAATCCTACCTCTATGATGTTAAAGAGGCAGGATTAGAGGCAGTTACGTTAATGAGGCAGGACTCAAATCTAGAAGATCAGGTTGTATCTTGAGTCAATCTGTTTTGACATATAAAAGAGAGAAGCAAGGAGAGACAGGGGGACCTCATACCAAGAATGAAGAACCAGGAGGGCAGTGCATCCTTTGGACCTGGAGCCCCAGCACTGGTAAGCTCCTAGACCAGGAGAAGTCTGATGACAAGGACCTTCTTCCAGAGCCAACACAGACAGAAAGCCTTCCCCTGGAGCTGGCACCCTGAATTTGGACTTCTGGCCTTCTAGACTGTGAGAGAATAAATTTCCCTTTGTTAAAGCCATCCACTTGTGGTATTTCTGTTATAGCTGCACTAGATAACTAAGACAGTCACTATGAGTCAGGACTGCCTCGACGGCAGTGGGTTTGGTTTTACGGTTTTAGGGCTAAATTGAATACTACCAGCCAGATAAAACTTTAAAGGATCTTCATAATGACTTTCATAGCTAGTAGACTAATTCTTGTTCTCGTGAAAAAGAACTCAATGTATCAGAAAACACTTCAGTACCATCTATTTCAGCAGAAATGAGAATAAATTGAGGTATTTGTCAGTTTCTTTAAATACACAGAGCAAAGAAAGGTAGCACTAAAACGTTAAAGTATTTTTATAACTTTAGAGATAAAAATCTAATTTACTCCCTCATTCACCAGATGATAATCTGTGCCCAAAGAAAGGTAGCACTAAAACGTTAAACTATTTTTATAAACTTTAGAGATAAAAATCTAATTTACTCCCTCATTCACCAGATGATGAATCTGTGCCCCAGTAAAGTTACCAGAACCGCATAAGGTGAGAAAGAAAATAAGAAAGAGAGTTTCCATTTTTTCCTTCTAAATGCAATCTCCACATAATGAATATCATGAAATGCCTAGGAGCCAAAATGCTCTTTGCAAAACAATATGAAATACTGGTATATTAAATTCTATCACACAAACTATAATTTTAGATTGTACTTTCATTATATAAAATGTATAACAAAATTATACGTTTAGTGGTTATTCTAAGTTTAAATTGCTATTAATGTTCAATTTATTTTAAATTACGTGCTATAATATAGAATACAATATCATGACTAAGACGACAAGTGTCCAAAGAACAAAACAGCTATAGGAGTAAATATGATTGGCTGTTTGCAAGTTTTTCCTTCAATAACCATTTGCTCCTTATTCTTACATTTTATCTGCCTCATACTTGCCTATAAAATCAGTGTTAGCTTCGTCTAGGATTTAAGGAAAATTTCAGAGAGAAACACCTGAAATTCCATCCACTTGCTTTTTCCTACAAACTGTGAAAAGACCCCTATTATTCAATGTTGGCGGCATAATACCTCTTCCCAGTTCCAGGAAGGGGCACGTGGAGCACAACTTGAGAAATACAGGTTTGTACCACACTGAGCTCTAAATGCTTCAAGGTCCTGTAACCTTGGAGACATAGACGGAGCTGAAAGAAACGGCACTCCTTTAGGGAATGGAAAACGTTAAAATATACCTGAATTGATAATAATAAAATATATCTGGATACACTAGCATATTTTTATAACAGGTATAAATCATAATTGAATTTCTGTGAGGGTAAATTTAACTCAACTTTAGCAATAAAATGATGCCCACAGGCTAGAAAGACATTTAGATGTTACTGTGAAGGAAATGCTTTTACTATGATTTGTTCACACTTTATTTTAGCTTTTTATATAAGGTAGCCTCTACTCAATATTTAGGAAACCCTGGTGGCGCAGTGGTTTAAGCACTTGGCTGCTAATCAAGAGGTCAGCAGTTCAAACTCACCAGCCGCTCTAAGGGAGAAAGACATTGCAGTCTGCTTCCGTAAAGAATATAGCCTTGGAAACCTTGAGGGCAGTTCTACCCTGTCCTATAAGGTCGCTATGAGTCAGAATCGACAATGCAATGGTTTTTGTTTGGTTTTTGGCTATCCAATATTTACCTTCCTTTCTCTTCAGCAAACAGAAGAATTTATATACTTTAAAGTATTCTGAATAAACAACTATCAAACAGAAATATTTACATATGAGATTATTTAGAATTATCCCTAAAATCTCCTTCCAGCCCTAAAAATTATGTTGCATCCTCCCCACCTTTTAGTAGCAAAGTGTTATAAGTTGTAGCTCTAATACAAAATTAAACATTTAAAAATAATATTAATAAAATTTTTATCACTATCTTTAAAAACTCTTCTTTAAAATCTGACATACTAAACATGATTAATGTACAATTCAAGTAAAAACATAATATATATTTAGTTTTAAACTTTAAAAAGTGATAACAGCTATAAATTTAGAATGATCAAGGGAAACATTTCATTTTTTCTCCCAAATTTCCATGTTTAAATAAAGGATTACGATTTTATTTATTGATTTCAGTATTTTTGGAAACGGTACATTTTTAAATATGCAACACATAAAGATATGTGAGTCAAATAGGTGACTAACATCTTGCTAGTTTAAGACTACATTATCACGAGCAGGACTGCTGACTTAATAAAATAGCTGGTGCAGATTAGTACTGCTTAACATCAGTAATCCATTCCTGAAAATCAGATGTTGTTTGGGAAAATGCAACCAGGAGCCTACTTCCCATTACTTTAAATGAGAAAAATTACATTGTGTTACACATCAATCCAAAACCATCAACCAATTTCCTAATTAAAACACAGTATGCTGTTGTTGTGGTTGTTAGCTGCCATCAAGTCAGCCCCTGACTCATGGCAACCTCATGTGTTAGAGAGCAGAACCATTCCACAGGGTTTTCTTGGCTGTAATTTCTACCAAAGCAGAACACTAGGACTTTCTTCCACAGAGCTGCTAGGTGGGTTTGAACTGCCAACCCTTCGGTTAACAGACAACTGCAAACCAACTGTGCCACCCAGGCTCCACAAAACACGTTACAATGCTTACGTATAAGTAATCAATTATTATGTTACTATCTTAAACTTGCTTCCTGATCACCACTGAATATGATTGTTCATAAGCATAATTTAAGGACAGATGACACAGTTAAAGATTTATTTTCACTGGGAAATACTTTCATTGGAAAAATGCCTTAATAGAAGACATTAACAAACTTTCTAACCAAATATGAAATGATTTTAGAAGTGATTCCAAAACCAGTTAACAAGATACGGATTGCGGATCTACTTCATATAGAAGTCATTGAGCTTACAATTATGGCAGAAACATAACAGATGAGAGGTCCTTAAGGAGGTTACACTGTAAGTGGCAAGACATAGAAAAATAAAAGTTTAAATAACATTACAAAATAATGTAGGAGCTTCTACAGGGTATTATGTGATTAAAAAGCAAATAAATGACATCAGAAAATGTACACTATCAGTTCAAAGAAAGCTATGCAGAGACTCAAAAGGCCTAGAGGCAGAGTTTCGTCTGGGATCTGAAGACTGAGCAGAATGTAGACAAAACAGAAACAGCCCCAGCACTCTGCTGGGCTGAGGCCCCGTGAGCAGAAAAACACTCTGTATTGTAATACTGAGAGATCAGTGCAAAGGCAAACCAAGAGCAATTTATCATTACTAATTATAATTTACAGGGTCGCTATGAGTCAGAATTGACTCGATGGCAGTGGGTTGCTTTCTTTTATATAACAAGTAAAAAAGTTTCCCAATCACAGTTTGGGATGTGTACATCTCCATTGTCATGTGCCTATTTTGGTGTAAATGGTTAAGCACTTGGCTGCTAATCGAAAGGTTGGCAATTCGAACCCACCCAGCATTTTCAAGGGAGAAAGTCCTGGTGATCTTCTTCCATAAAGATTACAGCCAAGAAAACCCTATGGGGCAGTTCTACTCTGTCACATGGAGTTGCTATGAGTTGAAATCAACTCGACAGTACCTAACAGCAACAATTTTTATTTGGCTGCTCAAAAGTCATCCCATTTTCTGATGCCAAACTAGTAAGAGCAGCCAATGAGATCTATCCCGCCTCTGAAAAATGACAATTCACCTTTTACCCTTTAAGAATCTGATCAGAAGCAGAGACTCCTCACTCCAGAAAAATGCATATGCAAAACTTCGCATATAATTTCAGGAGGTTTATAGACCACTCCACCCAGCCCCCTAAACTCATCATGAGCTAAGAACTCCTAACATGGTGATTAGCAACAGGGACAACTGCTGGTTATCAGAGTTATGGACTCCTTCAAGCAATTCATCAACGAACTATTTTAAGGGCTGCTGTTTTCCTTCGGTGCCGCCAAGCGTATTTTCGGCTGGTGCATCAGGAAATGAGGGGTGCCAGAAATAAAAATAAGTTGTTCCATAAGTTTAGAGTTGAGCTATTTGATTTAGAATACTGAAAATTTTCAGAAACAATGACTCCTTAAAGTCACTGGTAGTATAATGCAAGGTTTTAGTATAATACACTTAATACTTAGTAAGAATATTACTAGTGCATATATATGATGCCACAAAAGAATACTCTTTTTGATGGAAACACCAGTTGTAGGAAATGAATCAGCTTCAAATTTAACTGATAAACAGGGTGTGGTAGCAACTCTCAATTCTTTAGTTATGTTCCACTAGTTAATGCACAAATACTTCAGCTTTTAGTGGATGCTAATGGGCTTTCTGGTAGACTGATGGTACAAGCACGCGGTGGCCTTCTAGTCTTAGATCAGGGATGGCCAATAGGTGGCATTGTTAGGGCGCTTCCCCGTTTTTTTGCCTGCAATATATATCATTAATGATGACAACATTCTTTCCAGCTGAGCCTACAAACTGTCTCAGAATCCTTCTAAGCATTTCACAGGGCCTCTGCCAAACTAATCAGAATTAGCAAGTGAATTAAAATGTCTTTGTACTCACTTTTCTCAATGAAGAAGTCTGTGTATAGTTCCCTCTTGCTTCATCTCCTCAATGTAATGAGGAAACCATAATACTATTAACATTTCGTATGTGAGGAAAACAAGGCTGAAATAATAAGTGGCTTGCTCAAAATCACACAGCAAGGAAATGAATGATTTCCAGTTCAGTACCTATATTAGTAAGGGTTTGATTCATCTGAAAGTGACAAAGTAGTGGCTCAAACCAAATGGAAGTTTATCCCAGTCTTATATAAAGGAAATTCAAAGGAAAGCATTATAGTTATAGGGCTGGTATGGCAGCTCCACAGTCAAGGGTCCAGGCTCTTCCCAGCTTACTTTTCTGCTGTCCTCACAGTATGCCCTCATCCTCATGGTCTAAAATGGTGGCTATAACTCTACCAAATTATCATATCCAAATTCCAGGATGAGGAAGGTGGTGAAGAGAGGAGGGGAAGGCACACACTATCTGTGTTTCTAAATTGCTAGAAGCTTCAACACGTTTCTTCTTCTATCCCACTGGTCAGAAACTTCATCACAGTTCCACAAAATTGCTATTACTAACTGCACAGTGGCCACACGTCAAGACAAAAATGTTACTACTAAAAAAGGAGGAGGAAGAGAATATCAAACGCAATTTCTGCCCCTATTATCATGCTGAAGCTATAGGATCTGGAAACGGTTAAACTTAATGTGTTTGACAGCACAACATGCAGCCTGATGGTCTGGTAAAGTTTATTAGTCTTCTGTTGTTTTTCCGGTTTATCTTGTCAACCTGGTATATCCGCATACTTTATGAATGATGCATTCAGGACATGATGCCACAATTAGTTTTTTTATTAAAAATAATTTTTGATCTTGATGAAACTATAAAATTACTTCCATTTTAAAAATAGTTAATACATTTCTGACTAAAATTTAAAAAACAAAAACACTACTTCACTGCTTTTAAAGGGTCTGATAGCTCCATGCTGCCAGTGGGATAAAATTCTAACATCTCAAAATGGCACACAAGGCCCTTCACAAACCACCTTTCTAGACTCATTTCTGGTCACTGACCTTAATACACCCTCTCTAGTCAGCCAAGGAGAACTTTTACTGGCCCTAAACATGCCTGATTTTTACTCTGCATGTCTTTACACAGTCTGTCCCACCATCTACAAAGGTTGTGTTCTCCCCACAACTTCTTATAAAATAATTATTCCAATGATTCTCAAACATCAATGTGCATAAAATTTACTGCATTGCTTGTTCACAATGCTGATTCTCAGATTAGTGCTCCACACCTGTTTCATGAGATGTGAGCTGGCCCAGTAATCTGCAGCATCCTTAACAAGCAGCAGAGAACCTGGGACAGTGAAGATGCTCAAGAATGTTCACTTAATGCTTACTGCAATAAGAAGAGGATAAAGCACACTAATGTAAGATGTTTTTCTTCTGGATTAGTTTATTGGATAACGTTATTGTGTAACACCATTATTCTATCATGATATAATGAAAGGAAGCAAACAATTTTTTTAGGAATTCACATTCACAGAGGTTAATATGTAACCTCAATAACAATACTTCCCTCCATAATATGCTTTGTTTCCATTCAGTGGGAAAAAACAGATTTTGAATAAGACAACACTTAAACATAAAAGAATACTGTAGTATTATGAAGATCACCAGAAAGACAACATTTAGGTCTTCCAAGCCTATCTGAATTACTAGTACCAAACAAACAAACCCATTGCTGTCAAGTTGATTTCGACTCACAGCAATCCCATGTGTTACAGAGCAGAACTGCTCCATAGGGTTTTCTTTGCTGTAATCTTTATGGAAGCAGACCACCAGGCCTTTCTTCCATGGTGCTGCTGGGGAGGATCCAACCATCAACCTTTAGGTTAGTAGTCTGGAGCAAACCACTTGTGCTACCCAGTTACAGAGTACAATTATACTATACATTTTACTTATAAGTCAGACTCAACGTGATGGCAATGGGTTTGGTTTGGTTTGGGGTACATTTTACTTAGATTTTCATCCTCATTTATTTACTTCCCCAACAGAATCAAATAAAATTAAACTTCAAGTAAAATATATAATATAAAAGCTACTCATCACAATTTTTAAGCTAAATAGTGTCAGATGTGGAAGTTACAGCATTATAAGAGTCTTTAATGAAATACTAGGGAAAACGCTGTCTCCCTATTATGGTATGCATACTTAAAATTTTTTCCTTACTCATACTGTACAGAACCAGTGCCCTCAAGGAACAAGTACCACAATAAACCAGATTACTACCCTCAAATAACTACAGTAGAAAGATGACGGCCTGAAGGCTGTAGTCCAAACAAAAAAAAGTACCTCAGATGATACTTTTAAAAGTTTACAAGTGTTAAACTGTCAGATAATTTTACCTGAAATCAATCTAGATGTACTATGGCTAAAGACAAAAAGAGTCATAGGCCTCTTGGAATTCACATTTGTATAAATAATTTAACAAAATGCTTCCCAATTGCTCCCTGGATTTTAAAAAACATTTAAGATTCTAAATATATTACTTTTAGAAACAGATTTCATTTCTAAGAATTTTGAAGCTTTCTACTTTTTATCAACTTAGTGTTTTCATGAAAGCGTGTTTACCCAGGAATTTGTGGTTTTATTTTTTTTGTTTATGGCTTAACTAAAGTAGAAGAGAAACTGTAACTCTGTATTTTTAATGAGGTCGTCTTCAGAGTATCTTAACACATTATCCGGTGGTGTACAATTACTAAATTATAGTGAATTGCAGTGGTCCTCGGCTCTGGATGCACGTTAGAATCATCTGGAAACACTGAAAAAAATACCAACGTCCGGGCCAAACCTCAGGCCCGTTTAATCAGAATCTAGGGATGGCGCTCCAGCACCACTATTTTTTCAAAGTTTCCCCTAATGCACAAAAGAGTTAGAACCCTGGAGTTAAGGAGACAGAATCTCTAATTTACATATGAGACAATTTGGTCCACTGAGCCCCAGATTAATTGAGCCCATAATTAATGGTGTGAAACAGAGGGCTCTGGTTCTGCCCCTTAGCACCTCTCCCCAGCACTACACGAATCCTTCTCACTCTACACATTCCAGAGGATAAGGGAGGGTGGTACACGCCACACAGGACTGTCTTACCTGAACACTGTCATTTCCAGGAAACTGAAGTGCTGCTACATTAATGGGTGAACCAGAATAAGCTACCAATGAAGGTGAAAATTCTGTTAACTCTATCCATTAAACCTACAACTCGACATTTCTTATGGGAAAATAAACAACTGCATAAATGAAGCCAGTTGAAAAATCCTGGCACACTTGCTTTAAATTTGAAAGGTCAAGAGTAAAAGCACAAAGAATTGCTAAGTAAATTAAATGTAATTTGAATTTTTCTGGATCTCACAATACACGGGCAAAAAGATATTAACAGAGAAAACTGCTTTTTGAATCCACAAACACTCTATTTTTTAAAGATTTGGTACACTTCTATTGTAGGAACAGGGAGTAAAAATAGGAAGCTCATGCTGAAGACCTATTTAGTTCTTGTCGTCGTTGTTTTAATTAAAGCCTTCAACCTTAGGCAGAATCGAAGTGACTTATTGCTCCTCATTCCTTGGGCTGTGAATTTTGGCTGTACACAGCTAAGTTTCCACTCCTAAGTAAAGGAAAGAAGACGGAGATGAAAGGCTTACCTAAAAGTTCCATATAAAAATACAAGAGTTTAACTGAAGTGTTTATACATGGTTTGATTGATTCCCAGAATGAGGAATTCAGTAGGAGATAATCTTTAAAATAACCAACCACTTTTCAAAATCTTATTTATTATTTACACTAGAAAACAGAAGTTGAGACTAAATTGAATATTTCAACATCAATACTTAAAAGATGAAATCCAAGCTGCTTGAATCACTAAACTCTGATTCCAAATTCAATGTGTTTTATAAAATAATTAAGTTAATGGAAACAAGACGTTCTTGTGCCCTACTTTAAGCAGCACCTGCATATTCTGAAAAACATGATGCTTTTCAGTTGTACTGTATCCCAATTCCTTTATGTAATCTCTGTAATAGTGCTTCCCCAATTTCATTCTGTCTGCTCCAAACATACATTCAATATCTGGCAACAATGTTAATGAGCAAAGAGTAACAGTAAACTAAATTATTCCTTTTCATTTACATCCTATGGTCTTTTCTTTGTTGTTATTTTTCCTACTTTCTGCTATAAAATAATAAGCTAATTCATGCCTTTCTCTTAATTTTGGAAGGAATTATAAGCCAAGATGTAGGCAATAGAGGCCCTTTTTCCTAATTTAAAATAACTATGAGGTTGCACACTACAGTAGTAAATTTGTAATCAACTTAAGAATAATGTCTTAAATGTACAATTAAACATGTCATAACAGAAGAGAACCCTGGTAATTACCATGCTTGCTGGGTTTTTAAACAGTAGTATAAGACTAAGAAAAATCGCCACCCAGTGATGCAAATGAAAACTGCAATTTGTTTTTGTGTAAAATGAGTACCCTGGAGGATTACTTCAACTTCATTACTGAATGAAGGAATAGTTATTACCTGCTTATGTGAATAGGAACCGGTTACAAGGGAAAGGATGTTTTTCTACTAGGTCTTTTTTTTTTTTTTTTTAAATCTTATTCTTATTCAGCACACCTGACATGTTACAAAGGCTAAAAGCTTTGGAAACCTTAACAGGGAAAGGCTTTCCATTCAAATGTGAGCTAACTGTATATGAACAGTCCAGATATTCCCACTGTCAACAGAAGTGCCTAGGCTCTGTCTGGAACCTGAAGTCCAACTACTGGTATGTCCACTTCATCAAGTTAGCCATGCCATCTAATAATTCTGACCTAAAATCTATTTGTGTTAAGTAGGAAAGCTTGCCTTAGGGAAAAGGTATTCTCAAGTGGAAAAAAATAGGTTATTTATACTGTGTACAACATAATTAAATCTGACCTTTTTAGAAACAGGTTATAAAGACCACATAAGGTGATAATTTAACAAATTCTGTAGAGTCTATATTGATAAGCTGTTGTTGTTACAAATATAATCGTGTTTCTAAACCTTTATTTAGTTGTATCAATAAGAAATCAATATTGTTGTTGTGTGCCGTCGAGTTAATTCCAACTCCTAGCAATCCTATAGGACAGAGCAGAACTGCCCCACTGGATTTCCTAGGCTGTAAATCTTTCTGGGAGCAGATCGCCAGGTCTCTTCTCCCATGGAGCAGATGGTGGGTTTGAACAACCAACATTTTTGTTAGCAGCCGAGCACTTAACCATTGCACCATCAGGGTTCCTTAGGTAAGTACCAAAAAAAAAAAAAGAAATTATACATGCCTCTGATGTACCTATTGTACATGAGAACAAAAAAAAAAATTAATGTGGGATCTATGCTAACCAAAATACATGTGTACAAGTATGGGGCCATGTTAATAAAGGCATTAAAATCATTTCATATTTACCATCTGACCTATTTGACATTTTCCAAATGGGACTAAAGTAGATAAACGACATCTACATCCTGGCACTAAAGTATATATGTAAGTACGTATAGAATCAAATGATAAAAAGAGCTCTTAACAAATCAGCAAAAAAAGAAAAAAGAGATTAACATTTTATTTTTAAAGATAGTTAGCTACATCCCTGAAAATCTGTCAAGACCTTTCTTTGTCGAGTCAGTTAAGTCCTTAACTGTTTAAGCATTTTTTACTAACTAAACAATGTATACCATCTTCCAATCTTAACTTCATCAAGGAGATTGCAGTTTTCAGCAGTATTTTTAAATATTTTAGTAAACAGTGAAAAGTTTAGGATATCCCCATAATTTCTTAAGACTAATGCAACAACCAACTCTTTTATCAAATTACACAGCACCTTCTCTTTTAAACAATAAAAACCAAAAAAACCAAACCCACTGCTGTTGAGTCAATTCCGACTCATGGTGACCCTGTAGGACAGAGTAGAATTGCCCCATAGGGCTTCCAAGGCTGTGATCTTTAACGGAGCAGACTGCCGCATCTTTCTCCCTTGGAGTGGCTGGTGGCTTAGAACTGCCGACCTTTCAGTGGGGAGCTCAGCAGCTGAGCTCTTTAATCACTACACCACCAGGGCTCCTTTTTTAATTGATAAAGAACACAAATTAAATTAGAAAAAAATAAAAGAGCCTGAAATATCACTAATATCTTAGAATTAAAACCGATGATATGAAATTAAAAAAAAAAAAAAAAAAGGACAGCTTCATGGTGAAGCAGATAGGCTCTGAAATCTGGCTACCCAGGCTAATTCCAGATTGGCTATATGTTAGCAGGGGAACTTACGAATGTTTGTTAATAGGGATATAATACCACCACCTTACTCAGAGGGTTGTTCTAATGATCCTCATTTTATAGGCGAGCTAACTGACATCCAGGGAGGTTAAGTAACTTGCCCACGGTGGAAAAGCTAGTAGGTTGTAGACCCAGGAAGCAAACCCAAGCAGTCTGGCTCCAGAGACAGCACTCTTAATCTGCACTTTACTGTGGGACTTCAAAGGTACTTCTTAGGAAGATGGAAGACAAGAGGGATGAAAAGGCACAGAGGAAAGAGGAAATGAGAGCCAGGAGATGATGCTGACTGACATCATCAACACTTTAGCCAAGTTACTAAGCACACAACACTAGGTGTGCAGGAATTTTCATAAAAAATGGTGAAAGGGTGCAGCTTGGCACCCGGAGAGAAATGGAGCTATATAGAAACAAGCATCAGCAGATGGACGAGCTAAGAGACAAGGAGGCCTCAGCCAACATTTGGGGGGCTTGTCTTGGATCATGTGAATGAGGGTGTAGCACCAGCTGCACTTCATATTAAATCACCATCCTGGAATATGATGGAAGGGATTCCTCATCATAACTGCCCAACTGCTGGACATATGGTGCAGGAGACAGCACTGACGCCGCTCATTCCAGAATGGTCCTGGGAAAACTTCAAAATATGGCATGTCAGCCTTTAGGAAAATACACTGTTAGGACTTACATATATCAGATGGAGCAGCTGGTGCATGAGAGCATATTAGAATAATTAAGTCCTGGAAATTCCCTCATGAAATAACAAGTTTGGAAGTTTGTGTGTCTTCTCAGGTTAAGTTAAACACGACTTCCTAAACCGGAGTATTTCCTGGAAGAAAAATGGAGGTCCACAGCAGACAAGCTTTACCTGTTGGGTCAGAAAGCCCTAAAAACTATGCCCCTATTGGACTACCTATGAGACAGGAACTAGAACCTCTTGTCACAGCTACATGCTACCTAAAATTAGAGGAGATCTGAGAACAAGCAGTACCAGGGGCCAGTTCCTTTGTGGCTAAAACCTGTCTCTAAAATGTTGCAAGGTGGCATCCCACAGGAAGTAGAGAGGTGAAGAAGATAAATAAAAAGTTCTGAGGTCCAGTATCAGAAATTATGTGGGCTCTCAAGATGCCAGTGCACACACCCAACTCACAAAATTTAAGTGGCTATTTGATAACAAGAAGAAGAATGTCCATTTCTGAACATGGAACAATAGAAGAGCACAAAGTCCTGTGCTTATGTGTTAAGACCACAGAGGTGTTTTAAAATAAAGAATGTAAAACAAAGTTTGGAAACTCAGGCTTTATTGCAATGAATTTCTCAAAGAAAAATTTGTAGTGAAAGTCCTGAGGAAGCAGAAACTTCACAGGAGACCTGAGGCACCCCTAAAGTATTTCTGTCAGCGAGGCTAATCCAGGAGGTGAGAGGGAAGCAACACTGGCAACCCTCAGGGAACAAAATTTTAGGCTTCCAGAGCCAGTTCTGACGTAGAAACCAAAGCACAAATTCCTGACACAGTAAGAAGGGTCAGAGAAACAGTCGTGTCCACAGCATCCCACCTCATCCCCAAAAACCTAATGGCCCTGGTCAAAGACTGTGTAGGGAGCCTGGTCAGAAAGAAAACTGACCACCCTAGCTACTGCCCCTGTCCCAGGCCTTATGAAGCAAATTCAGAAAAAAACACAAGATTGCCAGAACTTGGCTGTAGAAAAGATGGGACATTCTATGGTAAATGTTAGTCATGCGAAAAACTCTATTCTGGTCTCCCAGAGAAATGAAAGAAAGCCACAGAGGTAAAACCCCTAGTGGTTTTAAGAAACCACATCCTAAAAAGAAGGGGTGAAGCAGAGACTCACCAAACCATGCTTCTCAATGTACGGGAGTCAGAGGCATTGGGTAAGCCTCTGCTCGGAGAGGCAAGAAAGAGTGACAAAATTCAGAATCACCCTTAAATTCCAATGGAGCCATTCTCTCCCTCCCAAGGCATACAGAGCATTTGCCAACGTAACAGAGCCCCAGTCTGACTGGGCCAAGAAAAAGGAAGTAAGAGGTAGGAAACAATTACCTGGAAAGGTAGAAACCTGGGAAATATTCCCAGAGAGAAATTCCTATGAGTTACCTCAAATCCTCTCAGAGAAGGGATGGCACAGGGAAAGGATGAGTACCACAGGAACACTGGGTTTTATCTTCTCCTCACCATATCCAGGGAAAGAACTTCTGGGATGAACTATACAAAGACTGCAAATCTCTTCCTCAGGGAAAAGATACAATGACATGGGCAAATTTCATTTTTCAGAATTCCCCTTGGGAAGAGGACTGTATTTAGCCCAAAAAAAAAAGAAAAAATTAAGTCACTAAATTTTTTCATAATTAACAGGCATTAATTTCATAATAGAAAATAAGCTAGTCAAACATATCGGAGACATTATTTAACACATTTAGATTTAACAGTGTACTTAATTAACCAAATATTTTCTAGATGCCTAATTCAATTTCAGATGCTAATTTAAGAAGATTTGTGCTATTCATAAAACAGAACTTGAACTTCTCAAGAATTCTTCAAGACTTTTGGTTTTCCATAGTTACAAAGAATCATGAGTTTATCAGTTAGAAAGAACAGGGTGATTCTGCAAATTTAATTTAGAGTACACAGCCAAACCAAGATATAAAAAGAGCCTGACTTGACAACAATATTCTAAGTGATCGATGACCTTTATCTTTATAGATTTTTCTTTTTCTAATTTTACATAAAAACCAATTCTGAAATTAGTAAGAAATAATTTAAAAATCAATCATATAATTGTCAAGTAATTTTTTAAAGGAAAAATAATTCATCTAATTATGATTTTGTTTCTTAAAAACACTCACCTAAAAAGACAAATCCATCTGCTTCTCTCTCTGGTACAGAGGGCTTTTTAGATTCTGGAGGCTTTCTGAAGAAGTGAAACATTGCCGTTGTTGCTGCTGCTGCTGTTTATACCTGAAACAGAAACACTACGTAATGTCAAATTCAGATGAAACTGTAACAATCTTACTCTTCTTAGTAAAAAGTCAAATATAATGATATCCCTGGGTGGTGCAAATGGTTAAATGTTGGACTACCAATCAAAAGGCCGGTAGTTCAAACTCACCCTGAGGCACCTCAGAAGTAAGCCCTAGTAAACTGCTTTTGAAAGGTTACAGCCTTGAAAATCCTATACAGTGCTGTTCTACTCTACACATATGGGGTCGCCATGAGTCAAAATCGACTTGACAACAGTTAACAAAGGCAAACCCAGAAATTCCCAATAAAAGATAATGCTCCCATAAGTATGAGGTGAATGGCACCGAGAGCCTAGGTTTCTGCTTCTTCAAAATTGGAGTTATGCCACCAAAACCAAAAAATGAAACCTGTTGCCGTCAAGTCGATTCCAACTTATAGCGACCCTAGAGAACAGAGTAGAACTTCCCCATAGGGTTTCCAAGGCTGTAAATCTTTACAGAAGCAGACAGCCATGTCCTTCTTCCACGGTGTGGCTGGTGGGTTCAAACCACCAAGTTTTCAGTTAGCAGCCACCAGGGCTCTAACTGTGCCACCAGGGCTCCTGTCATGCCACCAGTCCCATCTGTTTCAAGGGTAACTGAGAGATTCAAGTTAAGGTGCATAAACTTCCAGTTTATAATTTTGTATGAAGTCAACAATACAACCTCTCAATTTCTGAAGATTTAAAAAATAACCCAAGAAATCACTACAGCAGGTAAAACTAAAATCAACACAGAAACTTATAAACTGGAAGGATATCCACTAATTATAAATCAAACACTGGTTTGAGGAAAGAAATTTTTTAAAATCCTTCCAGGATTCTTGCCATACCATCACTAGCCTAAGCCTCAAAAAACTGAAGCCACCTGAAAAAAAAGGAAGACACTTCAAACATCCTCTACTGTTGGTGGCCTCATTCAGGCTGTACCCATTATAAAATGGCAGCCAACCTTAAAGTTCCATCAGTGCAGATCTTTGTGTTGGTGAGATTATTGTGTCCCTCACTACCCAGCACAAACACCCCTCTCACTGTACATTCAGGCAGGGCAACAACTCCTAGAAAAGAGGTGAGAAGAATGTTGAAAAGTGCTTGCAAGGACACACTACATTCTGAGAACAGTCCCTTAGAAACAACGCAATGTAAGAGACAGCAAAGAAAGGAAGACTCTGGTTGCAGCAATTGCTTCAAATTTAGTTTTCATGTGTTCCACCAGTATCAGAAAAATCAGGCAGGGAGGCTAGGTAAAGATTTAATCTGAGCAAAAGTCTTCTATTGTTGTTGTTAGGTGCCATCGAGTCGGTTCTGACTGATAGCAACCTTATGTACAACAGAATGAAACACTGCCCAGTCCTGTGCCATCCTCACAATTGTTGCTATGTTTAAACCCATTGTTGCAGTCACTGTGTCAGTCCACCTTGTTGAGGGTCTTCTTCTTTTTTGCTGACCCTCTACTTTACCAAGCATGATATCCTCCTCCAAAGACTGGTCACTCCTGATAACATGTCCAAAGTACACAAGATAAAGTCTCGCCATCCACGCTTCTAAGGAGCATTCTGGCTGTACTTCTTCCAAGTCAGATTCGTTCGGTCTTCTGGCAGTCCATGGTACTCAATATTCTTCGGGATTTGAATAGGTCCATCTGCCTTCAGCTATAGATGTGAGAAGGGTATTAACCCCCAACATAAGTGGATGGTAAAAGGAGCCTATTTGATGACAGATAACCTATCTGGCAGATCTCACTTTGAAAAAGAATAAAACATGGAGAGAAAAAAATGTACACACAAGTCATGTGAAAAATAAAATTTTCCAGTAAAGAAAAAGAAACAGTCTTTGTACTCCTCAGAAAAAAACTCACTGAATAAAGTGATGAATCCAGAAGAAAAGGCTGGAAATAGTTTGGCATTCTCAATAGAGCACAAAAGGACATGCCTCTATGAAACTAGAGCAAAACAAGATGAGAGTAAAAAGGAAAAGGAAAAGATGAAAAGACAAGGAATCAGGTGAAAACAGTAACTGGATGTGATAAAGAAAAACCCATGCAATGTACGTTTCCTTCTGATCCCTCCCTAAACCTCACAAAAGTGACAGTAAAGGGATTCTAAAACAGAAGACTTAAGCTCCCATAGACAAAGAAAACAGGGAAGAAAATGACAAAAAAAATTGGAAACTAAAAAGCAGTTGAATTGTAACTAATTTAATCGTCCAGAAAAGGTAGTACTCTTAGCCTGTTATGAATGTACAGAAAGCAGGTAGAATCACACAAGAGAATGCTACAAAAGGTCAGGAAGTGGAGGCACCAGAAACCTCATAAAGCAGGAGTATATGGTTGTTGTTAGTTGCTGTACAGTTGGTTCCATCTTATGTATAACAGAACAAAATACTGCCTGGTCCTGCACTATCTTTATGATCGTTGGTATGTTTTAGTTCAAAGTGGAAGTACAGGTGGGTCTAAAAAGAGGAGGCTTGGTTTAAAATATGTACAATATATAAAAGAAATAATAAGATCCCAAATCTCCTTTCCCACTTTACACAGTCAGTCACCTGCTCCTCCCAACCCAGGAGGAGCCTAGATGTTTACTTTCTGGAGATCTGAAACAAGAGGAATGCCGGCCTTAAGAAGCCAGGAACATCTAAGGGCATAGATGCCAGACTGAAAATTAGGAGATGTAGTGAAAGTTTACAGGAGATGCAGAATAGTGATACATCCTCCCCTGGCCCTTTTCCTCCATTTCGCTCCTAGAACACCTCAAAACTGTATCATTAACTTTGCCATGAGACCAGAAGAACTGGATGGTGCTCAGCTACCATTACTGAAGGTTTTGATCAAAGATTCTATAAAAAGAATCTTGATCAAAAGGGAGAAAATGTAGAACAGAATTTAAAATTGTCATGGAATCCAGATTTTCTGGGACCATAGAGGCTAGATGAACCCTTAACACTGTTGCCCTGAGGTAATCTTTAAACCTTAAACAAAAACGTATCCCCTGAAGTCTTCTTTAAACCAAACAATAGTTTGCTTGACTAGTAAAGAAAGTCTGCCTTGAATTCTTTTAAGAACTATCTATACGGGATCAAAATGACATTAGCAACTCAAAAGATTAGACAGGAAACTTAGGGGGCAGTAAGCATATTCTAATGCAGGAGGAACTACTCAGAAAAGGAGGTGAGAATGGCTGCACAACTTGAATGTAATCAATGTCACTGAATTGTACATGCAGAAATTGCTGAATTTGTATATGTTCTGCTGTGTATGTTCTCAACAAAAAGTAAATTATTTTTTAACCATATGATTAATATTCTCAGAAAATTTTCAAAGAACGGTTGGAAATTGAGCGTAAGAGAATTCCTTCTTTTAAACAACAAAAAAGTCAGAATATAAACTGTAGCAAATCTCTTAAAAGTTAAACAAAAGAAGAAACAAATAAAAACAGGAGAAAGAAGATACGGGAATTAGAAGATCACTCCAAATGGTCTGATTCTGAATACTAAATTTGAGAAAGAGAAGTAATAGAAATTTAAATGGAGGAAACCATCAATAAGTCAAGAAAACACCTCAGAGTTAAAGTACATGCATATCCAGATTGAAAAGGCCCACTGAAGATCCAGCACAATGGATTAAACAACACAAAACACTCCAAGGCACATGGTGAAAATGTATAACACTTGGGAATAATGAGAAGATCCTAAAGTCAAAAAGACTCGAAGTGTATTGAACTTCTCAATAGCAACAATGGAAGCTAATGGAGTAATGTCTTCAAAATTATGAGAGAATTCTTTCTATTCCCAGCCAAACTATCAATTTAGCATTAATCAAGGCATATTCAAATGAACTCTCAAAATATTTACTTCCCATGTACTCTTTCTCAAAAAGGTACTAGAGATGTGTACCAACAAAATAATGGATAATCCAAGAGGGAAGACATGTGGTACAGGCAACTGGAGAGCAAACAGAGGATAGAGATCAAGGGACTTCCCAAATGATGCGTGAAGGGAATACAGCTGTGCAACCAGTCCATAATGGAGCCCGAGGAAAGGAGGATTATTGATAGCTCAAAGGTGGGGAGGGGAAAAATAGAATTGACAGATTATCTGAGAGAAGATGTATATTTTTGGTTGAAAGTTTAGAAATGAAAACACCAGGGTTTTTTTTTTTTTTTTAATTCAATCAGCAAGACAAGGATGACCACTACTACTGCTATAATACACCAATATTCTGGAAGTTCTAGCCCAGTGATTTTTAACCTTTTTGGGGCATAGGTACCTTTGAAAAACTGATGAAAGTAAGAAACCATCTCCCTAAGAAAAAGCACAATTATATGCTGTCAACTTCAAAGGATTTGCAATACTTAGAACAGAGTCTACTGACCCCTAGGTAAGAAACCCAGTTCTAGCCAATGTGGAAATTCAAGAAAAAAGTAAGAGGCATAAATAATGAAAAGGAGACAAAATTGATTTTATGAATAATGTGCCATTAAGCTGAAGAAAAACAGCTGAAAAATGATTAACCTCAAAAAAAGTTTGGTAAGGTTACTGGTTACAACAAAAAGATATAAAAATCAAAAGCTTTCCTATATGTTAGCAATAACCATTTTGAAAATATAATGGTTATAATTTAAAACATAATATTTATATTTTATTATATTTATTTTAAATATTATATTTGAAAATGTAATTCCCTTTCTGAATAGCTACTGTGATAGTTACCAGTGTTGTTCACCAAATATTTCCTTTTCCACCTTCCAGGAATATGTGAATGCCACAGAGTTAGGTATGGGTACATGACATGCTTTGACCCATGAAATATGACATGTGACACTTCCATGAGGAAGCTTTTAAGAGCCATGAAATATGACATGTGACACTTCCATGAGGAAGCTTTTAAGAGCCAGTGTATGATTTACCCCACACTCTGTTTTCCTTTGCCACAGGAACAGGTAATATTCTAGAACCAGTAACGGACAGGTTAAGTATTGGTAAAAATTATGTGACCAGTAAACAGCCAAGCTAGGATTTTAAACCAAGTTCTTTCAGCACCAAAACTAAATGCTTTTCAAGTTATTTGACTAGTAAACAGCAGAGCTGGCATCATAAACCAAGTTCTTTCAGCACCAACACTGAACACTTTTCATCAATAAAGCACCAGAGACAATGGGCCCTGAACACTCATTATGACATGTGTGTTAGACATTGTTTTATATAATACTTCTCAAAGTTATCCATTTGACTAATTCCAGTTCTGCCTTTGTCAATCCCTACTTTGCCAAGCCTTGATCACCTCTATGTTCTCAAGACATTTACTTATTTCACAACATCTATGTTCAAGATATTCACTTATTTTATAGTTACATTTTATAAACAATTAAATGCTTAGGCCAGATACAATACTAAACAAACTGCAACCCCCACCCACCATATTTCTGAGGCAATCCTTAGCAAATTTAAGAGTAATTTAAGAGCCCCATCCCCAAAGTGGAGGAGGCCTGTAATAGTCCGACTGCCCTGAGCCTAGTATATTTAAGCCCTAAGCACTCTCATGCTTCTGATGTACATGGCCGTTATAATTGGGCTGCTCCGGCTTAGAGTTCCTGAGAATACTCTATTCTCATTTCCTTTATAATTTTTCAGTGTTTTTTAAGTTGTCTACAATGAGCAAATTTTACATTTATAAAAAGAAAAACTGACAAAATTTACTCCTGAAAAATTCTTAGCTAGCAGCATCACTCTTGGTTGGCTATGCTGGAATCCAACCCAGAATGACTTGTAATTCTCAAACACAGGCATCCTAGAGGTGCCTCCATATAGATGAGAGACGAAGAATTCACCTGACCAAGCCATAAGCTGGGAAAAAGTATTCGCAAATTACATATCTGATAAAGGAAGTGTTATAGACTGTATTGCGTCCCCCAAAAATGTGTTAACTTTGGCTAGGCTATGATTCCTAGTATTGTGTGGTTGTCCACCATTTTGTCATCTGATGTGACTTTCCTATGTGTTGTAAATACTACCTCTATAATGTTAATGAAGCAGGATTACAGGCAGTTATGTTAATGAGGCAGGACTCAATCTACAAGATTAGGCTGTATCTTGAGTGAACCTTTTTTGAGATATAAAAGACAGAATCGAACAGAGAGGAGAGGGACCTCATGCCACCAATAATGAAGAACCAGGAAGAGAGCGCGTCCTTTGGACCCCGGGAGTCACTGTGCTGAGAAGCTCCTAGACCAGGTGAAGACTGATGACAAGGATCTTCCTCCAGAGCCAACAAAGAGAGAAAGCCTTCCCCTGGAGCTGGCTCCCTGATTTCAGACTTCTGGCCTTCTAGACTGTGAGAGAATAAATTTCCCTTTGTTAAAGCCATCCACTTGTGGTATTTCTGTTATAGCAGCAGTAGACAACTAAGACAGGCTATGTAGCCAGAATATATACTGAATTCTTAAAAGCAAATAATGAAGAAACAACTCAAAAACTAGGCAAAAGATCTGAACAGATACTTCACCGAAGAAGATATACGGATGGCAAAAAACCATATGAAAAGATGCTCAACATCATCAGTCAACAGGAAAACATCAATTAAAACCTCGGTAAGATACCACTACACACGTATTAGAATTTTTAAAATCAAAAAGACTGACCATACCGAATGTTGGCCATACCACATCTCAAAACTGCAGAAACAACCAACGTCTTCAGTATAATTCAAGGACAGTCAATTCAAATGCCAGGAGGATAAACTGTATGAGTGAAATAGGCCAAGTATAAGAAAAAGGAAGTGGATGAGAGGGTGCAGGCCTCATCTAAAGACGGTTCCTCTAAGCAGCTCCAACCACTGCGTCATGCAGGAATATGGGCCCAGCATAACCAAATCTGATTTTTCAAAACAAACTGGAAACCCAATTATTATTCAAAAATGTCCTAGTTTTTAGATAATAGCAACAAATTCAGAAATTTTTAAAACACTGTGCAGACTGAACAAATCTACAAACTGGATTAGGACTTCAGGAGGCAGTCTTTGTCCTAGGGTAGGAATTGTTTAATAGCCTAAATCTAATCAGTGTAAGGAAAAACTGTGAAGGACTTTGGAATTTAGTGAATATCCTGGCTAGCTCATCCATCCAGTTATCTCCACCTTTGTCTGTCTTTGACTGAACTCATATTTTCATTCCACTTCCACTGGTCTGGAGTATCTCCATGATGCCCTCAGAACACACTAGTGCAGCATTTACAATATATCCAGATAAATACGAAGTAGTGATGGCAACCTCATTTTTAAGACAGCCTGGTTTTTGGAGCCCTGGTGGCGCAGTAGTTAAGAGCTGCAGCTGTTAACGAAGAGGTCGGCAGCTGAAATCCACCAACTGCTCCCTGGAAACCCTACTGGGGCAGTTCTACTCTGTCCTATAGGGTTGCTACGCATCAGAACTGACTCAACGGCAATGGGTTTTTTTTGGTACTCTAATTTAACACTCCAAACCTTTTCACTTGTCAGTTAAACGGAAAATGACATCATGCACATATATAACAGCCAATAAACACTGAAGTTACATGATGTAATAAAACTTATTTCCCTAATATGACCACATAGATGCTTTCAGCAAATTGAGAATTTAAACATGTATTATTTTTATCCATAACAAAACATCTAAAATACTTACAAAGTCAGAAGATCCCCAACTAGAAGTTGATGATTATACAGCATGAGGCAAGAGAGGATTCTGGAAGAGGACAGAGGAGCTCTGAGAACTTCACAGTGTTAGGTTGAGTAGTCTGGATTCAGGAGGATAAATGGCGTGTAATCTCCTAGTCAAGGTATTCTTGGTACAATTAACATGGCCACTTTAAACCAGTTTAAAGTTTTAAGTCAAAAAGAAACTGGTAAGAACCCTTCTGGGTTGGCTTCATTAACTCAAGGGTTACTGACCTCCTAAGGGACTGGGATCATGAATGGGAAAGCTTTCAGAATCCAAGCTATCCTCTGGTCCTTTATGAGACCACTTTTTCTACAAAAAGGTGCATCTTGCTTTATCGTGTACACAGGTCTACATGATTATTCCAGGCTTTGTGAACAGCTCTTGGGAGAATGTACTTGCCAACTTCAGTCAGGTGACGGTATTTGGTTCAAACAACTGTGGTGGGGAAAGGGACATGGGGAGGATTGAGTACAAACATGGCTGCTAGGGGTTCAGTGCATTGGAAAGATACCCCAGGGGGTTGCAGTAATCCACACCCCTTGAGAAACTCCTCCTTACAAAACAGAAAGTCAAAAACCATGTTTTTGTTATGCAAATCAGATAATCAAGAGAAACAACTCCCAGTACAATCCATCTAAAAGTGCTGCTGGATTAAATATAAAGATTGTCTTTTTTTAATGTATGGCTGAGTAGACAAGAGAATAAAGAAATTTCATAGAAGCCAGAAAGGACAGACACTACAAGTCCACAGAGGTATGCAAGTACTAGAGCTAACATTACTCCTGCCGGCCATATGCTGACTTTAATGGCTAATAGCCTGGATTTTAATGATCTATGTCCCACAGGGGGCGGGGACAAAGCCTGGGGTCCGAACATCTTAGGAAGAAGGAAACTTATTTTAAAAGTTCCCAGAAACATGAATTCATAATCAAAAGTTACTATAGACATGAAGAAACAGGTCAAAGAGAGGAAGAGTTAGCAGAAACAAAAAACTACAGAATTGGACCCATGAAAACTGTAGGTACTGGAACTAGAATATAAATAGACATGCTTTATATTCTGTAATAGATGAAGAAATGAAAGAGTGACCTGAAAGTATGGCAAAAGAATGAGAAATTATCGATAACGAATAATATTTGAAAAAAGAACCAAACAGAACTTCTAAAAATAAACAAACAAAAAATAAAGTACCAACGTTAGAAAGACCAAATGAGACACAACTGCGTAAAGAATTAGTAAATTGTAAGATACAAAAAATTATCCGGAATTCAGCACAAAGAATGAAAACCACTGAAATTATAAAACAGTAGTCAAGAGAGATTGAGAAGGCCCTTCTTACATCTAAGCAGAGTTCCAAAAGGGGTTTGAGAGAATGGGAAAGAGGAAATATTCAAAAGGATAATGGTTGAAAATGTCCAAGTATAGATAAAGACAATAATTATCAGATTCACAAAGACCAATGTTGTAGACTGAACTGTTACGTTGAAGTCTTAAAAAGTTATGTAACTGTAAATTTGATACTGTTTGGAAACGGGTTTCCTTTTGTTATGTTAATAAAGCTATACTGAAATAGAAAAAACCAGTTACAGTAGAGTGGATTCTGTCTCGTGGCGACCCCATGTGTGTCAGAGTAGAACTGTGCTCCACAGAGTTTTCAATGGCTGATTTTTCAGAAGTAGATTACCAGGACTTTCTTCTGAGGCACCTCTGGGTGGGCTTGAACCTCCAACCTTTCAGTTAGCGGCCGAGTGCTTAACCGTTTGCATCACCCATGGACCCATTCTTAGGGGCGTATTATAAAAACGCAGAGTAGACACAGACAGACGCCAGGTGAGGATACATCTACAAACAGTCAAAGAATGCCAAGAAAAGCACAGAGCTACAGAAGCTGAAAGAGATAAAGATCTTCCCCTAGAGCTCCCAGAGAAAGCCCAACCCTGCTAACTCCCTGAATTCACACTCCTAGCCTCCCAAACTGTGAGACGATAAATCTCTGTTCTTTAAAACCATCTACTTGTAACATTTGTTGTTACAACACCACTAGGTAACTAGACACATAAAATGTTCACAAGCAAGCTAAATAATAAGTCCACACCAGGACACATATAGTAAAACTAAAGAACACCAAAGACAAACTGACAAGCAAACAACAAGACATAAAAGCTTACAATGGAATAACATCACAAGAGGAATAAATAATATCACCAAAGCAGTTTTACAATAAATTAACTGTTCCTTTAGAATTGTATAACACAGAAAGATAGTGAAACTATCTTTTGAGAACTAGGATGAAATATATTCAGAAAAACACAAACTGACAGTTTACTACCAAAGATTCTCACTAAAGAACTTCTAAGGAAGGTACCTCAAAAAAGGAAAATAATTCCAGAAAGGAGATTGAGATATAAATAGTAAACAAACAAAATAATAAATATTTGGGTAATTCTAAGCAAATATTAAGGAGCTTTGTGGTTAAGCACTTGGCTGCTAAACAAAAGGCTGGCTGTCTGAACCCTCCCAGCTGCTCTGTGGGATAAAGACCTGGTAATCTACTTCTGTAAAGATTACAGCCTAGGAAACCTGATGGGGCAGTTCTCCTCTGTCACATATAGTAGCGGTGAGTCAAAAATCGACTCAACAGCACCTAACAACAACAAAACGACAATTAAATATTAACTACACAAAACAATAATAATGTCTAATTTGTGGAGTTATAAGAAATCAAGATAGAACTAAAATTCTGGACAACAGCATAAAAATTGGGAAAAGGAAATGATGTAATAGGTTCTTGTCTTGACCCAGAGTAAAGTAACTTTAGACTTTATAAGTTTAATATGCATGTTAAAACTTGTAGGATAGAGCAACGGAGAATGAAGAGAACAGGATACAAGGAAAAGATTAGTCCGAAGGACTAACTGTCCACAGCTACCAAGGCCTCCACCGGACTGAGTCCAGTACAGCTAGATGGTGCCCGGCTACCACCACTGACTGCTCTGACCAGGATCACAACAGAGGGTTCTGGACAGAGCTGGAGACGGATGTAGACCATAATTCTAACTCACAAAAAAAGGACCAGATTTACTGGCCTAAAGGGGACTGGAGAAACCTCGAGAGTATGGCCCCCAGACACCCTTTTAGCTCAGTGGTGAAGCTACCTCCGAGGATCACTGTTCAGCCTGGGAGTGGACAGCCCTGTAAAACCAAATGAGACTAACGAGGTACAGGAGTCCCGTGACAAGGGCCAGAAGGCAGGAGGGGACAGGGAAGCTGGTGATAGGGAATCCAACCAAAACTGAATAAGATATTGTTGATGTGTTGTGAGATTGTTAACCATTGTCATAGGGCAACATTTGTAGTAACTGTTAAATGAGAAATTATTTTGTTCTGTAAGCCTTCATCTTAAGTGAGAATAACAGCACAATTGGAAGAGCATAGTCAACGCCACTGAACTGTGCATGTAGAAATTTTTGAAACAGTGTATCTTTGGCTATGTGTATTTTCACCAAAAAAAAAAAGGGTTGAGAAGTTAGAGGGTTAATATGTTGTGGGCTGTTAGCCAATGTCATAAAACAACATGTGTACTACAGTTTCATGAGAAACTATTTGTTCTGTAAGCCTTCACCTGAAGTACAATAAAATATTAAAAAAAAATAAAAACTTGTAGGATAACCCCAAAAAATTACAAATAGGATATATAACATTCAAATTAATAGAGGGGATAAAATGGAATGAGGGAAGAAAAAAGCAAAAAGTTGACCCCCAAAAAAAGGCAAGACAGGAGAAAAAAATAAAACAGCAACAACACAACAACAAAAAGAACGTACAGGAAGCACAAAATGACAGTAGACATAATCCAAAAAACATCAGTAACCACAATCAATGTAAATGATCTACAACTTTTTTTATTAAAAGACAAAAGATAGAAAAACTAAACCTCCGACCAAACACTTCGAGAGACAGAGTAGCGGGGCAGGGGTCTGGGGACCATGGTTTCAGTGGACATCTAAGTCAATTGGCATAACAAAGTTTTTTAAGAAAATGTTCTGCATCCCACTTTGGTGAGTGATGTCTGGGGTCTTAAAAGCTAGCAACCGGCCATCTAAGATGCATCAATTGGTCCCAACCCGCTTGGAGTAAAGGAGAATAAAGAACACCAAAGACACAAGGAAAGTATTAGCCTAAGAGACATAAAGGGCCACATAAATCAGAAACTTCATCAACCTGAGATAAGAAGAACTAGATGGTGCCCAGCTACCACAAGTGACCACCCTGACAGGGAACAAAACAGAGTCCCTGACAGAGCAGGAGAAAGCTGGGACGCAGAACTGAAATTCTAGTAAACAGACCACACTTAATGGTTTGATTGAGACTGGAGAGACCCAGAAAACACGGCCCCCAGACTCTCTGTTACCCAAAACTAAAACCATTCCCGAGGCCAACTATTCACACAAAGATTAGACTGGACTATGGACATAAAATGATACTCGTGAAGAGTGTGCTCCTTAGCTCAAATAAATACACGAGACTAAATGGACAGCTCCTGTCCAGAGGTGAGATGGGAAGGCAGAGAGGGTCAGGAGCTGGTTGAATGGACACAGGAAATCCGGGGTGGAAGGGAGGAGTGTGCTGTCACAGTCTAGAGAGAGCAACTAAGGTCACATAACAATGTATTTATAAATTTTTGCATGAGAGACTAACTTGAATTGTAAACTTTCATTTAAAGCACAACAATTAAAAAATAAAAACTAAACCTCTAGCTATGTCTACTATTTACAAGGACACACCTAAAACACATCAGAAAGGAAAAAAAAAAAAAAAACACTGCCATCAAGTCGATGCCAACTCATAGCGACCCTATGAGACAGAGCAGAACTGCCTTGCAGGGTTTCCAAGGCTGTAAAGCAGAATGCCAAATCTTTCTCCTAGGAGCGGCTGGTGGGTTCAAACTGCAGACCTTTTGGTTAGCAACTGAGTGCTTACCCACTGTGACACCAAGGCTCCTCCATCTAAAACAAAAGGACACTAAAAAGCTGACAACTGTCAGACCAACACAGACACAAATACCCAAGGACTACACAGCATAAATATCAAGTAAGATTTATGAGTATTATTATTACTCTTTCAAGCAGGGTAGCAGCAAAATACTCATGATCCGCCAAGCAGCAGTGTTCCCATTGAGAGGGACTTGGCCCCCATGCATCTAGGCAATTATGTCACAATAGAAACTTCCTGGTTAAGGAATTGACCGTGTTAAGAAGAGGGGAGCCAATGGAGCCCCCTGGCTGATATCAGCCTGTTCTTCCTGTGCACTGAGAACTGCCGAGCCGGTTCTCTGCTAAGCCACCAAACATATGAGGAAAATGAGCCTCCACGGCCACGAGTCTTGTCTCCCTAGGTGAAATGCAGGATGCAAAAAGATACAATAAGCAAATTCTAACCAAAAGAAAGCTGATGTGTCTATAATAGTAGTAGACAAAATTAATTTTAAGGCAAAAACCAAGATTAGAGATAGTCACTACTTCATCAGTTTACTTCACAATCCTCATTTTATATGTACCAAATACCAAATCATCAAAAAATACATACCAAAAATCATCAGAATTTAAAGAGAAACTGCCAATGTGACCATCTATAAACTATTTTGATACAAATATCTCAATAACTGAGACAAAAGGTAAGAAAAAAGAGAAATATTTTAACACCACAATTAACAAGCTTGATCCAGCAACTAGAAAATAAGATTTTTCTCTAAGCACACATGAAACATTTATAAAAATTGTCTATGTATTTGATATGCCTTAAAACAAGTCTCACATACTTTCAAAGAATTAGTATAAGACAGACCACACCCTCTAACCATAATGCCATTACATTACAAATGAATAACAAAATAACTTTAATAAAACCTATACATTTGGAAACAAAAACAAAAAACCCACAGGTCAAAGAAGAAATATACAGGAAACTGGAAAATATTTAGAACTGAATGATAATGAACATCTACTTATTAAAACCTGTGAGATACATCTTATAGCAGTAGTTAACAGACAACTGTACAAGCCCTGGTGACACAATGGCTAAGAGCTTGGCTGCCAACCAAAAAGTCGACAGTTCTAATCCACCAGCTGCTCCCTGAAAACCCTATGTGGCAGTTCTACCACATCCTATATGGTATCTATGAGTTGGAATCAACTCGTTAGCGATGGGTTTCATTTTGGTTTTTTATACCAAACCCAGGAGGCCTTGGTGACACAGTGGTTTAAAGTGCTTGGCTGCTAACCGAAAGGTCGGCAGTTCAAACCCACCAGCCATTCCATGGGAGAAAGATGTGGCAGTCTGCTTGCATAAGATTTTCAGCCTTGGAAACCATACGGGGCAGTTCTACTCTGTCCTTATAGGGTTGCTATAAGTTGGAATCAACTCGACAGAAGTGGGTTTTGTTTTTGAGTACCAAACCCAGGTTTTACAGGTGATTTCTATCAAATGGTCAATGATCAGATAATTTCAATTTTATCCTGAGTCCAACAAAATCAAAAAATGAGAACATTTCTCAAATCATTTCATGAGACTAGTATAACCCTGATAAGAGACTCTGACAAGGGCTATACAAGAACGGAAAATTACAGGCAACTCTCACTCATGAACATGGATGCAAAAATCCTGACCAAATCAATAGCAAGTCAAATCCAGGAATGTATATATCATACTATTATATATCATAATCAAATTGGTTTTTTTCTAGGAATGCAAGCTTGGTTCAGTATCAGAAAAGACACTCATCTCAATAAAGTGTATTTGGTCAAATTCAGTAACCATTCATTTAAAACCCTGACAAAACTAGGAACACAAGGGAAATTCCTAACCTAATAAGCAGGACTTCAAGTTGTGAAGGACTTTCACAAAAGTTCCTTAAAGAGATTGAATCCCATGGAGGCACACTCTTTGCCCACTCTCTTTTCTTCTGCCCAAAATGGAGACTTGATAATTGAAGCTCCAGCAACTCCCCTGGATTATAAGGTAACCTTGAAAATGAAACTACAACATGTAGAGCACTGTCATGGATTGAATTGTGTCCCCCAAAAATGTGTGTCAACTTGGCTAGGCTATGATTCCCAGTATTATGTGATTATCCACCATTTTGTTATCTGACGTGATTTTCCTGTGTTGTAAATCCCACCTCTGTGATGTTAATGAGGCAGGAAAAGAGGCAGTTATGTTATTGAGGCAGGACTCAATCCATAAGACTAGATTTTGTCTTAAACCAATCTCTTTTGCGATATAAAAAGAGTGAAGTGAGCAGAAAGACTGGGGGATCTCATACCACCAAGAAAGAAGCATCAGGAGCATAGCGCATCCTTTGGACCCAGGGTCCCTGTGCTGAGACGCCACTTGACCAGGGGAAGACTGATGACAAGGACCTTCCCCCAGACCCAACAGAGAGAAAGCCTTCCCCTGGAGCTGGTGCCCTGAATTCGGATTTCTAGCCTCCTAGACTGTGAGATAATAAATTTCTCTTTGTTAAAAGTCATCCACCTGTGGTATTTCTATCATAGAAGCACTAGCTAACTAAGACAAGCACAGAGAGCAGAAAGACAGAAGGAGCCTGGACCCCTGATGTCTTAGTGGCACTACCACACAAATCCTGAATTGTATGCCTCTGGACTTCTTTAACATGTGAGAAAAAGCCTGTGTGTATTTAAGATACTTTTACTTTGGGTATTCTGTTATATGCAGCCAAACACCATCTTAACTAAAATACCATTCTACTCAAAATGGTACTGGAAGTCCTAACATGCGCAAAAGTCAAAAAATAAATAAATAAATAAATAAGAATTGTTAAGAAAAGAACACACAATAAATATTCACAAATAGAAAACTGAAATTAGAAAATTATTAGAAATAAGAGTTTAGCAGGATTGCTAAGGGGAAAAAGGTCATATGCATTTCTACAGACCAGCAACAAACAGTGAAATTTTTTAATTAAAAAAAAAAAGATACCATTTATAGCAGCAACTAAAACAGGTACCTAAGAATAAATCTAACCTAAAAGTCAAAATGTTTATTTAGAAAATACTGAAACTTTTTGAAAAGAGAACTACACTATCTCAAGGATAGTTTAAGAGCTGTGGTTACTTCTGCAGAAATTGATCCAGGGATTCAATGCAATTTGTGATCAAAATCCCAACACAGTTTTTCATGAAACTTGACAAGCTAAATTTTATCCGTAACATCAAAGAGCCAAGAATAAACAAGACGTTACTGAAAAACACAGCAAGGTGGAAGGACTTGCCCCCAGACATCAAACATTATTATAAAGCTATAGAATTGAAGAGGGTATTGGTGCAAGGACAAAAAAATAGAACAGAAGAGAATCAAGAAAGTAGAAAACAGACTATGTATGTAAACATAAGGTGACACTGTAGATCAGTAACTAGTCAATAAATGATGCTGTGACAACTGAAATAAAACAAGGAAATTGGATACCTATCAGGTAATACACATAAAAAATCAATTATAGATGATGGAACATTAAATATGAAGGCAAAACTACAAAAATTTTAGAAAAAATATAGAATAACTTTAAGAGTTTGATGTAAGTATTCCTAAATGAGATTTTTAATTAACTTTTTCAAGTACATCAAAATTAAGAAAAAACTGCTTTTTAACTATACTAGAGTTGAGAGCTCTTTCTAATAAAGCAAAACAAAACAGAAAGAAAATGAAAAGACAAGCCAAAAATTGAGAACATGTATGTAACATTACTATCTACTCTAACATAAAAAACTCTCACAAATCAATAAGAAAAAGACAACTCCATAGAAAAATCAACAGAAACAAAAAATGGTAAACACAAACGGCCAATAAATATTTGAAAAGAATTTCAACATTATTAGTATTTAGGGAAATGCAAACTAAGACCGCACAAGAAATTATTTCATATCCACCAGGTTGAGGGGAAGAAAAACTTCCAAGTATTGTCAAGAACGTATATCACCTAAAACTCTACTAACACTCCTGATGTGTGCGTTGTGTGCTGCTGAGATGATTCTAACTCATAGTGACCCTATAGGACAGAGTAGAATTGTCCCATAGGGTTTCCTAGGCTGTAATTTTTATGGGAGCAGATTGTCAGGTCTTTTCTCCCATGAACCTCGGGTATGTTTGAACCACTGACCTTCTGGTTAGCAATGAGCACTTAACCGTTGCACTATCAGGGCCCCTCACACTCCTGATAGGAGGGTAAACTGGTACCACCTTTGGGGAAAACATTTGGTTTTACCAGTAAAGTGGAAGATGCACACTCTATGCTCCAGGAAATACATAATTCTACTGGTAACTCTTTGCACCAGGAAATAAGTACAGGAATATGCGTTGCAGTCATGTATGCAATAGGAAAAAAAATGCAAACAATCAAAACGTCAGTCAATACTAAGAGTGATACAGTAGAATGAAAAGAATGAACTCCACCTACATGTGTCAACATGAATTAATCTCAAAAACAAGCAAAAGAAGCAAGATATACATGGTGTAGTTCCATTTATATAAAGGTCAGAAATTGGCAAAATTAAACAACACATCATTTAGAAATGCCAACATGTGTAATAAAACTACACAGAAAAGCTTAGGAAGCTTAAGGAAACAGTTAAGATAGGGTTACTTTGCAGTGAAATAGATTCCAACTCATGGCAACACCATGTGCATCAGGGTAGAATTGTATTCTATAGGGTTTTCAGTGACTAATTTTTTGAAAGTAGACCTCCAGGCTTGCTTCTTAGGTGCCTCTGGGTGGACTAGAACCTTCAATCTTTCAGTTAGCAGCTGAGCATCTTAACCCTCTGCACCACCCTAGCACTCGAGTTTGTATACCCAGGGACTGCTTTGGCTACTAGGAAGGAGGATTTGATCTGGGAAGTGCAAACTACTAATTAATTGATAAAGTTCCATTTCTTAAGCTGAATGAGAAGCCCACATGGGTTCATTTAATTTCTCTTAAAACTGTACATATCAGCTTACAGACTCTTCTCTGTGTATGCTGTATTTCATAAAACTACATTTTAAGAAACTCAAAAAACATCCAAAAAGCTGTTTTAAATTTTCTTCTTGCTCAGCTGTTCAAAAAAAAAGCCTTTGCTTAAAAGTGGGTCTTTTAACTTTAATAAAACAATGATATTTACATCTGATACTTTTTTGAACCACCGACCTGTCAGTTAGCATTCGAGCACTTTAATCACTGAACCACCAAGGCTCCTTCTTTAAAAGTTACTCTTAAAAAAAACTAGTATTACCTTAAAAACATTCACGTGCATCAAATCCTACATTGGGCCCTGGTGATGTGGTGATAGAGCTGGGCTGCTAACTAAAAAGGTCAGCAGTTCAAATCCACCAGCCACTCCTTGGAAACCCTATGGGGCAGTCCAACTCGACAGAAACCGGTTTGGTTTTGGCTTTATATCTTACATAGTGACATCAACTTGTTCGCAAAAGCAATGATAAAAGTGCAAAGATGTTAATGCTGTCTGTAGAAATATAAAATTGACTCGCACCAACACACCTACCAATTTTTATACACCAATTGAAATTCACCCAGTATCTGTTTAATGAAATCTTTTAAACTTGTTTTAGTGACAGTAAAATTAGAAGACAAACACATTACGTGCTAAGTAAACACTGAAGGAGGTTAACCATAATTTAACTATGGTACATCAGATTTCAATACTAAACTGCTGGTTTACGCCTCAATAAGAAACTTTTTTGCTAAAGATAAAAACTGCAGGACAAAACGGTGAGGCTCCAGCTAGCAACCCGAATTTGAACGATGACACCCCTGTGGCTCTGGCAAATTCACAGACTCAGTATGCTCCATCACAAATAATAATTCACAATTAAAAACATTTTTCCCAATTTCCGAAGCACCGTTTACAGGTATTTTCAAGGGCACTCATTGTGGAATATCTCTGGCCAGTGTAGGTAACAATCCTGGCAGATAAAATAAGTAGCCAATGGCTTCCTGCGCCACACGGTAAACCAGCGACAGATTCAAGAATCCCACCCAAATCTTGCTGGAATAAGTTATGTTCTAGACCTGCAGGTATCTCCTCCAGAGTCCAGGGGTGTGGTAATGGTGAAAAGGGTGGTGGGAGATAAGAATCCGTTAACCATACGGTCAAAAATGTCAGATGGGACCTTGCAAATCATTCGGTCTAACCCCCTCATTTTCTGGATGAGAAATTACACCTCAGGGAGAAAAACACTTGCTTAAGGTCAAATAGCTGTTTAAGCTTGTCTCCCCAAAAAACGCTCCGCTCGCCGCTAACACGGATGGGGTGAGACAACCGTTACCTGTGGCGTGAACGTCAGGGCTGAAAAGGGTCATAGAGTTAACAGGCTCAAGCCCTCTCCTTACAGACGGGGAAACTGAGACTCGGAAGTGACGCAGCTTAGGGGGTAAATCACTAATCCTGTCTCTGCGCGGGAAAAGCCTAAAGAAGGTAATGAAGGTCGCTGGCGACTCCCGGTACCTGTCTCCAAGAGGACGGTGTCAAAAAGCCCCGAGATCTACAAATTTTATTCAGTAAGAATCCGGCACACCCACACATAACCGGGAAAAGGAGAGATGAGGTAACTGGAATTGCCGGTGCATAGCACCGAGAACGCCGCGCCGGAAGCCGGCGCCGAACCTCCGCCTCGCTCTTCCGCCTCAGTGCCCGCGGGGAGAAGAAAATCCGGGAAGGCAGCGGCGCCTCCCGCGAGAAGAGGTACCTGAGGCTCTCGCCGCAGTCCCCCGCCGTACTTGCACCGGCGCCCGACACCCCCCCACTTCCGGGGTCAAGTCGCACCGGGAGGCCAGGGAGTCGCGACCGGGAAGCTTCAGACCCCGCCCCTACTTAAGCTCCGCCCCCACTGTCCACTTCGCCCCAGAGCAAGGCAACTTCCGGGACGCCGCGCATCACTAAGCAGCCGATCTCCACTTCCGGACGCATCCCTCGCCTTACCCACCCCTTTAGGAAGCAGCACGCGTACGATAGAAGTTTTCGCGCGTTTGATTGGTGGATCTGGAGGGCTGGTCTTCGCCGATTGGTGCAGAGGAAATCTTCCCATAGACGCCCACGGGCTCACGGTTTCATTCGCAGCTACTTTCCCGCCGGTTGCTCATCTTGTGTCGCAGTCATGGTGGACGTGATGGAGTTGCCGAAGTCGCGCGTCAACGCCAGCATGCTAGCTCAGTTCATCAACCAGCCTGTCTGCTTCGTAGGGAAGCTGGAGAAGGTGCGCGGGCTCGCCGCTTCGGGATACCCGGTCCGCAGATAGAGGGAAAGGCCCCGTGACCGTGAGGGTGGGTAACAGAGGATGGAGGACAGAAAACTCAGAGCGTCACCCGCTCTCTGACTTTATTTTGCAGAATGGAAGTTTATAGCCTTTGAAGCCTGTGTTTTGGCGCCTTTTTCATGGCGCGGAAACGCGGTGTTTTCGTGTTTTGGCGCCTTTTTCATGGCGAGGAAACGCGGTGTTTTCGGATCCGCTGCGTTCTAAATTCCAGCACTTTGCACCCCGTTCTGTGTGTATTTATATATTTACATAAAGGAAACTAGACATGACTCCCACGTCTACCTTCTGAATTTTTATTTTAGCCAAACTTGACTGTGACTCCAGCTTGGCTGAGTTGCTTATTTCCTTCTCTTGTGGGATTTTCTCTCTTCACAAACCTCTTTTTCTCATTGAAGTCGCTTTTCCATAAAATATTTGTTGATTGTTCTTTTCAGATCCCATAGCAGCCTTGTTATCTTACCCCAATGTTATAATGTAATCTATAAAATGCTAAAGGCTGGAAAGAACCCAGAGGGTGCAGCTCCATTTTTCTGCAGGTGAGAAACAGGCCCAAAATCTCAGAATCAGTGACCCGGGAAAGAAAACTGATATGTAAAGGCTTATTTAGTAGCTCATTTAATCAACTTCGTGAAATAGGTGTTATTCTGGCTTCACAGATAGGGAAACTACAGTAGAGTGGTGGTGGTTTAACCAAATTGCTCAGGGCCACACCAAGTGGAAAGCTGCTATTCAGACTAGTCTGCACTCTTTCCAGCTGCCTCTAGAAGTAGAACCCAGATCTGGCAGCCAGTCTGTTTACTTCAACCTGCCTAATTTTTAAACCATAACCCACTTGGAATATATATACTATCTAATTCATAGGTGCAAGTAGGTTTCACTTTTTTGATACTGTAAAAAAACCTTTTGCTGTGGAGTTGATTTGATTCATTATAGGACAGAGTAGAATTGCTCCATAGGGTTTCCAAGGAGCAGCTGGTGGATTTGAACTGCCAACCTTTTGGTTAGCAGCCGTAGCTCTTAACCACTGCGCCACTAGGGCCCCTTTTAATTTGTTCTTAGCGTAGGGTTACCAGATATAACAAAAATGCAGGGCATACCCATTGTCTTTGAGTCAATTCTGACTTATAGTGGCCCTATAGACAGAGTAGTACTACCCCATAAGGTTTCCAAAGCTATAATGTTTTACAGGAGCAGACTGCCACGTCTTTCTCCCAAGGAGCAGCTGACGGATCCAACCTCCAACCTTTTGGTTTGCAGCCAAGCACTGTAACCACTGCACCACCAGAGTATTCATCGTTTATCTGAAAGTCAGATTTAACTTGGTGCCCTGTGGCCAGATCTGGTAACACGAGTGTAATTTGAATGAAATAAACTTAATCAAAAAACAGTTGTTTTATTCAGATTGACTTAAGTTAGGGTCAGTCTGCTCATCTTCTGTGAAACTTTTATTTTTTATTTTAATGATTTTGTTTTTGTGGACTTTTTAAAAATTGTGTGTTTCTTTTTTAGATTCATCCCACTGGAAAAATGTTTATTCTTTCAGATGGAGAAGGAAAAAATGGAACCATTGAGTTGATGGAGCCTGTTAAGTATTGATTCCATGTATATTATAGTTAAGTCTTCATCTTGGTTTGGTTTGTTGCCGATGTTGCTGATTCTTGGAGCGGATGTATAAAGAACAAGTTTGTAAAACCTGGCTCTGACATTTAAGTTCTTGTCCCCTTTCAGTTTATATTACATGTTTATTTCACGTTATATTTCCTTTTAAGTTTCCATCCAGTGATTCTTTGGTCTCCCTGATTCTTGAATATATCCCTTTAACGCTGAATAACAATTCTCACTCTTTACGAAAGACCATAAAATCACTTGAGAAAAATCTTCCATGTTTACTCACTTTTTCCTTCAGTTTTCAGTTTTTTAGTTCCATTTTCTATGTTTGTTTGCAGATATATTCAGTTATTTATTGTTACATTTTATCTTTAATATGCTTAAAACATTTCTTTGTCTTGGTTTTTTTCTGAAGACAGATTCATCTACTATTAGGTTAATGTATATGGAACATACTGTGTTAAATATAGATAGTAGAATGGTTCCACCCAGTGGGTCCTTTTAAACAAATTACTATTCGTAGAAATGTTGTAAATTCTTAGTATCTTTATCTCTGAGTGATTTTGCTTTCAAATTAAAATGTTTAACCTTATCTTTGAACTTGAAGCTACTGCTAAAGGTAATGAGGCTAGCAACATGCTGACAGTAAGTACTCAATAAACATTTTTTAGTAAGTTATAATTCAGTTTTTGTAGTGGTAATTTTTTTTTTTTGTTTTGTGAACTGAAAGGTTAATAAACTGTGTAATAATTTTCCAAGTTAATTACCAAATGAAAAGTGTCATAAAACATTTTGTTCTCTATGTTAGCTTGATGAAGAAATCTCTGGAATTGTGGAAGTAGTTGGAAGAGTAACAACCAAGGCAACAATCATGTGCTCGTCTTATGTCCAGTTTAAAGAAGATAACCGTCCTTTTGGTAAATAAAGCATTCCAATATTTAGTGATTTTATATAATAGGAGGAAAACAGTTTTATTCTTAACTAGATATGTGTTGGTATTGAGTCTTAGTCCTGCCACATTTTTAATTTCTATAGAATTTTCTGATCTACGTTGTGCTTGTGTATGTAGAAAATTCAGTGAAGATTCATAGTAGAAAGCGAATTTTTTGAAATAGGGCAAACAGAATTTTTTTTTTAATGTATGGATTGAAGTCATCAAACAATGCATTAACACACAAAACATTACCAGGTAGGAACTCTGCCAGCATAATGGATGTCAAAATGGGTGGTCTCCTGTCCCCCTGCCTTTTCCTTTTTGCAGCCACAATTAAATAAATATGATTATCCGCATCTTAGTTTTAGAAATTGGTTCATGAAAATAAGTTGACCTCTAAAAGGGAGAGAAAAGAGAGATAGGTAGAACTCTTTTAGATGATAATTGATATTACAACTTTTCACTGTAGAGTAAATGTTTGCTAAAATGTTTCTTTCAGATCTTGGACTCTACAATGAAGCTATAAAAATTACCCAGGAGTTTCCTCAGTTTTTTCCTTTGGGGGTTGTGCAGTATGATTGACTTTGATGAACTTTTTATGATGGTGAATATGAGGTTGAGGACTATTAAAGGAGGACTCTGATGTTTGAGAGAGAGATTCCTGTGATTGCCAATATTTAATTTGCTCTTTTTTTATTTCATTTACCTAACTTCAGATATGTTAATCTGCAGTTCTTAATAAAACTGATACGCTGACATTTCTTACCTAAGGAGGATTGGCTTTGTATAAAGGATCTCTTCTCCAGTATACGATCAGATTAGATACAAGAGCAAAGTAGTTATTGTCTTGAATTTAGTTTTCTATTTTATTAATAAATATTAAAATGAGACATGCTGTTAGTCATTTCATTTTTTGTTCTTTTATTCATGTATTCCAGCACAAACCTGGAATTTCATAACTGGAAGGAAGGTCAGGACTTAGACCTACCAGTGTGAAATGCTGTGTCAACCCTTAAGGATTTACTCCCTACCTCACATACTATACCTTGTTTACTACTTCTTGGCAATTAGAAAGAACAAACAGAATCTGACATCTTCTGTAATTTGTGAAGTACCTCTTTTTCAGGATTTTAAAATTGAGCTTTAACTAATGCCAAGCAAGGGATACATGATCATTAAAACAGTTGGTAGAATTTTTTTTTCTTTCATCTGTCATTATCGTTACAGAATTCTTATTCGCCACCAAGTACCGGTAATGCTGGGGATGTGCAGGGAGGAATGTGACAAGTAGGGTAGAGGGTGATGCAGAATAACCATATGGCCAATTAGGTTTTATGGCTTGACCCATTCTGTTCAGTTAGGAAATAAGCTAATTCCAAATAAATTTAGATTGTAAATTACTGGAAATATTTACTTTAAATTGATAAACTCTTAATTTTCAACCTTTATCCCCCAAATACTCTGCAGTTTACTCAAGGAGCAATGCGGTAGCCACTTACGGTAAAACTCGTTGCTGTCAAGTCGATTCCAACTGATAGCAACCTTATAGGACAGAGTAGAACTGTCCCATAGGGTTTCCAAGGAGCAACTGGTGGATGTGAACTGGTGACCTTTTTGATTAGCAGCTGAACTCTTAACCACTGCACCACCAGGGCTCCACTTATGGTAAAGCTTTTTATTATAGGAAGTGAAGTATAGTTGTAAGTATAGGAGGGATATCAGCCAGTCTCAATAACACAGTGTTAACGTAGGATTAATGTAGAAGGTGCATGAAATGTTGCACGTGCCATGCTTGAAACCTTCCCTTGAGCTACCCACATTTAGTAAGTTGGAATAAATGAGTATGGTATATTGTTTTCTGTTGAATGAATCTTTTATGCTGATGATTTACAGTGCCAGTATCTAGCTCCAACCTCACTGCTCTGCTACTCAACATCTACAGCTGGAGTATAGTTAGCTCACCTGCCATATATTCCCTGGGTTTTTTTTTTTTTTTAATTGTAACAGCTTTATTGAGGTAATTTATATACCATACAATTCACCTGTTTAAAGTGTACAGTTCAATGTATTTTAGTATATTCTAACAGTTGTACAATCATTTCCACGATTTTAGAACATTTTCATCACCTCAAAGATAAGCCCCATACCGTTTAGCCATCACTACCTCAATGCCCCCATACCCCTAGCCCTGTTGTTTTTTGCCACCCAGTCAATTCTGATGCATGGTGACTCCCTATATTATAGAACTGCTCCATAGGGTTTTCTGGACTGTAATCTTAATGGAAGCAGATTGCCAGGCCTTTTCTTCCACAATACCGCTGGATGAGTTCGAACTGCGAACCTTTTGGTTGGCAGTCAAGTGCAAACCATTTGCACCACCTAGGAACTTACAGATTTGCCTGTTCTGAACAGTACATATAAATGGAGTTATGTAATACATGGTTTTCTGTAACTGGTTTCTTTCACTTAGCTTGTTTTCCAGGTTCATCCGTGTTGTAGCCTGGATCAATACTTCATTCTTTTTTGTGGCTGAATAATATTTCATTGTATGGGTATACCACATTTTGTTTACCCACTCATGAGTTGATGAGCATTTGGGTTGTTTCTACCTTTTGGCTATTAGTGAATAATACTGCTATGAACATTCAGATACAATTTTTTGTGTGGACATGTTTTCATTTCTCTTGGAGAGATGTGCTTGGTCAACTGGTAGCTCTAGGTTTAACACTTTGAGGAATTGCCAGACTATTTTTCAAAGTGACAGTAACATTTTACATTCCTGTCAGCAGAGGATTCGAATTTCTCCACTTCTTGCCAGCACATATTTTCTGAGTTTTTGATTGTAACCATCTTAGTGGGTGTGAAGAGATATCTCATTATGGTTTTGAGTTGCACCATTTCTCTCAAAGCTACCATAATCCACCCAGTTGCCTAGAAACACTTGAATTCCTCCAGTCCTTTTCACTGCCATTGCCACTGTTAAGTTCAGGCCATTGCCATGTGTCACTGGAACTATTGCAACAGCTCTAGCTATATTTATAGAACTAGATAGCTCTCGCTATCTAGCTTTCCTGTTTCCAGCCTCTTCCCGTCACCCAGCCAATAGTCACATTAAACAATTGTAATCATCATACTATAAAGTTTAAAAACTTCCTGAGAAGTTTACAGTGGAGAAACCTGGCAAACACCTTAACCAAATGGTCAAGGTTAATATCTACAGTAGTGCCATATGTATATCATGGTAGGAAGGTATCTTAATGATGTCGTGCTGCTATAACAGAAATAACCGCAAGTCGATGACTTTAACAGAGAGAAATTTATTCTCTCACAGTCTAGCAGGCTAGAAGACTGAATTCAGGGTGCCAGCTCCAGGGGAAGGCTTTCTCTGTTGGCTATGGAGGAAGTTCCTTGTCATCAATCTTCCCCTGGTCTAGGAGCTTCCCAATGCAGGAACCTCTGGTCCAAAGGACGAGCTCTGCTCCCAGCATTGCTTTCTTGGTGGTATGAGCTCCCCCTGTCTCTCTGCTCACTTCTGTCTGTTATATCTCTAAAGAGGTTGGCTTAAGACAACCTAATCTTGTAGATTGAGTCCTGCCTCATTAAGATAACTGCGTATAATACTGCCTCATTAATGTCATAGAGGTAGGATTTACAACACCCAGGATAATCAGATGACAGAATGGTGGACCATCACACAATACTGGGAAACATGGTCTAGACAAGTTGACACATATTTTTGGGGGACAGAATTCAATCTGTGACAGAAGGACACTTCACCTCTGGTATTTTATCCAAACCTCTAGTTTCAGTCTAGTCTTGAGAACACATTGGACAAACCCAAATTGAGGGACATACTACAAGTTGCCTGACCAACACCCATCGAACTGTTAAGGTTGTGAAAAACAAAGGCAGAGAAATTGTAGAGCAGAATAAGGAGACATGACAACTTAATACAAGGTGGGATCCTAGGTTGGCTCCTGGAACAAAAAGGACATTGATGGAAAAACTGGTGAAATCTGAACACAGTAGAGTTAAGACGAATGTGCCAATGTGGGTTTTCTAGTTCTGAAAAATGTACCATGGTAACGTAAAATTATAATATTAGTGGAGACTGAAACTGGGTGAAAAGTATAAGAGAATTTGCACTATCTTTGCAACTTTTCTGTAAATTTAAAATTATTCCAAAGTAAAAATATATATATATAAAAAAGTCAGCAACCTCCAGAGACTCCCCACTGACTAGATCAGATCTGTATTTCTAACCAGTATTTGAAAACCTTCACGATCTGACCATGTCTCACCTTGATCTCAAATCTTGCCCTCCCCTTGAAGCTACCCTCCAGCCACCCGGTCTGTCATTCCCAGAACACACTCTACCCTTTAAGAATTGGGTGTCATTGAATTTGCTGTTTACTCTGATTGGAATGTCTTCCTCTGTCAAAGGAACGCTTTCCCTAACTTAGGCAGGCGAAATTAGTCACTTTATGCTCTCACCTTTCTTTATACCTCTCATCACACTTAACTTACTGATAACCTTTTTCTGTGAGATTAAAATACTTTGTTTTTTTGTTTAGTTCAGACACTATAAAAATCAGACAGTAAAGTTCCTAATGTCTCCCCAGAGACACTGCTATGGTTTGATATATAGCCTTCTAGAACTTTCTCTACATATTTAGGACACTAACATACTGTTAATATATTGTCATTTAGTATGTTTTGGCAATCAACATACAGAGCTATCTCATTCTTTCTGAAGGTTGCAAAATAAGCCATTGTATAAATGTTCCCTAATTTAACCAGTCCTCTAATTAGTCTTCCCCACTAAGCTGAGGTCCTTAAACAAGAGCAACCTGTAGAAATCTGTCTTACTGGTATTCCCAATGCTTAGAATAGTACCTGAATTAATTAGTCAATCCAACCTTTTTGAAAAGCCAGAAAGCTGGGAGGAGAGATAATGGAGACCTGAACCATAATGGATACAATGGCAATGAATAGGAGGCAAGGAGCTCTGGACATATTGTAATGAATTTCACAGGACTAAGTAATGATGCTAGGAGATAGACAATAAGAATGAAGGGTGAGGTCAGCTGATGGTTAGGAGGCAATAAATTGTTTCAACGCAAATTTAAGTAAGTTGATAGATTCTTTGGTAAAGATGTCCAGAATGCTTTTGGAAATGTAGGACAAGACGGATTTGAGAGACCACCTACCTAAGAGAAATGTTTAAAGTAGAGAGAGTTTAATAAACCTACCATCATTTATCTGCAATTTTAAAATCTAAAATGAATTAAAAATCAAAAGCTTTTTTCTAAATTTGTGGCAAAACTCATTTAGCAGCAAAAACCTAATATGAATTGGTGTGAGGTTATTTACAATCTTTATTTTTCCGCTTAGTGTAAATATTTATGTTTCACTGCAGAAGTATTAATGTTTTATTACAAAGTGCTGCCACTCTCTCTCGGGGTGGGAGTTGTTACATAATATATGGTAGATATGCCCTGTAACAGAAACCTCGGTGGCATAGTGCTTAAGAGCCATGTCTGCTAATCAAAAGGGGTCAGCAGTTCATATCCACCAGGTGCCCCTTGGAAACTATGGGGCAGTTCTACTCTGTCCTGTAGTGTCACTATGAGTCGGAATCCACTCGATGGCAATGGGTTTGGGTTTTTTTTGGTATGCCCTATAACTTTCCTAAAATCCCCAAATTCTAAATTCTGAATCACATCTGGCCCCAACAGCTTCAAGTAAGAGACTGTGTTCCTGAATCGAGGGATAGCATACAGAGTGAGAAAACTGTAGAACCAGTAACAGAACCTTGGTGGGCATTCGTATTTACGGGGAGGAGTAGGAGAAAGTGAATGCGATGAGGAAGACTAATCACTGGGTCAGAAGAATCACAAGTGCTTAGCACCTCCTAAGTGCTAAGTATTTGTTGACTGAATACCATGAAAGGCAAGGAAAGTTTCAGGAAGTAGTCAACAATGTAATGCTAAAGAAATGAAGAACATAAGCTTAAAGATAACGCACTGATCTTACTGACCTATAATTTATTGCACATTTATTTATAAAAAGGATTGGACTACAAAAATAAAAAGAAACCTATTGAAAAAAAGGAGCTGAAAACTATCAAATCACCAAGTTAAGCACTAAATTTAGTTTCAGACCTTCATAGGAAGCTAGAAAAAGGAAAGAACAAGCTATTGAATTTGTAATAGCCTTAAACCCATTAGGACAATCAAACTTTTTCCTGACATGAAATTCTAAAAGTATAACACAGAGAAACTAATGTGGGGGATGATGAACTGCAAAATGTTTGTGTTCAGTATCAGCAGTATGTTCTTCAAATGATCATTGTTATTTCCATTTGACAAAGACAAAATTAAAACAACTCTGAAAGGATTTCTTCGCAGGGTGAGTTAAATGCTCTGAGTAATAAACTAGTATGGTAACTAAATTATAGAAATTTGAGGTTATCTTTTTTTTAAATAGAGGTGGAATTCACATAGCATATAATTAACAATTTTAAAGTGTGCAATTTGGTGGCACTTAATGTATTCCCAATGTTGTACAAATACCACCTTTCTAAACTTTTCAAAACTTTTTCATGACCCTAGAAAAACACCCCATACACATTAAGTAATCACTCTCCATTCCCCTCTCCCTTCACCCCCTAGTAACTTCGAATCTGCTTTCTGTGTCTATGGATTTGCCTACACTATATATAAAAGGAATCATACACTCTGTGACATTTTGAGTCTGGTTTCTTTCACTTAATGTTTTCCAGGTTCATTCAGGTTGTAGCATGTATCAATATTTCATTCCTTTTTTGGCTGAATAATATTCCATTGTATGTATATACCACAATTTGTTTATCCATTCTTTCATTGATGGAGAGGTTGTTTATTTAAGGTATTCATTTAATATATATTAAGTCACTCAACAAACATATTGTGTTAAGTCCCTGGCTAATTTCTTGGAGGTACATATAAACATAGTCGCTGGACTCTGAAATCTCAATCTATGGCAGTTTAGCATAATCTAAATATTTCTCAGCTCTTACTAACTTTTTAATATTTAGCTGGTCTGAGAATTCAAAGAAATCCACTATGATGAAGAACAGTCAAATTCTATAGGCTTTATTCACTGAAACTCCAATTTGATTTTTCCTTATTTAAGTCACATGGAATTTGATTCTGACCTGTTGCTGAAAGAAAATAAATAATCCTAGTAACACAGGTTATCTTTTCTATGAGAAGATGATGCTAAATCTAGAGTGCTAATAAAGCATGTGTTTTAAGTTACTTTCTAATAGTGATGTGGGTTTGAGGTAAGCCATTTATGTTTTTTATGACCCCATTTGACCTACAGCGTGGGGTTTTGAGATGGCTAATCAAGACCAGAGGTGTAGTCTATGAACAGTTTATAGTGTAATACATCCATCCTGATTTCAAGGATTAAAATTGTAGTTAGCATGCTTATTGCTTCTTCTTTACATATCATAGAATGTCAGCAGGGTACCATGTTCTCTGTATTTCCTCATCTTTTTTTAAGGTCTGGACTGCAATCTAGTGGCTTTTGGATATGGAAAATGCTTTTATAACATGATTATTTGTGTAGGTGGGCAGATAAAGAACAACAATCTAAACAACAATCTCTGTAGCCCTTATATAATGCAGTAGTCAAGATCAAAAATCCAGAAAATTTCAAAATAGCTCTTAAAAAATAGTGAGTACCATTAGCTGGAAGAAAAAAACATGCATGTATATATACACAAGCAGTGTAATCATTTTGGGCAATGCCATAGATGATGATACTGTGACTTAATTTACCACTTCTTCAAAGCAACTTTTTTGCACAGGAGTTTGAAATATTAACCAGGAAAATAAGACAATTATTTTGGTTTATGAGAATCTCTCACCATGAAATGTTATGTTAAGGTAATCATGTTTATTTAATAATTGGTTTAAATGAACAGTTTCATGGAAAGATCTAGGTGTCTTGTCACCCTGAATCTTGAAAGATAACCAGCACAGAGAAATTCTTTTATTGAATAATTCTGAATTAGAAGTTAGACAATTTAATATTATTATACCTTAAATACTTATTTAGGAAATAAATATTATTTAGACCTTAATATTTATTTGTATTAACTCAAACCTGCTTAACACACAGTGATCATTTAAAGTCAAATAAATTATATAGCATACCCAATAGAAAATCAGAAACAGTCCCATGTTTTACATAAAAATTTTAGTACTTTTCTTTGGTTTTTGAGAATCTTTGAGTATTATGAAAACCTTGGGCCTGATGAGAGAATACACATTTCTTTTTAAGAAATGTGTCTATTCTTTAAAGAGCTCGGGGTCCTATTTAGTCAATTATTTCTTCCATATGGACTTAGAAAATGTTATGTCTTACTTGGTCATGTATTTGACCTTTTATGAGAGGCAGACAGTGGACCAAGGGTTGCCTCATTTTGGAATCTCCTCAGAAAAGACTAAATGTTTTCCAGATGAACATACTGCAGACCCAGGGAAGAAGTGGAATTAGAAATCACTACTTCCAAACTAGGGGAATTTGTAGACTTCGCTTTCTGTTGGAACCCAGTGACCTAGAGGAATTGACTCACTGGGCAATTTCCTTCACTCTCGGCCATCTGATCAAGTCATGAAAATAACTCAGGAAGAGGCATGATATTTATTTATTTCTACCTCCACTTATTTCCAAAAAAAAATTTAAGAATTTAAGACAGCTGCAAAGGCTTCTATCCTTTCCTTGTTTTCTCATCATAAATTCATATAAAGTGACTTTCCCAAATGTAAATTGGAGTTACCGGTGGAGGTGGAGCGGGACAGTCAGTTGATTACTGTCATTTGTCACAGAAACACTCATCTGCTAAAATTGGCACCAATATCCTGCTTTATCCCTTTTTAAGGAAAATAAAAATAACATTTCAAGACAAGTAAAATATGTACTATGTGGCTTTTCTTCCTTTATTTTTTATCTTATAGCCTAAACCTATTTAAGAATGCATTTTAAGCAGCATAGGGAAAACGTGTTATCAGTATACATGCACTTAGTAACTAATCCAAAAATAACTTGTTTAAACAAAAATAATGCCTCCCTGTTTAATTAGTACTTTTTAAAAAGAAAGATAGGCCAAAAGGGCCAGATATATTTGTAAATTTCATTTTAAATAATTGGTAAAAAGCACCAGTTGCAGATAAATTTGTAATCCCTTAATCAAAGGGCTGGAAAGGATTATAAGGCACCATGTGCTTCGAGGTGTGACAACCTAAACAATCTGGAATACATGAAATGTGGCTTCTATAATTTTTAAAAATGGGATCTAGAGAGAAGTCATCTGATAAATTATCTCACTGGAAATGAGGTTAGAAAACTGCATGGACACTGGGAAATAAAATAGTGCACAAAGACAGCCATTTCCAAAACCAGAACACTTTGAGGTATTTATCTAAAGTACATTTCAGAAATGAATGATCTGGATTGATGCATTTGAACTTTTAAAAAATTTATGAGTTAAAATCATTAAGTCAATGACATTTAGAAACAGCAATGCTGCCTTCTGTGTTTTAAATTCTAAATTCAGTTACATGTGTCTTGTGATCACAAGATATGGTTACAAATAGCAATAATTGTTGCAAAGCAAATTACATGGTGGCACAGGAAGACATCCCCCCTCCAACAAAGGGGGAGTGGATTACCTCACTCATATAGCCTGCAGGTTATATAATGAAAATTGCAGGCTTTAAAATGGAAAGGGAATGTATGCTAAAATAGAAAAATCGTTTCATGAAAATAAAAAGACAGTTCTTTGTTTAACTAGGGAAAAACATCTAAAGCATTGAAGAGAAACTTTAAGTACAAATGTTTAAGTTTTTATTGACTATGGAAAACTTCGTTACAAAAAAAAACACGAATTTATTCATTCCATTACTATTCGTAAGAATGCAGTCATGCAAATAAAAGTTTTATTCATATAGGGATTGAATATATTACAACTTGGTAATGGGTAGTTTCTGGTTAGCTGGATTCAGTAAAGACTAAGCATGTATAAATTCATGCCAAGTTTCCCTCCTTCCCCTAGGATATAATGCTGGAGTGAAATCTGTGCGTAGACAAAAGTATTACTATTAGTTTTAACTCAAAAAATACAATGAGAAGTGGCCAGAGAATAACAAATGTGAACTACTTCAGGATACATTTTTGTGTAAGTAACCTCTAGGTAGATTGCCACACACATGGGGGGGTTATTGCAACAGAGATTCCAAGAAATAGGCCAAGGAAACATTTTATCTATGTCAGTTTATTCTTTTAACTCAATATTTCTCAATCTTTTAAACCTTTATTTAGTAAGTATTAAAATCTTGTGGTTGAAACTTCCCAGCCCAGGATTCTGAGTCACCCTGCAATCCCACCAAGAACAACTGATCATAAGACAGTGCGTGCTATCAGCCTTGATTGGAATTTCTTGTTTGACTGCCTCTCCAATACACTGTAAACTCCATGACGGCAGTGGTGGGGTGGGGGAAACTCAAAGATGGTGGGTGGAGGTGAAAGGAAGAAGTCCTGGATTGAATTGTGTCCCCCAAAATTATGTGAATCAATTTGCCTAGGCCATGATTCCCAGTATTGTGATTGTCCACCATTTTGTCATCTGGTGTGATTTTCCTATGTGTTGTAAATCCTGTCTCTATGATGTTAATGAGATGAGATTAGTGGCAGTTATGTTAAAAAGGCAGGACTCAATCTACAAGATTAGATTGTGTTTTAAACCAGTCTCTTTTGAGATATAGAAGAGAGAAGCGAGCAGAGAGACAGGGGACTTCATACCGTGAAGAAAGCAATGCTGGGAGCAGAACACGTCTTTTGGACCCGGGGTCCCTGCACCTGAGAATCTCCTAGACCAGGGGAAGATTGATAACAAGGACCTTCCCCTAGAGCCACAGAGGGAGAAAGACTTACCTTGGGAGCTGGCACCCTGAATTTGGACTTCCAGCCTACTAGACTGTGAGAGAATAAACTGCTGTTTGTTGAAGCCATCCGCTTGTGGTATTTCTATTACAGCAGCACTAGATAACCAAGACAGAATTCTTTTCAGTTTGTTACCTTTTGTCTTAGTTATCTAGTGCTGCTATAACAGAAATACCACAAGTGGATGGCTTCAACAAACAAAAATTTATTTTCTCCCAGTTTAGGAGGCTAGAAGTCCAAATTCAGAGCCCCAGCTCTTTAAGAGAAGGCTTTCTCTGTTGGCTCTGGAGGAAGGTCCTTGTCTCTTCAGCTTCTACTTCCTGGTTCCTTGGAGATATCCATGTGTCTTGGCATCTATCTTACCCCATCTCTGCCTGCTCAGTTGCTTGTTTAATCTCTTATATCTCAAAAAAGATCCATTTAAGACACACTCTACACTAATCCTGCCCCATTAACATAACAAAGACAACACTCATTCCTAAATGGGATTATAACACTGGTGAACCAAACCAAACCAAACTCATTGCCACTGAGTCAATTTCGACTCATGGCAACCCTATAGGACAGAGTAGAACTGCCCCACAGGGTTTCCGAGGCTGTAAATCTTTATGGAAGCAGGCCGCCCCATCTTTCCCCCTTGGAGTGGCTGGTGGGTTCGAACTGCTGACCTTTCAGTTAGCAGCCTAGCACTTAACCACTGAACCTGCAGGGCTGCTTACCATAGGCATAGAGGTTAGGATTTACAACACATATTTTGGGGGGACAAAATTCAATCTGTAACACCTTTCACACTTTTTGACTTTTGAACCATGTGAAGAAATTATTCAAAAATTAAACAAGTTGGCAATAAGATGATAGAATAAAATATGGTAAGCAACATTATGACAAAATTTATCTCTGAACAAAGATCATCAGAGACTTTTGGCAGTACTGTTAATCCTCACTCCAACTAGAATCTACATCTTGTTAATCCAAATGATTGATATGGAGAATCTGGTCAAAATTTGGAAGATAAATGAGTATCTTAACAGAAACAGACACTTTAACCTGAAAAAAGACTCTAGGTATATTGTGTTATTTATTTCAAATTAGGTAAATTATGCAAAATATATAATAGCTCTCAAATTTCTTAACAATAATGACAATAGATACTATTTTTAAGTCTTCTTATAACCTATGTTTACCCTTTGTCCTGCTTAATGTATCATCATGTCCATTTCTCAGATGATAAAATCAAGGCTTGGAGGTATTATCTTGCTTGGCTAAGGTTTGCATAGCTACTAGGTTATAGTCAAATTAACGTCTAAGTTCAAAGATGTTATCTTCTCTACTGTGACATACCACATCCCCTGACAAAGTTTTAGTTTAGATAGTTGTTTCAATGTAGTCTATGCTAGAATCTTCCCAACTGAAGCAAGATAAAAGGTAAGGGAAGATTTTTGTTTTTCTCTTTGGGGTGGGGAATCTGATAAAAGGCTGATCAATGTGGAGGAAGACTGTTATCATTAAAAAAAAAAATAAATTAAAGCCCTAACAATGGAGACATTGATCAAAAGTAATTTTGAAAATTTAGGAGAAGAGGTGGATAAGGTAAGAATTACATGTAATTCAGGGCTTTCTAGCATTGGGTATTTTTTTCCCCAAAAAATTAACACCATTCTGAGCGGCGTCTGGGGTCTTAAAAGCTAGCTAGTGACCATCTAAGATATATAAATTAGTCCCAACCCACTTGGAGCAAAGGAGAATGAAGAACACCAAAGACACAAGGAAAAAATTAGCCCAAGAGACAGAAAGGGCCACATAAACCAGAGACTCCACCGTCCTGAGACTGGAAGAACTAGATGCTGCCTGGCTACCACCAATGACCACCCTGACAGGGAACACAACAGAGAGTCCCTGATGGAGCAGGAGAAAAGTGGGGTGCAGAACTCAAATTCTAGTAAAAAGACCAGACTTAATGGTCTGAGAGAGACTGGAGGAACCCCGGAAGACATGGCCCCTGGACTCTGTTATCCCAGAACTGAAACCATTCCTGAAGCAAACTCTTCAGACAAAGAGTACACTGGACTATAAGATATAAAATGATACTTGTAGGGAAGACAGTTCTTCTTAGCTCAAGTAGATACGTGAGACTAAACGGGCAACTTCTGTCCAGAGGTGAGATGAGAAGGCAGAAAGGGACAGGCGCTGGTTGAATGGACATGGGAAATCTGGAATGGAAAGGAAGAGTGTGCTGTCACATTATAGGGAGAGCAACTGGGGTCACATAACAATGTGTGTATAAATCTTTGTATGAGAAACTAACTTGAACTGTAAACTTTCACTTAAAGCACAATAAAAGAAAATTAACACCATTAAAAATGATCATGGAAATGAATAAGCAGTGCACTGTAGATACAAATAGTGGATAGACATATAACAATCTGTGCTAACCTCATTCAAAATTGAATTATGTAAATTAAAATGTCTTCACAATTTTCACTTACTAGACAGCCATAATTAGAAATTTTATAATTTCATAGTGTTGAAGATGTTGGGAAATCAGGCACTCTCCTATACTATACAGTTTATCTGGAAGTAGTTGATTTCAACCTTTGGAAATATCTATCAAAATGCAAAATACACATGCTTTTTGGCTCAACAATTCCACCTTTATAATTTTATCTGACAGATACAAGTACCCACAGATTTACCTGCAAGGATGCTCACTGCAGCATTCTTTGTAAAAACAACAAACTGGAAATACCTTAAATTTCCATAAATAGAAGATATAGTATAGCCTGTAATCACCTACCATGCAGACAGTTAAAAAAAAAAAAAAAAAGTAGGTGTATATGGGCTAATAAAGAAAACTCTACAAGATATATTCTTAGGAAAAAAAAAAAAAAGCATTTGAAGGAGAGTATATAGAGTATGATCTTATCCAAGCAAAGGGACAAAGACTGACACAAGGAGAAACAGATGTGGTTTATGTACATAAAGTACTGTAAGTGTATATAAATTTTAAAAACATTTTCCCTGGGAAATGAGAATTATAATTTTGGGAGGTAGGGGAGCATAGAGCACAGGGGATAATGGAGTAGAGGGCTAAGGAGACATTTATTCCCACTTCATACTTTTTATAACTTTTGTTTTTTGTTTTTTTACCATGAGCCTACATTATTTTTTAATATTTTATTGTGTTTTTGGTGAAACTGTACACAGCAAATTAGGCTCCCCTTTAACAATTTCTATACACATTGTTCAGTCATACTGGTTATACTTTTCACAATGTGTCAACGTTCTCATTATTGCCGTTCTGGATATTCCGTTTCCATTAATCTAGTTTCCCTGCCCCCCATTACCTTCTCATCTTTGCTTTAGAGTAAATACTGATCGTTGGATCTCAAATAGATGATTTTTTTAAAGGAGCACAGTATTCACGGATGATATTGTTTATTTTATGAGCCAATCAGTTATTTAGCTGAAATGTGACTTACAGGAATAATTTTAGTTCAAAGTCTAAATGGTATGTCAGAGTGATAGTCTAGGGGGTTGCTCTAGTCTCAACTCGTCCAGTAAGTCTGGACTTTTTAAGAATTTGAGTTTTGCTCTCCATTTTTCTCCCATTCTGTCAGGGTCCATCTATTGTGTCCCTGATCAGAACAGTCTGTAGTGGTAGCTGGGCACCATCTAGTTCTTCTGGCCTCAGGGTAGATGAAGCCGTGGTTTGTGTTGGCTCTTAGTTTTGTAGACTAGTTTCATCTTTGAGTGTTTGATTTCCTTCTTTCTCTTTTGCTCCAGATGGTAGAGACCAATAGTTATGGACCTACATTATTTTTATAACTAAAAAAAAAAAAAAAGCTAACTTTAAAAAGATCTTTGAAAGCACATGTAACATACATTGTTCTAAAAGGAAGACATCAAGTAGTCTGGTTTATCTGTCAAAGGAATAGGAAAGCACTAGACTTCAATCAAGTGTTTTCAGCTGAATTCAGCTTTACCACCCAGTTAGAGTATCTCCATGGGTGATCCTCTAGCTTCCTTCTTGCTCTGACCATCTATGATCCTAGGTATCTTTTTAGTTATTTTCTAAATTGTTGGTCAAGCTAAAAATAACAAATAGGCAAACTTTTGACCAGTTGGTAGTTGCTGCCTGGAACAATGTACTAAAAAAGGATTCTGAAGAGTTCCGAGGGAAAGTGGGAGATTGATAAGCAGCTGGTGTCAGGGGTATAGAAGGGAGTGGTGGTTCATTTACCACTAGATCAAGCATACCTAGGCTATCTTGTTTATCTTCATGGTAACCAAAAAGAGTTGTTATATTTGTCTCTGGATAACTTTAAATACAAAGGAAGTTTGCTGTTGGTCCATATGTAGAAATATTGCTCCTGCTGTTTTTTTCTCATCATCTCAGTGTTTCCTCTTCCCATGACCATTTTCTGCTCATTTTCCAAAGTACAAGTAAGTCTCAGTTATCTATGTTAATCAACGTTGGGTAAAAATGTCCTCTACTTAGCAGCCCTCAAAGCAGCCTTGCTATGGATTGAATTGTGTACTCCAAAAAGATATGCTCAAGTCCTAAATGCTGGTACATGTGAACGTCTTATTTGGAAATAGAGTCCGTAGATGTAATTGCGTCTGGAAATCGGTCATGTGAAGAAGGAGGCAGAGATTGGGGTAATGCTGTCACAAGCCAAGGAATGCCTGGGGCTACCAGAAGCTGGAAGAGCCAGGAAGGATCTTCCCCTAGAGCCTTCAGAAATAATACAGCCCTGGCCAAGAAACATTTGATGTACAAACTATCAAATGGGAACCTAATTTGTTCTATAAACTTTCACCTAATGCACAATAAAAAAAGAAAATAACTTGGCTACTTTGTCTATTTCATGCAAGTTGCACCATTTCATTCATTTACAGTTTCATACATGTCAGTGATTAATAAAATGAATGGGAAATTTGAGAGTCTTGGTGGTGGTTCTTGAAAAAAGAACAACTCTACTTTCATGCCTCCCATGCGTACTTCCTCAGTCTAAGGTTTTGTGTAGGTGGCTGATAATAAGCAAAAAAGAAAAAGAAAGTTTTTAACTTTACCAGGTGTGACAGTGACTCAGAAGGGATTATTTTACTTTTTTTAAATTTTACTTTATTTTTAATGCTATAACTTAATTCTTTTATTTAAATGCTAATCAATAGTCTTAGCACAACCCTCTAGTGGCAGAATCGATTTCCGTAATGATGCTGATGGCTGCAATATGATCAACTGAAGCCTCCACCACTAGGTACAAAAGTAGAAATAATAGGCAGCTCATTAATCATTTATCCCAGAGATTAATGTGTTCAGTTGCTGATAGGGGGCTGTAGGTGAATGCTGCCAAAATGAGAAATGTCAGTTGTCAGGCCTCATGCATAGTAACTGTGGAGCTATTTTTAAGCTTCTTTGAAGATTAAAGTTACGCCCTTTTTCCTTACAGTTCTGTCACATATGCTTGGCAATTTTGTTCTACGAGAATTCATTTTCATTCTGCTCAGATGTCTCTGCTTGAGAAAATATATCTAGATCAAAGTCTAGCATAAAATACTTGAAAAGTTATTTAGAAATCTGCGGAACTCCACATATTGGGGGGTGAACCCTAAAAGAATAAAGAAACAGTAGAAGAGGCAACCCAGGAAAGGTATAACTTTTTGGTTACATTTTCCCATAGGATATGCTTTATTAACATAGTGATACCAATTATTAATTTCTCAGGTCCCCAGAGGGAACAGATATATTCTACATTTCATATAATATTTTCTTGAGAGACGTAAAAATTCAATAAAATACTTTAAAAAAAAAAAAAAAGGAATGAGTAGTTGTGCCAAATGACCTTGAGAATCTGCCACAGAATACTTATTTCTAATTTGTGTCCAATCCTTCAGTGGAAAATAATGTGGCCTGCCTGGAATATTCTTTTGGAAGCTAGCAGTGTCTTAACATTCACTGAAAGAGTTACACTCACTTTTACAAAATGAATTTAATGTATTTTAGGAACCTATCTTCAAAAAATCATAATTTGTCCCAAGAGTCACAACTGACCCTATACTCCATTTTTGAGGAATGGAAAGAAAAGATCAGAAGGTTTAAGATGATAAAATGCATTACTTTTGCAAGAGATACTACTCCCACACTTATTAAGTTGCTGAATATTTTGTTCCATAAATTATACATCTTCATCCATTTGGGGAATATCTATGTACAATAAAGACACACTGATAGTTGTATGAATATTAAGTATAGCTGCTTAATTTCATAACACAAATTTCCAAATTATTGGGTAAAAGAAATTTTCTTTTACATAACCCATGTGTGTGAAGAAAAGCATCCAAATTTTAAAATTCCAAACATTTGAAAATTACAGCACAGGAACTTGTATCATCCAGCGTCAGTTATCTTATTATCGCTGGATGATAGTTTTGTCATGTGTTTGAAGGCAGTAACTTCTTACTTAACTGTCATCAGCAAAATGTATGGCTGCAATGGGATACAGATCTGGATAAGCATAATTTTGCCCTTTGCTATTTCAAACTCCAGACTTTTTTGCATACAGACACACACATATATAACATTCTTTAAATAAAAAAATGTAAGATCAATAATTTGCATGAAAATAATTTTTTTATGAAATGAAAACGCCTGCTTCGAGACATTAATCCCTTCAAATGCTCTTCCAGACTACCCTTTGTGATTTTATATTTTAAGAGCCCAGCTAATTAGATTCCTGTATCTGAATTTACAGTTAAGAAATTATGTTACAGCAACATGCTTTTCATAAATTTAATGATGAAAGTACGTATGCACTGAGTTACTATTACTGTTGCTACTTCTGACATTACACAAATATCTTTCAATCCTAAAGTTACCTTCTTTCCAAAGCATTTTAAAACATTGTGCTGTTAATAGTAGATCAGTAAGAAAATAATGTTTTTGAAAAATGTTATAGACAACCTCCATTTCCTCAAATTACTTCTAATTAGAAAATAATTTTTTAAATTTCAAAATCAGAAGATTAAATAAAATAAACTGACATTTCATTGGCTTGCAGAAAAAAAAGATTAGGTATTAAAATGATAGTCCTTCTAGCAATCAAAAATATTAGTCTGAGTGGATTTGCATATGCTAGTAACTATGTGTATGTATACCCTTTCCATTAAACACAGAGCTCAAGCTATCATTTAACACCAATACCTTTAACACATACTTTCGTCTCACATACTTTGGACATGTTATCAGGAGGGACCAACCCTTGGAGAAGAACATCACGCTTGGTAGAGTAGAGGGTTAGCGAAAAAGAGGAAGTCCCTCAACTAGGTGGATTGACACAGTGGCTGCAACAATGGGTTCAAGCACTGCAACGATTGTGAGGATGGCGCAGGACTGGGCAGTGTTTCCTTCTGTTGTACATAGTGTCGGTATGAGTCGGAACCAACTTGACAGCACTTAACAACAACAACACTTTTAACACAGTGTCTGGCACACCTAGACATGCAAGTGCTTGGTGGTTTGTTGGAAGCATGGACATCCAGGTATATTCAGAATCCATAGCTTAAACATAAATAACTTGTAATTATTGGCAATGAGTTAAGTAAAATGTACTCTAGATTGGGCTTGGACAATAATCAAATTAATTCTATACATAAAGGACAGGTTTCCTCCACAGGCCTAGAGCCAAAACAGAGGAGTCAGAAAATCTCATGAGGAAGATCCAGCAGAGAGAAGATTGAAATAGATTCATTAATTATGTACCACTAACCTCAGGGAGATCAGAATTATTTTATTCATCCATTTCCCAGTGTGCTACTACATGGAGAATAAAATTCACTACCTAGATATCTCCAAATATGATAAGCTCCTTATGAGAGAGGATCACATCTTTTTGTTATTCCTAAATAATGTGAAATACAGAAAATCACAAAATGCTTTCCAAACAATTAGATCTCAATGCTATATATTTTTTTTTAACATTGTATTGTGTTTTAGGTGAAAGTTTACAGAGCAAATTAGTTTCCCATTCACCAATTTATACACAATCTGTTCTGTGACATTTGTGGCTAACCCTGCAATGTGTCAGCACTCTCTCCATTTCCACGCTGCCATCCCGGTTTCTTGTCCCTCCAGTTTCCCTGACCCTCCTTGCTTTCTCATCTTTGCTTTAAGGCAAGTGTTGCCCGTTTGGTCTCGTATAGTTGATTGTTCTAAGAAGCACATTCCTCACAAGTGTTATTGTATATTTTATAGGCCAAATCTATTACTTGGTTGAAAGGTGACCTCTGGGAGTGCCTTCAGTTCCAGGTTAAAGGGGTGTCTTAGGGTAATAGTCTTGGGGGTTCCTCCAGTCACTATCAGTCCAGTAAGTCTGGTCTTTTTTATGAATTTGAGTTTTGTTCTACATTTTTCTCCCATTCTATCCAGGACCTTCTATTGTGTCCCTGGTCCTAACTGTTACTAGCAGTAGCCAGGCACCATCTAGTTGTTCTGATTTCAGGCTAGAGGAGGCTGTGATTTGTGTGGGCCGTTAGTCCTATGGACCAATTACTTCCTTGGGTCTTTGATTTCATTCACTCTCCTTTGCTCCAAACAGGAAGAGACTAATAGCTTTATCTTAGATGGCCACTCACAACCTTTTAAGACTCCAGACACTACTCACCAAACTAGGATGTAGAACATTATCTTTATGAACTCTGCCAGTTAACCTAGATGTCCCCCAAGACTATGGTCTTTAGCCTTGAAGCCCAGTCACTCAGTCCCACAAGATGTTTGGATAAGTCTAACAAGTTTCCATAACTGTGCCCCCTATGTGCTCTTTTATATATGTGAGTATATATGCAGCACAAATATGTATATAAAAATGCCCACAACTATACCTATATATCATACTTCCATACACCCTCCCACACCTATATAGCATATATATCTTCCTATCACTCACAAATTTTTGGTTGCTGTCACTGTTGTTGCCGAATTGTATCTGTCATAGCATTTACCTTAATTGTCCTTTATTCTTGCGTACCTCTCAGTGTCATCATCTTCCTTGGTCACGTTGTGCTGACTTGCCCCATATTGTGCATTGCCTCTCCCTTCACCAGAATTAACACGTCTACCATCAAGTAAGTGATTCTCCCTTCTTCCCCCTCCCATCCCTGACAACCATCAGAGAATGCTGCTTTCTGTGGACTTTTTGTAAATCTATTCTTGTCTTTTATACAATATTTGTCCTTCTGTGATCGTCTTATTTCATTCAGCATAATGTCCTCCAGATTGGTCCACATTATAAGATGGTTCTTGGACTCATTATTCTTTACTGTTGTGTATTATTCCATTGTATGTATGTACCACAATTTGTTTATCCATTTATCCATTAATGGATACTTAGGTTGTTTCCATCTTTTTGCTGTTGTGAATAATGCTGCAATGAACATGGGTGTGCATATGTCTATTTGTGTCACCGCTCTTATTTCTCTAGGATATATACCTAGGAATGGGATTGCTGGATCATATGACATTTCTATCTTTTTGAGGAAGTGCCATACTGTTTTCCACAGTGATTGTACCATTTTATAATCCCATCAGCAGTGTGTGAGTTCCAATCTCCCCACAACCTCGCCAGCATTTGTTGCTTTCTGTTTTTTTTCATCAGTGCAAGAGTGTGATGGTATCTCACTCTTTTGATTTGCATCTCTCTGATGGTTAACAGCTGCTAACCAAAAGGTCAGCAGTTCAAATCCACCAGGCACTCCTTGAAAACCCTATGGGGCAGTTCTACTCTGTCCTTTAGGGTTGCTATGACTTGGAATCGACTTGACGGCCAACAGGTTTGGTTTGGTTTGGTTTAATGGCTAATGCTTGTGAGCATCTCTTCATGTGTTTGTTAGCCATCTGAATGTCTTCTTTGGTGAAGTGTCTGTTCATGTCCTTTGCTTATTTTTTTTAATGGATTTTTTGTCTTTTTGTTGTTGAGGTGTTCAAGTTTTCTATATATTTTACAGATTAGACCCTTGTCAGGTATGTTGTTGCCAGATTTTTTTCCCAATCTGTATATTCTCTTTTCACTTTTTTGGTGAAGTCTCTTGATGAGCATAAGCATTTCATTTTTAGGAGGTCTCAGTTATCTAGTTTATCTTCTGTTGTGTGTGCATTTTTAGTTGGGTTTGATAATGTGTTCATGCCACAGATTAGGACCCCTAACTTTATCCCTATGTTATGTACCAGGAACTTTATAGTTTTAGGTTAAACGTTTAGGTCTTTGGTCCATTTTGAGTTAGTTTTTGTGTATGGTGTGAGGAATGGGTCCTGTTTCATTTTTCTGCAAATGGATATCCAGTTTTGCCACCACCATTTGTTAAAGAGATTATCTCTTCCCCATTGAATGGACTTTGACCCTTTGTCAAAGATCAGCTGTCCATCTATGAATGGCTTTACTTCTGGGTTCTTAATTCTGTCCCGTTGGTTTATGTGTCTGTCATTGTACCAGTACCAAGCTGCTTTGGCTCCCATGGCTGTATGGTAAGTTCTGAGACCTGAAAGCATGAGGCCTCCTACTTTGTTCCTCTTCTTCAATAATGCTTTAGCTGTTTGGAGTTTTTTTCCTCTCCATATAAAGTTGGAGATCAGTTTTTCCATTTCACTAAAGAATGATGTTGGGATTGGGATCAGGATTGCGTTATACCTATAGACCACTTTGGGCAGTAGAGACATTTTCTCAGTGTTAAGTCTTCCAATTCATAAGCATGGTATGTTTTTCCATTTATGTAGTTATCTTTTGGTTTCTTGCAGTAGTGTTTTGTAGTTTTCCTTGTATAAGGCTTTTACGTCCCTGGTTAGATTTATTCCTAGTTATTTTATCCTTTTGGGGGCTATTGTAAATAGTATTGTTTTCTTGATTTCTTGTTTGCAGTTTTCTCTGTTAGTGTAGAGGAATTCAACTGATTTTTGTATGTTGATCTTCTACCCTGCCACTTTGCTGAATGCTTCTATTAGTTCCAGTAACTTTCTTGTGGAATCTCTGGCATTTTGTATGTATAGGATCATGTCACCTGTGAATAGGGATAGTTTTACTTCTTCCTTACCAAATTGGATGTGCTTTATTTCTCTTTCTTGCCTTATTGCTCTGACTAGGACTTCCAGTATAATATTGAATAAGAGGGGTGATAATGGGCTCCATGTTTCATTGCATTCTCAAGGGGAATGCTTTTGATCTCTATCCATTGAGAATAATGTTGGCTGTTGGTTTTGTATATATGCCCTTAATTATGTTGAGGCTTTTTCCTTCTATTCCTATTTTGCTGAGAGTTTTTTTTTTTTTTTTACATGAGGAGAGAGTGTTGGATTTTGTCAAATGCTTTTTCTCATTGCTTGAGATGATCGTGTGATTCTTTTCCTTTTTTTTGTTTTGTGTGTTGAATTGCACTGATTGATTTTCTAATGTTGAACCACCCTTGCATCCCTGGTATGAATGCCCCCGATCATGATATACTATTTTTTTGCTATGCTGTTGAATTCTATTGGCTAGAATTTTGTTGAGAATTTTTGCTTCTATGTTCATGATGGATATTGTTCTCTATTTTTCTTTTTTTGTGGTATCTTTGCCTGGCTTTGATATCAGGGTTATGCTGGCTTCATAGAATGGTTTTGGGAGTATTCCTTTCTTTTCTATGTTCTGGAATAGTTTGGATAGAATTGGTGTCAACTCTTCTCTGAATGTTCGGTAGAACTCTCCAGTGAAGCCATCTGGGCTGGGTTTTTTTTTGGAAGTTTTTATATTACATCTTTAATTTCTTTTTTTGTTATGGGTCTGTCTAGTTTTTCTTCCTCTGTGTTAGTTTAGGTAGGTAGTGTGTTTCTAAAATTTTTTCCATTTTTTCTAGGTATTCAAATTCGTTAGAGTATAATTTTTCATAACATTCTGTAATGATCCTTTTTATCTCAGTTAGTTCTGTTGTAACATCACCCATCTCATTTCTTATTTTGGTTGTTTGCATCTTCTCTTTTTTTTTCTTTGTCAATTTAGCCAGTGGTTTGTCAATTTTATTGATTCTGTTAAAGAACCAACTTCTAGTCTTGTTGATTCTTTCTATTATTTTTCTGTTTTCTATTTCATTTATTTCTGCTCTGATCTTTATTATTTCCTTTACTCTGCTGACTGTGGACTTCTTTTGCTCCTCCTTTTCTACTTGCTCAAGTTATAGGGTGTAGTGCTGCTACAACAGAAATACCACAAGTGGATGGCTTTAACAAAGAGAAATTTATTCTCTCACAGTCTAGGAGGCTATAAGTCCCAATTCGGTGTGCCAACTCCAGTGGAAGTCTTTCTCTCTCTGTTGACTCTGGGGGAAGGTCCTTGTCATTAATCTTATCCAGTCAAGGAGCTTATTAGCTCTGGGATCCTGGGTCCAAAGGACAAGCTATTGTCCTGGCTCTTGTTCCTTGGTGATATGAGGTCTCCTGTCTCTCTGCTTGCTTCTCTCTTTTATATCTCAAAAGAGATTGACTTAAGACACAATCTAATCTTTTAGATTGAGTCCTGCCTCATTAGCATAACTGCCTGTAATCCTGCCTCATTGACATCATAGAGGTAGGATTTACAACACGTAGGAAAATAACATCAAATGACAAAAGGGTGGACAATCACACAATAGTTTGAATCATGGCCCAGCCAAGTTGACACACATTTTTGGGAGACACATTTCAATCCATAACATAGGGTTAAGCTATTGATTTTGGCCCTTTCTTTTTTCTTGATATGTGCATTTATTGCTATAAATACTCCTCTGAACGCTGCTTTTGCTGTGTCCCAAAGGTTTTGGTATGTTGTGTTTTCAATGTCATTTGATTCTAAGAATTTTTTTAAATTTTATTTTTAATTTCTTCTATTACCGAATAGGTTTTCAGTAAAGTGTTATTCAGTTTTTAAAAAATTTTTTATTAATTTTTTTTCCTTGTTCTTTCTGTTGATTTCTAGCTTTATAGATGATGATCATAGAAGACGCTTTGTATTATTTTGATGTTTTTGAATTTATTGAGGCTTGTTCTGTAGCCTAAAATATGGTCTATTCTGGAGAATGATCCATGTGCATTGGAGAAGAATGTGTACTATGCTGCTGCTAGGTGGTGTGTTCTATATATGTTTATGAGGTCAAGTTTGTTGATTATGGTATTTAGATCTTCTGTATCTTTGCTGAGTTTCTTTCTAGTTGTTCTGCCCGTCTTCAAAAGTGGTGTATGAAAGTCTACTACTATTGTAGAACTGTCTATTTTTCTTTTCAATTCTGTTAGAGTTTATGTATTTTGGAGCTCTGCCATTGGGTGTGTAAATATTTATTATGGTTATGTCCTCTTGGTTGATTGACCATTTAATCATTACATAATGTCCTTCTTTGTCTCTTATAACAGATTTTGACTTAAAGTATATTTTATCAGAGAGTATTATTGCCACTTCTGCTTTCTTTTTGTTACTGTTTACTTGATATGTTTTTTCTATCCTTTGATTTTTAACCTATTTATATCTTTGTGTCTAAGGTGCATCTCTTATAGGCAACATATTGATGGGTCACTTTTTTTTTTTTATCCAATATGCCACTCTCTGTCTCTTGACTGGTGCATTTAAACCATTTACAATCAGTGTGATCACTGATAGGTATGAATTTGCTCCTTCCATTTCGTTATGCTTTTGTGTGTGTTAATGGTTTCTTTGTTCTGCTTAATCTTCTGTGCTGAGTTATTTTTGTTTATGGATTTTCTTCATATACTTTGTTGTTGCTGATTTTGTATTTACTGAGTCTTTTTGATTTTCTTTACTTTGGTGAGTAGATTTATTAAGTTTATTTGTGGTTACTTTGAAATTTACCTTTATTTTCCTAAGTTTAAAATGGTTTTACATTTTGATGTCGCTTTGACTTCCTCTCCATATGGAAGTTTTATAACTACACCATTTATTCTCCTTTTTGTTTTGAAGTTGTTGTCATTTACAGATTGACATCTCTGGTTTCCTGTTTTGCAGATTTATTTTACTTTTGAGAATTCTTTATCTGGGTTGGCACCTAGGTGGTGCTGTCATGTGTCTTAATCTCAGGTTGTTTTCTGATACTGGTTGTCTATCCAGAGGGCTGTCTTAATATTTCTTGTAAGATTGGTCTGTTTTTTACAATTCTTTTTATCTTGGAATGTTCTACTTTTGCCACCATATTTGAAAGACAGTTTTGCTGGATATATGATTCTTGGTTGGCAATTCTTTTCTTTCAGGGTTTTATATATGTTATCCAACTGTCTTCTTGCCTGCATGGTTTCTGCTGAGAAATCAGCACACACTTAGTGTTACGGGTGCCCCTTTATAGGTGATATTTCATTTTTCATGAGCTGCTCTCAGAATTCTTTGTTTTTGGTTTTGGAAAGTTTGATTATGATATGTCTTGTTGACTTTCTTTTGGAGTTTATCCTGTATGGGGTTCATTGAGCTTCTTGGATGGAAACCTTTCATCTTTCATGATGTTAGTGAAGTTTTTTGTCAATAAATCGTCAAAAATTCTTTCTGTGCTTGTTTTCCTCCCCTCCTTTTCTGGGATTCCAATTATGCGTAAATTCTTCCTCTTGATATTGTCCAACATAACTCTTAGGTTTTCTTCATTTTTCTTTTTTTCTGATTGTTCCTGAAACAGATTAGTATCAAGGGATTTGACCTCTTTTTCACTAGTTATTTCTTCTATTAATTCAATTCTACTTGTATATCCTTTATCTATTTCTGATATTTTAGTGTTAATCTTCTGGATTTCTAGTTGTTGTTTTTGTGAGCTTTCTAATTGTCTATTTATTTTGTCATTTTGTTCTTGTATTGTTTTCCTGAATTCTTGTAGGGTTTTGTCTGTGTTTTTCTTGATTTCTTTGAGGATCCCATATGTAGGTATATTGAATTTCGTATCAGGTAATTGTTACAGAAATTACCATTTCTTCCTCAGGAAGGTCTTCTGCCCCTTTATTAGCTCACTTTTTTGAGCTATCTTATCCTGTTTTTTCATATGATTTTATTGTCTGCTGTCTCTGAGGCATTATGGTGTTATTTTATGTATTTACTGATTGCATTTTTTTCCTAATTTTTGTTTTGTTTTGATATATGAGGGCAGCATGCTCTGCTGATGGCTCGTCTGGCAGCATGGGAGCGCTCATCCCCTATTTCCAGGTGGGCGGGGCAGCAGTGGGCAGGGTGAATGCATGTTGTTGTTCATCAGGTGTGCTGGGTAGTTGAGGGTGGGCTGTGCGGGTGCAGTCTGCTGCTTGTCGTCAGTCCAGCAGTGCAAGAGTGCGTGTTGGCACTTCCTGGGTGGGCAGGGCAGCAGGTGGGTGTGTGTGGCATGTGACCAAGGATGTGGGAGCACTCTCTGCCACTTGCTATGTACGAAGTAGCGGGTAGGGGTGAGGTGGGCAACCAGGTAGTGGGAGTGCTCTCTGATGCTTGCTGGGTGGGTGGGGGCAGGAGTGTAGCGTGCAACCAGGAGCACTGGGTGCTTACTGCTGCTCTCTGGGTCAGCAGGGTGATGAGAGGGGGATGTGGGGGTGACTGGTGGCATGGGAGCACTTAGTGCCACTTGATGAGTTGGCAGGGTGGGGGTGGTGGAAGGGGCAGGATAGGGGATAGGGGGTGTCATGGATTGAATTGTGTCCCCCCAAAATGTGTGTAGCAACTTGGCTAGGTCATGATTCCCAGTATTGTATGATTGTGTTATCTGATGTGATTTCCTTATGTGTTGTAAACTCTACCACTATGATGAGATTATACGTGATCTCCTCATGTGTTGTAAATTCTATCAGTGATGAGTTTATACTGATGAAGTTGACAAGATTAGTGTCTTAATGCAATCTCTTTTGAGATATAAAAGAGAGAAGCAAGCAGAGATACATGGGAACCTCATACCACCAAGAAAGCAGTGCTGGGAGCAGAGTGCATCCTTTGGACCTGAGGTTCCTGCGCAGAGAAGCTCCCAGACCAAAGGAAGACTGATGACATGGACTTTCCTCCATAGCCGACAGAGAGAAAGCCTTCTCCTGGAGCTGATGCCCTGATTTTGGACTTGCAGCCTACTGGACTGTTAGAGAATAAACTTATCTTTGCTAAATCCATCCACTTGTGGTATTCCTGTTAGAGCAGCACCAGATGACTGAGACAGGGGGCATCATACCACAGTCCTCAGATGGGCAGGACAGCAGGGGTAAGTGTATTTGTGCCACTAAAATCACCAAGAGGAAGGGGGAAGGGGGAGCATGCTCTTCTGGTCATCAGGTGTGTGTGCCTGGGCACTTCCTGTTGGCTGCAGACAGCAATCAGGACCTAGCCCTGACCAAGTGTGAGTAGAGGGGGGCTGCTTGTAGTGTGGTCAGGTGGGGGACCTCCTGCTGACACTATGAATCTATTACTCTGTGTACGCCACCCACCCTAATGGTCAGTGACCACCGCTGGAGTAGTCCTATTTCTGGATCCTGGCTCCCTCTCAGCTCTGTGGACACCAGGATCCCTGGAGCGCTTACCCTCCTTCCTGTACTTTTCCTCTTTAGACGTGGTTTATGTTCAGTTCACCTTGCTTCACTCTGGGTATGTCTACACACTTTCTCTGTCTTCTATTGGGGATTTCATGAAGTTGCCTTCCTGTGCTCCTCACCTGGTATCACTGCTGGCTTTGTTTCAAGATGGCCACACTCTGCTGGTCTGGCTGATAGGGAACCTTCCCTCTGTATCTCTCTTTGTTCACTGTTTTTGTTCAGATTCTTTGTCCAATCGATGTTCGATCTAATTCTCTATCCTTCCATTTGATGCTCAGGGCTCAAGGATTGTCATCTCTGTTTTACTTGGTTTCTCAGGTCTTTGCTATAGAAGGATAGCATGCGTGTCTAAGTTGCCATCTTGGGCTGTCTCTCCTCAATGCTTCTTGTAGCAAATTTCTTCACCTCATTGAATAATTCCCAGTATTTCACTGTTCATTATAACAAGATACTAGGTCATGGATAACTTTTATAAAAGCTAGAAACATGTATGTGTATGTGTAATATGCATATAAATTTATTATGCAAAGAATACATCATAGAGAAACCGGAAGATACAGACTATAAAAATCACTCAAAATCCCACCCCTTAAAGATGACCATTGTTAAAAGTTTTTGTAAATATTCAACAGCTTTCTATGCAAACATGTTTATTATATGTTATACATACTATTCTATAGCTTGTCTTTCCCTCTACTTAACCAATATATTACAAATCTTCCTTGCCAACAAATATATCTACACTGCTTGAAGTTTCTTGGTATTCCACTGTATGTATAAACCATAATTTATTTACTCACTTTTCCATTATTAGACATTTAGGTTTTCAAGTTGTAATTATAAATACTGTGATGAATCACCTCATAGAAACATACATCTTCATGCACTTATCCAATCATTTCCCCAGAAAACATTTTCAAGGTCACTGCTCAGCTGTCCAGATTCACCATAACTTTTTTATCCCTGGGTTCACTCCTGTATCATATACTCCTAGGCAGTCATTTGGAGGAATTTGGTATACAACAAACAGCAATATTCTAAGTACAGGGTAAACAGAAGCAGTCAAGTCCTATCTCAAAATGCTGTAATGTTTCTAGATTTATACAAACAAGTTCTTGGGAAATTTTCATTCCTGAGAAAAATGTGGATTCTTTGTTCAAATTATACCATATTCATTTAAAAACTACCGACACAAGAGTAACCAATGAAGACTAAGCTAGCAATGACTGATAATCATTACAGCTTACAAAGCTATGTGACTGGGATATGGCACTTCTGGGTGGTGCGAACAGTTAAGTACTCAACTACTAACTGAAAGGTTGGTGGTTTGGACTGACTTAGAAGCAGCTCAAAAGAAAGGCCTGGTGAACTGCTTCCGAAAGTTCATAGCCTTGAAGACTCTATGGAGTGCAATTCTACTCTGCAACACATGCGGTCACCATGAGTCAAAATCTACGGCAATTCAAAACAAACAAAAAAAACTGCCTCACAATTACCCATGGGTACTACTATACCCTGCTTTTAAGAGGAGGCAACTGAAGCTCAAAAAAGTCAAGTCAGTTGCCCAAAACACTGGGGCTAAGATTATAATTTGTTTCAAAGCCCATACTTTTAATGTTAGTGCAGTCAAATGAGTCACTGAAAGTAAATACAGACATCCAATGACCATGCAGAGCTGTAGTCTTTCTTATATACTTACCATATGTACCACTGATGAGGGAATGCTACTTTTTAAATATACTAAATAACCATTTTGGAAAGTGTATTAAGCTGAAAAACAGAGCCTAAAAGATATGTTGCTTCTAAGATTAAGCATCAGCTCTGCCATCAAAATAGGTACTAGTATTATTTTATGTGAATTGTTTGTAAGAGAGTCATAGATCATTTCTAGACAGGACATGTTGACTTCAATCCAGATTTATTCAATCATTTAAAAAATAAACACTTTTATTAAATACTTCTATTGAACATGTTTAGGTAAAATATCTTGTTAAGTTTATAAACCAAATATCAGTGACCTAGTAATAAAAATGGGAAAATAATTTGAATCTATTTTCATGGCTGACACACATTGAAATGCAAAACAAACATAATAGAATCTTATAAACTACACATTTCAGCTTCACAGAAAATGCTAGGTTGACAAACACAATCTTAAAAAGTCACCCTACATATTATTAAAAATAAGCAGACTATTTACAGAAGACTTTATTCATGTTTCATCATAGTGTATTTCCAAAAATTATAAATATTTTAGATACAACCCTATTCTAAATATAAACTCAATATTTTTATGTCCTATTTTATCTAAGGAGAAATGAAAATGTATATGATAAGAGTTTGATATTACTTAAATCTGACTTTTCATATTTAGGACACAGTAAATTTGAAAGGAACACTTCAACTGAAGCAGTATTAATGACTAAATAAAATCAGCAAGATGTACTTAGAAAGCTGGAAAAAATGTCCCCTTTAATAGCATCTCTGTAAAAAACATTATAAATATTCCCAATTTTTTCATTTTAAAAGAAGATTGTCATCTGGGTAAGCTCTTTAGAGTAGATATGCAATACATCCAGTGTTTTCCTCAAAAAGGGACTTTTGTATCAGATCTCAAGGTAAAAAAAAAAAAATCCACTTCTGTTCAATATTTAGGTGACACCTCAAACTAATCTAATAGATTCAATTTTTCACCAGGTAAAGCTAACATGAAAGCTCTTAAAATTCCTTAGTTTAATGTATTTTTTCCTTCCAAAATCTATAAAGCAGTAAGTTTTAAGTTTACTTTCTATTTTATCTTGAACTCAACTTGAACTACAAAATCCAGCTCAGTCCTCTGCATCTCATAAAGAAGCATGCTATAAATCCCTTGTATCCAAAATCTCCCAGTCAATCTACCTTGGGAAAAACAGGGTATTCCAGGAGGGAATCTGACAGTAGGAGATACTGACATGGACTACGCTGATTGATCACATACAATCTTGCATAGATTTTTGTTCAATAAAATGCTCCCAGATAATGAAGATATGATGAATTAATATGCAATACACAGGGAAATCCTGAAAAACAGATCAGGACACTAGAAGGAAAAGGTTGAAACAGAAAATTTAAGAACATGTTCCTCTGAAATGGTGCATATTTTTCTCTTCAGAAGAGAAAGAGTTGTAAGACACATTATCAATTTTGGCTCTTCTAGGAAGACAATAATGGTCTGTGCCAAAATGTTTCTTCAATGAAAGTTTAAGAGGGAAATTCTTCTTAAAAATATATATTAAACATACATTAATAAAATGTATACTCCAGTTTGGGGTAGGGGTTTTCCAATTCTAAAAAAGTGAAAATCTACAATTCTTAGTTTTATCTTAAAGGAATCTAAGCATGGATGAGCTTCAACTATGATCTGAATCATTGAACTGATCATTTTATTCTATTTTAAAAGTACAGATTTTACTAAAATATACCCAACTTCAGCTCTGAAGATACGGGTTCAAGGTCTGTTCATGCTTATTCTAAAAACTCTGCTTGTAGAGCATTCCTGTCAATAAAACCCTATAAAATTATTCTAAAATGAACTTTTTCAACCTACTGAACTGAACTCATGCCCACCCTTTAATGTTTATTTCAGCAGCATTTGTCTCTGTGAAACACACCAAAATCACTCAGACATCAAATTGCTGATCTGACAGAATGATTTATTTCCCATTACAGGAAAAGTCATGAGTGACTTGTTCTGAGGTATGTTTTGAGCTATGAAGGACTTCTATTAGAAAGCTCCATACTTCAAGGTGTCTGTTTAGGTGGTAACGTTTTATGGCTGGACAGTCTCTGCAGGTACCAGATTCCCTGTTGTATCCAACTGCATACATTTACATGTACACGCAGACACCGGGCACTCTGCATGGTCCCTAAAAAAACAGGTCAGATAACCATTAAAAATCTGTATCAAACATACCTATATTGTTATATGTAGATATAAAATAAAAAGTCTCTGGATTTTAATTTCTATGTTTTCCCAAGTGATTGAGGTTATATATGTATAATATATATGGAAAAACATAGGAATTAAAGTCTAGAGACAAAAAGCATTAAAGGCATTAAATCAGAAATGACCGCCAAGCTGACCTTGGGAAGAAAGTTATTAAAAAATGAAGAGCTTTGCTTCCTAAATATATATAACAAGACTTCCATGTACAGTTAAGGTGACAAGATGACAGGGATGTGTGCTCAGTTTAAATAAAAGCTGATGTGAGAAACTGGGCGTAAAAGTTACAGCACTGAGGAACACAGGGTCACTTGGACTGTTCAAAATAAAAGTTGAATATGATCTTGAGAGTTTCCACTGTATGGATACTTACTTACAAAACAAGCTTAATGAGAAGACAACTGATGCAGCAGTGTATGTACTCTTATCATTTCATTTATATTTCAAATTTATGATACATTTAGAATATTCAGTTGCAAAAAACTATAAACATATCCTCTCCCCAAATACAGCTAAATAATGCTACTCAAACATTTAACTCACAAAAAATATTTAAACCATTTCTTATGTAACTATAAATTTTAGAGTTTAAGATTGCAAAGGCTGTCTAATGAAGGAAATGTTGACACCATCTTCATTAACTCAAGTGATGGTAAAAAAGAAATTCATCTTTTGGCTATCTATGAACATATAAACTTGAACTATTTAAAAAGCCATCGGCTTTATCTCCTGTAACTCTAAATCTATTAAAGAAGGAATGTGCTGATTACCTGAACCAACTAAGCATATGTCCGGCATGCCCCCCATGCCTGCAATTGTGACACCATGTAAACCAGTTGTTAAATTGAGCTAATTTTTTGTCCTTGCTCAAGTCCACTTTTTCATCTGATTTGGATCCTCCTATGGAAAAAGCAAATTATCTTCATTAACTATACCAGAATATTCTACTCAACATTTGTCAAAAGATATTTCTAAAACTACGTTTAAAATACAAATCGTATACCACCTAGAAATAGCAAACTGGATGCTAGCATCTAGTTTAGACCGAATGAATACTAAATGATAGAAGTTTCCCCACATTTTAAATAGTCAATAAAAAATCATCAAAGTCCACAAAAACAATCTGAATTAAAAACTTTAGAGAAACTGAATCATTTTCTTCTCATAAAGAAATCCTCTTCCTTATAGGGAGAGCAATTAGGGTCACATAACAATGTATGTATAAATTTTTGTATAAGATACTAACTTGAAATGTAAACTTTCACTTAAACTACAACAATAAACAAAAAGAAAAAAGATATCCTCTTCCTACAAAGACTCTTCCCCTTAAAGAAAATACCAGGCCTGCTTATAGGTAAGTTCTATCAAACACTGAAGTGACAGGTAATTCTTAACTACACAAACTCTTTCAAAGACCAGAAAAAGAGGGAATACTTCCCAATGCACTTCATAAGGCTGGTATAACTTTGCTAACAAAACCAGATAAAAATAATATGAGAAAAGAAAATTATAGACCAATCTCCCTCTTGAACACAGGTGAAAAAAAATCCTAATTAAAATATTAACAAACAATCTTGCAATGTCATAATCCCATAATTCTCAGTAACTACACTACAGAAACTCTTGCATATGTCAAAAGAAGACATACACAAAAATGTTCATAGTAGCATTGTTCATAATAGTGAAAATATGGAAACAACCAAAGTGGCCATCATTAATAGACTGGAAGAACTGTGTTACAGTCATGAATAGAGCACTAAATAATAGTGAAAAATTAATAAACTACACCTACATTCATCAGGATAATTGAAACTAAAAAAGTAAAAAAAAAATGTTGAAGAAGAAAGGCAAGTCAAAGAATACATTCCATATGATTCATTTAAACAGAATTCAAAACACAGGCAAAATGAAACAGTGATAAAACTATACAGACAAGCAAGAGACTGACTAACACAACTCGGGACAGTGGTTACCTCTACGGAACAGGTAGGGGGTGTGAACAGGCAGGGAGGAAGGATCAATGGTACTGGTATAGACAATCTTTTAAGCAGGATGGGACTCACTGATGTTTGATTCATCACAATATATGGTACATACAGTCTTACCAACGTTATAGTTCACAAAAAATTTTTAAAAATGTGTTATTACATATGAATATACACGTCTTCATATACATCTTTATGTAACTTTGAACGCTCAAAAAATGCTCATTCTATTAATTTTGGCTACCTCAAGTGTTTTCTTAACTAAGCAGCTGTGTATCAATTTTAAGAAGATGCATTCACTAATAATGTATTCAAAATTTCACCTTGATCACTGCTGACCACACTTTAATAATAATAAACACAGGAATAGTCTTGTAAGTATGTAAAAATGATTCCATCTGTTTTTGCAAATAATATGAAGGTGGAAAAATGGCTAGTAGGTTCAAGAATTTAAGATGGTTTTGGAAATACACCCACTCCTCACTTATTGACATGGTTAGGTTCCAAAGACCAGGTTATTACGTGAAAATCAGTGTTATGCTAGAGCTGGGGCCACACCCCATCTTCAGTGCTGGTGCCTCCCCGAGTCGCTCACCACCCGTCCGGCACCACCAGCACATCTTGGGATGTGCGTGGAGCAGCAGGCCCCCCTTCCTCACCATGCTTTCCCTACCACTGAGGAGCCCGCGGGGGGTTGGTGGTGATGGTGATGGTGTTGAGGGTTGCCTGTTGCCTCTGGAGCAGCAAGGGCCAACCATCACCTGGCTGCGCTCCAGGCCTCCATGTGGACTCCTGTGCCTTGCCTCTCCACCTTACCACTCCGCTGGCCCCAGAGACAGGCCTCGGCAGCAGGTGTCTCTGGGGCCTGCAGTTAGGTGAAGCCTGGCCATGTGGGCCTGGCAGAGGCTGTGGATAAGGCAGAGAGGCCTCTTTGGAAGAACAGACTTCCGAGCCCCCACCTGACTCCTGCAGCCCTGGCTCTCACTGCCTCCTCATGGCCGCCCTGTGCTCACTACAGGCCTGGCCTGGCTCCTCCACCCGATCTGGGTGATACGAACCACTGGCGGCCTGTGCGGCCTCACTCCCTCTCACAAACCTCCCCTTTTCCTCCTCCTCCTCCCCCTCTCACTGGGGCTCCTCGTTAACATGCAAAATAGTCAGATGGTAGATTTTTTTCTATTGTCATAAATGTGGAATGTCAGATAACGAGATAGTCGGTAAGTGAGGAGTAAGGTAAATAGTGGTGACGGTTGCACAACATTGTGAATGTAATATCGTTGAATTGTACACTTAAAATAGCTAAAATGGCAGATTTTGTTATATGTATTTTATAATAAAATCTAAATAAAACTATATATATACGCATATACACATACATATATGAATTTAAGAAGTAAAATACACTGAAATTCCTCCTAAAGGACTCACCAAAACAATTAACAGTGTGAGAGGGGAAAAAAAGAGAGAAAATACATTCAATTTCTTCAAGACCTTCTAGAGACATTATTTTATATCTTTGTGTAAAGCCCTTACTAGTGATTTTCACTTTGAAAAGAAGAGACTAATCCTTATGTTTCTCTGATGAAGCTGGAAATAACAACCTCCTCACTGCCACGTGAAAATGCCTTTTTTTTTTTTTTTAGATCAAATGACTTTAAAGAAAAAAGATTTATAGGGAATTATGAAGATAAGTGCTACAGAATCCTTGAGGAAAACTATAGGTTCATTTATACCCTAACTAATAATAATGAGCCCTTGTGGTGCAGTGCTTAAGCACTCAGCTGCTGGCTGAAAGGTTGGTGGTTCAAACGCACCAGCCACTCTGTGGGATAAAGATGTGGCCATAAAGATTTACAGCCTTGGAAACCCTGTGGGCAGTTCTACTCTGTCCTGTAGGGTTGCTATGAGTTGGAATCAACTTGATGGCAATGGGCTAATAATAATAAAAGAACAGTAAGAAATAAAGCAGTGTGTAATCTAACTTTGAAAAATGTATCACTGCCTAGAGTTAAGCTCTCCAAAGGCCGGGGCCTAGGGCCGGGGATTTTGCTCTGTTTCACTCACTGCAGCACTTTTAGCATTTAGAACAGTGGACACTAAGTAAACATTTGTTGAATAAATAATGTTTATAATGTATAACAATGTTAATTAGAACTGTTTCTACAGAGTTCCAATCTTCCAAACAGAACTGAGTAGAACTCTCAGTTAAACAGGCTTACAGAACTTGGTTGCCTGGATAATGAAACATGATGGATGGATACAACCCCTAACCACAGGCAAAGCACAGGGAGGTTTGTACACCTGAACCTTTAAACTGCTATGAGCCAGCATTTGTTTTCTATTAGGTCTTGTTTTATTTTGGAACTAAGATTTTTCTGATTTTACTACCGAAAAAGAATATGCTTATTATTTTCTAATTTTCTAAGCTCTGCAATGCCTTTTAAGATTGTAGTCAGGCTCCCCTTAATTTTCCTATACTATTTCCTATCAGTCCACTTCCTAGGCCCTTGTCACACTGATACACTTGCCACTTCCCACACACTCCCTGCACTTATCATACTTACCAATCTTTTTACCCTAGTTCATGCTTTTTATTCTTGGTTTACAACCTGAAAAGGCTTCCCTGAAATCTCCACATATTTAAATCAAAGAAGCAGCTTAAATGGTTCCTTCTTCCTGAAGTCTTCCAGGTATCCTTCAGATAGAAGTAATGTTTCCCTCCTTCAAAATTCCTAACAATTATACAAAGTCCCTTACCCACCCTGCGGGCTAGATATATTTAAAAATTCAGAATGTTTGGGGATTTTAGAAGAAAAAACAGGGGCAAATATTATATATAACCCTCCAGGGAGTCTGAGGCAGCACCCTGTAGTCAAACACATTAGCATATCTGCAGTAAAATATCTGAATATTCACAAACAAGGGAAATATAGACCATAATAGCCTCATGTCAATTCTGAACAGGTTTTATTGCCAAATTAGATGACTGTAAGTTCATTTTTAAAAACTTAGGATTTTCAGATTCTTTCAGAGATTTCAGAATGGCAGATAAGGGACTGTGGACCAGTATTTATTTTCTAGAACATATCACTTCCTATTTTAGTTATCTATGCTCCCTGAACAGCATAAACTCCACAAGGGTCTTTGACTCATTCATCTCAGCACATCAGTTTTATCTAAGTGTATGAAATATTAAGTGCTTCGATATATATTATATAAATAAATTTATTTCTCAAGCAAATCTAGGGAAGTTTTCTGAAGCAAATATGGAAAACGTTTATTTGATAAACCTGACTCTTGAGCATTCATTGTCTTAGTCTCTATAACAGAGTTTGAATGTTTCATGACTTTTCTTTAAATTCTAGAAAATAGTTTTTACCTCTTTTTTTAAAACCTATTTCAAAAGCAGAAAAGACTAAAAAGCTAGTATGCAGCAAAACCCAACAGCACTCAGGTGTCATTAGAAGGCAAATAACCATTATAGCTTCCTGAGGTTTGTGCTCCAAAAGATGTATTAAATTTAACTATTTCTATGTATTTCAGTTCACATAGATAAAGGTCTTATTTATGCTATATTCCACCTTCTTATCCATTTTATTGCAGTCGATATTCCAAATTGTCATTTTCTATTATTAGTATCAGGGCCACATTAAAAAAAGATCAGTAAGTAATGTATAAAATGAACAACTTTGATAAAAATTTCAATAAAACATAAACTGTATATTTGAAAACATTACATCTCCTCCTTTACTTACTAAAAACAAAAAAACAAAGGCAGCCAGTGACACCTGTGTAAGTCTTTCACAGATGCTGCAGTAACAACACAACAGACTACTCACGTGAACAAGCTGCGTAACAGAATTACAAAATGGCAGAACTAGAAAGGACCTGCCAGTCCAACAGCTTATATTAAAAAGGGCTAAAGTAATGCTCAGAGTCAGAGTGGAGTTAAAACTAAAACAGGCAGGCATTCTGACACACTATCTCATTCTTCGTTAATTACACCAGGGTGCCAAGTATTCAAAATGTTTTTAATCAAAGTTTTTCCCATAGTATCATATTCAAGTTATTTAAATAGCTGGAATAGTCCCAGCCACTGGGTATATTATTTATATTCAATTATCTGCTATTCTCAAAAAATATTTTTTTCACAAGATGATTTACTTGATTAGCAAAAAAAAAAAATCCTAGCATTTCTAACCATTAAAAATATATATATTTACTAGGTAATTGACAAATACAGCAGAAGAGGCCTAGAAGTCAAGGGACCTGGCATCCCGATTAACACTTTGCCTATATACTTCACAAGTGGATTTTGTAGATAAAATGAGAGGAAATGTAAAAGCGCTTTGAGACTATCAAAAGCTCTTTATGAATACAAGGCACTTGTTATTAGACAATGCCACACTATTAAAAATTTGAGAGAACTCTTAGCAGAAATGGTGATTAGAAAATGGCTTAATTATAAGATTACTGACTATTTAAGCTTGTCCCACAAACCTTAAATTGGTCAACATTTGTGGGATTACCAGAGGTATCATGGATATAGATTTTACTTTTAGTCTATAAATTTTATAAATTATGAGGAACACAAAAGTTTTCAAGCCAGTAAATATGCTCTTTCTCTGATATAAAATAAAACCAAGCCAGTATGTATTTTATTTACAATATTAAATTATGTAGGAACAACTTTAGCTCTGAAAAGTGTCTTTTAGAATTATGTCATACCAGGACAGCTAGAAACAGGTGTTCCCATATTAATGAGGCAAAGTGCACATCGAGGAAGGGGTTTCCGACAGCCAGGGCAACTTGTGACCTTAGATTTTGTTGGTGAGCCACTGACTCCATACTGACTAAAACCTCGGCCCTGATGAGGCACAGTTGAACAGCTGTAGGAGATAGACTTGCCACAGAAATTGCAACTCACAAACACCTACAAAATAAATGAAAGGACAAAGAAAATGTAATGCAAACCATAATGAAAAGATAAATAATTCAAAGCTTAAATCTAACAAGTTATTTTAAAATAATTTTATTTTATATTTTAAAATAATTTGTTATTTGCTAGGTTTGGCTTGCCCTCATTTAAAATCTCCACTTAGCAGTTATACTATTTGGGCACTTCCTTTCTGTTACCTTTGTTTAGTTATATTCTTCCTAATATCATTGACAGAGGCAGGAAAAGCTGGGGACTTTAGATCTCAACATTTTACAGATAGCAAAGACATCAGAGTTCACAATGGAACATTATGAAATATGACTTCTAATTTAAAACTCAGTGATACCATCCTGTGAGTGAAAATTTTTTGTAAAGAAACCACTCTTCTAAGATAAAAGGGAGTTAGGGATTCTGTTAACGGCAAACAATTAAAACTTTAGAATACTAGCAATCAGAAGCTGTTTGTTTTTGTTTTTAGAGTGAATTCCTAGGCTCTTTAATCACTTATCAAACAGATTAGAAACAAATATCATTTAAGGCTGTTTTACTAATACTAGAGTTGTTTTTATATAAGCACTAATTTCTTCTAAAATAGGAGAATAGCACCATCCAGTGCTCACATTGAGGATATACCCAATATTTAATACTTTAACTAAGATGTAGATATCGCATGTCATGTGCATAATGTGGTATTAATTTCATGCTCTTTTTGTAACTAATGTTAAAGCAAAAAAAAATTTCCACGTGTAATTTAGACATGTAGGTATATGTATATATTGTTAAAGAAAAAAATGCTGCCTTTTTACATATAAATAGCACAGAAAATCTTTACATACAAATGAAATTTTTAAGTTCATGTTGCTGTTGTTGGGTGCCATTGAGCGGGTTCGACCGTAGCAACCCTATTTACAAAAGAATGAAACACTGCCTGGCCCTTCATCATCCTCACAATTGTTGCTATGCTTGAGCCCATCGCTGCAGTCACTGTGTCAATCCATCTCGTAGTGCTTTCCAACCTGAGGGGCTCATCTTCTGGCACTGTATCAGACAACATTCCGCTGCTATTCATTAAGGTTTTCACTGGCCAGTTTTTTCAGAAGTAGATTGCCAGGTCTACTTTTAGAATCTAAATGATCTTAAGATCACAGAGTAGTTTAGCTTCTAAAAGGGCTTTGAATATATTGGAAAACCTCAGACAGCCCTAGGATTCATATAGGTTTGCCTAAAATTCTCTAGACCTGCTGTCATTTGCTTCATCTTCGACTAAAAAGGTCAAGCCACTAAGATGAGTGATAGGAAGTGGCAGGACCAGAAAACAGGAAGATCAAGGACAAAGTGCAGTCTGGGACAGATAACAACATCAACAGGAACTTAATAAAAGAAACTAAACCAGAATCCACTGCCATGGAGTCGATACTGACTCACAGCCATCCTAAAGTACAGATTAGAATTACCCCATAGTGTTTCCAAGGCTGTAATCTTTATGGAAGCAGACTGCCACATCCTTCTCCTGTGGAGTGGCTGGTGGGTTGGACATGCCACCTTTTTTTTTTAGCAGCCGAGCACTTAATCACTGAGTCACTAAAAGAATGATCTAATAATCATTTATTAAATTGAACTCTACATTTATTCTATATAACATGTATACACACTTGGTTCTTTGGCTGGAATACTGAAGACATGTTACAATTTGGTTCTCTCCTTAAGAATGTACTTACCTGTGCTAAAGGCTTGGAACTGGGATCCAACTTACTCCTGTGAATATCAAATTCAGCGCGTTTATGCCAAAACCTCCAGGCATCTAATAAATTTCTATAATTCTCAATCCAGTACTGAACCCTTTCATCTTTAAGAACATCTAAAGGAGAACCCTAAAAAGAAAACATGAATTATTTCAATTGTTTAAAAATTACCCAGCTAAGCCACAGGATTCTGGTTAACATATAAGTATGCACGACATGGAAGAAATGCATCCCCTTTTTGCCAAAATCTGGCTCCAAATGAAGATATATAAATAAAATAATTGATGGAAAGTGCCATTAATTTACTTTAAGCTGGCCTCTATTAATGACTTAAATAAGTAATGTATATATCATTATACCTGGCAAGGGAAGTGTAATTCTTTATTTCTTATTTAAATTTAAGATACCAGCAGCCAACAATTCACCTTCCTGGGTGAATGCAGTAAAACGTGATGTGGATGCCTTTTATGCCAACAATTAACATTTCTAGGATCACAAAGTCTGTTTACTATCTAATCCATGCCCACCAAATTTGCTCAATCACATTTAAAATAATACTAAGCCTGATCCTTTGTATTTAGCAGTGCATTGTGAACCGAGATGGTGCTTTTGTATACCTATTTATCTGTAAGTTAAACCTGCCTATCCTCTTTCTTACCCTCAATTAAAACATACATTTATCTCCTTAAAATTACCAAAAAAAAAAAAAAAAAAAAATCCAACAGCAAAACCAAAAAGTTTCTCAGTTCTTTTGCCCCTAGGCCATATGGAAAAGCAACAATTAGCTTTACTTAATTTCACTTTAGATTTCTTCTCATTAAGAACTTCAGTTAACTTGCCAATAAGAATTTTCCTAAAGCTGTATTTTCCATGGCAGCTGTGACATTCCACATTTCACTTACGCTTGCTTTGGGTTCTCACGGCAGGCTTTTAGCCCTGTTTAGGACATCTTCTTTCACTGTCATGTTGGAAAAAGTAGGGAAAGTCTCTAACTCCAATGATGCCATGGGCATCAATTTGAAGCTCAGTTTTCCCAATCCCATTTGAGGGCAGATAGGAAAGTAGAATGTTAGAGAGAACTTGGCATGCATCTTACTCATGGAAAAAGAGGCAGAAATCTGTTAACATCTAATAAAGACAATGTATCTTTAGACACTCTATCAAAAATAGAAGCCCTGTATCTTTCAATTATTAAATTAGGTATTAATCACTGGAGTTAAATTTGGCTAAAAGAACATGTGAAAAATTCTCAACGGACAATATTATTTCTCAAAAAAGCAGAGACCTTTTCTAGTCCTAATTATGACCAACTAAGAACTAAGTACCAAAGTAGCATATGATCCCTGTTTTAAAAGGGAAATTTACAGAAAAATGAGAAATCTTTATGCCCCACTCTTCCCCTTGCAATGGACAATATGGACATCGCATGGCAGATCACTAGTAAAGACAAATGAAAAAAGAATTTGGTCAATTTACAGAATCGACTCAATGGCAATTAACAATAACAAAGTCTTTTTGAGACCTGCCCTAACAAAGCCTAAAATCAAGCCCTGACAAGGTCCATAGAATTCAGAGATTGAGTCCGACCAAGTCAGAAAGACTTAGGAAATACCTTGGGCTTTCCACAGATCCATAGTAACAAAACATAAAACCAAAAATTATCAACCAGTAACTGAATTGTCTTAAAACAATAATCAACACTCTTTAGGCAAGGTAAAAGAACCCAGATCTCTATAATCTACTGTACACAATGTCCAATATTCAATGAAAAACTACTAGACATACAAAAAACAGACAAATGTGGTTCAAAGTTAGGGGAAAATGAAGTCAATAGAAACTAAGATAGCCCAGATGTTAGAATTGGCAGACAAAGACTGCTCAAAGCTATCAGAAATATGATCAAAGAATTAAAAGAAAACGGGTTCAAAGACTTAAAGGAAAAATAATATTTGAATTAGTGAACAGATAGGGAGTCTGAGATGAGAAATGTAAACTTTAAAAAAAATTAAAATTCTAGAACTAGAAAGCACGGTGATTAAAATTAAGAATTTCCTAGAAGGCATTAACAGCAGATAGGAAATGGCAGAAGAGTTAATGAACAAATCAATAGAAATGACTCAATTTGGAAAACATATTAAAAAAAAAAAGATGGAGGGAACAAACAGAGTCTCTGGGACATGGGACTATAGCAAATGGTATAATCTATGTGTAATAAGAGCCAAGAAGAGAATGAGATTAGGGTAAGGAGGGAGTCAACTATATTCACTCATATCATGCTATTATATTGTGTGAAAAGGATGCAGGAAGGAAAGACGAAGATAATGACAGCATGAAAATAAGATTAGTTAGAGGGCTACTGGAATCTCAGGGAAATGCTCTGAATTTTCACCGTATTTTTAATGTAGGTAAAGTAGAAGGTAACCTTTGCCAGGAATCTGTCTTTAACCACTGGATAGTAAAAACTGAGAAAAAGCAGCTGAACTGGTTACCCCAAATCACACCTACTGAAAATGAAAAGGGGAAATGAGAGTTAAGAAAGCTGTGGTATAACTTGTCTTCTGTACTTCAAAAGAGACTATAGATTAGGGAAAGGGAACCTCTTGCGTAGAGGTGTAGTTCTGCCAACAATGGGAGAATTGAAGACAGGTTTCTCTGTTCCATCTGCACTTTACATAAATTTAGACATGGTCAAGACCGACACTTCCCAGAGTGAAAGGAATAACTGGACAATCCAATGCAGGAAACTCAGGGACAGTTAGACAAAGCACAAGTCCTTGTAGATCAAGTGATTAGGTTAAAGCTAAATGCCTTCTAAATAACTTAAGCAAGAAAAAGTGCATACATTCCCCCTCTTTTTTTTAGATGCTGCCACACTGTACTAACCTGTAACATGCAGTAACTTGCTGTTTGGACATCTCCAGTTCTATCAACGTAACTCTCCATTAAATCCACTCCATCTTTAGTGAGGCCTGTGAGCAGAATTCCTTCCAAATTTCCAGCCTCTTTCATTTCATTGGTCAATTTTTCGATGTATCTATTTAACTGGAAGATTCAAAGTGATTATATGTATTGTACTTCAAAACTTCTAGATTTAGAACAATTTTATTCCTAATGAAACACGTTTTAAAACAAAAGCCTTTACTAAAATCTAGATCTGTGATCTCTAAAAGTCTGCATCTATTACAAATTACAATGCAGCATCTAAGATCATTTAAAATATTTAAAAAAGGTAAGACATTTACAACGTTTTGATAATTATTCTATAAAAGATTTATGAAGGGTTTACTATTTTAAATTTACAGAGAATTGTTCCCATTATTCTACAAAGTTCTTGCTATTATACCAGGATGTAACAATAAAAATATCTGATATGGAAGGGAACTTTGAGATCATCAGGTCTAACCATCTCCTCTAAGGACTTCCCTGACTTCACCCCACACTAAACTCTAGTCAAGATTCCTTTTCATCCCCCTAGCACTTTCTCATATTAGAGTACATAGCACATTGCACTACTAGTTGTTTATGTGCATTTCTCCCTAACTGTACACATATTAAGCATTTCTCCATCTCCAGCAATTAGGATATAGTGTTTCCACATAGCACAGATGTTTGGTAACTGTTATTGTATAAGAAAATGAATCCTTTTTATAGCATCACGAAGAGGTAGCTTTAATATCTCTTATCTACTGACCAATCTCACCCCTCAAAGCAGAAATGAACTAAAATATTAAGTTAGCACTCTAAACAAGGAAATTTATGATAGACATGTTCATAATATCCTGATCTAATAAAGAAACTACCACTTTACTTCCCTGAGAGGTGCAAATGGTTTGTGCTCAGCTACTAACTAAAAGGCTGGCAGTTCGAATCCACCCAGAAGCACCATGGAAGAAAGGCCTGGTGATCTAGTTTGTAAGATTACAGCCATTGCAAACCCCATGGAGTGCAGTTCTACTGTGACACACACAGGGTCACCATGAGTCAGAATCGACTCAATGGCAATGGGTTTACTTTTTAGAAGAATTTACACACAAATCTCATATATACTTATCTGCACATAAACTTCCTGAAATAATTCAGTGACAGTAAATATTAATCATTGCAAACACAGAATTAAGTAATTTCTCACCTGAGTATCACTAAGGAATTTACAAGCAAATGCCACTCTGTCACGTACTGCAACTTTGTTTTCATACTGGAAGGCGAAAAAGCAAAGAGTTAACATATATTTTATGACATAGATTTTTGCACAGACTAAATATTTTATACATACAATATATAAGTTTATTTTTCAAATACATTATTAAGCCATTATGTTCATTCTGGCAGAGTTACTGGTTGCCTAAGATGTTTGTCTTGATACAACTCTCAGGAACCTCAGTGCTAAGGTCTTTGTCCTTGTAAAGTAAAGAACTGTTAGGTGCTTTTGAGTCGGCATGTACAACAGAATGAAATGTTGCCTGGTCCTATGCCATCCTCAACAATAGTAGGTATGTTTGAGACGAGTGTTGCAGCCATTGTGTAAATCCATCTCATTGAAGGTCTTCCTCTTTTTCACTGACCCTCTACTTTATCAAGCGTGATGTCCTTCTCCAGGGAATCGTCCCTCCTGATAACATGTCCAAAGTACATGAAATGAAGTCTTGCCATTCCTTGCTTCTAAGGAGCATTCTGGCTGTACTTCCTTGAAGACAGATTTGTTTATTCTTCTGGCAGTCTGTGGTATATTCAATATTCCCTGCCAACACCATAATTCAAACATGTCAATTTTTCTTCAGTCTTCCTTTTTCATCGTCCAGCTTTCACATGCAAGGCAACTGAAAATATCATGGCTTAGGTGAGTGTACCTTAGTCCTCAAAGTGACATCTTTGCTTCTTAACACTTTAAAGAGGTCTTTTGCAGCAAATTTGCCCAAGGCAATATGTCATTTGATTTCCCGACTGCTGCTTCCACGGATGTTGATTGTGGATCCAAGTAAAATGAAATCCTTAACAACTTCAATCGTTTCTCTGTTTATCATGATGTTCCTTACTGGTCGAGTTGTGAGGATTTTTGTTTTCTTTATGCTGAGGTGCAATCCATACTGAAAGCTGTGGTCTTTGATCTTCATCAGTAAGTGCTGCAAGCCCTCTTCACTTTCAGCAAGCAAGGTTGTGTCATCTGCTTATTGCAGGTTGTTAACGAGTCTTCCTCCAATCCTGATGCCATGTTCTTTTTCATATAGTCCAGCTTCTCGGATTATTTGCTCAGCACACAGATTGAATAAGTACAGTGACAGGATACAACCCTAATGCACACCTTTTCTGATTTTAAGCCATACAGTCAGTCTTACATAACTCCAACAAAATATAAGCATTGATGCATATTATATCATAGTTAAGATGCCATGGAATCCTTCTACCATAGATGTTAATTTGGGGGAAACGGAGGAAATCTCTCCTTGGCTGCAAAACTAATCAACGAATCTAGAAAATCTGTAAACTGGAAACAATAGTACTGAATTTAAAATAAATACCAATATGTGCTTCAATACAAAATTACAAGTTTTACAACATACCTTATTTTAATGATTTATTCTATAAATAAATAGACACACTTTTGTTGCTGGAGTAAAATATGATTATATAGGAGGTTTGTGGCAGATATTTCACAGGCAGCATGATAACTTAAATTTTCATATACTCGTTAGTATTGTAAAACACTATTTTGAAAAAAGTTTACCATAAATGTACAACGGTACAATTAGTTTTATTATAAGTAAAAAATAATTTAAAGGTGGAAAAAAGGTACAACTTCAGTTAAAGTCATTCTGTGATATATAGTTGCCCTTCTTTAAACATAAGATTACTTCGGTTGATACTTATCTTAGTGTTTCCTCAACTGTAAAATATGTTTCTGCCTTAAAGAGGGAACGTGCTTAGTATAAATCAGATTTAGCTCTTAGATTCGTTTACATGAATTACAGTTTTGATCTGGAAAAAGGTTATAAATATTAACTATACTATTTTACAGCTGAGAAAGCTAAAACCTAAAAAAGTTGTGTGATTGGCTAAGTTGACTACAGTAAACCTAGGACTCAGGCCTTTATCTTCTAGTTCCTCAATTCGATACTTTTCAGTATCATATTACTATACTATAGTACTACATTTTTGTACTGTATTACTAAATTACTGCAATTTAACTTTTTAAAAAAAGAACATTAATTATAATTGTTTATAGATAAATTACAATTAGAAATTCTCTTAAAATAGCTTGGAAATATTAACTTTGTAAGCAGATAAAATATTCTTATGTGATAATCCAAATTTAGGTATAAGAAAAGAAGGTATGGTTATAATAGGTCATTTAACTTAAAATACAGAAACTTAATATTTAGAAAAAGTATTTCTCTAAATATATCCATTCAAAAGTTACAAAGTCCACTTCTTTTTCCAGTGTTTATCATTATCTATCACTTCCTGAGTCATTTCATCTCTTCAAGGTGCAATATTTAAATTTTTCTGTTTAATAAAAAAAGAGTATTGATAGTAAATAAAATAAATAGTCTTGGATATTGACGTGGCTAAAAAAGCTCAGTTACAATTTATTAAAAGTAATGGATAGAATATATACAGCTATGTTAGTGGCCAAAATGGGCACTAAAAACATTTATTAAAGTTTTCATTAAGATATCTCACTAAAATACATGTTTTTATAAATTCTTAGGAACTGAAATTTACATCAATTATTGCAACAATGTATACTTTACAGGAAATGCTAAAAGGGCAAACAGAAATAACTGTCATGTTAGAAAGCTCTTCTCTTTGTAACAAGCCCAACAACACAGAGAAGGTTGCAGTACTGAAGTGAAGCTTAAAACCCAACAACTGAAACTGATAAGCAAATTTCATTTCATTCTGTTCTTCCCATTTTGTGATAAAGAACCTAACTAGATATGTGATCATAGGAGGCTAAAGCAGGAGAGGGAAAAAAAAAGCAATGAGAAGACCAAATAATGAAAAAATGAAATAATCCACTATAAGTAGGGTGATTATATAATTTATGTTCCGAACTAGGACATATTTGAGAGTGAAGAGTGCTATCTCAGATAAGATGTATGGTCACCCCGACCATAACAGATCATGAGTTGGTTAACTTAACTAAAATTAAAAAACAACATATACATATGTCCACACACATATATACACATACACAAATATTTAAATATGAGAATATATTCTTCTGTTTAATTGTAGAGTTCTAGAGCTCAGTTCTTAAGCTAAAGAGTACATCACTTACTCCTTCTATGTTTGAAAACTATATTATTAAAACTAAAATTTAAGTTTCAGTTTGATATAAGCTAACTTTAGGTTAGGAATCACATTCATTAAGAGCTGCTCAAATTAAGTTTCTTTATTTTAAATAATATATAATGCATCAAAAGATATTTTATGCAACAGAGATTTAAAAATTTTAGCAAAGTTAGATAAAAATGCCTATCCTAATTAAAAGGAGGGTCTTGTGAAACAGAAACTAGCTTACCAAAACTCCATCATAAGATCCTGTTTCGCTTGTCAGAAAAGCAAACATAACACACAGATATGGATTATTCAGCTGTAATCGTAGAGTACCGCACATTTCTCTCCAAAGGGAGTTCTTCTCTTCCGTATAACCCGATAATGCCATGGCTACCACATTGAGATTCAGATCTCCTGCATATTAGTAACAATTAATCAAAATAATCAAAAGCTTAATATTCCCTTTTTCCACATTTCTTAAACCATAAACAAATAATGATCAGTGGGTGACTTTTACCCCCAGAAAAATGAGTCCACTAGGGTAAGAGTTTTGATTCAGACTTGAAAATCTGGTAAGGACCAAAGCAAATATTTCCATTCTTACAAAATTAACTCTCATATTTGTAAATGCTGTGCAGAACAAGTTCATCTTTTAATTTGCAAGGTCTCATTCCAATCACGTTTCTATACTGTATGTTGTTTATTTAACAGCTAACAGAAGAAAAATGAAGCCATCCTACCAGAATCAATATCAACTTTATCAATAAGTTCAATTATCTTGAGATATTTAACAGCATTGATAGTAAATATTACTGCATCTTAAGATTGCAATTTTGTTTTCCTATTCCTAAATATATAAGGCACATTCTTGTATGTGTCAAGTACAAAGTTCAGAAAGCCAGTATTTCAGCATTTTTATTACAGTATTATACTGTTAATTTTTCTAAGACAAAATGAACTTACCAGAATTACCAGAAAATTGCCTTTAAACACATTTGCAACAAAGCATTTGTTACCAATAGTCTTTTAAACATTTTTTCTTCTTAGCAGTTTATGTGGCTGCTGATAAGCCACTATCCTAGCATTCTATGGCTGCCTAGCCTTCTCAGGTAAGTTTAGCCTCAAGAGAAAACTAAATTTACCTTTAACCTTTACTCTTAAGTATTTTTACATTTATGACAGATGTTTTCTTTTTGTCTGAAGACCAGTGCTTCTCAGAATTCAGCATTCTGTTTCTTGGTCCTAATCATTTTCTTTCTCTTGCAAATAAAACAGCTTTTCCCATTTTATGTTCTTAGCAGGATTGTTCTTCATTTCCATAAACATTTTTCCTAATTTACTTTATGCTTGCTTCCTTTGCCTACTCTATTAACTAGATTTAAAGTTTTTTAAATAATTGTAACAAAGGAACATCTCCACTGGGTTCTGCTTAAAACAATTTATTTCCAACTGAAAAGGAATGTTTGACTCAGGAAAGTCGTTTCCTTCAGTCCTTAACCAAGTTATTAAAATTACTGGAAATATACTTTTTCCCTGTTGCTAGTGTGGGTCTTTAAATCTACTACTAAATTTCCCAGGTACACATGACAAGAAAGTACACTTTCAGGTTGTAGCAAAGATATAATTAGAAATGACTGCAGACATCAATTCTTTTTTCATCACAATTTATCTTCCATTGCACTGTCAAATGGGGAAGACTGATGTTAGAGGAAAAGTGAAGGAAAGATGCCAAGTGGGCAAAACGTTAGCTTTTTCAACGTTAAGACTGCGAATAGATATATTACAGTTAATTTCACATTTTTTTCTGTAGTACAACAGAACTACAATAGTTTCAAAATAGAGTAGCAACAAGAAGTTATTCTGAATACCCAAATGATTTGCTAGGTATATTAAAAATAGATACCTATCTACATCTTGCATATTTTCAAGTGAAATATTTCTAACAAGGAAAAAAAAAAGAAAAACCCTAAATTTTTAAATTAAGATTTGCTTCTGAATATTCTGTGCAAAATGCCAGAGTAAAAACTTTATCACCTTTCACTGTTCCTCACTTTTTAAAAAATATTAAATGGAATATATGTTTTAATTACCTGACTCAAGTAGAAGCATTTTTCCAGATCAAAGTATGCTTTTTATAAGAATCTATACTAGTTAATCAAAACTGTCATTCAGTTTACTAAAGGTTACAAGAGAAAGTACAAACAAAAATATATTCAGATGTTTTACAATAAAAATGCTTGCAAACTAAAAAGTAGCTCTAATCTCCAAAGAAATAAATTTTTAAAATATATGTGCAGTGGGCTGTATTTAAAAAAAACTGAAAATGGACTCATTTAAGCACTGCTTAAAATATTACTAAAATAACATTTAGTAGACATATTTTCTTTTATACAGACCTCAACTAAGATATAAACAAAAGGGATGGGCTAATAATTATAGATTTGGTACTGTGCTAATTTATCTTTCAACAAAAACTCATATAAAAACATTAATCTGATTAGATTTTAAAAATATCAGCATCCTTTCTTTAAGCGATTCTACAAACTAGAATGATTCTACAAACTAGAATTCTACAAACTACCAACATCTTAGAATATAACCTAATACCTTTTTCTGAAGATGCCCCTTCATTCAGTATTTGAATTGCTCGCCGAATATCCAAGTTGAACAATGCCACAGCAGCAGCTCTCTCCCATTCCCCTTCTTGTACAAGGGAGTTCAAGAATGGCCCCACATCTACATCTGTTCCCTTCTTTATCCACCCGCAAAGCTGTAAAGCTAAGATTCTCTCTTCACTTAAATTTTGACTATCAGTTTGCTTATCTAATCCACTCCAATTATGTCTGCTGCTTTCCACCATTCCTAAAAAGAAAAAAACATTTTTATATTAATTCCTTGGTTGTTATTTTGAAATACATTGAGAAAATAAGTCAGTTTTACGACCAATATTTTAACAATTTTGAATATTCAACACGTTACCTTTGCCTTTTTTTCCCTCCACCTCCTTCGTCCAACTAATCATTAAATTTTGTCCTACTCTATAATTTATCCATGCTTCTCTAACCTTTCTGCCACTACCCCTGATAAGGACACAATCACTTCTTGCCTGATTACTATAGGCCCTTTCCTGATATCTCTGCTGTATCATCTTGATCCCTTCCAATTCATTTCAGAGTGACAGTTCTACAACACAAATCTAATTGTTACTACCCTTTAAAATCCTCCCTTGGTTCCCTCTTGTTATTGGATGATAAATCTCCCTAAATCCTTAACATGATTTCTAATCCCTTCTTGAGTTAGCCCACTGCTTAGCTATCTAGCTTCCATTCTTTCTTCACTTCCCCTCATACTCTGTTTAAGCCATAATAAATGTGCTATGCTCTCTCCCCTCTGGGCTCATTATCTATGCTGCTCCCTATTTGAACTTTGCCTCTACCTCCTCCAGGAAACCTTCTCTGATCTTTAAAAAACCAGATTAGGAATCCTTCCTATGTATAACTGTCTGTTCTTTTTTACATTACAACTCCCTGTTTACTTGTCTATATTTTGAACTAGAATGTAAATGTCTCAGGTACAGGAATGACATCTTGAAGCTCCACGAGGGAAAAGACTTATCTACCTTGTTGACAGTTATGCCTCCAGTTCCTAGGATGATTCCTGGCACACAGTCAGCATGTACTATTTGCTGAATGAATGAACAAACTTATCTCGTATTGCAGCTGTAAGAATAAAGTAACATGGGGGAAGCAACTAGCATCATGTCTAATTCACAGTAAGCACTCAGTATATATTATCAGTAAAGTTAAAATTTAGTTGGGTGCTGTTATTAATTTGTGCATCTACATTACCATGATCAAGATGGCTCAATGTGTTGACTTACTATGTGTTGAATTATTAGCAACAGAATTAGAGGTACTGCCAGATAAAATAAAACATAGAAGTGTCGTTTTTGACAGTAATTTCTCCACTTTTTACCTTCGGGAAGTAGAAACTAAAATATCTAAAGCAAATCAAATAAAAAACTGACAATCTAGCAACGAGGGAATGAGGAAATCTTTCCAATAGTCTTTCTTTAGTTTGGGTAAAGACTGGTCTTGATTCAGGGGTAGGATACTCAGTTTGTCTCTACTGCACCAGAAACATAGTCATTCCACTTTCCCCTTTGTTTTTTCTCAGAGGTTGGTTGTTGGTTTTTCCCTAAAATATATCAAAAGACAACAAAATCAATAACCTCAGAATAACTGAGAATGCAATGTGGCCTGATCTACTGCTAAAATACTATAAATTCTATAAACCTGGTTCTTAACCTTTTCAGGACTGGTGGTACGTATAGCTATCAATTACTTTGTGTACCTTTGCAGTTCGTTGGGAAGCTACTGTCCCACTGACAGTATGTGCTGCTGGCAGGCAGGGCCCTATATAATGGTTTAAAATGGAAAAAACACGTATGTGCCACAAATTACAGGGTACTGTATGAGGTGGTGCTGAATCATTGAATTTTTGGTAGGAAAAACATGAATTTTGAAAAATTTTATTTGGTACACATATGTACCTCTGGACTCTGGGGGTAGAATTTATGTTCATAAGGGGTATACATATGTATCTCTGGACTCTGACGGTATGATTTGTGGAATGAGGCATAAAACAAAAAACCATATCACCTACCAAAAATTCAGACACACTCAGTGATTCAGCACACCCTCTGTTACTGAAAACATATTATCAACAAAAAATTAAAAGGAAAAAATAATGGGGTCACGAAAGGGTTAATCCTTTGCAGCAGTGGTTCTAAAATCATGAACCATGATCTTCAGGTTCATTTAAGGGTTAATACAGTATGTTTGTCCTTTTATCTAACTTAATGAAGACATAAGGCCAAAATTTTCTAATTAAACTCGTTCATTTCATTGCTCATAACAAAGACTACTTTTTGGTGGAGGGCTAATAGAAGAACATCAAAATAAAACACATAAGTAGTCTACTACATCTTCCAGCAATGTGAACCAAAGCAATTTGAAAACTCTTAAAAAAAAAAAAAAACTATAATAAACACAACAGTTTAATTTAAATGCTTTACCTACTCATATTAAAAACAGCATATTATTTTGTATTGATGAATGTGCTGTAAAAAAATTAAGTTGGATTTATTACTTCTACTACTGCTCTTTGATGAGCTAATGTAAATTATTTTTCTAGTAGCTTAACTAGCGTCCAAACTGGACTGTCATCAAAAGCTAGAGACCAAATCCTAGGTCAGGGAGATAGAATAATCCACAACTCAATTCCAATAAAAAAGAGTCAGAACAATTGTTTAAAGCAGACAATAAAAAAGTAAGCATTTTCTGTCACCTTTATTTCTAAAATAGTTTATCAATTTCAACCCTACATTGATTCATACTGTCAAAGACCATTTCATGTAAGGCTTCTTCAGGTATGGCCACACCTCACGTCATAGTCACAGTCCTTGCCATTACATGGCTAAGTGAAACTGTTCAGGCAGCAAAATAAAAAAGGGTCTCTTTCAACTAGAGATCTTTTAATTTAGTTTTTTAAAAAGCAAAATACTGTGATAATATACAAACTAATAATTAGCACCTTATAAATCACCTAATGCCTCTCAGAGTGGGTCTTCAAAAAATAACACAGAATAAATTTAGAAAGTCAAAGAACCAAGACTCCCTTCAAAAAGTATTTGGAATATAATTACAGTTATGCACTTAACCCAACAATTCACTTTAATATCTAATCAGAAAACCAAAAAAGAAAAGAAGTATTAATGTACACTACCCAGAAATATCTAAGTAACTCTGCCAAATGATGGGGGGAAAACAGTCAGAGTACAAAAATTATAAATATAGTGCAGAAAATAAAACGGAATTTTCTTACCCAAAGAAGATTTTACAATTGATTTAATTCCAGCATAAACCAATGATCCTTTGTTGCCTGGAGATTTCTGATCCATATCTTCTGTATACTGCTTCATAAGTATTTAAATGCATAGGAAATACTAGTGAAGATGTATAATAAAATATTTCAAAGCTAAATGTGTTTTGATTTGGAGTCAATTCATAATAGGTCAGTGTAGGTAAAGTAGTTCTATTCTATTGCAGACACATGCTTTTCTTCCTCCTATACAATCTGCAAAGCAGTATTTCAAGAGTTTTACACAATTTTACTTTGTAATTTTAGTATTATATAACTTGTATTTGCAGATAAAACATTTTGCATATTTAGACTGACCTTTCAGCAAACTTCAACATTTCTACCTGATTCATCTCACAACATTCACAATGCAAAGGATATAGTGCAGAGTATACCAGAGTGACTTGAGCTGTGGATCTTCATTTCCAGCTAAAATGTGGTTTCTCCAAACCTGCTCTGTATCAAGTCCATACCTTGATAAAGCCCGAAGGCGCATCTTCGTTGCTATATCTTTTTCTAAAGAATTATCATTTTCTTCTTCTGCACATTCATACAAATGACGACCACAAGCCCACATTAAAGATGTAATTGGGCTCCAGGCAAGAGATATCCTTTCAAAAACTGTGAAGTCAGACATGGTTCGGTTGGGAGTTACAACGATCATTCGATTTTGACTTGTTGGATGCCATGCAAAGGAAGCAATGTAATTATCACAAGGCTGCACACTTCTTTCAATTATCGTGGGTTCAGTTTCATCCCCAATAGGAGTGGGGGTATGCTGCATATCATACAATCTAATAATATTACTATCCCTTGTTAAAGTGGCAAGCAGACCTGTTCTAGTTGGACACCACGCTACTTTTGTTAAGGGCTTTGGTTGCTCAGTCAAAGTCAAAACTGGTTTCTCAAATTTTCTAAGATCCCATATTGCAACCTGACCTTCATAGAAGGAAGCAACACGATCATGGAAGTATGGGTCTACTGTCACCCCCTGAACAGCTTTCGTATTTACAAACATCTTTTGGCTTGTATTCCGAAGATCAAATATGGCTAGGTTACGATGCATACCAGCAAGCAGAAGCTTCTGGTCTCGTGGAAGCCAACAAAGAGAGAGACAAGCATCATTCTGCCCTAATTCATAAAGTGGTTTTGTTACTAACAATGTTGTTTCAGTTTCACCTGCTGAAAGTCTCACTTTCTCCATGGGAACTATATCAGGAGTGTATTTGCTACAGATATCCCATATTAGCACTGAAAAATCAGCTCTGTGTTTATCTAGACCAGCAGCAAGCCAGTTACTATCCAATGGATTCCATGCAAGAGTATTGCATTGTCGTGCATGTTTTGGAACAAATTCTTTTCCTATCAAATCTTTGAACTTTGAGTTATGATCTTGACCAAGACTTGTAAGAACAACTCGACCATTTGCTTGTCCAACCGCCAGGAGACATTCAGGATCATAATTGAGATACCAGGCAACACATTTCATATAGGGTGTATCTGAATTTATTGACAGTAGTGTCGCTGCAGAGTCTTCAGATAAACGTAATGATCCAGCTTTGAGTTCTGAATTCACAGTAGACTCCACGTGATAAAGGCTCAGTTCTGAGTCACATACAACAAATCTATCAACCTGATGCGGTGCCCACAAAATATCAGGTTTGGTACCACTCATGTTTATTGATCTGTTCAAAGGGTCCAGTCAGGTCCATTCACTGAAAATCTGTTTAAAAATAAAAAGAGTTTTAAGATATCGACAAAATACAATTCTTAAGTTGAATAAACTATTCAGGAAGCTGGGAAATTTTCTATACAGATATTCTGTTTTTCACTGTATTTCTGTTTCTTCTATCGGCTATGAACTTAAAAGATAAAAGTAGAAAAAAGAACCACTTCCTTCAATAAGATGAACTGGTAGGACTCTGAGAACTCCATCTGGCTTCATTTCCCATGATCAATTATCTTAACTGCACCATTACTACTACCTTCATTTTAACCTTAGGGTGAAAATAATTTCAGTGTGGCAAGCAGATTAATAAGCATTATTCCTTTGAAGGGGGTGCAACTTTAAAGGCTTGTGAATCATGTTTCTAAGCAACAGTTCAGGGCAGCACTGTTCAAGAAAACTTTCGTAATAATAGAAATGTTCTGTATCTGTGCTGTACAGTATAGTACCCACTAGCCACATGCAGCTACTGAGCACTAGAAATGTGAGTAGTGTGAATTTTAAAAATTTTAAAATTTTAATACAAATAGCCACATATGACCACTATAATGGAGTGCAGATTTAAAGTACAATGCCACTAGTAAAACAGGTCTCCAACTTTCAATGATAAAAAGCAGCCCTACACAGCAGAATAAACAGTGGAATGTACTGAGCATACTTGAGTTCTATCCTTAGTTCTGCTATATTGCTAGATGACCTTGGAAAGTCAATTGCGTTAGTAAGGTCTCCCTTGTTTTCTCATCTACACAGCATAAGAGTTAGATTCAATCCATGTTTCCCAAACTTGAGTTATTAATGTACCAACCTGCTATACCCATATACCACCTGTACTGTTATTTTAATATTTTTCTTTAAACTGACTCATTTTTAAAATCTAATTTTATTATAAAGTCTATAAATCATGAGTATGACATGCTAATTATATTTTTTCAAAACACATTAAAATAAATATATAACTATTAAAAATGGTTGATTGTGCTTTACCTAAAATCATTCTATTTATGACCAGTAGTAAACACACTGCTTTCTGGGAAACTAAATTACATGATCAGTAGAGTTTTCAATTCTATAAACTTTGAATAAGTGTCAAAATTGGGTGTCTGAAAAGATATATATTCTAGCAGTTTAAGCACAAGCTAGTGGCTAAAAGTGGCACTTAATAATAAAGGCCAACTACAACAATTTTATTGTCTATTTCTAACTGAGACTGGTTAGAGCTTATAGTCTGAATTCAAGGTGAACAAAGATACTTCCAATTGTCATGGCACTGGCTGTCAGTTCTTGTACAGTAAAGCTATGTTCGTTCATTTCTTTATTCCTAGTACCAGGTATAGAGCCACAGAATTCTAATAAAGATATACTAAATAAATTCAACTCAAACATAATTGCTTTACTTTTTGATTTTGAAAAAATTTTAGTCGGGAATTACTAGAATAGAATTTCATAGACTCATAATTTAGATGACTGGGAAAAATGTCTAAGAATTATTATACAGGCTTCACTTTATTCCTTAACAGTTCTGGAGCCCAGGGTCAATAATTTAATTATATTCTCCTTAGAACCCTCAATTTTTCATTTCCTTACTATTTTGGCTTTCCCATTCCCCAACTCTAGATTGACCCAATTATTTACATCTTCACTTTTCCATTCAAGCTGCAAAGTGCTACTAGACTGAGGATGGCCTCGTGACTCTGCAAACTGACTTCATAATTCATAAGATTATTACACTGAGACAGGACCAGCTACATAATTTACAGGGTCCAGTGCAAAATTAAAATGGAGCTCCCTTGTATAAAGATTAAGAATTTCAAGACAGTGACAGCAGAGAACTAAACAAAAATGTATTTCTTCACAACCCAAAACCCAATATAGATGGATCCTCACTCAAACACAAATCATAAAGAGTATGGTGTATAGCAAAGAAAACTGAGCCTGGAGTCAGAAGACCTCTAGCCACTCATTACTGTTGTTAGGTGCCGGAGTCATTTCCAACTCATAGAGACCCTATGTACAACAAAAGGAAACACTGACTGGTCCCGTGGCATGCTCACAATCCTTGCTATGTTTGAGCCCACTGTTGCAGCCACTGTGTCAATCCATCTTGTTGAAGGTCTTCCTCTTTTTCGATGACCCTCTACTTTACCAAGCATGATGTCCTTCTCTAAGGACTGGTCCCTCCTGATAACATGTCCAAAGTATGTGAGATGAAGTCTTGCCATCTTTGCTTCTAAGGAGGATTCCGGCTGTACTTCTTACAAGACAGATTTGTTCTTTCTTCTAGCAGACCATGGTATAGTCAATATTCTTCATCAACACTATAATTCAAAGGCATCAATTCTTCTTTTGTCTTTCTTATTCAATGTCCAGCTTTCGTGTGCACACGAGGTGACTGAAAACACCATGACTTGGGTCAGGTGGCACCTTAGGCCTAAAAGTGACATCTTTGCTTTTTAACAATTTAAAGAGGTCTTTTGCAGACCTGCCCAATGCATTATGTTGTTTGATTTCTTGACTGCTGCTTCCATGGGCGATGATTGTGGAGCCAAATAAAACAAAATCCTTGACAACTTCAGTATTTTCTCCATCCAACTGTGAATATTTTTGTTTTCTTTATGTTGAGGTATAATCCATACTGAAGGCTGTAATCTTTGATCTTCATCAGTAAATGCTTCAAATTCTCCTTGCTTTCAGCAAGCAAGGTTGTGTCACCTACACAGTGCAGGTTATTAACGAGTCTTCCTCCAATCCTGATGCCGCGTTCTTCTTCATATAGTCCAGCTTCTTGGATTATTTGCTCAGCATTCAGCATACAGACTGAATAAATATGGTGAAAAGATACAACTCTGATGCACATCCTTCCTGATTTTAAACCAAACGACACAGTATCCCCTTGTTCTGTCCAAATGACTGCCTACTGGTCTATGTACAGGCTCCACATGAACATAATTAAGTGTTCTGGAATTCCCACTCTTTGCAATGGTATCCATAATTTGTTATGATCCACACAGTTGAAGGCCTTTGCACAGTCAATAAAACACAGGTAAATATCATTCTGGTATTCTTTGCCTTCAGCCAAGATCCATCTGACATCAGCAATGAAATCACTTGCTCCACGTGCTGTTCTGAATCCAGCTTGAATTTCTGGCAGTTCCCTGTAGATATAGCTGCAACCGTTTTTGAATTATCTTCAGAAAAATTTTACTTGTGTGTGATATTCATGATATTGTTCAATCTAATTTCTGCATTCCACTAGATCACCTTTCTTTGGAATGGGCACAAATATGGATCTCTTCCAGTCCGTTGGCCAGGAAACGGTCTTCCAACTTTCTCAGCATAGACGAGTGAGTGTTTCCAGTGTAGCATCAGTGTGTTGAAACATCTCAATTGGTATTCCATCAATTCCTGGAGCCTTGTTTCTCACCAATGCCTCCAGTGCAGCTTTGACTTCTTCCTTCCATACTACTGGTTCTTAAACGTATGCCACCGCCGAAATGGTTAAATGGTGACCAATTCTTTTTGGTACAGTGACTCTGTGTATTCCTTCCATCTTCTTTTGATGCTTCCTGCGTTGTTCAATATTTTGCCCATTTTAAAAAAAAAAAAAGTTGCCACTGAGTCAATTCCAACTCACAGAGATTCTACAGGACAGAGAACTGCTCCATATAGTCCAAGGAGTGGCTGGTAGATACGAATTTCTGACGTTTTGGTTAACAGCCATAGCGTGCTGAAGCTCTTAACGCCTATGCCACCATTTTGCCCATTCCTTCAGTATTGCAACTTGAGGCTTGAATTTTTTCTTCGTTGTTTCAGCTTGAGCAATGCCAAATGTGTTCTCTTTTGGTTCTCTCACTCCAGGTCTTTGCACATTTCATTACAAAATTTTACTTTATCTTCTGGAGCCGCCTGATTTCTTTATATGACCTTGACTTCCTCTCCATATGAAAAGACTATGTCTACATTTTTAAGTCCCTCTTTTTTGATTTAATGTTGTCATCTTTTACATATTGACATCTGTTTCCCTATTTTCAGTGTTTTGGCTTTGATTTACTTTTGTGACTTCCCTATCTGGGTTGATATCTGGTTGCTCTGTCCTGTGTTCTAGTCTTGGGTTGTTATCTGATGTTACTGATTTTCTAACAGTATTTCTTGTAATTCTGGTTTGGTTTTTGCAAATTCTCTAAACTTCTGTTTATCTGGAAATGCCCTAATTTCACCATCATATTTGAGAGACAATTTTCCTGGATATGTAATTCTTGGCTGGCAGTTTTTTTCCTTCAAGGCTTTATATATGTCATCCCATTGCCTTCTTGCCTGCGTGGTTTCTGCTAAGTAATCTGAGCTTATTCTTATTGACTCTCCTTTGTAGATGACTTTTCATTTATCCCGAGCTGCTCTTAAAATTCTCTCTTTATCTTTGATTTTGGCAAGTCTGATTATACTATGTCTTGGTGACTTTCTTTTGGGATCTACCTTATGTGGGGTTCAATAAGCATCTTGGATAGATATCTTGTCATCTTTCACGATATCAGGGAAGTTTTCCACAACAAATCTTCAACAATTCTCTCCGTATTTTCTGTTATCCCCCCCGTTCTGGTACTCCAATCACTCATAGGTTATTCCTCTTGATAGAGTTCCACATAATTCTTAGGGTTTCTTCATTTTTTAAAATCCTTTTATTTGATTTTTCTTCAAATAAGTTGGTGTCAAGTGCTTTACCCTCAATCTCACTAATTCTGACTTTCACTGTCTCATTTCTGCTCCTATGACTTTCTATTGAGTGGTCTAATTCTGAAATTTTATTGTTAATCTTCTGGATTTCTGATTGCTGTCTCTCTATGGATTATTGCAGCCTGTTAAATTTGTCATTATGCTCTTCTCTAATCTTTTTAATTTCATCTATTGTGCATTCTGCATTTTGCTTAATTTTCTTCCTAATTTCTTGAAGAGTTCTGTATATTTATCTTTTGTATTCTTCCTCCAGTAATTCCAAGAAATTTTTCTCCTCTGGAAAATTTCTAGATTATTTTGGGAGCTTGCTGAAGCCATCATGGATTGCCTCTTTATGTGATCTGATATTGACTTTTGTCTCTGAGCCATCAATAAGTTATCATATTTATTTATTTTATGTTTGCTTACTGTGTCCTAGCTTCTTGTTTTGTTTTGATATGCCCAAATAGGCCGCTCGTATGAGCTAGTTTGATTATTGGCACCTTTGAAGCTCTAATGTCCTTTCATCAGGTGGTTAGATCAGTTACTAGGTATGTGAGCTCAGGAGTCTGCCCACTCCTCCTGTATGGATTCCACTCAGGTGCCCAGGTAGATAGCCACCAAGTGTGTGGTGTAGGCTCTCACTTACAGTCCTAGACAGGCATGGGTGATTAGTGTAGGCACAGGCATCTGGCTGCAGCAGGGGGACACATTCTGAGAAAGGCAAGGGGCTGACGGCCAACCCTGAGTGTCCAGGAGGAAGGCGTGTCCCTGTTCCCTAGAGCGTGAAGGTGGGTAGGTTTTGCAGCCGGGGTATGAGCACCTAATGCTGTTCGCTGTAAGGACTGGGGGGCACCTCTTATTCATGGGCCTGTATCGCAGATGGCTAGGTGGCGTGGGTGAAGCCACCAGTCCTCAGTTCCCTGATGTGGGTAGGTGAAGACCCTGCTTAATGGGCAGTGTCAAATGTCAAGAACCTGCCACTTCACAGCTGAAACAGTTGAAATTAGACTTCCAATATATACCCTGTTGTACTGCGATAATGAGGGCCTACGCTGTTGAGACGGGCCCACACAAGTCTATGCGGGGGGAAAGTCACTAAAAGTCCATGGATCCCTTATGCCTGTGCCTAGGCAAAGCAGCTGTGCCTACCCTGAGTTCCTGGCTTAGGGGAGCTGGCAGTTTCTTTTTTCCCATTTGTTAATTTGTTCACTCTCCAAGGCAGGGAGAACTGGAGCCACTCTTTGAAATCTTCTGTTTAGCTTTTTCACTTCATCATTTCTTCCGTTTGCTTTAGCTACTCTACATTCAAGAGCAAGTATCAGAGCCTCTTCTGACATCCATTTTGGTCTTTTTTTTTTTTTTTTTTTTCCCTTTTCTGTCTTTTTAATGACGCTTTGCTTTCTTCATGTATGATGTCCTTGATGTCATCCCACAACTTGTCTGGTCTTTGGTCGTTAGTGTTTAACACATCAAATCTATACTTGAGATGGGCTCTAAATTCAGGTGGTATATATAGGCATACTTTGTTTTATTGTGCTTCGTAAATACTGTGTTCTTTTAACAAATTGAAGGTTTGTGGCAACTCTGTGTAGAGCAAGTCTATTGGCACCATTTTTCCAACAGCATGTGCTCACTTCGTGTCTCTGTGTCACATTTTGGTAATTCTTGCAATATATGAAACTTTTTAATTATTATTATATCTCTTATAGTGATCTGTGATCAGTGATCTTTGATGTTTCCATCATAATTGTTTTGGGGTGCACAAACCACGACCATAAAAGACGGTGAACTTTATTGATAAATGTCTTGTATGTTTTGACTGCTTCATCAACCGGCCGTTCCCTCATCTCTCTCTCTATTCCGAGACATGACGATATTGAAATTAGGCCAGTTAGTAACCCTACAATGGTCTCAAAGTGCTCGAGTGAAAGGAACAGTCAAATGTCTCTCACTTTAAATCAAAAGTTAGAAATGATTAAGCTTAGTGAGAAGGCATGTCAAAAACTGAGACAGGCTGAAAGCTGGGTCTCTTGTGTCAAACAGTTAGCCAAGTTGTGAATGCAAAGGAGAAGTTCTTGAAGGAAATTAAAAGTGCTACTCCAGTGAACACATGAATGATAAGAAAGCGAAATAGCCTTATTACTGATATGGAGAAAGTGTTAGTGGTCTGCATAGACAATCAAACCAGCCACAACATTCCCTTAAGCCAAAGACTAGTGCAGAGCAAGGCCTTAACTGTCTTCAATCCTGTGAAGGCTGAGAGAGGTGAGGAAGCTGCAAAAGAAAAGTTTGAAGCTAGCAACGTTGGTTCATGAGGTTTAAGGAAAGAAGCCATCTCCATGACATAAAAGTGCAAGATGAAGCAGCAAGTGCTAATGTAGAAGCTGCAGCAAGTTATCCAGAATATCTAGCTAAGATAACTGATGAAGGCTGCTACACTAAACAACAGATTTTCAGTGTAGATGAAACAGCCTTATACTGGAAGCAGATGCCATGTAGGACTTTCAGAGCTAGAGAGAAGTCAATGCCTAGCTTCAAAGTTTCAATGGACAGGCTGATTCTCTTGTTAGCAGACAATGCAGCTGATGACTTTAAGCTCAGCCAGTGGTCACTTACCATTCTGAAAATCCTAGAGTCCTTAACAATTATGCTAAATCTACTCTGCCTATGCTTTATAAATGGAACAACAAAGCCTGTATGACAGCACATCTGTTTACAATATGGTTTACTGAATATTTTAATCCCACTGTTGAGACTCACAGCTCAGAAAAAAAGATTTTTCAAAATGTTACTGCTCACTGACAATGCACCTGGTCACCCAAGTTCTTTGATGGAGATGTACAAGGAGATTAATGTTGTTTCCATGCCTGCTAACACAACATCCATTCTGCAGACCATGGATCAAGGAGAAATTCTGACTTTCAAGTCTTATTATTTAAGAAATACATTTCATAAGTCTACAGCTGCCATAGATAATGATTCCTCTGATGGATCTGGGCAAAATAAGTTGAAAACCTTCTGGAAAGGATTCACCATTCTAGACGCCATTAAGAGCATTCGTGATTCACGGAAGTCAAAATATCAACATTAACAGGAATTTGGAAGAAGTTGATTACAACCCTCATGGATGACTTTGAAGGGCTCAAGACTTTAGTAGAGAAAGTAACTGCACATGAGGTGGAAATAGCAAGAGAACTACAATTAGAAGTGGAACCTGAAGATGTGACTGAATTGCTGCAATCTCATGGTAAAACTTTAATGAATGAGGAATTGCTTCTTATGGATGAGCAAAGAAAGTGGTTTCTTGGCATGGAATCTACTCCTGGTGAAGATGTTGGGAACACTGCTGAAATCACAACTAAGAGTTTAGAATATTATATAAACTTAGCTGATAAAGGAGAGGCAGGGTTTGAGAGGACAGACTTGGACTCCAGTTTTGAAAGAAGTAAAATGCTACAGAGAAATCTTTCATGAAAAGAAGAGTCCATCAATGTGGCAAACTTCACTGTTGTCTTATTTTAAGAAATTGCCACAGCACCCCAGCCTTCAGCAACCACCACCCTGATCAGTCGGCAGCCATCAACATCAAGGTAAGACCCTCCACCAATAAAAAGATTAAGACTTGCCGAAGGCTCAGATGATGGTTAGCATTTTTTAGCAAATTGTTTTTTAATCAAGGCATGTACATTTTTTTTTAGACATAATGCTACTGCACGCTTAACAGGCTACAATATAGCGCAAACATAACTTTTACATGCACTGGGAAACCAAAAAATTTGTGTGAGTCACTTTATTGTGATATTTGCTTGATTGCAGTGGTCTGGAACCAAACCAGCAATATCTCCAAGGTATACCTGTACTCAAGGTCATACTTTGGCTCTTGTGGACTTCTGTTAATTTTCTTCAGCTTCAGCTTGAACTTGCATATGAGCAATTGATGGTCTATTCTGCAGTCAGACCCTAGCCTTGTTCGGACTGATGATACTGAGCTTTTCCATCATCTCCTTCCACAGATGTAGTTGATTTGATTCTTGTGTATTCCATTTGGCAAGGTCCACGTGTATAGTTCCCATTTACGTTGTTGAAACAAGATTTGCAATGAAGAAGCTGTTGATTTGCAAAATTTTATCAAGCAATCTTCGGTGTTATTTCTATCACCAAGGCCATATTTTCTAACTAGCAATCCTTCTTATTTGTTCCCCACTTTCACATTCCAATCGCCAGTAATTATCAATGCATCTTGATTGCATGTTTGATCAATTTCACACTGCAGAAGTTGGTAAAAATCTTCAATTTCTTCATCTTTGGCATCAGTGGTAGAATAATAATTGTATTAACGTGTCTTCCTTGTAGGCGTATGGATATTATTTTATCACTGACAGTGCTGTACTTTAGGACAGATCTTGAAATGTTCTTTTTGACAATGAATGCGACACCATTCCTCTTCAATTTGTCATTCCCGGCATAGGAGACCAGATGACTGCCCGATTTGAAATGACCAATACTAGCCCATTTCACCTCACTAACATCTAGAATATCTACCTTCAAGCGTTCCATTTCAGTTTTGACAACTTCCAATTTTCCTAGATTCATACTTTGTACATTCCACGTTACAATTATTCATGTTTGCAGCTATTTCTTCTCATTTTGAGTCATGTCATATCAGCAAATGAAGGCCCCCAAAGCTGGACTCCATCCACATCATTAAGGTCAACTGTACTTTGAGGAGGTAGGTCTTCTGCAGTATTTTGAGTGCCTTTCAACCTGAGGGGCTCATCTTTTGGCACAATGCCTGACAAAGTTCTACTGCTGTTGATAAGGTTTTCACTAGCCAATTTTTTTTTTTTTTTTGTAGATGCCAGGTCCTTCTTCCTAGTCTGTCTTAGACTGGAAGTTCTGCTGAAATCTATCCACCATGGGTGATCCAGCTGGTATTTGAAATACCAGTGGCATAGCTTCCAGCATCACAGCAACATGCAAGCCACCACAGTATGACAAACTGACAGGTGAGTCGTGGAGCCACTCATTAGCTAGACTCTAACAAGGACCTCATTACACCAAAACAGAACTAGAACCTATACTACCTCTATCTCACTAAGTTGTGAAAATTAAATAAGTTCATCACATCACACAGATGTTAGTATCACTAACATTCCCTGAAACAGCCCTGGAATCTAATGTTTCCAAATGTTAGAGGCATTGATAAATTGGGGGTGTAAAGGGAATGAGGTTTCCAATACTTAAAAAAAACCCACTGCCATCAAGTCGATTAGGGCTTGTATTTATTTCTCACCTTCAGGTTTAACAAGTGCTCACTTCCTATCAATGGTTTCTGAGCAAAGGAATGCCATGTTGATTCTGTGTTCATCAGCAGAACATCTATAACACTGTTCAACAGAAATTTAGTGTGAGCCATAGAATTTAAAATTTTCTAATAGCCACATTAAAAAAATAGATGAAATTAATTTTAACAGTATATTTAACTCAATATATACTAAGTATTAAACATGCAATCAATGTAAAAATTATTGAGAATTTTTCAACATTCTTTTTTGTGTACTGAGTCTTAGGAATCCTGTGTAACATCTCAATTTGAACTATCCACATTTCAATTGCTCAGAAGCCCCATATGCTAGAGGCTACAGCGAAGATCTACAATACTAGAAGCACAAATCATCCAATAATCCTTTCACACCCGTTTTTTGTCGTCTTCTACTTTTCTTATCACGGCAAATTACAAACGTAGCAGTTTCAAAAAATTCCCACCATCATCATCTTCCACGAGATGCACTGCATATATCCAAATTTCCCTTAAAATAGTTATAGAAAAGGCCAGCAAATGCAGTCATTTGCTAAGCAATTTCAATGCCCATGGCATAAGCGAGCAGCTTTATTTAGCCTCTTCAAGAATTTTAAATTACCAGTAATGAAGAGAATAGAGCCAAACGTTCGGGTGATAGACCTTTTAGGAAGTATTTAACAGGGTATAACTGGAACAGGGCTTGTTGGTATTCCGGGTAAATCAGGAACCTGAGGGCGACTCCCACGGTTCAGACAACTGGCTGAGCCTCCCGTCAAAGGCATGGACGCGGTTCCGCACAAACCCGCAGCGACGGAGGCTGCAGCGCAGCCCCAGCGCCCCCGAGGGGAGCCCCGCGCGCCCTCGAGCTGCCCGCAGCCTCGGGGCTCTATCCGAGGCCCAGCCGACCGCCCGGAGCGGTAGTCCGGCAGAGTGGAACGCAACGCCCCGCACCCCGCGCCTCGGCTCCCGGCCTGTCCCCGCCCACGCCGTTCAAGTGGGTTTTCCCAGACCCTACGCCGCGGCCCCGACGCTCCAGCTCTCGACGCGGACCTGCCTTCCGGGGAGCAGAGACACTGCCCGGGCCGCACTCACAGACCTGAGGTGGCAGCGCAGCCGCTGCGCAGCCGCTGCACAGCCGCTTCCGGCCTAGTCGCCGACACTCCCGCCGGGGGAGTTCGGACGCGGGGAAGATGGCGCCTGCAAAGGCGCGAACAGTAATCTGGACCACCCGGCCGGGGACCAAGACCCCACCAAGGCGCCTCGGGGACGTGCAAACCGCGCCTTCGCGTCGGAAGGGGTGTTCCCGACGTGTAAGCCCCGCCCCTCTATCTCAGCAGAGATCGCCCCGCCCCGGGGCGGGACCATTTCCTGGGAAGCCACGCCCCTTGCACCCGAGCTCCCGCCCACCTGCTGGCCCCGCCTCACCCTTGGGGCCTCGTGCGGGATCCCAAGGACTCAGATTTGGCTGGACTGCACCTCGGATCAGCTTTACCGTTTTTTAGACTAAGTTCACACACTTTTAATTGGTTTGCTCAATTTCGATTTTCATTAAAAATGTTTTGCTAACGATGTGGTAGAAAGTCAAAGGTACTTGGTGCGTCGTTTATTAACTGACTGACTCATTCCGCAAACGCGTCTTGAGGCTCCTGTTATGTGCCGTGCACAATCCTGAAATGCTGGGAATACTGGAGTGAACAAAATAGACACGGTGCCTTGTTAGGACTGGTACAGTGCTACACAGGACGGACGCCCCTCAGTGTTGGAGGTCAGGAAAGCTTCCTTGAGAACCACTAGGCTGAGACATGAAGGCTAAGTATGGGATTAGTCAAGGAAGGGAACAGGGTAGAGAAAGTTGGAGAGAAGAGCTTTCAAATGCAAGGCCAGGAGGGAGGCCAGGAGCAACGGGGAAGCAGTAAAGTATGGCTGGAAGTTAGAGTTAGCAGTGGAAGTGGAGAGAGGTTAAGATGTATCAGGAAGATGTCTGGAAACCAGGTTAGTGAGTGTGGATGGACTTTTTCCTAACGGAAATGGTTGAGTCACTGAAGGTTTTTTTAACAAGGTTGTGTGATATGATCGATTTTTGTGTGGAGAGAAGGAGGGTTAAGGCAAGTATTTGAATGATAACTGATGGCCTGGACCACCAGAGGTATGTAGAGGAGGTATGGAGTGATGTTGGGGGTCTGAGGAATATTTAGAAGGTGGAATGATGATTGACTTGATGATGGACTGAGCGAGGGAGGGAGAAGAAGGAGTCCAGGATGGTGACCACCTTTCTAGCTCTGGTAACTGAGTGAGTACTGGTGCCACAGACACTGAGTAAGTGAACACAGGTGAAACAAGACTGACACAGAAGCTTTCTTCAAATATCTGGCACTCTTTGCTTGTCTGTTCTTGCTTAAAAGTGTGGTTTTAGGCTTATTGTGACTAATGTAAACAGTGTAATAGCTTAGTCCTGATGATGTTCAAGGCAGGCAGTTTTGGTGAGAAGATGAGTTTGGGGAGATTGTTACTTGTGGAAATCTGAGGCTCCTTATCACTTCTACCACTGGAGGAATGGAGACTGAGGAAAGTGCTGAGTTACTAATAGGAGATACTACAAGATTCATCACTTGGAACAAACCCTATCTTGCCAATCTTCTCGATGGTTTTGGCCCTGCTCCAAAACCACGACACAAAACCCTGAATCAATACAAATGTCTTCCTTATTCACTCCTACCATCCATAGTTGAGCAAAACCTTTCCCCCTCATGCTCAGGAGATGTCTTTGCCTCCTACTTCAGAAAGAAAATTAAGACTACTAGGTAGAATTCTCACAGCCTCCTACTGCTTCCTCTTCTTCTCCTGCAACATCTTCATTCACTTCCATTCTTAACTTCTAGCTGACACAGAGAAAGAGGATGAACCCATGTTGTTCCCCTCTTTTGGGAACTTGCGCCACCAGTTTTATCCTCTTCCATGTGTCTTAACGTCTCCATTTTTATTGACTCTTTACCTTCAGCATATAAACATGTTCATGTCACTCCCAGGAGAGGACCGTACTGGCTTTCTCTAATCTCACTCCCTCCTGTCTCTATTGAACTCACTCTGCTCAGGCTTTCATGCCTACCACTCCACCAAAACTGCTCTTGTCAAGGTCACCAATGACCTCCAGTTTTCACTGGCCAAGGCTTTGCCCTTGCAGCTTTTATACTTGACCTCTTTCTCTCTCTTGAAATACTGTCTTCATTTGGTTCTATATCACCACTCTCCCTAGTTCTCTTTCTGTCCCTATGACTTTGCTGTTACTTGAGCATGAAAAGCATGCTTTTGCCTCAGGTCCTCTGCCTAGAACGCTCTTCCAACAGAAATCTGCGTAAGTCATAGTCTCACTTCATTCAAGACTCCGCTCAGTTGTCACCGACTGCATATAAATTAGCTTCTCTGTTCCTCTGCCTTATTTTTCTTCCTAGCACTTAACACAACTTCACATACATATTCATCTCTTTATTTGCCTCTAGCTGTTTTCCCCTTCTAGAATATCTGCTCTATATCCTTGGTCTCCATTCTGTTCCTTTGCTTTTTAGTAGTAGAACATATCTCCATCCCCAAGTTTTAGCAGAGATTGATGACTCAGTTAGAAACTACATTCCATGGCCTCCCTTTCACATAGCTAGGTGTGGCTATGTCAAAAAGTTGTAACCAGTAAGATGTGAGTAGGACTTCTGGCTCATGTCCCTTGAAAGTAAAGCTGCTTACTATCCACTTCCCCCTTTCCCATCTTGTTGTCTGAAAAATGGCAAAAAACAGAGATAGCAACCATGTATTGAGGAAGGCGAAGTTGCCCCATCAGACTAGGTCCCAGTCTAACTTCAGAGAGATGAGACACTTCCTCCTTGAACTAACCACAGATTTCCAGACCATTACATGACAGAAAAATAAACTTTATTCTTTTTAAAATAATTACGTTTGTCAGGACCAAGACAAGGAAGCCCTTTATCATCACTCCTATTTAACATTGTGCTGGAAGTCCTAGCTAGAAATAAGGCAAGAAAAAGAAATAAAGATTATCCAAATTGGTACTGAAGAAATAAAACTGTCCCTATTTGCAGATGATATGATACTACACCTAGAAAACCCAAAAGACTCTATGAGAAAACTACTGGCACTAATAGAAAGGTTCAGCAGAGTCACAGGATACAAGATTAACACAAAAATCAGTTGAATTCCTATACACCAATAAAGAGAATGATGAAAAGGAAATCAGGAAAACAATACTGTTTATAATCATCCCTAAAAAATACTTTGGAATAAATCTAACCAGGGATGCAAAAGACCTATACAAAGAAAACTACAAAACACTACTGCAAGAAACCAAAAGAGATCTACATAAATGGAAAAACATACCATGCTTAGGATAGGTAGACTCAATATTGTGAAAATGACGATTCTATCCAAAGCAATTCACAAATACAATGCAATCTTGATCTAAATACCAACAACATTCTTTAAAAAGGTGGAAAAACTAATCATTAACTTTACATGGAAAGGGAAGAGGCCCTGAATAAATAAAGCACTATTGAAAAAGAAGAAAAAAGTAGGAGGACTTGCACTACCTGACCTCAGAACCAACTATATACAGCTATGGTAGTCAGAACAGCCTAGTACTGATACAATGACAGATACATTAACTAATGGAACAGAATTGAGAACCCAGATGTAAATCCATCCACCTATGGTCACCTGATCTTCGACAAGGGCCCAAAGTCCATCAAATGGGGAAAAGACAGACTTTTTAACTAATGGTGCTGGCAAAACTGGATGTCCACCTGCAAAAAAAATGAAACAGGACCCATACCTCACACCATACACAAAACCTAATTCAAAATGGATCAAAGACCTAAATATAAAACCAAAAACTATAAAGATTATAGAAGAAAAAATAGGATCAACTCTAGAGGCCCTAATACATGGCATTAACAGGATACAAACAATAACTAACAGCACTCAAACTCCAGAAGATAAGCTAGATAACTGGGATCTTCTAAAAATTAAACACTTATGCTCATCAAAAGACTTCACCAAAAGAGTAAAAAGAGAACTTACAGACTGAGAAAAATTTTTTGGCTATGACAAATCTGACAAATGTCTAATCTCTAAGATCTACAAGAAAATCCAACACCTCTACAACAAAAAGACAAATAGTCCAATTAAAGAGTAGGCAAAGGAAATGAACAGACACTTCACCAAAGAAGACATTCAAGCAACTAACAGACATGTGAGGAAATGCTCACAATCACTAGCCATTAGAGAAATGCAAATTGAAACCACAATGAGACACCATCTCACTCTGGCATTACTGGCACGAATCAAAAGAACAGAAAATAGCAAATGTTGGAGAGGCTGCGGGGAGATTGAAACTCTTATGCACTGCTGCTGGGAATGTAAAATGATACAACCATTTTGGAAAACGATTTGGCACTTCTTTAAAAACCAAAAAAACGAACCTGCTGCCATCAAGTTGATTCTGACTCATAGCGAACCTAAAGGACAAGGTCGAACTGCCCCATAGGGTTTCCAAGGAGCACCTGGTGGATTTGAACTGCTGATGTTTTTGTTAGCAGCTGTAGCTCTTAACCACTGCACCACCGGGGTTTCTGGTGCTTCCTTAGAAAGCTAGAAACAGAAATCCCATATGATCCAGCAATCCCACTCCTAGGAATATATCCTAGAGAAATAAGAGCTGTCACATGAATAGACATATGCACACCGATATTCATTGCAGCATTGTTCACAATAGCAAAAAAAATGGAAACAACCTACATGCCCATCAACAGATAAATGGATAGACAAATCATGATACATACACACAATGGAGTGCTACACAATGATAAAGAACAATGATGAATCTGCTAAGTGTCTCACAACATGGGCGAATCTGGAGGGCATTATGCTGAGTGAAATAAGTCAATCACAAAAGGACAAATATAGTATGAAACCACTATAAAAACTCATGGAAAGGTTTAAACACAAAAAGAAATGACCTTTGATGGTTACGAGGCAGGGGAGGGGTGGGAATGGAAAAACACTACATAAACAATAGATAAGTGGTGAAGAGTAAGATAGTACACAACACCGGGGAAGCCAGCACAGCTTGTCCAAGGCAAGGTGGTGAAAGCTCCATAGACACATCCAAACTCCCTGAGGGACCGAATTACTGGGCTGAGGGCTGTGGGTACCATGGTCTCAGGGAATATCTAACTCAATTGGCATAATATAGTTTCTAAAGAAAATGTTCTACATTCTACTTTGGTGAGTAGCATCTGGGTCTTAAAAGTCTGTGAGCAGCCATCTAAGACACTCCACGGGTCTCACACCTTTGAGAGCAAGAGAGAATGAAGAAAACTAAAGACACAAGGGAAAGATTAGTCCAAAGGACTGATGGACCGCAACTGCCATGGCCTCCACCAGACTGAGTCTAGTACAACCAGATGGTGCCCGGTTGCCATCACTGACTGCTCTGACAGGGATCACAATAGAGGGTCCCAGACAGCTGGAGAAAAATGTAGAACAAAATTCTAACTCACAAAAAAAGACCAGACTTACTGGCCTGACAGAGACTAGACAAACCTCAAGAGTATGGTCCCCAGACACCCTTTTAGCTGAGTAATGAAGTCACTCCTGAAGATGACCCTTCATCCAAAGATTAGACAGGCCTATAAAACAAAATGAAGCTAAAGGGGCACACCAGCCCAGGGGCAAGGACTAGAAGGCAGGAGGGGACAGAAAAGCTGGTGATTGAGAACCCAAGGTCTAGAAGGGAGAGTGTTGACATGTTGTGGGGTTGTTAACCAATGTCATAAAATAATATGTGTACTAACTGTCTAATGAGAAGCTAGTTTGTTTTGTAAACTTTCATCTAAAGTACAAAAAATAATTCTGTTTGTTAAGTTGCCAAAGTTTAACATATATTTTGGTTATTAGACTCTTATCGGATATATGGTTTCCAAAGATGTTCTGCCAGTCAGTAGCTTGTCTCTTCACTTTTTTAGTAAAGTCTTTTGATGAACAAAAGTTTTTGAAGGTCTCATTTGTTTTGTTTTTGCTGTTTATGCTTTTGTTATTATGTTAGATAATCTGTTGTTATAAAGCAAGACCCAACAGACTTGCCCATGAATTTCCTTCTAAGAATTTTATGGTTTTATTTTTCATATTTAGGTCTTTAATCCATTTTGAATTTGTTTTGTGTATTGTGTGAGGCATGGATACTGTTTCATTTTTCTGCATGTGGAAACCCATCCTCCCAACAGCACTTATTGAAGAGACTCTTCTTTCCTCCATTGAACGGACTTAGCACCCTTGTTAAAAATTAGTTGACCATGAATGTGTGGGTTTATTTCTGGACTCTAAATTCTATTCCATTGGTCTATATGTCCATTTTTATAGCAGTACTAGGCTGTTTTGATAACTGTAGCTGTATAATGTGTTTTAAAATGAGGAAGTATGAGTCTTCCTACTTTGTTCTTCTCTTTTAACGTTGCTTTAGCTATTCGAGACCTCTTGCCATTCTACATAAAGTGGAGGACTGGTTTTTCCATTTCTCTAGAGAAGACTGTTAGAATTTTGATCGGGATTATGCTGAATTTATAGATCATTTTGGGTGGTATTCACATCTTAACAATATTAAGTCTTTCAATCCATGAACATGGAACATCTTTCCATTTATTTAAGTCTTTTTAATCTCTTTCAGCAGTGTTTTGTAATCTTCATTATATAACTCTTTCATATCCCTGGTTAAATTTATTCCTGGGTATTTTATTCTCTTAGATGCTATTGTAATGGAATCATTTTCCTAATTTCCCTTTCACATTTCTCATTGCTGGTGTATAGAAACCCAACTGATTTTTGTTTGTTGGGCTTGTATCCTGCAACTTTGCTAAATTCCTTTATTAGTTCTAGGAGCTTTGTTGAGGATTCTTTATATATAACATGTATCTAATATATATATAATACATATTTTATTATATAATATACATAATACATATATAATATATACGTATATATGTAGATTTTCTGTAAATAAGATCATGTTTTCTACAAACAGAGATAATTTTACTTCTTCCTTTCTGATCTGGATACCTTTTATTTCTTTTCCTTGTCTTATTGCTCTGGCTAGGACTTCTAATACAATACTGAACAGAAATGGTGAGAGTGGGCACTCATGTCTTGTTCCCAATTTCAAGGGGAAAGCTCTCAGTCTTTCTCAATTAAGTGTAATGTTGGCTGTTGGTTTTTCATATACGCCCTTAATCATATTGAGGAAAACTTCCATTCTATTCCAGTCTTCTTTAGGGTTTTCATCAAGATCCAGGGGTGTTGGATTTTATCAAATGCTTTTTCTGCATCCATAGGCAAGATAAATAACCCGGTCAAAAAATGGGCAAAGGACTTGAATAGACTTTTCCGCAAAAAGGACATTCAAATGGCAACCAAATGCATGAAAAGATGCTCAACATCACTAAACATCAGAGAGATGCCAATCAAAACCACAATGAGATACCATTTCATTCCCACTAGCATGGCTAAGATAAAACAAACAAACAAAATAACAAATGTTGGTGAAGATGTGGAGAAATTGTAACACTTATCCATTGCTGATGGGGATGCAAAATGGTATGGTCATTGTAGAAAACAGTGTGGCAGCTCCTCAAAAAACTAAAAATGGAACTATGATATGACCCAGCAATTCCAGTCCTAGGTATATACCCAAAATAATTGAAAGCAGAGACTCAAACAGACACTTGTACACCAAGGTTCATTGTAGCACTATTCACAATAGCCAAAATGTGGAAACAGCCTAAATGTTCATCAAAGAATGGATAAACAAAATGTGGTACATACATACCATAGAAGTACTACTCAGCCAAAAAGAGAAATGTGGCATCTCTCTGTGGGTTTGAACCATCAAACTTTTGGCCAGTAATTGGCACTTTTCTCATTCTACTTTGAATCTTATTCCTTTTCACTAAACTGTTCCTTGTTGGTAACAATCTTTTAGTACAGGACTTTGAATTTCCTATAGCATGGTATAGTATAGAGCATAGTATGTATTAAAAAAATTTACTGAGTAAGAGTGCATTGTATTTGTTGGAAACATTAAACTGCATCACTGAATTTAACAGACTGGTCTTAGGTTAAGGAGCCCTGATGGTGCAGTGGTTAAAGCACTCTGCTGCTAACTGAAAGGTTGGTGGTTCGAACCCAATAGCTGGTGCATGGGAGAGAGATGTGGCAGTTTGCTTCCAAAAAGATTATAGCCTTGGAAACCCTATGGGGCAATTTTATTCTGTTCTATAGGGTTGCTCCCCAACATGTCTGTCAGTTTGTTGTACTGTGGGGGCTTGTGTGTTGCTGTGATACTGGAAGCTATGCCACTGGTATTCAGATACCAGCAGGGTCACCCATAGTGGACAGGTTTCAGCTGAGCTTCCAGACTAAGATAGACTAGGAAGAAGGACCCGGTAGTCTACTTCTGAAAAGAAATAGCGAGTGAAAACCTTACGAATAGCAGCGGAACATTGTCTGATATAGTGCTGGAAGATGAGCTCCCCCAGGTTGGAAGGCAATCAAAAGACAACTGGGGAAGAGCTGCCTCCTCAAAATAGAGTCGACCTTAATGACGCAGATGGAGTCAAGCTTTCCGGACCTTCATTTGCTGATGTGGCATGACTCAAAATGAGAAGAAACAGCTACAAAATTCCATTAGTAATTGGAACATGCAATGTACGAAGTATGAATCTAGGAAAACTGGAAATAGTAAAAAATGAAATGGAATACATTAACATCAATATCCTAGGCATTAGTGAGCTGAAATGGACTGGTATTGACCATTTTGAATTGGACAACCATATAGTCTACTATGCTGGGAATGACAACTTGAAGAGGAATGGCTTTGCATTCATCATCAAAAAGAACATTTCAAGATCTATCCTGAAGTACAGTGCTGTCAGTGATAGGATAATTTCCATGTGCCTGCAAGAAAGACCTGTTAATACCACTATTATTCAAATTTATGCACCAACCACTAAGGCCAAAGATGAAGAAATTGAAGTTTTTTTTACCAACTTCTGCAGTCTGAAATTGATTGAACATGCAATCAGGGTGCACTGATAATTACTGGTGATTGGAATGGGAAAGTTGGAAACAAAGAAGAAGGATCAGTAGTTGGAAAATATGGCCTTGGTGATAGAAATGATGCCAGAGATCACATGATAGAATTTTGCAAGACCAATGACTTCTTCATTGCAAATACCTTTTTACACCAACATAAACAGCACTATACACATGGCCCTCACCAGATGGAATACGCAGGAATCAAATCGACTACATCCACAGAAAGAGACGATGGAAAAGCTCAATATCATCAGTCAGAACAAGGCCAGGGGCTGACTGCAGAACAGTCCGTCAATTGCTCATATGCAAGTTCAAGTTGAAACTGAAGAAAATTAGAACAAGTCCATGAGAGCTAAAGTATGACCTTGAGTATACCCCACTTGAATTTAGAGATGGTCTCAAGAATAGATTTGACTCTTTGAACGCTAATGACAAAGACCAGATGAGTTGTGGAATGACATCAGGGACATCATACATGAAGAAAGCAAGAGGTCATTAAAAAGACAGGAGAGAAAGAAAAGACCAAAATGGATGTCAGAAGAGACTCTGAAACTTGCTCTTAAACGTTGAGTAGCTAAAGCAAAAGGAAGAAGAGATGAAGTAAAAGAACTGAACAGAAGATTTCGAAGAGCAGTTCGAGAAGATAAAGTATTACAATGACATGTGCAAAGAGCTGGAGATAGAAAACCAAAAAGGAAGAACACTCTCGGCATTCCTCAAGCTGAAAGAACTGAAGAAAAAATTCAAGGCTCAAGTTGCAATAGTGAACGATTCTATGAGGAAAATATTAAACAATGCAGGAAGCATCAGAAGAAGATGGAAGCAATACACAGAGTCATTATACCAAAAAGAATTGGTTGACGTTCACCCATTTCAGGAGGTAGCATATGATCAGGAATTGATGGTACTGAAGGAAGAAGTCCAAGCTGCACTGAAGGCATTGGCGAAAAACAAGGCTCCACCAGGAATTGATGGACGATCAATTGAGATGTTTCAACAAACAGATGCAGTGCTGGAAGTGCTCACTCGTCTATGCCAAGAAATTTGGAAGACAGGTACTTGGCCAACAGGAAGAGATCCATATTTATGCCCGTTTGAAAGAAAAGCGATCCAACAGAATGAGGAAATTATTGAACAATATCATTAATATCATACACAAGTAAAATTTTTCTGAAGATCATTCAAAAGCAGTTGCAGCAGTACATTGATAGGGAACCGCCAGAAATTGAAGCTGGATTCAGAAGAGGACGTGGAACAAGGGATATCATTGCTGATGTCAGACAGGTCTTGGTTGAAAGCAGAGAATACCAAAGATGTTTACTTGTGTTTCATTGATTATGCAAAGGCATTGGACTGTGTGGATCATAAAAAATTATGAAGAACATTGGAAAGAATGGGAATTCCAGAACACTTAATTGTGCTTGTTCGGAACCTGTACATAGACAAAGTGGCAGTTGTTCTAGCAGAGCAAGTGGGTACTGCATGGTTTAAAATTAGGAAAAGTGTGCATCAGGGTTGTATCCTTTCACTATACTTATTCAATCTGTATGCTGAGCACATAATCCTAGAAGAAGAATGCAGCATCAGGATTGGAGGAACACTCATTAACAACCTGCGATATACAGATGACACAATCTTGCCTTTTTTTTAGTACATGTATTGTTTTATGACATTGGTTAACAGCCCCACGACATGATAACACTCTCCCTTCTTGACCTGGGGTTCCCTATTATAAGCTTTCCCGTCCCCTCCTGCCTTCTAGTCATTGCCCCTGGGCTGAAGTACCACTTTAGTCTATTTTTGCTTTATAGGCCTGTACGGATGACACAGTCTTGCTTGCTGAAAGTGAAGAGGACTTGTAACACTTACTGAGGAAGATCAGACTACAGCCTTCAGTATGGATTACACCTCAACATAAAGAAAACAAAAATCCTCACAACTGGATCAACAAGCAACATCACAATAAACGGAGAAAAGATTGAAGTTGTCAAGGTTTGCATTTTACTTGGATACACAATCAACACCTATGGAAACAGTGGTCAAGAAATCAAAAGACGTATTGCCTTGGGGAAATCTGCTGCAAAAGACCTCTTTAAAGTGTTGAAAAACAAACATGTCCCCTTGAGAACTAAGGTGCGCCTGACCTAAGCCATGGTATTTTCAATCTCCTCCTGTGCATGCAAACTCTGGACAGTGAATAAGGAAGACCAAAGAGAATTGATGACTTTGAATTATGGTGTTGGTGAAGAATACTGAATATACCATGGACTGCCAAAAGAATGAACAAATCTATCTTGGAAGAAGTATAGCCAGAATGCTCCTTAGAAGTGAGGATGGCAAGACTTTGTCTAAAGTACTTTGGACATATTATCAGGAGGGACCAGTCCCTGGAGAAGGACATCATGCTTGGTAATGCAGACGATCAGCAAAAAAAGAAGACCCTCAATGAGATGAATTGACACAGTGGCTGCAACAATGGGCTCAAACATAACAACAATTGTGAGGATGGCACAGTGTTTCGTTCTTTTGTACATAGAGTTGCTATGAGTCTTAAGTGGTGGAGCCAAGCAATCTGGCTCCAGAGTGTGTATTCATAACCACTGGACTATGCACTATCAAGTGGAAGAGCCCTGTGATATAACTCTATGCAGTCATTAAAAATAATCTTTTAAAATGGATTGGCAAGCTTTTTTTGTAACAAACCTGCTGTGGTTGAGTGATTCTGACTCATAGTGACCCTATAGGACAGAGTAGAACTGCCCCATAGGGTTCCAAGGCCGTTAATATTTATGAAAGCCGACAGTCACATCTTTCTCCTGCGGAATGGCTGGTAGGTTCGAACCGCCGATCTTTTGGTTAGCAGCCAGGTGCTTTAGCCACTGTACCACCAGGGCTCCCTTAAAAGCAGCCACAGACAATACATGAACAAATGGGCATGGCTGGGTGCCAACAAAACTTTATTAACAGAAACAGGTAATGGACCTCATTAGTTTGCTGACCCCTGTTTTAGAAGAAGATTTAAAGGTAGGGGAAATGTTCATGGTTTATTGTTACAGGAATAAAATAGTACTAAATGGAACACGTATAAAGACCCTAACCTTATCTTTTAAAGACTACAGGGATTTACATCAAAAGTTTAATAGTAGACTTCTCTCTGTGGTAGTAATTGTTTTTCTTCATTATATTTTTCTATGTTTTCCAAAATAAAAATGTAAAACTTTTTAATGAGAAGAAAAGAAATGAATGTTATTTTAAAGAGCATAGGTGGAGGGACTACCATGCTAAATTTCATGATAGACACATCATAATCCTATACTCACAGGGTTAAGGCAGAGATATTAAGGTTCAAGCAGCATATTAGGTACTTCACTAACTGTGGCAGTTTTAGAATGATAACTGCAACATGGGTAACACTGTCTTAGGCATCTAGTTCTGCTATAACAGAAATACCACAAGTGGATGGCTTTAACAAAGAGAAGTTTATTTTCTCACAGTCTAGTAGGCTAGAAATCCAGATTCAGGGCCTCAGCTCCAGGGGAAGGCTTTCTCTCTCTGTTGGCTCTGGAGGAAGGTCCTTATGATGCCATCAGTCTTCCCTTGGTCTGGGAGCATCTTAGGTCCAGAGGACGTGCTCTGTTCCCAGCACTGCTTTCTTGGTGGTATGAGGTTCCCATGTCTCTCTGCTCTCTTCTTTTATATTTCAAAAGAGACTGACTTAAGAGACTGTCTAATCTTGTAGACCTCATCAATATAACTGCCACTAATCCATCTTATTACACCATAGTGATACAATTTACAACACACAGGGAAATCACATCAAATGACAAAATGGTAGACAATCACACAATACTGGGTATCATGGCCTAGCCAAGATGACAGATGTTTTTGGGGGACACAATTCAATCCATGACATGAACATTTGCTGCTTGCTCACTGCTTTTCACAGGGTCTCAGTTTCATTTGTGGGTAACTCAGCTCATCCTCTCATTGTAGCAATCAATTAGTGTCGACTAGGTACTGTTAATCCCAGTGAAACCTCAACCATATTGTTGCCTGGTCTCTACCCCTCATTAGACAGGATTTGAGTAAGTCACATTTGGGCTTTTGTAACAAATGAAGTGGCTGAATTCTGCCTCTCTCTCTGCTCCCATAGTCATTGCCCTCATTTAGGTCTTAATTACTGCTCACTGGGACAGTATTCTCTCAGCTGGTCTCTGGTTCCCCTATTCCTTCCCTTTTTCTGATCCATCTACCCTGTGTAGCCAGGCTGATCTTCCTGATCTTCCTAAAGCACAGCTCAAGAACCTTCATTGGCTCATGTTGCCTACAGACCAACATCTAAACTCCTCAGCCTGGAGTTAAAGTGTTAATATTTTAAGTCTTAACAGTTATGAGAAAAAAACTATGTATTTTCAATGAATCAAATTAACATTAGAATGACCTGAACCAGACTAGGCCCAAGGCACTTGTAAAAGTAGGCTTGTATTGGTAGTAGAATGAGATAAAGATTCTCAGACTAACCATAGACTTATGTCAGACTATGAGGATAATACATTCAGAGCCAGCATTGTTTTGAGGAAAAGGTCAGGCCGCAGAAAAGTTAAAGCATATCTGATTGGCCTGAGTCAATACTTTGCACTGTTTCCCATGGAGTGCACGATGTGTATGTAACTATAAAACTTTCAAATGGATAGTGGACTTGACTCACATATTCCAAATCAGCAGCTGATTTGAGAAGCTTACCCTGACTACCCAAATGTAATTGGAACTCCAGGAATAAACAGAGGGGTAAGGAATCAGAAGCAAAAGCGAATCAGAATTAGAGTTAAAACAGAATTAATGAGGAAACATATTTACTTCCAAAGTTTTACCCCTTTTGTAAGTGTCGTACCAGTCAGTTTTATATTCTCTGGACGGTTGCGTGTATTTTGTCTTCTTTCAAAAAACATTTAAAAGAATCTGCTGTTTTAAACTCGAGAGGCGAGATTAATGGTTTGCAACAATGTTTAAGAGTTCAGAGAAATATAATCTATTAAATTAATATATTTTTAATGCATTGATTGTATAAATAAGGTAAATATTTATATAAAATTTCATTGTTTGAAGATTAATAAATTGGCCATTAGGAAAATTACATAAAATAGTGAATATTCTTCTCTATGTAACATGCACAAAAGCTTTTCGAATATTAAAAATAAAAAGTTATCAACATGAAGTTGTATCTTTCCTACTTGACCCCTTAATCCATATTAGCTCCAGCCCTATTGAGTTCCCAGTAACACTTACATAGCACTTCTCCTGTAACATGTCTTTGTTCTATTGTTTCTTCCTCCCAGACATAGAAAAATTAAATTCTATCCATCCTCAGTACACATCCCTCTAGTCCCTCACTAGGAGCCCTGGTTAAGAGCTCAGTGCAGTGGTTAAGAGCTCAGCTGCTAACCAAAAGGTTGGCAGTTCAAACCCACCAGCCGCTCCTTGGAAACCCTATGGGGCAGTTCTACTCTGTCCTATAGGTCCGCTGTGAGTCTGAGCCAACATGGCGGCACCTAATGACAACAACAGCCCCTCCCTAAAGTTTCCCATAGCTAGAAATAATGTCTACCTTTCTGGATTCCTTGGTATCTTGTCTGATGGCCTCTCTCAGACTCTTTGTCTCTTTGTGTGTGTGTAATACTATTACCTATTATATTACAATATTTTATTATAGTTCTACTAAGAACCCCTTGAGGGTAGGATGCATGTTATAGTCCTTGTTGACCTCATTATTTGTTGAAACAAAACAATGAATGGATGATGAAAAATTATGCAAACACGTGAATGCTTCCTTTTTGAAAATTTTCAAAATGTAAAAATATCATTGTTAAAACAACATTGAAGGAAATGTCTTAAAATTCAGATATTCCTACTAGGAGTAACTAATTTCATTTCTCTGTATCTCTTTCAGGATTTATTCATGCATATATAGTATATTTGTTTATATACCAGTTACCAGTTACTGTCTAGCCGGTTCACACTCATGACATCACCATGTGTATCAGAGTAGAACTGTGCTCCATAGGGTTTTTAGGGACTGATTTTTCCGAAGTAAATTGTCAGGCCTTTCTTCGAAGATGCCTCTGCGTGAACTCAAACCTCTAGCCTTTTAGCTAGCAGCCAAGTGCTTAACTGTTTGCACCACCTATTGACTCCATTCTTTATATAATAGGTTGTTAAAAATGGTTTTGGATAAGTTTTGGCTAAGCCTTCACAAGACTGGAACAGAAGAATGGGTGGTGAATATTCCCACATTCCAAAGTGAGATATTACCACCTGAAGAAGATTTTGCAACCTTAAGACCTCACCCTAGCTGAAGGATATAAAAGGTTTGGAACTGAAGAGTCTGGGAGAGAGGTTTCTTTACACTCCTGATCTTCCAGGAAAGGTCTGGGAGGTGTTGTTTCTGACACAGAGCTTAATCTGTGCAACATAGAACAAGGATGGGGGTAGGGAACAGTGACATCACTAGGGCTGGTGTCACCCAGTGCAGTAACTCATGGTGTCACTCCCCCCCCACCATGGGCCTCCTCCTATACCAGACTATACAGAATCCTTAGTAATGTTTTTTGTATTAATGTTACTTGTAAATCGTAATTCCCATGTATCACACCTTCTTTCCCTTTAATTACTACTTTGTTCTCAAAAAAGTTATTGATACAGGTTCACAAATACTAATTGCCACAATATTGTAGCTAAAACACCAGAAAATTCGACAGAATCATCAACTATAAAAACACCGGCAGCAATGAAAACAGCAGCACATGCTTGTACGTGTGCAGATGAAACCATGTGATTTGAAGCTCATTATAACCGGATAATAATGACAACTCTGACCAGAGCGCATTAGAAGGTTCAAAAAGTAAATTAGCATAGAGTTTTAGCCTTGTATGTATATTGATACATGTAAGCTGGGCTTATGAAAAATGTTTTTATTGTTATGATTAACTACAGGGATATTTTTATTAAAAATAATAAATTTTTGATGAAACACTACACAAAAATTTTACAGACAGTCATTTGGTGTCACTCCCTCTGACAGTGTTACCTGGTGTGGTCCGTATCCCCCGCACTCCCCTAGTGATGCCACCGGTAGGGAACATGATGGACTGCCATCTGAGCTGTGCCTGAAAGCTCTAGAGGGTGGGTGCTGGGGCTGGCAGGTTGTCCAAAAGATGGAGAGGTGAGAGGTATCTCTGTTGGGAATGGCCTCCACTCCCAGAGTTTGTCAGGATACAGGATGCATGAACATGCCCTGTGGACCAGATGTGGGCCACAAGGGTGAGTCAGACTGAAGCAATCAATAAGAGGCTTTCTGGCAGGTGTGAGGCAACCTCCACAGAGAGATGCTGGAAGTGTTCCATTGGGAACAGGCTGGCATGACTGGAGGGATGGTAATGGACACCTTCTGAAGGAGAGTCCTTGTAGGCATTAAGAGAAGGTCAGATGAGACATCCCCAGTGGAGCAGAGTCTCCACAGAAATCACAAGAACTCCACGTTGGAGAGACCACTTCTAAAACCAGAGCAAAGAACTAACCTGTCAAGTAGCTCTTTCCTGCCTTTCTACCTGGAAGGGTCAGAAACTGCTATTCATGAGTTTGGGGAAGGCAGAGAGGCATTGTCTTAGTTACCTAGTGCTGCTATAACAGAAATACCACAAGTGGTTGGCTTTAACAAACAAAAATTTATTCTCTCACAGTTTAGGAGGCTAGAAGTTCACATTTAGTGACCCAGCTCTAGGGGAAGGCTTTCTCTTTCTGTTGGTCCTGGGGGAAGGTCCTTGTCATCAATCCTCTGGGTTTGGGGTTTCTCGGCACAGGGACCCTGGGTCCAAAGGATGCTCTCCACTCCTGGCACCTATTTCTTGGTGACCTGAGGTCCCTATCTCTCTGCTTACTTCTCTCTTCATTTGTCTCTTGTAAGATAAAAGGTGATGCAGGCCACACCCCAGGAGAACTCCCTTTGCATAATATCAGGGCTGTGACCTGAGTAAGGGTGTTGCATCCCACCCTAAAGCTCTGTAACATAACCTAAACTTGCCTTATTAACAAAGATTAGGATTTATAACACGTAAGAAAATTACATCAAATCACAAAATGGAGGACAACCACACAAAAATGAGAAGCATGGCCTAGCCAAGTTTACACATGTTGTTTTGGGACACAATTCAATCCATAACAGGGACAAAGTGGGGAAAAGGAAAAGTTGACCATATCTACACTCTTTCCCATGACAGGCTTCCAGCAAGGGGAGAGGAGAAGCTTTAAGCTTACAGTTTTAGTTACTATATGAGAATAGACATTTTAATTATTGGAATGAGATTGTTTTCATGACTAAATGTGGAAAAAATGAACTTTTATGTCAAAGACTGACCCCAAAGTTCATGATACCTTCCTAAGATTTCATCAAGTAGCAGGGAAAATCCGGCCCCACAAAATGGATGCGCAAGGGCAATGGGGGAAAAAATCAAGTTGTTTTATGTTGCGTTCTCTGGAGTTCTGCTCTTCCAATGTAATGGTGACATTCAACTGTAATCAGAATGTGCAAAGAACTAAATTTTTAAATATTTAATAAATATAATAAAAATTACAACATATAATAATAAATAAACAAAACATTTTACAACTCTATACTAAGATAGTCTTTGCTTAAACAGTGTGATATTTATTGTACAGGGCTGAGGCCTATAGTTCTGCTGGTTGTTCATGGAACACCTCCAGGAGTGCCAATTTTATCGTGGTTTTTCTGACAGTCATCAAGCAGCAAGGGTTTTGAAGAAGGGGCACATTTCTAATATGGAATACTAAGGGAAATGATACCGTATATCATGAGGGGCCTTCACAAATGGTGTATAAATTAAACAAATGTTAAAACTATTAAAAATAGTATTATGTGATGAATGCTTATCCCATGGGTTCAAAGATAATCTGCTCTCCCGTAAACAGCTTAGTTTTTATTAGTAAAAAAATCCCTATAGTTGTTTATTTAATGGTATAAAAGTTAAAATTCGATTTTCTTTTGTTTTCTTTTAACACAGTAGCCAAGGAAATAAATTTGTTATATTTGCTTCTTTGCAACTATTTTAAAAATAAATATTGCGTATAAAGAGCTCCAATGGACTGAATTTAACTGAAAGAGACTGATTTAAATAGGAATATACTCAATTATCTTCTAAAACCAAGGTGAAGCTCCTCCTTCTTAGAAAATAAAGGTTCCTCCCTATCCCCGCCTTTAGTACCTGAGCATACTAGATTCCTAGGACTGCTGTAACAAATTATCACAAACTGGGTAGCTTAAAACAACAGACATTTATTCTCTCTCAGTTTTGGAGGCTATAAGTCTGAAATCAATGTGTTGGCGGTGCTATACTCTCTCTGAAGGTGCCAGGAGAGAATCTGTTCCATGTCTTTCTCTTAGCTTCTGATGGTTCCAGCAGTCTTTGGCATTCCTTTGCTTGTACATGCATCACTCCAAAACTCTGCCTCCATCATCACATGGTGTTCTTCCTCTATGTCTTTTCTCCTCTTATAAGGACATCAGTCATATTGGGCTAGGGCTCACCCTACTCCAGTATGAACTCATGTTAACCTAACTAATTGTATCTGCAAAGATGCTGTTTCAAAACAAGGTCACATTCACAGGTAATGTGGGTTAGGACTTCAACATATCTTTTTGGGGGACACGTTTCAAACCATAACAATGAGTTTTACTGCGTAAATTTTGATACTCCCACTTCCTTGCCCCAAATACATGTAAATTCTACGTTTCTGATTGAAGATCTAAGCCATTCTCTGTTTAAATAAAAATATTTCCTTATATTAACTCCTGTAAATATATAAACTATATTTATTAAATACATGTATTATTGCCTAAGAGTTTTTCTTTCTTATAACTTTAGTATAAATGTCTAGAAAATAAGACTCCCATTTAATAGCCTATAAAGGACGCTGATGTGTTGGCAGCTGCCTTGACGTCATTAGATGCAAGAAAGACCTACCCTAACTATTAAATAGAATCGGATGAAGTTACACATTCTGGTAAAAGCATTGATAGTCCACGACTTTTTCTTGTGGTTGAAATTAACACGGTGTTCCTAGCAGTGCTTTAAAATTTTAGTTTCTGAAAATTATTCCTTTGAACCTGAATTTTTCTTTCATTTGCATTTATTTTTCAAGGTAGAGATTGAGGAGTTTAGAGCATATACAGAAAGAAATAAAATGTAATAATTGTTAATTATGCCCATATATATACACAGGGAGATGGGGGTTAAGGGTGATGATTATTCACAGCCTCCTGCCTCTGAGTTTGTAGTTAATTGAGAAAAATACACAGCAGTCAGAGTCATGGAGATCAAAATATCAGCATTATTACCAATAAAGCTAGGTGTGGCTTGGACCTGCAGCCTATTCTTGGTATCTTCACTGACGTCTACACTTTGGGTTTTCTCATCCAACAGAATCTTTCAGCTGCGAAGGGCTTCACTTACTACCTTCCATCCTTGGAGATGGAATAGTAAATATGGAGAGGATGAAGTTACACATGCATAGGGCTTTTAACACATTAACTCCACTCATTGAAGAAACACGGACTGGTGATAGTTAGACTATCACTCCCATCTTTAGGATGAATCTAACTCTTCCTCCCACAGGGAGAGCTGAATAACGAGCAGAAAGAGATGCCAAAAGTTAAACACTGGTAGAAGTGTCATAAAAACGTGAAGGCAGGGGTATAGGGTTCTCCTGACATAATTTGTGGAGTTTTGCAAGTTTAGATCATCAAAATCTTTGGAAAAAAACATATTTAAAAGATAGTCACAGTATGCTACAATAATTTCAAATGGTTATTCATTCCACAACTATTATTGAAGGATGTCCAAGGCATGGGGAGCTTGCCTTGGGGGAGCGACTCTGAGTAAGTGTGGTGTTGATCACTGGTTTTTTCCTGAGTCCATTTCCCATGGATGAAGGTTTGAGTCCTAAAGAGACAGGATGTGAGGGGTAAGGATCTTGTCATAGAGCTATTTAACTATAACCGCTGTAAGGTACAATGCAACTTTGCTACCTGTATCAGTCTGGATAGAGTAGGCTCTTCTTTGGTAAGAAACAATCCCAACTTCTCAGTGGCTTGCAACAAAGACTTATTACTTGCTTGTTCTATGCATCTATCACAGGTTGACTGCAGTTCTCCTTTTTGTCTTCACTCTGGGAACTAGGCTGGGACCAGAGTATTAGGAACATGGTCAGTTGTTAGGAAAGGGGGAAAAGAGAGCAAGGTAAACAACATACTGGATCTTAAAGTTTATGCTCGAAGAAACACGCATCATTTTCACACACGTTAATTTGCAAAGCAAGTCACATGGCCACAACTGACTTCATCATGGCAGGGGTGTATAATCCTTCTGCAGGAAGGGACACGGAAAGAAGGGACCATATTGGATGAACAGTAACACAATCTATGACAGTACTTCTCTGCAGACTGTCACACATAAGAAGGGCTCAATGCATTCTTCTCCACTTTGTACAGAACACTTCATGCCTTGAGAACTCAGAGGCTCCAGTGCATGGTGTTGGTTTTGGGCAGATACCTGGCTAGCTAGTGGAGTGGCTGTATTACCTGATGGGAGACAGTGGTGCCCGACAGGATCAGAGAGAATGGCAGTTACTAAACAATAGAGAAAGAGGAAAGTTTGAAGTAGAGGAAGCAAGGAAATAAATGATGTCTAATGGTAACTGATGATTTGTTTCTGAGTACATATGTTTATTGGGGTATTTCTAGGGATACTTGGAGGCTAAGTACTTTGTAGGGACTAGGGACACATGTTACTGAAGTAATAAAGATCTGGTGGAAAATTTGAGCATTTATGCAAGATGGTGGAAAATAATAATCAATAGAATCTGGTGACTCAAGGAGGTGAGTTCAAGATGACTGATAAGCTTGTGTGACTGGCATGGAATTAACTCTGTTTTAATTTATTTTTTATTCTTCAATGTTTGTTGTATATTTACAACATCTGCATGTAGCCACAAAACAGCTAATATTATTTTGTGCACTTTTAAATTACATACAAACGGTATCATACTTTTATATTATTCTGTAGCTTTTATATTTAACATTATATTTTTGAGATAATTTCCAAATGAAACATACACATTTAGTCCATTCATTTTGATTATTCCATGGTTATTTTTATCATGTGTGGTACTACATTATGCTATAATATAAGCTACATGAGGTTATGAATTTTGTGTGTTTTAGTTCATTGCTATAGTCTCTGTGCCTAAAACATATTTGTTCAATAAATGAATTAATTTTTAGTAAAATAAACAATTTTATAAAATAAAAAATAAATTGTTATGCCAAAATTTATTGATCCATTCTCCCATTGATGAACATTTAAGTTGTTTCCAATTTTCAACTGTAATAAACATTTGTGTGCATGTCTTTTGAACAGACGTGCTAGAATTTCTCTAGGGTGTATTGTCTACATAAGGTATTTCTCTAGGGTAAAAGTAAAAAATATATACACCTTTTCATCTTTACTAGATACTGCCGAATTGCTCTTCAGTGTGGTTTTACCAAATCATATCCCCACCATTAATGTCTTATTTCTTGATACCATTACAAACTCTTGCTACAGTTATTCTTCAAATTTGCCAGTCTGATGGGAGAGATAAGACATTTTACTTAGTATTGTTTGTTTTGTATTTCTATGATTACTAATGAGGTTGAAAAACTTTTCATATGTTTATTGGCCGTTGTAACTTTTCTTCTATAAATTGCCTTTTCATATCCCTTGCCTACTTTTTCTTTCTTTTTTTTCCCTTGGCTTTTTCTTAGTACGCATTCTTTATATATTCTGGATACTAATTATTTGCCTATTACATTTGTTACAAATATCTTTTTGTATTGCTTGTTTTTAAATTTGTTTTAGATATGAGGGAACATTAATAAATTTTTATTTTTTATAAAGTTCTTTTGATACTTGCCACACCACTTTCAGAGAGGTGTTATTTTTGTTATCATTGCTCCTGAAGCTGCTGTTGTAATTATTTTTATTAGGCTCTTCCTCATAGTCTTCACTTTGCAGATGTGGAAACTGGGGCTTCAGGAGGTTACATACATCCAGGGTCATAAGCAGGTAAGTGGCAGAACCAGTTTTCTGTCCAGAACTTAGTTATAGTCATTGGTGTGCTGCAGTGGGTTTGTGCCACCTCACAACAGCCAACTGTTAAATATTCAAGAATTTTGTAAGTTGGTTGTTAAGGACAGATGTTATTGAACATTAAGTTATATAAACTTACAATTAAATAAATTATATTAAAAACAACAGTAATAAATACTTAAAACTCGTAACTTTCTTATTATTTAACTAAATTTTACCATTATCTATGCTTTTGAAGTTATTCATGTCTATTGTATCTGTATAGTGGAAATCCTGCATGATGATGTCCTATTATATAATGATACATCTCTTCCCAATCCTGTTCAGTGATGGCACGTTGGTAGTTTGAAATTGGCCATGGTGAGAGTATTTACACAATAGAAATCTGCTAGAAGTTAGGGTTTGAAGTATTGTTTTGTTGACTGCCTATATTTAAGAAAGTGATGGAAAAAATGTTAGTAATACAGATTAAATTGAAAAGTATGGTATATCTGTAACAATGAATAACACAAAAAATCGAGGAAATATTCTTCCAGTATTTGAAAATTATTATCCTATTCAGCAATAAAGTTGCTCATATCATTGACAAATGAGTGAAGTTGCAACACACATACATTTTTTTCCCTTTTGTCTTACTCATTACAATAAATTAAAATGTTAATCAACATTCCTGTTGGAACTACACACGTTTGTCATTTGTAACCATAGGTTGGCTAAGAATACAAGAGTTTGGCAAAAATCAATGAAAGCATTCTGTGAGAATTAATTTGCTATATGGAATTCACAGCAAAGAGAATTGCATATTATTATTTTAAAATTATATACTATATATTCTTTATATTAGTAGCATTTATAAACACACACACACACACACACTTTTTTTTAGACAGAGAGCCAGTTGTTAAATTTTATTAGCAAACCACTGGATGCAGTTCTCCTTTTTAATTTCCTAGGCCAGTTAGGTACTAAGCTTATTGATTCTGCTTTCTAAATATTTCTCAGAATTGTTCACTTTTTTCCATTCCCACTGCTGGTACCTGAGACCATTATCTCTCACTGACCTTACAGCAAGTTTCCTAATAGGTCTCAGTCTTTAGGCTTGCTGTCCTTCAATGAATTCTTCACACAGTCACCGGAGTGATTTTCCTAAAATGAAAATGTGATCATGCTGCTCCCCTGCTTAAAGTTGTTCAGTGCTTCCCCACTGCTTTCAAGATAACTTCTAAACCCTTTAATATGGCAGAAAAGAAGCCGTTACTTATTTTCTGTTCCCTACATTTCTGATCCCTGTCACAGTCTGAGCTAGGTGCCCTCTTTGCATTTTTCTTCTATGGATATTATCACACCATATTGCCAGTGTCTTTTTTCAGCCATTTTATTATAAAAGTTTTCAAACATATAGAAAAACTGAAAGAATGGTACAGTGAACACACATATACCAACCACCTGGACTCTACAGTTAACATTTAATTATGTTGCTCTAACACCAGAAAATCAAACCAGTTGCTGTTGAGTTGATTCTGACTCATGGCATCCCCATGTGTGCAGAGTAGAACTGTCTCCATAGAGTTTTCAGGGCTGTGAGCTTTTGGAAGCAGATTGCCAGGCCTTTCTCCGGAGGCATATGTGGGTGGGTTCGAACTACCAAACTTTTGGTAAGCAGTAGAAAGTTCCATTTGTGTTACCCTGAGACCATCTATCTACCTATCTCTCTATCAGTCTTTTTTTTTTTTTAATAATGTATTTCATAGTAAGTTGCAGACACCACTACACTTTGCTTCCAAACACTTCAGCATGGTAGTGTTAACCAGAGTTCAATATTTGATTACTTAAAAAAATGTTTTTGGTAAAATTTGCCAATGCCTTTTACTTGCCTACTTTGTCTACTATCTGTGTCTTATTTGTATTCTATCCAATGCTTGACATATAGTGAGAACTAAGTTAATGCTTGTTTACCGAATCAACGAGCTTAGCAGTTCCTTGGAAAGTAGAGGAGTTTAAGATTTCATCAGATGCTATTTAAAGAGTTTCTTGATTCACATATACAAGCAGTTGTGTCACGCTTTGATCCACCTCCTCATTCCCCTACCTACAGAAACTGTAGAAGGCAAGCCACCCGTTCAGCATGAGAGGCAATTAAGAATTTTAATCTGTTAATGATAATAGGGAGCGCCTGTGGCGCAACGGTTACGAGGCCAGCTGCTAACCAAAAGGTCGGCAGTTTGAACCCACCAGTCGCTCCTTGGAAACCTTATGAGGCAGTTCTACTCTGTCCTATAGAGTCACTATGAGTCAGAATTGACTTCAGGGCAATGGGTTTGGTTTGGTTTTGGTTTAATAATAATAGGCAAAATGACTTCCAAACCGTGTCTTCCTACAAAGCTCCACAAGGTGGTGCCCAAATATCTTTTTCAAACAGTAGTCCCTCAAGACTTACTGTCAATCGTCACTAATTTTCATAGTATTTGACATTTCTGACTTTGACCAATTAGCATAGTGTCAAATATATAATCACATAAAATGTACTTATATTAAATAGAATTATACATGTTTATGTCCAGAATATATAGTTTTAGATATAAAGAATGAACAATGATTACAATAATCAAAACCAAACCAGTTGCTGTCGAGTCAATTCCGACTCATGCTGAACCCATGTATGCAGAATAGAACTGTACTCCATACAATTTTCAAGGCTCTGACCTTTTGGAAGTAGATCACCAGGACTTTCTTTCAAGGTACCTCTGGGTCGGTTCAAACTGCCAACCTTTGGTTAGTAGTTGAGTGCTTAAGTGTTTGTGCCACCCAATGATTATAATAGGTACTTTATATTTGTGTAGGGTTTAAAATTATTAAAAGTTCTTTCTCATCCAAAAATAAAAATATTAATTCACCTTAAGTTCTTTTCCCTGTAAACTTTGCCCTCTTAAGTGTAGTCTGAAAGAACAGAAATTAAACTATTGTACAGGAGGAGCTATGTAACGTAGAGGTAACTAAAAAAATAAGCAGATGACTTTATTATTATTAATTATAGACAATGTTGTGCAAACCAGAGTTGTAGTGGGCTGGCATAGGATAATAAGTTAATGTTCTTAAAACATTTTTGTTTGAGGAATTTTATAGAGTTGTTAAAAAAAATTTCTTTGTTGGGTATTCTTATTAAATCCCAAATGCACTGAATAGAAAACCCCACTGGGTGTTGTACTTACTGATGCAAATGACAATATCTATTTATATTATTGGCTATGTTTCAATCAGATATCAATAACATGGGCCATGGGCCACTGGAATCACAGTAACAATCCCCAGCTACTCAGGCAAACCCGCCCAAACCTGGAGGAATTCTTGAATTCAGGGTTCTAAGAAGTGGTTTTCCTTGCCCTTGATGGTCTAGGCATTAAGATTTATACAGTGAGATGTGAGATTCATTATATGCTGGAACTTAGCCCATGGGGATTTGTCCTGAGTCATTTGCCACTAAAATTAAATCCATATTTTCTCAACATGAATTGTTGGCCATAAACCAGCCTCCTTTTTCTCCTCCTCTGGCAAAAGCCTAGGTGGTACAAAGGTCTAGAAACTTCTTGGGTTACTTAGGGATTATGAAAGGTGGCCAGCTGATACACAAAGATCTAAACCTCATCACCTCATTGATTCATGGTCTGATCTTTGGGTTGGCTTCTGCATCTGCCTTCTATGTTATCATCTGTGAAATGGAAGAATTAGATAAAGGTAGTCTCTAACTTTCCTTCCAGTTCTGAGATTTGATGCTATTATTTCCCCCCAAAACAACAAAGCTTAAATACCATGTAGTAGGGCATCAGAAAAATTCAAGATACAATACAAAACTTTCTAATAACTGAAAGTAAAATCAGCTAAGTGAATAATAGAAAATACTTTCCCCATTAAGAGCAGGGTTTAGTCAAGGGTAAAATAGATTCAATCATACTCTTTTGGTGGCCTCTGCATGATGAAGTTAAGACTGCTCTCTCCACCGACTGATTAATATGCTCGGCTGCTAACTGAAAGTTTGGAGGTTCAAGTCTACCTACGGGTGCCTTGGAAGAAAGGCTTGGTTATCTACTTCTGAAAAATCAGCCATCAAAAACTCTATGGAGCACAGTTCTACTCTGACACATGTGAGGTTGTTGTCAGTTGGAATCAACCCAACGGCAACTTTTTTTTATCCTCTGACTGAAGGGAATAATTAAAAAAAATTAAACACTCAAATCTGTGATAGGACTAGACCTATTCACTTTTAGATGTTTCTAAATAAGGAAAATTACAAATTTTCCCTCATCACACGCTGTTCTTTTTGGTATAAAATAATTTGCTTTTAGTCAGAAATAAACAACATGGAAAGAAGAAATATCAATATTAAAGGAAAACTTTAGAGCAAGATTTTAATGCTCATGGGATGGAAGTTTATGCTGTCACTGTGGTCTAGGAGGCATTATGTGTTGCATATGTGACACAGTTATTCAACCTGGGGACCAAATGACAAATAATGAAGCCAGATATGGCAAGGAGTAAACAATATAAAAAAAACAGTTGAGTAGATGGAATATAATGGGCCCTGGGGGCACAGTGGTTAAGCCCTCAGCTGCTAACTGAAAGGCCAGAGATTTGAACTCATCAGCCACTCCGCCGGGAGAAAGATGTGGCAGTCAGCTTCCGTAAAGATTCCAGCCTTGGAAACCCTATGGGGCAGTTCTACTCTGCCCTACAGGGTCCCTGTGAGTTGGAATCCACAACAATGGGTCAGAGGGAATGTGAAAGGGTTAGCTCAATCAGAATTTGTTTTGGGCAGGGAGACTATAGTCATGCTGCTCCAGATTTATGCAATGCTACATTTTCTGCCTTTCCTTAACCATTTTATTAGCAATGATAATTTGCATTTCGTTTATTGTCTTTGAGTGCTTTTAATTTTTTCCTTAGTTGATGAATAGGACCAATACTCTTTTGGTGTTCATCTAATTTACTGACAAAGGACAATGAGAGAGTGTCCAAATTGTATTTTCAATGTCAAGAAGGACCTTGAATCCCCAAAACTTCAGTGTTTTGGGGGCTGGTGTTAGTGATTCTACTGTATCAAGATTTATACTGAAAAAAAAATAGAAAAGGACTTCTAAGAATAAATGTCTTCAATTAGGGTAAGGTCATTGACTTCTCCCTTTTTAGTTGATAATGTTCCTTTCTACTGCAAATCAGCAGTGTGGGAGGTGGCTGAAATTAGGAGAAGATTGTGAAACATTACACTGTATCTCAGTCTTGATCTAAATGTAAGATTTAGCTGATATGTTACTGGCCTGGCCTTCTTTGTGTTTCTATGACCTAATGCAGACAAAGTCTTTATTTTATTTTTTTAAATTGTACTTCAGGTGAAGGCTTACAGAACAAATACCTTCTCATGAAACAGTAGTACACATATTGTTTTATGACATTGGTTAACAACCCCACAACATGCCAACCCTCTCCCTTCTCGACCTTTTTTGGTGAAAAGATACATAGCCAAGCAGATGAAATCTTTTGAGATAGTTAAGTCTTATCAGAATTTGACTCCTTTCAAATGATCGTATCCTTTCACCATACTTATTCAATCTGATGCTGAGCAAGTAATCTGAGAATCTGGAACTGTATGAAGAAGAACACGAGTTAGGATTGGAGGAAGACTCATTAACAACCTGAGATATGCATGTGACACAACCTTGCTTGCTGAAAGTGAAGAGGACTTGAAGCACTTACTGATGAAGATCAAAGACCACAGCTTTCAGTATGGATTACACTTCAACATAAAGAAAAAAAAAATCCCCACAACTGGACCAACAAGCAGCATCATGATAAATGGAGAAAATATTGAAATCGTCAAGGATTTCATTTTGCATGGATCAGCAATCAATGCCTGTGGAAGCATCAGTCAAGAAATCAAACAATACATTGCACTGGACAAATCTGCTGCAAAAGACCTCTTTAAAGTGTTAAAAAGCAAAGATGTCACTGTGATGGACTAAGATGCGCCTGACCCAAGCCATGGTATTTTCAGTCACCTCAGATGCATGCAAGAGCCGGACAATGAATGCGGAAGACCAAAGAAGAATCGATACAATTGGATTACAGTGTTGGCAAAGAATACTGAATATACCATGGACTGGCCCTGGTGGTGTAGTAGTTAAGAGCTATGGCTGCTAACCAAAATGTCAGCATTTCAAATCCACCAGCCACTCCTTGGAAACCCTATGGGGCAGTCCTACTATGTCCTATAGGGTCACTATGAGTCAGAATCAACTCGATGGCAATGGATTTGGTTTTTTATTCATCAGTGGCAGAGTATTAAATATATTTTTAAGTTGTAAAAAGATTTCTTAGTTAACAGTGCTCTGGAGGAGAGCAATCTGTTGTATAATGGTCCTTAGGTGATTGATGAACACTAAAAAAATTGCTTGTAATAATCATTTACTCAACAGATATTTATTGAGTGCTTACTCTGGGCCATCTACTGTAGTAGTAATAAAAATACTGTCACATCTTTCTCCTATAAAGATTTTGCTACAGAACAATTGTCAGAGGACATGAAAACGGACTAGAAAAGTTACCTTTTTCTAGTCATTATGGTTATCCAGTAGTCCCTGGGTGATGCAAATGGTTAATACTCTTGGCTACTAACTGAAAGGTTGGAGGTTTGAATCTACCCAGAAGCACTTTGAAAGAAAGGCCTGGCTACTATTGAAAAATCAGCTGTTGAAAACCCTATGGAGCACAGTTTTTCTGATTTTAAGCAATTAATGACACTAACGTTTATATTGATTTCTTTTATCATCTTACCAGCTTCCATAATTATCTACCATTTGCCACTCTTGAAACACCAGTTGTAAGTCTGAATCTGGTATCATTTATACTCCTACACTGAGCTGTTCTGAACAAATATCTTCTAGAGCATACCCCAGCCAAAGAAGCATGGAGACAAAAGGAGAAGGATATAGTGTGAGAAACAAAGGCAAGCTGTCAATAAGAACATTAAAAAAAAGTAGAACATTCACTCAAATTGGTTTTACAACAGTCTGGAAAACACAGACTTTTTCTGGGAGGACACAGTTTCTTTAAATGACTTATTAATCCCACCCAGATCTTGCATCCCAGCCAAATGCCTCGCCACTCTTGCTTTAACTTAGTCTAATAAACATGAATAAAAGACTGTCAAAGATCCAAAAGCAAAGACAATTTTTATTTCCAATAGAACAGAACAATATCAAATAGCCAACACTATCCCTGATAATAATCCTTCCTGCTGGCATTTGCTTAACCAGTCTTTGACTCCTCTTTGACAGACATTATAAGGTAAGACATAACTGCTTTGTTTTAATCACTTGAAATCAGATAGAACTATCTGGGAAGTGTGGAAGACTAAGTGGTTTACATACTTTTTGTGTGAGGAAAGTTTGTCAGTGTTTTAAACATCTGCTATGATTTAAATCTATTATTATAAAAATATGAAAAATTGCTAAAATGTAGAAAATTAAATTTTATTTTAAAACTGATTTTTAATTTACAGTCTACTTCATAGCATTACAATGATGTTACTATCTTTGGATCACTTTTTTCTTAATTTGGAACAGGTTTTTACAATTCAGAATTATTTGCAAAATACTTTATAATTTGGTTAGCTTGGCAATCTGAACAAACTCTTACTTGATCATTTTATCTTCATGTAGAAACAAATAGTATGCAAACATTGTGAATAAAATTGGTTTAAACTCTGTTGATACATCACTTCATTTTGAAAAATCATAAAATATAAAGTCTCTTGGATTTATTGATTCTGATACTTATGCAAGATAAATTTTAGGCAAAAATATGGCATTTGGTTAAAGATAATCATTGTTTCTTCATTTATAAAATTCTAACTTATAAATGTTGAGATTTTGCACTTTTTTATTCAACTAGTGGCATTTTTTTTCCTGAAAACTTTTTGCTTGTATGTGACATCTGAGAATGAGAAAGGTGAGAATTATTAAAAACTGAAGCGAAATAAAACATGGCAAAAGTGATTATAAAATGGGCAGGCTTTCCAAATGCCAAACTAGTAAAGAAAAAGTGACTTCAGGAAGGTGGAAGACCCAAAAACCCAGAGAAAGAAAAGTAGAAGGGTATAAGGGTGTCCTCGGCTAATATAGGGAAATAGAAGCAATAGCTTTGGGAGAGCTGGATTTTAAAACGTCATGGCAAATATTAGTCAAATATATGAAATATTGTGATTATTGCTAATGAATAAATTATGTTAGTGAACATTGTATATACAGGAATTCGAGTATGAAAGCAAGTAAGAAAACTGTATGTGCAGGTACTTAGTTCTGGTGAACAATAAATCTTAAAGCCAGCATTTCCAAAGCCCAAATGCAGCCTAAAAATGAGAAGAAAGTGGTTTTTTCCTCAAGATCCTTCATGGGAATCAGTTTCTCTAGGTTTTTGAGGATTTGCCTGGTTCATGTAGCTTGTAAAACTCTTGTTCTCAGTGAATTTCAATCCTTGGTGTCTTACCTTCAGAACTTCTGGGAATTTCCTTATGGTATGGGCTCAACCAAAAAGAAAAGTCGTATGTAATACCAGAAATACGATGCTATTCTTTTTCTCCTCTAAAAAGGCAATAGCAGCTGTGTTCTTCTACACAGAGTTATCCTTACACGAAAAGTGCCCAGCTGTCTTTACATCTTAGCATACCTGTTCTTAAGAGCAGTTAGCGTTTGGCTAATCACATCTGATGCATTTGCCAGCCGAGATGCTTGGCCATACTGATCCAAAGTTCACTTAATAAACTTCCTGCTGCAGACTACTTATCTGAGGAGCAGACTAAGGCATGGAACCATCCATTGGCCCCTCCCCAGCCCAGTAGCTTGGCTTCCCTTTGGGGTTTAGCCACCTGGCATGTATGGCAGAAGTGAGTCTCCCATCTCACTCTTCACACCTTTGCATTCATTCCCACTCCCTATTCAAAGCCTGAAAAAATCATGCTGTCTTTCCCAGTTTCCATTCCTTGAAGGCAAGATGCCAAAGAAAGAAAATGTGATTTTTTTCCCAGAACTTCTAATATCAATATAGTTAAAGCAGGTAAGCATTTCCAAACCATTGAATATTGGTTCAAAATAAGATTTCTTGTTCCTATTCTCCTAGGCATACTGAGCTTGCAACACGTTAGTCGTCTCTTGCCATTTAAAAGTCATTTGGTGTATGGCAGGACAGATTGAGTGATGAAGATGACTGAGGATCTACCAAGAAATATAGTTTCACAGGGCAATTCAGAAGGATATTTCCTACCTTCAAGTCCTATTTCTGTTCCACTAGTTGTTCTAGCTAACATTTGAAGAACAGTGTTACTTTTGAGCAAATATTGTTTTTGTTCTCACACTCCTTTGATTCATTGGATATGCAGTTGTAGGTTTAGCTTGGAACCCTGGTGGAGACAAAGTTTCTAAAGTAAGAGTGGAAAAAGGAAATGGAGGGTTCTATGGAAACAGAAAACAAAAAAAAAAATAAACAAAAAAACACCCAAACTCGTTGCTGTCCAGTAGATTCCAACTCATAGTGACCCTATAGGATAGAGTAGAACTACTCCATAGGGTTTCCAAAGAGTGACTGGTGGATTCGAACTGCTGACATTTTGGTTAGCAGCCAAGCTCTTAACCACTGTGCCACCAGGGAACAGAAGGGTAACTTAATGTTATACTTGACCTCTGTACTCACTGAAGTTGTGTGTGTAATATTAAGACTGAAATGGTGATCGTTGTTTACAATCCTGTTAAAATATTAGGTTTGTTAAGAATCAGTTATAATGGAAACAAACAAGATGACCATGTAGAAATCTGAATTCACCCTGAAGAAAAGCAGGCCCTTGTGATTGAACCATACATATCTATATAGAGTGCAACCGAAATATTTTTAAATGGTTCTTCTCTTTCCTGTTCTTCATAGTATAAGGGGAAATTAAGAATACTTGAAAGTAGTTCTTTGAATATATAGAAATATTCACTGATAAATGCTTGGTTGTGGTGCCGTGAATTATCTGTATTAGAAACTTTTAAAATCTCAATGTGAATATTTTTCTAGAAATATGAATGAAAAATACCCTTTCCATTCACATACCAGTTTTTAGCTCTGCTGGCTTGAAATTAGAAAGTAGCAAATACTATATTTTTTAAGAGTATTTATAGCTGATTTTTCTCCTAAAGGCACTGCAAGGCAGACAATTTTTCACCATCTAGCAAAATGTGGAACAGATATTTTGTCTTCTGTCACCTGCTTTGGCCCACTTTTATGAGTCAAATAGTATATGCAAGAAGAAGGGATCAAAGCCAAATTTGCTTGCAAGGAAAAATAACCTGGAGGGTAAAAATGTTTTGTTTTTGTTTTTACTTATTAGTTTTAGCTTTTTAAAACACTGACATGAATTTTTCTAAATAGCATTTGATATAAATAGCAAATCATATATATATATATAATATACAGGGGTATGTGTGACATTCTATTTTGATACTATTACAATATTATGATAATAATACACCATAAACACTTACAGCACGTCAGAGTGTTTAGAGCACTTGTACATATATTATCTTGATTCTCACAATAACCTTGTAAAATGAGCAGGACAGAGATTGCCATGCCCATATATTACAGATAAAGAAATTGAGATCCAGAGAGGTAAATGGCACTGCAAGGCCCTAGGTAAATCAACTAGTAAGATGCAGAGGTAGGATTCAAAATCAAACTCTCTGTTTTTAAGTTTCTTTCCCCCTTACAATGTCAAGTGTATAGTTATTTTCTCTCTTGATTTCAAGAAAGTTAACAAAAAAAGGCGGGGACTCACCGATACGACACAACCTAAAAATTAGGTAGAATATTATTTCCTTGTAGATGACTTTGCCCAGTACTTGTTGAATTTTTAAAATATGATGCATCCTCCTTCCTTCTTACTGTAAGCAAGTCTTACATTGAGAAGATACTCAATATATATGGAATTTTGTTTGTTTGCTTTTAGTTTGCATGATTTCATATGGGGAAATGAATTTATAGATTGAAAAGAGATTTATTTCTTTACAATTTAAGCCAATCTCCTAGATATCTCTCTTATTCACCCCCTCCTCACTCAAAAACAAAACAAAGCACAACACAACAACTCAGGCTTTCCTTATGCAAAGTTTTTGCATGAGGAGGGACAATTATTATTATTATTATTTTTATTGTACTTCAGGTGAAGGCTAAGAGAACAAATAGTTTCTCATGAAACAGAAGTACACACGTTGTTTCCTGACATTGATTAACAACCCCACAACATATCAACCCTCTAACTTCTCAACCTTTTTTTTTTTGGTGAAAATACACATAGCCGAAGATACACCATTTCAAAAATTTCTACATGCACAGTTCAGTGACATTGACTACGCTCTTCCAATTGTGCTGTTATTCTCACTTAAGATGAAGGCTTACAGAACAAAATAGTTTCACATTTAACAGTTACTACAAATGTTGTCCTATGACAATGGTTAACAATCTCACAACACATCAACAATATCCTTACTCAACCTTGGTTTCCCTATCATCAGCTTCCTTGTCCCCTTCTGCTTTCTGGCCCTTATCACTGGACTCCTGTACCTCGTTAGTCTCATATGGTTTTACAGGGCTGTCCACTTCCAGACTGAACAGTGAACCTCAGAGGTAACTTAACTACTGAGCTAAAAGTGTGTCCGGGAGCCATTCTCTCGAGGTTTCTCCAGACTCCTTTAGGCCAGTAAATCTGGTCTTTTTTTTTTTTTGTGAGTTAGAATTATGCTCTACATCCTTCTCCAGCTCTGTCCAGAGCCCTCTGTTGTGATCCTGGTCAGAGCAGTCAGTGGTGGTAGCCGGGCACCATCTAGCTGTACTGGACTCAGTCCGGTGGAGGCCTTGGTAGCTGTGGACAATTAGTCCTTCAGACTAATCTTTTCCTTGTATCCTGTTCTCTTCATTCTCCCTCGCTCCCGAAGGGATGAGACCAGTGGAGTATCTTAGATGGCCGCTCACAGGCTTTTAAGACCCCAGACACTACTCACCAAGGTAGAATGTAGAGCATTGTCTTTATAAGCTGTGTCATGCCAACTGAGCTAAATGTTCCCCGAGACCATGGTCCCAACAGCCCTCCGCCCAGCAATTCAGTCCCTCAGGGAGTTTGGATGTGTCTATGGGGCTTCCATGACCATTCCTTGTACAAGTTGTGCTAGTTTCTCCTGTATTGTGTACTGTCTCACCCTTCACCCAAGATACCACTTATCTATTGTCTATTTAGTATTCCCCCCCCACCCCTCCCATCCCTGGTAACCAACAAAGATTGTTACATTTTTTTTTTTTTTTTAATATATATTTTATTGTACTTCAGGTGAAAGCTTACAGAGCAAATAGTTTCTCATGAAATAGTAGTACACATGTTGTTTTTTGACATTGGTTAACAACCCCACAACGTATTAAGCCTCTAAATTCTCAACCTTTTTTTTTGATGAAAATTACAGATGGCCAAAGATACACCGTTTCAAAAATTTCTACATTCACAGTTCAGTGACATTGACTACGCTCTTCCAACTGTGCTGTTATTCTCACTTAAGATGAAGGCTTACAGAAAAAATAGTTATTCATTTAACAGTTACTACACATGTTGCCCTATGACAATGGTTAACAATCTCACAGCACATCAAGAATATCCTTACTCCACCTTGTGTTCCCTATCACCAGGGGGCTTCCTTGTCCCCTTCTGTCTTCTGGACCTTGTCAGTGGACTATTGTACCTCTTTAGTCTCATTTGTTTATTTATTTATTTATTTATTCTTATTTTATTTAAACACCATTTCAAAACTTTTTACTTACACATTTAAGTGATATTGACTATGCTCTTCCAATTGTGCTGCCATTCTCGCCCAAGATGAAGGCTTACAGGACAAAACAGCCTCCCATTTAATAGTTACTACAAATGTTGCCCTATAGCAGTGGTCAACAATCTCACAATACATCGACAGTGTCCTTATTCAATTTGTGTTCCTTATCATCAGTTTCCTACTCTCCCTCTGCCTTCTGGCCCTTGTCACCGGACTCCTGTACATCGTTAGTCCCATTTAGTTTTACTGGGGTGTCCATTCCCAGGCTTAACATCGAACCTTGAAGGTAACTTCCCCTCTGAGCTGAAAGGGTGTCTGGGGGCCACACTCTCGAGGTTTCTCTAGTATTCTTTAGGCCAGTATATCTGGTCTTCTTTTTTTTTTTTTTTTTTTTTTTGGAGTTAAAATTATACTCTACATCCTACTCCAGCTCTGCCCAGAACCCTCTGTTGTGATCCTGGTCAGAGGAGTCGTTGGTGGTAGCCGGGCACCATCCAGCTGTACTGGGCTCAGTCCCGTGGAGGCCTTGGTAGCTGTGGACCATTAGTCCTTCGGACTAATCTTTTCCTTGTATCCTGTTCTCTTCGTTCTCCCTTGTTCCCGAAGGGATGAGATCAGTGGAGTATCTTAGATGGCCGCTCATAGGCTTTTAAGACCCCAGACACTACTCACCAAGGTAGAATGTAGAGCATTATCTTTATAAGTAGTGTCATGCCAATTGAGCTAGATGTTCCCCAAGATCATGGTCCCCAGAGCCCTCCGTCCAACAACTCAGTCCCTCGGGGGGTTTGGATGTGTCTATAGGGCCTCCATGACCTTTCCTTGTGCAGGTTGTGTTAGTTTCCCCTGTACTATGTACTATCTCATCTCTCACCCAAGTTACCACTTACCTATTACCTATTTAGTATTCCCCCCCCCCCCATCCCTGGTAACCAACAAGGATTGTTACATTTTGCATGTGAATTTTTTCATGGGTTTTTACAATAGAGGTCTCATACAATATTTGTCCTTTTGTGATTGACTTATTTCACTCAGCATGATGTCCTCCAGTTTCATCCATGTTATGAGATGGTTCACCGATTCATTGTTCTTTCTCATTGCATAGTACTCCATTGTGTGTATGTACCATAGTTTGTGTATCCATTCGTCTGTTGATGGACATCGAGGTTGTTTCCATCGTTTTGCTATTGTGAACAATGCTGCCTTGAACATAGGTGTGCATATGTCTATTCGAGTGACGACTCTTATTTCTCTAGGATATATTCCTAGGAGTGGCATTGCTGGATGGAATGGTATGTCTATTTCTAGCTTTCTGAGGAAGCGCCATATCATTTTCCAAAATGGTTGTATCATTTTGCATTCCCACCAGCAGTGCATAAGTGTTCCGATCTCTCCACAGTCCCTCCAACATTTGTTATTTCCAGTGTTTTTGATTTGTGCCAGTAATGCCGGGGTGAGGTGGTATCTCATAGTGGTTTTAATTTGCATCTCTCTAATGGCTAGTGATCGCGAGCATTTCCTCATGTGTCTGTTAGCCGTTTGAATGTCTTCTTTGGTGAAGTGTCTGTTCATTTCCTTTGTCCATTTTTTAATAGGATTATTTGTCTTTTTGTTGTAGAGGTGTTGGATTTTCTTGTACGTTATGGAGATTAGACCTTTGTCTGACTTGTACTGTCCAAAAATTTTTTCCCAGTCTGTAGATTCTCTTTTTACTCTTTTGGTGAAGTCTTTTGAAGAGCATAGGTGTTTGATTTTTAGAAGATCCCAGTTATCTAGCTTATCTGTTGGGGTTAGTGCACTTATGGTTATGGTTTATATCCCGTTAATGCTATGTATTAAGGCCTGAAGTGTTGGTCCTATTTTTTCTGCTATGAACTTTATAGTTTTAGGCTTTCTATTCAGGTCTTTGATCCATTTTGAAGTAGTTTTTGTATACGGTGTGAGGTATGGGTCCTGTTTCATTTTTTTGCAGATGGATACCCAGTTTTGCCAGCACCATTTGTTAAAAAGACTGTCTTTTCCTCATTTGATGGACTTTGGGCCCTTGTCGAAGATCAGGTGACCGTAGGTGGATGGATTTACATCTGGGTTCTCAATTCTGTCCCATTGGTCAATGTATCTGTCATCGTACCAGTACCAGGCTGTTTTGACTGCTGTAGCTGTACAGTAGGTTCTGAAGTCAGGTAGTGTGAGTCCTCCAACTTTATTCTTCTTCTTCAGTAGTGCTTTACTTATTCAGGGCTTCTTCCCTTTCCATATAAAGTTAATGATTAGTTTTTCTGTCTCTTTGAAGAATGTAGTTGGTATTTGGATCGGGATTGCGTTGTATTTGTAGATTGCTTTGGGTAGAATTGCCATTTTCACAATGTTGAGTCTGCCTATCCATGAGCATGGTATGTTTTTCCATTTCTGTAGATCCCTTTGGGTTTCTTGCAGTGGTGTTTTGTACTTTTCTTTGTATAGGTCTTTTACTTCCCTGGTCAGATTTATTCCTAAGTATTTTATCTTTTTAGGGGCTATTGAAAATGGTATTGTTTTCCTGATTTCCTTTTCATCGTTCTCCTTATTGGTGTATAGGAATCCAACTGACTTTTGAATGTTTATCTTGTATCCTGCTACTCTGCTGAATCTTTCTATTCGTTCCAGTAGATTTCTCGTGGAGTCTTTAGGGTTTTCTATGAATAGTATCATATCGTTGGCAAACAGGGACAGTTTATCTTCTTCATTACCAATTTGGAGGCCTTTTATTTCTTTTTCTTGCCTTATTGCTCTAGCTAGACCTTCCAGCACAATGTTAAATAGGAGTGGTGATAAAGGGCATCCTTGTCTTGTTCCTGTTTTCAAGGGGAATGTTTTCAGCCTTTTTCCATTAAGAATGATGTTGGCCGTTAGTTTTGCATAGATGCCCGTTATTATGTTGAGAAATTTCCCTTCTATACCTATTTTATTGAGAGTTTTTATCAGGAATGGGTGTTGGACTTTGTCAAATGCCTTTTCTGCATCAATTGAGATGATCATGTGATTCTTTTCTTTCTTTTTATTTATGTGGTGGATTACGTTGATGGATTTTCTAATGTTGAACCATCCTTGCATACCTGGTATGAATCCTACTTGGTCGCGGTGTATTATTTTTTTGATATGATGCTGAATTCTATTGGCTAGAATTTTGTTGAGAATTTTTGCATCTATATTCATGAGAGATATTGGTCTGTAATTTTCTTTTTTTGTGACATCTTTTCCTGGTTTTGGTATCAGCATTATGCTGGCTTCATAGAATAAATTTGGAAGTGTTGCTTCCTCTTCTATGCTCTGAAATAGCTTGAGTAGTACTGGTACAAGCTCTTCTGTAAATGTTTTGTAGAATTCTCCAGTGAAGCCATCTGGGCCAGGGCTTTTTTTGGTTGGGAGTTTTTTTTATTACCTTTTCAATCACTTCTCTTGTTGTGGGTCTGTTCAGATTTTCAACATCACTGTGTTGTAGTTTGGGTAGGCCGTGTGTTTCTAGAAATTTATCCATGTCCTCTAGGGTTTCAAATTTGTTGGAGTATAGTTTTTCATAATATTCTGTTATAATCCTTTTTATTTCGGTTGGGTCTGTTGTAATGTCCCCCATTTCATTTCTTATTTGGGTTATTTGTGTCCTCTCCTGTTTTTCTTTTGTCAGTCTGGCCAGTGGTTTGTCGATTTTGTTGATTGTTTCAAAGAACCAACTTTTGGTTTTGTTGATTCTTTGTATTGTTTTTCTGTTCTCTATTTCATTTATTTCTGCTCTGAACTTTACTATTTCCTTTCTTCTGGTGATTGTGAGCTTTTTTTTTTTTGCTGTTCTCTTTCTATTTGTTTGAGTTCTGTAGTTAATGTTTTGATTTTGTCCCTTTCTTCTTTTTTGATATGTGCATCTATTGCTATAAATTGTCCTCTGAGGACTGCCTTTGCTGTGTCCCAAAGGTTTTGGTAGGATGTGTTTTCATTCTCATTTGATTCTAGGAAGTTTTTGGTTCCTTCTCTGATTTCTTCTATTACCCACTGATGTGTAAGCAGGGTATTATTTAGTTTCCATGTAGTTGAGTTTTTTTCCTTGCTCCTTCTATTGTTAATTTCTACCTTGATGGCATTGTGGTCAGAGAAGATACTGTGAATTATCTCAACGTTTTGGCTCTTGTTGAGGATTGCTCTGTGGCCTAAGATGTGGTCTACTGTAGAGAAAGTTCCATGTGCATTGGAAAAGAATGTGTACTTTGCAGCAGTTGGATGGATTGTTCTATATATGTCTATGAGGTCCAGTTGGCTGATTGTGTCCTTTAGGTCTTCTGTATCTTTGCTGAGTTTCTTCTTAGTTGTTCTGTCCTTTACTGAGAGTGGTGTGTTGAAGTCTCCTACTATTACTGTGGAACTGTCAATTTCTCTTTTCAGTGCTGTTAGAGTTTTTTTATGTATTTTGGAGCCCTGTCATTGGGTGCGTAGATGTTTATTATGGTTATGTCTTCATGTTTGATCGTCCCCTTAATCATTATATAGTGTCCTTCTTTGTCTTTTATGGTAGATTTTGTTTGAAAGTCTATTTTATATGAGATTAGAAGTGCCACTCCTGTTCTTTTTTGGTAGTTGTTAGCTTGATATATTTTTTTCCAACCTTTGACTTTTAATAAATTCACATCTTTGTTTCTAAGGTGTGTCTGTTGTAGACAGTATATTGATGGATCCCGTTTTCTTATCCATTCTGTCACTCTCCAACTCTTTATGGGTGCATTGAGTCCATTTACATTCAGTGTAATTTTTGATAGATGTGGGTTTGTTGCTGTCATTTTGTAGTGCTTTTTTTTGTGGTGCTGACGTTTTCTTTGTTCTACTCTCTTGTGCTGAGTTACTTTTGTTTGTGGATTTGTTTTTCATTTCTTTTGTTTTTGTAGGTTTTGTTTTTGCTGAGACTTTATGTTTTTCCTCCTTTTTTAAATGAGTGTGCTTGTTAACTTTCTTTGTGGTTACCATAAATTTAACCCTTATCTTTATAAGTTTGAAGCAGTCTACCATTACTTGGTATCGCGTTACCTTCCTCTCCATTAGAAGGTTCTATAGCTATGCTGTTTATTCCATCTTTTATTGTTTTGATGTTGTTGTCATTTACTGATTAACTACTCTGATTCCCTGTTGTATTTCTTTTGGTTTTGGATAGTCCTCGAGAGTTCATTTCCCAGATTGGTATCTGGCTGGTACGATCCTGCGGCCTAGGTTCTGCCTGTGAGCTGAAGCTGTTTGTCCTCAGATTGAATAACTCGCTTTAATAATTCTTGTAAGTTTGGTTTGACTTTTACATATTCCCTTAATTTCTGTTTATCTGGAAATGACCTAATTTCACCATCAAATCTGAATGAGAGTTTTGCAGGATATATTATTCTTGGCTGGCAATTATTTTCTTTCAAGATTTTATATATGTCATCCCATTGCCTTCTTGCCTGCATGGTTTCTGCTAAATATTCTGAGCTTAGTCTTATTGTTTCTCCTCTGTATTTGACTTCTTGTTTTTCACAAGCTGCTCTCAGGATTCTTTGTTTGTCTTTGGTTTTTGCGAGTGTGATCATGATATGCCTTGGTGATTTTCTTTTGGGGTCTCTTCTATATGGGATTCATTGACCTTCTTGGATGGCCAGCTTTTTATCTTTCATGATATTGGGGAAGTTTTCTGTCAGCGGTTCCTCAGTGATCCTCTGTGTGTTTTCTGTTTTCTCCCCCTGTTCTAGAATTCCAATCACTCGAAAATTTTTGCTTTTGATTGTGTCCCACATAACACTCAGGGTCTCTTCATTTTTCTTTGTTCTTTTTTTCTGAGTTTTCCTCAAACAGAGTTGTATCCAAGTGTTTGTCTTCAATTCCACTGATCCTGTCTTCCACCGTTTCAAATCTGCTTCTCAGCCCTTCTATGACATCGTCCATTTCTGAAATCTTGTTGTTTATCTTTTGGATTTCTAATTGTTGTCTTTGTATAATTTCTAGTTGTGAATTTATTTTGACATTTTGTTCCTGCATTATTTTCCTAAGTTCTTCCAATTTTTTGTCTGTATTTTCCATGAATTTGTCTATTTTTTCCTCATGTTTGTCAGCTTTTTGCCTCAGTTCTTGGAGAATTCTGAGTATTAGAGATTTGAATTCCCTATCAGGTAGTTCTAGTGCATTTTCTTCCAGAGGAGAGTCATCTGGTGTTTTATTTTGGAGACCTACTGGAACCATCCTGTCCTGTTTTTATAAATGTTTTGTTATTGTTTGATGTTTGGGACATTCAGTAGTCATTTTTATCATTTATTGACTGTAGATTTGTTTGTTTCATCCCTTTTTTAAAAAAAAATAGTTTGACTATGTCTGAGCAGGCAGATTGTATGTTCTTTGTTGTTTGCTCGTCTGTGGGCACAATTCATTTCTCCTCCTTCTTCAACTGGCAGGATCAGTCACTCAGATATGGTTCAGCAGGGCAGGTCTAGCTGAAGAGGAGTTACTGGGATGGGTTGTTTGTTGCACTTACTACAGCCACCAGAGCGGGTTGGTAATCAGTGCAGTGCAGGTTCCAGTAGGCCGTGCCTGTTCTGCTTGGTTGTGTGATGTCAGGTGCACGGTGCAGGTAGGCAGTGTGCAGCAGGAGATTGTTACGTGTGGAGCTAAGATGGATATGGGAGAGAGGAGAGAGGAACAGGAGCCCAAAACAGAAAAAAACAAAAAAGAATGATAGGGGAGCTTGCCATTGGAGTGGAGAGATGAGAGACTATGAAATGGAGAAAAACAGAAAGGGGAAGAGGAAGAAGAGAAAAGAATGAATAAATAAGAATCAGAAAGGTTAAAAAACTGCCAGGTTCCCAGGGATCCCACCGGTGCAGCTATGAGGTCTGGGGAAATTGCTCTCATGTGTTGCAGTACAGCCTGGCTAGAAGGCATAGAGGTATACAATGCCAGGTATTCAGGGAACAGAAAGAGAAGGAAGATATAGAGAGATGAGAAACTGAGCAATGAAGAAAGACAAAAAGGAAAAAGAGGAAAAACAAAACAAAACAAATTTAAAACAACAACAACAACAAGAAAGACCCCCAAAGAAGCAGAAAACAAGAAGAAGAAAAAAAAAAACCAACATAAAAAGAAATGCCCTCAGGGACCCTCTGCACGTCTGTGGAAGCCAAAGGGGAGTCTCCCTGCCACACAGCTCAGCCTGGCCAGAAAGGGCTCCCAACTCACGAAAAGGAAAAGAAAACAATCAAACAATTCAAAACAAACAAACGAACAAAAGCCCCGGGATCCCACCAGCGTGGCGGCCCAAACTGGGAAGCACCTCCACACTCGAATGGAGCTCCACAGCCCCTCAGGAAGAAGCAAAGATGGCACATGGAGCCAGGACTTGAGTGAAGGGAGAGGGAGGTGGTGAGAGGCAAGTAAGAAATCAAAAGAAGCAGAAAGAAAAAAGCAACACTAGCAGCCAACAAATGGCACTCAGAGAGCCAGCTAGTGCGGGCTGGTGTTTCTGGACAAGAGACTGTGTCCGTGGGAAGCAGAGGGGGCCGACTGTGGGTGAAGAAGGGTAGAGAGTGGGAAAGTGTATATCACAAATTACCGGAGCTCTGCAGCCCCTCAGGAAGAAGCAAAGATGGCACACGGAGCAAGGTACTCGAGTGAAAGGAGGGGGAGGTGGAGAGAGGCAAGGAAGAAATAAAAAGAAGCGGAAAAAAAGCAACACCAGCAGCCAACAAATGGCACTCATACAGCCACCTGTTTGGGTGTGTGGAATCCAAGCAGCTGCTGTTTCCCGGTCAAGAGACTGTGGCCGCGGGAAGCAGAGGAGGCCGAGTCGGGGTGAAGAAGGGTGGGGGGTGGGAAAGCGTATATCGCCAATTACTTGTTGTTTTGTCACCCGCTGGAAGCTCCGTGAGGCTGCTTTCCTGTACCCACTGTTTGGTGGTCTCCGATAGAAGTCCAAGATGGCTGATCCATGCTGCGTTAGCTGGTAGGGGACCTCTGCATGAATGTCTCCTCGCTCTCTGTTCTCTATCAGTTTTCTCACTCCATTTGGTGCTTGGCTGAGTTCTTTATCTTTTCATTTGCTGTTTTAGGGTTTCGGGATTGTTGTATTCTCTGTTCGGCTTAGTTTTTCGGATCTTTGCTGTGGAGGGACGGCGTGGTGCTTCTGACTAGAGCGCCATTTTCCAGGGACAATTATTTTGTCTAACGTATTTCTTCTATTTCAGACTCCATTTGTTCCATAAATATTGTCTTTATCCTGGACACCTCAAAGAGGGCTCAAATTAAGCTCTTTTATAAACAGAAAGATTTTGTGTATACCTTGAGTGACAAGATTTTCCAACTGGCACCCATTCATTCCTTGAAATATGACATCAAACTGGCAGCCCTTCAGTATAGCAGCTCCATCCAAATTCATCTACATCTTTCTTCTTGGAAGAATCTACAAACTTTTAAAAAGAGAGTCAAGTCTTTGAGTTTCACTGGGCATGATACCTTCTCTTTTTATGCCATCTCCAATGCCACTAAGCTACTTAGGATGGAAGGGCCTGCACGTGTTGTAAAAGTGGCTTTACTGATGACTGATGGCATTGATCATCCAAAGAATCCAGCTGTTCAAAGTATTTCTGAAATCTCCTGAAATTTAGGAAAATCATTTATCACCATAGGACTTTCCTCTTTGGTCAATGACACCAAACTTCATTTGATATCTGGGGATTCACCTAATCAACCTATTCCACTCTTGAGTGATACAACCCTTATAGATAAAATTCAGGATCACCTGGTAGGTACCTGATGGATTGGTTATAGATGAAATTTTCTCATCATAATATTGATATTTTGGTTATAAATTCTGTAAGGATAGATATTGTGTTAAAAAGAAGAAAAGATAAATAGAGTTCTCCTTGGAAATCCAAAGAAGGGTCGTCTTCCTGAAGTCTGTCTCCACTTCCTTGATCGTTTACACCAGAGAAGCTGGAAAGCACCAGACTCATTCCCTGGAATTGCATTCCTAGGTTTTTAAAAAATTTTATTATTATTTTTAAGTGGAAGTTTACAGAGCAAAAAAATTCATTAAAAATTTATATACAGATTGTTTTATCACATTAGTTTTAATCCCCGCAATGTGCCAGTACTCTCCCCCTTTCCCTTTTCACCCTGAATTATTAGTGTCCATTTAGCCAGTTTTCCTGTCCCTTCCTGCTTTCTTGTCTTTGCTTTTGGGCAGGTATTCCTATTGTTTTATTTATTTATTTATTTCCTAGCCAAAGCTGAAGATTGTGGGAGGATTACTTCCCAATCATACATCTCATTCTCCTGTTTATACATCCTAGGATCAAGTACGCTACTGACGTATATTCAATTTTTTGTCAACTTGTGGTCTGTTGCGAGCCCCTGGTGGTGTAGTGGTTAACAGCATGGCTGCTAGTCAAAAGGTTTGCAGTTTGAATCCACCAGCCTCTCCTTGGAAATTCTATGGGGCAGTTCTACTCTGTCCTACAGGATTGCTATGAGTTGGAATTGACTCGATAGCAATGGGTTTGGGTTTTTGGTGTGGTCTTCTGTATTTGTACTAAGTTGGTCTTTTCTCATTCTACATCTGCAGGAATATTTTTGACTCATTGTCTCACCTAGTGCCATATTATGCTACTCAAGTAAAGTTCATAGAGTTATAAATTTTTATAATCTCCTTGTTTCTCACGTGTTAACAAGCCACCCAATTTAAAATCACTTGCAACTTGCAGTCAGCCAGTTGTTTTTCCTATCAGATCAATGAATTCCACTTGATTGGTCTGGTTAGCTGCATCATTGCTTCTCTTTACTGGTTGCTCAGCTATGTGTGAGACACTGTCTCTGCTGCTTTAGAACACACAAGGCAAAGCAGTCAGAATTAAATCCCTTTTCACAACATTTCTCAAAGAGAAAACTGGCAATAAATTGGTTGATTTGTTAAGTGTTAAAAATAGATTTTCTTAAAAATACTGATTTCCTTTGATTACTTGAGAAGAGGCAAATGTGTCTTTTACATACTGATCATTTCATATGACTGTTTTCTCTAAGTTGCAAACACAACTCAGGCTCTATTTCAGAGACGGTTTTGCTCCTTTTGTCTCCTTTTCCCAACATTATGCTTATTTTCTTGCTTTCAGTTGTTCCCATCATGAGAAGCTGAGTTTTTCTTTTTTTAAAATAATGTAAACAACAAAGAATACACAGCCTGCCTGCTCAGACATAGCCAAATTTAAAAAAAAAAAAAAAATGGGAGGAAACAAACAAATCTACAATCAATAAACGAGAAAAATTAATACTGAATGCCCCAAAGACAGCAGACAATATCAAAAGATTTACAAAACAGGACAGGATGGTTCCAGTAGGCATCCAAAATAAAACACCAGATGACCTTCCAGTAGAAGAAAAGGCACTAGAACTACCTGTTAGGGCATTCAAATATTCAGAATTATCTAAGAGTTGAAGCAAAAAGCAGTCAAAAATGAGGAAAAAATAGACAAATTCATGGAAAACACAGACAAAAAAATGGAAGAATTCAGGAAAATAATGCAGCAACAAAATGCCAAAATAAATTTACAACTAAAAATTATACAAAAACAACAATTAGAAATCCAAAACATAAACAACAAGATTTCAGAAAAGGACAGTGTCATAAAAGGGCTGAGGAGCAGATTTGAAATGGTGGAAGACAGGATCAGCAGAATTGAAGACAAACTCTTGGATACAACTCTGTTTGAGGAAAAATCAGAAAAAAGAATAAAGAAAAATGAAGAGACCCTGAGAATTATGTGGGATACAATCAAAAGCAAAAATCTGTGAGTGATCGGAGTTCCAGAACAGGGGGAGAAAACAGAAGACACAGAGAGGATCATTGAAGAATTGCTGACAGAAGACTTCCCCAATATCATGAAAGACGAAAAGCTGGCCAACCAAGAAGCTCAACGAACCCCGTATAGGATAGACCCCAAAAGAAAATCACCAAGGCATATCATGATCACACTTGCTAAAACCAAAGACAAAAAAAAGAATCCTGAGAGAAGCTCAAGAAAACAAAAAGTCACATACAGAGGAGAAACAATAAGACTAAGCTCAGATTATTTAGCAGAAACCATGTAGGCAAGAAGGCAATGGAATGACATATATAAAACCTTGAAAGAAAAAAATTGCCAGCCAAGAATAATATATCCTGCAAAACTCTCATTCAAATATGATGGTGAAATTAGGTCATTTCTAGATAAGCAGAAATTAACGGACTATGTAAAAACCAAACCAAACTTACGAGATTTATTAAAGGAAGTCCTTCCATCTGAGAACAAACAATATCAGACCACAGGCTGAATATAGGACACAGGATTGTACTAGCCAGATACCAACCTAGGAAATGAACTCTTAAGGACTATGCAAAGCCAAAAGAATCACAACAGGGAATCAGAGAGGTTAATCTGTAAATGACAACAGCATCAGAATAATAAAAAAGGGAATAAATAGTGTAGGTATAGAACCTTCTAATGGAGAGGAAGTCAAGCGATACCAAATGATAATAGACTGGTTCAAATCTAGGAAGGTCAGGGTAAATTTCATGGTAACCATAGAGAAAGTTAACAAACCTACTCATCAAAATAAAGAAGAAAAATAGAAAGTCTCAGTAAAAACAAAACCTACAAAAACAAAAGAAAAAAAATCCACAAACAAAAGGAACTCAACACAGGAGAGTAAGAGGAACAAAACTGGAGGACATTATGCTGAGTGAAATAAGTCAATCACAAAAGGCCAAACATTGTGTGAGACCTCTACTGTATAACTCATGTAAAAGTTTACACACAAAAAGAAACAATCTTTGACGGTTATGAGGGATGGGAGGAGTGGGGGGAAACTAAATAGATAAGTGGTAACTTTGGTAAAGGGTAAGACAGTACACATTATTGGGGAAGCCAGCACAACTTGTACAAGGAAAGGTCATGGCAGCTCCATAGACACTTCCAAACTCCCTGAGGGACTGAATTGCTGGGTGGAGGGCTGTGGGGACCGTGGTCTTGGGGAACATCTAGCCCAATTGGCATAACACAGTTTATAAAGACAATGTTCTACATTCTACCTTGGTGAGTAGCGTCTGGGGTCTTAAGAGCCTGTGAGCAGCTATCTAAGATACTCCACTGGTCTCACTCCTTCGGGAGCAAGGGAGAATGAAGAGAACAAGATACAAGGAAAAGATCAGTCCAGCCCAAAGGACTAATGGACCACAGCTACCACGGCCTCCACCAGACTGAGTGCAGTACAGCTAGATGGCGCCTGGCTACCACCACTGACTGCTCTATCACGATAGAGGGTCCTGGACAGAGCTGGAAAAGGATGTAGAACAGAATTCTAACTCACAAAAAAAGACCAGATTTACTGTCCTGACTAACTGGAGAAACTTTGAGAGTATGGCCCCCGGACACCCTTTTAGCTCAGTGGTGAAGCCCCTCCCGAAGCTCACCATCCAGCCAGGGATTGGACAGCCTCATAAAACAAAACGGGACTAACGAGGCACAGCAGTCCAGGGACAAGGACTAGAAGGCATGAGGGGACAGGAAAGCTGGTGATAGGGAACCCAAGGCTGAGAAGGGACAGTGTTGACATGTCATGGGGTTGTTAACCATTGTCATAGGGCAGTTTGTGTACTAACTGTTTAATGAAAAACTATTTGTTCTGCAAACTTTCATCCAAGGTACAAAAATAAAAAAAAAAAGAAGAAGAATTATTTATGTGAGATCAAATTGACAACAGCAACTCAAAAGCTTTGATGGGAAGCCTAGGGGACAGTGAGTTGAAGATAACTGTGATGGAATAATTTGGAAAAGGATAGTGAGAATAGCAGCACAACTGAAAGAATGTAATCGGTGTCACTGAATTGTACATGTAGAAACTTTCAAAATGGTGTAACTTTGGCTATGTATATTTTCACCAAAAAAAATAAGTTCCTCAAGGTTGAGAAGGGAGAGTGTTGACATGTCGTGGGGTTGTTAACCAATGTCATAAAACAATATGTGTACTGACTGTTTAATGAGAAGCTATTTGTTCTGTAAACCTTCATCTAAAGTACAAAAAAAAAATTAAAAAAAAATTCTCCATCAAAAACATAGAACAAAATTCACACTCACAAATAAGAAGACCAGACTTAGTGGTCTGACAGAGACTGGAAAACCCCAAGAATATGACCCTGACACCCTTTTTAACTCAGTACTGAAGTCACTCCTGAGGTTCAATGAGAAACTAATTTGCTCTGTAAACTTTCACACAAAATAAAATAAAATAAAAATTCTCCATCGACACTTCACCGAATTGTTTTACCATCCACTAATGATTATTGCCTGAATTGTTTTTGTTTTGTCTTATTTTTTCCGTTTGGAGTTTCCAAATGATGATTTTCTAATTGTATCATTCCTTTTGCATTTATTAGCTGGTTTCTTCTAAATAAAAGAACTTTCCCTTAAAAAAAAAAAAGTTTTATTGTGTTCTTACACAGAAATTGTTTTTTATTGTACTTTAGATGAAGCTTTACAGGGCAAACTAATTTCTCATTAAACAATTAATACATACATTGTTTTGCAACATTGGTTGCCAACCCCACGACATGTCAACACTCTCGCTTCTCAACCTTGGGTTCCCCATTACCAGCCTTCCTGTCCCCTCCTGCCGTCGTATCCTTGCCCCTGGGCTGGTGTGCCCATTTAGTCTTGTTTTGTTTTGTGTGTCTGTCTAATTTGTGGGTGAAGGGTGATCCTCAGGAGTGAGTTCATTAATGAGCTAAAAGGGTGTCCGTGGGCCATACTCTCGGGGTTTCTCTAGTCTCTATTAGGCCAGTAAGTCTGGTCTTTTTTTGTGAGTTAGAATTTTGTTCTACATTTTTCTCCAGCTCGCCTGGACCCTGTATTGTGATCCGTGTCAGAGCAGTCAGTGGTGGTAGCTGTGCACCATCTAGTTGTGCTGGACTCAGTCTGGTGGAGGACATGGTAGTTGTGTTCCATTAGTCCTTTGGACTAATCTTCCCCTTGTGTCTTTGGTTTTCTACATTCTCCCTTGCTCCTGAAGGGGTGTGACTAGTGGAGTATCTTAGTTGGCCACTCACAAACTTTTATGACCCTTGATGCTACTCACCAAAGTAGAATGTAGAAAATTTTCTTTATAAACTGTGTTATGCCAGTTGAGCTATATGTTCCCTGAGACCATGGTCACCACAGCCCTCAGCCCAGTAATTTGGTCCCTCAAGGAGTTTGGATGAGCCCTGGTGGCACAGTGGCTAAGTGCTATGGCTGCTAACCAAAAGGTCAGCAGTTTGAATTCACCAGGTGCTCCTTGGAAACCCTATAGGAGAGTTCTACTCTGTCCTACAGGGTTGCTATGAGTTGGAATCGACTCAACGGCAATTTTTTTTTTTAATGGAGAAGATGAATTTTTCTTACTTAAATAATAGCTATCATGTATTGAACACTCTCTGTGTATTAGCTATTATAGCAATTTACATAGAGCACTTTATATATTTTATTTTACTCAATTTTTACAACCATCTTATGATGTAGGTACTGTCATTAACCCCATTTTATAGTTAAAAATTTAAGGAGAGGCAAAGACCCCCAGAGCCTGTATGGTTAACTCTGGGAAGTCATAATGAGAGGAGGAATAGTAACTATTTTTAAGGATTTCTCAGTCAGAACTGCTCTGAGACAGTGAAGAAACACCCCTCTTCCAAAGTTTCTAGCCCTTTTACGTTGGGGGTTGGGGGCAGATAGGGAGTGTTTGCCTAGATCAATGATGATGGGCCCAACCCCCATGGTGCTTGGGGTGAGTGCTCACTCTGAGCATCTCTTTCACCTGAGTGGGAAACTAGCAGGGGTCCCTGGCTAACTGCCTAGACCTGCCTGTGCTGTGAGTGAAGGGGTCTCACCCCTGAGCTTAAAGCAGAAGGTTTCATCATGTGCAGGAGAGAGTCAGGAGGATGTGATGATGAGTCATCTGTTGCTACTTCCCCATCTTCACCCTGTGTGAGAGGAGCAGACTGTAGTAGATGCAAGGCAGGCGGCTTTTGTCTGGCCAGCTGTATAGGCAGTTGAAGGGTGTTCATACTCACTCCAGATGCACCTTTACTGAGATTTCGTGCCTAACTGAGAACATAGGTTCTTGGCAGTTGACTTCAGGCAAGACTGTTTGCCTGTATCTGGGGAAACCAGAAAATGACAAAGAGTCTACACCACCCTGATCTTCCTTAGCATCCTGTGATCTCAGCTTATTTGTTCAGACAGAAGCTCTGTGAAGAAGCCACTACTTTTTTTTTTTTTATTGTTGTAGTTTAAATGAAGTTTACATTTCACTTTAGTCTCCCATACAAAAATGTATACATACATTGTTATGTGACCCTAATTGCTCTCCCCATACTGTGACAGCACACTCCTCATTTCCACCCCTGATTCCCCAGGTCCATTCAACCAGCTCCTAACCCTCTCTGCCTTCCCATCTCACCTCCGTAGAGAAGCTGCCTGTTTAGTCTCTTTCATCTACTTGAGCTAAGAGGCACCCTCCTCACGAGTATCACTTTATGTCCCACAGACCAGTCCAATCCCTGTCTGAAGAGTTGGCCTCGGAAATTGTTTTATTTCTGGGCTGATAGACAATCCACGGGCCATGCTTTCTGGGGTTCCTCCAGTCGCAGTCAGACCAATAAGTCTGGACTTCTTACTAGAATTTGAGTTCTGCATCCCACCTTTCTCCTGCTCCATCAGGGACTCTCTGTTGTGTTCCCTGTCAGGGCAGTCATTGGTGGTAGCCAGGCACCATCTAGTTCTTCTGGTCTCAGGCTGATGAAGTCTCTGGTTTATGTGGTCCTTTCTGTCTCTCGGGCTAATACTTTCCTCGTGTGTTTGGTGTTCTTCATTCTCCTTTACTCCAAGTGGTTGGGACCAATTGATGCATCTTAGATAGCCGCTTGCAAGCTTTTAAGACCCCAGATGCCACTCACCAAAGTAGGATGCAGAACATTATCTTAATAAGCTTTATTATGCCAGTTGACCTAGATGTTCCCTGAAAGCATGGTCCCCAGACCTCTGCTGCTGCTACTTTGTCCCTCAAAGTGTTTGATTGTATTTAGGAAACTTAGCTTTGGTTTAGTCCAGTTGTGCTGACTTCCCCTGTAGTGTGTGCTGTCCTTTCCTTCACCTAAGATAATTCTTATCTACCATCTAGTTAGTAAATAACCCTCACCCTCCCTCCCCACCCTCGTAACCATCAAAGAATGTTTTCTTCTATGTTTAAAACTTTTCTTGAGTTCTTATAATAGTGGTCTTATATAATATTTGTCCTTCTGTGACTGACTAAATTCACTCAGCATAATGCCCTCCAGATTCCTCCATGTTGTGTTTCACTGCTTCACTGTTATTTTTTATTGTTGTGTGGTATTCCATTGTGTGGATATACCATAATTTGTTTATCCATTCGTCCATTGATGGGCACCTAGGTTATTTCCATCTTTTTGCTATTGTGAACAGTGCAGCAATGAACATGAGTGTGCATATATCTATTCGTGTGACGACTCTTTTTTCTGTAGGATATATTCCAAGGAGCAGGATAGCTGGATCATATGGTACTTCTGTTTCTAGCTTTTTAAGGAAGAGCCAAATCGATTTCCAAAGTGGTTGTACCATTTTACATCCCACCAACAGTGTATAGGAGTTCCAGTCTCTCCACAACCTCTCCAGCATTTATTATTTTGTGCTTTTTGGATTGATGCTAGCCTTGTTGGGGTGAGATGATATCTCACTGTAGTTTTGATCTGCATTTCTCTAATGGCTAATGATCATGAGCATTTCTTCATGTGTCTGTTAGCTGCCTGAATATCTTCTTTGGCAAAGTGCCTATTCATATTCTTTGCCTATTTTTAAATTGGATTATTTTTCCTTTTGTTGTTGAGGTTTAGCAGTATCTTGTAGATTTTAGAGATTAGATGTTGATCAGATTTGTTGTAGCCAAATTTTTTTCTCAGTCTGTAGGTTGTCTTTTTACTCTTTTGGAGAAGTCTTTTGATGAGCATAAGTGTTTGATTTTTAGGAGCTCCCAGTTATCTAGACTCTCTTCTGGTGCTTGTGCATTGTTACTTATGATTCGTATTGTGTTTATGCCATGTATTAGGGCTCCTAGTATTGTCCCTATTTTTTCTTCCATGATCTTTATCGTTTTTGTTTTATATTTAAGTCTTAGATCCATTTTGAGTTAGTTTTTGTGCATGGTATGAGGTATACTCTTGCTTTAGTTTTTTGCAGATGGATATGCAGTATGCCAGCATCATTTGTTAAAGAAACTGTCTTTTCTCCAGTTAACGGACTTTGGGCTTTTGTCAAATATCAGCTGCTCATAGGTGGATGAATTTATGTCTGGATTCTCAATTCTGTTCCATTGGTCTACATATCTGTTGTTGTACCAGTACCAGACTGTTTTGACTACCGTGATGGTATAATAGGTTCTAAAATCAGTTAGTGTGAGGCCTCCCATTTTGTTCTTCTTCTTGAGTAATGCTTTACTTATCCGGGGCCTCCTACCTTTACATATGAAGTTGGTAATTTGTTTCTCCATCTCATTAAAAAATGCTGGTGGAATTTGGATCGGGATTGCATTGTATCTGTAGATCGCTTTGGGTAGAACTGACATTTTCACAATGTTGCGTCTTCCTATCCATGAGCAAGGTATGTTTTTCCACTTATGCAGGTCTCTTTTGGTTTCTTGCATTAGTGTCTAGTAGTTTTCATTGTACAGGTCTTTTACATCTCCGGTTAGATTTATTCCTAAGTATTTTATCTTCTTGAGGGCTATTGTAAATGGTATTGATTTGGTGATTTCCTCTTTGAAGTTTTGTTTGTTGGTGTAGAGGAATCCAGCTGATTTTTGTGTGTTTAATCTTGTATCCTGATACTTTGCTGAAATCTTCTATTAGTTCCGGTAGTTTTCTTGTGGATTCTTTGGGGTTTTATACGTATGAGATCATATCATCTGCAAATAAAGATACTTTGACTTCTTCCCTACCTATTTGGATGCTCTTTATTTCTTTTTGTAGCCTGATTGCTCTGGCCAGGACCAAAGTTAAATAAGAGTGAGGATAAAGGGCATCCTTGTCTGGTTCCCACTCTCAAGGAGAAAGCTTTCAAAGTGTCTCCATTTAGAATGATGTTGGCTGTTGGCTTTGTATAAATGCCCTTAATTATACTGAGGAATTTCCCTTCTATTCCTATTTTGTTAACAGTTTTTATCACGAATGGATGTTGGACTTTGTCAAATGCCTTTTCTGCATCGATTGATAAGATCATGTGGTTCTTGTCTTTAGTTTTATTTATGTGATGGACTATTGATTGTTTTTCTAATGTTGAACTATCACTGCATACTTGGTATAAATCCCACTTGATCATGATGGATATTTTTTTGATATGTTGTTGAATTGTATTGGATGGAATTTTGTTGAGGATTTTTGCATCTATGTTCATAAAGGATATTGGTCTGTAATTTTCTTTTTTTTTGTGATGTCTTTACCTGGTTTTGGTATCAGGGTTATGCTGGCTTCATAGAATGAGTTTGGGAGTATTCCATCCTTTTCTATGCTCTGAAATACCTTTAGTAGTAGTGATGTTAACTCTTCTCTGAAAGTTTGGTAGAATTCTCGAGTTAAGCTGTCCAGGCCAGGGTTTTTTTTTCTTTTTGTTGTTGGGAGTTTTTAAATGACCTTTTCAATCTCTTCTTTTGTTATGGGTTTATTTAGTTGTTCTACCTATGTTTGTGTTAATTTAGGTAGGTAGAGAGTTTCTAGAAATTTGTCCATTTCCTCTAGGTTTTCAAATTTCTTAGAGTACAATTTTTCGTAGTATTCTGTTATGATTCTTTTAATTTCAGTTGGGTCTGTTGTGATATCACCCACCTCATTTCTTATTCGGGTTATTTGCTTCCTCTCCTGTTTTTCTTTTGTCAGTTTGGCCAGTGGTTTATCAATTTTATTGATCTTTTCAAAGAACCAGCTTTTCTTCTTGTTAACTCTTTCAATTGTTTTTCTATTCTCTATTTCATTTAATTCTGCTCTGATTCATTATTTCCTTCCTTCTGGCATCTGAGGGCTTCTTTTGCTACTCTCTTTCTACTTATTCCATTTGTAGGGTTAATGTTTTGATTATGGCAATTTCTTCTTTTTAGATGTGTGCATTTATTCCTATAAACTGACCTCTGAGCACTGCTTTTGCTGTGTCCCAAAGGTTCTGGTAGGATGTGTTTTCATTCTTGTTTGATTCTATGAATTTATTTATTCCATTTTTAATTTCTTCTATAACCCAGCAGTTTTTGAGCAATGTGTTGTTCAGTTTCCATGTGTTTGATTTTTTTTCCTTGCTTTTTCTGTTGTTGATTTCTACTTTTATGGCTTTATGGTCAGAAAAGATGCTTTGTAATATTTAGATGCTTTGGATTTTGTTAAGGCTTACTTTATTGCCTAATATGTGGTCTATTCTGGAGAATGTTCCATGTGCTTTGGAAAAGAAAGTGTAGTTGGCTGCTGTTGGATGGAGTGTTCGGTATATGTCCATGAGATCAAGTTGGTTGACGAACAAGCCACTTCTTAGAAGGAGGTGCTGCTTTTTGACCACTTTCAGGAAAGAAGAGACTTCTTATGCTTTTCTGAAAAAGATACGCCAAGGTTCAATGTTTCAAACTGCCTGTCTACGAAAACTTGACTCTTGATCTGATGATTAGAAAAATTCATCATCTAATCCATTTCTATTACATGTTTAGTTGGAATTTTTCTAAATTTTTATTTTGAAACAATTATGTAGTCAACTTTTTAAACAAGTTAATTAGGTATAATTTACAAACAAAAACAGCATCTCTTAAAGTGCATAATTCCATGAGTTTTGACAGATGTATACATCCAGGAAAACCCCATGCCATTGAGTTGATTCTGACTCATAGTGACCCTACAGGACAGAGTTAAACTGCCAGAAAATCACCAACATAATCGGGACACAGAATATTTCCATTACTCCCAGAAGTTTCACCATACTGTTTGCAATACATCTCTCCCTTGCCCCAAGCCACTAATGTTATTTTTGTCACTCTAGATTAGTGTTTGCTTTCTAGAGTTTTATATAAAAGAACTCATACAGTGTGGACTCCTTTTGTGTCAGGCTTCTTTTACCCAGCATAATGATTTTGAAATTTATGCAAATTGTGTTTTGTATCAACAGTTATTCCTTTTTATTACAGACTAGTCTTTAGTTGAATTTAATTGACATGATTATACAGAATAAGTAGATTTTGCCGGCGCCAAGACACATCAAGGAATCCTTGCACATTCTTTGACGTGTCTAGTAGGAGGTGTCTGTCATGTAAGAAACCTATGAAAACATTTCAATTCTGAATTACCCAAGAGGGACCTGATGGAACCAAATTACAAAGAATATGTAAAATATTTTTATTGCTACTTTATTGTGATTTACATAACAGAACTGAAACCTAAGAACCAAGTTCAACCCAAGCCCCCAGATATATTATCTGGTCCTTTAGAAAAGCAAGAGAATGTGGAGATTAAAAAAAAAATTCTTTCCTTTATCACTTTTGATGTTGAATATTAAAAAAGCCTTTATGGGACCTTAGTGACAAATTGGTCTCTTTTTCCGAAGTGTCTTAAGAAGAACATAAATTTAATATGTCCCCTGCCTCACATGCCAAGAAGGGATCAACTTGATACTCTCTGTATCATCTCTAGAATCCTATGCTTTTATGGTCTACTTTTTTCAAGTCTTCCTTATTTAGAGACTATTTCTGTTCTTTGAGGTTTTACAGTGGCTATTTCTTTACTATATTGAGCTGCAAATATTTTTTCATAGAGGTTGTCATCTTTGCCTACCAAGTTTTTTACTCTCATCCCATTTTCTATTACGTGAAATAACTTTGGCACATTCCTCATACTTCCTCTATCCCCTTCTCATCTCATTGACCTCATACTCATTCACAAAGTTGATAGTTTCATTCTATCCTTCAGCTTTCACTCATAGGTCATCATAAAAATCTGACTCCATTATTAAGGGGGTACCTTCTTTTGCTCTAGTGAGTACCTTTCCCTATTTATCCTTCTCATCTAAACTACAGTATCCACTAGATCTTGATTGAACATATTCTCCCTACTGACATCGCACATGCTCTCAGCTCTCTGTTCTCCACACAGCCTACCTCTCTGCCTATGTGAAAGCCCTTCCCTTACTACTTCCCAAGGCCTCCAGCTCTGTCTATGTGGAACTTTCTGCCCATTCTTTTCAAATGTCTCTCCTCACTGTTTTCTTTGTTTTATTGCCCACACTAGTCTTTATGAGTTTTTTCTTCATGGAATTTGACATATAGAACAACACACCATCAATGAATTGGTCCCTTGCATTCTTCTCTTCAAAATTATCCTGGAAACCCACCTATTCCAAGAAACCATCCTGTTACCCTACTCTAGTGTAGCATCTCTTTTCACATAGTTGGTCTTAGAGACTGTAAGTGCCCTTAAAGATGGGACTTTGTTCTTTGAAACAGTCTTACCTATTGTGCAGTTTTGGGGCCATTTTTGTTTCTATAAAAATATAAATTCCAACAAACATGAAACAAAACAAGCTGTAAAAATGATCAGTTGTTTCTGTTGTCGTGGTCTAAAACCTTATGCCATATGTCTTTAAACAGTAACATGGCAAAACAATAGTTGAGTTTGGAAATGAAGAGCTGAAAAAAAGTATAAAATTATACATCAGGCATAGTAACTGCTAAATTCATGAGTTGAAAAACTGATAAGGATACTGATTATTGCAAAGAGGTCATAAAGTTTCAAATTTTTCTTTATTTTCAGAGGTTTCTTTAAAATATTACAACTTGATTTGAATTATTAGTTGTTTCATTGTCTCTCTTGAAGCCTTTTCTAGTCCTTACTCCCTCTCTTGCTCCTAGAGGAAACCAAGATTCTGAAGTGTATTTTAAATATTTTCATAATTCAGACCATATTGTAGGTATCCACCTGCAACTTGCTTTTTCACTCAATATTTTTTGGAAATTTGTCTGTGTTGAAACATGTAGATCCAACTTTGCACTTCATTTGTTGAGTAGTATTTCATTTATTGATTCATTCCATTGTTAATGGATATTTTTCTTCCATTTTTTCACTATTAAAAACAATGAATGCTGAAATGTACAAGAGTTTCTTTAGGGTATGTCTGGAAGTGTCAGGATAACAAGTGGAAACCAGGACTGCCTTGGACAGCCTAGATAGGGCACGCACATCTTCAGATTTCTAGATATAACTAAATGTCCTGCTGAGGGGTTATGCCACCTTACACTGCAGCTGGCAGTGTGTGTGAGTTCCTGTTTCTCCACACGAACTACTAGTTCTTAAAGATATAAATATCAAGGTGGGGCCAAGATGGCGGAGTAGTCAGACGCTTCCTGTGGTCCCTCTTACAACAAAGACCTGAAAAAACAAGTGAATTTAATCAATTATATATGACAATCTAGGAGCCCTGAACGTCAACGGCAAAGTCGAGGAATTGTACTGGGCAGTGGGGGAGTAAGAGACAGTTCAGAAGCAGTGAGGAGTTGCCATACCTGACCCAGCTGGAACAATACAGCCGGCATTCATGGTGAAGCAAGCAGTGGCACTTGGAAGGCGTTTTCCATATTGGGAGAGACGAGCAGTGGAGAGTCTACTCAGGCCTCCAGGGCCAGTGAAGGGCAGTGCTCAATTGGCAAAAGATAAGTAAATGCATCTAACCTACTGTGCAGATCAAAGAAGACCCTGTTTGGGAAAAACCTCTCTCCCATTTACCTGCCCCCTCCCCACTCTACACCAAGTCACAGGCTGGCTTCAGCCATTGCTTCATCCCCTGGGCCAGAAGTAAGGACACATCATGCAACCTGAGCCATTCTCCCGGCCTTGGAGAGGGAACAAATTAACAAACAGGAATAAATAATCTGCCAGCTCCCCTAAGCCATGAACTTAGGGTAGGCACAGCTCCTTTGCCTAGGCACAGGCATAATGGGGGTCCACAGACTTTGAATGTCTTTCACCCCTACATAGACCTGTGTGGGCCCATTTCAACAGCATAGGCCCTCATTAGCACAGTACAACAGGGTAAATATATGAAGCCTTACTTCAATGGTATCAGCTATATGGTGGAGTGTTAGGTTTGTGACATTTGACACAATTCTACCCATTAAGCAGGGTCATTACCTACCCACATCAGGGGACTGAAGACAGGTGGCTCCACCCATGCCACCTAGCCACCCACAACAGTGGTCCAAGAACAAGTGGTGCCTTCCAGGCCTTACAGCCAATAGCATTGGATGCCCATAGTCCAGCTGCAAAACCCACCCATCTATGTGCTCTAGGGAACAGGGACATGCTTTCCTCCCAGACACTCAGGGGCAGACGTAGCCCCCTGGTTTCCTCAGTGTGTGACCCCCTACTGCACCCTGATACCTGTGCCTACGCCAATCACCCCTGCCCATCTAGGACTGTAGGTAAGAGCCTGAACCACACACTTGGTGAGTGACTACCTGGACACCTGAGCTGAATCCATACAATAAAAGTAAATGGACTCCTGGGCTCACATACCTAGTAAGAGATCTAACCATCTGATGACAGGATGTTAGACCTTCAAAAGCTCCAGTAATCAAACTAGCTCACACGAGCAGCCTATTTGGGCATATCAAAACAAAACAAAACAAGAAGCTAGGACAGAGTAAGCAAACATAAAATAAATAAACGTAATAGCTTATTGATGGCTCAGAGACAATAGTTAATATCAAATCACATAAAGAGGCAAACCGTGATGGCTTCAGCAAGCTCCCAGAACAAAGAATCAAGAAATCTTCCAGAGGAAGAGAACTTCTTGGAATTACCAGAGGTAGAATACAAAAGATTAATGTACAGAACTCTTCAAGATATCAGGAAGGAGATCATGCAAATCACAGAACAAGCCAAGGAACACACAGATAAAGCAATAGAGGAGCTTAAGAAGGTTATACAAGAGCATAATGACAAATTTAACAGGCTGCAAGAATCCATAGAGAAACAGCAATCAGAAATCCAAAAGATTAACAATAAAATTTCAGAATTAGACAACTCAGTAGAAAGTCATAGGCGCAGAACTGAGGCAATGGAAGTCAGAATTAGTGAGATTGGAGATAAAGCACTTGACACCAACTTATTTGAGGAAAAATCAGATAAAAGAATTTAAAAAAATGAAGAAACCCTAAGAATTATGTGGGACTCTATCAACAGGAATAATCTATGAGTGATTGGAGTACCAGAACAAGGGGAGATAACAGAAAATACAGAGAGAATTGTTGAAGATTTGTTGGCAGAAAACTTCCTTGATATAGTGAAAGATGAGAAGATATCTATCCAGGATGCTCATCAAACCCCACACAAGGTAGATCTCAAAAGAAAGTCACCGAGACATATTATAATCAAACTTGCCAAAACCAAAGATAAAGAGAGAATTTAAAGAGCAGCTAGGGGTAAACGAAAAGTCATCTACATAGGAGAGTCAATAAGAATAAGCTTGGACTACTCAGCAGAGACCATGCAGGCAAGAAGGCAATGGGATGATATATATAAAGCCTTGAAGGAAAAAAATTGCCAGCCAAGAATTATATATCCAGTAAAACTGTCTCTTAAATATGATGGCAAAATTAGGGCATTTCCAGATAAAAGGAGTTTAGAGAGTTTGTGAAAACCAAACCAAAATTACAAGAAATACCAAGGGACTCCTCCAGTTAGAAAATCAACAGCATCAGATAACAACCCAAGACTAGAATACAGCACAGAGCAACTAGATATAAAGCCAGATAGGGAGACACAAAACAGATCAAAGCTGAAAGTCTGAAAATAGAGAAACAGAGACATCAATATGTAAAAGATGATAACATTAAAACGAAAAAGAGGCTAAAAAATGTAGTCATAGATCTTTCACATGAGAGTAAGACAAGGCAATATAAAGAAATAAGAGATTGGTATAAACACAGAAAAAAGGGCTAAATATTAAGGTAACCACAAAGGAAACTAACAATCCTACATATCAAAATAAAAAAACAAGAAAAACATAAAGACTCAGGAAATACAAAATCAACAACAATAAAAAAGATGAAAAGAAAATACATAAAGAAAAACAACTCAGCACAGAAAATTAAGTGAAACAGAGAAAACTGTCAATAACACACACACACACAAAGACATCAAAATGACAGCATTAAACTCATACCTGTTAATAATTAGGCTGAATGTAAATGGATTAAATGCACCAATGAAGAGACAGAGGGTAACAGAATGGTTAAAAAAACATGATCCATCTATATGCTGCCTACAAGAGACACACTTTAGACTTAAAGACAAAAACAAACTAAAAATTGAAGGACTGGAAAAAATATATCAAGCAAACAACAATAAAAAAAGCACAGGAGTGTCAATATTAATCTCCAGCAAAATAGACTTTACAGTAAAATCCACCACAAAGGGTAAGGAAGGACACTATACAATGATTAAAGGGTCAGTACACCAGGAGGTCATAACTGTAATAAATATTTACGCACACAACAACAGGGCTCCAAAATACATAAAACAAACTCTAACGGCACTGAAAAGAGAGATAGAGAGCTCCACAATAATAGTAGGAAACTTCAACACACTACTTTCGGTGAAGGACAGAACATCCAGAGAGAAGCTCAATAAAGACATGGAAGATCTAAATGCCACAATCAACCAACTTGCTCTCATAGATATATACCGAACACTCCACCCAATAGCAGCCAAGTATACTTTCTTTTCCAATGCACATGGAACATTCTCCAGAATAGATCACATATTAGGCAATAAAGCAAGCCTTAATAGAATCCAAATCACTGAAATATTACAAAGCATCTTTTTGGACCATAAAACCATAAAAGTAGAAATCAATAACAGAAAAACAAGGAAAAAAATCAAACACGTGAAAACTGAACAACACATTGCTCAAAAACTACTGGGTTAAAGAAAAAATTAAGGATGGAATAAAGAAATTCATAGAATCAAATGAGAATGAAAACACATCCTACCAGAACCTTTGGGACACAGCAAAAGCAGTGCTCACAAGTCAGTTTATATCAATAAATGCACATATCCAAAAAGAAGAAAGGGCCAAAATAAAAACATTAACCCTACAACTCAAACAAATAGAAATACAGCAGCAAAAGAAGCCCTTGGGTACCAGAAGAAAGGAAATAATAAGAATTAGAGCAGAATTAAATGAAATAGTAGAAAAACAATTGAAAGAGTTAACAAGATGAAAAGCTGGTTCTTTGAAAAGATCAAGAAAATTGATAAACCACTGGCCAAACTGACAAAAGAAAAACAGGAGAGGAAGCAAATAACCCAAATAAGAAATGAGGTGGGTGATATCACAACAGACCCAACTGAAATTAAAAGAATTATAACAGAATACTATGAAAAATTGTACTCTAAGAAATTTGAAAACCTAGAGGAAATGGACAAATTTCTAGAAACTCTCTACCTACCTAAATTAACACAAACATAGGTAGAACAACTAAATGAACCTATAATAAAAGAAGAGATTGAAAAGGTAATTTAAAAACTTCCAACAAAAAAAGCTGTGGCCCTGACGGTTTCACTGGAGAATTCTAACAAACTTTCAGAGAAGAGTTAACATCACTACTACTAAAGGTATTTCAGAGTATAGAAAAGGATGGACTACTCCCAAACTCATTCTATGAAGCCAGCATAACCCTGATACCAAAACCAGGTAAAGACTTCACAAAAAAAAGAAAATTACAGACCAATATCTCTCATGAACATAGATGCAAAAATCCTCAACAAAATTCCATCCAATAGAATTCAACAACATATCAAAAAAATATTCATCATGATCAAGTGGGATTTATACCAAGTATGCATGGATAGTTCAACATTAGAAAAACAATCAATAGTCCATCGCATAAATAAAACTAAAGACAAGAACCACATGATCTTATCAATTGATGCAGAAAAGGCATTTGACAAAGTCCAGCATCCATTCATGATAAAAACTCTCAGCAAAATAGGAATAGAAGGGAAATTCTTCAACATAATTAAGGGCATTTATACAAAGCCAACAGCCAACATCATTCTAAATGGAGACACTTTGAAAGCTTTCTCCTTGAGAGTGGGAACCAGACAAGGATGCCTTTTATCACCAGTCTTATTCAACATTGTGCTGGAGGTCCTAGCCAGAGCAATTAGTCTACAAAAAGAAATAAAGAGCATCCAAACTGGTAGGGAAGAAATCAAAGTATTTCTATTTGCAGATGCTATGATCTTATACACAGAAAACCCCAAAGAATCCACAAGAAAACTACTGGAACTAATAGACGATTTCAGCAAAGTATCAGGATACAAGATAAACATACAAAAATCAGCTGGATTCCTCTACACCAACAAACAGAACTTCAAAGAGGAAATCACCAAATCAATACCATTTACAATAGCCCTCAAGAAGATAAAATACTTAGGCATAAATCTAACCAGAGATGTAAAAAGCCTATACAAAGAAAACTACAAGACACTACTACAAGAAACCAAAAAAGACCTGCATAAGTGGAAAAACATACCTTGTTCATGGATAGGAAGATGCAACATTGTGAAAATGTCCATTCTACCCAAAGTGATCTACAGATACAATGAAATCCTGATCCAAATTCCAATGGCATTTTTTAATGAGATGGAGAAACAAATCACCAACTTCATATGGAAAGGGAAGAGGCCCCGGATAGGTAAAACATTACTCAAGAAGAAGAACAAAGTGGGAGGCCTCACACTAACTGATTTTAGAACCTATTATACTGCTATGGCAGTCAAAACAGCCTGGTACTGGTACGACAACAGATGCATAGACCAATGGAACAGAATTTAGAATCCAGACATAAATTCTTCCACCTATGAGCAGCTGACATTAATTAATTGGAGAAAATACAGTCTCTTTAACAAATGATGCTGGCATAACTGGATATCCATCTGCAAAAAACTGAAACAAGACCCATACCTCGCACCATGCACAAAAACTAACTCAAAATGGATCTAAGACTTAAATATAAAACAAAAACGATAAAGGTCATGGAAGAAAAAATAGGGACAACACTAGGATCCCTAATACATGGCATAAACTGAATACAATCCATAAGTAACAATGCACAAAACTCAGAAGAGAAACTAGATAACTGGGAGCTCCTAAAAATCAAACACTTAAATGCTCATCAAAAGAGTAAAAAGACAACCTACAGACTGGAATAAAATTTTTGGCTACAGCAAATCCGATCAGGTTCTAATCTCTAAAATCTACAAGATACTGCAAAGCCTTAACAACAAAAAGACAAATAACCCAATTAAAACTTGGGCAAAGGATATGAATAGGCCCTTCACCAAAGAAGACATTCAGGCAGTTAAGAGACACATGAGGAAATGCTCACAGTCATCAGCCACTAGAGAAAAGCAAATCAAAACTACAATGAGATACCATCTCACCCCATCAAGGCTAGCATTAATCCAAAAAACACCAAATAATAAATGTTGGAGTGGTTGTGGAGACCCTGAACACTTATACACTGTTGGTGGGAATGTAAAACGGTACAATCACTTTGGAAATCGATTTGGTGCTTCCTTAAAAAGCTAGAAATAGAAGTACCATAGGATCCAGCCATTCTGCTCCTTGGAATATATCCTATGGAAAAAAGAGCAAACACATGAATACATATATGCACACCCATGTTGATTGCCACGCTGTTCACAATAGCAAAAAGATGGAGACAACCTAGGTGCCCATCAATGGACGAACGGATAAACAAATTATGGTATATTGACGCAATGGAATACTATGCAACAATAAAGAACAATAATGAATCCGCGAAATATAACATGGAGGAATCTGGAAAACATTATGCTAGTGAAATTAGTCCGTCTCAAAAGGACAAATATTGTATGAGACCACTATTATAAGAACTCAAGAGAAGGTTTAAACATAGAAGAAAACATTTTTTGATGGTTATGAGGGTGGGGAAGGAGGGAGGGAGGTATTCACTAACTAGATAGTAGACAAGAATTATCTTAAGTCAAGGGAAGGACAATGCACAATACAGGGGAATCAGCACAACTGGACTAAACCAAAGGGAAGAAGTTTCTTGAATACAGCCAAACCCTTTGAGGGACACAGTAGCAGGGGTAGGGGTCTGGGGACCATGGTTTCAGGGAACATCTAGGTCAATTGGCATAACAAAGTTTATTAAGAAAATCTTTTGTGTCCCACTTTGGAGAGTGGAGTCTGGGGTCTTAAAAGCTAGTGAGCGGCCATCTAAGATGCATCAATTAGTCCCAAGCCACCTAGAGCAAAGAAGAATGAAGACCAAAGACATAAGGAAAATATTAGTCCAAGAGACAAAAGGGCCCCATACACCAGAGAGTCCATCAGCTTGAGACCAGAAGAACTAGATGGTGCCTGGCTACCACCAGTGACCACCTTGACAGGGAACACGACAGAGAGTCCCTGATGGAACAAGAGAAAAGTGGGGTGCAGAACTCAAATTATAGTAAAAAGACTAGACTTAATGGCTTGACTGAGGCTGGAGGGACCTCAAGAGACGTGGCCCCCGGACTCTGTGTTAGCCCAAAGCTAAAACCATTCCCGAAGCCAACTCTTCAGACAAAGACTAAACTGGACTATGGGACATAAAATGATAGTTGTAAAGAGTGTTCTTCTTAGCTCAAGTAGATACGTGAGTCTAAATGGGCAGCTCCTGTCTGGAGGTGAGATGAGAAGGCAGAAAGGGACAGGAGCTGGTTGAATGGACACAGAAAATCCAGGGTGGAAAGAAGAGTGCTGTCACAGAGTGGGGAGAGCAACTACGGTCACATAGCAGTGTGTGTATAAATTTTTGTTTGAGAAACTAACTAGAATTGTAAACTTTCATTTAAAGTACAGTAAAAAAATATTTAAAAAAAAAGGTTAGAAATATCTACTCTGCTTACAGCCTGAATTTACACTGGCTAGTAATTAAGATCATTTGGGGGATGATAGATGAGACACTGAATTTTGCAGATTTTCTTTGGCTAGAGTTTTATAGCTCAGGAGACCACATGGTCAAATTTTCTCATTTTATGTATGGGAGAAGTGACCTGGAAGGATTGTCTGACTTGCCCAAGGACACACAGCTAGTTAATGATAGAAACAGGATGAAAACCTAGGATGACAATTTCCAGCCTAATATTTTTCTCCATTAAACCGTTCGAGCCACTTAAAGCATTTTGCTACCTGTTCCCTCTGTATTATTAGTTTGTATGGCAATACAGATGAAGTAAAAATAAAAATAAAAAAAAAAAGCTAATGGAGTATGGTGTCCTCCCTAGAGGTCCAGGCTCTGATTTATCTTTAACTTCCTCATTAAATCCTTCGTTTTTACTACCTTGCAATAAATACTCCAGAAGTTTTTTCTTATGTTTTCTATTTTATCATAAGTATTTACCCCTTGATGGCTCAGTGCTTAAGAGCACAGCTGCTAACCAAAAGGTCAGCAGTTTGGATCTACCAGCTACTCCTTGGAAACCCTATGAGACAGTTCTACTCTGCCTTATAGGGTTGCTGTGAGTCAGAATTGACTTGATGGCAATGGGCTTTTTTTTTTTGTTTTGGTTTATTTACTCCTTAAGATTCAATCATAAGGTACTAGTTTGACAGAGTACTTTCTACCTTAAGAAAGTAATGATTCCATTTGCAAACATACGTTAGTTTCTTTCTAGTGTTTGACTTCATACATAACCTTCAGTGCACTTGTCAGGTAACGCCTAATTGAGTTGAAGGAGGGCAGTAAGGTCTGGGTTTTGGACAGAAAACAGGATCATAACATTTCTCAAAAATTATGAATTTAAAATAATTTTGAAAAATATTCTGACTAACTCATCCTTCGCCTGTGTGGGTTAAGTATGAAGTGGCACTGAGCATAGTCAGGAGGCTTAGCCCCCAGCCTTGGCTCTACCAAGTGTGTGACCTTGCACAAGTCACATCACTGTGGACACACATTTTCTTATTGGAAAATGGGGGGCTGGACCTCAGTGACTTCTAAGGCCCATTAATATTTCACAAAGCTATCACACCAAAATTAATGTTTTAGCACTGAAACATAGAGCAAACATATATGTTCTTGTTGTTGTTAGTTGCTGTCGAGTCAATTCCGACTCATGGGTACCCCATACGTGTCAGAGTAGAGCTGCTCCATGGGGCTTTCAATAGCTGTGACCTTTCGGAAGCAGATCGCCAGGCCAATGGAAAAAATAGAAGAGGGGAAAACACACATACGTATTTTCTTAAGTCTTTCTAAGTAAAAGTGAGAAATTTCCCATTATAACAGAATTAGCTGGTAGCCAAATTAAGGAGATTATAGAGCTGATAAAGGAAACAAAGGATAAAACAGGTGACATATGCAATAGGATAAATTTCCTAGAAAACATAGAATAATTCATAGTGTTAGTGCCCTTCATGTCTCCCATTATTACACGGCTTAGAGTGCTCCTTGGGTGCTTGGCTGTGAGGTTTCATTGCTTTTACAAGGTTAAAAAGGCTGAATTACTATTCTTGGAAATTGTATATCCCATTGGGAATAATTAAGATTAATAAGAAACTGGAAGCAGATCTATGAATTGAGTTAATGTTTCATTCTCTTTTCCTTTGTAGGATGCCTTATTTAAAGAGAAGGTAAGTACCACATGCTTTGATTACTACAAATTACTCTAAAAGCTTGCATTATCAAATCAGGATTATAATTCCCATTAGACGATAGAGTGGACTGAATAAAAACGCTTAATTCTTTTAAAAATGAGATGCTCTACTTTGAGGCAGCTGTCTGATTTCTTTTATGACACAATATACACTGCAGGTTGAGAAATTTAAAAAAGTAGGAAATATTTAATGTGATTTTAGAGTCAGAATTCAATGATTACTGAACAGCATGGTTATTTTGATATGGCTTCCTTTATTCTAAGCATGTCTCTCACACCAGGGATATTCCACTTTGAGGGGTATGGTTGGTGTTGGCCAGGGTTAGGCAGAGTATTCCTGACTCTGAGAAAGAGCTCAGTCTGCCCCTGCTGCCTACTGATTGACTTGAAGCTCATTCTGCTTCCTGTTGTCAAGAAAATGGAGCCCAATGGTGGCAACTAGCCCTCATAGTAAAGGAAGCCGGCCAGTATCAGTTGGATAGGACTTTGTCCAATAGATGATCATCAGCTTGGTGGGGACTCCTGTATTGGACGTGCGTTTCTTAAAGTCTTTCTCTTAAAAAAAGTCTGAAACTTCTGAGCTTTGTTAGATACGAAGCTTTTTAACATCAGAAAATTTACAAATATTATTGCATAAAATAATAGGAGTCAAACACATTTCATTGAATTATACATGGTCAGATATACCACTATTTTATGTACCATTAAGAAAGGAGAAAACCCTGCCAATTAAACTATGACACAGCACATTCAAATCAATTAGGATTTTTATTTTATACTTACAGAAAGATCTCTTTTAGATTTATTTAGACATAGATTTTTAAAATCTGTTATCACTTTTATACATACATGTAAGAAAAAATATGAACAAAATAAACTGATTATTTTGAAAATGTCTTCACATTTAGCCTCCAACTCTTCTGAATCACTTTTTGACTAGAGTCTTTGATGCCCCTGTTATTCGACATGGTATGAGCCTCTGGGCCATCAAAAGCATTAAAGATGTAGCGTTTCTTAAGAGTGCTCCAATAGTGTCTCTGGAATTTTCTTCCAAGCCACTGATACTCATTCCGTAACTTTTGAATCACATGTGCAAAAAACAACAATTTGTTGTAACCAAGCCTGATCTACAGATAAGATGCATCCTGATGTCAGAGAAGTTAAAATGTGGAAAAATGTTTATCTTAGAATTGATATAATATGGCATAGGTCAAATGTTTTTCTTTGCTTAGTAAAGGAGTATTTGATGGTTGTATATTACTGCATTTTGATGTGCCATATAGAAAAGAAGCAGCAGAAATTCCAAAAGTCTACTGACTGTGTCTATTTTTCCCCTTTTAACTGGTAATTATACATTATGTATTTGGAGCCGTGGTGGCACAGTGGTTAAGAGCTTGGCTGCTAACCAAAAGGGTGACAGTTTGAATCCACCACCGGCTCCTTGGAAACCCCATGGGGCAGTTCTACTCTGTCCTATAGGGTTGCTATGAGTTGGAATTGACTCTATGACAACGAGTTTGGTTTGGTTTTCTATTTTATTTAAGCACGCTAAAGTTTGATAATATTTTATTAGCTGGTTTTATTAGCAGAGTTTGCCTAGAATAATTTAATACAAAAGAAAAATCTCTGTAAATTTATAAGATAAAATTTCTTCAAGGGACTGTCCCATTTAGTTACACACTGAACAAAATTTGAGATACTCTATTTCACTGTGTGTTAATAATGTATTTCATTATTGGTTCAGTGTGAACACAAGCCTTGGGAACTCAAGTGTTGTAAATGCGAGAAGGGGCATCCCAGTGATCCAGGACCTCCTGTGAGTATGTTTCTACTTTGAACTTAGAATCCAGCCAGGAAGTCCCAGCAATGATAGTGCTGCTCAAGCTTGTAAAACACTAGGGCTCTTTTGTGTTGTGGAAAAGCAGTTGTATGCTAATAGCAGCAAAAAATGGAAATAATGTTTCTTTCCTTTATTCCTAAAGGGACACATTCTGACTTCAGAAATAAGCATAGGATTTTACTGACCTGAACTGAGGGAAGGCTTGGTTTAATATGATGAAGTTGTTCATGCTTCCCAATACCAAAGTGAAAATGCAGAAAAGGAAATAATAGAATGCTTTAGGCAAAGCTTTATCGCATGCACAGTACCTTGAAACAAGTAATGCAGACCTCCCTGGGAGTTAACGGTTGTCTTCGCAGCCCAGCAGCAACACCGTCTGGCTTTGTGAGGAGGAAGCTGGTCAGGAAGCTTTAGGGGATTAGGGTGACTTCTGTGAAATGGAAGTAACCATTTGGCAACCAAATGTAAAAGGAAGGATTTACTGTGATGATTCAATATTTGACAAGATAATCTAAAAAGGAGTGCTTCCTCTGAGGAGGGCCCTTTATATTCTTGCCTAATGTCTGGTAGATACCATGTCTGTACTGGAAAGGCATTGAAAAGACGTCAGAGATAACTGGAGATGGGGAACATTTCTCTAACACATATCAGAAAGCATCCATGCTGCTCATTTAATATTCTGTTTTATTATGTGATTCCAGGCCTTATCCTTAGAGTTCATAGGCCTGTTGGAGACAAACAGACCTTTCTGTTTCTCAGACTTGTCTCACCAAATGCATGGAAAGCTTCCTGAACTAATGCTTATATTGGGGAGGGGATGCAGGGACTGTGTACTGTAAATGTATTAAAAGGTGACACATTTTACCCTGAGACTTGGGTCCAAAGCCTACACTTTTTCAAACCACTCTACCAATCAAGGCATTAGGAAGTAGGGATGTTTATTTGTCTGTTTTATTTCTCAAAATAAAACAGACACATTACATGATAATGTGGCAGCCAGTGAAGCAGACATTGGCTAAAGCAGAGGTTTAAACTTCCTTTCCTACAAAGCTTTAGTTTGAACTTATTACACCAAGACATTTCCAGGGGAAGATTTACTTGTGATATTCTAAACTATGATTTACAGTGAGCAGTAAAACAGTTTGACAATTACCAGGCTAATCTGACAATTGCAGTCACTCAGTATTTTCAGAGATTACTGTACCATCTTTTAATATGGCTAAGTAATAGAACTATGAATTTTTTTAACTAATATATCATTGTGTTGTCAGTGAAGGTTTACACAGCAGTTTAGGTTCCCATTCAACAATTTCTACACAAATTGTTCAGTGACATTGTTTACATTCTCTATAATGCACAAACATTCTCATTCTGGTTGTTCTGTTTCTGTTAATTTAGCTTCCTTGCCCCCTTACATTCTCATCTTTGTTTTAAAGTAGTTGTTGACCCTTTGGTCTCATATAGGTGATTTTTTAAAGGAACACAGTACTTATGAGTGATAGTCATTCTTTTGTAAGCCATCTGTTGTTTAGCTGCAAGTGACCTTGGGTTAGTTTCCGTTCAAGGTTTGAAGGGTATCTCGGGGCGATAGTCTCAGGAAGTCCTCCAGTTTCAATCAGCCAGTAAGTCTGTTTTTTGGGGGAATTTGAAGTTATGTTCCACATTTTTCTCCCACTCTACCGGGGTCCATCTGTTGTGGCCTTGATTAGACTGGTCGGTAGTAGTAGCTGGACACCATCTAGTTCTTCTGGTCTCAGGGTAGATGAGGCCGTGGTTCATGTAGACTAGTTCTGTAGACTAGTTTCTTCTTTGAGTCTTTGGCTCCTTTCTTTCTCTTTTGCTCTGGATGAGTAGAGACCAGTCGTTGTATCTTAGATGGCCGCTTGCAAACTTTTAAGACTCCATACACTACTCACCAAACTAGATCGTAGAACATAACTTTATAAACTATGCATATTATGCCAACTGACTGAGATGTTCCACGAGACTATGGTCCTAATCCTTCAAACCCAGAAAACCAATCCTGTGAGGTATTTGGTTATGTCTAAGAAGTACTTGTAACCATGCCACCTGTGTACTTTATTACATACATGAAAATATGTGCATACAGTCACATAGATGCATATGCATATACATATGCATACACCTATAGATACCTATACACCTATATGCTCACATACATACATATATATACTGCAAGTATTTTTTGGCTGTTTTTTCTGTTGTTTCAAAATTATTCATGCCATAGCAATTACCTTCAGATTAGAACTATGTTGTTAAACATTTATTGAGTGCCCCCAAACCAGTTCTCATAAAAGAAAGCTTTTTGGTGGCTTGAGAATGAGAAAACAAAGTGCTTTCTGGGCGAGGATTGGCGAACTCCCTTATCTCATCTTTTGAGATTATCTCCTGGCTATCAGAACCTCTTTGACCAAGGCAACCAAGCTGGCCTGGTTCCCTTTCAAAGGGACAAAGCAGAGAGAATATAGAGATCCAGGATGAAGAGAGGACGTGCACAACTCCCTCTTGCCTATCACAGCCATTCTTTTCTTTCTTTGAGTTGGATTTTGTTTGCAAAGCAGAAGTACTTGTTTGGAGAAGAAGTAATTGATGGGAAGAGAGAGAGATATCCTCTTCCGAGCAAATCTAGAGAATCTGCCTATTCAAGACAGTGTCGTTTTCCCAGTATGTAGTGTGGGGAGAATAGATTTGAATCATTGCCTAGTAGGTAAATTGTTTTTACACTTCTCCCTCATTTTATGCAACAATGCTGTCTTAGGCTGGGTTCTCTAGAGAAGGAAAACCAGTAAAGTGTATAAATATATATATAGAGAGAGATTATGTCAAGGAAACAGCTCATGCGATTGTAGAGACTAGAACATCCCAAGTCTGTGGATCAGGGTAGAGGCCTCTCCCAAGTCACAAAGCTGCAGAAGCTGGGAAGCCCAAGATCGGAAGGCTCCCACTCACAGGCTGTGCAGATCAATGAATCCCAGGTTCCGCAAATAAACTGACAGCTCAAGTCCCAAGAATGGGAGATGAGATGACAGGAAGCAGCCGCAGGATCCAGAGAGAGCAAAAAGCCAGAATGTCTGCTTATATACAGATGTGGGCCACACCCCCAAGGGGACTCCCTTTCATCTGATTGGTTACTCACAGTATATTCAATCATGGGAGTGATTACATTAAAACACGGAGAATCACGGCCCAGCCAAGTTGACACACAATCTTAACCATCACAAATGCTGATCATAAATTATTACAAGGTATAGGAAGCTAAGAGAATGCCTGCTCAAAACAATCCTTTTTCCTTTTGTTTTCAGTGTACACATGGACACCCAGGTACCAAAGGTGAGCGAGGACCAGAAGGAAAGCCGATAAATGAATAAACAGCTTTTTTAAAAACCAGTATATCTCCCTCTAGATTTATTTAAAGGACAGAAATTAAGAAAATAAAGAACACTTTAGTATGTGTTAATGGCAAAAATCTGATGATTTTTGTGAAGAATATAGGATGTCTACTTCCTGCATTGTCTATCTGGTCTGTGCTATCTTGTATTTACAAATGCTGAGTAACGTATGAACATTTCAGTCACTATAGTTAGGAGACCAAAGAACATTGAATAAATAGAAATTTGCACTTAAATAATAGTTGCTCAAATTAAGTAACATATTTCATGAACTACTAATGCATGTTCCACGTTAGATTGACATCACCACTTTTGTTTTTTATGGATCACTTCATGGATAACTGACGTACAATAATAACAGAAAAAAACACGAGACCCTCTTCAGACACTTCACCAATTCTTTTCTTTATGTACCCATCAAAAGATAACCTAGCTTACTTAAAAAAAAAAAAATCCGTCCAGATCATTGTTTGGATCATGGTGTTCCAACTTCAAGAACAACTGAAGGAATCACAAGGAGAAAGAGTAGCAGACATGTGAAAATATAATGGCAAAAATTCTGTATAATGAAAAATCATAATTAAAATTAAAGAGGAAGACATATAAGAAAAAGTTTGCATCGAATACAATGGGCATTGGATTAATTTCAGTAGGGCACTGGTTAATTTCTATAGTACGTAATCGCCTTAAAAAACTGATGAGAAAAATATCAAACCTCTAATAATTAAATTGGCAAAGGAAACAATTTTCTAAAGATGAAATAAAACCAGTAAATAAAGAAATAGAAAAATGTTTAGTTCCACTACGTAATTAAAGAAATTGAAATAGAGATGATGAGGTGCCATTTCATATTAATTGTTTACATTTTAGAAAGTTTGGAGCCCGGTTGGTTGTGTTTTTTAAAAAAATTTATTTTTATTTTTTAGAAGCCATTTTCTAGTTCACATAGTTTGGTTTTTTTGTGTGTTTCAGACTTAAAAAATTCTTCTAGGTAATTAATGTAGCAATATTAAAATAACAGTAACTAGTAATAGCAATGTAGTAGTGAAACTGGTTTTCTCCTCATTGTCTGGAGGTAACTTGGAACAAACATTCATTCTGGAAAGCAATTAGGTAATACATAAGAGGTATTCAAATATTGAAAAGTTTAACCCAATTTCTGTGAATAATTTCAGGAATGTAATGAAAAATGTAAGATGTTATATGCATGAAAATATCATTGACAATTTTTCGTTGTCAAGAAAAGGGAATGTAAAGCGTTCTTGGGTAGCCTTACAATAAACAGTGCACAGGCGCACACACACACGCACACACACACACACCCCTACACTCACCTTATATGAGTTTGAATTGATGCCGTCATGGCTTCTTTTTGTTTTGTTAAATAACCTATTGTAAGTCTACATTCAAATCTCATTTATTTGGTTTGTAATTTTGTAATACAAAGTATATTTTCCTAAGTCTTGCTGAAATCAAGCAGTCACTCATGAGGACCTTTTGGAAAACGTTCCAAAGTCCCGTGGAGAAAAGCCAGAATGACTGTCTCCAAATGAGTACAATGCTATATTTGAGAACAACAGCCCGGTTGTTAAACTAAGATGGAAAAGTTGACCTAAGCTGTGAAAATGTATCTGTATTCTGCACCCTACACAACCGGCTTCATTACAAAAGGCAAAGGTTATCTCAGTCGTGATTTTCTTCCCTAAATTTTATGGTGAAAATGTCAATGGTAAAAGCTAAAGATTTTTCCCTCAATGGATTACCTGATTAATCTGGGAATTCTGAATAACACATTTTTATTGAGCACTCAGTCACTCTGCAGGGCTGTGGAATTTTTTTTTTTTTTTAATTGTACTTCAGGTGAAGGCTTACAGAACAAATAGTTTCTCATGAAACAGTAGCACACATACTGTTTTATGACATTGGTTAACAACCCCACAACATGTCAACCCTCTAACTTCTCAACCTCTTTTTTTGGTGAAAATACACATAGCCAAAGAGACACCATTTCAAAAATTTCTACATGCACAGTTCAGTGACATTGACTACGCTCTTCCAATTGTGCTGTTATTCTCACTTAAGATGAAGGCTTACAGAACCAAATAGTTTCTCATTTAACAGTTACTACAAATGTTGCCTTATGACAATGGTTAACAATCTCACAACACATCAACAATATCCTTACTCAACCTGGGGTTCCCTATCACCAGCTTCCTTGTCCCCTTCTGCCTTCTGGCCCTTGTCACTGCACTACTGTACCTCGTTAGTCTCATTTGGTTTTACGGGGCTGTCCACTCCCAGGCTGAACGGTGAACCTCGGAGATAACTTCACCACTGAGCTGAAAGGGTGTCTGGGGGCCATACTCTCGCTGTTTCTCCAGTCTCCTTTAGGCCAGTAAATCTGGTCTTTTTTTTGTGAGTTAGAATTATGTTCTACATCCTTCTCCAGCTCTGTCCAGAACCCTCTGTTGTGATCCTGGTCAGAGCAGTCAGTGGCGGTAGCCGGGCACCATCTACCTGTACTGGACTCAGTCCGGTGGAGGCCTTGGTAGCTGTGGACCATTAGTCCTTCAGACTAATCTTTTCCTTGTATCCTGTTCTCTCATTCTCCCTTGCTCCCAAAGGGATGAGACCAGTGGAGTATCTTAGATGGCTGCTCACAGGCTTTTAAGACCCCAGACACTATTCACCAAGGTAGAATGTAGAGCATTGTCTTTATAAACTGTGTCATGCCAATTGAGCTAGATGTTCTCTGAGACCATGGTCCCCACAGGGCTGTGGAATTTTGACTAAGTTCTTTTTTTGTGACAGAGCTTTGTTCAAAAAGGAGGACCTGGATAAAAAGGTTCAGAGGTATGTACACAACTGGAAAGCCTTCCTAAGAAAGTATTTCCAGGATGCTAGGATTCTGTAATTGATCGTTTTGATCCCTGTAGTACAAGTGCAAAAATGATTTATATCTACCTGTGTGCTTGATGGCTTAGACAGGCAATCAGACAGATATGATCCCAGTGGAAATGGGAGGAGAAATACTCAACAAGCGTGAAGATGGGACTGGGGTCGTTAAACACATGACATTCCTTGAAGCTTAATTCAAGATTTGAGAAAGGCTTAAACAAGGAAAGTATTTTGCTTTACTTCTTATGTTTTTTTTTTTATAATAAAGAATAGCATTGAGTTTTTGTGTGAGGGGATGGAAAATATGACAATAGATATTGGTGATTGTTGTGCACACAGGTAAGTTAGTTAGAATTCTAGGAGGCTGAGAATTCCATAGTCTAAACTATGTTCTTGAAAATCTAATTCTACAGACAAAAAAAAAAAAAAAATTCTAGCTGAATTATTATCCCTAAAATTAGAAGAGGTCAGAGACTGCCTGAGAAATAATTACAATAAATCTCTTCTTTTGCATTTTCCTGGGAATTGCAGTATGTGTAGCAAAGATCAGGGAAGTGGACATAGAACAAGAAGGAGGTCATGTTACATTGCTCTTCCCTACTTGTTCTCTTGGAGGCAAATCCAGGAATCAGAGCCAAAGATTTTAAAAACTGTTCTTTTGTTGTTTTAAAGCAGTTTCGTAAAAAATCTGATAGAAAGTTTGATAGTGTCAGTGGAAATTTATTCAGAAATTTGTGTTATTTTTTTCAGAAAACAATTCTTAGATATCTTTTACATGTAAGGTATATTATTAAGTAAAACTAAAACTAAGACAAAGTCCTTATATTTAAAAAAATTATTATTTCATAGGATATTCAAAACAATTATAATAGGATGCAGAATGTCAAAATACTGTATGAGTGGCGTGAACAATGTTGTGTAGACCTTCAAAAGAGATGGGGTCTTTAAGGGCAGGTTTTACGCGATGAACTCTGAAAAAGAGGTAGAATTGTGACAGGCAAGAGTGGACTAGGGAATAGTAGACAAGAATTATCTTAGCTGAAGGGAAGGACAACACACTCTACAGGGGAAGTCAGCACAACTGGACTAAACAAAAAGCTAAGATGTTTCCTGAATACAACCAAATGCTTTGAGGGACAGAGTAGCAGGGGTAGTGGTCTGGGGACCACGGTTTCATGGGATGTCTAGGTCAAGTGGCATAACAAAGTTTATTAAGAAAATGTTCTGCATCCTACTTTGGTGAGTGGCATCTGGAGTCTTAAAAGCTAGTGAGCGGCTGTCTAAGATGCATCAATTAGTCTCAACCCACCTAGAGCAAAGGAGAAGGAAAAACACCAAAGACGCAAGGAAAATATTAGTCCAAGAGACAAAAGGTCCCCACACACCAGAGAGTCCACCAGCCTGAGAGACCAGAAGAACTAGATGGTGCCCGGCTACCACCAATGACCGCCCTGACAGGGAACATGACAGAGAGTCCCTGATGGAACAAGAGAAAAGTGGGGTGCATAACTCAAATTCTAGTAAAAAGACTAGACTTAATGGTTTGACTGAGACTGGAGGGACCTCAAGAGACGTGGTCCCCGGATTCTCTGTTAGCCCAAAGCTGAACTCATTCCCGAAGCCAACGCTTCAGACTAAGATTCAACTGGACAATGGGACATAAAAAGATACTCGTGAAGAGTGTGCTTCTTAGCTCAAGTAGATATATGAGTCTAAATGGGCAGCTCCTGTCTGGAGGTGAGATGAGAAGGCAGAAAGGGATAGAAGCTGGTTGAATGGAGACGGGAATTCTGGGGTGGAAAGGAGGAGTGTGCTGTCATGATATGGGGAGTGCAACTAGGGTCACATAGCAGTGTGTGTATAAAGTTTTGCATGAGAAACTAACTTGAACTGTAAACTTTCTTTTAAAGTACACACACACACATAAAAGTGGACTAGGGAGGTAGAAGGGGACAGGCATTCCAGATGAAGAGAATGCTGTGAGCATCCAAGCGAAGGCAATGTGTTGGGAAATGGCAGAACTGGGCACCTCAAGAGGATATTGTCAGACACGGCTTGAAGGGTGGGTTGGGGTCAGAGTGGGCACTCAATGCCAACTGCAGAGTCTGGCCTTTGCTAGGTCTTGGGCTTCCCTCAAGATTTTAGATGGAGCACATGCCCCAGTCAGATCTGTGTATTAAGAAGGTTAATCTGACACAGCTTCACAGGAGGAATTGAAGTAGAAACAGGCAGAAAGGAGGTGTTCTTAGAAGAAGGTATGTTGTTATAGCCTAAATGAGAGGTAACAAGGACATTGGCTAGAGCTATTCTGGCCAATATGGCAGCCACAAGCCATAAGTGCCTACTGAGCACTCGAAACGTCTGAATAGGGATGAGCTGTAAAATAAGTTTAGTACAAAAAAAGGATGTCAAATATCTCATTAATAGTTTTTTTTATATTTATTACATGTTGAAATGGTGATATTTTGATACCTTGCATTAAATAATATATTGTTAAAATTAATTTTACCTGTATCTGTTTACTTTTTTTAAATGTGGCTATTAGAGAATTTAAAATTTCATATGAGGCTTGCATTTGTGGCTTGTATTATGTTTCTATTGGACAGTGTTGGGCTAGAGTGATGACACAATAGAAAGGAAGAGAACATTGTAAGAATCCTGAAGGGATAGAAATGATAAAAGGTGGTGATTAACTCATGTATTCAACAAATCTTTATTGAGTCATCACTGTGTGCTGGGTACTCTTTCAGTTGCTGGAGATACAGGTGTGAGCAAGACAGAGTCCTCATGCCACGAAGTGTTCTGGTGCGGGGAGACAGACAGTAAATAATCAAATAAATAATTTTGAGTCAGTGAGAAGTACTATGAAAATATAAATCAAAGTAATGAGGGTGTTCTAGGCAGAGGGAACTGCAGGTACAAAAGCTCTGAGGTGGGAACAAGCTTGGAAGGCTCAAGGAATGGAAAGAAAGCCAGAACTTGTCGATACAAGAATGGTGGGAGATGAGGCTGCAGAGGTAAGCAAATGCTAGATCCCATAGGCTTTGTAGGCAAGCGTAAGGAGAGTGGATTTTAAGTTAAGAGCAATGGGAAGCTGTTGGAGAATTTTAAACTGGTTGGATTACAGGAATGTAAGGGGTAAGTAAAGGAGAGAATCATTCTAAAATTTTGAGTCTGTGTGACTTGAAACGTGGTGGTACCGTTAATAGAGATAGGAAAGTCAAAAACTTATTTGGCAGACACTGAAGAGTACAGTTTTGGATATTTAAAATTATAATATTTTAAGATCAGTGATCAAGATGCCTTGGAAAAAGCAAAGAAAAAAAAGCTGATAACAATCAAACAATAAATAGACTAGTAAATTTCAGAAAGAAAAACAGGAAAAAAGCATACTATAAATAGTAATTTTCCTTGGTTTTTGTAAAACTGTATTGGCTCATTCCTAAATACAGTTATAACTCTTTTAACATAAAGTAATGACAGAATTTTAAATATAGATGTGTGTTTTATAGGGGTGAAGTGTACTCCAAGATTCCTGAGATTAGAAGTACAGCCATTTTTAGTGCTGCAAACATAAATTCTTTTAACAGAGAACCCAATTTAACTGTCTGTAATGTAGCCTTTAATGTAAAGCACAACTCTAAAGATTAAACCGTTTATGTGAATACATATTTCAAAACTGGATTAAATTGGAGTGTAATGATATTTTTGACTAGTTCTAGCTTCTATTCCATACTGAACTTTCATTTGAAGACAAGCGTTATTTCCTTCATGAAGTTTTCCTTTTGTAGAAACATCATACACAGAACAAATTTCTGTCATGCGTGACTGCAATAATAGCTTGTTTATCCTCTGATTTCTCCATTTCACTTTAACTATGTCTTACAATTCTGTTTTTGTACCCTGAAAAAATAGTTATATGAAAAAGACATGTAAATCCATTTGAAAAAAGAGTCTTTGTTTCTTAGAGTTGGTAATTTCCCAGTCCATTTGATATTCAGTATTGTGTTTCTTATAGGGCTTCTGGGTAGCGACACAACGGAGGAAGCTGTGCAGGGTTCCCAAGAGTGATACAGAAGAGGAGCAGAGGCGCTTGCCCTTTATTTAGCATGAGATAAAATACAGCAACTTAAAGGTCACTGTCTCATTAGGGTTGATAAAAGAACCATTCATTTCTCCGATGTTATACATTCTAGACTGAAATTGAAAGCAGCTCCATAATGGATGCAAATATTTATGTACATTGTAAAGGCCGTTATCTTGGCTCATTTTGAAAGCCAATTTCTCTAAGAGACTCTGTGAAACGTTCTTAGCTGCAATAATTCATAGTTTAAAAGTCAATATAACAATTTTGAAAGGGCCATTGCAGGCCATGACTTCTACAGTAAGTTTCAGTGTACATTCTCCCCTTCAGCTTTGGGCCAGAGAGTAAGAAATTGGGTTTAAAAAATACCTGGGAATGAGAATAGAATGCAATAACGGAAAAATAAGATTCTTTTCTTCTCTTTAGTGAATGCACATTCCCCAAGTGCAAAGAGAGTTGAATGGCTTACTTTTATATGGTCTTATTTTCTAAGACTATACATATGTGTTTTTGTTATACTTCATAAGCAAAAAAAAATCTAACACTTTCTCCAACTATGCCTTCTGATATCACATTTTTATATATTCTTTTCTTTTTTTTTAATTAGGGAATTCCTGGATACAAAGGTGACAAGGTAAATTGGTAACCACAAATAGACCAGAGATTTCAGAAAGAAGAACAGAAACATAAGTATATGTAAACACTTAATAAAAGTTATTTTCCTTTATTTTTATAGTCAAATTCCCTCATTCTTAAGTATATTCTTAGCTCTATTAACATAAAATAATAATAGAATTTTAAATATGAGTGTGTGTTGTAAGGGGTGGAGGATGCCCCAAGATCCCTGAGATTAGAATTTTTTTTAATCGAGAACTCCGATTTAATAGCCATCTAGTGGAGGTATTCAGACTAAAAGTTTCTATATACAAATGAATGCTGTAATAATAGGTTACTCTCTGGGTTCTCAACTTCCTATGAAACCCTGAACACTGAACCCTCTCACAGGTAGAGAGAGGCTTTATCCTGGTCAAGCAGGAATGAACTACTGACTTCAGTCAGGCATCTGGGTAGTGCTTGTAGGGGGAGTAAATTTGATAAACAGACAGACAAACAAAAGTTATGGGTTGATGGATTGTTTTATAACTATTTGAAAATAATCAAATTTTGATTCAAAAGAAATTAACAAGTTGGACTAGGGCTCAGGAAGTTCTGAGAGTGAGTTTCCATGGTTCATTGATAAAGACTATCCCATAATTCTCTCTATTATCAATTTAGAACATGTCCCTATCATCCATTTTGTCCTACAGGTGGTACAACCCACAGACCTGGGCAAGAGGCTCTTATATTAGAAGGTCCTGCTCTGAGTCTCCTCTGGCCACCTCACGCTCCATCTCACCATAGAGCTATGAGTCTTTGGCGCAAGAGTCCTGTGCCCCCTTCTCCTAGACCAGGCTTTGGGTAATCAGTACCCCAGAAGTCCCTGCCAGTTGGCCCAAGCCCGCTTCCAGGGCATATACAAACCTCTCTCCCATGTTTGTCTTCTCCCTGGGCTTGAAGGAAACTACATAGTAGCTGTTTGTGGGGGAAGGAGGGAGCCAGGGAGAGAGCTTTGTTGTGCAGCCTGGGGCATCTTCATGTGTGTAGTCTTGGCCCCTGTTGCTGTGGAAGGAATTGGAGGTAGGAAGAGAAATGAAGGCTAGACCCCATACTGGTGCCTGAGAACTGTGCTCTGGCATGGACCTCTGAGGAATCAAAAAATTCTAAGTCCTTATGATGGTGTATTTGTCAAGGAAGAAAGAACATAATTTATTTATAGTTTTATTAGCTTCATTTATAACTTTTAGGGCTCTGCTTGCACTCTTGTTTAGGCCCCGCAAATACCAGGAGTGAACCTGTTGTTGTTGTTCGGTGCCGTCAAGTTGGCTCCAACTTATAGCAACCCTATGTACAACAGAACGAACCACTGCCTGGTCCTGTGCCATCCTCACAATCATTGTTATGCTTGAACCCATTGTTGCAGCCGCTGTGTCAATCCATCTTGTTGAGGCACTTCCTCTTTTTTGCTGATCCTCTACTTTACCAAGCATGATGTCCTTCTCCAGAGACTGGTCCCTCTTGATAACATGTCCAAAGTAAGTGAGATGAAGTCTTGCCGTCCTTGCTTCTAAGGAGCATTCTCGCTGTACTTTTCCAAGACAGATTTGTTCATTCTCCTGGCAGTCCATGGTATATTCAATATTCTTCACCGACACCATAATTCAAAGGCGTTAACTCTTCTTCAGTCTTCCTTATTCATTTTCCAGCTTTTGCATGTATATGAGGTGACTGAAAATACCATGGCTTGGATCAGGAGCACCTTAGTCCTCAAAGTGACATCATCGCTTTTCAACACTTTGAGGAGGTCTTTTGCAGCAGATTTGTCCAGTGCAATGTATTGTTTGATTTCTTGACTGCTGCTTCCATGGGTGTTGGTTATGGATTCAAATAAAATGAAATCCTTGACAATTTCAATATTTTCTCCATTTATCATAATGTTGCTTATTGGTCCAGTTGTAAGGATTTTTGTTTTCTTTATGTTGAGGTGTAATCTATGCTGAAGGCTGTGGTCTTTGATCTTCATCAGTAATGCTTCAAGTCCTCTTCACTTTCAGCAAGCAAGGTTGTGTCATCTGCATATCTCAGGTTGTTAATGAGTCTACCTCCAATCCTGATGCCATTCCACATCTCATCTGGTATTCAGTCATTAGTGCTCAGTGGGTCAAATCTCTTCTTGAGATGGTCTCTAAATTCAGGTGGCATATACTCAAGGTCGTATTTTGGCTCTAGTGGACTTGCTTTAATTTTCTTCAGCTTCAACTTGAACTTGCATATGAGCAATTGATGGTCTGTTCCATGGTCAGCCCCTGGCCTTCTTCTGACTGATGATATTGAGCTTTTCCATTGTCTCTTTCCACAGATGTAGTCGATTCGATTCCTGTGTATTTCATCGGGCAAGGTCCGTGTACATAGTCATCATTTATGTTGTTGAAAAAGATACCTGCAATGAATAAATCGTTGGTCTTGCAAAATTTTATCATGTAATCTCTGGCCAAGTTTCTGTTACCAAGGCCCTATTTTCCAACTACCGATCCTTCTTTGTTTCCAACTTTCACATTCCAATCACCAGTAATTATCAGTGCATCTTGATTGCACGTTTGATCAATTTCAGATGGCAGAAATTGGTAAAAATCTTCAATTTCTTCATCTTTGGCCTTAGTGGTTGGTGCATAAATTTGAATAATTGTTGTATTAACTGGTCTTCCTTCTAGGCATATGGATATTATCCTATCACTGACAGTGCTGTACTTCAGGATAGATCCGAAATGTTCTTTTTTGATGATGAATGCAGTGCCATTCCTCTTCAATTTGTTATTCCCGACATAGTAGACCATATGATTGTCTGATTCCAAATGGTCACTACCAGTCCATTTCAGCTCACTAATGCTTAAGATAACAATCTTTATGCGTTCCATTTCATTTTTGACAACTTCCAATTTTCCTAGATTCATACTTTGTACGTTCTACATTCCAATTATTACTGTATCTCTGCAGCTGCTTCTTCTCACTTTGAGTCACGCTACATCAGCAAATGAAATTCTCAAAAGCCTGACTCCATCTATGTCATTAAGGTAGACTCCACTTTGAGGAGGCAGCTCTTCCCCAGTTATTTTGAGTGACTTCCAACCTGAGGGGCTCATCTTCTGGCCCTACATCAGACGATGTTCTGCTGCTATTCATAAGGTTTTCACTGGCCATTTTTTTCAGAAGTGAACTGCTGGGTTCTTCTTCCTAGTCTGTCTTAGTCTGGAAGCTCCCCTGAAACCTATCCACCATGGGTGACCCTGCTGGTATTTGAAATACTGGTGGTATAGCTTCCAGCATCACAGCAACATGCAAGCTACCACAGTATGAGAAACTGACAGACAAATAGGGTTGAGCCTATATGTAGGCAAATAAATACGTCTGCAGTTACTGGAAATGTTAGTCCTAAGAAGGGAGGAATCCAAGAAATCCCATGGCTCAGCACTTTGGAAGAATTTCAGGTTGTGTAGTGATTAAAGCACTTTGCTGCTAACTGAGAGGTCTGTGGTTTCAACCCACCAGCTGCTCCTTGGGAGAAAAGACTTGGTGATCTGTTCCTGTAAAGATTACAGCCTAGGAAACCCTATGGGGCATTTCTATTCTGTCCTATAGAGTCACTATGAGTCAGAATAAACTCAACAGCACACAGCAACAGCAACAACTGCGCTTTGGCAGCCATAGAATTTGGGCAAGTCAGCATCCTGAAGTCTCAATTTCTTCATCTGTATAGATCTGGATTAATACGGATCTAACTACTTCATAGGTGTAATGAGGGTAATGTGCCTAGGGGCAATCTCTAAGTTGCATCATCCCCCCCAACCCCACCAATTTCAAGCTGAAAAGACATCGGTAGCAGTGATACGTCAACCGAAAAGCCTTACCCCCTCTTATCTGGCTGTCTCAGTCAGGTGCCTTTTATACTTGTGGCCCCTCAGAATGTCATTCTGCATCTTGTCTGGCACCTCCTTGGACTTGTGCCCAGAGGCAAGTTCCCTCCTCTGTTCCCCCCACCCTTGCTATGCCTCTGGCCTACTTTGCAGGTGGTTGGAGGATCAAGTGGAATAATGCATTTGACAGAAACCCTATGTAACTGTTTGGTGGTCGATACAAGTAAGGCACTATCATGAAGAGGCAAGGAAGAAATGATAAGATACGAGTTTCAAGATTGTATGCAAAATTGTCCTGGGTACAGTTGAGGAACATTATGGATGCCTTCCAATCTTGATTTATATAATGAGCTAGTTATCAACACCAGGAAGCTTTATATATAAAATTTTTGAATATTTTATTGTGTTTTAGGTGAAAGTTTTCACAGCAAATTAGATTCCCATTGAACAATTGATACACAAATTGTTCTGAGATGTTAGTTACAATCCAGGTGATGTGTCAGCACTCTCATCATTTCCACCTCACCTACTCTGCTTCCATCCATCCAGTTTCCCTGCCCATTCTTGCCTTCTCATCTTTGCTTTTGTGTGAATGTTGACCATTTGCTCTCATGTAGTTGATTGTTTAAAAGAGCAAATTCCTCACTGGTGATATTGTTTATTTTATAGGTCGATCTATTATTTGGCTGAAAGGTGACCTCCAGGAGTAACTTCAGTTCCAGCTTAAAAGGGTATCTTAGGGTGATAGTGTCAGGGGTTCCTCTAGTCTTTATCAGTCTGGTAAGTCTAATCTTCTTTATGAATTTGAGTTTTACTCTACATTTTTCTCTCATTCTAACCGAGACTTTCTATTGTGTCCCTGGTCAGAACGATTGGTAGTGGTAGCTGGGCACCATCTAGTTCTTCTGGTCTCAGGCTAGAAAAGGCTGTGCTTTGCGTGAGCCATTAGTCCTGTGGACTAATTTCTTCCTTGAGTCTTTGGTTTTGTTCACTTTCCTTTGCTGCAAATGGGAAAGGACCAATAGTTGTATCTTAGATGCCCTCTTGCAAGCTTTTAAGACCCCAGATGCTACTCACCAAACTAGGATGTAGAACATTATCTTTATGACCTAAGCTGTGCCAATTGACCTAATTGTCCTACAAGACTATGGTCCTGAACTTTCAAACCCAGTAAATCAATTCCACAAGGTGTTTGAGTATGTCTAGGAAGTATCCATAACTGTGCCCCCTGTGTGCTTTATTATATATATGAATATATATGCAGCACCTACAAACTTGTATATATGTATGCCCACAAATATACCTATATATGCGTGCACATGTACTCACATACACCTTCCCACACTCATATAGCATACATACCTACCTACGTAACCACTTACGTATTTTTTGCTTGTTATTACTGTTGTTGCACAATTGTGTACGTTATAAGCTTTACCATAGTAGTCCTTTATTCTCTCCTATATTTCAGTGTCTTCATTCACCTTGGTCAAGGTGTGCTGACTTTCCCAATATTGTGTATTGCCTTCCCCATTACCAGAATTAACACATGTCTACTTTCTAGTAAGTTTTTCTCCCTCCCCCACCCATCCTTGGTAACCATCAAAGAACTTTGCTTTCTGTGTGTATTCCTATTCTTGATTTCTACAAAATTGGTATCATGCAATGTTTGTCCTTTTGTGTTTAACTTACTTCACTCAGCATGATATCCTCCAGACTGATCCATGTTATAAGATGTTTTGCAGACTCATCTTTACTCTTTATCGTTGTGTAGTATTCCACTGTGTGTATATACTACAATTTGTGTATCCTTTCGTCGGCTGATGAGCACTTAGGTTGTTTCCATCTTTCTGCTATTGTGTATAATGTTGCAATGCACATGGGAATGCATATGTCTATTCATGTCATTGCTTTTATATCTCTGGGATAAACACCTAGGAATAGGATTGCTGGATCATAAGGTATTTATATTTCTAGCTTTTTGAGGAAGTGCCATACAGTTTTCCATAGTGATTGTAACATTTTACAATCCCACCAGCAATGTATAAGTGTTCCAATCTCCCTACAAGCTCGTCAGCATTTGTTGTTTTCTGTTTTTTTGATCAGTGCCATTTTTGCAGGGGGAGATGGTGTCTCATTGTAGTTTTTATTTGCATCTCTCTAGCGGTTAATGGAAAATCCTTGTGCTGTAGTGGTTAAGAGCTACATCTGCTAATCAAAAGGTAGGCAGTTCGAGTCGATCAGGCGCTCCTTGGAAACTCTATGGGGGCAGTTCTACTGTGTCCTATAGAGTTGCTATGAGTTGGAATCAACTCGATGGCAGTGGGTGTGGTTTTTTTTTTAATGATTAATGAGGAGCCCTGGTGGCGCAGTGGTTAAGACCTCAGCCTGCTAACCAAAAGGTCGGCAGTTTGAATACACTAGCCACTCCTTGGAAACCTATGGGGCAGTTCTACCCTGTCTTATAGTGTTGCTATGAGTAGGAATCTACTTGACAGCAACAGATTTGATTTGGTTTAATGGCTAATTGGTGCAAACATCTCTTCATGTGTTTGTAAGTCACCTGAATGTCTTCTTTGGTAAAGTGTCTGTTCATGTCCTTTGCCTGTTTTTTAATTGGATTGTTTGTCTTTTAGTTGTCGAGTTGTTGAAGTTTTCTATATATTTTAGAGATTAGACCCTTGTCAAATATGTCATTACCAAAAAATTTTCCCAGTCTGTAGGTTCTCTTTTTACTCTTTTGATGAGCGTAAGTATTTAAAATTTAGGAGGTCCCAATTATCTAGCTTATCTTCTATTTTTTGTGCATTTTTATTTGTGTTTGATAGTGTATTTATACCAAAAATTGGGGCCTCTATCTTTGTCCCTGTTTTGTCTTCCTTGAACTTTATAGTTTTAGCTTTAACATTTAGGACTTTGATCCATTTTGAGTTAGTTTTTGTGTATGGTGTGAGGTATGGATCCTGTTTCAATGTCCTGCAAACGGATATCCAGTTTTGCCAGCACCATTTGTTAAAGAGACTTCCTCTTCCCCATTGAATGGACTTCGATCCTTTGTTGAAGATCACCTGTCCATAGACGAATGGATTTACTTCTGGGTTCTCAATTCTGTTCCATCGGTCTATTTGTCTGTCATTGTACCAGTACCAGGCTGTTTTTACTACTGTGACTGAATAGTAATTTTGAGTTTGGGAAGTGTGAGGCTTTCTGCTTTGTTCTTCTTCTTCAGTATTGCTCTAGCTATTCAGGGACTTTTTCCTTTCCATATAAAGTTGGAGATTAGTGTTTGCATTTTGTTAAAGAATGTTGTTGGGGTTTGAACTGAAATTGCATTATAAGTTGGAAGTTTTATGTGTGTGTGTGTGTGTGTGTGTGTGTATGTATGTATATATATATATTTAAACGATTCATTTAACCATCTAGGGGCTTACGGATTCATTGGAAGAGTTCTCATTTGGAACATACATGCTGTCAGAGTAAAGTGACCTGAAACCATTGACATTCAAACCAAAGTTGCACCAGGAGTGTTAGCATAAAAATCAGAGGCTGGGAACACAGTTGGTCTGTCCATAGCTTTCGGCAGCTTGCTCCCCTGCAACTGTGTAATTTTGGCCATTCCATGGGGATTAATGAGCTCACCAAAAAAGAAAATGCCTATGCAGAGGCAAATAACATGAGCACAGTATTTTCTTTCAAGAAAATCCTCCCCAAAATAAATGCTGTTCTTTAGGACCCTATAACAAAACTGTCTGGACAAATTGAATGTGAATTCTGGCACGAAGAATTTTGAGGGTGTTTATGGAACTGTTCTGTTTTATATTTTGGCAGTTGACTCATTTTATTTCCATCCATTATTATTAAGTTAATTGCTTCCTGATTGATTCTTCAAGAGTGATTTTCATTTACATTCAGAAATAAGTGTTCAACTTGTTCTAAGTAAAACTCAGTTTTACCTGGGTCTTTTTGACTCACAATATAGTGTGGAGAGAAAATGATTGTTTTTGAACAGCAGCATAGCCAGCTCTAAGAATTGCACCTCCTTCTTTTCTGCTTTTAATGCCCGCAATACCCCAGGCAGTACTCTAGACAGAAGCGTTGGGTTAACGAGAAATAACTTGCAGACCAAGGCAGTGTGCCTTGTTCAGCTTCAGGCAACTGATAAAGAACGAGGACTTGGGAGTCTAACAGATTCAAATGTATGTTCACTGGCAAGCTACTTAATCTCTCTGAGTCTCATTTTCTTCATTTTGAAATATGTATGTACGTATATATATATATATATATATATATATATATATACATGTACATATTTCATGTACATATATATAACATGTATATGTATATATACATAAACATATACACCTTGCAAGGCTGTTTTGGAGGTTGCAATAATATAGAAGACCTTGCACAAGTTTTACATGGCAGCAATTATGATTTCCTTCCCCAGAATAGTGCTACTCAAAGTGTGGTCTGCAGGCTGGCTGTCAGTCTACAAACTGTTGCTATTTTTCAATGAGATAAACTGTGCCCCAGAATATAAACCCACTATATTACTAAATTCATTTTAGTTCAGCTGACATCTATTTTCTATAAAAAGACTTCCTCAGTGAAGGAAGCAGTACCTTGATTTATAGTCTAGCACAAGTTCCTTATGTAATTGTGTAGCAGCACTTTGATTTGCATGTCCAAGAGCAACACATGGATAATAAAGCAGAAACTAATAGTGAAGGCACTGGACTAAGATCAGAGATCTGTTGTGTCATTGGTTAGCATGTACATTTAAGTAAATCATTTAACTTCTCCAGTTGGGGTTTCCTCACCTTAAAAATAAAATTACCTTGAGGCTAAAGGTAAATGATCTGGATGAAAGCAGTTTGAAAAGTCTAAAGTACTTTATAATCAAGAGACGATATTATGATTATGAAACTTTAGTCACTTTTTAAATTGACTATGTTACTTTTCGGTTCTAATTATTTGGAGTCTTAAAAGTCTAATATTGTGGATTAGTATTCATAGGTCCCAATTGTCACTCTACCCAAGAAATTGTTTAACCGTTCTGAATCACAGTTTTTCAGTCCTTGAAATTGGGATAATAATTTCTCCCTTAGATAGTTAATGTCAGATTAACTGAGATAATGTCTGTAAAATGCCATTAATAAATTGTAAAACATAGTTCAAATGTTAGTTTTATTCATTAATATCCCACGGAAGGCAGGATAGTAGAGCTTGATGATGGAAAATATATAGCTGGCTTGCCACCATGCCCCACTCTGTCTTCTACCGCAGACGTTGCTATTCATCACAGCATGCTTTCCCATTAAGCCATGACACAGTCTCAGAACCATTCCCTCTCACAGTTCGTTAGGCAAACACTACTAAGTGACCAAGTTTGGTAGTCAGCTCAGAGCATAGAATAGTGGAAAACACAGGGACTCTGAGTCAGAGAAGACTTGAGTTCAGACCTTGATTCTTCTACTTACTACCTACATGATCTCAGGAAGTTATCTTGTTGAGCTTAAATTTTCTCATCTGTAAAAGGAGAATTATAAAACCAATCTCATTGGGCTGTTACGTGACTTCAACTAAATTACATGTGGTGGATACTCAGTAAACCTTAGTTCTTTTTCTTCCAGTTTCATCAGTCTCTCACAAATGTTAATCCTCGGTAGGTGGTATCACTGATTTGATCCTCTCAGGTTAAGGGTGACTCATGGATAACAATTTTCAGAGTTCAATGCCCATATAATCTACAATACTGAGGATAAAATTGTGTAGAAATCATGAGAGTGCTTATAGTATAAGATTCTGCCATGAATCTTTAAAATAATCTTAACTTTGAATGACTTCAAACACTCTCTTATTTTACTTATTTATTTATTTTTTAAAGTGAACATGGAGAATGCGGTAAACCAGGTATTAAAGGTGACAAAGTAGAAACATATTTTTAAAATGCTAGCAGCCAAGATCCATTTTGAGTTGAGTTTTCTTAAGAGAAAATTCCTGGGATGAATTATGTTGATCTCACTACTGGAGTTGCAGAGGCAATGGCTCGATTTTCACATCTGTAAAACATGAAGTAGAAAACAAAGCAATAGCTAACTTTCGTTAGTGGAGCCCCCAAATGCCTTTCTTATGGATCATTAAGACTTTGTATCGTGACACCCTAACCTTTGAGGCCAGGCCTACTGAATGTTATGGTGAAAAGAATAATTTAACCAGCACAATCAACTCCAGGTCCAATCAGGTCAGAGCAGAAGTGCTTTCCAGATGTAAAAGATATAAACACTGAGAACACGCACTTTGCAAAGTAGAGTGAAGAACTCTATGAAATAGTTATAAACAATGTGGCAGATAAATAAAGGTTTAAAATTTTGAAAATGCAGCAAGGCATAGACAATTGGGTAGGTATTTACCTTCAGTTAAAAAATAAATATGAATAAATTACTTAAGCTGGAAACAATATGTGGAAGATTTCCTTAATGGACCAGAAAATAAATATATCTCTAAAACATACTGATAATGAGTCCAAAAAAGTACAGAATAAAAAGAAATAAATTTCATTATCGTTAAAACAACTATTAATAGCATGTCACCAAGATACCAAACTTCAATGTCTACATTATAGTTATAGGAAAGCCAAGGGGAGAAAACAAGGCAGAAGGTGAAAGGAAGAGGATAAAATAATGGCAGTGGCTCATGTAACTAAGCACTTTAAATAGCCCAAGACTTTCTGAAAGCTTTTAAACTACCATAGAGTTAAAGGTCAGATGGATCTGCAAAATATAGTTGTGGTAAATATTTCTTGGCAAAATGAAAAGTGTGATAATGAGTGAACACTTCCTGGAAGACGTTTGAATTTGATAGACTGACATGGGCACTTGGAAATTCAGAAGAAGGGCCAAATATAGAACAAAAATGAAAGTCAGACAATAAACTAGGATAACTATTTGAAATAAATATGACTGGCAGAGTTAATATTTCATTGACTAAGATACCAGGGATTGTGAAATGCTTCATTATTTTCTGTGCCAGTAAGAAAGAAAAAAAAAAAACAACACTACCAATTATAAATATAAGATGCAATTGATTGGAAAACATATCCCAATGTCAGAAATGGAAAAATGTAAAAAAAAAATGTGTCTTACAGTCAATGAAATTTAGTGTCCCTGACACAGGGTCACTATGACTTGGAATTGACTTGATGGCAATAGGTTTGGGTTTGGGTTTGACATGGAAAGTTTACACAAGTTCAAAAGAAAAACATGCCAAGAACATGAAGAGACACAAAAGAAGAGATATAAATGGGTAATAAGTGAGAAAAATACCTAAATGCACTAGCAACTAGGTAAGTGAAATTAAAATATTATTTCACCTATCAGATCTGCAAACACTAAAGTAATATATGATACTCAGTGCTGATGAGATTATCATAAGATGAAATAAGCTTTCTCATACTCAGGTAATTAGAATGGAAGTTTGAATAAAATTTATGGAGGGAAGTTTCTCTCTATTTCCATATATAGTGTGAGAGACAGGAGAGCAAGAGAAAGCCTTAAATACGCTGATGGTGTATGATTCAGTTATCCCCTTCTGAGAACCTCGATTCCGACTCATAGTGACTCAAAAGACAGAGTAGAACTGACCCATAGGGTTTGCAAGGAGCAGCTGATAGATTCGAACTATCGACCTTTTAGTTGCCAGCTGAGCTCTTAACCACTGCGCCACCAGGGCTTCTCTAAGAACCTACCCTTAGGAAGGAATCAGAAGTTGGACAAAGATTTATACACAAAGATATCATTATTACTTGAGATAGCAATCATCAGAAACAATTTAAATGTCAAAACTAGGGAAATAAATAAGTAAATTATGATAGATCCTTATTCTTGAACATTACTCAGTTTACTAACAATTATTAATGACACGAAAAAAATTTGATATAATGTAAAGCCAAATAAGTAGGACACAAAACTGGATATACATTTTGGTCAAATTATTTGAAGAAAAATCTATTGGAAATAAAATGTTATTGTTGCCCAAAATATGTTAACAGCTGTTGCTTTTTTTTTTTTTTTTTACTTTATTTACCTTTTTCTATAATTGTAAAAGTGTCTATCTTTGGCTATACTTTGGTAAGCAGAAAAAAAGTAGAAATATGGGAAAAGAGAGACTAGGCTACATTACACTCTCATACAAATAAAATTTAAGGGTTTCCTAATTATGGAACATATTGAAATACTTTCTGTTAGAAGAGGTCACTATAAACAATATTTTGCTAAGTTCTACATCTTGAAGAGAGGTAAAAGAGTGATCTAGACATCATAGGAACTCACTAAACTGTTAATTTAACTACATTGCCCACTGGAAAAAAATGGTATTCCATGAAGGTTCTGCTTTCTAAGGAATCTTGTGAAATTTATTTTTTTTGCCTCTGATCAAAACCTCAATGTAGAAGACAAGGACTTTCATCAAAAATTGTGCTTTCATGGAGTTTGTTTACTAAAGGGAAGTTTGACCTCTAGTTGGCTTGTTTAGTATGATCATTTCATTAACAATGAACTTACCGATTTTGATTGGATAACCAGGGAAGTTAGGCCTTTACCAACAACACATTCCCTTCTCTTCCACCTAAAATCACAGTATTTTGAAGATGGATATTTAGAGCAACTTATTGTTCTTTTATTGCACAGAAATAACCAGGGCCATGTGGACCAAAGGGATCCAGAGGACTTCAGGTAAGAAGGTTAAAACCAAGTCCAAGTCTGAAGTTGGGGCAATAGTAAAGACAGAGGAGAACACACAGAGAATATAGTTTGGGGATTACAACTTCTCTTGAGCAGTAGAGGAAATAAAACTGTATCAACAGAAGGACTCATAATAGCCATTTATCCAATTTGTTCCCCAAAGTTGGACTTTGTATCATCTCTACTTGGTGACAGACTGGCCTTTGCTTGCCTATCTCCAGTGTCCAGCTCATTCTGTATAGTATCTTTCTCAGGTTTATCAAGGCCCAAGTAATTATGAAATACAGCTCTGGCCTTCAGAATGACTAATGTATCATCTTCATTCTACATTATAATGAGTGGATAAATATGTGACTGTATTTATTTAGTGGAAGCAGATTCTGGGAAATTCATTAAATTCAAGGCAATGGCAGTAAGTCTTTACTGCATCAAACCCCATATAGAGTAAATTTCAGTAAGCAGAACAGCATATTTGTTTTTATTTTTGCTTCTAATTAATAGTCAGGGTTAGAATAAGCTATCTCAAGTAAAATTAAGATAACCTGGAATTTAAAAAAATGGATTTTAAGAATGATTTTCTTAATTTTTTCTTCTCAATATGCCTTACCAACTTTAATTTGCACTAATAAATAGTCACACCTCTGGCATCTAAAATTTGGGTAATAGAAGTTCAGTGCATAAAATGTAGATGAATTAGCTAAGATTTATTTTGACAACCCTAAGCCCTGAGATTACAGGCAAGATTTTAGTGAATTTAAGCAAAATCCAACTTATTAGAAGTTCATAATATTATAGATAACTGAAGCGTGTTGTTCTTTCTTTCTATTTGTTGTTCATTATCAGGCAGTTTCCACTTTTTGCAGAATGCATTTTGGGACATTTTGGTTGCACTGTATAGCCTGCATTTACTATGTGTAGTCACTAGATGAACTCTTATATTGATGAGGTGATTTTACCCTGAAACAGTGGTTCCCGAACTTTGCTGCATATTAGAATCACCTAGAGAGCTTTTGGATATTTTTTGGAGCCCTGGTGGTGCAGTGGTTAAGAGTCTGACTGCTAACCAAAAGGTCCACAGTTCGAGTCCAGCAGCCGCTCCTTGGAAACCATATGGGGCAGTTATACTCTTGTCCTATAGGGTTGCTATGTTTGAATTGACTTGACAGCAATAGATTTTTTTTAAAAGAGAGCTTTTAAAATTCCCTTTGCTTAGGTGCACCACTACCAATTAAATCAGAATGTCTTGGGATGGGAGCCAGGTATCAATAGTGTCAATGATCCCCAGGTTATTCCAATGTGCAACAAAGTTTGGGAACCACTGCCTAAAGTTTGACAAACTGACTCAGGTGAGTAGATGAAGGGAAGAAAGTTAAAAAATTAAAGTCTGAGAAGACTGATAAAGTTCTAAGTAGTCAAAAGGAGGCAGTAGCCATTTTTGCAATGCTACTATAATATAGTTGGAAGAGCTATACATTTTATCTAAATTACAGTATTTGTATTTTTCTGTCACTACAAGTCGTTAGTGCCCAATAACATGGAATGATACTTTAAGGCATCTGTTTAAGTTAGACTTATCCCATAGATTTCAGAAAATAATTTGGATCGGTTTTTTCCAGTCTGGAATCTTGTCTCCTTTGAAGTTCTACTAGGGGTGGGGGCCGGGGGAGAGTTGAAGTATTAATTTCAGTATTTCAAAAAAGTCTATTGAAAATGATACTTTTACCCAAGATTTCCTAGATAGTACCTGGTATTCCTTTACTTTGGCCTGGAATTGTGTCAGGGCAAGGCATAACTCTGGCTATCACAGGATTATTGGAAGCTCCAACCTTCAGTTACAAATGCCTTAGGTATAAAAAATGTAAAGACAAACTAATTGTTAAAAAAAGTTGTTTAATAGGCAAAATCTTTCCAAAAAGGGGTCCATCCAGCATAAGAATAAGGTTGGAAGACACAGGTTTAGAAAACAAAAGCCCCATTAATAAATGCTCGCTCTCAGTGCAAACGCTATTATAGAAGCTGCTTGGAATTTTTATCTCATCCCATTTCTTAATCTCATGTAATCCCAATTTAACTGTGAGTTATAGTCTGACTTCAAACCTCAGGCTCTCTAGAGACCCCAAAGAACGATCCATTCCTGGTTGGCCTTTTGCACACACAACTAATTCTTGATTTTCTTCTTGGAGCAGGGTTATTAGTGGACCTTGAGAGGATCCAGGCCCAAAGGGATTTCAAGGCAATAAGGTAAAAATAGCCTTTCCACTAGTCAGCTATGGTAACACATGTTTTTATTAGACAGAAATCTATGGGCTCTTTGAGGAAGTATCTTTGGAAATATATAATGATCTGCATGTATATGTACAGAATCATGTTCAAGTATATGGAAGGTCAGTGGCATAGCTTTATTTTTATTATTATTATATATTATTCACAGAGGCATTATTCAATATGAGTTATTATCCAGAATCTTTGCTTTATTTTCTTTTCACTTTTGCCCTTTAGTCATGTCACAACTCAATAGTAACTGAAAAGCAGTAACAAGTAGCACAATTCAAATCAGTCTATGTCCTACATGTAATGCCACTTCAATAGAAATCTTATAAGACAAAAGCATTTATAATAGATTTCAAGCTTTTTGGTGACAGGGTTGTCGCCTCTACCATCCATGCCGTGCTTGTGTTGTCATTCTATAAATAACCAGGCAAGACAGATATGGAGAGCTTGCATAAGAGCCTAACAGAATCAAAAGATATTAAGAAGAAGGATCTTTAGAAGATCTGGTTACAAGTCTTTGTTTTCCAATGAGAATGACCATTAAGTTGCTGGAAAAATGCTGTTTGTTTTTAATTGTTGTAAAAAAATATATAACAGAACATTTGCAACTTTCGTGTTTTTTGTGTGTATGGTTTAGTGTCATCCATTGCATTAATCAAGTTGTACAAACATCACCAGAGTCCGTTGCCAAATTTTCCATCACCATAAACAGAAACTCAGTGCCCCCTAAGCAATGACTTCCCCTTTCCTCTTTTCTCCCTTCGTTGGTAACCAAAAAACCCATCGCTGTGGAGTCAATTCTGACTCATAGCACCCCTACAGGCCAGAGTAGAACTGCCCCATAGAGTTTCCAAGGACCGGATGGTGGATTTGAACTGCTGACCTTTTGGTTAGCAGCTAAGCTCTTAAACAGTGTGCCACTAGGGCTCCCCGCTCAGGGTTCCCCCCGTGACCTCGTAACCGCTAATAAACTTTGGTCTCTATACATTCGCTTACTCTAGATATTTCACATGAATAAGATCATACAATATTTGTCCTTTTGTGATTGACTTTCTTCACTCAGTATAATGCAAAAATATGCTTTTTAGTTCCTTTTTACCTCTTCCCAATGTGTAGTAAATTTCACAGATACAGTAAATAGCCAATAAATGGGGTTGACTTAGTGGCTGGAGAACTGCGGAATCTGTGGCTGCAGTAACAGCAGAAAGTGCTGTCCCAAACTGACCCTAGATAAAGCCAATCTTTTAAGGGTGGTATTAATGCAGTGGTTAAGAGTTTGGCTGCTAAGCAAAGGGTTGGCAGTTCGAATCTACCAGCCTATCCTTGAAAACACTATGGGGCAGTTCTACTCTGTCCTGTAGGGTTGCTGTGAGTTGGAATTAACTTGACAGCAATTTTTTTTAGAGTTGTGGGGAGCAGTCGTGCTGCTTAAGTGTTCTTTTTCCAGAGAGAGGAAAGCAGATGACAAGTGTAGAATTTTTAATGAGATAATGACCACGTGTGATTTCCCAGGCCACTTTTAATTTGCAAATTAAAATAGAATGGGCTTCTCAGCGGGAGTGTGCCTAAGCTTCGTCTGGGGAAACTGTCTTTTCCCAGTCCTTGCCTATGATTAATTCTTTCTGGGAGGAAGAAGTGGTCCCTTTGAACACTGAATAGAAGTTTTCATAAAATTGCTTTGGTTATAGGTAATATCCTGCAGCAAGGAAAAAAAAATTTTTTTGACAGTTCACAAAGATGTTTAGCATTCTTTGGTTACCAGAGAAGATCACTTTCACACGTTTGTGAAAAAAGAGGCTTAAAATCAGGGCTCAGTTTTCGGGCTTGCAACAGCGATCAAATTATAGAGCTTTTGAGCCACAAAGTGTGTTACAGATCATACTATTCCAATGCTGTTATCTTAGAAAATGAGAAATGAAGCTTGGATCAAATGGCTTGCCTGAGGCAGAGGCACAGCCCAGCTCTGTCGCCTCCGAAGGGTGTTTGGGGAGGACTGGGCTGGGAGCTGGTCAGGCAGCTGTGGGTGATGTTGGTGAGGAGAGGTGATAGGGCCATCATTTGATCACTTCTCTCTGTGTTTCACAGTGTGACCACTTAGTTTTTAATCACAAAATTCACACCAGGTCTTTTCATCATAGTGTTAACAGTCCTTGAAAAGATGGCCCTTTCTAGAGAATGCTGGAAGTTGTTGGGAGGGGGCGAGGTGGCAATCAGGTGGCTTCCCTTTTTCTCTCTAGTTATATTTCTGGTCACAGATTTTGTGATGTCTTGACTCTTACTTCAAAGCTATTACTAATTTCTGGAAGATTTCTACTTATTATTGGACCTGTCTGCAAGAAACCCGTGTCACATTGCTCATTACTATTTTTTTTCTATTTTATACATTTATTGTTGTATTGTCTTAAAAGTTAAGTTTCAGAAAACGATTTCACCTGACTTCTCAGAACATACTTCTAAATTCTGAAGGCTTAATTATTTTGTTTATAAGTCTGGAGATAGTGTTATGTTATATACTAACTTATTCCTTTTCATCCATTAACATTTTATTAGAAAATGTTTTTAAGGAATTGTTATTGCAAACTGTGCAAGAAAATCTCTATTATCCACTAATTCTATATTTTCTGCATAGAATTATTTTGTAATTTCTATTATAATTGCCAACATTTATTTATTGTACACTTACCATGTACAGGAACAGTTGTAAATACCCATTCAATACTAATAATCACCTTTAGAGGCATGATCTGTTCTTACCTCAGATAAGGTCATTGAGACACACAGTTTAAACAACGTGTCCAAGTTGCTAAAGCACGGGACAGAACCAGAATTCAAACTCAGCTAGTCTGCCCTTAGCCACCATATTATATTTACTCCCTTAGGGAAAAAAAAGGCTGAATTTCCTGGGTATTTGGCCTGAGATAAATGCATTCTTTTTACATTATGAAAATTGACTCTATCTCCCCTTCTAGTATGCTTTGGTTAGTAACAACAACCTATTGTTCACCTGAAATGCAAGAAAAGAAAATAGGGAATCATGGGAAAAAGGAACCACTGGTGCTATTTTCAAATATTGTGTCTCTTTACGCTACCTTAAAGAAGAGACCTTCAGACTTGTAATATTTGCAAAGAATTCCATGAGAGTTTCTAGATGGGGCCTGCCTATGTCTTTGCATTTATGGATGGTCTTTCTTATGTACTACAAAAACAATCACTTTTTGTTGCTCTAGAGGTTGGATTTTCTTCATCAAAGGATTTGCACAGAAGGTGACTGAAGAACAAAAGGGAAAAAATAGCATGTGTTAAATCAAGGAAAAATGTGGTTCTGGCCAAATTCCTCAAATTGTTTCTATTAATAATATTTTCCACATGCAAAGTAGCTCCTATTCTGGCCTGAATGCCTTTGTTGCCATAGAAACAAAACAGATGTTTCTCAGAATGCAGCTTTGGCTCCAAGGCCACCTCAGCTTCTCCCATACACAAGGGTCATAATAAGAATATCATGCTGATCTCTGAAATCACTTAGAATTGGGATGATGCGAGTGCCTGAGAAGCCTTATCCTTAGGATCAAACTGAAAATGTAACTCAAGACAGAGCGCTATGCTCTGAGTAAAGACTGAGCCCCCAAGAGCCCTATGCTGACTCCTATGAGGTCACTGTGGTGTCTCAGGTTGCAATCACATCTGGCAATAGAATGAACCATCTAATAACTAGAAAAAGTGGATCAAGATTGGCAGGCCTTCCAAACCGCAGAGAACAAATTACTAATATCAGTTTTGAACAAGCAAGCACAGTAGAGCACTGGGTGTGCCAAATCCCTGTTAGGTAATTTTTGCCATTTCTTGAGGTATTTCTGAGGTTATTTCTGAAAGATATTACCTTCTCAAATCTCATGCAAATTTCCTCTTTCCAAGACTCTCTTTGTGCTCGTGGGAAGAGGTACTGCTCCCTGTCATGTGTAGGAAAGAGCTGTGACACTTTGAAGTATCCTAGCACTAGAGCTTCAGTGCTAGGGCTGAAAGTGCACTAGGAAATGTCCCCGGTGTTTTTTCTCAAGGCAAAGTACTATATGTTAAACCTCACACAGTTAAAAAATACTGTGATGTATTATTTATTAATCTTATTAGATGAATTTCCTCTCTTCTTCTAGCCCCCTCCATGGTTCTACTGCAGGGCGTTTATAATATTTCCTACAGGTTTCTCCCCTCTAAGTGTTTTCTCCTTGCTCTATACTCAAGTGTAAGAAATTCAGCCCTTTTACTTACGGGACTTGGTCTTGGTCTTACTTCATGTTCAGCTTAGCTTGTGAGACATGAAGAAAACCAATAGAGAAATAGCAGTTATCTGGTCCAGTTTAAAAAACAGAGATGGTCAGTGTAAACAAAGAATCTTCAGCGAATCAAATATTCATCCAAGATGAACAAAGGACTCAGTATTAATAAACTGAAACTATATTTCAAGATGAATGTTGCTGTTGTGTGCCATCGAGTCAATTTCTGCTTACAGTGATCCTGTATAACACAGTAGAACTGCTCCATAGGGTTTCCTATGCTGAAACCCTTATGGGAGCAGATTGCTAGGTCTTTTCTCTGGTGGAGCAGCTGATGAGTTTGAACTGCTGACCTTTTGGTTAGCAGCCAAGTGCGTAACCATTGCGCCACCAGGGCTGAGTTAGTGGGTGTAAATTAAACATTTAGCCCCACCCCGGAAGTTCTGCACCACACAATTCTTTTTTTTCAGAATGCAGAAGAAGCAGTAGGATGCTGGATACAGATGTAAATTCTCTATCTCTTCCCTGACATTTCAGATTCTGGGTGCACCACACAATTCTTGACACTATACAAACTGTTCTTATCCTACACCGTCAAACTTCTATCCTATTTTTTGAGGTTCCCAAACACAGGAAATATTTTTCAAGTGCTTATCAGGAAATTAAACAATAACTAAATGTACACACGCTGAAATTAAAACTGTAAACCTAGTAAACATCCCTACACAGCATCCTGTTTTCTTAAAAATGTGTCATGAAAAGATTAGTTTTAGCATGAGGTCTATTAATCTTTGATATTTGGGGCTAGGCATGCACATGTAGGTACTTAGGGTAGCTGTCAGTGTGCTAATCAAGTTTCCATTCTTTTAGCTTCGATGCGTTATATCTTTAAACATTGCTAGCCTTGTTTCACCGTGGCCATGTAGCAGATTTGAGATCAGGAAGTGTGAGGCCTCCTACTTTGTTCTTCTTCAATAATGTTTTACTTATTCATGAGCTTTTCCTTTCCATATAAAGTTTGTGATTAGTTTTTCCATCTTGTTGAAGAATGCTGTTGGAATTTGGATTAAGATGGCATTACATCTATAGATCACTTTGGGTAGTACTGACGTTTTCACAATGTTAAGTCTTCCTATCCATGAGCGTGGTGTGTTTTTCCATTTATATAGGTTTTTTTTGGTTTCTTGCAGTAGTGTTTTGTACTTTTCTTTGTATAGATCTTTTACATCTTGGGTTAGATTTATTCCTAAGTATTTTATTTTTGGGGGGGCTATTGTCAATGGTATTGTTTTTCTGATATCCTTTTCAAGGTTCTCTTTGTTGGTGTTTAGGAATCTGATTGATTTTTGTATGTTGATCTTGTATCCCACTATTTTGCTGAATTCTTCTATTAGTAACAGTAGCTTTCTTGTGGAGTCTTTGGGATTTTCTATGTATAGGATCATATCGTCTGCAAATAGGGGTAGTTTTACTTCTGTCTTGCCTAATTGCTCTAGGTAGGACTGCCAGTACAATGTTGAATAAGCCAAAACCCAAACCCATTGCTGTGGAGCCTGATAAAGGGTGATAAATCCTTGTTTAGGTCCCATTTTCAAGGGGAATGTTTTCAGTCTATCTCCACTGAGAATAATGTTGACTGTTGGTTTTGTGTAAAATGCCCTTTTTTTATACTGAGGAATTTCCCTTCTATTCCTATTTTGCTGAGAGTTTTTATTAGGAATGAGTGTTAGACTTTATCAGATGCCTTTTTCCGTTGACTGTGATGATTATATGGACTTCTTCTTTTGTTTTGTTTATGTGGTAGATTACATTGACTGATTTTCTAATGTTGAACCATGGTTACATACCTGGTATGAATCCCATTTGGTCATGATGTATTCTAATTTTTTTTTTTTTTTGATATGTTGTTGAATTCTACTGGCTAGATTTTGTTGAGAATTTTTGTGTCTATATTCATGACGGATGAAGTTTGAGTAGTATTGGTGTGAGCTCTTTGAATGTTTGGTAGAATTCTCCAGTGAATTCAGCCAGGCTAGGGCCTTTTTTTTTTAGCTAGCCTTCTTTCAGATATGAACCAGTGGCAAGAAAATAGGACAGATATGCACAGGTCCATCACTGCTTTAAAAAAAATCCAAAGCAGAATATCTAGTGACAGTAGGTCAGGAACACCATTATCACATCTGAGAGATAAAAAATTATTATATGTCCACTCATTCACATATTCACACATATTTTTTCTCTAGGTATTTATGTTTCTTTTTGTAAATATTTACATTACACACTTGCCAATTTAACATTTTTCTTGTGTACAATTTAGTGACATCAATTACATTGATCACGCTGTACGACTATCATCAATATTTGTAGCTACTTGAATTGTAAACTTTCACTTTAAGTATGACAATTAAAAAAAAGAAATTAAAAAAAAAAATCTGTTGCTAAATTTTCCATCACCGTAAACAGAAACTCAGTGCTTCCTAAGATAAACAAAAACTAAATATTTGCTAAGTGACTGAATGAATGAAAGAACAGATGCATTGTTGTAAGCGGAACGAGTGGTCAACAGCATCATACTGCAGACAGGTCACATCTTATGCAGCAAGGAGCCCAAGAAGGGGGTCACGTAATTTGGTAATCGTGAGGTCTTTGGAAACCTTTGAAAGAGTGGTTTCAAAAGAGAAGTTGGGAGACGGCAACAGATTGTGGAAGAAATCAGAAGAGCGCAGCTGACAGGAATGTTGACCATTCTTCAAAGATATTTGAGTAATAAAGAAAAACAGGGCAGTGCTGACATACTCATCAAAAGCTTCCTGTGCGTTAAATAATCCAACGTGTTATTTATACCTCTACTTTCTTTTAAGAGCGTCATGAAGTCTTGGGACTTAAAAAAATTATGGTTTCACATATACAACTTAGGGTCTTGCGTTTTCTATAATGTTATTATTTTCACTAGAACAGAAAAATCACTAAGGAAGATTCAGTATTTTTAAAACACATCCCTGTGTTGATCATTATTTAAATACTTGCTTTGGCTTAACATTAGGTTAGTAGTTTTAGTAGGTCAACCTACTAAACATAACTAATATTTCAACTTTGGTTTGGAAGTAGTTCAACACCACATATATGAACCACTATAAAAAATTTTAAACTTCCCATTCAAACAAGCATCTTGAGTAGTTTTAGTTTACCTCTCACACAATTAAACGTATTAAAAATCTCCTAATATCATGATCTTGTTTTCAGCCACTAAAATTAATGATATGTAACAGGATATAATTTCTTATAACTTGATGTGAATTAAATTGGGTGAAACATATGTGGACATCTATGATTCCTAGTAAGGAAAATTAATCTAACAAAAAACTATTTTAAGCTCACAATTCTCTTAACAGATTGAGTAGACTTTTGGCTTCATGTAAGGTATTTTAAGTACAGGTTAGTTGGAGAACATATCAGCTTTTCTAAATTGTCCAAAAACAACACTATGCTTTCTAGTTTTCCTGGCAGGCTAACAACTTTGAACAAGGTTTTGACTGCCCAGTGTATAGGAAAACTCCCTTTACAGTTTTAATTCTAAATATCTGTTTAATGAAGAATCGGAGCCAAGCTGCCAAACTGTGTGCATGTTTTTCTTTCAGAGATGTCAAAGTCTAAATACTACTTCTGTTCTGGGCTTAATTAAAGGGAAAGACTCATTAGCAATCCTGTGATTCTTGCTGTGGAAAAAGCCTTGACCTACATGCACATCTGCCTACCAGGACTCTAAATGAGCTTATTAACTCATTTAACAGGAGACAACTGATAGTTACAACTTGAAGTGGCTGCCAGAACATGTGGGATGCCAGCCAATGGCTTCAAGGTAGATGATTTCCATTGTCAAAACTCTGATGCACGTGGTTCGCAGCAGATCTGCAGCAGATGGGGTATGGTGTGCACGCACATAGAGAGTTGCCAAGGTGAAAGTGCTGATGGACCAAGGAATCCAAGATGCAGCCAAATTTCTCACAGAACTGCTGAGTCTAACGCACATGCCCAGTCAAACTGTGCAATCTGTGGAACAGAATCATCCACTTCCGTGTCTTTGGAGGAATATCAGAAATATTTTTATAATTATATCAATGTCTTTATTTTGACTAGCAACATTGCAACAGAGGAAGTTAAATTTTTTCTAAGGGTACATTTTCAAAGAACATATCACATGGTCATATGAACCCATCTGCTCTCATAAACTGGTGTCCACATTCTCAGGTTTATGAAATGGGCTCATCCAGAGTGTTTCCAGCAACTCATGTTGTGCTGGAGGAGCCCAAACAGTGTCCACTGGAACTGTGATTCTCTAAGGCCCTCCTGATGGGTCGATGGCTGGTGTTTCCTTTTAGGGAAAATGGTACAGTTTCTTAGAATTCATTATGTATGATGAAGCATGACTTTCCTACTAGATTGAATCATAGGAAATTTCCATTTTTGTAGGTCAAATATGATCAACGTCATGTGGTTTAATTTAATAGCAATCTAGAAAGTGAATTATTAAAGATTACTAAAATCTGGCATGATACTACAATTTTCATTATATTCTTAATCAATTCTTTGTTATCATAGTTTTTTCTTCTTTGGAAATCACAAGTTAGTATGTGGACTGTGCTGTTTTCTCTTACCTAAGCTGATGGTATTTGGAAAAATTTTTAGTTGAAGATTTGAAATAATGGTAGTTCCAAACTGAGTGTGGTTTGTTAATAACTAGTTTATACCTGGAGTCACATTGAGTGATCACAGTATTGCCAATAATAATTTGTTACCCATTAATTCAGTGACTACACTGATCCAGGTAGACTTTATGTGTCTGAAATGCATGTGGATCAACTTCCACAAGTTACATTTCCTCTTGGCTTATATTTTATTTTAAATGCTCATTGTTTTTATATGATGGATCTTCAAGTACGGGTAGATAGTAGCTATATGAATTTTTAAAAATGTTTTTCATTCAATAACAAAAAACATGAATTTAGCTTGCAAGCAAACAATTTCTGAAATACTTTAAGAAATAATTGAAATGTCCCAAGAAACAGGCAGAGTGGTTGAAAGAACTGACTCTAGAGCCAAACTGCTGGTAATGAAACACAGCCCTATATTTTGTTAACTATGTGATTGGGACAAGTTATTCTACCGCCCTGTGCCTCAGTTTTCTCATCCATATAATGGGTTAATAATAGTACCTACCTCTTACGGTTGTTGTAAGGATTAAATGAGTTAATATATGTAAAGCACTTAGAATAGCACCTGTTCTAGTGGTAGTATGTATTGGCAATTATTATCTATCAGCTAAGTATTTGCCAACCCTCTTTAAAGTAATGTAGACCAAATCTAGCCTGATATGGTTTCCAAAAACAAGCCTTTTATTACAGAACACTTCCTCTGAAACAAAAGAAATTAAGTACTAAAACAGAGTTTGATTTAGCAAGTATTTGATAAATATTAACTCCCTCCCTCCATTTTTCTTCCTTCCAAAAAAAGGCGGGGGTGGTGGTGGGGAGGCGTTTCTTAACTTTTATGCCAAGGCTCTATATATAGTCACTACTTCACTGAGTTGCAGCTGAGAAGTATAGCTGGTCATACTTGGACCATTCAGCACCTACAAAATGCTCATCCATCATTTTCTTCTATTTGGAAGGTATGAGAATATTTGCCAGTTGGAGCTGTGCGTATCTGGGAAATAATTCAAAGAAGTTGCTAAAAGTTCTTTCTGATGTTAAAAAGAGTTCAAGGTATGATTAAGCTGTTTATAATCGTATTATTCAAGAAAAGGTAAAGTTCTGTCCTCAAGCAATTCAATGAGTCTTGAACAATCATTCATTACTTATTACCTTGGGGAAAAGAATGGATGTTGATTTTGGTTAGAGCCAGTGCCAGGAATAAGGAGGGTTGGATTTCTTCTTAACTGAACCTTCCTTAAAGGGAAACCTTAGGCCATTGACTGAGCGATCATTACCCCTATCAGCTGAAAAAAATTAGTTTGTGTGTCTGGGTGAGTGTGTAGGAAAAACTGTGTAACAGGCATGGGATATCACTCTAGTATTTAATGTACAGTTGCTCCTGGTTGAAAACCTAAGCGAACCAGAGGAATATTTCCAGACCCCAACTTCCTGGGTCTAGACCAGGTTTCCTGTTTTGTTCACCTCCAGCCTCTAGCACAGCGCCTGCTCCCTAGTCACTGCTCAGTAAATGTTGGACGGTGGATGGCTGAGTGAATGACAGTAATTAGCTAAGCACTGAGCATGCAAAGCTGAGTAAAATCCCATGGCATCCTCCCCATAGTCTAGGGAGAGACAAATGAAGAGACCAAAAATACAAAGTTGCAATTGTAATAAATGCTCAGAAAAAGAGGAAAAGGGTGCTATCAGTGCCTAGAATAGAAATTTGACCTGATCATAGAAACCCTCCATGAAGCCACACTGCTTAAAATAAGATCTAAAGGATGAGTAAGAATTAAGTAGGAAACGAACACCCCAGACAGAGGGAACAGCATGTGCAGAGCTCCTGTGGCAGGAGGGAGCACGGCAAGTACAAAGAACTGAACAGAGACCAATGCTGCTAGAGTGGTGAGTGAAGAAGCGGTGCCTGATGACGGATGGGAATAGAGAAGCCACAAGGTCACACGATGCAGGACCTCAAAAGCCTTATAAGAGGTTTTGTCTTTTCCTTAAGAGTAAAGGAAAAGGCCTAGAGGTGTTTTACTCAGGGAATGACATGTTCAGATTTGCATTTTTAAAAGATTACTCTGGCAATGAAGGGAGTAAATTGGAGGGCAATAGATTGAATGAGGAGTCCCTGGGTGGTACAAATTGTTAATACACTTGGCTGCTGACCTAAAGGCTGGAGGTTCAAGTCCACCCAGAGGCACCTCAGAAGAAAGCCTGGTGATCTACTTCTGAAAAATCAACCATTGAAAACACTGTGGGCCACAGTTCTACTCTGATACACATGGAGTCTCCATGAATCAGATTGATTCGATGACAACTGAAAGACTGGATGCAAGTAGAGCACTAAGGAGTTTGCTGTAGTCCAAGCAAGAGAAGACAGTAATTTGGTGCAGACTCCAGAGGCTTGGTAGAGGATTAGGGGGGGTGTGGTATAGAATTAGGAGGCGTGGACCTTGGTGATGGATTGCATATGGTAGGGGAGGGAGAGCAAGGTGGCAAGAATTACCCCGTAGGTTCTGGCTTGACACATATAAAATTGGTTTCTACTATATGAAAATTTCCCAATTCTTTACAGCAGAATTAAACATTTCTACCTCTGATTTCTTAAGTGCTCTGTTAATACCTTTATTATAGCTAATTCATATGCTTATATTTTACTTGATATTCATTTGTCTCTACAGCCAGATCGTAAGCGTCTGCAAAGTGCAGGTGCAATTTGATTTACCTCTGTAATTATGTAACCTGGTACTCAATACTAGATTGGTGCTCAAGAAAGGTCTGGTGAATAACAATTGAATCTATTAAGCACCTACTCTGTGAATGAATATGATTTAGATGTCTTACAGGCATTATCTGGAGTCCTCCCAACAATCCTGCAAAGTAGATATAATTATCCTCATTTTGCCTATGGGGGGACTTGCAAAAGCTCAAGCTATTATTAAGTTATAGATGCAGTATTCGTATCTAGACTAATTGACTACAGAGCCATGTTTTTTCCCTGTGATTTCATGCATGCTAAAAAATGGATTTAAAAATTGGAGATTACATTGCTAGCCCATAACATGGAAAAATAATACATTTCCTAGGGTTGTTAGAAGATTAAAGGAGATGATGTATATTAAGTGTCCAGGGCATGCTTGGAAATAGCAGGTGTTATTTAAACATTGACTTCCTTCCTTTCTAGAGGTACATGGGGTAGCGGTCCTTAGTTTCTGAGGCAGTACCAAAGCAGTCTACCTACCCTCCTCCCTGCCCCACACATGCTCACACTCACAGTTATACACATTCACACTCATATGGAGGCCGTGAAAACCAGATTCTCTCTGGGGCCATCTACTTTGACCCAGTCCTCTTTGCTATGCCTGCTTTTTGGTATATGGCTCTATTAGTTAAATAAGTGAAGTGTAGGAATAATAAGTCGTACTGTGGACATTCATTCTGTGTGAGTGTGTGAGTGTGTGTGTGTGAGTGTGTGCATTTATTAGTGGAGGTAGGGGCAGGAAGAATAGCAGAAAGGTTAGAAGCCTGAGAGACCTGAAGAACTATATCAGTTTTGGCAGGCCTGGTAACCTCTCTGGGACTCAAGTTCCTCACCTCTGAAATGTAGGGCTTTGACTGCAAAGGTCTTGTTCAGTTCTATAATGCCTAAATTCTATGATGGGCCTGCCAGTAGAAAACTTTATTAACTAGAAACTGTCGGGCTTCAAGTAATGGAAAGCTTGACTAACAGTGGCTTAAATCATAACAGCACACATATTGACTTGACAGAATGTTTGAAAGTAGGTAGTTTAGATGCTCAATACCAGGTTGATAGTTCAATGATGCCATCAAGAAGCCAGGCTCTTCTATATTTTTTCTGTGTCATCATCACCAGCTGTTGACTTTTTAATGTTAGAGCTTGTTGCCTCATGGTTACGAGATAGCTACCACATCTCCTTGCATCACATCAGTGTCCCACACAGACAAGAAGAGACAGAGCCAGTAGGTTTCCTCTTTGTATCCAGTAAGGTCTTTTACATCTGATTTGTCAGAACTGAGTCAAGTGACCACTCTTGACTAATTAGTGGCAAAGGGAAGTGCTACAGACTAATTATCATTCATCCTACATCCTCTGAGATCAAAGAATATCTGCCTCCGACCTGAATAGGTCAGGGTTCTCTTAGCAGGGAAAAAGAGGAGGAGAGGGTGGTCACTGAGTTGAAAACAAAATGTGTCTGCTACAAGAACTTAATGAAGGTTTGTTTAATGAATGAGTGAGGGCCATGTTATGATTTAATTATTAAAAATTATATTTCATAACTGAGTTGGTATAAAGACAAATATAATCTAGACTGAATTCATTGTTATATATTTATTATTATGCTTATGATTTAAAAATTTAAATGATTTAAAAATTAAAATGGAAACATTTATGGGCTCCTAAAAATATCATATAGGAGCCCTGGTGGTGCAGTGGTTAAAGCACTCAGCTGCAAACCAAAAGATCTTTGGTTTGAACCCGCTAGTTGCTCTGTGGTAGAAAGACGTAGTAGTCTACTTCCATAAAGATTACTGCCTTGGAAACTCTATGGGGCAGTTCTACTCTGTCATATACGGTCGCTATGAGTCAGAATTGACTTGACGGCAGGCAGTGGGCTTAGTTTTTGGGTTAGGGAAAGTATTATGGACCCTAGACACTGCCTACTGTGCCTAGTGAATATGTCACCCCTGGGTTTATGTTGTCTTTCCAAATAGATTGTAAACAATTGAGGGCAAGGACTGTGCACTCGCCTTCTTTGCTGCCCTCAAAACCTCTACCCACATGATATACATCTAAGAGCTGCTCAATAAGTACTACTGACTTGGCCTAACGTGTTTCTTCCTCTAGGGTGAACAAGGTCCTCCTGGTCCTATAGTCCTCCAAGATTACCTGGCATTGGACAGCAAGGGATCAAGGTAAAGATACTTTTCTTGTTGCCCTTTGATGACCACTGAATTTATTGCAGGGACTAGGGGAGCTCTGATTTGAACTCTGCTTAGACACAAGAAGGCTGCCTGCAGGAGTTATTTAGAGTTTGGATGCTTGGATACTGCACTGCTCTGGTCAGGAGCAGTTACCGCAAAGAATAAACAATTTAATTTTTGATTTGGTTGGAATGAAAAACTTGCTTGCCTCCAAATAGCCACCCTTTCATCCATGTATATATAGTTTTGTTGGGTTTTCATTGACTTTAACTGTTAGCATGCAAAAATGTTATGGGAAGTGTAATACCTTACCATACCAGCTATCACGCTGCTTACATTAAATAAGCATAGAGGGGGACTATGGCACTGAATGAGTAAGTTAACAGAAAGATTTGTAGGGAACGAGAAAGGGCTGGAACACCCAACACCCTGGGGTGCTCTGCATCATGCAGGATATAACCGAGCAGAAGCGCTTATCTTAAATGGATTTTCTATGTTGTTGGGACAATAAGACTTTGATTAGGGAGGAAAATAGAGAACAGTACAAAACAGTGCACTTTGAATGTAAGCAAGTATCACCATGTATGGCATTTAGACAATAAGCACATTGAGACTTCAGGGAAGGTGGAGTTTATATTGGCAAAGTTATTGGAGAAGGGATCTGGAGGAGATAAAGTGTGAAACAGAGCTTAAAGGAGGTGAAGTGGAACAGATCTGGGACAAGAGAGGGGCAGCATTCTAGGCTGGTGATGAGGGGGCAGGGAATAGAACAAGCAATGCTAGCTTGGTCATCTCAGTAACTAAAATGAATTGCCACACAGTGCGTCCTGCCACAATAGTGAGTGGAAGCTGAAAGTGCTGTATTGCATTTAGACAAGAAGAGATGATGAACATTTTAGAGTAATTTGTTCACTTAAATTCAAGCCACTTCCCCTCCTCTAGAGCTTTTTTGTCTTTATGGATTTGAAAAGTTTGACCATTTTGCTAGTTATCTTTGTTGAGATCCCCAAGGTACTTGAAATTGCATAGTTTTTTTTCTTTTTGATGTAGAAACAGGATTTTTTGTTTAAAAACTCAGACTTTCATTCAAACTTTCATTCTATTGTTTGTTTTTCTTAGGGAGAAAGAGGCCAAGAAAGAAGAACAGGAGTTCTGGGACCGATTGGAGTTGGTGAGCCAGGACAGCTGGTAAGTAGCAATAAATTCTGGATGGGATAAAAAGAACAGATAAAGTTCTGATATGCTCTTTCTAGTTAGAAGAAATAGTTAAATTAAGTCACTTTTTGTCTTTTTGGATGACGAAAGACAATAAATATGCAAGGACTAGATCTTTGTTTTTACAACACTTGAAATAGAACTGCATATAAGATTTATACAACTGTCTCTCACTTCCTGACAAACAAAAGATTAATCAACTTGTCCAAGAAGAAAAGTGTTCTCGTGTGCTGAAATTTCCTGGGAGATAAGAGACCTGAATTCATGCCTAAGCTCTATATTTTGTTATTAAGCTTCCTGTAGCCATGAGAAAATCATTGGGAATGAGATCCTGGCTCATTCTAAAGTGGGTGGGGGCTGATGGTGGCAGACAGATAACACCTGTGTTATTTGCAGTTTCTAACTTATGGAGCTTTGATGTTTACTATTGCCGGAGAAGAAAAAAAAATATGTTTCTATCAAAAGAGAGCCGGAGAGGAAATGAATAAAACATGACTGCTCAAGTATAAGAAGTTTCTTGACTTTTCAAGTAATCAGTATTTTCCCAGGAAAGAACTGTAGCTGACTTGTTGAGATACAAATAAAAATAACCGATTGGTTCCCTCGTTTGGTTTTGTATTGCGTAGGTTCTCAAGTGTAATTATCAACAGACACTTGTGCTTCCATGCTGTACTCTGTGAGTGAAATGGCAGCATATCGTTTGAGGGTTAGGATTTTCACCATTGTCTGGATAGGATACACTAGTTCAAAAAAAGGAACATCATATAGATTAAAAACAAACAAACACTGGACTCTCGCTTATCTAGATAACAGTGATCCAGATTCAGTTTTCACCAACCAGATGAAACAAAAACCAGCCCATTGCCACTGAGTCAATTCTGACTCTTACCAACCTTGTAGGACAGAGTAGAACTGACCCATGTGGTTTCCAAGGAGTGGCTGGTGGATTCCAACTGCCGACCTTTTGGTTAGCAGCTGAGCTCTTAGCCACTGTGCCACTAGGGTTCCAACTAGATCCAAAAACACAAAAACAAAAACCAAACCTGTTGCTGTCAGTTGATTCTGACTCATAGTGACCCTGTAGATAGTGACCTTAAAATAAACTACTAACTTCTCTGAGTCTCTGTTTTGGTGATATATTGCTTCATAACGAAGTACCTCAAGACCGAGTGTCTCTGAACAACAATGATGTACTATTATCTTTCATGATTCTGTAGGCTGACTGGGCAGTTCTGTATAATGTGATATCAGCTGGGGTGCTGGAATGTTAAAAATAGGCTCACTAACATGGTTGGAAGTTGATACTGGCCGTTGGGAGGAGCTCACCTGGGGTGTTGTCCAGGGATCTCAGTTCTCTTCCACGAGGGCCTTTACATGTGGCTGCTTGGGCTTCCTCACAACATGGCAGCTGGGTTCCAAGAAGGAGTGCTGAACTGGCAGAAGGCTAAGTTTCTTAAGGATTAGCCTCAGAATAATACAGCACCACTTCTGTTATGTAATTGTTTAAAACAAGTCATAAGGCAAACCAAGATTTGAGTGGAGGGGAAATAGACTCCACCTCTCTACAGGAGAATGGCAAAGAATTTGTGCACATCATTAGTCCACAATAGCCTCAGTTTTAACTTCTGTAAAATTAAAAGATTGGGTTTTATCTAGCTCTATTGTGTTCTCTTAGATTTTTAAAACTGGAAACATGGAACCAAAGTTCTAGAAAAGCCGGGGAAAAAAGTCACAACTTTTTATTTTTTAATATAAATCGACGATTATCTTGTTCAGGCTGAATTTTGTGCTTTGCTATTATTTACACTTTCCAAACTTAGCAGTAAACTTAAGAGTAAGTTTTACCATCATAAAGGGCATCTATGCAAAACCAACAGCCAACATCATTCTTAATGGAGAAAGGCTGAAAACATTCCCCCTGAAAACAGGAACAAGACAAGGATGCCCTTTATCACCACTCCTATTTAACATTGTGCTGGAAGTTCTCGCTAGAGCAGTAAGGCAAGAGAAAGAAATAAAGGGCATCCAAATTGGTAATGAAGAAGTTAAACTCTCCCTGTTTGCAGATGATATGATACTATACATAGAAAACCCTAAAGACTCCACGAGAAATTTACTGGAACTAATAGAAAGATTCAGCAGAGTAGCAGGATACAAGATAAACATTCAAAAATCAGTTGGATTCCTGTACACCAGTAAAGAGAACGATGAAAAGGAGATCAGGAAATCAATACCATTTTCAATAGCCCCTAAAAAGATAAAATACTTGGGAATAAATCTGACCAGGAATATAAAAGACCTATACAAAGAAAACTACAAAACACTGCTGCATGAAACCCAAAGGGATCTACATAAATGGAAAAACATACCATGCTCATGGATAGGCAGACTCAACATTGTGAAAATGGCAATTCTACCTAAAGCAATTTACAAATACAATGCAATTCCGATACAAATACCAACAACATTCTTCAAAGAGATGGAAAAACTAATTATTAACTTTATATGGAAAGGGAAGAAACCCCGAATAAGTAAAGCACTACTGAAGAAGAAGAATAAAGTTGGAGGACTCACACTACCTGACTTGAGAACCTACTATACAGCTACAGTAGTCAAAACAGCCTGGTACTGGTACAACAACAGAGACATTGACCAATGGAACAGAATTGAGAACTCAGATGTAAATCCATCCACCTACGGTCACCTGATTTTTGACAAGGGCCCAAAATACATCAAATGGGGAAAAGACAGTCTTTTTAACAAATGGTGCTGGCAAAACTGGATATCCATTTGTAGAAAAATGAAACAGGACCCATACCTCACACCATATACAAAAACTACTTCAAAATGGATCAAAGACCTGAATATAAAGCCTCAAACTATAAAATTCATAGAAGAAAAAATAGGACCAACACTTCAGACCTTAATACATGGCATTAACAGGATACAAACCATAAACATCAACACAAAAAACCCAACAGATAAACTAGATAATTGGGATCTTCTAAAAATCAAACATCTATGCTCTTCAAAAGATTTCACCAAAAGAGTTAAAAGAGAACCTACAGACTGGGAAAAAATTTTTGGACAGTACAAGTCAGACAAAGGTCTAATCTCCATAATCTACAAGAAAATCCAACACCTCTACAACAAAAAGACAACCAATCCTATCAAAAAATGGGCAAAGGAAATGAACAGACACTTCACCAAGGAAGACATTCAAATGGCCAACAGACACATGAGGAAATGCTCGCGATCACTAGCCATTAGAGAAATGCAAATTAAAACCACAATGAGATACCATCTCACCCCGGCATTACTGGCACGAATCAAAAACACTGGAAATAACAAATGTTGGAGGGGCTGCGGGGAGACGGGAACTCTTATACACTGCTGGTGGGAATGCAAAATGATACAGCCATTTTGGAAAATGATATGGCGTTTCCTCAGAAAGCTAGAAATAGACGTACCATTCGATCCAGCAATCCCACTCCGAGGAATATATCCTAGAGAAATAAGAGTCATCACTCGAATAGACATATGCACACCTATGTTCATGGCAGCATTATTCACAATAGCAGAACGATGGAAACAACCTCGATGTCCATCAACAGACGAATGGATACACAAACTATGGTACATACACACAATGGAGTACTATGCAACGAGAAAGAACAATGAATCGGTGAACCATCTCATAACATGGATGAAACTGGAGGACATCATGCTGAGTGAAATAAGTCAATCACAAAAGGACAAATATTGTATGAGACCTCTATTGTAAAAACCCATGAAAAAATTCACATGCAAAATGTAACAATCCTTGTTGGTTACCAGGGATGGGGGGGGGGGGAATACTAAATAGGTAATAGGTAAGTGGTAACTTGGGTGAGAGATGAGATAGTACATAGTACAGGGGAAACTAACACAACCTGCACAAGGAAAGGTCATGGAGGCCCTATAGACACATCCAAACCCCCCGAGGGACTGAGTTGTTGGACGGAGGGCTCTGGGGACCATGATCTTGGGGAACATCTAGCTCAATTGGCATGACACTACTTATAAAGATAATGCTCTACATTCTACCTTGGTGAGTAGTGTCTGGGGTCTTAAAAGCCTATGAGCGGCCATCTAAGATACTCCACTGATCTCATCCCTTCGGGAACAAGGGAGAACGAAGAGAACAGGATACAAGGAAAAGATTAGTCCGAAGGACTAATGGTCCACAGCTACCAAGGCCTCCACGGGACTGAGCCCAGTACAGCTGGATGGTGCCCGGCTACCACCAATGATTCCTCTGACCAGGATCACAACAGAGGGTTCTGGGCAGAGCTGGAGTAGGATGTAGAGTATAATTTTAACTCCCAAAAAAAAAAAAAAAAAAAGAAGACCAGATATACTGGCCTAAAGAATACTAGAGAAACCTCGAGAGTGTGGCCCCCAGACACCCTTTCAGCTCAGAGGGGAAGTTACCTTCAAGGTTTGATATTAAGCCTGGGAATGGACACCCCAGTAAAACTAAATGGGACTAACGATGTACAGGAGTCCGGTGACAAGGGCCAGAAGGCAGAGGGAGAGTAGGAAACTGATGATAAGGAACACAAATTGAATAAGGACACTGTCGATGTATTGTGAGATTGTTGACCACTGCTATAGGGCAACATTTGTAGTAACTATTAAATGGGAGGCTGTTTTGTCCTGTAAGCCTTCATCTTGGGCGAGAATGGCAGCACAATTGGAAGAGCATAGTCAATATCACTTAAATGTGTAAGTAAAAAGTTTTGAAATGGTGTTTAAATAAAATAAAATTAAAATAAATAAATAAACAAATGAGACTAAAGAGGTACAATAGTCCACTGACAAGGTCCAGAAGACAGAAGGGGACAAGGAAGCCCCCTGGTGATAGGGAACACAAGGTGGAGTAAGGATATTCTTGATGTGCTGTGAGATTGTTAACCATTGTCATAGGGCAACATGTGTAGTAACTGTTAAATGAAAAACTATTTTTTCTGTAAGCCTTCATCTTAAGTGAGAATAACAGCACAGTTGGAAGAGCGTAGTCAATGTCACTGAACTGTGAATGTAGAAGTTTTTGAAACGGTGTATCTTTGGCCATCTGTAATTTTCATCAAAAAAAAAGGTTGAGAATTTAGAGGCTTAATACGTTGTGGGGTTGTTAACCAATGTCAAAAAACAACATGTGTACTACTATTTCATGAGAAACTATTTGCTCTGTAAGCTTTCACCTGAAGTACAATAAAATATATATTAAAAAAAAAAAAAAAAAAAAAGAGTAAGTTTTACTTATTTATTCTGGTTCTTAAAATGTTTTTACTTTTAAACAATGAAATATTTTAAGCATACTGAAAAATTCAGAGAATGATTTAGTAAACCTCCACCATGTAGACAAATCTTACCATTTTGTCACACTTGTCTTATGTTTTATTTAAACAACAAACACAAAAATTATGGATATAGTAAAGTCTACACAATATCTTTCAGAAAATAGAAGAGGAAGGAACACATCTCAACTCATTTTATGAGGCCAGTTTTGCCTTGAAGCCAAAACTAAACAGTGAAAATACTACAGACCAATATCTCTCATGAATATAGAAACAAACATTCTTAACAAAATGTTAGCAAATAGAATTCAGCAATATGTAGAAAGAATTATATACCATTACCAGGTAGGGTTTATTCTAGGGATGCAACACTGGTTGAATATTGGAAAATCAATCAATGTGTTGACGTTAACTAAGCTAAAAAAGAAAAAATCACATGACCATATCAATTGACAGAGAAAAGCATTCGATAAAATTCAAAATACATTCTTGATAAAAACTTTCAGAAAACTAGATAAAAGGGAACTCAACTTGATAGAAAACACCTGCAAGACCTACAGCTAACATCATACTTAATGGTGAAAGACTGAATGTTTTCTTTCAGAGATCAAGAACAAGGCAAGAATGTCTGTTCTCACCACTCTTATTCAACATAGTACTGTTAGTCTTAGCCAGTGTGTTAAGGCAAGAGAAAGAAATAAAAGGCATATACATCCTTTTTCTTTTCTTCCAGAAGTAAATCTTTTGGAAATTTATTTTCAATGAAAGTATGTTAGCAGTAAGCTCTTTCAGTCTTTGGCCGAAAAGGTCGTCATGGTGCCTTCTTTGTAACAGGTTAGCTGGTATAGAAATCTGGATGAGTTCTACTGACATACATTATTCCTGCTGAGATGTCTGCAGTCAGTTTAATAATCATTTCCTAGTAAGAAATTTATCTTTGATCTTAGAATATTTTTGCAATATTTTTCTTATTCTTTTTATTTTCTATAGATTCATTATGATGTATGTAAATATGCATATGTTTTCATTTACACTGCTTCAGATTCACTGTGTTTCAAGAATCTTTAAAAATCCTTAACTATTATCTTTTGAAATATTTCCTTTCCACATTCTGTCTGTTCATTTAGAAATTATATATATTTGTTAGAATTTCTTATTCTATCTTCTTTCTTCTTTCCATTTTTTTCATCTTACTTGGTTGCATTTCAGGTAATTTCTTCCAACTTTACTTACAGTCCACGAATTTATCTTCATCTGGTTATAAAATGTCCTTTAACTCATCTATTATGTTCTATAATTTATTGAATATTTGTAAAACTTTCTCGAAGTTTTTTTTTTTTAATTTGCCTATTCTTTATACTATATCGTCTTCTTTGCTTGTAATTCTTTCATTAAAGCCATTAACCATTTAAAGTATATTCCTCCCCACCCCCTTTTTGTAGTCTGTCGTAATACACTATTATTTGCAGTTTTTGGAGGAATTTATGTTCTTTTGGCTCACTTTCATTCATCAAAATTGTTTTCTTCTTTGAAATGTTTTTCTACTTTGAACTCATTTTCAGCAGGGCTTCAATGACAAAAATCCCAAGTGTTCTGGGTGGAGGATGTTTGAGAGGAGTTTCCATCTGTATCTCTTATGTACTCCAGGAAAGAGCCCTGGTGGCGCAATGGTTAAGCTCTTGGCTCATAACCCACCCAGTGGCTCCGTGAAAGAAAGACCTGAAGATCTGTTCCCATAAAAATGACAGCCTAGAAAACCCTATAGGCAGTTCTGCTATGTCACATGGGGCCTCTATGAGTCTAAGTTGATTGACAGCACCTAACAACAACAACAACAATATGTACTCCAGGGGTATGTATCCTTGATGTTAATTTCTTGACTATGTTATTCCTGGACCACCTAGGTAGTGTCAATTGAAGCCAAAAACCCATACATACCACAAGACCAGGCTAGGAATTCTCAGGGGATGCTCTTTTCTATTTTGAGCCCAAGCCAAGACAAAATTCTTGTCATTAATTTCATTGTGTTGGTGAGATGATCTTTTTCTATTGTGCTCTTTCACTGAAAATAAATAACTCTGAAGGTCCTAGCTTTTTAAGAGGGTTTCTATTCTAATTCTCTTCTCATTTTCCACTGAGTGAGCTGAAATCTTTACTAGTTTCTGTCTCTCTAGACTCCCTAGACTTATTCCCACCACACTTTCTACCCAGGGCAGCTACAGCATCAGCTTATGTGCTTACCACTCTGGTTTTTTGCTCTCTCTTTGTTTTTGAACCCTGTGATTTCCCTCATTTTAAAGAAAAAAATATTTTATTTTCCTTTCTAAATATTTGTAGCTAGAGGGTTGTCACAATATTGCCTGGATATGAAATTCTTATTTTTTTTTTTGTTCCTTTGCTTCCCAAGTCAAAATTATATAAATCAGAGTGACATTGTAAAGTTTTGTGGTTGTTTGGAAATTAAAATCAGAAGTACAGGAAGGATCCCAAGTAAAGTTGTACCAAAATATTGTACTAAAATGTCATAATAAAAATCAACAAGGTGAGTTTTTAAATTATTCAGAAGTGACATAAACACTTACCTTAAGACTGCCAAAGATTCTGTTAAAAGTCTGTTACTTTTGTTTCTTTGCCTGAATCTTTTCAAGCAGTTTCAGGTTTAGCATTACTCTCTTCTCAATAACACAGTAACAGAAATCTGCCGATAGATTAAATTAACGTTCTAGTTCTATGACATGACTTTGAAGTGTCATCTGTCATCTTTAATTATGTAATTACCACTAGTTTTGTGCTGGTCTGATAGATCTGACTGATCCCTGAAAAATAAATTGATTAAGACTGGAATCATATCACTTTTAGGAAGGCCTGTTTGTTTTTTGTGCAAGGTTATTCAGAGCACTGCCAAAAAAAATTTCCGCCAAATAGAACTATAATTACTTTGAGGTTTAAAAATAAAGCAGATGGCACTGTTTAAAGATTATGGGTTAATTCTTCTTATTTAGCATGTCTATGTTAATACTTGCAATGCATACTGAAACTACTTTTCTTGGCTATCAACACTGTCAAGATTATTAAGGAAAAATAAGATGAATATAATAGATGATTATATTTTATCTCATTGCTAATGTCTCAGTGAAAGCATGTCACTGATCAGACTGTGTTAACTGATAATTCTTTTCTTCCATTATATATATTTTTATAAGAGATGTTCATTTGAAGCCAAATAAGTGTGTTATAATAGGTTCTCACGACCTTTGAAAAAGATGCTGTTCTCCTTCTTCTTTTTTCTTTTAACAGAAGCACTTCTGTCTTTTAAAAATGATCCTCTGGTAAATTGTCTTAATAAATTAAGAGTATACCCCTCAGCACCGGCTATTTCACTTCTCTTCCTACTAATCATCCTCCATCCTGACTGTTTAACAGGAAAACTTGAGAATACTACCGATGGCATGGAATATTACTTTGACAGTTTACAGTAATTAAACCTTGAATCGCTGTGTTTTAAACTTCCCTAAGTGATTGTCCTGTTGAGTGTTAATTCTCTGTTCTCAGCAGATTCTAACACATGGCTCCTCAAAGCCTCCAGCGTTTCAGTTTCAGATGTACTATAGCAATGCAGAGGAAAGGAAATCAAATGTTTCTTCTGTGTAGCATGCCTCTCCCCACATGGTTTAATTTAAACCATTCACTCTGAAACCGCCCTATTTGTAAAAATTTCCGTAATAAGATATTCTTAGCAATTATATGACTGAGGTAGAGTAATTTTAATAATGAGAGAACCTGAAACCAAACTGGTTGCCATTGAGTTGATTCCGACTCATAGTGACCTTCTAGGATAGGGTAGAACTGCCCCATGGGGTTTCAAAGAAGCAGCTGGTGGATTTGAACTGCAAACCTTTTTGTTACCAGCCAATATCTTAACCACTGCTCCACTAGGGCTCCTTTAATAATGATAGCAGGTATTTATTGAGTGTTTAAAATGTAAGAACTTTAAATCCATCTGCCTTAACCCTATGTTGACACTTGTGATTGAGGGAGATACTATTATTATCACCATTCTGATGTGGATGCTGAACTTCAGAGAGATTAAATAACTTTAAGGTATGTTTAAGGTCACGCTGCTAATATACAGCAGAACTTAGACTTGAACCCCAATACATATGATAACAAAATCTACTTTAACTGTCATACAAGGCTATAAACTTCATGAGAGTGGAAAGCACATCTGTCTGCTGTTGTAGAACTATACACAGAGCTTTGCACCTACTAAGCATTTGGTGACTATTTCTTGAATGAATGAAAAATAATCAAATGAACTAAAAAAATTATTTCTTACATTTAATGTTAATCATGCTCATTCTCATTTGTTTTATCATTAGGGAAGAAGAATAATTTATAAATTTTTTTTTGTTGGAGTGTGTGATATTAGCTTAAAACTTGTTTTTTTCTTTTTGTAATCTAGGTTTCAGGCCAATATTTATTTTCCCCCTAAGTAATTGCTCAACCATTAGAGTAAGCTGTCATAGATATTAGTGTTTTGATTAGCGTCTTGGAGCCTAGGATCCCCATAAACATAGCATACCAATTTAAATTGAATTAAATGCTAGCTTTTTCTTTTATATGCTAAGTAATAAAGAAGAAAATCGTGTACTTTGTTAGGAGTGAAAGAAAAAGAGTTTTATTGAGGAAAATACAGTTAAGCTGGGCAGCTCTAAGTAAAACTAGGAAGCACTCCACCATTCAAGCAAAGGCAGGGGTTTATAGAGAGAGAGAGAATAAAGGAAAGGTAGGGGGTTAGTGACTGATTATGGATACACTCAGCTTCAGCTTGAAGTACTTTGAAATGTAAAGGTCGGCCACTTGGCCAGGAGGGAGGGAGTTACCATCTAGGTGAGTGGCACCAGCCAGTTCAGTTATACATGATTACAGTCATGAACAAAGTTTCCCCAGGAACAAATTGCTTACGTCTTGACGCATTCTGCCCAGGAACAAATGGCTTACATCCTGATCTTTTGCTTCGTGAGAATGCATGTCGGTTGTGTCATTCTCATGTCTGACATAAGTGTCTCCAGTTTGAAACTTTTCCATTTACATAAAAAATTAGATCTTTACTAAGTTGGCTATGCATAAATATTAAAGAAGACTGTCATTTAAAATATACAATATTAGGGAAAGGCGAAAACAATTAAACACTGATAGAACTAACTTTCTTATGCATCCATAAGCATGATTAGTCTCTGACAAACGTAACGCTGGATCCTACTTCTGCTACCAGGCTTGAGCAGAAAGCGTCTCCTAAATCACCCTGGATTTCTGAACCTGAGTCTAATGATTATTCAGAGTCTTCACTGTGCTGGCTTTGGAGATTTTGGGCAAATTTGTAGATCCTATTCCATCACAAGCTTGCCTCCCTGGAAATGAGCCCTAATTGTCTACTTAGATCCCTTAGAAGGAAATCTTCACTTCATGCTTCTAGGAGTCTTACTGAGTCTTTTAAGTGCCATTGAGTCATTTCCGACTCATAGCGACTCATACAACAGAATGAAACACTGTCTGCTCCTGTGCCATCCTCACAATCATTGTTATGCTTGAGCACATTGTTGCAATCACTGTGTCAATCCATCTTGATGAGGGTCATCCTCTTTTTTGCTGACCCTCTGCTTTACCAAGCAAGCATGATGTCCTTCTCCAGGAACAAGTCCCTCCTGATAACATGTCCAAAGCATGTAAGACAAAATCTTGACATCCTTGCCTCTAATGAGCATTCTGGCTGTACTTCTTCCAAGACAGACTTATTTGTTCTTATGGCAATCCATGGTATATTCAATATTCTTCACCAACACCACAATTCTAAGGCATCAATTCTTCTTAGGTTTTCCTAATTCACTGTTCAGCTTTCACATGTATACAAGGTGATTGAAAATACCATGACTTGGGTGAGGTGCACCTTAGGCCTTGTCATGGATTGAATTACATATCCCAAAAAACATGTGTATCAGTTTGGCTGGGCCACGATTCCCTGTATTGTGTGGTTGTCCTCCATTTTGTGATTGTAATTTTATGTTAAAGAAGATTAGGGTGGGATTGTTACACCCTTACTAAAGTTACATCCCTGATCCAATGTAAAGGGAGTTTCCCTGGGTTGTGGCCTGCACCACCTTTTATCTTACAAGAGATAAAAGGAAAGGGAAGCAAGCACAGAGTTGGGGACCTCATACCACCAAGAAAGCAGCACTGGGACCAGCATACATCCTTTGGACCTGAGGTCCCTGCACTGAGATGCTCCCTGACCAAGGGAAGACTGATGGCAAGGACCTTCCTTCAGAGCCAACAGAGAAAGCCTTCCCCTGGAGCTGATGCCCTGAATTTGGACTTGTAGCCTACTGGACCAGAAAATAAATTTCTCTTTGTTAAAGCCATCCACCTGTGGTATTTCTGTTATAGCAGCACTAGATGACTAAGACAGGCCTCAAGGTAACATCTTTGCTTTTTAGCACTTTAAAGAGGTCTTTTGCAGCAGATTTGCCCAATGCAATGCTTCATTTGATTTCTTGACTGCTGCTTCCATGGGCACTGATTGTGGATCCAAGTAAAATGAAATCCTTGACAACTTCAATATTTTCTCCATTTTTCATGATGTTGCTTCTTGGTCCAGTTGTGAGGATTTTTGTTTTCTTTATGTTGAGCTGTAATCCATACTGAAGGCTGTGGTCTTTGATCTTCCTCAGTAAGTGCTTCAAGTCCTCTTCACTTTCAGCAAGGAAGATTGTGTCATCTTCATTACGCAGGTTGTTAATGAGTCTTCCTCCAATCCTGATGCCCCATTCTTCTTCATGTAGTCCAGCTTCTTGGATTATTTGCTCAGCATGCAGATGGAATAGGTATGGTGAAAGGATACAACCCTGACACACACCTTTCCTGACTTTAAACCATGCAGTATCCCCTTGTTCTACCCAAACAACTGCCTCTTGATCTATGTACAGGTTCCTCATGAGCACAATGAAGTGTTCTGGAACTCCCATTCTTCACAATGTTATCCATCATTTGTTATGATCCACAGAGTCAAATACCTTTGCATAGTCAATAAAACCCAGGTGAACATCTTTCTGGTACTCTCTGCTTTCAGCCATGGTTCATCTGACATCAGCAAAGACAACCCTTGTTCCATGTCCCCTCCTGAATCCAGCTTGAATTTCTGGCAGTTCCCTGTCGATGTCCTGCTGCAACTGCTTTGGAATGATCTTCAGCAAAATTTTACTTTGTGTGATATTCATGATATTGTTCGATAATTTCTGCCTTCTCTTGGATCACCTTTCTTTGGAATGAGTACAAATATGGATCTCTTCCAGTCAGTTGGCCAGGTAGCTGTCTTCCAAATTTCTTGGCATAGGTGAGTGAGCACTTGCAGTGCTGCATATGTTTGTTGAAACATCAGTTGGTATTCCGTCAATTCCTGAAGCCCTGTTTTTCACCAATGCTTTCAGTGCAGCTTGGGTCTCTTCCTTCAGTACCATCGGTTCTTGATCATATGCTACCTCCTGAAATGGTTGAATGTTGACCGATTCTTTTTGGTATAGTGACTCTGTGTATTCCTTCCTTCTTCTTTTGATGCTTCCTGCGTTGTTTAGTATTTTCCACTTAGAATCCTTCAGTATTGCAATACAAGCCTTGAATTTTTTCTTCAGTTCTTTCAACTTGAGAAATGCTGAGCTTGTTCTTCCCTTTTGGTTTTCTATCTCCAGGTCTTTGCACATTTCATTATAATGCTTCCCTATGGCCAAGAAGAGAAGGAGGGAAATTTTGTAGGCTTTAAAATTCCTGATGTTAATGAAAGCCTTGTTATTTTCTTAAAAAATTTTTTTTTCCAATTAGTACCTTTCCTGCCAGTCCACTTAAAAGTCTGAAACAATCTTATTTGGCTTTACTTAGGTGTCTTTCTCAATAATAGTTACATAGACTTCTTACCTTTAATCACTGAGACTGAAAATCATGTTCCCCTTAATGATGATTCTATCAGGATTCCTATTTGACATTAAACCTCCAGAAGATTCAACCAATTCCTGAAAGAATTCAGATTTTAATCCAAGCTTATTGGGATTGAAATTAAAGCACATGTAAACAGTATCCAATGCTTTAAAGCAGCTATACAGTGATTTATTCACAGGCTCTGTGAATACTTTATTACATTATTAAATCACTCCGTATCCTTCTCCAGGCCACACAATCTTAGATTTTTAGGTTTTCTTCATAGGATTTAGTTCCTAATCCTTTCTCTGAAGCATCACTTGATTGCCATTCTCTCTAATAATTTTATGACACTAGAACAGAACATTTTATGCCAGTCAGATAAAACCAATGTTTAATATAATGGGAATTTTATTCTTTACAGCTCTACAATTCTACTGATCCGGGATGAAGCTCACTAGAAAGATTCTCATTAAAAACTTAAATAGGACCGTATCATTGCCACGTCTATGTGAACTGAAATATGACCATTTTCTTTCTTCCCCTCTCCTGTTCTCCCCCTTCCCTCCCCTCCATCTACATTTTCACTCTTCTCCTGTCCCTCATTCCCTGCCATCCTAACCAGGGTTCCCGTGGTCCTGAGGGGAGCACCAGGAAAGAGGGTCTTGCCTGGAGAAGGATTTCCAGGACCAAAGGTAACAATACCTGCTGTAATAGGAAAGAGAGCTTCCGTCCTGCTTGCTCATGAATTAAAAATTTAAAAAAATGTATCCCAGCCAGTTATCAGAAGTCAAGTATTTTCTGACCATCTTCACCCTATTAAATGAAGGAATATGTAAATTTCTCCTTAACATGAAAATGCAGTAAATTTTGCAATTACAAGTAAGTTAATCAGTTATATAAATTTGCAGTTGTAAATAATTGACAGACTTCTACTTCATGTAATTACCATGTAGGAAATTAGAAAAATCTCTTAAAGTAGTTTGTAGTCATTAAAGCCACAGTGATAAATAGTATCTTTATGTTCACATATTAAGTTGTTCAGTGTAGTTATGGTAAAGCTTTACTCCCAGTTTTATTTTGTGAAACAGATAAGAATCAGAGTCTAATAAACCAATTTACAATAGTATTGCCATCAATACAATAAGAAATGAAATTAGGGTGGAAGAGGGGAACTGGAATTTATTATAGGGAGCAGAATGTTATGAAAGACTTTGCTTGGCAATTGAGGATTTTAACTTTTCTGCTGCTTCCCACTTATAATTCCTGGAGCTCAAGTTCTTGTACACCAAGGGTTGGCAAACTTTTACTGTAAAGGGCTAGATAATAAATATTTTAGGCTTTGTGAGCCATATGGTATCTGTTGCAATCACTCTGGTGTTGTAGCATGAAAATAATCAACAATTCTTAAATGAATGATTGTAGCTGTGTCCCAATATAACTTTATTTACAAAAAACAAGTATTTTGGCTCATGGATTGTAGTTTGTTGACCCCTGGTCTAGACTGTTTAGCTATAATCTATAACATATTTGCCAAAGATCACACAGGAGATTATTTTCCAAGATACTTTGGCAGCATGAACAAAATTTCAGAGTAAGTAAATATAATTTTTGGAGCCCTTCTCCCTTCTTTCCTAAAGCCTTTCCCCCAAACACACACATGCACACGAACACACACACTACCCAGAGAACCACAAGCTGCTTTCTAAGTGTCTCAGATCTCCCACTGCAGCCGTTCATTTAGGTTACTTAGATCTGGCCTTCTCAGTATGGCCCCACATGCTAAAATTGCATCTTATTTCTTCTCAGCCTCCTCAGCTGTGATTAACACCCAGTTACCTCTGAGAAACCTCCTGAATCTCAATTAGAGGAAAAGCAATTAGTCATAACAAATCGTTCATACTAAGTTGTGAGTGAGTGATAGGTTGAGTTTGTAAAAGAGATCTTTGTTAACTACCATAAATTTTAATTTGCCATAATAAATGGAAATGATATGCCCTTCCCTTGACTAACCAAATAAAACTATCAGAAGACAGAATCCAACAATGTGGCAGTATATTTCAGAAAGTTTTGCTATACATTGTTTCCTGACTTTTTTTCAAATAGCCAGAATTATTTTTTTCCTCTTTATGATTTGTACTTTTTTACAGTAAAGAAACGAATGTGAAATGAATAAGTGAAACATTAAGAAGTGTATTCCAGGGCATGGTTTAGTGACAAAATCACATATTTTGATATTATATACAGTATGAAAGTATGACATAATGCTATGCTCTTGTTCATAACAATACAAGGACACTACGTTGCCCTCTATCTCATCAAGAAAGAACACATTGTATTTGATTCTGAGCTTTAAGATTCTGTTAATCAGAATACTTCACTTCCCAACTAGCTGGACCAAGGGGAGTTTGCTATATGTACTACTCGCTGCTGCTGTGCAATTATACAGGAAAGAAGTGAATAAATTATGGATATTCAAAATATGTAGGTGTATTTTCTAGTTTCCTAGGTTTCTTGCAAATGTTCTTTGATTTTACTCTTACTTGGAATAAACTCATAAAATGAATGCAATTTCTGATTGATTACATGGTGTTACGACTTCACTGATGCTGCGTTAAGACCAGAGCTATTCATGTAGGTCATGCTACTATAGAAACATATCCAAGAAAGTTTTTCATAGATTCTTTTAAACCTAAATTTTCAATGAAAGTTTATAAATTCAGATACAAACATTTAATAAGTAATCCAATTCTAGCAAGTATTAGTTCATATACTAATACAACACACAAATTTTAATTGTGTGGTAGATCCAGTTTCAGCAATACTGAGGAAAAGGAGGATTGTTTCAGTCAGTTTGTACTATGTGATTAATTAGCTTCCCTATTTCCAGACATTTCTGGTTAGATCAGGAATTGAGCTCTTCCCCAACTTCAGTTATGCTACGTATGTATTCAGTTTAGACAAACTACTTCTTGTTTAAAAGTGATGACTCAGTTTTTGACCCCCACGCATCTGTCAGTTTGTGGTACTGTGGGGGCTTGCGTGTTGCTGTGATGCTAGAAGCTATGCCACTGGTATTCAGATACCAGTAGGGTCACTCATGGCCGACAGGTTTCAGCTGAGTTTCCAGACTAAGACAGACTAGGAAGAAAGACCCGATGGTCTACTTCTGAAAAGAATTAGCTAGTGAAAACCTTATGAATAGCAGTGGAACATTGTCTGATATTGTGCGGGAAGATGAGACCCTCAGGTTGGAAGGCACTCAAAAGAGGACTGGGGAAGATCTGCTTCCTCAAAGTAGAGTCCACCTTAATGATGTGGATGGAGTCAAGCTTTTAGGACCTTCACTTACTGGTGTGACATGACTCAAAATGAGAAGAAACAGCTACAAACATCCATTAATAATGAGAATGTGGAAGGTGCAAAGTATAAATCTAAGAAAATTGGAAATCATCAAAAATGAAATGGAACACATAAACATTAATATCCTAGGCATTAGTTAGCTGAAATGGACTGGTATTAGCCATTTTGAATCAGATAATCATGTGATCTATTATGCCAGGAATGACAGCTTGAAGAGGAATGGTGTGGCATTCATTGTCAAAAACAACATTTCAAGATCTATCCTGAAGTACAATGCTGTCAGTGATAGGATAATGTCCATAGACCTACAAGGAAGACCAGTTAATACCACTATTATTCAAATTTACACAGCAACCACTAAGGCCAATGATGAAGAAATTGAAGATTTTTACCAGCTTCTGCAGTCTGAAATTGATCGAACATGCAATCAGGATGCATTGATAAGTACTGGTGATTGGAATGGGAAAGTTGGAAACAAAGAAGAAGGATTGGTAGTTGGAAAATACGGCCTTGGTGATAGAAACTATGCCAGAGATCGCATGATAGCATTTTGCAAGACCAACGACTTCTTCATTGCAAATGCCTTTTTTCACCAACATAAATGGCGACTATACACATGGACCTTGCCAGATGGAATACACAGGAATCAAATTGACTACATCTGTGGAAAGAGATGATGGAAAAACTCAATGTCATCAGTTAGTATAAGGCCAGGGGCCAATTGAGGAACAGACCATCAATTGCTCATATGCAAGTTCAAGTTGAAACTGAAGAAAATTAGAACAAGTCCATGAGAGCCAAAGTATGACCTTGAGTATATGGCACCTGAATTTAGAGACCATCTCAAGAACAGATTTGATGCGTCGAACACTAATGACAAAAGACCAGATGAGTTGTGGAATGACATCAAGGATATCATATGTGAAGAAAGCAGGAGGTCGTTAAGAAGACAGAAAAGAAAGAAAAGACCAAAATGGATGTCAGAAGAGACTCTGAAACTTTCTCTTGAATGTTGAGTAGCTAAAGCAAAAGGAAGAAATGATGAAGTAAAAGAACAGAACAGAAGATTTCAAAGAGTGGCTCGAGAAGATAAAGTATTATAATGACATGTGCAAAGAACTGGAGTTAGAAAACCAAAAGGGAGGAAGACACTGGGCATTTCTCAAGCTGAAAGAACTAAAGAAAAAATTCAAGCCTTGAGTTGCAACAGTGAAAGATTCTATGGGGAAAGTATGAAATGATGCAGGAAGAATCAAAAGAAGATGGAAGGAATACACAGAGTCATTATACCAAAAAGAATTGGTTGACGTTCAACCATTTTAAGAGGTAGCATACGATCAGGAGTGGATGGTACTGAAGGAAGAAGTCCAAGCTGCACTGAAGACAGTGGCGAAAAACAAGGCTCCAGGAATTCACGGAATGTCAACCGAGGTGTTTCAACAAAAGATGCAGCAGTGGAAGTGCTCATTCATCTACGTCAAAAAATTTGGAAGACAGCTACCTGGCCAATCGACTGGAAGAGATCCATGTTTATGCCTATTCTCAAGAAAGGTGATCCAACTGAATGTGGAAATTATCGAACATTAATATCATTAATATCACATGCAAGTAAAATTTTGCTGAAGATCATTCAAAAGCAGTTGCAGCAGTGTATCAACAGGGAACTTCCAGAGGACGTGGAACCAGGGATATCATTGCTGATGTAAGATGGATCCTGGCTGAACGCAATGAATACCAGAAAGATGTTTACCTGTGTTTTATTGACTATGCAAAGGTATTTGACTGTGTGGATCATAACAAATTATGGATAACATTGAGAAGAATGGAAGTTCCAGGACACTTAATTGTTCTCATGAAGAAACTACATAGATCAAGAGGCAGTTGTTTGCACAGAACGAGGGGATACTGCGTGGTTTAAAGTCAGGGAAGATGTGTGTTAGGGTTGTATCCTTTCACCACACTTATTCAATCTGTATGGTGAGCAAATAATCTGAGAAGCTGGACTATATGAAGAAGAACATGGCATCAGGATTGGAGGAAGACTCATTAACAATGAAGATGACACAACCTCGCTTGCAGAAAGTGAAGAGGACTTGAAGTACTTATTGATGAAGATCAAAGACAGCCTTCATTATGGATTATACCTCAACATAAAGAAAGCAAAAATATGCACAACTGGACCAATAAGCAATATCATGATAAACACAGAAAAGATTGAAGTTGTCAAGGATTTCATTTTACTTGGATCCACAATCAACACCTATGGAAGCAACAGTCAAGAAATCAAAAGATGCATTGCATTGGGCAAATCTGCTGCAAAAGACCTCTTTTAAGTGTTGAAAAACAAAGATGCCACCTTGAAGACTAAGGTGCGCCTGACCCAAGCCATGGTATTTTCGATTGCATCATATGCATGTGAAAGCTGGACAACGAATAAGGAAGACCTAAGAAAACTGACGCCTTTGAATTGTGTTGGCGAAGAATATCAAATATACCATGGATTGCCAAAAGAGCGAACAAATCTGCCTTGGAAGAAGTACAACCAGAATGTTCGTTAGAAGCAAGGATGGCGAGACTACGTCTTACATGTGTGTCTTTGGACAAGTGATCAGGAGGGATCAGTCCCTGGAGAAGGACATCATGCTTGGTAAAGTAGAGTGTCAGCAAAAAAGAGGAAGACCTTCAATGAGATGGATTGACACAGTGGCTGCAACAATGGGCTCAAGCATAACAAAGACTGTGAGCATGGTGCGGGACCAGGCAGTGTTTCGTTCTGTGATACATGGGGTCTGTATGAGTCAGAACTGACTTGACGGCAACTAACAACAACAACAACAATTAGTTTTTTGAAATTTACAAATCTTGGAGTCAGTTAGAATTATCCATTTGCAGTAAACAGTGAATTTGGATGCTTGATTAAAAAAAATCAATTTAAAGCATAATTCTTAGTAATTATAATGTCAACTTTTAATATCCTGACTTTTATTAGCACAGCGATATCTCTTCTATGTTCTTTCAGGGTGAAAAAGGTTCTGAAGGTCCAGTTGGCTCACAAAGATTACAAGGTCTGTCATTCAAAGGGGACAAGGTACTGCATATAGGGTATAAAAAATACCAGTGAACATATTTTTACCATTGCTCTGTATGTATGTACGTTTAGAACCATATGCAAAATAATAACAATGCCACACAAGTATCCAGTTGTTTATAAATCCAGAGCATATGCTGGGTATATTATTATGCAGAATGAATTATGATCTAGGAAATCCCATCTTATGTATTTATAGTAATGTCTCACTTATTTGGATTCTGACTTCCAGTGACCTCAACTATCATCAAAGCAGCTTTGAAACCTGACATTAGCAAAGGAGACCTCCTCTTAGTAAAGAAAATAGTTGTTACAAAACATATTGACATGACCCCATTACAGAAGCACAGATTTATCTGTATGCTCTGACTCAAAAATATTGCCTTAAAATGGGATTAAAGTAAGGGACCATTTTAAGAAAACTACCATTGATGTCATCCAGAAAGGACCAACAGGAACCCACCTATAGTTGAACAAAGTTGGGTTTATTGACCCATTCCAGTGAGAGAGACCACATACCATGTGGTACAGGCAGTGACATAGTAACAGGATGTAAGATAAGACTTTTCATAGGATTTGGGATTGTGTTAAGTGATTTGGAAGAAAGTGCAAGGAAGGAGGAGTTGACTGTGGATTGGATGCGATGAGGAGCGGGGATAATTTATGACTGGATTTTAAAATTAATATTACCTAACCCATTGCTGTCAAGTTGATTCCTATTCATAGCGACCCTATAGGACAGAGTAAAACTGTCCCATTGGGTTTCCAAGGAGCGGCTCGTGGATTCAAACTGCTGACCTTTTGTTTAGCAGCCTGAGCTCTTAGCCACTATGCCACCAGGGCCCTGAATCTTACCTAGTAGGTGGGAAAAATGGAATCAGGCTTAAGCTGTCATTGTTAAAAAAGTTGCAGCCATGTTAGCCAGGATAGGGGGATGTTGTTGTCCTTGTTAGCTGCTGTCAAATTGGCCTCCTGACTCATGGCGAGCCACGCACAATGGAATGAAATGCAGCCTGGTCCTGTGCCACCCCTTGATCACTGCAGATCAGACCTTTGTGATCCATAGGGTTTTCATTGCCTGATTTTTGGAAGCAGATGTTCAGGCCTTTCTTTCTAGTCTATGTTAGTCTGGAAGCTCTGCTGAAACCTGTTCAGCATCATAGCAAAACACAAGCCTCCAATGACAGATGGATTTTGGCTGTACATGCGGTGGCTATGCTTGAGGCGCAACGGTTGAGAATTGTACCTGGGCCTCCCACATGGAAGGCAAGCATTCTAACACTGAACCACCAATTCCCCGTATAGGAAGGTGTTTGATCATTTTTTGGGTTTGGACAATTTTCTTGTTTTTATCTGTGCTCAGATGTGATTATAGAGTGGTCTTGCTTTTGTCTTGGTTCGTCATGATCATAGAGTGGCCTTGTCTGATGCTGGTGTTCTGTGAAATTGTTTATGTTCACTAGGAGCTAAAATTATACTAGTTACACCTTCTTAGTCTACATAATCCAAAAACAAAACAAAACAAAACAAAAAAACCCTGTAAAATCCCTAAGGAAAAAATTGTCAACCAAATAAATGATCTGGAAAATATAAGTGTGTGTATGTGTTTGAATTCTCTGCCAGTCCCGGGAAATCAAATGTTCTAGTACTTAGAAGAGTGCCTGGCACATTCTAGGTTCTCCAGTATGTGTTGAAAAAATGAATCTTCCAAATAACCAAATTTTCCAGATAATTTACACTAAAAGAAAGCTTTTTTAGTGTAACTATTTTGAAAGGAAATACTCCTTTCGAAATTGCAAAACTGTAAATTGTCTTTTATGTAGCAAACCTAAGTATTTTAGAGGATTTGCAGTTACAACCAGAGTTAGACTATCGGAACCAAGGAGTACATTACCTCTAAAATTTGTAAAACTCTAGTTACCGCTATCTCTGCCATCTAAATACAGATACTCAGGAAACAACTTCCAGTGAATAAAATGAGTAAGTAATTAAATTTTCTCACTCATTGAAATGACAAAGTCCTTACCATGGCCTAAAAGGCCCTGTTGATCTGTCTGTCCATCCCCATAGCCATGGTTCTCTGACTTAACCTTCTACCACTTGCTGTCATGCTCACATACTCCAGCCACACTGCCTCCTCCATGTTTCTGAAACATAGTAGGCATCATTCTTGCACTGGCTATTTCCTCTGCCAGGAATGCTCTTCTTCCAGGTTTCCACCTGACTCATTCTTTCTCATCAGTGAGGCCATCTCTGGCCATCTTATCAAAAATTGCAACTGCTTTCCCACTTCCCTGACTTACTTTTATCCTTAGCACTTATTAAGCACTTATTCAACATACTCTATATTTAATCTGTTTCTCTTGTTTACTGTCTTCTGTTTCCTCCACTAGAACGTAAGCCCTACGAGGACAAAAAGTTTTGACTGTTTTGATTACAGTTGCTTCCCCAGTGTTTGGGACAGTTCCTGGCACATCAAGGGCACTCAGCAAATATTTGTTGAAAGGCACAGAGAATGAATGAATGATATTGCTCTTCTTACGGATAATTATCACTTTGTTCGCCAGATTTCTTTCAGGCAAGGAGAAGGTGGAGCCCTTTAATTTTGTTACATTTATCTTAAACAATTTCTTAGTTTTTAAAATGCATTCTTAATAAGACTTGGAGGGAGAGGATATTATTTAGAAAGTTTAAAACACTTTTCTTCAATTTATTTTTCAAATCTTGGTTTTCTTGTATTCTTTTTGTGCTTTTATCTATTTCTATTATGATCATAAAAGGAAGGGTTGTGTCATTGTAATAACCATTCAGGAATTTTTGGCTCTTGTGAGAATAATAATTGATAAATATAAGCTGATGCAAGTGCTCATGAATTTAGACTAAGTAGTGAAAATGTCATTCTCTATTGTAGGCAGATTTGAACTATAAACTGTTTAAAAGAAATGACATCTTATAACTTTCTAGTACCAACAACTATCCCAAGGTTTTGACGATAGCATTTCTTGGAGAAGTCTTCTTCTTTTTTTTTTTTTTAAATTAATGTTCTATGATTAACACTTAAATTACTTATGCATAAACAGATGTTTCATTCTAGTTTGTTTATTATTTATAACTCTCATAGACACTAGGAGGAAGAGATGAGTAGGAACTAGAAGTGTTGTGTTTACAAACCACTTAAAGAGTCTGTTTTCTTATATAAATTAAACATACCCTGGGTTGTCTACCCAATTAATTTCCTTGCAGAACTTTTTTTATGGTGTATTTACACAAGTGTTTATAGATGGGTGGCACAAACAGTTAAGTGCTCAACTACCAGCCGAGATGGTGGTAGTTCCAACCTACCAGGAGGCACCTTGAAAGACAGTCCTGGCGATCTGCTTCTGAAAGGTCACAGCCTTGAAAACCCTATGGAACAGTTCTACTTTGCACACATGGGGTTGCCATGAGTCAGAATCGACTCAACGGTAACTAACAACAACCTTTTAATCAAGCCTAACTCCAAGTTAGCAAAGTATGAAATAATGAGGTTTCATTATATTGCTATATTTCTGATTTATTTTCTATGCAGGGGGATTTAGGACCTGTGGGACCTCAAGGACCAATGGGTAACCCTGGAATTGGGGATCAGGTTATCAGTGCTGCTTGTTTTCTTTCAGTATAGAACATTCTAGCCCAATCCTTGTGTTCACTGGAGACCAGTCCTGCAAATATTTACTAGTATATTTGATAGTCAAGTTGCAATGTCTTAAGTCCACAAGGAATGTAGGGAAGGTTAAGATGGTTTTGTGAGAAGATTTTATTTTTTAGAACTTCCAAAGACTTGAAGAATAGTGTGTTTTGTGGTACTGTAACTTTTAAAATTAAAACCTAATTGACAGAATAGACTTTTGAGGTAATATTTTGTATAATTCTCTTTGGGAGCAATAGTTTATTTACCTGTTGGTCTCTGGGTGTTTTCGCATTGGAGCTTTGTGTATGATTAAATCCCACTCTCTTCCAATGCCAGTAGATCAGTATTGCCCAGCCTCTAGCCATGTACTGGGAGCTCTGGTGGCACAGTGTTTAAACACGCGGCTGCTAACCGAAAGGTCAGTGGTTCAAACCCACCAGCTGCTCCGCTGGAGAGAGATGTGTCAGTCTACTTCTGTAAAGATTTACAGCCTTGAAAACCCTGTAGGGCAGTTCTCCTCTGTCCTTATAGGATTGCTATGAGTCGGAATTGACTCAACAACAATGGGATTTTGGGTTCAGCCATGTACCAATATAAAAAAATTGTTAAACTTACAAGATAAACCAAAATCAGAGGTATTACTTAATTTTAAGGGATACCCTTCCTGAATAGAAGCAAACCACAGATAGGGTTTATAAATGAAATCTTGCCCCTCTTTGTCAGAAGAAAGAAAAATATCTGAGGATGTATCTACATTCATGGCCGGAACTGCGTCCAAGCACTTCTTTCAATAACTTTTGGAAAAGCTGGGCAATAATGTCGGATCTAAGTAACGTGAGATAATAAAACAATGCTATGGATTATTGTTTGCCGTACACTTTTATACATAATCTCATAATCTCATTTAATGAAAGGGAGCAACAAATCCACATGTATGCTGAACAACTCTTGAGTAGAAAATGACAAGTCAGTTTGATTAAAATTCATGATTAAGATTTAAATTATTCTGTTGCCTAGAAATAAACACTGTTTCACTTATCTAGGTAGTGAGAGAAGGGAAGTATAAAAAAAAATTCAAATCTCATTGTTGACATTAACTTTGAGTTTATTTACAATTATATGCTAATTAATTAGTTTATTAGTTCTTAATTCAACCAATAGCAAAATCAGATATTACTCCTTTATTCCATTTATCTGATCCCCCCCACCCCCACCCCTTGGCATGTTGTTAGGTGCCGTCAGGTCAGTTCCGACTCATAGCGACTCTATGTACAACAGAATGAAACACTGCCCAGTCCTGCGCCATCCTCACAATCATTGTTATGCTTGAACCTATTGTTGCAATCCCTGAGTCAATCCATCTCGTTGAGGGTCTTCCTCTTTTTTGCTGACCACCTACTTTATCAAGGATGCTGTCCTTCTCCAGGGATGTAGCCTTCCTGACAACACATCCAAAATATGTGAGACGTAGTCTCGCCATCCTTGCTTCTAAGGAGCATTCTGGTTGTACTTCTTCAAGACAGATTTATTCGTTCTCCTGGCAGTCCATGGTATATTCAATATTCTTTGCCAACACTACAATTCAAAGGCATCAATTCTTCTTTGGTCTTCCTTATTCATCATCCAGCTTTCCCATGCACATAAGACAATGGAAAACACCATGGCTTGGGTCAGGTGCACTTTAGTTTTCAAGGTGACATCTTTGCTTTTTAACACTTTAAAGAGCTCTTTTGCAGCAGATTTGCCCAATGCAATGTGTCCTTTGGTTTCTTGACTGCTGCTTCCATGGGTGTTGATTGTGGACACAAGTAAAATGAAATCCTTGACAACTTCAATCTTTTCTCTGTTTCTCATGATGTAGCTTATTGGTCCAGTTGTGAGGATTTTTTTTTTTTTGTTTATGTTGAGTTGTAATCCATACTGAAGGCTATGGTCTTAGATCTTCATCAGTAAGTGCTTCAAGTCCTCTTCAGCTTCAGCAAGCAAGATTGTGTAAAATGCATAATGCAGGTTGTTAATAAATCTTCCTCCAATCTTGATGCCTGGCTCTCCTTCATATAGTCTAGCTTCTCGGGTTATTTGCTCAGCATACAGATTGAATGAGTATGGGGAAAGAATAAAACCCTGATGCACACCTTTCCTGACTTTAAACTATGTAGTATCCCCTTGTTCTGTTCTAACAACTGCCTCTTGATCTATGTACAGGTTCCTCATGAGCACAATTAAGTGTTCTGGAATTTCCATTCTTCACAACATTATCCATAATTTGTTATGATCCACACAGTCAAATACCTTTGCATAGTCACTAAAACACAAGTAAACATCTTTCTGGTATTCTCTGCTTTCAGCCAGAATCCATCTGACATCTGCAATAATATCCCTGGTTCCATGTCCTCTTCTGAATCTGGCTTGAATTTCTAGCAACTCCTTGTTGATGTACTGCTGCAGTTGCTTTTGAATGCTCTTCCAAATTTCTTGGCATAGGTGAGTGAGCACTTCCAGCACTGCATCTGTTTGTTGAAATGCCTCAACTGATATTCCGTCAGTTCCTGGAGCCTTGTTTTTCACCAATGTCTTCAGTGCAGCTTGGACTTCTTCCTTCAGTACCATCAACTCCTGATCATATGTTACCTCTTAAAATGGTTGAACGTCAACCAATTCTTTTTGGTATAGTGACTCTGTGTATTCCTTCCATCTTCTTTTGATCCTTCCTGCATTGTTTAATATTTTCCCCATAGAATCTTCACTATTGCAACTCAAGGCTTGAATTTTTTCTTTAGTTCTTTCAGCTTGAGAAATGCCGAGTGTGTTCCTCCCTTTTGGTTTTCTGTCTCCAGCTCTTTGCACATGTCATTATAATACTTTACGTTGTCTTCTGGAGCCACCCTTTGAAATCTTCTACTTAGCTCTTTTACTTCATCATTTCTTCCTTTTGCTTTAGCTACTCAACGTTCAAGAGCAAGTTTCAGAGTCTCTTCTGACATCCATTTTGGTCTTTTCTTTCTTTCCTGTCTGTTTAATGACCTCTTGCTTTCTTCACATATGATATCCTTGATATCATTCCACAACTTATCTGGTCTTTGGTCATTAGTGTTCAACGCATCAAATCTGTTCTTGAGATGGTTTCTATTTCAGACAGGATATACTCAAGGTCGTACTTTGGCTCTCATGGACTTGTTCTAATTTTCTTCAGTTTCAACTTGAACTTGCATATGAGCAATTGATGGTCTGTTCCTCAGTTGGCCCCGACCTTGTTCAGACTGATGATACTGAGCTTTTCCATCATCTCTTTCCACAGATGTAGCTGATTTGATTCCTGTGTATTCCATCTGCTAAGGTCCACATGTATAGTTGCTGTTTATGTTGGTGAAAAAAGGTATTTGCAATGAAGAAGTCTTTAGTCTTGCAAAATTCTATCTTGCGATCTCTGGCATCATTTCTATCACCAAGGCTGTATTTTCCAACTACCAATCCTTCTTTGTTTCCAACTTTCCCATTCCTATCACCAGTACTTATCAATCTATCCTGATTTCATGTTCCATCAATTTCAGATTGCAGAAGCTGGTAAAAATCTTCAATTGCTTCATCATTGGCCTTAGTGGTTGGTGAGTAAATTTGAATAGTAGTGGTATCAACTGGTCTTCCTTGTAGGTCTATGGATATTATCCTATCACTGACAGTGTTGTACTTCAGGATAGATTTTAAAATGTTCTTTTTGACAATGAATGCAACACCATTCCTCTTCAAGTTGTCATTTACCAGCATAGTAGACAATATGATTGTCTGATTCAAAATGGCTGCTACCAGTCCATTTCAGCTAACTAATGCCTAGGATATCTATGTTTATGTGTTCCATTTCATTTTTGATGATTTCCAATTTTCCTAGATTCCTACTTCATACATTCCACTTTCCGATTATTAATGGATGTTTAGGGCTGTTTCTTCTCATTTTGAGTCAGCCACATCAGTAAATGAAAGTCCTGAAAGCTTGACTTCATCCACATCATTAAGGTCAACTCTACTCTGAGGAGGCAGCTCTTCCCCAGTCGTCTTTTGAATGCCTTCCAATATGAGGGTCTCATCTTCTGGCACTATATCAGACAGTGTTTTGCTGCTATTCATAAGGTTTTCACTAGCTAATTCTTTTCAGAAGTAGACCACAGGTCCTTCTTCCTAGTCTGTCTTAGTCTGGACGCTCAGCTGAAACCTGTCCACCATGGGTGACCCTGCTGGCATTTGAATACCGGTGGCATAGCTTCCAGCATCACAGCAACATGCAAGCCCCCACAATAGGGCAAACTGATGGACGCATGGGGGCCCCTTGGCATAGGTCCTAGTATAATACCAGAGGAAGATGAAGGTGAAGGAGAAGCCAAGATAAATCTGTAAATAAATGTTTAGATAACAAGAGCTGAATATTTTGACTAGTCAAGGATGATGGTTTGACTATGCCACCAGGGCGTTCTCAAGCTTTATAGTTTATTTGTTGGTTTCTGAAAGGCTAACGTTCTGATCTAGAAGGCATTACATCCTGGTAATTATGGTGTTCCTGGTGCTGTTACCACTATGCAGCTGAAAATGAGGTTCAAAGAAAGCCAAGTCTGTCTAGATGGCCTGTGAATTCTGGACCTCCTGCCTGCAGCCTTTAGGCTGGTTCTTGCTGGAGATTGTTGTTCCTCAGCTTAAAAAAAAAAAAAAAAATCTCTTTAACTTCTTTTGTTTCCTTGTCCCCTTCTCTTCTTTTCAAGAGAAAAGAAAATCTTTCTTGAGATAGAAGTAACCATATGGAGCTGACCCCTAATGGATGGGACATCAAATGGAAAGTACTATTTGTAAACTACAGTGAACAAAGAAATAATTTGTTTACCCCTTTGAGACAGATTACTTAAATTTAACTTCTGGTTATGTATTTATTTATTTTTCTTCTTATCCTTAATTTAACATGTTTATCCATTGAATTCTTATTATAATTAGATTTCTCTATTGCTTATATAGAAATGAAGTTTCCCACTTACCTGCTTATGAGGGAACTTCTGTTTTCAACAACCTGTTTGTAATATCCCTAAAATGACCTGCAGATTTTTGTTAGATATTTGGAGCCTTGGCCACTCCAAATCTTTTATAAAATAGAATGGAATATATACACATATATTCACATGGCCACGTTCCTTTGATTTTTTTTTATTCCCTGTCTCATTACTACTTGTGGATGCCTGTAAAAGTCAGAAAGAATTCCTTCCTGTAACTGTTCAGTATTTATGGTGTGGCAATCTTAAAAAAAACCCTTAGCTTCCCTAAATTGTTTGGGCCCCTTGATCAACCAGAGAAAAGTGAATAAGCTTTGTAATTTAAAAATGAGCAAACAGTCATATCATCTAACTAGAGTAAAGGATGATAACTTTTGTAATAAAATGATCAAATACATGTAACCATTATTTGAACAACCATGGCTTGTGAGATGTAAGCAAAACAGAATTTTAATTTTTCTCTCATCATCCCTTTACATTTTTTTCAGTGTGGGCAGTATTTTTTTGTATGTTTGTATGTTTTATTTTTGCCACAGGAAGAAATTTCTAGCAGGCTTCAGGGTGCTTTTAGGTAATAGAAAGGTGTAGGGTCACTATAGGAGTCCTCAGCACTGGGCTACTAACCGAAATATTGCCAGTTTGAACCCACTCAGAAGTGCCTCCGAAGAAAGGTCTGGTGATCTACTTCTAAAAGATCACAGCCACTAAAAACTCTATGGAGTGCAGTTCTACTCTGCACACATGGAGTTGCCATGAGTTGGAATCTACTTATAGGCATCTGGTTTGGTTTTTTGGTTAAGGTCACTATACATTGCAAATCACAGTTTCAATTCTGTAATAAAAAATATCTAATCAATATATTAATCATCCTTTCAATCTTCATTCTTCCAGTAGGAGGGCAGGGAGAACCTGGGGTTCAGGAGAGGGAGTGTGTTTCTCATCCCTCCCAGGCTGCATCAAGCGTGAGAGGAGGAGGGCATGAAGATTCTTCCTTGGTTGGTGCTATTGTCAGAGAGGAGCCCTGGTGGTGTAGTGGTTAAGCGTTTGGCTGCTAACGGAAAGGTCAGCAGTTCGAACGCACCAGCCACTCCATGGGAGAAAGATGTGGCAGTTTGCTTCTGTAAAGATTACAGCTTGGGAAACCCTATGGGGCAGCTCTACTCTGTCTTATAGGGTCACTCCGAGTTGGAATCGACTTCACAGCAATGACCTATTGTCAGATGGCTGTGGGCCCTCTAGTGTGGCAGATATTTGAAGTTAATACTCTTCCGTGTGGGGCTCCCCTCTGGCCTCTCTGACTGCACCTCTTTGGACGTGGGTGAAGGACTCTTCTTCCAGCTCCCTTCGCACTCAGCTTCTGCTTTTCTGAAGGTTTATACCACACCTGAAGATTCCTGGGTGGTGCAAATGGTTTGTATTTGGTGGTGTAGTGGCTAAGAGCTCAGCTGCTAACCAAAAGTTCAGCAGTTCCAATCCACCAGCCACTCCTTGGAAACCCCATGGGGCAGTTCTACTCTGTCCTATAGGGTTTCTATGAGTCACAATCAGCTAGATGGCAATGGGTTTGGGTTTTGGTTTTACTGACCTAAAGGTGGGCAGTTCAAACCTAACGAGTGGCACCATGGGAGAAAGGTCTGGCGATCTGCTTCTGTAAAGATTAGAGCCAAGAAAACCCTATGGAGCAGTTCTACCCTATAATATATGGGGTTTCCATGAGTCAGAATCTGCAGCAACGGGTTTTTTTGTTTTTAATACCACACCCACTCTCTCTGACGGAGTTCCATTACCCTGTCAGGTTCTCTTGAGCAGGATTCAGAAGAATTCCAGGATGTTTCTGTCTCATACCTAGAGTACATCTGGTGCACAGAGAAAACTCATGTGGCCTTTGCACTGACAAACTCTGGGCGTAGAGGCCGATCCCTCCCTAGCGCTCTCTCTGCTACCACAGGCCATTTTAGCTTTCTCAGGCATGAGTCAGGCACCAGTCCTTGTGTCCTCCCCCAAAAGTCAAGCCCCTCAAGTGGCTTCATTGAAGTTCCCGTTTTAGACTAGGGTGAAGAGACAAGCAACTCAAGGCCATTGTTATGGATTGAATTGTGTCCCCAGAAAATGTGTTGTAAATTGTAACACCTATACCTGTGGTTTAGTCCCATTTGGGAATGGATTGTCTTTTGTTAATGAGGCAGGATTAGTATAGGATGTGTCTTAAGTCAATCTCTTTTGAGATATATAGGTATAAAGGAGATTAAACAAGGAAATGAGCAAGGAAAGATGGGAAAAGATAGATGCCATGCCACATGAAGATCACCAAGGAGCCAAGGAATAAAGACCTTCTCCCAGAGCCGACAGAAAAACCTTCCCCTAGAGCCATCGCCCCGAATTTGGACTTCTAGCTGCCTAAACTGTGAGAAAATAAATTTCTGTTATAGCAGTACTAGATAACTAAGACACCCATCTCATTTGCTCCCAAGAAAATTCTTTATAAAACCACTTTCCCCAAAGAAAAACTCTATAAATCCCATCCCTCTCCCCCTTTTTATACTTGCAATGTGATTGAGAGACTCAAGAGTCATGCAACTAGTTCTTGTTAGAATATTCTTCAGTTTGGTGTCTGCTGGCTATTGCTTGTTAGAGCACAGGTCAAACCTCCTGGTACACATCTATTGGTACTGCTAGGATATAGATTTGTCTGCATGTAGCAGAGATAGGAAGTGGATTAACAAGACAGAATTTTATTTCTTTCTTGCTTAAAACTCCAAGCTGGTGCAGCAGCTCTGTTCATCAGTATCATCAGGAGCTCAGACTTCTTCATCCTTATTGATATGCTGTACCAAGGGTGCTTTCCTCATCTGCATGATCCAGGATAGCTTCTCACCGTGTCTTTATTCCAGCCAGTGGGGAGACGGAGAAGGGGAAAGAGAAGGCCTATCTTTTCCTTTAGCATGAACCAGAAATTGCACACATCACTTCCATTTAAATTCCACTGGCCAGAACCTGGTCCACATGGCCACACATGGCTGCAATAGGGACTGGGCAAAGTCATCTTTATTCTAGGCAGCCTTCTGGGCTAAGTAACATTTCTGTTACTATAAGAAGAAGGGGAGACTGCATATTCTGGTTCAGCTAGCAGCCTGTATCACCCCATCTAACAAATACTTATTGTGTATAAGTAACCTATTATGGTATTTGGACTAAACTTCCATTTCAGAGGAAGTAAAACCACTCTTATACATATCTCTTCTTAGGTTCACTAATACTATTTCTTTTTTTTTTTTAAATCCAAGGGAAGCAAAGGTGATATTGGTCCACCTAGTCAGCAAGGGACCCCAGGACGGGGCTTGCCTGGTCCCAAAGTAATTTTCTAAATTAGAACAGAGTTTGTTGTTCTCTGTAGTCTGGTTGTCGTTTTCTGGTCAGTGGCCAGTGCATTTGGAAAACAGCAGCTGAAATAAATTAAAAAATCAGAGATCTCTACTTAATGCCAAATGTTACTGATATTTCTAAAACATTAGAAAATGCTATATATCTTTTTTAGGCTTTAAGACGCTTGTACTTACATAATCTTCATTCACTGTTTTTTGGTGTTTTTTTTGTTACTTTTACTTTTGATACCCTATCCCAGCAACTCAAAGAGTAATGTCAGTAGATATTATTAGTGTCTACTTGCCTTTCTGAGAGAATTTTCACTGTCTTTCACTCTCACCAGCACCCCCACAATAGGTCCAACTACTAAAACATTTGGTTAAAGATATGGAGTCAAAAATGACCTAACAAACACAATTTTTCTGTGAACTTGGGAATCAAATGATCTCCTTCCTTGGAACTATTATTTATCCCTTTGGGGAGAGGTATGGTACTTAGTATTTAACTGTTGTTGTTAGTTATTGTTGAGTTGACTCTGACTCATGGAGATCTTCTCTATAACAGAATGAGACATTGCTTGGTCCTGTGCCATCCTCACAACTGTTGGTATGTTTGAGCCCATTATTGCATCTATGATTTAACTAGCTGTCCTTAAGGTTGTTCCAAAGAGTCATTAACCATTGATTAAAAAAAATACTTCTCAGAGACTACTCTTTAGAGCTGCCTGTATGAGAAGCAGCTCAATAGAATATCGTGATAGTCACTGTGATTTTTGATTTAGGGCTCACAATTGAAAACTCAGGTTATTCTCTCTGGTTTTGTTGTTGTTCCTGATCAGCAATCACCACGGCTTCTTATGTCTCACCGTATTTGTTCTGGAAGATGACTGCCTGAGTTTTCTAGGTGCTTCCACAGACAGGGTCTCCTTGAAATCCATACTGAGTATGCCAAATGGACTATATTTTAAGTCAGACCATTCCATATGTTTATTTGCATATGTATATTTACGGAATATACATTTCACATGTATATTTATTTTACAGATTTGGTGTTTTCACCTGAGGTGATTTCAGGTCAATAGAAAGAAGACTAATTTTGTGTGTGTGTTTAAAACACATGAAACATATGCATGAATTAAGCACATGAAATTTACTTTCTTCTCACTTTGTTGATATAAGACAGCTCTTATGAAAATCAAAGGAAGGAATACATTATTTTTCTTTTCTTGCTACATTCAAATACTCTTTCCTTGCTAGGGAGAAGTTGGCCAGATGCATCCTACAGACCCTAGAGGACAGTTGGGAATTGGACTACAAGGTCCAAAGGTGAGTAGATTATGTTGTTCAGAGCATTTAGATCATTTACATAATATTATGTAAGGTTTAACTTATATCCAAATGTAATACAGATCATGCATATGTCATCCATTATTTCCCAGAGGAGAAAACTTATTCAGAAAAGTGTCTGATGCCCAACATAATTCTTATTGTCTAAAAAGAACCAAAAATCTTAGTTTATTTCATTGATTACCATTTGTTTGTTAATTTAAAAAATTCGTTTTTAACTGCTTTGTCATTGTGTAATTTTTGTATCAAGGTATAATCAGCTTTGTGAAATGAATTGAGGGGACTTCCTTTTTTTCCCTGTTTTTCAGAACCATTTGTATAAGATAGGGAAAATCTCTTCCTTAAAGGCTTAAAGATTTGGTGAAGACTGTAAAACCAACTAGGCCTGGGACCTTGGAGGGAGGGGAAGTTAGAGACTTTTAAATAGTGATTCAATTTATTTCGTAGTATTAGTTTATTGAGTTGTCCATTTTTAAAAAGTCATTCATGCAATTTATATTTTTCTTAAAGGTTGACTATTTCATTAATATTTTCCAGTATATTTACTTAAAATTATCACAGAAATTTTCTATGACTTTTAAAATATACGATGTCTGTAATTATGTTTCTGTTTCATTCCTAACACTATTTGTGCCTTTTCTAATATTAATCATTCCTGCTACAGGCTTGTTTCTATTAATTTTCTAAGTTAAAGTATCACCTTTTAATTATATTGAACTTCTAATTTTTTGTTTTTTAAGTTTAATATTTTCTGCTCTTTATTATTTTTAGGTTTACTGTGCTTTCTTTTAAAAAACAAGTTTTTTTTTTTTTGTAGTTGAGCATTATATTGAAGTATTTTCAGTAGTTTTTGTCCTTGACAAATGTATGTAAGTCTATAAATTTACCTCTAAATTCTACTTTAGAGACAGTTTCCAAGTTATAATAAGTAATAAGTAGTACTTTCACTGCTGTTTAATTCTAAATATTTTGTTATATCCATTGTGATTTTCTCTTTAATACAATGAGTTATTTAAAAGTGAATTTTAAGTTTCCAAATACATTCTAAAATTTATTTTTTTGTTTATTTCTAAGATAATTAAGTGTGATGGAAGAATGTGGCCTCCATAACTGTCATTCTTTTAAATTTGTTTGTGAATTTATATTTGGCCAATTTTTAATAAATTTCCTTTGTACTTGAAAGAAATATATTCCTTACTTATTGGATGCAGCTTTCTAGAGATACCTATTAGAGTAAGATTTTTTGTTTTTTAAGACTTCTATATTGCACCATGATTAGATTTTTAATTTCCTCTTCACAATTTTGTAAAATTTTGATTTACATATTGTAAAATGGCAGTGTGGATTTCTGACCCCTAACTTCACTAGAGTAGAGAATCAAGATCCACATCAGCCCAAGGCTGATTCCTATATGGTAGAGGTCAGACAAACCTCCTATCTCCAACCTTCTTACCAATTCTGACACCAGCCATCCTTCCCACCACACTCCCTACTTCTCTGCTGGGTTTGATAATTTGTTCCAATGGCCGCATAGAACTCACAGACAATATTCACGATCATGGGGTTTATTAGGGAAGTAACAGGTTACAATTCAGGATCAGGAACAACTCAGAATGCAGTACTTCTGTCAGCACAGCTTTTTGGCTGTGCCTACAGGCAGGCCTTTCCCTCAGCCCCTGGGCCTCTCAGCCTGGCCTCTGTCCTGCCTGGTCAAGTGTTACAAAACACTTCAGCTCTACCAATAAATGCTCAGAGGCACCCTACTCCACCTGGAAGCCTCCTGCCCAAAGGCACTCAACTCTCTCGCTCTGTGGGTTGGCATGCCTACTGTTACTGCCTTGCTCTGTGGGCTGGGAAGCCCACTACGCTGTCTTGAGCTGGTGTCCTTGCTCTGCTGTTGCTGTTTCTCTGATACTGTTTCTCATTGTCTTGTGCTGTCTATGGTGTTATAGCTCTCTCTCTCTCTCTCTCTCTGTCTCCTGGGTCTAGGAGGTTCTCAGTCCAGGGACCCCAGGTCCAAAGGATGCACTCTACTCCTGGCTCTACTTTCTTGGTGGCAGTGAGATTCCCCCCTCCTCTGGGATTGACTCTGTTTTAAGCCTAGTGGGTGGCAAAACTGACCAACCCCCTCATTAGGGTTCTATCCATCTTATTTGCATGGTCCCACCCCCACAGGGTTCCATGCATCTTGTTAGCATTATTAGTAAGCTGTCCAATCCCCTTGGTGGGCCACAAGCACCTTATTTGCATAGTCCCACCCAATCACTGTGTGGGAGTCACAAAGACTGGCTAAAAGGGCCTTATTAAGTAATTATATTAAGTAATTCACCCTACCACATATATCTGAACCTATGTTAGTGCATACAATTTCATGGTTTATATTTCTTATTTGTTCATCATCTGGTTTCCTAGTCTGTAGTGTCCTTGTTTATCATGATCAATGCATTTTTGCCCTAAATGTTAGTTGAACTGATAGTTGCACCATTACAATAGGTTGTTTTTGGGGTTAGGACTTCCTTCACATAGCTTTTTTCATATCTATCTATTTGTCTATATATACCTTGGATTATAGTTCCCAAGAAGCATACGTGAACAGGTAGTGATTTAAAAAAACAAAAACAAAAAACCTTTGATTTTTAAATAATTACAGACTCACAGGAAGTTGCAAAAATAGTATAAACAATCTATGTACTCTTCATCAAATTTCTCCAATGGTGACATCTTGTATAGCTGTAGTACAATATCAAATTGACATTAATACATTTATGTTTACTAGAGTACAAGTTTTATTCTGTTTGCACAATTTTTAAAAATGCACATTCATTTGTGTGTGTGTGTAGTTCTATGCAATCTTATCCCTTGTACAGATTCATGTAACCACTATCACGATCAAGATACATACTGCTCTATTTCCACAAAAGAACTGTCTTGTGCTATCTTCTTTGTATTCACACACACTCCCACTCACCCTCTCCTCCCTCCCTGTCCCCCAACACCCACTATTCTGTTGTCCATCTCTATAATTCAGTCATTTCAAGAATGCTGTATAGATTCATACAGTATATAGTATATAGTCAGGTGTAAGAATACGGCTATTCTCTTTTTAAAAAATCAATCATATTGTTTATTTTTTATAAATGTAGAGAGCAATAGCTCCTATAGTTAATTTTATTATTTAATTTTATTTTCACTGAAAATATACACAGCAAAACCGGCTCCCATGCTAGTTTCTAGACATAATGATCAGTGACATTGGTTACATTCTTCACATAATGTCAACATTCTTGTTATTTCTGTTCTAATTGTTTCACTTCCATTTACTTAATTTCCCTGCCCCCTAACCTTCTCATCTATAGTTTAAAATAGCTGTTGACCCTTTAGTCTTATACAGAATATATATATTTTTTCAAACCCAATACTCAAGGGTGACAATCTTTGCTCTTTGGGCTAAACTGTTACTTAGTTTAAAGGTGACTTCAGGGAACAGTTTCTATTCAGGGTTTGAAGATCAACTCAGGGCCATAGTCTCAAGAACTCTTCCAGCCTCAATAGATCCAGTAAGTCTGGATTTTTTAAGAATTTGAAGTTCTGTTCTACATTTTTCTCCCTTTTTATCAGGATTCATCTGTTGTGTTCATGATCAGAATGTTCACTAGCGGTAGCCAGACACCATCTAGTTCTCCTGATCTCAGGGAAGAGGAAGCAGTGGTTTATGGAGACAATTGGTCCTGTATACCAGTTCCTTCTCTGATTCTTGGGTTTCCTTCTTTCTCTTTTATTCTAGATGAATAAAGACTAATAGTTATATCTTAGTCCTATAGTTAATTTTTGCTGACTAAAAAATTGAAAATGCTTTTTGTAATGACTATTGTATAAGGGATTATATGGCCTGTAGCCTCTTTCGAGGAGCCCTGGCTGTGCAGTGGTTAAAGCACTGCGCTGCTAACAGGAAGGTTGGCAGTTCAAACCTACCAGCTGCTCCGCAGGAGAAAGATGTGGCAGTCCACTTCCATAAAGATTTACAGCCTTAGAAACCCTATGGGGCAGTTCTATTCTGTCCTACAGGGTCACTATGAGTCAGAATTGACTTGACAGCAATGGGTTTGGTTTGGGTTTTAGCCTCTTTCATTTACCTATTAATGGACGACAAATCTCTTCTGCACAACTTGTCCAAATTATTTGTGTTTGGAAGCTTTATTGAATCAAATCTTCCCTGCCTGCTTTGATTATCCATCCTTTTGAGTTATTTTAAATGAAAATGCAAATAATTGTAAGAGAATACAACTTTAAGTAATTGTATTTATTTTTCCACGCAATGAAGCACTGTTTCCCTCCTCCCACAAAACCCAGCATCACAGCAACTTTTAACATTTCTTGGTGTCAATAAGCACATCTCCATTTATGAGAACAGGACCCTATAATCAGCACTTATTAAATTAATAGCATTTTGTTATGTAGCTCTGAAGCAGGATTATTTGCTTTCCTATCAAATTGTCTGTTCCTGGTAAGAGTTCAAGTACTTCACCAGTGATTTCCAAACTTGAGAGAAGAAAACTTGGAATCATCTTTTAAACGAAACATAATGCAAAGCCTATTATATAAAACTGATATAAGTTGGAGTGGTTCTTGTTGAAGGTAGAGGGAGGATCCCGAACTCTTCTGCTCTTGATGTTTTAACAGTCCTCCCCACTTGGGTGACGACTGTCCTGATTTGCCTGGGACTTGAGGAGGTTCCAGGGACACAAGACTTTTAGGGCTGAAACTGGGAAAGTCAAAGGCAAATTGAGGTAAGTTGGTCACTCTACTTCTCAGACCCTAAGGCACATTGGAACCCAAATTATGTAGATGACTTAAGGAGAAATTTCCAAATTTCCCAATGGTAACACAACAGATCCGCCCTCAGTCAAGAACATTTGGGTGACAATTTTCATATTATTTGATAACTTCCTGAATCTGTGTAGTCACAGTTCCACAATTTATAGTTATCGCTCTCTACTTATACTACTTTTTACAATAGTAGTGTAAGTTAAATTAAATACAATTAAATGTGCTGTCAGAGTTTATAAGCCCTACCTGTTTTCTGCTGATCATTATTGGCCATTGTTGGTGTTGCTATCTAAAATTATTTGCCTCTTCACTACAAGCGTTTTTCTGATCCTTTGGGCTCTAAAGGTTGTCTTTCTGCCCCCCTCCGCCCCCCAACCCCCGCAAAAAACCCACTGTCATCGAATCGATTCTAACGCATAGTGACCTCATAGGATTTCCAAGGCTGTATATCTTTATGGAAGTAGACTGCCACATCTTTCTCGCGTGAAACCGCTAGTCATTTCCAACTACTGACCTTTTTGACCAGTTTGAGTGCTTTAACCACTGTGCCCTGCCATTCTTCCCTAATTCAGTGGTTCTGAAGTTTTTGGATGCCTGATGGAAATTTTGTCACATTCATTCAATTTTGTATACTACTTCAGGGAGCTCCCAGATTCTCTTCTTCTAAAACCTATTTTGAAACACCAAATTAAGATTTCTGCCCTAATTTCTCTCAAATGAGAGAGACACTTTAAAGTGAATTGCTCTGCAGAACATTTTCTTGAATCGAATGCAGAAAGGCCAAGTGGTAAAATTCCATCTGTAAAAATATTGTTTGAGGAGACCAAAATAAAAATCTAAGAAAGAACCTACCTACTCCCTGTTAACATAGAAATAACGTGCTTACTGAAATTTTTGCAGAAGAGAGAATGAAGATCTCTAGGAAAAAAATCTTTGTAAACTGTGAGTGTTTTGACATTACCCAACCCTACTTCCTACCCTCCGTGGGTGCCAGAGGTTACATAATAATAGCTGCTGATAATTGGCTATAGGCTTAGAACTGAGATTAAAAACTGAAAAGTCAATTTTGATTCTAATTTTCTTTTTCTGTCAACCAGATAGCGGTTACTGCTTTGTTTTGTTATTGGCCTTTCCCTATGTAAACATTTAAATTAATGGGTATCTTAATTTGATGCGAGTTCCACAAGTGAATGTTTAGAATTTTAGCCTTAAACTTAGCTGGAATAGCATAATAAATTGCTTCAGAGAGAGAAGTGACCAGTTCCCTGTAGTTGGAGATGTACCAAAATTCACCTCTCCAGAAGTCTTTGTTCTTGCTCTCTGTCATACAACTTTAAGAAATCATCTTGGATTTTTGTTGTTGTTGTTGATGATAAATAGTGTATAAACTTTTAACAAGTATCCACATGTTTTCTGAAGATGATCATTCCTAAGAAGGTCAGTCACGTAAAACCAGTGTCTTCGATTTAATAGGGAAAAAATAGCTACTGAATTTATGGTTTTCAAAATAAATTTAACATTTTTATTGCCTCAAAGGTATACAATTTTTCTTTCTTTTTTGGGCAACTTTTGGGCTTGGAATAATGGCAACTTGATCTCTGCCTTTGCTTGCATGCAAGTGAAGCAAGTGAGGGTCTTACATGAAAGGAAAGTAATTGAGAGTTCTGTTCCCTTTTCCAACCTCAGGAAACAAAGATTTGCCTGCTTAAGAGTTTTCTCCTAATGTAAGAAACCTTGCAGACATAAACTACTCTTTACCAAAATAAGGACCCTTGTGAAAATTGTTATAGTAACAGAATGAAATGTAGTATAAAAAGAAATATTACAAGTTTTAAATGTAAGGGTAATGGACTTATATTTGATAAGTTTTTTCCTAAAAGAAACTTTCTTATTTTTCTCTTCCTCTTCATTTTATCCAGTCATCAATTTATTTCATTTCCATTTGGAGGAGGCACACATCTCAGAAAACTCTATTGTCCAAAAGGACAACAATCATCTCTCTCCCCCGCTACAAAGGAGGCTGAAGGTTGCTATTAAAAGTTTTTGATGTCTACTGTATCATAGTAAAGCAACATTTATAACTTTTTCCCCAGGTTCCAAGATATGAACCATAAACTCTGTATGTCCCATCCCTTCATAACTTAATTAAAACAATTAATCTAATTTTATTTTTATTTGGGCTTATTTTCCCCATGTAATTTAGGCCCCATTGATCAAGACAATAGATTTAGAGGTGGAGCCAATATGGCACTATAGACAGAAGCGCTATGCCACTCCTCTGCAATGAAGACCTGAAAAGCTAAGTAAAACAGACACAAACGTCAATCCTGTAACCCTAAGCACCAAATGAAGGAATAAAGAACTTGATCAAGCACTGAATGGAAAAAGAAACTGACAAAGAACGAGGAGAGCTACAGAGTGGAGGTCCCCTATCAGCTAATGTGGCACGGATTCACCATCTTGGACTACAGCCACCAAGGACTATGGACAGGGACGGGAAGGCAACTTCATGGAGCTCCCAACTGGAGACAGAGCACTAGGGATACGCGCTTTCCCAACCTCCTCCCTTCTTCCCTGTACATGGCCTCTGCTGCTTTCCAATGGGCCATGATTGCTAGGCCGGAGAGACACCAGCTCACTGCCACCTGGATTTGCTTGGACCTCAGCCACCAAGGACTACGTACAAGGGGTACAGGCAGGCAACTTCAAGGAGCTCCCAACAGGAGATAGAGCACTGGCTAAACAGGGATACATGCTTTTCCACCACTCACCCTTCTTGGCTCTATGGGGCCTCCTCTGCTTTCCAGCAGGCCATGGTCAATCAGCCAGAGAGACTCCAGCTCACTGCTGCCTGGCCTGCCCCACCCCCACTGAGCAGCCCCTTCAGTGTCATTTTTGTTTGTTTGTTTTTTATTATTTTTGTTGGCTTTTTTTCTTGCTTGTCTCTCTCTCCTTCCTTCCTTTCCTTTCTCCCCTTCTCGACGGGCTGTGATGTTTCGGTCTGTTTGTTTTGTCCTTTTTTTTATGTTTCTTCTCTCTCTTTCCTTTCCCTCACCCGCCCAGGCCTGTGCACTGCCCCTGCCCCTTCTTGAGGGGGCGTGCTGCACCACTAGGCCAGAGAGTCACTCTGCGTGACCTCCCTGGGTTGCGCCACCATCACTGACTGGCTCCCTCAGGGCCATTTTATTTATTTATTGTTTTTTGTTTGTTTTTCTTTTTTTGTTGTTGTTTCTTCTCTCTGTCTCTCCCTTCTTTCCTTTCTCTCAATGACCTAGCCCCATGTGCTGCCCCCCCCCCCTTCTTGGCAGGCTGTGCTGTACCACATGGCTGGAAAGCCTCTGGCACACAGCTCCCTGGGTTTGTGTGCCCCACAGGCCGCCTCCCTAAGTGCCATATTTTTAATTTTTATTTTTCCCCTTCTCTTTTTTCCTTCTCCCTCCCACCTAGGCCCTGTGCTGCCTCCTCCCCTTCCTGACAGGAGAGGATGGCTTCAGAAAGCAACCAAAATAAAACACCAGATGACCTTCTGGTAGAAGAAAAGCTGCTGGAACTACCTGATAGGGAATTAAAGACTCTAATATTCAGGTTTCTCCAAGACATGAAGGAAAATGCACACAAAAATAAGGAAAAAATAGACAAAATCATGGAAAATACAGACAAAATCAGGGAAAACACAAACAAAGCAATGGAGGAATTCAGGAAAATAATACAGAACAAATGTCAAAATAAATAAAAAAAATACAAAAATAGCAATTAGAAAGTCAAAAGATAACAAGATTTCAGAAATGGAAAGTGCAATAGAAGGTTTTAGGAGCAAATTTGAAACAATGGAAGACAGGATCAGCAAAATTGAAAACAAATCCTTGATACCACTTTCGGGAAAAATCAGAGAAAAGAATGAGGAAAAATGGTGAATATCTGAGAATGATGTGGGATACTATCAAAAGCAAAAATTTGCACATGATCAGAGTTCCAGAACAGGGTGAGAAAATGGAAAACACAGAGAGGATCACTGAAGATTTACTGACTTCCCTAATATCATGAAAGATGAAAAGCTGACCACCCAAGCAGCTCAATGAACCCCATAAAGGATAGACCCCCCAAAAGAAAATGACCAAGATATATTGTAATCACACTCGCTAAAACCAAAGACAAAGAAAGAATCCTGAGAGAAGTTCAGGAAAAATGAAAAGTCACATACAAAGGGGAAACAATAAGACTAAGCTCTGATGACTTAGCAGAAACTATGCAAGCAAGAAGGTAATGGAATGACATATATAAAACCTTGAAAGAAAAAACTGCCAACCAAGAATAACATACTCTGCAAAACTCTCACTCAAATACGACGGTGAAATTAGGACATTTCCAGCTAAACAAAAATTAAGGGAATATGTAAAAAACCAAACCAAACTTACAAGAATTATTAAAGGGAGTCCTCTGGGTAGAGAACCAACAACTTCAGTTAACAGCCTGAATCTAGAACCCAAGACAGCATCATCAGATACCAACCTAGGTAATGAACTCTCAAAGATAAAACAAAACTAAAAGATTTACAACAGGAAATCAGAGAGGTTAATCTGTAAATGACAATAACATCAGAACAATAAAAGAGGGAATAAAAGGTGTAGGTATAGAACTTTCAATTGGAGAGGAAGTCAAGTGATATCAATTAAAAAAAGACTAGTTTAAACTTAGGAAGATGGGGTAAATTTCAAGGTAACCACAAAGAAAGTTAACAAGCCTATTCATCAAAATAAAGAAGAAAAACATAAAGTCTCAGTAAACACAAAATCTACAGAAACAAAAGAAATGAAAAAAATCCACAAATAAAAGGAATTCAGCGCAGAAGAGTAAACAGAACAAAGAAAACATCAACACAACAAAAAAAAGCACTACAAAATGACAGCAATAAATTCACACCTAACAATTATCACACAGAACATAAATGGCTTAAATGCACCAATAAAGAGACAGAGAGTGACAGAATGTATTAAAAAAACAGAATCCATCAATATGCTGTCTACAAGAGACACCCTTAGAAACAAGGACATGACTGTATTAAAAATCAAAGGATGAAAAAAATGTATAAAGCAAACAGCAACCAAAAAAGAACAGGAGTGGCAATACTAATCTCAGATAAAATAGACTTTAAAACAAAATCCACCTTAAAAACAAGGAAGGATATTATATAATGGTTAAACGGACAATCCACCATGAGAACATAACCATAATAAATATCTATGTACCCAATGACAGGGCTCCAAAATACATAAAGCAAACCTTAACAACACAGAAAAGAAAAATTGACAGTTCCACAATAATAGTGAGAGACTTCAACTCACCATTCTTGATAAAGGACACAACATCTAGAAAGAAGCAAAGGTACAGAAGATCTAAAGGCCACAATCAACCAACTTGAGCTCATAGTCATATATAGAACATTTCACCCAACGGCAGCAAAGTACACATTCTTTTCCAATGCATATGGAACGTTCTCCAGAATAGACCACATCTTAGGTCACAAAGCAACCCTTAGCAAAATCCAAAATACTGAGATAATACAAAGTATCTTCTCTGATAACAACACCATAAAGGTAGAAATGAATAACAGGAAGAGCAAAGAAAAGATATCAGATACATGAAAACTGAATACCACCTTGGTTAAAAACCACTGGGTAATAGAAGAAATCAGAGATGTAATCAAAATATTCCTAGAATCAAATGAGAATGAAAACACGTCATACCCAAACTACAAAACACTACTTCAAGAAACCAAACAAGACCTACATAAATGGAAAAACATACCATGCTCATGGATAGGTAGACTCAACATTGTGAAATGTCAAATCTACCCAAAGCATTCTACAAATACAACACAATCCCAATCCAAATGAGATGGAAGAACTAATCATTAACTTTGTATGGAAAGGAAAGAGGTCCCAGATAACTAAAGTACAATTGAAGAAAAAGAATAAAGTAGAAGGACTTGCACTACCTGACCTCAGAACCTGCTATACAGCTATGGTAGTCAAAACAGCCTGGTACTGGTACAATGACATTGACCAATGGAACAGAATCAAGAACCCAGGAATAAATCCATTCACTTATGGTCACTTGATCTTCGACGAAGGCCCAAAGTCAATTAAATGAGGAAAAGATGGTCTTTTTAACAAATGGTGTTGGCAAAACTGGATGTCCATCTGCAAAAAGACGAAACAAGCCCCATACCTCACACCGTACACAAAAACTAATTCAAAATGGATCAAAGACCTAAATATAAAACCAAAAACTATAAAGATCATAGGAAAAAAAAAATAGGGTCAGTGCTAGAGGCCATAATGCATGGCATAAATAGAATACAAACCATAACTAACAATACACAAACATGAGAAGATAAGCTAAATAGCTGGGCTCTGCTAAAAATTAAAAACTTAAACTCATCAAAAGACTTCACCAAAAGAGTAAAAAGAGAACCTACAGACTGGGAAAAAATTTTTGACTATGACAAATCTGACAAAGTTCTAATCTCTAAGATCTATAGGAAAATCTAACACCTCTACAACAAAAATACAAATAATCCAATTAAAAAATGGGCAAATGATATGAACAGACACTTCACCAAAGAAGATATTCAGGCAGCTAACAGACACATAAGGAAATGCTCATGATCACTAGCCATTAGAGAAATGCAAAGCAAAACTACAATGAGATACCATCTCACCCTAATGTTACTGGCATGAATCAATGTTGGAGAGGCTGTGGGAAGCTTGGAACTCTTATACACTGTTGTGGGAATATAAAATGGTACAACCATTTTGGAAAATGATATGCTGCTTCCTTAAAAAGCTAGAAATAGAAATACCATACGATCCAGCAATCCCATTCCTAGGAATATATGCCCAGAGAAATAAAGCTGTCACAGGAAAAGACATATGCACACACATGTTCATTGCAGCATTATTCACTATAGCAAAAAGATGGAAACAACCAAGTGCTCATCAACAGATGAATGGATAAACAAACTATGGTACATACACACAGTGGAATACTATGCAACAATAAAGAACAATGAGAATCTGCACAACATGGATGAATCTGGAGGGCATTATGCTGAGTGAAATAAGTCAATCACAAAAGGACAAATACTGTATGAGACCACTTATAAAAACTCATGAAAAGGTTTACACACAGAAAGAAACAATCTTTAATGGTTATTAGGGAGGGGAAGGGTGGGAATAGAAAAACACTAAATAGACAATAGATAAGTAGTAACTTTGGCGAAGAGTAAGACAGTACACAATACTGGGGAAGTCAGCACAACTTGACCAAGGCAAAGTCATAGAAGATTCATAGACACAACCAAACTCCCCGAGGGACCAAATTACTGGGCTGAGGGCTGTTGGGACCATGGTCTCCGGGAACATCTAGCTCAATTGGCATAACACAGATTATAAAGAAAATGTTCTACATCCTACTTTGGTGAGTAGCATCTGGGGTCTTAAAAGCTTGTGAGCAGCCATCTAAGATACTCCACTGGTCCCACCCTGTCTGGAGCAAGGAAGAATGAAGAAAACCAAAGACACAAGGGAAAGATTAGTCCAAAGGACTAATGGAGCACAACTACCAGAACCTCTACCAGACTGAGTCCAGCACAGCTAGATGGTGCCCGGCCACCACCACCGACTGCTCTGACTGGGATCACAATAGAGTGTCCTGGACAGAACTGGAGAAAAATGTAGAAATTCTAACTCACAAAAAAAGACCAGACTTACTGGTCTGACAGAGACTGGAAAAACCCCTAGAGTATGGCCCCCGGAAACCCTTTTAACTCAGCACTAATGGCACTCCTGAGGTTCACCCTTCAGCCAAAGATTAGACAGGCCCATAAAACAAAACAAGACTAAATGGGCACATCAACCCAGGGGCAAGGATGAGAACTCAGGAGGGGACAGGAAAGCTGATAGCGGTGAACCCAAGGTTGAGAAACGGAGAGTGTTGACATGTTGTATGGTTGGCAATGTCACAAAACAATATGTGTATTGATTGTTTAATAAGAAACTAATTTGCTCTGTAAAGCTTCATCTAAGGTGCAAAACAAAAAAATCAGGGCAAGGCCCTTTGGGGAAAATCAAAAAAAGAAAAAGACAATAGATGTAACATAATAATAGGTAGCATACAGTTATCTTATCCATACTCAATTAAAATTTTGCTGTATATTCTTTTCTAGTCTTCTTCTACTTATACTTATTAAATTTTCTCATTTTTATATTTCTCCCTGATTTATGATGTACTAAAAATTTGTAACTTTTAAAATTAAAATATCAGAAACAAGACATTTCTAATTCCTGTGCAGTGTGAATTGCTATAGAGAGCTTTTTAAGGGTTCATATATACTCTCTGCGTTCATTCCATACTTCCTACTGAACTCGAGTGGGTAAGACTTGTGAAGAGATAATGAATTGCCCTATATGATAGGATTTCCTTATCAAATTTTTCAAAACATTCCTTTGCACTTATCAAATCCAACTTTGGTATATAGAATTGGTGCTTTGCTTAAATTTTGCTAGGTATTTCATAGTTTAGTCTCATTCTGTCAACTGCTGTTGGAATTTACCTAGGGTGCCCAAGGCCCTCAGGGACCAGCAGGTGCTGCAGGACTCAAAGGCAACAGCTATCCTGGTGTGGCTGTAAGTATGGACTTGAGTTTCTTCCTTCCTTCCTTCCTGCCTTCCTTCCTCCCTCCCTTCCTTCCTCAATCAAACACTGCAAGGACACTCCCTCCCTCCTTTATTGTGTCATCTCAGGGACCTTGAGAATTACCAGGACCCCCTGGACCGATGGGTTTACGTAGCATGGGAGACACTGGAGCAAAGGTAAGATTTTAAAGTGGGCTACATACTAGCTGCTAAATATATACCTACTAGGTAAGTGACTTTAAAAAAAAAAACAAACAAAACCCAAACCTGTTGCCATTGAGTAGATTCCAACTCATTTTGTAAAGGTAAAATTTTTCATTAGACACAGTAGAAGAGTAGACAGGTCTGAAACAATTGACAGGATGATTTATCATCCTCTATGGACTCCCTGGGGAGCAGGCACAAATTTGAATATTTAGATTCCCTTTGTGGCTTTTCTCCTACTTCCCTGGCAGCAACTCTCATGCTCCTTTGCTGCTTCCTCTCCCTCTAACCAGATCAAGGTTCAGTTCTGAGCACTCCCCCTCCTCTCTCCATACTCTTTCCCTAGGTGCTTTCATCCTGCCCTGTGGCTTTAACTACCAACGACATGCCAGTGGCTACCCAATTTCTATCTTCTGGCCAGACTTCACTCTCCCTGGAGCCTTGGACTTATATATCTAGGTTTTTTTTTTTACATTATATCTCCTCTTGGGTTTCTCACAGACATTCAAACCTCACATATCCAAAGTAGAATCCTTGATTTCACCCCATAAGCGTGTAATTGGCACTACCATCCACACCTTGCTCAAGCAAGAAAACCTAAGACCCATCCTAGTTTCCTCCTTTTTCTCTCCTCTCTCCACATCTAATTCTACAGTAAATCTTGTTAGTCTACCTTCAAATATACCTTGACTCTGGCCCCTTTTCTCCTTCTGCTTCCACCAGGGCAGACTACCACCATCTCTTGCCTGGGCTATTAAAATAACCTCTTCACTGGTCTTGCCTCTTCCACCTCTACTCTTCTATAGGCTAACAGACAGGGTGGTCTTTTAAAACCATAAATCAGATAATGTCCCTTTCCTTCTAAAAACACTCTGATGGCTTCCCTTTGCACTTAGAACAAATTCCAACCAGTTTCCATGGTTGAGGCCCTTCATGACTGGACAAGAACTCAACTCCTGCCCCTCTCTTTCCTGCTACCCACCTCTAGCCACACTGGCTCCCCTATTCCATCTCATTCCTGCTTCAGGGTCTTGGCCTTGCCAACATAGCTCATTCCTTTTGTATATGTGTGTTTCAATAAAACTTTATTTACAAAAACAAGCTGTAAGACAGAGTTTACAATCCTGCTAAGCCCAAGGACTCATTACCTCTCACATTCTTAACTGGTCTCCCCACATCCATGTGTCCAGTCCGTAGTCTATTTTCCACAATGCAGCCCAACAGGTCTTTCAAAAACATATTGATAATGAGCATGGTTCATTTTATGGCCTCAGCTCAAATCTCACCTCCCTTACCACCCAGATAAAAAAAAGTCCTTCCTTCTCACCTCCTCGCTCCCCCATCACATCATGCTGTGTCGTTCCCACATAGCACGTACCACTTTCTGAAATCATCTAACATATTTCTTGCTCTGAGTATTCCACTAGGTTACAAGTTTTCCTGAAGGCAGGTTCTTTTGCTGTCATGTTCGCTGCTGAATGTCTGGTACCTAGAACTAGGCCTGGCACTCAGTAGGAGCTCCATAACATCAGTTGAATGAATAGATAATGAATGAATGACCAATATCACCTTAAAGAGAGAACTTTCCCTTAGACTTAAATCTGTTCTCTCTTTTTTTTTTTTCCAAAAGCTTCTAGGTCATTAGAGAGAGAAGACGTTTTATGTGCTCTTTGCCAACTTCTTGTCTAGATTTGTATGTCTCTGCCAGAGCTCTTAGGAGTAAGGACACCTTGATAACTACTTCCCTGCAATGGGCCAGGGGCCATTTTGCCCTCTCCCAAGTAGAATGAAAGATTAAAGACCTATGATGCTAAATATCGTCTCTAATAGGAGTGGCTGCAACAATGAGCTCAAGCATAACAATGATGGTGCAGGACCGGACAGTATTTCGTTCTGTTGTACATAGGGTCACTAGGAGTCGGAACTGACCCGATGGCACGTAACAACAACAGTAGGAGGTCTTGATACTGGCTCTGTCTCTGTCTCTCAGGGTAATTGTGAAAGTCAAGTGAGAGGATGTATCTGAAAGTGTCATGTAAACTAAAAAGAAGACACAAACCTGAGTGCTTTTATCAAGGTTGTGGGTTGGTCTGACTCAGGACTAAATTAGATTCTCTAATATAGCTCGATAGTGTTATAGAAACTATACTGAATTTGGTTATAAAACATTCTTTTTTGTTTCAGCTATAGTATCTGTCAAAATATTAAAATAAAAAATTAGAAATGGAAAATGAATAAGTAAACATCATTATTTTCTGCTCTGATTCAAACATTGGTGAAAACTTCTGTTATTGAATTAAATATTCTCTTAGTTACAGATATAAAATAAGTCATGAAATGAAATGTGTTAAATATGTATTGGAATGTGTTTGTATTCCATTGGAAACATGATGGTTTACATTTTCAGAGAGTAGATTATTATATATATTTTAAAATAAGTATATATCATATTAAGGAGCACTTGGCTGCTAACTGACAGGTCGGCAGTTTGAACCCACCAGTGGCTCCACCGGAGAAAAGATTTGATGATCTGCTCCTGTGCAGATTTCAGCCTAGGAAACCCTATGGGGGTTAGTTCTACTCTGTCATACACGGTCACTGTGAGTTGGAATCAATACAATAACAAATACATCATATTATGCTATTACATTACTACTTTACATTAGCAATAATAATAAAGACAGGCACTTAGGCACAGATGAAAAACATTTTAAATTTGATCCTTATGAATATTCCACAATTGCAGGTTATTTAAGATACAGACTACAAAATTTACTAAATGATTTTTGCATACTGTTTCCTTCCAAAATTCTCTTGTATGTACTTTTATACACTTTTAGGGGGAAAAGTCAAGATAAAAGGTGTTCCTTGTGAAATTTCATCCTGCCTATTTTTTTTTTTTTTTTTTGAAAGAGCCAACATATTGCCAGAAGATGTGAATTAAGTGACACTCACATTGTCTTTGTTAGCTCACATAAGCAGCTGGTGGAAGCAGCAGCCTATAGCTAGCCTCTGACTGCAGAGGGAGGGCAGGGAAAGATAGCATTAAGCTAGGACATGTCTCTATCTGGAAACCCTGGTGGCGTAGTTGTTAAGAGCTATGGCTGCTAACCAAAAGGTTGATAATTCAAATCCACCATCTGTTCCTTGGAAACCCTATGGGGGCAGTTCTACTCTGTCCTATAGGGCCACTATGAGCTGGAATCAACTTGATGGCAAAGGGTTTGGTTTTTTTGGTGTCTCTGTCTGCCCATCTCCCTCTCGGCTGCCTTTTCCATCTGTTTGCCTCTTGCCTCTTGCCTCTTCATGCGGATGCTGAGAAGATGTGTTACCTAGGATATCTCCAGCCCTGAAAGATGTTAGGAGTGTGAGCTGGTCATCTTAGAATCAAAGGAACTTGACTCATAAACTTGAAAATAAGAGAAATTCTAAAGGCAAAGAGCAGCTTTTAAATGACTTTCTAAATTGTCTTCCCTCTTTTGTAAAGGCCTTAACGACTCTCTGTGGCCTTTTTTCTTAGGACTGCTTTTGAATGGACACAAACATACACATACACACACACACACACAGGTAGAAACTGATAAAGAAAGGGAGATATTTTGTAAACTCAATAATCATACCAACAATCATGAAGATGGCTCAGGACTGGGCAACATTTCATTCTGTTATACATAAGGTCACCATGAGTCAGAGCCAACTCAATGGCAACTAACAACAGCAGTAACGACAACAATTCAGTTAAATTAGTCCCTCTGGTTTGGTAAAGAGGAGGTCAGACTTTCAAAATACCCAAAAGTTATCAACAGTAGCAAAGGTAGAAGACCCAAATATATGCAAAATTCCTCTCCTTCCATTTTGAGTTAAAATGACAGGAAAATTCTAAGTATGTGAGAATGTATGTGTGTATGTGTGTATGTCGTTGTACCAGACATATATAACCTGATGTTTTTCATTTAAACTCTGTGTAGTCACTTTAAAGTCTTGGCCTTAAGGCATCAACTTGCAAAACAAATGTGTTTTGAAATAAGGAAAGCATTAAGCCTGACTTAATTTATGGTGGGTTTTTGTGATATTTAGTTAAGGTCACATGTGTTTAGCATATGACAAAGACGTTAGAATCAAAGCTTCTACGTTTCAAAACATATAAAAAGCAGTCCCTGACATCTAGCACCTTTGTGGTGCTCAATGGCTTTTTTCCAAGTGGAAACATTCCATACAACGTCAGTGTTTATAGTCCTTCTATATGCGATTACTTTAATTCAAAATTTGACAAAGGCATCTGAGAGATTTCTAAAATTCTTATAAAAACTACAACTTCCAAGGGGATAGTAGATACAGTTTTAAAATCCACTTTTCCAGCAAGCTGGGAAGAGGAACTGACAATTTAGTCTCTTGCAAAGTGGGACTGGACCTGACTCCTGGACAGTAGATGAGGAAAGCAAGCTCAAGAATGCTGCCTAACACTGTATGCCCTTCTTCACTGGAAGCCTCTAGAGACCAAGTGGACCCCTTGTGATTCCAGGACAATCATTATGTAATCTCATCTCCCTTTGAGAAGCTGTAGATAGCTCTTTGCTCTTGCATTTTCATCCTCAGCAAAGCACTAAGCACATGTAGCTCAAGGGCTGATTCCCTGATGTCCCTGAGGGTGAGAGTTCCTTCCTGGCTGCAGAGAAGAGGAATACAAAGGGAGGCTGTCTTGAGTTCTGTAAGGGCATGGGCATCCTGCTTTGCACCTCTCTTAGCTCTTTCAGCTCCCCTTAGTGGGTTGGCTCATTGCGGGAAAAGCTCTGGACTTTTCCTAGAGCCTTTGAACAGTTGAACTTAGGCCAAAGCCTGCACAGAGGAAATCTATCGTGGCTTTTGGGGCCCTCAAAAAAACAAAAACAAACAAACAAAACAAAATCCAAACCCATTGCCATTGTGTCGATTCCGACTCATAGCAACCCTATAGGACAGAGTAGAACTGCCCCATAGGGTTTCCAGGAGTGGCTGGTGGATTCGAACTGCTGATCTTTTGGTTAGCAGCCCAACACTTGGGGCCCTTAAGGGGTCTCTTAACCACTAAATGGTTGGAATAGTCTGTGGGCAGAGAGGACTTGTTGGATCGTTAGTGTTGTTTTATTGATTATTATATACTAGCTCTATATTTCCAGAATATCACAGAATGTTGAGCTGCCTTATTTTATAGATAAGGAAATCAAGGACCAGATAGGTTGCACAACTTGCGCTTTTATAATGGAAACATCTTCGATGTGACATTTGTGTTTGTGTGTGAGAGGGAGTCTATGAATATGGATGAATGAATGAATGACTAAATGGACGAATAAATCAGAGCAGAAGGAATGACTTGCTTCAATGCTGTCCATCTTCTGACTACCTTGGCACGGTTTAGTGTACAGCTGGATTGTTTATCTTTCCATTCTAGTTTTCCCATTGTCAAAACTTAAATTTTTATATAAACATTAAAGAGAAGCATAAACTGCAAACCTAAAAAAGTTAAACATTTTTCAAAAGCTTTAGATGTTCAAATATTGTAAATGCATGCTTTATTTGACAAAAGTGGCCCATAGTCATAAATTAAAATATAAGTCTATGTGGAATTCCACTGAGTATCATTATTCTGAAAATGTTCCCAGCATCTGAATTGCCTCTCTGTTCTCTGCAATGGCTCACATATGTGCGCACCAACAGGCGGTGGGGGAACAGAGGCCTGATTCACACAGAGATGCATTAGGAATTTGTGGATTTCATCAGCAGATATGGACTGGACAAGGAACTCCATTTTGAACAGTGCCCCACATGGAGGGCTGGCCTAGGATACGGGACTTAATGATAATGAAGTTAAGGGTTCACGATTCCTAGCGGGTTGAAGAAACCCACCTCCCCATAATGTGACTACAAGATTGTTACAGGCAGGACATTAGCTCCAACAGGGCAAATTAAAGACAGTCATATAAAGTTTGAATGCCGGGCAGTTTGACTCTCAAGTCTCAGAAAAAGTCATGTTTAAGGCCAGGGAAACCAGACTAGGTGATTTCAATGTTATCTCCAGTTCAGTTCTACTCATGATAATGTCTTTTTCATATGCTAAATACATGTTACCTTAACTAAATATCACAAAAGTTAAAATTTTTTAAAACTGTCTGAGCTATGAGAATTAATATAGGTTGACATGGAATCTGAAACCAGAGCGGTGCTCCCAGTCTATCCTATCACTTCTAGGATTGCTTTCAACTCTCTTGGTTGTTTTCCTACCTCTGTATTTCTCTCCCCAGGAGCTCATACATACCTTCCCTTTAGCCTTGGAGACATTCACTAAATCCCCTTAACAAGTCACTGTCCATATCACTACCAACACATTTTCATTTCTAATCATGCAGACTGGAAGAAATTTCCTCCGGTGGAAAATTACATTGAATATCAGCACAAAAGAGCCTGTTCTTCTCTGTGTCATTAGGGGCAGTTTCAAGCTTTCTATTTTCAAGGTTTTTAACTCAGCTAAATAAGAAACACTCTTCCTCTCCAATGAAATTCTTAGCATGGGGCAATCATTTGCTCATCTTGGATGAGCTGATTTTGAGAAAAGTAAGAAACAACAACAGATTCCCCCAAATTCTAAAGCAAGTTTTTAAATTATCATGGACTATGAGATACTACTATTTTGGGGGGTTAATATTAAAGTTCTAAGAGAGGAATTGATTTGAAGAGTTAAAATGATTTTAAATATTTTGAAATTCAAAGCTGGAAAAAATATCCCAAACGAATGCTACAGAAATTTGAGTGGTTTGCTTTTTAGCGTCTTCTGATAATCATTTCCTCATCCCTATAATAATAGTTGTGGTAATTGTTACTGTCTCCCTCTTCATATTAAAGAGTACCAGTGAGGAGTGATGGTGTGATATGACAATGACCAGTCAGTGATCAATGCACACTGTCAACGTCTAGGAAGGTTGTCTGTCCATAGCTTAGAATAAGGCCCCTAACATTTCCATTGACATTCTGGCAACCACAAGTGAGGCATTCAAGGGTTACATGTACTCATTACATAGTTCATTCTGCAGTGGTGCTTATGTTTGTGGTAGTTGGAGCCTTAGTAGTTACACTTAAGTTTATTTAAAAGCCAGAAAGAAATATTAAGCAGCTGCTGATCATCACTTTGACTTCTTTACTTTAACACCTAGCCATTCCTTGGTTTCAACATTTAGAATCCTCAGAGTACCATTCCTTGCAAGATTCTTAAAAGGCTGATTCTTTCCACAGTGAATTCAATTTGCGTTTTATTGTCACAGAGTAGAAAAGCATGAAATCGCTTTTAGAACCACTGTAACCTGCTTCGACAGTCCTCTCAAAGAGTGGTGGATTCATTGGCCCAAAGGGAGAGATAGTGGTTAAAGCTTTATTAATATGTGTGTAAAGCGCCTTGGTGACACAGTGGGTGAGTGCTTGCCTGCTAACTGAAAACTTGGAGGTTTGAACCCATCCAGCAGCTCTGCGGGAGAATGACCTGGAGATCTACTCTCAAAGATTACAGCCAAAAAACCCTATGGGACAGTTTTACTCCGTTACCTGGGCTCGCTATGAGCCAAAATTGACTGGATGGCACCTAACAACAACAGTATGTGTGTGTGGTGGGGGAGGAAGAGATAGTCTAATGGGTTGTTTTTTCTCTAAGAGAATTATCTTCTCAAATGTTGTGTTTAAATCTTACAAATGTTTAAAGTTTAATAGGTTATTTCCTTCTCACTGCTTCAGCTTGAAACTTCTGCCACTTACTAGCAGTGTGACCTCAGAAAAGCATTTAATCTCCCTGAGACATAGTGTCCTCATTTGTGGTTCAGGATAAAATTACCTATTTCACTGGTCTATTCTGAGGAATAAATGAAGTAATATATATGAAACATTTTTATGAATCCTAGAATACTAAAGTATTAGTAGTAGTAGTCAGAGTATGCATTACTCTGCCAAATCAAGTACATTTTCGAGTGGATAAGAAGCGAGAGTAAGAATTTGTGCAGACCAATTGAAACATTGGGGTAAACCACAAAACTGAGGAATGGTAATGGAGGGAGAAAGGTGGAAAGAGAAGCCTTATTTAGCTGGGTACTTGCACAGCTCATGTGGGCATCTTAGGAACCTTTAATGCAGGACGTTGTTTTCTTTCTTTTTGAGAGAGTGCTATTGACTCAGCAGAGGTAATGACTTTCACAGCCACACACCCATGACTTTTGCATTAAATGGCAGCTGGAGGAAAGTCTATGGAGAAGTTAACATCTTACCTATGGTCCTGACCAACACTGAGATGTGAAATGGGCTCTGGAGTCAGGCTTGGCTTTGAATTACTTCAGGCTGGGTGGTCTTTGACAAGTCACCTGTCCTGTAAATGGAGTAAGTTGATGTTGCTAAGATCAAAGAAAATAATGAATAAAAAGTACTTGCCACATAATAAACTTAATAAATGTTAATTATTATTTGTTATATTATTAATTATAATAGTTTTAATATTAACCTATGCAATGATTTACTAATGATAAAATGAATGAATGTGATAGTGTGATTGCTCTCTTTTTCTTCTTTTTTTTTTTAAGTGAAGCGTTCAGTGAATGATAACTAGGTCTGTCATAGAATTATGTGTGTTTTTAAAGGAGTTAAGATTAACCACTTTACAAGATTAGGTAACACCTTCACTGAATCTTTTGTTAAGGCCACATATACAAGTACTGCAGATAGTCCTAAACTTGGTCATCTCCTACGACAATGAAAGGGGTATTTCCCATCTAGGATCCCTTTTGTGGACCAAGAGGAAACAATAGGCAATCTACACTGTTAATTCTTCTTCTTCTTCTTTTTTTTTTGAGGGAGTGGAGGCTAGGGGGTAGGGGAAGGGCTTAGGCTATGGCCTTATGAAATTGATGGATGTAGTTACAAATGACAACTCCAGAATTTGCTTTCTGGCCTGTTCATTATCTCCTGATACAAGGGCTCCCTCTACAGGTTTTAACAACCTTCAGATCCTGTGTGGAAAGTTAGGTCCAGCTATGCAAGTACCAGTTGTGATTCCTTTTATTTGTGAATGTCACTCTATCCACCCAATACAACTGCATATCTAAAAATATCGTGGTTAATCATACTTCTTAGGTATTGATGGCACAGATTTATTGCAGAACAGTGTAGTAAAATGGCAAAGTAAGTTGTGACCATAGCCCTGTTGCTCATGTTCACAAGATGTCATGGCCTAGCACATGCCTAGCATGGGCACATGGCCCATAGAACAACAAAAAACAGTGGATTTTCAAAGACCCCACTCTAGTTGAGAGACATTATCTCTGTGGATTCACACAGCTTATTAAGTGTCTAGTATCCCTATCTACTGAAAGTATGGTACATTTCCATTGAGGAATAACCCTAACACTATGTTATAGACCTACTCTAATATCTACAGAATATGTTAAGATATACTTTAAAATCTATCAGATTCATGAAAGCATCAGTATGTAATCAGATTATACTGATATAGAATGAAAAAAACAAAAGATTGTTTTCACAGGTTAAACATAGCCATACATCAGCAATGATTAGATAAGGATGGATGATTTGTTCAAGGTAAACACTGCAGCACCATAGATGACGCAGGATCCCATCCTTAAAGTTTGGTGGCCAAGGCTCAAGGATATAAAGAGCAATAAGGTGTCCACAGGGTCAGCTGTGCTATTGCATTTAGCCTTTGGACACTCCTAAAGGGAGAGGGTTAGGGGGAAGTGAGTGAGAGAGAATATGAAGGAGAAAATTAATAACAATACAGAGCATTGTCAGGCTGGCCTAAAGTAAACTTTCAACTGATATCAAGAGTTTTACCCACTTGCTTTCCCATCTGGGGTATGTGTGTGTGTGTGTGTATTGGTATGACTAAAATTAATTGAGAAGGAGGTTTTAATTAAAATCATCACAAAAAATATTGCAAATTAAATAGAAGGATGCCAAATTATTTCTTAAAAGAAACAAAATTTTATTAAAAAAAGAACTCTCCTCCTGCCTTCTCTCTGTATCCATAACTTTTAAAAATTATATAACATTTGGTACATGCCAAGTATATACAAAATCATGTAAGTTTTACTAATAATGTTGAATCTACCTGTGTGCCCTTCCCTTAAGCCCATCTTTCTGTCTTTTAAATCTTGTATTCTTCTTATTAAGGGTCAACATCATAGCAACATTTCCCTGCTGGTAAGATTATTGTGTGGTATGATTTGTGTTTTTTTTTATGTTATTAAAAACATTTTATTATGGAAACTATTAAGCATATGCAAAATTAAAAATAATAATATAAGGAACTTCCTACCAATCATGTTTCTTCAGCAATTGCAACAGATGATCAATCTTGTTTTATTTATATCCTACCACTTCTTACCCTCCGCTACCCCCTCAGATTATTTTGAAGCAAATTCCAGATAACACCATATACAGCTTTGGTATTAGTTTCTCAAATATAAGAACTCCTTCTTTTTTTATATCATAACCATAGTATATTATCATACCTGAAATATCAATAATTTCTTAATATCATCAAATCTCCAGTGTTCAAATTTCCCAGATTTTCCCGTAAATTTATTACAGTTGGTTTGTTTGAATCAGGATCCAAACAATGTCTACACATTGCATTTGATCATGATTCCTCTTAAATCTCTTTTAATCAAGGGTTATGCCTCCCTTGTTTTTTCCTTGCACTTTATTTGTTGATGGGTTATTTGTCTCTGAGAAGTTTGTTGATTGCATCCTCGTGGTGGTGGTTGACATCTTTCTCCATCCTTCGTATCTTCTGGAAACGGCGAGTTCTGTCTAGAGACTTGTTCGGGTTCAGGTCCAGTTGTTTCGGACAGAATAATCCAGAGATTGGGTTGAGTACTCCCCATTGCAGCCCATCAGAGGCACTTGGTGTCTGCCAGATCCTTCTTATCTCTTCACTTCATCATACGAGGACAGAGGTGAACAGAAACACATGAATGGGTTCCATTATATCTGGGGTAAGGGTGGGGGTGTTGAGGCAAGGAAGACAATCATTTTTGATATTTAATGATTCTGGTGAAATTTATTTAACTATGTTTACCTGTGTTCTTTTTTTTTTTTTTTTTTTTTTTGGAGGGTGTCAAATGTTTGGAAGGGAAAAGACATGTCTCTTTTAAGAAGCAGCAACTGCCTCAATCAGTCAGGTGTACGTGGAGGCCTCACATACCCCTATTCAAGTACTTCAGAGGTACGCAAGAAAGAAGAGCTAGCTAGTTCATGTTCTCTACTTGGAGTTCTTGATGGTACCACCACCAGTTGCCATTGAGTCAACTCCGACTTGTGGCGCCCCCATATATGTTAAAGTAGATCTGTGCTCCATAGGGTTTTCAGTGGCTGAGCTTTTGGAAGTACATTGCCAAGTCTTTCTTCCGATGCTCCTCTGGGTGGACTTGAACCTCTAACCTCTCAGTTAGCAGCTGAGTACATTAACCACTGGCACCACCCAGGGATTCCTTTTGATGGTAGGAGTCATTATTTAAGCTGGGAGAAACTAGGGGTCACTGAAAGTTGGGAGTCAGTAGGAGAGGTGTTAGAGAGATAATTAGTACCTGTATTCTCAAAAACAGCTAACTACTAAATGGAACAGGATGGAGGCAGGAGATCAAAATCATAAAAGTGGCCTGTAAGCAAAAGAGAAATACCTAATTATGAAAGCATAGATTAAAAGAATTAAGGCAGTAATAAAGTATGGTTCTTAAGCATTTTCTTCTTCTTTTAAGTCTAGTTTTATCTGGAGGTGTTTTAGAGTTTGGAAGTAGAGAGTAAAGTTAATTAAACGATAGGTTTTTTCTCTAGATAAATTTCTTATAATCCATGATCTTTGCATTGTTGAATGTCACAAACTCTTATGCAAGGAACAGGACAAGGGGCGAAACAGGACCTACAAGAAAGAGCTGGGGAGATGTGGGTTCAAAGCCTGGCCCTGCCCCTTTTTTTTCTTTATAACTGTATGGGAGCATATTTGATATATAATATACTTAATTCATTTCTAGTGTATAATTCAATGATTTTTTAGTAATTTTACCAAGCTGTGCAACCATCACCATAAATCAGTCTTAGAATATTTTCATCCCCACAATAAGTTCCCTCATGCCCATTGACAGTTAATCCCCTTTCCTGTTCCCAGCTCTGGAAACCACTAATCTGCTTTCTGTCTCTATAGATTTGCCTTTTCTGGACATTTCATGTACAGATTTTGGAATAAATGGAATCATACGATATGTGGTATCTTGCATCTGCTTCTTTCATTGAGCAAAATGGTTTTGAACTTTATGCATGTTGCAGCATATATCCATAGTTTGTTCCTTTTTGTTGCTGAATAGCATTCTATTTTGTCTATCCATTCACTGGTTGATGGACATTTAGGTTGTCTCCAGTTTTTGGATATGATGAATAATTTTGCTAAAAATATTTTTGTGCAAGTCTTTGTGTGGATATGTGTTTTGATTTATCATGGGTATATTCCTAGAAGTGGAATTGCCGGATCACATGGTAAATTTATGCTGAACATTTTAAGAAACTGTCAAACTGTTTTCCAAAGTGGTGGCACTAGCAGGGCACAAGGGTTCCTGTTTCTCCACATCCTCCTGGCCTTGCCTCTTAATAGATGTGCAGCCTTGGGCAAAATGCAGTTTCCTCCTTAGTAAAACAGGTGGAATGGGGAGCTAACATTAACCAAAAACCTATTCTGTGCTAGACACTGTGCCTTAACTCACTTCATTCTCATCTCCTTGAAATGTAGGCATGGTTTTCTACATATCTGATTAATTTAGTGAGATTCAGAGGAGTTAGGTAAATTACTCATCGTTGTAATGTGGGATTATTGTGAATACTAAATTATATCAAATAACATATATGAACATGCTTAGGTGGTGCTTTGTCCCAACATCCACATCTCAAGTAGGTCTAATCACAGGGCTTGATCGCCCCTCATGAGGTGCCATCACTGTCGTGGTGATCGTTGTCTGCTATGAAATTGTCACACTTTGGAGAAACTGAAAAACCTTTATACAACTCACCTTGCAGTCACAACCACTCTAGTGGCAGAAATATAGAGCCAGTCCCTAACCCAAGCGGCATATTCTCTGTTGCATTAAATAATAAAAGCGACCTAGTTCAGGGTGTGGTTATACCTCTTAATGGTTGTTTTTTATTCTTGTCTATTTTGTTTCCTCTTCTATGTCTTCCCCTTTTCTAGGGGAAAGTGACAAGGGTGGTAATTACTTTTCCAAATTTCAGAGATAGGAGTTTTGGAAAAAAAAAAAAAACTAAGGTTCCCACGAAGTTAATTGAGTTGGTTGATTTGAAATGGATCCATATTAAATGGTTTGAGGGTTGCATTAATGGCAATAAGAAATAAAAGCAAACAGAGATAATAACACGCAGTGTAAAGTATAGGAAAGTGATATTGGAGGAAAGGGCTCACTTCAAGCGTTTTTGGATTTTAAAATATGTTTTTGGAAAGATATTTAATATGAAATATACCACATAAAGTTTAAAAAATCTGTAACTTGTCATTTATTGTGTCTTTTCAGGGAGAGCTTGGTGTCAGAGGCCCTCCAGGCCCCTCTGGGCCTCAGAGACTAGGAACCCAAGGGCCGAAGATGAGTCCTCAGGTCTGTCCTGTGTGAGGGTCAGGTACCATTAGTGACAACCAAGTGAATATTAACTTCATAATGAGCCTTTATTTTGGTATTGACTTATTTTTTCTTGAATGCTTGTGAAAAGTCTAATTTTGTCATATTGTGAACCTTTAGTAAACTAGAAAATTTAAGTTTATGAAGCCATTTTTTTTCCCCAAAAGAAATCAGAAAATCAACCTTTCTTTAAAAAAAAAAAAAAAAAAGTTACAAACTGTTTAAAATATTACCAGGCTTCTTAGAGGCTGTGCCAACCTTAAGAAGGACATCTTTACTTTGGCCATACGTGCCTGAGGTGGCCCCTCAGCTGGTCACCAGCTAATGTATCTATTGTGCCACGTGTGTGTCATCCACTCTCTCAGGGCATGTGGTTTTATTGTCCCTGTAGAAGGTAAGAGGAACTTCCTTTGTCCCCTCTGCCCTCATGTTTATTTCTCCTCCTTTTTCCACCTTCAATTTGGTGATTATTCATCCTTTTAGTCTCTTTATCTAGTGTTTCTCAATGAAGGCAAACATTTGTCAATGTCTGGAGACATATTTGACTATTAAGACTGGGGTGGTGGTGTTACTGGCATCTAGTGGGTGGAGGCCAGGGATGCTGCTAAATATCCTACAATGCACAGGACAGCCTCCCATAACAAAGAACTATCTGACTCAAAATATCAATAGTGCCGAGGTTGATGAACTGTTTTAATTATTCATTCACTCATTCAACAAATACTTTTTAATTTTGTTTGAAGATAAAGATGTATCAGGCATGTTCATAGGAAGAACAGGTGTCAATGGCCACCCTCACAAATTCTAACCTCAAATTGGTTTATTTATACCCAAATTCATGGAAGTGAATTAATACCCCATTACCAGAGAGGAAAAGGGAAAGGCTTAATGAATCAAAGATTTTACTGAGGGTCCCAGAATTACCAAGATTCTCAGTTTATCTTTTTGTTTTGGTTTATCAACTCCATTTTGGCAGTAGGCTATGTTTTACCTTGTAGATCACTTTACGTGGATGAAGATCCCCTTAGAATGTTAGCAGTAGTTATCACTGGGTGATGGGAAGATGGGTATATTTTATTCTTTTTTTATTATCATCTTTATTCCTGTTTTTTGTTTTTTTCAGTGAGCAGGTATTCCTCTTAAAATCAGAAAAAGTAAGCTTTTTCTGTACGAGAAAGAAAAAAGACTGACTTATACAGTAACATATTAATTGGCATTTCACAAACCTTATTTCATCAAATGTTTAATTTAGGAACTTCTAGATTAAACAAAGTTAAACTAATTTCTCTATAGTGGGACTTTTTAGAGCCTTTAATATGCAATTGTGTGTTGGGGATCTCAAAGAAGAAGCACATAATGTAGTGTAGAATCTTATTCGACCACAGAAGTCTTTCTTCAAGAAACATGTGGTCAGGTAAGGCTATGAAGAACACATACAGGGAAATGCTGTACCTGCATGTTGCCTTCTCTACCTATTTTCTTAAAAATTCTAACATCAATTCACACCAATATCTACTAAATCTTTAACCCTAACCCCAATGAATTGGCATAAACTTTACTACTGAAACAGAGCAACAAAGTAAAGGCTACTTTAGAACTATGTGTCAGTGGTGTTTAGATTTGGTGCTGTGCAGCCCTAGTGTTCTAGGGGTTGATGGTAGGGCATCTTAAAAAAAAAAAAGAAAAACAGTTGCTATGGAGTTGACTCCAACTCATGGCAACCCCATGTGTGCCAGAGCAGAACTGTGCTCCATAGGGTTTTCAGTGTCTGATTTGTCAGAAGTAGATCACCAGGCCATTCTTCCGAGGCACTTCTGGGTGGACTTGAACCTCCAAAACCTTTCAGTTAGCAGCTGAGCCATTTTCATGACTCAGGAACTCCTAGAGGATCCCAAGCTGACCAGGCTTCCAGGACTCTGCTTCTGTCTATACCAAGCAGCTCTGACTCACTTCTTTAGATGTGCATTATATGTAAGATTTTGTTTGCAAAGGGGATTCTGTGGCTTAAAAATATTTGAAAAATCTGCTTTATATAATACATGAAATAGCTTATGGGGATCATGAGTGAAGTCCTGGTCAGACTGAACTAAGAAAGAAGCTGCAAGTAGTAATATTTACGTTGTTTCTTCCTAAATTCTCTTACGCTTTCTTTTTGATTTCTTCCCATTTTCTAACAGGGTGACATTGGGCAGAAAGGCTTGCCTGGCCCTCTTGGCCCCCCTGGCTATGGCTCACACGGAATTAAAGTAAGTGATGTAGATATGCTAGAATCACCCCGCAATTCACTGGGGTGGTGGGGAGAATACAAAATATAAAATGGATTGAATGTAAGCTTAGCAGTTAAAATTGTATCCAATATTTAGAGACATCATTCAGAAGCATAAAAGTAATATAAGTACAATATTTTCACAAACACTAAACAGTACATTCATTGCTTGATGAAAAATTTAACTGTTAACAATTGTTTGTTGTTCTTCCTGATTTCTGAGCTGAAGGGGGCATGTCTGTCCAGCTGCACATTCTCTCTTACCTTCTTCAACTATATCTTCCTCTCCTGCCCAGAGTTTCCTAATCTTAGTTCAAGATGCAATCACCTTTCAGAAAAGGCGTTTGACAAAGTCCAACACCCATTTCTGATAAACACTCACAGCAAAATAGGAATAGAAGGGAAATTCCTCAACATAATAAATGACATTTACACAAAGCCAACAGCCAACATCATTCTAAACAAAGGGAAACTGAAAGCCCCCTTGAGAATGGGAACCAGACAAGGATGCCTTTTATCACCACTCTTATTCAACATTGTGCTGGAGGTCCTAGCAGAGCAATAAGGCAATAAAAAGAAATAAAGGGCATACAGATTGGTAAGGAAGAAGTAAAAGTATCCCTATTCGCAGATGATATGATCTTATACACAGAAAGCCCCAAAGAATCCACAAGAAAACTATTGGAACTAATAGAAGATTTCAGCAAAGTATCAGGATACAAGATAAACAAACAAAAATCAGTTGGATTCCTCTACACCAACAAAGAGAACTTCCAAGAGGAAATCACCAAATCAATACCATTTACAATAGCACCCAAGAAGATAAAGTACTTAGGAATAAATCTAACCAGAGATGTCAAAGGCCTATATAAGGAAAACTACAAGACACTACTGCAAGAAACCAAAAAAGACCTAGATAAATGGAAAAACATACCATGCTCATGGATAGGAAAACTCAACATTGTGAAAATGTCAGTTCTACCCAAAGCAACCTACACTTATGATGCAATCCTGACCCAAATTCCAATGGCATTTTTTTTAATAAGGTGGAGAAAGAAATCACCAACTTTATCTGGAAAGGGAAGAGGCTCCAGATAAGTAAAGCATTACTGAAGAAGACAAACAAAGTGGGAGGCCTCACTAGCTGATTTTAGAACCTATTATACTGCCGCGGTAGTCATAACAGCCTGGTACTGGTACAATAACAGAGACATAGAGCAGTGGAACAGAATTGAGAACCCAGATATAATTCCATTCACCTATGAGCAGCTGATATCTGACAAAGGCCCAAAATATGTTAAATGGGGAAAAGACAGTCTCTTTAACAAATAGCGCTGGCATAACTGGATATCCATCTGTAAAAAATGAGACAAGACCCATACCTCACACCATGCACAAAAACTAACTCAAAATGGTTCAAAGGCCTAAATATAAAATTGAAAACAATAAAGATAATGGAAGAAAAAATAAGGACAATGGTAGGAGCCCTAATACATGGCATAAACAGAATAGGAACCATAAGTAATAATGCACAAATACCAGAAGAAAAACTAGGTAACTGGGAGCTCCTAAAAAGCAAACACTTACACTCACCAAAAGACTTCACCAAAAGAGTAAAAAGACAGCCTACAGACTGGGACAAAATTTTTGACTATGACATATCTGATAAAGGTCTAATCTCTAAAATCTACAAGATATTGCAAAACCTCAACAAGAAGACAAGTAATTTAAAAATGGGCAAAGGATATGAACAGGCATTTCACCAAAGAAGACATTCAGGCGGCTAATAGACACATGAGGAAATGCTCACGATCATTAGCTATTAGTCAAATGCAAGTCAAAAGTACAGTGAAATACCATCTCACCCCAAGAAGGCTGGCACTAATCCAAAGAACACAAAATAAGAAATACTGCAGAGCTTGTGGAGAGACTGGAACACTTATGCACTGCCGGTGGGAATGTAAAATGGTACGACCACTTTAGAAAATGATTTGGTGCTTCTCTAAAAAATCTAGAAATAGAAATACCCTACAGTCCAGCAATCCCACTGCTAGGAATGTACCCAAGAAAAATAACAGCCGTCACAAGAATAGACATATGCACACCCATGTTCATTGCAGCATTGTTCACAATAGCAAAAAAGATGGAAACAACCTAAATGTCCATCAGCAGATGAATGGGTAAACAAAGTATGGTACATACACACAATGGAATACTATGTAATGATAAAGAACAATGATGAATCTTCAAAAAATCTCACAACACGGATGAATCTGGAGAACATTATGCTGAGTGAAATGTCAGTCACAAAAGGACAAATATTGTATGAGACCACTATTGTAAGAACTCAAGAAAAGTTTTAAACACAGAAAAAAGCATTCTTTGATGGTTATGAGGGTGGGGGGGTGGGAATCATTAACTAGATAGTAGACAAGGCTCAACTTTGGTGAAGGGAAGGACAACACACAACACAGGGGAAGTCAGCACAACTGGACCAAAGCAAAAGCAATGAAGTTTCCTGGACACATCTATACACTTTGAGGGACAGAGTAGTTGGGGCTGGGGCCTGAGGACCATAGTTTCGGGGGACATCTGGGTCAACTGGCAGAACGTAGTTTGAAAAGAAAACGTTCTACATCCCACTTTGGTGAGTGGCATCTGGATTCTTAAAAGCTTGTGAGCGGTCATCTAAGATACATCAATTGGTCCCATCCCACCCGGAGCAAAAGAGAATGAAGAAAACCAAAGACACAAGAAAAATACTAGCCCAAAGGAGTAAAGGACCAAATGAACCAGGGACTCCACCAGCCTGAGGCCAGAAGAACTAGATAGTGCGTGGCTACCACCAATGACCGCCCTGACAGGAACACAACAGAGAGTCCCAGACAGCAAAGGAGCAAAATATAGGACAGAACTCATATTCATGTAAAAAGACCAGTCTTCATGGTCTGACAGAGACTGGAGGAACCCCCGGATGCACTGTTAACCCAAAACAGAAACCATTCCCGAAGCCCACTCTTGAGACAAAGATTAGGACTATAAAACAAAAAATGATACATGTGAGAAATGTGCTTCTTAGTTCAATCAGATACACGAGACCAAATGGGCAGCTCCTGTCCAAATGCAGGATGAGAAGGCAGGAAGGGACAGGATGGGTCAAATGGACACAGGGAACCCAGGGTGGGAAAGGGGAGTGTGCTGTCACAAAACAGTACGTGTATAAATTTTTGAATGAGAAATTAACTTGAGCTGTAAACTTTACCTAAAGGGCAATTTTTTAAAAAAAAGAAAGAAAAAAAAAAAAAATACAATCACCTGGGGAGCTTTTAAATAATACTGATGTTTAGTCCTGTCATGGGTGAATGAAATCTGAATCACTAGGGGTAGAGTGTGGGTACTGTAGTTTTTAAAAGCTCCCCAGGTGATTTCCGTGAGCAGCCAAAGTGAGCATCACTGCTTCAAGCCTGGAGTCTATGTTATTGGAATTCACAGCCATCTGCATTCTGCTGTCACAGCCAATCTAGCAAGGTGGGACTTCCAGGGTCTCCCATGTCTCAGAAGACAAAAGTTGGCACCTAAAAGTCACTATGTAATTTCAAGCAATTCTCTCTTCTACTTCTGAGATGTTGATTCCACCCCCTGCCCCGCAAAGGCTCACTATCATTCTCTCTCTTTTTCCTCCAAAATAAGCTGTCTTTTATTGTCTTTGCCATGGTTAAGCTTTGAAACTGGGTAATTCACCCCTGGATAATTATGACTGACTCTCAAAAAGTGGAAGCATTCAAAATAAGCTCCTTTTGAAATAGCGGAACTTCTTAGTAAGTAGGAAACAGTAGTAGCTTAAGATAATAAATGTGAAAATCCTGTGCTGAAATTACACCGCCTACTCCTGTGTAGACGGAAGGAGCTTAGTCAAGAGCAAAACTACTTAAATCTGTGTTAAGCCTTCCATTCTGTCACGCATAATCTAGGGCTTCCTTTGCAGGTCTTTTAAAAACAGTTGTTTATCTGTCAGCTTGGCATCCGAGCAAGGCCAGACAGTTAGCATGTTGCCAATAGAGTATGGGAACTGGAAAACAGAGCAAAAATCTGTTTTCTTAAAAACATCATTCTCATACTTAATCTTTAAATTATATAGTTAAAAGAGGATAATGTGCTATGCGTGGTTTTACCAGAGTTTGCTTCAGCAGCGAGCCCAGGTTAGACTGCTGGTCTTGACAACACTGAGTTCAATTCAGCTCTGCTGTTTTAGTTCATTCCCTCTTTAAATCTAGTGCCAGTTTTCTGTCCTCTGTTGTCTGGGAGATACTTCCTTATTCACACAGGAACACCTTGGGTGAATTTAATTAATCCTCACCAGCTGTGACTCACCTGGTTTCCTGCCTTTTTCTTGTGCACTCCAGGTTATGCCGTGTACAGACTCCATCCTGAGTGAAACTAGATCGTACAGCCTCCAATCACAGGGAATGAACCAAAATTAAAACTGCCACATATCTAGTCCTATCTGAAACGAGATAAGCTTTTCTTTCACTGAGGGCTTTGGCCTGATGCAGCTTGACAGTGAGCCTTGACCAAGGCTGACTCATAAAACCTCTCTAGAAATACTGGGATACCTGGCATCCTGCTGACAGCAGGGCACAAGACTCCTACCTCATTTTCCTGACCCTTGGTTGTATCATCACTGCAGAAGGGAGGGGATGGAAAAACCGAGTGGCTGTCTTCCTCCTGAGTCATTTTAAGGCTATGTGATCAATGACATTTCATTTCTTGCATTTATTTGTTGACTTATTGCCCTCCTCTTTCTAAAAACCACTTGAATCAGTGAAAATTGCTTCTGTTGGTATGTCTGCTTAGAAGGCTTTGATGGAAGCCCTTCTTGCTGTTAACCTTTAATACTGGGGCCCAAACCAGGCTGTGTCTTCCCTGCCCCACCCTTGGGGAAAATAGGGATTGGGCTGCAGTTGTGGAAGTGATCTGCTCCATCACTCGCCTAGCTTTGTTACTGGAATATTGGCTCATTGGTTATTTATTCATTCAACCAACCAACCAATACTGATTGAATACTTCCTATGGCAGGGGAATAAGCTAAGGGCTGGGATGAAGTGATTGATGAGTGAAAAGAGCCGTGAATTTAGCCCTCATGGAGTTTATATGCTATAAAATAATCATACTTAGCATTCCAGAGAATATGGGGCAGTGGGTGGAGGAGGGTTGCTGGAATTAAGTGGTGCAACAGGGCTGAGCAGGGCCCTTCCAGGGTCCCATAGGCCAGAGCAATGAGTTTCATCTTAATCCTAAGGACAATTGGAAATCAGAGAATGGTGGCATGATCAGGTGGGTATTTAGAAAAGACTCACTCTGGCTGCCATCTGTAGAATAGATGGGGGTTCCTAGAAGAAACATGGGAAGCTCCCCGTCCCATGCCACTGTGTATTCTTCTGATTCTCCATGTGGAAGAGCATAATCTGCAGGGAAACTCTGCCCCCTTTCCTGGGGCTCTGGGCCCTCCTACTGTGGCAGCCCCTGGTCCTGGGCAATCCTGAGAGCATGGCAGCACGCCTTGGGCATCATGGCGGCCCCCTGCAGTTCCCCTGTGGCCCAGCTGGTTCTGCACGGCTCCAGCTCCTCCAGAGGCCTCAGTGTTTTTTCTCAACAACATATTGGAAAGGAGAAGATGAGACTGTGGCTCTTTGGCCCAGAGTGGCTTTGGTCTTTCAGGTTCACGGCTCCTAGACTAGGAGGTTTATGATGCCACAATCTTCTTCCACTCTGAGCCTCTAGCACTAACCATCAATCCCCCAGATTAAGTCAGGGGGGAGAAGGGGAGAGCCTGGGTCTTGAGGGATTCTTTGATATGATAACTAACCCTAGAGGGGCTAGCTTGCCCCCATAGCAACCAGGAGGGACATAATGAATGGGTGGGCCATACAAGTTCAAAAGCCAAGCATAGGGACAGACAAAAATGGCTCTCTCCTCACTCTGTGTACCTACTCAGGTTGTTCTAGTCTCCCTTTCTTCACCTTTGTTCAAGTCAATTCCAGTGTTCTGTCCTTTACATACCTTGGTACTTTTTCTCAGAGGAACAAGAGGTCCTTATGGTGGCCCTCCTTGACTTGAAGGAGTTTCTGAGGTAGATTTCTGAACTGAGCTCTACTATAATCCTTGCTACACATAAACTCTTTATTCACTAAAAGAGCTAACTTCCATGCCACTGCCTTCAGTTCTTCAGGCCTGAACGTGATTGATCCAACTCTGGCTGAGGGTACTCTTCATGTAGTTAGGCTGTAGCCTCAGTGATGTTAGCGGAACCTGGTGAACACGATTGTTGTTAGTTGCCATTGAGTCTACCTCTGAATCATGGTGACCCCATGTACAATGTGATCTAACCATTTTGATCCATAGGGTTTTCATTTTAAGAAGTAGTTTGCCAGGTCTTTCTTCCTGGTCTACTTAGTCTAGAAGCTCCTCTGAAGCCTGTTTAGCATCATAGCAACAGGCAAGCCTCCACTGACAGACAAGTGGTGGCTGTGCTTGAGGCGCATTGGCTGGGAACTGGACCCAGGTCTCCGGCGTGGAAGGTGAGGATTCTACCACTGAACCACCACTGTCCGCAGTGAACACTCCCCAAGAGAAATTCCAGTGTCTCCAAAGCTGACCAGTAGTAATTATCACCGTGGTCACATTGTCACAAAACTAACAAATCAACCCCTGTGAAGTCTGGGGCCTAGAAATGGAGGGAAACTGAGTTAGTCTGACCTCTCCCCTCTACCTACATTCTGACCTCAGTGGTGTAATGGAAAAGAAAGGGCTTTGGAGTCATTCAGACATTGGCCTGAATCCTGGCTGGGATTCCTTCTAGCTGTGTAACCTTGGACATATCTTTTGTCTTTGTTGAGCCTTAGCTTACTCATCCTAACAATGGGAATAATAAAGTCTATTTTACAAGGTGTTGTGAAAATAAAACTATGTAAAATGCCTAGTACATAGTAGTGTGTACTTAACCACAGGTCAGGCTGTGGAGTTAACAGGTTTGAATCATGGTTTCTCCACTTCCTGAATATTACACTCTGTGCCTCAGTTTTCACACCTGAGTAGTAGGGATGACAACAGCATTATTTTCTAGAGTTGCTGGGAGGAATAAATAAAATTAAATGAAATGGTATGTGCAACACATTTAACACAAGGCTCCACATATGGTCAGATATGCAGCAGTAAATGTTTCTCATTATTTGCATTATTGTGCCTTCCTACCTCCTCATCCTTTCTGCTAGTCCCTTTAACGTATTCCAAGAACATTCTGGAACACCAGATTTCTGACATTCAAGTGATTTAATGTTCTAAAACATAATACATTGGTTGCATTAGTTAAGATAGGCCAGGCCACAGTATCAAATAGACCCCCAAATGTATAATGGGTCAAACACAATAGAACACAATGTAGGTGTTCCAGGTTGGTGAGCAATTTTCTCCCACATAGAATTTCAGACAGCCTGAACTTCCACATACGTTTCCTCTGTCTCCTGGGCTTCCATCACCTGGGCAGAAAGGGAGACTGTGTAAGAATCACACCTGCTTCTTAAAAGTCATTTCAGCTGACAGTTCATTGATGAGAACTAGCCTCATGGCTGTATTTAATTGCAAGGGAGACTGAAAAAGGTAGCCTAACTGTGTGCCCAGGAAGAAGAGGAACCAGAGGTTTGGTGAACAGTTGGCAATTACTGCTGCATATAATTTAACCTCTTTCTAGGAAAGATGGAAAATTTAGATATTAGTTGCTCTAAAGTATGTTGGCTCTTCCACAATTAATGTTATTAGACTGGATCTTTGTCATGCTGGTTTAGCCTGATTCCTGAAGTCAAAACTCCCCACATGATGCAGAGACATCTATACTTCTATTGTCTCACAACAGAGAAGACAACAAAAACAAGGGTGGTCTCCTTGGCTGCTTCTAGAGTGCTCCTTCACTCTCCTCATACCTTGAGGTCTGAGTTCAACCCCATCATTAGTTATATCCTACCCTGAAAGGAAAACTGAGGACCTCTGATATGTTCTTACTTATTTCAAGCAGCATCAGGAATACCAGCAGATGATTTAGAAATTGTCTGAGCAGATAGGCTGAGTACCAGCCAAATAGTTAGAGGAGGCTTGGGGTTCAGTGGGACCGTAAAAGGAATGGGAAATGCACACTCAAGTCTATGGGGAAGCCAGGGCCAGAGAGTGAGGAACACCAGAAACCTTGTAGGAGCATTGTGGTTTACAGCCTGGGGAGATCTGGGCAGGTCACCCAATGAAGGGGCAAGGCTGGTATGAAGAATCAGATTTCAGGAGATATAGAGGAGGCCAGAGATTAGGCTCTGGGGAATAGGGAAGGGCTGGGATTACTTGGGTTGCCAGTAGCGTTTGAGACAAGCAGGAGCATGATTGTAGGCAGGTCAGCCCAACTTGCAGGGTCTAGCATGGAGACTGCCAGAAAATGGTTTCTCCTGTGAAAGCTCTCTGATTTAGGAATTCAGGGTGGGACTTAGATCTTTGTAAGACTCTTGGCTCAGTGTTTAAGGTTAATGTCATTTCTTAGGTAGATCTCATTTTATTTGCTTTAATAGTGCCGAAATAACTGTTTTCATAAACTCCCCAAACTCTTTTAACTGCATCAGGTATTTTGGGACTTCTTGTGCCCCTTCACCAGAAAAGCTAAGAATGGTAACATGTTGTGGAAACTTCACACGGAGCCTGCCAGCCCTATGTTTGGCTTCCTCTTGTAGCTTAATCATTTTGAAAGTGTTTCCAGAATCTGATTGTCTAGATTTGTGGCTAGAGTGGACCTATTACAGCATGGGGAACTGCTATCCTTACAGGTCAAACGGAAGTGATTTATTCACTGGAATGTAACTGACTTAAGGGGCAAAAAGAATCTCACTTACAAAAGGTCTGGCATGGGCTTGATAGATACTAAGTTGCCAATACCTACAGAGGAGTTAAGAAGTAGTGATCTTAGGAAGTTTTATGTCCATGTGTTGCTCATGGTCAAGTTAGACAGAAAAACCGATAAGATTTAGTCTTCTAAACTCATAACCATAGTCTCCGAAACTCATAACCATGCTTGGGATTACTATTACCAAGGGAGGTATCTAAATGTATATATACAGAGAGAAACAGACAGAGAGACAGAGAGCACACATGCCCTGGTGGCACAGAGGTTAAGAGCTCAACTGCTAACCAAAAAGTCAGCAGTTCGAAACCACCAGCTGATCTTTGGAAACCCTATGGGGCAGTTCTACCCTGTCCTATAGGGTCGCTATGAGTCAGAATTGACTTGATGCAACGGGTTTGGGTTTTTTTGGTATGTGTATATATACACCACACACATATATACATACGTACACATGTTGTTATTGCTGTTGTTGGTGTGTGCCATCACGTCAATTCTGATTCATAGCTACTCTATAGGACAGAGTAGAACTGTCCCATAGGGTTTCCAAGGCTGTAATCTTTACGGAGCTGATCGCCAGGTCTTTTCTCCCTCGGAGTAGCTGGTTGGCTTGAACCGATGACGTTTTGGTTAGCTGCTGAGTGCTTAACCATTGTACCAAGGCTCCTTACACACACACACATTTATATATTTATATACATCTATATATATATTTATATATTTTTGTATATTTACATATATTTATGTAAAATATGATGTTCTGGTGTTTGGATTTAAAATTTTCTTTCCCCCCTCCTGACCACAAATAACAACAGCAACAAATGCTATGAACAAAACCTCGTGATAATAGTCCAGTCACTTAATTCAACTTGAACATACCTGGAAAACTAAATTGAAATCATAGGTAACATGGCTAATAGCATAACATAGATTGTGTGTACGTGCTCCTGTCAGAAAATATCTTCGAGTTAACTTCTGATACTTTTTCCTTATTGTAATTTTCAAATTCCCACAATAATTTATCCACGTAAAAAGAAGGAGTTGAAACCACATAAGAGGCTTAAACTTTTAAATAGTTAATTGTTTTGGGATTACCAAGTGCCAAAATGCCTGTGGCAGGGGACGTTATGGCTAAAAACTGATCCTGGTAATCAAAGTCCACGGACCTAGTTTCGAACATTTCACACTTTTATACCTTTTTATATTCTTTAAACCAAATTGAAAAAATTGTACGGGTTCAAAAGCCAAAATCAAAAGTGCTGAGCCCACAATATTCTCTATGCAGGTTCTCTTACAGTTCAGGGAATATTTGCGTTTATTAACCAGGCTGACTCTAACACCATCACTTGGAGACCATTTGCATTTCTCACTCACTGGCTCACACTTTTCTTTACCTCCTGGGCCAAGTGGTTTTCATTCCTTCAAGCCAGTTAGGGAAAAGGATGGAAGATGTGATAGGGTGCTTTCCTCTCTTAATCTCATTATTAAATTTCCCTTTTTTAATAGCCAGTGCCCCAGTTCAGAATTGGAATGAAAACTTAAGCTCTCAAGTTTGAGCTTGATAATTGCCATTGAGTCAATTCCAACTCACGGGGCTTGAGTCATTGTTACCAACTTATATGTACTGTCTATTTGCCAGGAACAAAGCCCTGTGCAATTGCCAATTATCGTCATGGAAGTTTGCTTAACTTCTGCCCCACTCTTTAACACTGCCATGAATTTACCAGGAAAACATTTGTAAGCAGTTTTTTACAAAGTAAATATTGTACCGTGCCCCCAGGTTTACTATGGTTTTCCCAACTCCAAAAGAAAAGTCAAAATTACTAATGACTTGGTAGTAAAGATAAGATGTCCAATGCCATGAGCTGAATATATTAAAAAAAAAGGGTTTACTATAGCTCCAAAAGTTATAAAATTAAATGAAAGGTTTTATTTGAGCAGTTATATACTAAAACTACTCATTACACTTTAATAGTACATAATTTATACCTACAGTAAACATCTGGCTCTTGCTTTCTCCTTCCTTCCTGTTTCCTTCTCTCCCTCACATCCACTCATATCTGTCTAATATATATAAAAATACAAATACTATACATTTGCTCCTTTTAAACCTTTTAACGTATTGTCCAGAAACAGCCAAGTAGAATCAAGGGCATGGATAAATTTGTCTTAGCAGCTGCTACTATCTTTATAGCCCAGAAATTTCACTATTGAAAATTTATCAAAGACATTTTGTCTTCCTCCCACCCACCGCTGTCTGGTCGGAGGTGAGTTGCTATCATATACTTTTCTAGGAGTCCCTGAGTGGTGCACACAGTTAAGCGCTCAACTACTAGACAAAAGGTTGGCAACTTGGACCGACCCAGAGGCATCTTGGAAGACAAGCCTGGCAATCTGCTTCTAAAAGGTAACAGCCTTGAAAACCCTATGGACCAGTTCTACTCTGCACACATGGGGTTGCCATGAGTCGGAATTGACTCGATGGCAATTAACAACAACAGCATATACTTTTCTCCTTCTCGTTTCAGGGAAGGTAAGCAGTACCTTTACTACTCAGAGCTTTGAGCTCCTGAAGAGAGGTAGAGCCATATTACCTTCTTTAAATTGTGTGTATTATCTTAGTCAAGCTTCATCATCCTATGAGATAGGCCCTAGGAGACTAAGGCACAGAGAAGTTAAGTAACATGCCCAAGAACAGTCAGATAGAAAATGTTTAAGGCAAGATTTGAACCTGGGCATTCTTATGTCAGAGCCCATGCTCATAGCTGCTCTCCTACATAGCCTCCTTGAAGTAAACATATGTCAGAATTTCAAGTCAGGGTAGATGTCAGAGACAGGAAACCAATCAGTCTGAGGCTTTAAAAAGGAAATGGCGCTCAAAATTTTTGTGTCTTGAAATTGAAAGGTGAGATATATGCAGTGAGGTCCTTTCTCCTGATAATCTAAAAAAAAAAAAAAAAAAAAAAAAATTTAGAAGAAAGAGGTATAAAAACAATTAGCCTTCCCCAAGTGCAGTTCTATCAGAAGCCACAGGTTGGTCTTAGTGACCTTTGAAATCAGTGCTAGGTTTAACTAGGAATTACAACCGGATCTGGACTTGGGTGTGTAGCTGCCCTGGGTGAGGTCGTAATAACCACTACGCCCATCACACATTTAAATAAATACTTATCAGGCCCTTTCCGGGTTGGCTGGTTGAGAACATCCCCTTTTGTACTGTGAAATTCTCTGACAAGTCAGTGAGTAGCCAGCTGGTCTATAATCTGATTTTTATTGCTCTTACAAACATCTTAAGAACTTTGCAAGTTTCAGCTTTTTATTCTCAGCATTGTTCCGTATCTAGCTGCAGATTTAACATCTCATTTTTTATAAGAAGTGATTGGAAATGGAGTAAAATTACCTGTTCAGGATAATTCAGATAATCCCTAACAAAGCCAAGATGAGAAAGTTTATCATCTATTATAAAGATTACAAAGCTACGATTATAAAATTCTAATTGTAAATCAGAATTTGTGGCTCAAACTGACAGACTATGAAGATAACTTTAGAAAAATCTTCCTTTTATCCTGTGACAAATTCTTCAGTTAGAAGTTCTTAAGAACTGCGTCTCACATTGTTGGGTTGAGGATAAAGAGTCCAACTGCAACGTAAGGACTGATGTACACTTCGTCCTAAGAAAGCCAAGCTGAAGGAGAAGAGCAAAGAGTATTCAAAAGGCGAAAAACAGAGGCTGAAAAGTTGTCTGCCTCTGAGACAGAGAGAAGGAATTAAGAAGGAAAAAGGAGAAAGGAAAATAAAAGAAAGAGAATCGGAAATCAGTTGTGACCATTTTATTAGGATACTATATTTAATAATGGTTTGGCTTTCAAGTCTTTTATTATATGAAATTAATGTCCTGACTGTCTTTTGGTTAAATTTTAATGATGCTTTATTTCTATCCTTCTACTTTAGCGTTTGTGAATCCTTTTATTTCACACACGTCTTTTTTAGACAACATGTATTTGCATGTTTTTAATCCAGTCTGACAAAATTTTTCTTTTGCTAGGAGTATTTTGTTCATTTATGTTTAATATAATTATGAAATAGCTTTGTTTATTCTGCTGTCTAATTTGACCCATCTGTTCTGTTTCAAGGAGCCCTGGTGGTGCAGTGGTTAAGCGTTCGGCTGCTAACTGAAAGGTCAGCAGTTCAAACCCACCAGCGGCTCCGCAGGAGAAAGATGTGTCAGTCTGCTTCCATAAGATTACAGCCTTGGAAACCCTATGGGGCAGTTGTACTCTATCCTATACGGTCGCTATGAGTCAGAATCAACTTGATGGTAATGTTTTTTTTTTCTCCCTTCTTCCCTTTTTAAAAATAAATTAATGAAAATAATGATTATTAATTTTCCCTGTACTCTTTCGGAAATTACATTATTTTTTTCTGATTTTTTCAATATTTACTCTTTAAATTAAAATATTTATATTTGCCTTATGAAAATCTAATCAACGCCTATGCTGACTTTCTGGTTACTACAATAACTAATAACACTTTAATTCCATTTCCTCCCGCCCTGATGTTTTGTATTTCAATTATTTTTTAAACTCCTCAAGATATTATTTTATTTTTTATAAAACCACTGTTTATTTAGGTTTATCCACCTATTTATTACTCTCTTTGCTCTTGGATGCATCTTGCATCTCAGACAGGAACCACTTTTCTTCTGCCTAAAGTACATTCTTTAGAATTTCCTTTGGTGAGGATCTACTAGAGCAACTGTCTTTGTTTTTATTTGCCTGAGAATATCTTTATTTCTCCTTTGTTTTTAAAAGATAGTTTTTGGGTACAGACTTCTAGGTCCACATTTTTTCTTCTCAGTACATGGAAGATTTTCCCTTGTCATTTGGCCTCCATTATTGCTACTAAGAAGTCATTTTTCTAAGGTGTCTAGATGTTGATTTATTTTAATTTTTAATGCTTCAGATTTATTAGAATTCCTGATTCTGATGATTAGAATCTTTATCATTTCTGGAAAATTCTCAGCATTATCTCCTCAAAAATTGCCTCGACCCAGTCTCTCTCTCTCTCTCTGGAACTCCAGTTAGTTAAAACTTTTCATTCTTTCCTCTTCTTATATCTTGTTCTTTCATATTTTTAATCTTGTTGTCTCTCTGAGCTTCATTATGGCTGATTTGTTTCTAATATATTTTACAGTTCACTAAGTGTTTCTTTGGCTGTGTCTAATCTGTTTACCAATCCATTGGATTTTTTAACTTCAATTATAGTTTCATTTCTAGAAATTCTATTTGATTTTGATTTTTTAAAAAATCCACACGGTCATTCTATATAGTTACACATTATTCTTTTAGAAAAAGAATCACATTACTTCCTTTATTAAAAAGCCTCTAAAGTCTTCCTGTAATATTTGATAATAATATCTGGTTATAACATGCTTACTGCTCACCTCTGACTTTATCTTGCATCCCTCGTCACCTCATTTAATACAATGCAGGCACACTAGCTTTCTTCCTGTTACTAAAAAACAATATTAGTCCTTCTGTAAGGCCTTTGTACTTATTGTTTCTTCTATCTTGGCATTTGACATGGCTGGTTTCTTCTCATTATTTAAGTCAGATGTCATCTCCTTAGACCATCCCTGATCGCACCACCCCATCTCTACCCCATTCTCTGTCATTCTATCATATATTCCTCCATTTCTGTTTGCATAACACTGTCACCAGTTATTTCTTTACTTGTTTTTCATAAGTCTTCTCTCCATTAAAAAAAGAAAGCTCTGTGAAAGCAGGGACTTTGTCTTTTCCTTTGACCATCTGTAATTTCCTAGCACCCAGCAGAGTGTCTGGCATATAGGAGGCATTTAATAAACCTTGGTTTAATGAATGAACAAAATAATGAATAATTGAATGAATACACGGAAGTTATGTGGTAGATGACGAGTCAGCTAACATCCACAACAAGCTTTGTCATCACCCACCATGTAACCTCCATGCAAGTACATTCTTTTTTTTTTTTCATTCAAAAATTTATACACAAATTGTTTTTGTGATATTGGTTACAATTCTTGCATTGTGTCAGCACTTTCCCCCTCCCACCTTTCTACCCTGGGTTCCCTGAGTGCATTTGTCCAGTTTTCCTGTCCCTTCTTGCCTTCTCGTCTTTGCTTTTGGGCAGATGTTGCCCATTTGGTCTTGTATGCTTAATTAAACTAAGAAGCACATTCCTCATGGGTGTTATTGTTTCTTTTATAGACCTGTCTAATTTTTGGCTGAAAGGTGGACTTCGGAGAGTGGCTTCAGTTCTGAGTTAGCAGGGTGTCTGGGGGCCATAGGCTTGGGGGTTCCTCCAGTCTCTGTCAGACCAGTAAGTCTGGTCTTTTTTTTAAAAAATTTTAATTTTGTTCTACATGTTTCTCCTGCTCTGTCCAGGACCCTCTATTGTGAACCCTGTCAGAGCAGTCAGTGGTGGTAGCTGGGCACTATCTAGTTCTTCTGCAAGTGCATTCTTGATTGACTGGATCTAGGTCTTACTTTTAAAGACATAAATAGATGAAAGAGCTAAGGGGGAGGGAAACTTAATGTATCATTGCCTTTCACTAGACCAGCCTACCATTATGTAATATTATGCTGTCAATGGTCCTTTTAGGTTAATAATTGAATTAGAAATAAATAACATACCCACTGCTATGAAGTTGCTAGATTTCACAACTTTATGGTTTTTAACAGGAAATTTCAGCTTTGGAAATTGACAGATTTTCTTGTGAGTTCATATTCGTAAAGATGATATTTAAATAGTAGTACTAACGCATTTATTATCAATTTCTATTCACTAGCATAAAGGGAGTAAGTTTTTATAAGACTTTTTTGGCATATACAATTATGCCTTTAAATAATGGATCTTAAATGTCCAAGCAGAAAATAGATTTTTAATCCACAAGAGTTCTAGTCTTCTCAAAGTTTTCCAACTGTCTTCTGTTGGTTTTCAAAAATGAAATTTGATGAGTCAATAGTTCCCACTGTGATTATTATGCCACTTTTAGAAAGAAATAAATCTTCCACAGACCTCGATCTGTTCTTCCTTTTTAAGTTGCATAACTGTGGTGATTTTCGTAAACCATTATATTCACTATGCTTTCCTGCTATGTATAAACTTGAATGATAGTGCACACACACTTTTACCAGAATTGTGAAATGAATAATGCTAATATGCCCTTCAAATAGCATCTGATTTTGTTTTGTTTATAAGGAAAATAAACTTACATACAAGTATTTAAGTTAGATCTTCCTTCTGCCCAAAATGAAGAATACTAACTCCAATATTCAGTCCTGGCTAGTTGTGCAAAATTTTATTTCAATAACTCATTCAACAAATGTTTATTGCACATATGTAAATATGCTAGGCTCTGTTCTAAGTGCTTGGGGTGTATTATAAGCAAAATAGACAAAGATTCCTGCCTTTATGGAGGTTGTATTCTATTGGCAATAGACTACTCTCCATCTACTCACCCTTATATCCATTTAGTAAAAATGATCAATAAACTACAAGTCTACATAGTCTAATTCCCTAAATATCTCCAATAATCAATTGGAGATTGCATTCTATTGGCAAATAAATTTACATAATAAGAAGCTATATAGTATGTTGGAGGGCCAGTGGTGGATCAGTGGTAGAATTCCCACCTTCATGTGGGAGACCAAGTTCAATTCTTGGCCAATGCACCTCATGCACAGCTACTCTCTGTCTGTCAGTGGAGGCTTGCATGTTGCTATGATGCTGAGCAGCTTTCAGTAGAGCTTCCTTCCAGACTAAGATGGACTAGAAAGAAAGGCTTGACAGTCTCCTTCTGAAAATCGGCCAGTGAAAACCCTATGGAACATAACAGTCCCATCCACAACCAATCATGGGGATGGTGCAGGACTGGGCAGTGTTTCATTCCATTGTGTATAGGGTCACATGAGTCAGCTGACATCAACAACAACAATAAGGTATGTCTGAAGATGAAAGTGCTATGACAAAAAAAAAAAAAAGAGAGAGAGAGCAGAGTAAGATAACGTTTGAACAGAGACCTGAAGGAGGTGAGGGAAGGAGCCATGTGGAGTTTTGGGGTAAAGAGCATCCCAGGCAGAAGGAAAAGCCACTACAAAGGCCCTATGGTGTTGGGAGGGTACCTAGCATGTCCAAAGAAGAGTAGAGAGACCAGTGTGGCTGGAGAACGGTGAGTAAGGGAGAGAGTGGCTGGTAATTGGGTCAGGAAGGTAACATCACAGACAACCTATAGACCCTTGTAAGGACTTTGACTTTTATGTCAGAGTAAAGTGAGGAGCCATTTGCCGAATTTTGATGGGAGGAGTAATATAGTTTGACTTACTTTTTAAAACAATTACCGTGACCCCTGGATTGAGAATAGTCTGTAGTAGGGTCAGGATTGAGTCAGGGAGACTATTGCAGAAATCCAGGCAATTACAAATGGCAGTTTATTTTATTTTTTCATTTTTTTTTTTATTGTACTTCAGTTGAAGATTTACAGAGCAAATTAGTTTCTCATTAAACAATTAATACACATATTGTTTTGTGACATTGGTTGTCAACCCCACGACTCTCCCCTTCTCAATCTTGGGTTCCTCGTTACCAGCTTTCCTGTCCACTCCTGCCTTCTCTTCCTTGACCCTGGGTTGGTGTGCCCATTTAGTCTCTTTTTGTTTTATGGGCCTGTCTAATCTTCAGCTGAAGGGTGAACCTCAGGAAAGACTTCATTACTAAACTCTAAGGGTGTCCAGGGGCCATACTCCCAGGGTTCCTCCATCCAGTCTCTGTCAGGCCAGTAAGTCTGGGTTTTTTTTTTTTTTTTTTTGGTGAGTTCTACATTTTCCTCCAGCTCTGTCTGGAACCCTCCATCATGATCCCTGTGAGAGCAGTTGGCGGTGGTAGCTGGGCACCATCTAGTTGTGCTGGACTCAGTCTGGTGGAGGCTGTAGTACTCGTGGTCCGTTAGTCATTTGTACTAATCTTTCCCTTGTGTCTTTGGTTTTCTTCATTCTTCCTTACTCCAGATTGGGTGGGACCAGTGGAGTATCTTAGATGGCCACTCACAAACTTTTAAGACCCCAGACACTACTCACCAAAGTAGGATGTAGAACATTTTCTCTGTGAACTCTATTATGCCAGTTGAGCTAGATGTCCCCCAAGACCCTGTTCCCCAGCCCTCAGCCCAGTAATTGGATCCCTCAGGGAGTTTGAATATGTCTATGAAGCTTCCATGACCATGCCTTGGTCAAGTTGTACTAACTTCCTCAGTATTGTGTATTGTCTTACCAAAGTTACCACTTATCTATTGTCTATTTAGTGTTTTTCTATCCCTACCCCTCCCCTCCCTAGTAACCATCAAAGATTGTTTTTTTCTGTGTGTAAACCTTTTCATGAGTTTTTATAATGGTGGTCTCATACAGTGTTTGTCTTTTTGTGATTGTCTTATTTCACTTACTTAGCATAATGCCCTCCAAATTCATCCATGTTGTGAGATGTTTCCCAGATTCATCATTGTTCTTTATTGTTGCATAGTATTCCATTGTGTGTATGTACCATAGTTTGTTTATCCATTCATCTGTTGATGGGCACTTAGGTTGTTTCCATCTTTTTGCTGTTGTGAATAATGCTCCAATGAACATAGGTGGGCATATGTCTACTCGTGTGTGGCTCTTATTTCTCTAGGATATATTTCTAGGAGTAGGATTGCTAGATTGTATGGTGTTTCTATTTCTAGCTTTTTAAGGAAGCGCCATATAGTTTTCCAAAATTGTTGTAGCATTTTACATTCCCATCAGCAGTGTATAAGAGTTCCAGTCTCCCGGTAGCCTCTCCAGCATTTGTTATTTTCTTTTTTTTTTATTTGTACCAGTAATGTTGGGGGTGAGATGGTGTGTCATTGTAGTTTTGACTTGCATTTCTCTAATGGCTAGATCAGGGGCATTTCCTCGTGTGTCTGTTAGCCACCTGAATGTCTTCTTTGGTGAAGTATCTGTTCATATCCTTTGCCTATTTTTTAATTGGATTCTTTGTCTTTGTGTTGTAAAGGTGTTGGATTTTCCTATAGATTTTAGAGATTAAACCTTTGTTGAATTTGTCATAAACAAAAGTTTTTTCCCAGTCTGTAGGTTCTCATTTTATTCCTTTGGTGAAGTGTTTAATTTTTAGAAGATCCTAGTTATCTAGCTTTTCTCCTGGTGTTTGTGTATTGTTAGTTATGGTTTATATGCTATTTATGCTGTGTATTAGGGACAAATGGCATTTTAAAATCTAAGTTTTATAATCTAGTCCACATAAATTTAACTCCCTAGGAAAGAATTTATATATAGTGGCCTATATCAGAAAGCAGAAACTTGTAAATGAAAACATGCTATGATGACAAAATTGAAGCCAGATATATAAATCTGACTCCAATTCTACCAATTGAATTTTAGGCTTTTGAACCACATTGAACTAACTATATTTTATATCTGGACAGTGGCACAAAAGCAAAATATCCTAACCCTAGATACCTATTTCCATTATGCACCTAGAGAGAACAAAGTTTGAATTCCTGCCTTTTCTTCTCTTCTGCTTCTAGGATTATTACATGCTTTGGCATTATAGATGAAATTACAGGGCTAAGTATATACATGTCATGGAAGTACTACTTGTCTTTACCTGATGTCCCCACCAAAGTCCAGTAAAAGAGGTGTCTGTCTTCTATTGGCCATTAAAAAACATTCTGAAATGCTTCTCTTAAGAAATTAAACCCTAAATTGTAGCACAGACTTGGGTGTGACTATCATATTATTAAAAATCCGTTTTATAATTTAATTTTTTTACATATTTATTTTGAGGAGAACAAGCATCAAGAGTTTTAAAATGTGTTCCCAAAGAAATCAGCAAGGCCTCATATGATTTCGGTGCCCCATGCTCAAGTCTTCTCAACCCCTCAAGTCTCAAAGCTCCAGTCATACCGAAAGTCTTTTCATTTCCTGTGAAAACTGTGGTCCTAGTACTGTTTCTTCTGCTTGGAGAGCCCCTCTTCCCCTCCGCCTCCCCCACCTAACACACACACACCACACATGCACCGTTCAACAGGCTCATTCTTACTCATATATCAGGGCTCATATTAGATAGCATTTCCTAAGAAGCCTTCCTTGTCTTCTTAAGCCTAAATTCCCTTATGTTTCCATGGTGCACTGGCTAACCCCCATCACAGCACTTTCATACTGTAAATGCTCGTTTTATTATCTAATCACTAGAATGTGAGATAGCAGATGTCTTGTTTACCTTTTTGTTTTGGCAAAGTGAATGCCATTACTCACAAAAAGCAGACAGTAAACAACAGAAACAGTTCCATGGTTAGCCAGTCTACCCCAGGCTTGGAAGACTGTCCGAGCAGGATGGAAACTACTCTATGCATGCCCCACTTTGCACCATAGGAGAAGGAATTTCTCAAAGGGGACCTGCTCACCCTTCCCCAAAACCAATTTCACTCTTATGTCACTGAGCAGGCACATCGTGGTTCAGGTGTCATCAGTTGCATCATGGTTCAGGTACCAGGTTCTCTGAAGTCCTCTTGATGGGCTCTTCCCATCACTGACTACCCAGCTCGCAGTCAGCAGCCTCAGGACAGCCTTGAGCCAGCCTCAGCTCTGGGCTGGCATTATGACAGCTCTCGAAGTAGAACTGCTCTTTGGGTGACCCCTGCCTGAGGTGTCCCAAGTCTTGCAAATGGTCCTCTGCATCGGGCTTGCCCAAGCTCTGTGGGCTGGAGTGAGTGGCACCCTGCATGGGGTGCTGCCCAAACCCTCTGGGCCTGTTCCCACTTATGCAAAATGTTGTGGGCTTGCCGGGCCTGCCTCTGGGCCTCTCACCTCTGAGTGTTGCAGCTCTCACCTGTGGTTTCTGCAGCTGCCGGAGACCATGCAGGAGCCTGCTCATGTTCTCCTCTGCTTCTGGTGCTGTCACAGCAGAACACTAATGACGGAAGACAAGATGAGTTTTGGAATGACATCAAGGACATCAAACATGAAGAAAGCAAGAGGTCATTAAAAAGACAGGAAAGAAAGAAAAGACCAAAATGGATGTCAGAAGGGACTCTGAAACTTGCTCTTGAATGTCGAGTAGTTAAAGCAAATGGAAGAAATGATGAAGTCAAAGAGCTGAACAGAAGATTTCAAAGGGCAGCTCGAGAAGACAAAGTAAGTATGATAATGACATGTGAAAAGACCTGGAGTTAGAAAACCAAGGGGGAAAAGCATGCTCGGCATTTCTCAAGCTGAAAGAACTGAAGAAAAAAATTCAAGCCTCAAGTTGCAATATTGAAGAACTCTACGGGGAAAATATTAAATGATGCAAGAAGCATCAAAAGAAGATGGATGAAATACACAGAGTCACTATACCAAAAAGAATTAGTTGATGTTTAACCATTTCGGGAGGTAGCATATGATCAGGAACCGATGGTACTGAAGGAAGAGGTCCAAGCTGCAATGAAGGCATTGGTGAAAAACAAGTCTCCAGGAATTGACAGAATGCCAGTTGAGATGTTTCCACAAAAGGATGCAGCGCTGGAAGTGCTCACTCATCTATGCCAAGAAATTTGGAAGACAGCTACCTGGCCAACCAACTGGAAGAGATCCATATTTATGCCTATTCTTATACAGGTGATCCAACTGAATGCAGAAATTATCAAACAATATCATTAATATCACATGCAAGTAAAATTTTGCTGAAGATTATTCAAAAGCAGTTGCAGCAGTACATCGACAAGGAACTTCCAGAAATTCAAGCTGGATTCAGAAGGGGACATAGAATGAGGGATATCATTGCTGATGTGAGATGGACCCTGGCTGAAAGCAGAGAATACCAGAAAGATGTTTGCCTGTGTTTTATTCACTATGCAAAGGCATTCTACTGTGTGGATCACAACAAATTACGGATAACATTTCGAAGAATGGGAATTCCAGAACACTTAATTGTGCTCATAAGGAATATGTACACAGATCAAGAGGCAGTCGTTTGAACAGAACAAGAGGATTTAAAGTCAGGTTTAAAGTCAGGAAAGGTGTGTGTCAGTGTTGTATCCTTCCACCATACTTACTCAATCTGTATGCTGAGCAGATAATCCAAGAAACTGAACTGTATGAAGAAGAAACTAAGGGCATCAGGATTGGAGGAAGCCTCGTTAACAGCCTGTGACATGCAGATGACACAACCTTGCTTGATGAAAGTGAAGAGGACTTGAAGCACTTACTGATGAAGATCAAAGACCACAGCCTTCAGTATGGGTTACACCTCAACATAAAGAAAACAAAAATCCTCACAACTGGACCAATAAGCAACATCATAATAAATGGAGAAAAGATTGAAGCCATCAATGATTTTTTTTTACTTGGATTCACAATCAACACCCATGGAAGCAGCAGTCAAGAAATAAAACAAACCGGGGGCAAGATGGCGCTCTAGGCAGAAGCACCACGCCGTCCCTCCACAGCAAAGATCCGAAAAACTAAGCCTAACAGAGAATCAACAATCCTGAAACCCTAGAACATCAAATGAAGAGATAAAGAACTCAGCCAAACACCAAACGGAGTGAGAATACTGAAAGAGAACGGAGAGCGAGGAGAGACTCATGCAGAGATTCCCTTCCAGCTAACGCAGTGCGGATCCACCATCTTGGACTCCTATCGGAGACCAGCAAATGGGAGAATGGGAGAGCAGCCTCGCGGAGCATCCGCTTAGCTTCACACATAACCATCTCCCCGCTGCATCCTGCCTACCTGCACCGTGCACTTGACATCACACCACCAAGCTGTGCAGGCAAGCCCTATTGGAACCTGCCCAGCACTGACTACCGACCATCCTGGTGGCTGTGGTGAGTGCCACAAACAACCCATCCCAGTGGCTCCTCTTCAGCTAGATCTGCCCAGCTGTACCACAAGGATGAAACAAAAAAAAAAAAAATCTACAATCAATAAACGAGAGAAATATCTACTGAAAGCCCTGAAAACAGCAAACAATATCAAAACATTTACAAAAACAAGACAAGATGGCTCCAATAGACGTCCAAATTAAAACATCAGATAACTCTCCTGTGGGAGAAAATGCACCAGAAGTACCTGATAGGGAACTCAGATCACTAATACTCGGAATTTTCCAAGAACTGAGGCAAAAAGCTGACAAACATGAGGAAAAAATAGACAAATTTGTGGAAAATACAGACAAAAAATTGGAAGAATTCAGGAAGATGATGCAGGAACAAAATGCCAAAATAAATTCACAACTCGAAATTATACAGAAACAACAATTAGAAATCCAAAAGATAAACAACAAGATTTCAGAAATGGACGGTGTCATAGAAGGGCTGAGAAGTAGATTTGAAACCATGGAAGACAGGATCAGTGGAACTGAAGACAAACACTTGGATACAACTCTGTTTCAGGAAAACTCAGAAAAAAGAACAAAGAAAAATGAAGAGACCCTGAGAGTTATGTGGGACACAATTAAAAGCAAAAACTTACGAGTGATTGGCATCCCAGAACAGGGGGAGAAAACAGAAAACACAGAGAGGATCATTGAGGAACTGCTGACAGAAAACTTTTCCAATATCATGGAAGATGAAAAGATGGCCATCCAAGAAGCTCAACGAACCCCATATAGAAGAGACCCCAAAAGAAAATCACCAAGACATATCATATTCACACTCACCAAAACTAAAGACAAACAAAGAATCCTGAGAGCAGCTCATGAAAAACAAGAAGTCACATACGGAGGAGAAACAATAAGACTAAGCTCAGATTATTCGGCAGAAACCATGCAGGCAAGAAGGCAGTGGGATGACATATATAAAATCTTGAAAGAAAAAAATTGTCAGCCGAGAATAATATATCCTGCAAAACTCTCGTTCAAATTTGATGGTGAAATTAGGTCATTTCCAGATAAACAGAAACTAAGGGAATATGCAAAAGTCAAACCAAACTTACAAGAATTATTAAAGGGAGTTCTTCGATCTGAGGACAAACAGCTTCAGCCCTCAGGCAGGACCTAGGACCTAGGACGCAGGTTAATACGAACCAGATACCATTCTAGGAAATGAACTATCAAGGACTATCCAAAAACAAAAGAAATGCAACAGGGAATCAGAGCAATCAATCAAAGGATGACAACAACATCAAAACAATGAAAGAGGGAACAAATGGCATAGGTATAGAACCTTCTAATGGAGAGGAAGGCAAGGCGATACCAAGTAAGGGTAGACTGCTTCAAACTTATAAAGATAAGGGTAAAATTCATGGTAACCACAAAGAAAGTTAACAAACCAACTCATAAAAATAAAGACGAAAAACATAAAGTCTCAGCAAAAACAAAACATACAAAAACAAAAGAAATGAACACAAAATCCACAAACAAAAGTAACTCAGCACAAGAGAGTAAGAAGAACAAAAAAAACGTCAGCACCACAAAAAAAAGCACTACAAAATGACAGCAACAAACTTCCATCTATCAATAATTACACTGAATGTAAATGGACTCAATGCACCCATAAAGAGACGGAGAGTGGCAGAATGGATAAGAAAACAGGATCCATCACTATGCTGTCTACAAGAGACACACCTTAGAAACAAAGATGTGAACTTATTAAAAATCAAAGGTTGGAAAAAATATATCAAGCTAACAACTACCAAAAAAGAGCAGGAGTGGCAATTCTAATCTCAGATAAAATAGACTTTAAAACAAAATCTACCATAAAAGACAAAGAAGGACACTATATAATGATTAAGGGCACGATCCATCATGAAGACATAACCATAATAAATATCTATGCACCCAATGACAGGGCTCCAAAATACATAAAAAAAAACTCTAACAGCACTGAAAAGAGAAATTGACAGTTCCACAATAATAGTAGGAGACTTCAACACACCAATCTCAGTAAAGGACAGAACAACCAAAAAGAAACTCAGCAAAGATACAGAAGACCTAAAGGACACAATCAGCCAAGTGGACCTCATAGACATATATAGAACACTCCATCCAACCGCTGCAAAGTACACGTTCTTTTCCAATGCACATGGAACGTTCTCCAGAATAGACCACATCTTAGGCCACAGAGCAATCCTCAACAAGATCCAAAACGCTGAGATAATTCACAGTATCTTCTCTGACCACAATGCCATCAAGGTAGAAATTAACACTAGAAAGAGCAAGGAAAAAAAATCAAACACCTGGAAACTGAATAATACTCTGCTTACACATCACTGGGTAATAGAAGAAATCAGAGATGGAATTAAAAAATTCCTAGAATCAAATGAAAATGAAAACACATCATACCAAAACCTTTGGGACACAGCAAAGGCAGTCCTCAGAGGACAGTTTATAGCAATAGATGCACATATCAAAAAAGAAGAAAGGGACAAAATCAAAACCTTAACTACAGAACTCAAACAAATAGAAAGAGAACAGCAAAAAAAGCCTACAACCACCGGAAGAAAGGAAATAGTAAAGATCAGAGCAGAAATAAATGAAATAGAGAACAGAAAAACAATAGAAAGAATCAACAAAACCAAAAGTTGGTACTTTGAAAGAATCAACAAAATTGACAAACCACTGGCCAGACTGACAAAAGAAAAACAGCAGAGGGCACAAATAACCCAAATAAGAAATGAAATGGGGGACATTACAACAGACCCAACCGAAATAAAAAGGATTATAACAGAATATTATGAAAAACTATATTCCAACAAATTTGAAAACCTAGAGGAAATGGATAAATTTCTAGAAACACACGGCCTACCCAAACTACAACAAAGTGATACTGAAAATCTGAACAGACCCATAACAGGAGAAGAGATTGAAAAGGTAATAAAAAAACTCCCAACCAAAAAAAGCCCTGGCCCAGATGGCTTCACTGGAGAATTCTACAAAACATTTACAGAAGAGCTTGGACCAGTTCTACTCAAGCTATTTCAGAGCATAGAAGAGGAAGCAACACTTCCAAATTCATTCTATGAAGCCAGCATAATGCTGATACCAAAACCAGGCAAAGACATCACAAAAAAATAAAATTACAGACCAATATCTCTCATGAATATAAATGCAAAAATTCTGAACAAAATTCTAGCCAATAGAATTCAGTATCATATCAAAAAAATAATACACCACGACCAAGTAGGATTCATACCAGGTATGCAAGGATGGTTTAACATTAGAAAATCCATCAACGTAATTCACCACATAAATAAAAGGAAAGAAAAAAATCACATGATCATCTCAACTGATGCAGAAAAGGCATTTGACAAAGTCCAACACCCATTCCTGATAAAAGCTCTCAATAAAATAGGTATAGAAGGGAAATTTCTCAACATAATAAAGGGCATCTATGCAAAACCAACAGCCAACATCATTCTTAATGGAGAGAGGCTGAAAACATTCCCCCTGAATACAGGAACAAGACAAGGATGCCCTTTTTCACCACTCCTATTTAACATTGTGCTGCAAGGTCTAGCTACAGCAATAAGGCAAGAGAATGAAATAAAGGGCATCCAAATTGGTAATGAAGAAGTTAAACTCTCCCTGTTTGCAGATGATATGATACTATACATAGAAAACCCTAAAGACTCCATGAGAAATCTACTGGAACTAATAGAAAGATTCAGCAGAGTAGCAGGATACAAGATAAACATTCAAAAATCAGTTGGATTCCTATACACCAGTAAAGAGAACGATGAAAAGGAGATCAGGAAATCAATACCATTTTCAATAGCCCCTAAAAAGATAAAATACTTAGGAATAAATCTGACCAGGAATGTAAAAGACCTATACAAAGAAAACTACAAAACACTGCTGCATGAAACCCAAAGGGATCTACATAAATGGAAAAACATACCATGCTCATGGATAGGCAGACTCAACATTGTGAAAATGGCAATTCTACCTAAAGCAATCTACAAATACAATGCAATCCCGATCCAAATACCAACAACATTCTGCAAAGAGATGGAAAAACTAATTATTAACTTTATATGGAAAGGGAAGAAGCCCTGAATAAGTAAAGCACTACTGAAGAAGAAGAATAAAGTTGGAGGACTCACACTACCTGACTTGAGAACCTACTATACAGCTACAGTAGTCAAAACAGCCTGGTACTGGTACAACAACAGAGACATTGACCAATGGAACAGAATTGAGAACCCAGATATAAATCCATCCACCTACAGTCACCTGATTTTCGACAAGGGCCCAAAGTCCATCAAATGGGGAAAAGACAGTCTTTTTAACAAATGGTGCTGGCAAAACTGGATATTCATTTGCAGAAAAATGAAACAGGACCCCTACCTCACACCATATACAAAAACTACTTCAAAATGGATCAAAGACCTGAATATAAAGCCTCAAACTATAAAGTTCATAGAAGAAAAAATAGGACCAACACTTCAGGCCTTAATACATGGCATTAACAGGTTACAAACCATAACCATCAACACACAAAACCCAACAGATAAACTAGATAACTGGGATCTTCTAAAAATCAAACACCTATGCTCTTCAAAAGACTTCACCAAAAGAGTCAAAAGAGAACCTACAGACTGGGAAAAAATTTTTGGACAGTACAAGTCAGACAAAGGTCTAATCTCCATAATCTACAAGAAAATCCAACACCTCTACAACAAAAAGACAAACAATCCTATCAAAAAATGGGCAAAGGAAATGAACAGACACTTCACCAAAGAAGACATTCAAATGGCCAACAGACACATGAGGAAATGCTCGCGTTCACTAGCCATTAGAGAAATGCAAATTAAAACCACAATGAGATATCATCTCACCCCGGCATTACTGGCACGAATCAAAAACACTGGAAATAACAAATGTTGGAGGGGCTGTGGGGAGATGGGAACTCTTATGCACTGCTGGTGGGAATGCAAAATGATACAACCATTTTGGAAAATGATATGGTGCTTCCTCAGAAAGCTAGAAATAGACATACCATTCGATCCAGCAATCCCGCTCCTAGAAATATATCCTAGAGAAATAAGAGTCATCACTCGAATAGACATATGCACACCTATGTTCATGGCAGCATTGTTCACAATAGCAAAACGATGGAAACAACGTAGGTGCCCATCAACAGATGAATGGATAAACAAACTATGGTACATACACACAATGGAGTACTATGCAACGAGAAAGAACAACAATGAATCTGTGAACCATCTCATAACATGGATGAAACTGGAGGACATTATGCTGAGTGAAATAAGTCAATCACAAAAGGACAAATATTCTATGAGACCTGTATTGTAAAAACCCCTGAAAAAATTCACATGCAAAATGTAACAATCCTTGTTGGTTACCAGGGATGGGAGGTGAGGGGGGGGGAATACTAAATAGGCAATAGATAAGTGGTATCTTCGGTGAGAGGTGAGACAGTACACAGTACAAGGGAAACTAACACAACCTGCACAAGGAAAGGTCTTGGAGGCCCCATGGACACATCCAAACTCCCCGAGGGACTGAGTTGTTGGACGGAGGGCTCTGGGGACCATGGTCTCGGGGAACATCTAGCTCAATTGGCATGACACTACTTATAAAGATAATGCTCTACCTTCTACCTTGGTGAGTAGTGTCTGGGGTCTTAAAAGCCTGTGAGCGGCCATCTAAGATACTACACTGATCTCATCCCTTCGGGAGCAAGGGAGAATGAAGAGAACAGGATACAACGAAAAGATTAGTCCGAAGGACTAATTGACCACAGTTACCAAGACCTCCACCGGACTGAGTCCAGTACAGCTAGATGGTGCCCGGCTACCACCAATGACTCCTCTGACCAGGATCACAACAGAGGGCTCTGGACAGAGCTGGAGAAGGATGTAGAGCATAATTTTAACTCCCCCCCCCCAAAAAAAAGACCAGATTTACTGGCATAAAGGAGACTGAAGAAACCTCAAGAGAGTGGCCCCCAGACACCCTTTCAGCTCAGAGGTGAAGTCACCTTCGAGGTTCACTGTTCAGCCTGGGAGTGGACAGCCCAGTAAAACTAAATGAGACTAACGAGGTACAGGAGTCCAGTGACAAGGGCCAGAAGGCAGAGGGGGAGTAGGAAGCTGATGATAGGGAACACAAGTTGAGTAAGGATACTGTTGATGTGTTGTGAGATTGTTAACCATTGTTATAGGGCAACATTTGTAGTAACTGTTAAATGGGAGGCTATTTTGTCCTGTAAGCCTTCATCTTGGGCGAGAATGGCAGCACAATTGGAAGAACATAGTCAATGTCACTTAAACGTGTAAGTAAAAAGTTTTGAAATGGTGTAAAAAAAATAAAATAAAATAAAACAACTCATTGCATTGGGCAAATCTGCTGCAAAGACCTCTTTAAAGAGTTGAAAATCAAAAATGTTACCTTGAAGACTAAAGTGCACCTGACCCAAGCCATGGTGTTTTCAATCACCTCATATACATATGAAAGCTGGACAATGAATAAGAAAGACCAAAGAAGAATTAATGCCTTTGAATTATGGTGTTCGTGAAGAGTATTGAATATACCATGAACTGCCAAAAAAACGAACAAATCTGTCTTGAAAGAAGTACAGCCAGAATGCTCCTTAGAAGTGAGGATGGTGAGACTACATCTCACATACTTTGGACATGTTATCAGGAGGGACCAGTCTCTGGAGAAGGACACCATGCTTGGTAAAGTAGTGGGTCAGTGAAAAAGAGGAAGACCCTTAGTGAGATGTATTGACACAGTGGCTACAACAATGAGCTCAAGCATAACAAAGATTATGATGATGGCACAGGACAGATCAGGACAGAATCAACTCAAAGGCACCTAACAACAACAGTTTGCTCTGTAAACCTTCACCTGAAGTACAATTAAAAAAAAGAATTCATAGGACTTTGTTTATATTACTTCTTTAATCCCTATATTACTTCTTTAATATTCAAGAGGGAGGCATATAAAAAAGCTAATATTGTAAATCCGCTGGTGAAAGATATTCTCTGAGAGGGTAATTAGTTGTTAGTCTTTTTTGTGTTGTTAATTCCTTGTAGAAAATAAACAGTTTACAGAGTGCTACTGTTTTTCAGTAGTTATAATTCTTTTTGACAGATGATAAAACTATGAGAACAATATAGAGGCATTGTTTTCTATAATCCACAGCCCAAATACAAGAATTTAAAAGCAGTATTTTTCCATTATGGCCTTTCGAAGTCAGTGTGAATGATACCTCAAGAATATCTCCATGGGAGGGGCAGCAATTTGGGAACCAGGATGGCTGGGGACCTGACCTGAGAGCTGAGGTGGCAGAGCAGGCACTCCGCTTAAAGTGGGGTGGAGGTCATTGGTGTATAAAGTATAAAAACCAAAACCACATCAGTTGTCAGGGAGTTGACTCTGACTCATTGTGATTCATGGTGACCCTATATGTGGCAGAGCAGAACTGTGCTCCATAGGTTTTTTCATTTTATTTTGTTGTTGTAGTTTAAATGAAGTTTACATTTCAAGTTAGTCTCCCATACAAAAATTTATACGTACATTGTTATGTGACGCTAATTGCTCTGTGACAGCACGCTCCTTCTTTCCACCCCAGATTCCCCATGTCTATTCAACCAGCTCCTAATCCTCTCTGCCTTCCCATCTCACCTCTGGACAGAAGATGCCGGTTTAGTCTCTTGTATCTACTTGAGCTAAGAGGCACACTCCTCACGAGTATCACTTTATGTTCCACAGTCCAGTTCAATAGAAGCGTTGCCCTCGGAAATTGTTTTAGTTCTGGGCTGATAGAGAATCCAGGGGCCAGATTTTTTTTTTTTTTTAATATTCATTATTTTTTAAATTTTACTTATTTTGTTGTTATTGAGAATATACACAGCAAAATGTACAACAATCCGACAGTTTCTACGTGTACAATTCAGTGACATTGATTATATTCTCTGAGCTGTGCAACCACCTGTTCTCACATGCCATAGGGTTTTCAATGGCTGATTTTGCTGCTGTTGTATTGCCAGTATAACTGGGATAAAGTATGGGTAATCCTCCCATGGGTCTGCTGTTTGGCACACCACACAAGTTAATAGGCCTCACCAAATCTAGTAACAGGAAATAACTTAGGTCCACAGGAAAATCTGGCTGGATGGCACATTGGAATATTGTTTCTGATATAAATACAACGCCTAACATACAGTCTAAACAAGTTTTCCTTTCTCCAGAATCATGTTGTGATGATATAGGGTAAACATCATTTTTTTACTAACGTTCACACCTAGAAATATGACAGTCACCGCATTCTGACAGACATTCATTCTGATAGTTGGAATCTGCTACCTTCTGCTTAGTATAAAGCTGCCTGCTGTGCTTTTCTGTTGCTCTTAGTAGACACCAGGCTCTCAGCATTTGTTTCTTTTAGAATTTTTGAAGTCTGTGAATACTGAGGCTAGTCAACTGTTACTTGAATCTTTCCGTTGGCCACATGCCTAAGACTTTATGGCTTATATATTTCAATCCATGTGGGATTTCTAGGTTTAAGCTTCATGAATGTTGTTTAATTTTACTTTTTCTTTATGGCCCCTATGCCAGGGGATTTGGAGAAGGGATGTGAACAGTACCAGCTTTAGAAGAAGCAGTTACCTGTTTGTTGAGATGATACAGTCCTGGGCAGGGATGGATTACCCAATAAGCAGGGTGTGCTCTGCTCTGGTTATGGGAAGCCCTGGAAGAATTTGTTTATTTATTTAACAACTTTATTGAGACATAATTCACATGCTGTGCAATTCACCCACTCAAAGTATATGACTCAAGGATTTTTAGTATGTTTACAGAGTTGTTCAACCATCACCACAATCTAACTTTAGAATATTTCATCCCCTCAGAAAGAAACCTCATGCCCATTAACAGTCTCTCCCCATTCCATTCCTGCCAGGCCCACCCCTTTTGGATGGATGTGAGCTGAGATCAAAGACACGGGTTAAGAAGCTATTGCAGCAATTTAGGCCAGAGCTGATACCAGTCTGAATGAAACAGGGCAAGGATAGAGATGTTGATTCTGAACCACTATCATTAGTGACTTATGGCCCTCCCTCAACAGTCTCCAGTTACACTGCAAAGGCAAAGAAATACATTAAATAGCTTCTCCCTTGGTGTGAAATATTATGTTTTCAGCAGTGCTTTTTCCCCTGAAGGGAGAAACAGCCACAGAAAAGCACCACTCCCCGAAGAACTGCCCTCGCCTAGAGCAGCTTGCCTGCAAAACGCAAAGCCAGCCTGGCACTGCTCGTGGCCTCCTCATTTCAATGTTGAGTTTTTCATTTTCTGACACTTGGAGTAGAAATTATTTCTGAGCCAAATTATTGCCTTGATAATTTCGTGCAAAATACTCTGTGTTGTAGCCTGTTCTGCAAAAAGTGGGAGGAATGATGGCATTATCATCTATGTGAGTTTTCCATTGCTGCTGCAACAGATTACCACAACCTTGGTGGCTTAAAGCAGCACAGACTCAGACTCTTCCGGTTCTGGAGGCCATAAATCTGAGATGAGTCTTATGAGGTGAAAATCAAGGTGTCAGCAGGGCCGTGCTCCCTCCCTGAGGCATTAGGAGAGAATCTATTTCCTTGTCTTTCTCTATATCTAGAGCGGCATTCCTCGTCTTAGGGCTCTTCATCCGTCTTCAAAGCCAGCAGCATAGCATCTTCTCTTTCTAACTCTGCTTCTCTCTGCTCCCATCACATGGCATGCTTCTCTTCCATCAAATCTCCCCCTGCGTCCCTTTTCTAAGGATACTCGTGATGGTGTTTGGGGTCCACCAGATAATCCAGGATCATCTGCCCATGTCAAGACCTTAACTTAATCCCATCCTCAAAGGCCTTTGCTCCAAAGTGACATTTACAGGTTCCAGGGATTAGAACCTAGATATCTTTGGGGACCATTATTCAGCCTGCCAGAGTATCAAATCAGCATGAAGGAGTCTGTCCCTTTTCACTGCTTTTAGGTCCATTCTTGTCTATTAATGACCTGATATAATGGAAATGAAAAAAGTAATTTGAAAAGCATAAAACATATCATGGAATTTTATCATTCAGCAAACTTATACACAAGGGTTGGATATCATGAACCAAGAGTCCCATTTCTTGCCCCTGTGGTGGTGGCAGTGGCGGTGGCTGTGTCTGCATGGGTCAGCCATTCCCACTGTCCTTGCACCCCGGCGGTACTTCTGAAGTGGCCTGTGCAGTCAGCAGAAAGGTTCTTACACGAGTCACAGTGGTGTTTTATCGTATAAACCCCCTACCTGCTTTATTCAAATATCAGAGGCCCAAGCACAGGAACTATGAATGAAGTGGTGCTGGACACAGCCCTAGACTCCAGGCTCAACAACCTGGTTTTAAACCCTCCTTTGGCTGACCCACCTAACTAATCTCTGCAGGCACTTTCCATATAGCCTGATTTTATCTCTAAACATTGATCCCCAAAATTTATCATGAAATTTGCCTTGTACTAACCCCAGAGGTACTTAGACACCTGTGGGGGTTTGTGAGGCTGAACACATCAGAGTTTAGGGTGCATGGTCTCCAGGCAACTTCTACCAAAAAGAAGGCCTATCCCCACATCACATCTACTTGGTTTAGTTCAGTATGATATGAAATAAGCGACTCAGGAGGTGGAAAGACAAGACAAAGTACCTTCACTTAGGGAGTTTATAATCAATTGAATAGATACATTGTGAGCATTCAAACCTATTATGACATTTGACATATACTATGAGAAAGGTTGGAGCCCTGGTGGCCCAGTAGTTAAGAGCTTGGCTGCTAACCAAAAGGTTGGCAGTTCGAATCCACCATCCACTTCTTGGAAACTCTATGGGGCAGTTCTACTCTGTCCTACAGGGTCACTATAAGTCAGAATTGACTCAACAGCAATGGGTATGAGAAAGGTGCAGGTTGATGTTGGAGATATAACCCTTGGTTGTGGTGAGGGCAGACCAGGGAAGACTTTTTGGATGTGTTTGGTGGACGTGGATTTGCCCACAGATTGGATGTGAGTGTTCAGGGAGCACAGAGAAGGTGAGAACCCAAAGAGCACACCATGCTTGGGAGACTGAGTCGTAGAAGGGGGGAGCCAAGAGGAAGAGCACATATGGTTGAGTAGGCTTTCTGCATTTGATGGATTTTATTCTAAAATGACTGAATTTTAGATGCTGGCAAGTGGAAAGATATAGAAAGCAGATATAAACTTAGGCCTGGAGCTTGGGGAAAAGGATGAGACTAGGGACTAGAGAAATTGGGGATTATCTCCACAGGGTCACCACTAAAGCCATGGATGTGGACAAGATTGCAAAGGACAACAGGACGGTAAAAGTAAGAGACCATGGCAGACATGCACCTTAATGGTCAGGGAGCACAGTGAGGCATCAGAGTTGTCAACTACAGACTAACCAAGCAAACAAACCACTAGAAACCCAGGAGGGAAACCAGGACGCTGCACTGTGCAGATGGCCAGCAAGGGGAGTATTCCAGAGTTCCTGCCTCAAGCAGAGTCAACTGCTATAAAGTTAGCCCTGTCTCTCTGTGTTTATTATTTATTGTGTAAGTATATTCAAACACCATGTAAGATATTAATGAAAACTAGCAAGTTTCACAGAAGGCTGTTTAGGCAGGAGGGCAGGATAAGTTAACAATGTAGATAACTGAGTCTGGCTGGCAAAACCCCTAGAAGTCATGATACACTTTGCACTATCAATTATTCGTGTATTTAATTCTATTATTCAAACTTAGGACAATTTTATCATCAGAAACTGGGCTAAATTCTGTGAATTGGACAGGAATTCGTAACAGTGAGCCTGTGTGTCTATGAAGCAACCATACAGTCCAGTTCAGTGGATTGACTGTTTCTGAGACTATTTGTAAGTATTCATTTGCGGCTTGTTCAATCACTTTATCATCTGCTAATGCTTAGAAACAGAAAAATGGAAGCAAGTACTATAAACTTAACAAAAATGATTGGGGGAAAATATCTTTAAATTAAGAACAGTTGTCTATCGCTGCTGTGAGCTAAGCTAAGCCAATTTGGAAATTTACAGTTTGCTGGATTCTTTTTGATGACTATTATTAACCTCTGCTGATTAGAAGTTGGTAGAAGCTGCCTGCCTTCTCCTGGATAACCTTGCTGTTAGGTGGCATGTTTCAGTTAAGGCAAGTTTCAAACAGAAGGCTACTCTACATTCAGTTCTTTATTAACAAGAAAGCAAACAAATACATACTACAAGCTTGGTGAAAGTTCCAATCCCATGTCGTTTTAACCACCTTGACAAGTTCTTTGCATGAAATGGTCACTATGAGGCAAATAGAACAATATTCTCATGACAGGACCAGTTAACCCTTCAGTCACATTAGGTGAAAAGATTCTTCATTATAGGATGAGGGTAGGGACACCTGTCTGAATGGAGTTCTATTGTTGGTGTGCTCCACCTACAAGTATTGGATGGTGTAACTGGTTAACGCTCTTGGCTGCTAACCAAAAGATTGGCAGTTTGAGCTCACCCAGAGGCTCCTTGGAAGAAACATCAGTCAATGAAAACTCTGTGGAGCACAATTCTACTCCGACATACCATAAGGTCACCATGAGTCAGAATCAACTCCACAGCAACTTTTTGTTTTGGTTTGTATTCTACCAAAAGCATTAGGCTACTGGGCTCACCTGACTCTTATACCCATTTATATGAGGGGTGGGGGGAATTACCTGTATAACATTTCAAGCTACCACATGCCTTGAGCACCCTTTGCTTCACCAGCAATAAATTGTTTCTATCATTCTCTGGAGCAAATCAGATAGTAAAACGGGTGCCTTTGAAGTATGGGCTACGGACTATAGCTCTGTCCTAGAGGGTCACTACGAGTTGGAATCAACTAGACGGCAACAAGTTTAAGCATCCCTGGCGTGTAAATTAAATTAACTGTGCATACATGTATTCATAATACAGTCTAAACTGAAGTATATGAAGATAAATTAGAGAAAAGAATAATTATCTTACTTTTTGTAATAACAGGGGAAAAGCCATTGTGGTAGACTGAATAATGGCCCCTAAAGATGTCCTAATCCCTAAATCTGTGACTACTACCTTACATGGCAAAAGGAACTTTGCAGATGCAAATAAATTAAGCATCTTGAAATGGATTGTCCAGATGGGCCCTAAAAGAGGGAGGCAGAAGAATATTAGATCATATAAGAAGAAAAGGCAATGTGATGATGGAAGCAGAGACTGGAGTGATGTGCTCTGAAACTGGAGGAAGGGATCACTAGCCAAGAAATAGAGGTGGCGCCTAGAAGCTGAAAAAGGAAATGGATTCTCCCCTCCGAGCCTCCAGCAGGAACCAACCTGCCAACGCCTGGAATTTAGCCCAGTGTAACTGATTTTGGACTTTTGACCTTCAGAACCATAAAAGAATAATATTGTGTTGTTTTAAGTCACTAGGTTATGGTTGTTACAGCAGCAATAGGAAATTAATTCAGCCACCAATATTAATATCAACAGCATACTGGTCCACCTCATGGATGTTTCCATGGAAGTCGTTTTGAAAACCCTTGCTGTGCACAGCTCCGGTTATTAACAAAAGGCCCCAAATTGAGGGCCATGGGGAGAGGAAGAGAGGTACAAATGGTCCAGATTTTAAACTATTTCTAGGAATAGACTCAAAATCAGCCCCTGAATCTGTAAAAAGTAAACTATTTCCCTGCCCCTCTTTGGACACAATAGGACTAGTTCACCATTTGAATGAAAATAAAATATAACGAAGCCTTGTTGTTGTTCTATTAACTCTTTCTTGGATACTGCTGGATTTAGCTACCACTCACATTTTCCACCCTAGGGGTTTATCGGCAGACATTTGAGCCACTTTATTACGTTCTGGCATCCGTGGTGGATGCCGGTGCAACTGCCTAAAAAAACAAGGAAGGTGGTCTGCACCGTATTTGAGTGCTGAGAGCCATTCCCATGAGGAGATACTTCCTGGAGGAGTGATCGTGAAACTTTTGTGTCTTTTGGCTTCTGTACAGTGAGATAAGGCTTGCAAGTATGTTTACTATTTCTTTTGTGTTAATGGGAAGGTACAGTTACCAGCATTTGGAAATATTCAAGTAAATGAGTTATTTTGGGGGTGAAAACAGTTTGTGATGCACTTCCTGGGCCATGGAGCTGATATGTACCATGTGTACGATGTGCTTCATGGAGCCTGGGACTGATATGGCCCCCTTGCATTTTAGTCATCTCTCTGATGACATCTTGCATAAAAGGGCCCGCCTCCCTGCTGAGATTTTCTTTTCCTTTTTTGTGGCATCCTTTTTTTTATTATTGTTGTAATTGAATGAAGTTTACATTTCAAGTTGGTCTCCCATACAGAATTTTTTTTTTTTTTTTTTTACATACAATGTTATGAGACCCCAACTGCTCACCCCATTCTGCGACAGCCCACTCCTCCCCTCCACCTCTGATTCCCCATGAACATTCAACCAGCTCCTAACTCTCTCTGCCTTCCCATCTCACCTCCGGACAGAAGCTGCCCCTTTGGTGTCTTGTACCTACTTGACTAAGAGGCACATTCTTCACACGTATCACTGTATGTCCCACAGTCCAGTCCAATCCCTGTCTGAAGAGTTGGCCTCGGAAATTGTTTTAGTTCTGGGCTGATAGAGAGTTCAGGGGCCATGCTTTCCTGATGACATTTTTTATACACTTCCTGGGCCATAGTACCAATATGTACTGCATTTGTGATATACTTTATGGAGCATGGTACCGATATGGCCCACTTGCAATTGGCACCCCATTTTTTTCAAATAATAAAAAACTACCAACAATGATTCAGCATCCATTCCATTAGCGAAAAAACACAGCATCACAAAAAAATTCCAAAAATAATAATAATAATCATTCAAAGCCCATTATAACAGTATCTTGACCAGGTTCCAGATGAGCCAGGGCTACACTCCAGCAAATAACTTGCCAGATAACAAGTAACCTGCTCAGTGAGTTTATTCCTAACAAAAGGGGCTGCTTTAGTGAATAAGCATTAGGTTGTCGTAGTCCCCACTAAAAAATGTTAATATAGCAAAATGGGACATTAAGTTAGAGGAATTTAATTCCAGAAGGGAATAGGATTTTAAGAAATGGAAAGTTATTCATTGCTAGAGATGGGAAAACTGCTTGGCTTCCACTCTACGGAAGATAGTACTGGAATGGCATAAGTATAGCCCTTGTTCACAGGAACTGTCAGCTTTGCATTTGGGAGAATTACTGTTCAAGCACTGCTATAAAATCAGAATCCCAGGTGACATGGAATAATCGCAAAAACCTCAATTTTATCATTTATATACTTGCTTCCAGGGTCATTGTAAAAATTAAATAAGAACTTGTCTACCTCTGTTATTCCTATCTCAGTCCTCGGCATAGGTACACAAACAGCAGCTGCAAATTATAATAGATTACTGTATTCAGAACTTCAGGTAGAAGGAAATAAATGCCCAAATTCCTGACCATCGGATTGTTCTGCTGGTCACTGGGTAAGCATCTTCTATTGACATGTACAATTATACATATTATGTAGGCCACCAGGAAAATATCATCTTACTTCTAAAATGAGCTAGATGTGCCCACGAAGCACAATAAAATAACGCCTTTCAATAGAGGGTGGTTCCTGGATTCCAGGCCAAATACTAGATGACTATTCAAGCAGATCAGGATGTCTTGCTAACTCTATTTATCTACTAAGTCAACATCTTAACTCAATACTGGCTTCTTTGCTCAAGCTGGCAGAAGATCTATTTGAATAATGCTTTCAAAATTTACAATTTTCAAAATTTACAACTCCCCTGGTTCCCAATTAGCAATACTTTAATCACCATCAGAAAGAAGGGAAGGGAAAACAGGAAGAGAGGTAGAGAAAATAATGATAAATTTACTTACTCTAGGATGATTTGCGGGCCACACGGTGACGGGTTGGGTTTAGACTTTTAATATGATTATGCGATTGAATCCCAGCAAAGAAAATTCTGTACAAGCATAAAATGTTTCCTTTTGCCAGTGTAATAGAGCTTCTTCAGTAAGTGCTCTCCACCTTCAGGTGATCTATGACTGAAGCTTAACCAGAGGTTTCATTTGTTTTCAATGCCTAACCAGAACTTTAAGACTTCTCAGACAGGAACATAAATCTTGACGACGGAGGAAAAACTCAAGCTTCTGGTTGAGCTGGAAATACTGGTGATTAGTCACCTTTCATAATTATTTACTTTAGCTCTTTTTCTTTTACCAAGAAATAGGGAGTGACTAGGAAGAAAGCAACTCAGCAGTAAAATGGAAAGGGTGTGATGACAAAACCATAAAGTGGTTTCACTGAATTGAACCTGGGTTCAGATGAAGGTCCCATTCAGATTCTGTAGTTGGGATTTTTTTGTTTGTTTGTTTCTTTGTCTCTCTCACCTTCCACATTTCAGCCTAGAGCAATGGGCAAGTGCTGAAATTTCCAAAACAACTTTCTCTCCCCCTCAATAATGGAGCTCCGAGTATCCCTTCCTAAATGTGAAATAAACATCTCTTCTTAGAAGTAGGTATCTGTATGTTATAAATTTTGCTTATCGGTCCAGTTGTGAGGATTTTTGTTTTCTTTATGTTGAGGTGTAACTCATACTGAAGGCTGTGGTCTTTGATCTCCGTCGGTAAGTGCTTCAAGTCCTCTTCATGTTCAGCAAGCAAGGTTGTGTCATCTGCATAACACAGGTTGTTAATGAGTCTTCCTCCAATCCTGATGCTGCGTTCTTCTTCATATAGTCCAACTTCTCAGCTGACATGGTGAAAGGATACTAACCTAATGCACCCTTTTTCTGATTTTAAACCACACAGTTTCCCTTTGTTCTGTTCAAATGACAGCCTCTTGGTCTATGTACAGGTTCCGTATGAGCACAATTAAGTGTTCTGGAATTCCCATTCCTCACAGTGTTGTCCATAATTCATTAGGCTCCATGCAGTCGAATGCCCTTGCATAGTTGATAAAACTCAAGTGAACATCTGGACCAATAAGCAACACCATGATAAACGGAGAAAAGATTGAAGTTGTCAAGGATTTCATTTTACTTGGTTCAGCAATCAACACCCATGGAAGCAGCAGTGAAGAAATCAAACGACGCATTGCATTGGGCAAATCTGCTGCAAAACAACTGTTTAAAGTGTTAAGAAGCAAAAAATGACACTTTGATGACTAAGGTGTGCCCGACTCAGGCCGTGACCTTTTCAATCACCTCGTACGCATGCAAAAGCTGGACAATGAATAAGGAAGACCCAAGAAGAATTGATGCCTTTGAATTACGGTGTTGGTGAAGAATATTGAACATACCATGGGCTTCCAGATGAAAGAACATATCTGTCTTGGAAGAAGTATGGCCAGAATTCTTCTTAGAAGTGAGGATGGTGAGACTTTGTCTCACTTACTTTGGACATGTTATCAGGAGACCAGTCCTTACAGAAGGATATCATGCTTGGTAAAGTAGAGGGTCAGTGAAAGAGAGGAAAGCCCTCAACAAGATGGACTGACACAGTGGCTACAAGAATGGGCTTAACTATAGCAACATTTATGATGCTGGCACAGGACTGGGTAGCGTTAAGTTCTGTTGTACATGGGGTTGCTACGAGTTGGAACCAGCTTGACAGCACCTAACAACAACAATAGCTGTAAATAATTATCTCTCTTATTATTTATGAGATCCAGAAGGAACTTGGGAGGCACGATTATGTTTATCTCTATTTAGGTCTTTGATTTTTTTCATCATACAGATCTTGTACATGTTGTAAGCTTTATACCTTAATACTTCATGATCCTTAGTAAGATGTAAATGTTATTTTTAAAATTTTCAATTGTACTTGTTTATTAAGGAGCCCTGGTGACCCAGTGATTAAAGTGTTTGGCTGATAACCGAAAGGTTGGTGGTTCGGACCCACTAGCCGCTCCGTGGGAGAAAGATGTGGCAGTCTGCTTCTTCAAGGATTTACAGCCTTGGAAACCCTATGGGACAGTTCTACTCTGTCCTTACAGGGTCAGTATGAGGCGGAATTGACTTGATGGCAATGGGTTATTTTGGAGAGTTTACTTGTTTATTGCTGATACATAGAAATATAATGAGTTTTCTGTTATCTTGTATTCTGCAAACTTGCTAAACTTTGTTAGTTCTAGTAAGTTTTGTGCAAATTAGTTTGTATTTTCTACATAAATAATCATGTCATCTGTGAATAGAGACAGTTTTATTTCCTTTCCAATCTGGATGCCTTTTATTTCTTTTTATTGCCTTATTGTACTTGCTAGAACTTCTAAAACATTGTTGAATATGAGCAGAGAAAGTAGACCTCCTTGCCTTGTTCCTGATCTTGTGAGGGAAGTATTTAATCTTTAAACGTTAAGTATGATGTTAGATATAGTTTTGTTGTAGATGCCTTTCATCAGGTTGGGGATGTTCCCTTTTATTCCTAGTTTGCTCATAGTTTTTCTCATAAACGGATATTGGATTTTATCAGAGACTTTTTTCTGCATCTTTTGAGAGGATCATGTGGTTTTTCTGTTTTCATCTGTTGGTTTGGTGAATTTCTTTGATTGAATTTCAAATGTTCAACCATCTTGCATTCTTGGGATAAACTCCATTGAGTGATGGTATATTCTGCTTTTCATCTATTGTTGAATTTGATTTGCTAGTATTTTGTTGAGGATTTTTGTGACTATTTACGAGGAATATTGGTCTCTAGTTTTATTTTCTTGTAATGTCTTTGTCTGGATTTCATATCAGGATAATGCTTGTCTCATGAAATGAAGTTGGAAGTGTACCCTCCTATATTCTGGAGGAGTTTGTATAGCACTGGTATTATTTCTTCCTTAAATCTTCTATGTCTGGAATTTTCTTTGTTGGAAGACTTTTAACTACCAATTCAATTTCTTTCTTTTTTTTATCGTGCTTTAGGTGGAAATTTACAGAGCAAATTAGTTAATACACAAATTGTTTTGTGACATTAGTTGCCAACCCCATGATGTATCCATACTCTCCCCTTCTCTGCCCCAGGTTCCCTGTTTCCATTCATCCAGTTTTTCTGTCCCTTCCTGCCTTCTCATCTTTGCTTTTGGGCTGGCGTGCCCATTAGTCTCCTATGCATGAATAGAACTACATAGCACGTTCTTCACGTGTGTTCTTGCTAACCCTACAGACCTGTGTAATCTTTGGCTGAAGGGCAATTCAATGTCTTTAATAGATATTACACTATTTCTTCTTGAGTGAGGTTAGTAGTTTTTATCGTTTAAGGAATTTGTCCGTTTCATCTCAGTTATTGAATTTATGGACATAGAGTTGCTCTTAGTATTCCCTTAAAACCAGAAACCAAACTCCTGCCATGGAGTTGATTCTGACTCAGCACCCCTTTAATATCTATAGGGTTATGTAATGGCTTCTCTTTCATTTCTAGTATGTGTAATTTGTGTCTTATTTCTTTTCTTCTTCATCAATCTGGCTAGATGTTTATCCCTTTTAATGATCTTTTTAAAAACAGCTTTTGGTTTCATTGATTTTCTCCATTGTATTTTATGTTCTCAATGCCATTGATTTCTGCTCTTATCTTTATTACATTCTTTCTTCTGCTAGCACTGCAGCAGCAATTTGTTCTTTATATAGTTAAGGTAGAAGCTGAAGTGATTGACTTGAGACTTGATCCTTTTTGGATACAAGCATTTAATGCTATAGATTTCCCTCTAAATACTGCATTAGCTGCATCCCACAAATTTTAATAAGTTGCATCTTCATTTTTATTCAATTCAAAGTATTTTCTAATGAGCAGTATATCATATTCATGCTTATAAATGAACATTCTCTTGTCTTTTCCTAGGCCTTTGTGTGTGGGGGGGCAGGGGTTGAGTCAGTATATTCAGGATTTAAACTGAATTTGAGTTTTACTGTTGCAGTGATTACCCTCAATGCATCACCATCTTCAGATTCCTTTGGCATTAACTTGTGTTGAGATGGGACATGGGTTCCCAGAGAGTTTTTCTGTGTCTGCTATGAGGTCAGTATCAGCTTTAGGTCTTCCCTTTGTGCCTGTGCTTCAGAGAAGATCTCTGATGGGTCCTGTTCAGTGGTTCTACCCCTTCTCCATCTTTACCAGTTGCTGTTGAGCCAGTTCTGACTCATAGCAACCCCACGTGTGTCAGACTAGAACTGTGCTTCATAGTGTTTTCAATAGCTGATTTTATTTTTCAGACGTAGATTGCCAGGCCTTTCTTCCAAGGCACCTCCGGATAGACTCAAAACTCCAACTTTTCAGTTAGCAGTGAGCGTGTTAACCAGGGACTCCTCTCTGTCTTTAGGATACCTCTACTGATCTGGGCTGAGCATGGTTTCCTGACCCTTCCCAAGCAGTAGGGGATCTTTAATGGTCTGGGCCCAGGACACATTCTGGGGAGTTTTATTCTGTTTCCTTTCCTCAGTTTCCATGGGTCATCACTTGTGTTATAACAGTGAAAACTTTTGCTGCCTTTCCCCCACCCAGCAGCTTAAGGCTTTTGTTCCATAGATAAGATAAGGGAGAAAGATCTAAGTGGGGCTCCATGCTTTTCCCTCATGGACTGCTGCTTCCCTCCCGTAGGTCTGCACCCGAGAAGTTTTCTTGGGAGTCTCGTCCTGCCCACAGTCTCTCTTGATCACCTGGTTACATTTGTGGAGAAGACCTTGTGAGTGAGTATGAACTTGCCTTGTGTCTACAGCTCCCAGGGGGTTCAGTCCTCTCATGCTGGCCACACTCAGCTGTTAGCAATTGGTTAATTTCAGGTGAATTCTTCTTACCAGCGTGTATGACAGCTGGTGTCTACTCCAGGCAAGCAAGTGTCATGTCCTTTCCCTTCTTTAAGGCACCTGCTTTTCCTTAGGGTTAATTGGTTGCCCCGCAATCACAGCTCTATGACAGATTCAAGGAAAGTTGTGATTTCACAGATTAGTCAGCATTCGTTGCTGTTTTAAGAATGAAAGCAACATTCTTTCTAGCTTCCTACATTCTAAGTGACCTCCATACACCCCACTCTAAGTGGGGGCCACAGTGACATTTTATGTCACCTGGGATTGGTATCAGTTCAGAGGCAGTGTCCAGTAATCCCAGAAAATTCTGATTATTCCCTTTTCCCCAATGAATAGTCACTCTCATAAAAGGCCATAGATCCCTTTGGGGAAGGCTGGGAGAAAAATCAACACTATAAATTTTTGGCAGTGCAGTGGGGTCCTTCCTCAAGAGGATCCGGCCTCCCCTTCACTCATGGGGTTGTGGGTCTGTAAACCAGCTCAGGTCTGGGAATTGATTGAGGGACCATGACTATCTGTTCTGGTAGTTCAAGTTAGACTGCCATTCACTTGACCTAGAATCCTTCCACTTGTACAGATCAAGTAAATATTTAGTTGATTTCCCATCTATTTCACTTTTAGAACACCATTACTAAGTAGCCTATGCCATAAGTCCATACGAGTCAGACTATTGTGATTACTGCTTTGACTACTGTCTAATTACAGTAACTACGCTCACCTTGTCTTTGTTGATTAAGTGCCACCATTTGGCCCCTACCGCCACAGGGTCCAGCCAGCCCCATTGTAGTTAGGTGTCTTAATTCAGTTAAGGCAGTTCCCACTGTCAAATCTGACTTATATAGAATAGCAATCACAGCAGTCTTCAAGGATACTGGAGCTCCCTTCACAAATTCGTTCCTTACTATTTTGGTAACAGGTGTGTCCTCTGGGCACTCCACGTGTGGGTCTGTGGGTCTAACCTGATAAATTCACTCTAACATGCCAGTTTCCCTAAGCCTTTGGATACCTTCTTCTACAGTATACCAAGGCAGGTCTGGTACTTCAACATGATTTAGTGTAGGCCACCACTTAATCCATACTTCAGCCAACCAACCAAATAACTATTATATCCTTTTCTAAGTTCTCAAGCTGAAATATTAAATGAAGGATCTGTACTTAGTAGGACCATATCAATAAATTCAGACTGATCCAACTTTATGTTCCTTGCATCATTATCCCCATTATAATAGCCATTCCCACACATATTCCCCAGGTTTCTGTTTGTATATATTAGAAAACTCCAATCAGTTCTTTTGGAGTGTAGCATACTTCCTTCTGGGTCACACTTTGTACTTCACCTTTTGGGGCTTGCTGGGACTTAAGTATAGTTACAGATGTAGAAGCAAAAATGGGTGGTACGGGTAGGTCCTGGGAATATTCAACAATGTTCCCGAAGGATATACTGCATAGTTTAAAATCAAGAAAGGTGTGTGTAAGGGTTGTATTCTTCCATAATTATTCAATCTGTATGCTGAACACATAATCCGAGAAGCTGGACTACATGAAGAAGAATGCGGCAGGAAGATTGGAGGAAGACTCATTAACAGCCTGCAATATGCAAGTGACACGACCTTGCTTGCGGAAAGTGAAGAGGACTTGAAGCACTTACTGATGAAGATCAAAGACTACAGCCTTCAGTATGGATTACACCTCAACGTAAAGATAACAAAAATCCTCACAACTGGACCAATAAGCAACATCATGATAAATGGAGAAAATATTGAAGTTGTCAAGAATTTCCTTTTACTGGGATCCACAATCAATGCCCATGGAAGCAGCAGTCAAGAAATTAAATGACGTATTGCATTGGGCAAATCTGCTGCAAAAGACCTCTTTAAAGTGTTAAGAAGCATAAATGTCACTTTGATGACTAAGGTGCAACTGACCCAAGCCATGGTATTTTCAATTGCTATGAGAAAGCTGGACAATGAATAAGGCAGACCGAAGAAGAACTGATGCCTTGAATTATGGTGTTGGCAAAGAATATTGAATCTACTGTGGATGGTCAAAAGAATGAACAAATCTGTTAGGGAAGATGTACAGCCAGAATGCTCCTTAGAAGCGAGGATGGCAAGATTTTGTCTCATGTACACTGGGCATGTTATCAGGGGGACCAGTCCCTGGAGAAAGACATCATGCTTGGTAAAGTGGAAGGTCAATGAATAAGAGGAAGACCCTCAATGAGATGAATTTACACAGTGGCTGCAACAGTGGGCTCACACATAGCAAGGATTGTGAGGATGGCCCAGGACCAGGCAGTGTTTTGTTCTGTTGCACATAGGGTTGCTCTGAGTCAGAACTGTCTCGACAGCACCTAAGAACAACAGCATACCCTAAATGGAAGCCAGATGTCCGTTTTATGTTTTTGATCACCTTTGAATTTGACATTTTTATTTTTTATTGCATCTTACTGAAAAAAAAAAAAGTTTCTGTGGAAAGAAAAAAACTGTTATTTCCTTCATGACATAACAGCAAAGCAAAAATTATCTATTAAAATATTCAAGTAATTGTGCATTATCCTTAGAAATTTCTCTCCAGAGAATAAGCAATGATGTGAAAAATTATAACAATCACATATTTAGCAAGACACATCTAAGAGTGATTAAGAAAGTGAGCTTAGAATTTGGATTTAATTATACCTTCAGTTAGACAGCTTCTTCCCTGTAGTTGCTTCTGACCAGTGCTGAAATCATTGTCTGTCATTTTCCTGAAACTTGTAAAGATAAAAATCTGATTGCATAGCACTGGGTAGCATTAGCCTCTGCCAAATTAAAGCATGGACTTGTTAAAGGCCTTTAACCAGACAGCTGGCTCTGAAAATTATAGGAAGCCTTCAAGTATTTAAAAAACCCAAACAAACCATTTGCCTTGGGGAAACCCAGCTATCTGGAGAAGTTACAGTGTTAACAATTATATATAAAATGTCTATATTATGAGGTAATACAAAATAAATTCCTGAACAGGAAGCTGATCCTAAGGTAGTAATTGGCTTCTCTGCAGTTTTTCCCTCCGGGCATGGCAAGGAAACCACAATAGTTTTCAACTTTGCTAGGAAATTCTGTAATTTCTTAAAGGTAGCTAGTAAGTCATAAACATTTATTGAGCATCTTCTGTATTAGCTACTGTAGGAATATGGAAGGCTATAAAGAAATAATTTCACTGAATAATTGTCAGAAAGGTCTCGAGTTGTTTCTGGACCTACTCTGTCTAAAGGCAAAATTCCCGGTGATATTTCACCGTTGCACCACAGTCCCAGCTCCTTTGTTTCTCCGTGTTCTGTTCTTCAGGATTGGGTCAAAGCCAACCATGGGTTTCCTCTTAGTGTTCTTCTGTGAATCTTTAATTTTCCTTACACCTCTCCAGGAATCCTTCTGATCCCTCACTCAGGGTCCACGGTCTTAAGCATCTCCCTGACAACCTAAAGCTACCTTTCAGCCAGGTATCTGATTGAATGATGTTCTCATTCACCTCTACAAATAAACTTAAGAAAACTAATTTATACCAAAGTGTCATTTACTAAGACACCTTTCTTAAGAGAATACCTTTCTTATAATATCTGTTTGTTTGTTTTTAAATTAGAAGGTTGTTGGTAGAACCTCAGGTGTGTATCCCCAGCGTCCTTCCTATCACTCTGTGGGCTGGCTACCCAGTCTGTAGGGAGACCCGTCTGTCCTTCACATTTGAAGATGAAGCTGCGGATCCGCTCCTAGTAGAGTATGGTTTTCAGTAAGTGTAAATGTGTTACCCACACATTCCTCCTATTCTTCCTTGTGATACTCATGCTAGGAGTGCAATCCCTGGAAACAGAACAGATATTTCTCCTATCCTTTCACCTGAATCACCAGCTTAGACATGGAGTGTTGATTAACTGCTTAGGATTTATTTAACTGATACCAATCCCTAGCTAGGGTCCAGGGGCTCCCAACACCACCAGGTTTCCTGGTGACAAAAGACTATTTTCTCTTCACTATAAGCTGAATAAAGAAAACCAATAATCCCTACCCCCACCCCCCCAACCAACTAAGCAACTGATAAGGAGAGTTCTCCTTCTTTAGTGGTGAGTCTCCTTGGATGGCCTGAGACCCATTGCACCACACTACATAGGCACTTACTGTGGGCCCACTATGCTATGGCATTGTGTTTCACTCAAGGGGTACCAAGGTGAAAAAGACATTCAATGAATATGTTCTCTGCAATCTAACATTGTAAGGACCTTGTTCTAAGACCTCTACATTTGAATTGAGGAGACAAGACTGTAACCCATTATTTTTAATCCCCTTAGAAACACAAAATGGCAGAGATGAAAAGGCTCTTAGATTTCAGCCAATTTAATCCCCTGTGAGGGGTTGAGAGTGGGTACAAGAGACAGAATTAAGTACTTGACTGCGACCAGACTCTCTGTTTTGTTTGATTTGGTACTCTTCTGTATAAGATCGGTTATAGAGAAAGGATTTCCTCCTAAGGATGTGTGCAAGTATGCAAAGATATGTAAAAGAGTATTCACTAAAGTATTATTTGTAATAGAAAAATGTTAGAAACAAACTAAATGTCCCTCAACAAAATAATGGATAAATTGTAGTCTAGCTATATCATGGAATATTATACAGCAGAGAAAATTAACAAACTAGAACCAGATATATGCATACAGATAAATTTCAAATATATAATGTTGAGATTTTCCAAAAACTTGGATGCATAAATATAATATAAAATATAAAGTTTTAAAATATTCAAAATAATATTATGCATTATTTTGGGATATATATGTATATGTGTATATATATTCATTTTCTGTATATATAGTTAAAGCATAAAAACATGGATACAAACGATAAATATCAATTTCAGATAGAGCTTTCCTCTCTCCTCAGGGGAATGTACATAGGGGGTTTCAGCTGTATCTGCAATATTTTGTTTTTTTTAATATGGTGGTAGATGGATGAGTATCTTATTCTCTATAATTTCGGTGTGTCTGAAATATTTTATTATGACAATTTTAAATAGAAAGCATTCTATTGATTTAGAAAAGCTTGAAAGCCAATGAGCTAGAAGACAAAGGCTCATGAGTACTGAGAATCCCGAAATCACAATGGCCTCCAAGTACACTTCTGTAGCTCCTTCCAGGAGTTACCTCATAGAGCCCATCATGCCTTCTGGAGTAATGTCTCTCAAGCTTTAGCATGCTTATGGTAAAATGCATACCTCCCCCCTCCACTGTGCCAGCACACATACACACAAATATACCCACCCTTGATTATCATTTAGTTGGTCTGAGGTTGGAGCTGGAATTTGGAATTTTTATCAAGCTTATGAAGGATTGTAGCGAGGGTGGTCAGGGTACCACTGAGAAACACTGGCAAAGGTAAGCAGATAAAATCCCAGGAGCTGAGTCCTTTAAGCCTCTGCCACAGACTCATTGCCAATCATGATCCGGAGTTAAGTTATGATGGAGTATAGGATCCAAATAGCACCAACACCGTGTCTTTGTGCACTCGTTGGTGATTATTCCAATTTCATTCTCAACGTCATGAAAACAGTTTAAACCTATGCGTTTATTGGGGACAAGAGATAATATTAAGATATGGTGAGGAAAGTTGAAAACGAGTCATGAAATGAAAACATTTTGATTTTCTGAATGAAGGAGGGGCTAAATTTAGACAGATTACTGTTGCTAGAGATTATCAGGGACTGTATGGTGAATTATATAAACATCTCCTTTTCTGACTTCTTGACTTTAGTTGGGGAGAGATGCTGTTATATTTCCTTTTCCTCATTATTAATACCCATTGCCATCAAGTCGATTCCAACTCACAGCCACCCTATAGGACAGAGTAGAACTGCCCCGTAGGGTTTCCAAGGAGCCCTGGTGGTACAGTAGTTAAAAGCTACAGTTACTAAGCGAAAAAGGTTGGCAGTTGGAATCTACCAGCCACTCCTTGGAAACCTTATGGGACAGTTCTGCTCTGTCCTGTAGGGTCTCTATGAGTCAGAATCGACTCAGAGGCAATGGGTTTGGTTTTATTAAGACAATGTATGTCAGAAAATATAGAAAAATGTAAAGAAGATAACGAAAATCGCCATTAACACCACAACTGAAATAACACTTACTTGTTATTTATGAACTGGTTGGCATCATGTTCACAGCTGGAAATTGACCAAGGTGAGAGTCTTTATACCACAGAAATAGGCAAACGCAACAAATCAGGGCCCTTATCCTTACGCCAGAGTCAGTGAATAACTTTTTAAACCTTTACTAGTAAACTAGTGAATGATGACATATATATATATCAATGGAAATATATGTATCCAAAACTTACATAATACTATAGCGGTTTTGAAATGGCAAGTATGTTTCTGAAAGAACAACTATTCTGAGTTATCTTGGAAAATTAGCAGGAACATCCCTTTCTCATATCTTGTGTAGGGGGAGTAAGGACCTCAAGGCCTCAGAGGACAAAAGGGCATGATGGACCGTGGCCTCCCAGGCCAGAAGGTATTTGAGGACCTTAGAGAAATGACTTAGGATCTCAGTAGCTTTACTGTAGCTTTTGGAAAAACTCTCATATATCTGTCACAACGCTCAAAGGAAAAAATCCATTTGAAAGTGAATCCTTATATATTGCCTTTTCTACCTACAAACAGGCTCACTTTATAAAATCTCATTTTCTTTATTCTCAAAAGCAGTTTATGGTGATCGTCGAACAACATGATGAACATATTTAATGCCACTGAATTGTACATGTGAAGATTGTTGACATAGCAAATGTTTTGTTACGTATATATTTACCACAATAAAAAAAGGAAAGAAGTATAAGCAAAAAACAAAAAATTGATTATGGAAAAAAATGTTTACAACCCATTCTGTAGGAGATACCAGATAAGTCATGTGGAAAATTATGTAATAGTTGAACTTCCTGAAGGCGGTGAGCTGATCAGATGTTATCCAGAGTTCTCTACAGCCTTGAGATCACTAGTTCGTCATGAATTAGGTTATGGTAGCTGGGGATTATAAATAAACTTCCTCAAACTTTAAAAAAAAAAAAAAAAAAATTATATCAACAAGAACCACAGGCCTTAGAGCAATACCAGTCACAAATAAACCAAATTTTAGAGTTATTCTTATTTGGCTTTAGCATGCTATGGTAAAACGCATACCCCCGCATACCCAACCTTGATTCTCCTGAACTTATCTTTTTGCTATACGATAAAGGGAGAGCATGGAGAACTGAGCGATGTGGGAAAGAAAGTTGATAAAGGGGAAATTGGAGAGCCTGGATCCCCAGGAATACAGGCAAGAAGTGATTTTTAAAGTTTTACTGGAATGCTGTGCATTAACTGGTTCCAACATACATTGACTGTTACTCTTCTTCCACTAAGCAGGGGTTAGAGGGGCCAAAGAGAGAGCCAGGACTCACAGTAAATATCAATCCTGGAGGGCAATTGAGAGTTTTGTGCTTATAAAAATTATGTTTTAGCTTTAGAATTATGAATTCTTTTGATGCAGAATTCCAGTTGTAATTTAAACGATAGTGACCCACAAGCCCAGCGCTGACTTAGAGAAGTCAAGTCATTGAATGTGAACCTGAGGTGAGAAATCAGGCAGCCCTTAGTGGAGATGTGTGGCCACTCGCCTCTCACCGTTGGTAGAAATAACATGGATATTATTGGTAACAAGGAGGTGAGCTGTTTATAAAAAGCCAAATGACCAAATGATTTTTTATTTCACATGATCCTTTGCATTTCAGAATGTGGGCTCTTTTTTCCTGAACTAGTTCCTCTAGGAAGTGCTGTGAGGAGAAGCGCAACCACAAAATTGGGTTTACTTTTATATCTTCATTTTCTTATTCAACAAGTATTCGTTAAGCATCTATAAACTTTTTTCTATTCTTTTCCTCACATCATTGAAAACAAAAAGCAAAATCAATTCCCACAGTGTCAGAAAGTTCTAGAATTTCTATTGTTACTGTTATTGTTAGGTGCTGTCGAGTTGGTTCTGACTCATAGTGACTGTATGTACAACACAACGAAACACTGCCTAGTCCTGTGCCATCCTTACAACAGTTGCTATGCTTGAGCCTGTTGTTGCAGCCACTGGGTCAATCCATCTCATTGAGGATCTTCCTCTTTTTTCCTGACCCTCTACTTTACCAAGCACTATGTCCATCTCTAGGGACTGGTCCCTCCTGATAATATGTCCAAAGTACATGAGATGAAGTCTTGCCATCCTTACTTCTAAGGAGCATTCTGGCTGTACTTCTGTAACAAGATCTAATTCTTCTCTGCTGATTCAAAGGCACTACATCTCCTACAGTTAGAGAGAAAAAGAGACCTTTTCCCCTTTTTGATTTTTCTGAGGTTCAGGGTCTGGGGATGCTGATCCCATGTAATATATCTGGAAAATCCAGGTATGAGGGGGCTGGGAGTACAGGTGATGAGGGCAAGAGCTGAGAGCCGGGCATGTAACAAACAGAACACATTTTTTATGGCCCATCTGCCTTTTTTCTCTTGTTGTCTCCCACCCCGAGGCAGATCCCCCCCACCTCAAGTGGCCTACAGTAGATGAAGCAGCTATGTATGCAGCAATTCCTCCCCAAAAGTAGCAGAGGAGAATGTATGTAAAACGACCAGAGGCACTCTCTCCCCTTTAGGTTTATACTAGCCCTCCTGTTCCAACAAGGAGAAAGGGACTGGTTTCCTTCATCCATTCATTTGTTTGTTTATTCATTCATTTCACCAATTTTATTAAGTGTGCACTCTGGGTCAGGCTCTGAGATAAGCACTGGGAAGCAGTAGAAAATAGGAGACTAGGTCCCTGCACTCAAAGAGCTCACAGTCTAGTGGGGAGAATGACAAGTAAAAGACGCTCACCTCCAGTGTGATAAATGCTATGATAGAAGTAATGGTTATGTGGATCCAGAGCAAACAAAATGATCTATGGTCTATCTTTGGGGGTAAGGCAGAGTTTTATTTCCTGAACTGAAGGTTTCAAACCAAGATGCAGTGACCCTTAGAATGAGGATGTCATTCTGCTGACCTTCGCTTTCTAGATTCTAGAAAAAGGGGCGGGTAGAAAGGGAGAGTAAAAAAAAAAAAATTTCAATTAAATGAGACTCTAGTTTGCGGCAGCCACTGTGCTAGGCTCCTTCACAGTAGTCTCACCGGGTGCCTGGTGCCATGCTTTAGAGGGCTGTACTCTGGACCTCTAATCCTCCAGTTGCACCCTTCGTGAGGCATCCATGGAGCCAAAGGTAGGGGCCGCACTCTGGGCCTACACCAAAGGTAGGGCCCACACCTGGGACTCCAGAATTCCCTGCCCAAATGGCCTCAAGTTTGAAATGAAATGAAAATGCCCTGGATTTCCCCCATATAGGCTGCTGTTAAGCCCTGTCACCAGCTGCATCACCCCATCCCAGTTCTGCAATTACAGATTTGTTCTTTTAAACTTTACTTTTGCTCTTGTTAATTTTTTATCTTATTGGATCAGATCCACTGCTACTTCCTATTGTGATCTTCTAGGTTTCTATGTCTTTCATCTGTGATGTTAATCCTGCCTTCTCTACTCTCATCCCAGTCACTTCTAAACATACTACACAAGGCAGGGGATCAGCAGATACTCTTCTAATACCCAGTTCATCTCGGGCCCTCTGAGAGAGCCAATGGGCAGCCAGACAAGGAAGGAACTATTCAAGAACATGGGGACATTTCACGGAAAAGTTGAAGCAAAAGTATTAGGAAACAGAGAAGAGAACTCATAAAATTGGAGATTGCTATAGAAAGAGAGGAGGGAAGACAGGATAGAATGAATTCTCTTTAGGCCCTGGTGCTTGTCTTCATTGCCCAGCATATGTGTTTTAAATCATATAACTGAATGCATGCATTGCTCCACACCACAGTAAGTAGTGCTTAGTGGTGCCAGACCCTGCATTAAGAACCCTCCATATGTTACCTCATTGAATCCACACCACAGCCCTGAGATACTGTTAGGTCACCTAATGCCCATGGTCACACAGCTGGTAAATACTGGAGCTGCAATCTGAACTCCCAAAGCCTGAGTTATTAAGTTTCATAACTCAGCTGCATTTCAGATATGATATATTATATCCAACTTTTAACCTCTGGGCAATTTTATTTTCTACAGTGGAGGGATTAAATCAAATGGCCCGATGCTGATTGTAATAAGATAATATCTTTTATGACTATAAGAAAAAAATTATAGCCATACAGTTAATACATTTTTCTTTTTTTTTCGCCTAGAAAGAAGAAGTCATCAAACTTATTATTAAAATTTGTGGGAAGAGTTGATTAGCAAGAGAAAACCACCACTTTAAAATATTAACCCCTCTATGCACTATTTTGTTTGAGAAAATGTGTTCACCTAGAAGGTGTTATTACATAGGCAGTGGGAAAGTTTGAAGGTCATTTGAAATGTCGATGGGAGACTGAAGGGAAGCAATGAGACAGGCTGTGAGAATACTGATTTAAGAAAAGAAAATCATCCCCCAGTCTAATTAAGGAGGGTGTAGATACTGGCCTTGTGTCTATGGGCAGCTGGGCCTTCTGTCAGCACAGCACTGATTGGTATTCAGCGACATTTACCTGGGCTCTGGCTTGGGAAGAAAAACACAGCAAAGTAAATATGATTACAAGAACCCAACTAGTATTTGAGTCCTGCCTAGTTGGTGATTATAATGTCTGACTTTTCCTGAAGCCAGGAAGTCTTTCTGAACTGAGTTTTGAGCACTATTTCTAGTGCTGCCCTCTACCCTAAAGCGGGAGGACACAGTCAGGAGTTCCCCTTGCTTCACAACTAGATCTAAATGCTTCCATGGCTAAGCACTTGAGGTTTAAAATAGTTACCAGAAAGAGGAAGAAAAGAGATTAGCCAAAAGGTAAGGGACTGACGGAATGATGAAGAAAACTTTGGTGTTTAAAGTAGAAAGAGGCAGGAATATCATTTTTCTTCTATTCAGAGAATCCCAGAATTGGTTTGTCCCTCAAAAGACTTCTGGACATTAGGAACAAGGATGGGAACCTCTGGGGTGACAGGCAAATTTAGATATGACTGCTGGGTTCTAGAAGCATTGTAAGAATAGGACCCAGTTTCCTGATGATTTTCTGTGTTAGGGTTGTTAGGCAACACGAGGATATGAATAAGCAAATGGAATGCTGGTAATTGTTATTGCTTGGTGACCCTGGCAACTGCTTTGAACGGTAAACTCTAAATACCAAAAAAACAAAAACAAAACATTTGCCATTGAGTTGATTCCAGCTCATGGCGATCTCATGTGTGTCAGGTAGAACTGGGCTCCAAAGGATTTTCAATGGCTGATATTTTGGAAGTAAATTACAGACCTTTCTTCTGAGGTACCTCTGGGTGGACTCAAGCAGCCAAACTTTCAGTTAGCAGCCAAGCAGGTTAACCATTTGCACCACCCAGGGACTCCAAAGTCTAAATAAAAGTTATTTATTGACCAGCATTCTCTGTGATAATTGCCCTCAAAAGGTTCATAGTATGGATGGACTTCTGGCCTCCCTAAAAACATAAGCACCATCATAGTCATCATTGTGAGTGACATAGATTGGGGACGTAAACTAGAGTAGCTAGGGGAAGCTCTTCTTGTGAACAGTTAATAGCCCCAATTCTTCCCCACACTTAAAATTTTTCATCCCATTACTTCACCCACTGACCATGCCAATAAGGAAATCTCCATTTTCATATAAGGATACAGTTGAAGACCGAAATAACAACTTTCAGGTTCAGATTAAATACAAATGGTGGAATTATAAACAGCAAATTCAGGATAGTGGCTACCTCTTGGGGAGAAGGGAGGGAATGTAATTGGGAAGACATACACAAGGGGCACACACTAACTTGTTTAAAAATATTTTATTTTTTGATATGAGTAATGAGCATGTGGATGTTTATCTACTATAGTGGGTTTTTAAAAAATGTTTCTAAGATATATTATTTTTGAAAGAGTCAGGTGTAAAAACTAGAAGGGAGACAGTTATCAACTTTTTCATACTCAGATAAAAGGCAAGTAATAATCTAGGTCTCAGTTTCACCTTGTCCCTGTCTCGTCTTCCCCCGTTCAATTTGACGTCAATCATTTGTGCTCTCAATTTCATTCCTGCAATGTTTCTATCTCAACATTCACTTTTAGATTGTGGTCGCAAATGCAAAGAGACTCCACTGGATCTGGTGTTTGTGATTGACACTCAGAAAGCATGGGGCTAAACAACTTCCAGATCATCCAAAATTTTGTGAAGACTCTTATTGACAAGGTTACTCTGGATCTTGCCACATAGGCATAATCAACTATAGCCATGAGGTGGAGGTGGTAGATAATTTGATAGATTTACTCAGCAAGAATGACTTGAAGCTGGCTGTGAACACCATGCAGTATCTTGGGGAAGGTACCTACACAGCCACAGCTCTCCATGTAGCCAAGGACATGTTCCAGCCTGCAAGGCCAGGTGTAAAGAAGGTGGCCTTGGTCGTCAGTGACGGGCAGACAGATGCCCGAGAGAAACATAAACTGATAATCAAAGTGAAGGGAGCCAATGAAACCAATGTGGAAATATTTGTGATTGGGGTAGTAAAGAAAAATGACCCCAACTTTAACATAATCTACCAAGAAATGAAACTAATTGCTACTGACCCAGATGATGAGCATATTTATCTATTCAATGACTTCTTTACCCTGCAAGGTAAGGCTGTCTGCCACAGGGGGAAGGAAGTTTACATTGTTCTTCCAAGTACCACATCACTGGATTATCCAGACCAAAATTGCAAATCAGAAGCCTAATGAGACTTGTGCCCATGTTTACATTAAATTATAACACATAAAATGTAACACAGAAGGCATAAAAATTTCATATTATCCAGTTTGTCTTTATTCATTCTTAGTAAATTGTTGGTGTTGGAGTTATTTAATTGAGGTATCTATGGTCAAAGGACCTGGATGAAGACAAAGAAAAAGATTTGGAGATATTGCTAAAATTACTTAAAGTTCAGAAAGTTACCTAAGTAGAATAAAGCATGGAACAAGCCAGCAACAAAGTAGAATATAACCATAGAATTAATATGATTTAAAAGGAACATTTTGAATGAAAGAAAATGGTGAAAAATTAAAAACACAAGTAACTGAGATTATTTAGAAGGCACATTCTAGTCTCTGCCTTTATGAAAACAGATAATGATGAGAAAAATAGGTTGATATCAGGAATTTATCTTAAGTAACAACCTTTGGATATTCATCTTACAGTCAATGCTAATCTGATGGGCTTCCCTATGCTACATTTACCCTTTCACGTTAATAGATGTTTACATCCCAAGACACAGACTCATCTATGACTAAAATTGTGGTCAATACTGTTTTACAGTGAAACACATTCCAATTCTTAGGAACCTGATAGATTACTCATTTGGTCAAGGCCTACACCGGGCCACCTTGTAAAGTAGGTAAATTGATGCTTAATGTGGTTCCAGCCTTCAGCTTGGCTCCATCCTTCCTACTCTGCCAACCTGGGAGTGGGGTCTGGCCCTTGATGCCTCATGCTATTCCCTGCTGTCTTAGTCACCTAGTGCTGTTGTAACAGAAATAGCACAAGTGGATGGCTTTAACAAAGAGAAATACCACAAGTGGATGGCTTTAACAAAATGGATGGCTTTTTCTCAAATTCTAGTAGGCTGTAAGTCCAAACTGAGGGCATCAGCTCCAGGGGACGTCTTTCTCTCTCTCTTGGCTCTGGAGGAAGGTCCTTGTCATCAGTCTTCCCCTGGTCAAGAAGCTTCTCAGGCACAGGGACCCTGGGTCCAAAGGCCGTGCTCTGCTCCCGGTGCTGCTTTCTTGCTGTATGAGGTCCCTCTCCCTCTGCTCGCTTCCCCTTCCTTTTATCTCTTGTAAGATAAAAGTGGTGCAGGCCACAACCCAGGGAAACTCCCTTTACATTGGATCAGAGATGTGACCTTATAAGGTGTTATAATCCCACCCTAGTCCTCTTTAACATAAAATTAGAATCACAAAATGGAGGACAACCACACAATACTGGGAATCATGGCCTAGCCAAACTGACACATATTTTTTGGGGACACAATTCAATCCATGACACCCATCTACTCTGGATGCTAGCACACTGGCCCTAGGGATGGCATACCCTGCTCAGAACCTTTCCTTTTTCTATTTCCCCTCCTTTCACCAGAGGTTTCTAACCTGAGGCCTTCCTTCTAACCTGGGTTTGTCTGATACGTTCTTACAGGGTTGATAATGTGTTAGAATGGCCAAAAGTATTACACTTTTCAGAGACAAGTTGTATTTTAATAATTGAAGATCTTTATCACCTCATCCAAAGGAGTTAGTAATTGGTTATAGGCAATAGGGATATATTTTTGGATGGCAGGCCTTTTGCTATTTCTGAAACCAAAGGTAATTGCCTATTCAAATTACTATGGGTAAGGCTAACCCCATATATATAATAGTTTACAGTTAAGTGACACTTTGAATAAGCAAGGATTTATTCTCATTCTGTTGCCTATTTTTGGGGCATTGTGCATTATTAAATTAAATTAATTTATGATTTCATACAGATGAGGTAAAATGTTTTATACCTATTTCACCAGCAATTAATTTCAAGTGATGGGGAATTGTCTGCTTATTATAAGGAGGGCACAGAAGATGTCTTTAGATAGGTTTTGAGTAATGTTCCATTGCTTTTACTATCTCCTTTTTCTACTTTTCTTTTAAAAGATGCCTGAAGAAAAAAATGTTTGAAAACGATCGGTGAGGATTTTAGTTCCTTTTGCATTAGCAGCCTTAGTCCATCGCTATTTCAACCTGGATTTGGAATGTTTTGGTAAGAACTCAATGAATCCACTCTAGAGCCTGAGAGAAAAATTACTGAGTCAGTAAGTAACTGTTTTGTTTAATCTGAGAACTGAAAATTGCATGTTCTACATCAAAGACCATCTTTCCCTGTGCCCTCGAGAGTTGACTGAGGTGTGTGTACTTTCAGGTCCTTAGGTCTAAAGGTTAGCATCTCGTCTCCAGATTTCTAGTTCTGAAATAGCTCTGGGGCCTGTGAACATGAATATGGGATTTAAAAAATTTTCCATATTTTATAAGTGATTATTTAGCAAATGTTGCCAATAATATTTTTGCGTCATACCCCTGCCACTACCAAAGTAACCATGTACGCTAAAACAGATTAACACTACGCTGTTTGAATCCACCCACTAACTGCACTTTGCAGATCTTTTCATACCAAGTTACAATTCTCCTCCATCCATCTGTGCTTCCTCTTCCCACTTTGCACCCTCTCAAATTTCATCGAAGTATGCACACCCTCAAGTTGACTTTCCCACACTCCAAGCCATACTCTAGCTCATTTGTCTTCCACTTCCAGTGCTTGGAGTGGGGACTGGGAGGGAGGGTAAACGCATACAGTGCGGGGGTGGATGCTTTGTTCCAGAGCTTCCCAACCATTTATACATGAGAACTACCTCCTGAATGTATTGAGACAAATGTGACTGTATAGCAAGCTATTGCAAACTGACCTAAGCCTATCAGTGCATGAGCAAATTGGGTTCTTTAGGTGAAAACGAGGACCCTTCCATAGTTACTGGTAAGTGAGGGCTGAAGTCTCTTCCCCACCAGGTTACAGTTAAAGCAAGCCTCAGACAGATCTCTATTACACACATGGAAATCCTCTAGCAAGAAGGCACACACGGTAGTCACATCCCTATTTGGTAAGCTCCATGAAGTCCCTGTGCTGTCTTCTAATGAAGGCTTCATGGACATGAAAGATTCATCATGAGCAAGTACAACAATATTCCAGCATCAGGATTTGGCTAACTGTCTTGTTGGACTCAGGCCCTAAGAAACTTCCAGATCAGCAGTTGGACCCAGGACCGTTCAGGAATCCAGCCTAGGATGCCATTCCTAAATGTACAGACTACACGGCTCACTAGATTTTTATACTCTGTTCAAAAAAGGGCGGAAAGGTCTCTACCATATTTCTATTTGATTAAATACTAACCAACTCTGAAATGTGTAGTTCCAATCAGAGTGAGGGACTGCACTCTTGGCTAAAGACTGAAACCAATGCATACGTTTATACCACATGTTCTATACAGGGAGTCAGCTAATTCTCTCTGTAAAGCACCATGTATTAAATATTTTCAGCATTGCGGGCCATTTGGTCTCTGTTGCAATTACTCAGCTCTGATGTTGAAACGCAAAAGCAGCAATAGACAATACATGAATGAGCATGGCTGTGTTCTGATAATACTTCATTTACAAAAACAGGCGGAGGCTTGGATTTGGCCCTTAACAATTTGCTGGCCCCTGGTTTACAGTGAAGCATTTTAAAGTACGCTTTTACGTTTTGAAGTATTTAAAGTAATGTATATGGTCTATCTCCTGAGCATGGAATGCTATTGCTGTGTCCTGCCCCTAGTCAATCCAATGTCCTTTTTGAAAATCTTCCTAAACAGGAGCAAGCTTAGATTTCATCTAGCAAGTGGCGCTTAAACTGAGCTCTCCTCATAACCACCGAATAACATTTTACATCTATCAACACAAGCATATTCCAGTAGTACTTATCGATCATTTATTGCTGTGCTAGGTGGCGGCTCATGAGACACAGTTTCTGCCTTAGGAAAGCTCATGGTCTACCAGGGAGATGGATAAGTACAAGATGTATCGAGAGCATATGGATGAGTAAAATCGGCAAAAATCAGCAGAGCTGTGGATGAGTAAGCACAATAAGTGGTAATTTACTTTCAGGGGACAGTAATGGAAGACTTGACAGAGGAGATGGCTTTGATCTGTTTTACAAATAAATTAAGGTTTTTCTAGATTAAAGTAGGGGAAAAGATATTTCCAGCAGAGGGAACATGGGGGCCAAGGGGAATTCCAAAGAGGCATGGTGTTTCAAGAAACTAGAAGAAGTTCAGTGTAACCATAGCCTAGAAGGTGTGTGGCAGAATGGTGAAAGTTAAAGCTATATAGACAATTTGAGGACCAATTATAAATGACTTCATGTGCCCTAGTGGCGTAGAGGTTAAGAGCTCAAATGCTAACCAAAATGTTGGCAGTTTGAATCCACAAGCCGCTCTTTGGAAACTCTATGGAGCAGTTCTACTCTGTTGTATAGGGTCACTATGTGTCAGAATTGACTTGACAACAGTGGGGTTTTTTTTGTTTTTTTTCCCCTGTGGCAAGCTAAGGAGCTTGCACTTCATCCACAGATAGGCAGCCAGGAGACAGCAGAGGAGTTTTTAAGGCCAGGGTCTTACCTGGTTTACAGGAGGAATAACTCTGGTTACAGTGTGAAAGATAAATAGGAGGAGGAGGAGAGGAGACTAGAGGCTTAGAAACCAGGTAGAATAGTCCAGGTGAGTGATAATGAGGTTCTAAACTAAAGCAGGGGCAGTAGGGATAAACGGGAGCACAGTCTGGAAAACCATTTCTGGAGTAGAATTAATAGGATTTAGTGATTCAATAAGGAACCCTGGTGGCGCAACGGTTAAGCACTCAGCTACTAACCAAAAGGTTGGCGGTTTGAACCCACCCTATAGCTTTGCAGGAGGAAGACCTGGCAATCTGTTCCCATAAAGTTTGCAGACTAGAAAACCCTGGGGCAATTCTATTCTGTCACATGGGGTCACCATGAGTTAAAAATCAGCTTGACTGCACCTAAAGACAACAACAGTGATTGAATGGGTTAGAGATTAGAGAGAGAGGGAAGTCTTAGATGACTACTGGGTTTCTAGTTTGGAGATGGTTGGGTTGAAACACCATTTCATGAGACAGAGAGTATCGGAGGCAGTCTGGGTTTTTTGAAGGAAGATAATGAGTTTAGTTTGTACCATGTAAAGTGGAGGTGTGCCTGAGGGACATCTAAGACAGAAGACAGATAAGACATAGAGAGAGGAACAGCAAGACCATATTCCTCTGGTACCAGTGACCATGACCCGGGAAGTCTGATGTCTTGAGAGACAAATGATGTTAATAGATTATGACAGATAAAGTGTTTTACTAGCTGGGGAGGAGAGGGCACAAAAAGAGTACATCCAAAATAGTTTGGATTTATAACACAAGAACCACATGGAAGGAAAATGAGCATCAGCTAGGCCTCTCTAGTGGCCTCTGACCAAGATAGTGGAATGGACCTGAGCTAAGTCTTCTCACCCTGGCTCTGTTCACAAAAATTCCAAGGCAAGACTGAATTTTTAAACAAGAAATGTACCTGATAGAAGTTTAGTTTGAATGAACATACATGCATTTTATTCACGTTTATATCTGTCATGTTAAATGTAATGTATACACACATAAATACAAAAATGTGTGTCTGTGTATACTTTTACCTAATAAGTACAATTACAGTATCCAAACATCTAAAATAAAGTAAACCTGTGAAAACCTTTAGATTCTCAAATGATTCCTGAGCAAATCAGATAGTTTTGCAGGCAATACTTTGTGTAAAACAAGTAATGATGATCTCTGATGCCCCATTTTCACTTTTTTTGTATCTATTTCTTTTCTCTGTTGTCCTTTCTATTACTGCCTTAGGACACCTAGCTATGTCTTTCCTTCTTCCTCCTCTTTCTACCAAAATATTTTCTTAGAGAAAAATCTAATATTGGTTATTTAGACTTTAGTGTGAAATCTAAGTCATTAGATTTCCACCTCCAAGAAAGACTTACATTTTAAGCATTACATCTAATATGGAATTAAATGTGATCCTGATTCAGACTTACTCTAAACACCTGGGAACAGGTATGTTGGAAAATTTGGAAAGCAGGAGGATCTCCCAGATTCTACAAAATTCATAACAATTGGGCAATCCTCTGCTCTGTTGCTCTTTCAGGCTACTCTTGGGATGCTAAAAATGTACGTGCATTTTATGCTATAACCTCTCCTAAAATCCCATGATAATGTATTCTGGAATTTATCACATTTCACTTTGCTAATAATTATTTATGTATGTGACTTAAGTCTCCTAATAGATTTTAATTCCTTGAGGACATGATCTGTGTCTAATTAAACTTTGTGTCCCATTCATGCTCTAATATACTGCTTTGTCTTGCACACAGTATATGCTCAATAAATGCTCATTGACCAAAAGAATGCTATACCAACTGTTGGGCTGAAAAAGAAATCTGAAGATTTTCTTCAATGAAATGCATCCATTACACTGTTATAAAAAGATTGTGTACATAAAAATTTCCTTATCTTTTATGGGACTAATAATATTAACACTTCATGTTCCTTTATTCTTTTTGGACTTGGCCAGTTGGGTTAAGACTTCCAGGATATAACTTGGATCAAGGCAATAAGATCAAGTAAACATTTGATCAAATCGACTGGTTATATCCAGTAATGGTCCATTAAGCAAATAAGCATTTTCAGTTTCTGGCATGAAGTCAACTTTTGTTATTATAAGTGCATTAATTGAATAAACTGATGTCAATGTACAGGGTGTTTATTCACTGGAGCTGATTTCTTGTAATAATATTCTAGATGCTTTTTCCCCTTGAAAGAGTAGAAAGGAAAGAAGCCCTATCTACCCATTTCAAAAGCTTCTTTTTGTATTGTGAAGAATTGTTCCCTAATTGCAAGCAGTTCACATAATTGGGAGCAAAGGAGATTTCATCTCTCTGTAGAAAGGAGGCTGTGGATTCCTGTGCAGAGTGATTCCAACCCAGTAACCAAGACAGCCAACCTAGTGTGGCATGAGCCCCTCTGTGTAGCTCCTGTGTATCCAAACAGGAGGTGTGAATCAGGGAGGAGGTGTAATGGAGGGATGAGTGGGAGATATGAGTTTTTCCTACACGGATATCATCTTAATATAGTACAATGCTAGCCATCTAGGATAGTCCATCTAGGGTGCAGGCTCCTCATTTACATTTTCTGTACCAAAGTAAATTACAGAAAACTAACATGGTGGGCAGTCTTTGCTGGTTTTCCCACCTTCTCTTTGTCCATTCTTTCTTTAGTGAGAAACCTATCCACGGTCCCCATCTCACTTGCCACATTTCTGCACTCCCATCATTATCATACAACTGCTCAAACATTTCTGTCTCCATTTTCACTCTTACTGTCCCCCAATCTTACTTTGCCTTCCCCACAACCCTTACCCATTCTTATTCCATTTTAAGAACTATCTAAGGTCATTTCTGGAAGAGGGGCTCCACTGGCAATTTTTCAAGCACTAGAGCCCTGGGCAGGTGGGAAGTGGATTAGAAGTGGGTGTGTCTTTTCATCCAGAAATCTGACCCTGGGCTCCATCCTCAACTCTAATATGACACTTTCTTGTATTCTGCTGTACTCTAAGGCCTATTCCCTTCTACCTCCTCCTACCAGGACTTTGCTTCACTGTTGCTCCCCTTTCCTCCAATATTTCTGACAGCTTCTCTATAGTCAGTAAATATTCTTCAAACCCTCCCATCTAAAAAATACCCCTAACCCTCACTTGATTCACATGTCCCTCTTGCTACTACCCTATCTCTTCCAATCTCTTTATAATCAAATTATTCCAGTCCAGTCTCTGCTTTCTCTTGCGCTCTACTTTCTCATTTCCGTTCACTTAGGAGTCCTCTGAATCAGGCTACTGCCTCCGACATGCCATGGAAGCTCTCCTGGAAAAGGCATCAAACCAAATCAACCAAACCAGTTGCTGTCGTGTCGATTCCAACTCATGATGACCCCATGTGTGTCAGAGTAGAACTGTGCCCCATAGTGTTTTCAATGGCTGATTTTTCAGAAGTTGATCACCAGGCCTTTCTTCCAAGGCACCTCTCGGTGGACTTGAACCACCAACCTTTCTGTTAGCAGCAAGCGTGTTAAACATTTGTGCTAACCGGGGACCAACACCCTCTTAGTTGCCAGATCCAATGGACGGTTTTGTTATTACCTGATTTCTCTTTTGTACATAGCACTGTGGCCACTCCTTTTTTGAAATTCTTTCCTTGATTTTGAGAGTTCCTTCACTTATTGTTTTCCTGCCACCCTTCTGAGCATTCTTTCTCAGTCACTTTTGGGGCTTCTGGCTCTGCCTACCCCATAAATATTAAACTCTTATTTTTCTGAGATCTGTACTTAGTCTGATTCTCTTCTCATTCCACATTCTGTCCCTAAGTTCCGGTCAGTCGGTGGAGGCAAAGCCTAAGCTCAAGGTGCTCCTGAAGGTCTTGAGTAACTTTAAAATGCAAATAAAAAAAACATTAAATTTAAGTACCTGAGTGCAGAGAGGTGTGGCATAAGGTGTGATTCCCTGGGAAGAGTCCATCAAGGAGGGCTCCTGAGGAGTCAGACACTTTGAAGGCACTGGTTGTGGGGCCAGCTGGCAGTAGCCGAATCCCACAGCCAACTGGGAGAAATTTTGGCCTGCACTGCTGGGAAAATCCTAAGTCTTAACACATGAGCTAATGCAGATGATCATTAGCATTCATCCAGAGCAGACATGAGCTCAGATTTGAAGAGCTTGTCTGTAATATATGCAAGATTCTGTAATGAATTATGAGGAAATGTTTGGAAATAAGAAACCAAAAGACCTTTTGGGATTGTATGGCGCCTGGTCAGCAATCCTCCTTGGTGCAGACATTCATGTTTCTTCAGATGCTGCACTAAGTCTGTTTTCTTCGCCTTAAGATCTAAGGCTGAGAGGCAATGAAGACAACACATCTGCTTGTCCAGCTGCAAGGAGCAGCCCTGCACCCCAGGTACCAGCCCCTCCCATGCCCCTAGGACTCATCCTCTGTGTCATACCCTGGAGAGCCCCTGCAAGGAGCTGGAACCCTTCCTCCTCCAATGCAGGCCACTGAGGGAGGAGTAGAAATGCAATCGAAGCGATAGGTAGGCTTTTGCTTTTAAGTTTAAGATATATAAAGAACAGAGAATATGTGTAACAAACACCTGGTGCCCACACCAGAATTTACCAGTGCTTCCATTTGTTCACTCTCTTTTGCTTCAGTAAACTTAAATTCCTCACTTATTTCACTCTAGAGTCTCTTTTTCCTCTTCCTTTGCTCCCCAGAGGCAACCACGATCATAAATTTGGTGTACATACTGCCAATAAAGTTTGGGCTGCTTAAATCCCAGATATTAGGGTTGGAAGGTGTGTTAGGATCTAATCTTTTTTATTTTGAAGTGATGACATTAAAGCTTAGGAGAATTGAATAATTCAAAGTTGTCTTTATTTATTTATTTGGCCTCCCTTCTGTTTTGCATATCTTTATGAAGTTCAGTCCAAAGCTACGTGTAACAGAACGACTCTACTCCATTCTGAATTTATTCAGTGGCTACTATTTGCGCATGCTGTGCTTTAGAGATGCAAAAAGAATTAAACAAATAAGAAAAAAGAAGACCAAAGAAAAGAAAAAGAAAAATATGGGCATGGTTTAACTTCTTTTATCAAGGAAGTGAGATTTAAACATGTGAAACAAGAAATGATACAAAATAGTAGCGGACTAAAGGTTAAATTTTATATGATCAAGGCAAAGTACGGAAGAGTCAGAAGGCACTGTGCACAGCCTGGAAGGTGAGAGCTGTAGTGCTGACTGGGTTATGAGGAACAACTTTTGCTGGGCCAGAATGGGAGGCTCCACTTTGAGAGGCTGAGGCAGAATGAAGAGGAAGAAGGAATGAAAGGGCTTGGCCAGATGCGCTGGGTGTGGTGTTGGGTGGGGACAGATTGTGGCAGGGCTGTGTAGATCAGATGAAGAGCTTTTCACCTATCAAATGGGTAATTATCTCATTTGTAAATCATAACATCTAGTAAATGGGGATAGTTTAAGAAGACACTCTCTAGTGAGAGTGCAAATTGGTAAACTTTTTGGAGAAGAGTTTGTATTGAAAGTCTTAAATATATGTGTATCCTTTGATCCAGCAATTAGCAATGTGGTTTATGAAAGGGGGGGAATAAAAGGAAATAAACTAAACTTCCAGAAAAGTCATATATATTATATATTGAAAATAGTGTGATAGAGTCACAGTAAAAAATATGGAACTGTCATAAAATATTAAAAATAACAGTGTAGAAAACCAAATATACATAATTTTTTGTTTAAAAAAATGTGTGCATAGAAAAAAGACTGGGAAAAAACATACCCAAATATCAACAATTATTATCTCTGGAAGGTAGACTTGCTGGCGATTTTGATCTCCTCTGTAACGTACTTGCTTTTGTAATAAGAACGAAAAGTATAAAACTGTAAGCCCTAGCCATTGTGCATTTGCTTAAATAATCTAAAATCTTGTGGAGCCAAAGATTGAACAAAGTATTTTCATCTAGGAAAAAAAATTAATTTCACTTGTTCTGGAACTTGAGTGGTAATGTTCTAAGTAGTGAAAGTTTCCAAATGATGATGTGATTGGGAAAGAAAACACCCCTCAACTTAGAAGAGGTAAAGAATAATTTCTGAAGCCTTAGGACTTGAACAAGGTAAAGATTTAAAAGCTGAGCTGATATAATGCCTTTAAGAAAACCATGCTGCAGGTCTTAAAAGCCTATGAGCAGCCATCTAGGATTCTCCATTGGTCTCACTCCTTTGGGAGCAAGGGAGAATGAAGAAAACTAAAGCTACAAGGGAAAGATAAGTCCAAAGGACTGATGGACCACAGCTGCCACGGCTTCCACCAGACTGAGACTAGTACAACTAGATGGTGCCTGGCTACCACCACTGACTGCTCTGACAGGGATCACAACAGAGGGTCCCGGACAGAGCTGAGGAAAATGTGGAACAAAATTCTAACTCACAAAAAAGGACCAGACTTACTGGCCTGACAGGGACCGGAGAAACCCTGAGAATATGGCCCTCGGACACCCTTTTAGCTCAGTACTGAAGTCACTACCAAGGTTCACCCTTCAGCCAAAGATTAGACAGGTCCATAAAAGAAAATGAGAGTAAAGGGGCCTAACAGCCCAGGAATAAGGACTAGAAGGCAGGAGGGGACAGGAAAGTTGGTAATAGGGAATTCAAGATCAAGAAGGGAGAGTGTTGACATGTCATGGGGCTGTTAACCAATGTCATAAAACAATGTGTGTACTAACTGTTGAATGAGAAACTAGTTTGTTCTGTAAACCTTCATCTAAAGTATAATAAAGAAAAAGAAAAGAAAAGAAAACTATGCTGCAGCAGTCAAGCCCAGAATATCTCTTCAAAGGAACATTCTCACTGATTTCAAAGTAAATCAGTTGCTGTCAGATTGGTTCTGACTCATGGCAACCTTATGTGTGTCAGAGTAGAACTGTGCTCCATAGGGTTTTCAATGGTTGATTTTTCAGAAATAGATTGCCAGGCCTTTCTTATGAGGTACCTCTGGGTAGATTCAAACCTCCAACCTTTCAGTTAGCAGCTGAGCTCGTTAACCACTTGCACCAGTCAGGGAGTGTGGCTTAATGTTAATTGGCTTTTATTTTTGATAAACTACTCATCAGCCAAACTTTTCTTTTTAAGTTATTTCTTACTTTAAATGAAATATGTGCAACTGAAAAACAAGCAAACAAAAAAAGCAACGTTCCTTTCCTGAGGTGAAGTCTTTCTCAGATTTTGCCACTAGCTTATCAAATAACTTTTGGCGAAATCATTTTGAGCTTTAGATTTCCCCGCAATGGGAAATGAAGGGACTGAGAAAGGTTTTTTTTTTTCCTTCTTTTTTTTGTTTATTGTTGTAGTTTAAGTGAAAGTTTACATTAGAAGTTAGTTTCTTATACAAAAATTTATACATACATTGTTATGTGACCCTGATTACTCTCCCTATACTGTGACAGCACACTCCTCCTTTTCACCCCTGATTCCCCATGTCCATTCAACCAGCTTCTAACCCCTCTGCCTTCTCGTCTCACCTCCAAACAGAAGCTGCCTGTTTAATCTCATGTATCTACTTGAGCTAACATGAGTATCATTTTATGTCCCACAGTCCAGTCCAATCTTTGTCTGAAGAGTTGGCCTCAGGAATGGTTTTAAAGTTCTGGGATGACAGAGAATACAGGGGCCATGCTTTTGGGGGTTCCTCCAATCTCAGTCAGACCATTAAGTCTGGTCTTTTTACTAGAATTTGAGTTCTGCACCCCACCTTTCTCCTGCTCCCTCAGGGACTCTCTGTTGTGTCCCCTGTCAGGGAGGTCATTGGTGGTAGCCAGGTACCATCTAGTTCTTCTGGTCTCAGGCTGATGAAGTCTCTGGTTTATATGGCCCTTTCTGTCTCTTGGGCTAATACTTTCCTTGTGTCTTTGGTGTTCTTCATTCGGGACTGAGAAAGTTTTTATCTAGCCTTAAAAATTCTGTAGTTCTATGGTTGTAATAAAGTTCATGTTCAAAATGTCATATGTGAACACAAGCCCATTCTGAAAGAAAGAGGAACGTTAAATGATCCACAATTTTACTTCCGTTTGTATCTAAAATTGTTCTTTGGTGCTAGTGAAAGTTACTACTGTATTTGAATTGAGTGTCCTTTACATGTGCCTGATTGCCTAATGACCAACCCCAATGGCAATAATTGGTCTGGCTCATCTGGTAGTACTTTAATTACTGTATAAATATGCAAACACTAGTGATCCAATTAATTAGCCCTTCTCCCATTGTGTCTGTGTGTGCGCGTGTGTGCGCGTGCGCGCGTGCATGCGCAGGCAGAGCAGGGTATACAGAATCAAAAGCAGTAGAGTAGCTAGTGATGAAAGCTGGTCACAGGATGCCAGAACTTTGGGTAAAAAAAGCATCATAAACTACTTAGTTCATAAATTTGCCTATTTAAATCAATAAACAAAAAGCAAATAAATAAGAGAAGGAGGGCCTTGCAAAGACAAATGGCAATACCATGCCAGGGACTGAGGTGAATGATTAGCTCAACTCCATGTAGCTGAGGTCCAAGGGGGAAAAAAAAAACATAAAAGATGTGCCTAGCTCCTAGCTATTGTAATCAAGAATAACTGACTGACATGATTTTTTTTTTAAAGAAAACACCTTTTCTTCCTTGCTTTATTACATATTACAAATTTAGATGGAACTCAGAAATTTTATTCCAGAAAATTTGCTTTTGAAATTAGAACCCTTTGTTCCTTACATGTCCTCAGAAACATTTCCTGGAACTTCTTAGAAGCTAAGCACCCTACGGCATTTGGCATTAGCTGGGGTCTGGATGATAGGAAGGGCAGACAAAAGACGTTTTCAACTGAGATTTGGGAGAGCAATCGAATGAGATGAAAAGTGGGTGCTATTGTGCCATTGCTTTTATTTTAGCTGTACTATTGACTTCTGCCACCCCAATTCCCAGTCTCAAAATTGATTGAGTTCATGGTAGATATTTGGAAGAGATTGTTAATTCTCTAATGTTAGGAAATGCAGAGAAAAAGCTATGGGGGCGCGGGGGAGAATAAGGTGAAAGAAATTAGTGGTTATTTTCCTTCCTCATACAAACCAAAAAAACCTCAAACCTGTTGCCCTCCAGTCTGTTCTGACTCACGGCAACCCCATGTGTTACAGAGTAGAACGGCTCCATAGGGTTTTCATGGCTGTAATTTTTATGGGAGCAGATTGCCAGGCCTTTCTTCTGCAGCGCTACCGGGTGGGTTAGAACTGCCAACATTTTTAGGTTAGTAGTTGAAAGCAAACTGTTTGTGCTACCCGGGGATTTTCCTCATACCAGTGACTGAGAAAACAATGAAGATAAAAACTTTCCATCCTCACATCTTTCATGTAGATCTATCTGGAAGGCCCAGCACAAAAGTATTGTGTGCCTGGAGGTGGGAAAATCTACAATATTGGTATTCAGGGATCCATGACACAGAGGAATGGCATGATTCCTGAGAGCTAGGGACTTGTAAAACAGAACGTTTATTTGAAATAATTAATATTGGAGAGCTGGGGAGAAGTAGCAATGCTGAACTTCCCCTTAAATGTTCCCAGAAATGAAATAGCTTTTCTGACTTGACATCATGAGAAAGAAAAATGCGAATTTTTTTTGTGTGTAGTTCACTGTCCCTGGAGCCCGTAATGATGGGAATGAACCTCCAGAGCCCACCAGGAATGCCAGCCTGGCCACCACTCTCTCACCCGAGGCTGCTGCTACTCACAGACCATTGTTCAGTCCCCCAGAGGATGGGCACAGGGTCTGGAAACCAGAACTTGAAGTCCAGTTTTGACCGAAAAAAAAGAAACCCATTGCCGTCGAGTCAATTGCGACTCATAGAGACCCTATAGGACGGAGTAGCACTGCCCCCACAGAGTTTCCAAGGAGCTCCAGGTGGATTTGAACTGCCGACCTTTTGGTTAGCAACCGTAGCTCTTAACCACTATGCCACCAGGGTTTCTGGTTTTGACTGTACAGCTAGGAGATTTGGTGCACAAAGGTAAGAGATCTCTGCCAATCAGCTGCTGTGTCTACAATGTGAGGAAAGTAGATCAGATGATCTCTCAGATCTCACCCAGAGAGAAAATGTTACAGCTGTACAGGAAGGACAAAAAATATTTTTCACTGGATTGTATGTAGAGTTTGAAAACTGCCTATAGAACAAATTTGGTCTATGAAATTTTTTTAGTTCTTATGTTGTTGTTGGGTGCCATCAAGTGATTTTTGACTCATAGTATCCCCATGTGACAGACTGGAACTGCCCCATAGGGTTTTCTTGGCTGCAATCTTTATGAAAATAGATTGCCACATCTTTCTTCCTCAGAGCTGCTGGGTGAGTTCAAACCACCAGCTTTTCAGTTAGTAGCTGAGCACTTAACCATTGAGTTCTCATAGTGTTTAGTATTATTTTTAATTTGAATGCCTTTAGAAAGACTTGCGCTCTTGTGTTTGCCATAGACCTTACCACTCCCTGTTGTCTTACATGTGGCCTTCTGCACACATGTAGGCATTTGAGTTTTTGACCGCTGAATTGTAGAGCAAAAAGAAAGAAGCAAAAGATCTAGATTCTGATTTGTCAACGTATTTTCTATGGAGTCGATATACATTGAGAATTAATTATTGTATAGATATTTTCTATAGAACATGCGAGAGGGAATGTCCTGGACCAAAAGAAGCTTAGATTGGCTTGAAAACAAGTTAAACAATATACGTTAATTTTTTTTCTTTTTAAGAGTGGAGGTAGTGGAAACCCACTGTTCCTCTCCACTTGGTCTAAAGAGTCTTCATGGGAGAGGTAGATTTAAAGGTTAGATTTAGAAAATAAACAAATCAAGACATGCTCCAAATACGATTAAGGAAAGAAAAGAGAGGTCTGGTTCTGCTATTGAGAAAGGAAGCTTATGACATATTGACTGTCTCACAGAACACAAACCCCAGACCCGTTAAAACCAAACCTACTGCTGTCGAGTCAATTCCAACTCATGGTGACCCTATATGATAGACTAGAACTGTCCCATAGAGCTTCCAAGGAGCAGCTGGTGGATTCGAACTGCTGACCTTTTGGTTAGCAGCCAAGCTCTTATCCACTGTGCCATGAGGGCTCCAAAAACATGATAAGACCTACTAATATAAGTTCGCACATAAAATTCAGAAGCAGCCATTGTCAAAAAGCAAAGAAGAGCTCCAACAACATAGCCGTATTGTACTACTAAGGTTCCTTTCATCACAGAGCTTTCCATTTGCTAAATCCTTTTTTATTGCATGATATTCCTTGCCGTTTTTAGGTGTCAACAAGTTGATTTCGACTCATAGGGACTTCATGCGAGAGAGCAGAACTGCCCCATAGGGTTTTCTAGGCTGTAATCTTTACCGAAGCAGATCTCCAGTTCTTTCAGTTAGCAGCCAAGTGCTTAATCATTGAGCCACCAGGGCTCCTTATGATACTCCTTACTGCTGTCATTAATATTTCCTATCTGAAGAAGTGGTTCCAAGATGGGAGAAGGCACGAAGAAGACCACATAGGTACTTGCTGTCTGGGGTTTGTGTTCGTGAAACAGCCGATATGTCATCAGTCAATATGTCATAAGAGTCATTCCTCAGTCACAGAAGCAGCCCTCTCTTCTCTTTCCTTAATCATGTTTGGAGCATGTCTCGATTTGTTTACTTTCTAAGTCCAATCTTTAAATCTACCTCTCCCACAAAGGCTTTTTTAGACCAAGTGGAGAAGAACGGTAGATATCTGAATATGTTTATGTGTAAACTTATATTAGTAGGTTATATTATGTTTTCAGTGTCTCATGAGAGCTGCTCTTTTTAAAAGGAAATCATCATATAAAGAGAGACCCCTCAGATGACATATTTTGTAATCATAAGGTTTCCTTTAGTAAGGGACAACCACAGGCGACTGTAGTGCTGCCTTGTATGAACAAACTGGGAGGGAATGTGTATCAAAAGCTGAAATTGGTTTCACTCCAAATATTAAATTCATTTTAAATCAAATCCAAAGTAAATGAAAAAAATCCTATCTTTCTTTCTCCTGTCAACTAATCCCCACAAACGTATTAGCCAATGAAGGTTCACAGTGTTAGGCTTTCAGGGAAATAATGCATTTTTAATGGAGTTTCATGAAAATCAAAAGCCTTTATGTTTCAAATAAATGAGCATCTAATGGTAGAATTTCAGGTGGTGGGGGGTTATTTTGGGTATTAGGAAACCCTTCTTACGCTAACTTAGAGCCATATTCTCTTGGTTGGTCTGTTAGTGTGCATGGAGAAGAATAAAGATATCTATTTATAACTTCATAAAGCTTGTACATTTAATCTCTTCAGTGAAAGAAAAACTTATATAACTAATGGCCCTTTTCTCATCCTAGATCCTAGAAGCTTAGAAGCCTTAAAGCCTGGAAACTGTGGTGAATATGTGGTCCGGTGGCATTATGACAAGCAGGTCAACTCTTGTGCCTGATTTTTGTTCAGTGGCTGTAATGGCTCAGGAAATAGATTCAGCAGTAAAAAAGGAATGTCAACAAATCTGCATTCAACGCTGAGCAAGCAAATTGATCTGTAATGCGTCAACCCTCTGTCTCAATAAATAAGCCTAGAAAGAACTTCTATAATTTCAACACATTCACCCAATACAAATGAAGTACCACACGTGAGTGTGTACTGAGTATTTATAATTTATAAATGCAATCGAATCCTCACAACCACCCTAGGATGTACGTATTGTTAATCTTTTTTACAGACGGGGAAGCCGATATTCTGAGAAGTTTAGTACCTTGTCGATGGTCACCCAACTAATAAGTGGCAAAGCTGGGGATTTGGACTCAGGGCTGTGCCATTTCAACACACAGGACCTATCTACTTGACAACTTGCAGGTAGTTCTGAGTCCTGTTCGTTCCTTTCCCATGCACTATATAGGATCAACCCCTCACCCCTCACACTCACAGTGGCATAAGGTAGGTGATGGGGAAGGAGTTTGGTTTGGAAATCAGAAGTGATGGGGATATTTTTATGCCTGTGAGGTAGCGGGATAGGAGAGATATCTTACTTGGGGGAAACCTAGCAAGACAGGAAATGGTTCTGAGAGATGGGAAATGGTAGGATAGGAGTGGAGGTGGTGAGGATAGACTTCTGCCTCACTTTCCCTAAAAGTGATAATAGAGAGAAAAGAATATGAATTAAAATCACTTACCTCACATTTATTACCATCTGCCACTCCTACATGTTTAGTAACAAAGCCTTTATTGTACATTTCAACTATACCTTTAAAACAGAAATTGTAATTTACACAAAGAAATTTTTATACCCTTTATACCTTTCCCTTAAAATGTCAGAACTCTAGTAGTGCAGTGGTTAAGAGCTCGGCTGCTAACCAAAAGGTAGGCAGTTCGAATTTTCCAGCCTCTCTTTAGAAACTCTATGGGGCAGTTCTATTCTGTCCTATAGGGTCGCTATCAGTCGGAATCAACCTGACGGCAATGGATTTGGTTTGATTTGGTTTTTCTTTAAAATATGCAAAAAGAACTTTCAATTTTATGGGGTAGAATAAGAAGGCACTTGACAGCCAAGAACCACTTAAAGCCCGCATCTACTCCTGAGTAGGTTATTTTAAAGATAGGACTCCTCCTGAAAAATGAGCCATCAAATTGAAGTATGACCCAACAGAGTAATTGAGAATTATCTCCGTCATTTTATGATAACATTGTGACATCCAGCCTGGGAAGATCATTAGTTCTGAGCTGAGCTCAGACAGCATCTGTATATATCCTCTCACAACACACTTTCTCCTTTCAGGCCTGCCTGTGTCCTCACTCAAGTTCAGCAGTGCAAAGGAGCACCCCACAAGGAAGGATATGGTAGACCAGCCAGGGTAGCAAAACTTACATTACAATTTTTTGTGGTGCAATTAAAATTTTATTATGTATTACTTGGTACTACAAAATATACAACATATGCAACATACTTGTAAGTTAAAAAATACAAAAGTAAAATGAGTACAGTAAACACAACACACAGCATGTTGAATTCTGTTGAAACTTCTTGTGAGCCCTCCACCATCCCATCCCGCTTTTTCATGTGAGGAGTATCCCATCCTGAGCTTTGTTTTTACCATTTCAACTTGCTGTTGTTTTTATGTGTAAAACTACATGTATCTGTATGTATTTCTAAACAATATTCAGTGTTGCTTCTTTTAGAGCTTTATAAAAATGGTGTCATATTGTACTTTTCTGCAATTTACACTTTCCATCTAATATTATAATTAATTCATGTGTTTTACCATATAATTGTATTCTTAAATAATTTATTTAGTTTTTCTCTTTCGAGCTTTAGAAAACCCGTAGTGTCATAGTATGCAATTCTCTGCAACTTGTATTATTCCATTGTAATTCATACATGTTCATTTATTTTCACTCTTGTATAATATTTGTGTGAATATTGTTGTTGTTAGTTGCCATCAAGTTGGCTCTAACTCATGGCAGTTCCATGTACAACAGAACAAAACATTGCCTGGTCCTGTGCCATCTTCATGGTTGTTCGTACGCTAGAGACCATTACAGTGGCCACTGTGTATTTTGAGTGCCTTCCAACCTGGGGAGCTCAGCTTCCAGCACTATATCAGATAATATTCTGTTGTGATCCATAGGGTTTTCATACTAATTTTTGGAATTAGATCCCCAGGCGTTTCTTCCTAGTCTTTCTTAATCTGGAAGCTCCAGAAACGTGTCCACCATGGGTGACCCTGCAGGTATTTAAAATATCATAGCTTCCAGCATCACAGCAACACACAAGCCACCACAGACAAACTGACAGATGGCACGAGCGGTGTTGTGTGAATATACCACAGTATTGTAACCATTGCCTTGTCTGTGACCATTTAAATGGTTTCTATTTTATGCTGTTCCATCAGTGTTGTTCTGAATGCTTTAGTGCATGTCTCTGGACGCACATATGCCAATGTTTTTCTAGGGTATATGCCAAAAAGTGGAATTGCTGGGTTGCAGATTATGTGGGCATTCAATAATACTAAATCATACCCAAGTGTTTGAACCAATTTATTAAACATTTCCACCAGTTGTCTGTAAGAGTTCCCATTGCTTGATATTCTTGTTAACACTTATTATTGTCAGACTTAATTTTGTTATTATCATGGTTGTAAAATGGTATCTCATTGCTTAATTTGCCTTTCTTTGGTGATATCTCATATTTATTCATCATCTGTGCTTCTTCTGTAAAAGGCTTGTTTATAACTGGGGAAGATTTTTTCTATTGGATCGTTTGTCTTTTTATTATTGAATTTTTGGAGTTCTGTATATATTCTGGAATCCAATTCTTTGCTGAGTATATATGTTATTAATATCTTTTAAGGCTTGTCTTATGCTTTTACTTCTTATAGTTTTTTTTTTTTTTTTTTTGATGAACAGAAGTTCTCAATTTTAATGCGGCAAAATTTACCATCTTTCCTTTTGTAGCTAACACTTTTTGTTCCATTTTTATGTTTCTCAACCACCTTTGCTGGGTGGGGAACTCCCCCAGAACAAAAAGTTCTCTGAGTGCTGGCCTTGCCTCTAGAGATTCTCATCTTCCTGCAGATCTCAACCTGGTAATTCCTTATGATCCTATCAGCTCCTTTACGACTTCTGGGTAGTGTTTTTTTCTGTTTGCTCCATCTTCTTTAGTTGTCTTCAGCAGGAAAGTGAGTCTGAGCTACAAAAATGTCCATTACCATATTTTTTTTTTGTGAGATCGAGGGCTTTGAGTATTTTCATATTTCCTGGAAACCCAGCAACACATTTAAAAGTATATATTAGTCAGTCTGTGATTGGTGGGAAGTTGAAGAGCCCTTCAGACTATCTAGTCTGCTGTTTTGCCAAAAGCACAAGTACTTATATTTCTTTTTAAAGCCTTTCACAACTTTGCCCACATAGAAAATTGATATGCAATCTCGTTGTAATGTTGACTTGGATTTCCATCTGGAACATGCTTCTCATCCTTCTCTGACTGGTCAAATCCTAAAGCATCTAGGAAAACTTGCAGCCTTTTCCTCTGTGGTACCTATGCTGCAGACCCAAAACTCTTGGCTTACGCCTCCATTCTGCAATGACCATAGTCCACCTGCTTTGCACTTAGTGGAGAGCATCTGTATGAGTTTCCTATAGCTGCTGAAACAAAATATTACAAATTCGGTGGCTTTAACAACACAAATTCATTATCTTACAGTCAGGGATGGATTACTCAATGAGCAAGGCATGCATGGGTTTGCCTGTGTGTACCTTGCTTACTGTAAGCTTATGCATACCTTGCTTGCTGGTTAATCTGCCCCTGCTACAGTTCTGGAGGTCAGAAGTCTGATGCAGATCTCACTGGGCTAAGATCAAGGAGTTGGCAGGATTGTGTTCCCTTCTGGAGGATCTAGGGAAGAATCCTCTTCCTTACCTTTTCCAGCTTCTAGAAGCTGTCCACATTCCTTGGCTCTGGCCCCTTCTTCTATCTTCAAAGCCAGCAACCATGGGTTGAGTCCTTCTCACAGTGCCATTTCTCTGGCTCTCTGACTACAGCTAGAAAATTTCTCTGCTTTTAAGGATGCATGTGATTAGATTGGGTCCACCTGGATAAACCAGGATAATCTCTCCATCTCAAGGTTCATAACCTTAATCACATTTGTCATGTAAGGTAACACAGGTTCCAAACATTAGGGTGCTTACATGTTTGGGGGCCATTGTTAAGCCTACCACAGCATCTGTATCCTCTGCCTGCTTTCTGAGCTTCTTAGGAGCAAACACATGCCTTGTTTATCTCTGTGTCCCTAGTTCTTGCATGTAGGAAGAACTCAATACATTAAAAAATAAATAAATAAATAGAACTCATTTTGTAAAAGTCATTACAGAAATAATTAGCTATTGACAGGAGAGGAATAGAAAAAGATCAGGAAAAAAATCCCATCAGTTTACAGGAAGAGTAAGAGAAAAGAAAAGTGGTGTGTCAATTACTGAAAAGTATTACTTTCTCATCTGTTTTGAGATCCAGAGTCCCCTCCCCCTGTTCCCACTTCTCCCTTGGAGAGGAAAAGGGAAAAGTCAAAGATTGTCTAGCTAGATAAGGGATCAAAGCGGCTGAGCTGAACAATTTGAGAATTAATTCTGGAAAAGACAATGATGATTTGTATTTTGATTTTAAGTTAGTTAGGAATCCAGTAGAGACGGGGAGGGATATGAGATTTTTCTTCTCCATTCTCAGAATGAGAAAAAATAGAATATGCACGTAATGTACTGAAAACAAGAAATTGTATCTAAAGAAGTATCTATTTTAAGTTAAGACATTGGGAAATTTTTAGTATCTTACCAAGTATGGGGCTCTGGTAGCACAGTGGTTAATAGCTACGGGGTGCTACGGCTGCTAACCAAAAGGCTGACAGTTCATATCCATCAGCCGCTCCTTGGATACCCTATGGAGCAGTTAGTTCTCTTCTATCCTGTAGGATCGCTATGAGTCAGAATTGACTCGACGGCAATGGGTTACCAAGTATTAATGATGTTTAAGAATTTTAACAATGAAAAAAATCCATCAGTATGTTAAAATATCTTCGATGATCATTTCTATCATTTTCGTTTATTTGGAACCTCAGTTTTGCTGACTACAAGAAATGCTCTGATCAGGTTTTTGAAGAGTATGCTAAATTTACAGAGTGACAATTAAGCATAGTTATTTTAGTCTTAGGATTCAATAAACACAACAAAAATAAGAGAATGAGAGAAAATTTTTGTGACACATGTAATGGACAATCGTTTAGTATCTCTAACAAACCAAGAGACCCTGTAAGTTAAAAAAAAAAAGAAAGAAAAATATGAGAAGGATAAGAATGAGCAATTCAAAGAAAATGAATAGTAAATGGCCAGTAAACATAGGAAGAGGTGCTCAACTTCATTAGTGCACGCTGAAACAATGAGATACCAGGTTTGTCCATTAGTTTGGCAAATCTTAAAGACTAATACCAAGCAATTTTGGCTAGAATATAGGGGAATAAACACTCTCATATATTATTGGTGGGACTATAAATTGCAGTGACCTTTTGGGGAAATTATCTGACAAATTTCAATTTAAAATGTGCATGCTCTTTGAACTTACGGTCCCCCTTCTTGATACCTAAAAGTATAGCTGGTGATAGAAAAAAATAAAAAACAACTTTACTTTCCATCAAAGGGAGGCTTAGTAAATTGAACTACATTGGCATTATCAAATACTAAGCAACTATTATGCAGAATGAGGGATAAATAAATGGATTGTCTTGGTAAGCTGTGTATTCTAAAAAAGGAAATTGTGAACAATAAATAATATACAGTAGGACTGCATCTTTATAAAATAAACAAAACTAAAAATATATATGTAATATATTTGTATAAGCACTTGAAAAATTCTGAAAGGTTATATACAAAGCTGGTAACATTAGTTTTCTAAGAAGAAGTTGGTTAAAAAAGAAAATCACAATTTCACACTAAAGAATAGCTAAAGAAATATTAGATTCGATCTGATTAATCCAAGTGTTATTTTTTTCACTTATTTAAAATAATTTCCCACCTATGTTTCTAGTTCTATGCCTGTAATTTTTTTCTACATTTAAAAAGTTTAATATATCTCTGGTTTCTGTAAAGAAAAAAATCTATATTTAAATATTAAATATATACAAATTATAACCTACAGTTAATTCACATTATAAATGAATGCTGGATTAGGATGTCATGTGCTCAAATACCTAGGAAATACTAGAGAAATAGATTAAATATAAAATTCTTCCCCAAAAGTTATTACTAAAGTAGGACTTTGAAATATTGGTGCATATTTTTAATAGATTGTCTGTAGTATAATTAGGGAGTAACAAAAAACCTACTATGTTCTGATCAAAAGAGTTTAGAAATAATACCAAAAAAAAAAAAAAAGAAAAAGATCAGTATAGCTGTTCAAATGTATTCATCCAAAGTGACATACCTATTGTGTTTACACTGATGCCATAAGCAATAATAACAAAACAAAAGCCATGATAGACTAGCAACTTGATTTCTTAACCAGATGTGTGCATTAAAATCACATGTAGAACAGATGACTGGATAAACAAAATGTGATACATACATACAATGAAAATAATAGTCAGTAGGTGAAATGAAGTCTTCATACATGCTACAGTATGGATGGAGCTTGGAGACATTATGCTGAGTGAAATAAGCCAATCACAAAAGGACAAATATTGTATGACCTCACTTATATAAAAAAACAAGAAAAGGCAAATGTATAGAGAACAAAGTTTATTAGTGGTTACCAGGGGTGGGAGGGAGGGGGAAAAGGTAGATTAACAGTGATGGAAAAATCACATTAATTAAGGGTAGGGTTGCACAGTCAATTACTGTAATTGCTGTCAATAAGTTGTTCTCCTGTAAAAAGTTGTATTGGCAAACGTTCAGTGAGAGGTATATTTACAACAATGACCAAAAAAAAAAAAAAAAAAAAGAGTAGCTGCTGCGGCTGCTTATGTACAACCAAACATCTCATGGTTCCTTGATTTGGAGGTCTAGGGTCATGGTTTCATGGGACATCATAGTTAATTGGCCTAATAACATGTTTAGTGCTTCTGTTCTATCTCCTAGTTTGTTGCGTAGTACCTGAGGTCTTAAAAGCTTGACACAGCCATCCAAGGCACAACAATTGGTCTCTAGTCACTGAAAGCAACAGAGGAAGAAGGAGAGGCAGGAATAGGAGGAGGATATGAAATGTGTGGCTAATTGCCTCCGTGAACAACTGCCTCCTTTGCCATGAGACGAGAAGAACTAGATGGTGCCCAGCTACTGTTACTGAACATTTTGATCAAAAATTCCATAGAAGAATCCTGATCAAAAGAGGGGAAATGCAGAACAGAATTTCAAATTCTCATGGACTCTAGACTTTCTGGAACCATGGAGGGTGGATATACCCATGAAACTATTGCCAAGATAATCATTACTTTAAACCAAAAATATCCCCTGAAGTCATCTTAAAACTGAACAATAGTTTAGCTTAACTAGTAAAAAAGGTCTACCTTGAGCATTCTGCTCTTTAAGAACTATCTGTATAGGATCAAATTGAGAACAGCAACTCGAAAGATTAGATTGGAACCTTAGGGGGCAGTGAGTTTATGTTAATGAGGGAGGACCATCTCAGAAAAGGAGGGTGAGAATGGTTGCACAACTCAAAGAATGTAATCAGTATCACTAAATTGTACATATAGAAACTGTTGAATTGGTGTATGTTTTGCTGTGTATATTCTCAACAACAACAACAAACTAAATAAAATTTAGAAAAAAAAAATCACATGTGGATTATTTTTTAACTATGTATGCCTGAGAGAATCTTACTCAGCAGGTCAGGATGGTGCCAGGGCACTTGCATGTTTATAAAAAGTCATAGGTGGTTCTGCTGAGAACTACTGAGGGGTTGTCTGAATTACACAAACCTTAAGAGACAGTCAAATTTTTTTACTTAGAAGGTTAGGTGTTTAACTATTTATGCCCTTTACTCTACAAATCTATAACTCAATGTCTTTTGTGAATACTAACAAAAAGATGGATTAATGCTGCTGAAGCATACTAGAGTTCCCCTCCTCCTTATAATGTGTTTAAATGAAATGTCACTAAAATAAAGCATGTCTTAGAATACTACAGAAATGTGTGTGTGTGATTGAACAAATATAGCCCCAAACCATACTTAGAATATTGAACTGATTCGATTTCTAAAATCAGTCATTATTTCTCATCATTTTACATAAAAATCTTTGAAAAACCCTTCATTTAAACTAATTTATCTAAAGTCACACCAGATTCGAAAAATTAGAAAAATTTAAACCCTGTTTTTATCAGGCTAAGAAAATATAGGTTTTTAAAATAACAAAGTATCCTGAGTCTTCTAGCCCAAATGCCTCCTCTAAAGGTCCCACCCTAAGTGACTGGCCATTCTTCGGCTGAATGTTTCTGGTAGAACCATTGTCTCCTCTTGAGGTATTCCTTTCTTTGGAAAACTCCAACTCCCACTACTTTAACTTGAGCTGTGGGTTCTCCTGTGTCTTTGACTTCCTACAAACCCCTCTCTGGCCATTCTCCTCTGAGCCAGTAGTAACGATTATTATTTTAAGATAGCCAGTATACCCTTTCATTCAGTCTGCTTCAGCAGCTTCTCCTATTTCCACAGCTATTTCACTATCCTCTAATTCTGAGCATGCCCTCCAACTTGTGAGAATGTTCTTGGTGACTAGAGTAGGGTATAGGTGCAAACCAACATGTCCTTTGTTCTAAATATTATATTGCTAAGGATTCCACCTAAGATGGCAGCCACATCAATACAAAGCATAGGAAAATTTCTCTTTATCGTGGAAGGGAAAAGAAACAGAGTAATAACATAGTAGGGACTCTAAACAGTACATTAGGAGTTGCATGTTGCAAAGACAGCAAAGTAAAGACTTTTCTCCCCATTTCTTTCTGAAATTGACTGGAGGTTTAAATTTTATTTCGCCATCCTTCACATTTGCCCTTAAGCCCCGCACTCACAGTTTCTTGACGTTATTTTTAAATACTAATGAAATTCTCCAGTTACTTCCTCCCTGGCATACCAGTCAGTGTTACATTAAATTTATCATTTGGCAGTTTTCCCTCTCTCGCATTTTAATGAAGACTGCTGTGGTTTTGCCAGTATCTGCAACTTGGGATTTTTCTCAAACTGATTCTATTATGAATAAATCACTGCTCAGACTTGCCTTCAGCTGTTTAAAAAAAGAAAATACAGAACATGTTCCTGCTTGGGGGGAAAAAAAAATGTCCTTGCCTTTATGTAATCGTATCTCTAATCTTCCAGGAAATAAATATTGGAATTTGTATAGACTTCCTCCCAATGGTTTATTGCATACTTTGTCATTAGAAAAATATTGACAAGCACACTAAAATTGACTAAAATTGTTCCCTTTCAAATTCTGGAATGTTACCTAAGCTTTTCTGATACTGAAAGTTGGAGGCCAAGTCTGTCAATTGACTTTGTACCACCCTCCATCTCCACCACAAACCAGTGGTCCCTCTATTCCATTTTACTGTGACTAGCAGTCACCCAGCCAGTGACCTCACCAGGCCCATGAAAAGCATCCCAGACTCATCCCTCTCCTTCGCCCCTTATGTCCAGTTGCTCATGAGATCAGGTCCCTCTTCTTCCTGCTCATCTCCACCCTGAGGCTGTCATGGTTCCTAGTTTCCAAATTAGCCTCCTCCCCACTCTATTCCTCACCTCCAATCTGTACCCACTCTCCATCGTCTTCACTGTAAAAAACAAACCTTTTAGCATTAGTGTTCAAGGCCCTTCTAGACCTCTCTCCTGCTTACATTTCCGATTTATCTCCCTCCATGTTCTTAAACTCAGCTATACTTAATCAGTTTTTTAAAGCACCTTCATTTTCTTTTGGCATTCTCTTCTTCCTTTCCTCCTTCTCACCCTCTTTTTCTCCCTCCTTTGCTGCCTCCCTACTTCCCTACCTTCCCTCCATTCTTCTTTCTTGCAATTATTTTAAAGTTATTTATTTACTTTCAAATATATCTGTCCATAATATGAGGTTCCTGGGTGGCAAAATGGTTAACATGCTTGGCTGCTAACCGAAAGGTTGGAGGTTCAAGCCCACCTAGAGGTGGCCTCATAAGAGAGGCCTGGCAATTTAATTCCTGAAAATTTGTCACTGAAAACCCTATGGAGCACAGTTCTACTCTGATACATGTGGGGTCACCATGAGTTGGAATTGACTCAATGTCAACAGTTTGGCCCATGATGCACCTTTACGCCTGTCTTTAACAGACCAACTTCTTATATACTCTTCTAGGAATATTGTGTGTTTGTGTATGTGTGTGTGTGTGTGTGTGTGTGTGTGTAAAACAAATGCTAGCATATTGTGTACTAGTCTGCTCCGTATGTTTTCATTCTTTCACTTAACATTATATAATTCATTTCCTTATCAGTACATAAAGAGCTACATTCTTCTTTTTAAGAGCTTTACAATTGTAAAATTTAGTTCATGAGTCCATCGTTTCTGGACACTTAAATATTTTCAATCTTCTGTTATTACAACCAAAACTTCGATGACTATCCTTGTACACATTAATCTTTGTGTAAGTAAGTTTCTGTAGAATATGTTCATAAAGGAATATTATAAAGACAAAGAGATTCTACTTTTGATGGGTATACCAAATTGCCCTCCTTAAAGACTGTGCTAATTCTATTTCTACCAATTTATGAACATGCCTGCTTTTCCACATCCTGATCATCATTGAGTGTTATCGAGTTATTTCTTCTTTGCCCACCTGATAAGTAAAATGGTATCTCGTTTTAGTTTTGATCTGTATTTCTCTTATTTTTTCATTTCTTTATATTGTGAAATACTTGACATATACAAGAGAATACATGTTATATGTAAGTAAGTTTTAAAGTAAGATAATCATATAAAAAACCTATGTACCTAGAACCCAGCTTAGGTAATATATTATTACTAGTACTATTAAAGTCCCTTCTAAATTTACCCCCAACTGGATAAAGCCTAAAGTCAACTTGAAAATAAGTGGTTATGGTGATTTGGGGTGACCAAGGATATGCTATATGAATATTGTGAGGTTACTGTGCTCAACAATGTGATAGATCCCCATTACTGAGCCCAGAGATATGCTACTTGAACCCTCAAAGGTTACTCTTGGATGAGTTTCAGGACAGGTTAATTTGGGACAACCAATCTAGTACTACCTCCAAATACCTGACACTAAATAATCTAGGGTCGCTATGAGTCAGAATCAATATGACAGAAGAAGTTAATAGTCCAAAAGCCAAATGTTTCATATTAGATCTCTGCTAGAGCTTGACCCAGCTTTCACGGCTCATAGGGATGCAATGTTAAGTGCTAAACACCACCAGAAACCCATAAAAACCCATTATCATTGAGTTGATTACAACTCATAGCAATCCTATAGGACAGAGTAGAACTGCCCTATAGGGTTTCCAAAGCTATAAATCTTTACTGAAGCAGACTTCCACATGTTTCTCCCATGGAGTGGCTGGTGGGTTCTAACCACCAACCTTTTTTTGGTTAGCAGCTGAGTACTTTAACCACTATGCCACCAGGGCCCCTTAACACCACCAGAAGCCTTGCCCAGTGTGGGAGCCTTGATCTTATTTGGTGCTGTGCTTCTCTTGCTACTACCCAGTAGCAGTATGCTTAAACTAGGCCAGGTGTTAAAAATGAGTGTGGTTATGTAAGCTATTTATTTGGTATACCCAGGGAATGCCCAAGTCTTGTTCTAAACCCCAGCTCCCTATATCCACAAGATTAGTGTCATGGATTGAATTGTGTCCCCCAAAAAATGTGTGTAGCAACTTGGCCACGTCATGATTCCCAGTATTGTATGATTGTGTTATCTGATGTGATTTCCTTACATGTTGTAAACTCTACCACTATGATCTCTTCATGTGTTATAAATTCTATCACTGTGATGAGGTTATACTGATGAGGTTGACAAGATTAGTGTCTTAATGCAATCTCTTTTGAGACATAAAAGAGAGAAGCGAGCAGAGATAATGGGAACCTCATACCACCAAGAAAGCAGTGCTGGGAGCAGAGCGCGTCCTTTGGACCTGAGGTTCCTGTGCAGAGAAGCTCCCAGACCAAAGGAAGACTGATGACATGGACTTTCCTCCAGAGCCAATGGAGAAAGCGTTCCCCTGGAGCTGATGCCCTGAATTTGGACTTGTAGCCTACTGGACTGTGAGAGAATAAATTTCTCTTTGTAAAGACATCCACTTGTGGTATTTCTGTTGGAGCAGCACTAGATGACTAAGACAATTAGTAAAGAACATATATGTACAAGTAACAACAGCAAAGGAAAGCAAAGCCCCATTTTACCTTCTGTACTTGAGCCAAGTGATATGGCTGAGCTCTCTGGTAAGCATGGCTGGACCCATTGTAGCATCTTTTGGTCCCAAGCTGCCTGAGCAGTTCCTAACCAAATATCAGTCTAGCACATTCCTTAGTGCCTTGGGAAAGTAAGCAGAAAAAGACATTAATTCATTCATTCGACAGTTATTTACTGCCTACTATATTCCAGGCACAGTCCCTGCATTTATGAAATGTATTTTCTAGTGGAGGCAAGACAAAAAATCACATAAATAAATACTGACTTAAAACTAATCTGTGGAATATCATGATGTGTACAGTACTATGAACAAAGGTGAATGGTACTAACAGAGCATATAGTAGAGAAAATACAGCAAGAGAGAGCAAGTTTTCAATGCTGTAGCATATTGCATTGTTTGTTCATATTTATTTTCTCCTTCTCCATCTCTGCCATGCTCCTTGTAGGTATAGTGTACTTTCCATACATTTGACTTTGAGCTTGGCCAGTGTAACGTGCACAGATGTGATGTATACCATGACTGAGCAGAAAGTTTAAATGTGTTTGCATGGTCTGGCCCTGTGCCTCTTGTTCTGGCCCTCCACCAGTAAAATAGGATGCCCTCATCCTTGGTTCTGGAATGAGAAGATGCATAGAGCTCAACTGAGCCCACGCAAGCTCAATTGAACCAAGCCAACCTCACAGAGCCCAACAGAGCCTCAGCCTTCACATAATGTGAACAAGAAATAAATGTGCCTCCTTAAAAAGCTAGAAATCGAAATACCATACAATTCAGCAATCCCACTCTTAGGAAGATATCCTAGAGAAATAAGAGTCATCAGATGAATAGACATACGCATACCTGTGTTCATAGGCCTATCTAATATTTCAGTGAAAGATTAGACAGGCCTATAAAACAAATGGAGCACTGGTGGTGTAGTGGTTAAGAGCTCAGGCTGCTAACCAAAATATCAGCAACTGGAATCCACCAGCCACTCCTTGGAAACCCTATGGGGCAATTCTACTCTGTCTATAGGGTTGCTGTGAGTTGGAATCAACTAGACAGCAACAGGGGATAAAATAAACAATAACACAAGTGTATGAGACCAAATGGGCAACACCTGCCCAAAAGCAAAGATGAGAAGGCAGGAAGGGACAGGAAAACTGTACAAACAGACATAGCAAACCCAGGGTGGAAAGGGGAAGGGGGGGAGTGCTGACTCAATGCATGGATTACAGCCAATATCACAAAACAATTTGCCTATAAATTTTTGAATGAGAAACTGATCTGCATGGTAAACTTTCACCTAAAGCACAATAACATTTAAAAAATAAATAAATGTGTGTTGTTACAAGCCACTTAGATTTTGGGGTTGATTGTCACCAAAATAAATGTTGGCAAATATAAATGCTTACTCCCAAGCTTGCCTAGTCTGTGGCTGGAAGGCTCTTGTAGCCCTTGGCCTGGCTGACTTGAGAGACGAGTAAGGTAGTAGGAGATGGCTGAGTTTCTTCTCAAGTAGGAAAAGGGTTTGACATTTTTAATGTTCCAGTTTCTTGTAAAAAGAAAGAAAAGGACAGAGCTGGACACTTTTGCTTTCAACCAAGGTGGAGTAACGGGGACTAGTTTTACCATCATGCCTGAAACAATCAAAAACAGGCAAAATACATGAAACAATGGTTTACACGACACTGTAAATAAGGCAAGGGAAAACAATGATCCCTAACAGTAAAAAAACAAGGTGAGTCTTGTGATTACCTCAGTTTACTGCCCTGAGAGCGTTTCCAAGCCACAGTGCATACAAAGGGAACCAAGGCAAAACCTGCAGACCTGCTGGGTTAAGTAGAAAGAGCAGTAAAGAATCCAAGAAGACCAAAGCAGCTAGGCTAATGAGTCAAAGTACTAGAAAGAAGAGACGTTCATAGGGAGAGAACATGAAAGGTCTGCAGAGGGTCAGAACTGAGTCTTCAGCTGAATATCGCTGAGTGAATTCACGTGAGGAAACCACTGGAGGCTGGGAATAGAACCAACTGAAAGAATTAGAGGAAACAGTGCCCAGTGCTAACACAGGGCTGAGAATAGCACTTATTCACACCAGCCAAGTTGGAAAACCTCAGGATTCACTGGGCATTGGATTGAGTACGTATTCGGACCACAAAAGAGGTCTCAATAAATTTGAAAACATTGCAATCATACCAGGTATGTTCTCTTATCACAGTGGAATTAAATTAGAAATCAATAGTGAAATACACTTGGAAGATTATCAAATATTTCAAAACTATGTAAAATACTTCTAGAACCATAAGTCAAAGAGGACATTAGAAAATATTTTGAATTGACTGAAAATAAAAACACAACATGTCAAAATTCGTAGGATGCTACTAAAGTAGTACTTACAGGGAAGTTTGTAGCACTAAATGTCTATCAGAAAAGAAGTATGGTCTCAAATCCATGATTCAGCATCTACCTTAAGAAACTAGAAAAGAGCAGTTAAACTGAAAAATAAGAGGAAGAAAAATAATAAAGATCAGAGTGAAAACTGAGGAAATACAGAGCATAAAAAGAAATGGTTGTATACATATGTCAGAACTTATCCAATTATATACTTTAAAAATATGCAGTTTACAGTATGTCAATTAAAACTCAATAAAGCTGTTAATTTTTTTTCTTTTTAAGAACTCCATAGGGGTGAGAGATTGAGATTTGGACTGGGAGAAGTCACTGAAATGCTAGTGTAAAAAGGACGTAGCAGGAAGAGAGAGGGTCTGCTTAGGTCTGAAGTTGCAGACCCCCTTCTTGGAGCCACTTACAGGCTAATAACAATTTTGGAAATGTAGTACTAAATATGAAGATTAGTTACTTTTCTTAAAGAGATATTAGAAGAAGAAAGTGTTGTATTTTGGGCATTTAGGAGCCCGCAGTTATTAGCTCCATCCACCTGGGAAAGAGAGAAATTGCTTACTGACAGAGGGAGCGGTGTCATTTCAGTTGAGACTCTAACCAAGCATTTTAAGCAGGGACTCATGCGCCAGAGAAAAGAAGGAGACCAGTTGTTCCTTTACAGTGACCAGTGTCACCAAAGGCTAATTGGAAGTCCATGTACATTCTTTTGTTCTAGTGTGGACATTCCATCCATTTTAATGAGGACCCATCACTGAGTGGGAAAAGCAACCTGCTGTAAAGAAGTGGGAGACAGGCTCATCCCTTTGGGAGCAAGGGAGAATGAAGAGAACAGGATACGAGGAAAAGATTAGTCTGAAGGACTAATTGTCCACAGCTACCAAGGCCTCCACTGGACTGAGTCCAGTACAGCTAGATGGTGCCCGGCTACCACCACTAACTGCTCTGACCAGGATCACAACAGAGGGTTCTGGACAGAGCTGGAGAAGGATGTAGAATATAATTCTAACTCACAAAAAAATGACCAGATTTACTGGCCTAAGGGAGACTGGAGAAATCCCGAGACTATTGCCCCCAGACACCCTTTTAGCTCAGTGGTGAAGTTACCTCCAAGGTTCACTGTTCAGCCTGGGAGTGGACAGCCCCGTAAAACCAAATGAGACTAACGAGGTACAGGAGTCCAGTGACAAGGGCCAGAAGGCAGAAGGAGACAAGGAAGCTGGTGATAGGAACCCAAGGTTGAGTAAGGATAGTGTTGATGTGTTGTGAGATTGTTAACCATTGTCATAGGGCAACATTTGTAGTAACTGTTAAATGAGAAACTATTTTGTTCTGTAAGCCTTCATCTTAAGTGAGAATAACAGCACAATTGGAAGAGCGTAGTCAATGTCACTGAAGTGTGTATGTAGAAATTTTTGAAACGGTGTATCTTTGGCTATGTGTATTTTCACCAAAAAAAAAGGTTGAGAAGTTAGAGGGTTGATATGTTGTGGGGTTGTTAACCAATGTCATAAAACAACATGTGTACTACTGTTTCATGAGAAACTATTTGTTCTGTAAGCCTTCACCTGAAGTACAATAAAAAAAATAATAATAACAAAAAAAAAAAAGAAATGGGAGACAGGGTTCTTAGCTCTGCTAAAAATATTTGCAACTGATTTATCTGGTATGTTTGATAAAGAATAGTAATTTTAAATATCTTAAGATAATGAAGCTTTTAAAGTTAACTCTATAGACAATATTGATATTTCCAGTATCAAAAGACTTTGGCAAATAAATTTTAAGTGGAGTTTTGGCACAACAAGATGGAAAGTTTTTCATATGACATATTTGTTATCTGCTTTTTCCCAGAACTGTTGCTTTCAAATTAATGAATATCTCTCTTAAACCTTTTTTTTTTTTTTTCCAGCAAAAATCCTGCCCCTCCTACAGGTCGTCTCATTTTATATAAAGTGAAAACAAGCTTCCAAAATCATTCTTCATTATTTTATTTTGAGAAAATCCTCTCAAATTAACTACTACAGGGTGTTTTGTGTGATATCATCTGATTTCCTGAAACTTCAACTACAAAATAGTCATGAACACATTAAAAGCCTTGAATAGGTTTCCACCAAAGCTAAGAAGTTTCCTGAATACAATCAAACACTTTGAGGGACAGAGTAGCAGGGGTAGTGGGTCTGGGGACCATGCTTTCAGAGGACATCTAGGTCAATTGGCATAACAAAGCTTATTAAGAAAATGTTCTGCATCCTACTTTGGTGAGCGGCATCTGGGGTCTTAAAAGCTTGCAAGCAGCCATGAAAGATGCATCAATTGGTCCCAACACATCTGGCGCAAAGGAGAATGGAGAACGTCAAAGACACAAGGAAAGTATTAGCCCAAGAGACAGAAAGGGCCACATAAACCAGAGACTTCATCAGCCTGAGACCAGAAGAACTAGATGGTGCCCAGCTACCACCAATGACTGCCCAGACAAGAAACACAACAAAGACTCCCAGATGGAGCAGGAGAAAGGTAGGGTGCAGAACTCAAATTCTAGTAAGAAGATCAGACTTAATGGTCTGCCTGCGAGTGGAGGAACCCCAGAAAGCATGGCCCCCGGATTCTCAGTCAGACCAGAACTAAAACAATTTCCAAGGCCAACTCTTCAGACAGGGATTGGACTGGACTGTGGGACATAAAGTGATACTCGTGAGGAGTGTGCCTCTCAGCTCAAATAGATACAAGAGACTAAACGGGGAGCTTCTGTCCAGAGGTGAGATGGGAAGGCAGCGAGGGTTAGGAGCTGGTTGAATGGACATGGGGAATCAGGGTGGAAAGGAGGACTGTTCTGTCACAGTATGGGGAGAGCAATTAGAGTCACATAATAAAGTATTATAAATTTTTGTATGGGAAAAATTAAAAAAGAAAAAAAAAAAAGCCTTGAATAGGTTTCCAGTACTTTCTGTATGCTTTCTTTCTTTGCTTTCCCACAATGGGAAATCTTTGTTTTCTTTCCAGTTAAAACAACAATGTATGACCTTTAATAGAGGGGGCCATTTTATTCTTTAGATTCTCATCATTTTAGAAAGAATGTGTTTCTTTCTGGAAGGGTTTAGAAATGTAAGTTTTTGTTTTATTAATAAAAAATAAATTGAATCTATGTAAAATTACAGACTTCTATTCCTGGCAATGGAGCCCCGGTGGCACAGTGTTTAAATGCTCATATGCTAACCAAGAGATTGGAGGTTTGAACACAGGTGCTCCATGGGACAAAGATGTGGCAGTTTCTTTTTCTGTAAAGATTTCAGCCTTGGAAACCCTATGAGCAGTTCTACTCTGTTCTGTAGGGTCACTATGAGCTGGAATCAACTTGATGGCGGTGGGTTTGGTTTTTGGGTTCCTGGCAATATTCTGAGCTACTTTATCTGAGTAAATTCTTCTCCTGAAACTAAAGTGCTAAAGAAGGTAGAATTTTCTTAAAAGAACCAAACTACTAATAAGACATTAAGGAATTATGAGGCTCAAATCTAAGGGAAAACGGAAAATCAGAGAAGTTAGTAGAGCGCTGGAGCTGGGTTTACCACAAAGCTCTTGATATTTCAGAATGACTTAAACTTTGGTTTTGTTGGCTTCTGAGGATGAGAGAGACAAAATGCAAAGCCCACATAAAGTGGGGAGTCAAATAGGAGACACTTTCACCAAAGGGATAATGTCTGTAAAAGGACATGAAGGATCTTGTGGTAGCAAGGGGTAGATTAACCAATAAACATAGTATGCACTGGCTTGGATTAAGCAAGGTATGCATGGGCTTAATTGTATTTACTTGCTAATCTGTGGTGAGCAATTTCACATGGGTTTCATCACATCTTTGCTGTGGTGGAGGCAGGTGAAATTTTGCACTGCAGATTGGTAGGAAGGCACAATTGATCCCGTGTATACCTTACTTATTGGGTAATTCGGCCCTGTTTGGTAGTAATGAAAATATTCTACGTTTGAAGAAATAACAGTAATTACAAATAGGTGAAAAAATTAGCTTACAGATCCAAAAAACTCAATAAGCCCTAAGCAGAACGAATACAAAGAAAAGCACATCTAGCATGATAATGAGTGGTGTCTCAGCACAGTAGCCAAAGCAAGAGAGCCAATGGTGATTAATAATGTTAAGAGTTCTGGTAAGATTTAGATCAAATTGTCCGATGGGTTTAACACTAGGATGGTCGTGGAAACCTTGGCAACAGCAGTCTCAGAGGAGTGAGTGTTAGGACCGGACCAAGACTGGGATGCCTACAGGAGTAAATGGGAGGTGAAGAAGTGAAAAAAACAAGTGTAGTATGTTCTTTCAAGAATTTTAGCTGGGAATTGAGAGGAGAAAAACTGTGTAGTAGCTGAAGGAAGACATGGGGTATATCAGATAGCTATTGGTGTATAATAAACAACCCCAACTCAGTAGTTTAAAACAATAAGGATTTATTGTTACTGATGAGTTTTTGGATGAGCTGGATGGTTCTGCTGATTTGGGCCTGGCTGGACTTACTCATGCATCTGGGGTTGGCTGAGGGCTGACTGATATAGGATGATCTTACAGTTTTTGATATTGGTTTTCTGTTGGCTGGAATTATGAGGTAATGGGGCTATGTTTCTCTCACTATCAGGCAGGCTAATTCACATGGTGATGATGGCAGGGTTATAAGAGAGAGGAGACATCTGGAACGTCTCTTGAGGCTTTGTCATGGAGCTGGCATAGCATTCTGCCACATGAGAGAGTGGTTATGAACTCAAGAGGCCAGGATTCTGGAGGGGTGTTCTACATGGAAATGAAAGTCACCCAGGTTGCGGAAGAACTGGGGTGGGAGGTATTGATAACAGGGGAATGAGTTATGGGGACTGAAAGATCGTAAGAGAATTAGTCCTCCAAGCCCTTTGGTGGATGTGGAACACAGAGAGCCTCAGAGGGACTTAGGAGATGTCAAATATAAAGTGGATGGGGACTCTGGTCTCTCTGGAAGGAATCAGCTTCAGATTAGTTTGAGGGTGAAGAACTCCTGGCTCCTGGCTGGTAGGCTCTGTGGGCCTTGGAGGTACTCCAGGGCTGAGAGGTCTGTGAGAGGGTTGTGATGCCAGTGGAAGGAATGGGGGAGTAGGTGTGAGGTCCTCATGCTTTGCTCTTTGAGTTGAATGTAGATTATAGCATATTACTCCTTCCTTTACACCTTTCCTATCAGCAAACGACGGTAAAAAGCAACGAATAAACACTGAAATATTGGAAAAATAAATGTTACTTTTCCATGTAGTTATATTCTTTATTTAGAATCCTGTTCTACAGATTTACCTTGCTGATGCCTGATTACTACGCTTACCATGTTTTACACACCAAAAACCTGACAATAGGATAGAAATTCAGAATTAGGAAGGTCCTAGATCTTTGTACTAGTTAGTAATAATAATAAAACATGTATCAAGTGAGTATATATTATGTGCCAAATCCTATTCTAAATCTCTATTAATTTATTAAATTTTCATAGATCTTCTGCCTTACTATTCATATTTAAGTGCTCTATATTTTGGTTTTGAGTAAGTTGTGTGTATTGCAAAAATTCTCTTCCATTCTGTAGCTTACCTGTTCATTCTTTTAATAGTGCCTTTCATGTTCTTAACATAGTCTTATTTATCTTTTTTTTCCCTGTATTATAGTACTTTCTATGTTCTGTTTAAGGAATCTTTGCTTATTCCAGGGTAATGAAAATGTTCTCTTTTTAATTTTTATTGCTTTATACATTATATTTAAATCTTCAATCCATTTGGAATTGACTTTGAGATATAGTGTGAGGAAAGGATCAAGACTGATTTTTCACCATAGGATTTCCAATTAACCTAGTCCCTCCCGTTTATTGATATGACCACTCTTTCTTCACTGTATTGCAGTGCCACTTTTGTCATAAATCAGGTGAGCAGACATGGATCATATGTTTCAGGATTCTCTATTCCGTTTCCTTTATTTATTGCTGTGAGGTGACTATTATTAATAGTAATTTTACATATGAGGAAACTTAGGCATGAGACGTTAAGTAACTTGCCCTCGGTCACAGAACTAGGAAATCTGCCTCGTTAATCACGTTGTTGTTGAGTAGCATCAAGTTGATTCCGACTCATAAGTCAAAGAACTAATGTCGTGGGAGTGGATAAAAGAGAACTGGAAGAATACAAGTTTGCAGTTAGGCAGTAGAATTACTGAATTTATTACTTACTTTATATGGCAGAGTAGAATGTTGCCATAGGGTTTCCAAGGCTGTGATCTTTTCTGGAGCAGATCATCAGGTCTTTTCTCCCACGGAGCCTCTGGTGGGTTTTAACTGTCAGCCTTTCAGTTAGCAGCTGAGCACATAACCATTGCATCACCAGGGCTCTTTTTTGTTAATTATATGATACATGTATCTTAAGAGAAAGTTGACCAGAAATTTGTATATCTGTATCTTGATTCGTCCAAGGAATACACCCTCCACCTTGAGAAATGGTGTTAGGAATCAATGAAAAAGTATTCAAGTCAGACACATGTGGGTTTGAATCATCATTCTAACATTCATCAGCAGTAAGAATGTTGTGGTTGTTAGGTGCGGTTGAGTCAGCTCCAACTCATAGTGACTCCATATATAACAGAACGAAATGTTGCCCCATTCTGTGCCATTCTCACAATCATTGCCATGTATGAGCCCATTATTGCAGCTACTGTGTCAATGTGTTTCCTTTTATTGGTGACCCTCTTCTTATCAAGCATGATGTCCTTCTCCAGGGATTGGACACTCCTGATAACACATCCAAAGTTAAAGAGATGAAGTCCTGCCATTCTCGCTTTTAAGGAGCACTTTCTTTTTTTCTTTAATTGATGTGCTTTAAATGAAAGTTTACAATTCAATTTAGTCTCTCATACAAAAATTTATACATACATTGTTATGTGACTCTAACTGCTCTCTCTATACTGTGACAGCACACTCCTCCTTTCCACCCCAGATTTCCCGTGTCCATTGCAACCAACTCCTGACACTCTCTGCCTTCTCATCTCACCTCCGGACAGGAGCTGCCCATTTAGCCTCATGTATCTACTTGACCTTAGAAGCATGCTCTTCATGAGTATCATTTTATGTCCCGTAGTCCAGTCTAATGTTTGTCTGAAGAGTTAGCCTCGGGAATGGTTTTAGTTTTGGGCTAACAGAGAGTCCGGGAGCCATGTCTTCTGGGGTCCCTCTAGTCTCAGACCATTAAGTCTGTCTTTTTTTTACTAGAATTTAAGTTCTGCACCCCCCTTTTCTCCTGCTCCATCAGGGACTCTCTGTTGTGTTCCCTTGTCAGGGCGGTCATTGGTGGCAGCCGGACATCATCTAGTTCTTCTGGTCTCAGGCTTATGAAGTCTCTGGTTTATGTGGCCCTTTCTGTCTCTTGGGCTAATACTTTCCCTGTGCGTTTGGTGTTCTTCATTCTTAAGGAGCATTTTGACTGTGTTTCTTCCAAGACTGGTCTGTTTGCTCCTCTGGAAATCCATGATATGTTAAATATTCTTTGCCAAGACAAAAATTCAATGAGCCAATTCTTCTTTGATCTTTCTATTCATTGTCTAGCTTTTACATGCATATGAAGTGGTTGGCTTCGGTCAAGAGCACCTTAGTCATCAAAGTGACATCTTTGCTTTTTAACACTTTAAAGAGGTCTTTTGCAGCAGATTTGCCTAATGCAATACACCATTTGATTTCTTGGCTGCTGTTTCCATTGGCACTGGTTATTGATTCCAGAAAAATGAAATCCTTGACAACTTCAATTTCTTCACTCTTTATCATTATGTTGCTTATTGGCCCAGTTGTGAGGATTTTTTTGTTGATATGTAGACCATACTGCAGCCTGTAGTCTTTGATCTTCATCAGTAAGTGCTTTAAGTCCCCTTCACTTTCAGCAAGCGAGGTTGTGTCATCTGCATATCTCAGGTTGTTAAGGAGTCTTCTTCCAATCCTGATGCGAGGTTCTTCTTCACATAGTCCAGTTTCTCGGATTATTTGCTCAGCATACAGACTGAATAATTTTAAACCACGCTGTATCCTCTCTTTCTGCCTCCTATGTATAGGCTCCGCATGAGCACAGTTAAGTACTCTGGAATTCCCATTCTTTACAATATTATCCATAATTTGTTATGATCCATGCAGTTGAATGCTTTTGTGTAGTCAATAAAATACAGGTAAACATCTTTCTGGTAGTCTCTGCTTTCAGCCCAGATCATGTGACATCAGCAATGCTATCCCTCATCCCACATTCTCTTATGAATCTGGCTTGAATTTCTGGCAGCTCCTGTTGATGTACAGCTGCAGTCATTTGTAAATTATCTTCAGCAAAAAACAAAAAACAAAGACTGGTATTTCAGCGGTAAGAAAGAATATGGGCAATTAAACTCTCTGAAATGTTTCCATCTCTGTAAAACGAGAAAAGTAATACCCATTTAGTAAGGTCAATACAAAATTCAAATCAGATCATGAATATATAACCCAGGACATAGCATTTAATAATGTTATTTGTTTCCTAGTCTCTTGAAAAAAAAAAAGCATAAGCCTAAAGAATTTTATAGATGGATATTACCAACATATTATGTTCTGAGGAATTTTGGTGTGCTTAATTGGGTGTTGTTTGGTTTGCTTATGGAGTGGTCTCTAAGTTGAAAGCAATTTTGTGTCTTACTTGTTGTTGCTAGATGCCGTCAAGTTGATTTTCAACTCATAGCAACCCCATGTCTTACTAAGATAAGTAAATGGACAGTTGCCCATATCTAATGGCAAAGAAAAAAGGTGATGAAAGGATGGGGCTGAAAAACAAACAACTAGTAGTTTTGGCTGGATATCATCAGGGCTAGTCTTGTCTCTATCTTTATTTCATTCTACTTAGCAAATGACAGATCTTGAAATGTTCTTTATGATGATGAATACCAACTGAGATGTTTCGACAAAGGGATGCAGTGCTGGAGGTGCTCATTTGCCTATGCCAAGAAACTTGGAAGACGGCTACCTGGTCAACGGACTGGAAGAGACCCATATTTGTGATTATGCCAAAGAAAGGCGATCCAGTGGAATACTAAAATTATCCAACAGTAACATTAATATCACACACAAGTGAAATTTTGCTGAAGATCATTCAAAAGCAGTTGCAGCAGTAGGTTGACAGGGAACTGCCAGAAATTCAAGCCAGATTCAGAAGAGGATGTGGAACCAGGGATGTCATTGCTGATGTCAGGTGGATCTTGGCTGAAACAGAGAATACCAGAAAGATGTTTACCTGGGTTTTACTGACTATTCAAACGCATTTGACTGTGTGGATCATAGCAAATTATGTATAATATTGTGAAGAATGGGAATTCCAGAACACTTAATTGTGCTCATGCAGAACCTGTACATAGACCAAGAAGCAGTCGTTCAAACAGAGCAAGGGGATAATGCATGGTTTAAAATTGAAAAAGGTGTGTGTCAGGGTTGTATAATTTCACCATACTTATTCAAACTGTATGCTGAGGAAATAATCCAAGAAGCAGGACTATATGAAGAAGAATGTGGCATCAGGATTGGTAGAGGACTCCTTACAACCTGAGATAAGCAGATGACACAACCTTGCTTGCTGAAAGTGAAGAGGACTTAAAGCACTTACTGATGAAGATCAAAGACTACATCTTTCAGTATGGATTACACCTCAGCATAAAGAAAACAAAAATCTTCACAACTGGATCAATAAGCAATATCATGATAAATGGAGAAAAGACTGAAATTGTCAAGGATTTCATTTTACTTGGATCTACAATCAATGTCCATGGAAGCATTAGTCAGGAGATCAAACAACGTCTTGAATTAGGCAAATCTGCTGTAAAAGACCTCTTTAAAGTGTTAAAAAGCAAAGCTGTCACTTTGAGGATTAAGGTGCGCCTGACCTAAGCCATGATATTTTCAATTGCCTCATATACACGAGAAAGCTGGGCAATGAATAAGGAAGACTGAAGAAGAATTGATGCCTTTGAATTATGGTGTTGGCCAAGAATACCGAATATATCTTGGACTGCCAGAAGAACGAACAAATCTGTCTTAGAAAAAGTACAGCCAAATTGCTCCTTGGAAGTGAATATGGCGAGACTTGTCTCACATACCTTGGACATGTTATCAGGAGGGACCAGTTCCTGGAGAAGGACATCATGCTTGGTAAAGTAGAAGGTCAGTGAAAAAGAGAAAGACCCTTGACGAGATGGATTGACACAGTGGCTGCAATAACAGGCTTAACATAACAACGATTGTGAGGATGGTGAAGGACCAGGCAGTATTTTGTTATGCTGTACATAGGGTCTTTATGAGTCAGAATTGACTGGATGGCACCCAACAACAATAACAACAACACTTTGCAAATGTTAGTTATTTTTGGATTATGAATGGAAAATATACAGAAATAGAATAACTTGCCTAAGGCATTACTTTCAGATTAATCTAGGATTAGGATTCATTGTTTGTTCAACAGTTCAGACACTTTTGTAGCCTAACTTGCTGCTAGGAACCTGCGATCACCAAAGCAGTTTTTGGAGGCAACTTATACTCTAACAGAAACGGATCCTTTAAAAAAAAAAAATTCCTGCTTCTCACTTTTTTACCTCTTATATTTTTTTTCCTGTCTCAATTTTCCTACTTCATCTTTTTCTTCTTCCTATGGTTTTGGCTTGCACGTAATACCCCTGTACCCCTTAGATATGGCACAGTGGTTAAGAGTTGGCTGCTAACCAAAAAGGTCAGCACTTTGAATCCACCAGCCGCTCCCTGGAAACCCTATGGGGCGGTTCTACTCTGTCCTATAGGGTAACTATGAGTCAGAATTGATTAGATGGCAACAGGTATGGGTTTTTTTTTTTTGTTGTTGTTGTTGTTTAATCCCAACTCTTTATACCTGCATTTCCCCCCAGCCTAAGGAAAGACTGTCACTGTCATCATTATCAAAGCAGCATTTAGGAAATAAACTGATCCTGGAACAATGAGAAGTACTTGTACGGCAACCCAACTCCTAATCATAGTGACTGCAAAATTATCTTGTGTTATGGATTGAATTGTGTCCCCCAAAGATATGTGTCAATCTGGCTAGGCCATGATTCTCAATACTGTGTGATTGTCCACCATTCTATCATCTGATGTAATTTTTCCATGCGTTATAAATCCTACCTCTATGATGTTAATGAGGCAGGATTAGGGGCAGTTATGTTAATGAGGTAGGACTCAATCTACACGATTAGGTTATGTCTTAAATCAATCTCTTTTGAGATATAAAAAAGAGAAGCAAGCAGAGAGACAGGAGGACCTCATACCACCAAGAAAGCAGAGCCTGGGGTCCCTGCACTGAAAAGTTCCTAGACTAGTGGAAGACTGATGACAAGGACCTTCCCCCAGAGCTGACAGAGAGAGAAAGCCTTCCCCTGGAGCTGGTGCCCTCAGTTTGGACTTCTAGACTCCTAGACTGTGAGAGAATAAATTCCTCTTTGTTAAAGCCATCCACTTATGTTATTTCTGTTGTAGCAGCCCTAGATGACTAAGACATCCTGATTTAAGAAATAGTCCACAATTCTCAAGATACTTGAAAAACTAAATAATTTTAAATTTACTTTAAAACTGCTTAATATAGCACCCATCCTGTCCTGGCAGATAAGGAGGGGACACACCAGCTCATAGCCCCATCTGGTGACCACATTCACCCCTGCTGTGGACAGATGTAGGAGTCCGTAGGTGGTGCAAATAGCTAACGTGCTCAGCTGCTAATCAAAAGCTTGAAGGTTTGAGTTTAAGGTTTAAAGACACCTTAGAAGAAAGGCCTGGTGATCTACTTCCAAGAAACCAGCCATTGAAAACACTATGGAGAAGAGTTCTAATCTGACACACATAGAGTTGCCATGAGTTGGAGTCAACTTGATGGCAACTGGCTGGTGGACAGATGCGTCAGGCTGTCACAGACTGATAATGACAGTCATTCACATCATCCCTCCAAGACCCCACACTATGATTCAAGGCTCCTGAAGCAGCCTCCTGATTATGCCTCCCGTGAGATGTGCTTATGGGGAGAGATGGAACTGATCATATATGCCTTGTTATTTTCCTAGTAAAAAATAGGAGGGACTGAATTTTTTTAATTGCAATAATTTTTTAAAGACCTGAGCTAAAGTAATTCCTTTGAGGAGCCGGGAGAACAAAACATAGCAAAAGAAGCATAAAGGATTTGCCCTGGAGTCACATTCCAAACTGATGGTTAATATTCAGAAGTCATGTAGATGGAATAACACATTTAATTTCAGAATATAGAATGAACATGTAAGGAATCTTTTTAAAAGCAGGAAGATACATCTTATGCTAACTAGTTTTCTTCTACTTGCACAATCGGAAGCTGTTTTGTGTCTTTATTAAGTGGTATGTGCCTCAGGCTTATATTTTAATAATTCTATTTTCCCTGGAAGTCTCACTCTGAACCATTCTAGGATCCAACAGTCTGCTGGAATTTAAGCATCTGAGGAGGGTAATTGAGAAACTTAAGTTCTGTTTGCTTCCTTCAACACTTCAGGAAGCAATTAAAGACATGTCTGGCACTCTCTAAACCCAGAGCCCTTCATGTTTTGGGAAGAATGCCACACTTCTCAGCCTGTATGTCCTGAACAAAAACAATGAATGGGGCTTATGCCTGAGAGCAAAGAAAAATACAGAAAGAAGAGTAGTGGGAGGCTTCTGAGTTGGAACAGAGCAGGGCCCTCTCAGACCTGAAGGGGTGAAACTGACTACAGCTTTCTTCACCCTCTTAATGGTTCCAGAACACAGGACTAGAAAAGAAAGTAGCTGTCTATGGTCTAGAACAGGGGTCCCTGGGTAGACTACTAACCAAAAGATTCAAATCTACCTAGAGGCACCTTGGAAGAAAGGCCTGGTGATCTACTTCTGAAAAGTGACAGTCATCGAAAACCCTATGGAGCCTAGTTCTACTCTGAAACACATAGGGTCACTGTAAGTCGGAATCAACTTGACAGCGACTGTTTTTTGTTTTGTTTTGTGTTTTATGGTCTAGAACAGAGTTCCTGCGTGGTGCAAATGGTTAACACACTCAACTGCTAACCGAATCCACCCAGAGGTACCTCAGAAGAAAGGCCTGCTGATATACTTCCAAAAAATCAGCCATTTGGAAACCTTACAGAGCACAGTTCTACTCTGACACACAGAGTCACCAAGAGTCAGAGTTGACTCGATGGCAACTGGTACTGGTATGGTTTAGAACTGGACATCTCTAAAAGTTACCAGTCTCTGTCTGTGGGCTCCCCCCACCCCCACCCATCAGTCCCCTCCCCAACACCGCTGTCACTGAGGGGAAGGAAGGCCTGCCAGAACCACTGTTGAAAACTCATAATTCCAGGAGGTATGTTTGCTGGCATGCCAGTTCCTAGAATTCACTTTCTTTTGGCAGTGGTTTCTCAGCAGTTGTCTGGGGGATAATGGTTCAGTTAAAAGTCTGGGCTTGTTTGACACCTCCCTGGCTCTGAGGAGCCAACGCCACAGCTGCATAATCAAATCCTGGTGTCACAGAGGAAAAGAAGGATTTGCCTCAGCCTCAGTGTCACAGGCCAGCACACATGTCTGCACCATCCCCAGACACAACTCCATCGATTACAGATGTAGCTAGAGTCTAAAACTCTAAACTTACTTAACAAAGTTGGAGAAGTATAAACCTGCAAGCAGAAGTAAAGGGAAACTACCATCCAGGTAATTTCATCTCCTTGTGCAAAAAGCTTTACTGAGAGACTAAATTTGTTTAACTGAGTGCGTGTTATGGAGATGGTTTTGGGATGATGATGAGCTCATAAACCTTCTTAGGTCACAGGCCCTCAGACTCATCTCTAGGGAAATCAAATTTCTAACCATTATACAATGAGCAAGGAGCCCTGGTGGCAAAGTGGTTAAGCGCTCAGCTGCTAACCAAAAAATCTGTGGTCCCAACCCACCAGCCATTCTGCAGAAGAAAGACCTGGCAGTCTGCCTCTGTAAAGATTACAGCCTTGGAAACCCTATGGGGCATTTCTGCTCTGTCCTATAGGGTTGCTGTAAGTTGGAATTGACTTGATGGCAACAGGTTGTGGATACCATGAGCACATGTATACCTCATAGAAAAAATACAAAGGACTTGATAATGCAAGCACCTCCAATAGGCTAGCTTACTTCAACTGAACTTTTACTTCCTCTGTTCTCCTAGTGCAACTCCGAGCACCGCCACAGAGCATCACAAGAGTTTGCAGGTTCTTCTCCCACCACGGTAGGCTCCTTGAGGGTCAGAAACCATGAGGCTTCTTCTGTGTATCCTGAGCACCAAGATATAACAGTTATGGAGAGAATAAACAAAATTTGAAATAGGATTCAGTAGGAGGAAGTGAAAGATCAGAAAACCGTTTCTGTTTCTAAAATTAGAAAAACCCTCAACATTAGAACTACTTATTATTTATAGAATATTTTAAATAATGAAAGAATGCTGAGAATTTTCAGAAGATACCAGCAATGGCCAAAATCTTATTTTCTGCTTTGTAATTGAAAGTAATTATGAGAACATAAATTATAAAGACCAAAAAAAAAAAAAAATCCCTTTAGCTCATTTAAAAATTGCAGGATTGAAAACTGACAATGAATGTGCTGGTGCCACCCTTGAAAGACTGAGACAATGAGAACAAGTTCTAAGGGGAAATGTGGGAGGCACCTGGACGTTTCATCTCCCTGACGGAGTGCACATGAAGATCCTTCTAGTGCAATCACTCTGGCTCTCATTTCCAGATATTGACCTTCTTTAAGGGGAAAGATCAAATGTGCACCAAGCTTAGTTTCCTGACTGATTAGCTAGTCAGGTAAAAGTGGCATTTAATCAGAGAGGCATGTCCAAACAAGTAGCAATGTCCTTTTTACCCCTGACTGCCTAGATTCAGTCAATAATTAAATTTTTATTGAATGCTGACTATATTTAGAATACTGAATTAGGTGTTGTTGAGACTGAAAAAGAAGTAAAAAACATTATTCCGCCATTGAGTTTACATACTGAAGAAGTTAGTTTTAGGTTATACCCTCACGTAGACAGCAAATCAATTACAATAATATTTCATATAATTGAGAGCTTAAAATGGCAACCATCTTGTGCTCCTATCAATATTCTTTAAGAACTCTAATATCATTTACACAAAAAATTTCCAAATAAAATTTGCTTGTATACCATGTCAATAATGTAGTACTCTTTTTCATTTTTTATTTTCTTTCCCTCTTTCATTCCAAGATAGTTCCAAATAATCATTTGATTCGATACGTATTTCAAAGACTTTCATAGGTTCTGCATTATCATCGCCAGTATTTACTCGTGTTTTTTTCTTCACAGAGGCCATTCTGATTTTACTTTTCATAACCTGGTCCCCAACCATGCTGAGTAGGTGTCATCAAGTGATCATGGTGTTGGTCATGGTGTCCTGCAGAGAATCCTGGGACAGAGAGTGAGTTCCCACCGACAGCTATGTGTGACCTTCAGCAAATCATTCAGTATCTCAGCCTCAGTAGTTTTTGTTTATTGGTTTGGTTGATTGGTTTTGTCCTGTTATTGTCAAATAAGAAATTATCATTAATACTTCTCCCCCTCAAAATAGTATTTCATATAACCAACATTGTTAGGGGATGTCAGATCCTACCCAAATGAGCTTTTCTCGTAATCTAAATTTGTTCAATCCAATACTGAAATTTTACTGTTTTTTTTTTTTTTTTAAACAGTCCAAACCCAAAAAAGCCATTGCTGTCAAGCAATTTCAACTCATAGCGACCCTATAGGACAGCGTAGAACTGCCCCATAGGATTTCCAAGGCTGTAAGCTTTATATGGAAGCAGACTGCCACATCTTTCTCCCTCAGAACGGCTGGTGGGTTCGAATCACTGACCTTTTGGTTAGCAGCCAAGCACTTAACCACTGCTGCACCACCAGGGTTCCCCCCTACCCTTTTTTTTTTTTTTTTACAGTACTGGGTTTTTAATACTATGTACTATGAGTCAGAATCAACTTGACAGTAATGGGTTTGGTTTGCGTATGTCACCATTTATTAAGGAAATTGAAATGTTGCTAGATCAGTTAAGCATCTTTATGTATGACTCCAAGATTGACTTAATAGAGTCATTTGAGAAGTATCTTAGGGAATTCTGGATGAACAAGAACTAGACTTTTCTTTGAATACTTACATCATAAGTTATATAAAGCTCATATTGTTTCTTATCATAAATCTTAATAGAAGTTTATTGTTTACTAGTCGTTACTGAGTCCAAGGCTTTTTTCTACAAATGCCAGAACTCACTTTTTGAAAAGTGAAATAATTCGTTCACAGTCGCTTCGCTAGTTACTTTAGCTAGTTGTTCTAGCTAGTCCCACTATGTAGCAAATTTACTACTCACGAAATGTGTTGCTATTGCTTTAACTGCCCCAGGTTGTGGCTCAGGGTGTCTGGAAACAGTCATTGACTGGCTAGGAGTCCTTCACACAGAGCCCGCCCTCTGAAAGTCTGGTCTAGGACTCAGGGTGCTGTCCTTTGTGTGGTTTGATAAGGCCTAGGAGTGTGATGGTAAAGAAACAATAATCTCCAGTCTTTCTGGCTCTGGGTCATTCCTGGGTTACAGCTATCCAGAGGGTGTATCAACTATGAGTCAGACCTGTGGGTTTAGTTGGCTCTGGCTTGAGGTAGCCTAATACCATAACAGAAACTCAACTTCTTTTCTTTCCTGCACAGGTCATATAAGAAATATAGTAGAAATATAAGACAGACAGCAATAGCTGCTTACAATACCACTCGTGGACTAGTCATAGATTGTCTCTTAAAGTTGAGTTGAAATTGAGATGTCATTCAAGGTGTCTCTAGAGTGTGTAACCTGTCAACAGTGGCCTAGACCCAAGTGTCTTAGAATTTTAAACACTTCAAAAAATCTCCTAGCTTCCTTCCCCACGATCTTAAGATCCAAATAAGCCCTTTCCAGTCCTCTGTGCTCTGTGGTTTAAGAGGGATCCAGATCAAGTTTCATCAGGATTTATACCCATTTCCATGCATGATGCTGTATGTATTGTTTTGTAATTACCATTGACTATTATTTGTAAAGGGTCCCTAGGTGGTGCAAATGGCTTGCTCTCCACTACTTAGTGGTTTGAACCCACCCAGTAGCATGGTGGAAGAAAGGCCTGGAGACGTGCTTTTCTAAGATTACAGCCTATTGGAAAGTTCTACTCTGTATCACATGGGGTTGCCATGAGTCTCAATTGACTTGACGGCAATGGGGTTTTTTTTAGTGTTTATTATTGGTAAAGCACCAATTCCTCTTTGCATTAATACTGTAATTTTTCATGGAATCCAGACTTTCTGGAGCCATCAAGCCTGGATGAACCCCTGAAACTATTGCCATGATATAATCTTTAAACCTTAAACTATAAATATCCCCTGAAATCTTCTTTAAACCTAACAATAGTTTAGCTTAATTAGTAAAGAACGTCTGCCTTGAGCATTGTGCTCTTTTAAGGAATATCTATAAGGGATCAAACTGACAACAGCAACTTGAAAGATTAGATAGGAAACTTAAGGGCAATGAGTTTATGTTAAAGTGGGAGGAACAATTCAGAAAAAGGTAAGAACGGTTGCACAGCTTGAAAAAATGTAATCAATGTCACTGAACTGTACTTGTACAAATTGTTGCACTGGTATGTGTTCTGCTGTGTATATTCTCAATAACAAAAATAAAACAAATTTTTAAAAATACTGTAATTTTCACAATTCAATTTCTCTTAATTTAACAGTAACTCCAGATCCCTTAAGAATTAGATTAGAGGGAAGCACTCCTATGTTGGGAAGGGGGAACTAATACATTTCAGAATGGAACTCAAGTGTCATAGTAAGTGTTAACATAATTGGTGAGGGTGGCCCGCTAAGTGTTCAGAACCTTTTTCCTGGCTGCAGAGGGAGGGGCCAAAAGCTTGCTTTGTGTGTAGGTAGGATGGATGTTCCCTGAGAAGACACGTCCTGTAAGAGAACGGGAGGAGCATCACCAAGGAAGAAGATAATGTTTAAATCCCCTTGTAATATCACAGACTTATTACCAGGGTTCATCTCTGTTCGGAATGGGGTTGGTCTTCAAGTTAGTCCGAGGGATGAGTCTATTGGGTAACTCACCTCTAAGGACAGTTTCCAGCCCCTACCTCTTTGTCTTCCATCAAAGAGGTCCCTTGTACAGAGGCCTACCCTGGCCTTTTGTCTGCACATGATTCATAATCCAGGTTTCCTTGCTTTCAGCCCAGTGCCCTTTCCACACAGCCTTTGTGCACCACATTGCCGTTCACAGGCAGTTACTTCAGGGACCTGAATGAGAGGAAGCTAAAATGACTGCTAGCATATTAAAAAATTTGTGTGGCTACATCATGCATAGGCAGTACTCTGAAACACTTAAAACCACACCCACTCTCTCATGGCAAAGGGTATTTGTATTCCTCCCATGGATTTTGCATTTGTTTGACTTAATGCATGTGGCTTTTAATTCCCAATTCTCCCCAAATTCTCTCCAGTTATCAAACCATAAACTGAAGTATTTTTCAATCCTACTCAGAAAAAACAAACGAAACAACACAAAACAAAAACTACAAGCCTAAAGTCTCTGCTTTCTCTTGCGCCCAACAGAAAATAACTAACTTCTTTGGGTTATAATTTCCCTTCCCTCCCCACATCCAGGGAAGTGATCTATCAACCATTTGGTGGCTTAGTTCCTGGCCTTGTGAAGAGCAAGACAGTCATGCTTGCTTCTGCTGAATCTGGATCTTTTTAGTCATATACTTAGTTAGACTCTTTCCGGTAGCAAGGAAGAAGCTCACCACCCATCTGTCAGTTTGTTGTACTGTGGTGGCTTGTGTGTTGCTATGATACTGGAAGCTACATTGCTAGTATTTCAAATACCAGCAGGATCAGCCATGGTGGACAAGTTTTAGTGGAGCTTCCAGACTAAGACAGACTAGAAAGAAAGGCCTGGAAATCTATTTTGGAAAATTAGTCAGTGAAAACCCTATTGATCACACACACGGTATCGTCCAATATAGTGCTGGAAGATGAGCCCCTTAGGTTAGAAGGCACTCAAAATACACTGTGGCCACAACAATGGACTTGAGCATACCAACGATAGTGGAGATGGTGCAGGACCAGGCAGCTTTCTATTCTGTTGTGTATGGGGTCGCCATGAGTTGGCATCAACTCGATGGCAACTGTCTTAGGCTGGGTTCTCTAGAGAAGCAAAACCAGTAAAGTGTATAAATATATATATATAGAGAGATTATATCAAGGAAACAGCTCACGTGATTGTAGAGGCTAGAACATCCCAAGTCCGTGGATCTGGGTAGAGGCCTCTTCCAAGTCACACAGCTGCAGAAACTGGCAAGCCCAAGATCAGAAGGTCGGAGAGCAGGGCTCCCACTCACAGGCTGTGCAGATCAACGAATCCCAGGTTCAGCAGATAAGCTGACAGCTCAAGTCCCAAGAACGGGAGATGAGACGACAGGAAGCAGCCACAGGATCCAGAGAGAGCAAAAAGCCAGAAAGTCTGCTTATATACAGATGTGGGCCACACCCCCAAGGAGACTCCCTTTCATCTGATTGGCTAATCACAGTATATTCAGTCATGGGAGTGATTACATTAAAACACGCAGAATCATGGCCCAGCCAAGTTGATGCACAATCTCAACCATCACAGCAACTAACAACACGTCCATGAGGAGGGCAGATATTGAGGAAACCATCTCCCGGCCCCGTGTCTGCTTCAGATCTCAGCACGTCTGAGGCTAGGATATCCAGAAGCCCACAGGGAGAACAGAGAATTTGCCATTCAGGATATAGAAGCTATTACGTCAGCGACCCAGATGTGGCACTATCTATCTACTAATATTCTATGGCTGTTTGAGTAATGCTTTGTGTTCAGGTCAAAAGCATAAAGCAATCAGTGCCATCTGAAAAGAGATTGTGAAGAACTGGGGTTGCTTTCACAATTCATGGGTCTTCACGTATTGTTTACACGTACGTGAAATGAAGACCAGAGTTTAGATTTAATTTTCATGCCTGCCTTGGGAGTTCTAGGATATCAGGGCCAGCTGTGAGTCCAGTTTTTGTGAAGACATTCTTAGGCTCCTGGCAGAAATGGCAAAAGCGACTTCAGATCTGATGATTAGATTCCAGGGTTGGGGTGACTCAACTGGGCAGAGGCTGCATCCAAAGCAGCCCCCAAGCCCTTCTCACAGGGAATTAGGGATCAGGTTAGCAGCTGGGACTGGCTGTAAGTTCCACAGGGATAGAGATGGGGAGAGATTAATCAAATCAGAGGTCATTAGGAAAAGCTGAGTTTCAAACCCCGAAATACCATTTGCAAATAGTCATTACCAAGGATAAAAGTTGGGTCACAGATCCAGAATTACACTGGATCAGATTGAGAGCAGTATGGAAATAAGAGATGGGAACATGGTGACAGCTGAGGTAACTCTAGGATGTTTGTGGTTAGCAGGAGAGTAGAAGATGGCTTATTTGGAGCCACTGAAAGAACCAGAAGAAGGAGAGCCCAACAGGAGAACAACGAAAGATGGGCTATATGAGGCAGCAGGTAATGGCTTTCACATGCCTTCTGGCCTGGGTTCTGAGACATTCTTGCCAAGTAAAATGTCTAGACCTGAGTTAAAATCCCCAGCATGCCCTTCCCTGAAGAGTCTTTGCAGGAACCGGACAGCAGGTTGCAGCAACATGAGAAGGGGCAAAGTGTGTATAGATGGCAGCAGGTGTTGCTACGTGGTCAATAAAAAATCAGAAGAATGTGGTAATATGCCCCCAGAAGAAAAGATGCAATGGGCACAAAGGAAAATCAAACGCCACTGAGATTTTTAGGAGCTGGGGAAAGAATTGGGATTGGAGTAGAAGCAATGCCTGCTTCCCAAAACTCTGATTTTCCCCTCAGCTGCTATGGCCCTGGCTAACACATGAGGCTGTGAGAGAAATTCCTTAGTCTCCCACAATCGGTCTCCACCCCCAACTCCAACACACAATACAGTTCCCCATGATCGCCACTGTGTTCCTTGTTCATATCAATTACATTGAGTCACTCTCCTGCAATGAGCGGGTAGTGGTGGCTCAGTGGTAGAATTCTCACCTTCCATGTGTGAGACCTGGGTTCAATTCCCAGCCAATGCACCTCATGTGCGGCCACCACCCATCTGTCATGGAAGCTTGTGTGTTGCTCTGATGCTGAACAGGTTTCAGTGGAGCTTCCAGACTAAGATGGACTAGGAAGAAAGGCCTGGAGATCTACTTCTGAAAATCAGCCAGTGAAAACCCTATGGATCACAATGGTCTGATCCCCTTATGGTAGAGATTGCCATGAGTCAGGGGCCCACTTGACAACAGCTAACAACAACTCTTGTAGTGAATCATTCAGCGGCATCTTATTAAACCTACACTTCAGGGCCCAGCACAACCCTGCTCCTGCCTGCCTACCTGACTCTTCCACACCTCTCGCCACTTACTTCAGCCATGAGCGTGTTTTCTGTTCTTCCACAAACTTGCTGCTCCCTCAGTTCTTTCGCTGATTTGCTGCTTCATCTTCATCTCTCAGGTCTCAGCTCAAGTGTTGTGGTCTTCCTTGACCACTGTATCTACATTTGCTTTCCCCACCCCCAGTGACTCTTTATTGCATTCACCAACCTGTTTCCACACAATGCTTACTTGTTTACTTTTTATTATCTCTCCTGAGGTCTTATATGCCTTGCTTACTGTATCTCCAGTCCCCTGCACAGTGTCTTGTACATAACAGATGCTCTGATACACATGCATTAGTTGAAGGGTGAATAAGAAAATTCTCAGAAGGTGGTGGCTAGGATGGGAGAAGGAGTAGTAAGACCAGCAGGTTTATGCCTCATTGGAGTGTTTCTGAACCATCATCTCCTTACTCTTCTCCCTCTGGGGCCTACCTTCCCCTCCCTTATGTTGGCTCCAGTCCTTTTACCTATTATCCGAGCTGGTTGTGCAAGTTTTCAATGTAGATGGAACAGGCTCCAAGTTGCTGTGATATGAGGGGGTTAGGAAGTCCTCTCTGACTCTAAAACTACTATTTCATCTACTTGCCACGGTGTGAAATCCTCCCATTAGCATCACAGAGTCAGGCCTTTGAGCTCAGACACTGCCTTCTGGGCCCTCCTTTTTCCAAATGTAAATGGCTTGGGGCAGGGCACCTTGAAAAGTTGTCACCACTTCCCCGCTGTCATCTGCACAGAGCACATCCTTGAGCTGCCCAGTCCCAGCAAGTGCACAATCCTGCCTGGGACCAAAGCATAACCAGGTGGCTCTCCTTTATGAGATGTAGAAAGTCCTAGGAGACTATTACTCCCACCTTAACGACAAGAATAAGCAAGGCAGACTACAAAATCATCATTTAAACAAACAAACAAGCATGAGATCGTTGAGCGTGCAAAGAAGTCCACATGAACCAAATTACCAAAAGTGGCCAGCCCTTCCTAGGAGACAGGTGGTCATGACTGCTTTCATCCCTACCAGAGGAGCAGGAGGAAGAAGAATCTGCCTTGGACATGGGACCTTGTTTTCCTGAGAGACATTCCCTCAGGCACATTGAGCCTTCATGGAGTGAAAAGCAGGGCCTCAAGGGAGGCAGGGGTTGATCAGCTGGGTGGAGAGAGATCTCCAGAGGTGCAGGGGGCTAGGTTGGGCTGGAGAGCAAAGGGAACTCCTAGACAGCCCAAAGCTGGTGACTGGCTGAGAAGCATAACGAGCTCACTGGAGTCTTGCTAGAGCTCAGATCCTAGTCCCCACTGAAGAGAAATCCATGATCCCATCTTCAAAACATTTGAAGCAAGTGGTGAGTGGAATCCAACTGAAGCTCGGACGAAGCCCAGAGCCAGGTCAACTACAGATCAGATTGCCCAGTCCCCTGACCAGTGGCCCCACAGAAGCTGTCACCGGCCTTTAAGAATTGAGCCTCACCTAACTTCTCTAGGAGGCCTTTTTCTCCACAAGTGTAAGAATGACAGAGGTCAGTCAGATGATAACCCTGTACCTGCCCAACCTGCCTCCCCAGGTACTTATGAGGATTGAATGAAATAAAGGCTGTAATCTCTCCTGGGTTATGCAAATATAAGCACTGACATTGACTTCAACAGTCCTGCCCGGGGCTATTTCTTTATCTGTCTCTCAGATTTCTTTGGAAATTTTCCTTCAGGAAAATCACCCAACCCTGGGGGGACACCACCCTTGGAGTCAGCACCTTCCAAATTGATATTGGAGACAGAATTATCAGTGTTTGCAGATGACATTTTAAAAGTCACTCTCTTGGAGAAGTAACACTTCCCCCACTTCTGCTCCTGGGCTTTTCATTTCTCTTCTTGCCCCACTCACACCCTCTCTACACACACCCACACACCACACCACACTCCCTCTGCCTGGGTCCCAAAATCAGCCACACGATCTGAAGCATCAGTCCTGAGCCAAGGGTTCAGTTCCCGTTCAGGCTGATCTACATAAACCCGCCCACTCTCTAGGGGGGTGGTGGGTTCTGCCAGCATCTCCAGCAGTTGTTGCTTAAGTCCTTGCACACTCACATATGTGCAAATCTCCCAGACCTCTGACATAGTTTTCTAACTGACTTTGTAATTCAAGTCCAGGCTTTAAACATGTAAAGGCAACTTCATGTCAAGCCCAGTTTTCATTTACAAATGAAATTTTTGCTCTTGTGTTTTCTTGCCTTACCAGGCGACCCCTGAAAGGAATAAAGCTTTCTATTTTTGTAGTACGAGCTTTGTAAGTTTATTTTTATTGTAGCCCATGATTTCTTTCCCACAGACGTGATCTCATCCACGATCCAGAAGGGTACTGCATTCTCATTTGCTTCCAGTAGTATAACCAGAACAGCTCACTGATAAAACCAAGAAAAAATTCTGAAGAAGAAATGTGAAGTCATAAAGGAAGCTTAGAGGTTAGCTCTTCTAACATGCCCATTTTACAGATGAGGGAAATGAAGTTTGAAGCTTGCTTAAGTGACTTGACTAGAAGTACATCACTATACAGGACTAGCAGAAATGGTCCTAGAACTGTGGCCTATTGCCTCCAGCCCCATTTTATTTCAATGGTGGAGAATGATAGGGAAGCTGCTTTTTCAGGAAGAACTAAGGGTAGAGACTGCACAACTAGTGTATCACTGAAGATTAGTTGTCACGTAACAGAAAACAAACGCGAGACAGTGATTTAAATTGCTGTTAGCCACTCATGGCAATCCTAAGAACAACAGCATGAAACGCTGCCTGGTCCTACACCATCCCCATGATTGGTTGTGAATCGGGCTGTTGTCATCCACAGAGTTTTCATTGGCTGATTTTCAGAAGTAGATCGCCAGATGGGATTTGGTTTGGTTTACCACTATCTAATTTACGGTAGAGGAGCCCTGGTGGTGCAATGGTTGAACGCTCGGCTGCTAACCAAAAAGTCAGTGGTTCAAACCCACCAGTGGCTTTGCAGGAAAAAAAGACCTAGCGATCTGCTCCCGTACAGATTTCAGCCTACGAAACCCTGTGGAGTAGTCCTATATGGTTGACACAGAACAACAATTTATGGTATATATTTAATGTACTTTTTTTTTTATCTGTTTTCTCCATGAAAACGTGCATTCCATGAAAGCAGAGATATAGTTTTGTTCAACACTTTATCCCTAGTGCCTGGCATATAGTAGGTGCTCAACGAAGATTTCATAATAGAGAAAAAATAAACCCTTTAGGAGACATTAATCATGATATGGCTTTTGATTTGTTTCTTAGGGAGGCTTATTAGGGATTTAGAAACATTACTCTTTAGCCTAAATAGGAATCTCAAGAGACAGGCAGATCAAGCTGGCAGTATCCCAATAGGAATCCTCTGATGAAAGATGCAACATGCCTTTGTTACATTAATGCTAATTCCTTCTACCTGCTAATAAGTTTTGTTGACTTTCAAGAATATAACCCCTATCCAGCAGGTGTTGGAAATTCTGGAAAGAGGAATATAAAGGCATTGCTAATAAGTTCTGCTGACTTTCAAGAATATAACCCCTATCCAGCAGGTGTTGGAAATTCTGGAAAGAGGAATATAAAGGCATTGCTTTGTTTTCAAAATGGCATTGAAAATAGAACTCAAGTCTAAGTCCAGGAATCAGGAGAAAAGATTATGTTCTGATCCACCGAGGCTGCTGCTGATCTCAAATTTTAGAGACTGACTGGGTTCCTAACATCAAACCATCTCTGCTATTATCTGACCAAGCTGCTTCTTGAACATAGATTCAGGATGATTTTAAGCGACATACTGGTAAAGAGTATGATACAGTACATTCGTGTGGTGTGGTGAAGTGAGAAATAATAGCAATTAGCCAGATGGCAATGGTTCAAGAAAATGTCAGTGATCCATAGCAAATCAGGAAGTCAATGAGAGTGAGAAAAATACCCCAGTATGAGAGGAAAAGAAAGTGCTAGCTACAAAAGATTAATTGTTAAAGCAGTAATGAGTGCTGACTCTTAAAGGCTAGCTCAGATTTCTCAAGAAGACATGTATAAACATGAAAGCACTAAAAGAAATCATGGAATCATCTCTTAATTATTATCATCTTAGGGTGAAGAGCCTCTTCTTAGCAAGAATCCACAAGGGAAAATAATAAAGATTTGATTATATAAAAAATATTGCTTGAAGAAAATTCATTTCAAAAAGTACAGGTAATCCCCAATTTACAACGGGCTTCTGTTCCAATGACTTTATCATTAAGTCGGTTCTGACATAAGTTGAATACTTCTTCTTTTTTCATTTTCGTTATTATTGCATTTTATTATCAGTATTTTTATAAATCCAATCTTTATTTGTCTTTGGGGGTTTGAAACATTACATATAAAAACTTATAAATATAAATTACATTTTATTATATACATATATACATACACAAAAAACACAAATCATAAAAATTTACCCTGACGATGAAGAAGAGTTGGACAATGTTGACATTTTATCAGTTGCTTTAAGGCAGTGTTTTGAACAGTAAATCAAAACATTGAACGTCTGTGAGTGAACATCTGGGAATGATAACTTCCGCAAATTACGTGCTGCAACATTACATGTAGTACGTATTACTAATGATAAGATGTACCACAAAAAAAAAAAAAAAAATCCTAGAGGGTCATAAGTGTGGTTCATCATAACTCAAATATGTCTTAAGTCAGGGACCACCTGTATAACAGAAATGAAAAACTGGGGAAAAATATTTGTCCAGCATACGACAGTGTTAATTTCCTCCGTTTAGAAAGAACTATTAACTAATCAATAAGACAAAGACAACAGCCCAGTGGAAAAATAGAAAAAGGACAAAAAAGAAAATACATTGCTCATATTATAATCATTTTGATTAAGCAATCTCAACCCACTGGTGTATAAACAAAATATAATTTTAATTTTTTCCAAAAGCTGCTGTTAACTCTGCTTTCTTGAACCATCCTCTTCCCTCCACAGCTGTTAACAGATTAATTTAATAATATCTTTTATCTAATGCTACAAGTTTTCAGTCATTAAAACATCTCCTTCCAATTCTGATACTTTAGTCATGTTCATTTATAAAATTTCAATCTCCCATTCAGTGAAGGCCCTAATTTTTAAAACTTCCATGTCAAATTCAAACCCTCCCCTCCCATCTCCAGCACAGTCTACAATGGTGGCCCCAGGAACCAGGGATGGAGGAAGGAGTGATCTGCTCTCTCAACCCCCATCTTCTGCTCTGTGACTACACTTCTAGTTAAGGACCAAAAACCAAAAACCAAACCCACTGCTGTCGAGTCGATTCCAAATCATAGCGACCCTGTAGGACAGAGCAGAACTGCCATCTAGGGTTTCCAAGGAGCAGCTAGTAGATTTGAAATGCCAGCCTTTTGGTTTGCAGTCAAGCTCTTAACCACCGCGCCACCAGGGCTCCTTTAGTAAGGAGGCAGGGAGGAATTCCTGGGGTGTGAATGTCCTCCCTTCTCTTGGTTGTTGCCGCCTCTGTCTCTAACACTGACTGGACATGGTTTCCACAGACGGGGAAGATGGCCAAAAGCCAGCTCTCCAGTGGATGGGTCGTTTGTTGTTTCTCAGGAGGCCCCTATCAGGGTGTCTTAGGCTGGGTACTCTAGAGAAGCAAAACCAGAGAAGTGTATATACGTATACCTTATATACAGAGAGAGAAAGATTTATCTCAAAGAAATGGCTCATGTGTTTGTAGAAGCTGACAAGTCCCAAGTCCATGGGTCAGGTGTCAGGCACCAGGCTGGAGACTTCTCCTGATTCGTGTAGCTGCAGGGGCTGATGAACCCAAGATCTGCAGGTAAGATGCCAAGCTGCTGGCTCAAGTCCCAAGAACTGGAGGTCAGATGCTGACGAGCCGAATGCAGGATCCAGAGCAGAGCAAAAACCAGAGAGCTTTGCCAGAAAGTCCACATCCTCAAGGAAACACTCTTTCAACTGATTAGCTACTCACAGCAGATCCCATCATGGAGGTTATCACATAATATCGGATCTCATCATGGAGGTGATTACATTATAATAAGACTGTCAAACTACATAGCTGCCAAACCACTGAGAATTATGGCCCAGTCGAGTTGACACACAACCTTAATGATCACACAGGGTTTCCTCTACAGATTAACTGCTCTGGGAAGTCTGGCTGAGGCCTGACCTCTTCCTCGCCCACCACCTCCCCCATCAGCATTGGTCAAAGTCTACCCTACTTGCCCTTCCTGATGAGGCTTCCTGCCTAGGCAAGTTCCTCCTCTGTTCCAAGGGAACTTTCTGTGAGTGAGATGAGAGGTTGGAAAGCCCTATCTATGGTTAAGACCCTTTCAGTGTTTCATATTTTGAAACTTAGATCTTAAAAGCTTAAAAGCAAGGGGAAAAAATGTTTTGAGGGACTGGGATAGGAAAGGGTGAGGATAAGTTCTGGAGAGAAGGTTCCCTCCTATATGACTTTCGAGTCACAGCAGCTGGACACCTATACCAAAGGTAGCAAAACCTGAAGATGAAGCTGATCTTTCAGTTGACTGGACAATATCCATAAAAACAATTCTCTTATTGTAATCTGTCTGTTTTCATTGCCTCTATAAAAAAATTTTCCCATGAGAAACCCACTGTACTCCCAACACCTCAAGCTTTCAGTCTGTGTTTTGAGAAAGAAACTATACCTGTCCATCAACATAAACCTCAGTTCAATTATAGTCAAGTATAAAGAAATCTCATCCCTGTTTTTTTAAAATACATTAATTTTTATTCTGAATCCCCATGAAGCTGACCTGGCAGTAAAGTCCTCCAAGTCTCCTTACACGGATGATGTCAAGTTTCCAGGGCCAATGTGTTAGTGGGAAGGGGACTGGGTTAACACTTGTTCAACAATTTTCTGTCCAAAAAAAAAAAAAAAATTCTCCATTATCCCTGTGGGTATGGCCACTTTCCCTTCTTTTTACTTCCATTTCACTCTTAGGGTACAGGAGTCTTTTTGGTGGTATGACTTGGAATCCCAGGGACTATGACATCTTCTACTTAGACCTGCTGCAAGGTCATGCTTCCCTTCAGCCTTATCACCTCCCTGGGACGCTGCTCTGAAGCAAGACCATAACCCTGCTGTTTGAAGACCCACAAACCAAGGAGTATCACTTCTTACTCCTTCTCCCCACAGTGCCCTTGCAGCTTTCCCTCATTCCCTAACCTACTCAACTGGCTTATGCTTCTAAGAAAACAAATTCAGGAAATTTCCAAGCTGCTTCTGATGCAATGGAGCACAGGGCCTGGTATGTGCAGGGATGGGAGGTAGAGGAGATAGGAAAAGAGAAAAATACAGACAGAATAAGAAATACACAATGAATACACCAAAAAAATCCCAACCAAGTCTTGTACTTGTGCTCTATTTTCTCAGAGCTTAAATCATCCTGATGTGAGAGTACCTCTCACAACCTGACACCAATGAAAGTTTCCTAGGTAATATTATTTGCTGGCATGCAGTTTCATATACGATTGCCTTATATGTGTCAATCTTAATATGAATAAGGCTCCAAAAAATGATGGTAAGAAGTAAGGGAATTCCATTTTAAATAATCACTCTTTACCCCTGAAGTCTGAAAATCTAATAACTATCTACTTTGGAGCTTTCTCTTTGGTTGGATGCAAAGATAATTAATAGTAAAATAATTGGACATAAGTAGATTGTCTAAGTGTACAGCTAATGGGGTTTAAATGCTCCTTTATGTTCTCCTTTCGGCTTACCTGACTTGCTGTCATTCTTGGTTCAGGGTGGGACTTATTTATGAATAGGCAGGATATAATGTCATCTATTTGTATGATATACCCATTGCCATCAAGTCGATTCTAACTCATAGCAACTCTATAGGACAGAGCAGAACTGCCCCATAGGGTTTCCAAGGCTGTAATCTTTATAGAAGCAGACTGTCACATCTTTCTCCCATAAAGTGGCTGGTAGGTTCAAACCATTGACCTTTTGGTTAGCAGCGGAGCGCTTAACCATTGTGCCGTCAGGGCTCCTTTTGTATGATATTAAGAGGTTCAAAAGTTTCACCCTAATGAACCAGAAATCTTCTCTACCTACCTGTTATTGCTATCTGAAATTCTCCTTGCTAACCATTTATTTCTTTGTAATAAGCAATGTCTCTGAGATAGCTAATATATCCTTTTAAAAATGCATATATCGTCCTTGGGAATGAGAACACTTTTAAGTGATGTGATTTTATCTGATTGCTTTTAATTTTGAAAGGAGCGGCTAATACCCTGACTGCTGTGATGCCTGGGGAATAAAGACAATGATTACTGAGAAAATTCTATGTGATTAATGTGATCCCTGTATTGACAAACCTATGACTATCAAATAAACTGCTTTTTTTAAGTACCTGTCTTAGTCATCTAGTGCTGCTACAACAGAAATACCACAAGTGGATGCTTTTAATGAAGAGAAGTTTATTTCCTTACAGTAAAGTAGGCTAAAAGTCCAAATTCAGGGTGTCAGCTCCAGGGGAAGCCTTTCTCTCTCTCTTGGCCTTCTCATCAGTGTTCCCCTGGACTAGGAGCTTCTCGGCGGAGAGACCGCTGTCCAAAGGACGCGCTCTGCTCCCGGCACTGCTTTCTTGATGGTATGAGGTCCCCCACACTCTGCTTGCTTCCCTTTCCTTTTGTCTCTTGAGACATAAAAGGTGGTGCAGGCCACACCCCAGGGAAACTCCCTTTACATTGCGTCAGGGATGCGACCTGGGTAGAGGTGGTGTTACAATCCCACCCTAACCCTCTTTAACATAAAATTACAATCACAAAATGGAGGCCAACCACACAATTCTGGGAATCATGGCCCGGCCAAATTGATACACACATTTTTGGGGGGACATAATTCAATCCATGACAGTACCCATAATTCAAAGACACAATCTTCATCCCATAGATCCTGGAGAAATCCATCTTTCTACTAGGTTTACTTTCTCAGAGTAATCTCTGGAAATCATTAAGGAAAGATTGCCTGGTCCACAGGTTCTCCCTGGCAGTTGCTGTCACCTCTGCCATCTGTCACACTCTGAGCTGCCACTGTGCAGGGCTCAGAAGTCTCCTCTCGACATCTTGTAGTTGGCTTCTGTAAGTTGCTGTTGTTCTTTTTTTAAGACCAGTTTCCTCCATATGTGCCTTCTTTGCTAACTCCCCAAAATATAGCCAAAAGCAGGTTGAGGGCTTAAAAAACTTAGCTGAAGACTTGATTCCCTTTATCTGAAATTTCTAGAAAAGACAAAGTAATAGAGACAAAAAACGGATGGAATGGGAGTGGGGACTGAGTGCAAATGAGGAAGTGGAAACCAGAGTGATGGAAGTGTTCTAAAACTTTATTGTCATAATGGCAGCAGGACTATTTGAATTTACTAAAACTCATGAATTTTGTGGTATCTACGTTCACCCAAAACCAAGCCCATTGTCAAGTCAATTCCGACTCATAGCGACGCTATGGGACAGAGTAGAACTGCCCCCGTAGAGTTTCCAAGGAGCACTTCGTGGATCTGAACTGTCGATCTTTTTGTTAGCAGCCCTAGCTCTTAACCAGTACACCACCAGGGTTTTCAGTATCTTTGTTAGCAGGGCTTAATTTGAGGCATTGTGCCCCTTAATGGAAGATTCCACCCCAGCTGCTGCCCCCACCCCTATCTGAGTAACCTACAAGGCCTCTCATCCTGTAACGTCACATTGGCTTCAGAGGGAGTTATTCATTGACAGTGCTGGTTAGTGCTCTTAAAAGTAGAGGAGAGGTCGATCCCAAATTCCAACAAGTTGTTGCAGGACTGTTTGTGTCTGCTTGGTAATAGATATCTTTAAGTTTAGCAGGTTTTAGTCTGGGTTTTGTCTTCATTATCTTTTACTATCTGGCAGTGAGGTTTCTGTGGTTGGCCTCAATGCTCCTGAACTGGCTGTACTTGATTCTACAGCTAATGTCTAAAAAGAAGTTGACATCTACCAGGCTCTGGAGAGCTGCTGGCAGTGGTCCCAAGGACAGGGTCACCTCCGAGGAGGCATTTGCATCTCCTTCTTTAAGTATCACTCCCTTTGTTTCCTCTCTTCTGAAACTCCTGTTAGGTATATCTGCTAGACTTCTGGATTAATCCCTTACTTTTTCCTTTATTCTCCAATTTTCCCTTCCTATTTTCAGTTCTTTTCCTTTTTTATTTTGTAATGTATCTTTGTCTTTTATTCCTCCTCACTTTCCTGAACTTCCAAACTTCTTTGTTAATTTTGAACTGTGGAGGTTTCTATACATATAAGCATTTTTTTTAAATGAGTCTCCCTTGAGACATATCTCAGAAGTCAATGGAAACTTTTTCTGTATGTGTATCCTTAATGCAGCAAGAGGAAATCATTATTAATGTATAATCAATATTATTAAGCAGCCCTCTTTGTGAAGAATGGAGGCAGAAAAAGAAAAGAGATTAGAGGTAAAAATACTGGTTAAAAAACCAACTACCAACATTCTTCCAAGCCCAAGGAAATGAGGACTAAAACAGATATTGGAGACCTTTCAGTGGTGGAAGATTTGGGAACTCAAAAGGAGGAGGAGTAAAAAATACTTTCAAGATATCCATAACCAACACCGAAACAGGGAAGTCAACAGTAGCATTTTTGGTGAGGGTGGAAGATAGGGGTAGTAAGGTATGGAGATTGGTGGTAGATTTGGTTTTAAGTTGGCCTAGCTGAATAACCAGGAGACCATCAGGGAAGAGCTGTCCAGTGGGCAGGTGGAAATGTTCATCCGAAATTCAGAAAAGAGGTCAATGTTGAGCTTAAGCAGAGCCTAAAGAGAGAAAGAAAATAAAGGACAATAACAAGAGTAGAACCTAAATTGCAAGAAAGTACTGTAATGCATGTGGGTGAAGAAGTGGTGAATTATTCTTTCAATAAGTGTGATGGTGAAAAGAGAGTTCATTGGTATTGTCATGGATTGAATTGTGTCCCCCCAAAAATGTGTGTAGCAACTTGGCTAGGTCATGATTCCCAGTATTGTATGATTGTGTAATCTGATGTGATTTCCTTATGTGTTGTAAACTCTATCACTATGATGAGGTTATATGTGATCTCCTTATGCATTGTAAATTCTATCACTGTGATGAGGTTATGTTTACAAGATTAGATAGTGCCTTAATCCAATCTCTTTTGAGATATAAAAGAGAGAAGCAAGCAGAGACACATGGGAACATCACACCACCAAGAAAGCAGTGCCGGGAGAAGAGCGTGTCCTTTGGACCAGAGGTTCCTGCGCTGAGATGCTCCCAGAACAAGGGAAGACGGATGCATCACAAGGACCTTCCTCCAGAGCCGACAGAGAGAGACAGCCTTCTCCTGGAGCTGACGCCCTGAATTTGGACTTGTAGCTTACTGGACTGTGAGAGAGTAAACTTCTCTTTGTTAAAGCCATCCACTTGTGGTATTTATGTTAGAGCAGCACTAGATGACTAAGACAGGTATGGTAGCACACTGGGATAGGAAGGCCCACACACATAGTTTAAACCCAACAGTCGGTGCCATGGATTTGGGGTAACCTTAAGTCCCAAACTTGTCCTGAAACCACAGCCAGACTTCTGTGGGGATAACCAAGTGACCATTTACATGGGAGTTGAGGCTTGGGGTAAGAACACTGTGACCTTTGTGATGGTTAAGATTGTGTGTCAACTTGGCTGGGCCATGATTCTCAGTGATGAAATGTGATAACTCCCATGACTGAATATACTGTGAGTAGTCAATCAGATGAAAGGGAGTTTCTTTGGGGGTGTGGCCTGAATCTGAATATAAGCAGACATTCTGGCTTTTTGCTCACTGTGGATCCTGCGCCTGCCTCCTGTTGTCTCATCTCCAGTTCTTGAAACTTGAGCTGTCAGCTTATCTGCAGAACTTGGGATTCGTCGATCTTCACAGCCTGTGAGAGGAGCCCTACTCTCTGACCTGCCAGTCTTGGGTTCGCCAGCCCTTGTAGCTACATGAATCAGGAGAAACCTTGCAGTCTTGCCTGCTGATCTTGGAATTCGTCACCCTTCACAGCCTGTGAGCAGGAGCCCTGCTCTCCAACCTGCTGATCTTGGGCTGACCAGCTTCTGTGGTTGTGTGACTTGGGCGAGGCCTCCATCCTGATCCATGGACTTGGGACTTTCTAGCCTGTACAGTTGTGTGAGCTGTTTCCTTGATGTAAATCTCTCTCTCTGTATATGTTTATACGCCTTACTGGTTTTGCTTCTCTAGAGAACCCAGCCTAAGACACCCTTTTTACAACCTTTCCCAGGGACATGATAATACAAACCTATCACCTAATAACCCATTACCCTTGAGTCAATTCAGACTCACAGCCACCCTACAGAACAGAGTAGAATGGCCCTACAGGGTTTTCAAGGTTGTAATCTTTATGGAAGGAGCCCTGCTGGTGCAGTGGTTTAGCAAGTGGCTAACCAAAAAGTCAGAAGTTTGAACCCACCAGCCAGTCTGCAAGAGAAAGATGTGGCAGTCTGCTTCTGTAAAGATTTACAGCCTTGGCAACCCTATGGGGCAGTTCTACTCTGTCCTATAGGGTTGCTCTGAGTCTGAATTGACTCAACGGCACTGGGTTTGGTTTTAATCTTTATGGAAACAGACTGCCACATCTTTCTTTTGTGGAGCAGCAGGTGGATTGGAACCACCAACATTTTGGTTAGCAGCCAAGCGCTTAACCACTGCACCACCAGGGGTCCTTTCTCACCTGATATGGGGCACTATTTGCCAGTTTCTCCTTATTTTTAAAATCATCATCCAGTTGCTGTGGAGCTGATTCAGGCTCATGGCAACCCCACGTGTGTTAGAGTAGAACTGAGCTCCAGAAGTTTTTTGATGGCTGATTTTTCAGAAGCAGATTGCCAGGCCTTTCTTCCAACCTTTGGGTTAGCAACTGAGCATGTTAACCATTTGCACCACCCAGGGTCTCCATTTTACAAAAAATGGAAACATTAAAAAGAAACAAAGATTATTTCTAAACAAAAAGGGACTTTTAACAGGAAATCTGCACACGTGACATATTCTGCATTTTATAGATAGTCAGCTATCTCTAGGAGGTGGTGCACAGATCTTGCTGTAGCTTGCTGAAGAATGGTAGACAATAATCAGTGTCTGTTATTGTCATCTGCTTCACAGAAAAAGAAAGTATTGCTGAAAGTGGGTGTCAAGGAGTCTCAGCCCAATATTGGGATCTTCCCCAGGATTTTTCGTAAGTGTATGCATAGGCAATGTAATATATTCCTATCATTTGACAGATTTTGCAAAAGGTTGTTTTAACAGAGGAACTAGAGTGAGTAAAAAGTGCTTCTTGGGAAGGATGACAATTCTAAGGTTGTAGCAAAGCTAGAGTGGCTGGTGGGTCTTTGGGTGGTGCAAACGGTTAATGCACTCAGCTGCTAACTGAAAGGTTGAGGATCAGTCTATGTCTACCCAGGGCACCTCTGAAAAATGGCCTGGTGATCTACTTCCAAAAAATCAGCCATTGAAAACTCTATGGAGCGCAGTTCTACTCTGACATACATGGGGTTGCTGTGAGTCAGAATGGACTCGATAGCAACTGGGTAGAGTTGCAGGGGCTGGGAAGAGAAAGAAATGTACTAACCGTAACAGATCTGATAGAAGGAAACAATTCTAAACCAGCATCAGATGCGAAAAACTTCATATAATACATTTATAGTAATGTGCCTTAAAACAATTTCCATCCTAAATCTCTATAAAAATAGGTATTACTTTTACATTCATAAAAGCAAATTATTTAAAAACACACCAAAAAGCTGATTACACCTAGATAAGGGGCAAAGCTAAACCCCAGCAAACCCCATCAATGAGTTGCCATCTTTGATTCTGTTTCTAAATCAAGAATTAGTTTACTGAACAAATATTCAGGGCTATTGTCATAAATCTAAAGTACTACTATATCAAAATGACTTATTCATTAAGAAAAAGTTATTTCCACACAAAGAAACGTTTTTAGGAATTGAGTCTTAGGCTGACTTCTCTACTCTCTGCTAAGATATGGCATCCACCCTAGAAGCACATACCATTTGGGCAATGTGATAGTTAAGGTTGTGTGTCAATTTGACTGGGTCATGATCTTCAATGGTGTGGTTTGGCCGCTTTTTAATGATGTAATTACTTCGATGATGAGATCAGTTGTGATCAGCCAATCAGTTGAAAGAGAGTTTCCTTGGGGATGTGGCCTGCATCCAATATAGGTGGATTTTCTGGCAAAGCATACTGGCTTTTTCTCCCTCTGTATCTTGCAGCTGGCTCCTGTTCATCTGACCTCTGGTTCTTGGGACTTAAACTAGCAGCTTACCTGCAGTCTTACCTGCTGATCTTGGGATTCCTTGGCTTCCACTGGCTGTGAGCCAGAGGCTTCCTATCTGACCTTCTGATCTTGGATCCCCCAGTACCTGCAGCTATATGAGTCAGCAGAAGCCTCCAGCCTGACCCACGGACTTGGGACTTTTCAGCCTCTACAACTGCGTAAGCCGTTTTCCTTGATATAAATCTCTCTCTCTCTGTCTGTTTATACACTGTACTGGTTTGCTTCTCTAGAGAATGCAGCCTAAGACAGACAGGCAGGAAGAAAATCCTACACACACTCATCATTCATGGTCTTGGTTTTAAACTGCTCTCTTCCCCACCTGGGCCTATCAAGCTTCCAAGCCCTTAGGTCATGGACCTTTCTTTTCTTTTTTTTAACCTCACTTGACATGAATGTTGGCTCTATTCTGTTTCCTGGGTAAGATTATGAAAGACTTTAAGATAACAGTTGCCTCTGGCTGTGCCAGGTAAACATGCCTTCAAGGTTGGCCTGGTCCAGAGTCATCTTGCCTCAGTGCTGCCCGATGTGGGTGGCGCTGCCCTAGGCTCACCGGTGAACTAACAAACACACCTTTTATTTGAAGAAACTGTCCCCAGGGAATTGCAGGTGGAAATTTCTTTTTTTAATTGTTGTTGAAAATACACACCAGTTCAACAATTTCTACATGTATAATACAGTGATATGGAATGCATTCTTCAATTTGTGCAGCCATGTTCACCCTCCTTTTCTGATTTGTTCCTCCCCTATTGACATAAACTCACTTCCCCCTAAACGTCCTATCTAATCTTTTGAGTTGTTGTTAACAATTTGATCCCACATAGTAAGTTCTTTACAACTTCTGCATTCCAATCACCAGTAATTATCAATGCATCTTGACTGCATGTTTGATAAATTTTAGACTGCAAAAGTTAGTAAAAATCTTCAGTTTCTTTATCTTTGGCATTAGTGGTTGGTGTATAAATTTGAAAAATAGTTGTTTTTCACTGGTCTTCCTTGTAGGTGTATATTATCTGTATGTTGATATTATCCTATCAAAGATAGCATTGTACTTCAGGATAGATCTTTAAATGTCCTTTTTGCCAATGAATGAGATGCCATTCATCTTCAATTTGTCATTCTTAGCCTAGTAGACTGTCCTAGTTATCTAGTACTGCTGTAATATAAATACAACAAGTGGGTGGCTTTAACAAACAGAAGTTTATTCTTTCACAGTCTAGGAGGCTGGAAGTCTGAATTCAGGGTGCCAGCTCCAGGGGAAAGCTTTCTCTTCTATTGGCTCTGGGGAAGGGTCTTTGTCATCAATCTTTCCCTAGTCAAGAGTTTCTCTGTGCAGGAACCCCAGGTCCAAAGGATGCGCTCTGCTCCCAGTGCTGCTTTCTTGGTGGTATGAACTCCCCCACTCTCTGCTCACTTCTATTTCCTTGTATCTCTTGTAAGATGAAAGGTGGTGCAGGCCACACCCCAAGGAAACCCCCTTTACATTGGATCAGGGATGTGACCTGAGTAAGGTGTTACAATCCCACCCTAACCCTCTTTAACATAATCCAATCTTGCCTCATTAACCACAGGCAGAGATTAGGGTTTACAACACATAGGAAAACTACATCAATCATGAAATGGAGGACAATCACACAGTAGTTGAGAATCGTGACCTAACCAACTTGACACATATTTTTGGGGGACATAATTCAATCCATAATATAGACCATATGATTGTCTGATTCAAAACGGCCAATACCAGTCCATTTCAGCTCACTAAAGCCTAGGATATCGATCTTCATGCATTCCATTTCATTTTAGTGGTGGAGCCAGCATGGTGCTATAGACAGAAGCACCACGCTGTCCCTCCACAGCAAAGACCCGAAAAACTAAGTAAAAGAGAGACAAACGTCAATCCTGGAACCCTAAGCGTCAAATGAAGAGAGAAAGAACTCAGCCAAGCACCGAATGGAATAAGAAACTGACAGAGAACAGAGAGCGAGGAGAGATATGTGTGGAGGACCTTTATCAGCAAACACAGCACGGATTTGCCATCTTGGACTCCTGCTGGAGATCGGTGAACAGGGAGTACAGGAAAGCAGCTTCACAGAGATCCCCAGCAAGAGACAGAGCACCCGGTTACCAGCAATGTACAATTTCCCACCCCGCATCCTTCTTTCCCCTGCTCTACCTCCACCGATTCTTAGCTGGCCATGGTAGCTTGGCCGGCCGGGAAGTGTAGGGCCCATGCCGCTTGGATTCGCCTGGCCCACTTCGGAGATCAGCAGTACAGGAAAGCAACTTCATGGAGCGCCCAGCAGAAGACAGAATAACTGGTAACCAGCAATATACACTTTCCCAACCCTCATTCTTCTTCTTCCCTGCTCAACCTCCTCTGCTTCTCACCAGCCGCCATCTCTTGGCTGAGAGGCACCAGCTTCAGCTGTCTCCCTAAGCACTACTTGTTTGTTGCTGGTGTTGCTTTTTTCCATTTCTTTTGGTTTCTTCTGTGACTCTTACCACCTCCCCCTCCTTTCTTTTGAATACCTGGCTCTGTGTACCATCTTTGCTTCTTCTTGAAAGGCTGTGAAGTGCCACTCGACTGGGGAACTGCTTCCCCTGCCCGCGCCGCCACGCCATTGGGATCCCTGAGGCTTTCTTTTTCTTTTTGTTGTTGTTCTGTTCTGTTTTGTTTGCTTGCTTGTTTTCTTTTTCTTTTCACAGCTTAGTAGCCCTTTCTAGTCAGGCTGTACTGCACGGCTTGGGAGCCACTTCCCCCATCTGTGCAGCCACACTGGTGGGATCCGTGGGGGCTTTTCTTTTCCTCTAATTTTTATTTATTTATTTTTTCTTTTTCTCTTTTTATTTTGTTTTTCTCCATTTCTCGGTTTCTCATCTCTGCACTCCAACAGCAAGCTCCCTTAGCACTCTTTTTGTTTGTTTGCTTGTTTTTGGCTCCTGTTTCTCTCTCCTCTCTCTCCTCTTTCCCATATACATCTTAGCTCCACACGTCACAATCTCCCCCCTCCTTCCTGCCTACATGCACTGTTTGCTGAACGTCACACCCCCCGAGAAGTACTGGCAGAGCCTACTGGAACCTGCCCTGCACTGATTCATGGCCCATCCTGTTGGCCCTAGTACTTGCCACAAATAACCCATCCCAGACCCTCCCCTTCAGCTGGACCTTCTCTGCTGCACCATAGCTGAGTGACTGGCCCCACCCATTGGACAAGGAGGTGAAAAGTATTGCGCCCACAGATGAGGAAACAACAAAGAATGCACAGCCCGCCTGCTCAGACTTAACCAAATAAAACAAAAAAGCAGGAGGAAACAAACAGTCCTACAATCAATAAATGAAGAAAATAACTACTGAGTGTCCTAAAGACAGTGGACAATATCAAAACATGTATTTAAAAAAAGGACAGGATGGTTCCAGTAGGAGTCCAAAATAAAACACCAGATGACTTTCCAGTAGAAGAAAAGGCAGTAGAACTACCTGATAGGGAATTCAATCTCTAATATTGAGAGCTATCCAAGAGTTGAAGCAAAATGCAGACAAAAATGAGGAAAAAATAGACAAATTCATGGAAAATACAGACAAAAAAAAAATGGAAGAACTCAGTAAAATAATACAGGAACAAAATGCCATTTCATTTTAGACAACTTTCAATTTTCCTAGATTCATACTTCCTATGTTCCACATTCCTATTATTAATGGATGTTTGCAGCTGTTTATTCTCAGTTTGAGTTGTGCCACCTCAGCAAATGAAAGTCCCAAAAGTTTTACTTCATCCATGTCATTAAGGTCAACTCTACTTAGAGGAGAAAGCTCTTCACCAATCGTAATTAGAGTGCCACAGGATTGGTGGTTGGAAAATATGGCCTTGGTGATAGAAACGACCGGAGATCGCATGATAGAATTTCGCAAGACCTATTCATGGGAAATACCTTTTTTCAACAACATAAACAGCAACTATACACATGAACTTCACCAGATGGAATACACAAAAGTCAAATCGACTACATCTATGGAAAGAGATGATGGAGAGGCTCAATATCATCAGTCAGAACAAGGCCAAGGCTGACTGCGTAACAGACCATCAATTGCTCATATGAAAGTTTAAGTTGAAGCTGAGGAAAATTAAATGAAGTCCACGACAGCCAAAGTAAGACCTTGAATATATCTTACCTGAATTTAGAGACCATCTCAAGACTACATTTGAAGCATTGAACACTAATGACCAAGACCTGACAAGTTGTGGGATGACATTAAGGACATCAAACATGAAGAAAGCAGAAAGTCATTAAAGAGACAAGAAAGAAAGAAAAGACCAAAATAGATGTCAGAAGAGACTGAAACTTCCTCTCTAATGTAGAGTAGCTAAAGCAAACAGAAGAAATGATTAAGTGAAAGAGCTGAACAGAAGATTTCAAAAGGAAGCTCAAGTAGGCAAAGCAAAGAATTGTAATGAAATGTGCAAAGACCTGGAGTTAGAAAACTAAAAGGGAAGAACACACTTGGCATTTCTCAAGCTAACAGAACTGAAGAAAAATTCAAGCCTCGGGTTGCAATACTGAAGAATTCTATGGGCAAAAAATTGAATGACGCAGGAAGCATCATCAAAAGAAGATGGAAGGAATACACAGACATTGCACAAAAAGAATTGGTCAATGTTCAATCATTAAAGGAGGTAGCATATGATCAAGAAACGATGATACTGTAGGAAGAAGTCCAAGCTGCACTGAACGCATTGGCAAAAAAACAAGGCCCCAAGAATTGATGGAATACCTATTGAGACGTCTCAACAAACAGATGCCACGCTGGAAGCACTCATTCGTCTATGCCAAGAAATTTGGAAGACAGCTCCTTGGCCAACCCACTGGAAGATAGCGATGTTTGTGCCCGTTCCAAAGAAAGATGGTCCAACGGAATGCAGAAATTATTGAACAATATCATTAATATCACACACAAGTGAAATTTTGCTGAAGATAATTCAAAAACAGTTGCAGCAGTACATCGACAGGCAACTGCCAGAAATTCAAGCTGGATTCAGAAGTGGAAGTGGAACAAGAGTTATCATTGCTGATGTCAGATAGGTCTTGGCTAAAAGCAGAGAATGCCAGAAAGATATTTATCTGGGTTTTATTGACTATGCAAAGGCATTCGACTATATGGATCATAACAAATTGTGGATAACACTGTGAACAATGGGAATTCTGGAACACTTAATTGTGCTCATGCAGAACATAGCCGATGAGGCAGTCATTTGAACACAACAAAGGGGTACTGCATGGTTTAAAACCAGGAAAGGTGTGCGTAAGGGTTGTATCTTTTCACCATACTTATTCAGTCTGTATGTTGAGCAAATAATTGGAGAAGCTGGACTATTTGAAGAAGAACGGGGCATCAGGATTGGAGGAAGATTCATTAACAACCTGAGATATGCAGATGACACAATCTTACTTGCTGAAAATGAAGAGGAATCGAAGCACTTACTGATGAAGATCAAAAACCACAGGCATCAGGATGAATTGCACCTCAACATAAAGAAAAAAAATTTTTCATAACTGGACCAATAAGCAACATTATGATAAATGGAGAAAATATTGAATTTGTCAAGGATTTCATTTTAACTTGGATCAGCAATCAACACCCATGGGAGCAGCAGTCAAGAAATCAAATGGTGTAGTGCAGTGAGCAAATCTACTTCAAAAGACCTCTTTCAAGTGTTAAAAACAAAAATACCACTTTTGTCTTACCCAAGCCATGGTATTTTTAATAGCCTCGTATGCATGCAAAAGCTGGACAATGAATAAGGAAGACTGAGGAAGAATTGATGCCTTTGAATTATGGTGTTAGTGAAGAATACTGAATACACCATGGATTGCCAGAAGACTGAACAAGTCTGTCGTGGAAGAAATGCAGCCAGAGTGCTCCTTAGAAGCGAGGATGGCAAGACTTCACTTCACATTCTTTGGACATGTTATCAGGAAGGACCAGTCCCTGGAGAAGGACATCATTCCTGGTAATGTAGAGGGTCAGCAAACAAGAGGAAGACCCTCAGTGAGGTGGTGATGTAATCTCTGCAACAATGGGCTCAAAACAGCAACGACTGTGAAGATGGCCCAGGACTGGGCACTACTTCGTTCTGTTGTACGTGAGGCTCTATAAATCAGAGCTGACTCTATGGCACCTGATAATAACAACAACAACAGTACGTTCTTTAAAAGCGCACCATGCTCACAGCAGATGTGCTTTACTAGTTAAGTTATATTGTTTGATTTAAAGAAGGCTTCAGGGGATATTTTTGGTTTATGGTTTCAGGGTTAAAGATCATCTAAGGGCTGTAGTGTCAGGTGTTCCTCCAGCCTCAGTGTCTCCAGAAAGTCTGGATTCTATGGGATTTGAAATTCTGTTTCACATTTGGTGGAACAATAATTTATGTTAAAAACACTGCTTTGGGAAAAAAAGGAAAAATATTCCTGGGGATGGAATACATCCACATATGGCATGCAATCGCGGGCAAACGTGTTTTTAGAAAGGAAAGGACATTTAAAGGCCACCTTGTGGGTAATGGTATGGTCACCACCACACACCTACCCACTCTCACCCCTTCTTCTAAAGGAATTGCTCTTTCTACAGCCTTGCTCCCTAAGTGGCCATGATTAGATGACATTTGACTGCCTCTCGTAGTTGCCTGGGCCAAGAACAAATATCAGATTCAAGGTAGTCACGTTCTCACGCTGGCCTGGCACAAAAAGATAAGCTAGCTCAATCAAATTTTTTCTCTTGGGAATGTGAATTAAGAAACGCATAGAATAACTAGTTAGCATTGGAGCTCAAGGTGAAATGATGTGATGAGTTTGAATCAGGGCATGTGCAAAGAGGAGCTCTTTGGGAGCTGAAAGGATGCAGGGTGGAATTTACTGAAGCTGGTAGGAAAGAGGCGATTGGATTTGCCGCAGAGACCCAGGACAGTGAGGATGGTTCCTGATGCTGCCTTGCATTCTCTTGACTTATCCCCTCCGGCTCCCCTGTAGCTTTATGTTAAACATCCTCTTATTAGGATAGGAGTCCCTGGATGGTGCAAAGGGTTAAGCACTAGGCTGATAACTGAAAGGCTGGAGATTTGAATCCGTCCAAAGGTGCCACAGAAGAAAGGCCTGGCGATCTACTTCTGAAAAATCAGCCATTGAAAATCCTATGGAGCACAGTTCCACTTTGACACACATCCAGTCATGTGAGTTTGAATTGACTCAGGGCAACTGGTTTGATTGTGTTTTTGTTTTTCGTAAGATAACTGCTTTAACAATTTGTTCCTTGCAACTTCATCAGCTAAGATAAGATAGAGCAAGGAGGGGCTTCTTTTTAGAGATGCAGGAACAGAGGCTCTGAGAGCTGCAGGGACTCTGGCTCAGTCTTCTGGAGCCCAGCATGGCCTTCTTCCAGTGTCAGTTCCTCCTGACACTCTAGATTCTGGAGGGAAGTTGTGAACTGTCTCTACATCCCTGAAAGAGTGTCAATTACTCACAGGCCTCCAGGAGTATGCCATCTGTCATTTAAGGTGGCCCAGGACTGTCCAGGAAGCAAGACAGTAGCACAATAGCTGCCTTTCTAGTGTGATTCCTGGATTCCAGTCCAAATCTAGGCAGACATGCAGCTAGGTTAGGGCATGCTGATTGCTGTTAACCTACTCAGCCAATCTCACCTACACCTAAAGGAAAAGTGGCATGGAGCCTGGAATAGGCAAGAATGACTTGGTTGAGAGCTGCCCTTTTACTTTTCAACCTGGGAGTCCCCTGACCTGGGCTTTCCCCCAGCTGGCACAGAACAGATCACTCTATAATTTCCCAGCACTAGAGGCCCAGTTGGTGCAGTGGTTAAGACTTCGGCTGCTAACCAAAAGGTCGGCAGTTGGAATCCACCAGCAACTCCTTGGAAACCCTGTAGGGTCACTATGAGTCGGAATCAACTCGTCAGCAACAGGTTTGGTGTTTTTTGATAGTGGCCCAATTATCAGAATCACTGAAAGAGACGGGAGGGAAGGGGAAAGGAGGGGAGAAGAGGGGAGGGGAGAGAAGAGAGGGGAGGGGAGCAAAGAGACTTCCTCTGGGATTGTATTACACTCCACCCTCACCTGTTCTCCACTTTCTGCCACCCCCAAAAAGTTTTGTGTAAACATAAAGCAGTTCGTCATTCCGGGGATAATACAACAGGTGTTTATTAAGAACAAAAACCAAAACCAAACTCATTGCCATCAAGTTGATTCCAACTCATAGCAATCCTGTAGGGCAGAGTAGAACTGCCCCATAGGGTTTCCAAGGCTATAATCTTTACGGAAGCAGAGTGCCACATCTTTCTCCTGCGTTTATGAAAAACTTCCTTATAAAGCTCTCAACTATAAATGTTTGAATGACTGATAAACTCAGAGGTTTTATTTTAAACGTAAATGCCAGGTAAGAGGAGAAACCCAGTTTGGAAGTCAGAGATGTGACTTCTGACTCTGTTGCTCTAAATCATGGAGAATGTGGAAACAGGAGATCTTGAGGGTCCTTTGTACGTTTACTGATCTATGACTCCCCTGGGACTGACCTACCCTCTGTGACCTGCTGCTCAGAGTTGTCACTCTTAAATGCACAGGTTATGGAGAAGGGGAGGAAATGTGCATGATCTGAGTGCAGACCATCTGCAGGAATGTATAGGAATTTATGGCAGATTATCTCATTTAATTCTCAGATCCACCCTATGATTAGGTTTAACAAATGAACTAAAAGATCAGAGATGTTAAGGAAATTTCTAGTACTTGAACTTTGGGTTGAACAGGAAATACTGAAAGAGCACTATCACTCTGAACTTTTTATTTGCATCATCTTTTTCCTTTTAGAGGAACTGCTGTTGTCGTTAGGTGCTGTTGAGTCAGTTCCGACTCATAGCGACCCTATGTACAGCAGAACGAAACACTGCCCGGTCCTGCACCGTCCTCACAATGGTTATGCCTGAGCCCGCTGTTGCAGCCACTGTGTCCATCCTTCTCATTGAGGGTCTTCCTCTTTTTTGCTAACCCTCCACTTTACCAAGCATGATGTCCTTTTCCAGGGACTGGTCCCTCCTGATAACATGTCCAAAGTATGTGAGATGAAGTCTCGCCACCCTTGCTTCTAATGAGCATTCTGGTTGTACTTATTCCCTGAGACCCTTACAGTGATGTATTAGAAACAATTTGGTGAGAGCAGAGAAAGTGATAAACACCCAGATACTCGGATCAATGGCTAGAGATGTTATCCTCTCACGCAGGCAAGAGGTAATGAGGCCTAAAGCCAAGTAGGGGCAGTGAGGATGGAGAGAGGTTTAAGAAATATGTATTTCCTCCGTTGAAAAGCAGACCCTTCCCCCAGCACTCTGATTTCCTCAAATAGAGGTACACCTCCATGTCAATCATACACTTAGTATAATGCTGTTTCTCTCTCCCCATCATTTAAAAATTACTAAACTGATGGTGTTATGAAATCTTAGAATTGAGAACATATACTATAACAAGGTGTTAAAAATGACTTCTTTTTATCTTGAAACTTCAGCAGAGGCCCCAGGTTTCAAACAGAAGACAGAAGTGCCAAGGACTCCCTCATTCCAAAGCAAGGTAGTAGATCACCTATGCAGGGCATGTGAAGAGCTTGTGAAGTGGTTTTGCCCGACGCCCACCTGCAGACCGTAAAAGAGAAGGTGGAAGAGTCATTGGGAGCCTGATGACACTTCTTTGAAGAGAGTTATTGGTGTGTCCCCCAAATCAGGGGAGCAGAAAGGGGTGTTCCCTCCTCACCTGAAGCTAACAAAAGGGGCATAGAGAAAACCACATTTGGAGAGCTTGTGTCCTCTGACGTTTGAGAGTCGTTGGCATAACCATCTGCCTCCTGCCTGGGAGGTCTAAAGCTAGGAGGCTGTGGTGGGAGCTGGCCCCGTCTGGTAGCAGAGGAGGAGAGGGTTGCCTAACAATGGCCTAGGCTTTATGGTTTGGTAGGGCAAGAATGATGTGGTGTGTTCCACAGGACAAAATAAGTGGAAAACACTAAGTGTTAGAGAGGTTGTGGAGAAACTGGAACCCTCTTCCACTGCTGGTGGAATTGTAAAATGGCCTTCCTGGAAAACAGTTTGATGATTCCTCAAAAAATTAAATATAGAATTAACATGTCATTGTTGTTAGGTGCCGCAGAGCTGAATTTCAACTCACAGCAACCCAATGTGACAGAGTAGAGCCACCCTATGGGGTTTTCTAGGCTGTAATTTTTATGGGAGCAGATCACCAGGTCTTTTTCCCATGCAGCTGCTGGGTGGGTTCGAACTGCCAGTCTTTCAGTTAGCAGTCGAGTGCTTGTGGCCCAGCTATTCTATTCCTAGGTATATACCCAAAAGAATTGAAAGCAGGAATGCAAATAGATACTTGTACACCAGTGTCCATTGCAGCACAATTCACAACAGCCAAAAGGTGGAAACAACTTGTCTCTCAACAGATAAATGGATAAACAAAATGTAGTACATCCATACAATGGAATATTACTCAGCCACAAAGAGAAATGAAGTCCTGATACATGCTATGACATGGATGAACCTTGAACACATTCCAAAAAACCAAACACATTGCCGGTGAGTCAGTTCCGACTCGTAGTGTCCCTTTATGCTGAGTGAAATAAGTCACAAAAGGGAAAAATATTGTATGATCCCACTTCTATGAAATGACAAGAATAGGCAAAAGTATAGAGGCCAAAGTTCATTAATGGTTACCAGAGGTGGGAGGAAGGAGCCCTGGTGGTGCAGTGATTCAGCACTCAGCTGCTAATGGAAAGGTCAGTGGTTCCAAATTCACCAGCCACTTTGTGGGAGAAAGACGTGGCAGTCTGTTTCCGTAAAAGAGTACAGCCTTGGAAACCCCTATGGGGCAGTTCTACTCTGTCCTATAGGGTTGCTGTGAGTCGGAATCAACTCAAGGGCAATGGATTTGGGTTTTGGTTTAGGGATGGGAGGAAGAGGGCAATGGGGAATCATTCCTTAGGGGGCACTGAGTTTCTGTCAAGGCTGATGGAAAAACTTGAAAACAGTGGTGATGGTTGTGCAATATAATGAAAGTAATTAAAGTCACTAAATTGTACATAAGGAGCCTTGGTGGTGCAGCGGTTAAGCAGTCAGCTGCTAACCAAAAGTTTGGCTGTTCAAATCCACCAGACGCTTTCAGGGAGAAAAGACCTGGAGATCTGCTCCCATAAAGATTGCAGTCTAGGAAACTCTATGGGGCACTTCTACTCTGTCCTATAGGGTTGCTAGGAGTCAGAATCGACTTGATGGCAATGGCTAGGTTGTACATGTAAAAAATGTTAAAATGGCAAATTTTTTTATATGTACTTTTACCACAATTTAAAAAAAAAGTGGATTGCTTTGAATTTACTGCAAAGGAAAGGAACTTGTCTATTGGAAATCAAGCCACTGAGAGTGAATGAAACATCTGCCACCACAATCTGTTTTCTACCTACAGGGAAGCCAGAGGCCTGCGTAGTTAGTCACTCTATATCCAAAGCAACAGTGAATTATGTGGAAATTAATCACACTATGTGGTGATTCAACAAAGGCCTCATCATTAAGTTGCTGATTATATTTTATTTAGCAATGATCACTTTAAGACTGTGCGGGGTCCCCCTTCCCCTTTTGGTATACAGTTTATTAATTTAGTCAGAATATTCTCTGTCATTTCTTAGAAAACTGCCATTTAGTCTGTATTAGGCATTAAGGATTATTGAAAGGGATTGAAAGAAATGGTACCAGCTTTGAATAAATGTTTATAAAGTGGTCAAATCTCCCTGGCCCCATCCTATCTAGGAAAAATAAGTGAAGTAGCACTAGAACATTAGACGTCCTCTTTCTGAGTTCTGTTTTTCCCCTCTGCTTGTTTCTATCTGCTGGGAAGCTGAAAAAAGCACCGATCTGCCTTCCTGATAAATGGCCTAAGCAGAGGATTGTTTAAATATCTTCCCCAACCAAAGACTGTAACAAATTATCTCACACCAAAGAACTATTCGCTAGGTATATCTAAAGTATTGCTTCTCATAAGTATCTGCATTATAGTTATTTGACAACAGAAATGAAGCCCTGGTGAGTCTCTGTTTTGGATTGCATTGTGTACCACCAAAGGATATGTTGAAGTCCCTGCCTCTGGTAACCATGAATGTGACCATGTTTGGAAATAAGATCTTTGAAGATGTTATCAGTTAAGTTAGCATGAGGTCATACTGGAGTAGGTGGGTCCTAATCCCTTCTGAGGACTGTCATTAGAAAAGAGAACAGACACAGAGACGCACAGAGGGAAAATGGCTATGCAAAGATGAATCAACAAGTCAAGGGGTTACCAGAAACTGGAAGAGACAAGGACGGAGCTTCCCCTAGAGCTGACAGAGAGCACGGAACTGCTGACATCCTGAATTCAAACTACTGTCCCCCAAAACTGTGAGACAATAAATTTCTGTTGTTTAAAACCACCCACTTTGTACTACTTTGTTACAGCAGCCCCAGGAAACTAACACCGTCTCTGATGCACCCTGATTTACACCCTTTAGACTTTCCTATATGCATAGACAAGGCTTCTCATCCACTACCAGTGCTAGGCTTTGCAGATGTGGGGACTTTCAAGCAAGATGAGATTGTTCCATGTTAAGAACTTGGGCTCTGGCATGAAAATCTGAGATTTTCTGGTTTAACCACTCACTGCCTATGAGATACTGGGCAAGTTAATGAACTTATTTGAATTTCTTTTCTTTGTGGCTAATAATACTATCTAGCTCATAAAATCACTGTGAGGTTTAAATGAGATAAGGTACAGTATATAAAGTGCCTGGTACATAGAAAATCTTCTGATGAAGATCAAACACCACAGCCTTCAGTATGAATTACGCCTCAACGTAAAGAAAACAAAAATCCTCACAACTGGACCATAAGCAATATCATGATAAATGGAGAAAAGATTGACATTGTCAAGGATTTCATTTTACTTGGATCCACAATCAACACCCATGGAAGCAGCAATCAAGAAATTAAATGACGTATTGCAGTGGGCAATCTGCTGCAAAGACCTCTTTAAAGTGTTCAAAAGCAAAGATGTCACTTTAAGGACTAAGGTAGGCCTGACCCAAGCCATGATACTATCGATCACCTCATATGCATGGGAAAGCTGGACAATGAATATAGAAGACTGAAGAAGAATTGATGCCTTTGAATTATGGTGTTGAATACTCAATATACCATGGACTGCCAGAAGAGGGAACACATCTGTCTCAGAAGAAGTACAGCCAGAATGCTCCTTAGAAGCGAGGATATGGACATATTAACAGGAGTGACCAGTCCCTGGAGAAGGACATTATGCTTGGTAAAGTAGAGGGTCAGGGAAAAAGAAGAAGACCCTCAACAAGATGGACTGACACAGTGGCTGCAACAATGAGCTCAGGCATGGCAATGATTGTGAGGATGGTGCAGGACCAGGCAGTATTTTGTTCTGTTGTACATAGGATCGCTATGAGTCAGAACCAACTCGATGGCACCTAACAACAATACATAGAAAATGGTCAGTAAACATGAGATGTTATTATCTTCCTGTGAGAAAAAGACACCCATTTGCAAAACAGTGTTTTTAATGCTGTCTATAGTCTAGACCCTATGCTAGGCATTTTACATAAGTCATTTCAGTTAATTCTTACAACAAGCTATAAAGCAGAGTCTTTTTTAGGTCATGACCCATACAGAAAATGGTAATAGTTGCTCAGTTCACTGGGGTAAACGGTAGAGGCTGCTCAAAGCCAGAGGCGACCAGCCAATTTCTCAGCATTCTCATAACATATCTGTGGGACATCTGGGGCGTGTCAGCATACCAGTTGGAAGCTTTGCTATAAAATATTGTCTGCCGCTGCACACAGGAGAGAAAATGAGGCTCAGAAAAGTTAAAGCAACATACCTAATAAATAGTGGTGCTGGGATTTAATCTTCAATAATTCTGGAAATATTTTGGCCAAACCAACATATGTTCATTATAAGATTTGTGTCAATTATGTTTTAAAGTTAAACTTTTTAAGTTGAGATAACTAGCTTTACATGTGAGAAGCGTTACAAAAAGATCCCATATATACTTTACCAAGTTTCCCCCATGGTAACATCTTGCAAAACTATAGTACAATGTCACAACCAGGATATTCACTTTGATGTAATCAAGATACAGAACATTTCCATCACCACAAGGATCCCCCATGTTGTCATTTCATAGCTACACCCACTTCACTCCTGCCTCCACCTCCTCCTTAACCCCTGGCAACAGCTAATCTGTTCTTCATGACTATAATTTGGTCATTTCAAGAACGTTATATAATGGAATCATACACATTTCTTGTTGCTACAGACTGCAGGAGAGAGAATGAAAGCATATATGCTCTTTCAGTGAACTATAAATATGATCGTATGGTTTAAGTGGAGGCTTGGAGGTTATGAAGCTGGAGCGGTGGGCAAGGGTCAGATCACATATGTCGTATGAAATCATTAGAATATTATTCAGTAGGCCACGGAAAACTGTTTAAGGATGCTTATTACATTTGTGATTTAAAGAGCTCACACTGGCAACTGAGCATTGGACTAGTTTGGGCCAGAAACAGGAAGAACACTCAGGACATAATCTCAGTGGTCCACAAAAGAGTTTATAGAGTTGAACTAAGCAATGGCAGTAAGAGGAGGAATTAACACATAAGAAGATATGAAAAGGAATGTATACAGGGGACTGAGTAAAGCTGGAGGGCTGAAGCCCAGGTTCTGGCTTGGGCGACTGTTTGGGTAGCAGGGCCATTTACTAGGCCCGAGATGGACAAGATTGGGGTTAAGAGAATAAGTCCAGTTTTCCAATGCTAATTTCAAGGTACTTGTGCGACATCTATGGACAACGTTCAGGAGGATACGTGGGACTTAAGCTTTAAAGAGAAGTCTAGGCTGAAGATAATGATTGGTCAGTCCCCCCTCTACATGTAAGAGGTAATGGAATCCATGGTGATGGGAGAGTTCCCACAGAGACTGTGGGTACAGAGAAGACACTGAGCAAGGCAAGCCACTTTGCTTTTGTTTTATTATCTGCAAATTGGGTATAATGATAACTATCCAGCCCATATCATTGGGAGTTGAAAATATGTATGACAAGGGCTAACGCACTAAAGAATTTTACAAATTCAAGGTATTACTATCGCAATAAAGATTATATCAAAATGTAGAAGTATAACGAAATACCAGTGAATTTTTACCCCATTTTTCTTTTAGCAGTAAACACTGTCTTAACATTTTCCAAACATGTAAGTTGTGCTCCTATTTCTGAAGAACTCAGAAAGACAGACTTGCAATTACTGTGATATTCTAAGTGGTTGTTCAAGCATAAACAGTAGTTTCAACAGCCAGAGTTTATAATCAGGAGCAAGTCCTCGGCTGCAGCTCCAGAAAAAGTGGATTGGGACCAAGTAAAGCACCAAGTGACCAGCTTCTCATTGAAAAAGTGGAAAAACAACATGCTAAGGTATCCTTTCTTCCTCTGATTCATTCACATATTGCTCCGAATACCCTCAGCCAACACAAAGTTGACAACCGTACAGGAGAGGCAGTCACATAGGAGGGAGCCCTCTTGCAAATCAAAACATAGCTTGTCATTCAGAAGGGAACCCCTCCTCCCTTCCATTTTCATCCCTCACCATCAGGGTGGCCTATTTCCTTCACTTTCTTTAAATCTTTTTTATAAATAGGATCCATGGGTACTATAGTGAAAAGCACAAGAAAGAAAGACAACACGCTGGTTAAAAAGAAGATGCGCAGAAGTGCTTATCTGTGCATAAAATTTAATGCTAAATCATAATATACTGTAGGTATCTGGCAGATTTGTGATACCTCCAGTTTGTTATTACCATCTGAGGATATTATTTGGGCATCATGTATCATTATGAGAATCATTACTATTTGCACATAAGATGATTTTACCCTGAAGTAAAAGTAAGTGATTGACATTGGTTGAGGACCAGCTCTGGCTAGTGGTGTCTAAGAGATGTTAAGTCCAGAGAGGCAAAGGTTTCACACCTACCACCCTCCCCCTCTTTGGGGACAGATATTGTGACTAGTCTGGATCCTCACTTGTTCCCGCTCCCTTCCTTCTTTCTCCACTCAATAATTTAGGGAGGTTACTAGTCTGCAGGAGAGTTTGGGGTGGAAACACCACAATAAAGGGCAAAAAATAAAGGCTTGGCTCCTGTCATTAAGAAAGACTCATCTACTGGAGAGATCAGACATGGATTCGTGAAGTAGAAAAAGGAGTCAGGTAAAGAAACATAACAAACTACTGCAAATTAGAATCTTATTACTAGAGACATAAATCCTAGAAAGACCTGGAATAGAGATTTAATATAGAGATGACAGTAAAAGAACGCTTGCTGGAAAGAGAATCCTTTCAAGATACTGCATGTGGTGCCTGCTGGCAGTCTGCATAACCACAGTCGCCAGATAGGAGGAAAACGGGCCAGGGATGCTAGGCAAAACCTGCTAGGTCTGTGACAATCTGTCAGACGGTCATTAGCATTCCCCTGATTTGAAGCTCTCGCCTGATCAAACATACACTCTGCATAATGAAGTATTGAGCCAACCCTTGGGGGAAAAAAAGCCTGTAGGACTCCTTGGAACTACACGGTCATTTGGAACATGTTCTTTCTCTGTTTGTGGGATCATATCCTAAGGATGATACCCCATTGGCTCCATTTTCTTTCTTAAATTTCAACTATTAAAATGGAAAGAAATGATTTACTCTGCTTACGGTGGAACTGACTTCTGCTTCATGTTCTTTCTTTCAAGCGGTGTAACAAAGGTGTTAGTCGTTGTGGTGTAACAAACAATGCTTATATTTGAAAATGGATAATGGTGATGGTTGCACATGATGAACACAACGGATGTCACTGAGTTGCACGTGTGAAGAATGTTGAAATGGCAGATGTTTTGTTACATATATGTTTGCCACAATTTAAAGAAAAACTGCTTAAGTTGACTTAGTACATTTCTGAAGAAAATAATATGATTCTGAAACAAGTAGTTTAAATGGAATTGATTAATTTTTCCTTCTGGTAAATTACTTTCACCCACTTGTGCATTATGTACATACTTTAAATGTGTTTGGTTTTTATTCAAAGAACAGAAATATCGTTTTTTTTGAAATTTGTTGTCCAAATTTTAAAAGCATATTCTTTTTACTAAATATTAATATTAACAAATATATACCCAAATTTCCCAGAGGATGTCACTTGGGAGTGTGTCCTATGTTCATACATACTGTGTTATCAAAAATAAATACTAAATTTAACTAAAGCAGGCTGACTCTATGAAACATCATGATTCAGGATCAGAACAACTGGGCTGCCTGCCATTCTTAGATTCTCGAGAGTCTGTAATTAATTTTCCCTAACTCATCTTGAGTGTATACCCTCAGGATTTGTTCAGACAATAAAGTATTTATTAAGGAACTCAGAGGGTGAACTGCATTGTTGGAGATGTTTGTTTCTTATCCAGCTAATAACTCTGTGTAACCCTTAGAGGGTCACACCCGAGCTCCCAGAGCTGAAAGAAGAGCAGAACCAACTGGTGCCTATGACTGTGGGGATGTGTATATCCCTGGGCTTAAACTCTTAGAGGATTATAAAGCAGTATTTCTTCCCCAGCCAGACTTAGGTTCCTGAAAACACCTAAGAAAGTGTTTTGAGGTTGAAGAACTTAAAACTTACCCAGAAAAAATAGGAACACTAAATTTGTAAGTAAACTTAGGAAAGCCTTTATATTTTTAGGTTTACTAAAATACAACCAAGACAGATCCCTAAAAAGAAATGATATTCACATTATTTTACTCATTTTACATGAATAATGACGAGTAGTGTACAGCTAATTTCCATGTATCATTCCTGCTCACTGAAAATTTTCCTGGCTATCCCTCCGTCACCATTTCAGCAAGAAGTGTCTAATTGAGTTTTATTTTGTTGGAGATAATATCTATGGAAGGAGAATCTTTCATCCTCTGAGTAAGTCCCTTCCCAAATGTATCGTACTCTATCTGTTAGAAATGCTTTCAGTTTCCAATGACAAAAAATGCAGTAGCTCAAAGCATTGATCAAGGAATCATGCTCCTTGCATCTTTCAGTTCCTTCCATCCTTAGTTGTGTGATTTTGTTCCTCGTGGTTGCAAGATGGCTGCTGCGTCTGCAAACACCAAGACCACCCACAAGGCAGGAAGAAAGAGAATGAGCAAAGGGGGAATAGCAAAATTCTTTTCTTCCTGAGGCTTTGTCATTTATTGAGAAAGGACAGCCTTCTCTAGGAATATTTCCCTACATCTCATTGGTGTCACATGACACTCTTAGCTGAAAGAGAATCTAAGAAGGTAAGTGTTAACTGGTGACGTTCTTGTCCCAAACAAATGAGCATTTTGTTAGCTCAGGAGAAAGAGAAAATGGAATTCAGTGGATTTCCTTATTGGCTACAAATATCTTTCCAAATTTGTAATCATGGCGTTGTTGACTCTGTCTCCTGCCTCCCAGTCTCCCAGTCCTTTAGCATCTCTTTGTACTCATATTTTCTAGCTGACTTCAGTTCTTAGGTCTAAGGTTACTTTCAATTATCTTTTATCTTTCCAGGATTTCACTGCAAAAATCTCTTATTCCTTCCCTGATATTCTCTCTGCCTCCTTTTACTATGCATATCCCTCTAGTCCTTTTTTTTAAAAATTTTTTCTAAATACATCTGACAAGGGTTGATCCTGATCCAAAATTCTTGTGTTTGCCAAAAATATGCCCAGAAGTAAATTCATGTATATCCTCTCCTAAGAGTCTCATTAAATATCAGACATTAATCAGATATTTTTATATCTGTAAAATTTTATATACATAAAATTGGTGTGATTTTGATGGAGTTCCTCCCATGGTGGGTGGCATGCAAGTAGGTCTTTGGCTACTGATCAAACAGAATAAGCTCAGGTGACCTATGATTACATTACTGGGCCAAAGATGGAGAGTCATAGTCGAAACCAGGAAAATCTAAGCGTAGAGTCTCTGAGACTCTGGCAGGAACAAGGCAGTGTGGGATTGGAAAAGAATTGTGTAAGAAACTTGCCTTTGCAGCGTTAGTAAACGTGCTACAACAATTTGCTGATTTATTAATGAAATTGTGAAAAGAGAATATACACATCCAATAGTGAATCTACTTTGAACACTTACTGGAGGTGAGAAGGGGCGGTTGGCTGAGATGCTGAAGTGGGCAGCCAGATTCACTCGGACACAGACAGAGATGAGAACATAAAATCAGCAGATAAGAACTTCACAGCCACCTGCAGTAGCTGGGGCAGGCAACGGGTCTTTGCTCCCAAGAAGCAAGCTCACACAACCCAGGGGGATAACTTGGGACCTGAAGATGTGACCGAGACAGACTTTCTTCTTGGGAGAGGCAAACTGTTTTTGGCAGCAAAACTGACTTTGAATGCAGACAATCTTTCTAACTGCATAATTCTAACCAATGTACCCTTTAATAAAATGCTATATTTGTAAGGATTTTCTATACTACCTGTATCCTCTCAATGCAGAAACCTTGAAAATAGATCTAGTGTCCCACTGGAATGTAAGAAAATGTAATAAGTGGACAACAAGGGGTAAAGTATGGAGAAAAATAGGCTGAGATGTTGGGGGCAGGTCTGACCATTTTCAAGTAAGATTAATTGTGACTAAAGAAGGGAAGGGACCTGTCATTGGCAAATGGATGTAGCAAAACCAAATACCGAACCTGTTGCTGTCAAGTTGATTTTGACTCATGGCCACCCCATGTGTTACAGAGTAGAACTGAGCTCCAAAGTGTTTTCTTGGCAGAAATCTTTATGTAAGCAGATCGCCAGGACTTTCCTCCTTGGTACTGCGGGGTGGGCTCAAACCACCAACCTTTAAGTTAGTAATTGAGTACAGATGATTTGCACCACCCATGGACCTAATAAATGTACAAGGGGGCTGCCAAGTTGGAAAACCCTGACGGAAAGGTGAAATGACAAAGAGCTAATGTATTGGCATGAGCCAGCTAAATCTTTAATATCCAGTAGGTCATGATAAGAATGTTTCCTTGAAATGATTTTATATTCAACATGTGCTTTGCAATTCAGACTTAGTTACTACATTTGTTTTATATCAACAAGAGTGATTATGTAATGCCCCAGCTTTCCAAGCTATGTCTTAACACACATTATATGCTGTCAAAATCTGTAAGACATGGTTTAAACTGAAAGGCAAATGGATGCCTTTATTAGGTTTCAGTTACATTTAGGTCAAGGCAGTGCACTTTGAATTGGTTTCCTGCTATTGGAGCATAAACGCCAGATTTCTGGAAGGCTGTACTAACAGTTTGGATTTAGAACTCTGGTCCTTAACCTCATAGCAACTTGCATCTTTTTTGTTCTCAAGATATGTTCTTAGGCATTACAAATCTCTAAGTTACAATAGTACTTTTCTGGATAATTTTGCTAGAGAATGAAAGTATAATTAGTTTGTTACAATCTTGATTTAATAAAAACACATTAAAATTACAGCTGTATAAAAACAGTATACTCTTCTGTAGCTTTTATGCAAAGATATTCAAGAAATAAGGACATTTTACTTGGAAATAACTACATCCATGTCATCATCAGTTTCTGGACCTTGTTTTGATATGGGAAAGTGAGAAAAATTTAAAATCACATAAGTATGTAGTTGCAAATGACACAAGGATCTCCACTGCTATCTTTGTCATTTGTAGGATCTGCTAATCAAGCTCACCAGGAATTCCCAAGCTTTTTCTGTTAAAATATATTCATTGACTCATAATTTGATAAGCTAATCTTTTATAGAAGAGAATAGTCCCTGGAGAAGGACATTATGCTTGGTAAAGTAGAGGGTCAGCAAAAAAGAGGAAGACCCTCGATGAGATGGATGGACACAGTGGCTGCAACAGTGGGCTCAGGCATAGCAAGGACTGTGAGGATGGCAGGACTGGGCAGTGTTTCGTTCTGTTGTACGCAGGGTTGCTATGAGTCAGAACCCACCCAACAGCACCTAACAACAGCAACAACATAAGAGATTGGGTGGTGCGAATGGTTTGCAGTCAACTACTAATTAAAAGGTTGGTGGGTGCTGCGGAAGAAAGGCTAGACGATGGGATTCTGTAAAGATTACAGCCAAGAAAACCCTATGAAGCACAGTTCTACTCTGTAAAACAGGAGGTTGCTGTGAGTCGGAATCTACTCGAGGGCAATGAGTTTGGTTGTTTTTTGTTTGTTTGTTTTTATTACTGATGGAGCCAAGGTTTTTTTAAAAAATAATTCCAGTATCCTTGGGGTTTTTTCCCCCCATTTGTTTGTTTTTTGCTAAATTAAGACATCTAGTGAAAAAATACCCATGAAAACAGTCGTTTGTCATATCAGTTGCGATGGTCATTTCTTCCTTTTTAAAAACTGTTTCTCCAAGAAAAAGAAAGTTATTTCAGAGTGCTTGATTCCAATTAAAAGTTTCTTTATAAAAGCAAATAATTTTTCTCTGGTCACACCATGTTTTTTTTAGATCACTATTTAGATGGATTAATTGTATTTGTTTTTGTGTTTGAATACAGCTACTGTATATACTAAGTAAAGGATAAACTTTCTATTTTTTAAATAATTAACTAAACTATTGTTTTAGTTGTAAATAAACAGACTAATTTCTCATGCCTTTCAAAAATAAATCTAACTGTTACATATTTAACTTATATTACAACCAAGCTCTAATCCCTTTATTTTTAACTATATATACTGTGGACTTCTCCTGACCCCAAGTAGTTGGGTAAGCATTCTTAGCTTTTAGCCCTAGCTGATTGAAATCTTAGTTCAAACTAATAAATCTTAGTTCAGATAACACAGCTTTTTTTGGGAAAAAATAAACAACAAAGAAACCAGCCTCCTGGTTTTCTTATCTTTCATGTCTCTTTGACTCCATTCCAATGTGATTTCTGAGGATGGGAGCAGGTAGGGGAGGGGAGATAGGTGTGGTTTTCATGACTCCTGTGTCGAGAGGAAGAGCCCCAGTCTTGGGCACAGTAATCTATGGGGTGATGGACCTAATCCAATTGATTAGTACTTGCCCAGTCGATACTTGTAGCTAAATTTTGTGGCTACCATATCATGTGGAGGGGCCACATAATCCCTATGGGTGCCAGTTAGATATTATCTGCATGCTCCTGTCCATTCCCCATACAAGCTTTAACTTGCTTCATATTCTTCTGGACCTCTTCTTCAGTGTTGACAGTTAGGAATCATTAAAGCAGTCCTGCAGAGCTGCTATTAGGTCTTCACCTGTAGTCAGAACACAAGCTCATCAGAGGGACTTTGTGGGCAATCTGCCATCTGGTTTCTCCTTGATTGATTCAGCTCCACCCTGGCTCCTCAGGAGCCACAGACACTTCTGAGTCCCAGGCCTGGTGACCTGCTCTGTAACCCTCTCTACAGAGCACCCCAAACTCACTACAGCAACCTCCTCCCATAAGCTCTCTCCCACAAACTCAGTGACTACAGGATCCTATATATACCACACAAGAACCAAGGCCACTTGGGAAACCAGAACCACTTCCTGGCCTTTTGCACTATCAAGTAGTGTGGATTCTCTCCAGGATGATGCAGAACAGCCCGTGAGGTAGTCTCTCTAGAGTCCCAAGTGGAGTGTTAGGACCAGAACTCCCCACTCCTCTATTTCTGAGTTTTCCTCACTGGGGTAAGTGGGGGGCTTGGGACATACATCTCTGTCCCTTGCTTTTCTAGTCATCCCTCTCCAGCCTGCTTTTTTTTTCCTACCACTTGGGAAGAAAAATGAGGGAGGAGGTGGCTGACTTTTATTTCTGGATATTGTAGTTTCTACCGTGTAGCAGCAGGTTCGGGGCTTTGTTGTCACAGGTGAAAAAGGTTTCTTCTCCAGCCTACAGGAGAATTCCATAAGCTGAATCCTCCAGGCCAGGACTCTGATAAAGAGGGGAGATAACAGTTTCTGGAAAATTCTCTCTAAAGGTAATAGCCTGATTTGGGAGTCTTCCCTCCTGCTCGCCCCCCGTATAATCTTATTTTTACGTCAGAATTTGAATAATATAAAATAATGCTTTTTGCATTACTTCTTCTATAAATCCCAGTCTCCACCACTGCACCCCTCCACCCTCAATTACCTGCATAGTCAGGCCAGCTGGTGAAGGCCAGTCTTTCAGAGAGGCAAAAGAGAAAGGCACTTTACTAATTTTCATAATTTTACCCTGTTACAAAATTAACATGATGCCGTGGGAAGCCATCTTACTAGTGTATGGAAATGGGTGATGTGCCAGCTACCAATTCCTTTACAAAAATCACAGAAGAGGCAAAGACTTGGATTTTCTCTCCCGGTGAAGTTTTTGTTACTATATAAAGAAGACAGAATGTTCTGTATGTTCTCAAATTCCTTGCAGCAAGTGCATGATAGTGCATTATACGAATAAGCTATTCCTTTCTTTACACAGAAAACAAAGCTTGAAATTTTACCAAGCATAGCAGAGAGTACCATCAGTAGAAAAGGATCCACGCACATCAAGTGTTAGCTTATGGTTCAAAAAGAAATCTGTGATGAAACTGAGCTCTTACATTCCTTTCACAGTTAACCGAAGCACTTCACAAAAGAATTTATCTGTGCTCCCTCTTGCTTACATACTGCAAAATACCAACAGCTGACTACAGCCGTTAATATCTCTTGACGCCTCAAACTGAATACCCACTTTAAAAGGAATAGTTTTGCATGCTTGATAACTTACTTCAAGATACCCTGGCTTATCATGTGAATTTTAGAATAGACCTTATCATTAGAAAAGGGAACCTGCTGATGTTTCTTTGACACATCTGCTTCATATATATATATATATATATATATATATATATATATATATATATATACATATATTTAACATCTCTAATACACTACCCATTACAGGGACTTCTTTTCCTTGGCATGTGATTTTGCCACTTAATAAAAAAAAAAACAAAGAACCAAAACTACTGCCATTGAGTTGATTTGCCACTCAATAGGATGTTTATAACCAGAGCTTCTCAAGTCACACAAACCCACATATCCTCCTAATTTTGCTACGATCAAATCACTTCCCGGTACATGCATGGTAAGAAGGGGTATCTTCTCACGTTAATTTTAAAATTTAATTTTCAGATAGTTTTAATGTTTGAAAATAACAAGGTGCACAGTACACATTGCAGTTGTTAAGTTCCATCCCTCTCCAATGTACAAGTGAAACTGAAAGAAACTTCTGGTTCTGGTTCTATTTATGTCGTATGACAAGGCACAAAGAAAAAATGAACGAAGATATGAAACTTTGCTATGGAATAAACTGTAACCAACACATTAACAGTTAATGCTAAGTATCCAAACAAAGCTATCTATGCTGTTACATGTCATGGATTAAGCAGTACCTCACAACATGGCAAGACAAATGAAGCCACAATAGAACAGCTGTATATATAAGCAAATCAACTCACCACCACACACATTATTACTGACATTTGATTGTTTATATTTTAATTAGCAGCAGAGTTGTGTTTGACTCAGTCACGTACATTGGTGAATTGGTCAAGTAGCAAGATGTGGGGCCAATGAATCGAAACACACTAAATTTGTGTTCTTGATGGTGAAATCAGTCATATCTCCCCTTTCTAGAAAGGGTATCTTGCAGCTCCAATAAAAAGACACTAATGTAGAGGACTGAAATGTAACATCCAAGATCAAGATTCAGTGTAAATTCTATGTGCATAATTCTAGATGATACTTGGAAATATTTTATAAATAAAGACTAGTGAGTACTTGAGTATCCCTTTATATTTTCATCTCCAAATATTTGTTCGACACTTCTTTATAGGTGAGGCTGAGCTTTGCAGGAAGAAAGGGTGGAGAAGGTGGGATGCTGGTAACAGTACCCAGTTCAGGCCTCAATCTTTCATACCCAGTAGCAAAATAGCAGGCATTCAGTTAACTGAACCAACTCTTGATAGTTCAGTGAACATCTGGTGTTACTCCAGAATGTCCCCTGGAGGTCTTAGCTCTCATCATCAGCAATCTATCAAAGTATTCCCTACATATACAGTACTCTCCCTAAGGTCAGTTCTGGTGAACATAGTTTTTTTAATCTTTTTATATTTCCAGAACTATGTCCAGATGCACCCCTTATTGACTGATGCATCTGCCAGATTCCCAGTTGACCTTCTCCTTAATCTGGCTTTGAAAACATCTAACCAACCAAAACCAAACCCTTTGCTGTCAACTCCAATTCAGAGCGACTCTATAGGACAGAGTAGAACTGGCCCATAGGGTTTCCAAGGCTGTAATATTTATGGAAGCAGACTGCCACACTTTTCTCCCGTGGAGCAGCTGGTGAGATCCAACTGCCAAGCACTGTTAATCGAGTGCTTAACCACTGCACCACCAGGACTCCTAGAAAAGTTTTCTTCTCTGTCTGGATGACCACATGTGAATGGTGTTTATTGAGAAAAGAAATGTAGTGAATCACCCCAAAGAAGGCTACGAACCCTTATAACTGATATTCCATGGAACACTTGGAGGGATGGGGTGATGTGAAGGTCATACATTCACAGAAAATCAGGGAATCATAGAGAAGAAATGGAAATAAAGGACCTTGTTCTTTTCTTTTTTCAGCATTCCTGGGTGGTGCAAACAGTTAACGCTCTTGCTGCTGATTGGAAGTTGGAGGTTCGAGTCCACCTGGGAAAAAGTTCTGGTCATCTACTTCTGAAAAATCAGCATTGAAAACTCTATGGAGCGCAGTTCTACTCTGACACACGTGGGGTCACCATGAGTTGGAATCAACTTGATGGCAATTGGTGGTACTTTTTTTTGGTAATCTAAGTAGATGTCTGTGGTTTTTTGTAATTTGATCAGAATTCATGGAGACTGAACAAAGATGTAAATGACTCAAGGAGGGATCACCTATGCTGGCAGATGAGATTCTCAGACCACATTTTCGTTCCTAAGTAATAAACCCCCATGAGGGTGAGGCCAAGATGGTGGAGTAGTCAGATGCTTCCTGTGGTCCTTCTTATAACAAACACCCAAAAAAACAAGTGAATTGATTATATATGACAGTCTAGGGGCCCTGAATATCAAAGATAAAGTTGAGGAATCAGACTGAAAGGGAGAGATGGTTCAGAAGCAGCGAGGAGTTGCCAGGCCTGACCAGGTGGGAACTGGCACTCTGCAGGTTGGATCAGCTGGCACAAGCGGTGAGGCAAGCAGTGGCACTCAGGACGTGTTTTCCACATCGAGAGAGACCGAGTGGCAGAGAGTTGGCTTAAACCTCCAGAGCCAGTGAGAAATGGCACTCAGTTGGTGAAAGATAAGTACAAGTGTCTAACCTACCGTGCATATCAAAACAAAAAACCTCCTTTTGGGAAATACCTCTCTCCTATTTACCTGCTCCCTCCTCTCTGCTCCTGGTCCCAGGTCCAGCTTCAGAGATTGCTGTACTCCCTGGGCCGGAAGTAGGACTGCCACGTGCCCTGAGCCATTCTCCTGGCTTTGGAGAGGGAACAAATTAACAAACAGGAAAAAGTACTCTGCTAGCTCCTCCAAGCCAGGAACTGAGGGCAGGCAGCACCTTTGCCTAGGCATAGGCATAAGGGGTCCACCAACTTTGAATACCTTTCACCCCTGCATAGATCTATGTGGGCCCATTACAACAGTGTAGGCCCTCATTAGCACAGTATACCAGGGTATATACCTGAAGCCTATTTTCATCTGTATCTGCTATAAGGGGGGGTGGTAGGTTCATGTCATTTGACACCACCCTGCCCATTAAGCAGGGTCCTCACCTACCCACATTAGGGGCCTGAGGACTGGTGACTCCACCCACTCCACTGAGCCACCTGCAACAGGGGTCCAAAAATAAGTAGCGACTCCCAGTCCTTACAGCCAACAGCATTGGGTGCCCATAGTTTGGCTGCAAAACCCACCTACCTATGCGCTCTAGGGAACAGGGACACACCTTCCACTCAGATACTCAAAGGCAGCATTCAGCCCCCTGCCTTGATCAGCACATGACCCACAACTACAGCCAGATACCTGTGCCTACTCCAATCACCCCTGCCCATCTAGGAGTGTAGATGAGAGCCTCACCATACACTCAGTGACCAATGACCTGGACACCTGAGCTGAATCCGCACAAGAAAAGTAAACAGACTCTTGGGCTCACATACCTAGTAACAGCTCTAGCCACCTGGAGACAGGACATGAAAGCTTCAAAGATGCCAGTAATCAAACTAGCTCCCACGACTAGCCCATATGGGCGTATCAAAACAAAACAAAACGAGAAGCTAGGACACAGTAAGCAAACATAAAATAAATAAATATAATAACTTATTGATGGCTTGAAGACAACAGTCAATATCAAATCACATACAGAGGCAGACCATGATGGCTTCAGCAAGCCACCAAAACAAAGAATCAAAAAACTATCTGGAGGAAGAGAACTTCTTGGAATTACCAGAGGTAGAATTCACAACACTAATATACAGAACTCTTCAAGAAATCAGGAAGGAGGTCAGACAAAACGTAGAGCAATCCAAGGAACACACAGACAAAGCAATAGAGGAACTTAAGAAGGTTATCCAAGAGCGTAATGACAAATTTAACAGGCTGCAAGAATCCATAGAGATACAGCAATCAGAAATCCAGAAAATTAACAATAAAATTTCAGAATTAGACAACTCAATAGAAAGTCATAGGAGCAGAATCGAGGCAGTGGAAGTCAGAATTAGTGAGACTGGAGATAAAGCACTTGACATCAACTTATTTGAGGAAAAATCAGATAAAAGAATTTAAAAAAATGAAGAAACCCCAAGAATTATGTGAGACTCTGTCAAGAGGAATAACCTCCGAGTGATTGGAGTACCAGAACAGGGGGGGAGATCAGAGAATAGAGAGAGAATTGTTGAAGATTTGTTGGCAGAAAACTTCTCTGATATCCTGAAAGATGAGATGATATCTATCCAAGATGCTCATTGAACCCCACACAAGGTAGATCCCAAAAGAAAGTTACTAAGACATGTTATAATCAAACTTGCCAAAATCAAAGATAAAGAGAGAATTTTAAGAGTGTCTAGGGATAAATGAAAAGTCACCTACAAAGGAGAGTCAATAAGAATAAGCTCTAACTACTCAGCAGAAACCATGCAGGCAAGAAGGAAATGGGATGACATATATAAAGCCTTGAAGGAGAAACATTGCCAGCCAAGAATTATATATCCAGTAAAATTTTCTCTCAAATATGATGGTGAAATTACGGCATTTCCAGACACACAGAAGTTTAGGAAATTTGTAAAAACCAAACTAAAATTACAAGAAATACTAACGGGAGTCCTCCAGTTAGAAAATCAGTAACATCAGATAAAAAGCCAAGACTAGAACACAGGTCAGAGCAACCAGATATCAACCCAGATTGGGAAGTCACAAAAATAAATCAAAGATAAAACACTGAAATTAGGGAAACAGATGTTAATGACAACATTAAAACAAAAAAGAGGGACTAAAAAATGCAGTCATAGATCTTTTATATGGAGAGGAAGTCAAGGCAATATAATGAAATAAAAGATTGGTTTAAACTTAGAAAAAAACCAGTAAATAATAAGATAACCACAAAGGAAACTAACAATTCTACACATCTAAATAAAAAACAAGAAAAACATGAAGACTCAGCAAATACAAAAACAACAAGAAGGAAAAAGAGGAAAAGAAAATACATAAAATGACTCAGCACAGAAAATTAAGTGGAACAAAGAAACTGTCAACAACACACACAAAAAAATACATCAGAATGACAGCACTGAACTCATCCTTATCAATAATTACCCTGAATGTAAATGGATTAAATGCACCAATGAAGAGACAGAGAGTGACAGAATGGATAAAAAAACATGATCTGTCTGTCTGCTGCCTACAAGAGACACACCTTAGACTTAAAGACACAAACTCAAACTCAAAGGATGGGAAAAAAACATATCAAGCAAACAATACTAAAAAAAGGAATAAAACCCCAGTTATGCAGTATGAGGGCTGAGATGACTTAGTTTAGAATTGTATACTAAGAAATATGTAAGAAACTAGAGCAGTCCTCCTTCTAATTTGCTGTTTTCCAGCATAGATCTGATTGACTCACATACACAACGTAATAAAAAACCAACCAAACCAAACTTATTGCCGTTGAATAGTGACCCTACAGCTTAATAATAATAGTAAAAGAATAATTAAGTTCCTACATGTCCCAGGAACTATGCTACATGCTCACAACATTGCTTATCCTTATTTCATAGTGAGGAAGGTGAGGCTCCAAACTTCTAATAAACTTGTTTAAGATTCTCCAGCTGCTAAGTGTGGAGCTGGGGGATTTACACCCACGAAAATTACTTAGCCTCACCCTCATTAGTAAATTGGGATTATTGTGCCTACCTTGTAGAGTTATTGTGAGGATTCAACATAAATAGACACCAAGTACTTGGCACCCAATACTAGGTACTGAGCATATATAGAATCTATTATTAATTTTGTTTTCCCTGAATGTCTTCTCTGCAGACTGAATTACGACTTCTGTTGATTTCCTTTCTGTCTTAGTCATCTAGTGCTGCTATAACAGAAATACCACAAGTGGATGGTTTTAACAAAGAGAAGCTTATTTCATTACAGTAAAGTAGGCTAAAAGTCCAAATTCAGGGTGTCAGCTCCAGGGGAAGGCTTTCTCACTCTGTTGGCCTTCTCATCAATGTTCCCCCAGACTAGGAGCTTCTCCATGAAGGGACCCCGGGTCCAAAGGACACACTCTGCTCCTGGCACTGCTTTCTGGGTTGTATGAGGTCCCCCTGTCTCTCTGCTCACTTCTCTTTTTTATATCTCAAGAGATTGCCTCAGGACACAATCCAATCTTGTAGACTGAGTCCTCCCTTACTAACACAACTGCCACCCATCCTTCCTCAATAACATCATAGATGCAGGATTTACAACATATAGGAAAATCACACAATACCAGGAATCATGGCCCAGGCAAATTGATACCCACATTTTTGGGGACATAATTCAATCCATGACACTTTCCTAACTATGGATTGTTGTTGTTGTTAGGTGCCATCGAGTCAGTTCTGACTCATAGAGCCCCTATGTACAGCAGAAAGAAACACTGCCCTGTCCTCTGCCATCCTCATAATCATTGTTATGCTGGAGCCCATTGTTGCAGCCTCTGTGTCAATCCATCCAATTGAGGGCCTTTCTCTTGCTCACGACCTTCTACTTTACCAAGGCTGATGTCCGTCTCCAGGGACTGGTCCCTCTTGATAACATTTCCAAAGCACGTGAGACAAAATCTTGCCATCCTTGCTTCTAAGGAGCATTCTGGCTGTACTTCTTCCAAGACAGATTTGTTCATTCTTCTGGCAGTCCATGGGATATTCAGTATTCTTTGCCAACACCGTAATACAAAGGTGTCAATTATTCTTCTGGTCTTCCTTATTCATTGTCCAGCTTTCACATGCATACGAGATGATCGAAAATACAATGGCTTGGGTAAGGCCCACCTTAGTCCTCAAAGTGTCATCCTTGTTTTTGAACACTTTAAAGAGGTCTTTTGCAGCAGATTTGCCCAATGCAATACGTACTCTGATTTCTTGACTGCTGCTTCCCTGGGCGCTGATTGTGGAGCCACATGAAATGAAATCTTTGACAACTTCAATCTTTTCTCCATCTATCATGATGTTGCCATTTGGTCCAGTCGTGAAGATTTTTGTTTTCTTTATGTTTTGTTTTCCTTTACTATTTTCTTTCAATTCAGTTTTATTCCCATGTTAAGCTACTATAGGTGGTATAATGTCCACAATCCTGTACCTCTTGCATCGTGTTTTAAAATCAAAGCAAGATAGGGAAGAGTGTATATGTTCTTTTTTTTTTTTTAACTATGTTCTCTTTTCCTTTAGAATTTTTCATCATGCATATTACTAACTCTTCAAAAAGTAAATACATTTATAAAATTCACTTAAGAAACGCATTGATGAGGCACCATACCTCATCATGAAGTGATTTTTGTGTCACATTATTACCAAAATGCCATTGTAAAAGGTAGCATGGTGTCAGACTTGTCTGACATAAGGGGGAGAAGAGAGAATCAAGATCAACATCATCACAAGGCTGATTCCTATGAGGTGGAGGTCAGACATACCTCCACTCTCCAACTTTTTACCAATTCTGACACCAGCCGTCCCTCTCGTGACACTGTCAACTTCTCTGCTGGGTTAGATATTTCATTGCAATGGCCATACAGAACTCACAGACAATACTCATAATTATGGAGTTTGTTAGGAAAATAACAGGTACAACTCAGGGTCAGGATCAACAGGCTACAACTCAGGGTCAGGATGAGGAAGCGTGCAAGCAAATACTGGAAGGCTTCCCCAAAGTGGAGAATAAGTCCCTCCCTTCTTCAGTGCAGGATAGCTTTCTCAGCTTCTCTTGGATGTGTAAGCAAGCAGGCCCTTCTTTCTGTCATGCACGTGCCCCCTCTCCCTTGCCCCTCAGCCACACAGGCCTCTTCTTGGCCCCCTGAGATAGGCTTCTCTCAGTCTCAAGACAGGCTCCTCTTGGCCCCCTGGGGACAGGCTTCCTCTTGGCCCTGCCTCTGCCTTGCTTGGGCAAGTGTTTTAGCTATTTCTTTAGCTCCCCTGATAAGTGCTTGGAAGCACCCTACTCTGCCAGGAAGCCTCCTGCCCAAAGATGCTCAGCTCTCTGGTTCTGTGTGTCAGCACACCCACTGTGGCTGCCTCACACTGTGGGGCAGGAAGCCCACCGTACCATCTCTCACTGGGCTCCTGGTTCTGCTGCCACGATTTCTCTGTCACTACTTCTCGACCTCTTACACAGTCTCCAGTGTTACAGCTCTATCTGTCTCCTAGGTCTAGGAGATTCTTAGTGCAGGGATCCTGGGTCTAAAGGATGAACTCCACTCCCAGCTCTTCTTCTTGATGATAGTGAAGTCCTCCTCTCCACACACAACCTCTGGAATCGATCCCTTTAAGCCTAGCGGGATGGGAAAACTGACCAATCCCCTACAAGGATTCCATGTACCTTATTTGCATGGTCCTACCCCCTCAAGGGTTCTATGCACCTTATTTGCATTAGTAAAACTGTCCAATACACTTGGTGAGCCACAAGCACCTTAGTTTCATAGTCCCGCTCAATTATTTTGTGGGAGTCACAAGATTATGGCTGATGCACACCTTTCCTGACTCTAAACCATGCAATATCCCCTTGTTCTGTTTGAACAACTGCCTCTTGGTCTAAGTACAGGTTCCTCATGAGCACAATTAAGTGTTCTGGAATGCCCATTCTTCACAATGTTAACCATAATTTGTTATGATCCACACAGTCGAATGCCTTTGCATAGTCAATAAAACCCAGATAAACATCTCTCTGCTATTCTCTGCTTTCAGCCAAGATCCACTTGACATCAGCAATGAAATCCTTCATTCCAAGCCCTCTTCTGAATCCTGCTTGAATTTCTGGCAGTTCCCTGCTGATGTACTACTGCAACTGCTTTTGATTATCTTCAGCGACATTTTACTTGCATGTGATATTAATGATATTGTTCTATAATTTCCACATTCTGTTGGATCACCTTTCTTTGGAATGGGTACAAATATGGATCTCTTCTGGTCAGTTGGCCAGGAAGCTGCCTTCCAAATTTCTTGACATGGACAAGCATCTCCAGTGCTGCATCCATTTGTTGAAACATTTCAGTTGGCATTCAGTGAGTTCCTGCAATCTTGTTTTTTGCCATTCTCTTCAGTGCAGCTTGGACTTCTTCCTTCAGAACCATCACTTCTTGAACATATGCTACCTCTTGAAATGGTTGAACATCGAACAATTCTTTTTGGTACAGTGACTCTGTATATTCTGTATAGCATCTTCTTTTGATACTTCTGGTGTCACTTAGTATTTTCCCTGTAGAATCCTTCATTATTGCAACTCGAGGCTTAAATTTTTTCTTCAGTTCTTTCAGCTTGAGAAATGCTGAGCGGGTTCTTCCCTTTTGGTTTTCTAACTCCAAGTCTTTGCATATTTCATTATAATACTTTACTTTGTCTTCTTGAGCTGCCCTTTGAAATCTTCTGTTTAGCTATTTTACTTCATCATTTCTTCCATTCATTTTAGCAATAGTCACCTGAAAAATCCCAAACAACTGACATCCACACCTGGAGGAAAAAAACTTGCTGCTTGGCATGGAGATAAACTTCTCTTTCCTGAATTAAGACATAGTTGAGCTGATATTTAAATAAAACTTCCAGACCGGTCCATCAAAAGTGAATACCGTTGCTTGAGGAACTCTTATTTGGAAAACTATCAGTATCTCTCTCTAGGTTCGTAACATTTCCCAGATCTTGTCTATTAAAATCTCAAAGAATCTAGGAAAGCTGGGCCAGAGGTGGCTAACAATGTAGATCCAGGTCTGTTGAGAGTTAGGATATAAAAAGCATGAAAGAGGATAACTTTAATCTTATAAGGAATTCTATCTTATTATGGGCTGATTGTGTTTAAGTCCTAACCCTTGTTAATGTGACCTTATATGAAAATAAGAACTTTGCAAATATGATTATTTAGGTTAACATGAGGTCCTACTGGAGTAGGGTGGGCCAAATCCAGTATGACTGGTGTTCTTATAAAAACAGAAGAGACACAGAATGACCTGCTGACACCCAGAATTCAAACTTCCAGCCTCCAGAACTGTGAGAGAATCTATTTCTACCATTTTATTTTATCGTGCTTTAGGTGAGAGTTTACAGCACAAATTAGTTTCTCATTGAAAAATTTATAGACAAATTGTTTTTGTGACATTGGTTGCAATCCCCGCAATGTGTCAGCACTCTCTGCCTTTCTACTCTGGGTTACCTGTGTCCGTTCATCCAGTTTTCCTGTCTCTTCCTGCCTTCTCGTCTTTGTCTTTGGGCAGGTTGGCCCATTTTGTCTCGTATACTTGATTGAACTAAGAAACACATTTCCTCATGTGTGTTATGTTTGTTTTATACACCTGTCTAATCTTTGGCTGCACGGTGGACTATGGAAGTGGCTTCAGTTCTGAGTTAGCAGGGTGTCCGGTGGCCATAGTCTTGGGGGTTCCTCTAGTCTCTGACAGACCAGTAAATTTGAATTTCGATCTACATTTTTCTCCCATTCTGTCCGAGACCCTCAATTGTGATCCATGTCAGAGTGGTCAGTGGTGGTAGCCAGGCATCATCTAGTTCTTCTGGGTTCAGGCTGGTGGAGGCTGTGGTTCATGTGACCCATTAGTCCTTTGAACTAATATTTTCCTTGTGTTTTTTTTTGTTTTAATTCTCCTTTGCTCTGGATGGGATGAGATCAATCGATGTATCTTAGATGGCTACTCACAAGCTTTTAAGACCCCAGAGCTACTCACCAAAGTAGGATGTAGAACATTTTCTCTATAAACTTTGTTATGACAATTGACCTACATGTCCCCCAAGACTATGGTCCCCAAAACTCAGCCCCAGTAATTTGGTCCCTCAAGGTGTTTGGATGTGTCTAGGAAGCTTCTATGACTTTGCCTTGGTCAAGTTGTGCTGACTTTCCCTATTGTTGTCTTTTCCTTTACACAAGTTAACACTTGTTTACTATAAATTTCTATTGTTTTAAGTCATAGAGTTTGTGTTCATTTGGTACAGCAACCCCAGGAAACTAATACAGATTTTGTGTGGACTGTGGTGGCTAATTTTGTGTGTTAGCTTGAGTAGGCTATGGTGCATTGTTTGGTAAAACACTAGTCTAGATGCTGCTGTGAAGGTATTTTGCAGATGTGATTAACATTTACAATTAGTTGACTTTAAGTAAAGGAGATTACCCTTATAATTTGGGATGTTCATTCAATCAGTTGAGGACCTTAATAGCAAAACTTGAAGTTACCAGAAGAAGGAAGTCTGTCTCATGACTCTAACAGAAATCCTGTCTGAGCTTTCACTGCTGGCCTGCCCTACAGATTTTAACTTAAGACTGCAACATCAACTTCTTCCTGAGTTTCCAGCCTTTTGGCCTACCCTATAAATTTTGGACTTGGCAGCCCCCACAATGACATGAGCCAATTCCTTAAATCTCTCTCTCTTTCTGTCTTTAGTAAATAATTACAAGGGCCTGGGTGGTTGAGGGCAGTTGGGGCATCAGGAAGTTTCTCAGGACTAGGCAAGGTAGGTGTCTGAAGACAGCTTTGCCTACACCATTGCCATTCTGGTTCCTTTTGTTTCCCCTGAGGCTATGTGGGATGGAGCCACTTCCTAGAGGAAGAAGGACTCTCTAACTGATTTGGGGCAGATAACCGTTCAGAAAACCATCATTTACTAACTATATCTTAGGTTCAAGGCCTTGTCCTGGTGATTATAAGAAATGCAAAGGTAAGTCTTACTCACTGACTTCTAAGAGATGCCACTCTATTAGGAGATAAAAGCTTTGTTCTAAATGGTTGTAACATAAGTACCCTGATTGATACAAAGAGGAGTGGTGTGAGTTCCCTGGAGGTATTGAACTGAGCCTTGAAAGACAAGGAAGATTTGGACGGTTGGTGATGAGGAAGGACAATATGGAAGGTACAAAAACAATGAAAACAGACCAAAAGAAGCGTGTTCTGGAAACACCTCAGGGAGTCACTGGGGAGTAAGAGTCTATCAGCTAGGTCAGCATGTACATGGCTGGGGCCTCTCCATCAAGGAGTGAAGGAACCCCCAGACTCCTGAGTCTCAGTGTCTCCATCTATACAATACAAAGAATAAATAACAGTAGGAGGTGGGGAAATGAAGTAATAAATAGTTAGGCTGTTAGGGAGACAACTACTGGTGTCTGCCCCAGGCTGAGGGGATTCTAATGTAGGTGTCCATGAACCATACTTTAAACCAGTGGTTGTCAGCCATCACCTAGGTTATATCAAAATAATCTAAGGAGCTTTAAAAAGTGTCAGAGGCCTGGCTCTCACTGATTCAGTTGGTTGGAAGTGAGATCCAAACCAAACAATTTTTTTAAAGCTCACTAGGTGATTCTGGTGTGCAGTCAGGATTGAGCATTCACTGCTTTGGAACAATCACTTAATTTCTCTGAACATCGTTAAAAATCCATGGAAATAATATTGAGATAATAGTATCTGTCACATAGGATAGGTACTGTAAGTTAATTGGCTGGTATACAGAAAGTCGAATGTTCAAGACAGCACGTAATAGGTGCACAGTAAGTTTTGGCACTCAGTTCACTCTCCTCTTCTGCCATCTTGGTTTTAGAGGCACATTCTAGTTTCTTCCACAGAACCAATACTTTTCAAAAGAGTGAAGGGTAGACTTGTTTGTCTTGGCTGCTGTGTTAGTTTTTTATTGATACTGTAACAAATTACCACAAAGTTAGTAGTTTAAAACAATACTAATTTATTATCCCACAGCTCTGTAGGTTAGAATTAAGGGCAGACTAGGCTGGGTTCTGTGATCAGAGTCTCACAAGGCCAAAATCAAGGCATTGGCTGGGCTGGGGTCTTATCTGGAGGTTAGGGTAAAGAATCGACTTCCAAGCTGTCTTAAGCTAGGTTCTGTAGAGAAGCAAAACCAGTAAAGCATATAAATATGTATATATAGAGAGTTTTATATTAAGGAAATGACTCATGCAGTTGTAGAAGCTGAAACGTTGTCAGGATGGAGGGCTCTAGCTCACAGGCTGTGAAGACCAACAAATCCCAAGATCGGCAGGCAAGACTGCAGGTAAGCTGCTAGCTCAGGTCCCAAGAACTGGAGGTCAGATGAACAGGAGCCAGCTGTAGGATCCAGTGTAAGCAAAAGCCCACAAACATTTCCAGAAAGTCTACCTGTATCAGATGCAGGCCACATCCCCAAGCAGACCCCCTTTCCACTGATTGGCTACTTACAGCAGATCCCATCTTGGAAGTGATCACATTATATCAAATCTCATCACAGAGGTGACCACATCATCATACAACTGCCAAACTATTTTACATCTGCCAAACCAATGAGAATCATGGCCCAGCCAGGTTGACACACAACCTTAACTATCATACAAGACCATTCAGTTTGTTGGCAGAATTCACCTCCTTCAAGTGTAGGACTGAGGTCCCCATGTTCTTGCTGGATGTCAGCTAGGGGCCTTTCTCTGTTCTTAGAGGCCACCTGCATTCCTTTTCACATGGGTCCCTCCATCTTCAAAGTAGCAATGGTGTGTCAAGTCCTCCTTACGCTTCAAATCTGATTTCCTCTTTTGCCCCCAGTTGGAGAAAACTCTCCATATCTGAAGGCTCGTGTGATTACACTAGGCCCACCAGCATAATCCAGGATAGTCTCCTTATTTTAAGGTCAACTGTGCCTTATAACAACATAATCATGAAAATAATTATATCTCATCGTATTTACAGGTTCTGGGGGCTAGGATGGGACACCTTTCGGGGGCTTAGAAATTCTGCCTACCATAGTTTCCCATCCACTTCCTTGTTTGTTGTTGTTGTTAGGTGCCCTGAAGTCAGTTCCAACTCATAGTGACCCTATGTTCAACAGAATGAAACACTGCCCAGTCCTGCACCATCCTCACAATTGTTGCTATGCTTGAGCCCATTGTTGCAGCCACTGTGTCAATCCATCTCATTGAGGATCTTCCTCTTTTTCACCGACCTCCTACTATACCCAGTATGATGTTCTTCTCCAAGGACCAGTCCCCTCCTGATAACATGTCCAAAGTACTACTGTTAACTGAAAAGTCGGTGGTTTGAACTGGCCAAGCAGTTCTTCGGGTGAAAGACCTGGTGATCTGCTCCTGTAAAGATTATAGCCTAGAAAACTCTATGAGGCAGTTCTACTCTGTCATATGGGATAACTATAGTCAAAATTGACTCAATAGCACATAAGAACAACACAAGCATGGAGTGTATAGCTTGCTTATAAGACACAATGTTGAAGGAATACAAGACTTCTCTCAGCACTTGTTCTATAAATTTGAGTTCACAGAACTCCTTACTGAAGTGTGGCTGCTGAGGGATTAAATACAAGTTGACCCTCTCTCCTAAGACCATGTGGGTCTCCTCATCCTTTATTGTCAGAAATGAAAGTAATAGGCCTCCTTTCTCCAGCTAAAAAGGATTTTATCAAGTTAAATACAAATCAATACACTGTGAGTATTATACACGTCATAGGAAACAGGTTGGGACCTTCTTTTTTCTGGTTCTTCAAGGAAAATCCTTTGCTGAACTGTGTAGCTTTGTCACTTCACTAGGAAAAGAGTTAGCAGAAGGTTGGTAGGGTTCTTGAGTTGATAGTTGACATATACACTAGCGGTCTTTGGGTAGCACAGATTTTATGGTTTCTATAAGGTAAGGCACAGATTCATTCTTCCTATTCAAAATGCTACTGAGAAGTGTTGTATTTCTGTCAAAGATGACATTCAGTAAAGAATAACAAGACAAGAAAATATACCTGAATACCAAAAGAAATAACAGACAATAGGGAATCTATAAAGGAATCAGATAATGGGTTATCAGACATGGCTTCAAAAATAATTATACCTAATATGTTCAAGAAAATAAAAAAATAAGATTGAGAACATTGGCAGAAAACTGAAAACTATAAAAAGTAACCAAACAGAAATTCTGGAGTTGAAAAATTTGATAAATGAAACCAATAACTCAGTAGATGGGCTTAATAGTGAACAAATACTACCGAAAACCTTTTCATTACAAAAGTTATTGGGTGACCTTCCTCATACTCTAATCTCACAAAAAGCTTAGCTTCTGAAATTGGGCAAAAGGAAACCTAACTTGCCCTGGCAAGTTCATCTGGCAGGGCTTTATTCTTAGGCGAATGGGCATTTGTCATTCTTTGAGTTTTGTCTTTACTTCTAAGTCCTTAGCCTTAACTGCATAATTTGGTTTGACACATTTGAAGAATATCATCGGCCCTGTAACAGTTAAATTGGTGGAGCCTTCTCCAGGCATTGAGTTTCCAGGAGTAGAATGCAATCTTTTCCTCTCTGCGACTTCAGGGCCAGCACAGTATCTGGGGGAAAAATTAGTCATTCATATGAATGCAAGAATTGGACTTGAAGAACAGAGGGGAAGCAAAGGAAGGATTAATGAGAAAGACTTTGAAAGAACAAACCCTAGGCCAAGGTCTGAACTAAGCAACATTTTTTTTTTTTTTTTTTCTCTTAAGGCAGTTCCCTCTGCCTGTGCTTCCCAGAGCTCCTCATCACCACCATCAGCCTGGCCAGTCTTCTCTTCAAAATGATAGATAGGAATGTGGTATTTTTCTTGTTACTGAGAGATATTGTGTTTATACCTTGTGAGATTAATAAAAAGTGGAAGATTTCACCAGTCAACGACCCAGTTGGTGGTGGTGGAGCTGGTGTTGGCAGAGCAGAGGGCTTCTTTGGCAATTGTAACATTTTCTCCCATCTCATTCACACGTTTAGTAGATAGCTCAAGTGTACAGCTAAATTTCTTCCAATGTAAAGGGAATTACAGGGACCACAATACATAATTGAAATAAGTTACTCTTTAGTTACTTTGTCCCAAGACTAAAATATATAAAGCAGAGAAAAGCAGTGAACCAAGTTGCTGCCAACTCCTGTGTACAATGTAGCGAGAGGGAAAACCACTGTATTTGTTTTTCCTCAAGACACATCTTCTCTCCGCATCCAACTGTTGAACTAAATGGAGAGTGAGGTCCATGAAGAATGAGTTTTGTCCCTTTTTTGGTTTTCAGTTTCTTTTTTAGTGGAGGAGAGTTAGTATTCCTAAATGACTGCTCTGAAGGTTTCCAGGAACAGTCAAGATCTAACCTCAACAGACCTTGGCTCTGGAGTACCTTCATGGTACAAATGTTTAAGTTCTCAGCTGCTAACCAAAAGTTTGGTGGTTCAAGTTCACCCAGAGGCATCTCAGAAGAAAGGCCTGCTGGTCTGCTTTTGAAAAATCAGTCATTGAAAACCTTGTGGAACACAGTTCCACTCTGACACCCAGGGGATCACCATGAGTCAATGACCACTGATTACTCCTTGGATCTAGAAGCCTGATCGTTACCTGTCAAATTGTGTCTGTTGTTCTTACTTGCACAAAAGAGGATGTTGACTGACTCTAGTTTAGAATTAGGGTGTTAGGAGATTTGATGTCTGTGTTACCACACCCCAGCCTCCTGGGTGTGATTTTGATTTATGTACAAGTTAACAAAACAAAATAAATATTTGTTGACCTTTTATGTATAGAATAGCTTGGGTTGACTCTTGGGAAGAATAGCCTATGGAAGAAGTGATAAAAAGAAGTAACCATGAGAACTCCTGATTTTAACACAACATGCCATGGGATAAGATTAATTTTTAATTCTTAGGTGTGAGAAGCACAACTGCTCTTCTAATGAGGAAATAGCTACCATCCTGTCATATAATGTAGACTCTGAAGAAAAATGATGTCAGTACAAAGGAAATCAACTTCATTTAAAAATAATTAATCTCACTGATGCTAACAACTGTGCTACTGGGTAAAGTCACTATATTTTCAAAGCTCCTATTGCTTTGCTTATTTCAGGCTCAGTAGCTACAGAAGGTTTAGATACAAAAAGGAAAAAAGAAACATCCCTTAAAAGACATCCTGAAGAAGAACGTGTTTCAAAAAATTCTACGCAGTGGTCAGTTCTCAAAGAGCAAATTTAGCAAATATTCTACAACTTTAGAATTTATAAAGGCTACTGAGTCAGTGAGATACCATATAAACCAATTTTTACTGTCTAATATATATCAGAGGAACCCTAGTAGCACAGTGGTTAAGCACTCGGTTGCTAATCGAAAGGTCAGCGGTTTGAACCTACCAGTCGCTCAGTGGGAGAAAGATGTGGCAGTCTGCTTCTGTAAAAATTATAGCCTTGGTAATGGTCATGGAAGCTCGTAGATACATCCAAACTCCCTGACGGAACAAATTACTGGCCTGAGGGCTGTGGTGACCATGGTCTTGGGGAACATCTAGCTCAATTCACATAACATAGTTTGTAAAGAAAATGTTCTACATTCTACTTTGGTGAGTAGTGTCTGGGGTCTTAAAAGCTTGTGAGCGGCCATCTAAGATACTCCACTGGTCTCACCTCGTCTGGAGCAAGGGAGAATGAAGAAAACCAAAGACATAGGGGAAAGATTAGTCCAAAGGACCACAACTACCAAGGCCTCCACCAGAACGAGTCCAGCACAACTAGATAGTGCCCGGCTACCACCGATGACTGCTCTGACTGGGATCACAACACAGGGTCCTGGACAGAGCTGGAGAAAAATATAGAACAGAATTCTAACTCACAAAAAAAAGAGACCAGACTTACTAGTCTGACAGAGACTAGAGAAACCTCAAGAGTATAGCCCACCAGATACCCTTTTAACTCAGTACTGAAGTCACTCCCGAGATTCACCATTCAGCCGAAGATTAGACAGGCCTATAAAACAAAATGAGACTAAATGGTCACACAAGAAGGCAGGAAGGGACAGGAAAGCTGGTAATGGGGAACCCAAGGTTGAGAAGGGGAGAGTGTTGACATGCCATGGGGTTGGCAACCCCTGTCACAAAACAATATGTATTAATTGTTTAATGAGAAACTAGTTTGCTCTGTAAATCTTCATCTAAAGTACAATTAAAAAAAAAAAAAAAAAAGATTACAGCCTTGGAAACCCTATAGGGCAGTTCTACTCTGTCCTATAGGGTAGCTATGAGTTGGAATTGACTTGACAGCAGTGGGTTTGGTTTTAGTTTGTTTTAATATATAGCAAAATTTATATATCAAACCACTAATTCGCAGTATTATAAGGTATTACCCCATAGAGAAGTGATTTATGATCCTAAATTAAAATTTGAGCACACAGCAGTTTTTCATCTCTTTCTACCTTCCTAAGTCAGTATATTATTCAAATACAAAGACGACTGGATGTGTTTTGAAACTTCAGACTCAGGTCAAATTTCACCACGCAGCTCTGCTTCAACTTGTTCTCACTCTGAGTCGCTTGACTTCTGAACGCCAGTTTTCCATTTGGTAAATTTGTGTAAGGATTTGCCCAAGTAGACTAAGTGGGTCTAAGTACAATGATACGTAGAATAATGGGTTAATCTGGTAAAGACTATGAGACTTTCAGGTGGGGGGGAAATCACCAGTTATTTAAGGATATCAGAAATAGCTGGTCATGTGTCTAGATTATGATTAATAAAATATAGGTGATTTCACATATCTGTCCAACTCTTTTTCTGCTTCCACTTCCAAGATGTTGATGTTTTATTGGATGAAGACTGACTTGTAGTAGCCAATTTATGGAACATGATATGAGTGACATTTTAAAGTAACATGCTGCTAAGTTTCAAGGCTGATAACAAGGTGACCTAAACACTTTCTTCACACATCATCCTCTCATAGCTCTTTGTAAATACCTGTATCATAGTATGCATATCATATTGTAGTGTGGCTATCTGTTTACTGGTATGTCAACCAGAATGTGAGATCACTAAGGCAGGCCTTAAACCCAGGTTTAGTCATCTTTTTTCTTCTACACTTGGCAGACCGTACGTGCTCAATAAAAGTTTGTTGCGGGATGGATGAATTAAGGAATCAATCAATGAATGAATGACTGTTGTTGCTGTTAGGTACTGTCGAGTTGGTTCTGACTCATAGTGACCCTGTGTACAACAGAACAAAATACTGCCCAGTTCTGAGCCATCCTCACAATCGTTGTTATGCCTGAGCCCACCGTTGCAGCCACTGTGTCAATCCATCTAGCTGAGGGTCTTCGTCTTTTTCACTGACCGTCTACTTTACCAAGCATGATGACTAGAGGGAATAAAAAAGCTGTTGCTTTTTTGAATTTCAGAAACCTAATAGCATACAAAATCTATGATTTGATATAAAGATTAAAGATTATCTTCATATCCTGCTTTTTCCACACTACATCTCCTTATAAGCGTTCATGATCATCTTAGGAGCCACCCACCTTGCTTTCTGTCATCATAGGCTGTTTGTTACTTTAATAACAAGGAACTGAGATGTAGCAAGTGAGATTGATTTCAAATATCTAGGTCATTGTAAAGAAAAGGACCTGAGCTTTTCTCCCTAACACAAAATACATTTAAAATCTTTTGTCCACATCTAAGGCTTTGTTCTCCTTTTCTGGCCTATATTCTCCTTCCAACATAATGCAAAGCATTTTGTCTGATGGCATATTTGGAAGTCCAGAGCAATATTTTCTTGAGTAGAAAACCCATTTGGTGTTTCTTTGCCATTTAGTACAAAGATCAAAGACCTGAGACTCAGGAAAACAGTTCTATTGCCAAATCTGTCACTAATTAACTGTGTCCTCTTGGTAAATTTTCTTAACCTCTCTGGAACTTTAGTTTCTGAATCTTTAAAACAAGGGATTTGAATAGTCTTAAATTCAAGATATCAGTAGTTGCATATATTTATGTGGGAAAGGATCCATCATTGTCTTCCATGTCCATGAAAGATAAAAGAAGAGAATACAACTTAAATCAGAGCAGATGGGATTTAAGAAAGATGAGAATAATTTCTGGCTCCAAGGCTTGGAGAATAAACATGGTAACTTCTGCATGTACTCTGCCCTTGGAGTAGATAGTAAGGATGCTACGACAGGTCCAGAAGGCACTGCTGCTCAACTCTTTATTTCCCACTCTTCAGAGTGAATACTTCCTTCGTCATCTACCCTTATTATGAACTAGTTCAGCAGTCCTTGTATCTGCTATCGAAGAAAGTAATTCCTTATGGCAAGAAAAAAATGGAGCCCATATCAGTTCTGAGATACTTTTCTGCTCACGTGTATACCTACTGATCTCTTACCATTCCATTGCTGAAGAATGGAATCCCAAAAAACTGTGGACATTCTTCACCACAAGTAGTAAAAACCCTAGTGACCTAGGGCCAGTAGTTTATTTCCCTTTTTAATTTTCTAAATTATGAAAACAACACATGAACTTGATTTTAAAAAAAAAAGTTAAAAAGGGAATACATTGCATGTTGAATCTCCATCCAGTTCTAGTCCCAGTTCCCAGAGGTAATCACTGCCAACAGCTCTTGTATATCCCTACGTTTAATTAATCTCTGTTACATTTACTGATAGAATAGATATGTTTGGTCTTAATTCTGTCATCTTATTTTATGTTACACTTTCTGTTTAGAAATTTTTCTTTCTTTTGCTATATGACCTGTGTTATCTTTATTTAATTTTATTTCCATTTTGATAATTTAAAGGTTTATAATATTTTTTAGCTATTTTGGTGATTACCTTTAAAACTGTATTCAGAATGTTAGATCCCTATTTCTCGATGTATCGACTTCACAAAGTGTCTATTAATTCCCCACTCTGAAAATTAAAAAAAAACAACAAAAAACTTAGGGCATGTATATGACTCCCTACCTCCCCTTTCACCTTTTATTTTCTGATTTGTTAATCATCCTTTGTACATTGTCAAGCTTTATAACATTTAAATATGCTTCTATAACATATCTTTTTATTTATCCTTAATTATATATTTAAATAGTTCACCACTCACCACCAATTCCTCTTCCCAACGTCTGCCTATTCATTCATTACTTGCTTTAGATGGGTTTCATCATCTAGTAGGTTTTTCAAGAAGGGTTCACCAATGTCATCTTCTCTGATTTTTCTCTTGCCTTTATATTCAAAATCGAGCTTGGCTTTTTTTTCTCTGAGAATTTTCTACACTTTGCTTCACTCTCCTTCATCTTTGAATGTTGCTAAGGAGAAGCCTGTTCCTTCTCTCTCTCCACTCTCCCTCAGAAGTGACTTGATTCTTTTGCTGCTTAGATGCCATTTTTCCCCCTCTGGGACAATTTGCAGATTCAGGCAAGGTTCAAGAAAAACTGTATTTTTTTTTTTAAATGATATTACAATGTTAAAGTTAGTATATATTTATCCTACCTTTATTAAACTATATCTATTTACCTAACTATCCTATCTGTGCATGTATTCATAGGTCCCTATATATGCATGCGTAGATATCTGGACTATTTTTTGGGGTGGTGGGGTGTGGGGTGATTTTAAAACTTTAATCTTTGTACATGAACACAATGTTTGAATTCTTTATAATGGATCTCACCAGTTTGACTAAATGAGTCATTGTTCCACAAAAAAAAATGTTGGCAGTAAATATGTCAAGATGTAGCATTGGTTAATTCAGGATGGTGGAGAATTTTCTTCTTTGTACTTTTCTGTACGTTTCAAAGAAAAACTAACATACAAAAAAGGAAAAACATTTTAAAGGTTTAACAGGTAGGTACAGTTAATCAAATCCCCTCAGTTGTGACAACTTAGATAGATTAATGTAGATTAATATAATCGAGTTGATTAATTGGGTAGTTTATGTTAGAGAGCTGGCGTTATTTTTCTGGTATCAGAATAAGCCAGAGGTTTTCTTGGCAATATGAAATTTCAGTATAAAAGAGTTTGAATGATGTGGATGGAAATTTTTTATACAGCTATGGCTGGATATGGGAATGAAGTACTTTAGAGATGGACACTGTCCAGAAGATTCTCTTGGTTCACACTCTATTCTTTCTCCTGTGTGACATCTGGTTCTTACAGTTCCCCTTTCTTACTAAAGTGCCTCATGTCAATAAAGTATTTAGTTCTGATATCTGACAACATTTGGGATTCTTCATTAAGTACCACCTACAAATTAGGCATGCAATACAGTAAGCTACTGTCATTTAGAAGAAACCTGTCTCTTGAAAAATTTTCAAGATGTTCAACCGACTTTTATCAGATTATGAATCCTGAAGCTACCACATTTAATGCACCACACAGAAATTTATTTCTCATTTCTACGGATTTCTTAAATTTGTGGGTTGTTTTTGCTTATTTGTAGTTCTATTTCTACATGAAGATTTCTCTTTTGTGTTCTAGGGTACTCTGCAAAGGAAGCTATTTTAGCATTTAGCTATTTCTAGTCACTTCAGGATATGCAAAGTATGGGTAAAAGAAACCACCCAGGGGAGGCCAAAACATGCATCACACTAGCTATCCTCTAAGGCATTTTGCGATGAGTAGTACCCAAGATGCAACCAAAACTCCACAGAGCTGGGAGTTTCCAAACTTTTTGGATTGTACATCTTTATTAGTAAAATGCTTTTGATCATGTGTCCCTATATGTGAGTGAGTATTACTGTGCCAATATTACACGTATCAAAAACATATACAAAAAGAGATGAAGAGCTCATTATCTTTACACACATCAGTGGAATGTTTCATGCACCCCACTTCTGTGAACGGTACTATACAACATAGCAGAGAAGAAGAAATCACTTCTTAGCTGTGGGAACCTAGGATGGCTTTATGGAAGAGACAATGTTTAAGCCAAACTTTTACTAAGAAGTAGGATCCAGACAGGTCAGCAGGACAAGAAGTCTTTCTGTATGGAAGAACTCAACTGAGGAAAAACACTAGCAGAGCAAGACATACTAAGCGAAAATTTATGTTCATTCTCTTTTCTGGTTTTTGTTTCCGCTGTTTTTGACATCTTGTAGTGTAATAGTGATTGAGAACAGAGAGTATAGTGTCAGAAAGACCTAATTCAAATACTGACTCTGCTTTTTATCGCCTATATGGTCTTCGGTAAATTACTTTCCTAATGTGCAAATGGAGATAATAGTAATGTTCATTCAAAAGGACTGCATTAAGGATTAAATTGGAAAACACAGTGTAAAACAATTAGCACACTGCCCGACAGAGTGAATGCACAATTATTCTGTATATAACTACCCTCTTTCTCTTTTTTGTATTTTTCTCCTAATAGAAGGCGAGTTCTTGAGAGCAACAAATAGCATTTATCACTGATAATAGAATTTTATCTGAACCCTATGGTCCTGGGAGTTAAGAAATCCTCCCGCCCTTTTGTGTTCCAGAAGACAGCTTACTGCAAAGAACCGTCTTTCCCCATATGACTTAGATACGGCTCTTGGATGCCCCTTTGTTTACCTATAACAAGGTCTTATACATGATTAACTGAACTACTTGTCACTACTAATCAATCAAACAAAATACCTGTTAACCATTTTGGTTAAGTTTCTGTTCTCACATCCCTGAACTCAGGCCCATTTTCAGCCTGTGCCAGCATGTTGTTATTGTTCTGAGCTAACCTAGAGTCAACCCGTGGCAACCCCAAGCATGACGTAACAAGACAGTGCCCAGTCCTGAACCATCCCCATGACTGGTTGCAGGTCAGATCATTGTGATTCATAAGGTTTTCCTTGGCTGATTTTTAGAAGTAGATGTTGTTGTTAGTGCTGTCGAGTAGGTTCCAACTTAGAGTGACCCTATGTACAACAGAATGAAACACTGCATGGTCCTGCTCCATCCTCATAATCGTTGTTATGCTGGAGCCCGTTGTTGCAGCCACTGAGTCAATACACCTTGTCAGGGTCTTCCTCTTTTTCATTGACGCTCTACCTTACCAAGTGTCATGGACTGAATTGTGCGGCTCAAAAATATCTGCCAACTTGGTGAACATCCATAAAGAAGCTCAACAAAGACACGGAAGAGCTAAATGCTACAATCAACCAACTTGATCTCATAGAAATATGCCGAACACTTCACCAAACAGCAATCAAGTATACTTTTTTTTCAACGCACATGGAACATTCTCCAGAAGTGACCACATATTAGGCCATAAAGCAAACCTTAACAAAATCCAAAGTATCAAAATCTTACAAAGCATCTTTTTCTGACCATAAAGCCATAAAAGTAGAAATCAATAACAGAAAAAGCGAGGGAAAGAAAATCAAATACATGGAAACCAAACAACACCTTGCTCAAAAACTACTGTGTTATAGAAGAAATTAAGGATAGAACAAAGAAATTCATAGAATCAAACAAGAATGAAAACACATCCTACCAGAACCTTTGGAACACATCAAAAGCACTGTTCAGAGGTCAGTTTATAGCATAAATGCACACATCCAAAAAGAAGAAAGGGCCAAAATCAAAACATCAGCCCTACAACTAGAACAAGTAGAAAGAGAGCAGCAAAAGAAGCCCTTGGGCCCCAGAAGAAAAGAAATAATAAGAATTAGAGCAGAATTAAATGAAATAGAGAATAGAAAAACAATTGAAAGAGTTAATAAGACCAAAAGCTGGTTTTTTGAAAAGATCAACAAAATCGATAAACCATTGGCCAAACTGACAAAAGAAAACCAGGAGAGGAAGCAAATAACACGTATGAGAAATGAGATGGGTGATGTCACAACAGACTCAAATGAAATTAAAAAGATCATAACAGAATACTATGAAAAATTGTACTCTAACAAATTTGAAAACCAAGAGGAAATGGGCAAATTTCTAGAAACTCACTACATACCTAAACTAACACAAAAAGAGGTAGAACAACTAAATAAACCTATAACAAAAGAAGAGATTGAAAAAGTAATTAAAAAAACTCCCTCCCCCCCCCCCCCAAAAAAAAGCCCTGACCTAGATGGCTTCACTGGAGAATTCTACCAAACTTTCAGAGAAGAGTTAACACCACTACTACTAAAGGTATTTCAGAGCATAGAAAAGGATGGAATACTCCCAAACTCATTCTATGAAGCCAGCAAAACCCTGATACTAAAACCAGGTAAAGACACCGCAAAAAAAGAAAACTACGGACCAATATCCCTCATGAACATTGACGCAGAAATTCTCAACAAAATTCTAGCCAATAGAATTCAGAAACATATATAAAAAAAAAAAAAAATCCAACATGATCAAGTGGTTCAACATTAGAAAAACAATCAATGTAATCCATCTTATTAATAAAACAAAAGACAAGAACTACATGATCTTATCAATCGATGCAGAAAAGGCATTTGATAAAGTCCAACACCCATTCATGATAAAAAGTCTCAACAAAATATGAATAGAAGGGAAATTCCTCAATATAATTAAGGGCATTTATACAAAGCCAACAGCCAACATCATCCTAAATGAAAAGAGTTTGAAAGCATTCCCCTTGAGAACAGGAACCAGACAAGGATGCCCTTTATCACCACTCTTATTCAACATTGTGCTGGAGGTCCTCGCCAGATCAACTAGGCAAGAAAAAGAAATAAATATTGGTAGGGAAGAAGTAAAAATATCTCTATTTGCAGATGATATGATCCTATACACAGAAAACCTCAAAGAATCCACAAGAAAACTACTAGAACTAATAGAAGATTTCAGTGAAGTTTCAGGATACAAGATAAACATACAAAAATCAGTTGGATTTCTCTACACCAGCAAAAAGAACTTCAAAGATGAAATCACCAAATCAATGCCATTTACAATAGCCCCCAAGAAGTTAAAATACTTAGGAATAAATCTAACCAGAGACATAAAAGACCTATACAATGAAAACTACAAGACACTACTGCAAGAAACCAAATGAGATTTGCATTAAGTGTAATAACATACCTTGCTGATGGATAGGAAAACTCAACATTGGGAAAATGTCAGTTCTCCCCAAAGCCATCTACAGATATAATGCAATACCGATCCAAATTCCAATAGCATCTTTTAATGAGATGGAGAAACAAATCACCAACTTCATATGGAAAGGGAAGAGGTCCCAGATAAGTAAAGCATTACTCAAGAAGAAGAACAAAGTGGGAGGCCTCACACTACCTGATTTTAGAAGCTATTATACAGCCATGGTAGTCAAAACAGCCTGGTACTGGTACAACAACAGATACATAGACCAATGGAACAGAAGTGAGAATCCAGACATAAATTCATCCACCTATGAGCAGCTGATATTTGACAAAGGCTCAAAATCCATTAACTGGGGAAAAGCCAGTCTCTTTAACAAATGGTGCTGGCATAAATGGATATCTGTCTGCAAAAAACTGAAACAAGACCATACCTCACACCATGCACAAAAACTAACTCAAAATGGATCAAAGACCTAAATGTAAAATCAAAAATGATAAAGATCATGGAAGAAAAAATAGGGACAATGCTAGGAGCCCTAATACATGGCATAAACAGAATATGAACCATAAGTAACAATGCACAAACACCAGAAGAGAAACTAGATAACTGGGAGCTCCTAAAAATCAAACACTTATGCTCATCAAAAGACTTCACCAACAGAGTCAAAAGACAACCTATAGACTGGGAAAAATTTTTTGGCTACGACAAATCCAATCAGTGTCTAATCTCTAAAATCTACAAGATACTGCAAAACCTCAACAATAAAAAGACAAATAACCCAATTAAAAAATGGGCAAAGGATATGAACAGGCACTTTGCCAAAGAAGACATTCAGGTGGCTAACAGACACATAATGAAATGCTCACAATCATTAGCCATTAGAGAAATGGAAATCAAAACTACAATGAGATACCATCTCACCCCAACAAGGCTAGCATGAATCCAAAAAAAAATAATAATAATAATAAATGTTGGAGAGGTTGTGGGGAGACTGGAACACTTATACACTATTGGTGGGAATGTAAAATGGTACAACCACTTTGGAAATTGATTTGGCTCTTCCTTAAAAAGCTAGAAATAGAAGTACCATACGATCCAGCCATCCTGCTCATTGGAATATATCCTAGAGAAATAAGAGCTATCACATGAATAGATATATGCACACCCATGTTAATTGCAGCACTGTTCATGATAGCAAAAAGATGGAAACAACCTAGGTGCCCATCAGTGGACGGATGGATAAACAAATTATGGTATATTCACACAATCGAATACTGTGTAATGATAAAGAACAATGATGAATCCATGAAACATCTTATAAGATGGAGGAAGCTGGAGGGCATTATCCTGAGTGAATTTAGTCAGTCACAAAAAGACAAATATTGTATAAGACCACTATTCTAAGAACTCATGAAAAGGTTTAAACACAGAAGAAAACATTATTTGATGGTTATGAGGGTGGGGAGGGAGGGAGAGGGTTATTCACTAACTAGATAGTAGAGAAGAATGATCTTAGGTGAAGGGAAGGACAGCACATACTACAGGGGAAGTCAGCACAACTGGACTAAAACAAAGCTAATAAGTTTCCTGATTACAACCAAACACTTTGAAGGGCAGAGTAGCAGGGGCAGGGGTCTGGGGACCATGCTTTCAAGGGACATCTAGGTCAATTGGCATAACAAAGTTTATTAAGAAAATATTCTGCATCTTACTTTGGTGAGTGGTGTCTGGGGTCTTAAAAGCTTGCAAGCGGCCATCTATGATGCATCAATTGGTCCCAACCACCTGGAGAAAAGGAGAATGAAGAACACCAAAGACACAAGGAAAGTATTAGCCCAAGAGATAGAAAGGGCCACATAAACCAGAGACTCCATCAGCCTGAGGCCAGAAGAATTAGATGGTGCCCATCTACCACCAATGACTGCTCTCACAGGGAACACAACAGAGTCCCTGATGGAGCAGGAGGAAAGTGGGGTGCAGAACTCAAATTCTAGTAAAAAGATCAGACTTAATGGTCTGACTGAGATTGGAGGAACCCCCGAAAGCTTGGCCTCTGGACTCTCTGTCAACCCAGAACTGAAACCATTCCCGAGGCCAACTCTTCAGATAAAGACTAGACTGGACTATGGGACTTAAAATGATACTCGTGAAGAGTGTGCTTCTTAGCTCAAGTAGATACATAAGACTAAACGGGCAGCTCCTGTCCAGAGGTGAGTTGAGAAGTCGGAGAGGGTCAGGAGCTGGTTGAATGGACACAGGAAATCAGGGATGGAAAGGAGGAGTGTGCTGTCACAATATAGGGAGAGCAATTAGGGTCACATAATAATGTATGTATAAATTTTTGTATGAGAGACGAACTTGAATTGTAAACTTTCACTTAAAGTATAATAATAAAAAAAAAAATCTGTTAGCTTGGCTAGGCCATGATCACCAGCATCATGTGATTGTCTACCATTTTGTCATCTGATGTGATTTTCCTGTGTTTTGTAAATCCTATCTCTATGATGTTGATGAAGTGCGGCTATAAGCAGTTACGTTAATGAGGCAGGACTCAATCTATAAGATTAGGGTGTGTCTTAAATCAATCTCTTTTTTTTTTTTTTTTTTTAATTGTACTTCAGGTGAAGGCTTACAGAACAAATAGTTTCTCATGAAACAGTAGTACACATATTGTTTTATTACATTGGTTAACAACCCCACAACATGTCAACCCTCTCCCTTCTTGACCTTTTTTCTTTTTTCTTTTTTTTTTTTTTGGTGAAAATATATATAGCCAAGGATACACCATTTCAAAAATTTCTACATGCACAGTTCATTGACATTGACTACGCTCTTCCAATTGTGCTGCTATTCTCACTTTAGATGAAGGCTTACAGAACAAAATAGTTTCTCATTTAACAGTCCGTACACATGTTGCCCTATGACAATGGTTAACAACTCACAACACATCAACACTATCCTTACTCAACCTTGGGTTCCCTATCACCAGCTTCCTTGTCCCCTTCTGCCTTCTGGCCCTTGTCCCTGGACTGCTGTACCTCATTAGTCCCATTTGGCTTTATGGGGCTGTCCACTCCTTGGAGATGACTTCACCACTGAGCTAAAAGGGTGTCTGGGGGCCATACTCTCGGGGTTTCTCCAGTCTCCTTTAGGCCAGTAAATCTGGTCTTTTTTTGTGAGTTAGAATTTTGTTCTACATCCTTCTCCAGCTCTGTCTAGAACCCTCTGTTTTGATCCTGGTCAGAGCAGTCAGTGGTGGTAGCCGGGCACCATCTAGCTGTACTGGACTCAGTACGGTGGAGGCCTTGGTAGCTGTGGTCCATTAGTCCTTCAGACTAATCTTTTCCTTGTATTCTGTTCTCTTCATTCTCCCTTGCTCCTGAAGGGATGAGACCAGTGGAGTATCATAGATGGCTGCTCACAGGCTTTTAAGACGTTAGACGCTACTCGCCAAGGTAGAATGTAGAACATTGTCTTTAAAAACTGTGTTATGCCAATTGAGCTAGATGTTTCCTGAGACCATGGTCCCAACAGCCCTCCACCCAGCAATTCAGTCACTCAGGGAGTTCAGATGTGTCTATGGAGCTTCCATGTTAAGTCAATCTCTTTTGAGATATAAAAGAGAGAAGCAAGCAGAAAGGCAGAGAGATAGGGGGGATCTCATATCACCAAGAAAGCAGTGCTGGGAGCATAGCGTATCCTTTGAACCCAGGGCTCCTGCGCAAAGAAGCTCCCAGACCAGGAGGAGACTGATGACAGAGACCTTCCCCCAAGAGCCAACATAGAGAGAGGGCCTTCCCCTGGACCTGATACCCTGAGTTCAGACTTCTAGCGTACTAGACTGTGAGAGAATGAACTTTTGTTTGTTGAAGGCATCCATTTGTGGTATTCCTGTTATAGGAGCGCTAGATAACTAAGACTCCAAGTATGATGACCTTCTCCAGGGACTTGTCCCTGCTGATAACATGTCCAAAGTATATAACACGAAGTCTTTCCATCCTCGCTTCCAAGGAGTATTCTGGCTGTACTTCTTCACCTAGAGAGACTTGTTTTGTTCTTCTGGCAGTTCATGATATATTCAATATTGTTCACCAACACCATAATTCAAAAGTAGCAATTCTTCTTCGGTCTTCCTTATTCATTGTCCAGCTTTCACATGCCTATGAGACGACTGGAAATATCATGGCTTGGGTCAGGCCCACCTTAGTCCTCAAAGTGACATCTTTGCTTTTGAACACTTTAAAGAGGTCTTTTGCAGCAGATTTGCCCAGTGCAATACGTGGTCTGATTTCCTGACTGCTGCTTTCATGGGCATTGATTGTGGATCCAAGTAAAATGAAATCCTTGACAACTTCCGTCTTTTCTCCATTTATCATGATGTTGCTTATTGGTCCAGTTGTGAGGATTTTTGTTTTCTTTATGTTGAGGTGTAATCCATACTGAAGGTTGTAGTCTTTGATTTTCATCAGTAAGTGCTTCAAGTTCTCTTTGCTTTCAGCAAGCAAGGTCGTGTCATCTGCATATTTCAGGTTGTTAATGAGTCTTCTACCAATCTTGATGTCATGTCCTTCTTCATATAGTCCAGGTTCTCAGATAGCCACACCTTTCTTCCTAGTGCATCTTAGTCTGGAAGGTCTGCTGAAACCAGTTCAGGATCATAGCAACAGGCAAGCCTCCACTGACAGGCAGGTGGTGACTGCACATGAGGGGCATTGGCCTGGAACTGAACCCAGGTCTCCCACAAAGAGACAAGAATTTAAGAGCCCCTCCTGAAAATCGGCTATCCTCAGTGTAAAGCATTCTCTGATTTACTATCTGATCATGCCACCCTTTCATCCCACTTCTCCATGCCTAGTTCTTTCTAGACTTATTTACTCTCATGTCAGTAAAAGAAAGTCATTTTACCTAACATTCGAGATGCTTATTGATATGATCAGACTGTAGTCCCTATTGCAATAGACTTTTCTAACTAATTCTCACCTTACCTATGTTCGGATTTGTTTTTTATGTAACACTACTTTTTTCCTATTATCAAGCTCAACACTTTACTTGTATTAGGCACTCAAGTATTAAACGATTGATTAGTAGCTAAATTTGTCTAGAGTTAAAAAAAGGACCATGTTAGGGTCAGGCTGTGGAAGGTCACACAGTCTGAGGAATATGTACTTCATTCAAATGGTAGTAGTGAACATTTTTAAAAAGTGAACGAGGACTGATTTAGCACACTGAAATAAATATTTTGTCTACAAAGGTAAGGTTTTTTCTTTCCCAACTATGGTAGATTAGAGTATATGAATATTTTTATCTTTTGACTTTCTTTGGAATATATTCTCCATTTTCCTTTTTTATGGTTATCATTTCTCAGTTCTGAGAATCTTAACGATTAAATACCTAACTTGCTCCATGATGTTAGGAATCTAGTCATTTCCTAAACCAATATCAATTTCCTATATAACAAGGATAAGAATTTCCTATCTAATTAAAAAGGAGGGATTCAAACCATTTAAATCAATTCACTTCTCTTTGAGGTCACTGATCTTTAGGCTAAAACTATGAGGCTTTGAATCTATTTTTTATAATGTTTGAAGGTACCAACCCCGGTCCCCTCCTCCCATGAGTTATTTGCATATATCTTAGTCCATCTGGGATCAGATTAGGCGACACTTCCTGTCTGCATACCTAGGAGAGGGAGCTCAGTGCCTCTCAAGTGCAGCCCTCCCTCCCACCCCCACGCATTTATCTAAAGTACTTTCCTTCAGTTGTTTCCCGCGCTAGCAGAACTTGAAGTTCTGGATGCCAAAGGCTGCTGACAGTGACAAGAAATGCCACCTAGGACAATGAATCTCTTTGCTATATAACTGTGATCCATATAATAGACTGTGGTTTGAACTTCACCTCCAGTAAACCAGAGAATTCTCTGTCTCTTTGTTTCAAAGTGGAAAAACACTTGTGATTCTGTTCCTAACAGCTTCCTCTGCCATGAGTGCAATCCAAAACCTCAAGCGCCACTTCTGCCAGACAAGATGGTATCAATATGGGTTTAAAAAAAAATAGGGTAAATTCTTACTGGTTTTCAAGTATTTAGGCACCCATATTTTTGTTGGGTAGTTCTAGAAGGAATCATAGTTCCTTAGGAAATTTTAGAATTATGATAGCATGTACTCTCTTCCTTCTTTCAATTACTCCTAGGAAAGTTCCTTCAGGTAGTGAGAAGGAACTGAAGTTTACAAAGGAACTTAATACTTAAAAAGAATTCTTCAAAACACATCTGCAGATAGAAAATGGAGGCAATAAAAAGTCTTGAAGGACTAAAGAGCTGTCAGTGATGAAAGGGAGGAAAATGAAAAAAAGAAAAAAAAGCATGGGATGAGAGAAAGGGTAGGGGCTAGGGAGGCTCAAAAAACAGCCAAAAGTAGTCAATCAGGTAAGCAGGTTTGTAAAAATTACTTTTTTATAACTCACAAGTTACCTGTATGCCTAATTATCCCTAGGACATAAATAGTTACCTTCACCTTATTGATTAAAACTGCTTATTATACAAATCTAATCAGCATGAAAAAGCAATAGTTTACTATTTTAACTTAATAAAAATCCAAATATTAAAACATAATAACCATACTTCCCTATTCCTGTCTGTCTCTGTCTCAACCACCACCACCAAGCAGTAAAAAAACAAGGCAGGCAGTCTTATATAGAATTGAAGAAAAGTGGAATCATTACTTCTCTTTCAAAGTACTTTCTAGACTTTATCATCACTTTCTATAAAGTAAAAACAATAAAATAATTAATGGAAAGTGATATTCAACTTAAATGCTACCAAGGGTATGATTTCAGTGTACAGGTATAGAAGAAGAGGAGACAGTGCAACTTAGAGTTCTATGAAAAAAATCTGAATCTTACAAAAGTCAAAACCTAATTAGTTAAGACTAAGACATTGTACTCATTTAGTTCTGATACCACACCATCTAGCAGTTCTACAAGAGAAAGTCCTGTTAATCTTTCACTAGACATTCATTAGAAAATCCAAATAGTTTAAGTATTGAATGTAATTAAAAAAAAAAAAAAAGGAATGACTACTTTATAACTGCTAAGTAAGCTGCTGTATTCAACTGCACTATACAATGACAATACATAAGAAAGAGCACAAATATCCTTGACAAATTTTCAGACCTGGAAAAAAGAAATATCAGTAATAGAATATAAGAAATGTCAGCACACAGTACACATTACTGGGGAAGCCAGCACAACTTGTACAAGAAAAGGTCATGGAAGCTCCACAGACACATCCAAACTCCCTGAGGGACTGAATTGCTGGGCAGAGGGCTGTGGGGACCATGGTCTTGGGGAACACCTAGTTCAATTGGCATAATACAGTTTATAAAGACAATGTTCTACATTCTACCTTGGTGAGTAGCGTCTGGGGTCTTAAAAGCCTGTGAGCAGCCATCTAAGATACTCCACTGGTCTCATGACTTTGGGAGCAAGGGAGAATGAAGAAAACAAGATAGAAGGAAAAGATCAGTCCAAAGGACTAATGGACCACAGCTACCATGGCTTCCACCAGACTGAGTCCAGTACAGCCAGATGGTGCCCAGCTACCACGACTGACTGCTCTGACAGGGATCACAATACAGGGTCCTGGACAGAGCTGGAAAAGGACGTAGAACAGAATTCTAACTCACAAAAAAAAAAAGACCAGATTTACTGGCCTGACAGACTGGAGAAACCCCAAGAGTATGGCCCCCAGACACCCTTTTAGCTCAATGGTGAAGCCCCTCCTGAAGTTCATCATTCAGCCGGGGATTGGACAGCCTCATAAAACAAAACAGGACTAATGAGGCACAGCAGTCCAGGGACAAGGACTAGAAGGCAGGAGGGGACAGGAAAGCTGGTGATAGGGAACCCAAGTTTGAGAAGGGACAGTGTTGACATGTCATGGGGTTGTTAACCATTGTCATAGGGCAATATGTGTACTGTTTAATGAGAAACTATTTGTTCTGCAAACCTTCATCTAAAGTACAAAAAAAAAAAAAAGAATTATCTATGTGAGATCAAATTGACAAGAGCAACTCAAAAGGTTTGATGGGAAGTCTAGAGGACAGTGAGCTGAAGATAATGGTGATGGAATAATTTGGAAAAGGATAGTGAGAATAGCAGCATAACTAGAAGAATGTAATTGATGTCACTGAATTGTACATGTAGAAATTTTCAAAACGGTGTAACTTTGGCTACATATATTTTCACCAAAAAAAAGGTCCTCAAGGTCAAGAAGGGAGAGTGTTGACATGTCGTGGGGTTGTTAACCAATGTCATAAAACAATATGTGTACTGACTCAATGTCATAAAACAATATGTGTACTGACTGTTTAATGAGGAAGTATTTGTTCTGTAAACCTTCATCTAAAGTACAGTAAAAAAAAAAAAATTAAAAAAAAAGAAAGAAATGTCAGCACAAACAACTGATGGTTCTTTCTGCAGAAGAAATGATGCAACACAGATTTTAAGTGATACCTAAGTGCCCATCAACAGATGAATGGATAAACAAACTGTGGCACATACATACAATGGAATACTATGCAACGATAATGAATAATGACGAATCTGTGAAACGTGTCACAACATAAATGAATTTGGAGAACATTATGTTGAGTGAAATAAGTCCATCAGAAAAGGACAAAAATTGTATGATACCACTGTTATAAAAAAACAAGAGTTTACACATAGAAAACAAAATTATTTGATAGTTACTAGGGATGGGAGGTGGAGGGAGAAAAAATTACTAGATAGAAGACACGTGTTAATATTGGTGAAAGGAAAGGCAATACACAATATGGGGGAAGTCAGCACAACATGACCAAGGCAAAGGAACACACTGAGAAGAATGCAAGAATAAAGGGCAATTATGGCAATTACTATATCATAGACAATCCAGAACAATAGTATCAGCAAACAATAATCTACAAATGGATACGCAGGTAGATGGGTAACCTAAAGAGATGTGAGAGGGTGTAAGGGAGCACAACCACCTTCAGATATAGGTTTGGTTGTGGATATTTCTACATACATAATTGTAGGTGCTGCATGTATATTAATATAGACAATAGAGCACACAAGTGGCACAGTCAGGGAACCTCTTGGACCTAACCCAGTACCTCGCAGGTAGAAGTTCCTAGGCACAAGGGGAAGGACCATAGACTTGGGGGACATCTACGTCAATTGGCACAACACAGATCATAAAGACAATGTTCTGCATCCTACTTTGGTGAGTAGTGTCTGGGGTCTTAAAAGCTTGTGAGTGGTCATCTAAGATACAACTGTTGGTCTCTTCCCATCTGGAGCAAAGGAGAGTGAAGAAAACCAAAGAGTCAAGGGAGCAGTTAGTCCAAAGGACTAACGGGTCACACGAACCAGCCTACATGACTCTGTGACTAGAACTAGATAGTGTGCAACTACCACTACTGACCGCTCTGACTGGGACCACAACAGAGGGTCCAGGACAGAGCAGGGGAAAAATGCAGAAAAAATCAAATTCACAAAAAAGACCAGACTTACTGGTCTGACAGTGACTGGAGGAACCCCTGAGATTGTGGCCCTGACACACCCTTCTAACCTGGAACTGAGGCCATTCCCAGAGACTACCTTCCAGCCAAACAATAGACAAGCCCATAAAATAAATAATAACACCCTAGAGGATCACATTCCTTGGAACAATCAATTATACGAGATCAAAAGGGCAATATTTGCCTAAAAGCAAAGATGAGAAGGCAGGAAGTGGTAGAAAATCCGGACAAAAGGAAATGGGGAACCCAGGGTGGAAAGGAGGGAGTGCTGATGCATTGAGGTGATGCAACCAATGTCATGGAATAGGTTATTACAGACTATCAAGTGGGAAACTAATTTGCTGTGTAGACTTTCACCTAAAGCACAATAAAAATTAAGAAAAAAAAGAACCATAGTGATTAAGGTTTTAGGCAGGAATACTAAATTCATTAATTAGTTAACAAATCAAACTCATGGCAACACAAAGTTTCATGTTTTACTAATACTTACAGATATATGTGGAGAATGCTAATATTGCTGAACTTGGTCAACTGTAGTTGTGAAACGTTCATTCAATCCTAATTAACCATTAACAGAATTTCTCTTGGGCAATATACATTGCTAGCATTATTAGATCTAATGCAAAATATGCTTTTAGTAGAGTCCTTCTCTTTAGCAAGGAGATAAATTCAGCAAGTCTTGTATCCTTTCCAGTATTGTTATACTTTTGGAAAACTTAAAATAGGTAGTACATTTGTATACATTTGGTAAATAAATCTATTCTCTAATGACTTATCCATTAACAGTACAACTAAATACAGCAAATTGGAAAACATGGGGCTATGTTAAATCATACAACTCTGCTACTAAAGCAATATAAAGTGACATGTACTTCTTCCTCTTTTCTAAAGCTGCCTAATCCAAATGACAGTGTGTTTGTGAATGTATGTATGTACACACACACGTACAAGTAAGAAATATACTGCATAGCAGATTACTGGAAACTGAGGTAGCCAGGCTGCACTCAGGCCTTACGAATATTTGTAAACAATGATTTGCCTAGGAATAGGTAGATTACTAAATCAATTTTTATTTGTGTCCTAAAAGTACCAGGCAGATCTAATAGACGTGTGTTCTGGATGAAACATACCTGCCAACACAAAGTTTATTAGCCTATAGAATGCATCTCACTGAATCTTCACATATGCCCAAAGTATGATTAAGCAAAGGTGGAAACATTATTTTTTACACAGTAGGAGCAAAGAATTCTATAACTTTTGAAGTATATAAAATGTTTGTTATTCAGGTTTCAGTCCCAATGTTACCTTCTCAGAGGTCTACCACCCAGAGAATTGCTTTATTATACTGCTGCTGTATTTTCCTGACACCACCACTTTGCAAAATATCTTGTTCATTCACCTGTTTTGTTTACTGTTCATCCTCTATTTTTAGAATTAAAGCTCTATGAGAACAGTGATCCTAAATGTCTTGCTCACCACTGTTATTTCCAGCAGATGCTTGACACATTTAGTGAATAAATGAATTTCTTGGTGTACATGAGGTCAAAACATGCGAAGTCACTCTCTCTCCATACACACACACATACGTGTGAGTGCACTCACACACTTGCATGTGCATTTACCTGCACTTCAGAGTTGTTAGCTGTCATCAAGTAGACCCCCAACTCCTGGCCACTACAGGCACAACAGAATGAACCACTGCCCAGTTCTGCACTATCCCTATGATTGGTTGTATACCAGATCTTTGTGATCCATAGGATTTTATTTGCTGATTTTTGGAAGTAGATCGTCAGGCTTTTCTTCCTAGTTCATTTTAGTCTGGAACCTCCACTGAAACCTGCTCTGCATCATAGCAACAAGCAAGCTTCCACTGACATGGTTGGTGGCTGAGTATGAGGTGCATTTGCTGGAAATCAAACCAGGTCTCTTGCATGGCATGTGAGAATTCTACCACTGAACCACCACTGACCCTGCACTACAAACTAGGTGTTTCTTTCTTTTTTTTTTTAAGTATATTCTAAACCAGTGGTGGAATATTTTGCTGTTTTAAAGTAATATATGTTGCAGTAAAAATCACTTTAGGACTAAGATTTTTGACAGGGGGCAAGATGGCGCTCTAGGCAGAAACACCACGCCGTCCCTCCACAGCAAAGATCCGAAAAACTAAGCCTAACAGAGAATCAACAATCCTGAAACCCTAGAACACCAAATGAAGAGATAAAGAACTCAGCCAAACACCAAACGGAGTGAGAATACTAAAAGAGAACGGAGAGCGAGGAGAGACTCAGGCAGAGATTCCTTACCAGCTAACGCAGCGCAGATCCACCATCTTGGATTCCTATCGCAGACCAGCAAACGGGAGAACAGCCTTGCAGAGCATCTGGTCGGAGACAGAACGACCGGTAAACTGCGGTGCGCGCTCTCCCACCACCCACCCCTCTCCGCCTCAGCTGGGGATCCCCTGCTTTCCGTGGCCAGGGTCCCTGGGCTGGGGGGTGCCGGTGCTTGGATTCCGTGTGCCTGGGCTGGCGACTTTCTGGGAGCCGTTTGCTGGCAGCTAACGAAACTTTTTCTGCCGCCTCCCCCTCCTTTTGCCTGGGTGCCTGGTTCCGAGTGCCGTCTCTGCTCTCTCCTGCGGGGCTGTAGGGCTGCATGTGGGCATGTGGCTGTTTCTAGGTCTGGGCTCCCGCGTGGGTGGGATCCCGGGGCCTTTGTTCGTTGGCCCCTCTGCTTTCCGTGGCCGGAGTCCCTGAGCTGGGGGACGCCGGTGCTTGGATTCCGCGCGCCCGGGCTGGCGGCTTTCTGGGAGCCGTTTGCTGGCAGCTAGCGAACCTTTTTCTCCCGCCTCCCCCTCCTTTAGCCTGGGTGCCTGGTTCCGAGTGCCGTCTCTGCTCTCTCCTGCGGGGCTATAGGGCTGCGTTCGGGCGTGTGGCTGTTTCCAGGTCTGGGCTTCCGCGGGGGTGGGATCCCGGGGCCTTTGTTCGTTGGCCCCTCTGCTACCCGTGGCCACGGTCTCTTAACCCCGAGACTACCGGCTTCTTGGAATTCGCGCCCCTGAGTGGGGGCTCTCTGGGTCCCATTTGTAGGCACTGACTGCTGGTGTTGCCCTTTATTTTTTTTTTTTTCAATTTTATTTTTCTTCCTTTTTTGATTAGTTTTGTCATCTTTTACCTCTTTTTCCCTTTTGTCTTTCTTCATTGCTTAATTTCTCGTCTCTCTATCTCTTCCTTCTCTTTCTGATCCCTGAATACCAGGCGATGTATGCCTCTGTACCTTCTGGCCAGGCTGAGCTGTGAAAATTGAGACCGACTCCCCCAGACCTCACAGCTGCATCGGTGGGATCCCTGGGAACTTTGCAGTTCTTTAACTTTCCTGATTTTTATTTGGTCATTCTTTCCTTTTCTTTCTCTTCCCCCTTCTGGTTTCCTCCATCCCATAGTCTCTCATCTGTACATTCCAACGACAAGCTCCCCTAGCATTCTTTTATGTTTGTACGCTTTTTGCTCCTCCTCCTCTCTCCTCTCTCCCATATCCAGCTTAGCTTCACACATAACCATCTTCCCGCTGCACCCTACCTACCTGCACCGTGCACTAGACATCACATCACCAAGCGGTGCAGGCACGCCCTATTGGAACCTGCCCAGCACTGACTACCGACCATCCTGGTGGCTGCGGTGAGTGCCACAAGCAACCCGTCCCAGTGGCTCCTCCTCAGCTAGATCTGCCCAGCTGTACCACAAGAACGAAAAAAAACAAAAAAAATCTACAGTCAATAAACGAGAGAAATATCTACTGAATGCCCCGAAAACAGCAAACAATATCAAAACATTTACAAAAACAAGACAAGATGGCTCCAATAGGTGTCCAAATTAAAACACCAGATAACTCTCCTGTGGAAGAAAATGCACTAGAAGTACCTGATACGGAACACAAATCACTAATACTTGGAATTTTCCAAGAACTGAGGCAAAAAGCTGACAAACATGAGGAAAAAATAGACAAATTTATGGAAAATACAGACAAAAAATTGGAAGAATTCAGGAAGATGATGCAGGAACAAAATGCCAAAATAAATTCACAACTCGAAATTATACAAAAACAACAATTAGAAATCCAAAAGATAAACAACAAGATTTCAGAAATGGACGGTGTCATAGAAGGGCTGAGAAGTAGATTTGAAACCATGGAAGACAGGATCAGTGGAACTGAAGACAAACACTTGGATACAACTCTGTTTCAGGAAAACTCAGAAAAAAGAACAAAGAAAAATGAAGAGACCCTGAGAGTTATGTGGGACACAATTAAAAGCAAAAACTTACGAGTGATTGGCATCCCAGAACAGGGGGAGAAAACAGAAAACACAGAGAGGATCATTGAAGAACTGCTGACAGAACACTTTCCCAATATCATGAGAGATGAAAAGCTGGCCATCCAAGAAGCTCAACGAACCCCATATAGAAGAGACCCAAAAAGAAAATCACCAAGACATATCATATTCACACTCGCTAAAACTAAAGACAAACAAAGAATCCTGAGAGCAGCTCGTGAAAAACAAGAAGTCACATACAGAGGAGAAACAATAAGACTAAGCTCAGATTATTCAGCAGAAACCATGCAGGCAAGAAGGCAATGGGATGACATATATAAAATCTTGAAAGAAAAAAATTGTCAGCCAAGAATAATATATCCGGCAAAACTCTCATTCAGATTTGATGGAGAAATTAGGTCATTTCCAGATAAACAGAAACTAAAGGAATATGCAAAAGTCAAACCAAACTTACAAGAATTATTAAAGGGAGTTCTTCGATCTGAGGACAAACAGCTTCAGCCCTCAGGCAGGACCTAGGACCTAGGACGCAGGTTCACATGAACCAGATACCATTCTAGGAACTGAACTACAGAGGACTTTCCAAAAACAAAAGATATACAACAGGGAATCAGAGAAATCAATCAAAGGATGACAACAACATCAAAACAATGAAAGAGGGAACAAACGGCATAGGTATAGAACCTTCTAAAGGAGAGGAAGGCAAGGCGATACCAAGTAAGGGTAGACTGCTTCAAAATTATAAAGATAAGGGTAAAATTCATGGTAACCACAAAAAAAGTTAACAAACCAACTCCTAAAAATAAAGACGAAAAACATAAAGTCTCAACAAAAACAAAACCTACAAAAACAAAAGAAAGGAACACAAAATCCACAAACAAAAGGAACTCAGCACAAGAGAGTAAGAAGAACAAAGAAAACTTCAGCATCACAAAAAAAAGCACTACAAAATGACAGCAACAAACTCACATCTATCAATAATTACACTGAACGTAAATGGACTCAATGCACCCATAAAGAGACGGAGAGTGGCAGAATGGATAAGAAAACAGGATCCATCAATTTGCTGTCTACAAGAGACACACCTTAGAAACAAAGATGTGAATTTATTAAAAATCAAAGGTTGGAAAAAAATATATCAAGCTAACAACTATCAAAAAAGAGCAGGAGTGGCAATTCTAATCTCAGATAAAATAGACTTTAAAACAAAATCTACCATAAAAGACAAAGAAGGACACTATATAATGATTAAGGGGATGATCCATCATGAAGACATAACCATAATAAATATCTATGCACCCAATGACAGGGCTCCAAAATACATAAAAAAAACTCTAACAGCACTGAAAAGAGAAATTGACAGTTCCACAATAATAGTAGGAGACTTCAACACACCACTCTCAGTAAAGGACAGAACAACTAAAAAGAAACTCAGCAAAGATACAGAAGACCTAAAGGACACAATCAGCCAACTGGACCTCATAGACATATATAGAACAATCCATCCAACCGCTGCAAAGTACACATTCTTTTCCAATGCACATGGAACGTTCTCCAGAATAGACCACATCTTAGGCCACAGAGCAATCCTCAACAAGATCCAAAATGCTGAGATAATTCACAGTATATTCTCTGACCACAATGCCATCAAGGTAGAAATTAACACTAGAAAGAGCAAGGAAAAAAAATCAAACACATGGAAACTGAATAATAATCTGCTTACACATCAATGGGTAATAGAAGAAATCAGAGATGGAATTAAAAAATTCCTAGAATCAAATGAAAATGAAAACACATCATACCAAAACCTTTGCGACACAGCAAAGGAAGTCCTCAGAGGACAATTTATAGCAATAGATGCACATATCAAAAAAGAAGAAAGGGACAAAATCAAAACATTAACTACAGAACTCAAACAAATAGAAAGAGAACAACAAAAAAAGCCTACAACCACCGGAAGAAAGGAAATAGTAAAGATCAGAGCAGAAATAAATGAAATAGAGAACAGAAAACCAATAGAAAGAATCAGCAAAACCAAAAGTTGGTTCTTTGAAAGAATCAACAAAATCGACAAACCACTGGCCAGACTGACAAAAGAAAAACAGCAGAGGGCACAAATAACCCAAATAAGAAATGAAATGGGGGACATTACAACAGACCCAACTGAAATAAAAAGGATTATAACAGAATGTTATGAAAAACTATATTCCAACAAATTTGAAAACCTAGAGGAAATGGATAAATTTCTAGAAACATACGGCCTACCCAAACTACAACAAAGTGATATTGAAAATCTGAACAGACCCATAACAAGAGAAGAGATTGAAAAGGTAATAAAAAAACTCCCAACCAAAAAAAGCCCTGGCCCAGATGGCTTCACTGGAGAATTCTACAAAACATTTACAGAAGAGCTCGTACCAGTTCTACGCAAGTTATTTCAGAGCATAGAAGAGGAAGCAACACTTCCAAATTCAGTCTATGAAGCCAGCATAACGCTGATACCAAAACCAGGCAAAGACATCACAAAAAAAGAAAATTACAGACCAATATCTCTCATGAATATAGATGCAAAAATTCTGAACAAAATTCTAGCCAATAGAATTCAGTATCATATCAAAAAAATAATACACCACGACCAAGTAGGATTCATACCAGGTATGCAAGGATGGTTTAACATTAGAAAATCCATCAACGTAATCCACCACATAAATAAAAGGAAAGAAAAAAATCACATGATCATCTCAATTGATGCAGAAAAGGCATTTGACAAAGTCCAACACCCATTCCTGATAAAAGCTCTCAATAAAATAGGTATAGAAGGGAAATTTCTCAACATAATAAAGGGCATCTATGCAAAACCAACAGCCAACATCATTCTGAATGGAGAAAGGCTGAAAACATTCCCCTTGAAAACAGGAACAAGACAAGGATGCCCTTTATCACCACTCCTATTTAACATTGTGCTGGAAGTTCTAGCTAGAGCAGTAAGGCAAGAGAAAGAAATAAAGGGCATCCAAATTGGTAATGAAGAAGTTAAACTCTCCCTGTTTGCAGATGATATGATACTATACATAGAAAACCCTAAAGACTCCACGAGAAATTTACTGGAACTAATAGAAAGATTCAGCAGAGTAGCAGGATACAAGATAAACATTCAAAAATCAGTTGGATTCCTATACACCAGTAAAGAGAACGATGAAAAGGAGATCAGGAAATCAATACCATTTTCAATAGCCCCTAAAAAGATAAAATACTTAGGAATAAATCTGACCAGGAATATAAAAGACCTACACAAAGAAAACTACAAAACACTGCTGCATGAAATCCAAAGGGATCTACATAAATGGAAAAACATACCATGCTCATGGATAGGCAGACTCAACATTGTGAAAATGGCAATTCTACCTAAAGCAATCTACAAATACAATGCAATCCCGATCCAAATACCAACAACATTCTGCAAAGAGATGGAAAAACTAATTATTAACTTTATATGGAAAGGGAAGAAACCCCGAATAAGTAAAGCACTACTGAAGAAGAAGAATAAAGTTGGAGGACTCACACTACCTGACTTGAGAACCTACTATACAGCTACAGTAGTCAAAACAGCCTGGTACTGGTACAACAACAGAGACTTTGACCAATGGAACAGAATTGAGAACTCAGATGTAAATCCATCCACCTACGGTCACCTGATTTTTGACAAGGGCCCAAAATACATCAAATGGGGAAAAGACAGTCTTTTTAACAAATGGTGCTGGCAAAACTGGATATCCATTTGTAGAAAAATGAAACAGGACCCATACCTCACACCATATACAAAAACTACTTCAAAATGGATCAAAGACCTGAATATAAAGCCTCAAACTATAAAATTCATAGAAGAAAAAATAGGACCAACACTTCAGGCCTTAATACATGGCATTAACAGGATACAAACCATAAACATCAACACAAAAAACCCAACAGATAAACTAGATAATTGGGATCTTCTAAAAATCAAACATCTATGCTCTTCAAAAGATTTCACCAAAAGAGTTAAAAGAGAACCTACAGACTGGGAAAAAATTTTTGGACAGTACAAGTCAGACAACGGTCTAATCTCCATAATCTACAAGAAAATCCAACACCTCTACAACAAAAAGACAACCAATCCTATCAAAAAATGGGCAAAGGAAATGAACAGACACTTCACCAAGGAAGACATTCAAATGGCCAACAGACACATGAGGAAATGCTCGTGATCACTAGCCATTCGAGAAATGCAAATTAAAACCACAATGAGATACCTTCTCACCCCGGCATTACTGGCACGAATCAAAAACACTGGAAATAACAAATGTTGGAGGGGCTGCGGGGAGACGGGAACTCTTATACACTGCTGGTGGGAATGCAAAATGATACAACCATTTTGGAAAATGATATGGCGTTTCCTCAGAAAACTAGAAATAGACGTACCATTCGATCCAGCAATCCCACTCCTAGGAATATATCCTAGAGAAATAAGTCATCACTCGAATAGACATATGCACACCTATGTTCATGGCAGCATTATTCACAATAGCAAAACGATGGAAACAACCTCGATGTCCATCAACAGATGAATGGATACACAAACTATGGTACATACACACAATGGAGTACTATGCAACGAGAAAGAACAACAATGAATCTGTGAACCATCTCATAACATGGATGAAACTGGAGGACATCACGCTGAGTGAAATAAGTCAATCACAAAAGGACAAATATTGTATGAGACCTCTATTGTAAAAACCCATGAAAAAATTCACATGCAAAATGTAACAATCCTTGTTGGTTACCAGGGATGGGGGGGGGGAATACTAAATAGGTAATAGTTAAGTGGTAACTTGGGTGAGAGGTGAGATAGTACAGAGTACAGGGGAAACTAACACAACCTGCACAAGGAAAGGTCATGGAGGCCCTATAGACACATCCAAACCCCCCGAGGGACTGAGTTGTTGGACGGAGGGCTCTGGGGACCATGATCTCGGGGAACATCTAGCTCAACTGGCATGACACTACTTATAAAGATAATGCTCTACATTCTACCTTGGTGAGTAGTGTCTGGGGTCTTAAAAGCCTATGAGCGGCCATCTAAGATACTCCACTGATCTCATCCCTTCGGGAACAAGGGAGAACGAAGAGAACAGGATACAAGGAAAAGATTAGTCCAAAGGACTAATGGTCCACAGCTACCAAGGCCTCCACGGGACTGAGTCCAGTACAGCTGGATGGTGCCCGGCTACCACCAATGACTCCTCTGACCAGGATCACAACAGAGGGTTCTGGGCAGAGCTGGAGAAGGATGTAGAGCATAATTTTAACTCCACCCCCCCCCAAAAAAAGACCAGATTTACTGGCCTAAAGAATACTAGAGAAACCTCAAGAGTGTGGCCCCCAGACACCCTTTCAGCTCAGAGGTGAAGTTACCTTCGAGGTTCGATGTTAAGCCTGGGAATGGACAGCCCAGTAAAACTAAATGGGACTAACGAGGTACAGGAGTCCGGTGACAAGGGCCAGAAGGCAGAGGGAGAGTAGGAAACTGATGATAAGGAACACAAATTGAATAAGGACACTGTCGATGTATTGTGAGATTGTTGACCACTGCTATAGGGCAACATTTGTAGTAACTATTAAATGGGAGGCTGTTTTGTCCTGTAAGCCTTCATCTTGGGCGAGAATGGCAGCACAATTGGAAGAGCATAGTCAATATCACTTAAATGTGTAAGTAAAAAGTTTTGAAATGGTGTTTAAATAAAATAAAATAAAAATAAATAAATAAACAAATGAGACTAAAGAGGTACAATAGTCCACTGACAAGGTCCAGAAGACAGAAGGGGACAAGGAAGCCCCCTGGTGATAGGGAACACAAGGTGGAGTAAGGATATTCTTGATGTGAGATTGTTAACCATTGTCATAGGGCAACATGTGTAGTAACTGTTAAATGAAAAACTATTTTGTTCTGTAAGCCTTCATCTTAAGTGAGAATAACAGCACAGTTGGAAGAGCGTAGTCAATGTCACTGACCTGTGAATGTAGAAATTTTTGAAACGGTGTATCTTTGGCCATCTGTAATTTTCATCAAAAAAAAAGGTTGAGAATTTAGAGGCTTAATACGTTGTGGGGTTGTTAACCAATGTCATAGAACAACATGTGTACTACTATTTCATGAGAAACTATTTGCTCTGTAAGCTTTCACCTGAAGTACAATAAAATATATAAAAATAAAAAAAAATAAAATAAAATAAAAATCACTTTAGTCTACTCAGATTAAAGAGCTTTGATGGGGATAAAACTTAAATTAGTATTTTTTGGGGAAATAATCCGAAAGCTATCCATAAAAGTTTACTCCCACAACTTTACATCAGTTGAAAACAATCAGATGAAACAGCTTTAAACATGGTAATTTATTTGTATGCAGTTGTTTAAATCCATTGTTCAAAAATGTTCAAAAGGCACTTTAAAAAACGTATTTAAAAATACATTCTTCTGACTTAAGGTGATCACTTAAAATAAGCAAGTCACCAGACATTTTTTATACCCATTCATGACACGTTTAAATTCCGAAACACAAAACATTCACTGTGTAATACAGCACACTGCTTAGCAGTAAGATTAGTTTCCCTCTAATAATACACTTCATGTGGGTTATTAATTTGCAGGGTCCTGCAAAGTTATTTAAACTTAATATAAACTGAATATTACAGAGGTAAGGGAGTTGAAATAGTGCACAATTCAACTGTGTAACAGCTTTTAGAGCTGGTTTCTCTATAGAGAATTTGTAAATTTTCTTACTCCCATCTGTGCTAAAATTTCTATTTCAACTCTGATATATCAATCTAAGTCATTTTTTAATCAACAGAGGTTACACTTTGCCTAAAATAAACCACAGGTTGTCACCTAGATTTCTTAAGTATATTTCTGTCAGATCTATTATAATGAGGCAAATTACTTCTATGAGAGAAAAGGCAACAAGGAGAAGGAATCCATATAACTTTTTTTATTTAATAGTTGTAGATCTATAATTAGTTTAAAATTGTAGATTTTTAAGTTAGACCAAGTATTCTAATTCTTAGATTTTTATTTTCAATCTCATAGGGAAACTGAAAGTTAGAAGGTATAAAATTATCAGTAAGTGATACAAATTCTAATCACTAAAAATAACCAAATTAACCTTGTGAAGGCAGTATTAAGGGTAGGTAGAAAATGGAAGTTAACTATAAGGAAAATAAGGAAGGGTAATAAACACAAAGCAGCAGAAATTGTCAGAGTAACAGTCTAATGAACTGAAATTTAAATAAATAAAAAGCTAGACATGAGAAAATCTAATCAATTGAGTGATTCTTTCAAGTATAATAGTGCCTCAGTCTGGTACTAATATAGTTTGATAGGCTCAAGGAAGTGAAAAATTAATACTCAAGAAACAATTAACAACAGTCAGCAAATATAATGCTCAAATCCAATTATCATACTTCAAGAAATATTAAAGATTGGTCACTTATTTTTGAATCTTACTACAGTAACAAAAACTCAGAAATTTAAGATATTTGGAAGCAAATAATCTAACTCTGGGACAAAACCCTGTTTTTTAATATATGGACTTTACACTAGAAAATACAAGCATACTGTTATTAGAAACCATAAAACTGCCTTGTGTCTTGAGACCACACTAAAATCATTGATCTAAATCTCAAAGATCATCATCTAAAAGATGGTGAATATTGCCATCATGAAATCTGATTTTATGTGCTCTAACAAAGGCTTGGAGAAGTTTGTTTTATTAGGCCGCCCAAGTCAGTCAACTGATTCTTTAAAGTGACAAAATTCTGATAGTACGAATTAGCAGAGTATTGTGTATTATAAAACAGCATTTTGCTACCTCTACTTAAAATTTTTACTAACAACTGTGGGCATTTTTTGATAACACTCATTTATGTATACTTTTAATTAATTTGTACTTAGTACTTAAAGAACCCTGCCTGCTCCAACGTGAGATTATTAAACTTGGAGAATTACAGATTTTACTGCAGCCCTGGTAATTAGTCACTCTGGAGAAGCTAAAGAATTTTGCCAGAATGAATGATTCACTGACTCTTTATCATTCAGGCATTTTACATTTAACATAATGTGATCTTGGACTACACTGTACTAAAACATGCTTTATCTAAATCTTTGAAAAATACCTTATTGGGCACTAATCTTCAGCGTGTTCCAAAGGCCATTTGCATCAGAATCACCTAGGACAATGGTTCTCAAACTTTGGTATAAATAAACTCACCTGGAGGGATTATTTAAACATCAATCACCAGGCCCCCCACCCCTAAAGTCTGGTTCAGTAGGCACAGGGTGAGACCTGAGAAGTTGCAGTTCCAAGTTCGCAGGTGATGCCGCTGCCGCCGACTGGGACCACACTTTGAGAACCACTGTCCTAGAGTAACTGGTAAGAACGCATACTCCTGGGCCCCATGCTAGATTCAGAATTTTGGGAACTGGGGTCTTGAGATCTACATTTTAACCAGTTCCCAGGCAAGAGTATTAAGAACCACAATTTGAGAATCACTATGACAATTTGGCAGGCTAAAGTGAGTATTATTGACCAGTATGGTACATGTCATGTAAGTGAAATGGAAATAATGCTAAATGACTAACCCCAGCCTAGCATGATGCAAATAACCCACCAGGCTTTGTGTATAAATCCTAGCTGTTATTTACTAGCTTTCTGACATTGGGAAAGTTACTTAGATTCTATGAACCTCAGTTTCCTCACCTGTAAAATAATACCCAATTTGTGAGGATTAACACTAATGTATACAGAGTACCTAAGCACAGCGCCTAGCATACAGTAGGCAATAAATACTAGCTATTACATATTATAAGAAATATTTCCTTCAATATGATTTGATCAAAGTAGATTTTTCATTCATTTAAATGGGATATTTACATTCTAAGGTAATAGAATAATAATAAAACTTTATATTTACTGTTCCCTACTATGGGTCAGACACTGTTCTAAGAGCCTTACATATACTCACTCATTTAATCCTCATAAAAATCCTGTTGAGGTAGGTAGCATTATTATCCTGTATTTACAGATGAGAAAACTGAGGCACAGGGAGATTAAGTAAATTGCTCAAGGTTACAAAGCTAGTTAAGTGATGGAGCAAGAATTTAAATCCAGGCAGTCTGACTCTCAAGTCTAGGAATCATCACAATATTAATTTCCTATGAGTAAATTTTGCATTCTTTGGATGTTTACCATAAACCATTTATACTTCTAGTACAGAAAAATAGCATATATGGACTGCAAAGAAATTTGCATACAGTTGTTCAATAAATGGAACTGAATCCTTTGATATTTTGGCAGATGATACCAACATGAAAAGAACAAAAAACAATTAACACTGGTCAGTGTTTTTACTGTGTGGAGAAAGTAATAATTAGCACTAAAATGAACATCCTCTCAAATATACCATCCAAAGAGGTCATGGTTTTGACATGTTTTGGCACAATAAATATAAATGATACAGCTAAGCAGCAGAGTAAATGGTGTGACAGACATGTAAAATTAGCATAACGATAAGCATAAGAGAAATATAAATCATTTACAACATTAAAGACTCTCATAGAAAGTCTGTAAAATATTCTGTTATGATATACTCACATACTATTGCTAAAGTCAGTGAAAATTAAAAGTTTTCTTTCCTTTTAGAAACTCTTTTAACAGAGGATCACTAAAATTAGAATGAAACTGTGAATGTATTTTTGAAGACAGTAGATGGATATTCTGTTAGAATTATCCCCTGACAAAACTTAATAATCTCAAAATAGTAAAAGTCAGCATCAAATTTCAGGCTGTTATTCATAAATTGAGTATATGGCCTTTTAATGTCTGACATTTGTTTGTTTAAGCACTCCCCATTTTCTAATATTTTCAATTAAGTCTGGTCAAAATCTTGCATTCAAATTATTTTGTCAGTGTAACTAATAGCCACCTCAGATCCTAAAAGTGAAGAATTTTAAAAAACTGCTTTAAACAAGTTATGAAAGGCACAAACAAGTTCTCATCTCTCAAAAGGAAGAGAGTGAAAGGAACTATAATCATGTAGTTGGAAACAGTTTCAAATAATCAGTTAAAAATATTACTTGTAGTTCCTGAGAGTGGCACTGATTCAAAAGCATCCCCAAATAGCATTAAGTTTACTATTTTTTGTTGTTGTGTGCCATCAAATTGATTCCAACTCATAGTGACCCTATAGCACAGAGTAGAACTGCCTTCTAGGGTTTCCAAGGAGCAGCTGGTGGACTCGAACTGCTGACTTTCTGGTTAGCTGATGAGCTCCTATAACTACTACGTCACCGGGGCTCCAAGTTTACTTAGTTACCAATAATTAACAATGGGTAAATCTGGGGACAAAACACTTTTAAATGCATATTTATATAATGGTATTAACGTTTTCAGTAAATAAATATTAACAGTGGAGAAGGGTATTTAAGAATGGTTAAACATATTTAGAAAAGAGTCAATAGGGACTTGGTGGGTGAATACTTTTCATTCTAGCAAAAGATTAACCACTAATTAGAACGAAGTATATAATACAGTCAAGGCCTATGATAATTTTAAAATATGATTTTATTAATGCACTTTAGGACAAGTGCCATTCTTACTCTTTTCTGGGAAAAATACTGCCAGTTATAAATAACCACAGCAAACTTTTCATTAGACTAAAACTGTGTGTGTTGAGGGAGAGATTTGGTTCACTTATGTCATACTGCAAATACAAAATCCTATCTTGAGTTTACAAATAACACTGAGAAACTATTTCTTTCTAAAATTTTCTTTTAAGGCAGATCTGTTTACCATCATATGTGTTATACTAAGATGGTGCTGTTGTAGTTTTAGCAAATGTAACTGTTTTTGCTTCTCAGTGACAATAACACGTGGTCAAGAACAGGCAACAAAATCTCTTTTCTAGTTTCTCTATGCTAGCCACCATTTAAAAAACACAAGTCCTTCATATATATATATATATATTACTGTATCAAAAACACATTTTAACAGACTTCACAGCTCATTTAAAGCTTCAGTTTACAGTCATTCATATGAAAGATTTCTAATATGCAATGTTCACTGGGATTCCAGTGTTCTATATCAGAAACGTGGAAGTCCTTCTTCAGTGCAATGTGAGATGTTTTATCTCCGTTCATGTTTTTCTTTCAAGGATTTCCCAATTTTACTTTTGGATCTTCATTTTTGTATGCTTCACTTATTTCCTTTAATATATTCCCAGGTAAGGCAGGTTGATATCTGTATAAATAACCATATGGACGAAGATGATAAATGAGGTATTCTAACTCATACATAGTTGTAGGGTCAACATAGTGAAAAGAAACTGCAAGATCAGAACAGCAACCAGGACCCTAAAAAATAGTGGAAACAGACATTATTAATAAACAATTCATTGTTAACATGCAATATTCACATAATAAAGAAAACACTAATTTTAAAATAATTCAAACATTAAAACTGGTAGGGTAAAGCAGAAGCACCTAGTTTATTAGACTTGTGGAAGAAAACAAGAGTTCTCAGAGGTCCTAACGATTTGAAACCAAACATGAAATTGCCAGTATTTCTAACCAAAATAATATTCTCTCATACTCTTTAGTTATTTCAGCAGAAAAAAAATTTTTTTTTATTTTTGTAGTTAAAGGAAGTTTACATTTCAAGTTAGTCTCCCATACAAAATTTTATACATACATTGTTATGTGACCCTAATTGCTCACCCCATTCTGTGACAGCACACTCTTCCTTTCCGCCCCTAATTCCCCATGACCATTCAACCAGCTCCTAACCCTCTCTGCCTTCCTATCTCACCTCTGGACAGAAGCTGCCCCTTTGGTCTCTTGTATCTACTTGACTAAGAGGCACGCTCTTCACAAGTATTATGTCCCACAGTCTGGTCCAATCTTTGTCTGAAGAGTTGGCCTCAGGAATGGCTTTAGTTCTGGGCTGACAGAGAATCTGAGGGCCATGCTTTCCAGGGTTCCTCCAGTCTCAGTCAGACCATTAAGTCTGATCTTTTTACTAGAATTTGAGTTCTGCACCCCACCTTTTTCCTGCTCCATCTGGGACTCTCTGTTGTGTTCCATCAGGGGGGTTATTGGTGGTAGATGGGCACCATCTAGTTCTTCTGGTCTCAGGCGGATGGAGTCTCTGTTTTATGTGGCCCTTTGTCTCTTGGGCTAATACTTTCCTTGCGTCTTTGGTGCTCTTCACTCTCCTTTACTCCAGGTGGTTGGGACCAATTGATGCATCTTAGATGGCCGCTTGCAAGCTTTTGAGATCCCAGATGCCACTCACCAAAGTAGGATGCAGAACATTTTCTTAATAAGCTTTGTTATGCCAATTGACCTAGATGTCCCCTGAAAGCATGGTCCCCAGACCCCCTGGGTAGGGGGTCCACTCTCTCAAGTATTTGATTATGTTCAGGAAACTTCTTAGCTTTGGTTTAGTCCAGTTTATTTCAGCAGAAAAAATTCTTGAGACTTCTTCAGATGAAAGGGGCAGCTATACAAAGGATAAGGCTCTATTTTTCCAAGTTCTGCTTTCTCTTTATAATTTTCTCATTATAATTTTTGTTTGACCCAGCCTCAGAGAGACCTCTGGAGCCTTCAATGACTATAAAGGTTTTCCCATTATGTCTGCAACCTAATACTTTACCTATACAACAACCAAACAGTATAGTGTTTTGAGAGAGGAAGCTCTGGGTTTGAATCCAAACTTAGCCTACTAGAGTATAACACCTTGACAGCAAGTTACTTAATCTCTGTTAGTTTCAATTTCTCCATCTGCAAGAGATGATTACATAAGAGAGACAATATGTACAAAGTGCCTGGGGCCTTGCTTTGTTTATAATAAATGTTACCTGTTATTGACAGGGAGCCCTGCTGGCACAATGATTAAGAGCTTTGCTGCTAACCGCAAGGTTGGCAGTTCAAATCCACAAGCCGCTCCTTAGAAACTCTATTGGGGAGTTCTACTCTGTTCTATACGATCACTATGAGTCGGAATCGACTCAATGGCAACAGATTTTGTTGACAGAATAATCATGTTCAGGTGGATCTCAGGTAAGCAGGTCAGATTAAAAGAAAAAAAAAATGAAGTCCCTGGGTAGTGCAAACAGTTAAGTGCTCCACTACTAGATAAAAGATTGGCAGTTTGAACCCACCCAGAGGTGCCTCGGAAGACAGGCCTGTGATCTGCCTCTGAAAGGTTACAGCCTTGAACACTCTATGGAGCAATTCTACTCTACACACATGGGGTCACCATGAGTTGCAATCAACTGGACAGCAAACAACAAGTTATCTAATTCTCATAAATTTCTAGTAGGGCTGGCGTGAGAACAGGTTTAAAACAAAACCAGGGCTTTGAACCAGTTCAGTCATGGCCAATGAAGCAAAACCAGAACAGACCAGAATTTTTATAATTCAGGTGAGCCGGAACAGTAACTGGAATGGGAAAAATTACGGGTCCAAGTCCTGGAATGGAAGACCTGGAAGAGGCTTAGTGAGCCCCTTCTGGAGCCTAATGTATGAGACTGGATTATTGCCAGGACTGTGGTGAGTGACTGATGCACAAAGTCATGCAGTTGGCTGCCACCTTTGAGCGAGGCACCTTATTTTTCCTGTTCTGGCTATCGATCTGGTTCACCCAAATTCTAAAAATGAAGGTCTGTTCAGGTGTTGCGTCCTCGGCCGTAACTGAACCAGGAAGAGCCAGTTTGAAGACCTAAAGAAAACAACAAAACTAGCAAAAAAGAGAAGAGAAAAGAAAAAGAGTTAGACTGATCCCAGAGTTAAACGGCCAGAAAGTGAATCTGGGGATCAGGACTGGTATCTGCAGAATGTTTCACCCACGTGACTCCAATAAAACTTCAGGCTCTAGGAGGTCGGGGGCAAGATGGCGCTCTAGGCAGAAACACCACGCCGTCCCTCCACAGCAAAGATCCGAAAAACTAAGCCTAACAGAGAATCAACAATCCTGAAACCCTAGAACACCAAATGAAGAGATAAAGAACTCAGCCAAACACCAAACGGAGTGAGAATACTAAAAGAGAACGGAGAGCGAGGAGAGACTCAGGCAGAGATTCCTTACCAGCTAACACAGCGCGGATCCACCATCTTGGATTCCTATCGGAGACCAGCAAACGGGAGAGCAGCCTTGCAGAGCATCTGGTCGGAGACAGAACGACCGGTAAACTGCGGTGCGCGCTCTCCCACCACCCACCCCTCTCCGCCTCAGCTGGGGATCCCCTGCTTTCCGTGGCCAGGGTCTCTGGGCTGGGGGGTGCTGGTGCTTGGATTCTGCGCGCCTGGGCTGGCGGCTTTCTGGGAGCCGTTTGCTGGCAGCTAGCGAACCTTTCTCTGCCGCCTCCCCCTCCTTTTGCCTGGGTGCCTGGTTCCGAGTGCCGTCTCTGCTCTCTCCTGCGGGGCTGTAGGGCTGCGTGCGGGCGTGTGGCTGTTTCTAGGTCTGGGCTCCCGCGTGGGTGGGATCCCGGGGCCTTTGTTCGTTCGCCCCTCTGCTTTCCGTGGCCGGAGTCCCTGAGCAGGGGGGCGCCGGTGCTTGAATTCCGCACGCCCGGGCTGGAGGCTTTCTGGGAGCCGTTTGCTGGCACCTAGCGAACCTTTTTCTTCCGCCTCCCCCTCCTTTTGCCTAGGTGCCTGGTTCCGAGTGCTGTCTCAGCTCTCTCCTGCGGGGCGGTAGGGCTGCGTGCGGGCGTGTGGCTGTTTCTAGGTCTGGGCCCCCGCGTGGGTGGGATCCCGGGGCCTTTGTTCGTTCGCCCCTCTGCTTTCCGTGGCCGGAGTCCCTGAGCAGGGGGGCACCGGTGCTTGGATTCCGCGCGCCCGGGCTGGAGGCTTTCTGGGAGCCATTTGCTGGCACCTAGCGAACCTTTTTCTGCCGCCTCCCCCTCCTTTTGCCTGGGTGCCTGGTTCTGAGGGCCGTCTCTGCTCTCTCCTGCGGGGCTGTAGGGCTGCGTGCGGGCGTGTGGCTGTTTCTAGGTCTGGGCTCCTGCGTGGGTGGGATCCCGGGGCCTTTGTTTGTTCGCCCCTCTGCTTTCCGTGGCCGGAGTCCCTGAGCTGGGGGGCGCCGGTGCTTGGATTCCGCGCGCCTGGGCGGGGGGCTTTCTGGGAGCCGTTTGCCGGCCGCTAGCGAGCCTTTTTCTGCCGCCTCCCCCTCCTTTTGCCTGGGTGCCTGGTTCCGAGTGCCGTCTCTGCTCTCTCCTGCGGGGCTGTAGGGCTGCGTTCGGGCGTGTGGCTGTTTCCAGGTCTGGGCTCCCGTGCGGGTGGGATCCTGGGGCCTTTGTTCGTTGGCCCCTCTGCTTCCCGTGGCCACGGTCACTTAACCCCGAGACTACCGGCTTCTTGGAATTCGCGCCCCTGAGTGGGGGCTCTCTGGGTCCCATTTGTAGGCACTGACTGCTGGTGTTGCCCTTTTCTTTTTTTCTTCTCTCAATTTTATTTTTCTTCCTTTTTTGATTAGTTTTGTCATCTTTTACCTCTTTTTCTCTTTTGTCTTTCTTCATTGCTTAATTTCTTGTCTCTCTATCTCTTCCTTCTCTTTCTGATCCCTGAATACCAGGCGATGTATGCCTCTGTACCTTCTGGCCAGGCTGAGCTGTGAAAATTGAGACCGACTCCCCCAGACCTCATAGCTGCATCGGTGGGATCCCTGGGTTGCAGTTCTTTAACTTTTCTGATTTTTATTTGGTCATTCTTTCCTTTTCTTTCTCTTCCCCCTTCTGGTTTCCTCCATCCCATAGTTTCTCTTCTGTACATTCCAACGACAAGCTCCCCTAGCATTCTTTTATGTTTGTACACTTTTTGCTCCTCCTCCTCTCTCCTCTCTCCCATATCCAGCTTAGCTTCACACATAACCATCTTCCCGCTGCACCCTACCTACCTGCACCGTGCACTAGACATCACATCACCAAGCGGTGCAGGCACGCCCTATTGGAACCTGCCCAGCACGGACTACCGACCGTCCTGGTGGCTGCGGTGAGTGCCACAAGCAACCCATCCCAGTGGCTCCTCCTCAACTAGATCTGCCCAGCTGTACCACAAGAACGAAAAAAAAAAAATCTACAATCAATAAACGAGAGAAATATCTACTGAATGCCCCGAAAACAGCAAACAATATCAAAACATTTACAAAAACAAGACAAGATGGCTCCAATAGGCGTCCAAATTAAAACACCAGATAACTCTCCTGTGGAAGAAAATGCACTAGAAGTACCTGATACAGAACTCAAATCACTAATACTCGGAATTTTCCAAGAACTGAGGCAAAAAGCTGACAAACATGAGGAAAAAATAGACAAATTTATGGAAAATACAGACAAAAAATTGGAAGAATTCAGGAAGATGATGCAGGAACAAAATGCCAAAATAAATTCACAACTCGAAATTATACAAAAACAACAATTAGAAATCCAAAAGATAAACAACAAGATTTCAGAAATGGACGGTGTCATAGAAGGGCTGAGAAGTAGATTTGAAACCATGGAAGACAGGATCAGTGGAACTGAAGACAAACACTTGGATACAACTCTGTTTCAGGAAAACTCAGAAAAAAGAACAAAGAAAAATGAAGAGACCCTGAGAGTTATGTGGGACACAATTAAAAGCAAAAACTTACGAGTGATTGGCATACCAGAACAGGGGGAGAAAACAGAAAACACAGAGAGGATCATTGAGGAACTGCTGACAGAAAACTTTCCCAATATCATGAAAGATGAAAAGCTGGTCATCCAAGAAGCTCAACGAACCCCATATAGAAGAGACCCCAAAAGAAAATCACCAAGACATATCATATTCACACTCGCTAAAACTAAAGACAAACAAAGAATCCTGAGAGCAGCTCGTGAAAAACAAGAAGTCACATACAGAGGAGAAACAATAAGACTAAGCTCAGATTATTCAGCAGAAACCATGCAGGCAAGAAGGCAATGGGATGACATATATAAAATCTTGAAAGAAAAAAACTGTCAGCCAAGAATAATATATCCTGCAAAACTCTCATTCAGATTTGATGGTGAAATTAGGTCATTTCCAGATAAACAGAAACTAAAGGAATATGCAAAAGTCAAACCAAACTTACAAGAATTATTAAAGGGAGTTCTTCGATCTGAGGACAAACAGCTTCAGCCCTCAGGCAGGACCTAGGACCTAGGACGCAGGTTCACATGAACCAGATACCATTCTAGGAACTGAACTACAGAGGACTTTCCAAAAACAAAAGATATACAACAGGGAATCAGAGAAATCAATCAAAGGATGACAACAACATCAAAACAATGAAAGAGGGAACAAACGGCATAGGTATAGAACCTTCTAAAGGAGAGGAAGGCAAGGCGATACCAAGTAAGGGTAGACTGCTTCAAAATTATAAAGATAAGGGTAAAACTCATGGTAACCACAAAAAAAGTTAACAAACCAACTCCTAAAAATAAAGACGAAAAACATAAAGTCTCAACAAAACCAATACCTACAAAAACAAAAGAAATGAACACAAAATCCACAAACAAAAGGAACTCAGCACAAGAGAGTAAGAAGAACAAAGAAAACTTCAGCATCACAAAAAAAAGCACTACAAAATGACAGCAACAAATTCACATCTATCAATAATTACACTGAACGTAAATGGACTCAATGCACCCATAAAGCGACGGAGAGTGGCAGAATGGATAAGAAAACAGGATCCATCTATTTGCTGTCTACAAGAGACACATCTTAGAAACAAAGATGTGAATTTATTAAAAATCAAAGGTTGGAAAAAAATATATCAAGCTAACAACTACCAAAAAAGAGCAGGAGTGGCAATTCTAATCTCAGATAAAATAGACTTTAAAACAAAATCTACCATAAAAGACAAAGAAGGACACTATATAATGATTAAGGGGATGATCCATCATGAAGACATAACCATAATAAATATCTATGCACCCAATGACAGGGCTCCAAAATACATAAAAAAAACTCTAACAGCACTGAAAAGAGAAATTGACAGTTCCACAATAATAGTAGGAGACTTCAACACACCACTCTCAGTAAAGGACAGAACAACTAAAAAGAAACTCAGCAAAGATACAGAAGACCTAAAGGACACAATCAGCCAACTGGACCTCATAGACATATATAGAACAATCCATCCAACCGCTGCAAAGTACACATTCTTTTCCAATGCACATGGAACGTTCTCCAGAATAGACCACATCTTAGGCCACAGAGCAATCCTCAACAAGATCCAAAATGCTGAGATAATTCACAGTATATTCTCTGACCACAATGCCATCAAGGTAGAAATTAACACTAGAAAGAGCAAGGAAAAAAAATCAAACACATGGAAACTGAATAATAATCTGCTTACACATCAATGGGTAATAGAAGAAATCAGAGATGGAATTAAAAAATTCCTAGAATCAAATGAAAATGAAAACACATCATACCAAAACCTTTGCGACACAGCAAAGGAAGTCCTCAGAGGACAATTTATAGCAATAGATGCACATATCAAAAAAGAAGAAAGGGACAAAATCAAAACATTAACTACAGAACTCAAACAAATAGAAAGAGAACAACAAAAAAAGCCTACAACCACCGGAAGAAAGGAAATAGTAAAGATCAGAGCAGAAATAAATGAAATAGAGAACAGAAAAACAATAGAAAGAATCAACAAAACCAAAAGTTGGTTCTTTGAAAGAATCAACAAAATCGACAAACCACTGGCCAGACTGACAAAAGAAAAACAGCAGAGGGCACAAATAACCCAAATAAGAAATGAAATGGGGGACATTACAACAGACCCAACTGAAATAAAAAGGATTATAACAGAATATTATGAAAAACTATATTCCAACAAATTTGAAAACCTAGAGGAAATGGATAAATTTCTAGAAACATACAGCCTACCCAAACTACAACAAAGTGATATTGAAAATCTGAACAGACCCATAACAAGAGAAGAGATTGAAAAGGTAATAAAAAAAACTCCCAACCAAAAAAAGCCCTGGCCCAGATGGCTTCACTGGAGAATTCTACAAAACATTTACAGAAGAGCTCGTACCAGTTCTACGCAAGTTATTTCAGAGCATAGAAGAGGAAGCAACACTTCCAAATTCATTCTATGAAGCCAGCATAACGCTGATACCAAAACCAGGCAAAGACATCACAAAAAAAGAAAATTACAGACCAATATCTCTCATGAATATAGATGCAAAAATTCTGAACAAAATTCTAGCCAATAGAATTCAGTATCATATCAAAATAATAATACACCACAACCAAGTAGGATTCATACCAGGTATGCAAGGATGGTTTAACATTAGAAAATCCATCAACGTAATCCACCACATAAATAAAAGGAAAGAAAAAAATCACATGATTATCTCAATTGATGCAGAAAAGGCATTTGACAAAGTCCAACACCCATTCCTGATAAAAGCTCTCAATAAAATAGGTATAGAAGGGAAATTTCTCAACATCATAAAGGGCATCTATGCAAAACCAACAGCCAACATCATTCTTAATGGAGAAAGGCTGAAAACATTCCCCCTGAAAACAGGAACAAGACAAGGATGCCCTTTATCACCACTCCTATTTAACATTGTGCTGGAAGTTCTAGCTAGAGCAGTAAGGCAAGAGAAAGAAATAAAGGGCATCCAAATTGGTAATGAAGAAGTTAAACTCTCCCTGTTTGCAGATGATATGTTACTATACATAGAAAACCCTAAAGACTCCACGAGAAATTTACTGGAAGTAATAGAAAGATTCAGCAGAGTAGCAGGATACAAGATAAACATTCAAAAATCAGTTGGATTCCTATACACCGGTAAAGAGAACGATGAAAAGGAGATCAGGAAATCAATACCATTTTCAATAGCCCCTAAAACGATAAAATACTTAGGAATAAATCTGACCAGGAATATAAAAGACCTACACAAAGAAAACTACAAAACACTGCTGCATGAAACCCAAAGGGATCTACATAAATGGAAAAACATACCATGCTCATGGATAGGCAGACTCAACATTGTGAAAATGGCAATTCTACCTAAAGCAATCTACAAATACAATGCAATTCCGATACAAATACCAACAACATTCTTCAAAGAGATGGAAAAACTAATTATTAACTTTATATGGAAAGGGAAGAAACCCCGAATAAGTAAAGCACTACTGAAGAAGAAGAATAAAGTTGGAGGACTCACACTACCTGACTTGAGAACCTACTATACAGCTACAGTACTCAAAACAGCCTGGTACTGGTACAACAACAGAGACTTTGACCAATGGAACAGAATTGAGAACTCAGATGTAAATCCATCCACCTACAGTCACCTGATTTTTGACAAGGGCCCAAAATACATCAAATGGGGAAAAGACAGTCTTTTTAACAAATGGTGCTGGCAAAACTGGATATCCATTTGTAGAAAAATGAAACAGGACCCATACCTCACACCATATACAAAAACTACTTCAAAATGGATCAAAGACCTGAATATAAAGCCTCAAACTATAAAATTCATAGAAGAAAAAATAGGACCAACACTTCAGGCCTTAATACATGGCATTAACAGGATACAAACCATAAACATCAACACAAAAAACCCAACAGATAAACTAGATAATTGGGATCTTCTAAAAATCAAACATCTATGCTCTTCAAAAGATTTCACCAAAAGAGTTAAAAGAGAACCTACAGACTGGGAAAAAATTTTTGGACAGTACAAGTCAGACAAAGGTCTAATCTCCATAATCTACAAGAAAATCCAACACCTCTACAACAAAAAGACAACCAATCCTATCAAAAAATGGGCAAAGGAAATGAACAGACACCTCACCAAGGAAGACATTCAAATGGCCAACAGACACATGAGGAAATGCTCGCGATCACTAGCCATTCGAGAAATGCAAATTAAAACCACAATGAGATACCATCTCACCCCGGCATTACTGGCACGAATCAAAAACACTGGAAATAACAAATGTTGGAGGGGCTGCGGGGAGACGGGAACTCTTATACACTGCTGGTGGGAATGCAAAATGATACAGCCATTTTGGAAAATGATATGGCGTTTCCTCAGAAAGCTAGAAATAGACGTACCATTCGATCCAGCAATCCCACTCCTAGGAATATATCCTAGAGAAATAAGAGTCATCACTCGAATAGACATATGCACACCTATGTTCATGGCAGCATTATTCACAATAGCAAAACGATGGAAACAACCTCGATGTCCATCAACAGACGAATGGATACACAAACTATGGTACATACACACAATGGAGTACTATGGAACGAGAAAGAACAATGAATCGGTGAACCATCTCATAACATGGATGAAACTGGAGGACATCATGCTGAGTGAAATAAGTCAATCACAAAAGGACAAATATTGTATGAGACCTCTATTGTAAAAACCCATGAAAAAATTCACATGCAAAATGTAACAATCCTTGTTGGTTACCAGGGATGGGAGGGGGGGGGGGATACTAAATAGGTAATAGGTAAGTGGTAACTTGGGTGAGAGATGAGATAGTACATAGTACAGCGGAAACTAACACAACCTGCACAAGGAAAGGTCATGAAGGCCCTATAGACACATCCAAACCCCCCGAGGGACTGAGTTGTTGGACGGAGGGCTCTGGGGACCATGATCTCGGGGAACATCTAGCTCAATTGGCATGACACTACTTATAAAGATAATGCTCTACATTCTACCTTGGTGAGTAGTGTCTGGGGTCTTAAAAGCCTATGAGCGGCCATCTAAGATACTCCACTGATCTCATCCCTTCGGGAACAAGGGAGAATGAAGAGAACAGGATACAAGGAAAAGATTAGTCCGAAGGACTAATGGTCCACAGCTACCAAGGCCTCCACGGGACTGAGCCCAGTACAGCTGGATGGTGCCCGGCTACCACCAATGACTCCTTTGACCAGGATCACAACAGAGGGTTCTGGGCAGAGCTGGAGTAGGATGTAGAGCATAATTTTAACTCCCAAAAAAAAAAAAAAAAAAAAAGACGACCAGATATACTGGCCTAAAGAATACTAGAGAAACCTCGAGAGTGTGGCCCCCAGACACCCTTTCAGCTCAGAGGGGAAGTTACCTTCAAGGTTCGATGGTAAGCCTGGGAATGGACACCCCAGTAAAACTAAATGGGACTAACGATGTACAGGAGTCCGGTGACAAGGGCCAGAAGGCAGAGGGAGAGTAGGAAACTGATGATAAGGAACACAAATTGAATAAGGACACTGTCGATGTATTGTGAGATTGTTGACCACTGCTATGGGGCAACATTTGTAGTAACTATTAAATGGGAGGCTGTTTTTTCCTGTAAGCCTTCATCTTGGGCGAGAATGGCAGCACAATTGGAAGAGCATAGTCAATATCACTTAAATGTGTAAGTAAAAAGTTTTGAAATGGTGTTTAAATAAAATAATAAATAAATAAATAAATAAACAAACAAAGGAGACTAAAGAGGTACAATAGTCCACTGACAAGGTCCAGAAGACAGAAGGGGACAAGGAAGCCCCCTGGTGATAGGGAACACAAGGTGGAGTAAGGATATTCTTGATGTGCTGTGAGATTGTTAACCATTGTCATAGGGCAACATGTGTAGTAACTGTTAAATGAAAAACTATTTTGTTCTGTAAGCCTTCATCTTAAGTGAGAATAACAGCACAGTTGGAAGAGCGTAGTCAATGTCACTGAACTGTGAATGTAGAAAATTTTGAAACGGTGTTATCTTTGGCCATCTGTAATTTTCATCAAAAAAAAAAGGTTGAGAATTTAGAGGCTTAATACGTTGTGGGGTCGTTAACCAATGTCAAAAAAAACAACATGTGTACTACTATTTCATGAGAAACTATTTGCTCTGTAAGCTTTCACCTGAAGTACAATAAAATATATATATAAAAAAAAAAAAAAAAAAAAAAAACTTCAGGCTCTATATGTCTTTCCAAGGACTGAGGAAGACAGATAGCCTGGCAAGTTCCCAGAGAAGATTCACGCAGAACATTTAACAAGTCATGTTTGAAAGTATGTAGCTTACAATGCAATAAAAATTATCAGGAAATTGTTGTTTGCACTTTCTTTGCCTTCCTTGCTGATCTGTCCTTTGGAACAAACAACAAATATGTAGCATCCTTGGACAAGTACATAAGAAAATTATCTGGTGCCTACTTCTTACACTTTTAGGGAATAATATTAGGATAGGAACAAATATGAAAATAGATTATTCAACCTGTGATCATCTAAACCAGCTTTGTTCAACAGATCTATCTGAGCCACCTAATACAGTTCTAAAATTTCTAGTAGTCACATGAAAAAAGTAAAAAGAAATAGATGAAATTAATTTTAATACTGTTAGCCTAATAAATCCAAAACACAGGCATACCTTGGAGATATTACAGGTTAGGTTTCAGACCACCGCAATAAAGCAAATACTGCAATAAAGTGAGTCACACAAATGTTTTGGGTTTCCAGTGCATATAAAAGTTATGTTTACACTATACTGCAGCCTGTTAAGTGTGCGATAGTATTATGTCTAAAAAAAATGCACATACATTAAAAAATACTTTATTGCTAAAAAATGCTAATCATCAAGTGAGCCTTCAGTTAGTCGTAATGTTTTTGCTTGTGGTGGGGTCTTGCCTCAATGTTGATGACTGATCTGAGTGGTGGTTGCTGAAGGTTGGGGTGGCTATGGCAATTTCATAAAGTAAGACAACAATGAAGTTTGCTGCATGGACTGACTCTTCGTTTCATGAAAGATTTCTCTGTAGCTGTGATGCTGTTTGATAGCATTTTATCCACGTTAGAACTTATTTCAAAACTACAGTCAATCCTCTCAAACCCTGCCACTGCTTTTTTCAACTAAGTTTACATAAAGTATTCTAAAGCCTTTGTTATTTCAACAATGTTCATGGCATCTGCACCAGAAGTAGATTTCACCTTAAGAAACCACTTTCTTTGGTCATCCGACAGAAGCAACGCCTCATCCATTAAACTTTTATCATAAGATTATAGCAATTCAGTCATATCTTCAGGTTCCACTTCGAATTCTAGTTCTCTTGCTATTTCCACAGTTACTTCCTCCACTGAAGTCCTGAACCCCTCAAAGTCATCCATGAGGGTTGGAATCAACTTCTTCCAAACTCCTGTTAATGTTGGTATTCTGACCTCCTCCCAAGAATCATAAATGCTCTCAATGGCATCTAGAATGGTGAATCCTTTCCAGAAGGTTTTCAATTTATTTTGCCCAGATCCATCCAAGGAATTACTATCTATGGCAGCTGTAGCCTTTTGAAATGTATTTCTTAAATAATAAGACTTAAAAGTCGAAATTACTCCTTGATCCATGGGCTGCATAATGGATGCTGTGTTAGCAGGCATGAAAACAACATTAATCTCCTTGTATATCTCCAACAGAGCTCTTGGGTAACCAGGTGCATTGTCAATGAGCAGTAATATTTTGAAGGGAATCTTTTCTGAGCAGGAGGTCTCAACAGTGGGCTTAAAATATTCAGTAAATCATGCTGTAAACAGATGTGCTGTCATCCACGCTTTGTTCCATTTAAAGACTACACGCAGAGTAGATTTAGCATAATTCTTAAAGGTCCTAGAATCTTCAGAATGGTTAACAAGCACTGGCTTCAACTTAAAGTCTGCAGCTGCATTAGCTCCTAACAAGAGAGTCAGCCTGTCCTTTGAAGCTAGGCATTGGCTTCTCCTCTCTACCTATGAAAATTCTAGATGGTACCTTCTTCAAACATAAGGCTGTTTTGTCTACACTGAAAATCTGTTGTTTAGCGTAGCCACCTTCATCAAATCTTAGCTAGATCTTCCAGATAATTTGCTGCAGTTTCTACATCAAGCACTTAGCTGCTTCACCTTGAGCTTTTATGTTATGGATATGGCTTCCTTCCTTAAACCACATGAACTAACCTCTGTTAGCTTCAAACTTTTCTTCTGCAGCTTTCTCAACTCTCTCAGCCTTCACAGAACTGAAAAGAGTTTAAGGCCTTGCTCTGGATTAGGCTCTGGCTTAAGGGAATGTTGTGGCTAGTCTGATCTACTATCCAGACTAAAACTTTCACCCTATCAGCAATAATGCTGTTTTGCTTTCCTATCATTCGTGTGTTCCCTGGAGTAGCACTTTTAATTTCCTTCAGGAACTTACCTTTTGCATTCACAACTTGGCCAACTGTTTGGCACAAGAGGCCTAGCTTTTGGCCTATCTTGGCTTTTGACACGCCTTCCTCACTAAGCTTAATCATCCTGATATTTTGACTTAAAGTGAGAGACATGCAACTCTTCCTTTCACTTGAACACTTAAGAGGCCGCTGTAGGATTATTAACTGGCCTAATTTCAATATTGTTCAGTCTCAGGGAATAGGGAGGCCCAAGGAGAGGGAAAGAGACGGAGGAACTGCTGGTTGGTAGAGCAGTCAGAACACACAGATTTAACGATTAAATTCACCATCTTATATGGGTGCAGTTTGTGAAGCCCCAAAACAACTACAATAGTAACATCAAAGATCACTGATCATAGATTCATAACAGATATAATAATGAAAAGGTTTGAAATATTGCAAGAATTACCAAAATGTGAAAGCAAGACATGAAGTGAGCACATGCTGGTGGAAAAATGGCATCAATAGAGTTGCCCGACACAGGGTTGCCAAAGATCTTCAATTTGTAAAAAATGCAGTATCTGTGCAGTGCAATGAAGTAAGGCATACCTGTATTGTTTCAATATGCAATGACTATTTTAAAAAATTATTAACGAAATCATTTTTACTTGTGCTGCCTTTGAAATCAGGCGTGCGTTTTATACACATAGTGCATCTTAATTTGGACTAGCCACATTTCAAATGCTCAACAACCACATGTGGCTAGTGCTACTATACTGGACAGTACATATTAAAGGATTAGCACAGGAACAGTTCATTTTAAATTGCTGATCGTCTCTTGAAGCAATTTTTATGTAACTGACATATTGTAATAACATTTTTTATAACAATACTGCATTAATTATGTTACACTTTATTACGCTGTTTTGTTTTGTTTTTACTGGATAGCCAGGATTATTAGTAAGCATTACAAGCAATAAAAGACAATAAAAGAAAAGAGCTACAATTATCAGAAAGAAAACAAAATATTTCTTTGCAAGTGATTATGGTTAGCCCCAAAATTCAAGAGTGTCAAGTGAAAAATCATCAGATATAAAGAATTTAGTAACAAATCAAAGGTGATTTAAAAAAAAAAAAAATCCAGCTTTCATACATACATTAAAAAAATAACAATTTTTATAAAGAGCTCAGGTAGAACAGTAACTGAAATATTATATACCTAGGGAGATATGGGAAACCCTGGTTGTGTAGGTGTTAAGTGTTAAGGCTGCTAACCAAAAGGTTGGCAGTAAACTCCCTGAGGGACTGAATTGCTGGGCGGAGGGCTGTGCGGACCATGGTCTTGGGGAACACCTAGTTCAATTGGCATAATACAGTTTATAAAGACAATGTTCTACATTCTACCTTGGTGAGTAGCGTCTGGGGTCTTAAAAGCCTGTGAGCAGCCATCTAAGATACTCCACTGGTCTCTTGACTTTGGGAGCAAGGGAGAATGAAGAAAACAAGATAGAAGGAAAAGATTAGTCCAAAGGACTAATGGACCACAGCTACCATGGCTTCCACCAGACTGAGTCCAGTACAGCCAGATGGTGCCCAGCTACCACGACTGACTGCTCTGACAGGGATCACAATACAGGGTCCTGGACAGAGCTGGAAAAGGACGTAGAACAGAATTCTAACTCACAAAAAAAAAAAAGACCAGATTTACTGGCCTGACAGACTGGAGAAACCCCAAGAGTATGGCCCCCAGACACCCTTTTAGCTCAATGGTGAAGCCCCTCCTGAAGTTCATCATTCAGCCGGGGATTGGACAGCCTCATAAAACAAAACAGGACTAATGAGGCACAGCAGTCCAGGGACAAGGACTAGAAGGCAGGAGGGGACAGGAAAGCTGGTGATAGGGAACCCAAGTTTGAGAAGGGACAGTGTTGACATGTCATGGGGTTGTTAACCACTGTCATAGGGCAATATGTGTACTGTTTAATGAGAAACTATTTGTTCTGCAAACCTTCATCTAAAGTACAAAAAAAAAAAAAGAATTATCTATGTGAGATCAAATTGACAAGAGCAACTCAAAAGGTTCGATGGGAAGTCTAGAGGACAGTGAGCTGAAGATAATGGTGATGGAATAATTTGGAAAAGGATAGTGAGAATAGCAGCACAACTAGAAGAATGTAATTGATGTCACTGAATTGTACATGTAGAAATTTTCAAAACGGTGTAACTTTGGCTACATATATTTTCACCAAAAAAAAGGTCCTCAAGGTCAAGAAGGGAGAGTGTTGACATGTCGTGGCGTTGTTAACCAGTATCATAAAACAGTATGTGTACTGAGTGTTTAATAAGAAACTATTTGTTCTGTAAACCTTCATCTAAAGTACAATAAAAAAAAAAAATTTAAAAAGATACGGACAAAAAAATAAGGTCGGCAGTTCAAGTCTACCAGGCGCTCCTTGGAAACTCTATGCGGGCAGTTCTACTCTGTCCTACAGGGTCATGGTGAGTTGGAATCGACTCCACAGCAATGAGTTTGGGTTTTTTTTTTTTTTTTTGGTTTAGGGAGATATGTAAGAAAACTGTAAAACTTCACTAAGGAACTAAAAAGACAACTTAAAAAAAAGTCCTGGGCAAAGATGTCCATTGTCCCTAAATTAATGAATTTATGGGCGAGGATAAAGACATGAGAATTGCTAAGACAATTTTGAAGGGGGGGGTGGACCGGGACACACACTCTTAGATAAATAACTTAAAAGATTATAAAACTACAACGTTCAAAACAATATGATGCTGGATCAAAACCAAATATAACAACAAAACAGAATTGAAATTCCAGGTATAGTTCCTACTCTAAGTAATGAGGAGTCCCTGGGTAGTGCAGTTAACGCATTCAGCTGCTAACTGAAAGGTCAGGGTTCGAGTCCACCCACAGGTGCCCAGAAAGAAAGGCCTGGAGATCTACTTCTGAAAAATCAGCCACTGAAAAGTCCTATGGACCACAGCTGTAGTATGACACACATGGGGTCACCATAAGTAGAACTGACTCCACAGCAACTGATTGGTTAGCTGGTCACAGTACATGATGAAGGAGACATTTCAAATCAGTAATAAATGGTACTGGAAAAATTAGTTAACAATTTGGAAAAATCAGGACTCTCTACCTCAACTACATACCAATACATTTCAGATGGATAACAGTTAATATAAACAAAACTGAAGAACTAATAGAATGACAACCAAAAATGCCTCCAGACACTGCTAAATGTCCCCTGGTGGGGAGGGGGGGACCAGGGGTCAAACCTGCCTACAGATGAGAACCACCGTTTTCGACAATGATATGAACATACTGGCCAGTGAAGAAGAGAATGGTAGTATTGAGACATTAAGTGTATTATTTATATCTTAAGGTCAGAGAAAAGAAGTCATAAAGAACTAACAACTTGCCTCAAGGCATTATTAATCAATAACAGAGCTGAATCTAAAAGCTAGGTTTCATAATTTCTGGTCTCATTCAACCATTCACTGCAGCAATGCTTCAACAGTAAAAAACTGGTAACAATCTACTAAATCTGTATCAGCAGGAGAATGGATAAACTACAAAATAGTTATACACTGGATATTACACAGCACTTTAATGAAGCAAACACATACATTAATGTCGACAAATCTCAATGTGTAAAAAGGGTAAATTATAGGATATGTAAAATTCCATTTATTTAAATTTTAAAAGCCTGCAAAACAATACTATGTATTGTTTATGCATATATAGTATGGAGGAAAAAATGCAAGAACACGGAGGGTAATAAAAAATACTAGAATCATGATAGTGGTTAACTCTGGATAAGGTGGTAACGAAATTGGTTTGGGGAGGGTACACAGGCCACAACTGTATCTACATTTTTCTTTCAAAAAATCTGAAGCAAATGTGGCAAAAGATTAATGCTTGATAAAGTTGGGTGGTGGGTACAAGGTAGTATATTATTCTCCAATGTTTGTCTGTATACCTGAAATATTTCATAGAATAATATACTTACAAGTCTTGGGAATGGAAGCTGAGGTGTCAAACAAGAGCTAAGGTTTAAAAAGTGCTTACTTGTGGGATGGGGAGTCTCTGGGTGGTAAAAATGGTTAATGCACTGAGCTGCTAAGAAAAAGGCTGGAGGTTCAAATCCACCTAGAGGTACCCTGGAAGGTCTGGCACTCTACTTCTGAAAATTCAGCCAATCAAAACCCTACAGAGCAGTTGTACTCTGACACATATAGGGTATCCATGAGTCGGAATCGACTCAACAGCAACTGGTTGCTGTGATAGGCATTCCACTACACTGCAATCACACAGAATGGGATAGGTAAAGCATATGCATTTTACAAATGAGGAAACTGAGGCTCAGAAGTTAAGCAAATTTTGTCCATCTAAGATCATTCAATTCTAAGTGGGAGAGCAGGATTTGAACCTAAGTTTTTCTGAACTTCAAAGTCTTTTCATGTGTTGTTCCCAATGACTGAAAGACTCTTTACCCAGATCTTCACACAGCCTGCTCTCAAACCTCATTCAGGTTTTTGCTCAAAAGTCACTCCCTTACAGAAGCAGAAGCCTTTCCATCACCTTACTGGCTTTATTTTTCTTCAGGGCACTTACTGCTACCTAAAATCATATTATATCTTGACCAGTCTGCCTGTTTATTGTATGTCTCCTCAACTAGAACATACATTCATAAGAACTGGAACTTGGCTTTATTTACTACTATACTCTCAGTGTCCAGCATATAGTAGTACCGATAGGTATTTGGTCTCAGCTACTTTATTATACTGCCACTCTATATAAAAAAACTAAGGGAAATTCCTAGTCATTGGGACTAAAGAAACGTAGACATTTTAGGTTAAAAAAAAAAGTAAACAAATCAGATTAAGTACTTATACAGTTATAAAACTTCTAAACTTACCTCTACAGCAGGATAATAGTTATAATTCCAGTACCAAAAGGTTTTGGGTAGATAACCTTTGATTAAGTGGTGTTCTGGTACAAAGGGATGAAAAGTTTCTTTTCCAGTGTTATCTCTGGAATCTCCTGCTTCTACATTTATAATTTCCATGCATCTCCCCAGTGCTAAGTCTTCAATGGAGGAACTGTGTGTACACTTGTCTGTTTTGAATGCATCAACAAATCTCTTCAAGGCTTCTTTGCTCAGTACATATCCTGCTCCTCCACTCATGTAGCCCTGCTTTACATAGGGCTTAAATCTTCTCCCGAAGTAAATAGGTTTTTCAGGGTTGTATTTTGACAGAAGCCATCTCAAATTGTCTAGTGCAACATATGTATCATCATCTGCTTTCATAAACCAATCAGCATCTTCTAAATAATGGTCATGAACATACTGAAAAGCTTTAATTGTTTTCCAGTACAGTTGGTCCCTGCCTTCTTTAGTTTTTAATCCCACAGTAGGGAAGTCTTTATTTTCTTCTGAACTCATAAACAACATTTTATTACAATGCTGGGCCCATGTAGCTTTGACATGTTTGGCCTTTTTCTCTAGATTTTGAGGCCCTGTCATTACCCAGCAAAGAATTTTAACTTTCTGATAGAGTTTTTCAGAGACGTCTGTGTTCTCATCTATTAAACAAAAGAAAAAATTATATAGTTATAAAATCCAAATTATATGCAAGAAAGCATTTTCATAGACAATTTCAAAGACCTCTCCTTTCTATTCACTCATCTATCATTAGTGATTTAGCGGAAAAAAAGCAAAACTCAACCTAATGTGAACTGACATTCTGTTTATTGGTTTCATGTCAATCTCATCCAGGAGATCAGTGGAACTAACAAGAGTTGTCACTATAACTTAAATTCACACTACTCAAACTGTAGTTCATTGATCAAACAGCACAGGCATCACCTGGGACTTTGTTAGAAATGCAGAATCTCAGGCCCCACTCCAGACTTACTGAACCATAATCTGCATTTTAGCAAGTTTTCTTGGAGATCTGTATGCACCTTAAGCGCTGCCTTAAATAGCCTCTGCTTTTCACTTCATGCTACAAAGAAAGTTTCAGCTAATTCTCAACAGTACATTGACAAGAATTTCTCACTGCTCTGAATGAGCTTCTGAAGGACAGGAAAGACATGCTGCTTAAGTGGCAATCGTTATCTACTTCATCATTTTGGGGCTCACAAGAGTCTGAGTTTTCAACAAGTACCGAGATGGTCTTAAAAGTTTTCGTGATTACCCCAATTTGAAGAAGAGTCAAGGCAAGATTGAGATTACTTTTGACAGTAATATACCTCATTTCAAAATATAAATCCACCAATCAGAAAGAGAACAAGTTAGAGGCAGCATTTCCAAGACTGTCTAGAACAGTGTTATTCGAAGTACCAGTTTGCAAAGAAACAAGACAGCTTATGCCAGAAGATAAAACATACTACAGCTTTTAGAAAGTCTTACTATTAAAAAAAAAAAAAAAATCCACTTAACTAAACAATGAATTTAAAGACTTAACTGATTTACATCCTGGTGCAGATAGGTAACAAATAATTCACAAGCTGTCAGATCTAGGACCACATTTTGAGTAGCACTGGACAAGAGTCCATATGAGACTCTAGACCAGTGCTTCTCAAACTATCTGTGGTGAAGGGCCACTTTTTATTTCTAATACTGGAAACTTATACTTTTGTAAAGTATGATAAAGAATTACTAGGATAAAGTTTAAAAAAGAAATACAAAATTCTACAGTGATTCATAAATTCAGCCAAAATTACTGTCAAATTAAACACAAAAGTTTCTAAATATTCCCTCCTAATTTCCATACTTATTTTGTTACTGACCTTTAACAAAGTGTGGATTAGCACAGTCTGCAGACCACACTTTGAGGGGCAATGCTCTAGGCAATATTTTGAGGAAGCATACCCTTAGAGTCAATCAGTGAATTGCAACAAAATTTCTAGTTAATTGATTGAGCGGGAGAAAAAGGAAAGGTTGGGCAGGGCATGAAAATATTCTCAGGTCCCTCTGACTATCAAAACTCCACACTACGAAAGGACAAAAGCAGACAAAATTATCCTGTTTTTAGTCAGAGAGTATTCACAGCCTACATACTTCAGGAACCCATTCTCCTAGCTATACCGATATACACACCCCTGGATGAAGAGAAAAATTGGTGGATGCAGGAATCCCCAATCTGTTTCACTTAAAGCAAGACAGCGTTCTCCCCAATTCTAGGGTCTGGAAGAAAACTTGTTCTCATTCTTTCAATTATTCAATCGTTACTTACTTTGTACCTAGCATGCGCTAGCACTAAAGATGAAAGGATGAATAAGACATTATTTCCTACCACAGAGGAATTCACAGTCTAGTGGAGGAGCCTGATATGCAAACCAATAACTGCCAAATACAAAGATATTCTATAATAGAGGAATGTTCAATGTGCTGAGGAAAAATAAAGCAGTAACTGATAAATTCTACAGAGCAGAGGGATGGATGCTTGAGTAGAAAAGAGAAGCGAGACATCAAGGGATACTAGGAAAACTAAGAGATGAAGGGGAAAGTAGGTCTTTGAATGGGTAGATGCTCACCAGAAGAAAGGACAAAAAGCACGGTGAAGTTTGGTTGAGTACAGATACATGCGTATTGCTGCAGGTCTGAACTAGGGGAAACGCAGTGTGGATTGAGAGGGCAGACAAACTTGAACTCGTAAAGAAGCAGAACTGTTAGAATTTAGTGACAAATGGTTGATTGGTGAGCAAAGAAGCCTGGAGAAAACCAACATTTAAGGATTCAATTGAGAAAATCTGGTTAGAGATAGGAGCCCAGAGAAAACGGAATCTTTGTAACACATCCTCCGCTTTCTACTTCCCTAGTTCTTTATTCCTCTCAAAAGGATAATATTGATTATATTAGTTACTGATAAAAATATAAATTGAGACTTATATACTTCTTGAGTGTCTCCAGGAAAACAAGACTAAGCCAAAACAAGACAATAGCAAAAATCAGACACGGATACAAACCATGAAAAATAAGACCTAAAGAACAATTTTCAGAAATATATCTAACCTGGAAGTTATATCTTTCCCCAAATTACAGTTCCTGAACTTTTCCTACTTAAACATAACTTTAAAATGAATGTCTTACTCCCTAAATAAATCTGGGTTTTAGCAATTTCCTTCTCCTGAGGCAAACCAAGAATTATTGTAACTTAATATCTGGAATAGAGAGCTCATTTTCATCAACAAATATACCACAAAATTCAAATAACTTTTCCCAATTCTCTTAATACTTTCAGAGACTGAAATACTGCGTATGTGTACTCCTTAATAAAGTAAACAATACCTGTATGTTGGCTGGCATCGGCATTGAAGTTCATCTGCCCTTCTAGATGATTATGTCCATTATCATCAGAATGTCTAGCATGGGGATCATTATGAAGAATACTAGGCTGGGTGTCACCCTGTTCTCCCAACAAAATACTAAATAGCTGAGAACATAAAAAAAATCCGACTGCTGATCCACAGAGGAATGATAAAAAATTCAGCCAAGATTTAGAGGCCATTTCCCGAAATTGTATTTCTGTAAGAAAAAAAAAAATTAGCAGGATGATATAAAATAATAAAGCAATATACACAGCAAGAGTAAAAAGTAATAACTTTTAGTTATAACCAGTTGCAGTTGAGTTTTCCTATTTATGGAGACCCCATGTGTGTCAGAGTAGAACTGTGCTCCATAGGGTTTTCAATGATGATATTCTAGAAGTAGATTGCAGGCCTTTCTTCTGAGGTGCCTCTGGGTGAACTCAACCTTCCAACCTTTTGGTTAACAGCCCGGTATGTTAACCATGTGTACCACCCGAGAGCCTTTCAGTTATACTGGTAGCTAATTCCTTCCATATAGGAAAATATTTCTAATAGTACTTAACTTCTGATTCTTTCCATTACTCCAAGTTTTAGACTTACATACAAATGCCTACTAAACATTTCCACCTGGACCGTGAAACCAAAAAACCCAGATCTGTTGCTGTAGAGTCTATTCCGACTCATAGTGAGCCTATACGATAGAACTGAACTGCCCCATAGGGTTTCCAAGGCTGTAAATCTTTATAGAAGCAGAGTGCCACATCTTTCTCCTGTGGAGAACCATAGGCATCTCAAATTCAGCATGTCCAAAAGTGAATCATTATCTTAAACTCTTAAACCTGCTCACCTTATCTAAATTACTGGTAATCACCTAAATTACCCACCAATGGATTTCCATTTCCATTGGAGCTATCTGATTATCTAAGCTACAAGTCAGAGAGACATCCTTGATTCTCCCGTTACCCTCACTAGCTATCCAATTACCAAATCCTGCCAATTTATTTCCTAAATATTTGTTTAATCCATTTTCTACTTGTCCTACTTCAGACCCTTATCTCCTCCCTAGGCTACTGCAATATGTAACCTGTTGTCTCCTTGCCTCAAGTGCTGTCTCTCCTCAACTCATTTCCATCTGTCACAAGAATGACCTAACAAAAATTAAAAGTTGACTGCATCACCCTATAAATCCTTCAATGGATCCCTACTACCAACAAGACAAAAATGAAGCATCTTTAATTAACATGATATATAGAAGCTCTCTTTGATCTGGACTCGGTCCAGGTTTCTAGCCACTAGGTGCCAGTAGCACCATGACTCCCCAGTTGTGACAATGAAACTGTCTGCAAACCAACAACCCACTGCTGTAGAGTCGAGCTAATTCCGACCCATAGCGACCATGTAGGACAGAGCAGAATTGCCCCACAGGGATTCTAAGGCTGTAATCTCTACGGATTACAGATCTGAAGTTATACACAATTTGGTATGGTTCTTTGCATACTTTGCCATATAATTTCTTATATCAAGAAGATGGAAGAAATGCACAGTCACTGTCTCAAAAAGAATTGGTCGACGTTCAACCATTTCAGGAGGTAGCATATGATCAAGAACCATACTACTGAAGCAAGAAGTCCAAGCTGCACTGAACGCACTGGCAAAAAACAAGGCTCCAGAAATTGACGGAATACCATCTGAGATGTTTCAACAAACAGATACAAAGCTGAAGTACTCACTTGCCTATGCCAAGAAATTTGGAAGAATACTGAATATACCATGGACTGCCAGAAGGAACAAATCTGTCTCGGAAGAAGTACAGCCAGAATGCTCCTTAGGAATGAGGATGGCGAGACTTTCATCTCATGAACTCTGGACACGTTATTAGAAGGGACCAGTCACTGGAGAAGGACATCAAGTTTGGTAGAGGGTCAGCGAAAACCAGGAAGACTCTCAACGAGATGGACTGACACAGTGGCTATAACAATGGGCTCAAACATAGCAACGACTGTGAGGATGGTACAGGGCCAGGCAGTGTTTTGTTCTGTTGTGCACAGGGTTGCTATGAGTTGGAACAGACTTGACGGCACCTAACAACAACAATCCTTACAGAAGCAGACTGCCTCATCTTTCTCCCAAGGAGCAGCTGGTGGGTTCCAACTACTGATTCAGTTAGCAGCTGAGCACTTAAACTACTGCACCACCAGGGCCAAATCGGCCTGGTTGAGAACCACTCTGATAAGGTGTTAAAATTAATTTATAACGTATAGAAGAATCTATAAAGACTAATTGTTTAACACTTGTTGCCTTTGTGGAGGGAAAGTGAGTGAGTGAGGTAACTAGAGTGGGAAGAAAAAAAAGTTACTTTCCTTCTTTAGTCTATTTTGACAAGTAGCCAAAGTAATCCTTCCTTTTAAGACTTAGATCAGCAGCTCAAAACCCTCTAGTGCACTCAGGGAGAAATCTAAAACCTTAAGATGACTTTTACACAATCTGTCATTCTACCCTCACCCCTTTTGTTCTGATTTCTCCTCCTAGCACAGTGTTTGGTGTTTTTGTAGGTAAAAATGAATGAATACCAGCATTTTCACAGGATAAAAGCTAACACTATCTGCTTTCCTTGCCGTGTTCTAGCTCTGTACTCCTTGCTGTTCTCTGCTGGGAACACATCTCAACCAGATACTCACAAGGCTCACTCTCTAACTCCTTCAAGTTTCTACTTCTTGCAGGTCTACCCTATAGCACCTATCAATATCTAAATATACTACAAATTTTACTTATTCATCTAATTTATTGTCTCTCTTCTCCATCTTGATCAGTGGTTCTCAAACCTGAGTCTGCATCAGAATCACCTTGAAGTCTTGTTAAAACAGTTTCCAGAGCATGAAAATATGCATTTCTAAAAGGTTCCCAGGTGATGGTGACGCTGTGGATCCAAAGGTCGCATTTTGAGAACCAATGCTGTAGAATGTAAGCTCCAGGTGGACATTTCTGCCCATTTGTTCAGTGCTGTATCACTAATGCCTGGTACATAGTAAGCACCCATATATATGAATGAATTTAGAATCACCCCACTCTGTTCCCACTATATCCTGTACTTTAAATACTTATTGAACACTATACGATAAAGAGGAGCCCTGGTGACACAATGGTTAAGCACTCGGCTACTAACTGAAAGGTCCATGGTTCGAATCCACCAGCTGCTCTGTAGGACAAAGATGTGGCAGTTTGCTTCCATAAAGATTCACAACCTTGGAAACCCTATATGGTAGTTCTACCCTGTCCTATAGGGTCGTTACGAATTGGAATCGACTCGATGGCAGTGAGTTTGCTATAGGATAAACTAAATCATATGACCAAGTATGCCAATAACTACACTAAATTGTATATAATCTCAAATCTGCCTATTATCCAGCTTCTATCAGTTTAAATGTGCTTTAATATGTAGCTTTCATTGTATACTAATCAAATTACCTGTTTTATAATCTTCTCAATTTACTAATCACTTTCCCTGTCCTCCAACAATGTGCAAGGCAGCCCATACTACAGGTGTTAATTTATTCAGAGTTTCTTTTTGGTTTCTCCCACATTCTTATGGGTTTCTCTAACTCAGAAATACAAGCTTTGTATTTTCTTCTCAAAGGGACACTTCCTATTTTCACACACTACAGATTTGGGCATGTATTCTTTCCTCAGTTATTTGAATTAGTTGCAAAAGTGAAAAATTATTATTTTAAATACACATTAGGGTTCTTCTCAAACCAGATTTTAAGGTAAAATGCTAACTTCCCTTTTTACGGAACAACTCCTTCCCCATCCCTCTACTTTTAAAAGAATTACCTTGATCCTACTGAATTCTGGGTAATAAGAATTTTGTCATACCTTTCTTCCATCCTTGCTATAGCTTATGCACCAGCCTCTTTACTGAAATCTCAACAAGTCTTTTTAAAGTAAGATGTCTGTACTAGAAAGCTTAAAATTTTAAGTGTATCTGAATTGAATTTCAGCACTGAGTTGCCCATTTTCTACTGAGTGTTTATTTATAGCTGTACTGTCACAAGAATTCCAATCAGGGATTTCACCACACAGACGCTACTTTAAATTACTATGATTTACAAAGTTTATAAATTGTAAAATGCAATCTCTACCTTACAGCACAAATCAATACACAAACAGGAGATAACATATGCCCAGTGACACACTACTGTATTTCTAAGACTAAGTGAATATAAGTTAATTATATGTACTCCTAAGTTTGTAAAATTCTAAGAATTTCTGGATATTAAATTTACTAAAAAATACAGACTAGTAGTCTGGAAAAAAAAAAAAGCATAACCATCTCTAAATGGGTAGTAACCACAGAATATTTTAAAATGCTGAGTCCTAAGTAAAAAGATACAGAAAAACACAAATTTCAGGCATATTTAAGACAGGCATTTAATAGTTTGTCACTGGTACTGTAAAATCATACTATTTTCCTATGAAGAATTTTAAATGAGTCATACTTTCTTTATGAAATCACTGTTTTACTTAACATATGGTGAAAATAGTTAACTGCTTTCCAACGTGAAACTTTATATTCACTTAAATTGTACATCAACACACTAAAGCTGGTAGAAAATAAAAACAAGTATAGGTTACTATGTACAATACTTCGTCCTCACAATATCACATGTATAAGGCTTATTTTAATATCTGATAAAGAAGAAGAAAGATGTCATCTAAATAATTTCTAAAAACTCATACTCCCACTGCCTAAACTTACACCAGGACTAAACAATATGAAATTATACACGACACTCTTCCGTAGCACCAGACAGAGCTCTATGTTCTATGCTCGATTTTTAATAAGTGAACACAGTTCTGGCCCTTACACACTGGCCTAATTATCCCCTCTGATGCATTCAAGTTCTGACTTTATAACTAACTTTTAAATTCATAGTGAAAATCAATTCATGGCTAGCATAGTAACTTTTCAATCTAAAAAGCGTTAAAAGGAAATACCTCAAAATTCAGAATAAATTTAGAGAACGAGATTATAAATTTGATCAACTTTTTCTGAATGTGTACTCCCCACCCCCAACTTTCTAAATAACGGAGAGGGCAGGGCTGAACCCAAACCAAACCTGGTGCCGTTGAGTCGATTCCGACTCATGGAAGAAAAAACAAATCCTCTCCTGAATTATGGTTATCTTTTAAAAATATACAATTTACCCAAATTCAAAGCTGTATGGACAACTTGTGAACACCTACCAATGCCGTCACATTTTTTTAGGGGGGAGAAGGTGAGAAAAGATGGGTGATGAAAGAAAATTCTTTTCCTCTTTCAAGCAGCAAGTACCCTGACACACCTGGCTCGTTCACGCCACCAGCAAAAAAGAAACTTGGGAAGAGGAGAAAAGAAAAGAAAAAAAAAAAAAAAAGGCGCCAGACAAACCTGATGATCCAAGCAAGCCCGAAGCAAGTCCCCGGGCACTTCTGGAAGGCTCCCGCTCGTTGGCGCTCCGGCGGCGCGGCAGCTCCGCGGCTCTCGGGAAGGTGCCTCCGGCAGAAACGCCGAGTCCAGCCCGACCCGCAGGTCAGGAGGCGGCCCGGGAGGAAGCGCGGTGGGGGCGTAGCGAAGCAGGACCGCTAAGTGGTCCAGCCGGGATCCCCTAGCGCAGCCCGCGCCTCACCGCCGCTACTCAACGCCAGCGCGCTAGGGTAACCGGGAAGGACCCACAAGGAGGAGGCGGCTACATATCAACAAAATAGCGGCACGGTGAGCACGCTGCCCTACCACAGCTCGCTGAGGAGCCGGGGAGCAGGAAGTGCCCCGCGCCTCCCTCAAGAGCCCTGACGCCTCTTCGCCCTAGCTCCGACGAGGAACACCTGTTTGGCTAGGCCAGGGGTTTGGTTACACCTTCCACGCTCCCCCCGCACCCTCAAACACACACTCGAAAGAGGGAAGGCGAGCGGAGCAGAGACCTTGGACCCGCAGTCTGAGGGCGCCTCCGCCGGCCGTACCTGACATCAGCTGGGGCTCCCTCTCACCCTTCCTGGGGGCGGAGAGGGGGACGACACGGGGCCGGCGACCGTCGCTCCTCTCGGCAGCCGCAGAGGTGCTCGGGCGGCTGGCTGGGGCTGCCCGCTGCTGCCCAGAGCATACCCGGGCAGCGGCAGCAACAGCCGCGGCGGCCGAAGCGGGCCCTGCGCGCGCTCCCGCCCGCTCGCTCCGCCCCTCCCCGCAGCACGTCCAGGCCACGGCCCGCCTACAGCGCAGCCACCGCCCAGGGGTCTCCTAGCGCCGACGTCGCCGCCACCGCACCAGCCTTAGGGAAGGGCGGAGCGGGAGGGGGCAGGGAGGGGCGGGTCAACTGCGACGTGCGGACGCGAGGATTGGCCACTGAGCGCACGCTCCGCCCTTCTGCGAAGGGGCCTGGGAAGTCTGGGCCGTCTAGGAGCTATAGGTTGAGCCGCAGGCCCGTGGCTTATGTCTTCCGGTCTCCACGTTTGTGGTTCGGCTGTAGGCCCGTGCCCTAACCTCCGGATTTGAGGGCGAATAATGGAAGGAAGCCAGGGGGACTGAGGCTGGAGGTGCTTGTAGGACCTTTGGGGGACAGAGTCTAACCCTGCAGGAGTCTCTTGACCTCTAGCCTGCTTTTAACTCGTCCGTTTTTTTGTCTGTTCTTTCTCCATCCTCTCATTTCTTAGTCTCTCTTTAGCCATAGTGAAAGGAAATACAGCAAGATAAGGTATGCAAACGGGTGCGGGTTAACCTGAGTAGTGAACCAGGAAGGGCCGAAAACCCAAATAGTGATACCACAAAGCCTCTTGTAGGCACACATGATGTTCGGTTCTGTCAGTACTCCAGGCAATGGCAGGAAGAGGTTCCTCTGGCTTTGCAAAACTCATCTCCCTTTTCTTTGGCAAAAGGGCTGTGAATCCAGAAGCTGCCTTTGGAATAGAACTGCAGCCCGTTGAGGCAACCCTACTGAAGTCAGAAGGTGGGAGAAGGTCTAGACCCTATAGGCATTAACCATTTACAAGGCCAGTCTCCACGGTGGGAAGGCTACCCTGCTTCCTTTAAGTACCCTCTTCAGGCAGTTCTTTAGTGGCCTGTGACGTGGAGATTAAGAGAGTGTGGGCTCTGAAATCAGACCACCTGGGCTGGAGTCCTGGTCCCTCCACCTATTAGTTGTGTAACCTTGAAAAGTTTCTTAACAGCATGCCTGAGAGAAATAATAAACAACTTATGTTAGTTGTTGTTGTTATTTTCCCTTTAATTTGCTTAGGTTCAGTTCTCGTGTAGTTTGCCAGAACACTCCATCAATAGATCCAAAAGAATCATCCAAACGAATTTTAAAGCTTAAAGCACATCTAGTGATTCTAATCCAAATCTCTAATCTTTCGGGTGAGAAAATTGAAGTCCAGAGAATTAAACTGATGTGCTCATCATGGAAGCACAGGTAGCCTGATTCTCCAGGTTAGTGCTCTTTCCATAGTCCACACCTGGAGACTTCTCTCCCTTACATCCTTACCTCCATCTTCTCTCTTTCCCAACTTGTGTACAGTTATTGCTCAGCCTCACCCCCTTCCCTTCTAACAGTTAAACCAGTTGCTGTTGAGTCGATTCCAACTCATGATGACCACATATGTGTCAGAGTAGGAGTGTGTGCCGTAGGGTTTTCAACAGCTGATTTTTTGGAAGTAGATTTCCAGGCCTTTCTTTCCAGGTGCTTCTGAGTGGACTCAAACCTTCAACCTTTCAGTTAGCAGCCAAACATGTTAACCATTTGTACCACCCAGGGATTAAAGAATATTCTTTTTAACTTGGGAGACATCTATATCCATTGGTACAACATAATACATAAAGAACGTTCTGCATCCTACTTTGGTGAGTAGCACCTGGGGTCTTAAAAGATTGCAAGTGACCATCTAAGATACAGCAATTGGTGTCTTCTTGTCCAGAGCAAAAGAGAGTGAAAAAAACCAAAGACTCAAGGGAGTAATTAGTCCAAAGGACCAATGGACCACATGAACCACGGTCTATGTGACCCTGAGACCAGAAGTACTAGATGGTGCCTGGCTCACCGCCAGCTACTCTGGGGTCACAACAGATGGTCCTGGTCAGAGAGGGAGAAAATTGTAGAACAAAAAATTAAATTCACAAAAAAGACCATACTTACTGGTCTGACAGAGACTGGAGTAACTCCTGGGACTATGGCCCTAAGACACCCGTCTCACCTGGAACTGAAGCCATTCCCAGAGATCACCTCCCAGACAAACAGTAGACAAGCACATATGTTAAACAATAACACCCAAGAAATTATAAAGGCGTTATCAAAAGGCATTATCTGCCCAGAAACAACGATGAGAAGGCAGGAGGAGGGAGAAAATGAGGACGAAAGAAAATGGGGAACCCAGAGCGAAAATGAGGAGAGTGCTGACACATTGTGGGGCTGAAACTAAGGTCATGAAACACTTTCTGTACAAACTGTTGAATGGGAGACTAATTTGCTCTGTAAACTTTAACCTAATGCACAATTTAAAAAAAAAAATAAAAGAATACCCTTCCAGAGATTGCAGTGCTCCAAACAGAAGGCAAAATAAAAAACCTGGGACTCTATCACATTTTAACTTTATTGAAAGGTGTAGTGAATAACGAATAACATTTTTCCAGTAAAAGTTAAGAAATCCTTTCAAGGTTTCGTGCCTAGGAAAATTACTGGCAAGAAGAAATGTGGATATGAACAGTACTGGATCAAATCATCTACTTTTTTGTTACTTTTGAAAATAGCTATTGTTTTTCTAAAAATGATATATACGTATTCAAACAAATTCAAAATGCAAATAATGCAAGGAAGATGTTTACAATTTGTGGGAATCGCATAATCTAGCCTTAAATGTCGTTAAAATTTTATTACATTCCCAGATACCTTTCTAAGAATAAAGAACACAAAGACATAAATGCAATATTTCATAAATTGGATCGTACTATCTACAAATAGTTCTTAATTCACTCAAAAGTATACCATAAATAGCAACATTTTTAAAAATTGTATAGTGTCCATTGGATGGCTATACCATCATTTATCTAACCAGTATTCTATGGATTGACTTTTTTTTTTTCAGATTTTTACTATTATAAAAAATCGCTTTGATGAATTTTCTTATACATATGCTTTTGCCCAAATACGCGGTTATCTCCTTGGGCAAATTCCTAGAATTAATTCCTGGCATTAAATATCAGCCAATTCTTCAATGCTGTCAACTACAAAAAAGAAAGTTGTGGTTACTTTGAAAAATATACTGCATATGTGGACTAAAAACTGACCAGATCCTCCCATTTGAAACACATAAACCTTGGACAATACTGTTGTCTCTCTGGTGTCTATTGTTTCAATAATGTATGTCAAAGCTCCTGGAGTAGGGTGGTAGACACTGCTGGTTGTCTAAGCCAATATCCATTCTTCCTTACTAGCAGAACTCTTTATTATTTTCAGGGTGACAATGTGTCCAGTAAAAGTAATTCATTTCCCCAGATACCTGTAAGCCGAAATGACCTGTCAATGAAATGAAAGTGGGTGTCCCTAGGAGGGCTCAGGGAAAGATTTACAAAAGAAATGTTCCAGTAGCCATTTGACCCACACACGTCCCTTTTCTTACCTGAAACAGGGATGTGATACCAGGTGTGGAGCAGGTATATTTCGACCATAATAACAAAAACAACACACTATTAATAGTGTAGAAAGCCAGGAGATGCCTGGGTTCATAATTGCTTAGTAGGGTGCATTATCAGCTCTGCACTGCCCACTTCTGAACTGGTTGTTACTTGAGGGAAAATAAACCCCTCCCTATTTAAGCCTTTGTTATTTGGGTTTTCTGTTGTAAGCACTGAATGCAATTCCTAATTCAATAAGATAAGTCAAGTCACCATTCATTTAGCACCATATGTAGAATTCTGTAATGGGGTGAAATGAAAATGGGGACACAAAATGGAAACAAACAATAATAAAAACGCACTCTCTTCTCTAAGAGATTGGGTTTCCCTTAAAATACCCAAGTATTACAAATAGATCAACAAATCATTTCTATAAAGACTAAATTATTAAATTCTGTAAAATTAAATTCTGTTTGGTGGTGTGGCAGTTTTAAAATATGTCCAGAAAATTTTTGATGGTTTTTTCCTTCAAAAAGTGGAGCTTAATTCCCCTCTCCTTGAATTTGGGCTGTATTTAGTGACTTGCTTCTCACAAATAGGATATTGCAGAGATGGTAGAGTATGACTTCTGAATGGATATTATAAAAGGTGCCAGTTTTCATCTTGTTCTATTTCTGGAATTGCTTGCTGGAGGAAGCTTGTTCCTCAAGTCAGAGGACATGCAGGCAGCTTACGGAGAGGCCCACATGGTGAGGAATTGAGGCTTCCAACCAACAGCCAGTGTGGAGATGAGGCCTTCTGACAACAGCTATGCAAGTGATCCTGGAAGAGGATCCTCTAGCCCTAGTTAAGTCTTCAGATGACTGCATCTCTGGCCAACGTCTCGACCTCAACCTCAGGAGAGGCCCTGAGCCAGAAGCACTCAGCTAAGCCACTCCTAAATTCCTGACCCACAGAAACTGTAAGATAATAAATATTTCTTATTTAAAGTCACTAAGTTTTGGGGTAATTTCCTGCAATAGATCACTAATAATAAAGCTGGGTATAATAGAGCCTAGCACAGTGCCTGGCACATACGCAAGTGTTCAATTATTTGTTGTTTGAATGAATTAACAATCGAATGATGTAACATATACGTTTTTCACTTTAAAGGGTAACATACAATGCTAGTATTATCTTTGATCCCTGACACTTATATAAGGATTTTCTGGCATCATCATAGAGAAATCAGTTGTGAATTTCACTAAAATTTGAATACTGACAGTCCTGGAAGTAACATATGGTGAATAGAGCAATAGAATCCCTGAGACTTGAAATCTCCTCCCAGTTTTATCACCAACTAGCTGAGTGACCTATGGCAAGTCACTTAACCTCTCTAAATCTCAATTCCCTATCCATAAGTTGGGAAAAATTAATCCCAACCTGCCTCCAAAAAGTCATTGAGATTATACGTGACAGTGTAATTGTAAAGCATTAATGTTCTTTTAATTACATTAGGATTATGAGGTCTATCCTATTTTATATTTAAGCAATTAAGCATTAAGTATTTTAAGTAGGAACACCATGAACATTTTTCTTTCAAGAGATTACAACTTATTTACTGATTTTATTGTGTACCTATGTAAATATTAGCATCATGCATAGCAAACAGCTGGGATTCAAGAGTATGGACAGTAGGTTATTATTTGTCAGATCTCATTTTATTAGCCCCTTGTAAATCTATTCTGCTTTAAAATATTATATAATTATGACTAGCTGCTTTTTCTTTTCATGAGTTAATTTGTAACTCTGGCTGGGTATCTGCCCTCTTTATGGTAACAGTGGTAGTTAAACACAGTTAGTAATAAACATACATTGAACTAATAATTTGGTCTAAGAGTTTACCCTAGAGCAATATTGTACCCAATAGCAAGAAAAAGAATGATAGATTAAAAATCATTTATGTGAGATGAAATGGCCAACAATTACTTTAAAACAAAGGTGAGAAGGTAAGGGGGCAGGGAAACTAAATTACTGATGTAAAAAATGGCATGCTGTCAGAACTCCTGTAACTTCAGGGGAAGAAGAGAGAGTCAAGATCAGCAGCATCAGCCCAAAGCTGATTCCTGTGAGGCAGAGGTCAGGCATACCTTCACTCTCCAACCTTTTTACCAATTCTGACACCAGCTGTCCTTCCTATGGCACTCTCTACTTCTCTGCTGGGTTCAATAATTCATTGCAGTGGCCATACAGAACTCATAGATCATACTCATGATTATAAGTTTTATTAGGGAAGTAACACATTACAATTCAGGATCAGGATCAACTTGGAAGTAACAGGAACAACTCAGGATATAGGTCTTCAATCAGGACAGCTTCTTGGCCATGCCCCCTGGCAGGCCTCTCTCACAGCCCTCAGCCCTAGGCCCTCGGCCCTTAATCTTGGCCCTCACTCTCAGCCGGGCCTCTGTCCTGCTCAGGTGTTACAAAGCTGTTTAGCTCCACCCATAACTGCTTGGAAGCACCCTACTCCACCAGGAAGCCTCCTGCTGAAAGGCCCCCAGCTCTCTCACTCTGTGGGTCAGCAAGCCCCTTTAGCTCTGCCAGCAGGTGCCCAGAGGCACCCACTCTCTGCCAGCAAGCCACCTACCTGAAGGCACTCAGCTCTCTCACTCTGTAGGTCAGCAAGCTCACTGGAGCCATCTGCTGGCCCTGTGCCTCTGCCATCCTGTGATGTCTTAAGTTTTACAGCTCTGTCTCCTGGGTCTAGGAGGTTCTTAGCACAGGGACCCTGGGTCCAAAGGAATCACTCTGCTCCTGACTTTTCTTCTTGATGGTAGTGAGGTCCCCCTCCAACCTCTGGGATTGGCTCCCTTTAAGCCTAGTGGGATGGCAAAACTGATCAATCCCCTACAAGGATTCCATGCATCTTATTTGCATGGTCCCACCCTTGCAAGTGTTCCATGCACCTTGTTTGCATTAGCAAAATTGTCCAGTACCTTTGTTGGGCCACAAGCACCTTATTGTATAGTTCCACCAAGTCATTTTGTGGGAGGTACAAGACCATGGCTACAAGAGCTATATTAAAGCAATTCAGTGCACTGCAGCTGGAAACGGAACAACCAGAATGGAAATAATGAAAATGTTCATGCATTGTGAAAAGTATAACCAATGTCACTAAACAATTTGTATAGAAACTGTTGAATAGGAACCTAATCAGCTGTGTAAACTTTCACCCAAAACACAGTACACCCACTCCTCACTGTCTATTGTCTCATTATCTGACATTCTGCATTTATGACAATAATAAAAAATCTAGTATCTGACTATTTTGTGCATTAATGATGTACATCAGACAATAATGCAACGCTGAGGTGTGAGGTGAGAGTAACATTGGTTTTGATGCTTACAGTTATGTGTCACCTTGGCTGGGCTATGATTCTCAGTGGTTTGGCAGTTATGTAATGATGCAGTCATCTTCCGTTTTGTGATCTGATGTGGTCATTCTCCATTTTGCATAACGCTGATTTTTGCAACTTGACCTGGTCTTTGGAACCTATGTCAATAAGTGAGATGTGGGTGTAAAATATTATTTAAAAGATAAACAAAATGGTAGAACACATGTCTTTATCAGAGAGCAGGACTTGGAGTACACAGGAGAAGATGTTATACAGTAGATTGTCAGAGGTAGAGATCATGCAATTATTATGCACAGTTTGGTGGCATGACTAACCTCAGATGCAAATATGGGAGAATGAGTAGTATACAGCCTTGGTTTAAGATTAAAGTTCTGATTATGTAGTGGATGGATTATACAAGCTCCCTAGTTTCTGTTGTTACATTGTTTCTTGCCTTCTGCTATTCAGCCCTGACCCAAAATTAGTTTGAAACTACTGGCTTACCTAATTACTTGATTATTTGTGGTTGTAGGTGACCCCTGCTGCTCACCTTCTTTATTAACCTGAGTAGGAATAAGAAGAACCCTAGAAACAATGGGCAGAGCTTCATGAGCCCCATTTCTTGTTATCAAATTAGAAAGTAAATGAAAAACAGATGCCAGGAGCCTGGGATGGGGGAAATCGTTTTGGTGACAGTGTGTATTTCAAAAGAGCTTCTCATCTCACATTAAAAATACCTACCAGGATAAAGTATTTTTGCCCTATGGTACCTAAAAAAAGCATTTACCAAACAGTTTTTATTCCTTCTAACTACCTAGTCACATAATCTACCAAGATTTTGAGACTATTGGAACGGCTGGTATTGTTTTCTGACATATGAAGGGGTAAAGGTAGAGAATGGAGCAGAGGGAGAGAGAAGGAAAAAAAGTCTAGGAAATACTTTTAACCTCAAGGGAAGAGGACTCAACATGACTCACAACATGTTAGCTTGAAAGCAGAGACTGCCACGTGTGTGCTGAGGAACTTGTGTCATCTAGAGAAATATTCTCAACTTATGGGGTTGGGCTCCCTGGGGTTACTCTGTTCCTTCAGTTCCCTGGAATATGAATCAGAATACTCCTTAATTGTTTTCCCTGGTGGCTCAACAAAAGCAGAAAACATTTGTTGTAAATGGAATAGGTGAACCTTGCTTTGGTTTAAAATTTCTAAGCAGTAAATTATTTACCAATGTGTATGCCGCCTCCGTTATTGTAAAGAACTAACTGACTTATAAATTTTAGCTGCATAATGTGGGATAATATTTTTCCTTTTAAGTTGTGTTTCTAAATCCCAAAAGATTGACTGTAGTAGATACCATTTTGAGTTTCTGTCCATCTGCCCAATTCCCATCTACAGATTGGGTCCTCATAGCTATGTTTGTATAAGAGGGTCCTTCTCCCTTCCTGGCCACAGCTGATTGGACAGGGCGGGGTCCTGGAAGTAAACTGAGTCCCTCAGACTCTCTCTCCTGGGAATTTGGAATTGGGAAGGCCTTAGTAACCCTCTGTTGAGTGCTGAAACTGTAACCCAAACATGGATTTGTAACCCAAACATAGGTTTGTAATCAAAACATGGCTTTGTAACCCAAACATGTAAACCCCAGATAAAGGGAAGCCACTCTGCAGGGAGAGAGAGAAATGAAGCAGATGAGCTGAGAAGAGTAGTAACTCTGAGTTGTGGTGCTCCGTGAGACAGCAAGAGAGAGAAAGAGAGGTTTCCCATAGTCCCCTTCCATCGATGGCCAGACTGCTCTTGAGTTCCATGAATTTCCACCCTATCTCCTTATATTAAATTATGCTTTTTTTTTTGGTTAAGTTTGAATGATAATTTTTTCATTCTTTAAAATACATTTTATCACTTCATTTAAAAGAGATCTAAATAGTTCATTTATAAGAAGCAGCATTTTCAAAGCTTTGATCTAAAGTAATAATGTAAGAATTATGAAAAGCATGCAAAAATTATAATATCTTGCTAAAGAAAGGAATAATTGCCAAGAAAACCAAAAACCAAACACATTGCCGTTGAGTTGATTCCAACTCATAACGACCCTATAGGACAGAGTAGAACTGCCGCATTGGGTTTCCAAGGAGTGGCTGGTGGATTTGTACTGCTGACCTTTTAGTTAGCAGCCAGGCTCTTAACCACTATATACCACCAGGGCTCCAGTTGCCAGGAAAGGCAGATATTTTTATGGTTTGGCTTCTTTTTTTTAGGGATTTTAATTATTTACAGTTAGACTACGGTATGTTCTTATAGGTGATTGAAGTTTGCTTGTTTTTTTTTTTTAAATATACCAAAATTTAATAAATTTTGTAAAAAATTGATTAAAATGTATAGATAAATTATTATACATCAACTTGATGCAATATTGTGTAGCCATGAAAATGATAACTGCAAAAAGTAGTTAGAGCAGGAAAAAATGAACCGGGGAGCATTGCTGGAAGAAATCACCAACCTGTGCTGACTGTCATGGTGACAAGGTTCCCAGTTTCAGCTGGGGCCTGAGGGCTTTCCTTTTACTTTTCCGATTAGTTCCTTTTTTTATTTCCCGTGGAAGTTACTGAAATTAATACCTATGCTCCTTACCTGTTTTACCTCATTCCCTTATTCTCACCAAATGGTTTTTTTTTTTTTTTGTACTTTAGATGACGGTTTACAGAACAAATAGTTTCTCATTAAACAGTACACATATTGTTTTATGACAATGGTTAACAACCCCACGACATGTCAACACTGTCCCTTCTCAACGTTGGGTTCCCTATTACCAGCTTTCCTGTCCCCTCCTGCCTTCTAGTCCTTGTCCCTGGACTGTTGTGCTCCATTACTCTCATTTTATTTTATGGGGCTATCTAATCTTTGGCTGAACAGTGAACCTCAGGAGTGACTTCATTACTGAGATAAAAGGATGTCTGGGGGCCATACTCTCGGGGTTTCTCCAGTCTCTGTCAGGCCAGTAAGTCTGATCTTTTTTTGTGAGTTAGAATTTTGTTCTACATTTTTCTCCAGCTCGGTCCAGGACCCTCTGTTGTGATCCCAGTCAGAGCAGTCAGTGGTGGTAAACGGGCACCATCTGGTTGTACTGGACTCAGTCTTCACCAGATAGTATTTTGAAGTATGATGTACTCAACTCCCCTCTCTTCTACTGCAGGCTTCCTACAATGGCAGCTTTCCAGAATGCTGCTTCTCCTCTTCTAGGCTGACCTTCCAGCTCCATTCTGTTGTGGACAACAGCCCTTCCCTCCTCCTTTAAGACCTGGCCTCATCTGGCATCTTTTCTATATCCCCAATTTCTCTCACTCCTCTGGTTCCTACCTCCCTTTACTTTACCTTCCTATGAAACTACTGACCTCTTCCTTTTCTTGATCACCAATTTCTTGAAAGGGTGTCCTGCATTCAACATCTATTGGGAGTGCTGCCAGCAGACAACCCTCAGCTGCCAACTTTCTCAGGGAATTGCCTCGAGTACAGACAGCCACCTCGGGGCACCCACATCCAATGGCTGGTCAATACAGGGGTATAAAGACCCAGCCCCCTCACCCCAGCCTATAATACTCTCTCTAGCGCCTTCCTACTTCAGAATTCCTCATGGGTGCTGGCTGAAGCCTTTGTTAAGACTGCATCACAGTCCAGCCTCTCCCTCTGTCCAATCCTGCTTCCTTCTCTTCCCTTTCCTAGGTGTTGATTTGAAGATCACTCCCTAATAAAGTTTCTGTATGCTTCCTTTCGGAGTCTATTTCCTGGAGAACCAAGCCTATGACAAAACCTAAAGCAAGAGGAGAGCTATTTTTTCAACCTCCTTGAAATCCAAGCTCCTTTTTAAATAACAGAGGATAACAGGTGGCATAATTTTTAGTAACTTCTGCCTACCTGGTGGTGCAGTGGTTAAGAGCTTGACTGCTAACCAAAAGGTCGGCAGTTTGAATTCACCAGCTGATCCTTGAAAACCCTATGGGGAGTTCTACCCTGTCCTATAGGGTTGCTATGAGTTAGAGTCAACTTGATGGCAATGGGTTTGGTCTACCTAGAGTTAGCACTACACGAATGGTAAACCCATTAATGTCAGTGCTTCATATGAGGAATGAAGAGAGAGGGAGGCGGGGCCAAGACGGCAGAGTAGTCAGTCGCTTCTGGTGGACCCTCTTACAACAAAGACCAGAAAAAACAAGTGAATTGATTATACTTGGAAATGTGGAAGTCCTGAACATCAAAGGCAGAGTTGAGGAACCAGACTGAGTGGCAGGGGGAGGGAGAGACAGTTTGGAAGCAACGAGGAGTTGCTAGACCTGACCTGGCGAGAACCTGAGCCCTTCAGGCCTGAGCAGCTCGGGTGTGAGTGGTGAGGCAGGCAAGTGGCAGTGCTTCGGAGGCACATTTTCCACACCAGGAGAGACCCAGCCGCTGAGAGTCTACTCGGCCACGCAGAACCAGTGAGAAGCAGCCCTCATGGGTGAAGGATAAGTATTTGCCTATGGCTTACCACGCAGATCAAAAATACCCCCGTTAGGGAAAAACCTCCCTCCCATTTACCTCCCTGCTCCCTGCTCTGCACTGGGTCCCGGACCGGCTTCAGCAGTTGCTGAGTCCCCTGGGCCAGAAGTAGGATCTGTCACATGCCCGGAGCCATTCTCCCTGCCTTGGAGAGTGAACAAATTAACAAACAGGAAAAAATAAACTGCCGGCTCCCCTAAGCCAGGAACCCAGGGTAGGCACAGCTCCTTTGCCTGGGCACAGGTATAAGGGATCCACAGACTTTGAGTGCCTTTCCCCCTGCATAGACTTGTGTGGGCCCATCCCAACAGCATAGGCCCACATTACCATAGTATAACAGGGTATGTACTGGAAGTCTAACTTCAACTGTTTCAGCTGTGAAGTGGCAGTTTCTTGACATTAGACACTACTCTGCCAATTAAGCAGGGTCTTTACCTACCCACATCAGGGGCCTGAGGACTGGTGGCACCACTCATGTAGCCACCTGCTATAGGGGCCTGTGAATAAGGGGTGCCCCCCAGTCCTTACAGCCAACAGCATTGGGTGCTGATAGTCCAGCTGCAAAACCCACCCACCTGTGTGCTCTAGGAAGTGGGACACGCCTTTCTCCTGGACACTCGGGCAGCTGTCAGCCCCCTGCCTTGCTCAGAGTGTGTCCCCCTGCTGCAGCCAGATGCCTGTGCCTATACCAATCACCCATACCTGTCTAGGACTGTAAGTGAGAGCCTACACTACACACTTGGTGGCTATCTGCCTGGGCACGTGAGCTGAATCCATACAGGAGGAGTGGACGGACTCCTGAGCTCACATACCTAGTCACAGATATAACCACTTGGTGACAGGACGTTAGAGCTTCAATAATAATGCTAATAATGCCAATAATCAAATTAGCTCATACAAGCAGCGTATTTGGGCATATCAAAACAAAACAAGAAGCTAGGACACAGTAAGCAAACATAAAATAAATAAATATAATAACTTATTGATGGCTCAGAAACAACAGTCAATATCAAATCAAATAAAGAGGCAATCCATGAGGCAATCAGTAAGCTCCCAAAATAAAGAATCTAGAAGTTTTCCAGAGGAGGAAAATTTCGAGTTACTGGAGGCAGAATACAAAAGATTAACATACAGAACTCTTCAAGAAATTAGGAAGGAAATTAAGCAAAACGCCAAACACACAATAGAGGAAATTAAAATAGAGAAGAGCATAATGACAAATTTAACAGGCTGCAGGAATCCATAGAGAGAGAGAAATCAGAAATCCAGAAGATTAACAATAAAATTTCAGAATTAGACCACTCAATAGAAAGTCACAGGAGCAGAACTGAGGCAATGGAAGGCAGAATTAGTGAGATTGAAGATAAAGCACTTGACACCAACTTATTTGACGAAAAATCAGATAAAAGGATTTAAAAAATGAAGAAACCCTAAGAATTATGTGGGACTGTATCAAGAGGAGTAACCGACAAGTGACTGGAGTACCAGAACGGGGGGGAGGGGGGTTTAACAGAAAATAAAGAGAGAATTGTTGAAGATTTGTTGGCAGAAAACTTCCCTGATATCATGAAAGATGAAAAGATATCTATCCAAGATACTTGTCGAACCCCACATAAGATAGATCCCAAAAGAAAGTCACCAAGCCGTATTATCAGACTTGCCAAAACTAAAAATAGAGAATTTTAAGAGCGGCTAGGGATAAACGAAAAGTTATCTACAAAGGAGAATCAATAAGAATAAGCTTGGACTACTCAGCAGAAACCATGCAGGCAAGAAGGCAATGGGATGACATATGTAAAGCCTTGAAGGAAAAAAGACTGCCAGCCAAGAATTATATATCCAGCAAGACTGTCTCTGAAATATGATGGCAAAATGAGGGCATTTCCAGATAAATAGAAGTTTATGAATTTGCAAAAACCAAACCAAAATTACGAGAAATAATAAAGTGAGTCCTCTAGTTAGAAAATCAGTAACATCAGATAACAGCCCAAGCCTAGAACAAAGCTAAAACACTGAAAATAGAGAAACAGCTGTCAATATGTAAAAGATGAAATCTTAAAACAAAAAAGAGGGACTTAAAAAATGTAGACATAGATTTTTCATATGGAGAGGAAGTCAAGGTGATATAAAGAAATAAAAAACTGGTATAAACTTAGAAAAATAGGGGTAAATATTAAGGCAACCACAAAGGAAACTAACAATCCTACAAGTCAAAATAAAAAACTAGAAAAATATAAAGACTCAGCAAACACAAAATCAACAACAATGAAAAAGATGAAAAGGAAATACATAAAGAAAAACGACTCAGCACAGAAAATTAAGTGGAACAAAGAAACTGTGAACAACACACCCAAAAAAATACATCAAAATGACAGCTCTAATCTCATACCTATCAGTAATTATGCTGAATGTAAATGGACTAAATGCACTGATAAAGAGACAGAGATTGGCAGATTGGATTAAAAAAAAAAAATCATCTGTCTATATGGTGCCTACAAGAGACACACCTTAGACTTAAAAGACACAAACGAACTAAAACTTGAAGGATGGAAAAAAATATACCAAGGAGACAACACTCAAAAAAGAGCAGGAGTGGCAATATTAATCTCTGACAAAATAGACTTTAAAGTGAAATCCACCACAAAGGATAAGGAAGGACACTATATAATGATTAAAGGGTCAATACACCAGGAGGACATAACTATAATAAATATTTATGCACCCAATGACAGGGCTCCAAAATACATAAAACAAACTCCAACAGCACTGAAAAGAGAGAGAGACAGCTGCACAATAGTAGTAGGAGACTTCAACACACCACTTTAGGTGAAGGACAGAACATCCAGAAAGAAGCTCAACAAAGACATGGAAGAGCTAAACGCTACTATCAACCAACTTGATCTCATAGACATATACTGAACACTGCACCCAACAGCAGCCAAATATACTTTCTTTTCCAACACACATGGAGCATTCCCCAGAATAGACCACATATTAAGCCATAAAGCAAGCCTTAACAGAATCCAAAGCACTGAAATATTACAGAGCATCTTTTCTGACCATAAAGCCATAAAAGTAGAAATCAACAACAGAAAAAGCAAGGGAAAAAAAATCAAACACATGGAAACTGAACAACACTTTGCTCAAAAACTACTGGGTTATAGAAGGAATTAAGGATGGAAGAAAGAAATTCATAGAATCAAACAAGAATGAAAACACATCCTACCAGAACCTTTGGGACACAGCAAAAGCAGTGCTCAGAGGTCAGTTTATAAGAATAAATGCACACATCCAAAAAGAAGAAAGGGCCATAATCAAAACATTAACCCTACAACTGGAACAAGTAGAAAGAGAGCAGCAAAAGAAGCCCTCAGGTGCCAGAAGAAAGGAAATAATAAGAATTAGAGCAGAATTAAATAAAATAGAGAATAGAAAAACAATTGAAAGAGTTAACAAGACCAAAAGCTGGTTCTTTGAAAAGATAAACAAAATCGATAAACCACTGGCCAAACTGACAAAAGAAAAACAGGAGAGGAAGCAGATAACCCTTATAAGAAATAAAATGGGTGATATTACAACAGACCCAACTGAAATTAAAAGGATCCTAACAGAATTCTATGAAAAATTGTACTCTAACAAATTTGAAAACCTAGAAGAAATGGACAAATTTCTAGACACTCACTACCTACCTAAACTAACACAAACAGAGGTAGAACAACTAAATAAACCTATAACAAAAGAAGAGATTAAAAAGATAATTAAAAAACTCCCAATGAAAAAAACCCCTGGCCCGGATGGCTTCACTGGAGAATTCTACCAAACTTTCAGAGAAGAGTTAACACCACTACTACTAAAGGTATTTCAGAGCATAGAAAAGGATGGAATACTCCCAAACTCATTCTATGAAGCCAGCAAAACCCTGATAGCAAAACCAGGTAAAGACACCACAAAAAAAGAAAATTACAGACCAATATCCTTCATGCACATTGACGTCAAAATTCTCAACAAAATTCTAGCCAATAGAATTCAGCAACATATCAAAAAAATAATTCACCATGATCAAGTGGGATTTATACTAGGTATGCAGGGATGGTTAGACATTAGAAAAACAATCAATGTAATCCATCATGTAAATAAAACAAAGGACAAGAACCACATGATCTTATCACTCGATGCAGAAAAGGCATTTGACAAATTCCAACACCCATTCATGATAAAATCTCTCAACAAAATAGGAATAGAAGGGAAATAACATAATTAAGGGCATTTATACAAAGCCAACAGCCAACATCATCCTAATCTGAGATACTTTGAAAGCATTCCCCTTGAGTATGGGAACCAGACAATGATGCCATTTATCACCACTCTTATTCAACATTGTGCTAGAGGTCCTAGCCAGAGCAGTTAGGCTAGAAAAAGAAATAAAGGGCATCCAAATAGGTAGAGAAGAAGTCAAAGTATCTCTATTTGCAGATGATATGATTTTATACACAGAAAACCCAAAAGAATCCACAAGAAAACCACTGGAACTAATAGAAGATTTCAGCAAAATATCAGGATACAAGATAAACACACAAAAATCTTTTGGATTCTTTACACCAACAAAGAGAACCTTGAGAGGAAATCACCAAAGCAATACCATTTACAGTAGCCCCCAAGAAGATAAAATACTTAGGAATAAATCTAACCAGAGATGTAAAAGACCTATGCAGTAAAAACTACAAGACACTACTGCAAGAAACCAAAAGAGACCTGCATAAGTGGAAAAGCATAGCTTGCTCGTGGATAGGTAGACTGAACGTTGTGAAAATGTCAGTTCTACCCAAAGCAATCTATATGTGCAATGCAATCTCCATCCAAAATTCCACTGGCTTTTTTTAATGAGATGGAGAACAAATCACCAACTTCATATGGAAAGGGAAGAGGCCCCAAATAAGTAAAGCATTACTGAAGAAGAAGAACAGAGTGGGAGGCCTCACACAACCTGATTTTAGAACCTATTATACTGCCACAGTATTCAAGACAGTCTGGTACTGGTACAACAACAGATACATAGACCATTGGAACAAAATTGAGAAACCAGACATAAATTCATCCACCTGTGAGCAGCTGATATTTCACAAAGGCCCGAAGTCCATTAACTGGAGAAAAGACAGTCTCTTTAACAAATGGTGCTGGCATAACTGGATATCCATCTGCAAAAAAACTGAAACAAGACCCATACCTCACACCATGCACAAAAACTAACTCAAAATGGATCAAAGATTTAAATATAAAATAAAAAACAATAAGGGTTGTGGAAGAAAAAATAGGGACAATGCTAGGAGCCCTAATACATGGCAGAAACGAATACGAACCATCAGTAACAATGCAAAAGCACCAGAAGAGAGACGAGATAAATGGGAGCTCCTAAAAATTGAACACTTATGCTCATCAAAAGACTTCACCAAAAGAGTCAAAAGACAACCTACAGACTGGGAAAAATTTTTGGCTACGACAAATCTGGTCAGCGTCTAATTTCAAAAATATAAGATACTGCAAAACCTCAACAACAGAAAGACAACACAATTTAAAAATGGGCAAAGGATATGAACAGGCGCTTCATCAAAGAAGATATTCAGGTGGCTAACAGACACATGAGGAAGTGCTCACAATCATTAGCCATTAGAGAAATGCAGATTAAAACTACAATGAGATATCATCTCACCCCAACAAGGCTAGCATTAATCCAAAAAAACACAAAATAATAAATGCTGGAGAGGTTGTGGAGAGACTGGAACACTTAGACACTGTTGGTGGGAATGTAAAATGGTACAACCACTTTGGAAATCAATTTGGCACTCCCTTAAAAAGCTAGAAATAGAAGTACCATAAGATCCAGCTATCCCACTCCTTGGAATATATCCTAGAGAAATAAGAGCAGTCACACTAATAGATATATGCACACCCATGTTCATTGCAGCACTGTTCACAATAGTAAAAAGATGGAAACAACCTAGCTGCCCATCAGCAGACGAATGGATAAACAAATTGTGGTATATCCACACAATGGAATGCTACACAACGATAAAGAACAACGATGAATCCATGAAACATAACATGGAGGAAGCTGGAGGTCATTATGCTAAGTGAATTTAGTCAGTCACAGAAGGACCAATATTGTATAAGACCACTATTATAAGAACTTGAGGAAAGGTTTAAACACAGAAGAAAACATTCTTTGATGGTTACGGGGTGGGGGGTGTGTGTGTGAGGGTTATTTACTAACTAGTAGACAAGAAATTACCTTAGGTGAAGGGAAGAACAGCACATACTACAGGGGAAGTCAGCACAACTGGACTAAACCAAAGCTAAGAAGTTTCCTGAATACAATCAAACACTTTGAGGGACAGAGTAGCAGGGGTAGGGGTCTGGGGACCATGCTTTCAGGGGACATCTAGGTCAATTGGCATAGCAAAGCTTATTAAGAAGATGTTCTGCATCCTACTTTGGTGAATGGCGTCTGGGGTCTAAAAGCTTGCAAGCGACCATCTAAGATGCATCAATTGGTCCCAACCACCTGCAGTAAAGCAGAATGAAGAACACCAAAAATACAAGGAAAGTATTAGCCCAAGAGACAGAAAGGGCTACATAAACCAGACACTGAGAGGCCAGATAAAGCCTGAGACCAGAAGAACTAGATGGTACCCGGTTACGACCAGTGACCACCCTGACAGGGAACACAACAGAGAGTCCCAGATGGAGTAGGAGAAATGTGGGGTGCAGAACTCAAATTCTAGTATGAAGATCAGACTTAATGATCTGAGTGAGACTGGAGGAACCCTGGAAAGCATGGCCCCTGGATCATCAGCCCAGAACTAAAACAATTTCCGAGGCCAACTCTTCAGACAGGGATTGGACTGGCCTGTGGGACATAAAGTGATACTTCTGAGGAGTATGCCTCTTAGCTCAAGTTGATACAGGAGACTAAACAGGTAGCTTCTGTCTGGAGATGAGATGGGAAGGCAGAGAGGGTTAGGAGCTGGTTGAATGGACATGGGGAGTGTGCTGTCACAGTATGGGGAGAGCAATTATAGTCACATAGCAATGCATGTATAAATTTTTGTATGGGAAAAAAGAAAAAAATAATAATTAAAAAAAAGAAATGAAGAGAGATAGGTCTAGTGCAACCTATCAATCTTCTTATCTGTCCATACATGAGTTCATTGACATTTCTGTGCTGATCAGTAGCAATTTGGACAATTACTGAAGCTTTCAACATTTTCACATTTTAATCTGAATCAGAGGTAAAATTCTGAAATACTTTTAGTATGCCAGCCCTATGTATGACCATCTTTACCTTAGGTAAACCGTAACACTGTAACAAAGGTGACTAGAATCTGCACTTGCACACATGTTTTGAGGATATTTGAAACAGTATATACTATTGAAGGTGTGATGGTTAAGATTGTATGTCAACTTGGCAGAGCCATGATTCTCAGTGGTTTAGCAGTTATGTTGTTTGGCAGTTATGTTATGATGTAATCACCTCCATGATGAGATCTGATGTAATGTGATCACCTCCATGATGGGATCTGCTGTGAGTAGCCAATCAGTTGAAAGGGAGTTTCCTTTGGGGTGTGGCCTGCATCCAATATATATGGACTTTCTAGCAAAGCTCACTGGCTTTTGCTGTGCTCTGGATTGTGCATTCAGCTTGTCATCATCTGAACTCTGGTTCTTGGGACATGAGCCAGCAGCCTGGCATCTGACCTGGCGAGCCTGGGTTTGTTAGTCCTTGCAGCTACGTGAGTTAGGAGAAGCTTCCAGCCTGATGCCTGACCCAGCCTCCACAACCACGTGAGCCATTTCCTTGATACAAATTTCTCTCTCTCTCTCTCTCTGTATACATATACATATATTTATATATATGCTTCACTGGTTTTGCTTTTTTAGAGAACCCAGCCTAAGATAGAAAGCAAGGAAGTAATTTGTGTTTTCCTATCTTTCTGATATCTTTTTTTAATGTCTCCATTGTGATACAAAAAGATAGGGTACTGAGTGTTAGACAAGACTTGTTATAATCCTGGCTCTGTTACTTACTAGCTGCATTCTGAGCCTCGTGGTCCTCACCTGTAAAGGGGAGATGATGACACCCATCTCTCAGATGTGGATGTGTTGGTTAAATGGGAGGATATTTGCAAAGAGGATATTTGCCTAACACATTACAAGTACTCAGTAAATGGTAGCTGTTTTTATCAACAAGTATAATTATGATAACAAGTAGATCAATCAAAACTTTTAAAAGGAACTGTCTTTTAAAAAATTTTCAATGTTTATTTCCACATTTTTTTTAGTCTCCTAGCTGCAAATATTAGGGAGCCCTGGTGGCACAAAGGTTAACTGCTCAGCTGCTAACCAAAAGGTTGGTGGTTTGAACCCACTCAGTAGCTCAGCAAGAGAAGAACCTGGCAAGCTGCTTCCATAAAGATTACAGCCAAAAAAACCCTATGTGGCAGTTCTACTCTGTCACATGAGGTAGCTATGAGTGGAAAACTGACTAGACAGCACCCAACAACAACAAGCAGCAAGTGCTAATTAGCAAACATAAACATATTCACTGTAAAGATGTTTATACTGAAATGTGTTTATAAGTGATTTTCGTCCAAGGGCAATTATTAAAATAAAGGAATTGGAGTAAGTGATTTCTAAGATCCATTTCTCAGATAGAGCTTCATAAATCTATGGGTTATGATGATCCTCCAAAAACAGAAGCTACTGTTTCTGGGCATGAGTCTCTTTCTGATGAGGGCTATAGTTCTAAGTCCTCCTGATTAATAGTCTACCTGTCTACTAATAGTCTAATTCAGACTCTCAATCTGTTATAGTATTGTGCAAAATACCTGTCAGTACAGAAGTAGTCAGTAACTATTAAATTATTGTAAAAGTGAAAGTTACTTGTCATTATTTTATCCTAGGCGTACAATTACACAAACTCTTTCTAAATTGATCGTGTATAATGGTTCTTTATTTTTCTTTCAATACTAATTTCTTCTGCTGATTAGTCCTATCTTTTTATATGGAGGCACTTCTGCCCACACAGAAGAGAAGAGTTCTTCATTCTCTCTGTCATATGTTAGTGTTAGTCCCAGGACTCGTTTCTCTAAGTTCGGCAGCTGCTTGACACCTTTGGAAACATCCTTGTGCACATGCCCTCCATTTCATCTTTTGTACCTAGGAATGAGGTGCATGTATATGTCCATCTTTTGAACTAATTTAAAGTCAAACTTTACTTTTGCTTTGAGCTGGACTTGCCTTCTCTTTTACTAAATGGATCCAGCTATCAGACATATGAAGCCATCTTTATTTTCCTCCCCTTCTAATGTCTATCTCTGTTACATCTGTTTTCCTACTTACTGCCTAAGAAGAGGAGTCTGGTCTCTTTTCTTATAGAAAACTGGCAGCATTTTCTTTCTCCCTGCTGTACTTCAACCATATAATTATATAGTAGAGCAATTTATACATGTAGAGAGCATTGTCAATTAGGATAACATTACCTGTCCTCCAATACATCAGATTTTGTCGAGGATATTACTGGTTAGGAAAATGGCAGCTGCTAGCCCTGGTGATGCAGTGGTTAAGCACTCAGCTGCTAACCAAAAGGTTGATAGTTTGAACCCAGTAGCTGCTTCACAGGAGAAGGATGTGTCAATCTGCTTCCCTAAAGATTCACAGCCTTAAAAATCCTATAGGGCAGTTCTACCCTGTCGTACAGGTTTGCTATGAGTTGGAGTCAAATTGAGTGCAGTAGGTTTTGGGGTTTGAGGAACTGGGTGAAGGAGCCCTGATGGCACAGTGGGTTAAGCACTTGACTGCTAACTGAAAGGTTAGTGGTTCAAACCCACCAGCGTCCATGGAAGAAATATGTGGCAGTCTGCTTCTGTAAAGATTACAGCCTTGGAAATCCTATCGGGCAATTTTACTCTGTCTTGTAGGGCCACTATGAATTGGAATCAACTAGATGGCAATGGGTTTGATTTTGCTTTAGGGGCTGGGGGTGGAAGGTGGAGATTGAGCCCGGAGGTAATTTATAGTTGAAGCACAAAAGATCTTAATGGAAGGCAAAGGTGGTATCGCAGAAACGGAATAGAAAGAAACTTCAAGAGTTCAGAAAGATCAGAACTCCAGTTCCATGAGGAAGACTGGAATTTATACCTGAGATTAAATGTGGAGAGGTACTAGGGGCAAAAAGGAGACATGTGTGGGGCAGGGAAGAGTTGAGGGAGGGAATAAGGACAAAGGAATTTAGTTTTGCTCCTCATGTACAAGTGGCCATTTATGGTGTTGCTGCTTTTATCTTTGAAGTACAGATGGAAGAGGCTGCATAAGCTCGACTCACTATTATTTACTCCCCATTGCTAACCGCCACATTGTCTCGTGATTTTTCCTTCCCATTCTAGTCTCTACAAACAGGTTTAAGATTAACCGATGTTCCTCCCTGGAGGGTGGAAAACAAGTGATAATGATCTAAGAATGAACAACCAAACAAAGCACCCATCTTGTGACAAGAAAAAGCAGGATGCTGCCAGATAATCCCCAAAGATGTCACCAAATAACCACTAAGAATACCAGTAGAAGGTTAACTCATCTAAGACATCATCACCTCAAGGAGAAACTACCACATAAGATCCATAATCCTGCCCTATAAAAGACTTCAGCCTATCTCCAGTGGGCGGGACAGGTTTTTTGGAGGTATCTATTCCCCTCTGTCTCCTATATATCAATATATAATAAACATCTTGGTGCTCACCTCACCCCTGTCTCAGAATTGGTTATTGCGGCAGGCAGCTCCAATCCACCTTATTGCGGTAACACAGACACATCCCCCGGTTTATGAATACTGGTGGGTACAAACCTCCCTAGGGTGTGAGAAAGGAAACAAGTAAAGCTGTAGTGCTCTAGTTTACCAGGGGCTCCCATATGGTGGCAGAAAGTACAGTCTCCTTTTCGTTCATTACATGTTAAGTATGTTTTTACAAATCGTTGTGATACTGTTTATAACATTGTTTTTATATGAAACTCATTCTCACTTCTAGTTGGATTACCGTAAAATGAACTTTTGGAACATAGCATACCTGGTAACGAGACTTCCTCCTGCTTTGCTAAAATTAGCTATATAGGAGTTGCAGATAGAGAAAATTTAGGTGGAAAGACAGTGACTTTGCCAGAGGCAATACAGTCAGTTTAAGCTAAAATTCAAATTTAATGCACCTTAATTAAGTTTATGAAACCTTATTCTCTACTGGACTTCTAAGGAGCCTTTTCCTTGGAGGGATTACTTGGGGAGGAGAGCAAGCCACCACAGTCCAGTAAACACACCACTTTCTTTTACTGTCTCTTTCTTCTCTGCTTTGTGTTTCTATTTCTCTTTTAATTCATTTCTTTCTTCCTTCCTCTCCTGTTTCTTTTTTTTTTTTTTTTTCTTTGTTTCCTGGTCTTTCACTACTCTCAATAGTTGGCCTTGCTCCTTCTAAATGTCTCCCTTTTTATTTTTCACTTCTAGTTTTCATATCTGCCTCTCCTATAAGGAAAAAGAATGTCATGATTACTGTCATAAAAAAAGTTTAAGTTCTTACCTCTTTCTGGCTGTGTACCAAGCATTGTAGAAAGAAAATTACATAGACAATTTCTAACCTCCGAAAGTATACAACCTATTGTGAGCCCCAGCTATAATTTTATAACACCCTCATGATTCTTGACATTTTTGTTGTTGTTGTTCTCCGGTCGCATTAAAAATCTGATAGTAGCAACGAATTGGGCCCCCCAAAAATGCCTAACTCACAAACATACCAGATTTGCATACAGTTTCAGAGGATTCAAAAATTCCCTGAATCCTTTAGAAATTTATAACCTCGTATTACAGACCCTGCTAGCTGTTGCAACGCATTTCACAGATGTCACACAATTTGAGATAGGATGTCTTGAAACATTTTTAAACTTAATTTTTTATTGTTTTTTAAAATATACATGTTACCAGGTGGAAACCCCCGGTTCCTACTCGGCGTGACTCGTACTGGACAATAAACTAGAGAACGAGGTGGGAGAACAAAAAGGCACCTTTATTTCATTGTACAAGGAAATGGAGTCTGTTGGAGTTTACTGCTGCCAAGACTGCTGGTCAAGGGCAGGCAGGTTACTTTTAAAGGAGTTTACAAGTAAGGAGTTCATACAAGTTGTCAGCAACATTCTTAATCATAATACACAGGCACAATGGGGTTTACATATAACCTCCAAGCAAAAGTAGGATTCAAATGGCGAAGTTGGCAGGGAGTGGGGTGGGAGGCAGTGGGGAGGGGCTGCCAGGAAAGGAAATGATTTTGCAATATAATACTGTAGGGGAGCAAGCCAGGTAAAGAATACAGCACTGTGGGGGTTCTGTCTCATACATACCCAACACATACCAATTCAACAATTTCTACACGTACAATTCAGTGACACTGATTACATTCTTTAAGTTGTGCAACCATTCTTGCCCTCCTTTTCCAAATCGTTCTTCCCCCATTAATATGAACTCACTGCCCCCTAAGTTTCCTATCTAATCTTTTGAGTTCCAAAATACGTGTTGTAAATTGTAACCCCTATAACAAATGTTATGAATGAATTTTGTCCCATAACATACATAGTGTAAATCCTAACCCCTATACCTGTGGTTATAATCTCATTTGGAAATGGGTTTTCTTTGTTATGTTAATGAGGCGGTATTAGTGTAGGATGTATTTTAAGTCAATTTCTTTTGAGATATAAAAGAAACAGATTAAGAAAGCAGAGATGGGGGAAGATAGATGCTATGCCACATGAAGATCACCATGATTGCTAAGAAACAGAAGCTGAAGAGACAAGGACCTTCCCCCAGAGCCAACAGAAAGAGAAAGCCTTCCCCTAGAGCCAGCACCCTGAATTTGGACTTCTAGCCTCCTAAACTGTGAGAAAATAAACTGCTGTTTGTTAAAGCCACCCACTTGTGGTATTTCTGTTATAGCAGCACTAGATAACTAAGACAGCAATGAAAAAATAGATAATAAGTGCATAGTAGAAAATATGTACTTAAAAAGTAAATGAAAACTAAATAATGTGACAAAATGTTCTAAAAGAAATTAAGAAAACAATAGAAACTATAAAACAACAATATACGTAAGAACTTGAAAACTCAAATGAGATGGCTAGATATCCATCAGGGATTGATATGCTGCAGAACTGAGCTTAGGTTACTTTGGGGAAGTCTATTTCCAGTTCACTCTTACTGGCCCCAGTTGAAAGCCTGGGTTGTTTTCTAGATCTCCTCCTCCCTGGGTGGCTTCCAACTCCAATTTTTTCCCCAACTTCATGAATCTATCGAAAATCTGCTCAAATTTTCATCCTTTCAGCTGCTGTTCTCAAATAGGTAAATGCTTCAAGGCTAAAAGCAATACCACATGGCAGGCTCAGCACTCTGGGATTACCGTTTTTTCTGGATCATAACCCCACAAATCCTCACTGCCGAATGGCTCTCCAATACCTTCAAATTGTTCTGAAACAACCTTGTTAGGCATCATCAGAAATGGAACTTGGGAAATGAAGTTTAAAAAGGAGGAAAATAAATAAATAAATGGAAATTTTCAAAAAAGAAAGGATTCAAGAAAAAAATGATAAATATAGAGGACAGGAAAAAAAGATTCAATCTAAATGTAATTTATGTTGGAAGAGGAAAATCAAGCAATGGAACAAAGCAGATACAAAAAAGCCATCATGCAAGAAGATTTTCTTGAGATTAAGAAAAATACTTGAACATCTGTACTGAAAGGGTTACCTTAGAAAAATGAACCCAGAATGGTTGATGCCAAGACATATTCCAAAAAAAATGGATAATAAAAAACTTTTTGGTCACCCAGGTATAGAGTAAGTCACTTATAAAGGGAAAATAAAATCATATTTATATTAGACTTCTCCACAGCATAAGACGATGGAGCAAAATATTTATGATACTTGAGGAAAGAAAATGTGAAATGATTTTATACACACCAAACTTGCTTTTAAGTGTAAAAGCTACAGAAAAGCAAAACAGCCGTGAACATGCAAGAAGTCGTGGAATATTGTTCCCTGAGCAATCTACTAGAAAACAATCTTCAGACAACCAAGAAATCATAGGAGAAGCATCAGCTAAGCTCCAGACATATAATAGCTTGCAGATAAATGTTAGCTGAACAAATGGATAGATGGATAGATACATCGGTGGAGGAATAAATTAATGAATTTCCGGATATACTTGGGAGGGAAAAGGAAAGAGCCACCCATACTACTAGTTACTACAGAGCTACGTTTGTAAAGTCAAAGAACGTTTGTCCTGAGGAAAAAAGAATGTTTAAATCAAGCACTTTCCCACCCTTATTTTTTAAGGCTGAGTAAACTCTGAGTGATTCTGCTTAAGATGCATAGATGGCCTATAGGTGAGCCAGGAAATGAATCCAGAGTTACATTCACAGCATATGTTTTTGTGGGACACCATTCAATCCATAACAGCCCTCTACTACATACTGTGTCCTCTCACTGTGTGTCGGGCATTGCTGTGGACAGGGACTCCTGAACCTATTGGACGATGGCAATACCATATGTGGTGTAAAAGCAAAGAAAATCACAGCTAAGAGGGCTTCTGCTGACGGCAGATTTTCAGGGTTTTTTTTCCCTATGTCAAATGCACTCCCAATCCTGAGTAAACCCCTAGGTTCTGGGACTTACAATGAATGGGAAAACTTGAGGAGGAAACAAAAACATTCTTGTTTTTGTAATAGAGAGATCCCCACCAAACTCACTGCCGTCAACTCAATTCCGACTCATAGCAACCCCATAGGGTTTCCAAGGCTGTAAATCTCTACGGAAGCAGACTGCCACATCTTTCTCCCATAGAGTCACTGGTGGTTTCAAACTGCAGACCTTTCGGTTAGCAGTTGATCACTTTAACCACTGAACCATAGGGACTAGAGTTATTTAGTTTGAATATCAAATATATCATTTTAATATATTTACTTTAATATAATACATTTTGTATATCCTATTGTTGAACTAGTGAAAATGGATTATCGTTAGAGAGTTTAGAGACTTAACTTAAAATTTTACTAACAGTAATAAGATTATGGTGGCAGACTGCTTGGATTCAATTCCCAGCTCTGCCACTTGCACTTCAGTGATTTAAGAAAATTATTTCACCTTACTAATCCTCAAATTTCTCACCTGAAAAAATGGGAATAATAGTACCAATCTTGTAGGATTGTTGTGAAAACATCATAATGTATAAAAATCACTTTAGTACAGAATTTGTCATATTAATCTCGTTATAAATGCTAGCTTTTATTATACTAATAGTATCACTTCTAGTGATCATAAAAGTGGTACTATTGCAAAAATTTGACTAGTTTTTAATATAGCCATGCCAAAAGGAGTGTTTTTGTCTCAGAGATGCTCTCTCCCCTCCCTCAGACACACACACACACACACACACACACACACACTGAATATGGTGTGCATTACTTCTGATTAGAGTTGTGATCTTTGCTCTAAACCAGGAGTTGGCAAACTACAGCCCATGGTCCAAATCTAACCCAGTGCTTTTTTTTTTTTTTTTTGTATGACCCACAAGTTAAGAATGGTTTTTACATTTTTAAATACTTGGAAAAAAATCAAAAGAAGAATAATAACTTACGGCCCATGAAAATTCGGTAAAATTCAAATTTCAGTGGGCATAAATAAAGTTTTATTGGAACAGAGCCAAGCACATTTGTTTATGTATTGTCTATGGCTGCTGTTGTTCCACAACAGCAGAGTTGAGTAGATTGGAGGAAAACTCATTAATAATCTGCGATATGCAGATGACACAACCTTGTAGTTCTTGGGCCCTTTACAGAAAAAGTTTGCCACCCCTGATCTAAACTGTAATTGTACAACTTGCATGGTTCTATGCCATAACTCTGGCACAGAGTATGTGTATATATGTGTGTGTTTATAGACTGGGATGCAGGTGTAGAAGTGGGGGATGAGGCTTCACCACAACCCTGACTTTTTGGTTTCATTTTTGCTTTTTATTCAAATAGCTTGTATCCTCTGTTGATCTTGAAGTTATCTTTTATGTTGCTTCTTGGTTTACTGTGGCTGTAGGTTTTCTCTACCTACAGATTCTTTAATGTTTTTATGGTCATTCTGTGATTTATCTCTTAATTTCTAAATTGTATTTTACCTGTGGGGAGAAAATAAAAGTTTGAGTATATTTTGGCTTACATAATAAAGTTAAACTTTTGAATATTAGAACTGTGAAGTCCTGAAGAGGAAGCTCTTTCCAGCTGCCACAAAGCATAAACAGTAATCACATGTGTGTCGAAAGAAAAGCGATTGTACAAAGAAACCTAAGACAAACTAAAAAATGAAGTGCAAGAGATAAAATAATGGTTTACACTTATTGAGATGTTTCATTGTGCTGGACATCATTTTAAGTGTTTTATATTTTTCAAAGCCTCATGACAATGGGGTTAAGTAGGTATTTGTATTAGTTATCTATTGCTGCATAACAAATTACCTCAAAATTTAGCAGCTTAAAACAACAAGTATTCATTATCTCACAGTTTCAGTATATCAGGAATCTGAGCACAGCTTATCTGGGCCCCTTTGGCTCAGAGTCTCTCAAAAGACTACAACCAAGGAGTCAATGAGGGCTGCAGTCTCATCTGAAGGTTCGACTGAGGCAGGTGGCGGGGTGGTGGGGGATGCGGAGAGGGAATCCACTTCCAAGATTATTCACATGGCTGTTGGCAAGCTTCAGAAGATCTGCTTCCAGGCTCACTCATGTGTTTGCTGGCATGGCTTGGCTCTTTGCTACATGGGTCTCTCCACTACTATCTGAGTGTCCTTACAGCATGGCAGCTGGTGATCCGAGAGAGAGCCAGAGAATGCCCAAAATGGAAGCCACAGTCTTTTTGTACCCTAATCTTGGAAGTGATATCCCATCACTTCTGCTGTATTCTGTTCTTTAGAATCTAGTCACTAGGTCAAGCCCACACTAAAAGGGAGAGGATTATAGAAGGCCATGTGTCTTAGGCTAGGTTCTGTAGAGAAGCAAAACCAGTGAAGCCAGTGTGTGTGTGTGTGTGTATGTACATACATATATATGACATATACATATATGACACCTATCTGTCAGTTTGTCATACTGTGGAACAGACCATCAATTGCTTATATGTAAGTTCAAGCTAAAGCTGAAGAAAATTAGAGCAAGTCCACGAGGACCAAAGTATGACCTTGAGTATATCCCACCTGAATTAAGAGGCCATCTCAAGAGTAGATTTGACTGATGCATTGAACACTAATGACCAAAGACCAGATGAGTTGTGGAATGACATCAAGGACATCATACATGAAGAGAGCAAGAGGTCATTAAAAAGACAGGAAAGAAAGAGTAGACCAAAATGGATGTCAGAAGAGACTCTGAAACTTGCTTTTGAAAGTAGAGTAGCTAAAGCAAAAAAGAAGAAATGATGAAGTAAAAGAGTTGAACAGAAGATTTCCAAGGGCAACTCAAGAAGACAAAATAAAGTATATAATGACATGTGCAAAGACCTGGAGTTAGAAAACAAAAAGGGAAGAACATGCTCATCATTTCTCAAGCTGAATGAGCTGAAGAAAAAATTGAATCCTCAGGTTGCGATACTGAAGGATTCTATGGGCAAAATGGAGCCCTGATTGCCCAATGGTTAAGAGCTGGACTGCTAACCAAAAGATCGACAGTTCGAATCCACCAGCCGCTCCTTGGAAAACCTCTGGGGCAGTTCTACTCTCTATCCTATAGGGTTGCTAGGAATTAGAATTGACTTAATGGCCTATAACAACAACAACATCATGGGTAAAATACTGAACGATGCGGGAAGCATCAAAAGAAGATTACAGAGAGTAATCTGTAAGAGAAGAATACAGAGAGTCACTGTACCAAAAAGAATTGGTCGATGTTCAGTCATTTCAGGAGGTGGCACATGATCAAGAACCAATGGTACTGAAGGAAGAAGTGCAAGTTGCACTGAAGACACTGGCAAAGAACAGGACTCCAGGAATTCACAGAATACCAATTGAGATGTTTCAACAAAAAGATGCAGCACTGTAAGTGCTCACCCATCTATGCCAAGAAATTTGGAAGACAGCTACCTGGTCAGCTGACTGGAGGAGATCCATATTTATGCTTATTCCAAAGAAAGGTGATCCAACAGAATGCAGAAATTATTGAGCAGTATCATTAATATCACATGCAAGTAAAATTTTGCTGAAGATAATTAAAAAACAGTTGCAGCAGTACATCAACAGGGAACTGCCAGAAATTCAAGCAGCATTCAGAAGAGGATGTGGAACGAGGGATCATTCCTGATGTCAGACGAATCTTGGCCAAAAGCAGAGAATACCAGAAAGATATTTATGTATGTTTTATTGACTATGCAAAGGCATTCAACTGTGTGGATCATAACAAATTATGGATAACACTGCAAAGAATGGGAATTCCAGAACACTTAATGGTACTCATGAGGAACCTGTAGAGTCATTTAAACAGAACAAGGGGATACTGCGTGGTTTAAAATTAGGAAAGGTGTGCATCAGGGTTGTATCCTTTCACCATACTTATTCAATCTGTATGCTGAGCAGATAATCCAAGAAGCTGCACTACATGAAGAATGGGGCATCAGGATTGGAGGAAAACTCATTAACAACCTGCGATATGCAGATAACACAACCTTACTTGCTGAAAGTGAAGAGGACTTGAAGCACTTTTTGATGAAGATCAAAGAGCACAGCCTTCAGTATGGATTATACCTCAACATAAAGAAAACAAAAATCCCCACAACTGGACCAAAGCAACATCATGATAAACAGAGAAAAGATTGAAGTCATCAAGGATTTCATTTTACTTGTATCCAAAATCAACGCCCATGGAAGCAAAAGTAAAGAAATCAAATGACACATTGCATTGGGCAAATCTGCTGCAAAAGACCTCCTTAAAGTGTTAAAAAGCAAAGATGTCACTTTAAGGACTAAGTAAGCCTGCCCCAAGCCATGATGTTTTCGATCGCCTCATATGCCTGGGAAAGCTGGACAATGAATAAGGAAGACAGAAAAAGAATTGATGCCTTTGAATTATGGTGTTGGTGAAGAATATACCATGAACTGCCGAAAGAATGAAGAAATCTGTCTTGGAAGAAGTACAGCCAGAATGCTCCTTAGAAGCAAGGATGGCAAGACTTCGTCTCACATACTTTGAACGTGTTATCAGGAGGGACCAGTCCCTGGAGAAGGACATCATGCTTGGTAAAGTAGTGAGTCAGGGAAAAAGAAGAAGACCCTCAATGAGATGGACTGACACAGTGGCTGCAGCAATGAACTCAAGCATAACAATGATTATGAGGATGGTGCAGGACCAGTGTTTTTTTTTGTTGTACATAGGGTCACTATGAGTCAGAACAGACTCCACAGCACCTAACAGTAACAACATATATATATATATATATATATATATATACTTATATATACACCCACACATATACATATATACACATGTACATATATACACCCACACATACATATGTATATGTATATGTGTGTGTGTGTGTATATATATATATATATGGAGAGAGAAAGAGAGAGAGAGTTATATCAAGGAAATGGCTCATGGGGTTGTAGAGGCTGGAAAGACCCAAGTCTGTGGGTCAAGCATCAGGCTGGAGGCTTCTCCTGACTTAGGGAGATGCAGGGGCTGAAGAACCCAACATCCACAGGTTGTCTGGGAGGCTGCTGGCTCATGGGCTTCAAACGCTGACAAATCCAAGATTGGCAAGTAAGACTGCAGGTTTCTGGCACAGGTGCCAAGAACTGGAGGTCAGATGTTGATGAGCTGAATGCAGAATCCAGAACAGAGCAAAAGCCAGTGAGCTTTGCCAGAAAGTCCATATATAGAGGATGTAGGCCATATCCCCAAGGAAACTCCCTTTCAACTGATTGGCTGCTCATAGCAGATCTCATCATGGAGGAGATTATATTATATCAGATCTAATCATGGAGGTGGTTACTTTATATCAGATCTCATTATGGAGGTGATTACATCATTAAATAGCTGCCAAACTACATCATAACTGCCAAACCACTGAAAATCATGGGGTAGCTAAGTTGACCCAGAATCTTAACCATCACAGCATAAATATCAGGAGGTGGGAAATAATTGGGGAACATTTTAGAGGCTTCTTACTACAGTATTATTAAAACTCCCATTTTATCTTTTGGGACATTTAGCTCAATTGGCATAACATAGTTTTATAAAGAAAATGTTCTACATCCTACTTTGGTGAGTAGCGTCTGGGGTCTTAAAAGCTTGTAAGCTGCCATCTAAGATGCTCCACTGGTCCCACCCCATCTGGAGCAAGGGAAAATGAAGAAAATCAAAAACACAAGGGAAAGATTGGTCCAAAGGACTAATGGACCACAACTACCACAGCCTCCACCAGACTGAGCCTAGCACAACTAGATGGTGCCTGGCTACCACCACTGACTGCTCTGACAGGGATCACAATAGAGGGTCCTGGACAGAACTGGAGAAAAATGTAGAACAAAATTCTAGCTCACAAAAAAAGACCAGACTTACTGGTCTGACAGAGACTGTAGAAACCCTAGCAGTATGGACCCCAGACACCCTTTTAAATCAGTGCTGAAGTCACTCCTGAGATTCACCCTTCAGCCACAGATTAGACAGGCCCAAAACAAAACGAGACTAAATGGGCACACCAACCTAAGGGCAAGGATAAGAAGGCAGGAGGGGATAGGAAAGCTGGTAATGGGGAACCCAAGGTCGAGAAGGGGAGAGTGTTGACATGTTGTGGGGTTGGCAACCAATGTCATAAAACAATATGTGTATTAATTGTTCAATGAGAAACTGATTTGCTCTGTAAACATTCATCTAAAGCACAAAAAAAAAAAAAAAAAAACCTCCCATTTTAGAGTTGAGAAAGCACAGACACAGAAAGGTCAATAATTTACTTATGGTTTTGAAGCTAGCAAGTAGGAGAGCTGGAGTTGAACCTAGATAGTCTGACTATAGACCCAGCTCTTCACCACTGTGTGTTCTGTCTGCTCCCACTTTGTTCTGGTTTTTCCCTACATAGCTGTGCTTAAAATGGTTACTTAAAATTCTGTGCTTATACAATCTTCTGATATCTTAGGCAAGTCCAGTTTTAATGAAAAGTGACTCTTCCCCTCAACTTCCTAGCAACTAACGAGAAATGATTTGGGCCTGATGCTCTTTATTATTAAATCAGTGTAAGACACTTGATGATGTAATTCATGGCAAGAAGGTGGCAAGAATCTCTTAGCATAACAAGATCAGGGTATTGTTTATCAAGAAATGGAGTAAAAGTTATGTTCAAAGTAGGTATTTCTGAGGATAGGGTATTTCTATAGGAAGTAAGAATCTATAAAGTAGTAGTTAAGAGCTCTGAAGCCAAATTACTCTACAAGCCTTAGTTTTCTTATTTGTAAAATGGAACTCATAAAACTACCCACGTTGGAGGGATATTGTGAATATCAGTTCATCAAATTATGTAATGCTTGCAAAGTGGTTAACAGTTCTTGACAGGTCTCAATAAATATTGGCTGCTGCTGTTGCTTCTACAGCTGTTGTTGTGATGATTATTATCTCATGAGAGAGATGTAAAGACCCCACTTCCGGAGAAGGGAGGGACAAGATGGCGCTCTATGCAGAATCACCACGCCGTCCCTCCACAGCAAAGATCCGAAACTAAGCCTAACAGAGAATCAACAATCCTGAAACCCTAGAACACCAAATGAAGAGATAAAGAACTCAGCCAAACACCAAACGGAGTGAGAATACTAAAAGAGAACGGAGAGCGAGGAGAGACTCAGGCAGAGATTCCTTACCAGCTAACGCAGCGCGGATCCACCATCTTGGATTCCTATCAGAGACCAGCGAACGGGAGAGCAGCCTTGCAGAGCATCTGGTCGGAGACAGAACGACCGGTAAACTGCGGTGCACGCTCTCCCACCACCCACCCCTCTCCGCCTCAGCTGGGGATCCCCTGCTTTCCATGGCCAGGGTCCCTGAGCTGGGGGGCGCCGGTGCTTGGATTCTGCGCGCCCGGGCTGGCGGCTTTCTGGGAGCCGTTTGCTGGCAGCTAGCGAACCTTTTTCTGCCGCCTCCCCCTCCTTTTGCCTGGGTGCCTGGTTCCGAGTGCCGTCTCTGCTCTCTCCTGCGGGGCTGTAGGGCTGCGTTCGGGCGTGTGGCTGTTTCCAGGGCTGGGCTCCCGCGCGGGTGGGATCCCGGGGCCTTTGTTCGTTGGCCCCTCTGCTTCCCGTGGCCACGGTCTCTTAACCCCAAGACTACCGGCTTCTTGGAATTCGCGCCCCTGAGGGGGGACTCTCTGGGTCCCATTTGTAGGCACTGACTGCTGGTGTTGCCCTTTTTTTTTTTTTTCAATTTTATTTTTCTTCCTTTTTTGATTAGTTTTGTCATCTTTTACCTCTTTTTCCCTTTTGTCTTTCTTCATTGCTTAATTTCTCGTCTCTCTATCTCTTCCTTCTCTTTCTGATCCCTGAATACCAGGCGATGTATGCCTCTGTACCTTCTGGCCAGGCTGAGCTGTGAAAATTGAGACCGACTCCCCCAGACCTCACAACTGCATCGGTGGGATCCCTGGGAACTTTGCAGTTCTTTAACTTTCCTGATTTTTATTTGGTCATTCTTTCCTTTTCTTTCTCTTCCCCCTTCTGGTTTCCTCCATCCCATAGTCTCTCATCTGTACATTCCAACGACAAGCTCCCCTAGCATTCTTTTATGTTTGTACGCTTTTTGCTCCTCCTCCTCTCTCCTGTCTCCCATATCCAGCTTAGCTTCACACATAACCATCTTCCCGCTGCACCCTACCTACCTGCACCGTGCACTAGACATCACACCACCAAGCGGTGCAGGCACGCCCTATTGGAACCTGCCCAGCACTGACTACCGACCATCCTGGTGGCTGCGGTGAGTGCCACAAGCAACCCGTCCCAGTGGCTCCTCCTCAGCTAGATCTGCCCAGCTGTACCACAAGAACGAAAAAAAACAAAAAAATCTACAGTCAATAAACGAGAGAAATATCTACTGAATGCCCCGAAAACAGCAAACAATATCAAAACATTTACAAAAACAAGACAAGATGGCTCCAATAGGTGTCCAAATTAAAACACCAGATAACTCTCCTGTGGAAGAAAATGCACTAGAAGTACCTGATACAGAACTCAAATCACTAATACTCGGAATTTTCCAAGAACTGAGGCAAAAAGCTGACAAACATGAGGAAAAAATAGACAAATTTATGGAAAATACAGACAAAAAATTGGAAGAATTCAGGAAGATGATGCAGGAACAAAATGCCAAAATAAATTCACAACTCGAAATTATACAAAAACAACAATTAGAAATCCAAAAGATAAACAACAAGATTTCAGAAATGGACGGTGTGATAGAAGGGCTGAGAAGTAGATTTGAAACCATGGAAGACAGGATCAGTGGAACTGAAGACAAACACTTGGATACAACTCTGTTTCAGGAAAACTCAGAAAAAAGAACAAAGAAAAATGAAGAGACCCTGAGAGTTATGTGGGACACAATTAAAAGCAAAAACTTACGAGTGATTGGCATCCCAGAACAGGGGGAGAAAACAGAAAACACAGAGAGGATCATTGAAGAACTGCTGACAGAAAACTTTCCCAATATCATGAGAGATGAAAAGCTGGTCATCCAAGAAGCTCAACGAACCCCATATAGAAGAGACCCCAAAAGAAAATCACCAAGACATATCATATTCACACTCGCTAAAACTAAAGACAAACAAAGAATCCTGAGAGCAGCTCGTGAAAAACAAGAAGTCACATACAGAGGAGAAACAATAAGACTAAGCTCAGATTATTCAGCAGAAACCATGCAGGCAAGAAGGCAATGGGATGACATATATAAAATCTTGAAAGAAAAAAATTGTCAGCCAAGAATAATATATCCTGCAAAACTCTCATTCAGATTTGATGGAGAAATTAGGTCATTTCCAGATAAACAGAAACTAAAGGAATATGCAAAAGTCAAACCAAACTTACAAGAATTATTAAAGGGAGTTCTTCGATCTGAGGACAAACAGCTTCAGCCCTCAGGCAGGACCTAGGACCTAGGACGCAGGTTCACATGAACCAGATACCATTCTAGGAACTGAACTACAGAGGACTTTCCAAAAACAAAAGATATACAACAGGGAATCAGAGAAATCAATCAAAGGATGACAACAACATCAAAACAATGAAAGAGGGAACAAACGGCATAGGTATAGAACCTTCTAAAGGAGAGGAAGGCAAGGCGATACCAAGTAAGGGTAGACTGCTTCAAAATTATAAAGATAAGGGTAAAATTCATGGTAACCACAAAAAAAGTTAACAAACCAACTCCTAAAAATAAAGACGAAAAACATAAAGTCTCAACAAAACCAATACCTACAAAAACAAAAGAAAGGAACACAAAATCCACAAACAAAAGTAACTCAGCACAAGAGAGTAAGAAGAACAAAGAAAACTTCAGCATCACAAAAAAAAGCACTACAAAATGACAGCAACAAACTCACATCTATCAATAATTACACTGAACGTAAATGGACTCAATGCACCCATAAAGAGACGGAGAGTGGCAGAATGGATAAGAAAACAGGATCCATCAATTTGCTGTCTACAAGAGACACACCTTAGAAACAAAGATGTGAATTTATTAAAAATCAAAGGTTGGAAAAAAATATATCAAGCTAACAACTATCAAAAAAGAGCAGGAGTGGCAATTCTAATCTCAGATAAAATAGACTTTAAAACAAAATCTACCATAAAAGACAAAGAAGGACACTATATAATGATTAAGGGGATGATCCATCATGAAGACATAACCATAATAAATATCTATGCACCCAATGACAGGGCTCCAAAATACATAAAAAAAACTCTAACAGCACTGAAAAGAGAAATTGACAGTTCCACAATAATAGTAGGAGACTTCAACACACCACTCTCAGTAAAGGACAGAACAACTAAAAAGAAACTCAGCAAAGATACAGAAGACCTAAAGGACACAATCAGCCAACTGGACCTCATAGACATATATAGAAGAATCCATCCAACCGCTGCAAAGTACACATTCTTTTCCAATGCACATGGAACGTTCTCCAGAATAGACCACATCTTAGGCCACAGAGCAATCCTCAACAAGATCCAAAATGCTGAGATAATTCACAGTATATTCTCTGACCACAATGCCATCAAGGTAGAAATTAACACTAGAAAGAGCAAGGAAAAAAAATCAAACACATGGAAACTGAATAATAATCTGCTTACACATCACTGGGTAATAGAAGAAATCAGAGATGGAATTAAAAAATTCCTAGACTCAAATGAAAATGAAAACACATCATACCAAAACCTTTGGGACACAGGAAAGGCAGTCCTCAGAGGACAATTTATAGCAATAGATGCACATATCAAAAAAGAAGAAAGGGACAAAATCAAAACATTAACTACAGAACTCAAACAAATAGAAAGAGAACAACAAAAAAAGCCTACAACCACCGGAAGAAAGGAAATAGTAAAGATCAGAGCAGAAATAAATGAAATAGAGAACAGAAAAACAATAGAAAGAATCAGCAAAACCAAAAGTTGGTTCTTTGAAAGAATCAACAAAATCCACAAACCACTGGCCAGACTGACAAAAGAAAAACAGCAGAGGGCACAAATAACCCAAATAAGAAATGAAATGGGGGACATTACAACAGACCCAACTGAAATAAAAAGGATTATAACAGAATATTATGAAAAACTATATTCCAACAAATTTGAAAACCTAGAGGAAATGGATAAATTTCTGGAAACATACAGCCTACCCAAACTACAACAAAGTGATATTGAAAATCTGAACAGATCCATAACAAGAGAAGAGATTGAAAAGGTAATAAAAAAAACTCCCAACCAAAAAAAGCCCTGGCCCAGATGGCTTCACTGGAGAATTCTACAAAACATTTACAGAAGAGCTCGTACCAGTTCTACGCAAGTTATTTCAGAGCATAGAAGAGGAAGCAACACTTCCAAATTCATTCTATGAAGCCAGCATAACGCTGATACCAAAACCAGGCAAAGACATCACAAAAAAAGAAAATTACAGACCAATATCTCTCATGAATATAGATGCAAAAATTCTGAACAAAATTCTAGCCAATAGAATTCAGTATCATATCAAAAAAATAATACACCACAACCAAGTAGGATTCATACCAGGTATGCAAGGATGGTTTAACATTAGAAAATCCATCAACGTAATCCACCACATAAGTAAAAGGAAAGAAAAAAATCACATGATCATCTCAATTGATGCAGAAAAGGCATTTGACAAAGTCCAACACCCATTCCTGATAAAAGCTCTCAATAAAATAGGTATAGAAGGGAAATTTCTCAACATAATAAAGGGCATCTATGCAAAACCAACAGCCAACATCATTCTTAATGGAGAGAGGCTGAAAACATTCCCCCTGAATACAGGAACAAGACAAGGATGCCCTTTTTCACCACTCCTATTTAACATTGTGCTGGAAGTTCTAGCTAGAGCAGTAAGGCAAGAGAAAGAAATAAAGGGCATCCAAATTGGTAATGAAGAAGTTAAACTCTCCCTGTTTGCAGATGATATGATACTATACATAGAAAACCCTAAAGACGCCATGAGAAATCTACTGGAAGTAATAGAAAGATTCAGCAGAGTAGCAGGATACAAGATAAACATTCAAAAATCAGTTGGATTCCTATACACCAGTAAAGAGAACGATGAAAAGGAGATCAGGAAATCAATACCATTTTCAATAGCCCCTAAAAAGATAAAATACTTCAGGAATAAATCTGACCAGGAATATAAAAGACCTCTACAAAGAAAACTACAAAACACTGCTGCATGAAATCCAAAGGGATCTACATAAATGGAAAAACATACTATGCTCATGGATAGGCAGACTCAACATTGTGAAAATGGCAATTCTACCTAAAGCAATCTACAAATACAATGCAATCCCGATACAAATACCAACAACATTCTGCAAAGAGATGGAAAAACTAATTATTAACTTTATATGGAAAGGGAAGAAACCCCGAATAAGTAAAGCACTACTGAAGAAGAAGAATAAAGTTTGAGGACTCACACTACCTGACTTGAGAACCTACTATACAGCTACAGTAGTCAAAACAGCCTGGTACTGGTACAACAACAGAGACATTGACCAATGGAACAGAATTGAGAACTCAGATGTAAATCCATCCACCTACGGTCACCTGATTTTTGACAAGGGCCCAAAATACATCAAATGGGGAAAAGACAGTCTTTTTAACAAATGGTGCTGGCAAAACTGGATATCCATTTGTAGAAAAATGAAACAGGACCCATACCTCACACCATATACAAAAACTACTTCAAAATGGATCAAAGACCTGAATATAAAGCCTCAAACTATAAAATTCATAGAAGAAAAAATAGGACCAACACTTCAGGCCTTAATACATGGCATTAACAGGATACAAACCATAAACATCAACACAAAAAACCCAACAGATAAACTAGATAATTGGGATCTTCTAAAAATCAAACATCTATGCTCTTCAAAAGATTTCACCAAAAGAGTTAAAAGAGAACCTACAGACTGGGAAAAAATTTTTGGACAGTACAAGTCAGACAAAGGTCTAATCTCCATAATCTACAAGAAAATCCAACACCTCTACAACAAAAAGACAACCAATCCTATCAAAAAATGGGCAAAGGAAATGAACAGACACCTCACCAAGGAAGACATTCAAATGGCCAACAGACACATGAGGAAATGCTCGCGATCACTAGCCATTCGAGAAATGCAAATTAAAACCACAATGAGATACCATCTCACCCCGGCATTACTGGCACGAATCAAAAATACTGGAAATAACAAATGTTGGAGGGGCTGCGGGGAGACGGGAACTCTTATACACTGCTGGTGGGAATGCAAAACGATACAACCATTTTGGAAAATGATATGGCGCTTCCTCAGAAAGCTAGAAATAGACATACCATTCGATCCAGCAATCCCACTCCTAGGAATATATCCTAGAGAAATAAGAGTCATCACTCGAATAGACATATGCACACCTATGTTCATGGCAGCATTATTCACAATAGCAAAACGATGGAAACAACCTCAATGTCCATCAACAGATGAATGGATACACAAACTATGGTACATACACACAATGGAGTACTATGCAACGAGAAAGAACAACAATGAATCTGTGAACCATCTCATAACATGGTTGAAACTGGAGGACATCATGCTGAGTGAAATAAGTCAATCACAAAAGGACAAATATTGTATGAGACCTCTATTGTAAAAACCCATGAAAAAATTCACATGCAAAATGTAACAATCCTTGTTGGTTACCAGGGATGGGGGCGGCGGGGAATACTAAATAGGTAATAGGTAAGTGGTAACTTGGGTGAGAGGTGAGATAGTACATAGTACAGGGGAAACTAACACAACCTGCACAAGGAAAGGTCATGGAGGCCCTATAGACACATCCAAACCCCCCGAGGGACTGAGGTGTTGGACGGAGGGCTCTGGGGACCATGGTCTCGGGGAACATCTAGCTCAATTGGCATGACACTACTTATAAAGATAATGCTCTACTTTCTACCTTGGTGAGTAGTGTCTGGGGTCTTAAAAGCCTATGAGCGGCCATCTAAGATACTCCACTGATCTCATCCCTTCGGGAACAAGGGAGAACGAAGAGAACAGGATACAAGGAAAAGATTAGTCCAAAGGACTAATGGTCCACAGCTACCAAGGCCTCCACGGGACTGAGTCCAGTACAGCTGGATGGTGCCCGGCTACCACCAATGACTCCTCTGACCAGGATCACAACAGAGGGTTCTGGGCAGAGCTGGAGAAGGATGTAGAGCATAATTTTAACTCCCCCCCCCCCAAAAAAAGAAGACCAGATTTACTGGCCTAAAGAATACTAGAGAAACCTCAAGAGTGTGGCCCCCAGACACCCTTTCAGCTCAGAGGTGAAGTTACCTTCGAGGTTCGATGTTAAGCCTGGGAATGGACAGCCCAGTAAAACTAAATGGGACTAACGAGGTACAGGAGTCCGGTGACAAGGGCCAGAAGGCAGAGGGAGAGTAGGAAACTGATGATAAGGAACACAAATTGAATAAGGACACTGTCGATGTATTGTGAGATTGTTGACCACTGCTATAGGGCAACATTTGTAGTAACTATTAAATGGGAGGCTGTTTTGTCCTGTAAGCCTTCATCTTGGGCGAGAATGGCAGCACAATTGGAAGAGCATAGTCAATATCACTTAAATGTGTAAGTAAAAAGTTTTGAAATGGTGTTTAAATAAAATAAAATAAAAATAAATAAATAAACAAATGAGACTAAAGAGGTACAATAGTCCACTGACAAGGTCCAGAAGACAGAAGGGGACAAGGAAGCCCCCTGGTGATAGGGAACACAAGGTGGAGTAAGGATATTCTTGATGTGAGATTGTTAACCATTGTCATAGGGCAACATGTGTAGTAACTGTTAAATGAAAAACTATTTTGTTCTGTAAGCCTTCATCTTAAGTGAGAATAACAGCACAGTTGGAAGAGCGTAGTCAATGTCACTGACCTGTGAATGTAGAAATTTTTGAAACGGTGTATCTTTGGCCATCTGTAATTTTCATCAAAAAAAAAGGTTGAGAATTTAGAGGCTTAATACGTTGTGGGGTTGTTAACCAATGTCATAGAACAACATGTGTACTACTATTTCATGAGAAACTATTTGCTCTGTAAGCTTTCACCTGAAGTACAATAAAATATATAAAAAAAATTTTAAAAAAAGACCCCACTTCCTAACTCTGGCTTCCTGTGTGTATTTTACAATGGATTTTACCACTGTCTCATCTCATCCACTTATAGGTGATAGTGGGGTTTCCTTCTACACCACTCCACTGCTCTAAGTGTTAAAGAGCCTGCTCTTCGTTTCAAGGGTTTTCAAAAGAAGGTATATCTCATGAAGGCATTTGTACAGGGCTCAGCTTATCTTGGGACACTGTATGGCATCCTTTTGAATTTTAGATTTTTAGACTGTCTTCTTGACTCTTTATTTTAGCTTGGTGTCTGGTATATCACTATCATTGTTGTAGCTGTTGTTGCTATTATTTTATATTCTTTGGCTCTTGTCTCTGCAGCCTAAAGTTAGTCCTGTTCTACCCCACATCCTGGCTCCCAGAACCTTGCCTGAATCTCACTTACCAGGACCTGTTCAAATGGAGTCAGAAAGGAGGCTGGGTCACAGAGTAGAATAAAACAGGGTTTTGCAATTAGGGAGATCTTGATGCAAATTCCAGTAGCATTACTTGCTGGTTTTGTGATCTTGTGTCCATTATAAGACCTAGTTCTGAGATAATTTTACTGTCTGTGAAATGGAGATGCTAATGCCCATTTCAGTAGGTTTTGAGAAGGATAAAATAGGATAATGTATATGTCTGGCATAAAGTAGTTACCCCCAAATTTTAGTTTCCACCTATATTTTGTATATTTAAATTTGCATGTGTTTAGATTTGCACCTTTCCTTCCCTCTTTCTCCTTTACTATTGCAGTTTTAAGGTTCCAACAAATATATGCAGAACAGTGATTTCAAATTTGTTTTACTACCATATTTGAACAGAGAGATGATCATTTTCTAGCTAATAATGTATTATTATGTAGGTGAGTCTCTGTTATCTCATTTCTTGCTCCTCCATAGGCAGTTGCTTTTCTTGAAGCCATTTGTTTGTCTGTACTTGACCTTGGCTTACTTTCTGATTTTATTTCTTAACATAACCATTAGCTTGTTTGATTACCTTTAATAAAGTCATATTGGTGCCTGAACATGGAGATGCCCTTGTTTTCTGTCTGCTGAGTTCCACCTTTGCTAATTGTGACAATTCAGTCAGCTCCTTTGGCCCTTTGTAAATAAATGTGGTACATCTGTCTTCTTTTTTCTGTCAGAGAAAATGCCAATTGAAAATATGTTTTAATGCAGTAAGCATTTTAATAATTGTATCTATTTTTGAAAACAGAAATTATTGATTCTTCAATTATTAAAAAGCCCATCTTTCTTGTCACATTCAACTAACACAGAAGTTCAAGAAGGCAATACGCCAGGTTTGTTGCTACAAGCCTCCATCTAGGTAGATACATTCCTATGATATAGCTATGTAGTTTATAATTGATTAAACATGGTCTTTCTGATCATCTCTTATGCCATTGGTCAAAAACAAAATCTTTTCTCAAAATCTTGTTTTTATGGAAAAACTTGATTCAGCTTATATAATTTTGACTTCCAGCACCATTTTAATTAACGAGGTGGTGACCCACTGAAGAAGGGAAAGGCAGGTGTCTCCTAGGAGAGGAATGCTAGGTGTACACACACACACACACACACACACACACACACACACACACACACACACACACACACACGATATTGAGCAAGGATAAAAGGTAGTTGTGCTTCGAAGTTTCTAAGTTCTGGGCTCTTCTACCCCTACCCCCACTCCCTAGGGAGGATAAACCAGCTTTTCTAAGTCCTAGGCTGTTTCTCAAAGGCAGTGGAATTCTGTTTTCAGAGAAACAAAAGGAGCCTTTCTGTTTTTGTGCCCAGGGACCTAAATGAGAGGGGGTAGGACCTGTGGATTAGTGTGAGGCCCAGGAAGTGTCAGGATCCATGCATAATGAAAAGAACTCCTGCGACTGAGCGTTGCTGCATGCCCTGTGTGGTGGCTGGACCTGGAGGCCCACCCAGCCCTGTTCAAGCCACCAGGGCTGAAGGAGGGTGAGTGACTTCAGCAGGCCGGCTGCCGTTCTGGTCTTCCTAACCTCCTAGGTAACACATGGGGAGGATCCTCAGAAGTTTTGTTTCTCTTATAGGTTCTTCTGCGGTTCCACTGGTACCTGGAAATGTCACATCTAGCATGTTCCCTAGCAAATACCACAGAGACTCATGCCCACCAGGACCACTGACAGCTCTGGGAGTCATTCAGCAGAGATTTACTGAGTGCCAGGTTTTAGGTTCTGGAGATAGAATTTCGGCAGAGGAGGACAAAAATCTCTTCCTTTATAAAACTTAAATTTTAGTGGAGGGTAGTCACATGATAAACAGACAGACAAAATGTGTAAGATGTCAGATGGTGATGACTACCATGGAGAAAAACAAAGCAGAGAGGGGGATAGAGTTCTGGGATTAGGAACCGTGATGTTAAATAGGTGATCAATGAGAAGGGAACGTTTGAGCAAAGACCTAAAGGAGGTTACAGAGCAAAAGAAGTGATTATTTCAGGGAAGAGAATTCTTGGAAAAGGAACAGAAAGTACAAAGGCCCTGTGAAAGGAACATACCCAGTGCTTTTGAGGAACAGCAAGATAAGTGAAGCTGAGTGAGGGTAGAACAGCCTAAGAGGAGATGAGTACCCTGAGGATCATATGAGGCCTTGTATACCCGTGAAAGGATTTTGGCTTTGCTCTGAGTAGGATGGGGAGCTTTTGGAGGGTTTGCGGCAGAGGAGTGACATAATCTGACCCTGTTTGTAGGGGAGCAAGAACAGAAGCAGGGAGATCAGTTAGGGGGCTGTTACAAGATGTAAGGGGACCAGAATGATTCCAGAAGAGATGATAAAAAGTCATTGAATTCTAAATACATTTTGAAGGCAGAGTGATCAGGGTTTTGCTGATACATTGCACGTGGGGTATATGAGAACAGGAGGCATGAACAATGTTTCCAAAGTTTTTGACAAAACAGCAGGAGTGATGAGATTTTTATTACTGGGATGGGAAACTGAGGGAGGAGGCTGATTGTTTTTAGGGCATTTTGAGGTGTCTATTAAACAAACAGTTGAAGTTGCTAAGTCGGTAGCTGAATTTGTAAGTCTGAGGTTCAGGGAGAAACTTGTGCTAGAGACATAAATTGGGGAGTTGAAAGTGAATTGATAGTATTTAAAACCATGTCAATTGACAAAGTTCTTGCTCTCATAGGCCTGACATTTAGTGGGACTTTGGTGCAGAGTAGGGCACATTGCATACATCTGACTGAGGTAGCAAGGTAAAGGCACTGTTTGACATCAAAGCTGTTTTAATAAAATCCACCTACCTTAATAAAGTTCAAATACTTCCTATGAGAAACTTACAGTGACAAGCATGCAACTCATTAGAATCTCAGTTTTCATCAAGGCTGATCCAAATGCCCAAGGGGCTAAACAAAATAATGCTGAACATGCTTAGGAGAGAGGAGAGAAACGCTTTGTAAAGTATTAGTTAGCAGCTTGTACAGAATCTCAGCACAGAGGTGGTGGGGAATCTGGTCCTGTGGGTCTCAGCTGAACCAGAATGAGGGTGTGAACTGCTGCCCAGAATAGCCATTGTGTGGGACATAAGACCCATAAGGAGCAGTGCTCATGGTACATATTGCAACAGCCTATTTCTAGGACCAAAGAAGAGGTGAATTTGTGGTCTGTGACATACGAGGCCAACCCAGCCTCTTCTCGTTGCTGAGAGCCAGCATGATGTGTCTTGACAAGATCTTTCCAACTGGTTCTCACTGAGGTCAAAAATAAGATTGCTTTCAAATTTGACCTTAAGGCCGAGGAAGATATTCATAATTGTAGAGTAGTGTACACTCAAATGCCTCATCAACCTTTGAGTTAGTCTTAAAAAGGTCATTTTAAACTTATAGATTAGATACAAGCAGGAACAATGGAAAAAGTCAATGAGCTGTACTACTCACCTTAGTGGGAGAGCAATTGTAATTTTATTAAGGCTATTTAGGTTTATATTTTGAAGCAACATGACATTTTGAAAGCAAAGAATCTTTTGAAGCAAATGACTTGTTTGGGGTAATGGTAATAAAGCCTGGATTCAGATTCACCGGTGGCTTTAGCAGATGTGGCTAAAACATTTCTGCACTAAACAAGGAGGCGTAATGGGAAAACCCCATCTTCATTGCTAACTGCATGGTAAGGATCAGCATGAACCCAATTCCCAAAGTGTGGAAAGGGATTCAGTCTTCATCTTTCCTCTTCTCCATCCTCATCACCAGCTGCTCACATAGCACTGTCTCAGCCCCAACCACCCAGAGCTAGGTCAGAGCTCACATGTTAGAAGGACAACTTCTTTCAGATTGCAAAACAGGCAGATGCCAACTCCTGCTGGCTCTCATTGCCACTGTGGGTTTGTTAATTCACTGGAAGGACTTAAAAGAATCTCATAGAGAGTATACCATAGTTAACTACAGATTTATTACAACCGAAAAGGATACGAACAAAGAGATGCATAGGGTGAGGTCTGGGAGAGGTCACAGCATGAAGCTTTCATTTCCCAAAGAGGGATGTTACCTATGCATGGTCACCAACCAGGAAGCCCCATCTAATTCTTAGGTCTCAGCACTGTTATTGACCTCACCATGTGGCCATGGTAGATTAATTCATGCCTCTTCGGGCCCCTAGCTGGTCCTGTTGGTCTGGTCAGCCCCTACTCATAAACCTCAGGTGTTGGTATGGCACCAAAAAACAAAGGCCATATTGTTTTCTGCAAGGTGATTCCACACCTTGCAATTCCCTAAAGCAAGTGACAATAGTAAGATACGGAAGAAAAAAAGGAAGACTTTGGATGAAGAAAAACAAAAAATGTGGATCTTTGTAATTGGTTGACAGATGGGTACCATCAAGCATGCCAGTTGAGCAGGTAGAGCAGCTATGGAAACAGTAGCATCTTTATGTACACAAAACGCAAAGTGACAAACCTTTACAACATAAAACAGTTAGCCTGTTGATGGGTGTTAACAAAACAGACAGCCAGGCATTGGACATCAGCACCAAGGGCATTTTTGCTCATTACTGCCAGTAAGCTGCTTCAGCAATTTCTGTAGAAATAGCTACCAAATAAGTTGTTTCCTAGAAGTGAAGAAGGGCTTTGGCCTTGGACTTCAAATATTTTATCCCAAATACAGTCTTGTACCAATAGCATTGAGATTTATAATGGAAGCCAAGGAATTTATAGCTCTGATATCAGTAATCTATTTATCAGCAATATAGTTCATGAGTATCTTATCAAGCACCAAGATGACCATCCTAAATGTTGTTAGATTATTAGCTACCAGTATTATTCCAGTATCATACTCCTCCGCCTTAACCTCTCTCATTGTATCCACCATACCCTTACTCTTCACATGCTTACTCATCTCCATGCATGCTTCTTCTTTGCTATTCTTCAAACATGCCAAGCCCACTCCCACCTCATGGTAGGACTGGCTACATAATTTGGGGAACCCAGTGCAAAATTAAAATGTAAGGTCCCTTGCTCAAAAATTATTAAGAATTTCAAGACAGTGCAGAGAATTTATGGCACAGTGCCCTTCTGAGCATGGGGCCCTGTGTGACTACACAGGTTGTATGTCCGTGAAGCAGGCCTGCTGCCTAACCTTTGTATTTGACACTTTTCTGTCTGGATGCTCTCACCTCAGACACATGCAGGGCTCCCTCACTTTATTCAGGTGTCTGCTCAAATGGCACCTCATCAGGAGGCCTTCCCTGAAAACCCTACCTAAGGAGATTCATAACCTGCCCCCTTGTTTCTTTACCCTGAATTACCTTTCACCATAGTACCCAATCACTTTTCATATGTCTCTTTATCTGTTTCTTGTCTGCTTCCCTCCTTAGAATGCAAGGCCCAGGAAAGCGGGAACTTTGTCTTGTTTATTGCTGACTCCCTAGTGTCTAGAACAGTGACTGGCACATATTCTGTATTTCACAAATATTTGCTGAATGAATGAACCTGTTATGGATTGAATTGTGCCCCTCCCCAACATGTTTTAAATTCCTGGCCCTTGTACCAGTGTTTGTAATCCTGTCTGGAAATAGGATTTTTCTTTGTTACATTAATGAGGTCATACCAGTGTAGGATTGTGTCCTAATCACTTCTGAGTTATAAAAAGAGCAGAATAGACACACACACACACACACAGGAAGATGGATGCTATATGGGGATCATCTATAAGCCAAGGAACACCAAAGAACCAAGGAACACCCAGGGCTACTGACAAGGAAGAAATTCACACAACCAAGAACCTAATTAGGACTTTTAGCACACAGAACTTTGAGAAAATAAATTTTTGTTCCTTAAAGCCAACCACTTGTGGTATTTGTGTTACAGCAGCACTAGGTAACTAAAGAAAAATTTCATTGTTTTAGTCAGTAAAAGTCAAGCTAGCCTTGCATATTATTTTATCTTGCCTTTCTAAAATCCTCTTATGCTGGTTAAACTTAAATATTGCCTTCTACTAATTTCTTTTACTGCCTCTTTTCTGAAAAGCGTTGCATCATTTATACTCTACAGCACTGTGTAATGAACATATGAAGTAAAAAAGGAACACTGTAAACCTCCTATTCGCTAGTCAGAGGGTCATGTAGAAACAATTCTTTTAAGAAAGTTCATCTTATGAAAGACCTAAGTATTTTTGTTGTGATTTTCTACTTAGTTTCATAGAAGAAAAAAAGTATCCAGTTTCTACATGGAGAACCAAAACTTTTTTGCTTGATGTTATTTGTTCGGAACAATAAAGCAGTAGCCTCAGAAGCTCTTACCAAGCCCCTCCTCACCACCATTGCTGTCAGTCAGGTTCCTCTCCTTCCTCCTCCCCTCCTTCACCCTCCCTTTGCTTGCCTCACGGAGAGAAGAAGGGAAGGGCAAAGGAGAAGGGCAAGCCACAGCAGGCTGAGAAAAGGTAACTGGGGGATTCTCTCAACTGTTATTTTTGCCACTGAAATTTAAGATGTGTCATTTTCTATTTCTACAGTAGTTATTTGTTAATTTTCAAATAAAGCCTTCATTGATGTACAAAACAAAAAAAGTCATTATTTAGACAACCCTAGAGACCATGTCTGTGACTTTTTTCATCAGATATCAATCACAGGCTTATTCAACTTACCTGGCATGATCTTCCTTTAATAAAACTTGTGTCAGTGGGTTTGAAATCTTTCATCACTTGGTGGTCACATATTGATTTCTTTTTAGTGTTCTTGAACCTTAATTTGAAAACTGGCGTTAGCGTTTTAGTATGCTGGAGTTTTCTTTCTTATAGAGATCATTTTCTGCTTTTTGCTCATTGGGTGGTCCTTGTAACTCTTGAGATTTATAATGTGTAAGTATTTTACCTAGCCTTTTTTACTTCTGCTATAGCCCTTCAAAAACTTTTTTGATATACTCTACCTCTCCCAAAAAGGTTAATGCAGCATTCTTGATAAAAAAGAAATTTGATCCAGTGACATTTTTAATGCTCAAATTCCTCTTAAGTTTCTAATTACATTTTAACTGTTTTTCCTTTTCCAGCATCTCAGATTTCTCTGTATTAAAAATAAATAAATAAACATTTTGGGTGGAAGTTTTATTATGTATAGTGTAAATGTACCTTCATCTGACCCCAATTTTATCTTTTAAACATTGCCTTTACCTGTGTAAGGTGAATATTCACTCAGTGTTTGTTATGCATGAGCCACTGAGATAAGCACTGTATTCATTGTACTGCTTGTATCTCATTTTTGGCTCACTACAGCCCTATGGGAGCCGCTTCTTGGAAACTGTATGGGGCAATTCTACTCTGTCCTATTGAGTTGCTAAGAGTTGGAATCGACTGGATGTCAACGGGTTTTTCTTTTTACAGCCATATTGGAGCTCTGGTGGCATAGTGATTAAGAGCTCGGCTGCTAACCAAAAGGTCAGCAGTTCAAATCTACCAGCCACTCCTTGGAAATCCTATAGGGCAGTTCTACTCTTTCCTGTAGGGTCATGTGATTCAGAATCAACCCAATGGCAATGGGTATTTGGTTTTTTTTGGTTTGTGAGACAGGCACTCTTCTTATACTTATTTTTCAGATGAGAAAAATAAGTATAAGAAGAGTGCCTGGCAGAGCTGAAATTCAAACCAGTGTCTGTGTCACTCGAGAGTCTGTTCTGTTAACCAGTATACTATCATGCTTCTGTATGTTTCATGCCTTGCATAATTATCCCTTTCCAAGTCCATTATTTCTTCAGTTTTCAATCCTGTCTTCATTGCAGTTATTTATACTTTTGCTCAGGCAGAAATGCCTGATGGTTCAGAGCACAGGCTCTGGAGCCAGACTAACTAGATCCAAATCCCAAGCCACCACACGCTCAATGTGTAATCTTGAGCAAACTGTTTAACCTTTTGTGCCATAGATTCCTCACCTGAAAGTGGGAGATAATAGTGTCCATCTCGTAGGATTGTAAGAGTTAAATGAGTTGATGCATATAAGCTGCTTAGAACCATCACTGATGTATGGGAAGTACCCAATAAGTAGCTAATATTATTTATTTATTTGTTTATTTATTAAACACACATAGTTACTGAGTGCTTTACTCAGTTCCTGAGTGCTAGGCATTGTGCTAAATTCTGGATGTAGAGGGATGACTAAGAGTCTTTCTGTTAAGGTGTTCATATCTAGTGGTGGATCATAAAAGGTAGTGCTCATAAGGGGGGATACTTCATACTTAGAAAGGCAGTTCAGATACTGAGTGGTCAATCTAAGTTAACTGTATTTAAGGAGAAAATCTTTAATGAATAGTGGAGCAAGAATCTATAGCCAAGTGTATAGATTTCCCAAGCTAGTGCTTTCCCATTGGGGTAAATCATATCCAAAGATGGCCACAACAATTCCTCCCATTTCACTAGCTCTTTTGCACTGTGGCTTTTCTACTCTGTCTTAGGCTGGTGTTAGGAATTGAATCGTGTCCCCCCAAAATGTGTCAGCTTGGCTAGGCCATGATTCCCAGTATTGTGTTATTATCTACCATTTTGTGATCTCATGTGATTTTCCTATGTATTGTAAATCCTACCTCTATGATGTTAATAAGGCAGTTATGTTAATGAGGCAAGACTCAATCTACAAGATTAGGTTATGTCTTAAATCAATCTCTTTTAAGATATGAAAGAGAGAAGCAAGCAGAGAGATGGAGGGACATCATACAACCAAAGAGTGCTGGGAGCAGAGCATGTCCTTTGGACCTGGGGTTCCTGTGCTGAGAAGCTCCTAGACCAAGGGAAGATTGATGACAAGGACCTTCCCCCAGAACCAACAGAGAGAGAAAACCTTCCCCTAGAGCTGGCACCCTGCATTTGGACTTCCAGCCTCCTAAACTGTGAGAGAGTAAATTTATCTTTGTTAAAGCCATCCACTTGTGGTATTTCTGTTATAGCAGCACTAGATAACTAAGACAGCTGGGTTCTCTAGAGAAGTGAAACCAGTGAAGTGTCCATATATATAAAGAGAGAGAGAGAGATTTATCTCAGGGAAATGGCTTACATGGTTGTAGAGGCTGGAAAATCCCAAGTCCGTGGGTCAGGCTGGAGAGGCTTCTCCTGACTCATGTAGCTGCAGGGGCTGGTGAAACCAAGATCAGCAGGTCAGACAACAGGCCTCTGGATCACAGGCTGCAGAAGCTGACAAATCCCAAGATTGGCAGGTAAGGTGGCGGGCCACTGGCTCACAGACTGATGAATCCCAAGATCAGCAGGTAGGCTGCTAGCTCAAGTCCCAAGAACCAGAGGTCAGATGAACCAGGAACCAGCTGCAGGATCCAGAGCCAGCAAAAGCCCAAGAGCCTTGCCAGAAAGTCCACCTACATCAGATGCAGGCCACAACCCCAAGAAAACACCGTTTCAGCTGATTGGCTGCTCACAGTAGATCCCATCATGGAGGTGGCCACATTATATCAGATCTTATCGTGGTGGTGATTACATCATTATATGACTGCCAATGTCATAACTGCCAAACCACTGAGAATCATGGCCTATCCAAGTTAACATACAACCTTAACTATCACAAACTCCTTGTATCAAGAGGTGGAGTTTATTTCCTGTATCTTTAATCTTGGCTGGGCCTGTGACTTGCTTTGACCAATAGAATGTGGTGAAAATGACACAGTGTGACTTGCAGGCCTAGGCCTAAAGAGGGCACGTAAATTCCTTTATTGACCTCTTGGAATCCAAACTACATGTAAAGAAGCTAAGGCTAAATTACTGAATGATGAGACTACGTGGAGGAAAGAAAACTGGCTGGGGTGCCAGGCACGTAAGCGAACTGTCTTAGATTCATCATGCAGCCTTCAGCTGCTCATGTGGAGGAGAGGGAGGTGGTCTCTTCCAATTCCTTTGCAAACTGCAGAGTCATGAGCAAATAAATGGTTAAATTATTTTAAGCCATTAAGTTTTGGGGTGTTTTGTTTCACAGCAATAGATACTTGGAGTATAAGAGGTCTTGCAGCTTTCGTTTTCATTCTCTTATAAGCCATCTGCCATGTAAAAAGCTTGGATTAGGTTATGGAACGATGAGAGGCCATATGGAGAGAGTGAGGCCCCAGCCTTCCAACCATCCCTGCCAAGGCCTCAGATATGTGGGTGAAGCCACTTTAAGCCTTCTAGCTCAACCTAGCAGCCCAGAATGGAGCCATGTGGGGGAGCCCAGGCAAGACCAGCAGAAGAACTGCCCAGACAACCCACAGATCTGTGGTTGTTGGTTTAAGCTAGTACATTTTGGGGTACTTTGTTATGCAGCAATAGATACCAGAAGCACCCAGAATGCACCATTGGTTCCTAGAAGAAGTGAAAAGTATTGAGGTCCTTGGTTTATGGTGTGTTTGTGGAATAATAGTTTTCACCATTAATCAGGTCCTCTGTACGTGCTTGGCTCTTTCTATACATTGTTTCGTTTAATCCTTACAACAACCCTGTAAGGTAGGTAATGTGACAGATGAGAAAACTAAGCTTCAGAGACTTTAAGTCAATTGCTCAAGGCCTCACAGGTAGTAAGGGTCATAACAGAATGGTAAGGTGTAATATTAATGTATCATTCCAGGCTTTTTCCAACTTTCCTCTCTCTATAGCAGTGGTCTTCTAACTTGTCTCAGCACTTCCGGTCTTATATTCCTCATCCTCACCACTGTAGGCAGTGTTATAAAGCATTTATGGGATCCTTTGACTCACCTACTTAATACTCTTTAATAACACCCCACTGTCTGTAGGATGAAGTCCATGGCTTTCCCTCTTGTTTCTCCAGCCATATTTCTCCAGCTACAACAACCTCCTTTATGTATCTTTGAACCTTGTGAAGTCACTTGCAGTACCCTAAACCCCGTCTTGTGTCATCCCTCCATGCCTATGCATAGATTCCTCAGACAGGAATGCCCTTCTTACCTCCCCTGCCCCATAGCACATCCACTCATCTTTCAAGACTTAGCTAAATGTTTACCTTGACTATTAAGATGCATTTCCTAGTCTCCTTCAGGCACAGCTGTGCACTGTATACTAGTACATAATCCTAGTAGAGTATTAGTAACACTTATTGTTTGTAAGTCAGTTTTCATCAATCAATTTGTGAGCTTCTTTATATTTGATTTATCCTGTGTCCCCAACACTTATCCTGAGCTGGTCCTTAATGAGAGAAGTGCTGCAGGAAAAGAGAGAAGTGAGGCTCCGGAAGAGTCAGACAAAATTACCAAGGGTCTTGTATACCAAGCTGGTATGATCCAAGACTCTGCCACCTGGATATTTCCAAATACCTCAGCCTTCCAGGGCCACCCTTTTCTCTAATGTCCCAAAATTATAAGTCTCCAGCTCCCATGCTACATTCTATGGAAAGCCCAACACTACCTTCCCTTTCCTCAGCCCCTCTGCACCAAGTAACTCTGAAGCTTCCAGGAAGGGGGAGTTGAGTCAGGTGCACAGTTCTCTTGGTCACCCCTTGCTCCTGTTTCCTGCTTGTGCTGGCAGTTGCCATTCTTCCTGTGGCTGCTGTCCACTTACTTCATTGCCTCACTGATGGTGGACTCTGTCCCTATTCTTTTGTCCTCCAAAAGTAGATTGAACACAGACTGTGTGTTCTAGAGACTTATCAAACCTGAAGGACAGGGGAACCTCTGCATTTATAGCCGGATGGTCAGGAGGGAGGGTGGCCGTGGGAGCCCCTAAACTTGTAGCTAGTATCTAAAGCAAGGACAGTCTTGTGGAGGACTGTGCCTTTAACCTGTGAAGTTTGGCCTAACTCTGGGTAATTTGTGTCAAAAGTCATTTTGATGATATATTCACGTGGTACAAAACTCAAACAATATAAAAAGGTGTATAGAGAAAATTCTCACTCTCTCACCTTTCCTCATCTGCCCTTTTCCCTCCATTCCTCACCCTAAGTAGTTATTTTATTAGCTTCTTTGATATCCCTCTAGGATTTATTTATACAAATATAACTAAGTGAAAATATAGATTTTTTTTTTTTTTTTTTGCTGTTGTTGAACATTGCTGGTAAAAGCTGTGAAAGTATGCTATCTGGGCCCACTTTCAGATCTGTGCTGTCTGCTCTCTGCGAGGCCTTCCCTGTTACATGAAAAAAATGCCTTCTTTTCTACATTCCCACAGGGATGATTTCTACAGTGATGATATTTTTTGGTGAAAAAAAATTGGGATACAAAGTCTGAGAAGTACAAGTAAATTTTGGTAAAATTATGGGACTAAATAATTGGCCTCCTCTGGAAAATGTGGTCTCTGCAGCTCCATCCCCTCCTAACCCTTTCTCTGGAGTAGCAGACTTTTACCGTTGTTAGGCTGACAGACAGGACTATACTGGACAGGAAAGAAAACTGAGACTTATTCAAAATTGAATATTAGAACATCACTGTTCTGACACGGGGTGTGTCTGGTTGGTCACCCTTCTCCGCAAGGCCCCCACCAGTTGCCATCTGACTAGGCCCCCTCCTGCTGTTGAGACCCTCTCTTCCACATTTTTACTTTTCTTTCGAGTCCTCGGACTTCTACTTCACTCCTCCCAGGTTGCCCCTAAGAATCCCCAATTCCTTTTTGTTTAATGAATGGAGCAATTTAGCCCTGGGGAACCACATGTGAGGCGCACATTGGGAACTCCCAGCAGTAATGGGGGACTCTTGAGCAGCATGAAATTTTTGGAATCAAGCCATGTTATAATAATTTGCACATAGATACAAAGGCATCAGTGAGCCCCCTAATTAAGATTAATGAAATCAGACTCCCTTTGGATTTATCATCTAACAAACATTTAACCTTTTAGGTTAGTGTATTTTATACACTTATTCCCTGTAGTTTTTGTAGCAGACAGTGTGTGATGGTTAAGATTGTTTTGTCAACTTGGTTGGGCCATGCTTCTCATGTTTTGGCAGTCGTCTAATGTTATAATCATTGGTATATGATCACCCCCATGATAGTATGTGATCTGCTGTGAGTAGCCAGTCAGTTGAAAGGGAATTTCCTTGGGTGTGTGGCCTGCATTGAATATAAGCGGACATTCTGGCAAGGCTTGGGGGCTTTTTGCTCGCGCCGGATCCTGCAGCTGGCTCCCGTTCGTCTGACCTCTGGTTCTTGGGACTTGAGCTAGCAGCTTACCTTTGGTCTTTGCCTGCCGATCTTGGGATTCATCGATCTTTGCAGCTATGAGTAACAGCCCTGCTCTCTGACCTACTGATCTTGGGTTCACCAGCCCTTGCAGCTACGCTGAGAATCATGGCCCAACCAAGTTGACACACAATCTTAACCATCACACATTGTCTGCCACAAAAAGTGTACAGGGAATAAGTGTATAAAACACACTAACCAAAAAGGTTAAATGTTTGCTAGATGATAAATTCAAAGGGAGAAGTCTCTATCCTGACCTACGGTCTTGGAACGTTCCAGCCTCTATAACCGTGTGAGCCATTTTCTTGATATAAATCTCTGTATATATATATTTACACGCTTTATTGGTTTTGCACTTCTAGAGAACCCAGCCTAACACACAGTGTTCACCAAATATTCCAGGTATTCTCCTACATTACCCAGCCTCGCTTGTAGTTAGGTTGGGACCATGCAACTTGTTCTGGCCAATGAAGTATGAGTGGAAGTGGTATGTGTCTTTTCTGGACTGAGACAATTAAGAGCCAGCGTGCCTTCTTTAAAGGTCCCTGGGTGGTGCAAACAGTTTGCCCTTGACTACTAACTTAAAGATTGGTGATTCAGACCCACCCAGCAGCGTGGCAAAAGAAAGGCCTGAAGAACTGCTTCCATAAAGATTACAGCCAAGAAAACCTTAAGCAGCAGTTCTACTCTATAACACATGGGGTTACCATGAGTTGGGATCAACTTGACTACAATGGTGTGTGTGTGTGTCTTCAATGCATTCTTTATCTCTCCCTTCTCCTGCAGCAGTGACGTTAGAGGCCAAGATACAGATGTTATAACTACAAACTGCCAGAGGGCCATCTGTCCCACATGGACTGTGAGTAAAAAAATAAACATTTTATTTTGATAAGCCACTGATTCTTTCGAGATATTAACATTAGTATTTAATGGCATATCTCTGCTGCTTGAGCCAATATTTTTGGAAGCTGAACAAATATAAACTCTCTAAAAAATAAAAATAAAAACGTGTGTGTGTATGTGTCTGCAAATGTGTCTCTACATTCTGGATGAGTTGTGATTTGAAAATCTTTATAATTGTTTATACATTGAGAGGTCTCATGGATGTACAAGTGAAATCCAAGAAAAGTATTCTAGTATCTTAACACTCCTATTCTCAAAGCCAGCCAAAACATTTAATATTAAATATAAGCCTGTACTCTGGTGCCCTTTGATTTACTTCTAGTTCTATACATTTAGAGATAAGTACTCTTCCTGCTTGATCCACTTCCATATTCCTTTAGCTCTTCCAGAAACAATTATGCAAATTATAGCTTGTTTTTTTTAAGTTTTTCAAGGTAAACTTAGTAATCTTTATCTGCTGTAAGGGAAATGGGATTAAGTTAGAAGCTTTCTACTTAACAGCTTGACCAAAGGTTCCTAGTAACCAACCTAAATTTCTGTTATCTAACAAGGACAAATTCCAGGCCCACTCTAGCTGCTTCTTTATCTTTTCTTCTCTCGGTAGTTCAGGTACTCTTTTCACACAGTGCTTATTTCGACCAAAATTTCAGTCATATTTCTATGGCTGTCCATAATTGTCCATGTTTGTTGTGTCAAATATATAAGCATAATGTTTAACAGCATAAGCTTAGAGTCAAACTCATTTGTGTGGGAATCTCATTTTATGCCATGTGAATCTCAGTTTCTTTATCTCTAAAATGGGGGCAATAATCATTATCTTATAATAAATGGAGGAGCCCTGATGGTGCAATGGTTAGGTACTCGGCTGCTAACCGAAAGGAAAGCAGTTCGAACCCACTAGCTGCTCTGCAGGAGAAAGATGTGGCAGTCTGCTTCCATAAAAATTACAGACTTGAAACTCTATAGGGCAGTTCTACTCTGTCCTTTAGAGTCGCTATGAGTTGGAATTGACCAGATGGCGATGAGTTTTGTTTTTTTTAAAATATGATTAAATAACATATGTTAGGCGCTCACTTGTCTGTGCCAAGAGATTTGGAAGACAGCTACCTGCCCACCCGACTGGAAGAGATCCATATTTGTGCCCATTTCAAAGAAAGGTGATCCAACAGAATGCAGAAATTATGAAACAATATCATTAATATCTCATGCAAGTAAAATTTTGCTGAAGATCATTCAAAAGTGGTTGCAACTTTGGGACAGAGCAAAAGCAGTGCTCAGAAGTCAGTTTACAGCAATAAATGCACACATCCAAAAAGAAGAAAGGCCCAAAATCAAAACATTAACCCTACAACTAGAACAAGTAGAAACAGAGCAGCAAAAGAAGTCTTCAGGGACCAGAAGAAAGGAAATAATAAGAATTAGAGCAGAATTAAATGAAATAGAGAATAGAAAAATAATTGAAAGAGTTAATAAGACCAAAAGCTGGCTCTTTGAAAGATCAACAGAATCGATAAACCATTGGCCAAACTGACAAAAGAAAAACAGGAGAGGTAGCAAATAATCTCTGTAAGAAATGAGATGGGTAATATCATAATAGACCCAACTGAAATTAAAAGAATCACAACAGAATATTATGAAAAATTGTACTCTAACAAATTTGAAAAGCTAGAGGAAACGGACAAATTTCTAGAAACTCACTACTACCTAAACTAACACAAACAGAGGTAGAACAACTAAATAAACCTATAACCAAAGAAGAGATTGAAAAGGCAATTAAAAAACTCCCAACAAAAAAAGCCCTGGCCCAGATGGTTTCACTGGAGAATTCTACCAAACTTTCAGAGAAGAGTTAACACCACTATATTTCAGAGCATAGAAAAGGATGGAATACTCCCAAACTCATTCTATGAAGCCAGCATAACCCTGATACCAAAACCAGGTAAAGACACCACAAAAAAAATCACAGACCAGTATCCCTCATGAACATTGATTCAAAAATCCTCAACAAATTTCTAACCAATAGAATTCAGCAACATATCAAAAAAATAATTCACCATGATCAAGTGGGATTTATACCAGGTATGCAGGGATGGTTCAACATTAGAAATACAATCAATGTAATCCATCACATTATTAAACAAAAGATAAGAACCACATGATCTTATCAATAGATGCAGAAAAGGCATTTGACAAAGTCCAACACCCAGTCATTATGAAGACTCTCAACAAAATATGAATAGAAGGGAAATTCCTCAATATAATTAAGGACATTTATAGAAACCCAACAGCCAACATCATCCTATATGGAGAGACTTTGGAAGCATTCCCCTTGAGAACGGGAACCAGACAAAGATGCCCTTTATCACCACTCTTATTCAACATTGTGCTGGAGGTCCAAGCCAGAGCAATTAGGCTAGAAAAAGAAATAAACTTCATCCAAATAGGTACGGAAGAAGTAAAAGTATCTCTTTTTGCAGATGATACGGTCTTATACACAGAAAACCTCAAAGAACCCACAAGAAAATCAGTGGAACTAGTAGAAGATTTCAGCAAAGTATCACGATACAAGATAAACATACGAAAATCAATTGGATTCCTCTACACCAACAAAGAGAACTTCCAAGAGGAAATCATCAAATCAATGCCATTTACAATAGTCCCCAAGAAGATAAAATACTTAGGAATAAATCTAACCAGAGACATAAAAGATGGATACAATGAAAACTACAAGACACTACTGCAAGAAATCAAGAGAGACCTGCATAAATAGAAAAACATACCTTGCTCATGGATAGGAAAACTCAACATTGTGAAAATGTCTATTCTACCCAAAGCAATCTACAGATACAATGCAATCCCGATCCAAATTCCAGAAGTGTTTTTGAAGGAGATGGAGAAACAAATTACCAACTTCATATGGAAAGGGAAGAGGCCCTGGATAAGTAAAGCATTACTGAAGAAGAAGAACAAAGTGGGAGGCCTCATACTACCTGACATTAGAACCTATTATACTGCCATGGTAGTCAAAACAGCCTGGTAATGGTATAACAACAGATACATAGTCCAGTGGAACAGAATTGAGAAACCAGACATAAATTCATCCACCTATGAGCAGCTGATATTTGACAAAGCCCCAAAGTCCATTAAATGGGAAAAATACAGTCTCTTTAACAAGTGGTGCTGACATAACTGGATAGCCATCTTCAAAAAAATGAAATCAGACGGATACCTCACACCATGCACAAAAACTAACTCAAAATTGATCAAAGACCTAAATATAAAATAAAAAACGATAAAGATCATGGAAGAAAAAATAAAGACAATGCTAGAAGCCCTGATACATGGCATAAACAGAAAACGAACCATAAGTAACAATGCACAAACACCAGAAGAGAAACCAGATAACTGGGAGCTCTTAAAAATCAAATACTTATGCTCATCAAAAGACTTCATCAAAGGGGTAAAAACACAAACTACAGGCTGGGAAAAAATTTTTGGCTATAACAAATCCAATCAGCATCTAACCTCTAAAATCTACAAGATACTGCAAAACCTCAACAACAACAACAAAAAACCCAATTAAAAAATGGGCACTTCACCAAAGAAACATTCAGGTGGCTAACAGACACATAATGAAATGTTCACAATCATTAGCCATTAGAGAAATGCAAATCAAAACTACAGTGATTTGAAAGAATCAACAAAATTGACAAACCACTGGCCAGACTGACAAAAGAAAAACAGCAGAGGGCACAAATAACCCAAATAAGAAATGAAATGGGGGACATTACAACAGACCCAACTGAAATAAAAAGGATTATAACAGAATATTATGAAAAACTATACTCCAACAAATTTGAAAACCTAGAGGAAATGGATAAATTTCTAGAAACACACGGCCTACACAAACTACAACAAAGTGATGTTGAAAATCTGAACAGACCCATACCAAGAGAAGAGATTGAAAAGGTAATCAAAAAAAATCCCAACCAAAAAAAGCCCTGGCCCAGATGGCCTCACCGGAGAATTCTACAAAACATTTACAGAAGAGCTTGTACCAGTACTACTCAAGCTATTTCAGAGCATAGAAGAGGAAGCAACACTTCCAAATTCATTCTATGAAGCCAGCATAACGCTTATACCAAAATCAGGCAAAGACATCAAAAAAAAAAAAGAAAATTACAGACCAATATCTCTCATGAATATAGACGCAAAAATTCTGAACAAAATTCTAGCCAATAGAATTCAGCATCATATCAAAAAAATAATACACCACGACCAAGTAGGATTCATACCAGGTATGCAAGGATGGTTTAACATTAGAAAATCCATCAACGTAATCCACCACATAAGTAAAAGGAAAGAAAAAAATCACATGATCATCTCAATTGATGCAGAAAAGGCATTTGACAAAGTCCAACACCCATTCCTGATAAAAGCTCTCAATAAAATAGGTATAGAAGGGAAATTTCTCAACATAATAAAGGGCATCTATGCAAAACCAACAGCCAACATCATTCTTAATGGAGAGAGGCTGAAAACATTCCCCTTGAAAACAGGAACAAGGCAAGGATGCCCTTTATCACCACTCCTATTTAACATTGTGCTGGAAGTTCTAGCTAGAGCAATAAGGCAAGAAAAAGAAATAAAGGGCATCCAAATTGGTAATGAAGACGTTAAGCTGTCCCTGTTTGCAGATGATATGATACTATACACAGAAAACCCTAAAGACTCCACGAGAAATCTACTGGAGCTAATAGAAAGATTCAGCAGAGTAGCAGAATACAAGATAAACATTCAAAAATCAGTTGGATTCCTATACACCAGTAAGGAGAATGATGAAAAGGAAATCAGGAAAACAATACCATTTTCAGTAGCCCCTAGAAAGATAAAATACTTAGGAATAAATCTGACCAGAGATGTAAAAGACCTATACAAAGAAAACTACAAAACACTACTGCATGAAACCCAAAGGGATCTGCATAAATGGAAAAACATACCATGCTCATGGATAGGCAGACTCAACATTGTGAAAATGACAATTCTACCCAAAGCAATTTACAAATACAACGCAATCCCGATCCAAATGCCAACAACCTTCTTCAAAGAGATGGAAAAACTAATCATTAACTTTATATGGAAAGGGAAGAAGCCCCGAATAAGTAAAGCATTACTGAAGAAGAAGAATAAAGTTGGAGGACTCAGACTACCTGACTTCAGAACCTACTATACAGCTACAGTAGTCAGAACAGCCTGGTAATGGTACAATGACAGATACATTGACCAATGGAACAGAATTGAGAACCCAGATGTAAATCCATGCACCTACGGTCACCTGATCTTCGACAAGGGCCCAAAGTCCATCAAATGGGAAAAAGACAGTCTTCTTAACAAATGGTGGTGGCAAAACTGGATATCCATTTGCGAAAAAATGAAACAGGACCCCTACCTCACACCATATACAAAAACTACTTCAAAATGGATCAAAGACCTGAATATAAAGCCTAAAACTATAAAGTTCATAGAAGAAAAAATAGGACCAACACTTCAGGCCTTAATACATGGCATTAACAGGATACAAACCATAAACATCAACACACAAACCCCAACAGATAAGCTAGATCACTGGGATCTCGTAAAAATCAAACACCTATGCTCTTCAAAAGACTTCACCAAAGGAGTAGAAAGAGAACCTACAGACTGGAAAAAAAATTTTGGACAGTACAAGTCAGACAAAGGTCTAATCTCCATAATCTACAAGAAAATCCAACACCTCTACAACAAAAAGACAAATAATCCTATTAAAAAATGGGCAAAGGAAATGAACAGACACCTCACCAAAGAAGACATTCAAATGGCCAACAGACACATGAGGAAATGCTTGCGATCACTAGCCATTAGAGAAATGCAAATTAAAACCACAATGAGATTCCATCTCACCCCGGCATTACTGGCACGAATCAAAAACACTGGAAATAACAAATGTTGGAGGGGCTGTGGGGAGATGGTAGCTCTTATGCACTGCTGGTGGGAATGCAAAATGATACAACCATTTTGGAAAATGATATGGCGCTTCCTCAGAAAGCTAGAAATAGACATACCATTCGATCCAGCAATGCCACTCCTAGGAATATATCCTAGAGAAATAAGAGTCGTCACTCGAATAGACATATGCACACCTATGTTCATGGCAGCATTGTTCACAATAGCAAAAAGATGGAAACAACCTAGATGCCCATCAATAGATGAATGGATAAACAAACTATGGTACATACACACAGTGGAGTACTATGCAACAAGAAGGAACAACAATGAATCTGTGAACCATCTCATAACATGGATGAAACTGGAGGACATTATGCTGAGTGAAATAAGTCAATCACAAAAGGACAAATATTGTATGAGACCTCTATTGTAAAAACCCATGAAAAAGTTCACACACAAAATGTAACAAACTTTGTTGTTTACCAGGGATGGGAGGGGTGGGGGGGGAATACTAAATAGACAATAGATAAGTGGTATCTTGGGTGAAGGGTGAGACAGTACACAATACAGGGGAAACTAGCACAACCTGTACAAGGAAAGGTCATGGAAGCCCCATAGACACATCCAAACTCCCTGAGGGGCTGAATTGCTGGGCAGAGGGCCGTGGGGACCATGATCTCGGGGAACATCTAGCTCAATTGGCATGACACAGCTTATAAAGACAATGCTCTACATTCTACCTTGGTGAGTAGTGTCTGGGGTCTTAAAAGCCTGTGAGCGGCCATCTAAGATACTCCACTGGTCTCATTCCTTCTGGAGCAAGGGAGAATGAAGAGAACAGGATACAAGGAAAAGATTAGTCCGAAGGACTAATGGACCACCGCTACCAAGGCCTCCACTGGACTGAGTCCAGTACAGGTAGATGGTGCCCAGCTACCACCAGTGACTGCTCTGACCAGGATCACAACAGAGGGTTCTGGACAGAGCTGGAGAAGGATGTAGAGCATAATTCTAACTCACAAAAAAAGACCAGATTTACTGGCCTAAAGGAGACTGGAGAAACCTCGAGAGTATGGCCCCCAGACACCCTTTTAGCTCAGTGGTGAAGTTACCTCCGAGGTTCACTGTTCAGCCTGAGAATGGACAGCCCCGTAAAACCAAATGAGACTAACGAGGTACAGGAATCCAGTGACAAGGGCCAGAAGGCAGAAGGGGACAAGGAAGCTGGTGATAGGGAACCCAAGGTTGAGTAAGGATATTGTTGATGTGTTGTGAGATTGTTAACCATTGTCATAGGGCAACATTTGTAGTAACTGTTAAATGAGAAACTATTTTGTTCTGTAAGCCTTCATCTTAAGTGAGCATAACAGCACAATTGGAAGAGTGTAGTCAATGTCACTGAAGTGTGTATGTAGAAATTTTTGAAACGGTGTATCTTTGGCTATGTGTAGTTTCACCAAAAAAAAAAAAAATGTTGAGAAGTTAGAGGGTTAATATGTTGTGGGGTTGTTAACCAATGTCATAAAACAACATGTGTACTACTGTTTCATGAGAAACTTTGTTCTGTAAGCCTTCACCTGAAGTACAATAAAGTATTAAAAAAAAAAAAAAAACTACAGTGAGATACCATCTCACCCCAACAAGGCTAGCATTAACCCAAAAAACACAAAATAATAAATGGAGGGGTTACGGAGAGACTGGAACACTTAGACACTGTTGGTGGGAATGTAAAATGGTACAACCGCTTTGGAAGTCGATTTGGTGCTTCCTTAAAAAGCTAGAAATAGAAGTACCATATGATCCAGCTATCCTGCTCCTTGGAATATATCCTAGAGTAATAAGAGACATCACACAAATAGATATATGCACACCCATGTTCATTGCAGCACTGTTCATGATAGCAAAAAGATGGATACAACCTAGGTGCCCATCAAAGGACGAATGGATAAACAAATTATGGTGCATTCACACAATGGAATAGTATGCAACGATAAAGAACAACGATGAAGCTATGAAACATCTTATGAGGGACACTGGAGGTCATTATGCTGAGTGAATCTAGTCAGTCACAAAAGGACAAATATTTTACAAGACTACTATTATAAGACTCAAGAAAAGGTTTAAACACTGAAGGAAACATTCTTTGATGGTTACGAGGATGCGGAGGAAGGGAAAGGATGATTCACTAACTAGATAGTAGACAATTATCTTAGGTGAAGGGAAGGACAGCACACACTACAGGGGAAGTCAGCTCAACTGGACTAAACCAAAGCTAAGAAGTTTCCTGAATACAGTCAAACACTTTGAGGGACAGAGTAGCAGGGGTAGGGACTGGGGACCATGCTTTCAGGGGACATCTAGGTCAATTGGCATAGCAAAGCTTATTAAGAAAATGTTCTGCATCCTACTTTGGAGAGCGGCATCTGGGGTCTAAACGCTTGCAAGCGGCTATCTAAGATGCATCAATTGGTCCCAACCACTTGGAGTAAAGGAGAATGAAGAACACCAAAGACACAAGGAAAGTATTAGCCCAAGAGACAGAAAGGGCCACATAAAACAGAGACTTCATCAGCCTGAGATGAGAAGAACTAGATGTTCCCTGGCTACCACCAATGACTGCCCTGACAGGGAACAGAACAAAGAGTCCCTGGTGGAGCAGGAGAAAAGTAGGGTGCAGAACTCAAATTCTAGTTAGAAGACCAGACTTAATGGTCTGACTGAGACTGGAGGAACCCCCTGGACTCTGTCAGCCCAGAACTAAAACCATTCCGGAGGCCAGATCTTCAAACAAACGTTAGACTGTACTATGGGACATAAAACGATACTCGTGAAGAGTGTGCTTCTTAGCTCAAGTAGATACATGAGACTAAATGGGCAGCTCCTCTCCTGAGGTGAGATGAGAAGGCAGAGAGGGTCAGGAGTGGGTTGAATGGACACAGGAAATCGGGTAGAAAGGAGGAGTATGCTGTCACAGTATAGGGAGAGAAACTAGGGTCACATAACTATGTATGTATAAATCTTTGTATGAGAGACTAACTTGAATTGTTAACTCTCACTTAAAGTACAACAATAAAATTAAAAAAAAAAAAAGTGGTTTCAGCAGTACATTGACAGGGAACTGCCAGAAATTCAAGCTGGACTCAGAAGAGGACATGGAATGAGGGATATCATTGCTGATGTTAGATGGATCATGGCTGAAAGCAGAGAATACCAGAAAGATATTTACCTGTGTTTTGTTGACTAAGCAAGTCATTCGACTGTGTGGATCATAAGAATTATGGATAACATTTCAAAGAATGGAAATTCCAGAACACTTAATTGTACTCATGAGGATCCTGTACATAGACCAAGAGACAGTTGTTCAAACAGAGCAGGAGGATAATGCATGGTTTAAAATCAGGAAAGGTGTGCATCATGATTGTATCATTTCACCATACTTGTTCAGTCTGTATGCTGAGCAAATAATCTGAGAGCTGGACTATATGAAGAAGAATGTGGCATCTGGATTGGTGGAAAACTCATTAACAACCTGTGATGTGCAGATGACACAACTTTGATGAAAGTGAAGAGGACTTGAAGCACTTATTGATGAGGATCAAAGACCACAGCCTTCAGTATGGATTACACCTCAACATAAAGAAAACAAAAATCCTTGCAACTGGACCAATAAGCAACATCATGGTAAATGGAGAATTCACTGTCAAGGATTTCATTTTACGTGGATCCACAATCAATGCCCATGGAAGCATCAGTCAGGAAATCAAACGACATATTGCATTAGACAAATCTGCTGCAAAATACCTAAAGTGTTAAAAAGCAAATGAAGACTAAGGTGCACCTGGCCCTAGACAAGATATTTTCAGTCGCCTCATATGCATATGAAAGCTGGACAATGAATAAAGAAGGCCAAAGAATTGATGCCTTTGAATTATGGTGTTGGCAAAGAATAGTGAATATATCATGGACTGCCAGAAGAACGAAAAAATCTGGCTTGGAAGAAGTACAGTCAGAATGCTCATTAGAAGCAATGATGGCGATACTTAGTTTCACCTACTTTGGACATGTTATCAGGAGGGACCAGTCCCTGAAGAAGGATATCATCTTCAGTAAAGCAAAAGGTCAGCAAAAAATAAGACCTTCAATGAGTTGGATTGACAGAGTGGCTGCAACAATGGGCTCAAATATAGCAATGATTGTGAGGACTGTGAGGATGGCGCAGGACTGGGCAGCATTTCATTCTGTTGTACATAGGGTCACTATGATTCAGAAGTAACTCAATGGCACCTACCAACAACGACAACTAAACTCATAACCAGAACATTAGTGACGAGGGTGTCAGAGGTAATTTTGAGCTTTCAGCCTCTGTAGTACAGGAAGGTACCACAAGAAGTTAGAATGAATGCCAAGAGCCAGTGTTTCATATCCACCACAAAGATCCCATGCAAATGAAGAGACACATTATACCAGTGTACCCAGCCTCTGTTTAGAGGACCGAGCATTGAATTCAGTTTTTTTTTTTAAATCAACCTTATTGAGGTATAATTTATATACAATAAAGTGCACCCATTTTAAGTGTACAGTTCAATGAGTTTTGACAAATATAATGTAAATCTAATCACCACCATATTCAAGATATAAAAACTTTTTATTATTCCAAAAACTTCATTTGTGGAAATAATAAAGGTCAGAACAGAAATAAATGAAATAGACAATAGAAAAACAATAGAAAAAATCAACAAAACCAAAAGTTGGTTCTTTGAAAGGATCAACAAAATCGACAAACCACTGGCCAGACTGACGAAAGAAAAACAGGAGAGGATACAAATAACCCAAATAAGAAATGAAATAGGGGACATTACAACAGACTCAACCGAAATAAAATGGATTATAACAGAGTATTATGAAAAACTATACTCCAACAGATTTGAAAACCTAGAGGAAATGGATAAATTTCTATAAATACACTATCTACCCAAACTACCACAAAGTGATGTTGAAAATCTGAACAGACCCATAACAAGAGAAGAGATTGAAAATCTAATTTAAAAAACTCCCAACAAAAAAAAAGCCCTGGCCCAGATGGCTTCACTAGAGAATTCTACCAAACATTCAGAGAAGAGCTTATACCAGTACTAGTCAAAAACTATTTCAGAACATAGAAAAGGAAGGGATACTTCCAAATTCATTTTATGAAGCCAGCATAACCCTGATTCCAAAACCAGGCAAAGATGCCACAAAAAAAGAAAATTACAGACCAATATGTCTCATAAATATAGATGCAAAAATTCTCAACAAAATTCTAGCTGATAAAATTCAGCATCATGTCAAAAAAATAATACACCAAGACCAAGTAGGATTCACACTAGGTATTCAAGGTTGGTTCAACATTAGAAAATCAATCAACGTAATCCACCACATTAATAAAAGGAAAGAAAAGAATCACATGATCATCTCAATTGACACAGAAAAGGCATTTGACAAAGTCCAACACCCATTCCTGATAAAAATTCTCAATAAAATAGGTATAGCAGGGAAATTTCTCAACATAATAAAGGGCATCTATTCAAAACCAATGGCCAACATCATTCTTAATGGAGAGAGGCTGAAAACATTCCCCTTGAAAACAGGAACAAGACAAGGATGCCCTTTATCTCCACTCCTATTTAACATTGTGCTGGAATTCCTAGCTAGAGCAATAAGGCAAGAAAAAGAGCATCCAAATTGGTAATGAAGAGGCTAAACTGTCCCTGTTTGCAGATGATATTATACTATACATAGAAAATCCTAAAGACTCCATGAGAAAACTACTGGAACTAATAGAAAGATTCGGCAGAGTAGCAGGATACAAGATAAACATACAAAAATCGGTTGGATTCCTATACACCAATAAAGAGAATGATGAAAAGGAAATCAGGAAAACAATAGCAGTTATAATAGCCCCTAAAAAAATAAAATACTTAGGAACAAGTCTAACCAGGGATATAAAAGACCTACACAAAAAAACTACAAAACACTACTGCAAGAAACCCAAAGGGATCTACATAAATGGAAAAACATACCATGCTCATGGATAGGTAGGCTCAACATAGTGAAAAATGACAATTCTACCCAAAGCAATCTACAAATACAATGAAATCCTGATCTAAATGCCAACAAGATCCTTTAAAGAGATGGAAAAACTGATCATTAACTTTATATGGAAAGGGAAGAAGCCCCGGATAAGTAAAGCACTATTGAAGAAGAAGAATAAAGTAGGAGGACTCGCACTACCTGACCTCAGAACCTACTATACAGCTACGGTAGTCAAAACAGCCTGGTACTGGTACAACGACAGATACATTGACCAATGGAACAGAATTGAGAACCCAGATGTAAATCCATCCACCTACGGTCACCTGATCTTTGACAAGCGCCCAAAGTCCATCAAATGGGGGAAAAGACAGTCTTTTTAACAAATGGTGCTGGCAAAACTGGACGTCCATCTGCAAAAAATGAAACAGACCCATACCTCACACCATATACAAAAACTAATTCACAATTGATCAAAGACCTAAATATAAAGTCAAAAACTATAAGGTTCATAGAAGAATAAATATGTTAAATGCTAGAGGCCCTAATAAACGGCATTAACAGGATACAAACCATAACCAACAACACACAAACTTCAGAAGATAAGCTAGATAACTGGGATTTTCTAAAAATTAAACACTTATGCTCATCAAAAGACTTCACTAAAAGAGTGAAAAGAGAACCTACAGATTGGGAAAAAATTTTTGGACATTTCGATTGAGACAAAGGTCTAATCTCTAAAATCTACAGGAAAATCCAACACTTCTACAACAAAAAGACAAATAATCCAATTAAAAAATGGGCAAAGGAAATGAACAGACACTTCACCAAAGAAGACATTCAAGCAGCGACAGACACATGAGGAAATACTCACAGTCACTAGCCATTAGAGAAATGCAAATTGAAACCACAGTGAGATACCATCACATCCCAGCACTACTGGCACAAATCAAAAACACTGGAAACAACAAATGTTGGAGAGGATGAGGGGAGATCGGAACTTTTATGCATTGCTGGTGGGAATGCATAATGATACAACCATTTTGGAAAATGATATGGCACTTCCTTAGAAAGCTAAAAATAGAAATACCATACGATCCAGCAATCCCACTCCTAGGAATATATCCTAGAGAAATAAGAGCCGTCACACAAATAGACATATTCATACCCATGTTCATTGCAGAATTGTTCACAACCTAGATGCCCATCAACAGATGAATGGTAAGCAAACTATGGTACATGCACACAATGGAGTATTATGGAACAATAAAGAACAATGATGAATCTGTGAAGCATCTCATAACATGGATGAAATTGGAGGACATTACACTGAGTGAAATAAGTCAATCACAAAAGGATAAATATTGTATGATACCTCTACTGTAAAAACTCATGAAAAAGTTTACACACAAAAAGAAAGAATCTTTGTTGGTCACGAGGGATGGGAGGGGTTGGGGGGGAACTAAATGGACAACAGATAAGTGGTAACTTTGGTGAAGGGTAAGACAGTACACAGTACTGGGGAAGCCAGCACAGCTTGTACAAGGAAAGGTCATGGAAGCTCCATAGACACATCCAAACTCCCTGAGAGACTGAATTGCTGGGAGGAGGGCTGTGGGGACCATGGTCTCAGGGAACATCTAGCTCAATTGGCATAACACAGTTGATAAAGACAATGTTCTACATTCTACCTTGGTGAGTAGCGTCTGGGATCTTAAAAGCCTGTGAGCAGCCATCTAAGATACTCCACTGGTCTCACCCCTTTGGGAGCAAGGGAGAATGAAGAAAACAAGATGCAAGGAAAAGATTTCCAAAGGACTAACGGACCACAGCTATCAAGGCCTCCGCCAGACTGAGTCTAGTACAGCTAGATGGTGCCCGGCCATCACCACTGACTGTTCTGACCGGGATCACAACAGAGGGTGCTGGACAGACCTGGAGAAGTATGTAGAACAAAATTCTAACACACACACACAAAATACCAGATTTACTGGCCTGACAGACTGGAGAAACCCCAAGAGTATGGCTGTGGACACCCTTTTAGCTCAGTGGTGAAGTCACTCCCGAGGTTCACTGTTCAGCCGGCGGTTGGACAGCTGCATAAAACAAAATGGGACTAATGAGGCACAGTAGTCCAGGGACAAGGACTAGAAGGCAGGAGGGGACAGGAAGGCTGGTGATAGGGAACTCAAGGTTGAGAAGGGACATTGTAAACCTTCATCTATAAGGTACAAAAAGAATTATCTATGTGAGATCAGATTGACAACAGTAACTCATAAGGTTTGATCGGAAGCCTAGGGGGCAGTGAGTTGAAGATAATGGTGATGGAATAATTTGGAAAAGGATAATGAGAATAGCAGCACAACTGGAAGAATGTAATCGATGTCACTGAATTGTACATGTAGAAATTTTTGAAATGGTGTGACTTTGGCTATGTATGTTTCTACCAGAAAAAAAGGTCCTCCAAGATCTAGAAGGAAGAGTGTTGACATGTCTTGGGGTTGTTAACCAATGTCATAAAACAATATGTGTACTGACCTTTTAATGAGAAACTGTTTGTTCTGTAAACCCTCATCTAAAGTACAATAAAAAAAAAAATTAAAAACAACAAAAAGTTCCTTTGTGCCCCTTTGCAGTCAATTGCTTTATCCTCCCTACCCCAAGCAACCACTGATACCTCCTGTCACTATAGTTTTTTCCTGTTCTAGAATGTCGTATAAATGAAAATGATGCAGTAGGAAACAGCTGTTTTTTATATTTCTAATAGCTTTTCCTTGGGAAGAGTCCAAGTGGAATAAGTATGTTTGAAAACAGCTTGGAGGCAGCATCTGATCTCTCCTAACTTCACAAGGAAGAAGGAGAATCAAGACCAATAGCCCAAGGCTGATTTCTCTGAGGTGAGGGTCAGACATGCCTCTTTTCTCTGCCATCTTTACCAACTCTGATACCAGTTGTCCCTCCCACAGCAGTCTCTACTGGGTTCGATAATTCATTGCAATGACCACACAGAACTCACAGACCATACTCATGATTATGGGGTTTGTTAGGGAAGTTACAGGTAACAGTTCAGGCTCTGTAACACTCAGGATACAGTTCTTCCATCAGGACAGCCTCTTCCCAGCCCAGGTTGCTGGCACGCTTCTCCCTGGCCCTCAGTCTCTGTCCAAAGGGACTCAGCTTTCTTGCTGCATGGGCAGGGAGGCCCATTGCTCTGTCTCCTGCCAGTTTCTCCTTTGAGTCTCTCCTTGGGTCTCTCCTTCCTTGGTGGTGGTGGACTCTCCTCTTTCACACCTCTGGGGTCACTCATTTCAAACCCAGAGGGATGGCAAAACTGACCAATCCCTTTGGTGGGCCACAATTTCCATATCTGCACAGTCCTACCCAATCACCTGGGTGGGAGTTACAAAACTATAGTGAGAAAGGCCACACAAAAGCAATCCATTACACCATAGTAGGGTTTTTGAAGTCAGACAAACACAGGGCTGAATCCCAGCTTTTCTGTCTACCAGCTTTTGACCTTGGGCAAGTTGAACTTGCTGAGCCCCAGATATTTTATCTGTAAAATGGAATTTAAAATAAACAAAAAAGTCTGTGAAGATTAGAGCTATTGTATGAAAAGCGCACAATTGATACTCCATGAAAGGTAACTATTGTTAGTCTTCTTGATGATGACCTTCCTTTTTCTGTTTATGCAAGTTTTGCAGTCCATTGCGCCTAAACTATAGTTCTTCTGTGGAGAATTTTATTTCTGACTTTCACATGTGACTGCCATAACAGTGGTTAGAAGCTATTTTCTGGAATATCAGATTGCTTAAATTCACATCTGAGTTCTACTACTTGCTGTGTGACTTTGTGCAGATTCTGAATCTTTCTGTGCCTCAGTTTCCTCTTCTGTAAAATGTGCATAATATCTAGCGTTGTTGTGAGAATTAAATAGGATAATACATATTGACCTTAGTAAATACAATAAAGGACAGCTGTTACTAGTATCATTATTATCTCATCTTGAAATTTTCATAAGTCCTCTCAGAGTGGATTCTGTCTCTATACCTACACCCAAGCTATTTCCTCCAAGAGGAGTCTCCTGCTCTTTCTTTTCTGGCCAATCATATTTTCTACTTTAGTATCTAGGGAACTCTCCCTCCTAAAAAAATGTGTTCATACCCTCTCATTTAGCACTTATCCCATACTTGATATTATCATTAACTGTAGAATGTTTTTGAGGTAGAAAAGGCAGTTCACTCAAATGCTTTAATTTTATGTTATTGTTGTTGTTAGGTGCCCTCGAGTTGTTTCCAACTTATAGTGACTCTGTTTACAACAGAACGAAACACTGCCCAGTCCTGTGCCATCGTCACAATTGTTGCTATGTTTGAGCCCATTGTTGCAGCCACTTTGTCAGTCCATCTCATTGAGGGTCTTTCTCTTTTTTGATGACCCTCTACTTTACCAAGCATGATATCCTTTTCCAGGGACTGGTCTCTCCTGATAACATGTCCAAAGTATGTGAGACGAAGTCTCACCATCCTTGCTTCTAAGAAGCGTTCTGGCTATACTTCTTCCAAGACAGATTTCTTTGTTCTTCCAGCAGTCCATGGCATATTCAGTATTCTTCACCAACACCGTAATTCAAAGGCATCAATTCTTCTTCAATCTTTCTTATTCATTGTCCAGCTTTTGCATGCATATGAGGCGATTGAAAACACCATGGCTTAGGTCAGGTACACCTTAGTCCTTAAGTGACATCTTTGCTTTTTAACACTTCAGAGAGATCTTTTGCAGCAGATTTGCCTAATGCAATGTGTCATTTGATTTCTTGACTGCTGCTTCCGTGGGCATTGATTGTGGATCCAAGTAAAATGAAATCTTTGACGTCAGTCTTTTCTCTATTTATCATGATGTTGCTTATCGGTCCAGTTGTGAGGATTTTTGTTTTCTTTATGTTGAGGTGTAATTCATACTGAAGGCTGTGGTCTTTGATCTTCATCAGTAAGTACTTCAAGTCCTCTTCACTTTCAGCAAGCAAGGTTGTGTTATCTACATATCACAGGTTGTTAATGAGACTTTCTCCAATCCTGATGCCTCATTCTTCTTCACATAGTCTAGCTTCTCAGATTATTTGCTCAGAATACAGATTGAATAAGTATGGTGAAAGGATACAACCCTGACGCACACCATTCCTGACTTTAAACCATGTAGTATCCCCTTGTTCTGTTTGAACAACTGCTTCTTGGTCTAAGTACAGGTTCCTCACGAACACAATGAAGTGTTCTGGAATTCCCGTTCTTTGCAATGTTATCCATAATTTATGATCCACACAGTCGAATACCTTTGCATAGTCAATAAAACACAGGTAAGTATCTTTCTGGTATTTTCTGCTTTCAACCATGATCCATCTGACATCAGCAACGATATCCCTTGTTCCACACCCTCTTCTGAATCCTGCTTGAATTTCTGGCGGTTCCCTGTCAATGTACTGTTCTAACCACTTTTGAATGATCTTTCTAATTTTAATTTTATAGCTGGAACAACAGAGGCCCAGGGCAGTGGTGGTTCAGTAGCAGAATTCTCGACTTCCATGCAAGTTTGATTCCAATCAGTGGACCTCATGTGCAGCTACCACCCATCTGTCAGTGGAGACTTATGTGTTGCTACAATGCTGAACAGGTTTCAGAAGAGCTTCCAGACTAAGGTGGACTAGGAAGAAAGGCCTGACAGTGTACTCATAAAAATCAGCCAATGAAAACGCGATGAATGGATCACACCAGTCTGACCTAGGGATGTCTAATAATGGGGATGGCACAGGACTGGGCAACATTTTGTTTCATTGTCCATGGGGTCACCGTGAGTCAGGGGCCAACTCCAAGGAAGCTAAAAGCAGTAACGTAATAGAGGTCCAGGGGGAGAAATTATTTTTTCCAAGGCCATATCTTTAAAACATAGACCAGATTAGAACTTGGTCTCTTAACTCTCAGTCTTGTGTCTACAACATGATTTAAAGGGCTTAGCAGAATCCCTACACATAATAGTCAGTAGTTACTGGCTTATTGTGTGATTTCTTAAAATATACAATGAACAATTTATTTCTAGAATCAAATCCAAGAGCTTTGCTAGTCATAGTGACTAAGCTCTTGTCATTCTCTAGGAAGATTATAATCACAAAGCTTATCAGGAAAATCATCAGAAAGTAAGTCATGCATACTACACAATGTGAGACAGGTTCTTCTGTCTTCCATAGCAGGATATGCTGCACAGATTTTATATGGTGTACATAAATTCCTGTTGATGTTATAGTGCCTGTTGTTTTTATAACTATAAATTCATGAAGTCCTGCCATATAATTGCAAAGAAAATACTTATCACCAGTTCAGTCTTTGGGTAAATACTTTAAAAAGAAATTTCAATGATATCTTCTGCCCAATAAAATAAAAGCTCTTACACTGCCACACAATGCAAACACAACTGGATAAAAATTAGAAGTCAGGCAAACCGCTGTTGTATTTGTATGCAAGATACTAGTTGGACAGCTTCTTGAGGGCTGAGAAAAGATATAAAAGTGTTATCTCTGACAGTTATGCCTATGTCCACATGCCACCTTGGACTTCAGTGGGGAGTCAATAAGGAAGTTCACTATGAATATTAGGGAGAGGAGGAAGAAGAGAGGAGGAGCATGCGAAAGCTAGGATGGATACTTCCTTTTATGAAAAGAAAATTGAAGAGCAGCCCCTTTCTCACAATTTTTAAAACACAGTGTGGTGGAGGTCACCAAGACCACCCCCAGACTCAGTGATTTTATAGAAGAATCCACAGGACTCAGCATATATTTGTGCTTATGGTTAAGATTTATTACCGTGAAAAGATACAAATCAAAATAAGAAGAAGGAAAAAGGCACATGGGGCAAAGTCGGGAGAAAACCAGGCACAAGCTCGGAAGAGTCCTCTAACTGTAGAGTTTTAATTCCTCCAGAATGACTTATGACAGCACATGCAGTGTTGTCTACCAGCGCAGCTCATTGGAGACACTGTTCCCAAGATTGTTATTGGGGGTTGGTCATGTAGGCATCTCTACCTACCACATACCAAGTTCCAGACTGCCATAAGGAAAGCAAGGGTTCAGCATAGATCATATTATTTGCACAAACAATATAGCTGTAATGAGCCACATTTGTTATTTAAGGAAAGTTTTATATCAGTGTCAAGAACTCTTTACCCACCACGTTCCCAGATGCCAGCCAAGGGCCAATCTTGCAAGCAGGCTTTTTCTGAGGAAGCAGTTGTCTCAGGTCTGCTATGTTAACTCTTGTGCATATACTATTTTCTTCATTCCAGCATGCGTAGAGGCATATAAAGAACAGCAACTATTATCCCATTGAACTGATAAGTGATCAGTAGCACAGACAGGTTGAATGGCTTGTCTGAAGTTACATTTAGTTAGATGGCTAGGCTATCTTGACTGTGACCATATGTCTGGGGACTTGGTTCTGGCTGTTAATTGGGTTCCTCAGTTCTTCTCAACATTGTATCTGCTGGGGCTGCCAAGATACTGCCACGATGGCTTCTTCACTCACATGTTTGGTGCCTCTAGGCTTGGATGGCTGGAACAGCTGGGCCTAGTGCTCTGTCTATGTAGATTTACCACATAGCTACTTTGGGTTTTCCTCACAGCATGGTGGTCTCAGAGACTTGGGCTTCTTACATGGTGGTGATTTCTCCCAGAGGAAGCATTCTGAGAGACTCGGGTGGAAGTCCTAGAACATCACTTATGTCACATTCTATTAGTTAAGCAACTCTGTAAGTCCAACCCAGATTCAAGGTAAGGAGGATTAGACTCCATCTCTCAGTAGCAGGAATAGCAAAGAATTGGTAGCCATCTTTAATATATCACAATAGGTAATTTATCTGAATATCGTAACACATTTTCATTTCTATTATAGTTATTTACTTTGCATGTCTTATCTCTCCCACCTGGCTGCAAGTTCAGTGAGGGCAGGAACCTAGTCTGTGTCAGTTTTCAATTCCCTACAGTGGTTAGAAGTACTTTGCTTATAAAGAAACCAAACAAACAAACGAACAGACAAACGTGTTGCCATCAGGTCGATTCTGACTCACAGTGACCCTACAGGATGGAGTAGAACGGCCCATAGGGTTTCCAAGGAGCAGCCAGTGGATTCAAACTGCCAACATTTTTGATTAGCAGCTGTAGGTCTTAACCACTGCACCACCAGGGCACCCGTAAACCCATTGCCATTGAGTCAATTCTGGCTCATAGTGACCCTATAGTAATTATTGTTGAATAAATGAATGCTACTAATTTTATGCCAAGCACTATACTAAGTTCTTGAAAATGTATTATGTAAATTTTACAACAAACTTTGAGCTTGGCATTGTTCTTATTCTTAGGTTCTAGAAGAAAAATAAGGAAACTGAGGCACAGAGTGGGGACGTTATTTCCCTCAAGGCATACAGATAGCACCAGGATTTGAACTTAGACTGACTCTGCAGCATGTGCTAACTCACTGTACTCTCTTGCTTTCATCCTGGGCTGGACTTTGCATGAAGAGGAAATCCCTAAAGAATCCAGTTACAGTACTGAGCTGTGCAAAGAGTTAGGGTGTGTTAGGAGTGTGTGGCCCTTTATTTAGTTCCTTTTCCTATTTAATTGGAGAAGTGGGGAGGGAAGATGAAGAGAAGGAAAAAGAATGGTCGTAGGCCTCAAAGGCATTCTAATTTACAAGGCTGTGTTCTGTATTCTTGAATTTTATATAATCTTGAGGCGTTTATAATCTTGAAAAACTGCTGTTTTTATCTGTAAAATGAACACAAATGAGTGAGATAAATTACTCAGAAATGGAAAGAATCCTATACCATATTATATGAGCTTTGGGTTATACTGAATCTTGAAATATTATTATTTTCATTTTTTAAATCATATTGCAAAGACATTGAGTTACGGGGTAAAATGTCTGACTTCTGATTTCTCCGTCAAGATTGAAATGTTTTTCCTTGAAATATTAAAGGTGAATGATTAAATCGCCACCAAGGCTACAAAGTCACGGAAGACCTTTCCTTAAGGGAGTAGATGTTTCTGACTGGAAGGGATTGAAGGGGAGTGCAGAGTATCTGAAAGTAGAGGGAAGAAGAAGACAAGTGTGACGAAAGGGGGGTTGAATCATAAAAGCTGTCCATGGGACAATTTTCCCTGGGAAGGTGACTGGGGCTTATAGGACTAATAGGACTATTAGCTAGGAGAAGTTCTGCTGCAGGTAACCAAAAACCTAACATAACAGTGGATAACACAAGTTGGAAATTTAGTTTTCACTGACGTAAAAACACTTCTGGAGGAGAACAGTCCAGAGCTTTATGTGACTCCATGGGCTTCAGGAGTTTCAACTCTTCCTATCCTGTTCCTCTGTACATACTGTGAACTCACCCAAGCCATTTCAGTGGCACACAGTTCTTAGAGTCTTTTTGGTAGATAACAGTAGGTTTGAGGTGAAACTATTAGCTACTCCTTCAAACCTTGCTACCAGGTTATATGGAAAGCAGGTCTCAGAAAAAATTCTGCAGTAAAAGCAGATGCTTATTAACTAAACACTTATTTATAAGCAAGTGTAAAAACAATTTATATAATCTGTTCTCTTAATTAAATGAAATCCCAGCTGTCTCACCTTTTAAATGTTCCAGTCATACCTGGCATGAAAAATTTAATCGAGGCAGGTATGGCAACATTCCAGAAGCAGGAATCCAAGTTATCTATAGAGTCAGCGTGAAGCAGTTAAAAAAACAACAAACACACCGGAAACCAAAGGCTAGACACAGGCAATCGGGGCTTAAGTCTCAGGCACCTCTACTAAAGGCCCAGGCTATAGGCCTTCCTGGATAATTTTACTCTATTCAGACAAGGGTAGGGAGTGTGGAATCCACTCAATGGCAACAGGGTTTTTTTTTTTTTTTTTTTTTTTTTTGGTGGTGGAGGGAGGGGGTGGTTATCTTCAGTTCACCGGTTGGCACAAAGGGTTAGCTAACTGAAAGGTTGGAACCCACTCAGAGGTACAGCCTTGAAAACCCAGTGGAGCGTTTCTACTCTGTGCAAAAGGGGTCCCGTTGACTCTGACGGCAATGGTCAATAACCTTATCTTAAACCAAAAACCTGTTGCACCTTGGATTGGATTCTGACTCATAGCGACCCTATAGTACAGAGTAGAACTGCCGCATAGGGTTGATGGATTTGAACTCCCGACCTTTCTGTTAGCAGCTGAGCTTTTAACCACTGCGCCACCAGGGCTCCTACCTTATCTTAAATACTTTAAATTTAACCAATGTGAGCTCCTTTCTAGCATTCATTATTCTTGTTAGTATATTGCTAATTTTACCCTTAACACCTATTTCTGAAATTCACTGAGATCATTAGCAAAGAGTCTGCTGTTGATATAGTTGTGGTTGACAGAAACAGTCACTTCTAGGATATGGGCTTTCTGATAGAATTATCAGCTACTACCTGTGGAGTGAGGAGCCCTGATGACACAATGGTTAAGAGCTTGGCTGCAACCCAAAATGTCAGTGGTTAGAACCCACCAGAGGCTCCTCAGGAGAAAAGACCTGGAGATCTGCTCCCATGAAGATTATAGCCTAGGAAACCCTGTGGGGCAGTTCTACTCTGTCCTATATGGTCACTATGCACTGGAATTGACTCGATGGCACACAACAACCATCTCTGGAATGTGCACTTTTAATTAAAATTTTAGCTTACTGCACCTGGGTTGTAGCTAAACCATCTCCCCTGCCCCGCCCCACCACCAAAGAAAAAAAAGAAACCAAACCTGTTGCCGTGGAGTAGATTCCGACTCATAGTGACTCTATAGGACAGAGTAGAACTGCCCCACATGGTTGCCAAGGAGTGGCTTATGGAATTGAACCATCAATCTCTTAGCAGCTGTGCTCTTAACCACCATACCACCAGGGCTCTGGGTAGTAGCTGACTAGGATAAATAAGATACCTAACTAGGACAAATAAACCTAACCTAACTAGGAAAAATAAAATATCTTAATTTAACTGCCATCCATGGCTTGTACTTCATGGTGCAAGTGGCTACTTGAGAGTCAGCTATGACATCTGTAGTCCTGCCAGTAGGAGAGAAGGAGTAAAGAAAGGCAGGTGTCCTGTTTGTAGGACACTTTAAGATTCACACAACTTCTACGAGGATCCCATTGACTTGATCTTAGTAACATGGTCACATTCAACTGCAAGGGAGGTTGGGAAATGTCACCTTTATTCTACGAAGTCTTGTGTCCAGATAAGAATCCCCAGTATTACTACCAAGGGAGAAAAGATGAGCAGATACTTTCATACTCAGACTCTGCAGAGGTGGGACTCACCACAGTTGCTCAGTGTTTTCACTTGCAGTAAGTAAGTTCTTACATCACCCTCATTCTGTGACGTATGAGAAATAGTTCCATGTCTTCCCAGAAATGTGTCAGGATTGCAGCAATGTCTTACTGGTAGATACATATGTGGTGGCAAAAATCTCTTTCATCGCTTCTCCTATGATTCAGGTTTTATTAGGATCTTGTTACTCAAAGTGTGTTCATGGACTAGCAGCTTTAGAATCACCTGAGAGCTTGTTAGAAACTCAGACTCTGCTTTTTAATAAGATTGACAGATGATTTCTATTCACAGTTTGAGAAGCACTGTTTTCAGATGCTTCCCCCTTCCTCCCTCAACATACACGTACCCAAACATACTGTGACTGAAGCCAAAACCCAGGGACTTTGACCTAAAGCACAAAAGTAAGTCTGGGAGTGGAAATCATGGAGAAGTGGTAAATTGTAATTTATATAATAAATTATTCAGCATTTCATGCATATTAGCTTATTATCCCATACAAACAGACATGAACATATATTTTGGCCTATGACAAAAAATTACTAGAAAAATATATTTAAAGTGGATTTGTTTGACTGATGGGTAATTTCTTTTTCCAACTTTGTCATGTTTTGCAAAAATTTCTTTATGAGCATAAGTTATTTTCAAGTGGAAAAAACTTCAATTATAGTTGTTTGAAGATGACATGGAAACATATTTGCTTTAGCTTTAGCAGTCAGTTAGCTGGCTGAATAAAAAATAAATCTTTATCTCATCTGGAAGAGAACAGCTACGGCATGGGATCATTATAAATCCAATCAAGACATGCTTCTGCAGTTGGAAAAATAAACTGCTTATTCACAGGAGATGGCCCAGGCTTATTTTGGAATATCACTTTTAATCGATGACTTTTACAATTCAAAAACTCTAATGTCACTTCCCAACTTTGCTTTAAAAGTATTTTCAAATCGAAATTTGGCACAGAAGTTTGATAAAAGTTTCTTTTGGTAATTGAAATGATTCTATTTAACTATACTTATTGGACAGCTGAACGTTACATAGCCTGAATTTTTTTTTTTTTTGGAGGGGAGATAGGATAAGTTCTGCTAGGAACTCAAAGACATGACCTTCGCATTTGGGAGCTTACTTTGCAGGACTATTGTAAAATTATTTTATAACTCTGTTTTAAAATCTTATTAGGATTTTTTTAGTGTGTTTAAATAATATTATTCTGGTTGGATAGTTTTATAACTCTAAATATTCTTTTCAAAACTCATGATATATCCCATCCATTTGATATAAAAACAAGAAAAAAGACTCTAGTATCAAAGTTCAAGATGCATATACAGAACAATTTTTCAGTAAGACAATTTTACAATAATTAATATGAAAACACATTGAAGGTACTGGTTCTTTCTCCTACTGCTCCTGGATAAAGAAGAAGAAGCAAGACAAATGAAGGGAGCAGAGGGAGCATTATGTTTGCCTAATCAGTTGTTAGCAGGAACTCTTATGGGAGAGTTTGCAATGAAAATTCATGCCTGATTCTTGAGTGTCAAAATAAAACTCCGAATTTCCCCAGAAGAAATTTTTACTCTAGTGGTAGGATTAGATTAAACAGACTAGTAACAGTCAAGGATTAGTGAGGCAGATTTCACGTTCTATCAGAGGATTATTTACAAACAAACAAATTCTAATTCTCTGCCATTTTAATTTGTGTACTGATTGGTATATAAGTTAATTTTTATGCAGAACTTTGTTAATAAAGAATTCTTCCTTTAAAAATAAAAATAAAAAACAGGAAATTAAAAGATGAAGTTAAGGCTTTTTTTCTGGTTGCAAGAAAGAGACCCTACTCAAACTAGCTGGTCTGGAAGCTTAGTTAGAAAGGAAGCTTAGTTGGAAAGGAAGGTTTGTTTCATTATTACAGATATTTCCCAGAATTCTGTGCAATTGGGCCTTACACAGACTAGAAATCTGTTCAGAACCAAGGTAAATTCTGTCTCTCCTCTCTTAATCTCAGTTTCTTTCTAGACATCTATAACATTTTCCTCTCTCTGAAGATGACTTTATTTGCTTACTCATCATTTTGCAAATGGCTGCCTCAACCACTGAGTTTATATTACTTTGCCATACCAATGTTCACACCTAAGTACTAACATTTTCTGTAATGTATAGTTTGGACTTATGATAGAGGAATCTGATTGATCAAAATTATCTGTTCTAGTCAAGCTTCATCAATCAAAGGTCTTTGAACAATCAGTGGTTTGGCTGCCCCTTTGGAGCAGATATCTGGTCCCATTAGCAGTGGCTGAGGGAAGGAGAGGGGACACAAACTATACTGGACTGCTCTATTGTTGTAGGCATAGCCTAATTTCAGACAACATATAAAGGAAGAAATTAACAGTGTCTTTGATGTTGGCCTTAGAAAACCCAAAACTAAAGGTGAAGCTATACAAGACTATGCACATGAAAGAAATAATGCAACTCATCTAAGTCATCAAATTAATAGTATGACAAAAAACTCCAAGAGGTCCAATATGATCAGCTGTAATCTGGGAAAGCTATGACGATATGGAATATTGAAGACTGAAGGATTGTTATATATGCAAAAAAGATGAAAAAAAAAAAGGACAAGCTCCTAACAGTTTGCACTCAACTACTAACCTAAAGGTTGGCAGTTCAAACCTACCCAGAGACACCATAAAAGAAAAGCCTGGCAATCTGCTTCCATAAAGATATAAAGATTACAGCTGAGAAAATCCCTTGGAGCAGTTCTACCCTGTAACACATGAAGTCACCATGAGTCAGGACAGACTCAACGGCAACAGGTACAGTATGGTACCATAAGTAATTAGCTACAGATTAAATTGTATAAAGAATTCTGGTTCAAAATGGCTAACTAAGCACATGCTCAGGAATAAAAGCATATAAAGAATAAAACCAAAAATAACACACCCAGAGGAATGGGAGGGGTCATTGGTAGACAAGAGATTTCAACAAATTTCTAGAAGAAATAAAACAGGGATGAGTATTGATTGATGAAGCAGAATAGAGGAAGTCATAGCCAAGAACATACCATGGAGCTCACCTGTCGGCTAGACCCCCAGAGAACCTCTAGACTTTGATATAGCAGATACGTTGGGGTTTGGAAGTGAAAAATTGGACTGAAAGGACTGTAGACAGCCATTTATCCCATGCCAAAAATAATCTTAAGTAACTGCCCAGAAAAAAACAGGGCATCTCTCTAAAGAAAATAACTCCTAGAGTAAAAACTTCCTTATTCTGGCTTTTAAGGGTGCCCAGAGTTACAGTTGGTTTCATGCCTACACACACTCTATTAAAGCCTACCATTAATCAGTCCTGAATATGTCCACACAGCTCACAGATAGTCTTTCTATTGCCATATTCTTTTTTAAAAAACACTTGTTATTTTGACATAATTTCAGATTTACAGAAAAGTTGGAAAAATAGTACAAGGAATTCTCATATACACTATACCTAGGTTTCTCAAATATTAACATTTATTTTTTTCTTAACCATTTGTGTGAATCAGTTGCAGATACAATACTCCTTTATGCCTAGATAATTCAATGTGTAATTCTTTAAAACATTCTATTTTATAATTACTGAAAAATTATAAAAATCATGAAATTAACATTGATAAAATATTATTATTTAATTATAGCTCTTACTCAGATTTTGCCAATTATTCAAAAAAATGTCTTTTTTAGCCAAAAAAAATCAAGATCACATTGTTTTCAGTTGTCATGTCTCTTTAATCTTTTTTTTAAAAAAATTTTATTGTGCTTTAGGTGAACGCTTACAGTGCAAATTAGTTTCTCATTCAAAAATTTATACACAAATTGTTTTGTGACATTGGTTGCAATCCTCACAATGTGTCAGCATTCTCCCCCTTTCTCTTTACACCTTGGGTTCAGCGTGTCCGTCTGTCCAGTTTTCCCATCCCTTCCTGCCTTCTTGTCTTTGTTTTTGGGAAGGTGTTGTCTATTTGGTCTCATATACTTGATTGAACTAAGAAGCACATTCCTCACATGTGTTGTTGTTTTTTTATAGGCCTGTCTAATCTTTGGCTGAAAGGTGGACTTCAGGAGTAGCTTCAGTTCTGAGTTAGCCGGGTGTCTGGGGGCCATAGTCTCAGAGGTTCCTCCAGTCTCTATCAGACCAGTAAGTCTGGTCTTTTTTGTGTGAATTCAAATTTTGTTCTACATTTTTGTCCTGCTCTGTCTGGAACACTCTATTGTGATCCCTGTCAGAGTGGTCTTTGGTGGTAGCTGGGCACCATCTAGTTCTTCTAGGTTCAGACTGGTGGAGACTGTACTTTATGTGGTCCATTAGTCCTTTGAACTAATATTTTTCTTGTGTCTTTGGTTTTGTTCATTCTCCTTTGCTCTGGATGGGATGACACCAATAGATGTATCTTAGATGGCCACTAGCAAGCTTTTAAGACCCCAGACACTGTTCACCAAAGTAGGATGCAGAACATTTTGTTTATGAACTATGTTATGCCAGTTGACCCAGATGTCCCCCAAGACCATGATCCCCAGCCCTCAGTCCCAGTAACTCTGCCCCTCAAGGTATTTGGATGTGTCTAGGAAGTTTCTATGACTTTGCCTTGGTCAAGTTATGCTGACTTCCCCTTCATTGTGTGTTGTTTTTCCCTTCAACAAAGTTAACACTTGCCTACTATTAGGTTAGTGACTTTCCCTCCCCACCCCTCCCCTTCCTAGTAACCATCAAAGATTGTTTTCTGTGTGTAAACCTTTTTTGGGGGTTTTATAATAGTGGTCTCATACAATATTTTTCCTTCTGTTACTAACTTATTTCACTCAGCATAATGCCTTCTGGATTTATCCATGTTGTGAGATGTTTCTTGGATTCATCATTGTTCTTTATTGTTGTGTAGTATTCCATTGTGTGTATGTACCATAATTTGTTTATTCATTCATCTGTTCATGGGCACTTAGGTTGTTTCCATCTTTTTGCTATTGTGAATAATGCTGCAGTGAACATGGGTGTGCATATGTCTATTTGTGTGACAGCTCTTATTTCCCTAGGATATATTCCTAGGAGTGGAATGGCTGGATTGTATGGTATTTCTACTTCTAGCTTTTTAAGGAGACACCATATCGTTTTCCATAGTGGTTGTACCATTTTCCATTCCTACCAGCAGTGGGTAAGAGTTCCAATCTCCCTGTAGTCTCTCCAACATTTATTTGTTATTTTCCATTTTTTTGATTCATGCTGGTAATGTTGGGTGGAATGATATCTCACTGTGGTTTTGATTTGCATTTCTCTAATGGCTAATGATTGTGAGCATTTCCTCATCTGTCTGTTAGTTGCCTGAATGTCTTCTTTGATGTAGAGCCTGTTCATATCCTTTGTCTTTAATCTTTTTAAATGAGGCCAATCCCTCATCTTTATGTTTCATAATTTTGACATTTAAGATTACTGGTCATTTATTTTGTAGAATGTTCCTTGGCTTTGGTTTATTTAATATTTCCTCATGATTAAATTCAGGTTATGCACTTTGGACAGAAATACCATGGAAGTCTGTGTTTTACTCAGTGCATCATCTCAGGAGGCAAGTAATGTCAATTTGCCCCATCATTTTCTCATTCTTAATGTGAACATAAAATAAGCGGTAATAGATATCAGGTCAAAGTCTCCAACATGAAAAAGAAAATCCAAGATAAACAAATAGGAAAAGAAAAAATGACACCAGAGAAAAGAGATAATTCAGGAAACAAAAGTATATTTCAAAATAGGAAAAACTTTCTAATTAGTAGCTTCTGATATTTGAAAAACTATTGCATACGTAAAATGAGAAAAGTTATGCTACAAAAAAGGAATAATCAGAGAATAAGAAAGTACTCTTGGGAAATAAAAATATAATTTCTGAAATTAAAAAAGGTTTTACCAAAGACATAAGGGAAAGATTAGTAGTCCAAAGGACTAATGGAGCCCAACTACCACACCCTTTACCAGACTGAGTCCAGTACAACTAGATGGTGCCCGGCTACCACCACTGACTGCTCTGACAGAGATCACAATAGAGGGTCCTGGACAGAGCTGCAGAAACATGTAGAACAAAATTCAAACTCACAAAAAAGGACCAGACTTACTAGTTTGACAGAGAAGGGAGAAACTCCAAGAGTATGGCCTGCCAACACCTTTTTAAATCAGTACTGAGGTCACTCCTGAGGTTTACCCTTCAGCCAAACATTAGATAGGCCCATAAAACAAACAATAATACATGTAGCTCAATCATGTATATGAGACTAAATGGGCACACCAGCCCAGGGGCAAGGACGAGAAGGCAGGAGGGGACAGGTAAGCTGGATGAATGGAAATGGGGAACCCAAGGTCAAGAAGGGGAGAGTTCTGACATGTCACGAGGTTGGCAACCAATGTCACAAAACAATATGTGTATTAATTGTTTAATGAGAAACTAATTTGCTGTGTAAACTTTCATCTAAAGCACAATTAAAAAAAAAGAAAAAAAAAGGTTTTAAAGATGAAGTCAAGAAACTCCCTAGAAAATAGAACAAAAAGAGTAAGATGGGAAAGATAAAAGAAATAGGAGATCAGTGCAGAAATTTTGTATTAGATCAGATTTGACTGCATACAATATAAAATCAAAAAATAATTGAAGACTGGCAAGATAGGAGTTTGTCACACACATAAAATAGGCAGTTCAGGAGCAGATTGGTGATTTCAGTAAGTCACCAGGGACACTAGGGTCTTATCTTTCCAATCTACCATGTAGCAAGTGGTTTCCACTCTCAATGCCACCTCATGATCTAAGATGGTTGGTGGAACTTCACTATTATGTCTGAATCCAGATCAGAAAAAGGAACAAAGCCAGAAGGACTAAAAAGGGGGACTTCCAAGTGGTGTCAACTATCTTTAAGCAGATTGACAATAATTCTGCTTACATTTCATTGGCCAAACTTAGCTGCAAGGAAGCTGGAAAATGTAGTCCTTTATTCTGGGCAACAATATGACCAGCTAAAGATCAGGGTACTCATACTAAGAAGGGGTCTTCTGATATTGAGTCTGTTCTGGATTGAATTGTGTCCCCAAAATGTGTGTTGAAATCCTGACTCTTCTACCTGCAAATATGATCTTGTTTAGAAAGAGAGGTTCTCTTGTTATGCTAATAAAGTCATGTCAATGTATGGTGGATCCTAAACCTAATCATTTCTGAGGTATAAAAAGATCAGAATAGACGGAGATACACACAGGAGGAAGACAGATGCTAAGGATTGCCAACGATTTCCAGCAGACACCAGAAACTAGGAGAGAAGCTTGCAGAAGGAATGGGCAAGGCTGAGACCTTGATTTGGACATTTAGCCTCCAAAACTGTGAGGAAATAAATTTCTGTTCTTAAAGTACCCACTTGTGGTGTTTCTGTTACAGCAGTACTAAGGCACAGTCTCTGCCACGGGTTGAATATGCAACACAATTTCCAGAGAAGAAGGAAGATACAAATTACTCAATCCAAAGTGTCTAACACGTATCTAATAGGATACAATTTTATAAAATATACATAGATACAACAGTTTGAAAATTCAGAAATCTAGAGATAAAAAAGATAGTGTAATTCCAAACAAAACAAAATGTGTATAATAACTATATAAGAAGCTTAACCTTGTTAAAAATTAGAGAAATGCAAATGCATAAAAAATAAGACATCAATTTCAGTATCAACTTAGAAAAAATTAAAACCTTGACTATCTATGTCCCATGTTGGTGAAGGAGATATCCTGTGTGGGTGAGTTTTCTCATAAACTATTTGTATAAGTATAAATAAGTTTGGCCTTTTTGGAAGAAATTTTTGTAGCATTTATCAAAACAAATATATTTTTTATTGCTGTTATAGCTAATTACCACAAACTTAGTGGCATAAAACAACACACTAGAAAAAACCCCACAAATTTATTATTTTACAGTTCTACAGGTGAGAAGTCTAGTACAGATTCTCACTGGATTAAAATCAAGTGTTATTAGGCCATGTTCCTTTTTGGAGGCTCTAAAGGAGAATTTGTTCCCTACTCAATTCAAATTGTTGGTAGAATTCAGTTCCTCAAGGTTGTAGGACCAAGGTTCTCATTTTCATGCAGGCTGTCAGTTGAGGGCAGTTCCCAGCCTGTAGAGGCTGCCTGGGTTTCATGGCTCTTGGTCCCCTTCTTCCATCTCCAAAGCCAGCAAAGGCAACTTGATTCTCTTTCATGTTTCAAATGTCTCCTCCCTCCTTTTTCCATCTATTCCCTTTGACTCAGCTGGGAAAGGTTCTTTGCTTTAAAGGACTCCTATGGTTAGATTGGACCCACCAGGATGATCCAAAATAATCTCCCCATCTCAAATTCAAAAACTAATGTCTACGAAGTCCCTTTTGTCATGTAAGATAACACATTCAATGGTTCTGAGGATGAGGGCATGGACATCTTTGGAGAGACCATTATTATCTCTACCCAGTAAAATATACACTCCCTTTTATCCAGCAATTATTTGCATAAACACAACTCACACACCCAAAAAGAGAGAAAGGACAAAAGACTTACGAAAGATAGTTTACCATCACACTGCATCAAACTTCTTACTGGCATCACTTGGTTGTTGTTAGCTGCCATTGAGTCAGCCCTTGACTCATGGAGACCCCTTGCACAATGGGATGGGATCATTGTGGTCCATAAGGTTTTCATTACCTGATTTTTCAGAAGTAGAGAAGCTAAGAAAAATATGGAGCAAGGTTTTCAAAGCTCTGGGGAAAAATAATTTTAAACCCAGATTGCTTTGCTCAATCTATCAATTGAGTTTGAAGAAAGGAAGGAAAAAAAAAAAAAGTCATTTCAAATATTTAAGGATTAGAAATTTTATCTCCAAAGTACTCTTTCTTTCTTTAGTTACTTGAGGGTGGATTTCAGCAAAATGAATAATCTAAGAAAGAGGAAGATGGGGGACAAAGCCAGCGGTCACTCCAGCCCAGAAAAGCAGTGAAGTCTGAGGATGGTTGATAGACATAACCGGCCCAAATTGGAGCAAGAGGGTTGAAGATTACAAGTGGGAATTGTTTAGTAAGATTGGACTAGTTCATCATGGAGCATTTGGAAAAATTCGAAGATATAATAAAAGTGTAAAATATATAGTCCAAAATTAAAGCAGCATGTCCTGGTTGAAGCAATTGCTGTAGTGTTGAAAAGAAAAATGTGTTTTGTTCTGAACTGTGAGCAGGGAATAGTTCTTTTGTGCAACACTGCAGCCCTGACACTGGAACTGCAGAGGGAAAAACAACGCCTCCAAGCACACTCCTTTAAGCCCAGTCACAGCCTGGACACGCTGTGTGTAATGGCTTTGCATGGGAAACTATTCAGAAGGATGTGTACCATGAAGCTAACAGTGATTATAGTTAGAGATTTGAATGATTTTTGTTGTTGTTCGTCTGTACTTTTGAAGCTTTCTAAAGTGATCGTATATTCATTAGATGAGTAATTTAGATAGTGTTAATGACTTCAAAAACAGTCTAAATAAAAATGTGACATTAGAGTAGGGGGAAAAATGGGCTTTGGAGGTAGGAGATAGCTTCAAGCCTAGCTTTAGTACTTATGAGATAGCTGGGACAGTTGGTTACCCTATATGCCTTTAGGAACTAGCAGGGCCAGCTAGGAGGCCAAAGTCATTAAAAAGACCTAGGCATCCATTCAGATTTGCTGTGCCCTAAAGTGCCAACAGGGAACATTGATGGTTCAGTGGTAGAAGTCTCTCCTTCCGTATAGGAGACCTGGGTATGATTCTGGCTGATGCACCTCATGCACAGCCACTACCCCCTGTCAGTGGTGGAGGCTTGCATGTTGCTATGATGCTAAACAGGTTTCAGCAGAGCATCCAAACTAAGATGGACTAGGAAGAAAGGCCTGGCAATTTACTTCTGAAAATCAGCTAATGAAAACCCAATGGATCACAACAGTGAGATCCACAACCGATCATGGGGATGGCCCAGGACTGGGCAGCATTTCATTCTGTTGTGCTTGGATCACCATGAGTCAGGGGCTGAGTTAATGGCAACTAACAACAAGAATATGCCAAGCCCTGTGCTAAGTATGGGAGACTGAGAGATGAACAAGATACTGACTGTCCTGAAGACACTCCTGAAGAATTTGACTACCCCAGAAAAGTGGCAGCCTCCTTCACCCTGGAGAGAGTCCAGTGATATTTCTCAGAGCAGGCGATATACAATGTGTTCTGAAAGACCAATAAGAATAAATCAGATGGAGGACATAGGAAAGGACATTCCAGGCAATGCAATGATGTGTACAGCGGGTTTGAAAGATCATGGTGATCCAGCAGCTGCTAGTGGTCTGAAGCAGAGCCTCAGGGGTTTGTGATTGGGCTTGGTGGATTGGAGCTGGAGCACCGAAGGAGCTTGAGCCCTACTAAGGCATCTAGGCTTTTACAAAAATAGCCCTGGTGGTTGCATAAGGGATGGATTGGAGGGGCATAAAATTGAGATTATTTATGATGCTGAGAGTTTAGAAAAAAATAATATGACCATCCTAGAATCTCTTTTATCCTCCCTATCTAACCAGGACTTCTCTACCTCCCCTTAGTCTCTCTCACTGCTCCCTGCTTGTTTCCTCCTCTGCACTTAATTTATAATCATGAACTTATGCATTCATTTACTTGTTTATAGTCATCCTGTCCTGTTGATTATAAGTCTCAAAGAGCAGGGACTATGTCTGTTTATTCACTAATACAGTGTCTATGCCCTGTACCTAATGAGTAGCAGACACTAATGATTATTTGTTGAATAAACAAATACTCAGAATAAGGTAGCAACCCTGGTGGCGTAGTGGTTAAGAGCTATGGCTGCTAAACAAAAGGTGGGCAGTTCAAATCCACAAGGTGCTCCTTGGAAACTCTACGGGGCAGTTCTACTCTGTCCTGTAGGGTTGCTGTGAGTTGGAATCGACTCAACAGCAATGGGTTTTTTTTATGGGTATGGAATGGAGAAAGCAGATTTGAGGGCTACTAAGATGCAGAATAGAAAGCACTTGGTGACTGACTGAGTGAGAGAGTTTTGCTAGGGTGAGGGTTAGAGATTAGGACATGAAAGATCAGTCTCCCAGTTGCCTGACTCGGTAGCTGAGACAACATCTAAATTAAGCTAGTGGTTGAAGGGTGAGCATGGATAGGGCGAGGTGAGTGTGGTGGGGTGAAGAGGGAAGGGGTGGTGTGCTATAAAGAAGATGAGTTCTCATCAGGGAGCTACTGCAATTTCAACTCACTCCACAGATGTAATCCTTCTACCTTCTCCCTTTTTCAGTGGGCCTCAAACTTTGCTACATCTTAGAAGCTACTGGGAAGCTTGGAAAAATCTCCATACCTGGGCCTCTCCCCAAACCAATTAAATCTGGGGTGAGGGTCAAGCAGCAGTATTTTTAAGATTTTAAATACTGATCTTCCAGCAAGAGCTTTGTCCTGTGGGACTCCCTTCCACCTCCTTCATTTGGAAACCCTGGGCTTCTCGGTCAGCTCACTTGGCCAGCTCTCTGCTGCCCCACCTACTCCATGAGGCACTAGCTGCCCTCCATTCTTCCTCTTCACCAGGGCTGGGTGAAGCCTCTACTACAAATATTTGTGCTTCTCATTTACCACTGCCCTGCGTGTGTGCCACCTCAGCTAGTATTTACATTTGTAGAGGACTGTATTTTAACAATACCTACTGATGTGTTTTGCTTAATTACTTGAGTTTTCCGTTTCCTTTTAAACCTTGGAAAGCATCTAGATAATTTTCTTTTGCCCTTATAAGTTTTCTTCATGCATTTAGCAACTTGAGCCTATAAAAATAAGTCAAATGATACAATATCTAATTTCTAATTTCCTGCCAAAAACCATGGAGACATCTTCAGGGGAAGATTATCCAAGAAGCGAAATAAAGTTCTAAATTATGCTCTGAGAGGGTGTCAAAGAGATAGATCTGTTTGTCTCACAGATATTTCACAATGAGTATCTGAAACATCCAAGTTCTAGAAGAGAGTCTGGAGGGTGGTAAGGGGTGATGGGGAGGAAAAAGCCTCAGGGGTAAAAACACTGAGAATCATATTGGGGAAGAAGACGGAGACTGAGAAAGACAGGATACACTGGAGATTGTCTCTGAATGTTTGAGAGGTGACTTAATTGGAAAGTAGCAAGCAGTTTTGCATGTTTTCAGGAATCCATGAGTGCTTATGACCATTTGCTAGTAACGTTTCATTTTATTTTATTTCTAGAATTTACTTTCACTCTCTGAGATGTTACTGGCATAACTAAGAGGTGTCCAATAAAAACCTTTGCCCTGTGTGCTTCTCTTTTGAGCATCAAAGGGGACTAGGTGGGAGATTGGTGAGATCACATTTGTGCCTGCCTTGCTGAGGAAGGGCGAAGACCCTAAGTGAGGTGATGGAGCAGCTTCTCAGATGGGAAGAACATAGGCCGGGTTCTGGGGCCGGTGGTAAAGAAGATGGAGAACCATCAGTGTTTGAGGTGTGCTCTGAGAAAGGGGTACACTGTTTCCAGACACCTGGAGACCATTTCCTCCCATTTCACTGTAAAACTCCAGGTTCCTATTTCCCACCTACCCTATTTTGTGACCAAGCATAAGTGTCCTTGGAACGCTTCTTTTATTCACCCAGGATAAAAAACTTCTGTTTCCTCACTGGTCAGCTTTTACTCCTTTTCCAGATATTTATATTCAGAGGGATTTTGTTGAAGTTATCTGCCTTAGTCATCTAGTGCTGCTATAAGAGAAATACCACAAGTGGATAGCTTTAACAAAGAAAAGTTTATTCTCTCACAGGCCAGTAGGCTACAAGTCCAAATTCAGGGTGTCAGCTCCAGGAGAAGGCTTTCTCTCTCTGTCAGCTCTGGAGGAAGGTCCTTCTGATGCATCAGTCTTCCCTTGGTCTGGGAAGCATCTCAGCACAGAAACCTCAGGTCCAAATGGCACGCGCTGCTTCCGGCACTGCTTTCATGGTGGTGTGAGGTTCCCACATGTCTCTGCTTGCTTCTCTCTTTTATATCTCAAAAGAGATTGGATTAAGACACTATCTAAGCTTGTAAACCTTATCAATATAACCTCATCATAGTGATAGAGGTTACAACACATAAGGCAATCACATCAGATTTACAAAATGGTATACAATCATATATTACAGGGGATCATGACCCAGCCAAGTTGACAGATATTTTTGGGGGATACAATTCAATCCATGACAGTATCTTATTTAGTTCTCAATCTTATTCTTTCAGTCTTTGAAAATTCTTCTATTACGTAGCTCCCTGAGGACAAGGACTTTCTATCTTGTTCTTCTATCTTCTGCATCCATGTAGCAGGCATCCAAGAAAAAGTTACCCGGTGAATAAGCACTCTTCAATTTTCTTGCTGTTTTAGCATTTTCTCCTCAAATGCTGTGTTAATGCTTTGTATATTTCATTGTATTTGTATTGGGCACTCCAAGGCCTAGAGTTTAGGAATGAAATAAAGATAAGACATAGATCTAGAAGTTTTTAAAAAATGACATGTACAATGTCATTGTTACTATTTTTGTCCCAAAGCAATAGTGCCACCTATTGGTAGAAAAAGAGTACTTTATCTCAGTGTTTGACCTGCAGTTAATGAGGAGGATTCCCAGGAAAGTATCACTTAATCACAGGCCAAAATAAAACTGATGTTAATTCATCACTCTCACCCACTCTTCCACAACTACCCCGCAAATACATAGCTTGTAGAATTCTTCAAAGTATGCCACAAAATCAAGTAGATGATAGGATACTACAAGTCCCTCCAGAAACCCGTAATCATTGCTTTCCACTTTTGCTTGAGTGAGACTTCCTCTTTCATTGTTCATGGTGCTAACAAGATCTTAAGTTCTAGAAACTACTTTTTCATTTCTGTGTGGTAGTAAATTTTCCTAATAAATCTCACACTGATTAGAGCAGGTGTGTTCCTGCTATGTTTTGCTTAATATATTTATTTGGCTGATCCTACTTTTGTCATTGACTTCTATTATTCAATTAAATTTTTAAATTTAGTATGCAAGTAAATGTTTTTAATAATCACAATCAAGGGAGAATAATATTTTTTCTTATAAAATACTAAAACGTTAACAATAATACGAATTACACACAAAAATCATAAAATAAAAATAACACTAATAACATTCTGTAGACATGGAAAATTTGAGAGTTTAATTTGTTTTTAGTGTACCTTCCTCTTATTCATTGATTTATTAATCTGCCGAGCATTTACTAGGAATTTACCGTATGCTAGCACTATGCTAGAAGCTAGGAATACAAAGACGTAATCCCTGCCCACTGAGACGTCACATCTACCAGGGAAGACAGAGACAAAGACAGATAGCTTATAATACATAATAACCAGCTGCCGTCAAATCTGTTTTGACTCATGGGGATCCCCATGTGTGTCAGAGTAGAATTGTGCTCCATAGGGTTTTCAACGGCTCATTTTTCAGAAGTAGATCACCAGACCTTTCTTCCAAGATGCCTTTGGGTGGACTCAAACCTCCAACTTTTTGGTTAGTAGCCAAGCACATTAACTGTTTGCACCACCCAGGGACTCCATAGAAAGCATACTTACCAAAATATCAGAGGACACAGGAGAGAGGAGGGTGGCTTTTTGGATGAAGTGGTCTTAAATTAAGATTAGGTGTTGGCTTGGCAAAAGTAGGGGGTGGGGAAAGTGGTGAACTGGTGTGGGTTATGAAGTGTCTGTGGGATTTCCAGGTGAGCTGTCCAGCAGGAAGTTGGAAATAGGAATCTGAAGCAGGGGCATAGCTTAGAAAGTGAGATCTAGGATGTGACCCAGAGAAACTGTGTACCTATCTGGGGATGAACGCCTGAGTAGGCAGAAGGAGAGTAGCTCACAAAGACCCTTCAGCAGCAAAAATCAGAGATTCCCAAAGAGAACCAGGAAAGTTCAGTCAGAATCCAGGGAATGAATCCACAGATCACAGACTGCAAACAAGCAGCCTTTAGGCCAAATTGGCCAAATATTTCATTTTGTTTTGCTTAGTGATATTTTTAAATAATTGCCAACACTTAAAAGTTGAGAGAAATGTCACATAAAATCTGAATTTCTAGCTTCCCTGGAAACACTGGGACATCTGGTTCTGTAGGGCCTACAGTCCCTCACAGCAGCAGAGAGGTTTCCCTGTGCCTGTGGGGCGCATGCTCTACAGTTGGGCCTCAGCATGTTAAGATAATGTTTATGTCTTAGTGTGGCCCTCTTCATTGATTTACATGTCCATCCTGGGTCCTTGGGGATTTGGATTTGGAATTCTCCCCTAGAGTTTCAGGCAGGGTGTGATCAACAAGTGTCATTTGTGGTGGAGAGATCTAATGTGGAATGAGAAAATTTCCCCTGCCTTTGAGTTAGGAAATTATAAGTAGTCTGAGTGACCTTAGTAATGGAAGGTTAGGAGGATGATAAGGCACAGAAGATTGGAATTGTCATAGATTAAGAAGTGACCTGGAGGGAAGGAAGAGGGTGGTGAGTATAGAGGGATCAGCAACCTTTTCTGTAAAGGGCCATATAGTAGATATCTTTGGCTTTGCCGGCCATAGGGGCTCTATCTTTTCCCTTGTAGTTTACAATACATAAACAAATGAGCATGGCTGTGTTCCAATAAAAATGTATTGCAGACCATAGTTTACCAAACCCCAATGGGGTATATTGAATCAAGGAATAGAATGTTAGGTTGAGAGGAAAGTGAGTAGGTTTCTAGACACTAGGAAAGAATCCAGTGGCATGGGAGAGGTTGAAGTGAAAGAAATCAAATAAAAGACCTACGAAGCCACTTTCTGAGGTTGCAAAGGGAGATTAGGTAAGGGCCCCAGTGGTGGAGAGAGGACTTGGGCAGAGGAGGCAGACAAGTTTGTAGGATGTGTGAGTAGGATAAGATGGGGCCTTGGTTGTGCCAGTGGTGCCAATTTTGTGGATCAAGTTGGAGATGAGGTAGTTAACTGAGAGCCACTGTGAAGATGGGGTGAAGAAGCTGATCACAGACAAGTAGAAAGATTGATGAGGTGAGAAACCACAAACTGATCATGTGGTTGGTTTGTGGCACTGTGTAACTGTGCTAGCAAAACTAGGGTTTGGAATCAGAGGTGGATGATAGCGTTGATCCTGGGTTTTGATTTTTCTGGTGTGAGAGTAATTGAGGAGAAAAGGACCTGGGCTGGGAAGTGAAAGAAGAGATGCCAAGAGGGTCCTGTTAAACTGTAACAGGACTTAGGGGTCTTTGAGAACAGATACATTGAGTGTGTAGGTAGAGAAAGCATAAAGGATAGGAGGTGGTAATCTGAGAACAGACGATGGTGCTTTAAGATTTCTGAGTTGGGGCATTTCCAGGATGTTAGGATCCAGGATAGGCTTCTTGGATTAGGGGTCTGAAATAGAATGCAACAAAGGAGATTCAGGAATTAGGAAGGAAAAATTTTCACTGACTTTCTGCATAGAGGTTGAAATCACTCAGGATGCGGGTGAATAAGATTTTATTCAAAGATGGGAGAGTAATCTGATGATAAGTAGATGACATCAATGAAGAAGAGATATGTCTGAATGGCATGAGCATTGATACGAAAGGGCAAGAGCAACAGCACTCATTCCAGCTTGCAGATGCCTGCCTGTGGCCCTCCTGAACAAACATGCCTCTGTTGCCAAGAAGACTAGTTCATCACTATCTCCACATACATGGCACGCTAGGGCTTGCTGGTGAAGATGAGGAGGAGTCTGCTGTTTATAGCTAACCCTTCACTTAATCCACGCAAGCCTTGCTGTGAGCTTTCTCTTGCTCTTCTGTGACATGGTCCAGTCCATAAGGAATATGCTGGCCTTCTCTGAAGCTCATTGGCTGCCTGCTTCTTTTTGCCCATCTCTGATATTCTGTCCAGGTTTTAGCTCCAGCCAATAATGGACTGTATTGTTCCCTTTCTCTTCCACTAGCAAGTGGAGAGGTGATCACAGTGCCTGTCCAGATATGTCTGTGGAAAAGAGCCAGGCATCTTCTTAAATTACAGTGCCACACCCTGCAGGGACTATAAGAACTGGGCGACAGCAAGATACATTTGGAATTTAATGTTAAGGACAGTGCAAGTTGTGGACAGTTAGCGACCACTCTTCTCCCAGCTCTGTCCTGAGAAATGCCTCAGACCGGTACTATCCGAGTGGAGAATTCAGAGGAGTGTCCAAAGAGAACCATAACAGGCTTGATGAAAGAAAAAATATATACTATGTGCTGCTTATTTAAATTGCACATAGTATCGTTTTCACAGCATTGTTAATCATTCTGTTCAATTTAATAAACCCCCTTTTCTCCCATAAATCTTTGCGTTTGAGCAAAGTCTTATGGTATGAGCTGAGTCTTATGGTCCAGAAAGAGGACCAGTTAGTTAAGACTGAACACGCCAAAACGTGGGCTGTGCTATGGCCTTGTCTCTTTAGCTTTAGAAACAGAAGTTGAGTCAGCATTTATTCTTAATTGCCTCTGGAAGGGTCGCCTGTTTAAAGAGGAACAGCTGAGGCAGGAACCCTGAACTTCCTGGCTCCTCTGCATGTCTTAGGCTGAGCCAGACCCCAGGGCTGGCATTTGTCCCCTTGCTTAAGTGATAAGCCCTCTCTCTCCAGACAGAAATCTCTGAAAATAGCCAGTGCCTGGGATAATGACTTGTAAGTAGGAGGGGGCAGTCAGAGAATGCCAACCCTTCCAGATCTTGACCCATATCCTCAAGATAGCCAGCTTTCAGCCTTCACTTAAGACAGGAAGTAAGAGGAATGTTCACCCCCAGTTCTCACTTTAGGTAGAAGAATCAATCCTTACGGCATTAACACTGTGGCTTTTTTTTTTTTTTTTTTTTTTTTGTACTAACAAGTCTCAAACCTATCCACTCAACACATCTCATCTTACTTTCAGAGTAATTTTTAGTATGTCATCTGAGGCAACCTACATTCATCTAGTAAAACTAATATAAATGTTATGGCATACTCAGACAAGAGAATAGAAAATACAGCTAAGAAAGGGTTCCATTCTCACTTAGCAATGTGTATTCTCTGCAATAGGGGGGAAAAATTGCACCTGTGTGGTTTTCAAACTAATGCAGTGATTTGAAAACTTGATTTCATAAGAATCACCTGGGAACTTTTAAAAGTACTGACGCTCAGGCCACGCCCCAGGCCAATTACATCAGAATCTGTGGGGGTGGGAACCAGGCACCAATGTTTTAGATTTCCCCATGAACAGCCAAGCTGGAGACCCGCTGAAGAGTACCATTTACCCAAGTAATGACAGGTGTTTCTATTAATTCAATTCATCGTGCCTTCTTTACCAGCAATCTGGGGCTGATTTGACTGTTGTGGTATTTACGGAGCCTAATAAAATTGGAAGGAGGCCTGGTGGCGCAATGGTTAAGTGCTTGGCTGTAGGACTAACTGAAAGGTTGGTGGTTTGAATGCACCCAGCAGCTCTACAGGAGAGAGACCTAGAAATCTGCTCCAGTAAAGATTAGCCAAAAAAAACTCAATGGGGTAGTTCTACTCTGTCACATGGAGTTGCTATCAGTTGAAATCAACTTGATGGCACCAAACAACAATAAAATTGGCATCATTTGGGAGCAAGCAGGGAGAAGAACCAGTAGGAAGCAGAGGCTTTAGTGAACCAGAGGAGCCCAAAACATCTATCAGAGTCGGAGATAGTAAGCCCTGAGTTCAGAGAGCTGATGGATGGTATAAATGGGAGCACACCAGGGAGATTTCCTGGAATAATTTTTCTCTGCAGCTGGATCCTTAGGCCAGATGTAGTGGAATACTTAGGTCTGCTCTGCTTAAAGGGAAAGGAACACAGTGGACAGAACTCCAAATTATTTAAGTCTATAAGGTAGTGATTCTTAGAATGAACTATTTTTGTAGCCGAGAGATAGATCCCTTTGTCAACAAAACAACCACATTCATTCATGAATTTATTATGAATTTTAAATTCTTTTACATATTGTATTAAAAAGGGATCATAATTCCTTTGTGATTATTAAATGGGGCAAGTTCTGTTAAATGCTCAGTGTTGCGCTCAGCATGTAGCAACCTAAAACATGAGCTGTTATGATGTATTCTAAAAGGTGTAACTAAGAGAAGCTAAATTATGAACAATTTTGAGGTGAGGGTGTGAACGGAAGCTGGGCAGAGCATTTGGAAGCTATAGATGATGCAAGGAAAGGCATGAAGAGTTAGATGTCTTAGCAGAGGAGGCGGGCTGTTTGGGGTCCTAAGCAGGGAGTATCTTACACATTTACACCAAATGAAATCTTTTTCTTCTAAATTTATTTATTTTGTTGTTGTTGAGAATATACAGAGCAAAACATACACCAATTCAAGTTTCTACATGTACAATGTAGTCAGACTGATTACATTCTTCAAGTTGTGCAACCATTTTCACCCTCCTTTTCTGAGTTGTTCTTCCTTCATTAACATAAACTTAATTCCCCCTGAGGTTCCTATCTAATCTTTTGAGTTGCTGTTGTCAATCTGATCTCATATGGATAATTCTTAAAAGAGCATAATGCCCAAGGCAGACCTTTTTAACTAGTTCAGCTAAACTACTGTTTGGTTTTAAGATGACCAGATGAAATTCTTGAAAGAAGTTAATATCAGCTGGATTTATACTGTGCAAAATTTCATTTTTTTAAGTTTTCAGACATGCTGTCTAGCACTGAGTGAAAATATTTCTTTTTGTCCACATCTCTGGTCCTGGTAATTATTATTATTATTTTTTGTTGCCATATTGTTTCCTTTTTTTTTAAAATTGTGCTTTAAGTGAAAGTTTACAATTCAAGTCAGTTTCTCATACAAAAATTTATACACACATTGCTACGTCACCCTACCTGCTCTCCCTATAGTGTGACAGCACACTCCTCCTTTCCACCCTGGATTTTCCTGTGTCCATTCATCCAGCTCCTGTCCCTTTTTTGCCTTCTCGTCTCTCCTCCGGACAGGAGCTGCCCATCTAGTCTCATGTATCTACTTGAGCTAAGAAGCACTCTTTTCAAGAGTATCATTTTTTTGTCCCACAGTCCAGTCTAATCTTTGTCTGAAGAGTTGGCTTTGGGAATGGTTTCAGTTTTGGGCTAACAGAGAGTCTGAGGGCCATGTTTTCCTGGGTCCCTCCAGTCTCAGTCTGACCAGAATCCCGGGAGAAGGTCTTTTTACTAGAATTTGAGTTCTACACCCCACTCTTCTCTCCTGCTCCATCGGGGACTCTTCTGTAGTGTTCCCTATCAGGGCAGTCATTGGTGGTAGCTGGGCACCATCTAGTTCTTCTGGTCTCAGGCTAATGGAGTCTCTGGTTTATTTGGCCGTTTCTGTCTCTTGGGCTAATTTCCTCATGTCTTTGGTGTCCTTCATTCTCCTTTGCTCCAGGTGGGTTGGGACCAATTGATGTATCTTAGATGGCTGCTAGCTAGCTTTTAAGACCCCAGACACCACTCCCTGGTAATTATTTTTAACCTTTGGTTTTGTCACACCTTCTTCTTTCTTAAATAATTATCCCTTATTTTTTAAATAAGGAGCTCTGGTGGTGCAATGGTTAAGCGCTCAGCTGTTAACCAAAATGTTGGCAGTTTGAGCCCACCAACCTTGGAGAAAAGACCTGGCGATCTGCTCCAGTAAAGATTACAGCCTAGGAAGCCCCATGGGGCAGTTCTACTCTGTCCTACAGAATCTCCGTGAGTTGAAAACAACTCAGCGGCACACAACAACAACAATCTTATACATATTTTTTGTCTCTTCCCTCAATAAATTTATTTGCCAGTCTCCGTGTTAATTCTTTGGCCTCCCCCTTTCTCTCATTTCTCTGCCACCTCCTTGTCTGCGACCTCATTCTCTATTTCCTGGATTACTGCACAGCTTCTCGGCAGGACTTCCTTAACCACTGCTGGCAAGAATTCTGAGCTGAATTTAACAGTGCATATTAGAACAGTACTTTATACAAGAAATTATAACTACATTACTTTTATAATCATCCAGCAAGACCAAAGCAAAGAGAACAATAAAAAAAGAGTCTGACCAGGCAGATGAGAAGGGAATGATCTGGGTAGAAGCGACAAGCTGCTAAAAGTTAAAGGAATATAGGTGCTCAAAATCAGCATTACAGACAGATACAGTCTGGTAGGTCAGTGATATTTACCAGGTTGATTTAAGGATTAACTAGGTGGCAGATTGGAGATAAGCAATTACACTGAAGCCAGACAGGCCCCGGGAGCCAGAGGCTAAATTAGATTATCAAACATAAGATACTGAGTAAACTGAGCTCTTGTACACAGCGTTTGTGTTTGGAATAAATAAACTGCAATGGTTATTCCCCCAGGCCTCCACCCTAAGGGTGGAGTCAGGATGAAACTAATTACGACACTTATTCCCTTTGACTCAAAAAAGTAAGGGGCTGAAGCGTGGTTCCTGGTTCCTCCTTGGTGATGTGTAATTCTCTCCCTGACTGCTCTGCTACTGATGGTTTCCCCAGGACAACACTCCCATAACCCTCTAGGCAGGAGCCAAGAAAACCAACATGGCTTTTCAGTCACAGGCAAGATCTCAGCCCTGATTAAAGAGATGCAGACAACATGCAAAATCTTTCTAATTTGGTACAAGTTCCCTAGGCCTGCTCAGTGAGGCAATATCTCAGGTTTCAGTGGCACTCCTGTCCCTTCTCCCACCAGCATCCAGAAATTGCTTCAGCCCACAGCACACAATCCTTCCTGCAAACCCACACCTGCCCTCTTTTGCCCCCTCCCCCATGTCTAGGAATTTGTAGCTTACCGTGGCCCTCAGCAGATTCCACTCTGTGTAGCAAAGAAAGTAGGGGGAAGACCTGAAGATAGAGCCCTGAGTAGCTTCTTCCTGTAGAAAGGTTGTTTGGGTTCTGCAGAATCCTGAGAGAAGCTTGTTTTCCTGAGATGCATGATTATAACTGAATGCAGGATGGTACCTGGCTGTGGGTTGGGATGTGCAGAGTGACAGAAGGTGGAGAGAGGTCAGAAGGGACCAATCCTCTCCACTCTTATAGCTCCCCACCCCACCCACCTCCAGTTTGTTTGCCCCCATAGCTTCCTTCTAAGATAGGTATTATTAAGAGAAAAAATCAATGAGAATTTACATAAAATTTTAATGTGTGTGTGTTGTTAGTTGCCGCCTAGTTGGCCCTGACTCATGGTGATGCCATGCACAACAGAATAAAACATTGCCTGGTCCTGTGCCATCATCATGATGGATTATGGATCAGACTGTTGTGATTCATAGAGTTTATTTTTTGTTTTTTTGTTTTTGATCATCAGCTGATTTTCAGAAGTTGATGTCTATGCCCTTCTTCCCAGTCCATCTTAGTCTGCAAGCTCCACTGAAACCTGTTCAGTGTCATATAAAAACACACCAGCCTCCACTGAGAAGGGTGGTGGCTGCACATGAGAAGCATTGGCTAGAATTGGACCCAGGTCTCCCGCATGGAAGGTGAGAATTCTACCACTAAACCACCACTGCCCCCTGTGTGTATTTTTTTTAAATTCCACAGAGTTCATACAAACAAAGAGAAAAATTGCCCAGGCGCCCACTACCAACGAATCAACTGCTGTAAGCTCCCATTTGCCTTTCTGACCTTATCTGTGTACAACTTGTAATTAGAGAATTTGTAATCAGAGAACAGATATAGTCTGTGAAAACTCGTGATCTCAGACACTCTCCATTGTCTACATCTCCCATCTATATTTTGCAGGCTCACAAAATCTATAAAATGATGAGCCAGAAACTTTGCTAATTGGTTTATGTGTATTAACTAATTTAATCCTTCCCCAAACTCTGTGAGGTAGCTATGACCAACTTACTTTTCAAACAAGGAAGCTAGTACTCAGTAACATGCAAGACCAGCTCAAAGAATTAGAAGTGGTAGAGTTTGGATTTAAAGTCAGGCCCAAGTTGTCACAACCACTGTGGTTACTGTTGTCTGTAGCCCCAACTCAGATCTCCACATTTATAGATCTTTGAGCCACATAGTGGACAACACTTGCATGTACTGCAGGCATTTGAAACTTAATGGGCATAAGACCAAACTTATTAATACCTGCTCCTTTGATTAATGGGCTGGGCTGTTAATCAAAACGTTGGGGGTTTGAGTCCACCCAGAGGTGCCTCAGAAGAAAGAGCTGGTGATCTACTTCCAAAAGATCAGCCATTGAAAACCCTATGGAGCACAGTTCTACTCTAACACATATGGGGTCACCAGGAATCTAATCAATTCAACTGCAACTGTTTCTTTTTTTACCTTCTATGAACCCTACAAACAATAACAGAACCAAAACACCTCCTCTCCTTGTATTCCTTATTTGGTTTCATGGTACAACAACCAGCTCAGTCTTCCAAGCTGGAAACATCCTTGTCTTTTACTTCTCTACCTTCCTGCACTTGTTGGTTTCTTAGTCCTGCAGTATGTACCTCAGAGGTGTCCTTTACCTAAAGAAACTCACGCTCCTAGAGTTTGAGAACTACTCTGGCCTGTATCAGGATCACCTGTTTGTTGTTAGGTGCCGTCTAGTTGGTTCCCACTCATAGCAACCCTATGTACAACAGAATGAAACACTGCCCAGTCCTGTGCCATCCTCACAATTGTTATATTTGAGCCCGTTGTTGCAGCCACTGTGTCAATCCATGTCATTGAGGGTCTTCCTCTTTTTTGCTGACCCTCTACTTTACCAAGCATGATGTCCTTCTCCAGGGACTGGTCCTTCCTGATAACATGTCCGAAGTATGTGAGACGAAGTTTTGCCATCCTCACTTCTAAGGAGCATTCTGGCTGTACTTCTTCCAAGACAGATTTGTTCATTCTTCTGGCAGGCCTGCATCACTTGGAGGCCTTGTTAAAACCCAGATTACTGAGCTTCACCCTCAGAGCTTCGGATTCGAAAGGCCAGGGCTGAGGCCCAGGAGTGTTCATGTCTAATACCTGGATTGACACAGTGGCTGCAACGATGGGCTCAAGCACAATGATTGTGAGGATGGCGTAGGACCTGACAGTGTTGTGCTTGGGGTTGCTATGAGTTGGAACCGACTTGATGGCACCTAGCAACAACAATAACATATCCCCAGGTGAGGCTGCTGCTCCAGCCACACTTTGAGAACCAGTAGTCTACAGTGAATGAAGGATCTCAATACCACTAAGCATAGTTCCGGTTAGTTGAGACTGCAGTTATATAGAAGTGCCAAAGGCAGCAGAAGCATAGAGGGAGGATTGATTTTGCCTGGGGATAAAAAGGAAGGCTTCAGGAAATCTGCTATATATGTGATAACAGCACTCTACTATCTGGCTCTTTCAATTTGCCTCACCATTCATTAATTCAATAATTTCAATTTGGAGTAATAATTTTAGACTGTGTAGGATTTTGCACTTGAAAACAAGTAACAATGTAAAATTAAGAGAGTGGGAGGAAATACAATGCAGAAGGGAATAATAATGGCAATAGTTGATACTTCCCCTAAAAGAGATATAAACAAATACAAAAGTCCCTTAATTTACAGCAGAAAAAAACAGGCAACCCCAAATGGAATGAGGGCCCCTTGTCTCTCTGTAAAGAGACCCCATTAGCCAATACCTTCATTACGCAGAGTCACATTGCTTTCCTGGCTCACTAATACAGCATTAACACTTCATCTTTCTTCTGTCTCCTCCCCCACTCTCCAAGCTGTAGTCTAAACTAGAATCTGCCCAGCAGCAACATCACAGTTTACACCCCTTTTCACAGATGCTGGCAAAAAGTGATGAAATGTCTAGTGTGCTTTCAAATTGCCAGACAAGCAGGGCATGAGATGGCAGAGGGAAGGCCGAGGACAGCAGCGTGCAGCTGGCAGCTCCCGCTGCCTCTGTCTCTCCTGTTCTTCAGGACCTCACTCTATCCCAGTAATTTGCAAAGCCCTGTAATCTATGGCCCCTGCCCTCCTGTGAAGTGCTCATCGCCACTGTACCTGGCACCTGGTCAGAGGAGGCTGCTTGACTGTGTGTTGCAACTAACCAGAGTAGCACAGGATGGAAGGAAGCCAGAAGACGCCAGGGGGATCATGTTTATTTTCTTACTGCCTTATAGCTTGTGTCCCTCCCCCCCTAGTGGCCACACTCCTAGACCTACAAATGTTCTTTCCAGAAAATGAAAAAAAAAGAGAGAGAATGAGAGCACAGAGAAGTGTAATTCACAGGGTTTTAATAATTGTATGAAATGACATTGTAGCAATACGAATGGCAATAATAGTCCATAATCCCACCATTTCATCAGATAACAGTGGCTGCAACAATGGGCTCAAACATAGCAATGATTGTAAGGATGACGCAGGATGCGGCAGTGTTTCGTTCTGTTGTACTTAGGGTCACTATGAGTTGGAACCGACTTGACGGCACCTAACAACAACACGTTTTTGGAGAAATGAGGCTTCCAGTCCTTGTCCTTATATTTGCATAGTTTTTAGATACTTGTGTTCAGAGTGTTCTGAATCACTAGTAAACATGGACATCCAGGTCCCCTGAGATGTGGCTCAGGCATAGGTATCTTTATTTTGTTTTTATTGTACGTTAGATGAAGATTTACAGAACAAATAGCTTCTCATTAAACAGTCGGTACACATATTGTTTTATGACGTTGGTTAACAACCCCACGACATGTCAACACTCTCCCTTCTCGACCTTGAGGACCTTTTTTTGGTGAAAATATGCATAGCCAAAGTTACACCATTTCGAAAGTTTCTACATGTACAATTCAGTGACATCAATTACATTCCTCCAGTTTTGCTGCTATTCTCACTATCTATCCTTTTCCAGATTAGTCCATCACTGTTATCTTCAACTCACTGTCCCCTAGGCGTCCCATCAAACCTTTTGAGTTGCTGTTGTCAATTTGATCTCACATAGATAATTTTTTTTTTGTACAAACAGTTTCTCGTTAAACAGTACACATATTGCCCTATGACAATGGTTTATTTTTGTTAACTTTTTATTGAAGTAAATATTTATTAAGTGTAAAGCTAGATGACTTTCCACAAACTGAACAAACTTGGGTAACCAGCACTCAGATGAAGAAACATTATCACCAGCACCCCTCGTACCCCCTTTTAGTTACTACAATCCGCCAAAAGTTGGCCAGCATCCTAACTTCTGAGATCACAGATTAATTTTGTTTGTTTTTCTAATTTTTTTAAAAAAGGAATTAAAACAACATGCACTCGTGTGTCTAGTTTCTCTCCCTTAAATTTATGTGAGATTCATGTATATTGCTTGTGTAATTGTGATTTGTTCATTTTCATCACTGTATAGAATTTTATTGTGTAAATGAACCATAATTTATCCATTTTTACAGTTGGGCACTTCAGCAGTGAAAAACTGATAAATTGGGGTATATTAAGATTAAGGACTCTGTTCATCAAAAGTTGCCATTAAGAGAATGAGAAGGAAAGCCCAGAGGGGACATATACATATGTATGTGTTTTATATATATATGGACCTCCGCTGCTAACCAGAATGTCGGCAGTTTGAATCCACCAGCCGCTCCTTGGAAACCCTATGGAGCAGTTCTATCTGTCCTATAGGGTCGCTATGAGTTAGATTCCACTTGACTTGATTGCAACTGTTTTTTTTTTTTTTTTTTTATGGGCGCATAATATGTTTATGTGTGGATGTGTGTGTGTCGTTGGATACATACACGCACGCGCACACATATACATATCAAAGGACTTGTATCCTGGATATAAAAATGTCTCCTACAATCAATAAGTAAAAGGCAACGTAATAATAATAAAAAAGACTTGGACGTGTCACAAAAGAAAATATTCAAATGATCAATCAACCTAGGCTCAAATTCCTTAGTGGTTAGGGAAATGCGAATGAAAACACTCACTAAATGATAAAACAGACAGAAAACTCCTGGTGCTGGTGAGGATGGGAGGCAATGGGAATTCTCAAACACTGCTGGTCTGAGTGTAAATTTGCACAAGCACTTCCGAACATTCTTTGGCAGCGTCTGCTAAAACTGGTCATATGCATATGCTATGATTCAGCAATTCTATTCCCAGATACATACTCCACAGAGACAGATACATATGTGCACCAAAAGACAAGTACAAGATGTTCATAGCAGCACGCTTGTAATGGGCCCAAGTAGGCATCTGAATGTTTAAGATACTCCATAGGTGATTCTGGAGACCAGTAAGGGTTGAGAATCATCACAGGAAATGCACTTTTGATAGAATTTTAATTTAAAATCTCATTTAACGTGCTGACTTAATAGAAAAATCATAAGCCATTGCCTTTCTCTTTTTTTGCAAGCGATAAAGCTTAAATGATGGAAATGGCTAAAAATTGTTTATAAAATACTATGGATTTTGTAGTTATATTTTGAAATACTAAATATTTTTAAAATAAGTTTTTTTTTCTCATGTAGTAGAATTTTAAGAGGCCTCTGGCCCTGAGGGTAGGATCTAATATAGGAAAGGATTAAAGCCAGGAAAAAGTAATAATAACTTCTTAGTAGTAATTCGACACTGTAATATGATACCACTTGGCCCTCAGTTATATACTGAAATAGAAAAGGCTGAAAACTATTTGCCTTCTCGGTGACGCCACCTGTCGTTCAGGCGGCATCACTGAGGCACTGATCTTTTTAGGTCCGTCTCTCACTAGAAAGGAAGCAGGTGGGAGCCAGGCTCTTTGCTAGGTTTCTAATCTTCCAGTATCCGAGCCCTTGTGACAGCCCTGGGAAGTGATTATTTTACTGTCACTTGACAGGTGAAGGAGCTGACGAGACTCAGGGAAGCAATGTCACCTGTAGGAAGGTTACATGGTCTGTATAGGTGACAGTGTCAGATACTTTTGAGGAGATGGGTGTTTCTGGCACTAGCAATGGAGAAACAGTGTCTTAGTCATCTAGTGCTGCTACAACAGAAATACCACAAGTGGATGCTTTTAATGAAGAGAAGTTTATTTCCTTACAGTAAAGTAGGCTAAAAGTCCAAATTCAAGGTGTCAGCTCCAGGGGAAGTCTTTCTCTCTCTCTCTCGGTCTTCTCTTCAGTGTTCCCCCAGACTAGGAGCTTCTCGGCGCAGGGACCCCAGCCCAAAGGACGCGCTCTGCTCCTGGCACTGCTTTCTTGATGGTATGAGGTCCCCCTGTCTCTGCTCACTTCTGTCTTTTATATCTCAAGAGATTGTCTCAGGACACAATCCAGTCTTGTAGATCAGGTCCTGCCTTACTAACACAACTGCCACCCATCCTCCCTCATCAACATCATAGAGGCAGGTTTACAACATACAGGAAAATCACACAGTACCAGGAATCATGGCCTAGCCAAATCGATACACACATTTTTGGGGGGACATAATTCAAACCATGACAAACAGCAACAGGTATTTATTTAGGGCTTTTCATCTACTGGACACTGAGCTAAGCACTGGATTATGTCAGTAGGTCCAGATGAGTGGAGACCTGGGAGTTGGTGGAGGGGGAAATTGTAATTTAGAGGAAGAGGCTGCTTTTTTTGGAGGAGGCAGCCATGGTGTCTGTAGAGTGTGATGCAAAAGGTAGAGAGCTGATTCACCTTTTCTGGTTGTGGGCACTCACTGGACAGGAGAACAACAAACCCAGCTTTGAATGATGCTCTGTAAAATAGGGATACACACTGAGGATGAAGGTTACAATTTAGGGGACTGGGTAGTCCAAGAATATGGAGAATCTCTTTGATAAACAGTATTAAAAAACCTGTTGCCGTTAAGTGGATTCCAACTCACAGCGACCCTATAGGACAGAGTAGAACTGCCCCCACAGGATTTCTAATGAGAAGCTGGTGGATTCAAACTGCCGACCTTTTTGTTAGCAGCCAAATGCTTAACCACTGTGCCACCAGGGCCCCAATAAGCAGGATGGTAGTGGCTAATACTTTTTTGGGGGAGGATGTTTCAAGGAACAAATTAGGATCAGTGTTTGGCATGATGCTTGAAACGGGGTATAAGCAGGTTTTCCAGGGGCATTTGAAATGAAGAGTGGTGTGGCAGGCCTTGGCTGTCCAGGCTTATCCTTGTCTGAGAGACAGGTGTTGAGGATAGTGTTGCACTGAAGAGACTGGGGAGAGGGCCACAAATTGAGAGCAGTGGCCTTGGCTGCAGGCTGTACATTTACTAGTCTCAATAAATCCTTTTCAACTCCCCATCTAACCCCAATACTACCCCTAGGACTGCTTCCTGACACCCTTGTTCTTAGGCAGATGCTCCAGGGAAGACACGTCTTTCTCCTGCCTGCACTGAGACTTGATGGCAGAGACAGCTAACTCCTCAGTCTAACTGGTAAACTAAGCAATCAAGAGGCTACTGGACCCAGCTGCAAGGCACCTGTCTTAGTTACCTAATGCTGCTATAACAGAAATACCACACATGGACTGTTTTAATGAACAGAAATTTATTTTCTCACAGTTCAGGAGGATAGAAGTCTGAATCTAGGTTGCCAGCTCTAGGGGAAGGCTCTCTCTGTTGGTGCTGAGGGAAGGACCTTGTCTCTTCAGCTTGTTTCCTGGTTCCTTGGAGATCTCCATGTGGCTTGGCATCAATCTCCCCCATCTCTTTCACTTGCTTGTTTAATCTCTTTTATATCTCAAAAGGGATTGACTCAAGGCACACCCTACACTAATCCTATCTCATTAACATAACAAAGACAACCCATTCCCAAATGGGATTATAACCACAGGCACAGAGGTTAGGATTTGCAACGCATATTTTAGAGGGACACAATTCAGTCCATAACAGCATCTAATGTCAACTGAGGAGTGAAGCTGTGGAGAGCACTCACCAAATCATGGCCAGTTACTACCATTTATTGAACACCTGCCCTGTGCCCAACACTGTAATTTATGCTTTATAGGCCCTTAACCTCACCTCTGTACCTCTCAACAATTTTTCAGTGTGAATATTTTAATTCTATTTAACAGTTGGGACACTTAGGGGAAGAGAGGTGAAGAGCCTTGCTTAAATTCTCCCACAACTTGTAAGTGACAGAGGCTGGGTTTTCACTTGGTTTGTGTGATTCCAAAGACACAAGACTACATGGACTGGCAAGGTCAGGCTGGCAGAAACATGTCCAGGCATATGGCCAACACACTGGGCCTGGGATCCAGGGGGTCAGAATGGGTGAGTGGAAGGTCTAGAACAGTCATTCTCAGTTGGGGTGATATCATCTCCAAGGGAGTGAAAATTAGTTCTTGGGGGGAGAGCAAAAAAAAAAAAAAAATCCTTAGATATTACACTGGTTTGTGACCCAACAAAGGGCCAGAGTTACCTTAGTTTAATACAGAGGTATTAAAATTTCATGAGGAGGCCATTAGGGACAAAAAAGTCTAAAAAGATTCCTTGTGGTTGTTGTTAGCTGCCGACAAGTTGGCCCTTGACTCATGGCAATCCCGTGAATAACAGAATGAAACACTGTCAGGTCCTGCGCCATCCCCATGATCAGCTGCGGATCAGACCATTGCGATTTGTAGGGTTTTCACTGGCTGATTTTCAGAAATAGATCACCAAGGCTTTTTTCCTAGTCTGTCTTAGTATGGAAGCTCCACTGAAACATGTTCAACACAGTAGAAAAATATAATTCTCTACTCACAGATGGCAGCTGTGCTTGAGGCTCATTGGCTGGGAATTGAGCCAGGATCTTCTACATAGAAGGTGAACATTCTACCACTGAACCACCAATGAATCCAGAAAGTTCCTTAGGGGGGCAATAATAATTAAGAGGTTGAGAAACACTCTTGTGCATGCATATCAGAGAAGGGAGGGTACTGTGGTTAGATTTCAACCCATTCCCTGAAGACTGAAAGTCAAGCGGGGAAGGGCAGAGCTGAGTTATGTTTAATTTTACCTGAAAGAAAGCCTTACTGTCCACTAGGAAGAAATACAGTGTTTCTTGCTCAGATATTCTGGGCCTGCTCCTAATGGGCATCATCTTTGTATCATTCTTTTGTCCAGAAAAGTGTGTCCTGAGGTCCTGTGGGGCAGTCCTGAGCTGACTGCAGGGTTATTAGTGGGTCCAGGAGGATGGGAAACTGGGGGACTGGGGGAGCATAGAAAGTGAAATTGTAAGTAATTACGAACAAGGCTGGTTTGAATAGAGGAGGACAACAATGTACTTTTCCAGTCTCCTGCTACTCAGAGAGTGGTCCTGAGAAGGCAGCATCACTACTACCTGGGAGCTTGTTAGAAATGCAGCACCTCAGGCTTAACCCTAGACCTACTGAGTCAGAAAGTGCATTTTAACAAGACCCTCAGGCAATTTGTATGCACGTTATATTTTGAGAAGCACTGCAGGAGGTCAGTGGTTCTCAGCCTTGGCTACACATTAGATTCACATGGAAAGATTAAAGATTATAAATGGTCAGGTCCCACTCAGGACAACTTAGATCAGGCACTGGCTCAGGAAGGCCAATGGGTGTGGATTTTATAGTGAGTGACCTCGTTTATGATTTTAATAGGTCACTCTAGCTGCTGTGAGGTATAATCTGTCTGTGTGTGTGGAAGTTGGGGGTGGGAACCATGAGTGGAAGCAGGGAGACCGGGGAGGACTTCCATATATGCTTTGCCAAGAAGAGCAAAACTGGATCCGTGTTTTCTGTACTCATACTTCTGCGCTTTCCTTCATAGTAGGGAAGAAATCCCAATTTCACCCCACACATTTACGGTCCCCATCCTTACCTGGACTTTGTGATGCCCGTAGTGCTGTGAATAACCTGTATTTTAAGAAGACAACTTGGCAGTAGTGTAAGGAAAATAGATTCTCTAGGAACAAGGGAGAAAGTAAAGAAGCTGTCAGGTAGCTGGTAGTCCAGGAGAGATAATGTTGGCTTCAACTAGGAGGATAGCCGAAAAGAGTAGAAGAAAAAAGAGGGGTTGGATTTACATTGATTTTGGACAGTAGTTGTTGATGGATGGGGTTGGTAGGTGAAAGAAAGAGGATGACTTGAGATTTTTGGTTTAAACACATTTCTACTTTAGTTTGTTAATTTGATTAATTATATTTTTGTGGTTTTTAATCCTGATTGTTTTCTCTCTCAATGATTTGATGATTATGATAATTAAACTTCTAAGCTCTAGGGGTGTCAAATAGTGCCAGTGTGTTGCTGTTGTCCTCACATCACTCTTCAGTCTGGGTTTTGGCTCTCTTAATGCCAAAGCCAAGTTTCATGTTTAGTCCCCATCCTTCTGAATCACTACAACGTATGATGCTGACCCACTTTCTGCCTGTTGAGACTTAATGATCACAAGTGTATTGAGAAAGAAAGGGTTTCTCAACTTCAGTACTACTGACGTTTTGGGCAAAGTTAATTATTTTTTGTAGAATTAACTACAGCAGCTAGAGTGATCTATTAAAACCAAAAATCAGGTCACTCAGTATAAAATCCCCACCCACAGGACCTTCCTTCCTGAGCCAGTACCTGATTTAAGTAGTCCTGAGTGGGGCCTGACAGTTGATAATTTTTAATCTCTGCAAGTGAATCTACTACTGTGTAGCCAATGACTATCATGTGCATTGGGCAGCATCCCTGGCCAGTAGCACAACCAAAAATGTTGTCATGACCAAAAATGTCTTCAGACATTGTCAAATGTCCCCAAGGAAGCAAAATCACCCTCAGTTGAGAACTGCTTAACTAGGATTAGGTAGAAGAGTGGCAGTATAAATTTTTGGTTATCTAACAGGACCCTTCTTTAAGGAGACCCTCTCTGTCCTTCTTTCAGGGGCTCTGGGTCATGAACTAGCTTAAGCCTGGGAATTCTTTGAGGGGCCACAATTCTCCATCATCTTGATTCAGGCATGACTTCCGTTCACCAGACTACTTATACCAATCAAGTAAGACATTAAAAGTGTGCTCATCTATTTCAGTCCTAGGGACACCATGATCAGCTATCAACTATCAAAGATCTCAGTGAGTCAACCTATTCTGATTACTATTTCTATTCTGCTGCCCTTTATGGTAGCCATACCTATCTTGTCTTTTATGATTAAATGCCACTGTTTGGCTCCTGACACCTTGAGATTACATCATTCCCACTGAATTCAGAGATCCTGGTTTGATGGCAGCGTTTCCTCCTCTTATTTCTAGCCTTTAGAGAACAGACACCACAGAGCTCATAGATGCTGGGATTCGCCTCCACAGTGTATTTCTCAAAGCTTTGGAGAAAAGTATAACCATTCTAGGGGACATTGAGGATAGCTGAACAGGTCTTACATGATAAATCCACTTCAGCATTCCAAACTCTCTAAACCTTTGGATCCCTTCCTTAGTACACCAAGAAATTTCTGGAACTTCAAATTGATTTTGTGTAAACTACCTTCAAGTCCAGATTTCAGTAACCAACCAACCAACCAAACTCAGAGCTACTCCTAGCCCGTTGAGCTAAGACACTAATTCCAGATTCTCTGCTTAGTGCACCTAAATTAACTAATTCTACTGGAAACAGCATTTTGTTTTTTCTTCCCAGATCTAATATATCTTATGATCCGTCTCCATAGATATTATTCAGGTTTCTATCAATATAAATTAACAAAATCTTGTAATTTTTTGGTGTGTATTAGCCTCCTTACGAGCCACACTTTACCTCCTGGGCCTGCTAGGACTTGAGCCTGGTTATAGATCTTGAAGCAAAGACAGGCGTAGGAGTAGATCCTGAGGAAGATAGCTGTCCCTTGCAAAGCAACTACCTCAGGGGAAGACATTACAAGTTCTTCAGGCAAGAGGAGACTAACCTCCTCAGACAGGGGCTGAAAGGCTACTTTCACTGGCAAAGGAGGATCAGTAGAATTTGGGGGATCAAGGTCCCCAGCTTCATTAGAATCTACTCACATATCCTGTCCTGATTTTCTTTCCCCACCTAAGTTCTAATTTTAACATAAGAGGCCCTGCAAAACAGGAAATTCAATTTGCATTGTAAACCAGCCACTCACAGGATTAAACCTCATGTCTGATTTTCAGAAATCTTGGCCCTGTGGTACAGGAGATCCTTATCTTTTAGGGCAAGCATAAATCATAACCTAACATCATAATTTTCTTTCCTTAAGTTCTGCAGTGCACTTAGGAGCAACTATCCAACCCCATAAAACCAAACCCATTGCTGTCAAGTCCATTCCAACTCATAGCGACCCTATAGGACAGAGTAGAACCACCCCATAGGGCTTCCAAGGAGCAGTTGGTGGATTCGAACTGCAGACCTTTTGATTAGCAGCCAAATGCTTAACCACTGCGTCACCAGGCCTCCATCCAACCCCATACTACCTCCTTATTTTCACTAAAATGACCATTGGTAGCAGTTAGTTTACCCAAATCCTTGCCTTCTACAGTTGATTACAGATGTCTACAGGTGATAGTTAAGTAACTCCTTTGCCTGCCATGAACTATCAGTGTTCTCTTTACTACTGGCTCTCTAATTACATTAGAAAACCAATCCCAGATAACCCAGAACTAAGGTAGAGAACCATTCTTCACGTTCTGTTCCCATGGTACCATTTCTGGTATCAATGTCTCTTATCAGTCAGGGTTCAATCAGGGGAAAAAAACACTAGGAGTGATATGAAATAAAGGACTGATTATAAAGTTTATACCTTACATAACTGAGGGAGGCAATGAAGAAGTCTATGAAAAGATGTGGCTCCATGCCTGGTGGTAGGCCTAAGATCACTGCAGTCTTACATAGGTCTGAAAGTTGGGAAGAAAAGCTGAATGTGAAGTAGCTGAGAGTGGGGACAAACTGGAGCCAATATGTGTCTGTCAATGCCTCCAACCTTGACCTTCCCTCCATAGCTACACAAGCACCTGGCCCAAGACATCGAGAGGCTGAGAGCAATCTGGTGGGGGCTGCAGGTTTTTTGGGCCCAGCTGCTGCCCTACTCCATCAAGGTGACCTGGCAAATCAGGCAGCTGCTCAGGGGCCTGGAATCCTTAGTGGCTGCTGCTTTCGCTTCCATGTTTGAAATCTTATCCAAATTTCTCTGAAGGCCAACTAATCCACAACCACACAGAGGAAAAAATTCTGGGAAATGCTCCAATTTAATTTAAATTACCACAATACAAAAACACCACAGAAGAGACTGGGTCTGGGACTGATTCTGGGAGTAGAGTCAGCAGCAGTTATTGATGGATTAGATTTAGTAGGTGAGGGAAAGAGGATTACTTGTACCTTTTTAGTTTTAATCAATTTTTGCTGTTATCCATGTCAATATTGTAATTATACACTCCTTATTTTCAAATGAGATTACTTCTTCTCTTGCCATTATGTAATCCTTTTGATAATTAAACTTTTGGAGTTCTAGGAGTGCCTGAATACTGCTGCTCTGTGTTGTGGTTATCTTCACATCACTTTTCAGGGCTTTGTTACTCCCTTATTGCCAAATTAATAACTGAAAAATTAATGTGTAGATTCCTTCCTAAGGAATCATTTCAAGCTTTGATAATGTTGACCCACCTCCTGTTGTTGAAACACTTTCCTCTGGTGATTGCCAGGTCACTTTATTCTCCTGATTCCCTTCCTGCCATCTCAGACTCTTTTGCCTGCCCTTCCTGTCATTGCTTCTCTGGTATTGGCATCCCCTGTGCCCCGCTTTTTCTTTTCTCTCCAAGGATGCTAAATTCCACCATCTTGGGGGAATGGTGCCAATACTCTGGTGGTTTGCAATCTGTATAGTGATATCACCTGCTAGTTGTTGAGCAACTACCACATGCCACATATATATATATAATCTTTAACTTAAAAAATATCCCTCTATTCTTTTGTGAAAAAAAAAAAAATCCTTTATGTGGGTATTAATTATCCCAGTTTTCAAACGAAAACACTAATGCTCTGTAAACTGGATTTTGCTCAAGCCAGTTAGTAAGTGGATTTGAACCCAGGCCTATCTGAATATTAAGCTGTTATCATATGACTATGGTTTACCACTAACTAAAGAGCCATCTCAGATCTCCTATTATCAGACCTTCATGCCCAATGACATGCCTAAGGGACATCACCTGGATATAACCTTGTCAGTTGAAAAACAGATATAAATCCATAGTCAGTATTAAAAGTGTCACCAACTATTCCACCATTCCAACCTCCAACCCCACCCAAAATAAACAGCCCAAAAAATAAGGTATTCCTTATTTTTTTCAAGATAGCATTCTCAGTTTCCAAATCTAGAAACATCTTTGGGTACTTCACCTCCTTTGCCCATTTTTTGATTGTGATATTTGTCTTTTTGTTGTTGTCGAACTTTTATATATATATTGGTTATTAGATTCTTATCAGATATATGGTGGCAAAATGATTAAGTGCTCAGCTGCTAACCAAAATGTCGGTGATTTGGACCCACCAGCCAGTCTATGGGAGAAAAAAACCTGGCAATCTGCTTCCATAAAGATTACAGCCTAGGAAACGCTATGGGGTAATTCTACTCTATTGTATAGGGTTGCTATGAATCAAAATGACCTCGATGGCACACAACAAGAACATTTGATATATGATTTCCAAGATATTCTCCCAATTGGCAGCGTGTCTTTTCACTTTTTTGGTAAAATCTTTTGATAAACAAAAATATTGGATTCTTATGAGGTCCCACTTATATATTTTGTTTTTTCCTATTCATGCTTTTGTTATTATATCAGATAATCCATTGTTCAAAGCTAGGCCTTGCCCTTACATTTTCTTCTAAGAATTTTATGGTTTTAATTTTCACATTTAGGGCCTTAATCCATGGGTACTTCATCAACTGCATTGCCCATAACTGGTTGTTCGCAAGTTTCTTCAGTTTTGAGGGCAGAGGTACCTCTGTATCACCATGGGTGCTGCCATCATCTCCTCTCTCCTCCTTGACCCCCTGCCACTGTTCTTTCTATACCCCATTTGACTCTCTACACTGCTGCCAAATGATCTTAAAAATAAAAATCAGCCTGATCCTCCACTTTGCTTTCAAGCCTTTCTTAACTCCATTTTGGAGCCCTGGTGGCATAGTGGTTAAGAGCTCGACTGCCAATCAGAAGGTCAGCAGTTCAGATCCACCAGCTGCTCCTTGGAAATTCTATGGAGCAATTCTAACTCTGTCCTGTAGAGTCACTGTAGAGTCAGAACTGACTCAATGGCACCTAACAACAACAACAACTCCATTTTGCCGATAGAATAAATTTCAGTCTTCTTAGTATGCCATCCAAGGCCCTTGACTATTGGCCCAGACTGACTTGCAGTTAGCTATTTCTTGTTCATATAGAAGTGATTATTTTTAAGATGGATATAGATGCTATTGAGATATAGAAAATACAAACTCATTTCTATATTTGACTGAATTCGTTTTTTGAATACGTTTTATTATGTATTTTCTCAATCAATGGATACTAAAAAAGCACAACTATTATCATGTAGAGTTGCAGTGTGGTGTTGGTAGGAAAGAGATTCTCATAATTTAAACATTGGGAGCCAAGTAGATCAGTGTTTTAGTTATCTAGTGCTACTATAACAGAATTACCACAAGAGGATGACTTTAACAAAGAGGAATTTATTCTCTCACAGTCTAGTAGGCTAGAAGTTCAAATTCAGTGCCCCAGCTCCAGGGGAAGGCTTTCTCTCTCTGCTGGGTCTATGGGTAGGTCCTTGTTATCAGTATTCCCCTAGTCTAGGAGCTTCTCAGCGCAGGAACCCCAGGTCCAAAGGACACTATCTCTGCTCCTGGCTTTGTATTCTTGATGCTAGGAGGTCCCCTGTCTCTCTGCTCACTTCTCTCTTTTATATCTCAATCTTGCCTAATCTGGTAGATTGACTCTTGCCTCATTAACATTAACATAACTGTCTCTAATCCTGCTTCATTAACATCATAGAGGTAGGATTTACAACACATAGGAAAATCACATAAGATGACAAAATGGTAGACAATCACACAATACTGGGAATAACGGCCTAGCCAAGTTGACATACATTTTTGGGGGACACAATTCAATCCATAACAATCAGATTTTCATGAAATATTTCTTCCAATTTTCAGAGTTTAATTATTTTCAGTAACTTAGCTAAAGCTATTTCAAGCATATGGAGTCTAAGTTCAAGGGTCTATTAGGACTGATAAATTGGGTTTGTATGTGTGTTTTGGAGAGGGGGTTGTATGGTAGGGTGATGAGGGATACTAACTGCAGAGCTTGTATAAAGTAGAAAAGGATTTTATTAGTCATTCTCAGTAATTCCAATAAAATAATTTTTAAGTGCCTCTGGCTCTTCTAATGGGCTCCAATAAAGGAATTGAGGCAGAGTCAGTAAAAAGACATTATTTAGTAATAACATCATGCTATGCAACTTTGTCTTATATTACGACTTGTGACAAAAGGGAGAATGAAAACTGCTTTCCATCCTAATGAAGCTACTTTTCAAAGCAGCCTCACCAGGACACTATCTTGTATTAGAGAGTCTCCCAGTAAAGAAGTAGCACATGAAGGTTAGAGAGAAGGGGCTGTGTCTCCAAACATAAATATGGATTCAAGTCCTGGGCAGACTCTCAGTAACTATCCACCCTTGAACAAATCAGAGTTCTGAGACTGTGTTTTTGTCCTTCAACAGGGGCTAAAATATACATTTCAAAGTTATGGTGAGGTTTAAATGGACTAAGATTGGTCTGGAGGGAATTTACATAGGTTCATTCATTTATCTCTAGTGCCATGTTCCCAAATACCTTGTATATGCATCAATCACTCTGGCTGGAAGCATCCTCAGAACTGATTTAGTTCACTTAGTTTACAGATATGGAAACCCAAAAAGGTGTTGTGGGTTATCTGCAGTGACATCATAAAGGAGTTGTATGTCCAGGACCTTACCTTATGGTTTTTCCTTTCTATCATTGATTTCATCGCCAGTGATAAGGAAAGTAGACACCAGTCAAGTAATATTGAGATATAAAATTGGGTTGGAAGTAACAAATATTTGAGAGCCTACTCAATGCCAGTGCTGTGCTGAGAGCTGGTGGATGAAACAAGCCCCGTTACCTGAAGTGCTTACAGCCTGGTGAAGAGAGACTCAACCCAACCATCTGCAGGACAGGTTAGGCTGGAATACCTATAAACAAAGTGACAAGTGCTGGGGACCCAGAGGAGGGAGGGATGCATTCTGCCTGGGACAAAATGCAGTACTGTGTATAAAGAGCAGTCCAGCACCGCACCATTCCTTAATTCAACACAAATCCATGGAGCAACAAGTCTGTGTGATACCCTGTTCCATTGGATCCAGGAATAAGCAGGGAATTAACAAACTGAATGATTTACAGTCAAGGAGAGGGAACAGGAAATAAGACAGGAGGAGAATGAAAACAACTCTAGGCAATAATTTTCTTGAAAAGAGATATAAACAAAAGTAGCAGCATTATTTACAGTGCAGCAAACTGGTTAGGGAGCCCTGGTGGTGCAGTAGTTAAAGAGCTTGGCTGCTATCCAGAAGGTTGGCGGTTCGAATCTACCAGCCGCTCCTTGGAAACCATACTGGGCAGTTCTACGCTGTTCTATAGGGTCACTATGAGTCGGAATTGACTCAACGGCAATGGGTACCATACTTTACTGTATACTTAAACTGGTCAGCCTCTGAATAGCTGGGATAGGGCTCCTTATTCTCTGTGGAAATACCTGTGTTACTCACTCACATGTCTTTGTTGACAGCCAGGTTCAAAGAAACAGCTTTACTCCTTGCCCTCTCCCTGCTCTTTCTTCCACTCTACACACAACCCCCTACTACCCAAACCAAAAAAAAAAACCAAACAAACCCATTGCCCTCCAGTCGATTCCAACTCATAGTGACCCCCTACGATCCATTCCCCCCCTTTTCCTCCCAGCTTCTAGTTCGACATAGAATCTGTTGGCAGCAGCGGAGGTGCCATCCTTGGAAGCCCTGCTGTTGTTGTGTGCCATGGAGTCAATTCCAACTCATAGCAACCCTACAGGACAGAGCAGAACTGCCCCGTAGGGTTTTCTAGGCTGAAATCTTTATAGGAGCAGATGGTTAGGTCTTTTCTCCCTTGCAGCCCTCTGGGTGAGTTTGAACCACTGACCTTTTGGTTAGCTGCCCAGTGCTTAACCATTGCACCACCAGGGCTCCTTGAAGCACTGCTAGGGCTTTGAAGAAATGAGATAAAGTCCAGTCTGCATTAAAATACACAGACAAGTGGAATATAGATGGGGCAGGAGCAGAGAGAATGTTGGGGACCCCCAAGGGCTGCTTTGGCACAAGCCTGTGTCTATTTCCACATCATATGCTCTGGATAATTTTGAGTTATTTATAATTAGAGAGTAGGTCAGTGGTGCTCAACTTTGGCCACCAGAATCCTCAAGGGGGCTTTTTAAAAAGTGATTTTCCAGGCCCGACAGGGACCCATGGGAGTGGAACTGTTTGGTTGGAGATCAGGTCTGAGAACGTCTTATAAAGCTGCACAGGTGTTTCTTCTAGTGTGCAGGCAGACCTGAGAATCACAGGAGTTAATTCAGTTGGGTTTGGAGTTTCCATTGAAAGGTTAATTTTGTGAGCTACTGTTATGGAAAGCTGACAAGCCAGCTCCTTGCACATATGGGAGAGTTAAGCTAAGGGAATTGCAATTTCAAAATACAAAACAATCTCTTACGTGTTTTTTTTTTTTAAAATATATTTCCCCTCTCAAGTTTGTGGGAAATTTATGAGGGCAGCTGGGAAGTGTCCTACTCAGTTTCTGAAGTCTGGAGGAGAGAGCAGAGTATCCTGGCCCAGGTGCAAGATCTCTTTTTTATAATTGTGGTAGTATCTGAACATCAAATGTTAAGTTTATGCCCAATAATGATAATAATAGTGGCTGATATTTTAAACCACCTACTATGCTCCAGGTGCTCTGCTAGATCTCATGAATCCTCCGATTACCTGTAAATGTCACAACAGCCCTGGTAGTTGTTATATTGCTTCCATTTAACAGGCGAAGGAACTGTGACTTGGAGGGGTAACTTGCTTAAGCTCACTCAGCTTGTAAGTGAAAAAGCTAGGATTACAAAATGGATCTGATTCCAATGTCCAGATTCTCAGTATGAGAGTCTGCAAGGGTGTGACGCTGGTTGGAGAGGGTCTGCCAAACATGGGGTAAAAGCCAGGATGCTTGAGTGTACGGACCCAGGGTATGGCACTCAGGAGGCTGGAACAGGGGAACAGGAGGTAGAGAGGACGATAGGTGAGACAAGACCTGGTTGTAATTGGTCTTTTACCTGCTCATATTGAAGACCCTTGTAGTTCAAGAGGGCAATAGTGGTTCAGTGGTAGAATTCTCATCTTTCATGTGGAGACCTGGGTTGGATTCCCAGCCAATGCACCTCATGCACAACCACCACTTGGGGGTTGGCGTGTTGCTATGATGCTGAACAGGTTTCAGTGGAGCTTCCAGCCTAAGATGGACTGGGAAGAGATGCCTAATGATCTAGTTCCAAAAATCAGCCAATGAAAACCCTCTGGATCACAATGATGTGATCTGCAACCAGTCATTGGAATGGTGCAGGACTGGGCAGAAATTAGGTTGAATGTGACAGAGGATTTGGCTAAAATGAAGGCCATGATCAGATTTTCCAGTGATATTTGTGACCGGGAGTGGTGGACCATACCCTTAGGCTGCCTGGAGGTAGGGGCTGAGGGGTGCTGTTGAGATAAGACTCATTATGAATGTGGTGTCACCAAGTATCCCTGGAAGCTGGTTTTGGAGGCACACATGGACAGCAGTCATCTTTTCAGGTAGTAGTAGGTAGGACTAGTGACTAGCTTTTGCTTACCAGCTATATACAACTTACCCTAGAAAAGCCCTCTAGGCCCTTCCAATCTCCAAGGCTGTCCCTAGATGACCAAGATCTCTGCCAGCACTGCCAACAGAAAGCCTTCCTCTGCTGCCTGACCTGGACCATGTTGGTGCCAGTTTTCAGACTGGAGAATTCTTGGGCCGGGAGATTTCCTAGTTAGGATTTCTGCTAGGCCAGCTTGAATGCTAGAAATAAAGGAAATGATGAAATTAAATTACCTGAAGGAGGTGGCTCCCAAATGGTCCAAATCAATGCTGAATATTAGGATCATCTGGGGAGCTTTTGGAAACCCTGGTGGTGTAGTGGTTAAGTGTTACGGCTGCTAACCAAAAGGTCAGCAGTTCAACAACTAGCTCAATTGGCATAACATAGATTATAAAGAAAATGTTCTACATTCTACCTTGGTAAGTAACACCTAGGGTCTTAAAAGCCTGTGAGCAGCCACCTAAGATACTCCACTGGTCTCACCCCTTCAGGAGCAAGGGAGAATGAAGAAAACAAGATACAAGGGAAAGATTAGTCGAAAGGACTAATGGACCACGACTACCACGGCCTCCACCAGACTGAGTCCAGTACAACTAGATGGTGCCGGCCTACCACCATGGACTGCTCTGACAGGGATCACAATAGAGGGTCTAGGACAGAGCTGGAGAAAAATGTAGAACAAAATTCTAACTCACAAAAAAAGACCAGACTTACTGGCCTGACAGAGACTGGAGAAACCCCAAGAGTATGGCCCCCAGACACCCTTTTAGCTTAGTAATGAAGTCACTCCCAAGGTTCATCCTTCAGCCAAAGATTAGACAGGCCCATAAAACAAAGTGAGACTAAAGGGGCACACCAGCCCAGGGGCAAGGACTAGAAGGCAGGAGAGGACAGGAAAGCTGGTAACAGGGAACCCAAGGTCAAGAAGGGAGAGTGTTGACATGGTGTGGGGTTGTTAACCAATGTCACAAAACAATATGTCTACTAACTGTTTAATGAGAAACTAGTTTGTTCTGTAAACCTTCATCTAAAGTACAATTTAAAAAAAAAAGAATCAGGCCCAATTTAAAAAAAAAGGTTGGCAGCTCAAATCCACCAGGCGCTCCTTGGAAACTCTAAGGGGCAGTTCTACTCTGTCCTATAGGATTGTTATGAGTCGGAATCGACTCAATGGCAATGTATTTGGTTTTGGTTTTTTGCATTTGGGGGAGCTTTTAAACATATGTATGCCTTGTTTGGCCCCACTGCCTGAGATTCTGATTTAACTGGTCTGAGGTGGGCTCTAGTATCATACTTTTTAAAAAGTCTCCCAGTTAATTCAAGTATACAAGCAGCACTGAGAATCACTGGCTATCTAAGGTCAGGATCTCCAAGAAGCAGACTCCAGGCCAGACATTGCAGGTTATTTTTAAAGGACACATTCCCAGGATAAACTAGTAAGTGAGGGGAGGGGGAGCAGGACGCAGAAGGGGAAGAAGTCAGACAAAGGTGCCATTTCAGGGAAAGTCCCAGCCTCAGCCTGATACTGCAGGAAGCTCTGGAGTGTAAATTATACCCCAGAATTTGTCCTGCCTTGAGGAAAAGGAGCAGGGCTCTCCTATTCTCACTTCAGTCAGTCACTGGGTACAAGCCTCCACTAGGGTGGAAAACTGTTTCTATCCTCCTTTTTTATTCCCGAACACAATGAAAGCCTAAGTGTAGTGTAAACTATACTGTATTACAATTGAGGTGACTTTCCCCAATTCCTTTACTGAAGCTGCCAAAGGAGTCAGAGTTATTTTAACTGAACAATTGAAAATAAAGCATAAACTCCTGCTTTGTCTGCACAGGCTCTGACTAAACATCCTTCCCACCACTGCCCTCACCCACACTATATACATGCTTACATTCAACATGAAATCACACTTATTTTTCAGCCCTCATTTGCCTTTATTCTCAAAGCCCACATCTTTTGAATGACCCTGCCTAAAAAAGCTACTTAGCATGATTAAGTGCTGAAGCTGGGAGAAACTTTTTCCGTAGAATATAAATCTAGTTGGTTTCCAAGTTTTAAAGTGTGAAAATCCTGTTGTTAACATCATAGCATTGCAACTCCACATGATAATAGCTGTACTCTTTTGTGTTCCACTGACTGAAAACTACATGAGTAAGAGAAGTATGAATTCAGTAAAGCTTTGCAATGAGTTTAGATTTTCTTCATCTCAGCAGCATGTGTCTCTATCTGAAAAATAACCGCTCCTATATGTGTGAGAAATAGCTGACTGTAAGGGAGGCTGAACCAGTTGTCCAGGGCCTTGTGTGACATACCAAGAAGACTGAGATTTATTCTGTAGGCAAAACAGAGTTGAGAGACGTTTTAAAGCAAAGTGGCAGCATGTGATTGATTGTTTTTTCTGAAAGATAATCTCAGCAGCAGTGTGGAATGCTAAATGGCATACAGAAATACCAGCAGCAGAAGGTCAGTTAGCAGGTAGAAGATGATGTCAGGAGCCACAATGATGCAGAGATACCTCTGATCCCAGAACCAGAGAACCTGGTGATCAGCTGGATGTGTGGCATGCCAGAGAGGGTGTGGCCAAGTTTATTTCTAAATTGGAGGATAGTACCATGAGAAGGAGATAGATAATACTGAGTTAAATTGTACAGACATAGATACATAAAGATTGAAGTATGGGCTACCACCAGATGATGTCCATTAGATAGCTGTACATATTAGTCTTAAACTGAGGCAATATGACCTAGAGCTTCAGATAGTAGTAAATCATCTTTCTCCTGGTGACACAGGTTGAGGCCTAGGGAAAGCTTGATTTTATTCCTAGTGCAAACATGTATTCTTGACTCCTCTTATGAGATTGTTGTTTTTAGCTGCCATCACGTGGACTCTGACTCATGGCAACCTTATGTACAACAGGACAAAATGCTGCCCAGTCTTGTATTGTCCTCATGATCACCAGCATGCTCAAGTCCATTGTTGTGGCTACTGTGCCAGTCTATCTCACCAAGGGTCTCCCTTGCCCTTGCTGGCCTCCTACTTTACCAAACACGATGTCCTCTTCTAATGATTGATCCCTCCTGATATGTCCAAAGCAAGCAAGTAGGGCAATTTTCTGTTGTTATCCATTGGCTAATTTTTGGAAGTAGATTGCCAGGCCTTTCTTCCTAGCCTGTCTTAGTCTGGAAAATCCACTGAAACCTGTCCATCATGGGTGATCCTGCTGGTATTTGAATACTGGTGGCACAGATTCTGAGCCCTGGTGGTGTAGTGGTTAAAGCACTAGGCTGCTAAGCGAAAAGTCGGTGGTTCAAACTTACCAGCCGTTCCATGGGAGAAAGATGTGGCAGTCTGTTGCCATAAAGATTTGTAGCCTTGGAAACCCTATGGGCAGTTCTACTCTGTCTATAGGATCACTACAAGTCGAAAGCAACTAGATGGCAGTGGGGTTTTGTTTTGTTTTGTTTGGCACAGCTTCCAGAATCATAACAACACACAACCAACCATAGTACAACAAACTGACAGGTGGGTGGTGTTCTTTTGTGAGGAGAATAAGTTAATTCTAGTGTGTTCCCTTCTTGACTCTTGTTGAAAGAGTTAAAACTTCTGGAGCTTCTATATGTTATTCCAAGTACATCTTCATCTCAGATAATGAGAATAAAATGTCTAGAGGAGGTTTAATTTTAGTTCCAGTGTTTTAATCTGGATTCTCCTAGAAGCAGAGACTGAGACAAGGAGTCTAGTTCAAAAAGCAGTTTGTTTGGGAAGTTCAGGAAATACTGATAAGAATTGGAGAATTAAAATAGGGAAGGAAAGGCTGCCAATAAAATGTGTAATATTAAGTCAGCTAAGATAGTGGGAGACTCATGAGGATGTTATGGGAAATGATGCAAAATACATCCTAGAGGATGAGGAAACTAGGGTATTTATATGCCAACTCCAAAAGGTTATTGGTTGAGGGATACTCTAGGAGTACTAATTACCCTGCACTTTTTGACTGCCAGTGGCTTAGGTAGAGAGGCCTATTATGTTCCTGGGGAGAAGGCTCTCAGGCACCAAGAGGCAGACACTGGCACCTGGAAGTCATCTGGAGCACCCCAAAAGGTCTGAAGCTCATGAGAGGACACTGATTGCTGCACCAAGTCCTGAGGGAGAATGTCGTGCACACCGGCAGCAAGAAGGCGTCTCTAGACCTTGGAAGATGTATAGATATCAATTTCCTTGCTTAAGAGTATCATGTTTTAATAGCCACATTTGTTTAGTGCTTAGAATTTTAGGGTTTGCTTAATATGGCCCTTCTTCCCACAGTCTTTGTGACTTACATGCAATGATTTAGTGGGACTATGCACATAAGGTATATGGAACCCTAATTAAGGGATTGGTCAGTTTTATCATCCCCAGCTAGGCTTAAAATGAGCCATCCCAAAGGTGGAGTGCATCTGTTGGACTTGGGATCTCTGGGTTGAGAAGCTCCTGGAACCAGGAGACTGAGACAGAGAGAGCTTTAATACTGAAGACAGCGAGAAGTGGTGGCAGAGAAACGGCGGCAGCAGAGGTATGAGACAGCTCCACAGAGGGAGAAAGCTAAGCACCTTCGGGCAGGAGGCTTGCTGGCCAAGTGAGGTGCCTCTGGGCACTTGGTGGAGCTAGGTTGCTAACTCACAGAGAGAGAGCTGAGTGCCTTCGGGTAGAGGCTTAGTGGCAGAATAGGGTGCGTCTGGGCACTTATAGGCAGGGCTAGAAGAGCTTTGTAACATTTGTCTGAGTAGGGCAGGGGCTGAGGGGCCAGAGAGAGATGTGCCTGTGGGCATGGCTGAGAAGAGGCTGTCTTGATTGAAGAACTGTATCCTGAGCGTTCTTGAGCCTGAACTGTAACCTGTTACTTCCCTAATAAACCCCATAACTGTAAGTATGGTCTATGAATACTGTGTGTCCAGTGCAACAAATTATCAAACGTAGCAGAGAAGTGGAGCCCTGGTGGTGTAGTGGTTAAGCATTTGGCTGCTGATCTATAGGTTGGCAGTTTGAATCCACCAGCAGCTCCTTAGAAACCCTATGAGGCAGTTCTACTCTGTCCCACAGGGTCACCGAGTAGAAATTGACTTGATGGCAATGGGGTTTTTTTGGTAGCAGAGAAGTAGAGAGTGCCATGGGAGGAACGGATGGTGTCAGAATTTGTAAAGATGGCTGAGAGAGGACACATGTCAGACCTCTGCCTCATAGCAATCAGCCTTGGGCTATTGATCTTGATTTTCCCTCTACCTGGTGAAGTTAGAGGAGGTCAGACATTGCCCCTGTGCCATTTTTATAGTTGGTGTCAGAAGTGGGGATTGTTGCAATGACTCTAGGCTTATGGAAGCATGGGACTTAGAAAGGCAAAGAACGAAGGGGTGTGGAAAGTGAAACTTTTGATTCTTAGATGGTTACTTTAGTTGTTGTTTCCTGTAAAGGCTGAAGGGAAAGCAAGAAATATTATGCTGCAGGTGAAGGAAGAAAAGCTGTTTCTGGAATGGCTTGGGGCAAAATGGAATGATTGATAGGGGGCCAAAGTCTTCTGATTCCACCTGGCCAGAGGCCTGAGACCATATACATATGAATGTGAAGACAGTCAAAATGTGGAGAAGATGAAACTGGAATGTTTTTAAAAAAGCATTAGGTTTATCTGAATGTACTATGGATATTGACTGTTTCTCCTACATAGTGTGGTAAAAACAAACCTAAATGTATGATAGAAATGATATTGGATATTATAGATTACAAAGAGTGTACAACTCCACCTTCAGCCAATACTTAGTTGGATACTCTAAAAGGTAAACTAGGATTTCTCCGAAAACAGGCTTTTTGTTTCAAGCCAGTAGCCCTGTGTATAGAATGGGGGCTTAGGTAGGAAAACCTGAGTCCCACCGTAATTTGCATTTGAAAAGATATGCAAATCTATCCAGAACTGTTGAGAGAACAGAAGATTTGCGTTTGAAGGGAGGACCTGCAGGAAAAAGAAAAAAAGACTGTTTTGCTTTTTGAATTTTGAGCAAGTAAGCAGTTTGCCTTTGGGTGCGTTGAGGCAGGAAAAGTTGGTGCCCATCAGAATCCCCTTCCAGGACTAGAAGTTAAAGGGAGCTGGCAAGTAGACAGCCTGCTGTACTTGCCTGTGGTGATCACCTGGATCCACTCATGAATGGAAGTGGGGGAGGTGCAGAAATGAAGAGATGGATTGAGTTTGGACATGTTCCATTGGCACCCATTGACCTAGCTCACACAGGCTAGGGATGAGACAGTGAGAAGAAAGGGCAGCCAGTCAGAAGTGCAAGGAGTTGTGTAGACTCTTGAGTTTACAGGTGGAGCCCGTTGACCTAGCCCAAGGGGGCTAGGGATGAGAGAGAGAGAGAAGGTACTGCCTGGTCTGAAGTGCTGGGAGGTGTGTATGAACTCCCAAGGCTACAGCTGGTACTCATTTTGACCTAGCTTGGATGGCTAGGGATGAGCTGACCACAACGTGACTGAATGAAGGGAAAGATGTTTGACACTGTGAGCTGGTATAGATTGCTTCAGTTTGATGGCTTGCTCTGGGCTGGGCTTTGCTTATAGATGCAGACACTCAAAGTTCCAACCGAAACAGGAGATTCTTCAAGACCAAGGAACATGCTTGTCGCCTCAGAATACTGGTTTAATAGGGACGGGCAATTTAGAAATTGACTATCTAAAATGGGGGAGAGATAAAGGCATGCAGTGGCTGACTTACATGCTTTCATGAGTGTCCTTGCATTAAATGAGGGGGACAAAGGAGGATCCCCACTGAACGGATTCCTCTTTAACTGATAGGTCTGGGGAAGAGACCATCGGGGAAGATGCTGATACAATTGTATGATTCAGCTGTGAGTGTTGACTGTTACTAGGGTTAATTGTGATTGTAAAAACTGTAATTGTAGAAGCAGTAACTGTGAGAGAGTGGACTCAGTGTGAGGCACTGCTGGCCTCGAGTACAATGGCGGAAACTAAAGTCCCTTAAAGGTTTGACTGTGCTGATACCTTGTGAGGCTCAGAGCAAGGGAATAATCTTCTCTCAGTTAAATTTTATCAGACACCAGCAAGGGTAAAGCTGAGATGACTTTTGGAGAACCTGACCAGATCAGATGGACACCTGCAGCTGACCTGAGTGGCTGGTATCTGAGTAACTTCACCCTTAGGACTCATTTGCCCTACTGAAGGACTAATTGTTAATGACTGTTTTTGACTGGTAAAACGATTGGGAGGGAGAAGATAACCCTTCAAGTATGAAAAGGCCAATGACTAGAAGAGCCAGGGGGTGGCCTGTGGTGCAATGAATTGCTTAGTATGTCCCTTCTAGCCATAATCTTTGTGACTCACACATGATGATTTAGTAGGACTATGCACCTAAGGTATACGGAACCCTAACAAAGGCATTTGTCAGTTTTGCCATTCCACTAGTCTTAAACTGAGCCATTCCAGAGTGGAGAGGAAAGGCTCTCACTACCATCAAGGAAGAAAAGCTGGGAGCAGAGCATGTCCTTTGGACCTGAGATCCCTGCGCTGAGAAGCTTGTGGAACCAGGAGATCAAGAGAGAGAGCTGTAACACCAAACATGGCAAGAAGCGGTGGCAGAGAAACAGCGGCAGCAGATGCAGGGGATGGCATGGTAGACTTCTCAGCCCACAGAGCAAGAAAGCTAAGCATCTTCGGGCAGGAGACTTGCTGGCAAAGTGGAGTGCCTCCAGGCACTTGGCGGAGATAGGTTTGCCAACCCACAGAGCTAGATCTGAATGCCTTCAGGTAGAGGCTTACTGGCGGAGTAGGGTGCATCTGGGCACTTATAGGCAGAGCTAGAAGAGCCTTGTCACATTTGTCTGAGCAGGGCAGAGGCCAAGGGGCCAGAGAGGTTTGCCTGCTGGCACAACTGAGAAGGGATTGTCCTGATGGAAGAACTGTATCCTGAGCATTCCTGAGCCAAAATTGTAGCCTGTTACTTCCCTAATAAACCCCACAGCTGTGAATATTATCTGTGAGATCTGTGTGGCCATTTGCAATGAATTATCGAACCTAGCAGAGAAGTATAGAGTACCATGGGAGGGATAGATGGTATCAGAATTGGTAAAGATGGCTGCGAGAGGAGGTGTGTCTGACCTCTGCCTCATAGCAATCAGCCTTAGGCTGTTGATCTTGATTTTCCTTTGACTTACGAGTTAAAATTGGAACCATTATTCCCTGTCATTGAGTATAAAGAATATGACCCAGCTGGAGCGACAAGGACTCAAAAGGACACATCAAGTGGGCCCTGAGGTATAAAAACAATAGCTAGGACAGCCTTGGGAAACATCTTTTAGGAAACCTTTTATATAAACAAATACTTAGCACAAAAGACAAATATATTTTCTACTCTTATATTTTTCTATTAGCATTTAGTAAATAGTAAGATTGGTCGGACCAATGAAGATCTTACTGACTGGCATTATTTAAACTTGTACCAATGATTATTAAGAAAGACAATTCAAAATGTGGAATCACGGTGATTCTGCAGTTTTTAGCCAATCTGCGAAAAGGTGAAGCTTTTAATAATTTTACCCATTTGTAATGTCCATACATACTGATTATTCTGTAACATTTCTCTGACTCGGACATACATATCTCCTGCAGCATGCTTGTCCATTTCCCACTTTTGCCTCTTGGAACATATGCCTAATAAAAATTTTCTTCTTGCTTCACTACAACTTTGTGGTGATTTTGTCCTAGGACACCTTCCTCCTTGTGAAGTTAGAGGAGGTCAGAAGCCACCCCCATGCCATTTTTACAGTACCTTAGAGCATTCTTAAAACCCATTATCATCGAGTTGATTCCGACTCATAGTGACCCGATAGGGCAGAGTAGAACTGTCTCATAGGGTTTCCAAGGAGCAGCTGGTGGATTTGAACTGCTGACCTTTTGGTTAGCAGTCGAGTTCTTAACCACTGCACCACCAGAGCTCCAAGGATTTCATTTTACTTAGATCCACAATCAACACCCTTGGAAGCAGCAGTCAAGAAATCAAATGACGCATTGCATTGGGCAAATCTACTGCAAAAGACCTCTTTAAAGTGTTAAAAAGCAAAGATGTCACTTTGAGGACTAAGGTGCACCCGACTTAAGCCATGGTATTTTCAATTGTCTCATATGCATGCACATGCTGGACAATGAATAAGGAAGACCGAAGAAGAATTGATGCCTTTGAAATATGGTATTGGCTAAGAATATTGAATATACCATGGACTGCCAAAAGAATGAACAAATCTGTCTTAGAAGAAGTATAGCCAGAATGCTCCAAAGAGGCTAGGGTGAGGAGACTTCATCTCATGTACTTTGGACATGTTATCAGGAGGGACCAGGCCCTGGAGAAGGACGTTATGCTTGGTAGAGGGTCACCTTCAAAGAAGCGGATTGACACAGTGGCTGCAATAATGGGCTCAAGCATAACAATGATTGTGAGGATGGCACAGGACTGGGCAGTGTTTTTCGTTCTGTTGTACATAGGGTCGCTATGAGTGGGAACCGACTTGAGGGCACCTAACAACAACAACAACAGAGCATTCTTCATCCAAATCCCCTAAATTGGCAGGCGTGGAAACCCTAGGAGGGCATTCAAGTTACTTATGGTCACATCATAAGTCAGATGGGTGACTAGGACTTGAGCTCTGGAGTCTTACCTCATATGCTAGCTGTACTTTCTACTCTACCAATAGGGAGATTGGCTAGTAATTAAATACTGATGAAAAATCAACAGTGAATCAAACCAAGCAAGTATTTGAGAGTCTTCTTAATGCTGGTGAATGCAGTGGTACTCAAGCTAGTTTCTTTATCAAAAGATGCTCCAATCTAGTGGCGACAAAGACCTCAACTCAACCAGACTTGCTGCAGTTTGACTAGGATAACAACTGAAATAGAAGCTTGAGAGTGCAGAGGGGGGGAGGAATGAATTTTGCCTGCAGACAAAACAGAAAGTTTTACTAAATCTGTTATATGCATAACGAAAGCAGCCTATTGTTCCAGCCATTCCTTCGGTTTCACCATTCACCTGTTCAGTAAATGTTAAAGGAACAAGTCTTAATCGAGTACTGTGTTCCATTCGATCAGAGGGAAAGAAGGCAAATAATGTGCCAAACAGTTTACCAAACTGTTTGGGGGTGAGGAGGGTGGTGAAATAAGGAGAATAATTACCATGATAGGTGATAATTTCCTCATTAGCATGTCAGCTCCTGGAGGGCTGGAAGTTTTGTCTGTTTATTGCTGTATCCCCAGAGCAGGGCTGAGAACAATTCCTGACAAACAGTAAGGTCTCAGAAAATAGCTGTTGAATGAATGCATTTCCTCAAAAGAGTTGTAAACAACTGTAAAAGATATGGACGTTTACAGAGCTGTAAATAATAGAAAAGGGCACTCCCTCCTGGTTCTCTGTGGAAATAAGAAACCTGCAGCCAGTACTTCTTCCATGACTCAGTTACAATTATTTTCTGGCAGCTTTGCTCACAGATCTAGCTCTAATACTCACATTTCCACCCCTCCTTGCTCTCAGTCTCTAGTTAAAGGTGGAATTTGCCTGCCGGGGACAGCTCTCCAGATGGTTTTTCAGCCCTGGTAGGGACTTGGAGGAGTCCCTGAGTGGTGCAAACAGTTAATATGCTCGGGTTCCCAAAGGTTGGTGGTTCAAGTCCACCCAGAGGCACCTCCGAAAAAAGGCCTGGTGATCTACTTCTAAAACATCAACCATTGAAAACCCTATGGAGCACAATTTTACTCTAACACACATAGGGTCACTGTGAGTTGGAATTGAATCCACAGCAGCTAGGTTTTTTGTTTCCTTTTTTGGTTTAGGGCCTTGCAGAAATGATGTAATCTCCACACTGCATTAACATTTCCAGTATAGTAAGGTTGAAAAGTGCTGAGGACAGCCTGCAGCCTCTGTGGCCTGCCAGCAAGTATATATCCCCAACACAAGCTGACAGCTGGAGGAAGGCAATGCTTGCTCATGGCTTGAGGCTGGGTAGAGTGGGATAAGACGGAGGGAGTCTAGAGAACACCCTGTGACTAATGTTTGTTTTCTCACCTTCTTATTTAAAGTCACCCCCTCTTACACTTCCCCTTGCCTTCTTCACAGGCTTCCAACTGGATGTTTCTTTCTAGAAGCAGATGACTCAGAACCCACCGATAAATGCAACTGGCATCATTTTCTTTATTTTACAAATAGTATTATAACAACAATAATGGAAATGCTAAAGGGAGACATTTTCCTTTAGAATCCACCATCTTAACAAATTAACCACGTTATTTTCTGCGTGCAATCTTCCCCTTCATTGTGTTTGCACAATTTTGAGTATTTGTATTTACAGAGGAGGTCAAGGTTTTCCACCCTGGCTGGTCATTGGAATCATCAAGGGAGCTCTAAAGATGCAGCCCCACGTCAAACCCACAGCACCATCTTTTCCGAGGGCAGGCGCTGGCATCTGTATATCAAAAAAACCAAATCCACTGCTGTCTAATCCATTCCGACTCATAGCAACCCTAAAGGACAGAGTAAAACCGCCCCATAGGGTTTCCAAGGAGTGGCTGGTGGATGAGAACTGCCGACCTTTTGGTTAGCAGCCTTAGCTCTTAACCACTGCGCATCTGTATAGTATTTTTAGAAAGCTCCACAGGAGATTCTGATATGCAGGCAAGGCTGAGAACCCCTGGAATAGATATAGTTTTGTGCAGACTTTAGATTTAGAAGACCAGTTTCTGTGCTGACATTATCTACTTCATTGACTTTCACATTTTTGTGAGATAATGCTTAAATAATGGAAATGGATAAGAAAAAAAAAAAATTTTCCCAAAAGACTAAGAATTTTTTCTTAGTTTTACACACAGCAATGGGTTAAAATTGCAGAAGCCATAGGTGGTAGGTGGGAAGTGTGTGATTCCTCTCCACAGGCCTGGAGGGGTGGATTAAGCACCTGAGGGACCAGCAGGACCAGGAGCAAGACCTCTAATCTGCCACTGTGGTGTGAACTGGGAAGGGCAAGAACTGATCAGGTCTCATGTTGGTAATAACAGGTGCTGTTTTTCCAGCACCCTTTTGTGCAAGGCACTATGTTAAGTATCTAATCCTCTCTTGCTAATTTTCACAACTGGTGCTGGAAGTTGTTTTTCTGCTTCCAATTGACAGGAGCAAGAACCCAAGCCCAATAAAATAAAGCAACTTGCTCAACATCACACAGCTTGTGAGTGATTTACCCAGGATTCTAACACTCAGCTATTACCTGATTCTAAAGACAAATTCTGCCCCCAATTCATACCTTCTGGGTTGCCCAAGATGTTGTTGGTGCTGTCAAGTCAGTTCCAACTCATGGTGACCCCATGTACAACAGAACAAAACACTGCCTGGTCCTGCACCATCCTCACAATCGTTGTTATGCTTGAGCGCCTTGTGTCAGCCATTGTGCCAATCCATCTCACTGACGGTCTCCCCCAAAATACTAAAAAAAAAAACAAAAAAAACTCCAAACTTGTTGCCATCTATTTGATTCCAGCTCATAGCGACCCTATGTAGATCTGGTTTATTCCTCCTTTTTTGTGATTTTTAATAGCACTTACTTTCTCTCTTAGAAGTCCTGGGTTGGATGATAAGTTATAGATCACCCTACCCATCCATCAACAAGAGTGCTATAAAACCCAGGCTTCAAGCTAAGTGCAGGGGTGTAAATGGGTCCAGGAAGAGTGGAGGAGGTGGTGGGAGGCGTGTGGTCCAGAGGTGGCTAGATGATAAGGCATTGTGGATTTAGGAAGAATATAGACTTGTGAGTTGATAGAAGAGGACCTGTAAATTGGAGAGAAGAAACTGTTTTGTGTAGGGAGGGCAGTGCTGAGCTATAGACAAATTTCATGGGGGCAGGTTAGGTAGAGGCGCATGGTATCTGTAGCAGGTAAAGCAAAAGATCATCTGGCTGATTCTCCCACTTCAGCTATTGCTAGTGTTAAAAGATAAATTTCAAAAGAAGGTAGAATCATGATTCTCACACAAGTATCAAAATGAACATGTTCATTTAACTCATGAGAGAGCCAGACAGATGTTATAACCTGTTCAAAGGAAAAGCCAAAAAAGCACAAATGTATTTAGAGTAAAGGTATGTTGAAACAAATGTATCCACTGTGGCAAAAAGGTTTTTTTCCATGGGTTGAGAGGAAAGACAATTGAACTTCCACCAGATGGGACAGAATTTGCATGTCTATCAGTTACCTACAACTTATAGAGCTCAAAGATAATGAACAGGGATAGAATCTGATAACTTGGAGGAGTGTCCTCTACACGATGAATAGTTTTCCATTGAAACACAAATTTGTTTCTGCGTTAGACACTGAGTGGAGGATGATAACATGGAGGCTGTCTTTGTCTGGGTTCTCTAGAGGAGCAAAACCAGTGAAGTGAATATAGATATATATATGTATAAACCCGTTGCCATCGAGTCCATTCTGACTCACAGTGACCCTAGAGGACAGAGTAGGACTGCCCCATAGGGTTTCCAAGGAGTGGCTGGTGGATTTGAACTGCCAGCCTTTTGGTTAGCAGCTGAGCTCTTAACCACTGTGCCACCAGGGCCCAAGATATATATATATAGAGAGAGAAATTTACTTCAAGAAAATGGCTCACACATTTGTAGGGGCTGGCAAGTCCCAAATCCATGGGTGAGAAGACAGCTTGGTGACCTCTGCTGGCTGATGTATTTGCAGGGATTGATGAACCCAAAATCTGCATGTCAGGCAGCAGGCTGAAGGTCTGCTGGCTTACATCCTATGAACCCAAAGTCAGATGGCAAGAAGATTGTAGGGGAGAGAGAGAGGTTTGCCAGAACATCTGTTCACATACCAGATGTAAGCCATACTCCCAAGGAAATTCCTCTCCAACTAATGGGCTACTCACGTCAGATCACATAATGCGAGGTGATTACACAATATCTACCAAACCACTGAGAATCACAGCCTAGCCAAATTTGACATATAACATTAACTATAACAAAGACCTTTAAATTGAACTCACCAAAGCAGAAATATACCCTTAGGTTGAAGGTTGGCAACACTGATTATAATATGGATGGGATAATTTAGGATTAGTGTGGCAGAGGTTGGGGACAATGCCTAAAATGGAGGCTGTAGTCAGGTTTCCAATACTGGAACTGGGATAGATGACCCTTGGACTGCCTGGGCATGTCTTTCTCCTGGTGACATACACAAGGCTAAGGTCAAATGAAGAGACTTTTTGAGGTGATAATGTCACCAAAGGCCTCACAGGTTGTGTTCAGAGCTCTGTTGGTGGGCAGGGACTTGCACTTGGCTACTGGGAGTCATCTAATGGCCATGGTGAAGCCTTCTCAGTACCCTCCACTTTAAGGCCGCCTGCTGCCTCCCTAGACACTGGACACCTTCCAGGGTCTCCTGAGAAAAATGGTTTGGTGCTGCCTAAACCGTGGCCCTGTGGCTGTACTTTCTTAAAATGAAAGCCTTCTTGGAGGTGCAGTCTATGTTTCCTGGGATTCTAGCTTCACAGACAAAGTAGATAACTGGTAATTTTGACTGTTGGACACTTAGTAAATGGTAAAATTAAACTACATGAAGAAGGTAGGGTTTAATAAAAACTAGTTGTAGTAAAATCTATTCCAACTTATGGCAATCCCATGTGTGACAGAGTAGGACTGTGCTCTATAGGGTTTTCAATGGCTGATTTTTTGGAAGTAGATTTCCAGGCCTTTCTTCCAAAGCATTTCTGGGGGGAACTCAAACCTCCAACCTTTTGGTTAGCAGCTGAGTGCGTTAATCATCTGCACCACCTAGGGATTCCAGGGTTCAGTAGACCATATATACTATTTTGATATTTGGATCTTAGTTGCCTAAATTGCTCTAAGCTGTTATTGTTAGGTGCCATCACGTCAGTTCCAAATCACAGCAACCCTATGTACAACAGAATAAAACACTGCCTGGTCCTGCACCATCGTCAGAATCATTGTTATGCTTGAGCGCATTGTTGCAGCCACTATGTAAATCAATCTCCTTTAGGGTCTTCCTGTTTTTTGCTGACCCTTTACTTTTCTAAGCATGATGTTATCAGGGGCTGGTCCCTCCTGATAACATATCCAAAGTACGTGAGCCAAAGTCTTGCCATCCTTGCTTCTAAGGAGCATTCTGGCTGTACTTCTTCCAAGACAGATTCGTTCTTTTTCTGGTAGTCCATGGCATGTTCAATATTCCTCGCCAACACCATAATTCAAAGGTGTCAATTCTTCTTCAGTCTTCCTTATTCCTTGTCCAGCATTTGCATGCATATGAGGTGATGAAAATACCATGGCTTGGGTTAGGTGCACCTCGGTCCTCAAAGTGACATCTTTGCTTTTGGATACTTTAAAGAAGTCTTTTGCAGCAGATTTGCCTAATGCAACGTGTAGTGTGATTTCTTGACTGCTGCTTCCATGGGCATTGATTGTGGATCAAAGTAAAATGAAATCCTTGACAGATTCAATCTTTTCTCCATTTATCATGATGTTGCTTATTGGTCCAGTTGTGAGGATTTTTGTTTTCTTTATGTTGAGGTGTAATCCATATTGAAGGCCGTACGTAGTCTTTGATCTTCATCAGTAAGTGCTTCAAGTCCTCTTCACTTTCAGCAAGCAAGGTTGTATTATCTGCATAACACAGGTTGCTAATGAATCTTCCTCCAATCCTGTTGCCCCGTTCTTTTTCATATAGTCCAGCTTCTCGGATTATTTGCTCGGCATACATTTGCTCAGCATACATTTGCTCAGCATACAGATTGAAGAGTCATGGTGAAAGGATACAACCCTGATGTACACCTTTCCGACTTTAAACCACCCAGTATCCCCTTGTTCTGTTTGAACAACTGCCTTTTGGTTTATGTATAGGTTCCGCATGAGCACAATTAAATGCTCTGGGATTCCCATTCTTCGCAATGTTGTCCATAATTTGTTATCATCCACACAGTCGAATGCCTTTCCATAGTCAATAAAACACAGGTAAACATCTTTCTGGTATTCTCTGCTTTCAGCCAAGATCTGTCTGATATCAGCAATGATATCCCTCCTTCCACGTCCTCTTTTGAATCTGGCTTGAACGTCTGGCAGTTCCCTGTCAATATAATGCTGCATCTGGTTTTGAATGATCATCAGCAAAATTTAACTTGTGTGTGATATTGATGATATTGTTCAATAATTTCTGCATTCCATTGGATCACCTTTCTTTCTCTAGGCTGAGGTGTTCTAAAAACCGTTTACTCTTACACTCAGCTTGGATTCTGAGAATCATAACCATACCATCAAGACTACACTAACATGACTTTGCTATTCTCCTGTCTTCATTAGGATGATTTTACTTTTCTAGGAGTCTCAGGCAAATAGTTTTATTGCTCATTACAGCAGTGAAAAATGGTGTGTGGGAGGCATTGTCTGACCTCAATTACTTTGCAAGGAGGAAGAAGAATCAAGATCAACAGTCCAAGGCTGATTCCTATGATGAGGGTCAGACATGCCTCCTCTCTCTGCTGTCTTTACCAGTTCTGACACCAACCATCACTCTCACAGCATGCTGTACTTCTCTGCTGAGTTTGATAATTTACTGCAATGGCCACACAGAACTCATAGATAATGCTCACGATTATGAGGTTTATTAGGTAAGTAACAGGTAACAATTCAGGTTCAGGAACACTCAGGATATAGTTCTTTGGTCAGGACAGCCTCTTCTCAGCTGTACCAACAGGCAAGCCTCTCTCTGGCCCCTCAGCCTCTATCTTGCTTACCCGAGTGTTAAAAAGTTCTTTTAGCTCTGCTAATAAGTGCCCCAAGGCACCCCACTCCACAGGTAAGCCTCAGCTCTTGGGTCGGCAAATTTAGCTCCACCAAGTGGCCGGAGGCAACCTACTCCACCAGCAAGCCTCCTGCCCAAAGGTGCTGAGCTTTCTCACTCCATTTGCTGGGCCATCTCCTGCTGGTCTCCTGGTTCTCCTGCTGCCATTTTTCTGCTGCTGCTTCTTGCTGCCTTTGGTGTTACAGCTCTTTCTCTTTCTCAGTCTCCTGATTCCAGGAGCTTCTCAGCTCAGGGATTCCAGGTCCAAAAGATGTGCTCCACTTCTGGCTCTTCTTTCTTGGTGATGGTGAGATGCTCTTTTCCCGCTTATGGGATGGCTCAGTTTAAGCCTAGCAGGATGGCAAAACTGACCAATCCCTTCATTAGGGTTCCATATACCTTATTTACATAGTCCCACTCAATCATTGTGTGTGAGTTATGAAGAATATGGCTAGGAGGGCCATATTAAGCAATTCATTGCACCTCAGGCCACCTCCTGGCTCTTCTAGCCATTGGTCCTTTCATACTTGAAGGCTTAATATCCCCCTCCCAATGATTTTACCAGTCCAAAAGAGTCATTAACAATTAGTTCTTCAGAAGACACAAGTGAAATATTAGTCCGAAGGACTAATGGACCACAACTACCATAGCCTCCATCAGACTGAGTCCAGTGCAACTAGATGGTGCCTGGCTACCACCACAGACTGCTCTGACAGGGATCACAATAGAGAGTCTGGGACAGAGCTGGAGAAAAATGTAGAACAAAATTCTAACTCACAAAAAAAGACCAGACTTACTGGTCTGACAGAAACTGGAGAAACCCAGAATGTATGGCCCCCGGACACTCTTTTAACTCAGTAATGAAATCACTTCTGAAGTTCACCCTTCAGCCAAAGATTACACAGGCCCATAAAACAAAATGAGACTAAATGGGCACACCAGCTCAGGGGCAAGGATGAGAAGGCAGGAGGGGACAGGAAAGCTGGTAATGGGGAACCCAAAGATAAGAAGGGGCAAGTGATGACATGTCATGGGGTTCGTAACCAATGTCACAAAGCAATATGTGTATAATTTGCTCTATAAACCTTTATCTAATGTACAATATAAAAATAAATAAATAAAGGGGGAAAAAACAACAATTAGTCCTTCAGTGGGGCAAAAGAGTTCTAAGGGTGAGATTACTCAAGTACCAGACATTCAGGTCTACTGCTGGTGTCCATCTGATCTGGTCAGAGTCTCCAAAAGTCATCTCAGCTTCACCCTTCCTGCTGTCTGATAAAATTTAACTGAGAGAAGATTTTCCCTTGCTGTGAGCCTCATGAGGTATCAGCATAGCAAAACCTTGAAGGGTCTTTAAGTTCAGCCACTGTACTCCATTCCAGCAGTGCCTCCCCCTTAATCAGCTCTTTCACAGTTACAGCTTCTACAGTTACAGTTTCAACAATCACAATTAACCCTGTTAATAGTCAACACTCACAGCTGAATCATATAATCCTATCAGCATCTTCCCCCACCCTCTCTTCCCCAGACCCATCAGGAAAAGAGGAATCAATTTAGTGGGGATCCTCCCTTGTCCTCCTCATTTAATGTAAGCACATGCACGAAAGCATGTAACCCAGCTACCTCTTGCCTTTATCTCCCCCCATTTTAGATAGCCAATTTCTAAATTGCCCATCCCTATCAAATCAGTACTCTGAGGAGACAAGCACGTTCCTTGGTCTTGAAGAATATTCTGTTCTGGTTAGAGCTTTGAGCATCTGCATCCACAAGCAAACTCTAGTCCAGGGCAAGCCATCAAACTGTAGTAATCTACACGAGCTCACGGTGTCAAATATCTTTATCTTCATTTGGTCGGGTTCTGATCAGCTCATCTCTAGCCATCCAAGCTAGGTCACAATGGGTAGCCCCTTCACTGTCCCTCATGCCTAGCCCTCTTGGGTTAGGTCAATGGGTTCCACCCATAAACTCAGGAATACAGAAAACTCCCTGCACATCTGACCAGCCAGCCCTTCCACTTAACTCTCTCATTCCTAGTCACCATAGGCTAGGTCAACTTGCATCAATGGAACATGTTCAAACTCAGCCCATCTCTTCATTGCTGCACTTCCCCCACTTCCACTCATGAGTGGACCCAGGTGGTCACCACAAGTGAGCATACCAAGCTGTCTACTCACTGGCTCCCTTTACCTTCCAGTCCTGAAAGGGGATTCCTTCTGATGGACACTGACTTTTTCCTGCTTTGATGTACCCAAAGTCAAACTGCTTGCTTGTTCAAAATTTAGAGCAAAACAATCTTTTTTTTTTTCTTCTTCAGGTCCTTCCTTCAAATCCAAATCTCCTCTTCTCTCAGCAGTTCTGGATGGTCCTGCATGTCTTTTCAAATGCAAACTCTGGATAGGGCTCAGGTTTTCAACCTAAGGCCCCCACTGTATACACAGGGCTACTGCATTCAAACAGCTTGTGTTTCTTCAGGTAAATTCTAGTCCCCTTTTTAGCATAGCCAATCAAGTATTGGCTGAAGGCAGAGTTGCACACTCTGTTATCTATAATACCCAATATTCATTTCTATCATGCATTGTTTTACAACAATAAGTAGGAGAGACATTCAATATCCATAGTACATTCAATTAAAACATAATCCTAAACACATAACCCTTTTTAAAACATTCCAGTTTCATCTTATCCACCCCTTGACTGTCTTCCCATTCATATGCATATGGCCTTAGGCCTCTGGTTGAGTGGAACAAGTAGGCCCTGGCCCCTATCAGTCCTCTTGCTTATCTGGCCTCGTTTTTACCCCAGGCCAATCCAGATGCAGCTTATCTCCCCTTAGCTGCAGCATAACTTTCCTTTCAGCCATTACAAGTAACAACAACCAAAGTAACCATCTAAGAATCAAAACTTCACTTCCCAAGCCCCTTCGTTCTTTCTTTTACAAAGTCTCATGCTTCCATGAGTTTGGAGCCATTACAAAGAATCCCGCTTCTGACACCACCTATAAGAATGGTGTGGCAGAGGTGTTGTTTGACTTCCTCTAACTTCAACGAGGAGAGAGGAGAAAGGAGAATCAAGATCAATAGCCCAGGGCTGATTCCTACCAGGCGGAAGTCAGACATACCTCCTCTTTCCTCTATCTTTACAAATTCTGACACCAACCATCCCTCTCATGGTACTCTCTACTTCTCTGCTGAGTTCAATAATTCATTGCAATGGCCACACAGAACTCACAGACAATACTCCCAATTATGGGGTTTATTAGGGAAGTAATGGAACCCTGGTTGTGCAGTGGTTACAGCTGGGGTGCTAACCAAAAGGGTGGCAGTTTGAATCTACCAACAACTCCTTGGGAATCCTATGGGGCAGTTCTACTCTGCCCTATAGGGTCGCTATGAATCATAATTGACTTGACAGCAACAGATTTGGTTTTTAGATTTTAGGGAAGTAACGGTTATAATTCAGATTCAGGAATACTCAGGATACAGTTCTTTAGTAAGACTGCCTCTTCTTAGCCATGCCTACAGGCATGCCTCTTTCTGGCCCCTCCACCTCTACCCTTCTTGAGCAAGTGTTACAAAGCTCCTCTAGCTTTGCTGAAAAGTGCCCTGATGCATCCCACCCCACCAGTAAGCCTCGGCCCAAAGGCACTCATTTTTAGCTTTGTGTGCAAACCTAGCTCCACCAAGTGCCCAGAGGCAACCTACCCTGCCAGCAAACCTCCTGCCCAAAGGTGCTCAGCTTTCTTGCTGTTTGCTGGGCCTTCTGCTGGTCTCCCGGTTCTGCTGCTGCTGTTTCTCTGCCACTGCTTCTTGCCATCTTCACTTTTACAGCTCTCTCTCTCTCTCTCTCTTTCTCTCGGTCTCCTGGTTCCAGAAGCTTCTCAGCTCAGTGATCCCACGTCCAAAAGAGGTGCTCCACTCCTGGCTCGTCTTTGTTGGTGGTGGAGAGTTGCTCTTTCCCCACCTCCTGGATGACTCTTAGTGGGATAGCAGAAGTGACCAATCCCTTAATTAGGGTTCCATATACTCAGTCATTTTGTGTGAGTCACAAAGACTATGGATAGAAGGGCCATATTAAGTAATTCATTGCACCACAAGGAGATTCCTGAAAGCCCCTGTGGTAGACAAAATAATAGTCCCCTAGAGATGTCTACATTCTAATCCCTAGAGCCTGTGAATATGTTACATGTCAATGTGAATAAATATGTAAGTGTGAATAAGTGAAGGATTTTGAGATGGAGGAATTATCCTATTTTATCTGGGTGATCAAATGTAATCACAAGAGTCTTTATAAGAAGGAGGCAGGCAGGTCAGAGTCAGAGAAAAAGATGTGATGACAGAAGCATAGGTTGGAGTGATGTGAGAAAGACACCAAAGCCAAGAAACGCAGGAGACCTCTAAAACCTGGAAAAGTCAAGGAAACAGATTCTCACCTAGAGCATCCAGAAGGAACACAGTCCCGTCAATACCTTGATTTTAGGATTTCTGACCGACAGAATGGTAAGATAATAAATGTTGTTTTAAGCTACTTAGTTTGTTGTAATTTGTTACAGAGGCAATAGGAAACTGATACAGATTTATTAACTTTTCATCAACAGATTTATTATACCCTAAGAGTCTTTGACTATCTTGCCTCACAATCCTTACCTTGCTGTTTCTACCAGGACTGGACTGTTGTATTGTGATCCTTAAACAGTTGCCATTGAGTTGATTCTAACTCATGGTGACCCCATGTGTGTCAGAGTGGAACTGTGCTCCATAGAGTTTTCGATGGTTCCTGAAAGTCTGTCTATAACTTTAAGTTTAACATGTACAAAACAGAACTGATATTTTCTCCAAACTTCCTCCTCTCTTTCTATTTTTCATATTTATTAACATCACCATTGTGACTAATTTAAAAACTGGGTGTATTAGTCTGGGTCCAATCAGGAGAGAGAAAGCACACAGTAAGGGGAAAGTTTAATATGACTATAAAAAGAAATTGGGGTAACAAAAAATTGTCTAGGAAGAAGTGAAGAGAATTCTACAGAATATAGGAATAGCAGATATAAGGAACAGCCACTACCCCCGGGGATGAGATAGAGTGCACAAGGAAGACCCCCACCAGTCCCAGGGCTGAGATCCAGACCTTGTTGGAGAGGGTTCAACTGGCTCATGGGTGACCTAGAAGTTGCTGTGTTGCCAGGTTGGTAGAACTTTCTAGAAATCTGCCCTCTGGAACTTGACAGAAATAAGCCCTCTAGGGTGCCAAGAAGGAGTACTGGTGGTGCTTTGATTAAGTGTTTGGCTGCTAACTAAAAAATTGGCAGGTAGAACTCACCCAGCAGCTCTGTAGGAAAAAGATCTGGAAATCTGCTCCCATAAAGATTACAGCTTAGAAAACCCTATGGGGCAGTTCTACTCTGTCACATGGGGTCGCTATGAGTCAGAATCGACTAGATGGCACCTAGCAACAAGGAAAACTGTTCACAGGGTGGTGTCTTACTGGAGGTGGCTCCAAACCCTGTGAGGGGGGGAATGAGGAAGCTGCTAGCCATCAGGACTACAGGAGCTGGGATGGCACTGGGGAAGCTGTGAATCAGGTGCTGGAGAAAGACAGGCACACTTGGGCACACCAGAACCTGGAAACAGAACACTTTCCTGCAACTTCTCTCTTGTGCCTTCTACAGAGGAAGCTTAACATTGTGCCAGCCGCCAAAGGAAAAATATTTAGTAAAAGCTTTGGGTAAATTTGGAGCCCTGGTGGTGCACTGGTTAAGAGCTTGGCTTGCTAACCAAAAGATTGGCAGTTTGAATCCACCAGCCACTCCTTGGAAACCTTATGGGGCAGTTTTACTCTGCCCTATAGGGTCGCTATGAGTCGGAATCGACACAACAATGGGTTGGCTGGGTAAATTTGGAGCTGAGAGGCTATAAATTGCTACCTGGCACACCAGGGCCATTCCAGTCTGCTCCCCCATCCCTCACGCTCTGATCCAGTGGGCACCAATCCTGCAGTTTGCCCTAAAGTATCTGGAGATCCCCACAGCTGCTCCATCCTCTCTCTCTCCATTATCTCTTGCCTCCTCACTGGTCTCCTGCCTCTCCTTCCCACTGCTTCCAGAGACATTTTTCTTGAGGTCAAAATGCATCTCTTAATGGACTGTTTTAACAGGTCCTCTATGAATTTACACAAACAAGACCAAAAGGTGTAGTACTAACTGGCCTAAAATGACACAGCAAATGAGCATGATAATATATTACTATATCTAGAAATCAGAAATTCTCTTCTTGAATTTACCATTTGGTAATTGTAATTAAATTTTAAAAAATCTTTTAAAAAATTTTATTGTGGTAGAATATATATAACAAAAAAATTTTTCCACTTTGACCATTTTTAAGCATACAATTCAGTGACTTCAATTATATTTACAATGTTGTACAACAATCACCACTATTTATTTCGAAAACTTTTTTAATTGCCCTAAGCAGAAACTCAGTACCCCTTAAGCAATAGCTTCCCATTTCCCCTTACCCCCAGCCTCTAGTAACCACTAATTTGATTTTGTTTTAATGTACTTGCCTATTCTAGATATTTCATAAAAGTGGGATCATACAGTTTGTGCTTTTGTGTGGCTCACTGGATGGCAAAGCTTAATGATCACTCACCTAATGTTTTCAGAGTTAATCCATGTCTTAGCATGTATCAAAACTTCATTTGTCTGTATGGTTGAATATTATTCCATTGTACGGATATACCATATTTTGTTTATTTATTCATCTGTTGATGGACACTTGAATTGTTTCTACCTTTTGGCTATTGTGAATAATGCCACAATGAACAAACAAGTTTCTGTTTGAGTTCCTGGTTTTGATTCTTTTGGGTATATAGCCAGGAGTGGAATTGTTGTGTCATGTGGTAATTCAATGTTTATCTTTTTGAGAAACCATCAAACTGTTTTCCATAGCCACTGTAACATTTTAGATGTCCACCAGCAATAGACAAAGGTTTCAATTTCTCCACATCATTGCCAACATTTGTTATTTTCCATTTTATGGAGTGGTATCTCACTGTGGTTTTGACTTGAATTTCCCTAGTGACTAATGATGTTGAGCATCTTTTCCTGTGCTCATTCTCTATTTGCATATCTTCTTTGGAGAAATATCTATTCAAGTCCTTTGCCTATTTTTTAATTGGGTTGTTTGTCTTTTTGTTGTTGAATTATAGGAGTTCTTTATACATTCTGAATAGTAAGCCCCTATAAGATTCCAAAGAAAGGTGATCCAACGGAATGTGGAAATACTGGACAATATCATTAATATCACATGAAAGTGAAATTATGCTGAAAATTTTTCAAAAGCAGTTGCAGCAGTACATTGACAGGGAACTGCCAGAAATTCAAGCTGGATTCAGAAGACGTGGAACAAGGGATATCATTGCTGATGTCAGATGGATCCTGGCTGAAAGCGGAGAGTACCAGAAAGATGTTTACCTGTGTTTTACTGACAATGCAGAGGCATTCAACTCTGTGGATCATACCAAATTATGGATAACATTTCAATGAATGGGAATTCCAGAACATTAAATTGTGCTCGTACAGAACCTGTACATAAACCAAGAGGCAGTTGTTCAAACAGAACAAGGGGATACTGAGTGGTTTAAAGTCAGGAAGTGTGTGTGTCAGGATTGTATCCTTTCACTATACTTATTCAATCCATATGCTGAACAAATAATCCGAGAAGCTGGACTATATGAAGAAGAATGTGGCATCTGGATTGGAGGAAGACTCATTAACAACCTGCGATATGCAGATGACACAACCTTGTTTGCTGAAAGTAAAGAGGACTTGAAGCACTTACTGATGAAGATCAAAGACCACAGCCTTCAGTATGAATTGCACCTCAACATAAAGAAAACAAAAATCTTCACAACTGGACCAATAAGCAACATCGTGATAAACGGAGAAAGTATTGAAGTTGCCAAGGATTTCATTTTACTTGGATACATAATCAACGTCCTTGGAAGAAGCAGTCAAGAAATCAAACTACACATTGCATTGGGCAAATCTGCTGCAAAAGACCTCTTAAAAGTGTTAAAAGCAAAGATGTCACTTTGGGAACTAAGGTACTCCTGGACCCAAACCATGGTGTTTTCAATTGCCTCATTTGGATGTGAAAGCTGGACAATGAATCAGGAAGACCAAAGAAGAATTGATGCCTTTGAATTATGGTGTTGGCAAAGAATATTGAATATACCATGGACTACCAAAAGAACGAAGAAATCTGTCTTGGAAGAGATACAGCTGAATGTTCCTTGGAAGCAAGGATTGTGAAACTTCGTCTCACGTACTCTGGACATGTTATCAGGAGGGACTAGTCCCTGAAGAAGTACATCATGCTTGGTAAAGTAGTGGATCAGCGAAATGGACAGACACAGTGGCTGTGGCAATGAGCTCAAGCGTAACAATGATCATGAGGATGGAGTAGGACCAGGCAGTGTTTCATGCTGTTGTACGTAGGGTTGCTATGAGTAGGAACTGACTTGATGGCACCTAATAACAACAACAATGTAAGATATATGATTTCAAAATATTTTCTCCCATTCTGTAGGTTGTTTTTTCTTCATCCTGTTTTTTAACTGTTGAATTATGGTACACTAAGGGAATTATGAAAGATAACTGATGGGGTAGAGAATTAAAGACTAGAAGTTCTGCTTTTTCCAATCTGCATTCCAAATACTGGGGGAAAAGTTCCTTTAACACCCTGGATTGAAGAGATGAGAAAATAGGTGATCATCATTTAGGTTAATTGACTAATAAAAAACTTAATAGTTAGTGAGAATCTGCTATATACACTGCTCTGAAGATGTTTACATCTGGGCAGGGCCGGCTTCTCCATCAGGTCCAGTAAGCATGGTGCCCAGGGCTCACAATGAAAATGTTTTCGTTTCTTTTAAAATCAGAAGAAAAAAAAATGAACTTATAAAGAAAATAGTTGTTTTTTTTTTTTTTTAATTTGTATGTTAGATGAAGGTTTACAGAACAAACTAGCTTCTCATTAAACAGTTAGTACACATATTGTTTTGTGACATTGGTTACCAGCCTCATGACATGTCAACACTCTCCCTTCTCGACCTTGGGTTCCCTATTACCAGCTTTCCTGTCTCCTCCTGGCTTCTAGTCCTTGCCCCTGGGCTGATGTGCCCCTTTAGTCTCGTTTTGTTTTATGGACCTGTCTAATCTTTGACTGAAGGGTGAACCTCAGGAGTGACTTCATTGCTGAGCTAAAAGTGTGTATGGGGCCATACTGTCAGGGTTTTTCCATTCTCTGTCAGGCCAGTAGGTCTAGTCGTTTTTTGTGAGGTAGAATTTTTTCTACATTTTTCTCTAGCTCTGTCCCGGACCCTTTATTGTGATCCCTGTTAGAGCAGTCAGTGGTGGTAACCGGGCACCATCTAGCTGTAGTGAACTCAGTCTGGTGGAGGCTATGGTAGTTGTGGTCCACTAGTCCTTTGGACTAATCTTTCCCTTGTGTCTTTAGTTTTCTTTATTCTCCTTTCCTCCTGAAGGAGTGAGACCAGTGGAGCATCTTAGATGGCTGCTCACAAGTTTTTAAGACCTCAGATGCTATTCACCAAAGTAGAATGTACAACATTTTCTGTATAAACTATGTTATGCCAACTGAGTGATAAGTTCCCCAAGACCATGGTCCCCACAGCCCTCAGCCCAGTAATTCGGTTCTTCAGGGAGTTTGGATGTGTCTGCAGAGCTTCCATGACCTTGCCTTGTACAAGTTGGGCTGTCTTCCCCAGTATTGTGTATTGTCTTTCCCTTCACCAAATTACCATGTATCTGTTGTCTATTTAGTGTTTTTCCATCCCCATCCCTTCCCTCACTCGTAACTGTCAGAGATTGTTTCTTTTTGTGTGTAAACCTTTTCATGAATTTTCATAGTAGTGGTCTCATATAGTATTTGTACTTTTATGATTGACTTATTTCATTCAGCATAATGCCCTCCAGATTCATCCATGTTGTGAGATGCTTTGCAGATTCATCATTATTCTTTATCTGTGTTTATGTACCATAGTTTGTTTATCCATTCATCTGTTGATGGCTATCTAGGTTGTTCCCATCTTTTTGCTATTGTGAACAATGCTGCAATGAACATGGGTGTGCATATGTTGATTCGTGTGATGGCTTTTATTTTTATAGAACATATTCCTAGGAGTGGGATTGCTGGATCATATGGTATTTCTATTTCTGGCTTTCTAAGGAAGTGCTGTATCATTTTCCAAAACAGTTGTACCATTTTGCATTCCCACCAGCAGTGCATAAGAGTTCCAATCTCCCTGCAGCCTCTCCAACATTTGTTATTTTCTATTTTTTTGATTTATGCCAGGAATGCCAGGGTGAGATGGCATCTTATCGTGGTTTTGATTTGCATTTCTCTAATGGTTAGTGATCACGAGCATTTCCTCATGTGTCTGTTAGCCACTTGAATGTCTTCTTCGGTGAAGTGTCTATTCATATCCTTTGCCGATTTTTTAATTGCATTATTCAAAGAAAATATTTTAATATATAATACATTTGTCTTTATGCCAAAACTCTAAAATATATTTTGTAAAATATAATTTTTAAGAGTTTTTATAGAGGAAGGGGTCTCTGAAAGCAAAATTGTTTGAGGCTCAGAAAAGTCATAATGTGACCCTGTGTCTGGAGGCTTGTAAATAAGTTAGGTATGTAATTTAGTGCTTTCTAACCTGTGGGCCATGACTCAAAGAGTGCAAAGCTTAATAAATTGGACTGCTTTGTAGTATTATTTGTAGACTGGATGATAACCTCTGAATAACAATTGTTAAGTGTATTTTGTGATGAATAATATATGAATTTATTTTAAATTTTCATTCCTTATATATATTCTTGGAGCCTTGGTGGCACAGTAGGTTAACAGCTTGACTGCTAACCAAAATGTTGGCAGTTCAAATCCACCAGCCCTCCTTGGAAATCCTATGGGGTAGTTCTACTCTGTCCTGTACAGTTGTTATGAGTTGGAATCGACTTGACAGCAGAGGGTTTTGATTTGGATATGTATTCTCAGCAGTGAATAGCAAGAGAACAGCTACAATGATGTGTATCTGGGAGGGATCTAAATAATTTTGTGATGTTAGAAAAGTGATCCATAAACTGAAATGACTTAGAAAAATTGATTTAGTATGTCTCTCTGCACCATCGTTTCAAAAAAATATTAATTATTTTAACTAACACTCTCTGGACTGAGGTAGGATATGTTCATTTAGACCAAGGGTACAACTATACCATATAGTAAATCTGAGAGAAGATGACTAGCCCCAGCCTTTACTTGGATGGGGAGGATTTCATTCTGAATCCTCTATGGCTCAGTTGAAAAGATGGGTAAATTCTTCTAGCCTTTACAAGTCTCTAAATTGTGAATGAGATTGAGTTTAGAAGAGAGAGGCATGAAATAATTTTGCCTTTATGTTTAATTATTAAAAGAGAGGATATTTATTGTTTCTTTTATCCTAGTGAAAGCCATTCTGTCTTTAGTCAGTACCTCTAGGTTAGCTGTGCTATAGATACGATATCAGTCTTCCACCATCCTAGTGGCAGAAAAGGAACAGGCTCTGGATTTGGACAAACCTAAGGTGAAATCTTCAGTGAACATTTGCTAGTTGTGTCCTTGGAAAATCACTTAATTTCTATGAACCTCAGTGTTTTGTTTTTTTTAAATCTGTAAAGTGGGGATCAGATAGTGAGTTCGCAAAATAATTTCGTGGCTTGAACGAGATGGGCAGGAAAGGAAGACAGAGAGCAGCCATCCCTATAGCTCCTTCTCTTCTAGATTTCTCAGTGCCTGGTCAATCAGGGACACACTTTGCCTTGCAGAGTTCACATCCCCACCGCCCTTCCTCACACAGGTACAAAGGTGAATGCTTTGGGCAGAGTGGGAGGAAGTGGAGGCAGGACAGAGGCCCTCCTTGTGATGACATTTTGTAGCCCATATTCATCATACCTCTCCATTTCCCAGTCCAGACACCATCTCTCTTGCTATCTAGTCTCCACTCCAGGGTTTCTTTTTCTATTAACAGTGATTATAATTAATATTTTCTAAATTTAGTATACAAAGAACGTAACAAAATACATAGAAATCAAAAGGAGAAAAATGTCTATAATCCTCTCATCTTAAGCAACTGCTGTCATTTGTCTGGGTGCTTTCCCAACCTTTATTTCTAAATGTTTTGAGACATCCGTGATCAGAGCGTAGATGAGTGATTCTTACTTCAGAGACCCATGCATGTCAGCAGGAGAACTTTGAAATATACCCACGCCTGGGCTCCTCTCCGGAACTATGGATTCAGTGTCTCTAAGGTAAGATCACAGCATCTGTTGTTTTCTGGTTTCCATATGATAAGCATCCACAGCCAGGACTGTGAACCAGAAGAGAATATAGAACTTCTTTCTTAGACTTTCAATTTGCAGATCCATTACCTAAGATGGACAAGTAATGACCATCTACTTTGGTATGAAATGATAGAATTATTTTTTTAAAATTTTGTTTTGTAATCTTTCCAGTGTCTGTTCCCGGTTTTATATGCCCCACCCCTCACCATGTGCATTCCTGTGAGGAAAAACAACGGGTGACCTTTGTTGAGAGCAGTAGAGTGTCTGGTCTGAAGTTGCCTGAGATCTGATGGGGTGTCTCTAAGTCTTTGAGATCCTGGTGCAAGGACTGTGATCTGCAGCTGAGGTGTATAGATTTAGAGGGCAAATATCAAATCACATTCAGAATTCAATTATAATAATTATTGTTTATCAAACCCCATCAGATTCTAGCAACTGTGTTTGGTGTGTTATAAACATTATTTTTAATCCTCAAGATAATCCTTTGATGTAGATATTTTACAGGGAGGGGTAAATAGCTTATTTAAGCCTGTGTCCTCTCTACCATACAATATGGCTTCTTTGCCAAGAGAGCATGCTGAGAATCAAGCTGGAGAGATATTTGGTCAACACTATAGTTCTAAAGTTGGAACAGGTGAATGGCTGATCTATAGGAGTGTCTGACAGGGGGTTATAGTGGCTGGGCCTTTACCTGTTCATCTTGAACACTCAGATTTGGGTATGGCACAACCATGGCTTCCTCAAATTTGAGAGGGAAGTAAAGGTTAATATTCTTCATACTTGGAGGAAAGACAGACAGGGTTTCCTACTCTGAATGCCTGGGCCCCTACTGGACATGGGCACTGGCTCTGGAGTCAGGCTGTCTTAGTTTGAATACCAACTTCTCTAAGTTTTAGCAGTGTGGCTTTAGATAATTTACTTCACTTCTCTGGGCCTCAGTTTCTTTTTCTGTAACATGAGTATGATGCTAAGAATATCTCTTTCATTGGGTTGTTGTGGGATTAAATGAAATAGTATACGTCACATACTGAGAGCACTGTCCAGAAAAGAGTAGGCCTTCAATAATCAATAATATCATTCCTTGATGCACCAAAAGTCCATCTTAGGAGAGCTTAAGTGAGCAGGCTTATAGAGTGTTATTGAGTCCAGTACAAATGGGGTACTGGGGAATTAGTATCAAGTGGTTGAGGCAGAGAGGAGTAGCGACTTGCTCTAGTTAGATTTCCTGGAGGCTGAGTAGGTGGACCATCCCCATTATCTACTGGACGGATAGCAGTAGAGTTTCAGCTGATACACCCTGATTAGCTGACTGTTGGTGAGTTTTGAACTAGATAAGGCTGATATGAATGTTTTGAGCTGTGCCAGCCAAGACTGGGATATGTATGGATTAAAAGTTGGAGTCCAGGTGTCTGGGTAGACCAGGAATATGGAAAAAGGGGCTAATACAAGCCATACTTTTAGTGCATGGATCAGGTAATCTATTTGGAATAGAGGCCACTGTATCTGAAGAGCATTTAGAGCCAGGGCTTGTACAGCAGATTCTTAGGCTGACTGAGCCTGTCCTTGTCCTGGATGCAAGTGTCACAGGTGGTTGGTTATATCCTAGCCTCTAGGACCTAGAGAGACACTTGTCGCATGGGCACAACTAAAGATCCTTGAGAGTGTTCAGTGTCTTACATAGAAGCCGTGAGGGTATAGGAGGGGATGGTGGTATTGGGTTTAACTACTATCAATCAAAGCCTGTTCATCTGTTTTCCCTGATAAAGCCCTCTCACCACTCCACCCTGCTCAAGCTGCCATGAGTTTCCCTAGATCTTATCTAGATTTAGCCAAGAAAAGATAACTCTTTGCTGCCAGCCAAGAAATGGTGACCCTTTAGGCCTACTGACTATTCCTAGTATAGAGAACTTTCTGTAGTGGGGTTGCCTTTTCTCTCTGGGGCTCTAGCTTCCTGGTCAGGGTGTCTGCTAGGCAATTTGGCTACTGAACATTTAGCAGATGGTAAAAGTGCAACTCTATGTAGGAGTTTTAATTTCTGTGAAGATTATATAATTACTCAATATTTACTGACCATTTACTAAATTTTGTATCCTGAAGTATACTGGAAGGGGGTTCAAAAGCACTGGCTCTGGAGTCAGGCTGTCTTAGTTTGAATACCAGCTTCTCTAAATTTTAGCAATGTGGCTTTAGATAATTTACTTAACTTCTCTGGGCCTCAGTTTCTTTTTCTGTAACATAAGTATGATGCTAAGAATATCTCTCTCATTGGGTTGCTGTGGGATTAAATGAAATAGTACACGTCACATGCTGAGAGCACTGTCCAGAAAAGAGTAGGCCTTCAATAAACACTTCAGTAAACAGGTTGAAGCAACAGGACCTGGTTGGCATGAGAAGGTAGTTGGCCCCTTCAGAGTGGTATTCCCTGAGTTGCTGACATTGAAACTGTGATGCGAAGGAAGTAGCTATGTAGAGATCTGAGGGCAGAGTGGCCCAGATGGAGGAAACAGCAAGGGCAAAGTCCCCAGGTGCGAATAACCTTGGGAGGTACAAGGAAGAGAGTAGGCCTTTGTGTCTGGTGTATGGTCAACAAGGAATAAGGTGGTATAAGATTAGATTGGAGAAGAAGGTAGGCAGGAGTCAACTCATGTAGAGCTTGAGGATTTGGGATTTCACTCTTAGTGTGAATAAATAACTTAAAGGGTTCTGAATAGGGAAGAGCTGTGATCTGATTTGTGTCCTTGTGAGTTCGCCCTAGCTGTTGTATGGAGCTAAGGTGGAATCTGGGAGACCAGGTGTTCCCTGCTTCAGAAGCTCTTCACTTTCTTGGAATCAACTCTTATCTACTGTTCACTCCTTCCTTCTGGAGAAAATCCCAGTGAGTGCCCCACAAGAGGTGTAAGGCTTCCACTCTTGACTGGCACTTCAGTCATGTTTGACAGTTCCTTTTCTGTTATTTATTATTCTCCATAAGCCACTCCCCAGCTCTTTCACTCTCAGAAGAAATTGCTGCCTTGGAGGAAACTGAGGCTTTGGAGGGACAGACCTTTTGAGCCAAGCATTTCTCCTTCTTTAGGTTTAACCACCACCTGTACTTACCCTATCTCCTGCTGTCTGTTCGCAGAGAAGTACAACCCAAACCCCTCCCAAGGAATCTCCTTCTGTTCAAGATCAACTGCAAGATCCTTGTGTCTATGATATTCTCATTCTGGAGGTGAGAGATAAATAATAAATAATTAAACAAGAAAAGAAAATAATTTCAGATAGCAACAAGAGCTGTGAAGACAAAGAGAGGGTTAAGTGAAAGAAACTGTTGAAGAGGAGAAGAACTGCTTTAGTTGACAAGGTCAGGAAAGGTCTCTCTCAGGAGGTAACATTGGAGCTGAGATGAGATTAACAGGAAGACTGGGACTTTCTGGAGAAAGAGCATTCTGGAGAGGAGGAAGAGCAAGTGCAAATGGCCTAAGACAGTGTCTTAGCCAACTAGTGCTGCTACAACAGACATACCACAAGTGGATGGTTTTAACAAAAGAGAAGTTTATTTCCTCACAGTAAAGTAGGCTAAAAGTCCAAATTCAGGGTGTCAGCTTCAGGGGAAGATTTTCTCTCTCTGTTGGCCTTCTTATCAGTGTTCCCCTAGACTAGGTGCTTCTCTGTGCAGGGACCCCGGGTCCAAAGGACACGCTCTGCTCCTGGCACTGCTTTCTTGGTGGTATAACGTCTCCATGTCTCTCTGCTCACTTCTCTCTTGTATATCTCAAGAGATTGCCTCAGGACACAATCCAGTCTTGTAGATTGAGTCCTGCTTTACTAACAAAACTGCTGCCCATCCTCCCTCATTAACATCGTAGTGGCAGATCCACAACATACAGGAAAGCCACACAATACCGGGAATCATGGCCCAGCCAAACTGACACACACATTTTTTGGTGGACATAATTCAATCCATGACAGACAGGAATGAGTTTGCTTTGAAAGAGGAATGAAAATGTTCCTCTTTGGTAGCCTGAGGGGGAGTGTAGAACAAGATGAGGTCAGAGAGGTAGTCAGGGGTCTGCTCATTTGGGCTTCAGAGGCCCAGAGTAAGGAGTGTTGATTGTGTTTTAAGTGCAGTGGGAAGTAATTGAAGGTTTAAAGCAGGAGAATATGATAAGATTCACACTTTTAAAAGATTACTTGAGTAACTCTATGAAGAATTAATTCTCAGGAGAAGTGAGATGAAGTCATTTAGGAGGCGTGAGAATGGGTTATCAAGAGGACACCAATTAAGTGACTATTGTTGTTATTATATGCCACTGAGTTGGTTTTGACTCATAGCAACCCTATAGCACAAAGTAGAATTGCCCCATAAGGTTTCCAAGGAGCAGCTGGTGGGTTTGAACTGCCAACCTTTTGATTAGCAGCCAAGCTCTCTCTTAACCACTGCACAACCAAGGTTCCAATTAAGCGACAAGTAGTCCAGAAGAGAGATGACGGTAATTTCAACCAGTGGTAGCAGTGGAGTGAGCTGAGAAAAGTGGATGGACCTGATATTTATTTTGGTGTGATAGCTAAAATAATTTATTTATAAACATTTTATTATTTATTTATTAATAATTTATTTTACTTCTGTTGTTTTTGAGAATATACACAGCAAAACGTACACTAATTCAACAATTTCTGCATGTACAATTCAGTGACATTGATTACATTCTTCAGGTTGTGCAACCATTCTCACCCTTCTTTCCTGAATTGTTCCTTCCCCTCAAGCTTTGCATGAGTTTCCTATTACTCTTTTGAGTTGCTGTTGTCAATTTGATTCCATATAGACAGTTCTTTAAAAGAGCACAATGCTCAAGGCAGACTTTCTTGACTAATTAAAATAATTTATTGACAGAGTAGATTTTGATGGGGATGGAAAGAAAAGGCTGTGGAATAACCTTCCTACACCCTTATGTTTTTCTTAACCCAACTTATTTCTTGCTTTGAATTAGTTCCTTCCTGTTTTTAGTTGATATTATAATCTCTCTCTTAGCTTAAAAATAAATGTAAAGGTACCCCTGGTGGCACAGTGGTTAAGAGTTCAGCTGCTAACCAAAAGGTCGGCAGTTTGAATCCACCAGGCGCTCCTTGGAAACCTTATGGGGCAGTTCTGCTCTGTCCTATAGGGTCGCTATGATTTCGGAATAGACTCAACAGCAATGGGTACGTATTGTACTACTATCATCACTGTCTTCACACTGATGTTGTTCAGGATGTTGATGACTAACTCAGTGTTGAATCCAATGGTTGATTTTTGGTCCCTGTCCCCAGTACTGGTGCCCTGGTTGCGCAGTGGTTAAGCGCTTGGGTGCTAACAGAAAAGTCAACAGTTCAAACCCACCATCTGCTCTGCCAGAGAAAGACATGACATCTACTTCCATAAAGATTTACAGCCTTGGAAACCTTATGGGGCAGTTCTACTCTGTCCTATAGGGTCACCATGAGTCAGAATTTACTCGACAGCAATGGGTTTGGTTTTGGTTTTTGGGTCCCCAATACTCAGGGGAATTTGTGATGATAGTGAGCCCTTTCCTTATAACTCTTGCCTCATTGGCTTCAATTCACCAGTCTCTCCTGGTTCTCTTGCCTTTTCCCTCTCATCTGATTACTAGATCTTGGCATCCATAATGTTAGCATTCACAGAGTCCTGCTTTGATACTTCTCTCTTGTGTCTCAGAGTGAAAAATTACTTCTCAATTTCATTTACCTGGCTTCACCTCCTGGCCATTTCTGATGGTTTGAATATCTATATTGTAATAATTGCACTTAACACTTACTGTGCAGTTACTATGTGCTAGGCACATCTCTAACCCTTGTGTACATATTATGTTATCCATGCCGTGATGTAGTATCACTCTTCCTATTTTAAAATGAGTGAACAGACTCAGTAAGTGTAAAAATTTTGCCCAAGCTCAAGCAGTTAGTAAGTGGCAGAGCTTGGGTTTGAACCCATGTCCATCTGAGTACTAAATTGTCATCATAACAGCAGTGGTCTACTGCCTTCCAAAATTCTCTCTCAACCAATTCCTCCTTCCTCCCAAAAGAAACAATAACCCAAAACACTTCCTGTTTTTGTATTCTTTATTTTGTTTCATGATTCTATCTTCCTCTAGCCTCTACATCTAGAAACATCTTTGCCTCCTTCCTCTTTATCATCCTTCTCAAACTGGTCTCCAAGTCTGGCAGTGTTTAGGTCATAGATGTTATGGTAAGCCCATGTTGCTGACATCATCTGCTGCCTCCTAATTGATCTCCACAACTGTTCCCACCACAAGTTTTTAGTCCTGCACACTGCTGCCAGATACTTTTTCATCAGTCTGGTCTCCCAGTTTGCTTAAAAATGTCTCTTAGCTCCTTGAGTCCTGTTGCTGCTTAATCTCTGTAGCATTCATCCAGGGCCATTCACAGTTGGCCTAAAGTACGTTTCCTGTTTAGATTTGTCTCACATACATGTGAATGATTATTTTTCAGATATATGCGAATACAGTGATTGTAAGTAAAATACATTCACTTCGAAGTATTTTTGAGTTTAGTTTCTTATCATTGTAAATTTCTCAATCAATCGGATATTAAAAGTATAACTACTTTCATATGGGGTGCTTAAATTTTTTTGATATTACAAAGGATTTCTCACAAGTAAAAAGGTTGAAAACCACTGACTTAAGTAATCATTATTTCCTAAAAGTTGTCTCTGGGATTTTAGAGTTTAATCATTTTAATAAACATGACTAACCATTGTGGTTCCAAATTGTCAACCCTGTAGCCAAGGTCATACCTGGACTGAATAATAAAATGGGGCTTTGGGGGTGCACCTGGGTGTGTATTGGGGTTACTAGCCCTAATACCTTTACAAAGCAGAGAATAATTTAATTTTTATTCTTACTAAATCATTAAAAAGAACTTTTAAAGGTATCCATTCCTTATATTAGGTTTCAATGTGGAAATGGGGATGAAGTCAAGGAAAAACAATAATATATAGTTATAATGCTGAGTTGATACTCCATTTGGTCTTTAGTTGTGTCCTGTATTGAAAGCAGAGGATGGAAATTATTTTCCATCCTATTGCAGCCGGCTGTTCTTCAGCCAAGCATCCTTCTATATCTAGGTGTGGGAGACACTGAAAATATGATTCCAGGAAGAACTGATGTCTCCCATTTACTAAATTACTGTGAAATATATAGGGAGTCCCTGAGTGGTGCAAAATGGTTAAAGCACTTGCTGTTAACCAAAAGGTTGGAGGTTCAAGTCCACCCAGAGGTACCTCGGAAGATAGGCCTGCAATCTACTTCCAAAAAATCAGTCATTGAAAACCCTATGGAGCATAATTCTACTCTGACACACATGGAGTAGCCGTAAGTCGGAACTGACTCGATGGCAATTGGTTTGGTGAAGTGTAGAGGAGGGGGAGAAAGAAGGGCTGCAGCTGCCCTCAGCTGCTCTCAGACTGTCATCTGTCCCTCCCACGTCCTGCCTGTCTTGATATTTCATTGCTACTGGGAACATTACTACATTTTTGCAAGGACAGCCAGGTCTCCAAATGGGGCATCTGTTGCAGCTGCTAGGCTGACTTTACTGTAAACTAGAGGTTCAGAAGAAAAGAGGGCTGGCAGAGGAGGCAAAAGTTGGAAAGAAAGATAAAGAGGGGTGGGGTGGGGTGGTGAGAAGCCTTTAAGCTGTATCTTTGCGCCCAGCTGTCAGAGCACAAATGTAACTTAGAAAAATGGAGAAGTTGGCTGACCAGGATCTTATTTGCAAGTATCTGCCTCACATGCTTTTTTGGAGGTTGCCTGGTTTGCTGCTGTATAAAGTAAGGGAGTTTCTGCACGTGTCTACATTTCTTTCGGGGAAATTATCAATTCTTCTTATTCAACTCCAAGTCTTATTTCCCCATCTCTTAATAGTAAACTGTTTGACTCATTTCTCTTCTTTTTCTCAGATAATGCCAAACACAATCCTGAAACAGACATTTTGCTCCACAGATATTTTTTGAATTATTGATGGTGTCTTAGTTATCTAGTGCTGCTATAACAGAAATACCACAAGTGGATGGTTTTAACAAAGAGAAGTTTATTTCCTTACAGTAAAGTAGGCTAAAAGTCCAAATTCAGGATGTCAGCTCCAGGGGAAGCCTTTCTCTCTCTGTTGGCCTTCTCATCAACGTTCCTCTGGACTAGGAGCTTCTCTGAGCAGGGACCCCGGGTCCAAAGGACACACCCTGCTCCTGGCACTGTTTTCTCGGTGGTATGAGGTCCCCATGTCTCTCTGCTCACATCTCTCTTTTATATCTCAAGAGATTGCCTCAGGGCACAATATCTTGTAGATTGAGTCCTGCCTCACTAACACAACCACCACTCATCCTCCCTCATTAATATCATAGAAGCAGGATTTACAACATACAGGAAAATCACACAATACTGGGAATCATGGCCCAGTCAAATTGATACACACATTTTTGGGGAGACATAATTCAATCCATGACAGATGAGTAAGCCGGTTGGAAGGAGCCCTGGTGGTCCAATGGTTAAGTGCTCAGCTGCTAACCAAACAGTCAGCAGTTCAAACCAACCAGTCACTCTGCGGGAGAAAGATATGGCAGTCTGCTTCCGTAAAGATTACAGCCTTGGAAACCCTATGGAGCGGTTCTACTCTGTCTTATAGGATCGCTATGAGTTGGAATTGACTTGACGGCAGTGAGTTTGGTTTTTGGTTTAAGGTAGGTTGGAATCGCTCTTCAGCAGGTTTCCTAAAGCCTTCTTTTTGATCCCCAGGGAATTCTTCCTTCCTCTGTGCTCCCAAGCACTTCTCACTTCCATTACATCTATCATCTCATTCTAAATAATATTTGTTTGGTTGTGCTGATGTCTAACGCCTGGATTGCACCCCAGACCAATAAAATTCAAAACTCTGGGTGAAGTCCAGGCATGGAGGATCTTAAAGATTTTCTCAGATGATTGTAATGTGTGGCCAAGGTTAAGAATTTCTAGGAGCAATTTCAGATAAAGGAAATGTTTTTCATTTATCTTTGTACACAACAGCACCACCCCAGTATTCAGAATTAAGAAGATTCTCACTTATTTACTCCATTCAACATCTCATTAGCATTTTATTACAGACCAATTTTCCAGTACTAGGCTGAAGGACTCCTCAACCTATTCCCAGTTATATAAGAATTTTATGATGTGACCATATGGATCTCTCACAGCGTCTGTATTTTGACATCTGTGTAATAGGGCTAGACTAAATAAGGATTAAGGTTTGTCTTAGGCTGGGTTCTCTAGAGAAACAAAACCAGCGAAGAATATATATATATATAGAGAGAGAGAGAGAAAGATTTATCTCAAGGAAATGGTTCACGTGGTTGCAGAGGCTGGCAAGTCGCAAATCCATGGATGAAGCATCAGGCTGGAGGCTTCTCCTGACTCATGTAGCTGCAGGTACTGCAGCACCCAAGATCCACAGGTCAGACAGCAGGCTGCTGGCTTATGGGCCATGGAGACTGAAGAATCCCAAGATCAGCAGGCAATATGGCAGGCAGTCCCAAGAACCAGAGGTCAGATGATGAGGAGCCAGATGTAGGATCCAGAGCAAGCAAACAAGCTTTGCCAGACATCTACATATATTGGATGCAGGCCACACCCCTGAGGAAACTCCCCTTATAACTGATTGGCCGATCACATCAGATAACATCATGGAGGATGACTACATCATTACACAACTGCTGAATTATGTTATTACACAACTGCCAAACTACATCATTACATAATTGCCAAACCACTGAGAATCATGGCCCTGCCAAGTTGACATACAACCTTAACCATCACAAGGCTCTTTTTAGCCTTAGAATTTTAAGCAGCAAATAGAAATGAGCTGTTTAGGCACATGGCACCACAGAAAGAGAAATAGACATTCATTAATCTCAAGATCAACTTTATCTTATTTAAATCTCCCAATAAACTTGAAAAATAGTTATTTTGTTCCTATATTGAAGATGAAGAAACTGAGGTGTAATATTTGGTGACTGTGTATTCAGGTTTGGTCCCAAATGTATGCAAATGCAGAGGCCAGTCTCCTCCCTCACCACACAGGGCCTCTATGGGAAGGATGAACTTTATAAGTTAGTTGCCCTCGTAATGCTGCCTAGTCAGCTCTCCAATGAACACTAGCTGTGGGAGATTGAATTATTGGCCCCATTTCATCATCCCTCTCTGCCTTCTCATCCTTACTCTTGTGTGAGAGTTTCAAAATTGAGGTGCCTGACCCATATCAGAATGATTATCTAAGGTCTGAGCCCTGACTGCATCTTAGTTTTTGCTTATATCTCCTACAACTGTCAAACCCTTAGATAGACTTAAGTACATAACAAATCAAACATTTTTCTCTGTGGTTAAACTAAAGATATGGAAAGAATGTTCCTAAGAGGGGTTCTGGACACAAGACTCTTATCAGAAATCCCCTCAGTGGCCTTTAGGAAATGTTTTAAGGTAATTACCTTGCACTACCCTGTAAAACTCCCCTTAGTCATGTGTTTAAACTAACCTATCCAAATAACCCACATTTATGTTTCCAACCAATCACAATAAAGAGCCCACATTCATGTTTCCAAGCAATCACTGGAAAGCCCCTGCTTTGAGTTATCCCACCTCCTGCTTACCTAATCTTGCAACTTCCAATCAGAATGTTGCAGTTTAACTCATAAGAGTGCCTCTGTAATGCCAGCATGTTGGAGTGTTTGGTTTCACCTTGTGAGATTAGACGTGTCCCTGGTTTGATCTGTCATGAACCTTGAATAAATATATTTGCTTTTATTTTTAACAGAGTACACATTCTTAGTCGCTGGCACTCTTTCTGTCATTTTAATTTTTATTTAGAACCATTTCTCTCTTACTATGTGGCTCATGGATGTAGCTTTCATACCTCCCTTCCATTATCTTTCCTCCCTGACACCTGCTCCCCTTCCTTCCGGTCTCCAGTCTAAGGTGGGAGCTTCCTAGCAGCAGCAAGCCCTTTCAGAAATGAGGTCATGTCCAGTCTGCATTCATATGTCAGCCAAGCAGATGTGGGGCAGGATGGGTGTAAGAAGAGGTCAGAGGGAAGCTGAGACAACTGAGCATTGCCTGCAGCATCCTTGCTGCCCCTCTGTACCCTTCTGTCTTCCAGACATCATAGCACTCTAGTAAACTGAATGACCACAGTATCTTAGTTTCCTAGTGCTGCTGCAACAGAAATACCAAAAGTGGGTGGCTTTAAAGAATAGAAATTTATTTTCTCACAGTTTAGAAGGCTAGAAGTTCAAATTCAGGGCACTGACTCTAGGGGAAGTCTTTCTCTCTCTGTTAACTCTCTTCCTATTTCTGTAGCCCCAGCTTTCTCAGTTCTTTGGTGATTTTCATGTTACATCTGTCTTCCCTGCCTCCCTCCCTGCCACTCCCTTTGAGTTTGCTTGTCTGTGTCTATGCTGCTGCTCAGAACTCAGAATTGATTAGGTTTAGGACACTCCCTACACCAATATGGCCTTATTAACATAACAAAGAAAACCCTATACCCAAACGAGATTACATCCACAGTTATGTTGTTTTCATTTTATGCCCTCCACTTAATTTCGACTCATAGCTACTCTCTGTGACAGAGTAGAACTACCCATACGGTTTCCCAGGCTGTAATCTTTATGAGAAGAAAGCAAGGGGACATAACAAGACAGGAAAGAAAAGACCAAAATGGATGTCAGAAGAGACTCTGAAATTTGCTCTTGAACATTGAGCAGCTAAAGCAAAAGGAAGAAATGATGAATTAAAAGAGTTGAACAGAAGATTTCAAAGGGCAGCTGGAGAAGACAAAGTAAAGTATTATAATATGACTTGTGCAAGGACCTGGAGATGGAAAACCAAAATGGAAGAACATGCTCTGCATTTCTCAAGCAGAAAGAACAGAAGAAAAAATTCAAGCCTTGAGTTGCAATATTGAAGGATTCTATGGTGAAAATATTAAACAACTCAGGAAGCATCAAAAGAAGATGGAAGGAATACAGAGAGTCACTATACCAAAACGAATTGGTCAATGTTCAACCATTTCAGGAGGTACCATATGATAAGGAACCAATGGTACTGAAGGAAGAAGTCCAAGCTGTACTGAAGGCAATTGCAAAAAACAAGGCTCCAGGAATTGACTCCAATTAAGATGTTTCAACAAATGGGTGCAGCACTGGAAGTACTCACTTGTCTATGCCAAGAAATTTGGAAGAGAGCTACCTGGCCAACTGACTGGAAGATATCCATATTTATGCCTAGTCCCAAGAAAGGTGATCCTACTGAATGAGGAAATTATTGAACAATATCATTAATATCACCTGCAAGTAAAATTTTGCTGAAGATCATTCAAAAGCGGCTGTAGGAATATATTGACAGGGAACTTCCAGAAACTCAAGCCAGATTTAGAAGAGGTCGTGGAACCAGGGATATCACTGCTGATGTCAGATGGATCTTGGCTGAAAGCAGAGAATACCAGAAAGATGTTTACCTGTGTTTTATTGACTATGCAAAGGCATTTGACTGTGTGGATCATAACAAATTATGAATAACATTGCAAAGAATGGGAATTCCAGAACACTTCATTGTGCTCATATGGAACCTGTACATAGACCAAGAGGCAGTTGTTCAGACAGAACAAGGGGATACTGCATGGTTTAAAGTGAGGAAAGGTGTGCGTCAGGGTTGTATCCTTTCACCATACCTATTCAATCTGTATGCTGAGCAAATAATCTGAGAAGCTGGACTATATAAAGAAGAATGGGGCATCAGGATTGGAGGAAGACTCATTAACAACCTGCGTTATGCAGTTGACACAACCTTGCTTGCTAAAAGTGAAGAGGACTTGAAGCACTTACTCATGAAGATTAAAGACCACAGCCTTCAGTATGGATTACACCTTAACATAAAGAAAACAAAAATCCTCACAACTGGACCAATAAGCACCATCATGATAAATGAGGAAAAGATTGAACTTGTCAAGGATTTCATTTTACTTGGATCCACAATCAACCCCCATGGAAGCAGCAGTCAAGAAATCAAAAGATACATTGCACTGGGCAAATCTGCTGCAAAAGACCTCTTTAAAGTGTTGAAAAGCAAAGATGTCACCTTGAAGACTAAGGTGTGCATGACCCAAGCCATGGTGTTTTCAATCACCTCCTATGCATGTGAAAGCTAGATGATGAATAAGGAAGACTGAAGAATTGACGCCTTTGAATTGTGGTGTTGGAGAAGAATCTTGAATATACCATGTACTGCCAAAAGAACGAACAAATCTGTCTTGGAAGAAGTACAACCAGAATGCTTCTTAGAAGCAAGGATGATGAGACTATGTCTCACATACTTTGGACATACTGTCAGGAGGGATCAGTCCCTGGAGAAGGACATCATGCTTGGTAAAGCAGAGGGTGAAAAAGAGGGAGACCCTCTATGAGATGGACTGACACAGTGGGGAAACAATGGACTTAAGCATAACAACAATTGTGAGGATGGTGCAGGAGCGGGTAGTGTTTCATTCTGTTGTACATAGGGTTGCTATAAGTTGGAACTGACTCAATGGCACCTAACAACAACAATCTTTATGAGAGCAGATTGGCAGTTCTATTCTTCCGTGGACTGAACGGTGAGTTAGAAGCATTGACCTTTTCGTTAGCAGCTGAACACTTAACCATTGAGCAACCAGGGCTCTTTTCCACAGGTATGGGGGTTAGGATTCCAACCCATATTTTGAGGGACACAACTCAACCTATAACATACAGTCATCCCAGTAGTTTCATGTCCCCACTGCCCATCTTCCCGCATCAGTATACAGCTGGATGCCGGGCTGGGCATTGGGACCCTGCTGAGTGAAGCTGGATGAAGAAAGGCCAGCAGAGTGCCATGGGGAGTATAATTTTCTTTATTCCCCTCATGGTTTCCAAGTTGGCTCCCACCCCTTTCTTGTTCCCAGGCCTCCAAACAGATGTTTCTCCCTAAAAGCAAAATGAATGAAAGCCCACAGAAGAATGTGATGCGCATGGTTGAATCTATTGCACAAAATTTATTATAACCACAATAACATAAATGATAAAGAGAAAAGAATGACCCTGATCCCGCCATCTTAACCAGGTAACAACTGTCTTTTTTTCTTTTTTAATGTATAATTTCTACTCTGGTAGTTTGCTAGTTTTGCTCAGTTTTGAGACATTTTAATCATAGATCGGTGGTTCTCAACTCTGGCTCACCTGAATCACTAAGGGAGTTTTTATAAGATGTGGACAACCATGTCCCACCTTGACCTACGTAATCAGAATCTCTGGAAGAGGAGCACAGTAATCTATGTTTTTAAAATGATTCCCAGGTGATTCTGATCTTGAATACTACAACAGCTGATGCATTTTTTGGTAGGGCATTTTGAATTACACTTGCTGATATTATGTAAAAGTAGAAAGTTACATTTGAAACAGATAAAATTAAAGACTTAGAAACTTATTTTTTTCAAGCTAGTATTTTTTAGTGGCCTTTGTTATTTCTACCCCTGGTTCAGGAAGGAAGAATTGTAGAAATATCTGGGAGTACTTGGGGGTGTCCTATTCACCTCTACAGGTCTGAAAGGGCAAGCAAGACTGCCCAGGGTTCTGCAAGACTGCCTTTCTACAGCATCTGAAGGCCAGATATCAAGGTAAGGCCAATAGTAACAACAGCTGACATATTTTGAATTTTACTAATGTCAGCTACTCTGCTAATTCTCTAATCCTCTCATTATTTCTAATCCTCCCAAGTAGCCTGCAAAGTTCTTATCTTACTTCATTTGGCAAGTGAAGGTACTAGGCTCAGAGGGGACTTGCTCAAGGTCACATGGCTTGAAGGTGATGTTGCCAGGATTCTGTATTTGATCTGTATGAGCCCATAGCCCAGATTCTCTCTCCCAAAGCATAGCATGTGAGATAGTAAGAGTAACAACAGGCGAAGAAACTGGACCAAATATTAAGTAAAAGCCAATTGTCTGAGTGTCTAAACCCAAGGTATGGAACTGAGGAAGCCAAAATGGGGGAACAGGAGGCAGGATGATAGTCAGAAAGTATCCTCCGCGCTTGAATTTTCGCTTGTTCACCTCATGGACACCACTCCCCTTGTCAGGAATGGCTTGCTGGAAGGAAGATCTAATGTCCAGGGTATCTGCTTGGAGGAGGTCAAGACTGGCTTCTACTCTGTGACCATGTGTCTGCTGCCAGTGGGGAAGCCATTAGAAAACTCCTTGACGTAGGAGGTACGTGTCCTGGTTGCACAGTGGTTAAGTACTCAGCTGCTAACCAAAAAGGTCAGCAGTTCAAACGCACTAGCCGTGGGGAAGAAGCATGTGGCAGTTGGCTTCCGTAAAGATTACAGCCTTGGGAACCCTATGGGGCATGTTATGGACTGAATTGTGTCCCTCAAAATTATGTGTATCAATTTGGCTAGGCCATGATTCCCAGTATTGTATGATTGTCCACCATTTTGTCATCTGATGTGATTTTCATTTGTGTTGTAAATCCTACTTCTATGATGCTAATGAGGTGGGATAGGCAGCAGTTATGTTAATGAGGCAGGACTCAATCTACAAGATTAGATTGTATCTTGAGCCAATCTCTTTGAGATATAAAAGAGAGAAGTCAGCAGAGAGACAGAGGGCCCTCATACCACCAAGAAAGCAGTACTGGGAGCTGAGTGTGTCGTTTGGACCCGGGATTCCTGTGCAAAGAAGCTCCTAGTCCAGGGGAAGATTGATGACAAGGACCTTCCTTGAGAGCCAACAGACAGAGAAAGCTTTCCCCTGGAGCTGGCACCCTGAATTTGGACTTGTAGCCCATTAAAACATGAGAGAATAAATTTCTCTTTGTCAAAGTCATCCACTTGTGGTATTTCTGTTATAGAGGCATAGGTAACTAAAACAGGGCAGTTCTACTCTATCCTATAAGGTCATTATGAGTTGGGACTGTCTGGATAGCAACATACCAGAGGGTTTCCAGAGAGTGTCCTTTTGGGTGTTCATAAGCTCGCTGGGTCCCAGTTGTTCAGTCAGCAAATGTTTACTGAATGCCTTCTGTGTGCCAGGTATTGTTGGCTCTGGACCCTGTGAGTAAACCCAGGAGAAGTGGAATCTGAGAATTGGTAGGGGGAGGAATGATAATTTTTAGGGAAATGGCTATTCTGTAGGAGAAGACAACAATTTGCTATGGGAAATTTCTGTGGAGGCTGAGCAGGTGGAAGAAACCTCATGGTGTTTGTAGGGGGTGTAGCAAAAGAGTACTTGCTTATTTACCTTGTCTGTGTTTGGACACTGGGAAAGAGGATAATTCTATGGACAGTTTTGAATGGTGCCTTGGAAAGTACGGACATGCATTGGAATGGAAAGCAGGAGGCTAACTGGGTGAATAGTGCATGAAGATGGAGAATCTCTCTGATGATTGGGGCAGTGGTACTTTGCTCCAACTTGGGCAGTTTGGGGGTGCGCAGAGGTGTGGGGAGACACCTTAGATGGAATGTGGCAGGGAACACATCTGAAATGTAGACCATGATAATTTGCAGAGGCATTCAGGTGGTACTGCCTGGGCTTCTCCTTGTCTTGGTGGTAGGCAGCAAGGGTAGGGTCAAATTAAAGAGAGTCACTAAGTGTACTAGTTTTCTAGGGCTGCCGCAACAAATTATCCTAAACCGAAGTCCAACATCAAGGTATCAGCAGGACCGCGCTCCCTCAGAAGGCTCTAGGGGAAAATCCTTCCTTGCCCACAGAGATGCTGCTGAAACTCACTGGGGACAAACACCATTGTGTTTCCTGCATGAGCGAGAAGAGAGGAGTGCACACCAGAACAAGGAAGAGAAGTCCCTTCTTCCTGCAGTGCCTCTCGAGTGCCCTGAATTGACAATAACACTGTGCCATTGGAGAAATGCTTACAGAGTCCAGCTCCAGTATCACTAAGCAGGGCAAAGAAAAGTATAATTGGAGTTAAAAAAAAAAAAAAATTCCATTGCTGTCAAGTCAATTCTGATTCATAGCAACCCTATAGGACAGAGTAGAACTGCCACATAGGGGTTCCAAAGCTGTAATCTTTACAAAAGTAGACTGCCACATCTTTCTCCCACGGAGTGGTTGGCGGGTTCGAACTGCTGACCTTTTGGTTAGCAGCTGAGCACATAAACACCGTGCCACCAGGGGCAATAAATTGACAGTGGCACAGGCTTTATCCCAGCAACCCCTCTTTTGGCAGTAATTTGCCAAATCTCTTGATCTGCCTTATTTAACAAAATACCTGACCAGCTTACCCTGTCTGGCTGTCAGTAGGCTTTGGACAGAGGCTATTAACCTTCCAAACTGAAGACAAACCTTGGGGGAAGTTTGGAATATGCATAGCTGAGTAGTCTATGAGGGCAAAAAACATCCATGATGACTGGATGGTGGAGCCTAGTGCTAGTGAGAGAATAGTAAAGGAGACATTTGAGGATGAACTGAAGGTAAAAGTAGGGCTAACTGAAGAGAAGGTTGTGGTGGTGGTGTCCTGGAGTTTGAATTTGCCTAGCAGCCCCTCAAGTTGATCTAGCCTGCCCATGGCTAGATGTGAGTTCCATAGGATTTATATTCTCAAAGAGCTCATATTGCATGCAGGAGCTTGTGTTCTGCCACAAATGGACATCAGTGCTCTGTGCAGGGCAGATTAGAGGTGGGGAAGAGTGGGAAATAAAATTAAACTCCTTGAAAAATGTGGCTTAATGAGCTTAACCCGATATAAAATAAGCTCTAAATAAAATCCATTGGTTTTACTTGAGGTCAATCTTAGTGATTTAGACTGTGATTGCAGAACTCTTTACCATAGGTTGGGCTCCAGTATGTCATGGTCTCCACATTGGCCTTGATTACTAATGACCTTTGCTCAGATGATGATGTAATGAAGGTGTGGGTGAAGGCTTCTGATACTTGGATTCTTCTACGGTGAATTGTCCTCTCTCCTACTATGTTAGGGCACTGGTTTTGAGGGGCAAAAGTGGGCCCTGTTAGGATAGGCCAGAATTGAGGCCTGGAATGTTCTTTCCTCCCTAAACTCCTTATGATCATTATTCAAATATCACCTTTCCAGTGAGGTCTTCTTCAGTCCACTGTATTTGAAATTGTACCTCCCTCCACCAACATTTTTCTCCCCTCTTTGCTCTGTTTTTCTCCATAGCACCTATTTATCATCATCTATATATTTAACTGGAGCCCTGGTCTCATAGTGGTTAAGATCTCGGCTACTAAGCAAAAGGTCAGCAGTTCGAATCCACCGGCTGCTCCCTGGAAACCCTATGGGGCAGTTCTATTCTGTCTTATAGGGTCGCTATGAGTCAGAATCTACTCATCAGCAATGGGTTTGGTTGGTTTTTTTATATTTAATTAACAATATATTTACCTTATGTATCTTATTTATGTTTCCTCTGCACCATGAATGTAAGCTCCATGTCCTAACACATAGCAGATGCCCAATATGTATTATTAGTTTAGTGAGGAAATTAATCCTTGATTTTTCTACCCTGTCAACCCCAGTCACAACCTCCACAAGCAGAAAAAGGGCTTAGTCTGGTCTCTAGCTACAAATGCATCTTTTCAGCAGCTAAAAACCCCATTCACCTCTGTGTAGTAGTTTTTCCTCTCCAAAAGCATTGCATTCTGTCCATTTCCTATGGCTGCCCTCTCAAACCTGCTCCATTTATTCTTCTACCTCTCCTAAAAAGGGAATCTTTTCTTCTTCATTGGCTTTTTCTGCTTGGCCTATGTATTTGCTCCAGCTGTCCTCAAGGACACACTGGGACCTTTCATGTCTCCCTGCCGTTTCTTGGAAGGGCTCTCTCTACTTGGTCTGCCTGCTGAGCAACTTCTGGGGAGGATATGGGAGCTCTTGAGTCATTGTGCTGGGTTTAGAGCCTTGGCTCAGTCACCTACTGGCTTTGGTGCTGGCAATGTTAACTCATCTTCTAGAACCACTATTCCCTTAACTGTCAAAAGGAAATAATAATTATTACTTTCGATGGTTGGTATGAGGAGTAGAAATAACAAACAAAGGGCATGGGAGTTAGGAGGTACTCAGTAGATGGCAGCTAATGTTATTATGCTAAATATCATGTCTTTAATTATGGTGCTGGCGAAGAACATTGAATATATTCTGTTTTGGAAGAAGTACGGCCAGAATGCTCCTTAGAAGTGAGGATGGCAAAACTTCATCTCACATACTTTGGACATGTTATCAGGAGGGATCAGTCCCTGGAGAATGACAATCATGCTTGGTAAAGTAGAGGGTCAGCGAAAGAGAGGAAGACCCTTAACGAGATGGACTGACACAATGGCTGCAACGATGGGCTCAAGCATAGCAACAATTGTGAAGATGGCGCAGGACCGGGCAGTGTTTTGTTCTGTTGTCAGAAACAACTCGCTGACACCTAATAACTCAGATCATCTGCTCTGTCAGGTCTACTCTGAATCCTTCTTAGTTGTTCTCTGTGTTTATTGCACTTTATTCTTATCTCCATTAAAGCAATAATGATTCCGATTATTGGTTTTCCCCAAGTAAATTTTTAATCTTCTAGAACAGAAACTCTCAATTTTTTCCAACTTTACCAATATTTTCTTATTCTTTTTTTTTTTAAATCCACAGGATAATTCACTGGTCTTTTGATACTAGGGACTAAATACATGTTTTGTTGGAAGAGTAGGTGGTTCTCAGTTCTATGAAATCTGTGGTTCTACAAAATGAATCTGTATAGAATCCATGTTAATATTTTCCTTTTTGTCTTAGCAAGGCTAAGTAACAGATCCGAGGATGACAAAGCAAGTAGCATCATGATCAATTAATCCTTCTCAAATTTGGAACTTCTTGAATTTTCCATACTGTTGTTTAACCTGCTGATTTAAATGTAGGCATCAAGGAGAATTTTTATGAAATTGCAAGAGAGGTGGGGGGGGGGGTATAGAAGTAAAGATCAGAAGTTCTATTTCAAGCTGCATTTCAATGGCTGATAAAAAGGATCATAAACATTAGGTCAAACAGCAGAGAAACAGAGCTAATAGTCAAAGGCTGCTGAGAAGGCCTGTATCTAACATTTGCAGGATGGGGCAAGAGTTCAAATGGAAGCACCAGCGCTGTTTTCTTCCCACTCTGGTTCTATCCTGCACCTTGAGGGCCTGCCCATGCAGGCAGCATCCTGAAATCCTCACTGAATGGGCACATTCATGGCGAGAGGAAGGCGTTCAGTTTAGGGATCAGGGTAAGGGTTCTGGTTACTGAGATCCAAAGCTGGTACTGCTGCTGATAAGGCATGTACTGTTTAGGAAAGTGTTGACCATAAACCTAACTCTGGAAGCATTTTCTATTTTGGCTGGGGGAGAGGGCGGCCTTATATACTAGTTGGCACTCTAATTCAGCACTATCTAACATGTGGGTCATGGGACCCTGGGTAGCTTTGGAGTTATCGCAAGGGTTAGCAAATCTGAATGCTCTTATAACATTTTCTATAGGCCTTATAACTATGTCTTACTCATCAATGAATACTAATTTAACACGTGTGGTATAGTGGTTAAGCGCTATGGCTGCTAACCAAAAAAAAAGCTCGGCAGTTTGAATCCACCAGCTGCTCCTTGGAAACCCTATGGGGCAATTCTACTCTGTCCTATAGGGTAGCTATGAGTCGGAATCAACTCGACGGTAACAGGGTTTATATTGGGTTGAACAAAACACAAATTTATTTTAAGGTGTTTTAAAAGTCAGTGAAGCTTTTTTTTATTATTATGCATAAACTTTTGACAATGAATACCAAAGGATAACTACCACAGTATAGTTGGTCTGTTTAATTTTTTTTTTTAATTTTAGAAAATGGATCTACCTATTAAAAAAAAAAAAACTATTGAGAAGAACTAATATAGTTGTTATGTAAAAAAAACAAAACAAAAAATTTTAAAGGCTTTATTTTAATTAACGCTCTCAGGCCTGAACCAATAGAAGTGCAATCTTGTGTTGTTGATTACATTTTTGGGATGGGGAAGTAGCCTAAAGACTTTGATGGGGGAGGATTTTATTCTGATTCCTCAGAGAGTCAGATCAAAGAATTTTAAATGCTCCCAGGGTGTTTTTAGGGTGAGGTTTCAATAAAAAGATGGGATAAAATTTGGGAAAATAGATCAACATAATTTAGTTGTTTCATTTGTGTCTAATAATTAAAAGAGAGGATATGAATTGTTTTCCATTATAGTTAAATCCACCAAATCCTCAATTATTAAATCTTAGACCAATGTATCAGGTAGGTTCTGATAGAAAACAGATGGCACATCCGAGATCAATTATAAAATATGGGCAGAGTTTAGAACAAGTGCCAGGGGCTGAAGAGCCCTGGTGCTGCAGTGGTTAAGTGCTCGGCTGCTAACCAAAAGATAGGCAGTTCAAAACCACCAGCCACTCTGCAGGAGAAAGATTTCGCAATCTGCTTCTGTAAAGATTTACAGCCTTGGAAACCCTATGGGGCAGTTCTACTCTATCCTATATGGTCGCTATGAGTTGGAATCAACTTGACGACAACGAGGTCTGGTTTGTTTTGGTTTGGTTTAACAGGGGCTAGTTCAGTACTCTATGGCTAGGCGTGAAGGGGAAGAGGAGGGAGAGGAACCTGGAGAGGAGGATGTATGGAGAGGGCCAGCTGACAGGAGCTATGGCTTTCAGGAGAGGAACTTCATAGGAAGGGACCAGGGGAATAAATACCCTGAGACTAATCCCTCCCATCCTCTGGATCTCCAGGAATTCTCTCCCATTTGGATACTCTTACTGGAAGAGGAGGGCAAGGGAGCAAGGGCACAAAGTGAAACAGAGAAAGGGGAAGAGTGGCTCTGGAGGGACAAGTGGAAGAGTGGCTCTGGAGGGACAAGTGGAAGATATTCAGTACAACCAATCACGTTAAATAAAATATCAAGTATCAGTCTTCTACTGCATAGGTGGGACGGTAAGGGAAATGGGCTCTGGTTTTACACAGATTATGATTCAGTTCTTCAAGGTTGTAAAGCTGCATGTGTTTGGATAAATCCCTCAACTTCTAAGTCTTATTTTTTCATTTGTAAAGTGCGGCTAGAAGACCTATTTTCCAGGTTGCTCTAAAGTTAAAAGACATTCTGTCAGTGTTGTGAGGATTAGAAAGAATATACAGTAAAACCTGCGAAAGCCAGTACCTGTGTAAGGCCTAAACCTGTCAAAGAAGGAAAACTCACTGGGTGTCTATGAGATAGGATTCTTAATAGAGAGCAACAGAAAAGTGGTAAGCATCCTGTCAAAGGTGGAAAACTTGTGAGACCCCCAAAATCAAGGCAGTCCCATCAAGGTCCAGCTCTCACAGGTTTCACTGTATAAAGGTCTGTTTGATGCTGAAAACTTTAGGACAAGAAGGAACCTTAGAACTACCATCTTTACTCCTACCTGTAACTATTAAGTGTCCACTACATGCTCTGTTCTTAATATTCTTGGAATATTTTATATTCTTGGAAATTTTTTGAACTAGTTGGGAATCCCTTGTATGGGGATATCAAGCCTGTATGTTCTCCAAACATTAACTATAGTCTGATTGTAGTATGTCTTACATATATAATTTTATTATTTCTCAGCTTATGTTGGTGCTGGTGTCATTAATAAATCACAAATTTATTTAAGAGTATGATGAAGTCATGGTATCTTGTTTTTCTTTTTATCATCATGATGTATTTTCTATATCAAAGGGATACTAAAAACACTGTTATCTTGTGGAGCAAATGAACTCCTTTGCAATTCTAAAAGGAGACTTTGTACCTAAAATATTTAGGGGCCACTGATCCATTTTGTCTTCACATATCAACTTATTTTAGATCGTATAAAGAAAGATCAGGGCTTCAACGTCTGTTTCTGAAGATAAGACTTTCCCTGAATTACATAATAAATTTGAAGGCAGTGCTGGTATGAGTTCAACAGTGCCTTTAATATAGGGCTTCCCACCACTTTCAAATTCTCAGTGGCTCAATGGAGATAAGAGGAGAAAAAATCTAATATTAGGATAATGCTCCAGTATGGCTATGGGGGATGAAATCTGGGAAATAAAATATATTTAACCCTAAATGGAAACTATTCACATTTAGTAAAAATATTTTTACTCCAGGCCTTGCTCTTCAGTGTCTCCAGGTCACCCCAGCTCTTACTGTCAGTCTCTTTCTCCACAGGTAGAAAACTGTGATGAAAAGAGAAGCGTCCTTCAGATTCAGGCAAACCTGGTTTCGCAGCTTGGCTCCACAAGTATCAGGTGTGTGAATGTGGATAATTCACTTCCGGGCCTAATGCAAAAATATCCATATCGCAAAGTTATTGTGAGTTTCAAGGAGATAGAAAAAAAATTAATTCCCCTCCCTGACTGCCACAGCCCTAAAGAAGTCCTGTCACTTTAGTACTTAGAATTTCAGGGCTGGAAGGACTCCCTCTAGATAAAAACCTGGAGAGATTATAGCACATACCTATGGTCCCATAACTACTTAGTGGTAAAATTCAGACTGGAACTCAGGCCTTTCCTGAAAATGAAATTTGTCAACAACCAAGTGTGATGCAGAATCAAATTGAATGGACTACGTGTTTGAGAATCTACCTAGTGCTATTCCATTAGCTGAGCCTGGGACTCAAAAAGCGAGGAAGTCAACACAATCGAAGGTCACAATCTGGTCGGAGAGCGAACACACCACAATTCTGAGGGCGATCCATAACATAATACAAATCACTAAATTATAAATATAGAAGAAGGAGAAATTGAACTCTGCCTGGAGGTGGAGAGAGAACGTAATGAAATCTACCTTATATTTCATAAAAAGACCCCACTCTTCAAGCCATTCCCATTTGCCTCACCATTAATAAATTTAGCAAATATTTGTGTATCCATGTCTACATATCAGGTATTTTTAGGCATATGGGGGAAAAAGTAGAACTGCCTCAGAGGGTTTCCAAGGCTGTAATCTTTAAGGAAGCGGACTGCCGCTTCCTTTCTCCCGCAGAGCGACTGGTGGGTTCCAACTGCCGACCTTTCCGTTAGTAGCTGAGCGCTTAACCATTGCGCACCCAGGGCTCCTCTGGGGGACACAGAGTAGCCCCAAAGCCTTTTCAACTAAAGGTATGGGGGAGAACAGCTGCACAGTGGGTGCTGCAAACAAAACTTGTGAAGATTTCCATTAAGAACAAACCAAGTGCATAATACCCGTAATTGTCACAACTGCAGATGCAATGGGGCACCTGGTCAGACTTCTGACTCGATCCTTAAGTAGGTATACCTAACCCTTTGAGAGCTGGAAACGGAGCAATTCCTCGGTCTCCGGTCCCAGCCCCGGGCCCACCTCTCCGGGTCCAAGCCCCGCCTTGCTCCGCCCCGGACGCGGCGCGCTGGTTGGTGTTCGCAGACATGATGAAACTTCCCGCACTCATTACGAGAGCGAGGTGGATATAAGGTGGGAGGAGGCCAGGTGCTCTGTCCGCAAGCCGTACCGGGTTCCGCTCGCCCGGGTAAGCCGCGCTCCCACCTCACGGTGAGGTGCCCCCCCACCCCCCAAGCGTGCCCCGGGCTGCTCTGGGGGTGGGCTGTGGAGTGGGCTCGGAGGTTGTGCTGCGGCCTGCGGCGAAGGGTGGGCAGGGGCGGGCCCCCGCGCTTAGCGGATGCTGCGGCGCCGGGTGGGCGGAGAGGGCGGGGCGGGCGCCTCCCGATTGTTGCGCACCTGGGAGCGAGCTGACGAGTAAAGGCAGCTGTCGTGGCCCTCTGCGATCCATGAACCAGTGATCAGCGGCAGGGAGGCCCGCAGAGAGCGCAGGAAGCCCACGCTCCCGGGGGTGTTACCGAGGCGGCGAGAGGCAGAGTCGCTCCGGGGAGGAGGAGGCTGTGGCGACCTAGGTTGGCCCCTATAAGTATTTTTTACCGTATTGCGTCGAAGCCTGTGGAAATGTCTGCAGTTTGGCCGACCTGCCACAGAGGGATCGAGGACGCACGTGGTCGGGGCGTGGTGGAGCATCGCAGGACTTTGCGGTCAGGTTGTCCAGGTCTTTGGGGGAGGGGGGTCTCGGGCGTCAGTCACTGCCGCGGTGTCTGTACCTGGCCTGCACCCCCCACCCCACCCCCACGCCTTTGTAGACTGCAAGACTCAACGAGAGCAAACCCAACAAGAAGGGTCCGTGCGGAAAAAGGCAGAAGTTCTCAAAGGATAGCTGTTACATAGGGCTAGCTCAGATTAATAAAACTATGTTGAATAAAGAAATGCTGTTTTTTCTTTCGGCCTGTGGCTCTGCATAATATCTTCACTGTCTCTTGGCCTGAGTGCTTGATTACTAATTTAAAAGCGCTGGTAATTCTTTTTTTCACTGATTGTTTGCTTTGCTGTAAGAATAATTAGAAGTAAAGTAGGCCTTGAACCTTCCAGGAGTTGGTTACTGAGATCTTAATGTAAAAATAAGATGATGTGGTGAAGTTCAAATAGTTGGTGAATTGAATAGAAATTAAATGTACTGAAGCAGGGCTGTCCAGTATGGTAGCCTCCAGCCAAATGGGACTGTTGAGTACTTGAAATAGGCTAGTCTGAACTGAAATGTGCTGTAATGTAACATACACCGGATTTGAGGATTTAGGAGGGAAGAGCAATGTAAAATATTTTGTTAATAATTATTTATATTGATTACATGTTGAACTGATACTATTTTGAGTACAGTGTGTTAAATAACATATATTTAAAATTAATTTTACCAGCTTGTTTTAATATGTCTACTAGAATGTTTAAGATTACACGTGGCTCACATATTTCTGTTAAACAGCACTGCTGTAAAAGTTTCTGAGGAAATATGGAAAATTACTGGGAAGAGGTAACAGCAATAGAAAAAAGCATCACAAGTAGAACCTTTACCCTCCAATAGGGCTGATTACAATAAAGCTCATAGGTTATAGCTATAATTTGCTTTTCCATGCTAAGGAGTAAAGTTTGCTTCACAGACTCTTGTTCCTCCAGTTATAGTGGTTAGTGTGTGCTTTCTTATACCAGGCTTAATACTGAGACTCACTAAGCAGCATATGGGAAAGATGTTTGTCAGGGTTATATGTTTTCACCAGATTATTCAATTTGTATGCTGAGCAAATCTGAGAAGCTGGACTATATGAAGAAGAATGAGACATCAGGATTGAAGACTCAACATGCAGATAACACAGCCTTGCTGCTGAGAGTGAAAAGGACTTGAATCACTTACTGAGGAAGATCAAAGACTATAGCCTTCAGTATGGATACCACCTCAACATAAAACAGAAATCGTCACAACTGGACCAATAAGCAACATCATGATAAACAGAGGAAAGATTGAAGTTGTCAGGGATTTCATTTCACTTGGATCCACAATCAACACCCATGGAAGCAGCAGTCAAGAAATCAAATGACATGTTGCACTGGGAAAATCTGCGAAAGACCTCTTTAAAGTGCTAAAAAGCAAAGATGTCACTTTGAGGACTGAGGTGTGCCTTACCCAAGCCCTGGTATTTTCAGTTGCTTCATATGCATGCAAAAGCTGGACAGTGAATAAGGAAGACTGAAGAAGAATTGATGCCTTTGAATTATGTTGGTGAATAATATTGAATATACCATGGACTGCCAGAAGAATGAACAAATCTGTCTTGGAAGAAGTACAGCCAGACTGCTCCTTAGAAGGGAGAATGGCGAGACTTCATCTTAGGTACTTTGGACATGTTATCAGGAGGGATCAGTCCCTGAAGAAGGATATCGTGCTTGGTAGAGGGTCAGCAAAAAAGAGGAAGACCCTTAACGAGATGGATTGACACAGTTGACTGCAACAGTGAGCTCAAACATAGCAACCATTGTGAAGATGGTGCAGGACTGGGCAGTGTGTCGTTCTTTTGGACGTAGGGTCACTATGGGTCGTATCTGACTTGCACACCTAACAGCAACAACAGGTGAGTGATTCACTGATGACCTCAAATGATTTTCAAAGCACTTTCCCAACTCACTTTTACTTGGTATAAAATCAATGTTAGATGATTTATTAGTAGTTATCTCATTTAAATTCTTGATACATTTAACCCCTTAATACCAAAGTAAATATGTCATCATAGGCTGTTTGGCCAGTGCATGGAAGGGACTGTGTAGGGCATATGATTCTTCATTTCCAAGTTGCTTGAGTTAATACCATTTTCCATTAGTTTGATCTGGTCTTATTTAAAGGGTAAGCAAAACTTTGATTCATTTAAATACAAATGAATAATACAGCCCAAGTCCTCTGAGTGGTTGCTCAAGCTTGCTCAGAGTGGTTAATGTAACTTGAATATGTTTTTTTTTCTTCAGGGTTTTTGTACCAAGTTTGGGCATTTGCTGCAAATTTGCATTTTTTGAAATATAAAAATAGTTATTTTCCACGTTACAGACATTGTGGAAAAATAGCTCTATGAGCATCCAAATAAAAAAAGCTGTTTATTTCACAGCTGAGAATTTCGAGTTAGGGAGTAACTAGCTTTTGTAGGAATTATTTGTTCCCTGGCCTACAGGGATGAACCAAGATGTTTTTCAGGGATGTCGTTGCTGTATATGTCCCTCCTACTTTGCTTTCTTACTGGCCAAGGAAGCTTTGAGACAGAAATATTTGCAAACATTTTTGTCATTTAGGACATTTTGAGGAGCCCTGGTGGTGGAATGGTTAAGTGCTTGGCTGCTGACCGAAAGGTTGGTGGGTCGAACCCACCCACTGGCTCTGTGGGAGAAAGACCTTGCGATCTGTTCCTATTAAGAGTACAGCCTGGAAGACCATATGGGACAGTTCTGCTCTGTCACATGGGGTGGTTGTAAGTTGAAAACTGACTCGATGGCAGCTAAAACACAAGACTTTTTTTTTTTTATTCAATTTTTATTTATTTTTATACTTCAGATGAAGGTTTACACAACAAACTAGCTTCTTATTAAACAATTAGTACGTATATTGTTTTGTAACATTGGTTGCCAGCCCCACAACGTGTCAGCACTCTCCCCATCTCGACCTTGGGTTCCCTATTACCAGCTTTCCTGCCCTATCCTGCCTTGTTATTGCCCCTGGGCTGGTGTGCCCCTTTACTCTCGTTTTGTTTTCTGGGCCTGTCTAATCTCTGGCTGAAGGGTAAACCTCAGGAGTGACTTCATTACTGAGCTAAAAGGGTGTCCAGAGGCCATACTGCTGGGGTTTCTCCAGTCTCTGTCAGACCAGTAAGTCTTGTCTTTTTTTTTTTTTTTTTTTTTTTGGTGAGTTAGAATTTTGTTCTACATTTTTCTCCAGTTCTGTCAGGGATCCTCTATTGTAATCCCTGTCAGAGCAGTCAGTGGTGGTAGCCAGGCACTGTAGTTGTACTGGACTCAGTCTGGTGGAGGCTCTAGTACTTAAAACACAGGACATTTGGATGATGAACATTTTGTATCTTCTGTCAGCCTAAAATGTTTCATTTACTATAAAGCCAGAATATCTGATAGCGGATTATATTGTGTTTTCTCTTTAGAATTTCTTGGATCACATTTGAATAAATCACTTAGAGGTAAGCTAAAAGTTGTAAACTGCTTTCGAGAGCTATATATCTTAATATTACACTTTAGCAATATGTATGATCTTCCCTTTTTCCTGTTATATTCTACGTGCAGTTAGTATAGGTAAAGAGGGCATTTAATTGTCAAGAGACTCCTGAGGAGCCTGCATTAATCTGGAGGGTCTTTGAGGGCCTTTGAGACTCTAGGGTGGAGAGAGTGGGGCTGGGATCTATGGCTAGGTTGGAGCCAGTCTGGATGTGTGTCTGTATCTTGGGAGCAAACCTAAGAATACAAGGATGGAATGGCACCTGGGTGCCTCCAGGTCTAGCAAACCACGAAATCCTAAGGTGGGAGGGATGCAGGCTTTAGCTGGGTGCTGAGCTGTTTTAACCGGCTAGATGTAAAGGTTGTCTGTTTTTTTGAATGCCTGTAAGTAAGTTAAATGATTCTCTAATCCTTTATGCCTGCAGTTTAATGGAAAATTGCTGTAAGTTGTTGTTGTTAGGTGCTGTCGAGTCAGTTGCCACTCATAGTGACCCTATGTACAACAGAATGAAACAGTGCCCAGTCTTGCACCATTGTCACAATTTTTGCTATGTTAAAGGCCATCGTTGCAGCCTCTGTCAGTCCATCTCGTTAAGGGTCTTCCTCTTTTTCACTGACCCTCTACTTTACCAAGCATGATGTCCTTCTGTAGGGACTGGTCCCTCCTGATAACATGTCCAAAGTACATAAGATGAAGTCTCACCGTTCTTGCTTCCAAGGAGCATTCTATCTGTACTTCTTCAAGACAGATTTGTTTGTTCTCTCGCCAAATACCAAACCACACCCATTGCCGTCAAGTTGATGCCGATTCATAGTGACCCTATAGGACAGAGTAGAACTGCCTGTAGGGTTTCCAAGCAGCGGCTGGTGGATTCAAATTGCCAGCCTTTTGGTTAGCAGTTGTAGCTCTTAACCATGAGCCACTGGTGTTCGAAACCAAACCTGATGCCGTCGAGTTGATTCCCATTCATAGCCACCCTATAGGACAGAGCTGAAATGACCCATAGGGTATCCACGGAGTGGCTAGTGGATTCAAACTGCCGACCTTTTGGGTTAGCAGCCAAGCTCTTAACTACTGTGCCACCAAGGCTTCTGTTCTTCTGGCAGTCCATGGTATATTCGGTATTCTTCACCAGCACCATAATTTGAAGGCATCAATTTTTCTGTCTTCCTCATTCATTGTCCAGCTTTCACATGCATATGAGGTGATTGAAAATACCATGGCTTGGGTCAAGTGCACCTCACTCCTCAGAGTAATAGCTTTGCTTTTGAACATTTTAAACAGGTCTTTTGCAGCAGATTTGCCCAATGCGGTATGTTGTTTGATTTCTTCTGCTCCTTCCATGGGTGTTGATTGTGAATCTAAGTAAAATGAAATCCTTGACAACTTCAGTTTTTTCTCTGTTCATCATGATGTTGCTTATTGGTCCAGGTGTGAAGATTTTTGTTTTCTTTATGTTGAGGTGCAATCCATACTGAAGGCTGTAGTCTTTGATCTTCATCACTAAGTGCTTCAAGTCCTCTTTAAACAAGTAAGGTTGTATCATCTGCATGTCGCAGGTTGTTAATGAGTCTTCCTCCAGTCCTGATGCCGTGTTATTTATATAGTCCAGATTCTCGGATTATTTTCTCAGCATACAGATTGAATAAGTATCTTGAAAGGATCCAACCCTGATGCATACCTTTTCTGATTTTAAACCATGCAGTATCCCCTTGTTTGGTTTGTATGACTGCATCTTGGTCTATGTACAGGTGCTGCATGAGCACAATTAAGTGTTCTGGAATTCCCATTCTTCACTGTAAGTAAAACGGGTTATGTTTCAATGTTTGAAGTGGTTTATGCAAGTTTTTGGACTCAGATTTAATGCAGACTTGGAATCGATATCGAATATTTGATTGGTTTGCTTTTGTCTCCATAGAGAGCTTGTGGTTCCAATCTACCATGTGTGGCATTTGGGCCCTCTTTGGCAGTGATGAATGCCTCTCTGTTCAGTGTCTGAGTGCTATGAAGATTGCACACAGGGGTCCAGATGCATTTCGTTTTGAAAATGTCAATGGATACACCAACTGCTGCTTTGGATTTCATCGGTTGGCGGTGGTTGATCCGCTGTTTGGAATGCAGCCAGTTCGACTGAAGAGATACCCTTATTTGTGGCTCTGTTACAATGGTGAAATCTACAACCATAAGGAGGTAAACAATATGAGACCAGAAGATATCTGGATGTGATTAAACCTTGAACTGGTTGGTTATAATAGTATGTATTTTTATAATGCTTTTTACTTTTCAGAGCACTTTATATATTCATTATCTCATTAGCTCCAATTGCATAGATAGGACACGGATGCAGCAAGAGGTGAAACATCTCAGACATAAAAATAAGGTGATAAAAATGGGGACTAGGATTCTAGTTCTTTGACTCCTAATAGAAGTCTGTGTGTGTGTGTGTGTGTGTGTGTGTGTGTGTGTGTGTGTGTGTGTGTGTGTGTGTGTGTGTGTGTGTGTGTGTGTGTGTGTGTGTTAATTTACGTATTAGTTAGAGCCTGTGCTAAGGCTATGTTAGGTGCTGAGGATACAGTGGTAAGTAAGAGAGGCAGGTCTGTACTCCGATGGAGCTTATTCTATTAGGGGGGCAGATTAAAAAATCCTCGAACATTAAAACAGGTGTCCTGAAAGAAAGAATATGGGACTGATGAAAGTGGGAGGTCCACTTTCAGGAAGGGTGGTCAGAGAAGGCCTCTTGAGGAAGTAACATTTGAACTGAGACCTAATGGGCAGGGATGAGCTGTCAGGCCTAGGCAGAGTACTTCCTAGCAGGGCTGGGAATAGCATGTAAAGAAGCCCCAGGGTGGGAAGGAGCCCAGGGGTTGTAATGTAATGAGCCAGGGAGAGGTAGGAAGGAGAGGCATTGGAAAAGTAGGCAGAACCAGATTAACCAGGATTTAGAAGCCAGGGTAAGGTGCGGGAATATTCTAAGAGCGGTGGGTCTTTGGGGATCTTAAGACAGGTATACATAAGAAATTTAATAGTTTGGAGATTATCATATTTGTAGCTTTTACATAATGCTGCCACTGAGATATTTATTACTGTTGCATGCTTCCCTTAAACATAGCCAGAGGGCAGAAAGGTGGCCCAAAGCAGTGGAGTGCAAGAAGTAAGACTTTTAGTGTGTTAAAATTGGAACAGCTTTCCAGTCTGGTGAGATCTTATTCTTAGAATGAGATTCGAGGAGGGGATAGAATTTCTGACCCTAGGGAGCTGAGTGTGGTAAGAACCTGACAATATATAGGAATACATACATGAGAACGCTGGCTTGTATTATGGCACTGTTACCCTGGCCTTCTGATAGGAAATAACTTTTTACTTGAATGAGATTGCAGGCAGTCCCCGGATTACGAATGAGTTCTGTTAAATCTGTCTTTAAGTGGAATTTCTATGTAAATTGGAATAGTTAGGTACAGTTTGTATCTGACATCAGTTAGTCATATGTTTGTCTTAGCATATAGTATATAGAGTACCTTTCTACGTATAAAAACCATTAAAGAAACACTTCCAGGTACATTAAAACATCTTTACCGTAATAATACAGTAATAATAATGTTTTGATGCAGGTTAGCAAAGTAGCATCAGTTTGTTATTACGAACGATTGTATGTATCTCAAATTTTTAATATAATAGGCTTTAAGGAGTTTGGTTCATTAACTGTGAGTTGTATGTGTGGAGGTTTGTAAGCCGGGGACTGCCTGTACTGCTTTTGTTGATTTTGTTAAAAACTATAAAAGGTTAAATACCTTCAAAACATTTCTATTCTAAATAGGCAAAATATGTCATTTTTTAAAGCAAAGAAATTCCATTGCTTCTATTAAGCATCTAAGCTTTTGCAGTTTCAGCAGCTGGGAATCTATCTAGAAAGTAGAATGTATATTTTAGGCTTAAGTGAAATATTCTGTAACAGAAATGCCTGAGCCCATTTTTTTTTTTATGAAGATAAAATATTGATGATAATAATTAAATACAGCCAGAACTGTGCTGAGAGTGGAGGGAGTACAATCAAGGAGAGGAGGAATCTAAGTAAAGGCTGTGGCCAAGAGGAGGCCCTCTCCCCTACAACAGACAAGTCTAATACCAGTGTGATTTCAGGGCTACATCAAGATACAGGGTTTTTTATCCAAGGGCAACATTGAGGTGTGACTTCAGGAGAGCAGGGAATGGTATTTATAAATCATTAATCACTTTCCTGTCTTGTATAAATTACCTGCAAGGTCCAGGCCAAAGAGAGGTGGTGAAGCATGGAGGGATAGGAGTAGATTTAGGAAGTTATTGCTTACTAATAAAATGCTTTAGGGTCATTTACCCTCCAGGTACTTCAGGCAAGATGGGTCAGCAGAAGACTTTCCAAACCCCACCTGCTAGTGACAGGGTCATCCCTGATATTCTGTCAGAGTACGTGACCAGAAGGTGGCTTCATAGTCACTGGAGGCAGCCAGAGTCCATTTTCGGACAGTTCTGAGAGTACTTTTCGCCTAATTATGGAGTGAGCTAGATTATGAAGCATGTTTTAAATATTTAAACATACCCAAAATTTTTGCTGTAATTTGTTTATGATAATCTCTTCTCTCTCCCTTGTTAGCCAAAAATGTTGAGTATAAGTACAAAGAAAGAAGAACACACCAAGGATTTTCCCCTCACAGTTTGCCAGCGGTGATGACAAACCGCAGAATTCAGGTGTAATTTAGTCGCACCCTCTCTCTCTGCATGCAGTGGCAGTGATGGCCTCTTTGCTGTTCCTTTGGGACACGTGGACTAATAAAAGAACCACTCCCATTTTGCTTCTCATTGAGAACTACCTTTAATGCCACTGCAGGCATAGAAGAACTGGATGTTATACTCTGCCCCTGGAGACCAGCAACTTCATTTTGGAACATGTGTCTCTATCATTGTGATGGAATCATTTATTTGTCAGGGAACGGTGGCAGATATGTTTATCCTTTGCTTCATAGGTAGGTCTTTGAGGCTGAACTTGAAGAACCTCAGCCAGTAGTATATCCTCAAACTGAAGATTAGACAGTTGCAGAAGATGCATTTTTAGTCTCATGGCAACTGGGCTACCTATTTTCTTAAACACACAAACACACACCACACACACGTACATGTACCCGTAAATATATGTGCATTCCATACTTTTATACACATGAGTATGTGTATAATATGCATGTCTATCCCTCTACTTTATTGTTCTGGTACATTGCCTTTTTTTCCTATTTATAACAATGCAACTAAAATTGTCACAGATTTAGCTTTATATTGTAAAGAATTTGCGGAATTCTAAGTGAGTTCAAATAGGCTGTCTTTTGATAATGCCATGGTTTTTCTAAATTACTAAAGTGTATGAAATGATTATAGAGCATAGAAGTGTCAAAGCAACTTTGCAATAAACAATTATTAGCGAATGCACGAGGATTCTAATATTTTTATTTTGCTATTGTTTCTTTAAGATGCAATGCCAGTTTGGATTTGATTACCAGACCAAAGTGGATGGTGAGATAATCCTTCATCTTTATGACAAAGGAGGAATTGAGCAGACAGTCTGTATGTTGGATGGGGTGTTTGCTTTTATTTTACTGGATACTGCTAATAAGAAAGTGTTCCTGGGCAGAGATACCTATGGAGTCAGACCTTTGTTTAAAGCCATGACGGAAGATGGATTTTTGGCTGTGTGTTCAGAAGCTAAAGGTAATGATAGAATTTTCCTGTAAATTTTCATTATTGTCCTGGTTTTGCGTTTTCTTCTAAATCTTATTTGCAGATTCCTTAGGGGGCAGTCCAAAATTTTACAAGTGACTTTAGGTGAGTCTTGGATCCTCTGAGCTTTATTTTTTTGATGTTTGGGTAATTTTTATTCTTTCTATTAACACTTAGTTCCAAATACATCTGCCAAATTGTTTTCCAACAGTTTTCTATTGTGTAAAATATACACAGCATGAAATTTCCCATTTTGACCATTTTCTAGTGTACACTCCAGCAGCATTGATCATACTTAAAATGCCGTATAACCATCACCACTACTCGTTTTCATCACCTCAAACAGAAACTCTATACCCATCAAGCAGAAACTCCCCATTTCTCTCTCTCCTAGCCCATGGTAACCACTAATCTACTTTCTGTCTCTATGCATTTGTCTATTCTAGATATTTCACATAAATGAAATCATGCAATATTTGTCCATTTGTGTCTGACTTTTCTTCACTCAGTATGTTTTCAAAGTTCGTCCATGTCGTAGGGTATATCAGAACTTCATTTCTCTTTTTGGCTGAATAATCCATTGTATGTATATGCCATGTTTTGTTTACCCATTTATCTGTGATGGACATTTGGGTTGTTGCTTCCTTTTAGCTATGGTGAATAAAGCTGCAGTAAACATTGGTGTACAAGTATCTGTTTGTATTCCTGCTTTCAGTCCTTTTGGGCATATATCCAGGAGTGGAATTGCTGAGCTTTGCTATTATAAAAGAAAGGAGTTGGATTCTCCTTTTTAGTATTTAAATTCTGTAATCCTTGAAGGATGACTCTATAGTAACGTCATTTATTTTTTGTTGTGTTGATGTGCTTTGCATCTGGTTTGATCCGATGTGTATTTTCAAGTTTTCCTTTGGCATATTGTAATAGTAGGATTGGCCTTGCAATTACTGCACTGTATACTGTGCCACTGTTATAACATAAGTATTTATTTAGCGTTTTTTTTACAGTAAACTTGAAGAAGACATTTTTCTTTTTTTTTTTTTTTAAGACATTTTTCTTTGAACTCTTACCTAAGCAGCCGTAATATCCTAAAATCTGCCTTAAATCTTTTCTCACTCAGTTTTCAGACTTGATTTTGTCTGAAGCAAGGATAATGAGATCCACAAAGGGTGCTCATGACACTAGTCACGGTTTGGTACTAATAGGTGAATTGGTCCATTTTCAGCATTTCTAGTGTGAGCAGATGACAGAAAACAAGAATGTATGTCTGTTACCTAAAGTGCTATTAGGGAAGCCCAGCAAAGACCACAAGAGGAGAGCAGACTCTTTACTTCTTCTGTGTCCCCTTCGGGCCTGATGATGACTTGATATGGAGTTACAATCTCACATTCAAGTTACTGTCTGAAATTTCTTGACTCTGTTTTGGTTTCTGTATCCTTCTCAACACTGTTCTTTCCTAGACCGAATGATCTCATCTAGAGTATGGCAACAATTTCCCTTCCTCCTAGCTTTAGAATAACCTATCGAAAACTCATCTGACCGTGGTCCTCCCTGCTCAGAGCCTTTTACTGACTCCCCATCTCCCAGTGGGGTTGAGAGCTTGCCTGAGGTCTACTAGCTAGTGATGATCTGGGTCCCTTGTCTGGCCTTTGAATTCAGTGCTGCACAGTGGATTACTTGGTTAACAAGTAATTGTAAATCGTGATGAATATTCTGTGTACATAGGCTGTTAACTATTTATAATAAAACATTGATTTTGTACTAATGATCAGGGTGATGTCAGCTTGGTTATACCTTTTTCCATGTGAGGATTTATTCCAAAAATTTATATTATGTTTTATTCAGCTGCAGGGCATAAAAAGTAGTTAAGGAATAGATGTCTGGCTTCTTCATATTTGACTTTAAAGTACCTAGCAGTGGATTGTTTTGCTTGTTAAAGAATTGAGAATCATGGTGGTTTTCTTATTTTTTAAATTGTTGTTGAAAATATACACAGCAAAACTGATGCAAATTCCGCAATTTCTACATCTACAGTTCAGTGACATTGATTATATTCTTCAAACTGTGCACTCATTCTTACCTTCCTTTTCAAATTGTTCCTCTCCATTAACATAAACTCACTGTCCCCTAAGCATCCTACCTAACCTTTCAAGTTTCTGTTGTCAGTTTGATTCCATATATTAGTTCTTTAGAAGAGCACAATGCTCAAGGCAGATGTTCTTTGCTTATTAAGCTAAAGTATTGTTTGGTTTAAAGAAGACTTAAGGGCATATTTTTGATTTAAGGCTTCAGGTATAGAGATTATCTCAGGGCCATAGTTTCAGGCGTTCATCCAGCCTCAGTGGCTTCTGTCATGGATTGAATTATGTCCCCCCAAAAATGTGTGTTATCAGTTTGGCTGGTCCATGATTCCCAGTATTGTGTGATTTTCCTATATGTTGTAAATCCTGCCTCTATGATGTTAATGAGGGAGGATGGGTGGCAGTTGTGTAAGGCAGGACTCAATCTACAAGATTGGATCACGTCCTGAGGCAATGTCTTGAGATACAAAAGAGAGAAGTGAGCAGAGAGACATGGGGACCTCATACCACCAATAAAGCAGTGCCAGGAGCAGAGCGTGTCCTCTGGACCCAGGGTCCCTGTGCAAAGAAGCTCCTAGTCCGGGGGAACACTGATGAGAAGGCTGACAGAGAGAGAGCCTTCCCCTGGAGCTGATGCCCTGAATTTGGACTTTTAGCCTACTTATACTGTGAAGAAATAAATTTCTCTTTGTTAAAGCCATTTACTTGTAGTATTTCTGTTATAGCAGCACTGGATGACTTAAGACGGCTCCAGAAAGTCTGGATTCCATGGGAATTTGAAATTCTCACCCGCATTTTTTCCCCCTGGCTGTTTTGTTAAAATACCTCAGTGATGACCAAGAAATGGCTGCCAGAGCATCATGACATTATCGTTCATAAATGTGTCTTAATGTTAACTCTTTTACATGTGCTTGCGTATTGTAGAAAATAAATTTTCCTGATCAGAAATTCGAGGTAGGGAGAAGAAATTGAACGTTAGAGAATTTCACATTCCTTTAAATTACTAGAAATCAGTGTAATTTTGCTGTATCTCTCAATACCACTATTACTGTCTAATAAGTAGATGGTAGGGTTTGAGGTGTTTAATTTTTTTTCCTATTTTGCTTATATAACAGGTGTGTATTTGTATTAAAATAGAAAATAGGCATTTGGAGGACATTTACTAGGGGTGAAAGTTACTATGAAGTGTTATCCTAATTTGAATAAAGTTATCTTTATGATTGAATAGACTTGACAGCAACTAACAACATATCTTTATGATTTGTAGGTCTTGTTAACTTGAAGCACTCCACGACTCCATTTTTAAAAGTGGAGCCTTTTCTTCCGGGACACTACGAAGTTTTGGATTTAAAGCCCAATGGCAAAGTTGCATCTGTGGAAATGGTCAAATATCATCACTGTAGAGATGAACCTCTGCATGCCCTCTATGACAATGTGGAGAAACTATTCCCAGGTAACACAACAAATACCCACCCACCCATTTCCCTCCCCTATTCCCCAGTGAGGAAAAATTTTCTTCTCACATCATCTGAGTGATTTAAGTTTGAAGACCTACTTCCTATTTAATTTGGAGATGATAAATTGGGATTTGGCAATTCACTGTTGAGTGAGCACCGTTGTTGAGCAAATGCCATCATGATAGATGAAGAAGATTGTGTACCTTGTTTCAATAAATAAATCAGCCCAAGTTTGTCTGGGTCTGTTTCATTTACTTTATGTGTTTATAGGTTTTGAGTTAGAAACCGTTAAGAGCAACCTCCGGATCCTTTTTAACAATGCTGTTAAGAAACGTTTGATGACAGACAGAAGGATTGGCTGCCTTTTATCAGGTGAAGTCAGAATTTAAAACCTTATTATATTTAGTGTGTTTGTTTAACTTATATGATTTGTGACTACCCCTGAGGTTTTGACTAGTAATCTTTCCTTCATTATAAGATGAAAAAGCTCGTTTTCTGTTGTTGTTAGGTGCTGTTGAGTCGGTTCTGACTCATAGCCACCCCGTGTACAATAGAATGAAACACTGCCTGGTCCTGCGTCATCCTCACAATTGTTTGAGCCCATTGTTGCAGTCACTGTGTCAGTCCGTCTCATTGAGGGCCTTCCTCTTTTTCACTACACTCTACTTTACCAAGCATGATGTCCTTTTCTAGGGACTGGCCCTTCCTGATAACATGTCCAAAGTACATGAGACGAAGTCTCACCATCCTCACTTCAAGGAGCATTCTGGCTGTACTGCTTCCGAGAGAGATTTGTTCATTTTTCTGGCAGTCCATGGTATATTTGATATTCTTCACCAGCACCACAATTCAAAGGCATCAATTCTTTGGGCTTCCTTATTCATTGTCCAGCTTTTGCATGCATATGAGGCGATTGAAAATACCATGGCTTGGGTCAGGCGCACCTTAGTCCTCAAAGTACCTTCTAATCTGAGGGGCTCATCTTCTGGTACTATATTAGCCATTGTTCCACTGCTGTCTGTAAGGTTTTCACTGGCGAGTTTTTTCAGAATTAGATCACCAGGTCCTTCTTCCCAGGCTGTCTTAGTCTGGAAGCTCTGCTGAAACCTCTCCACCATGGGTGACCCTGCTGCTATTTGAAATGCTGGTGGCATAGCTTCCAGCATCACAGCAACACACAAGCCATTGCAGTAGGAGAAACTGACAGATGAGTGGTGGTGGTTTTCTGTAAGCTACATTTAATATATCATAATATATTAATAGTAATACAGCAAATTGGAGTTCCTGGTGGTGTAAATGGTTAACACCCTCAGCTGCTAACTGAACAGTTGGAGGTATGAGTCCACCTACTCGCGCCTCAAAAGAAAGGGCCTGGTCATCTACTTCTGAAAAATCAGGCTTTGAAGACCTATGCAGCACAATTCTCCTCTGACACATGTATGTTTGCCTTGAGTTGGAACTGACTTGATGGCATCTGGTTAATTTAGCAAATTAGATTTACGCTGTAGCTATATTATTAACGTAACGGGGAACCAGTAGGTGTTCTTCAGAATTCTCCGTAGTGATTTTTAACTAATTCAAATGCTTGATACTATTATCATAGTTATATGTTTTATTTTTCTCTTATTAGAGTTTATTTTCAGTTTACAAAACTTTTGGGGATTCGAAATGGTAAAATACAATCTCAGTGCTTAACAAGAATGCAAATCCTGTTTGTCCCTGTCTTATGCAAGGCATATAACCGTACGATTGCTGTTTTACTCATAGGGGGTTTGGATTCCAGCCTGGTTGCTGCCACTCTGTTGAAGCAGCTGAAAGAGGCCCAAGTTCAGTACCCTCTCCAGACATTTGCAATCGGCATGGAAGACAGCCCTGATTTACAGGCTGCTAGAAAAGTAAGAAACCATCTCTGCCTGTTATGTAGTTAACATGGTTTGTTATTAGAATGAAAATCAAGGTAATAATTGATACTATAATTCTGCTGCTGTGTTGACTTGGGTAATTGTTTAAATATATTAGAATGAAATACCTGTTGAATATTATCTGTGTGGTACACTATACTCTAGATTCTTTCATGTACCATGACTGATATGTTCCTCACAAAATCTCTGTGATGTAATTTTGAAAGGGTATACTGTCGTCAAGATTGCAGCTTTGGCGCATGAGTGCTTGTTTCAAATCCTGACTCTATTACACAATTCCTCACTTATGTAATAGGAGTAATAGTATCTACTATGGCATGGTTTTGAGGAAGAAATGATATAATTCATATAAAGTGCTTAGGATAGAGCCCAGCATGTATTAAGTACTTAGTGAATGTTAGCTGTTATTATTTTTTATGTTTTTATAAAGCACTACACTTAGGGCTGTAAGGAACCCTGGTAACACAGTGGTTAAGCACTAGGCTGCTAACGAGAAGGTCAGCAGTTCAAAACCACCAGCCACTGTGGGAGAAAGATGTAGCAGTCTGCTTCCATAAAGACTATAGCCTTGAAAACCTTATAGGGCAGTTCTCCTCTGTCCTGTAGGGTTGCTGTGAGTCGGAAATGGCAGCAATGAGTTTTTTGGGTTTTATGCTTAGGGTTGTAGGGAAAGGGGACCTTGTACATATTCATTGTGAAGAAGACCTCTGTTCCTATCCTGGAAGAATTTACATAGAATGGATAAGTAAAAGCTAGAGACCAGTCCCAAAGCAAATTGATCAATGCTGAGAGGACCCAAAATAGTCAAAGAAAGTAGAGTGAGGGGAGGTGCCATTCTGTATAAGAATAACATCCTGGATGTAAACTTAGGCATTTCAGGAGATGCAAAAGGAGACAACTTTAGAGTTGGACCATGTTGGACTAGAGAGAGATGAGGTGGGTTTGGTAAACTAGGTGGGGGTCGGGGCTGGTTGAGAACCTCTTGACTATTAGGTGGAAGCCTTTGGAATGGAAAGATAGGATGAGAGAGATCCAACTGTCGGTGATTGAATGGAGGGCAGAGAGACTGGAGGAGGTGAGGAAAGCTGGTTAGATGGGGCTTATATAAGTGGTGACCTAGAGAATCTGTCCCACTTATTTGGCCTTTCTTGTTTTAATTTGGGAGTTCCTGATTGGTGCAAATGGTTAACATGCTTGACTGCTAACCAGAAGGTTTACAGTTCAGTTCCACTCAGGTGCCGCTGGAGAAAAGCCTGACATCTGCTTCTAAAAAAGCAGCCATTGAAAACCCTGTGAAGCACAGCCCTACGCTGATACATGTAGGGTCACCATGAGTCAGAATCGACTCGATGGCAACTGGTTTATTATTAATTTATATAGTTTTGTGAGCTACTGTCATGTTTTTTTTAAAGGGTAGTTCTTTCAATAACAAGTATATGGATGTTTCATATATAATCAGGTAGCAAATCATATTGGGAGTGAGCATCATGAGGTCCTCTTTAATTCTGAGGAAGGAATTCAGGCCCTGGATGAAGTTATATTTTCCTTGGAAACTTATGACATTACAACAGTTCGTGCTTCAGTAGGTAAGGTGTTTTATGATAGTAAAAAGGTTTTTTTTTTAATACTGAAGAAGAATAAGAGTTTAGAAGCTATTATTTCAAACAACAGTTTAAAAAACACTATTCAAGAATGAATGCAAATAAATTCCTATGTTGCCAATTGTTTAAGACCATTTAAGAATTCCCCAAATCTCTTTTGGAGTGAGAGGAACAATAAATACCAATAAGTACATAATTAAACTTCCACATTTATGGTTTCACTATCTGTATTGTCAAAGAGTGGATACATGCTTATGCCCCCTTCCCCCAGTTTCTCTTTATAATAAAGTGTCATGAACTGTAGCCTGAATAAAATGAGAAAACAGTTCTTCATTGTAATGCATTTTCCATTAGGAATACTCATTTAGATGTACTTTGTTAGATAATCCTTCACAGTACTCATCAATCAGTAGCTATTATTACCCAGCAAGCAATAGTAATGTTACCCCATGGATGCTTGCTGAGATTGTAGATATACCCCAGATCAGACTGAACCATGTTGTTGAGCCTCTCATATGCCATTGGCGTAGATATTCCTGTTTTTAAGAGAAGCAGAATCTGATAGGACCTATTGCATGTATTCTCAATAGGGGTAATATTGCCCCAAAGGAACAAAAATTGTTTCTTGGAGGGCAGGAAGATCTTAGGTAGTATAATGGTTTGTGACTCTCCAAAGGGCCTCAGTACATAAACAGACACAGAGTATATCTGTGGTATTAACATTTCTTGGCTGGGGAGGGGGAGGGTCTCAAAGACTCCTTCAGTGGGGGCAATAATGAAAAGTGATTGAGAAGAAACACCGGTTTAAAGGGATGTATTGCAGGAACAAAGCAGGCGTGTCTTAGTCATGTGTATAATGTATCAATAATATGTGCAATTTGGTGAATGGGGTGTGGCAGAAAAAAATTAAAACTGAAATATCAAAATTACAACTCTTTATTATTTTCGTGTAGTATTACCAGTGTGAAAGGTATGATTCTTAGATATTTGAGTCATTGTTCAGTTTAGCAGAATTTCAAGTGGGGATATTCTTGGTCTAGACACATTGGGATTTTGAAAGCTGCTTATAAAATTGTGGAATGGTTCTGTGTTATCACAATAGTACAGTTTTTGGATTAAGTACATATAAAAGATTTGTAGGTATAAGGTCATTGTTCTGGAATTTGTATTAATACAAAATTCAGTATAATAGCAAAGCTTGCGATTGTTCCCAAAAGCCAAATAAAAGGCATTTTTGGTGGAGGGTTAACATTAACAATAATTTCTCTCTTTTTTTAGGTATGTATTTAATTTCCAAGTACATTCGGAAGAACACTGATAGTGTGGTGATCTTCTCTGGAGAAGGTTCAGATGAACTTACACAGGGTTATATATATTTTCACAAGGTAAATACTCTGAAATGGAATGATACTGGTGTTAGATTAAGAAAAGAATGAATTATTTGACTATATTCTATTGTATTTTTGATTGACCTTTAGTGTAATAGTCTCTTTTGAGTCTCTTGTGAAGTATATGGAGAAGTCTGATAGTCTCTGCTTTAGATTTCTTTTGGGGAAAAAGAAGTCTTAGTAAGTGTCCAGTAATTTTCATTCTTTAAAATGAATTAAACATCAGAATCACCTTTCTGATACTTCTTAATGCCCTCTCAAATTATGGCTGTTGCACAATGTGTTGATCTTATTTGTTCTAGAACAGTTTTGGTGTGAGAAAAGGCATGTTGATAAAGCATTGCTTGCCTCCATTCAGCCCTTTCTTCCTTTCCTTGTTTTGTTTAGCTTTTTTTCTTACCCACTTTTAGAGCTGGAATGTATATAACAGTAAGAAAGAAAAACTGTCTTGTGTGCCAAAGGCAAAACTGTTTGTATATTTGGAACTTCAGCTATTTCTTTGTGAAATAGGCTCCTTCTCCTGAAAAAGCTGAGCAAGAGAGTGAGAGGCTTCTGAAGGAACTCTATTTATTTGATGTTCTCCGTGCAGATCGAACTACTGCTGCCCATGGGTAACTCAATATTTTGAGAAGTGATTGTAAGAAAAAAATCTCGAGGGCTGATTTTTTTCCTTTTCTTTTCTTTTGGCCATATGTTGCAAAGTATGACTTGACTTTTATAGAAAAAAAGGAAGCTCGTTTCTTAAATTTGGCCCAAAAGAATTAGGCTGAATTCAAAGTGCTGTCGTGGTGATGGTGAGGTATTCTGCTGTAGGTTGTTAGGGCTGAGTTTCCATCTTCAAAGCATAACATAGTGCTCACATCTGAACAACTAAGAGGGAAGGCAGTTGCAACCATTTTTAAGTCTTTTAAAGAGAAGTAAAGATTATGTGTTCCCAAGGAACAAGTATTGAGCACCTGCCGTGCCTGTATGATGCTGTGGTGACTCTGCGGGTACAGGGCAGTGAAGATGCAGGATGTATGATTAGATTATTAGAAGCCATGTTTCTTTGATGTCATTTCTGATTGGCTAAAGCTTTCATTTTTTGGCTGGTCATGTTGGAGAATTGAAGACAGTAGATGATAGACAACCAACATTAAATGTTTTAGTTGCTTCTGCTGTATCAAACTCACTGTATTTTACACAGATAATGCACATAGTCTATGTTTGTTTGCCAGTCATTTAAAAATTGCTATGCCAGTTTTTTTTACATGTTGCTGTTGGCAAACAAATGTAGAAGGTGCGTGTTATTTGCATGAAATATGGTAGATTAGGAAATAATTAAATATGCGGTTGGGGACTGAACCAGCATTCAGCAGACAAGTGGTGCTGCATTTGATGAAACACTGTAGAGCATTGGTTTATATTGCAAATTGTGTGTTCATGAGTTAGTAGTGAAAAACACTGGGTAGTCCTTACAGTTATTCATAGGACAAGAGAAGGCCTCACCTACTCTTGTACCAGGCAAGGTACGTTGTTAATGATCAGATCACTTGTGGTTCTTAATTATTTCTGCTTTGTGAGATACTTGTTTAGCTGTTCATAGAAGGGAAAGTAAAAGTAAAATAGACTAAACCTCTTCTTTCCCCCGATTTATTGATAGATGTTACTATTCTGAATGAAGATTTTATGTTCATTCAACCCTAGTGTAGGGTGGTCAGTTAGGAGGGTTGTAAAAATGACTTTATAATCATTACTTTAACTGGTTGAATTTTGAGGAAACTGAATCAGAATCTAAACTGACAGGCACTACATATCCATTTTGATCGAGATGTTCTTTTCTCCTTTAAGCCTCGAACTGAGAGTCCCGTTCCTAGATCATCGATTTTCTTCCTATTACTTGTCTCTGCCACCAGAAATGAGGATTCCAAAGGTGGGTGAATCAATTCCAGATAAAAACTGCTCATTGGTATCAGGTTTTATTTGTAACATTTACTGATGCGCCTTTTGTTTTCACGTCAGCATGGGATAGAAAAACATCTCCTGAGAGAGACATTTGAGGACTCTAACCTGATACCTAAAGAGATTCTCTGGCGACCGAAAGAAGCCTTCAGTGATGGAATAACCTCAGTTAAGAATTCCTGGTTTAGGATTTTACAGGACTATGTTGAACATCAGGTATATCACCTTTTAAAACATGTTCAGGAATAGGAAGATTTGGATGCAGAGTTGTAATCACTATTCATTTTGTATTTAGTTTGAAAGTTTTTTTGTCAGTAGGAGAGGTTCACAGTCCCTACAAACAGTACTGCTTTTATATGAATTAAGTACATGAATGATTATAAAGTAGCACCTAGAATTGAAAGAGAGAAAGATAGGAGGCTTACTGGTTATCATTGACTTTCATTTAACACAGTTGAATGCCTAGTAGGTAGGTACCAGGTGATCAGAGCCACCAGTATTAGTAATATGCATATGAATGTTTCTAAAAAGTCACTACAGATATGTATAGTATGGGTATTTTGACATTTTCTAAGTGGTGAGTGATTCAAAGGATCTCTCACAAATACTGTTTTGTTATGTTTTATTCTTCCAGGTTGATGATACAATGATGGCAGCTGCCTCAGAAAAGTTTCCCTTCAATACTCCTAAAACTAAAGAAGGTTATTACTACCGCCAAATCTTTGAACGCCACTACCCAGGCCGGGCTGACTGGCTGACCCATTACTGGATGCCCAAGTGGATCAATGCCACTGACCCTTCTGCCCGCACGCTGACCCATTATAAGTCAGCTGCCAAAGCTTAGGCACTCTCCAAGTGCTAGAGTTAAAGCAAATGTGTCTTCTTGTGAGGAGTAGGGGGACTGGTGCTGGAGCAGTGAAGGTCAGTCACACCCGGGTTTACTTGGGAGTAACAAAAAAAAATAAAAGTCTTAACTTAAATTGAAAACATTGCTGTAGTCACTTACATTCTTACAGTGCCGTTATTAGTGGTGGCTAGAAATTGTGCAGCTTTTGCTGTATCATAGGTGGAAGGCGAGCTTGGAAAGGGGAAAGCAGTGTGATGTTTGCAAGAATTCATCAGCATGCTACTGGCAGGGCTGCTTTAGAAGACATACGGACCTCATGCAGATGTGGCCTTCTTCCAGTCCTTGTTCTTAGTGTGGTCACTCCTGACTCCCCATGGGATCTGGCCCATGGGTCATAGTTTTCTGACCCCTGTTCTAGAGGAACGACCAATACCAAGCATTTCTGATAAGAGGAAAAAGCATTCTGAACCTAGTTTCTGAAAGAGGAAGTTTAACAAGGAAACATTTAACTAACAGAAGGTTTTCATTTGAATGTTCACTGGTTGTTTAGGGACAACATTTTGGGATACAATTTAAAGGTGAATTTAGCTATTAGAAATTTTGAAGAGTAACTCCTGGTGCATAGGTAAATATAAGACATCCTGATGGGAAGCATGAGTAGGTGGGAATTTAGCTGGTAAGTTGGAAGATGGGGCTTCTTTTAGGCTAGCTCTAGGGCTTCATCTACAGTGTAATGTCTTCAAGGAAGCTGAGAAAATGTCATATTAGATGACTCAATGATAATCTTATATCTGAAGGTACTTAAACCTAACATGATTTGGTTCTAGGCTTATCTGTTCATGCATGGTACGGCCTCACCCAACCAAGCTAAGTAGCACCAAGAATTCTTTGGAAATTTGGAAAACTTGGTTGATAATGATTACACAGTACATTACAAAATTAAGGTGTATAAACCACAAAATGTCAGTTTTTGAGGCTGGCTCCACATTTTTAGCTTTAGTGACTATGGGATCTGTCATGTCTGGATACCACCCAGATGTTTTATAGTAAGAGATACAGGTATACCTCGCTTTTCGAAAGTTTGTTATACGCCATTTTGCTTTTATGAAAAAAGGCGAAAAGCAGAAATAGCATTCAGCGTTTGTTTTGCACCAATTGGTTAAAGAAGCAGCACACACCCTGAGCTGTGAGAGTGGCGTCGCCAGGCTTCTTCCCCGGGAACTATACTCAGCATCAAGCCACCATAGCTTTGAACTGTGTCTGTGAGCACCTGTGCTTTATCTCTATTTATTTTGTGCATCCATTAGCAAGATGTGTCCTAAGGTATCAGAAAAGCCTAAAGGTCATAAGGGTTTTATGTGTTATTTGGTATGATTTGTAGGTTATTTTTGGTGTCTGGGGATGCTCAAAACATTTTCCCATGTAAAGCAATGGTAATTGCTTCTTCGATTTATGCCATTTCGGCTTAAACGAAAGGTTTCATAGGAATGCTGTACTTTTGGATAGCGGGGGAAACCTGTGCTTAGTTAAACCCGTTTTGTAGCAGCAAAACCCTGCAGGTTAATCTTAACTGAAGCAACTTGCAAAATTTAAGCTATACACGAGATCTGACCTCAGGTTCCTGGCACACAGTGTAGGCTTAGTTTTGTCTTTTCACAACAAATAGTAAAAGGCTTGAAGAAATGCTATTCACTGGGTCATGTACATGTTACTCAATGGTTTACATATTGCACAAGCCTGTTTTCCTTGATCATTCTGATATTGGTAATTCAGTGGTAAGGAGGCATTTCGTTATCTAATCCAAATAGCATCACTAACAGCAAGCAATCCAGTTTCTTTAGCCATAAACTAGGAGATTATTAGCTGGTCTCTTCCTGCTTTTTCAGCCTCATCTGAGCACCCTGGTAGATGACCTGCCCCCTAGAGGTTTATTGCACCTTTGCCTCAATATTTACTGTAAAAAAGGTAGAAGTAGTTTTTAACAGAATTATACACTTCTATTGAAAAAAATGAAAATAAAAATCACCTAAAATCCTATCACTGCTTTTAAACAGTTTTTAAAAAAAATTTTTTTTCTTGCAGTTCTCTTGCTGTAAAGACACAATTGTAAATATGTAAGTAGATTATCTTGGTTACCTTTATGAGGAAAACCTAGAAAGGAACTAACCAATAGCCTGTGGGTCCCTCTCAAATGAAACTGGCCACGATGAAGCAGACTGGAAGTTGGGCAGGGAGGCAGCTCCATAGGGTTCTATGGATAAATCACTAATACCAAGCACATATCTGTCTTAGTCATCTAGTGCTGCTACAACAGAAATACCACAAGTGGATGGTTTTAACGAAGAGAAGTTTATTTCCTCATAGTCAGAGTAGGCTAAAAGTCCAAATTCAGGGCATCAGTTCCAGGGGAAGGCTTTTTCTCTCTGTCGGCCTTCTTCTCTTCAGTGTTCCCCCAGACTAGGAGCTTCTCTGCGCAGGGACCTTGGTCCAAAGGACACGCTCTGCTCCTGGCACTGCTTTCTTGATGGTATGAGGTGCCCCTGTCTCACTGCTCACTTCTCTTTTATATCTCGAGAGATTGCCTCAGGACACGATCCAGTCTTGTAGATCCAGTCCTGCCTTACTAACACAACTGCCACCCATACTCCTTCATTAACATCATAGAGCCAGGTTTACAACATACAGGAAAATCACACTGTACCAGGAATCATGGCCCAAACAAGCTGATACATTTTTGGGGGGACATAATTCAAACCATGACATTCCACCCTTTGGCCCCCAAAAAATCATGTCCTTGCAACATGGAAAACATTCACCCCATCATATCATAGCAAAAGTCTTAACTCCAAGTCCAAAATCCAAAAATTCCTCTTCATCTGTGAAATCTAGAATATAAGTTATTTGCTTCCAAAGGTACAATGGCAGAACAGGCACAAGCTAGACATTTCCATTACAAATGGGAGAAACTAGAGGAAAAGAAGTGATAACAGGCACCAAGCGAGTCAGCAGAACACATTACATTAGCCCTCAAGGCTTTGAAAATAATCTTCTGTTCCCTGAGACAATTTACACAATAGCCCTGCCCTCCAGACTTTAGGTATAGGCCACAGTCTCTGGATTCTGAGAGGAGGCCCATCAGCCCTGGGCTTCAGCTCTGCCTTACAGGCCCCCTGGGACAGCAGCTCTGCTCCCTTGGCTTTAGGCGCACCATTCTCCCAGTCCATCTGAGTGGCGACTCCACCCTTAGAAGCACCAGAGGCCATTGCTCCACCATTTGAAACCCCTGAGGTCATGGCCATACCTTTTGAGACTGAGGCAGCTCAGCTTCATGTGTCCCTTGTGTCTTGAGCTTCTGCTTCTGTTTCCTGTGGCCTCTTGGCCCTCGGGCCTCATGCCCGCATCTGCCCTGCTGGGGCAAGTGTTCCAAAGCTCTGTAGCTCCACTGGTGTAAGTATCTGGAAGCATCCGACTCTGCCAGAAAGCCTCGTGCACACAGACACTCAGCTGTCTTGCTCCGTGGGTCAGCAAGCCTAGATCCACCGATAAGTGCCCAGAGTCACCCCACTCCACCAGGAAGCCTTCTGTACACAGGCTCCCAGCTCTCTTGCTCCGTGGGTCGGCTCCAGCACCATTTCGCACTGGTCTCCTGGTTCTACTGCTGTTGGTTCTCTGCCACTGCCATTTCTCTGCTGCTGCAGGTTCTCTGCTGCTGCTGGTCCTCTGTCACTGCCGCACGCCTATCCATTCACAGTTTTAAAACCACTTCCACATTTTAGGTATCTGTTAGAGCAGCACCCCACTCTCAGTACCAAATGTCTTAGGCTGGGTTCTCTAGAGAAGCAAAACCAGTAAAGCGTATAAATATATAGAGAGATTTATATCAAGGAAATAGCTCACACAATTGTAGACACTAAAATGTCCCAAGTCCACAGATCAGGGTAGAGGCCTCTCCCAGTTCACGTAGCCGCAGAAGCTGGTGAACCCAAGGTCGGCAGGTCGGAGAGGGGCTCCCGCTCACAGGCTGTGAAGGTCGGTGAATTCCAAGATCAGCAGACAAGACAATTAGGTTTGTCCTGATTGACGTAGCTGCAGGGGCTGGTGAACCCAAGGTCGGCAGGTCGGGAACCGGACTCCTTGCAGGCTGGGAAGTTCGATGAATTCTGAGATCAACTGGTAAGCTGCTAGCTCAAGTCCCACGAACCAGAGGTGAGACAACAAGAGGCAGCTGCTGAGTCTGGCTCGGCAAGGCGAGCAGGCAGAAGGTAACCGGCAGAAGTCAGAGAGATGAAACTGAGAGGGCGGTGAGCTGCTACAGGCTTCACCTCCGCCAGTACCACTCAGCAGATTCCATTATGGGGGTGATCACAACATTATACAACTACTAAACCACGGAGAATAACGGTCAAGCCAAGCTGACATACAATCTTAGCCAACACAATATCTTAGAACACTGTTCTAAGTACTTTTTTTGTGTTAATTCATTATAATCTTAACTCTGTGAGGTAGTGTGACAAATTATATTTTCTATACCAGTATTTCTGGTCTCTTACAGTTTTCCAGAGTCTTGCTACTCTGTTGAGGTAGTCTGTTTCCCCACTTCCCCTCTCCTTGGACCTGGGCAGGAGTTTGACCTCCTTGGCTAGTGGATCCATTGGAAGGCTGCATGCCTTCTGAGCCTAGGTCATACAAGGTGATAGTACTTTTGCTTTCTCTGTCTGATACATGTTATAAGGCAGCCCAGGCCACATGGAGAGGCCATGTGTAGGAGTGAGAGCCCCAGCCAACATGAACCACAAGGTGTGTGAGTGTGAAAACCAAAAAATGAAACCTACTGCCAGCCCCCAGCCTTTGAGTCTACCAGCTGTGTCTTCAGTCATGGGGTGCAGAGATAAGCCACACCTGCTGTGCCCTGTCCAAATTCCTGACTCAGACTCCGTGAGCATAGTAAATGGTTGTTTGACACCATTAGGTTTTGGGGTGGTTTCTTATACAGGCATGATAACTGGAACAAGTAAACACTATTACCCCCATTTTACAGATGAGGAAGGTAAAATCATTTGCTCGAGGTCATTCAGCTGATTAGTCAAGTGGTAGAGTCCTATAAAATGGCCAGACAGATTGGCTCCAGAGCGTGTTGTTCTTTCACATGAAATTACAGTGTGACCTCTTCTATGAATTGCAGAACTAAGGGAGAAGGGCCTCCTCTCTTGGCTTGAGTTGGGACAGAAAAAGGGAGACAAGGGGATCACAGTGAAGCTAATCATTTTCTGTAATGGAATAGCCTAGGTTGAGAAAACCTCAAAATTTCAGTGCCTTACCACAGCAAAAGTTATTTCTTGCTTAAACTATATGTTCGCCTTGTTCTATGACGGGCTCAGCTCGTTGTTGAAGGGGTTATAATCACCCTGGGACCCAGGCTGATGGAGGCACAATCTCAACACATAACTTCTATGATCAGCAAGGCAGGAGATGGAGAAAGTGGTAAATCATGTATTGAAACTTCAGCTTCCGCCCTGAAGTGACACATCACTTCAGCTCACATTTCATTGGCCAAACCAAGTCATGTGTCCAGACCTAACTTCCAGGGGGCATATACCAAAAAGGAAAATGAAATATTTGAAGAACAGGACTAATGACTCCTAAAGTCCACCCATCAGTCATCAAATACTCAATTTACTCTCTCTCCTCCACACAAAGTATACTTACCCCCCTCTCAGGGGTGACACGGCAAGAATTCTGTTCTCTCATGGCCACAGACCCAGAGTTTAGGATCTCTGGGGGATGTAATAGAGTCCCTGGATGGTGCAAATGGTTAGCATGCTCAGCTGCTAATCAGAAGGTTGGAGGTTCGAGTCTACCCAGAAGTGCCTTGGAAGAAAGCCCTGGAGATCTACTTGCAAAAAATCAGCCATTGAAAATTCTATGGAGCACAATTCTACTGTAACACACATGGGGTTGCCATGAGTTGGAATTGACTGAAGGACACCTAACAACAACTGACGTTTTATCTGCTCCCCAGATAACAGGAAGAATAACTGATAGAACAGTAATAGAATAACTGCAATGACAACAACAAAACACATACTCCCATTCAGGGAAGGTTGGAATGGGAGACAGATAGCAAACCCTTTGTTTTTGTGTGCTGTTGAGTCGATTCCAACTCATAATGACCCTATATGACAGGGTAGAACTGCCCCATAGGGTTTCCTAGGCTGTAATCTTTACAGGAGCAGATCGCCAGCTCTTTTCTCCCAAGGAGCTGTTGGGTAGGTTTGAACTGCCAACCTTTCAGTTTAGCAGTCCAGTGCTTAACCGTTGAGCCACCAGGGTTCCTTACAGCAAACCCTAGTCTATAGCAATTTTAACATCCTGCTGGCCAGTCAGGCCACTTTGGGTCTCCAGAAAAAATAGTTCCTCCAGGGTCACCGGTAGCCAAGTTGTCTGTGTTGGCAGGAGGAGGCTGGAACAAAAGAGCTGGGGGAATCAGTGCTTGAACATAGGGAAGAAAAAACACTTGGAAGGGGAGGGTTGATTTCTAGCAATAAAGCTAATGTTGACTCAGACCATAGTAATCTTGGTTACACAGAATAAGAGTTTACATTTATTGATCACCTAGTGTGTGTAAAAGACTGTTCTAAAAGCTCAGATCAAATCTTCACAGCAGTCCTGTACTATTGAGATTATTTTTATGAATGAGGAAACCAAAGCACAGAGGTATTATATTGCATACCTGTCTGAGGCTGGGTGCTCTAAAGAAGCAAAACCAGTGAAGTATCTATATGTATATATATATAGACAGAGAGATTTGTATCAAGGAGAAGGCTCACCATGGTTGTAGAGGCTAGAAAGTCCCAAGTCTGTGGGTCAGGCTGGAGGCTTCTCCTTACTCATGTAACTGCAGGGACTGACAAATCCCAACACTGGCAGGTAAGCTGCTAGCTCAAGTCCCAAGAACCTGAGGTCAGATGAACCAGAGCCAGCTGCGAATCCAGAGCAAGCAAAAGCCCACGAGTCTTGTCAGAATGTCCACCTATATTGAATGCAGGCCATACCCCCAAGGAAACTCCCTTTCAACTGACTGACTACTCACAGCAGATCCCATCATGGAGATAATCACATTAGATCTCATCATGGAGGTGATTATATCATTATATGACTGTTCGACTACATCATAACTGCAAACCACTGAGAATCATGGCCCAGCCAAGTTGACACACAACCTTAATGATCACAATACCAAAAGTTACAAACCTAATAAGTAATTAAAAAAAAAAAAAAAGTTGCCGTCCAGTCGTTTCCAATGCACGGCAACCCCGTGTGTGTCAGAGTAGAACTGTGCTCCATGGAGTTTTCAATAGCTGATTTTTTGGAAGCAGATCTCCAGGGCTTTCCTCCAACGTGCCTCTGGGTGGACTCGAACCTCCATCCTTTCAGTTAGCAACCAAGCATGTTACCTTTTTGCATCACCCACCCAAAACCAAAACCAAACTCGCTGTCAAGTCAGTTTCAATTTATCTCTACAGGACAGAGTAGAACTGCCCCATAGGGTTTTCAAGGAGTCGCTTGGGCCTTAATGCATAGTTATGACAATCTAACTAATGTACGTGCACGACTCCATCATGCTTCCCCTCCCTTCCAGAGGTTAGTTTGCTGGTTGTGGGCTTGTGTAGCCCCTACTTGCCTGGCTATTTTGGAAAACAAAAGCACCTTGATTGCTCAGGTTATTTTCAGAAACCAGAGTCAAAGGGCCAAACTAAGTTCTTTATCCCACAGCCTTACTCTGTGTTACCTCTCAAAGGGATAGGGTATATTTAGAATATAATTAAGTACATGGAAAAAATAAAATTCTATAACTTTTCTATGATTCTATATTTTTAATGGGAATGTACGTTCCATTTTATGGGTAGTTCATAATTTATTTAGCAGGTCTTATAATTTACGCATAACATAATTTTTTTCTTCAGTTTTTGAATTTGTAATTAACACTGTTACCTACAGTGGGTTCTGTTCTTTGTGGCTTCTTATCAATAAAGACACCAAGGTGAGGAGGGAGCAAGAGAGTTTATTGCGAGGGTGTGGGCACGGAGCAAGGAGGCATATACTTCAAGTCAAGCTCCCTAAACAAAGGGAGGCAGAACCTTTTATACCATCTCTTGTAAGGAAGTGCATACAAACATTTTGGACTACATAGGTTATCATGGCACGCAAGCACAGTTAGACAAATTGCATTTTTTCTTTGGCATGTAGGCTGGTAAACTGGATTTGACTGGCTTGAGCTACACCCAGTGCTCTGAGGACAATGGATAGGAGGGGGCAGATTCTCTTGGTCTGAGCAGCTGCTAACTGAGCCACACCCAGTGCTATCACTTAAGGTTTTGTTTGATAATGGCTAAGCAACTCCAGGCTGCATTGGCTATCAACAACACTGTTATACACACATCACTCACGTGATTTAGATCTTACTTGAGTTCCTACCTGATTTAAGGTCCTACCTAGCCGGTAAGTGGACGCCAAGAAATTTATTCATAGTCCTCTTTGCAACTTGGAAAATTTTTAATAATACTTAAAAAAAAAAAAAAAGCCATACTCATAAATTGTCAGCGTGTTCTAGAAATTGGTTGTAGCAATATAAAATACTTGATGACTGAGAGCTAATAATATAATACATAAAACCACAAGGTGGCAGTCAAGACACATTTTTTTCTCTTCCGGGATTTTTTTTTTTTTTTTTTTTTTTTTTTTAATGCATTTTTCAAACGTAGTGAGGAGAAACTATCTTATGCTAAACTGGAGAGAAAACATGTTCTCACTCCCCACTCCAATTGGTTGATTTATTTATTTATATCTCCATCTCTTCATTGAAAGGGTCTAAGGTGGCAAAACTTTTGTATTTACCTTTCCTCAGAGGACATAAGACTATTCTTACCTAGTTTATAATACCAATTGACATGTTCATTTCATGAGAGTAAATCCCAGCAAAGAAAGCTCCATGGTTTGCTGCAGGTAATTTTTGAGCAGTCTTGACTTGCTAAGAGCAAATGACTGTTGTGCAGGCCTGTACAAGCTTATATATATATATTTCTAAACGTTTTATATCCCTTTGATCCATCATCTTAAACATACCTGCACAAAGTATGCCCTAATATCATAAAGGTGACATCCCTTGTGCTATGGATGGTAAGAAGGGATACAAACGATCCAAATGAATTTTTATTTCTCTTTTGAATACAGTCTGCACAGAAACTGTCTTTTTCATAATCACCCACTCTACGTAGACCTCACTTTTCTCACTTTATTTTAAACTGAAAGTTGAGCACTGTTATGGATAAATTGTGTCCCCCCAAAAGATACGTTGAAGTCCTAACCTCTGTGCTTGTGAATGTGACCTTGTTTGGAAATAGTGTTTGAGATGTTATGTTAGGTTAACATGAGATTATACTTGAGTATGGTGGGTCCTGACCGCATCTGAGCGGTGTCCTGTAAAGGAGAACAGACACAGAGACACACAGCGCAAGATGCCATGTGAAGATGCATCTACAAGCCGAGGAATGCCAAATATTACTGGGGGCCACTAGCAGAAAGGAGGGAGGCCTGGAACAGTTTCTCTCTCAGAGTCCTCAGAAGGAAACAAGATTGCCAATACCATGATTTGGACCTCTAGCTTCAAGAACTGTGAGACAATATAAATTTCGGATTTTTAAAGCCACTCACTTTTGGTATTTTGTTACAGTTGCTGTTGGTTGCCATTGAGTCGATGTCAACTCATGGTGACCCATGTGTGCAAAATAGGATCGCTCCATTTTCAAGGCTGTGACCTTTTAGAAGCAGATTGCCAGGCCTTTCTTCCAAAGTGAGATTGGCAGTATGAAACCACAAGATGGTCTGCAGGAGAGAGATGTGGCAATCTGCTTCCGTAAAAATTATAGTCTTGGAAACACTATTGGGCAGTTCTACTCTGTCCTATAGGGTTGCTATGAGTTGGAATCAACTCAGTAGCAGTGGATTTTGGTTTGGAATTATATATGTATAATTATATACATATATACATATACATACATGTGCGCACACACACACACACATATATATATGGAACCCTGGTGGTGCAGTGTTGAAGCTTTGCTGCTAACCAAAACGTTGACAATTTGAATCCACCAGTCACTCCTTGGAAACCCTATAGGGCAGTTCTACTTGGCCGTATAGGGCCACTATGAGTCAGAATCAACTTGATGGCAACAGTTTTATATATATGTATAATCGGTAAATTTTTTACTAATGCTGTAAGCAATAAAAAATTTGAAGACAATAGTCCTGCTATATAAGGTTTTATCTCTTTTCCCATGGCATACAAAAGTCCTTGCACGTTTAGGCCCTATGCATGTCTCTCCAGCCTCACAACTCACCATGCCTCACCTTCCAAGCTCAAGCAATTCCAAAGTATCTACAGTTCTGACACACACCATTCTGTTTCTCTCCAGAGTGCTTTGGCCCAGGCAGTCCACCATGCTACTTAAAACACTCTCTACTATTTTATCTGTGTGAAAGAAATATGGACATCTTACGTTGCCTTCATTATAAATGAGTAAATGTGCACATTATATCCCACTGTCGGAAAAGTACCCTGATAAACAAAACCACAAGGTAAATAGGGTCATTCAGTTTAGCACTAGTCCCTAAAGTAAATTAAACCTGAGCCTTCTTCCATAAATTAACCAGTAACTAACCAATTGCTGCTGACTGGATATTGACTCATGGTGACCCTGTATGTGTCAGAACAGAACTGTGCACCATAGGGTTTTCAATGGCTTTTCTTTTTTCTTCCAGAAGTAGATCACCAGGCTTACTGACGGGAGCCATCAGGAGGAAGGAGGGAGGCATAGAATAGTTTCTCTTTCAGAGCCCTCAGAAGAAAACAAGATGGCCAATACCATGATTTGGATTTCTAGCCTCTAGAACTATGGGACAGTAAATTTCTGTTCTTTAAAGACATCCACTTTGTGGTATTTTGTTACAGTTATTGTTAGTTGCCCTTGAGTTTCTTCTGACATATCTCTGGTGGATTTGAACCTACTACTTTCCCATTAGCACCCTAGCATGTTAACCTTTTATACCACCCAGGGACTCCTTTCATAAGTTACTGACTTCCTAATAAAAATAACTTTATCCTTGATGTTTGGACCTTAGATCAGGTTCCGTAAAAGTACTCTTTTAGAGCTCTCAAATGAGACTTGTAAGGAAAGCGGGGATAGGATGGGGGATAAAGCCAAGCAAAAATATAGTTTCTACTGAAGTCTAGCCTCAACCTGCTCCCACGGGGGGTGTGAATGCCTTGATAGTTACCCCACCTTTAGGCAAGGGACTAGGCTTCTGTGCTCCTGTATCAGTGAGCCCTAGGTTGTAGATGACCTTGAAGGGTGGAAGGCAAAACTTTCCAGGCATTTCCAGGCGAGGAAGTAGCCATCAGTTGAATGATGCAGCTGTGAGCTATTAGTGGCTGGCATTCACAGCAGCTTGGGAATTGGCTGCACCAATCCAGTAACGGGGATGGGGCAAGGCACCAGCAACATCTACTGTATTTTGACACGTTGATATCTACAAATATGTAATGATCGTTACAGAAATGATAACCAAATAAGAACACTGCTGTAAGTGGAATACTTCATTAACAGACTCACAACTGGACCAATAAGCAACATCATGATAAACGAAGAAAAGATTGAAGTTGTCAAGGATTTCACTTTACTTGGATCCACAACCAATGCCCATGGAAGCAGAAGTTAAGAAATCAAACAACGCATTTCACTGGGCAAATCTGCTACAAAAGACTTCTTTAAAATGTTGAAAAGCAAAGACGTCACCTTGAAGACTAAGGTGCGCCTGACTCAAGCCATGGTATTTTCAATCGCCTCATATGCATGTGAAAGCTGGATAATGAATAAGGAAGACCTAAGAAGAATTGACACCTTTGAATTATGGTGTTGGTGAGGAATATTGAATATATCATGGACTGCCAAAGAATGAACTAATCTGTCTTGGAAGGAGTACAGCCAGAATGCTCCTTAGAAGCAAGGATGGCGAGCCTACGTCTCACATACTTTGGACATGTTATCAGGAGGGACCAGTCCCTGGAGAAGGACATCATGCCTGGTAAGGTAGGAGGTCAGTGAAAAAGAGGAAGATGACCAACGAGATGGATTGGCACAGTGGCTGCAACAATTGGCTCAAGTCTAACAACAATTGTGAGGATGACCCAGGACCAGGCATTGTTTCGTTCTGTTGTACGTAGGGTCCCTGAGTCGGAACTGACTCCATGGCACTTAACAACAATGACAACATTAACACACTAATTGTACAGGGTAACTTTGATAATCTTGTGGGGTTTTTTGCCCTTTACATATCTGTTGTATTTTTGGTTAACTAGCCCTAGAACCTGAATTTTTTCTAAATACTTTAGTCTTTAAGTCTTCCTTTGCACCTGGATAATTCCTTTTCACTCTTAAGACTTACCTCAGATGCCAGTTTCTCTGGGAAGCCTTCCCAATTCTTCTAAAGCTGGAATGATTTTCCACTATTCAGTCCTCGTTAGGTGCCATGGAGTTGGTTCCAACTCACAGTGACTCTTATCTACAACAGAATGAAACACCACCCGTTCCCGCACTATCCTCACAATCGTTGCTATGAGCCCATTGTTGCAGCCACTGTGTCAGTCCATCTTGTCAAGGGTCTTCCTATTTTTTGCTGACCCTATACCTTACCAAACATGACGTCCTTCTCCTGATAACATATCCAAAGTACGTGAGATGAAGTCTCGCCATCCTTGCTCCCAAGGAGCACTCTGGCTGTACTTATTCCAAGACACACTTGTTGGTTCTTCTGGCATTCCATGGTATATTCAGTATTCTTCACCAACACCATAATTCAAAGGCATCAATTCTTCCTCAGTCTTCCTTAGTCATAGCCCAGCTTTCCCATGCATATAAGGTGATTGAAAATACTACGGCTTGGATCACGTGCACCTTAGTCCTTAAAGTGACATCTTTGCTTTTCAACACTTTAAAGAAGTCTTTTGCAGCAGATTTTCCCAACGCAATACGTCATTTGATTTCCTGACTTCTGCTTCCATTGGTGTTCATTGTGGATCCAAGTAAAATGAAATCCTTGACATCATGTTGCTGCTTATTGGTCCAGTTGTGAGGATTTTTGTTTTCTTTATGTCGAGATGCAATCCGTATTGAAGGCTGTGGTCTTCGATTGATTTTCATCAGTAAGTGCTTCAAGTCCTCTTTGCTTTCAGCAAGCAAGGTTGTGTCATCTGCATATTGCATGCATGTTGTTAAATGAGTCTTCCTCTAATCTGATGCTGTGTTCTTTTTCATATAGTCCAGCTTCTTGGATTATATGGTCCCTTAATATTATACTATAACAATGTTGTGGAATTATCTCATATATCTGGTTCAGTCAGGGTTGGGTCGGGAAACAAGCTGGTTCATGTGTTTTAAGCATAAAGGATTTAATACAAGAATTAAGGGCTTACTTGACTATTGGAAGAGCTGGGGGAGTAATAAAGCCCAGGGGAGCCACTGTGGAGGAGAGAAATGCTGACAGGAAGATCTCATCCTGAAGTAACACTGCAGGTGGGTTTCAGAAGCTCACCAGGAAGCTTCTGCAATTCTTAAGAATCTTCCAGAGGCCCCCACCATCGTCTCAGGGTGCAGCTGTGACACAGGTGGTCCTCCAGAGCTCACCACGAAGCCACTCTGAACCTCTCATTTGCTCATGAGTCTGGCTGCTGTTGCCTCTATAGAACACAGCTTCTCTCTCTTCCATCTTCCAAATCTCAGGTGAATTCCTCTTATCAGTAACTCCAGAGAGCAGGGAAGTAGGTTCTGGGAGGAGACCTTAAAAGGGGATGACAGTGATGGTGACATGACAAGAGATAGTCCAGTACAGTATCTCTCATGATAGATTGTGAGCTCCTCTCTGGCTGGAGAATTCAAGGTGCTCAGTAAATGTTCATTAAATGACTAAGTGAATGAGGAGAGGATAGTAGCTATCTGAAACCAGATGCTTTTGGTTTTATTCATAAACGATGCTACGAGAGAGCAACTTGTCAATCTCCATAAGAGTCTTATAATCGATAATTTATGGTATCAAAACCAAATCCACTTCTGTCAAGTCTATTCCAACTCACTCTGACCCCCTAGGGTTTCCAAGGCTGTAAATCTCTACGGAAGCCACTACCACATCTTTCTCCCAGAGCCACTGGCGGTTTTGAACCGCTGACCTTTCAATTAGCAGTCCAGCACTTTAACCACTGCACCACCAGAGCTCCTGACTTGCGGCATCCCTATTGCCATCGTGTTGATTCTGACTAATAGTGACCGTATTGGACGGAGTAGAACTGCCCCACCGGATTTCCAATGAGCAGCTTGGTGGCTTCAAACCTCCCACTTTTTGATTAGTGGCCACGCTCTTAACCACTACGCCACCAGGGCTATGACCAAAAACCAAACCTGTTGCCATCTAGTCAATTCTGACTCATAGCCAACCTGTAGGACAGAGTAGAACTGCTCCACAGGGTTTCCAAGGAGCGGCTGGTGGATTCCAGCTGCTGACCTTTGGGTTAAGTAGCCGAGCTCTTAACCATTCTGCCACCAGGACTATAGATAATGGCAATTCAGGGTGATATCTTTCCTGGGATAATCAGAACTGTATCACATTTTCTGAAATCTTAAGACCCATTTAAGAGGGAACCTATTCAATTCAGTGCCCGAAGCTGATGAGGCATCTTAGGCTGGAGAGCCAATCTTTGCACTACTACTTCTCTTCACGGGTTCTTAAGGAGCCCTGGTAGCGAAGTGATTAAGAGCTCTGCTGCTAACGGAAGGTTGGTGGTTGAAACCCACCAGTCTGCTTCCATAAAGATTACACCCTGGAAACCCTAAGGGGCGGTTCTATGGGGCAGTCCTATGGGGAATTGACTAGACAACGACCAGTCACCTATTTGTTCTTAACTTCCTCCCAGTGCCTAGGAACCATGTGTATAGTAAGTGAGCCATCATTAGGTGGCACTCTTGCTTGTTTGTTGTAGAGGGAGCCAGAAATGTTAAAACTCTTAAAACCAGAAGAAAAACCAAATTTGTTGCTGTCCAGTCCAGTCCAACTCGTGGTGACCTCATGTGTGTCAGAGCAGAATTTTGTTCTCTGAAGCGTCTATAGGGGCTTTTCTCCCCAGTTTCCTTGACCCTGCTTCCCCTATGTAAGGTGTGAAGGTTCACAAGCTCATAGTCTCAGTATGAAGCCCCTGGGGAATCACTACTCCCTCCCTACCCCACCCCTCTTCTCTCCCTAGTTGGGAAATATGGCAAGAATCAGCTGATCATGACAAATAAAGGCAAACATTCTTCAGCATGAATAAAATCGTCCCCTTTGTCTTTAAGATCCACAGATTACTTTCTAATCAAATTAATGCTTTCCCTATGACTTTTTAGTTTTTCTTATTACAAAAGTAGTCCATATTTACTGTATAAAACCCAGAAAAAAAGATACGCAAAAAGAGGAAAAAATTAATAATCTCAGCCCCAATAACCACTATTAATATTTTTGGTGACTATTTTATAGTCATTTGTAATTCATTTATTTATACATGCAATTAACTTCCTACACCCTTAAGACACCCTCTGTGTTCCAGGTTTTAAGATTGCAAAAAAGAACAAGATAGGCAGAGTCTCTTATAGTCCATTCTGTCAATTGATCTATCTATCCTTCTACCTACCTACCTATACAAACATATATGTGTGTGTATATATGTATATGTGTGTGTGTATATAAAAAAAACCCAAACCCATTGCCATCAAGTCAGTTCTGACTAGACTGCCCCCTAGGGTTTCCGTGGAATGGCTGGTGAATTTGAACTGCCAGCCTTTTGGTTAGCAGCCAAGTTCTTTAACCACTGCTCCACCAGGATTCCGTGTGTGTTATAGGCTAGTCTAAATTCTCAAAGGTAGTGTTGTTGGATTAAATGATTTACAAAATGTTAAGGCTTTGATAGCTATGGCTAAATATCCTCCAAAAGGTTACATCAATTTTATCTGTGCTCTCTCACTTCTTTGAATGCTCACCAAAACCAAAAAACCCAAACCCATTGCTGTCGAGTCTATTCCAACTCATAGCGACCCTATACGGGTTTCCAAAGAGTAGCTGGTGGATTCAAACGGTTGACCTTTTGGTTAGCAGCCGAGCTCTTAACCACTGTGCCACCAATAATAGGTATTTTCATTTAAAAATATTTATGAATTCTAGGTAAAAACATTATCTCATTGTTGTTTTAATTTATATTCCTTTCATTACTAATGAGGTCGACTATGTTTTCTTACGTTATTAACCATTTTTCTTATTTGTGGATTGCTCACTGATTCCCTCTGTCCAGTTTTCTATTGGGGCGTTATTTCTTATTGATTTGTAGGGATCACTGGAAGGTTCTACTGGCATTTAGTGGGTGGGATCCAGGAATGCTAAACATCCTGTAACGCACTGCACAATGTTCTGAACGCCAATAGCAGCTCCCACTGAGAAACACTTGAGTTAGACTATCAGCCAAGGTCAACTTAAAATATCATTTTTTGAAAACATTATACCAAAACACTTTTTTTGCAGGTATATGGTAGTATTTTCTCCACATTGTATTTATATATTCAAACTTAAAGGATTGGAACCCATCAATCCCTTCCTTTAATAACAGGTAACATAGGCTCGAGTTGAGTATGGGAAGTGAATAAATACCCACCATGTATCTTAGTCATCTAGTGCTGCTACAACAGAAAAACCACAAGTGGATGGTTTTAATGAAGAGAAGTCTATTTTGTCATAGTCAAAGTGGGCTAAAAGTCCAAATTCAGGGCATCAGCTCCCGGGGAAGGCTTTTTCTCTCTGTCGGCCTTCTTCTCTTCAGTGTTCCCCCGGACTAGGAGCTTCTCGGCTCAGGGGCCCCGGCACTGCTTTCTTGATGGTATGAGGTCCCCCTGTCTCACTGCTCACTCCTGTCTTTTATATCTCAAGAGATTGCCTCAGGACACAATCCAGTCTTGTAGATCAGGTGCTGCCTTACTAACACAACTGCCACCCATCCTCCCTCACTAACATCACAGAGGCAGGTTTACAACATACAGGAAAATCACACAGTACCAGGAATCATGGCCTAGCCAAATTGATACAGACATTTTTTGGGGGACATAATTCAGACCATGACACCATGTGACTGTATCAATTGGCTTATCAAGTAAATTATGTTACTGGTTAACTCAGAAAGAGTTGCAGAGGGAGGTGATATAAATGAACGGGATTTGTCAGCTGAGAGTACTTACAGTCTTAGTGATGCTTCAAAAGAATTCTCCTGGGGCTCACATCTATTCCCCATTCTCACCACGTTTTCCATTCCATATGGTCTAGTAAAGATTGCGACCTCAGTGCTGCCCATGCAACTGCTGTTGCCTAATATTATTTTCCTATTTGTTTTCGATGCCATTTGTTCCAATGCAAATGTGTAGGGCAGGAAATAACCAAGTCTATTTTTATCTGTGAGTATATTGTTTCCTGGAAATATAATTATTTTGTTTGTTTGAAATTGCCTTTTGGTCAAAGAACAAGTCGGTATAAACCAGAGGGTTTTTTTTTTGTTGTTGTTGTTGCTGTTGCCTGCAGATGGCAGTGATTATTAACTTGTCATACTAAATACACGGTGTTGCTTTTGCCCAGGAGTTCTAAAGTGTTATACTGATGGCAAGCTTCACTGTGTTCTAATAAAAATTAGTAAGCTTAAAACATCACCTTTGGAGAAAAGGGTTGAATTGATATGCTTAACATGGTGTCATTTAAAATATTAGGTACTCAGACATGGAACACAAAAGACTTATTAAATTAACACACTTCACCTGATTATGCAAAACATTGCATAATGACAAAAGAGTTTAAGAACAGGATTTGATTATTGGGGGCAAAACTCAAGCAATGTATCTTGGAAAATTAGATTCCAAAATATACTTAAAGAATAATAAATTTTGTACTCTTAAGTTTTGGCTCCAGGACAGGATGTAGCAATAATGGTTGATTATTCCTTGAAGACATTGGCAAGATATATTCTGGGGTGCAGCCAAAAATGCCATACAAAAGGAAGGAATTATCAGAAAGACAATGGAAATCAAACTGCAAACACCAGTTTCCTCTTCTACAAGCTCTTAGATAATGTATGCAATTTTAATAGCTCCAAGTCATGAGGAGATATAATGAAGCTGTAGCAGGCTGGGAAGAATCCACTAAAATGGTGAAGGGGAATGAGTAAGAATGATGTGGAGGCTGACTCAAAAGATGAGTCTTCATCCACATAATAAAGGGGAAGTGGGAATATGATCAGAATCATTTCTTCAGGGTCATTGAACATGGCTGTACCTTTGAAAGTGGCTAGTGTGGGCACATAAACAGAAGTGCTGCTTCAGTTCTGTACCTTCATGCAGTCTGTCTATCAAGAGTGTGCAGAAGGTAAAAATAGAAACAAATTCAAGGTGATGTACTCAAATATGATGCTTTCTAATAAGTTAGTAAGGGGAGAAAATGGAAGTTTTGGGGATACATCCCTGGTCTTTTGAGACTGAAATAACAATGAAGATAACTCTGCCTTTCTACAAAGTACCCATGGTTATGGAGAGAGACCACTTGAGCTGGAAGAACTTGGGGCAAACTCAATGCCATTGCATATATTACTATTTTACATTGGAATCGCAAATTGCAGTTACAAACTAAAATTGTGATCACAGATACATTGGTTACCTTTACTGAAGGTGTTCAGAGGAGGCTGGAAATGCCGCAGGGGAGATGTATGCATTATATGTGGGCAGATTAGACTTGTGGTTCTATGGATGACACCTTTGAAGTGGTTGTTAAGAGAGGAAAATGAGGATCAAGATTATAGGCGGGGGATGAACCTGAATATAAAATGTTTTGATTTAACGCAGTTGTCTGAACAATGGAGCTGCTAACTCTCTTCATTTTCTTTATTTGCCTCTCTTCAAGCCGAAATGTCCTCATTTATTCATTCAGTAGGTATTTATCAAACTCCTACTCTTTGCCAAGCATGAAAGGCAAACCGTTATTTCTTACAACATGTTTATTTAGTAGGTGAATTATGATAACTAGTAGTAAGACAAAGAAGACCAAAACTCACAAACCATAGTCTCTCTCCTCACGTCAGCAGGGAGGCAAAGAATGAGGAAGAAAGGGGCAGAGTTGACGAGATCGGGTACAACACATCCATCAAAGAAACGACTGCACTACAATGGGCTATAAATTCCCGTAAGTAGGCGCTTTGACATCATCCCACAAATTTTGGAATACTGTGTTTTCATTTTCTTTCTGTTCAAAATGGTTCTAATTTCCTTTTTGACTTGTTGTTTGACCTATGGATTTCAGAAGTAGATCCAACAGGTCTTTCTTCCTAGACCATCTTAGCCTGGAAGCTCCACTGAAGCATCATAGCAACATGCAAGCCTCCACTAACAGACAGGTAGTAGCATGATGTGCATTGGCTGGGAATTGAATCTGAGTCTTACACATGGAAGGGGAGAATTTTACCACTGAACCAACCAATTCCCCCATATGGATTTCTTAAACGTTCATTATTTAGTTCTCACATATGTGATGCCTGTCATGCTGATTGCACCCATGGCCCAGTCCCCAGAGTCCAAAGATTGGGGAAGAGACTAAAATAAAGAGTAAGGAAAAAAGGAAGGAGATATTTCACTATAATTACTGTAAGATGCTGAGAACATATGGATCCTTGCTTTGAAGCATGGTACCAAGTATGGCAGGTGACTTGTGGAGTAAGTTGGAGCAGGCTATACATAGTTGCCTCAGTAGTGAGCTTGATCCAACCTACCTCCGAGCAAGGAGAAATCCCTCACACTGGCTGCTATGGAAGTGAAAGGAGCATTCTTTGGTGGCTCAGTAGCTTCAATGACTTTGGGATTTGGGCCCTGATAAGAGACAACACTGTAGTTCCTGGAACATGAGAGGAAGACAGTGATGGATGCCATGTGGTGGCCAAGAAGATTGAGTTAGTTAACTCGAGTATAAGAACAAAAATAGAGAAACGTTATTGTAAAACTTTTACTATGACACTATTTTCCAGGCCGGTGGGGCTGGGGAATGTGATTTACAAGAGAAAGTAGGCTTAACAGGGGCCCAAACTTTTGGAAATGTTTCAGTTTTCAGTCAGGACAACTAAATAAATCAGATAATTCAAGCTGACACATCCACACTTCAGCCTGGCCTATGTGGCTTAGTCCTCTACCCTGATCAAGCAGAGGGTTTCAAGGATTCCATTTCCGTGTTGTAGATAGTGATGGGTCTTCACTGCTCCTGTGCAGGCACTGGGTCTCATAGTGAGGTTGAGGCTGGGGAGGGCTGGTGGGTAGATTCCTTCTTGCTTATGGGGAATATCATCGGGGAGCAAGCACTTTTCCTCTATAGTGGGTTGTTTAGGGAGTTATTTTTTTAGGGGTTAAGAAGAACAGAGCTCACCAGGATGATTTAACATGTTTCTTAGTCCTTAGCTTCAACCTGACTTTCTACCACAGATCAATACAGAAAGTGAAGGAGAGGAGATTTTATTTTTCAGCTTTGTGAATGTACAGAATGTTCAGAATAGGACTCTGGACTTAGATGGTCACTTAGCATATTTTTCAGACTAAGTAAAACTTGCTGCTGTAACAAACAACCCCCAAAGCTCAGTGGCTTAACATAATGAAATTTTTTCTCTTTCTCATAGTCCAAAGGGTGTTTAGTGGGTACCTGTTCCTGTGATGATTCAGATACTCAGCCTCCTTCACTTAGTGGCTCAATGATCCTCTAGGGTCTCCTCAAATTTCTACACTGGAAATTTTGCATTCAGCTGGCTAGTGAATGAACATGGAGAACGTAGAGAAGGAACATAGAGAAAAAACATGGAAGATCACATGAGAAGGTCTAGAAGGCAACCTTGGAAGGGCTTTAATCACTTCTGCTCACATCTTATTACCTGCACTCAATCACATGGCTCCACCTAAGAGTAAGCAAAGCAGGAAATTTTAAGGGTATTTATTTATTTACTTTTATTGTACTTTAGATGAAGGTTTATAGGAAAAACTAGTTTCTCATTAAACAGTTAGTACACATATTGTTTTATGACATTGGTTAACAACCCCACGACATGTCAATACTCTCCCTTCTCAACCTTGGGTTCCCGATTACCAGCTTTCCTGTCCCCTCTTGCCCTCTAGTCCCTGTCCTTCTGCTGTTGTGTCTCTTTGGTCTCATTTTGTTTTATGGGCCTGTCTAATCTTTGACTGAAGGGTGAACCTCAGGAGTGACTTCATTACTGAGCTAAAAGTGTGTCTGAAGCCATACTCCTGGGGTTTCTCCAGTCTCTGTCAGGCCAGTAAGTCTGGTCTTTTTCTGTGAGTTAGAATTTTGTTCTACTTTTTTCTCCAGCTCTGTCTGGGACCCTCTATTGTGATCCCTGTCAGAGCAGTCAGTGATGGTAGCTGGGCACCATCTAGTTTTACTGGACTCAGTCTGGTGGAGGCTGTGGTAGTTGTGGTCCATTAGTCCTTTGGACTAGTCTTTTCCTTATATCTTGTTTTCTTCATTTTCCCTTGCTCTCGAAGGGGTGAGACTAGTGGAGTATCTTAGATGGTCGCTCACAGGCTTTTAAGACCCCAGACGCTACTTCAGGTAGAATGTAGAATATTTTCTTTATAAACTATGTTATGCCATTTGAGCTATATGTTCCTTGAGACCATGGTTCCCACAGTCCTCAGCTGTTTAAGGGTATTTTTGTTTTTTAAATAATACTTTATTGTATTTTTGGTGACGTTTACACAGCAAATTGGGTTCCCATTTGGTATTTCCCTACAAATTGTTCAGTGACATTAATTACATTTTTTTCATAAGGACTCAACCACTCTTTGTGTTGTGGCTGTTCTGTTTCCAGTGGTCTAGTTTCTCTGCCTTCTTATCTTCTCATCCTTGCTTTAGAGTAATTATTGACTTTTTGATCTCAGATAGTTTTTTAATGGAGCACTATGTTCATGGATAATATCCTTTATTTTGTGTGTCAATCTGTTATTTCACTAAAAGATGACCTCAAGGGATAGTTTTGGTTCAAGGTTTAAAGAGTATCTCAAGGCAATAATCTCAGGGCGTCCTCTAGTCTCAACTGGTCCAGTAAGTCTGGACTTTTTAATAATTTGAGTTCTGTTCCATGTTTTTCTCCCATTCTATCAGGGTCCATCTATTGCGGCCTTGATCAGAATGACCGGTAGTGGTAGCCAGGCACCATCTAGTTCTTCTGGTCTTAGGGTAGATGAGGCCATCGCTCCGTAGGCTATCAGCCTGGTAGATTAGTTTCTTCTCTGAGACCGTGGTTTCTGCTTAAGGGTGTTTTCAGGAAGAGGAGAAGAAATAAAGATAACAAGGAGCACCAGCATTTGCCGCCACAGTAAGTTTAGAAATATTTGGAACTATGCTGCCTTAGATGAAGATATATACGTCACCTCAATTTCTTAAACTTTCTGAGGTTATCTGTTCCTTTCATGTCTAAGTAAAACATTTCAAGTTTTCCTCCTGTGTAACTGTAGAAAATGGCAACGAAATCCTTACAGAATTGCTGCTTATCACCTCCACCTAATAGTTGCTCCTGGCTTTTAATGTTTCATCTCTGTTCTGTAGGTTGCCCACTTCACTGTAAATGTGAACACAGCTATGTTTCCTCATTCTCTAAGACCATGCTCACATGAGATAGACAATGACTAGTAGTGACTATTAGCAAAGCTTTATTGAAGACCTAGGTGGGCAATCAAGGGGGAATTTCAGCAAGGAAATGAAAGATACTTGACATTGCTATTTCAGAGGGCTACCAACAAAATCCTACTACAGGAGCCTCTCACTGATCATTTCTCTCCTTTAGATCTGGCCTGTTGGCATGAATCTGCAGTCCATTTTGAGACCATCTCCTTTCTCCCAGTTTTCTCTTTCTCCCCACACAAGACCTTCCTTTAAACAATCATCAAACAGTTTCTCAGCTGCCAGAAGAAATTGACAAAATGCTCACTTTAAGAAAACCAAACCTACTGACCAAACAACCAACCAAACAACAAACTAATTGGAAATAACTTCTCTGCCAAAGGGAGACATCTTTTTAAATTTAATTATGCTCTTTAACCCTCTTTAGGCTCATTATTTACCGCCTAGTCTCTTGTCCTTGTTTTGTCTATCTAAAAAGTCTTTCAATAATCATCCCAAGTAATAATTTTCTCCCTAAGAATGTTCTTCTCCCTTCCTAGAAAGGCTTTTTTTTTTGCTTATTCCCCTCCTTTTCTCCTTATACTAGTAGTGTATTCTCGTAAGGCTTTTACAAATTTAGAAAATTGTTTGAAAAGGGAAAGGTAATCTGAGATCTCATAGAATAATTAGAAAAATAAAGCAGAAGTTCTCAACCTTGCATGCACATTAGAATCACCTGGGAGCTTCTAAAAACCATAACCCTCAGACCACACTCTAGACCAATTAAATTAGAATTGTGATAGAGTGGGAGGAGGAGCTAGATATCAGTATTTTCTTAACGCTCTTCATCATGTGTTTCCAATGTACATCCAAGATTGAAAACCACTGGGTTAAAGAGACATCCATTCTCAATTTTAAGAAGTTGACTTTTAGATGATGGTTAAATTGCAACAAGATATATGTGTTTACATCCAACAAAGTTCTAATCTCTAAAAGCTACAGGAAAACCTAACACCTTTACAATAAAAAGATGAATAATCCAATTAAAAAATGGGCAAAGGATATGAGCAGACACTTCACCAAAGACATTCAAGTGGCTAACAGACATATGAGGAAATGCTCATGATCACTAGCCATTAGAGAAATGCAAATCAAAACCACAATGAGATACCATCTCACTCCACCATTAGTGGCATGAATCAAAAAAAAAGAAAGTAACAAATGTTGGAGAGGCTGCAGGGAAATTGGAACTTTAATGTACCACTGGTGGGAATGCAAAATGGCACAAACATTTTAGAAAACAATATGGCGCTTCCTTAAAAAGCTAGAAATAGAAATACCATACGATCCAGCAATCCTACTCCTAGGAATATATCATAGAGAAACAAGAGCTGTAATGCAAATAGACATATGCACACCCATGTTCACCACAGCATTATTCACAATAGCAAAAAGACGGAAACAACCTATGTGCCCATCGACAGATGAATGGATAAACAAACTATGGTACATACACACGATGGAATACTACACTATGATAAAGAACAATGGTAAATCTGCAAAACATCTCACAACATGGATGAAAATGGAAGGCATTATGCTGAGTGAAATAAGTCAATCACAAAAGGACAAATACTGTATGAGACTACTATTATAAAAACACATGAAAAATATTTCCACACAGAAAGAAACAATTTTTGATGGTTACAAGGGAGAGGGAGAGTTGAAGAGGGGAAAACACTAACTAGATAGCAGACAAGTGGTAGCTTTGGTGAAGGGTAGGACAGTACAGAATACTGGGGAAGTCAGCACAATTTGACCAGCGCAAAGTCATGGAAGCTTCACACACACATCCAAGTGCTCTAAGAGACTGAGCTATTGGGCTCAGGGCTGAGGACCATGGTCTCGGGGGACATCTAGCTTAATTGGCATAACATAGTATATAAAGAAAGTGTTCTACATCTGACTGTGACGAGTAGCGACTGGGGTCTTAAAAGCCTGCAAGGGGCCATCTAAGCTATATCTACTGGTCCCTTCGTGCCTGGCACAAAGGAGATTGAAAAAGACAAAAGACACAGAGAAAGATTAGTCCAAAGGACTAATGGGCTACAACTACCACAATCTCCATCTGACTGGGCCCAGAACAATGAGATGGTGCCTGGTTACCACCACCAGTTGCTCTGGCAGGGATCACAATAGAGGGTCCTGGAGAGAGCAGGAGAAAAATGTAGAACAAAATTCAAATTCACACAGACACACACACATACAAAGACCAAGCTTGCTGGTCTGACAGAGACTGGCGAAATCCCATGAGTATGGCCCCTGGACACCCTTATAACTCAGTACTGAAGTCACACCTGAGGTTCACTCCTCAGCTAAAGATTACACAGTTATATAGGACCAACAACGGAAACCCTTGTGGCATAGTGGTTAAGTGTTACAGCTGCTAACCAAAAGGTTGGCAGTTCGAATCCACCAGGTCCCCTTGGAAACTCTGTGGTGCAGTTCTATTCTGTACTATAGGGTTGCTATCAGAATGACTCGGCTGCAACGGGTTTGATTTTTGGTTTTATAGGGTCGACAATAACAGACGTGAGGGACATGCTTCATAGTTCGGTCATGTATATGAAACTAATGGGCACACCAGTCCAAAAGCAAAGACAAGAAGGCAGGAAGGGACAGGAAAACTGGACGAATAAGAAACAGGGTACCTGGGAGTGGAGAGAGGGAGAGTGTTGGCACAGCACAGGGTTGGCAACCAATGTCATAAAAAATTTGTGTATTAACTGTATAATGAGAAACTAATTTGCTCTGTAAACTTTCCCCTAAAACACATTAATTTAAAAAAAAAAAAAAAAAAGATGTTGGGTAACAACTCAGTAGCATCCAGACCCAGGGTTGGCTGCATAGCCAAGATACCAAAGAAAGACTCCAGAACCAGCAATGGAGACATATGGTTTATTTGGGGAACTTACACAAGGGACAGTCCAGGGCACTGGATGGACTCAGGTTAGCATTCCACTACCGCCTAGCAAGGGACGCAAGCTAATATACAGTTCTAGCTGGGGCTAAACTTTATTGTTTTTCCTCCCAGTCCTTGGGCAGCCAGCGCTTCCAGTTCAAGCCCGAGTTTGTCCGGAGTTCATCCCCAGCATGCTTCAGGGTGAGCAAAGCTGCGGCCATTAGGAGGGGGATTCATATAGCTGGATAGCGTTACACTACAAAGATAATATGTGTTTAAAAAATTAGAGAGCTAGGTGTATCTTTAGAGTCATTTCTGTTGGTAAATAGCCTACAACTCCCTTGGGTTATCACTATTTGAAGATACTGAAACTGGGATATGATGTATTGGCTTCCAGATGAAATTGTTGTTGTTAGGTGCCAACCACTCGGTTCCGGTTCATAGCGACCCTATGTAAAACTGAATGAAACCCTGTATGATCCTGCGACATCCCCACAATTGTTGCTATGTTTGAGCCCATTGTTGTAGCCACTGTGTCAATCCATCTTGTTGACGATCTTCCTCTTTTTCTTTGACCCTCTTCTTTACCAAGCATTACGTCCTCCAGGGACTACTACCTCCTGATAACATGTCCAAAGTACATAAGATGAAGTCTCACCATCCTTTCTTCTAAGGAGAATTCTGGCTGTACTTCTTCCAAGACAGATTTGTTCGTTCTTCTGGCAGTATGTGGTATATTCAATGTTCTTCACCAACACCACTATTCAAAGGCATTAATTCTTCTTCGCTATTCCTTATTCATTGTCCAACTTTTGCATCCATATGAGGTGATCGAAAACACCATGGCTTGGGCCAGTTGCACCTTAGTCCTCAAAGTGACATCTTTACTTTTTAACACTTGATAAGGGCCTTTTGCAGCAGATTTGCCCAATGTAATACATTGTTTGATGCTTCTTCCATGGATGTTGATTGTGGATCCAGGTAAAATGAAATCCTGTTTATCAAGATGTTGCTTATTGGCCCAGTTGTGCAGTTTTTTGTTTTCTTTTTGTTGAGGTGTAATCCATACTGAAGGCTGTAATCTGATCTTCATCAGTAAGTGCTTCAAGGCCTCTTCAGCAAGCAGGGGGTGTCATCTGCATATCCTAGGTTGTTAATGAGCCTTCCTCCAATCCTGATGCCGCATTCTTCTTCATACTGTCCAGCTTCTCAGATTATTTGCTCAACATACAGATTGAATAAGTATGGTGAAAGGATACAACCTTGATGCACACCTTTGCTGACTTTAAAGCACTCAGTATCCCCTTGCTCTGTTTGCACAACTGTTTCTTGGTCTATGTACAAATTCCTCATGAGCACAATTAAATGTTCGGGAATTCCCATTTTTGCAAGGTTATCCATAATTTGTTATGATCCACACAGTCAAATGCCTCTGCATATTCAATAAAACATAGGTACACATCTTTTTGGTATTCTCTGCTTTCAGCCAAGATCCATCTGACATCAGCAATGATATCCCTCGTTCCACATCCTGTTCTGAATCGGGCTTGAACTTCTGGTAGTTTACTGTTGATGTACTACTGCAACCGTTTTTGAATTATCTTCAGCAAAATTTTACTTATCTGTGATATTAATGATACTGTTCGATAATTTCCACATTCTGGTGGATCACCTTTCTTTGGAATGGGCAGAAATATGTATCTCTTCAAATTGATTGACCATGTAGCTGTCTTCCAAATTTCTCGGCATAGACAAGTGAGCACCGCCAGCGCTCCATCTGTTTGTTGAAACATCTCAATTAATATTCCACCAGTTCCTAGAGCCTTGTTTCTCACCAATGTCTTCAGTGCAGCTTGGGCTTCTTCCTTCAGTACCATTAGATCTTGATCATACGGTACTTCAGAAATTGTTGAATATCAACCAATTCCTTTTTGTACAGTGACTCTATGTATTCCTTTCATCTTCTTTTGATGTTTCCTGCACCATTTAATATTTTTCCTGTAGACTACTTCAGTATTGCAACTCAAGGCTTGAGTTTTTCTTCAGTTCTTTTAGCTTAAGAATTGCTGATTGTGTTGATTGCTTTTGGTTTTCCAACTCCAGGTCTTTGCATATTTCATGGTAATACCTTACTTTGTCTTCTGGAGCTGCCCTTTGAAATCTTTTGTTCAGCTCTTTTACTTCATCGTTCTTCCATTTGCTTTAGCTGCTCTACATTCAAGAGCAAGTTTCAGAGTCTCCTCTCACATCCATTTTGGTCTTTTCTTTCTTTCCTGTCTTTTTAATGACCTTTTGATTTCTTCATGTATGATGTCCTTGATGTCATCCCACAGCTCGTCTGGTCTTCAGTCATTAGTGCTCAGTAAGTCAAATCTATTCTTGAGATGATCTTTAAATTAAGATGTGATATACTCAAGGTCATATTTTGGCTCTCGTGGATTTGCTTTAATTTTCTTCAGCTTCATCTTGCACTTGCATGGGAGCAACCGATGGTCTGTTTTGCAGTCGGCTTTTGGCCTTGTTCTGACTGAAGATATTGAGCGTCTCCATTGTCTCTTTCCACAGATGTAGTCAATTTGATTTCTATGTATTCCATCTGGTGAGGTCCACAGGTATTGTTGCTGTTTATCTTGTTGAAAAAAGATATTTGAAATGAATAAGTTATTTGGTCTTTCAAAATTCTGTCATGAGATCTCTGGTGTCATTTCTATCACCAAGGCCATATTTTCCAACTACCAATCTTTCTTCTTTGTTTTCAACTTTCATATTCCAATCACCAATAATTATCAATGCATCTTGATTCAATATTTGATCAATTTCAGACTACAGAAGTTGGTAAAAATCTTCCGTTTCTTAATCTTTGGTATTAGTGATTGCTGTGTAAATTTGAATAATAGTCTTATTAAGTGGTCTTCCTTGTAGGTGTATGGATAGTATCATATCATTGACAGTGTTGTACTTCAAGATAGATCTTGAAATATTCTTTTTGACTATGAATGGAATTCCATTCCTCTTCAATTTGTCATTCCTGGCATAGTAGATCATATGACTGTCTGATTCAAAATGGCCAATGCCAGTCCATTTCAACTCACTAATGCCCAGGATATCAATCTTTATGTGTTCTGTTTAATTTTTGATGACTTGCAATTTTCCTAGATATTTCCTGGATGTTTAGTTAATTGATTTTCATAGTTTCATTTTATTGGTATTTAAGATTATCAATTTTCCTCTGATCACTTCTTTACTTGTCCCCTGTACATTCTGATATGCAGTGTTTTCATCATTTAAAAAAATATTGTTCCATTTCAGTTTGTATTTCTCCACTGACTCAAGACTGTGTATTTGAGTTCTCAGATTTCCAGGCCTTTAAATGTTTTTATTATTTAAACTTATGGTTTATTTCATTATGATTAGATAATATTGTGGATTATTTCTACTTGATGAGATTTATTAAAGTTTTCTTTGTGAGTTAATATATGCTTGATTTTTGTTAGTGCTTCGTGTTTACCTGGAAAACAAAGTGATGTTATTTAAGTTTTTGTCTGTTTCTTCTTGCTCCTCTTGTAGTTTCTGAGTTTTGAAGGTTACTCTTATGTTATTAAATATATAGATGTAGTATGTCTTTTTGTAAATTATGTCCTTAATACTAAAACTTATCATCCTTTATCTTGTTTAATACTTTTTGGTCTGAATTCTGCATTGTCAGATATCTAAATCTCAAGTTTTTGTTTACTTCTTCCTAGTATGCCTTTGCCCATCCCTTTTTTTTCAGCCTTTCTGAATCACTTAAGTTATGTCCTGTATTCTGCAGAATTAGGCTTTTCTTTGTGAGTCATTGTGAATATTTTAAAAAGTATTTTTCTGATTATAAAAGTAATATGTGCTTACTGTAAAAAAAAAAAAAAAAAAGGGGGGTGGAACTATAGAAAGTATAATGAAGAAAAATAAATCACTTCTAATCCTCCACTCTAAGGGCAACTGCTATTAGCATTGTGTTATACTTCATTCTAGTTGTTTTTTAATTCTTTATAAGACATTTGTTATGAAATATTTCCATTTCATATGTTGCCTGTTTTAAATACAGCATTATGCTTCAGGGCATGACTTACATTTTCTCTTGTTTTCAGAACCCTCAAGTACAATGTATTTACTTTTCCTGTGCTCCCATTTTCAAATATTCAGAATGCCCACTAATGTATTTATACTGCAGCGCATACATGATTTTAAAAAAAATCTGCTGAATTTCTTGTTTGAAATTTAAGTTCTACGAATTACATGACTATGTGAAATATGGTCTCTGCTCTCTGGTCTGGCCAGCCTCTTCAATGGTGGGTCAAGATGAATAGTGTGACCTTATCATTTATCTTCCAAACTCGGACTCTTTTAAAGTGAAAGGGGTCATTATAATATTTAGCTCAGGGCAACAGGCATAAACCAGGAGTGTCTGGGGCAAACTGGGATCTATATTTACCATATAGTTGATCAGCTCCAGCCTGAGACACCTTCAGACATTCCTCCTGTCAGGCTGCCTACATTCTGGTACAATTTAGGATGATGGGGCTTTATACTTTCTCCATCTCTTTCTTTGATGCACAATTTCTTCCTTTTCAGCAATTTGATTCTTTTCTAGCTAGCTGATGATTTCATTGCACTACTCAAGAATGTTCTGTTTATCATCATTATTAACCTTGCCTTGATGTTTTTCAGCTTAAATTCTGACCTTTGTGATGAATGCATAGGGTTTGAGTGGGCTCTTGGAAATCAGCTTGTCTGTCTAGTTCTCATTTCCAGCTTTGTTTTTCTCTACTTCCTGCTCAAATGACCCTTTTCATTGGTAATCTTGTTCTCTTTTTCTGTATTCTTGCATAAAGCAGGCATACCAAGGATGCTGGAGGTATCTGTATCAAAGATTTCCTCAGTCTGAGAAATATTTGTGAACCCAAACTTGCCTAGCACATTGTTATTCTTGGTCACTGCTCATTCAACTTCATACACCTGGAAGGGCATAACCAACTTATTGTTAGAGTAGGTAATGACAGTTTTTGCTTACTTTTTGAAATTATGGAACCAGTAGTTAGAATACCAAGGAACAGCAAGAACTGCAAAGAGCAGCAAATCCTGGGCATATTTCTTTCTGATCAAGATTTTTGCCTGGGCATCTCTACCATAAGTGACAGCCTCATAGATGTTTATGCTCCAGTTTAAATTCTTGCCACTGAAAAAGTCCTGAAGGAGTTTCTGAATACTGGGTATATGGTCAGAGCCACCTACCAGGATGATCTTAGACCTACAACTTGTCTTCACTGACGTCATGAAGGGCTTTCTCCACAGGGTCCAGCACACGTTAGCATTCAATTATCGTAATGGGCATGGATAAGGGAGGAACAGAGAAAATTAATCTAAACCTTGTCCTGGATACTGAAAGAGTGTGTGCTTAGTATTTTTACAAGCATCAGAGAAGTGTTAAATAGCCTTCTCATTCTCACTGATGTCCTTCTTACGTTTGCACTTGACCTTGAAAATAAAATGGTTAACCTTTTGTTAGCAAACTCTTCTCCACCCAGGTAGATATCCCCATTTGAAGACTAGACATCAAGAATTATATTTTCAAAAGTAAGTATGGATACATCAAAAGTGCCACCTCCATGTCAAAGATCAACACATTTCGTTTGACAGCAACCATCCTGTCCAAGCTGTAAGCAATAGCAATGGCATTTAGCGCGTCAACAATACTGAGACCAGAAATGGTTCTAGCATTGTTAGTGCCCCAACACTGGGAGTCAAAGCTGTGGTGATGTACCAGCTTGTCAAAGTAGGCTTCTCCAATTTTGTTCATTTTTGTCAAAATCAAACTTTAGATAGAAATTTTTCATCTCCTCATTGTACTCCACCTGGACCTTTGGCCTGCCTGTTTTACTGGACACTTGAATAATCAAATCTGGGCCCAATCATACATTTTCTATCAAAAATCATGTTGTAGGATTCATTGTAGCTTGACTATTTGCAGTATCATTGATCAATCATTTTATATCTGTAAAAATGACATAGCTTGGGTGATCCTATTTCCCTGAGTGTTGGCAATGATCTCAACCTTCTCATTCTGTTAGATAACCCCTTAGCAATGGATGGTGTAGGATCCATGCCAACTGCATGTTCCTTCAACATGGCTGCTGGGGAGGACTGATTGGCCTGACTCACTGGAGAAAGATGTAGACATCAGAGTAGCTGCTGTATTCAGTAAACTTATTATTTCAACATATAAAAATTGAAAATGTACAAAGAACTATATGCTAAACCTGACTTTGGAATTTGTCGTTCTCATATATTTCTTATACTTTACATCAAATGATTTAAAATATTTTTAAAGTTTATGTATGCTTATATTGTTTTTTGTCCTCTTCAACTTGTGTTTCTTACTCTATGTTTTGTTTGTGAGATTTATCTATGTTGATATCTATAACTGTGTGGTATGTATGTATGATATGCTTGCTGTTGTGTAGCATTCCATTGTTTGACTATATCTGAATTAATTTCTCCATTTTTCTGGTGATGTATTATTAGATGTTTCCATTTTTTTCATTATTACAAACAATACAGCTGTAATCATGAAAGAAAAGATCAATGAATTCTATTATAATAAAGTAAAAACTGCATCAAAAGCATCTTAAATAAGTGTAAAAGACAATCTGCTGAACATATTCTCAGCACTTATAACCAACAGAGAGTTAGTATTCAGGATACGTAAAGAAATTCTACAAACCGATAGGAAGATTAAAAAAAAATCCTCAATAAAAAAATGTGAAAAAGTTATGAAACAATTTGCAGAAGAGTAAACCTGAGTGGCCAATAAAATGTTAAAAGATTCTCCATCTCACTAGAAATCAAGAAAAATGCAAATAAAAACTACAATAACTACACCCATCACACTGTAAAAAATTTTAAAACATGACAAGCCCAAGTGTTAAACAAGTATGAATTGATGAAAACCCTTTTCACCCAGCTTGTGGAAGTTTAAATTGGTACAACCATTTTTGAGAGAAAATTGTTAATATCTAGTAAAGTTAAAGACAAAAACACTCCTTGACCCGGCATCTCCATAGCTGGGAGATGTATCCCAGAGAAACATTTAGCCAGGGATCCACAGATACATATACAAATGTTCTGTATAGTCTTTTTCAATGAACATTTTTATTTTGGTGTTATTTAGATCATTAAGATCAAGCTAATTGTTAAATTAGAATTATTTAGCTATCTACATCTTTAATTCACCAGTATGTGTTAATATAACTACTTTTTGATGGTCAGTAAAAATATCTAATGGTTCTAATTCATTCATTTATTCCACTACATTCATTGTGTGCCTTCTAGGTGCTAAGTGCTATGTTAGGTACTGGGGTGAATAAGCTCAATGGCTACTAGCTATTATTACTTGTAAGTTTGTAAAAAATCACTCAAGTACTCTTATCTCTGCCCTTATAAACATCTCTCTCCCAGAAGGCAAGCTTCAGCCTTGCAGGGACTGCAGCGTTTTCTGGATTAACCCACCCTTGTTTCCAGTTGTCTATTCTTGTCATGACCATAGACATGCTCAATAACCACTGGTTGTTGGTGATCAGAGTGAAAGTTCTTGCTTTATCTATCTCTTGGGTCCTCATCTGTAAAGAGACATCGAAGACATCAATTTAATCACTAACAGGAAATGAATGAACAGATACAGAATGGCTTGCGAAATTACATAGCACAGACAGGAGTAATTCCCTGAAGTTCAATCTTCCAGAGCTGTTCCATTCTCGGCTTCTAAGATACAGGGGAAATAAGAATAATAAAACACGATAAAGAAAGAGGGGAAACTGTTTCTGCAGTGCTCTTTGTCCTTTTCTTCCACTATCTAATGCATTGCTCCCAAAGCATTTCAGAATGAAAATAAAGTGTTTTTTGTTTTTTGTTTTTTTAAATCAGAGAAGGATGTTGACATCACTTTCTTTCCTATTTATTGAATACAGTGTCCTATATGTTTTGGGGTGACAAACTGATTTTCCTATTCCACATATTCACTAAACTGACGAATACTTCTCTTTCACCTGGCAAACTGGATTTTAATCTGGTAACCTTGATTTCAGGAGCTGCAGGATTAATCACATAAAACCTGCTAATGGGATGGAAATATTGCAGGAAAGTGATGCCTTCCTTCGACTAAAAGATGAATAATTTTGTACGAATTTTTGGGAAAAATAATTTCAGACTACAGGCAACACGAGAAAAAGTTTCTGCTTTGACAAAACGATCCCTGCCTGTAGCATACATGTCCCAGCTGTGCATTTCTGGCTAGATTTTTCCTGCTCTGTGCAGGATCTTCTGAGCATCAGCAAGGAAGACCAGAGTTATATTTTGCTTCTCTTTGATTTTCCACCAAATGAACCAGACTTGGGGGGTGGTCATCAGCATCCAGAGCAAAAATTTGTTCATTTCATAGTAACAGTGCATGGCAGAGAGGGCAGATAAACTCGAAACAAATTACATCTTCAACCTTGCTGAAACACTTTGGGACAATTACTGCTACCCATGGTGACCTCCCTTGCCCTACCTGTGCTGTTATACATAAGGTCGCTATGAGTCAGAGCCGACTTGAGGGCAACTAACAACAACAAGAACATTTTCCTTTAGAAGTTTATTCTTACTTTACAAAATTATCGTGATCATTATTATTAATTTCCTTTTGATTTTCCACATATGTTTTTTGGAGAGGCTTTTTAAAATTCCTCTAAAAACCTTCGGGTAATGGGTTTGGTAAAGCTCATAGTTGGAGAATACAGTTGTTTCTTCTGAAACAAAAATGTTATTGAAGAACTAACTATGGGAATGAGGCAATGAGATTGAACTAGGATGTGTTGGATGTTTCTCTTATTTGCTTTTTAAAATTTTATTTATTTTGTTGTTGTTTTTGAGAATGTACACAGAAAAACATATATCAATTCAACAGTTTCTACATGTACAATTCAATGACATTGATTACATTCTTCAAGTTATACAACCATTCTCACCTTCTTCTCTAAATTTTTCCTCCCTCATTAACATAAACTCACTGCCCCCTAAGGTTTCTATCTAATCTTTTGAGTTGCTGTTGTAAATTTGATCCCATATAAATAGTTCTTAAAAGAGTATAATGCTCAAGGCAGACCTTTTTTTTACTAGTTAAGCTAAACTTTTGTTTGGTTTTAAGAAGACGTCCAGCGATATTTTTCGTTTGAGGTTTACAGATTATCTCAGGGCTATAGTTTCAGGGTTCAGCCAGCCTCAGTGGCTCTAGAAAATCTGGAGTCCATTAGAATTTGAAACTCTGTTCTATATTTTCCCCCTTTTGATCAGAATTCTTCTATAGAATCTTTGATTAAAATGTTCAGTAATGGTAGCCAGGCACCATCTAGTTCTTCTGGTATCATGGCAAAGGAGGCAGTTGTTCATGGAGGCAATTAGCCACACATTCCATTTCCTCCTCCTATATCTGACTCTCCTTTTTCCTCTTTTGCTCCAGGTGAATAAGACCAGTTGTTATGCCTTGGATGTCTACTTGCAAGTTTTTAAGACCCCAGGCACTACACAAAAAACTAGGAGGTACAGCAGAAGCACTAAACACATTATTAGGCTAATTAACTAGGATGTCCCATGAAACCGTGACCCTAAACCTCCAAACCAAGGAACCAAATCCCATGAGGTGTTTGTACATAAGCAGCCTCAGCAACTACTCTTTTTTGTTTGGTCATTGTTGTAAATATGTGTACCACCCAACTATGGGAATGAGGCAATGAGACTGAACTAGGATGAGGTGGATGTTTCTCTTATTAGCTTTTATAGCACCACGGCCTCACTCCTAATGTAAGACTTATTTCATTATCTTATAATTGTCTGCTGCCTCCCATTAAGGAGTAAGCTTCTTGAGGGGAGTGCCCAGTTTTATTTATCATTCTATTACCAGTGAAGGCAGAGAACCTGACACTTGGTTGGTGTTCAAAATATTTGTTGAATTAATCGTAAAATGAAATAAGAATTTAAAAATGAGATAGTGAGGAAGATTGAGCAATGAAAAAGTATAAAACTAATGCTCACTTGCAATGAACATATGGAATCAAAATAAAACAATAAAACCAAAGCCCTAAATAACAGTATGGCCACTATCACTTTTTTTGTTTAGGTATCAGGATTTCATTTTCATGAGGCTCATCTGCCTCCCTAGAAATAAATTTCAATTAGAATATGCTGCTACCAATTTGTGAGAGTGCCTTCCAGAAAGTATCTGAGGCAGAGGCAAATATGCTTTTCTTCCTTAAAAACAAAAAATAAAAACCTAATACAACTAAGTTGAAAACATCAGCAAGTATTACATTTTAAGAATAATGTGGATTTGGGTTTTAGAGGAAAATGTTAACTGCCGGTGAGTTGGCTCCTGACTCATGGCGACCCCATGCACAATGAAATAGGATTGCTGTGATCCATAGGGTTTTCATTGGCTAATTTTTGGAGGTAAATTGCCAGACTTTCTTCCTAGTCTGTCTCAGTCTGGAAGCTCTGCTAAAACTTGTTTGTTCAGCATCATGGCAATACCTACGTATAATTTGGCAACTTCTTCACTTATATTTGCTCAGCCCAGCTTAATCTAACATTATTTCAGAATTTGACTTTACTTCCTACAGTGATTATATATATATACATATATACATATATGTATACATATATACAAAATTTAGGAGCCCTGGTGGCACAGTAGTTAAGTGCTTGGTTGCTAACCAAAAGGTGGGCAGTTCAAGCCTGCTAGCCTCTCCGCAGGAGAAAGATGTGGCAGTCTACTTCCATAAAGATTTACAGCCTTGGAAATCATATGGGGCAGTTCTACTCTGTCCTATAGGGTCACTGAGTCAGAATCGACTTGATGGCAATGAGCATGTAAATTTTATATATAAATACTTATATGTTGTTAGGGGCCATTGAGTCAATTTTTGACTTGTAGCGACCCCATGTGACAGAGTCACACTGCCTCAGAGGGTTTTCTCGGCTGTAATCTTTATGGAAGCAGATTGCCAGGTCTTTCTCCTGTGCAGCCTCTGGGTGAGTTTAAACCACGGACCTTTTGGTTAGCAGCTGAGTGCTTACCCATTATACCACCAGGACTTGTTCATACATATATATTCCTTAGTGATTTCCTTAGTCGTCAGGGAACTGCTATTTAATACTACTGAGAGATTCCGTTAAATTGGCAGAAGCTAGAAAGACTGATAATACCCAGTACTGCCAAAGATGTAGAGCTGTGGGAACTCTCATCCATTGCTAGACAGAATGCAAACTGGTGCAACTGCTTTTGAAAAAAAATGGAGTTACCTAGTAAAGTTGAACAAGCCTATATTATAAGACCCAGTCGTACTGCTGCCAGGTATATGCCCTTGGAAACTTTTGTATATGTGTACTAGGAGACGGATGTTTACAGCTGCATTGTTCATAACAAAAAACAATAAAACAAACCTAGAAAAACCCAAGTGTTCATAAATTGTAAGATGGATAAGTATGGAATAGTTACATTAATAGTACACAACTTAGCAGTGGCAATGAAATCAACTCCAGTACATACTTCAACTTGCATAATTTGAGCAACAGAAACAAGTTACAGATGAATAGACACAGTATTTCTCCATTTACAACTATGCAAACATAGGGACACGTAGGTTGTAACGACTAGACGAAAAACTAGAGAATGATTACAAAAAATTTCAGGATGGCGGCAACTTCTGAGGTGGCAAGTAAGGGGTTTCAATCAGAGGGAAGCACAGAAGTAGCTTCTGGGGATGGTAATACTCTATTTCTTGGCCTGAGTAGTGGGCATATGGATGTTTATCTTATTATTGTTCTTTAGACTGTGCAAATGCTTTCTGTAACACACTCGTATGGAAGCTATATTTCATAATTTTAGCAAAAGACAGCTATAGATGGGGCAGTAACCTCCCTCGGATATGAAGGTGAGCTTAACTGGATCTTGATTCCACTAATTTTGCTCTTTTATTTCAGACCTTTCCTTTCACTCTGCAGGCTCCTGCTTCATGGTGCCTTCTCAGTCTTCTGTATTCTACTGTCTCTCTGACTCCTTAGTATCCTGCACACACACCACAGCTGTGAACCTATCCCAGTAGTTTTCCTCTTCGGTCCTGGAGAGCAGAAAAATGCAGTGCTCTGTAAGAAAGGAAATGGTTTATGCCTAGACAAGAGCATAATTATGCCACTTAATAAGCTATTAATTAATTGCCTAAGCTCATTTTTATCGGTGACCTTTTGTGTGCCAAGCTGTCTGCTAAGTGTTGGGGATATATCCCTCTTCCCTGGCAGGGGATCCATAGCCTCTTGCAATTTGGCAGGCAAGGTCCCTCTGTTTGCCAATGCTGATCAATTTGTGGTGGCTGCTGGCAGAGCAATTTTGGGAAGGATTTCTGTCTGCCATGGGAGAAGAGGGAGCATCTATGTAATAAATTTGCTATCGCTCGGGAGAAAGGCCTAGCAATCTGCACCTGTAAAGATTACAGGCTAGAAAACCCTATGGGACAGTTCTACTCTGTCACATGGGGTTGCTGTGAGTTGAAAATCAACTTGAGGGCACCTAACAACAATAATCCCTGGACCTAAAGTCCAAGTACATGAAAGAAAGGTAAAGAAGACAATGGTCACATCTAAAATGCTGTTTGAATGTATTGACATACACAGGTATGCTAAAAACATAACAGACGCTTTAACCATACATAACCAAACCACCAAACCCATTGCCGTTGAGCCAATTCCAACTCAAAACGACCCTATAGGACAGAGTGGAACTGCCCCATTGGGTTTACAAGGTTGTAATCTTTACAGAAGCAAACTTTCGGTTAGCAGCTGTGCACTTAACCACTGTGTCACCAGGGCTTCTTAACAACACATAAAAACCAAACCTGTTGCTGTCAATTCCGACTCATGGTGACTGTATAGGACAGATTAGAACTGCCCCACAGGGTTTTCAACGAGTGACTGGTACATTCAAACTGCCAACCGTTTGGTTAGGAGCCGAGCTCTTCACCACTGCACCACTAACAACACACAGAGGAAGAGAAAGTTTGCTTGATAAACCCTTGCTGTGAGGTCTTTCTCCTGTGAGCTTCTGCTGTGCCTTTTGTATTTCCCATTTTTTCAGCATCAGCCATGAATTGCCTCCTTTTTCTTCTTTATCGTGTCTTTGCCTGTATCTATTCAACTCAATTGCGAATTCTCTAAAGGACAGAGGCCTTGCATTTGTATCCCACATTGAATTTAACAGGTAACCTTGCATACAATACGGCTAAACAAGTGTTTTTTGATGGACTGATTTGTCTAATATGGTTTCAGTACTAGGAGTGAACCAATTATCAATTACCACTTAGTATGACGGCTCACAGTGAACCAAATTCACCTTGTTGGTTTATTTTTCTGATGAGGAGGGTACACTTTTTGGATGTGAAACAGTCTCAGACTTAGGGATTCTAACTTATAAACTAATGATAAACTTAACAGCATTTGGAAAAAAATACAAGTACTTAGTATTTGGATTGTTTCTTTCTTAAAGGAGCCATTTTTGAATTTTGAAACAATGTATCATTATAGTTCTTTTTATAACATCCCACCTACATAGTATAATTTAAGAGAAGTGCTTTATAGCATGTTTTAAATACAGGTTGTCATCTGAAATATGTATCCTTTATTTTGTTGCTGGAAGCTTTTATGTGTTTGTGTACTACAGAAGAGACACCGTAATAAAATCATCCCTCTTCTGTTTCAATAACATGTCTAAACAGGTGATAACAGACACTCATTTCAGAGAAAGCACTTGAGCATAATATAGTTTAAATACATTATGAAATGTTTCTGATTTTTGAAGGAAGATTAAGATGCTGGGAAAGATATGCATCTTAGAATCAAAGAGGAAGTGACAACTTGTAAACAACATATCTGAAAATTTGAGCAACTGAAAATTGTAACCAAAGAGAAGCTGAGTTTTTCCTATGTTTAAGAATATTTTTGAGTTCAAAATGCCAAGTTTATGAAGGACTGGCCTCATACATCTGCCTATGTTCATGACTTTATGTATATTGAATGGATATTCGTTTGCTAGGGCTGCTGTAAAAAAGTACCACAGATTGGATATCCTAGAAGAAGAGAAATTTACTGTCTCACAGTTCTGGAGAGTAGGAGTCTGAAATTCTAGGGGTCAGCAGGGCCATACTCTCTCTGAAGTCTCTAGGGGAAGATCCCTTCTGTCTCTCCCAGCTCCTAGTAGCCCCAGGTGTTCTCTAGCTTGCAGCTGCAGCACAACTTCATCTCTGCCTCAGTTTCACAGGGTCGTCTTTGCTCTGTGTCTGTGCCTCTTCCCTAATCCATCAGTCATACTGGATTAGGACACACCCTACTCCAGTATGACCTCACGTGAATGTAACTAATAACATCTTCATAGACCCTACTTCCAAACAAGGTCATATTCACAGGAATGGGAGATTAGGACTTCAACATATCTTTTTGGGGGACGCAATTCAATCCGTGCTTGCCAAAATCTTTCTCTATCTGCTGGTTGAGACTATACATATCTACAACAGTGGACATCTAATTCATTCTACTTTGGGACTTAAGTTTTAATGTAAAGTTACCCTGGGAGAATATAATACAGTGATTTAAATTCAAACTAAGGCCTCTATGACTGATCCTTAATTAGAATAAATTTTGGTAGACGGACAAGGGAGGAGAGTATAGCAAGAATTATACTAAGCATGAGAAATGCCATATGAAATCTTATCTATATATTGTGATTTTCTAATAAAATTGAATTGATAGTCACTTCTCTTCTAAAATATCAATGTCATAAGTAGAAATTTTATAATCTATGTGTGTGTGGTATATACCATGCATAAAGTATCTGGGAAAGGCAATTTTTCTCCTCTTTTGCAAGTGAGTTTCTTACCACACACCCAACCTGAGATTATGTTGGGTACCGTGGAAGTGTTTAATAGATGCCCTTTGAAAGGGACAAAACGCAGTTCTCCATCTGTACCCCAGAGGTAGAAATCAACAAACAACTATTATTTCTGTCAGAATCTCTACTGGGGAACCACTCAGTGTTGACTATATCAATATTATTATAAGGTGTATAGATGTAGGAATTATTATTATACAATTTCCATCACTTTAGTTAGTAGATGATAAATGAAAAATGGTTTTGTGTCTGTTGTATAATGGGCAGGATTAGTATAAAAAGTTTCTGTAACACTAGTTAAAGATTGAGAAATATGAAAATAAAACTGGACTTTTCCGTGGTAGACAGGAAAACAACCTAAGCATTGTCAAGTTCAGAGAATAAGGCTTTGTAAAGCCAGTCCTAGAATATCTGTTCCAGACAAAATCCACCTTGGCTGGGTCAAGCGCAGTTTAACTGCATTGTGAACAGATACTCTTCTCGTTTATTTACTTTAGGTTTTGAGAGCAATTTCTCAATATCATGCAAGCAATGGTTTGGCTACAAGAATACAAGGAAATAGTATTAAATTTTCTTCAGAGAAGAGTTAAAGTTGGACATTAATGACATCCTGAGTATTAGGACTTGAGAAAGTACAACCTGACTTAAAAACATCCCGACTACTCAGATTTAGAAATAGTTATATGATACCAGTGTGTTGGAGAATGACCCCAGAGCATCCTTCTAGTGTTTTGATGGTCCTTGAAGCTGAGCTAAATCTGGCCAGCTGCAGAGACCTTGACTCACTCAGGGGAATTAGGAGTCAGCTTTGTCTTTGACTTTGGTCCTAGATATACAGGTTATGCAAGATACATGATGATAGAGATAATATTCCTATTGGTATAGCAGCAAAATGAATCACCTAAATTCATGAGGGATGAGAATCATGATCAGCATGAAGCTGGTTCCTGTGAGGCAGAGGTCAGATATATATCTCCGCCTTCACACTTCTCCATGATTTCTGACACCAGCTGTTCCCCGCATGACACTCTCTACTTCTCTGCAGGGTTCGATGATTCCTTGCAATGGCCACACAGAACTCACAGACCATACTCATATTACATGGCTTATTAGGGAAGGAACAGGCTACAATTTGGGATCAGGATCAAGTTGGAAGTAATAGGGACAACTTGGGATTAGGATCAGGAAACTCATAGGCAAGATTTGGAAGGCTCCCCCAAGGTGGAGAGTACGTCCCTCCCTTCTTCAGTGCAGGACAGCTTCCAACCAGGACAGCTCTCTCAGCTGCTCTCTACCACTAGCAGACCTGTCAGCCATGCTAGCAGGCCTCTCAGTCATGCAAGCAGGGCCCCTCTCAGCCGTGCAAGCAGGATCCTTGGCTGTACAATTGGGCCCCTGTTAGCCGTGCATGTTCCCTCTCAGCTGTGCAGGCCTTTCTGCATTTGACCTCCCTGCCATCAGCCTCTCCACTGCCTTCTGGCCCAGCTCATAGCCAGTGTAGCAGCTTGTTCAGCTACTGCTCTCCTAACTGCAGCTTTCTGCTGTCACTGTTGGCTTTGCCACCAGGCACCCTTCTGGCCTCTGGACACCAGCTGTCTGCCACCAGATCCCTTGTGGGATCCTCGCTATCTTCAGTATTACAGACTTTGACCCATATTACAGCTCTTTTAGGGAGTTCCTGTTGCAGGAACCCCGGGTCCAAACTGCTCCACTCCTGGCTTTTCTTGGTCTTGGAGTTCCCTTCTTGCCTCTCTTCTCTCTAAAAATCTCTGAGGGGTTGGCTGCTTATATAAGAAAACTCCTTGTCAAGTTCAAGGCATGGCCCTCCCAGTAGACCATGAACTGACCGATCCCCTTGGTGGACCAAAAGTCAATCCTACTGGGTGATTTTCAAGCCACTACTTGAATAGCAAATTGACCAATCCCTGCAAGGTAGGTAAATTAGACCAATCACAGGGCAGACTGTGGCCCAGGGCCATACAAAAAGTATCAAACCATCAAGTTTACAGTTTACTTGGGAAATGTCAATCAACCTGGGAAAACCCCTGAGCAAAAGTAACAAACTCTCTGGGGTGGGAAAAAACCTGGACCCTGGACCACCGCTCCCCCTCCCCCCAAGATCCTTCTCCAAAGTACTAGGGCAAAGGTAACTCCTCAGGGTTTATGGGGAAAAAATCTCCCAAGTTGTTTTTCCAAAGGACCAATGCAAAAGGCCACACAAATGAACTCATTTCACCATGCTACCAAAATGGCTAATATAATTTTTGTTGTAGAAACAACTAAAGGGAGAAATCAGTGTGGGTTAGTATTGTCAGAAGTTTCTGGTTAAGATGATAGATTGAAAATCTGTCAAAATCATCCTTCCCTAATACAGACAGTTTCCAGGTTATGAACAAGATCTGTTCCTAAGTTTGTCTTTAAGTCCAATTCATAGGTAAGCTGGAACAGATACATATGGTTCTTATTTACTGTCAGTTACTCAAATGTTTGTCTAAGTATATAGTATATATTTTACCTTTCTATGAGAATAGAATACTTAAGAAACATTTCCAAATCATGCAGTGTTCTCATAAGCATCACAAAGTAGTGCGTGCGTTCGTTATTATGAACCATTGTATGCATTTAACTCAAATTTTTAATATACAGTCATGTGTCACTTCATGTCCAAAATGTGTTCTGTGAAATAGGACGTTATATGATTTGAAAGTTATGTGAACACCATATTATCGCATATACAGGCATTCCCCGGGTTGCCTATCCCCACCACTATTCCGCCCACCTGAAGAGCAGGAGCAGCCCAGGCCCAGGAAGTCCCTGCCACCACCTGCCTGCGGACAAAGCCCAAGAGCTGTATCCACTGGATACAGGAGATTGGCCTTGCCAGGTGTGGGGCTGTGGGCCAGTTGGAGGCCATGCTGGCGGGTGGATCAGGACTTTGTGTATGTCTGCGCGCAGGGCCGGGGGCACACGAGGGGCACGGAGAGGTGCCCGCGGGGACTGGTGGGGAATGTGTCCGCGTGCTGGAACCACGGCTGGCGGTGGCGGCCCTGGCTGCCACCACCCTGTTGGTGTGGCTGCTTCCTGATCATGTGCAGCCACTGCTGCCACCCGGAGCCAGGAGCCTGGCCAACACCTGCAGCAGGAGCAGAGCAGCCACAGCAGGCACTGTCCTGTGCCAGGAGTGAATGGCTGCGTGGCTGCTGGGCGGGTAAATGAAGCCAGAAGGAGGGGGAGGAGGAAGAGGAGGCACTACACGGATTGAGATGCACCCTGGAGCCCTCCTCCTTTTTCACTCTGGGGTATGGGGTCTTTAAAACCATTAGGGGGAAATAATAAACGAAAGAGGAGCTACTTTCCCTTAAAAAAACAAACAAAAAAACTTTATCATCAGACCACAGACGTATATGCTGTTGGATGTTGCCCAAAAGGATGTTATGCAGTGCATAACTGTAACAGGCTTTATGGAAGTTCATTCTTAAGTATGAGTCGTCCGTAAATCAAACATTCATAACATGGGGATTGCCTGTACTTAACAAAATTAGCACCTCGCCCCTCTCTCCCCCCCCAAAAAAGTATCAGCCAAAACAAAAAAAAATTCACCCACAGCAAACAAACAAAAAGGTATAACCTAAAGTAATTGGCCATTGCCACTTCCACCAACAAAACCTGGTCGCGGAGGAAGAAACAGAAGGTTCTTATGCAAAGACAACAGTGGAGCGTGGTAAATTCCTAATCTCTACCCTCCGGAAAACATTCAGAGCCACGACAATTCTTATGCTGGGAAAAATTGTGGAATTCTTTGAAGTGGGGAAAAATATTACCGAATGTCCTGTCTAGAGCACACTTCCCGGCTATCTCTGCCTTTCATTGTCTTTGAGCTATTTCACAACTTTGTAATTTGTAGGTAACTGATAGTAATGCAAATGCTTTTTGTCTACAAAAATGCAAATTGTGTCCCATTGAATGCAATTTACTGTTGCCTTGTGGACTCTGACCAGATTGCCAGTTTTGCATTTATTTATAAATTCATTTCAACATTCCATATCTGCCTATATATGTATGATGCTTCGAATTCTCTTTTGAACCAGTTATAATATTCCTCATTAATTGAGTTAATTAAAATCTTTAACGTGTCTATTTTATATCGATATGACAGTTATGATGATATCTTCTTTTGAAAAAGTATCCTTTAACATTGTCAATATTCTAGATCCAGAAAAGCACAAACTGATTGGGTATCTTATGTTTTTCTTCTGCTGACAGAAGAGTAGTGGAAACTTATACTGAGTAGAAACGATGCAATGTGTTAAGTGTGCTATCAATGAATAAGGAAGACTGAAGAAGAACTGACACCTTTGAATTATGGTGTTGGCAAAGAATATCGAATATACTATGGACTTACTGCCAGAAGAACAAAGAAATCAGTCATGGAAGAAGTACAGCCAGAATGCTCCGTAGAAGCAAGGATGGCGAGACTTCGTCTCACATACTTTGGACATGTTATTAGAAGGGACCAGTCCCTGGAGAAGGACATCATACATGGTAAAGTAGAGGGCCAGTAAAAAAGAGGAAGACCCTCAACGAGTTGGATTGACATAGTGGCTACAGCAATGGGCTCAAACATAGCAACAATTGTGAGGATAATGCAGAATTGGGCAGCCATTCATTCTGTTGTTCATAGGGTTGCTATGAGTTGGAACTTACTTGATGGCACCTAGCAACAACAACAGCAAGTGTACGATAGAACTGATTCTTAGTGATAGAAAAAGGCTTCATGGTCACTGTTGAACTGGGCTAGGAAGAGCAGGTGAGATTTTTACAAGCTCCAATAAGGTTTAAACTTTTTCCAAAAAGGCAGTGGGGAGCCACCGAAGACTTCAGAGGAGCAGAGTAACATGAATGGAATTTGGTGTGTGCAGAATGGGTTAAAAGGGAAAAATGGACCCCTGGGGACTAGCAAAGGGCTAATTCAGGGTCCAGGAGAAAGTAAAGATCTGAAACAGAGTTGTAACCATAGAAATTCACAGATAGGACATCTGCCAGTGGCATGTAACATATTTTCGTCTGTAAAATGAAGCATCTTCAACTGAGCGCAAAAAAAGAGGCTTCAGATCATCATAGATACAGCATTGTCTTATAATATGCAAAGTCATCATTTGCCATTCTTTTTATTTTTATGATGAAGGGGAGAATCAGAAGACAGATCTTTTACAGAAAAAGCATATGATTAATATAATCTCAAACCAGAAATTTAAAGTGTTCTAATTTCTCTCAATAGTCTTACGTTATTTAGATTTGATACTCTCCCTGATATAAAGCTGTAAGCCTCTAACACTTTTGTTTAAAATTTGGTGAGTGAGCAAGAACTTTTGTAGCTCATTAGTATCCATGCCCACAACGTTAGTAGCATCGCCTTCAGAAACATGCTGAATCCTGATGTGCCTTCTGCTCAGCACAACTGAGCTCACAGCTGGGCCAGTGCTGCTGAACTGTGTAGATTCTGTGGTAAGCAGAATTCTAAGATGACCTCCAACACTGAGTGCAAGAGGAACCTGTAAATGTGATGAGATGTCGTTCTCCTGATTTGTTTGTTTTCTTAGGTGCCCTCGGGTCAGTTCTGACTCACAGCGACCCTATGCACAACAGGACAAAACACTGCCTGGTCCTGCACCACCCTCACAGTCATTGCTATGTTTGAGCCCATTGTTGCAGCCACTGTGTCAGTCCATCTCATTGAGGTCTTCCTCTTTTTCACTGACCCTCTACTTTACCAAGCATGATGTCTTTCTCCAGGGATTGGCCCCTCCTGATGATGGATCCAAAGTAAGCGAGGCAAAGTCTCATCATTCTCATTTCTATGGAAGATTCTGGCTGTACTTCTTCCAAGACAGATTTGTTCATTCTTCTGGCAGTCAATGGTATATTCATTCAATAGTCTTTGCCAACACCGTAATTCAAAGGAGTCAATTCTTCTTCAGTCTTTCTTATTCATTGCCCAGCTTCCGCATGCATATGAAGCTACTGGAAATACTATGGCTTGGGTCAGGCTCACTTTAGTTATCAAAGTGACATCTTTGCTTTTTAACACTTTAAAGAGATCTTTTGCAGCAGATTTGCCCATTGCAATAATACACCATTTGATTTTTTGACTGCTGCTTCTGTGGGTGTTGATTGTGGATCCAAATAAAATGAAATCCTTGACAAATATTTTCTCCATTTATCATAATGTTGCTTATTGGTCCAATTGTGAGGATTTTTTGTTTTTTTTTATGTTGAGGTATAATCCATACTGAAGGCTGTAATCTCTGATGTTCATCAGTAAGTACTTCAAGTCCTCTTCACTTTCAGCAAGCAACGTTGTGCTATTTGCATATCACAGATTGCTAGTGAATCTTCCTCCCATCCTGATGCCACAAGCCACCACAGTACAACAAACAGGTTGTGGTAGTATTTTCATGATTAGGTTATGTTGTATGGTTGACTTTAAGAAAAGGAGGTTATAAAGGGGAGAACTAACTTAGACAGATGAGCCCTCAAAAGAACCTGGGCTCCTCCTGGTGAAAGAGATTCAAAATCAGGAGATTTGAAGTATGAGAGATGTTAGACACAAGGAAGATTCTCCACTGCTAGCTTTGAAGATGTGGGGACCACATGGCCAGGAATGCAGGCAGTCTCTAGGATATGAGAGTGTCCCCCAGCAGCCAGCCAGCAAGGAAAGAGGGACCTCAGTCCTGTAACCACAAGGAACTGAATTCTGCCACAACCACGTGAGCTTGGAAGAAACCCTGAGCTCCAGAGAATGTAACCAGTCGACAGACAACTTTATTTCAGCTATGTGAGACCCTGAGCAGAGAACGCCTCCACACCATGCCTGAACTTCTGACCTACAGAACTATAAACTAATAAATAGGAGTTGTTTTAAGCCACTAAGTCTGTGGTAATTTGTTATGTAGTAATAGAAATCACCAAAATTCTAAGCTTGAAATTTGCCTGAATTTAAGACAAGCCAATAAATGGTATTTCCTCAACTACAACCAAGTAATTGTCTTGGGGACTAAGAGGAAAAAGGCCCTATTCTTGCTGTCTGACTGCCACTGAGGAAGGGTGTGACTTCTCCGGGAGTCAGCTTCCTCAGCCTTAAATGAAGGAGTTAGGTGAGATAATATGTGGCCTCTCTAGCTCTAACACTCTATGGTTGTCTTCTGGCCACTTCTACCTGTAACCTACAAAATGAAAGCTATGGCTAAACAAATAAGTTCATTCTCTGGTTCCAGAGTTGTTGGGGCAGGAGGAAGTGCCAGTTCTAGAAATAATGCTGTAGTACTTCCTGAAGATATATTTTTCAATTTCTGCTTCCTGGCTCTCTTGCCCAGCTTCACTCCTGAGATGGACATGGAAATCTATGGGCTCAGGACTCTAAACCAACATTAAAACCCTTACAGATGTCTTGGTCCTTGTTAGGGGATTTGCACTATGTCTTTTAAAACATAAATATGTCATGTTACAGGTCTGTCCTCTCATGCAGGCTAATCCTTACATTATTTTATTTACAACAAAACAAAGAAAGCCAAACTGCACAAAACATTAAAACAAAAACATGATCAGTTGATCAAGTCAGGATATACTGTCTCTGCTTCATGGCAGGCACTATATGCCATTTATTTCAGTGTAAGACTATTTCTCCATACCACAATGGGCATGAATACATGTGGGCTGCTCTGCACACCAACGCTGTGCCAAGAATGAAGAATAACAATACCATGATTGTTGTAGTGTTTTGAAAGCCAGGTTTCCTGACTGTCAGTCGACTGGTTTTGTGCTGCAACTCAATGCCTATTAATTATTAATCACACTCAGTGATTCCAGTTTTCCTGTAAAGCCTGAATGGAACTCTAAATTGTAATATCTCTACACCATCCTCGCTGTGATTTGGGGCTTCTAGTAACACAACAATCTTAAGAAGAGTCTTAGTATTTGTTTATTTTATTCCTCTTATTATTTTTGAAGACTAAGAGAAAAATCTTCTCTTTTTTAAATTGCAGAATGAATTCAAGGTCACTATAGAAGTGTTGGAGTCCTGGTGGCACAGCGGTTAAGAGCTTGGCTGCTAACCAAAAGGTTGGCAGGTTGAATCCACCAGCTGCTCCTTGGAAACCCTATGGGGCAGTTCTACTCTGTCCGACAGGGTCGTTATGAATCAGAATCGACTTGACGACAATGGGTTTTTATTTTTGTTTTTTAATAGAAATAATAATAATGCAGACAGTCAAAAAATATACCAAAGTCTTAATCAGGGAAAATCATTGTTAACTTCTTGATGTGCATCCTTCCAGATTTTTAAAATATGTCCATTTTTTTAAATACATAGTATTTCTTTTAATAAAATGACTTTCTACTCTAGCTACTGTTCTGAAATCTGCTTTTCTCAATTCAATAGATATTGGAACATTAATAGGTAATAAATCCATAATAAATAAACGTGTGTTATTATTATTAAGTGGTTGCATATTATACCTCAGCATGCCTGAAACACAATTTGTTTAAGTTGGAATCAACTCAATGGCAACTAACAACAACAACACTCTATTAAATAGTTTTTAGCTTTTCACTGTAACATATTCATTGTGATAAATATTTTATATGCAAATATTTGTAGCCTTGTCCAATTACTTTCTTGGGATAATGTCCTAGAAGTGGGATTGCTGAGTGCATTGCTATAATGGGCGTTTGTTTTTTTTAGCCATTCAGTGTCTACTCATTCTCATTTTCGGAATGAAACAAAACAGAACACTCTGATTTCCTATAGGAGTGCTATTGTATGTAGTTTTGGCGGGACTGTGACTTAAGTCATCCTGCCCTCCCCAGCCAAGCTAGGCCAATCAGATCCTCTATGTCTTTGAGCTTTAGTTCTTGAGTGGAGTGATACAAGGACTTAACACTGTTGGGGGCTCTTTCATTTATTCATTCATTGATTCTATGGGGATGGCCTGATGACTTGTCCAGTTCGAGTCTCTTTCTGGGCTTGGTTCCGCAGCTTTCCCTTTGGTTCTGCACACTGCCCAACAGTCTTATAAAAATTTTATTTTTTGCTTAAGTTAGCCAGAGACAGTGTTACTTGCCACCCTAGTGGACACAAAGGATACTAACATTTTGTTGTTGTGTGTCCTCAAGTGGATTCCAACTTAGCGACAGTACAGGACACAGTAGAACTGCCCCATAGAGTTTCCTAGGCTTAAATCTTTATGGGAGCAGATTCCCAGGTCTTTTCTCCACTGGAGCGGCTGGTGAATTCAAACCACCAACCTTTCAGTTAGCAGCCAAGCGCTTAACTATTGCACCACCAGGGCTCCTTACTAACATTCTAAGGCTTTAAAATATATACGACCCAACTGACCCTCCAAAATGTTGTATCCGTTTATATTTGTATCGACAGGATATTAAACTCATTTCCTCTTACTTTCTTCAAGACTGAGTATTATAAAGCATTTTAGCCTTTGCCGAACTGAGGGACACTTTTTTACGTTGTTGTCAATCTTTCACTTGTATATCTTTAAAAAAGCTTTCTGTACCCTGAACAAAGTGCATAACACCCCAAGGTGATTCCTTTGAAAAGGATAGCATTCATTTGGTAGAGGGGCCATAGTTCAACAGATTTGCCCTTGTTCCTGAGACTACATTAAGCTCTTACGCTCATGGATGATTTCTCAAGCGGTTGTGAAACGGCGATGTGGAGAGGGAGGTGTGAGACCGTACTGAGGCACTTATTGCTAATCTGGAAAAGAACTGTTAATGGATGGAATTGTGTCTCCCAAAAAGTCGTGTCGAAGTCTTAACCCCTGGTACCTGTGACTGTGACTTTGTTTGGAAACGGGGTCTCTAATGATATTATCAGTTAACATGAAGTCATACTGGAGTTGGGTGGATCCTAATTCAATATGAATGGTGTCCTTATAAGGGAAGAGACCCAGAGACCACACAGAGGGATGATGGCCATGTGAAGATGCATCTACAAGCCAAGAAGTGCCAACGATTGCCAGGAGCCATTAGAGCCTAGGAAAGAGGCATAAAACAAATTCTCCCTCAGAGCCCTCAGAAGTAATCAACACAGTCAACACCCTGATTTTGGACTCCAAGTCTCCACAAATGTGAGACAATAAACTTCCCTTCTTATAAGCCACCTAATCTGTGGTACTTGTTGTGGAAGCTCTAGGAAACTAATACAAGAACTGAATAAGAATGAGCAAAATAAGACTTACAAGCATGACCTTGATTCTGGACATCTGTCTCCTTTATCTTTCTATGATGAGATTCTTTCATCATTCAAACCCAAGTCAGGTGCCACCTTTTCTTTCATTATTCAGTGCTTTTATTGCTGTTGTTGCTTCATTCGATAAGCATCAGCACCTGCTATGGGCCAGCACTATTTGAGGTACAAGGGATCACCAGAGAGCAAGATGAAAATGGTATCTGCTATCACAGAGCTCATCATACTTTATCTGTATTTCTCTGATAGCAATTGCCAGCACTTAGTTACTTGGGCATATGGCATCCACCTATCAGTAAATGCTTTGATGTTTACCCCATTGCACTTGTCATAGGCTCTTGCAACTAAAAGACCATTGATGTGCGACGAATGAATGAGTAAATAAGTGATGAATAAATAGGTGAGTGGATAGACCAGTCTTCCTGGCCTGTTCTCCCTGAGTAATGCAACATCATTCTTATCTTTCTGAAATAGTACAAAAATAAACACAACCTCAATCATTATGGATTGGAGTCACATAAAATACTTGGTACCAAACCCATTGCCATCAACTAGATTCTGAATCATAGAGACTGTATAGGACAGAGCAGAACTGCCCCACAGGGTTTCCAAGGCTGTAATCTTCACAGAAGCAGACTGCCAAATCTTTCTCTCGTGGGCTGGCTGATGGTTTCGTACTGTCGACCTTTTGGTTAGCAGCTGAGCTCTTAATCACTGCACCACCAGGTCTCCCCTTGGTACCAAGGAAGCCATTAAAATGGAATTAAAAAAAAAAAATCAGACAAAAATATTTCTGTGGAATTACAGAATACATTTTTATAGCCTCACATAATTGAATCAGGATTGAAACAAAGGCAGCAAATGCTGAATGATGTATTTATCTAATAGACATATCTGTTTGGAAGAAGGCATTAATGTATATTAGGAAAGAAACTGCATTTTAAGAAATTGCAGTAGAGGAAATTTTTAAAATTTCCGTAAGTATTTTTTATGTTCATTAATGACACAATGAAGCAAAGATTAAACATTGTATCTATACTTCGGTTTATTTTTAAAAGGAGTTTTCTTTCGTGTGTGGAAATTAGCTTTAAGGAAACAAACTACGTAAGTAAATATTTTAAAGAATTAAGATTAATACCAACAAAGTTTACAGAACTGAGGAAAGGAAATATCCACTAGAAATGTCTTCTACTGAGGTGTGTTTCCTTCTATCTGAGGGGATGCCAATGTAGGTTGAGCTTATTCTTTCCTCTCTCTAGCTTTTCTTTCTATATTTCTTTCTCCAATAACTGTCTTTTTATCTTTTTATTTTTCTTACAAACTTAAATTATTGTGATATGAATTATTTTGGCCCACGAGCAGATTAACTTACAAAGTTTCTTATGAAAGATATTTCATTTAACTCTTAACTCTGTAAAACTTTTTTTTTTTTTTTCCATTTCAAGGGCGTAGGGACAAAGAGAGGAGACTTTATTTCAATTTTATAGATTTGCCCAAGGATTTGGGAGCAGAGTCAGCGAGTAACAGGGAAATGGATCTATGCAGGTTTCACATACTCACAGACACTTACTTCGCTCTTCCTTTCAAGAGGCGAGTTGTTTATTATAATGGAAAGGGAAACAGCTGGTCAGTACCACATAGTTGCAAGGCTAGGTCCTGTCTGGAGGAAAAGTATCAGATGATAGTTTTGGTGATGAAGCTATGAGAAGTTTTTGTTTTGAATCCAGTAATTTTCTAAAAAAGTTGTATGTGTGTGTGTAAAATATAACCTACATACAAAAGAGTGTACAATATGTATGCATATGGTTTGAAGAATTATTATAAAACAAACATCGAAGTACCCCTCCAACCATGTTGAGAAATAGAATATACCCAGTACTTTAGAAATGCACTGTGTGCCCCACTACCCCCTCCCTCAACAAAGGAACTCACTATTCTTTTGTGTTAATCATTTCTTTGTTTTTGTTTATAGTTTCACCATTTACTTATATATCTCTAAACAACATATTGTTTGGGTTTTGTTTGTTTCAAACACATAGCAAGCACAAACCTGACTGCATAAGGAAAGGAGAATATTGCCACTATTAGGTGGAGGCTCCAGGAGAAGGTAAGCCAAACTGAATTTCTGAGCTGTGAGTTGGCGTCAGCTTTTGGGGAACCAGTGGGCAAGGCTGAGAATTAGTCCTGGGAAACGTAAAACATCTGGCGGTTATGGGATAGACCTGGAACAGGATATCCAGAAGAAATAGAGTCAGGGGGAGTGGGTTGCTCTCAGTTTTCTGTTTTGCAGTTCACAGAGGTCTAACTCCAGGTCTCAGGAATATGTCAAAGCAGAACATTTCTATAGGAGCAAATGAGGGTCCTCGGCTGATCAGGCATCAGGGCTTGAAAGGAAGAGCAGGAACCTCATCGGTACAAGGTCAGCTCTCCTGAACATTATGTCCTTGAGTTTAAAAGATGGTACAGTGCAAGCAGGGGTCTAAATAATGACAACTTGCATTGTAGTCTGCATGTTGACTAACACTTCTCCAACCTAGACTAGATGCACTCTATCTCGTACGTAGCTGTGCAGTAGGTAGAGATCGACATTTACAATCCTCCAGAGAATTCTTTTCACCTCTTTCCTGTGTCTAAGCTCGTTTCCTGTATTTATTACTTTCTTTTTGTTAGCTCTCTTTTTGTTGAGTGCAGCCACTAATCTACTCTTAATAAAAGGTACATGGAAGGTAAGTTTTTTTTCTTAGACTACATGGAAATATCTTTAATCTATCATTATACTTGAAGGATGGTTTGACTGGTGTTTAGTCTGGGTGCTTTGAAGTCAGAAAGCATAGTATAACACTACCATAGCTTTGCACCAAGAGTGCAAACTCCTCAGAGGACAGTAGGATGAGGGTCCGATGTGTGAAACTTTTTCATGGAATATTGATATAATAGGAGACATATCAACATAGGGTAGCTTATAAAAGTTATGGAGTTGACTACTCTTAGGTCTCTAAGGTTCCAAAGCAAATGTCAAGTCCCTGCCTAGTCTAAGAGTGGAAGGCAAATCAGCCCCTACTAAAGAGAATTTCCAGAGACATTTCCCTTTTCTACAAGGAGAAAATTATCTCTTCCCTTTCCATGGTGTACTCTCTTCATTGTCCCAGAAAAAATTGTCAGTGGAGCTGCCGTTTCTTTGAGAGAAGTTTATGAGTGGGATGAAGGAGTACTCCTACTCCAATCCACAAAGTTTTTGCCCAGACAAAGCAATCACAATAGTTAACAAAATGTTCCTACAAGTCTGGCTTGTTTGTTAGTAAACACTACTACACGTGGGAGGCCAACTGTCTAGTTTGCACCATGCCAAATACAGGCCAGTTTCTTTTCATGGTCTTCTCTGTCCAGGGGAAGAGACAATCAAACCTGCAGGAACCTCCTGGTTTCACACTCTTTTGTGAGCAAATATTAAAAAAAGATGCACATTGCTTTCTGAGAACAAACAATACTTTTCAGTCATAGGACAGCGAAAATTCTAATTTAGGGAGAAATGCTAGCTCTTAAGGGAAATAGATCTGCTAAAGATGCATGTCAATTGTATCATCAAAATATAATTTCTAAGTCTGAAGCATCTAAATGCAGATTAATAGTGCTTTTATAACTATGGTATATAAGTGTATATATTACTCTAAAGAAAGAGAGAAGAAGGAAGGAAGGAAGGAAGGATAGGAGAGAGGGAGGGAAGGAGGGAAAGGATGTCAGTTTCTTACTAGTAAAGTGTTAGCAGCTGTATTTTAAAGGCTAAGAAAATGTCTCAAGAACTACATAATTTTTTACCAAAGGTACTCTTCTCATGCTTCTGATGACCAAAAAAAAAGATAATGCATACATCTGTTATACCCATATGGTCACTTTATCTATTTATTATTTCAAATGTTTTGAAACATTGTTTAGACTAGATTACATAAATTAAGGCAATGACTATTGTGAAAATTAGTAGTGGCTTGAATATTGCAATAGTAGATATAAATGATTCAATGGTGGGCTTGTCAAGTTTTTCTTAAAAATGCATTGTATTCAAAGTTCATAAAAACTTCCATTTGTATTGTATCTCTATGGTGTTAAGAGAGCCAAACTCTCCCAGTAGTGTTTTTCTTAATTGTCTTAATGTAAAACTCAAACAATGTGAAATGTTCTTTGTTTGATAATGCTTTTCTTTTACGGGACTTTGTCCAAGTCCAATGCTTCCTGAACATTTCTGTGATAAACTGTCCATTTTGGTGACACTCACAAAATGAAGCAAATTTTCTGCCAAGATATATTGAAGGCTTTATCTCTAGAAAGAGAAAACTGCATATTATTCTTCAATGACATTTCTCTATCTCTGAAAATAATTAGAAACTGACCGGGCACTCCATTAGCCTTAACATGGAATCAGGAGAGATCCTCCTGTATGATTTCATCCAAGCCTGTCTCTCTAACCTCATCTCTCACCACTTACCCTGTGCAATAACCATACTCAAATATTTGCACTCCTTGGAACACATCCTGTTCTTTTACACCTCCTTGCCGCTGTTCATAGTTTCCTTGCTTTGGAGCACCTTTCCTCCTTGATTCTTCCAGCAAACATCTCATCCTTCAAGACTCATCTCTCTATTACACAAGAATCATTCCTCAGTTTCCCAGGTGATACCCTTCTCTGCATTTCCATAATACTTTACACTTAGCTCTGGTATAACCTAATCAAGTTGCATTTTAATTGTTTGTTTGTCCCATCTTTCCTCCACTTACGGTGAGCTTGCTTCTTGAGGTCGAGACTGTGATTCATACACTGTTTAATCATAACTGAATACCATTATCCCATCTAAATATTAATAATAATGTTAAAATAATTCTTTATTGCCATCAAAGAGTCAGTGTTCAAAATTCTGATTGTCTCAAAAAAAATTTTTTTTTTAGTTAGTTTGTATAGGGTTAAAAGAATGTCCATATTTTGCAGTTGGTTGATATGTCTCCGTTATGGATTGAATTGTGTCCCCCCCAAAATATGTATCGTAAATCCTAATCCATATTTATAACATAGGGTTATACCTGTTGTTATAATCCCATTTGGAAATGGGTTTTCTTTGTTACGTTAATGAGGCAGTATTAGTGTAGGGTGTGTTTTAACTCAATTTCTTTTGAGGTATGAAAGAGCAGATTAAGTAAACATGATTGACAAGGAACCCAGGAATAGGACTTGAAAAGAGACAGGGACCTTCCCCTAGAGCCAACAGAGACAGAAAACCTTCCCCAAGAGCTATCCCTCTGGATTTGGACTTCTTGCCTCCAAAATCGTAAGAAAATAAATTTCTGTTCATTAAAGCCATCAACTTATGGTATTTCTGTTATAGCAACACTAGATAACTAAGACAGTCCTGTAAGTTTCTTTTCATCTGTAAATTATGCTTTCATTTCCTTTTCTTTAATCTTAAAATGTATTTGTGAGGAGCTGTGCTGTTTTTCTTTAGTCTCCACATTCTGAATATTTGTAATTCTCTCCCCATTAAATCATTTATCATGATTTTCTCTGACCGTTGTATTTCCTCTAAAGGGGTAATTAGATCCAGAAACTTGATCAGATTCAAGTTTGATTTTTTGGCAAGACAAATTCACAGGTTGTAGTTAGTTGCCATAGAGCTGATTCAAATTCACAGGTAATGATGTGTAATTATCACAATGCACACACTATCTGTTTCTCTTTTGTGGTGTTAGCAACCATTGATGATCATTGCCTAGACCCACTGATTCATTGTTTTTGTAGTTACTGTTGTTAGGTGCCCTCCAGTAGGTTCCAACTCATAGCGATCCTATGGACAACAGAACCAAACACTGCTTGGTCCTGCACCATCCTCAAAATCGTTGCTATTTTTGAGCCCATTGTTGCAGCCACAGTGTCAGTCCATCTCATTGAGAGTCTTCCTCTTTTTCACTGACCCTCTACTTTACCAAGCATGATATCTCTCTCTAGGGACTGGTCCCTCCTTATAACATGTTCAAAGTACATAAGATGAAGTCTCGCCATCCTTGCTTCTAAGAAGCATTCTGGCTGTATTTCCTCCAAGACAGATTTGTTTATTCTTCTGACGGTCAATGGTATATTCAGTATTCTTCACTAACACCATAATTCAAAGGTATCACTTCTTCTTCCTTACTCATTGTCCAGCTTTCATATGTATATGAGGCAATTGAAAATACCATGGCTTGGGACAGGCACACCTTAGTCCTCAAAATGACATTTTTGCTTTTCAACACTTTGAAGAGTTCTTCTGCAGCAGATTTGCCCAACGCAATGTGCCGTTTGATTTTTTGACTGCTGCTTCCATGGGCATTGATTGTGGATCCAAATAAAGTGAAACCCTTGGCAAGTTCAATCTTTTCTCCATTTATCATGATGTTGCTTATTGGTCCAGTTGTGACGAGTTTTGTTTTCTTTATGTTGACGTACAATTCATACTGAAGGCTGTAGTCTTTGATCTTCATCAGTAAGTGCTTCAAGACCTCTTCACTTTCAGCAGCAAGCTCGTGTTATCTGCATATCACAGGCTATTAATGAATCTTCCTCCAATCCTGATGCCACATTCATCTTCATATAGTCCAGATTCTCAGATTATTTGTTCAGCATACAGATTGAATGAATTTGGTGAAAAGATGCAACCCTGATGCACAGACTTCCTGATTTTAAACTATGCAATATATCCCCTTGTTCTGTTCCAACAACTGCATCTTGGTCTATGTACATGTTCCTCATGAGCACAATTTAGTGTTCTGGAATTCCCATTCTTCTCAATGTTATCCATAATTTGTTATGATCCACACAGTCAAACGACTTTTCATAGTCAACAAAACACAAGCAAACATCTTTCTCGTGTTCTCTGCTTTCAGCCAAGATTCATCTGACATCAGCAATGATATCCCCATCTTCTTCTGAATCTGGCTTGAATTTCTGGCAGTTCCCTGTTGATGTACTGCTGCAACCGCTTTTGAATGATCTTCAGCAAAATTTTAGTTGTGTGTGATATTAATGATATTTTTCAATAATATCTGAATTCTGTTGGATCATCTTTCTTAGGAATGGGCACAAATATGGATCTCTTCCAGTTGGTTGGCCATGTAGCTGTCTTCCAAATTTTGCATAGATGACTGAACACCTCCAGTGCTGTATCCATTTGTTGAAACATCTCAGTTGGTTTTCTGTCAATTCCTCGAGCCTGATTTTTCACCAATGCCTTCAGTGCAGTTTGGATTTCTTCCTTCAATACCATTGGTTCTTGATCATATGCTACCTCCTGAAATGGTTGAATGTCGACCAGTTCTTTTTGGTACAGTGACTGTGTGTTCTTTCCATCTTCTTTTGATGATTCATGTGTCATTCAGTATTTTGCCCATAGAATCCTTCACTATTGCAACTCAAGGCTTGACTCTTTTCTTCAGTTCTTTCAGCTTGAGAAATGCTGAGCGTGTTCTTCCCCTTTGATTTTCTAACTCCAGGTCTTGCACATTTCATTATAATGCTTTATTTTTTCTTCTTGAGTTGCCCTTTGAAATCTTCTGTTCAGCTCTTTTACTTTTTCTTCATTCTCTTTAGCTACTCTATGTTCAAGAGCAAGTTTCAGAGTCTCTTCTGACATCCATTTTGGTCTTTTCTTTATTTCTTGTCTTTTTAATGACCTTTTGCTTTCTCATGTATGATGTCCTTGATGGCATCCCACAACTCATCTGGTCTTCAGTTATTAGTTTTCAGTGCACCAAATCTATTCTTGAGATGGTCTGTAAATTCAGGTGGGATATACTTAAGGTCATATTTTGGTTCTAGTGGACTTATTCTAATTTTCTTCATCTTCAACTTGCATATGAGCAATTGATGGTCTGTTTTGCAGTCAGCCCCTGTCCTTGCTCTGACTGATGATATTAAGCTTCTCCATCATTTCATTCCACAGTAGTCTGTTTGATTCCTGTGTATTCCATCTGGTGAGGTCCAGGGGTATACTTGCTGCTTCTGTTGTTGAAAAAAGGTATTTGCAATGAATAAGTCATTGGTCTTGCAGGATTCCATCATACAATCTTTGGCGTTGTTTCTATTACCAACGCCATGGCTTCCAACTACTGATCCTTCTCTGTTTCCAGCTCCCCCATTCCAATCACCAGTAATTATCAATACTCCTTGATTGCATGTTTGATCAATTTTAAACTGCAGAAGTTGGTAAAAATCTTCAGTTTCTTCATCTTTGGCATTAGTGATTGGACGGTAAGTTTGTATAATATCTGTATTAACTGGTCTTCCTTTTAGGCATAGGATATTAGCCTATCACTGACATTGCTGTCCTTCAGAATAGATCTTGAAATGTTCTTTTTGATGATGAATGCAACACCATTCCTCTTCAATTTGCCATTCCCGGCATAGTAGACCATATGATTGTCTGATTCAAAATGGCCAGTACCAGTCCATTTCAGCCTCTGATGCCTAGAATATCAATCTTTAAGCGGTCCATATCATTTTCGATGACTTATAATTTTCCTAGATTCATACTTCGTACATTCCATGCTCCGATTATTAATGGATGTTTGCAGGTGTTCCTTCTCATTTTGAGTCATGCCACATCAGCAAATGAAGGCTCCGAAAGCTTTACTCCATCCACGTCATTAAGGTTGACTCTGCTTTGAGGAGGCAGCTCTTCCCCAGTTGTGTTTTGAGTGCCTTCCAATCTGAGGGGCTCATCTTCTGGTACTATACCAGACAATGCTCTGCTGCTATTCATAAGGTTTTCACTCGTCGATTTTTTCAGAAATAGGCTTCCTGGTCCTTCTTCCTAGTCTGTCTTAGTCTGGAAGTTCCACTGAAACCTCTCCACCATGGGTGACCCTGCTAGTATTTGAAGTACTGGTGGCATAGCTTCTAGCATCACAGCAACACAGAAGCCACCACAGTACAACAAATGGACAGACGAGTGGTGGATTGATTCATTAGGGGCTGTGAAATGATAATATTCTAACAGTTCTTTTTCATTTATTAGCTAGAATACTTCTATAAAGAGAAATTTCTTAATAGCTTGTATGTTAAGTATTTGATAAATGCCTGATTTTTCCCTTTATCCCTCCATTTTGAAAATAATAAATTGATTCCCTAGCAAAGGACTGAGATTTATTTCATCTTTGGATAGCCAATGCTTAGTACAAAGTCTATCACATAAAAGGATTTCATGATAATCTGTCAAATGAATGAATAGAGTCAATAAATTAATGTGTTAGTAAGTGAATGATTGAATTCCATTGATTGTATACAACCCTGGCAGCCCTAGAAATAGCCACGCCTTACAACAGAAAGCTCTGGATGTTCTCAGTGGACTCTTCTGCAGAACATTTTCAGATCCCAGTCACTCCCCTGTGTGCTGCATGGTCCCATGCAGGGTGGGGAACTGACCTCTTATTGTCCCACTGTAAAGCTGTGATAGCACTGGGTTGCTGCCTGATTTGTTCTACAGGATCTATTGGGTCTCTGGTTCTCATAGTCTGCAGTGGCTTGGCCACATCTGTAATAGGATATTTCTTAGGCTTGCCATATATATGTGTGTCATGGATTGAATTATGTCCCCTAAAAAATGTATCAGTTTGGCTGGGCCTTGATTCCCAGTATTGTGTGATTTTCCTATATGTTGTAAATCCTGCCTCTATGATGTTAATGAGGGAGGATGGGCGGCAGTTGTGTTAGTGAGGCAGGACTCAATTTACAAGATTGGATTGTGTCCTGAGGCAATCTCTTGAGATATAAAAGACATAAGTGAGCAGTGAGACAGGGGGACCTCATACCACCAAGAAAGCAGTGCCAGGAGCACAGCGTGCCCTTTGGACCCAGGGTCCCTGCGCGGAGAAGCTCCTAGTCCTGGGGAACGCTGATGAAAAGGCCAACAGAGAGAGAAAGCCTTCCTCTGGAGCTGACACCCTGAATATGGACTTTTAGCCTTCTTTACTGTGAAGAAATAAATTTCTCTTTGTTAAAGCCGTCCACTTGTGTGGTATTTCTGTTGTAGCAGCACTAGATGACTAAGACAATATGTATACATATTTCAATTGCTTTTAGTATATTCACAGAGTTGTGCAATTGTCACCATAATCAATTTTAGAATATTCCGTCACCCCCAAAAGAAATCCTGTATCCATTAGCACTCATTCCCTATTTCCTCCCAACCACTGCCAATCCTAGGTAACCATGAATCTACTTTCTTTCTCTATAAACCAAAAACCAAACCTGTTTCCACTGAGTCAATTCTGACTCATAGCGACCCTACAGGACAGAGTAGAACTGCCCCATAGGGTTTCCACGGGGCGGCTGGTGGATTTGAACTGCTGACTTTTTGGTTAGCAGCCTGAGTTCTTAACCACTGTGCTTCTGGGGCTCCTTCTGTTTCTATAGATTTGCTTATTCTGGACATTTCACATAAATGGAATCATACAATATGTGGTCTTTTATAAATGGCTTCTTTCACTTAGCATAATTTTTTTAAAAATTTTATTGTGTTTTAGGTGAAAGTTTACAGCACAAATTAGTTTGTCATTCAAAATTTATACGCAAATTATTTTGTAACATTGGTTGCAATCCCTATAATGTGTCAGCCCTCTCCCTCTTTCCCTTTACATACTGGGTTCCCCATGTCCATTCATCCAGGTTTTCTGCCCATTCATGCCTTCGCCTCTTTGTGTTTGGGCAGATGTTGCCCGTTTGGTCTCGTCTACTTGATTGAACCGGAAAGCACGATCCTCACAGGTGTTATTGTTTGTTTAATAGAACTGTCTAATCTTTGCCTGAAAGATGGGCTTCAGGAGTGGCTTCAGTTCTGAGTTAGCAGGGTGTCCAGGGGCGATAGTCTTGAGTGTTCCTCCAGTCTCTGTCAGACCAGTAAGTCTGGTCTTTTTTTGTGAGTTTGACTTTTGTTCTACATTTTTCTCCTGCTCTGTCTGGAACTGTCTATTGTGATCCCTGTCAGAGCCGTTTGTGGTGGTAGCCAGGCACCATCTAGTTCTTCTGAGCTCAGGCTGGTGAAGGCTGTGGTTCATGTGGTCCTTTAGTACTTTGGATTGGTATTTTCCTTGTATCTTTGGTTTTCTTCAATCTCCTTTGCTCTGAACATGATAGGACGAAAAGATGTATCTTAGATGGCCACTTACAAACTTGTAAGACCCCAAAAGCTACCCACCAAAGTAGACTGTAGAATATTTTCTTTATGAACTATGTTATGACAATAGAACTAGATTTCCCGAGATCATAATCTCCAGCCCTCAGCCCCAGTAATTCGGTCCCTCAAGGTGTTTGGATGTGTCTAGGAAGCTTCTATGGCTTTGCTTTGGTCAGGTTGTGCTGAGTTCCCCTATATTGTGTATTGTCTTTCCCTTTACCAAAGTTAACACTTGTCTATTATCTAGTTAGTGATTTCCCCTTCCCACTCCTCCCCTCCCTTGTAACCATCAAAGGTTTTTTTTTTTTTTTCTGTTTGTAAACCCTTTCTTGGGTTTCTATAATAATGATCTCATACAATGTTTGTCCTTTGGTGATTGACTTATTTCGCTCAACATAACGCCCTCCAGATTCATCCCTGTTGTGAGATGTTCCAAGGATTCATCAGTATTCTTTATCATTGAGTAGTATTCCACTGTGTGTATGTATCATAATTTTTTTATCCATTTTTCTGTTCATGGGCATCTAGGTTGTTTCCATCTTTTGCTATTGTGAACAATGCTGCAAGGAACATGGGTGTATGTATGTCTATTCATGTGACAGCTCCTATTTCTCTAGCATATATTCCTAGTAATGGGATTGCTGGATCATATGGTATTTCTATTTCTAGGTTTTTAAGGAGGTGCAATATCATTTTTCATAGTGGTTGTACCAATTTTACATTCCCACCAGCAGTGCATAAGAGTTCCAATCTCCCTGCAACCTCTCCATCATTTATTATTTTCTGTTTTTTTAAATTCATGCCAGCAATGTCGGGGTGAGATGGTATCGCATTATAGTTTTGATTTGCATTTCTCCAATGGCTAATGATGCTGATCATTTCCTCATGTGCCTGTTAGCTGCCTGAATGTCTTCTTTGCTGAAGAATCTGTTCACATCCTTTGTCCATTTTTTAATTGGATTGTTTGTCTTTTTGTTATTGAGGTGTTGAAGTATTCTATAGATTTTAGAAATTATACCCATGTTGGGGATGTTGTAGCCAAAAATATTTCCCATTCTGTAGGTTCTCTTTTTACTCTTTTGGTGAAGTCTTTTGATGAACATAATTTTTTAATTTTGGGGAGCTCCTAGTTAGCTAGTTTCTCTTCTGGTGTTTGTGCATTGTTTGTTATATTTTTTATTGAATTTGTGCCATATATTAGGGCCCTTGGCATTGCCCCTATGTTTTCCTTCCATGATCTTTATCATTTTAGGTTTTATATTTAGGTGTTTGATCCATTTTGAGTTAGTGTTTGTGTACAATGTGAGGTATGGGTCCTGTTTCTTTTTTTTTTTACAGATGGACATACAGTTTTGCCAGTACCACTTATTAAAAAGATCATCTTTTCCCCATTTACTGAACTTCGATCCTTTGTCAAAGATCAGCTGACCATAGGTGGATGAATTTATGTCTAGGTTCTTGATTCTGCTCATTTGTCTATGTGTCTGTTGTAGTACAAGTACCAAGCTTTTTTGACTACAGTGGCTGTATAGTAAGTTTTGAGATCAGGTAGCGTGAGGCCTCCTACTTTGTTCTTTTTCTTCAACAATGCTTTGCTTATCTGGGGCCTCTTTTTTTCCATATAAAGTTGGTGATTAGTTTTTCCATCTGGTTAAAGAATGCTATTCATATTTGTATTGGAATTGCATTACATCTGTAGAATGCTTTGGGTAAAATTGATATTTTCATAATGTTTGAGTCTTCCTATCCATGAGCATGGTATGTTTTTCCATTTATGTAGGTCTCTTTTGGTTTCTTGCAGTAGTGTTTTGCAGGTTTTTTTGTATAGGTCTTTTACATCCCTGGTTAGATTTATTCCTAAGTATTTTATCTTTTTGGGGCCTATTATAAATGGTATTGTTTTCCCAATTTCCTTTTCAAAGCTCTCTTTGTTGGTGTATAGGAATCCAACTGATTTTTGTATGTTGATCTTGTATCCTGTTACCCACTGAATCTTTCTATTAGTTCCAGAAGTTTTCTTGTGGAATCTTTGGGGTTCTTTATGTATTGGAGCATATCATCTGTGAATAGGGATAGTTTTATCTCTAACTTTCCAATTTGGATGCCCATTATTTCTTTTTCTTGCCCTATCACTCCAGCTAGGACTTCCAACACCATGTTAAATAGGAGAGGTGATAAAGGGCATCCTTGTCTTGCTCCTGTTCTCAGGGTGAATTCTTAAAGCCTTTCTCCATTGAGAATGATGTTGGCTGTTGGTTTTGTATAGATGCCCTTTATTAAGTTGAGGAATTTCCCTTCTATTGAGAGTTTTTACAGGGAATGGATGTTGGATTCTATCAAATGCCTTTTCTTCATTGATTGAGATGATCATGTGATTTATTTCTTTTGTTCTATTTATGTGGTGGATTCTGTTGATTGATTTTCTGATGTTGAACCATCCTTGCATACCTGGTATGACTTCCACTTGGCTGTGATGTATTATTTTTTTGATATGATTCTGAATTCTATTGGTTAGAATTTTGTTGAGAATTTTTGCATCTATATTCATGAGAGATATTGGTCTGTAATTTTATTTTTTTGTAGTGTCCTTTGCCTGGCTTTGGTATCAGGGAAATGTTGGCTTCATACAATGAATTCAGGAGTATTCCTTCCTTTTCTATGCTCTGAAATAGTTTGAGTAGTACTGGTGTGAGCTCTTCTCTGAATGTTTCGTAGAATTCTCCAGTAAAGTCATCTGGGCCAGGAATTTTTTTGTTGTTGGGAGTTTTTTGTATTACCTTTTCAATCTCTTCTCTTGTTATGGGTCTGTTCAGATTTTTTATCTCATTTTGTGTTGGTTTAAGTAGGTAGTGTGTTTCTTGAAGTTTGTCCCTTTCCTTTAAATTCTCAAAATTGTTGGTGTACAGTTTTTCATAGTATTCTGTTATGATCCTTTTTATTTTGGTTGATCTGTTGTAATGTCCCCCATCTCATTTCTTATATATGTTGTTTGCTTCCTCTCCTATTTTTCTTTGTCAGTTTGGCCAGTGTTTTGTCAAATTGTTGATCTTTTCAAAGAACCAAATTTTTTTTATTGTACTTTAGGTGAAGGTTTACAGAACAAATAGTTTCTTATTAAACAGTTAGTACACATATTGTTTTATGACCTTGGTTAACACCTCCACAACATTTCAACACTCTCCCTTCTTGACTTCGGTTTCCCTATTACCAGCTTTCCTGTCCCCTCCTGCCTTCTCGTCCTTGCCCCTGGGTAGTGTGCCCATTTAGTCTTGTTTTGTTTTATAGGCCTGTCTTATCTTTGGCTGAAGGGTGAACCTCAGAAGTGACTTCATTACTGAGCTAAAAGGGTGTCCGAGGGCCATACTCTTAGGGTTTCTCCAGTCTCTGTCAGACCAGTAAGTCTAGTCGTTTTTTTGTGAGTTAGAATTTTGTTCTACATTTTTCTCCCTCTATTGTGATCCCTGGCAGAGCAGTTGGTGGTGGTAGCTGGGCACTATCTAGTTGTGCTGGACTCAGTCTGGTGGAGGCTGTGGTAGTTGTGGTCTATTAGTCCTTTGGGCTAATTTTTCTCTTGTGTCTTTGGTTTTCTTCATTATCCCTTTCTCCAGATGGGGTGACACCAGTGAATATCTTGGATGGCCATTCGCAAGCTTTTAAGACCCTAGATGCTACTCACCAAAGTAGAATGTAGAACATCTTCTTTATATATTATGTTATGCCAGTTAAGCTAGATGTTTCCCAAGACCATGGTCCCCACAGTCCTCAGCCCAGCAATTTGGTCCCTCAGGGAGTTTGGATGTGTCTATGGGCTTTCCATGACCTTGTAAGGCTATAAATCTTTATGGAAGCAGACCACAGCATCTTTCTCCCACGCAGTGGCTGGTAGGTTCGAACTGCCAGTCTTTTGGTTAGCAGCTAAGTGCTTTAACCACTGTGCTACCAAGGCTTCTTATTCCATGTATGGATATATCACATTTTATTTATCTGTTCATCAGTTGATGGACATTTGTGTTGTTTCCACCTTATGGTTTTTATGAATAATGCTGCTATGAACATTTGTGTACAAATTTTTACATGGATATATGTTTTCATCTCTCTTAGTAGGTATCGATATCTAGGAGTGAAATTGCTCCTGAGTATCTATAGGTACTTCCCTGTTAATATCAGCTGTTACCTTCTTCCTCTTCTTCTTTTTATTTTGATTGTAACGTTCTAAAGTTTTATCTTTTTTTTTTTTTTAAAGCTGTTCTCATGTTATGATGTTGTGGCCAAATGAATTTCTTTATTTGGCCTTTTGCTTTGGTTCTGTGAAGAAAAAATAAACAACTTGGGAGATCTTTTTCCCCTAAGCCCTGAGGAGTTGTTACAGTTGCCCTTGTTACAGTTGTCCTAATTCTTTGGGGAAGTTTGTTACTTCTACCCCAGAAAGAAGCTAGTCAGTTCCTGTAATGCAAACAGATGGAGCCACTTGTGGTCCAGCAGGGGGATTGGTCAATTTAGTCCAGTGCGAGGCTTGGTTAGTTACTACACAGATAGTAGCTTGAAAATCCACCCAACAAGATTGAGCCACTTGCCTATATAAGAAGCCAACCCCACAGAGATTGCCAGAGGCAAGGAGAGGAGACAAGAAGAGAAATGAAAAGAGAAGAAGCAGAGAGAGAGCTGAGCAACTTTGGGCAGAAGGCTTGCTAGGGGAGCTAAAAGTGCTGTAATATAGATTAAGGACTGTAACACTGAAGATAAAGATCTGAGAGTGAACCCAGCAACATGCATGGTCGAGAGGGCAGGTGCACGGCCAAGAGGAGGCCTGCACAGCTGAGGGGAACATGCATGGCAGAGAGAGCTGAGAGCTGTCCTACACTGAAGAAGGGAGAGATGTGCTCTTCACTTTGAGGAAACCTTCCAGACCTTGCCTGTGTGCTTCCAGACACTGATCCTAAGTTGTAGCCTGTTAACTTCCAGATTGATCCTGATCCCAGGTTGTAGGCTGTTACTTCTCTAATAAACCATGTAAGTACAGTTAATGAGTTCTAAGACATTGCAGAAAATTATCAAACCCAACACAGAGAGAAGTAGAGATTGAGGGGAGGGAAAGTGGTCAATGTCAGAGATGATGGCGTGGTACAGCAGCTTGGAGAACTTGCAAATCTGTGACATGTTTAACCTCTGCCTTATAGGAACCAGCTTACTGCTGATTCTTATTAATGAAATAATATGTTTGGACATTTTTAATAAGGGCTGAACTAATGGCTTTCAGTTGATTTTTCTTCTTCCACAATATCATCCTCACATTTAAATGATAGTTTGCCTAATTATTATTTTCCTGAAGAATTTTTAAGAATTCCGGGCAACATGGTGCAATAGTCAGAAGCACCACACCATCCCTCTGCAGCAAAGATCTGAAAAATTAAGTCAAACAGAGTCACACGTCAATCCTGAAACCTTAAACATCAAATGAAGAGATAAAGAACTCAGCCAAGCACCGAATGGAATAAGAAACTGACCAAGAACAGAGAGCAAGGAGAGATACATGCAGAGGTCCCCTATCAGCTACCGCAGCATGGGTCCACCATCTTGGACTCATATCCGAGATCAGCAAACAGCGGGTACGAGAGAGCAGCTTCATGGAATTTCCAGCAGGAGACAGAACAACTGGTAACCAGAGATATATGCTTTCCCACCCCCTACCCTTCTGCACACCTACTCGGCCTCCTCTGCTTCCTGTGGCCACAGTCTCTTAGCCGGGAAGCACTGGCTTCACCCTGGTGTTGCTTGGATTCTATCTGCCCGCACTGGCCAGCTCCCTGAGTAGCTTTTGTTGGTTTCTGGTGTTGCTTTTTTCTGCTTCTTTAGATTTTTTTTGTTACCTCTCACCACCTCCCCCTCCTTTCTCTCATATACCTGGCTCCGTGTGCCATCTTTACTTCTTCCTGAAAAGCCATGAAACACCACTCAACTGTGAAACTGCTTCCTGGCACATGCCACCACTCTGCTGGGACCCCCGGGGCTTTTTGTTTGTTTGCTCTGATTTGTTCTGTTTTGATTTATTTGTTTGTTTGTTTTCTTTTTATTTTCTCAGCTTGGGAGCCCCTTCTAGCCAGGCAGTACCACGTGGCTTGGAAGCTACTCCCTTACTCTGTGCAGATGCACAGGGACATCACTGGGGGCATTTCTTTTTTCTTGTTTCTTTGTTTTGTTTTCTTCTCTCTCTTATTCCCTTTTTGTCTTTCTTCATTTCCAGTTTCTCAATTTATACATTTTTTTTCTTTTACCCTTTTTCTTTTTTTCATTTTTGTTTTTCCCCATTTATCAGTCTCTCATCTCTCCACTCCAATAGCAAGCTCCCTTAGAAGTCTTTCTTGTTTGTGCATATGTTTTTGGCTCCTGTTCCTCTCTCCTCTTTCTCATCTTTCCTGTACTCATCTTAGCTCCACACATCACAATCTACCCCCTCCTTCCTGCCTTCCTGCACCATGCGCTGAGCATCACACCTGCAAGCAGCACAGGCATGGCCTACTAGAACTTGCCCTGCACTGATTCCCAGACTGCACCGTCAGCCCAAGTACATGCCACAAACAACCCATCCCAGCAACTCTGCTTTGGGTGGACCTGCCCTGCTGTACCATACCTGAATGACTGACCCTACCCATTGGAGAAGGAGGCAGAAAGTATCGTGCCCAGAGATGAGCAAACAACAAAGAACACACATCCCACCTGCTCAGACATAACCAAATAAAACGAAAAAGCAGGACAAAACAAAAAAATCCACAATCAATAAATGAGGAAAATAACTACTGAATGCCCCAAAGACAGCAGACAATATCAAAACATATAAAAAAATAGGACAGTTTGGTTCCAATAGGCATACAAAATAAAACACCAGATGACTTTCCAGCAGAAGCAAAGGCACTAGAACTAACTGATAGGGAATTCAAATCTCTAATATTCAGAATTATGCAAGAGTTGAAGCAAAAAACAGACAAAAATGAGGAGAAAATAGACAAATTCATGGAAAAGGCAGACAAATTCATGGAAAATACAGACAAAAAAATGCAAGAATTCAAGAAAATAATACAGGAACAAAATCCTAAAATAAATTCACAACTAGAAATCATACAAAAACAACAATTAGAAATCCAAAAGATAAACAACAACATTTCAGAAATGGACAGTGTCATAGAAGGGCTGAGGAGCAGGTTTGAGATGATAGAAGATAGGATTAGTGAAGTTAAAGACAAACACTTGGCTATAAGTCTGAGAGGAAATCAGAAAAAAGAATGAAGAAAAATGAAGAAACTCTGAGAATTATGTAGGATACAATCAAAAGCAAAAATCTGTGAGTGATCAGAGTTCTAGAACAGGGAGCGAAAACAGAAAACAAGGAGAGAATCATTGAAGAATTCCTGACAGAAAACTTCCTCAATATCATGAAAGATGAAAAGCAGACCATCCAAGAAGCTCAACAAACCCCATATAGGATAGCCCCCAAAAGAAAATCACCAAGGCATATCATAATCACACTCACTAAAACCAAAGACAAAGAATCCTGAGAGCAGCTCGAGAAAAACAAAAAGTCACATACAGAGGAGAAACAAGACTAAGCTCGGATTATTCAGTAGAAACCATGCAGGCAAGAAGGCAATGGGATGACATATATAAAACCTTGAAAGAAAAAAGTTGCCAACCAAGAATAATATATCCCGCAAAACTTTCATTCAAATATGATGGTGAAATTAGGTCATTTTCAGATAAACAGAAATTAAAGGACTATGTAAAAACCATACCAAACTTACAAGACTTATTAAAGGGAGCCCTTCGATCTGAGAACAAACAACATCAGACCACAGGCTGAATATAGGACACAGGATTGTGCCAGCCAGATACCAACCTAGGAAATGGACTCTTAAGGACTACCCAAAACCAAAAGAATTACAACAGGGAATCAGAGAGATTAATCTGTAAATGACAACAGCATAAGAACAGTAAAAAAGGGAATAAATAGTGTAGGTATAGAACCTTCCAATGGAGAGGAAAGCAAAGCGATACCAAGTAATAATAGACTGGTTCAAACCTCGGAAGATAAGGGTAAATTTCAAGGTAACCACAAAAAAAGTTAACAAACCTATTCATCAAAATAAAGAAGAAAAACATAAAGTCTCAGTAAAAACAAAACCTTCAAAAAGAAAAGAAATGAAAAAAAAAAAAATCCACAAACAAAAGGAACTCAGCACAGGAGAGTAACAGGAACAAAGAAAAAGTCAGCAGTACACAAAAAAGCACTACAAAATGACAGCAATAAACTCACACCTATCAACAATTACACTGAATGTAAATGGCCTAAATGCATCCATAAAGAGAAGAAGAGTGACAGAATGGATAAAAAAACAGGTTCCATCCATACGCTGTCTACAACAGACATACCTTAGAAACAAAGATGTAAATTTCTTTTTTTAGTTTTTTTTTATAGTACTTTAGGTGAAGGTTACAGAACAAATAGTTTCTCATTAAACAGTCAGTACCCATATTGTTTTATGACATTGGTTAACAACCCCATGACATGTCAACCCTCTCCCTTCTCAACCTTTTTTTTTGGTGAAAATATACATAGCCAAAAATACACAATTTCAAAAATGTCTATATGCACAATTCAGTGACATCGATTATGTTTTTCCAGTTGTGCTGCTATTCTCACTTTAAATGAAGGTTTACAGAACAAAATAGTTTCTCATTAAACAGTTAGTACACATGTTGCCCTATGACAATGGTTAACAACTCCAGTACATGTCAACACTGTCCTTACTCAACCTTGGGTTCCCTATGACCAGCTTTCCTGCCCTCTTCTGCCTTCTAGTCCTTGTCCCTGGACTGCTGTGCTTCATTTGTCCTGTTTTGTTTTATGGAGCTGTCCAATCCCTGGCTGAATGGTGAACCTCAGAAGTGACTTCACCACTGAGCTAAAAGGGTGTCTGGGAGCCATACTCTTGGGGTTTCTCCAGTCTCTTTCAGGCCAGTAAGTCTGGTCTTTTTTTGTGTGTGTTAGAATTTTGTTCTACATCCTTCTCCAGCTCTGTCCAGAACCCTCTGTTGTGTTACAGGTCAGAGCAGTCAGTGGTGGTAGCCGGGCCAAAGATGTAAATTTATTAAAACTCAAAGGATGGAAAAAAATAAGCAAACAGCTACCAAAAAAGAGCAGGAGTGGCAATAGTAATCTCAGACAAAATAGACTTTAAAACAAAATCCACCATAAAACACAGAGAAGTACACTATACAATGATTAAGGGGATGATCCATAATGAAGACATAACTATAATAAACATCAACGTGCCCAACGACAGAGCTCCAAAATACATAAAACAAACTCTAACGGCACTGAAAAGAGAAATCGACAGTTCCACAATAATTGTAGGAGGCTACAACACACCATGCTCGGTAAAGGACAGAACATCTAGAAAGAAACTCAACAAAATACAGAAGACATAAAGGGCACAATCAGTCAACTTGACCTCACAGACATATCTAGAACACTACACCCAACAGCTGCAACATACACATTCTTTTCCAATGTACATGGAATGTTCTCCAGAATAGACCACACCTTAGGGCACAGAGCAATCCTCAACAAGATCGAAAACATTGAGATAATACAAAGTATCTTCTCTGACCACAATGCCATCAAGGTAGAAATTAACAACAGAAAGAGCAAGGAAAAAAAGTCAATTACATGGAAAATGAATAATACCCTGCTTACACATCACTGGGAGGTGGAGGAAAACAGAGATGGAATCAAAAAATTCCTAGAATCAAATGAGAATGAAAACACATCATACCAAAACCTTTGGGACACAGCAAAGGCGGAACTCAGAGGACAATTTATAGCAATAGATGCACACATCAAAAGAGAAGAAAAGGACAAAATTAAAACATTAACTACAGAACTTGAACAAATAGAAAGAGAACAGCAAAAAAAGCCCACAGCCACCAGAAGAAAGGAAATAATAAAGATCAGAGCAGAAATAAATGAAATAGAGAATAGAAAAACAATAGACGGAATCAACAAAACCAAAAGTTGGTTCTTTGAAAGGATCAATAAATTTGACAAACCACTGGCCAGACTGACAAAAGAAAAACAGAAGAGGACACAAATAACCCAAATAAGAAGCGAAATGGGGGACATTACAACAGATCCAACTGAAATAAAAAGGATTATAACAGAGTATTATGAAAAGCTCTACTCCAATAAATTTGAAAACCTAGAGGAAATGGATAAATTTCTAGGAACACACTACCTACTCAAACTACCACAAAGTGATGTTGAAAATCTGAACAGACCCATAACAAGAGAAGAGGTTGAAAAGGTAATAAAAAACTCCCAACCCAAAAAAGCCCTGGCCGAGACAGCTTCACTGGAGAATTCTACCAAACATTCAGAGAAGAGCTTTTACCAATACTACTCAAACTATTGTAGAGCATAGAAGAGGAACGGATACTTCCGAATTCATTTTATGAAGCCAGCATAACCCTGATAACAAAACCAGGCAAAGATACCACAAAAAAAGAAAATTACAGAGCAATATCTCTCATGAATATAGACACAAAAATTCTCAACCAAATTCTAGCCAATAGAATTCAGCATAATATCAAAAAAATAATACACCATGATCAAGTAGGATTCATACCAGGTATGCAAGGATGGTTCAACATTAGAAAATCAATCAACGTAATCCATCACATAAATAAAAGGAAAGAAAAGAATCACATGATCATCTCCATTGATGCAGAAAAGGCATTTGACAAAGTCCAACACCCATTCCTGATAAAAACTCTCAAGAAAATAGGTATAGAAGGGAAATTTCTCAACATAATAAAGGGCATCTATGCAAAAGCAATGGCCAACATCATTCTTAGTGGAGAAAGGCTGAAAGCATTCCCCTTGAGAACAGGAACAAGACAAGGATGCCCTTTATCTCGACTCCTAATTAACATTGTGCTGGAAGTTCTAGCTAGAGCAATAAGGCAAGAAAAATAATAAAGGGCATCGAAACTGGTAATGAAGAAGTTAAACTGTCCCTGTTTGTGGATGATATGATACTATACATAGAAAACCCAGGGGACTCCATGAGAAAACTATTGGAACTAATAGAAAGATTCAGCAGAGTAGCAGGATACGAGATAAACATACAAAAATCGGATGGATTCCTATATACCAATAAAGAGAATGATGAAAAGGAAATCAGGAAAGCAATACCATTTACAATAACCCCTAAAAAAATAAAATACTTAGGAATATATCTAACAAGGGATGTTAAAGACCTACACAAAGAAAACTACAAAACACTACTGCAAGAAACCCAAGGGATCTACATAAATGGAAAAACATCCCATGCTCATGAATAGGTAGACTCAACATTGTGAAAATGACAATTCTACCCAAAGCAATTTACAAATACAGAATACAATGCAATCCCAATCCAAATTCCGACACCATTCTTTAAAGAGATGGAAAAACTAATCATTAACTTTATATGGAAAGGGAAGAAGCCCTGGATAAGTAAGGCTCCATTGAAGAAGAAGAATAAAGTAGGAGGACTTGTACTACCCGACTTCAGAACGTACTATTCAGCAACGGTAGTCAAAACAGCCTGGTAATGGTACAACGATAGATACTTTGACCAATGGAACAGAACTGAGAACCCAGATGTAAATCCATCCACCTGCGGTCACCTGATCTTTGACAAGGGCCCAAATCCATCAAATGGGGGAAAGATAGTCTTTTTAACAAGTGCTGCTGGCAAAATTGGATGTCTATCTGCAAAAAATTTAAATAGGACCCATACCTCACACCATACACAAAAACTAATTCAATTTGGATCAAAGACCTAAATACAAAGCCAAAAACTATATAGTTCATAGAAGAAAAAATAGGATCAATGCTAGAGGCCGTAATGCATGGCATTAACAGGATACAAACCATAACCAACAACACACAAACCCCAGAAGATAAACTAGATTATTTGGATCTTCTAAAAATGAAACACTTATGCTCATCAAAAGACTTAACCAAAAGAGTAAAAAGAGAACCTACAGACCGGGATAAAAAATTTGGACATTACAAGTCAGACAAAGGTCTAATCTCTAAAATCTAAGAAAATCGAACACCTATGCAACAAAAAGACAAATAATCTAGTTAAAAAATCAGCAAAGGAAATGAACAGACACTTCACCAAAGAAGACATTCAAGTGGCCAACAGACCCATGAGGAAATGCTTGCAATCACTAGCCGTTAGAGAAATGCAAATTAAAACCACAGTGAGATACCATCTCACTCCGGTATTACTGGCACGAATCAAAAACACTGGAAATAACAAATGTTGGAGAGGCTGCAGGGAGATTGGAACTCTTATGCACTGCTGGGGGGAATGCAAAATGATATGACCATTTTAGAAAATGATATGGTGCTTCCTTAGAAAGCTAGAAATAGAAATACCATATGATCCAGTAATTCAACTCCTAGGAATATATCCCAGAGAAATGACAGCCATCACACGAATAGACATATGCACACCCATATTCATTACAGCACTGTTCACAATAGCAAAAAGATGGAAACAACCTAGATGCCTATCAACAGATGAAGGGATAAACAAACTATGGTACACACACACAATGGAGTATTATGCAACCATAAAAAACAATGATGAATCTGTGAAGCATCTCATAACATGGATGAAACTGGAGGACATTATGCTGAGTGAAATAAGTCAATCACAAAAGGACAACTATTGTATGAGACCTCTACTTAAAAACTCATGTAAAAGTTTACACACGAAAAGAAACAATCTTTGTTGGTTATGAGGGATGGGAGGGGTTGGGGGGGAACTAAATAGACAACAGATAAGTGGTAACTTTGGTGAAGGGTAAGACAGTACACAGTACTGGGGAAGGCAGCACAACTTGTACGAGGAAAGGTCATGGAAGCTCCATAGACACATCCAAACTCCCTGAGGGACTGAATTTTTGGGCAGAGGACTGTGGGGACCATGGTCTCAGGGAACATCTAGCTCAACTGGCGTAACACAGTTTATAAAGACAATGTTCTACATTCTACCTTGGTGAGTAGCGTCTGGGATCTTAAAAGTCTGTGAGCAGCTATCTAAGATACTCCGTTGGTTGCACCCCTTCGGGAGCAAATGAGAATGAAGAGAACAGGATACAAGGAAAAGATTAGTCCAAAGGACTAATGGACCATAGCTACCACGGTCTCCACCAGACTGAATCCAGTACAGCCAGATGGTGCCTAGCTACCACCACAGACTACTCTGACTGGGATCACAATAGAGGATCCTGGACAGAGCTGGAGAAGGATGTAGAACAAAATTCTAACTCACAAAAAAAAAAAAAAGACCAGATTTACTGGCCTGACAGACTGGAGAAACCCCAAGAGTATGGCCCCCAGACACTCTTTTAGCTCAGTGGTGAAGAGACTCCCAAAGTTAACCGTTCAGCTGGGGACTGGACAGCCTCATAAAACAAAATGGGACTAATGAGGCTCAGCAGTCCAGGGACAAGGACTAGTAGGCAGGAGGGGACAAGAAAGATGGTGATAGATGGAGAAGGGAAAGTGTTGACATGTTGTGGGGTTGTTAACCATTGTCATAGGGCAATATGTGTACTAATTGTTTAAGAAGAAACTATTTGTTGTGCAAACCTTCATCTAAGGTACAAAAAAAAAAAAAAAGGAATTATCTATGTGAGATCAAATTGACAACAGCAACTCAAAAGGTTTGATGGGAAGCCTAGGGGGCAGTGAGTTGAAGATAATGGTGATGGAATAATTTGGAAAAGGTGGTGAGAATAGCAGCACAACTGGAAGAATGTAATCGATGTCACTGAATTGTACATGTGGAAACTTTTGAAATGGTATGACTTTGGCTATGTATATTTTCACCAAAAAAAAAGAAGAGTCCTCCAAGGTTGAGTAGGGAGAGTGTTGACATGTTGTGGGGTTGTTAACCAACGTCATAAAACAATACGTGTACTGACTGTTTAATGAGAAACTATTTGTTCTGTAAACCTTCATCTAAAGTACTATATATATATATAAAATAATTTTTAAGATGTTACTTGCTTATTTAATGGCAGTGTTGCTGACGGGAGGTCTGTTTTCTGCAGCTGTCAGTTTCATGTTCTGGAGTTGGCAGCTACCTCTGCAGGCTCTGCAGTTACCTGCTAGTTGTTGTTGTTAGTTGCCAGCTAGTTAGCCTAGACTCGTGCTGACCCCATGCACAACAGGATAGAATGCTGCCTGTTCATGCACTATCCCCATGATCAATTACAGAAAGGACCTATTGGATCACTGCAATTCATAGGGGTTTCATTGGCTGAAGTAGATCACAAGGCCTTTCTTCCTCGTTGATCTTAGTTTGCTGAAACCTGTCCATCGTCATAGCAACATGCAAGCTTGCACTGACAGATAAGTGGTGGCTGTGCATGAGGTACATTGGTTGGGAATCGAACCAGGGTCTCTGGCATGGAACGCAAAAATTCTACCATTAAACTACCGATATCCAGTTACCTACTAGGGCCATGGTTTACTATTGTGGCTTCCCCTGTACTTTCCTTTTTAGGAATCCTCACATTTTCTGCTTCACAAAAAGTCCTCCTTTTGTTTTTCATAGATGCCAATGAACATATTAACTAAAATACATATATATACCTTTTAATCATTTATAATGATTTAGTGGTAAAAGAGAGATTTCAGCAGGTGCTCAAATTGAAACAAGATATTTTTGTGTGTGTTTTTCTTTGTGGTGAATATCAGCTGTGGCATTGGCTTAAATCTTATTAGCCTTAAAAGTGAACTTATTTACAATAAAATATTATATGTGATAAATAAAAATATATACTCAGACATATGTAAATATGTGTTTCCATGTGCTTAGAAAGAAAAAAGGGTCTGGATGGGTCCCTATGAAACTATATCCCTGAGGAGTAGAATTGGATGTCAAGAGGAAGATTTTTATTTTTACTTTATACATTTCTCTATTTGAATTTCTGCTTATTAATTTCCTTTGTGATTCAAAAGAATGGAATAAAATGATCTGTTAGATATTTTCCTTTTTCTCCCTTCCAGATACCCTCTTCCCTCAGATTTCTAGCTCTCTCTGGTGTCCTATACGTACTGCTCATCCTTATGAGCAGCATCAAAGGATCCTAGCCCTGTTTTCCAGTTGGGCTTCCCCAATGGGAGGCACTGACAGGAGAGTAGACAATGGGAGGAGAGTGAGGTTGGGTTTTTATTCTCTGGCCTCCCTTCTCTCCTTTCCCAGCCCATTGCGACCACCTGGGGTTGGCTCTGTTCTCCAGCTAAAGACCATGCTTCCAGGAGCCCCTTTGCACACAGCTGCCCTCACTTCCTCATCTGATCCTTCAGGCCTAGGGGTGCCTGTGGCTCCCAAGGATACTAACCTGAGAACCACATTCCATTGCTGCCTTCTCTACACCCTTTCTACATTTTTGTAATTACTAGTCCTTTTAGTAAACTCTTCCTTAAATTACCCAGCTCTGAGTGCCACCTGTTTTTTTCCCTAGACCCCGACCAATACAAAAAACTCCAAAGCCATAAAGTATACAGGTAACATAATTAAATGCTGTTGTTAGCTACCATCGAGTAGGCCCCAGTTTCATGGCAATCCCATTTACAGCAGAACGAAACGCTGCCTGGTCCTTTACCATCTCCGTTATGGATCAGATGGTTGTGGTCCATAGGGTTTTCACTGGCTGATTTTCAGAAGTAGATGGTCTTTCTTCTAAATCTATACTAGTCTGGAAACTTCACTAATACCTGTTAAGCATCGTAGCAATACGCAAGTCTCCGCTGACAGATGGGTAGTGGCTGCTCAAGAGGTGCATTGCCTGGGAATCAAAACTGGGTCTCCTGCATGGAAAGTGAGACTTCTACTGAACCATCAATGAATGCCTCCTACATAATTCTATAAATTGATGTTTTTGCCGCTTCAAAACAAATAAAATATTTAAGAAAGAATTTGGGAAAGAAAACTTACTTTGGTTAAAGGAAATACGTCACAGAGGAAAAATAAGAATAAATAGTTCATCAGACTACAAACTTAAAGCTGACATTTTGCTCTCCTTATCATGCTCATGCTTTTGCTGGATTTCTGGACCTGGAGGGAAAAATGGCATGCATGCGGAATCCTGGAATCCTGCTGCAGAGATTCATAGACTCCCAGAGCCAGAAGGGCAGCAATGAACAGCACACAGCACCGCACAATTTTTGTGAGGCAAATATTAAAAACACCCCCACAGTGCTGCTTCTTCAGTGTGCATTTTAGTGGCTAAAATACAGTGCCAATTTTGTCACTGGCATTCAGGAGACTAGCTAACAATGACAACAGCTAACGTTCAGGAAACGCTCACAGAGTGCTGGAGACTGTGCCAAAAGCTTTAATTTTGTACTTTCACACAATCTTCACCTAAGCTCCAGGTAGTGGACACTATCATTATTCTAATTTTAATGATGAGAAAAACAAGGAGCAGAGAAGCTAAGCGACTTGTCTAACATCATGTGGCTATTAAATGATGGAGCCTGGATTCAAATCTGAACTCTTTGACTCTAAAACCCATGGTCTTAGCCACTACATTGCTCTTTCTTGTTGTATAATCTATGTATAAATGTATATGTATATATAATACAGAAATACTTGTGTCTAACATACCATGTATGTTGTTTCATATCATTAAATATACCATAAAGTCATTTTACATCACTGCATAATATTCTGTTGTATCAACAGACCATTGTTCGTTTAATCAGTCTTACTGCTAGATATTAATTTGCTTTATTTTCCTCTCAATCATTTCTTTCCAATCCTCTGACCTCAATATTTCCTTAAGCTACTTTTTCTCATGTGTAAAATATGATAATAATACTATCGATAATGATGATAATACTTCTCAGGGAGTGATTAAATACCTATAAGGAATGCTAGCTATTATTATTACAATTATTATTCCATATAGTTATTATTATTTAGTAGAATGTTCTTACTGTTGTGGAGTGGGGCTCTGGATGACCCTGATTTTCTCCATTTTGCTTACCATTGTATAATTTTTAATACATACATGTATAGTACAATAAGAAAAAAAATGTTTGTTGGATTTTTTTTTTTTTTTAACAAATTACTCAAAGATATATGGGTTAAAATACACTTTAGCTTTCCTTTCTTACAAACAGTTTCAACATAGATCAACAAGAGTCACCAGTTCAGGTTAAATTCATAGGGAGGGTTTTAGTGCACTGAACAGTGTTTGTCCTGAGTCATTTTTCTACTTGTTAATATTTCCCGCTCTCTATGCAACCAGAAAACTATCCCACAGACACTCACCTATCAATCGCTCCCCTTAAGTATATACATAAGAGCCGCCTCCCTCTCTCTTATTTACTTATTTATACTAAGGCGCACGTGATGTTTTCAGTTGCCTCATATGCATGGAAAAGCTGGACGATGAATAAGGAAGACCGAAGAAGAATTGATGCCTTTGAATTGTGTTGGTGAAGAATAGTGAATATACAATGGATTGCAAAAAGAATGAACAAATCTGTCTTGGAAGAAGTACAACAAGAATGCTTCTTAGAAGCAAGGATGGTGAGACTACGTCTCACATACTTTGGACATGTTATCAGGAGGGATCAGTTCCTGGAGAAGGACATCATGCTTGGTAAAGTAGAGGGTCAGCAAAAAAGAGGAAGACCCTCAACGAAATGGACTGACACGGTGGCTGCAACAATAAGCTCAAGCATAACGATTGTGAGGATGGTGCAGGACCAGGCAGTGTTGCATTCTGTTGTACATGAGGTCGCTATGAGTCAGAATCAACTTGACAGCACCTAACAACATACTTATTTATACCTTTTTATCATTTATGATGATTTGGTGCTGAAAGGGGAAGATTTCAGCATGTGCTCAAATTGAAACCAGATATTTCTTTTTTTTGCTTGTTTTTCTTTGTTGTGAAAATCAGCTGTGGCCTTAGTTTGAACCTTAATAGCTTTAAAAATGGATTCATTTAAACTAAAATAGCCTATGTGATAATATATATCATTCTATGATAATAATAATAATAATAATATTTCTGATACATGTTTCTGCTGGAGAGTGTTATAGGTGCCAGTGATTCACAAGCACTCCTTAGAAATGCAGAAAAGGAGTTCTTGTCTTTGTTATGGGGGTGATGCCATATTATGAGCCCCTCGTATTTCTGTATCATCTTTTGATGATCTTTGTGAGAGTTTGGTTTGGTATCTTAGTTCTAGTGAGACTCAGGCACTAATGTGTTTTTTGCTGGGTTCCAAGTAAGGCTGAAATGGTAGTTTGCTGATGTTTTACTCCACAGGAAAATCACCAGGGAAATGCATCTTTATAATAAATGATTACGCTATTTGCAAAAGGGAATCATAGGTGTGTATGTGTATAAACAGAGCTTAGCCTTTACTCCTTGGATTTGAAATGCAGTTGTTTTCTCCATGAATATCATGTATGCCATACGACTTACTAAACAACTCTCTCTCTCTCTGTGTGTGTGTGTGTGTGTGTGTGTGTGTGACAGACAGAGAGAGAGAGACAGAGAGACAGAGAGGCAAAGAGAGAAAAAGAAGGAACAAAGGAGACTGAGATTATATTTTAGTTATTTTCCTAAAGGAATAGGCATTCAGTAACTTTGTGTTTTGTTGTTTAGTATTCAAAGCAGCTTTAAATATATTTCATCTACTAAAAGAAAGGTTGTTGATTTCACGTAAATTTTAATGAAAGAATATGACATCATTCTCAAGGTATTTTTTCTTTTATTTAAAACGTTAATTATCACAACACACCACACAATGAAATGAAGACCTTAGAATCACATTATAGCTTTTTAAAACATCTCTATATAGTCATAAAACATGAAACATGCTTCAGGGATACAAATATATTTGATACCAAAATCTCAGTCCATGTTCACCATGTAAACAAATAGGGGAAGCACAAGACTATAGAGCAATTTCGTTCCCTTTCAGCAGTAGCTGACGTGACTGCTTCAAAGAAACAAAAATGATTTCCTTCTTGAGAGACTATATCATTGACAGGTTTTGCAATTTTAATGAATACTGTGCTTTGTTGAGAAATTACCACTTATTTCTAGCTCAGAAGGAGTCATCATATTAGAATTATAACAATTTGTATAACACATCTTGGCACAGTACGAAAAATAAACACTTTTTGAGTTTTCAACTCAAACAACACTTACTATTAAGTAAATAATTATTCCTCATAGTGCATGGCTTATTTTGCCTTTCATTAACCATTGACACAAATGGAGCTCAATAAACAACGCGTTAGGAGTTTATTTACTTCTTCTTTCATAATTCTGCATTGCATTCCTTTCATAAGCCACTGAAAACAGAGAGAAGGTAAAGTGTTTTTTAAGAGGATGCGCTGAAGGAGTTAAACAAATAAAGATAAGGCATGCAGTGATTTATTTTAAACTCATAATGACTTTTTCTCTCTATTGAAGTTTTTCTAAGAGTTTTATTTCCACATCTTCCAATCCAGCCTCAGTGTCTATCGTGACTGGAAGTGATCTAATCACAGAATCTTGGTTACTTGGATTCTCTGTCATAACCTTCATGCCCTAAAAGCTTATTTCCACAGTAAAGTGCAACGTTGATCCTTAGCAGCTCTCTCAAGCAATGGCGGACACCCACGGTGAATTATAGAAAGCAAAATGCCAGTGCAAGCAGGATAGTAGTAGGATGAAAACAAAATGTGTGATTTTTATTCTAGGAAAGGGTCAACAAACTACAGGCCATGGGCCAAACCTAGCCCACCACCCGTTTGTGTAAATAAGGTTTATTGGAACATGGCCATCTCCATTCTTTACATATTGTCTATTCGGCTGCGTTGGTGTTACAATAGTAGATATGAGTAGTTGCTATACAGACTGCATGGTCTGGAAAGCCTAAAATATTTACTATCTGGCCCATTACAAAAAACTTTTGCCGGTCTCTGTCTCCTTCCTCTCTTTTGGTTACCTCTCAGTGATGGATTGTCCTGGAGACTAAGAAGAGCCCCCATTGTCTATAAACCCAAAACCAAACCCAATGCCATCGAGTTGATTCTGACTCATAGCTAACCTATAGGACAAAATACAACTGCCCTATAGGGTTTCCTAGACTAATCTTTATGGGAGCAGATCACTAGGTCTTTTCTCCTGGAGAGCTGCTGGTGGGTTCCAACTGCTGACCTTTCGGTTATCAGCAGAGCTCTTATCCATTGTGCCATCAGGGTTTCTTATTGCCCCCCTTAAAAAAAACCTCATTGCTGTTCAGTTGATTCTGACTCTTAGAGCCCCTCTAGCACAGAGTAGAACTGCCCCATAGGGTCTCCAAGGCTATAAATCATTACTGAAACAGACTGCCACATCTTTCTCCTGCAGAGCAGCTCGTGGGTTCAAACCACCAATCTTTTGGTTAGAAGCCAAACACTTTAACTACTGTGCTACCAGGGCTGCTTGCCCCCACCCCCCATTCTCTATAGGTAGGTCGGCTGTGCCATCTAAATACAACACAGTTGAACTTGCCTCCTAGAACCCTTATAGCCTGAAAGGTTAATCACTGCTTCTGAAGGTACTTAACATATATCTATCAGGTAATTTAAGTACTTTGGCTACCTGGACAAAAAAAAAAAAAAATCTAAATTATATTATAAACAATTTCTAAAGGGTCTAACTACAGACGAGTAAGGAATCAGAGGTTGTGATCAAAATACATAAGGGGGTTTTTCATCATCTTAGCTAATACTTTATACATTTAGATTTATGTTACAGTGAAACTACTGTGTTTTTGAAAATTCAGTATGCCATGTATTCAAACACTGAGTTTAAGTAGAAACAGAAAGATCTATGAAAAATATGCAGAAATCCTGGGGTGGTCCTCTTAGCAATTTCCTTACTGAGGAGGATTTGTTGAGAAAGAGAAGGCAGGTGAGGTCTCCAGTGCTACCACTTCCCGCTTTTAACACGAAGCAAATATCTCTAACATCCAGCTTCCCCTTGGGTGACGCGAACAGTAAGCTAAACGTTTCACGTCAGTCATCTATGCACTTCTGAGGTGGAAAGTCTGAGCCCCAAACTGGACAGTTCTGAAGAAAGGAAATAGTCCTTTTCTCATCCTGATGGTTTGTTTATATCAGAAGAAAGATGACAAGCTCAAGTTCATGATTCTGTTCCTCAGAGAAGTGAAGTGAATGTTAATGTTAACTAACTCAAGACAGATTAGTGATTTAGTTGGAATATAAAATCTTTTTAACTGGAAAAAGAGCTTCTTACTTGATCCTTGAACACGCTGAAACCCCAAGTAAACTTTTGTGTCTACTAGCTGATGAGAGTTTCTCTGGGAAGGGGGTTTCTCGGTTTCATCAGATTGTTAAAGGGGTGTGTGACCACAAAAGGGGAAGGATCAGATAGCTGTACAGTCAGACTTTATGATAACCGTGGCTCAGCTGAGTATGTGAAAAGATCCCTGCTTGACTATGGATTACGCTTTTTACCCATTTTTTTCTTTTCTATTTCCTTAACTAAAAGGAAAGAACAAAGATTTAGTCATACATTGATTCTGATTCATTACTATGCTTCTATTTATTACTAGCTATAATTATATTATTACTTTAAATACATTTAATAGCATTTAATCTGTCCTAAATTGCATGGTATCTATATTATTTCTAGTTAAGCAAATTCTAAAACCTGCATCAATTCTGAAAATGGTTGATGATTAATATGATTATCAAGAAAACCAGTTATATAAGGGTTAATGTCCACTTCTGATACAAATAAAATCCAGTGTGGTTTAAATTAATATTCCATCTCCAAAAGGTATAAGACAGTATGCATTAGCAAAACAATTCCAAGTTTTTCGTTAAGCACACTGGCAACTTCTTTAAAATTTAAATTTGAGAAACCTCAAAATTAAGAAATACAAAGCACAGCATCTAAATTTGGAAAGTGGAGAAGCAATATAAATAATAGGATGCATCATTGTTGCATGAATTTTCCAGACAATTAAGAATTAATTCCAGCACATTTTAGTTATAGATTTTCTGGGAACCAGAAATACTGTAAGTGGGGAAAACAGCTACTGATTACTTTCTAATTAATTAGATGATTAGTATTTTAATTCTGTATTCACTGATGGTAAAATAAAGAAAATTTTAAGAGCTTTCCTAAGGAACCTGAGCTAAGGGCCATAAGGCTCAAACGCACTTAACAAAAAGTCAGTATAAAATGTTGTATCTTTGAATAAAAGAATACATGTAATGATCTGAGGATAAAATGGAAGATATTTAAAATTCAGAAAGTTACCTAAGAACTGACTGATGCAGTGCCAACAATTTACACTTTATCAGGGGATGATAATCCAATGACCAACCATACATCGTTGGTTTAATTTTAAAAGGCAGATGTATTAGAAAAATAACTGAAAGAGGAATAATCAGTTTGGGCTTTCTTTTCATAAGCAATCTTTACTGGGAAAAATGAGTGTTTTCAGTGCTAGTTTTTTTTTTTTAAATTTCAGAGGTCTTTCCCTGGTCATTTCTATTAAGTATACTGAGACAATTTCTTTATAATTATAAGAAAACCAAGAGGTTATGCAAATAATTTAGGCTCCCAAAATGTTTCATAAATTATCAAGCTCATTTGGGGGATCTACAAGCATTCAACATCAGGGTTGCCTCAACTCTTCAAAGTATTTTTAAATATTCAGTTGGGTTCTTCAACCCATCATTTTGTAAACTATGCTGCTTCCTATCCTAACATTATTTCCTCCTCCTTTCTCTAGACCAAGGAAGAACATGTGGGGAAGTACTATTTTAAAATTACAAGCAATTTTACGATGCAGAATGTGGCAAAGGTTTTGAAGAGAAGAATTCAAGTACTATCTATGAAAAAGATACAGGGGTTACCTAATCTTGAAAACTTTACGACGACTGAGTTAAGAAATAAGGTTTTAAGATAATATGTATGTGTACTTACATAGAAATGGAAACTAAAGAGAAGAAAGGAAATATGCAGCCTTTATATCAAGCAAAAGAATTATTCATAATTGAAATGGGTTGTGAGGAGGATTATGACATCCCTTCTCTCTAAGGGTTTTATAATCAGAAACAATTTATAACACTCTTGTATGGTTTGATTATGTTCCCGTCTGAAGGCACCGGAATGGAATATATTACTCTCAAACATCCATTAGGGTATTTAGATTTTGAGCTTCCATAACTCTACAAAGAGTAAAAGATTTGTGTAAATGGATATTTATTTAGTTGTTATTTAGCTATTATTTATTGGTTAGAAGACTGCCAGAGGTAGCATCTTATAAAACTTTCAAAATATTTTGGTAACAAGTAAAGGTTAGTCTCATTTTTTTATACTCTCTCTCTCTTTAAATTCAGTAAGGTTAAATGTGACTTACTTAACAGCTCTAAGGCAAAGAGTATTAGACTAGTTCAAAGATTCAGGTTAGGTAATAACGAGGGGCCGACTGGGTCAGACCGGTAGTTTGAGAAAGACAGACTGACATTGTGGTGATATTATGGCTTAATCAGCTATAAAGTCTATTCTTGGTTAAAAGGATTGCAGTCAGATTTTTCTACCATAAATGCTCATTTAAAATCTATTATTCCTTTTTAATACTTGAAAACTCTGCCTTAGAAAGAAAGTAATAGAAGTAGATTTAAGGTACTATCTATTTTCAGTCATGATTTATACATACCAGAATTTAAAGCTCTTTTGCCCATTAGTCCAACAAAGGAATCTGTTTTATACCCTGGAAAATACATTTAGGGGTATTTTAATATGTATGTCTTTGAGGAAAGAAACTGTTATAAATAGTACAAGAAAAAGCGAACTTCTGAATATATGCCTATATAATAAATATATATCTATTTTAAGCTTTGGTCAGCCTGGAGAATGAAGCTTCCTTCTAAGTCTTATAAATGACACTAAAACAAAACAATGAAAGCACTTTCCTCAATTCTACATCTAAATATTAGCAAGTACTCTTTATTCACATTATATATTTACCTAATATGAAATTTTAAATATTTTTGCTATTTGAGCTGGCTTTGATTTTCAGAGTCTATTTCACATTTGTGTGACACAGCAATATCCAAGCTTATTTCCTCACCTTACTAAATATGTTGTATTTCTAAGCAACTGAATCTTGATTAAGTCAAAACACCTAACCAGATGATTATAAACTTCTAAAAGGTCATATTTCTATTTTATTGAATTATTTTAATGCTTCTTTTAGAAAAGTGTGTTAGTTTTAACGTTACTAGAGCACATTTATTTTCATTGTATAGAATTTAGTATATATGATTTCCTTGGAAGCCAAATCCTTAGAAAGTAAAAATGAATGCATCTCACTTATTTTCAAAGATGAGGCCTTTGGAACAGGTTATTGTTTTAATTCTATTGGGTAAATTTCTCTATAGTGGTTTACACTGTATCAGCTGAGAATAGGGCTGCTATCTTAATTACTGTGGCCTACTCTGCCACCCAGTGAGCCAAAGTCCAAGACAGGGTGAGTGGACAGTATGATTATGATGGATCCTTGGGACTTCCTGCCAACTCTGGTTCCATTAACTGGGTAACTAACTGGTATCTAATGACCTTCAAGTACCACAATTCTGCAATCTTCACTGCCATAAGAAATGTTTCATTGTGTATTAATAGATAAGATTTCCCATACAATTATGGGATTGAAAAACTGCATATCTATCCATCTTTACCTTTACTATGGTTTCTCTACTGAAATATTCACCCACTCTACCTAATTGCTTAGTTGGCTGCTGGATTACTGTAATAAATGATATCATTATGGGACCCAGTACACTAAAATGAGCTAGAAGATGCCTATAAACCCTTTTTTTTTTTTGCAATGGGGTGTGTAGGTGTGTGGTGAATTTTTACCCTTAGGACTGAAATTCTTATCTAAAAGTAACAATGTATAGGCATTAAGGACCTTTTTTTAGCATCTTAAAGCAACAACATTTATTCTCTCATAGTTTCTGCGGGTCAAGAATTCAACAGCAGCTTAGTTGGGACTCAATTTTTTTTTTTAATGTAAAGTATCATTTTGGGAAGTAAGTTATGTCTAAACAACAGGACTTTAAACAATCATATTCTGAATGTAATATAAGTCTCTTCCATTCTTATATTGTCTCAATTAAAAATAGTGCTAAGTTATGACAGAAAATAAAGTAAGATGTTATATAAAGTGGAATTCAATCTAAGTTATATTTGCTTTCGATTAATGTCAAAATGGTGAACTTACTTTTTTGAGAAATCTGGCCATGTCCTAGAAGAAAGAAAAATAAAATTAGCAATCACGTATAGATTTTTTTTTAAGAAGCTACATTGTATCTCTTAAACAGAATTATAAGATAAATTGATTTTTAAGATATGCGACATTTTTCTTTCAAGCACTATCTGGAGAAATACAGCAGAACTATAAATGCTAATCAAATTATTAATTAAAAAAACAAATATTTTAATAAGCCAAAAGAATATTTATTACATGCTTTCTGTGAGCCACAGCTCCAAACCCAGGGCTGTGCTGCTCACAGGCCTGCCTGTTAGATCACATCACCTCCCTGTTTTCTTATAGAAATGCACCTCCAAGTCCAGCGACCCACGTGACCCTCAGAGAACTACGCAAATACATTTCTTTATTAAACAGGCATAATCAAGATCTTCTATTTCAGCCCATAAGATATTGTCTTCACTTTCCTAGACGTGCATTCACAACATCGCAAAATAAAGATGTATAGAAATGTTTACCATAAAGCGCCTTTAACAGGGCCACTTGTTTTTCAATTGAGGAATCTGACAAGAGATGAATGGACATTAACTCTTTACATGTTCTGCTGACAGTGCGATGAATTCCAGAAAACAATATTTCTATCACGATACACTGGATAACCAAGTCTGCTAACCTAATGCCCTAAAATCAGCTGAAAATTCCACATGCATTTAGAGTGCTATCCCCTTGAGGTCGCGTGCCTTCCCCTTCTTTGTCAGTTTGGGATCTTTAGTCAAGAAAGGGCTTAGCTGAGATTGGGTCTCCTTCTTGGTGGTTTTGCTCTGATACTGTCAGAAATCAGCCTCTCCCTCCCTCCGCGGGCATGTGCTCGTGTTAGAGGCGCGGGCCAGAGAGCGCCCGGGAGTATTGTTCCTCCTTAGGGTGGAAATGTCTACTTAAAGAGCAAGAGAGACTGGGAGCACAGGGAGCGAGCGAGCAGGCAGGGCGGGTTGCCCAGAGAGACAGAAGGACGGTAGCCCATCTCACCAGTATCCCGTTTGCCCATTAATCCGAAGAACTGCTGAGGCTTGGGTCTCCGGGCGATTCTCTGCAGAAGGTGCTCAAAAGGCTCGGGCAGCTCCTCCTAGGGGACACACGCACGTGTAAACCGGTGTGTAGGCAACCAGAGCTAGGCGACCGGCAACCCGAACCATTCTCGTGGTGCGCTCCAGCCCTGGGCGAGCCACGCTGGCCGCCGTGGGGACTGGCCCCGCAGGAAACTCCGCTCCACAGAGAGGTGAGAGGAGGGCGGGCTTCCCCACGCTGGGGTTTAGAAGGGTCCATGCGGCACTCCCTCTCTTCGCCCCTCCTTGCGATCTCGCGTCCAGCGCCACCTCCCCAAAGCCCTGCCCTGCCACCGTGCGAGTTAGCAGGAGGCGACGTGTCTCCGAGCCCCGCAGGCTTTCTGAGCTGTCCTTCCAGCCGGGGACGCTCAGTCAACTGCCGCGCGGCCATCTGGCTTTGCCTCGTTTCTAGCGCCACCTTTGGACACCCCAGCCCCCCAGCCCTAAATTCACACAGGTGTGTGTATGATTGGAATGGGGATGACAACGCTTTACAATCGACCTACACCAAGCGACCTTCACTGTTCTCAGGAGGCACGTTCCCTCTCGCCAATCACCTGAGAGCTGGAGAACATTCATGGGGAAACTTGTGGCTACGTCCTCAGGTCCGTAAAAATAAACGTCAAAGTAGGAGTTAGCTTACCACCCACCTCTGCCGCCCCAGTGCCGGCGCGGCCGCGCCCTCCTTTGCCCCTGCCTAGAGTCTCCAAACGCGCAGTTCCACTGCAATCCCCGAAAACCTCGTTACTCTCGGGTGAACCCAGCTCTGGCCCTATGAGGACCCCGGGTCTCATTAGGGAGGGCATCTTTCCTTCCGGGAGTTCCTGTGACCCGATGGTGTAGTCCTCGAGAGCAGGGGAAACTTGGATACTACAGTGCAAAACCCTGTGCGGGACCCCAGGGACGGCACCCCTTTGCACGCCTCCATGCGCCTCCACCGCCTCTGGTCGCGTTGCTATCGTTGGTCTTCCCAGTACTAACTACAAGAGAAGGGTGACAGTTCCCGAGCCCAGGACGAAGGGCTTGTGCCGTCCGGGGACAGGGTCTCACCTTGATCTGGTCGCTGTCGGACCAATCGTACCAGTAATTCAGATCATCGTTGGCTCCGATTTCTTCTGCAAACAGTTGCGTGGAGACGAGAAAAAAGACTGCCAAGGCCACGAGGATTTTCATGTCGGATTTCTGGGAAGAGAAGGTAGAAGAGACAGGAGAGATAGAGAGAGAGAGAGGCGAGAGACAGGGAGGAAGGAAGGGAGGGAGAGAAAGAGAGAATATGAATATGAATGAATTAGAAGAGGCTATCGAAGAGTTGGGGCAGCAGAGTCTTCTGCCCCACAGTGGAACTCAGGTTCGGTTGAAGAAAGAAGAAAAGCCATAGGACTAATTTCTCGCCTGTATCCTTTAAGAAAGACAATCACCCCGAAGAGCGTTCAAATCCTCTCATCTCAAGAACCTAACTCACCTCCACCCCCAACTCACACTGTCAAGCCAGGAGCCTCTGCAGGTGGAAGACAAAGGGGATGACTGGCATTTGGGAAACCCCGTGTCTCCACTTGTCCCTCGCCCCAGCAGCGCGCCCCGAGCTGTCCCCTGTCTCCCGCCACCTTGGAGCGCAGCGCGGCAGGGAAAGCCCGCAAACCGCTGCTGGAACCGCGCACTTACTGCAGCGGAAAGGCTCCAGGGGTTCCTCCGGCGCGTCTGAGCCCACGCGGGGCGCCCTGCACTCTCGGTTGCCGGCGGTGGAAGAGGCGGTCGGAGAGCGCTTTTTCGCCTGTTCAGTGCCTCGCGGTATTTATCCCAAGCTGGACCTGCCTCAAGACCCACGTGACACGCCCCCCAAGCGACTTTCTGCTCAATATTTAATTAGCCGCCTCCTCTCCTTTCGCTTGCGTCTGATTGAGAGTTTCCGAGACGGTAACCCGTCGGTGCCCATAACATCTGGACCCAATTGGGTTCGAAATGACGCAATTTTAGGAAAATCATAGTCTCACCATCCAATCCGGAACAGTCTATCTTCTTCCGTATGCATATCCGACGCCCCTGCCCGCTCCTCCTTCAGAACGGGGTTCCATGACACCTGAGATTACTCATCAAAATTGAGCAAAGTGACTCATTCCTCGGACTTCGGCAACTTTTCTGTCCCTTTAAGACGTCAGGATAAATTGTACTTTTAAGGATGACCAAACAACTTCAGGTATTACGACATTGTCGTTGGAAATTAGTCTAAGAAAGGAACACCTCAACTGAGAGAAAAGCAACATTGTTTTTTTCTGTTTCAATCTGCAGAGTATCTTAGGTGTTTCTGAAGTGTAGTAATATCTTTCTATGACCTGAACGTCCCTCTCCTAAATCAGCTAGAATATTGGCGTTTTCAGCATTACAAATGGATTTCCAGTCCCATAGTATTTCAGGTGATGGAGGCAGATTTATTTTACATTTTGGAGAAAGGGGAATTTCAACTAGGTATTGCACGCAGAACTGTCTTGTTTACCAGTGCCAGTCTAGGATAGCCTTTTTTCCAAGTGGGCTGAGTTTCCTCCCTTGCCAGAGTCGGGGGTTAGAAGGGGCCTTTTTCACTCCTGTTCTACCCTTTCCCAGCACAGACTAGGAAACCAGCAAGATAGTCTACAGGATCGTTACAGGACTCTTCAGATCATTCATAGATTTCTCCTGTAGATGAAAGTAAGTGCAGTGAGAATGCTAACTGGGGACAGTCAATACCATGAAACTATTAGACAAATAACATCAGTACAGAAATCGCAGCTTTCATCAGCCCATGATTTGTCTTGTAGACATATTTCTTTCACCTCTGAATGAATTAAACGTTATATCTTGAGTAGTTTTCTCCCCTTTACTTAGCAAGCATTATATTTTTCAGTTAATTCTGGTTTTTTATTATAGCACATAAAGGGAATGCATTTTTTGCAGCTAGATTTAATGAGTAATGTTTTTCCTCTATTTGTTGTTCTTTCTTAAGTAACCCTGCATTTTGAAATTCCCATTCATCCCTCCCATTTCTATAGGCCTAGCCTACAATGTGAGGCATTTTTTTTTAAACTTTTTATATAGAAAATTGTAAACGTATTCAAAAGTAGAGAGAACCATCCAGTTGAAACAATTTGCAAGTTTCACCTACCACCAGCTGCTGTCTAGTTGATTCTGACTCATGGTGACCCACACCTCCCTAAACCTCTCCCCTACTCTGATTCTTTTGGAGTAAATCTTATACATCACATCATTTCCTCTGTAAATATCTCAGCATGTCTTTCTAAAAGGTAAGAATTTACTTAAAAAAAAATACCATGCCACTAGCCTATCTAAAGGTAATTTAAAGTACTTCCTTGTTGCTGTTGTTGGGTGCCATACAGTCCATTTAGACTTGTAGCGATCCCATGTAACACAATGTGTAAGTGCTTAGCTGCAAAAGGAAAGGTCAGCGGTTGGAACCTACCTAGTGGCTCAGTGGAAGAAAGACCTGGTGATCTCCTCCTGTAAAGATTGCTGCCTAGAAAACCCTATGGGGACAGTTCTACTCTGTCACAATGGGTCTAGATGAATCGAAAATTGACTCAGCGGCACCTAACAACAACGATAATCTGTGGTTTCCCCCACTTCTTTCTCTTTTTCCCTTGCAGTTTATTGATAAAACAGGTCATTGTCCAGTAGAGTGTTTCACATTCTGGAGTTTGCCATTGCCTCTCTGTGGTTTCTTCAAACTTATTCCTCTGCCCCTCTATTTCCTATAAATTGGTGGCTGAATTTAGAAAACTGATCATATTTAGTCTTTTTTTTTAATAGGACTATTTTTCCTGTGTTGTGTACTTCTATCAGGAGGCACATAATGTCTGATTGTTTCTCCTTTGTAGATGTTAGCAGTCATTGATGATCATTTTCTGAATCCATAATTCATCGTTGTTGTGTACTGTCGAGTGGATTCCAACTCAGAGCGGCCCTAGAGGACAGAGTAGAACTGCCCCCTAGGGTGTCCAAGGCTATAAATCTTTATGGAAGCAGACTGCCACATCTGTCTCCCGAGGAGCAGCTGGTGGGTTCCAACTGCCGACCTTTTGGTTAGCAGCCAAGTGCTTAACCCCTTTGCCACCAAGTCTTCTCATTAATACGTTAGTACTTGCAAAATAGTGCTATTCTACTTTATCATTCTTTCTTTCTTCATTCCTTCTTTATTTAGCTGGACTATTTCTTCCATATAAAGTCAAATTTGTGTTTCCCATCAACTATTTGGTTACTTCAAGACATACGGAAGATGGGATAAATGCTTGATTATTTTCTCTACCAGTTTTCAAGATAGTAAGTTGGTAAGTTAGTTTACCTTTAAAGATGAACTTTTTTTTTAATTTTAGGATTATTTTGAACTCATGGATTTAAACATAGTTCGAGGATTTCAATCCATGGCAAGCATTTTTCTAATTGCTGCTCAAATTATCCCATTCTTGGCTAGCAAGTGACTTTTCAAATTGGCTCTTGAGACTTTTGATATGTCCTCAATAGCTTTGATGACTTTCTTGTGTTTTGTTATTACAAGATGCTCCAGATTTAAGTGTTTTATTTCCTGCCCCAGACCTGGAATTTTCTATTAACAAGCCCTGGTTTCCTTTAAACAAGAAATGATCATTAGAGATCACAGTCTAGGCCTTATGGGTGCGCAGTGTTACTGAGTTTCTTATTGTTTCAATTAATTGTTTTAGTGGATTGTTACAGTGTGCCGTGGAGTTGATTTCGACTCATAGTGACCTTATATGACAGAGTAAAACTGCCCCATAGGGTTTCCTAGGTTGTAATCTTTAGGGGAGCAGATCACCAGGTCAATTCTCCTGCAGAGCTGCTGATGGGTTCAAACTGCCAGACCTTTTGGTTAGCAGCCAAGCTCTTAACCATTGTGCCACCAGGGCTCCTGCTTTCAGTGGATAGAGTTGGGAATATATATATGTGTGAGTGTGTCTGTGTGTGTGTGTGTGTGTGAGAGAGAGTGAGAGAGAGAGAATAAACATCATGAATTTATACTGATACTTTCTATTCAAATTGAGGATATTATAGAATCTTTACTTAACTTCATCTTTTCTTCCATACCAAAAATCCCAATTCCCAGTAACATCAATTTACTCATTTGCTTTATCCCAGTTCACAATACCAATATGACCAACAACAATATGATCATTGGAAACAGATTAAGAGTTTTATTTTCAATTTTTTTTTATCTTTAGGGTATATCACACTATGTATGCTCAGTCAAATTATAGTGTTTTAAAGTTACTTTAAAAGATCTTCTCTGTATAGTTATGCTACAACCCGTATATAGGTATATTTATTTATTCATTTTGCTCTTGAGTTTTCAAGATTGATCTTTACATTTAATTTAATTTTGAAATTATGTAGAATTACAGTTCCAAACTCAAATATTCAAGACACAGTATATTTAAAGAACTGTAGTTTCCATCCCTGCCCCCATCATTCCTTCTGATAACCATTTCTTTTTAGGTATTCTTGGTTTATCCTTCCATTGTTATTGTTGTTGTTGCTGTTTTAATATAAGCAAATATGTATTCATATCCCTCTGCACTTCGTAAAGTTTCATATTTAAAATGGGGCATTTTAGATTAATTTTCTTTCTCAGTTGCTGATGTAGTCTATGAGGTAGTATGAACTATTTAACAATTTCTTCCGTTAGCTCAATATGATCAGTTGTATAACTTTGTTCATATGCCATGTTAAAAATGTGCCACAGTAAGTAATATAAAGGCTGTTTCATATAATTGAATAATAAGCATCAATGGGATAAAAATTGATCAAAGAACACATTTCCCATTTTTTCCATGTCATTCGTTAATTGGTAATTTAGTGCTCCCTGGTGGTGCACTGGTTAAACACTTGGCTGCTAATCAGATACTCCACGGGAGAAAGATGTGACAGACTTCTTTCATAAGGATTTACCGCCTTAGGAATCTTGTGGGGGCAGTTCTACTCTGTCCTATAGGGTCGCTATGAGTCAGAGTCGACTCGATGGTAATGGGTTTTTAGTAAGAATATGAACTTCCTGCCACAATTACTCCTTGAACAGTGCAGGGTTTGGGGTACTTATACTCTTTATTCCCTGTTTATTTTCGAGAATATCAGATTTATGAAAGTGTGCATTTAATAAAATACATATGTTTTAAATGCATGCTAAATTCAGGAGGAAAACAATGGTGAGTGAAGAAGTAGTTAAGAAACTTTTTTTAAAAATATGGTTTGGAAATTAAAACCTGCAGAAAAGTAAAAAGAAAATACCGTTGTCCATTTTCTCACAACCCAAAATAAACTACTATATACTGTTTACAATTTTTACAAGGAAAAAAGTCACCTGATTGTTTTTGTAAAATAAGACATACTCTTTATTTTAAAAATCAAACAATACAGAAAAGCACAGTAACAAATTTTTTAAAAACTACCTCAAACTCAGAAATTGCCACCTTTAACATTACATGAACATAATTGTGACTATCTTTGTGTGCATATTACACAGCAAAATAAAACAATAGATAAATAAAAGCTATGACAATAACATAAGACTCTAGGAAGTATTTTTAATGAAAAGCAATGGATTATATTTTATTTAGCTATTAAGAAGAAAAACAAAACTAAAGTGAGACTGAGGGAAATATTGATCTTCAATTATTTGTTCACCACAAGATCTTTTTTCCGTTAATGAATAGAAATGTTAAGAAACAAAGTTTAGGGATAAACATTAGGAGGCTGGAATGCAATTAATTTTAAAATAGATATTTAGATGATATTTATTAATTTACTGGTTTGAAAAATGAGGATATTAGCATTCTTATACTTTTTCCTACCCCCCTTCCTTCACCTCACAGTTTTTGTGACTACTTTAATGCCGTTCCGGGTTATAGCATGCACATTCAGTTTTGCTGTCATACTTTCTTCAGTTGTCTAGTATTCATTCTATATTTAAACAGATTTATTGCTCACCACCAGTTCTTTGGAGCCCTGGGCGAAGTGGTTAAAAGCTTGGCTGCTAACCAAAAGGTCGGCAGTTTGAATCCACCAGCTGCTCCTTGGAAACCCTAGTGGACCTTTCTGCTTTTGTATGGAACTTTCTGTTTCTTTCATTTGTCACTGTTTCTTGAAGATTATTGAATTAATTCGACTGTACTTCTTGATTTGTTTGGTCACTGATGGTAGATTTTAAATTTTTTCCTGGAAATTGACAAATTTTACTTTATTTTGATGCGTTGGAGAAGGCCTAGAATATTATCATGTTGATTTTATAGGTCTAGTAAATGTTTGTAAAATTGTTGGGTATCACCTATATCAAGTTAATGCATTAGTTCTCTACTATTTTGTTTTCCTGGACTCCAGGGCTCTAGATACTGTTCTGGAACATAGCTTTTGCTACAAAACATGACATTGGCAGAGTACGTTGTCGGTAAGGCAAAGTCTCTTTTCCCTAACATACTGGCTTATCTTCTACATATTATTTACTCAGGACATATTGCTGCTGTGATCACAATTAGTTTTGCTGATGACACATGGGAATTTTAACTGCCTTATTATTTTTGGAGCTGTGGTGGTGCGGAGCCCTGGTGGTGCAGTCGTTAAAAGCAAGGCTGCTAACCAAAAGGCTGGCAGTTCAAATCCAGCAGCTGCTCCTTGGAAACCCTAGTGGCAGTTCTACTCTGTCCTGTGGGGTCGCTATGAGTTGGAATCGACTCGATGGCAACAGATTTTTTTTTTTTAGGTACATATTTTCATTTCAGCACATTCATGCCAATCGTTCCTTAAAATCCTCCCAGTCCACACTGTTACTAGGCTTTGAGTTATTTGGTATATTCCAAGGGTGTAAGAAGAGATAGCATTCCAGAGGCCAAGGCAGGGCTACAAGGTTCAGCACCATCTGAGGAAGGCTAGAGGTGACTTTAAGCAATCCTACTCAAAATCACTTAATATCATCATGGTTTCATCAGGGAATACCAATCCTCTGTATCTGAATCTGATTCCTGCCTTCAGTGTTTCATGATGCTGCTTCATCAAGAGTTTAATCTTTGTGTTGCTGTCTCTTTGTCCAGGCAGCCATTTCTTATGGGAAGCTATTTTTAGTTCCTGGTATAGTAAAGTCAGAACTGAGCATACTACTGGAAAAAGGACACAACATTCCAACACTCAACCCTCAGCACACACCACAAGGAGAATTAATTCAATAAACATTTATTTAATGTCCGCTATTTGCCAAGCAAATACGTTGCTGGGAATTCAGGATGAATGAGTCACAGTCTCTGCCCTATCTGGCCTCAAGAGAGTCAGAGAGGCAGGAAACGTAATAGATGCTGTAACCCATTGCTGCTGAGTCGATTCCTACACATAGCGACCCTATAGGACAGAGTAGAACTGCCCCATAGGATTTCCAAGGCTGTAATCTTTACGGGAGCAGACTGCCACATTTTTTCCCCATTGAAAGACTGGTGGATTTGAACCGCCAACCTTTCAGTTAGCAGCCAAGCGCTTTAACCATTGCACTACTAGGGCTCCTGGGGAGAAGCTAGGAGGGGTTAAATAAGATAAAGTCGACTGACATCAACTCTTTATTGCCTCTGAACATCAGCAAATTCTATTATCAAGCAAACATCACTTGCTCTGGAGGAAAAGCCAAGCTCACAGCTTTTTGTTTTCACCTTCTAAACTCCTAGTCACTGGTAGTTCTTGAATTAAAAAATTGGAGTCTTGTGGTATTTTGAACACTATACATATAGTCAAGGATAACAGTTTTTTAAACTATTTCATAAATGTGTTTTTCTTCCATTGCTTCTGGGTGCAGTTGAGAAATACATATCGTATATACTTGCCAAAAGACTGAAGATAATGTCCTTATTCAATGACTCTGCAACTTATAATTCTAAGCCAGACTAATAAATCTACTGAAAATACTCCTAATCGGATATGAGTTGGGCAAAACTGGATCCATAAAGGTCAAAAATTCAATTAAAATTAGGTAGAGCCAGCCTAGTTGTCTTTGCAAAATGGCAAGTTTGTAACATGTCATAGAAACATTAGTTAAAAGTCAGGAAATACATTATTTTGGACTAGAGGACTAATGAGATGCTAAGATTTAGCATTCACTGAATACCCTAAAATGGGGAAATGTGTTTTTCAGAGTCAAACTGAGAAACCCAACTGTGGAGCCATACCTTACTCATTCCTTCTCGTAGGCACTAGTTTGATAGTTAGTGTAGCTGACAAATTACTTTGAAGTCTTTGACAGCTGAAAGTACAGTCAACCTACACTGGAACTTTTCCTTCCTGACTACCCCAACTCCTGATGTAACCTCTTGCCATTTGGTGTCCACAGCCACTCTGCTGACACTGCTTCCATTAAGGCCTCTAGCAAACGGGTTTTGAACTCAGGCTGTCTGGTTTCAGAACCCATGTCACCAGTTTTTACCTGTATTATCTCATTAGTACTGCTGTAGGGTTGATATCATCAACATGCTGGATGTGCAAGGGGACTTACTAGCTGACTATTCCTATTATTCACTAGCTTTATTCCTGAATAGAATCAAGGCACTATTAAACTCATTAACTGGACTGCGTTGTTCTAACGTTCTGTAAAAATGCCATCATAAGTCATAATTTCTTCAACTTTTATTGGGTTCTTAAATATAAGATGTAAGAGTTTTGATATATGAAATTGCTTCTGAGGAGTTAATATATTTCCATTAAATACCTATTATGGCATAGTTTATTGTGTTCTTGAATGTTGCTTATATAAAAGACTGTGTGAGATTTATTTCTTTTAGAATTCACTTGTATCTCTCCTAGAAGACTGCTATATCTCCTTAAATCAGATGGGAGCTATTTAATCCAATATTTCTACCTCTTCCCTCTCATCTATTTTATTTTATTGTTTTATCTTGGCTGTCAGAGAACTCAGAGCTAGTTTTTGATGTCTGTTGTACTAACTTCCTTTATTCTAGATTTTCTAGTCTAATTACTCACATTTCTCTTTTAGTATATGGCTTTTATTCTCTTTACTTGTGTTTTAATTTTTAAGAACTATTTTATATATTTTTATTATGAATAGCCTTAAATTTTATCATAATATTAAAATACATTATTTTTAAAAGATGTAGGCCCTTTGAATTTACATTTTTTACCATTCCCAGTACTAACCTCCTAGACCAGGTCTTACTTATCTCTTTCCTATACAACTTGTTATTTCTTGACAATTTTCCCTGATTCCTAACACACCCCTCTCATAGCTTATAGCACACCTCTGGCTATATTATTCTGCTCTTCAAATCTCTTCAGTGGTTTTCTCTCTTTCATGAAAAATAAATGCAGTCTCCATAACTTATTACTTAATATATTATTTAATGTGGATTCAACCTAATCTTTTAGGCATTTCTCCCTCTGATCTTCCTGTTTGAAATGTATACTTTTGCCCAACTTAACCGCCTATGTTCAATCCAGTTGCTCTAGCCAGAAACTTGAGCATCTAAGTTACTTTTCCCTTGATCTTTCATGATCCCCCTCCTCCATCCAATTCATCGCTAAGAATCCTCATTCCTAACTGTATTTCAAGTACATTCACTTCTCCCCATCTCCATTGCCACCAGATGAATCCAGGCCACCAGGATAGCTCCAGAACTATTTCAATAGTCCTCCTATCCATTCTAAGCATAGGAGGTATAAGGAACTTCTAAAATGTAAAGGGCACCATGTTACTACCTTTCTTAAAACTTTAAGTGGCCTAAATAAAATCCCCTAAAAGCCAAAGTCCTTTAAAGCCACGTGTGATCTGGCTCCCACCTACTTCTTCAAGCTGCATTTTGTGCCATTCTTCCCCCATTTACTCTGCTTTAGCCACACCAGCCTCCTTTCAGTTCCTTGAACACAGGCATCCCTGTCCTGACTCAAAGCCTTTGCCCAGGCTAAATGTCTGGCAAGAGCAGGAGTCGGCAAATTACAGCCCACTGGTGAAATCCGGCCCACCATCTGTTTTTGTCAATAAATTTTTTGGAACATAGCCATGCCTATTTGGTTAGGTATTGTCTATGCCTGTTTTTGTGCTCCAGTGGCAAAGCTGAATAATTAAAATGGTGATATAATGGCCTACAGTGCCTAAATTACTTACTCTTTGTCCCTTTACAGAATATTCATTGGCCTCCAGGCTAGAGCGTTCATGCCCCTTTTCTTTGTATGATTCATGTTTACTCACTGCAGTTTTCAACTTAAGTGTTTCTGATCATCATATCTAGTAGGCTATCTCCAAAATTTTCTATCAGTGTACCCAGTTTGTGATTCCATTACATTCATGACAGGTTGTATTTAAAGACTGTTTGTTTACCTCTTTGTTATCTTTATCTTTTATTGGAAGAATAGAAGCTCCTTAAGGGCGGGGAACCTATTAGTTTTGTCCTTCACTGTATACTCAATACCTAGAATACTACTTGATTGTAGTAGGCAATAAATATTAACTGAACAAATTAATTAATATCTTCTATCTTTTCCACTCTAGTTTTTTTTTTTGCGGGGGTGGCATTTTTCTTTTTCTGGGTGAATATTTTGAGTTCTTTTAAGAGGCACACCTCCCAGTTTAACCTCCACTGAAGATATCCCTCCTGCTCTTATGGGGCCTTCTTTGTAGTTCAATCTAGTCTCGTGGGTGGGATCAGACAAAGTCTTTAAATCTTTATTCTGCCTTGGGTTGAGATGACATTGCATTTAGCTGAGGAGAATAAAGTGGAGGCCCAGAGAAATACTTCTGTTACTGAACAGTTACATCAAAATTAACATAGAGTAACTTTGATAGACTCTAAAGAATTATTCAGTCAAATCCAGATGATAAGATAAAGCCATGTTTGCTTGTTGTTAGGTGCCGCCATGGCTATCCTATGTACAACAGAATGAAACACTGCCTAGTCCTGCACCATCCTCACAATCGTGGTTATGCTTGAGCTCATTGTTGCAGCCACTGTGTCAATCCATCTTGTTGAAGGTCTTCCTCTTTTTCACTGATCCTCTACTTTACCAAGCATGATGTCCTTCTCCAGGGACTGGTCCCTCCTGGTAACATGTCCAAAGTATGTGAGATGTAGTCTCACCATCCTTGCTTCTAAGGAGCATTCTGGCTGTACTTCTTCCAAGACAGATTTGTTTGTTCTTTTGGCAATCCATGGTATATTCAATATTCTTCGCCAACACCACAATTCAAAGGCATCAATTCTTCTTTGGTCCTCCTTATTCATTGTCCAGCTTTCACATGCATATGAGGCAGTTGAAAAAACCATGGCTTGAGTCAGATGCACCTTAATCTTAATGGTGACATCTTTGCTTTTGAACACTTTAAAGAGGTTTTGCAGCAGATTTGCCCAATGCAATGTGTCTTTTGATTTCTTGACTGCTGCTTCCATGCGTGTTGATTGTGGATCCAGGTAAAATGAAATCCTTGACAACTTCAGTCGTTTCTTCGTTTACATGATGTTGCTTATTTGTCCAGTTGTGAGGGTTTTTGTTTTCTTTATGTTGAGATATAATCCATACTGAAGGCTGTGGTCTTTGATCTTCATCAGTAAGTGCTTCAAGTCCTCTTCACTTTCAGCAGGCAAGGTTGTCTGTACGATGCAGGTTGTTAATGAGTCTTTCTCCAATCCTGATGCCCAGTTCTTCTTTGTATAGTTCAGCTTCTCAGATTATTTGCTCAGCAGACAGATTGAGTAAGTATGGTGAAAGGATACAACCGTGATGCACATCTTTCCCAACTTTAAACCACTCAGTATCCCCTTATTCTGTTCGAACGACTGCCTCATGATCTATGTACAGGTTCCTCATGAGCACAATGAAATGTTCTGGAGTTCTCATTCTTCCTAATGTTATCCATAATTTGTTATGATCCACACAGTCGAATGCCTTTGCATAGTCAATAAAACACGGGTAAACATCTTTCTGGTCTTCTCTGCTTTCAGCCGAGATCCATCTGACGTCATCAGTGATATCCCTTGTTCCATGTCCTCTTCTGAATCCAGCTTGAATTTCTGGCAGTTTCCTGTCATTATACTGCTGCAGCTGCTTTTGAATGATTTTATGCAAAATTTTACTTTAGTGTGATATTAATGATATTGTTCAATAATTTCCACATTCGGTTGGATCACTTTTCTTGGGAGTAGGCATAAATAAGGATCTTTTCCAGTCGATTGGCGAGGTAGCTGTCTTCCAAATTTTCTTGGCATAGAGATTTTCTTGACATGTTTGCTTAGGGATAATTATCTTATTAAAAAGTACAGAAACATCCAGTCTTTAAAACACTAAGAAATACATGTACAGACAAATTTTCTAATATAGTATACTCTTATTAATGAAATCCAACCAACCATACTTCTTGAGCTTCTATCTCATCTTAGTATTAAATAGAAGGGAAAACATAAGCTTTACCTTTGAGGATTACATGTTTGATCAGAACAATTTCGTAGGAAGACTCCAAAGACTAATTGCTCTCTAATCATATGTTCATATTGGCACTGGTAGGTATGATGTGTTAGGGCCATGTTTAAGGCACAATTAATTATTTAGTTGTCAAGATTTATAATGTTTTTAGTAAGGTTCTCTGAAAGATATGATGAGAAAGGAACAAGAAAAGAACACTAGTCCAAGACTCCTTGGTAGCGTAGCTAGTGAAAACTGTAAAAATGGGAAGCAACTGATGTGGGAAGCATGGTAAAAGTTATTAGTGGAGAAGGAATTTTGTCAAGATCTTGTACATGCGGGACTCTGGCTTGTAAGCAGAGAGAAAAAGAGTAGATTCCTGGGAGACTTCACTAAACTTTGACAATGAAAAAGAATAGTCTATAAAATAGAATGTAAAAGAAATCATAAACTCTTATCTGTGGGAATACCTAAAGTTTAAGGGAAGACTGAAGCCAGTGTAGCATGAACCATGGAGAAGTCTGGCATGTCAGCCTACATGTTTATTCTGTAAACAGAAAGTAAAAAGACCTGCAGCCTTCCTGGTCTTACACAGGCCATGAATCATAGTTAGTGATAAATCAGTCACAAAGCTATCTAAGTAATAGAATTATCCTGGCTACAATAACCTGGATTAATAATTACGTATATAATTATATAATATATAATACAATAACCTGGATTAATAATTATGTATATAGTAATTTGTTATTCTACGTCTATGTGAGCCACAAGAAGAATCAATAGAATTATGGGTAAATGGATTTTTAATTATAAGGAAGTAATTTAAGTATAATTCCAATGATTTCTCTTCTTGTCTTCCAGTCAACTGGAATTCAAGAGATTTGGAATTGATTCTTTCAAAATTAGCAAATAACATTACCAGTAACCAAGAATTCAGAGAAACTTTTTAAAGTTTACAGCCAGTCCCTTTTGCCATCTGCTTCATTTTGGATTCCTCCACCATCTTTCTAGGGTAAGTTATCAGTGAGAAGACTTCATAGAGGAAAAGTCCAGTCATTTCTGAATTTTGAAGTCTGTTTCAGTACCAGATTCATTTCAATTTTGTTCCACCAGCATTTCTCAAGTATTTGCTAAATTATTTCAGTTACTCCATCTATTCTAGTTAAATGGGATTTTGATACTTTCAGCCATGCAATGCATGACTGTTTTCAAAACTTTGAGATTCATGGATGACTAATACACATACTTAGAATCAATCAGAGGTTATAAAAACATAGATAATGGAATGAAACACAGATGCTGCAGTAAGATGGACCTGGTTTCAAGTCTGGTTTCTATCATTTGCTAGCTGTTTGACCTTGGTCATATAACTTAACATCTGATTCTCAGCATGTGTGTTTAATATGCCTACATCATAGGGTTGTTATGATGATAACATGAAATTATATTGTCAAACATGTAGTAGAGTGCCTGAAAAATAGTAGGAACTAGTAAATTACAATCATGATTACTCAAAATGTAGTATTCAGGTGGGTTAGGGGCAGCATAATACCCCACAGAGAGACATATCTTGCTATGGGGAATACTTCCAGGAAGGAGTTAGTGCTGTATATATACCTGAAACTCGCTTACTGAGCACTCAATTCCCGTAAATGCAACCAAAACCAGTATATTTTTGCTTATCTTTGTTACACATCTAAGCCTGCAGCACTAGCCTATATTTTGTGAACTTCTCTGCGTGAGTTTAAGTAACACAATGAAGGCATAGCTCACGTTAAACAGTTGTACTGGAATTTAAATGAAGCTGAGAAGAAATAAAAATTGGCTTTAATATTAGATTCATGTATTTACAGGAAGATCCATGATGGAATTTTAGAATTGGAAGATAGTTTGGAAATAATCTTGCTCAATCTTTATTTCAGATGATGAAATTGATGGAAAGAAGGATATTTCTAAGATTATATGGCCAGTTATCAGCAGAACTGACTTATAATCTAGGTCTTCTGAGTTCTAATCAGCACTTCTTCCTGTGCCTAAAAGCTTGATTAAAGAAAATGTCATGGGAGAAGTGACATTTGAATTCAACCTGGGTAGCAAGCTTTTCCAAAAGCTTAAAATATGATTCTATGTACAAACATTGATTTTTATTATTTAATGTTTCTTTTCAGGAACATTGCCATTGGTGGTGAGGAAATATGATTGAGGCAGGATGAACCAAGCCTCCTCCCCACCCAGAGGCATATTGAACACTAATACTGCTCAGGGTTCAGGTAACTACTGGATTTCTATAGTGCTGCCACAGGGGAGCAGGTGCGGTGTGCATAAGCTGCAGGCAAGAGCTGCATTTCTTTTTTTTTATTGTTGTAGTTTAAGTGAAAGTTTACAATTCAAGTTAGTCTCTCATACAAAAACTTATACGTACATTGTTATGTGACTCTACTTGCTCTCCCTATACTGTGACAGCACACTCTCATTTCCACCTCTGATTTCTGGTGTCCATTCAACCAGCTCCTAACCCTCTCTGCCTTCTCATCTCACCTCCGGACAGAAGCTGCCCTTTTAGTCTCATGTATCTACTTGAGCTAAGAAGCACACTCTTCATGAGTGTCATTTTCTGTCCCACAGTCCAGTCCAATTTTTGTCTGAAGAGTTGGCCTTGGGAATGGTTTTAGTTCTGGGTTGACAGAGAGTCTCAGGGCCATGCTTTCTGGAATTCTTCCAGTCTCAATCAGACCATTAAGTCTGGTCTTCTTACTAGAATTTGACTTCTGCATCCCACTCTTCCCCTGCTCCATCAGAGACTCTGTTGTGTTCCCTGTCAGGGCAGTCATTGGTGGTAGCCAGGCACCATCTAGTTCTTTTGGCTCAGGCTGATGAAGTCTCTGGTTTATGTGGCCCTTTCTGTGTCCTGGGCTAATACTTACCGTGTGTCTTTGATGGTTCTTCATTATCCTTTACTCCAGGTGGTTGGGACGAATAGATGCATCTTAGACAGCTGCTTAAGAGCTGCATTTCTTGGGAAAATGGAGAAGCTTTTCCATCTGGTGTGTGAGAGAAACCCTCTTCCCCCTAACAATGCAAAATCTGTAGTGAAATGCTCATTTCTCCTTATTGCAGTTGGACCTATTATTGGGGGAGAGTAGTTGTTATATATTGAAGTGTTTAATCCTGCATCAAGATAAGCATAAGGCACAGTAGCCACTGCCCAAAGGAGTCCAGTCATATAGACTATAAAAATAGTGAGAATAATGATAATTATTTTTTACTGAGTGCTTACCAAGTGCCAAACCTATACTAAGTTCTTTACATGCCTTATTACATCTAATTATCATACTAGGACTATAGAAGGGACACTATTATTATCCATGTTTTATTGACAGGGCAACTGAGGCTTTGAGAGGTCAATTTAACCAAACTCACAGAGATAGCAGATGAAAGAGGTAGGACTCATCCAAGATCAATTTATACTCTATACCACCTTCCCAGACTCTGGAACTACAGCAAAGCCTGTACTGTTATTTTTCCAGTAATGGTTTATGTTTGCATCAGTTCTTATCTCTGAGGAATGCTGAAGCATGATGAGGTGGCACAGGAACTTGAAGCGATTTTGTCTGATTCCAAGCTGGTGCTTTTAAGCACTTGTTGCTCTCCTAGAGAATTGTATCATGTTTTTTTTTTTTCGTAACAGCTGCACATCTCTCCACCTCAACTTCATAGTTGGGGTTTTAGCCCAACTGACACCTCTTAGTCACAAAATCAGGGACTTGTACTTTTGAGCCCATCATGGAGCATGACTAATCAAAATACAGCTCAGAGTTGTCTTACTGGTGGTCAGGCCACAGCAGCCCACTTGTTGTGTCCCCATCTGAGTAAGACAGAAGAAATAAAGGGAAGAGTCACAGTGGCTGTATTAAATTCTAACCTCCCAGGTTTGATGATAATGATTAAAAAACAACACTGTTTGCCGAAGTTTTGTAATGGGTCATAATTCCATTCAAAGAAAAGTACTGTTTAGATGTAACACAGATGTCTACTGAGGAAGCCAGTTCTTTGGGAGTCTGGTAAAATTGCCTCATGCCACCATGAGTGGTGAAATTGCTCTTGTCTAGCTCAATCTCACTAGAAATTCCGGCATGGTGGTGGGTAGAGAGGACTCAAGATTTTTCCTGTTTAGATCTGGGAATATACTTCAAATTCCGTTTTCTCTGCTAGGTGTTAACCCAGAGGAGTATTCATCTAAGTTCTGTTTATGCTTCCTTGATTTCCATGGAAAAAAACCCCAAAGGCATTTGTATGTATAGGAAAATTTATTGCAGCTTGGGGGAGATAGAGCGTTTACATTCCAGCAATAAAACTGAATATTTGACATTCCTGTCCATAAAAGTTGTAGGCTCCCCCTCCTGAGTTACTTGGCTTTCCAATATCTTCTTTAAGGTTTCCCTCTCTGGTTTTTTTTTGTATTGCATTCCATTCCTTTCATTATATAGTGCAAGTTATCTTTCCAGCCATTACTAGCCCTGACTCTCCTTTGATTATCTCAGGTTTTTATTAACATGTTTTACAAAACAATTGACTGACTCTAAGTTCTTTTTTTTAAGCATCTAAAGGACTGACAAAGGGTTTGATGTGTCCATCTTCCCTTCTCCTTCCAACACCAGTCCACTTATATGAATTATGAAGACAGAGGTTGCTACTGCAAGAAAGCACAGCTGAGGAAGCCACAACTGAGAATATGTTGGGGGAAGAGTTAGCTGATAGGAAGCTAATTATTGGACTGCTGAGGCCTGGCCACCAGTAAGACATGTTTGAGCTGTGGTTCCATTAGTCATGCTCCATGATGAGCACAAGAGTACCAGCTCTTGATTCTGTGACTAAGGGAGGTCAGCTGGGCTAAAACCTCAGCTATGAAGTTGAAGATGCAGAGATTTGCAATTGCTAAGAAGAAGAGGAAGAAGATAACCTATGATAATTATAATTGATTGACTGCAGAGCCATGGAGAGAGTGGGAACTCACAAATATCAGGTTACGACAAGGGTAGGAGTGAAATGTGGGCTGAAAATAGGGGGATTAGTTGAAAGTCTATATGTAAAATGATTAATTCCCCTATACTACCATGACAAATGCTCAACATCTGAGTGTGTAAGCTCCAGGCAAAATATTAAAAGGCTTTTCTTTAGGGAAATTTAAAGCTCCCCCTCCACCAAACAAAACAAAACAAAACAAAAACATTACCCAAAACACCCATATTCTGGCAATTAAAGGTCCCCCCTGAGAAACAGTTGACTCCTTGCATAATTCTAAAGCAATAGTTCTCAAACCAATTAAATCAGAGTGTATGAGGGTAGGACTAGCACTTTATATTTTTCAAAAGCTCCCCTGGCGAAATGCTCAGCAGGTGATAAAGCCCACCTACTTTACAGAGCTGATAATTGACCTTTAGAGGTGAACAGTCAAATATGAATAGATAACCAAGGACCATCAGATATGAAGGTGAGAAACCAAGACAAGAAAACAGGGAAAGAATCAGCTAATAGTACCCACAGAGAGATTCAAGAAGTTATTGCATTCAGACAAAAGAACACCATACAGAAAAAGACGACAATCAGATAAATTTTAAAAGTGGCTTTTAAAACATTTGCTGAAGTTAAAAATTTCAGTAGAAGAAATGAAATATAATATGGAGAAAAATCTTCCAGAAAGTAGAATAAAAAGTTAATTTATGGAAAATATCCGAACAATACTGAATCAGTAAGGGAATCCTAACACAAGTAAAGTTCCAGGCAAAGAGAAGAGAGAACTCAGAGGGAAGACATTATCAAATAAATAGTACAAGAAACTTTTCAGAGCTGAAAATCAGAAACCTCTAGATAGAAAGAGCCCCTGAATCCCTAGGCCGATGGTAGTAAAAATATCCTCCTTGGCATTTATGATAGGAATAGCATAACCCTTAAAATAAAGGAAAGCAATTAAAGTTGTCCAGAGAAAAACAACAACCAAGAAAATTATAAAAACAAAAACAGATAACAAAGGAGAACAAACTAGGATAGCATTAGACTTTTCATTGGAAGCACTGGATGGTAAAAAACAATATTATCAAAGTTCTGTGGGAAAATTATTTTTAACCCAAACTGTCAATGAAATCTCAGGCCAGAATAAGTACATTTTGACATAGTTAAGTTAAAAGAAATTTTATTTCCCATACATCACATCTTAGGAAGTTACCTGAGGATGTACATCAGCAAAATGAAGTAAACAAGGGGAAGATGTAGTACTCAAGAAGAAAAATGGATTAATGAAGGAAAGTAGCAGAAGGAAACCCTAGGATAATATGTTGCATTAGTCTAGAGAAGAAAACTCTGTATTGCAACAGAAGGATGAAGGGCCTCAGGAAATATGTTTCTGGGGAAAAAACACAAAGGATTTTCTGATTAGATGGAGATATTGAAAAATTTGAACCTCACTAAAATGACATGGAAGCTATGAACATATAGTGAGACAAAGCAATGAAAAATACCCCAAATTCACCTAGATCTATCCTTCAAAGTTGTGTGTGCTTTAGGATGTAAGGAGCCCAGGTAGTACAGTGGTTAAGAGTTTGGCTGCTAACCAAAAGTTCATCGATTCAAACCCATCAGCTGCTTCCTTAAAGATCACAGCCTTAGAAACTCTATGGGGCAGTTCTATTCTTCTATTTTTTAATTTTTATTGTACTTCAGGTGAAGGTTTACAGAACAAACTAGTTTCTTGTTAAACAATTAGTACACATATTGTTTTGTGACATTGGTTAACAACCCCATGATATGCCAACACTCTCCCTTCTCTACTTTGGGTTCCGTATTACCAGCTTTCCTGTCCCCTCCTGTATTCTAGTCCTTGTCCGTGGGCTGTTGGGCCCCTTGAGTCTCATTTTGTTTTATTGGCCTGTCTAATCTTTAGCTGAAGGGTGAACCTCGGGAGTGACTTCATTACTGAGCTAAAAGTGTGTCCAGGGGCCATACTCTCGGGGTTTCTCCAGTCTCTGTCAGGCTGGTAAGTCTAGTCTTTTTTTGTGAGTTAGCAGTTTGTTCTACATTTTTCTCCAGCTCTGTCCAGGACCCTCTACTGTGATCCCTGTCAGAGTAGTCAGTGGTGGTAGCCAAGCACCATCTAGTTGTACTGGACTGAGTCTGGTGGAGGCCATGGTAGTTGTGGTCCATTAGTCCTTTGGACTAATCTTTCCCTTGTGTCTTGTTTTCTTCATTCTCCCTTGCTCCCGAAGGGTTGAGGCCAGTGGAGTATCTTAGATGGCCACTCACAGGATTTTTAAGACCCCAGACGCTACTCACCCAGGTAGAATGTAGAACATTTTCTTTATAAACAATGTTATGCCAGTTGAGCTAGATGTTCCCCAAGACCATGGTCTCTACAGCCCTCAACCCAGCAATTCAGTCCCTCAGGGAGTTTGGATGTGTCTATGGAGCTTCCATGACTTTTCCTTGTACAAGTTGTGCTGGCTTCCCCAGTATGGTGTACTGTATTACCCTTCATCAAAGTTACCAATTATCTATTATCTATTTAGTGTTCCCCTCCCCGCTCCCCTCCCTCATAACCATCAAACATTGTTTCTTTTTCTGTGAGAACCTTTTTCATTAGTTTTTACAGTAGTGGTCTCATACAATATTTGTCCTTCTGTGATTGACTTATTTTGGTCAGCATAATGCCCTCCAGATTCATCCATGTTAAGAGATGCTTCCCAGATTCATCATTGTTCTTTATCATTGAGTAGTATTCCACTGTGTGTATGTATTATAATTTTTTTTATCCATTCATCTATTGATGAACATCTAGGTTGTTTCCATTTTTTGCTATCATAAACAATGCTGCAAGGAACATGCAAGTACATATGTCTATTCGTATGATGACTCTTATTTCTCTGGATATATTCCTAGGAGTGGGATTGCTGGATCTTATGGTATTTCTCTTCCTAGCTTTCTAAGGAAGTCCCATGTCTTTTTCCAAGGTTGTATCATTTTGCATTCCCACCAGCAGTGCATAAGAGTTCCTATCTCCCCGCAGCCTGTCCAACATTTGTTGTTTCAAGTGTTTTTGATTTGTGCCATTAATGCCGGGGTAAGCTGGTATCTCATAGTGGTTTTGATTTGCATTTCTCTAATGGCTAGTGAACGTGAGCATTTCTTCATGTGTCTGTTGGCTGCTTGAATGTCTTCTTTGGTGAAGTGTCTGTTCCTTTCCTTTGCCCATTTTTAAATTGGATTATTTGTCTTTTTGTTGTAGAGGTATTGGTTGTAGATTTTAGATTAGACCTTTGTCTAATTTGTAGTGGCCAAAATTTTTTTCCCAGTCTGTAGGTTCTCTTTTTACTCTTTTGGTAAAGTCTTTTGGTGAGCATAAGTGTTTAATTTTTAGAAGATGCCAGTTATCTAGCTTATTTTCTGGAATTTGTGTGTTGTTGGTTATGGTTTTTATCCTACTAATGCTGGGTATTAGGGCCTCTAGCATTGATTCTATTTTTTCTTCTATGAACTTTATAGTTTTTGGCTTTATATTTAGGTCTTTGATCCATTTTGAATTAGTTTTTGTATATGGTGTGAGGTATGGGTCCTGTTTCATTTCTGCAGATGGACATCCAGTTTTACCAGCACCATTTTTTAAAAAGACTGACTTATCCCCATTTGATGGACTTTGGGCCCTTGTTGAAGATCAGGTGACCACAGGTGGATGGATTTACATCTGGGTTCTCAATTCTGTTCCATTGGTCAATGTATCTGTCATTGTACCAGTACCAGGCTGTTTTGACTACCATTGCTGTATGGTAGGTTCTGAGGTCAGGTAGTTCGAGTCCTACTTTATTCTTTTTCTTCAATACTGCTTTACTTATCCAGGGCTTCTTTCCTTTCCAAGTAAAGTTAATGATTAGTTTTTCCATCTCTTTAAAGAATGTTTTTGGTATTTGGATTGGGATTGCATTGTATTTTGTATTTGTAAATTGCTTTGGGTAGAATTGTCATTTTCACAATGGTGAGTCTACCTCTCCATGAGCATGGTATGTTTTTCCATTTATGTAGATCTCTTTTGGTTTCTTGCAGTAGTGTTTTATAGTTTTCTTTAAATAGGTCTTTTACATCCCTGGTTAGATTCATTCCTAAGTATTTTATTTTTTTAGGGACTATTATAAATTGTATTGTTTTCCTGATTTCCTTTTCATTGTTCTCTTTATTGGTGTATAGAAATCCAACTGATTTTTGTATGTTTATCTTGTATCCTGCTACTCTGCTGAATCTATTAGTTCCAGTAGTTTTCTCGTGGAGTCTTTTAGATTTTCTATGTATACTATCATAACATCCACAATCAGAGACAGTTTAACTTCTTCATTAGCAATTTGGATGCCCTTTATTTCTTTTTCTTGCTTTATTACTCTAGCTAGGACTTCCAGCACAATGTTAAATAGATATGGTGATAAAGGACATCCTTGTCTTGTTCCTGTTCTCAAGGGAAATGTTTTCAGCCTCTCTCCACTAAGAATGATGTTGGCTGTTGATTTTGCAAGATGCCCTTTATTATGTTGAGAAATTTCCCTTCTATACCTATTTTATTGAGAGTTTTTATCAGGAATGGGTGTTGGACTTTGTCGAATGCCATTTCTGTGTGAATTGAGATGATCACGTGATTCTTTTCTTTCATTTGTGTGGTAAATTACGTTGATTGATTTTCTAATGTTGAACCATCTTTGTATACCTGGTATGAATCCTACTTGGTTGTGGTGTATTATTTTATTGATATGTTGCTGAATTCTATTGGCTAGAATTTGGTTGAGAATTTTTTCATCTATATTCATGAGAAATATTGGTCTGTAATTTTCTTTTTTTGTGGTGTCTTTACCTGATTTTGGTATTGGGGTTATGCTGGCTTCATAGAATGAGTTCAGAAGTGTCACTTCCTTTTCTATGCTCTGAAATAGTTTGAGTAGTACACTGTAAGCTTTTCTCTGAATGTTTTGTAGAATTCTCTAGTGCAGCCATCTGGGCCAGGGCTATTTTGTTGGGAGTTTTTTTTTTTTAATTACCTTTTCAATCTCTTCTCTTGTTATGAGTATGTTTGGATTTTCAACATCACTTTGTGTTAGTCTGGGTAGGTAGTGTGTTTCTAGAAATTTATGCATTTTCTCTAGGTTTTCAAATTTGTTGGGGTATCATTTTTCATAGTACTCTGTTATGATCCTTTTTATTTCAGTTGGGTCTGTTGTAATGTCCCCCATTTCATTTCTTACTTGGCTTATTTGCATCCTCTCCTGTTTTTCTTTTGTCAGTCTGGCCAGTGGTTTGTCGATTTTGTTGGTCCTTTCAAAAAACCAACTTTTGGTTTTGTTGATTTTATTGTTTTTCTATTCTCTGTTTCATTTATTTCTGCTCTGATCTTTATTATTTCCTTTCTTCTGGTGGATCTGGGCTTGTTTTGCTGTTCTCTTTGTATTTGTTCAAGTCCCGTAGTTAATGTTTTGATTTTGTCCCTTTCTTCTTTTTTGATGCGTGCATCTATTGTTATAAATTATCCTCTGAGGACTGTCTTTGCTGTGTCCCAAAGGTTTTGGTATGATGTGTTTTCATTCTCATTTGATTCTAGGAATTTTTTTATTCCATCTCTGATGTCTTCTATTACCCAGTGGTTTGTAAGCAAGGTGTTATTCAGTTTCCACTTAATTGATTTTTTTCCTTGCTCTTTCTGTTGTTAATTTCTACCTTAAAGGCATTGTGGGTCAGTGAAGATACTTTGTATTATGTCAGAGTTTTGAATTTTGCTGAGGTTTGCTCTGTGGCCTAAGATGTGTTCTATTCTGGAGAACATTCCATGTGGGCTGGAAAAGAATGTATATTTTGCATCTGTTGGGTGGAGTGTTCTATATATGCCTATGAGGTCAAGTTGGCTGATTGTATCCTTTAGGTCTTCTGTATCTTTGTTGAATTTCTTTTTAGATATTCTGTCCTTTACCAAGAGTGGTGTGTTCAAGTCTCCTAGTATTATTTTGGGACTGTCAATTTCTCTTTTCAGTGCTGTTAGAATTTGTTTTAGGAATTTGGAGCTCTGTCATTGGGTGCGTAGATGTTTTTTATGGTTAAGTCTTCATGATGGATCATCCCTTTAATCATTATATTGTGCCCTTCTTTGTCTTTTATGGTGGATTTTGTTTTAAAGTCCATTTTATCTGAGATTAGTATTTCCACTCCTGCTTTTTTTGGTAGCTATTTGCTTGATATATTTTTTTTCCATCCTTTGATTTTTAATAAATTTACATCTTTGTTTCTAAAGTGTGTCTCTTGAAGACAGAATATTGATGGATCCTGTTTTTTTCAATCCAATCTGTCACTCTCTTTCTCTTTATGGATGCATTTAGGCCATTTACATTCAGTGTAATTATTGATAGGTGTGAGTTTATTGCTGTCATTTTTATAGTGCCTTTTTTTTTTGTGGTGCTGATGTTTTCTTTGTTCATCTTACTCTCCTGTGCTGAATTCCTTCTGTTTGTGGATTATTTTGTCACTTCTTTTCTTTTTGTAGGTTTTGTTTTTACTGAGACTTTACGTTTTTCTTCATTTTGATGAGTAGATTTTTTAACTTCCTTTGTGGTTACCTTGAAATTTACCCTTATCTTCCTAGGTTTGAACTAGTCTATTATTTGGTATCGCCTTGCTTTCCTCGCCATGAGAAGGTTTTATACCTACACCATTTATTCCCTCTTTTATTGTTCTGATGTTGTTGTCATTTACGGATTAATCTCTCTGGTTCCCAGTTGTAATTCTCTTGGTTTTGGATAGTTCTTGAGACTTCATTTCCTAGGTTAGTATCTGGCTGGTGTAATCTTGTGTCCTAGATTCAGGCTGTTGTCTAATGTTCTTTGTTCTCAGACTGAATGACTCCCTTTAATAATTCTTGTAAGTTTGGTTTGGTTTTTACATACTCCCTTAATTCCTTTTATCTGGAAATATCCTAATTTCACTGTCATATTTGAATGAGAGTTTTGCAGGGTATATTATTCTTGGCTGGCATTTTTTTTCTTTCAAGATTTTATATATATCATCCCATTGCCTTCTTGCCTGCATGGTTTCTGCCAAATAATCAGAGCTTAGTCTTATTGTGTCTCTTCTGCATGTGATTTTTCATTTTTCTCAAGCTGCTCTCAGGATTCTTTGTTTGTCTTTAGTTTTAGTGAGAGTGATTATGATATGCCTTGGTGATTTTCTTTTTGGGTCTGTCCTGTGTGGGGTTCATTGAGCTTCTTGGATGGTCAGCTTTTCATCTTTTATGAAAAGTTTTCTTTTTTTAAAAATTTTTTTATTGTTGTAGTTTAAATGAAGCTTACATTTCAGGTTAGTCTCCCATACAAAAATTTATACATACATTTTTATGTGACCCTAATTGCTCTCCCCGTATTGTAACAGCACACTCCTCCTTTCCACCCCTGATTCCCCATGTCCATTCAACAAGCTCCTTACCCTCTCTGCCTTCCCATCTCACCTCCGGAAAGAAGCTGCCCGTTTAGTCTCTTGTATCTACTTGAGCTAAGAGGCACACTCCTCACAAGTATCACTTTATGTCCCACAGTCCAGTCTAATTCCTGTCTGAAGAGTTGGCCTCAGAAATTGTTTTAGTTCTGGGCTGATAGAGAATTCAGGGGCCATGCTTTCCGGGGTTCCTCCAGTCTCAGTAAGACCATTAAGTCTGGTCTTCTTATTAGAATTTGAGTTCTCCCCCCCACCTTTCTCTTGCTCCAGCAGGGACTCTGTTGTGTTCCCTGTCAGGGTGCTCATTGGTGGTAGCTGGGCACCATCTAGTTCTTCTAGTCTCAGGCTGATGAAGTCTCTGGTTTATGTGGCCCTTTCTGTCTCTTGGGCTAATACTTTCCCTGTGTCTTTGGTGTTCTTCATTCTCCTTTACTCCAAGTGGTTGGGACCAATTGATGCATCTTAGGTGGCCGCTTGCAAGCTTTTAAGACCCCAGACGCCACCCACCAAAGTAGGATGCAGAACATTTTCTTAATAAGCTTTGTTATGCCAATTGACCTAGATGTCCCCTGAAAGCATGGTCCCCAGACCCCTACCCCTGCTACTCTGTCCCTCAAAGTGTTTGATTGTATTCAGGAAACTTCCTAGCTTTGGTTTAGTCCAATTGTACTGACTTCCCTGTGGTGTGTGCTGTCCTTCCCTTCACCTAAGAAGATTCTTATCTACTGTCTACTTAATAACCTTCACCCTCCCTCTCCACCCTCATAACCATCAAAGAATGTTTTCTTCTGTGATTAAAACTTTCTTTGAGTTCTTATCATAGTTGTCTTATACAGTATTTGTCCTTCTGTGATTGACTAAATTTTCTCAGCATAATGACCTCCAGATTCCTCCCTGTTATAAGATGTTTCACGGCTTCATTGTTGTTCTTTATCATTGCATAGTATTCCATTGTGTGGATATACCATAATTTGTTTATTCATTTGTCTGTTGATGGGCACCAAGGTTGTTTCTATCTTTTTGCTATTGTGAACAGTGTTTCAGTGAACATGGGTGTGCATATATCTATTTGTGTGATGGCTCTTATTTCTCTAGGATATACTCCAAGGAGTGGGATAGCTGGATTGTATGGTACTTCTATTTCTAGCTTTTTAAGGAAGTGCCAAATTGATTTCCAAAGTGTTGTACCATTTTTCATTCCCTCCAACAGTGTATAAGTGTTCTAATCTCTCCACAACCTCTCCAGCATTTATTATTTTGTGTTTTTTGGATTAATGCTAGCCTTGTTGGGGTGAGATGATACCTCATTGTAGTTTTGGTCTGCATTTCTCTAATGGCTAATGATCATGAGCATTTCTTCATATGTCTGTTAGCCACCTGAATATCTTCTTTGGCAAAGTGCCTGTTCATATCTTTTGCCCATTTTTTAATTGGGTTATTTGTCTTTTTTTTGTTGAGGTTTTGCAGTATCTTGTAGATTTTAGAGATTAGATGCTGATCAGATTTGTCATAGCCAAAACTTTTTCCTAGTCTGTAGGTTGTCTTTTGACTCTTTTGGTGAAGTCTTTTGATGAGCATAACTGTTTGATTTTTAGGAGCTCCCAGTTATCTAGTCTCTCTTCTGGGCTTGTGCATTGTTACTTATGGTTCGTATTGTGTTTATGCCATGTATTAGGGCTTCTAGCATTGTCCTTACTTTTTCTTCCATGATCTTTATTGTTTTTGCTTTTATATTTAAGTCTTTGATCCATTTTGAATTAGTTTTTGTGCATGGTGTGAGGTATGGGTCTTGTTTTGTTTTTTGATGATGGATATCCAGTTAGGCCAGCACCATCTGTTAAAGAGACTGTCTTTTCCCCAGTTAATGGACTTTTAGCCTTTTTCAAATATCAGCTGCTCATAGGTGGATAAATTTATGTCTGGATTCTCAATTCTGTTCTATTGGTCTATATGTCTGTTGTTGTACCAGTACCAGGCTCTTTTGACTACCATGGCAGTGTAATAGGTTCTAAAATCAGGTTGTGTGAGGCCTCCTACTTTGTTCTTCTTCTTCAGTAATGATTTGCTTATTTGGGGCCTCTTCCCTTTCCATATGAAGTTGGTGATTTGTTTCTCTATTTCATTAAAAAACGCTGTTGGAATTTGGATCAGGATTGCATTGTATCTGTAGATCGCTTTGGGTAGAATGGACATTTTCACAATACTGAGTCTACCTATCCATGAGCAAGATATATTTTTCCACTTATGCAGGTCTCTTTTGGTTTCTTGGGGTAGTATCTTGTAGTTTTCATTGTCCTTTTGTGATTGATTTATTTCACTCAGCATAATGCCCTCCATATTCTCCATGTTGTGAGATGTTTCTTGGATTCATTATTATTCTTTATTGTTGTGTAGTATTCCCTTGTGTGCATCTACCATAATTTGTTTATCCATTCGTCTGTTGATGAACACTTAGGTTGTTTTCATCATTTTGATATTGTGAATAATGCTGCAATGAATATGGGTGTGCATGTGTCTATTAATGTGATGGCTCTTATTTCTCTAGGATATATTCCTAGGAGTGGGATTGCTGGATCATGTGATATTTCTATTTCTAAATTTTCAAGGAAGCACCATATTGTTTTCCATAATTCCCATCAGCAACGCATAAGAGTTCCAATCTCCCCGCAAACTCTCTAGCATTTGCTATTTTCTGTTTTTTTGATTAGTGCCGGTAATGTCAAGGTGAGATGATATCTCATTATAGTTTTGATTTACATTTCTCTAATGGCTAATGATGGTGGGCATTTCCTCGTGTATCTGTTAGCTGCCTAAATAACTTCTTTAATTGGATTCTTTTTCCTTTCTTCTTTTATTTTTGTTTTTTGAGGTGTTGAAGTGTTTTATATATTTTAGAGATTAGATTATTGTCAGACATAGGTCTTTGATTCATTATGAGTTCGTTATTGTGTATTGTGTGAGGCATGGGTCCTGTCTCATTTTTTAACAGATGGACATCCAGTTTTGCCAGCACCATTTGTTAAAAATATTGTTTTTTTTCCCCATTTAATGGACTTTGGTCGTTTGTCAAAGATCAGTCGACCATAGGTAGATGGATTTATGTTTAGGTTCTCAATTCTCTTCCATTGGTTTATGTGTCTGTCATTGTACCATTACCAGGCTGTTTTGACTACCTTGGCTGTATAGTAGGTTTTGAGACCAGGTAGTGTGAGACCCCCTACTTTGTTCTTTTTCTTCAATAATGCTTTGCCTATCTGGGGCCTCTTTCTTTTCCATATAAAGTTGGTATTAGTTTTTCCATATGATTAAAGAATGCTGTTGGTATTTGGATTGGGATTGCATTATATTACTTTGGGTAGGATTGACATTTTCACAATGTTGAGTCTTCCTATCCATGAGCATGGTATGCTTTTCCATTTATGTAGGTTTCTTTCAGTTTCTTGTGGTAGTGTTTTGTAGTTTTTTTGTATAGGTTTTTTTACATCCCTGGTTAGATTTATTCCTAAATGTTTTATCTTTTTAGGGACTTTTATAAATGGTATTGTTTTCCTGATTTCCTTTTTGAAGTTCTCTTTGTTGATGTATAGGAATCCAACTGATTTTTCCATGTTGATCTTGTTGATACCCTGTGTTGATACTCTGCTGAATCTTTCTATTAGTTCCAGTAGCTTTCTTGTGGGATATTTGGGGTTCTCTATGTAGAGTATTATATCATCTCTGAATAGGGATAGTTTTATTTCTTCCTTTCCAATTTGGAAGCCTTTATTTCTTTTTCTTGCCTTATTGCTCTAGCTAGGACTTCCATCACAATGATAAAGGGCATCCTTGTCTTGTTCTTATTCTCAGGGGGAATGCTTTCATTCTCTCTCCTTTGAGAATGATGTTGGCTGTTGGTTTTGTGTCATAGATTGAATTGTGTTCCCCCAAAAATGTGTGCATCAATTTGGCTAGGCCATGATTCCTAGTGTTGTGTGGTTGTCCTCCATTTTGTGATTGTAAATTTACATTAAAGAAGATTAGGGTGGGATTGTAACACCACCCTAACCCAGGTCACATCCTTGATACAATGTAAAGGGAGTTTCCTTGGGGTGTGGCCTGCACCACCTTTTATCTCTTGTAAGAGATAAAATGAAAGGGAAGCAAGTGGAGAGTTGGGGACCTCATACCACCAAGAAAGCAGTGTGCCTCCTTTGGACCTGTGGTTCCTGTGCAGAGAAGTTCCTAGTCCAGGGGAGGATTGACAAGGACCTTTCACCAGAGCCAACAGAGAAGAGAAAGCCTTCCCCTGGAGCTGACACCCTGAATTTGGACTTCTAGCCTACTAGACTGTGAGAGAATAAACTTTCTCTTTGTTAAAGCCATCTGCTTGTGGTATTCCTGTTAGAGTAGCACTAGATGACTAAGACAGTTGTGTATAGATGCCCTTCATTATGTTGAGGAATTTCCCTTCTATTCCTATTTTATCGACAGTTTTTATCAGGAGTGGGTGTTGGCCTTTATCAAATGACTTTTCTGTATGAATTGAGTTGATCATGTGATTCTTTTGTTTTATTTATGTGGTGGATTATTGTCATAGTCATCTAGTGCTGCTTCAACAGAAATACCACAACTGGATGGTTTTTAACAAGAGAAATTTATTCCCTCATAGTCCAGTAGGCTACAAGTCCAAATTCAGGGCATCAGCTCCAGGAGAAGGCTTTCTCTCTCTGTCGGCTCTGGAGGAAAGTCCTTGTGATGCATCAGTCTTCCCTTGGTCTGGGAGCATCTCAGGGCAGGAACCTCAGGTCCAAAGGATGCGCTCTGCTCCTGGGACTGCTTTCTTGGTGGTGTGAGCTTCCTATGTGTCTCTGATCGCTTCTCTCTTTTATATCTCAAAAGAGATTGGATTAAGACACTATCTAATCTTGTAGACATCATCAGTATAACCTCATCACAGTGATAGAGTTTACAACACATAAGGAGATCACATACAACCTCATCAAAGTGATAGAGTCTACAACACATAAGGAAATCACATCAGATTACACAATCATATACATTACTGGGAATCATGACCTAGTCAAGTTGACAGATATTTTGGGGGGACACAATTCAATCCATGACAATTATGTTAATTGATTTTCTAATGTTGAAGCATCCTTGCATACCAGGTATGAATCCCAATGGTCATGGTGTATTATTATTTTTTTTATATGATTCTGAATTCTATTGGCTAGAATTTTGTTGAGAATTTTTGCATCTATATTCATGAGAGATATTGGCCTGTAATTTTCTTTTCTTTTTTTTTTTTTTTTGGTGGTGTTTTTGCCTGGCTTTGGTATCAGAGTTATGCTGGCTTTATAGAATGAATTTGGGAGTAGTCCTTCATTTTCCACACTCTGAAATAGTTTGAGTAGTACTGGTGTGAGTTCTTCTGTGAATGTTTGGTAGAGTTGTCCAGTGAAGCCATCTGGGCCAGGGCTTTTTTTGTTGGGTTTTTTTTTTTTTTGTTGTTACCTCTTCAATCTCTTCTCTTGTTATGGGTTTGTTCAGATTTTCTATCTCAGTGTGTATTAGTGTAGGTAGGTAGTGTGTTTCTAGAAGTTTGTCCATTTCCTGTAGGTTCTCAAATTTGTTGGCGTATAACTTTTCATAGTAGTCTGTTCTGATGCTTTTTTAATTTCAGTTAGGTCTGTTGTAATGTCCCCCGTCTCATTTCTTATGTGGGTTATTTGCCTCCTCTCCTGGTTTTCTTTTGTCAGTTTGGCCAGTGGTTTGTCTATTTTGTTGATCTTGTCAAAGAACCAACTTTTGGTTTTGTTGATTCTTTCTATTGTTTTTCTGTTCTCTATTTCATTTATTTCTGCTCTAATCTTATTATTTCCTTTCTTCTAGTGCCTGTTGGCTTCTTTTACTGTTCTCTTTCTATTTGTTCCAGTTGTAGGGCTAATGTTTTGATTCTGGCCCATTCCTCTTTTTTTGATGTGTGCGTTTATTGCTATAAATTGTCCTCTGAGCACTGCCTTTGATGTGTTCTAAATGTTTTGGTATGTTGTTTTTTCATTCACATTTGATTCCTGGATTTTTTTATTCACTGTTTGATTTATTCTATTGCCCAGTTGTTTTATGATACTAATTTGAAATTTGTAACTGAGTAATTGAATTAGACTTGTGATTTTAAGATGAAATATTACTAAGTTTATATACAGTATTGGAATATTTAACATTTAATATTTAGGAGAATGCAAGGTTCACCATATATGTGAGCTTAACTTAATTAGATTTCTAAAAATCGCTTAGTACTTGGGAAGATTTTGGTTTTTAAGCAGACAACTGATAGTTAAGTATTAAATTTACAAATGTATTTTTTTATTGTGCTTTAGGTGAAGGTTTACAGAACAAATAGTTACTCATTAAACAGTCAGTATTGTTTATGACATATTGTTTTATGACATTAGTTGATAACCCCACGACATGTCAACACTCTCCCGTCTCGTTTTTTTTTTTTTTTAGGTGAAAGTATACATAGCCAAAGATAACAACCATTTCAAAAATTTCTGCATGCACAATTCAGTGACATCGATTACATTCTTCCAGTTGTGCTGCTATTCTCACTTTAGATGAAGGTTTACAGAACAAAATAGTTTCTCATTAAACAGTACGCATGTTGCCCTATGACAATGGTTAACAACCTGACTACGTGCCAACACTGTTCTTACTCAACCTTGGGTTCCCTATCACCAGCTTTTCTGTCCCCTTCTGCCTTCTAGTCCTTGTCCCTGGACTGTTGTGCCTCGTTAGTCCCGTTTTGTTTTATGGAGCTGTCCAATATCCGACTGAATGGGGAACCTCGAAAGTGACTTCACCACTGAGCTAAAAGGGTGTCCGGGGGCCCTACTCTCGGAGTTTCTCCAGTCTCTTTCAGGCCAATAAATCTGGTCTTTTTTGTGTGTGTTACAATTTTGTTCTACATCCTTCTCCAGCTCTGTCCAGAACCCTCTGTTGTGATCCTGGTCAGAGCAGTCAGTGGTGGTAGCCCGGCACCATCTAGCTGTACTGGACTGTCTGGTGGAGGCCTTGGTAGCTGTGGTCCATTAGTCCTTTAGACTAATCTTTTCCTTGTATCCTGTTCTCTTCATTCTCCCTTGGTCCCAAGGGGGTGAGACCAGTGGAGTATCTTAGTGGCTGCTCACAGGCTTTTAAGATCCCAGACACTACTCACCAAGGTAGAATGTAGAACATTGTCTTTATTAACTGTGTTATGCCAGTTGAATGAAATGTTCCCTGACACCATGGTCCCCGCAGCCCTCTGCCCAGCAATTCAGTCCCTCAGGGAGTTTGGATGTGTCTATGGAGCTTCCATGACCTTTCCTTGTACAAGTTGTGCTGGCTTCCCCCCAGTATTGTGTACTGTCTCACCCTTCACCAAAGACCCCACTTACCTATTGTCTATTTAGTATTCCCCCCCACCCCTCCCATCCCTCATAACCAACAAAGATTGTTACTTTTTGTGTGCAAACTTTTTCATGAGTTTTTACAGTAGAGGTCTCATACAATATTTGTCCTTTTGTGATTGACTGATTTCACTCAGCAATAATGTCCTCCAGTTTCATCCATGTTGAGATGCTTCACAGATTCATCATTGTTCTTTACTGTTGCATAATACTCCATTGTGTATGTACCATAGTTTGTTTATCCATTCATCTGTTGATGGGCATCTAGGTTGTTTCCATCGTTTTGCTATTGTGAACAAATCTGCCATGAACATAAGTGTGCATATGTCTATTTGAGTGACAGCTCTTATTTTTTAGGATATATTCCTAGGAGTGGGATTGTTGGATCATATGGTATTTCCATTTCTAGCTTTCTAAGGGAGCACCATATCATTTTCCAGAATGGTTGTATCATTTTGCATTCCCACCAGCAGTGCATAAGAATTCCGATCTCCCCACAGCCTGTCCAACATTTGTTATTTCCAGTGTTTTTGATTTGTGCCAGTAATGCTGGGGTGAGATGGTATCTCATTGTGGTTTTAATTTACATTTCTCTAATGGCTAGTGAACGCGAGCATTTCCTCATGCATCTGTTGGCTGCTTGAATGTCTTCTCTGGTGAAGTGTCTGTTCATTTCCTTTGCCTATTTTATAATAGGATTATTTGTCTTTTTGTTCTAGAGGTGTTTGATTTTCTTGTAGATTATGGAGTTTAGACATTTGTCTGATTTATACAGTCCAAAAAATTTTTCCCAGTCTGTAGGTTTTCTTTTTACTCTTTTGGTGAAGTCTTTTGAAGAGCATAGGTGTTTGATTTTTAGAAGATCCCAGTTATCAAGCTTATCTTCTGGGGTTTGTGTGTTGATGATTATGGTTTGTATCCTGTTAATGCTGTGTATTAGGGCCTGTAGCATAGGTCCCATTTTTTCTTCTATGAATTGTATAGTTTTTGGCTTTATATTTAGGTCTTTGATCCTAGAAATGTATTTTTAAGTCTTTGAAGGTTAATTAACTGAATTTGTAAATGGAAAAACCATTACTCGAAATACCCTTAAAAGTAAATGGACTTTTAAATAGAAATTAGGATTTATAAGATGAACTTAAAAGCTTAAAGAAGAACTGAGTTTATGGATTTTAGCTTTAATCAGCCATACACTGACTTTAAAATCAAAATAAGCCTCTGAATAGTCTTTTTGTGAAAAACAAATCCTCAAGAGCATTGAAAAATTCACATTAAAAATGAAGATACTTTTCTTAAAAAAGAGTGCAAGCAATAAGGTAATTAAACTCTAGAATAAACCAAAAAGAAAACAAACAAAAAGAATGTTATCTTAATAATTGTTTTTTCTGCATTGGAAAATATATATATAGACATAACAAAGTAGAAAGAGGTGAGGCTGAGGACTGCTGCTTGTAACCAGCATGTACAGTTATGGCTTTGATAGGTAAATATTAAAAGTTGGTATTGAAAAAGAAATGTTATAGAAAAAATATTTTCTGGTTGTTGTTAGTTGCTTTTAGGTGCCATCGAGTAGGTTGTGACTCACAGCGACCCTATATACAACAGAATGAAACGCTGCCCAGTCCTAGTCCTGTGCCATCCTCATAATGACAATATGTTTGATCCCGTTGTTGCAGCCACTGCATCAATCCATCTTGTTGAGGATCTTCCTCTTTTTCTTTGACCCTCTACTTTACCAAGTATGATGTCCTCCAAGGACTAGTACCTCCTGACAACATGTCCAAAGTACATAAAATGAAGTCTCACCATCCTCTCTTCTGAGGAACATTCTGGCTGTACTTCCTCCAAGACAGATGTGTTCAGTTTTCTGGCAGTCCATGGTATAGTCAATATTCTTTGACAACTCACAATTCAAAGGCATGAATTCTGCAGTCTTCCTTATTCGTCGTCCAGCTTTCACATGCATATGAGACAATTGAAAATACCATGTCTTGGGTCAGGCACACCTTAGTCCTCAAAGTGACATCTTTGCTTTTTAACACTTTAAAGAGGTCTTTTTCAGCAGATTTACTCAATGCAATACGTCATTTGATTTCTTGACTGCTGCTTCCATGGAAGTTGACTGTGGATCCAAGTAAAATTAAATCCTTGACAACTTCAGTCTTTTCTCAGTTTATCATGATGTTGCTTATTGGTCCAGTTGTGAGGACTTTTGTTTTCTTTATGTCGAGGTGTAACCCATACTTTAGGCTGTAGTCTTTGATCTTCATGTGTAAGTGCTTCAAGTCCTCTTCACCTTTGGTAAACAAAGTTGTGTTATCTGCATATCACAGGTTGTTAGAGTCTTCCTCCAGTCCTGATTGCCCATTCTTCTTTATATCATCCAGCTTCTTGGATTAGTTGTTCAGCATACAGATTGAATAAGTATGGTGAAAAGTATTTAGTAAGTATGGTGATGCACACATTTTCTGATTTTAAACTGCACAGTAACCCCTTGTTCTGTTCAAACGACAACACCTTGGTCTATGTACAGGTTCCTCACGTGCACAAGTAAATGTCCTGGAATTCCCATGCTTCGCAATGTTATTCATAATTTGTTATGATCCACACAGCCAAATGCTTTTGCACAGTCAATAAAACACAGGTAAACATTTTTCTGGTATTCTATGTCAGCAAAGATCCATCTGACATCAGCAATGATATCCCTTGTTACACATCCTCTTCTGAATCTGGTTTGAGTTTTTGGCAGTTCCCTGTCAGTGTACTGCTGCAACCGCTTTTGAATTATCTTCAGTAAAATTTTACTTGCTTGTGATATTAATGATATTGTGCGATAATTTCCACATTCTGTTAGATCACCTTTCTTTGGAATGGGCACAAATATGGCTCTCTTCCAGTCGGTTGACTAGGTAGCTCTCTTCCAAATTTCTTGGCATAGACGAGTGAGTGCTTCCAGTGTTGCATTCTAGTTATATGTTTTTAAATCCCATAAATCCCCTACACCTTCTGTGATGGTTAAGGTTGTATGTCAACTTGGCTGTGCCATTATTCTCAGTGGTTTGCCAGTTATGATGTTATTTGGCAGTCATATGATGTGATCACTTCCATGATCAGATCTGATATAATGTGATCACCTCCATGATGGGATCTGCTGTGAGTAGCCAGTCAGGTGAAAGGGAGTTTCTTTGGGCCTATGGCCTGTATTGAATATAAGTGGACATTCTTGCAAGGCTCAGGGGCTTTTGTTCACTCTGGATCCTGCAGCTGGCTCCTGTTTGTCTCACCTCTGGTTCTTAGGATTGAGCTAGCAGCTTACCTGTGGTTTTGCGTGCCGATCTTGGGATTCATTGATCTTCACAGCCTGTGAGCAAGAGCCCTGCTTTCTGACCTGCAGACCTTGAATTCGCCAGCCCCTGTGGCTACCTGAATCAGGAGAAGCCTCTATCCTGACCCACGCACTTGGGACGTTCCAGCCTTTGCAACTGCTTGAGCCATTTCCTTGATATAAATCTCTCTGTGTATATTTATATGCTTTACTGGTTTTGCTTCTCTAGAGAACCCAGCCTAAAACAGACTCCCTTTCACCTGTAGAATAATACCTGAGGTCATTTGTGTAACATATGGGACCATGTAGGATCTGCTTGGTCTCTCCAAATTTACTCAACCTTATCTCATTTTCTCCCTTTCCCCCATTATGACTCTCCCAAAACACCTGCTTATCCCCTTTGGTATACCGTAGAAGAAAGTATACAAAGGCTTAGGGAAATTGGCATGCTAGAGTGGATTTATCAGTTTAGACCCACAGACCCACATATGGAGTGCCCAGAGGACATACCTTTTATCATAGCTGTGAGGAACAAATTTGTGAAAGGAGCCCTAGCATCCCTGAAGACTGCTGTTATTGCTATTTTACATAAGTCAGATTTGACAGTGGGAACTGCCTTAACTGAATTAAGACACCTGACTGCAATGGGGCTGATTGGACCCCGTGGTAGCAGGGGGCAAGTGGCAGCACTCAATTGATAAAGATAAGGTGGGCATGGTTACCATAATGGACAGTGGAGTCAAAGCAGTAACTGGAATGGTTTGACTCATATGGACTTATGGCATTGACTACTTAGTTACAGTGTCCCTAGGAGTGAAATAGATAGAAAATCTATTAAATATTTGCTTGATCTGTACAAGCAGCAGAATTCTAGGTCAAGTGAACAGCAGTCAAATTTGAATCACTGGAATATAGAGTCATGGCCCCTCAATCAATTTCCAGACTTGAGTGAGTTTAAAGACCCACAATCCTTTGAATGAAGGGGAGGTCAGGTCCCCTTGAAAAAGGACTCCAATACACTGCCAAAAACTTACACTATTAATCTTTCTCCCAGCCTTCCCCAAAGGGATCTACAGCCTTTTACGAGAGTGACTGTTCATTGGGGAGAAAGAAAGAAACTTTTCAGGGATTACTGGATACTGGCTCTGAATTGACACTAATTCCAGGAGACACAAAATGTCACTGCGACTCACTAGTCAGAGTAGAGTCACATGGAGGTCAGGTTATTGATGGAGTCTTAGCTCATGTCCATCTCACAGTAGGTCCAGTGGGTCCCCAAACCTAACCTGTAGTGATTTCCCCAGTTTGGGAATACATAGTTGGAATAGATACACTCAGTAACTGGCAGAGCCCCCACATTGGAACCCTTACAAATGGAGCAAGGGTTATTGTGGTAGGAAAAGCCATGTGGAAGCCATTAGAACTGCTTCTACCTAGGAAAACAGTAAAACAAAATCAATACTGCATTCCTGGAGGGATTGCAGAGATTACTGCCACCATCAAGGACTTGAAGGATGCAGGGGTGGTAATTCCCACCACATCTCCATTCAACTTGCCTTTTTGGCCTGTGCAAAAAACAGATGGATCTGGGAGAATGACAGTGGATTATCGAAAACTTAACCAGGTGGTGACTCCAATTGCACCTGCTGTTCCAGATGTAGTGTCATTGCTTGAGCAAATTAATACATCTCCTGGTACCTGGTATGCAGCTATTGATCTGGCTAATGCCTTTTTATCCATACCTGTTTCGAAGGACCACCAGAAGGAATTTACCTTCAGCTGGCAAGGCCAGCAATACACCTTGAATTGCATACCTCAGAACTACATCAACTCTCCAGCCCTATGCCATAATTTAGTCTGCAGGGACCTCATAACACCAAGAAAGTAGTGCCAGGAAGAGTGTATCCTTTGAACCGGGGTTCTTGTGCTGAGAAGCTCCTAGTCCAGGGGAAGATTGATCACAAGGACCTTCCTCCAGAGCCGACAGAGAGAGAGAGCCTTCCTCTAGAGCTGGAACCCTGAATTTGAACTTCTAGCCTCCTAGACTTTGAGAGAATAAATTTTTGTTTGTGAAAGCCATCCACTTGTGGTATTTCTGCTAGATAACTAAGATACCTTCCTTCTTTCTTTCCTTCCTTTATTTCTATTTTATAAAGAAGCATTGGATTGATCAGCTTTTTATGTGTTTATATGAGTTTGGAAAGATATTATATATCTAAGCAAACATAAGAAGAACAAGGTTGTCACTGTTTTTTATGAGGCAAAAATGACCAGGAAAATGCCATTCTGACTACAGGCAAGAGGAACACGCAACAACCCTGAAGTCCACCAGACTTAGAGATTCTGTAATGAGGAATGGCAACAGCCAGAGCTGAGAGTGGGAATTCATACAGCTCAGTCTATGCCAGGTGAATGGGTAACTTTGAGCAAGATGCAGATTGAGTGATTATACCTCAGGCAATGCTTGTGGGGACTGATGCCAACTCTAGGCATCCTCCTGTTCCCTACACCTAGAACATAAATGTAAAACCACGAAGCAGTTTTCTTCTTAGTGGGCGAGGGAAAAAACCTGAGTTGATTGAGAAAATGTGGAATCAATTAAATAAATTCTTTTGTCATCAGGTGTAAAGAATTGTAATAGATATTAAGTTGAGTTAAAGGAGACTTCGTTTCTTGTACGTACTCCTGTCGGGGAGATTTATACCTGTGAGGCTGGTTAGGTGGAGGTAAACGTTGAGGCCACGCGGTGTGACTACAGAGTATTCTCATAACCAAACGGTACACTACTGTGCTGTGGAGGGCAGAAGCTGAGTCATTAAAGAGTCATTAACATCAATGACAGAAAGAGGTAAGTACCAAAAGACAGACACAGAAAAATTTTGGGTATTTTGAGAAGGGTATCATGGATTACTCAGAACTATGGGGATGGGAAGAAGATTTACCTACAAGACATGCCAATTGAGGTTGCCCTTGAAGAAACACTTAGACTTAAACCTATTCTATACTATAATAAAATCAATATAATATAAATATATATAACATAAAGAAAAAAGTCCAGTCAACATGTGCTATACATCCCTTTATTGGGATAAAAACAGAAAAATTTAAATTTAAGTGTAAGAATTCTTAGTTATGTTATTTGATAGATGTTCCTTCCAAAGAGATTGCTAGGATGCTTCTTACCAGAAATATTTAATTTTGAAAATTGGAAATGTTTGTAGATTACATACATTGGGAATATTTTGTCATTGGCAGGAAATCAGATAACACATAATTAGTCTTTTAAGAGTTTACAGTCAAAACAACAAGCTGAAAGTTTGTCTTTAAAGAATCTTTAAAATAAAATTTGTATTCTATGTTTCTGTTTATATCTGTTACAAAATTTGTCCTTATTGAAGGAATATTTTCTAAAGAGAGAAGAATTTTTTTTTAAATTGTGCTTTAGGTGAAAGTTTACAGCTCAAGTTAATTTCTCTTACAAAAATTTATACACATATTGTTATGCTACACTAGTTGCAATCCCTATAATGTGACAAAACTGTCCCCATTTCCACCCCGGGTTTCCCATGTCCATCCAACCAGCTCCTGTCCTTTCCTGCATTCTCATGCTGCCTCCAGACAGGAGCCACCCATTTGGTCTCATGTATCTGCTTGAACTAAGAAGTACGCTCTTCGTGAGTATTATTTTATGTTGTATAGTCCAGTCTCATCTTTGTCTGAAGAGTGGGCTTCGAGAATGGTTTTTGTTCTGCGTTAACAGGGCTTCCAGGGGCTGTGGCTTTGGGGGTTCCTCCAGTCTCAGTCAGACCATTAGGTTTGGTCTTTTTACATGAATTTGAGTTCTGCTACACACTTTTTTCCCACTCTGTCAGGGACTAAGAGAGAAGAAATTTACTATTTTTTAGAGTTGCTAAATTGAGACAAGAAAAGATAAAAATGATGGTTCTATATTCCATTTGGTGCATTATCTTCTAATTCACAAAACTGGATGCAGCTATGATCTTGCATGGCTAGTGATTGTAAGTGCTTTCAGGATATAAAAAGTATTGTGATAGTTTGTGCTTAAGGAAGACTTCTTTGATGATATTCCAACTGGCACGTGAAAGAGCAAAAGCAGACAAGTATGTGGAGTTAGATGAGGATTATTCCAGAGAGAGGGGACAGCAGGTGCAAAGGCCCCGCCGGGGTGAAGAGTTTGCATGTTCTTGGAACTAGTAGAAGTCTTGTGAGCCACTAGTTCCTATGAACAAGGGGAATAGTGGTGCAAAATGTGGCTGGAATGGTTGGTAGTAGCTAGATCACACAGGGGTTTAGGCCATATAGTGGGTTGAATGGTGGCCTCCCAAAAGATATGTCTACCAGAATCCTGTGAATATGAACTTATTTGGGAAAATGGGTCTTTGCAGATGTAATTAAGGATCTCGAGATGAGCTCATCCTGGATTACCTAGCTATGTCCTAAATCCAAAGACAAGTGTCCTTATGAGAGACAGAAGAGAAGAGGAGAAGGTGTCATGGACTGAATTGTGTCCCCCCAAAAATGTGTGTATCAAATTGGCTAGGCCATGATTCCCAGTGTTTTTTGGTTGTCCTCCATTTTGTGATTGTAATTTTATGTTAAAAAAGATTAGGGTGGGATTGTAACACCACCCTTACCCAGGTCACATCCCTGATCCAATGTAAAGGGAGTTTCCCTGGGGTGTGGCCTGCACCACCGTGTATCTCTTGTAAGAGATAAAAAGAAAAGGAAGCAAGCAGAGAGTTGGGAACCTCATATCACCAAGAAAGAAGCACTGGGAGCAGAGCGTGTCCTTTAGACCCAAGGTTCCTGCACAGAGAAACTCCCAGACCACGGAAGACTGATGACAAGGACCTTCCTCCAGAGCTGACAGAGAAATCCTTCTCCTGGAGCTGATGCCCTGAATTTGGACTTCTGGTTTAGTGGACTGTGAGAGAATAAATTTCTCTTTGTTAAAGCCATCCACTTGTGGTATTTCTGTTACAGCAGCACTAGATGACTAAGACAGAAGGCCATGTGAAGATGGAGGCAGAGATTAGAGTTATGAAGACACCAGCCAAGGGAGCCTGAAATGCTCCCTGTGGCTGGAAGAGGCAAGAAAGGGTTCTGCCCTGGAGCCTTCAGGGGGAGCACTGCCCTGCCAACACCTTAATTTTGGACTTCTGGCCTCCAGAACTGGGAGAGAATAAATTTCTCTGGTTTTAAGCCGTCAAGTTTGTGGTACTTTGTTACAGCAGACCTGGGAAAATAACACAGACCACAGTAAAAGGTTTGGGCATGTTTTAGGCACTATAAGAAGACATTGAAGGACCACTGTGGCAGATGTGTTAGGGCCTCCCTGTACCGTCCCTGCTCTGTGCTGTACTTTCCCTTCTAACACACAACTTCTAACTCCTAACTGCTGTCAGGCTACTGGACACTTTGGGCTTAAGCAGAGAGAGCCAGAAGGAAGTGCCTGGGAATGTAACCCCTGCCCATCCCCCAGCCCATGACCAATGACTGACAATTGAGGGACCACAAAACCCCAGATTCCTTACCATGGTCTGACTAGGACTACTCTGGTTGAGTTGTAATTTATATTCCAGAGATCTCTGTGGTATCAGGCAGAAGCTTCACTCTTCAGGACTTTGGAGTAAATATTTACTCACTGCTGTCCAGAAAGAATTACTAATTCACTTGGAGGCTGTAAAAGAGGAGGGAATCTCCTTTGATTCTTGGCTCAACTACATTTAGTAGAGTGGGACAGTTTATGAGATCTTGACAGCAGGTATTTGTTCTACTTTGAGATCACTAACAAGAGAAAATAGCTTGAGAGTCCAGGGCAAAAAGAAAAGGTGGGATGCACCGAGGGCAAACGTTGCTTATTTCATTGTTTCCTAGGGTAAATTCACTTTGAATAATTCAGTGCATTCAATTAGATCATACTTGAAACAAGGACAGAGGACTCTTCACCTCTTAGGCTGAGTATTTCCTGTAGAGTTCTAAAGTCAGATAAAAAAAGGGGGAGGGGGAGAAAAGTCAGGCATTTACTGCAAGTATGAAGGCTTTCATTTTCCTTCTAAAACTTAGGCATAAGTGTTGGGTCAAGTGTTTCTGTGCTAAACCATTTCACTAATTGATTGAAAGCATTCCTCCTCTTTGAAGAACAGAGGCTGCCAATATTTGGCCAAGCACCAAAGTGTGGAGTACAGACTCAAATGCAACATGGGTTCAAAAATGAGTGAGTAATTGCTGTTAACCTTATTAGACCTCAGAATTTGGGTTCATGGAAAGTAGTATTTGAGTGAGACCTGGAAGGAAGAATGGATAGTAGCACTGGCTGTGTAGAAAGGGGAGAATAGGTCATTCCAAGAGATGGGAAGAAATATAGGAAAAGATGTAGAGGTGGGAAAGGGGGTGTAAGGGGGCAGTATGTACGAGATAACAAGGCATCATGTTAGGGCTGTAAAAACTGTGGTTGGATAGACAACTGGAAAACAAAACTGGGAGAGAGAGTGTTTACAGAGATACCACATGTGTTTTCACTGCTCAGTTTCAAATTAAAGAAGCACCAATAAGCACTTTCTGGCATTAGATTTTAAGACTGACATAGTAGACATGGCCTGAGGGTTAAACCAATTAAATTTTATGACAATAAACTCTCAATAAAATTAAAAGATGCATATTTAAAATAGGTCCGAGAGACAGTGTGGCTAAAAAGCAATTTGTGAAGGGTGTCATGACAACCTGAAGATTTCAGAAGCATATTCTTGTTTTTCTTTATTTTTGATTGTTAAAAGATTTTCTCAGGTTTCTGCTTACTCTGAAACCCAGCATTTAAAAGGAAAAGTCATTAGGGACTGTCTTAGTCATCTAGCATTGCTATAACAGAAATGCCACAAGTGGATGGCTTTTACAAAGAGAAATTTATTTTCTCACAGTCTAGTAGGCTAGAAGTCCAAGTTCAGGGCATCAGCTCCAGGGGAAGGCTTTCTGTCTCTATTGGCTCTGGAGGAAGGTCCTCGTTGTCATCAATCTTCCCCCAGACTGGGAGCTTCTCTGCACAGGATCCTTGGGTCCAAAGGATGAGCTCTGCTCCTGGCACTGCTTTCTTGGTGGTATGAGGTTCCCAACTCTCTACTTGCTTCCCTTTCCTTTTATCTCTTGTAAGATAAAAGGAGGTGGAGGTCACACCTGAGGGAAACTCCCTTTGCATTGGATCAGGGATGTGACCTTAGTAAGGGGGTTACAATCCCTCTCTAATCCTCTTTAACATAAAATTACAATCACAAAATGAGGACAACCACACAATACTGGAAATCATGGCCCAGCCAAATTGGTACACACATTTTTTGGGGGACATAATTCAGTCCATGACAGGTACAGAGAACAAAGATTGGTAATTCTTTGTCCCTGTTAGCATTCATGTAAATGATCTGCTTGAGGGTGAATAGGAAATGAATCCCCTTTCTATGTATTTCAGTTTAAGAAATTTTGTTTCCTAAAATTCTGTTCCTTTTTTTCCTTCATGGCTTAAGAATGGTTTCTAAAATATTTATGAGAGAGGGCAGTTAGTCTTATAATTAATGGCAGTATACTCAGTTACAACAGCCATTTATCAAATTCCTGGTGACACCAAGTGCAATTAACATCCCTGAGGGGTTCGTCAAGTGTCTACTACACTGCTATTTAATGACAAAAGCACAGTCTATTATTTCTCCACAAAGTCTTTTGCAGCAAGAGCTACACCCTACTATACAATGAAAAATACATGCTCTTTGACTGTGTTTACTTTATTTGTCACTATATTCCTGGGACCTGGCATGCAAGGGGCTTTCAATAAATACTTGTTGAGTGAGTGAATAGACAGATAACTAAGTTAATGGATGTGGAGCAATGGATAGCTTTTCTGTGGCTTGTCTCACCAAGTGATTGGGGTGGGACTGTGCAAATAAGGTAATTGTGGCCCACCAAGGGGATTGGCCAGTTTTGCCCCTCTACTAGGCTTAAAAGAGAGCCAATTCCAGACCAGAGTGGGGACCTCACCACCACCAAGAAGAAGAGCCAGGAGCAGAGTGCATCCTTTGCACAGGGGTCCCTGCACCAAGAACATCCTAGAGAGAGAGAGCTGTAACACTGGAGTTGGGGGAAAAGTGTGGCAGAGAAACTGCAGCGGCAGAGACAGCATAACCAGGAGGCCTGCAGGAGATGGTGTCGTGGGCTTCCCAACCAACAGAGCAAGAAAGCTGAGTACCTTCAGGCAGGGGGCTTGCTGATGGAGTAGAGTACCTCCAGACACTTGGCAGAGCTAGGCTCACCAACTCACAGAGCGAGAGCGCTGAGGGACTTTGGGCAGAAGGCTTGCTGAAGGAGTGGGGTGTCTCTGGGCACTTATTGGCAGAGCTAACCAATTGAGCGAGAAAGTGGAGCACCTTTGGAATGAGGCTTACTGGCAGAGTGGGGGTTGGGGTGGTGTGCCTCTGGGCACTTATCAGCAGAGCTGAAGGAGCTTTGTAACATTTTTGGGAGCAGGGCAAAGGCCGGGCTGAGGGGCCAAGGGCCAGAAATAGGGCTGCCTGCGAAGAGGCTGTCCTGATTGACGAGCTGTATCCTGAGTCGTTTCCTGATCTTGAATCGTAGCCTGTTACTTCCCTAATAAATTTTGTAACTGTCAGTATTGTCTGTGAGTTCTGTGTGGCCACTGCAATGAATTATCAAACCCAGCAGAGAAGTAGAGAGTGCTGTGGGAGGGACAGTTGGTGTCAGAATTGGTAAAAAGCTCGGCCAGAGGAGGTATGTCTGACCTCTACCTCATAGGAATCAGCCTTGGGCAACTGATGCTGTTGATCTTGATTCTTCTTCCCCCTAGTGAGGTTAGAAGAGGTCAGAGGATGCTTCCACCATGCCATTTTTACTATAGATGAATGAATGAAAGAATAGATGAATAAATCCCTTGTTAATGGACTCCACCTCCCATCAACTAACTAAGAATATCAGTAATTGCTTATTAAGAATATCAAGATGTGCCTTTCCACCACAGAGCTTTCCTATTATCTTTGCTATGATGACCTCTATGGGCAGATGGTGACTTTCACTGTCTTCCTGGTGCACACATCAGCAAAGTAAGACAGCTGACCACCTTTTCAGGTTTTCAAAGTGGGACGTTTGCTTTTACACAAAGTGCAGATTATATTTTAAAATTTTAGCATTTGCTGGGAAGAATTAAGTCACTTCAAAATAATTTTTAATATGACAGACATGTGTCTAAAACATAAGAATTCTTGCTCCTGAAAATATTTTGCTTAAAGATACTCTAGGGTCTCTCTTTTCCTGCTCTCCTCCTCCTTTTGCTCCCCTGCTTCCTTCAACTCCTTCTACTTTGTCCAAGTAACTACCAATACACAACCTATATCTTGTTATACATTCCGGTAGCTTTTAGGGTATGAATATTTCTCCCAGAAGACAATTCACCAAATGGAAAGAAACATATTTCCTAATAATGGGATTTTCTAAAATTTAATCAACATACTATATCACTTCAATAGTCCTTTCTGCGTACAGTCATGTATTGTTTAACATCCACGGTAAGCTCTGTGAAATAAGATGTTATGTGATTTAGGCATTGTGTGAACACCATATTACTTAGCAAAGTATATATGCCTCCTCAGACTCTGCCCTGCAGTACCCCAATTCAGTGGTTTCTCTAGGGTGCCTTTCTGATCCCTCTTCTCTGGCCCTGGATACCCCACTCCATGCTTTTTCCTAAGTTCTCTTGCAGTCCCTGCTTCTTGGTCCCTTCCCCAGCCCACCCACCTTCCTAAGCACCACATCCTGCTGGAGCCCTAGTTGCGTTAACCCAGTTCGGAACAGCAGTCTCTCACTGCGCGCTATGCGCAGGCCACAGAGGTTCTGAGCACAGCAGCCGTTCAGCCCCCCAGCCCAACTACTCAGCCTGACTTGTCAGTTTCACTGACCTCCAATGACTTTTCCCCACGTCTGCATGGGACTCTTTGCCCCCCTCACCATCGTCCTTTCCTCCTCCCCCTGCCCCTTTCTTCCTGGGTCCAGACAAGTGCATATACTATTCTTAGCAACATACACCGTATGTACTTAGCAAAGCTATGTGGGATCATGGAGGCATATGCAGATGTTGCCCCAATGGAGGTTATGTGGCACATGACTGTATTAACATGACATGATACGCCATACTATTTAAACAAAATCTCAACTTTATTGTCCTGAGTTATATAACTGACCAGCTCTGTGGGAGCAATTTCTTATCTCATCGTTTTTCACAGCCAGGAAAACTATGGTTCAACAGCATCATGGACATGGACTTGTCAAACAGCATAAACGTAGTAAGGAATGATTTAGTACTGTTTATTTTACTTGTTTTTTTTTTTTTTTTTTTCACTTTATGTAATTTTCAGTAGAGGTAGACTTTGTCATTTCCTACAAGTAGAAAAGTTGTAGGATATCATTGATCTTCCCTTTTTTGCCTCCTTTTTCCTGAAATCTTTTCTGGCCTTTATTATTACCCCCTGCATGTTCTCACTCCTCCCCTGGCTTCCCCCTTTCACTCCAACATTGAATAGTATATCTACTGAGTGAAAAGAGAAGCTTTGCTGCACATCTGTAGATGTAAGCACTGCTTCTAGAGGAAAGAATGGGTCAAGGAAGTCCTATTGCAGAAATGTCAACCCAACTTGCTGCCTAACTAGAGAGTGGATTTTACATAAAGCTAGAATAGGAGGCATCCTATGTAGTGACTTGAGGCACTCTGAAAAACTCGCTTCCTTTGTTGGCTTTATTCTTTGGTATCCATCAGTTTGCAAATGTGAACTGAGCTGATACAATTCAATGGAGTCGCCATTTCAGGTATATAATAAGAACAATATTTTCTGCCCTCGTGTATCTTAGTCTGAGTGGAGATTGACCTGCTCATAGATGTTATAATATTAAATAGAAAAATGTTATATTAAAGTGCTATAATAGAGATAATAGAAGAAGGGTGTTCAGCCAGGATGATCCGGGAAGACAATATAGAAATTAAGGCTTTGCCTTTTAGAGGGCAACTATCTTAGAGAAGTAATTTACCAGAGCATTATCATCTACTTATAATTTATCCCCATTAATTTATGAGTTATTTAACTATTCTAGAAGAGCAGAGAGCAAGCCCCTAAGGGAGTAGTTCTAAAAACAGAAAAGTTTTTTTAATCTATTTTTTTTGTTGTTGTTGAGAATATACACAGCAGAATATACTCCAATTCAACAATTTCTATATGTACAATTCAGTGACATTGATTACATTCTTCAGGTTGTGCAGCCGTTTTACCATCCTTTTCAGAATTGTTTCTCCTCCATTAACATAAAATCATTGCCACCTAAATTTCCCATCTAATCTTTTGAGTTGCTTTTGTCAATTTGATCCCACATACACAGTTCTTAAAAGAGCACAATGCTCAAGGCAGACATTCTTTACTAATTAAGCTAAACTGTTATTTGGTTTAAAGAAGACTTCAGGGGATAGTTTGGGTTTAAGGTATAAAGATTATCTTCAGGCAATAGTTCAGGGGTTCATCCAGCCTCTATGGCTCCAGAAAGTCTGGATTTCATGAGAATTTGGTAGCTCAGCTGGTAGAACAGAGGACTATAGACAAGACATGTGTAAACAGAAAAGTTTTGATGTGCAATGGGAAATGGAAGGGAGTTGCTAGAGGAACTGACTGTGAATTAGAGACATGGTAAAGGAGTGAGTCAGAAGTTATGGCCACACTATAGAGGAAGACCTGGGTAGCTCAAGGATATCATGTGGGATGGAGTCAGGGAGGAGGAGGGACAGAGAGAGACAGAAGAGAGTGGTGAGAAGCAGGATGTAAAGACTTGCTGGGGATCGTGCTTCTGCCCAGGTCATCATTTCTTCATAAGCTGTGTTATTTGAATGCTTGCATGTTAAGTAGCTATGTATAGAGCTGCTTCTCCTGGGAGAAGAGGGAATGAATGCACTACTTCCTTTTTACATAATCTCTTGGAATTATTTAGGCTTCTCTTTCCATCCTGGTGGAAACAGCCCTCAAGACATTTTAAGGGGATTCAATTGCTGTTTCTCAAGAGTCACTTTTGAAGTCATTTTTTTAATGTTTGGTAATGTTTTGGTTTTAAAATTTGATTAATATTATTCAAATACATACAAAAATATTTTCCTATAAACAGTATTGTACCTGATTTTAGTATAAGATCTGTGAAATTCAAGTAAGTCTGGCAAATTGACCTTGTCACTGAGGAAACTATTCTTGCTCCTGTTAGACACCTGATACTAACTTGGCTGAACCCTTGGTCTGATTCAGTAATACGTTCTTCAAAGCCTTATAATATTTTCCCATTTTTATGTTTTTGGTCTATACTGTGGGGCAGTATGAAGGAGAACGGGGCATCAGGATTGGAGGAAGACTTATTAACAACTTGCGTTATGCAGATGACACAACCTTGCTTGCTGAAAGTGAAGAGGACTTGAAGCACTTACTCATGAAGATCAAAGACCAAAGCCTTCAGTATGGATTACAACTCAACATAAAGAAAACAAAAATCCTCACAACTGGACTAATAAGCAACATCATGATAAACGGAGAAAAGATTGAAGTTGAGGATTTCATTTTACTTGGATCCACAATCAACATCCATGGAAGCAGCAGTCAAGAAATCAAATGACGCATTGTATTGGGCAAACCTGCTGCAAAAGACCTCTCTAAAGTGTTGAAAAGCAAAGATATTAGCTTGAAGACTAGGGTGCGCCTGACCCAAGCCGTGGTGTTTTCAGTCGCCTCATATGCATGCGAAAGCTGGACGATGAATAAGGAAGACCGAAGAAGAATTGATGCCTTTGAATTGTGGTGTTGGAGAAGAGTATTGAATATACCATGGACTGCCAAAAATAACACAAACAAATCTGTCTTGGCAAGAAGTACAACCAGAATGCTCCTTAGAGGCAAGGATGGTAAGACTATGTCTCACATACTTTGGACATGTTATCAGGAGGGACCAGTCCCGGGAGAAGGACATCGTGCTTGGTAAAGTAGTGGGTCAGTGAAAAAGAGGAAGACCCTCAACAAGACGGATTGACACAGTAGGGGCAACAATGGGCTGAAGCATAACAATGATTGTAAGGATGGTGTAGGACTGGGCAGTGTTTTGTTCTGTTGTACATAGGGTCGCTATGAGTCGGAGGCGACTTGATGGCACCTAACAACCACCATATGGGACAGTTCTTTTCTGTAACACATGGGATCTCCATGAATTGGAATTGACTCCATAACAAAAGGCTTGGTTTTGGTTTTATCTAGTTAGTCTGTATATATTTACCCATAAACACATTCAAACACTTTAGTTCTCTGTATTTCTGTGTATGATTTTTTGTTAAAACTTGAGTCACCAATAGTAAAGATATTATGACAAAACTTTAAATTATCTCCTATGTCCAATACCTTCATTTAGGTTAACTTAACATTAACATGAATTTGAGGAGAACATAAGCATGTTGATAATATCTTGGAATATAATAAGGTATGCCTTGAGAATTCATTTAAATCTATCTTTAGATCAACATTATGAAAAGTGTGGAGGAGAGGGAATCACCATGGGAAGGAGAGAAAATCTTTTTTTTTTTTTCAAAAGCATGTGGGTTGAGATATATATATATATAAACCAAAAATCAAAGTCGACTGTGAGAGACTTGGTGAATGTTAATGAGAGAAGCACAGTATGTATTTCTATGTGTTAGTGAAATTATGGACAGAAGACTCATTTATGAAGGGCATAAATAAATATATATAATGTGGATTCATCACAGTAAGATGTAGAAATTACATAATACAATTCACTATTTAATATAATTATTGGCAATAATAATTTTTACTGTTACTATTTCATGAGTGTTTTTGCATATGTGTAAGACATAGTGTTATGTGCTGTAGAAGGCACTTGCCATTCTTTTGGATCATCCAGCGTTTTGAACACCCTGGTTATATCTGGTGAATTTCCACATCCATGACTCTCTACCTTCCACTATAGAAATATAAGTTATTTTCCCATCTTCTCTTTCATTAGAGTGCAGGAATTTGAACATTTGACATAGGCTCTGCTAATCAGAAGCTAGTGTTGAAAGAAACATGTGCCACACAAAATCCATATAGGCTTGCATGACAGTAGATATAAGCAATTTCCAGCGGTAGCAGTGGCAGAGGTTTTAGCAGTGACCCCCAGTGCCCAGTGTCAGTGATGCTGTTGGTGCAAAGCTGTTGGTGTCTCTGCTTAATGGGGGGCGAAGTAGTGTCTTCACAATAAAGGACAGCTTAATGTGTTGATGAAAAGGTTTAGACTTTGGAGCCAAAAGACTACCTGAGATTGAATCCCAGCTCTACCATTTACTAGCTGTGTTGATCTTGGGCAAGTGACTTAACTTCTCTGGGCTTTGGTTTCACCATCTGCAAATGGGGAATAATAATGGTAGCTACCACCTTGGCTTATAAAGATTAAAAGAGTAAATATTTGTAACTTGTTTAGAACAGTGTCTGAATGATAGTAAACATTTCAGCAGCAGAACACTTCTTTATGTAAATAATTTTTAAAAAGTCAGTGAGAGACAATAAGGTTGATTTGTGTTTACACCCTCAAGACTAGACAATTCTATGTACTAGTTAAACCCACAAGTTACCCAAACTATGTGTCAAGGCATCCCAACTGCAGGGGTGCTGTAGGATATTTTAAATTTTTGAGGGAAACACAGTGATACTTTATATCTGCTAGACACCATGTAAACTACTAGCTTGAGGATGTTCACAGTTTTGTTAGTTTGTGCTATTTTTTTTATAACACTGTATGTTTGCAAAGTTGAATTTTTGACCATAACCGTGATAAAAAGCAAGTTCTATGTGAAAAATCAAATTGGAACAGGAAATGAAGTGGCACTGTCCAATATGAATCCAAGGTTTGAGAAGTTGTCCAGTGCCCTATAGGACACACATGCTATTAGTAAACGGTTTTGTTCATTTAAGAATAAAATAAAAATATTTTTATTTTAATAAAGTGTATTATTTTTTCAAACAGCTACTAACATAAGAATATACTTATACTACTAACATAAGAATATACTTACTAACTGCTTAATAAACAGAGCCCTGGTGGTGCAGTGGTTAAGAACTCAGCTGCTAACCAAAAGGTCGGCAGTTTGAATCCACCAGCTGCTCCCTGGAAACCCTATGGGACAGTTCTACTCTGTCCTGTAGGGTTGCTATGAGTTAGAATCGACACAACGGCAACAGATTTTTTTTGGAATTTACTTAATAAGCAGAACTGTAGGTACTTCTTTTGATCAAAGGGCATTTTGTAACTGTTAATGTGATATCAAGAGCACTGTAAACCAAAAAGGTCCCTGAGTGGCACTAATGGTTTGTGCTCAGCTACTAACCAAAGGGTTGGTGATTCAAATCTACCCAGCAGTGTCATGGAAGAAAGTTCTGGTGATCTACTTCCATAAGACTATAGCCACTGAAAACCCCATGGAGCGCAGTTGTACTCTGAAACACGTGGGGTCACCATGAGTCAGAGTGGAGTCCATGGCAGAATGTTTGGTTTTTTGGTTTAGTAAGCCAAGAAAATTTGGGAACTTTTATCAATTTCTGTGAAGATTACTAACTCAAAACCACATGAAACCAAATTTTCAACTAGGAATTTTTTAGCCAATACAAGATGTAAATTCAAACAAAAATCCACGTGAGGGTTGGCTTAAGTTTATAAATCTTCAAAAAGTTTATTTTCCCTCTGTCATGGATTGAATTATGTCCCCCAAAAATATCTGTCAACTTGGCTAGGTCATGATTCCCAGTATTGTATGACTGTCTACCATTTTGTCATTTGACGTGATTTCCCTGTGTGTTGTAAATTCTATCAGTATGATGTAATAAGATGGATTAGAAGCAGTTATACTGATGAGGTCTACCAGATTAGACAGTGTCTTAAGCCAATCTCTCTTGAGATATAAAAGAGAGAAGCAAGCAGAGAGACAGGGGGACCTTATACCACCAAGAAAGCAGTGCCGGGAGCAGACCACGTCCTTTGGACCTGAGGTTCCTGCGCTGAGATTCTCCCAGACCAAGGGAAGACTGCTGCATCACAAGGACCTTCTTCCAACAGAGACAGAAGGCCTTCTGCTGGACGTGATGCCCTGAATTTGGACTTGTAGCCTACTAGACTGTAAGAAAATATATTTCTCTTTGTTAAAGCCATCCGCTTATGGTATTTCTGTTACAGCAGCACTAGATGATTAAGATACCCTCTCAGTGTCACAGTTGAAACATGATATTTTCCTTGCTGTACTGGACTGGTTGTCGTCTGCTGGGCACCACTATCATCAATTCCTTCTAAATTTAGGGCTAGAGTTTACCAGTGAACAGAATTTGCATGAGGAGATGAAGCGGAAGTTGTTATTACTGGGAGGCTGTGACAAATACGGAGATGATTAGATGCTGCAGCTTGGTCGGTTGCATTGGCTTCACAGACATTGCAGCTTCCACAGACCTTTGCAAAAATGCCACCATCACAGTTATGCGGGACATCATAGCCTTTTCCCTGAGTTCTTACATCCCTGTGGTTACAAACTTCACAGACCTCTCCATGAGTTTCTGCCTTGTAGCCCCTTTTTGGTGCTAGGATACATGAGGGTTTTTTTGATTTCCCCACAGTCTCTGGCTTTTTCACCCATACCAGTGCTTCACACTGAAGTGATTAGAGACTGTTTCTCTGATCCTCTAAGTCCCTCCATCTAGATCATCATTTTCCAGTTGTTGTTTGTTGTCTTTGAGTTGGCTTGACTCATGCAACCTTATGTATAACAAAACCAAATGTGGCCCAATCCTGCGCCATCTTCATGATCATAGGTATATTTGAGCTCATCTTCCAGCACTATATCGGACAATACTCTGTTGTGATCCATAAAGTGTTCATTGGCTAATTTTCAGTAGTAGACTGCCAGACCTTTATTCCTAGTCATTTTCCTAGAACCTCCTTAATTTCTATTTTAAAACTCTTATTCTATTAATACTAATAGTGACTTTATTTTCCTGGCAAACAGAATCTCCTGGTAATCTAGAATTAGTTTTCTGATATGAGTATATTTAAAGGCATGGAAGATCCCATTACCAGTGATAAATGCGTCTCAAGTGTTCCAGGACATGTAGCAGCCAAATAGATACTTAAATGAATGATCACCTGTGTTTACCTGGAGTCAAATGTTAATAGAAGACTAGGGTGACAAGGTAGTTGCTACAACAGGGAATTATAGTGGCAATAAAAAGTATAAGATTTGTGGGGTGGATTAATTGCTTCTAAGTATGCTGGAGAGTTTAACAAATAAAATAATGAACTCAGGGATTTATATTTACAGGTCAAGGCTTAGTTAAAGAACTAGAAAGCTTCCAAGACTGCTTTGAAAGACATATTTATCTCATGTAGCTGCAAAGTCTGACTTAGAACACAAATTGAATTCATAGTCTCACAGGTATCACATTTTTAAAGTTAGGGCATTAATTGAGAAAAGGTGGGGCCCTGAAGATTGGGATGAGGACATCTGGGTATATTCCAAAGTTCTCTGAGCCTCCCTTCCAGATAGAAACATCTTTCTTCCTGTGTTTAAGGAAGTTACCATTCCCTTACCTGAAGAATCTGTAATAAGCTCTCCTGAGATTTTCGAGGGAAATAGAAGCTATTTGTCATAGCTTCTAGACCTATAATAAGATTCAAATATAAGCAGGTTCCTGGGGAGTAGGTTCAAAAAATGATCTTAAAGAAGTACCATAAACATCAAAAATTGTGAGTCTTTTCCAAATTATATTGGCAGAAGTGTGGGGGAATATATATGGAAGTGGATCCTACATGTGTTGTATCAGGGTGGAAGGAATATTATGTTGGATTAGACTGAATTTATTGATGTGAGTGCACCAACCAGAGAGTCTGGATTCAGAGTATTAACTCAAGCAGTTGAGAGCAGCTCTAACAATTTGCTTGGTTGTTTGCCTGAAACCTGGACTCAAAAATTTCCTTCATTAAATGAAGCTGATGTGCCAGAACTTCTTTGTTATACTTATACAAAGATATTTAAAAAGCTTAGGGATATAGGAATGCTGAAATGAATGCATTATTATGTTTGAATTTTTATGGTTGTGAAGATCATTCAAAAGTGGCTGCAGCAGTATATCAACAGGGAACTGCCAGAAATTCAAGCCAGATTCAGAAGAGGGTGTGGAACCAGGGATATCATTGATGATATCAGATGGTTCCTGGCTGAAAGCAGAGAATACCAGAAAGATGTTTACCTGTGTTTTATTGACTATGCAAAGGCGTTCAACTGTGTAGATCATAACAAATTATGGATAACATTGAGAAGAATGAGAATTCCAGAACACTTAATTGTGCTCATGAGGAACCTGCACATAGATCAAGAGGCAGTCGTTCTGACAGAACAAGGGGATACTGCATGGTTTAAAGTCAGGAAAGGTGTGCATCAGGGTTGTATCCTTTTACCATATCTATTCAATCTGTATGCTGAGCAAGTAATACGAGAAGCTGGACTGTATGAAGAAGAATGGGGCATCAGGATTGGAGGAAGATGCATTAACAATCTGTGTTATGCAGATGACACAATCTTGCTTGCTGAAAGTGAAGAGGACTTGAAGCACTTACTCATGAAGATCAAAGACCACAGCCCTCAGTGTAGATTATACCTCAACATAAAGAAAACAAAAATCCTCACAACTGGACCAATAAGCAACGTCATGATAAATGGAGGAAAGATTGAAGTTGTCAAGGATTTCATTTTACTTGGATCCACAATCAACACCCATGGAAGCAGCAGTCAAGAAGTCAAAAAATGCATTGCATTGGGCAAAAGACCTCTTTAAAGTGTTGAAAAGCGAAGATATTAGCTTGAAGACTAGGGTGCGTCTGACCCAAGCCATGATGTTTTCAGTTGCCTCATATGCATACAAAAGCTGGATGATGAATAAGGAAGACCAAAGAAGAATTGATGCCTTTGAATTGTGGTGTTGGAGAAGAATATTGAATATACTATGGACTGCCAAAAGAATGAACAAGTCTGTCTTGGAAGAAGTAAGAGTAGAATGCTCCTTAGAAGCAAGAATGGTGAGACTATGTCTCACATACTTTGGACATATTATCAGGAGGGATCAGTCCCTGGATAAGGACATCTTGCTTGGTAAAGAGGAGGGTCAGCAAAAAAGAGGCAGACCCTCAACAAGATGGATTGACACAGTGGGGGCAACAATGGGCTGAAGCATAACAATGATTGTGAGGATGGTGCAGGACTGGGCAGTGTTTCATTTTGTTGTACATAGGGTCACTATGAGTTGGAACTGACTCAAAGACACCTAATTACAATAGCAACAACAAATCCTAACTATGCCGGTAGGTTCAAGAGATATACCTTTTAACAAGCCTTTGAGATATACATCAGTGTGGGGGAAACCATGATCCTTAAAAGTGTCTGTAGTGGTTATTCTCTGCCAGTGGTGTCCACCAGTCAGAGTAGGGGCTTATGGAAGTCACATGATATATATAATTTTATCTCAATTCCATCTCACAGTGGGCCCAATGAGTTCATAAATCCACCTCTTAATTATTTGTATAGTTACAAAATGCAGAGTTGGGATAGACATACTCAGTAACTAACTGTTAGGATCCCCATACTGGTTTATTGACCAGTGAAGTGAGGGCTATCATTGCAGGAAAGACAAAGTGGACGTCCCTAAAATTGCCTCTTCATGTCATGATAATAAGCAAAAAGCAATTCCATAGTTCTGGAAGGATTATAGAGATCAGTGCTTTCATCAAAGACTTTGCAGCTGCTGCTCCAGACATGGTTTCTTTACTTAGAGAAAACCAACAAAGCTGCTAGTAATTGCATGCAATTCTTTACCAAGCAAATTGTTATTTTTTTCTCTATTTCTGTTAGTAAAGACCACTAGAAGCCGTTTTCTTCTGCCTGGCATGGACATCAGTATACCTTTATGGTCTCACCTCAGGGACATATCAACTCTCCAGTCCTCTGTCATGATATAGACTGTAGGGCTCTTTCTTGCCTTGCTGTTCCACAAGATGTGGTACTGGTCCACTACATCAATGACATTAAGATGATTGAATCCGGTGAACAATAAATGGTGCTTGAAGTGTCTATAACAAATATAGACAATGCATGGATTTTTTGGCAGGTCTCTAGTGGTGAACCATAGTACAGACCATTATGATTTTGGAGTAAAGCTATACTGTCAAGTGGCTCAAGCTCCAATAAGGGCAGAGAGGAAAGGATAGAGTATGGATGTAACCCAAGGATCCCTGTGATGCCTTGAAGTACTTCAATGCACTGTGGTAAATGTTAACATAAGACCGTAGTAGTTCCATTCAGGCGGGACTGCCAGAGACCAAGATCTCTCAGGAATAAATTTTTGGATCACCTCGTCAGGTGATGATAACAACTAGAGAGTTGTTGGATTAAAAAAAAAAAAATTGGCATGTGCATTGTAAAAGGAAAATAATAAATGTATGTCTTGTGACTTGTAGAAAAGTGAACTGATGCAACAAATGTATGTGTTTATATAATTTAACTTATTTTCTTCTTTTCACTCTCTCCTTGTCCACCATCATTTTATATTGAGAAAGTGCCAATGGTGATTTTTCTTTTTAGTCTATGGCTTATATGTTATTTAAGATGAGATTGTGACAGAGTGAAAGTGGACTAAACATGCCCCAGAGATCCTGGAATTGTGGCTGGATACAGTAAAGGATGTAGTTGTTCAAAAGTTTAGGTAAGGAAGAACAGTGTTTAATGAGGTTGGGATGCCAAAGTGGTGGACTGTGACAGATATTTTCCATTCTTTTTGGCTTTTCCTTTGGTTATGCTTTTTTTTTTTTTTTTTTTTTTAATTGTATTTTAGATGAAGGTTTACAGAGCAAATTAGTTTCTCATTAAACAATTAATACACATATTGTTCATGATGTTGGTTGACACCCTTATGACATGTCCACACTTTCTTCACCTTCTCAACCTTGGGTTCCCCGTTACCAGCTTTCCTGTCCCCTCCTGCCTTCTCATCCTTGCCCCTGGGCTAGTGTGCCCATTTAGTCTCATTTTGTTCTATGGACCTGTCTAATCTTTGGCCGAAGGGTGAAGCTCAGGAGTGACTTTAGTACTGAGTTAAAAGGGAATCTGGAGGCCATACTCTCGGGGTCTTTCCAGTCTCTATCAGACCAGTAGGTCTGGTCTTTTTTTGTGAGTTAGAGTTTTATTCTACATTTTTCTCCAGCTCTGTCCGGGACCCTCTATTATGATCCCTGTCAGAGCAGTCGGTGGTGGTAGCCAGGCACCATCTAGTTGTGCTGGACAGTCTGGTGGAGGCTGTGGTAGTTGAGGTCCTTTAGTCCTTTGGACTAATCTTTCCCTTGTGTCTTTGGTTTTTTAAATTCTTTCTTGCTCTAGATGGGATGAGATCAGTGGAGTATCTTAGATGGCCACTCACAAGCTTTTAAGACCTCAGACACTACTCACCAAAGTAGGATGTAGAACATTTTCTTTATAAACTATGTTATGCCAATTGAGCTAGATGTTCTCTGAGAGCATGGTACACAGCCCTCAGCCCAGTAATTTGGTCCATTGGGAGTTTGAATGTGTCTATGGAGCTTCTATGTCCTTGGTCAAGTTGTGCTGGCTTCCCCAGTATTGTGTACTGTCTTACCCTTCACCAAAGTTACCACTTATCTATGTCTATTTAGTGTTTTTCCATTCCCACTCCTCCCCTCCCTCGTAACCATCAAAGATTGTTTCTATTTGTGTGTAAACCTTTTCATGAGTTTTTGTAATAGTGGTCTCATACAATATTTGTCCTTTTTTGATTGACTGACTTCACTCAGCATACCACTTTCCAGATTCATCCATGTTGTGAGATGTTTTGCAGATTCATCATTGTTCTTTACCATTGTGTAGTATTCCATTGTGTGTATGTACCATAGTTTGTTTATCCATTTATCTATTGATGGGCACCTAGATTGTTTCCATCTTCTTGGTATTGTGAATAATGCTGTAAAGAACATGGGTGTACATATGTCTATCCATGTGACGGATCTTATTTCTCTATGATATATTCCTAGGAGTGGGATTTCTGGATCTTATGGTATTTCTATTTCTAGCTTTTTAAGGAAGCACCATCTTTTTCCAAAATGGTTGTACCATTTTGCATTCCCACCAGCAGGGCATAAGAACTCCAATCTCCCCGAAGCCTGTCCAACATTTGTTATTTTCTGTTTTTTTGATTTGTGCCAGTAATGCCGGGGTGAGATGGTATCTCATTGTGGTTTTGATTTACATTTCTCTAATGGCTAGTGATCGCGAGCATTCCCTTATGTGTCTGTTAGCCACCTGAATGTCTTCTTTGGTGAAGTGTCTGTTCATAGTCTTTGCGCATTTTTTAATTGGATTATTTATCTTTTTTTTGTAGAGATGTTGGATCTTCCTGTAGATTTTAGAGATTAGAGCTTTGTCGGATTTGTCATAGCCAAATTTTTTTCCCCAGTCTGTAGGTTCTCTTTTTACTCTTTTGGTGAAGTCTTTTGATGAGCATACATGCTTAATTTTTAGAAGATCCTGGTTATCTAGCTTATCTTCTGGTGTTTGTGTTTTGTGAGTTATAATTTGTATACTGTATGCCGTGTATTGGTTATCCTTTTTTAAGTTTGGGAGAATTTCCACCAGATGAGTGGACTTCTCACTATGGAAGCCAGAAATTCATTTTCCCAGCATTTATTGTAGTTGAGTGTAAATTTGTGACAGTTGGACACACCCCTCCCAGTCTTTGACACTCACACTATGCCATATGAAATCCATTTTAGTTTTGTTGGCAGAAGATACATCCAGTTTCCAGAGGTAGCAGTGGTAGAGGTTCTAATGGTAGCATCCTGTGCTTAATAATATTGATGTTGCCAATGCAAACCACTGTGTCCTTGTGCAATAGAAATAGCAATGTTGTCTCCAATGGAGTTGTTTTACAGTGAGGTTCAGAGCACTGGTTCTGGCTGTGTAGCCTCTAAGGCTATTCCTTTGGTCCTCTTGTAGTTTATGTAGTTACTTAATATCACTTAATCAGGTATTTTTCTGCCTAAATTAATTGGAGTTGGTTTCTGTTGTTTACAGTTACAAACCTTATGATACAGGTGGTTTTCATACATCATCTCTAATCCTTGTAACTACCACGTAAGGAGTTATCCTCATTTTACAGATGATGAAACAGAGAAGTTAGATAACTTGCTCCAGATTACAGTGTTTAGGATTTGAACTTAAGTTTAGTTTCTATAAATTATATTTATTAATTTTTACTTTTAATTTATAATGTAAAAATTATAGTCTGTCATAAGAATATCAATATCTTAAAAGCTTTCATATCTTGATTTAGTTTTCTAGTTATTTTTGCTTACTTCAACTTCTACCAAGTTATGAATTATAAAAGATAATTATATTGGCTCCAGTATATTTAATATATTTGTTCTCTGGAGCTTAAAATGTAATCAACACTCAAATATCACTCTCAATTGGGCAGCATCTGCATTCCATTCAATTTTTGACTAGGATTTCTTTTACCTGTGTTTTATTTGGAGTCCCTGGACTGTGCAAACACTTAATACACTCACTGCTAACTGAAAGGTTGGTGGTTCAAGTCCACCCAGACATGCCTTAGAAGAAAGACCTGGTGATCTACCTCCAAAAAGTCATTCATTGAAAACCCTATGGAGCATAGTTCTACTTTGACACACATGAAATCATCATGAGTGGGGGTTGATTCGATGGCGATAGTTTTTTTTTTTTAGTATGTCCTAGTCCCTGAGTCCAATCCTGCTATGCATTGGGTTGCCATGAGTAGGGGGCCAACTCAATGGGAGCTAACAACAACAGTACCTTGGTGGTGTAAATGGTTAATATGTTCTGTTACTAACTAAAAGGTTGAAGATTCAAGTCCACCGAGAGGTGTCTGACACAAATGGGGCTGCCATGAGTTGGAAATGACTCAATGGCACTAGTTTTTTTTTTTTTTTTTTAATGTTTTATTTACATCTATTTCTTTCTTAGCAGAGTTACAATATAACTTGAAAGTAGAGCACATTTGGGAGCACACCTGCCTTTGTAAAGCAGGAGGCAGTGACGACTTGTTAAAGAATAGGCTAAAACCAAACGGAATGAAAAAATAAACCCACAAGCATACTCATACTGAATCAGAAGCTGATAACTTAATTCATAGCCTGCTGGTTAGGCTATAGAGATGCTCTCAAAATTGAAAATTGAATTTGGCAGTTTCAATAGTAATGATAGTCATTTATATAGGCATAAAGAAGGTAATAGACTATTTCCTTGGAAGGGAAGATAACATATAAGCCAGAAAATTATTTTGTAGTACTTCATTAATATTTGTGTTTACATAACCAATATTGTGATTATTATTTCACATGCATAAATTCAATTTGACAGATTGTGCATAGAGATACATTTATGATGAGGGCTTAAGGGAATTAGAATGTTCTTTAAAAAGCCTAATATAGTACAATTATTATTATTAACTTTAACAACTTTTCCTATAATTATGTCTAGCTATCAAATATTAAAGAGGTAAGGAAAAAATCTGTATTTGGTATAAAATTTCTCTTTGCAACACATTCTATTACTGTTGTTTGTCTTATCTAGGCTAACACTGTGTTTAAGAATAAAACTATGAAGATAACTTGAGCCACTATTTTATTCAGCATTCAAATGTACTTTTTTTATTTGTTAGATGACTGCAAAGACGTTCTTTAGATTCATCACTCATTTAGCATCTTATGTACCAAGGCTTTGTGTCAATCATCTAGTAAATAAATCAGGGAGAATGAAAATGACTCACTGCAGCACTGATGGCAGGAATTTAGACCCCTAAATTAGTATGAGCATGAGTAGGGCTAATGACTTTCTCTACGTCAACTCGACAAGCTAAAGAACCCAGAGGGCACGGGAGTTCTCCCTCCCAGTCAGAAAATCAGAGAAACAGTCACTCAGACTTCACTTTCACTTCTGAAGTATATGCGGTTGAAGAAATGTAGCAATGTGTTAAATCCACTCTAAGGCAGGGACCAGTCCTAACTATTTGCTTTTTCCTTTGATAGGATTGGCACTGACCTGAACTGTGAACCATCAACCAGTGTGTCCTTCAGCTCTGTGAACCAACACAACCCCAGACAGCAAGCTTTTATTGAACAATGAGCAAGGGGAACGCTTACCTCCTCTTAGGGTTTTAGTGATCATCTCTAGGTAGATGAATCTTAGAATTCTATTTTCATCTTGGACCTCCTTTCTGAGCTTCTTACCCACATTCGCAACACATACAGTGGGAATATCTTTGTTGAGCTGTATTTTGCCTTCTTCAGGATAACAAATAGTGTCTGGAGAGGGTGAAGTTTCCAAGTCTGGAGGCGGGTGGACATAGGAGAAGAGTTGCCCCTTGTGTTTCATATCTATTAATATCATATTTCCTTAACACTATTCAAATGCTCTGCGAGTAGAGACACATTAGAAGAGGATAAAATGTTTGGTGACCAATATGGAACAAAGGTATTCCTTTATTAAGAGCAAACTTGTGAATTTAGAGAGGCCACCTTGGTGGTTGTGGTTTAAGGGCTGCAATCATCCTGTACTGAGGGATATGATAGAGGAAGGGAAGTTTCAAAAAGTTTTGAGGGGTCAGGTTGTTGCACAAAGTACAAGATCCCAAAGGCAGGCCTGGGAGTGACCAAACTGAATGTAGAGGGTGCTGAGGAAAAGGGAGAGGGGCATTCAAAGAATATGTTTGATCTCCCCATAACTTCAGTTACATCAACACATGTCCTTATCATAACCAAGCATGTAAGGGACTTCTGTAGGCTGAAGTCTGTTTTAGTTTGGTATACATAGTAAAATGTTGGCCATGTGCCCCTCTGGAATCTATCACTGTCTTGTCCCCTTGTCTTCTGCTACCATTGTTTGTGCCATGATTATCACATTTCTGTTTCTTCTCTTCTTCTTCTTCTAGTGACTTTGTCCTTTTATCTGACAAATATCTGTGAAGATAGGCATTGTAGTAGGCACCATGGGGTTGGAGGTGTAAGGTCTGTACTTTTCTCTTAAGTGTATAACCCAAATGTCAGAAGTTCATGCGTCCTCCTGTTTGAATACCATTCACCACCACCACCACCACCACCACCCCCTACCAAGTGTTTATATTCCACCTTCATGGCATTTTTCTTCTCTCTCTTCAGCTATGCTAACTAATCCTAGTAATGTGATGGTAAGTGACAATGGGAACTTTTTTCCTGTGACCCTTCCCACAGGGGAAATGTGAAAAGTTTGACCTGGGAGGGAGTTGGGATCATAGAGAGAAGGGAGAGGTTGTCTATGGAATCTCAAGGGAACTGATAGGTATGGCTGATTTTAGAATGCGATTAAAGAAATAAAAGTTATAAATATGAATATATTAAAGAATTTATCAGCTGTAGAAGTAATACCAATAATTATGCAGTGAGAATTTACATAAATCACAGAACTAGTAAGTGGTAAAGTTGGGATTTAAGCCCAGGTGGCAGACTCCACAACCCATGCTCTTAACTGCTGTATTATAACTGCCTTGATTTGAACTTAGGGGATGTTGGGCAGACAATTATAAATGACTGTTAGCAACTGGAGGAAGCTGGGCCTGTGTCTTAGTTACTTAGTGCTGCTATGACAAAAATACCACAAGTGGGTGGCTTTAAAGAATAGAAATTTATTTCCTTACAGTTCTGAAGGTTAGGAGTTCAAATTCAGGACATTGGTTGTAAGGGATGGTCTTCCTTTGTCTCTTTCAGCTTCTAGTAAGCTGTTGGCAACCCTTGAAATTCCTAGGCTTTTAGATACATCTGCCTCTGGCTTCACATGGCACCTCCCCCTGTGTGTGTCTCTCTTCATGTGTGTTTTGCCTTTTTATAAGACACCAGTCAGAAGGGATTAGGTTTAGAACCTATTTTACTCTGGCATGACCTCATTAACATAACAAAAAATCCTTATTTCCAAACAGGATCACATTTACAGGTTCACGTTAAGGTTTCAATGTATGTGTTTAGAGGACATAAGTGAATCCATAACAGCATGTTAGTCGTTCACGTTTTTTTCCACATTCTGGTCAGGTGCTATACGATGCTGTGTATTTGTACTGCCTACTGAGTAAATGATCAGTGGGACAGGATGCTACCGCTGTGGAGTGGATAACATGGCGGCCCTCACCACAGAGGTGTTTCTCTCATAGTAAATCCTAACTTGAGCATCATGGATAAGATCCTGTCTCAGAACAGAAGAGGGGTGGCACTTATCAAATACTCAAGATTTTCAGCCCGTGTGACCAAGATGAGGATAAAGAATGCCCTCTTTAAGCAATGTTTTAAGTCTGGCACCTTTTGCAAAAAACAGAAAACTTTCTTTACATGACTACAGCATGCTATTCTCATCAAGTGCCCATGCATAGGTATTTGCAGATGGTTTCTCCAGGAAACCACTAACTGTTAATTCCAAAGCAATCCAGTTTCCCTGGCTTCATAGATTAATTTGCAGGAATTTTGGAGCATAAAACACATTTTAGAACAGGAGTGCTATATGTCACAAGGTCTGAGAAGCTAGGGAGATTAGTATAAATAGCTTATCTATATGCTGTATATGAAAATATTTAGAAAGAATACATTCTGTAGCCAAAAAACTCTGTTTTCTCCCAGTAATTGGAAACAACCGAACTAAGAACACAAAATTGTACCTACAGGGTAGGAAGAATGATGCTTTGTTCCCGCTGAATTCGTGGATCTATTAGGGAAACTCATTTTAATCTTTAGGCTTAATCGTCCTTTTTATCAAAAGCGAGACTTTTCTTTGTGTCTACAGTAGAGAAATGACACCAGTTTAGTTCTGTACTTTGCCAACAACCCCGGCTTGTCACGTGTTTTGAATTATCATAGTTGTCCATCAATGGTATCAAGGCAGAATAGAAAATTGGGCTGTGGGCTAAGGATATCTGTTGATTTCATAAAACATTCATAAGGATATTGCTCTCTTATTCTTTTCTGTAGGATTATGACTCCACTTTTTGTTTTATAGCTTGGTAACTTTTGGAACAATATAAACTGTTTTATAGTCATGAAGACCGTTTAGCACATTTTTTCTTTCAGAGCTGTCTTGGTTCTAGAATGAGGCACTTTTCCACCCATGATTTAGTTTGTATTCTATGAGCTGAGCTAATTGTCCGAGGTCATGGGGCTCTGTTGAGGGTTTTCCATGTACAAGTGGATATTCTGAATTCTGCCCAGAGTAATGGATCAAAATAGACAGTTAATTCAAGGTTTAAAAATTAATATCATCTGCAATTTTAATGGTGCAAGGAAATTTAGAAGTCTCTTAGTTCAACGCATTTATTTTGCAGATGAGAAAACCAGGGTCCAGAGAGCCCTTAGGTTTTGCTGGAGGTCATATAGCAAGTTAGTGGCAGAGCTGGTATCAGAAACAAGTCTTTTACCTCCTATTTCAAAGCTCTTTCTTAATTAAGAAATGTTAAGTCCAGTGAATAACGTGACAATCAGCCACATATCCACCACCCAGCTTTGTCAAACATCATTTTGCTCTGTATGCTTCCTTTCCTTTTTATGAGATAAAACAGTTTCAGTAAATCCCCTTGTATACTCTTTACTGATAGTACTCCTCACACTACCTTCCAAATTTTATATTGATAAGTGCAGATACGTACAGTATCTACCTGCACAATATATGGTATTGTTTTACATGGTTTAGCACAGTCTGCAACTGGAATCACACTGTATATATTCTTAGAAGATGTGATTTTTTATTTTATTGCTCACCACTGTTTGTTTTCGAGACATTTTTAAAATGTTGAAATGCATAACTCTGGTCCATTACTGCTTTTTATACTGTGAACATATCACAATGTGTTTATCCATTTTCTTGTTGGTGGATATTTAGATTCTTTAAAAATCTGCTATTCCGAACAATGCTGTAGTAAAAATTCATTGTATATGTCTCATTGTGAACAAGTACAAGAATTTCTTGGCTATATACTTAGAAGTTGTAATACTTCAACATGACATGATATTGTCAAATTACTCTCCAAAGTGGTTGTACAGCAGTGTTATACTGCCAATCTAGGAATTAGTTCCTCAATGTGGCTTTATCTGTATTTCCCTTATTAACAATAAAGTTGATTATCTTTTCATTTGTGTATCAATTAGCTACTGCCACAATAATACTGGATAACAAATCACTCCAAAGGTCAGAGATGATCATTTATTTTAGGGTCTGCAGTACAGCTGGTGTGGCTCTGCTTCAGGCTCCGGGTCTGTGGATCCAGGTTGGCTCCACGTGTCTCTCATTCATTTTGGGCCAGTGGACCAGCTAGCAAAATGTTCTTCTCAGAGCAAAAGCAGAAGCACAATAGTGCAAGCCGCAGTACCAAATATATTGCAAGTCCCTGTTTGCCACATTTCTGCTTATGTCCTAGCTAACAAAGCAAGACGGTTGACTGAGTCTAACCTCTGTAAAGTGGGGAAATATTCCACTTCTATGAGATTAATAATACTTCTCACACTGCCCTCCAAATTTGATATTGATACGTACAGATGCATAAACAGTATCTATTTGTATAATACATGGTATTGTTTAACATGCTTTAGAACAGTATATAAATGGAATCTGTTTTATACACAGTGTGTGTTGTAGACCTGAAAGTAAAAATGTGCTAAAGGATCTCCATGACTATAAAATTGCTTACTTTATTCCAAAAGTTTCAGAACCAACAATGTGGATGCATAATATTTCTGCAGGGGATGGAAGAATTGACACCAGTAATTTAATCTACCACAACATGTTCACTGGCCATTCTTGTTTCACCTTCTGTGAATCGCTGATTGATAGTCTTGCTCATTTTGCTCTTGGGTTGCTTGTCTTTTGCTTATTGTTTTGTAAGTATTCTTTATATAATGTGGATTCTGGTCTTCAGCAATCATAAGACTAAAAAAATCTCTTGCAGTCTGTGATTTGATTTTTGACCTTGTTTATGGTATTTTTCTTGCACAGAAGTTTAAAATTTTAATGCATTCTAACTACTTATCAATCTTTTTGTTTATGGTTTGTGCCGTCGAGTCTTGGTCTAGAAAACTGACCTGAGGTCATGAATATATTCTCCAATGTTTTCTTCTAAAAGTATTAAGTTTAATTGTTACATTTAAGTCATGATTCACCTGGAATCTAGTTTTGTATATGAATGAAGTAGAAATGGTAGCTTTTTGTATATGCATAAACAATCATCCCAGCACCATAAAGTCCATCATTTCCTTACTGATTTGAATGCATTGTCAACATATAATTTACATGTATGTGTATGTATGCACAGTGGCTGCAACGATGGGCTCATGCATAGCAACGATAGTGAGGGTGACACAATACTAGGCAGTGTTTCGCTCTGTTGTACATAGGGTTGCTATGAGTTGCAGCCAACTTGACAGCACCTAACAACAACATATAAAAGCAAAAACAAAACAAAACAAAACCAAGCCTGTTACTGTTGAGTCAATTCTGACTCATAGCAACCCTATTGTGTGTGTGTATATATCACTTGGATGACTCTTGTGCTCCACTGGGATAATTGTGAAACCCAGTATTAATACCACCCTTATCATTCATTCTAGTACTATAATAAGTCTTTCCTAGGGTATGTTCCCCTTCTTTATTCTTCTTCAGAATTTTCTTGAATATCTTAGCTCTTTCATCTTCCATATACATTATAATTTTAAAATTTCCACAAAAAATCACTCTTGATTTTGATTAAATTGCATTTTACACAGAAATTTATTAGTATAAAATTGCCATCTTTATGATATTAAGTCTTTCTAATCCTTAATAAAAGGATTGTATCTTGCTCCATTAGAATCTTGCATATCTTTTGTTAGATTTATTCTTAAGTAGTTGTATTAGTTTGCTACTGTTGTATAACAAACTACCACAATCTTAGTGGCTTAAAACAACACACATTTATTATCTCACAGTTTATGTGTGTCAGGAGTCCAGGGCCACTGAGTGAGCAGTCTGCTTAGGATCTCACAAGGCTGTAATCAAGGTGTTGGCCAGGCTGTGTTCTCATCTGTAGGTTTGACTGAGGAAGAACTGGCATCTATGGTCATTCAGGTTGTCAGCAGAATTCATTTGCTTGAAGCTGTATGATTGAGGGCCCCTGCTTCTCCTTCTTCTTTTTTCTTATTGTAAATATATACATATAACACAACATTTGCCAATTCCACATTTTTAAGGTATACAATTTAGGGATATCAATTACCTTAATCATGCTGTACAACCATCACCCATAATCATTGCCAAATTTCCCATTACTATAAACAAACACTCACTAAACAAAAACTCCCCTTTTCCTCCTCTCTCCCACCCCTAATAACCACTAAAAAATTTTGGTCTGTATGCATTTGCCTATTCTTGTTATTTCATATATAGGTGTAATCGTACAATTCTTCCCCTTTTGTGACTGACTTATTTTACTGAGCGTAAGGTTTTCGAGGTTCATCCATGTTGCATAAATCAGGACTTCATTTTTCTTTATGGCCGAGTAGTATTCCATTGTATATGTGTGCCACAATTTGTTAAGGGCGCTGGTTTCTTGATGACTGTTGACAGGAGGCCACTGATCTTAGAGGCTTCCTCAGTTCCTTGACGCATGGGCTTTCCCAACATGGTTGCTTCCTTCATCGAGCTCCAAGGAGAATCTCTAGAATAATTCTGCTACTAAGAGTCTTGCATGTCTATAATGTGAAACAGTAGAGGGAGGAATGCTGTTGTTGTTTGTTGTTAGGTGCCGTCAAGTCAGTTCCGACTCATAGCGGCGCTGTGCACAACCGAATGAGAACGCTGCCCGGTCCTGCGCCATCCTCACAATCGTTGTTATGCTTAAGCCCATTGTTGCGGCCACCGTGTCAACTCATCTCCTTGAGGGTCTTCCTCTTTTTCGCTGACCCCCTACAGAGGGAGGGATAAGAGAAATAAATTATATTTGATCAATTTACAACAATTTTGGAAAGGTTAAAAAAAAGTAAGAAAAAATCATGGCCAACAGGAATCACAACAAAAGATAGTAGAAAATAAAAATCCTAAAATATAAGAATGATGAGTTTGTTTGCTTTTATAAAAAAGGATGAGAAAGGATAAACCAGGCACCCTAGCCAGAAAAATTTTATGTAGTTATATTAATATCTGGAAATAAAGCCAGAAAGAAGGGTTTAATAAAGATAATGGTAACAATAAAAGCAATTGAGAGCAATCATAAAAGTGAAGAAATACCATAACCAAAAGATAGTTCATTAAAAGAATAAATAATTGTCAAAACTGGTAAAATTCATCAAGACAAAAGGAGAAGATTCAAATAAACGTTATCAGGAATGAAAAAGGTAAATGAGCACAGTTACATCAAAGACACAAAAATAATAAAAGAATCTTATGAAAAACTTTGAAGGCAAATAAAATTGAAAACTTAGACACAGTGGTCTTTTTTTTTTTTTTTTTAGCAAAATACACTGAACCTAAAAGAAATAAAACACCAGTTTAGGCCTATAACCATCAAAGAAATTAAATTAGGAGTTAAAATATATGTCAACCCCAAACAAAAAGAGTTTCAATGGTTTTATAGGTGATTTATATAAGTATTAAAGGAATAGATAATTCCTGTCTTCTGAAAATTCTACAAATAACAAAAGTGAGATAAATCCCAGACTAATTTGATTGGACTAGAACCTTAATGCTAAAACAGAAAAAATAAAAACAGTACAATAAAAAAATTTCACAGGTTAATCTCAGTTAATGACATAATTATAAGAATGCTAATTAAAATACTAGCACATAGAAACTAGCAATGCATTTTAAAAATGCATCACAATCAAGGAAGACAAGGGTGATTCATATTAGAATAGCTTTGAATGTAATTTTCCACATTAACAGATGAAAGAAAAATCATATGACCACCTCGATAGAAGGTAAAGCATTATTTGTTACAATTTAGTATTGTTTATAATGCTGTTGTTAGTTACCATCAAGTTGATTCTGACTCATGGCGATCCCATGTGTGCAGAGTAGACTGCTTCATAGGGTTTTCAAGGCTGTGACTTTTCAGAAGCAGATTGCCAGGCCTGTCTTCTGAGGTGCCTCTGGGTAGCTTCCAACTGCCAACTTTTTGTCTAGTAGTTAAGCGCTTAACTGTTTGCACCACCCAGGACTCTGTCATTTATAATACAAACTATTAAAAAGAAAACCTCTTTAGAACTGGAAGGGACTTTCCTTTACTACCTACCAACTACCAACTACCTACCGACATTGTATTGCAAACATCTCAATAGTGAAATGTTAGGAGAATTCGAAGAGAATACAATAAAGGAAATCAAGAAGAATAGTCAGAGAAATGTGAATCAGGAAAACCAAAGAAGAGGGTAGTTACTAAGAATCGTGTGGTTAAAATTGTTAAAAGCCACAGCAGAGAGGAAGACAAAAGAGTATCCATTGTATTCAGGGACCTTAGCCAAACCAACCAAAACCATTGCCCTTGAGTTGCATTCCAACTCATAACGACCCTATAGGACAGGGTAGGACTGCTCTATAGGGATTCCAAGGCTGTAAACCTTTATGGAAGCAGACTGCCGCATCTTTCTCCCTCAGAGCTGCTGGTGGATTCGATCTGCCAACCTTTCAGTTAGTAGCTGACCACTTAACCATTGCGCTGCCAGGGCTCCTCAGGGACCTTAGTGGAAGTTATTTTGGTGAAGTGGTGGGAATGCAAGGAACACCTTTAACCTGCTTTAATACCTTTAAGATGTATTATTTGAAATAGCTGTACTGCTGTGCTGCTACCTCATACAATAACTCTAAATTTTAGTTGGACTGAAGAGTTGAATGTAAAAGGTAAAAAAGAAAACAATAAGAAAAATACAGGTGAAAACTGATCATATCTTAGGATGTAAATGGCCTTGCTAAGTACATAAGCTAAGACAATTTTATAAATTTGAAGATTTACAAGTGCATGCAGGTACACTTAATTAGAGTACCGTGTCTGTGTATTAACAAGATTTCATATTCATGGAAGCCTCTACATCTAGTTCTGTACGTTAATAAACTATATCAGAAAAATAATAAAAGGCAAATAAATTGTGGGAAATATTTAACATATACAATAGACCAAGATTCAACATGCTTATTATATAGTTATTATGAATCCTTTTTAAAAAATAAACATCACTACATCACTACAGGAAAATTATAATGGACTTAAAAATGAAGATATACAGATGACCCAACATATTAGAAATGCAACTTAAAAAAAGAAGCAATTGAGACTTACTGCCTTTCAGATTGGCAATGATTAAAAGAAGAAATTCAGCCCTGGCAAGAATGTGGGTAATTGTAAACTCATATACTGTAAATTAGCACAATTTTTCTGGAGGGCATTTGGCAATATATATATATATGGAGCCCTGATAGTGTACTGTTTAAGAGCTACGACTGCTAACCAAAAGGTCGGCAGTTCTAATCCCCTAGCCGCTCCTGGAAACCCTATGGGGCAGTTCTACTCTGTCCTATAGGGTCGCTATGAGTCGGAATCAGCTCCACGACAACGGGTTTGGTTTTCGGTATATGTATCTATATGTATAGATATGGATATAGAAAAGCTTACATCTTCATTTCCTTTGACTCAGCAATTCAACTTTAACTAGAATTTTAACTTAAGAGAATTATTGGACAAAAGTACAAAGATTTATAAACAAGAAAGTTTAATATTAGGTTTCTTAGTTAACCTTTCTTTATTTGAATGCAACCGATGAAATGAAAACTGGGACAGGCAAAGACTTGCCAATTTTCAGGGGTTTCTTATTCTATTTTTCTCAAATCTACCAGAGAAATTTCTTCCCAATGCTTTGTGTCCAATGAAGACCAGCTAACGTCTTTTCCTAGGGGCTGGCCATCCTATTTGTGGCTTGTATCTTTTGCAGTTGTCTTATTTATCTTTCTATCTGTCCTTCTGATATTTGTCATGGTTAATTAGGCCCTTCTCTAGAAAGTGAGTTGAGCAAATAAAAGGTATTAAAACCGAAATCTGTGTCTGACGTTAATTTGTTAGATTCTCTAATAGGAGGAGAGGGATAAAGTGGGAAGAGCTTGAAATGATTGTGTAAATCAATTTTAAAATTTATTTTAGATTTTAACCAATACATGCCTTTACTCCTTTAACATATATAGAGTCATGATAAGCATCAACACCTTTCTATGTGCTTACTGTATGTGTTCAGTACGGATTATAAATCAGTGTCTTCTAGGAATTTTTCCTGACCTGTGTTTAGTAGATGGAGCATATGCTGTCAGAATCCTGGCATATCCTCTCAGCACTCACCTTTCTTGCACATGCTGACCGTTTGGCTTCCAAAGGTCAGCATGAACAACTCTGGCTTGAGGCTTTCTCTGACCTTTGGAGACTGCTCAGCCCGTGTACAGGGAAAACCAAAAGTTCTGAGAGAGTACATATCCCTCAGAAGTAGTTCTCAACCAGTGACTAATGGGATTGGATGAATAATCTCAGCTCCTTAGCTCCTCAGTTGGAAAAATTCTGAGGTGTGTTCTACATTTAATCTGACTGAAATTTTGTTTAGAGTATTGTTGGACCCCTGGTGGGCAGTGGTCCAGTGCTTGGCTGCTAACTGAAAGGTCGGCGGTTGGAACCCACAAGCTGCTCAGTAGGAGAAAGATGTGGCAGTCTGCTTCTGTAAAGATTTACAGCCTTGGAAACCTTATAGGGCAGTTTTACGCTGTCCTCTATGGTCACTATGAGTTGGAATCAACTCTATAGCAATGGGTTTGGTTGTTTTGGTTTCATGAGTTAACAGTACAACAGTACAGCTATTCCAAATAATACGTCTTAAAGGTATTAAGGAGCTCTGGTGGTGCAGTGGTTAAGAACTGGCTGCTTAACAAAGGTCAGCAGGGTTAACATTGACACCATTTCACTAAAATTGATCAACCATGCAATCAAGATGCATTGGTAATTACTGGTGAATGGAATGCGAAAGTTGGAAATAAAGAGGAAGCAACAGTAGTTGGAAAATAGGGCCTTGGTGACAGAAATGATGCCAGAGATTGCGTGATAGAATTTCGCAAGACCAACAACTTCTTCATTGCGAATATTTTTTTTCAACAACATAAACGGCTACTATACACGTGGACCTCACCAGGTGGAATACACAGGAATCAAATTGTCTACATCTGTGGAAAGAGGTGATGGAAAACTCAATATCAATCAGAACAAGGCCAGGGGCTGACTGTGGAACAGACCGTCAATTGCTCATATGCAAGTTCAAGTTGAAGCTGAAGAAAATTAGAACAAGTCCATGATAGTCAAAGTATGACCTTGAGTATATTCCAACAACAGATTTGACTCATTGAATGACATCACGGACATCATACATGAATAAAGCAAGAGGTCATTAAAAAGACAAGAAAGAAAGAAAAGACCAAAATGGATGGCCGAAGAGACTCTGAAACTTACTTTTAAATGTCGAGTAGCTAAACCAAAGGAAGAAATGATGGGGTAAAAGAAATGAACAGAAGATTTCAAAGGGCAACTTGAGAAGACAAAGTAAAGTATTATAATGAAATGTGTAAAGACCTAGAGTTGGAAAACCAAAAGGGAAAAACATGATTGGCATTTCTCAAGCTGAAAGAACTGAAGAGAAAATTCAAGCCTTGAACTGCAATATTGAAGCATTCTATGGGGAAAATATTAAACGATTCAGGAAGCATCAAAAGATGGAACGAATACAGAGTCACTGTACCAAAAAGAATTAGTTGATGTTCAACCACTTCAGGAGGTAGCTTATGATCAAGAACCAATGGTACTAAAGAAAGAAGTTCAAGCTGCACTGAAGGCATTGGCAAAAAAGAAGTCTCCAGGTAAAAAACAAACAAACAAACAAACAAGAAAAACCCGAGGCTCCAGGAATTGACAGAATACCAATTGAGATGTTTCAACAAACGGATACAGAGCTGGAAGCACTCACTTGTCTGTGCCAAGAAATTTGGAAGACAACTACTTGGCCAATCAACTAGAAGAGATCCATATTTGTGCCCATTCCAAAGAAAGATGATTCAACAGAATGCAGAAATTATTGAATAATATCATCAATATCACATACAAGCAAAATTTTACTGAAGCTCATTTGAAAGAGCTTGCAGCAGTACACTGACAGGGAACTGCCAGAAATTCAAGCTGGATTCAAAAGAGGATGTGGAACAAGGCGTATCATTGCTGATGTCAGATGCATCTTGGCTGAAAGCACAGAATACCAGAAAGATGTTTACCTGCGTTTTATTGACTGGGCAAAAGCATTCGATTGTGTGGATCATAACAAATTATGGATAGTATTACGAAGACTGGAAATTCCAGAACACTTAATTGTGTTCACGAGGAACCTGTACATAGACCAATAGGCAGTCACTCGAACAGAACAAGGAGATACTGAGTGGTTTAAAATCAGGAAAGTTGTGCATCAGGGTTATATCCTTTCACCATACTTATTCAATCTGAAAGCTGAGCAAATAATCTGAGAAGCTGGACTACATGAAGAAGAATGCGGCATCAGGATTGGAGGAGGACTCATTAACAATCTTCCTTATGCAGAAGATACAACCTTGCTTGCTGAACATGAAGAGGACTTGAAGCACTTACTGATGGAAATCAAAGACTATAGCCTTCAGTATGGATTATGCTTTAATGTAAAGAAAACAGAAATCCTCACAACTGGACCAATAAGCAGCATCATGATAAACGGAGACAAGATTGAAGTTGTCAAGGATTTCATTTTACTTGGATCCACACTCAACTCCCACGGAAGTAGCAGTCAAGAAATCAAGTGATGCATTGCATCGGGCAAATCTGCTGTGAAAGACGTCTTTGAAGTGTTAAAAAGCAAAGATGTCACTTTAAGGACTAAGGTGCGCCTGACCCAAGCCATGGTGTTTTCAATTGCCTCATATGCATGCGAAAGCTGGACAATGAATAAAGAAGACCAAAGAAGAATTGATGCCTTTGAATTATGTTGTTAGCGAAGAGTATTGAATATACAATAGACTACCAGAAGAACAAACAAATCTGTTTTGGAACAAGTACAGCCAGAATGCTCCTTAGAAGCAAGGATGGCAAGACTTCATCTCACATACTTTGCACATGTTATTCAGGAGGTACCAATCCGTGGAGGAGGACGTCATGTTTGGTAAAGTAGAGGGTCAGCGAAAAAGAGGAAGACCCTCAATGAGATGGACTGACACAGAGGCTGTAACAATGGGCTCAAGCCTAACAACAATTGTGAGAATGGCGCAGGACTGGGCAGTGTTTCGTTCTGTTGTACGTAGGGTTGCCATGAGTCGGAACCAACTTGACAGCATCTAACAACAACAAAGTCCCTTAACACAATGGATATTCTTTAATCTACCGTCTTGCCAGGTATGCTGTGGCATTTAACATTTTAACCACGCTATTCTTAGTAATTCCTCTCTTCTTTGGTTTTTCTGATTCCCCTCCCCTTCAGGATTGAGCCCTAATTTCCCAGATCACTAGTTGGCTTGATGATTTACACTGGCTTTTCCTCCCTTCCCTGTCCTACTCTAATCCTCTACTGGTGTATTCTGGATCATGTCTTAAATAAACTATATATCCTTGTCTCGGGGGTCTTCTTCTGGGCAACTGAACAAAAGATAATGTACCATTTGCCCAAAAATTGTCTTGTGGGGAAAAAAAATTTCCGTAGTCAAATAAAGTTGAAAAATCCAGTATTTTCTATCTTCTTTCTCACAGATATTTCTACCTTAGAGATAGGGTGGGAAAAAAGCCTATAACTTTTTTTTAAACACAGAATTATGCAAATCATATGATTACTAATGCTATTTTCACCCACCCCTTAATAATATCTTTTGAACTAGCATTCTGCATACCAATTTGGGAAAAAGAAAGGAGAACTGACATAACAAACTAATAATTTGTTGATAGGAGTTGTGCCTTTACTAAAAAAAAGAAAAGTAGCCACTGCCAATCTATGAACCAACAGAGAGGGAAGAAGCCACAAAGACCAAATACCCTGATCTTTTCTCCTGCCCTTTAATCTTTTGCTGGTGCCTTCCATTGGCCAAACCCAACTGGAAGCCAGAGGGCAAAGGTCAGACTTCTAGGGAACAGAGCATTCATTTGTCATTTATTGAATATCTACTCTAAGCCAGGTACTTAGAGTATCTACATGAACAATACAAGGACACATAAGATGAAATCTTGGTTGTTAGGCAGTTTGTGATCTAGTGGAATTTAATCTATGTTTTTCAATAAAGGATCTTGAAAAGAAAACCTCTCATTTTAGGTGGTGTTTGTAGGAAAATTCAATAGCTTATATATGTGTCTTGTTATCATTATTATGTCTTATTTCTAATGTGCACCTTGACTTATAATCAATAATTTAGCTAATGGAAAGAAAAAACTTGATAATATATTTAAATAATCTATCGTTTTACGAGAACAATTACTACCCCCGAGAGAATACATTGCTTCATTACCAAGATGGACTACTGTTTATTCTGTTTCTCTAAAAGGCAGTTCTTAAAAAGAAAACAAAAAAAACCCTGACTCCCTGAGCGAGTGCATGAAATTAGGAGTTTTAATAGCAAGTAATTAGATAAGAAATTATATTTTAATATCTCTCAAATTTTATAACAGGTTTCCATTCAATATCTTTTTTTATATGAATTTGTATTAATAGGAAAAATTTCCTTTATAGGTCAATTACCAAATTTGCATTACTTTCTCTGAAAAATCAAGAATGACTATAAAATTTGTTGGTTAATTAGCATCGCATGTCAAAAGACTTAGAGTGAAAATTAAAAAGATGTATAAGCGGTAATTTTCACTGCTTCCACTCACTTTGCCGGGGTTGACTTTCTGTCTGTATGTCCCTCCACATCCACACTTCATCATTCTCCATCATGCTCTGTTCCCTGGAAGTCTGACCTTTGCCCTCTGGCTTCCAGTTGGGTTTGGCCAATGGAAGGGACCAGCAGAAGATTAAATGGCAGGAGGAAAGATCAGGGTATTTGGTCTTTGTGGCTTCTTCCCTCTCTGTTGGTTCATAGATTGGCAGTGGCTACATTTTTTTAGTAAAGGCACAACTGCTATCAAGCAACCCACTCCTCCATCTCTCACTGAATAGCTAGTTCTCTGAGTAATTGCTGTCTCCCCTTGCTTCTTCAGATCTAGGAATAGTTATGGCTCTCCATTGTTGCTGAGGGTACTTCATTCACCATCCCTTATTGGTTTCCTTTTATTTGGACCATATATTTGTAAAAGAGTCCTTTTATCAAACTCTCTTCAATTACCTTGTTTGAATGTATCATCTATTTCCTGCCACCACTATGACTGCTAACAGTTTCTAACTTAGACTTTCAAAGTTGCAGTTTTTGTCTCTTGCTTTCGTCTCCTGGTATTCCTTCTACCTCTCTCTCATTCCTTCTTGTTCTTTCTATTTTTAATTTCTTCCTTTGCCTACCCCTTAATTGCTTATCTTCCCTAGAATTTCTTGCATCACTCACTGTTCTCTCCATTCTGCATGTTCTTTCTGGGCAAGATGACCAATTCCTATGGATTTACTTACAATCTATTGGTGATGACTCCCAAACCTGCATTTCTTCTCTATTCTGGCTTCTTCTCTTACATTTGCCCTCCCATTTACCTAATCTGGAACCCTGGAAGTTATTTTATCTCCCCTCTTCTCCTGCAGCTGTCATTTCCAAATCTATAAAGGCTGTTGATTTCCTCCAAAATATTTTATATATCTCTATGCCCCTAGTTACTCATACTTCTGTATGCTTGTTCATGCCTTCCTTGGCAATAATATTCTAACTGGTCTTTTCACCTCTAGTCAAACTCCCCTTAAATACACGCATAACCTCAAAACAACGTCCAGTGCCCAGCAAACCTAGCACATAGCATGTACTGTATAAATACAGGATAATAAATGAAAATCCTCCACCCTGCAGTGAGAATGTTTTTTTCTAAACAAATGTTTGACCATGTTGCTGTCCTGCTTAAAAAATAAAAATAACATCCTTAAATACATTTTAGCATAGCATCTAAGACCCTCTCTCACCTGCTTCTTCAGCCTCTTGCCCTGCCCCTCCGCAGCAGTCAGACCATGCTCATGGAAAACTAAACACCTTGCCGTCCTTTCACACGGTGCTGTTTTACAGAGGAGGTGCCAGAATGTACAGTAAGGCTTTGTAGTATGATAGACTCCATTTCAAAGTCTGGCTGAATATTAGTCCCTTAGCCTCTGAGCCTTGACTGGGGGTAAATTGTCCCTATTTTGCAAGGCTGTTGGGAGGATTAGGAAAAAAAATGTACATAAAGTGATGAGACCATATAATCTCATGTTCCTTTTTGTCTTTCTTCTGCGTCTTATTTTGAATGTGATTATTGTCATGCCTAGCAGATAGTCCTGATGGGGTAGCAGTTGAGAGCTTGGCTGCTAACCAAAAGGTTGGCAGTTCAAATCCACCAGCCGCTCCTTGGAAACCCTATGGGGCAGTTCTACTCTGTCCTATAGGGTTGCTATGAGTCCGAACCGACTTGACAGCACCTAATAACAACAGCAAGCAGATAATGGGCTCCAACAATTATCATTATAATTTCATGAATTTGTTCCCATTGATCAAAATGTCCTTCAAAATTTTATTATCCTGGTTAGTTTCTACTCTTTCTTCAAGATTCAATTTAATATTCATACTAATGCAGACAGCCTTCCATTAATACCAGGCTGGGCCCAATGTCTTCTATTCTTTCAAGGCTCTGGGCAACTTATTCACAGAATTTCCCACATTACATTAAAACTATCCATTAATATGTCTTCCTTTCTCACTAGTTTGTAAGCTACTCCAGTCTGATATGTCTTTGTACCCTGGCCCTGGCACTGTGTCTGACACACTGTAGACACTCAAGACACATTTACTGGACTGAAATGTAAAACTAGTAAACCAATAAACAAACAATCACCTATTTAACTAAATGCTTACAAATATGACATTTTAACATATACGAAAAATAAGGGTAGAAAAATGACTGTAATAGACTGTAGTATGCAAATAATCACAAATTGTTTGAAAAGATTTAGGTTGGGTATGATGACATAGAGATGGGATTTCAAAACACCAGGAGAAATTCCACTGGCCATTGTCTGGGGACCAGAAGGCTGGGTAGGGCCAGGGACATGAAGGGACTTACGTATTTTTTAAATTAATTTACTGGGTGTTGGGAGATAAATACAACAGAATCAAAAATACCTTTACCTTTTAGTCACTCCTGTTGTCTTATTATTTGAAACAGGCCAATTGTTTTTTAGTCAAAATTTTGCGTAGTATCTTCTTCGCATGTGTATACTTTTTATATTACCCCCACTTCTAAACAAGAAAAAAAAATTGAAGAAAGCCCGTGAATTATCTGTTTTTATGTTGGCCTCTGTGGCTGTGATTTTATTTTTGCATTTTCATTTTTATTTAGTGGTAGTTGTACTGATGGACAATTGAAAAATGTAGCTCTTCCCTTTATTTTCAATGCGGGCTTCTCTATGGCATAGGCTGTCTGTATCACCATGCCACTTCCAGCACTGACATAAGCTTGACGCTTAATGACCGCTAAGTAATAATAGGATAGGTCAGGTTCATTAAGTTGTAGGACTATTTATGTATCACCATCCAAAGAGGACTGGCTTGTTTACTTTTTGGTTTCTGAGCTGATAGCCAATTATATTAACTGAGATAGTATTTAACTTCTATTTTTTTAGTTAATGAGAGACATAATGGTGGATGAGGGCTTCCCGTCCTTAGGGAAAACCCTACATCCCTCTATGTTTCAGTCATGGTAATTGTATACTAGAACTAGATGACACCATGGTTACGTTACTATATAAACTTGCTGGGAACTTTCCTTCCTGTTTCTTCTAAGTATTCTTGCCAAAAGTCAAGAGTACAATTCATTCAAAGTAGCTAGCTTATATAACTCACCACTGGTATAATTTAATCCAAGTATATACTTTAGTGTATATACATATATATATATACACACACACACACAGGTGTGTGTGTGTATATCACCAAAAATGACTTTCCTAAGCCAAGATTTTTTTAGTCATCAATGTGTTTGCCACTGAGAAGGATCTGTGTCTCTATGGAACATGTGACATGAGCCAAAGAATCAGTGGCTATTCCGTTTTGAAAGTTAAGAAACCTTACCAAGTTTTCATCATGTGAAATCAGTCCTACCTCTATAAGTGGGCTCCAGAGGAACCAGCAGATAGAGGCAGGGATTTTTGTTAGGAAAGATTTTTGAATGTGCTCCAGCACTTTGTCAAGTATTAGAGTAGAGTTCCACACCATGAAACCAATGATTTGGCTCTGGAAACCTCTCCAAATAGTTGTGACTACAACCATAGAAAGAATTACCTCAGTAGTGTTCCTATATGGATCATCTCATTCTGAGTCACAGGGCACACAGGGATGGGCTGTGAGTCACCTACACAGTGGCATATCTACGTAACCAAGCGTGATGATTTGCCTTTGATATCTGTTTCTGTTGGCCAATTCAATGTGAAAATGTCTTCCTAAGGCAACAATTTAAAATTTGACATGATTTATGATGAAATATATCTTCTAAATAGATAAAAACTAAGATCTTTTTTTTTTTTTTCTTGAAATAGTTCTGGTTCATGATAACCACAATATTGGCAGAAAGGAAGAATCTTATTTTCCTATTTGATAAGCCACAAAGGCATACATCTAATTTATTTAAAAAGCAGGAAAGTAAAATATAGTCTATATTACACCCTTTCTAATGATGAACCCATGGGAAAAAGATGTGGCAGTCTGCTTTGATAAGATTTACAGCCTTGGAAACCCTATGGGACAGTTCTACTCTGCCCTATGGGGTTGCTATGAGTCAGAATCGACTTGATGGCAGTGAGTTTGGTTTTGTAAAGATGAACCTGTCTTTCAGAAGATCATTTTTGCCTGGCCCCATTAGTTTGGTGGTATGTTTAGGACCTCAAATAAGGCTAGATTTGTTCCTTAGATCCCATCTATAGAGGAAGTACAGGATCTGAGGGAGCTTGGGGCTTGCTGAGAAAGGAGATTGGTTACAGAGAATTTGTATATGGGAGCATCAAGCCAGAGAGTGCAAACTGTAACTGGTATTATGAAAGTAGACAAAAAAGTTGCAAGCCAGAAGCAAGCAATCTGGTATCAGAGTTGGAGGAGCCAGAAAGAGACTAAGCAGAATGACGTTGTTAATAGGGAAGAAGTGGGAGTGAGGGAAGGTAGGTTTGCAAGAAGCATTAGTAGTCAAAGATGAGTGCTACTTGATCATAGCTGACTCCTATCCATGCAGACAAAGGATGATAATTGGTTTTTAAGAGTTGCAAATAGATCTACAGTGAACTTGGTGATTTCTATGCAAGACAAAAGAGAGTATAATTATAACAAATAGCCAAATAACTGTGCTTAAAATGTCCTTCCTTTTTATTTAAGAGACTGAACTAGACTTTTACCATGTTAAGGAAAAGGGAAATGAAGTTGTGAAGAGATACAGACCATGGGTATGGAATTTTGGCAGTCTACAGTATACTTGCAAGATATTCTTATGCCATTTTGTATTTATCTCAGAAAGGTGTGTGGCATTTAATCAGACAGCTTTGAAAAAGCAAACCAGGAAAGGACTCTAGGTGTTCTGACTCCTCCACTGGGAGTCTTCTGATATCCCTTCATAAGTGGTGCCAGTGATAAAATTCTATTAACTCACTTAATTGATGAACTTGGGAATGTTAACCAACCTATTGTTTTTCTTATTTGTCTACTGTCTACATGATGTTTACCTCAAATGATTTTTAGCCTGATTAAATTATCATTCTATGTAACCAACGACATACTATTATTATCACCAATTATCATCATCATCTTTATTTGTGAAGGGAAGCTTTGATGTGAAAAATCCTGACTGGTAGATTATCTAATAACAATTTTTATTTTACCTTAAAATATGGTTTTGATCCTTGGGACAGCTGAGTCCCGAGAATGTACACATTGATTGTGTCTACTAAAGAAAGGTACAGTCCTATTGGTAGAATAGAGATCTGTCTGGTTCAGAGTTGAGTCAAAGGATAGTTTGAGGGAAAGCCTAGTTTTTGCTTGACAATGATCTAAAAACAATTTATCACATATCCTAGACTATTTTTTGAATTTCTCTTAAATAACCATGATATTGCTATTACTTAAAATCATTTTGCATGCTGTTTATTTGCACCTTATAATGCCTTCTGGAGTGAGTCGTCCTTGTTTCCACTTTTCTCCTAGAGAACAAAGAGAGCTCCATGAGTAATTTATCCCCAGTAAGACAAGTAACACCTTTAGCAAGTAAGTGGGTAGTGTCTATAATTTTAAGGGCAGACTGCATGCATATTCAGTACTTTAGGAAATCTTACAGACATTGAATAGGCAGAAACTTGTAAAATCTCTGGTTAGTCTTTTGGGCCCTGGTTGTGCAAACATTGCTTTGTAATCATTGATCAATACAATGGTGTGGATTTAAAGAGCCTATTGAGCCACACCATAAATTATTTCCTTACTAAATTTCTAGTAAGCTACCTAGACCCATCCTGGTTTTGAATTCAATGATAGATGTGTGATAGTTTTGAAAGGTAAGACTAAAAATTAACCTAATATATCTGCTCTAACAATGGGCTCAAACATGCAGCAATTCTGAGGATGGTGCAGGACCAAAGAATGTTTCATTCTGTTGTACATAAGGTTGTCATGAGTCAGAGTCGACTTGATGACAGCTAACAACAACAATATATCTACTCTATGATTGCTATTTATTTTCAAACCTTTCTGAAGTTAAATGTTTAGATTCAAAAGGTTTCTGTTTTGGAAAGTAAAAGAAATAAGATAAACTGAATATTGTCATCAGATTATTTTATAACTTGTTTGACTTAATTACGTCAGTAGAGCTTGAAGGCAAGTTGTACGTCTGATAATCCATAATGGTTTAACTGAGTGGCATAGATTTTCTTTGCAAAATGTAAAATAACTACAAAAAAATGAATTTTTTTGACCAGGAAGGTCTTTTCTTCTGCTTATCATGCTGCTTGTTAAAAATTCAGTGATTTTTTATAACTGTGTTACCCTTTTGATTACTGATCTAACTCTGGTATAAGTTCTTATTTTTCTGTATTTAGGTAACAAAAACTTTAAAATAATTGGGACTTTAGAACCTGGAGATGAAAGATGATAAATTAGATAGAACAAACAAGTGTAGTTAATGACCTAACATCTTTTAACTTGAATCAGACATAATGTAGTATATCCAACGAGTTTGTCCAAAACTGAGACACAATTTGAGAAATTTTGGCAAGACTGATTGAGAAGAGAAAGAGTTTAAGAAATAAAAAAGAATGAGAAGAGACTGTATAAGACAATTCTATTATATTACATTTAATTGTGGTGCAATGGTTAAGCACTCAGCTGCTAACCAAAAGGTCGGCAGTTTGAACTCACCAGCCGCTCTGTGGGAGAAAGACCTGGCAATCTGCTTCTGTAAAGATTACAGCCTTGGAAACCCTATGAAGCAGTTCTACTTTGTCCTGTAGGGTCACTATGAATCAGAATTGACTCAATGGCAACAGGTTTGGTTTTTCTTTTTTTTTTTTAATTTAAAACATAGGTAAGGAATAAAATAAACAGCCATGCATACCACCCAGCTTTAATAAATCTTAACATTTTGTCATATGTGAGGCAGATGTGTATGTGTCTGTCTGCATATATAGAACTATATATTACATACCATTTGAGTTGAAGCCCTCTGTGTCCCTGTTGGTTTTTTTTTTTTTTTTTTTCCCAAAATCCAGCCCCTATCCTTGCTGGCCCGGCTCTTTATAACAAGAGTGGTGTTCTTCCTTCCAATCAGGAACTCAAGGAAGGCTACACAATCCTTAGCTTCAGGACTGTGGATTTTGATGAGGTCAGCTGAGGTGTGACAGATCCCATGGAGCAAAGACAGAAAGTGCTTGTCAATCCCCTTCTCAGTTGACTTCCTCTCCTCAGCAGCAGTTAGGTAGCCTGTGATCCAGACCTGGCTAATGCCTTAGGGGAAAAGCAGACCCTTTCTGTGCCTTTCTTTGCACTTCCCCTCTCTCCAGGATCCTAACCCTTCAAGTTCTCACTGATTAGATTAACTTTAGCATACCTTCAAACACATTTAAAAAAATACTTTATCCAGCTTTTCCTAACGTTTTCTGAGGGAAAAATTGATCTGATGCAGGTTAGTCCACCATAGCCAGAAGCAGAATTTCTCTTAACATACATTCTAACCGTTTAATTTTTTTTTTTAAAACAGAATACATGCATATGGTACAAAATTCAAAATGTGCCCAAGGACACACAGTGAAAAGCAAACCCATTGCCATCAAGTCGATTCCACCTCATAGTGACCCTATAAGACAGAGTAGAACTGCCCCACAGGGCTTCCAAGGAGCTGCTGGTGGATTTGAACTGCAAGTCTCCCCTTATTCCCTCTCCTTCAGGCTGTCAGTTCCACATCCCAGAGGCAACCTTTGTCACCAGTTTCTTCTAAATTCTTGCAGAGATATTCTATGCCTATATAAACATATGCCCCCCCCAAAAAAAAAAAAAAAAAAAAACATTGCTGTCAAGTCAATTTCAACTCATCACAACTCTATAGGACAGAGTAGAACTGCCCTGAAGGATTTCCAAGGAGTTGTCATTGGATTCAAACTGTCAACCTTTTGGTTAGCAGCCAAAAACTTAACCACTGTGTTACCAGGGCCCAGATACATATACTGATATATAATTTCCCCTCCTAAGTGGTAGCTGTTATGGATTGAATTGTGCCCCCCAAAATGTGTATCTACTTGGTTACGCCATGATTCCCAGTATTGTATGGTTGTCCACCATTTTGTGATCTGATGTGGTTATCCTACATTTTGTAAATCCTAACCTCTAATGTTAATGGAAGCCCTGGTGGCACAGTGGTTAAGAGCTCAGCTGCTAACCAAAAGGTTGGCAGTTCGAATCCACCAGCCACTCCTTGGAAACCTATAGGGCAATTCTGCTCTGTCCTATAGGGTTGCTATGAGTCGGAATCAACTCGAAGGCAACAGGCTTGGTTTGATTCGGTTTATGATGTTACTGAGGCAGGATTAGGGGCAGTTATGTTAACGAGACAGGGTTCAGTCTACAAGATTAGGTTGTATCTTTAGTCAATCTCTTTTGAGATATAAAAGATAGAAGCGAGCAGAGAGGAGAGGGACCTCGTACCAACAAGAAGGAAGAGCTGAGAGTGGAGCATTTCCTTTGCACCCGGGATCCCTGCACTGAGAAGCTCCTAGACTAGGGGAAGATTAATGACAAGGACCTTCTCCCAGAACTGACACAGAGAGAAAGCTTTCCCCTACAGCTGGTGCCCTGAATTAGGACTTTTAGCTTCCTAAACTGTGATAGAATAAATTTTTGTTTGTTAAAGCCATCTACCTGTGGTATTTCTGTTATAGCAGCAGACAGTAGCATACTGTGTGAGGTTTCATACCACGTTTTGTTTTTTCACTTAAGGACATACCTTGGAGATTGTTTAATATCGGTTGATACACAGCTGCCTTATCCTTTTTCACAGATGCATCATATTCCATTGCCTGAATGTGCCATAATATATTTAATTAGACCCCTGTTAGTGGATATTTAGATTTTTCCAGTCTTTTGTTATTATTAACAACATATTTGTGAAGAGGGCACAATTCAATCCATAACATTTATAGATGTGAATTGATTTTTATTTCTCTTGCTCATAATGAGAGTACAATTTTTTCCTATGACTGTGGGAAATTCTCAGCTACCATGGTTTCAAGTGTGGCTGTTCACAGTCCCCTTCGTTCTTTTCCTCTGAGACTCCTATTAGAAGAGTGTGAAGGCTTGTATTCTATCTTCCGTATCTCCAAATTACTCTTTCGCTGTAAAAAATTAGACAAATTATATATAAATGTCATTAAGTAATTCAGTCTGGGTGAATTTCTCGGTATCACTTTCCAATGCATTAGTTCTTTTGAGATATTTCAGAAACTTTCGTTTTTGAATTTTGGATTGTAGATTAATTTTTCACAGGATAATTGCCTGTGTGTTTTTCTCTTTCTCTCCTTCTGTGCTCGTACTTTATTTTCTGGTGGTTTTGCAGTTCCTCCACCTAGTCCCCCACCTCCACTCTGGAAACGTGCCCATGGGTGGTTCCAATCTCCTGCCCTGTAGTGATATTGGGGATACTAGAGATACAGTCAGTGACCTAGGAGGTGACTTGTTTCCACTTCTGCTCATGAAGCTGTGTCTGTTCCCTTCTCTCTCCCTGGACCTGTAGCTTCCCAGAAGTCAGAGGCCCAGGAGGGATATGGCAGCAGTTTTATTCAGGCTTCTTTCAGTAGAAGGGGAGGGGGTTGGGGGGAACCCTTCCACAGCCCCTGGCTTCAGGTAATGAGTTCAGATCCCACATCTTCTAAGGAGCCTCTTCCCCCCTTTCCTCCCCATCTTGTGTTCTGTGACTCTTTTGTAAGGATCGTGTTTTAATTTTGTAATTAAAAAAGAAGTTATTTTTATTAAAATAAATTTTTTTCTTAACTTGGTTTCTTTAGCTGATGAAATCTGGAGACACTGATGTAGTTAGATTCTGTCAACTTGTGTAATATTAGAGAGCTTGCTGGTAGTATGACTAACTTCCCCTTCCTCACACCGCTGTTCTCTCCCAAATGAGTGCATAAAAGTAGAGTTTGTCTAACTTTAGCTTATGTCTAACGACAGAATTCACTCTGCTTTTCATAATGCCTAGAGAATGTACAGGCTTGATTCCTATTACATTAAAACTTTGATTCATCTGAACTGAAATAATAGGAAACAAAAACTAGAATAAGCAAACTCTTCTTATGAGAAACATGTTATTAATAATTATCAACTGATATAAGGGACTTATTTTAATATTCCTTTACAATCTTCAGGAGATATGATGCCGATACACATCCAACCCTGTCTCCCAATCCTCTGTTATCTATGGCAACTGTCTTGCGTCATGAAAACAGATGTTCCCAATTAAACATCTTTGGTCATCAAAGGTTGTTATCCTCAGCCTGCTCTGTTCATTATGCTAAGAAAATGCCAAGTATATTATATAAATTAAAGTAAATTAACTAGAACAAATCACTTCATGAGCATCATGTTTAGCAACTTCCTTTTTGCCTACTAGGATATAATCATTCAGAAATGTGAATGACTAAACTCTCATTAATATATTTATACCCCATCTCAAAATTTGAGGCAGTTTACAATAGGTGATAGAGTTAGCACCTTAAGATAGGGTAAAATGAGAAAGGCCATTTTGATGGTTAATAGCAGCAAAAGCTGATTTACTTAAGGTCTTCTATGTATCAATTTCCACTATCCTGAAAAAATAAATATTCTTAGGGGCCAAAACAGGTGCTACAAACTCCTGATCCCACAAAGTCCACACTATCAAGCTTATGGTGCTTATTCAAAGGCTACCCATTGCTATCGAGTCAATTCCAACTCATGGTGACCCCTGTGTGACAGAGTAGAACTGAGCTCCATAGGATTTTCTTGGCTGTAATCTTTATAGAGGTAGATTGCCAGGCCTTTCTTTCACAGTACTGCAAGATGGGTTTGAACCACCAACCTTTCAGTTAGTGTTGTTGTTGTTAGGTGCCGTCAAGTCAATTTTCAACTCATAGCGACCCCATATGATAGAGTAGAACTGCCACATAGGGCTTCCTAGGCTGTAATCTTTACAGGGGCAGATCATCAGGTCTTTCTCCCATGGAGCTGCTGGGTAGGTTTAAACCACCAACCTTTCGATCAGCAGCTGAGCACTTAACCATTGTGCCACCAGGGCTCCTTTTTAGGTTAGTAGTTGAGTGCAAACTGCTTTCGCCACCCAGGGATCTATTCAAAGGCTGGTATTTCAATTTCAGTCTGTTTATGTTAGTATATACAGAATTCTAAGCAATGTGGTTGTGAGGCTTTTTGTCCTAGCACAGACTGGACGCTACTGGTATATGTAGGGTAGAGAAGGGACACATTTTTAAAACAGAAGCTCTGATGGTACGAGGTGGGATGATTGATAGCTATGGCTTGACTGTAAGACAGGAGACAGGGACACTTTAAAAAATCAGGCCCAAGGCTGCAACAACATACAACCTGCTTGCTTCTCCAGCCCTCAGGGCATTACTGGGTTAGAGCTCGATATCGATTTTAGGTTTTAAAAACAAGGTTTTAGTATTTAAGGATAAATGTCAGCTATCTGAAAAATTAATTCCACAACAATGTTGGATTAACCAACCCTTACTTTTCCGTATTTGGCCAGGACTTTATACCTGTGGAGCCCTGGTGGTGCAGTGGTTAAGAGCTCAGGCTGCTAACCAATAGGTTGGCAGTTTGAATCCACCAGCAGCTCCTCAGAAACCTTGTGGGGCAGTTCTACTCTGTCCTGTAGGGTCACTATCAGTCGGAATTGACTCAACAGCAATGGATTTTGGTTTTATAGTATAAAAAATTCAAAAGGCCTTAATCTTCTTTATTTTATGATGTAACTTGGAAAGTCATGAGTTGGTTACAATGGATATTTCCTAAAAGGGAGAAAAATGTGTGGATTTTAATTTAGATTATTCTGGTGGGCCTCTTTTAATTACAAAAAAATATATCTGTACTAAAATTAGCTCAAGTTCTTTTTTGGAAGTGCAGCAGAGTGAACTGAAAATCCCTAAGTTTTCCAGACACCTCCTACAGGAGCCTGTTGAGCCCTGGTGGTACAGTGGTTAAAGTGATTGACTGATGAGCCAAAGGTTGGCAGATTGAAATTACCAGCTGCTGTGCAGGAGAAAGACGTGGCAGTCTGCTTCTGTAGAGATTTACAGCCCTGGAAATCCTATGGGGTCGCTATGAGTTGGAATCAACTTGATGGCAGTGGGTTTTTGTTTGTTTCCTGTGTGAAGGGAGAAGCTTAGGAATTAGATAAAAGTCATTGGGCATCACAGATTGAAAGACAAATGAGAACTTGTGTAATCATAACTCAGGGCAGGAAAGGGGTGAATTATTTTAGCACAATAAGAGCAAAATTTTACTTTGCAAGAAATAAAGTCAACTGTATTAATGAAAGAAAATACATTTATTATGTGTACTATGTGGAGATTTGAGGCAGATAATTTATCCTCATGATGGTAAAATCCTGTTTATTTTAAATGCTCCTTTAGCATAAAACTAGCTATAGTCCAAGGAGCCTTGGTGGTGTAATGGTTAAGTGCTCAGCTGCTAACAGATAGGTTCATAGTTTGAACCCACCCAGCAGTTCTGCAGGGGAAAGACATGGCAATCCACTCCCATAAAGATTACAGCCTAGAAACCCTATGAGGCAGTTCTACTCTGTCACATCACTATGAGTCAGTCACTTGACAGCACCCAACAACCACAACAGCCACAGTCTAGAGTGGAAACCCCACACCTCACTCTGCCCAACACCATCATCATCCAGTCCATGGGGCCAGAGCTCTCTCATGTTTTCTCCCTCTCAAGAAGAGCCAGTGGACATTGAGAAAGAGCAGTGGTCACCAGGCAGAAGAGAAAACCCAATGACACCGAGGGATCCTGAGAGTATGAAATTTTTAAGCCCTAAGTTGACTCTGAAACAGAAATAGCTCAATAGGAAGATGGGCTGATCCTGTTACCGAACGCTACGGGTTCGCCGCTTGTACTCCAGTTAAGAATAACTGAGTCAAGTGGATCTAAAGCAAGGCATAGTTTATTACTGGCAGCGAGTAGGGAGACAGGGGGATGGCTCCCCAAACACTGCCTCCTGGAAAAAAGGGCTGGAGGAAGTTTTCTACTACGCGGGAAAGGGAAGTCATACATATTCATTAATTTCATCCATATTCTAAGTGGGGTTGGGCTAGGATTTGGCAAGGAAGTGACTGGCAGACTTCTGCTTCTACAATGGGCTCGGTCACCAAACGATGATGTACATCTGGTGATTTTGGTTCCTTGGTAATGCAATGGGTCTTTTGGTTCCTAGGCAATACTTATTAGAGGATGGGGCGTCTGGCTGTCAACCTGGTTTCTTACTGCGCATGCCCAGGATTTTAGTTTTAATTGGTTGATCTGAAAGACAGCTGAAAGTGGAAAGATTAGGAGGAAGCAAACAACATTGATACAATTCTTCTAGAAAAAATTTTAACTGACATAACTTGTTGTTTAAGGGCTTTTCTGTCCCTAGCTGGTCTCAATCCCAGAGGATATAAAAGAAGAAGGATCAAGGAAGAATATTTTGGGAAATGAGGGACAAGGAGTCAAAGAATCAGGGGGAAAAGTAGTTCAATCCTGTCTACTGTGCTCCCCCTTGGCCCCCAACATACACACACACTAACATACACTCAAATATATATACATACATATACATCTACACAGAAATTCTTCTGTAAGGAACTGTGGTCACCTTCCCCAGGGTCCACTGTAATTTTAGCCGGGTAAAGGCAGGCAAGGTGATATCTAAGGCAGGTAGGATTGATTCTCCCTTCTATGGACAATGGACACTCACAGCACCTCACTGGTGGATGTGGACTATCTACCTACACTTGATGATCCAGGCAGAGAAACAATAAGGTAAATTATCCCTCACTTCAACTATTCTCTTCTTGGAGGGTAGCTTAAGACACACTCTTTGCAGTTGAAAAGGATTGGGAGCTGCTATACGGGGGTATATAAAAATACACATGTAATCAGAATATCTAACGTAAGAGCAATATATGTGGAATTGTTGAACCCTAAGCTTTATTTCTCTTGACTGTAGTCAGTGTTGAGTTAGGAGGATAATGGAAGAATGGGCTTTTTTGCAGTGGAGATTTTTTAATAAACAGTCTAAGGCTGATTCAACGTGCACAGCTCACCTTTTGAATCTGAATGCCACATGTAGAGTTATGGAAACTCTAACAAAGAAGAAAATTCTGGTGCTTTGTGTTTTTAAAACTTTCAGAGGAAAAAGAAATTCTAGAGATTTAGCTTTCCTAATTAGCTGCAAGTGAGCCAGTTAGCTGCTCAAAGCTAACCTCACATTCTCTACTCTGCTCTCTTTTCTTACAAGAGGAAATAGATCCATAGTAAATGTTATAACTCCTCAGTTCCTGCCTTGTAGCCCTGAAGGATGTTCTTAGGTCTCTCTGAAAGTCATCTGTATATGACAACATGGAACACCCTAGAGCTGACAGTGGATAGTGTTAGGTGTGCTGTTCACTGGTAGCCACTAGCCACATGTGCCTATTAAGCACTTAAAATGTGGCTGGTCCAAATGGATATGTTCTATCAGTACAAAATACACATTGGATTTTAAAAACATATTATGAAAAAAGAATGTAAAATATCTCATTAACAAATTTTTATGTTGATTACATGTTGAATGATAATATATTGGATTAGATAAAATTTATTATTAAAATGAATCCCAACAAGTTTCTTTTTACATCTTTTAAGGTGACTCCTAGAAGATCTTAACCTTGGCTTTTATTATATTTTCATTGGACATTTCTGGTCTGAAAATGAATCTTTACGCACCAAAGTCAAAACAATGCTTCCTTAAACAATGAGGAAAATCCAATCAAAACACTGATTTTCTAAGTGCTGTTTATTATCATTTGATTGTATCCTCTTTGTAAATTTTAGCTCTTCTTTGAGAAAGAAACTCCAACTACATCCTTTGCCCTTCTTGTTGTGAAAGGCTCTATACCCAGAATGAAGTTCATCTACAATGTCACAGGTATTACAAAATATTTTTTCCAAACAAAGATTTTTAAAAGGATTTTATAAAGACTGTTTTGCATTCTAAGGTGACAATAGGCCATTCCTCTTCCTGAAAGTCCTTAATGGTTTGCCACTTATAGCATGGGTATTCAAAATATTCAAGAACCTTCATGTGGTCTGCCCCCAGGCTTTTTCAGCTAGCCTCATCTCCCACTGCACCTTTCCATGGTTGCCTGTTCTCCATGTGCCATGTTGTAAGAGCACTCAGAATCATCTTCTAAACTAACTTTGGATAAGGGCACAGCTATGCAAAGATGCTGACTAGCCCCCAAACCAGAAGGCTTGATTCTAACCTGGTTAAAGTTTTTAACATAACTAAAGAAAGAACCACCACCAACAGTTGACTCTGATTCATGGTGATTTCATGTGTGACAGAGTAGAACCCTACTCCACAGGGTTTTCAATGTCTGACTTTTCAGAAGTAGATAGCCAGACCTTCCTTTCGAGTGTGGACTTGAACCTCCAACCTTTCTGTTAGCAGCCAAGTGTGTTAACAGTTTGCACTACCCAGGGACTCCAAAGAAAGAACAGAAACTTAGAAAGGGCATGTGGTCAGCCCTAGAAACATACAAAAAACAGTTGCAGGAGGGCAGACTTTGACAGTGCTCATACTGGTCCACTCTAGAAGAGAAGGTGTCCCAGTAAGACTACAGGAATGTGAAGTCAACCTTGAAGCATGTCCCTTTTGTGGAGCTGGACACATCCAACTGACAAAATGACACTTTCTGAAAACATTATAACCATACCATTTGTTGTTGTTGTTAGGTGCCGTTGAGTTGGTTTTGATTCATAGCAACCCTATGTGCAACAGAACAAAACACTGCCAGGTCCTGCACCGTCCTCACAGTCATTGCTATGTTTAAGCCTGTTGCCCGATTAGGGTCCTTATCAGACTAAAGATATACATGCTGGACATCTGGACACTAATCTTTATGTTGGGGGTCATAAGTCACAGGTGGCTGGATGGAACAAAACAAAATCATTAACAAAAGTATGTGGAAAGGAGAAGGCAGGCAAAAAAAAAACTTATAGGTTTTTTAGAGTATCATCTTGGTGTTAGTTATGTCAAGCTCTCTATAGCCCATTTTGAAAAGGAGAGAACATGTTGTGAAGTATTAGGGTCACAAGCCCATTGTTGCAGCCACTGTATCAATCCATCTTGTTGAGGGTCTTCCTCTTTTTCGCTGACCCTTGACCTTACCAAGTATGATGTCTTCTCCAGGGACTGGTCCTCCTGATAACCTGTCCAAAGTACATGAGATGAAGTCTTGCCATCCTGACTTCTAATGGGCACTCTGGCTGTACTTCTTCCAAGACAGACTTGTTGGTTTTTCTGGAAGTCCACATCATTAGCTGATCTTATTCTAACTTCTTGTACCCTTAGCACCTTTCACATTATAGGACTTTCCATTTAGCTTGCACACGGGGAGAGAACGTGTGCTGGTTAGGCAATGTGGACATCTGCTTTTCCCAGCAGTTGTAATTCTTATTGTAAATTTATAAACTGGCATTTTGATTGATATTCTTTAGACTCTTGGGAGTTGGTGAGTGTGAGTCATCATCTCTGTATCTGATCAGTTCTAGGATATTGATAAAATCAAACTCTGGAGCTACAAGGGTGAGGGGATGACCCCAGACAGTTGTAAACTAATCACAGTAAAAGCTATTTGTCAAGGGAGGCCTTGGTCCACTTCTTTAACTCAACCCCATAGCATGATGTTTCCACTTCTGTTTAGCACATATTTAATGTTATCTTGCATTAGAATCCATTGTTTAGATGTCTGTCATCCTTCCCTGTTAGACTGTAAGTGCCCTGAGGGCAGGAACCATTTTTCATCTCTGTATTTGCAGTAGTACCAATTACAAAGTCTGGTTCCCAGAAAGTGTGCAATAAACAAATGTTCTCTGTGTGTGGCAGATGGTGCCTGGTTGTTTTTGAAGTTATGTTTTTGAGATGAAACATAATCTTTTTCTCTTTCTTTTACTTATAGTATTATATCATGGTATTGTTGGAATAGCATCCTACCACAACACCTTCTGGGTAAAAAAGCAAAATTCAGAGGCAACAATATCCCTATCCATTTTTATGAAAGTATCAGTAAATAAACTTTAAAAAATTTCACAGATGACTTTGATTTGTTTCAGTTAAGTTGTACAAATTTAAGTATGGAAACTGGGGATGGGGACTATTTCAATGTACTTTATTTGGTTTTCAAAACAGTTTTTTTTTTAACAAAAATCTTAAAATGTTAGTCACTTTTTTTTTTCCTTTTTTTTTTTTTTATTGTACTTCAGGTGAAGGCTTACAGAACAAATAGTTTCTCATGAAACAGTAGTACACATATTATTTTATGACGTTGGTTAACAACCCCACAACATCTCAACCCTCTCCCTTCTTGACTTTTTTTTTGGTGAAAATATACATAGCCAAAGATACACCATTTCAAAAATTTCTACATGCACAGTTCATTGACACTGACTACGCTCTTCCAATTGTGGTGCTATTCTCACTTCAGATGAAGGCTTACAGAACAAAATAGTTTCTCATTTAACAGTTTGTACACATGTTGCCCTATGACAATGGTTAACAACCTCACAACACATCAACACTATCCTTACTCAAGCTTGGGTTCCCTATCACCAGCTTTCCTGTCCCCTTCTGCCTTCTGGCCCTTGTCCCTGGACTGCTGTGCCTCATTAGTCCCATTTGCTTTTATGGGGCTGTCCACTCCCCAGCTGAACGGTGAACCTCGGAAATGACTTCACCACTTAGCTAAAAGGGTGTCAGGGGGCCATACTCTCGGGGTTTCTCCAGTCTCCTTTACGCCAGTAAATCTGGTCTTTTTTTTGTGAGTTAGAATTTTGTTCTACATCCTTCTATAGCTCTGTCCAGAACCCTCTGTTTTGATCCTGGTCAGAGCAGTCATTGGTGGTAGCCGGGCACCATCTAGCTGTACTGGACTCAGTCTGGTGGAGGACTTGGTAGCTGTGGTCCATTAGTCTTTTGGACTAATCTTTTCCTTGTATCCTGTTCTCTTCATTCTCCCTTGCTCCCAAAGGAATGAGACCAGTGGAGTATCTTAGATGGCTGCTCACAGGCTTTTAAGACCCCAGACGCTACTCACCAAGGTAGAATGTAGAACATTGTCTTTATAAACTATGTTATGACAATTGAGCTAGATGTTCCCCAAGACCATGGTCCCCACAGCCCTCCACCCAGCAGTTCAGTCCCTCAGGGAGTTTTGATGTGTCTATGGCGCTTCCATGACCTTCCCTTGTACAAGTTGTGCTGCCTTCCCCAGTATTGTGTACTGTCTCAGCCTTCGCCCAAGATACCACTTATTTATTGCCAATTTAGTATTCCTCCCACACCCCTCCCATCCCTGGTAACCAACAAAGATTGTTACATTTTGTGTGTGAACTTTTTCATGGGTTTTTACAATAGAGGTCTTATACAATATCTGTCCTTTTGTGATTGACTTATTTCACTCAGCATAATGTCCTCCAGTTTCATCCATGTTATGAGATGGTTCACAGATTTGTTGTTGTTCTTTCTCATTGCATAATACTCCATTGTGTGTATGTACCATAGTTTTTTTATCCATTCATCTGTTGATGAGCATCTAGGTTGTTTCCATCGTTTTGCCATTGTGAACAATGCTGCCATGAACATAGGTGTGCATATGTCTATTCGAGTGACAACTCTTATTTCTCTAGGATATATTCCTAGGAGTGGGATTGCTGGATCGAATGGTATGTCTATTTCTAGCTTTCTGAGGAAGCGCCATATCATTTTCCAAAATGGTTGTATCATTTTGCATTCCCACCAGCAGTGCATAAGAGTTCCCATCTCCCCGCAGCCCCTCCAACATTTGCTATTTCCAGTGTTTTTGATTCATGCCAGTAATGCCAGGGTGAGATGGTATCTCATTGTGGTTTTAATTTGCATTTCTCTAATGGCTAGTGATCGCAAGCATTTCCTCTTGTGTCTGTTGGCCATTTGAATGTCTTCTTTGGTGAAGTGACTGTTCATTTCCTTTGCCCATTTTTTAATAGGATTATTTGTCTTTTTGTTGTAGAGGTGTTGGATTTTCTTGTAGATTATGGAGATTAGACCTTTGTCTGACTTGCACTGTCCAAAAATTTTTTCCCAGTCTGTAGGTTCTCTTTTTACTCTTTTGGTGAAGTCTTTTGAAGAGCATAGGTGTTTGATTTCTGGAAGATCCGAGTTATCTAGCTTATCTATTGGGGTTTGTGCGTTGATGGTTATGGTTTGTATCCTGTTAATGCCGTGTATTAAGGCCTGAAGTGTTGGTCCTATTTTTTCTTCTATGAACTTTATAGTTTTAGGCTTTATATTCAGGTCTTTGATCCATTTTGAAGTAGTTTTTCTATACGGCATGAGGTATGGGTCCTGTTCCATTCTTTTGCAGATGGATATCCAGTTTTGCCAGCACCATTTGTTAAAAAGACTGTCTTTTCCCCATCTGATGGACTTTGGGCCCTTGTCGAAGATCAGGTGACTGTAGGTGGATGGATTTACATCTGGGTTCTCAATTCTGTTCCATTGGTTAATGTATCTGTTGTTGTACAGTACCAGGCTGTTTTGACTACTGTAGCTGTATAGTAGGTAGTGTGAGTCCTCCAATTTTATTCTTCTTCTTCAGTAGTGCTTTACTTATTCGGGGCTTCTTCCCTTTCCATATAAAGTTAATGAATTTCATCTCTTTGAAGAATGTTGTTGGTGTTTGGATCAGGATTGTGTTGTATTTGTAAATTGCTTTGGGTAGAATTGTTAGTTTCACAATGTTGAGTCTGCCTATCCATGAGCATGGTATGTTTTTCCATTTATGTAGATCCCTTTGGGTTTCATGCAGTAGTGTTTTGTAGTTTTCTTTGTATAGGTCTTTTACATCCCTGGTTAGCTTTATTCCTAAGTATTTTATCTTTTTAGGGGCTATTATAAATGGTATTGTTTTCCTGATTTCCTTTTCATCGTTCTCCTTATTGGTGTATAGGAATCCAACTGATTTTTGTATGTTCATCTTGTATCCTGCTACTCTGCTGAATCTTTCTAATAGTTCCATTAGATTTCTTATGGAGTCTTTAGGGTTTTCTATGTATAGTATCATATCATCTGCAAACAGGGAGAGTTTAACTTCTTCATTACCAATTTGGATGCCCTTGATTTCTTTTTCCTGCCTTATTGCTCTAGCTAGAACTTCCAGCACAATGTTAAAAAGGAGTGGTGATAAAGAGAATCCTTGTCTTGTTCCTGTTCTCAAGGGGAATGTTTTCAGCCTCTCTCCTTTAAGAATGGAGCTGGCCATTGGTTTTGCATAGATGCCCTTTATAATGTTGAGAAATTTCCCTTCTATACTTATTTTATTGAGAGTTTTTATCAGGAATGGGTGTTGGACTTTGTCAAATGCCTTTTCTGCGTCAATTGAGATGATCATGTGATTCTTTTCTTTCCTTTTATTTATGTGGTGGATTACGTTGATTAATTTTCTAATGTTGAACCATCCTTGCATACCTGGTATGAATCCTACTTGGTTGTGGTGTATTGTTTTTTTGAAATGATGCTGAATTCTACTGGCTAGAATTTTGTTCAGAATTTTTACATCTATATTCATGAGAGATATTGGTCTGTAATTTTCTTTTTTTGTGACGTCTTTGCCTGGTTTTGGTATCAGCATTATGCTGGCTTCATAGAATGAATTTGAAAGTGTTGCTTCCTTTTCTATGCTCTGAAATAGCTTGAGTAGTACTGGTACAAGCTCCTCTGTAAATGTTTTGTAGAATCCTCCAGTGAAGCCATCTGGGCCAGGGCTTTTTTTGGTTGGGAGTTTTTTTATTACCTTCTCAATCTCTTGTTATGGGTCTGTTCAGATTTTCAATATCACTTTGTTGTAGTTTGGGTAGGTAGTGTGTTTCTAGAAATTTATCCATTTCCTTTAGGTTTTCAAATTTGTTGGAGTATAGTTTTTCATTATATTCTTTTATAATCCTTTTTATTTCAGTTGGGTCTGTTGTAATGTCCCCCATTTCATTTCTTATTTGGGATATTTGTGTCTTCTCCTGTTTTTGTTTTGTCAGTCTGGCCAGTGGTTTGTCGATTTTGTTGATTCTTCAGAGAACCAACTTTTGGGTTTGTTGATTCTTTCTACTGTTTTTCTGTTCTCTGTTTCATTTATTTCTGCTCTGATCTTTACTATTTCCTTTCTTCCGGTGGCTGTGGGCTTCTTTTGCTGTTCTCTTTCTATTTGTTTGAGTTCTGTAGTTAATGTTTAGATTTTGTCCCTTTCTTCTTTTTTGATGTGTGTATCTATTGCTATAAATTGTCCTCTGAGTTCTGCCTTTGCTGTGTCCCAAAGGTTTTGGTATGATGTGTTTCATTCTCATTTGATTCTAGGAATTTTTTGATTCCATGTCTGTTTTCCTCCACCTCCCAGTGATGTGTAAGCAGGGTATTATTCAGTTTCCATGTAATTGATTTTTTTTCCTTGCTCTGTCTGTTGTTAATTTCTACCTTGATGGCATTGTGGTCAGAGAAGATACTTTGAATTATCTCAACATTTTGTATCTTGTTGCTGATTGCTCTGTGGCCTAAAATGTGGTCTGTTCTGGAGAGCATTCCATGTGCAATGGAAAAGAATGTGTACTTTGCAGCTGTTGGATGGAGTGTTCTATATATGTCTATGAAGTCAAGTTGGCTGATTGTGACTTTTAGGTCTTCTGTATCTTTGCTGAGTTTCTTTTTAGTTGTTCTGTCCTGTACTGAGAATGGTGTGTTGAAGTCTCCTACTATTATTGTGGAACTGTCAATTTCTCTTTTCAGTGTTGTTAGAGTTTGTTTTATGTATTTTGGAGCCCCGTCACTGGGTGTGTAGATGTTTATTATGGTTATGTCTTCATGATGGATCGTCCCCTTAATCATTATATAGTGTCCTTCTTTGTTTTTTATGGTGGATTTTGTTTTAACGTCTATTTTATCTGAGATTAGTATTGCCACTCCTGCTCTTTTTTAGTAGTTGTTAGCTTGATATATTTTTTTCCAGCCTTTGACTTTTAATACAGTCACATCTTTGTTTCTAAGGTGTGTCTCTTGTAGACAGCATATTGATGGATTCTGTTTTCTTATCCATTCTGTCACTGTCCTTCTCTTTATGGGTGCATTGAGTCCATTTACATTCAGTGTAATTATTGATGGATGTGAATTTGTTGCTATCATTTTGTAGTGCTTTTTTTTGTGGTGCTGACATTTTCTTTGTTCTTCTTAGTCTCTTGTGCTGAGTTACTTTTGTTTGTGGATTTTTTTTTTCCATTTCTTTTGTTTTTGTAGCTTTTGTTTTTGCTGAGACTTTATGTTTTTCATCTTTATTTTTATGAGTATGTTTGTTAACTTTCTTTATGGTTACCATGAATTTTACCCTTATCTTTCTAAGTTTGAAGCAGTCTACCATTACTTGGTATCGCCTTGCCTTCCTCTCCATTAGAAGGTTCTGTACCTATGCTGTTTATTCCCTCTTTTATTGTTTTGATGTTGTTGTCATTTACTGATTAACTGCTCTGATTACCTGTTGTATTTCTTTTGGTTTTGGATAGTCCTTGAGAGTTCATTTCCTAGATTGGTATCTGACCGGTACAATCCTGCATCTTAGATTCTGCCTGTGAGCTGAAGTTGTTTGTTCTCAGATTGAAGAACTCCCTTTAATAATTCTTGTAAATTTGGTTTGGCTTTTACATATCCCGTTAATTTCTGTTTATCTGGAAATGACCTAATTTCACCGTCATATTTGAACGAGAGTTTTGCAGGATGTATTATTCTTGGCTGGCAATTTTTTTCTTTCAAGATTTTATATATGTCATCCCATTACCTTCTTGCCTGCATGGTTTCTGCCAAATAATCTAAGTTTAGTCTTATTGCTTCTCCTCTGTATGTGACTTCTTGTTTTTCATGAGCTGCTCTCAGGATTCTTTGTGTGTCTTTGGTTTTGGCGAGTGTGATTATGATATGCCTTGGTGATTTTCTTTTGAGGTCTATCCTATATGGGCTTCGTTGAGCTTCTTGGATGGCCAGCTTGTCATCTTTCATGATATTGGGGAAGTTTTCTGTCAGCAGTTCTTCAGTGATCCTCTCTGTGTTTTCTGTTTTCTCCCCCCATTCTGGAACTCCAATCAGTCGAAAATTTTTGCTTTTGATTGTATCCCACATAACTCTCAGGGTCTCTTCTTTTTTCTTTGTTCTTTTTTCTGAGTTTTCCTCAAACAGGGTTGTATCCAAGTGTGTGTCTTCAATTCCACTGATCCTGTCTTCCACCATTTCAAATCTGCTTCTCAGCCCTTCTATGACACCATCCATTTCTGAAAGCCTGTTGTTTATCTTTTGGATTTCTAATTGTTGTTTGTGTATAATTTCTAGTTGTGAATATATTTTGGCTTTTTGTTCCTGCATTATTTTCCTGAATTTTTCCAATTTTTTATCTGTATTTTCCATGAATTTTGTCTATTTTTTCCCTAATTTTTGTCTGCTTTTTGCTTCAGGTCTTGGAGAATTCTGAGTATTAGAGATTTGAATTCCCTATCAGGTAGTTCTAGTGCCTTTTCTTTCACTGAAATGTCATCTTGTATTTTATTTTGGATGCTTTCTGGAATCATCCTGTCCTGTTTTTGTAAGTGTTTTGATATTGTCTGCTGTCTTCGGGGCATTCAGTAGTTATTTTTCTCGTTTATTGATTGTAGATTTCTTTGTGTCATCCCTTTTTTTTTTAATTTGGCTATGTCTGAGCAGGCGGGCTGTGTGTTCTTTGTTGTTTGCTTGTCTGTTGGCACAATACTTTCCACCTCCTTCTCCAATTGGCGGGGTAAGTCACTCAGATATGGTATGGCAGGGTAGGTCTAGCTGAAGAGGAGTTACTGGGACAGGTTGTTTGTGGAACTTACTACAGCCACCAGGGTGGGTCAGTAATCAGTGTAGGGCAGGTTCCAGTAGGCCATGCCTGTGCTGTTTGGTGGTGTGATGTTAAGCGCACAGTGCAGGTAGGGAGGATGTAGTGGGAAGATTGTTATGTGTGGAGCTAAGATGGATATGGGAGAGAGGAGAGAGGAACAGGAGCCAAAAACATACAAACAAACAAAAAAGAATGCTAGGGGAGCTTGCCATTGGAGTGGAGAGATGAGAGACTATGAAATGGAGAAAAACAAAAAGGGGAAAAGGAAGAAAAAGAAAAGAAAAGAATGAATAAATAAAAATCAGAAAGGGAAAAGAACAGCAAAGTTCCCAGGGATCCCACTGGTGTGGCTATGAGGTCTGGGGAAGTTGTTCTAGGGTGTTGCAGTACAGCCTGGCTAGAAGGTATAGAGGTATACAACGCCAGGTATTCAGGGAACAGAAAGAGAAGGAAGATATAGAGAGATGAGAAACTGAGTAATGAAGAAAGACAAAAAGGGAAAAAGAGGGAAAAGAATACAAAACAAATTTAAAAAAAAAAAAGGAACAAGAAAAGCCCCCCAAAAAACAGAAAAAAAAAACCAACAAAGAAAGAAATTCCCTCAGGGATTCCTCTTCATGTTTGTGCAAGCCGAGGGGGCAGGTTCCAAGCCACGCAGCACCACCTGGCCAGAATGGGCTCCCAACTCAAGAAAAGGAAAAGAAAACAAACAAAGAATTCAGAACAAACAAACGAACAAAAGTCCCGGGATCCCACCAGCAAGGCAGCCCAGACCAGGAGCAGCTCCACACGTGAATGGAGCTCTGCAGTCCCTCAGGAAGAAGCAAAGATGGTGCACATAGCCAGGCATTTGAGTGAAAGGAGGGGGAGGTGGTGAGAGGTAAGGAAGAAATCGAAAGAAGCAGAATAAAAGTAACACCAGCAGCCAACAAATGGCAGTCAGAAAGCCAACTCCTTTGGGCTGGTGGAATCTAAGCAACCGGTGCTTCCCGGACAAGGGACTGTGTCCGTGGGAAGCAGAGGAGGCCAAGGGTGGGTGAAGAAGGGTGGGGGGGGAAAGAGTATATCACAAATTACCAGAGCTCCGTAGCCCCTCAGGAAGAAGCAAAGATGGTGCACAGAGCCAGGTATTTGAGCAAAAGGAGGGGGAGGTGGTGAGAGGTAAGGAAGAAATCAAAAGAAGCATAAAAAAGCAACACCAGCAGCCAACAAATGGCACTCAGAGACCCAGCCCGTTTGGGTGGGTGGAATCCAAGCAGCTGGTGCTTCCTGGATAAGAGATTGTGGCCACGGGAAGCAGAAGAGGCCGACTGGGTAAAGAAGGGTGGGGGGTGGGAAAGCGTATATCGCAAATTACTGGTTGTTTTGTCTCCTGCTGGAAGCTCTGTGAAGCTGCTTTCTCGTACCCCGTTTGCTGGTCTCTGATAGGGGTCCAAGATGGTGGATCCACACTGCATTAGCTGATAGGGGACCTCTGCATGAATCTCTCCTCACTCTCCTTTCTCTGTCAGTTTTCTCACTCTGTTTGGTGCTTGGTTGAGTTATTTATCTCTTCATTTGATGTTTTAGGGTTTCAGGATTGTTGTTGTCTCTGGCTTAGTTTTTCGGATCTTTGCTGTGAAGGGGCAACGTGGTGCTTCTGCCTAGAGCACCATTTTGCCGGAAGTCTCCAAACAGTTTTTATTAAATATTGAATAGGTGCAAAATAATCTTTATAAGTAAAGACTATTAACACAATGAATATCTGTGTACTAGTACTCAGTTTAAGAAACAGCACATGTCATTATCTTTGAAATCCCCTGTGCTCCTCCATAATTCTATTCCCTTCTTTCTCCCACAAGGGACCCACTATTCTGAATCACACTGTTCTTTAATTGAAAACAAAAATGAAAACAAAATCCCAACATTCCTGACTCTTAGAAACATTCTTGGCCTACCTTAGAAGTCAAAGCTTATTATGAGTTTGTGACTATTAAATATTTTGAGGCAGAAATCCTGATAAACAAGATGACTGGAAGAGACTATAGACTCTCTGCAGGTGAACTGTTATCTCCTGCACTCAGGTATTTGAGTGGGATCAAAGAAATGTTAGACACATGTTAAGAAACACAGATCCTAGGATTTACTCTGTAGGTTTAGAGCAAGTAAACTAATTCATGGGATCTATGTCTTTAAAATGGGTAAATAACAAAACATGAATACATTTTCCTCGAGAACTGGTGTTGGGATGATGTAACTCTTGTTAGTAGATGCTCCTGGATGTCCTGTTAGGGTATGTTGTTGTTAGGTGCCACCACATCAATTCTGACTCATGGCGACACTATGTGGCAGAACAGAACTGCTCCATAGGGCTTTCTTGGCTGTAATCTTTACAAAAGCTGATCACCAGGTCTTTTCTCCCATGGAGCCACTGTGTGGGTTTGAACCACCAACCTTTTGGTTAGCAGCTGAGTGCTTAACCATTTGCACCACCAGGGCTTCTTCTGTTAGGCTATAGACTACCTGTTGCTGTCTAGTCAATTCTGACTGAAAGCGACCCTATAGGACAGAGTACAACTGCCCTATAGGGTTTCCAAGGAGTGGCTGGTGGAGTCGAACTACCGACCTTTTGCTTAGCAGCCGTAGCTCTTAACCACTGTGCCACCAAGGCTATAGACTAGTGGGAAAAAATTAGCAAAAATTGGCTGTAGTCATGAACTGGGTTTTGGATATCTCTGTTTTAGGAAAACACTTACCTCTAAAACCTAATGTATGCCGATGGGTTTTTTTATTGTAAGGCATAAAATGTCTTTACCTCGTGTTTTTTAAATCTGGAATTAACACTTTTCCTTTAAAAAGAAAAATTAATTTATCAAATAGGTTACAATTTTTAATGATTATTTGTGCATGCATGCAATAATCTTAAATTCTGGCCCAAGGGATAGCAAACCATATTGGGAGGGTGGCAGGAAAAGCACATTACAGTAATGGATTTCAGTAACCTGCTTCAAAAGGGGGCTTTTTAATGGTTCTGTGGGTCATGTATTTTGAAAGTACAGTAGTGGAAATACGTAAAGCTAAAGAGCTGTGGTTAGACACATTAGGCTACTTGAAAAGGGTTGCTAGTCAGGGAGAAAGTACTTCAGTCAGAGTTTGCTACCTTCTGTGTTATGCCCCAGAAATAAAATTAAATTGGTTGAAGACTTTGAAGCTACAAAGTTAGTTGCACTTCAGACAAGGCTTTGTTTTGGGGGAATTGTTGGCTTGTTACTAATGCATTCACACAGCACCTAGGAAAACTTTAAAGAGCAGTGAAACCTAGATTTGGAGGGAAAAGGTCTCAGAATCATATCCTGAGTGAAGTGGTGGCTGGGATCAGAATTACGCTCTCAGAGCCGCTCTTCCTTAGCTCAGAAACTAGAGATGATGAATTGGTGACATTTTAAGCAAATTGAATTTCTTAACTTCTGGATTCATGGACTTCCTTCAGGGATTTTATCTGTGTAGTTCCTTTGATTTGTAAGACCTCTGGACTATAATTGTCCTTTACCCTGCATATTACTCATTATTAAAAATGATTTGTGCCTATAACAATAAAATGGAGTGTACAATGAGAAGTGACATTTAGAAAATAATGCTTAGATTAAATTTAACTTCCTAAAGTTCAGAAGTATCCTACCCAGGGAAAGTGACATCTATCTGACATTTTCTTCGAGATATGTGTGGTGAGTTATGATTTATACACATGATCTTATTCTCATCTGGTTTTCACTCATGACATGGCAAGAATGAGGAATGGAAAGATTGATACCTATAGATGTAAAACTCCAACTAAAATTTGAAACTCTCTTATGACAGTGTTCCCTCAGAAGCTCCAAGACAAAACTACGTGTTTTTTTTTTTCCCCCTCTGTAATATAAAGTATTATACTTCCCTCTTTTCAACATTTTTGAACCATAGAAAGATATCTGCCAGTTCCAGGCTCCTATGCCTCATGTCAGTCGTATGAACCTATTTATCATCTCTCAAATGAGCTCACAGGAAATAAACACCTTGACTAGTTTTTAATTTAACAAAAAGACAATATGAGTGATTTTTCAAAGGCAATTTGGTTCATTTAATTCCCTACTTAACACCCTTAATGGCTTCCCATTGCCATCAGAATAAGATGTGGAATTCTTAACATGGCCTGTAACACCTGACAGTATCTGGCACCTGCCATCCTCTCCAGGTTCATCACCCACTAGACACACTGGCTTTTCCAGGTTCTGGGAAATCAAGGTCTTTCCAACCTAAGAGCTTTCACGTATGCTGTCTGTTGAGAAGTTATAGACCAGAAGGTAATCTATCATACTGGAAAAGGGAAGTATATTAGGCTAGTGGTGTAATGATTAAGTGCTCAGCTGCTATCCTAAAGGTTGGCAGTTCAAACCCACCCAGCAGCTCTGTGGGAGAAAGACCTGGTGATCTACTTCCATAAAGAATACGATCAAGAAAACCTTATCAGGCAGTTCTACTGTCACGCGAAGGCACTATGAGTCGGAATCGACTTGGTAGCACCTAGCAACAACAACAACAATGTTCAGTGAATTCAGGAGACACGCTGCAAAAATAAAAACCAGCTAAGATGAGGAAGATGAGATTGCAGAATATTAATATTTTGGCAACTACCAGAGTAAGAAGAGTAAGGACAAGAGCCTTTGGAACAGAGAGTTGGCTTAGACCAAATGGCTCAGATCCCACTTCTGCCTGCTCTGGTTAAAGCCCTCTCATGTTAAAGATATTAAATGACTAAAGGCATATGCAAATGAGGAAACCAGCAGTTGAACAACAGACTTGCGTGCCTGAGATATAACTTCAAAACTGTTGGCTTTCTCACTGAGGTGATGGTAATCAATATGAATAAAGCAGATATTCATATATTTATGTTGCCTAACTAGTTCCAGTCGTGGTATTGTTGAGAGATAGAAACCTTAGGACTGGGAAACAGAACTTGCTAGTGTGACATGATAGCTTTTGGTAATTAGATTGTATTCCTAGCCCTGGGACAGACTGATCGCTGCAACTAAAGGGGTTAAGGTAGGTGATGGTTGTTGTTAGTTGCTGTCCAGTTAGCTCCGGCTCAATGCAATCCTGTATACAACAAGAGAAAATTTTGCCTGGTCCTGCTCCATCTTCACAATTATTGGTATACTCAAGTCCATTGTTGCGGCCACTGTGTATTTTGGGTGGTTTCCAACCTAGCAGGAATCACTTTCCACCACTATATTGAACAGTATTCTGTTGTGATCCATAGGGCTTTCATTGGCTAGTTTTTGGAAGTAGATTGTCAAGTCTTTCTTCCTAGTCTGTCTTAGTCTGGAAGCTCCACTGGAACCTGTCCATCATGGGTAACCCTGCTAGTATTTGAAATACTGGTTGCATAGTTTCTAGCATCATAGCAACATGCAAGCCACCTCAATACAACAAACCGACAGGGGATGAAATGAACCAGTTTTCCTTTTAAAAATCACTGATATAGTCTTTCTGCTAAATCAAAAAATTTAGGCTAGGTAGGAGGGGAGAACACTCCTTCTGCCTAGCATGCTCTTCCTGCACACTTCACTTGGCCAACCCATGCTCCTTCTCTGGCTGAAGTACCACTTTCTCTCTTCTCAATTTAAACAATTTCTCATCCACTCATTATGGTTAGCAATAGCACTTGACTCTTTTCTTTCGTAGAACTTACCAAAATTTGTACTTACTTGTTTCTTGGGGTGTTTATTCATGTACTTTCTGTCTCCTTTACTATATAAGTCCATGAGGGCAGGGACTAAGTCTCTTTTATTTAACACAGTATCCACAGCATTTAGTACAATACCTGTCACACAGTAGCAAATTCTGGTTATATCAGCTAAAATGCTTCCTTTACAAATGACAAAAAAAACCCAACTCAAGCTGGTTTAAGCACAAAGGAGAATTCATTGACCTACAAACCTGAAAATGTGATGCTAGCTTTGGGCAGAGGTTCAAATAATATCACCAAGAATCCAGTTTATTTCTGTCTCTCTGCTCTGCTTTCTGTGGTGCTGTTTTCATCCACCAGCTCCTTGATCTTCTAGGCTCTTATTTTATGAAAAAAAGAGGGTGGCTTTCAGCAGTTTCAGGCCAAATATCCTCAAACCTCATGGTCCAGGTGGTTCAGGGTCCAAAACAGTTTTCTTCTAGAAGCTACCACCAAAGACTGTGTCTCTTTCTCAGAAGCCTCAGCATACAAATCGTTGACTCTCATTTGGCTCTGATTTTGCAAAATACACGTCAATAAATCAATCACTGTGACCAGGAAGATGAAATATGATACTTGGATTACACAAAAATCCGAGTTCATCCATGGAAATTGGGGTAAGGCTAATCTTGCCCAAATCATAAGGTTAAGAATGAGAGAGGGGTGGATTCCCCAAAGCAAATTCCATGGAAGGATGGGAAATGAATGCTGGGCAACCAGAAAAGCCGAGTTCTGCTGCACAAGCTAAGGCACAAAAAGCACCAGTTTCATGGTCTCTTAATTCCCTGTTTCAGCCTTCTATTCCCACTGACAATGTGTCTCCTGGTCTACCATTTTACCAAGGGTCCTGGTCCAAATGTGGTTCCAGTCCACTGCTATTAACTGTGAGTCTCATTACAGACCCACAATCTTGAATTCTACAATCCAAATTTCTAGACTCTGGATCCACCAAGTTAGTAACTCTCTGGCTCTTCGCTCCATGTCTAGCACTGGGTTCCATTTGTGTCTATTATCTTGTATCTCTTTCTTTTCTTTATGTTCTCATCTTCCTTTCTGAACCTCCTTCATGGAAGGTGAGAGCTGGCCTAATCGAAGGGTTATATTTCAAAGGGTCAAGTGTCTTACCTGAAGTGTGTTACCTGAAAGAAAGGGTGAAACAGGAGAATCAAAAGTCAAAGCCAAGGGAGCCAGATCAAACAACCAGTCCAGATGTCACGTTCAGCATAGAGAATAGAAATAAGACTTAAAAAGTATTGAGAAGAAGGCAAATGTTTGAATAGAATGTGAGTGACCTGGGCAGTTATATTCAGTGTCCGGGGCTTGTGCCTGGGTTAATGTATGTGTGTGTGTGTGTGTGTGTGTGTGCATTCACAGACATACTTGACTAATTAAATAGGGTTTTATATTTCCTATCTGTAGTTAAAATGTTATAAGGCAAATGAACAGTGTTAAGGTTCACTTGGTTCTGATCAGATCAAGCTCTATCTCTAGGACCAGTCTTGACATTGGTCAGGAGGGATTCTGTTAAGTTTTAGTTTAGCACTCTGGGCTCAGCAGTAAATTCTTTTTATAGTCTTATTGTGACCTTTAGTTCTAACTATGATGAGTGGACATCTGCCTTTTTCCTGGGCTGTTTTTTTTTTCTTTTTTAATAGTTTATTATTTTTGTTGTTGTTGAGAACATACACAGCAAAACATACACCAATTCAAGTTTCTACATGCATATTTCAGTGACATTGATTACATTTTCTTGTTGTGCAACTATTCTCACCCTCCTTTTCTGAGTTTTTCCTCACCAATTAACATGCACTCACTGCCCCCTAAGTTTCTTGTCTAATCTTCTGAGTTGCAGCTGTCTGGGCTGTGGTTTTAAATTTTACCTACCTTTTATGGTAATTGCATTCACATCTTGCCCTTGCACTGAGTCTCTTGTCTAGGTAACCTTCATAGTTGTCTGGTCCTTCTAGAACTAAGACCTTGCCTTGCTCTTGTAAGTTCCCTTAAAAGCCAAATCTGTACTATTAACTGATGTTAAAATAAAAACTGAAGTTCAGGCTTTAAAAAAAACAAACTATAGTCACAATGTATTTGATGAGAGATCTTTGAAGAAAATGAAACTAATTTTAGTAAGGTAAGGAAAAGACAGGTATGACAGGTGTGCTTCAGTGAACTGTATGGCACATCAGCAAAGAGGATGTTAGGAGAAGGGTGGGCAAAGGTCTCATTCAGGTTTATGTCTGTACATAGTCTGTTTCTTGTTAAGAAACTCCAACTGTGTTTTTCCTTCACTGCTTAGAATGCCTTCAAGGACACTTCAAAGTTAGAAAGCCCCTAATTTTAGGCTGAGAATTGTCCATTTGGAATGTGCCACACAACCCTGTTCCTGCTGAACACACCTGGGAAAGTGGCTGTTGAGTTTAGACAAAGTGGAAGAAGTCCTTGCAAAAGACCCAGTAAAGGCTTTGAAGTAGACAATAGAATCAACCCATCTTTGCTGACTGTAATGGTTGAATTTCCACCTAAATAAAGGCCTGTGGAGAAATCCGTAAAGGACTTCCTCTCATGTAAAATTTTACCCAAAACTAGTATGGATGATACTTAAATATGCTTATGATTTGCTTCTTCCAGCATCTTATCAAGCTGAAGAGTTTTATAGTGAAACCTTTGATAGTTATGTTTAACAGCTGCTCATAACCAGTCATGATGTGAATTGATTTCAGGCCAAACCCTGTAAGTGGGATTAATGTCCCCCTGTCTCTATTTTTCCATCCCTAGTGCATATTTAACCAAATTATCTTTTTCCTTCTTGATTTTATTTACTCATTAGCTGTGTCGTAATGAAGATTCCACCATGACTAATTCTTTGGGCTCAGGAGGAGGTTGAGTTATGTCAATGCTGCTTCTGTAAGGCTGTAGTGGAATGGCTTTCTGCTGTCTCTCAAGCCACCATCACCTCCACCACTGGAGTGGTACAGAATAACTCTGGAATCTCTGCCAGTTAAACAAGAGGAGCTGCCTTCTTAAGGTTTATAGAATGGAACACTGTGAAGGAGATTATGGGAAGAGTAACACTGGTCCTTAGGTTCTATGAGCTCTGTTGCAGTTCTGAAGAGATGTAATAGGACTTCATTTACTGTAAATAATTTCATGGAAAACTACTCAGAGGTGGTGAACAAACCAGTCTTTTCCTACGTAGTTAGTCGGGAGGCTTTTTTATTTGTTTGTTTTCCCCAGCACTCAATTTTCTCCAACCTGCTCAAGAGGAAAAATCTTAGTTTTGGTGTAATTTTTTTCTTCCAGTGCAATTTACTTTGCCTTTCTTCACTGCAGAGTCTCAGAAATTACTTCATATCTGTCTATTTTCTACAAAATTCCAACGGTTACTTATCTTAATACTTTTGTGGTCTGTATTGTGTTACTCCCTCTGGGCACACAGCCCCCCTTCCTTCACTCATCCCTTTTTCACTCTTTTAGTTGCTCATGTAGATACTGAAACACCGAAACCCCTACCAATTATTTTCACCAAGATTGTGGTTCCCATATAGGAATAAAAACACCTTAATCAGTTGCCATTGAGTCGGCACCGACTCATGGCGATCCTATGTGTGTCAGAGTAGAACTGTGCTCTATAGGGTTTTCAATGGCTGATTTTTCAGAAGTAGATTGCCAGGTTTTTTTTTCTAAGATGCCTCTGGGTGGACTCAAATTGGCAACTTTTGGTTAGTAATCAAACATGTTAACTATTTGCACTGCTCAGGGACTTCAAAAGCACCTTAGAATACTGAATACGAATGTTCGATATGGTAAAATATTAGGAGTATTTGCCTTTTTAATGAGAAATACATTGAAAGGAACTCATGGCAATAAATATTAGGGGCACTTCAGGTACTTTGGCCCTTAAATTTTGATCATGGACTCTTTCAGGACTGCACGTTTTGCCCACATTCAAGGTTAAACTTGACTGCATCCAGAGACTTTGTTCCTGTTTCCTTAAACATTTATCAGGCTATGTGAATCTTTGGCCACAGCACGTCCTTTCTCCCAGGGCAAACTCTCCAGCCTCTGCCTAATGTGGAGTAAAGGAAGCCCTGCAGGGCAGATTAAGACACGTGAGGGCCCTAGACATTGATACTCTGTGATGCCCCCTCCTCTGCTTATGCACTCATTCAAATGGGATATGTGAGTTATATATATATACACGTATATATGTGATGTGTGTATATATATATAATTTATATATTGCGGACCGTCCTGGCCGGAGTTTCTGGATCAGCAGATATGGATGTACAAGACAGTTCTTTCAAAATGGATCAGAGGCCTGTTATCTATTGATATAATCCATCCTTGCCCGGTAACCACTCATGTTAGATCCAGCTGCATATTGGCTGAATGTAGCAAGAGTTGAATTTGACAGCCCATCCCCACCTCTTGTTTATTAGAAAGAAATAGTATACTCCCAAGAGACTGGCCAAGATAAGGAGTTTCAGTGACACCAGAGGGGACCGTAGGAGACAGATGTCAATGAAGGTGTTGAAATGGTAGGGGCTTCATAGCTTAAACAACCTTGTGCGTGGGCACCCTCATGACATTGCATGAACTTTATTTCTGGCTGGCAAATTCTCACACACTGGAGCTTGTATCAGTTTCATTTAGTGCCCTGCCAGTTCCCTTCCACTGTGGTGATAACTTTTCTTTGTGTCCGTCGGGTTGGCATCTGTGGATCTTTGTTTTGGACAACTTCTGTCCCTGTTTTGTTGATGCCGTAAGCACTTGCTTACTTTGTTTATTGGGTAATCCATCCTTGTGGAACACTGGCCTGGAAGCCTGCGAAGTATCATTCATTCCTGACCCACCATGGCTATGACATAACATCTATCAGCCTCGTGTTATTTATTTAATGGGGTGGCACCTGTATTGCCTTTTCTCACAGGCAGTTGTGGTACTCCTATGGTACTTTGCATTCATCTATTTTATAGAATTTAGCAAAATCTGTTGTAATCTTGTTTCCCCCAATATTGCTGTCTTTAGCACTTGGTTCAATAACTGTTCTGTTTTCATCTTTTTATACACATTTTTCCAGTACCTACCATGGTTCAAATCCACCAGCTGCTCCTTAGAAATCCTATGGGGCAGTTCTACTCTGTCCTCTAGAGTTGCTATGGATCAGAATCAACTGGACAGCAACGGGTTTGGTTTGGTTTTTGATTACTACAGTGTAAACACATTATAAAGATTCAAAAATTATTTTAAATAAACCAATTCAGTAACATCTATTGAGATCTGGTACATGGAAAGCCTTTTTTACGTGCAATGGCAATGCCAAAATGAGTAAGAACCTAAAATCTATGTTGAGAGATATACAAGAAAAAATTAAGAACAGATAAGAGTGCAAAAGCGAGATAATGGAGGTGCCGAGGGATCATCGAGGGAAAGATTAAGCACAATGGGCAAAATCTGGGGGGTGCATTTCAACCATCCTTGAAAAATGGGAAGAATTTGGATAGGTAGAAGCTAAGGGTAGTGTTGGGAGCTGCAGGAGCCAAACTCAGAGCAGAAAGTGCTTTCTGCCCACTGCTACACAGAGGAAAGAATCAAGTGGAATTGGGCTGATTTGTAACAAATAATAGTCTTAGCAAAAAGTGTGAATGATTGTCATTCATAATTAATAGAGTAAGTAAGTATTAGAAGTTTCACTTTGATCAGATTTCAGAGTTCAAGCAAAGATCTATTAAATAATTCATTGTCCCTAAGTGTTATCAACATCTTCAAGTTTTTCCAAGATTTTGTAAACACATAATGGAATAGTAACTATTATCTTTTTTTTAAAGGACTTTCAAAAGGGGGATAAGGAAGTTTGGGATGATCTTTCTGCTCAGTATAAGTGAAAGAAATGGCTAATTCTGTTCTTACAGTTTGGCTAATTAATAATTAAAAAAAGAGTACTATATGGACATGCAATGTCAAACTGTTCAAGAAACCAACATCCCTGGATCTTTTCCATCCATGATGGTACTACGGTTCTTGGTAGTGAAGGAAGAAGACTCATTCCAGCCTCTATCTTGTTTTCTCTCCTGGGGGTGAGCTTTCCCAAACCCTAAGATGGGCCTCTGGGAATCATGCAAAGTACCCTCCAGGAGAGCTTTGTGGAGTTGTTTTGATGGTCTCCAAACCCTCAGTCTGGTACGAGACCGCTTTGAAGACCATGGCCATGTCTCCAATTGCTCAGTCCTCTACTTCCCTCTCAGTCCTTCCTCCAGCATAGTGCCTAAACGGCCTTTCTCCTCAGGTTGCACACACCTAGCCCTTCACCTTGGATCGGAGAATGTCTTTGCTGGTTTCCTTTAACACAGACTGATGATAAAAATGCTGTATATGCCACAGAATCAGAGGTGGTGCAGTGAGTGGACAGAGTTTTGAAGATTAGAGATTTTAAGACATAGCTCAAAAGTGGGGGGTCTGGAAATATATATATAAATAGGATACGGTCATAGATGGTGATGTTGGAAGAAGAAGAATTTTTTATACAGGTTAAAATAATACAACATGAATACTCTGTAGCAGGTTCTATTGGCATCCTGCCTAGATGCTTTTGGATCCTCTTAACGGCTCTGTTCATCCATTCCCCAGCTTCTCTGTATGTTGATGCTAATAACCTACTCCAGTAACCTTCAAACGATTGCCCTTGGGCAGCGGAGTCAGAGCAGAGAGGGACAAGAGTCTGGAAAAGTTCCTCCCCCTCCCTCTGGGCATCCTGTGGCCAATGACTGGTGTATAAGCACAAAAAGCTTAGCTCTTTTGCCTCTAGATGGAGAAACTCTGAGATGTAATTCATACTTTAGAGCCCCTCTCAGGATCAGGCTGGGCTTGGGACTTCCCCTGAAAGCACAGCCTTGTCAGATTTGGCTTCCTTCCCTCTCCTGCTTCTCTCACCCTTTACTGGTCTCTTCTGACAGTATATCATTAATAAATCACTTGTATCTGAATCCCTGGTTCAAGGTCTCCTTAAGGGAGAACCTAAACCTAATTTAGTGACTATCACCACATAAACTGGGAACAAACATCCTTCCTCACACACACACACACACCTTTGGTTGCAAGAAAGAGAAGGAAGAGATGCTTCATTGGCAGCAAGATGGTCTTTTCTAAGAGATGGAATTATAACTCTGCTCTGTTACCCTGTGAGAATAAATCAAAATAATGATAGCAATACCTATATACGGCCAAGTGGATCTAAAAGAAAAGTAGGTATTGGTTACAACTTGTTGAAGCAGGATTTCAGGGAACAAAAACATCCTGCTTCCCACCTTATTGATTAAGCATCCCATTAGGTTTTTCCAGGTTACTTTAAGTCCAAACAAATGAGCTCAGAGAGATAAAAATATGGCCTTTCTCCTCAGGTATTTAAGATAAATATGAACTTGGGTTGATTTTTGACCGAATAATCTCTACATATTCTGCCAAAATTCCATTTAAAATTGGTCTGTGTGGCTGCTCCCATTGCCCACACAGCCAAGACAGCAACCACCGTAGTAACTGAAGTTGCTTCCATTACTCCTCTGTGGCTTACGGAGCAAACATGCAGCCAACCGAACACCAGGTCAGCCTCAGCTCACTGTCAGCACAGGGAGAAGGGAAAAGTGATGCAGGAAGCCAAATGTGCTGGTTGAGACTGAATTCATCTTAAGGAATCATGTTAGAATATCACTTAATGATCACCACTTAATGGGGGTTGGGGATAACTGTATGAGATAGGAATGCTCTCAATTAAGGTCTTAATAGTGGTTGTTGTTGTTGTGTGCCCCGAGTTGATTCCAACTCATAGCGACCCTATAGGACAGAGTAGAACTGTCCCATAGGTTTCCTAGGCTGTAATCTTTATGGGAGCAGATCACCAGATTTTTTCTCCTGTGGAGCCACTGGTGTGTTCCAACTGCCAACCTTTCGGTTAGTACCCGAGCACTTAACTATTGTGCCACCGGGGTTCCTTTAACAATGCTTGGGGGCAAGTAAAATGCAAACACAGGTTTCATCATTCTAGAAGTCCCTATGCTCCTTTGTTAACAACTCTGCTTATAATGAGGTTTAATATGTAGCGTTGGTCAGTGTTAACTTGTTTAAGCTGTATGTACCTGTTAGTGGTGGGTTCTGTTGTTGCTGCCATTGTATTTCTGTATTTCTTCATGTGCTCTCTGTCCCAAATCCCCATATTATCCACTTCAGGAGTGCCTTATTCACACATGTGAGGTAGATGGTTTCTGTAAAAATGTGTTTTCTTCAAAGTTTATAATTTTAATTCTTCTTTACTTGCTCTAGAGTATTTTGATGTTTAAAGAAACCCTGAAGTGAGGTTTTTAACAAAATAAAATATCCTATTGAATTATGTACAGTAGTTTCCAGTTGCTTGTGGCAATTCAGAATTTAATGTGCAGTGTGAATTTTATTAATTAGGGAACTTGGTTTTAGATGTATTTTAGATGTTCTGCAAACAAACAGTGATTTAGTGCAAATGATATATCATCTGTATCCTGTACCCTATACCTCTAGAAACCTAGGGATAATTGGCTGTGGTGAAAGTTGAAGGCAATACATCAATAGATCAATACATCAGTTCCAGTAACACATTCAAGGAGGGTGAAAATGACCACAGGTAATGTTTTTGATCCTCTGTGTCTAACTTATAAACCTAATACCACCTGGTAAACTCAGATACTTTCTTCTCCGTGTTCTCCCGTAATCAAGAAGTCCCTCAAATCATGTAATTTCTTAGAATTAGTGTTGTCTCTGGGTCTCTATTTAAAAACCTTTAAAGTTTTTAAATATTTACTTTTGTCCTGAACATATAGACTAAGCATAGGGCCCAGATGTCACCTAATGAATCTGCTATTTTAATGATTTAGAGAGAAAAGACATTGGGCTCTTTGTCCTTCTTCATAAAATGACCTTGCTTGATTTCTAATCTTTGGGACAAGGCTCTATACATTCAAAGAAATAGGGATAACTTGAAGTTTCTTAAAGGAAAGTGATAAGGACTCCAAATACCTGATCTTGAAATTCTCTTTCTTGGCTTGTTTCCCAAGTCTTTTCAGCAGACTTGTTACTGCTCAAGTTGGGAGCTTGCCAGGGGTTTTGCAATAGCTGCAATTGCTTCTGAGACTTTAACACTTTCTGGTTCTGTGTCTTTTGTTCTTGGTCACTTCATAATATTGTGGGTTTGAAGTTCTGGAATTCCCAAACTGATAATCCTTTCATACTGAGCAATTGCTGCAAGGACAGAGTTAGAAATTGACTCCTTGGTCTAATATTCAGGTACGGGCAGGTTGACGCAGGCATTTATTTCCACTGCTTCCTTAAACTGCAGATATAATTAGAACTCGGAGTCCCTGGGTGGTGTGAATGGTTAATGTGCTCAGCTGCTAACTGAAGTGTTGGAGGTTCTGAAAAGCTGGAGGTTTGCCACACAGAGGCATCCCAGAAGAAAGGCCTGGCCATCTACTGCCCAAAAGTCAGCTATTGAAAACCCTATGAAGCACAGTTCTAATCTTACTTACATGGGGTTGCCGTGATTTGGGGTTAACTTGATGGCAACTGGTTTTATTATTAGAATGGAGAGGAGAAAATAGGAAATAAGAGATATCAAAAAAATTTTGAAAGAAGGAAAGTATATACAGAACCTCTCCCACCCTGTACAGCCTGGTGACTTCCCTTCTACTCTGGAGAAGTTGACCCAGGCAGGATATGGTCTCAGGGAGACCAGGCACAGCTGAAGACAGTGAAAACAAGATGATTGAGTGAAAGTCTGCATATCAAACGAGGAACTCCTCTGCCCCCCTCTCCTGCTTGGTGTCCAGATCTTTAGAAGTCAGATTAATACTTCTTAAGCAGAAGAAGTGAGGAAATTGATGGATCCAAGAGAAAGATCTTCAGTGACTTACCTGTGGGGGTGTCCCAGAGAACTGGTCAGGTTCCCACTTTGTCAGCCTGTAGTAAAACCCACCAGTCAAACAACTACACACACCCAGGGAGCTTCCAATTAAACCCATTGCCATTGAGTCGATTCCAGCTCATAGCAACCCTTTAGGGCAGAGTAGAACTTCCCCATAGGGTTTCCAAGGAGCAGCTGGTGGATTTGAACTGCTGACCTTTTGGTTAGCAGCCAAGCTCTTAACCGCTGCACCACCAGGGCTCCATAAATATGAATGAATCACCAAGAATCACTAGACATTTAAGGAAAGCCTCTAACATGAAATATACAGGCCAAAGTAATGTGTGTGGGATGGGAGAAGCCACAGAAAATAGAAAACTACAAGATCATAAGAAAACATTAAAAAAAGAAACCAAAGGTTGTTAAAGTGATAAGAAAAGTTATCGCATTTATGAAAGAAGAGTGTGATGGGAAGAAAAAGGAGAAGATTCGGAGAAGGGAGAGGTCTTAGATGTTAAAACTATGATGGAAGATAAAATTGAGGAACTCTACAAGAGAACAGAAATGATAACATCACCCATAAAAAAAAATTGTTGCCATCGAGTGGATTCTGACACATAGGACAGAGTAGAACTGCCCCATAGGGTTTCCAAGGAGCTGCTGGTGGATTTGAACTGCCGACCTTTTGGTTAGCGGCCGTAGCTCTTAACCACTAGACCACCAGGGCTCTGTAACACTACCTACAAAGTAATAAAAAGTAGGAAAGTTGATGGTTCTGGGTTGTCTAGGAAAAAATTATATAGTTTGAAAGTAATGACTTTTATCATTTCCTTTCCAGTATTCATTCCTCTTACTAGTTTTTCTTGTCTTTTCAAATTGACTCGGACTTCCAATACAACACTGAAAAGTGGTAGTGATAGCAGGTATCCTTGTCTAGTTTCTGACTTAAATAGCAGATACCCCTGATTTGGCTAAAGAGGACTGCTTATATTCCTGGCTTAGTTATTGCTTTTTATCATGAGTAAGTGTTGAATTTTGTGGAACTGAGATCTGTAAATCTTTATTCAGATGAACCAGTGGCCTCACTAGAGGGGTACAGGGAGTGTGGACTGAATCAGGTAACACTGTCAGATGGGGTGACACCAAGATGACTGTCTATAAAAATACCCTGTAGTTAGTTATAACAACAAAAACATTTTTTGTAAGCCCGATTTACATGTATTAATATACCTACAAGGCTAAAACCCTATGCTAATTTACTTTTGAACCTTCTAACGAATCCCAGCTCAACCCATTACTGGTAGTGTGATCTTAGGACAGTGTCTTGACCTCTCTGGACTTCAGTTTCCTCATCTTTAAAATGGGGGTACCTACCTCATAGGAATGCTGTAAGGATTGAACAAATTAATTTATGCAAAACTTATAGAATAGTGCCTGATCTGTTAGGTAATTATATAAGTCAGCTATTATTATTCAGTTCTTATTTTTAAGCCAATCTGCTCAAAAACATGTATCTCTGTCTTTTCATAGGTTACCAGCCAGGACCGTTTACAGTTTTCCCCTTAGGATCAGCATGTGTGTGCACATATGTAGTATGCTCCATGTTAGCCAGAATGACCTAATGAGTCATATTAGCAGAGCCTGATGCTGACAACCTCCTGCATAATAAAACCTACAAAAATTAGATTACAATGTCATTGAGTAGTTGCCTGTTTCCTTATGACAGCAAGTTTTCCACATGCTGGCAAACCTCCTGGTGTATTCTGGAACAGAGCTTATATGCCAGAATCCCCTGGCTCTAAATGTGCCTCCTCCCTTCAGCTGCTTGACTTTACGTTTGGACTTCACTTTTATGGGCATATTCAGGATCTTACAGAATGTGATGCCCTACAAACTGTGATACTTACCATTTCTTAGTGTTTCTGGGAAACAGACTCTTATTAAACCACATCTATCTGTGAAAACAGTATACTTTCTTTCTTGAGACGAATAAAACTGCTACGACGTCCTTTCCTCAGCATTGAGCAATCTGTTGGCTCCACCTTCATACACAATATTGTAATTGTGCCCCTCCTTAATGGACTCTAATTTCAGAATTTAGAAACAATGGAAATGGAAAACTTCATAATTTGGATAGAGAGAATTTGAGCAATGGAGATATTTAGGATGTATGTTCTGAGCCTTCACCTAAAAATAAGAAGTAATCAGCTGCAAGAATGGTTGGAAGTTAAGAATTCTCGTTATCCTTTTTCTGCCTAACCTTGGGGCAGAGCTAGCTCTGAGAAGAATTGGGCAGTAGATCTTGTGCTATATTTTACACAACTTGTCCTTTCTGCTTATTTCTCCCACTCAAGAGTCCAGGGAGCCCATTGTCTCTTTAAACTACACACTGCTCTCACATATAAGGGGCTTACAGTGGATAAACATATTCCCATTAAGTTGGACATGATGCTAATGTGTTACCTGTCCTAGAGCATCTTCATTTTCAGGAGATAAAGAATGGGATTTTGCACATCAGGCAATGATGGGAGGGCCTTGAGGGAAGATTTTCCAAGGCTCTCTGAAGCACACCATAAAGGGCAGCTGCTCTGTTTATATAGGGTGTTACAGTTTATGAAGTACTTTAAAATGCATTTAATTTTTCATATTTCACTTACTCTTTCTAACAGCTCTTTGAAGTAAGCATTAATATCCTTCCTTTATGGATGAGGAAATTTGAGGCCCAGAGAATTTAAGTGGTTTGATCCAAGTTACAAAGCCAAAATTTTGCTGTGACCTCATGCAGGCCCTCTATCTCCTGATTGGGTGTTCTTCATACTGTTCCCGTGGGCAGGTGGGAAAAGTAGACTCCAGGCCTATTGTTCTACCCACACCAATTATTCGCTTATTTCCCCCTCACATTTTTTTTTTTCATGGAAGATAAGGTGTGTCTCAGATGTCTGCACTCTAAATGTACTCTGTTTGAGTAGGGTGTTAGTACTTGGTGAAAGTTTGACAGCTTATAGTCTCTTCACATAGGGTGAGTAATATTTTTACAAATCAATGGGCATTGACATGTATTTGGCCTTTTCTCAAACCTCCTTTCTCAGAATAGGTCTATTTATTTTTAAACTTCTTATTATTCTTTAGATTTTAATTAATTTGCCCTCTCAACCATACACATAACTACAAAGATGTGAAGACTGGTTGAATGCAGATGTCAAATTCAATCAGTTCTTCAACAGGCACCATGAACCATAGAAACATAGTCTAAAATGGCTTTAGAGATCTAATAGTAAATTAAATTCTTTAGATTCACTTTGGTATAGTTCCCTGTTTTAATATTTTCAGCATGACTGGATATACGTATATTCAGATGGGACCAACTGTGCTGAAAAGACATAACTTTTGTAGTCAAGTAGACAGTTTTCTGTTGCTTCTTTTAGTAGCGAGAAGAAAAGACTAATTTTACCTGGCCAGAGCAATAATTGTTCCTAATGAAAATTGCTTGAGCTCAAGTCCGAAGTCCAAGGGAGGAGCTAACACAGATCAGTGGGGAGAAGCTTTGTAATTTGGAGAGGTATGCCTTGGGGATATATTGTGCTAATAGGCATTTATTAACTGAATTCCATTTGAAGTTTAATCAGTCTTCAAAGTAAGGAAATGGATTAAATGTCATCTTCTTAAGATGGACGATGAAAAAATTTTTTCCATCTCAGACTGATTTTCTACTTTGGCATTTATTCAGGAAAGAGAAGATCCACTTAGAAGCTAATCTGTATACATTTGTACAATTTTCTGTAGTGTACAACCCCACCCTTGTTTTCCTATAAACTTATTTTTTATTAATGCTTAATTGCAGTTTGAGCAAAATGTTCCTTTTGGCTGCATTTCAGGGTTGGAAAAATTTCACTGCAAGGTTTCTGAATATACTAATATGTAGATCAAATTACTATACAAACTAAAATCATGTTTGTGTGTGTGTCTAACAAAATATAATGTATGACTGCTTAGAATATGATCAACTTTTCCCCTTTCTTTTGTTATTATTACATAGTTCTGCAAGTTCTGTCTTTTTAAATTAATTAGGGAGTATTTAGATATCCTTTTTGATGATTTTTTGAAAATGTAATACTCTATCATAACATCTCAATTAGGATAAGCATTGAAAAGCAGCTAGTGTAATAAAACAACTGAATCAGATCTGAATTTAAATTTTAGTTCTGTCACTTATCAGCTGTAAGACTTTAATCTCTCTGAATTACTCATCAGCAATTGGGAAGAACAATAATATATACCTCTTTAAAGCTGTTGTGAAAATAATATTTATAAAGTATTATAGAGTCCAGCATACAGTAACTGGTCAAAATGTGAAAGCTATTGTTGTTGTTATAGGAGTGCTTAGAACGTTAGCCATTTATGAGTCTCCTTAAAGCAAGCCATTCAATTTCATAATAACAAAATATGCAATTACTGTTAGTAAAACAGTATGGATTTGGTGAAGCAGATCTAAATGGTATTTAATCCTTCTAAGAACTAACATCAAAGATGTGGTGAAAGCCATGTGAAGTTGTGCACTACAGATTGTAAGGAAACACAAGTAAGCCCGTGTGTACCTTGCTTACTAGTTAATCCACCCCTGTATGGAATATATCCTTGTCTCTTGTTCTAAAGTTGTTTTCAGTCACTTCACGTTTGTGTGGCTTACACCCAGCATAGTACCTGGCATAGAGCAGGCGGTCAAGAATTGCTTGTTGATTATCATGGCAATGAGGGCAATGAGGGATGCAGTGGTTTTCTACCCTGGCTATACAGGAATCACTGGGGGCTTTTAAAACACACATGCTTGGCTCCTCCCCAGACCAGTTAAATCAGAATCTCTTGAGTGGGTCTTGGTATATTTTTTTAAAAGCTCCTTAGGTGATTCTAATGGGCGGCCAAGGCAGAGAACCATTGAAGTAGAGTATGAACTCCAGACATTTTCTCTAAACAGCCTACCCATAGACTCCTCAGGGTTGTTTACAATACTTTCATTGCCTTAGTTCTGCCTCTGCTCAGCAGAGGTGTTAATCCTGTCCTAAGAACCCTTGACTATGAATTCTGAGCATGAAATGCCCAAGGGAGATTCTTATTTCTTGACTATTTCTTGCCTTCTTGAGTTGTTTTATTTCTCTCTCTGCTAATTAGCTTTTTTTTTTTCTCTAAATGTGTTTACAAGTTTACAAACAAGACTGTGAATGGTAGCTCTAGTGGTCATGGGAATGGAGGCATCATTTCCTCTGGCTGAGATGCTGTTGGCTTAATTTGTTCTTTCCTTGTTGACTTATTTCTCTCAACCTATTTTTGTTCTTAGGTAAGAGATGAGCCACAGAGCAGGAGTACAAAGAAAGGGAGTGGTTCAAGAGCTGGCTTATCTCTTTGTGTTTCTGACCTAAGGTCCATGGATAAATTTCATGCAATTTTACACGAAATTTCACTGGCATGTGAATTTTTATGGCTGGAGTAGCTTTTTTAAAATAGTAGTAACAGTAATATGCACATATTATATATTACTATTTTGTGGTAAATATATATGCACGAAACTATTTACCATCTGCTGATTAGCTTTTATTTACCATTTCAATTTGTTTTGTTTTCATTAGAAAGTAATACTTGCCCATAGTAATAAACAAATAAATAAGCAATACAGAATAGTGAAGACCTCAAAGTAAAAAAATCTTCCCCCTGCATGTCCCTCATTCCCACTCCATTCCACAGAGTTAGCCTCTATTGCCAGTTTGTGTGTATTCTTCCAGAAATTTTCTATGCAGATAGAAGCATTTATATTCTTATATAAATGTACCACACAGCATAGACATGAACACAATGATACCATATTATGTTGGCAGCTTGCTTTTTCATTTAGCAACACAGCTGGGAGATATTCCATTAGTACATACTGTTCTTCCTTATACTTTTTAAAGGATACTAAGTATTCCATCACGTGGCTGTACCATAATTTACTTAACCCGATATTTATTAAGACTCATGTAGAATGTTTCCAATTTATAACTCCTATATTAAAATTAAGGCACCCTAGTGGTGCAGTGGCTAAAGTGGTCAGCTGCAAACAGAAAATTTGGCAGTTCGAAACCACCAACAGCTCCACAGGAGAAAGATGTGGCAGTCTGCTTCCATAGAGATTTACAGCCTTGGAAACCCTATGGAGTCACTATGAGTTGGAACTGACTTGATGGCAGTGAGTTTGAGTGTATTAAAATTAATGCCACAATGATCATTCTTGCACATGTCCTTAGAGAATTTTGGCATTGTATCTGTTTAAAATTTTTACATGTCCAACTGCCCCTCTTCTACTCTCACTGGCTGTTATAGGCATTGTTTGTTTCTTTCTCTAAACCAGTTGCCATCAAGTTGATTTTGACTCATGACAACCCCATGTGTGTCAGAGTAGAACTGTGCTTCATAGGGTTTTTAATGGCTGTTTTTTTTTCAGAAGTAAATATCCAGATCTTTCTTCCAAGGTTTCTCTGGGTAGACTCGAACCTCCAACCTTTTGGTTAGCAGCTGAATGCATTAACCGTTGCATCACCCAGGGCCTCTGTTTCACCTCCTACACTCTTGTAACAGCTGAATATGTCAGCCCTGCTTCAGCCTTCTCCAGTGCCTCCTGCCGGGGCTTGCTGATCCCCCTACCACAGGCTCAGTTGCAACCTATTTCTTAGATGTGTCCTGAGAGGGAACAGAAGAAAAGTAGAGGAAGAGGAAGAGAGAAATGTTGATTATGCTCCAGTCACTGCCAGACCCAGCAGTCCTCAGAGCAATTACAAAAAGCAGTTATTATCTACCTTATTACCTACAAAGGAGCCCGAAAAGTTGTCTGGTCGAACCCACCTATCAGCTCTACAGTTGAAAGACCTGCCAGTCTGCTTCTGTAAAGACTGTTGTGTTGTCTTTATATAAAGATTATGTAAAGATTATAGCCTAGAAAACCCTCTGGGGCAGTTCTACTGTCACGAGTCACAATTGACTTGACGGCAAACAATCACCACCACCACCACCACCACCACCACCTACATTTTATAGGTAGTAAACACAGTCCACAGAAATTAACTAACCGGTTCAGGCAAATAGGGCTGTAATTAAGATTTGAAATCCAGATTTGTTTTGTTCCAAGTACTTAACAGCTCAAAGTCTTCATGTTTTCCTCTGCTCCACTAGGGATAGAGGCACTGGGTCTCACTCACTGCTAATGGAACCAGTGTGACCCCTGGGCTTCAATGCCATTCCCTGAATTGCAGACCCTCTCCCTGCCTTGCTTGAAGTGTCTCTATTCTGCTAACTGTCTTATATCATTCTCTTTCATGCTTGTGCTTTGCTCCTATATCCAAGTTTCTCTTCTGGTACTTCATTTAGTTTTCAGTGTTCTAAGACTAGAACCCTGCCTTCTATGTCTCACAGGGCAGGAAGTTATTAGACAGTAACTTGCCATTTTGCCAAAGTACATGATGGGGGTGGGACTGTTTATGGTGCCCACAGGAAGTGCCATGATGTCAGCGTTTCTGCCGAGTGGGATTCTGAGTTCAGTTTAGGCTTCCATCAGGAAATTATTTTACCCAATAAAGGCATGTACTATAAAACCTCCCTTTTGCAAAGACAAAGAACAAGAGTCAGAGCTGAGTCATAGACACACAGATAGGGAACCAAGTTGGATGGGCAAGTGAATAGAGAAGGGCGCAAATCCTGAGTAATGAATACCAGTAGCAGGCATTTTGCAAAGTGTTTTTCAGCCTCCTTTGTAATACCTAAGGTGAACCTTGAATAAATGCATTGAAAAAGAATTAAGAATTTTCTGCAAATAACAAAGTCATCAATACCAGGAAAACAGCATCCCAGCACAGAATAGCTTTGAGCAAGACCAGCTGGAGACACACAGAATAAAAATACATAAAAAGAGAAAAAAAAGAAAAGAAACTTATCTTTTACATGTCAAACTAATGGTTTTTACCAGTTCTTTAAGGAGAAGAATTGAACTTTAATACTAATAACTAACCCACTGAAAATAATTTATCCTTTACTGAGATGCCTGCCTCCTTGGACGTGTGACCACATTGTCACACACATGAAGCCTTGAGATCGGTATTTGGTGCAGCAGAGCAGACCTGGAGTTTGATATGAAGCATTCTGGGTTGGTCACTTAATCAGCTGTGGCAGATTGTGTTTTCAAAAGATGTCCACAAAATTATCTCCCATCCCACGTGTTCTAGAACCCTACCACTCCACATCAAGAGATACCATCTAATTCCCATCTAATTGAACATGTGGCTTTGAGACTTGCTGGTAACCAGTAGAATGTGGCAGAAGTGACACTGCATAACTTCAAAAGCTAAGTCACAGGAGGTGATGTAACTTCTTCCTTGCCTGCAGGAACATTCTTGCTGAATGTAAGCAATCCAACTACCCTGAGGCTGCCCTGCTATGAGAAAGTCCAAACTAGCCCACATGGAGAGACCACATGGAGAAATTGTGGCAGGGCCTGGTACATCCAGAGCCCTCAACCAGTCACCTCTGGCTTGAAGCAGCCTCATCCATCAGCCCTGTGTGCTGTGCAAGTGAGACCATTTTCACATCTGTGCCATGATGTGAAAACGATTGAGAAGGGCTTCTTCAGAATACTTACTACCTCTTTCAAGCCATTAGTATTTCTCCCTTGAGTCATTTTCTAACCACATACTGACTAAGCTTTATCTTTTCCTATATTTATTATGTTTGTGAAAATCTAGAAGTGCAATCAGACAAATAACGAATAAATGTTAACCACATATTATGTGCCTTAGACCCTGGGAAGATTATAAGGGAATACAATAAAATTTCAGTCCTGGAGGAATCTATAATTTAGTTATAGTGATAAGACTATCACTTGGAACAATCACAAAAGCAATAAATGCCAGTGTTTGTGTGTAATAAAAGACTAAGTGATATGGCACAGACCGTAAATGTCATCAAACTTCAAAGAAGGGGTTGAGAAAACAGAAACCATCTGATTTTACCTTTAAGTTTACAAATATAGAATTCTGAGTGATTGTTAACCCAAGTGGTTATTAACTGTCTTAGTTATCTAGTGCTGCTATAACAGAAATGCCACAAGTGGATGGCTTTAACAAAGAGAAATTTATTTTCTCGCAGTCTAGTAGGCTAGAAGTCCAAATGCAGGGTGTCAGTTCTAGGGGAAGACTTTTTCTGTCAGCTCTGGAGGAAGGTTTTTGTCATCAATCTTCCCCTGGACTAGGAGCTTCTCTGCACAGGGACCCTGGTTCCAAAGGATGTGCTCTACTCACAGCACTGCTTTCCTGGTGGTATGAGGTCCCCCTGTCTCTCTGCTCACTTCTCTCTTTTATATCTCAGAAGTGATTGGCTCAAGACACAATCCAATCTTGTAGCTTGAGTCCTGCCTCATTAACATAACTGCCTGCCGTCTATCCCACCTCATTAGCATCATAGAGGTAGGATTTACAACACATAGGAAAATCATATCAGATAACAAAATGGTGGACAATCACACAATACTGGGAATCATGGCGTAGCCCAACTGATACACATATTTTTGGAGGACACAATTCAATCCATGACATTAACCAACAATGTAGGAAGTGAGACAGGGTTCAACTATCCTAAATTCCAGGCCAGTGCCCGTTCATCCACTCAGCAAATCAGATTGAGCACCTCTCATGCCCTGGACACTGTTCTCAGGGACACTGCATTAGGCACAGGGGACACAGTGCCAAACATCCACAGGAGGTATTAAGGTCCCATAAAAACGTTTTAATTTCTTTGAAAATCAGGAGGGAACAAAATGAACTTTTAGGTCAAAGAAATGTTTTAATATATGATATTAATATATTTGTCTTTATACCAATGTTGTAAAAATATGTTTTTAAATATTTTTTATGGAGGAAGGAGTCCAGGAAGGCAAAAGTGCCTTGGGCCCATGAAAGTGATCATCAGGCATTATGGATTGAGTTGTGTCCTCCCAAAATATGTGTTGAAATTCTAACGCCTGTACCTGTAAATATGACCCAGTTTAGAAACAAGGATTTTCTTTTGTTATGTAATGATGCTATACCAGAGTAGGGTGGGCCTTAAACCTAATCATTTCTGAGATATAAAAAGAGCAGAATAGACACAGACACATACCACAGGGAGAAGACAAATGCTGAGGAGTGCTAAGAAACTCCAAGGATTGTTGGCAGCTACTAGATGCTGGAACAGGCGAAGAAGGACCTCTCCTTAGAGTCACACTCTGAATCCAGACTTTCAGATTCCAGAACTGTGAGAAAATAAATTTCTGTTCTTTAAAGCCACCCATTTGTGATATTGTTGTTACAGCAGCACTAGGTAACTAAGACCAGGCCCTGAGTGTTCTAGGCACTGGGGAAAGATAAAATGATGAAAGGTAGACAAGGATTTGCTTCCATGGAGCTTTCATTCTCCTGGGGAGAGAAAACACCAATAGACAAATCAGTAAGCAAGATTATTTAAGACAATGATAAAGGCTATGAGAAAATAAAATATAGTTTTATAGAGAGTGAAGGAGTGGACATATACAAGGATCTAAGAAGCGGAGCCCTGAATGATGGGAAAAAGCCAATACAACAGAAAGATCTGAGGGAAGAGCTTTCCAGAGAAAAGCAACAGCATATGCAAAGGCCCCAAATCAGGGAGGAGCTTGGTCGAGTGGAGGAGCAAGGTGTCCAGTGGGCTGGAGTATAAGGAGAAATGGGAGGAGGAGAGCAGAAGAGATTAAAGAAGTATGAGGGGCTAGCAAGTGGAGGCCTTGAGGCTGTTTAAGGACACTGGATTCTGTGTTGAGTACAGTGGGAAGCCACTGGAGGTGTTTAAACAGGGGAAGGACATGATCTAACAGACATTACAAGATCCCTCTGTTCTGTGTGGAGAATGGCCTGGAGAGCAGGGGAGACCAGTTAGGAAGCCCATGCAGTGATGCAGGTGAGAGACAATGGTGGCTTCTGTCAGGAAGGTTTTGGATGTCCACTGGCTTAGCAGCAGAAATGGAAAGAAAAGGATGGATTGGGGATGTTTTTAGGATGTTTTGGATATAGAGCCAGCAGGAATGGATGTTGGAAGTAAGGGAAACAGGAAAATTAAGAATGGTTAGAACCAGAGAAGCCCTCATGGAAAAGATGATTATGCAATTTGAAGAGTCAATCATTTTGTAAAGAAAATAAAAGCGTATTTTTAAGCAACTTGAAGAGAGCTTGACTGAGATTATTAAACTATAAAAATACACCACAGTTAATGGAATAAAATGTATGCATGCCTAATAGTAGTTATTTATTATGTTTTGGTATTTGAAAGCTTTTAAATGAGGAGTAATCTTTAAATTCATATCCCTTATGAGTCAGAAGATGCATTATGTTAATGATGCCATATGAGAGTAGGGTGGGCCTTAAACCTAATCATTTCTGAGATATAAAAAGAACATTATGACAATTTTCATTGTTATGCAGTATATTTTGTCCAAAATATTTTGTGGATAAATGAGCCACAAGGAAAAGTCCAATTTATAATACCAAGAGTATTCAAAAATAAATGAAAATAATAAGTAAAAACAGAAGATAATTTTAATGATTATCTCATTCTTCCTGCTTCGACTCCTCAGCCTACTTCAGCCAAGGAAAATGTACTGGTCTCCTAACATAAATCTGAGAGCTGATGGAGGAGGCTTCAGAAACCATGACTGTTCTAAAGAATCCATGAGAAACCTTGTAAAACGATATGCAATTAAAGTGACAAATACACCAAATGAAAAATTGAGAAGAGGAATTCCCAAAAGTATTATCTTGAATTCCTCCAAACCTCAGATTAAAAATTTGGATTCACATTCTTCTTACTCTTATATACATTGCAGAGGAGGGTTATATTTTTATATCTTTGGATGTATGGAAATAGTCCGGTTAGTAGGCAAGTCACAGCATCTGTACAGGATAGGAAGGAGAAAAGATAAGGACAGCAATGGGAAATTCACTCTGATCAAAGTGATAGGCTGGTTCAGCAAAATCTGATATTAGGAATAAATCTGATTTCACTTTTCATTTAACAGATGTTTGCTGAATGCCTGTCATGAGGCAGGCACTCTTCTAGGAGCTGGAGATACCTCAGTAAATATAACAAAGATCCCTAAGGAGGAGAGGCAAATAACAAAAAATTAATATAATAAGTATGGGACATCCCAATTAATTGGCCTAATATCATGTTCAGTGCTTCTGTTGTACCTCCTAGTTAGCTGTGTAGTGCCTGGGGTCTTAAAAGCTTGCAGGTGGCCATCCAAGTTACAACAATATGTCTCTATTTGCCTGGAGCAACAGAGGAAGAAGAGTCAGGAATAGGAGGAGGAAATGGAACGCATAGCTGATTGCCTCCACAACTGCCTCCTTTGCCATGAGATCAGAAGAACTGAATGGTTCCCAGCTGCAAGGTACTAAAGAAGAATCCTGATGAAAAGGGCGGGGGGAGGTTGGGAATGCAGAGCAGAATTTCAATTCTCATGGAATCCAAACTTTCTGGAGCATTAAGGCTGTATGAACCCCCGAAACTACTGCCCTTTAGATAATCTTTAACCCTGAAACTATAAACCAAAAATATCCCCTTGAAGCCTTCTTTAAGTCAAACAACAGTCTAGCTTAACTAGTAAAGAATATCTGCCATAAGCATTGTGCTCTTTTAAAGAACTTACTATATGGTATCAAATTGTTAATAGCAACTCAAAAGAGTATATAGGAAGCTTAGGAGGAAGTGAGTTTATGTCAATAGGGGAGGAACAAATCGGAAAAGGAGGGGAGAATGGCTGTACAATTTGAAGAAAGTAAAGTGTCACTGTAATGTACATGTAGAAATTGTTGAATCGGTGTATGTTTTGCTATATATATTTTCAACAACAATAAATATATAATAAACATAATGAAATGAAAATATATATTATGTTCGAAGGTGATTAGTGAAGTAGGAAAACAAAATAAGCATAGTAAAGCGGGTTACCTTTTTTAATTTAAATTTTGTAATTTTTTTGTTTCAAATTTTTGCAGTTTTAAATAGGGGCACTCGGAGAAGGTTTACTGACATGGTAACATTTAAGCAAAGACTTGAAGGAGGTAGGTATGTGGACATTTGGGGGAAGAACGTCCCAGGAAGAAAAAGAGGACATGCCCAGGCTCTAAGCCTGTCGAGGGACAGCAGGAAGCCAATGTGGCTCCAGCAAAGTGAGGGAGAGGGTGAAAAAATGACAAGTGGTCAGAGAGCCCAGGGGGAGTGTTGCAGGACATTACAGATCATGGGGCTTTGCAGGACATTAAAAGGATTTTGGCTTTCACTCTGAGTGAGATGGGAGTCACTACAGGTATCAAACATTCTTTAATGTCTTCAATCCCTTTATACAAAAACAAAGTTAATAGCTGATGACATGGAATGCCACTATTAAGAAATTTATGTAGTTTTTATTATTGTTGTTTTTTTAGCCTGAGAACATGAAGTGCTTACATTACGTACCTCTACTTGTCTGTATATGACTCTGTGAAAAAATGACTGGTTTGAGTCTTTTGTTTGGGGAAAAAGACAACAGAAATCCAATAATCTCAAACTTGAAAGGCCAAGAAAAAGTAGTTACACATGTCAGGAACATAAGTGACAATTCTGCACATGAAAGATTCATGTGACAACCGAATTCATAGGACGTCTCCCCAGATGGCAAATCCCACAGCCTCACTTTCATGTGACAAGAAAGTCACTTCATCTGTAAGTAAAGTCTGCTTCCCTGTCATTCTAAGAACTGTGCTAGGTTGGAACTTAAAAGTTAAGAACACTGCATCATCAAACAATAAGATGTCAGAACTGGGAGAGACTTTAGAGATCCTCCAATCCAACCTGATGAAGTACGTCAAAGCAAGAGAGAGAAAGAGAACTTGAGAAATTCTCCAAGGTCATACAGAAGCCCATGTGCTACTTATATAACTGTTACTTACATGGTTCAATTGCTTTCATGACACTCCTTAAAGGTTTGTGTCTCTCTCCCCACCCTCAGTGAATTTCCTTTTGCTTTGTAGACTCCATGTCAGAGGAAAATCTTAAGAATCATAGTGTATGCTCAGATCCACCATGATTGCTAACCAGTTTCAAGCATTTGCATGTCCCTTACCACTGAGTTCCAGCCCATAAGGTATCAGTTCTCAACATATTTTCTCTGTGATAAACATGAGGGCTCACATGCATACATATGACACACTCCTGGCCATGGGCGTATACATTTGTCAAATGTCACTGACATGTACTTTTATTCACTTCTTTTTTTTTTATTGTGCTTTAGATGAAGGATTACAGAACAAACTAGCTTCTCATTAAACAGTTAGTACACATATTGTTGTATGACATTGGTTAACAACCCTACAACATATCCACACTCTCCCGTCTCAACTTTGGGTTCCCTATTATGAGCTTTCCTGTCCCTTCCTGCCTTCTTGTTCTTGCCCCTAGGCTGGTATGCCCCTTTAGTCTCTTTTTTTTTATGGGCCTGTCATCTTTGGTTGAAGAGTAAACCTCAGGAATGACTTCGTTACTGATCTAAAAGGATGTCCAGGGGCCATACTCTCAGGGTTTCTCCAGTCTCTGTTAGGCCAGTAAGTCTGGTCTTTTTTTGTGAGTTAGACTTTTGTTCTACATTTTTCTCCAGCTCTGTGTGGGACCCTCTATTGTGATTCCAGTCAGAACAGTCAGGGGTGGTAGCCGGGAACCATCTAGTTGTACTGGACTCAGTCTGGTAGAGGCCATGGTAGTTGTGGTCCATTAGTCCTTTGGACTAATCTTTCCCTTATATCTTTAGTTTTCTTCATTCTCCTTTGCTCCTGAAGGGGTGAGACCAGTGGAGTATGTTAGATGGCTGCTCACAGGCTTTTAAGACCCCAGATGCTACTCACCAAGGTAGAATGGAGAACATTTTCTTTATGTACTATGTTATGCCAATTGAGCTAGATGTTCCCCCAAGACCATGGTTCCCATAGCCCTCAGCCCAGCAATGCAGTCCCTCAGGGAGTTTGGATGTGTCTATGGAGCCTCCATGACCTTGCCTTGGACAAGTTGTGCTGCTTCCCCAGTATTGCGTACTGTCTTACCCTTCACCAAAGTTACTACCTATCTATTGTCTATTTAGTGTTTTTCCATCCCCACCTCTCCCGTCCCTTATAACCATCAAAATTTGTTTCTTTTTGTGTGTAAACCTTTTCATGAGTTTTCATAGTAGTGGTCTCACACAATATTTGTCCTTTTGTGATTGACTTATTTCACTCAGCATAATGCCCTCCAGATTCATCCATGTTGTGAGATGCTTCGCAGATTCATCATTGTTCTTTATCGTTGTGTGTATGTACCATGGTTTGTTTATCCATTCGTCTGTTGATGGACATCTAGGTTGTTTCCATCTTTTTGCTATTGTGAATAATGCCGCAATGAACATAGGTGTGCGTATGTCTATTCGGCTCTTATTTCTCTAGGATATATTCCTAGGAGTGGGATTGCTGGATCATATGGTATTTCTATTTTTAACTTTCTAAGGAAGCACCATATCATTTTCCAAAATGGTTGTATCATTTTGCATTCCCACCAGCAGTGCATAAAAGTTCTGATCTCCCTGCAGCCTCTCCAACATCTGCTATTTTCTGTTTTTTTAATTCATGCCAGTAATGCCTGGGTGAGATGATATCTCCCTGTAGTTTTGATTTGCGTTTCTCTAATGGCTAGTGATCATGAGATTTCGTCATGTGTCTGTTAGCTGCTTTAATGACAGGTACATTTAAAATGTGTGAAAATTATATTTATTGGAAGTATACCTCAATAGTTTATTTTAAAAAAAATACACTTTTCCTATATCCCTATTACACCATTCATCTGTCAGTTTGTCATACTACGTTTCCTTGCATATTGTTATGATACTGGAAGCTATACCACCAGCATTTCAAATACTAGCAGGGTCATTCATGGTGGACAGGTTTCAGTGGAGCTTCGAGACTAAGACAAACTAGGAAGAAAGGCCTGGTGAACCACTTCTGAATATTAGCCAATGAAAACCTTATGGATCACAACAGAACACTGTCTGACTTGCTTGCTTTGGGCCCATCATCAAAAAGGATCAATCTTTAGAGGAGGACATCATGTTTTGTGAAGCAGAGGGTCAACAAGAATGAGGGAGACAACTGGCAAAATGGATCGGCACAATGGCTGTAACAATGGACTTGAACATGCTGGCGATCACAAGGATGACACAGGACTGGCAACATTTCATTCTGTTGTACATAAGGTCACCATGAGTTACAGTTGACTCAGTGGCAGCTAAAAACAATAACCCTATTACCTCTCAGTAAAGAATGCTCATTGCAATATTGTTTATAATAGTTAAAATTTCAAAACAAACTAATAGTCCAACAATAGGAGAAGAATTAAATAACCTTTGGCATGGCCATAAAAGATTGGAGGCAGGAATAATTGACATTACACCTTCTTCTCAATTATTGACTATCTCATTATCTGACATTTTGCATTTACAACAACAGTAAAAAATCTACTATCCAACTATTTTGCACATTAACAACATACATCTGGCAGTAATAAACACCAATTAATAAACACTAAGGTATACTAGGGTAAACCAAAAGCTAAGAAGTTTCCTGAACACAACTAAACACTTCAAGGGACAGTATAGCTGGGGCGGGGGTCTGAAGACCATGGTTTCAGGGGACATCTAGGTCAATTGGCATAACAAAGTTTATTGAGAAAATGTTCTGCATCCCAGTGGCATCTGAGGTCTTAAAATCTAGCGAGCGGCCATCTAAGATTCATCAGTTCGTCCCAACACACCTGGAGCAAAGGAAAATGAAGAACACCAAAGACACAAGGAAAATATTAGCCCAAGAGGCAAAAGTGGCCACAAAAACCAGAGACTCCATCAGCCTGAGACCAGACCAACTAGATGGTGCCTGGCTACCACCAATGACTGCCCTGACAGGGAACACAACAGAGAGTCCCTACCGGAGCAGGAGAAAAGTGGGGTGCAGAACTCAAATTCTAGTAAAAAGATGAGACTTAATGGTCTGACTGAGACTGGGGGAACCCCAGAAGACATGGCACTTGGACTCTCTCTTAACCCAGAACTAAAACCATTCCTGAAGCCAATTCTTCAGACAGAGAACAGACTGGATTATACGACATAAAATGATACTTGTGAAGAGTGTGCTTCTTAGTTCAAGCAGGCACATGAGACTAAGTGGGCAGCTCCTGTCCAGAGGCAAGATGAGAAAGCAGAAAGGGATAGGAGCTAGGGTCACATGACAATGTGTGTATAAATTTTTGTATGGGAAATTAACTTGAGCTGTAAAATTTCACCTAAAGCACAACAAATAAATAAATAAACACCAAGGTGCAAGGCAAGAGTAACACTGTCTTTGATGGTTAAGGTTATGTGTCAACTTGGTTGGACCATGATTCTCAATGGTTTGGCAGTTATGTAATGATGTAACTTGACAGTTATGTAATAATGTAGTCATCCTCCATTTTATGATCTGATGTGGTCATCCTCCATTTTTGCATAACATCAATTTCACATAACAACCTGATCTTTGCAACCTAACCATGTCATAAGTGAGAAGAGGATGTACTAAAAATCAGCAAAAATAACTACTCATTAGATTGCAACTGCTATTTTGAAACTTAATAACCAATAGGCATACACTGTACTCTGATTTTTCCACATTTGCTCCTCCCAGATCCATTCTCTATCCTTCTTTTCCCTACTTGTTGCTCTGCTTGGTTGACTTTTGTGGTCAGCATTGCCCAGATTCCCTTGTCAGCTGATTTCCTCTCAGTGGGAAACATCAACAGGAGATTGGAGTGAGGGAGGGCAAAGAGGCAAGAGTATTTCCTCACCATTCCCTCCCTGCTTTATTTCAGGGTTCTGGCAGTGGCTCTGGACCCCTAAGACTACAGCATCTTCTGTTGGACAGCCTCTCCTCCATGACTCTAGCTCTTACTGGGCTCTGATAACATTATTTATTTCCTTACTCTTCTCAGGTGTACGGTGGTAGCAGCTTCCTGCTCTACTATATCTGGGTACTTCAGAGTCTCTTATTGTTTCCCTTAACCTTGCCCACACCTCTGCAAATAGTCCCTTTATTAAAGCCTCTTGAATTGCTCCATCTTAATGAAATTCTGTGTCCTCACAAGACAGATCCACCCTGGACTCACTGCAATACTATCAACTGCATATCACAGTTCTGACTTACTAATATTAGAACAACCTAGTCCTTGGGTGGCACAAACAATTAAGTACTTGACTACTATCTGTAAGGTTAGCGGTACAAACCTATCCAGAGACACCTCAGAAAACATGCCTGGTGATCTACTTTCAAAAGGTCACAGCCATGAAAACCCTACGGAGCAGTTCTACTCTGCCCGCATGGGGCCACCATGAGTCAGAGTCAGCTCCATGGCAACTAACAACAACAACAATAACAATCAAACATGAATTAAACTAAAAAATCTGACAACAGATTATTTTTTAGTTGCTATCATTCTCCGTTGAGCAATTTATACAGGCTTGCTATTAGACACTTTTTTAGGATTCTTTAGAAAGATAAATGTATTTCTGATATTGAATGGAACTTAACTAAATAATTCAAATCTATTTTTACAGTTTTTGACCTGTTTTAATGGTTTGTAGCTTTGATTTTTTTTCTATGATGTATTTCTCTTCCATTGCAAAGGGTAATAGAGAAGTCAGTTTTGTGATCCAAGCATTCCTATAGGCTTATGTATTTATCATTTCGCACTTTTGTAAACTTTAGGCTGGATAGCTTGACAGGTACAACATCATTTTTATTTATTTCAAAAACAAATGACACCCAAATTTCTTAAATGTTCTTATTAGGTGTAAATCTGCATTGTCTAGCTTGGGCAGATTTTCTCAAATCTTTCTTGAGTGATTTTGCACTGCTAAAATCTCTTGTAGCAGGTAAAAGATTGGTTTAGACATTGTTAGAGCACTAAACTGAGCAATCGCTTTCTCTTCTCCTTTCTTTGCTGAATAATACAGTTGTATGCTTGTTGTTCTCTGTTACCTCTGAGCTAAAATTCAGAAAGAAGCAGTGTCAAGGACTACAATTAGATGCAACCAATGTCACCAAGCAGTATGTGTATAAATTTTTGAATGAGAAATTAACTTGAGCTGTAAATTTTCACGTAAAGCACAATAAAACTAAAAAAAAAAAGAATCTACTGATTGTTCCTAAGGTAAGCCTGATCAGCTGAAACATTTCAGACTGAACCATTAAATGCTCTGCTTACAAGTTAAAAAAAAAAAAAAAGAATTATGATTAGGGATTTCAAGTGCAGAAGCTGCTGTTGTCAAACATTTCTTCCTAGACTGGAAAAGATGGAAAGTTATGCTAGGTGTCGCAAATGGTTAAGCACTCGGCTACTAACTGAAAGATTGGTGGTTCAAATCCATCCAGAGGCACCTCGGAAGAAAGAACTGGTGATCTACTTCTGAGAGATCACAGCCATCGAAAACCTTATGGAGCACAGTTCTACTCTGACACACACAGGGTTGCCATGAGTTGAAAGAGACTCAACTGCGACTGATTATTTATCAATATTAACCTGGATAATGAAAAATTACACTTTATTTAGAATTAGAACATTTACCAATACTAAACAGGAACCAGTTATCTTTCTAGGACAGAACCTTGAAGCAACCTTTAAGTATCCAACAACATTCTTACTTGTGCAGATGTTGACAATACAGTCAAAACTGGCTGGCATTTATGAAAATCAAAATCATTTTAGTACTAACCCAAGAACCCAGGGAGACTTTAGCTCAAAGGATGATTTATTTCCATTAGCTATAATGATAGTTTTGTGAATAAGGGAGGCGGTTATCTTTCCTTATGGAAGACAAACCCCTGTTGTGAAACCATGAGGAATCATTCCCCCTTTTGACTGTGACGCCAATCAGTTCTAATGTGAACTGTAATTCTTCAGTGCCCTGTAATTTTCCTAAAAGTTTCCAGATTGGAAAATGCTGCTCAAACTGACGGCTTCCTTCTCTCTTTGTGTATCAGCACAGGAGGCAGATGTACAAGTGACAGAAATGTGTCCTGTTTCATTACTCAATCATTTAGATGGATACTGTTCTCAAAGATCCCATTTCTTCATTGTGCAAAGCTGGAAGAAGGGCCTCTTTGCTGTCATGGTTACAACATGTCCGTGTTGGAATTTTAAATCAAGATACATTGTAGTTGGTGAGAGCTTTTCTGCAATCTTTGTCTAGTGTTGTCCCTGTCACGGATAACTGCAGAAGGAAGTCAGTGTCTACTGCAACATGTCTAATCCAGTTTTATTAAAGTGATTATGAAATCATTGTATGATCAAGAGAGGTACAACATTCAATAGTTTGAGAATGAAATTGTCTTTATTGGGTCTCTTCCACAAGTACCATATTTTTTGCTGTTCTTCAGAAAATATTAGATACTTCAGTAAGTATTTCTGCAGAGAAATCAGTGAATTCCCAATCATTTTTAAGTCCTAACATTCTTTATGAAAATGTAGCATTCCACTGAAATAGCATTCTATGCACTGTTAACAAATTTACTCCATCAGTAAGTGTGTAAAATTTTCCTCAGATAACAGGTGCTTTCTTTCGTTACTATATAGAATACAATTATGTTTATCTACATGGAGTGTTTAAAGGACATAAACAATACATACACTCCATTCTGATATGATGAATCCAAATATATTTCTGTTTAGGTGAACATTTTTGAATGAATACATCTGAAAGTTTGCATCAGGCCAAAATTATCTTGAAGTAGCTCTAAAAATTTATGCTTATTTCATCTCCTAAGCAAAAGTGGCTTAGTATTCAACATCTATAAACTCTTATTAAGCAATCACAATATTCTTCCTAACTTTTAGTACTCCCCATTATGTCGTTTAGAGAATGGACACATTAACCAAATTTTTAAAAGGAGGAAATAGAAAGACATTAGGAAATTGTGGGTTCAAATACGTGTTTGTATTTTCACTGTAACGATTATAGTATTTTATTTTGAAAACTGGAATTTTGAGAGGTGAAAGCAATATGAGACCAATCGTAACCATCGTCCCTTTGAAAACAGATTATATGGTGGTTTTATGATAAGCATATGGCAATATTAATAACTTACATTTTTGCATGAGCCACATAAAATCTGGCTAAAGAACAATTTTGCTTTGGTGATATGACAAAAAAAATTTTCTAAACTTAATTGTAGATATACATTTGTTTCTTTTCTAATACTGGTACACACTTCCAGATAATGATTTACACTTCTATTTTTAATTGTTGAAGACAATGCCATATTCTGTTTTTCCAGTGCTTTAAGACACCTTCTAATTTGTATGAGAGATGAGTCCTGATCAACCTGGACAGTCACTACCTGATTCAGGGTAGTATCAGGGTTTCTCCAGTACACCTCTCACTGCCAGGTAGCCCTCCTCCTGCAGCCGACACATTAATGGCCTGGGGAAATGAAAACTGGTGGTCATAGCCCCATTTCCCTGAATCTTAGGCTCATACATGTATCTGGAAGAGCAAGAAATGCCAGTCACTGTCTTGACTGTTTCAGTCAACTTTCCACTGTTTCTTGTGGAGAGGTGGGGAAGGTGGGGCAGGTAAGGAGGCGTTTTGTCAACAAGCTCCATATGCTCCAAAATAACACATTCATTTAGGATCATGTCCTTCTGCTTTGGGTTCATTCTTTCATATTTCCTTTAATGCAGTTTTGCAAGTGATGAATTCTCTCTCTCTCTCTTGCCCGAACATGTCTTTAGCTTAATTTCTGAATGATATTTTCACTGGAAATAGAATTCAATTATTTTCTTTCAGTCCACAGAAGACATCGTTATATATTTTTTCTGGTAAGATCTCATCTTTTACTCTAATTATCGCTCATTTAAAAATAGTGTATCTTTTTCTCTGGATGCTAGGAAGAGTTCTCTTTACATTTGGTTTTCTGAAGTTTTGCTACGATATGCATAGATGTGGATTTCTTTGTATTTTTCATGCTCAGGCTTCTTAAATCTGTGAATGATGTATTTATTCATTACTTTTAGAACATCCACAACCATTATCTCTTCAGGTATTGCTTCTGCTACATTCCCTCTCTCTTCTCCTCCTGGGACTGGCAGTAAATTGTGTTTGCCCTTGTCACTGTATTCGCCAAGTCTCTTACCCCCTCTTCGGTACATGTCATTAATTTGTCTCTCTGTTTTTCATTCTTGGTAGTTAATTTTGACCTACTCCCCAGTTTACTGATTCTTTTTCAACCTGCGCCTAATCTGTAGTTATACTTATCCATTAAGTTCTAAATTTTAGTTGTTAGAGTTTTCAGCTCTAACATTTCTGTTTGGTTCTTTTTCATATATGCTATGTAATTTTTTGTGTGCATGTGTATTCCAATTTTCTGTTAAAATTTTCAGTTACATCTTTATCTCATTGGACATAACCAATGTCATTATTTTAAAATGTATTGAACTTCTATGTCTATTAGTTCCAGTACATAGACCGGCCTCAATGAGTCTGCTAGTTTATATTTATATTTTCCTGTTTCTTTGTGTGCCTAGTTATCATTGATTGTGTTCTAAGCATATTATTTGAAAATTAGTTTGTAGAAATTATTTGAGTTCTAGGTAAGGTTATCTTCCTCTCAAGAAGATTTTTTTTATTTGCTTCTGCCATGCACTTTTGGGCACTATAATTTGTAATCTAATATCTCCTTGGAGCCCTGGTGGCACAGTGGTTAAGCATTTGGCTGCTAACTAAAAGGTCGGCAGTTCGAATCCACCAGCCGCTTCTTGGAAACCCTATGGGACAGTTCTACTCTGTCCTATAGGGTCGCTATGAGTCGGAATTTTTGGTTTTTAATATTACCTGAATCCACTTTCAAAATTTTCTCAAACTTAATGCCTTGAAATTGGGCCAGAGTTCATGTAAGGAATAGTTTACTTCTAGTTCACCCCTAATTCTATAATTAAGCCATTTTGAGTTCCAAACATAGGAAATTTACCAGATTCCCTAGGCACTGGCTTCATCTTTGGTCCTCCAAAACTTATGAGGCAGACAGAAGTGCTGCTTAGTGTCTCTATCGCCTCTTCAAGAACCAACAGATGCCCCCCCGAGGAAAGCAGTTCCAAATGCTGGGCTCATGTGTCTACACTTCCATCTTTTCCTGAATCTTTGTCTGGTAATTCTTCAATACCTTCTTAGCCATATGATGCCAATAAGTTTTTTTGTTTTTTTTTAAATTTTTGTCCATTTTTTTATAGATGTCATCTGAGTGAGTGTTGATCTGAACTTCCTGGGTTTCCGTTAGTGGAAATGGAAGTGTCATTATTGTTTTTTGTGCTCATATAGATCTTACAGCTCGCATCATCTAATATAGTTCTTATGGTGATATGATGCTATATAATTCTTGTGTTTTTCTAAACTTCTTTCACATTGGTACCTTTTGTTTCCATAATGTAATTATGTTTTTTGTAAGCAAGACCATTTTCTGTATTTTTTCACCCACATCTGCACCACCACTCACACCATATTTAATATTCTAGCTCAGAGCTGAACTGTAAATAAACAATTATGTACTTGTTAGCTTGATACCGTAAATTCCAGAGTTGATTAACATGGAAAGAAGTTGATTTTATTTTTATCTAAAGCAAATTATTATGGTGGAGGTTAACTAGGTTTACGAAAGTGATGCCCTTTTATTATTTATTACTGTTATTTTTATTATTGCTGTTCTTACCTGTTTTCTACATTGCAATCACCTTTCTCTTCTGCCTTTTGATGTGGACATTTTTTGTATCTTCACCTGATAAATAAAAAGAAAGAAAGTTATCCTAGCTTTTTACTGATTAATAATTTGAAAAAAAAAAAATTCCTGCCAACATATTAGTCATTCCTACTGGTCAATTTGCCTATTCCATCAATGTTTCTTTTCAATGGATCTACTCCTTTACCTCCAGCAGAGACCAGTTCTTGGCCATAGCTCATTGGACCTAAGGATAAGTGAGGACACATGGATCAAATTGGGCCAATCAGATTCTCTCTTCAGATAGTTAAGAATTCCATTCTAATCCATTAGATTCTAATCCATTAGACTCGATGGCAGAATTGAAAAGTGACATGAAAAGTACTGAAGCAGCCATGTCTAAAAGTAGACATAAAAAGTCAGTCTGCAGAGAAAGAGTATGAAAAATGGGGCAGATACTATGAGAAAAGCAGAGGAAAAGTTCCTGAAATGGAGTCTTCTGGTCACTTTCTGGAATCTTTTGTTAACTGTGAGGCCTAACTGCACAAGACATCGTAAGATATTCTTTATCCTTTCATTAAATCAGATTTTTTGTTTCAAAAGCTAGTACAGGTGTGTTATGTTCCCTGTAGTTAAGTAGTTTTTCACCAAGGCAAGACCATTTTCTGAAAGTACTTTTTGGTCATCTGATTTATTTTTATCTCTATCTACATGAATAACTGAAAGCCTATTACATCTTCCTTTTTGGTCCCCAAACTCAATTTAGTTGATATTTAAGGTATTAGGAATTACGGTACATAAAAACCCTTTAATAAGTTTCTACAACAGAGTAGCTTAGTTAATGAATGTGGAATACTTAGAACTAGGGAGAAACATAAAATTCTTGAGTCAACAACTTGTTGGGTTTTAGACAATCCTTTCCAGACATATGCAATCATGTGACCTTTTTCCTAAGGTAAACCTTCACATAGAGGTCAAAAATGAGGCAATAAAATACCTTTGAAAAAACTCAAAGAAAAGAAGCATCATAAATCTATCTAGCCCTTGATTTGTGCTATATTGCTTGTGATTAACCACATAAGGAACCAAGTCATAGAGACCAAAATGGAATCATCTTCTTGAAAGAGTACTTTACAGAACGTCCCACTAAGAGATTTTAGAGACCTCTTTAAAGCCAGGTTTTCCTATGATTTTTAAAAAATATATTAAAAAATTAACACAATATTGAGAGATTTTATTTTAGTTTAAATGGGTACAGAATACATCAGTTATACTTTTTAAAACATGCTTCTTGGAAATAACAGGATTCATGAAGCAACTTTTAATACCTGAAAAAAAGCTGGAAATTTGGGGCTTTACGTAGAGATTTCAGAAAATGATTTCTTTTTCTTTGTTTACTTGCAAAACCAATAGTAATGAAGCCCCAATTAGGGCAGGGGCAACTGAACTTCAGGGTTTTTGATAAGTAAAAATTTACATGGGCCATGACCTCAGGGGTTTCAAAGGGTGGAGCCGTGGCCTCTGGTGTTTCTAAGGGTGGAGTTGTCACTCCGGTGGGCTAGGAGAATGGTGCGCCTAAAGCCAAGGGAGCAGAGTTGCTGTCCCAGTGGGCCTGGAAGGCGGAGCTGAAGCCCAGGGCCAAGGGGCTTCCACTCAAAATCCAGAGACTGTGGCCAATACCTAGTCTGGAGGGCAGGACTATTGTGTAATTGTCTTAGAGAACAAAAGATTATTTTCAAAGCCTTGAGGGCTAATGTGATGTGTTCTGCTGACTTGCTTGGTGCTTGTTTTCTTTTCTTCCAGTTTCTCCCATTTGTAATGAAAATGTCTAGCTTGTGCTTGTTCTGCCATTGTACCTTTGGAAGCAGATAACTTGTATTCTAGATTTCACAGATGAAGAGGAATTTCTGGATTTTAGACTTGGAATTAAGACTTTTGCTATGATATGATGGGGTGAATATGTTTTGCATGTTGAAAGGATGTGATTTTTTGGGGGGCCAAAGGGTAGAATGTCATGGATTGAATTACATTCCCCCAAAAATGTGTGTATCAATCTGGCTGGGCCATGATTCCTAGTATTGTGTGATTTTCCTGTATGTTGTAAATCCTGCCTCTATGATGTTAATGAGGGAGGATGGGTGGCAGTTGTGTTAGTGAGGCAGAATTCAATCTACAAGATTGGATTGTGTCCTGAGGCAATCTCTTGAGATATAAAAGAGAGAAGCTAGCAGAGAGACTGGGGGGTGGAGGATGCAGAATCTCATACCACCAAGAAAGCAGTGCCAGGAGCAGAGGGTGTCCTTTGGACCCAGGGTCCCTGCGCTGAGAAGCTCCTAGTCTGGGGGAACATTGATAAGAAGGCCAACAGAGAGAGAAAGACTTCCCCTGGAGCTGATGCCCTGAATTTGGACTTTTAGCCTACTTTACTGTGACAAAATAAATCTCTCTTTGTTGAAACCATCCACTTGTGGTATTTCTGTTATAGCAGCACTAGATGACTAAGACAGATGCTAAAGCTAGCTGGTGAAAATTTAATGAGAAATAGGATACTTACATAGTCTCCAAATATTTCCCCCACAAGATATTCACTCATTTCAAAGAGAAAAATAGTAGCATTCCAGTGAGGAAACCTGGCAGACATCACTTTAATCGAATCATCAAAGTAAGCATTACCAGTAACAAAACAAACTGACATCAAATCCTCCTAATGAGATGCACTGAGACGAACACAAGGTCACTTCTGTAGTAATGTTCCAAAAATGCATAATCTGAGTCTAATCTGATAAATTCTACCACAAACCTAAAGTAAGGAAAATTCTTCAAAATAACTAGCCTACAAAGTTAAAAAAAGGTACAGGTCCCAACCGACAAATACTGAGGAATTGTCTCAGAGTGAAGAAGACCACAGAGAGATGACAACTAAATAAAATGTATGATTCTGCCTTGGATCCTAGACCAGAAAGTTTTAAATAATTATTTTTTCTTTGCTATAAGGGAAAGTAGTGGGACAATTGATGAAATTTAAATTAAGCCTGTGGGTTAGATAATAGTACTGTAACATAATGTTAAATTTCATGACGGTGATCACTATATAGTGATTGTACAGAGAATGTTTTTGATTTTAGGAAATACACACTGAAGTATTCAGGGATAAAGGGGTACCAAGTCTGTAATCTGCTCTCAAATGGTTCAGGAAATAATAACAGGTATAGAGTGAATGATAAAGCAAACAGTAAAATGCTAACATTGGGAAATACGGATGAAGAGTATACAGGAAGTCTTTGCACTATATTTTTATAACTCTTTTGTAAGGCTGAAATAAAAAGGTTTTGTTTATTAAAAAAAAGAAAATTACGTGGGCACAACCCCATGCAGAACCATGAGATAATAGACAAGGAGTTTGTCATCTACTTAGGAAGACAAAGCATAAATACATGAAAAAAATAGTGATAACGGCAACATTTATTACACATTCTGAATCATATGCTCATATGGTAAATTCTAAACTGTGCCTAATGGACTGAGAACACATGAAGTGATGACCATATGGAATACTACAGACAATAAAGCAAGAAGATCTGGGGAAAACACAATCATTATATCCTGAAGGCTTTTCAAAAGCAATGTTCTATATAATAAAGGGAATTAGGAATTAGGTCAGCTATTCTTCCCTCAAAAGATTGAATTTAAGTAAATATTATAATCTTTTTTTTTTTTTTAATTAAAAAAACACAAAGTATCAGTGGCTTTCAAAAAAAGTACAAATTGGGGAAACTCAGAATGAGAATAGACTGTAGAAGAAATGATGCTCTAAAGGACTTAAATATGAATCGTAGAAAGTACGGTGCCTTCTGCAGTGAATGCCATGGGGATCCTATTATCAGTATGAAGCAGAGCAAAAGCAAACTATAATCTGATGTTGCAACACTTTTTTAAATTAGATTTTCTGGGCAACTTGTATTATAGTCCAAATTCTTATCTTCTCTTGCTCTTCTTGACTGCCATGATCATTAGCATTTGAAGAAGATTTTAGAGGCGGGGAACATGCCCAATCTTCCAAATGAGAAGGATGGCTTAGCAAGAAGCTTTGCTTCCGGAATTACTCTGAGCTTGGAAATGAAGCCTCAGAAGATGGGAGGGGAAGAAGAGAATCTACTTCCCCAGTGGCTTGGCTCAGCCAATGGTCCTCAGCACTGGCCACATAGCATGATCACTTGTGGAGCTTTTTTGCATATAGATGCCTATTTCCCACTCCTCCGAAATTCTGTTAGGTAGTTTTGGAAGGGGAAGTGGAGATGACCATCAGCATTGCAACAAACACTCCACAGGTGATTGTCATAAGTGGCCAAAATTAAGACGGACATGTTAGGTTTAGGGAAAGGGGGAACTACACATTCAAAATCGTTACTTTTTTGACAGATGCCTTGAATTAGATCCTTTTTTCCTCTGCTTCTACTTTCCGTTAAGGTTTTATTCTAAATCTAATAGATTTCAACCACTTGTACTTCTAGCACTTAACAAGGTGCCTCCAAAAGTGTTTGTTGAATGAATCCTTCAAATCTGATGTCAATGTGGGTGGATAGTATTGTTTTCAATTTAAAATTGGGAAACTGAAAATTTGAAACTCACCTACATTACTCAATGATGTACAGAAATAACCTGTAGGAGCTTGTGTTGTGGTGGCTATAGTATTTCACAGATATAAGCTTACTTTTCTCACCTAGTAGACCTCTGTCAACTCTAACTGCCCTGGTGGCTCAGTGGCGAAGAGCTATGGCTGCTAACCAAAAAGTCGGCAGTTCAAATCCACCAGCCGCTCCTTGCAAATCCTGTGGGGCAATTCTGCCCTGCCCTATAGGATCGCTGTGAGTTGGAATCCACTCAGCCGCAGTGGGTTTTTGTCAACCAAAACAGTGACAATAGCATCTGTCATTCCACCCTTACAGCTTTATCTTTTACACGTGCACACACACGTGCACACACACATACACACACGGACAGTGATTTTTTTTTTAAAGATCAATATTAAAGTTCCCCCAGGAAGTAGTGCCAGACAACACTGTGGTTATCAATTAATAACACAACTGGGTTTAGATGTAATAGAAACAAGATTGGCTATGAGGACTAGAAGAATTCAAGGTAAGAAAGAGGATTCTGGAGACAGGAAAGGGCTAATTAAATGAAGTCAGAAAGCCACCCAAAACACACTGTACTCTGTAATTTAGCTTAGGAAGCTCAGAAGAATGTGTTCCAGATGGACACACAGAACATTTGCTGATTGTCTTCTTTTTCTACCACCCTCTGTTTTTTAAATCACATCACAATATACTAAGGCAGATTTAGTACTTTTCTAAACAAATATAATCCAAGCAGTTCTTACAGAATAAAAATACGCATGAGTATGGTCTCATCTTCCCTGCATGCCATAGTTTCTATGCCAACTTTGATTCTCTTTATAGTATTTTAGCCTTATGCCCTGGAAAATAACTCTCCTGTCCTCTGTGTGGAAAATCTAATGAGAAAATTCAATCATATTTTAAATATGGACTTCAATTAGGCTTGCGAGTCAGTATCCCATAAGGGGAAAATCCATGTCATATTAATCTTACTGTAAGATGAAAACGATATAAAAAGCCTTCAAAAAGTTAATCAGTACTTTCTGCTTTAAAGAGAATACGAACTTTGCTGAGTGTGCATGGTCGTCTTCACTGTTAATTTCTTACATAATTTATGGATTAATTATTCATCATTATGCTGAGTGGAATTCAGATTTACGGATTTGTAAGGCATCCAATACTGAGGGGGACTTTTAGGAATGTGCACAAAACTGGTTATCAATGGGGAAATTGTACAATTTGGGGACAATCCAAAATTTAGCATGGGACATAGTGTTCTGCTGCTGCTTTTGAGATGAAATGTGTTTTGAAATGAGCCAACTCATGTATTTTGTCTGTTCACAATTGTCTGGATTTGTATTTTTGTTTGTTTGTTTATTAATCTGAATAGTCTCCACTAACTAGAAGTAGGTAAAAGATATAGGGCTCCTTCCCACAATTTTCCTACTAGATAGCATGGTATAGTGTAAGCAAGTGTGAGACGAAACTCTGTCGCTTTACAAACATTTATTAGAAAACAGATCCCAAAGCAAAAATCAACTTTTTCTATGTGTTCGTGAATTCCGTTTAAGTTTTCTGTCCCTTTAAGTTCTTCATCAACAACCTTGAATGAGCAAAAATGATTGTTTTAAGAAGGTTCAGCCAAACTTTTGACTGGGTCAGACAATGGGATGCTGCAATGAGGAATGGACATAGAAACAAATGGAACGCTAGACCCAAAAGTTACCTTCCTCCTAAGCTGGAAGGTTGATGAGCTTGTCAGCTTGTCACTTTCTTATGCTAACTTCGTGCAATGGTGAAGACTCCATAACAGTATTTCAAACCAACTCACATATCTTAAACACAGTTCATTTCACCAGTGAAACACTAATTATAACATTGATTCCGATTGAGAAACTTGGCAGCGAGGCTACAGATAGCGGTATTGGAAGTGCTGATGGTTATTGAGTTAGGAGTGTTGACTTTTGGTGAGGGTATTTTGAAGTCTTACTGACCACCTCTGGAGTGTGGATTTGTGGTTAGAATACCTCAAAGGTTAACTGACTGTCCACATTTACATAACTTACTCATTCACAATTATATCATGTTGTCTATGTTGAAGTGCTTTTAAGCAAATTACCAACATATCAATATATCAACACGGTAAGAGAGTTTTAGCAAGCAGGATTTAGAGTGGCTTTTAGATAAAACACATAGTTTTGTCATTTACTTCAAAGTGTTCTCTCCTCCTTGGAACTAACTACCTGCAGAACACTCCATGCTGCACTCATATCCAATGCTGTTGGCCTATTCTCTTTACATAACAGAGATCAAAGATTATCTTCTATTATTGGTCCCTTTGTCATCGTAATTTACTATAAGCCAAACCCTGTTGCTATCGAGTCGATTCCGACTCATAGCAATCCTATAAGACAGAGTAGAACTGTCCCATAGGATTTCCAAGGAGAGGCTGGTGAATTTAAACTGCTAATTTTTTGGTTAGCAGTCGAGCTCTTAACCACTGTGCCACCAGGGCTCCTAACTTACCATGGGAGACTGAAAAAGGCACTTCACTTGGTGTTCTGTCAAGCAAAGTGTCGTGGGTTTTGTGTACCAAGAGCAGCAATAAAGCATGAAAATAAAGACCTTCTACTAAAAACCAAGAGCTCTGTCAGAAACCTGGTCAGGAACAGGATACAAACACCTTATTATCTGTCTGTCAGAAGGTCCTTGGAGCCCCTGGACTCAAGTGGATCAATTTACTACCAGTCACTGACAGTTAATCAGTCATTTGGACTCAGAGATGTGCTTCCTAGAATCAGTCCAAATGCTTACCCCAATCTCTTGCCAAATGATTCAAAACCACCATATTTCTGTTTTGTTTTCAAACTGAAGCCTACTAACCAATTTTGCTTTTAAGTGTAACAGTTTTTATTGTCTCAAAAATATTTACTGAAAACAATGCTGAGCAAAGACAAAAAAGACGGGTGGAGAAGCTGGCTGAGAGCTAAGGCATCTTGTCCCATCATCTCCCTCACCCACAGCTCTTCCTAGGATGTCTAACTCCTCTTGGTCTATAACCAGTTCCTATCCTGGTTGAGAATGTGTCATCAGCATCCTTTTTGTGCACCAACAATGAATAGTGGATCCGGAATCTTATATAGAGTCATATCTAATTAAAGGCTCACTTTTACAGGAACAAAACAATGACTGATTTCAGAAAGTATTCTGTGATGCTGCAACACCTCAACAACAAAAAAATAATCCAGTTAAAAAAATTGGCAAAGTATATGAACAGACACTTCACCAAAGAAGACATTCAGGTGGCTAACAGACATATGAGGAAATGCTTGCAATCATTAGCCGTTAGAGAAATGCAAATCAAAACTGCATTGAGATACCATCTCACCCTGACAATACTGGCACTAATACAAAAAACACAAAATAAGAAATGTGGGAGAGGCTGTGGAGAGACTGGAATTCTAATGCACTGCTGGTGGGAATGTAAAACGGTACCACCACTTTGGAAAATAATGTGGCACTTCCTTAAAAAACTAGAAATAGAAATAGCATATCATCCAGCAATCCCACTCCTAGGAATATATCCTAGAGAAATAAGAGCTATCACACAAATAGACATAGGCATACCCATGTTCATTGCAGCACTGTTCACAACAGCAAAAAGATGGAAACAACCGAAATGCCCATCAACAGATGAATGAGTAAACAAATTATGGTATGTACACACAGTGGAATACTATGCAACGGTAAAGAACAATGATGAGTCCATAAAACATCTCACAACATGGATGAATCTGGAGGGCATTATGCTAAGCGAAATAAGTCAGTCACAAAAGGACAAATATTGTATGAGACCACTATTACAAGAACTCAAGAAAAGGTTTACACACAGAAAAAAACAAAAAACAACAAAAAAAATTCTTTGATAGTTACAAGGGTAGGAAGGGGAAATCACTAACTAGATAGTGTCAACTTCTGTGAAAGGAAGAACAACACACAATATAGGGGAAATCAGCACAGCTGGACCAAAGCAAAAGTATAGAAGTTTCCTGTTGTCGTTAGGTGCTGTCAAGTCGGTTCTGACTCATAGCGACCCTATGTACAACAGAACGAAACACTGCCCGGTCCTTCACCATCCTCACAATCATTGTTATGCTTAAGCCCATTGTTGCAGCCAGTGTGTCAATCCATCTCACTGAGGGTCTTCCTCTTTTCCACTGACCCCCCACTTTACCAAGCATGATGTTCTTATCCAGGGACTGATCCCCTCGATAACATGTCCAAAATATGTGAGAAGTAATCTCACCATCCTTGCTTCTAAGGAGCATTCTGGTTGTACTTCTTCCAAGACAGATTTGTTCATTATTTTTGGCAGTCCATGGTATAGTCAATATTCTTCTCCAACACCACAATTCAAAGGTGTCAATTCTTCAGTCTTCCTTATTCAGCGTCCAGCTTTCACATGCATATGAGGCGATTGAAAACACCATGGCTTGGGTCAGGCTCACCTTAGTCTTTAAGGTGACATCTTTGCTTTTCAACACTTTAAAGAGGTCTTTTGCAGCAGATTTGCCCAATGCAACACGTCTTTTGATTTCTTGACTGCTACTTCCATGGGAGTTGATTGTGGATCCAAGTAGAATGAAATCCTTGACAACTTCAATCTTTTCTCCATTTATCATGATGTTGCTTGTTGGTCCAGTTGTGAGGATTTTTGTTTTCTTTATGTTGAGGTGTAATCCATAACTGAAGGCTGTGGTCTTTTGATTTTCATCAGTAAGTGCTTCAAGTCCTCTTCACTTTCAGCAAGCAAGGTTGTGTCATCTGCATAACGCAGGTTGTTAATGAGTCTTCCTCCAATTCTGATGCCATGTTCTTCTTCATATAGTCCAGCTTCTTGGATTATTTACTCAGCGTACAGATTGAATAGGTATGGCAAAAGGATACAACTCTCACACATACCTTTCCTGACTTTAAACCACTCAGTATTCCCTTATTCTGTTCATACGACTGCCTCTTGATCTATGTACAGGTTCCTCATGAGCGCAATGAAGTGTTCTGGAATTCCCATTCTTCACAATGTTATCCATAATTTATTATGATCCACACAGTCAAATGCCTTTGCATAGTCAATAAAACACAGGTAAATATCTTTCTGGTATTCTCTGCTTTCAGCCAAGATCCATCTGACATTAGCAATGATATCCCTGGTTCCATGTCCTCTTCTGAATCCAGCTTGACTTTCTGGCAGTTCCCTGTTGCTGTACTGCTGCAGCCACTTTTGGATGATCTTCAGCGAAATTTTACTTCCATGTGATATTAATGATATTGTTTGATAATTTCTGCATTTGGTTGGATTACTTTTCTCAGGAATAGGCATAAATATGGATCTCTTCCAGTCGGTTGACCAGGTAGCTGTCTTCCAAATTTCTTGGCATGGATGAGTGAGCACTTGAGGGTCGCATCAGTTTGTTCAAACATCTTAATTGTTATTCCGTCAATCCCTGGAGCCTTGTTTTTCACAATGCCTTCAGTGCAGCTTGGACTTCTTCCTTCAGTACCACCGGTTCCTGATCATATGCTGCCTCCTGAAATGGTTGAACGGCAACCAATTCTTTTTGGTACAGTGACTCTGTGTGTTCCTTCCATCTTCTTTTGATGCTTCCTTCATCATTTAGTATTTTCCCTGTAGAATCCTTCAGTATTGCAACTCGAGGCTTGAATTTTTCCTTCAGTTCTTTCAGCTTGAGAAATGCCAAGCGTGTTCTTCCCTTTTGGTTTTCTATCTCTTACGCTTTGAGGGACGGAGTAGTTGGGGCTGGGGCTGGGGACCATGGTCTTGGAGGACATCTAGGTCAATTGACATAACATAGTTCATAAAGAAAATGTTCTACATCCCACTTTGATGAATAGCATCTGGAGTTTTAAAAGCTTGTGAGTGGCCATCTAAGATGTATTTGTTGATCCCATCTAAGATGTATCTATTGGTCCCATCCTATCCAGAGCAAAGAAGAATGAAGAAAACCAATGACACAAAATATTAGTCCAGAGGACAAAAGCACCACAGGAACCAGAGACTCCACCAGCCTGAGACCAGAAGAACTAGGTGGTACCCAGCTACCAGCAACAACTGCTTTGACAGAGATCACAACAGAAAGTCCCAGAGAGACTGGGAGAAAAATGTAGGACAGAATTCAAATTCACAGAAAAAGACCGGACTTACTGGTCTGACAGAGACTGGAGGAACACTCAAGACTTTGGCCTCCGGACACTCTGCTAACCCAGAACTGAAACCATTCCTGAAGCCCACTTTTCAGACAAAGATTAGACAGACAGGCCTATAAAACATAAAGTAACACACGTGAGGAACGTGCTTCTTAGTTCAATCAAATATATGAGACTCCTGTCCAAAAGCAAGATGAGAAGGCAGGAAGGAACAGGAACTGGATGAATGGACACAGGGAACCAGGGTGGAAAGGAGAAGTGTGCTGTCACATTGTGGGGATTGCAACCAATGTCACAAGACAATATGTGTATAAATTTTTGAATGAGAAATTAACCTGAGCTGTAAACTCTCACCTAAAGCACAATAAAAAAAGTACTCTGCGAAAATAAAACCGGAAGAAAACTCGTATTAACTTGTTTGCCTCAATTCCCAAATACAATTGCAAATGTAAGCCTGTGTCATGAATACCTCAAAATATTATATAAAAACAATCTGTGTTTGTAACCAAAGCAGTTTCTGTTTGTGATGTCTGAAAGTAATTTGTTTTTTGGAAGAAGTTACTTAATGTATCTCTATGTTTTTATTAATTATTTTCTTCCAATTTTTATTACAAAAGCAGTGGAACACCACAGTAGGTGAGTATACTGATCTATGACTATGTCCCACAAAGAAACTTTTAAAGCTATTACTTCTTACTTATTAATTTTGGGGCTATGAAGGAATACATACTCTGAGTAGAGAATTTAGGAAATACAGAAAAGTATGTAAGAAGAATGTAAAAATTATCACGTAATTGTTAACCTTTAGATGTATTTGCTGATTAACATTTTTTTCTATGCACATTGAGTGGGTATTTATCAAATTAGACTTTTAGTTTTTCTGTGTAATACCTGTAAAAAAAAAACCTGTTACCATCGAATTGATTCAGGAGAACTGCCCCATAGGGTTTTCAAGGCTGTAAATCTTCACAGAAGTAGATTGCCACATCTTTCTCCTGTGGGGGTAGCTGGTGGTTTTGAACCTCTGACCTTTTGGTTAGCAGCCAAGGATTTCACCACTGTACCACCAGAGCTTTTCTATGTAATATACACATATATTTATGAATACACACGTATATATATATTTATAAGCATACTGGCTTAATATGTCAAGTATTATTATATATGGTCTTTCTCATACTCCTTGTTTATCCAGTGACATCCCTCTTCTTAGGGATTATCAAAAAAAAGAACCAGAGTACAAAAATCCTTTTTAATCCTTCAACCTAAGGAGATTAGAAAAGACATGTCATTGATTGGACGGTTTTTACCCTTCTCATATTCTGTCTCCAGACTGGAAAAAGAGTCTAAGCACTGAAGAAGAGAAGAAGCATTTACATTTCAGACTGGACTCTATTTCACTGCCCTCTCGCCTTCCCCTTCCACCACCTAGTTCTGGCAGATAGGGCAGAGATGGGGCATGGGGATGGCAGTAGAGCCCCTCAAGATAAGTTTGGGACACACTGAGCCAAGTGTGCCTACATACCTTTTGTTAGCAGGCTCACTGCTGTTTCTGGTGCCCCAGTGACATGGGAGCCCCCGTGTAGTAATGGTTGCAAGGGATTTTAGGATGGATTGATGTCCTACTGTCCTTTGGTGCCCCCAGAGGGAGGCAGAAGAGTAGTTGGTCTTCCACATGCCCATAACATTGGCCATGGATGTAACCCAGGACAGAGAGAGGTCTCTGGCTTTGGGTGACTTTGCCACCCTGAGGAAGTGAAAAAGAGGAGACAGGGTGGGCCCTCAGCTGGCCTCACTGCAGCCAAGTGTCAGCATGGAAGGGGACACAGACAAGACAGATTCATCTGCGGTAGGATGCCAGCACAAAATGAGCAGAGTGGCTTGAAGGCATTCCACAAACCACCAGAGCAAAGCAGCAACATCCGGGGAAGAGTGTGATGACAAGCTTGAAGCGACTGAGTTTTAAGCAGAATTGCCTGGGAAAACACAGGAACTGACTCAGCTCACCTAGAAGTAACTACATTAAATCGTCTGCTTTAGGCAGGAGGGGTTTGAGCCAAAAATAAAGTTGTACAGAAATATACAGACACACACATACATATAGTCATTGCCAACTCAGGGAGATCCCATGTGTGTCTGAGTAGAACTGTGCTCCATAGGGATTTCAATGACTGATTTTTTGGAAGTAGATCACCAGGCCTTTTTTCCAAAGTGCTACTGGGTAGACTAGAACCTCCAACCTTTAGTTAGCAGCGGAGCCCTTTAACAGTTTGCACCACCTAGGGACTCCCCTCTCTTTATAGAGCGAGGATATTTGTGCCTCTACTTTTCCTTCTGCTGTGCACATTTCTACCTCCCAGTGTCTGACAGCTGTACTTTGGCACTGCCAGCGTTGTTAACATATTTTGTCCTGTGATCCTGATTAAGTCTTATTGTTTGTTCTGTGGGTTAATCCCAAAAGCTGGAAACCAATCAACCACATCTATGTTATTATAACTGTGAAAGTGTTGTGCCCTCCAAAGCCAAGTAACTGCTGTGATTCATTTTCTTCCTTACAGCTCCAAAGCCACAACCTCTATGCTGCTCACAAACAAATATTTGATGGATTCATCTCACCCACCCTCTACTCATTTCAAAATCATGCCACATTTTAGTTTGCTTCATATTTAGACCATATTAATCTCGTACAATTTTAGTTACACCTCTCCTCTCCCCGAGAATTCTGATTTTCTTTTTTTGTTTGTTTCCATGAAAGATCAAAAAACATTCTTTTCCATATTCTTGAGAGCTTCCAGTTCTTCCCCTTCTGTCTGCGGATTGGAATCCACTCCATGCTCCTTCTTAAAGCCCAGTGACTCCCTGTTCTATTTAGGGCTAGGGGCTTCATATTCCTGTGGCAGGATGATAGAGCATTAATTTTTTCTTTTTTTGGTTAGTTGCTGTCAGATCTATTCCGACTCATGGAAACCCCATGTGCTAAAAGATGTGTTTTCCCTCACCTCCATAACCCACTCCCTGAATTCCCTCACTTGTGCCCTGAGAAACTACCTCTACACCTCCAGCTCAGGTATTAGACATGAAGAGAAAAGCATCACTGCTGAACTCGATAAAAAAAAAAAAGGCTTCCAAGTTTAAAAGGCAGCATTCATGTGTGAAGCAGAAAAGATTTGAAAGGCAGAGGTAGTGGCTAGCAGAACTAATATTTTCTCTGCTCCCTATCCCTTCGGTATGCAAACTGGGTTATAAAAGTCACTTTTTACATTGGGAAGGGGAAATAATTTTGAAGAAACATCAAGGGAGCTCACCAGTCTGTGGCCTGTGCCCTGCCCACTCACCACTTGAGTATCAAGGCTCAGAGAGCATGATGAACAACCTCCTTAAGGTTGGGATTTCCAGGGTGGGAGTAGCCTGTGCCTCACCTGTCCAGGCTGGTTTTCTGGTTCCTGACAGACCTGTCATTGTCCTTCACACCACGATAGCATAGGGATACTAACCAGAGATGGCTGAAGGGATGGCTGAGAGTAAGCTTGTGCTACTGGTCCCAAGTCTCAGAAAGGTAGGGAGCATAGCTAGACTCTTCCCGCGCCCTGGTGAAAAGAGTATGAATTTTCTTAAAGGCTCTTATACATATTAACAAAGTGCTTTCCAACAAGTTATCTCAATTTATAATTTCACCGGAAATACACAAGACAGGTAAGCACACTGCATTCTTTCACCATTAAATATTATTACTTTTTAACGCAAATTTTATAGGTGACAAATGATATCTCCTGACCGCTTAATTCACAACTAGGATTAGTGAGTTTGAAGGGTTTTTAAAGGTCGTTTTCCATTTTTATTTCTGAATCTGTAAAATATCACCTGCCTGTACTTATGATGAAATATTAATTTGATTTATAGAACAATATATTGCAATATACATATTAAACTTTCCATGTATTCTTGAAAATGTTTGTTCCATTTGCTGTTTCCCTCTTTCACTGGGATGCCACTGAATTTATACATTCATTTGGAAACTGTTGGCATATTTACAATGCTGAACCTTCTCCAAGGACATAATATTTCCTCACTAATTTATCGCAATATTCTCTTACCACTCAAAAAATGTGTATTTCTCTTCAAAAATGTTCCTCCATTTTTAAAATCAGCTTTTTTGAGGTATAATTCACATACAATAAAACTGATCAATTTAAGTATAAAGTTCAATGAGTTTGACAAATTTATATGATTGTATAATCACTAATGCAATCAAGACATTGAACATTTCCATCACCCGTAAAAGTTCTCTCATTCACTCCTTGCCAATGGTTTTAACCTTTATGTCTCCTTTATTGTTAGGAAATTAACCAGACCTTCCAGAACAATATTTGATTTGTCAAGGCAGTCACAAAATCCCTCTTAGGTTCAAGTGGAGAGAAATAGATCCCACATATTGATGGGCCCAGAAATAGTGCTGTGGTAATTTTGGAAAATACTCTCTGCCACAAATTTTATCAAATATATTTTCAACATCTATTGAAATAGTTGTATTCTTTTCCTCCTTTGATCTACTGATTTGTTATATGAATCCCCCAATATTAACCAAAAAAACAAAACCCATCGCCATCAAGTCGATTCCAACTCATAGCAACACTATAGAACAGAGTAGAACTGCCCAATAGGGTTCCCCAATATTAAACCATCCTTAAATTCCTGACACAAATTCTATTTAGTCCTGGGAGGTAATTTTTCTCTTGGTGGGTGATTTTTTAAAGTATTGCTAAATTCAGTTTGCCTGATTTGGGGTTTTTTTTTTTTTTTGTTGTTTGTTTGTTTGTTTTACTTTGCCTCTTTTTCAATTAAGACTTTTGCTTCTCTAGGTAACTCAGATATCCGCTGAGGCCTCCCTCATTCTTGATGTCTAGGTGGAATAACCTTGAATCCCTTCATTTCACAGCCTGATGTAGTCTAAAACCCTCTCCAAACTTTTTGCTAATACCCAGGGGCCTTCTTGATTCTTGGTCTCTGGCTTCCTTGATTGTTTCTTCTGTCCTTATTGTAACCACTCCGTTTAGAAGCTTATCTTCTCTTTCAGTTTCCACTACAAAGTTCCCTTATACCAAGCACTGATGAATTTGGTAGATGTTTTGAAGGTTTGTGTGGAAGGATGGTGGTGGTGCGAGACTCCTCAGGAGGGATGACTCCTCATAGGTCACAGTTTGCACCATCTCACCCACACTCCCAGTCCCCTTCCAGTCTTCCTCACTGCCTCTCTCCGGTACAGCAGAGAGAGCTCCAAACTACTTTCCCTCTGTAAAGAAGAGCAGCTTATTCCTCCTCTGAAGACTTACAGCCTAGCAGCATCCTCATTATCAGAGAGTAAGGTTGGGAGTTCACACTTTGAGCCCTTATCAAATTTTTTTGCTAGACCAAGACTAGATACCTTCCTAAGATAAATTCTTGTTCCTGCAAATATATTCTCTCTCTCGCACACACACACAACACAAAATGGGTAGTTTTTGCGATTTTGTTGCCCTTTTTTGAAGAGTATCCACAGAAATATCTCTATCTCCCCTATCTACCTACCTGCCTGCCTGCTTACCTGTCTAGCTAGCTAGCTACCTATCTATCAATCGATACAGATGTCTTACCAGACAGCAAGAACAAATACAACTTAATTAACAATTACACTCGAAGCTTACCCACTTGATAACCCCAAATAGAATGACTTCAGACGTATTTCAAAGTTCTGCTTTTCCATTATGGCATGTCAGGAAATTTCTAGGGCTCAAACTGAATCTGTCTGGGCTACTGCTTCTGCTATCTCTCCCATTCTGCTCTGGTTTAGCAACACATACTCAGAGAGGAAGGAAGTAGGAAAAGGTTGTCGGAGATATGCTAACTCTGCACCTCAGCATCAGAGCTTCTAGGCCTAGACTGCTGGTGTGAAGGCTCTGCAATGCTGTCTGCACAGGGGCTTCCCTCTGAGGGTCACAGCTGGCCTCAGCCCCACCTCTGCCTCAAGCCCTGATCCGCACTCTTCTGTTTTTAGGTATACCTGTGTATCAGGGGCAGGCACGCTGTTGTCTTGTTCAGGGAATGAGTCATATACTGAAGGGCTTGAAAGCAGAGCTGTGTAAGGATGAAATATCTTTTCTTTAAGTTCTCTCTTGGTAATAATAGAAATTCATCTCCTGCTCCTCACAAAAATTTTATTTATAACTTTTAAAAAATAATAAAACAAATATATTTGTATAGTACTTTCCTTTTTTCAGAGGACTTGCACATTTATTATCTTTTTAACTCTTCAGAACACTTGAGCTAGGTAGGATATAAATTTTCTTCATTTTTGCAGATGAAGAAACTTTCTAAGGTTATGTGAGTGTGTGTGTTGGGAGGATCCTGTTTAGCATGTTGATTGTAGATTTGAGACTAGATACAACTTGGGACTAGTACTATTTTCTCATTATTATGATCACTGTTCCTAGGTTTATAGTGTGAAGGTAATTTCCCACACAATGGCAATGAGGTTTGGTTTTGGTATTCGTGACTACCCCATTGGTGAAGGAGGAATCCCCTGTCCTGAATAGTATGAGATGGCTAAACACCCGACACACGACACAGGACAGGTGATATCAACAGCAGTTTATTTGTCACATATCCTCACAGCCCTGGGGGAGGAAGATACTGCATACCAGTAGAACCTCACAGGGTTTGCCAGGCAGGAATAGAGTGAACCAACAAGGGCTGTGGGAGAAAGGATTTGTAGAAACAGCAGGGTGCGGTGATGTGAAGGAGCATGTGATGGGTTTCTTTGAATAATTCCACGGTCTGGCAGGGAAGTGAAACCCATTAGTTTGAGGACTGGGTGGCTTGCAGCTGGTCCATCTGATAGGGGAACTAGTTGGGAGGAGAGCCTTTCCTGCTAGGTGGGGGACGTATCTGGGAAGATCAGAGGAACTCCTGGTTAGGTCTTTGGGGCCCTGTGAGTCTCAAAGATGTCAAGGCAGCACTTTAAATTTTAAGTTGTACAATACAAGGTGGGGGGGAACTACCATGGAGGCCAACGAGAATGCTCATTCTTTCTCTACCAGAGATCTCTCCAGAGATCTCTCTATCTCTATTTATTCCTCTCTCTCTTTCACACACACATAATGGACAGTTTTTGTGATTGGTGGCCCCTTTTTTGAAGAGTACTACAGAAATTTATTTTCAAAATGTATTTGAAAAATAATATTTCCAAAGTTGGTACTTGCAACAGAATCACCTGGTATCCTTGGTGAACATTTTGATTTCTGGGTCCTGTCCCAGATTTTGGGGGTGGACATTGAAGAGCCTTGATTTTTGTGTCCACTGAAGTGTACAGGAACTCCAGGTGATTCTTGTAACACCTTTTATATTTAGGATAGTATCTGTTCCAGGGTGGCACAGTGGTTAAAGTGCTCTGCAGCTAACCGAAAGGTTGGCAGTTCAAACCCGCCAGCCACTCCTTGGGAGAAAGATGTGGCAGTCTGCTTCCGTAAAGATTTGCAGCCTTGGAAACCCTATGGGGCAGTTGTACTCTGACTTACAGGGTCTCTGTGAGTCAGAATCGACTCAGTGGCAGTGAGGTTTGTTTTGGTTTATCTGTTTCAAAATTTCAGATCTGTGCCAGGAGGGTTGTTAGTTGTAAAATTATTTTAACTTAACTGAGTATGAAACACATGTCTTCTAAATGGGCTTTTCTCACAGAAAACAAGTGTATATTCTCTTAACTGCTTATATAAATTTTCTTGAGAGGCCTGACATTCAAATGCTGAAGCATCACAAAATGCAAAGCAGCCAGGTATTGTAATGCTTTTAAATATTACTATATACTTGAATTTATGTTTTGGGTTATTATGTCTTTATAAATGGTATTATTACCATATGGAAGCAACAATGTTAATGCAACGGATCATAATTTAGGCTTTTAAGGACTCATCAAAGGAAAGAAGACACTTAGAATAATGCCTTAGTGCAACAGTTAGTATCTTTTCAAAATGTTGACAAAATGAATCGTGTGTTGCTCTATGAATCCTGGAGGAAATCAATCAGTTAACAGAACAATGGATCAGGTGTCTTCTTGTTGTTAGGTGCCATCAAGCTGGTTCCGACTCATAGCAATCTTAAGTACAACAGAACAAAACACCACCCGGTCGTGCACCATGCTCACAATGGTTACTATGTTTGAGTCCACTGTTGTAGCCACTGTGTTAATCCATCTCATTGAGGGTCTTCCTCTTTTACGCTGACCCTCTTCTTTACTAAGCATGATGTCCTTCTCTAGGGACTGATCCCTCCTGATAACATGTCCAAAGTACCTGAGACGAAGTCTTGCCATCCTCACATCTAAGTAGCATTCTGGCTGTACTTCTTCCAAGACAGATTTGTTCATTCTTTTGGCAGTCCATGGTATATTCAATATTCTCCAACAACACGATTCAAAGGCATCAATTCTTCTTCTGTCTTCCTTATTCATTGTCCAGCTTTTGCATGCATATGATGCGATTGAAAATACCATGGCTTAGGTCAGACACACCTTAGTTTTCAAGGTGACATCTTGCTATTCAACACTTCAAAGAGATCTTTTGCAGCAGATTTGCCCAGTGCAATGCGTCATTTTATTTCTTGACTGCTGCTTCCATGGAAGTTGATTGTTTATCCAAGTAAAATGAAATCATTGACAACTTGATTCTTTTCTCCATTTATCATGATGTTGCTTATTGGTTCAGTTATGAGATTTTTATTTTCTTTATGTTGAGGTGTAATCCATGCTGAAGGCTGTAGTCTTTGATCTTCATCAGTAAGTGCTTCAAGTCCTCTTCGTTTTCAGCAACCAATGCTGTGTCATAATGCATGCTGTTAATGAATCTTCCACCAATCCTGATGTAGCATTCTTCTTCATGTAGTCAAGCTTCTCAGATTATTTGCTCAACATACAGACTGAATAAACATGATGAAAGGGTACAACTTTGATGCACACCTTTCCCAATTTTAAATCACACAGAATCCCCTTGTTCTGTTCAAACAGCTACCTCTTGGCCTGTGTACAGAATTCTGCATGAGCACAATTAAGTGTTCTAGAATTCCCATTCTTTGCAATATTATCCATAATCTGTTATGATCCACACAGTGAAATGCTTATGCCTAGTCAAAAAAGCACAGGTAAACATCTTTCTGGTGTTCTCTGCTTTCAGCCAAGATCCATCTGACATCAGCAATGATATCCCACATTCCATGTCCACTTCTGAATCCAGCTTGAATTTCCAGCAGTTCCCACTCAAGGTACTGCTGCAACTGTTTCTGAATTATCTTCAGCAAAATTTTACTTGCATGTGATATTAATGATATTGTTCTGTAATTTGCACATTTTGTTGGATCAGCTTTCTTTGGAATGGGCACAAATAAGGATCTCTTCCAGTCAATTGGCTGGGTAGCTGTATTCCAAATTTCTTGGCATAGATGAGTGAGCACTTCCAACATGCATCCATTTGTTGAAACATACGAATTGGTATTCCATCAATTCCTGGAGTGTTGTTCACCAATCCCTTCAGTGGAGCTTGGACTGCTTCCTTCATTACCACCAGTTCTTGATCATATGCTACCTCCTGAAATGCTTGAATATCGACCAATTCTTTTTGATATAGTGACTCTTCCATCTTCTTTTGATGCTTCCTGCATCATTCAATATTTTCCCTGTAGAATCCTTCAGTATTGCAACTTGAATTTTTTCTTCACTTCTTTCAGCTTGAGAAATGCAGAGCATGTTCTTCCTTTTTGGTTTTCCATCTCCAGGTCTTTGCGTATTTCATTATAATATTTTATTTGGTCTTGTCAAGACACCCTTTGAAATATTCTGTTCAGCTTTTTTACTTCATTTATTCCTTTTTCTTTAGCTTCTCTATGTTCAAGAGCAAGTTTCAGAGTCTCTTCTGACATCAGTTTTGGTCTTTTCTTTCTTTCCTGTCTTTTCAATGACCTTTTGCTTTCTTCAGGTATGAAGTCCTTGATGTCTTCCCACAACTCGTCGGTCTTCAGTCATTAGTGTTCACTGTGTCAAATCTATTCTTGAGATGGTCTTCAAATTCAGCTGGGATATACTCAAGGTCATATTTTAGCTGTCATGGACTTGTTTTAGTTTTCTTCAGCTTCAACTTGAACTTGCATGTGAGCAACTGATGGTCTGTTCCACAGCTGGCCCCTGGCCTTGTTCTGACTGATGATATTGAGCTTCTCCATCATCTGTTTCCCCAGACGTAGTTGATTTGATTCTTCTGTGTATTCCATCTGGCAAGGTCCATGTGCATAGTCACCATTTATGTTGTTGAAAAAGGTATTTGCAATGAATAGGTCATTGGTCTTGCAAAATTTTATTATGCAATCTCTGGCATTGTTTCTATTACCAAGGCTCTATTTTTTCCAACTACTGATCCTTCTTTGTTTCCAACTTTGGCATTCCAATCTTCAGTAATTATCAATACATCTTGATTGTATGTTTGATCAATTTCAGACTGCAGAAGTTAGTAAAAATCTTCAATTTCTTCATATTTGGCATTAGTGTTTGGTGCATAAATTTTAATAATAGTCATGTTAACTGTTCTTGTAGGCGTATGAATATTATCCTATCACTGACAGCATTGTACTTTAGGCTAGATCTTGAAATAGTCTTTTTGACAATGAATGTGACACCATTCCTCTTCAATTTGTCATTCCCAGCACAGTATACCATAAAACACAAGAAACCAAACCCACTGCCATTGAGTCAATTCTGACTCATAGCAACCCGACAGGATAGAGTAGAACTGCCCCATAGGGTTTCCAAGGAGCAGCTGGTGGATTCAGATTGCCAGACTTTTGGTTAGTAGCTCTTAACCACCGCACCATCAGGGCTCCATAGTAGACCATGTTGTTGTTGTTGTTAGGTGCCATCAAGTTGGTTTCAACTCATAGAAACTCCATGTACAACAGAGCGAACCACTGCCCAGTCCTGCACCACGCCCACAATCATTGTTACGCTTGAGCTCCTTGTTGCAGCCACTGAGTCAATCCATCTCATTGAGGGTCTTCCTCTTTTTCACTGACCCTGGACTTTACCAAACATGACGTCCTTCTCCAGGGACTGATCCCTCATGACAGCATGCTCAAAGTATGTAAGACGTAGTTGCACCATCCTTGCTTCTATGAAGCATTCTGCTTGTATTTCTTCCAAGACAGATTTGTTCCTACTTTTGGCAGTCCATAGTTTATTCAATATTCTCCAACTACATGATTCAAAGGCAAAAATTCTTCTTCCGTCTTCCTTATTCATTGTCCAGCTTTTGCATGCATATGGTGCAACTGAAAATACCATGGCTTGGGTCAGGCACACCTTAGTCTCCAAGGTGACATCTTTGCTTTCCAACACTCTAGAGGGGTCTTTTGCAGCAGATTTGCCCAGTGCAATGTGTCTTTTGATTTCTTAACTGCTGCTTCCATGGGTGTTGTTTGTGGATCCAAGTACACTGAAATCCTTGACAACTTCAGTCTTTTCTCCATTTATCATGATGTTGCTTATTGGTCCAGTTGTGAGGATTTTTGTTTTCTTTATGTTGAGGTGTAATCCATGTTGAAGGCTGTGGTCTTTGCTCTTCATCAGTAAGTGCGTCAAGTCTTCTTCACTTTCAGGAAGCAAGGTTGTGTCATCTTCGTAACATAGGTTGTTAATGAATCTTCCTCCAATTCTGATGCCCCATTCTTCTTCATGTAATCCAGTTTCTCGGATTATTTGCTCAGCATACAGATTGAATAGGTATGGTGAAACGATACAACCCTGACGCACACCTTTCCTGTGTTTAAACCGTGCAGTATCCCCTTGTTCTGTCCAAACAACTGCCTCTTGATCTATGTACAGGTTCCTTATGATTACAATTAAGTGTCCTGGAATTCCCATTCTTTGCAATGTTATTCATAATTTGTTATGATCCACACAACCTAATGCCTTTGCATAGTCAATAAAACACAGGTAGAATCTTTCTGGTATTTTCTGCTTTCAGCCAGGATCCATCTACGTCAGCAATGATATCCCTGGTTCCATGTCCTCTTCTGAATCTGGCTTGAATTTCTGGCAGTTCCCTGTTGATACACTGCTGCAGCCACTTTTGAATAATCTTCAGCAAAATTTTACTTGTGTGTGATATTAATGATGTTGTTCAATAACTTCCACATTCAGTTGGATCACCTTTCTTGAGAATAGTCATAAATATGGATCTCTTCCAGTCAGTTGGCCAGGTAGCTGTCTTCCAAATATCTAGGCATAGATGAGTGAGCACTTGCAGCGCTGCATCCGTTTGATGAAACATCTTGATTGCTATTCCATCAATTCCAGGAGCCTTGTTTTACACCAGTGCCTTCAGTGCAGCTTGGACTTCTTTCTTCAGTACCGTCAGTTCCTGATTATATGCTACCTCTTGAAATGGTTGAACGTCGACCAATTCTTTTTGGTATAATGACTGTATGTATTCCTTCCATCTTCTTTTGATACTTCCTATGTCATCTAATATTTTCCCCATAGAATCCGTCACTATTGCAACTTGAGGCTTGAATTTTTTCTTCAGTTCTTTCAGCTTGAGAAATGCCGAGCGTGTTCTTCCCTTTTGATTTTCTGTCTCCAGGCCTTTGCACATGTCATTATAATATTTTACTTTGTCTTCTCGAGCTGCCCTTTGAAATCTTCTGTTCAGTTCTTTTACTTCATCATCTCTTCCTTTTGCTTTAGCTACTCTATGTTCAAGAGCAAGTTTCAGAGTCTCTTCTGACATCCATTTTGGTTTTTTCTTTCTTTCCTGCCCTTTTAATGACCTCTTGCTTTCTTCATGTATAATGTCCTTGATGTCATTCCACAACTCATCTGGTCTTTGGTCATTAGTGTTCAATACATCAAATCTATTCTTGAGACGGTCTCCAAATTCAGGTGGTATATACTTAAGGTTGTACTTGACTCTTGTGGACTTGTTCTAATTTTCTTCAGTTTCAACTTGAACTTGCATATGAGCAATTGATGGTCTGTTCCGCAGTCGGCCCCTGGCCAAGTTCTGACTGATGATGTTGAGCTTTTCCATTGTCTCTTTCCACAGATGTAGTCAGTTTGATTCCTGTGTATTCCATCTTGTGAGGTCCATGTGTATAGTTGCCATTTATGTTGTTGAAAACAGCTATTTGCAATGAAGAAGTTGTTGGTCTTGCAAAATTCTATCATGCAATCTCCAACATCGTTTCTATCACCAAGGCCATATTTTCCAACTACCGATCCTTCTTCGTTTCCAAATTTTGCATTCCAATCACCAGTAATCATCAATGCTTCCTTATTGCATGTTTGATCACTTCAGACTGCAGCAGTTGGTAAAAATCTTCCATTTCTTCATCTTTGGCCTTAGTGGTTGGTGCATAAATTTGAAAAACAGTCATATTAACTGATCTTCCTTGTAGACGTATGGATATTATCCTATCACCGACAGTGTTGTACTTCAGGATAGATCTTGAAATGTTCTTTTTGATGATGAACGTAATGCCATTCCTCTTCAAGTTGTCATTCCTGGCATAGTAGACCATATGATTGTCCAATTCAAAATCGGCAACACCAGTCCATTTCATTCAGCTCACCAATGTCTAGGATATTGATGTTTATGCATTGGGAACATTGTCTGATATAGTGCCAGAAGATGACCCCCAGGTTGGAAAGCACTCAAAAAATGACTGGGGAAGAGCCGCCTCCTCAAAATAGAGTCTACCTTAATGATGTGGATAGAGTCAAGCTTTTGGTACCTTCATTTGCTGATGTGGCATGACTCAAAATGAGAAGAAACAGCTGCAAACATCCATTAATAATTGGAACGTGAAATGTACAAAGTATGAATCTAGCATAATTGGAAATTATCAAAAATAGTAGACCATATGATTGTCCAATTCAAAATGGCCAATGCAAGTCCATTTCAGCTCACTAATGTCTAGGATATGGATCTTCAAGCATTCCGTTTCATTTTCGATGACTTCCAATTTTCCTTGATTCATACTTCATACATTCCACATTCCGATCATTAATGGATGTTTGTAGCTGTTTCTTCCCATTTTGAGTTGTGCAACATCAGGAAATGAATTTCCCTGTGATGGTTAAGGTTGTTTGTCAACTTGGCTGTGCCCATGGACTTTGGACTTTCCATTCTCTACAACTGTGTGAGCCATTTTCTTGATATAAATCTCTCTCTCCCTGCCTCTCTCTCTCTCTCTCTCTCTCTATATATATATATATTTATTTATTTATATGCTTCACTGTTTTGCTTCTCTAGAGAACCCAGCCTAAGACAGTCACGAAAGCTTGACTCCATCCACAACATTATGGTTGACTACTTTGAGGAGGCAGCTCTTCTCCAGTAGTATTTTGAGAGCCTTCTAACCTGAGAGGCTCATCTTATGGAACTATATCAGACAATGTTCCACTGCTACTGATCAGGTTTTCACTGTACAATTTTTTTAGAAGTAGATTGCCAGGTCCTTCTTCCTAGTCTATCATAGTCTGAAAGCTCTGCTGAAACTTGTCAAGCATGAGTGACCCTACTGGTATTTGAAATACCAGTGACATAGCTTCCAGCATCAGAGCAACATGCAAGCCACCACAGTATGACCAACTGACAGACGAGTGGTGGTTCAGGTGTCTAGTTAAGTGAATTTTCATAAATCCACTGACATAAAGAATTTCAGATTTTTTTTTTCTTAAAATGATAATCAGAATCAGTCTCCTAAGGCAGAATTCTGAAAGTTTTTGGCTTTTTTTTTTTTTCCTTCCTTTTCCTCCCTATCTCATCACCCAACCTGTATCCCTTAGGGATCTTTCTTTACAAGTGAAAGAGAGAGAGAGAGAGAGAGAGAGACTCTAGGCATCTTAAAGGGGGGAAAAAATACATGAGTAATGGTGGTAGGGAATATACTGGACAGCTACTGAGTAAATCACAGAATCTGGGGAGAAGCTGAACAACCAGTTGCTAGGAAGGTAAGGAACCAGTATAGCTCTAGAGTTGTCAGTTGCAGGAACTCTTAGCTTCATTAAGGCGGGGCCATTGGGATGCCTTGACTCCACTTGCACTCTCCTCAATCTTCCGCTTGCCCTCCTGGGGTCCCATGCCCTGCCTCCCACCATGGCCTGGGGGTGGGGCACTGTGATTGACAGCACTACCGGGACCGCAAGGCACTCCTTTCTTGTCTCCCTTCCAGAGGTAGATGCTAGTACTTACACTTCTGAAGAAGACTCTCCTGCCAAGAGAAGGTGCTTGCTGAGCAATCATGTGTGTCTCTGTCGAGAAACCATGTTGAGCAGCAGTAACCAGCACTGTAACACATTGCATTACAATGCTTCACATACGAAGCCTCATAAGCTAGCGGTCATCCACATGATGAGGGGATTTGGAATTGCATTCAGCTCGATGTAATCCAAAACCTGCTCTCCCATCCTTGGTGTGTAACTTCATTCTATTGGCCACAAGATGGTGGCTTCATGTGTAGTCACTGAACTTCAGGCAGGAGGAGGTTATGGGAGTGGTGAATGCAAGAGGTGCCTGCCAGCTGAATCTGTCCCTTTTTAATAGGAGAAGAAGCGGGCTTTTCTCTTAGGCCTACCTAATAGACTTTTGTTTAACTCTCATTGACCAGAAGTTAGGTGCAAAGACTTGATTGAAAGTTCTAATTGAACAAATGAGATTAAACCTTGAGACTTCACAATTAAGTCTGGTTGAACTCAATCACAGGCCACTGTCAGCTACAAGGAAGTACAGAGGAAGGAAGTATTTTTAACTGGGCTTATTGTAGCTCTATACAAACTTATCAGAGTTCTGTTAATAAGAAAAAGGGAGAGAGTAATAATTAGATAGGCAACTCACCGTAACTGCCACAATGACAAACCAGTGAAGGCACGAAGAAATTTTCTCTAAAAAGAGAAGAACTAAAGGACAAGATATTTGAAAATATCATTAGCAAAACAGACTTATGGGATGGCTTTCTTTCACCCGCTCCCTATTGTCCATCTTTTGCTTCTGCCCTTCATCTTATGCCCCAACTTCTACCCCTAATTCTAGAAAGGAAAAACAGAATAAGAAGAAAATGTGTAAAAAATATTTTCTGAAGGATACTAGGCTCACTATACCTAGATGTATCTCTTTGAATCTCATCTGTTATTTAAACTCTTGGTCATTCAACAATAATCATAGCTATAATTTCTTGACAACCTACTAGAGGACATAGATATCACTGTTTCTGTTTTGTTGATGAGGAAATCAAGGTTCAAAAAGGTTAAGTAATGCATGTCTATGTTCATTGCAGCACTATTCACAATAGCAAAAAGACGAAAACAACCTAAGTGCCCATCAATGGATGAATAGATAAACAAAATGTGGTCCATACATGCAATGCAATACTATGCAGCCACAAAAAATGATAAGTTCTCAAAACATCTTGCAACATGCATGAATCTGGAGGACATTATAATGAATGAAATAAGTCAATCACAAAAAGACAAATACTATATTGATCTCCCTTTTATAAAAAGACAAGAACAGGTCCTCTATCCTGAGACCAGAAGAACTAGCTGGTGCCCAGCTACCACTACCAAACATTCTTATCAGGGCCACAATAGATGGATCCTGATAGAAAGGGATAAAAATGAGGAGCAGAACCTCAAATTCTTAAAAAATCCTGACTTACTGGACCAAATGAGACTGGAAGAATCCTCGAGACTGTTACCCTGAGATACTCTTTAAACGTTGAACCAAAACTATTCTCTGAAGTCACCTTTTAGCTAAATAGCAGAGTAGCTCATAATATAAAGCATATCACCTGTGAGTACTGTGCTCCTTTAAAAAATCATCTATATGAAACCAAATGGTCAACAATTACCTAAAGCAAAGATGAGAAGATAGGGGTCAGAGAGACTAGGTTATTAGAAACGGAACAACTAGTATGGAAATGTGAAGAATGTAACCAACGTCACTGAACAATATGTGCAGAATTTGTTGAATGGGAACCTATTTGCTACATACACTTTCAACAAAAGTACCATAAAATAGGACTAATGGACCACAGCTACCAAGGCCTCCACCAGACTGAGTCCAGTACAGCTAGATGGTGCCCGGCTGCCGCCACTTACTGCTCTGACTGGGACCACAACAGAGAGTTCTGGACAGAGCTGGAGAGGGATGTAGAACAAAATTCTAACACACACACAAAAAAAGACCAGATTTACTGGCCTGAAAGAAACTGGAGAAACTCTAAGAGTATGGCCTCCAGACACCCTTTTAGGTCAGTGGTGAAGTCACTTCTGAGGTTCACTGTTCAGCCGGGGATTGGACAGCCCCATAAAACCAAGTGGAACTAATGAGGCACAGCAGTCCATGGACAAGGACTAGAAGGCAGAAAGGGACAGGAAAGCTGGTGTTAGGGAACCCAAGGTTGAGTAAGGACAGTGTTGACCGGTAGTGGGGTTGTTAACCATTGTCATAGGGCAATATGTGTACTAACTGTTTAATGAGAAACTATTTTGTTCTGTAAACCTTCATCTAAAGTGAGAATAGCAGCACAACTGGAAGAATGTAATCGATGTCACTGAACTGTGCATGTGTATCTTTGGTGTATGTATATTTTTGGCTATGTATATTTTCACGAAAAAAAAAGTTCGAGAAGGGATCGTGTTGACATGTTGTGGGGTTGTTAACCAATGTCATAAAACAATATGGGTACTGACTGTTTTATGAGAAACTATTTGTTCTGTAAACCTTCACTGAAAGTACAATTAAAAAATAAAAATAAAATACAATAAAATATAAGAATAAAAGTGAAACAACGGGCCCATGGTGACACAGTACATAAATAGTGCAACTGGGATTTGAACTAACATCTGAACCATTGGAAACATTCCAGAGATGCTCATATTAAGCACCTCATGGCTAAGGCTCTGAGCCAGTCACAGTAGACTACTTGAAGGCTGTGGCTTTTTTATTGTGAGTGTCCAGTGCTAAAAGAATGTTCCTAAACTAAGCCTTTGCATTTTGACTGTGGCCCTCATTAGTTTTACTATCTTAAAAAGTGCAATGGAAATTTTATATTTACCTGGGATAAGACTGCAGTGGTGAATAAAGTAACACATTCCTTTACTTTTGATTTGAATTTCATTAGCTTTATCTGTTAACACTGGTACTGACCAGAAGATGACTTGCAGTTATACATTGCTGTCTAATTCAAAGTGGAGAATCAAAGTATTGATATCTAATTGATGCAATTTGTTTAGTTGAAAAAATAATCATTTAAAACTTGAGACTTCTGGGGAAAATAAGAAAGATAGTTTGAGAAGTAAAAAAGTTTAATAGTATCATACCAATGGAACATGAAACCATTTTGATATCTGAGTAGACTTATCTTCAGTATATCATTTGGCAATCTGAGTAATTCAAGGGTTGAAGTTTGTCTATCTCTTCTCTTTTCTTCCTTTCCTCTACCTTTCTGTTGTTGTTCCAAGTTCTCAGCCACCTGGCAGTGCCTCTCAGGGGCCTCCTGGAGCTGTGCCCAGACCACCCACATCATAGCAGGGATTTGATCAGCAGCGGCAGCACAACCCAGCCACTGGCCAGCTTGCTCTCACTCATTCCCTGTAGACAGAGAGCATCTGCTGATGGGTTTCTGAAATAACATAGTATATTTTTAAAAGAAATCAACAATCTAGAAGCCAGTCACACAGGAAGCACAACAGATAGTAATGAAATAGCATTTTTCTTTCATCCAGTTTAACAGATATGGTTGTCATCCAGCAGCAAGCTCAGCTGAGACTGTTTTGTTCAAAAGGGAATGCAAATCTAAGTAGGGAGCAATTTCCATATATGCACTGACAAGGGATGTGTGTCTCAAGGGGTAGCTTAATGCTGTGGAAAGACCATCATTTGTTTTTGCCTTACTTTTCAGGAATTATGTTTCAGTTTTTAATACCCACAACTATGCTTTCTTTTCATGACCTGTGGGATATACGGTTGCCCACCAACATTTTCTGCCTCTCAGATTCATTGGGAAGCTGTTTTCCCACTGACAGTGCATGCTGCCACAAGGCAGGGGCCTTTATGACTATTTGAAACTGAAAAAAAATGAGTGTGTGCCACAAACTACTGTTTCTACAGGGTATTGTATGAGGTGTGTGCATTTTTGGTGGGAAAAATAGAAATTTTGAAAAAAATTTTGGGGACAATATGTCCCAGTGGGCTCAAGCATGACAGTGAATGTGAGGATGGTGCAGGACTGGGCAGTGTTTTGTTCTGTTGTTCGTAGGGTTGCTATGAGTTGGAATCATCTCGACAGCACCTCAGAACAACAACATGTCCCAGTGGACCCCGGGAGGACTCTGGGGTTAGAATTAGTGGGACAAAGTATGTCTCTCTGGACTCTAAGGGTAGGCTTGTGGGAGGGGGCAAGAAAAAAAAAATCCATACTACCTACCAAAAACTCAACAACATTCAATGATTTAGCACGCTTCCATTAATGAAAACTCACGGTATCAACAAAAAATTAAAAGCAGAAAATAATTGGATCTTGAAAAGGCTATTATACTCTAGGCAGATGGCAATTTGGAGAAAGAGCTTAATATTTGCTGGTAGTCTAGTGGTGTAAGAGCAGACCAGGAATGAAACCCAAGTTAACAGAGATGAAGCTAACATGAGAAGGGTGTTAAAGCCCTAATAATTTGACATTTTTCACTTTTGTTGGTTGTAGAAGCTAAATACAAAAGAAAAAAGAATGGAATTCTAGAATTTTGAGGCTGAAATCATATTATCTAGAGATCTCTAAACTTCCTTACATTACAGATAAAGTAGAGACCTAGGGAGAAAAACTGAGGGGCCCAAGACCACAAAGCTATTCAGGGCTCCATCAGCCTCTGGCCAGTGTGGATCATTGGTCAGTGGCTGCTGTCATAGGAAACAGGGCAAACGAATCACTCCTTGGAGAAGATAAAGATGACCATTTTAGGTATCACCAAATGTGGGGAAGATGATTCATGAAAATTGGAAAAGATCCTATAAGGTCATTTAGTTCAGCCTCTACATCTACCATCCCCAAAAGGTTTATAGCTTTCTGTATTTTTGAAAGGTTGCCATGAGTCAGAGCTGACTCTACAGCAACTAATAACATTTTTTAATTAAACTTTTTATTTTGAGATAATTGTAGATTCACATGGAGTTGTAAGAAATAAAAAAGAGATCTTACGTATCCTTTACCTAGTTTCTCCCAATGGTACCATCTTGCAAAACTATAATACAATATCACAACCAGGATATTGATATTGATACAGTCAAGATAAAGAACAGTTCCATCATCACAGGATCTCTCCTGTTGCCCTTTTATAGCCATACACCTCCCTCCCTCTGCCTCACCCCTACGCCTGCCCCTAGCCTCTGGCAACCACTAATCTGTTCCCCATTTCCACGACTTTATCATTTTTAAAATGTTATTTAAATAAAACCATGAAGTACGTAATCTTTTGGGATTGCTCTTTTCACTCCGCATAATTCCCTCAAGACTCACCAAAGTTGTTGCATGCATCAATAGTTTGTTCCTTTTTATTGCTGAGTAGTACAGGTAGTCCCCAACTTATGATGTATTCAAGTTATGACGAACCACAGTTAAGACCTTCTGATTTTTTTTTTTTTGTACATCTTATCGTTAGTACATGTATTGCATACAATGTTGCAGGGTGTAATTTGCTGATGTTATCATTCTCGGATGTTCTCTCACAGATGTTCAAAGATCAGATTTATTAAGATACTGATAATAAAAGGCAATAATAATGAAACCTGAAAAAACAAGAGGTATTTGACTTTTATGTCAGACAGACTTAAGACGAAGTTGTCGGAATGGAACCCTGTCATAAATCAGAGACTACCTGTACTCCGTGGAATGAAGGTGTCAGTATGTTTAACCATTTGACCATTGAAGGACATCTGTGTTGTTTCCAGTTTCTGGCAATCATGAATAAAGCTGCTATGAATATTTATGTATAGTTTTTACACAAACATGCCTTCATTTCTGTCGCATAATGTCCAAGAGTGCCATTGCTGGTTTTCATGGTGGTTGCATGTTCAGTTCTGTAAGAAACTGCCAAACTCTTTTTGCAGAGTAACGGTACCATTTCATGTCCCCACCAGCAACACATGAGTGATCCAGCTTCTTTACATCCTCACCAGAGGATACCATCACCACCAGAAATTAGTGACAATATTGTCATTAATTTCTAGTGACAATATTGTCATTAATTTCTATTTTAGCCCCTCCGATAGGTGTGTAGTGGTATATCATTGTGCTTTAATTTGCACTTCTTTAGGGCTATGATATTGAATAATTTACATGTGCTTATTTGCAATCTGTATGCCCTTTTCGGCTGTTTTCCTTATTGAATTTTTTACCATTAAATTTTAAGAGTTCTTTATATATTCTGGATACTAGTCCTTTGTCAGGTATGTGATTTGCAATTTCTTCTGGTTGATAGCCATACTTGACAGTCTCTTCAGGCAGTATTTCACAGAACAAAAGTTTTTAATTTTGATAAAGTCCAATTAGAAAAAAAGTTTCTAGTTTTACATTTAAGAACATGATCTATTTTGAATTATTAATGTTTTTTTTAAGTGGAGGTTTAGGTCAAGATTTATTTGTTTGTTTATTTATTTATTTTTTTAGCCTATGGATGTCTGATTTCTTCAGCATCATTTGTTAAAAAGGCTATTCTTTGTCCATTGAATTGCTTTTGCACTTTTGTCAAAAATCATTTGGACATATTTGTGTGGATCTGTTTCTGGGTTCTCTATTCTGTTCCACTGACCTATGTGTCTATCTGCCAACACCAACCACTCTTGATACTGTAGCTATATAGTAAGTCTTGAAATCAAGTAGAGTGATTCCTCATATTTTGTTCTACATTTTCAAGTGTGAGTTAGCTGTTCTAGGGCTTGTGTCTTTCAAATAAATTTTAGAATAAGATTGTCTATGTCCATAAAAACACTTCATGGGATTTTGATGGTAATTCCATTAAACCTATAAGTCAATTTGGGAAGAATTGACTTCGTTACTATGTTGAGTCTCTCAACCCATGATCACAGTATGTCTCTCCATTTCTTTAGGTGTACTTTGATATTTTTTTTTTAAGTCAGCATTTCGTAATTTTCAGATACAGTTCCTGTACAAGTATTGTTAAGTTTATATTTAAGTATTTCACTTTATTTGGAGTGATTGTAAATGCTATTATATTTTTAATTTGGGTTTCCACATACTCATTGTTAGTATGTAGAAATGTTACTGATTTTTGTGTGTTGATCTTGTGCCTGAGACCCTACTGAACTCACTTATTATTCTAGAGTTTTCGGTAGATTCCTTAAGATTTCCTATGTGGAGATTCATGCCATCTGAAAGTAGGGATGGTTCTATTTCTTCCTGTCCAATATGTATGTCTTTTATTTAGTTTATATTAACTTATTTCAGTTGCTAGAACATCCAGTATTATGTTGAATATGAGTAGTAAGAGCAGACATACTTGCCTTATTCCTAATTTTGGAGGAAAAGCATTCAGCTGTTCACCATTAAGTATGATGTTAGCTGTAGGATTTTTGTAGATGCTCTTTAGCAAGTTGAGGTAGTTTCCCTCTATTTCTAATTTGCTGAGGGATTTTTCATGAATGGGTGTTGGATTCTGTCAAGTGCTTTTCCTGTGTCAATTGATATTATCATATAATTTTTCTTCTTCACTCTGTTGATAAGGTAGTTTACGTTGATTGATTTTTCAAAGGTTGAACCAGCTTTGACTATCTGGAATAAATCTCACTTGCTCGTGGTGTATACTTCCATTCATATGTTGTTGGACTCTATTTGATAATATTTTGTTGAGGATTTCTGTTGGGAAGTGATACCTCCTCTTCTATTTTTCTGGAAGAAATTATGTAAAATTTGTGTTAATACTTTAAACGTTAGGTAGATTTCTCCATTGAAACAATCTGGACCTAAAGATTTCTTTTCAGGATATTTTTAAATTACAAATTAGATTTCTTTAATGGTTACAGGACTACTCAGATTATCAATTTCATCTTGCTTGAGTTTTGATAGTTTGCAGTTTTTGAGGAATTGGTCTATTTCTTCAAAGCTGCCATATTTATGAGCATGAAGTTGTTCACAGCATTCCTTTTAATGACTAGAAGCTGTAGTGACATCTTCTGTTATCAATAGTTTCAATCACACCTCATATCAATGATTTGTACCTTTTCCCTTTTTATATTTGTCAGTCTTATCAGAGGTTTATCAATTTTATTGATTTTTTTGAAGAACTAACTTCTTGGTTTTTAATTTTCTCTATTGTTTTCTTTTTTCCAATTTCATCCATTTCTGCTCTTGTTTACTTCCTTCTGCTTGTTTTGGATTTATTTTGCTCTTTTTATTTTTTCTTAGTTTTTTGGGGCCGTAACCTTAGATTATTGATTTGAGACCTTTTCTCTTTTCTAAATTAAACATTCAGTGATATAAATGTCCTTCTCAGCACTGCTTTAGGAACATCCCATGTGGAATCATAGAAGGAGAGGAAGAATAAAGTGGAGCTAAAAGAGAATTCAAATAAATAATAGCTGGAACTTTCAGTGATAGGAATGTTGGATCTTTCATTATTGCCTCACATTATTTTTTCAGTCTATTTTCTCTCTGTTGCTCAGATGGGGTAAATTCTATTGAAGCGTGTCCATGTTTACTGATTCTATCCTTTGTCAATTCCACTTTACTATTAAGCCCATCCAGAGTTTTTGTTTGTTTTAATATTTACTTTATGGTATTTTTTAGTTCTATAATTTGATTTTTTTACAACTTATTTCTTTGCTGAGACTTTCTACCTTTTCATTTATTTCAAAAAAATGTGTAATTGCTTGTTAAATCATTTTTATAGCGGTTGCTTTAAAATTCTTTTTGGATAATTGCGACGTTTAATTCATCTCAGTGTTAGCATCAGTTGATTGTCTTTTTTTATCAGGTTGTAATTTTCCAGGTTGTTGGTAGGACAGAGGATTTTTTTAATTATATCCTAGACATTTTGGCTATTATGTTAGCAGACTCTAAACCCATCTATATTTGTTATTTTAGCAGGTAGTCACCCTAGTTAGGTTTAGCATGCAGGTTCTGGCCTATTCTGTGAGTTATGATTCCAATGACAGTTTAATTTTCAGAGCCCTCATGGTGCTATTTTGGTCTGCATGATTTATCTCCTGCCACTGGGGTTCCCACTGGTCTCTGCTGGTGTTTCTTTAAGTGGTGGAAAGTGCATCCCTTGTTGACCTTAGGTGGGGGAAGGGAGTCTCCTGTCTATAGTATGAAGACAAAGAGTGCTACCTGGGCGGGCCAAGTACTTATCGTGGTAAAATCCCTTTCACAGTTGCTATATTTATGTTGTTGTTGTTAGTTGCCATCAAGTTGATGCCGACTCATGGTGAACCCATGTGTTACAGAGTAGAACTACTCTAGGGTTTTCTTGGCTGTAGTCTTTACAGAAGCAGATAGCCAGGCCTTTTCTTCCAAGGTATCTACCACTGGGTGGGTTTGAACCACCAACATTTAGGGTAGCAATTGAGCAGGAACTGTTTACACCACCTAGGGAGCTTGGTGTATATAAGATAGATAGCTAGCTAGATAGATACTCTGTGCTGATCCACGAGTACAACAACCAAGAGACCTCCAATCCCATTCACCTCACTGTGGACACTACCCTCCAGAATGGCCACGTGGGAATCAAGGCCTATGTCAACACTTTAATGGGTGTCCCTGGGAGGACCATGGGGGTGATGTTCACACCTCTGACCATAAAACCTGCATATTATGACACTGAATGCATTAGAATTGACCCGGTTATGAAGACCTGTTTTAGCCCGAATCAGGTGTTCAGGCTTGCAGCAAGTCGGAGGGATGTCAGCTCGCATTCAGGATGTGCTAAGCACAGTATTGCAGCATGCAGAGGATGTACCATCTGGAAAGGTGTCAGTTGACAATACGGTGGGCTGCTTCTTGATGAATATGGTTAGCCAAGTACCCAAAATCATTCCTGATGACTTTGAGACCATGCTCAACAGCAACATCAATGACCTGCTGATGGTGACCTACATGGCCAAACTTACGCAGTCGTAGATTGCCCTCAATGAGGAACTTGTAAACCTGTGAGTGGGCCCTAAGCAACACTCCTGCCAATGTGGGCCCCAACCCTGGGGCTCAGAATGGAGTGAAGGAGAAATGGTTTCTTTGTGGTCTTGAATCACACTGAATCAGACAACTGATTGTGACTCTAAATAAACATAGCCTGCTTTTTGTAAACAGAAAAAAATATATATTTATTATTATTATTTATTTATGTGTAAATAAAACCCATTGCCGTCAAGTCAATTCCAACTCATAGTGACCCTACAGGACAAGGTAGAACTGCCCCGTAGTGTTTCCAAGGCTGTAAATCTTTATGGAAGCAGGCTGCCACATCTTTCTCCCACAGAGTGGCTGGTAGGTTTAAACCACTGACCTTTCAGTTAGCAGTCCAGTGCTTAATCAGGGCTCCCATGTATATAATATGTGTATATATATATATTTTTTCTATTTTCTCTCTTGTACTCTTTATATTTTATTACCAAAGTATCTCACTGGATTTGAGTTTTAACACGATGTGTAGAGAAAAATAAAAACTATTTAAGTGTTAATGAACTACTCAGAGAGAAAGGAACCAGAAAGAATTTGGAGGCTTATTTTTTATGTTGCAACAGGATTTTGAAACAGAGAGAAGCATTCTTTCTTATATCCTATGAAAAGGAAAGATCTAATACAAATTATCAGAAGGGAGGTATTATGAAGTTGCCATCCTACTAAGCATCTGAGCATTGATTACTTATTAGGCACTCTATTAGATACTATGGGAAATTCAGAGATGAATGAGATTATAGTCTCCTTATAACTCAGAGCCAGCCTTCCCAGCTCTATCTCCTGCCAGCTGACAATGTCTACACCTGAGCCACAGCCCACTGCACACTAGGTCCCAATCTGCCCATCTTTTTATAGCTATATATTTTGCCTCAGGCCGTTCTGTCTTTGTAGAATGCCTCCCCCCCGCCCCTTTTTTTTTAAACCTGGAAAAATCCTGTGTCTAACTCAAATGTCACTGCCTCTGGTGGCAAGATTCCTCAACTTTCTTAGGCAGATCTAATCACTACCAAAGAATTTTTCATATCTCTATGCTAGTATGCATAATATTTTATCATAGCCTATTTTATCAGTCTCCCCCTGCTAGTTGGGGAGTAGATTGGAGGACGGTGTTATTCTTTTTCCTGTCTTTAGTGTCTGGCACACAGGTGACGAATGGTAGGGTATCACCATATTTCATTCATTCAATCAACAAATATTAATTTTCAGGTCCACCAAGTTTGCCCACGTAGGCTGAGCACAACACAACTCTGTTGTTACTGTAGTTGTGGTTGTTAGTTGCCATCGAGTCAATTCAGACTCATGGTGACCCTAAGTGTACAGAGTAGAACTACACTCCATAGGGTTTTCAAAGCTGTGACCTTTAAGAAGCAGATTGCCAGGCCTTACTTATGAGGCACCTCTGGGTTGATTGGAGCTGCCAACCTTTTGGTTAGTAGCCTAGCCCTTAATCATATGTGCCACCCAGGAACTCCAATACAACTCTAGGGAGTGCCCTTCCCATAGACTGTAACATGCTTCAATGTTGTTGTACAACCACATAGTGTGGTCTGTTTATTGAGCACCTACAGTGTGCCAGCACTGTCCTACACACCAGGAGTACAAGTGAACAAAAATATCAAATGTGTGTTGAATGAATGATTTGGCCATTGCTTCATTCTTGTGACATCAAAAGAGCACTTTCTAGCTTTATAATATTCTGAACAGGTGGCACCCTACTTAGTGATAATCTAAAGCTATTAAAAATCCTTGTTCTGGATTGAAATTATATAAACTTAGTGGGAAAATATTATCTCATGCAGATCAGGTATTTTTACCATGTAAATGGTATTGACTTATGCTTCTTCAAATTAAAAATGGGATGAATGGTTTGGTTTCTCTAGTTACTACATGTAGGCTTCTTCTTACTTTATGTCTTTTAAAAGACTCTCGTTTGCAGAGACCATAAGAGTGAGCTGACAGAAAGCACACATGGCTGATCAGAACCAACAGAATACATTGCCTGCTCTTTCAGTACGCCATTGCAGTAACAGGCCAATTGCATTTCAAACACATTGCCATTCACTACTTTCATACGAAATTAAAACTAATCATTGGTTTCAACACAGAACCACAAACGATCACAAATATATATTCACCTGCCTACATCTATGCATGATTTGTGTTCTTAAAAATTACCCTTTGGGGAGATCCTTAATCCCAGGGGCAGGATAAGCAAGGCCAGATGTAGACCCTCTTAGGTAAGGCTCCCCAAGGCTGGTGGTCTCCTGAAGGCCCGGCGGCAAAGGAGGGCCACCACAAACATTAGACATACAAAAGAGGCCCAGCTGCAGGCCACCTCTCCTGCTTGTCTACCCTGGTTGCCCTACCCAGAGCTCAAACACAAGACCATTGTCAACACAGAGAGTTAACAGACAAAACCAAAAACTAAACAAAACCCATTGCCATCGAGTGGATTCCAACTCATAGCACCCCTACAGGACAGAGTAGAACTGCCCCATGGGGTTTCCAAGGAGCAGCTGGTGGATTCCAACTGCCGACCTTTTGGTTAGCAGCTGAGCTCTTAACCACTGCGCCACCACCAGGGCTCCTAATGGAAAGACAGTGAGTTTTGAAATCAGATCTGGGTTTGAATCCTACTTCCTTTACCAGCTTAGGAAAAGTATGCAACCTAATTACTCTTAATGCCCACATATGTGGAAGGAGATTATTAAACCAGCCCCACTGCGTTGTGGTGAGAAGTAAATAAGACCAATATGTTCAGCAGCATGTCTTGTTCGTAACAGACCCTCAATAAATGTAGTTGAACTTTGGATGTACCTTCTTCCTCTGCTGAAAACAAAACAAAAAAAACTACCTTTGCGCTCAATAATACACACGCATAAAACCTCTTGTGGTTCTGTTTCAAGATCAGTAATTGGTTTCCAATTCAAATCGAGTCTTAGGCTCTCCTTTTGATTTAATTTTATTAATTTCATTTTCTTCAACAGCAACACATTTGAAAGAAAAAGGCATCAATTAGCCATTTCCACCAGGCGTAGAAGAGGAAACAGGCTCAAGTTGGAATGAGAAAAATGAAGGTAACTCTTCTAACCTACATCTTTCCCTCCAACTCAAGGCAGACTTAGACTGTGGAAGCTGAACCTTACACAATTTGAGTCATCCTCTTTACAATAAATAATACAAAATTGTACACAAACTCTAATAATAAGTAATCACGCCAAAATACGATTTTTAAAAAGCTGACAAATACTAGAAGCAATAACAGGCAAAAATAAATAAATAAATAAATTTCCAAACACTTGTCTGTAGTACTTTCTTCTCCAACGTGTTTTTGGTCACCTTGTCTTATGACAACGACTTTGTAACATTTTCTACGGAGAGAATAAAAAGATAATTCAATTTTTTCTTTGCAGGGTTGATCAAAATGTGTGTGTGTTTGTTTTTGTTGTTGATAGTTTCATAGTTAAGTTGCATAGAATACGAGACCTCCCACGCAGATGTACGCACATTTTGTGGAGTTGCTACAGGTTTTTGCCTTACAAACTAAGGAATTCTGATCAATTGTATTTCCTGCAATTTCCAACAAAAAACAAAAATTATGTGTTGTATGTTTATGCTCCATTATTACATAAATTCCTAATAGAGGAAAGGTTTCATTCTGACTAGGTGTCAAGGAGAATCTGCTTACACTTTTCCATAAATGATCTTTAGAAGAATTTTCCACAGACTGGCTTCTTACTCCACATGGTTCAAACCTTGTTTCTTCTCCCCACCCATTTACTCATGATGCTGTGGGCAGTTTATCCCCACATGATCTCTGACCCCACACCTCTGTCACGTTATGCCAGCTAAGGGGACAGAGTAGACATTTTTGGAGGGTAATTTTACAGTATCTCTCTACAGAGGATTTGATTTTTTCCAAAGCCACAAAAACTGTAAAGACAGAAAGTCTTTTTATTTATCTAAGGCTGGAATTAGTTCTTGGGCTCAATTTCTGCTAGTGCTAAAAAAGTTCATCTTGACAATATGATGTAATTCAATTATTTCCATTTTCAAACTAAGTTTCTTTTCGGGAAACGCCCAGGCAAAATTCAGTGTTCTCATGGCCTCCTTCACTTTCTCGTAAGAATGATCTAAGTTAAGGGAAGCTGTAGGGCAGAAAAGGCCATCTTATTTATCTTGCAGATGTCATGGGTAAGACAATCATGCCCAGCTATCACCTGCCCCTGCTGACCTCTGCTGAGGTGCTGTTTGTCTGGTCCTTGTTGTTGTGCGCTGGTGTCAATGACAAGCTCTCTCTGCTCTTCTGACCATTTCTGTTACAGGGTTCTGGTTTTTCTGATAATGGTAAAAATGGCATTATAACTGGGCTATATTGGTCTTCATTGGGAAGCTCTGAAATCAAACACATTGTAGAATATGGATAGAGAGGGTAATGGCACACGTGTTTAATAACCCACCTCTTTCTTCTCTGACCACCTTCAAAGAAGGCAGTGCTTTTGACGGTATCTGCTGAGACCAAATTAAAGAGAGCATTGTTAGACATATTAAATTCTAGAAATAAGATTTTTTTTTTTAAATTGTGCTTTAGGTGAAAGTTTACAAAGCAAATTAATTTCTCATTAAACAGTTAATGTATAAATTGTTTTGTGACATTAGTTGCCAACCCCTTCTCCAGAAACAAGGTTTTTTTTTAACACATTTAAATTAAATACACTTTTTTCAGATATTCTCTATATACTCAAAACTTGAGTCATTAGCTGAAAAGAACAGAAACTTCAAACAGCCAGTGTGGTACAGATTAATGATGCTTACTCCTATAATGGGACTATCAGATTTTTCAAATTACATCACATAAAAACCACAGATTGAAATTGTAGGTGATTTCTTTTAACCATAGTGTTGTTATTAGGTGCCCTCAAGTCAGTTCCAACTCATAGTGACCCTATATAAAAAACAACGAAACACTGCCCAGTCTTGCGTCATCCTCACAATCATTGTTATGTTTGAGCCCATTGTTGCAGCCACTGTGTCACTCTAGCTCATCCAGGGTCTTCCTCTTTTTCAGCGACCCTCTGCCTTACCAAGCATGATGTCTATCTCCAGGGACTGATCCCTCCTGATAACATGTTCAAAGAACCTGAGACAAAGTCTCACCATCCTCACATCTAAGGAGCATTCTGTCTGTACTTCTTCCAAGACAGACTTGTTCGTTCTCTGGCAGTCCATGATATACTCTATTCTTCACCAACACCATAATTCAAAGGTATCAATTCTTCTTCAATCTTATTATTTGTCCAGCCTTCACATGCATATTACTTGATTGAAAACACCATGGCTTGGGTCAGACACACCTTAGTTCTCAAGGTGACATGTTTGCTTTTTAACACTTGAAAGAGGTCTTTTGCAGCAGATTCGCCCAATGCAATGCGTCCTTTGATTTCTTGACTGCTGCTTCCATGGAAGTTGATTGTGGATCCAAGTAAAATGAAATCCTTGACAACTTCAATATTTTCTCTGTTTACCATGATGTTGCTTATTGGTCCATTTGTGAGGATTTTTGTTTTCTTTATGTTAAGGTGTAATCCATACTGAAGACTGTAGTCTGATCTTCATCAGTAAGTGCTTCAGGTCCTCTTCACTTTCAGCAAGCGAGGTTGTGTCATCTGCATATCACAAGCTGTTAATGAGTCTTCCTCCAATCCTGATGCTGCACTCTTCTTCACATAGTTCAGCTTCTCAGATTATTTGCTCAGCATACCGATTTAATAAGTATGGTGAAAGAATACAATCCTGATGCACACCTTCCCTGATTTTAAACCTTCCAGTATCCTCTTGTTCTGTTCAAATGACTGCCTTTTGGTCTACGTACAGGCTATGCATGAGCACAATTAAGTGTTCTGGAATTCCGGTTATTTGCAATGTTATCCATAATTTGTTATGATCCACACAGACAAATGCCTTTGCATAGTCAATGAAACACAGGTAAACATCTTTCCGGTATTCTCTGCTTTTAGCCAAGATCCATCTGACATCGGCAATGATATCCCTCGGTTCATATCCTCTTCTGAATCCAGCTTGAATTTCTGGCAGTTTCCTATCAAGGCACTGCTGCAACTGTTTTTGAATTATCTTCAGCAAAATTGTACTTGCATGTGATATTAAAGATGTTGTTCAATAATTTCTGCATTCATTAGAATAGACATGTATATGGATCTCTTCCAGTCAGTAGGCCGGGTAGCTGACTTCCAAATTTTGTGGCTTGGATGAGTGAGCACTTCTAGCATTGCATCTGTTTGTTGAAGCAGCTCAGTTGGTATTCTGTCAGTTCCTGGAGTCTTGTTTTTCACCAATGCCTTCAGTGAAGCTTGAACTTCTTCCTTCAGCACCATCGGTTCTTGATTATATGCTACCTCCTGAAATGGTTGAAAGTAGACCAATTCTTTTTGGTACAGTGATGCTGTGTATTCCTTCCATCTTTTGATACTTCCTGCATCATTCAATTATTTGTCCATAGAATCCTTCAATATTGCAACTTGAGGCTTGAATTTTTTCTTCAGTTCTTTCAGCTTGTGAACTGCCGAGTGTGTTCTTCCCTTTTGGTTTTCTAACTCCAGATCTTTGCACATTTCATTATAATATTTTCCTTTGTCTTCTCAAGCTGCCCTTTGAAATCTTCTGTACAGCTCTTTTACTTCATCATTACTTCTTTTCCCTTTAGCTACTCTACATTCAAGGGCAACTTTCAGAGTCCCTTCTGACATTCATTTTGTTTTGTTTTGTTTTTCCTTTTCTGTCTTTTTAATGACCTTTTGCTTTCTTCATATATGTTGTCCCTGATGTCATCCCACAACTTGCCTGGTCTTTTGTCATTAATGTTCAATGAGTCAAAACTATTCTTGAGATGGTCTCTAACTTCAGGTGGAATATACTCAAGGTCGTGCTTTGGCTCTCGCAGACTTTGTAAAATATTCTTCAGCTTCAACTTGAACTTGAATATGAACAATTGATGTTCTGTTCCACAGTTGGCCCCTGGCTATGTTCTGACTGATGATATTGAGCTTCTCCATTGTCCCTTTCTACAGATGTAGTCGATTTGATTCCTGTGTATTCCATCTGGTGAGGTCCACATGTATAGCCACCATTTATGTGGTTGAAAAAGGTATTTGCAATGAATAAATGGCTGGTCTAGCAAAATTCTATCATGCAATCTCTGGCGTATGCCAGATTGTATGCCAATCACCAGTAATTATCAATGCATCTTGATTGCATGTTTGATCAATTTCAGACTGCAGAAGTTGGTAAAAATCTTCAATTTCTTCATCTTTGGCCTTAGTGGTTAGTGCGTAAATTTGAATAACAGTTGTATTAACTGGTCTTTCTTGTAAGACGTATGGATATTATCTTATCACTGACAGTGTTGTACTTCAGGATAGATCTTGAAATGTTCTTTTTGACAATGAATGTGATGCCATTCCTCTTCAATTTGTCATTCCTGGTATAGTGGACCATATGATTGTCTAATTCAAAATGGCCAGTACCAGTCCATTCAGCTCACTAATGCTAGGATATTGATCTTCAAGTGTTCCATTTCATTTTAGACAACTTCCAATTTTCCTAGATTCATACTTCCTATGTTCCACATTCTGATTAATAATGTGTGTTTGCAGCGGTTTCTTCTCATTTTGAGTTGTGCCATGTCAGCGAGTAAAGATCTACTGTACTTTCAGGAGGCAGCTCTTCCCCAGTCGTCTTTTGACTGCCTTCCAACCTGAGGGGCTCATCTTCCAGCACTATATCAGACAATGTTCTGCTGCTATTCTTAAGGTTTTCACTTGCTATTTTTTTAGAAGTAGACCACCAGGTCCTTTTTGCTAGTCTGTCTTAGTCTGGAAGCTCTGCTGAAACCTGTCTACCGTGAAATACCAGTGGCATAGCTTCCAGTATCACAGCAACACACAAGCCACCACAGCATGACAAACTGACAGGCAAGTCATGAAATGACTGAGTAACAAGAGCTTTTTCAAAGTCAGGTGACACTTAATGCATTGCTTTCAACAAAATTGAAGGAGGATAGGCTCAAACTGTTTTTTGAGGGTGTCATGAATTGAATTGTGTCCCCACTAAAATTGATGAAATCTACAAGATTAGTGTCTTAAGCCAATCTCTTTTGAGATATAAAAGAGAGAAGCAAGCAGAGAGACATGGGGACCTCATACCACCAAGAAAGCAGAGCCAGGAGCAGAGCAGGTCCTTTGGACCTGGGGTTCCTGCATGGAGAGGCTCCCAGACCAAGGGAAGACTGATGTATCACAAGACCTTCCTCCAGAGATGACAGAAAGAGAAAGCCTTCCCCTGTAGCTGATGCCTTGAATTTGGACTTGTATCCTTCTAGATTGTGAGAGAATAAATTTCTCTTTATTAAAACCATCCACTTGTAGTATTTCTGTTATAGCAGCACTAGTTGACTAAGATAGAGGGTAAATCATTTTGTGATTTTTATCATTTAGTTCAGAAAGAATTCACTTAATTGAATCACACTACTGAAACAAAACTTTCTCCATGCTCAGCTACTAAATAATCTGAACAAAATACCTTAACATATCTATAAAAACAAATATAGGAATATTTGTCTCAACTCTGTATCATTTTAGCAATAAGTGATGCTCATCCAAGGACATATGAGATAAATGGGAAAAAGAGTAACTTTATTTATCTCATTAAATAATTCATTTCCAGAAAATTTCACTTTGTTTTGATCAATTATATCCTAACAATAATTTTAATTATAACTGAATCTGGAAGAATTTTTTAATATTTAGATTTTTGTTTGGTCACCAGGAAAATATTTTATTTCAGCTTATAAACATGCTTTAGAGAGATATAATAAGTGATCAATCATAAAAGTAAAATACTTTAGGAAACATTTCTGTGGAGAGAAGAAATTGAAATACATGTTTCAGAAGGAAAAAAGAAGAACCAAAAATTTCCCAGGTTAATAGAAAGATTGCTTATGCGTTTTTTGTGTTTTTTCCGGTTTCTTAATTTGAAAAATCTTAAACCTTTAGAAATATTTTAGAACTAGTATAAGGAGTCCTTTAAATAGATTCATCAATTGTTAACATTTTGCCACATTTGCTTTTTGCTTTCTGTATCCATACCATTTGAAAGTACTTTGCAGACACTTTACTCCTAAATACTTCAATACCATTATTACACTTAAGAAAACTAGAAAATTAGCAATGTTTTCATAATATTATCTAGTAGATAGTCCACATTCAAATATCACTTGGTTGTCTGAGAAATCTCCTTTATAGAAATGGATTTTTTTTTCTATTTTATTCCAAGATCCAATCTAGATTCATGCACAGTGGTTTGAAGGGACATCCCAGTTAAATGGCCTAATAACATGTGTCATGGATTGAATTGTGTCCCCCCGAAATATCTGGCAACTTGGCTAGACCATGTTTCCTAGTATTGTGTGATTGTCACCATTTCATTATCTGATGTGATTTCCCTATGTGTTGTAAATCCGACCTCTATGATATTAATGAGACAGGATTACAGGCAGTTATGTTAATGAGGCGGGACTCAATCCGTAAGATAGGATTTTGCCTTAAGTCTGTCTTCTTTTAGAAATAAAGGAGAGAAGCAGGCAAAGAGACAGGGGACCTCATACTGCCAAGAAAGCAGCACCAGGAAGGGAGCGCATCCTTTGTTCCTGGGGTCCCTGCACCTCAGAAGCTCCTAGACCAGGGGCAGATTGATGACAAGGACCTTGCCCCGGTCAACAGAGAGAGAAAGCCTTCCCCTGGAACTGGCACCCTGAATTTGAACTTCTAGCCTACTAGTCTGTGAGATAATAAATTTCTCTTTGTTAAAGCCATCTATTAGTGTTATTTCTGTTATAGCAGCACTGTATAACTAAGACAACATGTTTAGTGCTTCTGTTCTACCTCTTAGTTCATTGTGTCATGCCTGGGGTCTTAAAAACTTGCAAGCAGCCATCCAAGGTACAACAATTGGTCTCTATTTTCCTGGAGCAAGAGAGGAGAAAGGAGAGTCAGGAATAGAAGGAGGATATGGAATGTACAGCTAATTGCCTCCATGAACAACTGCCTCCTTTGCCATGAGACCAGAAGAACTGGATGGTGCCTAGCTACCATTACTGAACATTTTGACCAAAGATTCTATAGAAGAATCCTGATCAAAAGGGGGGAAATACAAAACAGAATTTCAAATTTTTATGGACTCCAGACTTCCCTGAGTCATGAAGGTTGGATGAACTCCTGAAACTATTGCCCTGAGATAATCTTTAAGCCTTAAACCAAAAACATCCCCTAAAGTCTTCTTAAAACCAAACAATAGTTTAACTAGTAAAAAAAGGTCTTCCTTGAGCACTATGCTCTTTTAAGAGCTATCTATATGGGATCAAATTGACAACAGCAACTTGAAAGATTATATAGGAACCTTAGGGAGTAGTGAGTTTGTGTTAATGGGAGAGGAACAACTCAGAAAAGGAGGGTGAGCATGGTTGCACAACTCGAAGACTGTAACCAATGTCACTAAATGGTACTCGTAGAAACTGTTGAATTGGTGTATATATTGCTGTATATATTCTTAAAAACAAATGGGCATGGTTGCACAACTCAAAGACTGTAACCAACGTCACTAAATGGTACACGTAGAAACTGTTGAATTGGTGTATACATTGCTGTATATATTCTTAAAAAAAAAAATTAAAAAAAAAAGATTTATGCACTACATTTGCTTGTAATGTTCCTTTAGTCTCTTTTAATTTAGAGCCATTTCCTACCCTTACTTCTGCTTTTTGTTTGATTTTGTTTTCTATGTTACTCATGTATTTTTTTAATAGATGGTGATAGGTATTAAATTGATGTGAAATTTATATTCCTTTGGGTGTATTTCGTCCCATTGTGGTTGAGCCAATTCCAACTTATAGTGACCTTATTGGACAGAGTACAGCTGCCCAACAGGACTTTCAAGGCTATAATCTTTAGATTACACTGCCACATCTTTCTCCCATGGAGTGGCTGATGGGTTCGAACCACTGACCTTTCGGTTAGCAGCTGAGCACTACCACTGCGCCATCAGGTCTCCTTGCTATATTTAGAGGTGTGATTTAATGATTTTATCATGAAGTGTCAATATTTACAATATGACAAAAAGCATATCTTTGTAACTATTTCAACTTTAAAAGAGTTAGATGGCTACTTCAAATAAATGAGGGAGTACAGAATTACTAAAAAAGTCATTTGGGGGAACAGGAAGCAAAGAAACATTTGAAAACCACTGGACAAGATGATTCTAAGGCTCTTTCTAAGTTTAAAATTTGGGTATTTTATCTAACTTATCTTACAACTCAAACAGCTCTGGGCATAGCTATTACTAACCCATCTTACAAATGAGGATCCTGTGACTCAGAGAAGTTGAATAGCTAACCCAAGTGCACGCAGCTGGAAAGCGCCAGAGCCAAGACTTGAATTGGTTTTTCCTATCCCTAAATTCTCTGCCCTTTATTCTCTGCCATTTACCTGTAGTGGGGCTAGGGTTCAGGTCGGGAAAATTAGAGCTCAGAACAGGAAACCAAGATCAAAACCCAGTCTCATCAACAGGACCATTGTGGAGAGGGGGAGAAGTTCTGTTCACCAGATTGTGGTTGCCCAGGACTCATGGTACATCAGTAAATTTAGAAGATACTTGAAGGGAGTGACTCTTGATCCCTGAAACTTCTTACACCCAAATCTCTTTCTCTCTTTCACACACACACACACACACACACACACATACATACGTGCACACATATCTTTCTTTTTCCAGAATCCATCTACCCTGTTCTTTTCTTTTCAAGTTCTTACTTTGGGGCCCAGCTCTAGCCTTGTTGTTGTTAGGGGCCATTGGTTGACTCATGGTGACCCCCACCACACACAATGGGATTGGATCATTGTGATCCATAGGGCTTTCATTGGCTGGTTTTCAAAAGTAGTCCATATTAGTCTGGAAGCTCTGATGAAATCTGTTTGACATCATAGCAACACACACGCTTCCATTGAAGGACAATTGGTGTCTATACATCAGGTTCGTCGGCCAGAAATCAAACCCAGGACTCTTGCATGGAAGACTTGAATTCTGCCACTGAAATACCACTACCCCCTCTGTAGCCCTACTTCTTATCAAACCATTTGTGTCTTATTTTAGGAGATTTCCAAAAAAATGAATGTCCTTATCTCATTATGGTTAATAATAAATAATATTATGCCTTAAGGGTAAGAGTGATTCAAATGGTGGTGATCTGCATGTGAAGGAACTATTTGGGACAAGGTGGATCCTCAAACTATACTATACAAGCTACATCTTGTACCCACCAGGTTGACCCCATCTTTATAGTCTGCAAGGACCAACTGTTGCATATTTTAAGGTAACATGCAGATTCTAGAAGATCTATCTGAAAGAGTAGAGAATTGTGTCTGTACATCTGAAACTAATCTTCAGACTAATAATTTAATAATCCTCAGACTAATTTCTAATTTCTTTTATAAGCCATCACGTGCTTCTCAGTAGCATGCTAAAGGCAATCCAGGGATAGAGTAAAATATCTTTCAGTAATGAAAGGAAGGAAGCCTTCAAACTTGAGAGTAGTGCTGACATCTTATGATGAAATCCTAGCTATTTCTGAGTTGTAGAATTCTTTCCCTCTTGGGAAGGCCATCTCCAGTGAGCCCAATAATGTAATTCTTTATTCCATGTAGGTGCTGGAGGATGACAAATGCTAAATATCCACCTGCACTTAACCTATAGCCTTGGATACACCAAGCTGTCAGAGAAATGCTCTGGACTGTAACGGCAGTAATACTTTATGGCTTTAATTTAAGTGTGTTATAAATAGGGGCTTCTTACTTACATCCCTGTGGCTGATGTAACATTCTCTCCTGTAAGGCCACAAATTCTAGCTCATCGATTGCCCTCCTTTTTGCACTAGCCCTACTACCCTCTATTTTTATTCAAACTCAAAATATCTTAATAAACTTATGTTTGTGTGTTCGTTGAATTTATCCCATAGGGCTGAGTTCCCTGTTTCCATATTTCATTCTTTTGGCTCATGCTAGTCTCCTTGAGAACAGTGATGCATCTATCATCTCTCTTAGCACCTAGCACAGTTCTATGCACAGGGCAGGAGCTCTATAAATATTTGTAAAATTGAATTGCTCTCTCATTATGAACACAGCCCTACTAGATCACCTGCCTTCAGTCAGAGACATGCAGAGCAGCCTTGCCAACTAGCAATGACTCAGAAGTCCGAGACATGAAAGACCTTCCTGGTCTTCTTCTCCATCCAGAATGCTCACTACAAGGCCCTACACATTGTGCTGCATGTTCTACAAAGCCAGAAATACAAAAAAGAAAAGAAAAACTAGTTGCCATGGAGTTGACTCCAACTCACGGCGACCCCATGTGTGTCAGAGTAGAACTGCCATCCACAGGGTTTTCAATGACTGATTTTTCAGAAGTAGATCACCAGGCCTTTCTTCTAAGGCTCCTCTGGGTGGGCTCAAACCTCCAACCTTACAGTTAGCAGCTGAGCACATTCAACATTTACACCATGATATCTAAAGTCCAGCAACACACTTATCTGACAATTACAAACACCTAAGAATATAAAATAAAATGGATTCTGTAGTTTTAAGAGTTTACTACTTGAGCCACTGATAGTACTAACAGGCTGGAATAGGTAGCAGGAAATCCAGTAGACAAGGCCAATTATTAACACTGCAGTCTTGTCTACAAATGCTCCTACTCCCTTGGCAACCCAACAATCAATAAGAGCAGATTTTATTATAAGCCTCAAGAGTGAAATCATGTTTTTAAAGTCTCAATTGCTGTTGTTTTGCAGAGTTTCCAAATCCCAAACACTTTTTAACTTCATAGCCTCCTGAAAATCTCTTCCATCCTTTGCCTATTTCTCGTGCCTGTAGCTACTGCTACAGGAGAATATTATGGTAATAAATCAATATCTGATTGAAAGTATGAAGCTCTTTCATTATCTCCACTAGGTGACTGAATTCCTTTTGCCTGAGCAGAAAGATTCCATTTTAGATTGTTGCAACAGAGACAGGCACCCAGTATGGATTCCTGGCTGCGTTTGTTGGGTGTGAATGAGCAAGTTCTCTATTTCCTTTGGATCAGAACGAGGAAAGGCCACTCAGTACTGTCAGGAAGATGGTCATGTAGAATGATGATTGGTCACGTGATCTCTAGGCTAAATACTTAATGTCTTCTACTCTTCCTTCAGCCCCCTTACCTGTTTGTATGTTTGCTTGTGTGTATGCTTGATTTCACGGAACATGACCCATCAGCCATTTCTGTATGCTTGATAGTTTAGTTATTTTCTTTTCCAAAAAGTTTTTGAAAGACCATATTGATGGATAAACAGAAGAATGAGCACATGTATGGGGTAATAAATAGCTTTCTTCTGGCAAGGTTGACTCCCCATTATCAGTGGTAACAGAGATGTAAATAAGAAGAACGGAAAATGTCAAATAATGAAACAGTTTCCACTGAAAATCAAAAGATTAAATTAATATATCTTCTTCATCCAGTTTTTCAGCAGAATTAATAAGCACTCACCTCATTGGCCTTCTGCATAATCACCAATTAACTGTAAATCAAAGCTTTTAACTCAAATACAAGGAAGCCGTTTTGCAGGGCTGGTTCGCTCCCATCCTACAGGGAAAAGCAGAAATCAGATATAAACACAAGATGCTTTCTATTCTATTTCTTGAAACCCTATGAATGCCCTTAACTTTTGGGGGGTCAGGGACGTTGTTAGGAGTCTGATGGAAGTTATGGCCACTCTCTCTAGAAAACTGCACGATCGCAGGGCTACTACATGGTATTCTGGACATATGGTTGGCGCCCCCTGGAGTTGTGCAATGCTGACATACATGTAGTATCTTCTATCCTAGGGCAGAATCCTATCCAGATTAGGCAGCTTAGAAAACCCTGCTGTTCATCCTCTCTACTGTGCTCTTTGGCAGAACTGAGCTGGAAATCAATTCTTTTCTCACCTGGGCCAGTATATCCACTAATCCTGTAGAAAGGAAGCTACTCGAAGCCTGTCTAAATCAGTAGAGTGGCCGTATTTCCAGCTGGCATTGATCCCAGAGGAAATTCAGTGGCTTCACTCAGGATGTCACATTTACTTACAAAAACAACAAGGAGGGACAAATCAGTTAAGTAAATGTTTTTGCCATAGGACATAGGAGACCATTCCAAGCAAAATAAATCTCATGTGCCTTGATATGGCTTTGAGCTGACTTTCAGTCTTCTGCAGCTGGCTTTACCGAACATTCTAAAATTTCCTGCACATGAAATATTCTGAAAATGTAATTCAATTGTCAGTAGCACAGGAATGAAAAGAAGCAAGGAAATGGCTCCTCATTGAATTTTTGCCTTTCTCTTGATTTGGTGAGCAGCTGTTGAGCAATAAATCTACGAAAATGACAATTCGACTGAGCCAAATAAAACTCATCCAGAAAAGACTGTTAACTCCAATCAAGCTTCTTAAGGCACATTAGACACAGTGTCAGGGACAAGGAGGGCATCCTGAAGGTGGCGTTGCCTGAGTGGGCTCCTCTCTTTTATTTCCAAACTGACCCCATCTGCTCACATTTTTCACATTTTTGAAACGACTTCTTATATGCTTGATATATCAATGCAAGGAGTACTGAAAGGAATGACATTTTTGGAGGTTGTTGATGTGGGGGTGGAGAAGAGCTTAAACATATTCAGTCCAACCTATACATTTCTTCCATTCAACACATATCTTTCGAAAGGCTGCTATAAACAAGACCCCCTGGTTGGTAACTATGTTTGTGTCTCATTTTTCTTTCTTTCTTTTTTTTTTTAGAGATTCAGAGTAGCCTGTTGAGGTAGATGGGACACTTTACAATTAAGAAAGCTTAGCAAGGTGATTTGTATGTAGTGGAAAGGTGGCTTGCTTTGAACACAAGTCTGGCTTTCACTGCAGTATACCTTCCCTGTATGACGTGGAGACTCCTTCAAGGGCTTAGTGATCTTTAAGGAAGCACATAATGAAGCCTGGGATGATTTTGAATGAAGAAACTGTTAATATTACTAAACTTTGTGAAGAAGACAATTTAGAATTCCATTTCTCACGAAGGCATCAAATATTCTAGACAAAATATTTTTAAGAGAATTTCAGAATTTTCCATCTGGGAGGATTACAAGAAATCTGCTTTCTGACTCCTAATTCAGTCCTTTTTCCCATAATACCTATAGACGCCCTCTTCCACCTTCCCACAATGTCATGTGGAAAAAATACAGCCATGCTGAGAATGTCCTTGGTTTTATTTACCTCCATTGTAGAGAGCAAATAATTTATTTATAGGCCAGCTTTGCCAAAATGTTTTGGGGAAGCTAGGATTTCTTTGAAAGACAACAAGAGAGTTGGAATTAAGTTGTGGTCCATGTGTATTTAGTCCAAAACAAAGGGATCTAATTCCTTTTTTTTTTTCTTCTGAGTCTGTAATTACATTGTCTTATGCAGTAATTTCAATTTTTTACCCTTTAACCTTGAACTCGGAGAATGTCTAAATCATTCATTTCTTAGGATGCTAAAACATTTCCTAAAGTAACAACTCATTTGGTAAAATTGTCCAGTGAATCAAATCCATTGAGAAATGCACAATACACACACAGGGAGCATGGAAGAGGTGAAATTGCTGTTCTGAGAGCTTGGGAGGATTCAGAAAGTAGACTACAGTAAGCCCACTGCACTGTTTCCAGAACAGTGGCAGAAAGCTGTGTCCAGTCACTAGTGACCCAGGCAACAGCTAGCCCCTTCACCATTATGTTTGTGTTTATGTGTTTGTATATACTCATAAGGAGCCCTGGTGGGGCAGTGGTTAAGCACTAGGCTGCTAACTGAAAGATCAGTGGTTCGAACCTACCAGCCACTTCACTGGAGAAAGATGTGGCAGTTTGCTTCCATAAAGATTACAGCCTTGGAAATCCTATGGGGCAGTTCTACCGTGTCCTGTAGGGTCAATATGAGTTGGAATCAACTCTGGTAGTGGATTTGGGTTTTTTGGATACTCATAAAGAGACAGAGCATAGTCACCATTCTAACTGCCTCCTGGAGATACAGAGAAGATGTAGCTTCTTTATTTTGTCTATAATTTATTCTGTTTCCTCACAAGCTTCCATGTAGCTGGTAAAAGGAAGAAAATAAGCATTTTGTCCTATGGAGTTTAAATAATTTAAACCATTAATTTAGAATATGCTCAGTGAGATGGTTAGTTTTAGGGTCAATTAGCTAGTCTATACCAGTTGCTGTGTGGTTTGATTCCAACTCATGGCAATCCCATGTGTGTCAGAGTAGAACCGTGCTTCATAGGGTTTTCAATGGCTGATTTTTCAGAAGTAGATCTCCAGGCTTTTCTTCCAAGGTGCCTCTGAGTTGACTCAACCTCCCAACCTTTCAGTTAGCAGCCAAGTGCATCAACTGTTTGCACCTCCCAGGGACTCCTTGGCTAGTTTGTAGTAGCTATTCAATTACACACTAATCTAGGTGTTGCTGTGAAGGTATTTTGTAGATATGGTTAACATCTGCAATTTAGCTGACTTTAAGTAAAAGAGATTATCCTCAATAATCTGGGTGGACCTCACTCTAGTTGAAAGGATTTAAGAGCAAAACCGAGTTCTCCCTAAGAAAGAAGAAATTCCACCTGTGGACTGCAGCTTCAGCTTCTGTCTGAATTTCCAACCTGCTCTTCCTGATTTCCAGTCAGCCCTACAGATTTTGGGCTTGCCAGCACCAAAATCATGTAAGCCAATTCCTTGAAATAAATCGTGTGTGTGTGTGTGTGTGTGTGTGTGTGTGTGTGTGTGTATGTATATGTATATAATATATACATACATATATTTGTTGCTGTGTGCTGTCAAGTCAATTCTGACTCATAGCGACCCTATAGAGCAGAGTAGAACTGCCCTATAGGGTTTCCAAGGAGGGGCTGGTAGATTCGAACTGCTTTTTGGTTAGCTGCTGAAGCTCTTAACCACTGTGCCACCAGGGCTCCATATGTGTGTGTGTGTATACATATATATATATATAGTATACACACACAACAACAAATGTATAAATATGTATATATTTGTATGTATATATACATTCATACATATATATAGCTATATATTTCTGCCCCGTAGAGTTTCCTAGGCAGTAAACCTTAAGCAAGCAGATCACCAGGTCTTTTCTCCCAGCAGAGCACTTAACCATTGTGCCACCAAGTCTATATATATAACTAGCTCTGCTTCTCTGGTAGGACCTCGATTGATAGACTCAGTTTCACTAAGAAAAAATTAGATTCAGATTTTTAATTCCTCTGCTTCCTTCTCCAGCTTCTCTCCAAGTGTTACTTTTATAAGTGTGAGTGTGGCTGTACAACCTCATGGTAGAGGGAAAGAGTTCGGGTCCTTGGGGCTTGGTGTCTTCTGGCATCTTCAGTCTCTGGTACAATGCCCTCTGTCTATCAGGTCAGAGCTCATGTGCTCACGTTTACAGTTGACATCTGTGGCTGGTGTTACAATATCTAGTCTCTTTCAGTTGGGCCCTCTATGACTGACACAGCCTCACCTCAGCTCTCATTTGTGCTATAGACTCCTTCACATTCTGCTACATCCTCACTATGGTGGACTCCATGACAGGCCCATAGTTCTCCACTCAGCCACCTACTGCTTCCATCCTGGCACTATAGGAACCTCTGCATCCCATCACTGGTGCACAGAAACCAGGAGTGGAGCAGGAAAGCTAAATATCAGGGCCTCCTTTTCTCTGATGAACTACATTGCATCACCAGGTTTACTTTAAGCTGATTTGCTCCTGGCTGAAAGACTTGTCCCTGAATCCCAAATTGGGAGCCAGGACAAGAAGTCGTCTGTCCTCAGTTTTCCTCACTTCTGAGGACACATGTCTAGTCACTTCTTCTCTTTCCCTCATCTTCTTTTTGTAACTTCTCTCAAGCCCCCAAGGATAGAAAGGAGTAGGCTTCTCTCTTGCTCCTAGTCATGTTTCATTTTTGTCATTAAGAAGCAAGTTTTATGGCCTAGAGATCATAAGGCTATTTTCTCCACACTCTGGGCAATTTCTATGAGCTGAGTCCTGGACTATAATATTCTAAAGAAGATTATAAAGGAATTTAGCAAACTCATCTTCTCCTTCCTTCTCCTACTCTTTCTCCTCCCCCTCCTCCTCCTTCTTCCCCACAAAAGCTCTTGCTCTGAGGTCATAAACTTCAAAGATATAAAACTGTGAAAGGACAAAACTACAGGAAAAATAAAATGAATGACTTTAATATTCACAAAGATATTATCCCTGCCTATGAATGAGGTGGTTTATTTACTGTGGATGTGTGCTTGTAATTCTGTGTACTTACGCACAATTTCATCATATAGTAACGTTACTCCTTGAGGTAGGTAGGTGTCAAAGGTATAGACAAACACCAGTAGTGTTCACACTGAACTACAGAGTTCAGAGTTTGAGGATGTTTTCCCAGTCCTCTAAGATCAGCTCCACCATCTTGTTGTCCAAACTGCTCATTTGTTTTACTTACCCCTCTTCTTTTGTAGGGTGTATGCATAAGAAAGTCTGTACACTGTGTGGCTAATGGATTCTTTGGACTTTGTGAAAGACTTATGTAATTAGCTAGTCCAAGTATCCTTCAGTTACAGCTTCTATTTTGTCCTCCCAGGAGACGGCATACTTAAATTCGCTAGGTCAATGAGCAGCCTGGTGGACATCTCTTAAATGAGTCTTCCTGTCATACTGCATTTTTACTTATCAGCATCCTAGAGGGGAGAGCAACTTTTGATGAAATACCAATTTGAGATTATGTTTGCCCCTCCTATTCAGTTACCACCTCCCTGGCAAGTTCAATCAAGGACTCTGAGAAGATTTCTTAAATCCACAACCATTTATACATGCAAGAGTTCATATATCTAAATGGTCATCATTTGATGAATTAGAACAAGCATTGTTCCTCATCTTATATTCCCTGCCTTCTATTAGTTTGTTTAATTAAAGCTTTTTCCAGACTTGGGGTATATTGAGAAAGTGAGACACAAGACTTACAAAAAAATACATATTTTTAATATGCAGCTAAAATAGTTTTCATTTATTCAGATGTTTATGGTTAAGTTTTTTTTCCTTAAAGATCAATTCTTTCCATCAATGATCAAAGTGATATAAAGCAATGATACACAAACCTGTACTTCTAGACAGTAATTTGGGGTTCCATCATATAGCAGTGACAAGAAATCCCATATAAAGATATAAGTAGAAAATGATACCTGACTGATGGATTTAGGGGCTAGGCTGATTGGCACACTAAGGATAAGACTATTTTGTTCCTTGATGGGAGATTAGTATAGAAATGGATGTGTGAGTCAAACCTCAGAACAGTAATGATTTTCTGACAGGCAGTCTCTCCAAACCCAAAGTGCATTGTTTTAATGCTAACAGCCATTGGTCCTTGATGTTTTTTTCTCAAATTTTCTGTAAATTAGAAGAAAAAGGAATTTGCAGTTTAAGTAGAGTCCATAATACCTGGTTTGTATATAACATATTGCCCACTGTAGACCCTGATAGAAGTTAAGTGATAGGAATGAGTCAGTTCATTGGCTCATGATAGAGAGCCTTATAATCAACTCAGAGAACAATGCATTGGGGCTGTGCATTCGCTTCCTAGTGGTTGAGACTGAGTGCTAATGCAATTTGGAAAAATTCCCAGCACTAATCATAAGAGATGTGCATCTATCCCTTCAATGACTCAGGGAAACCAGAACCATCTTTGATACATTACACATTTTCCCAACTTTGAATATAAGTCTTGGAGGAAAAACTTTTTCGACTTCAATAGCTATCAAGCTGCTGAAATAGATGCAATGAATTGATTTCAAGTGTATAGTTACAGCCACAAGACCCAAGTAAACAATGTCAACCACAGCTGGCATCCAACTATAGCCCATCCTCTTTTCCTAGGGAAAGGACAGGAAGACATTACTGAGCACCTAGTAAATGTAGAACAATGTTCTGGGCACTTTTCATTTCTGATTTAATCATTACAACCTTCCTGTGAGGTATGATGCCCATTTTAAGATGTGGGAACTGAAGTTTATAAGAGTTAAATAGATTGTCTCTGCCCAATAGCTGAAAATTGGGAGATCCATTCCTTGAACTCTGGTCTGCCAAAATTCACTTTAGTTCTACTCTATCATGCTGCCTTTCTGAGTGATATTGCCATAAACTTCTATACTTCTACCACTGTCTAAGAGCAATTAAAAGCTTTAGATCATTTCCTCCAGGGCTTTGTGTGGTCTTGCCCTACACAACCCAATGAAGGACCCCAAGTGCAGCATAGAGGGTAAATGCAATGCTTGCAATGCAGTGGGTTTTACACCAGTTCTTATTTTCGGTTTTATTTGTTACATATAATTTAGACCTGAAAATCAAGCAGTCCTTACCCTTGCGGTGGGTTTTGTGCCCACTAGAAGTTAAATAGATAGAAGTAGATTTAGATTCCTGTGGTCACAATATTAAAATGGGGGCTTCTTAAATTCCTGACTGAAAATGCACTACGTAGTATTGCATAGAAATGAGAATAGATTGTCCATTTGATGAGAAGAGATCCAAAGCTCTATTGACAATGGAACAAAGAAGATCCAGAGGGAGGAGATAAACTGACTAGGACTTGGCAGGTTGTCCTGGAAGCTTGGAGAAGTGAACAGTAGGAGGGTGGTGGGAGAGACAGGCAGAGTAAAACAATTGGGAGAAGCTTAGGGGCATGTAGCTGGCTCTCTAGATCCAGCCACAAAGAAAGGGTTTGAATACTGGATCCTCAGTGCCAAAGGACTGGTCATAATTCAAATAGCAAAATAATAAAGAGGATAATAATTACAATAAAAAACTAAAACCAAACCCATTGCTGTTGAGTTGATTCCAACTCATAGTGACCCTGTGGGATAGAGTAGAACTGCCCCATAGTGTTTCCAAGAGTGACTGGTAGATTTGAACTGCCTACTTTTTGGTTAGCAGCTGAACGCTTAACCACTGCGCCACCAGGACTAGTTACTATTTATTGCACACTAACTAGGTGTCAGGCATATAGGACTCTATTTACATGTCCTCTGATGGCTCACAACTACTTAACTGTCCTTTCTATTGTTTCTTCCGTGTTCTACAGGTCTCATGATCAAAGGTTTCCCTTCCACCTCCCATTGCTAGGGCCTCTCTTCCCTCTCTTCTTCTCATTCTCCATTTCTCCAGGCTCAGACTTACTCTTATTTCTGTGAGAGGCACCTAAGGATCTTCATCTGGCTTTCTTCCAATCTTGCTTTCTGCTTTGGCATGACTGGGAGGAAGATAATCAGCTCTCGTGGTACTATGAGAGAGAAGATAGGGAAGGAAGGCAAATACACTTTAAAAAAAAAAAAAAAAAAGACTGAAACTTCAAGATACAACCCAGCAACAGATCCCTGATTATTGTCTGTCTCTCCAGCTAGAATGGAAGCTCCATCAGAGCTTCATCCACGTTTCCCATGCTCACGACTCCACTGCTAGCATAGGCAATCAATAAAAATTTGTGGAATGAATAAATGAATTATGTGAAAGGTGAACAAGAAATGAAGGGTAGGAGTTCTCTCTAGTGGCCATTTGCTTATCTTCCTAGCTTACTTTCAAGTGTATTTTTGCACAAAAAACTTTAGAGGCCCATAAGACTGTAGAATTTACACCATAGTATTCCACAACAGAACCAGCTATGTTCCTCCAAAGTCATGGAAAGATGAACATAAGCCCCCTGAAATATCAGGCTTCCTATAACTAAAACTCCATTTCTTTAGACATGTCCCTACATACAAGCAAAGGCCAAGTAAATGCTGGTTGTATGGAATTGAAGCAAATTTTTTGGAAAATAAATTCTATGATTTTTCTAGTTTTATTTTTCAGGAATGCATTAAGATTAACAGCAGATATTAGGAACTTTGGACTAGATTTTGTGCACTTTGCTTTTAAAATCAGAGTACAGATCCTGAATCTAGATGGCCAAGTTGGAATCCCAGCTCCCCCTTTGCTAGCTACAGGATTTTGGCAAGTTGTTTTAGTTCTCTCATCCTTGTTTCATCGTGTATAAAATAGGGAGGCTTATAATAATACCAGCCTCATAGTGTGCTGTGAGAATTAAATGAGCTGCATATGGAAAGCATTTAGAACAGAGCTTCCGCATGGAAGTGAAATGCAAGTGTCAGTTGTTCCTATAAGAAGATGAAGACTCCTTTACTTAGCATTCAATGAGATTGTGCTTGTCAAGGGGCCTGGTACACTACCTGGCGTGTCATGTGGGAGGTGGAAGACAAAGGACCTTAATAAAGACACGTGCCAGTGCCAGACGAGGCATTTTATATATGTAATCACAAAGATGTGATTTACTCTTCACCTCATTGCCATTTACAACACAAAGCAAAAATAAACCCAAAGCAGTTCTTAGAGAGGTGAGATACTTGTGTTAAATTCCCACTGCTACTAAGTGATAGAGCCAGATCTCAAACCTGGATTTGTCAGGTTCTAAAGTCTACTTTGAATGAGTTAAGTGAAAACTACTTAGAGAAAGAAACTTGAAGTTTAGAAAATTTTCAGCTATAGGATTCTGTACTAAAAATGTTAAAGTGGCTGTAGAACACCTCATTTGGTTTCCCAAAATAAGTGAATTATCTCTCTGGAGAAAAGAGTAATTTCCCTTGTAGGATACTGTAAAATCTTATCAATTTTTACTGAGGCAGATGGAGGCTTAAAATATGGATTTAAACCTGAAACCAAAACTGTTGTCATCAAATCGATTCCGACTCATAGCGACCCTTTAGGACAGAGTAGAACTGCCCCATCGGGTTTCCAAGGAGCAGCTGGTGGATTTGAACTGCTGACCTTTTGGTTAGCAGCTGAGCTCTTAACCACTGTGCCATGAGGGCTCCAAAATATGGATTTAGAAATACAAAGTTGGTTTTAAAGACATTTTTAAAAGTAGAATGAGTACTGGTCTGGGGGTCTGGAATCATATAGACTGTGATAAATTTTTATAGATCACTGACCTTATTTGTGCTTATAGTCTCTTTTTTTAAGGAACCGTATATTAAGTATATCAGAAGACAAAAATCCCCATCATCTTTCCCATGATCTCCTCTGTGTATTTCTCAGTCCCAATGTGTCTTCATCTCTGTCTCATTTTATTCATGTGGGAGTCTTGGATATGTGATGTATTTTAATGAGCAGGTATATATGTGTATGGATGTGTATTATTTTTTCCTGTCTTGTGCCTCTATTTCTATTTAGTAATAGCACTACCTCTTTCTCTCTCCTTACGTTCACTTTGTTCCTCACTTCCCTCTCCTCTTTGGCCACAATATAGAGCTGGAATATATTTTATTTACGTCTGATAAAGTTATGCATCCTCCATTCGTAAGTTAACTTATAAAAAGAATAGTTGATATTTCTCTCTCTTTAGAAGGCTGACACGTGGCCGTATGTTGATTTTTTTCTTGATATCATAAAAAAGTTCCCATCTCTCTTTAAATGGGCATTGAATAGATTTGGCAAACCATGTAAAGTAGCAGCATCAAAAGTATGACTGAAATAAAGTATCTATCTAAAATAAAGATTATATCTTAAAGGATTTGAAGCTGGTTAACTGCCCTTTAGGGGAGTATGAGCTACTTAAATATTCTACATTAGATATTGGAATTCATCCTTGGAGAAAACCCTCATTGTTATGCCCTTCTAGTCATACTGACATAAAGAAGGACCTACCCCAGTGTTCTTGGGAATTAACCTTAAAGCAGATACTTCAGACTGGTGTTCAGTATACTGTTTAGTAATGAAGTTGTTAGCAACAATGAGCCCCTACAGAACCAGAAATTGCCCTGAGCCTGAAATGTATGTGTGTTCCTAGAAGGTGTAAATGATTTCTGTCAAGTGTTTTCTCCCAGGAGCTGAGACTTGACCCTGGCAGACGAGATAGACAATTCTTATCTTCACTTTAACTCATACTGCAGAAAACACTATGACAAATAAAAACTCTCGTTTGGCACAGCACCTGTAAAGGACTGTTAGTGTTCCCAAATTGTTCTAATTTAAAAATGAATAAGCCACATTTTGGAAAATGTGTTGAGGACCCTGACATTTTACGGTAGATATGGGAACAGACTACACCTTATTCATGGGTTTGGAAAATTTTCCCCTGAAGAGAACAGATATTCCCGATGTCACTCACCCTCGGACAGGAAATAAGATGAAGCTCAGGAACAAAGAACTTGTGCTTATCTCTGGCATAGGAGGCCACTGGGCCTAGACTCTCAGGTATACATTTGCCTAAAGATCCTTGGTGATGAGAGTGGAGTTGACATCCCCACCACATGGGACCTGTCAGAAAACTGGCAGGGAGGTTCATGGTCTTTCAGAATAAACACTTCCAGGAGTTGTCGAAGTTGTATTTCTCTGGACTCCAAGTTTTCAGTAAATTCTTATTAACAGTATGACTTAGTCTCAATTGTGTGTCAGAATCAGGGGGTTGAGGCTGTCAGCTGTCTGTGGTAGCATCAGAGGAATACAGCTATGCTTGCTTAGGAGTGAGATGATACCACAGGGGTCATCTGCCCCAGAGGAGATGGCCTGGCAGCAAGAGGAGTAGCCAGAGCAAAGGGAAAACGAAGGACTTTTAGAACATTGCCCTTGAAAACTTCTGGAAATCACTGGGTAAATAGATGACAATTTAAGAATGCTAATTTCTGCCAGGAAGTCAATGAGGGTTCATGCCATGATACTTTGCATATAAAAAGGAAACCTAACCTCATTTGGTAGTCATAGGCTAGGAAATCAGCAATACATAGGGTTTGCAGGAAAATGGTAATTTACAAATGCATGCTAAACTAGCCTAAAGCTCAGCTAAACAAATTAGCATAAATAGCAAATTTCCGATCACTCTCAAAATGGATTGTATTAATGTGTAATTTAATAGGAAGTAATGGATTATTTCAGTTTGAGGGCTGCCAACCCTTTCTTGACAAATTACTATTTTAATATTGTAATTATTTGATGTGATTAATCAGCCAGTCAGCAAAGCAAATATTTTCCAACTAAATTAAATGTGTTGGTAGAATGATTAGTTCTTCAACAAATTTGGTATGAGTCTATTTTATGTTTTTTTGTGAATAAATTAATCAGAATCATGTTATCTTGTCTCAGTGTCAGCATTCTGCCCCTGAAAGTCCTATTTTGTGCTGAAATATTTAACATGGTCTTGCCGAACGTAGAATGTTGTTCTTAGATGCCGTCGAGCCAGTTCCAACTCATAGTGACCCTATGTACAACAGAATGAAACACTGCCCAGTCCTGCACCATCCTCACAATTGTTGCTATGCTTGAGCCCATTGTTGGAGCCACTGTGTCAGTCCATCTCTTTGAGGGTCTTCCTCTTTTTCACTGACCCTCTACTTTACCAAGCATGATGTCCTTCTCCAGGGACTGATTCCTCCTGATAATATGTCCAAACTATGTGAGACGAAGTCTCGCCATCCTTGCTTCTAAGGAACATTCTGGTTGTATTTGTTCCAAGACAGATTTGTTCTTGTAGAAAGGGAGGAGAAAAAACTTTGGAGACTTAAAAACTAAGTGAAATCCATGCAATCTGGCAGAAATATAATAAGAAAGCACTGAAGAAAATCCCCGGGTCTGCCACTAGGTGTGGATGTTAATCAGTTAGCTGACTCCTCTGAACCTCAGTTTCTCCATCTGTAATCCTCAAAGGATTTTTAGAAAATGGAATGATATACATGAGAAATGCTGTAAAACTGAAGTTGTGTACAAAGTGTGTCTTATTTTCTTCCAATCCTGGAATTCCATCGGGGGAGGTGGGTAACAGCCTAATAAAGGAGCATAAAGTAAAGAAAGGCAAGCAAAGTTCAGTCCAAGACATTTGAGTTTTAAGAATTTTTTAAATCTTAGTCATTTGGGGCTTATTGAATAGCTTATTGAGTCATTGTTTCCAAACTGGCTCATAAAAAATCCATAACCCTGATCCCTACCTTTCACTGGAGATGTGGATTCAAAAGCACTAGAATGAGTTTCCTTATTTTATTATCTAATTTCCTCCTACCGATGTTATAGAGCCCAATTAACTTTGAAACTCTGAGACTCCATAGCTGATTGCTGGGCATTGATTTGTAGACTTGACTTTGTCAGGTCTTGCACAGAAGACTCTCTGGACCACTTTAGGGCAGTTTTGTATCTTACAAACTTGAATGCAGTTAAAGGCACACTAGAATGATGTGATTAATAGGGTGGTCTAAAACTTCCTGAGAATCCATGAAAATGGTTTAAATGACTTTCAAGCTATAGTACTCTCGACGACATGAGCACTGTTTCATCTGAATGAGTATTTGAGGGGAAATGGTTTTTGTTTCATAAAGGTGGAAAAACAAACTAATGTTTATTGGCTAGCTGCTTTGTGCCAGGCACTGTACTAAGCACTTGACTCAGTACTTAATACTTACATAGGTTATTTCATTAATTCCCAGCGAAATCCTATGAGGGAGCTATTAATATTCCTATGTTATAGATGAGAAAACAGAGGCTCAGAGAAATGGAAGAACTTTTTCTAAAAGTATACAGCCAATAAATGATGGGATGTTAACTCAGGTCTATCTAGCTCCAAATTAATGGTCTGTACGTTATATTCCACTGGCTTTCCTTGTTTTCATTATTTAAAGTAGAATAAGCGTTTGTTTCTGCAGGGACTGTCTATCAATATTTATCATTCTGATGAGCTATTCTTATCATACTGTATGGATGTGATAGGTATAACCCTTGAGCTGAATTTCACTGGCCCTGGTTACAACAGATGTGTGTTGTGCCCTGCATCACGTCTCCTCAGCCCACCTCAGATTTTGGCAGCAGTGTGAAGGACAGTTACCGAGCTCCCTCTGTCAGCATCTTGTACCTGCCTTACTCCACTTCTCTGCCTCAGTGCTTTCTCCAGAGCCAAAGGAGCTTTCTAAGCTCCTGTGCAGAATAGCCCAGAAGGGTTAGGGAGTTAACACCCCTGGAGGCAATCCTCAACCTGTGGAGGAAGGAAGTCAGTGGATAAATGCCCCAGCCTCTTATCCTTCAGAAGGACAATTCTGAGGTGCTACCATAGACTTTTTCTGAGGGTCTCCAGGGGGATTTAGTCCCAGTGGCCCCACTCAGCAACATACCCAATGCTGGCTTTTTCATGTTTTCTGTCTCAGTCTCCCACCCTCAATCCTGCTTTCTGGGATTTTGATCTTTTTTCCAGTTCTAATGGCACTGTAATATATTTATTATTTCTGTGAGGAACACAGATCATTTGGCATGAATTGATAGGTATCAGCATTTCCTGTGTTGGCTGAGGGAGAAGCAGAGGGAGAAGAAAGAAAGAAGATTGGGAACAAGAGCTCCAGAAAGCATCTTCCTTCCTCCTGCCCCAGCATCCTACAGGCCACACATACAGGCTTCAGCAACAAGGTGAGGGCAGCAAGTGCTTTGACCAGGAGTCTGAATGAAGGACTGAGATTGTTTCTAAGTACATGAGTAGTCGTTTGGTGCCATTGAGTCATTTTTGACTCACAACCATCCCATGTGACAGAGTAGAACTGTCCCATAGAGTTTTTTTGTCTGTAATCTTTATGGGAGTAGATTGCCAGACCTTCTCCCTCAGAGTGGCTAGGTGGGTTCAGGCCACCAACCTTTCTGCCACCAGGGCTCCTTAAGTATATGAGAGGGACCACCAATCTGTGAATACCCCAAAATACTTGAGGGAGGGAAAGTCTGCAAGTACCTGGACTTCCTATGTATGTATGTGTGGCCTTGAATGTATTGAAATGTGCATATTAATTGTAGATGTGGCCTCATATGCCCATGAAACCTGGAAATTTTCTTTTGCTAATCTAGTTCTCGATATCTTACCCTATACATCCCCTCCACTGGTTTGCACAATCAGCGTGAATTAGGGAAATCGTAGCAAAATATGGAGACTGGATGGATTTGGCTTTGTTTCCTAATCTATAGCATAAGGAAAAGTTGTTAGGTTTTATGTGGCTTTTTCCTAGTTGGGAAATGAAGTGCGTAAGAAATTATGAATCAAAGATGACATAATAGGAATTCATTCCTGAGAAAGAATTACAGTAGGCTGCTAACCAAAAGTCGGCACTTCAAATCCACTAGCTGCTCCTTGGAAACCCTATGGGGCAGTTCTACTCTGTCCTGTAGGGTTGTTATAAGTTGGAATCAGCTCAATGACAATGGGTTTGGTTTTCGGTTATCACTACTTTAGTAGATTTTTGGTTATCTGTTAGTTTATCTTTATGTTTATAATATACGTACTCAGTTTGCACAGAATGTAAGCGTTTACTCTGCTATCAGAATTAGGGAAAAACAGGTGGTGATTCTAGAGTGCTAGGTGAGTAGATAGATGCTTGATGTAGATACCAATATAGATTTGTTTTTGTTGTTTTGTAGCTGCCATCCAGTTGGCTCCCGACTCATGGTGACCCTTTACAAATATTTTTTTGTACATAATTTCTCATGTCGTTTATACAACCTTAATGCATTTGTAAATATTTTTCCTATTTTTTCAGTTGAAGTTCAGAAAGTTAAATAAACTCTTCGAGATAAGCCGGCTAGTAAGTGACAGTACTGGGATTGAAATCCAGGCTGTCTCTGTCTCAAAACCCAGTGTGTTCTTTCTCCCTCATCCCACTGCCTTCCCCTTGTCAGTTCCTGGAACCCACCTGGACATACATCTGGTATCCACTTTGCTTTACAACTTGCCTCATTTCTCAGAGACCAGGGATTAGTCCAGGCATCTAGGATGAGGAAGAAAAACAAATGAGACCCTTGGTCACTGCAATTGCACATTGACCATAGGATATTTGGTAAATACTTCCTGACCAGTTTCACATATGAAACTCTAAAGAATGTTGTTGTGAAATCAAATGTAGACTTGAGTAGTGTTACTGAAGGCCAGTTTATGAGTCAACACTACAAACTTAGATTAAAACAATTTATCTAGAGCCTCAATTGAACTATAATGCCCAGAAACTTCTATGACAAGGGACCTGAAATAGCTCTTACATTGGTGAACATTTCAAATTGACTTTGATGTTCACACATCAGTCATACACATATATACAATTCCAGTTTGTATGTTAAAAGGTAGTCTTTTCAAAGAGGTGTGTTGACACAGAATCAAGTCACAAAGAATTGAATATTAAATCATAAACCTGTGCTCTCAGATTTCAGGATAAAAATCTTTCTAAATGAAGACTGCATTGACTGTTCTGGCTTTCAAATCCATTGTGTGTGTGTGTATACATATATATATAATGTATATAAAATACATATATATCATATGTATGTAAAATACTTATATATTATGCATATATATCATACACATATCATGTATGTATGATATATATATAACAACATGCTCAAAAATAGATATTCTTTTTTATTACTAAAAGGATGCTTTTAGTGCCATTTGCTTCATAATTCAAAATTATTTTCCCTCCATATAAAATTATATGTTCTCTATTATATACAGTTCATCTCAAAGAGATTTAGGGAATAAAATAAGCAATGAGCAGTATGGAATAATTATAGAAAATGTGTTTAGGAATGGTGAATTAATTATTCAGTCACAGGGCTGCTTGTGAAGGAAAGAAAGTAAGTAAAATAATATTGTGTTATTGAGTTTTAAAGATAAGTTAGGAGAGAAGAATATAAGAGTTTTAATAGAGATTGTAAAAGTTTAGACAAGAATTAAAGTTCATTGCAGAGAGAGGCTAGGTACACCAGACTGTAAACAGCACATCAGGTACGTTAGGCTGAGAGCAGCATGTGGATAGCCACCGTCAAATGATATTTGTGATATGGTATGCTAATGCTATATAAAGCCAGATAATATCCCCGGGGAATATATATATATATATATATATATATATATATATATATACTTAGAGGTGATCCAGGATCTGAATCCAGGGGCATTGGTAGCACTGGGAGAGAAGGATCCAGCAAAGGAGAGTGAGAAGGGGGAGAAAGCAAGAGAAGAGGAAAGAAAGAAGAGTAGAAGTCATGTCAGATGTTGCTAGGAAGAAAAGTAAGATGAACCAAGAACAGATCATAGATTTGGTGATGTAGGGGTCGTTGGTGACCCTGAGGGAGTGAAGGCAGTAGAGTTGGAGAGGGAACTCTGGAAGTGAAGAGGAAAAGTCAAATTGTCCTTGACATTTTGCTGTAAAGGGGAACGGAGAAATGGAGTGGATATGGGGTCAGAGAGGGTTTTTTTTTTTTTTTTTAATGGTAAAAGTTTTTACAACACATTCATTTAGCTGGCAAAGAGCTAACAAAGACAAAAAAATGTACAATTCTAGAAAGAACTAACACTTCCTTAGGCTTCATCACTGACCTAATGGATCAGAAACTCTGGGGGTGAAGCCCAGCAGTCTTTTTTAACCAGCTTTCCGTGTGATTCTGATGTACAGGCAAGTTTGAGAACCACCTCTCTGTGGATTTCAAACCAGTGTAAGTTTTATCCACACTTTGTGGAGTTTCATCCAGTTTCACACCATTCATCTGTTTTTAATCCAATTTTCTGGTGTTTCAATAAAAAATATTTGACTGATTTTAAGCCCATTGTCCTCAAGCTTCTATTTTATACTATAGTCACTAAAAACGGTTCGTGCCTTCGCGGTAAATTTCTTCCGATAAACTAATTGTCATTTTCTGTCTTTTTAGATTCTGTGATTCCAGGTCTGGGGCAAAGAAAGTAGTGAAGATAAGCTTAGAAAGTTTATGCCAGGAAGCAAGAAAATACCCAAAGTCTAATGTGGTCTTATGAAAAGGACCCAGCAGCCTGCCTGAAGGGATCCACACGGGTCAAATGTAAGAAAGAATGACAATAAAGGATTATATCATGTTCAGAAAAGAAAAATTATATGAATCCATAGTAATAAAGAGATGTAGAAGATAGGAATACTCTTCTTAACAGAAGAATGCCAGCTAATAAATGTAGAAGGAAGGATAGAATTAGAAAATCACAATTTTGCATCTACCAATAAAATAATAGGCAAAGATCAATAGTGACTTCACAAAACAATTGAGTAAAAGGTTGTTAGAGAAGAGAACATTTACAGGGTCTCAAGTTATGGCCACACAAAATGCTTGTTAATTACAATGCAAAAACCATTTCTTTACAAAGGGGAGTTCCTTTACAGAGTTCAATATATATATTTTTCAGATGAAGCTTGTGTTATGCAACTCTTCCATATGGTTAATGAGTTTTGTCTGTTTGATTTATCAGTGTCTGAGTTTCTCATACAGAGGTCAGCTTTTGTTTTTTTAAATACTCTCCTTTGTTATCTTATTGGAGTTTCTCACGATTACGTACTTAAAATTTCATTTCTTAGAACTCCTTTGTTTCTTTGAATGTTTTGAAATTTGCTGTTCTAAAGTTTGAGTCTACTTCTATTCTCTTCCTTTTCTATTACAAACTTCAGGATAACTTGGCCATTTTTTCACCCAAGTTTGCATTAATTTCACTTAATCAGGCAGGTTTTATTCTTTAGCACTTTGCCCTGTTGTTTACCTTCTAAGAAATGAATTTATTAGCAAGTCAAGTAGCTATTTAATAAGATGCTCTGCTTTTTCTGAATTATACTTTCTTTAGAAAATCTATAAACTAGATAGGTGAAGCATGGTATTAGGTATATGAGTGAGAAGAAAAGGAGAGAGAGAAAACCATTTTGCTGAAATATGGGTATTCCCCAGCTGAAGTACAAGCTGTGTTCCAAGATTTCAATTATAAATTGATCACCTGGAATTTAAAGAATGCTTATTCTCTCAAGCCATAAATTACTTGCCAACTATTTTCAACTGGTGATTACAAAGCCCCTTCTCCTCTGTGTTATTAGTTTTCCTGGGCACCTATTTTCCTGAATATTATTCTTTCATTTCCCATAAATTATTTAGAGCTTGTTAATGATGAATTCATTTTAAAGCTCTATTACACTGCAGAGTTCATAGCCAAGCACACTTTTTCTCTTTCAATTCCCTCCGCCCCTTGCTAGAAGTCCATTGTTTTTATAAGACTGAAGTCTAGGCAATAAGTTCTACCTGTTCAATACCAACAAAGTAGATAGTAGTTCATTTCCAATACTTCTCCCTCTTTCAAAGGAGAAGCCGAGGACTCAGGATGTAGTTGATATGAGGAAGAAGAGTAATTATACTCAACTGGAATCTGCAAATAAAGTATTGCTTGTGCTACCTAGTCTTTGAATTATGGTGTTGGCAAAGAATATTGAATATACCATGGACTAGCAAAAGAATAAGCAAATCTGTCTTGGAAGAAGTATAGCCATAATGCTCATTAGAAGCAAAGATGGTGAGACTTTGTCTCACATATTTTAGACATGTTATCAGGAGGAATCAGTCCCTGGAGAAGGTCATCGTGCTTGGTAAAGTAGAGGGTCAGAGAAAAAGAGGAAGACCCTTAACGAGCTGGATTGACACAGTGGCTGCAACAATGGGCTTAAGCATAGTAATGATTGTGAAGATGGCACAAGACTGGGCAGTGTTTCATTCTGTTGTATATGGGGTCGCTAGAGTTGGAACCTACTCAATGGCACTGAACAACACCACCACCTAGTCTTTCAGCTTCATTTAGAGAAAGGCAAAGACTTTAGAGACATATTTAAAGATCTTGTGACTTGTCAATTAATTTCACATGAAGTAGCAGTAGTGCGTGGTGATTGTCAAGTTTACTGGGTCTGGCGGTGTTTCTGTACAGCAGGAAACAAGCTTCCGAAGTCAGCTCCCTGTGTGTTAGGTCAGCTCTGCACACAGATTTCTCCATAGCATTCAATGGGCTACTCAGGCAGCACAGTTTATTTCTTCTTACAAGAGGTAAGGGGATAATTTAAATCTATAGGACTCTGTCCATTCATTGATTTCTGTGAATCTCTTCTGATGCTTTATAATATGTATGGGAATCCATATAAAGACTTAAAGAAATGATTACAAAATTGACCCACAAGGAGCCATGATGAATAAGGGAGAGATGAGGCATACCACCATGTCCAATGAAGTGCATAAAGAAAGGCCCTCTTAACATGTATGGGCAGGGTCATCAGGATTCTCACTCTGCCTCAGGTCTGCACATCCACTCTGGCCTCCATTAATGGTCCAGCTCTTGAATATGCTGTTCCCTGATGCTATCCTCCTTACTCTTCCCCATCTCTGACTTTGCGTTTGGAATTCACGTTGGTCCCTACATTCATCTCAATAGCTACTGCTTCTCAAACACTTCTTCTCTGGTCTTGTATCTCCTCTCCTCTGCTTAGCTTCTTGGCAGTCCCAGACTGGAGACTGCAGTCTCAGCCCTCCTGGCTATGATGCTTCATGTTTCCCTGTGGGCCCACTAGGGCCTTGGATTTCTATTTGCAGTCTAGTCCCTTCCAACAATATACACCTAAGCTATAAAACATGGCATAGAAGTTGACCCATTAGTCAAGGCCTATCACTTCTTCTTTCATCTTCCTCATCTGTAGAATAAAGATACAGCATCTGTTCTAGCTGCTTGACAGAGATGTGGGAATTAATGAGATATTTGTATACGAAGAGGCTTTGCGAAGGAACAAGTTCATAATGTACAATTGAAAGCTATTGCTGTAATTAACTTGGATATGACTGTGGTTTGGAGCTTTGACTGTTTTAGGAATCCTAGGCAGTAATCCCTTCCAGTTGGCCTCCTCATTCAATAAACCTGCTAAAGACAGCAAGAGATGGAACTAAGTCTAGGGTGATCATGTGACTCACATCCTTGTTTTACTTATTAGCCTTTTCAAGGTGCAAAACTCTTTGTCCCTAAGGCAATGAAACACCAATAACTATAATTTATCTTTTAAGTGTTTGACATCTGTTCTTCAAAAGGAAGGATGACAATGTATTGAAGAAATTGTTACAGCCATACGACTGCCCAGGCTTTGCACCCACCCTGTAGGCAGCACTTGACGTAAGCAGATACTTACGTCTGGTCTAAAGACAGAGAGGACAACGTAAGAAGGAAAATAATGAGGGTGGGCCAGCATTGCTAAAAGAATGGGATCAAAATGATTTTCAAGCCAAAAAGACATTTTGAAGACTGGCAGTTTTAGAAAAAGATTTGCAAGTCTTGCTTAATCCCTCTCCCCTGTCTTCTGCAAATGGGTCAAGAAATCAGTGCATGATCACCTTTAATACTCTCTTGAGGGAAGTGGTGGAGCCCATCACTTGGGCCCCTTTAAGCTGGACTGAGCAGAGACGATGAGGCACCATCTCTGTGAACAGAGGGCTGGACTGGCCAACCCAAGAGGTCCCTTCCACTTGTAATTCCCGTGATTAATGTGCTCTTGCTCTCATCCTATTGTATTTTCTAACAATTTTGAAAATCTCTGCTAGTGGAAAAACATTTTATGAAAAGATTGAAAGTAATTACAGTGTGTTTTTTTTTTCTTTTTCCTAGAATATATAATCAATTTCATTTATTTCCCAAGTAAAACATTCACTACAGGTTCAATCTTTGAAAGACAGCTTGATTATCTGTTCCACAGAGCAAGTCAGGAGATATCATTCTCAGTCCTCAATCATAACTTCCTATTATGAAATGTTTATGCCCTAATCATTTTCATATTGAACAGGGATTTGATTAACACATAACATTTAATGTGTGTGTTTTTTGAAAAACAATCTGAATAGGCAGTATGTAATGTCATTGGAAATAAATTGCTGTAGTTAGCACCTTTGGATTTAAAAAAGATCTTTTATTTTTTTCTCTTCTAGAGCGACATAATATCCTGAAACATTTTAAATAAAGCATATTGTTCCACACTTCAAGACCAAATTATAAATGCTCTTTGAAAGCGGGTTTAATAACTTCCCACATGTAGTTAATGTCATGGTACTCTTGAAAAAAGGGAAATAAAAATGTACATTCCTTTCTGGAAAGTCCCCTTAAATTAACTTTACATTAATAAAACAACAACAACAACAAAGCTTTGTACATATTAAATTCCTTTTATAATAGTATAAACAGAGACTTCTAACAAAATTAAAATATAATGTATCTGATCTACTTTTCCCAGACCTCCTCCGGCTGGGCTTACACTGGGGCAGTAGTAACAGTTATCTAACCCCATTTATCACTGGGTCAATCTCTACCAGCGAAACCACTGGAAGCCCAGCCCCTATCCCTTACTTCTGATTGCAAGGTCATGAACTGCCAGTTCCCCTGCTGTCCCATTCAGCATCTCTGTATGAATTAGGAAAAGGCACCCTTCCTTGCAGGCAGATATAGTCGGGCTTGAAGAGTGGGACTAGGGTTAGACCCAACACTGCTTTGATCCTCTTGGCTGGGTGTTTTTGTGCAGTGAAGACTTGCCTAACTGTATGCTATGGACCTGCTAACTCACCTCTTTTTTATCTTGAGGCATTCAGTATATCTTCTATCTCTCTTAGGCCTGTCTCCTCAGCTGCTGGGTAACCCTTGGAAGTGACTGCCCCTATAAAATCTCTTCCTGCTGTCTCTTATTGGAGGGGTCATAGCTGCTTCTCCTATTTGATGCCAACAATTTCCATGCTACAAGTATGGAAGAAAGAGTCCCCCACAATTCACGTTACACTCTTTTTCAGACCTTCAAAGCAGAGAAAACCTGCATGCTGGGAATCTAGAAGACTTCAAGGAATATAACTACTTTTGGAGGATCTGTGTATTCACCTTAAGAAACTGATGTTATGTTCTGTAGGGCCAAATAAAGAGGAAATCTGAGTGAATGCAGCTGTTTAACTGAACTCCGTCCCCTTAGGTACCCCATTTGGGAAGCTAATAGCTTCTCACCCTCCCCAGTTTCTTAAGGATCTTAGTCTAGGGGGGTCAGGAATCTCAGCTTGTCCAGTCGTTTCCTCTCCTAGGAAGTTCAAGAGGTCCTCAGGGAAAGGGGGCCTATTCTTGACTTTCACACCAGCTGTCAGGACATCCCTGAAGATGTGGAAATTGCAGTGAATATATAGTTTAGCCTTTTGCTCTGGGTACTTTTACAATATTTTAAAGGCAAAACAAATAAACAAGAAAAACTGTGGAGTAGGATATATGTTACCCAATTATGAAGTGAGGCCATCCTAGACTTCAAGATCAAGATAAAATTGCCTCAATCCTCCAATTACATGGCTTCAATTAATTCAATGTTCTCCCTGAATATTTTATTAACTCCTGGTAATTTAAGTTCTCTTGGTCCCTCTGCCTCCTGACTTCAGAGTCTAGTCTGTGCTGTATTTGTTTGGCTCCACATCAATTTAAGCATGAAAATCAACTACAGCTTCAAAGTGGTTTGTTCAGGTTTGAAGCCTATTGAAAATTTGTATTTCTTTCTTTCTTTTTTTTTTATTTTTATTGTGCATGAGGTGAAAGCTTACAGAGCAAATTAGTTTCCCATTCAATAGTTTGTACAAAAAGTGTTTCATGGCCTTGGTTTCATTTCCCACAATGCGTCAGCATTCTCCTCATTTCCACCCTGGGTTCCCCATTTCCTTTAGTCCTGATTTTCTACCCCTTCCAGCCTTCTCATTTTTGCTTTTGGGCAGATATTGCCCTTTTGATCTCCTATAATTGACTGTTTTTTTGTTTTTAATCTATTCTGCCATTCTCTGTTTCTTTATTGGTGCATTTAGTCCATTTACATTCAGCGTAACTATTGATAGGTGTAAGTTCAGTGCTGTCATTTTGATGTCTTTTTTTGTGTGTTGCTGACAGTTTCTTTGTTCCACTTAATTTTCTGTGCTAAGTCGTTTTTCTTTATGTATTTTCTTTTCATTATTGTTGATTTTGTATTTACTGAGTCTTTATGTTTTTCTTGTTTTTTATTTTGATGTGTAAGATTGTTAGTTTCCTTTGCGGTTACCTTAATATTTACCCCTATTTTTCTAAGTTTAAACCAATCTTTTATTTCTTTATATCACCTTGACTTCCTCTCCATGTGAAAGATCTATGACTGTATTTTTTTAGTCCCTCTTTTTTGTTTTAATGTTGTTGTATTTTGCATATTGACTTCTCTGTTTCCCTATTTACAGTGTTTTAGCTTAGATTTATTTTTGTGACTTCCCTGTCTGGGTTGATTTCTGGTTGTTCCGTGTTGTGTTCTAGTCTGATGTTATTGATTTTCTAATCGGAGGACTCCCTTTAGTATTTCTTGTAATTTTGGCAAATTCCTAAACTTCTGTTTATCTGGAAATGCCCTAATTTCACCATCATATTTGAGAGACAGTTTTGTTGGATATATAATTCTTGGCTGTCAATTTTTTTCCTTCAATGCCTTATGTATGTCATCCCATTGCCTTCTTGTCTGCATGATGTCTGCTGAGTAGTCAGAGTTTAGTCCTATTGACTCTTCTTTGTAGATGACTTTTTGTTTATCCCTAGCTGCTCTTAAAATTCTCCCTTTATCTTTGGTTTTGGCAAGTTTGATTATACTATATCTTGGTGACTTTCTTTTGGGATCTACCTTGTGTAGGGTTCAATGAGCATCTTGGATAGATATCTTGTTATCTTTCATGATATCAGGGAAGTTTTCTGCCAACAAATCTTCAACAACTCTCCTGTATTTTCTATTATCACCCTTTGTTTTGATACTCCAATCACTCATAGGTTATTCTTCTTGATAGAGTCCCACATAATTCTTAGGGTTTCTTCATTTTTTTAAATTCCTTTTTCTGATTTTTCCTCAAATAAGTTTGTGTCAAGTGCTTTATCTTCAATCTCACTAATTCTGACTTCCATTGCCTCAATTCTGCTCCTATGACTTTCTACTGAGTTGTCTAATTCTGGAATTTTATTGTTAATCTTCTGGATTTCTGTTTGCTGTCTCTCTACAGATTCCTACAGCCTGTTAAATTTGTCATTATGCTCTTCTCTAATCTTCTTAAGTTCCTCTATTGGTTTGTCTGTATGTTCCTTGGCTTATTCTGCATTTTGAATGATCTCCTTCCTGATCTCTCAAAGAGTTCTGTATATTAATGTTTTGTATTCTACCTCCAGTAATTCCAGGTTCTCTTCCTCTGGAAGATTTCTTGATTCTTTGTTCTGAGAGCTTGTTGTAGCCATGATGGCCTGCCTCTTTAAGTGATTTGATGTTGACTGTTGTCTCTGAGCCATTAATAAGTTATTATATTTACTTATTTTATGTTTGCTTACTGTGTTCTAGCTTCTTGTTTTGTTTTGTTTTGGTATGTCCAAATAGGCTGTTCGTGTGAGCTAGTTTGATTACTGATGCCTTTGAAGCTCTAATATCCTGTCACCAGGTGGTTGGATCTGTTACTAGGTATGTGAGCCCAGGAGTCCGTTTACTTTTCTTGTATGGATTCAGCTCAGGTGTCCCGGTAGTCGGTCACCACGTGTGTGGTGCAGGCTCTCACCTACAGTTCTAGAGGGGTAAGGGTGATTGGAGTAAGCACAAGTATCTGGCTGTTGTAGGGGTTTGTGCACTGAGCAAGGCAGGAGGCTGATGGCTGCCCCTGAGTGTCTGGGAAGAAAGCATGCCCCTGTTCCCTAGAATGTGTTGGTGGATGGGTTTTGCAGCCAGACTGTGGGCACCCAATGCTGTTGGCTGTAAGGACTGGGAGGCACCACTTATTCTTGGACCCCTGTTGCAGGTGGATAAATGGCATGGGTGGAGCCACCAGTCCTCTGATGTGGGTAGGTGAGGACCTTGCTTAATGGGCAGAGCGGTGTCAAATGACATGAGCCCACCACTCCACCATATAGCTGATACAGTAGAAGTTAGGCTTCAGGTATATACCTTGTTGTATTGTGCTAATGAGGGCCTACACTATTGAAATGGGCCCACACAGGTCTATGCAGGGGTGAAAGGCATTCAAAGTCCATGGACCCCTTATGCCTGTGCCTAAGCAAAGGATCTGTGCCTGCTCTGAGTTTTTCCTATTGGTTAATTTGTTCTCTCTCCAAGGCCGGGAGAATGGCTCAGGGTACGTGACAGGTCCTACTTCCAGCCCAGGGGACGCAGCAATTGCTGAAGCTGGCCAGAGACCCTGGTGCAGACTGAGGAGGAGGCAGGTAAATGGGAGAGAGGTTCTTCCCAAACAGGGTGTTTTTTCATCTGTGTGGTGGGTTAGACACATGTACTTATCTTTTGCCGATTAAGCGCCCCTTTTCACTGGTTCTGCAGGCTTTACAACTGATTGTTTTAAGAAGTATATTCCTCTCAAGTGTTATTGTTTATCTTATGGGCTTGTCTACTGTTTGCCTTGGAGGTGGTCTCCACAAATGGCTTCAGTTCCAGGTCAGAAGGATGTCTTAGGGCCGTAGTCTCAGGGATTCCTCCAGTCTCAGTCAGACCAATAAATCTGGTCTTTTTTGTGAATTTGTTTTTCTGTTGTGCAATTTTTCTCCTGCTCTGTCTGGACTCTCCGTTTTGAACCTAGTCAGAGAGGTCAGTGGTAGTAACAGGGTACCATACAGTTCTTCTAGTCTCAGGGTTGTGTACGCCGTGGGTCATGTGGTTCATTAGTCCTTTGGACTAATTACTCCCTTGGGTCTTTGGTTTTCTTAATTCTCCTTTGTTTGGGGTGGTAAAAGACCAATAGTTGAATCTTAGATGGACTCTCGCAAGCTTTTAAGACCCCAAATGCCACTCACCAAAATAGGATGCAGGACATTGTCTTTATGAACTTTGTTGTGCTAATTGACGTAGATGGCCCTGGAGTCTATCATCCTTTGTCTTCTAGCCTAGGAACTTCATCCCTCAAGGTGTTTTGTTATATCTAAGAGGTCTCCCTGACTGTATCTCTTGTGTGCTCTGTATGAGCTGCACCTGCAGTCATGTATGCAGAAGTATCCACCATTAAACCTGTATCTGCCAGTGGGTGTATTCCCTTATACCCTCCCACACCTCTTGGTATATCTAGCTACCTATTTATCCATTCATAAATTATTGTTTGTTAATTATATTGCTGCAGGATTGTCTAAGCTATAGTAGTTACTACAGTTGCCCTTTGTTCTTGTGTTCCTCTCAATGTCCTCTCTTGCCTTAGTCATGTTGTGCTGACTTCTCCCATATTATGTATTGCCTTTCCTTTCACCACTACTAACATGTGTCTTCTATCTAATTGGTAATTTTCCCTCACTCCCCCTCCCATCCCTAGTACCATCAAAGAATGTTTTATCTTTTTTTTTTTACCCTGTGTGTAAACCTTTCATTATTACTTTATAATAGTGATCTCATACAATATTTGTCTTTTTGTGATTGACTTATTTCACTCAGCATAATGTACTCTAAATTCATCCATGTTGTAAGATGGTTCATGGATTTGTCATTATTCTTTATTGATATGTAGGACTCCATTGTGTGTATGTACCACAGTTTGTTAATCCATTCATCTGTTGATAGGCATTTATGTTGTTTCCATCTTTTTGCTGTTGTGAATAATGCTGCAATGAATATTGGTGTGCATATGTCTATTCATGTCACAGCTCTTATTTCTTTAGAGTATAAACCTAGAAGTGAGATTGTTGGATTATATGGTATTTCTTTTTATAGCTTTTTGAGGAAGTGCCTTTTCCATAGTGGTTGTACTATTTTGCATTCCCACCAACAGTGTGTAAGAGTTCCAATCTCCCCATAACTGCACCAACATTTGTTATTTTCTGTTTTATTTTTATTATTATTATTGCCAATATTGTCAGGGTGAGATGTATCTTATTGTAATTTTGATTTGCTTCTAATTGCTAATGATTCCGAGCATTTCTTCATATGTTTGTTCGCCCCCTGAATGTCTCTTTTGGTGAAGTGTCTGTTCATATCCTTTGGCCATTTTTTAATTGGATTGTTTGTTTTTTTATTGTTGAGATGTTGAAGTTTTTAATAAATGTTAGAGATTAGTCCCTTGTCAGATATATCATAGCGAAAATTTTTTTCCCAGTCAGTAGGTTCTCTTTTGAGCCTTTTAGAGAAGTCTTTTGTCGAGCATAAGTGTTTAATTTTTAAGGGGTCCCATTTATCTTACTCATCTTCTGCTGTGTGTGCATTTTTTTGTTATGTTTGGTATTCTATTTATGCCATATGTTAGGACTTCTGGTGTTTTCCCTATTTTTTCTCCATAATCTTTTGTTTTAGGTTTCATATTTAGATGTTTGTTCCATTTTACATTAGTTTTTGTGTATGGTGTGAGATATGGGATCTGTTTCATTTTTCTACAGATAGACATTCAATTTTGCCCCCACCACTCATTGAAGAGACGATTTCTTCCCCATTTAATGGTCTTTCGCTCTTTACTGAGGACCCACTGACCACAGGTGGCTGGATTTACATCTGGGTTCTCAATTTGGTTCCATTGGTCTATGTGTCTATTGTGCCAGTACCAGGCTGTTTTGACTACTGTGGCTACATAGTAGGTTCTGAGACCAGGTAGAGTGAGGTCTCCTACTTTGTTGCTCTTCTTCAATAATGCTTACTTATCTGTGGCTTCTTTCCTTTCCATATAAAGTTGATGATTAGTTTTTCCATCTCATTAAAGAATGCTGTTGGAATTTGGATGGAGATTTTGCATTATATCTGTAGATCACTTTGGGTAGTATAAATATTTTCATGATGTTGAGTCTTCCTGTTCACAAGCATGATATGTATTTCCATTTATGTAGATCCCTTTTAGTTTCTTGCCGTAGTGTTTTGTAGTTTCCTTTGTATAGGTCTTTTACATCCCTGGTTAGATTTATTCCTAAGTATTTCATCTTTTGAGGGGCTATTATAAATGGTTTTGTCTTCCTGATTTCCTTTTCGAAGTTCTCTTTGTTGGTATATAGGAATCCAACTGATTTTTGTAGGTTGATCTTGTGTCCTGCTACTTTGTTGAATCCTTCTATTAGTTCCAGTAGCTCTTTTCTAGAATCTTTGGGATTTTCTGTGTATAGGATTGCATCATCTGCAAATAGGCATTGTTTTACTTCTTCTTTATGAATTTTTATGCCCTTTATTTCTTTTTCTTGCCTTATTGCGCTAGCTAGGATTTCCAGTACATTGTTGAATAAGAGTGGCGATAAAGGGCATCTTTTTCTGGTTCTTGAGGGGAATGCTTTTAGTCTCTTTCCCTTGAGAATAATGTTGGCTGTTGGTTTTGTATAAATACCCTTGATTATGCTGAGGAATTTCCCTTCTATTCCTATTTTGCTGAGACTTTTTTTCAGGAATGGGTGTTGGACTTTACCAAATGCCTTTCTGAATTGATTGAGATGATCATGTGATTCTTTTGTTTTGTTTATGTGGTGGATTATGTTGATTGATTTTCTAATGTTGAGCCATCCTTGCATAGCTGGTATGAATCCCACTTGTTCATTATGTATTACTTTTTTGATATGCTGTTGAATTCTATTGGCTACAATTTTGTTGAGAATTTTTGTGTCTATATTCATGAGGGATATTGGTCTATAATTTTCTTTTTTTGTGGTGTCTTTACCTGGCTTTTGGTATCAGGGTGAGTGTGCGTGGGTCATCAGTCACCAGGTGGGTAAGGCATGGTAGTGGCCAAGTGGGAGGAGGGAGAAGAAAAAAGAAAGAAATAAAAAGTAGGGTGGCCATACCATGGTCCCAGGGGGTCTGAGCTGCAGGGATAGGGGGTTTGTGCCACTGTCCACCTTGTTTCACTTCAACTGTGTCTTCTCAGTTCCTCTATGTTCTGATGGGAATTCTGTACAGTTTCCTCCTGTGTTCCTCACCTGGGATCTCCACTGTCTTTGTCTCAAGATGGCCCCCTGTTGTGCTGGGCCAGTTGGCTAGGCACCTCTGCTCCATCCTTTCTTGTTTGCTCTTAGTTCAGTTTCATCTTCCATTTGGTATTCAATCTAATTCTTTATCCCTTCGTTTGATGCTCAGGGTTCCAGGATTGTCATCTGTATCTGTTTTACTTAGTTTTTTGGGTCTTTGTTGCGAGGGATGGCATGTTGCATCTGACTAGTCTGCTATCTTAGCCAGAACTGATAATTTGCGTTTCTATAAATTCCCAGAGGATGCTAATGCTGCTAGTTAGGAATCAGTCCTGAAAACCACTAGTAGATCAGTGGTTCTCAAAATTTATTATACATAAGAGTCACCTGGGGAGCTTGTTAAACTGTGGATGTTGATTCAGTATATCTGGGAAATGCAAATTCTCAGCAGGGATTTGAATGAGAATGAAATGGTTTGAAGACCTGAAATCAACCTTTTCACTGGTTTCCAGGACAAAAATAAAACCACTCATACAAAGGTTTTCATTGTTGCTATTACGTTTTTCGTCTCTAAGCATCTTTTCTGTTCTCTGAATAATAGTCTTGTTTTTAAATCATACTTTTGTGATAAAACAGCTTCTCTTATCTCTCAGAGAATATTAATGATAGACTTGTTATTGGTTTGTTTTATGGCCTTGCCCTTCTGCTCCTTTTAAAGTGTTAGCACTTAAAAGCTAATTGGAGGCCATGTGGTTATGCTCCATTTGTCTCCCAGACCTATTCTCCATCTTGTCAATAGCCCAGAGGCTGATTTCTATGGATTGCATTATCTGAGATCCCTAGCTCTTTGGCTCCTTGTTAGGTTCAACCAATGAAGCCCTGGCAGGAGATCAAAATAAAGAGGAGAAAGGTCATTTATTCCTCATTCACTCTCTGCACGGTAGTTCTGCCAGTGCTCTGTTCCTCTGTTTGTAGCATTTCTTAGATTTGGCACTGTTGACATTTGGGGCCAGATAATTCTTTGATGGCGGCACTGTCCTGTGGATTGTAGGATGTTTAGCAGCATCCCTAGCCTGTACTCTGTAGATGCCAGTAGCACTCACTCCCCACCCCAAGTCTTGACAACCAAAAATGTTCCAGATACTGCCAAATGTCCCAGGGTGTGGGGAGGGTTGCCCTTGTTGAAAGCCACTACTGTGTTGCTCTGACTGGTGAACAGCCCCTGTTCCACAGCTCCAGCACTGCCAACTCTGGCAACACCCTTCTCTCCCCTTGCCCTCTTGCTCATGCTGCTCCCTGGGTTGGTCACCTTCTTTCTTTCTTTTCTTTGGTTCTTTTAAACCTGCCATCTGTAAATGGTCTCTTCATTAAACACTCTTTAGTGAAACCTTTTTGAGCATGCCACCTGTTTCCGCTGGAACCTCATGACTATCGAAGCTCTGTGCAAACGGGTATGTTGTATTGACCATGATTTTCACCGGAACGTGATCTGGATGCGCTGTTACCTCGGAAACCCACATTTCAGAATTTTTAGGCCTTTGAGATAGGCTGGTCAGGGTCCCCAGAATACTTTTCTGATCTCCTGCTTGGAAGGTATATGCTTGACTGCCAACATTCTGGGAGCCTAGTGGGAGAAGGCTAAAGGTCTCAATATTCAGTACAGAAACTTCCGTTTAACGTTTCGTTACATATGATATCCTCCCCAAACTGGCCAGGTGTTCCCAAATCCAGACGCCCTCTATTTTTACTCTAATCAAAGAACAAAGCTCAAGTCTTCTGCCCCTCATTCTTAATTTTAACCCTATCTTTATGCACACTTCAGAGATACCTGGAATTAACCAATTCTTCAACTGGTGGTCTTCTGCCATGTAAATAAATTTGCTACTTAGCTTTCTCAATGCCTGGCTTAGGAGTCAACTTTCTTTAGTCTACTGAGTCACCAGTTGTCCATCTACAATCCAGCTTCTAATGCTTTATTGAGGGCAATTTCAGAAGAAAGTGGAGGTAAATATTTTAGTTCAATCTGCTATCTTTAAGGGAAAATACCAATTACATTCTCAGTCAGCCCTGGAACATGCTTTTCCAAGTTCCTGAGCCAAGCTATTGTGGCTTCTCTTTACTTGGAACCTCATATTCCTAATGTACTGCTCTGTACCCAGTGTTACAATTTCCCTCTCTTCTGTATCTTTGCACCAGGGTTTTGAACTAGTTAGAAGCAGTTCAGTCATGGTTGATGAAGTGAAACTGGAACAGACTTGAATTTTTAAAATTTGGGTGATCTGGAACCATAACTGGAATGGGAAAAATTACCAGCTGGAGCCCTGGAATGGGAGACTTGGAAGATGCATAGTCAGCCCTTTCAGGAGCCTGATGTGTGAGACTGGATTATTGCCAAGACTGAGGAGAGCAACACACATTCAAAGCAGTGCAGCCGGTCACCGTCTTTGAGTCGGGCACTGCTATTTCTGGCTCTGCGCAAAATCCAATGAGCAAGAGATTTGGTTGCTATGCATTGTGTACGCTGACCTTGTTTTCTAAGAGCGAGGTTAAGTTTCTTGCAGGGCTTTGATCTGTAATTTTTCTCATTCCAGTTATGGTTCCAGTTCACCCAAATTTTAAAAATTTGGGTCTGTTCTGGTATCGCTTCCTTGGCCATGATTGAATCAGAAAGAACTGGTTCAAAGCCCTACTTTTCTCTGCCTAGATTGCTCTTTCTCCACCTGGTTAGCTCCTTCAGTTCTCTGTTCAGACATCTCTTCCTTAAGAGCTTTTCTTGACCCTCTAAGACAGTGCTAGGTACTACTTTAGCCCCTAGAACACTCTCTGCTTACCCCTTCTGTTTGCTCTTTCCTGTCCCCCCCCCCCCATAAGCATTACATACATTTCTAAACACTAATAGTTGTGTGTCAAATCTTCTAGATTTTTGGGAAGAAAAATAATTGAGACCCACATCCCTGTGTAGTATTTAGAACCATGTATTGTTGTGGCCCATTTATTTATCTGTTTTCTTCAATAAACTGGGGCTCTGTGAGAGCAGGACCTGTGCTCTGGTCACCATTGGGTCCCCAGAGTTAGCACAGTGCCTGTCACATAAATATATTTGAATGAATAACTTAAATTACTACTGACTTCATGCTATTATTCACTCATTAGCATGAGTTGGAATCAACTTGATGGCAACAAGTTGTCTGTTGTTGTTAAGCATATAGCAAACTCAGATTAGATGATGAGTCTTCTTAAGAAGTCAGATTTTTCTGTGAGCTGATCTGGTGACCCAGGGTCAAAATGAAAGAGCACATCTCACAAGTCCAAGCATGGAGTCAGAGGGGTCCCGGGAGGGACTATCCTTTTTGAGTCTGTCATCTTTCCTTTTGTTCTGGGTTTAAGGTAACTGCTTGGACATCTGGATCACCAAATGAGAAAGAAAGTTTACATAATAGGTAATAAAAGAAAGGAGTAATTTGCTGACCCTATCTCCTCATTTTTCCAAGTTTTGGTAATGACGAAATCTGTTTTGAGACAATTTTCTATTATTTGTTAGTAAAGGGTAAAGCAAGGCCTCCTAGATTGTATCTGTTCTTTCTGTGAGTTACTATCAGTCAGGTAATCGGGAGAGATTTGGCAATTAGTATCCCTAAAATGTTGGATAGTAAGTCTAGAAGCCAGGTCTTATTCAACTTAAGCCTACTTTCCAGCTGACTCTTCTAGATAGAAATTATCGTTACTATTCAATCAATGCAACTGATTCCAGAAAGAAGGGCTAGAAGACTTTTACATAAGGTACCCCAACTAAACAACATTTTTATGGAGATTTCATTCCATCCCCAACTTTCAGTCTGGGCCACACATAACCTTCCAGACTGTGGACATCTTAAAGTCGTTACCCCAAACTAATCATTTTTCAAATGGGAGCTTTTAGCGTTCGGCTGCTAACCAAAAAGTCAGCACTTTGAATCCACCTGCCACTCCTTGGATACCCTAAAGGGCAGTTCTACTCTGTCCTATAGGGTCTCTATGAGTTGGAATCGACTCAATGGCAAGGGGTTTCTAGCACTGGTAACTCTGTGCTTATGCCAGATCTAAACCCAACCATGTCCCTGGGTAGTGTAAATGGTTAATGGGTTTGCTGCTAACTGAAAGTTTGGGGTTTCAAGTCTATCAGAGGCACCTCGGGAGATAGGTGTGGCAATCTACTCCCAAAAAAGCAGCCATTGAAAACTCTGTGGAGCACAATTCTACTCCAACACACGTGGGGTCACCATGAGTCAGAATTGACTCAATGGCAACTGGTAAACACAACCACAATTATCATTCTCCCCAACTCTCTGACCCCACAGAGGACCATCCTATCCATGTTGCAGGCAGGGCCCAGGAAGCTCTTCCTTTCAGATGGAAGCTGCTCCTCCCAGGCATATTCTTCTATCTTTGCCAGTGCTCCACTGAGGTGGCTGTGGCTCAGACTCTTTTACGGCATTTCTGACACTGTAAGTGTCGGGATATGTGCTAAGACCTTCCAGAGAGACAGCCAATAGAAAATACGTTGTGTTTAAAATATAACCCTTTCACATGTTGGAAAGTTTTCCAGGACAGACGATTAATTCATGAGAAACTCATTTTTCCCTTCTCACAGCCCCATTCTTGCCACAATCAAAAAGCCTGTCTTGAGTCTTCAGTGTGGTTTCTCCCCTTCACCCTGCCTACATGTCTCCTTTGAGCAGGGATGGATTACCCAATAAGCAAGGTGCACACAGGCTTACTTTTTCTTACTTACTAACCTGTAGTGCACAATTTCACCACATCAAAGATGTGATGAAACCCATGTGAAATTATTCAATACAGATAAGTAAGTAAACACAAGAAAGCCTGTGTATACCTTGCTTACTGGTTAATCTGCCCCTCCCTTTGAGTCACTTGTGTTCTTATCCTCCGTACCAAGCTGTTACTGTGCACTTGCTGCCTCTTGAGAAAAACTACAGCAATACAGCCAGCTCATGTTTGCTGCTTCCTTCGTTGTGACAAGCTGCTGGAATGTTTGCTTCGTATAGTTTCTCCCTGTACTCAGCCTCAGCTGGGCAGAACAGGCTTATAGACAAGGGCCCCACAGACTGCACAGCTGGCAAAATCCATTTTAGGGACATCAATCTCTCTGAAGTCTTGGGTATGAATTTAAAATGAAAGAAATTAAGAGATGTAATTATCTTTCACCACAAATTCTCTAAAAATTACAGAGAAAATAAAGGAAGGAAATTAGAGAACTTATTTTAGCTAAAAATGACTAAGGTCTACAACGAACATTTAATGAGTCCCATTTCATCATTTTACCCCCAGCGACTCTAGGACAGGGTGGCAAATCTTTCCAGAGCCAGAAAAGTCCCCTGGATTTTTGGATTTAATTTCTCTGCAGAAAGAGTGGGATTCAGTACTCTGAATAGCATAAAAAGTAAACCTTGAATTGTTAGGAAACAAATCAGATCCAAAGCTCATTTACAAGCAATCACTGTCAGACTCTTCACTTTCAATGCAAACTTACATGCTGGATAAAGAGCTGAATTCTAGCACCCTTAGGATTTGCCAAAATTGAAACTCTTTAATAGGCTAAATACAACTAACTCCCCTAATCCCCAGAGCCCTTCACGTTTTAAGAAAGTGTTGACTTCACACCAAGAACACGTAAGCATTGCTCTTCGTCGTGGCCTTGCCTAATGGACTTAACTCACAGAGGCAGCTTAAATCTTCAAGCAGAACAGAAAAAATGTATCCTGAGAAGAAGCAAGTGGTTTAATTTTAGTCCCTCATCAGCGAAAACAGCAACATCTCAAAAGAGGAACTTTTTGCAGCTCAGAAATAAATGTAAAAATAGACCCTATTTTAAAAGGTGATGTGGTTTATTAATTGTGCTGTTAACTTTCTCTTCCTCTGCAAAGTGTTCTTATGTCAAATGCCACCCCCACATTCAAGTGAAATTAATTGCTAGTGGCAGCCTGTGAGGTCATGCAGAATCCCTTCTGCGCTGCCAACCTATGTACTTGGTTTCAGTGCGCAAGTTAAGCAATCTCTTCCCTCCCAACAGGAATGTCGGTAGTCTTCAGAGCAACCTAACAATAATCCTTCCAGTTTCTCTGGGCACAGTTCTGGGAAAGCATGACTGATTGAGCCCCTTACCTGCTCCTGTTATCCCAAAAGGACAGGTGTAATTGCCGTATTTAATATCCTCTAAGGGGAAGATCCCGGCCAAGAATCACCTTGGAAAAAAGCATTGGCCCACATCGGAAATAAAACCTAAAGGAAAATGGTACTTGAACTAAGTAAAAAGGCAGATGTTTTTGTTTTTCATTCCCATTTGGTTCTATTTTCCTGGAATTCTTTAACAGAAAATCAGGAAGCTTAGTGCATTTGACCAGTGTTACCTCTCAGAGGAGTCTCTGGGTGGGGCAAATGGTTAACACATTTGGCTGATAATTGAAAGGTTGGAGGTTTGAGTCCACCCAGAGGTGCTTTGGAAGAAAGGCCTGGTGATCTATTTCCAAAAAGTCAGCCACTGAAAATCCTATGGAGCACAATTCTACTCTGACACACATGGGGTCATCCTGCCAAGGCAATTGGTTTTCTCTCTCTTGGATAAAAGAAGAGATGGTGGGAGGCAGCTGGCATTAATATCACCAGTGTTGTACCCCAGATGTTATTGGAAAAGCATTCACAAGGAAAGGATTCATACCCCCTTTGTCTGAATCCTCAGGTTGTCATTCCTTCTCTGAAAAGCTTGTGCACTTCTCACAAGTACAAAGCATTTTTACTGCTAGAATGTTTACGTTCTTAGGTTCTCCTGCTACAAATGTCTCTCTGAGAGGTTAGGCAGTGAGTGGCAATGATTAGAGGGTGCAGCAATAGTTGGGCGGGCATGCTCTGGAGCCCATAGTCTATGTGTAGTCTCTACCTGCCTGTCTGACTTTGAACAACCTCTTTAAGGCTCTGTTTTCTCATCTTTAATGTGGAGAAAATAATAGTACCTACTTCATAAGGTTGCTGTTCAGAATAATTCTTCCTCCAGAGGTTCACATTGTTCTCCATTTTAGCAAATGGCACCCCATCCATTAAGCTATTTGAGCTAAAAGCCCGGGAGGCACGTTTGATCATTCTGTCATTTCCACTCCCTAGCCAGCTTGTAATTAAGTCTGTCAATCCTAACCTCCAGAACAAATCCAACATATTCCCACAGTGCTCGTATCTTAGCCAATGGTGCTTGCATTTTATCACTCTAGCTCCTCTCCAAATCCTCTGCCAATGCCCTAATCCAGGCCTCTGTTACTTCTAGCCTGGTCCATGCAGGAAACTCCTCCCCTCCACCACACACACACACACACACACACACACACACACACACATTGATGCTTGTACTCTTGCCCCCTGTAAGCTAGTCTCCATAAAGCAGCCCGAGTGCTAGTTTCTAAATGTAAATCATGCCACTGCCCTACTGAGAGCCTGCAAATGGCTGACTTGTACGGCACTGAAGATGCATGTCCAGCGCTTCACTGAAGCCCCTGCCTCCTCTCTCTCTTTACCTTGTTCACATCAATCTTTCCTGGAGAGTGCAGGGTTAGTCCCTCCTTAGGGCCTTTGCACTGTATGCTTGCCTCAGCCTTGAACTTTGTTCCCTCAGACCTGTATGTGTCTCTACATCATTCAGATCTCCGTCCAAACACCGTCTTTTACGAGAAGCCTTCCCTAACTACACCATACAAAGCAGATCATCATAATTTCACTTGCTTTATTTGCTTCCTAGCATTTAGCAGAATCTGAGCTTATCTTGTTTACTTACTCCATTATCCATGATCTGCCTCCCCCAATAAAAGACCTGCTCTGTGAGAACAGCAACCCAGTCTGTATGGCTCAATATCGTTCTTCCAGGCCCTGAACAGTGCCTAGAGGCCCTCAATAAATATTCATTCAAAAGAGTGGATGTAAAGTGTTCTAATTGCAAGAGGCGCTAAACCAGTGTTAGCTCTTTTATGAAATCATAGAAGAGAAATATTTCTTTTGTACTGCTCGTTTGTGTTGGCAAAACTTTAAATAGCTGGGTTTTTTTCTAACGACAATTTTAGTGGTTTGGGGTGAGGAGGAGGCAAGGAGGAGCCTGCTGAGAAAGATAGGGCCTTACGCAGAAGGTTCCAAAGGCACTATTATAACTGTTTTGCAAAGAGCATGTATAGCAGGAGCTGCCATGTGAGAAACAGAGCTTTGGTGGGGGCAGCATGCACCAGTTTGGGAGGGGGCAGCCTGGAGCTGACCTAAATTTTAGAAGCAATAACCGGCAGCATTATCATTTACAGCTGTTCATCTGGATGGGTGTTTCATTGACATGCATCTGTTCTCTTGGCTACCAGATTAAGTATTTATCTAATTTTGGCAGCTCAAGCCACTTAAAACCTCCTTGGAGTTCTACCCTACACTTAGCACTAAAGCTAACTTGGGTTTTAGAAGGAAACGATTCAAGGAATTCTTGTTCAGTGGTTAATTAGACAAGCATCACGTCAGCCTTGCTCCTGACCGCCACCACGTTTTCCTGGTAAGTGCAGGAACTGTCTGGCCAAGGCTCTGTCTGGCACTGCAAGCCTTCAAAGGGTAGGTTTTCTCTCTCAAATTTCATTTTCCCAATGGAGGGATCCCCAGTTCCCATTGTTGAACTTTTCAGGCTTTGTGCACCTTCGTGGACTCTGTTCATTATTTAGTCTGGCTGACTTGAAGTCCAAGATCTTGGACTCACCTTGGTTTTTTGCTTAAGGATGTTTGACTCTTATCATTCTACACTATGCCTGAAGTGTCACTGGTGTTCAATAACTGCTAGCATATGGGGAGCCAGCTCTTACACCATGCACTGTACTAAGTGCTTTATGTGTATCATAATTAACCCCTGAAACAGCATTACAAGCTATTTATTACCTGTCCCTTTCTACAGAGGGCCACAGCTCTTTTCCAGCCTTTGTTAGCTTTCCTCCAATTCTTCCTTTCCCTCAAAGGGTAAAAGGGTATCTATCTTAAAGAGTTGTCTGTGAAGTTTAAGTGAGAAATAAAAATAAGGCATCTGGCTGAATGTTGGACGCATGGGAGGCCCTTCAATAAAAGGTAGCTATTATTTTTTTCATTTTTTTTTTTTTAATATTTTATCGTACTTCAGGTGAAGGCTTATAGAACAAATAGTTTCTCATGAAACAGTAGTACACATGTTGTTTTATGACATTGGTTAACAACCCCACAACATATTAACCCTCTAAATTCTCAACCTTTTTTTTTTGGTGAAAATACACATAGCCAAAGATACACCATTTCAAAAATTTCTACATGCACAGTTCAGTGACATTAACTACACTCTTCCAATTGTGCTGTTATTCTCACTTAAGATGAAGGCTTGCAGAACAAAATAGTTTCTCATTTAACAGTTACTACAAATGTTGCCCTATGACAATGGTTAACAATCTCACAACACATCAACAATATCCTTACTCAACCTTGGGTTCCCTATCACCAGCTTCCTTGTCCCCTTCTGCCTTCTGGCCCTTGTCACTGGCCTCCTGTACCTTGTTAGTCTCATTTGGTTTTACGGGGTTGTCCACTCCCAGGCTGAACAGTGAACCTCGGAGGTAACTTCACCACTGAGCTAAAAGGGTATCTGGGGGCCATACTCTCGAGGTTTCTCCAGTCTCCTTTAGGCCAGTAAATCTGGTCTTCTTTTTGTGTGTGTGTGAGTTAGAATTATGCTCTACATCCCTCTCCAGCTCTGTCCAGAACCCTCTGTTGTGATCCTGGTCAGAGCAGTCGGTGGTGGTAGCTGGGCACCATCTAGCTGTACTGGACCCAGTCCGGTGGAAGCCTTGGTAGCTGTGGACAATTAGTCCTTTGGACTAATCTTTTCCTTGTATCCTGTTCTCTTCATTCTCCCTTGCTCAAGAAGGGATGAGAGCAGTGGAGTATCTTAGATGGCTGCTCACAGGCTTTGAAGACCCCAGACACTACTCACCAAGGTAGAATGTAGAGCGTTGTCTTTATAAGCTGTGTCACGCCAATTGAGCTAGATGTTCCCGGAGACCATGGTCCCCAGAGCCCTCCGCCTAGCAATTCAGTCCCTCAGGGAGTTTGAATGTGTCTATGGGGCTTCCATGACCTTTCCTTGTACAGGTTGTGCTAGTTTCCCCTGTATTGTGTACTGTCTCATCCTTCACCCAAGACACCACTTATCTATTGCCTATTTAGTATTCCCACCCCCATCCCTCCCATCCCTGGTAACCAACAAAGATTGTTACATTTTGTGTATGAACTTTTTTATGGGTTTTTACAATAGAGGTGTCATACAATATTTGTCCTTTTGTGATTGACTTATTTCACTCAGCATAATGTCCTCCAGTTTCATCCATGTTATGAGATGCTTCACAGATTCATTGTTATTCTTTCTCGTTGCATAGTACTCCATTGTGTGTATGTACCATAGTTTGTTTATCCATTCATCTGTTGATGGGCATCTACGTTGTTTCCATCGTTTTGCTATTGTGAACAAAGCTGCCATGAACATAGGTGTGCATATGTCTATTTGAGTGACGACTCTTATTTCTCTAGGATATATTCCTAGGAGTGGCGTTGCTGGATCAAATGGTATGTCTATTTCTAGCTTTCTGAGGAAGCGCCATATCATTTTCCAAAATGGTTGTATCATTTTGCATTCCCACCAGCAGTGTATAAGAGTTCCCATCTCCCCGCAGCCCCTCCAACATTTGCTATTTCCAGTGTTTTTGATTCGTGCCAGTAATGCCAGGGTGAGATGGAATCTCATTGTGGTTTTAATTTGCATTTCTCTAATGGCTAGTGATCGCAAGCATTTCCTCATGTGTCTGTTGGCCATTTGAATGTCTTCTTTGGTGAAAGGTCTGTTCATTTCCTTTGCCCATTTTTTAATAGGATTATTTGTCTTTTTGCTGTAGAGGTGTCAGATTTTCTTGTAGATTATGGAGATTAGACCTTTGTCTGACTTGTACTGTCCAAAAATTTTTTCCCAGTCTGTAGGTTCTCTTTCTACTCCTTTGGTGAAGTCTTTTGAAGAGCATAGATGTTTGATTTTTAGAAGATCCCAGTTATCTAGCTTATCTGTTGGGGTTTGTGCGTTGATGGTTATGGTTTGTATCCTGTTAATGCCATGTATTAAGGCCTGAAGTGTTGGTCCTATTTTTTCTTCTATGAACTTTATAGTTTTAGGCTTTATATTCAGGTCTTTGATCCATTTTGAAGTAGTTTTTGTATATGGTGTGAGGTATGGGTCCTGTTTCATTTTTTTGCAAATGATATCCAGTTTTGCCACCACCATTTGTTAAAAAGACTGTCTTTTCCCCATTTGATGGACTTTGGGCCCTTGTCAAAGATCAGGTGACCATAGCTGGATGGATTTACATCTGGGTTCTCAATTCTGTTCCATTGCTCAATGTAGCTGTCGTTGTACCAGTACCAGGCTGTTTTGACTACTGTAGCTGTATAGTAGGTTCTCAAGTCAGGTAGTGTGAGTCCTCCAACTTTATTCTCTTCTTCAGTAGTGCTTTACTTATTCGGGGCTTCTTCCCTTTCCGTATAAAGTTAATAATTAGTTTTTCCATCTCTTTGAAGAATGTTGTTGGTATTTGGGTCAGGATTGCGTTGTATTTGTAAATTGCTTTGGGTAGAATTGGCATTTTCACAATGTTGTGTCTGCCTATCCATGAGCATGGTATGTTTTTCCATTTATGTAGAGTAGATCCCTTTGGGTTTCATGCAGTAGTTTTCTTTGTATAGGTCTTTTACATCCCTGGTCATATTTATTCCTAAGTATTTCATCTTTTGAGGGGCCATTATAAATGATTTTGTCTTCCTGATTTCCTTTTCATCGTTCTCCTTACTGGTGTATAGGAATCCAACCTATTTTTGAATGTTTATCTTGTATCTTGCTACTCTACTGAATCTTTCTATTAGTTCCAGTAGATTTCTCGTGGAGTCTTTAGGGTTTTCTGTGTGTAGTATCATATCATCTGCAAACAGGGACAGTTTAACTTATTCATTACCAATTTGGATGTCCTTGATTTCTTTTTCTTGTCTTTTGCTCTAGCTAGAACTTCCAGCACAATGTTAAATAGGAGTGGTGATAAAGGACATCATTGTCTTGTTCCTGTTTTCAAGGGGAATGTTTTCAGCCTCTCACCATTAAGAATGATGTTGGCCGGGGGGCAAGATGGCACTCTAGGCAGAAGCACCACGCCGTCCCTCCACAGCAAAAATCCGAAAAACTAAGCCTAACAGAGAATCAACAATCCTGAAACCCTAGAATACCAAATGAAGGGATAAAGAACTCAGCCAAACACCAAACGGAGTGAGAATACTAAAAGAGAACGGAGAGCGAGGAGTGACTCATGCAGAGATTCCTTACCAGCTAACGCAGCGCGGATCCACCATCTTGGATTCCTTTCGGAGACCAGCGAACAGGAGACCAGTCTCGCAGAGCGTCCAGTGGGAGACAGAATGACCACTTAGCTTCACAAATAACCATCTTCCCACTGCACCCTACCTACCTGCACCATGCACTTGACATCACACCACCAAGCTGTGCAGGCACGCCCTATTGGAACCTGCCCAGCACTGACTACCGACCGTCCTGGTGGCTGCGGTGAGTGCCACAAACAACCCGTCCCAGTGGCTCCTCTTCAGCTATATCTGCACAGCTGTACCACAAGGATGAAACAAAAAAAAAAAAAAATCTACAATCAATAAATGAGAGAAATATCTACTGAATGCCCCCAAAACAGCAAACAATATCAAAACATTTACAAAAACAAGACAAGATGGCTCCAATAGGCATCCAAATTAAAACACCAGATAACTGTCCTGTGGAAGAAAATGCACCAGAAGTACCTGATAGGGAACTCAAATCACTAATACTTGGAATTTTCCAAGAACTGAGGCAAAAAGCTGACAAACATGAGGAAAAAATAGACAAATTTATGGAAAATACAGACAAAAAATTGGAAGAATTCAGGAAGACGATGCAGGAACAAAATGCCAAAATAAATTCACAACTCGAAATTATACAAAAACAACAATTAGAAATCCAAAAGATAAACAACAAGATTTCAGAAATGAACAGTGTCATAGAAGGGCTGAGAAGTAGATTTGAAACCATGGAAGACAGGATCAGTGGAACTGAAGACAAACACTTGGATACAACTCTGTTTCAGGAAAACTCAGAAAAAAGAACAAAGAAAAATGAAGAGACCCTGAGACTTATGTGGGACACAATTAAAAGCAAAAACTTACGAGTGATTGGCATACCAGAACAGGGGGAGAAAACAGAAAACACAGAGAGGATCATTGACTAACTGCTGACAGAAAACTTTCGCAATATCATGAAAAATGAAAAGCTGGCCATCCAAGAAGCTCGACGAACCCCATATAGAAGAGACCCCAAAAGAAAATCACCAAGACATATCATATTCACACTCGCTAAAACTAAAGACAAACAAAGAATCCTGAGAGAAGCTCATGAAAAAGAAGAAGTCACATACAGAGGAGAAACAATAAGACTAAGCTCAGATTATTCGGCAGAAACCATGGAGGCAAGAAGGCAATGGGATGACATATTTAAAATCTTGAAAGAAAAAAATTGTCAGCCAAGAATAATATATCCTGCAAAACTCTCATTCAAATTTGATTGTGAAATTAGGTCATTTCCAGATAAACAGAAACTAAAGGAATATGCAAAAGTCAAACCAAACTTACAAGAATTATTAAAGGGAGTTCTTCGATCTGAGGACAAACAGCTTCAGCCCTCAGGCAGGACCTAGGACCTAGGACGCAGGTTCATATGAACCAGATACCATTCTAGGAACTGAACTACAGAGGACTTTCCAAAAACAAAAGAAATACAACAGGGAATCAGAGAAATCAATCAAAGGATGACAACAACATCAAAACAATGAAAGAGGGAACAAACGGCATAGGTACAGAACCTTCTAAAGGAGAGGAAGGCAAGGCGATACCAAGTAAGGGTAGACTGCTTCAAAATTATAAAGATAAGGGTAAAATTCATGGTAACCACAAAGAAAGTTAACAAACCAACTCCTAAAAATAAAGATGAAAAACATAAAGTCTCAACAAAAACAAAACCTACAAAAACAAAAGAAATGAACACAAAATCCACAAACAAAAGTAACTCAGCACAAGAGAGTAAGAAGAACAAAGAAAACTTCAGCACCACAAAAAAAAAGCACTACAAAATGACAGCAACAAACTTCCATCTATCAATAATTACACTGAACATAAATGGACTCAATGCACCCATAAAGAGATGGAGAGTGGCAGAATGGATAAGCAAACAGGATCCATCAGTTTGCTGTCTACAAGAGACACACCTTAGAAACAAAGATGTGAATTTATTAAAAATCAAAGGTTGGAAAAAAATATATCAAGCTAACAACTATCAAAAAAGAGCAGGAGTGGCAATTCTAATCTCAGATAAAATAGACTTTAAAAAAAAATCTACCATAAAAGACAAAGAAGGACACTATATAATGATTAAGGGGATGATCCATCATGAAGACATAACCATAATAAATATCTATGCACCCAATGACAGGGCTCCAAAATACATTAAAAAAACTCTAACAGCACTGAAAAGAGAAATTGACAGTTCCACAATAATAGTAGGAGACTTCAACACACCACTCTCAGTAAAGGACAGAACAACTAAAAAGAAACTCAGCAAAGATACAGAAGACCTAAAGGACACAATCAGCCAACTGGACCTCATAGACATATATAGAACAATCCATCCAACCGCTGCAAAGTACACATTCTTTTCCAATGCACATGGAACATTCTCCAGAATAGACCACATCTTAATCCACAGAGCAATCCTCAACAAGATCCAAAATGCTGAGATAATTCACAGTATCTTCTCTGACCACAATGCCATCAAGGTAGAAATTAACACTAGAAAGAGCAAGGAAAAAAAAATCAAACACATGGAAACTGAATAATAATCTGCTTACACATCAATGGGTAATAGAAGAAATCAGAGATGGAATTAAAAAATTCCTAGAATCAAATGAAAATGAAAACACATCATACCAAAACCTTTGGGACACAGCAAAGGCAGTCCTCAGAGGACAGTATATAGAAATAGATGCACATATCAAAAAAGAAGAAAGGGACAAAATCAAAACATTAACTACAGAACTCAAACAAATAGAAAGAGAACAGCAAAAAAGGCCTACAACCACCAGAAGAAAGGAAATAGTAAAGATCAGAGCAGAAATCAATGAAACAGAGAACAGAAAAACAATAGAAAGAATCAACAAAACCAAAAGTTGGTTCTTTGAAAGAATCAACAAAATCGACAAACCACTGGCCAGACTGACAAAAGAAAAACAGCAGAGGGCACAAATAACCCAAATAAGAAATGAAATGGGGGACATTACAACAGACCCAACTGAAATAAAAAGGATTATAACAGAATATTATGAAAAACTATATTCCAACAAATTTGAAAACCTAGAGGAAATGGATAAATTTCTAGAAACATACGGCCTACCCAAACTACAACAAAGTGATATTCAAAATCTGAACAGACACATAACAAGAGAAGAGATTGAAAAGGTAATAAAAAAACTCCCAACCAAAAAAATCCCTGGCCCAGATGGCTTCACTGGAGAATTCTACACAACATTTACAGAAGAGCTTGTACCAGTTCTACTCAAGCTATTTCAGAGCATAGAAGAGGAAGCAACACTTCCAAATTCATTCTATGAAGCCAGCATAACGCTGATACCAAAACCAGGCAAAGACATCACAAAAAAAGAAAATTACAGACCAATATCTCTCATGAATATAGATGCAAAAATTCTCAACAAAATTCTAGCCAATAGAATTCAGTATCATATCAAAAAAAATAATACACCACGACCAAGTAGGATTCATACCAGGTATGCAAGGATGGTTTAACATTAGAAAATCCATCAACGTAATCCACCACATAAATAAAAGGAAAGAAAAAAATCACATGATCATCTCAATTGACGCAGAAAAGGCATTTGACAAAGTCCAACACCCATTCCTGATAAAAGCTCTCAATAAAATAGGTATAGAAGGGAAATTTCTCAACATAATAAAGGGCATCTATGCAAAACCAACAGCCAACATCATTCTTAATGGAGAGAGGCTGAAAACATTCCCCTTGAAAACAGGAACAAGACAAGGATGCCCTTTATCACCACTCCTATTTAACATTGTGCTGGAAGTTCTAGCTAGAGCAATAAGGCAAGAGAAAGAAATAAAGGGCATCCAAATTGGTAATGAAGAAGTTAAACTCTCCCTGTTTGCAGATGATATGATACTATACATAGAAAACCCTAAAGACTCCACGAGAAATCTACTGGAACTAATAGAAAGATTCAGCAGAGTAGCATGATACAAGATAAACATTCAAAAATCAGTGGGATTCCTATATACCAGTAAAGAGAACGATGAAAAGGAGATCAGGAAATCAATACCATTTTCAATAGCCCCTAAAAAGATAAAATACTTAGGAATAAATCTGACCAGGAATGTAAAAGACCTATACAAAGAAAACTACAAAACACTGCTGCATGAAACCCAAAGGGATCTACATAAATGGAAAAAGATACCATGCTCATGGATAGGCAGACTCAACATTGTGAAAATGGCAATTCTACCTAAAGCAATTTACAAATACAATGCAATCCCGATCCAAATACCAACAGCATTCTTCAAAGAGATGGAAAAACTAATTATTAACTTTATATGGAAAGGGAAGAAACCCCGAATAAGTAAAACTCTACTGAAGAAGAAGAATAAAGTTGGAGGACTCACACTACCTGACTTGAGAACCTACTATACAGCTACAGTAGTCAAAACAGCCTGGTACTGGTACAACGACAGCTACATTGAGCAATGGAACAGAATTGAGAACCCAGATGTAAATCCATCCAGCTATGGTCACCTGATCTTTGACAAGGGCCCAAAGTCCATCAAATGGGGAAAAGACAGTCTTTTTAACAAATGGTGGTGGCAAAACTGGATATCATTTGCAAAAAAATGAAACAGGACCCATACCTCACACCATATACAAAAACTACTTCAAAATGGATCAAAGACCTGTATATAAAGCCTAAAACTATAAAATTCATAGAAGAAAAAATAGGACCAACACTTCAGGCCTTAATACATGGCATTAACAGGATACAAACCATAAACATCAACACAAAAAACCCAACAGATAAACTAGATAACTGGGATCTTCTAAAAATCAAACATCTATGCTCTTCAAAAGACTTCACCAAAAGAGTCAAAAGAAAACCTACAGACTGGGAAAAATTTTTTTACAGTACAAGTCAGACAAAGGTCTAATCTCCATAATCTACAAGAAAATCTGACACCTCTACGACAAAAAGACAAACAATCCTATCAAAAAATGGGCAAAGGAAATGAACAGACACTTCACCAAGGAAGACATTCAAATGGCCAACAGACACATGAGGAAATGCTCGTCATCACTAGCCATTAGAGAAATGCAAATTAAAACCACAATGAGATTCCATCTCACCCTGGCATTACTGGCACGAATCAAAAACACTGGAAATAGCAAATGTTGGAGGGGCTGCGGGGAGATGGGAACTCTTACACACTGCTGGTGGGAATGCAAAATGATACAACCATTTTGGAAAATGATATGGCGTTTCCTCAGAAAGCTAGAAATAGACATACCATTCGATCCAGCAATCCCACTCCTAGGAATATACCCTAGAGAAATGAGAGTCATCACTCGAATAGACATATGCACACCTATGTTCATGGCAGCATTGTTCACAATAGCAAAACGATGGAAACAACCTCGATGTCCATCAACAGATGAATGGATACATGGTACATACACACAATGGAGTACTATGCAACGAGAAAGAACAACAATGAATCTGTGAAGCATCTCATAACATGGATGAAACTGGAGGACATTATGCTGAGTGAAATAAGTCAATCACAAAAGGACAAATATTGTATGAGACCTCTATTGTAAAAACCCATGAAAAAGTTCACATACAAAATGTAACAATCTTTGTTGGTTACTAGGGATGGGAGGGGTTGGGGGGAAATACTAAATAGGCAATAGATAAGTGGTACCTTGGGTGAGAGGTGAGATAGTACACAGTACAGGGGAAACTAACACAACCTGCACAAGGAAAGGTCATGGAGGCCCTATAGACACATCCAAACCCCCCGAGGGACTGAGTTGTTGGACGGAGGGCTCTGGGGACCATAGTCTCGGGGAACATCTAGCTCAATTGGCATGACACTACTTATAAAGATAATGCTCTACATTCTACCTTGGTGAGTAGTGTCTGGGGTCTTAAAAGCCTATGAGCGGCCATCTAAGATGCTCCACTGGTCTCATCCCTTCAGGAGCAAGGGAGAATGAAGAGAACAGGATACAAGGAAAAGATTAGTCCAAAGGACTAATTGTCCAAAGCTATGAAGACCTCCACCGGACTGAGTCCAGTACGGCTAGATGGTGCTCGGCTACCACCGCTGACTGCTCTGACCAGGATCACAACAGAGGGTTCTGCTCAGAGCTGGAGAAGGATGTAGAGCATAATTTTAACTCCAAAAAAAAAAAAAAAAAAGACCAGATTTACTCGCCTAAAGAATACTGGAGAAACCTCAAGAGTGTGGCCCCCAGACACCCTTTCAGCTCAGAGGTGAAGTTACCTTCGAGGTTCGATGTTAAGCGTGGGAGTGGACATCCCGGTAAAACTAAATGGGACTAACGAGGTACAGGAGTCCGGTGACAAAGGCCAAAAGGCAGAGGGGGAGTAGGAAACTGATGATAAGGAACACAAATTGAGTAAGGACACTGTCGATGTGTTGTGAGATTGTTGACCACTGTTATAGGGCAACATTTGTAGTAACTATTAAATGGGAGGCTGTTTTGTCCTGTAAGCCTTCATCTTGGGCGAGAATGGCAGCACAATTGGAAGAGCATAGTCAATATCACTTAAATGTGTAAGTAAAAAGTTTTGAAATGGTGTTAAAAAAAAAAAAAACCAAATGAGACTAATGAGGTACAGTAGTCCAGTGACAAGGGCCAGAAGACAGAAGGGGACAAGGAAGTCCCCTGGTGATAGGGAACACAAGGTGGAGTAAGGATATTCTTGATGGGTTGTGAGATTGTTAACCATTGTCATAGGGCAACATGTGTAATAACTGTTAAATGAGAAACTATTTTGTTCTGTAAGCCTTCATCTTAAGTGAGAATAACAGCACAGTTGGAAGAGCGTAGTCAATGTCACTGAACCGTGTATGCAGAAATTTTTGAAACTCATCAAAAAAATAAATAAATAAAAAGGTTGAGAATTTAGAGGCTTAATATGTTGTGGGGTTGTTAACCAATGTCATAAAACAACATGTGTACTACTATTTCATGAGAAACTATTTGTTCTGTAAGCCTTCACCTGAAGTACAATAAAATATTAAAAAAAAAAAAAAAAAAAAAGAATGATGTTGGCCGTTGGTTTTGCATAGATGCCCTTTATTATGTTGAGAAATTTCCCTTCTATACCTATTTGATTGAGAGTTTTTATCAGGAATGGGTGTTGGACTTTGTCAAATGCCTTTTCTGTGTCAATTAAGATGATCATGTGATTCTTTTCTTTCCTTTTATTTATGTGATGGATTACGTTGATTGATTTTCTAATGTTGAACCATCCTTGCATACCTGGTATGAATCCTACTTGGTCTTGGTGTATTATTTTTTTGAAATGATGCTGAATTCTATTGGCTAGAATTTTGTTCAGAATTTTTGCATCTATATTCATGAGAGATATTGGTCTGTAATTTTCTTTTTTTGTGACGTCTTTGCCTGGTTTTGATTAAGGTAGCTATTATTTTTATATAATTCCATTTATTTCAAATTAAGATGAACAAACCGAAAATTAAACATAGTTTTTAGTGTGGTTCCATTATTCAATCACTTAGTTCTAATTTCTGAATACTTTCAAGTAAAATTCTCGAGCATAATGGAAATCAGAGTCAACTTTTCCACTTTCTCCAGTGTAGAATACTTTTGGATTCTTATTAAAGTTAGCCATGGAAATATCATTCCTTGGAGACTAGGGCTTAACCAAGCTTTCTGGGTGAACAAAGTTGATATTTACTTTAATAAATTAAGCTCAGTGGTTCTCCATAAATAGGGGAGTAATTTGACTGCAGAAATTGGAACAGAGAATTGAACCCTATTAACTGCTTTATCCAGAGACTTTTTCTGGATGGATTCCTTTGCATGGCTGTTACATAAAGTTATGTCCATGAGACAAAACTTATGTCTCTATATAATTAGAAACCTAGTGATCTAGCCAGTGACTGTATGCCACTGTGACCTTAGTGAAAAGAATTGCAATTTACAATATATATAATTTTTCCCTTTCCTCAAAATCCAAACTCAATATTCCATAAGAGACTGGGTAGCTGATTAGAAGAATTGTACCTTATTCATTCCAATGATAGAGCAATCCATTTTAAGAGAAATCTAAGGAAGAGATTTAGACTATTTCTCAATCAGCCATTATGGTCCTTGACTAATCAATCCATTAATACATTTAATTAACAAATGTATATAGCTTATATATGTGTGTATGTAGACAGATAGATAGATAGACAAACCAGTTGCTGGTGAGTTGATTCCGACTCATGGCAACCCTATGTGTATCAGAATAGAACTGTACTCCATAGGATTTTCAATGGCTAATTTTTTGGAAGTAGATTGCCAGACTTTTCTTCCGAGGCACCTCTGGGTGGACTCAAACCTCCAGCCTTTTGGTTAGCAGCCAAGTGCATTAACCATTTACACCATCTAACCAAAAAAACCAAACTTGTTGTCATCAAGTCGGTTCCGACTCGTAGCGACCCTATAGGACAGAGTGGAACTGCCCCATAGGGTTTCCAAGGAGCTGCTGGTTGATTTGAACTGCTGACCTTTTGGTTAGCAGCCTGAGCTCTTAATCCCTGTGCCAACAAGGCTCCTTGCACCATCCAGGGACTGTATATATAGCTACATATACATATACACACACATGCACACACAACACACACATAAATAAAACATATTTTCGGTAATTAAGGAGTTTACAAGCTATTGAGACACAAATGTACAAACGATTAGAGTAAAAATTTTTATTTAAAGTCAGTCTGCATAACTCCCAGTAAAAGCAGAAGAGCAGATGGTAAAGTTAGCTTCAGCAAAGGTTTCACAGACAGCAAAATGTGAGATGAGCATTGAATGATAAGTGGCAGGGCAGGGAGAGATGATGGCCTCCAGAAACTGAGCTACATGTGTGAGAGAGGGTGACACTGAACAGCGAGTGGTAAGGGCCAGCACATAAGAATCTGTACCATCTACAAAAGGGCATAGGGTTTCTTTTAGGAAAATAGGAACTTAAACTGAGCAGTGATGTGATCAGATTTCCATTTAAAGGCATGGCTGTCCTACAGAAAATTCTGTGATGATGTAAATGTCCTATATCTGCACTATTCAATATAGTGGCCACTAGCCACATTTGGGTATTGAGCACTTAAAATGTGGTTGGTGAGACTGAGAAAATAATTTTTAAATTTTAATCAGATAGACATTGACATAGTCACATGTGGCTAATGCCAATCATAATGAACAGTTCAGGTTTTGAGAGATCCATTTTGGCCATATTTGAGAATAGACTGGAGATGTGACCTAAATTGAGAAAGCCCTGAAAGAAGTAATTTTAAAAGTCCAGGAGTCTAGAATGAGAGTAATGGCAGCCAAAAAGTAAAGGAGATGCCTATGAGAGATAGTCTTGCCCCCAACCCAGCTCCCAGCTCAATTACCAACACAGTTGATATAAGAAATAAGTGTTGAATGGATTGATTGGATATGGCAAATGGAATTTAAAATTGCTCAAAATTAAACCTGTCTTTGAATAGTTAATTTCACATTACCTTTCTCCAAAATATACAGGTAAGGTAGAGAAAAATGTCAAGTTCGTCTCTAAAGATGTCCAAACCTGATCTCCAAAGGCTGGGTGAGAGAGAAAAGTGGGCCCACCAAAAGAAATAAACAGTTTACAGCTTCCTCTGAGATTGTATAGGGGATTGGGATGGGAGTTAATAGGGGCTTGTATGGTGTAAAGCATTTACACCCTGCTGTTTCCAAGTACTCAGGGGAGCCATAGGGCCTCAGATGAGGAAATGATAAGTGTACCCAAGGAGGCTGGCCACCAGGCCCCAAGGCTCTCGCTAGACCCCTTTGCCCAAGCTTGGCATAGAAGGAGTAGAAATACATCTCCCTTCAAGCAGCCATGAGGCCTTTGTCCCTAAGTTTATCAGCATTGACCAGGGTAGACCAGGACCAGAGGGAGCTTCCCCAAATGCTCTGGCTAGGGAGGGCCTCCAGGACTCTGCTCTTTCCTCCCAACACAACCAACACCCTCAGAATTGAACTTCCCACCATTCAGGCAGATGGAGGCTTGAAGTAAATGGCCCAATTTAGAGAAATAAAATAAAGTGATGTTTCTTGCAAAACCAAAAAGTTATATTACTTAACATCTCTTTCTCCAGTGTCTGCCCTTTTCATTTTATCAATCCAAAATTTGCATTCACATATTTTATTTCTCCTTCTGCCCTCAGGGGCTATGCTAGAGATAAAAGAAACCAAATCACTCTTTTACATTTATGTAGTAGTATTTGCTATTTTCTAAAAAAATAGATGGCTGATTTTAAGGACTTCTTTGGCTTTAAACTGAAATGTCAGCCATCTTTGATTCTGTAAATCAAAATTACAGACGTTTGTAAATTACCAACTGTATTAGTCCCCTCCCCCTCAAATGTCTGTCAGTTTGTCGTACTGTGGGGGCTTGTGTGTTGCTGTGATGCTAGAAGCTATGCCACCGGTATTAAAATACCATCAGGGTCACTCATGACAGACAGGTTTCAGCTGAGCTTCCAGACTAAGCCTGACTAGGAAGAAGAACCCAGCAGTCTACTTCTGAAAAGAATTAACCGGTGAAAACCTTATGAATAGCAGCAGAACATTGTCTGAGATAGTGCCAGAAGATGAACCCCTCAGGTTGGAAGGCACACAAAATATGACTGGGAAGAGCTGCCTCCTCAAAGTAGAGTTGACCTTAATGATGTGAATGGAGTCAAGCTTTCAGAACCTTCATGTGCTGATGTGGCATGACTCAAAATGAGAAGAAACAGCTGCAAACATCCATTAATAACCAGAACATGGAATGTATAGAGTATGAATCTATGAAGATTGGAAATCATCAAAAATGAAATGGAACACATAAACATCAATATACTAGGCATTAGTGAGCTGAAATGGACTAGTATTGACCATTTTGAACTGGACAATCATATGTTCTATTATGCAAGGAATGACAACTTGAAGAGGAATGGCATTGCATTCTTCCTCAAAAAGAACATTTCAGGATCTATCCTGAAGTACAGCGCTGTCAGTGATACGTTAATATCCATACACCTACAAGGAAGACCATTTAATACAACTATTATTCAGATTTACCCACCAACCACTAAGGCCAAAAATGAAGAAATTGAAGATTTTTACCAACTTCTGACCTTTTGCAATCTGAAATTGATCAAACATGCAATCAGGATGCATTGATAATTACTGGTGATTGGAATGGGAAAGTTGGAAACAAAGAAGAAGGATTGGTAGTTGGAAAATATGGCCTTGGTGATAGAGATGATGCTGGAGATTGCATGATAGAATTTTGTAAGAACAATGACTTGTTCATTGCAAATACATTTTTTCACCAACATAAATGGCAACTATCCACCTAGATGCTACCAGAGGGAATACACAGGAATCAAATTGACTACATCAGTGGAAAGAGACAATGGAAAAGCTCAATATCATCAGTTAGAACAAGGTCAGGGGCCGACTGTGGAACAGACCACCAATTGCTCATATGCAAGTTCAAGTTGAAGTGGAAGAAATTAGAACACATTTACGAGAGCTGAAATACGACCTTGAATATATCCCACCTGAATTTAAAGACCATCTTAAGAATTGATTTGATGCACTGAACACTAATGACCAAAAACCAGACAAGGTGTGGAATGACATTAAGGACATCATACATGAAAAAAGCAAGAGGTCATTAAAAAGACGGGAAAGAACCTCAGAAGACATGGCCCCCAGATTCTCTGTTGGCCCCAAACAGAAACCATTCCCGAGGCCAACTCTTCAGACAAAGATTAGAATGGACTATGGTTCATAAAATGATACTCGTGAAGAGTGGGCTTCTTAGCTCAAGTACATACATGAGACTAAATGGGCATCTCCTGTCAAGAGGCGAGATGAGAAGGCAGAGAGGGTCAGGAGCTGGTTGAATGGACGTGGGAAATCAGGGATGGAAAGGAGGAGTGTGCCGTCACAGTACAGGGGGAGCAACTAGGGTCACATAACAATGTATGTATAAATTTTTGTATGAGAGACTAACTTGAATTGTAAACTTTCACTTAAAGCACTGCAATAACAACAACAAAAAAAAGACAGAAAAGAAAGAAAAGACCAAAATGGATGTCAGAAGAGATCTGAAACTTGTTCTTGAACGTCAAGTAGCTAAAGCAGAAGGAAGAAATGATGAACTAAAAGAACTGAACAGAAGATTTCAAAGGGCAGCATGAGAAGACAAAGTAAAGTATTATAATGACATGTGTAAGGACCTGGAAATAGAAAACCAAAAGGGAAGAACATGCTTGATATTTCTCAAGCTGAAAGAACTGAAGAAAAAATTCAAGCCTTGAGCTGCAACATTGAAGGATTCTACGGGGAAAATATTAAACGACACAGGAAACATCGAAAGAAGATGGAAGGAATACACAGAGTCACTATACCAAAAAGAATTGGTTGACATTTAACCATTTCAGGAGGTGGCATATAATCAGGAACCAATGGTACTGAAGGAAGAGGTTCAAGCTGCACTGAAGGCACTGGCAAAAAACAAGTCTCCAGGAATTGACAGAATACAACTCAAGATGTTTTAACAAACTGATGTGGTGCTGGAAGTGCTCACTTGTCTATGCCAAGAAATTTGGAAGACAGCCACCTGACCAACCAACTGGAAGAGATCCATATTTATGCCTATTCCCAAGAAAGGTGATCCAACTGAATATATCGAACAATATTATTAATATCACACGCAAGTAAAATTTTGCTGAAGATTATTCAAAAGTGGCTGCAGCAGTATATCAACAGGCAACTGCCAGAAATTCAAGCCAGATTCAGAAGAGGATGTGGAACCAGGGATATCATAGCTCATATAAAATGGATCCTGGCTGAAAGCAGAGAATACCAGGAAGATGTTTACCTGTGTTTTATTGATTATGAAAAGGCATTTGCTATGTGGATCATAACAAACTATGGATAACATTGGGAAGAATGGGGATTCCAGAGCACTTAATTGTGCTCATGAGGATCAAGAGGCAGTCGTTGGAACAAAACAAGGGGATAGTGGGTGGTTTAAAGTCGGGAAAGGTGTGTGTCAGGGTTGTATCTTTTCACCATATCTATTCAGTCTGTATGCTGAGCAAATAATCTGAGAAACTGGATTATATGAAGAAGAATGGGGCATCAGGATTGGAAGAAGACTCATTCACAACCTGCGTTATGCAAATGATACAACCTTGCTTGCTGAAAGTGAAGAGGACTTGAAGCACTTACTGATGAAAAACAAAGACCACAGCCTTCAGTATGGATTATGCCTCAACATAAAGAAAACAAAAATCCTCACAACTGGACCACTAAGCCACATCATGACAAACGGAGAAAAGATTGAAGTTGTCAAGGAATTCATTTTGCTTGGATCTACAATCAGCACCCATGGAAGCAGCAGTTAAGAAATCAAAAGATGCATTGCATTTGGCAAATCTGCTGCAAAAGACCTCTTTAAAGTATTGAAAAGCAAAGATGTCACCTTGAAGACTAAGGTGCACCTGACCCAAGCTATGGTGTTTTCAATCGCCTAATATGCATGTGAAAGCTAGATGATGAATAAGGAAGACTGAAGAAGAATTGATGGCTTTGAATTGTGGTGTTGGTGAAGAATATTGAATATACCAGGGACTGCCAAAAGAACAAACAAATCTGTCTTGGAAGGAATACAACCAGAATGCTCCTTAGAAACAAGGATGGTGAGACTATGTCTCACATACTTTGGACAAGTTATCAGGAGGGAACAGTCCGTGGAGAAGGACATCATACTTGGTAAAGTAGAGGGCCAGTGAGAAAAAGGAAGATCCTCAATGAGACGGATTGACACAGTAGCTGCAACAATGAGCTCAAGCATAACAATGATTGTCAGGATGGCACAGGACCGGGCAGTGTTTAGTTCTGTTGTACATAGGGTCACTATGAGTTGGAACAACAACAACATTAGTTCCCTATTGCAGCTGTAATAAATTATCACAAAATCTATGGCTTAAATGAATTTATTATCTCACAGACCTTGGGGTCAGAACTCCAAAATGGGTCTGCAGACAGCATTTTTTCTGGAGGCTCTAAGGGAGAATTCATTTCCTTGCCTATTCCAGCTTCTAGAGGCTGCATTCCTAGGCTTCTGACTCCTTCATCTTCAAAGCTAGCAGCATCACATCTTCAAAATCTCTCTCTCTGACATATGCTTCTATTGTCAATCCCCTTTTCTCACTGTGATTCTCTTGCTTCACTCTTTTAAGGACCCTATAGGGTTGCTGAGTCGGAATTGACTCGACAGCAACTGGTTTGGTTTTGGTGATTACGTTGGAGCCCTGGTGGCACAGTGGTTAAGAGATCAGCTGTTAACTAAAATTCAGCAGTTTGAACCCACCAGTCACTCCTTGGAAACCCTATGGGGCAGTTCTACTCTGTCCTATAGGGTCACTATGAATTGGAATCTATTCAACAGCAATGGGCTTGGGTTTTTTATGGGTATATAAAGTCTATAAATCTTGCATTAAAATTAATTTGCATCAGCATAACTTGAAATAAATAAGCCATTTTCTAAGACTTAAATATTGTTTAAGAAGATAAAGCTTTACTTTCATCCATATTTATTACGTTAGAATTTGAGTTATAGTAGTTGACTTTCTTTTTTCGTTTTGACATTAACTAAGTCGTATGACCTGGAACAGGTCAGGCTTCTCTGGACCTCAGTTGCCTCATTTGTAAGATAAGGAAGTTGAACCGGTCATCTCTGGAGCCCTGGTGGTGCAGTAGTTAATAGCTAACGCTGCTAACCAAAAAGTTGACAGTTCGAATCCACCATCCACTCCTTGGAAACTCTATGGGGCAGTTCTACTCTGTCCTATAGGGTCGATATGAGTCAGAATTGACTCCACGGCAACAGGTTTGATTTTTATTTTTTATTTTTTGGAAAGTCCCTTTCAGCTAGAATCTTATCTATAATTCTTTCCTATTCTACTTTACATTCAGAGTTACATTTTAAAAACCAGCCGAAGTTCTGGTTTCTCCCCCGAGCAGCGAAAGCCAGACTCTGTTTTTGATTTGGCTTTGCTCTGTTCTGTGTGCCTAAAGCTGACTAGCATATTTTGTGGTTTGGGACTAGGAAAAAAAAATGGATAGCTCAATTTTACCCTTATGCTCTCATAAATAATTGACACAAACTTTGTAACTAGCCTAATAAATAACAGTTCTCTAGGGCTGTTTTCAAAGCAAATAATGTCATACCTATCACTTGTGGTGGGTAATAAGATATGTTACATTTGCATAAATCCTAAGGGTATGAATCATCCTTCAAGATGTTTTATTGCTTCCTGTTTTCCATGTCGTATTTCATTGGAAATATTACGTTTCAAGTGACTGTTCAGTATTTTACCTTTCCTAGAAGTCATTTAAAATGACATACTAAGAGAGGCAAACTTTTAAACTTTAGTTTTTGTTTTTTTATTGGGGAAGGTACTCAAGTGGAGGAAAAAAATCTCATCATAGGACACTTGCTATTTGAAATCTCTGAGATATTCATCTAAGGTCGGTGGTAGGCATCATAATTCTTACATCACTAAATTTATTCTTTTGGTTTCATTGTGCACTATTCTCAACATTTTTGAAATATGTCTAACATGATCTGATAATATTATGCACAAGAAATCTGATCACAAATTTAACCTGAGCACTGGCAAGTGTGAAGATATTGGTACTATATTGTACCTTCTCCTTATGTATATTACTACCTGTTGGCAACAACCATGGGTCATTAACGTCTCTCTAAGAAATGTTACTGTGTTCACTTAGAATTTAAAATTTAAACAACCACATTGTAGACGTCTTCTCTCCTTCCAACAAGACCCAGTGCCTGGTGTAATGTTTCGCATTGCCTTTCAGGGAGGGGAGGAAAGGTGAAAGAAAGAACAGAGGGAGGAGGACAAGTAGCCAGATGACCATCACCAAATCATCAAACAGTTCCCTCACAACAATATTTCATTATACATGATTAGTTTATATGTTTATATTACTGTAATACGGTGTAAACAGTTAGGCACTCTACTACTAGCCAAAAGGTTGGTGGTTCTAACCCACCCAGAGGCACCTTGGGGGACAAACCTGGAGATTTGCTTCCTGAAAGGTCACAGCCTTAAAAACCCTATGGAGCAATTCTGCTCTGCACACACGGAGTCACCATGAGTTGGAATCTACCTGATGGCAACAAACAACAACAACATTCATTGCACGTGATTTCCTTCTTACAGGGTTCTCATAATTCATTCAACAAATATGTATCACATGCCTGCTTTGTTTCAGGTACTGTGCTAAGCTCTGGGGATACAATAACACGTAAACTTGATAAAGTCCTGTTCTAGTTCTTACAGTCTAGAGGGAGAGATAAATATTGATCCTGGAATCACACAATTGCATTTAAATTGCATTGTCATGCTAAGAACGCTGTTGAGCCAAGACAACAACTAAGAAAACATGACTTTTAGAATCTATGCATTTATATCAATAATACAACACATTTTATAAACATCAGTTCTAGTGTGGGTTTGAGTATCAATGTGACTTCACTGAAAGATTTTTCTCTAAATTATTTAATTGCAAACGGAATTAGGCATAACAGGGAACACTTAACAGCTTTAGATGCAGTACAGGAAAATAATGATTAGCAAAGTGACCTGTGCCCAAGATTTCAGATTAAGTAGTGATAGGTGACACATTCTAATTAGCATCCTGAAATTGAAACTTAAAGGGTATCAGGTATAACTGAACATGAAATGTTAAATGCTGCCAGGCATTTTATTGTATATACAGAGTAATTATAGAGATGTCTCATTTTCCCACCTCCTAGCTTGGTCAGCAAAAAAGAGGAAGACCCTCAACGAGATGGGTTTGACACAGTGGCTGCAACAATGGGCTCAAACATAGCAACAATTGTGAGGATGGCACAGGACCAAGCAGTGTTAGGTTCTGTTGTACATAGGGTAGGTAAGAGTCAGAACCGACTCAACAGCACCTAATAACAACAACAAATTTGTTTTATGTAAAGTGTTTTTATATTTGTTACCAAAGAAGTCTTTGTCCAAATCCATTTGGTTAGCTCCAGTCTGCACAGTAAATTGTATTTGTTGGGACAGCTTCTTTTTCTCTCTGTATTTTATCATAAGGTAAAAAGGCAAGTGATTTGTTATTTGGGCAATGCCAAGCTTATGCATACAAGTTATTGGTGGCACCTCCTACTTTTGGAGAAAAGCAATTGTATTTGTGTCAAAGCCCACATTAACTTATTAAGACCTTTTATATAAAAACAGGGGAGCCCAGCACCTAACAACAACAAAATATTATTTCTTTCAAAGATGACTTCGGAGGATAGTTTTGGTTCAAGGTTTAAAGATTTCCTCAGGATAATAGTTTCTTGGGGTTATCATAGGCCTCAATGGCTCCAGAAAGTCTGGATTCCATGAGATCCATTAGTACTTTGAAATTCTGTTCCACATTTCACTCCTTTTGATCAGGATTCTTCTATAGAATCCTTGATGTAAAATGTTCATCCAGTTCTTCTGGTCTCATGGCAAAGGAGGAAGCTGTCACTGAGATGACAGGACAAATATTCCATTTCCTTCACCGATTCCTGGTCCTCCTCCTTCTTCTTGTGCTCTAGTGAATAGAGACCAGTTGTTGTACCATGGAAGGCCAGGAGGCCTGAAACTTTTACTAAAGTTTCCCATGGAACTTCACTCCAAGCAGATCCTAAGTAAGTAACTGCAAAAGACACTACCTAACTTTGGTGAAGGGTAATACAGTAAACAATACTGGGGAAACCAGCACAGCTTGTACAAGGAGAGGTCATGGAAGTTCCATAGACACTTCCAAACTCCCTAAGGGACTGAATTGCTGGGTGGAGGGCTGTGGGGACCATGGTCTCGGAGAACATCTAGCTCAATTGGCATAACACAGTTTATAAAGACAATGTTCTACATTCTACCTTGGTGAGTAGCGTCTGGGGTCTTAAAAGCCTGTGAGCAGCCATCTAAGATACTCCACTGGTCTCACCCTTTCGGGAGCAAGGGGGAATGAAGAGAACAGGATACAAGGAAAAGATTAGTCCAAAGGACTAATGGACCACAGCTACCACAGCCTCCACCAGACTGAGTCCGGTACAGCTAGATGGTGCCTGGCTACCACCACTGACTGCTCTGACTGGGATCACAACAGAGAGAGGGTTCTGGACAGAGCTGGAGAAGGATGTAGAACAAAATTCTAACTTACAAAAAAAAAGACCAGATTTACTCTCCTGACAGACTGGAGAAACCCCAAGAGTATGGCCCCCAGACACCCTTTTAGCTCAGTAGTGAAGTCACTCCCGAGGTTCACTGTTCAGCCGGGGACTGGACAGACCCATAAAACAAAACAGGACTAATGAGGCACAGCAGTCCAGTGACAAGGACTAGAAGGCAGGAGGGGACAGAAAAGCTGGTGAAAGGGAACCCAAGGTTAAGAAGGGACAGTGTTGACATGTCATGGGGTTGTTAACGATTGTCATAGGGCAATATGTGTACTGACTGTTTAATGAGAAACTATTTGTTCTGCAAACCTTCATCTAAGGTACAAAAAAAAAAAAAAAGAATTATCTATGTGAGATCAAATTGACAACAGCAACTCAAAAGGTTTGGAAGCCTAGGGGACAGTGAGTAGAAGATAATGGTGATGGAATAATTTGGAAAAGGATAGTGAGAATAGCAGCACAACTGGAAGAATGTAATCGATGTCACTGAATTGTACATGTAGAAACTTTTGAAATGGTATAACTTTGGCTATGTGTATTTTCACCAAAAAAAATGTCCTCAAGGTTGAGAAGGGAGAACGTTGACATGTTGTGGGGTTGTTAACCAATGTCATAAAACAATATGTGTACTGACTGTTTACTGAGAAACTATTTGTTCTGTAAACCATCATCTAAAGTACAATGAAAAGAATTTTAAAAAAAGACACTACCACATCTCCTTTATGAAAGTCCTACCACCTTTCAAAGTTCATCTTAAATTCCACTTCCTGCAAGAAACTTTTCTCACCACCCAAACTTTTCTCATTGCCCTGTCTTCTGAACTACTGTATCATTCATTGTTTATACCTTTTTTATCAGTACACGTATGTGCTATCTTTTTTCTATTTTAATAATTATAAATAGTAAAAAGATGAACACCCTTGATCTGTAGCCCAGCTAGATTATAAGCCCACTGAAGTCAAGAGTTGAATCTTAAAAAAGTTTCTTTATCCCCAAAATCAGCACATGGCCCTGGACAAAGGAAGTATTCAGAAGGATGTGTTTATTTATTAGCAGGAGGAGGAGATAGATGGGAAGAGATTCTATTCCCCTTAGATGTCCTTTTGAACCTTGAACCCTGAAGAAATTAGTTCCTAAAGTCACTTTGAAGTTACAGAGAAAGCAGCTTAGTGGAGACCATTTTGCCTTAGGCATTGTGCTCTTTTGAAGAATTTAGTCAGTTTTGAAGGAGCCCTGGCAGTGCAGTGTTTAAGCGCTCAGCTGCTAACCTAAAGGTTAGTGATTCAAACCCATCAGCCACTCCATGGGAGGAAAATGTAGCCATCTGCTTACATAAAGATTTACAGCCTTGGAAACCCTGTGGGGCAGTTCTACTCCATCCTATAGGGTCACCATGAGTCGAAATCGACTCAACGGCAATGGCTTTAGTCAGTTTCAGAAAACAAACTCAAGGGTCAGATTGCAAGCTGTGTTTTAGGGTAAACTGTTATTATGTAAACACTGTCTGGCCCTTTTCCATGGCAATGTCAATAAGATGGGATATTAAGAATTTTTGGAAGTTGTTTTCATCTTCAGAACATTTTTGACTCCCCATTGAAATGTCACCCCGATTTGCAAATTGTATATTAAATAAACTTCAACCAATTTCTATTATTGGCATAATATGATTTTTGTTTTAACATTAACTATTCCATGTTACCAAGGAAAATGAGTATATAGAATAGTTGTCAGCACCACACAAACACACGCGCATTAAAAGGATTGTGGCAGACTACCTCTTGACACTATGGCTGACAAATGGGACAGACCAAATGGAAGAGAATTAGCACCTAGTGCTGTGTGTTAGTCAAGATCTCAACAGGAAACAGATGCCACAATCAAATTAGGAAAATTAGAGGAGGGCTTATTTTCAAAGGAACTATTTTCAAGGTGTGGGAGGGCACTCTAGGCTCAGAACAGTGGCGATATTACTCCACCCCTAGGCCTGAAAGAACTGGGAGAAACTGGAAGAAACCAGAAGGTAAGAACCAGGTTGAGAAGGCTGTCTTGAAAGTAGCAGTTATTTTCATTTAAGACAGCAAGCCCAAGGCAAACTTCAGAAAGGGACCTAAATGAATAATTTCTTTTATAAGGATCAGCACTAAGCTAGTTCCTCTGAGGTGGAGATTAAAGATGTCTCAAATGTCCAGCTTTTCTAAACTGCTGTACCACTGCATCATTTCTAACATCAACTAGTCCCTCACCTCTCAGTACTCTCCCCTCCAGTCTTGGGTTCGGAAATTCACTGCAACATCTCACTGAACTCACAAACCATACCTACAGTTAAGTGGTTTATTAGGGAAGTAACAAGATACAACTCGGGATCAGGAATGACTCAGAAGTAATAAGAACAACTCATGATACAAACAGTTCTTGATCAGGACAGCTTCTTCTCATGCTCTGCCGCTGGGCCCTGTTCAGGCCCTTCTTGGGCAAGTGTTACAACATTTAGCTCCCTGTGTTGGCAAGCCTGACCAAAGCCATCTCATGCTGCTTGCTCTTGCTACTGCTGTGCCACCGTCTCTCGCTGTCTTCAGTGTTACAGCTCCTTCTTCTGTCTCCCTTCAAGCCTAGCAGGATGGCAAAACTGACCATACACCTTATTTGTATGGTCCCACCCCTGATGGGTTCCATGTACCTTATTTGCATTATTAGCAATGCTGTCCAATCCCCTTGGTGGGCCACAAACACCTTATTTGCATAGTCCCACCCAATCATTTTGTAGGAGTCACAAGACCATGCATGGTTAGAAGGGTCATATTAAACAATTCACTGCACCACAGGAAAGAATGCCCTGACCTCACTCTTATCCCTCCTCTGATGTCTTGTGGGACTCCTCAATTGGCTGAAACTTCCAGAAGCCAAAGGTCAAGGGAGATCTATTGATGTGGTCCATATTGGTCAGACTTCCTAGTGCAAAGAACAGGGCAGAGAAGAGCAGAGAGAGGATGATAGAAGCTATTCAAAACATGGTACCAGGGAATAAAAGGGTTTCCAGTGGTTTTTTCCTTCATTTTACATGCCATACATGCCTTTACTAAATTTGCCAACGTGCCCAGCCTCTATCTCACCCTGCTTCCAACTGTCCTACCTCTAACCTTGATCCTGGCAATGAACACTTGAATTAAGTGGTCTTTGTCTCCTCTGTCCCTATCCAGGCTCTCCTTCACTCAACTTTAGATTCAGCTTCCTCTCTTCTACTCAACTTCTATAAGCCGTGTCTTAAAAGGTATTCCCTTACCTTCCCAAGGAGCCCTGGTGGCATAGTGGTTAAGAGCTACAGCTGCTAACCAAAAGGTTGGCAGTTTGAATCCACCAGCTGCTCCTTGGAAACCCTATGGGGCTGTTCTACTCTATCCTATAGGGTCACTGTGAGTTGGGATCGACTTGATGGGTTTGGTTTCCAGTAACTTCCCAAACCGAAAAAAAGAGCAGCTTTCCCTTCACTTCCAGGGACCTAATCATTCCTTCTTGTGTGCCCCCACAGCTCTTTGTACTTACTTGGGGTTCAGTTAAGGGAGGGAGGAAAAAGCGGTATAGAATAAAGGCTCTAGAGTTAAAAAGCCAGCTCTGGCCACTTCCCAGCTCTGTGATCTTGGGCAAGTTTCCTCATTTGTAAAATGAAGATAATAATAGTAGCTACCTCATATGGTTGCTAATAGAATTTAATAAGAAAATTCATGAAATATCTTAAGCTTGATCTAGAATAAGAACTCAATAAACATTAGCTGCTATTACTACTATTACTCTGTCATGGCAATCAGCACCATTACCATCCCTATTTCCTATTTCATTCATCACATTGAATTTTACTTGATGGTTTCTTATCTTCTCTATCAGACTGTGAGATCATTGGGGTAGGGACCATGTTTTATGTGTCTTTGAACATTACTTCCCTTCCTCCTTCTCAGTGTGGTCTCTTCCCTGAGAATTTCAGTCTGGTGGAGGTAATGACCACCCCCGTGCTATCTTAAAAGCTCATACAGGTACTATGAAAACGTATACTCTGCCTTGTTCACATTATCTTCTAGTTCTCCAGTCTCTGTTCATTAGTTTAAAAGCAATCACCTAAGGATAATGATGAAGCTGAGAGCAGTGGTTTTCAACCCTGGCTGCACATTAGCATCACCTGGTGTGTTTTTTAAAGCCAATGTCCAAGCCTCACCAGGAAAGCTCATCAGGGAATGCCAGTGTGCAGCCAAGATTGAGAATTACCAGAGGAAGAGGAAAGCAGGATTGTAGCCTGGAATGAGATCCTAGATGTATGTCTGTAAAAGACATGGAAGTCATAGTGGTGACCATTTGTAATCACCACTCCTAGTGCCAAGTGTCTAGGGCCATGTTTCCATATACTTGTTTGCATTTGTCCTGCCATTGTGCAGACACATTTTACCTCCTTTGGCAGTCACACTTTTCATGTCCTTGTGGCTAAATTTTTCTTGTGTTGATTACTTACCCAGTTTGTGTTTCTAAAATTTTTTTAGAAACATTTCAAATATCAAAATTGGTGTTACTCATTTTTCAGATGCTAAATTCTGATACTGATTTAAGTAAATACTCCACCTTTAAGGAGGTAGAGCATAGCCCCCCACTCCTTCAGTACAGGCTGCCCATAGTAACTTCCTTCTAAAGAATGCAGTATAGAAAGTGGGGTGGTGGGGAGAGTAAATTTACAGTGGAGAAACCTATCAAACACTACCTCGGTCAGGTTATCAAGGTTAACAGCATCGGTAATAAGTCATGTGCCGTTAATATACACCCTTGATACGCTGTGCTAAGAATGGCACCTTACCTCTTTGGTCTTCCTCCGAAAACCCATAACTCTAGTCTGATCATGAGAAAAACACCAGGCAAATCCCGACTGAGGAACATTCTGCAAAATACCTGACCAGTACTCAAAACAGTCAAAGTCATCAGAAACAAGGAAAGCCTGAGACACCGTCACAGCCAAGAGGAGCCAGGAGACATGACAACTAAATGTAATGTGGTATCCTGGATGAGACCCTAGATCAGACAAAAGACATTAGGTAAAAACTAAGAAAATCTGAATAAATATTGACTTTAATTAATAATAATCTGTATAGGTCCATTAATTGCGGCAAACGTACCATAGTAGTGGAAGGTGTTAACAATAGGGGGACCTGGGTGTTTGCAACATTTCTATAATTCTAAAACAATTCTAAAATTAAAACGTTGTTTTAAAAAATTCGGATGCTGTTTTGTACTTCGTGGCACGATAACGTTTTAAGTGGCAGCTGTTTTCACTTAACTTCAATTTGACTTGAACATGGTTATACCAGTGGTTCTCAGACTTCAGCATGTATATTGCTGGGCCCCACCCCAGAGTTCCTGATTCAGCGGATCTAGGGCAGGACTTAAGGATTTGCATTTCTAACACGTTTGTTGATGCTCCTGGCCCTGGGGCCAAACCACTGCTGTGGACAGTTAGCCTCAGAATTCAAGTGCAAGGTTACTCTCCTCCACCTTCAGCAAACAAGGTAAACTGGCTTTATTTTCTGAATAATGAATGTGTTTTCTCCCATGGCAGCCAAAGATTTGATGCCATAATGACCAAAAGAAAAAATCAAACCAAGCCTGCTGCCGTCGAGTCGATTCGGACTCATAGTGACCTTATAGGACACAGGAGAACTGCCCCAGAGGGCTTCCAAGGAGTGGCTGGCAGATTTGAACTGCCATCCTTTGGGTTAGCAGCCTGAGCTTTTAACCACTGCACCACCAGGGCCCCCCATAATTACCAGTGTATGATAATTACAGTGTAATTCCAGTTGATTTTGTTTTGTTTTATTATCCGTGTATTTTTTGCAACCAGTAAGTGCTGTTGTTAGTACTGTATAGTTTGTGACTTGGAAGAATTATTCACAAGTTGAAATTCCAAGTAAAGTGTTGCTTTACCTGCATGTCTGCAAGAATGTAACAAAAATCATAAAGGGAATTTGGAATTTGCCTTGGAATTTCTCACTTGAAGGATGTATGTCTTTAAGCTAAAAAGATGGGGAGGAAGTCCATGTTTGGATGTATTTGCCTGCAGTTTCTGTCAGGATGAATTCTGAGAGGAGTGTGGGAGGGCTTATCAGTTTGACAGATTGGAGGGCCCACAGCAAAGATCTGGGTTTGTCTTGTTAGTGATTGAGCTTGGATGGGGGTCAGAATGGGTCCCTGCAAAGGAGAATTGGAGAGAACCAGCATGAAGCTATCCATACCCTGATTTGAAGTATCTTTCAGAACTATTTAACTCAAAGACTTAGCTGGGGATTATAACATCTGTATCATTTCTTTAAATGGATTATACAGTTGTGGGGAGGTAGTTTAAAAAGAAAATGTGTCAGGTTAAATGAAAAAAAAAGGTTTTCACAGTTGAAAATAAACTGGATTTAGTTAGAGTAGATTATTAAAAAAACCTTTGACAAGTCTGTAAGTTCTTTTGTGTGCACAGTATCACTTTAGATCTTTACTAAAATGTTTTCAAATTTAGTGACTTTAGTAATTGCAGGGTAGAACCCAGTATGTCACTGTTATTACCCTCATCTAGATCCTCAGTAAAATTATCTGAAAAGCTTAAGCCCACAAAGAAGATGCTAGTCCTTGTGCTGTAAAGAGCTCCTACACTGTTTGTTCAATTCTAGAGATTCTTGCCCATTTGTTCAATACTTATCTTCATTCAAGCATCATGTGACTTTGACTTCAACATGCCATTACTGTTTTTGCTGTGTGAAAACCCCAAAGACTCCGGCCTCTTTCCCGATGTGCTTGTGGATTCCCCCACCTGAGCCGCAGCAATTGCTTCCCCAGGAGCAGCAGCGTGAGTGTAAAGACAGAGCAGCACATACTGTGGGGGTAGAACCCTCAGCTCATTCACCTGCAAGATAAAGGGAGATGCTGAGAAGGAATGAAATAGCAATAGGAAAAAATAGCAACTGTCAACAGAGGGACTGACAGCTAGGATTGTCAAAAGTCCTCCCCCAGCCCTTCCTACCCACGTTTATTTAATGATAATAATACAGAAAGCAATGGAGAAATATGCCGCATCTTTCAGGAGAGTTCCTCCTTCATATTAAATACTTTTTTGTCTTCCTGAGCTTCTAGGATTCAGCTCTCCTTCTTGCTCTCTCTGCTGTATTTTATTTATTTTCTTCCTTGATGTCATATCCCTAAGCCACGAGGATTCCAAGATTGTGTAATGGTATGCATACAGTTATTTATACAGTTAGTGACTTATTTTCTTTTTATACGTTGTGGCCTGTGATTAATGATCCAGATTCAATTTTTATGTATCTATTTTTGATTCCTTCTGTTTTCTATTGTTGTTTTTTTATTTCCTGTACAATTGTGCTTGTCTACCACTCTGATTTATGCTTTCTGGCTCGCCAGTGGTTTTCCCCGGGACAATAATCAATAACAAATGTATCAGAATACTGCTGTCCAGAGACTCTGGCTAGCCCCTCCACCTCTGTTTTACTTCTTTATTGCTGTCTGTATTGTTTATTATAGCACTGGAGTCATTGTGTTTACACAGCATAACACAGCCAGCCTTCCCACTTCTTTTTTTTTTAATTTAGCAGTTCAATCCAGTTGCTGTTTACTAGTGAAGAACAGTTTTATGTTCTTTATTTTTAGCCTATGCTAATTGCCCTGGAAATAGGACTATGGCACAGGCAAATGCCATCTCTCAGGAACCGGAGGTAAAAACCTGAAGGCTGGAGAAATTGCTTTGCAGATATATTAAATGACTAACACACAGAATAGAAGCATCCTGATAGTAAAGGGAAAATTTAGACTTAGAGCCAGAAAAACAGGTTTTAAATGGATAATTCTTTTATAATGATCAGCACAAAGCTGGTTCCTATGAGGTGGGGGTTAAAGATGTCCCAAATGTCCAACTTTTCCAATTGTTATACCACTCCATCATCTCTAACATCAACTACTCCCCTTCCCCTCAGGACTCTCCTTCCTGTCTGTGGGTTCAGTAATTCTCTGCAATGCCTCACAAAACTCAGGAACCATACTGACGGTGAGGTGGTTTATTAGGGAAGAAACAGGGTACAACTCAGGATCTGAATCAACTTGGAAGTAACAGGAATAACTCAGGATGCAGTTCTTTGATCAGGACAGCTGCTTCTTACCTTCTGCTACTGGGCCTTGCTGGAGGCCTTCTTGGGCAAGTGTTACAACTCTTAGCTCTGTGGGTTGGCAAGGCCCACCGCTGCCATCTTGTGCCAGTCTCCTTGTTCCTGCTGACTCATGCAGCTATCGCTCTTGTATTGCTGTGCTGCTGTCTCCGGCTGTCTTCTGTGTTATAGCTCCTCTCTCTCTTTGTCTCCTTTTAAGCCTAGTGGCAGGGCAAAACTGACCAATCCCCTCATTAGGGTTCCATGCACCTTATTGACATTATTAGCAAGCTATCCAATCCTCTTGGCGGGCCACAAGCACCTCATCTGTGTAGTCCGACCCAGTCATTTGGTAGGGGTTACAAAAAAAAATGGCTAGAAGGGCCATATTAAGTAATTCACTGCACCACAGGTTTATAATCCTGGTTTTTCTATTTGTTAGCCATGTAACCTTAGGTGCGTTGCCTAATCTCTTAGAATTTTTTTTTTTTTTTAATTTGAAAAATGGAAAGGGTGTTTGTCCTGCACTCTTCCCAAGGTTGCTATGCAGACGGAATGAGATTTTGTACATGAAAGTAACCTGCAAATTGCAAATGCTTTTATCAACGTAAACTACAAATTAAAACTTTCGTCTCATTTTTAACCAAGAGCTAGCACACATTTGATTGTGTTATGAATGTTCTCTTTTACATGACGTCTACTTTCTTCACGTGCTGTGATACTAGGACACTCAGCTGTGTTTCTGTGGATGCACACACTCTGTGGCTGCTTCCTTTCTGGGAGGAAACCCCGGGTTGCTGAGCAAACTCCTCAGAGCTCACTGAATAGTGTGTAGTTAAGACCATAGGCTTTGGGGCCAGACACATGTGGGCTTGAATCCTGAACTGCCATAGCTATGTATGTGATCTTGGGCAAGGACCCCAACTTCTCAAAGTTTGAGTTCTGTCATCTGAAAACTGGAACAGTTGTTTCCTTAGGATTCTTGAGAGGCGCTGTGCCCAACTTCTAGTATATATTCAATAGTCATAACATCATGGGAAGGCAAATAATAGTGAGAAGGCAGGCCGGGAGTAACATCAGAAGGCAGGTAGGAAGAGCTGCTTGCTGCAAACCTTGTTCTATTAATCAGAAAACATTATCTCAAACCCCTGTGTTTAAGCTTCTGACCTCCTGCTCTTGGCTGACTGTCTGGGTCTGTCATGGTTCCCCTTGAGATGAAATGCCTGGGGCCTAAGCTTGGGCACTCTATTGGCGACAGAGGGAAAGACACAGCTCTTGGTGTTGTGGAGTTAAGGCTTTGTGGAGTTGAACAGTTCAGAGGTTGTGAGCTAGGTTGTGTGTCAATGTCTTTCGTGCAGAAGCAACTCTGAAAGCTCAGCTAATGCCTACAACTGCCGTTACCATAGAGAGCTCTAACCCCCCTTTGTAGCAGCGGCATCGTGATGTGAATTATTACTCAGTGAAACAAATAAATGGTTTGAGGTGACAAAGTATATGAAGAGCTTTGCTCTACACTGTTCTTAATCAAAAGGGACTGAAGGCCACATGACGAATGACGGAAACCCTCTTAGGAAGAGACTGACAGTGCCAAGTAGTCTTCTTTGACAGGTCTTGCTCTTGTCAGTTTTAGGCAAATTAGCAAGTTCAGATAGGTGGCAACTATTCCTGTCTTTCCAGCTGTGGTGATTCTCAGGCTCAGTGTGATACTTTTAGCTGCTTGCCTGATCAAAATGCCTGAAAGCTTTATCCATTTCTCCAGGGTATCATTAAAAGGAAATGGAAGTATATCCACTAGTTCCTGCCAATCTTTCCCATCATATGCTATGTTTGACTGACAAGTGACACTCTTCCTCACAGCATGGCGGAAGCCCAGAACTAGCCTCTGGTCCTTACAGGGAATGTGAAGATCCCAAGATCTTTTTCCAAGAAGCCATTTTTCTCAATGAGAGAGCCTGCTGTTCACTCTTAGCTCTCATTTCATTGTTTCCGGAACTCTCAGTGTCGACTGTGTTCTAAAACTTTTGAGTTACTGTTGGGGAAATAGCATCATATGTTTTCTCTGCCTTGGATCGCTCTGTATCTGGGGGTATAGAAAGAAAACATAGAGAATTAAATTCTTTATGCCAACTTTGGCTTGTATTGCTGGTAGCATGGTGGTTGAGAAAGACTTAGTAGTTTATTCATTACCTCATCATTTCCCCTTCGGGTCCTAACTACTGTTTGCTTGTCTCATGAATACAGTGTTTGGGTTTCTGTGTGGATGAGGCTGAAGTGAGTTGTTGGATGGGACCAATAAATAGAAACGAGAAGAAACCATTCCTTTTGGACTTTACAATACTAATTTCTTGTCAGTACACAAGAATGCATAATGTGATCTTTGTATTTAGCTTATACAACACATAGAAAAATGATTGAGAACTAGCCAAGTTCTCATTGGCTAATGCTTTTGTAGGCTTTCTCATCTCTGCTTAGAGAACTGCTGATTGGCTCCATTAAGAATACAAATTGCTGCTCTGGATGTTTTCATCCCTAGCGGACTCTGTGATGAATGTTCAAAGATGTTTCCATTTCCTTCTCTTCTCTGCTTGAATTTCTTGCCAGATTACCTAGCTTCTACTTTACTGAAAAGTCAAAGAAGGCTTTTAATCTCTTTTATCTTTACCAAATAATATCCTAGTACTTTTATTCTTAATTTCTTTCTGATTCTCTAAAAGAAAAGGGTCAGCAAACTATGGTCCCCACCTGTTTTTTATAAATAAAGTTTCATTGGAACATCATCATGCTTATTCATTTATGTATAGTCTATATTCCCGTGCTACAACAGCAGAGTTGAATGTTGGGACAGAGATCACGTGGCCTGAAAAATCTAAAATATTTACCATCTGATTCTCGACAGAAAGTGTGTCTATCCCTGCTTTAACGAAATAGTGACTCTCTTCCTTACAGAAACCACTGCCTCTGTCCCAGTTGGTGGATCCCAGCTCCTCCTGACAAACTCCATTAGCTGTCTCCATCAGTCTCCTCTGTCTTTTTTACATCTTCAGTTGTTCTTCTCTATTAACTCTTTTTCCAGTGTTCAACTTAGGTTTACTTTTATTAAGAATGGTTCAGTTCCTTACCATGACATAAAAATTCCTGGAGGAGGAGTGATTATAAAGAATTATTTCAACCTGGCTCTAATCTAAGACCCTTCTGCAGAGCACCTCCAATCCAAGCATTCAGTCATGCCATGCTGATGTGCCCAAGATGTACCCACCCTCAAGCCAAATGGTATTTTAATACTCAGACACCTCCATGCTTTTGCTTATGTCAATCACCTGAAATAGCCTCTTCCCATTCACTTGTTTGCTGTTTCAATGCTTCTTCTTATTGTTGCTGCTGTATGCTGAAGAGTCAATAACCATACTATCCTCAAAAGTGAGCTGACATGATGCTGTTTTTCCCTTATAAATTTTTTTCTTATTCCTCCGAATCTATTCTCTTTTCAAACACAACCACCTCCAAGCATTTTATGAGTTTCTCTTATGATATTTATCACATTCTGCTTTGCATTTCACATATTTGTGTATTTTTTCCTTCCCTCTCCTCACCACAGCAATGGCAGAATCCTTGCCTTATTTATCTTTGACGTCTTTATAATACCTGGTGCTATTTAGAGCCTGCCTAGATTCTATCGGATTAGCTTGGATTTCTCTTACCAGGAATGTGAGACATTTGTGAATAAAGGATTTGAAGTTTTCTAAGGCATTTTCCCTGAAATAATATGTATAACACCCTGAAGAATAGATGCCATGCACACCTCAGATTTTGCCTTTTGGATATTATGTCAGTTTTTATGAAATTCAATCTCTATTTATGGCATTTTTAAAAATTGTTAGCCCTGCTTGATTTTTGGTAAGCAAGTCCTGTTATTCCATGAATCTGTGCCCTTCACAGAAATGCCTCGATGCTTATATATACACTTGAACATTTTTACAACTGAGGAGCTTTAACACTGAATTTGCATGATAATGCCTACAGAAGTTCATTTATCCTTCCTGGTGAATACATCAGTTTAAAATTTGAATTGATAATGAGCACTGCTTCTTCAAGGGAGTGAGCCGGAGAAAATATTAACGTATGTCATGATTTTTGGGGGTATGTGTGTGATTTCAGGAAGATGGTTATACATGCCTTTTAGAGGTTATTCTTGGAGGCATACTTTGTGTGAAATTTAGACTGCCAGCTTAATTTTTTTTTTTTTTCAGCTCTGCGATTCGTCCTGTGAAATTAAGTCATTTAATTCCTCTTAATGGTTGGGCTTTAGCTTAGCAGGTGGCAATCTGGTGCTCACGAAGCCAGAGTCCTGGCTGCAGCCCTCTCACAGGTCAGCGTGCTCTTCTGTTATACTGCAGAGATTTCAGCCATATCCCTGACCAGCTGTCTGTAAGCGTGGGCAGTTGGAAACAAAGGAAACTAGTCAATAGTGTGGATGAATCTCTACAAATTCATTCTTTGAGGGAATAAAACCCACTCATGACATATTTGTCATTCTAACCTTGTTGAAGAAGATGGAAGACAAAGATCTGGTGACTCAAGAGAAATATTTGTCAAATTTTACCTTAGTGTCGATTTGCCCTTTCTTTTGGGCTCTCCAACTTCCTGGTTTGCAATCTCCTGTCATATAATATAAAAAAACCAGTTGCAATGCTCTACATCCAAGTTTGGCAAGTAGCATCCGGGGTTTTAAAAGCTTGTGAGCGGTCATCTAAGATAAAACTATTGGTCCCTACTTGTATGGAGCAGAAGAGAATGATAGAAATCAACAGATCACAGAAGAAACCAATCCACAGGACTAATAGCTCACATGAACTGGAAACCCTGGTGGCATAGTGATTAAGTGCTATGGCTGCTGACCAAAAGGCCAGTATTTCAAATCTACCCGACACTACTTGGAAATGATGGGGCAGTTCTACTCTGTCCTATAGGGTCACTATGAGTCGGAATCAACTCGATGGCAACGGGCAATGGTGTTTAATAGCCTACATGAACTACAACCTCTTCAAACCTGAGACCAAAAGAACCAGATGGTTCCCAGCTACCAGTAGCCAACTATTCTGACCAGGGACATGATAGCAGGTCCCAGATAGAATGGAAGAAAAATGTAGAACAAAATTCAAACTCCTTTAAAAGGCCAGACTTACTGGACTGATAGAGACTAGAGGAACCCCTGAGACTACTGATTGTCTTAACAAAAACTTTGAACATGGAATTGAAGCTATTTCTGCAGATTGTCTTTCAGCCAAATAATAGATTGGCTTATAAAATAAGTAGTATCATCTGTGAGTAATTTTCTCCCTTAAACAATGAACTATATGAGACCAAACAGTCAACATTTACCCAAAAGCAAGAGTGAGAGACAAGGAAGGGAAGGAAAGCTAGAATAATGGAAACAGAAGGGAAATAATGACGATGCTGACACATTGTAATCAATGGCATGGAAAAATTTGTATAAAAATTGTTAAAGGGAAACCTAATTTGCTGTTTAAACTTTCACCTAAAACACAATAAAATATTTTTAAAAAATGGTTGAAATGGAAAATGTTGACCAAAATGTATTAGTAGTTATCAGGGACAGGGGGAGGCAGAAAGGTGGGCGTTAACAGTGATGGAAAATTGAATTGATTAAAGATAAGGTTGCACAGCTGATTATTGTAATTGCTGTCAATAAGTTGTACACCTATAACAAGTTGAATTGGCAAAAGTATGATAGATATATTTACAACAATGACTAAAAATAAAAAGAGAGAGTAGCTGCTGAGGCTGCTTATGTACAACCAAAAACCTCACAGGATTTGGTTCCTTGATTTGGAGGATTAGGGTTATGGTTTCACGGGACATCCCAGGTAATTGGCCTAATAACACGTTTAGTGCTTCTGTTCTACCTCCTGGTTCACTAAGTACTGCCTGGGATCTTAAAAGCTTATAAACATCCAAGGCACAATGATTGGTCTCTATTCATCCAAGGAAGAAGGAGAGTCAGGAGTAGGAGGAGAATATGGAATGTGTGGCTAATTGCCTCCATGAAAAACCACCTCCTTTGCCATAAGACCAGAACCAGATAGTGCCTGGCTACCATTACTGAACATTTTGATCAAAGATTCCATAGAAGAATTATGATCAAATGGGGTAAAATACAGAACAGAATGTCAAATTCTTATGGACTCTAGACTTTCTGGAGCCATGGAGGGTAGATGAACCCCTGAAACTAATTGCCCTGAGATAATCTTTAAACCTTAAACCAAGAACATTCCCTGAAGTCTTAAAACTGAACAACAGTTTAGCTTAACTAGTAAAAAACTATGTGCCTTCAGCATTATGCTGTTTTAAGAACTATCTATGTGGGATCAAACTGACAATAGCAACTCAAGAGATTAGATAGAAACCTTAGGGAGCAGTGAGTTTATGTTAATGGGGGAAGAACAACTCAGAAAAGGAGGGTGAGAATGGCTGCGCAACTCAAAGAATGTAATCAATGTCACTAAATTATACATGAAGAAACCATTGAATTGGTGTATGTTTTGCTGTGTGTATTCTCAACAACAACAAGAAAATAAGTTTTTAAAAAAGAGAGAAAAAAAAAAATAGTTGCTGTGGAGCCGATTCCAACTCATGGCAGTCCCGTGTGTGTCAGGGTAGAACTGTGTGCCATAGGGTTTTCAATGGCTGATCTTCTAGAAGTAGGTTGCCAGGCCTTTCTTTCAAGGTACTTCTGGGTGCATTCAAACCTCCAGCATTTCTGAGCACGTTAACCATTTGTACCATCCAGGGACTCCATCATATCATATAAGTGTAGTTAAATCAGTCTGTTGTTGTTGTTGTTAGGTGACTTCGAGTCAATTTTTCACTTGTAGAGACCCAATGTGACAGAGTAGAGCTACTCAATAGGGTTTTCTAGACTGTAATCTTTATGGGAATAGATTGCCAGGTCTTTTCCCCTGCAGATCCACTGGTATGTTTGAACCACCGACATTTTGATTAGCTTAACTGTTGTGCCACCAGGGCTCCTTTAAATCAGTCTAGGTGATTTAAATAAGAGGAGAATGGAGGCACAGCAGCCCAGTGACACTTTTTTAAAACACTAATATGCATTTGACCCTGGTGGTGCAGTGGTTAAGAGCTTGGCTGGTAAGCAAATGTTGGCAGTTTGAATCCACCAGCCATTCCTTGGAAACCTTATAGGGCAACTCTACTCTGCCCTGTAGGGTTGCTATGAGTCAGAACTGACTTGATGGCAACAGGTTTGGTTTTTATAATATGCATCTAGTCAAAGAAACAGTGACATAAGCATTACTGGTGTTAAACTATGGTTTTTAGCTAGAAGCAACCATAGAGATGAACTCTCTTTACTCGCCCAAAGTGATGAGTGGCTTGATCCTAGACCACAGAGCTGATGATGAACCAGGACTTAAACCCAAAGTCTTTCCTCCAAGTCCAGTGCTTTTTCTCCTATACCATACAATTCTGCCCCTGTCATATGAGATTTTGCCTTCATGTTCCATTAAAATGTGTTCTGACCCACAAATTGAAGGCATGACTCTACCATACTTCCCTGAAATATTCCTTTAAATATTTGCTATGCGCACTGTCTTTGCGTTCCATTAAAATGAGTTCTAACCCACAAATTGAAAGTATGACTCTACCAGGCTTCCCTGGAATCTTCCTTTAAATATTTTCTGCACACACTGGGATCATCATTATTTTTGGGCATTTAATCTACACCCCCAATCCAAAATAGCTGACATTTACTGAGTGCTGACTGTGAGCCAGGGGGCCCTGTTCTAAGAGCTTACATGTACTGACTCATTTAATCCTCACAAAAGCCAATGCGATGAATGTTGTTATTGTCTGTCTTACAAATAATAGTTTGGCAGACTCCGGCAATATGACCCAGAGCCTATACTCTGAACACTATGCCATGAAATGTCTCTTCAGGAGCCACACAAAACTGTGTGGGTTAATCCTGCCCAGTGTGTGGCCACTGACTAAGCCTCTACCAAAAAATAAAACCAAACCTGTTGCCGTTGAGTCGATTCCAAGTCATAGCAATCCTATGAGACAGAGTAGAACTGCCCCATAGGGTTTCCTAGGAGTGACTGGTGGATTCCAACTGCAGACTTTTGGTTAGCAGCCAAGCTCTTAACCACTGTGGATCATTAAAATGTTGCTTTCAGACTTTCACCTCCTTGTTTGCACATGGTAACGCCGACTGTCCCAAAACACAATGGCTAATGGCCACCAGATTAGAACTTGGTCATCTTCAAAAGGGAGCCTCTTTGCTGATGCAGAGTAGGATCAGCTGTGTCTCAATACAGTAAGCTTATTCCCAGTCAGATACTGGTGTCCTTTGTATGAAGGGTTAATAGTAAATAATACAAAGCTGTGAGAAAATTCAACAATCTGGTGAATGTTCTTCCAGTGTATCAGTCCAGGTCCTGAACTCTCTGGAGAATTTACCTGCTTCACAATATTTTCTGTCCGGATTGTCTAGAGTCAAAGAAATTCTCTGGCATTTAGGATACATTGAATTTCTCAAAACAATTTTGAAATTACCTAACCAGGTGCCTTGCTTGGGCATTAGTAACCAAACCAAACCAGTTGCTGTGGAGTCATTTCCAACTCATAGCAACCTTACAGGACACAGTAGAACTGCCCCATAGAGTTTCCAAGGCTGTAAATCTTTATGGAAGCAGACTGCCCCATCTTTTACCTGATAAGTGGCTGGTGGGTTCGAACTGCCAATCTTTCAGTTAGCAGCTGAGAATTTAACCTCTGTGCCACCATGGCTCCTGCTTGGGTATTAGGAAGATTTATTTTACCTTGTGATACAGTCTTAGCAGGGGAAGACCTCAGGGCAATGGGAGCAGATGGCTGTGTGATGTTTACTCAGGAAGGTCACAAAGTCTGTATAAATGAAGGTGATCTGGGGGTAGGAGAAACCGCAGAGGCTTAAATGGCAGAGGGAGGCTTGCTACAGACGTTACATGAGCTGTGATAGAACTGGAAGGCTCTGAACCACTGAGCAGTTGTCAGCAGGACACTGGGGTGGAAATCCCTAGGCTGGGAGGATGTGATAGAGTGCATCATAGCTTAGGTTCACACAGCCACAGAGCTGTGAGTTTCACAGAGATTGATAAAATACTTTGATTTCCCCCAGTCACATCTGTTTATTAATTCCTAAATCAACCTAGATTTGCATGTTTTGTTTTGAGGCTGAAAAATGTATGTTTCGAGACCAAGTATATTATCCTGTACCATCTCCATTCGGGGGAAACAGATATAATTCTATTTGGATGAATGTTTTGCCTGCATTTTATTTGGTCTTAAGCCAGTTTATTTGTGTTCTCACCTGGCCAACTCTTTGCATGAATTCCCATCAGTCAATTGACTCTTCTTAACTGCTTTCTCTTCCTCCCTTCTCCAAATCCAAAATTTCTCAGAGGAAAATTCAACAACTGAATCCAAGATGGAAGGGATTGAATGCTCAAAAAAGATAATACTCTCAGAACTTAGAAATAATTTCAAAGATCACCTTCTAACATCGAAGCTTGTAAGGATCTTCATGAAGTGGTTCGGATTAGTGGTCAGTAGAAGTAGCCACTCTAGGGAAAGATTAAAGACTGTGTTCTGGATGCTATTACAATACCGTCAAATTTATCATGGGATTGGTTAGCAGCCCGACACTTAACCACTGTGCCACCAGGGTTCCCATGGGATTAAAGTGCCTTCCAAAACCTACCTGTACATATGCATGGTTGCATACACATACAGAGAGAGACAGAATGAATTAATAAATATGGGAATTTTTAAATTTTATTTTCTTGGCAGTTAGAATGGGCCTCTACCCTTCCTGGAAAAGACCCACCTTTGTTGAAAGACTGTTTTTTATAAACTCACCTGGTTGGAGGCTGAACCCTCAGTATCTGTAGGATGAGCTGGTGCTCAGGTTAAAAAAGACCAGCCGCACTGCATGAGAAGGGAAATAGATTATAAAGTGCCAGAAGAGGAGTAGACCCTGTGAGGTGGGGCCGTGGTGAGAGAAGCGAGGGAAGGAAAGCCCCTAGTGGTGCAGAGCGAGGGAGCTGGGCAAAGAGGTGTCTAAGGGGAATTCTGCAACTACTTTTTGAAAGGGAAATTTTTGAATATATATTACATACTAGCATAATGTGCCCTATGTATAGCAGTCTCCTAGGGCTGCTCTGACAAAGCACCACAAATTGGGTGGCTTACAGAAACAGAAATGTATTGTCTCAGAGGCCTGGAGACTAGGAGTCTGAAATCTAGGTATTGACCATATCAATTCCTTCTGAGGGCTCTCAGGGAGAATCTGTTCCATGCCTCTCTCCTAGCTTCTGGTGATGGCAGGACATCCTTGGGGTTCCTTAGCTTATAGGTCACTCCAATCTCTGCCTCGATGTTCACATGGTCATCTTCCCTGTTTCCCTGTTTCTGTGTATCTTCTTTTACATGGACATCAATCATATTGGGTTAAAATCCACCCTACAACAATAAGACCTCATATTAACTGGTAACATCTTCAAAGACTATTTCCAAACAAGGTCACATTCACAGATGCCAGAGGTAGGATTTCAGCATATCTCTTTGGGGGACACAATCCATAATACCATGTAACCGTCACCTAGCTTCAGCAGTTATCAACACATGACCAACCTGAACTCCAACTCACTCTTCCCTTCCCCCTCCTCCCCTTACTTTTTAATGCAAAACACAAGGTTCACATTCCATTCATAAATGTTTCAGTATGTATCTTTAAAAGATGTTGTTGCTAGGTGCTATCGAGTCAGTTCTGACTCTTACTGACCCTACGTACAATAGAACGAAATACTGCCTGGTCCTGCACCATCCTCACAATCATTGTTATGCTCAAGCCCATTGTTGCAGCCACTGTGTCAATCCATCTAGTTGAGGGTCTTCCTCTTTTTTGCTGACCCTCTACTTTATCAAGCATGATGTCCTTCTCCATGTACTGATCCCTCCTGATAACATGTCCAAAGTATGTGAGATGAAGTCTTGCCATCCTTGCTTCTAAGGAGCATTCTGGCTGTACTTATTCCAAGACAAATTTGTTAATTCTTTTGGCAGTCCATGGTATATTCAATATTCTTTGCCAACATCATAATTCAAAGGTGTAAATTCTTCTTTGGTCTTCTTTATTCATTGTCCAGCTGTCACGTATGAGGTGATTGAAAACACCACGGTTTGGGTCAGGTGCACCTTTGTCTTCAAAATATAAGATTTCTTTTTTGACAAAACTCCAGTATCATTAACAATTTAAAAAAAACAACAACTTCAATTCCTTCATATCATCAAATATCCAGTGTGCAAAGTGTGTTATAACTGTAACTAAGCTTTATATTACATACCATAAAAAGAAGTGCATAAACTTTAAGGGTACAGCTTGATAAATTTTTATGAATAAATGCATCCCTATGACCAGGACCCAGATGAAGCAGGGTTTTACCAGCACTCTAGAAGCTCTCCTCTTCCAGTGAGTATCTCACTCAACAGTAACTGCTATCCTGATTTTGAATTTTATATAAATGGAATACATAGTATACATTCTTTATGCTTGGCTCAACATTACGTTTGTAAGATATAATTGTTTAAAGTGTGTCTGAAGCAAGATCCAGGTGTTGTACTTGGTTGATATATATCTTAGATTTCTTTTTTATGTTCCTCCTCTTTGTCTTTTTCAACTTGCCATTTGTTTTTTTGAAGAAACTGAGGCATCTGTCTTTATAGAATTTTCACATGTTGGAATTTGCTGATGCCTTCCCTGATGTTGAACATGTCTATCTCTGTATTTCATTCAAACTGTGAGTTAGATCCAGAGACTTGATCAGATTGATCTTTTAGTAAGAATATAAAGAGCATTTTTAAAAGCAATTCCCCTCCATCTCTCCTATGAGACCAACAATAAATTTTATATTATTTTTTAATCCACGTGGACGAAGTGATCATCTATTTAGGGAACTCTAAGAAGAGGATGCAAACAGAGCTGATATATGGGATACAAGTGTATATAAGTAAAAAGAACCGAAAATACATATCAAAATGTTAACAGTAGTGGTGTGTTAAAGTGAAGAGATTATGGATGTGTCATCAATAGTTTTCTTTTATGTGATTATATTTTATAGTAAAAATGTTAAAAACTAATAAAAACTGACATGCCTAAGGAAGAAATTTCCCTGGCAGACATATTCCCATGGTGGGGAGAACACAAGAAGCCAGAGCATCCTGGTCTGCCCACCAGACCATCTGGCTTCCCTCACCTTGGCTGTGGGCACCATGGAACTTTCTGGTCTTCATTTGGCTTTTCAAGTTGGCTATTGTTATGGATTGAATTGTGTCCCCCTAAAATATATGTTATAAATCCTAACCTCTATGCTTGTAATTTGAAGCCCTAGTGATTCAGCGGTTAAGAGCTCAGCTGCTAACCAAAAGGTCGGCAGTTTGAATCCACCAGCTGCTCCTTGGAAACCCTATGGGCCAGTTCTACTCTGTCTCATAGGGTTGCTATGAGTCAGAATCAACTGGACGGCAACCAGTTTGGTTTGGTTTGGTTTATGCTTGTGGTTATAATCCCATATGGGAATGGGTTGTCTTTGTTATGTTAATGAGGCAGGATTAGTGTAGGGTATATCTTGAATTAATCTCTTTTGAGATATAAAAGATATTATATGTAAGCTAGCAAGCAGAGATCGGGGAAGACAGATGCCAAGCCACATGAAGATTGCCCAGGAGCAGAAGCTCAGAACAGACAAGGATCTTCTTCCAGAGCTGACAGAGATAGAAAGCCTTCCCTTAGAGCTGGCACCCTGAATGCAGACTTCTAGCCTCCTATACTGTGAGAAAATAAGTTTCCATTTGTTAAAGCCATCCACTTGTGGTATATCTGTTATAGCAGCACCGGATAACTAAGACAGTCATTTTGTGAGAAGAGGATACAATTAGCATTCCAGTCCACTTGACAGATATATTTCTAGTATTCCATGATATGTTAATTTTCCCTTGTGGAATGTATGACTGATTTCCTAGGATAAGCTGATAAAAGCAACTTTCTGAACCTCTTACAACTGAGGGCCAGACTCTGCAGCGTGAGTTCCTCAGCAAAGCACCGACAAGCTGAGGGTTTCTTTCCAGACAGTCAATCAGTTGCCCTCTCACACCTCTTCGTGGTGGAGTGACTCCAGTTCAGTTTGGGAGCCATCTGATGAAAGATACCATGTTTCCTGTCCGGCGGCAACAAGACATTACTGGAAGCATCTTAATTAAATATCAGAACAACTCTTCCTAAACCAGAAGCTTGAATAGGAATCCACAAACAAGAGGTCTTTGTTTCTGGGAACTTTAGTAAATAGAGTATGCTAGCTATAAAAGTCAGTAGTCCTTGACTTATTTAGCTGCTGGGCTAAGGGAGATTCAATAACAAACATTTACGTTTTTGTTCACTGCCTTTTCTCACGAGGAATCATTGTTTTGGAGTCAGCCAGGGTGTTCTGTAGGTGAGAGTCCTCAGGTGAGATACCTGAGGGGGCTGTGCTGTGGATGTACTGAAACTGATAATACCCATTGTACAAAATTTGGTGTGCATGTATATTTTTCTGGGAAAATCATCCATAGATTCCTTCAGATTTTCAGAGGAATCCATTAAAAAAAGGTTAAGAACATAGAAATTTCAGGTGTTCTCAGATTAATATGTAAAATATTGTGTAGATGACAAAGGGGTGGTGACCCTAGAAAATGCGGACAGAATCAATGGATTTATATTGACTTCGAGTTAGAGAATGCTAGGAGATGTAAGGTTAGAGCTTGGTTGAGGAGCTGTGCATGAAGAAGTGAACTTTGACTTTCCCTGCAGGGCACTGGGTAGTGGGGATTCAGTAGATGAGCTTGGCCTCACCTGAATGAGCACCACCTCCAGAGCCTTTCTTCCAGCTTTCTTCCCAGATGGTCACCTGACCCTGCTATCTCAAGTCCTTCCTGGACATTTTTGTCTTACCTATTTATATGTCAAAGGCAACCTGCATTCTTCTTGGAAGAGAAGACTTTTACATCAAATGAATTAATTGCCTCCTACTACAGGCAAGTTTTAGACAAGAAATAAAGAGAGAAGTGAACAGAGATCTACTAAAGATAATAATTTTGTGATAAAATTTAAAGGTTAATTTATCATGTAATAGAGCGAAAACAGGTTTTGAATGATAGACAATATGGCAAAGGTTTATTTAACTTTATGGCTCCTCTTGGTTTAGGTCTTAGTAATGTGTGTTTTTTACGATTTAAAGGGCTGTGAAATCCCTAGACATCAGTCATGTTCCACTGGAGTCAGGATTTAAAACAGAAGGTCCAAAGTGATCACCCTTGGACTGGGTTCAGTCCATAGAGTTGGGGGGTGGGGGCAGTACAGTGTTTTCATGTTTAACTAAAAATTTGGAGCGAGCTCATAAGCTCAGCTTCTGTTGAAAAATGGAAGACATATCAGCATGATTGTGCTGCGTTACTGTTTGGCAATGAGCTATGGGAGCTGGAGTTCTAGTGTACTAAAATCTCGACCACTCCCGTCCAGCCTGCATCCCTCATTATGTTACTTGGGTTTTAAATTAAACCCCTGTGACTGTGTAGAGTGTTAGATGCTAAGCTTAGATTTTATTCTAGAGGCAATTGAGAGTTATAAAAGATTTTTTTTTTTTTTTTGCATTTTAGATGAGGGTTTACAGAACGAATTAGTTTCTCATAAAAAATTAATACACATATTGTTTTATGACATTGGTTGCCACCTCCACGACATGTCAACACTCTCCCCTTCTCGACCTTGGGTTCCCCATTACCAGCTTTCCTCTCCCCTCCTGCCTTCTCGTCCTTGCCCCTGGGCTGGTGTGCCCATTTAGTCTCAAAGTCTAATCTTTGGCTGAAGGGTAAACCACAGGAGTGATTTCAGTACTGAGTTAAAAGGGTGTCCAGGGGCCATACTCTCAGGGTTTCTCCAGTCTCCTTTAGACCAGTAAGTCTAGTCTAGTGTGTGTGTGTGTGTGTGTGTGTGTGTGTGTGTGTGTGTGTGTGTGTGTGTGAGTCAGAATTTTGTTCTACATTTATCTCTAGCTCTGTCCAGGACAGAGGGGATCCATTGTGATCCCTGTCAGAGCAGTCAGTGGTAGCTGGGCACCATCTAATTGTGCTAGACTCCGTCTGGTGGAGGCTGTGGTACTTGTGGTCCTTTAGTCCTTTGGACTATTCTTTCCCTTATGTCTTTGGTTTTCTTCATTCTCTCTTGGTCCAGACAGGGTAAGACCAGTGGAATATCTTAGATGGCCACTCATAAGCTTTTAAGACCCCAGACGCTACTCACCGAAGTAGGATGTAGAACATTTTCTTTATAAACTACGTTATGCCAATTGAGCTAGATATTCCCCCAGACCATGGGTCCCAAGCCCTCAGTCCAGTAATTCGGTCCCTTAGGGTCTGAAAGCATTTTAATTGGAAAAATGGAATGATCAGGTTTATGGAGAATAGACTAAATCAAAAAACCAAACCAGTTGCTGTCAAGTTGATTCTGACTCATGGTGATCCCTTGTGTATCATAGTAGGACTGTGTTCCATAGGGTTTTCAATGGCTAATTTTTTGGAAGTAGATCATCAGGCCTTTCTTCTGAGGCACCTCTTGGTGTATTCAAATCACTATTCTTTTGGTTAGCAGCCAAGCATGTTAACTATTTGCACCACCCGGGGACTTCAGAGAATGGACTAAATAAACCAAACCCATTGCTATCAAGTGGATTCCAACTCATAGTGACCCTGTAGGACAGACTAGAACTGCCCCATAGGGTTTCCGAGGCTGTAATCATTACAGAAGCAGATTGTCAAACATCTTCTCCTGTAGCGTGGCTGGTGGGTTGGAATCCCCGATCTTTGAGTTAGCAGCCAAGTGCTTTAACCACTGTGCCACCAGGGCTCCAGATAGAGAAGGGACTAGAGGGAAGTAAAACAAGAGGTAGAAAAACCAATTAAGGAGGCTACTCTAGTAATCCAGATGGGAAACAATGAGAACCTAAACTAAGACACAGATGTTAGGACTAGAGAGAAAAACAAAATTGAGCTCTATTAAGGAAGTAGGAGCCCTGGCGTGCAGACGTTAAAGCACTCTGCTGCCAACCAAAACGTCAGTGGTTTGAACCCACTCTGCAGGAGAACCATGTGGCAGTCTGCTTCCATAAAGATTATAGTCTTAGAAACTATGGGGCACTTCTACTCTGTCCTGTAGGGCCACTATGAGTCAGAATCGACTCAACGGCAATGGGTTTGGTTTTTCGTTTTTTTAAGGAGGTGGAAGAAACGGGCTTGGTGACTAGATGAAAAATTAGGAGAGAATGGAGTTGAGTCCAGGAAGACTTAAACGGCAAGTGGAAAGTCAACGCCATTCACTAATACAGGTAATATAATAGGAGAGCAGTTTTTGAGACCATTGATACATTCTAGATTTATCAATGGCAAGGTATTTCCAAATAAATGTAGTCTGAGGGTATTGTATAAAGCCAAGGCCCCAAACTGGGCTCCAACAACTGGTGCTGCGTGTCAGCTGTGTGATAGGCTAAACTATCATTGTTGTATTACCTTCGTTAGCTTTCAAACTAAGAAGTATCATACTCTGAGGGTCTTACAGCAGTGGTTCTCCAACAGAAAGGTGAATCAGACGCGTCAGAGGAGGCTTCAAAAACTAGAGAGGCCCAGACTCCCGTCCAGACCCTCTGAATCAGGGTGGGCCTAGACAACGCATCTCCAAAGAGCTCCTAGATTGTTGTTTTTGCTTCTTCACTTGCCCCGTACCTATCTTTATCTGGCCTGATGTACTTCTGTTAATTTACTTTTGCCTGGTTGCAATTATTGAGTGTTCACTTTGTCAACTTAGCATAACTTTTCCCCCACTTTAAACATTGCCACTGTCATTATCCCTTTCTTATCAATTTGTAAGAAGATCTGTTTACTGCTTGTGTGATATCATCCCTGTCCAAGAAAAGAATAAAATGTAGGCTTTTCTATTTTTATTGTACACTTAATGAATAATTTGATAATCATTGCCAAAGGAAATCAGAATTGTGGAATATTATCCATTGGCAAGATTAATTTGGTACTAATCCACTGTGGATCGTTCCTGGCATATTTCTTTCCTTCACTTCCCAGTCTGAACAGAAGAATATGCAATATAACAAGCATGATTAATTGCTGATATGATTTAAAGCAGGATGCAAAATGGAAAGAGAGAACATCTGTTTTATTTCAGTTTAGATTCAGCTCGTGTCTTTCTGCTGCTGATAATCTTGTATTATAGGTAAAGAGGCACCTCGTGATATTTTAATCCAGTCTTAATACCTCAAGTATTCCACTTAGAAGAGAAGCAGGAATATGACAAAACTGTGTGCTTACACATTGTCCTGCTCTCTAAGAAAGCTAATCTTTGACACATCACAAAATCATTGGTGACCGTGTAGAAGGTTATGTGACAAGTTTACTCATGGGTCTAGCTTTTTCTAGGGTAGAGAATTCTTCAGTAGACTAATGAGTACAGTTAGTTCTTTGTGTATATCAGATTCTCTTCATAAATATTTGAAGCTTTTGACCCTGAAACTTTTTTCATAACATGTGGGGTATTTACTTGAGAGAAGACTGGAAAAAACCTAATCTATGACTCTCTCTAAACTTCAATGGCATCTCAAAAAGAGTTTATAACTAACATTGCTGACAAGTGCAGTATACAAATCCTTTCAGATCTTCTAAAACACTCACACAAGTATTCTCTGTCTCTCTTTGGGAAAACACTGCCCGGTCCTGCGCCATCCTCACAATCCTTGCAGTGCTTTAACCCATTATTGCAGCCACTGGGTCAATCCGTCTTGTTGAGAGTTTTCCTGTTTTTCGCTGATCCTCTACCAAGCATGATGTCCTTCTCCAGGGACTGATCCCTCCTGATAATATGTCCAAAGTATGTGAGACACAGCCTTGCTATCCTGTCTTCTAAGGAGTATTCTGCTTATTCTTCTTCCAAGACAGATTTGTTTGTTCTTTTGGAAGTCCATGGTATATTCAATTTTCTTCTCCAACACCAAATTCAAAGGTGTCAATAATTCTTCGGTCTTCCTTATTCATCATCCAGCTTTCACATACATATGAGGCGACCGAAAACACCATGGCTTGGGTAAGGCGCACCTTAGTGTTTAAGGTGATGTCTTTGCTTTTCAACACTTTAAAGAGATCTTTTGCAGCAGATTTGCCAAATACAATGCGTCTTTTGATTTCTTGACTGCTGCTTCTATGGGTGTTGATTGTGGATCCAAGTAAAATTAAATCCTTGCCAACTTCAATCTTTTCTCCATTTATCATGATGTTGCTTGTTAGTCCAGTTGTGAGGATTTTTGTTTTCTTTATGTTGAGGCGTAATCCATACTGAAGGCTGCAGTCTTTGATCTTTGTCAGTAAGTGCTTCTAGTTCTCTTCACTTTCAGCAAGCAAGGCTGTATCATCTGCATAATGCAGGTTGTTAATGCATCTTCCTCCAATCCTGATGCCCTGTTCTTCTTCATAGAGCCCAGCTTCTCAGATTATTTGCTCGGCATACAGATTGAATAATCATGGTGAAAGGATACAACCCTGATGCACACCTTTCCTGACTTTAGACCACACAGTATCCCCTTGCTCTGTTTGAACAACTGCCTTTTGATCTATATACAGCTTCCTCATGAGCACAATTAAGTGTTCTGAATTCCCATTCTTCACAATGCTATCCATAATTTGTTATGACCCACACAGTCGAATGCCTTTGCATAGTCGATAAAACACATGTAAATATGTTTCTGGTATTCCCTACTTAGTTATGCAAAAAAGAAAAAAAATTAAATGCAAATATGTATTTTTAAGGAAATGATTCCCATATTACAGAACTTAATGATTGTGTGTCGGTTATAAAGGCCTTTCTCCTTCTATTCTTAAAATGTCATCTTTACTTTAAACTTTAAAACAAAAAGTCTTCCCGGATTTTGCCGGAAATCCACAGAGAAAATTACGGATCATGATGACATAACTATTCCTCCTTTTCTTCCTCCAGGGAGTGAAGTTGCTTCACAGGATATAAGTAAGTGTAACTTAGAAGACGGGAGTCCCTGGGTCGTGTAAACAGTTAGCATGCTTAGCTGCTAATCAAAAGGTTGGAAATTCAAGCCCACCCAGAAATGCCTCAGAAGAAAGCCCTGTTGATCTACTTCTGAAAAGGCAGCCATCAAAAACCCTACAGAGCATAGTTCTACTCTGATACACATTGGGTCGCCATGAGTCGGACTTGAAGGCAACTGATTTTAGCGAGTACTGATCACCCCTCTCCCTACACCCCTTTCTCAACATCAGAACTACAGTGGGTTGTTTCAAAATATTGAGAAAGGTGTTTAAAATCACACCTCCAAGCCCACGGCTACAAAGTCATCTTTGTTCATTTGGCTTGCCCTGAGTAGGAGTGAATTTCCACGGCCCCATATTACTGTTTTCTAAGAAAATTCTAACTTGAAGGGTGTTCAAAAGGACTATTTAACGTTTATATTCTCCTTTCTGAAAACATTGCAAAACAATGTTTCTTGTTATTTTCCCATTCCAGTGTAACTCAGATTGTGTAATTGAGTTCTTCTTTGGTTAGCAACTGTGCAATGCTCTCTGATACCTAAAATAAAATGCTCATTTATTAAACATGCTCCCTAAAAATATACCATAATTAAATTTTTAATAAGGAAAAATATTTGAATTATATTTACTATTAACTTTATTTCCAGGGGAAAAAAGAAAAGAAAAGGGCTTTGGTCCTTGGCTAAACCAATCTGAAGCTCTCACTATTTCAGAAGCTAGGCTGAGAGTCACAGTAATATCCCCATAAATGGAAGTAGATTCATTGTGACATTGCTCTGCAATTATTGTCCCATTATGTTCCAGCAGGAATGTGGCCAATTTTAGTATCAGTAAATAAACAACTAATGAACACACAACCTAAGAGCCCTATATATTTCTTGCTTCATGATCTAAGCTGGCCCAAGACAGAAGTAAGAGAAAGAAAAATATGCCACATACAAATGAGCAATTAGTGTGTGTGTGTGTGTGTGTGTGTGAGATGAGTCTAGTTATCCAAGCTCTGCTACAACCTAGGTAAGTGAGGAGTTGAAAGAATGCTATACTTAGAGAGAGAAAATTGATATTCAAATTCCAGTTCTTCTATTTCCTACCTATACAACCTTGGGTAACTCCTTTCATGTTTTGGAGCCCTGTGTGTCATTGAAGAATACTAATCACCTTAGAGATTTGTTATTGTTGTTAACTACCATGGTATCAGCCCCTGACTTATGGCGACACCATTCACAATAGAATGTTCCCTATGATCAGTTGCAGATCAGACTGTTGTGATCCATTGGGTTTTCATTGGCTGATTTGCAGAAGTAGATCACCAGGCCCTTCTTCCTAGTCTATCTTAGTCTGGAAGCTCCACTGAAACCTGTTAAGCATCATAGCAACATGGAAGCCTCCAATGACAGATGGGTGATGGCTGTGCATGAGGTGCATTGGCCAGGAATTGAACCTGTTCTCCCTATTAGAAGGCAAGAATTCTACCACTGATCCACTATTGCCCTCAGAGATTTATTGTTGTTGTTAGTGTCAAAAAAAGGTTTGACTCATAGCGACTCTACATACAACAGAACGAAACAATGCCCAGGCCTACACCATCCTCACAGTTGTTGCCATGCTTGAGCCCATCATTGCAGCCACTGTATCAATCCATCTCATTAAAGGTCTTCCTCTTTTTCGCTGACCCTCTACTTTACCAAGCATGATGTTCTTCTCCAGGGACTGGTCCCTCCTGATAACATGTCCAAAGTATGTGAGACAAAGTCTCGCCATCTTTCCTTCTAATGAAAATTCTGGCTGTACTTCTACAATACACATTTGTTCTTTCTTCTGGCAGTCCGTGGTATATTAACATTCTTGGCTAACACCATAATTCAAAGGTAACAGTTCTTCTTCCATCTTTCTTATGCATCATGCAACTTTCACATGCACATGAGGCGATTGAAAACACCATGGCTTGGGTCAGGTGCACCTTAGTACTTAAAGTGACATCTTTGCTTTTTAACAGATCAAAGAGGTCTTTTGCAGCAGGTCTGCCCAAGGAAATGCATCATTTGATTTCTTGATTGATACTTCCATGGACTTTGATTGTGGATCCAAGTAAAACGAAATCTTTGACAACTTCAATCTTTTCTCCATTTATCATGATGTTGCTTATTGATCCATTTGTGAGGATTTTTGTTTTCTTTATGTTAGGTGTAATCCATACTGAAGGCTGTGGTCTTCATCAGTAAGTACCTCAAATTCTCTTCACTTTCAGCAAGCAAGATGATGTCATCTGCATATCGCAGGTTGTTAATGAGTCTTCCTCCAATCCTGATGCCCCATTCTTCTTCATATAGTTCAGCTTCTCGGATTATTTGCTTAGCATACAGACTGAATAAGTATGGTGAAAGGATACAACCCTGATGCACATCTTTCTTGACTTTAAACCGTGCAGTATCCTCTTGTTCTGTTCAAACAACTGCTGCTTGGTCTAAGTACAGTTTCCTCATGAGCACAATTAAGTGTTCTGGAATTCCCATTCTTCACAATGCTATCGATATTTCGTTATAATCCATACAGTTGAATGCCTTTGCACAGTCAATGAAACACAGGTAAACATCTTTCTGGTATTCTCTGCTTTCAGCCAGGATCCATCTGACATCAGCAATGATATCCCTTGTTCCACATCATCTTCTGAATACAGTTTGAATTTCTGGCAGTTTCCTATTGATGTACTGCTGCAGCCACGTTTGAATGATCTTCAGCAAAATTTTGCTTGCATGTGATATTCATCATATTGTTCAATAATTTCCACATTCTGTTGGATCACCTTTATTTGGAATAGGCATAAATATAGATCTCTTCCAGTCGATTGGCCAGGTAGCTCTCTTCCAAATTTCTTGACATAGACGAGTGAGAACTTCCAGCACTGCATCTGTTTGTTGAAACATTTCAATTGGTATTGCATTAATTCATAGAGCCTTGTTTTTTGCCAACACCTTCAGTGCAGATTGGACCTCTTCCTCATTACCATTGGTTTTTGATCATATGCTACCTCTTGAAATGGTTGAACGTCAACTAATTCTTTTTCGTACAGTGATTCTGTGTATTCCTTCCATTTTCTTTTGATGCTTCCTGTGTCATTTAATATTTTCCTCATAAAATCCTTCAGTATTGCAACTCGAAGCTTGAATTTTTTCTTCAGATCTTTCAGCTTGAGAAATGCCAAGCGTGTTCTTCCATTTTGGTTTTCTATCTCCAGGTCTTTGCACATGTCATTATAATATTTTACTTTGTCTTCTCTTGCTGCCCTTTGAAATCTTTTGTTTAGCTCTTTTACCGTATCATTTCTTTCTCTCACTTTAGCTACTCTACATTCAAGAGCAAGTTTTAGAGTCTCTTCTGACATTCATTTTGGTCTTTTCTTTCTTTCTTGTCTCTTTAATGACCTCTGGCTTTCTTCATGTATGATGTCCTTAATGTCACTCCACAACTCATCTCTTCCATCATTAGTATTCAATGCATCAAATCTATTCTTGAGATGGTCTCTAAATTCAGGTGGGATATACTCAATATGGTACTTTGGCTGTCATCGACTTGTTCTGATTTTCTTCAGCTTCAACTTGAACTTGCATATGAGCAATTGATAGTCTGTTCCACAGTCAGCCCCAGGCCTTGTTTTGACTGATGATATTGAGCTTCTCCATCATCTTTTCCACAGATGTAGTTGATTTGATTCCTGTGTATTTCCATCTGGCTAGGTCCACGTGTATAGTCACCTCTTATGTTGTTGAAAACAGGTATTTGCAATGAAGAAGTCACTGGTCTTGCAAAACTCTATCATGCAATCTCCGGCATCATTTCTATCACCAAGGCCATATTTTCCAACTACTGATCCTTCTTTGTTTCCAACTTTCACATTCCATTGCCTGATAATTATCAGTGCATCTTTCTTTTTTTTAAATACTTTTTTACTGTACTGTAGGTGAAGGTTTTCAGAACAAATAGTTTCTCATTAAACAGTCAGTACACATATTGTTTTATGACATTGGTTAACAACCCCACAACATGTCAACACTCCATTCTCGACCTTGGAGGACCTTTCTTTTTGGTGAAAATATACATAGCCAAAGAGATACCATTTCAGAAATTTCTACATGTACAATTCAGTGACATTGATTACACTCTTCCAGTTCTGCTGCTATTCTCATTATCGTTTTCCAAATTATTCCATCACCATTATCTTCAACTGACTGGCCCCTAGGCTTCCCATCAAACCTTTTGAGTTGCTGTTGTCAATTTGATCTCACATAGATAATTCTTTTGGTTTTTTTTTTTTTGTACCTTAGGTGAATGTTTACAGAACAAATAGTTTCTCATTAAACAGTTAGTACACACATTGCCTTAAGACAATGGTTAACAACCCCACAACATGTCAACACTGTCCCTTCTCAACCTTGAGTTCCCTATCACCAGTTTTCTTGTCCCCTCCTGCCTTCTAGTCCTTGTCCCTGGACTGCTGTGCCTCATTAGTCCTGTTTTGTTTTATGGGGCTGTCCAATCCCCAGCAAAATAGTGAACCTCAGGAATGACTTCACCTCTGAGCTAAAAGGGTGTCCGGGGGCCATACTCCCAGGATTTCTCAGTCTGTCAGGCCAGTAAATCTGGTCTTTTTTTGTGAGTTAGAGTTTTGTTCTATATCCTTCTCCAGCTCTGTCCAGGACCCTCTGTTGTGATCCTGGTCAGAGCAGTCAGTGGTTGTAGCCAGGCACCATCTAGCTGTACTGGACTCAGTCTGGTGGAGGCCATGGTAGCTGTGGTCCATTAGTCCTTTGGACTAATCTTTTCCTTGTATCTTGTTCTCTTCATTCTCCCTTGCTCCTGAAAGGGTGAGACCAGTGGAGTATCTTAGATGGCTGCTCACAGGCTTTTAAGACCCCAGATGCTACTCACCAAGGTAGAATGTAGAACATTGTCTTTATAAACTGTGTTATGCTAATTGAACTAGATGTTCCCTGAGACCATGGTTCCCACAGCCCTCCATCCAGCAATTCAGTCTCTCAGAGAGTTTGGATGTGTCTATGGAACTTCCTTGACCTTTCCTTGTACAAGTTGTGCTGGCTTCCCCAGTATTGCGTACTGTCTTAACCTTCACCAGAATTACCACTTATCTGTTGTCTGTTTAGTTTCCCCCCTCATCCCAAACAAACAAAGATTGTTTCTTTTTGTGTGTAAACTTTTACATGAGTTTTCACAGTAGAGGTCTCATACAATATTTGTCCTTTTGTGATTGACTTATTTCACTCAGCATAATGTCCTCCAGTTTCATCCATGTTATGAGATACTTCACAGATTCATCGTTGTTCTTTATAGTTGCATAATACTCCATTATGTGTATGTACCATAGTTTGTTTATCCATTCATTTGTTGATGGGCATCTAGGTTGTTTCCATCTTTTTGCTATTGCGAACAGTGCTGCAATGAATACGTGTGTGCATACGTGTATTCGTGTGATAGCTCTTATTTCTCTAGGATATATTCCTAGGAGTGGGTTTGCTGGATCATATGGTATTTCTATTTCTAGCTTTCTAAGGAAGCACCGTATCATTTTCCAAAATGGTTATATCATTTTGCATTCCCACCAGCAGTGCATAAGAGGTCCGATCTCCCTGCAGCCTCTCCAACATTTGTGATTTCCAGTGTTTTTGATTTGTGCCAGTAATGCCGGGGTGAGATGGTATCTCTTTGTGTTTTTAATTTGCATTTCTCTAATGGCTAGAGATTGTGAGCATTTCCTCATGTTGGCTTCTTGAATGTCTTCTTTGGTGAAGTGTCTGTTCATTTTCTTTGCCCATTTTTTAATAGGATTATTTGTCTTTTTGTTGTAGATGTGTTGAATTTTCTTGTAGATTTTACAGATTAGAGCTTTGTCTGACTTGTAATGTCCAAAAATTTTTTCCCAGTCTGTAGGTTCTCCTTTTACTCTTTTGGTGAAGTCTTTTGATGAGCATAAGTATTTAATTTTTGGAAGATCCCAATAGTCTAGTTTATCTTCTGGGGTTTGTATGTTGTTCGTTATGGTTTGTATCCTGTTAAGGCCATGCATTAGGGCCTCTAAAGTTGATCTTATTTTTTTCTTCTATGAACTTTATAGTTTTTGGCTTTATATTTACATCTTTGATCCATTTTGAATTAGTTTTTGTATATGGTGTGAGGTATGGGTCCTGTTTCATTTTTTTGCATATGGACATCCAATTTTCCAGCACCATTTGTTAAAAAGACTGTCTTTTCTCCATTTGATGGACTTTGGGCCCTTGTCAAAGATCAGGTGAAGGTAGGTGGATGGATTTACATCTGGGTTCTCAATTCTGTTCCATTGGTCAATGTGTCTGTCATTGTACCAGTACCAGGCTGTTTTGACTACTGTAGCTGTATAGTAGGTTCTGAGGTCAGGTAGTGCCAGTCCTCCTACTTTATTCTTCTTCTTTAATAGAGCTTTACTTATCCTGGGGCTTCTTCCCTTTCCATATAAAGTTAATGATTAAGCTAAATAGGAGTGGAGATAAAGGGTATTCTTGTCTTGTGAGTATGTAAGGTTGAGAAACTTATAACCAGTTAGTGCTTTGGTTTGCATCAAGGACTCAGTGTGTGTGGAGCATTAGAGCATTGTACTAGGGCTTAGGGCTTTGTGTCAAAGGAAGGGGCCTAGTCTCTGCCTTCAAATTAATCTATAAGTAGAGAAATGAGTTCTGAAAGCGTGAAAACTCACAATGTGAAACACACACACACAATTGGTCTTTGGATTTGTGTACATATAAGTTATGAGAAGATTTTCTTTAGGGTTGCTTTATGGTTGTTGTTTGATGCTGTCAAGTTGATTTCAACTCATTGTTACCCCATGTCACAGAGTAGAACTGCCCCATAGGGTTTTCTTGCAACCTTTATGGAAGTAGATCTCCAGGTCTTTCTCCCATGGAGCTGTTGAGTGGGTTCGAACCACCAACCTTTCGTTTAGCAGCTGAGAGCGTAACTGTTTATGCCACCAGAGCTCCTTAAGGGTTGTATTAAACCAAAACAACCCAAATCCACAGCTGTCAGGTCAATTCCAACTCATAGCGACCCTACAGGACAGAGCAGAACTGTCCCATAGGATTTCCAAGGCTGTAAATCTTTGTGGAAGCAGACCGCCCCACATCTTTCATCTGCAGAGTGGCTAGTGGGTTCGAACTGCCAACCTTCCAGTTAGCAGTTTAACCACTGTTCCACCAGGGCTCCCAGGGTTGTTAGGACTCTATATATCAAGTGATAAAAATTCAGTCTCAACTAGCTAGGTAGGAAACAGCTGGCAAATCTGAACCACGTAAAATAAAAGGCAGGAGTGTATCTGACTTGAGGACAACTAAACTAGGACTGGACTTTTTCTCTCTCAGACTCTCATTGATTCTTTCTTTCCCATATTTGCTTCATTCTCTCAGATTAACTTCTCCACAAGGTTGTGAACCATGGCTTCCAGCAGCTAAAGCTTCACACATACAGTGGTGGGACCAGAAAAGATAGAGCTCTCTTCCTCTAACTCAAGGTCAAAAACTCTGGGAAGGAAATCGAACTGGCTGATTTGGCTCTTAAACCCTTAACTGAATCAGTCACTGATGAAGGTCAGGTGTGGAGGTAGGATTGACCATTCCTATTGGACCTTATTGGACTAAGGTGAGTCAGGTTCTTACCTCTTGGCCAGGAAGGTGAGGTCATGTGAGAAAATGTCAGTTCCCATTTGGGACATGTGTCTAAATCTGGGGGATGGGAGTTCATTTCCCAAAAAGAAGAGGGAAGGGGTCACATGGACAAGGCTACTGGAGGAATGCTTTGAACTAAGCAACCACTCCAAATCTGCAAATATCAAAATAGTTTAGTTTTGTTGTTATTCTTTGTGATTAATATAGTCAGTCAAGACAGGTTAACACACACACACACACACACACCCCAAAGAAAGGAATCTGTCTGAATTAAACAGTTTAGGACGTTTTATGTAGCAGTCCATAGTATATCTATTTTGAACATATGTTTAACACAAACAGTGTCATTCACACACACACACACACACACACACCCCAAAGAAAGGAATCTGTCTGAATCAAACAATTTAGGACGTTTCATGTAGCAGTCCATAGTAAATCTATTTTGAACATATGTTTAACACAAACATTTTTAGAGGAAAAGTCTGTGAAAATCATCCCATATAGATAAATTGCTGAAGGCTGCATACAAATATCCATGCTTCCAATATCCATACTTCCAATATGAGCTTATTTTTCAGCTTTAGTGCCATTGCTGACATATTTCCAAACTATATTATGGAAGCAGAGAACAAAGCTGCTTACCTTGACTTTCAACTACTTGTTTCGTTCTTACTCTTAGCTGTACCTTGGATTCGAATTATGTCAAATAGATGGAGACTGCCTGTAAATATCCATCAAGTATTGCATTATTAGCAATTTCTTACTCCTACTGGATTTGAAGCACAAAGCCAAAAATTGGTGTGATTTATTCAGTCGTTCCATCAAATCAAATTTAGTGAACTATTGATCTGATTTCAGGATTCATGAGGTTTCTTATGCTTTTAAAACTTCTATTTTGTACGTATACAGTCAGTAAAAGAAGCCATCCTAAGTACATCAGGCACGTCCAAGAATATATCTATTTTGTCTTAGTTACTGTCTAGCACCTCATCCCAATTAATCACCTTTATTTCTTTTCATAATTATTGCAGTATTTATTTATTTTTAATTTTTTAAAAGTCATTCTACATGTTGCATTTTTTCATTTTAAGCATTGTTTCAGTTTCAGGCTTTTATTCTGTCTTCAGCCATTTCATATCTTTTGTTCCTTTCATAGGTAATTTCCTTTGTACTTAGTAATCCTACGTAATTTAGATATGTATGCTCAAAATAATGTCTTGATCACTTGCGTATATTGGCATGCTAGATTATTACTCTTTCATAAAGTAGAAGGGAAGTTAATACAGTTCAGAGAAGGAAAGCAAAGAGACACAAATTGATAAAAATCATCCATGTCTTCTTAAAGACAATACTTATCTAGTTGTAAATTATAAAGTGACTTATAGAATTAGATTAACTTTTTATGCATTATGGTCTCTTTCTCTCTTTCCCTCTCCCTCTCCTTCTTCCCCAACTCCCCAAATACGAATACTTAAATTTTCTAGGAAAAGAAAATTTATTTTTCAAGTAGTTCCCAAAGGAAGGAGTGAGTCTATCTGTTCTCCTTGGAGGTGTACATAAAAAGAAGATGTGCTTTTGCTACATGGGATTTGGCTAGGAAACCACAGATTGCTGTAACCACCAAACTCAGCCACCATCTTTCCTGAAAAAGTGAAAACTGTGAGAGCCAGAACTCAATGGGACCGCCTTGTGTTTTCAGGTCTTCCAAGTTTTCCGCCTTCGACAGGGTGCCGTCTTAACCACTTTACTATCCTCTCTATTAGTGGAAAATATTTGAGTTGTCCTTTTTCTGACAGGTTTCTCCCTTACACAGGTTCCAGCCTTTGCAGGTTTTACTGTAGAATGTGGAAGCAGACTTTGGAGAAAGGTCCACAGAGAAATGAAGAAGAATTGGGAAGCAGGAGGCATGCAGAGGGGAAGCAGAGAGTCTTTCAGGATTTTCAAGCACGTATGCCTACATTCTGAGTCTAGAAGAGGAGATATCAGTGTATTTTCAAGTAATCGATTGAATTCCCATGACTTCTCTTTTCCTCTTTCCTTCTTAGTCACTTTTTCCTCCCTTGGTTAACCTCACTGATCCTATTGATTTGCTTCTCACCAACTAATTATAAGAATAATTTTGTGATGTGTATTCTAAATTAGTATCCTGACCTCTCTCTATTTTTCAGTCATCACATAGTGCTCATCGTCATCCCTTTTCAGTCAAGAAGCTCATCGTGGGCTTTCTTCCTGATAGCTTTGCCTCTCCTATGTTGAAGACAGACGTGGTTCTCGCCCTGTAGCGCACTGCCTGTAATATTAAGCACGTCCTAGTGAAGAAGTATTCTCTTCTGCAAAACTAGAAAAATAATTGGCCAAATGCTAGTTCTTCATACGCTTGGCAAAAGCTATGAACTTCAATTTTTTCTTGACAATTTAATCCCAGGCTTTTAACATTTTCGATGGGTTTCATTTCCTACTCTTTTAATTATTTCTGGTTTTTTTTCCTCTAAGACTTCTCATTTTTTAAGATAAAGAGCCAAGGCCAGATACATCACTCTAATAAGATTCTGGCCAATGTGGGTATAATGAGAAGGTTCCCACAGTGCTTGAGTGCTAATCTTTTACTGTATTTTGTCATAAATGCTTTTTAAAATGTTACAGGAAACCTGGATTTGTGGTTTCCAGTACTTACACTCATATAATTCCTTCTGGACTCCCAGACATTCACTTCTAGAGAAACTGTTGGCCTTGGTATGGTCTCACTGCCCTTTTTTTTAAGAATCTCTTCAGAAGAGTGTTTCCTGGAGTTGGGCCTAAAGAGAAAGCAAGGAACTCCCCACTCCCACAATGCTCCTGGTTCAGTTTGAAAGTAAACTTAAATTGCAAGGAATTCACAGGCTTGGAAAGGTGGTGAGGAGGACCAGCTACATAGTTTTTAAGGACCCACTGCAAAATTATTAAGAATTTCAAGATGATGACAGAAGATCATTAAACCAAGTGTGATGCCCTTCTGTGGGGCCCCTATGTGACTTACAGGTAGCAAGCCCATGATGCTGGCTCTAATGGTGAGGATCTTTTCGAGGGACAAGATAGGGATACCATGCTATATGTTCTCTAGACACAACTCATCTGTGCCAATGAGCAAGTTAGCAAAATTTCCTATTCATTAGGATATTAGAGTGTAATTACCCAATTTGTAAAGTATGTTTAGTGTCCATCAAGTTGATTCTGACTCATAGTGACCTTATAGGACAGAGTAGAACTGCCCCACAGAGTTTCCAAGGAATGGCTGGTAGATTCGAACTGCTGATCTTTTTGGTTAGCAGCAGAACACTTAACCACTGTGCCACCAGGGCTCCTATCCTTCTCATAGTAAGGTTTCTTTCTTCCTCATTCAGTATACTGACCTGAATTTACTTTCACTGAACAACTTTTTTTTTTTTTGTAAAATATTGTTCTTCCCTATAAACACACATAATTACACAAAAGGAGTGCATTGAACACACCGTGGTCTATCTATTACATACAATGCTTTTATATGTAAATATGTATAAAATATAGCCCATGCCCTCAAGGGGCTTCCTGTTTGAGGAGACAAGGCAAAAATATATGAGAACCTAAATAAACATCATTTTAAAATCACTATAGTGGACAACTCTGTAACATACAGAAGCAGTAATTGGACTTTGTCCAGTTCTGTTTTTATTTTCAGTTGCAGTTTGCTGGATAGGGTGAGGCTAGCCCCTTCCCAAGCATTACTTTGTGTGTCTTAGTCCTTTGTTTGAAGGACATAGAAATAACTTAAATATCAAGCCTTACACTCATTTGGTACCTCCACTGGTCCTATCATTGTGCAGAGCTATAACAGAAGTGATGTCATAGAGTACAAAGACCATTAGATTAGGAATCTAATGATCATGTTTAGTCTGCCTCACTAGCTAATGGAGCTTAGCACACATTCCTTTCATCCTCTTTAAACCTTAGTTTCCTCATCTGCTAAAGTAAGGTTAGTAATGCCTTCCCTGCCAAGTTAGCAAATTTACTGTGACAATCAAATAAAACTAATTCCGTAAGCATGTTTAAGAGTTTTCTTTCTATATGTGATACTCTCTGAGATGCAGATTCCCAAAAAGGGTCTCTGCTCTCAAGGGTCTAGTAAAAGAGCTTAAGAAAAATACAGAAGAAAAAAAAAAAAAGTAGGAAATAATAAATTTCATAAGAGAGTTCAGACTGTATGTGAATTCAGAGTATGGAGACATTTATAGGAGGCAGGGAAGGTGTTGTAAGAGAGAAGTATTGGAGCTAAGCCTTGGAAAGGTTTTGTCAGAAAGGCAAGGGGTTGAGAAAACAGGTTCTAAGGAATGGAAAGAATATTACCAAAGTCAGGGATATGGGAGAGTCTACAACATTTGAGGAACCCAGAAGAAGATCATTTTGACTAGAACCTAAGGGTTGTGAAGGGAAGAAAAGGTCAGAGTTAGGTCAAGGGCCTGGACCATCTGACTGTAGGGTTAGAAGGTTTTTCAGCCTTCTGGTAGAGTTTAGATAAAGAGGAACATTATTAAATCGAATGTGATGTTGTGCTTTAAAATAATTTTAAAGCACTTAAAAATGTGATACAGTAGGCTTCCAAGGCCTCCAATAAATTCTTATATCCCATTAGATGGATCACATACCTACTCATGATGTCAAAGTACCAGTTGGCAGTACCAGTCTGGCATTCCCTGATGTAGTGCCTACTCCTGCCAAATAATGTAGCATTTAATTCTCCCTTCCAAGGGACTGGAAAGAAATCAACCCTAATTTGTTATTTCAATGTCTAGAACAATGGAAAATAACCCAAAGATACAAAAGTAGCATTGCTGCTAGAGTCTGGAGAACTCAAAGTAATTTCATAATGACCTTAGCAAAGATGGTTGAGCCAAAGTTATCAGTGGGATTATGGTGGTTAGTAATTTAAAAAATACAAGAACAACACAAGGACCTTCTGTGGAGCACTTTCTATTTTCTAGGAACTGTGTAATTGCTTTATATACATTGTTAAACTTAGTCCTTACAATAGCCCTCTAACATAGACTTTATGTTCATTTTACAAGTTAGGAAATTGGTATTTGGAAATATTAAGTAATTTGACCAAGACAACACAGCTATAAGGCAGTGCTGCTGATTTTCCAACCCAAGTGTTTTATAATCCAGAACCTGAGCTCTTAATAACCTTGTTATTGGTTTTAAATTTTATTCTCTATGTTTTCTAATTTTTCTACAATGAACATATATTACTCACGGACTTAAGTAATAAGTTCATTTTATGTTTTAAAAATTGCCCTAAAGGACAATATTTGCTACCTGTCTGATCCTAACTGTGGTTTCTGCTTGCACATTTTAGGATTCATATTTTGCCAAAATAGAAGGATCTTTTCATTTTCTCAATCAAGACCACATTTTGAATCTACGCTGATGAAACACATTTAAGCCATGTTATTTCTCTGTGGCTCTGACACCAAGTCTAAAGTGTAATATTAAAAAAACCTTGGATCACAGCTTTTGTGGAAGTGTAGGATAGGCCTGACTGCAGTGGGGATGTAGTTCTAGGGGTGACAGTGGGAGGGACACTGGCCTGAAGAGTCAGACACTGCCATCTGTTATCTGAATATAGAGAGCAGGTGAGGGCCATCCCATCGCCTTTCCCTCTCTACGTCCCTCTCACATTTGTCAGTTTCTCCTGCCTCTTCCATGGTCCTGAGGCCCCAGAAGGGAGCAGACACTTGGAAGTCTTTCTCTCTAGGGGTCATTAAATGATGGGAATCAACGCAACCTCAGAGATAGTCTTATCTCATAATTCCCATCACAGAAAAGAAAACAAAGTGACTTGATCAAGATCTCCCAGTGAATTAATTAAAGATTTTAAAAGATGTTCTTTTATAAGCTGCAAGACATTCAGGAATAAGTACAACAAATTGAGAAAGTGCACGTACATGGTGGGGGACAGAAAAAGAGACAAGAGTCAAGAAAAGACTCTTAATACTGTATAAAGCAAACTCAGAACTACTTGCTGTTTGTTTCTGTATTTGTCTATTTTACAGAACGCTTGTCTTAAAAAAAAAAAAAAAAAAAGTTAAGCCTTGAATTTCTAGACATATCCAAAGGCTAATTCTGTATATTCAACTAGGATGCAAAGCATTTTAACTCCAAACTTTAAAGCAATTTCTTTAAATGACCTGAACATGCTTGTTTTGCTTCTGCTCAGAGTCAATGTCTTTGTTCGCTCATCAGACTTATTCGGTGGGCAAACTGTCTTAGGAATCTTCCTCCTCACCAACTGTCTCACTGATTGTCATTTGAGTCTGTTAGTCATACCTCCTTAGGTGAGTTGTGGGTGGCAATTGGCAGCCTCCTTTCAAGGTGTCTACTGGTGCACGTGGCCTCCATTTCACTTTGTTAGGAAAATAACTGGATAACAATCGTCATCTCCCTGTGATCTGCCTTTCTGAAGGTAGCAGTGACATCTCATTTCTGATTATACTCATTAAAAGTTGTGTTGCCAGCTTACCTGGGAGAAGCATCACTCATTAGGCATGTGCTTTGTACCTGTAACATCCATTAAAATCTCATTTCAGTTGAAGAAGCAGCAGCTTTTCTAATGCGCATACTAAAGAAACAGATGTAGAATCTGTAGGCAGCAACTGCTGGAAGAACAGAAAATAAAATTTGGCAGCATCCAATAGAGAATGCTTGAAGCCTTAAAATGCCTTGGAGCTCAAACTGGTTCCTAATTAATTGTTGGCATTCTTTGATCCTAAGGTTAGAGATCAACTACTAGAAATAATCCACTAAATATCATGAATGCTACTGGAAAGCATTATCTTCTTGTTGAAACATTAGCAAATACTTGTCAAATCCATATGAAAAACATTTCTTTAAATTAAACTTTTAGGTGTCTATAGCTTTTCTAAGGAGCCCTAGTGGTGCAACAGTTAAGTGCTCAGCTGCTAACCAAAAGGTCAGCAGTTCAAACCCACTAGCTGCTCCGTGGGAGAAAGATGTGGCAGTCTGCTCTCGTTAAGATTCACAGCCTTGGAAACCTTATGGGGCAGTTCTACTCTGTCCTAGGGCCACTATAATTTGGAATTGATTCGATGGCAATGGGTTTTTGTTTTTTATAGCATTTTTATTTTGACAAGTAGGAATTAAGATAAAATTAGTTATTTCCATTGTTTATCAAGAATAATACAGGATGTCAAGGAAGATATATAGTCAGGGCCAGTTACTGTTTAGACTAGAGTACCTGCTACTGTATCCAGGAGTACTCCAGGGTCACAACAATCCCTAAATTCTGACTCTAAGGAAGTGTGTGGGGAAAGAGGATCGATCGGCCCTCTTCCTTCTCAATTTGCTTCCTCTCCTGAGTGTTTAAGATAGAGTCTTAAAAAGTCTAAATCTTTCTTTGCCGAACCCTGAACAATCCCTACTCTGCACTGCCGTGGTTAGGATGATTGCTTGGTAATTTGGCCTTTAAAGAAATACATTTAGCTGGCTGTTGAGCGCATCTTTAGCTGGCTGTTGAGTGCATCTTCAGAAATGATTGAAGAGTGGCTGTGGTTTTGAGGCTTTGCATAAAGTTGATTAATTCCTTACCTCTTTCTCCTACTTATTTTCAGATCACTGTTAGTTGTGCTCTGCTCTTTCCTGGTCAATAGTTGATGAGAAGAATACAGGTTGACCCCACTTGATGTGTTAGGTATCATCCTTAAAATTATGTGTATGTTAAACCATATTTCTGATTTATGACACTAAAACTCAGAGCTCACTTCCCAAAGAGAAAAATAACCTGAATGACTTAAAATTGGAACGTTAAAGAAGCATTCTGATTTTGTAGAATCTGTGTGTATTTAACCTAAAAAATACAGTAAAATGGCAGATCAACCTTGGTTTTAATTGCATATCCATTTAAAACTGTAGACCAAACACACCAAAAGGCAAATTATAGCCCAAATACACTGCCTGCTTAGAGACAGGATATATCCCTAAACTTGAGAAGAAAAGTCAGGGCCTTGTGTAGAAATGATGAAAGATTTCCCAGAAAAGAAAATAACACAAATTAATATATGGGATTAGGAGGAAATGTGGATTTCAAAGCCCATTTATGCACAGTGGTTCTCAATCAACCTTTAATGGTTAGTAAGGAATATAGTTCCGACAGGAACAAATGTTTCACTTCCTGTGATTACTTGTATGACAAATTACAGCTGTGGACATTTCTGGCGCAGTCAGTCCACCTATGAAAGCAAACCATAGAGAAACTCAACAGCTTTTAGACCAACTGCTTACCATTATCTTTCTTTATTATGAATTTTTTTTCTTTTTCTTTTTGATACTTCCATTAAAAGACCTTAAGGGTTCTTTTCTCCTTATTCTGCTTTATTTCGTATATATTTATTTTCATGATAACAAGGCTCACTTGTGAATCTTTGACCTTAATAGAGGGAAAACAGTTTCCTAATTTAAAAATATTAAGAGTGTGTTAATTACTTCTTACACATCCATCTATGGCTTTCAAATAAAACTGTTATTACATTTTAAAATCAAAATAAGGAGAATTTTATACACATTCTGATTATGATACTTATATCCTGTATAATTGGTGGCCCCTTTCCCTAAATATGGAAACCCTGGTGGTGTAGTGGTTAAGAGCACTTCGAATCTACCAGCTGCTCCTTGGAAACCCTGTGGGGCAGTTCTATCCTGTTCTATAGGGTCACGATGAGTCAGAATCGACTTTACAGCAACGGGTTTGGTTTTTTGGTTTTCCCTAAATACGGAGCCCTGGTTGCTCAGTGGTTAAAGCGATGGACTGCTAACCGAAAGGTCAGCGATTCAAAACCACCAGCGGCTCCTGGGGAGAAAGATGTGGCAGTTTGCATTTGTAGAGATTTACAGCTTTGGAAACCCTACGGGGTCTTTAGGAGTCAGAATCCACTCGAGGGCGGTGGGCTTTTTTTTTCTTTTTTCCCTTAAATAGGTTCTTGATGGCAGAGACCTTGTCATAGTCATTTCTCTTTCCTTAGTTTTCCTATTGAGACTTGACGCCTTCTCTGTGGAAATAGGAAACAAGAATTTTACTTAGTAGATTATCCAAACTCGTGATATTGAGACATACTAGCTCCATTTTACACTTTGCTAGATCGTCTTTTCCTTTTTTTTTTTTTCCCCATCTATATTACTATCTTACTACTGTGGTTATCACGTCACTGATTCCTCTCTACAGAGGAAACTTTCATGTAAATCTTTGAGAGAAAGCAAGTAACGGCTGAGAAAATCTGCCTGCTCTGAGTGTTACAGTTTATATATAAAAGCCTTCACGGGACCCCTCCAAAGCCCTGAATGGATTGTCACCCATGCTCCTGGCAAGTCCTTCACTGAGAAGAGTTTTCTCTGAGCTGGTTTGTGTACATAGAGCTTCCCCTTTGCACATGATCTCCTTTCTTTCTTGTAGGTGTCTCTGGCTGCTGCAAAGACACTACACTGCTGTAAACCCCCTGCTTTCATGTAATGTCTGTTGATTCCTATCTGGTCATTTTACACGGTCCTTTCTCAACTGCTATTGGAATTTCAGTCCCCAAATTCTTCGTAAATGTCCTTGTCATGTTCTCCTGGTTAGCCACTGGCTGTGGTATCACTAGCAGAAAGTAAAGCATTGGGTTTGCACAACTGTTCCTTTCTCTTTTTTCTTCCAGTGACATCCACTCTGTTGGCTCAAGGGGCTCTCTCCAGCCCCATGGCTTAGGATTGAAACAGGGTGGTAGAATGCTGCCAGGTAATTGTTTGTGGAAAGTTTCAGAATGAAAAACTAGTTAACCTGCATCTCAACTTCACACAAAATCACACAGCAATTTTTAGAAAACTTCATAGAACTAAAATGGGAAGCAATCCCTTACTTTTTTTTATTTTTATTTTATTGTGGTGAAAACATACATAATGAAACATATACCATCTCAACAATTTCTACCTGTATAATTCAGTGACATAAACAGTCCTTTATTAATAAAAATAAGGGCAAAGAAATTATAGATACTTCAGACCTCCCACCTCACATATTCCAAAATTATTGTTTTTGTTAATATTTTCATTTTCCTCCCCTCAGCATTTTTCTAGATCTCTTAATGAATAAAAATAAAATGTACTTGGCTGAAAATCTTAACATTCTCCCTTTGGTTGATTAATTAAATGTCAAAGACGAAACAAGAAAGATAAGAGAGAATAAGGCATCCAAATCTTGAACTACATTGAATTATGGCCAGAGTTTCTTGAAGTATATTGGAGATGCTCAACCAATATTTGTAACTGATTATCTTTGAAAGCACAGTCTAATACTTTTACTGCAGATGTTTTATTAAAAATTCTTGAAATAACGAATCTTAGGTTTATTGTATGCTTGAGAGTTTACCAGGCACTGTTCCAAGTACTTTACATATAATAACTCATTTAATTTTCATAGTAACCTCCTGAGGTAGGTCCTAGAACTAGTATTAATACTAGCATTGACAGATATGGAAACTGAGGCAAGGAGAGGTTCAAGAACTTACCCCAAATCTCCCCAGGCTGGCTTCAGTGTGAAAACAGTACAGGGCACAGGACTCCATGCTCAGAAGGGCCCTGTGCTTGGGGTTTAATGCTGTATGTTCACCATCTTGAAACTGTTGGTAATTTTATCATTGAATTTGTCTTTTGCAAGTGAAGTCCAATGTGAAGATGCAGCATGTGCTGGGGCTGGAACTTCAGCTCACATTGTAATTCTACCACCTGCCATCTCCCCACCTGCTCAGGACAGGCTCCTAGTCTGGCCTTCCTGCCCGGCCTCCCCATCCCCACCCCTGTCTGTTAAATAGCAAAATAAAAACAGCTTGATAGGTCAAGAGAGACTACACAAGACAGGAAAAAGCTTGTATTGTAGTACCTTTAATGCCACTTTTTTCCGGCTTTTTGAACAAAAAGTCCTTCGTTTTCATTTTGCACTAGGCCTCACAAATTATGTAGCTGGTCCTGGGTCTTACATCTAGGAAATGGTGGGAGGCAAGATTTAAACCTTGGAAGTGGTGGTACAGTGCTTGGCTGCTAATCAAAAGTTGGCAGTTTGAACCCACCAGCTACTCTGCAGGAGAAAGATGTGGCAGTCTGCTTTCATAAAGGTTATAGCCTCAGAAACCCTGTGGGGCAGTTCTTCTACTCTGTCCTATAGGGTCACTATGGCAGTGGGTTTGGATGTTTTGTTTGTTTTAGTGGCCTCCCAAAATGAAGCCCTGGTGGTGCAACAGTTAAAGTGCTGGACTCTAACCTAAAGGTCGACAGTTCGAACCCAATAACTGCTATGTGGGAAAAAAGAGCTGGCAATCTGCTACAATACAGATTACAGCCTAGGAAACACAATGTGGGGGCAGTTCTCTGTCACAGTGGGTCTCTAGTCAGAATCCATTTAAAGGCACACACCACCAAAACAGTGGCCTCCAAAGCCCACATTCAACCACCACTGCTTAAGAGATGTTATTCCCTGCAGACAGAACCTTTGCATGATGCCTACCCCAGAGTGAAGGAGGGTGCTGTTGGGGTGTGGTGGGGTGCAGAGCTATAAGACTTGATTTATCAGGCACACAGTGCCATTCTGGGAGGGGATGACCTGGAGCACACCATTATCCCTACTTCAGATTCATCTGTTCCTCTAAGACTATGGTTGCCTCTGTTTGTCCAGAATCTTTGCAAAGCTGTGAAAAGCACGCTTTTTGAACACAAACATTTTCTATCAATACCAAATCCTTGTGCATTTAAACAGAAATATAGTCTTCTTATGTAGGATTCAAGAATCACTGGACTGGTCACCAACAGAATTCAAAGAAGTAAACTTTTTTTTTAACTTTACCAACTTTTCCTTGTTTTATTGCCTCAGAAACTTAACTGCTATTGGTATTCCTCACAATACACATGCCTTGACTCAAACTAAGCATGGGCTGAATAATACATGAGTATATGGCAAGGAGAGTTGGAAGCATAATAACAAGGAATGATAAGGGTTGCAAAGAGTTTTCCATCTTAGATTAAATCACAGAAGGATTTTATATAAGGATAGTATAAGATTTAAAGAAAATCCTTTCCTTGGTTTAGTAAATTACTTATATTGTATTCTCTATATATTCTTAGCCCTGATTCTGCTATAGTCTGTCCTCATGGGATTTGAGTTTTCCTTAGCTGTGCAGGTTCAGAATTAATAAAGAGATCCTGCCATCCATACAGACCAACTCTATGGACTCTGGCAATTGTCTCTATTTCTTATTAAGGCAGGTGAAATCCACTTCAAATGTACTTCTCCAATTCTTTCATGTTGGCACAATGTAAATAGAAAAACCTTCTGCATACTAACTCGCCCATGCAGAGGTCTTAGGTAATTTGTCCTTTGTTGTCACGACTTCTGCTCATAAACTTGCTTGAACTGCCTAGAAACCTTACCAGATCTTTTTCTTTTTTCTCTTTGCCATCTGTACTTTTCACAAAAAATGGCTTAGACAAAAGAAACAGCTCTTTTCTACCAGGAAGACTCAGTCATCAGGTAGTCTTATTTCAATAGTATACCCAGAGGCAACTCTCAGTGGGATTCAAGGTGAATGAAAAGTTAGAAAAGAGAAATAGTTTCCCTCCCATCTTTATATATATTGTTTCCTTTTTGTAAAATGGGATATCTGAGGCAAAGGAGCAAAAAGCTTCTGGAATCCATTTTACCCTCGCAAAAATAGTAAAATGATGTGAAAGTTCAGTGAAGGTTACCTGGAACAATGCCTCTCCTTCCAAATCCCCATTTCATTTCACCCCATTCAAAACTCCTTGTGGCGGTCAAAGTTTTGGTTGCCCAAAATAAAAACCAACACAGCTAACTTAAAGGGGGAAAAAAATGCTTTAGAATATTGGGTAGCTTATAAAATCAATGAAGAGACTTGACAACTAGTCCTGAAAACCAATGGGAACCAAGGAAAGCAAAGCACAACCAAGATTCACCCAACAAGACTAGTCTACTTTGAATACTGCCTCTGGTGCCATCCCCACTGGACACTTGTGGCCATGCCCTGACTCTGCTGCCCCTGGACATTTGCACTTACTGCTGCATTATCACTTCAGCCCAACCAATATGAATAATCTCTCCCAGCACCTTTGCTCCATTCCCATGCCTGTGCCACAGTTTCCACAGAGACTTTGGGGAAACATCTGCCCTGAATGGACTTGCCTCTCAACTGTTTGTAGATACTGGACAGCCAGGAACACACTCTCATACAAATGTCCACTAAACCCTGTCTCTTTCCTAGCTCACAGAGATGTTTTGAGGATTTACAATAATAGGCATTAGATATACCGAAGCAAAGTGTTATGTAAGTATAAAGTATTAACATCAGTGATTAACTTTAGTCAGTAAAAATTATAAATCATGTCATTTATTTATGCTCTTTATAACAAGAGAACAGTTGTCATTTTTTCTGAAATGATCTAAATTAGCTACATTTTGAGGTGAGGCTGAATGTCACTACAATATAAAGCATTAAACTGCTCCTTCAAAAGGGTCATTTGCATATTTAAATGAAGTATGAATAGACCTATTATATCAATGTCCTAAATGATAAGAGCATTATTATTATATAACATGTCTTCTACTGTTTATAGACATAACGTTAACTAAGTATTTTGAGTAATATATATTAAAGATCATTTTAATTTTTTGTAAATGTCTAGAAATAACCCTAAGGATAAAAAGTATTGTATTCATTGATTTGTAGGATTTATATAAATTTGGCAGTCTACTAACCCAAACAGTGCTTTTCATGTCAAGACATCATGAGAACCAAGATCCATCTTGTATTAAAATAAGCAAAGTCAGCTGTTATAACAAACCAAAAAAATAAAATAAAAAATCCTAGTGGCTAAAAATGTCCAAGGAAAATTTCTTGCTTATATCACAGTCCAACATGGGACTGCTTTTCCCTAAAGCCTCAAAGTCTTCCACTGGATCCTCTGCATTCAGACAGAAAAGAGCATAATGGGATCACATGAGTGGTCTTCAATATCTATATTTTATCTTGAAAGTAAACATGAGGTTTCTGGATCATAGATCAAACACATCATTACTTACAACAATAACCAAGCTGGTTCCCCATGACCTGTTCACCCCTCAGATTATATGATGAAGGCAGACATAAAAGTGTTTATACCACTAGAGAGGAACTCAGAAATTATGAAACTAGAAGCTTATATAGGAGCTGGACATTTTGCCTTTCTAAGAAAGGGAGGGAAACTTAATCTTCCTAGTGTAAATAAATCTCCTTGTTCCCCAGAAAATATTTGTTTACAATAGAAAGACAAGTTTTGTTTATCTTGGAAGAAGGTTTCTTTAAAGATAAGCGTTCTTTAACTTGTCTTGGGAGTGGTATACATCACTTCCGCCCACATTCTGTCAGTCAGAATTCAGTTACACAGCCACACCTGGAAAGAATCCTGGAAAGTGTAGTCCTCCTGTGAACTCAAGAAGAAAATTAAATCTGGTTTGGTAAACACATACGGAAACTTTCCTATGCTTGTGAGGAGCTTAAGGAAGCATGGTGATTGCTAAAATTCAAAAGGACCATTGAGCACTGAATGGATGTGGAGTTACCAGATACCATAATTATTAGACAAGAAATGTAGTAGATAAGAGTGGCAATAGTGCACACTCATGGCAAATTAAGGTAAGAGAAATGGTGCAAGTCAGGTTAAGCTTGGACTTTCACCTCTTAAGCAGGGAACTCATTATTGCTTCTCCAATTCTGAATATTTCCATTCAGGCATTCCTCACCAACTAGGATAGTACCTGTGATCATTAAATTTGTGTGTCAACTTGGCTGGGCCATGATTCTCAGTGGTTTGGCAGTACTATAATGATATAATCACCTCCATGATGAGATCTGATATAATGCGATCACCTCCACGATGGGATCTGCTGTGAGTAGTCAGTCAGTTGAAAGGAAGTTTCTTTGGGGGTGTGGCCTGCATTCAATACAGGTAGACTTCCTGGCAAGGCTCATGGGGTTTTGCACACTCTGGATCCTGCAGCTGGCTCCTGTTTGTCTGATCTTTGGTTCTTGGGACTTGAGCTAGCAGCTTACCTGCTGTCTTACCTACCAATCTTGGGATTAGTCTGTCTCTGCAGCCTGTGAGTCAGAGCCCTGCTGTCTGACCTGCCAATCTTGGGTGCGCCAGCCCCTGCAGCTACATGAGTCAGGAGAAGCCTCCAGTCTGACCCATGCACTTGGGACTTTCCAGCTTCTACAACTGTGTGAGCCATTTCCTTGATATAAATCTCTCTCTGTATATATATATATATATATACACTTTACTGGTTTTTCTTCTCTGAAAAACCCAGCCTAAGACAGCATATATTAAGATTCTAATTCCTGAGAGGATGCTCACACTGTCTAGAAGCCTGTCCATTTCTTTTAAATGTTTCTTCCATAGAGAAAAGACTGAAAAGACAATTCCAAAGAAACAAATGTCTTGAGTCACCAGAGGTCCAGGGGTCTGGCCTACAGCACCTTGATGTGGGGCAAGCAGTCCTGAGAGTGGAAGGGGGGTCAGCAGAGGGAAAGTCTGCATGGGTGGGTTCTCATAGGGCCCCCACAGGAGTCATGCCATGTGTGCCATACACAAAGGTGCTCAGATAAGGGGGCAAGCAGGAGCCAACATCCAGCCTGTATGTAGCTCAACAAGCCCTGCACCCTGGGACAAGGCTGCATCTGCCAGGAGGAAGTGGAGTCTGTCTTTGCCAAAAGGCATGGTCCATTCATTAAGCTATAAACTCATGGAGCTACATCAACCCAAAAGTGTGCCTTTTTATTTTGCTTATTTGATTTGTACAAAGAAAGTAACATAAGAGAAGCCACTAGTGTCTAAAATGTTTCCTAAACTTGCTGACATATCACTACATAATCATCTTATGTCTAAGCTGTGATTTTTATTCTCTTTTTAAACATGGAGCTTGTACGGACGCTGGAGGAACAGAATTCTCCAGGTGGTATCAGAACACACCTTGGCTTCCCTGAATCCTGCTGACCTGTTTTTGTTAACAATCAGGGGTTGAAAAAAGCCATCAAGTCATGGAAGTAAAATATATCTTTTATCTTGTACAAAATAGAGTCCAGGTTAAAAAAATGTGCATACATGCCTTCAACTCCAAAATTTTCCATTTTACTGCCCTCCCCCAAAAGAATGTCCTGAACAGGTGTGTTCCTCTCCTTTTGCTATTTTACAACCTCGTAACCTCTTCTCTCTGTGGGGACTCTTAGTCTTTATTTGAAAAATAAAGACTTTGAAAAGTGGTCCACCGTTTCTACCTAGAACAAAGCTGTTAGCAGTTTTACTAGACTCTATGACCCAGGATAATACTGTCTGGATGCTGCCCTGAACATTAGCAAAATGGTTTTTAATCAGTGTTGTACTTTTGGAGGAAAGATGCTAGATAAATAAAGACAGAGAACATACAAATACATTCTAGTCAACTGGCTCAAATAATGATAACTAGAAATATTTCAATAGAGTAAAAAGCTTAAGAACTTCATTTGAAATTCTGTTACACTCTTTCTGAAAAGTTTATTTTAAAAAAAAGCCAGAGGACTTAATTACAAGAGTCTTTTGTGTTGCCACTCATCTCTCAAACTGACAGAATATCTAGTTTTTCATAAAGCACCTCAATATGGCTAGAGTTTGACTTGATTCCATAAAGAAATAATAAGCTGTGCAGTGAAGAGAAAAAAATATTACAGGCAATGTTGAGCCTAGTTTTTGTGTAACAATTTTCACCTCCAAGGAGCACATGCCTAGAAGAAAATTTGATTTTCTTCCATGATAATATTTAGTTCCCAGAAGATTTTATCTTGAGGCAATGCTACTACATTGGTGAAAAGTTCCAGCCCAGTTGATTTCTTTCTGGCATAAAATGGAGTGAGCACCGAATTTTCCACTGTGGTCCATTCGAATTGAGAGCTATTCCATTCAAAGCTTAAGGTAAGCAATTAATTTTAAAATGAAATGCTAAGGGCAAGGTTATAGGAATAAAGTTCACATAAAGAAAAGAGGACTGTTAAAATGAATTTTAAAAAATAGTCAACTTTTCCATTTCCATGGTACATTTTATATAATAATTTTAGGTTTTTAGAGCATCAGAAAAAGGCAAAAATCCCCTCTGCTAAATCTGTAAAAAGTAAGGCTGATGCAATTTAAATATACACAATGCAGGTCTGTTTACATTATAACTTTTACTATTTCTGAAGCTTTGAATAGAAAGAGGATTTTTTTTTTTTTTATGTGCTTTGGAAATCTACCCTATTGCTTTATAATCACATTTCATACATCTATATGTAGCCCCCGTTTCCCTAAGCCACATGTGCCTATGAGGTAGAAAAAATTATTCATGTCACAGCTATGGTCGTCTCATGTCTTGTAGCCCTCATTTGTGAAATCACTAACGTCCCTGTCACACAAATCTTTCCGTTCCTGTTCAAAGGTCATAGGTTTTCTCCCCAGCAGCCATTACAGCCTTAAATTATCGTCTGCTATACCCTGTGAACGGAGCCCTTGTGGAGCAATGGTGCTTAACCGAAAGGTCAGCAGTTGGAACCCACCAGCGGCTCCATGGGAGAAAAGACTTGGAGATCGGCTCCTATAAAGATTACAGCCAAAAAAACCTTATGGGGAAGTTCTGCTCTGTCCTGTGGGGTCACTATGAGTCAGAATTGACTCGACAGCACACAACAACAGCGACATACTCTGTGAAATAAGTATTGTAAGTGTTAGCTCTATTACAGACATAAGGAAATGAGGTGCAGAATCCTGAAGTTTTAGCTTTAGAAGAGTCTTTTAAGAGGATCTAATGCTGGACTCACTGTACAAAAGAGAAATGTTTAGAAGTAGAATAAAATATGAATAAGATTCATCTTTTTGTAATGGCACCAACATTTCCAACCCTTGATAAAGTCCTCGACATTTACTAAGTACTTCTATCTGAAGGACAAACCTTCTTACCTACTGCATAGCACTGTGGGATTAATGAATACGAACAATTTTTGAAAGCTCTAAGCCAAACAGCATACATTAGCTAAAGGAACATCAGGAGTCACCCACTGTTTTTTTTTTTTTTTTTTTTTTTAATATTTTATTGTATTTTTAGTGAAAGTGTACACAGCAAAACAGGTTCCCATTCAACAATTTCTACACATAATGATCAGTGACGATCACACTCTAAAGTTATGTCAACATTCTCATTATTTGTGTTCTAGTTGTTTCGCTCCCATTAATTTAGCCTCACTGCCCCCTAGACTGCTCATCTCTGCTTTAGAGTAACTGTTGTCCCTTCAGTCTCATGTGGATAGCTGTTTAAAGAGTGTAGTTCTCAAGGCTGAAATTCTTTACTTTTGAGCTAACCTACTATTTAGTTAGAGGTGATTTCAGAGGATAGTTTCTGTTTAAGGTTTTAAGAGTATCTCAGGGCAATAGTCTCAGGGATTCCTCCAGTCTCAGTGGGTCCAGTACGTCTCGATTCTTTGAGAATTCAAAGTTCTGTTCCACATTTTTTCCCCTTTCTATTAGGATCAATACATTGTGACCCTGATCAGAAGATTCAGTAGTGGTAGCCAGGCACCATCTAGTTCTTTTGGTCTCAAAGTAAAGAAGGCCGTGGTTCATGGAGACAATTAGTCCTGTATTCTAGTTCCTTCTCTAATGCTTCAATTTTCATCATTCTCTCTTACTCCAGACAAATAGAGACCAATAGTTATAGGCACTCACCCACTCGTGAATACACATTGTACATTAAAGCTGTACACTATTGCATGTTTAATGAGACTTGTGATGGTTAAGACTGTGTGTCAGCTTGGCTAGGCCATGATTGTCAGTGGTTTGGCAGTTGTGATGTAGTTTGGCAGCTATATAATGATGTAATCACTTTCATTATCAAATCCGATATAATGCAATCACTTTCATGATGAGATCTGTTATGAGCAGCAAATCAGTTGAAAGGGAGTTTCCTTGGGAAGTGTGGCCTGCATCCAATATAGGTGGACTTTATGGCAAAGCCTGCTGGCTTTTGCTCATTCTGGATCCTGCAGCTGGCTCCTGTTCATCTGACCTCTGGTTCTTGGGATTTGAGCTAGCAACTTACCTGCTGATCTTGGAATTCATCACCCTCCACAGCCTGTGAGCCAGAGGCCTGTTGCCTGAACTGTGGATCTTGGGTTCACCAGGCTGTGCAGCTACATGAGTCAGGAGAAGCCCCCAGCCTGACCCACAGACTTGGGACTTTCCAGCCTTTACAACCATGTGAGCCGTTTCCTTGATATAAATCTCTCTATATGTATATTTATCTGCTTCACTGATTTTGCTTCTCTAGTGAACACAGCCTAAGACAAGACTTCATGAAAACATAAAATACCAAAGTTTAGAATCTTCAACTGGGAGTTATACTGATAATATTTAAAAATACAAATTTTACAAACACAAATATTTTAAACAATATTTTTAGGTTTTTTTTTTTAATTGTATTTATTTTGTTATTGTTGAAAATATACACAGCAAAACATACACTAATTCAACAGTTTCTACACGTACAATTTAGTGGCACTAATTACATTCCTCAAGTTGTATAACCATTCTCTTCCTACTTTTCTGAGTTGTTCTTCTCTCATTAACATAAACTCACTGCCCCCTAAGGTTCCTATCTAATCTTTCAAGTTGCTGTTGTTGATTTGATCCCATATAGATAGTTCTTAAAAGAGCATAATGCTCAAGGCAGACCCTTTTACTAGTTAAACTAAACTATTGTTTTGTTTTAAGATGACTTAGGGGATATTTTGGTTTAAGGCTTAAAGATTATCTCAGGGCAATAGTTTCAGTGGTTCGTCTACCCTCCATGGCTCCAGAAAGTTTAGAGCCCATGATAATTTGAAATTCTGGTCTTCATTTTCCCCCTTTTGATCAGAATTCTTATATGAACTCCTTGATCAAAATGTTCAGTAATAGTAGTTGGGCACCATCCAGTTCTCCAGTCGCATGGCAAAGGAGGCAATTGTTCATGGAGGCAATTAGCCACCTGTTCCATATCCTCCTTTTTTTCTGATTTTCCTTAAAGAGATATCTTGTATGTTAAACTTTTTACTCTGGAGTGATTGGATCTGTGCTTCATAAAGAAAGGGACTAATCTATTGGTTCACAGCTGACTTCAAATACCATTTATCTAATTCCCAGGAACATTGGGCATAAATTATATTTACAAGCTCTTTTATTCCAAATATTTGTTAGATATATATGACATCTTAGTAGTGGGGTAATTGCTCACATAGTGAATATTATAAAATAGACAATAGTTACAAGAAGACAACTTGAGCCTAGAATTTATGGACAATAGACAAACCAAGAACTTCTAATGTCCTTCCCTTAGGCTTTAGACTAATCAAGGAATGTCACTTGGGGAACTGATGTCTAAGGATATTCAACATGGTTTCTGACCATAATGATTTACTTCTCTTGGTGAATTACCAGAAACATAGGCAAACCTGAGGAAAATTAGTCTAAAAATCCTTCAGGATTATTCAAGGCCTCTATTATAACAAAAAGAAGTGGAAAATTAATGCAATATTTTGCTTTATGTCAGTCACTGTGGGATATACCAGATGATGAGTTTTGTTTTGTTTTTTCCTTTGTTTTGTTTTTGTTTTAGAGCAGGAGTTAAATATAGGGATTGCTATGGTTCTCTCACCTCAGGAACTTGCCCTCAAATAGCAAAAAAAAAGAGAATATTCCTCAATTCTACTGGACACTGGAACAAGCCTGCCCCTTCTATATGAGTGACTGCTAAAGTCCAATTTAGCATTTACCTTTCTCCATTGCTTTAAAGTTGGAACATATTTGCATGTGGGGCAGGGAAGGGGCAGGTGGTAGTGTCTGTGAAAATTTCTAAGTTTTGTCTCCTGCTTCCCAATTTTCCCTTAGAATCCATAAATTGACATCTCTATACCTCCATAAGGGAACCCTGGTGGCGCAAAGGTTAAGAGCTACTGCGTATGGCTGCTAACCAAAAGGTCAGCAGTTTGAATCCACTGGCCACTCCTTGAAACCCTATGGAGCAATTCTACTCTGTCCTATAGGGTTGCTATGAGTCAGAATCGACTAGACCATAACGGACCTGGGTTTGGTTTATAACTCTACAGCGTTAACTGATTCATCACGGGAGGTCGTAATGGCTCAAAACAAAGGGAACAACGCATGGAACCCAGAACAATGTTTGCCCATGTTCCTGCAATGCGTTAGCCTTTGCTGTGAGAAACCAGACATTAGCGGCCTGATGGGGTTCATTTTTGAGCCTCTCTGCCCCCTACTTTGCTGGTGCTGTGAGGATGGAGAGCTAGGCTAGGGCACCGATAAATCCTCTTTGTCTCCTCCTGTTTAACCTGTTTCCATCTGCTGTGAGACAGTGTTTGAGCCAACACTGAATCAAAAGTATCAAGAATTTAAGAGAGGAATCAGATGGATAATTAAACAAGATAAAAGCATATGAGATAACTAACACAATGCCTTGCACACTAAGCACTCAATGGATTTTAGCTGTTGTTGCTGTTTTTGATAATAGCGGTAAGGATGAGCGTAACCTTCTTGTAAGATTCTTGCTGCTTTACCTCCAGCTAAAAGTCGTCTGGCGTGAGAGCTATGAAGCTTTTATTTCTAAAATCCACTTACGTGGGCATTTTACCTGCTGCTTGTTCAATCTTGAGCCCAGCACAAGTTCCTATCGTGTTTTACAATTGGCCTTACGTTTTATGGTCATTTGCCCTGTCTTCCCTCTAGAAATGAGATCAATAACTATGTGAAGGCCTACATGCAAAAAAATGCCAACTGTTAAAAGCAACATCTGAATGATATTTCTGAGTAGCAATTTTCTCTGCCATCTAATTCTCAGGATTGTGACATATAATTTGAAATGGTAATAGAGGATTTCTATCGCCCGCCTGAAATACTGGGCATTTACACAGAAGATTGTTGTTAGATGCCCTAGAGTCAGTTTCAACGCATAGTGATCTCTGCCCATAGGGTTTTCTCGGCTGTAACCTTTATGAAATCAGATCGCCAGGTTTTTCTCCTGCAGAGACACTGAGTGGTTTTTAACCACCAACATTTCCGTTAGTAGTCTAACCCTCAACCGTTCGTGGCACCAGGGGTCCTACATAGAGGGTAGTGCACAGAAAATGCAATTTGGCTTATAAAATTAGTGCATCCTTGTAATTTTGGAATTTTGTATGCAAAACAAGTAGCATTTCTATGTACTTGTGAATTGCTTTATCGTATAACTGAAAGTGCCAATGATACTGGCAATAAAAAATACAGAGATGTTTATGAGACTTGACCTGAAATCAGTGATTGCATGATTATTAGAAATCTAAAAAATTTGCTCTATACTTCTTTGTTCACTTTCCATAACATTCTGAAAATAAGAAGGGAAGAAAATTGTTGGTCACAAACAGCTGAATTTGTTAGAAAATTTTGTTTGCTTGTTTTAGACTTTGCTAGGCCACCATATCAAGATGTGGTTGCTGTTGGTTTTCATTTTTCCTTGATGATCTGATTTGAAATGCAATTTTACATCTTCGGAATTACTGTTGTTTGTCTAAGACTAATTCATACTCTCCTCTTCATCCTTTCTCCCTCTGTTTTAAATGTAATTCAGATGTCAATACTTTACTCTCTCTTTGAAAGAGATGATTGATAAGGATGTCCCTGCTGGCTTCTTTGTCGGAATAAGTAATAAGAACTTACTATGAAACGGAAAATGAGTTAAAATAGCTAAAGTGGAATTTCAAAAAAATCTTTTTTGGCTTTGTGCAGAGAAGGCCGTCGTTATTCATATATTTATTCATGAATGGAGTGGGGGAGTGGTGCTAGAGAAAGCAACATCCTTGTCTTAGGGCAGAAACTGGGCTTGGAAAAAAGTGAGGTTTGCTCCTGATTAAGCTGCAGCTTCAGCTTCCTTCACCACACTTTTCCCTAATGTCCCTGGTGGATCAAACACTGAAGGTCTCTATTTTACATTCCTGTTAAATCTATTCTAAATGTTGTTAAAGAATGTAAGATAATAAGGAATAAGTTCTTTTGGAAGGAAGGTGGACTGTAAAATCTGCAAACAAGTTTTGCACCCACTAAATGAAAAACATGGAGTTTTTTACTCATGGAGTCCCTGGGTGGTACAAATGGTTAAGTGCTAGACTTCTAACTAAAAAGTTGGTGGTTCGAACCCTCCCAGAAGCACCTTGGAAGAAAGACCTGGAGATCTGCTTCCAAAAGGTAACAGTCTTGAAAATCCTATGGAGTGCAGTTCTACTCTGCAACACATGGGTTGGTTCACCATGAGTGAACTGACTCGACATCAAGTGGTAGGTACTTACTCACTGTGTGGAGACAACCACTAGAGTGAATGACAGGGCTTTATTCCCTCCAGAAGCTCAAACTCTAGAAGAGAGATTGGAAAAAATGTTTCTGTAAAGGCCTACATATAAAACATTTTTGATTTTATGATCTTCATCACCTTTGTAGCATGAATGCACAGTACTATAGTAGTACGCAATACTGCCTTTGTAGCACAAAAGCAGCCATGGGCAGCAAGAAAGTGAATAATAAGCTGTGGCTGTGTTACGATAAAATTTTACTTATAGTCACTGAAATCTGAATTTCATATCATTTTCACGTTCCATGAATAGCCTTCTTTTGGTTTTTTTAAACCATTTAAAAATGTAAAAACCTTTCTTCCTCAAGGGTTGTACAAAAACAGGGCCCTAGTTTGCTGTCCTCTAGTCTAGGGGGTTGGAAAAGGGGCCTTTATTTAATAGTCAGGTGTTGGAGCTAGAATTACTATTAGAAAGGTAAAACAGTATGTCTCTTCTTTAAGAGTAGTAAGTAATGTCTTTTTCCACTTATCGTGTACGAAAATTAGTTGCACAAGCATTTGGTGCTGTCATTTAAAGATATAGAATTTCTTATTCAGATACACGAGTGGGGTCAAATGTGGGAGAGTCAGAGAAAATGGCAGATGATTTCAGCTGAGGAACGAGCTAGAAGGGCTTTGCTTTCAATTAGCTCCGTGAGAAGAATCGCTTTCCAATGTTTAAGCCAGAAAAGTTGGGAGTGCCCAGAATGTTGAGGCTAAACTGTTAGCAGGAGTGCCTGTTATTCTGAGCCTGTCTAAGGTTCCAGACTTGAGGATAAGTCCTGAAAGCATCTCACTCCAAGATAAAGAGTTTACATCTGTTAGTTAAGGATAGTCTAGTCAAATCTAGAGGTAGCTAAGGCTAAATTAAACAACGACTAACACCAATCAAGAATTAGGGAGAAAGTGACTGATTTTTTTACCCTAAATCAGTTGCTGTCAAGTCGGTTCTGACTCATAACAACCCAATATGTTACAGAGAAGAGCTGCAGATAGGGTTTTCAAGAAACAATCTCCAGAATCTGAAACACCACGATGGTTACTTGTTTGTACCTGCTATTGTGTATGTCAAACATGGGACAGTCATCACCAGCAGGAGTGGAGGAAGAGGGAACAGTGACATCTGAGTTACCTACTCCATCTCATTTAATGTCCATTACAACCCTATTACTGGTGCCCTGGTGGCACAGTGCACAGTGGTTAAGAGCTACTACTGCTAGGAAAATGTAAGAAAACTAAGGTTCAGAGAGATTAACAAACTTTCCTAGGACACATAAACAGTAAGCTCTGGATCAGGACTCATACACAGTTCTGTCAGGCTCTATCATGCTTTGCTGCTATGTAGCACATAGACTCAAGGTTCTCCTACAGACATAGAACCTGTTGGAAATAACAAACTGAAATAGAATTATAAAGACACAGATTCTTCTTAATTTCTTATCAGAAGTTGCCTTGATTTTATCTGAATTACATTGACTTTTTACAACCCACACCCTAGATCAATGGAGTTATTTTTAAGAGTATTTATAAATAGAATGTGATGTTCAATTAGTTTTTAGGATGTATAAAATTCCTGCACAGGCAGTAAAGACGGTCTTCAAATTCTACAGAAATGTCTTAATAGAACATGCTGATTCTTTCCCCTACTGAGCTACATTTACCATAGAGAGTCACTTCTGTGAATGTCATGTTCTGCTAAAATGTCAACCTTATCCTCTGCAACAAAATTGGTGAAAATGGGAGTGGCTCTGTAAAAGGCAAGGTACAGGAACAGCTTAGGGTAGGACAGAGAGAGTTAGAAGGAGTGTTCTCTAGGAAGGTAAATGGGGTGAAGGGAGGAGTGTTGGTTAATGCTTATCATGTGACCTCAGTGGATCTCCCTGAGGAGGGGCCACGGTCAGATTCTCCTTGTTTTTTGCCATTGAGTCACACACACGCCCCACTCCTGGGGACCCTATGCACAAAGTGGATAGGATGGACCATTGTGATCCATAGGGTTTGTCACTGGCTGATTTTCATGAGTAGGTCACCAGGACTTTCTTTGTAGTCCATCTTATTCTGGAAGCTCTGCTAAAGCCTGTTCAGCATCATAGCAACACACAATCCTCCACTGACAGGTGGTGGCTGCGCATGAGGTGCATGAGGTACATCAGGTGCATTGGCTGGGAATCAAACCCACATCTCCCACATTGTCTTCTCGTCTAGGTCCTTGCGATGCATCAGTCTTCCCTTGGTCTGGGAGCATCTCAGTGTGGGGACCTCAGGTCCAAAGGATGTGCTCTGCTCCCGGTGCTGCTTTCTTGGTAGTATGAGGTCCCCATGCCTCTCTGCTTGCTTCTCTCTTTTATGTCTCAGAAGAGATTGGCTTAAGACACTATCTAATCTTGTAGATCTCATCAATATAACTGCTGCTAATCTGTCTTATTACATCATAGTGATAGAGTTTACAACACATAAGGAAATCACATCAGATGACAAAATGGTACACAATCATACAATACTGGGAATCATGACTCAGCCAAGTTGACAGACATTTTTGTGGGACACAATTCAATCCATGACACACATGGAAGGTGAGAACTCTACCACCGAACCACCACATCTCCCCAGATTCTCCTATGCCTGTGCTAATCCATGAAAAGCAGCAGTAATGCAAGAATGTTTTCATCGCATGGTTTCTATGCATGGATACTTGAGTGACTGGCAATATTAAAACAGCTATTTGAGATGGATAGCTTCCAGAATTTGTAACTAAGCTCCATTTGCTAGAAAAACAACTCTGAGTATCGACAGGTTTGTCTTTGGAATAATAATTCCACATTTGCTTATAAATATCTTTGAAGAGATATATTTCTTTGTGTGTGTGTGTTTTAGGTGAAAGTTTACAGAGCAAATTGTTTCTCATTCAATAAAATTTATACACAAATTGTTTTGTGACATTGGTTGTAATCCTGGCAATGTGTCAACCCTCTCCCCTTCCACACCCCAGCTCCCCGTTTCCATCTGTCCATTTTTCCCACCTTCTCATCACTGCTTTTAAGAGATAAATGTCTTAATCTCCTCATAAACTTTTGCTTTAAAAAATTATGGTAATGAATTTTATTGAATGCTTACTATGTTCTAGGTATGTGCTAAGAGCTTTAAATAGATTACTTCATCACAATAGCTGCCTAGATAAGTACTATTATTTCCCATTTGAGGGATGCTAAGCACCATTAAGTAACTTGCCCACGGTCAAACAAGTAGTAAAGTGAGGATTCAAACCCAGGCAGTTTCTATTCAGGGCCCATATTCCTGATTAAAAATAGAGTTCTGCTTCTGTAAATATTTATACAATCCTAGAGCTGTGGTTCTCAATCCTGGAAGTGTATTAGAATCACCTAGGACATTGCAGTAAATAGACTAATGCTTGGATCCCACCTTAAGGGTCTTCATTTAATTGATCAAAAGTGGGCCCAGTGACAAGTGTTTTTAAAAGCTCCGCAGGTGATTTTAATCTGGAGTTAGTACTCCTGCTTCAAAATGTACCAGGGTTTCGAACCAGTTCGTTCTGATTAGAACCACTGCTGATAATTTGCATTTCTAACAATTTCCCAGGTGGTGCTAACGCTACTGGTTATGGACCAATTCTGAGAACCACTAGTAGAACAGTGGTTCTCAAAATTTATTATACATAAGAATCACCTGAGGAACTTGTTAAACTGTAGATTCTGATTCGGTATATCTGGGGTGGAAATTCAAATTCTCAGCAGGGGTTCAAACCTGAAAGAACCAGTTTGAAGCACTGAAATGTACTGATGCCTATGTCGCGCCCCTAGAGGCTGTGATTTGATTGGTCTAGGGTGTGACCTGGGCTTTGGGGTTTTTAAATAGCCCCCAGTGATTCTAATGTGCAGACATGTTTGGGAACCTCTACTCTAGTGACTCTCAATTTCTGGTTAATATCAGAGTCATCTGGGGAGTTTGGTAAAAACACAGCTTCCGGGACATCACCCCAGAGATTCTGATTCAGTAGATCAGGGTGGGCTCATATATTTGCATTTTTAATAAAGTCACAGACAATTCCATTGCAGCTGGTTTGGGGAGCACAAGGAAATGGAATTTGCCCCTCAGGGGACATTTGACAATGCCTGGAGATGTTTTACCTTGTCCCATCTGGGGGTGTGGGGGTATTCTATTGACATCTAGTGGGTAGAGGACAGAGATGCTGCTAAACATCAACAATGCCTAGGACTGGCCCACAACAAAGAATTATCCAAGCCAAAATGTCAATATTGCCAATATTCAGACACTCAGCTCTAGTCTAGACTCTAGAGGAAAGTTTACATCATTATGAACCAGAGAATCTGAATATAGATTTGGAGCTACAATCTAGAACTCTTGAATTAGTATCATTGTCTTTAAAAATGAGATACAGAACCAACTACATCATTTAGATGTATAAAAACAAAAAAAATCAGTTGCTGTCTGACTTAGGCTGGATTCTCTAGAAGAAGCAAAACCAGTGAAGCATATGGATAGACAGAGAGAAAGATATTTATCACAACAAAATGGCTCATGCAGTTGTAGAGGCTGGCAAATCCCAAGTCTGTGGGTCAGGCTTCAGGCTGGAGGCTTCTCCTGACTCGCATAGCTGCAGGATCTGATGAACCCAAGATCAGCAGGTCAGATGGCAGGCTGCTTAGCTCACAGGCTGCGAAGGTGGAAAAATCCCAAGATTGTCAGGTAAGAGGGCAGGCTGCTGGCTCACAGGCTATGGAGGCTGACAAATCCTAAGATGGGCAGGCAATACAGGAGGCCTCTGGCTCAAGTCCCAAGAACCAGAGGTCAGATAATGATGAGCTGGATGCAGGATCAAGAGCAAGGAAGCAAGCTTTGCCAGAACGTCCATATATGTATTGGATGCAGGCCACACTCCCAAGGAAACTCTCTTACAACTGAGTGGCTGTTCACATTGGATCACATCTTGGAGGATGACTATCTCATTACATAACTGTCAAACCACTAAGAACCAAGGCCCAGCGAAGTTGACACGCAATATTAACCATTGCACCGTTGAATCAGTTCCAACTCATGGTGACCCCATGTGTGTCAGAGTAGAGTTGTGCTCCACAGGGTTTTCAATAAATGACTTTTTGGAAGTAGATTATGAGAACTTTCTTCCTAGGCACCTTTCCATTAGCAGCCAAGCAACTTAACCATTTCTGCCACCTACCGACTACAAATATACATACTAGGTTGGTAAAACACAGTGATTTCTGTTTCAAAAGAGAGGAATTACAATCTTTTGCACATACAGAGAAATTTATTTTGGCAAAGTTTTTGCTGCAGCATAGATTGAAATTGGTATTATAGCATTTGAGTGTCTTCTAGGGGGTTCCAGATTCTATGAGCCTGCCTTGCAACTCAGTGTATAATAATCTGAATTTATCAAGGAAACCTATTAGAGGATAAGTATTCTTTTTATTAAAATGTTCAACATAGGATCTCATGAAAATGCAGTGTTCTAGTATATTTTAAATGTTTTTTTAGTCTAAATTACACAATTTTAAAAACATCTATTTTGTGAAGTGAGATCCATGAGTATTCAAGATTTCTAAGTTGCTTTTTGTTTTCTCTTAACATTTATTAAGTTGTTTTTGTTTCTACATTTATTAAGTTGTTTTTGTTTTAACGTTTATTAGTTGTTTATGATTAATAGATTTGCTAGAGGATAAGGATATAGGGCATGGCTGCTAACCAGTTGCTCCATGGGAGAAAGATGTGGCAGTCTGCTTCCATAAAGATTACAGCCTTAGAAATCTTACCATTGTTGTTGTTGGGGGCTGTCAAGTTGGTTCTGACTCATAGCGACCCTATGTACAACAGTGCAAAATACTACCTGGGCCTGTGCCATCATCACAATCGTTGTTATGCTTGAGCCCATTGTTGCAGCCACTGTGTCAATCCATCTTGTTGAGAGTCTTCCTCTTTTTGCTGACCCTCTACTTTACCAAGCATGATGTCCTTCTCCAGGGACTAGTCCCTCCTGATAACTTGCCCAAAGTATGTGAAACGAAGTCTCATTATCATTGCTTCTAAGGAGTATCCTGGCTATACTTCTTCCAAGATAGATTTGGCAGTCCATGGTATATTCAGTATTCTTCACCAACACCACAATTCAAAGGCATCAATTCTTCTTCCGTCTTCCTTATTCATTGTCCAGCTTTCGCATGCATATGAGGCAATTGAAAGCACATGGCTTGGGTCAGGCACAACTTAGTCTTCATGGTGATATCTTTGCTTTTTTAACACTCGAAAGATGTCTTTTGCTGTAGCTTTGCCCAATGCAATGCATCGTTTGATTTCCTGACTGCTGCTTCCATGAGTGTTGACTGTGGATCCAGTAAAATGAAATCCTTGACAACTTCAATCTTTTCTCTGACCCTTATGGGTCAGTTCTATTCTATCCTATAGGGTTGCTATGAGTCAGAATTGACTCAACAGCAACGGGTTTGGTTTTTGGTTTTAAGGATATAGGAATGTATCTTGGTGCACAATGGTTAAGCTTTCCAGCTGCTAACCAGTTAGTGGTTCAAACCCACCTAGCCGTTCTGCAGGAAAAAAGACCTGGCAATCTGCTTAAGTAATGATTACAGCCAAGAAAACCCTGTGGGGAAGTTCTACTCTGTCACACAGAACCGACACAACAGCACCCAACAACAACAACAACAAGGACATAAGAGTCCCTGGATGGCACAAACGCTTAAGCACTCAACTACTAGCCAAAAGGTTGATGGTTTGAACTCACTCAGAGATGCCTCAGAAGACAGGCCTGGTGATCTGCTTCTGAAAGGTCACAGCCTTGAAAACTCTATGGGGTGCAGTTCTGCTCTGCATTCATGGGTTTGCCATGAGTTGGAATCAACTCAACAGCGATTAGCAGCAACAACAACAACAAGGATATAGGAATTTTAAGAAAACAAAGACCTGTCATTAGTGGATGTAAAGCTAAAACACAAATGTAGTTCTGTGGGATGTGAGGATAAGTGAACAGTACTCTGAGGATGCCAAATATGTTCTGGAAATACAGATGCTATGGAAAGCAGGGGCAGATTAACCAGTAAGCAAGGTATACATGGGCTTACTTGTGTTTACTTACTAAGCTGTAGTGCACAATTTCACACGGTGAAATTAGTAAGATTAGTAAGTAAGCTTGTGTATATCTTGTTTATTGGGTAATCTATCCCCAGTGGAGAACAATGGTGGGGGAAAGAATACTTCCTGGGAAAGGTCAGCTTAGAACTGGGCCCAGTCCGAGCTTACAGATTGAGCAAAATCCAGAAACTAGATAACTAGTCTGGATGCCTGAGATCATGGGTGGTTGAGGCAGAAAAACGGAGTTGGGAGGGAGTGTCAGCAACACAGAGAGCACAATCCTGATGTAAGTGGCTACCCTGTGCTGAGCCTCCTGCAATAGGCCAAGAGCCAGTCCAAAGATATGCCTTCCGCCCTGTCTGCAAAGGAAAGAGGCAAGTGCATAAACATTGTGTGCTGAATTCTGTAAGTATGGGGAGATGCTGACTCTTTATTGTGAACTTTATCCTGTGTCTCAACCAAGACCCAAAGGCAGACCAGTAAGGGAGTGCTACAAAAGGAAAGTGTGGATCTGACATCTCCACTGGGGTAAACCCAAGCAACGACACTTAGGGAATGTAACATAAGTTCGGTAGCTGGGCCAAATTTTCAGAACAAGTTAAAATTAGGCAGAATGTCGATCGCCCTCTCCCACCATCTACTTAATGCACTATCCTCTCTGACAAGTATGCCATTTAACATTGTGTTCCATTGTTTAAGTGGCATAATTATACAGCTATTTTAGTGATAGCAAATACCAGAGATGACGGATATTTCTTCTTTGCCATCTCTCTACTGAGCTTTTTTCCACCTTGTTGCAGTCTTTTAGATACTATGTGGGTGAGGAAGTATTAGTACTAATAACCCCGGGTTCCCATTGAAATAAAATGGAAAGATGCAATTAGGTGAAGTCTATTGTCATGATTAGTCTGTGTGTCCAGGGTGAGCAAGGAGGGAGTTCACCTCCTGCACTTAGAGCCTGCATGATTGTCAGCATTTAAATAGCAATTGGGCTCTTTCCCCCTCATGTGATGCTTTTTTTATATCCACTGACTACTTCAAGATGATTGTGTGAATAAATTCCTCCAGTAAGACAAGGCAGGTTAGAGGACAAATTTTCTTCATTGTCAAGATATTGCTTTACAATAGGATTTACAGCAAAAGGCTCCTGCTTGATATTTACTCTTGTTTTCTCTGAGACTAAAAAATTAAATAAACCTGCATTCTTTGAAACCTATTGGCAGGGTTCTGACACATAATTTGAGTTATGGAATCTCAGAAGCATTTGATTGTTTAAAACCAACAAAGGATTTAAACTAGTCACCTGGAAATTAATAAGCACCTCCAAGTATTTCTCCATGACTCTTGATAAGAATTAGTCTTCCTAACACCCCTGTGGAGCCACAGTGACGCAGTGGTTAAGAGCTCAGCTGCTAACCAAAAGGTCAGCAGCTGGAATCCACTAACCATTCCTTGGAAACCCTATGGGGCAGTTCAACTCTGTCCTGTAGCATCACTATGAGTCAGAATTGACTTGACAGCAAGGGGTTTTGTGGGTTTATCATCCCTGTAAGGTAGACATGCCCTTCCGCCTTGCTCTTTAGAATCAGAGATGATGCCACAAGTAGAAGCTTTCACTATGTGAAGTGGAAATAAGGTTTTAATACCTATCAGCACTCCACTCTCTCCCTTCCTCGAAGTATTTATTGAGCAAGGTACTGCACTAGGCACTGTGGAAATACAAAGAGTAATTAGATACTTCAAGGGGTGAAGTAGACATGTCTGCCTTAGGCACTTGACAAAATCATGGTCACCTTCTTTGGATGAGCCCAGTTTGGGTTCTTTGAAAATATTCAGTGAAGCATAAAGTTGTAGAAACTCAGAGACCAAAGGGTTTTTCTATTGCCCCTTTATTCTCTATTCAAAATAACATTTAAAACCTTTTAGAGTTTTAGATCTCTGCTTTGAAATTTGTTTTTCTTTCAAATATCTTAGCAGTTCTGGGTTGAAGGGTGGGGAGTGAGTTTGGGGATAGGAGGGAGAAAAACGCACCATAATACTTCTCAGGGATAGAAATGAGAGACTATGGGAACAGTGTTGGAGGAAATGGACATTCTGACTTTTGACTTTTTCCCTCAGACACACAGCCTTAGTCACAGCTCTCTCCATATATGTACTAACACATTTCATCTTATTTTGAAAAACTACCAGTACAAATAAAGCCACTTTATCTTTTGAAAATATAAATAACTTTTCCTAACATATTCAAAACTGTAAAATACATCAGAATTTTCTTCAGGCGTATGGTTTCCGTTTCTGGTGTTGGTAGCTGTGTAGTTTTCCCTGTTGTCATTTCACACGTTGGTTCTGTTGACAGTTGCCTCCAATTCTTTTTTCTTGCATGCTGGGAGTTTGGCTTTGGACATTTTCCTAACTCATTCTTCAGGTACAAGTCATACTACTTTATTAAAGAAGAAGAAAATAATTCAGTGAACACAACAGTCTTTAAAGGTGCCAATCTAATGAATTAAGTTTAAAGAAGTCACTCAATAGATTAAACTGCAAAAAAAAAGAAAAAGCTAAATGAGACTAAAATAAAAATGGCAAATTAGCTTCCTCTCCTTCATTAAAACACATGAGAACTAATGCTAATGTGATAAAAAGTAGCTGTCAGATTTGTTAAAGTAATCTTTGACTCATTGCTAGTTTCTCTTTCTCTCTCTGACTTTTCTTTCAAGAGTAAGCTTTGACCTTTGACAGACTGAATGAACAATGGCTAAACCATGTATAAAAATAGGACTCTGACCCACAACCTACAGCATCCAACCCAGGAAGTCAAACCACTATCTACAATTACCAGCCCAGGAAACCAAACAACAATCCCTGCAACAATATACTAAAAATGGCTAGGACTTGATTAATAACTGACAGCCTGACAGCCTCCTTAATTTCTGTCCTCACTTCCAATATAGGGCCAACCAGAGAAAGCCAACTATCCTCCCCTAACCAATACATAGGAGCCTTTGTGGCATAACGGTTAAGCACTCAGATGCTAATCCAAAGGTTGGTGGTTCAAACACAGCCAGTAGCTCTGCGGGAGAAAGACCTGGCAATCTGCTTCCATAAAGATTACAGCCAAGAAAACTCTATGGGGCAGTTCTACTCTCTCACATGGGGTCACTACAAGTCGGAATCAACTCGATGGAACCTAACAATAACAACCACCAATACATAGGATGTCCTGCTTCTAGTTAGCCTGCCTCCAGCTTCCCCATGCCAATAGTCTCCAATCAGGGCATGCTGCAAGGCTTCCTTTTTTCCACTATAAAGTTTCCCTATCTCCTGACTGCCTTTGAGTGTCTGTCAAATGTAAGAGATGGTAGCTGACTCACTTGCTATAGCAAGCTCTGAAACAAGCCTTTGTTTGTTTTTATTTGTGTGTTCTTTGTCTGTTTTCACACCTTTCAACCATAAGCTGAGTATATTTGCATCTGAAGTACTATTATTTTACTACATTAAACATTTATATTTAACAAGCACAAACAAAACACTGGCCAGCATATTTAAATATTTTAAATCTTTTACGTCACAAATTCACACAGAAATCATATGCTAATACTTTTTATGTGTTAATTAAAAACAACAACAACAACTAAAACAGACTTTTCAGGATTACCAACCCTATCAAAATGACCAAGACCTGCACAGGGAGATAGCTTTTCTACATCCACTTGACAGTAGGTAAAATAGCATCAGTGTAGGTAATAGTCATGTCTGTCACTGGATACCCCCTTTTCTCATTGACTTTTCACTGCTAGTTCTTCAATAAGATCCAGCCCTAGGCAAGCAAGTATCAGACTGCTTAAACAAAATGAAAGTAGAATGTTTAAAAAGAACACCCGAAACAGAGTCAAAATTTATCGTTAATGTGGTATCTGGCCTTGGGTTAAGCACTCAGCTTCTCTGTACTTGTTTTCTTGTGTTATCCTACCAACTAACTTCAGAAAAGAAAACCTGAGAAATAAATGAGATGAGATTCCATTGTAGATATTCAAAGGAACCCTTCTTGATACCTTCCCCCAAAAGCCAGATAAGATATTTTTTAATCTTTTTTTTATGTATAGCTTAGCAGGTGACAAAAATCAGGAATTGTTTGGGAAGATTTAAGCTATGTAAAAACACAAATCTACATGAGTAATCAAAAAACTGGAGCCAAGTTTGCCATTGGGGTGCCTTCCTGCCTTTCAGAGCCTTCCATGCCAGTGCAAGGGGCGAGAGACACAGCCTGGGTCCTAAGCTGGGTGGGTGAGTTTAGACTAGAGACACCTTCCCCTGAAAAATTCAAGATCTCTAAAAGGAACACCTCTTAGTGAATTAGGGGGATAAAACACTGCCAGACTAAGAAGACAGTTAAGACATGTGCATTAGTTCTGAGTGGAATGGATAAAAGGAAAAAAATTTTTCCTAAGAATTCTACCAACCAGCCTACTCTTATGAAGGTTTGGGACCTGAATTCTCACAGCCTGGATGGCTTCAAAAACTTAAGTCCCAGGCACTTGCCAAAAACAAACACAAACTTTCTTCGGAAAAAACTCACATTAAGCCTAAGTCTCAAAGTCTTACGAGTACAGGTTCCTAGAACCACGAGCTCAAAATCACAAATCACTAAATACATACAGGAAAGAAGTTATCATGAGCAAGAACCAGCCAAAACAATGAACTACTGAACCTGACTCCAAAACACCACAAATATGCAAATAATGATATAAAGAATATAAATTACTATGTTTCTTATGAGTTAAGAAGAAAGAAAAAAAAAGAGGAGCAAAATTATCACATTGCCTAGTAAATGTGAAAAAGAATCAAACAGAACATATATAATTGAAAAACATATATATTAAAATTAGAAATTCAATGGAGAGGTTAAAGAACCGATTAGACACGTCTAAGGGAGAACAAGTAACCTGGAAAACAGAAGTAAAGAAGTTATTTATGAGTGCAGCAAAGATAAACAAAGAGGTTAAGAGACATAAAGGATAGAGTGAGAAGTTCACCCTGTATCCCATCAGAGTTCCAGGATGTGATACTAAAAAGAATGGGGGAGAGGCAGTATTTGATAAGATAATGACTAAAGATTTTTCTTAATTTGTAAGAGACATTAATTTTCAGATTTAAGAAGCACAACAAATCTCAAGCAGAATAAATAAATAAATACAAAATAACATCTAGAAAATATGCTTATAATAAAATGCTACACAGTGATGACAAATAAAACGCTATGAATACATACAACAATATGCATATTAAAATTTCTAGAGTAAACCCTAAAAAGAACAGAAACACAGTGAAACTTCCAGAGTAGTAGAGGAAAATAGTTGATGAGGTTAAAAAAAGCAAACAAAAAACTTCAATCCAAAAGAAAAAGAAGACAAGGAAAAAAAAGAAAAACACAAGTAAAAAAAAAAAGTACAAAGTAAGAGGTATAAATAAATGCAAATATGCCAGTCATCACAATCAATGTAACTATATTAAACTCTCCAGCTAAAAGACAAAGATTTTTAGATTAGATTATTGATACTATATACTGTTTACTAGTAGACATTTAAAAAAAAAAAGACATCAAAAGGTAGTAAGTAAAAGGATAGGAAAATATGCATCAGGTAAATATCAACTTTTTTCTTTAAAATATATATACTATATAACTCTACAAGTGCAAACTAATGTATGTATATAATACATGTTTTAAGACAAGGCATTGATGGTTCCGTGGTAGAATTCTTGCCTTCCATGTAGTAGACCTGTGTTTGATTCCCAGCCAATGCATTTTATGCACAGCCAACACCTGTCAGTGGAGGTTTGTGTGTTGCTATGATGCTGAACAGGTTTCAGCAGAGCTTCCAGACTAAGACAGACTAGGAAGAAAGGCCTGGCCATCTATGTCCAAAAATCAGCCAATAAAAACCCTATGGACCAATAGTCCAATCTACAGCTAATCATGGGGATGGCACAGGACCAAGGTACTATTTTGTTCCATTGTGCATGGGGTTGCTGTGAGTCAGAGACCAACTCCACAGCAGCTAACAACAGCAACAAACATGTTTTAAAGGGTACATAGAATTGTTGCTTTTAGACTAAATAAAATGTGTCTTGTCTTAGCTATCTAGTGCTACTATAACAGAAACACCACAGATAGCTGTCTTTAACAAAGAGAAATTTATTTTCTCACAGTCTAGTAGGCTAGAGGTCTGAATTCAGGGCACTGGCTCCAGGGGAGGCTTTCTCTTTCTGTTGGCTCTGGAGGAAGGTCCTTGTCATCAGTCTTCCCCTGGTCTAGGAGCTTCTCAACACAGACACCCCAGGTCCAAAGGACGCACTTGCTCCTGGCACTATTTTGTGGGTGGTATAAGGTCCTTCTGTCTCTCTGCTTACTTGTCTCTTCTATATCTCAAGAGATTGACTCAAGATACAACCTAATCTTGTAGATTGAGTCCTGCCTCATTAACATAACTACTTCTAATCCTGCCTCATTAACATCATAGACGTAGGATTTACAACATATAGGAAAATCACATCAGATGACAAAATGGTGGACAATCACACAATACTGGGAATCGTGGCCTAGCCAAATTGACACATATTTTGGGGGGATATAATTTAATACATAACAGTGTCTAAAGATCAATTTAGATGTTTATCCTCTGAAATATCAGGTAAGCCCATTTCATTTTTTTGTCATTGTTTTCGTTTATTTTTCTTTTTGTTTATGACACTACCAAGGCAATATGGTTAGGAGGAGCAGAGATGGGAATAGAACATTATGCATGTTTTCAGAATAAACTAGAGATTACAGTTATGTGACAAAAAATGTTAAAGGAGGAGAAGAGAAATGGTTTTTACCAAAAGAAATAAAATAATTAAAGCATGTCTCACTAAGGTAAAAAGTCAAGAGTTCACCCCCTTGACATCTGCCAAGCTCACATCCTGCCAAAAATGAGACTTGTAAGTCAGGGTCTGTAAGAGTTCAAGAGATCATTCTAGGAAAAAATACAAAACTTTGGTAAAAATTGATGCTCTGAGAATGGTATGCAACATATTTAACAACCATTTCAGGCATGACCAATCAGAAAGGATGCGGGCCCTTAGGCTATCCAGAATGGTGCTTCTCAACCTTTTATTTCATTTTATAGATAGTTTTGTTTGCTTTTTACCCTAGAACAGTGCCTTGTACACAGTGGTTGCTCAACACGTATCTGTTGAATGAATGAGTGAATAAACGAAATAGTTACAGTTTAAAAAGCAGAGAACAAAATCTAAAAGCTGTGGTTTAAAACAGAATAATTGTAAGGGCATCTCATGTAAGTTGAGAATAACCCAGCAGAAGATAAAAAGACATAAATTAAGTACACGAGGGAGCAGAAGACCACAACTGGTAGGGGCAAGGGTTTTGGAGTCTAAAATATGCAACTTCAAAACTCACCTCTGCTGGTTACTGAATTTGTCATCTCAGCCAAATTACAGAACTTTTCTTATTTTTCTGGCTATTTTAATATTTTTGTCTTCAATTTTTTGCAGTTCCACTATGATGTATGTAGGGTTCTTTTCTCCTTGGGATTCACTGTATTTTCTGAGTGTGAAGATTCTTATCTTTCAACAGTGCTGGAAATTCTCAGCCATTATCTCTTTAAATGTTGACTATTCTTTTCATCTGGAATTCCTTTTAAACCCATATTGACCTTTCTCTTTCTATCCTCCATGCCTCTTAACTTCTGTTTTACATTTTCCCTGTCTTTATCTTTCCTCAGATCTAGCTTTCATTTCAATAATTCTCTGTTCAGTCGTATCTAATCTGCTATTTGACTTTCCCATTAAGATTTTAATTTCACTGATCATGTATTTCACAATTCAAGGAGTTCTATTTGCTGTTTTGCATCTAATTTTTTCATAATGTCTTGTTATTTTCTTATATTTTTATTCATTTGATGGTAAGGCTTTGTCTGTGGGAATCTTTTTCTGGCCTAGGTTGAAGTGGTTTCTCTCCAAAGAGGTTTTGTGTTTGCTTCTGACAGATGACTTGGACATATTTCCACCCTAAAACCCCTTTTACATAACTTTCTTAGCTGGAATTTTCAAGTTTATTTGGGTAGCATAAATTTGAATCCCAAACTGTAGGAAGAAATGCCCCAGGATAACGAATCCTCAAGGGAAGGCTTTTTTTATTCCTCTGCCTGGTGCTGAGGCAAAGAAAGACAAGCTTCCTGGCTTTCTGTCTATGCTGAAGGGTGGATTTCTCCCTCTCCTAGATTTCACTTTCACCGAGGGTGTCGTTATTCAAAGGTCTCTATTTTTATGAAAGTTTCAACTCCACTCCCTTCCTCTATGAGGTCTAGGCCTTATCTCCTGGTCTTGGGTGAGTATTAAACCTCTAATGCCCTTGATTATAGAGTTTATAGAAAATCCCCTAGACAGTAGCAGTACCAGCTTAGGGGGTTTCTGCTCTGACTTCATTCCCCAGTTTGTACTTGACTCCTGGGAATTTCCTTAACTTTCTTGAAAGTGCAGCCGTGCAATTCAAGGTTTTTTGTAGAGGGAAGATTCTCAAGGTATCTATTCTTCCTTGTGGAAAATGGAAATCTAGTATTAGATCGTACGACTTGCTGATATTTGACCATTTTTGACCTATAAGAACAGCAACTTCATATTTCAGCTTAAGTGTTTTCTAATCCTCAGGGTTGAGCTGAGGACTAAATAAGATAATGTACATAAAGTTCTTAGCAGCATTTGGCATGTGGTAAACAATAAACAATAAACGGTAGCTTAAAGGTGTAAAATATGAATGTGTCAATAAACACATGGCATATTACTGGAAGAATATATAACACAAATACACAAACTGGTAATAGGATTTGCCTCCAGGGAAAGGAACTGAATTGCTGGAAACAGGGAAGAGAGGAGACTTAGTTTTTCCTGTACATGCTTTTGTAACTTTTAATTTTTGTACCATATATACGTATTTTGTATTTAAAAGTTATTTTAAAAATGAAAAACTATAAATCCATCAAACTGTCAAAGTAGTTACTGATGAGGTACAGCATGGGATTGGGAATGGGGTAAAAGTGAAACACTCACTTTTTTATTCTATATGTTCCTGTGTTGTTTGAATTTTTTATAATACATGTGTCCATATGCTACATTTATCATTTAAAAATTAAAGCTACGAAATCACTTGGACATATATCCATATGAGTATAAGAACAATTTATATTTTATTTTTACCCATTTGTATAATCTGAGTCAAGGTCACAATTTAAGAAAATCAGTGAGCAACTCAGTCTAATTTTTGCACGAAGATACAATAATAGAGTTACTGTTTTAAAAATAAGATAAACAAGGCAACTTTAAAAGTTGAACTTTAAGAATAGCAGAAATATTTTATAGTTACAAAGTACATTCTGTGCTTCAAATGTTTTAGCTAAGATATCCAGCCTCAGAGAGAGAAAAATAATTGTTGAGACATGATAGAAAAATGAGACTATTTGTTATTGTTGTTTCTTATAAGGTAAAGCAGCAACTACTTTTTCAAACAGCCTAACACCATGATTCCTCTGTATGGCATGGTACTGAAGACATTTACAATAAAATTGCTAATGAGTTTCTCGAATTGCATCCTAGGTCGGATGTTTCCCTGAGAAATATGAGGCTATTAAAAGGTATTATCACACCAGCCTAAGGGAGACACCCAATATGGCAGCGAGGAGAGTCCCCTGTATATTTATGGTCCGTTGGAATTTGCCTTAAATGTATTGTTCCTGAGGCATTTAAGGTAATGGGTATTCTGTTTTTGTTTGGTTTGGTTTGGTTTTCTCCATTTGGTCTATAAACCTCGGCACTATTGATATTTAGGTGGGATAATTATTTGTTGTGGTGCTGTTCTGTGCATTGTAGAATGTTTAGCAGCATCCCTGGCCTCTACCCACTAGCTTCTAGTAGCACCCTGCAGCATAACAACCAAAAACGTCCCCAGTTGCCATCGAGTGGATTCTGACTCATGACGACCCATGTGTGTCAGAATAGATCTGTGTTCCATAGGGTTTTTAATGGCTGATTTTTGAGAAGTAGATCACCAGGCCTTTTTTCCAAGGTGCTTCTGGGTGGGCTCAAACCTCCAACCTTTCAGTAAGCTTTTTAGCACACTGTTTGTACCACCCAAGGACTCCTAAAAATATCTCCAGACATTGATAAATGTCTCCTGGGGGACAAAATGGCCCTTGATTGAGAACTACTGGCTTACGTCTTTCTAAATTTTATGGTCTGAGCTGGATTGGTGAGGGAAATGCCAAGGTTGGGGAGATGTGCTTTTGGTGTTCTTTTGTGGCTTTATGAAGGGGAGGAAATCCTCTCTTTTGGAAGTAGTGCCATAGTTCAGCATTGCTCTGGCTGGATCACAAGATAAACTAAAGGGAACCATGGTGTCTTAGTCATCTAGTGCTGCTGTAACAGAAATACCACAAATGGATGGCTTTAACAAAGAGAAATTTATTCTCTCACAGTCTAGTAGGCTACAAGTCCAAATTCAGGGCATCAGCTCCAGAGAAAGACTTTCTCTGTCGGCTCTAGAGGAAGGTCCATGTCATCCCTCTTCCCTTGGTCGGGGAGCGTCTCCGCGCAGGAACCTCAGGTCCAAAGGACCTGCTCTGCTCCCGACACTGCTTTCTTGGGGGTATGAGGTCCCCATGTGTCTCTTCTTGATTCTCTCTTCTATATCTCAAAAGAGATTGGCTTAAGACACTGTTTAGTCTTGTAGACCTCATCAGTATAGCTGCCGCTAATCCATCTTATTACATTATGGTGATAGAGTTTACAGCACATAGGGAAATCACATCAGTTGATAAAATGGTAGACAATCATACAATACTGGGAATCATGACCTAGACAAGTTGACATATATTGTGGGGGGACACAATCCAATCCACGATACATGGCTACATCCCAATGATACTCAAAAGAGATGCCAGTGTCCTCCCACTGAAGCTTATAAAATGTCACCTTGGAAGGTGTTCCTTCTGTTATTCAGATAGACAAAGTCCATTTGCAAGTAAGACCCGGACATTCTTTTGGGTACAAGCCCATATCAACTGGAGAGCATAGAAAGAACTGGTAGGAAATTCCGCACCTTGGCTCATTAAAAAAGAATTACGTTAACTATAGATCCTCAGGTAAATATATACTTCTGCACATGATAAAGCTCAGAGAGGTTTGCTTGCTCTCTTAATTCAGTTGGTATTATACACTGGACAATGTAGAAGTTCTGGATTGAAGATTTCTGTTTAAAACGTTGCCACCAACTCCTACTGTCTTAGTCATCTAGTGCCGCTCCAACAGAAATACCACAAGTGAATGGCTTTTAACAAAGAGAAGTTTATTCTCTCACAGTCCAGTAGGCTACAAGTCCAAATTCAGGGCATCAGCTCCAGGAGAAGGCCCTCTCTCTCTCTGTCGGCTCTGGAGGAAGGTCCTTGTGATGCATCAGTCTTCCCTTGGTCTGAGAGCATCTCAGCACAGGAACCTCAGGTTGAAAGGACACGCTCTGCTCCTAGCACTGTTTTCTTGGTGGTGTGAGGTTCCCATGTGTCTCTGCTCACTTCTCTCTTTTGTATCTCAAAAGAGATTGCATTAAGGCACTAATCTTGTCAACCTCACCAGTATAACCTCATCACAGTGATAGAATTTATAACACATAAGAAGATCACATATAATCTCATCATAGTGATAGAGTTTACAACACATAAGGAAGTCACATCAGATAACACTATCATACAATACTGGGAATCATGACCCAGCCAAGCTGACAGATATTTTGAGGGGACACAACTCAATCCATGACACCTACCATGATCATTTCCAAATTACTTAAAATTTTGCACTTAATAATATTAACTTATTCTTATATTAATTACTAACCATGTAAAAGTCTATTTTAACTTGTAAAGATAGAGTAAATTTTTGAAAAAAAAAATTTTTTTAACTAAGTGGATTAGATGTTTGTATTAAAGGAATCTAATAATTTTCCTCCCTTTAACTTCTTTAAAGAATAGTCAAAAATTTTATACAAAATTGAGTTTTTTAATGGTTTGAAACTTTCCCTAGTCATAAGAAATAAACTATATTTTATAAGATACAGTCATGCATCATTTAACATCCATGATACGTTCTGTGAAATAGGATATTACATGTGTCTTAGAGAAAAAGACTCTGACTCTGTTAAAATAAAGCAAAATGGTTTATTAAAAGCACAAGAACATTCAAATGGGGATTCATAGACTTCCAATACATAGACACCATGAATCCAAGGGGTGGCTGTTTTGTGAGGATAAATATAGGCTGGACTCAGGAGTTAACAGTTAAGGATACTCTGATTGGCTAGCTAATGTAATTGGCTATTTTCAGTAAATCATTAAGGACATGCCCAGGCAAGTTCCTTGTGGAAGCACCTTTCTGCATACTAGTTAATCTACTTTCAACCACATTCTTCCTGAGGGCAAGCTGCCCATCCCTTGTTTACCAACCAACAATCATGAGTCACCTTCTCAGAAACAGAAGAAGCGCCAAGGACAAAATGGAGTTGAGTCAGACCTCATGTAAGCCATTTTAGTTATGCCAAACACCCCAAATTTTGGAGTGCCCTTACACATTCCCTGAGAGTATCATACACAATGGGCTGTGATAGCAATCTGCGTCAAAAAGTGCTAATAGAACATGCTGTCGAGCTGCTGGGGCCTTTTGTCTTGAATAACCAGGTTTGGATCTGTGTACAGGTTAACAGCCTGTCAGCAAGAAAGAGAAGAAGGGTCAGAGTCTGGACCCTGGCTCAGCCACTTTACTTTGGCCAAGTGTCCTATAATTTGGACTCTGTGGCATGTGATTTGGACGTTGCAGTGCTCGTGGCTGAGGCTCCTCCTCTCAACACTGAAGCCCCAGATTCCTGTATCCCTGCTGTGCCCATACTCACCTAGGGATAATAGTAGCTGCCCCTCCCTCTAGGAAGCTCCCCAGCCTGTACACCTCGGGGTGTGCAGGGTGGGGCTGGGGGTTAGTTTACCCACAGCCCCTCCACCCTTGCATCCTTATGAACCAAACCCACACCAGGGAGCCCACCACTTGGGATGAGTGGGCCTTCAGTCATGCAGGAGCTTTGGTTCTGACTTTGGAGCCTTAAAGGATGTGAGTGATCATGAAGCCCAACCCCTTCCTTGTGCAGACAAAAGAGACCCAGGGAGGTACTTTGCCATGCAACACACTCATGACAGAACAAAGATTAGAATCCCAGACCTCTTACTATTCGTTGCTCTATAGGGAATAAAGTAAAGAGTTTAACCTTATGGGACCACGGACCTGCTGCCTGAATGGACGTTAACAGCGCATGACAGTTTATGTCAAAAATCAACATTAAGAAGTGAATCAACTTAGTCAACTGGATAGATGTTTTTACTATTGAAATTCCACTGAATATGCTTGAATAGGCATACATTTGCAAAATTAAAATGTTTTAAAATTACTTAGGGTTACTTTGAAAGTACATATAGCTATGTACTTTGGAAGTTAATTTGCATTAAGATGAATCTTTATAAAAGCTCTTTAACTCATTTTAAAATCTCCACAGCATCTTATAGTTTAATATTTTAAAATTCATCACTCCATGAATATGTAAAATGACTTAAAGACTTACATAGCCATTTGAGGATAAATAGTTTTATTTTTCTAGTTAATTCCGGAAATTATTTTAGCCCTTTCCATCTAGAAATGCATTGATCGATTTGCTTCTGCCTCTTACATCCAATATGAATCTGTGAAACAGTCCTGTCTGACTTGTAATTTGTGAAAAAAAAAAAAAAATCATTTGCCTTCTCCTTCATTTGTAAAACATTAGCCTCAAAATTCTTTTTTTTAAGGTCAGCAGTTGTGATAGCAGACTCTATTCACATGAACTGAACACATGTACAAGTTGAAAGGATATTGGGTTTCTGAAAGGAATACATATTTGTCCATTGTTTCTTTTCTGGCACTTTCCCCTGCTTCTTTCCCTGCAGCTATGAAAAAAGGTGCTCACTTCTCTCACATTATAATCTGTAACCAAGAGGCATAGGAAAATGACGTGTTCTAAGGGTCACACACTTATCCTAAGAGTAAGTATCCCTTACTTTAGCATATGAAAGGCAAAAATGAGAATGCAAATAAGCTGGTTTACAGAAAACTAAACATAGCTGCATACAATTGCTTTATATACTCTTTCTTTGCCTTCTATACCATTTCAAAGGGTAGGCGGTAGTGATTAGATAAAGCTTCTAGGACACGAAATTGTTGTTGTTAGGTGCCATGGAGTTGGCTCATAGTGACCCTATGTACAACAGAATGAAGCACTTCCCAGTCCTGTGTCATCCTCACAATCATTACTATATTTGAGCCCATTGTTGCAGCCACTGTGTCAATCCATCTCGTACATGAGATAGTAGCAAAAAAAAGAGACAACTTCAAATACCTTTTGCTCTAGAAAAGGCCTAGAAGGATTCCCTCTAAACTGACAACACAGGCAATTTATATATATAACGATGACTTGCACATACCTGGAAGGACCACTGCCTGCATCCCAACAGAGACAGTCAAAAGCCCCCTGTTATCATTTTCCTGGGCAGGAGATCTCAGGAAATCTTGTGGCACTACCATTCAAGCACCCTAAAGCATGCTTCTTGACTAAATAGTGGTGTGACCTTGGGCAAGTGTCTTAACCTTTCTAAGTCTCAGTTTACTTCCTAGGATGTTAGAAGGATCAAGAAATAGAATGCCAATAATACATTGTGAATGGATCATTGTAAGCACAAAACAAATGGGAAAGAGAGGTAGAGAACCCTACCTATTGGTGATTCTCCCTTCTCTTCCCCATCATTCCTGCTAGCTCACCCTGTAGGCAAAAAAAGAAGGAGAGTGAGAGGAAAGGCAAGAAGGGAGGGAGGGAAGGAAGGAAAAGAAGAAACATAGTGGAAATACGAACAGAGGCTGAATTGAAAAACATAAAAATTGATTCACAAGACACATTTGGGATGATTGCTGTGTTTATTGAGTGAAGTTTATGAGGCACTATGCTTTTGACTGCTCTCCTTTTCTCCGCTCTACTATTCTGATCATAGGCTGTTTGACAAAACTAACATTTGAGTTTGGAGTTCCTAGGTGGTACAAATGATTAACACACTTGGCTGCTAACAGAAAGGTTGGAGGCTCAAGTCTACTCAGAGGTACCTCAGAAGAAAGGCCTGGTGATCTACTTCTGAAAACCAGCCATTGAGAACTGTATGGAACACAGTTCTACTCTGACACGCATGGGATTGCCATGAGTCAGAATCAACACAATGGCAACTGTTTTTTTTACTGGTAACATTTGAGTTAGGTCCTTTAGGAAACTGACCATAGATGATGTGTTTATAAAACTGTTAACTCCCAATATGGAGCCTAGATCTGGAAGGTAAGCAACTGGAATGCAACAGCTCCCCCATACTGAGACTGCATATGACAGTCCCTTTCTTTCTGATCCTTTCTCTTGCTTGGTGAGGAAATAGACTGTGAACAGCAATAGCACTTCCCTCTGCCACACATGCCGTTAAATCAGGGCAGCCTGAGGGGAATTACAGAAGCTGTGGGGTCCTCTATCTGCCTTGTCCCACTACTGCCAGGGATTGCACTGTGAGCTTCCACCTGCTTCCCTGACCCTTGATGAAACTGTCAATTTCCTAATTTATTGCCATGTCTTAGTTTTAACATCTTTTCCCTCACAAGTTTCTAGTCAATAGTTGTCTCTTCCCTATCAATCTAGAAATATTTACTTCAGTGCAACTAACTGGAAACTTTTCATGTTTATATTTTATGTGTCATTTTATACTTTCTTTAACTTAGGAAACTTATGATCCATTTCCTACAGAAATTTTAGACTTTTGCCTCCAGAGAGAATCATGGTCATAGCAATTCTTCTGTCCTCTGTCACATCAGTAAGCTATGGACATTAGATTGATTATAGTAGAACGTTTTCAACAACCTGGGAATTTTCATTTTCTAAGGAAGGGTGGGCAAAGTGAGGGAATAACAAATTCAGAGATTAAAATAAAATTTCTGAGATTAAGCAGAAATTATTATCAGAATGATTATATTCCAGCTATAATTTTTAAAGTCTGAGTTCCAAGATTTTCCCATTAAGATTTGCTTTTAGGATCAGTCAGGTTTCCTGAATATGTAACGAATTTCAGTTTACCATTAGCTCGTTATTAAATAAAACTCATCATTATCTCAAAAGAAAATTTCTGTTATGGCCCTCAGAGAAGTCTATTAAACTAAGGCTCTTAAAACTCAGACAAGTTTTACTTCTATTAACATTAGTGCCTTTAGCACAGAGGAGATGGGGAGTGGGTGTTCCCATCCCATATTCTCTGTGACATTCTCTGTTAAAAATACAATCACGTATTAATTCAAAGGACAACACAATATTTGGTTGTTCTATGATTTGCTTTATGATTGCTCTATGATTTGCAAATTGGAGAAAATACACTCATGTAAGAGGAAGTTGCTTCTAGAGAATGGAGAATTCACAGCGACTTAAATAACTTTGGTGTAGTGGTTAGGAGCTACAGTGGCTAACCAAAAGGTCAGCAGTTCAAATCCACCTCCACCAGCCACTCCTTAGAAACTCTATGAGGCAGTTCTACTCTGTTCAATGAGATCATTAGGAGTCGGAATCAACTCCTGGCAACTAGTTTGGTTTTTTAATTTTTTTGGTAAACAACTTTTGCTTAAAGGATACAGGTGACGAAGTACTTAATGGCTACTGAGTTAACATTAGTAATCCATACTGAAGACTGCAGTCTTTGATCTTCATCAATAAGTGCTTTAAGTCCTCTTCGCATTCAGCAAGCAAGGTTGTATCATCTGCAAAATTAATCTGGATAAATTTGGCATCATATATTTTTAAGTTCATGGCTAAGACAAGCCTTCTGGAAATAAAATATCTATTTTTAATATAAATTTGACTCCACACATGTAAATCATGTAGGTGGAGGAAAAGAAAGTAGAAAAACTACCTGTTTCTGGTACTAGTCAACTGTAAATAACCAAATTCAAGGAAGAGAAAATGTTTTGGTTTTCAGGTAAAATTAAAATTCATTTTTCTTCCTTTTGAGGGTGGAGAATTCTAATCTGACGATATATAAGAAAGGACTTGATGAAAAACAATGTAGTATCCTCATGGTAAGAATACAGAGATGGCCAGAGCAGTGCCCATTTCTAACAGGTGTACAGGATCCTGTAGCCAAATCTACCCTGACTGTAATTGTAGGCAAATAGTAAATCTAATAAGTAATTCCCAGCTCTTGGGCACACAAGACAACTTTTAAAAGATACCTGCCAACTTATTAAGCAAAAATGTGGCATGTGTTAGCCACAGACCCTAGGGTCAGTTTCTTGGAGGTGGGGAGGGGTAGGGAGAAGAAACTTGGAGCCCAGACTTTGTAAAAGATACTCTTTTCTGTACAGGGAAAACATGAACATCTCAGACAAAACTCTCCCCCCATACCACTCTCAGCTAAAGGATGAGAAAAAAAAAAAAAAGGAAACCACTGCAATCAAGCTGATTTCTACTCGTAGCAACCCCATAGTGTTTCCAAGGCTGTAAATCTTTATGGTAGCAGACTGCCACATCTTTCTCTTATGGAGCAGCTGGTGGGTGTCAGTTAGCACCTGGGCACTTTAACCACTGTGCCACCAGGGCTCCTGAGAGCATAGGTTGAAAAACGAAGGGACTTCAGTTTCTTGGTTTCTCTCAACTTCAAAGACCATGCACTCCAACATTCCAAACTAGTCAGAAGTGAGGTCATTAACACATAGCAGCTTTGCTTCAAGGCTCTCAAAACAATTTGTGAAGGAGCTTTTTAAAAATCTAGGTGTTTGGCATATGGAGATGCTACTGCCAAAATTGCAGACTGGACTCCATTTTTGCTGTTTACTGCTTATTCTAAGCTGACTTCCAAAAATCAGCTAGTCAGGTGGCTCCACCCATGCCACCTAGCCACCCTCGACAAGGGTTCAAAAATAAGTGGTGCCTCCCAATCCTTACAGCCAACAGCATTTGGTGCCCATAGTCTGGCTGCAAAACCCACCCACCTATACACTCTAGGGAATAGGGACATGCTTTCCTCCCAAACACTTAGGGGCAGCCATCAGTTCCCTGCCTTACACAGTGCATGACCCCCTACTGCAGCCAGATAATTGTGCCTACTCCAATCAATCCTGCCCATCAAGGACTGTAGGTGAGAACCTGTACCACACACTTGGTGACCGACTACCTGGACACCCGAGCTGAATCCATATAAGAAAAGTAAACAGACTCCTAGGCTCACATACCTAGTTACAGGTCTAACCACCAGGTGACAGGATGTGAGAGCTTCAAAGACACCAATAATCAAACTAGCTCACATGAGCAGTCTATCTGGACATATCAAAACATGCAGCTAGAACACAGAAAGCAAACATAAAATAAATAAATAATTTACTGACAGCTCCCAGACAACAGTCAATATCAAATCATATAAAGAGGCAGACTATGAGGGCTTCAGCAAGCTCCCAAAACAAAGAATCAAGAAATCTTCTGCAGGAAAAAAAGTTCTTGGAATTACTGGAGGTAGGATACAAAAGATTAATATACAAAGCTCTTAAGGTGATTAGGAAAGAGATCACGCAAAAGGCAGAACAAGCTAAGGAACATATAGACAAATCAATTGAGGAACTTAAGAAGATTATAGAAGAGCACATGACAAATTTAACAGGCTGCAAGAATCCATAAAGAGACAGCAAAAAGAAATCCAGAAGATTAACAATAGAATTCCAGAATTAGACAACTTAATAGGAAGTCATAGGAGCAGAATTGAGGCAATGGAAGTCAGAATTAGTAAGACTGAAGATAAAGCACTTGACACCAACTTATTGGAGGAAAAATCAGATACAAGGATTTTAAAAAAATGAAGAAACCCTAAGAATTATGTGGGACTCTATCAAGAGGAATAACCTATGAGTGATTGGAGTACCAGAATGGGGGGGATAACAGAAAATACAGAGAGAAGTGTTGAAGATTTGTTGGCAGAAAATTTCTTTGATATCATGAAAGATGAGATATCTATCCAAGAAGCTCATCGAACCCCACACAGGCAGATCCCAAAAGAAAGTCGCCAAGACATATTATAATCAAATTTGCCAAAACCAAAGACAGAGAATTTTAACAGTGGCTAGGGAAAAACAAAATGTCATCTACAAAGGTGAGTCAATAAGACTAAGCTCTGACTACTCAGCAGAAACCATGAAGGCAAGAAGGCAATGAGGAGACATATATAAAGCCTTGAAGGAAAAAAATTACCAGTCAAGAATTAGATATCCAGCAAAACTGTCTCTCAAATATGATGGTGAAATTAGGGTATTTAAAGATAAACAGAAGTTTAGGGAATTTACAAAAACCAAGCCAAATTTACAAGAAATACTAAAGGGAGTCCTCCAGTTAGAAAGTCAATAACATCAGCTAACTACACAAGACAGAACAACCAGATATCAACCCAGATAGGGAAGTCACATAAATAAATCAAAGCTAAAACAATGAAATAGGGAAACAGAGATATCAATATGTAAAAAATGACAACATTAAAACAAAAAAGAGGGACTAAACAATGTAGCCATAGATCTTTCATATGGAGAGGAAGTCAAGGCCATATAAAGAAATAAAAGATCGGTTTAAACTCAGAAAAATAGGGCTAAATATTAATGTAACCACGAAGGAAACTAACAATCCTACACATCAAAATAAAAAACAAGAAAAACATAAAGACTCAGCAAATACAAAATCAACAACAATAGAAAAGGATGAAAACAAAATACATAAAGGAAAACAACTCAGCCAGAAAATTAAGTGGAATAAAGAAACTGTCAACAATACACACAAAAAAAATACATCAAAATGACAACACTAAACTCATATCTATCAATAATTAGGCTGAATGTAAATGGACTACATACACTAAGAAACAGACATAGAGTGGCAGAATGGATAAAAAGATATGATCGGTCTACATGCTGCCTACAAGAGACACACCTTAGACTCAAAGACGCAAACAAACTAAAACTCAAAGGATGGAAAAAATATATATTAAGCAAATAACAATCAAAAAAGAACAGGAGTGGCAATATTAATCTCTGACAAAATAGACTTTAAAACAAAATCCAACAAAAGGATATGGAAGAACATTATATAATGATTAAAGCGTCAATACACCATGAGGACATAACTATAATAAATATTTACACACTCAATGGCAGGGCTCCAAAATACATAAAACAAACTGTAACAGCACTGAAAAGAGAAATAGAGAGCTCCACAATAATGGTAGGAGACTTCAACACACCACTTTTGGTGAAGGACAGAACACCCAGAAAGAAGCTTAATAAAGGCATGGAAGATCTAAATGCCACAGTCAACCAAGCTTATCTCATAGACATATACTGAACACTCCACACAACAGCAGCCAAGTATACTTTCTTTTCCAACACACATGGAACAGTCTCCAGAACAGACCACATATTAGGCCACAAAGCAAGCCTTAACAGAATCCAAAGCATCAAAATATTACAAAGCATCTTTTCTAACCATAAAGCCATAAAAGTGGAAAACAATAACAGAAAAAGAAAGGAAAAAAATCAAATGCACGGAAACTGAACAATACCTTGCTCAAAAACTACTGGGTTATAGAAGAAATTAAGGATGAATAAAGAAATTCACAGAATCAAACGAGAATGAAAACACATCCTGCCAGAACCTTTGGGGCACAGAAAAAGCAGTGCTCAGAGGTCAATTTATAGCAATAAAAACACACATCCACGAAGAAGAAGGTACCGAAATCAAAACATTAACACTACAACTGGAACAATAGTAAGAGAGGAGCAAAACAAGCCTTCGGGGAACAGAAGAAAGCAAATAATAAAAATTAGAGCATGATTAAATGGAACAGAGAATAGAAAAACAATGGAAAGAGTTAACAAGACCAAAAGTGTGTTTTTTGAAAAGATCAACAGAATCGATAAACCGTTGGCGAAACTGACAGAAGAAAAACAGGAGAGGAATCAAATAACCCGAATAAGAAATGAGATGTGTGATATCATAATAGACGCAACTGAAATTAAAAGAATCATAAGAGAATGCTATGAAAAATTGTACTCTAACAAATTTGGAAACCTAGAGGAAATGGACAAATTTCAGGAAACACACTACCTACTTAAAGTAACATAAACAGAAGTAGAACAACTAAATAAACCTATAACAAAATAAGACATTGAAAAGGTAATTTAAAAACTTCCAACAAAAAAAAGCCCTGGCCCTGACAGCTTCACTGGAGAATTCTATCAAACTTTCACAGAAGAGTTACTAAAGGTATCTTTGTACTAAAATAAAATAGAACTACACTACTAAAGGTATTTCAGAGCATAGAAAGGATGGAATACTCCTAAACTCATTCTATGAAGCCAGCATAACTCTGATACCAAAACCAGGTAAAACCACCACAAAAAAAGAAAATTACAGACCAATATCCCTCATGAACATAGACTCAAAAATCCTCAACAAAATCCTAGCCAATACAGCTCAACAACGTATATAAAAAAAATTCACCAAGACCAAGTGGGATTCATATGCAGGGATGGTTCAACATTAGAAAAACAATCCATGACATAAATAAAACAAAAGAAAAGAAATACATGATCTCATCAATTGATGCAGAAACAGCATTTGACAAAGTCCAACACCCATTTGTGATAAAAACTCCCAGCAAAACAGGAATAGAAGAGAAATTCCTCAACATAATAAAGGGCATTTATACAAAGACAACGGCCAACATCATCCTAAATGGAGAGAGTCTGAAAGCATTCCCCTTGAGAACGAGAACCAGACAAGGATGCCCTTTATCACCACTCTTATTCAACATTCTGCTGAAGGTCCTAGCCAGAGCAATTAGGCTATAAAAAGAAATAAATGGTATCCAAATTGGTAAGGAAGAAGCAAAATTATCTCTGTTTGCAGATGATATGATCTTATACACGGAAAACCCCAAAGAATCCACAAGAAAACTACTGGAATTAATGGAAGAATTCAGCAAAGTTTCACGATACAAGAGAAATGTACAAAAATCAGCTGGATTCCTTTACACCAACAAAGAGAACGTCGAAGACAAAATCACCAAATCAATACCATTTACAATAGCCCCCAAGAAGATAAAATACTTAGGAATAAATCTAACCAGAGACATAAAAGACCTGTACAAAGAAAACTACAAGACACTACTGCAAGAAACCAAAAGAGACGTACATAAGCAGAAAAAACATACCTTGCTCATGGATAAGGAGACTCAACATTGTGAAAATGTTGATTCTACCCAAAGCGATCTACAGACACAATGCAATCCCGATCCAAATTCCAATGACATTTTTTAAAGAGATGGAGAAACAAATCACCAAATTCACATGGAAAGGGAAGAGGCCCTGGATAAGTAAAGCATTACTAAAGAAGAAGAACAAAGTGGCAGGCCTCACACTACCTGATTTTAGAACCTATTATACCTCCACGGTAGCCAAAACAGCCTGGTACTGGTCCAACAACAGATACATAGACCAATGGAACAGACTTGAGAAACCAGACGTAAATTCACCCACCTATGAGCAGCTGATATTTGACAAAGGCTGAAAGTTAACAAATGCTGCTGGCATAACTGGATATCCATCTGCAAGAAACTGAAACAAGAGTCACACCTCACACCATGCACAAAAACTAACTCAAAATGGATCAAAGACCTAAATATAAAATCAAAAACAATAAGATCATGGAAGAAAAAATAGGGACAATGCTAGGAGCCCTAATACATGGCATAAACAGAATACAAAACATTACTAACAATGCACAAACACCAGAAGAGAAACTAGATAACTGGGAGCTCCTAAAAATCAAACACTTATGCTCATGGAAAGACTTCACCAGAAGAATGAAAAAGACAACATACAGACTGGGAAAAAATTTTTGGCTATGACATATCCAACTAGGGTCTAATCTCTAAAATCTACAAGATACTGCAAAACTTCAACCAGAAAAAGTCAAATAATCCAATTAAAAAATGGGCAAAGGATAAGAACAGGGACTTCACCAAAAAGACATTCAGGCAACTAACAGATACATGAGGAAATGCTCACGATCATTAGCCATTAGACAAATGCAGATCAAAACTACAATGAGATATTGTCCATCTCACCCCAACAAGGCTAGCCTTAATCCAAAAAACACAAAATAATAAATGTTTGAGAGGTCATGGAGAGACTGGAACACTTATACACTGCTGGTGGGAAAGTAAAATGGTACAACCACTTTGGAAATCAATTTGGCACTTCCTTAAAAAGCTAGAAAGGAAGTACCATACGATCCAGCAATCCCACTCCTTGGACTATATCCTAGAGAAATAAGAGCCATCACACGAATAGATATGTGCACACCCATGTTCATAGCAGCACTGTTCACAATAGCAAAATGATGGAAACAACCTAGGTGCCCATCAATAGACAAATGGATAAACAAATTATGATATATTCACACAATGGAATACTTCACAACAATAAAGAACAACAATGAATCTGCCCAACATCTTATAACACGGATGAATTCTGAAGGCATTATGCTGAGTGAAATTAATCAGTGGCAAGAGGACAAATATTGCATGAAACCTCTACTATAAGAACTCAAGAAAAGATTTAAACACAGAAAAAAGCATTCTTTGATGGTTATGAGGGAGGGGAGGGAGGGAGAGGGGTATTCACTAACTAGATAGTAGACAAGAATTATCTTAGGTGAAGGGAAGGAAAACACACACTACAGGGGAAGTCAGCACAACTGGACTAAACTGAAAGCTAAGAAATTTCCTGAATACAATCAAACACTTCGAGGGACAGAGTAGCTGGGGTGGGGGTCTGGAGACCATACTTTCAGGAGACATCTAGGTCAACTGGCATAACAAAGTTTATTAAGAAAATGTTCTGCATCCCACTCTGGTGAGTGGCATCTGGGGTCTTAAAAGCTAGCGAGTGGCCATCTAACATACATCAATTGGTCCCAACACATCTGGAGCAAAGGAAAAGAAGAACACCAAAGACACAAGGAAAATATTAGCCCAAGAGACAGAAAGGACCACATAAACCAGAGACTCCATCAGCCTGAGACCAGAAGAACTAGATGGCGCGCAGCTACCACCAATGACTGCCCTGACAGGGAACACAACAGAGAGTCCCTGATGGAGCTGGAGAAAAGTGGTGTCCAGAACTCAAATTCTAGTAAAAAGACAAAACTTAATGGTCTGACTGAGACTGGAGGAATCCCAGAAGACATGGCCCCCAGACTCTCTGTTAACGCAAAACTAAAACCATTCCCAAAGCCAACTCTTCAGACAAAGATTAGACTGGACTATAAGACATAAAATGATACTCCCGAAGAATGTGCTTCTTGGTTCAAGTAGATGAGTGAGACTGAATGGGCAGTTCCCGTCCGGAGGCAAGATGAGAAGGCAAAAAGGGACAGAAGCAGGTTGAACGGACATGGGAAATCTGGGGTGGAGAGGAGAAGTGTGCTGACATATTATAGGGATAGCAACTGGGGTCATAACAATGTATGTACAAATTTTTTTTATTGTACTTTAGATGAAGGTTTACAGAGCAAATAGTTTCTCAGTAAACAGTCAGTACACATATTGTTTTATGACATTGGTTAACAACCCCAAGACATGTCAACACTCTCCCTTCTCGACCTTGGAGGACTTATTCTCTTTTCGGTGAAAATATACATAGCCAAAGTTACACCATTTCAAAAATTTCTACATGTACAATTCAGTGACATCGATTACATTCTTCCAGTTGTGCTGCTATTCTCATTATCCTGTTCCAAATTATTTCATCACCATTATCTTCAACTCACTGTCCCCTAGGCTTCCCATCAAACCTTTTGAGTTGCTGTGGTCAATTTGATCTCACGTAGATAATTCTTTTATTGTACTTTAGTTGAAGGTTTACAGAACAAAGAGTTTCTCATTAAACAGTTAGTATACATATTGCCCTATGACAATGGTTAACAACCCCACGACATGTCAACACTGTCCCTTCTCAACCTTGGGTTCCCTATCACCAGCTTTTCTGTCCCTTCCTGCCTTCTAGTCCTCGTCCTGGATTCCTGTGCCTCATTAGTCCCATTTTGTTTTATGGGGCTGTCCTGGCCCCAGCTGAACAGTGAACCCCGGGAGTGACTTCACCACTGAGCTAAAAGGGTGTCTGGGGGCCATACTCTCAGGGTTTCTCCAGTCTGTCAGGCCAGTAAATCTGGTCTTTTTTTTTTTTTTTGTAAGTTACACTTTTGTTCTACATCCTTCTCCAGCTCTCTCCAGGATCCTCTGTTGTGATCCCAGTCAGAGCAGTCAGTGGTAGTAGCCCAGCACCATCTAGCTATACTGGACTCAGTCTGGTAGAGGCCATGTTAGCTGTGGTCCATTAGTCCTTTGGACTAATCTTTTCCTTGTATCCTGTTCTCTTCATTCTCCCTTGCTCCCGAAGGGGTGAGACCAGTAGAGTCTCACAGGGTTTTAAGACCCCAGATGCTATGCATGAAAATAGAATGTAGCACATCATCTTTATAAACTGTGTTATGCCAATTGAGCTAGATGTTCCCCAAGACCATGGTCCCCACAGCCCTCTGCCCAGCAATTCAGTCCCTCAGGGATGTTGGATGTATCTGTGGAGCTTCCATGACCTTTCCTTGTACAAGTTGTGCTGGCTTCTCCAATATTGTGTACTGTCTTAACCTTCACCAAAGTTACCACTTATCTATTGTCTATTTAGTTCCTCCCCCATCCCTCCCATCCCTCATAACCAACAAAGATTGTTTCTTTTTGTATGTAAACTTTTTCATGAGTTTTTACAGTAGAGGTCTCATACAATATTTGTCGTTTTGTGATTGACTTATTTCACTCAGCATAATGTCCTCCAGTTTCATCCATGTTATGAGATGCTTCACAGATTCATCATTGTTCTTTATCATTGCATAATACTCCATTGTAGGTATGTACCATAGTTCGTTTATCCATTCATCTGTTGATGGGCATCTAGGTTGTTTCCATCTTTTTGCTGTTGTGAACAGTGCTGCAAGGAACATGGGTGTGCATATGTCTATTAGTGTGACAGCTCTTATTTCTCTAGGATATATTCCTAGGAGTGGGATCGCATTTTTTAGTGCTTTTTTTTTTTTGTAGTGCTGATGTTTTCTTTGTTCCTCTTACTCTCCTGTGCTGAGTTCATTTTGTTTGGTGGATTTTTTTTTTTTTTCATTTCTTCTGTTTTTGTAGGTTTTGTTTTTACTGAGACTATGTTTTTCTTCTTTATTTTGATGAATAGGTGTGTTAACTTTTTTTGTGGTTACCTTGGAATTTATCCTTATCTTCTTAGATTTGAACCAGTCTATTATTACTTGGTATCACCTTGCCTTCCTCTCCGTTAGAAGGTTCTATACCTACACTGTTTATTCCCTCTTTTATTGTTCTGTTGTTGTTGTCATTTACAGATTGACTGCTCTGATTCCCTGTTGTAATTCTTTCGGTTTTGGGTAGTCCTAAGAGTTCATTTCCTAGGTTGGTATCTGGCTAGTACAATCCTGTGTCCTATATTCAGCCTGTGGTCTGATGTTGTTTGTTCTCAGATCGAAGGACTCTGTTTAATAAGTCTTGTAAATTTGGTTTGGTTTTTACATAGTCCCTTAATTTCTGTTTATCTGGAAATGACCTAATTTCACCATCATATTTGAATGGGAGTTTTGCAGGATATATGATTCTTGGCTGGCAATTTTTCTCTTTCAAGGTTTTATATATGTCATTCCATTGCCTTCTTGCCTGCATGGTTTCTGCTGAATAATCTGAGCTTAGTCTTATTGTTTTTCCTCTGTATGTGACTATTTGTTTTTCTTGAGCTTCTCTCGGGATTCTTTGTTTGTCTTTGGTTTTAGCGAGTGTGATTATGATATGCCTTGGTGACTTTCTTTTGGGGTCTATCCTATATGGGGTTTGTTGAGCTTCTTAGATGATCAGCTTTTCATCTTTCATGATATTGGGGAAGGTTTCTGTCAGCAATTCTTCAATGATCCTCTCTGTGTTTACTGTTTTCTCCCCCTGTTCTGGAACTCCGATCATTTGCAAATTTTTGCTTTTGATTGTATCCCACATAATTCTCAGGGTTTCTTCATTTTTCTTCATTCTTTTTTCTGATTTTTCCTCAAACAGAATTGTATCCAAGTGTTTGTCTTCAATTTTGCTGATCCTATCTTCCATCGTCTGAAACCTGCTCCTCAGCCCTTCTATGACACTGTCCATTTCTGAAATCTTGTTGGTCTTTTGGATTTCTAATTGTTGTTTTCGTATGATTTCTAGTTATGAATTTATTTTACCATTTTGTTTCTGTATTTTTTTCTTGAATTCTTCCATTTTTTTGTCTGCCTTTTCCATGAATTTGTCTGTTTTTCCTCATTTTTGTTTTCTTTTTGCTTCAGCTCTTGGATAATTCTGAAAGTTAGAGATTTGAATTCCCTATCAGGTAGTTCTAGTGCCTTTTCTTCTTCTGGAAAGTCATCTGGTGTTTTATTTTGGACTCCTACTAGAACCATCCTGTTCTGTTTTTGTATATGTTTTGATATTGTCTGCTGTCTTCAAGGCATTTAGTATTTATTTTCCTTGTTTATTGATTGTAGATTTGTTTGTTTCATCCTGCTTTTTTGTTTTATTTGGTTATGTCTGAGCAGGTGAGCTGTGCATTCTTAGTTGTTTGCTCATCTGTGGGCACAATACTTTTCACCTTCTTCTCCAATGGGCAGGGTCAGTCCCTCAGGTGTGGTACAGTAGGGCAGGTCCAGCTGAAGGGGAGTTGCTTGGATGAGTTGTTTCTGGGACATACTAGGTCCAACAAGATGGGCTGGGAATCAGTGCAGGGCTCGTTCTGGCAGGCCGTGCCTGTGCTGCTTGGGAGTGTGATGTTCACTGCGTTGTGCAGGTAGGCAAGAAGAAGGAGGAAGATTGTGATGTGTGGAGCTAAGATGGGTATGGGAAAGAGGAGAGAGGAACAGGAACCAAAAACCTACACACAAACAAAAAAGAGTGCTAAGGGAGCTTGCTGTTGGAGTGAAGAGTTGAGAGACTGAGAAATGGAGAAAAACAAAAAGGAAATAAAAAGAAAAAGAGTAAAATAAATAAATAAAAATTAGAGGGAAAAAAAAGAAAAGCCCCCAGGGATGCCACTGGTGTGGCTGCTAGGACTGGGGAAGTTGCTCCGGGTCCATGAAGTACAGCCTGGCTAGAAGGGGTAGAGGCATCACGCAGCGCCTGATGAGACAAGAAGAGAAGGTAAGTATAGAGAAAAGAGAAACTGGAAATGAAGGAAGACAAAAAGGTGAAAAGAGAGAAAAGAAAACAAAACAAAGAAACAAAAAAAACTAAAAACAAAAACAAGAAAAAAGAAATGCCCCCAGGGATGTCTCTGAGCATCTGCTCAGAGTAAGGGAGTTGCTCTCAAGCCACGCAGTGCTGCCCAGCTAGAAGGGGCTCCCAAGCTGAGAAAAGAAAAAGAAAACAAACAAACAAATCAAAACAGAACAAATCAGAACAAACAAGCAAAAAAAGCACTGGGGGTCCCACCACCGTGGTGGCACAGGCCGGAAAGCAGTTTCACAGTCGAGTGGTATTTCACTGCCTTTCAGGAAGAAGCAAAGATGGCACACGGGGCCAGGTATTTGAGAGAATGGAGTCGGAGATGTTGAGAGGTAAGAAATAAATCTAAAGAAGCGGAAAAAAGCAACACCAGCGGTCAACAAATGGCACACAGGGAGCCAGCCTGTGCAGGCAGATGCAATCCAGGCAACACCAGGGTGAAGCCAGCACTTCCTGGCCAAGAGGCCGTGGCCACAAGAAGCAAAGGACGCCAAGTGGGGGAAAAAAGAGTGGGGGGGTGGGAAAGTGTATATCTCTAGTTACTGGTTGTTCTGTCCCCTGCTGGAAACTCTATGAAGCTGCTTTCTCATACCCCCTGTTCACCAGTCTCCGGTAGGAGTCCAAGATGGTGGATCCATGCTGTGGTAGCTGATAGGGCACCTCTGCATGTATCTGACCTTGCTCTCTGTTCTCAGTCAGTTTCTTATTCCATTCAGTGCTTGGCTGAGTTCTTTATCTCTTCATTTGATGCTTAGGGTTTCAGGATTGACATGTGTCTCTGTTTGACTTAGTTTTTTGGATCTTTGCTGTGGAGGGACAGCGTGGTGCTTCTGGCTACATCACCATGTTGCCCGGAAGTCCCCAAATTTTTGTATGAGAAACTAACTTGAGCTGTAAACTTTCACTTAAAGCACAATAAAAGAAAAAAAAAAAAAAAGAATAAAGTATTTTAACATTGTCCAAAAAAAACAGTTGTTCAGCATACCTCAGGAAACCTGTAGGCTCCCCTCTACCCCCTTCCTCTCATAGCATGTCTCCAGGAAAGGTATTCACTCAGACTGTCCCTCAAAACATCCATAGATTAACAAGATGTTAACCAACTCAGACTTTATGATTAACAAAACAATGCCTGGAATCTTGGAATTGCCTGGTGTCTGTTAAAGCATGATTTTGTAAATGCCAACCAATTAGAATTTTTTCCCTGTAAGTTTCTGGATTTTTTGTACTTAAACTGTTTGAAAAATTCTTTTCACCGGAACACTATTGTGAATCCTCACAGAGTGCCACCTTATCCAGATTGTTTTATTCCTTCAATAAAACTCATTGCTATAATTTTAAATGAAACCCCAGTTTGCTCTTTGACAAATTTACGAAAGTTTTCAGGTAGCAATAATTTTGTCATTTATATAACTAAACAATGCTATCGCCAGCAGCAATCACATTTTCCAGCTGCCAAATATTGAAACTTTGGGGGAAAGTTTGGCCTATGTAAAAGTATCAAGAGGATTGGTTTTCTCCAAAGGAAACAAAACTTGTAAGTTTAGCATAGTAAACCCTGAGACGTGTTTTTACATCTCTCTGCGTCCCTGTTGTCCTTGTCAGGATGGCCAAAATGTGTTCCTTTGCTAAGAACTGTATCCAGTCACCTAAAAAGTCAAGATTGGTGAAGTTTCTACAAGCTCCTGGGACAGGTATACATAAAGAACCAAAAGTAGATCTCTCTGTCTCTCTTTCATTTGCTATTTCTAACAAGCTTCCATCCCTCCTTCCTCCCAAGTATCACCATCACTTTAAGGCAGATGCTCTAAGCATTTGTATTTTATAGTTAGAAATTTTGAAGTAAATAGGAAAATAGACTATTACATGTTTAATATGGGTTCTTTTCCTTTTCACATAAGGACTGCTTTTGAATAAATAGAAAGCTTTCAATCTAGGGAAGGAAAATAGTCAGATGATTCCCAATCCAATGGGAGATGGTGCCCAGAGCATCAATTTCTACAGCACAATCGTATGGATTTGCGTAAACCACAACATAGCTTGTCTCTGTATCTGTACAATGGGCTTTATAGTTTTTCCCTCCTTTGTAAGTATTTGGTTCTAGAGCAACATTTAATTTTTCCCATTGCAGCAATAATTAGTTATATATGCCCTTAGGACACTAACCATTATCTCTGTAAATTCATTGCAAATTATGTTGGCATTTTAATAAGGTGTTATACTATGCATGTGAAAGCCACATAGCCTAGAGTTATTGGAGTTAATCTGTCAAAATTGGATTCCAAGTACATGCTTCAGGCTATTTCAAATAGCTAGAATCACATTCTTTTCAGAAGAGCAGGTGAACCCACAACTGCAGGGTAACTTAGTACATTCTCAAGTTTATTGAATTTTAAAGCTATTTGCATTTATCCTCATGTCTTTGTGTAGGTAAATTTCTTAGGTAAATGGATGAATAATTTTTAAACTTCCTTCATAATATAATTGTTATGAATATATACAAACCTTAAAAATGAATAATGAGAAAAGCATAAACATGAAATTTTATCTAGTTTCTGAAAAATGAAGTGTTTATGCCACAGTGCTATAATTTTTATTTTTCTTCCTAAATATAAAGTAGAACATAAAACTATTCACCGAATAAACTTGGGCTATCATTTATCAATACTACCAGACATTTAAAGTATTTATCTCATTTGCAGAATGTATCAGGAGGAAAAATTATACATTCCATTGTAACATTCAATGTCATTTTTTTTCCTACTGACAAAAAATGAAAACAGGGTTTACTTTTCACTGGAACAAACACATTATAATCTTACTCCATCAAAGGCCAAACTTGAGAATTATAAATCTGAGAGAAGAATTTTCCTTTAATTTGTTTAAAGCATACTTTAGTATGTGGGAGTGAGCTGACAGGGCAAATGTTAAAGCGTCTACCAGTTTGTGATATATGATTTATTAAAAAGGAGTATAAATCTAAAGAAGACCCACGTGTTGAGTGTGCTGTTGGGGATGGACACCAAAGAAAATTAAGTAACGTTGAAGGAGAAGGGGAAGCTAGAAAAGAAACCCAAGAAGAAACCTAACTTTGAGCGAGCTGTAAGAACGATTCCATTTTCTCTTTTCCTTGGGGGCTGTGGTAGCTTTGTTGTCTGAAAACTCTGCCCAGTTTGGTTGGCTTATGGGGAGAGACAGTCTTTTGATGAAGAGAAGGTCATTGATGAGAGGGCCTTCTTGCTGAGTGGGTGGCCTGAGCCTGCTGCTGTTAGTCATGATGCTACCCTTACTACCTGTTTGCGTAGTAACTCATTTGGTGGTGAAGGTTCTGTTCTATGGTCTGTATCTCTATCAGGAGAGCATAAACAGGAAAGAGACAGAAAGTACAGAGAGATTAATCATATGGGGAAATGGTAAAATATCTGAGGAGAGCCTTTTGAAACTAAACATCCTGTCTTTGTTCCTCAGCCTCTTCAGATATGCCACAAATATTCCCCAGGCAGAATTACCCACTACCTTCTCTGTGCTCTCTTAGGATTTTGTTCATTCAAGTATAGCACATATCACACTTTGTGTTAATGATCACTTACTTGCATGCCTTTCTTAGTAACCCTTAAGCTTCTTCAGGGACCATCTCTGTGTAGTTCATAGTTGTCTCTCTAGCACCTAGAAAAGGGCCTGGCACATGATTGCTGCTCAATTCATTCTGAATGAATGGACAATCAAGGTAAAAAATGAATTTGACTGCACCCAGAGGGTTGACCCATCGCCTACCCTACCTTGCATTCTCAGTACTAGGCACAATTCCTGCACTAGTAAGGTCTTGCTATAAACTAGTAAGTAAGAAAGAGTCAAGACTGATGGCCAATAGACCTGAGTCTGAACTCTAGTCACCACATAAGTAGGGCAAGTTCCTTTACACCTCTGTGCTTCCGTTTTCTCATACATAAAATGAGGCTTAATAGTAGACTAAAGAGGTAGCCTATGCAATAAAGGACTTGGCATAGTATAAGATATGAATAAGTCCTCACTTAAATGTTAGCAAATCTTATTAAAAAAATCAAATAAACCCATTACCGTCGAGTTGATTCTGACTCATAGCGACCTATAGGACAGAGTAGAACTGCCCCATAGAGTTTACAAGGAGTGCCTGGTGGATTTGAACTGCCGACCCTTTGGTTAGCAGGTGTAGCATTTAACCACTACGCCACCAGTGTTTCCAACAAATCTTATAGTAAAGGCTATAAGATTGATATTAACTAACTACTCTATACTTAGCTTTTTCTTAAGGTTTTCACTGGCCAGTTGTTTTAGAGGTAGATCACCAGCTCCTTCTTCCCAGTCTGTCTTAGTCTGGAAGCTCTGCTGAAACTTTTCCACCATGGGTGATCCTGCTGGTATTTGAAATACTGATGGCATAGCTACCAGCATCACAGCAATACCCAAGCCACCACTATACAACAAATTGACAGATGAGTGGTGGATGTCAGAAGAGACTCTGAAACTTGCTCTTGAACATACAGTAACAAAAGTGAATGGAAGAAATGACAAAGTAAAAGAGCTGAACAGAAGATTTAAAAGAGTAGCTCAAGAAGACAAAGTAAAGTATTATAATGAAATGTGCAAAGACCTAGAGTTAGAAAACCAATAAGGAAGAGTACACTTATCATATCTCAAGCTGAAAGAACTGAAGAAAAAATTCAAGCCTTGGGCTGCAATTTTGAAGGATTCTATGGGCAAAATATTGAACGACACAGGAAACATCAAATGAAGATAGAAGGAATACACAGAGTCATTGTACCAAAAAGAATTGGTCAATATTCAACCATTTCAGGAGGTAGCATATGAGAAGTCCAAGTTGTACAGAAGGCACTGGCAAAAAACAAGGCTTCAAGAATTGACAGAATACCAATTAAGTTGTTTCAACAAAGAGATATAGCACTGAAGATGTTCACCCGTCTATGCCAAGATATTCGGAAGAGATTCATATTTGTGCCTGTGCTAAAGAAAGGTGATCCAACAGAATGTGGCAATTATAGAACAATATCATTAATATCACACGTAAGTACAATTTTGCTGAAGATCATTCGAAAACAGTTGCAGCAGTACATTGACAGGGAACTGACAGAAATTCAAGCTGGATTCAGAAGAGGACGCAGAATGAGGGATGTCATTGCTGATGTCAGATGGATCTTGGCTGAAAGCAGAGAATTCCAGATAGATGTTTACATGAGTTTTACTGACTATGCAAAGGCATTCAACTGTGTGGATCATAACAAATTATAGATAACATTATGAAGAATGGGAATTTCAGAATGTTTTGTGCTCATGTGGAACCTGTACATAGACCAAGAGGCAGTCATTTGAACAGAACAAGGAGATACCGCATGGTTTAAAATCAGGAAAGGTGTGCATCAGGGTTGTTATTCAATCTGTATGCTTAGCAAATGATTTGAGAAGCTGGATTATATGAAGAAGAATGAGGCATCAGGATTGGAGGAAGGCTCATTAACAACCTGTGATATGCAGATGACACAACCTTGCTTGCTGAAAGCGAAGAGGAGTTGAACACTTATTGATGAAGAACAAAAACTACAGCCTTCAGTATGGCTTACACGTCAACATAAAGAAAATAAAAATTCTCACAACTGGACCAATAAGCAATATCGTGATAAGCAGAGAAAATATTGAAATTGTCCAGGATTTCATTTTACTTGGATCCACAATCAATGCCCATGGAAGCAGCAGTCAAGAAATCAAAGGCCATATTGCACTGGGCAACTCTCCTGTAAAAGACCTCCTTAAAGTGTTGAAAAGCAAAGGTGTCACTTTGAGGAGTAAGGTGTGCCTGACCCAAGCCATGATATTTTCAACCAACTCATATGCATGCGAAAGCTGGACAAAGAATAAGGAAAGTCGAAGAAGAACTGATGCATTTGAATTATGATTTTGACAAAGAATATTGAATATACCATCGACTGCCAGAACAATGAACAAATCTGATTTGGAAGAAGTATAGCCAGAATGTTGCTTAGAAATGAAGATGGTGAGACTTCACCTCACGTCCTTTGGACATGTTATTAGGAGGGACTAGTCCCTGGAGAAGGATATTAGGCTTGGTAAGGTAGAGGGTCTGCAAAAAAGAGGAAGACCTTCAACTAGATGGATTGACACAGTAGCTGCAACAGTGGGCTCAACATAGCAATGATCATGAGGATAGAGGAGGACCAGGCAGTGTTTGGTTCTGTGGTACATAGGGTTGCTGTGAGTTGGAACTGATTCAACGATACCTAACAACAACAACAACATACTTAGACTGAATGCTTATTTAATCTTGAAGGTCCAAAATTCCAGGAGAGAAAGGCAGATGTGATAACAAAAAGCCTTGTGTATCTGGTGCACTATCCACGAAAAATTGCATAAAATGGAATTACCCCAAAGTCAAGGGACTGTAATTGACACCAGCAAACATTTACTGACTCCCACTAACTCTAGATGCTTATTTAGCTGGAAGGAGCCCTAGTGGCAGAGCAGTTAAGTGCTCCACTGCTAACCAGAAGGTCAGCAGTTCAAACCCACCAGCTGCTCCCAAGGAGAAAGAAGTGACAGTCTGCCATAATGATTTATAGCCTTGAAAACCCTATGGGGCAGTTCTACTCTGTGATAAGGGGTTGCTATGAATCGGAATTGACTCGACAGCAGTGGAGGTTTTTTTTTTTTACTGTTTAAATGATCACCATACATTGCCTTCACCCCCAGCTCGCCAAGTCCTTTCTATGAGGCAATAAAGCAGTGTGCTATGATATAACCAGGTAAATTTACTTACCACTTATATCTCAAAGGCATCTTCAGAACTTCATATACTACAGCTTTAGTTTTACGGCATTCTTGTGTGTGACAGAGGGAGAAAGCATGGTTCTCACTTGTCAGATTTGAGGTAACTGAAATTTAGGTTAAGTAATCTGTCCTAAAACAGTAATTATTTTTGTAAGGAAATATCAACTAACAGTTGGATAATCCTAGATCAGGGATTAGGTCTACCTCACCTAGCTAGGTGCACTTGGCTTCCTCTTTTAACCTCTCTGACTTCAGTTTATTTATAAAACATGAGTATTAGTGTCTGCTCTCCTTTACTCACCTAATTTTTGTGAGGATTAAATGTAGTTATGTCTGAAATATTTGTGGATATAATATAAAGCAAGTATTAAATGATAAAGCCTACATCTAAGTATCTAAAGTTTGTTGCTTCTCTATTCAAAAAAGTGTCTTTGATAATATTGCTGGGTAATAATAAACAAATGTCGCCACAGTTTGCTTTGGAGGAATCCTTTCTCAATTGATTCAAAGACCAATCAGTTCTCTTTGTAATTTAGCATGATTATATTGACTTAATAAACCAGGAAACTGAAACACAGAAGTGCTCCAACTTGCCAAAATTTCACATAACGAGCTTGTGTGGTGACTCCTACATTCAGAAACCAAGCCTAATGCTTTTCTGTTCACTGAAATTACAAGGCATTTGTGTATTGTATGTAGAGAAATAAACCCAGGAGCGATAGTTTGACATGAATAGGTGAGTTTTTTCCTCAAAATTGAGTCTCTTGAAGATTCAAATTGATTTATTTTTTTAAATTATAGAGAATTTACATTTATTTTATGCAGTATCAAGGATTTGGAGCTTTTATAACTTTTTCCTTGAAGGAAAGTCTTTCTCTAGAGAGCTAGTGTTGAAATGCACTCAGAGCTGGTAAAACCTGGTTTTCACATTGCTTTTGCTACTGCTGATGACATTTGAACCATAATTGAGGCTCTGGCTGTAGTAGTTCCTAGAAGGTCCTTTATTGTCTGTCACACCCAAATAAAAGCAGCAGCAACTGAGAGAACCTGGGAGAAAATGTCAGCAGCTACCCTCGGACAGTGGTCATTAACCAGTGTCTCACAACCTAGACCGAGTGCTTTCGCATGCCACCCACCAGCAGGCCTGTGAGTGTTTCAAGCTTAAATAGAAATTTGATTTTTCTTTTTGAATACTGGCAGGGACAAGCACTTAATTTATTGAGTGATTAATGGTCTGTGTTCAGCTCTGTTGACAAAGATAATCATTCAGTCATGTTTAATGAGAGGCTCTGCCTTCATTAAAGTCGTTAGAGCCATTAATAAATAAAAATGTGGTTGGGTTTCACACAATTTATACCTCATAATAAAGAACTAAGCTAAGTCAGCAATTCCCCCAACATTCCCAACAATTAACTTGAAAAGACACTGAGAATAATAGAGTTAATTCAACAAATTATAATTTTTCCCTGAGGTCAAAATCACCAGTGTCCAAGAAGGGTGCACAAGATGATTCGCTGGGATGTAGGGAGATAGTATTAGAAGTTTCCTTTATATTTCCTTTTATTCTGACAAAAAGAAAGAAATTACCCTCAACATATAGTAGTGTACTGGCTGACACTGGTCCCCTCATTCTTGTCACGTGTCCCGTGGTCGTGTATCACAAGCTATGCTGACAATGCCACAGATGCCCTCATGCCTTCGTTCAACTTCACAGTCAATAAATATTCACTGAGCGTGTTCTATGTGCTGGACCTCGTTCTAGGTTACTGGGACAGTGCAACATTCCTGCCCTTAAGGAATATAAATTCTAAGAAGGGCAATGTGCTCAGCAAAGTGAATGTAGGAATTATATTATTTAGTTGTAACTAGTTCAATTCTCATAAAATAGGTAGGTGACTTTAAAACATACCTGAAAAGCGCATTTTTTATTGTGGTAAATATATACATAACAAAAACATTTGCGATTTCAACATTCTTCATATGTACAATTCAGTACATTAGTAACATTAATCATATTCATCATGTTGAGCAACCATTACCATTATCCAAGTTCAAATTTTCCATCACCCTTAATATAAGCTCAGTGTCCCTAAGCAATGAGTCCACTTTTCCTCTCCCTCCTGTCCATTGCTGGTAATCACTAATAAACTTAGGTCTGTATACACTGGCCTATTCTGGATATTTCATATAAGTAGAATCATACAATATTTGAGGATAATACTAACAACAAAAGGGCAGAGTTTTCCTTGAAGAAAAAGTTGTCTATATAGAGCTGCTAAAAGATCCCTGGGCAGCACAAATGGTTTGCAGTCAGCTACTAACCTAAAGGTTAGCAGTTTGAACCCACCCAGAAGCACTGCAGAAGAAAGGCCTGGTGATCTGCTTCCAGAAAGATTACAGCCCAGAAAACCCTATGGAGCAGTTCTGCTCTGTAACACATAGGGTAGCCATGAATCAGAATTGCTCAACAGCAATGGGTTCAGTTTTCTGGAGTAGAAGCCACAGAGGCAGTGGTGGTTCAGTAGTAGAATCCTCAGCTTCTGGGCCTCAGTGGAGGCTTGGGTGTTACTATGATGCTCAACAGTCTCCAGAGGAGCTCCCAGACTAAGACAAAATAAGAAGAAAGGCTGACAATCTACTTCCGAAAATCAGCCAGTGAAAACCCTGTGGATCACAACAGTCCCATCCGGGCAGCATTTTGTTCCGTTGTGCATGGGTCACAATGAGTTAGGAGCTAATACCATAGCAGTTAACAACAACAATGGGTATTTGAGGACCTTTTAGTTGGGGAAGAAAACGTGAGGAGAACCATTAAAGTTCTCAAGACATAAATAACTGTGTTGGCTTTAGAGGCAACTGAAAGCAACATTGAAAACAGAAGATGTGTTCTATCCTGCTTGCTGTTTGTTTTGGTATTATGGTTCTATCAATCAGGATGCCTTCTACGATAAGTAAGAGAAATCCTGACTCAACTGGCTTAAAAAGGGAAATCTATTTTCTGTCACAACAAGAAATCCAGAGGTAGGATGGTTCTTCCACTGTTGTCTAAATCAATGGTTCAGTGGCAGTAGGTTCTTGTCACCATGAGGGGAGTTACTTCTGAGTACAAAGCCAACATGCTCTTCCTATCTTTCTGCTCCTGCCACCCTTAGCATGTTGGCTTTGTGCTCAGAAGTAACTCCCCTCATGGTGACAAGAACCCATTGCCATCGAGTCAATTCTGAATCATAGCAACCCTATAAGACAGAGTAGAACTGCCCCATAGGGTTTCCAAGTCTGTAAATCTTTACGAAAGCAGCTTTCTCCCACTGGAACAGCCGGTGGATTCAAACCGTTGACCTTTTGGTTAGCAGCCAAGTGCTTTAACTGAGATGCTACCACAATTCCGAACTTGAATCTGGACACAACATCCATTGTATGAGAGGTCATTTTCCCCCATGTGTCTCTTTTTAAAAACAATAAAACCTTTTCCCAGAACTCCCTCTCCTCCATGGCAGAATTCTCTCATGTCTCATTGGCCAGAATCACGTCACCTGCCCATGTCTAACACAATCACTGGCAAGGGGAGTGAGATTACTATAACTGTTTTAAATTTATCAAGACTTAGCCCTGAACTAGGGAGACGGTTACCATCTCTGAGGGATAAGTACCCACGTAAAAATGGCACTCATTTAAAAAGAAGACAGGAATGATGGATATTGGAGAGGTAAACGAGTTTCTGCTATAATGGTTGATTGTATGGAAATAGTAACAGTGGTAATAATAATAGCTAATATTTATTAAACATGCATTATGTGCTTGGCAACAGTGCAACCTAAGCACTTCCTACAAAACAGCTTAAGAAACTTATGAAATAGGTGTTATTATCAGCTCATTATTATAGACAAGGAAATAAGCTTAGAGAATGTAGGTAACCTACCCAATTACTCACAAATAGGAAGAAGTGGAGATGGACAGAATCCATCTACTTACTCTATACATTCCTTCACGTGTCCTAAGATGATATCTCATGTGCTTTTCCCCTTTGTTTTTGTATTTAAGAATGCCTGTTCTTTTGATTTTATTGTGATAGAGGCTGAAGAAGTTGAATGTTATTCTTTGTTGCGAACCATTACTGATGTAAGAGCCTGGAGATGTTAGGTTTTTATGAAGGGTACCTAGAGGGGATGCCACAATGAAGACCATTTTTTATTGTATTCCAAGTTCCCAATGCTATTTCCTCTACAATTTTTCATTCCACTCCACTCTCATTCTCCCTCATTTCCTTTATTTCCAGTGAAGAGAGCTGGAAATAGGTCCCTATGCTTTAATTACCATTCCTCTGTGCTCTCCTCCCCTTTCATCACCAGCTCTATTTTATGAGCTGATTTGTCACCATAAAGCATAACCTTTCATAATGCTGTTCTGGTATGGCAAAATCTAGGGTCTCAGTAGAGGATACTGCCAGTTACTTAACTGGCATCCTTCAGCTTCAAGAAGCTCCTGCGAGGCCCCTGCACAAGATGGAGTTGTGGGGGTCAGAAGGTGCTACTCCAGGAAAGGGTAATGAAATTTCATTACATTTGACACTTTTGTTGTCTGAGCCTTGCTACAAACTGTTAAAACCTAGTGATGGACTACAAAGATAGGATTTCATAAGCACAAGATTTATTGCTTTTTTAAAATAGTGGTTTAAGTGAACGTTTACAGTTCAAATCAGTTTCTCGTACAAAAATTTATACACACAATGCTATGTAACCCTAACTGCTCTCCCTGTATTATGACAGCACACTCCTCGTTTCCCCCCCAGATTTCCCATGTCCATTCAACCAGCTCATGTCCCTTTTTCCTTCTCATCTTGCCTCCGGTCAGGGGCTGCCCATTTAGTCTCATGTATCTACTTCAGCTAAGAAGCACACTCTTCACAAGTATCATTTTATGTCCCATAGTCCAGTCTAATCTTTGTCTGAAGATTTGGCTTTGGGAATAGTTTCAATTCTGGGCTAACAGAGTCCGGGCGCCACGTCTTCTGGGGTCCCTCCAGTCTCAGTCAGACCATTAAGTCTAGTCTTTTCTCTAGAATTTAAGTTCTGTAACCCCCTTTTCTCCTGCTCTGTCAGGGACTGTCTGTTGTGTTCCCTGTCAGGGAGGTCATTGGTGGTAGCCTGGCAACATCTTGTTCTTCTGCTCTCAGACTTATGGGGTCTCTGGTTTATGTGGTGCTTTCTGTCTCTTGGGCTAATATTTTCCTTACGTCTTTGGTGTTCTTCATTCTCCTTTGCTCCAGGTGGGTTGGGACCAATTGGTGCATCTTAGATGGCCGCTTCCTAGATTTTAAGACCCCAGATGCCCAAAGTAGGATGCAGAACATTTTCTTAATAAACTTTGTTATGCCAATTGACCTAGATGTCCCCTGAAACTATGGTCCCCTGACCCCTGCCCCTGCTACTCTATCCCTTGAAGTGCTTGGTTGTATTCAGGACACTTCTTAGCTTTTGGTTTAGTCCAGTTGTGCTGACTTACCCTGTAGCATATGTTGTCCTTCCCTTCACTTAAGATAATTCTTGTCTACTATCTAGTTGGAAACACCTGGTGATGTAGTAGTTAAGAGCTATGGCTGCTAACCAAAAGGTCAGCAGTCGAATCTACCAGGCGCTCCTTGGAAACCCTGTGGGGCAGTTCTACTATGTCATTTAGGGTTGCTATGAGTCAGAATCGACTTGATGGAAACGGGTTTGTTTTTGTTTTTTTTCCCACTATCTAGTTAGTGAATACCCCTCTCCCTCCCTCCCCACCCTCGTAATCATCAAAGAATGTTTTCTTCTGTGTTTAAACCATTTCTTGAGTTCCTATAATAGTGGTCTCATACAATATTTGTCCTTTTTCGACTGACTAATTTCACTCAGTATGCTATGAGATGTTTCACAGATTCATTATTGTTCTTTATCTTGAGTAGTATTCCATTGTGTGAATATACCGTAACTTGTTTATCCATTCATCCATTGATGGGCACCTAGGTTGTTTCCATCTTTTTGCTATTGTGAACAGTGCTGCAGTGAACACGGGTGCACATATATCTATTTGTGTGATGGCTCTTATTTCTCTAGGATATATTCCAAGGAGTGGAACTGTTGCTGGATCATATGGTACTTCTACTTCTAGCTTTTTAAGAAGCGCCAAATCGATTTCCAAAGTGGTTGTACCATTTTACATTCCCACCAGCAGTGTGTAAGTGTTCCAGTCTCTCCACAGCCTCTCCAACATTTATTATTATTTTGTTTTTTGGATTAAGGCTAGCATTGTTGGGGTGAGACGGACAATATCTCATTATAGTTTTGATTTGCATTTGTCTAATGGCTAATGATCGTGAGCATTTCCTCATGTATCTGTTAGTTGCCTGAATGTCTTTTTGGTGAAGTCTCTGTTCTTATCCTTTGCCAATTTTTCAATTGGGTTATTTGTCTTTTTGTGGCTGAAGTTTTGCAGTATCTTGTAGATTTTAGAGATTAGACCCTGATTGGATTTGTTGTAGACAAAATTTTTTTCCCAGTCTGTAGGTTATCTTTTTACTCTTTGGTGAAGTCTTTTGATGGGCATAAGTGTTTGATTTTTAGAAGCTCCCAGTTATCTACTTTCGCTTCTGGTGTTTGTGCATTGTTAGTAATGTTTTGTTTCTGTTTATACCATGTATTAGGGCTCCTAGCATTGTCCCTATTTTTTCTTCCATGATCTTATTGTTTTTGATTTTATATTTAGGTCTTTGATCCATTTTGAGTTAGTTTTTGTGCATGGTGTGAGGTGTGACTCTTGTTTCAGTTTCTTGCAGATGGATATCCAGTTATGTCAGCAGCATTTGTTAAAGAGACTGTCTTTTCCCCATTTAACTGACTTTCAGCCTTTGTCAAATATCAGCTGCTCATAGGTGGGTGAATTTACATCTCGTTTCTCAAGTCTGTTCCATTGGTCTATGTATCTGTTGTTGGACCAGTACCAGGCTGTTTTGGCTACTGTGGCAGTATAATAGGTTCTAAAATCAGGTAGTGTGAGGCCTCCCACTTTGTTCTTCTTCTTCAGTAATGCTTTACTTATCTGGGTCCTCTTCTCTTTCCATGTGAATTTGGTGATTTGTTTCTCCATCCATTTAAAAAATGTCATTGGAATTTGGATGGAGATTGCATTTTATCTGTAGATCGCTTTGGATAGAATAGATATTTTCACAATGTTAAGTCTTCCTATCCATGAGCAAGGTAAGTTTTTCCACTTACTTAGGTCTTTTTTTGGTTTCTTGCGGTAGTGTCTTGTAGTTTTCTTTGCATAGGTCTTTTACATCTTTGGTTAGATTTATTCCTAAGTATTTTGTCTTCTTGGGGGCTATTGTAAATGGTATTGATTTGGTGATTTCGTCTTGGAGGTTCTCTTTGTTGGTGTAGAGGAACCCAACTGATTTTTGTATGTTCTCTTATATCCTGATACTTTGCTGAAATCTTCTATCAGTTTCAGTAGTTTTCTTTTGGATTCTTTGGGGTTTTCTGTGTATAAGATCATATCATCTGCAAACAGAGATACTTTTACTTCTTCCTTACCAATTTGGGTGCCCTTTATTTCTTTTTCTAGCCTAATTACTCTGGCTAGCACCTCCAGCACAATGTTGAAAAAGAGTGGTGATAAAGGGCATCCTTGTCTGGTTCTCGTTCTCAAGGGGAATGCTTTCAGACACTCTCCATTTAGTATGATGTTGGCTGTTGGCTTTGCATAAATGCCCTTAATTATGTTGAGGAATTTCCCTTCTATTCCTATTTTGTTGAGAGTTTTTATTATGAATGGGTGTTGGACTTTTTCAAATGCCTTTTCTGCATCAATGAATAAGATCATGTGGTTCTTGTCTTTTGTTTTATGTGATGGATTACATTAATTGTTTTTCTAATGTTGAACCATCCCTGCATACCTGGTATGAATCCCACTTGGTCATGGTGATTTTTTTTTTTTTTTTAATATGTTGTTGAATTCTACTGCCTAGAATTTTGTTGAGGATTTTTGAGTCTATTTTCATGAGGGATATTGGTCTGCAATTTTCTTTTTTTGTGTGGTATCTTTACCTGGTTTTGGTATTAGGGTTTTGTGGGCTTCATAGAATGAGTCTGGGAGTATTCCATCCTTTTCTATGCTCTGAAATACCTTTAGTGGTAGTGGTGTTAACTCTTCTCTGAAACTTTGGTAGGATTCTCCATTGAAGGAGTCAGGGCCAGGGCTTTTTTGTTGTTGTTGTTGGAAGTTTTTTAATTATTTTTTCAATCTCTTTTTTTGTTATAGGTCTATTTTGTTGTTTTACCTCTGTTTGTGTTAGTTTAGGTAGGTAGTTTGTTTCTAGAAATTTTTCCATTTCCTCTAGGTTTCCAAATTTGTTAGAGTACAGTTTTTCATAGTATTCTGTTATGATTCTTTTTATTTCAGTTGGGTCTGTTGTGATACCACCCATCTTATTTCTTACTCAGGTTATTTGCTTCCTCTCCTGTTTTTCTTTTGTCAGGTTAGCCAGTGGTTTATGGATTTTGTTGATCTTTTCAAAGTACTCACTTTGGTCTTGTTAACTTTTTCCATTGTTTTTCTATTTCATTTAATTGTGCTCTAATCTTTATTTCCTTCTTCTGGTGCTAGAGGGTTTCTTTTGCTGCTCTCTCTCTATTTGTTCGAGTTGTAGGGTTAATGTTTTCATTTTGGCCCCTTCTTCTTTTTGGATGTGTGCATTTATTGCTATAAATTGACCTCTGAGCACAGCTTTTGCTATGTCCCAAAGGTTCTGGTAGGATGTGTTTTAATTCTCATTTGATTCTGTGAATTTCTTTATTCCGTCCTTAATTTCTTCTGTAACCCAGTAGTTTTTGAGCAAGGTGTTGTTCTGTTTCCATGTGTTTGATTTTTTTTTTTCCCTTGCTTTTTCCCTTATTGATTTCCACTTTTGTAGCTTTACGGTCAGAAAAGATGCTTTATAATATATTGATGCTTTGGATTCTGTTAAGGCTTGCTTTGTGGCCTAATATGTGGTCTATTCTGGAGACTGTTCCATGTGTGTTAGAAAAGAAAGTATACTTGGCTGCTGTTCAGTGGAGTGTTCTACATATGTCTGTGAGATCAAGTTGGTTGATTGTGGCATATAGATCTTCCGTGCCTTTATTGAGCTTCTTTCTGGATGTTCTGTCCTTCACCAAAAATGGTGTGTTGAAGTCTCCTACTATTATTGTGGAGCTGTCTATCTCTCTTTTCAATGCTGTTAGAGTTTGTTTCATGTATTTTGGAGTTCTGTCGCTGGGTGTGTAAATATTATAGTTATGTCCTCCTGGTGTATTGACCCTTTAATCATTATATGGTGTCCTTCCACATCCTTTGTGTTGGATTTTGTTTTAAAGTATTTTGTCAGAGATTAATATTGCTACTCCTGTTCTTTTTTGATTGCTGTTTGCTTGAGATATTTTTTCCATCCTTTGAGTTTTAGTTTGTTTGTGTCATTGAGTGTAAAGTGTATCTCTTGTAGGCAGCATATAGACAGATTGTGTTTTTTTTTTAATCCAATCTGCCACTCTCTGTCTCTTTATTGGTGCAGTTAGTCCATTTACATTCAGCATAAATATTGAAGGTATGTGTTTAGTGCTGTCATTTTTATGCTTTATTTGTGTGTTATTGACAGTTTCTTTGTTCCACTTAATTTTCTGTGATGAGTCATTTTTCTTTATGTGTTTTCTTTTCATCTTTTTCATTGTTGTTGATTTTGTATTTGCTGAATCTTTATGTTTTTCTTGTTTTTTATTTTCATGTGTAGGATTGTTAGTTTCCTTTGTGGTTACTTTAATATTTACCCTTATTTTTCTAAGTTTATACCAATCTTTCATTTCTTTATATCACCTTGACTTCCTCTCCATGTGAAAGATCTATGACCACGCTTTTTAGTCCCTCTTTTTTGTTTTAGTGTTGTTATCATTTACATACTGATGTCTCTTTTCCCCTATTTTCAGTGTTTTAGTTTTGATTTATTCATGTGACTTCCCTATCTGGGTTGATACCTGGTTGTTCTGTGTTGTGTTCTAGTCTTGGGTTGTTATCTGATGTTATTGATTTTCTAACCAGAGGACTCCCTTTAGTATTTCTTGTAATTTTGGCTTGGTTTTTGCAAATTCCCTAAACTTCTGTTTATCTGGAAATGCCCTAATTTCGCCATCATATTTGAGAGACAGTTTTGCTGGATATATAATTCTTGGCTGGTAGTTTTTTTTTTTTTTTTCCTTCAAGGCTTTATATATGTCATCCCATTGCCTTCTTGCCTGCATGGTTTCTGCTGACTAGTCCGACCTTATTCTTATTGACTCTCATTTGTAGATGACTTTTCATTTATCCCTAGCCGCTCTTAAAATTCTCTTTATCTTTGGTTTTGGCAAGTTTGATTACAATATGTCTTGATGAATTTCTTTTGGGATCTCCCTCATGTGGGGTTTGATGAGCATCTTGGATATATATCTTCTCATCTTTCAGGATATCAGGGAAGTTTTCTGTCAACAAATCTTCAATGATTCTCTCTGTATTTTCTGTTATCCCTCCCTGTTCTGGTACTCCAATCACTCGTAGGTTATTCCTCTTGATAGAATCCCACATAATTCTTAGGGTTTCTTCATTTTTTTTTTTTTAATCCTTTCATCTGATTTTTCCTCAAATAAGTTGGTGCCAAGTGCTTTATCTCCAATCTCACTAATTTTGACTTCCATTGCCTCAATTCTGCTCCTATGACTTTCTACTGAGTTGTCTAATTCTGAAATTTTGTTGTTAATCTTCTGGATTTCTGATTGCTGTCTCTCTATGGATTCTTGCAGCCCATTAAATTTGTCATTATGCTCTTCTCTAATCTTTTTAATTTCCTCTGTTGTGTGTTCTGCATTTTGCTTAATTTCCTTCCTAATATTTTGAAGAGTTCTGTATCTTAATCTTTTGTATTCTGCCTCCAGTAATTCCAAGAAATTTTCCTCCTCTGGAAAATTTCTAGATTCTTTATTTTGGGAGCTTGCTGAAGCCATCATGGATTGCCTCCTTATGTGATTTGATATTGACTGTTGTCTCCGAGCCATCAAGAAGTTGTTGTATTTATTTATTTTATGTTTGCTTACTGTGTCCTAGCTTCTTTGTTTTTTGTTTGTTTGTTTGTTTGTTTGTTTGATATGCCCAAATGGGCTGCTCATGTGAGCTAGTTTGATTATTTGCCCCTTTGAAGCTCTAATGTCCTATCACCGGGTGGTTAGATCTGTTACTAGGTATGTGAGCTCAGGCGTCTGCCCACTCCTTCTGTATGGATTCAGCGCACGAGCCCAAACAGATAACCACCAAGTGTGCAGTGCAGGCTCTCACCTACAGTCCTGAACAGGCACGGATGACTGGTATAGGCACAAGCATCTCGCTGCAGCAGGAGGACACACTCTGAGCAAGGCAGGGGGCTGACGGCCACTACCGAGTGTCCAGGAGGAAGGAGTGTCCCTGTTCCCTAGAAGTTTGCAGCTGGACTATGAGCACCCAATGCTGTTGGCTGTAAGGACTGGGGGGCACCTCTTATTCTTGTGCCTCTATCACAGGTGGCTAGGTGGCGTGGGTGGAGCCACCAGTCCTCAGGCCCCTAATGTGGTAAGGTGAAGACCCTGTTTAATGGGCAGAGCAGAGTCAAATATCATGAACCTGCCACTTCACAGCTGAAACAGTTGAAGTTAGACTTCAGGTATATATCCTGTTGTACTGCAGTAATGAGGGCCTACACTGTTGAAATGGGCCCACACAAGTCTTTGCAGGGGGAAAGGCACTCAAAGTCCATGGATCCCTTATGCCTGTGTCAAGGCAAATTAGCTGTGCCTACCCTGAGTTCCTGGCTTAGGGAAGCTGGCAGGTTATTTTTTCCTGTTTGTTAATTTGTTCACTCTCCAAGGCTGGGAAAATGGCTCCAGGTGTGTGACAGATCCTACTTCTGGCCCAGGGGACTCAGAAACTGTTGAAGACAATCCAGGACCCAGTGCAGAGCAGGGAGTGGGGAGGTAAATGGGAGACAGGTTTTTCCCTGAGGGGGGTGTTTTTGATCTGCACAGTAGGCCGGACGCAAATACTTATCTTTTTGCTATCGAGGGCTGCTTCGCACTGGTTCTGCATGTCCAAGTACACTCTCAGTGGCTGGGTCTCTCCCTGTGTGGAATATGCCTCCTGAGCACCAATGCTTGCCTGCCTCAGCCCTGAGCTGATCAGGCCTGAAGGGCTCAGGCTATCGCCAGGTTGGGTCTGGCACATCCTCGCAACTTCCAAACTGTCTTTCCCTGCCCCTGCCACTCAGTCTGGTTCCTCAACTTTGCCTTTGATGTTCAGGGCTCCTAGATTGTCATATATAATCAAATCACTTGTTTTTTCAGGTCTTGATTGTAAGAGGGTCCACCTGAAGTGTCTGACTACTCCACCATCTCCCCACCTCCCTTCTTTATACTTTTGTTCATTCTCCAAATTTTCAAGCGCAAATACAGGTTACTTTTGAAACAATTATGAAGGTCCAAATTGCTTGTAAAAAGTAGAGGGAAAAGCTTTCTTGCAGCCTACTTGTTACCCTAATACTCCATGACATTTTTTCTCTTTTTCAAAGTGGGCGATTGAGGATTGACATAATTAATGCCATAATGATATTCTAAGTAACCTACAAGTTTTTTTGTTTGATATTTTGTACACTCTTGCTTTCAATGTCCTTTTTTTATTACAGCAGCTGCACTGGTCTCTTTCCAAAGGGGTGCGGGGCCTTTTCTGCTCTTGCTGATTTGGTCTCCCTCCTTTTCTTTGTTCTCTTGGAGGATGACCTTCAGCCTGCAAGGTGGCAGCTAAGAAGGCTGCCTGACACTTTTAGTTTGCAACTTTCTTTTTTGCTCCTTATCTCAGTTAGAGTAAACTTTACAGGCCAGTTCTACTAGCCGAGAGGTATAAGTTTCTTTTTGTTGTTTTGTACAGTTCGGCCATCTGTAACTTCTCATGTGCAAACATGAAGATTAGTGTCCAGATGTCCGGCATGCATATCTTTAGCCTAATAAAGAGCTTCTTGTAACTATCCTGTAATGTATACTCATCCGACCATCTATGGATTACGTGCCTGAAGATAGTATGTAAGCCTTGCAAAAATAATACATAAGCTCTAATGTAGAAATTGCCTTTCGGGACTCCATAAAGACAGCCAACGTTGCTATCACCTCCTAATAAACTTTCTCTTTCTGACCTGGAGTACGTTTCATTGGCTCAACTGCTCCAGGGCACGGACCCTAACTGGGCAACATACTCATGTTACCAATAAAGTTAAAATAAAATTATTGCTTTTGAATCTCACATTTGACTCAGAAAATATGGGAGTGGCTATTGGTTGAGGTATGGGGAGTCAGACTACAAAATAATTTTTCCTTCTTCCTTTATGCCAAATTCATCATTGTGGAGAGAATTTTCTACCTATACCCTAGCAGGTTCCCTTTCCCTGTCCCTGCTTGTCTGATGGATCTCCCGTCCAAAGAACTTATTAACATAGTTACCCCCATCCATCCCCCAAGGGTCCAATTTCCTACTGCATCTCCTTAGTTTCAGACCCTATGGGGAATAGTCTGTTTAGTGCAAAGACTAAACTAAGGAAAAAAAGCAAAAACAAAAACATTCAGAAGCTTCTGGGAGTTACTTGTGCCTCTTAGAGGTAAACAGTTATTATGTAAAGAGAGAAACTCCCATATACCATGGACTGCTTTATGCCACCTTCCTTGTTTACTGAGAGCTACTTTGTCATCTTAACTTTTAGTGCCTTTCTGTAAACCAAAACAATATGTGTCCCAAAACAAAATTAATAAAAAGGTTACTCTGTCATTTATCAAAAATAATTCCAGCAGAAAGGACCTGCCTCCCCAGTAGGGCAGCTTGGATTGTATATGAGCCTATGAACTAATGTCAGGTGAGGAAATACATGTTTGTTCCTATTATTTCAAGACAATTTTCTTCCTAACTTTCTCTTCCTCTTCCTTTCCTCCTCTTCCTTTCCTCCTTCTAGGAATTTAGTCAATAATCAATTTCTGCAAAGTTCCTAAAAGCTAGTTGTTAAGGATGGACATTTCCCATGTGTTAATTTACATATTATCTGCTCTGGGCATAGGAGCATCTTAAGAAGATACTTTTTGGAACAGCAACAACAAAAAATCTCCAAGTCTAATAGGGATAGATCCTTAATGATGGAAATGTCGATGCTACGAAAGTTGAGATGGAAGGAGTATATTTTTGAGTAAGAGGTCTTCCTGCACTCCCTCAAAATATTCCTTTCAAGAAACTTCCTGATCTACCAGCAAGCCAGGACTCTGCCACCGACATAGAATCAGAAGTGCCCTGAGCTATTTTTCCAGGAGTGGGAATCGAGTTTGAGTTAACAGACCTGCTGTCTTGGTGGTCCAGTTTGTGATCAGTCACAGCCATCTGCAAGGCCAAAAGTGTGCACATAATTCCATCTCCTTGAGGGACTCAGGATACTTCCACATTTTCAAAGGAAACTCCAACATCATCTCTCTCTCTGAGAAGTATAGTCTTCCCATAGCTTTGACTTAATTACAGTGTAAACCAAAGGAGTTTGGTGTGTTAGATCAATCATGGTACTGCTATATTCTTTGTTCCTTTCTAAAATAAACTGATCTATCACAGCCCTTGCAGGACACCCAATACAAAATCGTCCAATTAATAGGCTACGTGGTAACTTCCATTAAGGAAAAAGTTGAGATTTGTATTTTTCATTTATTTATTCATTCAACTAATATTTATGAGTAATTACTACTTGTCTGGAATTGTTCTAGGTGCTAGGAATTCAGCAGAACAGGGAGGGGACCGATGAGAAAAATATCCCTGCTTTAGTGGAATCTGCATCTAATGAGAAGGATACAGATGATAAATAAGTAAAAAAAAAAAATACATATATATGTTAAAAAACAATAACAACAACATTGCTGTTGAGTCAATTCCAACTCATAGCGACCCTATAGGACAGAGTAGAATAGCCCCATAGGGTTTCTAAGGCTGTAAATCTTTACGGAAGCAGAATGTCCCATCTTTCTTCCCTGGAGCGATGGGTTGGTGGAACCGCAGACCATTTGGTTGGCAGCTGAGCACTTTAACCTCTGTGCCACAAGGTTTCCTTATGTATATGTTAGTTGGTGCTAATTGCTTTAAAAAAAAATAAAGCAGAGAAGGGGGGATGAAAAGATTTATGTGAGTGGGAGGAGCCTCACTGAGAACTCACTGAGGTGACCTTTGAAGTAAGGCCCTGAGGAGGTGAGGGCAGGAGTCCTGCAGGTCTCCTGGTGGAGTATATTCTAAACACAAGAACAGGAGTGCAAGGGCTCTGATGAAGGAGCACTACCATTGCGTTTGAAGAGCAACAAGGAGGCCAGGGTGGCTAGAAGAAGTGAGCCAGGGAGAGAAGTCAGAGACAAGATCTGAGAAGTCAAGAGGCAGAGACCACACTGACCATGTAGGGATTTAGGTTTTGCTCTGAGAGACATGGGAAGCCACTAAAAGAAATGGAGCAAACTTATTTTAACAGCATCACTATTAAAAGATGATACTGGCTTGGGCCAGGATAGTAGTGTTAAGAAGTTCTAAAACTATTTGACTAAACATACCATTTATTTTTAATTATACCATATCTATACAGAAAAAAACAAGCATTTGTTCCCCACCCACATCCTTGACTCCAAGAGATTCTGAATAGGCTTTTATACTGATTGAATTAATTGTAACATGATTAGTAATAAATGAACAATTTCTTTTATAAGGTTAAGCACAAAGCTGGTTCCTATGAGGTGGAGGTTAAAGATGTCCTAAATGTCCAACTTTTCCAAACTGCTGTACCACTCCACCATCTCTAATATCAACTACTCCCCGTCCCCTCAGGACTCTCCCTCCCATCTTTGGCTTCCAAAATTCGCTGCAACGTCTCACAGAACTCATAAACTGTACTTACAGTGAAGTAGTTTATTAGGGTACAACTAATTAGTGGTTTAACAGGGTACAATTCAGGATCAGGAATAACTCAGAAGTAAAAGGAACAACCTAAGATACAGTTCTTAATCAGGACGGCTTCTTCTCAGCCGTGCCTGCAGGCAGGCCTCTCTCTGGCCCTCAGCCCCTTGGCTTGGCCTCTGCCCTGCTTGGGCAAGTGTTTTAAAGTTCTTCAGCTCCACCTATAAGTGCCTGGGGGCACCCCACTCTGCCAGTAAGCCTCAGCCTGAAGGCACTCAACTCTCTCACTCCATGGGTTGGCAAGCCAAGCTCTGCTGACAAGTACCCAGAGGCACTTCACTCCACCAGGAAGCCTCCTGCCTGAAGGCTCTCAGCTCTCTCACTCCATGATTCAGCATCCCCATTGTAATTGCCTTGCTCTGTGTTCCAGGAAGCCCACTGAGCCATCTCATGCAGGTCTCCTGTTTCTGCTGCCACCATTTCTCTGACACTGCTTCTCAGCGTTTCATGTCATCTCCAGGGTTATAGCTCTCTATCTCTGTCTCCTGGGTCTAAGAGGTTCTCAGTGCAGGGACCCCAGGTCCAAAGGACACGTCCTGTTCCTGTCTCTTCTTCTTGGTGGTAGTGAGGTCCCCCCTTTCTGCCTTGGGAAAGCTCATTTTAAGCCTAGCAGGATGGCAAAACTGACCAGTCCCCTTGTTGGGGTTATATACACATTATTTGCATGGTCCCACCCCCACAAGGTCTCATAATTTTTAGTTCAATGCCTATGTTATATCCAGCCATAAGAAGCTTTGCCCAAACAGGGATAATGATCCCTAGAGCAAGTGGATTTTCTCTTTGGGAATTCAAATTGGGAAAATCAGAAAGACTGAGACTATTTGCAACTGCAGAAAGTAGAGAGATGGGAAGAGCAGCAGAGTCGCGTTGGCGGGGGGTGGGGGGTGGTCAGCTGTGTGTAGAGCTTCTGTGAATCTTCCCCACCCTGCAGGCCAGCCTCTTCTGGGCCTGCAATGTTTCAATGCCTGCTTTCAAGTTCCTCTCCTTCTTATTGTCTTAGGAATCCTTGCTTGAGGTAACCTGAATGAGTTGGCTTCTTGTAACTAAAAGTATCCACAGAGGCTAGGAAAAACAGTATGAACTGAGACCTAGTTCCAATTTATAATGGAAAAATACTTTAACAACAACAACAACAAAAAAGCTTTATCTTGAAAACTTACCTCACTAATCAATGAACTGTATGTTAGGAACGATTTTTCTAGAAGAGGTGTGAGGTTGCCCTGAGCCATGAATTCCACACAGTGCCTGTCCCAATGTCTGTCCAGAAAAGGAAGTCTTTGGCCATGGAACAGAAAAAAAGGGAACCCAATCTTTCTTGTCCTCATGAATACTGTGAGTAATATAACTGCACTCTATAAATTATCTTTTTCATGAACTACATGGATTTCTGGATAAAATTGTTTACTAACGGCCATTCATAAATATAATATAAATAATAAGATTATTCGCTTACTATGTGTCAGAGGTCCCTCGGTGGCAAAATGGTTTGAGCTCAGCTACTAACTGAAAGGCTGGAAGGTGGAATTCACCCAGCAGTGCTGCAGAAGAAAGGCTTGGTGATCTACTTCCATAAGATTACAGTCATTGAAACCCTATGAAGTGCAATTCTTCTCTGACACACATGGGATTGCCATGAGTCAGAATTAACTTGATGGCAACAGGTTTGGTTTTTTGGTTAGTATGTGTCAGGCCCTGTGCTAAGAGCTTTACATACATTGTTGTAAATCTATAAGGCCATTTTTATCCACTTTTATGGAGGAGAGACATTCAAAGCTTAGAGAGGCTGTGTAAGCTGCTAGAGTCACACAGCTGGTGAATAACAGCCAGGATATGAATCTAGATATGTCTGTAGGCCACATACTTACTCCCCAATCATATCAAAAAGCTACAGCTACATCGATTGTGGTTGTGTAGGAGGCCAGTGTCAAAGTTAGAGGAACTTGAGTGAGCAGTGGGTGACTTTCTTATGGATGCAGAGCTCATGATGAACTGGGACTCCTCCTCTACCTGCTGCCAGCCAATATTTAGTCTCAAGATGCCAGAACACCTCATGACCACCAGGCAGAGAAGGCACAAATTCAGGGACAGAGGGCATTGGCCTGGTTAGGGCTGGGAGGATTCTGTCATACTCTTCAGTCTCCCAGGTGACTGTGTGGACAAGTAAGAGACTAAGACTCATCCATTTGACTGTCCTTTAACCTACGTGATTAGTTTCTCCTCTGACTGCACAATCTTTTGAATGCATAACAGCCCACACATTTTGTAGTCAATTCCACATCTAAATACCTTTTGCCTCTCAGCTGCTTACATGAAAAATCCCACACAAAATATCATAAAATATTGCTCAAGGTGTTTGTTCCTCAGGGAAATCTCGCATGATGATGCTTTTATGAAAATAGGAAGAATGACACAAAATTTCTTGGCTCAGATGGCTAATTAGTAGCCCAGAGTCTTAGTTCTCAGGTAACAGTCTACAAAACTAAATTATTCATGAGTAAGTTCCCCAGATTCAAAGGCTGAGTGTAAGCCCCAGATGACTCAAGGAAAGCCCTCAAGCTGTTCACTGCACGTTTGGCTTAATTAACTGTCTGAGAAAATGCTTTCTACATTTGCTCAGAAAAGCTGTTTTGTGAGGCAGAAGTTCAGCAAGTATAGTACTTTTCTGCAAATAACATACCCACGTAAGTAACACACTCCCACATATGTAATGGGCATAGCACACCTAGGAAAACAATACGCGAGAGGGTGCAAGGTTGGCAAAAAACCTGTAAGACACATGTTATTTGCATAAAAATATGGTAATAGAATCCACTGTCCCCGCTAAATGTTCTGTCATCTGCCAGCCTCCCACCACCACTCTCACATCCACCCTTTGGATACATGAGTGCAGGGTAATCAATGCAAGCAGCAGGCTGGATGCTGGAAGAACAAAACAAAAAGTAAATCACCTGCAACTTATGCATCATCACAACATAAAACTCGAGCACCTGACATGCCAGGACAGAAGGCAGCCCAGAACTTCTTAAACCAGGGCTTTGAACTGGTTCTGCCCCGGTTCAGTCATGGTCAATGAAGCAAAACCCAAGCAGATCCAAATTTTTAAAATGTGGGTGAACTGGAACAATAACTGGAATGTGAAAAATTAGAAGTTGAAGCTCTACTAGAAACTTAAATCTCTTGACCCAGCAGAGTTGTGCCCTGCTCAAAGATGGTGGCCCGCAGTGCCATTTTGAATGTGTGTCACTCTCCATAGTCCTGGCAATAATCCAATCTTCCACATCAGGCTCCTGAATGGGCTCGCTATGCCTCTTCTGAGTCTCCCATTCCAGGGCTTTGACTCGTAATTTTTCCCATTCCGGTTATGGTTCTGGATTACCCAAACTGCAAAAAGTCGTGTCTGTTCTTATTTCACTTCATTGGCCAAGACTTAAACTGTTCAAACTGGTTCAAAGCCCTGGTTATAACACAGAAGGCCCACAGCCTGGGAAAAGTCTGCCACAGCAGCACCACCACCACCCCTGTAGCACCTTCTCCTTCTCCCACCCCAGCCCTTTCTGGAGAGCATCAGAGTTAGCAAAAGAGGACCATGGCTTTTTTATAGAAGGTTGTCAATTCCTTTGGATTTAAAGTCTTCCTGAATGTTTCCTCATACAGTCATTCTCATGACCTTCATCGTTATCTACATGATAATGATTCCTAAATTTATCTCGTCTTTGATCTCCAGACATGAATATCTACCTCCCTCTTTGACATCTACAACTGGCAATCTCACAGGTCCTTCAAATTCAGTATGGACCAAACTTAACTCATCTCCCTCTAACACAATGCATCAGTCAGGGTTCAAGCAGAGAAACAGAACCGCTAGACATGATAGATAATAAGAGATTTGTGACAGCAATTTGACCTCATGCATCAACACATGTAAGATTTAGTAATGAGTAAAAAATCCTTGGCCTTGAAAATTATCTTTAGACATTATCTTTCCATGTTATGATATAATATGGAAGTACAGAAAAGGATCAAGACAACTATATCGTAGCTAAAAACCAAACCCAGAGAAGAGTAACAACAAATTCATGATAATTATAAGTCAAAAACAGAGCATTTTGATTCATTTAAGATGGATTCTATAACCTGATTATGACAGTAACTGTGTGACGATACTGACTGAAAATGAGCCTTCACTGGCAAATTTAAGACATGCAAAATTTAACCAACAAATTATTGCTCAATATCTATAATGTGCAAGGCACTATTCACAGTTACTGGACTGAGGGATATTATTGTTGGTTGGCAGGCACTACAGTCAATACAAAAATCAGAAATTATGAATTTGATATGATTATAGGTGACAATAAACATACTCTTAATTAATTATATCACTGGATGTTAGCCCTTGGGTTGTTGTCATGGAAATTTCATAAAGCCATTTTATTCTCTGTGATTCCTGATTATGCTAATGTTTTTTACTCAAGAAAGATAGGCTACAATCTCCTCTTTCCTCTTGTTATCTTGTCCCCAGGATCCCTTTCCCATAGAATGTGGCCCTTACACTTAATAAACTTGCTCAACATGGATTCAGAACTACCATTGTTTTTCCCTAAATTGCCCCCCAAAGCAACCAAAATTATCAGCCACGAAGTTAGTCACAGCTAAATCAGTGTTTTGGGTGTTACTGTGCAGCCTGTCAAAGTCTTTAACATTCATTGACGAGGAATCTTGATTGACAACTAGGAAATACACTTTGGCAAATTGTAAATATTTATTCAGTTAAACTAAGTGGCTAAAATCTGGTCCATCTTTGTTAATATTGTTAATTAATTTTAAGTTTTATGTCATCCTTTGCATGGGCTTTAAGATTCCTTGGGAAATGGTAACAACCTGTCAATTTACCAAACCGTTTATTGATTGAACGCCTGCTGGTGATAGTCTTGGTTACTTCTGTAGAGGAGTACATCACCTTCTCCCCTCTCTATTTTTCCTTTCCTGCTCTATGGCAGTTCACTTTCAGTTCACCAATCTGCTTTACTCCAGGGAAGGCTCTAAAAGGAGAGGAAATTAGTCTCCTGAGTTCTTCCTTCAGAATTCTCAGGGTTCATGGCTGGAACACTGGAAGGGAGAATGTTGTGTTCTGCATTCTGCCAAAGCAAGAAGAGGGAAAGCTGTGCCCTTCCTTGGGTGCACATGGGCTCCTAACTCTGTGGATCCAGGGCTGCTGCTCCAAGGCAGAGGCAGAGCTAACAATAGAAATTACCACTTTGGGGTGTGCTTTCTATGTGCCAGGGTCTGATCTTCAACCAATCATGGGTATGGCGCAGGATTGAGCAGTGTTTCATTCCACTGTGCATAGAGTCACCATGAGTTGAGGGCCAACTTGACAGTAGCTAATGACAACTATGTGCCAGACACTTTGGTAGGCAATTCAAATACTTTATCACATTCAATAGTGCCAACAATGCTATGTTGTTGTTAGCTGCCATGGAGTGAACTCTGACTCATGGTGATCCCTTCTGTGTCAGAGTAGAACTGCACTCCATAAAATTTTCAATGGCTGACTTTTTTGGAAGGAAATCACTAGGCGTTTCTTCTGAGGTACCTCTGGGTAAACTTGAACCCCCAACCTCTCAGTTAGTAGCAGAGCACATTAACCTTTTGAGCCACCCAGATAGTTTGGTAAGTAATTAAAATAACTTGTCACACTCAGTACTGCCAACACTACGAAGGAGGTACAACTGTTATGCCTACTTTATAGATGTGCAAACTGTGTCATAGAGAGTCTAAGTAATTTGCCCAAGACCTTGCAGGTGTAGAACTCACTATACCATACTGATGTACTACATATGCTTAAGACAGAAGTGGAAATAAATCCCCTAGTGCTAACTCATCCATTCCATCAACATGTGTTGAACATGTCCTCTGTGGCCCTGTGTAAGGGCGGCCCATCTTCTGCCCACTGGACCCCATTGTCTCTCATCACTGAAGGACACCATTCCAGCAGTTTGCTCCTCTCTCTTCCACATCATCTACTCTCTACTAGATTATTCCCACCAACTCAGAAACATGCTGTTATTTCTTCCTTTTTAAAACAATTACTTCTTGACTCTACTTTCCCCTCCACCTACCAACCCCTTTCTGTGTTTCCCTTTAGAGTAGAACTCATCAAATGAATCATGTATTCTCACTGGCATTCAGTAATTCCAGGTGATTTTGTATTTCTTTTATATTCTCTATAAGAACCTGAGCTTGAAAACTATGCAGATGCTTTCAGCACTTTTTACCTCAGGTTATTTCTTCGTCAGATTGAGCATTATATTGCATTTTTCACTTCAAATGAGACTTTTTTTTCATTAAGCTAGAACTTAGCAATAATGAAACATGGATTCAGTCTTAGAAGGGAGAGAAGAGTTTTGTTGATTCCTTGGTCACCCTCTGCCACTTGGCGACATTGCAGGTCATCACCAGGGGCACTGGAGTTGGGAGTATGAAGGGACCAGTAATAATCCATTGCCACAACTTGAATTAAAAAAGCACTTCAAGGAAATTCCCTCTTAGCGATGCCTGAGAATTGTTCTTTTTCTACAGAAAGAACCCATTTGGTGCAATATTTTCCAATAAATTTTACTTATAAATCATTTTCTGTAAATAAAATTATGTTTTAAGCATAGCTAGGGAGATTTCTATGTAAAAAGACATGAAACAGAATGAGCAAAAAGAACAGAAAGGCACAAAAGAGCATTATGTGAATTATTGTGGATCCCTTTGTGATCCAGAGAATGCTTTTGTTATGAAAAGCATTTATCTTTTTGTGTAGCTCTAAATATTCATGCATCAGGTGTGCACACCTGCATAGGAAGGATAGCATTATTTGTTACTCTGTATTTTATCAATATTCTTTTCGTATTACATGGTTCATTTGAAATTCTACAATAAGCATATACTTGGGAGTCTTTCTCTCTCTCAAAATTAATTTTAAAAAGTTTTTAGACTCTTGTGAAAGACAGTGCTCAGAAAGAAACATCATAAGGTAACTCTGATATGGTTACTTACATAAACTTGAGTCCCCAGTTGTTTATATAGTATTCTCAGAAACGAGGTTAGGAACTATGGACAGAGAACAAATTCTCTAAAAGAAGTGTAATATGATATTTTTATATAAATATAAACTGTGGGAAGAAAGGAAGGGAAGGAGGGAAGGGAGAGGAAGGGAGGATCAGCTCTTTCCTAGAATAACTATTTTGACATTATTGAGTACAGGAATGCCCTATCTGTAAAAGAGGCATATCTTGGAACTAAACTGCTGGGAAAACAAACACCAATTTAGAAAGAACTAGCTACTTTTTTTCAACAATTAGCAAGATGTTAGATACTATCCCCAACTTTGGATACAAAGAAACTATATTTGGGTATTTATATATACCACAGTAGATTAAAGAATCTTCACAAAATAGACGGATGAGATAATTTTCAAAACTCCTATGAATTCAGAGGAAGAAGAGAGAGAACCCAATTAAAAATGGACAAAAGGATTAAACAGGTCCTTCACAAAAATGGATACCCAAATGACTAATAAACGACGGTGCTCAACATCATTACTTATGAAGGAACTGTAAATTAAAACCACAAGGAAATACCGAAACACACTCACCAGAATGAAGAGTGAGAACACCAAGAGAAGGCAAGGCTATGCCCCAACTGAGACTCTCATACATTGCTGGTGGGAGTGTAACTTAGAACAACCACTTTTGAAAATTGTTTGGCATTTTCTACTCAAGCTGAACATAAGTATATCCAATGGCCCAGCAATCCCACTCCTACATATGTATCCAGCAAAATGTATATTTACAGGCACCAAAAGCCATGTACGAGAATGTTCATAGCAGCACCATTCATATACAAAGCCCAGAAACAACCCAAATGCTGATCAGCATTAGAACAGATAAATAAATCATGGTATATTTAAGCAGTGGAATATGATACATGAATAAATTATTGCTATACACAAAAGTATAGATGAATCTAAGAAACAAAATGTTGACCAAAATAGTAACTATATGATTCCATTTATATAAAGTTCAAAAATAGGAAAAATGTATCTATGGTGATAGAAGTCAGAATAGTGGTTACCTCTGGGGAGGAGGGGTGTAAGTGAGCAGAAGGGGAAGGGGAGGCTTCTAGGAGGCTGGAAATGTCCATTTTTTGATTATGGGTGTGTTCCCTTTGTAAAAGTTCACTGAGGGGCACACTAATGACTCGAGCAGTTTAAAGAAGTTAATTTTAAAATGCGAACAATGGAGAGACAGACAACTGCATGTGGTTTCGTTCACTGTTCAAACTTATCTTCTCTAACTGGGACATAGACAAAGTTCATCTCTATGTTCCCTTCTCAGTGCTGTTCTGCTGTCTGCTGTATCATTTCTTTGAAATGTCCTCTGCCCCTCTCTGCTGTCCCTTCCCCTGTATCACCCCCCTACACACACACACACACACACACACACACACACACACACACACACACACACACACACACGGAGGACTATATTACCTTCCCTGTTGACAGGAGGTTTGATCATGCTCAAAATTTTTACTCTCCTTACAGCATGTCCTCTAAGAAAGAAGTTCTGACTAGATTGCCTTGGTTTAAACCCCATCCCTGCCACTTTGGACTTCTGTGACCGGAGACAAAGGATTTAAACTAAGGCCTCATTTTCCTCATCTTAAAGCAGGATTAATACCTTAAAGGCTTATTTGAGAATTATACCACTTAATTCATGTTATCACATAGGGCAACCTCTGGCTCACAGTAAGCATTCAATAATGCAAGTTGGTATCATTACTGGGGCAATGGGAAGGGGCTAGATCATGTAGGGCTATGCATGCCTGGTAAGTTTGGATTTTTATTCAGAGCATATGGCAAGAACTGTGGGAATTGTCCTGGATGAGAGACCTATACAAGGTAGAAAGCAAATGTGATGACTGTTAGCTTTGCCTCCTCATTTATTTAATACTCAGGAAATAGGGAGTAACTTTGGCGCTTTGATAGGGAAGAGATTTGAATGACCCTCACTGATACAATCTGTTGGTGCCAAACCCCTTGCCAAAGCCTGGATAATATACAGGTTTGGCTCCACATGGGGTAATGCCACATCAGAGCATGCTAGAACTCTATCTGTCTGAGCAGGATCCTCAGCCACACTCCATCAGCAGCACATCCTCTCCACACTCAGCTCTCCGCACCCCACTGGAAATGCAGTTGTCACTCTTATAGTCTACTGTCCATCTGCCTCCTTTCTTTCTATTAAACCTCCGTCTTTCTCTTTTTCTATCTACTGCCAACAACAAATTTCAAGAGAAATGGAAAAGGCTTAATGAAAAATCCACTGGCCTAGGAATCCAAAGACCTGAGCTTTATTCTTAGTTCTGCCATGATTTGGGTCAGGAAATCCAACCTCTCTGAGACTTGGCTTCCTTGTTAGGGAGCAGAGGCAGTGAAGCGTCAATATGCCTTCCAAGACTGACATTATTGTCTAACTACATGTAAAGTCAGAGAGTGGCACAAGGTAATAGGCTGTTACCCTCTCGTGCCAGCACTGATAAGAGTTGCCAGATTCAGGGGGTGCAGAGCAAGAGTGACATTCAAAATACTTAACACCCACTATGGCATGGTCACTTTCAAAGGGGGTTGAGGGGTAATCAACTCTGTTAGATGGTCAGAAAAGACTTAGAGAGGAGAAGCTGGAGTTGAATTGTGAAAGGTGAGTTAACAGTTAACCAGGCAGATGTCGACTAGCAGAGAGGGCATTCCAGGTGGAAGGAACATGTGTAAATGCATGTAAGCATGAAACAAAAGGGCATCTTTGGTGAACTCAATGCAGTTACGTGACTGGGGTGCAAGCATGGGGTGCATATCAGACATAAGTGAGAGAGACTGTAGAGGCAGACAGGGAGCAGTACCCCCAGGGCTGGTAAGCACAGCTTACCAGTTGCTGTTGAATCAACTCTGACTCGTGGCAACCCCGACTCATGGCTCATGTGTGTCAAAGTAGAACTATGCTCCGTAGAGTTTTCAGTAGCTGATTTTTTTTAGAAGTAGATTGCCAGGCCTTTCTTCTGAGACACCTCTGGAATCAAATCTCCAACCTTTCAGTTAGCAGCCAAGTTCCTTACCCATTTCTACCACCCAGGGAAGCATAGCTAAGGAGGGTTTTGTAAGCATAGACAATGGGGAGTCAATGAACTGTTTTGAACAGAGAGAAGCTGATCAGATTTGCTCAACAGAAACATTGCTCTGGCAACAAGGTGAACACCATCAAAGAGGAGGGAGCCCTAACCATCTTTTGAGGCAGTTGAATTTAATTCCAAATATCACAGGGATTTTGACATAAAATTTGCCAATGGTAAAGAAAATTAGCTCATCACCAACCAATACAGCTGTAGGAACCACTTGGGAACATTTCTAAAAGAACCAACTGTTGTATTAATGCAATTTCAATAGTATATTTTTCTCAGAGTTTGCAAATACGCCTAGGAGGTACCTGAGTAGGAGTCAGAACACAAAAATTTGCAATTTAAGAGATTTTTATTAATTATGAAAACCATTATTTTATAACTGAATACAAAAGAGCTCCCTTATTTCCATCCTCTTGTCTCAAATGTAACCATTATCTTTCTAGATGTATCCCTTAACGAAAGAAAAACGTCCTAGTCTGGGTGACCATATGGAGAGCAAAGAAGAGGAAAGGAGAGGCACTGGGTGCCAAGAATAGAGAGAGGGTCATTGAGAAGTAAAGTAGAAAGGTCACAAAGACAACACGAGACTTCCACATGTGCAAACCCTGCCTTTCAAAGAAGCTACCAGCACACCCCACAGTGCCTAACATAGTGCTGAGAATTCACGATGTGCTTAAGAAATACTTGTGAATCAAATCTCCAGACAGATCTAATAGTTCTTAAATATGTAGATGTAGATTGGAAGAACATAAGCCCATTTCAGACTCAGGTTAACAAGATGATATTGCTCTTTTTTGCCATGAGTAAAATATCTTGCTTTTCAAATGGTTAGCAATTATATCTTTAGTACAGTAATAGCTGAAATTCATGAAAACCATAGAAATAGGGAACACTCTCAGTACTGAGCAATCCTCGGCCAAGCATATTACTTCACTTTACATATCTTATACGTAAAATGTGTTTTACATATTACCTCATTTTATCACTATAATATCTCAGTAAGCAGTGGTATGCAGGAACCAGTTGGTTAGACCTGTTCACAAAAGCCCAGTTTTAAATTTTCATGATTTTTGTGAGCCAGCCTACTGGTAACTTGGAATCTGCCATTTTGGAAGTATTTACACCTCAGAAACAGGCAAATGCCACAAATCAGCTCCCCACTCCCAGAGAGTCAGTTGTTATATGTTTATCAGCATACCACTGCATGCAGGTATTATTATCCTCACCTTATAAGTGAAGAAACTCAGGCTCAAACAAGTTAGGTAACCTCCCAAAGTTATCCATCTACCATTACGAAGTCAGGTTTTGAAGCTAGGTCTCCAACTTCACAGCCCATGCTCTATCCTCTTCTCCTCACTTCATCATTTGAAATCATCGCTAATGATCTACTTCATTAGAGGTATAATTTGAGTTTAATTGAAAAGCCTAACTTGCAATTTAAACCATCATTTTCTTAATTTGTTCTTACCTTACTAATTTATTATTTAAAAAAAATTATAAGGACGCTTTAAATGGCACAGCTGAGGGCAACTTTCTTAATTATGTTTTCATTAATTTTGCTAAGCCAGGCTGATGTCAATGGCTGAATAATTTGGTCCCAGAAGCAAAATCACTTGGAAAACAGGACTTACTCAGAAAAAGATGGATCCCCCCTAATGAAAACAAAACAGTTTCCTAGTAATAATCATACTGTTTTATTCAATAATCATACAGGAGGACCAGTAACCTCAGAGTGGTGATTTGTTCCCATAAATGATACTTGTGGAGGGGCTGAGCTGTGAAAGCAGTGATCCAAATTCCAATGTTCAGAAAATGAAGTTAAATCCTAGGACAGTGGGTTTTCAACCCTGGCTGCCCATTATATTTTAAAGTGTCTGGAACTCATCTCAGACTAATGTAATCAGAATCTCTGGAGATAGAACCTGGGCATTGGTATTTTTTATAAGTTTCCCGGGTGATTGTCACTCAAGACTAACTACCAGCAAAGAATTTTCTCTCTTCCTCTTTCTGCTTTGTCACACAATACCATTGTGTTAACCATTGGGTCTGCCTCCGTATTAAGCATAGAATATCCTTTGGGCCCCATCCTGCATTTGAGGCACTTCCTAACTGTACATTCTGTGCACTGGCACCCCCCTGCCAGCTGACAAGGCCTTCTTCCAAAGAGTTCAGAACTATGCAGAAGATTCCTACCTACTTTTCTTCTTCCTCTAAAGTAAGCAGATTGCAATTCATACAGGATTAAAATGTCATTTATCCTCACTCACTTAAGATTAATGACTTACCTTTATACTCCCCATTCTCTCATCCATTCACTGATTTCTTCACTCCTTCTAGCAGTAGAAAGAATACCTCTCTGAGTCAGATAGTTAGAGGTTCTAGTCTACATCTATTTCTGCCTCTGCCTTTTAGTAGTGTGTGACAATAGACAAGTGTTTAACATTTCCAAGCCTCAGTTACCTTGCTTGCAATATGTGATAACAATATTTAACTTGTAGTAGATTTATGAAAACTAAGTGAGATGTTACATATAACGTACCTAGCATAGTATCAGACACATGACATATTCATCGGTGAAGTGATAATGTCATCAATTTCTTCTTTAAACAAATGTTTTGAGCACCATCTTTGCACACAGTATTATGTGATGGACTGTAAAAAACAGAAAGATGGTTAAGGACCCGCCCCAAAAAAGTCTAGAGTCTAATAAAGAAGATAAGATGAACTCATGAATTACTGTAAAATAGGATGAACTCAGGAATTACTATAAAATAGGAAGTACAAACTTCCATAAGAGGCATAAAGACAGGCACATGGATTTTGGCTTTTAATAGAGAAGGGGGTGGAAAAAATTTTTTTCATTTAATGCTCCAAATTTGCAGATGATGAGTTCCCAGGAATAAAGTTATCAAGAAAAATTGACTTCCCACTTCAAATCATGTCTCTCTGCGCTGACTAAAAACTACTCCGAAGCCAGCATTTCCATCCAACAAGTGTTTATTGGACACTGGCCTTTTCAGTCTTCTCAGTGCAGTCCACCATGACCTCTCTGCCTAGGCAGGACAATCTCTCTCCACTGTCCCTTCTCATGGGGCTCATTCCCACCTTCAAGCCCTAGCCCATGATATTCGTTTCATATGAAAGACTCATCTCTCCTTTCCAGACATAAAAACCCAAGTCATGCTTTAGGACCCACCACTTCCTTGAAGTCTTCCTGACAGATCTTTGACCTGTTAAAATAGCCTTTATTGAGGTACTTGATTATAAGCTCAAATTGTAATGTTCCTCAAAATAAATTACCTGGAGCATTTGCAAAAATGTGTATTCCCAGACGTCAAACCAAATCTACTGAATCGGAATCTTTAGTGGTAGAGGCCTAGGAATCTGCATTTTATATGGTAAATTATCTATATGCACATTAATGTTTAAGAACCACCTACCAGTCTATTTTGTTTATGCTATTGCCTAACAAAGATGCAAATTTTCGAATCACAAAGGAGTCAATCTTTTGTAGCCTTCACCTGCACCACAGTCTACTTCCACCACCAGCACATAGGACTCTGCTAAGTACACAGAAATAGGACACACACTGACATTGTATGTGTGGCCTTATGCTTTAGGTTACCCAGAGGCAACTCAAGAAACCCAGAAAACTTCCTAGGGGACCAGTGCTTGAAGGCAAGCATTCTCCAGTTTTAAAGAGAAAAGGTTTACCAGATGAAAATCTCAATCAGATGTAATTAAAGTAAATAAGATTTTACAGTTATGATGGCATTCTCCTAATCATGACATTGCTTCCAATGATTCACTGAGACAAATTTCTAAAGGAAATTAAGATTTCTTCAAACAAGTATCTTGGTCTTGTAATTTCTGAGCAATTCTACCATTCAGGCCTATTGCTACCTTAGTGTTTTGACCTCTAGCTACCTTAACCTGAGTGTTTTTTCTTTTTCCCCATAAAGTAATTTTCATTAAAGGAGGAGTAAACATTTTTTTTAATGTGCCTATTTCTGTTATGGAAACAGACAACTATATTATAAACTCAGCCTTGAGTAGGAATTGTAACTGCCATCCAGGAAGTTTAATGAGGAGCCTCTTGAAAGAGTGAGAGAGTTGAGACACAGGCCTTTGAGAAGATGTATCAGGCAGTTATTACATCTCATTAGATAAGAAAAAGGTTAGAAATATGAACTTACAAATTACCATAAACATTAAGTAAAATTTGAGTTTCTGTCTTAGGCTGTTTGCTAGGAGAGACAAAGAAGGCATCTGCAATAGTGAAAGTTTTGTTTTAATATTTCCAGACTGTCAGCTTGTAACCCTGAAACTAAGAACATTTATCATAGAAAATGCTAGTTAAAATATTATTATAAAAAAGTGTGTTTACATGAAATTAACTTTACCCACAGACTTTGTCAAGATTAACCCATTAACTAGGACATTAAAGATTGTCTTAGGGTTCTCCAGAGAAACAGAACCAGTAAAACATAGATGGATGGACGGACAGACGGATGGACTGATAGTGTATGAATTGGACTGTGTCCCCCCAAAATGTGTATCAACTTGACTAGGCCATGATTCCCAGTATTGTGTGGTTGTCTTCACCATTTTGTGATCTGATGTGTTATTGTATGTGTTGTAAATCCTAACCTCTATGATGTTAATGCGGTAGGATTAGAGGCAGTTATGTTTAATGAGGCAGGACTCAATCTACAAGATTAGATTGTGTCTTAAGTCAATCTCTTTTGAGATATAAAAGAGAAAATCAAGCAGAGAGGAGAGGGCCTCATGCCACCAAGGAAGAAGCACTGAGAGCAGAGCATGTCCTTTGGACCTGGGGTCCCTGCACTAAGAAGCTCCTAGACCAGGGGAAGATTGATGCTAAGGCCTTCCCCCAGAACTGACAGAAAGTGAAAGCCTTCCCCTGGAGCTGGCACCCTGAATTCGGACTTCTAGCCTCTCCTAGACTGTGAGAGAATAAATTTATCTTTGTTAAAGCCATCCACTTGTGGTATTTCTGTTATAGCAACACTAGATAACTAAGACAGACAGATACATAGATACATAGATGGTAGACAGATACACCATGTCATGGTTTGAATTATGTCCCCCCAAAAATGTATGTATCGGTTTGGCTGGGCCAAGATTCCCAAAATTGTGCGGTTGGCCTCCATTTTGTGATTGTAATTTTATGTTAAAGGGTGGGATTGTAACACCACCTTTACCCAGGTCACATCCCTGATCCAATGTAAAGGGAGTTTCCCTGGGGTGTGGCCTGCACCATCTTTTATCTCTCAAGAGATAAAAGGAAGGGGAAGCAAGCAGAGAGTTGGGGACCTCATACCATCAAGAAAGCAGTGCCAGGAGCAGAGCACATCCTTTGGACTGGGGTCCCTGCACCAAGAAGCTGCTAGTCTGGGGGAACACTGATGAGAAGGCCGAGAGAGAGAGAAAGCCTTCCCCTGGAGCTGACACCCTGAATTTGGACTTTTAGCCTAGTTTACTGTAAGGAAATAAACTTCTCTTTGTTAAAGCCATCTGCTTGTGGTATTTCTGTTGTATCAGCACTAGATGACTAAGACACACAGATACATCAGTAGATTTTAAGGAACTGGCTCACACAGTTGTGGGGCTGGCAAGTCCAAACTCTGTAGGTGCGATAACAGGCTGGAGTTTCTGTCATCTTGCTCCCAGAATCCATAGGCCAGGTGACAGGCTGGAGATTCTTGCAATCTTGTGTCCTAAAACTTGTAGGTCAGCTGACAGGAAAAGTGAAGAGGGAGGGAGTTCTGGCAAAATGTCTGTTTATAGTCTGGAGGCAGAACACACCATAGAGAAAACCCTGTTTTTGCTCGTAAGGCCTTTGGATCAGGTCCACTCATATTATAGAGGGTTATCTACTTTACTTAAGGCCAACTGATTTAATCACATGTAACCACTTCATAACAGCATCTAGACTAGTGCTTGACAAAACATCTGGGTACCATAGCCTGGTCATTTGACAGAAAATTAACCATCACAGGATCTAGCTCTAATTAACTCAAGCATACTAAAAAGAAGTGTAGTTTCCTTTAAAATTAGGGACATAGCTAAGGCATTCCTTTTTCTATTTAAAAAAAATAACTTTAAAACTCGTTGCAGAAACTAAGTTTTCAAACTCCTGCTAGAAGGAATATAATTCTATAAAACTCCTGCCAAAATAGGTAGAATGTTTAGAAAAACAAATCAAAATAAATTCAGTATAGACTTCTGTTTCTGGTAACAAGGTGGACAAATAATTTCCTAAAAACAAAAAATAAAAAGACAACCTTATTTGTAATTAGAGAAGCGTGATTTGGAGAGTGCTTTACTGAGATGAAGCTAGTGTATACATACATAACTTGTTGCCGTCGAGTAGATTACAACTCATAGCAACCCTATAGGACAGAGTAGAACTGCCCAATAGAGTTTCCAAAGAGTGGCTAGTGGATTTGAACTGCCGACCTTTTGGTTAGCAGCCAACCTCTTAACCACTGTGCCACTAGGGCTCCATATACATACATAAAACCAGAAAACCAAATCCATTGCCATTGAATCTATTCCAACTCATAGTGACCCCACAGGACAGAGTAGAACTGCCCCATAGGGTTTTCAAGGAGCGGCTAGTGGATTCAAACTGCTGACCCTTTTGTTAGCAGCCCTAGCTTTTAACTATTGCACAACCAGGGCTCCATACATACATAAAGAATGTTAATAACCCCATGGTGCTTCCACTGCTGGGTTCCCACAACCCTGACAGCCAGTTATTTATCATCCAAGCAGAAGATTAGAAGACACTTATCTAGGAAAACTGAACATATTAACATCAAGGGTTCCCCCAGATGGCTCAAAGAGATCACCCAACAGTTAAGCCCACGATCAACAAGCCCTACCAATGTGTTCAGTGCTTCCAATAAGCTATTTAGTACCCCGTCCTTAATCAAGAATATATAGTCAAGATTATCTATCAAGCATCTGAGGATAAGTTCCAACAAGAAGACAGAGGCCAAAAGTAATACAAAATAATAAAATATAAATAAATCAACTTGGAGGAAACAGAAACTATGTAGGGAGAAGAAAACCTCCTCAGAGAGATAAAAGAAGATTTTTGAACTCATGAAATAAGAACTTGATGCAATTGGAAAAAAAAAAAAAAAAAAGTAACATTTAGACCTGCCTAAATCAGCTGAGAATGTTTAGAGACAGTTTTCCATGGAGCTCTTGCATTTCCAGACTATCTATTCAAGAATGTTTCTACATCAAACTTCCTTGGCAGTTAAAGATAGCATCTCCCTCTGGAGCAAAGGGCAGGCATGCTTACTGCCCATTATAAAAGATTTGGGTTCCCTAACCTCAGGTTTCCTCTCCTGTAACACAAGCCACCACATGTGCAGGTGCCATCTGGTCCTCTTTGCATCACTTTATGGGAATTTGATCTCTGGAAAACAGTACAAAAAATGTTGATAGTTTGGCTACTGTTATTGTTGTGAGTAATAAACTATCCTTTGTGTCTGACCCAGGAGTCTCATATCTTCTGCAAGGATTCACGAAATTCTATCAGGCAAACTTGTCAGTTTGCAAGTAAGGTAAAATCTCAGGCCCTTCATGGTTCTTGAATGGGAATTCCTTTCTTCCGCTTTGATATTCCCCTGAGAGCCAAAAGTGGCCCATGCTGAATTTCAAAGCAGAACATACAGAGCAGCTTACTTCTCCATATTTTAGGTAGATGTCCAGTACCTGCTTCACTGCAGCCAATAGTTAACCAGTAGTAGTAAGTTCTATGTTTCCCAGGACTCACTTTGCCCACTAACTTATGAAGAGATAGATAGCTGCAATCCAGTCAATTCCAACTCACTGCAACCCTATTTACAACAGAACAAAATGCTGCCTAGTTGTATGTTTATCACTGGCATGTTCAAGTACATTGATGTGGCTACTGTGCCAATCCATCTTACCAAGGGTCTCCCTCATACTCATAGGCCTTCTACTTCACCAAACACAATGTCCTCATCTAGCAACTGATACCTCTTGATGATGTGTCCAAAGCAAGCAAGTTAGTCAGTGTTTTGTTGTGATCCATAAGGCTTTCATTCACTAATTTTCAGAAGTAGATGGCTAGGCCTTTTTTTGGATATTGCCTTAGTCTGGAAGCTCTACTGAATCCTGTCCACCATGGGTGACCCAGCTTATATTTGAAATATGGGTGGCATAGCTTCCAGCATCACAACAACACATAAGCCACCACAGTAAGACAAACTGACAGACAGGTGGTGGAACTTATGCAAGGCTCCCGCAAATTCTCAGGGATGTCATGGCTTTCTCTCCTTAGAGCTTTTATCTAATAGGTCAATAATTCCCTTTCCTTTCCTAGCTAGGTTTGAACTTGCTACTCAATTTTACAATACAACCTACTGTTTAGCAATGCATATATAGGTGGTAAAATATGAATAAAAACAGAATGATTAACATAAACATCAATATAATTATTTCTTAGAGTGGCGGAAGGAAAATAGATGAATTTGGAAAAGGGCAGGAAGGAATTTCTAACACTCTGATAATGTTCTATTTCTTATTTTAGGTGATGGGTTCACAAATATTTGTTTTATTATCAATCTTTGTACATATAGTCTTTCTATATTTGGTACATTTCATAGAAAAATCATTTTAAAGTTACTGGATTTAAGATGAATCCTCTTGTAACTCCTTCATCCTTATCCTTCGTTTAAGATAGCAAACAATCTAGGAAAATGACAGCTAAGTGGCATCTCTGACCAATATTTGTCTTATTCTTACATAAATGCTCTGATTCTAGAAAGAAAGAATGAGGTGCTTGGATTGTGAGGAGCTGTGTGTCTGCTTTATAAGTAACAGGCTGATGAAAAAAAAATCATTGCCATCGAGTTGATTCCCCTAAAATCTAGCAAATCATGAAACTCTATAATGCCTCTTCTCCTGATCCCATCCCCTAGAAACTGAATAACATCTAGCAAAGTGAAGAAAGAGTTCAATGAAATTGTCTCTATAGGAAATAATTTAACTAGGCCTTTTGAGTGACTTAGAGGGCAGTGGTGGTTCAGTGGTAGAATTCTTGCCTTCCATACAGGAAACCTGGGTTGATTCCTAGACAAAGCATCTCAAGTACAACCACTACCTGTCTGTCAGTGGAGGCTTGCATGTTGCTATAACACTGAAAAGGTTTCAGGAGAGCTTCTGGACTAAGACAGACTAAAAAGAAAGGCCTAGCAATCTACTTCGAAAATCACCCATTGAAAACCCTATAGATCACGTTGGTCCAATCTGCAACCAATCGTGGGGATGGCACACGACCAGGCAGCATTTCATTCACTTATACGTGGGGTCACTATGAATCAGAGGCCAACTTGACATCAGCTAACAACAGCTAATATTTGAGTGACTTAAAATTTATTTTCAAGATCCCATTCGTGATACATTAACCAAAATAATTTATACAAAAATAATATAGTTTTGGAAGAAAGAGAAAATGAAAATACGTTTTTGAGGTAAGATATATAGAAAAAAAGAAAGTTGAAAAGAGCAATGAACTCTTCTAAATTGTTATCTTCTCAACAGAGAATGTACTTGGGTAGAAGACTTTCTGTACTTGTCCTTAGTGCCCTAAGCTTGAGTGTATAACTTGAAATTCTTCAAAATACTTACCTTTGGAAAATCTGAAAAATGGCGCCCTAGGCAGAAGCACCATGCTGTCCCTCCACAGCAAAGATCCAAAAAACTAAGCCAAACAGAGAAAACAACAATCCTGAAACCCTAAAACATCAAATGAAGAGATAAAGAACTCAGCCAAGCACCAAATGGAGTGAGAAAACTGACAGAGAACGGAGAGCAAGGAGAGATTTATGCAGAGGTCCCCTATAAGCTAACGCAGTGGAGATCTGCCATCTTGGACTCCTATCGGAGACCAGCAAACAGGGGGTATGAGAAAGTAGCTTCATGGAGCTCCCAGCGGGAGACAAAACAACTGGTAATTTGCGATATACGCTTTCCCACCCCCCATCCTTCTTCACACTCACTTGAACTCCTCTGCTTCCCGTGGCCACAATCTCTTGTCTGGGTAGCACCGGCTGCTTGGATTCCACCCACCAGAACGGGCCGGCTCTCTGAGTGCCATTTGTTGGCTGCTGGTGTTACTTTTATCTGCTTCTTTTGACTTCTTCCTTACCTCTCACCACCTCCCCCTCCTTTCACTCAAATACCTGGCTCCATGAGCCATCTTTGCTTCTTCCTGAGGGGCTGTGGAGCTGCGTTTGAGTGTGGAGCTGCTACCCGGTCTGGGCTGTCGCGCTGGTGGGATCCTGGGGCTTTTGTTCATTTGTTTGTTTTGAATTGTTTGTTTGTTTTCTTTTCCTTTTCTTGAGTCCAGAGCCCTTTCTGGCCAGGCGGTGCTGCGTGGCAAGGAGACATCCCCCTCAGTTTGCACAGAAGTGCAGAGGGATCCCTCACAGCATTTCTTTTATCGTTGTTTTTTTTTTTTTTCTGTTTTTTTGGGGGCCTTTCTTGTTCTTTTTTTTTTTTAATTTGTTTTGTTTTCCCTCTTTTTCCCTTTTTGTCTTTCTTCATTGCTCAGGTTCTCGTCTCTCTATATTTCTTCTCTTTCTGTTCCCTGAATACCAGGCGTTGTATACCTCTACGCCTTCTAGCCAGGCTGTACTGAAACACCTGAGAGCGACTTCCCTGGACCTCATAGCTGCACCAGTGGGATCCCTGGGAACTTTGCGGTTCTTTAACCTTTCCGATTTTTATTTATTCATTCATTTCTTTTCTTTCCTTCCTCTTCCCCTTTCTGTTTTTCTCCATTTCATAGTCTCTCATCTATCCATACCAATGGCAAGCTCCCCTAGCACTCTTTTTTGTTTGTTTGTATGTTTTTGGCTCCTGTTCCTCTCTCCTCACTCCCATATCCATTTTAGCTCCACACATAAAAATCTCCCCGCTGCATCCTGCCTACCTGCACCGTGCGTTTGACATCACACCACCAAGCAGCACAGGCACGGCCTACTGGAACCTGCCCTGCACTGATTACCGACCCACCCTGGTGGTTGTAGTAAGTGCCACAAACAACCTGTCCCAGTAACTCCTCTTCAGCTAGACCTGCCCTGCTGTACCATATCTGAGTGACTCACCCTGCCAGTTGGAGAAGGAGGCAAAAAATACTGTGCCCACAGACGAGCAAACAGCAAAGAACACACAGTCTGCCTGCTCAGACATAGTCAAATTTTTAAAAAAAGGGATGAAACAAACAAATCTACAATCAGTAAATGAGAAAAATAACTACTGAATGCCCCCAAAACAGCAGACAATATCAAAACATTTACAAAAACACGACAGGATGGTTCCAGTAGGTGTCCAAAATAAAACACCAGATGACTCTCCAGTGGAGGAAAATGCACTAGAACTACCTGATAGGGAATTCAAATCTCTAATACTCAGACTTCTCCAAAAGCTGAGGTAAAAAGCTGACAAACATGAGGAAAAAATAGACAAAAAATTGGTATAATTCAGGAAAATAATGCAGGAACAAAATGCCAAAATATAGTCACAACTAGAAATTATACAAACACGACAACTAAAAATCCAAAATATAAACAACAATATTTCAGAAATGGACGGTGCCATGGAAGGGCTGAGAAGCAGATTTGAAATGGTGGAAGACAGCATCAGTGGAATTGAAGACAAACAATTGGATACAACTCTGTTTGAGGAAAACTCAGAAAAAAGAACAAAGAAAAATGAAGAGACCCTGAGAGTTATGTGGGATACAATCAAAAGCAAAAATTTTCGAGTGATTAGAATTCCAGAACAGGGGGAGAAAACAGAAAACACAGAGAGGATCATTGAAGAACTGCTGACAGAAAACTTCCCCAATATCATGAAAGATGAAAAGCTGGCCATCCAAGAAGCTCAACGAACCCCACATAGGAGAGACCCCAAAAGAAAATCACCAAGACATATCATCATCACACTCACCAAAACCAAAGACACACAAAGAATCCTGAGAGCAGCTCATGAAAAACAAGAAGTCACATACAGAGGAGAAACAATAAGACTAAGCTCAGATTATTCAGCAGAAACCATGCAGGCAAGAAGACAGTGGGATGACATATATAAAATCTTGAAAGAAAAAAATTGCCAGCCAAGAATAATATATCCTGCCAAACTCTCGTTGAAATTTGATGGTGAAATTAGGTCAATTCCAGATAAACAGAAATTAAGGGAACATGTAAAAGGTCAAACCAAACTTACACGAATTATTAAAGGGAGTTCTTCAATCTGAGAACAAACAACTTCAGCCCACAGGCAGAATCTAGGACGCAGGATTGTATCAGCCAGATACCAATCTAGGAAATGAACTCTCGAGGACTATCCAAAACCAAAAGAAATACAACCAGGAATCAGAGCAGTTAATCAGTAAATGACAACAACATCAAAACAATAAAAGAGGAAATAAATGGCATAGGTATAGAACCTTCTAACGGCGAGGAAGGCAAGGCGATACCAAGTAAGGGTAGACTGCTTCAAAATTATAAAAATAAGGGTAAAATTCATGGTAACCACAAAAAAAGTTAACAAACATACTCATAAAAAAAAGAGGAAAAACATAAAGTCTCAGAAAAAACAAAACCTACAAAAACAAAAAAAAATGAAAAAAAAAAACACAAACAAAAGTAACTCAGCACAACAGACTAAGAAGAACAAAGAAAACTTCAGCACCACAAAAAAAAGCACTACAAAATGACAGCAACAAACTCACATCTATCAATAATTACACTGAATGTAAATGGACTCAATGCACCCATAAAGAGATGGAGAGTGACAGAATGGATAAGAAAACAGGATCCATCAATATGCTGTCTACAAGAGACACACCTTAGAAACAAAGATGTGAATTTATTAAAAGTCAAAGGTTGGAAAAAAATATATCAAGCTAACAACTGCCAAAAAATAGCAGGAGTGGCAATTCTAATCTCAGATAAAATAGATTTTAATACGAAATCTACCATAAAAGACAAAGAAGGACACCATATAATGATTAAGGGGACGATCCATCATGGAGACGTAACCATAATAAACATCTATGCACCCAATGACAGGGCTCCAAAATACATAAAACAAACTCTAACAACACTGAAAAGAGAAATTGACAGTTCCACAATAATAGTAGGAGACTTCAACACACCACTCTCAGTAAAGGACAGAACAACTAAGAAGAAACTCAGCAAAGATACAGAAGACCTAAAGGGCACAATCAGCCAACTTGACCTCATAGACATATATAGAACACTCCATCCAACTGCTGCAAAGTACACATTCTTTTCCAATGCACATGGAACATTCTCCAGAATAGACCACATCTTAGGCCACAGAGCAATCCTCAACAAGATCCAAAACGTTGAGATAATTCAAAGTATCTTCTCTGACCACAATGCCATCAAGATAGAAATTAACAATAGAAAGAGGAAGGAAAAAAATCAATTACATGGAAACTGAATAATACCCTGCTTACACATCACTGGGTAATAGAAGAAATCAGATATGGAATCAAAACATTCCTAGAATCAAATGAGAATGAAAACACATCATACCAAAACCTTTGGGACACACCAAAGGCAGTCCTTAGAGGACAATTTATAGCAATAGTTGCACGTATCAAAAAAGAAGAAAGGGACAAAATCAAAACATTAACTACACAACTCAAACAAATAGAAACAGAACAGCAAAAAAAGCCCACAACCACCAGAAGAAAGGAAATAGTAAAGATCAGAGCTGAAATAAATGAAATAGAGAACAGAAAAACAATAGAAAGAATCAACAAAACCAAAAGTTGGTTCTTTGAAAGAATCAACAAAATCGACAAACCACTGGCCAGACTGACAAAAGAAAAACAGCAGAGGGCACAAATAACCCAAATAAGAAATGAAAAGGGGGACATTACAAAAGACCCAACTGAAATAAAAAGGATTATAACAGAATATTATGAAAAACTATACTCCAACAAATTTGAAAACCTAGAGGAAATGGATAAATTTCTAGAAACACACGGCCTACCCAAACTACAGCAAAGTGATGTTGAAAATCTGAACAGACCCATAACAAGAGAAGAGATTGAAAAGGTAATAAAAAAACTCCCAACCAAAAAAAGCCCTGGCCCAGATGGCTTCACTGGAGAATTCTACAAAACATTTACAGAAGAGCTTGTACCAGTTCTACTCAAGCTATTTCAGAGCATAGAAGAGGAAGCAACACTTCCAAATTCATTCTATGAAGCCAGCATAACGCTGATACCAAAACCAGGCAAAGAAATCACAAAAAAAGAAAATTACAGACCAATATCTCTCATGAATATAGATGCAAAAATTCTCAACAAAATTATAGCCATTAGAATTCAGTATCATATCAAAAAATAATACACCACGAGCAAGTAGGATTCATAGCAGGTATGCAAGGATGTTTCAACATTAGCAAATCAATCAATGCAATCCACCACATAAATAAAAGGAAAGAAAAGAATCACATGATTATCTCAATTGACACGGAAAAGGCATTTGACAAAGTCCAACACCCATTCCTGATGAAAACTCTCAATAAAATAGGTATAGAAGGGAAATTTCTCAACATAATAAAGGACATCTATGCAAAACCAACGGCCAACATCATTCTTAATGGAGAGAGGCTGAAAACAGGAACAAGACAAGGATGCTCTTAATCACCACTCCTATTTAACATTGTGCTGGAAGTTCTAGCTAGAGCAATAAGGCAAGAGAAAGAAATAAAGGGCATCCAAATTGGTAATGAAGAAGTTAAACTCTCCCTGTTTGCAGATGATATGATACTATATGTAGAAAACCCTAAAGACTCCACAAGAAATCTACTGGAACTAATAGAAAGATTCAGCAGAGTAGCAGGATACAAGATAAACATTCAAAAATCAGTTGGATTCCTATACACCAATAAGGAGAACGATGAAAAGGAAATCAGGAAAACAATACCATTTTCAATAGCCCCTCAAAAGATAAAATACTTAGGAATAAATCTGACCAGGTATGTAAAAAACCTATACAAAGAAAACTACAAAACACTACCGCATGAAACCCAAAGGGATCTACATAAATGGAAAAACATACCATACTCATGGATAGGCAGACTCAACATTGTGAAAATGACAATTCTACCCAAAGCATTTTACAAATACAATGCAATCCCGATCCAAATACCAACAACATTCTTCAAAGAGAGGGAAAAACTAATCATTAACTTTATATGGAAAGGGAAGAAGCCCCGAATAAGTAAAGCACTACTGAAGAAGAAAAATAAAGTTGGAGGACTCACACTACCTGACTTCAGAACCTACTATACAGCTACAGTAGTCTAAACAGCCTGGTACTGGTACGACGACAGATACATTGACCAATGGAACAGAATTGAGAACCCGGATGTAAATACATCCACCTACAGTCACCTGATCTTCTACAAGGGCCCAAAATCCATCAAATGGGGAAAAGACAGTCTTTTTAACAAATCGTGCTGGCAAAACTGGATATCCATCTGCAAAAAAATGAAACAGGACCCATACCTCACGCCGTATACAAAAACTACTTAAAAATGTATCAAAGACCTGAATATACAGCCTAAAACTGTACAGTTCACAGAAGAAAAAATAGGACCAACACTTCAGGCCTTAATACACAGCATTAACAGGATACAAACCATAACCATCAATGCACAAACCCCAATAGATAAGCTAGATAACTGGGATCTTATAAAAATCAAACACCTATGCTCTTCAAAAGACTTCACCAAAAAAGTAAAAAGAGAACCTACAGACTGGGAAAACATTTTTGGACAGTACAAGTCAGACAAACATCTAATCTCTATAATCTACAAGAAAATCCAACACCTCTACAACAAAAAGACAAATAATCCTATTAAAAAATGGGCAAAGGAAATGAACAGACACTTCACCAAAGAAGACATTCAAATGGCCAACAGACACATGAGGAAGTGTTCGTGATCACTAGCCATTAGAGAAATGCAAATTAAAACCACAATGTGATACCATCTCACCCCGGCATTACAGGCACGAATCGAAAACACTGGAAATAACAAATGTTGGAGGGGCTGCGGGGAGATCAGAACTCTTATGCACTGCTGGTGGGAATGCAAAATAATACAACCATTTTGGAAAATGATATGTCGTTTCCTCAGAAAGCTAGACATAGACTTACCATTCAATCCAGCAATCCCACTCCTAGGAATATATCCGAGAGAAATAAGAGTTGTCATTCGAATAGACATATGCACACCTATGTTCATGGCAGCTTTGTTCACAATAGCAAAACGATGGAAACAACCTGGATGCCCACCAACAGATGAATGGATAAACAACCTATGGTACATACACACAATGGAGTACTACACAATGAGAAAGAACAATGATGAATCTGTGAAGCATCTCATAACATGGATGAAACTGGAGGACATTTTGCTGAGTGAAATAAGTCAGTCACAAAAGGGCAAATATTGTATGAGACCTCTATTGTAAAAACCCATGAAAAAGTTCACACACAAAATGTAACAATCTTTGTTGGTTACCAGGGATGGGAGGGGTTGGGGGGAAATACTAAATAGGCAATAGATAAGTGGTATCTTGGGTGAAGGGTGAGACAGTACACAATACAGGGGAAACTAGCACAACCTGTACAAGGAAAGGTCATGGAAGCTCCATAGATACATCCAAACTCCCTGAGGGACTGAATTACTGGGTGGAGGGCTGTGAGGACCATGGTCTCGGGGAACAGCTAGCTCAGATGGCATAACACAGCTTATAAAGACAATGCTCTACATTCTACCTTGGTAAGTAGTGTCTGGGGTCTTAAAAGCCTGTGAGCAGCCATCGAAGATATTCCACTGGTCTCATCCCTTCAGGAGTAAGGGAGAATGAAGAGAACAGGATACAAGGAAAAGATTAGTCTGAAGGACTAATTGTCCACAGCTACCAAGGCCGCCACCAGACGGAGTCCAGTACAGCTAGATGGTGCCCGGCTACCACCAATGACTGCTCTGACCAGGATCACAACAGAGAGTTCTGGACAGAGCTGGAGAAGGATGTAGAACAAAATTCTAACTGAAAAAAAAAAAAAGACCAGATTTACTGGCCTAAATGAGACTGGAGAAACCTCGAGAGTATGGCCCCCAGACACCCTTTTAGCTCAGTGGTGAAGTCATTTCTGAGGCTCACCGTTCAGTGGGGAAGTGGACAGCCCCATAAAACCAAATGGGACTAATGAGGCACAGCAGTCCAGGGACAAGGGCCAGAAGCCAGAAGGGGACAGGAAAGCTGGTGATAGGGAATCCAAGGTTGAGTAAGGATAGCGTTGATGTGTTGTGAGAGTATGGCCCCCAGACACCCTTTTAGCTCAGTGGTGAAGTCATTTCTGAGGCTCACCGTTCAGTGGGGAAGTGGACAGCCCCATAAAACCAAATGGGACTAATGAGGCACAGCAGTCCAGGGACAAGGGCCAGAAGCCAGAAGGGGACAGGAAAGCTGGTGATAGGGAATCCAAGGTTGAGTAAGGATAGCGTTGATGTGTTGTGAGGTTGTTAACCATTGTCACAGGGCAACATGTGTACTAACTATTAAATGAGAAACTATTCTGTTCTGTAAGCCTTCATCTAAAGTGAGAATAGCAGCACAATTGGAAGAATGTAGTTGATGTCACTGAACTGTGCATGTAGAAATTTTTGAAATGGTGTATCTTTGGCTATGTATATTTTCACCAAAAAAAAAAAGAAAAAGGTTGAGAAGGGAGAGGGTTGACATGTTGTGGCGTTGTTAACCAATGTCATAAAACAGTACGTGTACTACTGTTTCATGAGAAACTAGTTGTTCTGTAAGTCTTCATCTGAAGCACAATAAAAAAAAAATTACCTTTGGAATTTTTACACACAAAGATGAAAGACATTTTATAAAGTAAGTCAAAGTATAGAAATAATGTCAAAGCTTTGCCTGAGTGGGCATTATCTATCATAAAAATACATTTACAGAATTTAAAGAACCTTCTCTACAGCAATATTATAAAATTATATTCTTTCCTAATATATGATTTTGGTCCCTTCTAAATAGATACTAAGCCCATTTGATAAATACATTATTCTACACTTATAATATTTTCCCATAAACAGGATTCACTAATGTTAGGTCATAAAATGTATTTTATAATTCCAAAGAAAAAAATTTAAGGATAATTTTTGTATTATTTCATTGTAATGGTTTATTTGGTGTCAATTTCTTAATATGACTCCAAGACATAATAATTAAGTTTGTTTTTTACCAGTTCAGTAGGAGAGGAGCAATGTTGAATTACCACCAACAAAGCATGCTGGGAAAAGTCATTCATTCATTTATTCAACAGACACTGATTGACCATCTGTAGCTATGAAGCACTGTGATAAGTGCCATCAGGAAACAGCAGTAAATTGTAAACTGTGAGTGACATCAAAGATGTAATAATATGTGCAAGAGACATTAAAGAAAGCACATTTGCAAAAATCATAGATATACTTGTGGGTCTTATTTCACTCATTCTAATGCAGTTCTTTCCTTGCTTGTGATAAATAGCGAGCACAGTATGGTTCTAAACGTCCTTCTCTACACCATCCTGTCACTACAACTCAAGAAATCATCAATGGGCCTAAAGGCATTGTAGGTCCAGGAGCTGGAGAAAATACATTGAACCATGGTTCATCCATCCAATGAGTGTTGTTTCTTCCAAAGCAGTCACTTTGAAATGCACTTAGCTCAGTAATGCTCCCCTTATTCATATACACTTGGAGCCCTTCTTTGTAAATTGCATTCAGAATCTGCCTCAGTTCCTTTTAAACTCCCTCAACATCCTCAATATTCACAAAGCACTGCCACATGCTTTCTGCCACTGCAGTCTAACAATTGTCCATTTACATGAACAGCAACAAAAATAAGAAGAAATAAAGCAGCATCTAGGGGCTGTAAATGTGTAACAACATAATTATAGTCTGTCTCCTCCGATGTGTGTTTTATGCTGGGGGTGCACAAAGGGAGAATGGGAGAGATCAAATAATTGTGAACATTACAGGACAGAGTAACAGAGCTGAAAAACAAATATGATAAATACTGAAAGTATTATTATCCAAAATACTAAGTTTTAAGGGAATTAGATAGTGTTTTATCCAAAGTTGTTAGTAAATATCATCATATCTTCAATCCTCATCTCCTTCCAGACTGTTTTGTAAATTTACCTTTCTGCTGCATCTTGTATCCTTGTGGCTAGCTTTTCACTGCTTTCTTCTCTACTGTATCTCTCAATTTTCTCTAACAGATTTCAAATTTAATTAGCTACTGACTGTTACTGAAGATATAGCTAAGGCAAGGGTTTCCAGGACTGTTTTTTCCAGTTTCCTAAATATTGAATGAGAACTGGCTTTATAGTTCCTGGATAAGTAGGATACCTCAAAAGTTTTCATGTTAGTAGAGTATTGATAGCCAATATTTATTAAGCCAAGATTATATGCCAATTATTGGATTAATGTTTTTACATGTATTATTTCTGCATTTTCACAACACTCATATGAAAGTTTTATATATGAGACTTGGGGAAATTAAAAACTTGCCCCAGTTTGTGCATTCAGTAAATGTCAGATATGAGAGACTCAAACTCAGAGATGCTGAGCTCTAAAGTTCACAGTCTTAAACACAAATGCCTCTTCTTAACATTGCCATAACACACAATTTACTTGTTGTACAAAATATAAAGTACATTCTGGGTTTTTTATTAATTTCAGTTGAAATAAAGCTTTTACATATGTTTCTTTTGACTAGAAATAACCCTTACCCCCACTACTATTTCACTGAAAAACAGCAACTGTCTCTTATTGAAATACTCAAATATCCAGTTCCATTATGGTTTATGAATAGGGGTAAATGATTCAAAGCTTGGAGATGAGACTTACTGAGTTATTCTGTAAGCAAATTCAAGATGTTCTTTCAGTCAATCAATATATAATGAGCACCTAATTTATACAAACATCACCTGGTGATGGGAGTTCAAAGATGAATTGGGCATGGTTCCTGCTCTCAGGATCTGGGGACATAATGGGCAAGTAAACAATTACAATATAAACCTTAAAAGTCTTGAAGTGCTTATCACTTACCTAATCCAGAAGTTGGGGCAGGATGTTGGAGCAAGCAGTAAACTCAGAGAATACTTTCTGGAGGAAATGTATAAAATGAGTTTTGAAGAATGGCTGCAAAGCTTGATGGACTCATGAAAGAATGTGGTGTTCAGTGAACTGCAAATTGTCCACAATGTCGGAAGCACAGAGTGTGAGGGAAAGGACAACAAGAAATGAGACTTCACAGAAAAGGTGAGGACTGGAGGGAGGCTAGACAAGAGGTAAAGGGAAGTTGGGAAGCTACTGCTGAAATCAGATGGTATTGGTGAAGTTGGAGTCAATGGGGAGGGAAAAAAATGGATAAACTGGAAAGATTCTGAAGAATACAATTAGAAGAATCTGGACTGGGTCTTTCAAGCCTAGATTAGAATAGTTGAATGAATGGTGGTAGCGAACTCAGGAAATGAAAGATATGGGAAGGGTTCTTCATATGTTGAACTTCAATAAGGTATTAGAGTGCTTCAGTAAGAGGTATCTATTTTTCAGTGAGATAACAGTGGAGGTGAGGATTTTTTCCAGCCCAAAGAATAGCTCTCTATTTCCTACCAACCTCTTCCAACTTCTTTATGCTCTGATTTTGCTGTTTTAATCCTCAGATTTGCTTAGGTAATTATCAGAAGTTCAAAATTATAGCACTGACATCTTTCATCGGATCCCTGGCGGCCCAGCGGTTAAAGCACTCAGCTGCTCACCGAAAGTTCGGTGGTTCAAGACCACCAGCTGCTCTGCAGGAGAAAGATGTGGCAGTCTACTTCCATAAAGATTTACAGCCTTGGAAACCCTATGGGGAAGTTCTACTCTGTCCTATAGGATTGCTATGATGTTTGAGAAGGACAGAGAGATGAGATAAATTAAGCAATGTAAGATGAAAAAAAAAGATGTTCCTTAAAATCTCAATATTCCAGAACAAATTTTATTATTCACAAAATAATATTCTAGAAAATACGAATAAATCATACTGTGACTTCTTAGGCTGAGTGACCTACACTACACCCTCATTTTCATTTCACAAACAATTTTTAAGAACTATTGGGGTTTCCATGACTAAGTAATTAAAGTGATAGACATCACAATAGTGTTATTGCAAATTTAATAAATGATTATTCCACTTCGTACTCTAATATTTCAAAATGAGAATAACTCTCTGATTAATGAGACTATGCAACTTTTAGTGAAACGATCACACAAGAATATTTTCTCGTACTATTTTAGTAAGTATCATATTTTGAAACTTGCATAAAGTACAAATTTAATTTTTTCTGATAATATTGCTGGCCTTAAATTTTATTACCTTCCAGATTTCCAAAGCTTCTGATACTCAAGGTCTCTATTGCTTTCACAGACAGCTCAGGGTTCCCAAAAGAACCTGGTTTACAAAAGAAGACTGAGTCTATCGACTCTCCTCAAGCTTAGGGAACACCCGTGGGAGGCAGAGAGCTCAAACTGTAAAGGATCCAGAGGCAGTGGTGAGGAAAAAGCTGGTCTGCTAAGGTCTGGTATGTGAACTTGTAGAAATAAATAATGCACTCATTAGCAAGAAATTGTAAATGAAAAAATTCATTTCAATTTGGTGGCAAAAGGATTCTTTTTTAAATGGTGTGGCAAAAACTAGGCAGCCAATCATGAAAAATAAACGGGATTTCTACCTTATATCTTTCTCCAGTATAATTTTCAGGTAGATAAAAAATGTCAAAGGAAAAAAGAAAGGATAAAATATGGATGAACATTTTTTTTTCCTTTTGGGAGAGGAAGATCACTCCAAATTCAAAAATATTCCAAATTCGAAAGGAAAACATTGAGATATTGAGTTTGGCTACTCAAATGTTTAAAAAACAATAAATAAAACCTTTAAAATAATCATCATGAAGTTAAAAGACAAAATCAATCTGTATGTGCAACAATATGCCAATAAAAGATTACCCTTATTATAAAATTGGTTTCAATAATAAATGAACAGCACAGTAGGAAAAACTGATGAAAGGTACTAACAGGTAGTTCAAAGAATTAGAATTTAGATGGCCAATAAATTCACAAAATTATAGAAATTCAACTGTAAAAATTAAGATGTTGTTTTTCACCTATCATATTGGTAAATATTTTTACAAAACATTGAAAATATCCTGAATTTGTAAAGGTGGTGAGACAGGATGCTCATATGAGAACATGAGTTGGTACAACCACATTTGCCAAGTCAGTGGGGCAAACAGTAAGATTTATGGATGCTCAGATATGGGGGTGGAATGATTACTATGGTCAGAGAGAAAAGTTAAAAGAATCAGGGGAAGTATGGCCAGGCCACCCATGGTAGGCCAACAATCCATTCATGACCTTTGAGGGTGCAGTGTCAACAATGTGTTTGGAAATTAGCTGTGGAAGAGTCAAAGAATGATGAGAAAATATGAGTATAAGGAATAGAGTCTAAACTGGAGGCATGTGAAGAAAGCTCTTCTGTTCACAGAATCATAGAACTGTAACACTGATAGAAATGTTATAAGTAAAAGAGGCCTGGTGAGGTTCAAAGGTAATACAACTAGTTTGTGGCAGAGTCAAGGTTAGAATCTAGACCTCTGGAATTGTTACCATTCACAAGAATCAGATTTTTTTGAGTATGGTCTTGGCATGTTTTGCCTCTCAATAAAAATAATGTTCAAATGTGTGTAGTTTTTGGAATCTAAAGTGGTATTTGAATACATATCCATGAGATCCAGAAATGCACAGATAATAAGTGTAAGCTTTCTTAGAACCAAACTTAGTGGGAATGAAACTGAATTTCAGAGACCACCAGCCACTGAGAAAATTCCTCATGTACCTCTCAGAGTATTTATCCCAATAATATTTTAATGTTCTGGAAGGTGTCAGTTACCACCAGTACTTAACACTGCTTCTGCTGAGGTAGGCAAACAACCCCAAAGTGAGAACAAGAGTTTGAGAGAAACCATTTTTAGCTGTTGAGGCAATTTTTCAAGCAGATTAGAATGGAATCCCTGCCACTGATTTTAATGACATAGATTTAGTATCTTTCAGAAACTCTTTTATTGAATCATTTGCAAACTGGTGACACTATCAAATCATATTTCCATCTCACACTCAAAACTCTTTGAGAGTTTAGAGAAATGCTTTATTTTTATAGAATTAAAAAAGACTCCTTCGAATTATTTTTCTCAGAGTTCAGAAATGTTGGTGAAAAAATTACCAGCTTGTCCAGTATTAAAAGCTGGTGTTTTTGTTCATAATTTTCATGCTCTGCAGCACAGTGCTTGTCTTAGTTATCTAGTGCTGCTATAACAGAAATAATACAAGTGGATGGCTTTAACAAACAGAAACATTCTCTCACAGTCTAGGAGGCTGCCAGTCCAAATTCAGGGTGCCAGCTCCAGGGGAAGGCTTTCTCTCTTTGTTGGCTCTGGGGAAAGGTCCTTGTCATCAGTCTTCCCCTGATCAAGAAGCTTTCAGCCCAAGGATCTCAGGTCCAAAGGACACACACTCCTGGTTCTTCTTGCTTGGTAGTAATGAGGTCCTCATGTCTCTCTGCTCACTTCTGTTTTATATCTGTCATAGATTGATTTGTGTCCCCCAAAATATGTGTCAACTTGGTTAGGCCATGGTTCCCAGTATTGTGTGGTTGTCCTCCATTTTGTGATTGTAATTTTACGTTAAAGAGTATTAGGGTGGGATTATAACACCCTTACTAAGGTCACATCCCTGATCCAATGTAAAGGGAGTTTCCTTGGGGTGTGGCCTGCACCACCATTTATCTTACAAGAGATGAAAGGAAAGTGAGCAGAGAGTGGGGGACCTCATACCTCCAAGAAAGCAGTGCTGGGAGCAGAGCATGTCCTTTGGACCTGAGGTTCCTGCCCTGAGATGCTCCCAGACCAAGGGAAAACTGATGACAAGGACCTTCCTCCAGAACCAACAGAGAAAGCCTTCCCCTGGAGCTGACGCCCTGTATTTGGACTTGCAGCCTACTGGACTGTGAGAGAATAAATTTGTCTTTGTTAAAGTCATCCATTTGTGCTATTTCTGCTATAGCAGCACTAGAAGACTGAGACAATATCTCAAAAGAGATTGACGTAAGACACAACCTAATCTTGTAGATTCAGTCCTGCCTCATTAATGTAACTGCCTCTAATCCCATCTCATCAACATCATAGAGATAGGATTTACAACACATAGGAAAATCACATCAGATGACAAAATGGTGGACAATCATGTAATACTGGGACTCACAGCCTAGCCAAGTTCACATACATTTTAGGGGGACACAATTCAAACCATAACAGTGCTAATATTACCATTTAATGGTTATATCAGTCAGAGTTCCATCAGGAGGTAAATCACATAGTAATTTGAAAACCAAAACCGTTGCCATCGAATCAATTCCAACTCATAGTGACCCTACAGGAAGGACAGTGTAGAATTGCCCCACAGGGATTCCAAGGAGCAGCTGGCGGATTTGAACTGCCAACCTTTTGGTTAGCAGTGATAGCTGTTAACTACTGTGCTACCAGGGCTCTGGTTTGAAAAGGCAAAGTTTAATATAAAGAATCATTAACCATAACAGGAGTTTGAAGAAACACAGAGGATACACTAACAAGGACTAAAGAGAATGCCAGAGGTGAAGCTGGGTGCCACCTGGGACATGGGCCATCAATAGCCACCCCATGCTACACCAACACTTTTCTAGGACTTTGTGACCCAGGACGCCATGACCTAGGGCTGAGTTGGCATTCCAGTGTTAAGAATGGGAACCATCAGTTGGAATAGACTCTAAGGCAACTGATGATTTCCACCTTCCAAACGTTACAGGAAATTGATTGAAAGCTACCAGATTTACAGTCCAGCATTACCATTTGACATTCTTGTTGCCAGAAGTAGGCTCTGAGTTATTCAGAGTGAAAAATAAGTGCAATGACTTCTTAGATTCTTTCTCTCTTGTGGCCCTCTTAGATTGTGACACGCCTACCCTCCTGACTCACGACCAGGGCCCTTTTATTTGTAGAGGTGCCCCTGTGGTCTCTTTAGGTTCTGGACTATGGCTCTCCACATTTCCTTTGATGCCTTATTCCCTCCTCTCTGCCTTCTCTTTATTTAAACATCGTCTGACACTGCCCTGAAGCTACTCAGAAGCTCTGCGGCCTAAGTGTGGAAATGTAGCTGTAAAGCCCTTTGAAGTATGGAAGAAAGTTTTCCATAAATTCAAGCAGGAATATTCTTATGGGGCCCCTGCAGTGGCATTTCAGATGATGATGAATGTTTCAACTTACTTTTCATTGGCAATATGCATGCTAATAATTCCAGTAGGAAATGCCCCTGCCTTATTTGATGAATTTATCAAACAGGTAAATTATCAAGTACAAGTACAGAAGCAAGGTACTTAGTCTTGAAAATGAGCATCACAATAGTTCCTTTTCACAGATTACTTTTTATCAGTATGTAATTTTTGCCAAAATGATATTTCATGGGAAATAGATTTCCAAGCTCCTTACCTATTAGCCACTGATCACACTTCCTCCTCCAACACACGTACCCAAATCCACCCATCTGTGCTTTTCCTTTCGAAAGAATACTGCGGCCTGTTGTGTTTTCTTTCTAATTACAAAAGTGTTATTCACTCCTTGTAATTTAATTGTTCAGAAGTGCACGGCATAAATGAACAGTCCCCTCCTCTCACTTGACTTTAATTCCTTTATGTTTATGTATTATATATGTACACACACACACATATGTATAAATATATACACGCATATACATATGTAAAAGTTTTTATATTTCTATTTTTGATTAAAAAAATGAACTCAATCTATAGATATTTTTCTACAGGTTACTTTTTCACATAACATATAGTGAACAACTTTCCAAGTCAATCTTCACTTCTTTTGACCTACCACATACTCTCAGCCTTCCTTTAAAAAGGTAAGACAGGAATCCTCACGTTGCCAGAAGGAGGCAGACTAGATCTGCAGGTAGTATCGTTGGAGGACTCCCTGCCAGAAATCCACTCATTCTTGGTTCACATTTTCAGTTATACATAGTCTTCTGCCTTTGGTGATGGTAGTGAAAACAAACTTCCTGAAGTAGAGCTCTTACCTCTGTGAGAGCTGAGGACAATGTAGAAGCACTGGACAATAAGTTTCAACATATAATCATGCTAATAATGGCCCCAGACTATTGAGCATTTACTGTATCATTAAGCATTGTGCTTAGCAATTCACATATATTCTCACATCAACTCTATAAGAGGGCTGCTATTACCCCATTTATAGATGAGGGGGGCTGAAATATTGAGAGGTAAGTAGTTTGACCAAGGTTAATTGGTGTCACTTTCATATATTTTTTACTAGTTAAAAAAAAATCTTAATAGTACAGAACAACTTCAAGTATAGAAAATAAACCCCTATCTTACCCACCCAAGCTCAGTTCTATACACCAGATATAACTTGCTTTAATTATTTCTGGTTTTGCCTTTTCTGCCAGTTACTTCTACAATAATAAATAATATGCTTAATCTTTATTTGTTTCTTTTTATTTAAGAAATTTAGATGCTATTGACTCCCAACTATGAAAGATGAGAATTTAGGTAACTTATATTACCACCAAATCCTCCCAATCCCCTCCTTAATTTTTAATAGTTATATTGTTATTTTAAATTCTTCTAATAGATTATGTGTTATTGTATAATTTTTATGATGAAAATTGCTTCCCCTCGAGTATAAAAATAATTCATGATCGTGATTTTTTTTAAAGTTTCAAAAAAAAAAAAAAAACACTTTAAAGGTAAAAACAAGACAGAAAAAAAATACCCTGAAATCTCACCACCTGAGACACTAACCACTAACAATTTGATAACTACCTTCCCATACATCTCCTTTTATATATAAAAACTCAGGGGCATATAGAAATTTTTAGATAAATTTGGTATCACACATGAAATTTTAGAGTAAATAGTTTAGAGTCTTTCTACCCACCTCCTTCTCCTCAATGTTAACAACTTTGTGCATGTATTTTCACACCTTGTGTGGATGCTTTCACACCAGAAATATGTGTACATATGATGGGCACACTCATGCTTTAATCATATACTTCCCAGCATCTTGATTTTGTCACTTAGCCATGAATCACGGAAATCTCTTCAAGACTACGAGTATAGCTTGAGCTGGTTTTGTATATCTTTATTTTAATAAATATTATTAAATTGTTTTCCATAAGGCTGTAACTCTTCATATATTCACTAGAAATATAAGTGAGTACCCTTCCTCCCCCTTTCCCTAATTAAATGCAAGCTCCATTAGGGAAGAGATTCTTGTCTCTTTTGTTCACTGCACTTAGAACAATACGTGGCACATGTTAGAATTCAGTAAAAATTTGTTAAAGAAATGAATTATGAATAAAGAAATAATGCAAGAAGCAAGTTCTTACTCTTTGTAATTTTTGCTAATTTGATGAGCAAGGAGTGATGCCTCAATATTACTTTAATTTGCATCTCCTGTTTGCTACTGAAATGAAACAATTCTTACACATTTATTGACGGTTGAGTTTGTTCATCTGTGTATTGCTTGTTCAGAACACTTGATCATTTCTCTATTGGGCCTTAAAGGGCAAAAAAGGAAGGGAGAAGGAGGAGGAAAACCCATCTGAGGGCATTTCTTTGCTGAAAAAAGTTGAAGATCTGTGTTCTTTAATATTCCTGGGGGCACAGGATTACCCACTGCCATCAAGTCGATCCTGACTCATAGCGACCCTCTAGGACAGAGTAGAACTGCCCCATAGGGTTTCCAAGGCTGTAGATCTTTACAGAAGCAGACAGCCACATCTTTCTCCTGCGGATTGGCTAGTGGGTTTGAACCTCTGACCTTTTGGTTGGCAACTGAGGGCTTTAACCACTGTGACACCAGGGCTCCTTGGCACAGGATTGGCAGAAGACAAATGTCAGCAGATGAAAGTTTTGGCAGAATACTTTCTCTCTGTCTTGTCTCTCATAAGAAGGCTTCTGTGGAGGAGATTACTAACTGTCCCAACTCTTTCATTCTGTTTCCTGACAGTGTAGCTGTTCTACTGCAATATTAGGGCAACTAATAATGGACGATAAAGACATGCTGGCTTCTATCAACTTGTAGCAGTGGAAAGATGGGTTCTTCTTATACCATCATTCACAATGGGTCCTTGATCTGAAATAGTGCCTAGTATCTAAGAATATGAATATGGACATAGACTTCATTGACTGAAATCCTGGTTCCATCATTTAGCAACTGTGTAATCTTGGGCAAGTTACTGAAGCTCTATAAACTTCAGCACTCAATTTACAGAGGAAGGCTATAATCATTCTTATCTCTTGGGGTTATGGGGTTACTGTGAGTAGTAAATGATATAATGTGTTTGTGCTTAGTACAGGGCCTGCCACCCAGGAACCTCTGACTAAGTAGTAGCTGTTGTTGCTGCTGTTATTAATATTGCTACCTAATATCATCCTGTGTCAGTTTTCTCATCTTAAAATGCAGTGGGTGGGAGTTAATTTAATTGCTCCTTGGGTATGTGCACATGCAGATTTTCTCTGCGAGTCTTCCTGGCTTAGGTTTATTTAAGTCTATTTTACTTGTTGAGAATGTATAGCCCTTGTTGTCTGACGTGGTATGCGTTTCCTCCCATTATCAGCCCCTGCAGTGCCTGATGCTTCGCACTTAGTAATTAGGATTACCCAGCTAATACTGAGAATATCACTCCTCCAGCTCTGCTTTCAGGTCATCAATAGTCTGCTATACCTCTGAGTGAAAGGCTTGCGCTATGCTTCTGATTCCCAAGGCGAAGAAAGGTGCTGGGGCAGCCATTCTTTTGTCTTCTCTAAAGCAAAATGAGAAATAAAAGTGAACTCTGAATTTCTACAAATCCCAGACAGGCACCTCTGAAAGTTGATAGACTTCCCAAAGAGGTTGAAAATCAACTTAATTATTAACAAGAGATGGACCTAAAGCAATTTAAATACTAACAGCAAGCACTTAGCTGAAGTTTGTGAAAGGAGAAAGTGATGAGATTCAAATAAGCCTAAGAAAAGTTATAGCAAAAGTTAGAGGGCTAGGACCGTTGCTATATACTAATGCTATTTGTATTAACATGTCAAATAGTTTTTTTCATTAAAAAACTGCTCGCATGTCCATAAACAACTACCTCCTTTGCCATGAGACCAGATGAACTGAATGTGCCCTGCTAAACACTACTGAACAGTTTGATCAAAGATTCTATAGAATAATTATGGTCAAAAAGGGGGAAAATGTGGAACAGAATTTAAAATTCTTGTATTGCAGACTTTCTTGAGCCACTGAGGCTGGATGAACCCCCAAAACTATTGCCCTGAGATAATTTTTAAACCTAAAACCAGAAATATCCCCTGAAATCTTCTTTAAACCAAACAACAGTTTAATTAGTAAAGAATGTCCACCTTGAGCATTGTGTTCTTTTAGAGAATATGTGGGATCAAATTGACAATAGCAACTTGAAAGGTTAGATAGGAACTTAAGGAATAGTGAGTTTATGTCAGTGGGGGAGGAACAATTCAGAAAAGGAGGATGAGAATAGTTGCACAACTTGAAGAATATAATCAATGTCACTGAATTGTACTTGCAGAAATTGTTGAATTGGTGTATGTTTTGCTGTGTATATTTTTGACAACAATTAAATAAAAAACTGCTCATATGATTGTGGCTGATACAAATTTGCAGACTGATCCAAAGAAGGCACATGTTTAACCAGAGTGTATTGGAGTGAGCACTAGTCATCAATCTGTCCATACTTTGCAGAGCCCAAGGTAAATGCTTCACAAAGTGACATAAGCTGCCTTGCAGGAATGTGGTTTAACAGACAGAGGACAGGCTTTGGAGTCAGGGCTGGCTCTCAAATTTGACTGTGACTTACTATCTTGGTGACTTTAGATATGTTGATAATTCTCCTCTGAGCCTCAGTTTCCTTATCTATAAAATGTCATAATAAAAACCAATATCAAACCTGTTGCCAATGAGTCGATTCCAACTCATAGCGACCCTATAGGATGGAGTAGTACTGCCCTATGGAGTTTCCAAAGGAGCAGCTGGTGGGTTCCAACTGCGACCTTCTGGTTAGCAGCAGAGCTCTTAACCACTGCGCCACCAGGGCTCCAAATGTCATAATAGCTACCTTAAAATATCATTGCAACAGCAACAAAAAATATGTATATATATATAACGTTGCAATGATTAGAGATAATGCTAGCAAAGGGCCTGAAACATATAAAATACTTAAATGGTAGCTATTATAACCAAAGAATCATGTGTCAGTATTGATGTGAAGTACATTTAAACTTTTATTCAGATTTGATTTGCAACTTTTCTGTAAATCTAAAATTATTCCAAGTAAAAAATGTATTTAAAAACCAAGCCAAACAAACAAACAAAAAAACCAAAACAAAACCCAAACTCCATGTGAATATAATCTGGCTAGATAAAGCATAGAGGGGAGCTTAATATAAGACATTCCAGGTGAAGGATTCTCAGAGCTAAGGAACAAAGCCCCAAACCAAACCACCAAACTCCACACCAGGGACTTGACTTTATTACAACCACTGGTAGCACCATCACCGTTGTTGCTACTGCTTCTCCAGAAACTCAGCCTTGCAAATGCTGAAAAATTACCACCACTGCTGCTCCTGCCACCTGCACCAGCAAAAACACATGTTCCATTTACAGCACCTCAATCAAATATACCTAAGCTGCAAGGAAAGCTTGAGTTCTGACATCTCCCTTGAAGAGGAATGACTCATTTTGTGAGAAGAGGAAAAAAGTATGCCCAAAGGACAATACAGTAAATATACCAAAGAGGAAAAAAAGGAATTGCCACTCTAACTTGTTCATTTATGATTGTTGGTGGTGTTGGTTGCCGTCAGTTCGGCTCCAACTCATGGCGACCTTATGTATAACAGAACAAAAGTTGCCTGGTCCTGTGCCATCTTCACGACTGTTGGTATGTTCGAATCCTTTATTGCAGTTACTGTGTCAATCCATCTCATTAAGGGTTTCTCTCATTTTCACTGGCCCTCTACTTCACCAAACATGATTCCTTTTCTAGCAATTGGTCGTTCCTGCCCAATCTGGTCCAAAGTAAGTTAGTCAAAGTCTCACCATCCTCGCTTCTAAGGAACACTTCAGCTGTGTTTTAGAAAGTTATTATTAACTCTATAGAGAGGCAGAATTGGTAATTAACAGTAATAAAACAATAAAATCTACCATTGGTTTAGCACCTATTATGTATCAACAACTACATATACACTATCTCTAAATGTCATAAGAACCTTGCGTGTCAGCTCTTATTATCCCCATGTTAAAAATGACAAAACTGGACTCTGAGAAGTTAAACATGATGAGTACCACGGCTAGCAGTTCTGCGTGACTCCTTACACTTCCCATGCCGCTTCTTTCAGAATGCCATTGTCTTAGTTTTCTTAGTGCCGCTGTAATACCTCAAGTGGGTGGTTTTAACAAACAGAAATTTATGTTCTCACAGTTTAGCAGGTTAGAAATCCAAATTCAGGGCACCGGTTCTAGGGGAAAGCTCCTTCTGTCCACTCTGGGGGAAAATCCTCGTCTCAGCCTCTAGGTGTTGGAGATCTCCACGTAGCATCCATCTTCCCCCGTCTGTGTTTGCTTGCTTCTCTGCCTACTCTGCTCTTTTTGTATCTCAAAAGTGATTGACTTAAGACACACCCTACACTGATATAACCTCATTAACATAACAAAGAAAACCCTATTCACAAATGGGATTAAATCCATATGTATAGGGGTTAGGATTCACAACACATATTTTGGGAGGACACAATTCAGTCCGTAACAGCCACTAAAAGAAAGCCCCTAAAATTAGGTAAACATTTTTATATGACTAATATAGTAAAATGTATTTAAAGTTTAACTATTTAAGTTCAGTTTTCCTTGAACAATTATTTTGATTCTAAAATCCTAGTCAGTGACACCTATTCCTAGCATTGTTGTTCTAGAAATATCTGAGCCCAGGTAAATGTGAATGAACAAGAGGTCAAGAAAGGTGTCCACTCAACGATGACCACAGAGTGGGGAATGTTACACATGTGACTTTAGACATAGAGGATCAGCAGGCTCTATCTGACCTCAGGAACACTATGGAGGCTCATCTTCCTCAGGACAGGAGGACTGAGTCAGGCCATCATCCCACTTTGGCTCCTCTTCTGTAAGAACGGTTCTGCTGGTAACACACAATAAAATAATCCTGCCATTTTTTTAAACTTCCAACAAGTTTATCATCAGGACATTGTATATTTTTTCCTTATGAACTGCTATTAGCTTATCTGCCAAAGCCTTAAAAGATGTATTTCTGTGTTTTGGCTGAAATATTATTTGGGGAAGGCTATAAATGTTCCCAATAGCAGTCATATATGGGAAAACATGAAGGTTGCAGGATAATTCCTTTGTCTGATTTGCCACATTTAAATTCCTCTTGTTAATTATCCTCAAAGATTTCAATGATGTGGACTTGTTTCTACATAATATGTGTGGTATAAATGGTTCAGTACCCATGAACAATGTTTTCTTTAATATCAAAATGAAAGTATACAAAAATAGTGTGTTTAACATGCAAATTGTCTGTGTGCCTTCTCTATTGAAGTCCGTTCAGTGACTTTCCATCACTTTTAGAATAAAATCCAAACTCTTTACCACAATGAAAAAAAGGAAAAAAAAAAAAAAAGATTTGCTTGCCTTTGTTATTTATTTTGACCTTGTCTTTCTAAGCCTGAATGAATTTATCTGCCCAACTCTGCAGCAATATAGCTTGTTAAAACAAAACAAAACCCACTGCCGTCAAGTCAATTCCGACTCATAGCAACCCTATACGACAGAGTAGAACTGCCCCATAGAGTTTCCAAAGAGTACCTGGCTGGATTCAAACTGCCAACCCTTTGGTTAGCAGCCATAGCTCTTAACCACTACACCACCAGGGTTTCCATATAGCTTGTTACTACGATTCAATTAAAATAATATTCATTAAATACCTGTCAGGTGTCAAGCTCATGGTAGATGATGAGAACAAAAATTTAAATAAAACGTGGACAATCATGAATCTGGAGCAGGAGATGTGTAAATAAATAGTTACAGAACAATGAGATGCATGTACAAGAATGCATTTAGGATGGAGAGATGATAGGAAGTATGGAATACATGTTGGGAAGAAGACAGCCAGGGAAGACTGCATAGAAGACATGATGGCTGAATTGGACTTTAAAGGAGGAAGTCATCAAAAAAGGTAAAGACTATCTAAGGAACCAGCATGCTCAAAGGCCCATGAGCATAGAATAACATGGCCCATGTATAAACTGTAAGAATTATGTCATGTTGAGCCATAAAGTACCTGGGGGCAGGGGCATTGAGGGGAAAGAAAAAGCTCAGTAGGGACTGTGAAGGACTTGAATGTCATGCTAGGGGTTTGGTTGCCTATCTTAATCCACTGGTTTTCAACCATTTTTGAGTCTGTGACAGAGATCTGAACAAGAAAAATATAATACATCAAGTTTAAAAAATATATGAAGATCTATACTATCGTGTGTATGTGTGTGTATACATAACAAATATTTATATTCTGATAGTAATAAGACAAAGTACCATAATTGCTCAAAACCATAGGTATAAATTAATTTACATTTTTAAGTGGTACTTCAGCCTATTTATAGTAGATTACAAGTGGCACTTATCCCTCAGCCCATCCTGGAGGTCACCTTCAAGCAGTTCCTTCACACTCTGATAGCTTCTTTTGTCTCTCTGACTGACATTTTTTCTGGTGGCAAAAACATATTCTTCAACATGAGTAAGGGATAGGCCAGAAATATTTCTCAAATAATGAAGGAAAGATTTTAGTAAGGAAATGCTCATGCTTCCTCAACCCTCAAAGAGACAATTCTAAGGCTTTTCTCTACATCTTCTTTCAGAAATCACCAGCAGGATAGAGTCCTGGTGGCCCACAGCCATACCAGTAACCAACTGCCATGGAGTTGACTCAGACTCAGGGTGACCCTATGTGTGTCAGAGTAGAACTGTGCTCCATGTGATTTTCAACAGCTGATTTTTTTTGAGTGGCGGGGGGAGGGAGTAGCTCCCCAGGCCTTTCTTCTGTTGAAGAGTAAGAACTCTCACTCTGTTAAAATAAAAGCAAAGAGATTTATTGAGGATAATACAATTTGTGAATTGGGGAAACACAGGACAGAGAGGAATCTACCAAGTGCTCCCACCTTCCAAGGGAGAGGTGAGCCTTTTATACGGTAAGATGGGAAAGGTAAATGTGCAACAGTGCATGACTAATAGTAAGATGGGGGTGCAATAGTGCATGACTAATACTAAGATGGGGAGGAGCAGCGAGATCACCAACATCATAATCTCTCTTATCATCAGCAAACCCATCCGGGAACAACCACATACTCACTCTCACCTTTATTTGCTAAGAGCAGTTGAAGTTTAGGGAAGTCGCAGGCTACACTCTCAGGAATGTAGAGATAGGGGCTTTGGTTAAGCTAAAGTCTAATTTAAAATGGAGTTTAGTTAACAATATGGAGTTTGATTCCAACTGGGGCTAGCTGTCCTGTTCCAGCCACATGCCTCAATTTGGAGTATTTCTACACACTTGCCTAACCCTCTCATCAGTGTACCCTTTAGTGGCTCTCGTCTCCTCCCTTTCCTGCCTCACTTCCCCACCCCCTTAATCATGCTTCCTAAAAACATTTCCCAAATAAATTCTTAAGCCCAAATTCTTGTCTCGGTGTCTAAGATATTAATCTATTTTAGGTATTTTAGCAATGTTAAGGGGAAAAATCTATAAGCCTCATTTTATGTTCAAAGGAACTGTACTTTTTCCCTTTTCACACATTATAAGATTATAGAAGAGTATAAGGGTTAAGAATCCCTATGCACAGAGATATGAGCAGGAAACTACAGAAGAATTATCAAAGCATATATTTGCTCATCCATCAACACTAAATTGTTCTTTAGGTAGAATTGTTTACTGTTCTCACTGAACTTTCTTTGACACTCCCAAAGTACTGCATTTCCAGGAAACTCATGATCTTTCTTTTACCCTGGCTTGATGCTGTTGTCACAGCAAGCTCTCCTCCAATCTACACTGAATTTCATGACCCTCTCAGCTCCACATTCTCTCTGATGGACCCCACTGTCGTTGTTGTTGTCAGGTGCCGCCGAGTTGGTTCCGACTCATAGTGACCCTATGTACAACAGAACAAAACACTGTCCAGTCCTGTGCCTTCCTCACAATCCTTGTTATGCTTGAACCCACTGTTGCAGCCACTGTGTCAGTCCATCTCATTGAGGGTCTTCCTCTTTTTCGCTGACCCTCTACTCTACCAAGCATGAGATCCTTCTCCAGGGACTGGTCCCTCCTGACAACATGTCCAAAGTAAGTGAGACAAAGTCTCACCGTCCTTGCTTCTAATGGGCATTCTGGCCGTACTTCTTCCAAGACTGATTTGTTTGTTCTGGAAGTTCATGAAATAGTCAATATTCTTCACCAACACCATAATTCAAAGGCATTGATTCTTCTTCCGTCTCCCTTATCCATTGTCCAGCTTTCACGTGCATATGAGGTGATTGAAAATAGACCCTATTATGTAGTCTTAATAGTAGCAAAAAGAGATTTGACACATTGATCAAAGTTTTACACATTGATGTATGAAGGATTAGTGGTCACAAGAGTACCAATACGTACGAGCTATTATCAATGAGGAGTCCTTGAATGGTTTTAAGCAAGTATCTTGGTTATCCAGTGCTGCTATAAGAGAAATGCCACAAGTGGATGGCTTTAACAAACAAAAATTTATTTTCCTCACAGTTTAGGAGGCTAGATGTCCGAATTCAGAGCACTGGCTCTAGGGAAAGGCTTTCTCTCTCTGTCAGCTCTGGGGGAAGGTCCTTGTCTCTTCAGCTTTTGCTTCCTGGTTCCTTAGAGATCTCCATGTGTCTTGGCATCTATCTTACCCTATATCCACTCTGCTCCTTTGTTTAATCTCTTTCATATCTCAAAAGAGATTGACTCAAGATACACCCTACGCTAGTCCTGCCTCATTAACATAGCAAAGACAACTCATTCCCAAATGGGATCATAATCACGGGCATAGAGGTTAGGATTTATAACACATATTTTGGGGGGGCACAATTCAATCCCTAACAGCAAGAGAATGGAATTTTATTACATAACATTATTTTATTATATAATAGTATTATATATTTTAATGAATTTTATTATATAAAGATCACTCTGAAAGCCAGAGTGAAACATGAAATAAAGGAGGATAAGAATCACGATAATAAGTTAGGAAGACATTTGTAATAAACCGGGTTAGAAATAATTAAGGCCTGAATTCAGGCAATTGAGTTGGAGACCAGGATATAGATTTAAGAGATATCATAATACTATATTTTCATAGCAAACACAAGTGCCTATGGGTACTGTTTACATCTGTTTACAACAAGTTTTTGTTTTTTATCTGGCACTGTGAGTTCTACAAAAGGAAAATTAATTACAATATATAACATACAGGAGTCTACAACTGCCTTGAATGGCCTCTAACGCTGGACTTCACATCTTAGGGAGAACTATGAATGAGTCTTAGAGAGTCTGTAAATTGCTGAAAGTGTGTATGTAATTGTGGGGGCTTTTGTAGAGAGGTCATAGCTTTTCAAGTATTCAAAAGGGTCTAAGACCCAAAAGAGAAAGTTTCAGCCTAAGAAATATAAAAATACCACCCTCTCAGGGCAGCCTGTAAACCAACTGGGGGTTATGTTGCACAGAGCTTGTTGAGAACTAAGAGTGACTGAGCCCTGGACTGTGAAGATTCAAGTCCAAGGAGAAGACAAGGCCATCTCCTAAAGATGTTAAGGCAGAAAAAGTATTTGGCAACTGATGGGGAACTTGAGGTAGAGATACAGTGTAAGAGCTTTCTCAAGATTGTATCAAATACCTCTGTCAGAGTTGGCTGGGGATATCAGCAGAGGCTCCGTGCTTTACAGAATGGGTGGGGTGGAAGGGAGATGTTTCCAAATACAGAGGAAAAGAAGAAAACCATCACTCAGGTGCCAAAAATGACCAAAGAAAGGGCTACTGGCTAAGGCAACCACTAGCCCACACAGTACTTTGTGAATTCCCTGCAAGGGAATGTCCCCTTGAGATAGGGCCCACAGCTTAGTGTGGGTTGTACAGACTGGATTCCAGCCCCACACACCCTCAGCTAGTTGTCCTTGTGCAGGGCACAACTTACACAACCATACACAGCAGTCTAGTCTCTGGCACAGGCAGACATTCTGGTCAGCATGTCAACCTCCCCCCTCCTGCCATTCTAAGGGAAAATACAAATCGAAAAAGGAAAGAATTAATTTTCCCTAGGAAAAAAAGGGAAAGGGGTCCACCCTTTTTCTTAGACCACTTACTTTGGAATACTTGTAATTAGAATGCTTTCTCTGCCCCTTTGGGATGTATGTAAATCTTTTTAAAAACTAAGTAAGTCTCTTGCCAGTTTCACGACCAAAAGTGTTTTTCTTAAGGACCTGGGGGCCATCTCTTTGAAATATAGTCATCAAGGAAGACAGTGTCCCTATCTCCCAGTTTCTGTGGAAGAGTAGGAGCTTAACTTCAGCTGGCACCTGGCTCTAAGTTGCAAACCTACTTTCTGTCATAAAGATATGAGAAATTATTTTTCCTTTGGATAAAGGCAATTAACAACACAGGTGGCTATTCCAATTATCAGTTGAATTTAGGATGATCCGTGTGTGACAACTGGTACTGTCAAGTGCTCTTACTTGAGGACTAAAAACCAAAACCAAACCTATTGCTGTCGAGTCGATTCTGACTCACAGCAACCCTCATAGTGACCTTTTGGTTAGCAGCCATAGCTCTTAACCACTACACCACCAGGGTTTCCTAGTTATTGTTTATCTTAAGAACATGTATCAAATGGATTGCATCTGCTTGGCTATACAAAACGATCAGATTTATTTGTCTTTGCAACCTCTTTAGCAGATTGCCTGTGTTGTACATCACATTCTGATTTAATGCTTATTCATTCAATAATAAAACTTTTATTTCTCTTCTATCTTTGTGGAGAGGTTTTCTGGGTTGGCAGGAGATTTTACGTTTAATTACATTTCCCCAACACCACATTGTTACGATCTTCATAACCACCTCCTTCCTCAACCATCCCCTTTCCCTTCCCCACACCTGCTGCCCTAGACCGCCAACCCTTCTCCCAGCTCCCCCACCCTCTCAAGCCACACTTGGAATTGCAGTGATACAGAATGCCCTATATATTCCCCCACATTCTTCCCATCTCCTAGACAAAAAGTGTATTCACAAATCCTCCCCCTCTCTCTGGCATGGTTCTTGGAGATAAAGGGCCTTAAACCATCTTCCCAACCTCACCCCTTCTCAAGACCATTCCTATTACATTTGTACACCTCTGCTGTTTGGATCTTCCTGATTAATCATTGGGCCTTCCTGACTTACTTGAGAACTTATCTTCCCTTTTTTCATTCTATCTTCTTCTTCCCTTCATATCACCTTTGTCTTGCCTTCTTCCTGTTCCCTTTTATGCTCTCTCAGGCTCCTGGTCGATCTTTGTTACTTGTTTTCTACATAGATTCATGAACTTAAAGCCAGGCAAGTCTGGAAGTAAAATCAGGTCATCATGAATGTCACCACTCAGGAGTTGTCTGGCTCAGCCTCACACTGTTCTGCTAAACTTCCTAAATGCCTGTTTCATCTAATTACTCCCAAAGGGTGCTGGGGCTAGAAAAGGGCATCTGATGTGTGTTGTGTCAAGGGCTTTTTGCTACCTATTGGTGTCGGCCATTTTCTTCTTAGCTGTCCCAGATCACTATGGTGTTATTTTCTACCATTGCTGGGACCCAGATGGCAGATATGCTGCCAGGGTCTGCAAGACGTCCCCACCATTGCTCCTACCCAGGGCAGGCTGCCAATGGCCAATGTCATTGGTGCTGATGTCTGCCCAGGTGTGCCACCTGACATGATCCCCACTTTCCAGGAACTCACATTCTAGTTCTTTCACCTTTTGGCTCTAATGCTAGCACTCATGCTGCTAACATCTTAGGCTTTCAACATCTCAGTGCCCTTTTTGGTATATTCCCATGCTATCCTCAAGAATTAATTAACCTACTATCTTCAAGAGCTCAGGTTGCCAGTTCATATCCACCAGCCTCTCCTTGGAAACCCTATGGGGCAGTTCTACTCTGTTCTATAGGTTGCTATGAGTTGGAATCAACTCAACAGCTATGGATTTGGTTTCGGTTTTCTTCATGAATTAATTAACCTGCTTTTCTCTTGCTATCTACTAAAATTATTAAATGTAAGATGCCGACAGTTTGGTAAATTGTCAAATAAATTTTGGTTAACTTGAAATAATACTGAATATTTATAATTTTAGTATCTGTGGCAGACTTATAAAAAGAGTATATGGTACTTAACTGTGTCTTAGTCATCTAGTGCTGCTATAACAGAAATACCACAAGTGGATGGCTTTAACAAAGAGAAATTTATTCTCTCACAGTCTAGGAGGCTAGAGGTCCAAATTCAAGGTGCCAGCTCCAGGGGAGCTGTCTCTGTCAGTTCTGGGGGAAGGTTCTTGTCATCAATCTTCCCCTGGTCTGGGAGCTTCTCAGTGCAGGGACCTCAGGTCCAGAGGACGCACTGTTCTCCTGGCTCTTGTTTCTTGGTGGCATGAGGTCCCCTTGTCTGTCTGCTCGCTTCTCTCTCATATACCTCAAAAGAGACCGACTTAAGACAAAACCTAATCTTGTAGATTGAGTCCTGCCTCATTCACATAATTGCCTCTAATCCTGCCTCATGAACTTCATAGAGGTAGGACTTACAACACGTAGGGAAATCATATCAGATGACAAAATGGTGGACAATCACACAATACTGGGAATCATGGCCTAGCCAAGTTGACACACATTTTAGGGTATACAATTCAATCCATAACACATTCCATTGACAATATGAAAGTATTTTGTTTGATTAATTTTCATTTATTTAACAAATTTTAGAGAGAGAGTTATAGGTGAGAAATACTGTTATACCATTTGAAAGATTAATGTATTTCCTGCTGCATTTCTTACACCTGTTGTCCTTAATGTTCAATTTTTGGCTGTCATTTATTAAAGTTGCCTGTGTTCTTCATTCTAAATCAGAATTCATCTGTACAAAAATGGAGTACAAGGTACAGACTATGCTTACAGTGAGATTTCCTCTAAGGCCCTTACCATCCAAGTAATAGTTTAGCCACTAATTCACTTAGTCAACAACCACTCAGTGTCCACTGGCTTCTCTCTAGGTTCAGTGACAGGAATACAAAGATGAATGCCAGATGATCTCCACTTTCCAAGGACTCACAATCTAAGGGGAGCAGGGTGGGGGAAAGCAGACACACCAACAACCTACAACAAAGAGAGGTACATGGAATAAACCAAAAAAAAAAGTTGCCATCGAGTCAACTCTGACTCATGGCAACCCCACCTGTGTCAGAGTAGAACTGTGGCTTCATAGGGTTTTTAATGGCAGACTTTTCGGAAGCAGGTCGTCAGGTCTTTCTTTCAAGGGACCTCTGGATGAACTCGAATCTCCAACCTTTTGGTTAGTAGCTAAGCACGTTAACCATTTGCACTACCCAGAAACTCCACATAAGTCACAGGGAATACCAAACATTATGGGAACAAACATATAAACCGTGCCTAAGGTAACTGGGGAAGGCTTCACAGAGAAGGTGACATTTAGGCTGGATCTGAGGAAAAAGTAGGAATTCTAAAGAAATGGAAGGAATGAGGGCTTTCAAGACAGAGGAAACAACATTAGGAAAGGAACCTAACATATTTTACTGGCAGGGCCAACCGATTCATCATCCAAATTAAAATCCACAGGAATGTGCTCCTACATGGGCATGGTAAAAACAAACCATATAGCCTCTGACTTCTGATGTTACTGGCAGTTACCTTGAAGTATCCACATTGTTTGACTGCTCATAACAGACTACTATGCTCTCAAATAAGAGTTCTTCAAAAACACTTTTCTTATAATTGAGTCCAGTTTAGATAAGGTGAAATTCTGCTTCCAAAATATCCCACTTTAAAGAACTTATTTTAGCATTAAATGTCTTCTAGAAATAATAAGATTCAACACAGATACCAGCACCAGGTAACAGGTTCCAATGCTAAGACACACTGGCATTTCTGCTAATAGGAATGGAACAGGATCTTCGTATTTCTTTCTATGTGAAAGGAAAATCAAATGGAGTAGCTGACTAGTAACAAGTCATTTGACCTAAATGAGAACTAAATGAGTTCATTTTTGTAGTGTCAATCTGTAGCAGATTGATTCACCTGGCTTTTATGCAGAGCTCCAAGAGAATAATGCCAATTATTTTCACAAATAGAAAGGAACAATCTAGCTATCTGAGCCTTTAGCATACTTATTCCTTTACCATCCAAAGACTTTTATTCCTTCTTTCCTTTCTCCCTCCCATCTTCCCTCTTTCCCTTCCTCTTTCTTCCTTCAAAGAAGAAGAAAAGGGCTTTGAATGTTAAAAGGCAAAACTCTAATATAAATTAAAATTCTTCCTAAGCCTTTGCTACCATTGATATTACAAGTGATATTAGTACTTAGTATTTATTGATTACTTTTTATTTGCCAAGCAACATGCTAAGACTTTTACAAGGGTATCTCATTTCATCCTCATAATAACCCTTTGAGATAGGTATTCTCACTTTCCTTGTGTTATAAATAAGAAAACTGAGGCTTAATGAGATTAGTGCCACCATTAGGAGGAGTACAGACAGGAGTCAAAGTCAAGTGCCTCTGCATCATAATCCATGTTCCTAACTGCTATACTAGTGCTTTCTACCTTTAACGTGCATGGAAACCAGATAAATATCTTGTGTAGTGCAGATTCGGACTCAGGAGGAATGAGTAGGGGCCTGAGCTTCTGCATTTCTAATCAGCTCCAAGTGATGCTGGTGATGCTAGCCAGCAGACCACTGTTTGAGTAATAAGGCTAGGCTATTTATGGGCATTGTGATCTATTCTATCAGGAAATTGAAAATTCCAGTTTTCTGAATTCTAAAAACAGAAAGAATAGTGAAATTTCCTGTTCAATTTAAAATCTCCAGATAGTTTCTATTCTCACCTAAAATTAAATTTTAAAAGTTCAATGAATTAAACTTCTATCAGCCAAACTCCTTTTTCACAAGATATTTAATATACAACTTTAATGTATAAAAGACCCAAGGATTGAACTGCTTTAGTTGAAGAAAATCTGCCTAGAGCCTTCTTCCTTCAATCTACCCAGTCAGTCAACCAAGCGGCTCCTGAATAACCTCTGAGGAAAATGGTAAGAATAGTGAACATGTGTTGAGTGTTTGTTATGTGTTAGGTATCCTGATTAATGCTTTATTAGCATTATTTTATTTAATCCTCATAACAAATGAGGTAGCATCTAATATACTGGGGATCATAGCATTATCATTGCATTTTACAGATGAGGAAACAAAAAAGTTTTTAAAAAGCAAATTAATTTATCCAAAGTTACCAGATAATAATAGATAAAGCTAGGCTTTGAACTGTCAAAAAAAAAAAAAAAAATCCCATCACCACTCTTATGCAGCTTGGTGCTGGAAGTCCTAGCTACAGTAATAAGGTAAGAAAAAGAAATAAAGGGCATCCAAATTGGTAAGGAAGAGGTAAAACTATGCCTATTCACAGATGATATAATCCTATACACAGAAAACTCCAAAGAATCCACAAGAAAGGTACTGGAACTCATAGAAGTTTTCAGCAAAGTAGCAGGATACAAGGTTAATATACAAAAATCAGCTGGATTCCTCTACACCTACAAAGAGAACTTCGAAAAGGGAATAAGGAAATCAATACCATTTACAATAGCCCCCACGAAGATAAAATACTTAGGAATAAATCTAACCAGGGACATAAAAGACCTATACAAATAAAACTACAAAATACTACTGCAAGAAAACAAAAGAGACCTACATAAATGGAAAAACATACCATGCTCATGGATCAGAAGACTCTACATTGTGAAAATGTCAATACTATGCAAAGCAATGATATAATGCAATCCCAATCCAAATTCCAACAGTATTCTTTAATGAGATGGAAAAACTAATTACCAACTTTATATGGAAAAGGAAGAAGCCCAGGTTAAGGAAAGCATTACTGAAGAAGAACAAAGTGAGAGGCCTCACAGTACCTGATCTTAGAACCTACTATACAGCCATGGTCGTCAAAACAGCCTGGTACTAGTATAACAACAGACACATAGACCAATGGAACAGAACTGAGAACCCAGATTTAAATCCATCCACTTATGGGAGGCTTAAATTTGACAAATGGCCAAAGTCCATTAAATGAGGAAAAGACACTCTCTTTAACAAATGGTTCTGGCATAACTGGATGTCCATCTGTTAAAAAAATGAAACAGGATGCATACCTCACACCACACACAAAAACTAACTCAAAATGGATCAAAGACCTAAATATAAAACCTAAAACAATAATGATCACGGAAGAAAAAATAGGGACAATGCTAGGGACCCTAATACATGGCATAAACACATTACAAACCATAACTAACAATGCACAAACACCAGAAGATAAACTAGGTAACTGGGAGCTCCTAAAAATTAAACACTTAAACTCATCAAAAGACTTCGCCAAAAGAGTAAAAAGAGCACCTACAGACTGGGAAAACACTTTTGGCCATGACGTATCCGACAAGGGACTAATCTCTAATATCTACAAAATACTTCAATACCTCAACAACGGAAAGACAAATAATCCAATTAAAAAATGGGCAAAGGATATGAACAGACATTTCACCATGGAAGACATTCAGACAGCTAACAGACACATGAGGAAATGCTCACAATCATTAGCCTTTAGAGAACTGCAAATCAAAACTACAATGAGATACCATCTCACCCTAATAAAACTAGTACTAATCAAAAAAAAACCAGAAAATAATAAATGTTGGAGAGGTTTCAGGGAGACTGGAACTCTTATGCACTGATGGTGGGACTGTAAAATGGTACAACCACTATGGAAAACGATATGGCATCTCCTTAAAAAGCTAGAAATAGAATACCATATGATCTGGCAATCCGACTCCTAGGAATATATCTGAGAGAAATAAGAGCCATCACACGAGTAGACATATGCACACCCATGTTCACTGCAGCATTATTCAGAATAGCAAAAAGATGGAAACAACCTAAGTGCCCATCAACAAACGAATGGATAAACAAATTATGATACAGACACACAATGGAATACTATGCAACGATAAAGCACAATGATGAATCTGCAAAACATCTCACAACATGGATGAATCTGGAGGGCATTATGCTGAGTGAAATAAGTCAATCACAAAAGGACAAATGAAACCACTATTATAAAAACTCATAAAAAGGTTTGTTATTGTTGTTAGGTGCCATCGAGTTGGCTCCAACTCATAGTGACCCTAGGTACAACAGAACAAAACACTGCCCGGTCCTGCTCCATCTTCACAATCGCTGCTATGCCTGATTCCATTGTTGCAGCCACTGTGTCAATCCATCTTGTTGAGCGTCTTCCTCTTTTTTGCTGACCTTCTACTTTACCAGGCATGATGTCCTTCTCCAGGGACTGATCTCCTTATAACACGTCCAAAGTACGTGAGACGTAGTCTCACCATCCTTGCTCCTAAGAAACACTCTGGTTGTACTTCTTCCAAGACAAATTTTTTCATTCTTTTGGCCGTCCATGGTATGTTCAATATCCTTCACCAAAACCACAATTCAAAGACGTCAGTTCTTCTTTGGTCTTCCTTATTCATCGTCCAGCTTTTGCATGCATATGAGGCAACTGAAAACACCATGGCTTGGGTCAGGCACACCTTAGTCTTCAAGGTGACGTCTTTGCTTTTCAACACTTGAAAGAGGTCTTTTGAAGATTTGTCCAGTGCAGTGTGTCTTTTGATTTCTTAACTGCTGCTTCCATGGGTGTTGATTTAAGTAAAACAAAATCCTTAACAACTTCAATCTTTTCTCCGTTTATCATGATGTGGCTTAGTGGTCAGTTGTGAGGATTTTTGTTTTCTTTATGTTGAGGTGTAATCCATACTGAAGGCTGTGGTCTTTGATCTTCATCAGTAAGTGCTTCAAGTCCTCTTCACTTTCAGCAAGGAAGGTTGTATCATTTGTGTAACGCAGGTTGTTAATGAGTCTTCTTCCAATCCTGATGCCCCATTCTTCTTCATATAATCCAGCTTCTCAGATTATTTGCTCAGCATACAGACTGAATAGGTATGGTGAAAGGATACAACCCTGACACACACCTTTCCTGACTTTAAACCACCCACTATCCCCTTGTTCTGTTCCAACGACTGCCTCTTGATCCTCATGAGCACAATTATGTGTTCTGGAATCCCTATTCTTCCCAATGTTATCCATAATTTGTTATGATCCACATAGTCAAATGCCTTTTCATAGTCAATAAAACACAGGTAAACATCTTTCTGGTATTCTCTGCTTTCAGCCGGGATCCATCTGACATCAGCAATGATATCCCTGGATCTACGTCGTCTTCTGAATCTGGCTTGAATTTCTAGCAGCTCCCTGTCAAGATACTGCTGCAGCCACTTTTGAATGATCTTCAGCAAAATTTTACTTGCATGTGATATTAATGATATTGCTCAATAATTTCCACATTCGGTTGGATCACCTTTCTTGGGAATAGGGATAAATATGGATCTCTTCCAGTTGGTTGGTCAGGCAACTGTCCTCCAAATTTCTTGGCACAGATGAGTGAGCACTTCCAGCACTGCATCGTTTGTTGAAACATCTCAATTAATATTCCATCTATTCCTGGATCCTTGTTTTTTTACCAATGCCTTCAGTGCAGCTTGGACTTACTCCTTCATTACTACTGGTTCCTGTTCATATATGCTGCCTCCTGAAATGGATGAACATTGGCCGATTCTTTTTGGTACAGTGACTCTGTGTATTCCTTCCATCTTCTTTTGATGTTTCCTGTGTCATTTAATATTTTCCCCATAGAATCCTTCACTGCTGCAACTCGAGGCTTGAAATTTTTCTTCAGTTCTTTCAGCTTGAGAAATGCCAAGTGTGTTCTTTTGTTTTAGTTTTCTATCTCCCAGTCTTTGCACCTGTCATTATAATACTTTACTTTGTCTCCTCGAGCTGCCCTTTGAAACTTCTGTTCAGCTCTCTGACTTCATTATTTCTTCCTTTTGCTTTAGCTACTCAACGTTCAGGAGCAAGTTTCGGAGTCTCTTCTGACATCCATTTTGGTCTTTTCTTTCTCTACTGTCTTTTTCATGACTTCTTGCTTTCTTCATGTATGATATCCTTGATGTCATTCTACAACTTCTCTGGTCTTTGGTCACTAGTGTTCAACACGTCAAATCTATTCTTGAGATGGTCTCTAAATTCAGGTGGGATATACTCAAGGTCGTACTTTGGCTGTCATGGACTTGTTCTAATTTTCTTCAGTTTCATCTTGAAATTTCATATGAGCAACTGATGGTCTGTTCTGCAGTCGGCCCCGGCCTTGTTCCGACTGATGATATTGAGCTTTTCCGTCATCTCTTTCCACAGACGTAGTCGATTTGATTCCTTTGTATTCCAGCTGGCAAGGTCCATATGTATAGGTGCGGTTTATCTTGGTGGAAAAAGGTATTTGCAATGAAGAAGCCGTGGTCTTGCAAAATTCTATCATTCGATCTCCAGCATCGTTTCTATCACCAAGGCCATAACATCCCACTACTGATTCTTCTTCTTTGTTTGCAACTTTTGCATTCCAATCACCAGTAGTTATCAATGCATCCTGATTGTATGTTTGATCAATTTCAGAGTGCAGAAGCTTGTAAAACTCTGTTTACAAACAGAAAAAGAAAATCTTTGATGGTTACAAGGGAGAAGGAGAGGTGAGGAGGAGAAATCACTAACTAGATAGTAGACAAGTGTTAACATTGATGAAGGGAAACACAATACACAATACAGGGAAAGTCCACACAAATAGACTGAGGCAAAGTCATAGAAGCTTCCTAGACACATCCAAACATTTTGAGGGACCAAGTTGCTGGGGCTGAGGGCTGGAGACCGTGGTCTCGGGAGACATCTAGGTCAACTGGCATAACATAGTTCATAAAGCAAATGTTCTGCATCCTACTTTGGTGAGTACCATCTGAGGTCTTAAAAGCGTGAGAGCAGCCATCTAAGATACATCTATTGGTCCCATCCTGTCTGGAGCAAAGGAGAATGAAAAAAACCAAAAACACAAGGAAAATATTAGCCCAAAGGACTTAAGGACCACTTGAACCACAGCCTCCACCAGCCTGAGCACAGAAGAACTAGATAGTGCCTGGCTACCACCAGTGACCACTCTGAGAGGGATCACAACAGAGGATCCTGGACAGAGTGGGAGAAAAATGTAGAACAAAATTCAAATTGACAAAAAAAAAAACAGACTTACTGGTCTGACAGACTGGAGGAACCCCTGAGACTGTGGCCCCTGGACACCCTGCTAACTCAGAACTGAAGCCACTCCTGTAGCCTACTTTTCAGTCAAAGATTAGACAGGCCTATAAAACAAATGTAACGCATGTGAGGAATGTGCTTCTTAGTTCAATCAAGCATCCGAGATCAAATGAGCAATTCCTGCCCAAAGGCAAGATGAGAAGGCAAGAAAGGACAGGAAAACTGGATGAATGGGCATGGGGAACCTGGGATGGAAACAAGGAGAGTGCTGACACATTGCAGGAGTTGCAAACAATGCCACAAAACAATACGTGTAGAAATTTTTGAATGAGAAACTAATTTGTGCTTAAACTTTCAGCTAAAGTACAATAAAATTAAAAATAAATAAATAAATGAATAAAAAATAAAAACAAATCTGAACCTACATAGGGAGAGGATTATTCAGAAAAAAAGGGGAAGGAGTCTATTGCAATAGTGAGAATGCTCTGAATATAATATGGTTACCAAGTATCTCAAGAGTTAGGCAAAAAGTGTTTTACTTTATAAAGATGAAAGAGTGATGTGATATAAGTAAATCAGACTCTTTTATTTTGAGGTTAGCCTATTCTCCAAGAAGGGCCCTTAAGGAGTTTTTTTTCTAACATAATAATAATTACTGGTCACTCTCCTATTTTTCATCCATTTTGTCTTTCCCCAGTCAGCAAGGCAAACATTAAGACAATTCTTACACAGCAATAAGTTGGCAGAGGAGGAATGTTCTTCCCATGAATCCTTACTCAGCACATCAGCTTCCAAGCTACAATCTCAAGTTTTTAGGATGAACTTTTTAGTCTTTCCTCAACTTAATTTTGTCAGCCATGGTGGCGCAGTGGGTAAGAGCTTGGCTGCTAACCAAAAGGTTGGCAGTTCAAATCCAACAGCTGCTCCTTGGAAACCCTACTCTATCCTGTGGGGTCACTATGAGTCAGAATCGACTTGACAACAACAAGTTTTATTTCCTGCTAGTCAGACTACTCTTTTTACTATATCCAATTCTGAAACACCCCTTTCAGTCCTAATTTTAATTCATTAGGGACAAGACTCTATGCAAATATTAACTTGCCTAATATTCTCTATGGGGCCGTTCTACTCTGTCCTATAGGGTCGCTATGAGTTGGAATCGACTCGATGGCAATGGGTTTGGTTTTTTTGGTTTTTTTTAATATAATAGGACTATATTTTTGTGATAAAACATTTCTAGAGCCAAGGTCATAAAATATGAAACATTTGCTTAGTTGCAGACTCTATGAAGCCATCACAATTGGATCTCTAAGCACTTTCTAAGCATGGAGGGAGCAGACCTGTGAACCTCAGGAAGACTTGTGATTTGTTTTCATGACACTGAGATCAATAAATGAAGGGACTCATTTTGTAATGATTTTCGCCAGAGGTTGATAAGGTTTCAAATGGTTCTTCTGAGCGCTAGCTCCTCTGGCCTCCCCACATTCTCTCCATTCCCCAGTGGATAAAGGCTCTAAGACCTTGTCAGGGAAAAGCATGTGCTGGTGTTTTTTATAATTATAGCATTGCTGAAAAACTAAGAGGAAAAGGCCATAAGAGCTAGAGGTCATTCTGAGAACTAAATAATTCAAGATATGTAACCTAGGTTACTGGTTTCCAAACTGAGAGTTGGGAATTACGGTGGCACATGAAGAACTGTGGAAGCCAGAACTGGAAAACAAAATCTGAGTACAAGCTTTATCAGTCATGTGTGGTCCTCCTCAGCAGAACTGGCTTTCAACTGCACAAGAAATCATGCTTTATTATGAACATTTTTTGTAACAAGAGATATATACTGTCCAGTTTAATCACCCAGTGTATTTGCCAGACTTGACTATTTTCCAAAATCAAGCACACCCTCAAAGCAAGAAGATAAACCGTCTGAGAAATATTCAAAAGAATATGTCAGCATATGTTTATGTTTTTAATCTCTTCTTAGTTATCCCTGGACTCTGGACTGAATGAGTTGACACAATTAGGTTTTGCCCCATTAAGGTTGTAAATACATGCCTAACTAACTTGGATTTTTTTTTTTTTTTTTTTGGTGAACATTGCAGTAAGGTGAATATCACTTGTCAATGAAAGGATTGTCATTTGTAAATTAATTTAATCAAAACTTATCTCCTAGTTCTGCCACTGTAATTAATTATGTCCTTTCAATGTCTTTCTGAAATTCATAGCATTCTAAAAAGGTAATGAAATGAACAGAGTTTTACCATCCCTATGAAAAAGATTCAAGAAACAAATTTGCAAGAAAAGTTAAGCCAGATAGAAAGATTCTAAGATAGCAAATACATGGTTATATGTATACATAATTCATATTCAGCCATTGATTTTTTTGTTTTGTCTTTGCTTGTTTGTTTGTTTGTTAGAACAAAATTCTATTAAAGATTTTGACTTAGGTGGCACTTCTCTTCACCATTGGACTTTTATCCTTGTCATTGAGGCAGTTCCATTTTTGCATACATTTGTGAAATGTCACCTGACACCATTTTTTTTAGTATGTGGTACTATTTTCTTAATTTAAAAAAATCATTGTTTTTTCCATAAATTAAATGTGTCCAAAACAATTTAAAATATACTTAGAGACTTTAAGCTTGTGAAACTGAATATTATGATGTGAATTAAAGCCAACTAACTTCTACGTAAGTCACATTCACATAAGAACGAAGCAAAATACTTCACAAATCTGGAAATAGCCAGGATGCATAAGAGCTATGTGGAATTGATTTTTAATTCAAAGGCATCAGTTGCAGTCAGCCTATTCATGGGTCCTCTGTGCTGTTGAAACTCAGTGAATTTGGAATAGATTTACCCAAAATTATGGCATTATATAATGTCAGACCCAGACTAGCAATCTTGTCCAAATCTCTTTTGCGGCAGAGGAGGAAGCTGAAAGCCCAAGTGGGTATATGATTTATCCAAAGTCATAACTTAGGGCAAAGTAGTTTTTGAGGCCCATCACCAGACTCCTAGGCCACAGACTTTTGCCTCCTTTTTGCTTTTTTTAGGAGGGTGAAAAAAATCTTACCCTTTTAACATATAAAACACAGACGCATAAAGTATATAAACAAACAGTATATATGGGGCTTTAAAATTCATTGGGGGGGCTGGCAATTAGAAAAATATATATTTTAAAAGGCTCCTTAAGGAAGCGATAATTTTAAAAAAAGGGAAGGGGGAGTGGGAAACACTGATTTAGAAAATTTAACAAGCAATAAGTGATAAATAATGTGGTAAATGCTAGGATAAGTCAAGAGGACTGTGGGAGCACAAAAAAGGGATGCCTAACCCGGATTTTGGGAGACAGGAAAGACTACTCAGTATGCAACATATAAACTGAGGTAAAAATGGAAAGTAAGGGCCAGAAAAGGGATAATAAGGCATTCCAGAGAGATGGAACATTCTATGCAAATCCTAAGGTTGAGAAAGAAAGCATGCCACATTAGTCAGATTACAAGAGGTTCACCAACTCCACCAGAAAGTTCAAGTTTGAAAGGGGAAGAAGTAAGATAAGGTTTCTACTCTCACTCATTTTCAAAGTAACCCATAAGGCTGACATTTTTGTGTGAGATCCAAAGTAACAGAAGGCTCTGCAGCAAGTTAAGACTGCAGGGCAAGCTGCTCTTCTGGTTGGGCCTTCTGACTCAGTAGATCCAATGATACACAAAATGTGTGTGGCAAATATGGGTAATGTATGAAGCCTCTGGCAAGCACCATAAGAAGAATCATAGCATAGAAAGACCTCTAGAGTTTTGAAGCAAACTCACACCCTCTTCTGCAGATAACTGTCCTCCTTTTAAGAAAAAGCTTTTGGCTTCTTGTAAGACACTGATAGAGATTAATTAAATGCCTAACCATGAGCCATCAAGCGACTATGCAAATTGAGCTGCCTATAAAGAACTAGCTGTTTGTTTTCTGACCCACCAAACCACAATGTGGGTGTATACCAGCAATGAGCAGGCTCTCCATGCCCCAACTCCCCGTGTGCCTGCTTGCTTACCAGCCTCAGACCATCCAAAACCCAGAGATTGTTTCCTGTGACCCTCCAGACAAGAACAGTGCACCCTGAGGCCCCATACCCTCTGTGTACCTGCTGCCAGCCTTAGCCTGCCTGCACTCCATAGCATTGTTTCCCAAGGCCCTCCCAGTACACACACTCCATTAGGCTGTGACGCTCATCCAGTGAGCAAGATGCCAAAACTCAGCTCCCTCAGCAAATTTGTCTGCTGGCTTCAGCCCATCTGCCAGGTTGTGTCCTGCTTGCTCAGCAAATACAGACTAGCTCTAGCCAGGGCAGCCCTAGAAACTTCTCTGTACAATGGGATGCAACCACTCCTTCTTCAGTGAAGTCTGAATCCCAGCCTTGGGGAAGGGCCCTTTTTCCAAATTTGTCCTTGTTTTGCCACTCTCCTTCAGCCCTAGGGTATCCTTTAGACTTCTCCTACATCTTTAAACAAACAAAACCCATGCTGTCAAGTCGATTCCAATTCATAGAGACCTTACAGCGACCCTATAGGACACAGCAGAATTGCCCCATAAGGTTTCCAAGGCTGTAATCTTTATGGAAGAAGACTGCCACATCTTTCTTCTGTGGAGCAGCAGGTGGGTTCAAGTCGGCAGCCAAGGGCTAAACCACTGCTTCATCAGGGCCCCTTTCTTTACAGTTACAACCCTATTATACTTCATACTTTTTTATATTAAACTGTGTTCAAATTAATGGCGGTTTCTATCTCCTGAATGGATCCTAATACATTATTTTTAGCTAATATTACTTTATTTACCATTCAACAAATATTTTTTGAGTCCCTACTGAGTTGCTGGCACAGTTCTAAGTAGTGGTAAACAGTAAACAAAATTCCTGCCCTCATGGGACTGTGTTCTCTGTAAGACTGAGATTAAGGCAACAGTTATGTAATGATGTGACATGTCCCTCTGGCCCTAGAAGGCAGAATGTACTGCTCACATGTTTCATAGAACTAAGCTTTGGGAGCACTTACACCTCTTCCCTGCTTTAAACAAGTTGGTTTAAAATATCGATTAATCTAAATTCAGTTCATTCAAATGTTTTTACCATAATCTTTTTGTTTAATCATATTTTAAATTCAAATTACTTTTGAGTGAGCTTGCCTTACAAGTTTATTACGATATACATTTTAAATTTTAAACTTTTACTATTCTTACATACTGGGTTGGTTCTCTTTTCAGTCATCTACACGTGAGTGGCAGCATTCACTACATACGACATTACCATGCAGATAGCTATTCTTTTAAAGTTGCTTGTTGTAGTTAGGTGTCAAGTCGGTTCCAACTCACAGCAACTCTATGTACAACAGAACGAAATGCGGCCAATCCTGCGCCATCCTCACAGTCGCTGCTATGTTTGAGCCCATTGTTTCAGCCACTGTGTTAATCCATCTCGTTAAGGGTCTTCCTGTTTTTCACTGACCCTCTACAAAGCATGATGTCCTTCTCCAGGGATTGGTCCCTCCTGATAACATAATCCAAAGTACGTGAGATGAAGTCTACCATCCTTACTTCTAAGGGGCGTTCTTGCTGTACTTCTTCCAAGACAGATTTGTTTGTTCTTCTGGCAGTCCATGGTAAAGTCAATATTTTCCACCAACACCATGATTCAAATGCATCAATTCTTCTTCAGTCTTCCTTATTCATTGTCCAGCTTTCCCATGCTTATCAAAAACCAAATTCACTGCCATCAGGTCAATTATGATTCCTAGCAACACTCTAAGACAGAGTAGAACTGCCCCCATAGGTTTCCAAGGCTGTAAATCTTTACAGAAGCAGACTGCCACATCTTTCTCTCACAGAGCAGCTGGTGGGTTCAAACCACTGACCTTTCAGTTAGCAGCCAAATGCTTAACCACTGCACCACCAGGGCTCCTCTTCACATGCTTAGCAACAATTATTATTAAAGTTGCTTAGCAACAATTATTCAGCATTCAACTCCTATCAGCTTTTACAATAAGATGTTTTGAAAACCTGAAAAGTGTGTACTATTTCAGGTACCCAGTAATGAACTCTATCATTTCTTTGCTAAAGCAGCACAAGTTAATCTTATAATTTGTGTAAAAATAATACTTATATTTCTTAAAGCCCATAATTGCCAACTGAGCCCAGCACTTCTGCATGTTTCTGTATATCAGACTTAGAGATATTCAAAACACAAAACCAGTTGGAATAGTGAATTTTTGTTTCAAATTCACAAATCCTGAGTTAAGATGCATTTCTTGATCAAATAAATTCTGAATATGAAAATATGAACAATGTGGTTGGACTAGATAAACTTATTGGCCTCTTCAAATCCTTCAGATTCAATAATTTTGCATGCATCTAATTGACATTAGATTCTGTAGCCTTTCCTCTACCAGGTCTTTTATCAAAAGAATAAATTATAGAGACCAAAGGGAAAATGCAAACATCCCTCAAGTGTTCACTGCAAAATCAATTTTATTTGAAACATGTCAAAAGAAAATGGTGCCAACTGCTAGAAAGTAAAAGTTTTATAAAAAAGCAACAAGTACAAATCTAGAAGTAACCATTATCTTTATTTTCACCCTCAAACAGGTTATGTTCTTACATTACATATTGAATAAGTTTATGACATGCTATAAATAAATTAAAATTGGGGGGAGTTGGATTATGCTGAAAGAAGGGAGCTGTTGCTGTTGTTAGGTGCCGTCGAGTCAGTTCTGACTCATAGTGACTCTGTGAGTGACTCTGTACAACAAAACAAAATGCTGCCTGGTCCTGCACCATCTCTCAATTATTGCTATGTTTGAGTCCATTTTTGCAGCCACTGTGTCAATCTATCTCACTGAGGGTCTTCCTCTTTTTCACTGACTCTCTACTTTACCAAGCATGATGTCCTTCTCCAGAGAGTGCTCCCTTCTGATAACAAGTCCAAAGTAAGCAAGACCAAGTCTTGCCATCTCCGCTTCTAAGGAGCATTCTGGTTGTACTTCTTCCAAGACAGATTTGTTTGTTCTTCTGGCCGTCCATGGTATATTCAATATTCTTTACCAACACCATAATTCAAATGCATCAATTTATCTTCAGTCTTTCTTACTCATTGCCCAGCTTTTGTGTGTATATGAGGTGATTGAAAATACCATGGCTTGCATCAGGCACACCTTAGTCCTGAAAGTGACATCTTTGCTCATTAACACTTTAAGAGGTCTTTTGCAGCAGATGTGTCCAGTACAAGTTGTTTGATTTCTTGACTGTTGCTTCTATGGGCGTTGATTGTGGACCCAAGTAAAATGAAATGCTTGACAACTTCGATCTTTTCTCCATTTATCATGATGTTTATTGGTCCAGTTGTGAGGATTTTAGTTTTCTATATGTTGAGGTGTAATCCATACTGAAGGCTGTGGTCTTTCATCTTCATCAGTTAAGTACCTCAAGTCCTCTTCACTTTCAGCAAGCAAGGTTGTGTCTGCATATCACAGGTTGTTCATGAGTCTTCCTCCAATCTTGATGCTACACTCTTCTTCATATAGTCCAGCTTCTTGGATTATTTGCTCAGCATACAGATAGAATAAATATGGTTAGAGGATACAACCCTGATGCACACCTTTCCTGATTTTAAACCAGGCAGTATCCCCCGTTCTGTTTGAACGACTGCCTCTTGGTCTATGTACAGGTTCCGCATGAGCACAATTAAGTGTTCTGCAACTCCCATTCTTCGCAATGTTATCCATAATTTGTTATGATCCAGACAGGTGAATGTCTTTGCATAGTAAGTAAAACACAGTTAAACATCTTTCTGGTATTCTCTGCTTTCAGCCAAGGTCCATCTGACATCAGCACCAATATCCCTATTTCTACATCCTCTTCTGAATCTATTTTACTTGAGTGTGATATTAACGATACTGTCTGATAATTTCCACACTCAGTTGGATCACCTTTCTTTGGAATGGGCATGATACGGATCTCTTCTAGTAGGTTGGCTAGGTAGCTGTCTTCCAAAGTTCTTGGTATAGATAAGTGAGCACTTCCAGTGTAGCATCCATTTGTTGAAATATCTCAATTCTGTCAATTCCTGGAGCCTTGTTTTCCACCAATGCCTTCAGTGTAGCTTGGAATTCTTCCTTCAGTACCATCAGTTATTGATCATATGCTACCTCCTGAAATTATGCTAAATGAAGGAAACCTGTGGTTGATCCTTATTTGAAACAACCCTTTTCTTTGTTTTACACATTCAAGGTTTATTGCTTTTTTCTCTTTTTTGCTTTTAATAAGGCAGTGCAACTCAATCCCAGAAGCTCAAGAATTTCTTAGCTTTTAAGAACTATAGAAGCCCAGGCCTATTTGAATTTGTGAATTGCTTGTTCCAGTTTTTGGCCCATTTTCCTATCAGGTTGTATGTTTTTCTTATTAATGTATAGAAATTCTTTAGATGTTTTATATGATTCCTTTTGCCATCGTACGTGTTGCAACTATCTCGTCACACTCCGAGGCTTGTGTTTTCACCCTTTACTACTTTTGATGAAAAGTAATATAGTAATACAGCCAGAATTGGTTTTTTTTTTCCTTTACAATTAGAGCTTGTCTTATTTAAAGTCTTCTCCTAACCAGTATTTTGAAAATATTCTTTATCTTACTTTCTAAAAGTGTTATAGTTTTGTCTTTCACTTTTAGATCTTTAAGAAACCTAGAACTAATTCTATGGGCCAAAGGTTCTTTTTTCCCCCATAAAAATACTCATTGAATAGCCATCCTTTCCCCCACTGTACTGCAGTACCACCATTGTCATAAATCAAGTGTCCATATAATAAACTGTTAAACTATCTTAACAACTGTGTTTTGATATCAGGTAGGGTCTTACCACATTGTTCTTCTTAAAGCGACCTAGACTATTTTTGGACCTTTGCACTTCGATATAAATTTTTTAAATTTTTAAATAAACTTGTCAACTAAAAATAAAAACATTTGGAATTTTGATGGAGAGTGCATTGAAATTGCAGACCATTTAGGGACAATTAACATCTTTACAATATTAAATCTTCTCAACCTGGGGAATGGAATACCACTTCACTTAAGGTCTTCTTTGGTGTCTTTAAGAAAAATTCTGTAAGTTTCTCCAGAGAGTTTTGAACATCTTTTGTTAAGTTGGTTTCCAAGCACTTAGTATTTTTTGATACTACTTTATTGGTACGTTTATAAATTTTCATGTTCTATTTGTTGCTAGGATATATAAATGCAATTTATGACTGTATAGCAATTTTTGCATTTAGCAAACTTGTTAAATTCTCTTATTCATTCTAATAATTTGTAGATTGTTTTAAATTTTAAATTTCCTATATATACAATCTTATTATCTGAGAATAAACATTTTCTTTGTTTGTTTTTTAAAGTGGTGATAGACATCCTTGGCTTTTTCCCAATCTCAAATAGGAAGCTTTTAATGGTTCATCATTATGCTCAGTACAGATAGTTGGTAGATATCTTGTAATTAGACTGATGAAGTGTCCTTTATACCTAGTCTGTTAAGAATATTTTTATCATGAATGGATATTGAGTGTTTAGCAAATGCTTTTTCTACATCTAATAAGATGATCATAATTAATTCTCTTTTAATTTGATAATATGGTGGATCATAATTATTGATTTTCTAATATAAAAACAACTTTGGATTCCTGGCATAAACCTAACAGGTCATGTTGCTGGATTTGTCTTGAATATTTGACAGAATTCACCAAAGAAGTTGTTCAGGCCTGGAATTTTCTTTCTGGGAATACTTTGAACTATTGACTCAATTACAATAATGGCTATAGAACCATTCTTTTGTCTATTTTTGGTAAGCTACATTTTTTGAGAAATACGTTCATTTCTTCTGCATGTTACATATCTACTGGCTTTAAGTTGTTCACAATACCTTATCCATTGTATGTCACAACAGGAATAGTTATGTCCTCTTTTTCATTCCTGATATCGGTTATTTGTGCCTACTCTGTTTTTCCTTGATTAACTTTGCCAGAGGTTTGTCACTGTTATGAGTCCTTTTCAAAGAATAAATTTTTGACTTTTCATTACTTTCTAATCTTTATTTCCTTCCTTCCATTTATGGAGTTTATTTTTAACTTGAGGTGTTTATTCTCCCAGGAAAATTGTGACCCTAACGTCCTCCAGTGAGGATTTGTTTACATCTGTCAGGCACTGATTCTTGGGGCCATTTTACACTAAATTCATAGCTTAAATTTTGTTTGTTTTACCACCCAAGTGAACTTGAATTTGGGTTGGGCTGCTGTAATCTATCATCAGTGACTGTCTAAATTCAGGAGGGGGAATGAGAATCAGCATCAGCACAAAGCTGATTCCTATAAGATAGAGGTCAAACATACCTCCACTCTCTTTTTCACCTTTTCTAACACTAACCATTCTCCCTCCAGCACTATTTCTTTACTGGGTCAAATAATTTGTTGCAATGGCCACACGGAACTCATGATTATGTAACAGGTTAGAACTCAGGATCAGGATTACCTTGGAGGTAACAGGATACAACTCAGGGGACAGGATACAATTCATCAATCAGGACAGCTTCTAACCAAGACAGCTCTCAGCTCCTTAGCCATGCCCGCAAGCAGGCCTTTTGCTTGGACCTACTCCCACTGGGCTCCACTCCAGCCTGGCCTCTGCCCTGCTTGGGCTTGGGCTTTGCCAACAAATGCCCAGAGGCAAGCCTCCTGCCCAAAGGCGCTCAGCTCTCTTGCTCCGTGGATCAGCAAGCCCACTGCAGCCATCTCACACTGGTGCCCTAGTTTCCACTGTCTTGTGCCAACTTTAGTGTTACAGCTCAGTTTCCTGGTTCTAAGTGGTTCTCAGTGCAGGGACCCTGGGTCCAAAGGACACACTCCACACCAGGCTGTTGCTGGCAGTGAGGTCTCCCCCAACCTCCGTGGGGCTGGCTCTTTTATAAGCCTACTCCTCCCACCAAGACCACAAACTGATCAATCCCCTTGGTAGGCCATAGTCATCTAATTTGCATAGTAATCAGCCAATTCCCACAAGGGTTTTACATATTCTTTTGCATAGTAATCAATCCCTCTGCAAGACTGTGGCCTAGCCAGTCACCCTGACAGAACTACAAACCCAGGGCAAGAAGGCCACATATAAGAGAAACCCACTGCAGTGCACCTGCAAATTTCCACAACTAGTGGAGGATTAGCTCTAGCTTCCCTTTACCCTGAGGTGTAGTCCTTAGGTCCTGGCTTTATGGAAAAACTGTCTCTTATGACTCTCCTCTTCGGGTAAGCCCTATGCTTTGTCTTCTGTCCAAAAAGCCATCAAAATCAAAGCTTAAATCCACTCCCAGGGCAAAAGAGCTTCAACTTTTACTTGCTTCAGTTCCCAGTTTCATTTAGATACTGGCCTTTAATTAATCTTTTGGGATATTGCCAGCTCCTTATTGCTTCTCAAAAATGCTTTCATAGTCTGTCTATAATTTTTAGTTTTCAGCAGGAAGACTGCTCAGATTAACATTCTGTCACATTACTGAAAAAGGAAATAATGCTACATATTTCATAGCACCTTTTTCTTGCTCATCGATGTCAGGAAAGTTCCCATATCATTAAAAATTCTTTGTAAACCTAAACTGTTTACTTGTACATATGATTACAACTCAATTAACCTTTCTGATGCTGGAGGCATTTTTTGCAATTCTCAATTTTGCACTCTTAAATAACATTTCTAACATGTTTATATGAAAAACTTCGTCCAAATTTCTGAATTTTTTTTCCTTTAGAATCTGGAAACAGGATACTAGGTTCAAAAGGTAGGATCATTCTTAAAGTTCTTAATACATATTGCCAATTTAGTCTCCAAAAGCTGTTTCAGATTCCCCTCATCCACCACCACCAATGGCAAAATGTCAATTGTGCCATCTCTCACTAACACCGAGTATAATCTCAGCACCTCCTTCACCTCAAATTTCAAGCAGGGAAATGATGGGATCAGATTTCCCTATCAGTAAAGCTATACAGGCAGCAGCATGGAGCATATTAAGAAGGTTGGAGATAAGAAAGCCACATAGATTACTACAGAGAAAAAAAAAATCTAAGCCTAAAATCCCACACTGTTAGGTGGCGAAAAGGGAATAAATTTGAGATAGTAAGGCAGTAGAGCGTTATCACTCTAGCTCTATAACAAACCATCGGAAAACTCAGTGGTTAGAACTACCATTTATTTAGCTTGTGACTGGTGATTGGCAGTTTGGGTTGGGTTCAGCTGTACAGTTCTTCTGATCTCAGCTGGGCTCACTCATGCATCTGTGGCTGGCTGAGAGCTGGCTGGTCTAGGATAGCTTCAGCTGGAGTGGTTCACCTCTGCTCCACATGATCTCTCATCTTCTGGCAGGCCAGCCTGAGCTTGTTCACAGTGCAGCTGAGCAGGATTCTAATAGAGTTAGTGGAAATGTGCAGGGCTCTGAGGCCTAGATCCTAAGTTTACATAATGCCACTTAAGCCATTCTTTTGAGAAAATCAAGTCACAAGGCCAGCCAAGATTTGAGGAATTGGAAAACCGGTGAAATTCTCGATGGGAGGAGTTTCAAAGTTACATTGCAAATGGTATGGGTACTGGGAGCAGTGGAGAGCTATAGCCATTTTGCAATCTACCACATCGAGTTGTCAGAATTGCTGAATGATGACAAGGAAACCTCTAGGGAGATGGTGAAATATAGACTGAGTTACAGAATTCTGAATTGGTGAATTGAGTATGTTAATACCATTTACTCACTGAGAAGGGTTAAAAAGTAAGTTTGATTTTAAATATCAATTGGAAATGTTTACTGAAATTTCAACCACAGATCTGAAGTTTAGAAATTAGATTTAGGTTGGTATCATAGATTTAAGAGTACAGCTAACATTTGAAGCAATGGGTGTGTGAAGTGAAAGTGCTGAGGATAGAATCCCAGAGAACAACATTATTTTCAAAAAAGATGGAGAAAAATTATAACCTATGAGTTAGGCAGTATAAAAACAAAGCAGAGTGGTTTAAAAGTAGTAGAAAATAATATAAAATCTCACAAGATAACCTATCAATCTTACACTAATATTCCATTGATTCTCGCAAGTAATCGGTTCCCTTAGTGACAGCAGACACAGTAAAAGCAAAACAAACCAAACCCATTGCCGTCAAGTCAGTTCCAACTCATAGCAACCCTAAAGGACAGAGCAGAACTGCCCCATAGGGTTTCCAAGGCTGTAAATCTTTACAGAAGCAGACTGCCACATCTTTCTCCCGTGGAGTGGTTGGTGGGTTCAAATCACCAACATTTTGGTTAGCAGCTATGTGCCTTAACCACTGTGCACCAGGGCTCCTGTAAAAGGAAAAGGAGACCATGTATTCTGTGTGTTGCTAATGGTTGATTGAAGTGAAGGATCACAGAGACTAGGGCAAACTGGGATGAAAATGAAGGCAGTAGAGGAATGACACTGAACAGAGACAAAAACAAAAACAAAAACAAAAAACTGAGTTTACTGTTAAAGAATACTCCCTGACATACCTATTTCAGTTGTTCCCAAGCTTTGTTTACACACCCTTAGTGTCTCAGCAATTTTTTTTCACAGCACACCTAGGCCAGAAGAAATACTTAACAGTTTCATTTATTAAATAGTTCCAAATAACTTAGTGTTTATACCCTAACAACTTAGGTCCCATTGGGCACTACACAACTTCTCAAACTTCAGAATCAGCTCAGACACCACCCATCTTCATTTTCTGTTACAATTTTTGTGTGATATCTGCCTTTTTATCGCAGCAACTGTTAAAAACCCAGCTTCACAGATATGCCATTGGAAAGAATATAGCAATCTAATGGTGAAACCGTGAACTACTTAAAGCTAGTAACTCATGTGGTGTCTAATATTGCTGTGATTTCCTCAAAATTCTTAAATATCCCACAGCAACCCTATGAATTCTCTGTGGTACTCCATGGCATCTCAGTTCACAGTTTAGGAACCACAGCCCTATCCCCTATCCCTGCTTTATTTTTTCTCCGTAATACTTACTACCTATATATTTTATATATGGACTTTGTCTCCTTCCTTTAGAATGTGAGTTCCATGAAGATAGACATTTTGTCTTTGATCACTGCTATAGCCTCAATCGCCAGAATGATGCTTGGCATGTGGAAGATTCTCAGTCGGTATTTATTGAAAGAATGACTAGGTGCAGTGGGAGTAAGACACTTACCAAATTGTTAAGATAGGTGACAGTGATGAAAACATGGGATGTTGTAATTCATAATTTCAGATGTGGAATAAATAGTTCTAAAGTGACCATTTAAATATAGCCACGACTATAAGTTAAAAGGACCTCTGGTAGTATTGTGGTTAAGCATTTGGCTGCTAACAGAAAAGTCAATGGTTCAAACCCCCCAGCTGCTCTGTGGGAGAAAGATGTGGCAGTCTGCTTCTGTAAAGATTCACAGCTTTGGAAACTCTATGGGGCAGTTCTACTCAGCGGTGGTTTGGTTTGGGTTTTTCTAGGTGGTTAAATGAGTGTAAGTGAATAATGTCAAAGAATCGTTAGCCTACTGGTAAGTCAACCATATGGATACAGAGGTCACAAAAATGAGGACTGGACTTGAGATGGGGAGGTGTGAGCCAGGTACCAAAGAACAGGAAGAATAGGAAAGTGTAACCAAAAAAAGAAAGACAAAGAGATCTTAAGTGAGGGTGGCCTAGTGATGGTTTGAAAGGGACAAGAAGTGGTGCTATGCCACAGTGAGTTTGTAAAAGAATCCACAGCTCCCACTTCCCAAGAACAGGGGAAGCAGTGTCATCACAGTTGTTAGGTTTCTGTTAGGCAAGTAGATGAAAAAGACAGTACTGTAATGAGTTTGAGGACATAAAGTATTTGTTCATAATGAAACAAGGTTTCTGAATACACAACTAGATTTTAAACTTCTTAAGGACAGGGGCTTTATCTTATTCCCTGTTGTATCCCTGGAGACTGTTACAATGTAGAGACTATTATAAACTGATAGGCTGCCTATCTTTCAATGAGAAAACGACCAACTGATCAACTGACAGACTGACTTAAAGATGGATGGAAGAAGGATTAAGGGGCCAGGAGCCATACGCAAAGAGAAAGCCCATAAGACAGCAAAACCAGAAAGAGAAAACACGAATCAATTTTTAAAGAGCCGACATAAATGCAACTACAACTGAAAAATGATCCCTTCCATAACTAAACACCCAGAGTAAATATCCATAACTAAAGACACAAATAATTTTAGCTCATTATATTTTTTAAAATTCACGTATGTTTTATAATTTGAATGGGTTTACCATTTGATTTTTGTAGTTTATAAATCAACCTAAATGTTAAGAAAATTCTATGAAGTGTTTGATCTGCCCAACCATTAAGCAATAGGTGAGATTCTCAGGGCAACTACAAATTACTTAAGGGGCCATTTCTTATTAACACTATAGAAATATACTACACTTTGTATAATCTATTATACAAATGACAGTATAATACTAAATCTTAAAGCTTCTCCTTAATCTTTCATTGTGGATAAACATGACTCAAGGAGGAAGGACTTCCAAAAGAATAATCATATATGTGTTATTAGAGTAGAAATGATGTAAGTTGCAGAATGACAATGTAGAATGATATACAACCCTGTTGGAATTCCACATCTATCATTATCAAGATAAGCTTATCTGATGAAGCCACAGAAAAGTCATGAAGCTAATGCCTGAACAATGCAAATTTATATATAAAATTTTTTCAGCAAAATTCTATAAGTTTATCCATTTTGGAGCCACTCTTTCTGATCCACATATCTTCCTGATCCACATATTGCAGAAAGCATTTGTAACATCCAAAAATAAAAGAATATTTCATTAACAGTAGTGTGATGGTGAAGACGGTGTCAACTTGGCTGGGCCATGATTCTGTGTTTTGGCAATAGTATAATGTTGTGATTACTTCCCTGTTGAGATATGTGATCACACTCATGATGCAATCTGCTGTGAGTGGCCAATCAGTTGAAAGGGAGTTTCCTTGGGCATGTGGCCTGCATTGAATGTAAGTGGACATTCTGGCAAGGCTTGGGGGCTTTTGCCCATTCTGGATCCTGCAGCTGGCTCTTGTTCATCTGACCTCTGGTTCTTGGAACTTGAGCTAGCAGCTTATCTGTGGTCTTGCCTGCTGATCTTGGGATTCACTGATCTTCACAGCCTGTGAGCAAGAGTCCTGCTCTCCAACTCGCTAATCTTGGGTTTGCCAGCCCCCGCAGCTATGAGAATCAGGAGAAGCTTCTATCCTGACCCATGGACGTGGGACATTTCAACCTCTACAACCGCGTGAGCCATTTCCTTGATGTAAATCTCTCTATATTATAAATTTTTACACTTTACTTTGCTTCTCTAGAGAACCCAGCCTAAGACAAGTAGTTATTCTCTCAAAGCCTAAAAGCTGAAAAAATAATTTTTTTTAATCCACTGATAGTTAATAAGGGGGCCTGATCTTTAAAATTTTTGTTAGGCTTTATTATATAGACTAACATTTTGGTTTTGTAGACTCAGTAATATTAAATTGCCTATTGGGTTTAGTGGCTTCTCGCATCAGCTCCTGCAACTGTCCAATTTGTTCATCACGAAAGTCATTAAGTTTTTCTTCTGGAAGGGGGGTTCCAAAATGTGATTTTTCAGGTGAATTTTGTTGTCTGCTTTCCTTAGCTTGTTGCCATAGTACTGCTGCATATTCCTAGAAAAAGAAAGAAAGAAAAAGATGGAGCTATAGATAAAAAATTAAATAAGATGTTTTTATTTATTCAATGTTGAAGGGCTTGAAGAACTCTAATTCCAAGTAACTTATTTTTCTCCATCACTGAGTATTCTGCATTTTGTAAACCAGATATAAACAATATAGCTGTGTCTTTACCATTCAGTGATAATTCCAAATATATCTTGTTTTTGGCACTTTACCAGTTTTAATAGACTTTTAGCAAAGTTTTTAACCTGGAGATCCTGGTGAGGGGCCCATACATGGGTTTCAGAAGCATGTATAAAGGACTCAAAATCACACGCAAAACTGTATGTACACAAGCATGAACATATTTCTGTGGCCATAGCTTTTATCTATTTTCAAAGGAAGCCGTTAAGTCTTACAGGCTTAAAAGTGGGTCTCAGAATTCGTTAACTTCACTTCTCTGCCTTCAGTTAAGAATTTAATTTAAATCACACTAGAAAGAAACTTTTAAAATCTTTAAGCTTTTGAAATTTAACAACCACTTCTGTCAGGGAAAAACTTTTTCATGCTACAATTTTTCTCTCAGTCAGCATCTTCAGCAAAATATTCCAACTATTACTGTCTGCACAACTATCAATTTTGAAACAGACTCCCAACTAAAATTAATCTTTTAAACAGGCAGGAAGTACCAATCTATTTCAGTTTGTGAGGTGGAAGATTATAAGCACACTCTGAGTAGGTGAATGGCTCGGTTAACTCTAGACATCTAAATTGCTTATAACTGCTGGATTGCCAATGTCACCAAAGAGAAGCTTCAATTTTAATTTCAGACATTCCATACCTTTTACTTGTATTGAAAAATTTTCATGTTTTACAGAAATTGTTTCTTTTAATAACAAAACAAAAACATTACACACACCTTAAACTAACTTTACTTCTAGGGATATGCCCCAGAGCAGGTTTTCTCAACATTGGCACTGCTGACATTTTAGATAATTTGTATAATTCTTTATTAGGGGTAGAGGTGGAGGGGGAGTCTATACTTGGCACTGCAGGATGTTTAGCAGCATCCCTAGCCTCTCTGCACTAAATGCTGGTAGCACCCTCCATCCCAATCTTGACAATACCAAGTGTTTCAAACATTGCTAAATGACCTCTGGAAGGCAAATTCACCCCGGTCAAGAACCACTGCCCTACAGAGAAACTTTCAAACACATGTACAAGGAGTTTACCCAAGAACGTTTACTGTTGCATTGCTTTTAAAAAATAATTAGAAACAACCTAATTTATGCTTCAATAAGAGAAAGAACAAATACACTGAGGTTTATTCAGACAGTGGATTATACAGAACTAACCGCAAATGAACTAAATGTCTCTGTCTCCACATGGATGAATCTCCAAAACAATCAATCAAAAAACCAGGTTTAAAAAAGTTACACAAAGAGTTAAGCTTCCATTAATGGTGAAGTAGCTTTTATCAGACTAACCCTCTTGCAGATAACATTATAAACTCTGGACAAAGTGTAATAAAAATAACAATCCAAAGGCACTGGAGAGCAACCAGTCAGGAAGAAACGAAAGGAGTTGACGCTCTGAAGAAGAGAACAGCAGAGGGCACTGGGTGAGATTCCTATTTTTACAGCTTTTGTCTGAGGAAGATGCTAGTTGGTGTTAAAAGAGTCTCTGCAGTGTATCATTCACAGTGTCTAGAGAAAAAAAAATCCAAAATTACTAGAAACATGAAGAAACAGAAAACTGTAACCCATAGCCAAGAGAAAAGGCAAATTGATCGAAACCAATCCTGAGATGATTCAGACATCAGAATTAGCAAAACAGAATTTTAAAGCAGCTATTATAAATATGCTCAAACATGTAAAGGAAAACACAGTCATAATGAATGAAAAGATGACAAATCTCAGGAGAGAATGAGAAACTATGAGACTCAATTAAAAACTTTAGAACTCAAAAATGCAGTATCTGAAATTTAAAAAAGAAAAGCTCATTGAGTGGGCTTAATAGTTGGCTGGAGATAAAAAAAGAAAATGTGAACTTGAGACTATATCAACAAAAATTAGCCAATCTGAAAAAAGACATAAAAACTATTAACAAACTATTAACTATTAATAAAACCTCAATAATCTATAGGACAATATCAAAAGAGCTAACGTATGTCTAATTGGAATTCCAGAAGAGAAGAGAATGAAGCAGAAAAATACCTGAAAAACAAACATCTGAAAAATAAACATACAGATTGAAGAAATTTAGCAAGCTCTAAGCAGGATAAATACAAAATAAAACCACATGTACGCATGTTATAGTCAAATTGCTAAAAGAAACAATAAATCAAAATCTTGAAAAAGTTTATCAACAGTATGACCCCTGGTGGCACAGTGGTTAAGTGCTATGGCTGCTAAGCAGAAAGTTGGCAGTTCGAATCCACCAGGCACTCCTTGGAAACTCTATGGGGCAGTTCTACTCTGTCCTATAGAGTCAGTATGAGTCAGAATTGACTGAAGGGCAATGTATTTACGATCATTTTTATAGATTTTAAAAACAGAAAATAATATATATTATTTATGAATGCATACGTGTGTACAAAATATATAAAAACAACCATGGAAACAAGCAACATCAAGGATAGTCAGGATAGGGATTACCTCTGAGGAGGAAGAAAGGGGAAAAGGTCTGGATGGAGCTTTAGCTGCATCTGTAATATTTCACTTATTTATTTAAGATCAATATACAGCAAACACTATAAAATGTCAACATTTGTTAAGGCTTGATGGTGGGTACATTAAGTGTCATTTTCTTCTTTCCTGTATTTTGAAAAGTCTCATAATTTTAAATTTAAATATGTATGGTCTCAGACAGCATTTTTCTTGAGGGTATAATTTATAAAACAAAGATGACAATCCAATGCCTATCTTAAATAACTTATGTTTCTTGGGGAAACTAGAAATACATTTCACATATACTATGAGGGATGATCAATGAACACTTTAGGTAGACAGACTGTCACAAAAAGGGGGAAAAAAAAAAACAAGCCCTCCCCTGCTACCACCTGTTGCCTACTAGTCTGCCCTGTGCACTTTCAACATTCCTCCTCCACTGGCAAGAAGAATGGCATAGACATAGAGACAGAGAGAGAGAGAGAGAGAGAGAGAGAGAGAGAGAGAATTAGATAGATATAAACTTCAGGACAATAATTTGGGGATGTCCAGATACAAGCAGCAGCAGCAATAAAATATGAATTTTCTGACAAGGTCACTCTTCCAAAGAAATCTACTTAGAGGAAGGCAGGAGGCTCAGAGTACAAAAATACAGCACATAGCTCCAGCATCCTTTGGTTTCAAGCTCTGATCATGCTGGCACCTAAGAACAAACCTAGCCCAAAATTTTCCTGAAGTTAGAAGACTCCCATAATTGATCTCCTGAACCAAAGAGGCTGCACAGTGCTTCCTCCACAAACCAAGCAACTGCTTCACACTATATATAAAAATTAACTCAAAATTAATCAACAACCTAAATATAAGAGCCAAAGCCATAAAACTCTTAGAAGAAAACATAGAGATACATCTCACAATGGGATAAATTGGGCTTCATCAAATTAAAAAACTTTTGTGCATCAAAGGACATTACCAAAAAAAGTGAAAAGACAACCTACAGGATGGGAAAAAAATATTTGGAAATCACATATGTGATAAAGCCTTAATATCCACAATATATAAAGAACTCCTACAACTCAACAACAAAAAGGCAAACCACCTAATTAAAAAATACACAAAGGACTTGAATAGACATTTTCCCAAAGAAGATATGTAAATAGCCAATAAGCACATGAAAAGATTCTCAATGTCATTAGTCATTAACCCCATTGCTATCCAGTCGATTCTGACTCATGAAAATCAAAACCACAACAGCATACCATTTCACATCCACTAGGATTGCCATTATTAAAAAAAAAAAATGTTGGCAAGAATGTGAAGAAACTGAAATTCTTAAGCACTGCTGGTGGGAATGTAAAAAGGTGCAACCACTAAAAAGTCTGACTGTTAGAGAATTACCATATGATCCAGCAGTTCCACTCCTGGGTATATGCCCCCAAAGAATTTAAAGCAGGGACTCAAACAGATAGTTGTACACCAATATTCACTGTTGCATTATTCACAACGGTCAAAAGGTGGAAACCACGCAAATGTCCACCGACTGATGAGGAGGTAAACAAAATGTGGTGTAAACATACCCAAAACCCACTGCCCTCAAGTTGATTCTGACTCATAGCGAACCTGTAAGACAGAGTAGAACTGCCCCATAGCAGTTCCAAGGCTGTAAATCTTTACGGAAGCAGACTGCCACACCTTTCTCCTGTGGAGCCACTGATGGTTTCAAACAGCCAAACTTTTGGTTAGCAGCCAAGCACTTTAACCACTGCACCTCCAGGGCTCCTGGTATATACATATAATGGAATATTATTCAGCCATAAAAAGGAATGAAGTTTGAATACATGCTATGACATGGATGAGCCTGGAAAATATTATGCTAAGTGAAATAAGTCAGATACAAAAGGATAAATATTGTATGATCCCATTTGTATGAAATATCTAGAATAGACAAATGCACAGAAACAGGAAGTAGATTAGTGGTTAGCATGGGCTGGAGGAGGAGGGAATGGTTATTTACTACTTAATGGGTACAGAGTTTGTTTGGGATGATGCAAAAGTTTTGGAAATAAATAATGGTGATGGTTGCACAGCATTATGAGTGTGAATAATGACATGGATTGAACACTTGAAAATGGTTAAAATGGTAAATTTTATGTTGGGTGTATTTTAAACCAAAAAAAAAAAGATGCCATCAAGTTGACTCCAGCTCATGGTAATCACATGTCTATCAGAGCATAACTCTGCTCCATAGAGTTTTCAGTGGCTGATTTTTTGAAAAAGTAGATCAACAGGCTTTTCTCCCATGGCCCTTGTGGATGGTCTTGAATTTCTAACCTTTCAGTTAGCAGATGAGTGTGTTAACTGTTTGTACCACCCAGAAACTCTGTGTATATTTTAACACAATAGAGAGAAAAGGAGAGATAATTAAGAAACTTTAAAAACTGATTGGATATTCGATGATATTCAGAATTGCTTATAATTTTTTCGGTATTATGGTCATGATTGAAAAAAAGTCTCTTTTATAGATACTAAAATATTTGTAAATAAAATGATGTTTGTGATTTGTTTCAAAATAATTGAGGTAAAGGGCGAAGGAACCCTGGTGGCACAGTGGTTAAGCACCTGGCTGCTAATCAAAAGGTTGGCGATTCAAACCCACTGGCCACTCCTTGGGAGAAAGATGTGGCAGTCAGCTTCTGTAAAGACTACACAGCCTTGGAGACCCTATGGGGCAGTTCTACCCTGTCCTATAGGGTGGCTATGAGTTGGAATCAACTCGACAGCAACCGGTTTGGTTTGGTTTGGTTTGGTTTGGTTTTGGAAAGGGAGAAGTAGATGGAGATACAGATGAAACAAGATTGGCCAAGAGTTGATATATGTTGAAACTGATGATGGGTACATAAGGGTTCATTATAGTCTCTCTACATTTGTATGTTTGAAATTTTCTCCATAACTAAAATACATATATGCACACACAACTTATAACTTAAAAGAACATTAGAAGCAATTTTAATAAGCAGAATTAACTATGTACAAATACTGTTCAACTAAAACTATTTCAATCACTTCTAAATTTCTACTATGAGTTTTAAATTTATCTACAAAGCTTCCCAGGCACTGTAAAGGTACCTTGGCCTAGTATAACCACAAGCCTGTAACTCCAGGGGGAGAATCCTCCTCATATTGCTTTAACTTATCAAACTAAAAACTATAGTTCTCAATACTTTTTGTTTCAATGTGTCAGGGAATACCAAGTGTCTTCACTGGTAAATTTAAATTAACTTTTGAAAATCAGCGAAGAAAAAAACTGTGTTTTATTCAGAGTCAATTGTCTGAGCTTTGCCATCTGAACTTCTAAATACCCTTCAGGTTTTTTTTCTTATAGATTCATCAGGGTTCAATGAAAACTAGTTTACTGTGAGGGTGTCTTTTCTCAACCCTGAGATTTTTATATTCCAATGAGGTCATTATGATTACTTAAGAAAGTTTTATCCCTGATAGTTCTTAATTAATCTTGTTTGCTCCTCATTCTCTCCTGCTCCCAATTAGCTATTTTTCTAGGTTTCCCCTTCCTCTCTGGTAAGCATTCATTAGAGAACACACTAAGGTTCTTTAATGAAGAAAGCCTACACTTATCAGCAGTTTTTCTTCTTCCTGTTTCTGGAAATATATCTTAAAGACTCCAGAATTACAATAATGTCTTAAGCCAAACATATTTTTAAAAATCTAAACATAATCTACCAAAGTCATTTAAAAACAGGTTTCATAGCAATTTCCTCACCAAAAGAAGAGGATTTCTCAGAACTGTCACTTCAGCACAGGCTGGTGGACCTTGATTTAATTCACTTTGTGTACCATTAGATTAGCATTTGTACTCATAATGTTAATCACTGGATTTGTGCTACTTGCCCTGCAGGCTGGAAACAAAATGCAATAAAATGTCTATACAACTGCAATACAAAAATTGTTGTGAATAAATCTGGGTCAAAATTTTTAAGATGCCAATAGGTACAGAGTGTGCAATAGGAAAAGTGAATGGGATTTGAACATAGGATGGTGGTAGAGTCACACAGAGCCAAGAATCAAGAAAATAAGTCTATGGATTTCAGAGTTGAGATTCTAAGTGTGAACAGCAGAAATATCAGGGCAGAAAAGCTACTGGACCCACTCATATCTTAGAGAAATACTCACATGCACATAGAAAGAGGTATAAGGATTGGTCAAAGTAACTATGGTACATCTATACTACAGAATACTATGCAATAGTTACAAAAATAAAGTCAAACATCACGTACTGACATAAAAAATACTCTTCAAAAGAGTGAAAAAGTAACTTATGGAAAATTATGTAAATATCATGACATTTGTTTATGCTTTAAGATATGTATAAATTTATATATGTAATAGAATATTTACATATTTATTTATATATGTAACTAGAAATGCTAAAGGATACCCACAAAATTTGGGGGATAACATTTCACATTTTGTTCTAAACACATTTCAACCTTGTACTGTTTTGATCTTTTATAACGAATATTAATTAATGGCAGGGAAAGAGTAGGGAGGAGAAAAGCTATAGGAAATATTTTGGAATGGAAGAAGTTACAGCTTTTTTTTAATGAGTTGTCCTTCCTAACAACAGAGACCAAATTAATTTGCCTATTAAAATGAATTAAATTGGCCATAAAGATTAACAAAAGAAAACTCAAGTTCTCATTACTTTGTTTAATCACATATCTACTATTTACCCTTCTTTGTTCTCTAGAACAAAAACTAAATAGCCCAAACATACAGTTTGAAATTTTATTGTAAGAAATCACAACTTCTGAAAATCTAAACTCATACTATATTAAATAAAAAGATAATTAGTTGTTCAAAGACTATTCACATTTAGAAAAGCATTTCTCAAAGGCCCCCTTTAACAGTTAAACCAAATGGTTTAAAATATTTTATGAACATACCTTTTGTAAAGTTCTCATCAACTAACTGTACAGAGTTCAAGTTAAGAAAATACCTAGCTATATAAATGTCCCATTAAAACCTAAAATTTATTTTATTTTATATTTTGACTACAATGAGTTCCCTTGGTAGCATAAAAATTTAAGATTAAATCATAAAAATGTCACCACAGTTTTTCCACATACTGTAGTAAGACTTAGTCTGAAGAAGCCTTTCTTATGAATTACATAAGTCATATTATAAATTCCCTTACAATGACGGTCACATATTTTGATGCCCTGCTCACAATTTCCTAGAAAGCTAAAATGACAGTAAATTTTCAGAGCTTTAGCAAATTAAATTACTTTTACTCCTTCAATTTAAATTCCTAAAGAGAAGGATAACTACTAGATCTAGAAGGAAACTGTTGCCTTTCTCCCCAAATTATTCAATTATTCTAAGATTCTATTTTAGCAACACTGAACTAACAAATTTAAGTTTCGAGCATTTAAACTTTCCCCAGAGAACTGATATCTCTGAATATCTTTCCCCAAAGAACTGATTAAAAATGCTCTGCCTCCTTAAGGAGCAAAAACAACAAAAATATTCCCCCTGCATGAAAACTGAAAGTTACCTGAATTACAAGAACTAAATTTAAAGATACTTTGGGCATTTAAAGCACAGCTGCCCAAATCATTAATAGAGAATATTTTATATTCTAGAAAAAAGGAATCTATGTTGGCAATGATAATAACTTTGGTTTCTTGGCTCTCTTTGACCAGATTTTGATTTTCAAGTCACTCGTGATAAATTGTCCAATTTTATAGCACAAAATGTCATCAAATAATAACCCATACTATTTCTTAGCCCCCACTTATGTCACATTAACAAGATACAAATAAGAATAGAAAGTAACAGTTATTTCTCAGGTGACATATATTAAACCACAATAATTTATTCTACTTATTTGCATACTAGAAATTTTTATTTAATTTTCTGTACTTTATGTACCCTTTTCTGTACTTTCAACCAGATGTTCACAAGTTTATTTTGCTTTGTTTCAGGTAATATGAATATACTAAAGGCACTGTGTGAGTATATGTGTTTGAGCTATCATCTGAATGTCTGTTCTGTGACTTAAGACTTAGGAATGAAAAGTGATTGCCTCTGGGAAGCAAAAATGCAGGAATAAGGAGGGACGGGACAGGGCAGTGATGTTTTCATTATAAATGCTTTGGTACCACTTGACTATTGAAACTTTGTAAACTTAAAACTTTGAAAAAAATAAAAAAAGAATGTTTGATGTTTATGTCCTTATGGCAGGTAGAGCAGGGGTTCCTGAACTAGATCCAATTTTTCCATGGTTCTATTCCCTAATTAGTCTTCTATTTCCAATTTGCTTTTACTTCTTAAAGTCTTCCTTCCGGTTTTCCTATCATCTCCTTATCTCTGTCTTACATCTCTAAGATGAAAAAAAGTCAGTGTCAGCATCATCTGGGAATTTGTTAGAAATGCAAAGTATCCATTTTTTAAATATAGTAACTTCTCAAACAGCATTAGCAAACTATCTCTAAAAGGCTCTTATATACAGTTTAACTATAAAATTTCCTGTGTACAATTTAAAAATTACTTTTTTCTCTAACAAAAAATTCTCAATTACAATAATAATAAAATGAGAGGTCACATGGTGTTAAATTTAATATACAATCTATTCAGCTGAACTGGACTGTATGATCTATTCCAAAGCTGTCTGATCAGCTCTACCCATTGACATCGAGTTGACTCCAACTCATAGTGACCTGCTAGTCTACAGTTTTAAAACAGTGGAGATCAGAACCACTGCAGTTACTACAAAAATCTTAGTCACCACAGGTTGCAAGAATGAGACAGTGACTGAGTAAGTTGGATCTATTTGCCATTCTGAGACAGACTGTTGTCTACTGAGTAAAAGGGTATCCTATCTGCAGGATGGAATAATCCTCACTTTCTCATTTCCTAGTTTTATAAACTCGTATCAAAAGAATAAGAAAATGCAGTGACCTTACACTGAGCCCAGGTTCCTAGGTATGTGTATAGTCTTCAGTGCACATAGGTAAGTTTTTATACTAATCCTCATGCAATAATAGGACAAGAATATTTTAAAGAATACATATCCAGGAGGCGAGGCCAAGATGGCAGAACAGTCAGATGCTTCCAGTGGACCTCTGAAAACAAAGACCTGAAAAAACAAGTGAATTGATTACACATTGCAATCTGGGAGCCCTGAACATCAAAGGCAGAGTTGAGAAACCAGACTGAGTGGCAGGAGGAGGGAGAGACAGCTCAGAAGCAGCGAGGAGTTGCGACACCTCATGGAGCGAGAGCCTGAGCCCTTCAGGCCTGATCAGCTCAGGGGTGAGCGGTGAGGCAGGCAAGCAGTGGTGCTTGGGAAGTGCGTTTTTGGCACCGGGAGAGACCCACCGCCAGAGAGTCTACACAGCCACCCAGAACCAGTGAGAAGCAGCCCTGGATTGGTGAGAGTAAATTAATTGCGTACGGTCTCCCACACGGATCAAAAAAAAAAAACCCTTAGGAAAAAGAATCTCTCTTGCATTTAACTTCCTGCTCCCTGCTCTGCACTGGGTCCCGGACCGGCTTCAGCAATTGCTGAGTCCCTTGGGCCAAAAGTAGGATCCATCACATGCCCGGAGCCATTCTCCCAGCCTTGGAGAGTAAACAAATTAAAAAACAGAGGAAAAAATAAACTGCCGGTTCCCCTAAGCCAGGAACTCAGGGTAGGCACAGCTCCTTTGCCTAGACACAGGCATAAGGGATCCACAGTCTTTGAGTGCCTTTCCCCCTGCACAGACCCTCATTACCACAGTACAATAGGATATATAATGGAAGTCTAACTTCAACTGTTTCAGCTGTGAAGTGGCAGGTTCTTGACATTTGACACTGCTCTGCCCATTAAGCAGGGTCTTCACCTACCCACATTAGGGACCTGAGGACTAGTAGCTCCACCTGTACCACCTAGCCACCTGCGATATGGGCCCATGAATAAGAGGTACCCCCTAGTGTTCACAGCCAACAGCCTTAGGTGCTCATAGTCTGACTTCAAAATCCACCTACCTATGTGCTCCAGGGAACAGGGACACATCTTCCTCCTGGACACTCGGGGGTGGCTGTCAGCCCCCTGCCTTGCTCAGAGTGTGTCCCCCTGCTGCAGCCAGATGCCTGTGCCTACATCAATCACCCACACCTGTCTAGGACTGTAAGTTGAAAGCGTACACCACATACTGGTGGCTATCTACCTGGGCACCTGAGCAGAACCATACAGTAGGAGTGGGTGGACTCCTGAGCTCACATAGCTAGTAACAGATCGAACCACCTGGTGACACGACATTGGAGCCTCATAGGTGCCAATAATCAAACTAGCTCATATAAGCAGCCTATTTGGGCATATTAAAACAAAACAAGAAGCTAGGACACAGTAAGCAAACATTAAATAATAACTTATTGATGGCTCAAAGACAACAGTCAATATCAAGTCACATAAAGGGGCAATCCATGATGGCTTCAGCAAGCTCCCAAAATAAAGAATCTAGAAATTTTCCAAAAAAGGAAAATTTCTTGGAATTACCGGAGGCAGAATATAAAAGATTAATATACAGAACTCTTCAAGAAATTAGGAAGGAAATTAAGTAAAACGCAGAACACGGACTAGAAGAAATTAAAAAGATTAGAGAAGAGCATAATGACAAATTTAACAGGCTACAAGAATCCATAGAAAGAAAGCAATCAGAAATCCAGAAGATTAACAATAAAATTTCAGAATCAGACAACTCAAAAGAAAGTCATAGGAGCAGAATTGCAGCAATGGAAGTCAGAATTAGTGAGACTAAAGATGAAGCACTTGAAAACAACTTATTTGAGGGAAAATCAGATAAAAGAATTAAAAACAATGAAGAAACCCTAAGAAATATGTGGGCCTCTATCAAGAGGAATAACCTACGAGTGATTGGAATACCAGAACAGGGGAGGATAACAGAAAATACACAGAGAATTGCTGAAGATTTGTTGGCAGAAAATTTCCCTGATATTGTGAAAGATGACAAGATATCTATCCAAGACGCTCATTGAACCCCACATAAGGTAGATCCCAAAAGAAAGTCACCAAGACATAATCAAATTTGCCAAAACCAAAGATAAAGACGGAATTTTAAGAGCAGCTATGGATAAACAAAAAGTCATCTACAAAGGAGAGTCAATAAGAATAAGCTGGGACTAGTCAGCAGAAACCATGCAGGAAAGAAGGCAATAGGATGACATATATAAAGCCTTGAAGGAAAAAAAACTTCCAGCCAAGAATTATATATCCACCAAAACTGTCTCTCAAATATGATGGTGAAATTAGGGCATTTCCAGATGAACAGAAGTTTAGAGAATTTGCAAAAACCAAACCCAAATTACAAGAAACACTAAAGGGAGTCTTCTGGTTAGAAAATCAGTAACATCAGATAACAACCCAAGACTAGAACACAGGATAGAGCAACCAGATATCAACCTGGATAGGGAAGTCATAAAAGTAGATCAAAGCTAAAACACTGATAATAGGGAAACAGATGTCAATATTTAAAAGATGACAACATTAAAACAAAAAAGAGGGACTTAAAAAATACAGACATAGGTTTTTCATATGGAGAGGAAGTCAAGGCAATATAAAGAAATAAAAGACTGGTATAAACTTAGAAAACGGGTAAATATTAAGGTAACCACAAAGGAAACTAACAATCCTACAAGTCAAAATAAAAAACTAGAAAAATATAAAGACTCAGCAAACACAAAATCAACAATGAAAAAGAGGAAAAGAAAATACATAAAGAAAAATGACTTAGCAAAGAAAATTAAGTGGAACAAAGAAACTGTGAACAACACACAAAAAAGACATCAAAATGACAGCACTAAACTCATACCTATCAATAATTACACTGAATGTAAATGGACTAAATACACCAATAAAGACACAAAGAGTGGCAGATTGGATAAAAAAACATGATCTGTCTATATGCTGCCTACAAAGAGACACACCTTAGACTTAAAGACATAAACAAACTAAAACTCAAAGGATGGAAAAAAATGTATCAAGCAAACAACACTAAAAAAAGAGCAGGAGTGGCAATGTTAATTTCTGACAAAATAGACTTTAAAGTAAAATCCACCACAAAGGATAAGGAAGGGCACCATATAACGGTTAAAGGGTCAATACACCAGGAGGATGTAACTATAATAAGTATTTACGCACCCAACGACAGGGCTCCAAAATACATACAACAAACTCTTAACCTCACTGGTAGACAGCTCCACAACAGTAGCAGGAGACTTCAACACACCACTTTCGGTGAAGGACAGAACATCCAGAAAGAAGTTCAACAAAGACATGGAAGAGCTACATGCTACAATCAAACAAATTGATCTCACAGACATAAACCAAACACTCCACTCAACAGCAGCCAAGTATATTTTCTTTTCCAATGCACATGCAACATTTTCCAGACTAGAACACATATTAGGCCATAAAGCAAGCCTTAACAAAATCCAAAGCATCAAAATATTAAAGCATCTTTCCCGACCATAAAGCCATAAAAGTAGAAATCAGTAACAGAAAACACAAGGAAAAAGTCAAACACATGGAAACTGAACAACACCTTGCTCAAAACCTACTGGGTTACAGAAAAATTAAGGATGGAATAAAGAAATTCGTAGAATCAAACGAGAATGAAGATGCATCTTATCAGAACCTTTGGGACACAACAAAAGCAGTGCTCAGAGGTCAGTTTATAGCAATAAATGCACACATCCAAAAAGAAGAAAAGGCCAAAATCAAAACATTAACCCTACAACTGGAACAAGCAGAAAGAGAGCAGCAAAAGAAGCCCTCAGGCACCAGAAGAAAGGAAATAATCAGAATTAAATGAAATAGAGAATAGAAAAACAATTGAAAGAGTTAACAAGACCAAAAGCTGGTTCTTTGAAAAGATCAACAAAATTGATAAACCATTCGCCAAACTGACAATAGAAAAACAGGAGAGGAAGCAGCTAACCCATATAAGAAATAAAATGGCTGATATCACAACAGACCCAACTGAAATTAAAAGGCTCCTAACAGAATTCTATGAAAAATTGTACTCTAACAAATTTGAAAACCTAGAAGAAATGGAAAAATTTCTAGAAACTCACTACCTACCTAAACTAACACAAACAGAGGTAGAACAACTAAATAAACCTATAACAAAAGAGATTACAAAGATAATTAAAAAACTCCCAATAAAAAAAGCTATGGCCTGGATGGCTTCACTGGAGAATTCTACCAAACCTTCAGAGAAGAGTTAACACCACTACTACTAAAGGTATTTCAGAGCATAGAAAAGGATGGAATACTCCCAAACTGATTCTATGAAGCCAGCAAAACCCTGATACCAAAACCAGGTAAAGACAGCACAAAAAAAGAAAATTACAGACCAATATCCCTCATGCACATTGATGCAAAAATTTTCAACAAAATTCTAGCCAATAGAATTCAGCAACATATCAAAAAAATAATTCACCATGATCAAGTGGGATTTATACTAGGTATGCAGGGATGGTTAAACAGAAAAACAATCAATGTAATCCATCATATAAGTAAAACAGAAGACAAGAACCACATGATCTTATCAATCAATGCAGAAAAGGCATTCAACAAAGTCCAACACCCATTCATGATAAAAACTCTCAACAAAATAGGAATAGAAGGGAAATTCCTCAGTATAATTAAGGGCATTTATACAAAGCCAATAGCCAACACCATCCTAAATGGGAGACTCTGAAAGCATTCCCCTTGAGAACGGGAACCAGACAAGGATGCGCTTTATCACCGCTCTTATTCAACATTGTGCTGGAGGTCCTAGCCAGAGCAATTAGGCTAGAAAAAGAAATAAAGAGCATCCAAATTGGTAGAGAAGAAGTCGAAGTATCTCTATTTGCAGATGATATGATCTTATACACAGAAAACCCCAAAGAATCCACAAGAAAACCCCCGGAACTAATAGAAGATTTCAGCAATGTTTCAGGACACAAGATAAACATACAAAAATCAGTTGGATTCTTTTACACCAACAAAGAGAATGTCAAAGAGGAAATCACCAAATCAATACCATTTACAATAGCCCCCAAGAAGATAAAATAATTAGGAATAAATCTAACCAGAGATGTAAAAGACCTATACAATGAAAACTACAAGACAGTACTGCAAGAAACCAAAAGAGACCTGCATAAGTGGAAGAACATACTTTGTTATGGATAGGTAGACTCAACATAGTGAAAATGTCAATTCTACCCAAAGCAATCTACAGATACAATGCATCCCAATCCAAATTCCACTGGCATTTTTTAATGAGATGGAGAAACAAATCACCAACTTCATATGGAAAAGGAAGAGGCCCCAAATAAATAAAGCATTACTCAAAAAGAAGAACAAAGTGGGATGCCTCACACTACCTGACTTTAGAACCCATTATACCGCCACGGTAGTCAAAACAGCCTGGTACTGTTACAACAACAGATACATAGGAGAATGGAACTGAATTGAGAATTCGGACATAAATTCATCCACCTATGACCAGCCAGTATTTGACAAAGGCCCAAAGACCGTTAATTGGGGAAAAAACAGTCTCTTCAAAAAATGGTGCTGACATAACTGGATATCCATCTGCAAAAAACTGAAACAAGGGCCATCCCTCACACCATGCACAACAACTAACTCAAAATGGATTGAAGACTTAAATATAAAATCAAAAACGATAAACATCATGGAAGAAAAAATAGGGACAACACTAGGAGCCCTAATACATGGCATAAACACAATATGAACCATAAGTAACAATGCACAAGCACCAGAAGACAGACTAGATAAATGGGAGCTCCTAAAAATCAAACACTTATGCTTATAAAAAGACTTCACCAAAAGAGTCAAAAGACAACCTACAGACTGGGAAAAAATTTTTGGTTATAACTAATCTGATCAGCATCTAATCTCTAAAATTTACAAGAAACTGCAAAACCTCAACAACAAAAACACAAGTAACCCAATTAAAAAATGGGCAAAGGATATGAACAGGTACTTTGCCAAAGAAGATATTCAGGCAACTAACAGACACATGAAGAAATGCTCACGATCATTAGCCATTAGAGATGCAGATCAAAACTACAATGAGATATCATCTCACCCCAACAAGGCTAGCATTAATCCAAAAAACGCAAAATAATAAATGCTGGAGAGGTTGTGGAGAGACTGGAACACTTAGACACTGTTGGTGGGAATGTAAAATGGTACAACCACTTTGGAAATCAATTTGGCGCTTCCTTAAAAAGCTAGAAATAGAAATACCATACGATGCAGCTATCCCACTCCTTGGAATATATTCTAGAGAAATAAGAGCCATCACACAAATAGATATATGCACACCTATGTTCACTGCAGCACTGTTCACAATAGCAAAAAGATGGAAATAACCTAGGTGCCCATCAAGGGATGAATGGATAAACAAATTATGGTATATCCACACAACGGAATACCATGCAGCGATAAAGAACAATGATGAAGCCGTGAAATATAACATGGAGGAATTTGGAGGGCATTATGCTGCGTGAATTTAGTCAGTCACAGAAGGGCAAATACTGTATAAGGCTACTATTGTAAGAACTCAAGAAAAGGTTTAAACACAGAAGAAAACATTCTTTGATGGTTACAAGGGTGGAGAGGGAGGGTGAGGGTTATTTACTAACCAGATAGTAGATAGGTGAAGGGAAAGACGGTACACAGGTCAGCACAACTGGACTAAACCAAAGCTAAGAAGTTTCCTTAATACAATCACTCTGAGGGACAGAGGAGCAGGGGTAGGGGTCTGGGGACCATGCTTTCAGGGGACATCTAGGTCAACTGGCATAACAAACCTTATTAAGTAAATGCTCTGCAACCGATTTTGGTGACTGGCGTCTGGGGTCTTAAAAGCTTGCAAGCGACCACCTAAGGTGCATCAATTGGTCCCAACCACCTGGAGTAAAGGAGAATGAAGAACACCAAAGACACAAGGAAAGTATTAGCCCAAGAGGCAGAAAGGGCCACATAAACCAGAGACTTCATCAGCCTAAGACCAGAAGAGCTAGATGCTGCCCGGCTACCACCAATGACCACCCTGACAGGGAGCACAACAGAGTCCCTGATGGAGCAGGAGAAAGGTGAAGTGCAGAACTCAAATTCTAGTAAGAACACCACACTTGATGGTCTGACTGAGACTGGAGGAACCCTGGAAAGCATGGCCCCTGAATTCTTTTTCAGCCCAGAACAAAAATAATTTCCGAGGCCAGCTCTTCAGACAGGGATTGGACTAAATGGTGGGACATAAAGTGATACTCGTGAGGACTGTGCCTCTTAGCTGAAGTAGATACAAGAGACTAAACGGGCAGCTTCTGTCCGGAGGTGAGATGGGAAGGCAGAGAGGGTTAGGAGCTGGTTGAATGGACATGGGGAATCAGGGGTGGAAAGGAGGAGTGTGCTGTCACAGTATGGGGACGGCACTTAGGGTCACATAATTTATGTATAAATTTTTGTACAGGAAAAAATTAAATTAAAGAAAGAATACATATTCACAAAACTGAATATTCAACTCTAAAGAGAATTTCCTAAAAACTTCTAAACTTCATTAATAAATATAAAAGTTGTTAACATTATCTAAACCACTATGCTAAGGGAAATAAATGCTTTTGGTGTTTCTACTTTCAATAACATCATCTACAGTATACTGTCCTCCTTTTCCAATTTAAAATAATCTTATTACTTCAGCAAGATACACTTAGGGAGCAATTAAAGCTTCCATGATCATATCCTTCCTTTTTCAGTCTAATTATGGATTGACTTTCAAAAGAGAAATAACATACAAGTCACTTGAGAGAAATTATTTTAACATTCTCAAGAGATAATGATTCAGTCTATATTTGTAAAATACATTAGTTTTGAAATTTAATGGTATTTAACATTTCCAGGTAATTAAAAGCCTGTTATTTCACCCTAAAAACTGGCAAGTACATTGGAATTTTTGATATATTTGATAATAATTCATATTTACATTATAAATACAAATGTAAAGAAATATATTTACATTGAAACATATATGTTGTTCTGCTATAACAAAGGCTGGCAAAAGCACATTCTCACAGTGATGGCAGACTATAAATTGGTATAATATTTTGAAAGACAACTTGCAGTATGAATCAAAAGCCTTATTATACCAACTGATGCAGCAATTTAATTCATCTCTAAAAAATTTATAGAAAAGAAAAAGCTACAGGATTATACAGGATTAAAGACAAAAACTAGGACAGCCTAATTTAATTGTTCAGAAACATGTTAAAACATAGAACATTCATAGGAAATAATACTATGAAGTATTAGAAAACATGCACGGACACCAATATTTAATGATATGAAAAACATCTATATGCTATATTGTTTAAGGAAAAAAATGGGACATAAACAATATTTCAGAAGGATCCCAGTTGTAAAGTGTGGCTATCTGTGTATATAAATATCATAAGGCATATATGAAAATTTTAACAAGTTGCCTCTAAAGTAAATTTTCTCCCATACTTTCCATATTCTCAATAATGAGCACGTAATCATTTAAATTTAAAAAAAAAAATACATATACATTGACTAAATATTTATGAGGTAAATATAATTAAGTGAAAGTATAAATGATAAGTTTTATGCTTTATCCTGATAACATATAAAGTAAAAATAGACCTAGTGGAAAAGCACAGTTGCTATACACATTAAACCCTTCACCACATTTTGAGGCTGTATAACTATTGCCTAAAGAGTAGCATTACTGTATAACTTTACTTCCAGGACATGAAAAACCTTAAAAACAGTAAGATAAGTTAAAGACTTTCAAAAATGTTTTATATACCAAGAATATATCTATAATTATAGAAATTTGAGCTTCAAATCACAAAAGCCACCTTCTGAGATAGTACTAAATCTGCAAGAATTTTCACGGCTCTTCAACCAGTATTTAAGTAAATGCACTCATATATATGTTCAACCTGCATTTTTGCAGTATTCTGTCTTTTTTTTTTTTTTAATGAAAATTATTTCTAAAAATCTAAAAATTTCTTCAAATTCTAGAAATTATAGCAGAGACAAATACTAAGCACTCACAAAACAGTTTCTTGAGAAAACAGCTAAACTGTATTTCCCAGCCTCCCCTGTAGTTAGATTGGGCTCATGTGACTCAGTTCTGCCAATGAAAATTGTGTGGAAGTGATGCATATCACTCGCAGCCCTGACCATAAAATCTCTAGTGGAATCTCTCCATACTCTTCCTCTTTTGTGGCCACCTTATTGGCCACATGCTTAAAATGGTGAAGAAGTTTAGCTTCCACCATCAATGTTTAGAGGAGATCCCTCCAGGAGAACTGCCTGAACAGGAAAATCTACACAGCACTTCCCAAAAATAAGATGTAAATTTTTATTGTATTAAGTCACTAAGACTTTGGGTTATTTGTTACAGAGGCTGACATTGGTTACATGATTAATACATACCTGGCATCTAAGGAACCTAGAACATATGCATGCTTTTGCTATAGAAGAACTTGTCTTAGCTATCTAGTGCTGCTATAAAAGAAATACCACAAGTGAATGGTTTTAACAAACAGAAATTTATTCTCTCACAGTCTAGGAGGCTAGAGGTCTTAATTCAGGGTGCCAGTTCCAGGGGAAGGCTTTCTCTCTGTTGGCTCTGGAGGAAGGTCATGGCATCTGTTTCCTGAGTTCTAGGAGTTTCTCAGCACAGGGACACCAGGACCAAAGGATGCGCTCTGCTCCCAGATCTTCTTTCTTGGTGGTAAGAGGTCTCTTTCCTCTCTACTCATTTCTCTCTTTTATATCTCAAAAGAAACTGACTCAATATACAGCCTAATCCTGTAGATTGTATCCTGCCTCATTAACATAACTGCCTCTAATCCTGCCCCATTAACATCATAGAGGTTAGAATTTATATCACATAGCATAATTGCATCAGATCACAAAATGGAGGACAACCACAAAATACTGGGAATCATGGCCTAGCCAAGTTGACACACATTTTAGGGGGACACAATTGAATCACAGCATCGTCTAAAGAAAAATGAGTGACTTTTCTTTATGCTTATGTTCTCTATACTTGCTGTCAGCAAGTATATTTTTGTTATATTGCTGAAATACTAAGAAAAACATAAAAATAGCCTCAGGCTGTTTATGTGTGCACACATACACCCATATGTGAGTGTATTTTTTTAATAAATTATTTTGAGTAGCATATGTTGGCCACCCCCCATCAAGTCTTAAATTCATAATAGAAATCACTAGCTAAATGGGATTACATATACTCAAATTTAACTTTTCCTAGACTATATTTTGAGTTCCACCTGAGTAAAAGTGCTCTAGCATCAACATTTGGGAACAGTAACTCTGAAAACAATAACTATGGACCAGTTTCAAACTAAAAATGAAGAGCAACCATTAATACAGATCTATTCAAATCGTATGCAAATCCATACAATTATTCTTCTGAATGATAATGCCTAGATGAGAAATATATGACAAGAGAATAGTTCTGAATAATAAAAAGAGAGTCACTTGAAACAATGGGAAGGCAAAGTAACAAATGGAAAAACATGCCACAGTTAACAGTTTAATGTTGAACTGGAATGGCCAAAGCCCGAAGCCTTAATTTTGAATGCATATTTTTAAACAAAGAAACTAAAATTAGCTTTACAAAATGCTCCAAAACATATACAGCAAAAAATAATCTGGATTCAGGAAGCTGCATCACACAAAATGTCAAATACGCATATTAACTTCCTTGAGCATGTTACCATATGCCATCCTAAAAACTATCATGTATTTCTTCACCTTACCAAGCCAAAAACCAAACCCATTGCCATAGAGTCGATTCTAACTCATAGCGACCCCATAGGACAGAGTGGAACTGCCCCACAGGGCTTCCAAGGATTGGCTAATGAATTTGAACTGCTGACCTTTTGGTTAGCAGCCAAGCTCTTAACCACTACACCACCAGGGCTTCTCTTCCCCTTACAGTAGTATCAAAATGCAGTTACAGCACTGTGCAACTATTCTTATTTAGAGATTTAGCATTTAGTATTATTTAGTTAATGTGGATTCAATTTTCTATTATAGGTAACACACAAATGTTAAAATAAATAAATGTAAAACTGTTGGGCCATTGAGTCAGTAAGATATATGTTTTCCTTAAAAAGATTATAGATACCAATGTAATCCAACCAAAAAAGTATATCATTGACCATTATATATATGAAAAGTAATAATATTTGCAAGTATTGCTTTTTTAAAAAATGTATTAACTGAAATCTCTTAACAATTAGGAATCTGTCAAGAATGCCTAAAGATATATATCTAATTTTATAACACTTTTGAAAAAGTTGTGTTGTTGTTGTTAGGTGCCATCAAGTCAGTTCTGACTCAGCAACCCTATGTACAACAGAACAAAACACTGCCCAGTCCTGCGTCATCCTCACAATAGTTATGTTTGAGCCTGTTGTTGCAGCCACTATGTCAACCCATCTCACTGAGGGTTTTCTTCTTTTTTTCCTGACCCTCTAATTTACCAAGCATGATGTCCTTCTCCAGGGACTTGTCCCTTCTGATAACATGTCCAAAGTACTTTAGATGAAGTCTTGCCATCATTGCTTCCAAGGTGCACTCTGGCTGTATTTCTTCCAAGGCAGACTTGTTCATTTTTCTGGCAGTCCATGGTATATTCAATATTCTTCGCCAACACCATAATTCAAAGCTGTCAATTCTTCGTCTTCCTTATTCATTGTCCAGCTTTCCTATGCATATGAGGCAACTGAAAATATTGTGGCTTGGGTCAGGTGAACCTTAGTCCTCAAAGTGAAACCTTCGCTTTTTAACACTTTAAAGAGGTCTTTTGCAGCAGATTTGCCCAATATGTTGTTTGATTTCCTGACTGCTGCTTCTATGAGCCTTGATTGTCGATCCAAGTAAAACGAAAGCCTTGAAAATGTCCACCTTTTCTCTGTTTATCATGATGTTGCTTATTGGTCCAGTTGTGAGGATTTCTGTTTTCTTTATGATGAGGTGTAATCCATACTGAAGGCTGTAATCTTTGATCTTGAAAAAGTTACATGAATCGAATTTTTAGAAGCTAAATTATTTTAAATGAATGACAGCATGAAAGGGTTTATTCCTAAAAATTTTATTTTTTTTCGAAACCTAAATTTTTTTTTTTTATTGTACTTTAGATGAAGGTTTACAGAGTAGTTTCTCATTAAACAGTCAGTATACATATTGTTTTATGACACTGGTTAACAACCCCATGACATGTCAACACTCTCCCTTCTCAACCTTGGAGAAATTTTTTTTTGGTGAAAATATACATAGCCAAAGTTACACCATTTCGAAAGTTTCTAAATGTACAATTCAGTGACATCGATCACATTCTTCCAGTTGTGCTGCTATTCTCAATATCCTTTTCCAAGCTACCCCATCACCATTATCTTCAACTCACTGCCCCCTAGGCTTCCCATCAAACCTTCTGAGTTGCTGTTATCAATTTGATCACACATAGATAATTCTTTTTTTTTTTTTTTTTTTTTTTTGTAGCTTAGATGAAGGTTTGCAGAATAGTTTCTCATTAAACAGTTAGTACACATAGTGCCCTATGACAATGGTTAACAACCCCAAGACATGTCAACACTGTCCCTTCTCAACCTTGGGTTCCTAATCACCAGCTTTCCTGTCCCCTCCTGCCTTCTAGTCTTTGTCCCCGGACTGCTGTGCCTCATCAGTCCCATTTTCTTTTAAAAGGCTGTCCAACCCCCGGCTGAACGGTGAACTTCAGGAGTGACTTCACCACTGAGCTGAAAAGGTGTCCGGGGGCCACATTCTCAGGGTTTCTCCAGTCTGTCAGGCCAGTAAATCTAGTCTTTGTGAGTTAGAATTTTGTTCTACATCCTTTTCCAGCTCTGTCCAGGACCCTCTATTGTGATCCAAGTCAGAGCAGTCAGTGGTGGTAGCTGGGGACCATTAGCTGTACTGGACTCAGTCTGGTGAAGGCCGTGGTAGCTGTGGTCCATTAGTCGTTTGGACTAATCTTTTCCTTGTATCCTGTTCTCTTCATCCTCACTTGCTCGCAATGGGGTGGGACCAGTGGAGTATCTTAGATGGCTGCTCACAGGCTTTTAACATGCTACTCACCAAGGTAGAATGTAGAGCATTGTCTTTATAAACTGTGTTATGCCAATTGAGCAAGATATTCCCCAAGACCATACTCCCCACAGCCCTCTGCTCAGCAATTCAGTCCCTCAGGGAGTCTGGAAGTATCTACGGAGCTTCCATGATCTTTCCTTGCAGAAGTTGTGCTGGCTTCCTCAGTATTGTGTACTGTCTTTACCTTTCACCAAAGTTACCACTTATCTATTGTCTATTTAGTCCCCCCACCCCACTCCCTGTAACCAACATTGTTCTTTTTTCTGTGTAAACTTTTACATGAATTTTTACAGTAGAGTTCTCATACAATATTTGTCCTTTTGTGATTGACTTATTTCACTCAGCATAATGTCCTCCAGTTCCATCCATGTTATGAGACGCTTCACAGATTCATCACTGTTCTTTATTGTTGCATAATACTCCATTGTGTGTATGTACCATAGTTTATCCATTCATCTGATGATGGGCATCTAGGTTGTTTCCATCTTTTTCTATTTTGAACAGTGCTGTAATGAATATGGGTGTATGTATGTCTATTCGTGTGACAGCTCTTATTTCTATAGGATATATTCCTAGGAGTGCAATTGCATTTTGTAGTGCTTTTTTTTGTGATGCTGACATTCTCTGTTCCTCTTACTCTCCTGTGCTGAGTTCCTTTTGTTTGTGGATTTTTTTTCATTTCTTTTGTTTTTGTAGGTTTTGTTTTTACTGAGACTTTGTTTTTCTTCTTTATTTTGATGAGTAGGTTTGTTACCTTTGTTCGTGTTTACCTTGAAATTTACCCTTATCTTCCTAGATTTGAATCAGTCTATTATTACTAGGTATCGTCTTGCCTTCCTCTTCATTAGAAGGTTCTATACCTACACCGTTTATTCCCTCTATTATTGTTCTGATGCTGTTGTGATTTACAGATTAACCTCTCTGGTTCCCTGTTGTAATTCTTTTGGTTTTGCATAGTCCTTAAGAGTTCATTTCCTAGGTTGGTATCTGGCTAGCACAATCCTGTGTCCTATATTCAGCCTGTGGTCTGGTATTGTCTGTTCTCAGAACAAAGGACTCCCTTTAATAAGTCTTGTAAGTTTGGTTTGGTTTTTGCACATTCGTTTAATTTCTGTTTATTTGGAAATGACCTAACTCCACCATCATATTTGAATGAGAGTTTTGCAGGATATATTATTCTTGGCTGGCAACTTTTTTCTTAATGTTTTATATATGTCATCCCATTGCCTTCTTGCCTGCACGGTTTCTGCGAATAATCTGAGCTTAGTCTTATTGTTTCCCCTCTGTGACTTTTTGTTTTTCTCGAGCTGCTCTCAGGATTCTTTGTCTGTCTTTGGTTTTAGCAAGTGTGATTATGATATGCCTTGGTGATTTTCTTTTGGGGTCTATCCTATATGGTGTTCATTAAGCTTCTTGGATGGTCACCTCTTCATCTTTCATGATACTGGGGAAGTTTTCTGTCAGCAGTTCTTCAATGATCCTGTGTTTTCTATTTTCTCTCCCTGTTCTGGAACTCCGATCACTCGCAGGTTTTTGCTTTGGATTGTATCCACATAATTCCCAGGGTTTCTTCATTTTTCTTCGTTCTTTTTTCCGATTTTTCCTCAGAGTTGTATCCAAGTGTTTGTCTTCAATTTTGCTGATCTTATCTTCCATCGTTTCAAACTGCTCCTCAGCCCTTCTATGACGCTGTCCATTTCTGAAATCTAGTTGTTTATTTTTTTGATTTCTAATTGTTGTTTTTGTATGATTTCTAGTTGTGAATTTATTTTAGCATTTTGTTCCTGTATTATTTTCTTGAATTCTTCCATTTTTTGTCTGTATTTTCCACGAATTTGTCTATTTTTTCCTCATTTTTGTCTGCTTTTTGCTTCAGCTCTTGGATAATTCTGACTATTAGAGATTTGAATTCCCTATCAGGTAGTTCTAGTGCCTTTTCTTCTGCTGGAAAGTCAACTGGTGTTTTGTTTTGGACACCTACTGGAACCATCCTGTCCTATTTTTGTAAATGTTTTGATATTGTCTGCTGTCTTCAGGACATTCAGTAGTTGTTTTCCTCGTTTATTGACTGTAGATTTGTTTGTTTACTCCTGTTTTTTTTTTTTTTTTTTTTTGATTATGTCTGAGCAGGTGGGCTGTGCGTTCTTTGTTTGCTCATCTGTGGGCACGACACTTTTCACCTCCTTTTCCAATGGGCAGGGTTAGTCACTCAGGTTTGGTACACCAGGGCAGGTCCAGCTGAAGCGGAGTTGCTGGGATGGGTTGTTTGTGGCACGTACCAGGGCTGACAGTGAGGACTGGGTATCAGTGCAGGGCAGGTTCCAGTAGGCCGTGCTTGTGCCGCTTGAGAGTGTGATGTTCATTGCATGGTGCCAGTAGGCAGGAAAGAGGTGGTAGATTGTGGTGTGTGGAGCTAAGATGGGTATGGGAAAGAGGAGAGAAGGGGGAACAGGAGCCTTAAACAAACAAACAAAAAAGAGTGCTAAGGGAGCTTGCTATTGGAGTGGAGAGATGAGAGACTGAAAAATGGGGAAAAAGGAAAAAAAAGGTAAATGAAAAAAATGAATAAATTGAGAAATTGGAAATGAAGAAAGACAAAAAGAGAATAAGAGAGACACCAACAAAGAGAACCCTGAAGAGGAAATCACCAAATCAATACCATTTACAATAGCCCCCAAGAAAATAAAATACCTAGGAATAAATCTAACCAGAGATGTGAAAGATCTTTACAGAGAAAACTACAAGACACTACTGCAAGAAACTAAAAGAGACCTGCATAAGTGGAAAAATATGCCTTGCTAATGGATAGGTAGACTCAACATAGTGAAAATCTCAATTCTACCCAAAGCAATCTACAGATACAATGCAATCCTGATCCAGATTCCACATGCATTTTTTAATGAGATGGAGAAACAAATCACCAACTTCATATGGAAAAGGAAGAGGCCCCGAATAAATAAAGCATTACTCAAGGTGAAGAACAAGGTGGGAGGTCTTACACTACCTGATTTTAGGACCTATTATACTGCGATGGTAGTCAAGACAGCCTGGTACTGGTACAACAACAGATATACAGACCAATGGAACAGAATTGAGAATCCAGATATAAGCTCATCCACCTATGAGCAGCTAATATTTGACAAAGGCCCAAAGTCCATTAATTGGGGAAAAGACAGTCTTTTTAACAAATGGTGCTGGCATAATTGGATATCTATATGCAAAAAACTGAAACAAGACCCATATCTCACACCATGTACAAAAACTAACTCAAAATGGATCAAAGACTTAAATATAAAATCAAAAACGATAAAGGTCATGGAACAAAAAATAGGGACAACGCTAGGAGCCCTAATACATGGCATAAACACAATACGAACTATAAGTAACAATGCACAAGCACCAGAAGACAGACTAGATAAATGGGAGCTCCTAAAAATCAAACACTTATGCTCATCAAAAGACTTCACCACAAGAGTAAAAAGACAACCTACAGACTGGGGAAAAAATTTTTAGCTATGAGAAATCCAATCAGTGTTTAATCTCTAAAATCTACAAGATACCACAAAACCTCAGCAGCAAAAAGACAAATAACCCAATTAAAAAATGGGGAAAGGATATGAACAGCCACTTCACCAAAGAAGATATTCAGGCAGCTAACAGACACATGAAGAAATGCTCACGATCATTAGCCATTAGAGAAATGCAGATCAAAACTACAATGAGATATCATCTCACCCCAGCAAGGCTAGCATTAATCCAAAAAACACAAAATAACAAATGCTGGAGAGGTTGTGGAGAGACTGGAACACTTATACACTGTTGGTGGGAATGTAAAATGGTACAACCACTTTGGAAATCAATTTGGCGCTTCCTTAAAAAGCTAGAAATAGAAGTACCATACGATCCAGCTATCCAACTCCTTGGAATATATCCTAGAGAAACAAGAGCCGTCACACGAATAGGTACAGGCACACCCATGTTCATCACAGCACTGTTCACAATAGCAAAAAGATGGAAGCAACCTAGGTGCCAGTCAGTGGAGGAATGGATAAACAAACTATGGTATATCCACACAACGGAATATTATGCAACGATAAAGAAAAATGATGAAGCTCTGAAACATCGTATAACATGGGGGAAGCTGGAACTTATGCTGAGTGAATTTAGTCAGTCACAGAAGGACAAATACTGTATAAGACTACTAGTATAAGAACTCAAGAAAAGGTTTAAACACAGAAGAAAACATTCTTCGATGGTTACGGGGGTGGGGAGGGAGGGTGAGGGTTATTCACTAACTAGATAGTAGATAAGAATCATCTTAGGTGAAGGGAAGGATAGCACACAGGGCAGGGGACGTCAGCACAACTGGACTAAACCAAAGCTAAGAAGTTTCCTCAATACAATCAAATACTTCGAGAGTCAGAGTAGCAGGGATGCAGGGTCTGGGGACCATGCTTTCAGGGGACATCTATGTCAATTGGCATAACAAAGCTTATTAAGAAAATGTTCTGCATCCTACTTTGGTGAGTGGCGTCTGGGGTCTTAAAAGCTTGCAAGTGGCCATCTAAGATGCATCAATTGGTCCCAACCACTTGGAGTAAGGAAGAATAAAGAACACTAAAGACACAAGGAAAGTATTAGCCCAAGAGACAGAAAGGGCCACATAAACCAGAGAACTCATCAGCCTGAGACCAGAAGAACTAGATGACGCCCGGCTACCGCCAATGAACGTCCTGACAGGGAACACAACAGCAGGTCCCTGATGGAGCAGTAGAACGATGGGATGCAGAACTCAAATTCTAATACGAAGACCAGACTTAATGGTCTGACTGAGACTGGAGGCACCCCAGAGAGCAGGGCCCCTGGACTCTATCACCCCAGAACTAAAACAATTTCCGTGGCCAACTCTTCAGACAGGGATTGGACTGAACTGTAGGACATAAAGTGATACTTGTGAAGAATGTGCCTCTTAGTCAAGTAGATACAAGAGACCAAAGGGGTGGCTTCTGTCCAGAGATGAGATGGGAAGGCAGAGAGAATTAGGAGCTGGTTGAATGTTCATGGGGCATCAGGGGTGGAGGGGAGGAGTGTGCTGTCGCAGAATCGGGTGAGCGGTTGGGCTCTCATAACAATGTATGCAAAAAAAAAAAAAAATTCTGTATAGGAGACTAACTTGAAATGTAAACTTCATTTAATCACAACAATTAAAAAAAAAAAGTGTGGGCCTAAAACAATACGTGTACTGACTATTTAATAAGAAACTATTTGTTCTGTAAACCTTCATCTACAGTACAATAAAAAAAATTAAACTAAAACATATTTTCCTAAAAAAAAAAAAAAGAGAGAGAGAATAAGAGACAGAAGAAAACAAAACAAAGAAACAAAAAAAAAGAAAAAAAGAAATGCCCCCAGGGATGTCCCCAAGTGTCTGCACAGAGTAAGGTAGTAGCTTCCAAGCCATGCGGTACTGGCCCAGCTAGAAGGGGCTCTGAAGCCAAGAAAAGAAAAAGAAAACAAACAAATCAGAGCAAACAAACAAACAAAAGAAGCCCCTGGGTTCCCACCAGCGTGGCAGCACAGGCCGGGAAACTTTCACAATTGAGCGGTACTTCGCAGCCTTTCAGGAAGAAGCAAAGATGGCGCATGGAGCCAGGTATTTGAGAGGATGGAGGGAGAGATGGTGAGAGGTAAGGAAGAAATCTAAAGAAGCGGAAAAAAGCAACACCAGCATCCAACAAAAGGCACTCTGGGAGCCGGTCAGTGCAGGCAGGTAGAATCCATGCAACACAGGTAAAGCTGGTGCTTCCTGGCCAGGAGACTGTGGCTGCAGGAAGCATAGGAGGCTAAGTGGGGGTGAAGAAGGGTGGGGGGTGGGAAAGCCTATATCGCTGGTTACCGGTTCTTCTGTCTCCTGCTGGAAGCTCCGTGAAGCTACTTTCTCATACCCCGTTTGCTGATCTCTGATGGGATTCCATTATGGTGGATCCGTGCTGCGGTAGCTGATAGGGGACCTCTGCATGTATCTCTCCTCTCGCTCTCTGTTCTCGGTCAGTTTCTTATTCCATTTGGTGCTGAGTTCTTTATCTCTTCAACTGATGCTTAGGGTTTAAGGATTGACGTGTGACTCTGACTTAGTTTTTCTGATCTTTGCTGTGCAGGGATGGCATGGTGTTTCTGACTATGGTGCCATGTTGCCTGGAAGTCTCTATTCCTAAAAATTTTTAATTAAAAATACCCTTGGAAATAAAATAATTAGTTCTAATTAATCTAAGTTTAAATTAATATTCTCTGCACAAGGTTTCCTTAAACCTAAATATCCTGATACATATTATTTTCTATTTTTTTTTCCAGTATTATAGCTTATATATCTTCTCATTTCAAAGATGGAGAAACTAAGAAAGTGTTTGTAAGATGAAAAGAAATGGAGAATATAAATGTCAGCCTTCTAGAAGTGCTCTCCCAATTAACCTACCCCCAAAAGAAAATCGTTTAAACAGGTAATCTAACACTGGCTGGGATTTCCACAAAAGTTCTAACTGAAATTTAGAAACCAGTATATGCTCAGGCTTATTTGTTAGGAAATAAAAGGGAATTATCATGACAAGAATACTGTGCACAAAGAAATAAACTGAGGAAGCCTGCAGAGCTCTTAAACGTCAATAGGCTAAGACTGGAGGCACCCCGGAAAGCATGGCCCCTGGTCTCTCCATCACCCCAGAACTAAAACAATTTCCGAGGCCAACTCTTCAGAGAGGGATTTGACTGGACTGTGGGACATAAAGTGACACTCGTTAAGAATGTGCTTCTTAGACAAGTAGATATAAGAGACCAAAGGGGCAGCTTCTGTCTAGAGGTTAGAGGGGAAGGCAGAGAGAGTAAGGAGCTGGTTGAATGTTCATGGGGAACCAGGGGCGGAGGGGAGGAGTGTGCTGTCGCAGAATGGGGTGAGCAGTTGGGGTCTCATAACAATGTATGTTAAAAAAAAAAATACTGTATGGGAGACTAACTTGAAATGTAAACTTCATTTAATTACATCAATAAAAAAAAAAGTCAATAGGAAAAAAAAATCCAATCAGAAAACAGGCAAAAGACATGAACAGACATTTCACCAAAGAGGACATACAGATCGTAAATAAACACATGAAAAGATGTTCACCATCATTAGCTATTAGGGAAATGGCAAATTAAAATCATCAAGAGATATCACTACACACCTATCAGAATTGCTAAAATAAAAAAACAGTGACAATAATAAATGCTGGATCAATCATACATTGCAGGTGAGAATGTAAAATGGTACAGCCATTCTGAAATATAGTGTGACAGTTCCTTTCAAATGGCCTTACCATGTTGTTTTTGTTGTTGGGTGGCATCAAGTTGATTCTGACTCATAGTGACCCCATGTGACAGAGGAGAACTGCCCTATAGTGTTTTCTTGGCTGTAATCTTTATGGGAACAGATTGCCAGGTTTTTCTTCCACGGAGTCACCGGAGCTCCTACAGACTTACCAGACAACCTAGTTATTTTACTCTTGGGCATTTATCACAGAAAAATGAAGACTTATTTTCATAAAATAAATTCACAACTAGAAATCATACAAAAACAATTATAAATTGTTCGCAGCAGCTTATTCATAAAAGCCCAAAACTGGAAATTTACCAAACGTCCTTCAATGGATGAATGATTAAACTGTTACATCCGTACCATGGAACACTACTGAGCAATAAAAAGGAACTGTTGAGGCACAAAACAATGTGGATGAACCTCAATGGAGTTACGCTGAGTGAAAATGCAAATCTCAAAAGGTTACATACTATATAATTCCATTTATATAAGACTCCTGAAATAACAAAATCATAAAGCTGGAGAACAGAAGAGTGGCTGCCAAGGGTTACGGAAAGGTTGTAAATTATTAATAAGCACAAAAATAGTCTTTTTGTTTTGTTCTGCTCCAACAAATTGCAATTGCCATTCATCATAAAATTTGTGATACCTTCTTCTAGACTTTTTTTTTTCCTTTACTGTTTTGGTAATTTGTTGTTGTTGTATGCCACCAAGTCAATTCGAACTCATAGAGACCTTACAGGACAGAGTAGAACTGCACCATAGGGTTTCCAAGGCTGCAATCTTTATGGAAGCAGACTGCCACATCTTTCTCCTGAGGAGCAGCTTGTGGGTTGAAACCACCAACCTTTTGGTTAGCAGCCGAGCACTTAACAACTGTGCCACCAGGACTCCTTCACAGTACAAACTTTTATTTGAAAAGGGCCCTTTAAATATTTTCCCTTTGCCAGTTGGCACAGTGTTAAGCTTTGTCAGTAGAAGGCACAGGAGAGATACTGCAGGAGGAAAGCGTTTTGCTCCTGGTTCTGGCGTGCATGATTTTCTCCAGCACCTTGCTCCTGTAGCACTTGCAGCTTCCCCAGTGCCCAGCTCCTGCAGTCCCTGGCAGTCAGCAGCTTCGCTAGTCACCGCTTCTCAGATGGTTTTGTTGCAGAATGCCTACAGTGAGACACTTCCCTAGGAATAGCCTTCCTACATTGCTAATTTCTGACAAGTTTCAGATAGCAGACTTTTAGTAAGTTCTGCCAGCATGAGACCAGAGAATTCTCTGCCATCCAGTGAGCCACTTGTGCCCTCTCCAACAAGGTCTGGGTCTCACCTGTAGAGGTGTCTTCTTTGTGCACTCCATCTTGAGGGTAGTGACGTCTCCCTTCATCTATTATTCTTACATTCTTTAGAGTTCTCTTCACTTCTTCCTAGACAATCTCCTGCTACTCTAATCCTGTTATATTAATAATTCTTTATGTTAAAATTTTCTACTCAAATTACTTCGTGGTTTCCCTCTCTTGATTGGACTTAGCTATGTAAAAACTACGTTAAAAATAATAAAGTGGACAATATATTAAGAAATATTTTATGCAAATAGGATTTAATAAGAAGTTGCCTCTCAAAAGTCAAGAAAAAATCAATGACGTTACCAGAAATCAGAATTACATGCCCAACAAAAAATGTTCAAATAACATTTAATAGGATCTGAGCTTATAACTTTGGCTAGCTATGAAACAGCCAGAATTCCTGCACATGCACACACACACAAAAAAAGAAAACCATTTTCAGATGGAAAGATTGTATTTCAGTTATGAAAATTTTGTAAGAAAATTTTGAGGAAAATGCTAAGATAGTTCACAAAAAGTGAAAGATCTTCAAACAAGTCACCCAACAATTGCCCATACAATACCTTTCTAACAATATCATATTTTTCAACATATTACTCAGAACTTCCATTTTCAAATCTTTAAATATTTAAGTGATGTGTAACCACTCATGACACTCAACAAATATTAGTGCCCTGAATCACAGCTATAGTTTTATCTCTTCCTCTATACCTTAAAGTTCCTTGGGGCCCAAAATACATTAAATACAGCCTGGAACTAGTAAGTATACAATAAACATTTGCTAAAGGATACATCATCAATGTCGTTAAGATCGGTTCATTGTTTTTGTCTTTTTTTTTAATATGTGGTAGCTATAACCATTACACACCAGTATAAAGCAACAGCAAGGATAACAAGATGACAGAAAATTCCCTCCCTGTAATCTCCCTGTCCATAAATAAATAACTGAAAATGAACACTGATACAAATTACCATAATTAGAGATTGATCATCCGAAACTATAAAATCAGTTGCTATCAAGTCTCTTTTCCCAACCCTTTCCTGAGACAATGTAACTTAACAAGTTCCTTCCAAGGACAGCATACAAGGCCTGGATGACAAACCAAGTGCACTCAGACACAAGAAGTTCCAGAATATGTAATTCTTTCTGGTCTAGAGCAGAAAAGTCAAATAAGTATTTGACTCTACTGCCCCTACCAGCTACTTAGCTATGATCTGGTGTGTGCCTCAGCCTATAAAATAGATGAAGCTGACATTCAGCAGGCTTAGAAGAAAACATGCAAAATTATAGGTTAGGTGCATGTGAAGTATCCTAGAGAAATACAGGCTGAGCCATAGAATATACAGAGTTTGCAAAGGTTACAGAGGTTTTGTCATTTAATATATGCTGTAAATCTACAGCTGTTTATTTACTGTTCAGTAATACTTTTATTTGGTAATAAACTCGTTTGGTACAAATATGTTAAAGAAAGTGCACACTGAATGAAAAATTAAGTATGTCAAAAAGCTTGAAAGTAAACATGTAACACAGACACTACTGCAGTATCACCGGCCACATTAAAACCAGAAGACACAAATCTACTGAGGAAGCATCAGGATCTACTTTAAAAGTCATTTTGAATTATTTTAAGAAGTCTGCACCTGGAGACACTTTAACACGTATCGCTATAGGAACATACTTCTACATATTACATCGAGAAGCATGATTTTTTTCACTTAGATCAAATGAATAATAGCCTAAATAAAGCTCATTCGTTTTTACTCCAGATTATCTCATGCACATATAAAAAGTAAAGTGATAGCTGTTAAAACTATTAGCAAAAGAACCACTTCACAAAAAGTTAAATGTCAATTTTATAGCAGTGGCAGCACATGCTTAAAACAGAAAATCTGTTAAATTAATTCCCAAATAACTCTATTTCTTCCTATAATTCATGGATTCAAAGTAAAGCTATTCACTCTCTTAAAGGTGAAACATCTGATATTATTGACTGTTACTGTAAACTCAGCTTTAAAAAAAGTTCAATGTTGAATATAAAATTATTTTTTACAGTGATAATACAGATACACACTTTGGTGGAACAGAGTGTCAAAGTAAAAAAAAAAAAAAATTTCTTATTAAATTTAGAGATCTTTAAAGAAGAAATATACTTGGAATTGGTTGTAATGCATACATAATTCATAACTGTGCCCAAACAGACTTGGGGGGGGGGGGGGGTTGTCTTACAAAGAAAACCACTCTAAATGGAGATAAAAAGATAGTACCTGCTAAAACATTTGCGCTTAAATATTTATATATTTTAATACAAATATAATGATTTGAGAATCTCCTCTACTGAACAGATTTTTCCGTGCACTTCCTTGATATCTCAAAACCTATAGAAAGATGATTTTATTCAATTAAAGGTGTCAATAATTCAAATTAATTATTAGTCATCAAATACAACTTTGAAAAAAGATTACAGGCAATTTTCAAAAAATTTTTAATAAAACCATATTGCAAAAACTATATTCTTCAAGAAAAAAATCAGTGACACAGTATTACTAACAGCTAAAAAAAAAAAAGTACATGAATATGTCCCAAGAATAATTATCATTTATGTTCTTTTTATGCTGCTCATACAGTCAATACAAAGGGGGATTTTTGCCTTAAAGTACACAGATACATGTATTTATTTTTTGAAACCTTATTTATGAAAAGTGTTCATAAAGAACTATTTGATAGTTCTATTGATATAATAAACTCAATTTATAAGTCAATAAATACAAAATTCAAATATATATGTATGTTTATGTGTATATGTATGATTTTAATTAATTTTACTGTTTGTTTCACTCCCAAGTGTCCCAGTTTTGACAACAAACTATACCGTCTAACTAAAAATATAAAAGATAAAACATCTGCACACTGAAAAAGGTCAGAATATTGCTGGCCAAATGTCATGTATTATCATCCCCCGCCCCCCCACACACACGTTTTAAACAGATAATCTATCATCTCGTGTTAAAAAAAAAAATTGGCCAGATTTTTCACAGAATTTACAAGTATTTACTTGCTGTTATTGTTGTTTGTGCCACCAAGTCGATTCCAACTCACAGCAACCCAACAGGACAGAGTAGACCTGCTCTATCGGGTGTCTGAGGCTGAAATCTTTACAGTAGCAGATCACCAGGTCTTTTCTCCCACGGAGTCTCTGATGGGTTCGAACTACTGACCTTTTGGTTAGCAGCTAGGCACTTAGCCATTGCGCCATGAGGGCTCCTTGTTTTAAAGCTGTATACTCTTTAAAATTTTATTTAAAAAATTATTTTGTTTAACAAGAACCACAAACATTATCTCAAAATAATTATGTGTTGCATGGCTATCTACCTTGCAAGGTCAAGAACTTCAAAAAACAAAGATTATATTTGTTGTTGTTTTACCACTATGAAACATCAGTCTCTAAGACTGTATCTGAAACATGGTAGGCATTTTATAAATATTGACCAAATGAATAAAAAAACCAAAACCAAATCCAGTGCCATGGAGTCAATTCTGACTCATTTCAACCCTAGGACAGAGTAGATCTGCCCCACAGTTTCCAAGGAGCAGTTGGTGGATTTGAACTGCCAACCTTTTGGTTAGCAGCTGAGCTCTTAACCACCGGGCCACCAGGGCTCCACTGAACGAATAACTTTCTTAAATTAAGACAGGGGAATTTTCAGAGACACTTGACAGTGATTGAGAAAGGAGGCAGGAATAAGAGCACTAAACAGCCATTCAAAATTCTAGGTAAGTTAACACAAAAGAATTTATGTTGAATTAATTCCTTACTTCTAAAATAAATTTTAACATATTGAGTTTCATATGTTTATCTATAAATAGTAAATAACTGCACTCAATTTCTCCTAACTTGACTTACTAAAAACACCAGGACATTCACAAAAACAATTATTTAAAACACTATTCAGGAAAAATCTATGCAATCTTCAAAAACGGATTAAAATTGTGTACAAGAAATAGAAAAAAAAAATTCCATTTTAAATTAGTGAATACATTTTAAAATATTTAAAATGGCAATAACATATCCGACAATACAAACATGAAAATTATTAATCAGAATATTAAAAGACAACTATAATTACAGATAAAATGGAAATACAGATGTTTCTGAATTTCATACAATAGTCTTTCCAGATATAAGGATCTTCTGCCATCATGTGGAAATTTTTGAAACTACAATTGCAAAAAAAAATCACTGTATCTGACTAATGGATTCAGTTATCCCAGTATTTCCCAACATTTAAAAGGATGAATCCAGTTGTAAATAACGTAAATGTTCTTAGAAGAATTTATTGAAAGAGACTATGCACATTTGCTCCCAGTTTGACTCTTCTCCCTGAGAGAAGATGTTCATTTGTGCTTAAGGAAACTACATGGCAGACACTCAACTTCTATTTTGTTTCCAAGACTCTCAGCAGTGATGGATATCCTAGGTCTCTTCTAGTTCATGATCTTAAATTCCTTAAATATTTTCCCCTTACCTCTCCACTATCTTAGGTACTTAAAGCACTATGTTATATGGAAAAAGCAGCAAGGACATTAAGCTACCCCCAACTTGTCCTGCAGAATCAGGAACCACAGATGCCTGATAAAAGTTATATAAAAGACCAAAAGTGAATTAATAGCCACACTGCAAAAGAATAGTTAAAAACTCACCCAGCTATACATACAGTCATATGTCTAGTGACCTGACGTACCTAGATAAAGACATAAAGTGCTTAAAATAAGTCTAACACACTGTGAAATACAACACTGAATTCTCACATATTTATGAAATACCATTTAAAGCTTTTGCTTACCTATTAATCGTTATAAAGACTACAACTCACATATTTGATTCATTAACTTTTTCCCCAGCTGTGGTCATTAGCATGTTTGGTCTTTGTCTGGGGGAAAAAAGAAAAAAAGTATTGTAATCAAAATACTGTCTAGGATCTTTAAAGTACATGAAGATAGGTAAAATTTTATTTTTTGAAAAAGATAAAACTAGAACTTTTCAAACTTTGCATAACTTCACACTAGCCCTATTACTATTTAAGAAAATAGTTTAAAAATATACTGTAGTTTAATCTTAATATAAGAACTCTCACCACCCCCTTAATTTAGGGTGTAGAGCACATTTTGATAGCATCTAGTTGAAAAGAAAGAAACTAAAATAATCTGGTATGTCTCACTTATCAAAAGGGCCAAATCTAAATTTGTTCTTCACCTCAAACAGAAAACAAATTTTCTTTTTAGACATCTGCATCAATATTTGTAGACATGTCCTATTTAAAACAAATTTGATGTATGCAAATTCTGGTTTACACAAAGAAACATTATGGGCTGATAATTCATTTTACAAAAGGATTCAAAAAGAATGGCTGTAAATAGTAAGTTTGCCTATGTATTCGTTAGCTAGGGCTACTGTGAAAAATTACCACAAACCTGGTGGCTCAGAACAACAGAAAATTATTCTCTAACAGTTCTGGAGGCCAGAAGTCCAACATCAAGGGTCAGCAGGGTTACTTCCTTCTTGGAGGCTCAGAGGAAGAATTCTAGCTTCTGGTGGTTGCCTGCAATCTGCAGCATTCCTTGGCCTGTGGCAGCATAACTAATTTCTGCCTCTGGTGGCATGTGGCCTTCTCCCTGTGTGTCTAAAGTCTTCATGCAGCATTCTCCTGTGTCTGTGCCCCGATTTCTCTCTTGTAAGGATGTTGGTCCTTGGATTAGGGCCCACCCTAAACCAGTATAAACTCATCTTAACTTGATTATATCTACAAAGACCCTATTTCCAAATAAGGTCAAATTCTGAAGTTCCAAGAGGAACGCTATTCAACCCAGTACATTCAGTATACTTAGAATATAATTAAATTTCAGAAAAAAAGATCAATATATAAACAACTTTCCAGAAATATGCTTATAGTATTAAATTAGTTACAAGAGTAGCAAGCTTCAAAAACTCATATTATTATAGTCTTTGTCCCAATAGCCTGACAAATCTAGCAGGCGAAACTAATGGATTAAATACAACAGCTGAAAATGACACATAAATGTATAGTAAAATAGTTCTTAAATATATACTTTCATAACTACCCTAATAATCATAAACCTACTAATTTCTTCTTTAAAAATATATTCAGAGACTAGCAAACTATAGTCAATATGGCTTAAAGGCGACCCCAAGAAACCAAAGGGCAAAGAGTTGTCTTTGCCTTCTTTGTGCAGGACAGCCAGGCAGTGCAAGAAAAGAAAAATCCAGGGATCTCCATCAGTATTGTGGTTTTTAAAGAAGTGCTCTGAGGGACGGAAGATAACGTCTGGAAAAAGGAAATCCATATCTGATGATCTAAAAATGAAGCATTTTGGACCAACTAAGGGAGGAAAGAAGAAAGATCCCATTGCCCACAACAGGCCACTACTGGCTGGCTTTTTCCTGTTGTGTTCAGGGTTCCACCTGAAGATCAAATCCACAAACACTGGCATCTTCACTGAAGAACAAAAGGCTATGCGAGACGTGGAGTGACCTGAGTGATAGCAAAAAAGCGGCCTTACAATATAAGGTGGTGAAGCTGAAGTAGTAGTAGTAGAAGTATGAAAAGCATGTAACCAACCGAGGAAAAGTTGGTGGTGCAAAGGGACAACCGAAGTTGTCTAAGAAAAGGAGGGAGAGGAAAGTGGGGGTTTTGGAATGGTGAAGAATGATGAAATAAAACTGAATATCTTGCTCCATGTGAATTATACAGACTAGGGAGATCACCATAACACTTCTCCCTTGAGAAGGTATCTATCTATGCCCTCATTAGGCTTAATTACAAAATTAGAATATTATCATATTATAATTTCTAAATGCGCTTCAGAAATCTTAAGTAACTTACATGAATTGGCCAACACCATGAAACTATATGAAAATTGTACATATTTCCAAACATTTTAAAAATAAAAAATTTTTCTCATTCTTTGCATTTGAAAATGTTCAAGGCATTTTTGAAGTGGTGTTAACTATGGTTTTTGGTTTGAAATCCTGAGTTATCCCTACTTCGTTGTGTAGTGCCTGGGGTCTTACAAGCTTACGAGTGGCCATCCAAGGCACAACAACTGGGATCTATTCACTGGGAGCACCAGAGGAAGAGGGAGGGTCAGGAATCAGTGGAGGAAACAGAATACGTGTCCAATCCCCTCTATGAACAACTGCCTCCTCTGCCATGAGACTGAAGAATTGGATGGTGCCCAGCTACCATTACTGAACACTTAGATCAAACATTCTGTAGATGAATTCTGATCAAAAAGGGGAAAACGTGGGACAGAATTTTAAATTCTCATGGAATCCAGACTTTCTAGAGTCACTGAGGCTAGAAGACCTTCCAAAACCATTACCCTGAGGAAATCTTTAAATCTTGAACCAAAACTATCCCCTGAAGTCATCTCTAAACCAAATAATTGTTTAGCCTAGTTAGAAAAGAATGTCTGCAGCATTAAGCATTATACTCTTCTAAAGAACTATCTATATGTGATCAAACTGACAACAGCAACTCAAAGGGTTAGATGAGAAGCTTAGGGGTGCAGTGAGTCTGTGTAAATTTGATGGTGAAATAGTTTGGAAAAGGCTGTCAAGAAAGGTGGCACAACCTGAAGAACACAATCAATGTCATTTGAACTGTACATAAAGACACTGTTGAAGTGGCATATGTTTCATTTATATATTTTTTCACCAAAATTAATTACATTTTTTTAAAAGAAATCCTGAGTTATCAACTGTGCATATCCATGGCCCAAATACTACTACCCTAAAGGTTGGCAGCTCAAACCCACCCAGAGGTGCCTGGGAAGATAGGCCTGGCGATCTGCTTCCAAAAGGTCACAGCCTTTAAAACCCTACAGAGCAGTTCTACTCTGCACACATGGGGTCGCCATGAGTCAGAATCAATTTGACAGCAACTAACAACAATATAGCTTATAAACAAACAAACAAACAACGAATTCTTGAAGCCCGTGATTATAAGTGTAATTCTGTGAACATGATGCCTTTTGGAAGGGTCATGCTTCAGGACATGTGCTGTCAAGCTAGGCCTAACTGATGCTGCAACAGGCATCCATTTTGCTCAGGTGGTGGTTGCTGTAGATGTTTTGTATATATGCATACATATGCTGCCATTCTAAGCTTCTGGAAAGCTGGGAGATCAACTGGTATGAGAAGCGTAGCGACTATTTTTACTAAGTGGGGTGATTTTTAAACAGACTGTAAACCTCTTCCTTACCAGCAAGTGAAGAGCCACTGCCTCAAAGTTCAGAAATCTTTGCTACTTAAACACAATTTACAATATTCTGTATTTTTCTTTTTCTTTTTTTCCAAGTATGTTTATAATGATGAAATGGTTTTTGAAGGAAAATAAACCACATTATGTTTTTTAACTCCATTCAAAAAAAGTCTAAATATTTTAGTGGTTTGGAGCTTAGAAATAACAATGCAATTTACTTTAGAAATGCTTCAAGTTACAGTAATTGAAAAGTACAGAAAAAAAATTGTAAATAAGATAAATGAGACCTCACCTCAGGGATTATGCTAATTAAATCAACACACAAAGGGAAGAACCTGAAATCTCTCAGTCCCAGAAGAATAAATTAGGTAGCTTAACTTTAAAAGTTTAATCTATTAACACATTTATAAGAAATTTACTTAATACAGTTATTTAAATAATATTACTATTATGCCTCAACAGAAAAAAAGACGGTTAACATAAAAATAAAGAATTGAAATACAGAACTTGCCAATATGTGTTCTGCACCATCCAGGAAAAAAAGAGCAGTGAAGCTGTGTTGTTATTTTTAGGCACCTTCGAGTCAATTCTGACTCACCGTGACCCCATGTGACTGAGTCAAACTGCCCCACAAGGTTTCCTAAGGTTGTAATCTCTGTGGGAGCAGATAGCCACGTCTTTTCTTTCCCCTGCAGAGCAGCTGGGTAGGTTCAAACCTTTCAGTTAGCAGCCCAGCACTTAACCTTTGCGCCACCAGGGCTCCTTAGTAAAGTCGTAGGACTCATAAAATGTATTATTAAAGGGATATTTTCTACTGTAGACACAGTGAAGCCTGGTGAAAAAAAATCTCTCATGTCTACCCACTTCCCATTATTTTAATTCCATGTTTACTAAACAACCTTCTAAACACTAGTTCATTTTCCCAAATAGCTTAATAGAGGTTCCCAACCCTTATTTGCAATTCTGAAGTCAAAGACGTTCTGAAAAACAAAAGCTCTTTCAGATCTCATCTGGTAGCAAATCCTGACCTAAAAGGATATGAAGACTTTATAAACTCCACTTAATGTGAATAGGGAAATGTTTTACTACAGAAATATTACTGTATTTGATAACATGGTACCACCCCAGATCCGACTGGAGTTTCTTAAAATTCAGTACATATTTATTACCTTTCTAAAAAATCTAAAATTTGTGAATTGTGAGACATAGCTGAAAGGGGGTTCCCTGGAAGTGGATGTAAATATTCTGACTCCTGGAAAAGGAGCACCCTCTTCACCAGCTTCACCTCTCCCAGCCCCAGAAACCAGCATTCTGATTTATACTTCCTATTACATAAATTTAGTTAGTGTCTCTTGTCAAGAATCTCATCATCTCTGGGTTATGATGTTAAAGTCTAATTCCAGAGCTACAAGATCAATTACCAGGCTTTATAATCACAACCTCGGGAGTCACAAACCTATGACCTAAAATCTACTGGTTTGCAAGCCACCAAGGAACCTCATTTACTTGTCTACCATCCTCCCTTGTGTGACCAGTTGTTATTGTTGTGTGCTGTCAAGTAGATTCTGACTCGAAGCAACACTATAGGAGAGAGGAGAACTGCCCCACAGAGTTTCCGAGGCTGTAATCTTTACAGGAGCAGACAGACAGGTCTTTTCTCCAGCAGAGCCTCTGGCGGGTTTGAACCTTTCAGTTAGCAGCTTAACTACTGTACCACCAGGGCTCCTTTGTCTGACCTGGCAGGAGACAAATCAACAGCTCACCTTTCCTGCCTCCCAGTCCTACCTCATTGTCAGCCTTCATTCAATTACCATAATACTTAGAAAAAGAAAAGGTGGCAAATTAAAACACAATAGAATAGTTATTAACCAAAAAACCAAACCCAATGCCATTCAGTCAATTCCGACTCACAGCGACAGAGCAGAACTGTCCCATGAAGTTTCCAAGGAGTGGCTGTTGAACTGCCGACCTTTTGGTTAGCTGTCATAGCTCTTAACCACTGTACCACCAGGGCTCCAGAATAGTTTATTAAGTAGCAACTTTCTTAATTTTCATCAAATTAAGTTACTGAAGAATCACTGAATGTTTAAGTATGATCTCTTAGAAATTAACATGAGATTCTTCATGTTGCTTTTTAGACAATACTATGCCACATAGAGGACCATGATACTTCTTTTTGGATCTCAGTTTAGAACCATATGAATTCTAAATATTTCTTCTAGTGGCTGGGTAAAATGAGTAAAACTAGATAAAGTTTAATTTTGAGTCTGCCCATGTTTAAAGACTATTTCCATTTCATTTACAATACTTAGCAAGAAATCATACAAAACATATACTAATATTAACATTAATTAAACGTGAAAAAGTCAAAGCTTAACCTACAAAATTAGGAAATATATTTGTAAGGTGCCGGCATTTGACTCATTGAATGTGTCTGCCTCAAGTCCTTTATGAAACAAGGCTGGTAACAAAAATATTGAGTACATCAACTGTATTTCTTAAAATACTTAACTGGCCGTCTTATAATCACTAAAGTAACACATGATCTTTGCAGAGAATCTGAAAAGATCAAGGTACAAAGAAGAAAATAAAAATCAGCTTTAATCCTAACACCCCAAAAATATAAATGTTTACATTTAATTATGTCATGAGCAGTTTTCCATGTCATTAATTCTTCTGAAACACCATTTCTAATTGCATACTAACCCATCCATCATATGGCTACATTATAATTTCATTCTTCCATCATTGCACATCTACACTGCTTTAAATTTTTCACTATTACTATATACATGCACAGAGAAATTAACATCTATGTACATAAATCATCAAATAACCAACTGGAGTCCTTTTTGCCCATTCTTTTACTAAAGTTGTTAGTGTTTTTCCTATTAAGCTAAGTAAGTTCTTTTTTATATTAACACCATCAATCATATATCATATTCATTCCAAATATATTCCATTTGCCTTTTTAATTGTTTTTAATTTGGGAGTTACTAATTTTACGTTGTTTGACTTATTTCAAAGACGACTACAAAGCACTATATTTTTATTAAGCATTCTATTACTACACTAGTACATAACTCTAAAACTAACAGAAAATGAGTAAAGAGAAAAATCAATTGTGCCAGTGAAAAGTATAAAGCAAGTTAAGCCATTTGATTCAACAGTTTTAACTCATATCTTACAGGTAGAAGAAAACTGTTTGGTCTATCCCCAACTTCAGGGGTAAATACTATTTCCTCTTTTGAGACAACTGAGGCCCAAAAAAACTTTATAAAAATTATACAGAAAGTATTTTATATACCTGATTAGTTTAACAGTTGTATCCCAGCAACTTCCATTTTCCTTTCATTACTATTAAAAACCTTGAAATGTGCAGCAATTAGCACATCAGGTTAATAAACAAAAGTAAATTACTAGCTAAATTATATTTAAACATTTGTCTACAACACATTATACTGCAGGTGTAGAAGACAGAAAAGTGACTGAGAAGCTTCTCTTTCCTTCAGAAAAAAATATTAAAAAATAGAGGAAGAATAAAACATATAAATTGTACCAGGCAAACAAGCAAAGTTCAAAGGAAAAAAAATCTGTAATCCTCTTAACACTTCAAAAGTTTAATAGTTTTTTTTTTTTTTTAAATGGTACAACCACTATGGAAAACGGCATGTCACTTTCTCAAAAAGCTAGAAATAGAAATACTATGTGATCTGGAAATCCCACTCCTAGGTATAAATCCTAGAGAAATAAGAGTGGTGAGACAAACAGACATGCACACTCATGTTCATTGCAGTGTTATTCACAATAGCAAAATGACGGAAACAACCTAAGTGTCCATCAACAGATAAATGGATAAACAAACTGTGGTACATACATACAATGGAATACTATGCAACAAAAAATAATGATGAGTCCACAAAACATCTCACAACATGGATGAATCTGGAGATTATGCTTAGTGAAATAAGTCAATCGCAAAAGGACAAACACTCTATGAGAACACTATTATAAAGTCAAGAATAGGTTTACACACAGAAACAAATATTCTTTGATGGTTACAAGGGATGGGAGGGGGAGGAAAGGAGAATCACTAAACAGATAGTAAAAACTCATTGCCATTGAGTCCATTCCGACTCACAGCGACCCTATAGGACAGAGTAGAACTGCCCCATAGGGTTTAGCAGACACGTTAATTCTGGTGAAGGGAAAGGCAAAACACTATACGTGAGGAGTCAGGAGGATGTGACCAAGGCAAAAGAAGACAATGAAAGTATGCAAGAATAAAGGGCAACTATGGTAAGTATTACAACATATACAATCCTGCAACAACAATAACAATAATTTGTGAGTGGATACATAGGTAGATATGCATGCTAAATAGGTGTGGGAGAACATATGCAAGTACACCCAAGTGTGCATGTAGGTATGGTTGTGGACATTTCCACATATATATTTGTATGTGCTGCACGTATATTCATATATATAATAGAGCGTATATGGAGCACAGTTATGGAAACTTCTTAGACATAACCAAACACTTCATGGGACTGAGCTACTGGGCTTGAAGGCTAAGGACCATAGTCTCAGGGGACACCTAGGTCAACTGGCATAACAAAGTTCATAAAGATAGTGTTCTACATCCTAGTTTAGTGAGTAGCATTAGCACCTGGGGTCTTAAAAGCTTGCGAGCAGCCATCTAAGATACAATTATTGGTCTCCTCCCACCTGGAGCAAAGTAGAGTGAAGAAAACCAAAGACTCAAGGAAGCAATTAGTCCAAAGGACTAGTGACCCACATGAACCACAGCTCCCTGTAAATGAGACCATAAGAACCAGATAGTGCCCAGCTACTACTACTGACTGCTATGACCAGGAACACAACAGAAGGTCTCAGTTAGAATAGGTGAAAAATGTAGAACAAAATCAAATTAATAAAAAAGACCAGACTTACTGGTGTGATAAAGACTGGGGGAATCCCTGAAACTATTGCCCTAAGATACTCTTCTAACCTGGAACTGAAGCCACTCCCAAAGGCCACCTTTTAGCCAAATAATAGACTGGCCTAGAGAATAAACAGTAACACCTGCAAAGAATGTGCTCCTTAGAACAACCAACTATACGAGACCAAAAGGACATTTGCCCAAAAGTAAAGATGAGAAGGCAGGGAGGTGTAGGGAAACCAGACAAATGGAAACGGAGAAACCAGGGCGGAAATGGGGAGAGTACTGACACATTGCAGGGATTACAACCAATGTCATGGGAACAATTTGTGTATGAATTATTGAATGGAAAACTAAATTGCTGTGAAAAGTTTCACCTAAAGCACAACAAAATGTTAAAAAAAAAAAAAAGTTTAATGGTTTTTTGAAAACAATACTGTGCAATTAATACTATGGAATACTAAAGTCTTAACTAGACTTCCATGAGGTAAGAGCACAAGGTTTTTATCCTACCTAGCTGTGTGATTCCAAACAAGTCATTTTTCTCTCTAGTTTCTTCATCTTTAAGATGAAAGGATTGAGGATTTCCAGTTCAAGGTGGCAAGCTGGAGAAATCACAGAAGCTTATCTGCTCTCCCTTTCCAAGCCCTAATATTAAACTGGTATAAAGGAACTTTTTTAAAAGAATACACCACAATGACTAAAGGACAAAAAGTGATCCATCAGCAGCCAGGAGATATCAACAAATTTCTGAAGATGAAAAGCAGAGAAGAGTGTAACCAATGCAGCAGGGTAAACAGAAGAAGCCAGTTTAGAATACACACAGAAGGGAATACAGCTGAAGAGAAAGCCAAACTGCTGGAACCAAGGGAACTCAAATAGCGGTGAGTAAGGAAGACAAGAGTAAGAATCAAATACAGAGGAGATTAATTCAAACTCTGTCACCCTAGAAGTAATTTTCTGATCAACCACCCCATCTATATACAGAGGTCTCAGATTCTTATTGCTTTATCTGTAAATACAGACCAATAATCAAAATTCACATTTGAAACATGAGAGAAACCAAAAGAAAAAGAAAAACATCCCCAGGAAATAGATAAATTAGGCAACAAAAAAGAATACATTGCTCTTTATTATAAGCCCTCCTATACTAATTTTTTTAACCATGTATATACATCATTTTGTTTAAAAAAGAGTTTAAGTGCATTAACTGAAAAAAAAAAAACCCTGAAAAAAATTAGCGTTAATGAAGCAATCTGAAATCATGCATTTACTGTTCTTATAAAAGTAACCATAAAGTACATTTACCTCCATAAAACGGTAAGTAAAATAAATAAAATTATGCATATATAATCCTTTAAAATTCTACGCAAAAACTTACTTCAAAGTTTTAAGGCTTAATATTACGTATACACACACATATATTCACATACAGATGTTTTGAAACCATGACAAGTAGCATATTATCATCCTATTACCATTATTTTAATTAATTAAATTAAAAGGAACATACCTCTGTGGTCAAGTGGCATACTATTAGAAGTCAATAAATAATATATGCAATATTGATCAAATTACAAAATTTTAAGACACCATTAGTTACTTTATAACATAAGCAAGCATTGTTACAGCACATCTCATGAGCCAATAACAGTTAGACATTCCTAAGTAGTAACAGTATCTTTAAAGTTTCAGTAAGAAGGCAAATGCTTCAGACATGGAAAGAACTGACCATTTTATGTTGCAAGAACACACCGTTACATTATCTCTTTTTTTATCCCTTTTTATATTAGTTACCGACCACAATACGGCTACAGTTTTTTAAAAAGTAAGACTTGATGTAGAAAACACATATTTGTGACACATCACCTTTCAGTAAACCATAACCATTCAATAAACTGGAGCCCTGGTGGAATAGTGGTTAAGAGCTCGGCTGCTAACCAAAAGGTTGGCAGTTGGAATCCACCAGCCGCTCCTTGGAAACCCTATGGGACAGTTCTACCCTGTCCTACAGGGTCGCTATGAGTCGGAATAGACTTGCTGGCATCAGGTTTGGTTTCTGTTGTTGTTACTTTTTATTCAACAAACCATCACAAAAACGCTGCATTCAGTAACATGCAGAATAAATGGTAAAACTGAGAGGTACTCAAATAGCCCACTCATACTTAGTAGATGTATCCCCTCCCCCCCCACACACACATATACAACTCATCTGCTGAACAGAGAGGTAATTCATTCCTTTTCTTCCACAAGCTAAAGTACAAACTACAAATCAGGATGTTCAAAAGCAACAAAATGCAGTCCCCAAATTAAGTAAGAGAGGCGTGCAATTATAAAAACTAGCAAAATACCCATCCAACCCTAATTATACTAAGTTACGGAAACTCTAAATATAGGTGACATGCAACTTAATCATATATTTTTATCTGATTATCCATTTCAAAGTCATAAATGAGAAAAAGATATCCCGTGTGAATTACAAATGGATGGCTTCGTGAAATCTGAAGCATTACCAACTTTCTCAAGCAAATACAAAAAATTAAAACAAAAAGCAAATGCCTCAGTATGGTATCTAGACTATCACACAAGTTTAAACAATTAAACATAATCAAGACAGAAAAAAGTATGTTCCTTTGCAGAAATTGCCAGGAACAACTAAACACAGAAGAAAAAAAAGAACCATTGTTCCAGCACGTCAGTACTATCTTTATTCTCTTAACTTATAAATGTTAGTGTTCTATCTTTGACCACCTTGCCCTATGCTATATCCAACCTGGGCAATTTCATCCACACCTTTGGACCACCACCTGTTGCTGTTGCTGTTAGGTGCCATCAAGTTGGTTCCCACTCATAGCAACCCCATGTACAACAGAATGAAAAACTGCCCGGTCCTGTGCCATCCTCACAATCACTATGTTTGAGCCCATTGTTGCAGTCACTGTGTCAATCCATCTTGCTGAGGGTCTTCCTCTTTATCACTGACCTTCTATTTTACCAAGCATGATGTCCTTCTCCAGGAACTGCTCCTTCCTTATAACACATCCAAAGTACTTGAAACAAAGTCTTGCCGTCCTTGCTTCTAAGGAGCATTCCGGCTGTACTTCTTCCAAGAGAGATTTGTTCATTCTTCTGGCAGTTCATAGTATGTATATTCAATATTCTTCGCCTGCACCATAATTCAAAGGCATCAATTCTTCTTCGGTCTTCCTTATTCATTGTCTAGCTTTCGCATGCATGATGCGACTGAAAATACCATGGCTTGGGTCAGGTGAACCTTAGTCCTCAAAGTGACATCCACCAAAGTGACCACCACCTATAATGAATTCTTAATGTCTATCTTTAGCCACAATCTGTCTCCTGACTGTCAGACTAAGACATACCTTAGAACATCTCCACTAGACAGTCCCATCAGAATTTTAACTTAAAATATACCAAACGGAACTCATTCCCCATCTGCTCCCTCTATACACCCTATTCTGCTTATTGGTACCATGTTCTAAAACCTGGGAGTCATATATCCTACTTACACTCCTTCCTCACTAATCCTGTACCAGTAACCAAGTCAAGTCCATTCTCTCTTAGAAAGGATATCTCATAAACCTATACAATCTTTTCTCCATTCTTAATTCCTCTGTCTTGGTTCAGGCACATACATATTTGAGATTACCATGGCAATCTCTGAACTGTTCTCCTTGCCTTTAGTCTCTCTTTCTTCAGTTTTTCCTGTATATTGCATCTAAAGTGATATTTCTAGAATATAACTTAGGTCATTTCCACCACTGCTGAAAATTTTTCAATGATTCAAAATAAAAAACTAAAATTCTTAGCACAACATCCTATCTCTTGCCTACCTCCTTAGCTTTATCTCTTCCCAATCCCCCATATACGACACAAAATTCCAAACACATCACTGCACTTCCTGGAAAACATAATACAGGCAGTCCTTAGATTACAAATGAGTTCCATTCCTAAGTCTTTAAGTTGAATTTGTACATAAGTTGGAACGGTTACGTACAGTTCATATCCAACATCACTCAAATGTTTGTCTTAGTATTAGTATACCTTTCTATGCATAAAAAACCTTACAGAAACACTTCCAGATACACTACATCTTTAACATAATACTGTAATAAGAATGTTTTGATGTGTGCTGCAAAGTAGCGCCCATTTGTTATTACGAACCATTGTAAGGTACCTCAAGTTTTTAATATAATAGGCTTTACGGGGGTTGGTTCATTACTATGGATTGTAAATAAGTGGGATGTTCTTAACCCAGGGACTGCCTGTACTGTTTCTTACTCGATACCTCTATACATGTTATTCTCTCTTTATAGAAAGTTCTTTTCCAGGCATGGCTAACTTTGACTTGTTTTTCAAGACTCAGCTCGGCCATTCTACGTGGCTTTCAACTTTCTCCATTGCTTCCTTGCTCCCATAGCACTTAATAGATACCCTTTTGTACTATAATTATCTATTCTGCTCTCCTAAACCTTAGGCATTGTGAAAGTAAAATACATTTATTATTTATTTTTGTCTCTTGCAATGCCTGGCATATTGCCTGGCAGTTAGTAAGCGATCAATAACTATTTGTAGAATGTTTTAGCCTTTTCACTCGTGTCCAAAAACAGAATTTCACTTATAAAAATCCCTCCAACAAACACAGAGCAAAGCATCTACTCAAGAAAAACAATAGGAAGCTGGCAAGGAGTCAACTGACATAAAGCAGAAAGCGGAAGCAGAAAAGGAAAAATCTCTTCTGTGTGAAGAGACAGAATCTTTTTAAAGTAGCTCCTGAGAGCACTGTTTTTTATCCTTTGTCTCACACTCTTTCACCAACAGTTTACTTGCTATCTAATCATCAACGCTTATCCTCAAGAAAATAAGTGGTTTATGAAGTTCATCTCTCCACAACTGGGTAGTTACAGAGAGAAGAACGGAAAGCATTGCCTAAATGAGCATGGTTAGAATTTTTTTTAATGTCATAGTAAGTAATATCCCTGATCTACCCAGACCCAATTCCATTTCTAATACTTGCCTTCTGGTAGATTTAGGAGTGAGATTCCAGTGGATATTTTAGCAGCTAGTTATCGAACAATCTCCCTAACAGATTCTCAGCATCTCTTCCTGAACTTACATCTTTTCTCTTCTGGTAAAGAACTATATAAATTCACTCCTTACTCTGTAAATATGCATTTATATTTTTACCCTTAAGATAAAAATGAAATACCTTCCTTCCACCTTCCCCTAAATGCCAGGAAAAACCTGGCAGATACTACCTTAACCAAGTGATCACGGTTAACATTACCAGTTCTAATAAGTCATGTTGCTATCGTGTACACTCTGAGATGACGGCTGAGAAGTACACATCAGCCCTGCAGTATCTGCAATAACGCATCACATCAACTTAATCATGAGAAAACATCAAACAAACTAAAACTGAGGGACATTCACAAAATAACTGACCCGAAACCCGTTACCACTGAGACAACTCCAACTCACAGCAACCCTATACGACAGAATAGAACTGCCCCATAGAATTTCCAAGGAGCGCCTGGTGGATTCAAACTGCTGACCTTTTGGTTAGCAGCCATAGCACTTAATCACTATGCCACCAGGGTAACTGACCAGTACTTTTCAAAAGTGTCAAGGTCATGAAGGACAAGGAAAAACTGAGGAACTATCACAGACTGGAGACTAAGGAGACATGATGACTAAAGGCAGTGTGGGATCCTGGATTGGATCTTGAAAGAAAATAAGAGCATTAATGGAAAAGCTGGTAAAATGTGGATAAAGTCTGTAGTTAACAGTATTTTCACAATGTTATTTTCTTAGTTTTGATAACTGCACCATGGTTATATAAGATATTAACATACGGGGAAGCTGGGTATAAGATATACGGGACTCTGTACTATCACTGGAATTCTAAGTCTAAAATTACTTCAAAATGGAGTTAAAAAAAAAAAGGCTAAATTCCTGATACCAACCCTCCTATGTTGATCGACACATTCTTGATATACGCAGCTCTTTTTTGATCCCCTCACCCTTTCCTCCAACATTAAAAAAAAATACAAAAAAAAACCTGTTGCCATCAAGTCAATTCCAACTCATGGCAACCCTATAGGATAGAGCAAAACTGCTCCCTAGGGTTTCCAATGAGTGGCTGGTGGATTCGAACTGCTGACCTTTTGGTAAGCAGCCGTAGTGAGACGCAGCTGTTAACCAGTGCGTCACCAGGGTCTCCAACACATTATCAATTTATTCTGGGTTCCTATTCTTTCCTACATTTTCCTTGAAACGTGCCCAAGTTCTTATACTGTAGAATTTCTCCAAGTACCCTTATTTCATCCCAACACAGAGCTAGACTCTCCCCGTCCTGCCACAAATTGGCCTGGCTTAACAAATGTCCCACAACAAACCTTAATGATCTTATAGCTTCAATGTAATTAACAATTTACAAAGTACTTTTAAATACATTTACATACATTAATTTTGAAGTGCACACTTGAAGTGCTGTTATCATTCTACAGATAAGAAAATAAAACTAAAAATATTAAGTGATTTGACATTTAATAAATGCCAGAGTCTGGATTTGAATGCTGTTCTTCCGATTCCAAAACCAAGTGACCATATTAAAACAAAGTGGTCTGAGTTTAATAAAAATTCAACTCCCCTGGCTCCTGGCAGGCTAATTACATCTAACATACCATGTCTTTAGGAAAGTTCTACGTTTCACCATTGCCCTAAATGTCTTTCTTTCAAACTTTATTGATTCTACCATCAAGAATTCTAGAATTTAGTGAAAAAGTCCTATGTTCACCCTAACCATAACCTTTACTGTTTTTTTTTTTTAAAACAGACTTCAGTCATCTTTTCCGCCATCAACTTTTTAGGCTGAAGAACTGTTTACCTCTATTCTCATACCAAAGCTGCTTTATGCTTCCAAATACATGAGAAGATGCTCTAATCTCCAGTTCTGTTAATCTGGTATTCGCAAATCAGAACTACCGGCAATCCCGTAGGCTCCCAGCCCCACGAAACGCTCTTTCTTTTTCCTTCATTTATTCAAAAAAATATATACATTTTTTTTTAAGGTAACTCCTTAGTGTATGTGTCTGCTTAAGATTTAGTGCAATAGTGCAGGGTAATATAACAAGAAAATGTGACTTGAAAATCCGGAGAAACCAACTTTGGCCTGACAATTCTGACCAGCATTTTTCAACTTCGCCACTAGTTTGCCACACAGTCTTTAATTTTTTAGTTATCTGATTTCTGTACCGATAAAGTGAGAAAATTACTAAAACCCAACAAAGAGCGCTTAGATTAAGGATAATAAAGTATGGAAATAAGCCTCTAACTCTGACAACTGAGGAGCGAAAGAGCCATTAATTTCACTCCCCCCCCGCAAAAAAAACCATTGCCATCGAGTCGATTCCGACTCAGAGGGACCCTGTAGGACAGAGAACTATCCTAAAGGTTTCCTAAGAGCGGCTGGTGAGTTCCAATTGTCGACCTTTTTGGTTAGAAGTCGTAACACTTAACCACTACGCCACCGGGACTCCACTGGAGGGGGCCAAAAGCTGCAAATGTGACAACTTTTAGGACTCTTCGGTGATTTATTCCATTTTGTGACCTCCCATCCCTACCCTCCAGCGGCTGGTATTGACAGGAACTCAAAAAGAACTGAATTGGAGACGCTGACGTAACGGGATCCGCTCCATTGAGGAACCCATAGAGAAGTCGGGAGGCTTGGGATATTAACTTTGGGAAGTGTTGTTTAAACAGCTTTAAGCTGTTTAATTCAGATGGAACGGGCTGCTGCTCCGTATGAGCCTGCGTGGGACCCTGGGAGACTAGCCCAAATAGGAAATCTCTGGTAGGGACAAACTGGGCCACCAATAAGGGACCCCCAAGTTCTGGGGCGAAGAAAAGGGGGCGTCACTTGCCTCCCACTCCTGCAAGAAGCGCTGGGCCTCGTCAGAACCAACCGTCTTATGCCTCCTAAATTCGTCCTTCACGTACTGGTCCCCCAGGGATTTAAGGTCGGGGGGCAGAACCCGGTGCAACAGCAAGAGGCGCCGATACAATGCCCTCACGCGAAAGACATGCCGACCCGGCATCATGCTTTGTGTGGACCGCCGACTACGCCTGCGCAAAAAGGCCGCGCGCGCTTTGCCGGTTTGTGGACCCCGCCCTCACTGAGAAGCCTGGCATTGGTGAACTAGAAAGCGGGCGGAAGAGGGCGCGCGACCTCCATCCGGTTTGGTCCCCTCTAGAATCAGGCCCTTCCGGAAACTTGAGCTGCAGCGGCGCGCGGGCGCACTTCTCTAAAAGCTCTTGGAGTCGCGCTTGCGCTCTCCACTCGGTCCCTCCAGCGCTGTATCCGTGGGCAAGAGACCGTCAATCTGAGACCTGGTGTCCGTAAATCTGAGACCTGCTGTGTGCGAATGGTCATTCCTTAGCCTCACCCCATCATCTTTTCCATTTTTCTCCGCCCCTTCCCCCCTGATAAGAGCTGAGAAAGCCTTCGTCAAAATCACCTCCTCCAGGAAGTCTTCCATGTTTTTTGTTAGTTTCTGTAGAGTCCATTCGTAGGGTTTTCAAGCTGTGACCTTTCAGAAGCAGATCGCCAGGCCTTTCTTCTAAGAAGCCTGGGTTGGAACTACAAATTTTTTTGGTCAGTAGTGGAGCATTTAACTGTTTACTATCATGAAGAGTGTCACATGCCTCCTATACCTGCTGGTGATGAAGGGGCAAGAGGGTGGGCATTTGTCTGATTCTTGCACAAACCCCACACTTTTTCTGTGCAAAGACTTTTTCGAAAGGTAAAGATGACATACAACCAGCTACTGAAAGCAGGGACTTAGTTGGTTTTTGTATCCTTTGCAGGGCCCACCACAGTGCCTTGCAAATAGTAAGCACTCCAATATTTATTAACCTGCATAGAATTTTTCGTTTTGCTTAAATTTAGAAAAAAATATTTGCTTAAAAGAACACAGAACATTTCTTAAAAATGGATTTAATTTGGTATTGTGACAAACCACACTAATGGCAAGGATTGAATGGCAGTGTAGTTATTTTATTTCAGGAAATTTTTTCTAACCATACTTCATCTGTTAATATCCCTGTAAATTGAAAATTAATTTCTTGTTCCACTTTACTTTTTTCTGGTTTCCTTTGGGTTTAAAGTACACATATAATAAACACTTCTTTCAGAGCCAAAGTGCTTATAAAAATGTGGAAAAAAACATTCTGCCAATGAATTAATAAAAAATAATAATAAAAGAATTAATTCAGCCTAAAAGGAGCAGAAAAGATCGAAGAGCATTGGACAATCAGTACTTAGAAATGGCAGATGATGGGTGAGAGAGTAACCAAGACATTGTGGTGCGGTTAGGCCTGGAGGAGAGGAATTAGGCAATGACAGTGAGAATAATTATAGATGACCTTTATTTTTTATAATGAGCTGGGCAGTGAACTATGTTTAGAGGACAACACTTTTTCTGTTTCCCTGACCTTACAATTTGGGCTGACCAGTATTTCTCTTGTGGTCAAAATAGCCATGAACTGAAAATAAGAACAGCTGAGTTATATTCCTAGCCACTAATTCAGATCACTATGCTGCTTTATGCAGGCCTTTCCTTTATTCTTCCTCCATGTTTTTCTTTGTCTTGTGTGGTGTTTAGTAAGTTGTTCAACCACTCTGTGCCTGAATTTTTGAATGTGTCAAATGAGATACGTTAGGTAATTCTCTGTACCTTCCAACTCTGATAGTCTAGTCATGACTTCTCCCAGATTTCGTCTAAAATTTTTTGTAAAAGTGAAAGAGGACACATATTCACTCAGAAATAATTGCTTTGTAAAGGTTTTTATTTAAGAAAAAAGAGAAAACTCCTCAAAACTGTGAATGGAAAAGGTACCACTAAGCCCTTCAGAGTACACAAAGTACAACAACCGCAGTATACCCACAGCAAAGATCAACACAGAAATTGCATACTTGATGCGATGCTGTGCCCTCCTGCACAGAGAGAGAGTGGAAACAGACAGCTAAAGAAGTTTTTTGACAAGCAGAGAGAAAATCTTGGGATCAAAAGCGATGAAGAGAAATTGGTGAATGAGGAAAAAGAAACTTAAACCAAGACAGGGGAAAGGACATGCCAGCACAGAGTCTGCTGAATTGCTACTTTGTATTGTGCTTGGATCCACAATCAGTGCCCATGGAAGCAGCAATCTAGAAGTCAAACAACATATTCTATTGGGCAAAGCTGCTGCAAAAGACCTTTTTCAAGTATTAAAAGCAAAGACGTCACTTTGAGGACTAAGGTGCATATGACCCAAGCCATGGTATTTTCAGTTGCCTCATATGCATGTGAAAGCTGGACAATGAATAAGAAAGACCAAAGAAGAATTGATACCTTTGAATTATAGTGTTGGCAAAGAATACTGAATATATTATGGACTGCCAGAAGAGCAAAAAAATCTGTCTTGGAAGAAGTACAGCCAGAATATTCATTTCAAGCAAGGATCGCAAGACTTCATCTCAAGTACGTTGGACATGTTATGGGGAGAACCAGTCCCTGGAGAAGAACATCATACTTGGTAAAGTAGAGTGTCGGTGAAAAAGAGGAAGACCCTCAATGAGATGGACTGATGCAATGGCTACAACAATAAACTAAAGCATAGCAATGATTGTGAGGATGGCGCAGGACTGGGCAATGTTTCATTCTGTTGTATATGGGGTCGCTATGAGTCAGAAATGACTCAATGGCCCTTAACAATCACAACAACAAATTTTACCATAGTCTCTATATTACCCATGGCCATCCAGTTGATTCTGACTCATGGCAACCCCATGTGTTACAGAGTAGTACTACCCCATAGGGTTTTCTTGGCTGTAATCTTCAGGACAGCAGATGGCTAGGCCCTTCTCCTGAGGTGAGCCTCGGTGAGTTCCAACCACCAACCTTTAGGTTAGTAGCCAAGAGCAAACCATTGAACCACCCAGGGACCTAGTCTTTATATTAAAATGTTGAAAATAAGTCTTACTTACAAATAATTTTAAAGCATTTTCCTTGGCAGCAGAAGTGAGAAAAAAATGGGGAAACGGAGAGGCTGGTGGGAGAGACTTAGGAACTACTTTATGTCATTAGATATGGAAACAGATAACATGCCCATAGGCTTGAATTTTGTTGCACATGTGGCTCAGTTTTAAATATACAGCTACTCAAATTCCAAAGTCTAAATCACTGAGAATAATAAAAAGTAAAGTCCTGGGGCAAGATACGTCTTTGACACAAACAACGTTCACATGCTTGGAGACCTGAAGTGATGAACAAGCCTGACCTAACCTTTTTAGCTACCTATAATCTGCCAAACAGCACTAGAAATGGTTCGTTTCCCACCTTCCCTTGGAGTCCCAAAGTTAGATACATCACTGAGTGGAGGTGAAAAATGTATGGAAGAAGGAATTCTGTAAACGTTTTTACTTAGTGTTTCAATCTTTCTAATTATTGTAATGTAATGATAAGAATAAAAGATAATCTTGAAAAACCAAAATTTTCAAGCTTAACATACAGTTCAAGGAATGAGACTAAGCAGAGGGAAGCCAAACAATTCACAGAGTCTATTCTCTGAAAGTCAGTTTGGAAAACATATTAGTCTTTATTTGGTATTTTCCTGAATTTCTGAAACATGTTACATTTCTAGAAATGTCAAGGAGAGACTAAATGTGTATTCATTTGGTGAGATAGGTCAAACTATAAGGGATGTTTTAAAATATTTATAATTGTTAATTAATGAGGATGGAAAATCAAAAGTCCAGATAAATTGTTATACTGAAAATACTAATGATATATTAATAGATCTAAGGAGAAAGACCAGTGATCATTGCCACAGGAGCTGGAAAACATCTGATAAATTCAACACTCATTCCTGATTCTAAAAATAATAAAATAGGACTTAATGGATTCCTCAGCATGAAAGCCGGCATCTTAGTTAATGGGAAAATATTTGTCAAAGTAGTCAAGCTTTTGTGTAAACACAGGATAGAAATAGGAATACACATAGTATTTACTTAGTTATACAAAAAGAAATTCTGGAAGAATAAACCTAAAACTGATTTTTTTAAAGTTACCTATGAGAGTAAGTGAGAGTTAGGGGCAAAGGTGGAAAGGACAGGGATGGAATTGCAATGTTTCTGAATTTGCATTTTTTTGCAAAAGCTTTGACTTTTGAACAGTTAAAATATATAGTGAGAAATAAATCAAAAAGAATAAAAGCTAACATTAATATTATCAAAAAACAACCGGAAGAACTATTTCTGACTATTGCTTTGGTCACATGCTATAGGTTTTATTCTAAATAGTTTGTCATTTACATGTATTTCCTCTTTACCCTAAATTTACTTTGTTGTTATTGTTAGGTGCCGTCGAGTCGGTGCTGACTCATAGCAACACTATGCACAACAGAACGGAACACTGCCTGGTCCTGTGCCATCCTCATAATTGTTGCTATGCTTGAACCCATTGTTGCAGCCACTGGGTCAATCCATCCCTTTAAGGGTCTTCCTCTTTTTTGCTGACCCTCTACTTTACCAAGCATGCTGTCCTTCTCCAGGAACTGATCCCTCCTGATAACATGTCCAAAGTAGGTGAGAACGTAGTCTCACCATCCTTGACTGTAAGGAGCATTCTGGTTGTACTTTTTCCAAGACAGATTTGTTTGTTCTTCTGGCAGTCCACGGTATAGTCAGTATTCTTCACCAACACCACAATGCATGCATATGAGGTGACTGAAAACACCATGGCTCGGGTCAGAGGCACCTTAGTCCTCAAGGTGACATCTTTGCTTTTCAACACTTTACTTGATGTAAAAACAGATTTTTGGCTTTTATAATTGTTGTCTACTTCTATTGCATTATAGTCAGTGAATTATCAACTTGTGGCGGGGGGACTTCTTCACATTTCCTTTATGGCCTAGTACACAACTTTTGTTAAGGCTCCAAGTATGCTTTAAAGAATATATGTCTCTATTCTACATGCACAGAGTTCTTTATACATATTTTTTAGATCAAGCTTAATACGGTTATACAAATTCTCTATTTTTTTTTTTGTTTTATTTTGTTTTTTTGCCTTCTTGGTTGATCTTTCAGTTTCAGAACATAGAGCATTGAAATCTTCCAGTGTGATTGTAGATTTGTCAGTTTCTCCATGTACTTGTATCTGGTTTTGCTTTGTGTACTTTGAAACTGTATTATTAGACACACAAAGATTTACGATGATTATATCTTTTTGTACCTTTTAGCAACATGAAATAGTTCCCATCATGGGACACTAAAGGACTGAGAACAACACGAAACAATATGCATCTAGTTTTAAATTGTGTGCTACGTATCCTCCAGCAGTCATCTGAGAAGACTTTATAGATCAGGGAATTTAAGCTGGAACTTAAAAGATGGACACAGTGAAGACAGGTAAAAGAAACACAAATGCTTTTTAAAAGAGAAAAGCAATATGAGAAGCAACGTCGAACTTCTGTCATTAAAAGTGAAGAGAACAATCTAATTAGAATAGCTAATAGTCTACTGTAAGCAGTAGTAGAAAATAGTCCTTCAAAAAATAAGAATTTTTGTTTGGAGCTGGAAAGAATCTTACAATTTTTTTAAATGTCTGTTTTTACAGATGATGAAACTGAGACCAGAGAAGTTAACTCACTGCCCAAGTTGGGTGAATTTGCATTGTAGGGAGCCTTAAAAGACATAAAAGAGTTCATCATTTATAGTGAACTGGCAATGAATGAGGATTGCAGTGAACTGGGAATGAACGGGATGAGAAGTTACTCAAAGTTTTTAAGCAGGGAGGACATGATAAGAGCAGTGTTTTAAAAAAAGAATAAACTGGCAGCCATGTGCAAGACAGACTGTTGAAAGAATAAATGAATACATGTGTTCATTCAAACAAAGGAAAGGTCTTGCACGAACCCATGACAGCAACATGCCACGCACTGAAGAATCTTATTAACTCAATTCTCTGCACTTGAGTCAAAGAACAGCGTGAAAGAGAGATTGCCATAGGAAGATGACCTGGAGGTAGGCTGCAGCTCTGGGAGTACAGGCGAGAAACGATGAACCGGCACTGAATTTAAGAATGCATGCGATATGGGGAAATAGAAAAAAAAAAAGGCCAAATCAAAGAAGTCCCCAGGTTTTTTCTTTATGGAGGTGCCATTGACAAAGACAGAAAAGTCAGGAGGGAAAACCACTTTTAGAAATGCATTTTAGTCGCATTGCATTTGAAGGCGCAGCCTACATTAAATGAGGCAGTGAAAAGCTGCCTACTAGTATCAGTCCAATTCCCTAAGAATCTAAGTCAGTGGTTCTCAACTTTGGTTGTGTACTGTAATCACCTGGGAAACTAGTTTAAAAAAAAAAAGATACTGATTCTCGTGCCCCACTCCAAATCGCTTGAATCAGAACCCCCTAGATGGGGGCCAAGGCATTGATATTTCTTAGACATTCCCCCTACTGGTTCTAATGTGCATCCAGGATTGAGAACCAGTAGTCTAAATTTTCATCTTGGAGACATTTCAGTTCTGAGAAAAGTTAAGATATGAAGATAGATATTAAGACACTATATTAAAAACTGGTTCAATACTAAAGAATCCCTGCAACAGTGGGATATATAAAGTTTTTTATATAGCTAACAATATTTTAAAGCATTAAAGTGAAAAGGACAAAGATATAATTCCGGGTTATAGCCACATTTATAAAGCAGGGGGTGATTAATAACTTGAGAGTCTGAAGAGTTTATCCCAGAATCTTTCCACTTTCTACATGCCATATCCACAATACCACAGTGTGTCTCTGAGAGATGATCATGCTTTCCAAATAACAAATATTCGGACACAATTTCCTTATACAACACTGGCCACTTAATAAAGATACGCAAAATCTCTATTATCTGCATCTTCTTCCTTCCCACTCTTCTCTAACCCAGGCCTTCCACCAGTACTCTTGATTGTATCTGAATTTTTTCTGAGACGTGGCTACATAATTATCCCCTTGTTTTTCTTTCAACTAGTATTTTTCATTATTCTTTTCATAAGATTATCCCATTCAGTTCACAAATATTCACAAGAATACTTCACATTAAAAAAAAGTAGTCCCTTCATCTATTCTATCTCCCCTTCAAACTACCATTTTATCACTTCGCTTCCTTTCGTAGGCAAATTTGAAAAATAATATACTTTTCTAATAAATTCCCACTTTCTGCATTGCCATTCCCCTTCCCCACTTAATCCCTTTTAATCTCGTATTAGCTTCACTACTCCTCTAAAATCACTCTCTTCAAACTCATTAATCTCTTGTTTCTGCCCCCTCTGGACCTTCTAGATACCTTTCCATTCTTTAGCTTCCATAAATTTGTACTATCCGGGTGATCCCACCTCTAGGGTCCTATTGCCTTTGTCTCCTTCGTTGGCTATAGTTCCTCTTCGGGCCCCCAGATGTGAACCCATTCAAAGGCTCAGTCCAAACATCATCTTCTTGTCAGTGTCCCTGTACTGGCCAGCTGTTGCCAGCAATTGGCGATGCTCTGCTGCCCCCACCTGGCCAAGCCCACTCTAACCACTTCAGAGGCCCACACCGGACCCTTAGCTGGAAAACCACCAGGAAAGATTTTTCCAAATCACACGTCACCCTTTGACCTGTTTACAGTTTCAGCACACGTCTTAAACTCCAGATGCCCTGTCGTCACTTCAGAATTCCTGTCCCAAACTAAACTCATCATTTTTCTCCAAAGACCTTTCTTCACCATTCTTTCACTTACTTAGACTCCAAACTTGGGAGACATCATTAACATCTTTCCCTCCCTTCACACATCTTATTATGGAGAAACTCTTGTTGAGACTTCTTTCGTAAATCCGTTGCTTTTTTCTTTTTCTGTTTCATTGGCCTCACCTGCTTGGACTCCACATTCCTCATTTAAATGATTGCAGTAGTCTTCTAATTGGACTTCCTTTCTTTAGTCTCTTCTACTACCAATTTACAGAACATACCACGGTCAAATGAATCTTTTTGAAACATGGCTTCACTTACGTATCCTCCATAATTCAAAATTTTCCAAAGCTTTCCCACTGTCTTCAGGGTAAAGTCCATACCCTCTAGTATATAAAGTCACACTTCAGTCAAGAGCAAGACTTGCAGCTAAACTATTATTAACTAATGTTTTCATTATATTACACATGGCACTCTTAAAATTGAAGGAAAATTCTGAATAATAAATTCAGATAAAGATTTCAGCTTCTTAATGCCATCATACTTTTAATCTGCAGAAAGAAAAATAAGTAAAAATATAAATAAACACAAAAAAAATCTGACAAAGAAAGCAATCCCCTCCCCCCAAAGTAGAGTAAGTTCACGGTATGTGTTCTTCATTCTCCCAAATTTAAGGTGGCTAAATTATCTTCAGCTAGATCCCAGCTCTGCCATTTATTTACTATGTGACCTTGGGCTAGTTGTTTAAGACCTCTGGGCCTCATTTCCTCCTCTTAAAATGAGAATATTATTACCTACCTCAAAAGCTTGTGCTAACTTAATATGTAAAAAACACTTAACCTAGTTAGTGCCTGGTTCATAAGAAGTGCTAAGTGCTAGCAACGATGATAATGATGTAAATTGAAAGTGAGTAGAAACTGTGATCCTTATTTTAAGAAATGTTTATTTTTTTAACTTCTTCCTGCTTCAGAACATAACATGACTCTTAGATGTGTGAAACTTATAATCAGATTATGACTACCTAAATTTTTAAACCAGAATTTACTTGAGTCCTCTACGATATACAAGCACGGGCCTTTCCTTTGAGTAACAATAACGGTACTGAAGTGATAATCTCGTATAAATCTGAATTGACTTTATTAATTCAAGATAAATTCTGCAGTACCCGATACAATCTCAGCATCAATGATGGGAACAGAACTTTTGGGTCTTTGACTTCTGTTTGTGAAATCATTTGAATTGCTACTAGCTATTCATGCTGGCTGAGAATGAGTATGAATGACAAATAAAGTGAAAATTAATGTTTAGTTCTGCTTATTATTCTACAGCCGTGATGACTAAGAAGGAACATCATTTATCTACGGAATAAAAAGTGGGTCCTGGATAATCCTGGAAACTACATTCTTATGAACCAGCAAATTCTTTAAAATTATTTTTCAAGGCTGCACTAACAGTGTCTAAACAAAGAAGCATTTTGTTCCTTCCTCATAAAATAAGACTTTGGCAATGAATAGTTAATGTGTTTCTTTAAAGCCCTGTCAACAAATGTCACAAAAGTCTGAGAATTAGGCTCATGTTTTGAACAAATTGTTTAAAAAAATTGAAGGATTTTATCAAATTGAAATCCAAAACACCTTTTGGATAGTACAACAATGTTTTTAAGCTGGAGATTATTTTTAAATGTAAGATTGTCACAACATATGCAGCCAATAATGAAACATACATTTCAAAGTTAGGTCAAATAGGGTCTATATTAAAACAAAACAAAAGGTCTAGTCTTTTTTATGCATATATGATGGAATTATAGCCTTTATTAAGGATTGTGACAGAATAAATATGCCACAGAGGATCTATTTTGCCATACATAAGTATATGATATTAAAGGAATTTTTTATTTACAGGTACCTGCTGTGCATTGAATTGTGTCCCCCCAAAAAGTATGTTAAAGTCTTAACTCTTGTACCTTTGAATGTGACCTTATGTGGAAATAGCATCTTTGCAGATATAATCAACTTAAGATATTAAATTAGGGTGGGTCCTAACTCCAATGACTGATGTCCTTATAAAAAGATCAGGTGAAGACACAGGGGCACAGAGACACAGAAACAGAATGCCATGTGACTGCAGAGGCAGAGACTGGAGTGATACTTCTACAAGCCAAGGAATGCCAAAGATTGCCGGCAACCACCAGAGGCTAAAAATGGCAAAGGAGAATTCTTCCCTAGGTTCTTTAGAGGGAGCATGGTCTGTCTTCACCTTGATTTCAGACTTCTGGCCTCCAGAACAATGAGATAATAAACATCTGTTGTTTTAAACCACCCAGCTTTCAGTCACTTGTTATGGCAGCCTTAGGAAACTAATACACTACCAATTCAAATAAGTTCATAAATATAAAATTAACTCTGTTTTTTAAAAATACCTAACTACGGTCCAGAACCATCGTAAATTAAATTTAGGCATAATTAAAGGAGAGGCTTAAAAACCTATGCTGTGATTCTTCATTTGTACTCCACTTCGCAGGCTCCTAGTGAGTCCCTCAGATCGTATAGGGCCGCCCCAGAGTCCTAAGGAAGAACTCTAACCTAGGCACACAGAATATTTCCCATAACACTCCTATTGGAGAACCTACAAAACAGGTCTCAAGAAGATGGACCTGAGGGAAGGAAGATTTGTTCAGAAGGCCTTTATCCTAAATTGGCACTTCTAAAACTTTAATGTGCATATGAATCACCTGGGGGGTCTTGTTAAAATACAGTTGCTGATTCAGTTGGTCTGAAGAAGAGCCTGAGATTCTGCATTTCTGACGCTCCCAGGTGTTGCTAGCGTTGCTGGACCACAGAACACAGTTTAAGAAGCGAGAACCTAACACCAGGGCTTCGAACCAGTTCCTTGCGGTTTGACCCTGCTGAAAATTTGCATTTCCATCCCAGATATACTAAATCAAAATCAGAATCACAAGATCCTCAGGTGATTCTTATGTATAATAAACTTCTTTGAGAACCACTGCTCTACTAATGGTTCTCAGAACTGGTCCCTAACCAGGAGCATCAGCATTGCCTGGGAACTTGTTAGAAACGCAAATTCTCAGCAGGGGTTTGAACCAGAGCAAACCAGTTTGAAGCCCTGCCTAAAACATAATCCCTATCATAAATTAACATAAAGTGACATTTTGTTTCTCCAAACTTAACCTTCTTATTCAAATGTGTATAATATGGAAATTTTAAGGAGCCCTGTAAACATTTTAAATTTCTCTGAATTGAAGTCCAATTTAAAATATTTTCATTGCGCTCAAAAAGAAGTGGTATGAGAAGTAAAAGGAAAAAAGAATTAGTCTTTTTAAAAATGTAATTATCATATGAGAAGGAAGTGAAAACCATCCAGAGCACAGAGGAGTAAAAATAAGGCTCAAGTACATTCCTTGGTGAAGCAGAGGGTCAGCAAACATGAGGGAAACCCCCAACGGGATGGGCTGACACAATAGCCACAACAGTGGACTCAAAGGTACCAACTGTCATGAAGACGGCACAGGACTGGCAATGTTAGTTCTGTTATACATAAGGTCGCCATGAGTCAGAGCTGACTCTACCGGTAACTAACAGCAACATATTCTCTGGGTCAGAGACCTAACGCAGGAGGGAAAGCTACAAAGGTGAAGGTGAGTCAGTTCAGCCATGGAAGTATTAGATCCGCCAGGCTGCCTGTCTTAGTCATCTAGTGCTGCCATAACAGAAATACCACAAGTGGATGGTTTTAACAAAGAGAAATTTATTTCCTCACAGTCAAAGTAGGCTAAAAGTCCAAATTCAGGGTGTCAGCTCCAGGGGAAGGCTCTCTCTCTCAGCCTTCTCATCAGTGTTCCCCTGGACTAGGAGCTTCTCGGCACAGAGACCCCAGTCCAAAGGACGCGCTCTGCTCCTGGGACTACTTTCCTGATGGTATGAGGTCCCCCTGTCTCACTGCTCACTTCTGTCGTTTATATCTCAAGAGATTGCCTCAGGACACAATCCAGTCTTGTAGACCCAGTCCTGCCTTACTAACACAACTGCCACCCATCCTCCCTCATTAACATCATAGAGGCAGGTTTACAACATACAGGAAAGTCACACAGTACCAGGAATCATGGCCTAGCAAAATTGGTACACAGATTTTTTGGGGGACATAATTCAAACTGTGACACTGCCTAACCTCATTAAGGAGCCCTCATGGTGTAATGGTTAAAAACTCTGCTATTAACTGAAGGTCGGCAGTTTGAACCCACCCAGCAGCAATCTGCATCCGTAAAGGTTACAGCCTATGAAACCCTGTAGGTCAGTCCTACTCCGTCATATCAAGGTCACTATGAGTCGGAATCAACTTGATGACACACAGCAATAACAGCCTAGGTAGATAGCTTTTGTATGGGGTCTGAGGGGATGGAATCTTAAGTACTTAAGGCTAAAGTATTCACTAGGGCCCACAGTTGCCTAATCAAATTGCTTTTATGCCTTTGTTCAGCATTACATTACCCCACAGGGAATTTAAATACAACATAAACATGTATTTAAATGAACTTAGAAGAAAGCTTGTTGTCCCGTCTCCTGTTTTAATTAGATATGTCTTATATAAGAAACATATAAATGCAGACTGTGGTTTCCCTGGCAGGGCTACAGCACTAAGTAAATCCACTATAGCATTATTTTGTTTGCTTTTTTTCCCTTAATTAAGTTTTTAAAGTTTCCTTAGCTCTCTGTGTGGCTGCTTCAGCTTTGGCAGCCGGGTTTGTGGTGAAGGGTTGGGAGAGCACATACCGGCCTCTCCTCACCTCCTCCCACCCCCACACCAGGCGCCTAATCGTACCTCCTGTGCAGCTAGATAGGAAAGCAGAGGGAAAACATCCCAACTGCATAAAAGCTGTGTTTCATATAAATCTTCCATCGTACCTAAGAAAAGCACATCATTTTACCTAGCATATTGACAGGGCAGGGGGTACTCAAAACCCTTAACATCTCTAAGTACGTGGACAGCCACCCAAGCCTTATGGAGAGCAAGGAAAGCATCCAATTACATGACGCCAATGTATTAAAATATTTAGCTGGCTCAAGTACTATCTTCATAGAAAGTTAGGCTGGAGACTCCTCTAGAAGCCAGTTTCAGAGGCTGCAATCATATGCTTGTAGAATAACCAACATGGAGCATCATACAGGTCTCTGAATTCTCTCTTCCTTCCATTAAAGCCTCAGTGAAGAAAGCCAGACTTGACTATGGGCCATAAGCTGCTGAATGGCTATTTAATCAGAAAGCTGAATGGTTTCACAACTTTCTCAGTTTGTGTCTACCTTTTTGCATTGTTTTTTGTTTTAGTTTCATGTTAGACATTAACTGAATGCTGCTAACCAAGATTGGAAGCAAAAGAAAGCATACGCATAATATTGTATATTGATACAATAAGCTCCAAATATACATTTGTATATTTCTTTCAATGTCTTGAGATCACAGCAGGGAAAATAGTAAATACATGTAGTATTCTCTAATTTATGCTTCTGTTCTCCGGGTTCATTACGTACTTGTTTTAACTAAATTAAAATTTATATTTGAAAAAAGATATGCATAAAAAAAGAAATACACCTAAAAGTTAACAGTGATTATCTCTGAAAAGTAGAATTAGAGGGAATTTTAAATTTTGTTATGCTTTTCTTCTCCTCTCACCCAAAAAAATTTTTCTGAGCCTTTAAAAAAAAACAAACAAAAAAGACTAAAGCATAATTAATGACACGATATATTTTTCTTGTTGACATTTAAGTTCATAACTATTACATAGATTACTTAATTCAGTCATGGACATAATTTATTAAGAATCTTCTATGTACCAGACACTGTGCTTGACATTGGGAATGCACTGATATTCATACACTACATGTATTTATCAAACAAGTATCTCACTAAATGCTTCCAAGGACTTCTGGAAAGGTGCTAGAAATACAAGCTCCAAGTTACCCTTATGCCTCTACAAAATTAATCTATGCACTCTCCAGTTGCTATTTAGTCCTTTTCAACTCATGGTGACCCATGTGTTTCAGAGTAGAACTGTGCTCCACGGGGTTTTTAATGGCTGATTTCTCAGAAGTAGATGGCCACACCTTTCTTTCAGAGGTGCCTCTGGGTGGACTTGAACCTCCAACTTTCAGTTAGCAGCCTATTGTGTTAACCGTTTGCACTACCCAAAGCCTACCTTTTTTACTGTGACTGAGAGTAAAATTACTTTTACTCAGCAAGCTTTATATCACTTTGTTTTGATCTTTAGTGAAAGAAATGTCACTTAATGGGACAGCCGTAACTGCATTCAACCATGAAAACACAGGTGTACAGAACTCATGTCTGTCTTTCAAGGGCTTTGTGCCAATAAATGGTGATGGTAGAGCAGCCTCCACACTCCTCTGAGGCCAGTGCAGACCAGGGGAGGCGGCAGTGAACAACTGCTCCTCTCCCTCCAGAAGGGACTCGTATTTAGGAAGCCCCAAAGAAAGCCTTGTGAGACCACGCTCATCAAACAGAATAAACAAAAACTGATCAAACACTCAAAGTCCAAAGTTTGTTAAAGATGCTTAGCTAGTTAAATATAGATCTTCAAAATGGAACTTTTGTATATTCCCCAGGTTTCAGAAGAAACCACTGTGATTAGCAACTTCCAACTAACATTTAAAATTTAATGTAGCTAAATGGTGATCCACTGTCTAGGTGTAGTGTGCAATTTAAAAACATCTGTAGCCAAGCCCACCCTGTTGCTTTCCACAATAGGCTACACATTAAAGGGGTTTCTAGACTGGGCATTCAAGTTTCTTCATAAACGAATTCCAGCCTCTGTTGCTGTCATTCTCTTCCTGGACAAACTTTGACTCCAATCAATTGACATAATTAGTTGGTCCTAGAACTTGCTTGTCATTTTCCCACCTTTGTCTTTTTATCCCAAAAGCCCTTCTTTCTTTTCTCCATTTTCCAAAGATAAGTGACATTCACTTCTTCAGCAAACTTCCTGGGTCATCAACACCAGGATGGCCCTCCATCTTTGGACCCCATTGTTTCTCCCTATAGAGCTCATTTGGCCATAAATGGGGGTAGAGGGTAGGTGGTTTGGATGGGTGAGGCACTGGTCCTCAGACCACACACTCATAGAGTGTCTTCTGACACCAGCTCCTTGACATTCAGTACTGCTGCTTTTGTTTTGTCTGTATTTTGCCTGCATGAGGCAGCCCATCTAAGAAAGAGAGAGCTAAGATAAGTTTTCAGTGCGCCACAGGCCTTCTTGTGTTATAGAGGAGCACATAAGGGGTAGTTAAAAAAATGTTAACTCATGATTTTACAATCTCATTGCTCTTTAACTTTTCAAGATTGATTCTACGCAAGTAGACTTTGTGCTTTTTGGGGGCAAGAATCATCTCATACTCCTCTTATTTCTCAGAGCTCTCACAGCAATGTTCCACACGCAGTAGGTGCTCAGTAAATATGTGTTTGTTCATTTATTTCTTATTCAACCCTATCGATGACTAAGTGGTCCCATAGGAATAACTGAAAGCAAAAAATTTATCTTATAAATATGAAGCTGGTGAACTCTCTGGCTCCCTCCCCTTTGGACCCTCAGAAGACCCCCTTTATAGCCTGAGTATTCTCCAATGATCCTCACACTGTTTGTGGTTGCAGTGCTCATGTGAGAAAAGGGAGAGGGAAGAGAGCATAATGGCTTCAGCATAATTAGCCTCCTACTAGCAATTCTAAGGAGCCCTGGTGGCACAATGGTTAAGCGCTCAGTTGCTAACCAAAAGGTTGATGGTTCGAACCTACCAGCTGCTCTGCAGGAAAAAGATGGGGCAATCTGCTTCCATAAAGATTTACAGCCTTGGAAACTGTCTTGGTCATCTAGTGCTGCGATAACAGAAATACCACAAATGGATGGCTTCAACAAACAGAAATCTATTCTCTCACAGTCCAGTAGGCTAGAAGTCCCAGTTCAGGGCATCAGCTCCAGGGGAAGGCTTTCTCTGTCAGCTCTGGAGGAAAGTCCTTGTCATCAATCTTCCCCTGGACTAGGAGATTCTCCAAGCAGGAACCCCAGATCCAAAGGATGCACTCTGCTCCTGGTGCTTCTTTCTTGGTGGTATGAGGTACCCATTCTCTGCTTCACATCCCTCTCCTTTTATCCCTTGTAAGATAAAATGTGGTGCAGGCCACACCCCAGGGAAACTCCCTTTACATTGGATCAGGGATGTGACCTGGGTAAAGGGTGTTACATCCCACACTAATCATCCTTAACATAATCTAATCTTGCCTCATTAACCACAGGCAGAAATTAGGATTTACAACACATAGGAAAATTACATCCATCACCAAATGGAGGACAACCACACAATACTGGGAATCATGGCCTAACCAAGTTGACACATGTTTTTGGAGGACACAATTCAATCCATGAAAGAAACCCTATGGGACAGTTCTACCCTGTCCTATAGGGTCACTATGAGTAGGAACTGACTCAACGGCACACAACAACTAGCAATTCTATGTTGAATCTGTCGCTCCTGGATAGTTTTATGGCAAAGGCTGTGTATCGTCACATAATACCATTCTCCTTTCTCCCTTTTAGAAATAGAAATACCACATTTTAACTGAGTACATAGCTGCCAAGCTTAGGACTATATTTTCCAGTCTTCCTTGCATCTACACAGAGGCATAGACTAAATTCCAGACAATGGGATGTGAATAAAAGTTATGTGTACAAGTTCTGGGTCAAATCTTCTAAAAAGGAAATTACTTGCACTCCTTTTTATCTATTCTATCACTCTTTCCTTTGCCATAAGCTGAAATGTAAAATATAAATGTAGTGAGACAATTTTGAAGATGACAACACCCTAAGGGAAGGCATAGCAACAAGATAGAAGGAACTCGATAACCTGAATGACCTTGTGGAGCAGAACCGCCCACACACTCTAAACTGCCCTCTAATTCCGGACTGTTACATAAGGGAGATGTAAAATTCTATCCCATTTGAACTACTGAATTTTCAATCTCAGGTTGAACAGATTCAACATAGAATTGCTAGTTGTTGTGTGCCGTCAAGTTGGTTCCTACTCAAAGTGACCCTATAGGACAGGATAGAACTGCTCTATAGAGTTTCCAAGGCTGTAAACTTTTATGGAAGAGAGTAACTTAGCCTGTACCCTAATTAATACAGATAGTTTCCAGATAAATAGGATTTGTTAAGAATATCCTCTGTGCATTGATTATATCACATACTTGTCATGGATCTGGCTTCTATCTGGATTTATTTCAATATATAAAGCTGCTTACGGATGTAATTACAATATATGTGTGGTTTATCACCTTCACCAACTGTTGCCTTATTTAGGGTGCAAGGTGTGGTTTCTGTAAGATAAGCACCACAAAATTTTGACATTTTCTCATTTTGCTTTTCTTTGGCCAAACACAGACTTAGATGTCACTTCTTTCTACATGAATGCATACATTTGATGATTTTCACCAATGTCCCAATAGACCAAGGGAGCACCTACTTTTGTGCAAGGATCCTGCCATAAGACATGTTCTCCAGGAACACGTAATATCTAAAACCAAGTACACAGTATTTGGAGGTATAATATTAACAGCAATCACCAGAATTTTGCTCTTCTATTTAATATACTTAAAAATGTTTTCTTACTTTAGCCACTCAACAATTCTTCAATCAGTAAAATGAGCTATAAAAAAAATTCATGGGTTTACAAAGGGCAAGAGTCTATGTTTTCAGAATCTGCTAATCATAAATACACGTTTCTAAATACTGTTCTATTGATTTGAATTTAATAAGTCAGCATCTCTGAATAATTTTAGATTACTTACCAAAAAAGACTTACATAAAAACTATACTTTCTTTTACATATTTATTTGTGTGGTTATTTATTTAATATTTGTCTACCTCACTATTAAGTTCCATGAAGGTATCTGTTATTACTCATCATTGTATCCTCAGTATCTAGAACAGTGCCAGGCACATGGGTGGTATTCAATAAACATTTATTGAGTGAGTCAACATTACAACCCACCTGCAAGAAGCTGCTGTCTTTGCATGGATCTAACCAAGCTGTAGAAGCCCTGGTGGCACAGTGGTTAAGAGCTTGGCTGCTAACCAAAAAGGTCAGCAATTTGAATCCACCAGCCACTCCTTGGAAACCCTTTAGGGCAGTTCTACTCTGTCTTATAGAGAGGCTATGAGTTGGAATCCACTCAACAGCAATGGTTTTAGTTTTTTTTTTTAACTGAGTTGTCCTTAACTAGATTGCCTTGTAGACATAAAAGACCAGACTGTACTATCGCAATAATATTATAGAGTAAGAGTAGGCAAAAACAATATGTAGAGTAATGACTGAAAGGTCCACCCAATAAATAATATTGCCACAACCTACTTGCCAGTCTGCTATGTGCTTTATGGACTTGTTTCAGTTATTGAGTTGCTGCATAACAAACCATCCCAACAGTTTGTGACTAAAAATAACAACTTACTTTTTGTTGTGATTCTATGAGTTCACTGAATGGTTCTGCTTCACATGGTGACATCTGAGGTACTGGGGTAATTGTAAGGTCCACAATGGATTTGCCTACAAGGTTGGCTCGCTGCTGACTGAGAGTTCAGCTGGACTGTCTGCCGGAGACTTGAGGCTCTTCCACATGGGCCTCTCCATGTGGCTGCTTGACTGTCAGGCCCCATGGAGAGGCATGATGACTAGGTTTCAAGTCATAGTATGTCATACCATGGCGACTGTGTTCTAAGAAGTAACATTCTAGTCAGAGAAGCCAGAAGCTACATATTTCTTAAGTCGCAGTCTCAGATACAGCTTCTACCAGGTTTGCTAAAACACCTATTCTGAAGCCCAGACCTACCATGTAAGAAGTTCTCTGACTTTGAGGCTGCCATGTTATGAGGAAGCACAAACTATGCCCTTGCAGAGAATACACATGGAGAGGTCCTAAAACTCTATAAAGAAGGATGTCTGGCCAGCTCCCAGCAGTTCTAGCCTCCTACTGTCCCAGATCCTGCCACTGTCTGACTACAATCAGATGAGAAATGCTGAGTCCAGCTTGGCCCTTCTTGAATTGTTGACCCATAAAAACCATGAAAGATTATAAAACATCTGCTGTTTTAAGCCACTGATTTTGGGGATATTTGTTACACAGCAACTGAACAATCACAGGGCCCACACAAGTACAGACCCCACTACCCAGTTGTGCCTGGGGCCATAAGGCAAAAGAAGTATTTTTGCCCAGAGGTTTTGCTGCCTGAGAATTTGAGCATGCAGATCACAGTGTTTGGAGTCAAGAGTCTTAGTCTTTATCCTTTACTCCTACCTGACCGTAAAGCACGACTTTAGGCAATTCACTTGACTCTTTCATACTCAACATCTACAAAGTTAAGAGAACTAGTCCTTGTTTCCCTGTGGCTCTTAAAAAGTTTGCAAGAGTTAACAGGACACAGTAGGAACAATGCTCCCCAGGAAAGTGTTCAGTAAATGTCACCTGTGGCTTGATTTCCTCGTGCCTACCCATCTTCATGTACATCTTTTAAGAAACCAAAGCTGTGTAAAATGGGTAATAACTCCATCACTAGACTTACATCTAGCGTACCTTCAAGAGACAATTCCCTGAGCTGTGTCAGTTACCTTCCGACTTATTAAATGACAGAAGAAAGGTGCTGGCCTTCCCATGAGGAACACTGCTTCCCATCCTAAATCTCTGTTCTGGAACTCCATGGAGGCAGTTTCTCAATAGGAGAAACAGTAGAAAAGTTCTCTCTGAGGGGCCTCATTTTGTGAGCGTTGCTCTCTGTGAGATCAAAGGGAACATGTGTGATCAAGATCATTTCTTCCAGCACCATACCTCCTTTCAAAACTCCTCCTTTGGAAGCCAGCAAGTCCCTTACAATCTCTCTGGAAAGTCTTTTCCCTGAGAATAATCACCCTGGCAATGAGGCAGGGAAGAATACCAACTGTGTCCCAGGAAAGCCATGTCTGAGGCAGTCTTTTAATGCCAATTCTAGTACGCGATGACTACTACGGAAGGAAAATATTGCCTGATACAGAAATCAGGCTCTGTGGTTGCAAAGCCCGAGTGGTCTGGCATCCAGGTAGGAAGCAACTTCAGGGACAATACTTAACCGAGGTTACTTCTAATGTTCAACTGTAAGAGGAAAATATTGAAAATTAATTGAGTTTTACTGTATATTCAGATAATTATCTGAATAGAAGCAGACAGAAGCAGATGCTAAAATAGCTACTACCCTAAACACTAAAATTGAGACTATTTTCTGAAAAAACATATATTCATATGCCTTGTGGTCTCTTACTGTTCAACCTTTGTGATTTTTTTAGTGAAAACCTTGAGCAGGCTATTTAATTAACAGTAAGGCCAGAAAAACTCACTATTTTTGAAAAAAGATGAGCACAGACCATTGATGTTGCACTAATTAGAATTCTAAAAATTTAATTAGTTATGTGTAATTCAGTAAATTCACTTTGACTGCATCAAGATAACTAACAACATCCCACAGAAAGATGTAAATCCGAAAGATGGGTTGTATTTTATAGGCTTTGCTACAGGTAACATTTTCTCCATCTTCTGATGCTTCCCATTTTTTCTAGAAAACCAAAAACCAAACCTATTGTCCTGGAGTCAATTCCAGCTCATAGCGACCCTACTGGACAGAGTAGAACTGCCCCATTGGGGTGTCCAAGGAGTGGCTGGTGGATTCAAACTGCTGACCTTTTGATTAGCAGCCTGAGCTCTTAACCACTGCACCACCAGGGCTCCATAGAAACACAGAAAGAAATTTTGTTACTGGGTTGTGTAGGCTCCCTTCAACTTTTAAAAATCTAATGTGAAGCAAAGCTTAATTTTTTAAAGGCTGTATCACCTCTTAACTTGAAAAGCATTAAAAGTACTCATTGTTGGACATATGAAAAGATACATATTTTTGAAAAGATAAATACTTTCAAACTATTAGAAATTATTAATTGACATTTTTCTTAAGTGTCAAGAAATAATTTTTTAATATTTTGGCCCTTTTAATAAAAGCTTTCAGGCCTCTATCCTGAGTCATTTAATTTCTGTTAACAGATCTGTCCTGGCTTCTTATTGGCATTTATTCTTGTGCCACCCACGTAGAACTCCAAATGTGGATCTGAGGACTGCTGAGCTATGAACACTCTATTTGTGTAATTCTGCCAGTGACCACCCTTAAACCTCAGAGGAATCAAAGGAAAGCAAAGATATGCTAAACCGTTAAACACACACACACAACCTTGAGGATACTCACAAGAATGTGAGTTCTTTTAAGTCAAATCTGAGTCCTAAGGGTCAGGACCACCTATGTATCATTTTTAGTTGTTAGAGCTGCATGATCTGTGGCAAGGTTGTGTATGCATATGGACCAGCCTGCCCAATGCGCCATACAAAATATCAAGACTAACCACAGCCTGAAAGAGGAAACCCTCCTTTGGTGCAAAGAGTAGGTGAATTGTGAGCCCTGGTCAAAATACCTTCTTTCTCCTTCCCCCTACTTAAATAAGATTGTGTGCGTGTGTGTGTGTGTGTGTGTGTGTGTGTGTGTGTGTGTGTATGTGTGCTCGCACACATGTGTGCTTTGTGCCTTAAATCAGAATGAAAAGACATGAGATAGTAGGGCTTCCCCACTCGGCAAGTATAGATTAGGCACACATTAAACAAAATGAATATATACTACTCTTTTGAACTTTAACTACTTGATCTTCTTGCCAACATCACCAACACTAAAAGCTTTGTTTCATTTTTATTTTGATTTGTAATTTTAATTTTATTCAGTGTTCTGAATTAAAGTGAGGGTAACAGAGGTTAATTACAAGTTAATTTTGGCATAATCTGGAATAAATTAGATGATTGCTTAGTCCACACAAACATATTGTAATCATAAATTGGAATTTTAGACTTAGAAGGCAGCTTTGAAATTACTTCTCATCCAAACCCTTTATCTTAGAGATGAAAAAAATAAATGGTGATCCAGTGTAATTAAGTGACCAGCTCAAGGTCATACAGCTAATTAGAAGCTAAGCAAGAACTAGGTTGCATGTCTCCTGCTTCCCCCTCCGGTGGGTTTTGGTTTTTTGTTTGTTTTGTTTCTATTACACCTCCACTTTTGATTAGTCGTAAGAAGAGGTAGCAATGGCCTGGATTAAACAAAACAACAAATAATCCTGCCACCCCCTTCACTTCTTCCTGGGCTCCATGAAAAGGGGTTGTTTTGTTTTGTTGTGCATTTGTTTAATTATTTCTATACCATGTTCAGCATTCTCAGGTAGTATAGGTTTTCAGAAAAAAAAAATGTTGAGTTAAAGACACTGGATAATTGGGGAGATCAATTGATCTATTTTTTGAAGAAGAGCAGCTTTTTTTTTTTTTTTAATATATTTTATTGTACTTCAGGTGAAAGCTTACAGAGCAAATAGTTTCTCATGAAATAGTAGTACACATGTTGTTCTATGACATTGGTTAACAACCCCACAACGTATTAAGCCTCTAAATTCTCAACCTTTTTTTTTGATGAAAATTACAGATGGCCAAAGATACACCATTTCAAAAATTTCTACATTCACAGTTCAGAGAAGAGCAGCTTTTTAAAGTTAACTTTAATATTATGGATGGTGAAGGAAGGCTGCCAGCCAGGTGGAGAATGATGAAGGAAGCTGGTCTGGAATTTACACTTTCTACTTCTATACCACAAACGATAAACCACAAGGAGCCAACAGAGACTTAACAGGAAAATATGCACAACAGTATTATTCATATCATGTGAATGAGCCTTTCCTTTTTCTCATTATCCTTCCTAAGTTGCTAATGAATCATATTCTAACATTTTTAACTCTCTTTCTCACATTTGTTCATATACATGTTCACATATAACTTAAAACACCCTCCTATTTTTTAATGGTACAACTCCCCCTGAACTTATGAGGTTTCAAAGTAGGTTGCTAATTAAAATTTTAGCCAAAGCAACATCATGTATTATAAAGAGCACTTGAACTAAGAATTAGGAGACCTGGTTTCTAGTCCTGGACCTGCCAGTCATACGATATGTGGCTTTGGACAAGTGCAAACCTACTGGCGAGTTCCCATCTTTCCTCCATTTTTAAAACTATGTGACTAGGTAAGCTTAATGAATTCACAATCGTTTCTTGAACACTACCTAGGATTAGACATGTGTTTATTATTCTAAAGAAGGTAGTTCCTCATTTGGGGAAAACAAACAACACACCATGTTATCACCACCATAAACAGAAGACTCAAAAGATTGTTAGGAACCAAGAGGAGGTGAGCAGGGGGTGGGGCATTAATAAACCACCTGGGGACACAGAACCTACTTATAAAGAACGTGAGTAACATGCGCATGCTAAAGCATTGTCCATGCTAAAGATCTAGTTGGTGTCTCATTGGTTTTATTAGGGGAATGTTATTTAACAAGTACTACATTAGGTTATGCATTAACTCAAGCATTCACAGAAGAGAGAAGAAACATGACCTAGATTTGAACTGGATTAGACTATCCTGAAACTGGAAGACCACAGCAAGATTAACTAGCCCAAGTATCTCCTTCAAACAGACAGGGCTGGCTTCATGAATGTGAATCCAGTACAGTCACACAGAGCCCTGTGCTCAGAAAGGCCCCACGATTAGGATTTATTGATCTGTGGCTGCTGTCTTGAAACTCTTAATTTTGTCTTTGAATCTGGATTTTGTGAGTGAAGTCCAACGGAACAATGGAGTGTGCACCAGGATCTTGGAGCCTGACTCCCTCATGACCCCATCTCCTTCTCCCCAAGATGGATTCTCAGCTACCTGGTCCCCCAGCCCCTGGAGCCCCACACCTCATTCTATCTCCCCCTCCCCTGCCCCATGATAGCTCCCCACTTCTACCACCAGCAGAGCTCTGAACACAGCACAGGGAGAGCTGGGGTTAGGTACTTGGCCTCTGTAGCATCTCAGGACGGGGCATGGTGACAGCCATCCTGGGCTGACAGCACCACAGCACATCTGCTGGACAGCCAGACAGAGGCTCTGTCTCAGCAGCGGCAAGCCTCTCTTCTATCCTCATCCAGATTCTGAGTACATTGCAGCCTGGAGGTTTAAAAATCCTTGGGGTCACCCATCTGTTGTGGGTTGGGGCTGCAGGCCCATGGGAAGGGGAGAAGCCCTGCTGGACACCCCTAGACATCCTCACCTTCAGCTTCAGCACGTAGCTTCAGTCCAGTGGGGGCTGGTGGGAAGGGGAGCCCAGGTTACCGTCAGGCTCAAACGCGCATGCCGGTGGACACATGAGAGGGTCTGCGCTCATCTGCAAGTATCCCCAGCTCTGGAGTTCCCTTTGGCCGCTTCGTGCCTGAAAGATCCTCTCTTTCTCCTTCCACCCCCCCAGAATCTGGCTTGCGTTTGTCTCTTCTGGCTAGCTGGATGCAGGAAGTACAAATTGTGTAATTGCAATAGGTTAAATGCTCTGATATTTGCATTTGAAACTGGCATTGTAGAATATAAAGACGAACAGGAAAATTGATGCTAATAATTTAAATTTTTCTTTACTTAGAACGACATTGAAGCCCCTGGGTGGTGCAAGTGGTTAATAGGCTTGTCTGCTAGATGAAAGGTTAGCAGTTTAAGCCCACCCAGAGGCTCCTCAGAAGAAAGACCTGGCGATCTACTTCTGAAAAATGAGCCATTGAAAACCCTAGGGAGCACAATTCTACTCTGACACACTACATTAAATAGCAAATAAAAAACACTATGACAGGTCAAGGGAGAGACCACGAAAGAAAGAGAAAAGCTTCTCATGTACCTTTAACATCACTTTTTTGTGCTTTTTGAAACAACGGGCCCCAGATTTTTATTTTGCACTGGGCCCTGCAAGTAATCTATTCATCCTTACAAACAGAAATCGAAATTCTGCCCTAAAAAAGCATCCTGACCTGCAGTAACATTTAGGCTTTCAAAAAGTTAAAGAACTTCCAGCTACCCCTAATTTCCTGTTCCTCTTAAATTTGTTTCCTTGACCATTTCCTTGAAGACTTATCAAGCCTCCAAAAAACTTGAGTTTTAATATCTGATACTGGGCAGCAGTTGCTCCACAGTCACTTGCATACATTTTGTCAATCATTTTGAATCAAAACTATTCACTAAGTGCAATCTAAAGGCAGAAAGAGAGGCCCTACAGAATAAACAGCACCTGCTAGACAATACGCTTAATGTGAGCCCCGTGCTCCTTGGTCTGGTATACGGCACTAGGTCTCATTGCTGAGAATGTACGATAACACCTGGAGCATGGGGATAAACATATTGAATGTGCACAGTAGTGATTGTTGAATATATTTTAAAGGAAAATATAGACACAAATCCCATAACCAATCAATTACAAGCTAGATGGCATCAAGGGAGGTATGAACTTACAGTTTTGCACTCTGCTTTCGTCACTTGACCCTAAACTATCACTAAAGGTATGTAATATTATTTACTTATTATTTCCACTGTTGAATATTAGTTGTTCTGTTTTTGTGCACAAAACTCTTCTGTAGGGTTATTTCCTTAGAATAGATTCCCAGAAGTACGATCATGATATTGGTAAAGACTATTGATAACTATTTTCAAACAGCTTTCAATAAATATTACAGAAGTTTCTACCCCTACAAACTTGAGCGTTTCACAGCATCTTTTATAACACTTAGGTTTATCATTTAATTAATCATTTTCCAATTCAAAAAGTAATAAATCATGCCTTGTTGTTGTTTTGATTGCATTGCTTTGATTACTAATAGGACTGAATATTTATTAGTCATTTTAATACCTCTTTAGCTGACTGCCTTTTTACATCCTTTTACAACAATGAATAGACTAAGATGGCAAAGATGAACAACATTAGCCTGGGGCTTAAATTTGACCAGCTTAGCAACGACATCAAAAAAAACTTCTCACTCCTAAACTGACTATCACTGGCCCAGATAGGAAAAGATACACACTCCTGAATCAATCACCTAAGGGACAGTGAAAGATAAGGGATGGAATAGTAGCTTTATTTGTAAGGCCTAGTTCACAAATGGCCAAGCCAGGGGACAGAGTCAGCTCCAGCTGAGCTGGGAACAGCAAACATCATTGCCCAATATAAGGTCCTGAACAGGACTGAGGAAAACTAGACAGACTCCTAACTTTAGACATCATGGCACACAGCATTCAGTGTATTTCCACTGAGACTTTAATTTGGTGTAAATGCTCCTGCGCTAAAGGGAATTGGAGAACAAATAATCCCATAGTGACCATTTGTATAAGGCAAAATGTACTTGCAGGTAATCAATTATCAAGTACATAACGTCCCACAGACAAAAACTAATACTCCCTTTTAGAACTAGGTATCTGCTAACAGCAATATTGGACTATATCTATTGTACACAGTATTTTATGAAAACATCAAGTTGTATCCTTAATGCATGCCCAAACAAACCTTTCCTTGACGCATCAGCCATTATTATCTTTTCCTCTGAGTGAAATTTGTCTGGAGTGAAATAGAACAATAAAAAGCTTTGTAAAAAAAAATAATAATGGAAAAGTATCTCTTTTAAGAGATACACTTTCAACTTACAGGGTTCGGGTAGATGTAAACCACGAGCAAGTTGATTGAAATGAATTTTGAAATCTTGATGTTCAACAATGCAAGGAAGTATACCATAAAGGACTTCTCTGAAAGTGTAAACAAAAAGAATGTGTTGCATAAGATTACCTCTTAGTTGTTTGGTCTTCTTAATCATACTCTTTTCCACTTATGTTTTGATCACAAAGAGACCAAGTATCATGAAACTTCAATTCAGTTTTACTTATATCAGCCCTTAAGTGTGTTAGTATTATAGTCTTCCTTCTCTATTTTTCACAACCCCTTTCATTCCTACAAAAAAAAAAAAATTTTCTGTTAGATGCCGTTGAGTTGGTTCCGACTCGTAGTGACCCTGTGTACAACAGAACACCATCCTCACAATCATTGTTATGTTTGAATCCATTGTTAAAGCTCCTGTGTCAGTCCATCTTGTTGAGAGATTCCTCTTTTTTCCTGACCCTCTGTTTTACCTTGTCCTTCTCCAGGGACTGGTCTCTCCTGATAACACGTCCAAAATATGTGAGGCAAAGTCTTGTCATCTTCACTTCTAAGGAGCATTCTGGCTGTACTTCTTCCAAGATAGATTTGTTTGTTCTTCTGACAGTCCACGGTATATTCAATATTCTTTGCCAACACTGTAATTCAAATGCGTCAATTCTTCTTCGGTCTTCCTTATAATTATTTCAAAAAGTGGGGGTAGGGAAAGAAGCACGAAGAGACTAAGTAACTTGTCTAAAGTCACACAGACAATCACTAACAGAGGCAGAAACCCAAAATCCTGTTTCCTCTAGTCTAATTTACTAAATCCCTCCAACAAGCATCATAACCTCAGCAGCTGGATTTTTATGGGTGTGCATTCCAATGGCTAGAAATCAGGAGAACTGGAAATGCCACTAGCAAGTGCTAAATATGAACTAGTGAGCACCCAGAGCTGAACTCAAATCCCTACTCGAAACACTCTGTAGTCAATCCATTTTTCACATATTTTCCTGAGTTCTCTTGGATATTATTATAGCTCTTGAAAGAGAGTTGGTTGGAAAGCTTGGCATCAACTGTGCAAATAAAATGAAATGAATAAGTTTTTCTTTTAAGAGAGTTTATTTCTTCAGAACATCGGTTCAGAAGCTGTGGAAGCAGCCGTGTTTAATTAAACAAATGCTAAGAAACCTCATGTTTTCAGTGGAAGAGACATGGTTTCTGCCATCTGTCTTTTTGCAATTATAGAGTCTCCACATAGTAAATGTGGTAGAAAGAAATCATGATTGGTTTCTTCCCTAACAAACATTTTTCATGAAAATTGTCATCGTCTGAACTACTGTCAGAATTAGCAAAATACGACAAAGTAGATATAAAAGAAGTAGAATTTCCAAGTAGGTTTTTAAAAAGTTCCTGATTTCTATGATACGCTGTCCATTTCTTTATTCAAAACACATATATTTGCCACTCATTCTAAAATGAACAACATTAAAAACTGGGAGCTTTTAGGCAGATGGATGAACACGTCTTCCTTGATTTTGAAGATAGCGGAGTACCTAGAAGTGCCTTGAAAACCTATAGTTAAGAAAAATGCAGAAAAACGAGATGCCACATTGCTATGATGCAATATAAAACAAGTGGAGAATCAGCAAGATGACAGAAATCATTTGTCTTATTGGATAAACCACTAAATATGTGCGGCTCTCTTTTTATTTGCAGAGTTGAAATGATAATGTTACTCACACTCAAAAAGACATTTTATGGTAACTAAGAAGAGGATTTTAAAAGCAAACGCTTAGTAGCAGTATTACAGTCATTTCAGTTTCTCACCTCTAAAATTATTTACAATGTAGAATCAAATTAATTTCACTCCCCAAATATCTCTTGAGTCCCTGTTTTTCTCTTCACTCCCATTGTCACTATCCCAATCTAAACTGACGTGATCTTATGTCTACAACAGTCTCCCAGCTCATTACCTCTGCCTCTCCTCTTACTAAGGGCTGACTTTAGAGACTCAGTCCTGGAAGACTTTGGTTCCCTCTCCCAAACCCATAAGCAATTCAAAAAAATTTATTTTTTTAATGTTTCAAAAGTATTTTAGCAGGTGGCTCTGGAAAATAGCTTGCTGCTTTCTGGTTTTCAAAGTAGGTAGGTGGCTTGTTACATTTATAGAATACGATGGTTTGATATAGAAGTACCTCTTTGTTTGGGTGCGCTGCATTCCTGATCATGTTAATCAGAATCTGCAACTAAGTTCTGATGGATTAAAAAAAAAAAGCCATACAGGTCATATTTTCATATTCATGAATCTTAATTAAAACTTCAAGCCTAAGAATCACTGTGCACAGCATAACAAAAATGCTACTGCGTTTTAAATTTTTGCAAGAGAAAATGCTTTCAAGAAGCACGCATCTATTGTTTTTGCCTGCTCAGCACCCAGTAAATGTTCTTCTTTGGGAACCAGGCCTCACCCGTTGGATATGCTCTTGAGAGCATTTAAATCACAGAAATGATCACTGATCCCAGCTAAGTCGATCAGAAGTTCTTTTCCTGGAATCTGAATCTCAGGCAAGTAACAAAGACTAAAAATTTCGAGTTTATTCATCCTGATGGCAATGCCCTCAAGATCTTCACTGGTTTCTGCTACTTATATTCCTGGAGCTGTTCTAATTCCTATCCTTCTGGAGACCAGGACTCTGGCTTTGAGAACAATATCCTTCTAGTAATTCCTTTTTTTTGTTTAAGTTAGCCAGAGTTTATTTCCGTTTGTTGTTTGCAACCAAAGAACCCTACTTAGTACAGATTTCACACCTCTTTGATTTAAATACTATTTATAATACCGAAATAGTGTGGTTGTTGTTGTTGTTGTTGTTGTTAAGTGTCATCAAGTGGTTTTCGACTCATAGTGACCCCATGTGGCAGGGTGGAACTCTTCCATAGGGTTTTCTAGGCTGTAATCTTTAAGGGAGCAGATGGCCAGGTCCTTCTCCTGCAAAGCTGTTGGGTGGATTTGAAGCCCCAACCTTTCAGTTAGCAGCTGAGTGCTTAACTGTTGCACTACCAGGGCTGTCACCTTAATTTCACAGCAAAGAAAATTTTAGAATAATATAATTAATTAAGAAGGAATAATCCACAATGCATATAGTTCTGATCATGTCTTTTTTTAGTGTCCTCTCAGATAGAAGATGGTGCTAAGAATATTCTAATTTTTTCCTGCCATCCAACACACACACATCATTTGAGAAGCCATTGAACCTGTTATTAGTTCAAAGTGCGGTAGCTCAAACACACGTTTCTCACTGATGCTAAACGCAGCTACAGCTGAGGATTTTAGTCCAGTCTCCAGTGGTTCCAGTGTACTGAAATTTCTTCTTTCAACTTTCCTCTTAACTGAGAGACTGAATGCATCCTGCCAGCCACTACAGAGCCTTCAATGGAGTAGGACAGGAGAGATTTGGGGTTGACCAAGCAGTGGCCATGTCCAGTTCAGTTGTCTCCCAATCAACCTGCTCTTCATGATTTCTTGACAGACAAAGTACCTTTAGATTTACTGGAGACTTTCAAGTAAATATTTTATTTTCCAGCTTCTCTGTAATATCAAACTTTATCTAAAAATATTGAGACCTTGCATGGAAGCTCCATAGACACATCTAAACTCCCTGAGGGACTGAATTGCTAGGCTGAGGGCTGTGGGGACCATGGTCTTGGGGAACATCTAGCTCAATTGGCATAACATAGCTTATAAAGAAAATATTCTGCATTCTACTTTGGTGAGTAGTATTTGGGGTCTTAAAAGCCTATGAGTGGCCATCTAAGATACTCCACTGGTCTGAGCCCTTTGGGAGCAAGGAAGAATGAAGAAAACAAGATACAAGCGAAAGATTAGTCCAAAGGACTAATGGATCACAACTACCATGGTCTTCACCAGACTAAGTCCAGTACAGCTAGATGGTGCCCGGCTACCACCACCGACTGCTCTGACAAGGATCACAACAGAGGGTCCCAGACAGAGCTGGAGAAAAATGTAGAACAAAATTCTAACTCACAAAAAAACACCAGACTTACTGGTCTGACAGACTGAAGAAACCCCAAGAGTATGGCCCCCAGACACCCTTTTAGTTCAGTAATGAAGTCACTCCCATGGTTCACCCTTCAGCCAAAGATTAGACAGGCCCATAAAACAAAAATGAGACTAAAGGGGCACAGCAGCCCAGGGGCAAGGACTAAAAGGCAGGAGGAGACAGGAAAGCTGGCAATAGGAAACCTAAGGATGAGAAGGGAGAGTGTTGACATGTCGTGGGGTTGTTAACCAATGTCATAAAACACTATGTGTACTAACTGTTTAATGAGAAACTAGTTCTGTAAACCTTCATCTAAAGTACAATTTCTTAAAAAAAAATTGAGACCTTGAAAACTAAGCAATAGCAAAATGCACAGATCCAAAAGAATATTAAAGGAGACATCTCAAGATGCAACACATTTACGTCAGTGGTGCAAAATATATTTTTGGAAACCTCTTTTAGAATTAGCTAATCTTGTTATTGTTTTGACCATCAAAAGAACTAGTGCCAGATGATTGTTTTTGTGTGTCTAAAAATCAGGTTTATTCCTAAAGAATGAAAATATGAACATTTTCCAAATAATAGTCAAAGTTTCAGAGGAATGCATATAGTAAGATCTCATTTTGAAAAACAAAGACAAACGTGTTCAATACACACTTCTTCCCACATTAGTGTAGAAGTGTTTGCAGTCCCAAAAAGCTATTATTAAAATGAAGGCTCATCTTACAATCATTGGCACCACAGAAGTAAAAAATATTATAGCTAACCCAAATGTCCCTAAGTCTTCCATCCTATTTTAATATCCCTTTCCTTTAATATCTAAATCCAATGGCTCAAATTTCCATCCAGTTTCTGTCATATCTAATCTCCTAGGATTCACAAAATGTCCTAGGATTCCTTAGAGGCCCTGTCATCATCTCTGGATCCAAATACCTGCTCCAGCTAAACTCTTGATCTACGTTCTTCATGTCACCTTCCTTCCCTGCACTGCTCCAGGTGAATGACCATTAGGCTTCTTCAGTTCCCAAATATCATTAACCTAAGGCTTTAAGGACAGTCATAATTCTACTAGAATTTGAGGAAAATGGAGACATGTTACATGTCAGCATAAAATAGTAAACTCAACACAGAATTTTTTATATCTTAAAGGTTCTTACCCATCCCAGCCCTATGAAATTTCTCAGTGGTAGTTTTCCTCCCTGAACCCCACTTTCCACCATATTTGGGGGATCTATTTCTTCTTGATGCATACATCTCTTTCCCATTTCCTCCTCTTCAGATCTAAGAAGGCCTCTCAGACCCTCTTTTCCAAGATGCTAAAGAGAAGTCAAATTTTATAATATATATTATGGAGAATAATCAGCTCTTTAAAAAGGCCATGATTTCAGTCAACATTTACTCTGAAGCAAAGATGAGAAGGTAAGGGAGGGGGCAGGGAGACTATATTACTGGAAACAGAACAAACAGAACAGCAATAATGAGAATGTTGACACATTGTGAAAAATGTAACCAATGTCCCTGAACAATTTGTATAGAAATTGTTAAATGGGAACCTAATTTTCTGTGTAAACGTTCACCAAAAAACACAATTAAAGTATATATTTCTCTTAAGTCATGATTTACTTTGAAACAACGATGAGATGGGCGTGTGAGTGGAGTACATAGATGGAATAAGTTTGGACATATGTTGATAATCACTGACAGTGATGAATCCATTATACTAATCGTTCTACTTTTATAGATGTAATAATAAAAAGTTTTTAAAAAGACAAATAAATACCACTTGTGGGGTGAATGTGAGTATGAGTTGTTCTTTCTATGCGGGTAGATGTTTCAATTTTGGAAGTCAGTAAAAGTCTATGGTGCAACTCTTACAAAAGGTAAGGAGAAGTTGTGTAGAAGCAGTTACTGAGACTCACCAACCTATCACCTGACCTAAGGATTTTGGGACACAAGACAGCAGCAACCTCCAGCCTGTCCACAATGAGCTTCTCAGCGCCCACAATGAACTAATTCTTTAAAATCAATCTATCTATCTATCCATCTATCTGTCTATATCACTAGTTCTGTTTCTCTAAAGAACCCTAACTAAGACACTGACTACTCCCAGTTTTTAAAAGGGTAGTTTCATAAAATACATAACTTCATAAACACCCTGATCTCTCTCTCTCTCTTCTCTTCCCTGTACCCTGGAATACTTGTCTCTTTTCCTTTCCCTCACATTTACCTGCTAACTCCTATTTGTATTTCCTATCACACTTTCTTTGGAAGGCGCTACTCCTTAGACTAACTTAAGCTCTCCTGTTTTGTGGTCCCATAAACCCAAAACCCACTGCCGCTGAGTCGATTCCGACTCGTAATGACCCTATAGGACAAAGTAGAACTGACCCATAGGGTTTCCAAGGAGTGGCTGGTGGATCTGAACCACCGACCTTTTGATTAGCCGCCAGGCTCTTAACCACTGCGCCATCAGAGTCCCTGTGGCCCCATGGCGCCCTTTATTTCTCATTTTCAACACTCATCATACATTTTATTTTGTTTAGTGTCTTACATCGTAGATTGTATGCTCCACAAGGACAGACACAAACTGTCTTTTTCTTGACAATAGCCAGTATATAGAAGGCATTCAATAAATATTTGTTGAATAAATGATTAAATGATCGATTAAATAAAACTGGGTAAAAGCACTAGCTTACTGCCTGGTAAATAACAATCAATAAATATGTCTTGGGAAAAGCAAGGAATAGAGAAGTGGAGGTTTAGAATCAGTTTCATTGAGGTGGAAAGGCATTCATGCTGGATAACCCTCACCCTCTCAGTAAAGTGAGAAGTTTGGAAAACAGTGAGTAAATAGCAATCAATAAAAAAACATATATCACATAAAAACAAATAGTGATTATTTTCAGATCTGTTATGTCTTCTTTCAATCATCATTGCATTTATGCTTGACTTATTTGGACTTAAAGGTCTATCAGTTCCTCCATCTTTTAATATGATCATTATATTTAATGCAGGAATAAAGTGCACTGATACAGTATGTTATTGTAAGATAAAACCTATTCTTCTTTATGTGTTAATTCTGTGAAAGAATGAGCCAAATCTTCTTTTGTGATTTATGTGCCTGTGCGTTTGTGTGTATGTGTTTGCATGGCTTTTGGTGAAAATAACAAACTCCTTGGACTGGTGTTGAGAACATTATATATAGTCCAAAAGAAACATCAGAATAGCCTCCTTTTTTTTTTCTTTTTTTTTCCTTAGAATGATTGAGTTGTCAAGGTTTTCTCTAGTAATTTTCTAATATTCCCTCTACCATCACAGCAGGACTGATTTTTTATCCCAAACTCAGAAAAAGCATTAGGCCTAGCCTTGAAATGAAGGTTTTCATAATATTTAATCTTTCTTTTTCTTCCTTTGCTGCAGCTTAGGTCCCATTACTCCTGGTCCTGTCCTTGTTGACTAATGAGGATAATTGGTCCCTTTCCTCCTGAAAACATCCTTTTATGTATTTTGGAGAGTTATTAGGGCCGTTTTCAGTCCTCTCTTCTCTAGGCAGAACAGGCCTGATTCTCTTAACCTTTCCTCACAGAGTTGATTTTCCAAACCTTTGATCATTTTTGTTCTTCCCCTCTGAACTCTCTCCAATTTGTCTCTTTCAAAACGTGGTGCCCAGGAGAGAATTCAATCCTTTGGTTGAATCTTAACCAATATGGTATTAACCTGGCCAGTGCTTTAGTGAGCATGTAATAGAATCTTAAATATTATTTATCCAAATTCTAGTAGGAGAGTTCCTTTTATTTTTTTAAAAAAATAGCAATAAAGAATTTTAATTTGACACTGGTATTCTTAAATAATCCACATGATAATATGTCACAGTATTTAAAAACCATCAAAATATCAATCAAAAGTGAAGTACTTGAGTTGAAGCTATAGGACAGCATTTTTAGAGTGGATGAGCTTCCCAAAGGAAATTAAATAGAACTTTTCAAAACCAAAGAAAGATTTCCACACCATTCTACATGGTTCTCCTCTGTTGTATAGGGTCTAATGTTTGTAAAAGGATTTATTGTATGTTTATGTTGCCTTGAAAATCTCCTGGAATAAACTTTCAAGCAGTAAGATTAATCTAGGGCTGATCTTACTGACTTGCATCTCAGTTTAACATTATAGTAGTTACCAAAAACTACAGTCCATTGGGTAGTAGGAGAAGAGAAACCCGAGGAAAGGTTAAGGAATGGTTTAGAGAAGGCTATGTTTTACATATTTTACACCATTAAGACCAACTGTGAAAAATACAATAAGACATCAGTCTTAACTTTTGCAGGATTTAAACTCTAGCAGATGAGACAAAACCAAGAAACATGAAATAGTAGAAAAGCAGGTTAATGCTTCATTGTGTGGTACTAAGTATGAATGAAACGATAATTTTAGAGACGGGGGAGATCAGTGTGGGCTTGAGGAATAAAGAAGAGATGACTTCATAGAAGAGATGGAGCTTAAAATGAGCCTTGGAAAACAGGCAGCAGAAAAGAAAGGCAGGCTGGATCATCCAGACAGAGAGAAGAAGAGGAACAAAGGCAGGAAGAGGAAAACGAGTGTGATGGGTCCAGGGAACAAAGAGGAAACTGGCTTGGCTGGAATAGGGAAATGGGTTGAGGGATTTGGGGAAATAAGGTGGACTATTCTTACGAGCAGTTTGAAAGCCAGGCAGGCACGTGTGAATTCAATGTGGCAGACAACTGGGGGCAGCTAAAGGATTGACGAAAGTTACTATTTGGGAAGATTAGTCCGGTGGCAGCCTTCTGGGTGGATGGGGCAACGGGGACGGGGCAGTGCTAAAGCAAACGGAACACCTGTGAGTGTTCCATGCATCACCGAACACTTTGGGCTGTCAAACAAGTCCTTTTAAATATCTGAGCCCAATTATTCTCCTTTTGCTATACTGCTAGGTGACTTTCATACAAGTCAAAGAAATATTGAGTTAAACATTTCAGTCTTGATCCATCAGCACATGTATTTGAAGCACATTAGAGACTCAGATAGACCATTTAAATGTGGTTACTAGTAGAGAGATTCAACTTCTTCAACTTTAAACATTTCACTCTGATACACTCTTTCTTTGAAGGGGGGTGGGAAAGAAAGACTAGGAGAGAAAAAACGGAATCAGCATGACCACCAGATGTCACTGTTGCTGGGCTACCTCACGGTTACATACAAATAGTCTTCAGAGGGCTCGAAATGAACTTCTGAGTTTTCAGTTCAAAAGAAAAATTTTAAATCTGTAATACTTAGAGCCAAAATGTTCCCCAGACCAGCTCTCCTCCACGTTAAATTTCTGCTCGGAAGGCGAAGTCAAGTTACCAGTCCGAAGGCATTGTTATAATTTCTAAAACAAGCAGGTGGCAATTGCTGCATTCTCATTATTTTTAATGTAGCGTCTTTACTTGCTACTGGAGACACTGAGGTGTGTGTAGGGCTGGACTGTTGCAGTTCACCCAGACATACTGACTTGGTGGATTAGTTCTTTATTAAGTGATTCCTTAAAAATGTTAATCATTTAGTATATGACTTAGAGTTTCAATTTAGTGCCGTGTGTCACAGGTCTATTGCTAAAGCAAAATTCCATAATTCTCTGTGTTACTATTTCATAATTAACTTTTGATACACTGTATAATTTGTAAAGCCAAAGTATGCTTTCTCATATATTTATACAGTCCTCATTACTGAGTCATTGAAGATATTTTGGATATTTTAATTATTTTAGATGTTTAGGATATAACTTACGATCTGAGCATAGCATTCTATAGCATGCTTTCTGTACCTAATAAGGATTCTTCAATAGCACTGCATTTACTTCTTGTAAATAGATACTATATAAAATAACTTATAAATATTTAATGAACATTCCCTATATTCACTGAAATGTATCTAATCCAAATTCTTGTTTGTTTTTCCCCCCCAAAACGTTTCTCAAAGATACTATTTAAATTAAGATGGTGGGAAGCTCACTACACACTAATGTAGAAGCAAGGATTTCATAAGCCCGCAGTCTTAAGCATCTGGATTTTTTTCCCATCTCCTGTTTTCCAGGGGTAGCAGAAGCATAAGGTTCTAGTTCCTATTTCAATTTCTGACTGTAACTCTATAAGGAAGCTAATGATGGAGACATCACAAAGTATAGTTTTATTGAATTCAAGAGATTAAAGAAAAGGATGCACAATTGTTACTGAAGTTCATGAGAGAAGGTATATATTTCTTATTGGGAAGTCTTCTTTAACTTTTGGATGCTTCTAAATTGGATTCTTTTTCCTGAACTCTGGAAAGCATATGTGGCCGGGTGTTTGTGTCTTATGAGAGAGATTGGCTTTCTTCCAGGCATCTACATCTCAGGAGAATTTCTTGGTCACCTCCTCAGCGGAAGTCCTCAGAACACAAACCAGAGAGACTCCTCCCACAAAATGATTTCAGCACATCAGACATTCTAGATTCAGGGCAATGTAGGGAATTCAGAAGACTATGAGGGTGGAGACCTTCAAGGCTGAGGGTAGACAGTCCAGCAGTGGGCAAGCGGCCAGCTTTGGGAGGGCACCAGGGAAATACAAGGGGAGGATGTTCTTTCTTCCCCCGCCACCCCCCTCATCCCCTTTGAAGAAAACTCTTTTCTTTCCGTCTAACTGAAACCACCACAAGGGACAAAGTTAGGATGACGGATTTTTTGAGCAGTATCCATGCAACATGGAATTGAAGGAGCAGAAAAGTTCATCTCTATACATGTCTAGAAGATGTGGAAAAGAAGGCTTTTTTTCATCAATGTCTATTTTAAATGCCCTACAGAAATTTACTTATCTAAAATAACATACACTGTGGTGGGTTCTTGTGTTGTCTGTTAATATTCAGATTTTCATACATTGGTTTAATTTCAAAGAATGAACACACATTTCTCTTTATAAGTAAAAACGGAGATATAAAAAGAAAGAAATACCTATATTGGCAGAATAAAATGAGACTCACACTCCCAGGAACAATATGAATAACTTTTTAAGTACTTTTGATACTGAAGGAAAAATGAAAGAATAATTGTTGTGAATGTAAGTTAGAGATGTATAAATCTCAAATTGAGGTCATAACCATTCAGTTATGTTCTTCAATTGTTCTGTAAAACAAGCCAGAAAGCTTAAGCAATCTGAAAAAAACTGATATTTTGGAATCCATAGAAGTTAAAATGTTTACTGACAAGGAAATTTACATATTTTCCATTAGGAATCATGTTTTGGGAGTTCAATAATTCATTTGTAGAATACTTCAGAGCAACCCCCGCCCCTCCGAAAAAAAGGTTAGTATTCTCTGTTCTATCAGAAGCCATGCAAAAATTTCCTTATTTATATGATGCAATAATATTTGCATTTCCACTTAAGGTCAAAATGTGGTAACAATAGAAAATCAGACACTTGGCAGAAATCCCAGGTTTAAGCTTTATGAAAAAGAGGAGCTTTTTAATCATTGGTAACTTGGCAAAAATAAACTTTGTGTTTAGTTTTATGAAAATGTCCTTTTCAAATTAACTGTTAGTTATTGGTAGTGAAGTGTGATGGAATGTTTTAATCTGAACTAAAATTTAATAGTTGAGATGGAAAGCTCAGGTTAAGGGAAAAAAAAATGCAATTAAAACTCTGGGTCAAGTGTCCCAGGAGATATGTGTTCTACATGATGACTCGTCCTAAGTTCACTTTGGAAATTCTGTCTCTCCGGATGCTCCCACACTCCAACATGGGACCCATGCCAGTTGTATACCACATCCTGAGTAAAGAGAAGGGATGTGAAATCGAGAGCTTGACTTTCACAAAGCCAAACCCTGCACAGTCAATGGGAGGAGAAAGGAGCTTGTGATTACACAGGGCACATTTCATAAACTGTTTCATGGTATTTTAAATACATTTAAAATATATTAATTCCTACACTTACATCTGTTTACCTTGTCAGGCCACCCAGAGGTGCTTCAGAAGAAAGACCTGGCAATCTACTTCCGAAAAAATCAGCCATTGAACACCCTATAATGGGGTCACCATGAGTTCAGTCAACTAGAAGGCAACTGGAATCCTGTCAGGTGTTACTATTTAAGGGTGTGCAGGTGTTCCCTATGTAAAGGCATCCAAACAAGGGAGCTCAAGTGGTAGCAGGCTATGCATGCTGGACAGGGACTATTTTTCTAATCCTAACAAGTCACCATCTGTGTCTTCCATCCCGTAACCTGTGCTCTATCCTTTCTTTCCGATTAGTATCAATGCACCTAAAAAGAAGAAGCCACATTTTATATTTTTTTGTGTCAACTACAGGTGTTCATTTTCCTCCAAAAATAAGTGAATAACTCAACAACTCTTAGATTTAGGGAAAATGGATGTTTAGAGAGGATATTTTTAGACTCTGCCTTCCCTTGTAAATTCAGGAGGCTAGCACAAAGGCAATTATCACAGAGGCAAAAAAGATCCAGGCTCTGAGTACTCAAAGGGGTAGGGAGTGTGCTGTGAGGAGCTGGAATGCCTGAATAACCACACAAATGTTTTCCCCACTGGCTTGCATTAAACATTAAAGATCCATCTTCTCTTTAGTTTAAGCATTTGGCTGCTAACCGAAAGTGCCCACTAGCCACTCCGTGTGATAAAGATGTGACAGTTTTCTTCCATAAAGATCACAGCCTTGAAAACCTCTTTGGAAGAGTTCCACTCTGTCCCGTGGGGTCGCTGTGAGTCAGAATCGACTCAATGGCAGTGGGGTTTTTTGGTTTTGTTCTCTTTGAGTTAAGGCATGCATTCTCAACAGAGGCAATATCGCCCCAACAGGGATGAGCTTCGTTCTTGAGGGCAAAAAAAAAATCTTATCTTACTCTCTGTATAAAGCACAGATACACATATGTAACCAGACACACAGCCTGTTTATTTCATGGACGGTGGTTAGGAAAAAATATTTGGAAAGGCACTATGGGAGGGCAATAAAGATGAAAAGCTTGAGAAACACTGGGTTAAGGCATGTTCTGCTGATCAGCTCTGTCAAAATTACGCTAGCAGGGACAAAGAAACAATCAACCAACAATTACTGAGCAGCAATGTGCACAGAGTTCTATATTAGCTATTATAAGAGAACCAACCCTTTTGCTGTCGAGTTGTTTCTGACTCATAGAGACCCTATAGGACAAAGTAGAACTGCCCCATATGGTTTCCAAGGAGCAGCTGGTGGATTCGAACTGCTGACCTTTTGGTTGGCAGCGGAGCTCTTAACCACTGCACCACCAGGGCTCCGTAAGAGTACCAAAGGGGTACAAAATTTGGTTTCTTCTTTTAAAGTGTATATGTTGTTGTTGTTGTTAGGTGCTGTTGAGTCGCTTCTGACTCATAGCGACCCTATCTATGTACAACAGAATAAAACACTGCCCGGTCCTGCACCATCCTCACGATCGTTGTTATGCTTGAGCCCATTGCTGCTGCCACTGGGTCAATCCATCTCCTTAAGGGTCTTCCTCTTTTTCACTGACTCTCTACTTTACCAAGCATGATGTCCTTCTTCAGGGATTGATCCCTCCTGATAACATGTCCAAAGTATGTGAGACATAGTCTCGTCATCCTTGCTTCTAAGGAGCATTCTCGTCGTACCTCTTCCAAGACAGATTTGTTCATTCTTTTGGAAATACGTGGTATATTCAATATTCTTCGCCAACACAATTCGAAGACATCAGTTCTTCGGTCTTCCTTATTCATTGTCCAGCTTTCACATGCGTGTGAGACGATTGAAAGCACCGTGGCTTGGGTCAGGTGCAGCTTAGTCTTCAAGGCGACATCTTTGCTTTTTAACACTTTAAAGAGGTCTTTTGCAGCAGATTTGCCCAATGCAATGTGTCTTTTGATTCCTTGATTGATGCTTCCCTGGATGTTGACTGTTGATCCAAGTAAAATGAAATCCTTGACAACTTCAATCTTTCCTCCATTTATCATGATGTTGCTTATTGTTCCAGTTGTGAGAATTTTTGTTTTCTTTATGCTGAGGCACAGTACATACTGAAGGCTGCAGTCTTTGATCTTCATCAGAATGTGCTTCAAGTCCTCTTCACTTGCAGCAAGCAAGGTTGTGTCATCTGCATAACGCAGGTTGTTAATGAGTCTTCTTCTAATCCTGATGCCCTGTTCTTCACATAGTCCAGCTTCTCGGATTATTTGCTCAGCATACAGATTGAGTAGGTATGGTGAAAGTATACAACCCTGACACACACCTTTCCTGACTTTAAACCACGCAGTATCCCCTTGTTCTGTTCGAATGACTACTTCTTCTTGGTCTATGTACAGGTTCTCATGAGAACAATGAAGTGTTCTGGAATTCTCATTCTTTGAAATGTTATCCATAATTTGTTATGATCCACACAGTCGAGTGCCTTTGCATAATCAATAAAACACAGGTAAATATCTTTCTGGTATTCTCTGCTTTCAGCCAGCATCCATCTGACATCACCAATGATATCCTTGGTTCCACATCCTCTTCTGAATCCGGCTTGAATGTCTGGCAGTTCCCTGTCGATATACTGCTGCAACTGCTTTTGAATGATCCTGCGTGTGCTATTAATGATATTGTTCAATAAATTCCGCATTCAGTTGGATCACCTTTCTTGGGAATAGGCATAAATATGGCTCTCTTCCAGTCAGTTGGCCAGGTAGCTGTCTTCCAAATTTCTTGGCATAAATGAGTGAGCACTTCCAGCACTGCATCCTTTTGTTGAAACATCTCAATTGGTATTCTGTCTATTCCTGGATACTTGTTCTTCACCAATGTCTTCAGTGCAGCTTGGACTTCTTCCTTCAGTACCATCGGTTCCTGATCATATGCTACCTCCTGAAATGGTTGAACATTGACCAATTCTTGTTGGTATAGTGACTCTCTAAAATGTATATAGATTAGTTGAAAAGAGAGAATTTAGTACATGACAAATAGATGCTGATAATGATATCAACATCTAAATATATAAAGAACTATTTAAAATATTTTTAATAATGTAAAACTTTGTGAGAAGGGACTAATAATGGTACAAACAATAAGGGCAAGAGTTGTTGTTAGTTGCTGTCAAGTCAGCTCATTGCAATCCCATGTGCAACAGAATGAATTGATGCCCAGTCCTGTGCCATCAGTATGATTGTTGGTATACTCGAGTCCATTGCTGCAGCCACAGTGTATTTTGAGTGGCTTCCAACCTAGGGGATTCATCTTTCAGGACTATATCAGACAATATTATGAAGGGCAAGGTAGCTCAAAGGAAAGAAAGATTAAGGTGGTGGTCAGGGAGGATTTCATATAGCAAATGGGATTTGAACTGGGCCCTAAAAGATGGAAGGGGTTTGATTCAGAAGAAAAGAGTCAGGAAAGCGTTCCAAATGAGAAAGTGGCTTCGGGACTGAGGACAGGCATCAGAATGCAGGAGTCAGACTCTCAAGCACAGAAGGAAAATCAAGTCTCAGGGGATCTAGGAGACAGTTTAGAGACCTGTGCTGAGTTCTAGCCAGTTGGAAGGTCATACGTGTGGTCCAGCGCCTTCTCCTGATTCCAAGCTTCTGGAAAAAATGAGTTGAGAGACTGGAAGTACAGGCATCCTTTCAAAGGCCTTAGACCACTGTAACCATGGGAAGTTGAACTGTTTACTAGATTACACAAAGTTGAGCTGTAGTCACTGAAACATTTCAACTGAGGATGGATGTAAACACTGCCAGGAAAACTCTCCAGAGGCCAAATGGGCCCTGACAACTCATGGGGTGGGATAAGGGGAATGATGCAGAGCATGCCAGACCGGCAACCTGAATACCTAACCTCAGTAGGGGGAGCTGCTTCCAGGAGAGACATAGGGTGGCAGCTACTACAGTCACTGAGGAGGGCCAGGAAGGACCAGTGGGATGCAGCAAGGGGAATGAACTGTATCCCAGGAAATAAATTAGGGGATGACCCGGTGTCAGATGTCATTGTTATTTGCACCCTCAAGGCTTAAGGAAAAGGATGCAGAAGACTTGATCTGGCTCCAGGTTACAAGGTGGGTTGGAGAAGGAAAGAGCTAAAAGTTAAGAAGGTGAAGGTACTATTGTGACACAGTGACATAAAGAAAAGAGACAGTAGGACATAATTACTAATTCTGTAGGTATATCAGTTAGCTATTGCTATATAACAAACCACCCCCAAAACACAGTGGCTTAAAACAACAACTATGTATTATTTCTTATAAGTCTAGGAGTTGCTGGAGGATTCTGAACACCTAGGCCAGACTTGGTTGATCTTGGCTAGGCTAATTCATTGAGTCATCTGTTATGTCATCTGGGGGCTGGCTGGTCTAGGACGACATCATCTGGCATGACTTGAATCTTTATAAGGTCTCTCTTCTCCAGCAGGCCAGCCAGGGTTTGTTCTTATGGTGATGGTAGAGGCCCAGCAGAGAGAGCAGAAGCAATGAAAGACCTCTTGAGGCTTAGGTTCAAAACCGGCACATCATGACTTCCACTGTGTTTTATTGGCCAAAGCAAATCACAAGTCCATCCCAGATTCAAAAAGTAGGCTCCACTTCTAGATGGGAGGAGCTGTAACTTCATATTACGAAGGGGGTAGGTATAGGGAAGGATGGAGAATTTGGGCGATTTTTGCAAAGTCTTACCGCAGAAGGAGAAACGTAGTAGGGCTTCCAATTTACAAACTATTATACACAAGGGAAAAAAATCTAGTTAAGTGTCTTAGTCTCTCTGTTTTAAAGTTACTGTGTGGTAACGCACTCTGTTTTTGAAAGCTGCTAAATCCTTCAGTTCTCCCCCACCCCAGTCCTCCCTAAGACGGTATCTCATTGTTAGAGAGGCCTGTGTGACATCATGGCAATGGGGTAGAAAAGACAGAGCTATGAATAGTCCTCCAAGCCCTTGCTGCTCTCTGCCAAGGGGGCTGGGCAGGCGCCTCACCCTTTTGCACTGAGGTCCGCTCAGGAGTGGCTGAGGAACCTGAACTCTGACCTACAGAACTGTGAGATAATAAACTGGTGTTACTTTAAGTCATAAGTTTGTGGTAATTTGTTATGGCAGCAATAGATAACTAATATATTACAGAAAGGTAAATAAGGAGAAGTCAGCAATACAATCGGCCCTTCCATATCTGCAGTTCCCACATCTGTGGATTCAACCAACCACAGACTGAAAATATTTGAAGAAAAAAGAAAGTTCCAAAAAGTGAAACTTGAATTTTTTGTGCCCGAGCACTACACTGAATCCACGCGAATGCAGTGATGTGTAGGCATCCCCCGCTGTAGCCTCCTGCCATTTCACAGATCCCCAGTCTCTCTCCAGCACTCGTTTGAGCATTGTTCACCTTGCGTCTTGTCATTATTCCCTAAACAATACAGTATAACAACTATTTACATAGCATTTACATTGTATTAGGTATTATAAGTGATCTAGAGATGATTTAAAGTATACGGGAGGATGTGCGTTAGTTGTATGCAAATACTAAGGCCATTTTATATAAGGGACTTGAGCATCCTCGGATTTTGGTATCTGTGGGGGTGCTGAAACCAATCCCCTGAGCATACCGAGGGGCAACTGTACACAGAAGATGATGGGGCAAGGGCACAAAGAACTATTATCACTTCATCAGGTTTACATGAAAGCGTTATAGAGGTGAATAAAGCCAGGATGGAATGGAACACATGAACCCAGGAGATGGGAAATGAAAAAGCTCTAGAGTGTATGAAAGAGCTCTAGAGAGAGGCAGAGCCTTTGGGAAACCTTAGGCAGCTAGAAGACTATAAGAGAGTTCTGGGAACCCAAGGGAAAGAAGAAAGGGGCACTATGAAGACAATGGCTGATTTAGATAAATTTCACCTATTTTGCAATTTTTCTCAAGTTTGGACCCAGGGAAAACAAAAACAAAAACAACTCTGTGGCCTCTAAGCTTATGCTAGTTGTTCTTTCTGCCATGTGGCACTATATCCTGAAAGAAAGGAGAAAGACTCAGATACTGAGGTTATATTTCACACATTGTGATTATAACTCATAACAGAAAAAGCATAAACATTGAGAGAACTAGATTCATTTATTTACCCTGGGCAAGGTTTCGTTCTATTATACATAAAGTTATGGATAGGTTGAAGCCAATTCAATGGCATCTAACAACAATAGATTCATTTATAATTATAAAGCAGACTGCCACATTTTTCTCCTGTGGGTTCAAACCACTAACCTTGCAGTTAGCAGCTAAGCGCTTGACTACGGCTTTCTTTCAAGAAAGGGCTCCTTTCTTGAATAAATGTTTTGTTATCGGGTAAAAATCTGTATCTTGTCTGTGTATTCTTACAAAGTTACTTAGTTTCTCTGGGCTTCAATTTAATCATTTTTAAACACATTTCTAACAACTTTTCTTCCTACAAAGAGCTATACCAGGAGATCCTTTGAAGCCCTTTCCAAATCTAACATCTGTGACTCAAGGACTACTTACTTTGCCCAACACATTCACAGGTGTCCTTATTGCAGATCATCGTACTTCGAGACTAGGAAACAATCAAGTAAGAACTGCAATCCAGTATAATCAAAGGCTGTCCAGATGCCTCCAGCACAGACATCAGAGATCACAAACAGGGTTTGTCTGAAGCACCGTCTATTAGTTGATTGAGGCTTCCTGGAGTACTGAGGTGAGAAGGATTCCGACGCCAATTTCTGTCTGGCTGAGTAAATCTCTTTTTTTTAAATCACAAATTTAAAATTGTATCTATTAAATATCCCTTGCTTTTCACTCAGGAGATATCAGAGGGGCCTGGGTCCCGATGCACAGCCAGGCTCCACATCCCCAAAGCAGACAGCATGGCCTGAACCGCAGTGTGGATTCCATGGAACAGCCTGACAGCCACCGAAGGAATGACCTGTCAGGTGTCTTCTAGCTCTGGCATTCTGCAATTCTGAGAGACTCGTCTCTGAACAGAAAGCCCACTGAGGTCCAGTGTGCTTAGCGTCTGCATCCAGGCATGTTGCAGAAGAGCTGCTGTGGAGGAGTCAAAGGTTCCTTCCTAGGGACTGATCACCTGGTGATGACTTACATCTGGCTGCAGGAAACAGCAGGCATCACCCAATGCCCACAATGGCCTTGGATCATGAAGAAGCCCAGAAACAGGCCACAGCAACAAGGTAGCCCCACAGCCACCAGCCTGAGTAAATCTTTATTGCTAGCCACAAGGTATGGAAATAGGAAGGGTCTTTTTCCCAACAACATTCTTGTGTTTTTTCTCCAGCTTCCTTGGTTGGGAGTCAATTCCAGCAGCAGAGGTGGTAGAAGTTTCTGATTCCTAGATCGCAGTTATATCAGTGTGCTCTTGAACTCGATATTTCTGGTAGCAACCTCCATAGTTCTCCAGGAGGCTTTCTTGGAGGCCAAGCCTAGACCCCTCCTACAGCCCGTACGACACTTTTGTAAATACCCAATTTCTTACATTAAATCTCTTTTTGCCTCAAACACCTAGAATGGCTTCTACTTCCTACAGTGAACCTTGATATGTTGTTGTTAGGTGCCCTTGAGTTGATTTGGGCTCACAATGACCCCATGTGACAGAGTAGAACTGCCCCATAGTGCTTTCTTGGCTGTAACAGAATCAGATCACCAGGTCTTTTCTTCTGCAAAGCCACTGGGTAGGTTCAAACTGCCAACATTTTGGTTAGCAGCCGAGCATTTAACTGTTGCACCACCAGGGCTCCTTGAACCTTGGTATACAGGACAGAATAACCAAAGATGTAGAGGTGGAAAAGTGTGTGGTATATTCTGGGAACCAGTAGGAAACTAACTTGACTGAAATAACGGGATTGTTTTGCTAGCTCAAAGAGGAGGAAGGAGTTGTACTGGATTGGTAGGGCTGAAGCAAGATTCTAGATACTTCTCATGTGAAGATGTGGAGTTCAGACTTGATCTCATAGGTAATATCAATTATTGATGAGTCTTAATAGGGTCAGATGGATGATGTCCAGCATAGAGAGACTAACAGTAGGAAGACCAATTGGAGGCTCTTGCAATAGCAGGGCATGAGATGAAGAGGGCTTAGAATAAGGTAGTGAAACTGGCAGTAGAGAGGAAAGAGTAAATTCAAAGGTATAAGGAAAGCCTGAACGTTGTACATAGGATATAAAAGATAGACTATTTCTGACCTTAAAAACTCATTTGATGGAAAAAGTTCAAGTCTGTCACAAAACAGATATCATTGTAAATAGGTCAAGCTATATGGATATATGTGTAATGTCAGGAGTTAAGACTTTATTTAATTAAAGTGAAAGCTTGTATTCTTCTCATTTGGTTTCTTCCTTTTGCAGGTGGGTAGGGAAAGGTTTGATGAAATAATATTAGTCAAAGTTAGGCAAACTGGTTCTGATCCATCCACAGGCCCCATCTACTGGCACCACTCCCTTTGAATGGTGAATCACTGCAGAGAGTGACCAAGTGAAATAATAATCCCTGAGACTCTGGAATACTGCCCCTATCCAGGCAGTGGGAACCTGGCAGAAGAAGGGCCAAGAGTGAAGAAATATCCCCTGAGAAGTCCTGCTCCCAAGCCACCAAAGTTTCCACCCACCCTAGTTCCCAGGCCAGTCAAGGTCTCTTGAGTTATAGTAATTGTTCCTCTTTATTGAGTTGTTTACCATGCCCAAGCATTGAGCCAAGAGTTCTATATCTGTCATTTTATTTTACCCTCACAATAATCTTTATATTAAATATTTTTCTTCATAATTTTAAAAATGAGAAAACTGAGGCTCAGAAAGTATTAAAAAAAGAAGTCTCATTTACTTCATCTCCTTAAAATTGAAAACCATGCTGAACTATGGGATTTAGAAAAAGACAATCAGACTATCTTCTTTTACCCAAACACCAGGTCTCCCCAGTCGGGGATGTCATTGGTAAGGCTTAGAAAAAATATGAGGGAACTACCAAGGCTTTTCAATTATGAAGATGTCTATGGTCCTAAAGTTGCTCCTGTATCATCCTTTGATTACATCATTTCCTGATTAGTGATGAAAAATTAAGGAATTTTGCCACTCCAACCCAACTTCATTTTGTTAAGATGGAAGTTTTAACTAACTCCATATTACCCTCAACCAAACTTCACAAAATGTAGAAGAATTAATTACCAATAACTTCCATGATAATCACGTAAATGGAAACTAGGAAAAGTGGAATTCCCAAATTAGGTGGAATTTTTCTCACGTATATGCCCTTTCAAGACAGTCACTGTTGTTGTTAGGTGTCATGGAGTCGGTTCCGACTCATAGTGACCCTATGTACAACAGAACAAAACACTGTGCGGTTCTGACTAGTTACTATAAATCTTTATACCCAACTTTCTTAGGCCTAATCGAGTCGAAGGAGTTGAGAAGTTTAGCCACTGCCTGGTCCTGTAATGTTGTCTAAGTTGCTCCCTCTCATTATCCTAGTTGGTAAAATAAGAATAGTAAGTTTCGCTGGGTCCCAGGAGCATTGGGCAGACTAATCAATAGCTATAAAATGCTTTCAAAGGCAGTATGCTGTATCTGTATGTGCTAACTTCTGTTCAGTAATCATGTTAACACCCTATTCATTTCACTGGCAATTGTACAGCGCCATCACAGTAATGCAATGATGTGCGTCACACAAAAGTCAGGTAAGATGATCTAATGATGTCAAGATGAAATGCTGTCAGTGTAAGTCTATAAAGATAGTGTAACACTGTCAGAAATGAAAGGAAATTATGGCATTGTAAGTTCTACTACCATTAAAAGATGTTAGAAGGAAAGGGTTCTACAATCTGGGGCAATGTCTGTTATGACAGATCTGTTCAAGCAACTTAAAAGACAAACTGGCATTCCTCATCCAATTTTCTTTTTCCAAAGAGTTTTTATTAAACTCTCTGTTAATTTTCTACATTAATATCTTCAAGCCCAGAATAGTACTATGATTCTCAAAAGCAATTTGTGTTTGAAACATTCATTGTTCTTTGTGTCTATGGTCCAACTTTAATGACACCAGATAGTCATTTCTCCTGCAAGGGCAGGAAGTATATTAAAAAGTTTTGTGAAAGGTAATAGTCCTCCAAGTTTCACTCTTTGAAGAAACGTTGGCAGGAAGGGCGATATCTTTGTTATACATGGCATACCTCACAGAAGAAAAGAAATGCAGTACTTTAAAGTATGGTCAATTTAGGCACCAGCATTTATCCTCCCTGTACACTAGATTTGGAAAAAGCTCAGGAAGAGCCAAGCTGAAAGGAAAACAAAACTTTTCAATATACTTTTGTGCACTTGGGGACCTCAAATTTCAATTACCTAAAGTTTTCTATTATGTAGGGGAGTACGATTAAATTATTTTAAAAATATGGAGACATAATTCCTGCCAAGACTATTAAAAAGACAATAATCAAAATGAAGTAAGGGATACAGAGTCAACACTTAGGAAACATTAGAAGAAGGACTGTGCTTTGTTGAACTCAAGGAGTCACCAGCCTATACGGTGCCTTTGTTTGAGTTAGAAGCAGATGCCCCTTCCTCGGGGCAGATGTAGCCCCTCCCCTGGGCACATTCACCGGCAAATAGGGTGCAGGCTGGATTTCATTCCCATTTCCCCTTCGTCCAGGTACCCATGTGCAGTGCACAGCCTGCACATCACAAATGGTGTCCCTGGGTACAGGCCATGTAGTTCAACCACAAGGCATCTAGAAAATCTCTGCTCTACTGACCAGGCAAATTCCCATGATGCCAAGTTACTGGACCGAACTTCCCAAAATGACCTCCTGAAGGACTTTGGGGAGTGTTAAAAATATCCCACAAAAGCAAGGGTTGGTCAGGACCATTCCAGTTTACTCCTGTTGTCCTAGTGTAATGACTTCCACCCTCTTTTCACGTTCAAAAGTGTCCCAGTTTGGACAATAAATTGTATGGTCACCCTAGACATAACCTTGATAAACAGCAGTGTAAAACATTTACCAGAATAATCAGTAGGCATGTATGAGGTATATACATGAATGTGAAGAGAAGGGGAAAAGAAAGAAAAGAATGAAGGCAAATGGTGGAACACGGTCTCCTGCTCAGTTAGTTCCAGAGACCAATTGCTTATAGACGTTTAACATCAGATGAAATTAAGCCTTCTATTAGCACAACTTCCTGGAATTTTCCTCGCTCCAATTCTAAGGCTCCCACCGCCCCTGCCCCTGCCTTCTCGTTGTCGGTTGCCATCGAGTCGATTCTGACTCATAGCAACCCCATGTGACAGAGTACAACTGCCCCATAGGGTTTTCTTGGTTGTAATCTTTATGGAAGCAGATCACCAGGTCTTTCTCCCATGGAGCCGCCAACCTTTCAGTTAGCAGATACGGGCTGATACACAGCATATATCAATTCAGTTTTCCTAAGATGCGGGTGCTGTTATCCAGCAATTAGATCCTAAAGAAAAGTGAGACTCATTAAAGGAAAAGAAAACTGTTGATATTAGCAAACCATTAAAACTAGAAGAGACCCAATTTATTATGTCTTTAGGTCTAAGAATGCAAAAAGGAGCAACCGAAAAGTTATTCTGAGCTCTAAAGCCTCAATTCTTTGCTTTTGCTTTCTGCAGGGTGTAGAATTTCTAGTATTAGAGACTTTTCATGCCATCAGCTTACTAGCCACAGGATTACAAGTAAGTTTGTTTAACCTCTCTCTTTCGCGTTCATTTTTTTATATTAAAAAAGTAATGAAGTTACTTCAGTCTATGACAAATGTTTTTGTGTGTACAGAGAAATTTTGGGGAATTTTGACTAAGCTCAGGAAATAACACAGATTTATGTAATAGATGTCAAATAGGAGGCTAAGAAATCAAGTTTCTCATCGCCCTACTTACCTCTCAAGAATATTGTGAGGGTAAAAGTTAAATTATATGAGAACCCTCTGTGTTGTCTTTTTTTTTAGTTTTAAACTCTAAAAACAATTCAAGGTTTTATTATTGTAAAAGTAGGCTCCTTGGGCCTCAGTTTCTTAATCTATCAAATTATTAATAGGGTGCAAAGGTAATACTTTGCTACATCTCAAGGTTCACACAAGGAGTACGTTTTATTCAGATTGAATGTATTTGAAAGTAGATATCCATTCCCAAAGAGCCAGACAAATACAAAATCCCCAACCATGTTTCTGGAAGTCTTTGGGTGGCACAAATGGTTAAGCGCTCAGCTACTAACAAGGGATTCTAACTGAATCCACCCAGAGGAGCCTTGGAAGAAAGCCCTGGCTAACTACTTCCAAAAGGTCACAGCCATTAAAAATCCGATCGAGCAATTCTAATCTGAAACACATGAGGTCGCCATGAGTCAGAATCCACCACAACTGGTCTGTTTGGTTCTTTTTAACCATGGTTCCCACTGATGCTACCTCCTTCTAACTAAACCACCTGGAGAGGAGGTGAGGGTGAGGTGGCAGCTTCTCTCCCATGAGCATGAGAGAGCTGAGCCAGGCATCTCTCTTTATCAGGGGCCCACTAACCTACAGGGTCTGAGGCAGAAGGTGAGGCAAACCCAGTTTTTAACCTTCCATGCCCATGGAGAGAATGAGGACTGCAAGGATAGTAGTAGGGAAGGAAGAAGGATTGGTCCACGCAGGGAGAAATGGCTCTGGACGGCAGCCCTGCATAAGCCAGCAATTCTGTGCCCAGATACTCCCAGGTACAGTGTGGGGTACTGTTCACACCAGTCCTCAAAGGCCTGGCACTTTTCTCAAATAGAAGTGGCTGGCAGCCAGTGTCCCCACCCCACTGCTCAAGCCGACCCATAAAGGCATGGTAAGATTGCCAATGTGGAATATGAGCAAATTCAGGTTAAATGAAAGGCAAATATATAAAAATATACAAAATATATAAAAGCTGAAGACCACCCATAACAGCCTGACATTGCTACTTCTCAAGGCTACTGTAAAAGTAAATGTGAATTACATGTGAAATCCCCTTGGGAAAAACCATTTAAAGGTCTATAAAATTTGCAGAAAACATGCCAAATGTTCAGCTTAAGACTATAAAGAGCAATGGAGCCCAGTAACGTATTAGAAGGCTTTAGAAAACATTTTCCTAAACTATGATATTTAGGGTCAGGTTTGATTTTAATGACCCTAATAAAACAAAAAGTATTATAATGAAATGTGCAAAGACCTGGAGTTGGAAAAAAAAAAAAAGAAGAAGAAGAAGAAGAACACGCTTGGCATTTCTCAAGCTGAAAGAACTAAAGAAAAACTTTAAGCTTTGAGTTGCAATTTTGAAGGATTCTATTGGCAAAATACTGAACAACACAGGAAGCATCAAAGGAAGATGGAAGGAATACACAGAGTCACTGTACCACAAAGAATTGGTCTACGTTCAACCATTTCAGGAGGTAGCATGTGATCAAGAACCAACGGTACTGAAGGAAGAAGTTCAACCTTCATTGAAGGCATTGGCAAAAAACAAGGCTCCAGGAATGGAGAGAATACCATTTGAGATGGTTCAACAGCAATGCTGGAAGCCAGAGCTCACTCGTCTATGCCAAGAAATTTGGAGGACAACTACCTGGCCAAACTGACTGGAAGATACCCATATTTTTGCCCATTCCAAAGAAATGTGATCCAATGGGATACAGAAATTATTGAATAATATCATTAATATTACACCCAAATAAAATTTTGCTGAAGATAATTAAAAAATGGTTGCAGCAGTATGCCAACAGGGAACTGCCAGAAATTCAAGTCAGATTCAGAAGAGGATGTGGAATGAGGGATATCACTGCTGATGTCAGTGGATCATGGCTGAAAGCAGAGATACCAGAGAGATGTTTACCTGTGTTTTATTGACTACGCAAAGGCATTCAACCGTGTGGATCATAACAAATTACGGATAACATTGCGAAGAATTGGAATTCCAGAACACTTAACTGTGCTCATGAGGAAACTATACATAGATCAAGAGGCAGTCATTCGAACAGAACAAGGGGGTACTGAGTGGTTTAAAATCAGAAAAGTGTCATCAGGTCGTGCCCTTTTACCATACTTATTCAATCTGCATGCTGAGCAAACAATCTGAGAAGCCAGACTATAGGAAGAATAACGTGGCATCAGGATTGGAGGAAGACTCATTAACAACCTGCGACCTGCAGATGACAACCTTGCTTGCTGGAAGCGAAGAGGACTTGAAGCACTTATTGATGAAGATCAAAAACTAGAGGCTTCAGTATGGATTGCACTTTAACATAAAGAAAACAAAAATCCTCACAACTGGACCAATAAGCCCTGGTGGTACAGTGGTTAAGAGCTTGGCTGCTAACCAAAAGGTAGGCAGTTTGAATCCACCAGCCACACCTTGGAAACCCTATGGGACAGTTCTATTCTCTATGGGGTCACTATAAGTCGGAATGGACTCGACAGCAACGGGGTTGGTTTTTCGGTTTTGGACCAATAATCAACATCATGATAAACGGAGAAAAGATTGAAGTTGTCAAGGATTTCATTTTACCTGTAGCCACAATCAACACCCATGGAAGCAGCAATCAAGAAATCAAAAGTCGCATCACATTGGGCAAATCTGCTGTGAAAGACCTCTTTAAAGTGTTAAAAATCAAATATGTCACTTTGAGGACTAAGGTGTGCCTGACTCAAGCCATGGTATTTTCAATCGCCTCATATGCACGTGAAAGCTGGACAATGAATACAGAAGACCAAAGAAGAATTGACGCCTTTGAATTATGATGTTGGCAAAGAATACTGAATATACCACGAACTGCCAGAAGAACAAACAAATCTGTCCTGGAAGAAGTACAATTAGAACGCTCTTTAGAAGCAAGGATGGTGAGACTTCGTTTCACATACTTTGGACATATTATTAGGAGGGACCAGTCCCTGGAGAAGGACTTTATGCTTGATAAAATAGCGTGCCAGTTTAAAATGAGGAAGACCCTTAACGAGATGGATTGAGCAGGTGGCTGCGACAACGGGCTCAAGCATAACGAGGATTGTGAGGATGGCGCGGGACTGGGCAGTGTTTCGTTCTGTCGTACATAGCATCACTATGAGTTGGAACTGACTTGACAGCACCTAACAACAACGATAAAACAAAATAACAAAGAAGACAACTGTCATTAGTACCTGCTACATCATTTATTCCAACTTTTCTGAAAGGTGTTCCCCAAAAAACAGTCCTTGGGTGGACAAGTGCTTTTTTCTAAATGCCCCCTCCCCAGTGATTATTTTAATTCAGAGAGAGCAGGGTGGTTATTAATGCCTAACTCTGTTTCTATCTTTTTGTTTTCCATTCCTCTGCCTATTCATTTCCTACTCTCTTCCATTGTCCTATTACGAGACAAGTACAAGCCTGTTTTAATCATTATATATTCTTTCTTCCCCCCAGTTCTATGCCTAATCGACTATCTTCAGGAGTAATTCTGTCAAAAATATTTTCACCATAGCAAAGATGATCGCCTCTTTGGTTCATCTCTTTTTCTCAATGCTAAAAAATTCTCCCTATCCTCTCAGAGTTTGCTGCACAGGTAAGTGCTAGCAACCTAGCATGGTTACTCTATAATATGACCCTGAAAGTGTCTGAAACTCTTAAACAGCAAGTATGAAAGAGCTGTAAAACAGTATACCCCTGAAGCAGCGAGAGACTCAAATCAGTAACAAAAGAGGTAGTAGGAACGTGCAGGCAAAGCATGGTGTATCCAAAAGTACATTGCACATTTTCCCACGCCTGAGTACAACTACTCTCGTCTGTATCTGTTCTTTATCTGATTTGTTGATTCACATCTTTGCTTTGCTCTGAAAAAGGATCTAATGCAATGTTTGTATATAGTCTGTGGCTAGCTGAAGTCCAGAATTTCATAACATGTATATCTTTTCCCTCTATAGCTCCAAGGATTCCTGGAACTTCTAAGAAAACTTCCAGATATCCCAAGTTCCCATTTTAGGCCAACAGTAGCTCCTGTAGACAGGTAGTATGTTGCCTGCAAAGTGAGGTCTGTTGAAAAGTTGCAGCAGCAACCCAAGCATTCTCTGATTTCCTAAGCAACCGAAGGAAATGTACACTTCAGTTGGTGGGGATCTCTGAAAATGCATACAACTAGGTACATGCAATTATGTACCCAAAACTGTGAACCAGGATGCAGCAATAAATTACATAATTACATACGTCTGTAGTACTTTTGCTACATGCACCACCCAAAACCCTGCTCCATTGAGACAGTGAAACAAAACTGAAGACTTAATGTTGAAAAAGAAAAACTGGGCTTAACTGCCCATGGACTATTTAAGTTGACTATTAATAAGACTCTTGGTGCAGGTAGAGTAATGTATCTTTTCTGTCCACAATTTTTAAAGTGACTCCATTGCTGTATCAGCTATACCTCACTTGGAAAGCTATTGACTTTTCCTTTCTGTTGCCTTGTTTCCTTCTGCAAGAGCACAGAGGGAGGCGAGTCCAGGTGGGTACTGTGCCTTCGACTGATTATGCTGTGTAACACAGCAGGGAAACCTCTTGTCTCAGACTGGGGTTGCTTGTTATAAGAATTTTTTTTTCTTTATAAAAGGTATAAGGTAGTAAACACAGCTGTAGGAAAAAGTTTTGTATTTTCTTGCCGTATGTTTTAATCTATTAAAATGATACAATTAAGTCAGAGTCCAAAAATGACTATAAAATTATACTATCTGTTCGTGTGCATATATGCCATGTTTTATGCTCATGTTGTAGGCCATGTTTTATGGCTCACAGTGTTTGAATAATCTGAATGGATTTGACATTAAAAAAACAAAACAAAACCCATTGCCGTCGAGTTGATTCCAATTCATAGCGACCCCACAGAACAGAGTAGAACTGCCCCACAGGGTTTCGAAAGTTGTAATCTTTATGGAAGCAGCCTGCCACATCTTTCTCTCACTGAGTGGCTGGTGGGTTCAAACCACTGAACTTTTGTTTAGCAGCTGAACGCTTAGCCGCTGAGCCACCAAGGCTCCTTGGGTTTGACATTAGAAGTGTTTTTTACATCTTTGCACACAGGGTTGTCAGATCATAAAATGCAGTGGATTAGGATCAATGAACTTTAAAATTCTAAATTGATCTTGGAATTCGGATGTTATTAAAGGTGACTGAAGCTTCACTCTTGCTATTTCCTTGCCAGAGTTGGATTATTGCTCTGAATTCTTGTCTGCCACTTACTTTTCTTTTAACTCCACAAGCGGTGTTTTTTTTTTACCGGAATATTTGTATATCTTTAAGAAGAATAAAGATTTTGTAAATGGTGTCACCGTCAAACATTCCTTTCAAGAAGATGAAATCTGAATTTAGGATGAAGACTATGCCTCAACTTCAGTTTGCAAAGACACATAATAATATAATCCCATTTACTTCCTACTTAGATGAACTTCAAGTGTTTTCAGCTGTGGGATATGAAATTCGTCTCATAGAGAATAGATTTGAGTGCATACTTAAGGCCTTTTCCTAGCTAGTTATGTTTAACTGAATAAAACACACTTTAATGTCTTAATTATAAAAACAAAATGTGTAGAAGTCTATGATCTGCACTATCATTTGGAAATAAACTGAAAAATCCGATTGTGTTGGAATTAAGTGGAAAATAGTTTTCCTTTCTAGGGCTTTTTAATTTATTCAGAATATTTATAGAATTGCCTACTAGTACATCCTTCGAGATTACATTGTCAAAGATGCTCTTTAACTCCAAACACATTTTTCTTGAGGGCAAGGGAGTATTGTAATTGATTTCAGCATAAGAGGAATCCTTCTTCCTACTTATCCTATCACCTCCCACACCATTTTTCCCTAGCCTCTCTCCCTGAGTGAGCTCAATGTCAAATCATATGGCCTCCTAAGCATTTTGGCTTGGGCCTAGTTAGCTCAGCCTCACATGTGCTGGGAAGAACTTTAAACCTAGGTAAGGAATTAAACAGTTTTGCTAATCTGGAAGATAAACCACCTCTGAACATCAGTTCCAAGCCAGTGTACCTGGTCCTCTGTAGGGAGATACAAAGGCTATTCAGGTGAGCTGCCAAAACTAGTGATTTACGATACTTTTTAAAAGCCTTCACCACTCGTTCGATCATCTCCTGCCTTTTCATTTCATCTCAACTCATGGAAATGTGTCTTTTCTGGACAAAAATCAAATGGAATATCTCAGGGCTGAGTGTTTCCTTGAGTTGTTAAATGGTCTTAGAGTCTTAACTCAAAGATCTACCTCCTCAAAATGTGGGACTTAACCAGCTTTGTTTGTGTTGAGATTTCTGGGATGACAAGTGCCTTAGATGGACTGTGATCAATGAAGACATAGTAACAGTGAACTGCTGTGAGAGCATTTTTCAGTGGACAGATAAAGCATTGCAAATAAAAAGTAAACTGGAGCACCAGAACAGAACTTTTTAAAGACAGGCATTCTGCTCACAGAAGTCCCAAAGTCTAAAAGAATTGGTTATATCAAATTTGCATATATGATTTTAATAAATGTTATGGGGTCCTTTTTATCTGAATTATGTGCATCAGATTAGTGTGTACAGTGTTTTAAAATAAATGAAACTTAGTTTCCATATTAAAAAGATCTTAAGTTCATAAATCAAGTATTTTCAGGTGCATTGATTTGAGCTTCAGGCCCAAAGGAAAAAATGCTCTACTTTTAGCACGTCTGTGAGTAAATAGATTTCCAGACGGGCCAGAGACAAGAACCGAGTTACTGAAGCTATTAAAATTATCTTTCCCCCACCCTTCCATGGCACTGTCTCTGCAAACTCAGAGTGGCATAATTTTTCCTGTTCTTAGGACTAGTGAATGACTGGAAGCCTCCCGAGCGTCTCATCTAGCTAGGGGAGGGTCTCCGTCTTCAGGAATGTCTGGGAAATGGAGGTCACCCTCGACTTCTTCCAGTTCCCCTTTTGAGGAAATTGAACACAGCTCGATTCTCCCAAGAATCGTTAAGAGACGGCTGGTGACCCCATGAGAGGGGGAAGAGAGGTATGAATCTGTAAAGGGGTGAAGAAAAAGAAGAAAATAGCGTGGGACTGGAGAGAGATCTGCTAGAAGCAGAGAGAAGGAAAGCCACATAGTAATGGGCTCGAACCCAGCGGACCGGCCGGTGTTGCTAGGCCAGTGACTCCGAGCTCGGAAAACATTTGCCATTTGCGCGCTTTTCCTCGCGGACACTGGGTGGCGCTCACGGTAAAGACTTACACTTCTCTTAGGGTTCCCCCAACCCTCCCACCCTTTTGCAGATTTCGGCTACTAAGAGATGAAATTACTCACATTCTTCCTACGTGTCGCAGTGGGGAGGACAGCTCTGGAAGAGTTTGATGCCGCGGGGCTGTTTCTCCACGGCTGGGCCTGTCGGTGGGATTTGAAAGAGGCAACGGCGTTGCGACCGCTGGCTTTGAGACAAAGCTCGGGTCCTTGAAATAAGAACAAGCCCCACAAACCCAGCAAAAGATGCAGCCCCGTGAGCGGACATCCCCGCGGGTGTGCGGCCAGAGCGGGGGGTCGGCCGTGCACAGATCCACAATGGCTATATTATGAAATGGGGAACAGACTCTTGCTGCTTTTAACTTAACGCTCCCTCTCCTCCCGAATGCCTTTGAGTAAAGGGGGAGGGGAAGTGAGATTAACCTGGAAAAGAAGTCGAACAAAATTAAGAAAATTGAGGTTTTAGTCCCCTTAGAAACACACCCAGATTTGGAGGTTTCACCTAGCAGCGGCCTAAGCACAAAGTGGCCCAAATTTGGCTTGAGGGCCAACGTCACACGCTTTGGAAATTGAAACAAAGAAGTTAAATTCTTCCCTCCAGCCCCACTCGATGTCTTTTGTAAAACAGGAGGGAATATCTTCTTCGGCTGGAAAAAAAAAATGAAATTTACCAAGGTCTAGAACTCACTGAAGATGGTACCACTGTGTTCACCTGGACCCCAAACTTCTCAATTTTGTCCAAATGCTGCAGCTTCCAATCCCATCTTGTTGGAATCTGCCTTCTCAGCAAGGTCTACAGGAATTGCTATAATACCTTGGTTAGCATAACAGTATTGATCTTATTTTCCTCCATGTTGTTGGGGGCGGGGGTGGGGTGGTTCCCTGAGCCACTTGCCTTTGCCAGGAGGAGCTTTGGACCATCTATCCCCGGCACTGATTTAGAGAAGCGACTCGTTTAATTAAGTGGCAGGATGTGTGTAAGGTGCCTCGATGGGCGCCGAGAACGTCTCCAGAGCAGAGCCCAGGACCTCAAACCCAATGTGGCTGGCACAGTGTGCACCACCACCCTCCCCCCACCCCCGCCCCGCCCGCTCTCACAAGCCAAGAACCTAAATCTGGAGGGTGAACAGCCGCGGCAAAATCGACAGCGCAGGGTCAGGGTGAGCAGGCCACCGAGGCTCTGTTTACCCGCACTTCCATCTCAGAGCAGAAGTCCAGGGCCTTGCAGGCCGCAAGCGCGACACCCAGGCGGGGGAGGGGGAGCTGCTGGGCGCTGCGACACCCCCCCCCCCCCCAACCAGGTTTCCTTGTGAGCACCGGAGCTGGAGTTGCCCCCAAAGGGCAGTTCGGCAATAGCTGTGGTTTTATGGCGCCCAGACGGCGAGGCAGGGAGTTGGTGCACGCGTGGCTGCTCGTTTTTTTGCAGTTCAGAGCCAGGTTGGCATTCTGCTCCGAGTTCCAGACACTCCAGCTCTCCTTGCTGGCCTATGGTTTGGGTCCAAGTAGTTCGGGCTAAAGCAAGGCCAAACTAACACTTAGACACAACTAACGCAGGCGCTTTATTCTTGGGTTGGAGAGTGGGGAGACCTAGAGGCCAGAGCGTCTCACCCTGGATATCCGGTGGAGTTTCCAGACTCCAGATCTCCGACCTCTTGGGGGAAGGTGCAGGAAGGCCCCAAATCAGGATCCAGCTCCTAGAGTTGCCTTTTTGAGGATAGTGGAAATGGAGAGTGAGAGAGTGATTTATGTAAAATTTCTAAGCTCCCGGCTGGATCACAAGCAGAGCCGAGTGACATGTCATGAAAAGCAACCTCTGGACCGCATGTCCCCAGTGTTTTGATTCCTGAGCAGTTTCTTCCTTCACATATGAGCTGAGATGTCTTTGCAGCAGTAGATAGACGAGGAACAGGAATCGGGACTTGGGGAATGGAAAGACTGTGCTAGGGTGCTACGTCCAAGGACCCTGGAGGGGGAAATTCCGGGCATCTTCTGACTTCCCAAAAGGGCTTTATCCCGGTCTACTCTCCTGTCTTATTTGGGTTCCCATTCTGCCCTGGAGGAATATTAGCTTTTTGGGTATATTAACTTTTGCCGGAGTCTCTGGCCACAAGGCAGATTTACAGACCTCTACTCCAATGGCTTCCAAATAGACAAGAATATTGAACAGAAGTGGGACTGCCCACCTTTTCTTGGGGGGCGCAGTGAGGATTTGGGGGTACTTAAGCTATATGTACTTAGGGCAGTGATTTTTTTTTTTTTAAATTACTATAGGAGCTTCGGGTTACAGAACTCTCTCTTCCACTAACCGCTGAGTGAATAGCGTGCACTAGGAAGCATCCTTATCCCGCCCAGTGTCTGCCAGACACTCATGCAGTGCAAAGGAAGTGCTGGCTGCACATTTGCCTGTCTTTCCCCAAATCGCAGATTTTCAACACATGTAAATTACAACTCGCCTCCAGATACCCCAATAAAAACTATGCCCCCTTGTTTCTCGCTTTCGTCCTCCATCCCCCGTCCCCGTCCTTGAATTCGCATTGCAATATCAGTGTTCAATTCCACAGTCGCCCCTAGTAGAGCCCACAGGGACGGGGGGGGGGGGGGAAGATGTGGAGAAAGGAAAGACTGTAGCCGACCTCAGCTCCACAGCATGTGCACTTTCCGAGGCTGCTGATTGGAACACATTGTCTCCAGACATCACAGAGCTGGGTGTTGGGGCTTCTGTTGCCGTGTTTGATATTCACTAAAAACAGATTTAGACGCCCCTCCCCACAACAAGCAACAAACACATATACACTCGCGCGCGCGCGCACTCACACACACGCACACACACACACACACACACATCTCCATTTTTTCTTTTCCTCCCTCTTTTTTTAAGCAATGCTTTGTTGTGCTAAAACTAGTTGGACGAGTTAGGGTGTTGCTGCTGCTCCCGAGGCCCTGGCCAATGGAACCCGATCCACCCCGCTGTGCGTAAGCGCGCAATTAAGGATTTAACCAAGGCTGTGCTGTGCCTCAGCCAGCAGTCAGCCTGCCGGAGACAGAGCCTCCACGACTCCCAGCCTCCTCCTCGCCGCCGCCGCCACCTCCTCCTCCTTCTTTCCTCCTCCTCCTCTTCCTCCTCCTCCCTCGCTCCCACAGCCATGTCTGCTTAGACCAGAGCAGCCCCACCACCAACTCCGGCAGCAGCCGCCGCCTCAGCAACCAGGACAGCCGCAGCCTGCGAGCGATGACTGGAGTGTTTGACAGAAGGGTCCCCAGCATCCGATCCAGCGACTTCCAAGCTCCATTCCAGACGTCCGCAGCCATGCACCATCCGTCTCAGGAATCACCAACTTTGCCTGAGTCGTCGGCCACGGATTCCGACTACTACAGTCCCACGGGAGGAGCACCGCACGGCTACTGCTCTCCTACCTCGGCTTCCTACGGCAAAGCGCTCAACCCCTACCAGTACCAGTACCACGGCGTGAACGGCTCCACCGGGAGCTACCCTGCCAAAGCCTATGCCGACTACAGCTACGCCAGCCCTTACCACCAGTACGGCGGCGCCTACAACCGCGTACCGAACGCTGCCAACCAGCCAGGTACTGGGGCCACGGGGAGGGGGGACACAGAGGGGTTCAGGACTCGGGAGAAGCGGGGTGGGGTGGGAGACTGGGAGCCACGCCGTCCACTGGAATCGGGGCGCACCGGGCAGAATTAAGTGGGAGCCCGGACTTTGCAACCAAGAGAGTTTCCTGGGCCAACGTCTTAGGAGTTGAAGATTTCTAGTGGAAGGAGTCTGCGGAGGTTCAGACTAACATTTTTCCCCTCCGATACCTTGGGTTGGGGTGGAGACTTGGTCGCCAGGTTCACAGATTGCGTGGCCAGGAAGCCAGCTAGGCTGGAAAGGGGGTTCGAGGTGGAAAGAAGAAAGAATCAAACATCCCCGGTGGAGTTTGCGTAATGAAGGGAGGTTAGTTATTGGCATTTTTGGTAGGCATGCTCGGTTCGTGCTAGTGGGAGTGGAAGGTTGCCTCAAAAGCTCTGTCGGGATTAGTCTGCGAGCAGCCACGAGCCAGCGTCCGGCTGGTGCACGGAGCGCGCGGGGTGGGGGTGGGGGTGGGAGCTCGAGCCCGCCAGAGGCAGTTCCAAAAACAAAAAGCCATTTAAAAGTGGAGGAGGGTTGATGAGGGGTCACATTGTTGGACGGATTTTTTTTTTTTTTCCCTCCATAGGTGTGTAAAGTTTGTCTTCCTTCTCCCCACCACCTCCTCTTTCGTCCTCCTTGAAACTTAGTTGGAAAGTTTAAGAGGGTTAGTGAGCTTGGACTGTAAGAGAGAGGTATGAGGTCTCTGTGGGGCGGTTTTACTGGTGGGTTTGATCTCTTCCCACCAGTACATTAATAATCCTGCTAATATTAGCATCCCCGTCTCTGGCAGAATCGAGACCACAGCCCCACAGCCCTATTCTCCACCCTTCCTCTCCCAGAACCTCACCACACACACACACACACACACACACACACACACCACCATCACCACCACCACCACCACCACCACCGTTCTCCGCCTGTTGCCAGGATGGGCAATTCTGATAAAATGGTCATTTGGGGGAAAGGGACTTTTGACCCCAGGACACGATTGTAAAACACGCATTTAGAAAAGTCTTTTCCTCCGACGATACTGGAGAATTACAGTGATTGAGAAAGGGTTATAGTCAGTGAGAAATTCGTCCTGACCTACCGCCCCTTTCCTACGAAGACACCCCCCCCCCCCGCCCCCGCGATCACCACCACCGCTACCGATTCCTTTTCAATGTGTGACTCTTGGTGAACTTTAAAATGAGGCGGGGGTGGGACGTCTTCCTTTCTTTCACTGTCTCTGTATATCGTGCATAAATGGAAGTTTTTTTTTTCTTTTGGCCAAGAACGTATTAAGTCTATTTGTAAAAGAAACCAGACACATCTGTGCCCTCACAGATCTGCAGCGAGATTGTGGGGGCTGCATAATCGGCCCTCTGTCTGCGGCGGCCCAACCGCTTGCTGCTGAAGTGAAGAAGCATAGTTTGCTCGTGGGTCTTTGAACTTTGGAGACCTTAGTATGCGTCTTCCCTGCCCACGAGTCTGGCCTGTGCGGGCGCCCCAACAGACGCTGACCCATCGGAGGTCGGGGGGAGGAGGGGAGATGGAGGCTCTCCTTTGAAGCCTCAGGAAAGGCTGGCCGTCCTCGTCCCAGAAAAGCGGGTGAGCACACAGGATGGGCAAAAACAAATCTTGGAGAAGTAGGGCAAAGACTAACTTCCGCACGCCAGGAAGGCAGCTGGGCTGTACGCAGCCCTTTGAACAAATTCACAGGAATCATATGAACGGAGAAGGGGATTAACCAGAGACTGTCTTTTCCACGATTTGGGGAGGGGCATATTTATCTCGTTCTTGTAAACCAAAGGGGTTGATAGGGGGAAAGAGAGAGTGAAGCCTGCATGGTAAGAAACTCAAGGACTGAATTTGAGAGTTCTGCAAGAGGGCTGCCTACAAGCTCTAACTGGGTCTGTTTTGATTATTTAGAGAAAGAAGTGTCCGAGCCAGAGGTAAGGATGGTGAATGGCAAACCAAAGAAAGTTCGCAAACCCAGGACTATTTATTCCAGCTTTCAGCTGGCCGCATTACAGAGAAGGTTTCAGAAGACTCAGTACCTCGCCCTGCCGGAACGCGCCGAGCTGGCCGCCTCGCTGGGACTGACTCAAACACAGGTAAATGGGCGCGCAGCCGGGTTCGAGCTCCGCTGAAGCGGCAAGCCCGGCTGGGCCGCGTGGTTCGGTCCCAACGGACTGGAGCGAATTCGATAGCATCCGTGAGAAACTCACAGAAAGACAGACAGCAAAAAGACACCGCCCCCTGCGCCCTTCCCTCCAGAGTCAGGCCGGGTGTCACTGTCATGCGACAGTGGAAACGGGACGAAGATGTCGTTCGTCCCGAGATGCCTCCCTCCGCATCGGACCTCTCGGGCGGGAAGCCAGTTTCCTAGCTTGGAGACAACGAGAGGGTTATTTCTAGGAAGCCCTGGCAGGCTTGAGAAGTTGTCTGGTTTTCTCAAAATGCGGAGCTGTCCGGGGGTGAGAAGGACCTGAGGCCTAGCTCCGGTCTCAGGCCGCGCAAAGGCCGGAACGTTGCCTCGAGCCTGAGAAACTAAAGGGTCGCAGGCTTTGGGAGTGTGTGTGGGGGGGGGGGGGCGCTGTTGTACGGGGAAACCTTCCTGGATTAGTTCATGCCCTTCACTCCTACCCCACTCCGGCTGAGGCCTATAGAAGAATAAAGAATGTTCGAGTTGCGGCCCAGGGCTGCAGGCGGATTCTGGCCTCATGGCATTGGGATGGGAGTGAAGGGAGTTGGGCCGGAGATTGGGAGATCACTCCTCTCGCTTAACTTGCGCTCGCGCCACGGCGCCTTCCCTACCCCCACCCCAGCCCGTGCCCCCGCCCCCCGGCCAGATTCCAGCCGTCTTTTGGGAGACCTTCGCGGCGCCGAGTTCCGTGCGCCCTGGGCAGTTCTACGCGTGCAGCACGCCGCCGCGGACGCTCCAGTCATGCTCGGATCCCCCTCCCCCAGCCCAGACAAAAGACCAAAGCCTTGGGGTCGCGTCCTCGCGGCGGCCCCTGCTAGCCGAGCAGGCTAGGTGAGGCTTTGCCCCAGGCCCAGCCCCTTGGCCATAGGCCCCAAGTTGCGGGGACACGCCAGGCCGGGCCGCCTAGGGGCCCGAAGCTGTCTCCCTCTGTGGCCCCTGGTAAGGCGCGGGCGACCTTTGAGTGTCCCGGTAACGTGTGCCTTTGTTCCCCCACCCAGGTGAAAATCTGGTTTCAGAACAAAAGATCCAAGATCAAGAAGATCATGAAAAACGGGGAGATGCCCCCGGAGCACAGCCCCAGCTCCAGCGACCCTATGGCGTGTAATTCGCCGCAGTCTCCGGCGGTGTGGGAGCCCCAGGGCTCGTCCCGCTCGCTCAGCCACCACCCTCACGCCCACCCTCCGACCTCCAACCCGTCCCCCGCGTCCAGCTACCTGGAGAATTCGGCTTCCTGGTACCCGAGCGCAGCCAGCTCAATCAATTCCCACCTGCCGCCGCCCGGCTCCTTACAGCACCCGCTGGTGATGGCCCCCGGGACACTCTATTAGACGGGCCACTTTCCTTTGCCCTGTTTTTTGGGGACTACTGTGTTTTGCTGTTTTAGAAAATCATAAAGAAAGGAATTCATATGGGGACGTTTGGAAAACGGAAACAAACTAAAAAAGATTCTTGTGTAAAGCCTTTTTTGCATGTAAGTTATTGCATTTCAAAGGACTCTCCCCTCCCCCCTTTTTTTACAGAAGAACTTTTTTTGCGCAACTGTGGACACTATCAATGGTGCCTTGAAATCTATGACCTCAACTTTGCAAAAGACTTTTTTCATTGTTATTTTAACCATGTAAATAAGTGTAGATAGAGGAATTAAACTGTATATTCTGGATAAATAAAATTATTTCGACCATGAAAACAGAATGTTTCTAAAAATACTCCTTTTTGCCCCCAGGATAATTGGCTAGTGATGTTTCATGCAGGCAATTAGTGGAAGACAAGCTCTGCAGAGATCCAACAAGGAAAAAAAGAAATGGGGCTGCATGGAGCAGAACTGTGTATGTGATATTAGATGCTGTGCTTTATATCTCTGTATACACACGTGGCCTGTTTATAGTACTGCCTATAATATATATTCAGGTTTTTTTTTTTGGGGGGGGGGGGGGCCTAACCACAGAAAACGTTTAGATCATTTTAAGTTTAACCCGAAATTGTTTCAGGTAGAATGTAGTGCTGAAATCTAAATACACACCCCACCCTGTATGTGAGTGAGAAGGCAAAAGAAATCCCTCAATAACCCCTCTGAATTCTAAGCTCAAAGCAATTAGTGTGGCGAGCTGTCCCCCACCTCCCTCCCCACCATCAGCCTCTGTGTATTGCCAGAGCAATTAGACAAATTACACTCCCTTCAAAGGGAGCTTCCAGAGATGAGAAAATGAAAAAACAAAACAAAACAAAAAAGTAAAGAGAAATCTCCCTTTACTCTTATTAAAAAAATGTTTTTTAAACTCTGTAATGTTTGGAGGCATGGCAAATGGTACAGTCTTGGGTTCCCTAGATGTGTTATTATAAATTGATCTTAGCTCTTTTAGAGAGACTAAAGGTGCTGTGGAGCCCTGAAGGCCTCTCTGTATTGCAGGAGTTGAGAACAATAATGGACCTAAGTCGGCAGGCCAGGCAGGGCATTGCAGTGTGAAGGAAAGGAATGAAAGCATTGCGGCACTGTGTGATTTCACTTCATGTCAGATGTTATTCCTAATATGAGTTTTGTTTCTTCCATCCTCTTTACCCCTCTATGGTTTTTACAGGAAGGGGCTCCCTCTGCTTTGCTTTTTACCTGAAACAGTGGCAAAGCAGGTTCCAAACGATGGGAAATTGAATCTTTTTGTGGGGATTTTTCCTTTGTGGAGCCCTCTTTGGCACAGAGGGAGGACTTGCGGCAGCCGTGGCCTTTTCCCGGCACCTCTGCATACAGACATCGGCCGTGTGACCGGAGATAGAGCGCCGTCTACAGCTGTGCCCCCAGGCGTGAATCGTAGGCGTCTTTCTGACTTCGTCGTTTAGCCCGCCAGACTCTATTTCCTTGGGATGCCAAGGGGAAAGGCGTGCTGAAAATTACAAGATGCATGAGAAATATTTTACAGCTAGGAAGTCGGCGCAATAAATGTGACAAAAGAGCCTTCTAAAAAGGGGAGGGGGGGATTAGAACATAAAAAATTACATCCTGTCATCTGAGGATTCTGTGAAGGCTCTTCCAGGATTGGGAGACCAGACCTGAAAAGGCACGCTGTGTGCCTGGAGGGGAATTTACCCGTGTGTTCCGTCTCCCTCTCCTTATCTCTCTTCCCCACCTCCCTTCCAGCCTCTCGATTTCTTCCTTCTCTGTCCCTTTCCTTTCTTTCCGGGACGGAAGCCTAGCCCGCGGGTTTGGAATCGGGCCTTAGGGGATTCAATAGTTTGACGGGTCTTTCGAAGCTCCCTGCTTGGCCCCGGGGCGACCCCGGGCTGAGCACCAGGCGGCAGCCTGAGCTGTGGACCCTTCCGCAGCCGCCGGTTCTCGCAGCTTCTCCCCCTCTCTATCTCCCGCCAGCCCTGCTTTCTCGGGAAAAGTTCCGGGTGGCGAGGTGCTCGCGGGAAGGCAAGACGGCGTCCGCTTTGTTTTCTGCGCTGGCAGAGAATGGGGGAAAGGAGGAAAGAGGTGAAGGGATTTGTTTCCTGCTGTTGTTTCTTTCTTTGCTTGTAAGGATTTCGGAAGTCTCCATTACACCGATAGCCGGCGCTTTATTTCTGGTGATCGGAGAGAAACTCCGCGCCCGCGTCTTGAAAGCGCCTGGCTGTCCCCTGCGCGGCCGCCTCTCCCCGCCGAGATGTGTGTTTGGGAAGGTTGGGGCGGGGGGAGCACCCACGGACACGTCGAACATTTCCCTCAGCCTTGACGCCGCTTGTTGTTAAGGGCAGGAAAGCCTCGTTGCGAGGAGGAGGCCAGGCCCAACGCCGCGCGGACGGAGCCTTGGTGTCAGGGTTCCTCTCTTTGAGCTAACCTCACTTCTTCCGCTCGCAGTGCCCTCCTCTCCTGCGCGGTTGTTTTCTTTTCTTGTTTTTAAAACTTGGTCGGGGAGCCGTGGACAAAAATATTCTGGCAAACCAGTCTGCAGCGGGTTCTCCCTGGCACCATGGGGATTCTCCCCCGGGAATTTAACTCCCTGCAGTCCCGCGCCCAAGGACGTAAAAATAACAGATCTTCAGCAAAGTCTAAAAATATCTATGTGATGTTTCTCTCCCTCGCTCTCCCTCCCACCTTCCCTCTCCCTCTCTATTGTTTATTCTTATATCTAACATAAACGTGTACCACCCCCCGGGATATTCCCGGAAGGGCCTATCTTACTCTCCCGGACCTCAAGCCCCACTTGCCTGGTTTGCAATCTGGTGGTCCTAAGATGAATCAAGCCCATCCCACGATTTAATTTTCTTTTGCGTGGGCTTCCTCACCCCCTCTATACTTCCAACTCCCCTCTCCTGCCCCCATCTTTAGGCCTGCTCACAAAGCCTAGGAGGCCTGGGGCATGCAGGCAGGGCCAGAGCGGTTCCTCGGTGCCCTGCCCTCCTCCGTCCGGGGCCCTCCTGTAGGAGATCAGATAAATTGCCTTTTGTTTGAGGCTCGGGTTGAGGCCAGGCAGATTTCTGCCCTCCCCCCCCCCTTTTTTTTTTCCTGGCGGCTACCTCCTTGTGGAACCGGGGGCGGCCTGGACAGCCTAGAGAAGCCGCATTCCTGTGGGTGCCAGGCGGCTCCAGTGCTGAGCCACAGGGCCTGAGACACACACAGAGGAACCCGCAGACCTCGCTGCCCTTGATCTCGCTCTCTTTCTCTCCCTCCCGTCGGGGAACCCACCCGGGAGCCTGTCAACCCACACTCGGATCCACCCAGGGCTCGGCCTAGGCAGAAGCTGGTTGACCCGCCTACGGACACATGCGCACACACCCCCTCCCGGTGATACTGGCCAGGCGAGGATCTCCCCGCCGGTGCCAATCCTCTCTCTCCCGCCCCTTATCCCACAATCCCAGACGCGCCGGCTGGCCTCCTCTGACTCCTTTGATCCCACCGGACGCCCCACGGCTCGCGGCGTCCTGGCCTCGCTGTCCCGGGAGTCACCCACAGCGCGCCAAGGCCAGGCCGCGCTCGCCTCCTCCCAGTGCGCCCTACAGCTCACTCAGGCCTCAGCACTGCTTGGTCTCCAGAGCTCCCTAGCCCGAGGTACAGAGGATGCTTGCTGGAACAGCACCCACCTCCCCCTCTACACTTCCTTTTATTCGCTGAGAGGGATCTTTAGGGTTACCCAACTATCCCCCCTCCCCACCCCATCCCACAACCCCTTGGATCCCGCGGCTCCCACTGGCCACTGGGGTCGCGCCAACCCAGAGCGCTCCAGCTCTCCCCGGAGGCAAGCCCTGAGGGCAGACGCCCTCCGGCACCTCTGGGAAGTGCGCCACGCCGGCGGATCCGCCTGCGGTCACCCCTCTCTCCACCCTTAAGCACCCCCTCCCACAGAGGCTGGGTGGAGGCTCCCGCCGCCCGGGAGTTTGGGGAGGGGGCGCTGCGGCTTGCTCCCGTCCTCGGCCTGTGTTCTCAGGTTGCCCCGGTCCTTGCATACAGTACTTGTTTTTCTCAGCCCTGGCCCAGTCACAGCGAACTTCGGGACTTGAAAACAGCACAAATAACGGCGGCACATGTGGGATTGGTTAAATATTTGTCTACGCAGCACCGTCCCCCCTCCCCCCAGCCCCGTCCCGCCCCCGCGTTTTCTTTTGCATCTGACAGGCTTTAGGTTCCTCAATGGTGCGGGGCAGAAAGTATAAACTGTAGCTACTGCCAGGGGTTCGGTGGGGGACTTCCTTTTCAGTCATCCAGGACTGCCGGCTGTAATGTAATAACCTGTTTTATAGGCCGAACTCGAACCGTGAAGATAGGAACTGGGGAATTTACACGCAGTCTCTCTTTAAGGGAGGTGGGAGTCCTGTTGTAGCAATTAAATGTTTCTGCTCTTTTGTTCGCCGGCACTTCGTATTTACTTCTGACTTATGGGGATCAGAAGAAGTCTCTTTGCCAAAAGCGCATGTATTATTGAGTCTGTTCCACATCCTAAACCAAGGTTTATATAAAACCGTGAAATACCACACATTACGACCTTTCGCCGCAGAAAGGGGGAAAAATGGCTTCATACATTATTCCCTTTCTCTCTCTCTCTCTCTCTCTCTCTTATCTCAGCTTTAGTAATGATTCTCTGTCGAATCCATTCACCATGCACAGTCTACGGTATTTTTATTTTTATTTTTAGAAATGGGTGGGGCTGAAGGGCAGTAAACAGTTAGCAAGCTATGATTTATTTTAAAGCATTTTTTCCCCTCAAAGACAGAAATCTGCCACTGGAAGCTTATTGTCATCTAAGGACTATATCTGCCACTTGCCATTTGCAAGGTGGGGAAAAGGGGCGGGGTAAGCGTCAGGATATGGGTTCAACTTTCATCTATGAACAGGGGTCACTAAACGGGGGACATTTCATTACTGCCCTTAAATTCAAAGGAGCTAGGAAGCCTGTTTGCCATCCTGCAGGGTGGCCCCTGGCTGGGCAGCTCCCAGGTCTGTGAGGTGGTGGGAGGCGGGAGCATCATCATGCACTGTACTGGGACTGGAAAAGATGCCCGGAGAATTCACTGTGCTCATGGTGAGAAAATTGATATAAGGGAATATGAGGGCTTTGGGCATCCCTGACCAAGAGGTCCCCATCAGGAACCAGAAGGGGACTCTGGAGATCTCCCCCCCAGAACAGGGTTTATCCTCCTTGAGGCAACAGCCTGAAACCCCCAGAGCCCTTTCTTTCACCCTGGAACCAGCACAGTCTTCCTGCCTCTCTCCAGCATCTCTCCATCTAACTCTCCAACCTCCTCTTTTTTTTGGTCCCGCATATTTGAAGGAGACTGATCTTGCTCTTTTATAATCATTATCTGGGGGAAGGAACTGTCCGTTATAAAAAACACATAAAACTGGACTTTCTGGAATTCAGAAAGAAGCCTATCAGTGACTTGCCTCAAAAGAAGCAGCTGGACTGGTTTGTATTGGGGGGGGGGGTTGATTAATAAAAGTTAATAATGGGATTAAAACCAAAGCCAGCCAAGCCGAGTGAAGGAGGTAGCTTCCCAGCTGGCTTTATTTAATTAGCAGCAATTAATATGTATTCTGCTAATATCCTTTAGGACTCTCGAAGACTTGTTCACCATGAAAGAGAATGGAGATGGAGCGCAGGAATACTTGCAAGCACCCAGGGTGTTTTAATCTGATGACAAGAGAGATTGCAAATTCATTTAAGAATATGTTGACAAACAAGTGACAGGCACGCTCTGAGGCCGACTTAGTGGAAACAATGGTAAAACTGACCAATGTTCTTTCCTTTGGCGGAGGGGTGCTTTTTTTTAAAGCAGGGAAATGCTTTAGGAGAGAGGGTAAAAGAGACAGGAGGTTAAAAAAAAACAATAGAAAGAAAAATTATTTCAAACTCGATGCAGCAGCAGCAGACACAGCAGCCTTTGCAAACACATTAGCCTGCACATATCGAAGATTTGGACACGTAATGCTTCAGACCACTGATTTGCTATTTTCTTAATTCCCGCTCTTCTTTTTCCATATGAATCAAACAGTCTTTTGTCCTTCGGGTTTTGATTTGATCGCTACTGTTCACATTTCACTTTTGTATTTTCCTCTTCCTATACCATTACTCATTGAGTGCCCCGTGAAATTACAATCGTACATTTTCAACTCAGCAACCCATTTGCAGTGCAAAAATAGGGTCTAAATAATGGCTGAATTAGCCCTACTGGACAGTTTCAGATGTAACACTGTAATAATTATATTGCAGGCTGGATTAGGATGCTATTATCATAATCTGGACGTTTACAATTATCTGTAATTTGCAAAGATGCGCCAGGTCTTGATTACAGCAGTTTTTTTTTTTTTTTTTTTTTTTTTGTATCACGCTAACCATCACTAAACAGTGACAGTAATAACAGCTAATTTTGCTGGCAATATAAGAGGTGCTGGGGTGTGCAAACAATTTCACACCTGGATGTGCTCACTCAAGCAAGAATATAGAGAAAGAGCTTCTGCCCTGAGAGTCAGAAAAATATTCTCCTCTGCTTCTGTTCAGTATAGGTTTCTAGACCCTGAATATTGCTTAAGAGATATTCACTGAGGGTAAGTTTTTATTTCTTGCATACTTTCAGGGACAGTTCATATTTCTGTTCTCATACTTTCAAAGCTGTATGTGTTGCTGTTGTCATTTATCATGGACTACAGTTTTGTTTTATAGATTTTTCAATTCTGACCTTTTATCCCCCTTTGAGAATAGAAGGGTTGTGTTCTGGTGAGTAAAGGAGATGCGTGTGGAAACGGGATCTCTAAGAACTCGATTTGTCTTTCTTGCTTTTTCTGTTGTTGATGTATTTGGTTCAGCTAGTGACTGGAGACTGGGAAAAGGACCAGGCTTCTGCAAGGTGTGGAGGGAGCCGGCTGGAGATTCCAAGCTAAAATCCTTTCGAAAATTGTTAATGGAAGCTAGTGCTAGGCGGATCCAGCGAGGTCGTTACCTGTGGATGATTTTATGTTTCCAGGAGTCAAGAGAGCAACCGGTTCTCGCGGCGGGGCTCCTTAGGTATCACAAACATGCGGACATTTTCAAAGGCAGGTGCAGTCTGAATCCCTGGGCTATACAGACCCTTCGACATCTATCCTTCACACGGGGGAAAGTTTCCGGAATAACTGGCCTCTAAAAATCTTCAAGGCTGCTTTTCAGGGCCTTTGCCTCAAGCTGGTGTACCGTGGGGAGAATGGAAGGCAGGATGCGGGTACGGATAGCGCAATATTGTCCCCCGGGCCCAAACGGCGTGGACAGTGGTGTTAGAAGGGTATGGGGGCTGAGACGCTGAACCCAGCGGCGGAGCCAAGGTTACAAACCATTCTGATTTAGAAACACATCAAGAAGATTCCTTCCAGAAGTCGTGCTCTTCTATCTATAGATGACGCCGTTTCCTGACCCTTTAAACGTTGCAGGCAGCTAGAGGTGTTAAGTGCACAAGGCGAGAAACCTTTGGCTCCCCCACCCCGGTGCGGAAAGGCCCTTCTCTGAAAGGCGTGAATCTTTGGACTAAGTTGTGTCAAAAGATGATGAGATGCTTACTGGAGCCGAGGAGAAATCATCCTCTCCGCCGCTATCCCCCGCAGCTTTTTTTTTTTTTTTTTTTAAATGTGAAATGTGGTCAGAACGAGGCTTTAGAACGCGAACTCTGCAACCTCCAGGGAATTTCTAACGTGGGGAAGCGTAGTGGGAACTGCGACTGGGCGATGCCTTCCGCCCACGCCCCTCCTACCATTCCCTCCCACGGGAATCGGTTTACTATAGGGTCAATACATTCTAAGGAGTGAAATATTAACCCTTGAGATTCGGAGGAACCAGAAGAAGCCCAGTTCCAAGCACAGTTCTGGGAGGACCCCTTGGCAGAATTTCTTGTTTAATTAGATTCATGTTAAAGATACAGAGAGATCGATACCCACATCATGACAGCCACCTCCAATGTTGTTAACATGCATTTGCTTGGGTTTCAAAATTCCATGCACCAACAGTGGTTTGGCATGTATCTGGTGGATTTTTTTTTTTTTTTTAAAGAAAAATTAGTGTTGGTTTCGATGTATGGTAGCTTTTTCTCTAACGTAATTTGAATAATTCAGCAAAGCCCCACTACCAGCTGTACTTCTGCAGCCTCTTCCATTCTTTTCAGCATTATAATTTTGGTTAATTTTCAATTTTAGGTCCTACGTCTCTGCAATTTGTGTATGAATAACAGAATAATTTCCCTCTTTTGTTTCGCCTTTCCTGTTCCTGAATCTAAATAAAGATGGCTTTTTAGTATTAAAAGTGGAAGAAAATTACAGGTAATTATCTTTGACGGTAAAAACGCTGTAATCAGCGGGCTACATGAAAAATTACTCTAATTATGGCTGCATTTAAGAGAATGGAAAAAAACCTTCTTGTGGATAAAAACCTTAAATTGTCCCCAATGTCTGCTTCAAATTGGATGGCACTGCAGCTGGAGGCTTTGTTCAGAATTGATCCTGGGGAGCTACGAACCCAAAGTTTCACAGTAGGAAGGGGGAAAAAAGAAAAGAAAACATTTTTCCTAATGTAACAATGCGAATGCTAGAAAATGACAAGACTGATCGGTTTTAAACCATTCTGAAGACTGACTGAGCGTGGAAGTTGCTCAACAAAAAAAGGAACGGGTATATTGGTAAGTAGTCTTTGCTTTGTGTCTAATTATAGTGACTGTCCTTTTGCACAACTGTATGTCGCTGTCATTATATGGAGCACTCTGAGTATCTCTATTGACTTCTGATAAATGGCTCAGTGGTTTCAAGGTTCATAATTTGAAGGATGCCCAGGTCTGTAGCCATTAATTCTCACAGTATGGGGCTTCCTGCTTGTGTGACGAAAGGACTTTTCATTTTCATTATTTCTGTGCTTTCCACAAGATCGGAAGGATGTATTTCATCCTGGATAGTGTATTTTTCTATATAGCTGGTTTGCAAAGGGTTTTAAACATTAAGTAGTCATAATTGCTCATTTGCTTTCTGTTTTTTTTTTTTCTTTTTCTTTTATTCTTTCTTTTTGGTTAAAAAATGCCTCCAAACAAAGACAGATACAACTGTATTATTTTGGCTAGGAGAAGGGAAAGGAGAATACTCACTTTCAGCACTGGAAACTACTGAATGTCTAGAGATTAACCTGGGGATAGGTCATACTAATGTTTAAAAAATTGATAAATGTGTAGAAATTACAACAGAAACTTAATAGGTAAAGCAAACCAAGAAAATACCCATGGCTAATGTTAAAATTTTCAAGACAAAGGCTAGAGGTGCAAAATGACATTTTTGCCGGCACTTGATGTTTCTATATAGGGCTTCCCATATTAGGAAATAGGACTTATTTTAAGAGTGATAGAAAATATAACTGGAGGGAGGGAGGGAGACGAAAGGGAGAGAGAGAAACAGAGACACACAGAGAAAAATATACAGGACACTTCCGGCATTTTGTGGCTTTTACTCCATATATGAAAGAAGACAAAAACATACAAAGTATCTGTACAACTAAAATTCAACAATATATACAGAAATGTTTCTTGATATAAACGTCCTTATTAGCTTAGCGAATGCCACCAATTCACCTAGTAAAGGTGTCAAAGCAATAGAATGGTGATTTTGGTTGGTTCCTCTCTCTGTCTTTCCTGATTCCAGTTCAGGGTTTGGGGTTAAGGTGGGGAAAGAGTGGTTTTTATTATCATTTCTGCCCATTTCATTTTGAGAAACATGCAGCATTCCTTTTATGGCAACATTCTCATCTTGCAGCCGATTTTCTCTTTTTCTTTTGAGGAGGGCTGTTATGAGAGGTTTTTTTCTTCTTCCGTTTTGGTCAGTCTGAGATTGGTAAATAAAAACACAGGAGTTCAAAATGCTTCTTTTTCATCATGTAATGCCTTAAACTCATTAAACAAGTAAAAACGCTGCCATGTTCCCGCAGATTCTTCCGGTGGGGAAAAAGTCTGTAAAAAAGTCGTTTTGATGGATACTCCCAAAGAGAAGAGGGGGTTCAAAGCCTAGATTCCCAAGGGGAAAGAGAAAATATCCTTACAGTGAGGGGTTTCTGGAGCGCTGGCATAGCAACCAGTCTCTCTCTCTGTCTCTGTCTCTGTGAGGCAAGATCAAATACTGAGGTTGCTCAAGGAGAACGAAGACAAGGTTAGGAGAGGAAAGAAGAAAGGTACCAGGGAAGGAACGAAGAAAGAAGAAAGGGGGGAGGAAACCGAAAGGGAAGGGTGAGAAAGGAAGTGAGTGAGAGAGACGGAAAGAGCAAGCGCCCAGCCGGTCCCTCGCCACACACAGAGTTCTCCCGAGCCTGCTCCTTCGGCTCGGTTTCGCAGATGCAAGCAGGTCCACGATCCTCCTTGCCTTGTCCGGAAGTTTCCCTATAGTAGCAATTGTCCTCGGACAACTCACATCATCTGTGGTCTCTGCATCGTGTCCTGGTGTGGAGAGGAATACCAGTGCGAATAACCGGGCATGTAGCTGTTGGGCGGCATACTAACGCCCTTGGCCGAGGCGGAAACGTCCCACACCGGAGGCAGCGCCGGCGAGCGCGGCGACAGGGCCGCCGAGCCCGGGAGGGGGTCGCTCTCATGTGGGTTACTGCCCTGCTTCAGCAGTTTCTTAAACTTTGAGCGTTTGTTCTGAAACCATATCTTCACCTGAAAGGAAATTGATTGATCGTTAGGTCCCCGTCCCCCTCCCCACCGCCACACAACAACAACAGCATTGAATCAGTGCCTCTAGCGTCATTCAAGGCTTTGGAAGCAATATACCGAAAACCCCGTCAAGGCTTGAAGTCTCCGCCTCCCGCCACCTCTTTCTAGTCCCTCCTCACCGTCTCTCCCCCCCCCCCCCCCATCTAGGTATCTTGTCTGGATACCTACAGTCTTTGTGATTCTTGAGTTGGGTGCTAACCCAGGTTTAAAAGAAGAGCATAAATAAGAACAAAATAAGAAAAAAAAATTAAAAAGATGAATAAGAAAGCTGAATGAGGTTCAAAGTCTAACGGGAATTTTCAAACAGAACACTTTTCTGATCAAAGCCATACAACTGAATGCACCTCCTCTGATAGTCTGTGTTTTTATAATTACTAACCCCCAAAGTTGGCTAGCCCTAAGCATGTACAGTGATCAAATGACTAGGAACAGATAAACATTTATAACCAAACACCTTGAATATATCTCTGCACGTATTGCACATGCCATCGAGTATGCATGGAGCATGTTTCCTCAGATAAATATATCCACATAACCCTGCAGGGATTAGGAATTGCACCTCCCTCATTTTTAACTTTGTATATTGCTTTGTCAAATTGTGGTCAACAATCATCACATGATTGTTAGTGTAGTCAAGAATAGTCAAAGAGCTCCTGAAAATTAAATGTGAACCAGGAACCTGGGATGGAAGCACATCTAGGCCGACATTTCAGATCTACTTGATTGGAAGAAAGCAATCCTATGGTATAGCTTCCTTTACCTTTAAAAATCCTTACTCACAGCAATCTGCTTTTCCAAGAGGAATACAAGTCACTGAGTAGCAGGAATCCCTTCATATCAAACCCCAAATATTTCAGGGGCAATATGGCAAAAGAAAGCAGGCTGAATCGAAAAGAAGAGCTTAAGGAGCATCTATCCTAAGACAACACACAATCATTCTACAGCCATAGTCTCATAAAATCTGAAGTCCCCTTGCTGGATGAAAGATCACCCACCTCAAATGGGGACTACCAGCCACCTCATGCAGCTAAGTTAACCAACAAAGACAAAAATGCAGCCGATTGCAACCTAGCCTTATTATCAGGGCTCTAATATGCCTAAGTAAGCCCTTTCCTATGAAGTTTGAAATGCCTGTTCCATGTGTCTTTTGATGATGAGAGAACTTCAGCAACTGAACTGAACTGTGGCTTCACCTGCTATAATTTTGGGAGCATTTCTCTTTGATCTCTAATTCTGCCATTGCCCCAAAGTCGCTGCTCCAGGGAGGACCCTCAGCCTGCTCTGGCCCCCTCACCCAAGATGATTTAACCACTGAGATTAGGGAGTCTCTAGAAAAACCCGCTTCAGCCATCCTAGGATGAATAGTTTGTACCATTGTGTTTCCTTTCACTAAATGCCATTGGAGCCTATGCCTAGCCCCTTTTTCCCCCCTCTTCATGATCTTTCTTTTTATGCCAATGAGTTCAAATTCTTATTAGCTCATAGGGCCCATGCAAGGATCCTTAAGAAATGTGGGCCTTATTCTGCCTCCTGGCCTGAATGCCTTTTCCTCCTATATGTTTGTTCTTTTTCATGTTGGTCTGTTCCAGAATAGGACTCGTTTGAATTATGAGTTTGGTCACCAGAGGAGGCTGGGGGTGGGGGGGAGGTTTGCAGAGGGTTGGGAGGATGTGCAAATCCAATCCAGTATTTAATACCAGGTAATTTATTCCAAACTGTGTTGTCCCAGGAAAGTGCATAGCTGGAGCAAAGGCATTTGTCACTAAGCTCCTTCCATCCTTGGGTGACTAGGCCAAGAATTCCTCCTGGTGTGCTCCCTGCCCAGACTGCCAGCAGGGTCAGCATCTCAGGGATACTTGGGCTTCCCGGGAATTACCTGTGTTTGTGTCAGTCCTAAGGAAGCTGCCAGTTCAGCTCTCTCGGGAAGGGCCAGGTACTGAGTCTGCTGGAAGCGATGGTTTAAAGCCTGGAGCTGCAGGCTGGAATAAATGGTCCGAGGCTTCCGAATCTTTTTCCCTTTTCCATTGAACCTGATTTCCCCGTTTTCAATCACTGTGGTTTTTTGTTGATCTGCAAGCAAAGGACACAGAAGTGCGGTCACCCATTAGGCCACTGCTGCCATTTCCCTGCCGTGGCCTGGCCTGCACCAGCAGGTCTGCCCACAGCCCTGTAAGGGTTTCTTCGAAGCGTCCCCACACCGCCCTGGCCTCTCTGGACCCACGGTGCTGCGGCTTCTCCCCGACCCTGCCTCTAGCCCTAACAATGCACGGCTGCTGGATCGAGGGAGTGCCCGAGGCCGTCAGGCAAATAGCCGCGCTCCGCAGCAGCGGAGGGGGCACCGCCGCCTCACTGGGGTGCGCCGCGCGGCTGCTCTCTCCGCCGAGCGATGCCCCTCGGCCTGACGTTACAGTGCCTTAAGCTGCGCTTGGGTCACCTAGGTGTTTACGCGGCTGGTTGATTTAATGTCACCAGCTCCAAGCCCGGTGCATCAAGCCCTCGCAGCGAGTTAGAAATGATTCTGCTGAGAGGGACCAAACCTCAAAACACAACCGGCTGCTCAGATCAGCTCCGGAGCAGAGCTGCTCCTAGCAAGGCAACTTTGACCCCCCTCGGGTGCTTAGAACAATCCGCCCGAGGCTCTCTGCTTCGCCTCCACGAACAAAGGAGCAGCCAACCTCGTATCAGAAACCCTGGAGGAGGGGGCCTGGTCAAGGATGGGGGTGGGGGACACCTCAAAGCCCGCGGGAAATAGCCCAATTGTCACCAGCTTAGCAAGAGCCCGAGGCCACGCCAGCTTCCCTCTGGGTCACTGAGGCGAACCGGACGCCCCACACAAAGTAGGCCACTGGCTGCCCAGCATGGGGTGCGGAACAAAACACACTCCCCAGTTTGGGTCCAGAAAAGTCCTCAATCCTGGCCAACACGGGTCACAGCTCGGTGGGGAGGAGGAAGGGAAAGGGGGCACAGACTCAAGGGGCTAGAAAGGGCAGTGTGGGTCAACTCATCGGACGAAGCCTGCGCTGAGCTCGGGGCGCAACCCGGGCGGCGCGCTGGAGTCGGGGGAGCGAGGCGGGCCGCGGCGCGAGAAGGCCGAGGTCCCCGGCGGTGGGAAGGGCCGGGGTGGGCGAGGCCGGCAAGCAGGCGCCAGGCGAGCGGGCGCGCACGGCGCCCGGCCCGGGGCGCGCCGGCCGGGCTGGGGGAGGGGGCCGGCGGAGGCCCGGGCGTTGAGGAAGTGAGCGGGGAGGGCGGGCGGACTGGGGGACCGCCGGGAGGCGGGAGAAGCGAGCTGCCCAAGCGGCCTCTCACCTGTGTCGTCCCCTCGCGTCTGGGCGGCCGCGCTGCTGTTGTGGTAGGACTGGAGGTAAGGGCTGTGCTGCGAGTGGCTCATGTAGGGGTAGGCGGCGAGCGAGCGGTGGTTGTAGGAGTTGCCGCCGCCCGACGCGTAGGGCGAGCCGTGATGGTGGTGCTGGTGGTGGTGGTGGTGCGAGCCGGCCGCCGCCGCCGCCGCCGCCGAGTGCAGGCAGTGCAGAGGGTAGTGCGCGCCTGCCATGGCCGGGGAGCTCTGCTGCGAGTGCGGCTGTGGCGGCGGCGGCGGCGGCGGCGGCGGCGGCGGCGGCGGCGGCGGCGGCGGTGGTGGCGGTGGTTGCTGCTGCTGCTGTTGCTGCTGCTGCTGTTGCTGCTGCTGCTGCCCGAACTCCATGAAGGCGGATTTGGACGAGTCCTGGCCTTCCAAACCGTCAGCCATCGTAGTCATGGTCATCATCAAAACTTTGGGGGCTGGAGAAAGCCTTCTCCGGGTTTCCTCCACCCTCCCCCACTTGGCTCGCGCCGCTCACCCCTCTGCAGCCACCTTAGCTCTTGGGATCCTTGCAGGAAAAAAAAAAAAAAAATTAAGAGGGGGCGGAGGTGATTCGCCCTCTCCCTCGCTCTTCTCTAATATATATATATTTTAATATAAAGAGATATAGTGAGCGGGGCCTTGTTAACTCAAAGGGAGGAGGAAGGGGGAGGGATGGAAGGGGGAGGGGGGAATCTGCTCGCCCCCCTTGTTTTCCCCCCTTAGATTTTTTGGGGGCTGGTGCAGTTTAAGGCAGAGATTTTAAGGTGGATTCTGCGAAAGTTGCGCGTCTGCTTTCAGACTTGATGCAGACGCCACGAGTCGAATGGTTTGTCTCCAAAGGGCAGCGCCTCCCCATTGGTCAGTCGCCCCCTGACGTCACAGGCGCACGGCTTCTACTGGTGTGTGCGCCGCTTGCGGAGTTCGCCTACCTTGGGTAACTCCAATCCCAGCCCGGAGCTGCAGCCCCGGGCCGCGCCGCCCGGCGCTCGGGGCCGCCGGGAAGGGAGGCGCCTCTGCCCGGCAGGCAGCGGACGCTTCCAGCCGCAGTTTGCGCCCCAAATCCCGGAGCTTCAGTTCCAGTATTGCAGCCCTGGAACCGCCTAGCCGGAGGCTGGTCTCTCTCGGTGCCCTTGCCCCCTTGCAGGTTGCCTGTGTTCAGAACAGTGCCCCTTGCGTTTAAAACCAGCCCCCCCTTGACCTCCTCCTCTCCCCAGTCCCACTCCACTCCCACGGGAGTGCCCTGTCACGGTGGATTTTTCTTGAAGTACTTTATTGAAATCACAGAGGGAAGAGGAACCCCCACACCTGGGCTCCACCCCATGGGGGGGGGGAGGGTAAAGAAAAAGAAAAACCAGACCCTATTCTGGCGAGGTTCCTGTCGTTTCAGGCAGTATTTCCTATATATCGAACAAAAAAAGGAGAGGAGATCTTTTTTTCAGAACGCAGCAGCCTGTTCTGAAAGTGAATCGTTGGAGGACTGACAGTAATGCATTTTTTCCTATTGAAAACAGAAGCTACTGTAATGCTTTCAAATATATGCAAATGATACATGCGGTTAGTGGTTTGGCAAATCTTGATTACAACATAAACTACCCAAGTAAAAGTGCCTTCGTCCTAAATTTGTCTCTCGATTACAATTCCAATTGATTTTATTTTATTGTCAACATTGTTAATGATAAAAATAGAGTCGTTTTACAGTTATTTTTACTTTCTGGAAGGAGGCAATTAGAGTTCTAATCAGGAATACACAAAAATCTCCCATGATTAACTGCACTACTTTGTTCAAATTGCTGCTATAAAATTCAGAACAATTTGCCTGTAATGATTATGGACTGGGTTTATTTTGGGAGGTGGAATAAAAGTGGATATAGCATAAATTATCCTCTAATTATACACCAGTGTCGCCTCAATTATCCTCTTATCAAAATGGTTGTCTAACTGCCGCATTTAGTTTCAATTCTCTCCTTTTTTCCTATAAAAAGAACTTCATACCTTGTTATTATTAATCCATTTATTATTTGCAAGGGGATTTATATCCGCACATCCAGGTGGTAGAACCACTTCTCTTTCAAAGATGGACTGGGGAAAGACGTTAAGTTCGGAGCAGCCCAGGGCTGCGGATCTAGTATTTCTCTCTCCGGTCTCCAGACCCACTCAGGTCCAGGCAGCCAAGCAGCGACAGCGGAGCCCTGGCAAGCAGCTCAGGCCCGGCCACCAGGTAGGAGAGTCGGACCCGGGACTGGACGCCGGGGAGGACTAACCCGGCTGCGCTGGGAGGTCGGATCCCGGGAATGTGGGAAGGCACTGGGAGCCCGCACTGCCAGCGGGGCGGCACTGGGTAGGCGAGACTTGCAGACCCCCGCGGGCTCGGCGCCCGCTTACGGTCTACGGAGATACCTAATCCAAGAGCCTTTGGCCCCACGGAGAAAAGTACAGCCTGACAACCCCGGGGGCGAGGTGTCTAGACGTTGCGGAGCCGAGCCTGGGGCTCCCTTGCACCTTATTTCGCTTGGGCCCCGTAAGTTACGCGACCCAAAGAACCTTTTTCTTTACAGAAAAGGGTGGCTGCAGACCAAGCAGCTTCGTCTTTATTTGCATATGGCTCCAAGTTCCCGGTGGTGGCTTATGCTAATTGATTTTCCTAGTTCCCAGCCTCGGGTCTCCAGTCATCTCCAAGTCAGTTTGCCTTTTTCTTTCTTTCCTTTCTTAATTTTATCAGAAGATCTGAAACTTGCTGCCCGCAGGTTTTTTCTCCTGGGCTCCCAGGGCATCGCCGTTGGCTCTCCTCTCCGCCTCCTTTTAGCAGCCGGCGGCGCTTAACTTCTTGGGCCTGGGGGAGCGGGTTCAGAAACTGAATTTAGTTTTAAGTGATGTGCCGTGTTCCCCTCCTTTTTAACAAGGGGTCCACTTGAACTCGAAAACCAGTAACCCGATCCACGCGTTTGCAAATTGACAGTGAATTAAAACAACAACAACAAAAAGCTTCAAAGGAAATGAAAGGTGGGCTGTGTAAGACAGAAACGTCTGTGGAAGGTTTGGGAGGGGCAGAAAGGAAAGTCAAGAAAAGAAGGTTCTGCCCGGCACGTCTCGGTGCATCCGGGCTACGCGCCGAGCCTCTCTGTAATGCCCTCAAAGCGAGCAGGTAGACGTGCCAGTTTTATTGCTTTATACCCTGCAGCTTGCTGTTAACACGGTGAAGGCGTTTTCCCCCGTGCATGTCTATCTTTATGTTCGCAGGTGTAATACTTTGCTTGCTGGCTTCTCCCGTCTCTGGCAGCACCCCAAGCGGGGCGGGGCGGGTTGTGGCGGGGCCGGGGCAAGGTCCCTGCGCTGATCATCGGATCCGGATCCAGGGCGTAGCAGCCTCTATTTGCAGAGGGATTTTTCTTGTTTGCTTAATGCCTAAGGGAACTGGGAGGGCTGGGACTGTCCAGGGTTGGAGCTGCAGCGCTCTCCTACCTCCCCCAGTAGGTAGTGGATTAGTGTCCGCACACTGTTTCAGTGGAGCAAGAATGCAGCTGCACGGAGGTGGCGGTTGCTGCAGATAGTAAAGACCCTGCTGCGAACTACTGGGCTGCGGGATAGGGGCTCAGAGAGAGAGCCAGTCCGCCGCAGGGGCGTGGGACTGTTGAGGGGTCCCTCCGCGCTTGATAGCGGTGTTTGTGCGCGCTTGCGGGATGGAATCCTAACCGCAAGCAATGAGCGTCCCTTTTCCCCACCAGCCCCGGGAATAGCAAGCCGAGGACCAGCCTGGCCCCAACACAGCGCGCCCCAGGTGGCACGCTGCAAGTGACTACCACGTGTGGTCTCCACCAGCAGCCACGAGGAGTTCTCCGCGGAGAGGCCTCCAGCTGAAGGGGTTGCTCCCCGCAGTCATTTCTCTCCAATTGAACGCGGCAGCTCCGCTTCCCAGTTTTTCGCCCAGTGTCATGGGCGGTGGTAATGAGTTGAGGAGAGGCGGATGTAGTTATCCGTAGGTAGCCCTAGTCCAACCTGCACTTCCAGCCCTTCTGAGAAAGGAAAGAACTCCTGGGTTCTTCAGGGCCTCGAGGAGAAAGCGCACACCGCACGGGCTGCGCCTCAGTGCCGGGTTCACCGCCAGCCCGGCCTTGGCTCCTACCCCTTTGTTCCGTCCACAGGGAAACCCGTGCCAGGCCTTGTCAGTGGAAGGAGGAGGGCAGGGGAGGCTTGTCAATCCTTTGTTATTCAAAATAGAAGGAAGCCTGGCAATCTAGAGGAGTTGGAGGCCTAAGGCTCTTTTAGGGCCTGTGGTGGAAAAGGGTCATATTCACCAAGAAATTTAAGAAGCAAGATTTGAGGCCTAAGCTGCCTTTCGCTTTTTAAGGTGTTGAGGTGTTGGGCTTGCATTCTGGTTTTCAAAGTTATTTAGAGAGGACTTGGCTATTGCCAACACAAGACCTTATGGGTCTGCAGGTCCCAGGCCACCGTGGGAGGAATGGGCTCTTGGGAGTTCGGACTCTCCCCCTCTTGCAGCTATGGGCGTGTGTTTTCATACAAGTAAGTCTAGAAATGCGTTTGGTGTTGGAGGTGGGTTTGTAGCCACCTGGAGCTGTAGAAGTACCGTTCAATTCCGGCAGGGCCTGGCTGGGTTTGGTTGCTAAGTTGAGCTCAGTTGTCACGTTAATTCTAAAGAAATTAGACGTGGATAAATGGCCTTTGAATTGAAAGAAATAACTCAGTATCGATTTACACAACCACGCTGAGAACCCCCTTCTCAACACTAGACATTGTTTGAAAAAAATTCCTGCTAGTTTTTCCTCATTCAGTGTAAAATTCTGTTTGTGTATGTGTGTAGGGAAAGGGTGCCTGATATCCTGGAAACCCAGACCGCTACTCCCTATCACACACACACCTGCGAAAGCTTGGGGACATATGGGAGCTGCTTCTTTCCCTTTTTTAGCCCTAGACAGCAAGGGTACCTCCAGGAATATCCAGTGATATCCCATGATAAAATTGTAAAGTTGTCCATTTCAATGCCTTCCCCTCCCAGGCTCCCCAGAGTCCAGCTAAAAACTAGGCCCTGTTAACTGTGAATCCAGAAGGAGCCTCACTGAAGTCTGGGGATACATCTCTCTCCTCTTTCCAGTCCTGGGTCCCAAGAACAGGCAGCCAAGAAACCTCACCATGGCACTGGCCCACTAGGGCTAGTGACACCCACAGGGAGCTTCATAGACTTTTTCTGGATTGTCCAGTTTGGACTGTCCTATTTGGAGGACATTGACTAAGCATGTCCCAACCTAGAGAATCCTGCTTCAGGTGTTTTCAAGCCTGGAGTCCGGTGGAATAATGGAAGGGAAGTCACCCAGGTCCTCAGACTCGCCATTTGCTGCCTCCTCGAGGTCATTCCCAGGCTGTGTGGGTATCCAAAGCTTTCTTAACAGAGGAAGCTGATATGCTGGACTGAGAATTGATTCAAGGGAAAAACAACACACGTTTCCACCTTCCTTGTTTTGGGATATATAGTTAGAAGTCTCTCTCTCTTTCTTTTTTTTATTTCTCTTTTAGCAAGCATAGAACTCCGTTCTCTAATACATAAACACTCTTCTTTTTCCACAGTCCACGAAAAAAGAACGCAATATTTAAACACAGGTTAAAACAAGATAAATGCCAAGGTTTGTCTTTTTAATCTATAGGATAAACCAAGGCTAAGCCTCCCATATTTGCCCTGCTGGGAAATGTAGCAGGGCAAAGGGGGAAGGGAAGGGGTGTTAGAAGTCAGCTTTTATCAAGCCAGTCTTTGGGAACCAGGACCCCCTGACCATTGCAGGATAAATGCAGCTCCAGAGTGTCAGGGAACAGGCAGCAACAGGAAATGGTAGACTATTTTTAGGCATAATAAGGAGTTAATATAGCTGGCCAAGCGTCTTCCTAAATGCCTCGAAGCATCTTCTGTTGAACTACTTCATCCCTTCATCAGCAGTAACAATAACAAAGTCACAGCAAACCCTTCAACATTAAGGGAGAGCCAAGCTTGGAACTGCTCTTCAAGAAAACCTAGGATGGAAAACATCCTTTTGCTATCAACCGGGCTCTTGGATGGTTCTCTTGTTACAACAGAAAAATAAATGAAAACCATTTTTTATTAGGGAGAGAGAGTTGTTCTGTATCTGCGCATCCTTGTGATAGAAATGCACCGGTGATAGTCTTATTAATACGAGTTCACGGGCACTTCTTATTCCTTAATTTTAAAACATTCCAATAAACTGGAAGGTATGTAATTTATTAGATTCTTATCAGGACTTTCCTTAGAGGGCAAAACAATTTGAGAGCCCTTAGAAGAAATGAGGGTTGGTTTTAAAAATCCACTCTCCCATCTGTGCCTTTTTTCTTTTGTTCAGGCCAAATACTTCCTTACACATATCTAGGAGAAAGCAAGCCCCCCCTCCCCGCCCAACCTGTCCTACCCAGGGGAGTAGAATTGCTTTTTTCTAGGTTTCGCTAATTTTGTGTAGAGAGCAAAAATTTTCCTCATCCCTCTCCCTTCTGTCAAGCGGGGACCCTTCCCCCACAGAGCTCAAAGCATCTGGTTCTTTAAATACACACGGAGAGGTTGCATCCACTTGGCTGGCTCATTTTGGGGTTCACCATCTTTCCTCCTCCACGTTTTGCGGAGACAGAAGCAGAAAGAGTGGAAAAGCAGGTAGCAGAGAAAGAAAGGGAGGCGGAGAGAACAGAAGACAGTGAGCGAGAAAATGACTGTGTCTGCTTCCTTTTGAGAGCACCTCAACTTCAAGTTTTCTTCCCTGCCGGCTAGGGACCACTGACCACAATGCTAGTTGCACAACAGTAGAACAAATCTATGGCTGACAAAAGCAGCCCTTGCTTGCCAGCGGGTCTGTCCAAATAACCAGCTTTCCATCTGCTACTCTTTTCTACCCCTTTCTCTCCCTTTCAGTCTTATTCCTCAGCCTGCTTTCTCTCCAGACACTCAGAGCATCACACTGCCCTCTTCCTGATAGATGGGACGTCCAAGCAGGAGAACCCTTAAAAAACTACGAAAGAGGTTACCCTTGCTGACAAACGAGGCTCGGGATGCTCAAAAGTCATGGGCCCCATAGTTAAGGAAGTGAGGGTCGACTATTGGGATTTCAGGGCAGCAGTCTCAGACAGACAGGCAGGCGTCCAGGGCTCTCCACTGGGTGGTGTGAAGGAAGGGGCGAGGGGCAGGAGCTGGGAAGGCGGGCAGAAGTAAAGGGCCACAGGAACGCCTGCGCCCCGCAGCTGGCTCTCACGCGCCGCAGCCGTCTGCGGGGACCCGGGGACGGATCATGGAATTCAGAAGGCAGAGCTCCTCCGAGAGCCAGCCACTGTCTTGTACAGATTTGTAGAGAAACCCTCACTGTAATTAAAACCGTACAGTCAGATTAATTCAATGTGTTGCTCGGCAGCGTTTTTAATAGTAAAAATCCGCTTTAAAATTGAATTAGGGTCGAAGAAAATTTCTGCGAGACTCGCCGGATTTGCCAGCTTTCATTGAAGCCAGCCTGGGCTGGGCTTCCGTGGTGACTGCACAGTGTCTCCCCCGCCCCCGCCCCCCCCTCCGACCGGGGAGTGGGGAGGTGAGGTGGGGCTAGAGGACAGATCGACACAGGGTGCCAGTTTGGGTGCCAAACTGGGCGGCCAGAGCCAGGCCCAGGCGGAGCGTGCTGCCCAGGGTTAACCCTTCTGATCTTGAGGTTCGGGGCTACGCACAGATCTTGGCACCAGGACTGCCTCTTCCTTTCCACCCTCTCCCGAAGTTTGTAGCTCAGGAAAGGTGGGGGATGGGGAAAGAAGAGAGCTCTGCTGTATCTTGAAGCAATTTCCCACCGTGTGTTCTCTCCTGTGTGGCGGAGGTTGGAGCCCCGCTGTTTGGCCGCTCCAGTGACAAGGCAGGAGAAAGTTGTGGCTCCGTCTACCCACACCCACCCCATTTCCCTTTTTGTTCCTGAAAGTCTTCCAGAATTTAAGAGTAATACTTCAGCTGCATTGTCAAACTGTCTCCCAAACTTTGATTTGGCTAGTCGCCTCCCTTTTCCTTCCCCATTCCTCATCCTTTGCTTTTCCGCGGTCGTGAAATCAAAGTTAGTATTATGTTTTTCTCCTTTAAGGTTAACATCTTTGGAACTGAAAACTGGCTCCAAAGTTCCTGGAAGATGTAGCGAGTGGGCGCTAATGGGGAGGCTCTCACTTGAGAAGCACTGGAATGGTGGTGGTATCGGCGGCGGCGGTGGTGGTGGTGGACCCAGCTCTCTCCCAAGGCCAATATAGTTTCCAAGGGCTCAAAAATGGTCCTAGCGCTCTGTTCCTGATCCCTCCACCCCCATGGCAGCGGGCTCATAGGCTGTTGAATGCACGCGCGCGCGGAAACACACAACCTGGGACACAGATTCCCTAACGAGTCAGTCACATCAGCAGGCCTAGGAAAACAAAAACCGCTGTGGGTCCCCCCTCCTCCGTCAACAGCGCGCAGACGCTTTAATTGCCACAAATTGTCACTCTGTCCCCCTTTCATTCTCTGGCTCCTTCGTTTATTTTTAGTACACTTCAAATGCCTACACACTTCCCTAGTAAGGAAAGCGTTGAGCAATTATTGACTTTGCCTTCAGGGCCTGCTTTGCCAATCACTGGACGCGGATGGAGTAAACAGGGCAAAAAGTGAGGCGCGTTATTGGTCTTGCCAATTCAGGTGAAGCGCGGTAAATAACTCTCTCTAATACCATCCACCTCTTCGTTTCTTGGGTCCTAATTATCAGGAAGAAAGGATATTGTCCCCCCCCCCATCCCTTCCCATCACCTCACCCCATGTGCTCAAAGTTTTACTCGAATTCAGCAAATCCCTCTAGAATTGGTGAGTTCTCAGAGAGTAGTTGGGAAAAGAGAATTCTACAGGGATCCAGCTCTTAACTCCGTATTGAATAGAAAGACATCGCGTGCAGGAACATTCCCCACCTCCGTGCTGGGAAGTGGGGTCCTTTTCTCTGAGGACTAAGTGGGTGGTAGACTCAGAACTCCCGGAAGCCCCCTCCATCCGTCAAGGAGCGCTTTTAGATTGATTTTGGGTAGCTTCAGACAGTCTGTCAGGGCGGCTGTAGGCACTGCAGTTGTTCTGAATATTAGCCAGGGATTCTTCACAGAGAATCTTAAATTTCTAGATGAAGCGTTGTCTTGAATGCTGCTCAGCCTTCTGGACCCTACCGTCTTTTCTCTCTCTTCCAAGGGACAAGCGCAGCCATCCAAGGTGGGGAGGGGGCAGGTGTCTGCAGCAGCAGCCGCCGAGGGGGGTTTCTGGCGTCCTGCAGATGGTTTTGAAACAAATCAGTGCGGGATTAACTTGTCTGTCTGCTGAATTGACTCCAACTGCAAAAGCAGAGCGGGCCGCGCCTGCCGGGATGGGTTCGGGTTACCCGCACATCCTGGGCGAGCGGTCTTGCCTCTCCCCTGTCCGGGGCTGGCAGGCGGGCCTGGGACCTGTCGGGCGCCGGGGTCGCCTGGCTGGAGGTTTTAAAGGAATGAGCAAGTATGAACTGCTCCAGTCTGACGCGCACCCCCTCCTATTTCTTTTTTATGAAAACATTTACAAGGATCCTAATTTCAGATCGTGGAAGTAAATTTCATGCTAGGATGTATTTTACAAAACATGTAATCTTTCGGGGCCAGAAGACGTTTAATTAAAACCATACTTTGACAAGTTGGGTTTCAAAGCGAAGTCACACCAGCGGAAGGCTAATTCATATTCAAGATACAGCCTGTAATTCACATAGTTTGAAAACGCCTGCCGGGGCAACGCTCTGTTTGCCTCCTGTCTACCTGTCCAAGGACCCTAGGACTCCAAGAGTCTTGCTCGAGGACCGCAGCCCCCCACTCTTAACTCTCCTCTTGCAGACTTCTCTGATCTTGAGAAAGATAGATGGAGACTCATTGGAGCATCATTACTGTCCTTAGGATAACTCCTGCCGGGCGGTTGGGGGAAGGGTCCCGTGCAAGGTTTGGGGGGACCCATCAGGAGAGCAGGCAGGGACAGAGGGGAATCTGGGGCAGCTTAAGATGCCTCAGTGGAAGCCTCCCAAGCCCACTATCCTCATTGTTGCCTCCTGACTGACATACGCTAGAGGAAGGGGAATCCTCCGCAGTACCCCATTCCTGATGACCGAAAACGTGAGTGGGGTTTTCCGTGGGCACAGCCCTCAGCCCTCAAGCGGGACGCAGTGTTGGTTCCCAGAAGCATCCAGACAGTCAACTGCGTTTTTGTAGTCGTCTTTGTCCTCAGTAAACACTTTCCTAAACCTCCTTCCTCATTTCTCCATAAGTTGACCAGCTGCAACTCAAAATCGGAGGTTCAGCCCTACATGAGAAGAAAATACTTCCGCGCTCAGTTTGTTTACCAACAAGCTTTGCAGGTGCAGGGTGCTAATATCCAGCCATGCCCACTGGGGATCTGAAAGAGCCAGTAGATAAGGGATATCTGCACAGATATGGGACAAAGAGACTTTTCAGGGCCGTCTGGGTGCCCCTAAACAAGTCTATAGTTAGAGCTGAGGATGCCTGTAAACAGCAGCTCCCAAGGCTGAAGCAGTGGCAACGGCTGGGCTCCAGGTCACAGTGCTGAGCCTACAGCTCAGTGTCTACCTCCTGATCCCCAGCCTGCTGTTTATTTCTTCAGAGAGAATAGTGAGTGGTTATCAAAGGTAGCCTCATGTATGACCTGAAATGCCTCAAGAAAGAGGTCAGAATGTGAATTTGAGAATTATGTTGGTTCAGTTTTACCCAAAATGCTCAAGGAAAAAACAAAAACAAACCTTCATTTATCCCAGCCATTCCCAAGATGAGGAAGAAGGATTTTGCTTTAGTTGGGGCAGTGAAAATTATTGATTGGCTAATGGACTTTCCCCCCTGCCCCACATCTATGTTTTCTTTCAAATACACCATTATTTTTCTATTCCTTAAGGCACAAGGTTAAGCTAATTATGAGAAAAAAAGCCTAAAATCCAAAGTGTTCAAGAATTATTTTTAAAAAATGGACATCTCATTTTGAACCCTGCGATTGAAGTCAACCTTCTTGATTTTACTGGGTCAGTTTAGGAGAAAGACGTTAACTTTTGCAAAGACAGTCCCACGATGCGATTGTAATAAAGCTTGTTGGCTCTATACAGAGACTACCAGCTGGCATTTCAGTGCTTATCTTTTGCTTTGCAAATTGACATAGATGTTGGCAGCTATATGCTTAAACAGTATGCCAACTTAGTACTTATTGGTCAAGTAATATCTTAAGTTAACAGATAAGACCCTGAGGTTACTCTTTCATGTGCTTGCATTTTGAAGCTGGGTATTCTGGTTCACATTTTAAAAAAATGTTATAAATTTAGGCCTGGAGGTTGAGAAAGACTGGGAGACAAACAGAGGCACTGCTGGAATGATTTTAAGCATCACTTTGCTTTTGAGTTGAGCACCAAAAGGTATGTAACTGACCAAATGCATTTGAAGCCTAATCCTACATTGGAGACTTGTGAATTACACAAAACCAGAGAGGAACTACAAATAATAATCCCCACCTGTTTTATTTCAGTCATAAGAACAAGCAGTTTTCCTGTCACAGAGTATGAGTGCTCTCAGGCAGGGGCTTTGGAAGTCCATTTATGGGCAGTAATTCTGGCAGGGAAATAGGGTAGGAAGAATCACGGTGGCTGGTAACCATCAGGATGGTGCTGCAGTGAGGGCAGGCAGCAGCCTTGGTGTGCAGAAGGGGCAAGATGGGTAATACTTCCCAGCTGGCCCACCCCTTCTGTAGCCCCAGAGAATCAAACTCATTCCTTTTCAACCTCAGAGCTTGGGTGAAGGTGGGAGAGGCCCAGACAGGGTGGAGATTTGTGCCACTTCTCTACCTTGCTGGTTTCTCTGCCCTTCTGTAATTAGCCCCATTTCACAGATGTGGGAGATAACACTTGGACCTCACCCCATAGATCACTTTGGTGTCTGAGAAAGGGAGTGGGATGGAGCACCGGTGTTCTGGCTTCCCATCTCCCTGACAACCGTGTGTGGTTAGGGATGAGGGTGGGAGAAGGAGCAGGGTTTGGGATTATTTTCCCAAGCCAGGCCTGTGCTGGTAATGTTTTCTGCTTTTGAGGCTTATTTGGCAAGTGAGGTAGGTGTGATATTCGTATGAGATTGGCCCAAGCCTCAGGGTTCAGAAGGCATCAGCCCTAGGATTCTCTGACTTCCCGCCAGTGCTCTTTCAACAGTCTCCTGTCTCCTATCTGTTAACTTTTTCTTAAATTCTGACGCTTTAACCCTTGCTTGTAGTAAATGTACGTGTAGCTCTACAAAGTGTCTATTTTCCACAGAAATCTTCCGCGCCTAGGCGAGAATCAATACTAAAACACTCTTTTTATTTTTAAAGTGGGTTTTAAAGGCCTATTGTGGGGGAACCAAGATGTCAATGCGGCCCTAGGTGCAGTAAGAGAGCGATTCTATTGGTGGCCGCAGCCCTGTAGGGGATCTGCCATAGCTGGCTCAAGTGTGTGCCTTATCATGCAAATCCCACGGCTCTGGACATGCGCACTGCATCCCTTGGGTACCCTCCTTCCTCTCGTAGTTGGGACCTAGACTTCCAGATGCGCAATAATTAGGTTTCCTCATTCAACAAAGGTTTCCGCATCATTCCCCTCCTCCCACCGTTCTCAGTCTCCGGAGGTCCTCACCAAATCGAGCTGATAACCCGTCTCTGCCGCACTCCTACCTCCTAGTTTCTGTTACCCAGATTTTGGTCCAGGCCCCTACTTCTTTTTAGGGTCCCTACATCTTAGGGTGCTTTTCTGCATACTTCTCCATCGTTCCTTTTCTTTTGACCTGCTTTAAAGGACATTAAGATCTTCCTCTCTCCTAATTTTAGGTCCCCTCCCTCACCTCTTTCCCCATGAGATAAAAAAATTCTCTACTGTTCGATCCGAGGGGAAAAGGATGTCAACACTGTAGTTCCCCATTTTACTCGGCTTTGACCCTCCGCCGGCGTCTGTTTCGGTCCAAAGCACTGGACCGTGGGTGGCCGAGCTCGCCCAACCTTTCCCAAGAACTCCGCGGGCACAGGAGCAGACTAGCCAAGCCCAACCCCTCCTTCCCAAGACATCAGTCCAAACAGCTAAGGACTAGTCCAGCAGCTGCAGCCCCTGTGAATGTGTGGGGTGCTGCTCTTCAGCTTTCCGCCCCCACCTCACGAGAGAAGCTCATGACTCAGGGAACGCCTCCAGGGGTGTCCTCTAAACCTCTCCGTGAGCCCCCATGTGGGCACAAGGACCCCAGGAAGCCATCTCCTCGGAGCAGGAGAATGGCCTTTTCCGGAGAGCGATCTCAGTGGGCGAGAAATCGCCACCGTGACGTTCAAAGCCTCCCGCGGGGAAGCTTGGTGGCTCCTGCTCGGAGCCCTGCCGGACCCGCGTGCCGCGTCGCTGCGAGGACCGCGCCCACAGGCGCTCCCAAATCGCACAGCTCCTTCTCTCCGGTAGAAACAGGCATTGCTCCTCTGGCTTATTCAATTACTCTCAGCTTACCTGCAGGGCGAGCGGATTTGTATTTTCACCACCAGACACCTCCTGCCCTAGACTCCCCCAGATCTCCCCTTCCCCCTCACCCGACCCTAACCAGGAGAAGGGCGAGATAGAGGTTTGATCCTCTGATATGACAAGAATAGTTGTTGCGTCATGTAGCTTCCTACATCTTGGTTTTAATTTGCAGTGAACCAAACAAAGATATTTGCAATTTTAAAATAAGCACTCGATTTAATAAATGGGAACATTGTGCTGGGAAGACTATACCCCCTCCCCCCCCAAGACATTATTAGCTCTGACAGCATGCCGCTCAGGTTTGCGGAGAGGATTTTGTAAAGGGATGACAGACAGGAAGGCCAGCAATCATGGACTCCTTGGGCTGAAGCTTTTTTTTTTTTCTTCCTTTCTTTCTTTTTTCCTTTTTTTTTTTTTTTTTTATCAGAATGTTCTGTTCGATGCCATTTATCCTTGATGATAGAAAATTGCGCTGTTGCCAGGACGCCGCTGCTGCTGCCGCTGAAATAGAGGGCAGGAGCCACATTTCCATTTTCCGGCTTGAAAGCTATTCAAATGAATTTGCAGAGAGGGGGGAAAATCTAGCGATAAACAAATGAGAATAAAGCTAGTTTTCCTTTCCATTCTTTCCTTTAAATGTGTAGCTCTTCATTTCTAACAAAGATTTTTTTTGTTCATCAGTGTTTGGGAATATCTGGAAGATAGTGTAAACCAATGTACAATTTATTTTGATGCTCTTAAAGTGACTAACCACGTAAACATTTAAAAAGAAGTGTATGTCTAAATATACATAAAGTGTAAGAATTATATATACATAGATCACATACATTTATACCTTTACACAATTCCAAACTACAATGGAAGATCATCAACTCTTTTTGCAGTGTTTCAATTGAATATAATTTGCAAGCAATACTGGCCTTGATGGTTATGGAAGTCTTACTAGTCGCTATACACAAGTATTGCTAGGTAGGATAATTTCTAAAGCCCACCCCCCATGTTATATATTTCAGGATACTCTACAATTCAGTTACCCTGTAAGTCTTAGCAGATTTGAACGTTCCTCCTCCAAGAAAAATAAATAAATAAATAAAGGTAAAAAGTCACCCACTGTTCTGCATTTCTTTCAAGTTAACTTCCCAAATTTACCTTTAAAGTTTTGTTTTGTTGCTAAGTTAGGAAATACAAATCAAAAGAGTCGGTACACTTCACCTCTAAAGGATATGAAACAAAGAGAGGTTGAAGCCTGTGCTTCCATTATTTAAAATTTAGATTCTTCACTAGCTTATAAGATTATATTATTGGAACGTAAGAGATCATTTTAAAATGTCCAAAATATAACATTTTAAATATAAGAATTTTTACAAATGCAACCCATTAGAATATATATATTTAAATAATGAAACATTAGTAACGTCTTGACAGAAACTCTAAAACTTGTTGGACCCCTACTGTGTTTTAACGATTAAATAACTTTCATTGAATTCTAACTAATATTTTGTTTCAACATCAGATACAGGCAGTTAGAAAATTTTCAGCGTTATAAAGGCATTTAAAATACAGAAACTATATTTGAGGTTTCAACTAGTACTTTAAACTATTTTCAAAAACTCACCTAACAACATTTTAAAACTTCACTTGTTTTTTAAACAAGCTGTGTGCCTCCGACTGTGTGTTTTTAGCTACCTGTGTTTCCGAGTGGACAGGCCATCGCTGGGCAAACAGTGCTGCACCGAAAATAATAGTATAAAATCAGAAAGGGAAAGGCGGAGGGTGAGCTGATGCTGATGTTTCGAACCTCTCCAATAGAATTTTCAGGCGACTGCCTCTAGCCAGGCATGCTTCCTGGTTATTGATTCCAGAACAATCCTATTCAGCTGAAAAACTGCCCTATTAATTAATTATCCTGATAATGAGAAAACAATTATCAACACCATCAGATGAAGCTAAATACAGCAAGGAAACGGCCCAAGACTGTCCAGTTTGCTTGTGTTTGTTGTGGTATAAACAATTGGAGATGAGCGTAGATGGTTTCGGCACTGAAAGAGATTCCCCCTCCCTCATCCTTGGCCCTGGGAATTGTGACAAAAAGCTTCACCGGGCGGCTTGCTTTTTATGTTGAGGAAATGCAAAGCTTCCTCGGGTGAACGTCCTCCCGCTCTCCCCTTCCCTCCCGCCCAGTACAAGCCTGGAAGAGCGCAGCGTCGGTCCGAGCAGCCCGCACGCAGAACGGAAGGTGTAGGTGCTCCGGCAGTGCTGCAAGGGGGTGCTTCAGCAGACCAGACCCCCTCCCCGGCCCTCCGCACCTCTTGCCCTGGAACGAATCTGACCCTAAATGCCCTGTGACTCGCGCGGGATTGGCAGAAGTGACGTTACGCCAAAGGAGGTGGGACCCCCTTGGGGGCAAGGACTGGGGTTTGCGTGGAAAGGATCCGGAATCCCCGCCAGGAACCACCCATGCGTCGGCTTTGTCCGCCTCTCTCTGGGGTCTATCCCGAGATGTCTCTGTCACGAGTCACTTCCTGAGTTTTGGCCACGTAGCATGGGCCAGTTTGGAGCGTGGCCTCAGGAGTGGGCGGGGCGGGGGAGGTGGTGACAGGAAAGATATGCTCTTCGGGTACTAACCTAAAGGAACTTGGAAGTGCACATGGGACGAAGTGGCCCGTAGGAATTCCGCAACCTGTAAAAAAGCGGGGCTCCTAGCTGGGTGAATGGGCTGTAAGTGTGAGGACTATGCTTGTGTGAGTGTCTGTGTGAGTGTGTGGCTGGGCGTGCAGAGTTGTGGGAAAAGTTGAGCTTTTGACGGAACTGTATAAGCGATGAGTGGAGACCATGGGCTGACATCCTAGACTGAGAGACCCACCTCTCCTCCCGTCCGCAATTCCGTTCTCCCAGGGTATACTGAGTCCACAGAAAAGTGCACGTGGAGCTACGCTGTGGTGTGTAACTAAAATCATAGTCAAGTTTGGAGGAGGGGAGCTTTTCTTCCCCCCCTCCAAGAGGTGTGTACAGTAAGCACTTAAAATGAAAGTGATTTTTTCTTCACCTTCTGAGATCTGCGGAAATATGGACCTTGCCTTTATCCTTAACAAAAGAACAAGCACTTCTGAAAGGCTGCAGAAACGCTCACCCGTTAGGGGTTCCGGCATCCAGGAATGTCACATGGTGAAAACACAAAAGCTCAACGTTTTGATATTTTAAAAGATTTCCCCCTCTTTTAAATCCTCCACGTAAATGCCTGGTTGTAGCAACGTGAAAAGTGTTTTCGTGTGAACACATGCTGCAGAGTTCCCTTCCCTTTTCATTCTGTACTAGCAGCTGCAAAACATTCCAAATGAGCTCTCGAAGGTCATTATGGGGACTATTAATAAGGTGAAATTCAGAGCTGGCCTCAACAACTAACTAAAATCTCACCCTAGAAAATGAGAAAAGAGCAAATGTGCTTAAAAAAATACAAAGTACTCTAAATTCTGTATTACCTCCCAAATCCCAATAACTTTTCATAGTTGGCCAGCTCTTGCACTATTAACCCTCCCCACTCAAGCTGTTTCCCCTGTGTCCCAGAGCTGCATTTGCGCTTGCTCCTTAACACAAGTCTCCAGAGCTTTGAGATGTGCAATGTGAACAGTAAAGAATCACATTAATCCGGCTTTGATATCCAAAGGGAGATCATAGCAGAAATCAGGTCACCACACAGACAGGCGCTGCTGTGGAAATGAACCTTTTTTGTTGTTGTTCCTTCAGGATATCTCCCTTGGCTTCAGGATTTTCATTTCCAGCTGGCAAACTGGAAAGTGTCATTACGAACTATGAATAACTTGTGATTTAAAAGCAGCCGATTAAGCTTCTTAGATGGACCCTCTTTTTTTTTTTTTTTGTCTTATAGATCCTGGAGTCAATGTACTCACCTCCTCTACCTGGTTATTGACATAAATACATCAGAACAGGTTCCAAATACTTGCCCCAAATGCAACCTCCACAGGAACTTAATTGCCTGGAAAAAAAAAAAGTTGTATTTTCTCTGCTTTCTTTTACCCCTGAGTCCTGTAAGCATAGAATAATGGTAGTTAATCTGCTTAGATAATTTAAGACTTAAAGACTAGAAGGCCTATATTGACAATTTCAAAATTCAAGGCTGAGTGCTTTGGCTAAGCAAAGCTTCGGAGATGACAGATGTGATAAAAGAACTGCCAAAACCCAGAGTTTATTAAAACTAAAAAGTGTGATGTTTTTGTAGCTTTGAAAGAAATGATTGTTATAGTGCTCACTCAATCTGAACGTGTCCCTAAACAAACAACTACAGGAGTATTTTATTTTATGCTACCTGGTATTTATACTCACAATACAGTATTTCACTCTGCTTGCACATACACATACAGATACATTTTATAGTGCTTTTCAACTTACCTCCCATATGTATAAGCTTCATCAGCTGGTGTAGTTAGTATAGCTGAACTACATACTCAACACAAGTGCTGTGTGAAAAATCATAAGTATTCATGCTACATACGTAGCCTTCTCATTTCTCAATTTTCTGTTATAGCAGTATCAACTTTATGTTGCAAAAGGCTGCTTGTGAAGCTGTTGCTGCCATCCGGCTTTCTCCAGAACTTGTATAACGGGAGTAACACATGCAGATACCTGAATTTGTTAAAGATGCTATTCTGTTTTAAATCATCCCGATTAAAGTTAATTTTCATTTAACCTCAGTGGGCCAAATCTCGATGACAGCCCAAATCACAGCCACACGGTGGCTACTCAAATGCTTTTACATGTAGGACAGAGCACATTAAACTTCTTGGCATCAAATCGGTCCTTTGAAAGTGACTTTAGACAACTGAGTTGGGAGCACAGCTTGGAAGGAGGACTCCACTGGAAAGGGAATCTGGGGAGAAAGAAGGCAAAGAGAGAAAGCAGATGAAAGAAAAAGAACTCCGTGAATGATTATTTAGGCAGGGAAACCTTTTGTGGCCATAGATTGTGTCCTATGAGTTGTTGAGGATATTTTCAGATTCAGTGTCTGTTCTCATGTAAAGGGCCTCCCTTTGTCTTACTTGAGCTATTCCTCTAAACCTTCTACCATTAAAATCAGATTCTGTCTAAGCAGATGAACCGTCATTGTAGTGGAAGCTACTACAATATTCCTTTATAGGATGTGGGGGACATGTTACTGGCTACAGACACATGAAGTGTTGCATTAAGCACCCCAGGGATGCTCACTTTGGTGGTATTTAGCTGAAAAAAATGTATTGCCTTGTTCATTGAACTGATTTGTGTACTGTCTCATTTGTTGCTTAACCTGGCTCTACAGGTTCCCTTTATAAGTTGACTTTACAGGTATTTTGAAGTAAAGAAATATACATTCTGTCTGGAAAAGCAATAAATGTTGGTTACTTGTTGGTCCTTAAAGATGATAATAAACATTCCATCTTGATTATATTTAGAGTTTTGCTAAAAATTGTAATCTTTTCAGTCTGCTTTCTCCCTCCTGTCAGTATCCCAAGAGCCTAGCATGTAGCATGTGGGTAAGGAGAAAGAATAGACCTCCTTGTCTTGTTAATTAAAGTATACACAGCTTGTAGAAAGTAGTAATTTTCTAGAAAATTAGATTATTTTAGATCACTATAGTTCCACTCTTCTATCTTTAACATGGTTCTAAGCAACTTTTGTTCCTGCCTTCTAAACCATCACATCATTTAAGAGCTATCAATTATAAAGCAAAGATTGCTAAAAAATATTCTGAATTTAAAGTGTTTGGATTTAGAAACCTGACCCCTCCTCCATGAGACGAGGTGTAAATGACAGATATTACAATGTATGCATGGTGTAACAACACACATTGGTTCCCGTATGGCATGTCAGAATGACACATGACCCTTCCCATTGCTGCTGGTTGGAAACAACATCACTGTTAACTCCCTCCTGATTCTGGGGGTTTTGATTCACATGCTAAAAAGGACCTTCTTAAATCACTGTTCCTTTCCTAAACAAGGTGGAAATCAAATTTCACAAGGAAGTAATCAAAGTATTGAGCCAAAGGATTTTTTAAAAAATTGGCAAGGAATGGGAGTCTGTTTCTCATAAAAAATTGTTATGCTCACTTTTAGGGAATTCACCTAAAATTTCTTAGTAGCTGCCCATTGCTTATAGAGGAAAGACAAGCTCTGTGGTGTGGCATAGGTGGGGAGCCAGTAGCATAGGCTCTGGATAATCTGGAGCAAATTATTTTACCTCTCTGAGCCTCAGTTTCTTATACCATTGGAATGATAATATAACTGACTTACATGGTAATGGTGTGAATTAAATGAGATGAACACCTGTAAAATGCTTAGCAAGGGCCTTTGTGAAAAGCAAATGTTAAACAAAGAAAAAACAAAACAAAACAAAACAAACAACACTAGCTAATCCTTGTCAAGGCCTTTTAGTTACTGCTTCTGTATATGCTTTCCCTTTTTTCTAGAAAGCCCTCCCTGTCTCACTGCCCATCTGGCTTGCTTCTCACCCCTTCAACTGGACTCAAGTGTCACTACCCCTGGGAAGTCTTCTCTGATGCCTGAAATTAGGTGCCTGTCTTTGTGTCTCTACAGCACCCACTCCTTATTTCTTTTACAGCATTGTACAGGTTTTATTGTAATTGTTGCTTTACTTATCTGTTTCCCTAATTAAACTATAAGCTGTGAAAAGCACAATATAACATTTATCTTTCTTTCTCAGAACTCACAACTGAGCCTGATGGATAGTATATACTTAATATGTATGTTGAATAAATAAATTCCATTTTTCCCTTTTTGCTTGGCTTGCATTCATAAACTGAGTTGTAATTGGATGGATTCGTCTACATTTAGTTTTCTCTGCTTAGTATTCCTCATGGAGAGTGCTGGAAGAAACTTAATTCCCATAAATAATTTTAGGAAAAGTTTTGATTGTGGGCTCTGAAATGAATTTTCAGGACAAAATATCTTCAGTGAGCTTCCTGTTTTAATTGGAGAACTCATGGACTAGTTGGGTTCCTTATCCAATCCTTAGACATCTGCCCATACTTTTTAATCTATAGGAGCTCTGATGGCACAGTGGTTAAGTGCTTGGCTGCTAACCAAAATGTTGATGGTTTGAACCCGCCAGCCACTCCATGACAGAAAGATGTGGCAGTCTGCTTTCATAAAGATGTACAGCCTTGGAAACCCTATAGGTTACTATGAGTCGGAATCTACTCTACAGCAATGGGTTCAGTTTGGTTTCGTTTATTTAGTCTATGGCTTATCATTTCAAGTATCTATCTAGTGTTAATAGTTAGGTTTCAACTACCACAAAGCCATGGTCAAGTGGGTTTCCAGTGAATACAATTATACCATTGGTTTAACCAAAAACACCAAACCTGTTGCCATCGAGTTGATTCCGACTCATAGTGACCCTACAGGACAGAGTAAAACTGCTCCATAGAGTTTCCAAGGAGTGCCTGGTAGATTCAAACAGCTGACCTTTTTGTTAGCAGCGGTAGCTCTTAACCACTACGCCACCAGGGTTTCCATTGGTTTAAAGGTCGTATGTATATGTAAGAGTGGTTAATAGGTATTGGAGGAATCATAAATATCTTCAAAAAGACCATTTAGGCTCACTTCATCAGCATCTTGGTTTCATACAACTCTTGAGCAGAAATTCAGGGGAACCCTCACTATGGCAGGCTAATTTGAGGGAAGACCAGTATAAACATATGATATGTCAGCGTTATAGACCATTATAGCTGCTGTATTGAAAACACTTAAACAAGCCAGGGACAAATGCTCTGTGGCTGAGAGTTGGATCTGCTTTAATGAGAGCAGAATCCTTTCTTTGTAATTATTTCATTAATCGTCAGAAACAGTTATTACTGGAGTGTTTGAAAGCAGTTTGTTTCCTTAAGGATATTAATCACCCCCTGCAAAGTTTATTTAATTAGATCTGTAAACTCGCTTTCACTAGAGGTAAAGTTAAGCCAGTTCCCCCTCTTGGAATTATCAATTGTTTCAAAGGCACAAGGTCCAAGTTAACTTGATTTTTCTGGAATAAATTGATAAATAGACGAGTTCAGTGATAATAACGATGATTCCTGCTGTTCTGCTCATGTAAAACATAATTAATGTTTATAATCCCTCTCCTAAACCCATCGAAAACATAATAAAGCAATACAAAATTAAAAAAAAAAAAGAAAGAAATTCCACTCCATTGTAATAACAATAGAATTTCCACTGATGATGAACTATTAGGCTCCTGGAACTAAAGACTAAAGAAAATATTTTAATTTTGTTGCAGCTCCAGAGATTGAGTGGGTCTCCCCAGAAACCTGAAAGAAGGACTAGGGAAAGGCCATGCAGTCTGTTTTCTCGCACCCAGGTGGGGCACTCCTAAGCCATCCTGGAGCCAGTACTTCTGGATAGCTAGAATAGCACTAGCCCCAGACTTACACATTCCCACGAGGCATTTCAGTTACCTACTCAGACAAAGAAGATCAAAGACAGGGAAGGAATGGAGAGCAGGAATTGTATTTTACACTGGGCATAAAAGGATATGGGATGGCTTAGGAAGAGGAATGGTAAATAATTTGTAAGGAAAATGTTAAAGCTTGCCATACAAATGTATCTTTCCATTTCTGCTGCTGCTTTTGCAGTCTTTTTAAAATTTATTTATGCCCCACATCTTTCCACCATGAAGGATTTGAAGTAGCTTTAATAATTGACATTTAAAACAAAACAAATATTTTACTCCTCCCATTTTCACTCCAGATTCAGGTAATGAGGTTGCTCACAGCATGCAGACCAAGAAATTTCTGCCAAAGCAACTAATCATTAACTAGTTTTATTGTTAATACAATGAGACGCATACAAACCCTTACTTTCTTTTTCCCATGTGGATACTACTGGACCAGAAAAAGACAACCTTCTTTCTGCTCTTCAAATATCAAGATCAGCTTTGTTGCATAAATATGGACTAACTAATCCATCTATCAACCATGTTTAAAAGATATTGAAACAAGCATCTACAACTTCTCTTAGAAGCCTATTCCTTGTAGTTGGTGAAGGATTACTGTAAAAACTTTTTATTGTTTCAGACCAGACCTCCCAAGCCTGACTATGAATTTTTATGCCTGAGTACCTAAAAAACTCCAAGAAAAACACAGCTCAAACCACCACATTTTACTTGCTTTTAGGTTTAAACCCTATAAAACCACCACATTTTGTATGGTTTCCACCCCAAACCATAAGTTGGCATGGGATCTCACTAGATGCTCTGCTCAGGTCTAATTGAAATGTTTACAAACTTTGACAACATTTTTGGCTAACTTGTCATTAACTTGGAATGCAGGTGAAACAAGCTGAATTCTCAGTAATAATTTCATTTTGATCCTTTTATCCAATCCCCTGGCCACCCAACTAGGGATAGTCACTCATTGCATTGTCCCTGGTCAATCATCGTCAGTCCTTTTGTGGCATTCTACTGGTGTTGCCTTGGCTTGGACCTTTCCAACTCTTTCCTTTCCCTGAAAACTTACCTCTTCTGTGTATCATTCCCTCCAAGTTGCGTACTTTGAGGCTAATCAGATAAATCAATTTTTGCTAAGCTGTTAATGGATTTTAAGATTCTTAGAGAACACATGGGACACTAGATTGTAAGTTCCTTGTGGATAGACATGGTCTCTTGCTGACCATATAGGGTTGGCACATAAAAGAGGAGTTTTTTATTTGCTAAATCTGGCAACCCTGTGACTATTGTATGGCCTTCTAGTAACACCCACACAGCAGGTGCTCAACAAATATTGGTTGAATGAATGAATAAATGAGTAAATGAAAGTAGTGGGAGATATGTATCTTGATATCTTTTGATTCTCTTTAAATTACTAGAGAGCTGTAGGCCTCTGAGTCTTGTTTGTGATGGAAACTGGGGCAGGCACGGTCTTTGACTTTTTTCATTCTGCTTTTTCTTGTGACCATTGTTCTAAACAGCATCGTTCTTCATTGGGAGGAGGCTGTGGGGCAGAAGGGAGTGATGACTAGCTGTCATCTCATAGTTCACTAAGGGAAGAGCAATCCTGACAATGGGGGTGGCCTTGAGTGAATGGGGGAAGCTAACAGGTCGCATCCCGCTGTCACTGTTTCCTGACCCTAAGTGGAAGCTCCCTTGATAACTCCAAACAAGAGTCTCATGAGAGTCCATGGGGGCAGGGAGGGGAAGTAATAATAGCAGTCTGGGCAGACTAGAATCTTTTGTAAATAGCCCTAATGCACCTAAAGTCGTCATCATCAGGATCCTTAAGGCCTCTATGGAAGAGGAAAAACTGTCTCAACATGTTCGTTTTATAATTAGGTAAAATTGTCAATTACGTTTATTTTTGAAACTGCTGTAAAACCATCAGGGTACTCTTTCTTTAAGAGCTAGAGACTTTTGGAAATAAAGGCAGTGTAGCCAGACTTCCTCTTCATTTATTACACCTATTGTTTTTTCCAAGCTGTTCCCAGAACTTTTCTGGTACTTTATTATGCTTCTCCTTGGCGTGGGTTTAGTATCTCTCATAAAAATTGTGACTTGGAAAATTAAGAACTTGATGGGTAAACTGTTTATATTCCAGGGGTCTCCTGAGTATACCATGTTAGCATGTCACCTGCTTATTTAGCGTTGTAACTGCATTTCGTGGTAGATATATTTTCATGCCTTGGCTGCTCCTCAAAGATAAGGGAAATACTTTAACCTTGAGACAGATCAGCTCTGAGCCAGTCTGAGCCCAGAATTCAGACTACCCCCCCCACCCCACCACATACTTCTTCAAGCTTGTTTTTCTGATTTCTTGAATCTACTTCTGGCCTCAGGCACATGGGCAGATAGAGGAAAACTATGTGCTGTCTTGCTACTGAATTCTGTTCCTCTAACAAAACAAGGTCAAAATGCCTTTAAGTCCCATCCTGGAAGACTGCTTTCAAAGATGTGTAATTTTGTTTTTTCTAAGCATGATGGTTAAAAATGTGGGTTTGGTGTCACGTATATCTGGAATGGAATCCTGGATCTGTCTTATTAATAGCTTGAATCAAGTTACTTTACCTCTTTAAGCTTCATGTTCCCAGTATGCAGGGGGGAGAGAACCCAACAACACAGGTTTGTTAGAATTCAAACACCTATTGCACGGAGGGTCTAATCTGGTCCATACATTTCTAGTTGCTTAATAAATGGTAGCCGTTGTTGTTCAAAGTCTGGAACAGAAGATTTGCCTGTAAATAGAAGCTCAGTGTCTCTTCAACAAAGACAGTGGCCTGGATCCTGCTTGTGGGCCATGATGGGAACTGTGGCAGTAATGTCCCTGCACCTGGCTGGCCACATTCCTGGCCACTCCCCTGAATATCCAGCTTCTGGTTTAACTGGAAGGCAGGAGGCAAGGTCAGGACACTCTTGCACCCTCTGACATAGCCAGGGCTGAAGCCTGGTGGGAAGGTAAGTGAGGTCTCCCTGGTGCTAGCCCAAATGGCCTCTGACATTCCCAGTTGCTCCTCCGACCCAACTTTCCAGAGGTTGTTTTTGGGACAGTGCATTCCCAGCACTGCAGAGGTGGCGGCTGGGCCCACTGCCTGGGGCTCTGCTGGGTTCCTGGCCCTACCCCCAAACTTCCAGTGCTCTTCTGGCTCAACCAGAAGTTCAGGTGTGAGGTGGCCTAGTGGTGTGTGTTGGCCTGCATGAGTGGGTGGAGTACAGTGGAAAACACTTGGGCAATGAATCTAGAGGCCCTGGGGAAATTTTGTTTTTTTGTTTTGTTTTTAAATGGAATTTTACTTCATGTCATTTGTTCCCTCTACCTGCTATGAGCTTTCAATGGTTCAACTCCACTAGAGCATAAAACTCCCCGTCTGTGAGTTGTGGAAAGAGGAGATTATGGGAAGGAGGAGGAACTTAAGAAGGATTCCTCCCTTCAGCATCTTTCCAACAATCTGTCTATCCCTAGCGTATTTTTCCTTTTAGTTTTTTTAGAATGTGTATCCATTTCTGACAATCCACAGAAAGAGAAGCTGAGGTTAAAAGACTTAGAAGATCAAAAGTCGTATTTTTTTTCTATCTTTATTACCCCTTCCAACCCATCTTTCACTATTTTTGCTATTCTTCTTTCTTAGAGCATAAAAAAGGGGACCTTTTAAATTAATACTCATCTCATGGAAAAGAAGCGCCTCAAATGCAAACAGAGGGAAAAGAGGTTAAGTAAAGTAAGGAAGATGGAGAGGAGGAAGAGAAAGGTTTGGCTCTAAATTCCAAGTTAACAGGAAACTGTCCCAAGTTAATATGAAACAGGTAAGGCCTCCTGTCTTACTTAATCTTCAGACAGGAGTTTACTGAAACTTGTTAAAAATGGAAAGGAAAATCCAAGAAAAAAAAAAAATCCCACAAGACTAGCAATAATATTGGACAATACAACTCAAAGTGTTTAGGAAATTTGGCCCCTATGCCTGCAGGTGACCCATCCAGATAGACCAAAAGGGTTAGAATTATCTCCTGATATTGGTAATAATGATTGCTATCCCACTAGAAATGGTCATTTACAATTTTAGATCTATTGTTTTAACCGTGATGTATTCTATATATAAAATAAGAATTACATCGATAGCCTTGCTATAATAGGCTTTATTTTTTCACTTAGCATTAATTTAATCCACATTTATTTATTTAATTTTGAGCATATTCGAAACATTCACTGGTTCTAGAAGATTCGTAGCAAAATAAAAAGATGATTCCTGTACTTATGGAATTTATGAATTAAGGGGGAGACCCCAAAATGGGAAAAAGCCCACTAACTTAAATCATAACTGTTAAAAAGCACAAATGTTTTTCTTTCATGGGATTATATTATTTATATGGATTTGTGTAATAAACTTTCCCCGTTCTATTGCAATCGTAAAAGACCTTGCTTGGAAAGAGTCCCAGGTGTCTCATATCTCCCTCAGAGGGGCAGCCACCCACGGCAGGGGGTGGCCACGTTCATCTTTGTGCCTTCTGTGCTAGTACGGAGCTGGGCACATTGATGCACAAGTGTTTCTCAAGCTACACTGACCTGTGGAGTGCAGTGAAGGGAAAACTCTGAGGAAAATTATTTATTCCTTTGCTTGTTTGCTTATGTTAGCATCCTCATTGCCTTGGTGGTAGCCTGTTTTGGAAAGCTACTTCCATTTTTCCCCTGAGACTAATATTCCAGAATATATTTATTTTTATTTATTTGTTTTTTGCCCCCACGTGTTGAGCACTTATTACGTGTCAGGACCTTGAATATTTTTGGGTGTTCAATCGTCTCGCAGGTGATATCACTTAATGCTTGCACAGCCCAGTGTTGTGGGGATCCTGACTCTGTTGTACGCGGCATCTTGGTTTTTGCCAAGGCGCGATACATGTGAAACAACAGCAGCAACAGCTGCAAGACGAGTCCAAGGACCAATTTGTTGAATAAAACAAAACAAGGCTTTACCATATGGGAGATATAGCTAAAATGAGTTTTTTTAGACGTAGGATGATGTTCCTTGTAGCCTAAGGGCTTTCTGGAGGGAATCTGAAGTTTTTTCACTATGCCCACATCATTGCCACATGTGGATGTAGTGTAATAGACCATATCCTTTGTGTGTGTGTGCGCGCACGCGCATGTGCATGGGTAAAAGTGCAAATTCTGGCTCACACACTGCGTTTATCTCACGTTCATTTTCTTATGCAAAAATTTTATTATGAACCTTCTAAATATGCAGCAAGTCTCTTTTTTCCTCCCCTGTATCTGAATAAATTATGGGTCTATCATGTTAAAGAAAACAACCAACCAACCAAACCCTTCACTGTCAAGTCAGTTCTGATCATGTTCACCCATATGCAAAACCAGAGGCAGTAAAATAATGATAAAACATGGTTATTTCATAAAAGACCTTGTTAATCTTTAATGCTAGGATATAAGGAGTGTTCCAACAAAACTTAAAAATGTATAATTATTATTGATACCAGTAATCAGAATTTGCCGTGTGAACAGCTCAGGGATTTGTTGTATTAAGCTGTCATGTGGTTGCAATCATACCTTTTTAACTGCCGTCAGAGGTAACTGTCAGCAACACCACATCTTCTCTCTAGTCTATTACAGCTTCAGTTCCCCAGGGTTCCATCCTGAGTCCAGGGCGATTTGTACGGTACGCTAATGACCTGCTGATTGTCTGCACAAAAGCTAAATTGTATGCTGTTCAGGCAACACAGTGATTCCACACAAAAGCAAAGGCCTGTCTGGTGTCAAAATAATCCCATACTCTCACTTTGATAAAGGTTTTTTAACGGACTAAAACGCACTATTTGGTGCTAAAGCGTGTGGCAGAAATAATGTTTATTCAAATAACTAACAAGTTGGCAGCAGGTAAATTTCAGGAGCGTGTGTGTGTGTGTGTGTGTGTGTGTGTGTGTGTGTGTTTGTGTGAAAAGGATGCTGTTTACGTAGCTGTTTCTGTTGAGATTTTTGGTTCTGATTTTGAAAGGTATAGGAACTAGCCAAATATCTTTGTTTCAGTTCAGCATTTACGCATGTTGGAGATTCAATAAATATTCATGTTCAATATTTATTTAAGAGTGCTGCAGGCATAAGGAAAATTAATATACATTTTAAACAATATGTCACCTAAGGAGTTTTTAATACGTAGTGAAAATGTGTGGTGAACACTGTATCAGTCTATCTACATATTTATCTATTGATCTACCTCTAAGATCAGTCTCAGTGAACAGATTTTGGGCTTTAGGGGGCCAGGTGAGGCCATCTAAGGAGTCTATGTGAGTGTGTCTGCCCTACAGCATCTCTCCTCTGAACCAGAGGACACAGAAGAGAGAATGTGGGCTGGCCCTGGAAAACCATCTAGAACCCTACCCTACCCCTCTTTGCCCTGCCCCTGTGTTCCACTGACTCTGCAGATTGATCTGAGTGTGTGTGTGCGTGTGCGCGCGCCTCTTCCCTAGAGGACTAGTCACTGAGTCATTTATTTGTCTAGTGATGGAGGAGAATTCCTGCTGAGACTCTGACCTGGATTCCAAAGCTTTACTCCATGACTTAGCCTGTTTGTTTGTTCATTTGTTTATTCTTTCATTCATTTAGTGACTATTTAAGACTGTTGTTATATACCAGGCACTATGCCAGGCACTGGGATGACAATGATGAACAAGATTTGGACTCAGCTCTCAAGCCCCCTGTCAACAACCAACTGCTTAACAGACCATCCAGGATCCCTTGTCAGCTGAATCCTGTAAGGATTTAAACAGAATCTGAGTTGCAACTGATTGCCATACTGAAGGCGCCTCCACTAAGGCTGTAAGCTTGTTTAAGGCAAAGACTGAGTCTTTTCTGTGGAATTATCCATAGCTGTGAGCACAGGAAGCAAATACAGCATCTGTTCTATAAAATGTTGGTGAGTTTTTTTGAAATGTCTAAGAGAAGAATCTTCAGCAATGGACAGTAAATTGCAGATGGTAGGAGTAGGGGCTTTGGCATCAGTTACGGTGACATCAAATTTACTCATCCGCTTCAAAACGTGCGTTGAGCACCTGTGATATGCCAGAGGGTGTGTTAGGTGTTGCGGATTCAAGAATGAGCAAGATAGACACATGATCATCCCTCAGAGAGCTCACAAAAGAGGGAGTATAGAGACCTCAGAACAAGTTGAGAGGATTCCAATGAAGTTTGTTAAGTTTTGTGAGAGAGGAGTACTACTGATGCCTAGACTGCCAAAGGCAGGGGTTAGGAGATCAGGAGAAGTGAGCTCCAGGCATAAGGAACACCACGTGCCAAGGCCTGGAGGTGAGAATGAGCATGATACATTCAAGGGACTTAAATAGATTTTGAAGCCCTGCTGGAGCATTGGTTAAGCGCTGGGCTGCTAACCAAAAGGTCGGCAGTTTGAATCCACTAGCCACTCCTTGGAAACCCTATGGGGCAGTTCTCGTCTCTCCTATAGGGTCGCTATGAGTCAGAACCAACTCGACGGCACATAACAACAACAACGAATATATTTAGTCATTGAATTCTCACATGCAATGAGAGGAGCTTGCCATGAGCCTGGGGATGTAAGCAGGGTCAGATCCTGAAGGCCTTGTAGGGAATACTGAGTAGGTTGGATTCCATCTAAGATCAAGTGGAATTTATGGAAGGGATTTGAGCATGATGAAATTTGCATTTCAGAAAGATTGCTCAGTTTGCTGCTTGCTTGGGGATTGGAGAGAGTGAGAGATATCCCAGATAGGAAAGCTTTTGCAGTAATTCAGGTGGAAGATGGCCCATAGACAAACAGTGTGGTGTAGTGGAAAATGCTTCAGAATTCAACGAGACTTGGCTGTAAAACTTACTATCTATGTGACTTTCAGCAAGTAGCCTCTTTTCTTTTCTTTTTTAAAAATAGTTTATTTCATTTTGGTGGCAATATACACAACCAAACACACATCCATTCGCAATTTCTACATGAACAGTTCAATAACGTTGGTTACATACTTCACATTGTGCCACCATTCTGTCTCAACCCATATTGTTTCATCCCCATTAATTTAGGCTCTCTGCCCCTTAAAGTTCTCATCTGTGCTTTAGATGAATGGCTGTCAGTTTACACTTAAATAGATAATTCTTTTTAAGAGTGCTGTGCTTGAGGAAAATGTTCTTTATTAATTGGGCTAAACTGCATCTAGTTTAATGATGGTTTCATGGGATAGTTTCAGTTTAAGGTTTAAAGATTATTTCTGGGCATTAGATTTGGGGGTTCCCCCATTGTCAACGGGGTCAGCAAGTCTAGTTTCCACATGAGTTTGAAGTTATGTTCCATGCTTTTCCTCCTTTTAATTGGGATTCATCTATTGGGTCCTTGATGAAAACATTCAGTAATGGTAGCCGGGCACCATCTATTTCTTTTGGTCTCATGGTAAAGAAGGTAGTAGTTTATAGAGGCAATTAACCCTGCAGTTCATTTCCTTCTCTGATTCATGGCAAACAGCCACTTTTACATATCCTTCACACTTTCTTCTGTAAAAGGGAGCAATTTGTCTATATGATGTGGGACTTCAATTGAATACTGTTTGTAGGACTGCAGGCATTACCTAACACACTCAAATGATAGTCTCTTCCTGTTGATGTCTCTTCTACCGCTTGTATTCCTTCCCATTTAATGTACAACTTGATACTGTTAAATAGGTTCTTTTGTTACAGTTGTTATGAGTGCATGGCTGTTATGAGTTCATGGGAAAGGCTCCTTGTTTTTTCTTCTGCCGTCTTTCCTACCACAGTTCTGGCCATCACGAGGTTACCTCTGAAGAAGTCGGTTCTGTTGAACACTTCATTCTGGTTTGAGCAATGTTATAACCAATGAAAACCAAACTTGGTGAAGACTAACATCTCTGCTCCCTTCCCTTTTGGGACTTTTTGGTAACTGCATTCTCCTCCTCATGCCCTCGGAATGCAGCTTCAGTGTTATCTTTGGCTCTCCTCGCGCTGCTTCTTAAGATACGTAGAGAGAGAACTTTATATTTTTTTACAGAATGAACCTCATTTTCACTCTGAGAATATTCCAAAATCCTGTCATATTTTCCTTTCTGACATCTCTAAAGCTTTTCCCATTGGTCTCCAATAGCTAAAATCCTTTCCCATATTTTGGTCTTCTTTTTCTGCTCTTCCTTATAAATATCTCCACTGTGGTCTCTATTCTTGAGTTCTGTTTCTGTTACAGCAATCTCCTTGGTGCCTTTATTACAACATCTTTTAAAAATGCCTTCACTGGTTTCTCTCATCTGCATTAAATCTGGACTTTAGGGACCTTCACTGCTTTTCATTGCCTGATTATTCTCTTCCCCTGCTGGTTTCCCATATTTCTTCTTAATTACTTAATACCTAACCTCCTTATATGTGTTCTTTTTATTTCTTTCATTCACTTTTTTTCCTAGGCAGTTTTAAAGCTGTCTCCTCCCCAGCCGAGAGCATTTTCTTTCGTTTTTATGTGCCAAGCCTAGCCTCAAATAACTCATATCTTGAAACCCCTCTCCTATTCTCTCACGTCTCTCTCCCTCTTTGTGATGCCACTCTTTTCTTTATCAAGTGATGTTATAGCTATGTAATACAGGGCATGTGTACGATCTTTTGATATAAGCTGATCTGCCATTTATTAGGAAAGATCATTGCTATTGATTTAAATCCATTCTCTTGGCTCCATCGCCACTGCCCTGGTTCAGGGCTGACAATTGCAGTCATCTCCCGTTTGGTCTCACTGCCTCAGCTCTCTCTCCGACCTGTTCCAACTTCACATCATTCTCGGAGATGCTTTTGTGACCTGATCCCATTCCCTTCTTGAACAGAACAACAGAGCTGCTGGCTTTCCATGGCCTTTAGGGGTACCGTTTACCTTCCTTAGGTGTGCTCTGAGAATCTTCATACCCTCTTCTCAGCTTTCCAGACACACCCTACTACTTTTCACCCCACATTCTACATTCCAGGCTCACAGAACTGCATGAGGAAGCAATCTAGTGTGTGCAGAGGATGAGAGAGACTGCTACAGGTCAAATCTGGTCTGCAGAATCCTTTACATATCTTAAAAGATTTCATGTAAAAATCTGCTTTTCTGGCTTCTCCCAGAAAATATGACAACAATGCACCACATAACCACCTGGCAACAGAGGACTGGAGTTGAATGGGGGCTGCCCTGTTAGGTGAAGCAGGCTCTTTCTCCAACTTGCTACAATTTCTACCACTTCCTTTTGTATCCCTAACATTGAGGCAAACTGTCGTCTGCCATTTATCACTGCTCTTATGCTTTGTTTTGTCTTAGAGTATTAAGAGAAAGTTGTACCATGTGTCTATAAATAAATACAAGATGAGCAGATGCTGTTTTGTATTTCAAGAAACATCTGGGACCCACTAAACTCTTTCAAGGAAACCTGGTGGTGCAATAATTAAGTGCTTGACTGCTAATTGAAAGATTGGCAGTTTGAACTCACCCAGTGGCTCCAGAGGAGAAAAGACCTAGCAATCTGCTCCTGTAAAGATTACAGCCTAGAAAACCCTATGGGGGCAGTTCTGCTCTGTCACACTGGGTCGTTATGAGTCAAAAATCGACCTAACGGCACCCAACAACAATAACAAGACTTTTTCAACTTCTTGGCCCCTGTAGATGTCTGAGTTTGGACCTCTGACAAAGTAGCTTAGCACTAAGGGTCTATGTTCAAATCCTAGCTCCTCCACTTATTAGTTGTATAACTTTGGCCAAGTAGCTTGAGTATTCCCTGCCTCAGTTTTCCCCTTCTCCCCTCTGCGAAATGGGGATAATAATAGTGTGCACCTCACAGAATTTTTTATAAAGATTTTATGAGATTACGTAGAGAATTTAGCAGAGGAGTTGGGACATGGAGAGCACTTCAGATCTAATGGTGGGAATGTCAGATCTATGAGAGACATGATTTTGGGCAGAGAGTTTTTTGGTGCCCATTCAGCTACACCTCTTTAGCTATTAATTTTGCCATTTACTAGCTGAGGCTTTGGTCAAGTTATTTAACCTCACAATGACTCCATCTTATCATCTGTAAAATGTTAACAATAATGGTGTAATAATAATAGCATCCACATCTTTGATTATGATGTATCCTCAAGATAACCATATGCTGAGACACCATGTACTGTGTGTAATGGGTGTCCGCTACATAATAATTCTGCAATAAATGACAGCTATTATTATCATCAGATGCCTTGGCAGAGTTTTGCCTCCGTTGCCCAGGTGATGTCACTTGATAGTCATCAGGATCCAGGGAGGCACAGTGCTCAGGAAGCATTCTGTGAACTCCAAACCAGTCAAGGTAGCACGCATGGTGGTCATGGGCATTACTGGTGGCCCATCTGCCTGTGAGATATGGTGCACACACTTTGACATGGGCTTAAAAAAAAATGAGATATAATTCACATACTATAGGATTCACCCTTTTAAAGTGTACAATTCAGTGGTTTTTAGTATATTAATAAGGTTGTGCAATCATCACCACTATCTAATTCCAGAATATTTCCATCACGCCAAAAAAGAACCTCTGTAGCCATTGGCAGTCATTCCCCCATTCCATCTTCCTCCTAGCCCTTGGAAACCACCCATCTACTTTCTGCCTATGGCTTTGCCCATTCTGGACATTTCATATAGATGGAATCATATAACATGTGGCTATACATGGACTTTTCCCTGTCAATTTCCTTGAAGAATAAAGCTGCACCCTTTTCCAGAAAACAAATCCTTACCAGGAAGATGAAAGAGGCCCTTTCATACCATAGCACAGGTCCGAATAGACCTAAGAGGAACAAAACCAAACATACATGGATTCTCAGGGCCAATGGGAATAGGCTAAGAATGTTGAGGAGCTGCAAACCATGAGTCCTCAAATTGCATTGTTAAGGATCTCAAATGCCTACCTGTGGACTGGCTGCATAGGATTCACCTAGAATCTGGTCAAAAATACTGATTCTGGCCTCTTCTTCAGACTCATTGGGTGGGGGTTCAGGAACTGCCACAGGTAATTCTGCTAGGAAGCTGGTAAGGAAATCATTGAATTACACAGAACAGGCATGTCTGACACAGATCTGAGTTGTGTTCCATTCTCGATGACATGCTCTGTAATGGTGATGTGCTTAATGGACGTGTCTTATCTTCCTAACAGGAAGGTTTACTTTCCCTTGCCCACCTTAGCCTCCCTGCACACCTTCTTACACAAAGTTGAGACTCAGTACATGTTGGAGGATTGGCAGGAGCGTTAGGAATATTGCTTGCCTACTGTTAGCCTCAGTCATTAAGGTCAACAGGGTATAAGAGGAATCTTTCTGGCCCATTCTGTGCATTCTTTGTTCGAGATTTGGAGACTGGTATTTGTCTTTAGGGCTTTGACTTGTGACCTAGTGGTCAGGAGCCCTTTGATCTTTGGGCTCGAAAGATGATGTCCCCAGAGCAGCCCCTCAGGTGGACTTTCTAGCCCTATGCGTGGTGCTGATAGGTAGGGGAGTGAGTCAGTGCAGGTTCTGAGTGGTGGTTCCTAAACCAGGTGGATAGATTAGACTCCCCCAGGGAGCCTATTAACATGCAGATTCTTCTACATCACCCCAGACTCACAGAATCAGATTGGGGCCCAGGAAGTGGAAAATACCACCCAGAAATCACCGCTTTGGAGTTTGAGGAACATGGCTCTCCTACCTGTGTCTGGAGCAAAATCAAGTGTTGTGCTCATGTCGATCTAGTTGGGCAGGGCATGAACTGGGATTTGGGAGACCTGGGCTCGGTCTTTGCCCTACTTCTTAGATCCTGTGTGACACTGGGTAACTCTTTCCGTTTGTGTCCTTGTAAAGTGAGGGGTTTGGACCAGGGGAGACGCTGGGAAAACAGACGTGTGTTTGATCAATTGTGTCTGTAGGAGGCTTCACTATAGGACTGGTCACCAGTCCTGAAGGATCCCTCTCTCTGTGTGCCCTGAGGACAGAAGTGTTATTTAGGCCAAGTTAGCTGCTGCTGAGCTTCATGGGAGGCAAAGTTGCCCACTCTTTTGAGGTTTGGTGGTTCGTGTGGAGTGATGGTGAGATTAAACAGGAAGCATGGGAAGCCCTTTCCCCTTCCCTGCTCACCTGTCCCCTAACTTTCCTTCCCCCGCCCCCCCATATTCTAGTAATTAAGAGTTTCATTAATACAAGCTCCATTTATAACTTGAAAATACACCACAGGAGTGTTAAAGCCACCAATTGTTAATACTCTGGTATGAAATACTCAAATCTAACAATTGGAGGGCTATCTGTTTAACTAATATCTGTCATAGTAAAGAAATTTGAATGAGTGGGTGTCTTAGTCTGGGTTCTCAAGAGGAGCAAAACCTTTCCTTGCAGTATATACACATACATATATTTAAGGAAATGGCTCATGTAATTGAGGGTGCTGGCAAGTCCCAAATCCATAGGTCAGGTAGCAGGCTGGAGACCTCCGCTGGCTCACGGGATTGTAGGGGCTGGCAAACAAAAAATCTGCAGGTTAGGCAGCAAGACAGAGACTTCAGAAACATCTATAGGCTTACGTCCAGGAAACTGGAAGTCAGGTGACGAGAAGAGTATAGGGTTGAGATAGAACGAACTTTCCAGAACATCTATTTATATACTGGAGGCAGGCTACACTCCCAGGGAAACTTCTCTTTCAACTGATTGGCTGATTACATCAAATTGTATCATGGAAAGTGATTACATTATAGAAGAGCAACCAGTCCAGTATCTGCCAAACCACTAAAAATCACAACTTTGCCAAGCTGACCATAACATTAATCACCACAGTGAGTAACAGTACATGGACACTGGGTTCCTTGGACCTGGGAAAGGGGACAGAGAGGAGATGTCAGAGTAGCATAGCAAGGGAGGGGATGGCAGCCAAAGACAGTCTTTGATTTGGTGGTCCTTCCCAGTATTCTGGTGGTGGCAAATGGGTATCTCCTGTGATACTTTTGGTAGAGATGCCCTAAACTACTGATGTTCGATCTAGTCCATCTTTTCATAAGATTCTTATCATTCTGTCTTATTTTGTTAAAGACTATGGGAATCAATGATTTCCGTTGCCCAAGAGCTGGATAAGGTTTGAGTTACTGTGCTTCCGACTTTTCACAGGATCTTAAATCCAAGTTTGTCCCCAAATATTTATTCACCTATCACTCAAATCACACAACTGGTGCTCCACTTAGGTCAGCCCTGTGTAACACTGTGAAGAAGAAGAAGCTGTGTTTGGGATTTCTGGCTTTCTTTCCTTTTTCCCTAGCATGTCTTTCTCTAAGGCACTGATTTCTACATTTTTCTGCATGAAGATTCATTGCGATTATAGTTTGGAACAGTAGAATTTATGACGGAAAGGTGAATTCTGAGATGTACTTTGTATGTTCCTGTAGTCTCTGCCTCATTGTTTGGAAAAACACAGACTTCATTTAGATGGCAATGAATCCTTCATTGGACTTCGTTTAAGCCTTGTATTTACCAAGATCCTTTCTTGAGCAGTGGCTTAACTTTTTAATCTTCGATTTATAATTTTACAGTTGCTGAGACAGAAGGAAAACCCACTCCTTTGGAGGAGCACAGCCTTTTCCTATACTGCTTCCCACTGATGCCACTGAATTCCTTGAACCCTGGCCCCTGGACACTATCATCAAGAAGACTGCGGACAGGCTGCCCACCCTGAGAGAAGAGGAACATCAACTACAGTTTCTAAATAGGTTGCTGTCTTCGTTTCAAGTGATGGATGCCATCAGGGTCAGATTAAAGGTGGACCAGCTGGACAACTGCTTGGAGGATTAGCTTATAAAATCACTCAAATGTCAACAGTGTGCTAACACATCCATGGAAATATAAAGAGAGGAATATATTTACCAGGACTTTTCTCAGGGACAATTCTGTGTGGGGTTGGAAGGAGTGGTTTGATAAATCCTTAGGGGTTACGAGGAGGGATTAATCAGAATATAGAGGAATGTTGGACCGTTTTGTTGCAGAGCTCCTGTTTTTCCTAGTGGGATATATAAGTTTGGTCCCCCAGTTGGATTGTTTACAACTATGGAGGGTAAGTTAAGTTCCCCAGTGGTCCTCTGCTTTCTACCTCCCCAAGCAGAGCTCAGTCTTTCCTTTCATAAAGATCAAGCCAGGTAGTAGATTGAAGGAAACATATCTCCACCTTGCACTCTAGCGCTTGAAAATAAAGACACAGGCATAGACTGTTTATTTTTGGTTCTATAATATCAGCCCTTACTGTGTTTTCATTCATTTAGAGGTAAGGGTCGTTACTAACAGAGGCATGCCAAGTCAAATAGAACTTGAACTCTGCCAGTGGGCCAAGTGGTCAGACTTTACCCTCTATTGAGTTAATTAGGTCAATGGAGGCACAAGGTGGAGTTGAGACCTTCAAAAAGATTTGACTGAAGGGTGATATTGCTGTTTATTTGTAGATGTGGACATCATTGAATATTCTTGAAATCATGAAATATGGAACTGGTGGCCATGTTCAATAATTCAACAAATAGTTAAGACACTGTGGAGACTGAGTAGCAAGATAGATGTGGTTCCTACCTACCTGAAGCTTACATTCTAGATTTCCTTCACATGTGAAAAGCAGAGGCTACAGAAAAAAGTGGCCATAAAGATCTTCTTGAACCCTATTAATAGGGCGGTTCCTGTTACCTTAATTATGCCTATGAATGTGCTCTGTAAGTGATCTATGAACCAGCATGGACTTTTTCCCAGCAAGCTGTGCAAAATTCCTGTGATGCAGGGGAAGGCAGTGGAGTTAGTAAGACTTCTGAGGATGGAAATACTAAGCGACTTGGGTCAGGAAATAAGAAGGGATAAAATTCTGGAACCAGATATTACTTCTGTCCTATGTGTGAAAACTACAGCATAAAAAACACGGGGCTGGGAACTTTGAGATCTGGGTTTCAGTCTTTATTCTAACACTAACAAACTATGAAACTGTGGGGAAAGTTGCTTCACGTTTTCAACTCAGATGCCTTTTAAGTGACTAGAAGACCCCTCCCAGCTCTAAAAACATTAAGATCAGGCCCCAGGCTACTGGACAGATGGCCAGTTTCTAACTTTCCTGTTCTTAAACTGTTGGGTCAAGTAGATCTGTGGTAGTTACTTGACTGCTGTTGTTTGGGAGCAGGAGGATGAGCTTTTACCAACCTTGTAGGATACAGTGAGCCTGATTCTCCCCATTTGGCATTCAGAAGGTTCTAGCAAGAAACCCTATAGAGATCATAGAGGCTTTTTCCCCTCCTTCTTCTGTTCTTTTCTACCTCTCCTTTCCTTCATCATGTTTCTAATGAGCATACACCATGTACCAGGTAGGTGCTAGTTTTGGAGATACAAGATAAACCTGATACTTACCCAGCACTCCAGAAGCTTCTGTAGGAGAGCGGACAAAACCCTTCAACTGAACTCCACTGCATCACAGGGATTTTCATAGCTTGCTGGGAAAAAGTCCATGCTGGTTCATAGATAGTTTATAGAATGTAGGCTTATAGAGCACATTTATAGGCATGATTAAAATAATAGGAACTGCTCTATTAATTGGGTTCAAGGGTTCCTTCTTTTCATTTGCTGGATTTTCCTTTGGTGAGAATCAGCCATATCACTAGGGGAGTGTGCTGGTGATACTCCTAAGGTAGCTAACTCAGGCAGGTGATCCATTCTGCTCAAGCAATTTTGAGGTGCCTTGACATATTCACTTAGGCTCAGGGTCACTGTGAAAAGAGCTATGTCCAGATATAAGGAAGAAACAATCTTTTACTTCTTGAGATAAATCTGTAGCGTGGCAGCCCAGCTTTCTGCTTTAACCCACAGCACACAACCCACACTTGTCTAAGCAGGGAGAATCTAGGTGACTACTTCCTAAGCTTAAAAAACAAACAAACCTCTCAATAAATAGATATCTTACATATGTACTTTAAAGAGGCTAGTGGCTTCTTCGAAAAGGAAAGGAAAAACAACGAGATGTGCTATGAATTCTTACCTCATCGTAAATCTTCTATAAGCAATTTCTCATCTTTGTTTCTATTTGATATATATCTGAGTCTAGAAAATATTTGATGGAAATATAAATCTATGGAATTTCAAATTCAGAGTCACTGACACAAACTATTTGGTTTCAGAATCTTATCCTGGGAAATAGTTTTTAGGACTTCAACTTTCGGCTTAAATAGCGGAAGTAACTATTCATGACTTTCAGTTTTGTTTCCGCATTGAGGTCAAGCAGGGCTTCGAACTGATTCAAACCAGTTCTGTCATGGCCGATGAAGTAAAACTGGAACATACCCAAATTTTTTCAATTTGGGTGATCGGAAACGATAACCAGTTTGGGAAAAATTACAGGTTGAAGTCCTGAAATGGGAGACTCAGAAGATGTGTAGTGAGCCCTTTCAGTAGTCTTCTGCAGGAGTTTGGATTATTGGCAGGGCTGTGGAGAACAACACACATTCAAAGCGGCCTGGTCAGCCGCCATCTTTGAGTGGAGCACTACTGTTTGGACTCTGCTTCAAATTCATGGGCAAGAGATTTGGTTGCTCTGCGATGCTTATGCTGCCCTTGTTTTCTAAGAGGGAAATTAGGTTTCTAGCAGGGCTTTGACTCATAATTTTTCCCATTCCGGTTATTGTTCCCGTTCACCCAAATTTTAAAAATTTGGGTCGGTTCTGGTTTCACTTTCTTGGCCATGACTGAATCAGGAAGAACTGGTTCAAAGCCCGAGGAAGGTACTGACACCCAGCGACGAGCTTTAATTTTCTCTATTACCTGCATTTCAGTAATGCATTCCTACAGCATTACCAAATGGGTTGACTAGTGTTTTACCTCCTTTCTTGTCCTTACTTTCCCTCTGTAAGTGCAATGTTCACAAGAGAGGGTACTTGATAGGACTTAGAAGAGAAAGAGCCTGGGTAACTCACAAAAATAAAAAATTGACTCTGGAATAATTGACAGCGTAGTCATATATTTTAGTGCAGAGTTACTTCCATTAAGCATTAACGGTATCAGTAAATCTATGACTCCAAACCTCTCAATGAAAAGGAGAATATTCTGCCCATCATCTGACATTTCCAAATATCTGGATATTGAAACCATTGTGAAGACAAAACATATAGATGATGAACTGGTCTTTTCATTTCTCATTTGCATGGCCTGGAGTCTTGTAGCTCAAGCCATTGACTCTAAGGCAATTTTGCATTTGTTTTTTCTGTCCCTCCTGAGTGAAAACAAAAATCTTATTTTCCCAAGCAGTTAAAACTCTTCTGCTTCAGCTAAGATGAAAGAATTAGGAGTTATGCCTCCCTATATATAATTGAATGTTTCCTTTTTCTGACTTTAATGATTGACAGAAAACTGATAAACTGAGACGTAGCTGAATCAGGGTTGAATGTACTCTCCTGGTGGCCCCATCACTAATTTGTTTGACTGTTGTACAGGATTTCTTATTCTGTAATGGAAAGGTTTATTAAATATGAGGGATGCAAAGCTTTGTGAATACTAATGAACTTATTTGCCAAAATCAAAATGTTCTTCTTGTCAGTGAATGCCTGTCTTGCTTAACAGGATCTAAATTGAATAATGAAGAAAATTAGACTATATCATACCCTCAGGAGAAATAGCATGTGAATTATAATAAAATAGTGAGGGGAGAAGGGTCACACTTTAAAAAAAGGGTAGATAATTTACATTATATAAGAAAGGATTAACTCAGGGAAACCCAATTCTTTTTCAAGAAATATGTTCGTAGTCATTCAATGAGCAGATTTTCCACTGCACAACTGCACACCCTATCTAGCTATACATTAGGCCAGTGTGGCATGAGAGTAGTTGTAATTATATGGAAATCCATGATAAGTTTTAGTGGTCACGATTTCTTAACCTTATTCCTGTGTAAGGCCTTTATCTGCCTGTGATGCAATAGGAAAATCAATAAGCTTGAAAAATGAACCCTGCTCTCCAGAGAAGTATAATAGGGAGATAGTTAGAGTTTGGGAAATTGTCCCAATTCTTGCCTTTAAGCATAGTATAGTGAGGCTGTCCCTTGGTTAATATGTTTACTTCCATTGCCTTGGTTTTATCACTAAAAATTTTGGTAACCATAATGCCTTTTCCTTGCCAGCATTAGAGGGGTATTGCGGGAACAAGATGGCGGCACTCTGTGACCAGAGAGAAAGACTGAAGCAACTTCAGAGCCGTATCAACTGCTAAACACGGTCAGGGACAGAGATAGAGTGCGTATATGGAGTAAAATAAAGTGATGGAGGGGAAGTGAGGGAAAGCAGAAAGGTGAGATGGAAATTTGTCTCTGTCATGAACTTGGGAAAAAGATGAGGTAAGGAAGAATCCTGAAGTAGAAGAAATAAAGGGAAGAATGAATGTCCCCAGTCTTTGCAGAAATTAAGTCTGCTAGATTTCAGGAAGAAGAAAGGAAGATCAAGAGAGAGGGAAGAAGGTCCGAGGCCTGTGGGAATTAGAAAACAAAATAATACAAAAACACAAACAAAACCCCCTGAAAAATAAAAACTCATGCTCTTCTAGGAAAAGAGGCTGGGTATTAACATAAAGTTTGACGACAGCAGGATTTGTATTTAGGGGTTTCACCTCAGAGTAAAGGTTTGGAAACCTTGGTAGTGTAGTGGTTAAGTGCTATGGCTACTAACCATAAAGGTCAGCAGTTTGAATCCACCAGGCACTCCTTGCAAACTCTATTGGGCAGTTCTACTCTGTCATATAGCGTTACTACGAGTCAGAATCGACTTGATGGCAAGGGTGGTGGTGGTGTAGACTCAGAAGACATTAACGTGTTTTGACAATGATTACGGACTTCAGTTGCAAAGACGAAAAAGAATGGTCAACATATTTCAGATTAATACCAACCACCTGTGAGATATTTCATTGAATAATGTTTTTCCTTGTATTATACCCAAATAGATAATAACAATAAAAGACCTAGTATATTTGATTGCCTGTGTGGGAAGGCTTGAGAATTATAAAACTAGAATTCCCCTTTGGAATGATAATTTGATTTTAAGATTTAGATAAATAAATGGAAGGGGAGTCTGGGGACATTAAATTTATCTCTGTCATTTCAAATCATGATCTGTACCTTAGAATAAAAGAGGAACTTGGGAAGCAGGAAGGAGAGGGGAGAGAGATGATGACCGATGAGTGGGTGACCAGGAAGGGGAAAATGAATGTGGCAAACCAAATAAGACTAGACATTTTGTGGGAGAATGAGATGAACGATAGAATTTGAAGGATAAGTGGGTAATGAGAAATGTGAGATAATAGGACATTTAAATTACTAGGGAAAGAGAGGATGAACGATGAATTACGTGGGAGGAAGGTTAAGGGACAGGGGAAGGAAAGAAGGGAAATAGTTGGAATGGGAAACAAAATGTGACTACTGGCTATAGGGAGAAGGGCAAGGTTGAACTCTTGGCAGCATATCCTCCAGCCTTTGGAGAACATGTACCACCTAGAAATAAAGGAGGCAAGGATGAAAAGAGTTCGTGGTTACCACGAAGTCATTACAAAACAGGAAGCAATAAGTGCTATTAGTCCTTGGGAATGAAAGCATTTCTAGAGAAATATATTAGTCTATGTTCTCCATTCATCTATGTGTTGAATAGTTTTCATCTACATTTTATAAAAGATTAAATCATAAAATGAATGCTATTAAAGGAAAGAAAGGCTAAGCATTATCAGGGGGAAGTTGAAGGAAAGATTGCATCTAGAACAACTGAAGTGGGGAGTTAGAGAGCAAATCTGCTCCCAGTCTTTTATATAAAAACGTGAAATTTGGCATCTTAATGAGAGAACGAGATAATTTATTAAAATGGAAACGTGGATAGTGATGGGGGAGGAAATTTTAACTTTTGCAAATATTTTAAAATATATTATTTGACAATATTATTTTTCCTCATAAAAATGAATGAGATTCAGTTAAAAAGCATCTGGGTATTGCTTTAAATGCTTTGGAGTAAAGGATTTATAACAGCGTAAAGTATTCCTAGTAGGATAAATAGCCAGTAATTTTTCAAAAATACTAATATTTGGAGCACGTCTAAATGTCTTTGATTATCCTATTTTTACTTTCTTGTGTTTGTGCAGGGAATTTCTTTAAGCCAGACAGTACCAGACCCCCTTCGGAGGGAAGCTGATAAAGCAATTTAGTTGTAAAGGCCTAATGAGATAATGATGCTAAGGCCAGTTAACACCTAATAAGAACATAACCACAAGGGATGATATTGTTGCTTATTAATTATAATGATGATGAAGAGGAAAGAGACAAGGTGGCACTCATTTAGCAGAGAGCACTCAGGAGTAAGGCTGTTTTCCCAAAGGGGAAGTTGCAGTCAGTTAGCGTTAGAAGTAGGTCAACAGTTAGCAGAGTTTGAAATTTACGGCCGTTGGGTTAGACTGGTGACCACAGACCTGGAGGCCAAGAAGGAGGTAACAGATGCCTTCCCGATGGCAGCCAGGGCTGGAGAGGAGACTGCTGTGGTTGCAGGGCCTGGCCGTGCACGGAGTCAGAGATTCTGGGCCCAGTTTTGGGGGCAGTCTTCTCCCTGTGAATTCCACAGTGGTCATTCGTGGGCAGACAGGCAGGTGTCCAGAACTGGGCTGGATGTGCTTCCAGTTCTGTGACCTTCCCCTCCACTTTGTCCGGTGAGTCAGAACCATCCACAGGTTGGCTCTCCAATCAGTGTTGGCGCCCTGCTCAGTCAAGGGAGCCCAGAAGAACCTCTGGTCCTGTTTTCAGAGGCACGCATCTAGCCTCTATCTGTTCACTTGATTTTGAAGTTTATTGTGGTAATAACTGCTCTTACTCTGCTTCCTGAATCCTTGTGGGTCTGGGCACACGTTAACCCAGGGTAGGGGAATTGTATTATTGGTTCATTGCAGATCCACTGATGTTTGTATTAGTCAGATGGACAGGAATAGAGAACGGGAGGAAGAAGGAGGCACGTGAAAAAAACATGGAGCTTTTGGAAATCTTGCAGCTCCTCAAGGGAGGCATGTTGTTATTGTTCGTTGCCATCGAGTTGATTCTGACTCATGAAGGCTCCATGTGTGCAGAGTGGAATTACTCCATAGGGTCATGGCTGTGACCCTTTGGAAACAGATCATGAGGCCCGTCTTCTGAGGTTCTCTGGGTGAGTTCCAACCGCCAACCTTTCGGCTAGTAGTCAGGCACTTCACTGTTTGTACCACCCCGGGACTTCCAAGGGAGGCATAGAAGCTTGAAATGCAGGACCAGTCTGGGGATTCACATAGGAATGATTTGGGACCCATATAGGAATATGTAACTTTGCCTATTCTCTGTTTTTTTCCTCACAACATGGCTCTCTGTCTGGGTCCTGGAGCCTAGGCTGCCATTCACTCGTTTCTGGGCCTTTGGATGACAGCTCTGCAACGATAGGGGTGGTTTTCCTTACTTTTTTGTGCTATTAATTTTATCAGCTGGAGGAGGGCTGTCTCACAGGATTTTTCTTGTCTACATGATGCATATTGACCCCTGCAATAGAAAGGAAATAACATTCTCATCAGTAGGTTTTTAAAGATAGTACATTTTATTTTTATTAATTATGAGAGACGCAAGAAGAGAAAAGTACAGGACTAGAAGACAGAATATATGGATCTAGTCCTGACCCTTATACGTATCAGACAGGCAAACCTGGACAAATCTGACTTTTCTGAGCCTCAGTTTCCCCATTTATAAAATGAGGAGCTACTGAGAATAATCTTTATCATTTTAAAATCATTTCTAGTTTTAAAATTCTCTGTGTATACATGTTCATACGAATCCTACATTTATTAAACTTTTGTGAGAGAAGTAATTGGTAAACTTGGTTATGACAAAGATGGCCTTACGTCCATGGTTCAGAGTGGACAATTAAGGTCAGGGTTACCAATGGCAGAACTATTTAATGAGTGTTAACTCTGTGGCAGCCACACACCAACCTTAAGGGCAGGTGCATTACAGGTGAGAAAACCAAGGCCTTCAAAATGTTAGGTAAATCATTCATTCAGGAACATACAGTGGAGCCAATGTTCAAACCCAGGTCTCCCTGAAACCACAGCCCATGGCTTAACCACTCAGTGCCATCTTCCACTGTTTAGAACTGAGTACTTATGCTCTATTCCTTCTGTTACCAGGCACTGAAATATGTTTCAGTCGAAGTGGTTCTCCACTTGTAACGTGAGACGGGAACAAGGCAGGGGGTAGTTTGAAAAATCTCCCCAGTGGCTACTTTGCTTTTTCCCCCCAGTGGATTCTGATGTACACATCTCCCTCTCTGCCTCTAAATCCACCTGCTTTCTTTGAGAACAACATCACCTGGCCAGTCATACTAAAATGATTACATAAAAAGTTGTCATTGTTGGGTGCCATCAAGTCTGTTCCGACTCATAGCGACGCTGTGTACAACAGAACGAAACGCTGCCTGGTCTCATGCCATCCTCACAATCATTGCACATAAAAAGTACCTTACGTGAATGCTTTCTGTCATGTGCAGTTTCTCATTTTTGTTTCTCACAGCATGTCTTTGGTGTAGGCAGGGGCATTTGACACAATTATTCCCCTTGGTTTTCAAATGGGGAATTGAAGCAAAGGGAATTAAAGCAAAGGGAATTACATGATTCCATTTCACATACCCAGTGGTCACAGAATCAACATGGGGACCCACACCTTAAAACTCCAGCTACCACAAGACAGCTAATAATTTAATCAATAATGTATTTTATACAGAAAAGTATCACATTATTTTTCTGGAGTTTCTTTATAAATGCAGCATTTCAGCAACATCAGTTTATTCATAATATCTGTCAAATATTCTTTCTGAATAGTATCAGTTGCAACGGTCATTTACAAATGCCACCTGGAGGAATTCAGTTGTTTTGTAACCAGTCATTTCTGTTAACAAAGAAATTACTTTCTAGATATTCACTGGATGATTCCAGAAAAGTGATTCATCAAGGTCCTTAAGAGGGTTTGGTTGCCCAAAACAGGGAAGGGCTCTTCATTGTTCGTATCTTTTAAGAAAATAATAAAAGCAATAAATTCCATTATGAAAACAAGAATATTAGGACCTAGAATTTCAAATTGCTTTTCAATAGTTTATTTTAATGCCTCACAGACACGGCCCCAGACTTAGTATTAACCCATAATTTTTTATGATGTAAAGTGCCTTCTTTTGACTTTCTTTCTATATTTTGGTTTCTCCTTGCAAAAGGAATTCTGAATTGTTGCCTCATATGGTTAGTACATTCAGCAAACCATGAAAAATTAGAAACATCCACCTATAGTCTTTGGTTAAATAAGTTAAGATACAATAGACAACTATGCTGCTATTAAAAACAATGATCTTTATATATATACATATATATACACATATAATCTTAATAGTATTCTTAAGTACAATAATAGAATACTTAGTAGTATTCTATTAAGTATCATAGTATTCTACTGTATCTTAATATATACATATATATAGTTAAATTTTAAGAAGCAAGGTATAGAATGACATGTATGGTAATAGGGGTTGCCTCTAGGGCGGAACTGACTGGCTGGGAGATTGGAGGGAAACTATATATACCCTGTTGTCTCCTTTATATAGTGTACCATGTTTATGTATTATCTATTCATTTTTTTCAAAAAGGAGGTAGAGCTATTTTTATTGAGGTGGAAAAATACAACAGATACATTGTTAGATATAAAAAGCAAGTTGTAGAATAGCATAAATCACATATCTTATTTGTAAAATAATTGTATGTACATATATGCTTATGTATGTATGTGTGTGTACATACATACACACACATACACACATACCTGTAAGGATATGCACCAAACTGTTAACACTGGCTCCCCTTAGGGAGTAGGATATGAGAGAGAAAGGAGAGAGAGAGAGAGTTTATTTTTTGTTTTATGTACTTCTGTTTTATCTGATTTTCTTTTACAAAAAGCACATAGTATCTCACAAATAAGCAACCAAAAACAAACCCAGCCAAAGAATTGCACTTGTTTTCTGTATACCTATAAATAAAAATTCCCAGATCAACCTTTCTTGTCAGCCTTTTTTGTTGTTGTTTTTTGTTTTTTCGTTATATCTCCTAGATTCACTTCAGATCTCCTGTGACCATAGATTTCCTGTACTTTCTGTGCCTTCATCTTCTCTCTCCTGCATTCCGCTTCACCAATAGGGCCCAGCTAAGGTCATAACCAAGAAATAATAGCAATACCACTGATAGTTCCTCTCTTGACTTCTTTCCTTTTCGGTTATTCCAGAATGATGTAGCTAAAATACTTCTCATTTGTACTTTAAAAAACAACAAAACCAAAGAAATCTCCTCAACTTCCCATCCCCTCCAAATGCCACCTCATTTCTCTGCTCTCCTTCACAGCAAGTCTCCTTGAAAGTCCCTTCTCCCCTTCCATTCATTCTTAAACCCTCTCCTATCAGACTTCCAGTCCTACCATTCTCCCTAAACTTTCTGGTCGAGGTCACTTAAAGTTTTTACTTGCTAAATCCATAGGTCAATTTTCAGTCCTCATCTTCTCTAACTCTCAACACATTGGTCACAGTTGATTACTTTCTCTTTGAAATTTTTTTTTTTCTTCTTGATCTTCTGAGCACCTCTCTCTCTTGGATCCTCTCCTATCTCACAATTGTCTTCTTAATCTCTTCTTTATCCTCCTGATCTCTAAGTGTTGGAACTGCTCACGGCTCACTTCTTGGGCTGCTTGTCTTCTCTATTTAAACTCTTTCCTTTGGCAATCTCATCTAGCCCCTTGACTTTAAATACCATCTCCATGCTGATGTCCTCCAAATAATTATGAACAAACCCCAACCTGTCCCTAAAACATAGACTTTTTGCCTACTTGACACCTTTATTTGTTTTTTTCACAGGCGTTTCAAACTTGACACATCCAAAACAAATAGCTCCACCTGCTCCCACCATCCTTTCCAACTCAGGAAACGGTAACTCCATTGAAGCTCTACTTTCAAAAGATGTCCTGAATCTCACTAGTTTCGCTATCTCCACCACTAAAGTCCTAGTTAAGCCTCACTATTGCTCACCTGGATTAGTGCAATAACCCCATGTTTGCTTCCCTGTTTCCACATTTTACCTTTTTTCCCCCTAAAGAGTCTACTCATTAATAGCAGCCAGAGTAATTCTTTTTTTTTTTTTTTCCAATTGTGCTTTAACTGAAAGTTTTCAGTTCAAATTAGTTTCTCATACAAAAATTTATACACACATTGTCAGGCGACCCTAGATGCTCTCCCTATAATGTGACAGCACACTCCTCCTTTCTACCCGGGATTTCCCATGTCCATTCATCCAGCTCCTGTCCCTTTTCACCTTCTCATCTTGCCTCTGGACTGGAGCTGCCCATTGAGTCTCATGTATCTATTTGAGATAAGCAGCACTCCCTTCACGAGTATCATTTTATATCTTATAGTCCAGTCTGATCGATGTCTCAAGAGTTGGCTTTGGGAATGGTTTCAGTTCTGGGCTAACAGAGTCTGGGGGCCTTGTCTTCTGGGGTCCCTCCAGTCTCAGACCATTAAGTCTTTTTTTTTTTTACTAGAATTTGAGTTCTGCACCCCACTTTTCTCTTGCTCTGTCAGGGACTGTCTGTTGTGTTCCCTGTCAGGGCGGTCATTGGTGGTAGCCAGGCAACATCTAGTTCTTCTGGTCTCAGGCTGATGGAGTCTCTGGTTTATGTGGCCCTTTCTATCTCCTGGGCTAATATTTTCCTTGTGTCTTTGGTGTTCTTAATTCTTCTTTGCTCCAGGTGGGTTGGAAAGAATTGATGCATCTTAGACGGCCACTCGCTAGCTTTTAAGACCCCAGACGCCACTCACCAAAATGGGATGCAGAACATTTTCTTAATAAACTTTGTTATGCCAATTGACCTAGAAGTCCCCTGAAACCACGGTACCCAGACCCCCACCCCTGCTACTCTGTCCCTCGAAGTGTTTTGTCGTATTCAGGAAACTTCTTAGCTTTTAATTTAGTCCAGTTGTGCTGACTTCCCCTGTGTTGTGTGTTGTCCTTCCCTTCACCTAAGATAATTCTTATCTACTATCTAGTTAGTGAATACCCCTCTCCCTCCTTCCCTACCCTTGTAACCATCAAGGAATGTTTTCTTCTGTGTTTAAAGCTTTTCTTGAGTTCTTATAATAGTGGTCTCATACAATATTTGTCCTTTTGTGACTAATTTCGCTCAGCATAAAGCCTCCCAGATTCATCCATGTTATGAGATACTTTGTGGATTCATCATTCTTTATTGTTGTGTAGTATTCCATTGTGTGAATATACCATAATTTGTTTATCCATTCGTCCGCTGATGAGCACCTAGGTTGTTTCCATCTTTTTGCTATTGTGAACAGTGCTGCAATCAGAGTGATTCTTTCAAAAGTATAAATCATATTATGTCACTGCTCTGCTCAAAACCCTCCATTGGCTCCCCGTGTCACTCAGAGTAAAATCCAAAGTCCTTACTATGGTCTTCATGGCCTACAGTGCTTCCTGTACTTCTCCCTACATCTCTGAACTCATCCCCTACTGCTCTCCCCATCACTATCCTCTTGCCACATTGACCTCCTTGCTGTTTTCCAAACATCCCAGGCATGCACCCACCTCAGGGCCTTTGCACTTGCTGTAATGTCTATCTGGAATACTCTTTTCTCAGATATCCACATGGTACATGCCCTTCCTTCATCTTGTCCGTCTGTCACCTTATCAGAGAGCTTCCCTTAAAACCCTATCTAAAATAATACTTGCCCCATCACACTCTGCCCCTTTATCCTGCTTTAGTCTTCTTCAGAGCAGTTATCATCACTTGACATATTACACTTCTATTTGGCTATTATTTGTTTATTAAGTATATGCACTAGGATGTAAGCTCCATAAGAACAGGAACATTGTCTTGTTCACCACTGTATCCTCAACATCTAGAAGAATGATTATTACAGAGAAAATCTTCAATAAATATTTGCTGAATGTTGAATAAAGCACTTTGACAGGTTCCCTGTATGTGCCTTTAGCAATTCAAATTAATTCATTAATTAATCATGAAATTGGTTTTAACACAATTTACATCTCCATCTCAACTCTCTCATTTCATTTTCTTTAAAAAAAAACTTTGTCTTAACTTTTTACCTTGATGTAAAATGGGCATGGTGGTGGTGTCTGACCTCCTCCAACCCCACAAAGAGGAAGGAGAACCAAGATCAACAGTGCAAGGCTGACTCCCATGAGGTGGAGGCCAGACAAGTCTCCTTTCTCCACCATCTTTACTAATTCTGACACCAACTGTCCCTCAGACAGCATTCTCTACTTCTCTGCTGGGTTTGATAATTCATTGCAATGGCCACACAAAACTCACAGACCATACTCACGATTATGGGGTTTATTAGGGAAGTAACAGCTACAATTCAGTCTCAGGAACACTCCAGATACAGTTCTTCCATCAGGATAGACTCTTCCCAGCCGTGCTTGCAGGCACACCTCTGCCTGACCCTCAGTCTCTGCCCAAAGGCACTGAGCTTTCTCTCTCCAGGGCCAGGAAGCCCACCACACTCTCTCTTGCTGGTGTCTCCTTCCTTGGTGATGGTGGGCTCCTCTCTGCTCTGGAATTGGCTCTCTTTTAAGGCAAAACTGACCAATCCCCTTGGTACACCAATCTCCTAGGCTACAATTACCCTATCACACAATCATCTGAATGGAAGTTACAAGACCATGACTAGAAAGGCTGCACACAAAAGTAATTAATCGTACCATGCTTGAAATATTATAGACTCACAAGTATTTGTAAAAATAGAGAGGTGCTGAGTATTCTTTATCCAACTTCTGCCAAAGGTAACAACGTACACAACTATGCTTTCTTTTTATTTTCGTTGTTTGCTTTACTCCAGTTTCTTCTGTAAGTCTTTCTTCACAGGCTTTCGTGACTCTCCCATTTCTTATTTCAAAGTCAAGCCACTAATGGGCTTTCTTCAGCACCAACATCAAATTCGTTCTTCAAGATGATTGTCCTCCTCAAGGGAGACAGAGAATACTTCAATAACTCAAAAGAGAAGAAAAGCTGTTTAAGCTCTTAAGTTTGTAGTTTCTGTATACAGAAAGATACTGTTTGTTCTGTAAGTTCCACATAGCAGCTTGTTTTCTGTGATTTCCAAACACAATCAAAATGATAATTTGTTGACTCTAGTGTATCCCCTGGTATCTATTGTATGCAACTGTTTTGGAAGAGTTGGATGAAAACAAATACATTATTTTCCATACATATTCATTTTTTCTTTTGGAGAAATTATTTATTATGGTGAGTCCCTGTCATTTATTTAGCTATGTGCCAAGCTCTGTGCTAGCAATGGCCCTTTATCCCCAAGATGATCTGGGATGAACGTCACCTTCAGATGCTATAAGTACCGAAAAATAGATTGAAAACTCCTGCCTTCCAGGCAAATAGGTTACTGTCCATGGAATGGGAATTCATTTTCAAGTGATAAGGGCATTGCTATACTCTATAAGTAGTCTCCTGAGTTTAAAAAACAAACAAATGAACAAACAGAATCAATGCCCCTTTCAATGTGCCTGACAGATAACCTACCATTTCATATGACTAGGACATCAGTAACCTCTCCAGTTAAAATGAGCACGTGTTAGACGCCTTCATATTGAAAACTAAATAGAAACCTGCCCCATGTCAGAGTTCTTCTCCCATAATCAAGCTCCTTTGAAGGGTCAGTGCAGTGACCATGTGCCCCGTTTGCCTAGACGATCCTGGTTTACACCTGTTGTTCCAGTATAATTGTTAATCGCAACCTCTTTCATCCTCTAAAGAATCTTGGTTTGGACAATAAATTATGTAGTCAACCCAAGTATCAGGGACCCTGGGATAAATGATCAAGGTGCCATTCCTTTTTATTGGTATTGCCTTGTGACAAGCTGTAAAAACAGTTTTCCTTTTGATTGTCTCTTCCTGAGTTGTCACAAAGACCTTCACATAAAATCACTCTGTCCCATTAAAGCAATTATTGAACCCCCCCCTCAGTAACGACCACTTGTTTTAGTTTTCCTACTCAGATTCCAAAGACCATATGTAGAGATGACTTTCGCTAGGTCAGGATCAAAATTGTTCAGAGGCACTGAGTGGTACAGGGAAAATTTTGTCTAACCCGCAAGCATCTTAAAGAGACATTTTTTCCCTTGGTAATATTATGTCGTAGAAAGAGTCTGTGATTGCCTACTAATTTTAGCCCAGAGAATACAAAAGCCAATATACTTAATTTCAATGGGACCTATGCATTTCTGACCTAAGATATTTAATATTTTAGATTAGGTACTAGGGAATGAGCAATCGAAAGGTGAATTTGGGTGGCCTCCTTACACATATTCTCTGTTAAAATTATTTAATCTCTATGGTTCACAAGGAAATATTTTCTTGAGTTTATGAGTGAAATGGCATTTCTGGGATTACAGTTTTCTTCAGCTGTATTCTTGGCTGATTCTAGTAGTAGCACTACCCTTGATTCATTATTTGAATTCTGAAATCGATCACTTTTTCCCCCCATCTTAGACTGTATTCTTGTAGCATCAAAGCACCCAATCAATTCAATTAAAAAAAAAAAAAAAAGACGAAACTTTAAAAAAGTGTGGAATGATGAAGACAAAATAACTAGTGAGAAAACAAAATTGTTTCTCCCTAATTGTCTTGCTGTTCTGTAACCCGTCTGTAAACTAGATAATTCTGCTGGTTTTTGCCTTCCTGACACTGTTGCTCTGACAGTGAGTTACATACTTAGGAAAACATCATGAGCATTTGTGATAATCGATGCTGAATGACCTTCTCATTCTCGATTGTAGCTTGCATGAAAAATTAAATCAAAAAGACAAAGTAGCTGAAGTGGGTTTATCTCCTTTTTTCCTTCTCTATGTGCACGTAGGAGCTCTCTTGACACAGAGGTTAAGAGCTTGGTTTCTAACTAAAATGTCAGCAGTTCAAATCTATCAGTCGCTCCTTGGAAACCCAGTCGCTCCTTGGAAACCCTATGGGACAGTTCTGCTCTGTCCTATAGGGTTACTAGGAGTTGAAAGCAACCCGATGACAACGGGTTTGGTTTTTTATATGCGCTTAAGATGAAAGTGCATCCTTTAAAAAATATTGTTACTGGCATAGTCAGTTTCTTCATAAGACACTGATGGACTCTGAAATATCAACAAGCATTCCTCTGGTGTTGATTTAAACAAATCCCATGCTTTTACCAGAGTATCAGGAAAGCTGAGCTCCTAGATCCCTTCTTAATCCAAGGAACTTGGTTGAATAGATAAAGGAAAAGCCCCTATTAATTATCCTTTTTCCTTCTGCAGGCATCAGCTCCTCTCCCTTCGCACTACGTTACCTGTCCCCTTCCACCTAGAAAACCTACAACAAAATCCAGAGAGCCCCCTTCCTTATGAGTCAGCTCCTTTCCCAGGGGTTTCAGGGCCTGTTTGTGAAACATGGTGTTGCAATTGCCCCAGGAGTCTTGCAGTCCCTGAGTAGATAGGGAAGTTCCATGGTTTGGATATAGTGGCATCAGGTGGTTGGAGGGGATACGGTGACAAACCAGGCTTCTAGTCTTCCAGGAAACCAACTTCACTGGGATAATCTTAATAGGTCATATTATATATTAAAAACACCTGCAGTTCTCTTAAAGTATAAAGATCTGGGAAAAGAAGATAAAGATTTGGTAAGCCAGAAAAAGATCTTTTTTTTCTGGTTAAAAATTCAAAACTATTCCTAACTATGGGACAGGAAGTACCCAGAAAGTACTGTATCTTCTTTTGGCTGGGTTACTCTGAGTAGTCTGTGAACAGCTCTGCAGTGAACATTCTCAAGAGATTTACTTTCTGCCTTTCAGCCAGCAATTTGACAAGGATTAATTGACGTGCAAGGCCAGGGCTAGGCACTAGAGATGTCAGGATTGTGAAATCTGGGACATGATCATTTGGTTGAAGAGATCTAGGTTCCTTGAGCATTCCTGTTCCCTGAGTGGTTCACAGAACAACTGAGAGGCTGTCATAGCAATTGTAGATCTTCCAAATGGGAAACTGGGGTAGGGGGTCAGGTGGGGGTAAAGTATGTGTTTACAGAGGAAAGGTGACATTTTTCACAATGTATTTTGTTGTAAGGTGTACCTTTTAGGAGGTCAGCTTTAGGAAATGTTGGGAAGTGATTCTTTGGCAACATTTGCCTATTTGAATCTCTCTCTTCCTCTCTCCTACTTCCCCCACCCAGAGGTGTAATCTTCTACTCTGGTTACCTAAGGTCCCTACATTGTGGCCCTGACCTGAGCTGATATGTTCTGGACTTGTCTACTTCACATTGACCAAATTTCCTGGTAAATTCTACCTGCATCATCTCCCACTTCCATACTTATTTCTGCTTTGTAAGCGAACAGGAAGTTATAATCTAATTAGAAAGGGTAAAAGCAGTTTAATACACTGTCTCCCCTAACGTGGGAGTGAAGGGTAGGGGGGTTTACCATTCCATGAGCGACCCCTAGAGCGGCAGTACTTTAACTCAAAGATGTGAATTTACAGCGGTGAAATTTCAAGAGCTCTATGTTGAACTGGTGGGAATAATAATTTGGGGACACACTTTTAGTACCCTTGAAATCATGCACATAGGCAACTACCTACGCTAAAGAAGGCCCGGCCCTTGAACCTGAGAGAGCTGAGTATCTGTTTTGCATAGCCAGAGCTTATCCTTGTCAAGGGAGGAGGTGCTGGAGGAGAGTGAGGCAGAGAGCAGACAGCAGACAGCCGGAGAACGTGCCTAACTGCTCTGTCAACAGGGAGACCAAGGACTGTCTCTACCTTTCTCCTCCAGGGACTTGGCACCAAGAGAGGGGACTCGGCACCCCTCCCACTTGCATGTGCACCCTCACACGGGCACTCCCGGCCTCACCCCGTGGTTTGCCTACAGGCTGATTCCTGAAAGATCAGAAAGACAAATGATTCAGAAGTGCCTGCAGCTGATTCCTACTTAGACCATGTAATCTCACAATCCGCGCCTGTTTTCTTTTAAATAGTATATGCTGTTGATCAAATCTTCCCTCTGCTCTCTGACTGTCCCTTTGAAAACAGCAGCAATGCTTTGTTTCTGATTACATAACGGCTTAAGCCAAATAACTCTTTTTTAGAAAAATGCCCAAAGCAGCTTTGACTTGACACTGTTTATGTTTCATTTTTGCTATACTAATCCAAGATTTTCAGAATATCTTTATAGCCTAGCCATTCACTGAGGTTTTGACTGGGCAGGGCTCTGATTTAACTTTAAGCCCTGAGGAAAATTTCCCATGTGACTTACAGTGATTACAGTGAGAATCAAGAGTGCCATTGTTGGTTCTTAATAATTTTGTAGTTTCTGTATACAAACGCATGTTTTTCACATGTATAAATACAGATAGTGCGTATGATTTCCAGGGCTGGCTTGAACGTACACACTCGTACACACATACACACGTACACACAAATACATACTCATATACCACAAATCTCTAGTCTTCATTTACTAATTATTCTCTCATTTGAGATAACGTCCCTACTGCTCCTATAACTACTGAATAAAGAAAGATACTTAAGTCAAACAATCCGGAGTCTATAACTGTTCGGTTTTAAGAAAGAATGGCATTAAGACAAGACACTTGCAACTAAGCACAGGTTTTTCTGGGAAAGTGATGAGGTAAATACATTACAGAACTGTAATAAATAGCATTTGCTTTATTAGCAAAAGAATAAATAGGTAGAGTTTTATTATTTTTCTAAATGATGCGATTGTCTGAGAACATGAAGCAATGCCATTCAGAAGTTGTTTTTTTTTTTTTTAAATGAAATGCAGATCTCTGTTAGGAGCCCACAACCTTCTTGCTGTTTCCTTTCATTAAACTCCCAGTATTAACACTGTCACGAGATTATTAGGGTGATGTGCAAAGCTGCAGTGATGCTAAATTTACAGAGTTCTCGATATATCTGAGCAGGGGAAAACATAAATGAGAGAAACACAAAAGTTTGAACCAGTTTTAAATTAGGTTCAAGGCTATTTCCTTCCAGAGATGAAGCTACTGATGATCATTACTGCACCACATTTAAAAAATTCCCATATCGTGTAAGTCTCTAGATAATGATAATAGATAGCAACTTTTGAGTACTGGCTGTGTTCAAGTACCACACTTAGCACTTCCCTTGCTTTGTTCTCATTTGAGCCTTGTAACTATTCTACAGGTAGATAACATCATGCCCATCTTACAGATGTATATGGATTCTAGCAACATGTGTCTATAAAAGCCAGTGCCTCATACATGTGAATTTCAACGTCCCCCCATACAGCAGTTGTCAAGCATTTGGCTGCTAATCAAAAGGTTAGCAGGTCAAATCCACCAGCCACTCCTTAAAAACCCTATAGAGCAGCTCTACTCTGTCCTATAGGGTTGCTATGAGTTGGAATCAACTCAGTGTCAAAGTTTTTTTTTTTTTTTTTTTTGGTTACAACATGTAGACAGGGTTTGTTTTTTCCTCTAACTGTGGAGGTACTCCTCAGCATCATGATATTTCTATGACGCGCACACGTACAGCATACGTTTTAGTTTTTGTCACCAGTCTTTTCCCCTTTTCTGGTACCTTCGTTTTAATGATGGACAAGTCTGCTTTGAAGTATCTTTTCCAGTAAAACTTTATAGTAGTTCCTATTTCCCAAGAAGTCACCTTTAAAACTTTCAGAGGGGTATTAACTTTTTAAAACACAAATAGAAAAGGTCTTAAATTCATCATGAGGGCAATGTTATGTCTCCTAGTGCCATCTTCCCAGTTGCTGTACATGCCGTAAAGGTTAATGCCATTTTAACTAGGACCCTGTCTTGTTCCTTTTCTGTCTTTCTTGTGGCTTGAGGGCTTTACAGTTTTTACATCTCTCTCTGCCTGGCTCTGAGATCAGGCTCCCTGACACTGTACCTCTGTGTTACTTGGAGAGGCAACTTAAAATATACAATCTCCAGACGGGAATGATTTAGCAAAATTAAAAACAGACAGGGGCAGAGAAGGCGGTAGGTGTCAAATGTTTCTTCTACCCCTCTATCAGTTTGATGTGGTGGCCTTGTTCCTACCTAGTCCCCCTTCATGCTGTCCACTACCTAAAGTTAAAATGTCTGAAATGTTAACAGAATACACATGGATAGAGGTATGTACACCCTTCCTTCTGCCTCCTAACCCAGCACATGGAGTTTTAACTGTGGCTCAGTTCAACTTAATTTTGTTTCACCCTTGGGATGAAAGAAACTTATTTCAATAAATCTCAAGAGGTATTGTAAAACATCTAAGTACTTGCAAGCATTGACTTCTGTTTTACCACCTCAAAAGAAAATCATTACATTTGGTAGATACCGAGCATTTTCTTTTTTGAGTGAACATCCTTCCTCTTTCCAAACCCAAACATACATGGTGGAGTTGAAATCAACATTGCTGAATTTATAATCCACACACTTATTCATTATTAATGCATATGTGTAAATAAAATCTCTGCTCTAGTTAGAAGAAAATCTAATAGGAAACAGACAAAAGAACGATGGATAGGGTGGATAACAATGATACCATGAAATACCTTTTTCTCAGTCCCTGCCTGGGGCAAGAAATGGAATGCAGCAGCTCAGTAGTGTTGGAGATTTTTTTGTAACACACGAGAACTTCCCAATTATCCCAGATCTTAAAATCAGCATGGTTCAACATGAGCCATTAAGACATCGTTAGGTCTAATGACTCACATGGAGATGGGATGGCTATCACTGAACGTAGAAATCGTTATTAAAAGGACCATGCAGACCACCACCCCACCACAATTCCCACACAAAGGGCTGCTTTTAGTTAGGCTGCATCTAATCTCTAGCCTGCCCCTGAACATGGCCAGAGTACGCGCTTATTGCTATGTTAGACTGTGACCAACTTTCAAAGTGGTCTTAAGAACAATTCATGAGCTTTAGTGGGGATGAAAGCCCTGGTAGCCTCCTCTTGCACGGCTGTCTGCAAGACAGGATCCAGAGATTTCTGCAGCACAAGAAAGATAAGATGTTTGATATCTTTCCTTTTCTGCAAATAGTCTGTATTTACAATACTACTCCAGTGGTTTCTGACTACCGCTTAGGGCAATTTTGCTTAGCCTAGCGGAATGTCCTGGAAACTACTGGCAATGATTTAGCCTCCAAAATTGGAACACATTTAGTAGAGACAGAAAGCCTATGAACAAATAGTGGGCATGTGCCAGAGTAAATAAGTGTGGTTCATGAGCTGCGGTCAGAAATGTCTCTCTTTCAGTATGCAGAGCAAAGCTTCTGCCAGCATTTGCCATAAAGTCATCACACAAAGCAGTTTTTCCTCTCAGTAAGACAGACCCAGTAAAAAACGGCTTTTAGTCCAACAGTCTACCATCGGGTCTATAGTTGCAGGTCATATCAAAGGAGACCTGAGCCGAGGGGTCTTTTTCTCCAGCTAACCTTTCTTAGCCAGCCTGCCAAGCTTCTATGGAGAAGAATCAAACCCATGAGGGAGTGAGGAGGTGGTTGGAAGAGCTGGAAGAGGAAACAGTCCTTTTAATACTCAAAGCTCCTCCCAGGATCTCATAACAAGCCAGAGTCAGTTTGCTTCTCCTGTTTTCCAAACCCAAACGTTGGCCCTTACTGCATAACTCCTTCTTCGAAGCACTTGGTGAGGCTATCATTACCGGGGGAAGTATTCAAGACAGCTTTAGGATGCGTTGCTGCCACCTTCATTTTCAGAGTTTTGTCACAGGCTTAGAGACTGAAGGAGACAGGCGTATATGGTCACCACTGATGCTGTTGCATTTTCCTATAGAACTTAACTCCTTGACCACACATTACAGAAGGATTGAATGCATTTGGATTGGCATAGCACAATTTCTGGTGCAGCGTGCATACTTGCCCTCTGAGATTGGAGTCTGGTTTCATGCAGTTTTCTATTCCTGTGTAGACTGTGCAGTCTTAGCAACCACTGAAATCCAAGAAGGAACCCTTTTTTTAAAACTGAAGACACCATTAATCAATACACCGTAAGACTCATTCCCTGTGGGAATATTATTGTAGGGGCATGCATGGTTCACCTTTTAAAAAGCACAACGTAGCCTGAGATGCCATTTTCTAAAACCTTCTTATGATCACCGTTGTTACCTTACTATAAAATAGTAAAATATGGATATATGCTTTATAAACGCCTCAGACACAAAACTTTAGGAATAAAGAAGCAAATGCAAAAAATATTTTTGAACTAGGGAACAAAATTCTTAATACTGCCCATAATTATGAATTCCACAGTTAAATGTAACCAGTATTCATTGAACACCCACTATGTGCCAGGCATTATGCTACTTACCAAGAATATAGAGAAAAAAGAGCAAATATATCAAAATGTTGACAACTATCAGTTCTGAGCAGCGGCACTTAAGCGTTCGTACTCTGTCCAATTCAGAGATGGCATGGTTTTCTTAGGGCACTAGAGCTAAGTAGGATATACATTTGGTATTCTACCAGGGAGGAACGGCTTAAGAGTTTAGAGACTGGCTTAAGCTAGCTTTGTTTTGACCCTTGTTTCTTGCTTATCCATGTGATCACAGACAAATCACTTAACCTCCTCAAGTTATAGCTTCTTCCCCTGTCAAATGGGGATAAGATTCTCTGTCTTGCTTAGTTACAGGGTTTTTGGGAGGATTAAGTATGATAATATCTATGAAATAAGTTCATTTTGTCAGAGGAGAAAGATCTGTGCACATAATATAAATGGAAGGTGCTATATTTTATTATTATTGGACTTAGAGCATTATTTGCTGAACTTACATAGGCAAACCTGCATAGCACTTTATCATCAGTATGTCTCTCTTTCTCAACACATACACACACACTATCTGTCTATCATCTCTCTCTATAGAAAGTAATGTTTCACTTTCCTCTCATCTGAAGATCTCTAACCCAAAGTTTCTGAGGTTGTGAAAAGAGAAACAACTGGGTTCATATAATTGAATAAGTCCAGCCATTAGCCAAAAGGAGCAATAAATTTTTGTTACCTCTCATGAAATTGGGTGGCTGAATGACCTAAGGGGATGAATGGGGACTTGGAATCAGACGGACCTATGGGATCTTAACATTCCTGCATCTCAATTTCTCCCACTGTAAAGTGGCCCAGTGTTTAAGAGCTGGGCTGCTAACAGAAAGACAGGCAGTTCGAACCTACCCAGTATCTCTGCAGGAGAAAGACCTGGTGGTCTGCTTCTGTAAAGATTACAGCCAAGAAAACTCTATGGGACAGTTTTACTCTATCACATGGAGTCACTGGGAATTGGAATTGACTTGATGGCACCCAGTAAAAAAAAGTGGGATAATGATATCTATCTCAAAGTTTTGTGAGGAATAAATAACATAAACTATATGAAATATTCCCCTACATGGCTGTCAGTTTGTCGTACTGTGGGGGCTTGCATGCTGCTATGACGCTGGAAGCTATGCCATCCATATTTGGATACAAGCAGGGTCACCCATGGCGGACAGGTTTCAACTGAGGTTCCAGACTAAGACAGACTAGGAAGAAGGACCTGGAAGTCTACTTCTGAAAAGAATTACCCAGTGAAAGCCTTATGAATAGCAGTGGAACATTGTCTGATATAGTGCTGGAAGATAAGCCCCCCAGGTTGGAAGCCACCCAAAAGACGACTGGAGAAGCGCTGCCTTCTCAAGGTAGAGTCGACCTTAACGATGGAGTCAAGCTTTTGGGACCTTCATTTGCTGATGTGGCATGACTCAAAATGAGAAGAAACAGCTGCAAACATCCATTAATAATCAGAACATGGAATGTACAAAGTATGAATCTAAGAAAATTGGAAATCATCAAAAATGAAACGGAATGCATAAACATCGATATCTTAGGTGTTAGTGAGCTGAAATGAACTTGTACTGGCCATTTTGAATCAAAAATCATATGGTCTACTATGCCAGGAATGACAGCTTGAAGAGGAATGGCGTCGCATTCATCATCAAAAAGAACGTTTCAAGATCTATCCTGAAGTACAATGCTGTCAGTGATAGGATGATTTCCATACCCCTACAGGGAAGACTAGTTAATACGACTATAATTCAAATTTACACACCAACCACTAAGGCCAAAGATGAAGAAATTGAAGATTTTACCGACTTCTGCAGTCTGAAATTGATCGAACATGCAATCAGAATGCATTGATAATTCCTGGTGATTGGAATGCGAAAGTTGGAAACAAAGAAGAAGGATGGGTAGTTGGAAAATATGGACTTGGTGATAGAAATGATGCCAGAGATCCCATGATAGAATTTTGCAAGACCAATAACTTTTTAATTGAAAATTCCTTTTTTCCCCAACATAAACAGTGACTATACATGTGGACCACGCCAGATGGAATACACAGGAATCAAATTGACTGTATCTGTGGAAAGAGATGATGGAGAAGCTCAATATCATCAGTCAGAACAAGGCCAGGGGCCAGCTGTGGAACAGACCATGAATTGCTCATATGCAAATTCAAGCTGAAACTGAAGAAAATTAGAACAAGTCCACAGGAGCCAAAGTACGACCCTGAGTATATCCCACCTGAATTTAGAGACGATCTCAAGAATAGATTTGATGTGTTGAAAACTAATGACTGAAGACCAGATGAGTTGTGGAATGACATCAAGGACATCATACATGAAGAAACAAGAGGTCATTAAAAAGACAGGAAAGAAATAAAAGACCAAAATAGATGTCAGAAGAGACTCTGAAACTTGCTCTTGAGCTCAGGACTGGGTAGTGTTTCCTTCCGTTGTACATAGGGTCGCTGTGAGTCAGAACCAACTCGACAGCACCTAACAAGTGCACTCCATAAATGTAGTACTTTTCTAAACACCAGTGGCACTGATCCATAATGACCCATAATTTTATTTTATAGTGCCCAACCTTTCTTCTCTCTGCCAAGAAATTTGGAAGACAGCTACCTGGCCAACTGACTGGAAGAGATCCATATTTGTGCCCTTTCCAAAGAAAGGCAATCCAACAGAACGCATCAATTATCTAATAATATCATTAATATCATGCACAAGTAAAATTTTGCTGATGATCATTCAAGAGTGATTGCAGCAGTACATTGACAGGGAACTACCAGAAATTCAAGCTGGATTGAAAAGAGGATGTGGAATGAGGGTTATCATTGCTGATGGCAGATAGATCTTGGCTGAAAGCAGAAAATACCATAAAGATGTTTACTTGTGTCTTATTGACTATGCAAACGCATTTGACTGTGTGGATCATAACAAATTATGGATAACATAGTGAAGAATGGGAATTCCAGAAGATTTAGTTGTGGTCATGAGGAACCTATACATAGATCAAGAGGCAGTTGTTCGAATAGAACAAGGGGATACTGTGTGATTTAAAGTCAGGAAAGGTGTGCATCAGGATTGTATCCTTTCACCATACTTATTCAGTCTACATGCTGAGCAAATAATCCAGGAAGCTAGACTATATGAAGAACATGGTATCAGAATTGGAGGAAGACTCATTAACAACTGTGATATGCAGATGACACAACCTTGCTCGCTGAAAGTGAAGAGGACTTGAAGCACTTACTGAAGAAGATCAAAGACCACAGCCTTCAGTACGGATTACACCTCAACATAAAGAAAACAAAAATCCTCACAACTGGACCCATGAAATCAGGATAAAGGGATAAAATATTGAAGTTGTCGAGGATTTCGTTTTACTTGTATCCACCATCAACGCCCGTGGAAGCAGCAGTCAAGAAATCAAAAGACACATTGCATTGGGCAAATCTGCCGCAGAAGACCTCTTTAAAGTGTTAAAAAGCAAAGATGTCACTTTAAGGACTAAGGTGTGCCTGACTCAAGACATGGAATTTTCAATTACCTCATATGCATGTGAAAGCTGGACAATGAATAAGGAAGAACGAAGAAGATTGACACCTTTGAATTATGATGTTGGCAAAGAATACTGAGTATACCATGGACTGCCAGAAGAACAAACAAAACTGTCTTTGGAGAAGTACAATAAGAATGCTCCTAAGAAGCAAGGCTGGTGAGACTTTGTTTCACTTACTTTGGACATATCATCAGGAGGGACCAGTCCCTTGAGAAGGATATCATGCTTGGTAAAACAGAGGGTCAGCGAAAAAGAAGACGACTCTCAGTGAGATAGATTGACACAGTGGCTGTGACAATTGGCTCAAGTATAACAATGACTGTAAGGATGGTGCAGGACCAGGCAGTGTTTCATTCTATTGTACGCAGGGCCGCTATGAGTCGGGACCAACTCTATGGCGCCTAACAATGACAACAAGCCTTCTTCTTACATAAATCAATGCTAAGAAGTAAAATAATCTATGCAGATATTTCAATAGGAGAACTGAAGTAAAAATGAACAGAAAAGAAAGAATTGAAAAACAAAATTGGAAGGAGATTGACACTCGCCACATGGAATTAGACAGACCCAGGCACTGTGGGTTGGTCTGAGTACTAAATGAATGGTGGAGTAACTGTGAACTGCCAAGAGCTAACTAGGATTTGGTTTAATGGAAAACTGAGCGTTCTAATCTCAGTTTGTGTGTTTTTCTGACCCCCAACTCATCCCCCACAAAATTTCTCCCCCCCCAAAAAAGGTAAATGCCATTGCCTTCCAGTTCCCCAAGTTCCTTTAATACTTGGCCTTGTGTCCTTTTTGTGCTGGGTCCAGCAGATGCAATAATCATTTTCCCAGCCACGCTTTTGTAAGGAGCAGCGCAGTCATACAGCTTCTTCCCCTGCGTCCCCCCTGCAAGTCACAAAAGAACAGAATGACATGTATTCAAAATGCACAAACAAAAAAATAACAACCAATTACTGGAAGGACAAGAAGGTTCCGTGGTGTATGTGCCATTTCTATCCAAGGTTCTGAAAAGTGCTGCCCCACTGTTATTACCGTGTCCTCTCTATAGCACCATCCTCCACAGCCAGGGATGAAAGCCTAGTTGAAGAGTGGAGAAATGCATTCCACATGGAAACATTCACTTCTCCTCAAAGTGGTTTCAGTTTTTGACCTTTCTCAATTTGGTGGTTTTTACCAGTAGAAACAGTTTTTCCTTATAATACTCATCATTTTCTAAAAATTTCACTCTGGATTGCATATTAGCAAAGAATTGTAAGATCTGTTGGAATATGGCAGAATCAAAACTTAGCCATCATCCTCTTGATATTCTCAGCCGTATCCCATGAATAGATTTTTTAAGAAATGGTTCGATGAGTCTTTTATTTCCTTTAAAATCTCCCAAAGGCATAGGGGGAAGAAAAAAAGAAGGTGGGACAGAACCTAGTGAAAGCAAGGCACCAGATTAAACTGAAACAGACGAAATCATTGGTTATTGGTCTGGTCAAACTGGAGAAAGCAAGTAAGAACGTTTTGGTGGAGGAGATGCCACACACACAGACACACACACACACACACACCCCTACGGACTAAGTTTCTTTACCTGTATACTTTTTCTCCATCTCTCCTGTCCTTGGCTGACCCTAGGGCTGCATACGCTTAGTATTTAGAATATTTTACTATGTATTTATTTTGGTAAAAAACTATTAGGCGATTTCAAAGGCATAAGAGAAACACAAGTGAGAAATGGTGTAAATCAAACTGATCCTCCTTTCTGGCTTGCGATGTGGTCAGGGTATCTGGACACTGTCAGGGCATTGTAACACATATCCCAAAGTGACTTTGTTATATTGAAGGGGTTTAATTTTTTTCCTCTTTGTAACCTTGTGAAATTTCCACATTAAAAAGCAATCACATCTTTCAAACTAGAAATGATTGTGTTTGGCACCACAGCCTCTGGTGTAATGGGTTGAGCTTGTTTTCACTAAAACGAAATCAGCTTTCAAAATAAAGCATCTGTAACAACATTCCACTCCCCAAATCGTATAATCCTATTAAAGGAGTTTCTTTTTTCTTTTTTTTTCATTGTCAATGGGCTGATGAGATTGGCCAAGTTTCAATGTGGAGAAACACAAAGCCTTGCAGGACCTGGCCAAGGCAAGGAGAACTACCCAGTGCCAGCCTTGCCAGAGCTTAATAAGCCCTTACGTATAATCATCTGTGTTTCACCTCCACCGAATGTGCTTCTGGGCAACATGGTTATCCAGTCACTCAGCAATTTAAGCCACTCAACAAATAGTCCAGTTGGGACAACTGAAGGACAGTGGGCTACCGTGGTTATCCCAGTGAATAAGACCTTTATCAAAATTACATAAGAGTGCCAGTGTGCCGAATGAAAATGTATCCTAAGTGGCTGCTGGGAGAATCTTTGCCAGAAGTGTAAATTACGTGGCAATATCTAAAAGAGCACCTTATAATTTCAGATTTCTTAGGAAAGCATATTTTCCTTTGGGGGTAAAAAGAAGAGAAAGAAACGTCTTATAATAACCAAGTAGATTTGTTTTCTTCTGCCAGCAGGAAGAAAGAGCTCCTAGAAAATGTTTAGGGAGTTCCCAGCCAAAACGTACTGTTCAGCTTGGTCTTTGCCCCATCCAAACAGTATGAGACACTGTTTGCACTTGGGTTTATCAGTTAGTGGACTGACAATCTGTGAGCATAATGTTCTTATTAAAGTAACCGAGCTGAAGCAGTTGGAAACTGCGGTCAGTTTATAATCTTCCATAACAAATGACAGGTCACGAACTTTGCTAGCCATAACCAGGTCCTGTCTTGGAAGGGTTGTTCCCTTCTGGGATGAAATTCACAGACAGCCTACCTCTTCTCCCTGGGGAGTCCTTCTTCAACTCAGTCCTTGGGGGCAGCTGTTTTGCAAACCTGTACCTTCTGGCACATGATTTACATGTAGGCTTGGGGCTAACATAGTTCTTTGGAGTCAGCGCAAACTCATGTCGGCCTGACCTTGTCCTTTGGAAAACTTTCTCCAGAACAAAGCCTCTGTCAGACCCTTTGGCTTTCAGTGTTTCTTACTCTATTGGAGAGTGGTTGAATCTGACTCTAGATTCTGTTCTGGGTTTGAATTCTGTCTCTAATAAACGTAAGCCAAGGTATTTAACCTTGTTAAGACTCAGTTTCTCCTTCTATTGAAAGGGAATAACAGTATTACCTGGCTCAAAGGATTGTTGTGAGGATTAAATAATAATTGGAAACGAGCAGTCATTGCTTAGAATAATTGCGAGACCATTTTGCATAATCTATATGACGGAACAATAGTAAATACTAGGAATAAAAGATTATGCAAACCCAAGCCTCTGAAAGTATTTCTCTCAAATTTATAATGAAAAGAGTAATTAGATGCAAACAGAGGTTCTATATGTTCACCTGGAATAGGAATTTCCTGAAAATAAAGTGGTTTCCTTATATTATCGATTAAAGTATTTAAGACTTGATTGATTTCCTATACCACAAGAAAAGAAGCAGTTTTCTAAGGGAAGTTACTTTTGGGTCTGAACGAGTTTTAGATAAACTGTCAAGGATCATAGAACTTGAACAGATGTAACTGGCTTTTGCAAGTTGCCTCAATGTTTAAAATTTTATGGTCATTATTTCAAACCAGTGAAAATAAAGTTACGCTAAAGAAAGAAGGATATTTTTCTTTTAGCAAAATGTTCAGTCATTATGCTGAAATGGATGAACACTCCCTCCCCTATGTCTAAAAGGAGGAGCCCTGGTGGTAGAGTGTTTACCGTGCTCAGCTGCTAACTGAAAGCTGGTTCAAACCCACCAGATGTTCCTAGGGGGAGAAAGATGTGGTAATCTGCTTCCATAAAGATTTACGGCCTTGGAAACCCTATGGGCAGTCCTACTCTGTCCTGTGGAGTCTCCACGAATTGGAATCAACTCGATGGAAATGGGTTTCTAGCCATAGGGAAACTGTACATATAGCATGCAGATGTTTTAATTTTTTATATGAAGTACAATCTTCCTGTGAAAAAAATTTATGTATATAACTTTATCAGACAATTACAGTTACGGGGACAATTACAACATTCTTTCTGTGCTTATTGAAAAAGTTATTCTTATTTTCACTTTTTTCCAACAACTGGAATATTCAAGTCTTTATCTGTATACTCTCTAGCTCCAAAACATATTTTGATTTTTAAAAACATTCTGTGTTTAGTTGAGGATGTGAGCAAACAAATATCTTAACTTGAAAATAGTTAATTATACATAAACCAAGCTAGATTTCAGCAACTCATTTCTTGGAACAAATTGGGGCATTTAAGTGCCCCATTAATGGTATATTTCTTCATGATTGATTGGGTTGGGCATGAAGTTAATTCAAACTAGTAGGAGCCCTGGTGGCACAATGGTTAAGCTCACTACTAACCGAGAAGTACGTGGTTGGAACTCACCAGCAGCTCTGAGGGAGAAAAGGACTGGTGATCCTTTCCAGCAAAGAAAAAACAAAACAAAACAAAACATTGCCATCGAGTTGATTCCGACTCATAGTGACCCTATAGGACAGAGTAGAACTGCTCCGCAGGGTTTGCAAAGAGTGGCTAGTGGATTTGAACGGCTGACCTTTTCGTTGGCAGCCGGACTCTTAACCACTGCACCACCAGGACCTAGGAAACCCTATGGGGTAATTCTATTCTGTCCTATAGGGTTGCTATGACTTGGAATCTACTCGATGGCACACAACAACAACAGTTGTCAAAATATCTGAATATATCAGACTGGTTATTTATTTATTGCATATTTAACAGCTTTTTGGAGTATACTTTGTTGTTGTTGTTGTTAGCTAACCAGCAGTCAGCTCTGACTTATGGTGACCTTTTGTATAACTGAAAGAAAACTTGCCTGGTCCTGTGCCATCTACATGATCTTTGGTATGTTTGATTCCATTGTTGCGGCTATTGTGTCAATCCATTTTATTGAGGGTTTCCCTCATATTCACTGACCCTCTACTTTACCAGACACAATGTCCTTTTTTAGCAATTGATCTTTCCTCATGGTGTGTCCAAAGTAAGCGAGCCAAAGTCTCGTCATCCTTGCTTCTAAGGAGCATTCTGGTTGTATTTCTTCTAAGACTGATTTGCTTGTCCTTCTGTAAGTTCATGGCATAGTCAATATTCTTTCCTAACACCACAGTTTGAATGCATCAATTCTTTTTCTTGTCTAGCTTTTGCATGCATATGAGGTGATTGAAAGGACCTTGGGTTGGATCAGGAATACTCTTTACATATCATAAAATTGTCCCGTTGTAAGTGTACAATTAAATATTTTGAAAGTAAATTATAGAGTTGTGCAAACATCACCACAATCCAGCTTTACAGTGGATTGACCAATTATTGATCCCAGGTGATTTAGATTGTCTAGACAGATCCTCAAGGATGTGCACCCAAACTAGAAGGGTCCTCAACCGGTTCCCATTGCCAGGTTGCATCACTAACCATTATCATGCAGTGACGAAATCCTTAGTATATGTGTCTATCTCCCTGACTCACCTTGGAACTCTCTCAGGGTGAGAATCTGGCATAAGCAAATGTTTAATGCATTTCCTTACAGTATCAAAATCTGGGAATGTTACCTCTGTGGATGGTAGGACTCATACCAATGTCAGGCTTAGTATTTGAGGCATAAAGGTCTAGCATCTGGCCTGCTGTCCTGGTACCTCAGGCTCCCTAACTTATGTTTTACTGTTCCTCAATGCGAACACATTATATACTAGAAGTGTTCTTGGTAAGCGTAAAATGGGTAAAGACTTTCCACAACCTTGGGTGGCTGACTCAGCATTTTTTAACTTTGGGACTTTTCAGCAAACAAGGTGGCAGTGGTCTGAGGAGATGGACATGGGACATTTCTGAATCCCAAGGCCAGGGGCAATCTGCCAGTAACCTGCTTCTCTGGAGTGACTTCTGTCAAGTACTCACTGGAGAGCTCCACTGCCATCTCAGTCAGGTATTTTCACAGAACAATGGATATTATGTAAATATCATACAAGAGCGGTCGTTGAAATTGCTACTCCCAGACAATAATCATTGCACTCCCAAGCAACCAGACATTGAATATGGCACTGCAGCCACTGAAAGTGGCATGTTTCACTCCTGATGACAATAGCATTCAGCTAGGGACAGATCATCTGGCTGGCTCCTCCAGGCTGCCAAAACAATCGACTGAAAAGTAAAAATGCAGTCAATCAATTTACTGCTTTGAGACATGATGGATACCCTCCCCCACTCCTACCCCACAAGACCAAACTCATTTAAATGGCTTTTCTTACAGAATTGGCAGCCTTTTTGGTGGTTTGTAGATTGTGCCTCAGTGAAAAATATTGTGGAGCACTGTCTTGGTCATCTAGTGTTGCAGTAACAGAAATACCACAAGTGGATGGCTTTAACAAAGAGAACTTTAATCTTTCACAGTCTAGTAGGCTATAAATCCAAATTCAGGGTGTCACCTCCAGGGGAAGACTTTCTCTGTCAGCTCTGGAGGAAGGTCCCTGTCATTAATCTTCCCCTGGTTGAGGAGCTTCTCAGCACAGGGACTCTGGGTCCAAAGGATGGGCTCTGCTCCCAGCACTGCTTTCTTGATGGTATGAGATCCCCTCTCTCTGCGCACTTCCGTTTCCTTTTATCTCTTGTGAGATAAAAGGTGGTGCAGGCCACACCCCAGGGAAACTCCCTTTACATTGGATCAGGGATGTGACCTGAGCAAGGGTGTTACATCCCACCCTAATCCTCTTTAATATAATCTCATCTTGCCTCATTAACCACAGGTAGAGATTAGAATTCACAACCCAGGGAAATTATATCAATCAAAAATGGAGGACAACCACACAGTACTGGGAATCATGGCCTAATCAAGTTGATACACATTTTTTTGAGGGACACAATTCAATCCATGACAAGCACATACTGGCCTCATGGAGTCTGAGGATTTAAACCAGGCCCTTGAACTGGTTTGTTCTGGTTTGAACCCTTGCTGAGAATTTGCATTTCTAACAAGTCCCCAGGTGATGCTAATGCTGCTGATTAGGGACCAGTTCTAAGAACTACTAGTGGAACAGTGGTTCTCAAAATTTGTTATACATAAGAATCACCTGAGGATCTTGTTAAACTGTAGATTCTGATTCAGTATATCTGGGGTGGAAACGTACTGGTTCGAAGCCCTAATTTAAACCTTATGTTGCAGTAGTTCCCAGTGAAGCAGAGCTGTATCCAGGCCAGGTGTTCTTATAACACAATGCCCGACAAATTTCTTTAAACAAAGTAAAGAAGGCTGCCAGCAAAGAATCTCACCTCTCTAGGTTTCTTTTCAGAGGATAGCTTGGAAAAGGGAATGTTTTGTAATCTGCTGAAAAAAGGGACAAACACTCCACTGAGCATTAAATTCTCTGGTCCCCTTAAAGAGGACATTGATTTCTGACTTCTACAGACAAAAGACAGAATCTATACACATAGTTTATGAAGTTAATTTTGCTCTGAGCTGGAGTAAGAATGACATTACCCTATAAACCTTGGGAAGACAACTGGGCTTATATTCATGGTCTGGAATTTTGCCCTTAGAATCCACAATTGCTGTGTATTACATGATCACTTGTCTGCTAACAATTACTCCCATGTGATAGGATGACATTTTTTTTCTGCTTACAATTATGTACCAATTTCCCTGGGGCACAGGTGTCGTCTAAAAAAGGCCCTATCTTCTATAGAAATTTTTTTCTAGAGGTTTGCCTGCCCAGATGGTTACCACTTAATTCAGTACCTCTACATTCCCACTAAAATTTTCTGGCTCAAGCAAGAATATGTAAAAGAAAACCAGAAGATGACTGTGGTAGAGTGTGTGGGTTGAAAGTCAGAAGTCATGTAACCAGAGGCTTTTCATATACAAGAAGGGCATGGGCTTTGGACAATTCAAGATGGTAGCCTCTTAATTTGAGCATCTAGAATCCCCAAATCATAAAACAAAACAAAAAAAACCCTGTAATCCTATGCTAGTTGTTCAGGTAGAAATATAAGAATGGTCAATTGAGATGAACTCATAAACCTTAGAGCCTTAGCTTAAATTTGCAGCATAGATGGTGAAACATTGATGTTTCCCCTTAGCTACTAACCCATAATACTCTATGACCACAATGAGGAGTTCAGAATGCATCTGGATCACATGTTTATGATCACATGTTTATGTAGTCGCGTTCTCTATTAAGGCTGTGGTTTTGTGACAATAAGGTCTGTACCTTAGGCATTTTTGAATCTCCAGCTTCTAGCCCGGGTGCTCAGTAAGTATTTTGCAAAGGAATTAATCGCAGCAGTGTGAAGAGACTACAGGCATGAAGCGCTACATCCTGAATGACTTGGTGCTAAACTTGCCAAAAATTCTAGGGGTGGGGAATTCCCTAAATCGAGATCATCAGGTGAAAAATAATTCATCCTCTAATCTTGGCTAACTTAAGCCTTCAGACAGATAGCTAATCATGTGTTTGTATTCCTCATGGAACCTGGATAAGATATAATGTGAAGTTACCCTTTACATACATTACTGTAAAATCAAATTAGTTAAAACTACCTTGAAACACATACTTGTAGTTTTCCAGATCAGCACAAAAAGCTAGAGACCCCAGCTGTGGTATTACCTTTTAGGTGAGTCTTTCAAATATTACAGGGGGTTGCGTTTCCTATCTTAGATTACACCCATAGAAGCATTGTTAGGTACAACCACCTTTGACAGAAGGCTTGCATAGTTTTACAGATATCCAGCTAACACTAAGCCTGGAGGTTCACATTTCTATGAAAGAGATCATTATGGATAGTTAGTTATCGACTCTTCTTGGTTGTGAAGGCATCTCTTAGGGAGAGGTAAAGCTATTTGTTTAATATACTAGATAATGCTACTCATATTCACTTGTGTATACTAATGTAGTTGTTTTGAATTCTTAAGTTCTAAATAAATTCAAGTTTTATATGACCTGATTCTAGATTTGTCTCTAACAGGTAAGTTAGAAATCTGATTATGTGTATTCTGTGTTTTACTTGCTATACTGTATTATTAATCACCACTAAATTTCAATACCCCCATGTGTCTGTCAGTTTGTCCTACTGTGGGGGCTTGTGTGTTGCTGTGATGCTGGAAACCATGCCACCTGTATTCAGATACCAGCAGGGTCACCCATGGTGGACAGGTTTCAACTGAGTTTCTAGACTAAGACAGACTAGGAAGAAGGACCTGGCAGTCTACTTCTGGAAAGAATTAGCCAGTGAAAACTTTATGAATAGCAGTGGAACATTGTTTGATATAGTGCTGGAAGATGAGCCCCCCAGGTTGGAAGGCACTCAAAAGACGACTAGGAAAGAGCTGCCTCCTCAAAGTAGAGTCAGCCTTAATGACATGGATGGAGTCAAGCTTTCAGGACCTTCATCTGCTGTTGTGGCACAACTCAAAATGAGAAGAAACAGCTACAAACATCCATTAATAATCGGAACGTGAAATGTACAAAATATGAATCTAGGAAAATTTGAAGTCGTCAAAAATCAAATGGAATGCATAAACATTGATAGCCTAGGCATTAGTGAGCTGAAATGGGCTGGTATCAGCCATTCTGAATTGGAAAATCATATGGTCTACTATGCTGGGAATGACAACTGGAAGAGGAATGGCTTTGCATTCATCATCAAAAAGAACATTTCAAGATCTATCCTGAAGTGCAATGCTGTCAGTGATAGGATAGTATCCATACGCCTACAAAGAAGATCAGTCAGTATGGCTATCATAAAAATGAATGCGCCAACCGCTAAGACCAAAGATGAAGAAGTTGAAGATTTTTACCAAGTTCTGCCGTCTGAAATTGAATGAACATGCAATCAGGATGCACTGATAGTTACTGGTGATTGGAATGCGAAAGTTGGAAACAAAAAAGAAGGATGGGTAGTTGGAAAATATGGCCTTGAAGATAGACATGATGCCGGAGATTGCATGATAGAATATTGCAAGACTTTTTCATTGCAAATACCTTTTTTCACCAACATAAACGGTGACTATACACACAGACCTTGCCAGAAGGAATACACAGGAATCAAATCGACTGCATCTGTGAAAAGAAATGATGGAAAAGCTCAATATCATCAGTCAGAAAAAGGCCAGGGGCTGACTGTGGAACAAACTATGAATTACTCATATGCAAGTTCAAGCTGAAACTGAAGAAAATTAGAACAAGTCCACGAGAGCCAAAGTAGGACCTTGAGTATAGCCCACCTGAATTTAGAGACTATTTCAAGAATAGATCTGAAGTGTTGAACACTAATGACAGAAGACCAGACGAGTTGTGGAAAAGGACATCATACGTGAAGAAAGCAAGAGGTCATTAAAAAGACAGGAAAGAAATAAAAGACCAAAATGGATGTCAGAAGAGACTCTGAAACTTGTCCTTGAATGTCGAGTAGCTAAAGCAAAACAAAGAAATGATGCAGTAAAAGAACTGAACAAAAGATTTCAAAGGGCAGCTCAAGAAGACAAAGTAAAGTATTATAATGACATGTGCAAAGACCTGGAGATAGAAAACCAAAAGGGAAGAACATGCTCGGCATTTCCCCAGCTGAAAGAACTGAAGAAAATATTCAAGCCTCAAGTTGCAATAGTGAAGGATTCTATAGGGAAAATATTAAACTATGCAGGAACCATCAAAACAAGACAGAAGGAACACACAGAGTCACTATACCAAAAAGAATTGGTCCATGTTCAATCATTTCAAGAGGTAGCATATGATTGGGAACTGATGGTACTGAAGGAAGAAGTCCAAGCTGCACTGAAGGCATTGGTGAAAATCGAGACTCCAGGAATTGACAAAATATCAATCGAGATGTTTCAACACACTGATGCAGCACTGAAAGTGCTCACTTGTCTACGCCAAGAAATGTGGAAGACAGCTACCTGGCCAACTGACTGGAAGAGATCCATAGTTACGCCTATTCTCAAGAAAGGTGATCCAGTTAAATGTGGAAATTATCGAACAGTATCATTAATATCACACGCAAGCAAAATTTTGCTGAAGATCATTCAGAAGCGGTTGCAGCAGTATATTGACAGGCAACTGCCAGAAATTCAGGCCGGATTCAGAAGAGGGCGTGGAACCGGGGATATCACTGGTGATGTCAGATGGATCCTGGCTGAAAGCAGAGAATACCAGAAAGATGTTTACTTGTGTTTTATTGACTATGCAAAGGCATTTGACTGCGTGTATCATAACAAATTATGGTTAACATTGTGAAGAATGGGAATTCCAGAACACTTAATTGTGCTCATGAGGAACCTATACATAGATCAAGAGGCAGTTGTTCGAACAGAACAAGGGGATACTGCGTGGTTTAAAGTCAGGAAAGGTGTGTGTTGGGGTTGTATCCTTTCACCATACCTATTCAGTCTGTCTGCTGGGCAAATAATCTGAGGAGCTGGACTATATGAAAAAGAACAGGGCATCAGGATTGGAGGAAGACTTATTAACAACCTGTGATATGCAGATGACACAACCTTGCTTGCTGAAAGTGAATAGGACTTGAAGCACTTACTGATGAAGATCAAAGAGCACAGCCTTCAGTATGGATTCCATCTCAACATAAAGAAAACAAAAATCCTCACAACTGGACCAATAAGCAACATCATGATAAATGGAGAAAAGATTGAAGTTGTCAAGGATTTCATTTTAGCTGGACCCTCAATCAACGCCCATGGAAGCAGCAGTCAAGAAATCAAAAGACGCATTGCTTTGGGCAAATCTGCTGCAAAAGACCTCTTTAAAGTGTTGAAAAGCAAAGATATCACCTTGAACGCTGAGGTGCGCCTGATCCAAGCCATGGTATTTTCAATCGCATCATATGCTGTGAAAGCTGGACAATGAAAAAGGAAGACCAAAGAAGAATTGACGCCTTTGAATTGTGATGTTGGTGAAGAATATTGAACATACCATGAACTGCAAAAAGAAGAATAAATCTGTCTTGGAAGAAGTACAAGCAGAATGCTCCTTAGAAGCAAGGATGGAGAGACTATGTCTTACATACTTTGGACATGGTGTCAGTAGGGATCAGTCCCTGGAGAAGCACATCATGCTTGGTAAAGTACAGGGTCAGTGGAAAAGAAGAAGACCCTCAACGAGATGGATGGGCATAGTGGCTCCAACAATGGGCTCAAGCATAGCAACAACTGTGAGGATGAAGCAGGACTAGGCATTGTATATAGGGCCGCTGTGAGTCAGAATCGGCTTGACGGCACCTGACAACTACATTTCAATAAAGTAGCAAACAGTGCGAGGCTAATTATGGATTTCAAGAATTGAAGGCAAAGAGAAGTTAGATTATTTATTAAAAGTTGACCAGGAGTTGGATATTTATTCATTTGACATTCAACGACTATTCCTTATACAGACTTAACACCTATTAGAATAGAAAGGGAAAACAGAACAGAAAAAGCTTTTTAGGTTTTTTTTGCCATCTCTCTCCACCAAAACTCATGTGCCAGGTACGCATAACCCTTATCAATTATGGTAACACTAGCTGTATTAGTCTAAGGCTAGCTGCTATAATAAACAGATGCTAAATTATACAAGGACTCACACAAAATAGACATTTATTTCTTGCCCAAAAAATGTCCTGACTGGCTTAAGGTAAATGGAGAATGGGGAGAATGGATGGGGTGCTTCCAGTCATTCAGGGGTAATAGCTGAAAGAGGTTTTCCTCCATCTTCAGCATTTAGTTTCCAAGGACTGTGTGGTTGTCTCTACCTGGAGACAGGGAGAGAATGGTGTACGGGAGCAAGTGAGGGAGGTTTTTATGGGCTAGGCTGGGAAGTGGTACACATCATTTCTTCTCATGTGCTGTTGGCTAGAACTCATTTCACAGGGGGCCTTAGTAATGATATCCTTGGATGAGCTGCACATTTTGCCACCAACTCTGTAGCATGGAAACACATCTTGGGGGGAACAGTTAACTGTCACTGCCACATAACCTAAGTCATAGGTAGGCTTTTTTGACCTTATCATGTAAAAGTTTTTTTTTTTTTTTTTTACCAGTCTTGCCATCTACTGATGTCAGGGCAACCTGGGCTCTTATGAACAATAGCAACCACACTTAGGTCATGGTTGGCATGTGTTTGCTCCTGGACCGACTTCTGTTATTGATGTTTGAGGTTTTTCAGGCCTTTGTTGTTGTTGCTTGCCGTTGAGTTGTCTCTGACTCATGGCAAGCTCACCTGCGACAGAACAAAATGTTGCCCGCTCCTGCACCATCTTCACGCTTGTTGGTGTGCTCGAGTCCATTGTTGTGGTCACTGTGCATTCTGAGTGCCTTCCAACCTAGGGGGCTCATCTTCTAGCACTGTACTGGATAACATTGTGTTGTGATCTGTAAGGTTTCATCTGGCTAATTTTCAGAAGTAGATTGCCAGGCCTTTCTTCCTAGTCTGTCTCAGTCTGGAAGTGCCACAGAAACCGATTCACCCTTAGTGACCCTGCTGAAATTTGAAGTACCAGTGGCGTAGTCTCCAGCATCACAGCAAGATGCAAGCTATCACAGTACAACAAACTGATAGACGGGTGGTGGCTCAAGCCTTTAGCTGGTGCTTATTTAATGCCTGGGTCCATGCACTGGGATTCAAGCTCACTCTAGTGACTTTCTGTGGTGTTTTCTATAGGCATCCCCATCAACTCCAGGCTGGTTGCATCCCTGTCTATGTTGTGTTGGTGGACCTGATGGTGTTTGTTGTACATTATTTAAACTCTTTTATAAATAGCTGTCTCTTATGTAAAGTGTAAGCGTCTCCTACTTTTTGCTGTTTATTGTTGGCAACTCTCCAGGGAGCTGGAAAATAACAGTGTTTCATTTTGAAAAATGATTTCTTCCTGCTTCTAGCTGTGTTTTCGCCCCTTGTGCTGTACCTTGAATGTGCCTGGAGGGTTTGCTTTGGTTATACCTATGAGCCAAAAAGAAGGCGTTTTACCAGCACGCTGAATGTTGAATGGAAAAAAAAAAAAAAGCCTTTGTTTTAGATGTCAGTTGTTATAATGGCTGACATGTACTGAGCATGTAGTACTTGCCAGGCAAAGTGCTGAGCTTTTATAGGTGTCCTTCCATTTCATCACCATAGTTCCTTTGGGAGGTATACATATTATCCCCATTTCTCACACGGGGTTGTCATGAGTCAAAATCAACTCAACAGCAACTGGTTTGGTTTGGTTTTATACATGATGAAACCAGTTGCCATTGAGTCAACTCCAGCTCATAGCAACTCCATGTGTGTCAGACCAGAACTGTGCTCCACAGGGTCTTCAAAGGCTGATTTTTTGGAAGTAGATCTCCAGACTTTTCTTCCGAGGTGCCTCCAGGTAAACTTGAACCCTTAACCTTTTGGTTAGCAGCTAAACACAAACCATTTGCACCACTCAGGAACTTTAAAACTGAGGTAGAGAGGGGTTAAATAATTTACCTAGGCTGAACCAATAGTAAGTGACAATGTTGTGGATGGAGCCAATATTTGTGTGACTACAAGTCTGTGTTTGTTACCATTGTGGTGTCCTGCCAAGTTCTAAGTTCCTGTTTTCCATGGGGCCACCATATATAGAACTTACAAATCCCATTAGCGCTCTTGGCAAATGAATGGTACGCTAAATAAAAATAGGTATTTCAAGATATTTTTCTTGATTGTCTTGTTCCTCCCATTAAATTACATGCACTGAAGAAGGAAAAACTTCTTAGAATCCAGAGCACATCTCCCATCAGATGAGTCAAAATTTGCAGCTTCAAATGCAGTATTTGACAGCATTGCTTAATAAAAGGATTTAAATCCACCTACAACTTTATACTCAAGAACAGATTGCACCATCTTTTAAAAGCAAAATAGTGTGAGAAAAACGATAATATTCCCTAGGGTGTATTGACTAAATGGGAGCATTATGATCTCATTACATTGGTTAATTTAGATTGGGATTGTTAACTCAAGTTAAATTTAGTTTGTGCTACTGACAAAAATCCAGGAAGATGAATGAGAAGAGTAAATGGCACACAGTAGCCATAATAAAAATTTCCGCCTTGATATATCTTAAGGATATTTTAACTTATTTCCATTAATTTATTCTAATATCCATCTGGAGTCAGATCTGACACTCTTTAGCTGAGTCAAGTTGCTTACCCTTTCTAAGCCTCAGTTTCCTGATCTTTAAAATGGGTATAATAACAATGCCTACCTCGCAGGGTTATTTTGAAGATTAAATGCGACAATGCATATGAAAGTGCTTGGAGTTTCTAAGCAATATTAAGTGCTCAAAAAGATTTCAATTATTGTTTTTTTCATTACTTCCTTTTTATTATATATCCACTTAATACACAGCTTTATCTTATGTGGATACGAGACTTTGTGAATGTGTTTAAAGACAAGCTGAACTTAGATTCCTTGAGGGAATCTCCAGACCAAAAGTAGCTTAAGAAGTAATTGGAGTTACTGGTGGAACCAGGTACTAATTTGAGCTCTGGAGGCATACGGTAGCGTGTGTGTGTGTGTGTGTGTGTACACGTGTACACGCACTGTGCTACCAAAAGACACACTACAAACAGAGGTAGCTTAAGTGTTGAAAATACTGACTCAGTAACATTGAGACTAGAGGACGTCTTGCATGATTCAGGCTCTGATGAAAACCTAATTCTTTCCCTTCTCTTTCATCATTTTTCATCAGTTAAATTTGAGCCAGTACTGTGAGTACCCATTTTGGCTGAATTAGAAATCTACAGTCAATGCAATCTTTTTTTTCTGCATTTCGTGCACTGTCATCTTCTTCCCGCCTCATCCATTCCCAGCATCTGACAGGTGGTAGGATGTCCTAGCTTGATGAATCAAGCACATGTTCTAGAGTTCAATGCCTGAATTATTCATTTGGATTCTGGCACTTGGGGGTCGTTTTGCTGACCACGAAAGATTGACAACACGGAGCAAATGTTAGCAAGACTACGGCTTTTTGGTCAAAGCAATTTTGAAAGCAAGTCCCAATCTTAAAAGAGCTTTTTTTGAGGCTTAGAAGTGACAGGCTGCCTGGGGGGAGATTCGCACTGCCAGGCAGAGCCACCTGCATTTTCATGCAGAATAATTTTGACAGAGATTTTTTCCCTTCTTTTGGCAGGACACGAGTCGTCGTAATAAAGATCTGGTATTTACCAGATTCTGTTAAACAAATAATCCGAAAGCAACAGGAAGAAATCTGCAATAATTTACGATCAGCTCTTAATTCAGAACTGTTTAGATTTTTCACAGTATGCCTGAAATGAGCAGTGTTTATACGCTGTTCGAGACTTCCACAAGCAAACCTGCTTTCCTGAAGGTGAAGGCTTGCTCCTGACTCTTAGACACTAAGGCCCGGGGACTCCTTTGCTGTTTCCTGGAGCAGCACCTGGGAATTACACCTACAAATCTGTAGAAGGGTAGTGGGGGAAAGACTGCTCTCCCCAAAGCTAACGTTTCTGTTACATTAACTTCAAGGCAAGTGAATCTAGTGAATCTAGCTCTATGCTGGGGGTTTTGGGGAAAAAGAGGAGTAGAAAATCTGATCTCTGACCCCAGTAGCTTACAAATGAGGGAAGACAACATGACCCAACCGAGGACCATCATGCCCTATGATGAAGCGTGGCACAAAGTGAATGCAGAGCTTATTTCAAGTGCTTTATTGAGTCCACCCAGCGGCTCCTCGGAAAAAAGGCCTAGCGATCGACTTCCGGAAAAATCAGCCATTGAAAACTTATGGAGCACAATTCTACTCTGACGTACATGAGGTCATCATGAGTTGGGATTGACTTGATGGCAAATGGTTTGGTTTTTGGTTTTTTATTAATCCAGAAAAGGAAAATATCACTATGGACTGAAATGGAAAAGGTGGGACTTCAGCTAAGCCTTTTCATTCATTCAACAAGTTTTTATCAAACACCTTCTACATGCTAGGCCCTGAGTTGAGTGGAGGATGGTGATAAAGAAAGAGGGTGGTCCTTAGTCTGAAAGAGCTTATGTACAAATGAGAGAGGCATTAAACAACCATAAAAGAAGCACAGATTAGAAAAAGGGCAGTTGAAGGAAATAAACAGTATTTACAGAATAAGAAAGAAAGACAATACTTTAGATAGTGTGGACAGGAAGCATCTCTCTCAGGAGATGACATTTTAGCTCATATTGGATGATTATGTGCTAAATCAAGGAACGAGCATGGTCAGCATAGAAAACCACCCATGCAGAGGGTGAGGGAGAGGAAGCCATGGACCACTGAGTCGGACCAGGTTGATGTGGGACCCGATTCAAAATTCCCAACAGGTAAGGTGATTTTAAGGAAGAAATTATCTCAGAAATTTTAAGGAAGAAACTATCTCAGAATTGTAGCTCCGTCTTCTACCTTAAAGAAGCCTTGGTAGCACAATGGTTATGCATTCAGCTGCTAACCGAAAGGCTGGTGGTTCTAACCCATCCAGTGATTCTGAGGGAGAAAGACCTGGAGATCTGCTCCCATAAAGATTATAGCCTAAAAAACCCTATGGGGGCAGCTCTACTCTGTCACATGGGGTCGCTATGAGTTGAAAATTGACTCGACAGCATCCAACAACAACAACTTACACCTTAGCCATTACTAACATACCATCCCTGCAGGAGTAGGCTGAGTGATTAGATAGCATGCTCAGGACAAGCACAGCAAACATTGTGAAACTGAAAGCTGCTATTCATTGTGTCTATCACATGAACATCCATGGAGCATCTTTGGATCTAGGAGTCCAGGCCTCTATTCTCTCTGTTGCTTTTAAAGAGTTTTTGGCTTCCCCATCTCTATGAGAAGAGGAGAAAATTTACTGTTACAATGTTTGCTTATCATTAAAATGTGAAATAGGCTTTCGTTAAGACAGTTAATTGTGTGTGTTTATGGTTGTACATCTCTGAAGTCTGACTTGTGGTGGGTCCCAGCTTTCTTCCCTTGCATCCTGCCATTCTGTCAGTGTCAGCTGAGACCTGCCAGAGCCCCTGTCTTGTGGCTCCCAGGGCTGTGTTTGTGGGCCCAGAGCCAGAGTGACCCTTTCCATGGGGGATCGTCTTTGGAAGTCCTTTCTCTTGTTGCTCTTTGAATGTATGACTTTGTTTGAGTGTTTCTGGTCCCCATTCTTTGGAAACCATTGTGAGGGGATTTCTTCTCGGTACTCAGTAATGGCCCACCCAACGCAGCATTGCATCAGCAGAAATTCTGCCCCTGAATCGGGGTTGTGTATGTTTCAGATAGTCATTAACCAAACACTCCAAATTGCCCTCCTCATGCTGTCCCAGGCAGAATGACACCTTGGTCTGTGTTTATTTGTCAACAGCCTCAGACCCCGAAGTAAAAGGAGGCCTCGTACACATTAGGCTATGCAGGGTTGGACTCACACATCCTCCATTGCTTACCCTGGAAAAGGATCTTGGTACATTTTTTTCTGCACAGACCACATCCTCTGCTCTTGAACAAATTACTTCTCTGGCTGCCTTCCTACAAATCAATGTGTTTCTCAGAAAATAATTCATTGCTGTTTTCCTAATGAAAGAAGAAGGGGAAAAAAGACACTCTGAATCTTTATAAAATGTTAAGTCCTTCATGATAAAATCTTTGGTAAATAAGCCTAAAGATGGGAAGAGGTGACTCACTTGGTCTTGAGAATTCATATAAGGAGGAACATGCTGTATTAATAGAATCAAACCAAAACCAAATCCATTGCCATCAAGTCGATTCTGATTCATAGTGACCCTATAGGACAGAGTAGAAGTGCCTTGGAGGCTTTCCAAGGAGTGGCTGGTGGATTAGAACTGCCGACATTTTGGTTAGCAGCTGAGCTCTTAACCACTGCACCACCAGGGCTCCTATTGTCAAGATACTAGACACAAATTCAAATTTTATCATTAATATTCAAAGGGATAAATACAAACACCAAATTCCAATTTCAGACAATTTTAAAAATATCGCTAAATTATTTATAGTCAGTATTTTCAGGAAAGAAATCTCTCTTGTCTCCATGTTTAGAAACATAAGAAAAAAGAATACATTTTTTGATGAAAATTAAGGGTATCATATTTCATAATCTTGTTAAGGTGCCAGATTCTCTGCAAATCATTTGCTTCTCCCAGTAACTTTTTGAATTCTGGATTTGAAACTCACAACATTATTTTGACTATGTATGCATTATCCCTTTGAAAAACTTCACACATATTTTGGGTATTAGCAAGCCCTGATGGTCAGTATTGGAGAGGGCAGTCTACGTTTAATTTTTCAGGTGAGATTCAGTGAGGTGTTTATAACTCATCTCAGCAATCATCTGGGTTAGGAATAGCATCTGGACTGAGGACTGTCCAGTCCTGGGTATTAGCCATCGGCCAAAGAGGAGTAGATTGGTAACTCAGTGCAGCAAGTTCCATGAGGAGGAATGGGAAAGGTGACCAGGCCTGTGACCAGGCTGTCCCGCTCAGCTCTGTATTGGCAATTATGGCTTCCTGCTGGACATCCGATGCTAGAGCCAGCGTCGTCTAACTGCACCCATTATTTAATACAGCATACATGCTTTGCTCATCACTAAAAGATTACCGGATTACCTGGGATAAAAAAAGGGAAGGTCATTGGATCAGCTGATACCAGGTCCAATTTAAGCTTTAACACTCTAACAATTTATCAGCTTTTAAACAAGCCTATCAGTAACTTTTCATTTTCAAGGCTAAAACCACCTTTTCAAGGGCTTCTCAGAGTTGGAAGGCAGTGTGAACTTTACAAGTCTTCCTAAGAGGACACCATGGGTATGTCTCTCAGTTTCCTCATCTATAAAATCAGGATAGTAATACTTACTTCTGAGGGTTATTATGAGTATTAAGTTAGATAAATCAAGTAAATTCACAGTATTGCCTAGAATATAGTGAACCCACAATAAAAATGATTACTATGAACCAAGAATATTTGACACTTTTTGTACATTATTTCCTTGATCTGGAAATAGAAGTATTTCTATGAAATAGAGCCTGGTTTCATATTATTTGTTTCAGACCATGCTATAAACAGATAAATGTATTAATCCAACCATCTATCCATCTATCCATACAACAAATATGTATTGAGTCACTGTTGTGTTTATTATATACCAGCACAGTTCCAGGTGCTGGGAATACAGTGACAAAGAAGATAGACAAAAATCCTTGCTCCCATACAATGTAAGCTCTTGTAGAAGAGACAGACTGAACAGCAACAAAAAATGTATAATACGTGAAACATCAGGGAATAATAAATAATAGAAGGGGAAAAAAAAGAGAGAATAGAGAATGACTGGCAGGGACAGGAGTTGTTTTTGATAGAGTGGTCAGGGAAGGCCTCTGTGGAGGTGTATTTGAGTAAAGACCAGAATAAAGGGAAGGATTTGATAATCTGGGGAAACAATGTTCCAGATGGAGGGTACAGGAAGAGCAAAGGCTTTGGTGGGAAAGAACTTAGAGTTTTCACAGAAAAGCAAGAGAGCCTCAAGGTCTTTCTGCACCTTGACTGCTGTAACAGCCTCCTACATGGTCTTGCTTCTGCTCTTAACCCCACTGCTGTCAACTCTTCATGCGGCAACCAGTGTTTTTGTTTTTTTAACTGAAATCAGATTGTGTTATTCCCCAGATCTACATTGGTTTCCCATTTTATTCATAAAAATATTCAAACTCCTTATGTGGCCTTCAAAGGCCACCCAAGATCATCTGACCCCTGCCAATCTTGTCTACCACTACGCTCATTTAGTTCACTTCCAGACAGGAGGGAGTGAGATGGGCCTGGAAAGTTACCAGTCAGGAGGCTGTTGCCACAGTCTAGGAGAGAATTGAAGGCTTGAGTGGTGGTGTTGGGCTGGGGTAGAGTGGTTAGATTGGGGATATATTTGAGGGAAATGCTGACAGGACTTGCTGAAGGATAGGCTGTGGGCTCTGGCGCTGTGTCCCCTTGCCTTCTCCAAGTTGTCAAGTGTCGTTAATGGCTGCTACCAACTTGGACCTCCTGTCTCCTTGGAGGTGTTATTCTTCTGTAGCAAACTAAAAGGCTGCAAATTCAAAACTTTATTTCTTAAACAATCAAACTTTGCCCCATGAAATTTTATCTCAGTGTGGTCTCACAACTGAAGCCAATTCTCCAGAACTGTACTGAAACATCAGCTCTATGGGATGGACTTTCCTACTGGTGGATTATTCAGCTCCCTGAAGGAATGGTGGAAAGGGAAATGAGATGAAAGTCAAATCACTTTTGTCAGCATTATTTATACATCACTGTTCAGATATAATTTTAAGTGAAACAGATGCTGACATTATTGGTTAAAAGAGATTTTTGATTACCTGTGAGTCTCTATTACTTATACTAACCAAAAAAATCCAAACCAGTTGCCCTTGAGTTGATTCCGACTCATGGTGACCCATGTGCCTCAGAGTAGAACTGTACTCCTTAGGGTTTTCGTGACTGTGACCTTTCAGAAGCAGATGGCCAGACCTTTCTTCTGAGGTGCCTCTGGGTGGGTTCGAACCACCAATCTTTTGGTTAGTAGCCAAGCGTTTAACCATTTGCATCACGTAAGAATACTTTACTTATACTACTGAACTTATTTTCCTAGGCCGAGAATGTCAAATATATGAGAATGTATTTTGCAAACAACAAATGTCCTAGGCCTGGCAATGGCTTCCAAGGCCTTGTGTAATCTGGCTGTCATTCCTTCTCCAATAGCCCCCTTCCCCTCATTCTACTCTATTCACATTGGTCTCATTGGCATTTCTGGAACACACTTCTTTAAATATTTTCCACGGACTATTTCCTTTGCCTGGAAAGCTCTTCTCCAGATGCAAAAAGGCTAACTCACTCACCTCCTCCAAATCAGGTGCTCAGATGTCACCTTCTTAGTAAGCCCGAAACATGCTGTTTAAATTGCACCTGGCTCCCCAACCCCTACCCCAAACTTTTCCTTTAGATCACCCTTACCAGTTCTACGTCTTCTACAGCACATATTGTAACCCATTACATAATTCACTTTTGCATTTCGTTTTTTGTTTATTTCACTAGAATGAAGTCCCATGAGGGCAAAGATTTGCATCCATTTTGCTCACTGACATAGCACCTAAAACTGTTGACATTCAATGAACATTTATTGAATGAATGGACAAACCATTATTTTTGTCATAACAGGTTGAGGTGGGGAGTGGAATGAGAGAAAGCTCAGGATGAGGGTTTAAGCTGGACTAACACACATTCAGATATGTCTTCCCACGCCTGTTGGGACAGTGGGATCGTTCCTAAGGGCCAAAAAAGCCTAATGGGGAGGAAACATGTTGGAAACAGCTACCCAGCTGATCTTCAGCCCTAATGTGAAGGCCCTCAAATCGCTGGGGCTAAGGATCACCCTCAAGTTCTGCTGTAATGTTCTAAATGAGTAAGTAACTTCTCCTGGGGAGAACCTTCTAAAACAAGTGCATCAGAGGAAGTTGGCACCCTCATTGCTTTGGCCATTCCTCCTTTGAACCAGGGCCAGAGTCCTCAGGCCACGGGACTGGAAAAATAGTGGGGCTAATAAAAAGCTAAGTCACAAGACAGCACTATTTCATGACCTAATAGCAGGGTGTGATGCTTGGAGGGAGGCTATTTCCTTACATACCTGCTTCAGTTTGGAAGTTATTGTTATGCCGAGGAAAAATGGCCTCATAGGAGGAAAGCAGAGAAGTTGCTCCATAAAAAACGTGCATGTCTTTTGGTAGCCACGTCTTAAGGAGAACTGCAGGCGATTTGAATAGTTTGACGAAAGTTCTTCCCTGCGGCCACAGTTTTGGGTCAGGAGGCCATAGCTAGAAGTAGAAGTTTTTGAATAAGTGGTGCTCCAGCCACCTAACTAAAATGGGGAAGTCCCAAGAGCTGGTGTATTATTTCTGTTGCTGGGGCTTCGTTATACAAAGACTGGTGTGCTCTGAGGAAATTCCATTAGGTCATCCTTATTGCTGGTGGTTACTTTCAGAATGGAGAGTAAATGAAAGGTTCCTGAGTCCTGGGTAGTGCAAATGGTTAATGTGGTTCGGCTGCTAACAAAGGTTGGAGGTTCCAGTCCACCCAGAGGCACCTTGAAAGAAAAGTTTGGCAATTTCCTTCCAAAAAAATCAGCCACTGCAAACCTTATGGAGCACAGTCCTACTCTGACACACATGGGACCGTCATGAGTCAGAATCAACTGGACAGCAACTGTTTTTTTTCCTTGACCCACTCACAATAGAGGATTTCCAAACCATAAAAAGGCCCCTCCAGGCTCTACATCACGGGTTCCCTGCTTCACAGTTAATATGCAACTGTGGAGAAAATGAGCTTCTGCACTGAGAAAGGTGGCTGGGATACCTGGTCACACTGCAAGAAGAACAATCCTTAATCCTTGTGCGTTTGGGGATCCAAGGATGGAGTCAGGGACAGGGTCAGTGATCATGCTAGTTCTAGTGGATCTTCCTGCTCAGTTGCGTCTGCTCTGGGTTCAGGGCGGCCTGCTGGACACCTTCCTACTGAACTGTGGGAATCAAGTTTGCAGAATGAGGCTGGAAGCACTGAAAGGAGACACAAGGACTAAGAAGCCCCATTTCTCTGGGATTTCTCAGCTTTTCCTTTGCCAGGCTGCCTGCAAATAATGCAGAAAGCAACCTTCTTTCTAGGACTTTGGTGCCTTTGTTTCCTCTGGAAAAATGAAAAAAAGGGCACTCTGAGGCAGAAGGCAAAGTTGTTGGGGTTTCTCAGAGTAATGCAATTGAAGTAAAACTGCACTTTCCCTCATGACCTTGAAGAAGGACACTGAAAGTAAAATAAAATGGGAATGAGAACTATAAGGACGTTAGAACTTGTTCTTGAGAGCTCACGCAGCAAATATGAGATGAGTTTTAGACACCTGGTGGGGGAGATTTCAAACTGGTTTAGCCATTTTACTTTGCGCTGCTATAATTTAAAAAGGAGAACCATGTGCCAAATCTAATTGACATTTTAAAAAGGCCCGCTAGTCCATATTAGTTCCAGTATCTTTCTCTTTTTGCCACAATATTTTGTCTATATAGCTTTATATCAGTGTAAGTGATGTCATCTGAAATGCAATCTGACAGCACAAAAAATTGCAGAATTTCCTTGAAAACATCATGAGCCCCAAAGTTGTACAACTTCTTAAAGAGTGCCAGGGAAGGGAGATGTGATATTGCAGAAGGATCCCCCTTCGAAATCACAGGAAGCAAATTCTTTCAATTAGCAAGGACTAGCCATCTGATGCAGATGGACTTTTGAAGTTCCATATCTTCCCTTGTGTTGACAGAGAGAATACTATTGTCCCAAGGCACCCTAAGTTCTTTTGGAACAACATGAAGTATAAACAAATGAAATAAAATACATACCTTTCTGTTCTCTTTCTTTTTTTATTTTATTGTGCTTCAGATGAAAGTTTACAGCACAAATTAGTTTCTCATTCAAAAATTTATACACAAATTGTTTTGTGACATTGGTTGCAATCCCTGCAATGTGACAGCACTGTCCCCTTTTCCACCTTGGGTTCCCCATGTCCATTCATTCATCTTTTTGTTTTCTTGGTTATCTGACATTATTGCAGCACATGCCTGGGTTATGGTCAGTTGACATTTGGGAAGGGGTCATAGACTGAAAGCAGGGGGTTTTGGAAGTAGAAGTTTGGCCAGTGGGCAGCAGTTCCCAACCCTAGCAGGGCAACTGGATTACTTCAGGACAGCTTTAAAAAAAAATTACGGTTAAATATTTTATATATATATATATATATATATATATATATATATATATATATATATACACATAACCAAATGTTTGCCATTTTAGTCATTTTTAAGTGTACAATTCAGTGACGTTAATAACTTTTTACCATGTTATGCTACCACTATCCATTTCCAAAAGTTTTACATCATCCTAAAAAGAAATTCAGTACCCCTTCAGCAGCAACTCCTGGGAGAGCTTTTGAAAACTGTAAATCACTGGGTTCCACCCTAGACTTGATGAATCAGAATCTTTGAGTCTGTGGGCCTGGGAGGGTGGGGCGCATGTTATAGTATTTTAACAAGCTCCCCAGGTGACTCTTGGGAAATCCAGGGGTTCAAATGTTTAGATGCTACTGGGAAGAGTAAGTTAGTTCTAGGGATCTCTCTGAGATGCAAGAGATGCCTTTGTGGTGTGTGTGTGCGTGTAGTGACAGACAGGGAGAAAATGGGGAAGTAGGTAGTTACGTCCTGGGATGTATGTAAAACTTCACATAATTCCCTATCGAACAATCACCCACTTTAGAGACCCCTTGATTCTGGACCTGACCTAAGAAGGAAAGGAAACCAATTAACTCTCATCGAATGCCTACTATGCATTTGACACTATGCTAGATACGTATGTTCATTCATTTATTCATGTACAACCATGGGGCACATCACTCATTCCAAGCACTGTGCTAGGTGTTGGAGTTACAAAGATAAAAAAGATAATCCTTATTCTCAAGGAGCTCACAGATAATTACAGCCCAGAGAAACACGTGCTATGATAGAAGGAGGGTTGGTTGCGTTGGGAGGCTTTGGGAGGGGCTCCCAATTCAGACCGGTTAAGATGAGGTGGTGAGTCAGGGAAGGTATCTAAGAAGAGGTAGTGCTTAAACTAAATCTTAAATAATTCTGATTCTAACATTAGCTATTGCAAATAGTTCAGTATGGTTGAAGCAAAGAGAGTTGTGGGAGTTGATAGACCTAGAGACGAGACTGGAGAAGTAGGTAAGTGTACTGAGCCAGGTAATGAGGTGTCTTGACTTTATCCTGAGTGCAGCAGAGGATCCTGGAGGAGTCAAAGCAGGCAACGACAGGGTCGCATTTGTGGTTGAAAAAGCACAATATGGTGGCAGTATAGAGAATGCATTAGGAAGGGGGTGAGATTGGAGATGCCAGCTGGACACCCTGAAAATGAAACAACGGGAGATGAAGAGTAGAGAGGAAGGGATGCTAGAGATATAAAGACTTGATGGGGCTTGATGATGGATTGTTTGTGGGGAAAAAGAGAGAAGGAGAAGTCAACGATGGTGCCCAATTTTTTTCTTTGCACCTGGATGGATCATGGTGCTATTCACTATTCACTATTTGCTTTAACATAGCTCTTCATTTTACTTTATAATAACTTTTTGCCATTTTTAGTAGACAAAGATAGAAAACTCTAAGAGGCTAAACAGAGAACGAGAGGAAAGCTCAAGGTCCTCAGCTGGTAAATTGGGATTTGTTGTTGTTGTTAGCTGCCACAGAGTCGGCCGCCCTCATGGCAACTCCATGCACAATGGAACAAAACACTGCTCTGTCCTGCACCATTCCTATGATCGGTTGCAGATCAGACTATTGTGATCAATAGGATTTTCACTGGCTAATTTTGTAAGCTGGGAGCTGGGATCAAAATTCAGCTCCGCCTCAGTTGTGAGATGATGCTCCCAAGGCCACAGGCAAATGCAAAACTTAATAAGGCTAAAAAAAGAAGGAAAGGGCTTTGAGCAAGCTACATTCACAATGGAAGCAACATTAGCCAAGATCTGAAAAGTAGAATCCCAGCACCTGAAATTTATTCTTGACGGCAGTGAGCATGGTGAGATATGACCTCCTTTTTGTCAAGTTAGTCAGTGGTCTCTTTCCTATGCTGTGCAGTCTTTTGCTACTTCACTGATGACAAATAGGGTTGAATGAATATTTTAAAGAGGAAAAAAAAATCACTGTTAAAAATGTCCTTAAAAAAATGAAACGTCTTAACTTCTGTTTCAGAGATTTTCTTATACCTCCTCTAAAAGTAATTTGTTTAAAAATAGTCATTTTGGCAGAGGAGTTTAATAAAAATTTAAAAGTTTTTGATGGAAAAATAGATCTATACCTAGAATCTTGTATGGCAGTAATGTGATATGACACTTTTAAAAAAGTGTATTGAGTATCCAGGCTCTTGATGTCAAACGGTTATGCAGAATTTTAAAAGCTACTCCGGATTAGGGGTTGTTACAGAAGCAAAGTCCTTGTGATGCCATTGACAGAGTCCACCATTCAAACCTCCCCGGAGCCTCCAGGGGTGTGTCATGGTGTGGTCTGACCTTGAACTTCTGCTGTTTCTTTAGCTGGAATTGAGTTGAGTCTATGTGTTTAATGTCTTTGAAATTATCTCTGCTTCTCAGTTTTGATATAAGCAGCTTCGTTATTAGTGGAATAGGATACTGCCTATTTGTTTATTTTCTTAGAAACTACTTATTCACGCTTTGAATCAGCTACACGTTAGAGACAGGTTTGATTTAAATTCGCCTCCTATAATTTTCTTCTGGTGCTTATCTTTAACTCGTCTCCCTAACTATACTTTTTCTTTCCCACTCAGAAACGAATAACCCCCCTTCAGGAGTTGAATTTGTTGGTTTGAACAGTTGTTGGTTAGACATTCCGGTTCTTGGGCTTTGGCCTGTTGGGGCCTGTGGCGGCGCTTCCGACACTTCAGTTTCCTCATCTGTTGGATTGTCTTCACTCACCTTTTGAGATTACTGTGAGGCATAGTTTATAAATGTCATCCTAAACTGCTCTGCAAAAATACGTCTCAATGTCTGTGCTGCCATATTCAAAAGAGCTCAGTTGTGTGTATTTGGTTAAAGAGAAAAGCAGAGACGGCCTTTTGGTACTGGATGGCATAGCGAGGAGCTGGCAAACCTCAAGTCTCACTTGGCGGCCTGGGCTGCGCTTTCTTCAGCTATTGTTACTAAGAGTGAAGGGTTCTAGAATTCTTTCCTATTAACAGCAGCCAGCAGACCTGCAGGTCAATTCTTTTCCCTTTCCTTTATTTAGTTGAAAGGGCTTCCTCCCCCTCGCTTTCAAAGAACAGAGATTTTGAGACAGTAACCCCACCCTTCTATAGCAGGTCACGTAAATGCCTCGATGCCACACTACTCCCCCATGGGCAGCTGGCCCATTTTTACAAGAGAACAATAAGGAGATGGTTCCTTTGCTTCTGCTTCTTTGGCACTGTGAAAAGAAGGAGGTGGCTGGAGCCAGACATGTTGGCTCCATGTACATGCCCAAGCCCTTTTCAAAGTCTCACCCTATTGAGCAACAAGAAGGCAATGTCTCCATATTAACATCACCAGTGACGATGTTATAACTGGATTGGCTAGTTTTCTTCATTGAAACCCTGACTTAAAGGGTGTGTCTCTGTGTCTGAAAAACATAAATGGAAAGAACCAAAAGGGAACAGAGGCAAAAGTGAAATCACTCCTTTCTTGGCAAGGAAAAAAAGATTCCCGTCTTAGAATAAAGACACCACTATAGTTGAAAAAAGAGCTAGTTTGAGATGCTAAACAATCACTTAAATATAGGTGGTCTTTGAGTAAGATACTGTGCAATTCAGTCATTTATAAACTGAAATATCTAATTGACTGTTAATTTATCATTCAAGTCGAATGCACATTCTACCATGATTTTTAACTTCTGCTGAGCTAAGATTCTGTCACACCCACTATTGCATGCTCTTTCCGGCTTTCCTGATTTTGTTCTCTTTTCTTGAAATGATCTTTCCGTGTCTTTACATCTGGGGAATGCCTTTTTACTTCTTCTTTTTTTAAAAAATATTTTATTGTGTTTTAGGTGAAAGTTTACACAGCAAATTAGGTTCCCATTTAACAATTTTTATACAAATTGTTCCGTGACATTGGTTACCATTTACACAATGTGTCAGCATTCTCATTATTTCCCTTCTGTTTGTTCTGTTTCCGTTAATCTAGCCTCCTTTCCCCTCCTTGCCTTCTCATCTTTGCTTTTGGGTAAATGTTGACCATTTGGTCTCATATAGTTGATTACTTAAGGAGCACATTATATTGTTTATTTTATAAGCCAAATGTATTATTCAGCTGAAAGGGGACCTCCAGGAGTAGTTCAAAGGGTATTTTGACCCCCAGAGGTGCCAAGTTCAAAGGGTATCTTCGGGTGATAGTCTCAGGGATTCCTTTAGTCTCTATTGGTCTGGCCTTTTTAGGAATTTGAATTTTGTTCTACCTTTTTTCTCCTGGAATGCCTATTCACTTGTAAGTTCCATCTCAAAGATCTTCTCTACTTTTCTTGTACCTTAAGGCAGAAATAGCTGCTCTCCTGGGGCTCTGTTTAACATGCATAATTACCTGGTTTAGGGACTGGTTCTTGTTCATTTTTGTATCCTCAGTGCTTTGTGCGGTCCTTCACACTAGCTCTGGTGGCAAAGTGGCTAAGAGCTCGGCTGCTAACCGAAAGGTTGGCAGTTCGAATCTACCAGCTGCTCCTTGGAAACACTATGGGACAGTTCTACTCTGCCCTATAAGGTTGCTATGAGTTGTAATCTACTCCACGGCAACGGGTTTGGTTTAGTTTTCACACTAGTAGGTACAGAGTTAATTTGACCTGCTCTAACCAAAGGGTAAAGGGAGTCCCTGGCTGGTACAAATGGTTAAGTGCTCAATGACCAGCCAAAAGGTTGGCGGTTCAAACCCACCCAGAGGTGCCTCTGAAGACAGGCCTGTTAATCTGCTTCCAAAAGGTCACATCCTTGAAAACCCTATGGAGCAGTTCTACTCCGTACACATGGGTTCTCCATGAGTCAGAATTGACTCGATGGCAACTAATAACAACCGAAGGATGGAAATCTTAGTTGTCCAGATTTTAGTTGTGATGATAGTTGTTTTGATGGGATCTGACTTTCAACACATGCTTTGGATTTTTGGCATCTTATAGTTTTCATACAATCTGAGGGCCAAAGTAGGGAATATATATTGCTTTTAAAAAATGTTATGCTTCAAAGTTTATTAAGAAAATGCTCTGCATCCCACTTTGGTGAGTGGTGTCTGGGGTGTTAAAAGCTAGCGAGTGGCCACCTAAGACGCATCAATTGGCCCCAACCCACCTGGAGCAAAGGAGAATGAAGAACACAAAAGACACAAGGAAAATATTAGCCCAAGAGACAAAAGGGCCACATAAACCAGAGACTCCATCAGCCTGAGACCAGAAGAACTAGATGTTGCCTGGCTACCACCAATGACCACCTTGACAGGGAACACAATAGAGAGTCCCTGACGGAGCAGGAGAAAAGTGGGGTGCAGAACTCAAATTCTAGTAAGAAGATCAGACTTAATGGTCTGACTGAGACTGGAGGAACCCCAGAAGACATGACCCCCAGACTCTCTGTTAACCCAGAACTAAAACCATTCCCGAAGCCAACTCTTCCGACTTCGATTAGACTGGACTATAAGACATAAAATGATACTCATGAACAGTACTTCTTAGTTCAAGTAGACACATAAGACTAAATGGGCATCTCCTGTCCAGAGGTGCGATGAGAAGGCAGAAAGGGACAGGAGCTGATTGAATAGGCATGGGAAATCTGAGGTGTGTACAATGTGTGTATAAATATTGCACGAGAAACTAACTTAAGCTATAAACTTTCACTTAAAGTACAATAAATAAGTACCAAAAAAAGTCCATCTTGACTCTAAAAAAAAAATGTTATGCTTAAAGTCAGCAATATCTTCTTGCTGAGTGGACTATAAGACTTGGGCATTTTGCCATGTAGGTGAAAGGAGAGATGGGTTTAGACTTGGCTGAGAAAGCCCGAGTAGGCTGAAAAGAGGGAGAAAGAGGTCAAAAAGGGAAACAGTTGTCTTTAGTGCAAAATGATGTTTCTTAAAATCAGGCGAGTAGACCAAAGCTGCCCTCAGGCAGATTTTACTTGCATAACCTGCACATATTCAGAATCCAGAGTTTTGACTGACTTTAGCTTCAAAGGCAGGTATTTTTATGTGAATAAACTCTTTCATCCATTTATTAGATCAATCACCAGTTTTCTTAGGAATCCAGGTACATTTACTTCTCTGCATTTTTTTAAGTCTGGAAGAAGACTAGAATTCAGTAGTCATCTAGCTCCTCTCAGTCCTTTGTAATTTTAAAACATTTTCTTTAAAAAAAAAAAAAATCCTGTTTTTTTGTAGGAATTATTAAACATAAATCAGCAACACACACACACACAATCACGCATGATACTGACAGCTGGAGATAACCACTGTAAGCATATTCATTGACTGATTCATCCAACAAATATCAGTGCAAAATTTTATTTTCAGCCTTTTCTTTGTTACATCTGTATACCTACACTCACCCATTTAATTTACAGAAATGGGATCATTATATCTTCATTGCACTGTGCTTTGTGTTTCTCAGTCAATGTTTAACTTCTTTCCAGATCATTCTGTGGTATGGATTACCATGATTTATTTAACTATTCTTAGATACTTAGGCTGTTTCTAATATTTTGCTATTATAATCAAGGTGGCCAAGAACATCCAGCAGCTACCTTCTTGTGTTCTTGTCCAATTGTTTCCTTAGGATAAAAATTCTGGGATGAAGGGAATGTATTAGCTGTGTTGAACATACCTTTGTGTTTGTTGTGCATTTACATTTCATCCTTTGTGAATTGTCTGTATATTTTTTGCCCTATTTTAAAAATCGCAGTAATTGCCTTTTCTTATTGATTTATAAAAACTCATTATATATCAAAGATATTAATCTCACTATAGATTAAAGCTATTCGTAAGATATTAACTTTTCATTTTGTTTATCATTTTTCAGTTCTTTTATTTCTAATTTGGCAGAGAACTTTCATGAAATAAAGGAGAATGCATAATCTTGCTCTTAATGTGGACTTGTTTTTTTTCTTAAGGCCTCTGTTTGATTGGTTCCCTCTCAAGATGTGTAAATTGAAAACTAGAAAAGTGATTTTTCCAACAGAAGTTCTGGAATCTAAACAGCAATATTCCTAAGCTTCTTTTTTAACTAAGGACTTAATTTTCAGTTTTGTACCCTACATTTTAGCACCACGTGGCATCAAGTAAACATGCTTTTAAAAAAGATAAATGTTTATATTCCAAGGGAATGTTCTTCTAGTTCCACAGTTTGTTGGATTTTTAAGAAATGAGTTGTGATGATAAATGCGCAATAGGTTTGAAAAGGACTATTTCTTTGCAGCTCTGGGTTAGGAATGCAGGCAGAGAGATGGACCCTTCCTGCAAATAAGAAGAGAGACTACTCTGAGGCAAAATGTTTCCCTATCAGACCTTAAAATATGAATGGATTTTTCTATATTACATTTCATCCAAATGAAATTTTTCTTTCTCATATAATTTGTTATTACAATAAAGTTGTTTAAAGTAATAAATATTCTCTACCACCCCAGTTCTTTGTTTCCTAGACATGGACAGTCCTCCAGGCAAATAGAATTATTAAAATATTGACTGTGATTTCAGTGGGGATAGAATTATAATAAATACGTAGTGCATGTTCTGATCTTTAAAAAAGTTAAACTTTCCCATCATCATTGTCGGGTTAGCAGCACCATGTGGTGAGGGCCACTCTCACTGAACATCATCTGAAGGAAACCTCAAAGAAAAGATGGTTTGTTTCTTCAACCTAGTGGAAGAGCTGATGTTCTATGGGCAGCATTTTGAAAATAGAACCTCCAGAAAAACTTGCGCTAAAAGACATAGCTATGGTAAAGGTTGGCAGTTCGAATCCACCAGCTGCTCCTTGGAAACCCTAGGGGGCGGTTCTACTCTGTCCTACAGGGTCGCTATAAGTTGGGATCGACTAGACATCAACGGTTTGGTTTTAAAATGTTTTTTATATTAATGAAGAGGGAGTGAAGATGCACAGAATAAACGGGGGGAACAGTACTTAGTCAGCTATCTTCCTGCAATGTTTTGGATGTCTTTAGTGGACTCTGCTTTTTGGTCTTCAAAATTTTATATACAAAATTTCAGAACCAGTAGAGTTATAGAGTGATATAAGAAAGACTTTTGCTTTTTTTCTCTTTATGGAGGTTTCTAAATTGAACAATAATCCACGCTGGTTGGGACTGTGTTCTATTCACGACCTAAGCATAGTGCATTCAAATTCCCATCAGATCTTAATCTTTGGGATTTGGGAACAAGAGATTGAAATTCCCAGGAACTCTCAGGAAGTCCTGAAATCCTAAATTGTTTCTGTTTTTAAAATAATTCCAGCATTCTTCATATTCTTTACTCATTATTATGGATACCTAAAAATTTTTAACAAATAATAAATATTAAATTCAGTAGTATTTACAAAGATGTGTAGTCTACAGCAAATATTCAAATTCTATAAAGTGCCGGAAAACACTACTGAATAGTATTCAAATGATGTAACATGTGTATCTCTCAGTACAACATGAAATCATGTCTTGAAATCCTCAATTAGAAAATTTAAATTGCTTCCAAAACTTGTTATTTCTTGGAAATAACATTCTATGTGTATGAACTTACTATTACTTATTTTGTTTTCAAGAATGACTCACATTAGCACCAGACAGGGTCATGAACACACACTTATCACATGGCAATAGCTACATGCAAGACTAATTAGATCATGACTGCCTCTCTCTGCGCTCCTCTCCTGGTTTTTAGAAATGTTGACTTTAACCTTCGACTCTGTGTGTCCTCGTTTCCCAGCCCTTGGTTTTGACCTGGTGTCAGTGGATTCCTTCAAATCAGTAATGTCTCTGTTGGTTGTTAAGTTTCAGTTCTTGCAGGAGAATTATAATATTCCCAGTTTTTCCAAATTCTCGACAGATTTTTTCCTCAGGATTTATAAAAACATCAGTTTCTCAAGAAATTGATGTTGTTAGATGCCATTGCATCGGTTCTGACTCATAGCGACACTGTACAACAGAATGAAACACTGCCTGGTCCTGTGCCATCCTCACAATCGTTGTTATGCTTGAGTCCATCGCTGCAGCCACTGTGTCGCTCCATCTCGTTGAGGGTCTTTCTCTTTTTCACTGACCCTCTACTTCACCAATCTTGACGTCATTCTCCAGGGCCTGATCCCTCCTGATAACATGTCCAAGCTATGTGAGACGTAGTCTCACCGTCTTTGCTTCTAAGGAGCATTCTGGCTGTACTTTTTTTTTCATATATATATATTTTATTGTACTTCAGGAAGGCTTACAGAACAAATAGTTTCTCATGAAACAGTAGTATACATGTTGTTTTATGACACTGGTTAACAACCCCACAACATATTAACCCTCTAACTTCTCAACCTTTTTTTTTTTTTGGTGAAAATACACATAGCCAAAGATACACCGTTTCAAAAATTTCTACATGCACAGTTCAGTGACATTGACTACGTTCTTCCAATTGTGCTGTTATTCTCACTTAAGATGAAGGCTTACAGAACAAAATAGTTTCTCATTTAACAGTTACTACAAATGTTGCCCTATCACAATGGTTAACAATCTCACAACACATCAACAATATCCTTACTCAACCTTGGGTTCCCAATCACCAGCTTCCTTGTCCCCTTCTGCCTTCTGGCCCTTGTCATTGGACTCCTGTACCTCGTTAGTCTCATTTGGTTTTATGGGGCTGTCCACTCCCAGGCTGAACAGTGAACCTCGGAGGTAGCTTCACCACTGAGCTAAAAGGGTGTCTGAGGGCCATACTCTCGAGGTTTCTCCAGTCACCTTTAGGCCAGTAAATCTGGTCTTTTTTTTTTGGGAGTTAGAATTATGCTCTACATCCTTCTCCAGCTCTGTCCAGAAGCCTCTGTTGTGATTCTGGTCAGAGCAGTCAGTGGTGGTAGCCGGGCACCATCTAGCTGTACCTGACCCAGTCCAGTGGAGGCCTTGGGAGCTGTGGACAATTAGTCCTTTGGACTAATCTTTTCCTTGTATCCTGTTCTCTTCATTGTCCCTTGCTCCCGAAGGGATGAGACCAGTGGAGTATCCTAGATGGCTGCTCAGAGGCTTTAAGACCCCAGACACTACTCACCAAGGTAGAATGTAGAGCATTGTCTTTATAAGCTGTGTCATGCCATTTGAGCTAGATGTTCCCCGAGACCATGGTCCCCAGAGCCCTCTGCCCAGCAATTCAGTCCCTCAGGGAGTTTGGATGTGTCTATGGGGCTTCCATGACCTTTCCTTGTACAAGTTGTGCTAGTTTCCCCTGTATTGTGTACTGTCTCACCCTTCACCCAAGATACCACTTATCTATTGCCTATTTAGTATTTCCCCCCCACCCCTCCCATCCCTGGTAACCAACAAAGATTGTTACATTCTGTGTGTGAACTTTTTCATGGGCTTTTACAATAGAGGTCTCATACAATATTTGTCCTTTTGTGATTGACTTATTTCACTCAGCATAATGTCCTCCAGTTTCATCCATGTTATGAGATGCTTCACAGATTCATTGTTGTTCTTTCTTGTTGCATAGTACTCCATTGTGTGTATGTACCATAGTTTGTTTATCCATTCTTCTGTTGATGGGCATCTAGGTTGTTTCCATCGTTTTTCTATTGTGAACAATGCTTCCATGAACATAGGTGTGCATATGTCTATTCGAGTGACGACTCTTATTTTCTCTAGGATATATTCCTAGGAGTGGGATTGCTGGGTCGAATGGTATGTCTATTTCCAGCTTTCTGAGGAAGCGCCATATCATTTTCCAAAATGGTTGTATTATTTTGCATTCACACCAGCAGTGCATAAGAGTTCCCATCTCCCTGCAGCCCCTCCAACATTCGTTATTTCTAGTGTTTTTGATTCGTGCCAGTAATGCCGGGGTGAGATGGTATCTCATTGTGGTTTTAATTTGCATTTCTCTAATGGCTAGTGATCGCGAGCATTTCCTCATGTGTCTATTGGCAGCTTGAATGTCTTCTTTGGTGAAGTGTCTGTTCATTTCCTTTGCCCATTTTTTAAGAGGATTATTTGTCTTTTTGTTATAGAGGTGTTGGATTTTCTTGTAGATTATGGAGATTAGACCTTTGTCTGACTTGTACTGTCCAAAAATGTTTTCCCAGCCTGTAGGTTCTCTTTTTACTCTTTTGGTGAAGTCTTTTGAAGAGCATAGGTGTTTGATTTTTAGAAGATCCCAGTTATCTAGCTTATCTGTTGGGGTTTGTGCGTTGATGGTTATGGTTTGTATCCTGTTAATGCCATGTATTAAGGCCTGAAGTATTGGTCCTATTTTTTCTTCTATGAACTTTATAGTTTTAGGCTTTATATTCAGGTCATTGATCCATTTTGAAGTAGTTTTTGTATATGGTGTAAGGTATGCGTCCTGTTTCATTTTTTTGCAAATGGATATCCAGTTTTGCCTGCCCCATTTGTTAAAAAGACTGTCTTTTCCCCATATGATGGACTTTGGACCCTTGTCGAAGATCAGGTGACCGTAGGTGGATGGATTTACATCTGGGTTCTCAATTCTGTTCCACTGGTCAATGTATCTGTCATTGTACCAGTACCAGGCTGTTTTGACTACTGTAGCTGTATAGTAGGTTCTGAAGTCAGGTAGTGTGAGTCCTCCAAATTTGTTCTTCTTCTTCAGTAGTGCTTTACTTATTCGGGACTTGGCTGTACTTTTCCAAGACATATTTGTTCGTTCTTTTTGGCAGTCTATGGTATATTCAGTATTCTTCGCCAACACCATAATTCAAAGGCTCAATTCTTCTTCGGTCTTCCTTATTTATCTTCCAGCTTTCCTATGCATATGAGGCGATTGAAAATGCCATGGCTTTGGTCAGGCACACGTTAGTCTTCAAGGTGACATCTTTGCTTTTTAACACTTTGAAGAGGTCTTTTGCAGCAGATTTGCCCAATGCAATGTGTTGTTTGATTTCTTGACTGCTACTTCCGTGGATGTTGATTGTGGATCCAAGTAAAATGAAATCCTTGACAACTTCAATCTTTTCTCCATTTATCACGATGTTGCTTATTGGCCCAGTTGTGAGGATTTTTGTTTTCTTTATGTTGAGGTGCAATCCATACTGAAGGCTGTGGTCTTTGATCTTCAACAGTAAGTGCTTCAAGTCTTCTTCATTTTCAGCAAGCAAGATCGTGTCATCTGCATAACACAAGTTGTTAATGAGTCTCTCTCCAATCCTGATGCCACGTTCCTTTTCATATAGCCCAGCTTCTCGGATTATTTGCTCAGCATACAGATAGAATAAGTATGGTGAAAGGATACAACCCTGAAACACACCTTTCCTGATTTTAAACCACACGGTATCCCCTTGTTCTGTTTGAACAACTGCCTCATAAGCACAATTAAGTGTTCTAGAATCCCCATTCTTCACAATGTTATCCATAATTTGTTATGATTCACACAGGTGAATGCCTTTGCATAGTCAATAAAACATAGATAACATCTATCTGTTTTTCTCTGCTTTCAGCCAGGATCCATCAGACATTAGCAACGATATCCTTGCTTCCACATCCTCCTCTGAATCTGGCTTGAATTTCTGGGAGTTCCTGTCGTCGTACTGCTGCAACCGCTTTTGAATGATCTTCAGTAAAATTTTACTTGCATGTGATATTAATGATATTATTTGATAATATCATTATCTTTCCCAAGAAATACTAGGAAGAAATTCCTCACGGAATCACTAACTAAGTTTGACCCCTCCAGGGCTGACCAGGGCTGCTTCTTGCAGAATCAGCCCGGGGGGCAGGTTGTGTGATGTGTGTGGGTGGGGGGTGCATGCTCAATTGCGGTTCAGAAATCATGGTGAATCACTCATCCTTGTTTTACTTGGAAATAAAGGGTATTAATAAAATGTGGTCTCCTGTTGCTTTTCAAACAGACAAACTCTTCTGAGCAACCTATTTGGCAGTAACATTTGGAAGGTGAGTCTGACTTTTACTGAGTACTGAGTATCCACTAACTATATGGAGTCCTGGTGGCACAGTGGTTAAGCACTTGGCTGCAACCAAAAGGTCAGCAGTTCGAATCCACCAGCTCCTCCTTGGAAACCCTTTGGGGAAGTTCTACTCTGTCCTATAGGGTTGCTATGAGTCAGAATTGACTCAACAGCAATGGGTTTGGTTTTTTCTTTTTCTTTTTTGTCTGCTAACTATAGCTGTGTAACCTGATGCCAGTTTCTTATAAATTCTCAGTACCTCCACTTACACATCTTTAAAATTAAGAGCTGTCTTTAGTTTAAAAGAAGTTGAAAGAGTGTGTGAGAAGAAATAACGTTTTATTTCTGTGCAGTCACTATGAGGGGGCAGAAGAACAAAGGTCTGTCAGGAAAGGCTCCCTGGGAGGGACAGAGGGTTCTGACAAGCCCCATAGGAGAGGCTGGTAGCCAGTGCTCACTCTTTTATATCTTGTTGGGTGTGTGCCAGCCAACTGTGCAAGAGGGAACCAGGCTGCTACCAGTGAGACCGCAACACACCCAGCAGTTAATTTTCAAGTTGTCTTTTCATTTAGACATTTTCGAGTTCCTAAAAGGAGAGGAACTGGATGGATTTCTCCCTTATTTATTGGTGAGCATGTAAAATAATAATGAAAATCTCTATCATTAGGGCTAAGTTTCTAATCTAAAATTAGCAACAGCTATTACCACTTCAAATGGTTTTGTGGATTTGACAGGACTGGGGTGGGGTTGCGGAGCAGTATGTATTTCCTCAGAGAGGTAAATAAAGAGTCTGGCGGTAAGTGTATTTCAGTGTAAATTAAAAAAGATATGCTTCTGAGATCCAGCAAGTATTCTTTAGTGTAATGAGGTGTTGTTAGTTGTTGTTAGACGCCATCGAGTCAGTTCCAACTCATTTCCACCCTATGTACAATGAACAAAACACTGTCTGGTCCTGCACAATCCTCATAATAGTTGCTATGTCTGAGCTCATTGTTACAGCTACTGTGTCAATCCATCTCATTGAGGGTCTTCCTCTTTTTCGCTGACCCTCCACTTTACCAAGCATGACGTCCTTCTTCAGGGACTGGTCCTTCCTGATAAGATGTGTACTTGAGATGAAGTCTTGCTATCCTCGCTTCTAAGGAGCATTCTAGCTATATTTCTTCCAAGACAGATTTGTTTTTCTCAGGACACGGACTGAATCAATACAGTTAAAGGATACAACCTTGACACACACCTTTCCTGATATTAAACTATGCAGTATTCCCTTATTCTGTTTGAAAAATTGCCTTTAGGTCTATGTACAGATTCTGCATTAGCGCAACTAACTGTTCTGAAATTGCCATTCTTTGCAATGTTATCCATAATTTGTCATGATTCACACAGTTGAATGCCTTTGTATTTTCAATAAAACACAGGTAAACATCTTTCCGGTATTCTCTGCTTTCAGCTAAAATTCATCTGACATCAGCAATGATATCCCTGGTTCCACATCCTCTTCTGAATCCAGCTTGAAATTTCTGGCAGTTCCCTGTCAATGTACTGCTGCAGCGGGAATCAAATGGACTACATCTGTGTAAAGAGAAGATGGAGAAACTCAATATCATCAGTTAGAACAAGGCCAGCGGCCATCTGTGGAATAGACCATTAATTGCTCATATGCAAGTTCAAGTTCAAGTTGTAGAAAATTAAAACAAGTCCATAAGAGCCAACATATAACCTTGAATATATCCCACCTGAATTTAGAGACCATCTCAAGAATAGACTTGACTCATTGCACACTAATGACCAAAGACCAGACAAGTTGTGGAATGACATTAAGGACGTCATACACGAAGAAAGTAGAGGTTATTAAAAAGACAGAAGGAAAAAAAAAGACCAAAATGGATGTTAGAAGAGACTCTGAAAGTTGCTCTCGAAGGTAGAGTAGCTAAAGCAATGGAGGAAATGCTGAAGTGAAAAACTGAGCAGAAGATTTCAAAGGGTGGCTTGAGAAGACACAGTAAAGTGTTATAATGAAATGTGTACAGACCTGGAGTTAGAAAACCAAAAGGGAAGAACATGTTTGGTATTTCTCAAGCTGAAAGAATTCAAGCCTCAAGCTGCAATTTTGAAGGATTCTATGGGCAAAATATTGAAGGATGCAGGAAGCATCTAAAGAAGATGGAAGAAATACACAGAGTCACTGTACCAAAAAGAATTGGTCAATGTTCACTGATTTCAGGAGGTAGCATATGATCAAGAACTGATAGTATCAAGGAAGAAATCCCAGCTGCTCTGGAAGCATTGGCTAAAGACAAGGCTCCAAGAATTGACAGAATACCATTTGAGATGTTTCATCAAACGGATGCAACGCTGGAAGCCAGCACTCCCTCCTCTATGCCAAGAAATTTGGAAGACAGCTACCTGGCCAACCAACTTGAGAAGATCCATGTAAGTGCCTATTTCAAAGACAAGTGATCCAACGGAATGCGGAAATTATTAAACAATGTCATTAAATGTAATTAGGTACTGTTTGCTAATTCTAGGTTTGTCAAGTTTACTTGTTTTGAATAGAAGGAACCCTGGACAGTGTGGGAGGAGTCAGATTAGAAAACTTTTTGGGAAAGAGCTATCTAGTTTTGCCACATTTGCGTGCTTAAATTGCTACAAAAACATTTGCTATGCACAGAGGAATTAAAGCCTCCTAGTGAACAGTCTCAATTTCAAATCTGTAACTAGAGTAGATTACACACATGCACACACACAGCTCTCGTTTGACTCTCTCTTATCCTTCCACCCTGTCTCAGAAGTCTATCCAGAACCCCAAGGTCCACATCATGTGCCTCTCTTGGTCTTCCTGAAATACCTTGACCCTTGCTTGTGAGAGCAAGAGTGCCACAAGTTTGCACGTTCCCTAACAGCGCAGACCACACAGCAATGCTTTAACAGCTGTATCCTCAGCACCAAGCTCAGAAATTGACACAGAGAATCAACTCAATACATATTCACTTCGGGACAGATGCAGAGCTGCGTGTTTCACATACAAAATTTTATTCATTCCTCTCAACAACTTTATAGGATTGAGACTCTCATCCCAATTTTCCTGATGAAGAAACAGGTCTAGAGATGCTAAATGACGATAACAGGGCTAGTAATTATCAGAGACAATTTTTGAATATGGCCCATTGGCTGTGCAAGTGCATTTGCTGCACTGATTCAAAGACATGATAGACACATTCACTGACCTCAAAGGGCTTAAGATTGGGTAAAAGTGATTATATGTACATATTCTGTCATGTTCAATAATTCTTAGGAATAAAATGCAACATTTGCTTTGTTCTTGAGAGGTTTTTAAAGAGGCACTCATCAGGAACACTTTGTGTAATAAAACTTTTTCATAAGTTTCCTGTGGTTTGGTAACTATTGTTTTTGTAGTTTTGTTATAGGTTTTTCAAGAAGATATTCACATATTTGAGTTTGGTTTATTGGTTGATTCTTTACAGCTCAATAACATTTACTAGTGTTTCTTAAAATCAGTATCTTTAGATTTTGATTTTATTAAAACCCATTCCAAGCAACTTAAACTAACACGCCTAGAAAAAACAAATTGTCTAGTTACATTAAAAAACGTATGCTAACAACCACATTAATAGCAGAATAATTATTTAATGATTACTTTTTGTCGTAGCTGCTGAAAGTAGCTTTTTAAGACCCATATAATGCTAAATTACAGAAGGATGAAATCTACAGCATTTTGGAAAAGAGATGTTTTTCAAGGGCTATTTAACAAGTGAGGAGACTTATGGGCTCAGGATCAAGAGTGAATGAAAGAGCGTTTAGAGATAACCCTATTTCTTGATGTGGGAAGGGTAAAAGTCACCTCTATCAGGGTATCCACCGGCAAAGATGCAGTCTAAGACATTTGTTTGGTCATCCAGGGAAGGAAGTTGATAGATATTGGTGGGGAGAAAACTGAGGCAGAGGTGATAATCAGGTAAGAAAAGGACAGGTGTATCTTTCAAAGGACCTGTCTTTTGAACGTGAAGCAGAGCTCTGGCCTTCATAATCACTCTTTCATGGCAAGTGCTGTACGCATAGATCCACCCATCCATATATTGAAATTCTAGCTACTGTGTGTTTTCCTTTGGAATCTTGTTGTAGCTTTGATCATGAATTTGCTCTTGGACTGTTGATACTCTAGGCTGTTTGGAGTTGAAGTGTCCTAGTGGCACACTGGTTAATATCTTGGCTGCTAACCGAAAGGTTAGCAGTTCGAACTCACCAGCCACTCTGTGGGAGAAAAGACCTAGATAGAGATCTTCTCCTGTAAAGATTTCAGTCTAGGAAACCCTATTGGGCATTTCTACTCTGTCCTGTAGAGTTGCTATGAGTTGGAATCAACTTGACGGCACACAACAACAACAACGATTTGACCTGGCATAGTCTTCAAGCTACGTTCACTGCATGGACTATGCTTTATCACTCCATATTTGATCTCTGAGACAGCAGCTGATCCAAGTCTTCCCTTAGATCCAGGTTTTTCCTTGGTTGTCTTGCAGATGACAGCTCTTAAATATTTCATTCTACCTTGTTGACTTCGTCTCACATACTTCCGTCATGTTATCAGGAGGGACCAGTCCCTGGAGAAAGACATCATGCTTGAGAAAGTAGAGGGTCACCAAAAAAGAGGAAGACCCTCAATGAGATGTATTGACACAGTGGCTGCAACAATGGGTTCAAGCATAACAACGATCATGAAGATGGTGCAGGACGGAGCAGTGTTTTGTCCTGTTGTACATAAGGTCACTATGAGTTGGAACTGACTCGATGACACCTAACCACAACAAAAACAATCTTGTTGATCACGATGGAGTAATGCAGACCTGAGAAGGGGTGTCAGCACCCAGAAATGAAAGGGAAGGTTGGAAGTAAGGAGCATTTTAAATGAAATATTAACAGGTGATTGTAACTAATTCAATGTGGGTGGTGAGAAGAATCTGTAAAGAGACATTAGGTTTTGAGCTTGGGAGACTGGGGAAATGGTGCTACTTATGACAGAAATAAGAAGAAGGACTTAGTTTGGGTTGAAAGATATAGAGTTTAGACATCAGTGGGACTTTTTGTCAGATATGCATAGCAAGATTTTGTGGCTTCACAACTGAAGTATTAAAGAAGAGTGAGGTCTGGGGATAAAGGCTGGTGATCACTGAAGTTCTATAAGTGGAAGAGATTTTCATGTAAAAGAGCAGAAGATGGCTTAGGATAAAACCTTGGAGTGTGCTCATATAAGGGGATAGAAATAGGACAGGAGTTCCTGAAGCAGACAGCTAGGCTTGTGAGAAAAGAAAGAGGAGAACCAGGTGAAGACTTTGTAAAAGAATTCAAAGGAAAAGACAGTGTACAAAGTGGTGGTCATAGAACTGTATAACACAAAGAATGAACAATAATGCAGACTATGGACTTTAATAATGTATCAATATTTGTTCATCAATTGTAACAAATATACCACGCTAATGCAAAATGTTAATAATAGGACAAACTGTGTTGGGGGAGAGGGGTGTATGAGAACTCTGTACTTTCTGCACAATTTTTCTGTAAACCTAAAACTGCTCTAAAAACTAAAATCTATTTAAAAAAAAAAGAAGTGGGCGGTCAACAGAGTTAAGTACTGCAGAAAGCTTGAACAGAAAGAGGACCAAGCAGTGCCCATTGTATCTAACGATGGGAAAGGTGCTGGTCAGCTGGGGAGGATAGCTTCAGAAGAGGGTGTGCCTTGTTTACATTGGCATCCTGGAGGAATTGGCTATTATAAGGATAGAGGGAAGACAAGAGCTTGGAATGCTATCCAGTAGGAATCTGAGTCTAGCATGTGTAGTCATGGAGAGTGAAAGGTATCATATGAGTCAAAGGGGTATGGCAAAATTAGGGACAAAATGCCAAGCTCTACTTAATCTACCCTGCATCGCTAACCTTGAGATACAAAGTCCCCAATGCTACAAGGTTAGTTTTTGTTTGTTTGTATTTTTAACCACTAAGCAAAATAAAGAGCACAAAAGTTGAAAGCCGAAAGAAAAATCACAATGACCTACATCCAAGGTACAACAATTGGTGTCTAATTAAGACAACAGAGGTAGAAGGAGAGTCAGGAATAGGAGGAGGAAATGGGATGTGTGGCTAATTGTCTCCATGAACTGCCTCCTTTGCCATGAGACCAGAAGAACTGGATGGTGCCTGGCTACCATTACTGAACATTATGATCAAAGATACTATAGAAGAATCATGATCAAAGGGGAGAAAATGCAGAACACAATTTCAAATTCCCATTGAATCCAGTCTTTCTAGAGCCATTAAGACTGGATGGCTACTTTGGTGAGTGGTGTCTGGGGTCTTAAAAGCTAGCGAGTGGCCATCTAAGATGCATCAATTGGTTCCAACTCACCTGGAGTAAAGGAGAATGAAGAACACCAAACTCACAAGGAAAATATAAGCCCAAAAGACAAAAGGGCCACATAAACCAGAGACTCCATCAACCTGAGACCAGAAGAACTGGATGGTGCCTGGCTACCACCAATGACCGCCCTGACAGGGAACACAAGAGAGCGTCCTTGATGGAGAAGGGGAAGGGTGGGGTGCAGAACTCAAATTCTAGTAAAAAGACCAGACTTAATGGTCTGACTGAGACTGGAGGAACCACAGAAAACACGGCCCCCAGACTCTCTGTCAACCCAGAACTAAAACAATTCCTGAGGCCAACTCTTCAGACAAAGATTGGACTGGACTGTGGGACATAAAATGATACTCGTGAAGAGTGTGCCTCTTAGCTTAAGTAGATACATGAGACTAAATGGGCAGCTTCTGTCCAGAGGTGAGATGAGAAGCCGAAGCCAGACAGGGTCAGGAGCTGGTTGAATGGACACGGGAGATCAGGGGTGGAAAGGAGGAGTGGGCTGTCACAGTACAGGGAGAGCAATTAGGGTCACATTACAATGTATGTATAAATTTTTGTATGAGAGACTACTTGAATTGTAAACTTTCACTTAAACTACAACAATTAAAAAAAAAAATAAAGACGGGATGAATCCATGAAACTATTGCTCTGAAATAATCTTTAAACTTTAAACCAAAATTATCCCCTGAAGTCTTTTTTAAACAAACAAAAAAAAAAATGTTGTTGTTGTTGTTAGGTGCCATCAAGTCGATTCTGACTCAAAGTGACCCTAGGCACAATAGAGCGAAAGACTGCCTGGTCCTGCATCATCGTTATGATAGTTGTTATGCTTGAACTCATTGTTGCAACCACTGTGTCAATCTATCTCATCGAGGGTCTTCATCTTTTTCACTGACCCTCCACTTTACCAAGCATGATGTCCTTCTCCAGGGACTGGTCCCTCTTGATAACATGTCCAAAGTATGTGAGACGAAGTCTCGTCATCCTCGCTTCTAAGGAGCATTCTGGCTGTACTTCTTCCAAGACAGATTTGTTCATTCTTTTGGCAGTCAATATTCAATACTCTTTGCCAACACTACAACTCAAAGATGTCAATTCTTCTTCAGTCTTCCTTATTCATTGTCTAGCTTTCCCATGCATGTGAGGGGATTGAAAACACCATGGCTTGGGTCAGGTGCATCTTAGTCCTCAAAGTGACATCTTTGTTTTTTAACACTTTAAAGGGGTCTTTTGCAGGAGATTTGCCCAATGCAATGCATCATTTGATTTCTTGACTGCTGCTTCCATGAGTGTGGATTGTGGATACAAGTAAAATGAAATCCTTGACAACTTCAGTCTTTTCTCCGTTTATCGTTGATGTTGCTTATTGGTCCACTTGTGAGGATTTTTGTTTTCTTTATGTTGAGGTGTAATCCGTACTGAAGGCCGTGGTCTTTGATCTTCTTCAGTAAATGCTTCAAGTCTTCCTCACTTTCAGCAAGCAAGGTTGTGTCATCTGCATAACGCAGGTTGTTAATGAGTCTTCCTCCAATCCTGATGCCCTGTTCTTCTTCATATAGTCCATCTTCGGATTATTTGCTCTGCGTACAGATTGAATAAATATGGTAAAAGAATACAACTCTGACATACACCTTTCCTGATTTTAAACCACACAGTATCCCATTGTTCTGCTCCAATGACTGCCTCTTGATCTATGTACAGTTTCCTCATGAGCACAGTTTAGTGTTCTGGAATTCCCATTCTTCACAATGTTATCCATAATTTGTTATGATACACACAGTCAAACGCCTTTGCATAGTCAATAAAACAATAAACATCTCTCTGGTATTCTCTACTTTCAGCCAGGATCCATCTGACACCAGTAACGATATCCCTTGTTCCTTGTCTTCCTCTGAATAGAGCTTAAATTTCTGGTAGTTCCCTGTTGATGTACTGCTGCAGCTGCTTTTGGATAATCTTCAGCAAAATTTTACTTGCATGTGATATTAATGATATTGTTCGATAATTTCCTCATTCAGTTGGATCACCTTTCTTTGGAATAGGTATAAATACGGATCTCTTCCAGTCTGTTGGCCAGGTAGCTGTCTTCCAAATTTCTTAGCATAGACAAATAAGCACTTCTAGTGCTGCATCCCTTTGTTGAAACATCTCAGTAGGTATTCTGTCAATCCCTGAAGCCTTGTTTTTCACCAGTGTCTTCAGTGCAGCTTGGACTTCTTCCTTCAGTACCATTGGTTCTTGATCACATACTCCCCCCTGAAATGATTGAACATCGACCAATTCTTTTCAGTACAGTGACTCGGTGTATTCCTTCATCTTCTTTTGATGCTTCCTGCATCGTTCAGTATTTTGCCCATAGAATCCTTCACTATTGCAACTTGGGGCTTGAATTTTTTTCTCCATTTCTTTCAGCTTAAGAAATGCTGAGCATGTTCTTCCATTTTGGTTTTCTTACTCCAGGTCTTTGCATATGTCGTTATAATACTTTACTTTGTCTTCTTGAGCTACCCTTTGAAATCTTCTGTTTAGCTCTTTTACTTCATCATTTCTTCCACTTGCTTTAGCTACTCAACGTTCAAGAGCAACTTTTAGAGTCTCTTCTGACATTCATTTTGGTCTTTTCTTTCCTTCCTGTGTTTTAAATCACCTTTTTGCATTCTTCCTGTATGATATCCTTGATGTCATTCCACGACTCATCTGGTCTTGGGTCATTAGTGTTCAATGCGTCAAATCTATTCTTGAGATGATCTCTAAATTCAGGTGGGATATCGTCAAGGTCATATTTTGGCTCTCGTGGACTTGTTCTAATTTTCTTCAGCTTCAACTTGAACTTGCATATGAGCAATTGATGCTCTGTTCTGAGTTGCCCCTGGCCTTGTTCTGACTGATGATATTGAGCATTTCCATCGTCTCTTTCCACAGATGTAGTTGATCTGATTCCTGTGTATTCCATCTGTCAAGTCCCCATGAATAGTTGCCATTTATGTTGTTGGAAAAAGATATTTGAAATGAAAAAGTCGTTGGTCTGGCAAAATTCTATCATGTCATCTCCAGCATAGTTTGTATCACTAAGGCCGTATTTTCTGACTACCAATCCTTCTTCTTTGTTTCCAACTTTCGCATTCCAATCACCAGTAATTATCAATGCATCCTGATTGCATGTTTGATCGATTTTAGACTGCAGAAGCTGGTAAAAATCTTCAATTTCTCCCTCTTTGGCCTTAGTGGTAGTTGTGTTAATTTGAATAATAGTTGTATTAACTGGTCTTCCTTGTAGGAGTATGGATATTATCCTATCACTGACAGCGATGTACTTCAGGAGAGACCTAAAATGTTCTTTTTGATGATGAGTGCAACACCATTCCTCTTCGAGTTATCATTCTCGGCATAATAGACCATATGATTTTCCATTCAAAATGGCCAATACTAGTCCATTTCAGCTCATATCGATGTTTACGTGCTCCATTTCATTTCTGACGACTTCCAGTTTTCCAAGATTCATACTTTGTACATTTCACGTTCCAATTATTAATGGATGTTTGCAGCTGTTTCTTTTCATTTTGAGTCATGCCACATCAGCAAATGAAGGTTCCAAAAGCTTAACTGCATTCACATCATTAAGGTTGACTCCACTTCCAGCAGGCAGCTCTTCCCCAGTCGTATTTTGAGTGCCTTCCAACCTGAGGGGCTCATCTTCTGGCACTGTATCAGACAATGTTCTGCTGCTGTTCATAAGGTTTTCACTGGCTAATTTTTTTCAGAAGTAGGCCGCCAGGTCCTTCTTCCTAGTCTGTCTTAGTCTCGAAGCTCAGCTGAAACCTGTCTGCCACAGATTACCCTGCTGATATTTGAATACTGGTGATATAGCTTCCACCGTCACAGCAAAACCCAAGCCCCCACAGTACGACAAACTAACAGATGCATGGGTGAAACCAAACAATAGTTTAGCTTAATTAATAAAGAATGTCTTCCCTGAGCATTGTGCTCTTTTAAAGAACTGCCTATATGGGATCAAATTGACAACAGCAACTCAAAAGTTTAGATAGGGACCTTAGGGTGCAGTGAGTTTATGTTAATGGGGGAGAACTATCCTGAATAAGAAGTTGAGAATATTTGCACAACTTTAAGAATGTAATCATGTCACTGAACTGTACATGCAGAAATTGTTGAATTGGTGTATGTTCTGCTGTGTGTATTTTCAACAATAATAACAAAAAATAAATTACTAAAAAATTATAATGGCTTGGTAATATAAAGTTAACCATACATGGTTGCTATTGTTTAATCTGTTTATTTCAATCCAACAAACCAACATGTTTAAAAGGATCAGCAAAACCAGGTGCAAACTGGCATAAGGCTTAAGATCTAGGCCTAGAAAGAATAGCTCCAAAGATTCCAGTTTAAAGGGGTAGTGAATACAAATGTTAACAAGGAGTCAAAACTATGTGCTCTTTAGCCTGACATGCATCCACATACAAGCAGGTATAGATAGTAGCATTTTATTGGAAGTCTCTATTACTGCCTGTACCATTTATGTTATGACGTGAGTGTGGGCAGAAATTTGATGGCTACAAAAAAGCACCATATTTTTCTCCCTATTGGTCAATTGGAGGTCACATTGTAACTTAACCTCCTGGGGTTTCATTTTCCTCATTAGAAAAGTGAGGGTGTTGGATGGCATGATCTCAAGACTCCTTCCAGAAGAAAGCTTCTTTGATTCTCTGACTCTGAAATTTCTCTCCTATATCCATTAAAATATTAGAAGTTAAGGATAAGATGATTGTGAGCTCTTGACAAATTTAAGTTTAAGAACAGGATGGACTACTGGCAGGTTTTGCAAGTGGACAAATATTTGTGTAGAAGGGCAGTCTTCAAATTTTTTTTTGCACTCCTGTTAATAAAAAAAATTTTTTAGCACAAATTTCCAATATATGTGTATTTATTTAGGTTACATATGTAATTGCTGGGTTTATATATACATTATAAAATGGACCAAAAAAGAAATTTAAAAAGTATAAGAGTTAAAATAAATAAAAAGTGAAATTCTAAAGAATATTCCCCCACATCTTAAGGAATTATCTTGTACACTCTGTGGGATGGGCACACACCACTTTGGAAACCACTGAGAGAAACAGATGTTTATTCCTTACACTAAGGACTTAATAGTGTGGTGAATTACTTTTCCAAATTAGCAATTGCTTCATTTGATAAAGTCATCATAAAACCTAAATACATTAAATTATAAGTAAAAGGAAATTAATAAAACTTGTTCTGCCCTTGCTTTTCAAACAGACAAATTCTCCCAGACAACATATTTGACAATAATGTTTGGAGGGTGAATCTGATTTCTACCATGGAAAATAGCAGAAGAATCTGCATTCATGTCAGAAAAACCATGACAACAGCAAAGCCCACCCCCCATCCCCCCGGTAAGTCCCACTATACTCGGTTGAAAATTAACGAGCAGGGGATGTTAAGTGTTAGAACGTCTGTTGTGTATTAATTATTGTTAGTCATCAGAGGTGTTATTTCCTTTGGCAGGTCTAGCTGCTTCCTAGCTTCCTAGTCATTTAATTTTCCTTGCCACCTTTTGCCAACTTTGAGCTTACCCTTGTGTTGTCAGCCCCATCTCTGATGTGCACCTTTATGTTTGAAGGTTTAGCTTATGTAGAATAGATTTGCATGTACTCTATTATAGACAGGGACAGTTAGAGAGTCTAAGCTGTCTAAAGTGTTAATGTAACTTTAAACTGGCTCCTAATTCTACTATCAAAACCAGAAGAGGAAATAATGACTTTCTGGCTAATCAAATACAAATGTAAATGGTGGAAAAATGTGCTAGGTCTACAGGTTATTTCGTTAAACAAGTCTAAATAACTTGCCTTTTTATAGAAGAGCTGTATTCATATCTACCATAACGAATGGAAGACACATATATACCATCTCAGGAACAGGCCTTAAGAAGCCACTGAGCCTATTGACCCTTCACGCTACAAAACAGTAGTTTAATACAGCTCTGTTAAAAATAAAATGCTAGTTTTAGTAAATATTACACATCATACAAATTAACAAAATAAATTAATTCAAGTATTTGATTCTATGTATTAGGATTCTTCGGAAAAGCAGTCTTGGTTCACTTGCAGCAAAATAGGATTGACAAGAGAGACTGCAGCTGGGTCTGCTCAGGGAACCTGCAACCTGGACCTAGGGGACAGCAAGGTGAGTTCAGGGATCCTGTGGCCTCCCAAGGTGACCACTGATGTATCCTGACCTATCCTGACCCATCCTTACCCACTGTGGCTCATCTTTCCCCTTCCTGATTAAGAAGAAAGATGGGGAGGTCTGGAGCAACTCAAGTACTTTCTCTACTTCAGTCAGGGTTGATTCAGGAAATGGAGACGGGTGAACACAGAGCACTTGCCCTTAACACTGTTTGGGCAAAATAACATTTTCCATATTCTACGGCACAGAATTTGAAGATCTCAACTGAATACCCATCCAAGGACTTGGAAAGAAAAACAATCGTTTGGGGAGTGTGTTTTATACTGTCTTTTGGCATTTGGCATCCATTTATGTCTTGTTCTTCATTCCCCTCCTCTCTACTGAAGGGTTGGAAGAATAAAAATTGCATATGTCAGATTCCTTTGCAGCTAGGATTCTGGATGCACTTCAGACTCTGCTACTGATATGCACTTGCAAGAAATTTTGATAGTAAAAGGAAGTTGATGGCTAGCTTCCTATAGAATAGCAACCGGCAAACAAACTTCAAGCAACCATATTATAACAGCTGAACTCTACATTTCTCTCTCTAGTCAGTAACTTCATGAGTGGGAGGCAGCAGTATTCTTGGCAGTAGAGGAACCAGTAAAAAAACAAAAACCGAACCTGTTGCTGTTGAGTCAATTCTGACTCATAGCTGCCCTATATAGCAGTAATTTCCTAATATCTGGTTCTCAGCTGATCTTGAAACAGAAAGGCCTATGGAAATCCCCTGACTTAAGATTTCTAGTCTTCCCAATGATTGTGTAATCACCTACTGTTGTTGTTCTTATGCATCGTCCAGTCGGTTCTGACTCACAGCAACCCTATAGGGCAGAGTAGAACTGCCCCAGAGGGTTTCCAGGGAGCAGCTGGTGGATTTGAACTGCCGACCTTTTGGTTAGCAGCTGAGCTCTTAACTACTATGCCACCAGGGCTCCAATCACCTACTGGTTCCCTGTATTAAATCCCTTTCTGCCTGAAATAGCTGAAATGGCATCTGTTTCCTGTATTAAACCCAGACAGATACAGAGATTTTTGATCCTATGAGTAGATATCTTTGAGGGCCACTTCTGCGGGTTGGAATAACTCTCTCTTTGGGCACAATTACAAGCCTGGCCCATTGGTTTTCAGGGCAAAATGCCAATTTTGCCACTTCAGGTCTTTGTCAGGAAGTTAGAACCTTGAATGAATTTCTCCAGCACCTGTGAAAAACCATTTTATAAAATAGATATCTGAGAACGCGATGTTAACTCTTCCTTCCTCTGATCCCTTTAGCTTCACTCCAGCAACATGATTTTTATACAAGTTATTATTCATTATGCCTTTTACATGACCCTTGTATAAGAATCTGAGTGACCAATTTCTATTAGCATTTATTGCCAGGAAAACACTTGTCTCTCTAGGTAATCGTGAGAATAAGAACAATGTAACCTATTTTATCTCCCCCTACCCATCCCCCCCCCCACCTTTTTTTTTGTTGCTCGGATTCTTAGGAAGCTGAACGTCAAATTATAAGTTAATTTTAACAGTGTTTGTTCCTGGCAAGATTATTTTTATCCTCGTTCCTCATGGTTTATGATCCCTTGGCTCATCTCTATTTTAACTTTATTTAAACTATTGTAACTAATTATCTTGTAAATTAGGAAATATGTACATAGAATTTATTTAGGAAGAAGGGCTACCTGGACAATAGATAAATTAAATGGAAACATTTCTTCCTTCCTCTGTATAAATAACTACTATTAGCCTCAGCGCTATTATCTTGTATATTCCAACAATATCTCTCATTTTTATATTTCCCAGACATTGATGAAACAACCTTTTGGATGGTTTGTCTTATACATTAAACAAGAGCTCCAAAGAACTCTTTAAAAATTGTTTTCTTAATGGTCAACAATAGTCCTAGGGACTGATTCACAAAAACAAGTGAATCAAAACTAAGCAAATGAGAATTTTGTAAACAGTAAAGAGTTAACTTTAAAAGTGCGAGTGAAAAACAAAATACAAAAACCCCTCTCAGCTTTTTTTCTTTCAAATATTCTTCTCACACAATTTCCTGCTAGTCTCTCTGACTTATCTGAGAGATATTATTTTCCTTTCCACTGACAATTTCAGCTGTGAGGGCCTAAAAGGTTCTGGTGCCCCAAGTGAGACTAGATTATAGGACTCCATATGGGGTCAAAGATAGAAGGGTTCTTAAGGATTTTTGCCAACAAAATAAAAGCAGTGGGGTTTCACTTCACTTCAAAGTAACGATACCAATACAAGCAAATTTGCTTCTTGTCATACTGATAAAGAAGCAAAAAGACCCATTCCACCAAGCTAGTGGAAGCACTGACTTCTCGAGTGGGGAATTTAACTATAAACTGGGGTGTATACACACACATATTTGAAGCTGATGTATTTAGTAATACATATATTTAGTTATACATGTTTTGACTGTTAGTAAGCTATTCTTTATATACCAAACCCATTGCCGTTGAGTCAATTCCAACTCACAGTAATTCTATAGGACAGAGTGGAGCTGCTCCATGGGGTTTTCAAGGAGTGGCTGGTGGATTCAAACTTTTGGTTAGCAGCAGAGCTCTTAACCACTACTCCATCAGGTCTCCATTCTTTATATACTATATTTATAAGCTATTCTTCATATACTATTCCAGGAGGTATAAGATAAGCACCAGGGGCTTCTGGGGAGAGTTCAGCATCAACCTCAAGTCTATGTCCACCTCTGCGACATAAGGAAGGAGCCCTTGTGGCACAGTGGTTAAGTGCTTGGGTGCTAATTGAAAGGTTGGCTGTTTGAACCCACCAGTTGCTCCAGGGGAGAAAGATGTGGTAGTCTGCTTCTGTAAACAGTATAGCCTTGGAAACCCTATGGGGCAGTTCTACTCTGTCCTATAGGGTCGCTATGAGTAGGAATTGACTCAGTGGCAATGGGTTTGGTTTTTTGGTGGATAAGGAATGAAACAATCATAAAGGGAGGCTGGGAGCAATAAGCATCATATTATCTTCTGTCTGTTTTTATTTCCAGAAAGACTCATGTTTACTGGGAGTCACACTGTCCTGTTGTCCAGTGATCAGTAAGCAAAGTGATTCAAAGCCTTCTGGTGAATTTGTCTTAATAACTATTGTCTCAAGACATATAAGCCACTTCTAATGATTGAGTGTTGTAGATCTCCCTTGTTGGATGGTGGTAATCTTTTTTTTCAATTGTGCTTTAAGTGAAAGTTTACAGTTCAAGTCAGTTTGTTATACCAAAATTTATACACACATTGTTATGTGACCCTAGTTGCTCTCCCTACAATATGACAGCACATTCCTTCTTTCCACCCTGGATTTCCTGTGTCCATTCAACCAGCCCCTGTCTCTCTCTGCCTTCTCACCTCACCTCTGGACAGGAGCTTCCCTTTTAGTCTCATGTATCTACTTAGAGCCAAGAAGCACACACCTCACGAGTATCATTTCATGTCTTATATATAAGTCTAGTCTAATCTTTGTCCTAAGAGTAGTCTTCAGGAATGGTTTTAGTTTTGGGCTAACAGAGAGTCCAGGAGCCATGTCTTCTGGGGTCCTTCCAGTCTCCATCAGACCGTTAAGTCTCATCTTTTTACTAGAATTTGGACGGTGGTAATCTTGAAGGAGGAAGTACATAATTAGTGTTTTTCAAGGTGATGGAGAAATTGCAGAGAATATCTGTATTCATTTTCCCATTCTGACGTCTTGCAAGCCAATTATGAATTCCATTAACTAAGAATTTTTCACCTTCACTTAACAGTACTCTTCTCAGTTTCATGATAGGTAGAGCCAACACTAAATCAGAGAAGGCTTGTTTCCTTCAGGACCAAGAGCAAATGATGCCTAGGGCTGTAATCAGAGGTTCTTTCTGGCTGTTTTCTTTGCCGGCACAACACAGACTTTGTGATCAGATAGACCTTGGTTGGAGTTCCAGCCTCTTGCCATCTCCAAACTTCAGTATCGTCACATGAGAAATAGGGACAATAATAGAACATTTTTCATATGATTATGAGGATTAAATAAAATAATGCAGGTAACGTGTTTAACCCAAGACCTGGCATATAGTAAGAACTCATTAAGTACTTCTCATGAGACTCTGAGGCAGCTGCAGGGACTGATTCTCTCTTCCCGTTCAATCTCTCCTGGTGCCTCTGGTTCTCTCTCTTTATCTGCCCCATGCTCTTTTCACTACTGACTGGCTAGTTCACTATATGTTTTATTTAAATTTCAGCAGGGAACTAATATGATTAATTGACTAAGATAATTATCATCTTAAATCCCTTCAGATTATCTGTCAGCTAAGGGTACTGAATAAGGAGAGAATAATATGAAAACCCTTTTATTATAAGAAAGATAGTTTATTCCTGGGCCATTAAGGAATGCCAATCAGTTATTATTAATACTTTCATAGCATCCTCTATTAAGAAAAATAGTCCCACATATTCAGGACTGAGACTAGGATTGATTAGCATACTTGGATTATTTTTTTTTTTTTAATTTTTTAAATTGTACTTTAGATGAAGGTTTACAGAACAAATAGTTTCCCATTAAACAATCAGTACACATATTGTTTTATGACATTGGTTAACAACCCCACGACATGTCAACACTCTCCCTTTTCGACCTTGAGAAACTTTTTTTGGTGAAAATATACATAGCCAAAGTTATACCATTTCAAAAGTTTCTACATGTACAATTCAGAGACATCGATCATACTTGGATTATTTTAAAGACAGACTAAGAAAATCTTCTTTCCAGGAGTTAGCATCTTATTTCAGTGACAGAAATACTCTTCGTTGAGGCTAAAACAGTCAAACTCAAACCAGAGACACCAACTCTTTAGTAAACTGCAACGTAGACTCTCTCTAGAACTAGCTCTTGCCTAACACTAGGAGGGAAACAAACAATGCTAGACTCGGCTTCCTAATCGTGTGCATTTCTAATTAGCTGCAGAATTCTTTCCATTTCAAATGGCCCCGAGCACCCAATAACAAAAGCAATCCAAACCAGCTTTTAATTTTTGAGATGTCATATTAGTGAAGTTCTTGTTACGTCATGTGAATTGCTGCTCAGCTGTTTGCCAGAGATGTGTAAAAGCAGCCTGTTACTTTTTGTGCGGTTAATACCTGAGGCAAAACCAAGGAAAGAAACACGAAAGTTCTTGTATTACTCAGTTAATTACCTGTGTGGTGAGGCTTAAGTATTCAGTTTATGTGCAATACTGATCTGTTCATCTCTCCATCTAAATGGGGGTGCCTTGAATCTAAGATATGTTTGTTACAGTCAGTGGAGTCTTAGGTACAGAATTCGATGAGTGCTATTTTAGTCTTTAAAAAAACGTATTTTTATAAAACAGAACAGCCAGGGTATAAACCAGGAGTAGGTGAAATTTCACATATGTGAGAAAATCCAAAACATCTTCCCATTTAGGGTTAAAATAATTCCCATTTCTTTGAAAGGAAAAAATTTAGACTTCAGCTTTTTAATGTACCTACTGTCTTTATAGGAGCCCTGGTGGCACAGTGGTTAAGAGCTAGCGCTGCTAACTAAAAGGCTGGCGGTTGGAATCCACCAGTCGTTTCTTGGAAACCCTATAGGACAGTTCTACTCTGCCTCATAAGGTCACTGTGAGTCGGAATCGACTCGACAGCAACGGGTAACAATGGGTAACATCTTTATGCAATGTGTTCAAGAGAATTATAGGAACAAATGACAATCATTTTAATTGCCATTAATTGTGCTTATTTTTTAACCTGAGATTATATGCAGTTATTATATGCGTAGACTTTTTGTACCATCATTGGTTTTAAAATTGAGATAGCTTCATTTTAGCTTTAGTATTGGGCCAGTAGCTAACACACAGCTAAGTAAATTTAAAAGAATTTGTCAGTTTGCAGAGTATTCGTGAAATTGACGGGTATTTTCATTAAACAGATACAGGTTATAATCTCCTGCAGAAAATTATATATAAATATTATCAGGGTGGTTCTGATCCATCCACAGAGAAAGTGTTAACCAAATCAGCACAGAAATGTCTAGCTTGTTCTCCTCTTCTTGGTATGGAGAACTGACCCAGGAATAGGGAATATGTTGGCACAGGCTGTCCTCTTTCCTTTCTCTCACCCTGTGGATAATAATTTATGGGCAATATAATATTCAAAAGTCCAGGTGGCACAGTGGTTAAGAGCTCAGCTGCTAACCAAAAGCTTGGCAATTCGAATCCACCAGCCATTCCTTGGAAACCCTATTGGGACAGTTCTACCCTGTCCTATAGGGTCATCATGAGTCAGAATCGACTTCACAGCAATGGGGTAGGTTTTGTTTTGTTTTTTAATAGTGTTCAAATTAAGCTACCATGAGTGATTGATTGAGAGTATTTCTTGCACCTTTATTGAAACTTACTTGATTCAGAGAGGAATAATTCAAATATTGAATTTATGAAGAAACACTGATCACAGAACTGATGGCAATTAGGTTTATGCTGAGTTTTCAGAGCTTTTAAAGATTCTGCTAGCAGTATGTTGCTTTTGTAAGCAAGGCACGTGATGTCATTTGAGTTGGGTTTTAAATGTAGAGTTTGAAATATTTGGGATCTTTTTAGTCTGGATATGGGATATGACAACAATAAGAAGTGGGTGTTTTCATGGCTTAGAATGCCTGCTTTGGAACTGTTCTTTCTATTTTTTCATGTTTACTGCCAGTGAACACAATCATTTCCCATCTAAATAGGTGGAGTGTTGACCATAAGTTAAGTGAAACCCTACTGCTCCTCTCTGTGGACACTGGTGCTCAGATAAAGTGATTGAAGAAAATAGCCAGTGCAGTATAGGGGATGGACTTTGGTGCGGAGGGACAGGAGAGCATAACTGAATTGTTCCTGTGGTCTCCAGAAGTCTCAGTCACTGAGTTCTTCAGTGTTAACTTTTCCATTTTTTCTCTTAAGAAATCAAACCAGAGGAGAACCAATTTAAAGATACTCCCTTTAGTGCTGATTTCTTTGGTGAAATGTAAGAGGTTTTCAGATATGAAAGAAGCTTCCCAGCATGGAATTGGGTGGAGGGATAGAGAAAGGCAGGGAAATTATTAGGTTGTCCTTCTGATCCTTCCCAAGTTTTATAAAATAGCCATTTGAACAGAAATAGTGACAGGCAACCAAACCCAAAATAATACCCACAAACACACAGAACCCAGAATCTATTATTTTTCTAGAGTGTGTGGAAAGGATATGAAACAAGAAGTCATACAAACTATCTGCATTTAAACAACAACAACAAACAAAACAAAAAACAACAAACAAACAAAAACCCTGCATCCTAAAGAACAAACCAAAAATAAAGTGCCTAGGGAATCCACAGGAATATTACACATTTTCCTACCAGCTTCCAAAAGAGGAGTAGCTCGTCAAAATCCTGCAGCCAAGCTTGAATGATGGTCCACAACACAAAAGAAAAGTCCCTCTCATCTGGTCTTACACATATTTTAATTCCCTGAGTAGAGAAGAAGCAAAGGAAAGACAATTGCTTGACACTGTTAACCATGTTCATCTGATAATGTCTTTTGCATACACTCTGAGTATATGATGCTATACTATGATTTTGGTAAAGATTGGCTTCCATAATAGAGATCTTTGTGGCACAGGGAGTTTACAGGATTTACGTTCTAAAAAGTGCACATCGACTAGGAATGTAACGTCAGCCCAACTCCCCTTCTCCTCTTGACTGCTTTTGCCTTCTTCAGCATTTCCTGGATCAACATATGGCTGTGGTCAGACTATTTCGGTTCCAAAACCAATCCTCATTGAGGCAGGGATTGTATCAGCAGCTTCACAGTGGCGGGGGGCTTTCCAGAAATAAATTGCACTTCCAGACCAAGAATGCAGATGGGTATCCATCCTCTCCTCCCTCAAGCCTTGCTAGTGGTTATTAGAAAATAGTTGAACCTACCCACAGGGTTTTAAGGAAGTCACTAGGTGTTCGAATGCATGCTGTAGAAATGAGATTCTGTGTTTTCAAGCTCTTCAACCAGGGACTATCTTGCAAGATTCAAGATTCAGCAGATGACTGACTACAGGAGAATAAATGTTAATCCTGAAGTTTGTTGGAACTTTAGTAAGAAAAAAGAAAGAGAGACTATAAAATTCATTGTGGTATGTATGCATTCATTCACTCACTCATCCATTCACAGGTTAGTCGTGAAAAATAATTATTTATTAGATGGTATTATGTGAGTATTAGTCGAGTGGTATTAGTCACAAGTTTAATTTAGAACTTCAAGAAATCTGAGTGTTATTAAATGATTCAAACTATGCTCCATGTATAACAGTTATTTTCTCTAGAATGATGTTTCTCGAACTTTCAACACACACGTGCGCGCACACACACGGATTTAATTGGCTTGGGATGGGGCCTGAGATTCTGCATATCTGACAAGTGGCCAGGTGAGTCTGATGCTCTGGGCCACGGATCACACTATCAGTAGCAAGGCCTTGGAAGACATGGTTCTTGCTCTGAGTGACTCAGCTTAAGAGATCAGGCCTGACCAAGTGAAAATCTGTGCATGGTTTAGGTTCTTCTTTCCCAGTGTACTACCCTGGGCAAACAAGCTTCAACTCCTTGAGTATCCATAAAATGGGATAATAATATCAACTCTGCCTAACTTAAATGGGATTTTAAGATCAAGTGAGATATAGTTTAGCTTAACTAGTAAAAAATGTCTGCCTTGAACATTATGCTCTTTTAAGAACTATCTATATGGGATCAAAGTGACAATAGCAACTCGAAAGATTAGATAGGAAATTTAGCGGGCAGTGAGTTTATGTTAATGGAGGAGGAACAACTCAGAAAAGAAGGGTGAGAATGGTTGCACAACTCGAAGAACGTAATCAATGTCACTGAATTGGACATGTAGCAGCTGTTGAGTTGGTGTATGTTTTGCTATGTATATTCTCAACAATAACAAAATAAATAAAAATTTTTAAAAAAAGATCAAATAAGATACATGTGAGAGCACTCTACAAGCAAAGGGCATTATGATTAATATTGATAATGATAATTACTAATTTCACACTGCAGTTGAAATGTGGAGACTTGAGTAACAGAAATTTCAGATGGGAAGAAGACAAAAGCTTTTATAACACAAATATCCCACTGGTCTGATTTCCTTGGCAGACAGGAGAGTTGTTGGCTTCTGACAGATGGGGTGGCACTTTGGTGAGAGAGAAAGGTTGAAGACGGTTTCTGGAAAGCTTTGCTGTGTATTGAGGGGGCCATTCTCCTTTGATGCCACTACAATGGGACTTTAGTAAAGAAATGAATTCCACACAATGGCTTTGGTGTTGGATTTTGAGTTTATACTTCTATATTATTTCACTCGCACTTCAACTCGAGGCATTGGTATTATTTATTCCCATTTTAAAGATGAGGACTCATGAGCTCCCTAAAGGAACAGACTGTATTGTTTTATCAGTACTTCTCCAGCAGTAGCACAATGCTGAAACAGCGTGGGCATGCAAAATCATTTAATGAACAAGTCAGACTCAGAAAGATGAAGTGACTCAGTTAAGGTCATACCCAATTAACTGGTGGAGCAAGGCATTGCCCCACCTCTATTAGGCTCCGAAACCAAAGAAATTGCTTGATCCTAAGATTCCCTTGAAGTCCTTGTGAGAAATACAGGTTCCTCAGCTCCTCCAGGCCTCTAATTCAGCAGAAATTTGACTCAGGAATTTGTACTTTTATTAAGCACCCCAGTGGATCCCTCTGACACATTCATTTATTCAATACATACTTATTAAGCACTTAATATATGGCAGGCACAGTTCTGGGTGCTGGGCCTCCATCAACAAAAGAGACAAGAATCCTTGCCTTCCTGGGGTGTTTGTGCTATTGGGACATCAGGCCATTATGATACTGGGTTCAGTTTTCAGTTAAAATTAGTATCAGATTTCATTCTTCCTTTGACCCACATTTATTCTGAGAAGAAAGAGCATTCCAGCCAAACAGAGGTGCAGTTACTAAAGGTGTCCTGTTTCTCAGCTGGGATTATTGGTTTTTTGAGTGGGACACTTTTTCATTTCATAGGCTTGTTTGGCATTCCTGGCCCCTGACACTAAATGCCAATAGCACCCCATCACCCTCATTGGGAGGACTGAAAATGTCCCAGCTCCCCCTCACTCCCCTTTCCTGTTGAGAACCACTTTGTTTTCAGTTGCTGTTGAGTCATTTCAACTCAGGGCAACCCCATGCGTGCAGAGTAGAATTGCTCCATACAAGCTTTCAAGTCTGTGCTCTTTTGGAGAGGAGCCCTGGTGGTGCAGTGGTTAAGTCCTGGGCTGCTACCAGAAAGCTCAGTGGTTTGAACTTCACAAGCTCCACAGGAGAATTGACTCAGCATTAATGGGTGGCCCCTTTGGGAGCAGATCACCAGGTCTGCTTTCTGAGGCATCTCTGAGTGGGTTCCAACAACCAACGTTTTGTCTGGTTGTCTACTGCTTAACCTTTTGTGCCACGCAGGGTCTCCTTGAGAAGCACTGGAAGGGCTGAAGTAGATATGGCCGCTGGGAGGACAGTCAGGCCAAGCCTGAGCTCCACCATTTGAGGGCCTTTCAGACCCTGGAGAGGTTTTTTTTATTCCACCTTCTGAGGATCAGGGTCTATTTAATTATATGGAGATATTTTATCAAGACAAGGTTGTATTTTAATTATCTCTAAAGATAATTCATTCTAAAGATCATTCATTTTAGATTTTTGAACTATTGCATTGAGGATCTTGATTGCTATCATTTAACATGCATTCCTTTTTTTTTTTTTTTTTAAGTGAATAGACATTTCAGGCAGGTGAGGAAAAGGGGCAAATGACTCCCTGCATTTTAAGTGCCTGCTACTTTAAAAACCTGTAGTTAGTTATTCACTTAAATGAGTAACCTGCATAATTGTCATATTTTTAGGCCTTAAAAATCTGTTTTTGCAATGGAAATCTTCATGCAATCAGTATAATCAATTACAAAATTAATAAACTAGGGCGATCTTAAACACAGCTTTTTCTGCTTTGAGAAATGAGGAGAAAAATACCTCCACGTGTGGCTTAGTCCTGAAAGACTTTTAGTAACAAATTCTGAATTGTATAGCCTTCCTTTGAAGTTGCTGATGACGATCATTTCTCTGTCATTTTCTTAGATGTTTTCTGTGCCAAACTCAGCATTTAAAATGGACAGAAGGCAGCAACTTAGAGAACCTCTTAGAAAAGAAAAAAAAAAAAATCCCAATTTTTGAAAGAGCTTCCCATAAAATTTCAGTGTAAAGTATTCCCTATTTAAAAAAAAAATAGCACAACTAGTTACATGTTTATGGGAACATGTGGAGACATGAAAAGAACCTCATATCTAAAGATTTTCGTCTTATTAGATAAGATCTGTGCTTCCTTTATAACCGTAATCTCAGGAACAAAATTGTTAAGGGAGATCCTATAAAAAAAAGAGAGAAAGCTCAGATTCAGATTGTTGAGAAGTATGCCTTTCAGGGGTGAATCATCCAATAGGCAAGGTAAGCCCTTGCTTACCAGATCATCTGTACTGAACACCGTCACTACAGATTAATAAGTAATCATTACAACTGTTCACTACAGATTAGTAAATAAGCACAAATAACCCCAGGTTTACCTTGTTTACTGCATCATCCAACCCTGTCAGGGATTGTAACTTTGAAAAGAGGCTTTGATTCTGTAGGAAGGTACTGTGAGGTTGGGAGAGAGACAAAAGCCAGCCATACCTAGAAGCAAGAATCTTTGATGTGGTTAAAAAAAAAAAAAATGGAATTGTTCAGTACAGATGATCTGGTAAGCAAAGTAAGTACCAGGTTTACCTTGCCTACTGGATAATCTGCCCCTGCTTCCTATTTGCACTTTGAAAAAGTGTTTAGTGGGGTTTGTGCTGGGTGGGCAGCAACAAAATATTGCTCTAAGAAATGTGATTAGTCGCCGACAAATGGCTCTGTTTCAATGTTCGTAATGGAACAACTGTTAAACCGTCTTTGGGAGGCAATATTCAATTCATGTTATTGATGATGTTGTAAAAGGGGCAAAGAGAGATGCTTTTAGCCCGTTCTGGGAATTGCTTGTTTGGCGAACATTTAATTTCTTTTTTATTTTGTGATATAAAACGAGCCTTAGTGTCCATTATTAAATGCTCGATATCCTTGTTCCACCGAAATTTGACAGCTCTCACATGCTACTGAAGTGCCTACTCCTGAATAAGTCAACCCTGCCTGAAGCCTTCCTAGGGAGGCTAAATCCAGTAATTTCTGTAGTCCATGTGTAGCACCAAATCAAAGTCTGCTGAAAATTTTAGACATTGGTATCTATACCAATATTATATATAAAACCTGGTCAAATTAAATAGCGTATTTTTATTGTCATAAAAATATATAACACAATATTTCCCAATTCAACATTTTTATGTGTACAAATTCAGTGACACCAGCTACATCAATCATGTTATGCAAACCAAGTAGCATATTTTAAAGGTTTCATCCAAGGTACCTGGAGCAGTGGTTAAGAGCTCGGCTGCTAACCAAAAGGTTAGCAGTTCAAATCCGCTAGCTGCTCCTTGGAAGCCCTATGGGGCAGTTCTTCTCTGCCCTATAGGGTCACTAAGAGTCAGAATTGACTATATGGGCAGAGGTTTTTTGGTTTGGATCCAAGGCATCGTATTCAAATGGAGAACAATTTTAAATCAATTAAAAAAAAAAAAAACTGTTTTTGTTTCTTTTAGCCAGTCTCTAACTGAAGATAGTAAAACTAAATAAACTCATTGCTGTCGAGTTGATTCCGACTCATAGCGACCCATGGGTCAGAGCAGAACTGCTATAAAGGGTTTCCAGGAAGTGGCTGGTGGATTCGAACTGCTGACCTTTTTGGTTAGCAGCCAAGCTCTTAACCAGTGCGCCACCTGGGCTCCACAACTAAATAGATAGGGGTAAATATTCTGTTCACAATAAATTTTGTTTTGCATAGCACAGAACTGCCCCTAGTTTAGGTTTAGTCAGTGAAAATCAGGGCAGTGCTAAAAAGGCAAACTCAGGAGTAGCTTGCCATGGAAAACCCAAGTCAAGATTGGTTCCATCCAGAAAAGAGGCGGTTTTCATTTTTCTAGGTTAGGGAAAGAAAAAGAAAAAGATTGATAATCTAAACCCTCACGCTCAATTGCTGCTAGTGTTGATAATATAAAAGTGTTAATTACATAAGTAAAACTTTTAAACAAATATAAATGTAATTGTGATACAGTTGAAATCTAATTTTGAATTATTTTTTCCTCTAATGCCAAATAAGAAACCTGGCAAATTAATGGAAGTAACTTTTTGAAATAAAGCCTTGTGGCTTTGAAAAAAAAAAATCTATTCATACCACTGGAAACATAAGAGTAAAAGTAACGTTTTTTCACTCAAGAGTTTCTTTCTTTATTTCTTCCATGTTTTTGAAATCAGAGTTGTTTTTTCATGACCAGTGAAGACACAGGACATGGTGAAAGGTAAAGACAGATACCCTCATTTAACAACTAGCTGCTATAAAAATAAATTATACTGCTTGACTCAGGGAAGTTGTCAATAATTCTACTTTGTTTACATTATGGTTAGAAAGCAACATAGCTTAATGAGATCAGATATTAAGTTAAAGGTGTATCTGGGAGTCATAACGTTTTTAAGCTCTGCCAAAACCGTAGGCAGGTTAAATAAAGGCCGTTTTTACTGATAGTGTTTTCAAAAGAGGAAATGAATAAGGCCCTGTTCAGTACAGAAGCTATGCCTTCACCTAAGTACCCACAAATTGCTGAGCTGCTTTGACAGGACACAAACAATTCAAATAAAACCAATGGGGAAAAGCTAAAGAACCATGGATGTATTTTTAAGAACTATGAATAATAATAATAACAAATGAAAACAGAAAACCTATAGAAAGTCCATAAGTGACCAAGTAGCCAAAAAACCATGAGGTCGTGTTCTAAAGCAGGTGAACTGTGTTTAGAATTCTAATTTTCTACAAAATAAAGTTTCTCCTGACTCCCTGAGCTCTTAGGATCGATTAGTTACAATGAAGTGGGCTATATATAGTTTTTCATTTTTATGCTTCAGAAACATTAAACTTCTTAGCCTTAGATTTGTCTGCTTGATTTTTAAAATAAATGTGTTATTCCAGCAGATAATGCTCACTCTCACTCACATTTTAAGGACATGACTAATTGTTAACATGGTAGAGCAATTTCTCATTATCTTAATGAAAAATACAAAAATAAAAGTTATTGACTATTATTTCATTGCCATGATGACTGTCTCTCAGATACAGCATTTAATAAGCACCATCACCCTCGCAGGCAGAATATCTAACAGTAGATTCTTTACAGCAGGTTTGTATTTTGGCTTTTTTTTTCAAAATCATTTTAGGATTGCTTCTTCTCTCTCCCGACTCCCAAGCTTTGCAAAGTGCCAAAAAAAAAAAAAAAAAAAAAGGAAAGAAAAGAAAAAGCAATCTCCAAACACCCACTTTGCCAAATTAGTGAGAAGAATGGGACTCTGAAATGTAGAAATTACCCATTTTGCACCAGAACATTTCAGCTGTGTACACTCAGCTGCCATGTCAAGCATGGCACTTTTTCTAAGGGAAAGGTACAGCATGTGTCAGTACATTTGACTTTACACAAAAATAAATACATTTCAAAATAAATAAGACAAGGACAATAAGAAAAACATATTTTGCAAAGCTGATTGCTAACTAGTGAGGAGATGACGTGATGCTATTTTGTTCTCACATCCAGAAAGTGACAGTATTTCAAGGGGTGGAGGGAATACATATCATATAACTTGAATGTGATCTAAATGCAGTACTGAAATGCATTGCATACCCTGAAGATAATGCTGTCAGGTGAGTATAAGTGGGGAATACTGTTCTTGTAAGATGTATGTGTAGGTTATTAAGCCATATGACTTCCTATTTTCTTCTACAAAATTAATTCATGTTAAAGGAGCAAATGGAAGTAAGTATCATGGTGGTCAATTCATCATTCCCTCAATCCTTATCTTGCCAGTAATTACAGATATCCCAGAGAAATCAATTCACAGGCTTGTTTCGCCTATATTGTAGGGAATAGTGTCTGTTCTGGTTATTATTGCTGCATAACAAACCACCCCAAAAGTTAACAGCTTAAAACAAAAACAATCACATTATTATTTCACAGTTTCTATAGGTCACAAATTTGGGATGGACTCAGTTGGGTGGAATGGCTCAGGGTCTTTCACATAATTGTGGACAAATAGTAGCTGATAATGGAACAGTGAAGAGTGGTTGAAGGCTGGACAGACATCTGTCCATACCCATCTATATCTATCTATCCATCCATCCATCCAACCGCCCACTCACCCACACATCCATCCATCCATCCACCCATCCATCCATCCATCCATCCATCCATCCATCCATCCATCCATCCATCCATATCTGTCTATCTTTATCTACCTACCTACCTATCATCTATCTATCTTCAGATAGTCTCAGGTCTTCTCCATATGGTCACTCTGGGTGAGCTACTTTGGGCTTCCTCACAGCATGGTGGCCTCAGGGAAGTCTGACTGCTTACATGATGGCTCAGTACCACGGTATTGAGTGTTCCATCAAGCAAGGTGAATGATACAACATTTTTTTTTTATGATTTAGCCTCAGTAATCACAAATTTCTGCCACATTTTATTGGTTACAAGTGAGTCACAAACTGATCCAGATTTAAGGGGAGGAGAATTAGACTCCACTTCTTAATTAGGGAGTGACAAGATTTAGAAGATCTTGGGGGACCAGAGATATTATGGTGGCCACCTTTGGAAAATACTGCCACAGTGCCTTTTACTCTGAAATAGTAATCTGGTGATACGACATTTTGAGTAAAATTCAATGCATCCTTTGCTACTAGATGGTAGAAGATGAATTATTATGATTAGAATTTTAAAATAATAAAAAAAAATCTAGTAACTTCTTGATTCCTTGAGGCAAGATATCTTGCTTGTCAGTGATACCTCCACTTCATGGAAATTCCAGTAATTTCCCACACTATCAGTAGACCTTTGTTATTTCTTCATTCTCAGGCTTCCCAGAAAGTCTGGAATTACACCTGTAGTTGAAAAAGATTTGTTTTTATTACAAAGATCTAGCAATGGTGGGAATAACAGAAAAGTGGAGGCCATTTGGCGCAGTTAGAGGAGGAAAGAGGAGAACACTGATGCCAACATTGAATTCACGAATGGATTGGACATCTCATGCCAGGCTGGTAGTCTTTTTGGGTTTCATTTTCCCCTTCTATGAAACAGAGAGGAGCACGCCTGACTTACCTCGCAGAGGAATGGTGAAGCAAAGCTAAGAAAAATATTTGGGAAACAATTTTCAAATATATGGTTCTGTCTGGATGCCAACTGGGAGATGCAATTATGGTGCTTGAATTGGCTTGCTTGCATGATCATGACATGGCCTTTGTCTTTGGAAGGTGATTTCATAGATTTATTGCCCAGACAAAGCTCTCGCGGTGCAGTGGTTAAAGCACTCCGCTGATAACCAAAATGTCAGTGGTTCGAACCCACCAGCCACTCCCTGGGAGAAAGATGTGGCAGTCTGCTTCTATAAAGATTTACAGCCTTGGAAATCCTATGGGGCAGTTCTGCTCTGTCCTATAGGGTCACCACGAGTTGGAAACGACTTGACGGCAATGGATTTATTTTTTTCGGTTTTATTGCCCAGATGCTTGCTTCAGATGCTTTTTTTCTCTAGTGGGGATGGATTTGTGCTGAGCCACCCATGTTTCTACCCGGTCTTTCTCCCCAACAAGGGAATGTCCTTGCTTGGTGACTGGCAAGGTTAGCTAAACCTCCACCAAGAGGAGTAAAATTCACTGAATATTGTGAAACTTTGGGCTATTAACATCAAATCATAGCCAAATAAGAAAAACAAGCCTGATCACGAAGGTCTTCAAAAACTTTCTAGGTAAGTGTTTATTGAAATCCGATGTATATTCTTGAGACTCTGCGGCAATAGGCGTTCGCAGACTTGAGAAGGTAACCTAAAAGCACAAAGATTCTTCCACTGCGGTAGTCAGGGCAAGTCCATTCTCTGCAAAAGGATTTCGGTGGCGGCCAGTGAAAGGGCCGGCTCACTGCTTTCTTAACACTACAGAATGTGTGAGTTGGAAGCCACCTCTTTAAGACCATTAGGGCTAATAAGCCAACGTCCTTCTGAGCATGATCTTCTAATAAAAAAATCTGCGGGTCCTTAGAAAAACCATGGTCTTTTCAATTGCTTCGTATGTATGGGAAAGCCAGACAATGAAAAAAGAAGACACAAGAAGAATTGGTGGGTTTGAATTGTGGTATTAGTGAAGAATATTGAATATACTGTGGACTACCAGAAGAATGAACAAATCAGTCTTGGAGGAAGTACAGTCAAAGTGCTCCTTAGAAGAAAGGATGGCAAGACTTCGTCTTGCTTACTTTGGACACAGTATCAGGAAAGACCAATCGCTAGAAAAGGACATCATGTTTGGTAAAGTAGAGGGTTAAAGAAAACCCTCAATGAGATGGATTGACACAATAGCCTCAACAATAATTTCGAACATATCAGAGATCATGGAGATGGTGTGGGACTGGCAAATGTTTCTTTCTGTTATATGTAAGGTAGTCATGAGCTGGAGCCAACTCAACAGTACCTAACAACAACAACACGGGACATTTTAGTCACATTTATCGCCGGGTCTCAGGGCGGATTTCGGTCATGGTCAAAGATCACCATTTATCTTTGACACTGTCACCATCTTTCCATTCCCATTAAATAATTTCTAATTCTTAAGGTACTGGGAAGCCCAACTGGCTTAAACAGCAGATTAGACATAACAGCAATTATTGTCTGGATAAAGAGATAAGAAAAGTTTCTAAGAATCCTTTAAGTCAAACTACTTACTTGCAAGAGGCTCCCCTGTGCGGCAAGCACAACTTGATGCTTTTGTAAAGTCCTCTAACTCGCTTCTAGAAGAAGCCGTATTTAAGTAATCATCCATTTATACCGGCAGATAACTGCACACCAAGCAACACTTTGTACTTCTCTGAGAAAATTTGAAAGAAACAGATTTTCCTAAAATGGGATTTCAGTGATATTTTGGGTTAAACACAGTGCTTCTATTGTTTCTGTAATTTAGAGTCTTTACTACCAGTGAGCAAAGAAAAGCAATTTCAGAGACTTTTGTAAGGCAGATAGTATAGATGCTATTTCACACACACACACACATTGTTCCTAGTGAATACCTTCCACTGGGCTAATAAGTCTTGGCAAGAATTTCAACTCTGTTAAACACTGTTAAAAGTGGATTGTAAGAACAAGCAAGGTATCCCCTGAATAAATATTCTATGGATTCACATGCATCAAGGAGGCATAGCCCCAGACTGAAAGACCGAGTTGCTCTGGATAGAAGATTGATACACAACTTAGAACTTTGAAACCAAAAACCTGTCTAACTTTTACTTAGCAATTGCTTACTGTGGTTTCTCAGTGTGAGCTTTGTATAAACAGATTAACTTTGTTTTCTGAGCATTTCCGAAGAGTCTAGAAACTAAGAGTTAAGTACTGCTTCTGCCCATCCCTCAAAAACCAACAAACTCTTCCCCACACTCAACACCTGTTGTCAAATACATACCACACAGTGGCCTTCAACTTCTATGCTGACAGATGTGAAGATGCCGAGAGGTCCCTCAGATGTTTGTGCTTCTGAGCCTTGTGGGGGCACCAGGAAGGGAGGGAAAATGATTCCGGAATTCCAAAGGTCACTGCTGGACCAAAATAACGAAAATTGCCCACATGTTGAAAAAAAGTCAAATGTGATTACTGGGAAGTCTGGCAATCAGACCAAGAAGAACTAACTGTGCTAAAGTTTCATTTATACCTGAAAGAAAAAGAGAGAGAGGGAGAGAGGGAGGGAAGGAGAGAAAGAGGAATAAATTAAAAAGAGAAGAAAGAAAGAAGAGGAAGATGTTTCACAGCAAGAGAGAAATCACTATTAAGTTCCTCAGCCCTAGGGCTACCACAATTAACAAGTTCAAGCATAAAATGGAAGGAATGTTTACTTATACCAAAAGTGATCGACTGTGAACCAGCATCCATACAAACATTTATTTCTGAGAGCAAATAAAATAATTTGAGTAAAGAAAGAGTGGAAATAAGAGTAATTCTTTTACAACAAAGGAAGAATATGATACGTATTTGAATTTTCTCTTAAAGCACTGGAACTCTGCATGGTGATGCTAACATTATATGTTAAAAAAATGCACTTTCTGCATAAATAAACTTGACAATGATCTGTCACAGCCTCTGCTTTGTAATTTCTCCATCTCTTTACTCTGGGTTGTTTAGTAGGTCACCTAGAGCGTAGTGGAGAGCACAGGGGTCTGGAGGCTCAGTCAAGGTCAGCTCCAACCCCGGCTGTGCGTTCTCTCAGGTAAGTTATTTCCTTTATTCATTCATTCACTTAAAAAGTAATAGAGGCACCGAGGATGTGACAGGCTCTGCGTGTGTGCTGTAGTTACACAGAGTTAGAACCCTAGCCTCACAGAGCTTACAGGCAATCTCACTTAGGTGTGCTCAGTTCTAGAATAAAAGAAGTACAACATGACATGGGGTTTACTAGAAGAAGCCCCTAGCTGAATGCTGCAGCTGGGGTAGGGTGAGGCATGAGGTCAGGGATTGCTCCTAAGACTAGGACCTGAGGCTCAAGTAGGATTTAGCCAGTGGAAGGGCAGGGAAGGGTTGTAGAAAGAGTGCTTCAGAAAGAGGCACACCATTATGTGAAGGTCCAGAGACATCTGCAAATACTTTTGGGGTGGCCTTTTAGCCCAGTGTATGTGTTTTCAGACAAAGAAAGATGCAGATTTTGTCTAGAACTAGAATCTTGGGAGACAAATTGTAGAGATGATAAATTTATGAATAGTATCTGTTGTAGTTATCAACAGTTCTCATTCAGCTTTCCTCTTTTTTAGTCCAAAGGTTTCATGGAAGAGTTCGCAGGTAGAGACCTAAGATTTTACTCAGAGTGACAAATGAGGACTTAAGTTATACCAGTACCAGTACCCTTGAAGCTTCCCTAAGGTCAGATGCATCTTCTAAACATATATTCTAGAGAGAAGCTTCTAAAACTTTAATGTGCATAAACAGGGGTGATTAACCGGTAAGCAATGTACACATGGGCTCAATTGTGTTTACTTACTAATCTGTAGTGCCCAATTTCACATCAATGTGGTGAAAAACAGGTGAAATTGTGCTCTACAGATCAACAAGTAAGCTTATGTGTAACTTGTTTATTGGGTAATCTGTCTCTATGCATAAAAGTCACTTGGAGGCCTTGTTAAAATACGGAATCTAATTCAGTCTGGGCTGGACCTGAGAGTCGCCATTTAAAGCTCCCAGGTGATGCTAATGCTGGTGGTCCAGGGATTCCACTTTAAGTAGTAAGACTCAATTTACCCTGATTATTTCAGTCTCAGAAACGTTTTTTTGCTCCTGACCTCTTCTCATCCCTGTGCTGGTTCCCTAGTTCTTGCCTGGGCTTTGCTAAAAATGTCTGATTGGTCCCCCAGACTCCATTCTCTCCATTTCTCAATCCATTGTTCATCCTGTCCCAGTATCTTCTAAAACATGACTGATCATGTGACGCAAGAATTTAATGGGTTTAATTATTTAAATAATAAGATTCTAATCCAACAGCCGCTCCTTGGAAATCCTATGGGGCAGTTCTACTCTGTTCTATAGGGTCGCTATGAGTAGGAGTCAACCGGACGGCAACAGGTTTTTTTTTTTTGGGGGGGGGCAGGGGGTTAATTCCTTAGCAAGGCATTCAAGGCCGTCTATAATTTGGACGACCTGATCAATACAACTGCTTTGCTACCACACCTATCCCTTGCCTTTTACTCCTGCTATCTCAATCTATTTATACTTCCTCCAATACAAAGCATGTTTTCACATCTTCATGGTTTTAGTCATGTTGGTCTCCGCCTGCAATGTCTTTTACCCCTTTTTTATTGTCGAAACTCCACACATCCTTTGAGGCTCAAATTAATCAGTGTTTTCTCCAGGAAACTGTCCTTGGCACCCCCAATTGTGATTGACAGTTTCATATTTTGTAACCCCCAAGGAACTTTCTGGATTTTATTTCCTTCATATTTATCACATTTTGTGTTATTTATCACTAATCTTCCCCAATAGATTGTAAGCTCTATGAAGGCAGGGAAAATATTTGTGTTCATTTCTCTACACTCACCTGATACATAGCATAGGGCTTTATATGGTATAGGTGGTCTATGGTCATTTAGATGAATAGAGTTTGTCAAGTATTAATCCTATAAGAGTTTTGCGTTTGGAAACATGTCACCATTTAATGAATTTTAATCTACTCATTTTGTGGAAAATGTGACTTAATGGTTCACAGAATCAACGTATTTAAAAGCCCGTTTCTTTCTTGGTCATAAAATAGCTCCTAGAAAATATTATGAAAAATGAAGTAAAAATTAATCAGAGAAGTGAAAATTAAATTCTCCTTGAAATGTCTTCAGAATTAAAATTCAGAGAAACCATTCAGAAGGCAAAAATGTGATTGCATTTGCCAAATCTAAAATATTTTTAGCAATGTTTTATGGTGAATGTCAATCTTTTCAGGGTTCAGACACTGAATATAGAAGTAGCTGGACCATTTTTCTAAATCTAGAGGAAAAGCTATTTGTAAATGAAAGTGGCCTTGTAATTTGGGAGACTATATAACAAAGTACAGAACTTTTGAGAAGTGGCCAACACTAAATAAACCCAAACCTTTCATTACCTTTACCTTCTTCCCCAATTATATTTTTTAAAATTATACTTCTGGCCCACATTTTTCTCCCTATCAGTGTTGTCATACTTTAAAAAAAAAACTGTTTATTTTGTTGTTGAAAATAAACACAGCAAAACATACACCAATTCAACAGTTTCTACATGTTCTATTTAGTGATATTGATTACATTCTTCGAGTTGTGCAACCATTCTCACCCTCTGTTTCTGAGTTGTTCCTCTTCCACTGACATAAATTCACTGCCCCCTAAGGTCCATATCTAATGTTTCAAGTTGCTGTTGTCAATTTAATTCCATATAGATAGTTCTTAAAAGAGCATAATGCTCAAGGCAGACATTTTTTACTAGTTAAAAATGTTACTAGTTAAAAATGTTACTAAATTATTGTTTGGTTTTAAGAAGACTTCAGGGGATATTTTTGGTTTAAGGTTTAAAGATTTTTTCAGGGCAATAGTTTTAGTGGTTCATCCAAGCTTCATGGCTCCAGAAAGTCTGGACTCCATTAGAATTTAAAATTCTATTCTGTATTTTCCCCCTTTTGATCAGGATTCTGCTATAGAATCTTTGATAAAAATGTTCAGTAATGGTAGCTCCGCACCATCCATTTCTTCTGATCTCATGGCAAAAAAGGCAGTTGTTCATGGAGGCAATTAGCTACACATTCCATATTTTCCTTATGTTCCCTCTTCCTCTGTTGCTCCAGGTGAATAGAGGTCAATAGTCGTGCCTTGGATGGCCGATTGCAAGCTTTTAGGACCCCAGGCACTACACAACAAACTAGGAGGTAGAACAGAAGCACTAAGCAACTTATTAGGCCAGTTAACTGGGATGTCCCATGAAACCATGACCCTAAACCTCTAAACCAAGAAACCAAATCCCACGAGGGTTTTTGCCATGCATAAGCAGCCTTAGCAGCGATTACTTCTTCTTTTTTGTTGTTGTTGTTTTCGTAAATACGTTCATCACACAACTTTTGCCAATGCAACTTTTTACAGGTGTACAACTTATTGACAGCAATTACAATAATCAGCGGTGCAACCCTACTCTTAATCAATGTGCTATTTCCATCACCACAAACTCTCCCTTTTCCCCTCCCTCTCACCCCTGGTAACCACTAAAAAGCTTTGTTCTCTATACATTTACCTTTTCTTGTCTTTTTATGTAAGTGAGGCCATACAATATTTGTTCTTTTGTGATTGACTTATTTCACTCTGCATAATGTCTGCAAGCTCCATCCATATTGTGGCATGTATCAAGACTTAATTTCTCCTACTGGATGACTAGTACTCTATTGTATGTATATACTGCATTTTTTTTTTTTTATCCAAGCATCTGTTGATGGGCATTTAAGTTGTTTCCACCTTTTGGCTACTGTGAATAGTGCTGCAATGAACATTGCTGTACAAGTCTCTGTTTGAGTCTCCGCTTTCAAGACATCTGAGTATACACCTAGGAGTGGAATTGCTGGGTCATGTGGTAGCTCTATTTTTAGTTTTTTGAGGAACCACCACACTGTATTCCACAATGGCTGTACCATTTTGCATTCTCACCAGGAATGAGTAAGGGTTCCAGTTTCCCCACATCCTTGTCAACATTTGTTATTTTCAGGGTTTTTTTTTTTTTCACTCCCCATCCTAGTCGGGGGGAAATGGTATTTCATTGTAGTTTTGATTTGCATCTCTCTAATGGCTAATGATGCTGAGCATCTTTTCATGTGTTTGGTGCCCATTTGAATGTCCTCTTTGAAGAAATGTCTATTCAAGTCCTTTGCCCATTTTATGATTGAGTTGTCTTTTTGTTGTTAAGGTGTCAAAGTTTTATAAATATTTTGGTTATTAGATTCTTGTTGGATGTATGGTTTCCAAAGGTATACTTCTAGTTGGTAGCTTGTCTTTACACTTTTTTGGTAAAGTATTTTGTTGAACAGAAGTTTTTAATTTTTATGAGGCCCCATTTATTTATTTTGTCTTCTGCTATTTGTGCTTATGTTATCATATTAGAGAATCCATTGTTGAAAGCCAGGCCTGACAGCGTTGCCCCTGCTTTTTCTTCTAAGAATTTTATGGCTTTAGTTGCACATTTAGGTCCTCAGTCCATTTTGAATTTGTTTTTGTGTATAGTGTGAGGCATGGATCCTGTTGCATTTTTCTGCATGTGGAAATCCAATTTCCCAGCACCTTTTATTGAAAAGACTCTTCTTTCCCCACTGAATGGACTTAGCATCCTTGCCAAAAATCAGTTGACCACAGATGAATGGATAAACAAACTATGGTACATACACACAATGGAGTACTATGCAACGAGAAAGAACAACAATGAATCTGTGAAGCATCTCATAATCATCTCATGGATGAAACTGGAGGACATTATGCTGAGTGAAATAAGTCAATCACAAAAGGACAAATATTGTATGAGACCTCTATTGTAAAAACCCATGAAAAAGTTCACATACAAAATGTAACAATCTTTGTTGGTTACCAGGGATGGGAGGCGTGGGGGGGAAATACTAAATAGACAATAGATAAGTGGTATCTTGGGTGAAGGGTGAGACAGTACACAATACAGGGGAAACTAGCACAACTTGTACAAGGAAAGGTCATGGAAGCCCCATAGACACATCCAAACTCCCTGAGGGACTGAATTGCTGGGTGGAGGGCTCTGGGGACCATGGTCTCCGGGAAGATCTAGCTCAATTGGCATGACACAGCTTATAAAGACAATGCTCTACATTCTACCTTGGTGAGTAGTGTCTGGGGTCTTAAAAGCCTGTGAGCGGCCATCTAAGATACTCCACTGGTCTCATCCCTTCAGGAGCAAGGGACAATGAAGAGAACAGGATACAAGGAAAAGATTAGTCCGAAGGACTAATTATCCACAGCTACCAAGGCCTCCACCGGACTGAGTCCAATACGGCTAGATGGTGCCCGGCTACCACCACTGACTGCTCTGACCAAGATCACAACAGAGGGTTCTGGACAGAGCTGGAGAAGGATGTAGAGCATAATTCTAACTCACAAAAAAAAGACCAGATTTACTGGCCTAAAGGAGACTGGAGAAACCTCGAGAGTATGGCCCCCAGACACCCTTTTAGCTCAGTGGTGAAGCTAACTCCGAAGTTCACTGTTCAGCCTGGGAGTGGACAGCCCCGTAAAACCAAATGAGACTAACGAGGTACAGGAGTCCAGTGACAAGGGCCAGAGGGCAGAAGGGGACAAGGAAGCTGGTGATAGGGAACCCAAGGTTGAGTAAGGGTATTGTTGATGTGTTGTGAGATTGTTAACCATTGTCACAGGGCAACAGTTGTAGTAACTGTTAAATGAGAAACTATTTTGTTCTGTAAGCCTTCATCTTAAGTGAGAATAACAGCACAATTGGAAGAGCGTAGTCAATGTCACCGAACTGTGCACGTAGAAATTTTTGAAATGGTGTATCTTTGACTATGTGTATCTTCACAAAAAAAAAAAAAAAGGTTGAGAAGTTAGAGGGTTAATATGTTGTGGGGTTGTTAACCAGTGTCATAAAACAACATGTGTACTACTGTTTCATGAGAAACTATTTGTTCTGTAAGCCTTCACCTGAAGTACAATAAAAAAAAAAATCAGTTGAGCATATATGTGTGGGTTTATTTTTGGACTCTGAATTCTATTACATTGGTCTATGTGTTTATTGTTATACCAGTACCAGGCTGCTTTGATTACTGTAGCTGTAGAGTATGTTTTAAAATCAGGAAGTGTGAGTCCTCTTACTTTGTTCTTCTCTTTCAACATTGCTTTCGCTATTCAAGGCCTCTTGCCATTCTATATAAAGTTGAGGACTGGTTTTTCTATTTCTGTAAAGAAGGCTGTTGAAATCTTGATCGGGATTGTGTTGAATCTATAGATTGCTTTGGGCAGTATTGACATCTTAACAATATTGTCTTCCAATCCATGAACTCAGAACATCTTTCCATTTATTTCAGTCTTCTTTAATCTCTTTCAGCAGTGTTTTATACTTTTCATTGTATAAGTCCTTCACGTCCCTGGTTAGATTTATTCCTAGGTATTTTATTCTCTTAGATACTATTGTGAATGGAATTCTTTCCCTAATTTCCTATTCAGATTTCTCACTACTGGTATATAGAAACCCAACTGATTTTTGTTTGTTGACCTTGAACCCTGCAACTTTGCTAAATTCCTCTGTTATCTCTAGAAATTTTCTTGTGGACTCTGGGATTTTCCATATATATAGGATCATATAATCCTCAAATAAAGATAATTTTACTTCTTCTTTTCCAATCTGGATACCTTTTATTTCTTTTTCTTGTCTTATTGCTCTGAATAGGACTTCTGATAAACAATTGAATAGAAGTGGTGAGAGCAGGCCCCCTTGTCTTGTTCCCTATTTCAAGGGGAAAGCTCTCAGTCTTTCTCCACTAAGTATAATGTTGGCTGTTGGCTTTTCATATATGCCCTGAATCATACTGAGGAATTTCCCTTCTATTCCAATCTTCTTTAGGGCTTTCATCAAGAAAGGATGTTGGATTTTATTAAATGCTTTTTCTGCATCCATAGAGATGATTGTGTGGTTCTTTTCCTTTATTCTATTGATGTGGTGTTTTAATCAATCATTGATTTTCCACTGTTGAACATTCCAGCATTCCTAGAGTAAACCTCACTTGGCCATGACTCTTTTAATATGGTGTTGGATTCTGTTCGCTAGTATTTTGATGAGGATTTTTGCATCTATATTCATAAGAGACTTTGGCCTGTAGTTTTCTTTTCTTGTGGTATCTTTGTCTCGTTTTGGTATCAAGGTTATGCTTGCTTCATAGAAGAGTAGAAACAGTATTGGTGTCAATTCTTCTCTAAATGTTTGGTAGACTTCCCCAGTGAAGCTATCTGGTCCAGAATTTTTTTTTGTTGGGAGGTTTTTGTTAAGTGATTCAATCTCTTCACTTGTTATGGGTCTGCAGAGACTTTCTATTTCCTTCTTGGTAGGTTGTGTGATTCTAAGAATTTGTCCATTTCATCTAGGTTGTCCAGTTTGTTGCCATATAGTTGTTCATAATATTCTGTCACAATTCTCTTTAGTTCTATCAGTTCAGTTGTAATGTCCCCTCTTTCATTTTTCGTTTTGCCTATTTGCATCTTTTCTCTTCTTTTCTTTGTCAGTCTAGCTAAAGGTTTGTCAATTTTATTGATCTTTTCAAAGAGCCAACTTCTGGATCTATTGATTGTTTCTATTTTTCTGTTTTCCATTTCATTTATTTCTGCTCTGATCTTTGTTTTTTCCTTTCTCCTGGTAGGCTTAGGCTTAGTTTGTTCTTCTCTTTCTAGTACCTGGAGTTGTCGAGTTAGGCTGTTGATTTGACAGGTTTTTTATGTAGGCATTTATTGCTGTAAGTTTCTCTCTGAGCACTGCCTTCACTGCATTCCCTAAGTTTTGGTATGTTGTACTTTCTTTTTCATTTGACTCTTGGAGATTTGTGACTTCTCTTTTCATTTCTTCCTTGACCCATTGGTAGTTTAATAGTGTGTTGTTTAATTTCCATATGTTTGTGTATTTTCTAGGTTTTTTTCTGTTATTGATTTCTGGCTTCATTCTGTTGTGGTCAGGGAAAATACTTTGTACGATTTCAATCATTTAAAGTTTATTAAGACTTGCTTTGTGACCTAATGTCTGGTCTATCCTGGAGAATGATGCATGTACAATGGAGTAGAATGTGTATTGTGTTGTTTTGGGGTGGAGTGTTCCATATATGACTGTTAATTTTACTTGGTTTATGGTGTCATTCAAGTCCTCTGTTTCCTTGTTTATCTTCTTTCTATACGTCCTCTCCAATATTGAAAGTGGTCTGTTGAAGTCTCCAACTATTGTTATTGTTGTTATGTGCCATACAATCAGTTCTGACTCACAGCAACCCTATTTACAACAGAACGAAACACTACCTGATGTTGTGCCATCCTCACAATTATTATGTTTGAGCCCATTGTTGCAGCCACTGTGTCAATCCACTTTGCCTAGGGTCTTTCTCTTTTTTGCTGACCCTCTACTTTACCAAGCATGATGTCCTTCTCCAGGGACTCCTCCCCCAGTACATATGCAAAGTACGTGAGATGAAGTCTCTTCATCCTTGTTTCCAAGGGGCCCTCTGTCTGTATTTCTACCAAGACAGACCTGTTTGTTTTTCTGGCAGTTCATGGTATATTCAATATTCTTCACCAACACCATAATTCAAATGCATTCATTCTTCTTCGGTCTTTCTTATTTGTTGTCCAGCTTTTGCATGCATATGAATCTATTGAAAATATCATGGCTTGGGTCAGGCCCATCTTACTCTTCAAAGTGACATCTTTGCTTTTAAACACTTTAACGAGGTCTTTTGCAGCAAATTTGCTGGAAGCAATATGTCATTTGATTTCCTGACTGCTGCTTCCATGGGTGTTGATTGTGGATCAAAGTAAAATGAAATCCTTGACAACTTCAACCTTTTCTCTGTTTATCATGATGTTGCTTATTGATCTAGTTGTGAAGATTTTTATTTTCTTTATGTTGAGGTATAATCCATCCTGAAGGCTGTAGTCTCTGATCTTCATCAGTAATGCTTCAAGCTCTCTTCCCTTTCAGTAAACAAAGTTAAGTCATCTGCATATTGCAGATTGTTAATGAGTCTTCCACCAATCGTGATGCCACATTCTTCTTCATAGTCCAGCTTCTAGGACTATTTGCTCAGCATACAGATTGAATAAATATGGTAAAGGGATACAACCCTGACACACACCTTTCTTGATTTTAAACCATGCATTATCCCCTTGCTCTGTTTGAACAACTTCCTCCTAGTCTATGTACAGGTTGCACATGAGCACAATTAAGTGTTTTGGAATTCCCATTTTTGCAATGTTATCCATAATTTGTTATGATCCACACAGTTGAATGCCTTTGCACAGTCAATAAAATACAGGTAAACATCTTTCTGGTATTCTCTGCTTTCAGCCAAGATCCGTTTGACATCAGCACTGATATCCCTTGTTCCACATCCTCTTTTTAATTTGGTTTGAATTTCTGGCAATTCCCTGTTGATGGACTGTTGCAACAGCTTTTGAATGATCTTCAGCAAAATTGTACTAGCATGTGATATTAATGATAATGTTTGATAATTTCTGCATTGGATCACCTTTCTTTGGAATGGGCACAAATATGAATCTCTTTTAGTCAGTTGGCCAGGTAGCTGTCTTCCAAATTTCTTGGCATAGATGAGTTAGCACTTCCAGTGCTGCATCTGTTTGTTCAAACATCTCAACTGGTATTCTGTCAATTCCTGGAGACTTGTTTTTGCCAATGCCTTCAGTGCAGCTTGGACTTCTTCCTTCAGTACCACTGGTTCCTGTTCATGTGATCCCTCCTAAAATAGTTGAACGTCAACCAATTCTTTTTGGTACAGTGACTCTGTTTTCCTTCCATCTACTTTTGATGCTTCCTGCATCATTCAATATTTTGCCCATAGAATCCGTCAAAATTGCAACTTGAGGCTTGAATTTTTAATTTAGTTCTTTTGACTTGAGAAATGCTGAGCGCGTTCTTCCCTTTTGATTTTCTAACTCCAGGTCTTTGCAGATTTCATTATAATACTTACTTTGTCTTCTTGAGCTGCCCTTTGAAATCTTCTGTTCAGCTCTTTTATGTCATCATTTCTTCCATTCACTTTAGCTACTGTACGTTCAAGAGCAAGTTTCAGAGTATCTTCTGACATCCATTTTGGTCTTTTCTTTCCTTCCTGTGTTTTTAATCACCTTTTGCATTCTTCATGTATGATGTCCTTGATGTCTTCCCAATCATCTGATCTTTGGTGATTAGTGTTTAACACATCAAATCTATTCCTAAGATGATCTCCAAATTCAGGTGGGATATACTCAAGGTTGTATTTTGGCTCTTGTGGACTTGTTTTAATTTTCTTCAGCTTCAACTTGAACTTGCATATGAGCAATTGATGGTCTGTTCACAGTCAGACCCTGGCCTCGTTCTGACCAATAATATCGAGCTTTTCCATTGTCTCTTTCCACAGATGTAGTCGATTTGATTCTTGTGTTTTCCATCCGATGAGGTCCAAGTGTATAGTCGCCATTTAAGCTGTTGAAAAAAGATACTTGCAACGAGTAAGTCATTGGTCTTGCAAAATTCTGTGATGTGATCTCCAGCATCATTTCTATCACCAAGGCCCTATTTTCCAGCTACCAATCCTTCTTTTTTGTTTCCAACTTTCACATTCCAATCACCAGTAATTATCAATGCACCTGGATTGCATGTTTGAGCAATTTCAGACAGCTGAAATTGATAAAAAATCTTCCATTTCCTCATCTTTGGTATTAGGAGTTGGTGAGTAAATCTGAATAATGGTAGTATTAACTGGTCTTCCTTGTAAGTGTATGGATATTATCCTATCACTACAGCTTTGTATTTCAGGATAGATCTTGAAATGTTCTTTTTGATAATGTACGTGATGCCATTCCTCTTCAGCTTGTCATTCCCAGCATAGCAGACCCTATGATTGTCTGATTCAGAATGGCCAATACCAGTTCATTTCAGCTCACTAATGCCTAGTATACTGATCTTTATGCATTCCATTTCGTTTTTGATGACTTCCAATATTCCTAGTTTCATACTTCATACATTCCACGTTCTGATTATTAATGGATGTTTGCAGCTGTTTCTTCTCATTTTGAGTCGTCCCACATCAGCAAATGAAGGTCCCAAAAGCTTGACTCCATCCACATCATTAAGGCTGACTACTTCTAGAAGGCAGCTCTTCCCCAGTCGTATTTTGAGTGCCTTCCAACCTGAGGGCCTTGTCTTTCAGCACATATAGATAATTCATATAGACATACAGACAATGTTCCACTGCTATTCATAAGGTTTTCACTGGCCAGTTTTTTCAGAAGTAGGTTGCCAAGTCCTTCTTCCTAGTGTATCTTCGTCTGGAAGCTCCACTGAAACCTGTCCTCCAAGAGTGACCCTACTGGTATTTGAAATACCAGTGGCAAAGCCTCCAGTATCACAGCAACACGCAAGCCACTACAGTGTGACAAGCTGACAGACGCTTCAATTCCATCCGTGTTTGCTTTATATACTTAGATGCCCCAATGTTGGGTAAATATATATTTATTATTGTTAAATCTTCTTTGTTATTTGATCCGTTTATCACTTTATAATGTTCATTGTTATGTCTTTTAACAGATTTTGTCTTAACGCCTACCTTGTCTGATAATAAATTTCCACCCCAGCTGTCTTTTGGTTATTATTTGCATGGAATATTTTTTCCATCCTTTCACTTTCAACCTGTTTGTGTCCTTACAATGTGTGCCTCTTGTAAACAGTATATAGGTGGATCATGTTTTTTTAATCCATTCTGCCACCGTCTGCCTTTTGATTGGAGCATTTAGTCCATTTACATTCACTGTTATTACTGATAATAAATGACTTACTTCTGCCATTTTGTTATTTGTGTGTCTTAAGCCTTTTTTGTCTTTTTACTTTACTACTGCCTGCTTTTGTGTTTTGTTGGTTTATTGTAATGAGACTTTTTGGTTCCCTTCTCCTTTCCTTTTGTGTATGTTTTTTAATATATTTTCTTAGTTGTTACCATGAATATTACATTTGACATCTTGTATTTAAGTACCAACTTAACTGCAGTAACATACAAGAAATTCTGTATCTATACCATTCCTCCACCCTTTTGTTTTGTTATGACTAATTACATCTTTATATTTCATGTGCCCTGAAGCATAATTTTATCCTTGCTTTTTGTATAATTGTTATTGAAAAACATGAAGGACAAAACATTTAGAATTATCAAATTTGAATACCTTATTACTAGCCCTTAAATGTTTCCATGCATTTCCCTTTAGTAGGCATCTTTCTTTTTATGTATTGCTTTGAATTACTTTCTAGTGTCTTTTCCCTTCTACCTACAGAACTCCCATTAGTATTCTTATAGAGTCAGTGGTGGATGTTAACTCTCTAAGCTTCTGTTTGCATGGGAATGTTTTAATCTCCCCCTCATTCTTGAAGGATAGTTTTGCTGGGTATGGTATTCTTGGTTGGCTGTTATTTTTCTTTCAGCACTTTAAATATATCATTCCATTGCCTTCTGGCCTCAAATGTTTCTGAAGAGAAATTGGCACTTAATCTTCTTGGGGATCTTTTGAATCTGTTTGTTTCTCTCTCACTGCTTTCAGGATTTTCTCTTTATCTTTACTTTTTGAGAACTTAACTATGATGTGTCTTGGTGTAGATATCTTTGAATTTTTCCTACTTGGGGTTCTTTGAGCTTCTTGGATTTGTAGACTCATGTCCTTTGTTAGATTGGGAAAATTTCCTGTCATTATTTCTTCAAATATTCTTTCTGGTCCCTTTCTTGCTCCCATTTCCTTCTGGAATTCTCATGAGGGAATTGTTGTCCCATAATTCCATTATTGTGGCATTCCAAACTGTGTTCAGCCTTCTTGAGCATCCATTCTTGATGCCCTTCAGCATCTGTAATTTTAAATCTCTTACCCTCTAATTCACCAATTCTTTCTTCTGCCTAATTAAATCTTTTGATAAGTCCTATTATTTTTCTCATTTCAGTTATTGTCCCTTTCAGTTGCAATATCTCTTTTTTTTAGAGCCTCATTTTGGTTTTGCATTTTTTTTCCTTATTTCTTTTAGTTCTTTGTCTATGTTTCCCTTAGTTCTTTAATTATGTTTAATGTTTTTATATTATATCCAATTTTTTTTCATTATCTGGTCATCCCTAGATGCGCTTTCACTCCCTTTGTCATGTTCAATTCAATGGGGCATTGTTTCTCCATTCTTTGTGTGTATTGCTATTTTTTGTTGGGTCACTGGAATTTTTGAGAGTGTTAACTTTGTTAGTTTTCTCCAGTATTTGGTGTTTCTGCCTACACTACTTTCTATAAAAAGTCTTATGTGGGTAGAGCTTTCAGCCTTTGCTTGTCATTTCCTCTCCCTCTTTGTGATAGCTCCTTCTCGTTCACTGGTTTAGTTAGGATTTGAAAGGTCCAGGTCTCAGTTTTCAACTTTCAATCTCTCCCAGACACAACAAAGAACATGCTGTGTTCAGTCTGTCCACCAGTGGGCACCGCCACTCAGACGAGATATCATGTACTAATCAATCTGTCTATCAGGGGGTACAGTCCTTTCTCTTTAGTTATTACTCCTTTCCCTTCTCTGTTTCTGCAACCATGTTTTTAGTCAGAAAACCTACACCCAGCGAGCTCCCTTTGGGGTTGTGTGTTGCCCTTCGCTTTTGCCCATGTTTCCCTCCCCTGCTCTGTAGGGGCTGCTTATATCTTATCTGGCATTCAGGGGAAGCACAGGCTGACTTTCCTGTGTTTCAGGAGAAGGAGGGGCTGGAACTCCCCAGAAGGACCTCTGAGAGATCTATCTTGTTTGTTTCAGAGCCCCAGTGGCCATGTGGTGGTTGGAGGAGCAGTCTCCACTTAGGTGACCCCTCTCCTTACTCCACTGTAGGGAACCTTCTGTAGGAGTTTGTATCAGTCCAGCAGCTGACAGTTACTACTAGGGGAGGAATTGTCACACTCCAAATGGACCCACAGGGAGGTCTGCTTTGTTGCCATCAGAGCCCACCCTGTACTATGTTGGCTGTGGGTGTAACCTCCACTCAAGATGTCTGCTTTCTAGCACACAGCTGCCTCAGTCAGCATTCCTCAGCACTGACTGGAAGGGGAAGCAGATCGACCTAAAATGATCCCCAGGGAGGTCTGTCCTGTTGCTTTCAGAGGCCTGATCTATGGGGTGCACAGGGAGGCAGGTAGAGTACTGTCTATGGGAGAAGACTCCACTGTGGGGCTTCTGTAGCAGTTTGCAACAGCCTGGCAACCAACAAGTACTAGGTGGGGGAGAAGGTGTCATGCTCTGGTCAGATCCCCATGGAGGCCTGCCTTGTAGCTATCAGAGTCCCCCCTGATAGATCGTTGGCTGTGAGTGCAGCCTCCACTGAAAACTCCTGCTTCCTAACACATAGCAACCTCAGTCAGTAGTCCTCAGCACCAACTGGAAGTGGGGGTAGACTAACCTTAATTGACCCCCCAGGGAGCTTTGTCTTGTTGGTTTTAGAGGCCAGAGCTATGGGGTACATGGGGAGGCAGGTAGAATACTGACTATGGGATAATACTCCACTGCCCAGGCCTTCTGCAGCAATCCACAACAGGCTCATAGCTCAGAGTGTCTGGGTGGGGGAGGTGCTGGCACACTCCAGATGGACCCTCAGGGAGGTCTACCTTGTTGCTATCAGAGCCCCACCCCCACGCATAGTATGTTGGCTGTGAGTGTAGCATCCACTAAAGACTCTTAATTCTTAGCACACAGCAGCCTCCGTCAGCAGTTCTAGCACTGACAGAAAAGGGGAGCAAACAGATCTAAACTGACTTTCTAGGAAGTCTGTCCTGTTGGTTTCAGAAGCCTGATCTATGGGGTGCACAGGGAGGCAGGTAGAGTGTTGACTATGAGAGCAGACTCCACTGCATGGGCCTTTTGTAGCAATTTGCAGTAGGCTCCCTCCTGACAGTGTCTGGGTCAGGGAGGTGCTGGTACACTCCAAATGGACCCTTGGGGAGGTCTAACTTGTTGATTTTAGAGCAGAGGCTTAGGGTCCTGTCTCTTTGTACAGGCAAGGGCTGTTGTGGTTAGGGAAGCAGGCTTCTTTTCTGGGGCCACTTCCCCATTTCACAGCAGCAGGCAGCCCATGTGGCTGGGGGGAGGGGCAGGGATGGTGGGAGAAGCGATTTTCTTACCTTATGGGATTTGTTGTTGATTTGTTGATTCTTGCCTGTCTGTGGTTCCCTGCTTCTTTCCTCTGCTCCCTCAAAGCTGTGTACCTTTCCTTGTTGTATTTCTTGTATTTGTGGGGGAGGGTCGGAATGACAGTCTATTTATGCTGCCATCTTCCCAGAATTTGTCCCGAATTATTTTTGAAATCAAGTTCAGTCAGTACCATTTACTGCTTGAATAGAATCCTATGGAGTCATAGTCTAACCCATTAAATGTTCCCAAGTTGTGGACACTTTTTTTTTTTTTTTTTATTGTACTTCAGGTGAAGGTTTATAGAACAAATAGTTTCTCATTAAAAAGTCAGTACACATTGTTTTATGATATTGGTTAACAACCCCATGACATGTCAACCCTCTCCCTTCTCAACCCTTTTTTTTTTTTTTTTTGGTGAAAATATACATAGCCAAAGATACACCATTTCAAAAATATCTACTTGCACAGTTCAGTGACATTGATTACTTTCTTCCAGTTGTGCACCTATTCTCACTTTAGATGAAGGTTTACAGAACAGTATAGTTTCTCATTAAACAGTTAGTACATATGTTGCCCTATGACAATGGTTAACAACCCCACTACACGTCAACACTGTCCTTACTCAACCTTGGGTTCCCTATCACCAGCTTTCCTGTCCCCTTCTGCCTTCTAGTCCTTGTCCCTGGACTGCTGTGCCTTATTAGTTCAGTTTTGTTTTATGGGGCTGTCCAATCACCAGCTGAATGGTAAACCTCGGAAATGACTTCACCATTGAGTTAAAAGGGTGTCTGCGGGCCATACTCTTGGGGTTTCTCCAGTCTCTTTCAGGCCAGTAAATCTGCTCTTTTTTTCGTGTGTTAGAATTTTGTTCTACATCCTTCTCCAGCTCTGTCCAGAACCCTCTGTTGTGAACCCAGTCAGAGCAGTTACTGGTGGTAGCTGGGCACCATCTAGCTGTACTGGACTCAGTCTGGTGGAGGCCTTGGTAGCTGTGGTCCATTAGTCCTTTGGACAAATCTTTTCCTTGTATCCTGTTCTCCTCATTCTCCATGGACACTTTTTGCTTAGCTTTTATTGTGTTTTTGTTTTCCCCTTTTTTCTTCTGAGATGGGTTCTTGTTGTGAAATCTGAGAACTGGATAAAACAGAGTCCAATGTAATTTAAATATCTTACATTACTACAGTATTTACTTTTTAAAAACTTCCAAAAGTTGCCTTCAGAGCCCTGAATGTTCAGAGCCAACAGTGTAAAAATTACTGATTTAATATCTTAATTCAAGTTTATGGAAGAAGCATAATATTTGTTTTGCTCTGACAACATGAGGTCTGAATGTCTACACTCCTTAGTGGTTTATAAGGCACCTCTTCAATAGTTTTCTGAGATCTGGACAAGAAGGACCTCTCATAGTGGTGGTTAAATGAAATCCAACCAAACAATTTGACAGAAGATAAAATATTTGGCATTCTCCAGTTACTCATATATAATTTTCTCCACAGATGTGCATTTCATTTCTCTACTTTAAGCCATAATTAACTGTAGACTGAATAAATAAAATCTTGTTAATGAGAGAATATTCGAGTAATGCCATTATCTTCAATGATACAATAGCCCTATGGCGTAGATATTAGGTAGAACCACATGAAACTGCCATTTATACAGTAAAAAATCTTGATGTCAGCAATTTCGTATGGTTGAAACTTTATTATTAATATCCCCATTTTACAGATGAGAAGCCTGAAGCTTAGAGGTCAAGTAACTTGCTGAAGGTTACAGAACTGTTAAGTAGCAGAACTACACTTGGAACCTAGGAAAGTCTGACTCCAAAGCCTTGCTCTTTTCAACCATGCTATACTGCCAAGAGAGGAATGCATTTAGGATAAGATAAAAAGATGTATGACTTTTTTATTTTTTATTTTTTTGCTCATTGACACAGTAGAGAGATGGGTGGAATTTCTCTGTTGTAGTCATATTTATGACTAAGACAGATAACAGACTTGTGCAACTATCCCCTTGAGCTTTAACTGAGCTAAATAAACACTGGTGCATAGCTCTTGATCCATTGGTTGAAATTGCTTAAGACATAGATTGCGATGGTTTTAAATATGTAATATATTAAGTTGCCAGTGCTGCAGCTGGCTGGAAGACTCTCAGATTGCTTTGGGTTGTCTCATATGTTTTCCTTCTTAGATTGTAAACTGCTCAAGCACAGGTCTGCTTTTCCGTGCGAGATCTCCCTGCCGGTTGGCATGAACAGATGATTAACTGACCTTTAAGGCTCAGGTGGTGCAACAGTTAAGCGCTTGATTGCTAACTGAAAGGTTGGCAGCTGAAATCCACCCAGTGACTCTTCAAGAGAAAAGACCTGGTGATCTGCTCCCATAAAGATTACAGCTTAGGAAACCCCATTGGGGCGGTTCTACTCTGTCCTATAAGGCTGCTATGAGTCAGAATTGACTCAACAGCATAAAATAACAGCAAGGACTATGGCATCAGGCTGAAAGTGGTGGTGGCTCACTACACCAAAAATATTGCTGCCAAGATAGAGCAACTCCATCAAAACGTGTATGTGCACGTGGCTTAATAATACCCCTGCTTGGAGCAGGGCCTAGTGTGTACTTCAGTTTCCTAGTTTTGCTTTCCTTTTAGGAGGGTTGCTTTTAATTCCTTTCTCTTGTTAGTTTGGCAGCTTTGTAGCTACAGTCAATCTCCTCCACCCCAACCCTAGTTCTACCAGAATAAGGGCAGTTGATTTATGCACCAGAAGTCTGATAGTATATAGAAGGTCATTCATGGAGAACTAAGGGGCCTGTTTAAACAGTGGTCGTCATGCAAATTAGTGTGATTGCTGGCCCAGGTCCTGAAAGAAATTAAGTTCAACTGAATAGAAGCCAAGCTGTGAGAGAGTTTGATTTTAAATAAGGGTTGAAAGCATACGTTCTCACCTTGGTACCAGACTTTTTTCACGTCACTCTCAGGCATTGCATGAAACTAACAAATGTGTATAATAAGGCTATAGAGATTGGTTGGGGGTTTGTGGTAATAGCACTGTTGACAGAGAGATAGGGAGACAGATATTTTTAATTTATCTTCAATGGTTTGTTAGACAACATGAAATAATTTTGAAATAGACCTTTTATTTTTATCTTCTTGCACCTGCCTCCTCTACCTCATAAGAAAGCCTGAGACCAAAAGAAGGAAGCAATGACGGAAGCCTTCACTAGTGCCAGAATTCCTTTAGAAGTTGTCTTTCTGTGCTAATTTGACCAGAGTTCCCTTCCAATTGGTCTTTTTCTGCCCTTGACTGTTCTGTCCCACCTATTCCAACAATGGGCAACTTGGGCAATTGACAGGGCGAAGCTCTTGAAGTTCTGTACTTCGCAGTGAATAACAGGAAGTGGTGCAAGACACTTTTGGCTAATCCCCCTGAAGCCCCACCTCCCCATTCCATTAATTTCCTTGACCCATTTCTACTTGGCAACACTTTTCAACATCCTAAAGAGATAGTAACCGGATTAAAGACATATCCCTAAATATTAGTGGATAAATCTTATTTCCACTTGTACATACCCTTAGTTTTCGTGTCTAGGATGAAATTTCATAAATAACATCAGAACAATGTCTGTGTTGGATCAGCTAATTGAAAATAAGAAGAAAGAAAAGACACATAAAGTTCTCACTGTATGTATGTCCTTTCTCAGGGTGACTTTTTTTTTTAATTGTGATGAGTCTATAAATAACTAAACATTTGCCACTTCAACATTTTTACATGTACAATTCAATGACATTAATTATGTTCATCATGTGCAGCTATCACTACTATCCATTTCCCATTTCTTCCATCACACTTATAATCTCAGTGCTCCTAAGCAGTGACTCTCCCTTTCCCTCTCACTTCCACCCCTGGTAACCACTAATAAAATTTGGTCTGTATATATTTGCCGAACTGGATATTTCATATAAGTGGGATCATACAATATTTCATTGCAGCACTATTCGCAGTAGCCAAAAGATGGAAACAACCTAAATCTCCACCAACAGATGAATGGATAAACAAAATGTGGTACATGTATATGAAGGCATAATACTCTGCCATGAAGAGAAATGCAGCCCTGATACGTGCTACAGCACAGATGAACCTTGAAAACACTATGCTGAGGGAAGTAAGCCAGTCACAAAAGGACAAATACTGTGTGTTAGGGTGATTTTTAAACTTTGAAATATATATAAAACAATGTATATAAAGAAAAACAAAGTCAACAGCCATGTACCCACTGCCCTGCTTCAGAAGTGTTGTTGTTGCATGCCATTGAGTCGATTCCAACTCATAACGACCCTGTAGGAGACAGTACAACTGCCCCATAGGGTTTCCTGGGCTGTAAATCTTTACAGGAGTTGACCTCCAGGTGTTTTCTCCCAGAAATTAGCTGATGGGCTCGAACTCTCAATCTTTGAGTTAGTAGCCAAGTGCTTAAAAATATGTTGGAATTTCTGTGTGAAATTTTCCTCTCCCCAATCCCATCACCTCTTGAGTCACAAAAATAACCATTGAATATTGTGTTAATTTCCTTGCTTTGTTTTGTCGTTATACCACATACATATGTATCCTTAAACAATAAATTGCTTAATTATGTCAGCTTCTGAACTTTATATAAACTGAATTATATCACTGGAAACCCTGGTGGCATAGTGGTTAAGTGCTACGGCTGCTAACCAAAAGGTTGGCAGTTAGAATCCATCAGGCTCTCCTTGGAAACTCTATGGGGCAGCTCTACTTTGTCCTATAGGGTCGCTATGAGTCAGAATCAACTGGACGGCAATGGATTTTTTTGGGTATATATTTCTGTTGCTTGGTGTGTTTTTTTTTTTTTTTTTAACTTAATTCCAGAAACGTAGTGCTAATCCATATTGCTGTGTATAGCAGGTGATTTATTTATGTCTATGGCTATATAGTACTCTATTGTTTGACCTCAATTTTTTAATCCATTCTCCTGTTGGTGGATATGTGTGTTGTTTCGAGTTCTTTGATATCGTAAACAAGGCTACTGTAAACATTCCTGTGCTCTGAGTTCCTGGGACATATGTACAAAAGTTTCAAAAATATATATTCCTAGAAGTAGAATGGCTAGATTATAGAGTATGCATATACTAAATTTGACTAAGTAGTGCCAAATATTTTCTATAGTGTTTAGATTATTTTTCATTCCCACCAGTAGTTTCTGAGATTTGCTATTGTTCCACATCTTCACTAAAATTTTCTATTATCATACTTTTCATTTTTTATCAATCTGTTTAATGTGAAATGATATCTCATTATGGTTTGATGGTGATGAGTCTTTTTTCATAGTTTGTGAGCCATTTATGTTTCTTCTTTTATGAAATGCCTGTTCATGTGTTTTGTCCATTTTTTCTATTGAGCCATTCATTTCATTCTTATCATTGTATATTCTGGATGCTATCTTTGTTGGTTCCATGCTTTACTCTTATGTTGCCCTAGTTTGTGGCTGTGTTTTCACTCTCATTTTATAGTATCTTTTAATAAACAAGGTTCTTAATTTTAATATACTTAAAGTTATCATTTTTTTCCTTTAGGGTTTGAGATTTTCTGAATCTTATAGATATTCTGTATCCTTAAGAGTTTGATCTATCTGAACTTGAATTTGGTGGATTTTTTCGAGTAAATTTATTTCAGTTTTGATAACTATTGTCCCAGTACCATTTATTTCATGTTGTTATTGTTGTTAGATGCCATGGAGTTGGTTCTGACTCATAGCAACCCTATGTACAACAGAATGAAACACTGCCTTGTCCTGCGCCATCCTCACAATCGTTGTTATGCTTGAGCCCATTGTTGTAGCCACTGTGTCAATCCATCTTGTTAAGGGTCTTCTGTTTTTTTGCTGACCCTCTACTTTACCAAGTATGATGTCCCTCTCCAGGTACTGACCCCTCCTGATAACATGTCCAAAGTATGTGAGACGAAGTGTCACCATCTGTGCTTCTAAGGAGCATTCTGGTTGTACTTCTTCCAAGACAGATTTGTTTGTTCTTCTGGCAGTCCATGGTATATTCAATATTCCTTGCCAACACCATAATTCAAACGCATCAATTCTTCTTCAGTCTTCCTTATTCATTGCCCAGCTTTTGCATGCATACAAGATGATTGAAAATACCAAAGAAAGGTGATCCAACAGAATGTGGAATTTATTGAACAATGTTATTAATATCACATGCAAGTAAAATTTTGCTGAAGATAATTTAAAAAATGGTTGTAGCAGTACATCTACAGAGAAGTGCCAGAAAATCAAGCTAGATTCAGAAGAGGATGTGGAAAAAAGGGTATCATTGCTTATGTCAGATGGGTCTTGGATGAAAGCAGAGAATATCAGAGATGTTTACTTGTGTTTTATTGACTATGCAAAGGCATTCAACTGTGTGAATCATAACAAATTATGGATAACATTGCGAAGAATGGAAATTCCAGAACGCTTAGTTGTGCTCTTGAGGAACCTGTACATAGATCAAGAGGCAGTTGTTCAAACAGAACAAGGGGATACCGTGTGGCTTAAAATCAGGAAAGGTGCGTGTCAGGGTTGTATCCTTTCACCACATTTATTCAGTCTGTATGCTGAACAAATAATCTGAGAAACTGGACTATATGAAGAAGACTGCAGCATCAGGATTGGCGGAAGACTCATTAACAATCTTCAATATGCAGATGACACAACCTTGCTTTCTGAATGAAAGTGAAGAAGACTTGAAGCACTTACTGATGAAGTTCAAAGACTACAGCCTTCAGTATGGATTGCACCTCAACATAAAGAAAACAAAAATCCTCACAACTGAACCAATAAGCAACATCATGATAAACGAAGAGATTGAAGTTGTCAAGGATTTCATTTTACTTGGATCCACAATCAACACCCATGGAAGCAACAGTCAAGAAATCAAATGATGTATTGCATTGGGCAAATCTGCTGCAAAAGAACATCTTTAAAGTGTTAAAAAGCAAAGACGTCACTTTGAGGACTAAGTTGTGCCTGACCCAAGCCACGGTATTTTCAGTCACCTCATATGCATGCAAATAACCTTGAATAACAATGAATAACCTTATAGTGACCACATTTTCGATCCTTAAATCAGAACATATGGTCTGACAAATATGACTATGTACTTACAGACAAATGGATAGACTCTTTGAAATTTAGTCTTACGGAAAAAAATGGCTAATTGTCCAGTGTCTGGCAATTGGCTCACCATTATTTATTTAACAGTGTGACATGAGCAAGTTATTTATAGCTGATACCTTCAACATCTCTATCTGTAAAATAATATTGTCTACATCATAGAACTGTAGTGATAATTAAATGAAATAATCCATATAAAGTACTTGGCCCACTGTCAGGCATATAATAAGGGTTCAGTAAATGATATTAAATAGGAAGAGTTTACATCAACTCTCTCTGAATATAGAGCCTCAGCTCTTCATACAAAGCTAGGGAGTAAAAATTGGTGAGTAAGGTGTGCAGTGGTGGTAAAATGGTCAGCACACAAATATACAAAAATCACTTTCCCCCACCATGTTATTTTATCAATTCTTCTGTGGTTTTAAAATTTATCATTTATTCAAACATCATCGTAAAGTTTTACAGCCAGTAACTGAATCACTAACCTATCAATTCAAAGGAATGGCAGTTTTGATGGGTGGGGGACCAGGTAATTTTGCAGTAGAATGTACTACAATGCTGAGTTATAATGATAAAAATAATACCTTTAAAAGCATGGTATACATTTGTACTATACTTCACAATTTCATGAGTGTTTTTGCATAAGTTATCTCATCTGACCCCCATAGAAATCTTGTGAGGTCTTCAGGCTGAGCATAACTGGGCTCCTTTTAACAGACGAGGAGACTGAAGCTAAGTTGGGTACCACATGAGATGCTGCAGATGGGGGCTTCAGACAAGCAGAGAGCCCAAGGAGATGAACCAACTAGAGGTGGTAGAGGGGCTCAGGAAGGAGGGAACCCCTCTTTAACCTACTCTGCCATGGACCCTGTGGGAAGCGAGCATCTCATTTGGTTCTGATGCCTTAGCCTGTTGATTCTTACCGTATATCCTTCCAGTCACTTTGTGGACATCTTATGATGCTAACACCATAATGGAACTTTATCTACAAAACTCATTGGTCTAAGACTGCAAATTGTAATAATACTTGTTTTTCTTCTACTGTGATGTAAAGAACACAAATGAGTTAATCAAAGAAAAAACTACTGTGCTTTTTTCTTAAGGAACAGAAAAGATTTTCTTGGGTTGATTTTTAATAACTAAGAATTGTTAAATATGCCTGTTGTGGTTTCAGAGCACAAGGAGACCACAGCCAAGCAAGACCTTTTATACCCAAGTAGAAGAGCAATGGTACATTTTATTCAGTACATTGAATTACATAGACATTAGCCACAACATGCTGATTCAACTTCACAGGAAACGAAAATCAATACCATCTGTGTGGACAGCCACTCCGTATTACCATAGCGTACACTGTAATGTGTTCACTGCATCTCCGCTCCAAAACCTCACTTCATCAGAAAGCCATCATTGTCAATTTTTAAAAAGTCACTTTAATATTTACATGTGTGTGTATAAAATGAAGAAGTCAAGACCAAGAGTTTTTGAATCTGAATTTCAGCAGCAATATTCTCTAGCCAGCTTGATTTGCCTAGTGTTTCATAAAGTCTGAGTTTCTTATGAGATACATATCTTGAAATCCTAAGATGTGACCGTAACCATACTGCAAGAGAATCCTTTAAACTCCCTTAATCTTAACTTTAATGAAATACTTTAGTGTGTGTTTTGTTTGAAATAGCCTTCTGTTTTTATCCCAATGGGTACAATTTGATTTGATGAAATGTCCTATTATATAAGTTGATTAAAAATTCAGTTTAGTTCACTAAGACTGAAGTTCAACAACATAAACTGTGGGGTGTGGGGGGGGGGAGGGGGGAGGGGGGTAACCATATCATCCAATTCAGATAATTCAAGCAGAGGGTAATTTTGATTTTGTGTTTTAATTTCACTAAAATATTGCCCTGCATGAATGAGGGAGAGAAAATAGATGAATTTGGTCTCTACTCTAAAGGACTATGTAGTAGGAAGCAAGTCATAGGCACTGTGCTATATTTCTCAGTTCTAAGATGCTACTTTTCCCAATTTATAGTTATTTAAGTCATTTTTAGTTTGCTTATTTTTGTCTGTACCAACAGAGTGCAACTCTATTTGGCAAAAACCATACCTGTTTTTGCATTGCCCAAGTACCTAGCATGAAACCTAGCACACAGCAGGTACTCAAAATATAATTGTTGAATTAACGAATCAGTACAGGATTTACTACCAATTTAATAATGTATTTTTGGGAAAAGACAAATCTTAAAATAAATATACCCACTGATTGTAAGGTCCATAATATATATATGTTTTTTAATGTGTAATTTATCCAGGAAAAGCAATAGTTGTTCTGATAGCGGCAGTGATAAAGTGTGCTGAAAGTTTGGAGGAGAAAGAGTTAATTTTCAGTTAGAGGGATCAGCTGATTTTTTAACTATAATTATCATGGGGGTGTGTTAGGACAGGCTCCTTTTTGAGAGCTCCAGAATTCCTGGGTAGAGGCAACTGAGGTGACAGTGTGGTTGGAAGAAGGACGGAGGCGCAACAGAGGGACTTACTCCGAAACTGCATTTGTATAGCCAGCACACTGATTTTAATTAGATTGTGTGTTTATTTGGGAGGGCTTGGATTGGACTGGGGGAGGGGAGCTGGGGAAGTTGATGCGGATCGCATAGATTGAAAAAGTTTTTCATTTTGAGCGTAGAATGTGTTTATCTATACTTTTCTCTATCTCTCTAATGTCTATTTGTCTGCTTGTCTCTCTTTTCTTTAAGCAATAGACTCAAATTTTTGCATTTCTTTACTGTAAATAACTTCTGTTTATACATAGTCTATCCTATTATACATTAGTCTCTCTCATAGTCAGAGAATTTCTCAATCAAGTGTCTTTGTCTTCTCGATCTTCAAAGCCACACCATTAGCATAGAGGCTGACTTTCAGTAGGTGTGAAACGAAGTTATTGAAATGAATGCCCTTGAAGAGTGTAGATGGGAGGGTTAATTCTTCTCAGCACGCTCACATATCAGGTCATTCTCCATTTTGTGGAGAGGATGATGAAGCAGATGAGAGACCCAGCCTGAGGGCATACATAAAAGAAGAAAACCTGAGCTGGAGTACAGAGGATGCAAGTCGAAGTAGTGTCCTTTGCATCATATTGCCCAAGTTCTAGCAAAAGTCGCATCAATTGTTCTTCCTACTTGAATATGTCCTTTGCGGTTTGGGGAGTTGGAATTGTTTTACTTTTCTTATTATTTCCAATCTTTAAAAGTCAGACATGTGCTTTAAGTTGATTTCTTGGGTAGGTTTTGACTTTTCTTTGAGTTACTCACACTCACCTTGTGCGAGATGGCTGGTGGGGAGGGGTTGTGCGTTTGCTTCCATATCACTACATGCAATGGAGCTTCATCTTTTCTGGCTCTGCCAGCCAAATTTCTTAACCAACTCTTTTCACATTAGGTCGTCAGCACAGCCATGCCAATCCTAAAGCTTCAAACCAAAGTCGTTTTTAAGCTATTTGAATATGGAAAAAAATCTGAAAGATTTCTGAAAGCACAAAGCAGGTATTTTCTTCAAACTCGAGTAACTGAAATACCTGAAGAGATTTAGTTCAAATTGCAAATAAATTCACCTTTGGATTGAGATGAGGCAAGAGAAATATCAGACTTGAAGGTCAAAAGGAACACTTTGGACTAAGTTATAAAGAGAAAATAGGGATTTAGAATGGAAAAGCTGAACTCAACAATCAGATGGGGTCATGACACCTGGTAAGTGTTTTTTATTATTTTTTTAAACTCACTGTGTTAACTCAAGACTTTATTTTCACTGACTCTAATTGAATATATTTTAGTTATACCTCCCCCCTTTTTTATAGGGACGATGGTATGATACTTTGTACTTTGTCATGTTTTGGTTTAGAGAAATTGAAAACATATAGAAAAGTTGGGCCGATTCTCATCTATATTCCCTATCTCTCCCTAGAATGCTTATTCCAAACGTTACTAATTTTTAGTGGGATGAGTCTTGGTCATAGCTGAGAAAAAGGAGTACATCTGTCCAACCCTCCCCCCCACCAAAAAGAAAAATGATATAAACATTTATTTAGAGTTAAAGAAGTAGCCACCAGTAGAGCCAAAAAACTGAGGTGCTTTGCTAGGGAAAGGATGAGGCGGGGGACTATGGCTCTTTATTATGAACCTTGTTTTAAATCAGATTTAACATTTTAAAAATGCATAACATGTACAATTCATATATTTTTAAAAATAACTGTGGCACTTTCTAACCCAGCTGTGCCCTATATTGTCTCCTCATTATCTACTATTCTTTTCCAATCTAATGATCCACTTTATATCAGTATTTACATAAACACATCTAAGTTGCTTTCTTATTTATTTATTTTTTAAAAGTCTATCCTAACTCTTACATAGTTAAGTTTTAGTTCAGCATTTCTATTACAAAACATACTTTTCACTATTTTGCAACAGTTTCTCTCCCCAACTCCCCCCCACCCCAATCCTTTTGGCTGGAATTTAATTTGAATTTATTTTAGTCGTAAAAGAGAAAAAGAAAAGTTATGTTCTGGTTTTGTGCTGGAAAAATAAAAAAAATCATTAAAATTAAATTATCTTTATGGTTTTAAAAACATAATTGTTTATAATCATGATAGGTAGTGTATGGGAGCAGAGGTTGGGGGGGGGGAGGTGGGTTCTTGTTAGTTTTGCCCAAAGGGAAGTCTTTTTCTTTCTAGGCCTTGATTTTCCATTTATAGAATATGCATAAAGCTTGTTTGATGGTTTCACAGAGAAAGAAAAGGAAAATTCCAGAATTTTTGGAGCCAGAATAACCCTTAGAGATCATCTTGTTCTTATTGAAGAGAAGACAAAGGCAAACGTGTGTTGAAAAACTTGCTCAAGGTCAAATACTGAGGGGATGCATAGAAATCACTGTATTTACATTTGGCATTGATAATGCAAAGCTAATATTTTTATTTTTGTAACCCCAGTGAGTACTGTGTAAACTCATTATACCAGTATGAGCTTTGTGGGCCACTTACATTACAATAACATATTTATGTGACAGAAATCTCCTGCTGGTATGGAAAATGCCTACTTTTTAACTGGGATCAATGCTCATTTCCATAAAGTGTCCAATCACTGCACTATCAGTTCCTACATCTTGCCTCTTTAGGTAAGTCACCAAGTTCTTTAAGTGCATTTTTCATAATATCTATAAGCAGAGTCAGGGTCTGTGAGCTGAAAATTAAAGAAGTGGGAGTTACAATTGGCATGACACAGCTTATAAAGGCAATGCTCTACATTCTACCTTGGTGACTAGTGTCTGGGGTCTTAAAAGCCCGTGAGCGGCCATCTAAGATACTCCACTGGTCTCATCCCTTCGGGAGCAAGGGAGAATGAAGAGAACAGGACACAAGGAAAAGATTAGTCCAAAGGACTAATTGTCCACAGCTACCAATGCCTCCACCAGACTGAGTCCAGTACAGCTAGATGGTGCCTGGCTACCACCGCTGACTGCTCTGACCAGGATCATAACAGAGGGTTCTGGACAGAGCTGGAGAAGGATGTAGAGCATAATTCTAACTCACACAAAAAAGATCAGATTTACTGGCCTAAAGGAGACTGGAGAAACCTCGAGAGTATGGCCCCCAGACACCCTTTTAGCTCAGTGGTGAAGTTACCTCTGAGGTTCACTGTTCAGCCTCGAGTGGACAGCCCCATAAAACCAAATGAGACTAACGAGGTACAGGAGTCCAGTGACAAGGGCCAGAAGGCAGAAGGGGACAAGGAAGCTGGTGATAGGGAACCCAAGGTTGAGAAAGGATATTGTTGATGTGTTGTGAGATTGTTAACCATTGTCATAGGGCAACATGTGTAGTAACTGTTAAATGAGAAACTATTTTGTTCTGTAAGCCTTCATCTTAAGTGAGAATAACAGCACAATTGGAAGAGCGTAGTCAATGTCACTGAACTGTGCATGTAGAAATTTTTGAAATGGTGTATCTTTGGCTATGTGTATTTTCACCAAAAAAAAAAGGTTGAGAAGTTAGAGGGTTGATATGTTGTGGGGTTGTTAACCAATGTCATAAAACAACATGTGTACTACTGTTGCATGAGAAACTATTTGTTCTGTAAGCCTTCACCTGACCTACAATAAAAAAAAAAAAAAGAATAATAAAAAAAATTATTAAAAAAAATTGAAATGGGAGTTAGCAAGATGGATGAGAAGGGTGTTCCAGGCAAAACAAACCCAATGGATGGAGCTACAGAAATGTAAAAAACAGTAGTATGGTCAGCGCATTACAAGTAATTTGCTATTGGACTCATCGTTTTCATCACTAACGTCATTCATCTTGTGCTCTCCTTCCCAGGCACAAGGCAGAATTGATTGGAGGGGCATACTTGGTTTCCTTACCTTCTCACATTTAATGGAAGTCTTATTGATTCTGATGTTTCCAAAACATGGTCACTTGCCTTTATCTACATTGCCACACTCTTAGTTGAGGTCATCACCACTTCTGCTTAGTTAGTTGATGCTGTTGTTAGGTGCCATCGCATTTGTTGTTGTTAGGTGCTGATGAGATGGCTCAGACTTACAGTGAGCCCATGTACAACACAACTAATCTTTGCTGGATCATCTGCCATCTTCATGATCATTGCTATGTTAGAGCCCATTGTTGCAGCCGCTGTGTCAATTCATCTCGTTGAGGGTCTCCCTCTTTTTCACTGACCCTCTAATTTACCTAGCATAATGTCTTTCTCCAGCAATTGATCCCTACACATGCAAATCGAACCTGGGTTTCCCACATGGAAGGCAGGAATTCTACCTCGAAACCACCACTGCCCTCATGACGGCTAGTTACTAGATTTCAATTAGCCTCCTAACTAGCTCGCTGTTCTCACCCAATTCATTGTCTACACTGAGGCTGAGTGGTCTTTATAAAACGCAAACATTACTATGTTTCTTAGCTACTTAAAAACTGTTAACCTAAAGATAAAGTCCAAATTATTTAATGTGGAATTTAAGGCTGATTCCTGCTTTCCACCCTGGACTGAGGACTCTCCCCCTGCTTTCTGGGCTCTTGTGCTCTGAGCACACAGGCTGCTCTGGTGGAAGCTCCCTCGCATAACCAGGGGCTCTTCCTGTGAGGCCCTCCTTGTCCTCCCCTTCTCCTCACCTGGCTAGGAACTGTTGTTGTTAGGTGAGTTCATGTGGATTTTTGACTCATGGTGACCCCACGTGACAGAATAGTACTCTCCCATAGGATTTTCTTGGCTATAATTTTTATGAAAGCAGATCACCAGGTCTCTCTTCTACAGGGCAGGCTGGGTGGGTTCAACAGCCAACTTTTCGGTTCGCAGCCAAGCAATTTTAGTCTGTCACATGGGATCTTTAAAAGTCCAAATCGACCTGACGACACCTAACAACAACAAAGGGCAGTATGGTTTCTTCAGCACTAAAGGGCTGTGGAGAGCTGTATACTCTGATGCTTGTTCCTTTGCCGAGCAACGACTTGTTAGAGGAGTTCATTGTTCCAGAGAACCAGGCATGGCAGAGAGGGAGACTTTGGAGATGTCAGGCGGGATCATTGGGCTCTTGTGAGATGTGACGGGGTCTAGGCAGCTCTTGATAATTCATGAAGGAAAGAATAAGTGATAGAGGCAGAGTGAGCTCAAAATTCCTCCCATACATTTCTATGGAGCTATGGGAACTGGTTTTTTTAGAAAGACAAGTAAATGGGAGAGAGTTCTGAGTCAAACAACAGACTGATATCAGGTTTGCACAAGTCAGCCTTTGGTGAAAAAGTGGGCAGACTCAACTGCGAGGAAAAAAGACTGAAATGAGACATGAAACTGTTCCACGAACACATATAAGGATGTTATAAATGAGAGAGATTCCAATTACTTTCATTAGTAAGTAATGGGATTAAGCTTCAGGAAAGTTACAAAATGTAAGATATTTGAAAATGATACCCTTCTACAGACTCAAAGATAGGAGAAACAAATTCCTGTACTTCTCCAATCCAACTGGCAAAATGAGAAGCTGCATATCTAATTCTGAATGTTTTTAACCCAATACAAACGAAGAACATTTAGATTTATGACTCAAGCCTCATTGTCTATTTAAATGAGCAGGCTTTTTTTTTTTTTTTTAAATAAAAACACAGGAAGGAGAAATACAAACTCATCATCCATAGGGAAGACTTAAAATCTGAGAAAGAGACTTAGAATTCAAGATAGTTAAAACAGGAGCGAAGCATATTTACATATTATTATAAACTAATAATAATGAAGATTAAGATTTAAGAGAGCACTGAACAGGATGGAAACCATATGATATTGATGGCTTCCATAAAGAACAAGAGAAATTCACTTACTAAAGAGGAGAGAAATCCTTGCAAATTCATTACAAGAAAAAGTTAAAGATGCAAACATTTTAGGACTTTTCAAGGGTTCTCAGGCCCTATCACAGCTCTGAAAACTATACTGAGAAAGCTACACTAATCACCTACGGTAGTCTAGAGTATAGGAAAAGTCAAGAAAGATGAATGAGCCACATCGAAGCTGCCAGAATGAATCCTAGAAGCTGAGCAGAAAGTGGGTCCAAAATTTGATCTTGACAAATGTGTCAATCAGATTGGAAGTATCTTAAACAAGAGCAAAATGGAGCCATAAAACAATCACAAAAGAAAAGCTAAAAATCAAAAGGTTTTGAAAACCCTACAGGATGCTGTAGAAAGAAAAGTATATTAATAGAGACACTACAAAGAATGAGTCTGTAGAGGTGACCAAGATTACAAAGAAAATCTTGTGGAATAATAATGGTGAAAAAGGGACACAAAGATTCGAGGATATGGACTCAGGGTGTATAGTCAGGGGACTTCGAGCAAGCTCACCACATGCAGGGAATTAAAGAGAGGGTGGCTGACAGAAAGGAACAAAACGTTATTAGAGAATGTGTCTCTTTGTGCCAAGTGCTATCTTCTGAGTCCAAACAAGTGGATGAGTGAAGGGAAGATTTGTGGTTGGATGAAGGGCTTTTAAAAGGTACATCCCTGAATCACAGAAATCAGACCCTGACAAATGCCTGTTGGGTAACGAGAGTTCACCATCTCTCTCACTGCAGCGTCGCTCCCGGCAGGCGGTTGGCAAGTGCTCTGTCCAGATGGGTTCCAGGCTAGCAGAACAGAGTCTTGTGCACAGCAGGCAACCATTCATTTACTATATAAAAAATGAGGACGTTAATACTCTTGTATTAACTACTTTTGACAGACAGAATACAAGTTTAGTTCCTTTGGAAAAGTAGCAGAGAATCTCTGGGAAAAAAAACTCAGGAAGACTGTGTATGTTCACTGCAAGGGGAAGTGAAAACAAACAAAAGGCTAAGGGCCATGAACAGAGGATACTTGAGGGAATGGTACTAGGAGAGTGACTGGCTCTTTTCAAAGGCGCCTTGGTGAAAATATGCATAGGTAGATGCTTAATACAGCAGAAACCACTCAATCAACATTGGCAAGTAACTCGAATGAAAGGCTTACCCTTAAGCAAAATAAAATCTAATCTGGAATACTGATGAGTTCTCTAATAGCTGGTCCATGCATAATTAATATTGTTACATAGGAAGTGGTATGGTATAGTTTTTACAGCAGATGATGGTGGGGTGGGGTGGGACCATGATGAGTACTTGTGGAATTCTAGTTTTGGTTTAGTGACCACCCTCCCCCCACAACAAGGGTGCAAAAAAATACCTTTTCTATTTTTACACAGAAGGAACACAGAGGGAGCTGGTTAGAACACTGCTCAGGGTAAACTTAGGGCAACAAATAGAAAAAGCATGAATTCCTGCCTTGTTACGTAACCAGGGAGAGACTTTTGCTAGGGAAGTGAGAAGAAGCAAACATCTTGAAGAATACTATTAATAGATAATCCCTGCTTTGAGTGAACTTTGGGCAACCACAGCTGCAATGACTGGGAAAACCTGCTAACCATCAAAAGCCCTGCTATGAGATCGGCAGAACCAGAGGAAAAGGGGACTCAGATCTGAGAGCACCCCCTGAACCACATCTACCTAAGACTTTCACCACTTCTTTGGTGAAGAGGAGCACTGAAATTATCAGAACCTCATTTGAAGTAAAATGTTTGAAAATAATTATTCATAGCTATATAGTAAAATGGAAACCCTGGTGGCGTAGTGGTTGAGAGCTTGGCTGCTAACCAAAAGGGTGACGGTTCGAATCCACCAGGTGCTCCTTGGAAACCCTGTAGGGTAGTTCTACTCTGTCTTCCAGGGTCACAATGAGTCAAAATCAACTCATGGCAATGGTTTTTTTTTTTATAGTAAAATGTGTATAGTCCTCATTCCTTAGGATGGGCACTTTTGTGTGTTCATAACAAAATCACCTATTGCTGAAAGTAAATATTTTGACTAGACAGACTCTGTCTGATTATAAAAGTCAAAATTCTAATATGTAGAGGCGGAAAAGCTTAGGACTCAATGTGTCAGCTACAGGTTAAACTGTGACAAACCATGACTAAACTACAATCTTTCTTAGTGGCAGTATTTTGTAACAAAAGACAATGTAGGTTTCTTGGAACTCCATTTTCACTTTTTATCTATGTTAAAATTATTTGAGAATAATTTGGAGGTACAAAGTTTCTCCAATCCAAATAGAACTTGTATCAGAATTCTTCTGCTGGTCACACCTACCCTATGTATTTATGTTCTAGGTCTAATTCATCAGTATTCACCACAACTCTCTTGGAGACAGCAGCTGGTGGTCACAGTCTTGCCATATAATCATGGTTTTTTTCTGGGTTAGCCTCCATACTTGCTATATAATGGGTGAAAAAGAATCTAAATGTGTTCCTTAGTTTACAAATTTGTTAACTAGATATAAGGAACTAGGTATTTCCTAGCTTTGGAAGGCTGCAGTGAAGGTTAATGAATAAATATAAAGCACTTTAAAATGTAACAATGACAACCATAATGATAACAACAGAAACACCAATATGCCCAAAACAAAAACAAAAAGAGTAATGTAAACTTATATTTTTCAAAGCTATAAGAGAGGGAAAATTTTCTTGCTTATTCTTTTAAATAAAGGAGAGTATTTAATCCTTAAACCTATCTATGTTTTCCCTTAAAGATTATCCTATGACGAGCCAGTTTAAAGAATTTGCTAAATTATTACATTAGCGATAATAACTGAAACCATCAAAGTCTGACCTTGGCAAATTACATGCTTCTACGTGTAAAGTTTTAAAAAGCAAAGACGTCACTTTGAGAACCAAGGTGCGCCTGACCCAAGCCATGGTATTTTCAATTCCCTCATATGCATGTGAAAGCTAGACAATGAACAAGGAACTAGAGAAGAATTGATGCATTTGAATTATGGTGTTGGCAAAGACTACTGAATATTCCACGGACTGCCAGAAGAACAAACAAATCCATCTTGGAAGAAGTACAGCCAGAATGCTCCTTAGAAGCAAGGATGGCAAGACTTCATTTCATGTACTTTGGATTATGTTATCAGGAGGGACCAGTCCATGGAGAAGCACGTCATGCTTGATAAAGTAGAGGGTCAGCGAAAAAGAGGAAGACCCTCAAGGAGATAGATTGACACAGTGGCTGCAACAATGGGCTCAGACATAACAAAGATGGACAGTGTTTTTTCTAAGGACAGTGTTTCATTCTGTTGTATGTAGGGTCGCTATGAGTCGGAACCGACTCCAAGGCACTTAACAACAGCAGCATGTATGCATTAAATATTTTTTCAAACTAAACAATTGAGCAGCACTTTAAAATTTATACCCTCCAAAATGTCCCATATCACCAGTTGATTTCTGAGTTTATAATAAATTATTGTAATTTACCTGACCTCTTTAACATTTTTGTTAATGTTATGGTAAACACTGTTGACTTAAGGTTTATAAAAGTGTAATGGTAACAACATCATGATTTAATTTCTTTACATTTTTACAGGGTTTATCAAATTCAAGTTTTAAGATACCATCATACCATTCGTAATCTCTTGAATATCATAAATATCAGATATCACGAAAACTAACTGGATGCTCTGACTGACAAAATCACCTTTAAATGGGAAGTAAAAAGCTAACAGTAATTATGATAATATAAACTTCATATTTTTTTTTATTGTACTTTAGGTGAAGGTTTACACAACAAATAGTTTCTCATTAAACAGTCAGTACACATATTTTATAACATTGGTTAACAACCTCACGACATGTCAACCCTCTCCCTTCTCAACCTTTTTTTTTTTTTAGTGAAAATATACATAGCCAAAGATACACCATTTCAAAAATTTCTACTTGCACAGTTCAGTGACATCAATTACATTCTTCCAGTTGTGCTGCTATTCTCACTTTAGATGAAGGTTTACAGAACAAAATAGTTTCTCATTAAACAGTACATGTGTTGCCCTATGACAATGGTTAACAACCCCACTACATGTCAACGCTGTCCTTACTCAACCTTGGGTTCCCTATCACCAGCTTTCCTGTCCCCTTCTGCCTTCTAGTCCTTGTCCCTGGACTGCTGTGCCTCATTAGTCCTGTTTTGTTTTATGGGGCCATCTACTCCCCGGCTGAACGGTGAACCTCAGAAGTGACTTCACCACTGAGCTGAAAGGGTGTCTGGGGGCCATACTCTCAGGGTTCCTCCAGTCTCATTCAGGCAAGTAAATCTGGTCTTTTTTTGTGAGTTAGAATTTTGTTCTACATCCTGCTCCAGCTCTGTCCAGAACTTTCTGTTGTGAACCCGGTCAGAGTAGTCAGTGGTGGTAGCCGGGCATCATCTAGCTGTACTGGACTGAGTCTGGTGGAGGCCTTGGTAGCTGTGGTCCATTAGTCCTTTGGACTAATCTTTTCCTTGTATCCTGTTCTCTTCATTCTCCCTTACTCCTGAAGGGGTGAGACCAGTGGAGTATCTTAGATGGCTGCTCACAGGCTTTTAAGACCCCAGACACTACTCACTAAGGTAGAATGTAGAACATTGTCTTTATAAACTGTGTTACGCCAATTGAGCTAGATGTTCCCCAAGACCATGGTCCCCACAGCCCTCCGCCTAGCAATTCAGTCCCTCAGGGAGTTTGGATGTGTCTATGGAGCTTCCATGACCTTTCCTTGTACAAGTTGTGCTGATTTCCCCAGTATTGTGTACTGTCTCACCCTTCACCAAAGATACCACTTATCTATTGTCTATTTAGTATTCTCCCCCATGCCTCCCATCCCTGGTAACCAACAAAGATTGTTACATTTTGTGTGTGAACTTTTTCATGGGTTTTTACAATAGAGGTCTCATACAATATTTGTCCTTTTCTGATTGACTTTTTTCACTCAGCATAGTGTCCTCCAGTTTAATCCATGTTATGAGATGCTTCACAGATTCATCATTATTCTTTATCATTGCATAGTACTCCATTGTGTGTATGCGCCATAGTTTGTTTATCCATTCATCTGTTGATAGGCATCTAGGTTGTTTCCATCTTTTTGCTATTGTGAACAATGCTACCATGAACATGGGTGTGCATATGTCTATTCGAGTGACAGCTCTCATTTCTCTAGGATATATTCCTAGGAGTGGGATTGCTGGATCGAATGGTATGTCTATTTCTAGCTTTCTAAGGAAGCACCATATCATTTTCCAAAATGGTTGTATCACTTTGCATTCCCACCAGCAGTGCAAAAGAGTTCCGATCTCCCCACAGCCTCTCCAACATTTGTTATTTCCAGTGTTTTTGATTCTTGCCAGCAATGCCGGGGTGAGATGGTATCTCATTGTGGTTTTAATTTGCATTTCTCTACTGGCTAGTGATCGCGAGCATTTCCTCATGTGTCTGTTGGCTATTTGAATGTCTTCTTTGGTGAAGGGTCTGTTCATTTCCTTTGCCCATTTTTAAATGGGATTATTTGTCTTTTTGTTGTAGAGGTGTCAGATTTTCTTGTAGATTATGGAGATTAGACCTTTGTCTGACTTGTACTGTCCAAAAATTTTTTCCCAGCCTGTAGGTTCTCTTTTTACTCTTTTGGTGAAGTCTTTTGAAGACCATAGGTGTTTGATTTTTAGAAGATCCCAGCTATCTAGCTTATCTTCTGGTGTTTGTGTGTTGATGGTTATGGTTTGTATCCTGTTAATGCTGTGCATTAGGGCCCGTAGTGTTGGTCCTATTTTTTCTTCTATGAACTTTATAGTTTTTCACTTTATATTTAGGTCTTTGATCCATTTTGAATGAGTTTTTGTATATGGTGTGAGGTATGGGTCCTGTTTCATTTTTTTGCAGATGGATATCCATTTTTGTCAGCACCATTTGTTAAAAAGACTGTCTTTTCCCTATTCGACGCACTTTGGGCTAAACTTCATATAGTTGACAACACTGTTCTTAAATGTCCTATCACATTAAGGCAAGGCGTGATTCATGTCCATTGAACAAACTTTGCATTTTGTTAGTTTTTCCATTTATAAAGTCCTCCAAAATTTGTGAAAGGTAACGAGGGGGGAAGTATGTCTTTACAAGGAACTGAAATATCAATTAATTAATTGATTAATTTATGCCCTTCTTATGTTCCCCGAAAATTTAGAGTGGATCATTAAGATAGACACAGCAAATGTTTTATTTATCTAGTGCTGCTATAACAGAAATACCATAAGTGGGTGGCTGTAAAGAACAGAAATTTATTTTCTCACAGTTTAGGAGAATAGAAGTCTGAATTCAGGGTGCCGGCTGTAGGGCAAGGCTTTCTGTCTCTGTTGGCTCTAGGAGAAGGTCCTTGTCTCTTCAGCTTCTGTTTTCTGGTTCACTGGAGATCTCCACGTGGCTTGGCATCTATCTTCCCTCATCTTTGCTTGCTTCTTTTATATCTTGTAAGAGATTGACTCAAGACACACCCTAGGATAATTCTGCCTTATTAACATAACAGACAACTCATTTCCAAATGGAATTATAACCACAGGCATAGAGGTTAGGATTTGCAACTCATATTTTGGGGGGGACACAGTTCAATCCCTAACAACAAGATGACACAATTTAATGAGAAACACAAGACAAAAAGAAAAGATAGGAACATTAAATGAATTCAGGAATGAGACGAGGAACCAAAATGCACACTAAGACCTATTTTATTATGAAAAATGGGTTTCAAATTAGGTCCCAAGCTTTTTAGCAGCTAGTGCAAAGACGGAAGTGCCCTCAGTTATGTGTGCCTCAGGGTCTTTATGGTAAATGTAAATATATCATCTCAGAGAAGCACAACTATTCCTAATACTAAAAATAGATAGAGGTTTCTCGAAGTATCTGCATAGAAATTGTCTTGAACAACATGTTTACATCAAACTCAGGGACAAGTTTCACTGCACAGTGAAACAGTGTCTTACAGCATCCATGGAATCAATTTGGAAAAAACAATTTATAGAGGAGACAAGGAGTGGGGATTGGTTTACTGGGATCTACTTCCTCAGTGCTGTGAAGGTTCTCGAAAATAATTGCTATATAAACATAAGGGTATGAACTCTCACTAATAAAAGACTCATAAAATAACAGCATAACAGCTTCCTATGCATACCAGTTATACTTAATATTCATTTGAAAGTAGTAAGTATTATTGTTGCCATTCTTCTCGAAAAGTCCAAATACAAGTTTTTAGTTTTTCATATAATTATCTTCTTGTTAAGTGTTGTATATAGATGCCTTAAAAAATGAACAGCATGGAATATTTTGGAGGGCACAACTTGTAAAGTGCTACCAAATTGCCCAGTTCTGAAAAACATTGAATGGATACGTGTAGAACCACCTAATTTGCCAAGATTAGACTTCGATGTTTTTTTAGTTACTATTGATAATATAATGACTCAGCAAAATCTTCCATCTAATCTCTTTAATTGAAAAACCATCTCGTTTTCGAGAGTAGGTTAGGTTAAATAATCTTCAGACTCTTTGCAACTTCAAACATTTTATGGCTTCAATACATGTCATGATGTTACTTTCTTTTTTCTTTTTTTTTTAAAGCAAAGAATCTTTCTTATTTTCTGTGGCCTCAAAAGGAAAGGGAAAAATCAGTGTATTGATCCCTACAATGGATTCCAATGTTATTCTAGCTTCACAAGGTGTTCAGTTACAGAGAAACATTTTAGGAATCGTAAGGTTCAGACAGACCTTGTGTGACCCTATTCATTCCTGACCAGCAAACAGTTTTTGTTTAACTTCGAAAGAAACCAGACGAACTCTGCAAGGTTACTTGTAATCATGACACCATTCTTAGAATTGCCATGTGCTGGGAACATGCCTTCTCACTTCCTCCTTCTATCTACAGTATAAATCTGAAGGACTTTGTTATGGCTCTTATACTTGGCACATCTTAGGCCTATTTAGAACATCAACACCATCAATCACATAATATGGGGCCGACCAGCTGGATGAACCCTGGCTATCAAGCAGGGGTTATTCGTCATCTGGGCATGTCTGTTTGGTATATAACACTCCTTCAGTCCCAGAACAATTTTCTCCCTCCAAAAATATTCTCTTTGATTCAGGAAACACGTGATTAATAAAGGACAAGGGTTTAAAGCCGGAGGTCAAGGCTAAAAGTCTTAACCAAACAAGTGCGTTGCTTTCTAACGTTTGCATCAGCGGTCAAAAACTCCCTTGAAGAGCTCCTGCACTGAAGAAACACACATCTGTTCTTAAATGCCGTAAATTTCAAGGAGTTCCAGCAGCTATGTTCATCTCGAGGGATTTATTTTAACGTAATATTGTGCATCTGAGAAATGTTTTCGTGTAGAATAATAACCCTGCATCAAGCATTTAAAAGGCCCATTACAAACATTTACAAGTTAGTCTAAAAAATTAAGATCGGAAAAACTGAGTTTAACCAATATGATATGTAAAGGAAATTTGTACTATAACGTTAAAACAATTTGCATTAAAAATAAATTGTGTTCTAAGATGTCTATTTACACTCAAGTGGATTTAAAAGCAATATTTCTTCCCTCTTATTTTTTGTCTTATTTATATGCCAATCTACAATAGTTTATAGTACTTTTTCCATTAAACACTTTTTCTTTTATCTTTGTTTCCCCTCCCTCCACCAAAGGAACCTTGTTTCACGTTTATAGATTATTGCATTTTCTTCTTTCTGGGCGATTTTATAGTTCCACCCTATAATGTTATTTGCTTGATATTTATGAATTGTTTTTGTTTGTACATAATGATAGAAAAAAAAGCAAATTTTAACAACATAAATGAAAAAAGTAATTATTGGTCAAGTCTTTAAATTGTCCTAAGGTTGACTTAACTGGAAGTGACTCCATCTCTCAATTTGGAAAAATGGACTGAATAATGTTTATCTCACTGGAATTGTAAAGGTAGTCACAAACTCCCGTTGGAAATCTAAACACAGTTTCTCAGAAGAAAGGCAATAAGTACATTGTCTTATAGTGTTGATGTTGTTGCAAGGCCTAAGGAGTATATGTCAGTCATCACTTTATTCAGCTTGTAGAGGCTTCGAAGCTCCCACGCACGTGCTGCTTTAGGTAACCAGACTTGTTGGGAATTCAGTCTCCTTTACCTTCCACCTCTCTGCCAAATGCCAGAGGAATAAAAATAGAAACTCAGTACACAACATGCTGCATTAAAAATAGGTTGCCATTGAAATTCACACTGGCAGTGCATTCATTCTGTAGACTACCTTAGACTAATGGCATTGTGGGCATAAAGGCATTTTAGATGTTATCCAGTTTGACTCCTTCCATTGCTGTGGCAACAGCCTTTGGTGAGGAAGTGGCAGAGGTGAGACTAGAACTCTTATCTCCCATTTCCTAGTCCAGTGTTCCCCGTTGTTGTTCTTAGCTGCATCAAGTCGGACCTTGACTCATGGTGACCCCGTGCACAGTGGAATGAAAAGCTGCCTGGTCCTGCGCCATCCCTATAATCAATTGCCAATGGACTGTTGAGATCCATAGGGTTTTCATTGGCTGATTTTTGGAAGTAGATTGCCAGACCTTTCTTCCTAGTTCATCTGAGTCTGGAAGTTCTGCTGAAACCTGTTCAACATCACAGCAACACAAAAGCCTCCACTAACAGACAACTAATGGCTGCACTTGTGCTGCCTTGGCCAGGAATTGAACCTGGGTCTCCCGCATGGAAGGTGAGAATTCTACCACTGAACCACCACTGCCCTTGTGTTCCCTCTGTTATTGTTGTTGTTAGCTGCCACTGAGTTGGCCCTGACTCATGGTAACTTCGTGCATAAAGGGATCGGACCTTATGATCCATAGGGTTTTCATTGGCTGATCTTTGGAAGTAGATAGCTAGGCCTTTCTTTCTTATTTGTCTTAATCTGGAAGCTCTGTTGAAACCTGTTCAGCTTCATAACAACATGCAAGCCTCCGGTGACAGACAGATGGTGGCTGCACGTAAGATGCATTGGCTGGGAAGCACACCCCAGTCTCCTGCATGGAAGGTGAGAATTCTACCACTGAACCACCACTGCCCTTGTATTCCATGTACCACGGTATAAATCATTCTTCCGGCTCAACTGTTGGTGCAGAATCTTTGGGTTAATCTGACTTGCTCACAGCTTGGACATCTGTTGCTACACTACTTATGCTAATATGATAACATTATATATTTGACTGTTGATGGGGTCTTCTTGGCACTGTACGTGCATAATGCTCTCAGTTAACTCAGCTGACCCTGTTAAACAATGACAATGTGTGTGAGGCCCATGTTTGTTAGCATTCATTGTTGCAAAAATAGGGTTACCGACCTTGTCATATTTAACAATGTTGAGCAGACACAGCAATGTGGATCCGGAGGGCAAATAAAGAATTTCCAGTGATGATGTAAGAACTCTGCTAATTAGCCTCCCCCTCCATTCTGCTTCTAGGCACCGAACATCTGTACAGTTCAGCTAGAAGGCTCACTGAGCCCTGGGCCAATAGAACCCAAGAATTTAAAAAATGATGTTTCAAAAAATGTGTTTCAACATGTGCATCTTCTCTCAGAACAAGAGGGAATATGCCTGGGGGAGTTGCACACCCCTCCCAAAATAGAATGGAAACAGCATTGTAGATTAACAACAACAACAACAAAAAGGCATAAAAATAATCATCTATCTGTATCCATTTTCTTAGCACGAGTTTTAAAAAATGTTACCACTCTGTGACTAAGACAGGAACTGCATGCGAGGCCCGCTTCACATATCTAAGCATTTGGATATGGGTATTCTTGCCTCAATAGAAAAACAAGCTAAGTTAATTTTTAACAATGCAGTATTACCTTGGTATATCTTGTTCTCTCTTTCCCTTGGGGTCTTACATGAATGAATCAGAAAATTGCTCCCTTATGTTAAGCCTGAGTCTGCACCTGTGTTAAATTCATATGGAACTGAACTGGGGGTAGGGGGTGGGGATAAATGTCAGCGGAACTAATAGGATGATATATCTAAGTTTGAATTCTCAAATGGACCAGTGTCCAACTCAGAGAGCATTGATGGGACCATTTTTATAGGCATATTTTTTCACATCTAGAACTGAAATTAACGATATAATCATGTTGACCAACTGTTCCCCAGTTTATGATTAGGAGCATCTGGCTCCAGGTCTCAGGATCCTCATATTATCAGGTATTCTGAAAAATTTGGAGTGCCTAAATTTTAGTTGTATATCTGTAAAAAGTTGAATGGGCAGAAGTTGTGTGATAAGATATATTGACAACAACGGCAACAAAGGAGTAGCTGCTGACGTGGCTTATGTACAGCCAAACACCTCATGGCATTTGGTTCCTTGATTTGGAGGTTTAGGGTCATGGTTTCATAGGACACCCAGTTAATTGGCCTAGTAACGTGTTTAGTGCTTCTGTTCTGAATTACTTTTTAAGTACTAAAACAATGTCTATGTTTTAAACATCTTAAGAAAAATCATGAAAAGTAAGCAAGTCATTGAAGTAAAATACAGAAAGCGAGAGTTGAAAGAAGGGAAGAGATTAAGGAACTCTGGATCTGCAAAAGCAAGTTGACTTTTTGATATTCTTGACAGGTGAGTGGGTGGGAGGTAGAGAGAAGATGGGTCAGGATAAAAATTAGAGGAATTATATGAGGAAAAATGTGTTAAAATCCTCTCTTGCTCCATGAATGAAATGGTTGGGGCAAGTCAATTTGCCTCACAATGAAGTAAACTTGTTAATGAAATTTCACATTTACTTGTAAAGTTTTTAGGCAAGATTGGCCAGCTTTTGAGATACATTCTGGATGAAGACCTCCGTCTGTTTGAAAGATTTTGGTATTAGAGGAGGAAGGAAATGAGAGAGAAGTGTGAGGTTCTGAGACTAAGACAGCTCAGTTATCATTTATGAAGTGTGTGCCAAGAGGGACAATTATTTGCATATTGCAATGGAGGCTGGTTAAAATCCCATCAATTGAATCCAGATGTGAGTTTCTTGTGTTTTTTTTTTTTTTAAGTAAATGTTGCCAAAAATTCATGACCATAATGTAATATAAACCAAAGGACACACAAAGTACAATGAACATTTTGTAAGAAATCCTACTTCTTTAAGCTTGGTGGCTGGAATAATAGAATAAACTAATCTATGACAAATTGTTGTTGTTGTTAAAGGATATTTACAAATGACCGGTCCTTGTCTAAACAAAATCTTCCAAAACAACTATACAAAAATTGTATCTGATATGGACCCCAATCACATATTTAGGGAACTCCACAAGAGGTAGTTTATGATCTTTTAGCATGAGGTAAACTCCAGGACTACCACTGTACGTCAGTTGGTCGTACTGTAGTGGTTTTTGTGTTGTTGTGTTGCTGGAAGCTATGCCACCAGTATTTCAAATACCAGCGGGGTTGCCTATGGTGGACAGGTTTCAGCGGAGCTTCCAGACTTAAATAGACTAGGAAGAAAGGCCTGGCAATCAACTTTAAAAAATTAGCCAATTAAAACCTTATGGACGACACAAAACATTGTCCAACTCACTTGCTTTGGACATGTCATCAGTGAAGATTAATCTATAGAGGAGGACATCGTGTTTGGTGAAGTAGAGGGCCAACAAGGGCATGGGAGACTCTCAGTGAGATGGACTGGCACAATAGCCACAACGATAGACTTGAAAGAACATGCTGGCAATTGTGAAGATGACATTTGCTTCTTGTACCTAAGGTTGTCATGAGTCCAAATCAACTCACTAGCAGCTAACAACAATAACAACAAACTCCAGGAAAGCAATCCATGAGAAATCATCCCCTGGCATATGAGGGTAATGAATCAAATTTGGATAAAATGCCAAACTATGACAATAAGGTATGCTTTTAAGAGGTGTAAATGTCCATAAGAGTCTCAGTCGTCTTAAGAAACTAACAGGAAAATACTTTAAGCTTAAAATTTGATTATTAGAAATATTCTGATGTCACTTTGTAGGGAAATTTTGTTGTTCTTATGTTTTCTTTTTAAATGTGACTAATTTTGATTGGGTAATTCTGCATAACCTCAACTGTTCCTTGGAATCAGTGTTCTTGAAACAACAATTTTAAAACTAAAGTAAGTACCACTATGAGTAGAAATATTTTTGTTTCAGTTTATTTTCTAAATGCATGGAACACTTAAGAGTAAACTAAGGAAATAATTTCTCCACAGCCATTACTCAGGCAGATCAACCTGTCTTCATATTCTAGGCTGTCTTCAAGTCCATAAATATATGTGGTTTCTTTTTATTGTGTTACAGGTATGCCAAAATAGATACTTTTCTAAATAATAACTTAATGAGAGTCTTATCTTTGGGCATTTAAATGTCATTCAGTGTCTCAGACTTATGGAGTTTAATTTACGTATTTCTTAATCTGGTTAATTAACATTTGGTAAGAAAGTTTTTTTGTAGGTGTTGGATTAATACTTCTTTCTTGGAATTTCAAAAAAGACCCAGAATTTGCTTAAACTCCTTCTAGAACTTTGGATTTTTCCCAGTATTTGTATTAGACCAATTACTGTTACTTAAAAAAATACACAATCAAATTTGGGAACGAGAAATTCAAAGATGAGAAAACGGCTTACTAAGTTGAAGTCATGTCAATTCCGTTGAATTTAATTCAACGCCAATCTTATTTACTATATACTAGGTATTATAACCACCACTTATCTCTCAGTTTTCCATACTGTCATGGCTTTCATGTTGCTGTGGGGCTGGAAGCTATGCCACTGGTATTTCAAAACCCAGCAGCGTCACCCATGGTGGACAGATTTCAGCAGAGCTTTCAGACTAGGACAGACTAGGAAAAAAGACCTGGCTACATACTTCTAAAAAAATTGGCCAGTGAACCCTTATGAATAGCAGTGGGATATTGTCTGATATAGTGCCAGATGACGAGCCCCTCAGGTTGGAAGGCACTCAAAAGACGACTGAGGCAGAGCTGCCTCCTCAAACTAGAGTGGATGGAGTATATTATGTGAATGGAGTCAAGCTTTTGGGACCTTCATTTGCTGATGTGGCCCGACTGAAAACGAGAAGAAACAGCTGCAAACATCAATTAATAATCAGAACATAAAATGTATGAAGTATAAATCTAGGAAATTTGGAAGTTGTCAGAAATGAAATGGAACGCTTGAAGATCAATATCCTAGGCATTAGTGAGCTGAAAAGAACTGGTATTGGCCATTTTGAATCAGAAAATCATATGGTCTACTATGTCGAGAATGACAAATTGAAGAGGAATGGTGTTGCATTCATCATCAAAAAGAACATTTCAAGATCTCTCCTGAAGTACATCACTGTCAGTAATAGGATAATATCCACACACCTACAAGAAAAACCAGTTAATATGACTATTATTCAAATTGGCACATCAACCGCTAATACCAAAGAAGAGGAAACTGAAGATTTTTACCAACTTCTGCAGTCTGAAATTGATCAAACATGCAATCAAGATGTATTGATAATTACTGGTGATTGGAGACAAAGAAAAAAGGATCAATGGTTGGAGAGTTTGGTCTTGGTGATAGAAAGGATGCCGGAGATCGCATGATAGGATTTTGCAAGACCAATGACTTATTCATGCAAATAATCTTTTTTCAATATAAACAGCGACTATATACATGGACCTTGCCAGATGGAATATACAGGAATCAAATCGACTACATTTGTGGAAAGAGACGATGGAAAAGCTCAATATCATCAGTCAGAAGAAGCCAAGGACTGACTGTGGAACAGACCACCAATTGCTCATATGCAACTTCAAGTTGAAGCTGAAGAAAATTAAAACAAGTCCATGAAAGCTAAATTACAACCTGGAGTATATCCCACCCAAATTTAGAGACCATCTCAAGAATAGGTTTGACGCATTGAACACTAATGATCAAAGACTATATGAGTTATGGGATGACATCAAGGACATCATACATAATGAAAGCAAAAGGTCATCAAAAAGACAGGAAAGAAAGAAAAGACCAAAATGGGTGTCAGAAGAACTCTGAAACTTGCTCTTGAACATAAAGTAGCTAACCAAATGGAACAAAAGATGAAGCAAAAGAGCTGAACAGAAGATTTCAAAGGGTGGCTCGAGAACACAAAGTGAAGTATTATAATGAAATATGCAAAGACCTGGAGTTAGACAACCAAAAGAGAAGAATATGACATTTCTCCAGCTGAAAGAACTGAAGCAAAATTCAAGCCCCTAGTTGCAATATTGAAGGATTCTATGGACAAAAAATTGAAGGATGCAGGAAGCATCAAAAGAAGATGGAAGGAATACACAGTCACTGTACCAAAAAGAATTGGTTGATGTTCAACCATTTCAGGAGGTAGCATATGAACAAGAACTGATGGTATTGAAGAAAGAAGTCCAAGCTGCACTGAAGGCATTCGTGAAAAACAGGTTTCCAGGAATTGACGGAATACCAACTGAGATGTTTCAACAAACAGATACGGCGCTGGAGGTGCTCACTGGTCAATGCCAAGAAGTTTGGAAGACAAAAGGGCCCTGTGCTTGAAATTTATCATCTTGAAATTCCTAATAATTTTATCTTTGAATTTGTGTTTTGTAAGTAAAGTCCAATGAGACAATGGTTCATGCACTGGGGGCTTGGAGCTTTGGCTCATGTGCAGTCCCACCTCTCTCCGCCTCCCTGCCTCCCTGGGATAGGCTCTCAGACCCTTAGTCCCCACTACCTGGAACCTGATCTGTCCTCTCTCTCCCCTTCTCCACCTGTGGCCACTGCCACTCTCCTCCTGGGGCATCTACAGGTAGTGTTAGCAGAGGAGGCCTGTATACTGTCGTTGCCAGCCATCCCTACCAGGTACCTGGACACAAGCCTGGGAAGTGTCAGGGTCAGGCACAACCATGGCGTCTTGGCATGGTACAAGGTGGTGCTGGTAGCATGACAGCACACAATTGTCAGGTTACTGGCTGGAGGCCTCTTGCCCAACCTGACCCAGTGCAGTGGTTGCAATTCCCTGGGGGTTGTCCATTTGCCATGGGATGGGGAGATTGACTTCCCCTCCTCTGCCAAGGCCCCTCATTTTCATTTTTCACTGGGCCTTGCAAATTATGTAGCTGATCCTGCTCCTGAAGCAGGTTTTATTGTTCTCATCTTACAGATGGGAAATGAGCCCAGAGAGGGGCTGTTAAGTGGCAGAGTAGATGGTCTCACTCTAAAGCAGCCCTTTCTCCACCTGGTGTACAGTACCACCTCCCTTGAAAAACAGCCACACTCCTCTGGAGTGTGCTGGAGGTGATCAGGAGCCCTCGCTCAACAACGTGGATCTGCACTTGAAGGACTCAAGGTCTCTATGGTTTCTTCCAGTGGTACTACTTGAAAAAATTTTGAGCTCCAGACTACACAAGACCCTGATATATTAATCCGCCAATACTCTGCTGGACTAAAAGGTATAATAACATGAGTCTAGCAATGTCTTATAACAATGGAGAACTACATATAAAAGCCTATTGGAAGAGACTTGAAAATTCTGTAGGACAGAAATCCTACAATACAGGATGGGAGAATGAGTGAGAGAAAATAAAATGAGGCAAGAAGAAAAAATTTAGGATATCCTAAGTAAGGAGCCATTTAGTTGTTGTCCCTCACTTTTATTTTTATGTAAACAAGTAATATATGAATAATGCATATTCATTTTTAAAATATGACTAATTTGATAGAGTTAAAAATCAAAGAATTTGTTTTCTTCTTCATTCTAGATCTCACTTCCCGCCATAGAGGTAAACATTGATAAGTATATCCTTGCAGAGCATTTTTAAAATGTATTTAAGGACACATGTATGATATTTATATAGATGCTCAATTTTGATTTTAAAATAAATGTCATAATATAATATAAATTGTATTGTGATTTTTTTCTATTTAATAATAAGTATTAGGGATTTTTCCATGTGTATCCATATACTTTCATCTTAGAAAATTATTGTTAAATACATGGAACTCCATAATATGGATGCTTTTTAATTTGTTTAAGTATTACCTTACTGATGGATATTTAGATGGTTTCTAATTTTTTATGATTACAATGAACATTTTCACACACAAACACATACATACAGTATTTGTAACATTTAGATTTTAAATCACCATATTTGTTAGTCAATACCATGATTTTACTTTTATTTTTAAATTTTTTGTAGAATTTATGGCTAAGACTATCTTTCCCATCTGAGTTAAAAAACAGTTGCTGTCGCTTCTGACTCATGGCAACCCCACTTGTGTCATAGTAGAACTGTGTGCCATAGGGTTTTCAATGGCTGATTTTTTGGAAGTATGTCACCAGACCTTTCTTCTGAGGTGCCTTTGGGTAGACTCAAACCTTCAGTATTTTTTTTATTGTACTTTAGGTGAAGGTTTACAGAATAAATAGTTTCTCATTAAACAGTCAATACACATATTATTTTATGACATTGGTTTATTTTATGGGGCTGTCCAATCCCCGGCTGAACAGTGAACCTGGGGAGTGACTTCACCGCTGAGCTAAAAGGGTGTCCGAGGGCCATATTCTCGGGGTTTCTCCAGTCTGTCAGGCCAGTAAACCTGGTCTTTTTTTTGTGAGTTAGAATTTTATTCTACATCCTTCTCCAGCTCTGTCCAGAACCCTCTGTTGTGATCCCAGTCGGAGTAGTCAGTGGTGGTAGCCGGGCACCATCTAGCTGTACTGGACTCAGTCTGGTGGAGGCCTTGGTAGCTGTGGTCCGTTAGTCCTTTAGACTAATCTTTTCCTTGTATCCTGTTCTCTTCATTCTCCCTTGCTCCCGAAGGGGTCAAACCAGTGGAGTATCTTAGATGGCTGCTCACAGGCTTTATTTATTTATTTATTTTAATTGTACTTCAGGTGAAGGTTTACAGAACAAATAGATTCTCATGAAACAGTAGTACACATATTGTTTTATGACATTGGTTAACAACCCCACGACATGTCAACCCTCTCCCATCTTGACATTTTTCTTTTTTTTTGGTGAAAATATACATACCAAAGATACACCATTTCAAAAATTTCTACACGCACAATTCAGTGACATCGACTACGCTCTTACAATTGTGCTGCTATTCTCACTTTAGATGAAGGTTTACAGAACAAAATAGTTTCTCATTAAACAGTACACATGTTGCCCTATGACAATGGTTAACAACCTCACAACACATCAACACTATCCTTACTCAACTTGGGTTCCCTATCACCAGCCTTCCTGTCCCCTTCTGCCTTCTAGTCCTTGTCCCTGGACTGCTGTGCCTCATTAGTCCTGTTTTGTTTTATGGGGCTGTCCACTCCCCAGCTGAACGGTGAACCTCGGAAGTGACTTCACCGCTGAGCTAAAAGGGTGTCCGAGGGCCATACTCTCAGGGTTTCTCCAGTCTGTCAGGCCAGTAAATCTGGTCTTTTTTTGTGAGTTAGAATTTTGTTCTACATCCTTCTCTAGCTCTGTCCAGAACCCTCTGTTGTGATCCCAGTCAGAGCATTCAGTGGTGATAGCCGGGCACCATCTAGCTGTACTGGACTGAGTCTGGTGGAGGCCTTGGTAGCTGTGGTCCGTTAGTCCTTTGGACTAATCTTTTCCTTGTATCCTATTCTCTTCATTCTCCCTTGCTCCTGAAGGGATGAGACCAGTGGAGTATCTTAGACGGCTGCTCACAGGCTTTTAAGACCCCAGACACTACTCACCAATGTAGAATGTAGAACATTTCCTTTATAAACTGTGTTATGCCGATTAAGCTAGATGATCCCCTAGACCATGGTCCCCACAGCCGTCTGCCCAGCAATTCAGTCCCTCAGGGAGTTTGGATGTGTCTATGGCGATTCCATGACCTTTCCTTATACAAGTTGTGCTGGCTTCCCCAGTATTGTGTACTGTCTTACCCTTCACCAATGTTACCACTTATCTATTGTCTACTTAGTTCTCCCCGCCACCCCTCCCATCCCTCATAACCAACAAAGATTGTTTCTTTTTGTGTGTAAACTTTTACATGAGTTTTTACAGTAGAGGTCTCATACAATATTTGTCCTTTTGTGATTATTTCACTCAGCATAATGTCCTCCAGTTTCATCTATGTTATGAGATGCTTCACAGATTCATCATTGTTCTTTATCATTGCATAGTACTCCATTGTGTGTATGCACCATAGTTTGTTTATCCATTCATCTGTTGATAGGCATCCAGGTTGTTTCCATCTTTTCGCTATTGTAGACAGTGCAGCAGTGAATATAGCTGTGCATATGTCTATTCGTGTGACGGCTCTTATTTCTCTAGGATATGTTCCTAGGAGTGGGATTGCTGGATCGAATGGTATGTCTATATCTAGCTTTCTAAGGAAGCGCCATATCATTTTCCAAAATGGTTGTATCACTTTGCATTCCCACCAGCAGTGCAAAAGAGTTCCGATCTCCCCACAGCCTCTCCAACATTTGTTATTTCCAGTGTTTTTGATTCTTGCCAGTAATGCCTGGGTGAGATGGTATCTCATTGTGGTTTTAATTTGCATTTCTCTAATGGCTAGTGATCGCAAGCATTTCCTCATGTGTCTTTTGGCTGCTTGAATGTCTTCTTTGGTAAAGTGTCTGTTCATTTCCTTTGCCCATATTTTAATTGGAATATTTGTCTTTTTGTTGTAGAGGTGTTGGATTTTCTTGTAGATTTTAGAGATTAGATCTTTGTCTGACTTGTAAGGTCCAAAAAATTTTTTCCCAATCTGTAGGTTCTCTTTTTACTCTTTTGGTGAAGTCTTTTGATGCGTGTAAGTGTTTAATTTTTAGAAGATCCCAGTAATCTAGCTTATCTTCTGGGGTTTGTATGTTGTTGGTTATGGTTTGTATCCTGTTAATGCCATGCATTAAGGCCTGTAGCATTGATCTTATTTTTTCTTCCATGAACTTCATAGTTTTTCACTTTATATTTAGGTCTTTGATCCATTTTGAATGAGTTTTTGTCTATGGTGTGAGGTATGGGTCCTATTTCATTTTTTTGCAGATGGACATCCAGTTTCACCAGCACCATTTGTTAAAAGGACTGTCTTTTCCCCATTTGATGTACTTCAGGCCCTTGTCGAAGATCAAGTGACTGTAGGTGGATGGACTTACGTCTGGGTTCTCAATTCGATTCCATTGTTCAATGTATCTGTCGTTGTACCAGTACCTCTATTGTTTTTCTCTTCTCTAATTCATTTATTTCTGCTCTGATCTTTATTATTTCCTTTCTTCTAGTGGCTGTGTGCTTTTTCTGCTGTTCTCTTTCTATGTGTTCAAGTTCTGTAGTTAATGTTTTGATTTTGTCCCTTTCTTCTTTTTTGATGTGTGCATCTATTGCTATAAATTGTCCTCCGAGGACTGCCTTTGCTGTGTCTGAAAAGTTTTGGTATAATGTGTTTTCATTCTCATTTGATTCTAGGAATTTTTTGATTCCATCTCTGATTTCTTCTATTACCCAGTGATGTGTAAGCAGGGTGTTATTCAGTTTCCATGTAATTGATTTTTTTTTTTTTCCTTGCTCTTCCTGTTGTTAATTTCTACCTTGATGGTGGTGTGGTCAGAGACGATACTTCGTATTATCTCAGCATTTTGGATCTTGTTGAGGACTGCTCTGCGGCCTAAGATGTGGTCTATTCTGGAGAACATTCCCATGCATCAGAAAAGAATGTGTACTTTGCAGCTGTTGGGTGGAGTGTTCTATATATGTCTGTGAGGTCATGTTGACTGATTGTGCCCTTTAGGTCTTCTGTATATTTGTTGAGTATCTTTCTAGATGTTCTGTTCTTTACTGAGAGCAGTGTATTGAAGTTTCCTACTATTACTGTGGAACTGTCAGTTTCTCTTTTCAGTGCTGTTAGAGTTTGTTTTATGTATTTTTGAGCCCTGTCATTGGGTGTGTAGATGTTTATTACGGTTATATCTTCATGATAGATCGTCCCCTTAATCATTATATAGTGTGCTTATTTGTCTTTTATGGTGGATTTTGTTTTAAAGTCTATTTTATCTGAGATTAGTATTGCCACTCCTGCTCTTTCTTGGTAGCTGCTGCTTGTTATGTTTTTTTCCTTCCTTTGATTTTTAATAAATTTACATCTTTGTTTCTAAGGTTTGTCTCTTGTAGACAGCATATTGATGGATCCTGTTTTTAATCCATTCTGACACTCTCCATCTCTTTACGGGTGCATTTAGGCCATTTACATTCAGTGTAATTATTGATAGATTTGAGTTTATTGCTGTCATTTTATAGTGGTTTTTTTGGTGGTGCTGATGATTTCTTTGTTCTTCTTACTCTCCTGTCCTGAATTCCTTTTGTTTGTGGATTTTTTTTCATTTCTTTTGTTTTTGTAGGTTTTGTTTTTACAGAGACTTTGTGTTTTTCTTCTTTATTCTGATGAGTAGGTTTGTTAATTTTATTTGTGCTTACCTTGAAATTTAGCCTTATCTTCCTAGGTTTGAACCAGTCTATTATTACTTGGTATCGCCTTGCCTTCCTCTCCATTAGAAGGTTCTATACCTACACTGTTTATTTCCTCTTTTATTGTTCTGATGCTGTTGTCATTTACAGATTAACCTGTCTGGTTCCCTATTGTAATTCTTTTGGTTTTGGATAGTCCTTGAGAGTTCATTTCCTAGATTGGTACCTGACTGGTACAATCCTGTGTCCTAGATTCAGCCTGTGGTCTGATGTTGTTTGTTCTCAGATCAAAAGACTTCCTTAGTAAGTCTTGCAAGTTTGGCTTGGTTTTTACATAGTCCCTTAATTTCTATTTATCTGGAAATGACCTAATTTCAGCATCATATTTGAATAAGAGTTTTGCAGGATATGTTATTCTTTCAAGGCAATTTTTTTCTTTCAAGGTTTTATATATGTCATCCTATTGTCTTCTTGCCTGCATAGTTTCTGCCAGATAATCTGAGCTCAGTCTTATTGTTTCTCCTCTGTATGTGACTTTTTGTTTTTCTCAAGCTGCGCTCAGGATTCTTTGTCTTTGGTTTTAGCGAGTGTGATTATGATATGCCTTGGTGATTTTCTTTTGGTTTCTATCCTATATGGGGTTCATGGAGCTTCTTGGATGGCCAGCTTTTCACCTTTCATGATATTGGGGAAGTTTTCTGTCAGCAATTCTTCAATGATCCTCTCTGTGTTTTCTGTCTTCTCCCCCTGTTCTGGAACTCCAATTACTTGCAGATTTTTGCTTTTGATTGTATCCCTCATAATTCTTAGAGTTTCTTTATTTTTCTTTGTTCTTTTTTCTGATTTTTCCTCCGAGTTGTATCCAAGTGTCTGTCTTCAATTTCGTTGATCGTCTCCCATCGTTTCAAACCTGCTCTTCAGCTCTTCCATGACACTGTCCATTTCTGAAATCTTGTTGTTTATCTTTTGGATTTCTAATTGTTGTTTTTGTATGATTTCTAATTGTCAATTTATTTTAGCATTTTGTTCCTGTATTATTTTCTTGAATTCTTTCATTTTTTTGTCTGTATTTTCCATGAATTTGTCTATTTTTTCCTCATTTTTATCTGCTTTTTGCTTCAATTCTTGGATAATTCTGAAAATTAGAGATTTGAATTCCCTATCAGGTAGTTCTAGTGCCTTTTCTTCTGCTGGAAAGTCATCTGGTGTCTTATTTTGGAAGCCTACTGGAACCATCCTATCTTGTTTTTGTATATGTTTCGATATTGTCTGCTGTCTTCAGGGCATTAGGTAGTTATTTTCCCCATTTATTGATTGTAGATTCATTTTTTTCATTCTGCTTTTTTGTTTTATTTGGTTATGTCTGAGCGGGCGGGCTGTGCATTCTTTGCTGTTTTCTCATCTGCGGGCACGATACTTTTCACCTCCTTCTCCAATGGGCAGGGTCAGTCACTCAGGTATGGTACAGCAGGGTAGGTCTAGCTGAATGGGATTTGCTGGGATGGACTGTTTGCAGCACGTACTAGGGCTGACAAGGAGGACTGGGAATAAGTGCAGGGCAGATTCCGGTAGGCTGTGCCTGTGCTTCTTGGTAGTGTGATGTTCAGTGCATGGTGCAGGTAAGCAGGAAGGAGGGGGAGATTGTGATGTGTGGAGCTAAGACAGGTATGGGAAAGAGGAGAGAGAGAGGAACAGGAGCCAAAAACTTACACACAAACAAACAAAAAAAAGAGTGCTAAGGGAGCTTGCTATTGGAGTGGAAAGATGAGAGATTGTGAAATTGAGAAAATCAAAAAGAAAAAGTGTAAAAAAAAGAATAAATAAAAATTAGAGTAAAGAAAAAAAAAAGAAAGAAAGAAAATTCCCCAGGGATCCCACTGGTGCGGCTGCTAGGACTGGGGAAGCTGCTCCCAGGCACGAAGTACAGCTTGGCTAGAAGGGGTAGAGGTGTCACACAGTACCAGGTATTCAGGAGACAGGAAGAGAATGTAAGTATAGAGCAAAGAGAAACTGGAAATGAAGAAAGACTAAAAGGGGAAAAGAGAGAGAGGAAAATAAAACAAAGAAACAAAAAAACGAAACAAGAAAAAACAAATGCTCCCAGGGATGTCACTGCACACCTGCGCAGAGTAAGGGAGTAGCTCCCAAGCTGCGTGGTACTGCCTGGCTAGAAGGGGCTCCCAAGCTGATAAAAGAAAAAGAAAACAAATGAACTAACTAATCAAAACAGAACAAATCAGGACCAACCAACAAAGAAATAAAACAAGCCCTGGGGGTCCCACCAGCATGGCGGCATGGGCCAGGAAGCAGTTTCACAGTCAAGTGGTGTTTCACAGCCTTTCAGGAAGAAGCAAATATGGCACACAGAGCTAGGTATTTGAGAGAAAGGAGGGGGAGGTGGTGAGAAGTAAGGAAGAAATCTACAGAAGCAGAAAAAAGCAACACCAGCAGCCAACAAATGGCATTCAGGGAGCCAGCCAGTGTGGGCAGGTGGAATCCAAGCAACACCAGGGTGAAGCCGGTGCTTCCCGGCCAAGAGACTGTGCCCACAGGAAGCAGAGGAGGCCAAGTGGGCTGAAGAAGGGTGGGGGGTAGGAAAGCATATATTGCTGGTTACTGGTTGTTCTGTCTCCTGCTGGAAGCTCAGTGAAGCTGCTTTTCTCATACCCCCTGTTCATTGATCTCTGATAGGAGTCCAAGATGGTGGATCCATGCTGCAGTAGCTGATAGGGGACCTCTGCAAGTAGCTCTCCTCGCTCTGTGTTCTCAACCAGTTTCTTATTCCATTCACTGCTTGGCTGAGTTCTTTATCTCTTCATTTGATGCCTAGGGTTTCAGGATTGATGTGCATCTCTGTTTGACTTAGTTTTTCTGGATCTTTGCTGTGGAGGGCTGGCGTGGTGCTTCTGTCTATAGCACCATGTTGCCCAGAAGTCCCCTCAAATCTTCAGTTTTTAGTTAGCAGCTGAATGCATTAACCATTTGCACCACCCAGGGATTCCCTCTCTCAGTTACATATGTGAAAATGGGCTGAGATGATTTTTCTTTAATGCCAATGTAACCAGAGTTAGATATGATTCCTTGTTTCCTTTTGGTTTTTTCTTTTTAATTTTTTTTGCTTTAGGTGAAAGTTTACAGCTCAAGTTAGTTTCTCATTGAAAAATTTATACACATATTCTTTTATGACTTTGGTTGCTATCACCACAATGTGACAGCACTCTCAGCCTTTCCACCCTGGGTTCTCTTTTTCCGTTCATTTAGTTCCTGTCTCTTTTCTGCCTTTTTGTCTTGCTTACTTCCATTAAGTAGATGAGACCAAGTAGAAATTCCTGCCCAATCTCCTTTTGGGCAGGAGTTGCCCATTTGGTCTCATCTATTTGATTGAACTAAGAAGCATGTTCCTCATGTCTGTTATTGTTTATTTTATAGGCCTGTCTAATCTTTGTCTGAAAAGTGGGCTTTGGGAGTGGTTTCAGTTCTGAGTTAGCAGAGTGTCCAGGGGCCATAGTCTTGGAAGTTCCTCCAGACTCTGTCAGACCTGTAAATCTGGTCTTTTTTCAAGAATTTGAATTTTGTTCTACTTATTTCTCCTGGTCTGTCCGGGACTCACTGTTGTGATCCCCATCAGAGTGGTCGGTGTTGGTAGCCAGGCACATCTAGTTCTTCTGGGTTCAGGCTGGTGGAGGCTGTGGTTCATGTGGTCCTTCGGTCCTTTGGGCTAATATTTTTCTTGTGTCTTTGATTTTCTTTATTCTCCTTTGCTGCAGACAGGGTGGAAGCAATTGATGTATCTTAGATGACCTCTGGCAAGCTTTAAGACCCCAGACGCTACTCACCAAAGTGGGATGTAGAACATTTTCTTTATGAAGTATCATGCCAGTTGAGCTAGATGTCCCTGAGACTATGGTCCCCAACCCCTAGCATCAGCAACTCGGTCCCTCAAGGTGTTTGGATGTGTCTGGGAAAAACCTATGCCTTTGCTTTGGTCAAGTTGTGCTGACTTCCCTTATATTGTGTGTTATCTTTCCCTTCACCAAAGTTGACATTTGTCTACTAACTAGTTAGTGATTTCCCCTCCCTCTCCCTCCCCACCCTTGTAACCATCAAAGAATTTTTTTTTCTGTGTGCAAACCTTTTCTTGAGTTCTTATAATTGTGGTCTCATACAATGTATGTCCTTTTGTGACTAACTTATTTCACTCAGCATAATGCCGTCCAGATTCGTCCACATTGTGAGATATTTCTCAGATTCATCATTGTTCTTTATTGTTGCGTATTATTCCATTGTGTGTATGTACCATAATTTGTTTATCCATTCATCTGTTGATGGGCGTTTAGGTTGTTTCCATCTTTTTGCTATTGTGAATAGTGCTGCAGTGAACATGGCTGTGCATATGTCTACTTGTGTGATGGCTCTTATTTCTCTAGGGTATATTCCTAGGAGTGGAATGGCTGGATCATATGGTATTTCTATTTCTACCTTTTTAAGGAAGCGTCATATAGTTTTCCAAAGTGGTTGTATGATTTTACATTCCCACCAGCAATGCATAAGTGTTCCAATCTCCCCGCAACCTCACCAAAATTTGTTATTTTCTGTTTTTTTGATTAGTGCCAGCATTGTTGGGGTGAGATGGTATCTCACTGTAGTTTTGATTTGCATTTCTCTAATGGCTAATGATCTCGAGCATTTCCTCATGTGTCTGTTAGGTGCCTGAACGACTTCTTTGGTGAAGGGTCTATTCATATCCTTTACCTATTTTTTAATTGGATTATTTGCCTTTTTGTTGTTGAGGTGTTGGAGTATTTTGTAGATTTTAGAGATTAGACCCCTGTTGGATATGTCATAGCCAAATTTTTTTTCCCAGTCCATAGGTTTCTTTTTACTCTTTTGATGAAGTCTTTTGATGAACATAAGTGTTTAATTTTTAGGATCTCCCAGTTATCTAGCTTATCTTCTTATCTGTTTTGTGCATTGTTAGTTATGGTCTGTATACTATTTATGCCATGTATTAGGGCCCTTAGTGTTTTCCCCATTTTTTCTTCCATGATCTCTATTGTTTTAGATTTTATATTTAGATCTTCAATCCATTTTGAGTTAGTTTTTATGTATGATGTGAAGCACAGATCTCGTTTCATTTTTTTTATAGATAGACATACAATTATGCCAGCACCATTTGTTAAAGAGACTGTCTTTTTCCCCTTTAATAGACATTGGTCCTTTGTTGGAGCACTGGTGGTGCAGTGGTTAAGATCTTGACTGCTAACCAAAAGGCTGGCAGTGTGAACCCACCAGCCACTCACAGGAAACCCTATGGGGCAGTTCTACTCTATCCTATAGGGTCTCTGTGAGTCAAAATTGACTTGATGGCAACAAGTTTTTTTTTTTTTGGCCCTTTGTCAAACATCAGCTGCTCATAGATGGATGGATTTATGACTGGGTTGTCAGTTCTGTTCCATTGTTCTATGTGTCTGTTGTTGTACTAGTAACAGGCTGTTTAGACTACCATGGCTGTATAATAGGTTCTAAGGTCAGGTAGTGTGAGGCCTCTCACTTTGCTCTTCTTCTTCAACAATGTTTTACTTATCCGGGGCCTCTTCCCTTTCCATATAAAGTTGGTGATTTGTTTCTCCATCTCGTTAAAGAATATTGTTGGAATTTGGATTGGGACTGCATTTATCAGTAGATTGATTTGGATAGTATTGACATTTTCACAGTGTTGAGTCTTCCTATCCATGAACATGCTAAGTTTTTCCACTTATGTAGGTCTCTTTTAGTTTCTTGCAGTAGTGTTTTGTAGTTTCCCTTACATACATCTTTTATGTTCCTGGCTAGATTTATTCTTAAGTATTTTATCTTCTTGGGGGCTATTGTAAATGGTATTGATTTGCTGATTTCCTTTTCAAAGTTCTCTTTGTTGGTATAGAGGAATCCAACTGATTTTTGTATGTTAATCTTGTATCCTGCCACTTTGCTGAAAATTTCTATTATTCCTTGTTTCTTTATTGGAGCATGGTTTTAATTATTAAAACCATGCAGGATGCCGCATCTGGGACCAAGAGTATGCAGTAGGCCACTGACAAAAGTTTAAGCTGTTGAGCTTAATACATAAGCTCTTTGTCGTTTAAGGTGGAGAGACAATAAAGCTGTGAACTGGGGCTTGACTCACAGTCAGGACACGTCCTTGTACCCCAGAGGACAGTGCCAACTCAGACTGACTCTGGGGATTCTGTCTGGGATAGACATAGGTGGTACGTTTTTCACTACTGAGGAGGTGCAGGAACACAGGTAGTCCCCAGCTTACAATGAACCACACTTACGACCAACTGTCTGTTGTTGTTTTTTTTTACATCTTATTGCTAGTAATATGCACTACATACAATGTTGCAGTCCATAATTTGTTATCATTCTCATATTTTCACTCGTAGATGTTCAAAGATCGGATTTATAAAGATACTGATAATAAAAGGCAATAATAATGAAAACTAAAATAAATAAAAGAGGTATTCGATTTATGTCAGAACCAACTTAAGATGGAGTTGTCGGAATGGAACCTGTACTCTGATCAAGGCTGTTCAGTTCCTCCCAGTCTCCATGTTTCAGTTCAAATGGCTTCCGCCCAGTGAACAACGGTGACTTAAGGCATGGCTGCATAAAGCAACTCGTAGGACTTTTTTAATAATGGCTGTTAGTTTTACAGTGATCCATTAAATATCTTTTTTTGTTTGTTTGTTTAAGAAATAAATATATAGAATCATTTATTCTAGTATCTTAAATCATTTAATTACTATAAGATATGGGTGAAGAGGCAGGCATGTTAATGAACAATATTTAGATTGCAAGCATTTAAGAATGACTAAGTATATTCTATTACCAGACATTGAGCCTTCTTCCCTAAGTCTAAAAACTGTAATTCTGAATTCCTTTTTAGTGTTTGAAACGTTCCTGTCACTTTTCTCTTTAGCAGAACTTCATGCCTCTTGGCTTTAGGCAGGCTGTTTGTCAAGAAAGCTTGCCTTTTGGGTCTGCTTCACCTTTATTTTGCCTTTCCTCCATCCACTCAGGCTTCAAAAGCCTCTAATTGGCTGTTTACCTTAATTATTCCAGCTAGCACTTCATCTGGTCTTGGGTTATCCCGCTTTTGAGGATCCAAAGTGCCTGTGCCTTGCTTATTAGAAGAATCTTCCTGATTTTCTAGAAGATACATTTCTTCATCTCTACTCTGTGTCTTGTGGCTTCCATAGACAGCATGGGGTGGGGTAGGGGGGAAATCTGGTAGTAGTCTTGGGTGCCTGATTCAGAGCCATATTAATCCCATTTTAGAGAAAACTAAATTTCCTACATAGCCTCCAACAGAACAAAGGGCTTCAGCTCAGGGCAGAATTTCCAGACTAGGTACTAGGGTAAACAGAAGACCTTTGAGCAGTCTGGGCTTAGCTCACCTCTAGGTGGCATTGGACGAATAATGGGTTGTTGTTATTGCTGTTATTTGCTGTCTAGTCGATTCTGACTCATGGTGACCCACGTGGCCCCATGTGTGCAGAGTAGAACTACTTCTTCATTTTCAAAGCTGTGACCATTCAGAAGGCTTTGAACGGCCATCCCTGGGTTTGAACCTCCACCTTTTCTATTACTAGTTGAGCGACTAAGGTGTGCCTGACCCAAGCCATGGTATTTTCCGTTGGCTCATATGCATGCGAAAGCTGGACAATGAATAAAGAAGACTGAGAAAGAATTGATGCCTTTGAATTATGGTGTTGGCAAAGAATACTGAATATACCATGGACTGCCAGAAAAATTAACAGATCTGTCTTGGAGGAAGCATAGCCAGAATACTCCTTAGAAGTAAGGGTGAGACTACATCTCACATACTTTGGGCATGTTATCAGGTGGACCAGTCCCTGGAGAAGGACATCATGCTTGATAAAGCAGAGGGTCAGCAAAAAAAAGGAAGACCCTCAGGGAGATGGATTGACATAGCATCTGCAACAATGGGCTCAAACATAGCAAGAATTGTGAAGATGGCCCAGGGCCAGGCAGCGTTTCCTTCTATTGTAGATAAGGTCACTGAGTCAGAATCCACTTGACGGCACCTAACAACAACTGAGCGCTTACCCGTTTGCACCACTTACAGCTCCAACGGGTTGGTACCTTTCTCTTATTGATCATGTCTTGTCGGTCATGGGCATGTAAACCTTTAGCTACCATGTAACCTGAGGATGATGTCTAGTAGTTATAAAACTGGTTTAGGCCAAGGCAGCAGTGACCTTATGAAGGGTAGATATAGATTCCCAATGGTGACTTGTGTTGCTACATAGCAGATAATTGAACATGTGATCCTGGATTTCTCTATGCTAGCCATAGAAACCAGACTCACTACTTTACATAGATTAGATTTGTTAATTAATGAACTGTTAGCATTTTGATGAATAATGTTCTCTGTATTTGTGTTTTTATTTATGAGAATGTCTTTGCAACAGATACTGTCACTAGGGCCCTGATTAACCCCAAGAACTACCTTTCTCATTACATGCCATTCTGAGAGGTGAGACCGCATGGCCACTCACCAGTTTACATCTGATAGGAACAGAAGAGTCTACCATGAAGCTTTTGAGCATCTTGGAATTAAAATTGAATTTGGAATTGACTAAGTCCTAGGCTTTTCAAGCCTCACCAGACAGAGATTGGAAATACATGGACCTGGAGTCCTATTTGCTACCTTCAAGACAGGGATATTTTTCTCTTGGGCTATAGCTCTTGTGCATTCTGAAGGGTGCTCCATCAGTCACACAAAAAGGAAACAATCTGAAGATTATTTGAAGCACGACGGTTTATTTTACCTAGAAGTTTTGTACCATTACGTTCTTTTAAAATTCTCATATGTTTTTAAATTTATTTAAAATTCAGATTCCCTAATTCTCATTTTATCACAGCTTTAATTAGGTATAGCAGATTAAAATTAGGTATCATAGAATAACTTTGCATGTTGAGACTAACAATACCGCAATTTATTCCAAATGATGATTTTTCCCCCTGTACCTGTCTGAGTCACCGGGCATAAATGAATATGCAAAGAACAGGCCTTCATACTTCTGGATTCTCAGATTCTGCAACAAGAAAATTAGTCATCTGTTTCCAAGACTTGTGAACTAACTCCCAGAGTAACATTCTTTACTTTGTGTTTAATGACTGAAAAGCGAGTTTTGATGTGCTGCTGGAGTAGCACTCCACAAAATAACCAGTGCATATAAAAAAATAAATAAATAGATAAAAGAGAAAAAAGTATGCCACAAACTATTTGCATATGATAATTTCATAAAGCATTCCCCTGGAGAAATACGTGAGTGAAATTAATTCACAATCAGTAGGAAACCAGTGGGAATGTGTTCATCGAAATAAATAATCCAAAATTATTCTTGGGCTGTGAAGTTTGTTTACTGCCTTAACTGAAGTGTGTATCAAACATAAGTGCATTAGCATTGGCTGTGAGTTGGGGAGTCAGGCACAGCCCATCCCCTCCTGCGTTTTTCATCTGTTCTGCTGTTTATATTTCTTGGCAAGAGGTCCAAGCCACAAAGGGGTTCATATCAGTATTGAGTGTGTGAGTGTGTGTTTTTTGGGTAGTGGTGGGCATAACTTCTTTTTAATAACTCCATGATGTCTCAAAAATACAGTAGAATTTTTGAAAGCTTCATAAGAGTTTGTTAATTTTAAAAATTATTTTAAATCTCAATATCTCTGTAGACAAAGAGCAATGAATATTCTTAGTCACAGAAATAAAGAATGTTTCTTCCCATGTGAAATTCTCAGGGCTGATTTCTACTCTCCAGATTATCCACAGCTTTGCAGTTGTCTGTTGTCACATTTCAAGGCTGTTTGGTTGTTTTTGCTGCTGATATTGTTTTAAATATTTAAATGAAATAATTTCCTGTAAAGATCTTAGTACAGTTCCTGGCATGTATTAGGTTGTCAAAAATAATTGTTGCTGTTATTAGTTGTCATTGAGTCAGACCTGACTCATGGAGACCCTATGTACAACAGAATGAGTCATTGCCTGGTTCTGTGCCATCTTCATGATCATTGGTGTGTTTGAGTCCATTGCGGTGGTCATTGTATAGTGCTTTCAAACCTAGGGAACTCATCTTTCAACACTATACCAGATAATAGTCTATTGTGATCCACAGGGTTTTCATTGGCTAATTTTAGGCAGTAGATTGCCAGGCCTTTCTTCCTAGTCTGTCTTAGTGATTGTTATCTGATAACTCGGTGGCCATTATCATGGAAACATAATAAAGTTTCACCAGCATCATGAAAGTGTAACAGGGTGAGGCACTGGTTACCTTCAGTCAGGTCATCCTTGGGAGAACTCTTGTGAAAGATGAGTTAAAGCTGATAACTAAAGTAAATACAGTAAGATTATCTGTGGTCCTGATCATGAAAACAGGCAGCGATTTTTATATTTCTGATGCGTATGAGAGCACACACTGGCAGTGGGCATGTTTTTCCTGTTCTCGTTTGAGAACATATATCCGCTTTCCTTAACCATGGAAGATGCATCTTCTTCATAGGGTACAGGTCATCTTCTACCCTACGTGTACCATGTTAGGGCTTGGATAATTGAGCTAATTCTTTCAGGATTTGGACTTTTGGAGGACATGTGGGGTGAGTTGGGTGTTTTCTGGGCTGACACAGATAGTTACGCAGGACAGAGAATACTGGGAGTTAGAGGAGAAAGATAGAGGCTACCGCTTGCGTCTGCCTCTACGACTGCTATTCCTTCGTGGTGATTCTGGATGTTGCTGCCTGTGACAAACCTATGTGTGTGCATACGGTAGTAGTAGTGTGATGTTTTACACTCGATTCTTCATTCCTCTCGAGTCTTGACATCTAACTATGGTGCCAGGTACCTGATACTCAACTGACATATAGCTTCTTGGTACCCCTTTAGTAGAGTTTTGGGTTACTTTACACCGAATGACCCTACTATCGGCCCAAAACCCATACATTCCAATCACAGACTGAATTTTTGACTAATTTTTAAATATCTGGTCATAATTTCCTTCTCCACTCACAAACCAGGAGTAATGCCTGGCTTCAAACTATCTTCAAGGTCTGTAATATTTTTCTCTTATGAAAAAGAGAGCAAAAATAAAGAAAGAAAGAAAGGAAGGGAGTGAAGGCAGGAGGAAGAGAAGAAGGGAAAGAGGAAGGGAGACTCTCGAGAGAGAGAAGAAATAAAATGTTGGAACACAACATAAACATGATACAAGGGGAGAGGAGAGCCTAAAGTAAACCTTGGCCACGTTCCTGTAAGAAACTTTAGTGTAAGATGCTAGAGAAACATGCTCCACTCACAAGTGAGACCAACGTGTATGTTTCCATGATAATGGCTCCTAGTTATCAGAAGAGTCTGAAAGGAAACCAACTCCCTTTGGTCCAAGACATTTGGTTTTCTTCCTTGTTATTCTTAGGAAGCATGTTCTCACCCAAATCATAAACTTCCATTCAATCTAATAAAAGAACTGGAGATTTTTATTGAATAAACCCAACTTCATAAATTTGATGGATGATTTAAATTTTCAGTTTGGAAGCCTTAGAAACACCAGAAAATGTACTCTGGATGCTTTACTCTTTATTGATAGTCCATGAAATTTTACACTGTGAAAAAGCTCTCTAAGGAAATCCCATTAATGTATTTTTGCAAATGAGATTGTCTACAACATCAATGGATAACTATATTTAGGACAATTTCTTCACTGAATGATTCTCTCTCCTGCTAGTGTTTATAGCAAATCTAAGCAGCAAAAGGAAACCCTAGTAACGTAGGAGTTAAGAGCTATGGCTGTTAAGCAGAAGATCAGCAGTTTGAATCTACCAGGTGCTCCTTGGAAACCCTACGGGGCAGTTCTGCAGTGTCCTATAGGGTCACTATGAGTCGGCATCAACTCGTTTAAGCAGCAAAAATTTTAAAAAAAAAGACGATGAAGGAATAAAACAGTTTCTTTTAAGACAATTGCATGACTAGAATTCACACTTCTATAAGACTACACAGAGCTTTCTCAGTTAATTCATGTCTCTGCATGGTAGCTTTACTCGATCATGTAAAAGAGCAACATCATTAATTATACAAGTGAAAGGAGGCATTGGAAAAAGAATGCATCCTTTCATTAACTTACAAAAATACGATTAGTAATTATTAGTGATTTCCTGGAGAAAGTCCAGAGCTGAATTAAAAATATCACTAACCACAGAGATCTTCATTGGTCCCTTAGAGTAAAAAATGCACTGTTATATGAGGCTTATCCGTTGCACTTGCTTTTTAAAACATTAAAGGGCTAATTTATAAAGCAGCCATACAACATTTATAATGCTTTTTATTTTCTTTTGCACTCTCTGGGAAATGCAAAGAATGTTCCTTCTTCTAAGTAAAATGCCCTGTAGCATTTAGTCTAGAATGAGAATGGTTATTTCTCCATTCATAAGTCAAGGGCATTCTGGCAAAAACAAGATAGTTTGTTTAAAAGGCATATTCTCTTTTTTATTTTTGACGTATTCTCTTTTCATGGGCAACATACTTATGCTGATTCCAGAAAGTTGGAAACAAATCTAAAATAACTAGACTCTTGAGGGCCAATCTTGCTTCTTGTGTCGAAAATGTTATTCAGGATCTTACTATCTAAATATGATAAAATTATTAAAACGAGTCGTTAATTTTACCTTGCTGGGACAACAGTTTCCAACAGTTGTGGAGCCAGACTCCTGGGTCCCCAGTAGATCTTTACATGGTGATATTTTGGAACTGTCCCTTCCTGCGTCCCTGTTTGAAGAGGTATATATTACCTTCCTCCAACTACGGCGAGAGATGAACTCTTCCTGTCAAACATACGGCCCTTTGAAGGCAGGTGTGTTTGGACTGGGAAGAAGCAGGGGCAGCAGAGCTCTCTGCTGGCATCAGGAATAAGGGGAAGGAGGCCCGGCTTGGGGAGCATTTGGAGCAGGGCCCCAGAGGATTCTCTTGCTCATATCCATCTGCTTGCTATTTAAACAAAATTTCAACCTATTTGATGATTGCTTTCCTTTTTCTCTATCGCCTTCTGTAAAAACAATAAACTTACTGTTGGGAATCTGTTGAACAAACTGTGAAACTTGCTCAGCTCCTGAGTTTCACAATGCAGATGACCTGCTTTGCGGTTTCTCTGATGTCAAGTTTTATTTTCAGCTTTTATTTCTTCTGTTGTCAGCCACTTCCCTGCTCCAACTCTGTGCTTGGGGGTTGAAAACACGATTTAAGATGAGACCAAGAATTGTCAGGAAATTAAATCTGCTACATGAAACAAAACAAAAGCTAGGTGAGAGGATGCCCCCTTCATTGTTGTTAGCTGCTGTCCAGTCAGCCCCTTACCCATGGCAACCCACGCACAGTAGAATGAAATGCTGCCTGGTCCCGTGCCATTCCATGATGAGTGGAAGAGCGGACCGTTGTGATCTATAGGGTCTCATTGGCTGAGTTTTTGGAAGTAGATTGCCAGGCCTTTCTTCTTAGTCTGTCTTAGTCTGGAAGCTCTACTGAAACCTGTTCAGCATCATAGTAACACACAAGCCTCCACTGACAGATGGGTGGTGGCTGCCCTTGAGGTTCATTGTCTGAGAATCAAACCTGGGTTTTCAGCATGGAAGAAAGAATTGTACCACTGAACTGCCATTGTCCCTATGCACCCCACCCCCGAATGTATGTCAGCTTGGCTAGTCCATGATTCCTAGTACTGTGTGATTGTCCACCATTTTGTCATCTGATGTGATTTTCCTATGTATTGTAAATCTTGCCTCTGTGATGTTAATGAGGCAGGACTCAGTCTACAAGATTAGGTTGTGTTTTAAGTCAATCTCTTTTGAGATGTAAAAGAGAGGAGCAAGCAGAGAGACAGGGGGACCTCATACCACCAAGAAAGCAACGCCAAGAGCAGATCGCGTCCTCTGGGTCTGAGGTTCCTATGCTGAGAAGCTCCTTCACCAGAGGAGAATTGATGACAAGGACCTTCCTACAGGGCCAACAGAGAAAGAAAGCCTTCCCCTAGAGCTGGCACCCTGAATTCCAACTTCTAGCCTACTAGACTGTGAGAGAATAAACTTCTATTTGTTAGAGTCATCTACTTGTGGTATTTCTGTTTCAGCAGCACTAGATGACTAAGACCCCTAAGACCCCCGCCTCCCATACCCTTCATGATTCTCATCCTCACTTTTGTGAAAAGGAATACTTAGTATAAGAAGACATGGACATGATCCCTATGGAAGCAGATCAATGTTAGCAAGAGTGCTTCATCTTGTAAATCCTCACTCTGAGTTGTTTGAATGTTGCAGGACCACTGTCCTCAACAATGTATGGTATCAACATCTCTTTACAAGGAAGAATCAGAAACACTGGTCTCCACGGTCTTGAGTGAGTGGGGCAGCCTCAGGTCAGAGACAGGGCCCTATCCCAGTTATGGGTAAAGGCAGAGGGATAAGAAAGGAAAGAGGGAAGGAGAGCATGGAGAATGGAGTGCCTGGGAGTCTATCTGAGGCCAAGTTGGTATAGATTAAAAAAAAAGAAAAGAAAGAATGAGAGGTTTTTCTGGGCCCCTTGTGCATTTGGGATTGGGTGGCAGAAATATTTTCTTTCTGAAAAGGGACTGTACCTTCATGCCCCTCTGGACATTTGGGGGCACTGGTGTAAGTATAGATGTATCTATAGTCTGGGATTCAAAAAGAAACATCTGAGGTGATCTGTTTTGTATTTGCCTCTGTTTTCAGGGAATTTAAAAATTCAAAGTTGACTCTTTGTGAAGATATACAATATGTACCCTAAACCAAATAACTCAAAACATATCAAATGGTCATGGATGGAATTCTATGGTTGTGGCTGAAAAATGAGGTATTACCAATTGAGCAAGAACACCCCACTGGTGTAGATACAGATGCTGGCAAACTAACAGAGATCAGAGGCACAGATGGTATTTAGAACAAAGGCCTTTGTGAAATGGTAGAGTGTGTGTGTGTGTGTGTATGTGTGTGTGCTTTAATTCTAGGGACCAAAATTAAGGCTTCCTTGGAATAGTTTTACAATTCTGAAAGAACTGATTGTTCTACAGCCACGCGTTGGTAACTTCCTTAACAATTACTAAAATGAAAGGTCATTGTCAGATGCATGTTCAGAAGTAAGAAAGATACTTACATTGTAGTTCACTTGGATTCCATCGGACTGGTGTCCTGGGGCAACACATCTCACAGAAGACCTGGCACAGTTCTTTTGGACATGTCCCAGAGTGCAGCTTTGTGCTCTGCTGACATCCAAAAGACCCTCAGTGTTGTGAGCAGGAGCTTTTCAGTTTCAGAAATGGAAAGGTAGATGGCGGAGGGGGTGAGTTAGCCATTTTGGTGTCACAAACACACACACACACTTACTCACAAATCTCCAATTGCTTTTAGTGGGGAAAACATTTTATTTTTATCATGTAGACATGGCCAAAATGTTCTGAACCCATTACAGTACTTGTAAAAATATATAGCCCCTGCTCAAGAAGCATCTGTTCTTTTTATTTCCCAATGAAGATAAGTGCATCCAAGGCTCCTTGAAATGCTATGAATAACAACCTGTTATGAAGATATGGAAGAGATAATTCCAAAAGGGAAGTAACTTCAAATGTCTTATTCAGATATTCATGAAAAAAAAATTGCCTGAAGAGGTACATCTACTATAGACAATAAGAGACTTCAGTTTACGTTCCAGTTCTACAGTGAACTGGCAGCAGGGATGGACTGCCCAATAAGCAAGGTAAGCATGTGATTAGGGTATCAACAAAACAGAGGTATCAGTTGTCCAAAGCAAAGACCCGTAGATGCCAAGCAAACAGGACACAAGGAAAAGGGAGCTCCACAGTGGAAAGGACAATAAATGAAACTGATACCAGCTCCAGTGCACGAGAATATGCCGGATGGAAATAAAGTTCATGCGTGGTCACAAGGGTGCTCATGCGCAAGGTTGGTTAAGCTATGAGGCCCCTACCGCTTCAACACCTTCGTTGACATCTGTCTCCTATGGTCCCCTCTCATGTAATTGAAAATTCTTATCTCAGTGGGTCTCTTGGTAGAAGACTGTTTCTTTCCAATAAACAAGAGGTAGGGATGGGCTGTTGAGTCTAACTCTTGCTGCATTCACCTAATATGCAACTGGATCCAACATGAGCAGTTACTGGACAAGAATGGATTATATTAATAGGTAGCAGTTTTCTGATTGATTTTGAGAGCACCATCTTGTACAACCACGTCTACTGATCCAGCAACTCTAGCCAGGAGGGCCAGCAATGCTCTTTACCTGATACAAACTCAAAGGTATGTTCTTGCGCACATCCTGGTAAACAACCAATGGGAACACCAGTCCCAGATGACACACAAAAGCAAGGGAACTAGAATAAATCGACCATTGCAATGAGTTCAATCAAGTTAGTTTTAAACTGTATAGTATTTACATACAGAGTTGTGTCCTAAGTTTTGTAAACAATAATATTTATAACTTTAACTTTAAAATATGTTTGGCATACATGCAGATGCAATCTAGCACACATTTAAGATGATACTAACATGGGTAATAATTTAACGTATACTAACATAGCAAATATCCAAAAAATACTGGACATTTTCTTTGTTGTAGAATATGTGGAATATTCTTTTTGCAGAAAATGTGGTACATAGTAAGACTCTTAGTACCCTACACCCACTAAAAATTTTATAATCTGGTTCATCTCATTCTGCTAAAATGGCATATGCCACTTCTCATTCAATTGCTAATATTACAGTCACATTTAAAAAGAAGTTACATCATGGATAACTAAGACACATATACTAATATACACACATATATTTTCATAGTATATATATACACATGTATATATACAACTCACATATTCTGTTTGAATGTGTGAGTAAGCAGAGAAGGGGACACCAAGATTATCAGTGTTAGGGCCCTCACATCCAGCCATGACTGGCAGTGAGCTGATTTTTGAAAAATCTTCTTTGAACGCTTCCCTCATCTGTAAAATGGAAGAAAAAATAACTATTTAGTTTACAAAGTTGTCATGAGGATGAAAAGTACACTACTATACAAAGCACATGAAAGTCAAACACTGTTATAGAAACTATTCATGTTGAAGTACAAACAAGTTGCTTGTGCCTAGTTGTACTTTATGAAAATTGTTGAAAGAGCAAAACAGACATTTTTGCTTCACTGCAATTAGATGAAGCCTTGAACATCATATAATGCAGTTAGAGGGAAGAAAACTTTGTACATCGAGGTAAAAATTAAAAAAAACAAATAAAATCTTGCCAACATATCATAATAGTTTCCAAAAGAGATGAAACCTGAAGCTCTTTTCTGTGAATTACTGACTCTGAAAAAATAACTATCCCTGACTTTGGCAATTCTGATATATGATGACCCTTGCAGATACTCATGTGAGAAATCATGTTTGTTTTATTCAGTGAGACGGACCTTGAGGGATGTCCCCAGTTGAGGGAAGGAGGCCAGCCATGCTGCCCCTTCAATGACTGGTCACTGCATGTGAACTGTGCCTAAAGAGGGGGCACAACCCAGGGCAAGACAGTGGCCTTCTGTAGAGGGAAAGTCCCAAAGATGGATAAAGCTGTGAGCCATCAGTAGGCAACACTTTTGGCAGAATGAGTACTTTAATCTTGGAGAGGGATATTGGCAGCACATCATAGCATCTGCTTCAAAGAGTTTCGCAACAGTTGGGTTATTGATTAAAGAATATGAGTAGTTTATATTTTAATATATGTTGGCAGATTGTTTTCCCTAAAAGTTATTGTAATTTGCACTTCCGTCAACAATGTATGAGAGTGCCTGTTTCCCTGAATACCCACCAGCACTTGATTTTATTCCTTTTTCAAACATTTCACAATAACATGTCATTGTTATTTTATATAGCACTTCCCTGAGAATTACTGAGGTTGAATATCTCTTTATTGGTGATATGCATTTCTGCTTTGGCGATATTTTTGTGTGCGTATGCGTACATCCTTTTCTCATTTTTCTGTTGTTTTTTTTTTTCCTACTCAGTGTATAGAAGTTCTTTGTATATAACAAGTCCATTGTCATGTGTTGTGGTGAAGCCTTCTGGTTGTCTCTTAAAATTAGTTCCCCACTTCTTTGTCTGTAGTACCTTGTTGTTTTTGTTGTTAGGTGCCATCGAGTCGGTTCCGACTCATAGTGACACTATGTACAACAGAACAAAACAGTGCCCAGTCCTGCGCCATCCTCACTATCGTTGTTATGCTTGAGCCCATTGTTGCAGCCACTGTGTCAATCCATCTCCTTGAGGGTCTTCCCCTTTTTTGCTGACCCTCTACTTTACCAAGCATGATGTTCCTCTCCAGGGACTGATCCCTCCTGATAACATGCCCAAAGTATGTGAGATGTAGCCTCCCCATCCTTGCTTCTAAGGAGCACGCTGGTTGTACTTCGTTCTTTCAGTAGTCCATGGTATATTCAATATTCTTCACCAACACCACAATTCAAAGGCATCAATTCTTCTTTGGTCTTCCTTATTCATTGTTCAGATTTCAAATGCATATGAGGCGATTGAAAACATCGTGGCTTTGGTCAGGCTCACCCTAATCTTCAAGGTGACATCTTTACTTTTCAACACTTTAAAGAGGTCTTTTGCAGCAGATTTGCCCAGTGCGATGCGTCTTTTGATTTCTTGACTGCTGCTTCCATGAGTGTTGATTGCGGATCCAAGTAAAATGAAATCCTTGATAACTTCAATCTTTTCTCCATTTATCATGAAGTTGCTTATTGGTCCAGTTGTGAGGATTTTTGTTTTATTTATATTGAGGTGCAATCCATACTAAAGGCTGTAGTCTTTAATCTTCGTCAGTAAGTGCTTCAAGTCGTCTTCATTTTTAGCAAGCAAGGTTGTGTCATCAGCATAATGCAGGTTGTTAATGAGTCTTCTTCCAATCTCGATGCCCCGTTTTTCTTCGTATAGTCCAGCTTCTCAGATTATTTGCTCAGCATACAGATTAAATAGGTATGGTGAAAGTATACCACCCTGATGTACACCTTTCCTGACTTTAAACCACACAGTATCCCCTTGTTCTGTTCCAATGACTGCCTTTTGATCTATGTACAGGTTCCTTATGAGCACAATTACATGTTCTGGAATTCCAATTCTTCGCTATGTTATCCATAATTTGTTATGATCCACACAGTCAAATGCTTTTGAATAGTCAATACAACACAGGTAAATATCTTTCCGGTATTCTCTGCTTTCAGCCAGGATCCATCTGACATCAGCAATGATATCCCTGGTTCCACATCCTCTTCTGTATCTGGCTTGAATGTCTGGCAGTTCCCTGTTGATATACCGCTGCAACTGCTTTTGAATGATCTTGCATGTGATATTAATGAAATTTTTTGATAATTTCTGCATTCCGTTGGATCACCTTTCTTGGGAATAGGCATAAATATGGATCTCTTCCACTTAGTTGGCCAGGTAGCTGTCTTCCAAATTTCTTGGCATAGATGAATGAGCACTTCCAGCACTGCATCCATTTGTTGAAACATCTCAGTTGATATTCCACCAATTCTTGAATCCTTGTTTTTCGCCAGTGCCTTCAGTGCAGCTTGGACTTCTTCCTTCAGTACCATTGGTTCCTGATCATATGCTGCTTCCTGAAATGGTTGAACGTCGACCAGTTCTTTTTGGTATAGTGGCTCTGTGTATTACTTCCATCTTCTTTTGATGCTTCCTGAGTCATTTAATATTTCCCCTGTAGAATCCTTCACTATTGCAACCCGAGGCTTAAATTTTTTCTTCAGTTCTTTCAGCTTGAGAAATGCCAAGCATGTTCTTCCCTTTTGGTTTTCTAACTCCGGGTCTCTGCACATTTCATTATAGTACTTTACTTTGTCTTCTTGAGCTGCCCTTTAAAATCTTCTGTTCAGCTCTTTTACTTCATCATTTCTTCCTGTTGCTTTAGCTACTTGACATTCAAGAGCAAGTTTCAGAGTCTCTTCTGACATCCATTTTGGTCTTTCCTTTCTTTCCTGTCTTTTTAATGATCTCTTGCTTTCTTCATGTATGATGTCCTTGAGATCATTCCACAACTTGTCTGGTCTTCTGTTGTTAGTGTTCAACATATCAAATCTATTCTTGAGACGGTCTCAAAATTCAGGTGGGATATTCTCAAGGTCGTACTTTGGCTCTCGTGGACTTGTTCTAATTTTCTTCAGCTTCACCTTGAACTTGCATATGAGCAATTGATGGTCTGTTTTGCAGCTGGTCCCCAGCCTTGTTCTGACTGATGATATTGAACTTTTCCATTGTCTCTTTCCACAGATGTAGTCGATTTGATTCCTGTGTATTCCATCTGGCAAGGTCCACATGTATATTCACCATTTATGTTGTTGAAAAAAGGTATTTGCAATGACAAAGTTGTTGGTCTTGCAAAATTCTATCATGCAATCTCCAGCATCATTTCTATCACCAAGGCAATATGTTCCAACTACTAATCCTTCTTCTTTGTTTCCAGCTTTCCCATTCCAATCACCTGGGGGGCTCATCTTCCGGCACTATTCTCAGACAATGTTCCACTCCTATTCATAAGGTTTTCACTGGCTAATTCTTTTCAGAAATAGGTTGCTGGATCCTTCTCCCTAGTCTGTCTTAGTTTGGAAGCTCAACTGAATCCCGTCCACCATGGGTGACCCTGCTGTATTTGAATACCGGTGGCATAGCTTCCAGCATCACAGCAACCTGCAAGCCCCCACAATACAACCAACTGACAGACACATGGAGGTGTAGGACATTGCTAGACCACACTTCCTAGTCTCCTTTGCAGTTAAGTGTGATCATGTGAATAAGTACCAGGCAGTGAATTATGAGCATCAGTGTCTGTATTATGATTCCTATTTGACCTTTTATCTTCTCCTGTTTGGTGGATGCAGGTAATAATGGTATAATGGAACCACAAGATAGAAGGAACCTGGGTCTCTGAATCACCATGTAGGGTAGCTACCTGTCAACCATGAACTCCCGCTCTGGACTGTTAGGTGAGCAAGAAATAAACCTCTATTACATTTGAGCTACTATATATTTTTGGCTCTACTTGTTTTAGCAATTTAGCCCATCCTAATACAGGTGAATTGCATATTTTCTCCTTAGTATATCATTTATTTGTATTTAATCAGGCATACATGATGATTTTAAAGCTGCTTAGAGACAGATACATCTGCCAAGAAATCTGAGAAGGAGAGGCTGGAGAAGTAGAAGGAAAACTGGGACAGCGTGGTGTCATGAAGGCTGAGGGAAAAGAGTGCTTCAAAAAGCAAACCATAATCAGTCATGTTTCATACTGCTGAGAGGTCTGGTGAGAATACTGCACTAAATGTCCGTCTTCTGGTAATGAACGTGTCAAATCTGTAAAAAGTCTGGGAGGTGCCCACCTGGGCCTTGATCAGCAGTAAAAGCACTGTTCAGCCCTGAAGTGTTGATCACCTGGGTGATTCCAGCTTAGCCCACTGGAATTCATCTGTAGGCAGGTCCTAGGAACCACCATGAATGAGTATAGAGAGCCAAATTGGCCATTCACACCTGAACAAATTGTATCCTTCCTTCCTACAAGGCACAACATTCGTGAGCAGTAAGTCTTTGTCTACTATTCTCTTTTGCCTTAATATGACGTATTAACTTTCATTTTTTCACCTGCACTTTATTCAATTCTCTTGTTTCAGGTGAGCCTCTAAAAATTACTTCTAGGGACAGAACTTTCTGGGCTACTGAATCTCAATACAGCAATAAAGTCTCTAGATTACAAGAAAAAAAAAGATAAAATTTTATTACACAATCCCAGTTATGAGATTAAACTGGAAATGAATTTTTATTAGTCTTTTAAATTAAATGGCCATGGGTATCATTAGGGAAAAAAAAAAAAGTGATTTGCCCACCATAAAATTGAGAGATAGAAAGATATTCAGACATTTTGAAGAAATCAATACAGGTACTGATTAAAAGTATGTGGTGCTGTGCTTTAAAAACCTGGAACTAAAGGTGACTTTTCTAATTAACTATGACATGTGAAGTCAATTGTCCTTAATACATTAAGAATGACACATTACGAATGAATAGCTATTAGAGCTTTCTGCTCTGCTGCTCATAGAAACATCAGATGAAGGACAAGCACTTGGACATGTCACCTTATGTCTTAGGAAAAAAAGAAGAATGGAAGGATGATGATGGGAACAAGTAAAGTCACTCTATGCTACATGCTTTTAGTAACTCTGAGCATTAAATTATTCTTTAAAGGAAAATTTTGTTTCTTAATTTAAAGTCTATAACAAGTTTAAGCTACAGAGTTAAGAACCTTCAGTCTTACTTGATTCAAAATGCTTATAGTTCCTGGCAATTAAACAGCATACATGCAGTCCATTTTAAGGCAATTTATCTCTAGTTTCCTCTTATAAACCTGTTTAGAAAACTATATAGCCTTTAGCCATAGAAATAAAAATACCGTCAGTCCCTAACTTCTGCCTCTACAGGATATAATATTAAAACATACTTGCCTTTGTTTTCTTCCATACTCAATTCTACAAATTATTCCTGTTAACTATTAGCAAATAAATTAAGAGAATATTCACATTACAAACAAAGGGATTTCTCTAGAGTTCCAAGACACTCACTTATTCCATATAATTTTGAGTGGATTGCACACAAAGTGTTTTGTTTTTGCACCTACAGGATGTCCATACAGTCTGAAAACTGGCAAATAATCATAACGTCATCAAGGTTATCTTCAATCTACGAAAAAAATGAAATATTAGCTATCTTTCAAGGACATCCTGCACATTTGGTCATCTTTTGTGCTGGACTGAAGGCCATAGAAGGTGAAATCAAGATAGTCTACCAAGCCCAGGTCTGACACATACATTATGTTGGTAAATACCATCCTTTGAAATCCACTGCACGTCATCTTTTCCTCTTTTGTAATGATTGCCACTTTCCACTTTGTATCCTTGCTATTGCTAAATGTTCTCTCTCTGTGGAGAGAGTTCTTCCAGACAGGGCTGTGTTTCACTCTCTGCTGGGTTCCCCAGGTACCCTGCAGGTAGTTGGGCCTCAGTACATTCTTGTTGAATAAATAAATAGCTTCCGAGTGGTCTAAAGAATATTTCATTTTGCTTTTTTTTTTAAAATTAACACATACAAATAGTTCTATGTATGAATAATTTCCAGTGATTTTCTTAGCATATATATTATAATGTGGTTTCTAACCCTAATTAATTGTACCAGGAGATTGGGGAAAAGCCCCGGTAAATAATTTGGCATGATTTAGTTCTGACGCGAGAGTGGAGGAAAGTTTACATAGGATTATAGGGGGACCTACATTATGCAGCTGATTTTTGTCAACACTTATATTTCCACACTGGGCTTTAGAAAAACCATAAACAGTTATGCAATTTGTGGTTTTCCCAAATTCTTCACTAAAATATTACTAGTGTTATACGCACACAAAATAAAAAAGCTATTTTTTTCTTTTAATTTAATATAATTTTTTCATGTTTTTCCTTCTCTCTTCTGGGTCAGAATTTATCTCTATGTCTCTTTCTACGTCTACATATTTTGACCTTGGTAAGCACTCTTTCCTACCCAAATCCAATACAGTTCTTGAACTTTTTCAAGGTTTTTCAATAAATATTGCAATGAATTGATTAATTATGCTGGAAGTTTCCCCAGGTGTTGCTAGTCTGAAATTTTACTTACTCCCCTTAAGCTTTAACATGCTCACCATAACACCCCTTCATGTAGAATAGGGCCTGGAATGACCATGTTTTTTTGGGGGGGCACAATATTATAGTAAGGTTCTCTCCAGTACTTTTTATCAGCAAAGGTCATTGGATGTTTTCCAATAAAGATGTTACCATGTAATGTCTCACATACTTTAGACATGTTATCAGGAGGCATCAGTCCCTGGAGAAGGACATCTTGCTTGGTAAAGTAGAGGGTCAGTGAAAAAGAGGAAGACCCTAAACAAGATGGATTGACACAGTGGCTGCAACAATGGGCTCAAGAACAAAAATGATTTTGAGGATGCCATAGGACCCGGCAGTGTTTCATTCTGTTGTACATAGGGTGGCTATGAGTCAGAACCAACTCAACGGCACCTAACAACGACAATGTTATGTCCAATTTCATTGTGTGGTAGATTGTGATATAGTAAAGATTTGGTTTTCCATCATAAAACAACTGGGATTCTTTCTGTATCATTGAAACATTGTTGTGTCGGTAGCCTTGAAACTACTTTTCCTCAGCTACATTCATAAGTTGTAAGGACCCGTATGGGATTCCAAGATGTATTAATTTAGAATTGAGCCTCCAGGAAGATAACTCATCATCAATGGGTGTGAACTACACTATTGTTTTGTGCATCTTTAACAGTTCAAAAGCTCAGAATTTCAGGCAGGAATGGAACCTTTAAAGTCATAGATTTACCCCCACCTGGTGCTTGAATAATCCAATTTTCACATGAGAGTCCCTTCCTGCAAGTTTTCAAAGACATCCATCATGTCATGCCAACCCTCCCCAGAGACTCCTCCAATTCAAATTAAGGAGCAAAATTGCCAGTGGTTCCTCATGTGATGTAGTTTCAAATTCCCTTACCCATCCAGGTTAGTGTCCCTGAAAAGTTCTCCAGTTCATGTCTAAAACTGAGCATAGTTTAAACAACTTGTAATACCTTTACTTGTTCTTGATACCATATGCATTTCTTTATCCAACAGCTATAAATAGTGTACTGTGTGCCAGGCACTGTGCTGGGCACTGGAGAGACACAGGTAGGCACAACAGACACAGACTCTGCCCTCAAGGAACCTGCTACCTAGGAAATGATCAATCTGCTAATACAGCCTAAGAGGCAAGTAGAATTTTGTCTACCACAAAAAAGTAGTTTGGGAATTAGATATTAAATGTGGTAGAGTAGAAAGAGCACAGGCCTTAAAGTCAGACAGACCTGAATTTCAATGCTAGATCTGTAATGTATTATATACGCAAAACTAGGCATGCTTTAAAAATATTTGGAACTTCAATTTTTATTCCTTATAAAATGGGGATAATAATACTTATCTCATAGGGTTGTTAGGAGGATTAACCAAAATATTTAATACACATAGTGATGCTATTCATTTCATTCTTGCTTTTTTCACTGATTTGTTGAATGCTAGTGCTCCATGAAAAAAGGTACTGTGTTCAAACTGGCACAAACAGTTCAGCAGTCAACCACTAGCCAAAAGGTTGGTGGTTCAAACTTACCCAGAGGCTGTTTGTAGTAAGGCCTGGCAATCTGTTTCTGAAAGATCACAGCCTTGAAAACCCTATGGAGCAGTTATACTCTGCGCACATGGGGTCGTCATCAGTTGGAATTGACTAACAGTAACAGTGTTCCATGAAAAAGGTATTGTGGTCATATTCGTTGGAAAAATAAATAGGGTTAAACAAAGTTACTTAGGCTATTTTTTATCTGAGGACTTTTCAGAGCTTTTAACATGCTAACATACTTTATGACCCTCTAAAGGCGAATATGGTTTGCAGCATTTCTCAAATTTATTTGACCACGCAACCGTTTTTACGTAGCACACAGACTAACATCTTGTGTTTTTTTTCTGAACTTGGTGTGAGAAATGTTGTCCTAGTTGGATCTTTGGCTACGTTACTCTATCCCCTGGGCATGCCTGGAAGCATGATTGTATCATTTTTCCTCTGGGTCATGGGAGTGGCCCATGCAGGAAAATTTATGCCAAAAAAACACAAAGGGGGAAAATATTTCTTCCTTTGCTTCAAATAAAAATATGAACCCAGCAGTGAAGTGAAGGCTTAAGTCTTTTTGTTTCATATACCATGTTTAGGTATAGTCTTCAGGTTTGGGAAACCCTGAGGAATTACTGTAATGAAACTACTATGAGAAATAAATTAGCAGGAAGGAGGAACAACTGAAGGTATTATATGTGGTGGGCTGGGCAGAGTCCAGCATGTTGTCCCCTTTCATGAAATTAAATATTTCTGTTTATATGATGGAAAATTTGTGCTCTCATTAAGACTGTAGCAAGTTCATCAGAAAAACTTTATAGAGACCCTGGGGAAAACTCAACAGGGGGGAATTTCCTGTTGGGGGCTGGAGGTGGGAAGAGAGTATTTTTCCTTTATTGGGGTTTGCTTTGTTAATTGGTGTTTGAAGAAACCCCATTTCTTTCATAGTTGAAGCTAAGCAGAATTAATGTTAATTAAAAAATCATGTTAGTGTTCCCAAAGCACATTCGGGCAACTTGTTGAGAAGGGGCTTGTCCAAAAACACTGTTCTCATAGCTTTGTTTGCACATGGAAGTGGAGGGTGAGCAGTTTGAAAAGGGCAAGAGAGGGAGCTCCCAGTTTACTTCTGGAACACAGCAGGATGTGTTTCAAAAAACACTCAAAATAAAGAATACACCAAAAAGTACCAAAAATTATCTACTTTTTTTTTTTTTTTAAACCAGGCATAGAGCCAAGCTTGGGGCCTGTTAATCAGGCTGCTGGATGAGTATGTGTGTTGGTGTGTGGGGATGGGTGGGTGTAGGTGTGTCTGTGTGCATAACTGTCAGTATTTAAACTTTACTATTTGAAGTAGACCATATTTTAATTTACTAATATAAATCTGTACTGGGGTCTTTCCATTTAATATCCTTTAAGGTCTATTTTACTTTGCACACAGAGGACTTCAATAAATAGATGCATTGCCATCAAATCCCTGAGGTTTATGTACTTCCTTTGGGTGTAATTAACTCGGACGGCTCACTAGACCTAAACAACTCCCTCAGACAGTACAAGGGGAAAAAGCAAAATATTTTATATATTTTGCTTCAGGTTCTGGAACCGTGTGATAATTTTTTTTAAGTATGAGTTATATACTATAGAATAACAATGTCTAAAATTGAGTTACATTTAGGTACAAGTAAACTATCACTAACAGAAATTCTGAAACATGAAATGATTTTCAAATTCAACAAAAATAATTATTGGATTATTTATTCATTTATATATTCCTCCTTTCTTTCTTAAAACAGCCCAAGTAGCTTAAGATCAAGATCACATATAAAGTAAGTCTGATAAAAATAAACCCAGGAATTAGAAATGGTATTTGTGGAAAAGAGGTGGTAGTAAATATGCTAACCTCACAGGTTAATATGATTGTTCTGACTGAGCATAAATTTTGATTCTGAGTTTCTTGAAAGGCACAGTTAAAAGAAAAACAGATTGAATTGTTATATTAGAAAGGAAGAAACATACAAACAAGTTCTTTTTTGAACACAAAGTTTTTTCTGGCACTAAATTCGAAAATAAAGAAATTTTTTTTTGCATGTGCTTTTCTTTCAGTCTTTTTTGAAAATTATTTTTTAGGGACACAAATGATTCAAAAATATCTTTAAAGAATATACAAGCATATAGATGAAAAAGTTAAAGTTCTCCTTCCACCTTCCAACATCACTTCCCCCACCTAGGGATGACCTCCCAATAGATCAATCTGGTGTGTATCATTCCCAACCTTTTCTTAAGATACCACACACATACATTTTCTTTTTAACATATATGAGTTTATATATGGATTGTTCTTCAGATTGCTTTTATTTGTCTCTATGTCTTGAAGATCATTCATATCAGCATAAAGAGTTCTACCATTTTTTTTAAAAAAACTACTGTATGGATGTTCTGAAATTTGTCAAAACATTCTCCTATGTTTGGGTTCCTTTGAATTTTTTAATATTACAAACAATTCCATAATAAGCATCATGTGCACATTTCTAAATACTTCTGTGGGTGGGACATGATAGACACTTACCAGTTGCCATTGAGTCGATTCCTACTTATAGCGATCCTATAGGACAGAGTAGAACTGCCCCATAAGATTTCCAAGGAGCAGCTGGTGGATTCCAACGGCCGACATTTGGTTAGCAGCAGAGTTCTTAACCACTGCGCCACCAGGGCTCCTTTGATAGACCCTTACAGGTGGAAAAACTGGGTCAGAGGGCATGTGTATTAAAAAAAAAAAAAAATTGTGACATAGGGGGACGTGTAATTGAGGGCAAGTCCTCAAAATCAGTAATTTTTAATCTTTTGGTGTAGCTGCTATTCCTGGAGCTTCTGGTACCTTGGGGGAACCCTCTTACAGGTTGTTGAAGATAAATCTATCATATGAACACTCTTTATATTATCTGATGTGACAACATTTTATGTAAGCGGCAACACAACCACGATCTCATAGCTCAAAAAGCCAAGCCGTCACACAAGAACCAGTCATTTTCTGAGGATTTTTGTTACTAATGTTTTGCTACTCGTCCATTTATTTTCTTGACTATTAGCTTTCATGAGCAGATAAACTGCAGAAAATAAATAATGAGGGAAAGTTTGAATAATTTTTTTATTCTAAATGTTAAGAGCCCTATTGCTTGATTTTTGCAGCAACAACACTAAGCACAGGATGTTCCAAGAGAGCACAGTTTGAGAACCAGTGCTCTACACTGTCAGTCACAAAATAAATAAATAAATAAATTTGTTGTATATAATATAACCACTGAAAGACCCATCTTAAATTCAATGAAGACTTTACCAGTGCCCCTTTGAAAATCAGTGACAGCCAAAAGAAGTTTATACAAATTTTAGATGAATTCCAAACTAATAATATCTTTAATCTTTTCTTAATTCTTTATGTAATTTTGAATTTTACTTCCTGCTTCCAAATGCATCCATTTGAATATATACAAGCAGGTTCTTCTTCTGCAGAGAAAAACTCTTGTCTTTAACTGATATTTGTGATTATTGGTAATACCCGAGAGACAGAAAAACTCCTTCCAGCCAGGGATCTAAACAATGCTAAAGAAGTACTGATTAAAGAGAGAGCTACAAAAGCAAATTATAGTCTGCTTAAAAATCCTAAAGTTGTTCCTGGTACAACTGGAGTATAAAAGAAGTAAAACCTCAATCTTAAGGTAAACACCAGCATCTTCCAAATGCATACTTTTTGATGTCTGAGTTTGATGTCTTTTAGAAAAGAAGGTTCAAAGTGAGCTGTAACCTGCAGAAATCTTTGAGATTTAATGGGTTCAAAATTCCACTGACCCAGTTCCCTTCCTTCAACAACCTTTTACTGGCTTCCTATATTTGCCTCACTCATTAATAATTCAGTTTTTTTTCCTTAGAGAAAATGAGGAAAAAATGCAGTAGCAGTCAATCACTTCAGAACTAAAGGCTTTACAAAGAAGACCAATGTTGGGTATTCCCACAAGTACATTTACTCACAATACTCATAACTACAGAATAGCTTCAGAAAGATGCCCTTGATCTTCTTTTTCTACATGGGCATCGATGGGGTGCTTTTAAGAATTTTGAGTGTTGATAGGTATGAACACATCTCTCATCCTTTATCCTATCCACATTTCTACAAGATATTCTCAGAAGTTTGACTTGAAAAATCTGAGGTGGGGAAATTTTGTTGCAGAATTCAAAGATTCTACTTTGATTACACTGACCTGGATGGTGTCCATATTCAAAGATTTCTGATTCTTACAAAAATCATTCTTGTCGGTCCAGTCTTTTAAGCTCAGAATCCAACAATAATTATCCGGAACCAACAGGAGGGAATTGTACCACTAATTCCTTTTCTTCCCAGTTTTTGTTGGACTTGAACCGTAGCTTGGTAATTTGAACCAGATGGCATGGTACTCCTGAGAACTGACCATTTGGTATGCATGCTTTTACTATCATCACCTAGGATTCCCCTAGGCTTCTACTGACCCACACCTACAGGCAAAAGCTGGTCTGGGCTTTACTCTGGATACACCATGACTTTTAGGCCACATTTTCCACAACAGCCAAGTCATTGAGATTGATATGGATCCTAGCAGATCTTGTATATCCCCTATTGAACCGACTCTACCACTACTGACTGGCAAATTCCGAAGTTTATTTCTCTGTATAATGAAGCCCTAGTCATGCATTCCTTAGAAGTGCATTGTGAGGATTGAATGAAGTAATGTATACAAAGTAATGTATAGTGCCTTAAAATGGGAAGACATCCAGCAATAGTTAGGCAGAAAACAAAGCAAAACAAAAAACCACCAGATACAAAGCTCTTCCTGAAGTTCATTGAAGCATATTTGCAGTGAAGGGTTATTTGTCTTTCTCTCTCCCCTGCTTGGGTTCTGATTCTTCTTATGTAATATAAAAGTGAGTAAATGAGGTTATCTAAGGACTACTGAGTACTCAACACCATCACCACCAAATGCTTCCCAATTTGTAAGACCAATATGTACGCTTACGATCTACACTAAATACCTCTGGGGGCACACAAACTAGTTTGAATCCAGTGTGAGAGTAAAAGCAAAGCTACCTTCAGTCATAACACATAGAACTCTGTTAGGAATGATGCAATGTACTGACCTCCCTCAAACAGTTTATAAAGTATCCCTTTGATATTATCTTGATTTACTTATAGACCTAGCTCAGCATGTTGTGCATGTCTGCATGATCCTGGCCACCTTCCAGCAGTACAAGCTGTCTTGTACTGTTGCAAGACAGGCTGTTTACTTGACTAGGCAGAAGTCCAGTTTCTGGAATTTGCTATCAGCCTGCTGGGCATCCAATTAGATCCCACGAGATCATTACCCTCTTCTGATTTAAGGCCTGAGGTGTTCCAGCATGTTCTGCATTTCACTGGTTAATGCAAGCTATTCCTGTCTTACTTCTTTACCATAACTGTGCCCCTTAGCATAAGGAGAATTATGCCCTTGCTTGGTAGTCCAAGGTCTGTTGCATCTGAAGACCTAAAGATACTGTTTGCCTCTGCCTCATCCTTTCTCTACCTGTATTTGCAATAGTTTCTCCTAGTAAGTTGATAGTTCTAGCATTGTAGTATGGGTAGTCTTATACCTTAATCCAACCCTGTTTCCATCTCCTTTTCCCATAACTTCATCCTTGAAAAATAGAACAGTGAGCTGGAGAAAGATATTCTTGGCAACTGAGATCCTATTAGAAGCCTGGCCTGGTCCAGTATATGCTTAAGTTCACCAAACAGCCTAGTAGCTTATCTAGTGTGGAACAGACCATCAGTTTCTCATATGCAAGTTCAAGTTGAAGCCGAAGAAAATTAGAACAAGTACACAAGAGCCAAAGTAAGACCTTGAGTATATCTCTCCTGAATTTAGAGACCATCTCAAGAATAGATTTGATGCATTGAATAGTAATGATGAAAGACCAGATGACTTGTGGAATGACATCAAGGACATCATACATGAAGAAAGCAAGAGGTCATTAAAATGATAAGAAAGAAAAAAAAGACTAAAATGGATGTCAGAAGAGACTCTGAAACTTGCCCTTGAACGTCAAGTAGCTCAAGTGAGAGGAAGAAATGATGACTTAAAAGACCTGAACAGAAGATTTCAAAGGGTGAATGGAGAAGACAAAGTACAGTATTATAATGAAATGTGCAAAGACCTAGAAATAGAAAACTAAAAGGGAAGAACATGTTTGGCATCTCTCAAGCAGAAAGAACTGAAGAAAAAATTCAAGCCTGGAGTTGCGATAGTGAAGGATTCTACAGGCAAAACACTGAACGACGCAGGAAGCATCAAAAGAAAATGGAAGGAATACACAGAGTCACTGTACCAAAAAGAATTGGTCGATGTTCAGTCATTTCAGGAGGTAGCATGTGATCAAGAACTGATGGTACTGAAGGAAGAAGTCCAAGCTGCACTGAAGCCACTGGCGAAAATAAGGCTCTAGGAATTGACAGAACACCAACTGAGATGTTTCAACAAATGTATGCAGGGCTGGAAGTGCTTACTCGTCTATGCCAAGAAATTTGGAAGACATCCTCCTGGCCAACTGACTGGAAGAGATCCATATTTATACCTATTCCAAAGAAAGGTAATCTAATAGAAAGCAAAAACTATCAAACAGTATCATTAATATTACATGCAAGTAAAATTTTGCTGAAGATCATTCAAAAGAGGTTGCAGCAGCACATTGACAGGGAACTACCAGAAATTCAAGCCAGATTCGGAAGAAGATGTGGAACCAGGGATGTCATTGCTGATGTCAGATGGATCTTGGCTGAAAGCAGAAAATACCAGAAAGATATTTACCTGTGCTTTATTGACTACGCAAAGGCATTCAACTGTGTGGATCATAACAAATTATGGATACCATTTTGAAGAATGGAAATTCCAGAACACTTAATTGTGCTCATGAGGAACATGTACATAAATCAAGAGGCAGTTATTCAAACAGAACAAAGGGGTACAGCGTGGTTTAAAGTCAGGAAGGGTTTGTGTCAGGGTTGTATACTTTCACCATGTTTATTCAATCTGTATGCTGAGCAAATAATCTGAGAAGCTGGAATATATGGAGAAGAAAGTGGCATCAATATTGGAGGAAGACTTATTAACAACCTACTTTATGCAGATGACACAATCTTGCTTGCTGAAAGTGAATAGGATTTGAAGAATTTACTGATGAAGATTAAAGACTACAGCCTTCACTATGGATTACACCTCAACATAAAGAAAACAAAAATCTTCACAACTGGACCAATAAGCAACATCATGATAAACAGAGAAAATATTGTAGTTGTCAAGGATTTCGTTTTACTTGGATCCACAATCAACACCCATGGAAGCAGCAGTCAAGAAATAAAACCACACATTGCATTGGGCAAATCTGCTGCAAAAGACGTCTTTAAAACGTTAAAAAAAAAAAAAAAAAGACTAAGATGTCACTTTAAGGACTAAGGTGCACCTGCCCCAAGCCATGGTGTTTTCAATCTCCTCATATGCATGGGAAAGCTGGACAATGAATAAGGAAGACCAAAGAAGAACTGACACCTTTGAATTATGATGTTGGTGAAGATTATTGAATATACCATGGACTACTAAAAGAATAAACAAATCTGTCTTGTAAGAAGTACAGCCAGAATGCTCCTTAGAAGCAAGAATGATGAGACTTCATCTCACATACTTTGGACATGTTACCAAGAGGGATCAGTCCCTGGAGAAGGACATCATGCTTGGTAGAGTAGACGCTCAGCGAAAAAGAGAAAGACTCTCAACGAGGCAGACTGACATGGTGGCTGCAACAATTGGCTCAAGCTTAACAACGATCATGAGCATGCCGCAGGACCGAGCAGTGTTTCGTTCTGTTGTAGATAGGGTCGCTGTGAGTCAGAACTGACTCAATGGCACCTAACAACAACAACAACAACAACAATAATTTAATAACTTTCCTCTTTTATGACTCAGTAAGAACTTGTATGAATCCATCATAGAGCCCTTTCTTATCGTCCAAGTCATTATCAAGTACAAGTTCTCAACCTGGCTGCATACTAGAGTACTTTTAAAAATATAAACTCCTGGGCTGTACTCCAATCCAATCTCTGCAGAAAGAACCTAGACATCAAAGACTCCTTAGGTGACTCTAAGGTGCAGCTACTGATATTGTGATGTCCCTGAACCCAAAGGTTTACTATTTATTTTGGTGCTTACACTTCTAATTAGCCAAACACCATACCTATCTTTTACACTTCTAAGATATTAAAAAATTTGAAATACAGGTAGTTGTAGGTTCTTGACACTGAGGGAGAAAAATCTTGGCTCTCAGAACCCAGAAAAGATGTGGCCCAGACAGTCAAACTTCAACTCTCTAGTCATACTAAAGGTATGCCATTTCTAGTACACTCACCAAACCTTGCTCCACCAGAGGACTCCTGGCCTGGTGGTGTAAAGGGTGGGGATTGAGGGGAATATAGCACGAAAGTCTCAACTGAGGACATGGACTGTGAAGGCCTGCTTCTAAGTTGACTCAAAAAACTGGGAACTACACAGTTGAAAGTCATCTTCAGATAGCAAGGACTATCTGTGAAATTTGTTTCCTGGGAGAAATCTTTCCTTCTGCCTCTAATTAATCTCTTGACTTTTCAGTTTTGAACCTGTGTTTGCTGACTATATATTTGCCTATTCTGCCATCGTTGAGTTCTAATTGACACTTTCTTATCTCAGAGCAACAGAACAATAGATTTTTTTTCAGAAGTAGAAATAAATTTGCAGAGGGTGTCCAGTATGTACATTTTACAAATAAGGACATGGTAGCCCAGAGTGGGGCATGCCTCTTCCCTTCCGGTCTGTCTATTCCAGAAAGGAATCTCTAATTTTATTCTTGTTTTCACTTCTGACCAGATAATGCTACAAATATCTTTGTCTCAAACTCTGGCCCACTTGACCGTCTCTGTCTCCTTTTCTACTTTCCTATCTTTCTACTTGCAAATGGTTAACATGCTCAGCTGCTTGGAAGAAAGGCCTGGCAATTTACTTCTGAAAAATCAGCCATTGGAAACCCTATGGAGCACAGTTCTACTCTGACACACATGGGGTCGTCATGAGTCAGAATCAATTCAGTGGTGACTTGTGGTGGTGATGGATTTTTCCACCTCTCATATCTCAGTTAGCCAGTTTGACGCCAGTGTTTTCCACCAATCCACCAGCCTCATTTCTTAGTACTTGGTCAAAAGGCCTAGTGATCCTCACAGTGGGAAATCTTTGTCCCACCTGAGACTCAGACTTAAACCTTACTTCTTCCACAATCTAAGCAAAAAGTACCAAAGATAAAACTAAACTAGGTTTCCTTTCTTATTTGAGAACCCTTTATGCTACCAGCTTATTTTTCAGTACAGTCATAAAAATGGACCCCAAGTCTGGGGACCATGTTTTCAGGGGACATCTAGGTCACTTTGCATAACAAAGTTTATTAAGAAAATGTTCTGCTTCCCACTTTGGTGAGTGGCATCTGGGGTCTTGAAAGATAGCAAGCAGTCATCTAAGATGCATTAATTGGTCCCAACCTACCTGGAGCAAAGGAGAATGAAGAACACCAAAGACACAAAGAAAATATTAGCCCAAGAGACAGAAAGTGTCACATAAACCAGAGACTCCATCAGCCTGAGACCAGAAGAATTAGGTGGTCACAACAGAGAGTCCCTGACAGAGCAGGAGAAAAGTGGGGTTCAGAACTCAAATTCTAGTGAAAAAAAAAAAAAAACCAGACTTAATGGTCTGACTGAGACTGGAGGGACTCCAGAGGACATGGTCCCCCAACTGTCTGTTAGCCCAGGGCTGAAACCGTTCCCGAAGCCAACTCTTCAGACAAAGATTAAACTGGACTATAAGACATAAAATGATACTCATGAAGCGTGTGCTTCTTAGCTCAAGTAGTTACATGAGACTAAATGGGCAGCTCCTGTCTGGAGGCAAGATGAGTAGGCAGAAAGGAACAGGAGCTGGTTGAATGGACACGGGAAATCCAGGGTGGAAAGGAGGAGTGTGCTGTCACATTATAGGGAGAGCAACTAGGGTCACATAACAATGTGTGTATAAATTTTTGTATGAGAAACTAACTTGAACTGTCCCAAAATAACTTCCATAATTTGTGTGGTCCATTCCCTCGAACCCAGACATACTCCCTCCAAGCCGCACCCACTTCCCCCTTGACCCAAGGCCCTCCACTCTGGTTGCTGCTTAGAATAAGTTTAAAGAACTTGAGACTAACTACAAGAAAGTCAGACTTCTATTTTTATGTTTGTTCTTTTGCATTAGAAGTCCTAAGGGATGGTCTCTTCACGCCTCACTGGGCTCACAAGTGTAATACTACTGGGAACTTACCCCACATTTACTGATGGTTATATTAACTGCTGTCTATTTCTGGTCTTGAAATAAACTTTTTTTCTGTGAACTTGAACAAATAACTTCTATTTTCTTTTTTTTAATGAAATGACACGCTTATTACCTATTGTTAGGCTTAAGAAGTTGTTACTATTTGATTATAGATCAACCTAAATTGTACAGCATCTTATGCTCTTTTTTATTGATTGTGCTTCAGTCCATGTCAATTTTGCAGGCATTTATTTATTGGGCACCTACTATGTACATAGCATTCTACTTGGTGCTATTGGTAGTCTATACCTTGTTGCACAAATAGCAGATGTCTATCTAATATGTACTTAGTTGATCAAAGTATAAGATATGATCCCTGCTTTTAAGGAATCTAGATCTTCTATGGTCAAGAGCACTGTTGTTTACTTTGAGAAAAAAGCAATTTACTGAAATAAAATGTTCTCAGGCAAGTCTGGACAGGAGCAAAGGTAAGAGCTAAGGAAAGGAGAAGGAACTAATATTTATTAAGTACTTAATATATACTAAATACCAACATTATTATACTTAACCTCACTAAAAACTTGTGGGGAGGGGGTCTTATCATCCCATTTACAGAAGAGGAAACTGAGGCTCAGAGAGGTTTGGGGACTTGCCCAAGTTTACACCCGGTAAGTGAGGAATGAAAATTTAATGGCAAATGCGTTGAATGCAGGTCTATTTAACTACAAAGCTGATGCCTTCATTACTACACTAGTTTGCTAAGGCTGGATGCCAAACCCTGAAGCATTATCCCATTGTTTAGCCCTCTTTATTGCTGTTGAATTAGAGATCTTCAGATTCTCCTGCCAACACATGACAGTCTCTGGGAGGAATAGCTTAGTGTGCTTAAGGCATTATGATCCAACTTCTTAGCTTTATAGTGCAATCTAAGTTTCTCATTTTACAAGCTACCCTTTGCCTGTCCCAGCCATTCTAGTTCTTATCTCTATGCTGCTGCTCCCCATAACTGTTCTAGATATCTCTACCTAGAGATTCTTCAAATTCAATGCATCCCAAGTCAAACTCATCATCTTCTCATTTCTCCTCCTTTTTACTCACAAGATTGGGAAACCTTGCTGCCTCTCTTTCTCCCATATTACCTTCTAGGTGAATACCATCAGAAAAGGTTTTCCAAGATGAAACACTCGTCTTTGGCTGTTTTCTCTTTTCCACCTCTTCGCTCAGTCCGTCAGTCACCAAGTCCTATAGATTTTACTGTGACATCCCTCCTTTTCTTCTTCTACACCTTTACCACCATTATTGCAGTCTAGGCTCTTACCACCTCTCACCTGGACAATTCCAAGAGCTTCCTAATGGGTCTGCCTGGTTCAAGTCACTCCCTGAGAATTTTGTGCCCACCCTTACACACACACACACACACACACACACACACAGAGCTGCCCTGGCTTGGATTACAGAGTCTGACCAGAGTCAATTCCAATCTGTTTTACCAGCCTTACCATCTCACATCTACCCTGACATCCTTAAGCTCAAGGGAGGCCAAATTTTCCTGCTGTTTTTTGAAGACATCAGACGTTTGTACCTCGGCCTTTGTAAAATTGTCTTCTCAGCCTCATATAAACCTCCGTTTTATTTTTCTCCCAAGTAAATTTCTACGTACCCTTAGAGAATGAATTCACATATAAACACCTGGTAAGGTCTTTATTTCTTGAGACAGAGTTCCACCTTCCTGTGTTTCCCTTTCCTCCTCATATATGTCTCTATTGATATTTTTAATATGCTACTGGCATTATTTGATTTTATTTATGATGACCCACTAATCTGAGTGGCTTTTTAATAGCAGAGCCATTTATTATGCAAGTTTTAATTATAAAGTATTTCAAGTATTCAGAAAATTATAGCTACTAATATAATGAACACCAATAAACCTACTTTCTGACTTTTTCACATATTAGCATTTTGCCATATTTGCTCCAGATTTTTTAAAATAAGCAACAGATTACTGATGGATTGAAGACCTCTGTGTATCTTCTCCAAATCCATTCCCTTTCTCACCAGAAGTATCCACCACCCTGAATGTGCTGACTCACGCTCACACATCTTTATGTTTACAACATAATGCATGTATCCACACAGTAACTGTAAGTTTTTTAAAAAGGTTTTTAAAAATGATGTTATCCTGTGTGTATCGTTTTGCAATTAAATTTTTCTTTTTGCTCACTATTGTGTTTTGGGAATTGAGCCACATAACTATATTGGCACTAATTAAGTTCTACTACATAGTACTGTGTTGTGAACATAGTCCGGTTTATGTATTCTTTCTTTGATCTTTAGGCCTTTTCGGATTTCACGTCCATATCTCCACGAACACATACGAGAGTCTTTCTAGGGTATAGAAGGGCTGGGTCACAGGATAGGAACATCTTTCATCTCACAACATATCAACACATTATGTGTCACAATGGTTACACTCCTACCAGCAGTGTAAAGAACTCTCATTACTCCCTTCAATCCCTATTGCCTAGCAAGAGTCTGACATACAGAAGATGCACTATACATGCTAACAGCAGCTGGGTGGAAGAGTGAATAGTGCTTGAATTTATAAAAAGTGAACTAGAAAAAAATATAAAAAAGTGAACTAGAAGAAGCCAAAATGCAAGTACTTTAAGTGAAATCACCAACAATACAAGGTCTAGACCTGTGCTGCCCAAGACGGTAGCCACTAGTCACATGTAGCTATTTAAATATAAATTAATTAAAATAAAATCAAATACAAATTCAGTTCCTCAGTTCCATTAGCTATATTTAAGTGCTTAATAAATACATGTATCTAGTGACTACTGGCTACCGCACTGAACAGCACAGATATAGAACATTTCCACCATGACAGAAAGTTCTATTGGACAGCTTGGATCTAGACAATAGAACTTTTTCTTTTCCTTTCTCTGCCTCTCTCCCTGCCCTCCTCAAGCACCTAATACTTTCATAGTACTGTCTAACCAAACCAAAACCCATTGCTGACTCAGAATTCCCACCCAAGCTTGTCTTCTTGGGTGGAATCAATAATTCATGTTTCCTTATCCAACCTTGTCTTTGTCCTCTTCCCTCAGGTACAAGTTGGATGACTGCCTAGCCAGGAAAATTCCAATCACAGCATTAATGACAGATACAGACTTAATATGGTAGCTCTCCAAAGGCAACACTGCAGTGTGGAATGTTGGAAAGGACAATGGACCAGGAGTGAGGAGTCATGGGTTCTGGTTCTCTGTCTGCTGTGTGATAGCTGGTAGCCTTAGCAATTTACCTTATCTCCTTGAGCATCAGTTTCCTAATCTAATCTTAAAAAAGAAAGACCTTTTCTGTCAATCTAAAATCCTATGGTTTAAGAGTGTTCTTCAACACGTTGACCCAAAGTCAATAAGTAAAGCGGAATTGATGACATTGTAACAAGATGAGTAAGGGAAATATTTTGGAAAAGAGTAGCTTCTAAACTTTTCCAATTCCACACACAACAAAGGCATCTTAAACTATGAGTAAGGCCATAATATATTAGACACTTCTGTGTCTAAGTCTCCCAATCTAGAGATGAGGGCTGAGCCCTATAGAATTCTTACTTATTTCAGTTAATTTTTCAAATGTCTACTAGGCTTCTAGATCTTCTATATCTTATTTTTTTTTCAAATTTAGTACCATAGAATATTTCAAAAGGGGAATTAAAGTTTTATGTTTTTTGTAAATTATTGATTTTCTTCCATATTGTTATTATTCTCTAGTTTATTTCCTTTTACTTTTTCCATTTATAAATGATTCCCTAATCTTTGCCCTGTGGAGATACATTTGTTCCCAAGTACAATTAAGGACTGTCCCAGAAAGTAAACAGTAGAGATGTGGCCAAAAAAAAGAGCAGGGATTGATTACATTCCTCTTACGGTAGTCTGGCTAGGGAATGACATGGAAAGGAAGGAAAGAACTTTGAAGACTTCATCTTCCCACACTTCCTAAATTTCATCCCCACTCTTGGTATTTACTTGTGGTATCATTGTTCTTGTTTCTGATTTCTCCTTACATGGACTATAAGAAAAATAAACCAACATATATTTTTTATTATGGCCATTGTCCTTATGTATGTGTTCCGATGATTTAGCCATGTGGACACCTATGACACTAATTCATTAATTTTAACTGCTGCATAGTATGATGCTTTATGAATATAGCACAATTTGTTTATCTGCCCTTCTGTTGATGATTAAGCTTTTTTCAGTTTGTCATTGGACTTTTCTCTTTGAACACATGAGCGTTTCTCTAGAGTGCTCTCAAAACGTTACTGCTTGACCTAGCTTTGGGAAATTTGCTTTCTTTATTTTTGAATACTAAATTTCTATGAAGCCCCAAGAGTTCATTCATTCCACAGAAATATAGTGAGTGCCTGCTGAGTGCAGGGATACCAGGAAAAGCAAAAACCAAGTCCCTGCCCTTGAGGAGGGACCATTGGAAGGGATAATAAATAATAGTGCTGATGAGCAGATAAATATAACATTACAAATGCAACAAATAATTTAAAAGAAAAGTTAGTCATTCTGTAAGAGTATTGAATGGGAAGACCTGTATGGTTTAGGACATCAGTGTAGGTTTTCCTGAAGTAGTGATGCTTGATCTGGAATGTGAAGGAGGAATAAGTGTTAGCCTAGTGTATGCATGGGAAAGCTGGACAATGAAAGAGAAAGGTAGAAGAATTGATGCGTTCAAACTGTGGTGTTGGCAAAGAATATTAAATATGCTGTGGACTCAGAAGAATGAACAAATGAGTCTTAGAAGAAATACAAAAGAGTGCTCCTTAGAAGTGAGGATGGTGAGACTTCAGCTCGCTTATTCTGGATGTATCATCAGGAAAGACCAATCACTAGAAAAGGACATCATGGTTGGTAAAGCAGAGGGTCAGCAAAAAAGAGGGAAACCCTCCATGAGATGAACTGACACAATCGTCAAAACGATGGACTCAAACATACCTATAATCATGAAGATGGTGCAGGACTGGGCAACTTTTTGTTCTGTTATACATAAGGTGGCCATGAGTTGGAGCTGACTCAAGGCAACATCACCAATAACAAAGCTTAGTAAAGAAGATGGGGTTGTGCTGGGGGTGGGAAAGAATTACAAGCATAGGGAACAGCAGGCGCATAGGCCTTGGGCTGGGAAAGAAAGTGGCCAACTTAGAGAGAAGACCCATGTTTTCTGGAAGAAGGAGGGTGAAGAGAAGCAAGGCATGAGATAAGCTCAAGAACCAGAGGTCAGAGCACACAAACTTTTGACTTTTACCCTTGGCTAAGGGAAAGCCTTGGACTGGTTTTAAACTGGGAAGTGATACTATCATATTTGGGTTTTGAAACAATGAAATCACTGATGCCTATAGGGTGAAGACTTTGCTGAGATCCAGTTTATGCTGAACTCTTGCGGCTGAAGCTAAGCATCTTGTAGTCACTAGACTCGATAGTAGGGACTCAGCCATTCTTGCGAAGAATGATCTGAAATGAAGACGAATCTCTAAGTTGAAATGCTTGATTTTGTGGCAGGGAGCATAACAGTAAGAGAAGGAGAGTTGAAACCTTCCATGAAGCAGCAAGACTCTTCAGAGAAAAAGGAAAAGTAAAAGAGCTAAGGTAAGGGAGAGAAAAAGTTTGAGGAGAGGAGTGTGGAAAGAGAGGCTGAGAGCCTGGCTCCATGGAGGCCTCTTGGTCATGTCAGTGAATACAGAGATCAGGATGAACCCAGAAAAACACAAGGATAAAGATTTAGCAGAGACGTTAGTTGAAATTTGGAAGGAAAACATAGCTCTCTAGGCAGTCCAAAGTGGACCAAATAGTCCACAAATTGCACAATACAGAGACTAAAATCCTATAGCCTCTGGGAGGTCTAAGCGCCCCCAGACTCAGCCCATGATTAATCCCTCCACCTTCTTAGAAAATCAAAGTCATGATCTTCAACTTGTGGTACCAACACTGTGATGGCTCCTGCTGAGTAATTCGCACACACCACTCGTGCTCCGGCCCCATCTCAGATAGGAAAACACACTTGACAACAGTATCGTGACTCAAAGAACTAACTTTCATTTCCCCTGTTATTTAACAATGCGTTTTTCCTTCTCATGCTTTGAGTAGAGATTGGGTTTCTAAGATAAGGTGGAAAAAAAAGGAAGAAAGAATTCCGGGACTCAGTTTGCAGTGGGAGGAATGCTTTGCAATCAGAGGGGGCAAAGAAGTTTTCTGAAAAACAACGATTTTTTTTGCTTTTTCAAAAGGCTCAGATGCTAATAAAAACACAGTCTCAGAGAAAAACCTGATTAAAGCATAATTGATTATGTTGGACAATTACCAAAAATAATTGCATTTAAACCACATGATAGTTTTGTAACTGATTTATAAAAACAAAATCGTTAAACTTTAAGTGCCATAATTGTTCTCGGTATCACTACAATTTTCAAATGAAGCAATTTAGCCTTAGAAGCAATTTCACTTTTCATTGTGATGTTATTTTGGTGTCAGGCTGCAAGCTTTTGTTCCATGCCAGAGTTCTAGGAATGATGATTAACCCTTCCATCTTTTTGGCTGAGGGAATGAGGCGGTTTTTTTTTTTTTTTGGAAGGTATCGTTATTTTGCTACAAACCTAGAAAAAGAATGGCTTGCAAGCCTCTAACTACTTATATAATTTCCATCTACGAAGAATGTAGTAGCTTCTGTACGGCTGCGAGAAATGTAAATCTTTCTTAGATTACAGCATTTGTGATCTCAGAATAAAAATGGCAGAAACAAAGTATCTTGTGTCTGAGGGTATCAATAAATAATGTTAAGACTTTGCATAGTTCTCTCTTAAAATTATGTCCCCACCGGAAGCAAAATGGGAAATGGCCTGTTATCTCTAAGACATCTCCATAGAATGTTAATCAAAGGTCTGCATTTTCAGGTGCATGAATAAAGGACCTCAGAACATTCAACAGATAAAAGCCAATACCATTAACATTCCTTTATTTGGTTTCTGTGAATTAAATGGTTTTATGTAACTACTGTCTCTACATAACACACAAAACTCCCAAGGCATGTTCTACGCTGGTAATAAGAGCTAAACCTGCTGTATTTCATTTCAGTCTTGCTGATAGCATTTATCAGCAAAATCTGGCTAAAAATGGAATATGCAACTTAAGCTTGATCATGACTGGGCTGCAGAAGAGGAAAGTGGGGGATTATCTGGAGACTGGGAACACAAATATAAGATTGTATTGTCATTGTGTGCTATAGGCCTTTTGGCAAACTCTAGTGTAAGCCCCAGCTGACAGGCCTTTTCACAACTGACAGAGGAAAATATGAAACTTAAATTCTTCATGACAGATAAATCTGCTGAATGAAAGGAAGACCAATAGGATAACACCGGCACAAAAAACATATTGCTTTTGGGTAGCTCCCTTAAATCTACCTCTTTTGTAAATATACAAAATAGGCATTCAAGTGAATATCTTCTAAACTCCTACCTATCGACTTTGCTAAGTAAGCTGTTAAATTGGAATGATAAAATAAGCATCTTTTCTTCAGCAGATAAATACAAAGTCTTATAAAACAGGGGTGGCAGATTAAATTTAATATGTGGGCATGAAAGACGTTTCCTGGATGACTATCAACTGGAGTGGGTTTCTTGAATCAAGGTTGACATGTTACCATTGTACGAGGCTTATTAATTGAGATATTAAATATACCTAATCCACTATGATTGAGTTCTTTGTCGAATTACAAAAAAAAATATGACTATAAGTAATTGCTCTTTTCTGTCAGTGGCCCCGAGTCCATGAAATGTAACCAGAGCCCATCTCATAGGATTACTATCATTGGCCTTTCCATTGACAACGCCATACCTTGTCAAGGAGACTGGGGCCTCCAGGGGTCTAGAGTTCCTCACCTTTCCCATGCTGGTTTGGCATTGACATTCTTCCCTAGGAAAATTCATCTTGGTTGCCTATTCTAAACCAAAACCAAATCCACTGCTATACAGTCGATTCCAACTCATAGAGACCCTATAGGACAGAGCAGAACTGCCTCACAGTGTTTCCAAGGCTGTAATCTTTACAGAGGCAGACTGTCATATCTTTCTCCTGCAGAGCAGCTGGGGATCTTTCCATTAGCAGCTGAGTGCTTAACCACTGTGCAGCCAGGGCTCCCTTTGGCTGTACTATTTCGTCCATTTCCAGTGGCAGCCTATGATAAACCGCCCTGAATCACGAGAGGTCGGATACAGATGAGAAGTAAGATTTCTTGTACAAACTTTTTAATCCTTGCAGCTGTTTATCGTGTTATCTCACTGCTCTTTGGCATCTCCTGGAGGAAGCCTTCTGAGCAGCACTACTTCTGGAGGGAGGGGAGGGATTAACACAGTTTCCTCAGTACAGGCCACCCCTTCTATTAATGAACGGCTACACTGCCTTGGCAAATCTCAGGTCAAACTGATAGACAATGTCTTGTTGATAAAGCCTGAAGCAAGTTTCAGGCCCCAAGAGCAGAGCTGCCTTGAACTGTCACTTTCTCTGGTTGTCATGGCAATTCATTCATGGCTAATCTCCAGCAAAAAAACAAAATGAAAACTAGGGAAGGAGGAGTGAGGGCGAGAGAGAGAGACAGAGGGAGAGAATGAGTGAAAGGAAAGATAAAACAAATAAGTGTTCAGGGTCTTTTTTCTCTGAGACTTCGTGCCTCGACCAGCGTGGGTTCACTCCCCAGCCAGACAGTCACAGATTGTCCTGAAGCAGGAATAGGCCACAGTTACAGTCCATGGGAATCTCCTACCAAGGCACAGAGAGGGGTGAGAAAGGCATGAGAGACAGAGTTGGAGAGTCTATGAATAGGAGGAGAAGGAGGAGGAGGAGGGGAGCCAGCCTGGAGTCTGAGAGAAGAATCCAGGCGCCATGGTGTAACAGCTGTCTCAGGTATGCTAGCCAGTCTCAGCTCGTTCCCAGGCAAGCCCCAGGCTCAGGCCAACTCTCTCTCTCTCTCACAGACACACACACACACACACACACACACACACATGCTGTGTGTGACTGTTGTAAAGAAGCTGCTGGCCTGTCTGCAGTAGTGTCTTTCAAATACACACTGAGAGCTTGCTGGGCACTGCTTTTCATAATTGTGGTGAAATTGCCTAAGACTTGGGTAGATAGCAAAATCTACTCAAATGCAAAGGGATTTAACTTGCTCTAAAGATTATTGTGTTTTGTCTGCTGGATTAAAATTGCTTCCAAAGTTATTAGAGAAACTCAACATTAGCCCTTGCGTTTCTATAAAGAAACAAACCACACACACACAAAGGTGCAGCATTATACGATAATTATCCAAAATGCTACCTCTTAGAATAATAAGGATGCTGTGTGTTTACATAGCATCTTTCTTTTCCAAAGAATTCAGATAGCTACGCCACCCGTATCCCATTATTCCTGTCAACAGTCCTCTATGAGATACGCGGGTGGAGGAGAAACTGAGGCAGAGAGAGGCATACCAGTTCACACAGTAAGAAAATAGTAATTCTGGATTTAATATATAAAACATTAACTGTCAAGATTTAGACTGTCTTAAGTAAAATATATATTCCTCTTTTCCATCTTGATCTGCTAAAAACAATTTGCCAAGAGCCTTTCTCCTTTAGGGTTTCTGAGCCCTTCTTTGTTGAGTAGTCTCTACCTTAGCACTTTCAATGTGTTGTAATACTTCCTTTATTTGCCTGCCTCTTTCCTGATACTGAAGGAGCCCTGGTGGCACAGTGGTTAAGTGCTTGGCTGCTAACAAAAAGACTGGTTGTTCAAACCCACCAGCAGCTCCATGGAAGAAAAATGTGGCAGTCTGCTTCCGTAAAGATTACAGCCTTGGAAACCCTATGGGGCGGTTCTGCTCTATCCTATAGGGTTTCTATGAGTCGAAGTCAACTCAATGGCAAAAGGTCCTGATACTGAAGATCGCTGGGTGGTACAATTGGCTGCTAAACTAAAGGTTGGAGGTTCGAACATAGCCAGTGGTGCCATGGAAGAAATGCCTGGAAATCTGCTTCTGTGAAGATTACAGCCAAGAAAGCCCCATGAAGCCATTCTACACATGAGGTCACCATGAGTCAGAATGGACTCAATGGTAACGGGTTTTTTTCAACAAGTTTCCCAAGATTGTATTCTTCTTGAGGGGAGGGACTTACATCTCCGTATCTCAGGTGCTTGGAACATAATTTATGTTCTTAAATGTCTGTTGGCTGAATAAATGAAAGAAAAAAGAATTAATGAATTAATAGACAATCTTCTAAGAAGAATTTCAGACAAGGTGAAGATAAATGCAAATTTGGGCATGAATTAAATATGTCTCATCTGATTTTATCTTTGCTATGACAAATATGTCCACCTCACAAGCTTTCTTTTAAAAATCTGGTGTATACATTTAAAGCTAATTCTTTCCCTGCCTGGGATGTTAAGTTTATTGTTTGGAACAATAAACTTTGACTCTGGGAAATACTAGGGCTCCAGATGGTCTATTGTAATTATTTTCCCCACAGCCTTCTTTATATATATATATATGTACACATACATATATATCTACATATTTCATATATATATGAAAGCATTTAGGTGTGGAGGTTTTGGGGAGTATTAGTATATAGTTATTATGCTATCTCCAAAACCCTTTCTCTGTGTATTGACTCTTAAAGCCAAACTATTATTTGTGGGGAGCGTTGTAGACCCCAAAATAACAACAGAAACAATGATTGCTCTTCAAGAAGACTACAAATTTAACTCTCTTTTATACATTTTTCAGTGATCAATACAAAAAAGGGAAGGTAATATATGTTAATCTTTACCAGATGTACTTTATGTATCCCCTTACGTTGGAAGCCTAGCAGGAGTAGAATGTCACAACAGACATTTACTGAAATACCTAGGGAAATGTAACAAAAAGTGTTAGAGGAAAATGGTCTTTCAGCTAAATTACCTAATATATTTGCTAATGGTATCTGATTTAAAAGCCATAAAAATACCAAGTTAAAAGCACATTAGAAGATGTGTTATATTTATAAGTGTTTGTCACCTTGGCAACAAAAGCTATATTCCAAATCTAACACTAGCTATGATGGGCCAAGACCTTTTAAAATTGGTAAATACTTCTTTGTGGCAATCATCTGCTTTCAGCTACTGAATATTAAAACTAGAAAGACAAGTTCTTCATTGCATAGCAAGTTCTTTGCTAGCATTCTACTATAGCACACTTGCTCTTTCTATTAGTAACTATAGCTTAATCTTAACAAGAAAAACAATGCATTTTCAAATGAAGCATCAGTCTTAATTATTCCCTTCTTGAACTTAGAAATGCAGGTATAATAGTTTGAAGATTCCTAAAGATACAGTTTATCAACCTTACGCTTTGATTTATCAACCACAGCACTGACCTTGGTTTATGGATGAAACACTACAGGTGTATGCTATAAAATCGACCTTATGCTACAAAAATCTATCCCCCTAGAGCATCTAGCTCAATTGGCATAACACAGTTTATAAAGACAAGGTTCTACATTCTACCTTGGTGAGTAGTGTCTGGGGTCTTAGAAGCCTGTGAGCGGCCATCTAAGATACTCCACTGGTCTCATCCCTTCGGGAGCAAGGGAGAATGAAGAGAACAGGATACAAGGAAAAGATTAGTCCGAAGGGCTAATGGACCACAGGTACCAAGGCCTCCACCGGACTGAGTCCAGTACAGCTAGACGGTGCCTAGCTACCACCACTGACTGCTCTGACCAGGATCACAACAGAGGGTTCTGGACAGAGCTGGAGGAGGATGTAGAACATAATTCTAACTCACAAAAAAAAGACCAGATTTACTGGCCTAAAGGAGACTGGAGAAACCCCAAGAGTATGGCCCCCAGACACCCTTTTAGCTCAGTGGTGAAGTTATCTGTGAGGTTCACCGTTCAGCCTGGGAGTGGACAGCCCCATAAAATCAAATGGGACTAATGAGGTACTGTAGTCCAGTGACAAGGGCCAGAAGGCAGAAGGGGACAAGGAAGCTGGTGATAGGGAACCCAAGGTTGGGTAAGGATATTGTTGATATGTTGTGAGATTGTTAACCATTGTCATAGGGCAACATTTGTAGTAACTGTTAAATGAGAAACTATTTTGTTCTGTAAGCCTTCATCTTAAGTGAGAATAGCAGCACAATTGGAAGAGCGTAGTCAATGTCACTGAACTGTGCATGTAGAAATTTTTGAAATGGTGTATCTTTGGCTATGTGTATTTTCACCAAAAAAAAAAAGGTTGAGAAGTTAGAGGGTTGACATGTTGTGGGGTTGTTAACCAGTGTCATAAAACAATATGTATACTACTGTTTCATGAGAAACTATTTGTTCTGTAAACCTTCACCTGAAGTACAATTAAAAAAAAAAAAAGTAAAAAAAAAAATCTATCCCCCTAACCCTCTGAGTGGAATATGTCTAGTAAAACAGGAGGTCATACACAAAAAAAGTTTTCACATACCTTTGCCTCCCAAGTGAGCTGAATGAGGACTTAAAAATTATTTTTCACCGTGCCTCACTAAAATTCTGCTTCCTGCGTTGTTAGGCCTAGTAAAAGAGGATGATTTGGTGATAGGAATCCATGCTTGAAATGGTGGATTTCAGGTGGATCTGAAAAAGGTCTAGATTCTGACTTTCATTGTTCTTCCCTCATTTTTTAAGCTCTAAACTTATTTCCAAATCCTATAAACAATGTTTATGTTATGTGCCAGTGAAGGATCATAGTTTCAAGAGTCTAACTAGATTCCCATGTGGTTGAACTAATTTCCAGACATAAACCATGGAAAAGGTCTGGGTAAACACACATTCTCTGTGGGCTGTGGCTGTTCACTGGAACCTAGACAAGTTGTCTCTGCAGCTACTTAAGAAAGTTCAAGTCTAATGCATGATTTGTAATCATGCTCAGCAGGTTCTCAGATAGATGGGTAACTCTGAGAGCTTAAGACCATTACTCAAAGTAACTTTCTCTAACACAAGGAGAGTATATCCCTCTTCTATCCAGAAGAAATTAATAAAAATTCCTTATCATATCTGCCCAAACTAAATATTGCCACGAAGTACATCCTTGCTTCGTTTTCTGAGAAATAAGATCTTCTGAGTGAAGATAAGAAATAAGATTCAGTCTAAGAGGTAGCAAAGTTAATGGTGCACTATCAGAATGTTCTAGAAGAGTACAGGCTAAAACTTTAGCCAAGGACTAATAAGTCAAGGCAGCAGCTTTGCATTCAAGTATAAGCCAAATGAACAAAGCTGACAGAATGTATTTAGACATAGTTAAACCAGAGTTACCTTCCACTGACTGAAAGCAAAGAATCACATGGATTGACATGAACGTTAGTACTTAAACACACACTTTTCATTTGATTGATAAACGTAATTCACCTCTTGAGGGTGTGTTCTGTTTACATCACCTTACCACCAAGCCCTTCATTTAACCCCTAATGAATCAATTACCCATAAAAAAAATTGTATGGTTTATTTTTGCCTAGATATGAATTTTAAGTAGCCTAGGTGGAAAACTGCAACATCTTGTTTAAAAATCATCGTATACCGTATTACTTAAGGCATTGACTTCATAATCTCACATTTTTGCCCAGAAAATACAAGCAGAAGACTACAGCTGGTATTTTACTAAATATAGAAACAGAAAATACTTCATAATAACCACCTTAGCTGAGTGAAAAATAAAACATGCAACGTCACCCAAATTTCTTCCTAAGGGAATAATGGACACACGGGGGAAGAGACTGATCTTTTTCTCAACTTTATATCCTCTGCACAGTAGATAAGCAATACATGTTTGTGGAATTGAAAATAAATGTTACACAAATGAACTTCAGTAAGTCTGGTTTATGCATGCCATATGATATTCACAAGTTAAGAAATAATTGTCTACATAAATATGTATCCAAGAAAAGATACTAGAGGATAGGAGTAAAATAGAATAACATGATTCATTTCCATTTTGTTGATACTTTTATGTAGCCACGTTTGCCTTGTAGATGAGGAAGGTGAGTAGGAATCAAATAAAGAGGATAGGGACTGCAGTAACGTAACCCAAGGCAGGAAACGAGAATTAACATGGGAGGAACAGTAAAGAGACTTGCCTTGCTGGAGTGGAAATTACAGGCTTAGAAATGAGTGGAAAATGTGGTTAAATAGGTAATAACTATGGTACTTACTATGGTAACTGCGGTAGGGTGGTGTCCATGGAGACCAAGAAAGGAAACTGACATTTGCTGAGTGGCACACATTACACAGAGGTTTCCTCAGTTATTCCTCACGACAGAATTGTGAAGTGGGTATGACTATCCTATTTACAGTTAGGAGAGAGTCTCAGAAGTTTAAATGACTGACTCAATGGCTCACTGGAAGTACATCTTGGAGATGAGACATAACCAAACATTCTCTCCACTACACTTTGTTGTAGTGTATGTGAGGACTGGGCAATGTTTTGATCTGTTGTACATAACGTAGCCATGAATTGGAGTCGATTCAACGGCAGCTCTCTCTCTAATCTATCTATATTATATTAGAACCTAGCCAGAGAGACAGCAATTAACTCCTATTGAAAGTGCAAGAACATAAACCAAGTCCCAAAAGGTCAAATCTAAATAAACAACTCAAAAACGCAAATAGTTTAATAGGACCCCTAACTGCTCTGGGACTTTTCCATGTGTAAAATGAGCAACATTATCACATAATCATGTTGTTAACTTCCATAGGGCGACCTGATTAATTTTCAGTTACAAATTTCAAAGCAGACGTTGCTGCTGAGGGTGTTACTGTTCATCATTCCAGAAAACCACAGATCTGATTTGGAAAACAGAAAATAATCTGAAGGCAGATCTCATTATGGCAATAGACATCGTCTTTTATTGGAGACCCGACAAATCTGCTGCTATTCTCCTCCCGCTGTGGTTTCCCTACTGCTTCCATATATGACGCTGGCATTCCATTCGGAAGTTTATTGTTGTATTTTGGTTTATGTTTCATACAACAACTGCCTTGAGCCACTTCTAAGAGAGGATAATAATGACAAATTTGAGAATTCCTCCACAGGAACGGAGGCTGTGGTGAAAACAAGAGACTGCATTTAAGCAACTCCCATTAAAGGCATTTTAATTTTCTGTTGACAAACACAATTTTCCAAATGATTTACAGTGAAGTTTCTGGGCTTACAGCCATAAAGCCTGTCTAACACTTAGTTTTCTGGTTCTACAAAAGTGCTAATGAAATTTTCATTCTTCTATGGGTTACTTTGTGAGAGTCTTAGTATCTTAAAACTGCAGCACTATCTAGGTACCTGGTTCCCCAGTTTCTGTGCTTACCTTCCTAAAGAGTCCTCTGTATGTTACTTTAGTTAACATACTCCTGTCTTGGGTAGAATGTCTTTTTCGCTTCTAGATACCCAGCTCTCTTAAGGGTGACGCCTTATCATCCTTTTGTTAATTTTCTCTCCTTGGTCTCCTTTTGGAGTCCTGGTTGCACAATGGTTAAGAGCTTGGCTGCTAACCAAAAGGTTGGCAGTTCGAGTCCACCAGCCGCTACTTGGAAACCCTATGGGGCAATTCTACTGTGTCATATAGGTTGCTGTGAGTCAGAATCGACTTGACAGCAATGGATTTGGTTTGGTTTGTTTGGTCTCCTTTTATGGTCCGAGTCTGGAACTTTCTTGGTGCTTAATGCATGCCCTCCTGTCTATCTGGATTTTCAGTTTGGCTTTGGATATCATCTTATACAATACCCTCATTTTACAGACAAGAAAACAAAAATGTAATAAAGTTGAAAGATTTGCCCAAATCTCAATAGTAATTATTGGAACTCAAGTCTACTGGCTTTGAGAGCTATATGCTTTTATATGATTGGGCTAAGATTATTAGAAGCCTTATTTTAAGGCATTATTTCCCTTTATTTGAGAGTTTTTATCTCATATGTCAAGGAAATTTTCTAGAAAGAAAGCTGCTCCTCAACTTCTTTAAATATTAAAAATAAGAAGCAAAATACCTGTCCTTGTTTGAAGGTATTAACCTATGGGATGTTTTCTTTATGTAGTTTTAAGCAACACATTTTGTTTTTTAAATGAGCTTGTTTTAACAGTCATTACATTTCTTATTGTTATTATGAGAGAATCCCCCTCCGCCTTTTATTAAAATGATCTCTTTTCTTTTAGGAAAATTTTTGTGTAGAAAAATGAGGAACCATTTTCAAATTCAAATGCCTAGTTTTTTACTCTGGTCTATGAATTTCAGCTGAGAGTTTGCTCCATCTTTATTTCTCTTCTTCTATGTCTTACCCTCCACCTCTCGTTTGTCAGTCTGTCTCACTTTGGTGGCTTGCGTATTGCTGTGATGCTGGAAGCTGTGCCACTGGTATTTCAAATACCAGCAGGGTCCCCATGGTGGACAGGTTTCAGCGGAGCTTCCAGAGTAAGACAGAGTAGGAAGTAGGACTGGGTGGTACACTTCTGAAAAAACTGTCAAGTGAAAACCTTATGAATAGCAGTGGAACATTGTATGATATAGTGCTGAAAAATGAGCCCCTCAAGTTGGAAGGCACTCAAAACATAACTGGGGAAGAGCCGCCTCCTCAAAGTAGAGTCGATGTGGATGGGGTAAAGCTTTCAGGACCTTCATTTGCTGATGTAGCATAACTCAAAATGAGAAGAAACAGCTGCAAACATCCATTAATAATTAGAATCTAGGAAAATTGTAAGTTGTCAAAAATGAAATGCAGCACATAAAAACCAATATCCTAGGCATTAGTGAGCTGAAACGGACAGGTATTGGCCATTTCGAATTGGACAATCAAGTGGTCTACTACGCCGGGAACGACAGATTGAAGAGGAATGGCTTCATCATCGAAAAGAACATTTCAAGATCTATCCTGAAGTACAACACTGTCAGTGAGAGGACAATATCCATTCGCTTACAAGGTAAACCAGTTAATACGACTATTACTCAAATTTACATACCAACCAGTAATGCCAAAGACGAAGAAATTGAAAATTTTGACCAACTTCTGCAGTCTGAAATTAAACAAATATGCAATCAAGATGCACTGATAATTACTGGTGATTGGAATGTGAAAGTTGGAAACAAAGAAGAATCGGTAGATGGAAAATATGGCTTTGGTGATAGAAACAACACTGGAGATTGCATGACAGAATTTTGCAAGACCAAAGACTTCTTCATTGCAAATACCTTTTTTTACCAACATAACGGCAACTATACACATGGACCTTACCAGATGGAATGAATGCACAGAATCAAATAGACTATATCTGTGGAAAGAGACGATAGAAATGCTCAATATCATCAGTCAGAACAAGGCCAGGGTCTGAATGCAAACAATCAATTGCTCATATGCAAGTTCAAGTTGAAGCTGAAGAAAATTAAACCAAGTCTATGAGAGCCAAAATACGACCTTGAGTATACCCCACCTGAATTTGGAGGCCATCTCAAGGATAGATTTACACATTGAACCCTAAAGACCAAAGACTAGACTAGTTGTGGGATGACATCAAAGACTTCATACGTGAAGAAAGCAAAAGATCATTAAAAAGACAGGAAAGAAAGAAAACACAAAAATGGATGTCAGCAGAGACTCTGAAACTTGCTCTTGAATATATAGTAGCTAAAGAAAATGGAAGAAATGATGAAGTAAAAGAGTTGAACAGAAGATTTCAAAGGGTGGCTCAAGAAGACAAAGTATTATAATAGCATGTGCGAAGACCTGGGGTTAGACAACCAAAAGGGAAACACACTCAGCATTTCTCAAGCTGAAAGAACTGAAGGAAAAATTCAAGTCTTCAGTTGCAATTTTGAGGATTCTACGGGTAAAATATTAAAGGCTCCAGGAGTTGATGGAATACCAAATGAGATGTTTCAACAAACGTATGCAGCACTGGAGGTGCTCACTGGTCTATGCCAAGAAATTTGGGAGACATCTACTTCGCCAACCAACTGGAAGAGATTCATATTCACGCTCATTTCTAAAAAAGGTGATCCAACATAATGCAGAAGTTGTTAACAATCTCATTAATGTCACACACAAGTAAAATTTTGCTGAAGATAATTAAAAAATGGTTACAGCAGTATATAGACAGAGAACTGCCAGAAATTCAAGCTGAACTCAGAAGAGGATGTGGAATGAGGGAAATCATTGCTGATGGCAGATGGATATTGGCTGAAAGCCAAATAAAATAGCAGAAAGATATTTACCTGTGTTTTATTGACTATGCAGAGGCATTCAACTGTGTGGATCATAATAAATTATGGATAACATTGCAAAGAATGAGAATTCCAGAACACTTAATTGTGCTGTTTTGAAACCTGTACATAGACGAAGAGGCAGTCGTGCAAATGGAGCAAGGGGATACTGCGTGGTTTAAAGTCAGGAAAGGTGTGTGTCGGGGTTTCATACTTTCATCATACTTATTCAATTCGTACACTGAGCATATAATCTGAGAAACTGGAGTGTATGAAGAAGACAGCGGCATCAGAATTGGAGGAAGGCTCATTAACAACCTGCGATATGCAGACGACACAACCTTGCTTGCTCTAAATGAAGAGGACTTGAAGCACTTACTGGTGAAGATCAAAGACCACAGCCTTCAGTATGGATTACACCTCAACATAAAGAAAACAAAGACTCTCACAACTGGACCAATAAGCAACATCATGAGAAACAGAGAAAAGATTAAAGTTGTCAAGGATTTCATTTTACTTGGATCTACAATCAACACCCATAGAAGCAGCAGTCAAAAAAATCAGTGTATTGCATCAGGCAAATCTGCTGCGAAGGACCTCTTTGAAGTGTTGAAAAGTAAAGATGTCATTTTGGGGACTAAGGTGTGCCTGATTCAGGCCATGATATTTTCAGTTGCTTCATATGCAAGTGAAAGTTGGACAATGAATGAGCAAAAATTGATGCCTTTGCGTTAGGGTGTTGACAATACTGAATATACCATGGACAGTCAGAAGCACAAACAAATCTGTCTTGGAAGAAGTGCAGCCAGAATGTTCCTTAGAAGGGAGGATAGAGAGACTGCGTCTCACGCACCTTGACAAGTTATCAGGAGGGACCAGTTCCTGGAGAAGGACATCGTGATTTGTAAGGTAGAGAGTCGGCGAAAAACAAGAAGACCCTCAAAGAGATGGATTGACACAGTGGCTGCAGCACAATGGGCTCAAACATAGCAACGATTGTGAGGATGGCGCAGGACTAAGCAGTGTTTGTTCTGTTGCACATAGGGTTGCTATGAGTCAGAATCAACTTGAAGGCACCTAACAACAATGTCTTACCTTGTGATTCCCCTCTCCATCTCGTTTATAGCAGTCCTTTCATTCCAAGGAAAGCGTTTTTCACCAATTTCTTCTTTAGGCCTAAAATGACAATAGAGCCTTTTGCTAAGTCCATTACATTTTAAGACATCTTACATTGTATTAAAATATTATTAAGCAACCAGTGATTTTAAAAAAAAATTGAAAACCAATAGCCATTGTAGTGTTTTAAATGCCAGCATTTACGGGAACTGGGGCCCTGGTGGCACAGTGGTTAAGAGCTTGGCTGTTAACAGAAGTGTCGGCAGTTTTAATCCGTCAGCCACTCCTTGGAAACCTTATGGGGCAGTTCTACTCTGTCCTTTAGGGTCACTATGAGTTCAGAATCGACTCAACAGCAATGAGTTTGGTTTTGGTTTTTGGTATCTAAGGAAACTAGAGATTCGTTGGACAGAATTTATAACAAATTCATATCACTATGAATAACCTGATAGGAAATGGAAATAAAAAGATATTACAATGAGATTTGATACAATAAGACTCTGTGTTGAATATTATCCCTCCCTCCTGTCTTCTTCTGGCTTGGTTGCAGGCCTTCCTTATGTAGCACTCGCCTGGCCAGCCCATCTGTAAGACTAGTCTACACAACACCTTCTCTCAGTCCTTACCTCTGTATACCACGTGACTCTGCTGCCATATGGCAAGAACCTGGAGGGGCCAATCTCTGATGTATCTGGCTTTTTTGCCTGGGTCTCTGAGACTTTCAGGAACTAACGACAGCCAAGACAAGGCCAAACTTCTATGGTTTGTGGGTTTTGTATCTTGTTAAGAAAGTCTTCCCTACCCCAAAACCGTAAAGCTATTCTTTTATGTGTTTCTCTCAAGGTTTTAAAATGTTTAAGTTTTGCCATTCACGGCTAAATCACTAAAGGATTTTGAATTGTTTGTGTGTTCATGTGTATGCGCATGGGCGTTATGTATAGAGTGAAATAGGGTTGCAATTTCTTTTTTTTTTTTTTTCCCTATATGCTAACCAGGAGCCCTGGTGTCATAGTGGTTAAGCATTCAGCTGCTAACCAAAAGGTCAGCAGTTCAAAGCCATCAGCCGCTCCTTGGAAACCCTGTGGGACAGTTCTACTCTGTACTATATGGTCTCTGTGAGTCGGAATCGGCTCAATGGCAATGGGTTTGTTTTTTCGGTTTAATAGGATAATCAGTTTTCACAGCAGATTTAGAGACTAGTTCATTATTTCCCACTGATCCTCAGTGCCGACACTGTCATATATGAAGTTTCCATATTGTGTGAGTCTTTTCCTGGAATCTCCATTCTGTTCTATTAGCATCCACAAAGTGCCAATATCACTTCATCTTCTAGTAAGGCAAGTACCCTCATCTTGCTTTACTGTTTCTTCAAGGGTATCTTGGCTATTCTTAGTTCTTTGCCTTTCTGAATATATTTTAGATTCAGCTTTTCAATCAGAAGAAAGAAAACTGCCTACTCTACCATCACTAGTATCAGATAAAAATCATTATAAGAAAATTTTTGTAAATCTTGAATTGCCTTATAACTCAGAACTTACCTATAGCTTACAAATTCTATAGCTCCTATACTCTTGATGATGTAAGTTATCTGTTGGTGATATAAAGGAAATTCAAGTACAAAATTAATTTGACTGTTCTTGTACTACTTGTACTGTATTAGTTTTATTCGCATATTCCTAGCTAATTGGCTCATGTGATCTTTTTTGGATGATTTATATATTTGTATTAGCTAGAGTTCTGTATTAGTCAGGGTTCATGCAAGAAACAGAACCCACTTCAGGTATTACAAGCAGGAAGAAATTTAATACAGAGAAAGAGTATTTATGAAATCACTAGAATGGCAGAGAGATTAGGTTCTAGACTGTGTCTCCAGAAGTGATTGCACGATAAGACTGAACTGACCCACAAGCTAGGACCACTGAGGCACTAAGGGAGCGATGCCGGAATCAAGAACCTATTACCACAGCTGCCACTGCTTCCGGAGACCCAAGAGGCTACAACCCAGAGATGAGGAGAGCAGATCAAGTAGTCAGTCTGCTGTTGCTGCTGCCACCAAACTGCTTCTCATCACTAAGGAAGCTGCAGGGTGGACACTGGGACACTGCTGCAGAGAAATCGCTCATCTCCCCAGCCAGGTTTATCGGCAGAGACAACCAAAAAGGGTAAGAAAATGGCCTCTTCCAGCTTCTAAATCTCACACGAGCGCATCGAATTGGTGACATTTAATGTGCATCCAGAGCCCCTGCTACAAAGAAGTCTGAGAAATGCAAGTTTTGGTTTTTAAGCCTCTCCATCTAGAATGAGAGTGCAGCGGAGGTTAACTGAGACTGCTAAAAAATAATAGAAATCCCAGGCACTCTGCTTTTGAAGTTTATCACAACAAAGGAACGGAATCCATATAAAAGGATATGAGTAGGAGACTCTTGTTCTGCAATGTTTTTATTATTCACTTGTGCATGTCACTATCGTCATGAATATTTCACTGTAACACCACGTACTACAAATCGAGGCATGTAGTAAGAATGATGAGGGCAACTCTGATTTGTAAGCCATTCTTCATCCCATTTCTGATTGTATTATGATATTTCTCCAGGAGACAGTAAAAAGCCAGAGGAAGGGGAGTAGCAAAGCTCTACTCCCTTGCCTCTTAGTCTCTCCCCCGTCCAAAATCCATCGAGGGAGTAATCTCAAACCACTCTTCCTCACACCCAGCGTATCTAACAGCTTTTCTTCCCCCCGTGCTCCTGTTTGCTTTTCTTTTCTCTCGTTTCCTTTTCTTGTATCTCCTAGCTTGTCTAATGGAGCGCTATGCCAGGCACACCATTGCCTTTTCTCCTTTACCATGTGAAATGTCAGTTGAAAATAAGCCAAGTTCCAGATACGTTATTATCATAACACTACCACTGTGCTTCTGGATTAATTAATCATAATGAATGAAATTCTTCTTGATTTTTTATGTCAAGCCTGGAAGCATAATCCAATTTCATCTTTGACTTCTGTAGCCTGAAGCAAGAACTTTAACTCAGCTGTCATAAAGCTTTTGGAGGGAGAGCAAAAACACTAAATAGCAAAAAAGGTTCAACTTGCAAAAGGCATGAGGGAGGAGAAAAATATTCTCTAAACATACCAAAAGAAGGGCATATATGTATAAAAGAAGGGTATTATAAAATATTATTTATTTCCAAATATGAGAATAAAATTTGATGACACTGTCTTAAAAAAATCTTCAATATTTTCCCCCAGAATCATCTAGAAATAGTGTTAGACATAGGCAAAACACACACTGGAACATTGAATGAGAACATTGAGAACCTTAGTGAAAAGTAAACTAATTTGAAATCTATCAGATCTTGTCTTCATCTTCAGAAACAGTAAATCATTATGAGAAGTTCTGAATTATACCTTTTGAAATCATGTAACTGTAACATTGACCTTTTGTTTTGTTTGTTTCTAATGTAAGCCCCATCCCTTTGTGGGGGCTTCTTTATAAGAAGTCAAATTGCCTGTGGTTTAATTTATAATATATAACATTCATTGTTTTCATTCATTAAGAAAATATAGACGATCACAAAGAAAAAATAAGAATTCCCTGTACTCCCACCACTCAGAATATCCCCAGTTACTGTTTTGGTTTATATAATTTCATTCTTTTTTTTCCTGGGTTGTGTTTGTGTGTGTGTGTGTGAGTGTGTGTAACAAAATAGGATCACATAATACACACTTACCTATATGTCTAACAAGATACCAGGAATGTTCTTCCCTATCATAATATTCAACTCTCTCCTTTTAATGGCCTCAAATTTCAATGTTTACCAGGACCCCAAACTGAGATATACCCAGAAAGCCATCTATTTGATGCTGATGGACATCTAGCAAAGAGGGTACTAGAAATGTCCTCAGAGATAAGCTCAGTTTGTGCTTGCACTTTGTTTGAGAATATATCTTCAATCTCTAATATTCTTTGAATGACAACTACAAAATCTTACACTTTAAGCTCATTCCCCATGATTACGGAATGGTGTCATTCTGGACACCAGAAATTACTAAGAAATTTCTGAGAAAACAGTTCCACTGTTAGGTGGCTTAGGAAGGGCGGTATTTCTGTATCCTTTGCCACTTTGCTGCTGACACAAGTTAGACACAGCCTCCAGTGCTACTCAAAGCATCCACCCCGTCCCAGGCATCTGTCTGTTCCATTGTGACATGACAGAAGCCTAGCGATCTACAGGAACGTCTCCATGATTCTCGTCAGCAAAGAACTGAAGAGAGGCAGTAATAAAGCAGCTGACAATACACGAAAAACACACTGAACAGTCAACACCTTCTGTTCACATGTAGAATCATTCCTGGGCGGGATTAGTAGTGGGAGAGACGAGAGAGTGCATGCAAGTTTCAGTCTGCAACAAAAGAGATGATGCAGAATAAGCACGAATGAGATGGGATGGGAATAATTACGTGATCAGAACAATGAAAATGTAACATAAAAGCCACAGGAATGTATTGGGGTTGAAGGGAGAAAGTGTGAAAGAACCAAATGAGTTACATTACAGGAAAAAGCCCCATTCCAGAGATTACAAGTTCTTTGGTGGTGACTAGGGGGCCCCCCGTGAAGCAAATCCACTTAATCTTCCATTAGCACTTCCAGCCACAGTGGAGTAACTGTGGATTTAATTTGGGGTTGAAACTACAACTTTAAGAAATGTATTTGTTTTGAAGTTTTACCCCATAAGGATCTTTAATAATCATATTTTAAACATGGTGTCAACTCTGCCCAAACCCATCCTCTACTGATGCTGGCATAGAGTATTGTATATAGTAGACATTTACTTATACTTCTTTTTAAATCAAAAATCAGATTAGTTATTGCTACATATGTGTCCAATTTTCCAAGAGAAAATTCCTACTGGTTTACAAACTGGGAAACAACCATTGTGATGACATTTCCTACTCATCTACCAGAAAGTAGCTGTGACCCAATTCATTGTTGATTGATGCAGCAACTTTCACACTACAGAATCTTGTAGAAATCTGGAACTGATTCCCAGTGATACCCACCTTATGAATCTCTAAAACAAATCTTAACGGACAATGTTAAGGATTAGAAAAGTCTTCCTCTGCCTCAAAAAATCAAAACCAAACCAGTTGCCATCAAATGAACTCTGACTAATGGTGACTCCACATGTGTCAGTATAACTGTGCTCCCTCGGGTTTTCAATGGCTGTTTTTCCAGAAGCAGATTGCCAGGCCTTTCTTCCAAGGAGTCTGTGGGTGGACTTGAACCTCCAACCTTTTGGTTAGCAGCTGGACTAAAGCTTAATCATTTGTACCACCTAGGGACTCCTCCTCTGCTTCAGGATTATTTGCTTACTGAGGTTTCAATCTGTTTCCAGCAGAAAACAGCCTACACAATAAGTGTTGTTGACCAATTAGCTAATCGTCTTTATGTAAACAGGCTTTCGCAGCCACTCTAAGTGTCATGGATTGAACTGCATCCCCCAAAAATGTCTGTCAACTTGGCTGGGTCATGATTCCCAGTATTGTACGGTTGCGTGCCATTTTGTAATCTGATGTGATTTCCTTACGCGTTGTAAATTCAATCACTATGATGTAATAAAATGGATTAGCAGCAGTTATACTGATGAGGTCTACAACATTAGATAGTGTCTTAAGCCAATCTCTTCTGAGATATAGAAGAGAGAAGCGAGCAGAGAGACATGGGAACCTCATACTACCAAGAAAGCAGTGCTGGGAGCATAGTGCATCCTTTGGACCCAAGGTTCCTGTGCTGATATGCTCCCAGACCAAGGGAAGACTGATGCATCACAAGGTCCTTCCTCCAGAGCTGACAGAGAGAGAAAGCCTTCTCCTGGAGCTGATGCCTTGAATTTGGACTTACAGCCTACTAGACTGTAAGAAAATAAATTTCTCTTTGTTAAAGCCATCCACTTGTGGTATTTCTGTTGTAGCAGCACTAGATGACTAAGACACTAAGAGATCATGCCCTTAATGAAATGGAAAAGCCAGAATAATACTTTGCCCCATGATGAATGTCTGCTAGCAACTCTGGCTCTTTGGCCCTACGAAGTCTGCCACAGAAATCTACATTGGTCTCATGCATAGTTTCAAGAGCCACTTCTTCTTCCCCATGAATTAACCTACAGAGGACTCTCTTCTTGGAGCTTCCAGAGAACTGGACTTTTTATTCTATTTTGCTTCTAAATGGAATTTCACCCATCTAAGTTCTTAAAGGACAGGTGTTGTAGTACAGGTTTTCCAGCCACAATGGTTGGCGTGGGCAGACTGACTTACAGTGTGCTCCTTGTGATTACTGAATGATGCTATGGCTTACACGTGATGCCTCCCTTCAGCATCCCTTTCTCAGCCCATCCTGGGAAAAGAAATGCTTGTTAGATGCTAGATAAGTCGTCCTTTACTGTTTCTGTCAGATATCATTCACTGGGGGACAGTAATGTACCTTGTGGAGATATGGTGAATTGACTGTTTCATGGTACTAATCTGAAAGCATCCTTGAATTCAATTCAACAGCCCGAGTGCCAGACATCTCTTGAAACCATGTAAGGAAAAAGAATGGGATTCTTATCTGGGAATTCCCGTACTATAAAACTATGAACACGACGTGCTGATTGACTGACTGACTAGGAGGTGGATCACATCAAAACCTGAAAAGCAGAGACAGATTTGTTGGGAGGGAAAAATCAGCTTATTTATTAAATTTGCCTACTTGTATGCTTTCTAGCTTTTAAAATACAATTATTTTTATTTTTGTTAATAAGATAAATGGTCTCACCCCAAGTAAAACTGTAAAGTAGTTGCATTTATCTCCGTTACTAATCCCCTTTCTACCTACTTTCCCCTTTCAGAGGAGTCACATGTCGACTTCATGTACCTTGTGGTTTCCCCATTTTACCTATCTTCCTTTCAGGTAAATACCATTTGAGAGACCAATCTAATACACTCATTCACATCAGACGTAAAACTCTGCTTGAATACGAACTGCATGAGGGCAGGGGTTTTTGTTTATTTTTTTCATTGGTGCATCCCAAGCACCTAGACCAGTGCCTGGCACATAGCAGACGCTCGATATATACCTGTTGTTGAATGATAAGGCTTAATGCTTACCTGACCCAGAGATAATCGCATTTTCTTTTTATTATATATTTGTGTGTGTGTGTGTGTGTGTGTGTGTGTGTGTGTGTGTGTGTGTGTGTGTGTGAAGGGGGAGAGAAAGAGAGAGAGAGGTTTGGAGAGAGATAGAGAGATCAAAAGAGCTACATAAGCTGATGTCTTGAAATATCATGAATCTCTTACCCCTAGTGGTAAAGAGGAAACGCTTGCGGCGTAGTGGTTAAGTGCTACAGCTGCTAACTAAAAGGTTAGCAGTTTGAATCCACCACATGCTCTTTGGAAACTCTATGGGACAGTTCTGCTCTGTCCTATTGGGTCGCTATGAGTCAAAATCGACTCGACGGCAACGAGTTACAGCTAGTGGTAAAGGTACTGTGTGCAAGACAAAACTATGGGGGAAATTCTGTCTTCCATAGCCTTTTCTGCTGCTGGTCTTGAGGGAGAAAAGAGTGCTCCTGAAGGGCATGCCCGTGAAGAGGTCAGACCGCAGTGGGCGTGCTCACTCCCAATAAAGAAAACGGCACCCGGGATGATGCTAGAGGCTGAACTCCACCTTTGTGGCTGACCCAGTAGAGCTCGAAGCCCAACACTAATCACCTGGAGAATAAAAGGAAGTTTTCTGGCAAAAACTTTGACATCTCCTAAAGCTTGAATCTGTGACATTGCCTAACCCTTCTTGGTTTCTGACTCAGTTTCCCTCTGAACTTTGGATTTCTAGAACAACATGGGACAGAGCATCCTGGTATATCTTCCATGAATCCCCTTTCTCTTTCCTGTGTCTTTCCTTCCCAGATTACAAATGTAACCTGATCCCTGGTGACTCATAACTAATGCTTTGCAACATATTCTGGGTCCTTGGCTGTGCTCCTCCCACCTCCCACCACCACCACCCACCCCCACCCCCGTCCAAGGGGCAGCAGGTAGTTGTGGAAATCTGGGCCTTTAAGTACTAATTCTTGAGGAGTGGGACTATTCAAAATATTTTAAAATTCTACTTTCTTATAATTATTTGTAAAATGATCAATGACTTTGATTGTAAAAGGAGAAGATATGCAAACAAAATCTACTGTAATAAAAGTAAATGCAACAGCACAATTTAGGCAAAACTTGTAGGAATAATTTATGGTATATCATCTCCTTTGTGAGATCTTCCCAACCCCCAAAGCAGAGTGTGGATTTTGTCTGCCCAGTGTCACTTCTTTTGGTCACAGAACAATACTTGCCCCTTCTTTTGGAGGAGCTGCCCTGCCCTTATAAAAGACTCGTGAATAATACACATAGGTACTGCTCTGGTCTCTCTCATGACCCTAGCCGACCTGTACACAGCACTTGCTGGGGGGGATTCTGTTTGCTTACTCGCTGGTCCCGCTCCACATGAACTCCCCTAGGAGCTGGGCATCTGTTTTATCTTTGTTTCCTTATTGCTTAGGGTAGTCCTTGGCAGATAGTAAAAACCAAACCCACTGCCATTGAGTCGATTCCGACTCATATCGACTCTATAGGACAGAGTAGAACTGCCCCATAGGGTTTCCAAGAAGTGATTGGTGGATTAGAACTGCTGACCTCTTGGTTAGCGGCCAAACGCTTAACCACTGTGCTACCAGGGCCCCAGGCATATAGCAGTTATTCAATAAACATTTGTTAAATGAATGAATGAATTCAGAGATAATCCCACTACTTAGAGAAGATGGTGTGTTGTTGATAATTGAGAGAGAGAAAGCAAAATTATTTAATCCTTAACTTCTCTTTTATCTTTTTTTTTCTAAACCAAGTGGTAAATGTACACTCTAGAGCAGTGGTTCTCAAAATGTGATTCCCAGACCAGCAGTATCAACATGACCTGGGAACTTGTTAGAAATGCAAATTTTCCGTAACTACCTCAGACCTACTGTGAATCAGAAACTCTGGGGGTGCAGTCCAGCAATCTAGGGGAGGGTGTCTAATAAGCCCCCAGGTGATTCTGATGCTTGCTGATCTAGAGAGGTAACAGAAAGAGTAAGGTAAAGAGAATACAGCATCTCTCCATTCTAATGAGTTAATATGATGTTTTCAGATACCTTATATCTTAGAAAGAACTTGTGATTGTGGTCTCGAAGTCACCACTAATTCATTTTGGGACATCATGGAAAATAAGTGAGGGTATTGATCTTAAAGGGACAGTGGGGAAGATAATTTTTGGAAATTACACATGTGATTCTGAAGTTGATTTCTGGCAAAATTTTAGACTTTCTTGCTAAACATGTGTGAGCATTTAGAAAATGATGCAGGGATCACTAGGATTCAATATGGATTAACTTAGAAAATTGATGCCTCAGTTATTATTCATCTGTTTTTTAATAGGGTTGAATACATTGTTAGAACATGAAACCATTTCTTTTAGCAGGAGATATGCCAAAAAGTCTAGTAATTATTGTTCCTCTGATCATATTTGAAGCCCCAATATTAGCACAATGTCTGGCATATAAGTTCACATTCAAAATGTTTATGTAAAGTAAGTCAAGAGATATCCTGGGGTAGAAGATAATAAAATATGGGCTGGAAAATAATAAAGTTAACTGGATTTGAGGTTGATCGAACAACAATAACAGTGCTCATTACTGCAGTTTTATGTTTGGCACCTAGTAAGTGTTCAATAAGTAATTGTCGAACGTCAGCATGAAGCTAGTTGAGTGTCCCAATAGTTTTTCTTCTGATGTTACTCTGTTTTTATCGGTAACCTGAGTATAGAAGACTTACTTCTCCAAAAGCATTAAGGCAACTTATTTGAAAGATGACAGAGTATAAATTCAAATTTATCTCAACATTCCAGAATGCTAGGAGAAAACCAAGCAGGGGATATTTAATAAAGATATATGTAAATAGGGTTTTAAAAAGTGTGTACAAATCAGGAGAGAGAGAGGAAAGAGGAAAAGCAGTGTCATTTGCCTGATAAACTCTAAATTCTCTCCCTGCCTCTCTTTTTTAATCTAATTCCTTAAGAGCATCACACTGGTTTCTGAAAAGTCCAAGCTCCAAATCTCAGTTCTCCTTCCACCAAAATGCCACTAAATTGGACTTTTCTAAGACTCTCCCTATTTTAATGAATGAAGAAAGCAAACTTCTGAGGCTACTTTCTTAATTTCTGGGTAAGAAATCATGGCTTGTTCATCTTAGCATCTCTCCCGCCACCCAGTGCGGTATCCATAGTAGAAATTCAAAAAATATTAGACAGACGAATGAGCATACTTTCCATTTGGCTATACGTCCTCTTGTACCAACCTATGATTTCTTAAAACATTTTAACGATCATCACCATTTTTCTTATTTTTTCAGCCTTGATACATTTATTTCATCACGAAGCCAGCTAACTTCAGGAAGTCTAGGTCCCAATACGTTACAGAACAGGAATGATCTTTCTCTGCCAGATACAGACAGGACTCAGAAACAGGAGCTTTGCAGTTGCAAACTGAAGTCAAGCCTCTTGGTGTTAAAATGCATTCACACTTGGCAAACCATTGCTTCTTGTTTTTAGAATAAAAGTTTTTTTTTTTTTTAAGGCTCAAAAAGCTTCTCAATTACCTTGCAAAAAAAATCACCATTTTGATTATTTAAATTTAAATGAATCAAAAATACACGGGTTAAGTTTCCCTTAAAATACATGTGACTTTTTGAATGAAGAGGAAAAGGTGCTTGGCAAAAAAGCAGCTTGGGTTTTACTGAACCCAAAACTTTTCAAAAATAGTTTAAGCTGCTTGATGAGCTCAAACCATAGTTATTTAAAAAGTTAAAATCTGATTTTTTTTTTTAATGAAGGCCAAAAAAGATACTTAATAAAAATCTTCAAATTCTAAATTACTATAAAATACTGTTAATAATGAGTTTGACTTAAAGAGTTCATATAATTCACTTAATGGATTCTACAGACTCTTTATATAATTCTTTGAAATTATAGCCCCAAAGCACCACATACGGCCTAATACCTTCAGACCTGTTCTTTTTGTGAGCTAAAGATTATCTTTAGTCTATTTAAAACAAAATGACACACACTGTTAGTGCAAATGTTCCCAAACAAACTTGACACTTTATGAAACTGTTTATCGGGAGCTGTTACGTTTTTTGCCTTCTGTCATTTTTATTTGTTTTGGTTTGTTTTTTACAAAGACGATATTTAATTAATCCAGATTGCTTGGTTGATACCATCAGTCCTGTCAGCTTTCCACACCTCTCCTTTTCCCTGCCCTTTTTCTTCCTAGGAGTCCCTGGATGGTGCAAATGGCTGTTAACCTGAAAGGCTGGTGGTTAGAGTTCATCCAGAGGCACTTTGGAAGAAAGTTATGGCAATCTACTTCCGAGAAGTCAGCCATTGAAAACCCTGTGGAACACAGTTCTACTCTGACACACCTGAGGTGGACATGAGTCAGAATCTTTTTTTTTTCTTCTTAACCAAAGGGTCCTTAGAATGTTCTATGAGAATATGCATGGTGTTAATGTCATGGATTCATCGTGGCTCGGTGAGAAAATGTCTCAAATTAAATTGCCTCTTTTTTCTATGTATCATTACCAGTCATTCGTCTGTCCAGGCATAATTAATTAAGTATAAACAATGAAGTATATAAAAACCAAACCCACTGCTCTCTAGTTGATTCCGACTCATAGCGACCCCACAGGGTTTCTAAGCCTGTAAATCTTTACTGAAGCAGACTGCCACATCTTTCTCCCGGGGAGCCACTGGTGGTTTTGAACCACCAAGCTTCTGTTAGCAGTCGACTGCATTACCCACTGCACCACCAGGGCAATTGATTTATATTTAACCATTAAATATAAGTAACATATATACTATTTGCAGTGCTAGGCTAGGCTCCTGGTTGCTTAGTAGGTAAAGTCACTTACTTAGTGAAATTTGAATGTGACATAGGTTCTCAAAGTTGACAAAATTTTATTACAGAGTTAAGCCTTGCTCTTTCTCTCATCCTCAAAATTGAGGTTACTATTGAGGAGAGAGGAGCCCTGGTGGCTCAGTGGTTAAGAGCTCGGCTACTAACCAAAAGGTCAGCAGTTCGAATCCACCACCACTCCTTGGAAACTCTACAGGGCAGTTTTACTCTGTCCTGTAGGGTCGCTATGAGTCGGAATCGACTCGATGGCAAAGACACAGGTATTGAGGAGAGAAGCAGCCCTTTCTCTTTGAGATAACTACACACAGATGTGTGCTTCTGGCAGTGGCCCATAAAGCACCATTTTACAGACAGCATCACTCCATACATATGCTGGCTTAGCTTAAGTTATGCTACAATAACGAACAACACTAAAATCTCAGTGCCCTGGCCCCCACCCCCAAAAAAAGGTTTCGTTCTTGCTTATAGTATTCACCTGTCACCAGCCATCTGTGGCTCTGTTCCATATTGTCTTCAGTGTCTCACCTGGGACATTACATAGTCTTGTGGCAGAGGGAAAAGAGAGGGCAGAACTACATGATAGCTCTTAAAGCTTTTGTTCAGAAATGGTACACGTGATTTTCATTTACATTTCATTAGCTGAAGTAAGACATTTGGCCAAGCTTGACATTAAGCTTCAAGGGGGAGGGGGGAATATTTTAAACAATGAGATATGTACCACAGCACATGTAGACCCACTTGTAGTGTCAGAGTAAGAATTTGGCCAATGGTATTTCTTAGGTCTATTTTTCAAAGGGTTGGCTAATTGCTATTAAAAAAATGATATCAAAATCTCGTTTCAGGGTTTACTCAGTGAAGTGTTATTGAGCTGGTTACCAGACACTTTGATTTTGTCAAGAGAAAGATTCTCCTTAGGTTTTCCCACCAGTATCTTAATTGCTTCATGAGACAATGGGCTGTATGAGAAAGTTTCCTATTTATCATCTACAGTGCCTTACCTTGTCACTAATTTTTCCCTTTAGAAGATTAAATTTAATTTACAGTCAATTAACAAAACTCTAGATTCAGAAGTCTCTACTTTTCCAATTTTGTTCATTTTAATTTTCTCCTTGAATTTTACCATGTCCAAATTGAACTTATTTTATGTTTGGCATGTTTTTTAGATATTTCTGTGAGGTTCTTTTTCTAAAGCAATGTTCTCCCCCCCCCCCCTTTCCCATAACTCAACAAGATTTAACTTATTTTGTTCATTTGCTCTGAAAAAAAAATCATCTTTTGGCTTAAAGCAAGCATGGAAATTTTTAGCCCCAAAGGAACATTTTAGAATACAGTTATATAAACAAAAGAAGGACTTGGTTTAGAAAGGCTTTCTGACATTTAACTACAACAATGCCAGCTAATCTAGGGCCACAGAATAAATATAGAGAACATTAGTTTGTTCTCAGCAATGATAATAATAATAAAACGGTAATAAAGTTCCAGTTCAGTTGTGTTGAGTCTTTCTTCTGAGGCACCTCTGGGTGGACTTGAACCTCTAATCTTTCTGTTAGCAGCTGAGCGTGTTAACCATTTGCACTACCCAGGAACTCCTAATAATGAAGTAGTTAACTTTTACTGCACATTTACTATGTGTCAATACTAGATATATTATCTCATTTAACCCCCGGATCAATCACGTGAGGTAGGTAACATTACGACCCCTATTTTACCAAAAAAGAAACTGAGGCTTTGAGAGGTTAAGAAATGTAACCAAGATCACAAAATCAGTGAATAGCTGGGTAGTCTTAACTGACTTTAAAATCTAAAACAAACCATTATCTCGTTAGTTGCCAAGTGTGCTCCTTAGCAGCACCCGGGAAAGTGTTAGAAATGCAAATTTTCAGACCCTGCAGTTGACCTGAAGTTAGGAACTCTAGGGGTTGGTCCAAGAAATCTATGTTTTAACAAAATAAGCCCTCCAGGTAATTCTGAAAGTTTGAGAACCACTTATTATCCTATGCGTCCTTCAACACAATTTTACTAAAACCTCTGTCTCGCTTCCTTTTTCTTTTTGCTTTCTATTGAGGTATAACATATATAAAGAGTGTAAAGTACACTAATCTTAACTGTACAGCTGATGATTGTTTATATATGTATTCGCCTATATAACCACCATCCAGATTAATTTACCCAGCATTCCAGAAATTTCCCTTGAGTCCCTTCCCAGTCAATCCACTCTCCTCCCCTAAAGTAACAACCACTGTAATATTTGTCACCTTGTGTTAGATATTATTTTGGTACTCTGCTCAGATCACTTTTACCTGGACAATTGGCCCATCCCCAGCGCTATGAGTGTTAGATGCTAACAAGCCACAGCTGACCCACATCTAGGAGGCATCTAGTATCTTAGGACCATTTACCTTCAGAAAGGTTGAGAGGGACTCATAGCCAAGGACTGATTGAAATGGGGGTACAAAAGGCCAGCCCCTTGCCTTGAGAGGGGGCCGATTCTGCAGTGAGGTTAATGCTGTAGCACTTCCTTGCATAGATCAGGTCAAGGCTAGACTTCACCTGAAACTACACAGGTTCTCACCATTCTCCGCTCTTTCCCCTTCCCTATCGTGCTTCACTCCCTCCCTTACAGGATTATCCTTAGAGCCCTACTTCAAATAATCACATTCTCCTGAATCCCTGTCCCAAATCCTACCTCTAGGGAACACGGTCTAAGACACCATAGATTCATTTTGCCTGTTCTTGAAATTCATAAACTTGGAATCATACGCTATGTGTTTTTTTCTGTCTGCTTTCTTTTGATGAGAGGTTTATTCATGCTGTTGCATTTATCAGTAGCTCATTGTTTATTGCTGAGTAGTGTCCCATGATATGCACATTCCATAATTTATTTATTCATTCTTTTATGGATGAACATTTTGTTATTTCTGGGGGTTTTTGTTTGGTTTTTACTGTTATGAATAAAGTTGCTATTAACATTCGCATTTCTTTTGCTGAATATGTTTTCATTTCTCTAAGAATAAATACCTAAGAATGGAATTACTGGGTCATAGTGAGTTTATATTTAACTTTAATAGGTGTTGTCTGTTATGGACTGAATTGTGTCCCCCAAGAAATGTGTGTCAACTTGGCTAGGCCATGATTCCCAGTACTGTGTGGTTGTCCACAATATTCTATGTGCTGTAAATCCTAACCTCTACGATGTTAATGAGGCAGGATTAAAAGAAGTTATGTTAATGAGGCAGGACTCAATTTACAAGATTAGGTTGTATCTCAAGTCAATCCCTTTTGAGATATAAAAGAGACAATCGAGCAGAGAGGAGAGGGACCTCATACTACCAAGAAAGAAGCACTGGCAGCAGAGTGTGCCCTTTGGACCTGGGGTCCCTGTGCTAAGAAACTCCTACACCAGGGGAAGATTGATGACAAGAGCCTTCCCCCAGAACCAACAGAGAGAGAAAGCCTCCCCTGGGAGCTGGTGCTCTGAATTTGAACTTCTAGCCTACTAGACTGTGAGACAATAAATATTTGGTTGTTAAAGCCATCCACTAGTGGTATTTCTGTTACAGCAGCGCTAGTTAACTAAGGAAGCCCTTATGGCACAGTGGTTAAGTGTTCAACTTCTGACCAAAAAGCTGTCAGTTCAAATCCACTAGCTGCTCCTTAGAAACTCTATGGAGCAGTTCTACTCTGTTCTGTAGGGTCGCCATGAGTCGGAATTTGCTTGATGGCAATGGGTAGTAGTAGCAGTGGTTAACTAAGACTTGCCCAACAGTTTTTCAAAGCAGAGGGACAAATTTATACGCCTAGTAGCCATTTATGAGAGTTTCAGTTGTTCCACATCCTTGCCAACACTTGATACTGTTACTCATTTTAAATTTTAACCATTCTGGTGGTTGTGTACAGGGGTCTCACCATTATTTTAATTTGCATTTTCCTGATAAGTAATGATGCTGAGCACCTTTTCAGATGCTTATTGGACAACTGGATATCCTCTTTTGTGGAGGATATATTATTATTCATATATTATTCATATTTTTGTCCATTTTTTATATTAATTTTCAGTTCTTTATATATTCTGGATATAAGTTCTTTGCCAGATCTATGTACTAGGAATATTTTCTCCCAGTCCATGGCTTAATCTTTTCACTGTGTTAATATTTTGATGAATCAATATCAATATCAAATTTTTTATGAATAGACATTCTAAATTTTACTAAAATTCAATTTATCATTTTTTTATGGTTAGAATTTTCTGTGTCCTGTTTAAGAAATCCTTTCCTACCCCAAGGTCACGAAAATATTCTTCTGTTTCTTTCTAAACCTTTTATTGTTTTACTATTCTGTTGTTGTTTGGTAGAATATTTTAATAAATGTCAGTTAAGTCATGCCAATTGATAGTGTTGTTCTGGTCTTATATATCTTTACTGATACTCTGTCTACTTGTTTTGTCAATTAAAGGAAGAGGAGTATTGGAATCTTGGACTAAAGTTGTGGATTTGTCTATTTCTCCTTTTAGTGTCGTCAGTTTTTACTACGTGTATTTTGAAGCATATACATTCAAGATTTTTAAGTCTTCTTGATGAGTTAATGCCCTTTATCATTACAAAATGTCCCACTTTACCCCTGGGGCATTCTTTGTTTTGAAGTTTATTTTGTCTGAATTCCAGCTTTCTACGATTAATGTTTTTATGTTATATCATTTTCTACCCTTTATGTAATTGTGTCTTATATTTAAGGAATGTTTTTTATAGACAAAATAGAGTTTGGTATTGCTTTTTCTTATCCAGTATGAAACTCTCTGTTTTCTAATTGAATTTTAGACTATTTCTCTTTAATGTAATTGTCAGACAGATTGTCTACTATCTTAAGTTGATAGTCTACTATCTTGCTGTTTACTTTCTATGTATACTATCTGTTGTTCGTTCTAGTTTTTCTCTTTTTTTCTGCCTCCTTTTAGATTTATTTATTTATTTTTAGGATTTTGTTTTATCTCCATATTGATTTATATTGGCTACAGCTCTTTTTATTGATTGTTCTGAGGTTTACACTTTGTATCTTTAACTTATCAAAGTCAATAATATTATACCACTATACATATAATGTAGGAACCTTACGATAACATACCTCCACTGGTGCTTGGTGCTTTTGGTGTCATATTTTTTACTTCTACATATATTATAAATTCCATGATAGAGTGTTATTATTTTTGGCTTTAAATAGTCAATTATCTTTTAAAGATATTTAAAATTTATGGTATTTCTGAAAATATATTTATCTATGTACCTATCACTGCTGGCACTCTATATTTTCTGTGGATCCACTTCTCATCTGATTAGAATTTTTCTTTTAATCCTTTAACTTCTTATATTGAAGTTCTACTGGAGATGAATACTCTTAACCTTTATTTATTTGAAAAAGTCCTTATTTGCCTTCATTTTTGAAATGTAATTTCATTGTGTATAGTTACATTTTCTTTCTTTCTGCACTTTAAAGTTGACATTCCATTTTCCTTGACATACATAGTTTCTAGCAAGAAGTCTGAAATATTTCTTATGTTTGTTTCTGGATATGTCATGTAACTTTATTCTGGATGCTTTTAAGGTTGTTATCTTTATCATTATTTTTTAGTAATATTACTAGAATGTGCCTAGGTGTTTTGTTGTTATTGTTGTTGTAATGTTTGTCCTACTCAGAGCTCATGGAGATTCTTGAATCGACAGGTTTATAGCTCTCATCAATTTTGGAAACATTTCTGCCATTATTTCTTCAAATAGTTTTTCTATTCTTCTCTCTATCCTCTCCTAAAGGGGCTACTATTACATATATGTTAGGATGCTTGCTATGTTCTTAAAATATAATGAGTATGTTGATTATTTTTAAGTATTCTCCCACCATGCTTATTTTGCATAGTTTCTAAAATCTTGTTATGTCTTAAAATTCGTTAATCTTTTCCTTCAGTGTTGAGTTCAAATTTTTGCCCAGACCCAAATTCCCACTGCCGTCGAGTCAATTTTGCCCATAGAATCCTTTATTATTTCAAGTCAAGCCTTGAATTTTTTGTTCAGTTCTTTCAGCCTGAGAAATGCTGAATGTGTTCTTCCCTTTGAGTACTCTAACTTAAGGTATTTGCACATTTCAGTATAATATTTTGTCTTCTCAAACTGTCCTTTGAAATATTCTATTCAACTCTTTTACTTCATTATTTATTCCAGTTGCTTTAGCCCCTCTACATTTAACAGCAAGTTTCAGACTCTTTTCTTACATCTATTTTGGTCTTTTCTTTTGAGTTACAGTATCGAAGGATTCTATAGGCAAAATATTGAATGACACAGGAAACATCAAAAGAAGATGAAAATAATACACAGAGCCACTGTACCAAAAAAAAAAATTGGCTGATGTTCAACCATTTCAGGAGGTAGCATATAATCAAGAACCGGTGGTGCTGAAGGACGAAACCCAAGCTGCACTGAAGGCATTGGCAAAAACTCCAGGAATTGATGGAATACCAATTGGGATGCTTCAACAAACAGATACAATACTGGGAACACTGACTCATCTCTGCCAAGAAATCTGGAAGACAGCCATCTGGCCAACCAACTCAAAGAAATCCATATATGTGCTCATTCCAAAGAAAGGTGATCCAATGGAATGTGGAAATTATCAAACAATATCATTAATATAACATGCAAGTAAAATTTTGCTGGAGACAATTAAAAAATGGGTACAGTCATACATCAACAAGGAACTTTCAGCGATTCAAACCAGATTCGGAAGAGGACATGGAAGGAGGTATATCATTGCTGATGTCAGATGAACCTTGGCTGAAAGCAGAGACTACCAGAAAGATATTTACCTGTGTTTTATTGACTGTGCAAAGGCATTCGATTGTGTGGATCATAACAAATTATGGATAACATTGCAAAGAATGGGAAATTCCAGAACACATAATTGTGCTCACGAGGTACTTGTACATAGATCATGAGGCAATTGTTTGAATAGAACAAAGGGATACTGCATGGTTTAAAATTGGAAAAGGCATGCATCAGGGTTGTACCCTTTTACCATACTTATTCAATCTATATGCAGAGTAGATAATCCAAGAAACTCGACTATATGAAGAAAAACCTGGAGTCAAGATTATAAGAGACTCATTAACAACCCGTGACATGCAGATGACACAAGATTGCTTACTGAAAGTGAAAAGGACTTGAAGAACTTACTGACAAAAATCAAAGACTACAGCCTTCATATGAATGGACAATATCATGATAAATAGAGAAAATATTGAAATTTTCAAGGATTTAATTTTACAGTAAGTCCCCGGATTATAAATGTCCGACTTATAGACAACTAGTACTTGCCCTTTAATGTTAAGTAAATTTTCCCTCACTTTGAAACAGTTGACCCAACCCCTACTAGGAACAAATTCTTCATCACAATCACCTTCACTTGCTGCATGTGCAGCTTTTAAATGATTGAGAAGGCTTCCAGCCTTTTCTTGCACTAAACCCAAACCCACTGCAGTTGAGTTGATTCTGATTCATAGCGACCCCATAGGGTTTCTGAGGCTGTAAATCTCTAAGGAGGCAGACTGCCACATTTTTCTCCCACGAAGCTGCAAGTGGTTTTGAACCACTGACCTTTCCGTTAGTAGTTGATTGCTTTAACCACTGCGCCACCAGGGCTCCTTTTTTTGTGCTAAAGTAAGGCTACATGAGAACTGTGTGCGCCTGTTCTGAGTGGCCTACAAATTCTTAAAGACATACTTGGAAATGAATCTTGTTCATAAACCCAGGGACTGCCTGTACTTGGGTCTATAATCAACACCCATGGAAGCAGCAGTCAAGAAATCAAAGGATATATTGCACTAAGCAAATCTGCTATAAAAGACCTCTTTAAAGTGTTAAAGAGCAAAGATGTCACTTTGAGGACTAAGGTGCGCCTGACCCAAGCCATGCATTTTCAACTACCTCACATGCATGCGAAAGCTAGACAATGAAAAAGGAAGACTGAAGAAAAATTGATGCCTTTGAATTATGGCATTGGCAAAGAATATTGAACATACCATGAACCACCAGAAGAATGAACAAATCTGTCTCGGAAGAAGTACAGCCAGAATGCTCTTTAGAAGCAGGATGGCGAGACGTTGTTTCACTTACTTTGGACATATTATCAGGAGGGACCAGTCCCTGGAGAAGGACATCATGCTTGAAAAAGTAGAGGGTCAGTGAAAAAGAGAAAGACCCTCAAAGAGATGAATTGATGCATCGGCTACAATGGGCTCAAACATAGCAACAATTGTGAGGATGATTTAGGACCAGGCAAACTTTTGTTCTGTTATACTAAAGTCACTATGAGATGGAACAACTTGACGAAACTTAACAACACAATCTTAAGTGAATTATTTTATTTCAGATATTTTTCTGTCTCTAAAAGTTTTATATTAGTCTTCTTTATATCTCTTATTTCTCTGCTTCGTAAGTTCATATTTTCCTTTACATACTTGAACATTGTTAAAATAATGATTTTAATAACCTCATATGCCAATTATATATGTATATACGCATATGTATAATTTATCATTTCTATGTCTCTTTCTATTGACTAATGTATATCCTGACTTTGGCGTGTCTGATAACTTGTTTGTTTGCTAGATATTGTGGATATTATGTTGTTTAGTATTGGATTTTTTTTGCCTTTTTCTAAAGAATGTTGATATTAGTTTTGATAGACAGTTAAGTTACCTTCATTTCAATTTGATCCTTGTGAGACTTCTTTTTAAATTTTTTTTAGAGTGAGTCTCAAGTAGCCTGTACTGTAGGAATAGTTTGCCCTACGACAGAAGTGTAGCCTTTCTGAGATGTCTATTCAATGTCCAATGAATCAGTTCAGAATGTCCAGTTTGATTGGTGGGAACTCAAACAGTTCCAAAGCACTATGTGAGTTCTGAGCAGTTTAGCTCATAGCTTCACTGCTGTTTCCCTGAGCGTAGGAAGTTTTGCTCTATGTGTATGTGTCTTAGAATTAAGCAAACAAACACCCAAGGGGAACCCTATTTAGATTTCTAAAACTCTTTCTGTTTAACTGTCTTCCCTCTGGAACTCTTCTCTGTAACTCCCAGCCCCCATGGATTCCTTAAACTCTCATCTCTGTTTCCTCAGCTCAGCAAGGCTGCTGTGCTCTGTTTGAGATCCTTCTTCCTGTGCCATGATTCAGAATGTGTTTCAAAGCAGTAAGCTGAAGTGATGGGATTGCTCAATTCATATGTTTTCTTTCTTTTGGGCACCACTGTTCTACACTGTCTGTTGTCTAGCATCTGAAAAAAAAAAAAAGTTGCTCCTATATTTTGTCTATTTTCCGGGTGTTTTAGGTAGAAAGATAAATTCATTACTCTGTCATGGCCAGCAGTAGAATTTCACCAGCCATTTTAGAAAGAAATTAAGAAGCTTATTCTAAAATTTATTATAAAAGCAAAGTATTTAGAATAACCAGTGTACTTTTTAAAAAGAACAAAGTTGGAGGATGTACACTACCTGTTTGCAAGATTTACTATACAGCCATAATGTGGTATTAGTGTAAGAATAGATCATGTGTTCTCAACAGAAGTTATATCATCCCCAAGGGGGTAAAAATTGTTTCTTTGAGGGAAAAATTTTACCTTTTCATATCTAAAACGCAGATACACATACAGCACATAAACAGGTAAACAACAGATCTTTGGTATTAAAAGTTCATGGAAAAGGCAGAAATTAGGAGGAAAAAAGTCTAAAAATCTCCTTTGTTGTTGTTGTTAGCTATAGTCGAGTCAGCCTTGATTCATGGTGACCCAGTGCACAACAGAACAATCTGTTGCAGATTGGACAATGTTCTGAAGAAGACTCCTTAGGAAGGTAGTAATAATTAAAAAAAAAAAAAAGGTTAAGGTACACTGGGATAGACAATTAGATAAATGGAACAGAATATAGAGTCTAGAAATAGACCGACCTATAGTAGTTGCTTGATTTTTAGTCAAGTCACCAATGAGGTAAGTCTTTTTTAACAAGTAACTGTGTAACAACTGGATATTCATATGGAAGGAAATGAACCTCAACATCTATCTTACTCCACTCATAAAAATACATTCACAATGGATCATGGTTCGAAATATAAAATCTAGAAAATCCAAGAACTATTAAACTAGAAACTCTAAGCTTCTCTAAGAAAACGTTGGAGAATATCTTACAAACTTGGAGTAGGCAAATATTTCTTAGAATACAAAAGTACTAGCCATAAAAGAAAATATTGATAAATTAAATGCTTTCTCCTCAAAAGACACCATTAAAAAATGAATAAACAAGACAGAGACTGAGAAAAACGTTTGCAACACGTATATCTGATCAAAGATTCATATGCAGAATACATAAAAAGTTCCTAAAAAAATAACAATAAAAATAACAACAACAAAAAAATGGCCAAAAGACCATTTCATTTCACAGTCACGTCACAAAAAGAAGCCCTAAATATCTTACAATACACAGGAAAGACCCCTCAAAACAAAGAGTGATACACCCCAAATGTCAGTGGTGCCTAAATTGAGAAAACTTGATCTACACAGAAACTTGTAAACGAATGTTCACAGAGCTTTGTTTAAGTAGCCCCAAACTGGAAAATCCCATATATTCATTAGCAGGTGACTGGATAAACAAATTATGGTATATAAGGAGAAACAAGCTACTGAAATATGAAACAATATGGATAAATTTCAAAAACATTTTGCAGTGAAAGAAGCCAGACACAAAAGAGCACGTCTGTTTGATTCCACTTATATGAATGTCTAGGAAAGACAAAACAGAGAGCAGATCAATGGTTTCCTGGAACCAGAGTTGGAGGGTGGCAACTGGTTGAAAAGGAGCACTTTTTGGATGATGGAAATGTTTCATATCTTGATTGTGGTGGATTGTTGTTGTTGTTAGGTGCTGTTGATTCCGACTCGTAGCGACCCTATGTACAACAGAAGGAAACACTGCCCCGTCCTCTACCCTCCTCACAATTGTTACTATGTTTGAGCCCATTGTTGCAGCCACTGTGTCAATTCATCTTGTTGAGGTCTTCTCCTTTTTCACTGACCCTCTACTTTATCAAGAATAATGTACTTCTACAGGGACTGGTCACTCCTGATAACATGTCCAAAGTATGCAATACAAAGTCTCATCATCCTCCCTTCTAAGGAGTATTCTGGCTGTACTTCTTCTAAAACAGATTTGTTGGTTCTCCTGGCAGTCCATGGTATATTCAACATTCTTCACCAACACCATAATTGAAATGTATAAATTCTTCTTCAGTCTTCCTTATTCATTGTGGTGGGTATATAGATGTATACTTTTGTCAAATTTTATTGAAGTGAACACTTAAAATGTGTGCATTTATTGTAAGTAATTTTTGCCTCAATAAACTTGACTTAAAAAAAAAGTCTGCTGGGATTGCACTGCATCTGTACTGTATTTTTACACAAATAATGCATGCCTTCTATGTTTGTAGACCTTATGGGGCATTTCTACTCTTTCCTATAGAGTCGCTATGAGTCAAAATCAACTGATAGCAACGAGTTCTACTTTGTTTGTCAGCTGCACCCTCCCTCCCACCTCACGAGGTATTTTTGTAAGTGTGCTATGCTAATATTTTTTACAGCCACATGTAAAAAAGAATTGGCATAGTGAGCTTACAAAAACAGCTCATCAGGGAGGGCGTAGTTGGCAAACAAACGTAGAAGGTGTGCATTATTTGCATAAGAATATTGTATCAATTTAGGAGGAATGGGTATTTTAACAATATTGAGTCTTCTAATCTTGAAATGTGGTTTATCTCTCCATTTATTTAGTTATTTAATTTCTATCAGCAAAGTAGTTATAATTTTTAGACTAAAAGTTCTACATATCTTTGTTAGATTTATTACTAGATACGTGATATTTTGTGATGCTATTATAAATGGTATTTTATAATTGTTGTTTTCCAATTGTTGGTTGCTATATCTGTTTATTTTTAATTTACAAAGCTGTAGATCACTACTAGTATGAGAAAAAGTCTTAAGTAGGTATAGCAGCACCATTTCAAAAGCATGGATGAAGAGATCTGATTTTATGTATAAGGTATGCTCCAACAAATACTATGCATTGGAAAAATGCAATGCATTTTAATTTTACAATGTCTGCTATGTCTCCAGCACATTCAGTTGCTGTGGAGTTGACTCTGACTCATGGTGACCCCCTGTGTGTCAGAGTAGAACTGTGCTTCATGGTGTTTTCTATGGCTGATTCTCATATTTACAACTAGATTGTATTAGGCCATAGCACTTACATAGTGAAGTGGCCTCACTGTACAAGACCATGAGATTTTGTGTGGCAGCCATGGATATTCCCTGCTTCTATCTCCTTCAAGAAACAGCTTCTCCTTCATCTACAAGGAGGGCAGTTATTTGACAGCTTGCAGAGTCTTCAGTATTTACCTCAGTTTTTGATCCGAGGCCACACTCTTCCTGAGAAGTTCTTCAACCAGTGACCAAGCATAGCAGGGGTACCAGGGCCTGGCACTTGTGCCCAGAAGGTACTCCTCTAGCCAGTCATCTTTACTCCTGAATTCCACATTGAGTTGACCAACACTTTGTTGGATCCCCAGTACAGTCTAAGGCTCTTCCCGCCGAATTCTGCTTCCTCAGACTCCTTTCTTTTTACAGGTGTCAGAACTGCATCTCAGCCCTTTAGGCTTTCCCTGCCTAATTCTGCTTCCTTCTCCCTTTATTTTTCACAGGGGTTTACCTACTAATCCCCCTGCCCCCAACAAAGCACTTATACTCCACTCCATACCAGCATCTGGTTCTCAGAAGATACAACTGAGAACTTCACAATATGTTTGAAAAAAATTGGAATTGTTTTCTCTGTTACTATTGCTATCATATCCCCTCCCCCCAAATTTTAACATCCCTCTCACACTCAGTAGCAGCCCTTTCTCTCCTTTCGAAAATAAAGGCTCTTCTCTTTCTTAAGCATTTGTTTCCACCCACAGCATATCCTGCCTCAATTCAGAGGGTTCATGTGTGAGATTCTGCCTCTTTTTCCAGAAGGGAGCTCTACAGGGTCTTCATGCATGGATTACACATCTCATCCAATGTGTTTGCCTTGCACGTGGAGCTTTAGCTCTCTTCCCAAAGACTACATTTTATTTTACTCGTGAGTCAGTTGACAGCTGCATAGCCCCCAGATTAATCTCTCTGCCCATCACGCTGCAAACCACTCTCTTGTTGGCCGGGAACACTGTTGAGTCTTCAATCTCTCATCATAGGAAGGCTTTTTTTTTTTTTAAAAGCACTGCCAATTTTTTATGCTTGGTTTGAGTTGCAAGGCTGAGATTAGGAAAAAAAAAAAAAACAGTATTTTTCTCTTCAAAAGTCCTTTCTTTAATGGGATATGTTGTTTGAAGGCTTTTGTCCAAGTCTCTGGGATCTATAGCAGTAAAGGATTTCTGGATTTTTCGTCTCACATTGGTTTTCTGAAAATTCCCGAGACATATAGTGGTTCTTCTTTAGACTCTAACTACATTGCCAGGCTCTCCTTTCATTCCTGTGTGGTCTTTTCAGGAAAGGGTAATTGCCCTGTGGCTTCCCTACTGCCATTCATTCGTTCAACAAATATTTATTCAGCACTTATGGATGCTAGTCAGTTTAATGCCTATTTTATCTTATTAGACAAATTAAAACTAAAAAGCAAAATTAAAGCAAAGCAGAATAGTTATGTTGATTTTAAAATTTGGAATACAACAGATATATTATTTCATTTTGTTTTGTTTCTGTAGCAATCCGTCAATGGGAGGTTGTATAAAGTGGGTGGGAGGGAAAAGAGAAGGGTTAGATAATCTACTTGTTCTCTTCACGCTTTGTAGTGCAGTAAAAGCATCTACACCAAGCTGTATCTCAAACTTCACCTGTTCAAAATTGAGAACCTGCTATGTACCCCCAAATTTCCTCCTATCACAAAATCCCCCATTTTAGTAAATGCCAACCCCATATTTCCAGGTATTCGGCTCAAACATCCTTGGAGTCATCCTTGACTCCTCTCTTTTACACCCTATATCCATTCCATCATGAAATACTATTGATTCTACCTTCAAAAAATGTCATCACTTATCACTGCTAATGTATGTGGGTATTTGCATTTTTTCTGAGTAGAGGGCCTAGATTTTATCAGATTTTCAAGGAAGTCTATTACTCCAACAATGTTGAAAAACACATTTAATACGGCAGTTAAAAATCGTACCTTGAGAATTAGTTCATCTCATCGGTCCTTTCTAGGAAAGGTCTGGCCACAATTATCTGTCATGAGAGGATTGTCTTGTGGTTCTGACTCATTATATTCAAATTTAATAACCACAGTGCTCAGTACTTTTTATGCCCAGGCCTCCCCCGCTTTGACTTTCTCATTGTCCTGTTGCCTTTCATGAACCTTAGGTCACATTTATTATGCTGGCAAATAAGTAACCTACAAATATTGCATCCTGAGCTTTTCCTTAATTGACCTCATTTCATTTGTTTCTACTTCTGCATTCGTTTCTCAGGACCGCGTTAAATTTTAATAGAGACATTAGAAATTATTTGCCCAATAGAGTCATTTTACGGAGGAGAAAACTGACACCCAAAAGGGATAAGTCAATTACTCTATAGCAGGGAAAGTGCAAGGAGTCAAGAATCGTTCTCTTCATTCCTAATTTAGCTGATGTTTTAACTATCACGACTCCTTAATCATTGTCCATTGTGCCCTCTTGCTTCTTAAGAATTATAGCTCTTGTATATAATGGAAGCTGCCTGACTGCCATATCTTGAGATTTGATAATAGAAGAAAAGTAATAAAGAAAAGAAAGAGGATGACCAACAACGCAATGTCTGAGTAATATTTACTGATCTCGGGAACAGATGTCAAACAGATCCTTGCACAATATGCCCTACCCCAGAGTTCTCAGGAAAGGAAGGTCACTGAGGATGCTTTCTCCTCTTAAGTGGAAACAGAACTTACTACCAGAATCAAATCAGGTCCCCTAGGGCTGACTGCATTGAGGTCTGGCTTGGACAAGACAGATGAACTGATATATCATGAATTCCAGAGACCACAAAAGGCATGCGTAATGAAGGCCAAGACATTGACCAAGTAAGTAAATACATCAGCAGGGTAGTAGAACCTTGTCTACTACCAGGAAAAGGCATGTCTCAACATGTCACCTTCCACCTGGTGTTAACCCTTGCAATTCAGAACCAGCTTATTTGCTCTTGTTGCAGACCCTTAGAAATGATTTCCTGTGAGAAACAGAGAACATCTCTTAAAGCTGCTTCCCCTTTTACTATTTTGGCCATTAGTAGCTATATCACTTTCAGCTAAATTCTTTCCATCTCTAAGCTTCAGTTTCCTCATCTATAAAAAAGGTGATAATAATGGCAACCATCTCATAAGGTGCATATAGATGCTTAGCTACTGCATGGACCTTAATTATTATAAAAGTTCTCAACAAATAACAACTGTATTAATATAAATAATTGAATATATTTAATAGGACTGTTTTGGAAGGTAGCAAGACTCCAGCTAATCATTATATTTTTTTAATTTCTTGGTGGAGGTAATTAATTCTGTTTGGAAACTAAGCTTTTTCTTTCAATAACTTAGATGAAACATCTCATTGACATTTCAAACAAGAAATTCTACCACTGAGCAAATGGAGGAGTTTGGGGTTTAATTTCATGTTGACAATCTACTAATCAAAATTGCTGCTTAATTACCCGATTCTCCAATTAACCTGTACAAAGAAGGTTCAGTATACAGCGTGAATCCATTTTGACTAAATTAATTTGAATTATATCTTAGTTTAACAAGTTACATTTCAGTGGGCAATACTATTGAGTCTCCAAAGCTGTGGGGGAGTAAAATGACATGTGGGTGGAGTGCTGATGGTACAGAGGAATCTGTGGAAGGAGAAGAAGAAAACAAAAACAAACCATCTCAACTGCTTTAATTAATTTTATTAGTTGTTAAACATAAAAATAAAATCCTTCCAGGTAAGGTTTTGAAAACATTTGTCTGGCTTGGCTCTTTCAGGGAGTGTGTGTGTGTGTGTGTGTGTGTGTGTGTGTGTGTGTGTGTGTGTGTGTGTGTGTGTGTAGGTGGGCATATCCAAATATCCTATATTTTAGGACTACAGGAGGATTTGTGTATATAACTAGACAAGTAGGCATTGGGATAATTTTTCCTTTTGGACTCCAGAGACAGAGTTGTGTTCATCACACTTTTGTGTTCCTGGCTCTATGCAGGCCTTATCTCTCGTTTTCTTTTGCCTTTTAGCCCCAATGCCTACTCTACTAACCAATAAAAAAATGCTCTAATTTTTAAAACTATGTCTTTAGTTTTGCACATATCTTTGAAAACTGTGAATATGTGTATTATTTTTGTCACTCAAGATTATGTTTTTCAGATCTATCCCTGTTGCTGTAGGTGCATCTAGTGTAGTGCTTCTAGCTGCTGTATGGCATCCCAAAGAAGCATTTGCTACATTTTATTTATACATTTTCCTAGTGATCAGACCTATGTTGCCTCCAAGAAACCCTTATCACATAGCACCATGTAGAAACATACACATATATGCCTGTTTATGAATCTGGAGAGTATCCTTGGGACATAAGCCCAATAAACCCAAGAGTGAGACTGGTAAGTCACAGAATGGAGAATATATATAATTTACATAAATGTATGTATACACACATACATACACATCATATATACATAGTGTTGTTGTTAGGTTCCGTCAAGTCATTTCTGACTCAAAGTGACTATGTACAACAGAACGAAACACTGCCTGATCCTGTGCCATCCTCATAATTGTTAAGCTTGAGTCCATTGTTGCCACTGTGTCAATCGATCTCGTTAGAGGTCTTTCTCTTTTTTCACTGATCTTCTGCTTTACCAAGCATGATGTCCTTCTCCAGGGACTGGCCCCTCCTGATAACACTACCAAAGTAAGTGAAACGAATTCTCACCATCCTCTCTTCCAAGGAGCATTTTGGCTGTACTTCTTCCAAGACAGATTTGTTTGTTCTTCTGGCAGTCCATGGGCTATTCATTATTCGCCAACACCATAATTCAAACGTGTTAACTTTTCTTCGGTCTTCTTTATTCCTTGTCCTGCTTTCACATGTATATGAGGCAATTGAAAATACCATTGCTTGGATCAGGCACATCTTAGTCCTCAAAGTGACATCTTTACTTTTTAATACTTTCAAGAGGTCTTTTGCGGCAAATTTGCCCAATGCAATATGTCATTGATTTCTTGACTGCTACTTCCATGGGTGTTGATTGTGGATCCAAGTAAAATGAAATCCTTGGCACCTTCTATATATATATATAACCAAAAAACCCATTGCCATCGAGTCGCTTCTGATTCATAGCGACTGCTCCATATGGTTGCCAAGGAGAACCTGGTGGGTTTGAACTGCTGACCTTTTGGTTAGCAGCGGAACTCTTTACCACTACGCCACCAGGGTTTCCACGTATATATATAGGTACGTATATATATAGATCAAGAGGTAGTCATTCAAACAGAACAAAGGAGTACTGCATGGTTCAAAGTCAGTAAAGGTGTGCTTCAGGGTTGTATACTTTCACCATACCTATTCAATCTGTATCCTGAGCAAATAATCCGAGAAGCTGAACTATATGAAGAATAACGGGGCATCAGGATTGGAGGAAGACTCATTAACAACCTGCATTATGTACATGACACAACCTTGCCTGCTGAAAGTGAAGAGTATTTGAAGTACTTACTGATGAAGATGGTACTTACTGATGAAGATCAAAGACCGCAGCCTTCAGTATGGATGACACCTCAACATAAACAAAACAAAAATCCTCACGACTGGACCAATAAGCAACGTCATGATAAACAGGGAAAAGATTGAAGTTGTCAAGGATTTCGTTTTATTTGGATCCACAATCAACACCCATGGAAGCAGCAGTCAAGAAATCAAAAAACGCATTTCATTGGGCAAATCTGCTGCAAAAGACCTCTTCAAAGTGTTGAAAAGCCAAGATGTCACCTTGAAGACTAAGGTGCGCCTGCCCCAAGCCATGGTGTTTTTAATCGCCTCCTACGCATGTGAAAGCTGAACAATAAATAAAGAAGACCAAAGAAGAATTGATGCCTTTGGATTGTGGTGTTGGAGAAGAACATTGAATATACCATGGACTCCCGAAAGAGTGAACAAATCTGTCTTGGAAGAAGTACAACCAGAATGCTCCTTAGAAGCAAGGATGGCGAGACTACGTCTCACATACTTTGGACATGTCAGGAGAGATCAGTCCCTGGAGAAGGAAATCATGCTTGGTAAAGTAGAGTGAGTGAAAAAGAGGAAGACCCTCAAAGAGATGGATTGACATGGTGGCTGCAACAATGGGCTTACCCATAACAATGACTGTGAGGATGCCACAGGACAGGGAAGTGTTTCATTCTGTTGTACATAGGGTCGCTATGAGTCGGAACCAATTTGATGGCACCTAACAACACTAATATATATATATACACATGCATATATACACTCACTCCTCACTTATAGACATGGTTAGGTTCTAAAGACCAAGCAATTATCCAAAAACTGGCATTATGCAAAAACAGAGGATGACCACATCAGATCACAAAATGGAGGATGACGACATCATTACATAACTGCCAAACTCCATTGTTCCATAACTGCCAAACAATTGAGAATCATGGCCCAGCCAAGTTTACACATAACCTTAACCATCACAGCCAGCAGTATTCTCAATTCCTACCTCAGCATTCATTACTGTCAGATGCATTTGTTACTACCAGAAGTATGTTATTAATGTGCAAAATAGTTAGTAGATTTTTTACCATTGTCATAAGTGTGAAATGTCAGATAATGAGCTATCAATAGGTGAGGAGTAGTGGTGGCACAGTGGTTAAGAGCTACAGCTACTAACCAAAAGGTTGACAGTTCGAATCCACCACCTGCTCCTTGGAAACCCTATGCGGCAGTTCTACTCTGTCCTTTAGGGTCACCATGAGTCAGAATCAACTCGACGGCAGGCAATGGGTTTGGTTTTACATATATATGGAGCCCTGGTGGTGCAGTGTTAAGTGCTAGGGCTGCTAACCAAAAGGTGGGCAGATCAAATCCACCAGCCGCTCCTTGGGAACCTAATGGGGCAGTTCTAGTTATAGCCCTCACTTTTAATATTTTTGTGCTTCTTTGACTCAGGATGGAGTTAGATAATCTTCTTTTACATTTTTTTTTTACTAACTTTATAGTTTTATCTTGCACTCGTAGTCTTTAATTCATTTGGAGTCCACCTTTCTGTATGGTGTAGAGAGTTACATTATTTTTCTGTATGTAACAAAGCAGCTTAGCCAAAATCATCTGTTAAAAATCTATTTTTCCCCACTGATTTATGATGCTTCTGCAATCATATATCAGGTTCCATATGTACATAGATCCATTTATAAGCTCTCTGTTCATTCACACTGGTTTATTTTTATGTTCTTGCACTAATATCACATTGTTTTTATTATGAAGAGTTGTTGGTGTGTCTGAAAGTCTAAGATGAGTCACCCTACTTTGTTCTTCTTTTTTCAGAATTGTCCTAGCAACTTGAAGACTTCCACACATATTTTGTAATCAGTTGTTCAGATTCCTAAAAACATACTGCTAGAATTTTATTAACATTTTTAAGTCAGTATCGGGAGAAAACTGTTGTCATTCCATATATAAACATTTTATCTATTTACTCAGATTTGCTTTTACATTCTTACTAGAGTTTTAAAATTTCTCCATGAAATTTTATGCATTATATAATTTAGCTAGTTCCTAGGCACTGTAGTTTTGATTATCGTAAATGGTATCTTTTTTCTATTAGTATTTTTTTAGCTAATTATTTCTGGTTGAAATTTTTAAACTGATTTTATTTTGGCAAACTTGCTGAACTCTGTCAATAGTTCTAATATTTTGCCTGCTAATCCCTTTGTGTTTTTTATCTAGCTATGAAAAATCTCGGTTTTGTTTGTTGCTGTTGAGAAGTTTGGTAATGGTAATAGCTAACAAAGAATGCTTACTATGTGCAAGGTAGTACTCTAAGCAATTTACATTTTACATCTATTAACTATTGATACGATAATGGGTTTGGTTTTACACATATATTCTTTTGTAGGTATAATTTACTCCCTTATGAAATATTATAGAATTTGTCTTTTTCTTTGATGTTCTTACCCGTTAGTATATTGAACTTAGGTTTCTTTTTCATCTATTCTGTTTACCAGTCCATGAGTTGTTTTAACCTAAGGTCATATATTTCTTTAATTCTGAGAAATTCTTGTTCATTATTTCCTCAAATATTTCCTCTTCTCCATTTATTTATTTATTCCCTCTTCCCAAGACTCCTATAAACAGATGTTGATATTTATTTTTTTTAACTTCTATCCTCATATCTCTTACATTTTCTTTTCTATTTTCTTGACTGCTGTTTTCTGGGAGAGTGCCTCCATTTGCAGTTCCAGGTCCCTAATTCAGTCTTCAGATACAGAGAGTTCTTTATATCAACTCTCATATTTTTGTTTCATTCTGATGATGATTTGTTTCTGTTTCACGCTCTCAGTGTTATTGTTGTTGTTTGCTAGTTGTCATAGAGTTGGCTCCAATTCATGGCGATCTTATATACAACAGAACAAAATGTTGCCTGGTCCTGTGCCATCCCCAGGATCTGGTATGCTCCAGTCCATTGTTGAGGCCACTATGTATTTCTAGTGCCTTCTAACCTAGGTGGCTCATCAGCACAATATTCTGTTGTGAGCCAAAGGTTTTCATTGGCTAATTATCAGAAGTAAATCACCAGACCTTTCTTCCTAGTCTGTCTTAGTCTGGAAGCTCTGCTTAAACCTGTCCACCATGAGTGACCAATGTTCCCAATAATCTCCCTTATTTCTTTGAGTATTTTTATTATGCTTTAAAATTTTTTTTTTTTTTTTTTTTTTTGTTCTATCTGGTACCTTAATTGTGCTTCATCTAGTATAAGCTTTCGGTGTGTCTACTTTTACGGTGCTTGCGCTTCAAAACATTGCTTCCTTGGCTGGTAATGGTTTTATGCTAAAGCAGCAAAAGGCTGGACCCTATCTAGTATCAGTCAGAGGGTATTTCGTGTTGGAGAGGGGATGTTCCTCAAAGAAGAATGCCTCTGATGTTCTAATTTGTCCTCTCTCATTCACTCTGCTTGCTCTGTGGTTAGGCAATTTGCTTTTGAAATCTCACTGTATCTTGGCCCTTGACAGTACTTTTGTCAAGAGCAGCCTCTGAGTTTCATTCACCTAGCCTATGGGGTATTGAAAAGGGAAGGGAATAGGAAGGATGGAAAGTGTACCATTCAGCTAATTATCTACTTACAAAGGAGGGAGGATGATGTCATTGGAAACCATTTATTCTCATGGAATTATATACCTGCAGAATGAAAATAAAATAACATTTTTTTCTTTTTTTTTTGGCATCCCTAGGGCTGGGTTAGGGGATAGCCAGCATCTATAGGTAAGTTAGCTCACTCTGTCAACAGGACTAGCCAATTACTTTCAGAGTACTTCTAACTGTATTCCAGTACTCATGTATAAAGTGTGTCTAAAAAAACATATCTGCCCAAAAATACCATAAAATTGAATCTTTTGTTCAAAAAGCTTTAGCTCTACACTGATAAAAACCAAGCTAGTTGCTTTGAAGTCAGTTCTGATTCATGGCAACCCCATGTGTGTCAGAATAGAACTGTGCTCCATAGGGTTTTCAATGGTTGATTTTTGGGGAAGTAGATCACCAGGCCTTTATTCTGAGGCACCTCTGGGTAGACTTGAACCTCCAACATTTTAGTTAGCAGCTGAGAGTGTTAACCATTTGCACCACCAGGGACTCCTCTACCTTGATAGAATAGGGCATTTCACAGACTTGAGGTGGCAGTTTTGTACCAAGGTAGGTAGCTTTTAGAAAGAACATGACCAGGGCATGAAATCAGGCCTTGACAAGTTCATGAACTTCAGCTATATTTATTTACTGGCCTCCAGTCACCCTACAGAGAATTTTTCATTCATTCCCTTTTTCTTTCTTTTCATCTCTCTCTCTCTCTGCATGTAAAATAGTCAGGAGCTGTTTGACCACAGCAATCCGAATCCTCACAGTGGGGCACGGATAAAAGCAGATTTGCAGCTGGAAGTTTGGTGGAAGGGCAGAGAGAAACATTTCTTTCCTCCATGGTCAGAGGATTGTGTCTAGACAAGAATGACTGATTGGACTCTGGAATTAAAATGTCACAGTGCAATTTTTGCAACAACAAAAGGTGATTTGGAAAAGCGAAGCACTGTATGGTTCTTCTTTGCTCTTCTAATTGAAATGTCCTCTCTGATTTCTACCATTAACATGCTTCTCGCCAGAAGCAGGCTAGATAATTGAGCGAAAACAGCCAGATTAGTCACTCCAAATTACCTATAGTCTACAAAAGAAAAAAAATTACTAGAAATCTACAGTCAATTTTTCTTTTCTCCTAAAGTGAAAACGTGCAGGGAACAATTCAGAAAATGTTATTTTATTTGCATTCTGCAGTTACATAATTCCATGAGAATAAATGGTTTCCAGTGACATCATCCTCCCTCCTTTGTAAGTAGGTAATTAGCTGAATGGCACACTGTCCAAAAGAAGGATTTCACCAGATAAGGGGCTTTGTGAAAGCAAATGTACAAAGTGGCACATATGCTGGATAAAAATTAAAAAATAAATTTACCCCGAAAAGAGAAAGAATATACCTAAGTAACTGCTTCTTAGGAATAATAATGTTATTCACCTACTTAAGATTTACTTGTTCAGATATTCCTGATTTATTCAACAAAGAAAAATGGTTTTCAACTCATGGTCCAAATAATGCATTTGAAATGGGGGTGGGGAGAGGCTGACAATCTTGGCTTCTGATAAGACCTCTGACTGGTATCATCCCTCCCCCTCCATCTAGACTCTTCCACAGTCATGTATAACTCATAATGTGTTTCTCCAGACCTCAAAACTCACCGAATACAAGGGACAGCTCCGGGAAGGAGAGAGCAAGCAGATCAAGGAATTATCTGTCAAGACAAACATTAGAGACTGTTTATGTCAATGGGGGCAATTAAAAAGAATCCACCACTTGATGAGTGGTTTGGCAAATAACAAAATATATTGATTTGTCCGTCCCCTTTGCCATCACATGTACCCAAGACTCTCCTTTCTTTGAAACACAGCCATACCCCAAATTTAATTGGCTCAGCTGCCCCATTCAGCTTTCATTCTATTGCATTTTTATTCAATGCACCCTTATTTCTAAACTGTGATTGGTGCACTCACATTGCTTTCATTTCAGTTTTGCTCACAATCTCCTTAACTTCTGCAAACTGGAGGCTGTGCAGACAATGGATGGAAGGGAGACAAGAAAGGAAGCAAGACGACCAATTCCAGAGGCTGTTGTAGTAACCCTAGAGAAGTGCAGGTGGATCAAACTAAGGCAGTGGAGAAATGTAGATGATTTCAGAGATTTACAGAAGTGAATTTAATGGGACTTGGCTATTAAATGAAATGAGGATGAGGGAGAGAAAGGCGTAAAATATGTGTCCAGGTTTCTGGTATGGGCAAAGCAAATAGTATCACCAGTTCAGGGATCCTGAGAGGAAGAGGAGATTTGGAGAAATAAACATTAGGGAGGGAGCAAGATAAAGAGCTAGATGATAAAAGAGGGTTGCACCTTGATGCTAACTGGAGAATAATACTTGTCCAGATATCAGCAAGTAGGCAGGTAAGGAGGATCTTTGCAACAGCCCTCAAATCATTCCACATAGGTGGTCACCTGGAGTCCCTGGGTGGCACAAACAATTAAGCGCTGGCTACTAATTGAAAGGTTGGTAGTTCAAACCCACCCAGAGGCACCTTGGAAGAAAGACTCAGTGATCTGCTTCAGAAATAACACAGTCATTGAAAATCCTATAGAACGCAGTTCTACTCTGAAACACATGAGGTCAGCATGAGACGAACTGACTCAGTGGCAACAAGATTTTTTTCTTCTTCAGGTGGCCGCCTAGCCTGTTCATGAATGAGGATAGGCTCAGTCTGAAATGGACCATGGAGGAGAGCCACGGTCCAATGTTGCCTAAAATCCAGATCAAACCAGACCAGCTATAGGTGGGACACAAAGTTGCTGATGGTAAAACTATAGGTCTCTGTGAATCCTACCCTTATTAGAATACTGACAGTTGTAACATTCTTCATTCTTTAACTTCACCTTCATTGCTGAGGTTCCTGAGAAATGTGGCTCATCTCTATTCATTTGATGATACCAAACTAATAGTGCTCCACTAAGCAAGAAACAAAAGAATCAAGTACAAGAAAGTTAAAGTTGATTTTGCATTAAAAGAATTTTTTTTATATCCTTTGAGGAAACTGAGAAATAAAGTTTCCTTTGCTGGAATAGTGAGCAAAATATATATGGGATCTTAAATAATGTAAGCAGACTTAAAAGAGTTTCTATATTCATATCAGTGATATTGAAAGTCTTCCCCAAGAGAAAATAGTGCCCATAGGAATGACAGCTACATGCTCAAGGGAAGGAACTGTGTGCTTACTTGATGGTTTGCAATATATTCAATTACTGGGTAGATCAGAGACTCAAGGCCCTTAGCAGTGGAAAAGGATATTAGATCATCTACTTCTGACCCCAACCCAACAGGGCAGAATTCTTCTCTCTGGTATGTTCATAAGGACTCTGTTCAGTCTAGTTTTAAAGGTCTTAAGCTTGGAGGCTTTAATCACCTCCTTTAGAAGACTCTTCCCTACTATCATAGGAAGTATGTCCTTAAGGGAAATTCACTGATACTTAACCCATATTTTACTTGTTATAATTTCCTATTACCCTAATTAATACCTTACTCTGAGCCTTTCCTTGTGACTCATCCACCATGCAGCACCTCTTCCTCTGTGGTGTTTTCACCATTCAGATCCCTTGCATGTGGACAGTTATCCTGAGTCTCTAGTCAGTCTCAATAGTTAGGAAATGTTTAAGCCTGTAGTACTAATAAATCAGTTCAAGGTATAATTAGAGGCTTAACTCTGTGAAGAGTAGATGTAGCCCATTTGTTAATAACATAACTTAGGTCTTTTGAAAACATTCTTGCTTAAAATAACTGAGTCAAATTAGGAACTAGCCTTAAAGAAAATGTCAAAATAATGGCCTTCTAGGACATTATGAGCCCAATTCCTTCACAGAAAATGCAGCTAAGAATGCTCTGTAGCTTTCTGCTAGTCGTTCCAGGAGAGAAATTCATGCATATCTTCTCTGAGGTTAATTAAATTTCAGATGTAATTAATATTCACCCATGTGCTAGATGCTTTCATTTAATCCCCACATTATACTCATTATGTAGATGGCTACCCCAAGGCTAAGATAAGTTAAATAACATGCCCAACACCACACAGAAGAAAGTGACAGATTCAGGATATGCACCCAGTTCCTCTGGCTCTAAATCCCGAGCTCTTGAAATGCCATTCACCTGACTGCAAGACAGTAAGATGTTTACTCAATGGGCTTGGGTCTCTCCACCATACCATGAGGCCTCAGCAAAATGCCTGCTTTGTATTTTCTGTTGCTGAGCAAATAATCCAAGAAGCACGATTATATGAAGAAGAACATGATGTCAGGATTGGAGGAAGGCTCATTAACAACCTGCGACATGCAGATGACCACAACCTTGCTTGCTGAAAGTGAAGACGACTTGACTTACTTACTGATGAAGATCAAAGACCACAGCCTTCAGTATGGATGACACCTCAACATAAAGAAAACAAAAATCCTCACAACTGGACCAATAAACTACATCATGATAAACAGGGAAAAGATTGAAGTTGTCAAGGATTTCATTTTACTTGTATCTGCAATCAGTGCCCATGGAAGCAGCAGTCAAGAAATCAAATGACATATTGCACTGGGCACAATCTGCTGCAAAAGACCTCTTTAAAGTGTTAAAAAGCAAAGATGTCACCTTGAGGACTACAGTACACCTGACCCAAGCAGTGATATTTTCAATCGCCTCATATGCCTGTGAAAGCTGGACAATGAATAAGGAAGACCAAAGAAGAATCGACATCACTGAATTGTGGTGTTGGCGAAAAATATTCAATGTACTGCGAACTGCCAGAGGAACGGACAAATCTATCTTGGAAGAAGTACAGCCAGAATGCTCCTTGGAAGAGAGGATGGTGACACTTCATCCCATGTACTTTGGAAATGTTATAAGGAGGGACCAGTTCTTGGAGAAGGACATCATACTTGGTAAAGTAGAAGGTCGTCAAAAAAGAGGAAGACCCTCAAGATGGATTGACACAGTGGCTGCAACCATGGACTCAAACACAGCAACAATTGTGAGAATGGCACCAGACCAAGCAGTGTTTTGTTCTGTTGTATCTAGGGTTGCTATGAGTCAGAACCAACTGGATGGAACCTAACAACAACAATAAAGCTTATTGATATTAACAGCAAGCAATCTTATGGATGTATAAAAGCCATGGAATTCATAATCTCTATTTTCGGTGGCTAAATTTAAAATCAAACAAGAGTCTATCTGACTCCAAAACCCTTCTTTCATCCACTGAAAGTAAAGGAAGGAAGTGTTACTTTACTTCCTCATAGGGATGTTGGGAAAAAACAACCAGACTGATTACAACATGTTTTGCAAGTAAAATATGCTAATGAAGAGTTGATAGTTATCAACCTTCTCTACAGGAATCGAACATACGATGAACTTTAACACTAACTGAGCCAGTTTTTCTGTTGTGTGGTTCCTCCTCCTGTTACTCTCTTAAATAAGCACTGTCATCTCTTACGTTTTGTAAGCTGTGCAGTCGATAGCTAGTTCTAATTCTGAGGCTTCTTGAATAAATGGTATTTAAAATTTAATTTAATAACTTTCAATAAAGAGATCATCTTGTATAATTAATTAAAATTTCAAAAGAGCATGGACCGCGACAAACACTTTCTCAGCCAGGTGATCAAAGTCAACAACAGCAGCCATAAGTCATGTTGATAGCACGTACCCTTGATATGATGGGATGAAAATGCACTTTACCGCTGTGGTCTTTCTCCCCAAAATATGTAATCCCAGTTTAATTATGAGGAAAAGCATCAGAAAAATCTCAATAGAGGGACATTTAACAAAATACCTAACCAGTACTCCTCAAAACTCTCAAGGTCATCAGAAACAAGGAAAGTCTGAGAAAATGTCACAGCCGAGCGGAGCCTAAAGGAGAAATAATGACTAAATGTAATGTAGTATTCAGGATGGGATCCTGGAACAGAAAAAGGACATTAGGTAAAAGCTAAGGAAATCTGAATAAAGTATGGACTTCAGTTAATAATAATGTATCAAAATTGGTTCTTTAGTTGTGTCAAATATACCATACTAATTTAAGATGAAACCAGGTGTGGGGAACATGGGATTCTTTATACTATCTTTTTAATTTTTCTATAAACTTAAAACTATTCTAAAAAAATTAAGTCTTTTAAAAATAACTAAAATAAAGTATGTACAATAGGATTTTCCTTTAAATAAATTTCTTAAAATATCTATTCTCCTTCCCTTGCATTCAAGTTTCTTCAAAAATCCCAGGGACACAGCAAGAACAGGATTTTTTTTTCTTCTAATTCACAGGAGATTTGCTCATTGGGGAAAAGTATAATAGATTAGCCTTACCCTATCCTGCCTTCATGAATAGAGATGAAGAAACTCAGAGCTATTTTTCCTTAACTTTGTTATTGATTAATTACGATCTTAAAAAAATAGTTTCTGTTTGTAAAATAGATAAAATTATACCTTGTAGGAGGCTTATAAAGTTCAATAGAATGAAATAGATAAATAATGCATAAAAATTACTTTAAGTTACAGTTGTAATATCGAAGCACTTAAAAATAATCACTTTTTACCAGTTTCAATTGCTGACCAGAAGATTGGACTTTCTTGTTGATGAAGAGGCCTACAATGATTTTATCACTTTACTGGATTTTTTTCACACAAATGAGCACACACTTCAACTTTAAATACCAGAACATGCTGACACAAGTTGGCAGCAGAGCTGCATAGAGAGTCCACACCCTGGCTCCTGCTTAGTTTTAAAAATCCAGGGCACGGTGTAACCCAGCCGAGCATGTCACTGGCTCATTAATCAGCCCATCAATGCTAGTGAAAAATTCCTTGGCAACCTGGCCGAGCCATTCTAAGGCAAGAGAAGTGATTGCCTAGGAGAAGACATCAAGGCCACCACGCACACAGATTTGCCCTGCCCGGGACGTGGGGAACTTTGCTTTGCTTGGAAACAGCCCCAGAATTTAGAATTAAGCTAAATACAGCCTGCTTTTTATAAGCTCCTAGGTGCTAGCTTTCCTATTTTGCTCGGTTTGCCTCCAAGCACCATCACTGAGCCCTTCGAGTTAACACACCCTTGCTTGATCTCTTCAGGTATGGTGAGGCAATCAGTAGTTCAATTCAGTCATAGGTGGGTGTGTAGAAACAGAGTCATGAGACAGTGATGGCAGCCCAGGTTCTGAAAGGAGACCTGATTAGGACTATGCCAGAAACTAGGCAGGCAGGGTTGGGTATGGTCACCACTTCTGTGGTGGGGTTGTTCTTATGGTTTCTGCTGTCAGTGCCTTATTCAAGAGAACCTTACCTGGTGGGAGCAACAGCAAACAGGCAGGTTATTCTTCTGTGGAGCTTGTAGGGTTCAAACTCTGGCCCAAGTTAGCTTCCCAAGTGCCCCTTTTCCTCTATCATGCAGGCCCCAGGAACTCATGGTGATGTAGACTTGTGACTTATGGTAGCTACTGACAATAATTTTATGGAACATAATTTCATCAGCCTCTGAGGCTTGATTTTTAATACTATGTGTCTTGAAAGTTCTAAGACTGAATTCCATAGACTGTTTTCCTTTTCTCTTTAATACCCCTTACTGCAAATATCCCTGGAAATATCTCTCCCACACCTCTCAGACAGGCTGTGAGTGGATCATATCCTCTCTGGTACATTTTTGCTAACTGGAAATAGACATATAAGCCATTTCTGCCTTAGAAGTTTAGACTAAGCACTACAGAAGTGTTGAGAACAGAAAAGAAAAGAATAAGCATGGGAGAAATTACAAAAGCCTAATAAAGTACACAAAATTCTTTACATCATAGTTCCTGGTCTGGAGTTGTAGGATGGTGCCCTTTGCCTTACTCTCAGCTCTGTCATAGAGTGAGGCTCAGGAAAAAAGAACAAAACATTGACTGGATTACAATTTGTTGGTAATACTTATTTTTGAGGAACTTTCAATTGAGTATTACCAAATTTGGACTTTTTTATTTTTTTGCTTTATTTTTATTTATTTATTTATTGTACTTCAGGTGAAGGTTTACAGAACAAATAGTTTCTCATGAAACAGTAGTACACATATTGTTTTATGACATTGGTTAACAACCCCACGACATGTCAACCCTCTCCCTTCTTGACCTTTTTTTTTTTCTTTTGATGAAAATATACATAGCCAAAGATACACCATTTCAAAAATTTCTACATGCACAGTTCAGTGACATCGACTACGCTCTTACAATTGTGCTGCTATTCTCACTTTAGATGAAGGTTTACAGAACAAAATAGTTTCTCATTAAACAGTACACATGTTGCCCTATGACAATGGTTAACAACCTCACAACACATCAACACTATCCTTCCTCAACCTTGGATTCCCTATCACCAGCTTTTCTGTCCCCTTCTGCCTTCTATTCCTTGTCCCCGGACTGCTGTGCCTCATGAGTCCCATTTGGTTTTATGGGGCTGTCTACTCCCCAGCTGAAAGGTGAACCTTGGAAGTGACTTCACCACTGAGCTAAAAGGGTGTCTGGGGGCCATACTCTTGGGGTTTCTCCAGTCTCCTTTAGGCCAGTAAATCTGGTCTTTATTTTTGTGAGTTAGAATTTTGTTCTACATCCTTCTCTAGCTCTGTTCAGAACCCTCTGTTGTGATCCTGGTCAGAGCATTCAGTGGTGGTAGCCAGGCACCATCTAGCTGTACTGGATTCAGTCTGGTGGAGGCCTTGGTAGCTGTGGTCCATTAGTCCTTTGGACTAATCTTTCCCTTGTATCCTGTTCTCTTCATTGTCCCTTGCTCCTGAAGGGATGAGACCAGTGGAGTATCTTAGATGGCTGCTCACAGGCTTTTAAGACCCCAGACACTACTCACCAAGGTAGAATGTAGAACATTGTCTTTATAAACTGTGTTATGCCAATTTAGCCAGATGTTCCCCAAGACCATGGTCCCCACAGCCCTCCGCCCAGCAGTTCAGTCTCTCAGGGAGTTTGGATGTGTCTATGGAGCTTCCATGACCTTTCCTTGTACAAGTTGTGCTGCTTTCCACAGTATTGTGTACTGTCTAACCCTTCACCCAAGATACCACTTATCTATTGCCTCTTTAGTATTTCCCCCCACCCCTCCCATCCCTGGTAACCAACAAAGATTGTTACATTTTGTGTGTGAACTTTTTCGTGGGTTTTTACAATAGAAGTCTCATACAATATTTGTCCTTTTGTGATTGACTTATTTCACTCAGTGTAATGTCCTCCAGTTTCATCCATGTTGTGAGATGATTCACAGATTCATTGTTGTTCTTTCTCGTTGCATAGTACTCCATTGTGTGTATGTACCATAGTTTGTTTATCCATTCATCTGTTGATGGGCATCTAGGTTGTTTCCATCGTTTTGCTATTGTGAACAATGCTGCCATGAACATAGGTGTGCATATGTCTATTCAAGCAACGACTCTTATTTCTCTAGGATATATTCCTAGGAGTGGGATTGCTGGATCGAATGGTATGTCTGTTTCTAGCTTTCTGAGGAAGCACCATATCATTTTCCAAAATGGTTGTATCATTTTGCACTCCCACCAGCAGTGCAGAAGAGTTCCAGTCTCCCTACAGCCTCTCCAACATTTGCTATTTCCAGTGTTTTTGATTTGTGCCAGTAATGCCGGGGTGAGATAGTATCTCATTGTGGTCTTAATTTGCATTTCTCTAGTGGCTAGTGATCTTGAGCATTTCCTCATGGGTCTGTTGGCCACTTGAATGTCTTCTTTGGTGAAGTGTCTGTTCATTTCCTTTGCCCATTTTTTAATTGGATTATTCGTCTTTCTGGTGTAGAGGTGTTGGATTTTCTTGTAGATTATAGAGATTAGACCTTTGTCTGATTTGTACTGTCCAAAATTTTTTTCCCAGTCTATAGGTTCTCTTTTTACTCTTTTGGTGAAGTCTTTTGAAGAGCACAGGTGTTTCATTTTTAGAAGATCCCAGTTATCTAGCTTATCTTCTGGAGTTTGTGTGTTGATGGTTATGGTTTGTATCCTGTTAATGCCATGTATTAAGGCCTGTAGCGTTGGTCCTATTTTTTATTCTATGAACTTTATAGTTTTTGGCTTTACATTTAGGTCTTTGATCCATTTTGAATTAGTTTTTGTATATGGCGTGAGATATGGGTCCTGTTTCATTTTTTTGCAGATGGATATCCAGTTTTGCCAGCACCATTTATTAAAAAGACTGTCTTTTCCCCATTTGATGGACTTTGGGCCCTTGTCAAAGATCAGGTGACCGTAGGTGGATGAATTTACATCTGGGTTCTCAATTCTGTTTCATTGGTCAGTGTATCTGTTGTTGTACCAGTACCAGGCTGCTTTGACTACTGTAGCTGTATAGTAGGTTCTGAGGTCAGGTAGTGTGAGTCCTCCAACTTTATTCTTCTTCAGTAGTGCTTTACTTATTCGGGGCTTCTTCCCTTTCCGTATAAAGTTAATGATTAGTTTTTCCATCTCTTTGAAGAAAGTTGTTGGTCTTTGGATCAGGATTGCATTGTATTTGTAAATTGCTTTGGGTAGAATTGTCATTTTCACAATGTTGTGTCTGCCTATCCATGAGCATGGTATGTTTTACCATTTATGTAGATCCCTTTGGGTTTCTTGCAGTAGTGCTTTGTAGTTTTCTTTGTATAGGTCTTTTACATCCCTGGTTAGATTTATTCCTAAGTATTTTATTTTTTTAGGGGCTATTATCAATGGTATTGTTTTCCTGATTTCCTTTTCATCGTTCTTCTTTTTTGATGTATAGGAATCCAAATGATTTTTATATGTTTAACTTGTATCCTGCTACTCTGCTGAATCTTTCTATTAGTTCCAGTAGATTTCTCGTGGAGTATTTAGGATTCTCTAGGTATAGTATCATATCATCCGCAAACAGGGACAGTTTATCTTCTTCATTACCAATTTGGATGCCCTTTATTTCGGGGATAATTTTTTTAACACAGGAGTCATCCCCCACAAATATATTACTGGGATAATTACATCCCTATCTGGAATTCTCTGAAAGTTCAATAGTTATTCAATTGGTGTGCTAACAAAGGAGAATTAACTTCACATTTTATTTCTATCATTTAACTCATGAGAACAACTAACCAGAATTTTATGGAATATTAACGTGTCTCAGAAATAAATTCACAAAGCTCTGTGGCTTGATTTCTAATTTCATTATCATCTCTCCACTCAGCAATGTTGCCCAGTGCGACTCAACATTAGTAGAGGATTCAGAGCTTTATCTAGCAGTGTTGAGGCTTATGTTCCATGAAGTCACCAGAAAAGTTTGTTAATTTACAATGGAAAGTATTTATACAAGAAAATTAGTTGTTTTTCTCTAGATATCAGCTTCAGAAATGGACTAAGGACAGCAGTGGGCTTCATGACTTCAGAGCCAGGGAATAAAGGAAAGGAACGTTTTTAAGCTGAGACCATGTGCTGGAATTTCCTCTTACAATTATGGTACCACAGAGTTATATCTGCCCAGAAGCCTGAATATTCCTGGCACGAGTCTGGGTGTCCTTAGCTTGGGGACATACCAAAAAAATTCTTACCCTATAATTCTCATTCTTCTGGACGCCATAGGGTACCATACCTTGTGAATTCCATGTTTTTACTGCAACACTCTCACGACATTTGGATAATGTCAGCATTGTTTTATGTTCCATTTACCTGACTTCCTATGAAAAGGAAGCTTCAATGCATACTAATTACTGTCACTCACAGTACAACTTTCTTTTCTGCTTAGTTTTTAGCATAAATCTTTTTTTGGCCTGCCCTATTTATCCAATTAGTATAAAAATACGTAGCAATTTTAAAATTTTATTTATATTTTCAGTTGAATGGGTTCTATAAGCACAAAAATGGTATAATATTACAAAATAACATCTTATGTGATGAACTTTCCTTTTGTTTCTCATCTTATATGTATGAATGGGAGAATTCATATAGAATGATGTAACTGTAGGGACCTGAGTACTTTGTAATATAACAATAAATGATGGGGTACACATAGAAAAGCCTACCTTCTAGTCGGCCATTACTGATTTAGGGTTTAACTGAGAGAATATTTGCTTTATTCTAATTACAGTGTTTGTGAAACTTTGATAGAATAGCAGGGAAGCACCCAAAGAGGGGAGGAAAAAGAACATGATTGTAATTAACGTTTACATAGAAATTATAGTTTATGACACACTGTAACCTTATTCCTAAAATGATCCTGTGATCAACAAATGCTGCTGGGACAACTGGATATTCACATGCAAAAGAATGAAGGTAGACCCCTACCGAACACTGTATACAAAAATTAACTCAAAATGTAACTCTTAAATGTAAAAGCTAAAGCTATAAACTCTTAGAAAACATAGAAGTAAATCTTCATGACATTGGATGAGGCCGTGTTTTCTTAGATGTGTTACCAAAACCAGAAGCAACAACAACAACAACAAAACAATTAGATAAATTGGACTTCATCAAAATTTAAAACTTCTGTGCTTCTAAGGACACCGTCAAGAAAACGAAAAGACAATCCACAGAATGGGAGAAAATTTTTGAAATCCATAATATCTGATAAGGGACTTGTATCCACAATATATTTAAAAAAAAAAAAAAAACTACCACTCAACAATAAAAAGACAAATAGTCCAATTTTTTAAATGGACACATTATTTGAGTAAACATTTCTCCAAAGAAGGGATACAAATGTCCAATAAGCATATGAAAAGCTACTCAATGGCATTTGTTTTGTCATAAGTTGCTGTTGAGTCAATTCTGACTCATGACAACACCCTGTGTTCAGAGTAGACCTACTCCATATGGTTGTCAAGGCTGTGATCTTTCTGAAGCAGATCACCAGGCCTGTCTTCCAAGGGCCTCTGGTGAGTCTCAACTGCTAACCTTTTGGCTAGTAGTCAAGCGCTTAACCATTTGCACCACCCAGGAATTCCTCATTAGTCATTAGGAATTACAAGTCAAAACCACAATGAGATTCCACTTCATACCTACTAGGATGACTGTAATAAAAAAGACAACAACAAGTGTTGTTGAGGATATGGAAAAATTGGAACCCTTATACCTGGCTTGTGGGAATGTAAAATGGTGCAGCATACTGAAAAAAAGTTTGGCAGTTCTTCGAAGAGTGAAACATGGAGTTACAATGTAACCCTGAAATTTCACTCCTAGTTATATCCCAATAGAAAGGAAAACATGCCCCCCAAAACCCTGTACACCAATATTCATGACAGCTGAAAAGTGAAAACAACCCAAATATCCACTGATGAATGGATAAACAAAATGTGGGATATTTATATATTTGAATATTATTCAGCCTTAAAGAGGAATGGAGTACTGATATATACTACAACATGGATGAGCCTTGAAAACATTACGCCAAATGAAAGAAATGAGATACAAAAAGTCACATACTGTGACTTTATTTATATGAAATGTCCAGAATAGGAAAATCCACAGAGAGAGGAAGTATATTAGTGGTTGCTAGGCACTAGGAGGAGAGGGGAATGGGAAGTGACTGTTAATAGGTATGACTTTTTTTTGGAGAGGGGAGAAGATGGAAATGATACGAAATTAGACAGTGATGTTGGCTTAACAACTGTGAGTATACCAAAGCCCACTGAGTTGTACACTTTAAAAGAATAAACCTTATGATATATGAATTATAGCTCAATAAAGTTTTCATTAAAAAAATAAAATAAAGACCCTGTGAGATAGTTTTTAAAACTAGCCAAACTTTTAGATAAAGAAACTACAGTTTAGAAAGGCTAAGTGACTTGCTGAAGATCGTAGGGAGATAGTATAGCACATTGATTTGACCAATGGTTCTCAAAGTGTGGTCCCCAGACCAGCAGCATCAACATCACCTAGAAACTTGGTAGGTGCACATTCTCAGGTTATACTTCAAATCTACTGAATCAGAACCACTGGAGTGGGGGCCCAGCGTCTGTGTTTTAACAAGCCCTGCAGACAATTCTGTTGCACATTCAGGTTTGAAAACCACTGGGCTAGTTACAGCCTTGAAAGCCTCATTGCTCTTCCACTTACTAGATTGGTAGCCTTAGGCAAGTTTCTTAACTTTTCTGTACCTCAAATTATTCATCTGGAAAAATGTCTCCTAATAAGGTTATTGTGAGGATTAAGTATCTTAATACAGGTAACATACTTGGAAGAGAGCTTGCCATGTAGTGAGTACAAAAGTCATCCATTATTATGCAGTAGTATCGAGCTGATTAGGTATTCAAATGCAGATCATCTGACTTAGTGGAGTGTGAGCCACATATGTAAGTTTAAATTTTCTAGTAGCCACATAAAAATAGTAAAAAGAAACAAGAGAAAGTAATTTAATAATATATTTTACTCAACCTAATACATCAAAAATATTACTATTTCAACATGCCATCGATATAAAATTTTTTAATATTTTTTGCATTCCAGTATACTCAGAGCACATTTCAGTTTGAAATAGCCACATTTTAATAACTCAGTAGCCACATGTGGCTAGTGGCTACCGTATTCGACAGTGCATCTCCCACTCAAATGCTGTGATTTTTGCCCTCTCTAAGGTTCCTGCGCTTATAGGGATGCAGTTTCTGCTTGAGGATTTTGAAAGAGTGGATGACCAGATGGGGACAGGTCATAAAGCATACTTTCCTGATGCTGATTTGCAGATGACCCTCCCACTGAACCCATGACCTCCCTCTCACATGGTTACACAAGGATGATCTAGCAAACTACCAGAGGATAATCTTAACGGAGTAACGTTAAATTGCAGGCTCTTGTATGTTGTTCACTATTTTATCCATAGAGTCTAGAAAACATGCCTAGCACACAGCAGGCACTTAACACAGTTTTTCAAGTAATGAATGGGTATTAACAGTGTTTTTCTAACTTAACCTTTAATTTTACAACCACTTTTTTCAAATATCTGAAAACACCTGACAATTCATTTATTATTGTCTTTACTTGTGACAAGCAGACCCTCTCTATCTTCTAAATTGATTTACAAGCTTCTGGTTACCTTTAAACATTTATGAAGTCACTAGTGAAGATTAGGTTTCATAGAACATGAACTCATAATAAAACGTAATTTTGTTTGGATTTTTATTGCTGGTTTAAGAAAAAAGGGAAGCAAATATTCAGAGTTCTAATATCTGTGGTTCCTCCTGCATTCTCAGTAGCAACGACAATCCAGTAAAAACCAGTTGCCATCCAGTTAAATTTCTACTCATGGTGACCCCATGTGGGTCAGAGTAGAACTGTGCTCCATAGGGTTTTCAATGGCTGGTTTTTTGGAAGTAGATCACCAAGTCTTTCTTCCAATGCACCTCTGGGTGGACTTGAACCTCCAGCCTTTTGGTTAGCAGCCACTGACCGTTTGCACCACCTAGGGGCTCCAGGAGTAATTATAGGTCATATTTATACCATAAGGGTCCACAAGCTCCCAGATGATGCTGATAGTATTAAAATTTATTGCCTGAACAGTCTGAAGTAGCACACGGGAACGCTGCTGATGTGTGGGGGAAAGATTTCCCAGGGAGGCTCTGATATCTTGAGTAAATCAGATTCTTTACTGAATGTTCTGGGTAGTTCGCTCAGAGTAAAAGAGGAGGTCATAATAACAAGGCCTCCCAGAACTCATCTGTTAATAACCTTCCCCACATTCACTCCCCTCTAGCCAGACTGGGCTCCTTCCCGTTCCGTTCCTCAAGTACGCCAGGTTGCTCCAACCTTCCAGTGTTAGGCTACAGATTCTCCCTGCCTTCAATGCTCTTCCTGCAATATCCAATTGGCTAACTCCTTTCACTTCCTTCAAATTTTGCTCAAATGTCTCTCCTTCTCTGTGAGTTCCACCTGGATTGCATTATTAAATGTGGTCACTTGCCTGTGACCCCTGCCACACACTGCCCATCTTCCTTACCATGCTTTACCCCTTCTTAGCACTTACCACCTCTCGACTATGATACAACATGCTATGTTATTGCTTCTCCACTAGAATGTAAGCTCCACAGGGGCAGAGCTCTTGTCTGTTTTCTTCACTGGTGTATCCCAATATATAGTAAGTTCTCCATAAGTATTTGTAGAATGAGTAAATGAGTTAATTCACCCATAAACTAGGCTCTTTAATATATTTGTTTTCCCTTTCACTTTTTTAGTCTGCTTTAGACGGGAGCCCTGGTGGTGCAGTAGTTAAGAGTTTGGCTGCTAACCAAAAGGACGGCAGTTAGAATCCATTGGCCACTCCTTGGAAACCCTATGGGGCAGTTGGAATTGACTCAGTGGCAATGGGTTTGGTTTTGGTTTGAGTATTATGATTATCTGTAAGGCTTTGCAGGTGAGTCTGCGAAGTTGAACTCTCCCAACTTGTTGGTTGGGCTTGCTCAGTGAAGGGTCTTGTCTCTGGAATTTATTCATCTGGGCAGGTTGCCAGAGACTGAAGATGTTGTTTCTGGGACATGATGCAAGATTTAGGGGGTTTTTGAGGGAGAGGGGAAAGGGGCGTGTTTCAATTTTGGCTGACTTTATTGTTTTGTCTGGGGTTTTATTCTTGTGTTGAGTTTTGTTTGTCTGGGCTGATTAAGCAATTTAGCAACTATTCTTCACGGAGCTACGGAATAGTAGAAATTAGAGCTGGAAAAGACCTCACGGTTGATCCAGTCCATCCCCCCTTGCCATTGAAGTCTCCAGCTCTACAATACAACGTCCACGGCTTTGTTCAACAAGGTTTTAAGTTATCCTCAGAGATTCCTCTGGGCGCCCATTCAACGAACCTAATACTCTGGACAATTAACAAGAATTCCCGATGTTTCATCTAAACCTTCACTTTCTAATTTTCATTTTATTTCTCCTATGTATGGTCCAAGGTAGCAAGCCCTTCCTCTTTCGGGATTTTATACATTCTTTCAAAGAAGTGGGGAATTACATTTTCACTCTATTAGATTTTTAGCCAAACTCTACATACCTTAATCTTCATTCTCTTCGTTGAATTTTGTTCTTGAGTTTTGAATCCCTCCCAGTTCTTCAGCTTGATTTGCACTATGTGTAGTTTCACTAGTCACCCATCAAACGACTGTAACACAATGCATTTCTTTCTGAAACCTTAAAAGACAAAGCACTGCCATCTCTCATATGCAATTGCAAACATATCCAATTTACTGCCGTAATCAAACTAGAGTGTTTCTATTTTACTCATCAGAATACTAAATAAGGTCTGTGCAATGCCATTCACTTAACTTGAGGTTGTGATTTTGTCAGTAACTGTGTAACATCGGACATCTCTATTAAGCCCTTTGCATCTTTGTTTTTATATCTGCAAAAGGAGAGAACAACATCCGCTTCAGCCCCCTTTAACGGAATCTTAGAAAAGAATAAGAAAAATCTTATTCTAGAGCTAGAAAGAGATCTTTAGAGATAAAAATCCCTCACTTTCCAGTTTTCAGAAAGAATCACACTAGATAATTTTTAATACTATGAAGGTCAAATAGCACTCTTTTTCTGGTTTACAGTAATACATGTTAAATAAATGCATTTCAAACTATTTGTAGTAAAGGCACATTTGTAAAATCCCCAAATGACATGAACTGATTTTTGTACAATACAAAATCACAGGGTTGAATGAAGTGGCGATGTCTAACTGCTCTGAGTTTCTAAATGCTTACTGTCGCTTTCTGTACTTACATTGTCTCAGATGGGCACTACTGGTCCATGGACCCCACTTTGAGTAGCCATATGTTAGATAATCGTATTTCTCACCTTTCAGATTCAATCCTTTTCAAGATAAATATTTTCTAAAGATTAGTATTATGCTTGCTTTTACTTTTCAGTTGGTTTCTACTTCACTTCAAAACCAGCTTCAAAAAATTAGAATAGCCAATCAATTTATCATTTTCTCAAAACAATTTGATTATGCATTTCCCATTTATTTATATTCAGGTTTTTTCTCAAGGAATGGTAATTCCTAATTTATTTCATAAAATCAAACCTGAATGAAAAATACTTTTAAGAAAGAAAAAAATTTTTTTTTTTTTTTTTTTTTGTGCATTACAGGATGGTTTCTTGGTCCCAGTGATGCCAACAGCTCCACTTCTCGATCTGTCGCATCTCTAGCAATCTTGACCAAAGGTCAGGGCCACGTTGGCAGCAGGGAGAAATCCTCCAATCAGAAGGAAGGTGAAAAACACCCCAGCACTTATTCTACCCTCCTGGCACTCTGCCATCAACCTGTACTTTTTGGATTTAAGACACAGATTATATGTCAGCAATAACCAGAGTAGCTATTACATAAGCTGGTTATGGGATGCCATGTGTTTTCCACCGGTTTGTTTTACAGTTTGGGTAGGAGAAAAGTTAGAGTTTTAGCACTCTTTTCTGAAATAGCCTTCTCTTATTTTTAGTGGATTTTAATTACTTTGACAGGGAATTAAATAAAAATATACTGAACTTCATTTTTTAGGAAATTTAAAAAAGTAAAGTTTATGGGAAAACATGGAATGTGGGGAAATGTTAAACATAGTAAACTGCACCAATGTAACACGTAAGTTGCATGCTGGGCTTTTTATGATCTATAAATCTATTCCAAGAAAAAGAAAAATTGAAATTTGAACCCTTATGAGCTTATTTTAAAAAACAGTAAAAATTATTTCCAGCTGGTGTGAGAACATGGATAAAGTCACAACTCATGGTAAGGTACAACGCATACCAGGGTAAATAATAGCACAGGATAGCAGAGATGTTAGCAGAGGGAAACTTTAAATGCAGAACATTTCACACTGCTTTTCTAAGAGATTTTTGCGAAAGTACAAAAACATATATCTACGTATCAATCGCAGATAAAATGTATTGAATACAATATGTCAGATGAAGTTTCTCTTTACATAATTTTCCAAGAGTAAACACATTGCCAATGTAGATTAATCACTAATGAATTTAATAAAGTGAACAGATTATTAGCTCCCAAACCTAGTTATTTTGTTTTTCAAATGCTTCAATGTGCCAGATGTTTCATAAAAATAGTTTTTTATTATTTAAAATGATTTATGAAGCTCAAATGCCCAACTTTTATTTCCGCATTAAAATTTAAGAGTTAAAAACCGCTAACAGACAAACAGAATTTGCAGTTCAGTTAACAGTCACTGAATGTGAAAAGAGTTTTTAAAAACGCTCCTCTTCAGAGCCATTCTGGTTCCCATAGAAACCAATGTGCGATCCTTGAAAACAAGGTAAGTTCTAAAATAATCACCATTATAAATACCCATTATATAAATGTAAATACAGGCAATTGAAATGATTTAGATGATTTTGAAATTGCATATCATTTCCCAAACCATAATGATTCCTTCAGAGTGGTTCTTGTCTGTCATATAAATACAGCATTTACAAAATTTCAGAAATTCTTATGATTTACTTGTGAGACCATAATCGCCTTTCAAACAAGTCTTGGGCATGCAAATATCGATTTTTGAATGTGTATTTTGGTGCAGGATGGGTCTTTTTTGACTGGGCTTTTACTTTGGGGAAGATTAAGTACTTCTCAGTATTAGAATTTGGATTTTATGTAGCCTTTTTCTTTATGCATTATTAATTGCTTTACAATGAGATCTGGATACTTTAGAGGATTATTTTACAATAATGATTTTTCACATTTTTATTTATCCAAGTACTTCGTCATGATAAAAGAGCCAAGAAAGCTTCTTTTACTGGGATTGTAATTCTTCCAAAAGTCCAAAATCAATCATCAGGTGTAGAGTACTTACAACTTTAATGAAGATATGAGCAGGAGCTGTTCACAGATATTTAGAAGAAGAACTAAGTCTCCTAATATTTAAGGAGCAACAGGAAAAGTCCCCACAGTGAGAAGCAAACATTTGTATTTAGTGTGGTTGTTAAACGACCACAAGCAGCTAGGAACCATGCTAGAGGGTTTCTGAGGAACGGCTGCTGGGCTTGAACTTCTGGCCTTGTTGGTTAGTAGCCAAACTCTTAACCACTACACCACCACGGTTCCGGTTATAGGCTCAGCCCACACAGTATTGTTAGCTGGATCAATTTTCAGAAATGCAGGTGTTTTCTTTTACTTTGATTTCATGTAAACCCTTGCTTCTTAAAGCATTGTCCCCAAATCAGCGGCATTGGCATCACCTGGGAGCTTGTTAAAAAAAGTCACCTCTCAGGCCCCATCCCAGATCAACTGAATCAGAATCTGCATTTTGACAAGATGCCCAGTGATTCAAATGCACAATAAAGTTTAGAAGCATAGCAGACCCAAATATTACCAGAAAAAATTTTAGACACTTTATTCCAGGTGGACTAATAGAAGCTAACATAACCCACAAAGATGCAAAATCCAGCCTTCTTGAGTTCATAAACCACTAAGAAGCTCAAATCAAATTAATCAATAAATAAAAATTGGGGACTTTATAGAAACTTGTTGATTTAAAAAAAATACTGTGGTAAAATATACATAATGAAAAAATTTACATTTTAACCATTTTTAAGTGTACTATTCAGTGACATTAACTATATTCACCATGGTGTGCGACCATTACCATTACCTATTTTCAAAAGTTTTTTTTTTTAATTATCCTACACAGAAACTCAGCACCCTTTAAGCAAATAAGGGTTGTTGATTTTTTAACTTATTCCTTTAAACTGAATAAATATACTTTTCAGAAAAATCAAAATATTGCTGTTGATTGTCCCTTTTGCTAAGGACTGATGAAGCAATCTTCATCATATGTCACATGAATTAAACAATAGGCTTATGAAATAGAATTCAGCTCTCTTGACTCCCTGGGCAAATCTTTTATCTCTGTATAAAATGACTCTCTCAAATCTGTGGTTTGCTTTTTACTCTTTGCTGCCTAAATTAAACTACCAATTCAAAGCTTCCCACCACTTGTCTATCACTTTGTTGTACTGTGGTGGCTTGCGTGTTGCTGTGATGCTGGAAGCTATGCCACTGGTATTTCAAATACCAGTGTGATCACCCATGGTGGACAGGTTTCATCAGAGCTTCCAGACTCAGACAGACTAGGAGGAAGGACCTGGAGCCTATTTCAGAAAGAAAAAAAAAAAAAAAGCCACTGAAATCCCTATGCATAGCGGTGGAACATTGTCTGATACAGTGCTGGAAAACGAGCACCTCAAGTTGGAAGGCACTCAAAATATGACTGGGGAAGAGCTGCCTTCTCAAAGTAGAGTTGACCTTAATGACATGGATGCAGTAACGATTTGGGAACCTTCACTTACTGATATAGGATGACTCAATATGAGAAAAAGCAGCTGCAAAACATCCATCAGTAATTGGAACGTAGGTTGTATGAAATATGAATCAAGGAAAATTGGAATTTGTCAAAAATGAAATGGAATGCTTGAAGATTGATATCCTAGGCATTACTGAGCTGAAATGGACTAGTATTGGCCATTTTGAATCAGACAATCAAATGGTCTACCATGCCTGTAATGACAAATTGAAGAGGAATGGTGACACACTCATTACTAAAAATAAAATTTCAAGACGGATCCTGAAGTACAGCGCTGTCAATGATAGGATAATATCTACACACCTAAAAGGTAGGCCAGTTAATATGACTATTATTCAAATCACTAATGCCAAAGATGAAAAAATTGAAGATTTTACCAACCTCTGCAGTCTGAAATTCATCAAACATGCAATCAAGATGCATTGATAATTACTGGTGATTGGAATGCAAAAGTTAGAAACAAAGAAAAAGGATCAGTGGTTGGAGAATATGGCTTTGGTGTTGGAAACAATGCCAGAGATCACATGATAGAATTTTGCAAGACCAATGACTTATTCATTGGAAATACCTTTCTCAACAACATAAATGGTGACTATACATGAGGACCTCACCAGATGGAATACACAGGAATCAAATGGTCTACATCTGTGGAAAGAGATGTTGGAAAAGCTCAATATCATCAGTCAGAACAAGGCCAGGGGCTGACTGTAGAACACGATCATCAACGGCTCGTATGCAAGTTCAAGTCGAAGTTGAAGGAAATTAAAACAAGTCCACGAGAGCCAAATTACAACCTTGAGTACATCCCACCTGAATTTAGAGACCATCTCAAGAATAGATTTGACACATTGAACACTAATGACCGAAGACCAGAAGAGTTGTAGGATGACATCAAGGACATCATACATGAAGAAAGCAAGAGGTCATTAACAAGATAGGAAAGAAAGAAAAGACCATAACAGATTTCAGAAAAGACTCTGAAACTTGCTTTTGAACATTGAGTAGCTAAAGTGAAAAGAAGAAATGATGAAGTAGAAGAGCTAAACAGAAGGTTCAAAGGATGGCTTGAGAAGACAAAGTAAAGTATCATAATGACATGTGCAAAGACCTGGGGTTAGAAAACCAAAAGGGAAGAACACGCTCAGCATTTGTCAAGCTGAAAGAACTGAAGACAAAATTCAAGCCCCGAGTTGCAATATTGAAGGATTCTATAGGCAAAAACTTGAATGATGCAGAAAGCATCAAAAGAAGATGGAAGCAATACACGGCATCACTGTACCAAACAGAATTGATAGACATTCAACCATTTCCGGAGGTGGCATATGACCAAGAACTGATGGTGCTGAAGGAAAAAGTTGAATATGCACTGAAGGCACTGGCAAAAAACAAGGCTCCAGAAACTGATGAAACATCACTTAAGATTCTTCAATAAATAGTTGCTATGCTGGAAGCGCTCACTTGTCTATGCCAAAAATCTGGAAAACAGCTACCTGGCCAACTGACTGGAGGAGATCCATATTTGTGCCCATTCCAAAGAAAGGTGATCCAGCAGAATGTGGATATTATGGTACAATATCACTAATATTACATGCAAGTGAAATTTTACTGAAGATAATTCAAAAACGGTTGCAACAGTACATCGACAGAGAACTGCCAGAAATTCAAGCCAGATTCAGAGGAGGATGTGGAACAAGAGGTATCATTGCTGATGTCAGATGAATCCCAGCTGAAAGCAGAGAACACCAGAAAGAAGTTTACCTGTGTTTTATTGACTATGCAAAGGAATCTGACTATGCAGATCATAACAAATTGTGGATAATACTGCAAAGAATGGAAATTCCAGAACAATTAATTGTGCTCGTGAGGAAACTGTACATAGACCAAGAGGCAGTCGTCCAAACAGAACAAAGAGATACTGCATGGTTTAAAGTCAGGAAAGGTGTGCGTCAGGGTTGTATCCTTTCACCATACTTATTCAACCTGTATTCTGGGCAAATAATTCGAGAAGCTGGAGTATATGAAGAAGAACAGGGTGTCAGGATTGGAGGAAGACTCATTTAACAACCTGTGATATGCAGATGACACAAGCTTGCTTGCTGAAAAGTGAAGAGGACTTGAAGCACTTACTGATGAAGAGCAAAGAATACAGCCTTCAGTATGGACTACATAAAATAAAAATCCTCACAACTGGACCAATAAGCAACATCATGATAAACAGAGAAAAGATTGAAGCTGTCAAGGATTTCATTTTACTTGGATCAATGCCCATGAAAGCAGCAGTCAAGAAATCAAATGACGTATTGCACTGGGCGAATCTGCTGCAAAGGGCTTCTTTAAAGTGTTAAAGCACAAAGATGTCACTTTGAGGACTAAGGCTCACCTGACCCAAGCCGTGGTATTTTAATTGCCTCATGCATGCAAAAGCTGGACAACGAATATGGAAGACCAAAGAAGAATTGACACCTTTGAATTATGGCATGGCGAAGAATATTGACTATAACATGGACTGCCAGAAAAATGAAAAAATCTTTCTTGGAAGAAGTACAGCCAGACTACTCCTTAGAAAGGAGGATGATGAGACTTTGTATTACATACTTTGGACTTGTTATCAGGAGAACCAGTCCCTGGAGAAGGACATCATGCTTATTAAAGTAGAGCGTCAGCGAAAAAGAAGAAGACCCTCAATGAGATGGATTGACACAGCAGATGCAACAATGGGCTCAAACATAGCAATAATGTGAGGATGGTAGAGGACCGGGCAGCATTTATTTCTATTGGACATAGGGTCTATATGAGTCAGAACCTAACCTATGGCACCTAACAACAACAACATTCAAAGCTTCACTCTGGTGTGTGGTTCTCAGCTGCATGGGCATGTTACCAAAAACACTCATTGCCATTGAGTTGATTCCGACTCATAGCAACCCTAAAGGACAGAGTAGAACTGCCTCATAGGGTTTCCAAGGAGCACCAGTGGATTTGATTTGCCGACCTTTTGGTTAGCAGCCGTAGCTCTTAACCATTACGCCACCAGGGTTTCCATGGTCACGTTAGGGAGTATGAAATTCTAAGGAACCTCAACAAGATTAGTAAATGTTGTTGTTGTTAGCTGCCATCCAGTAGGTCCCAACTCTTGGTGATCTTTACCATCCAAGTAGACTTTACTATGCAAGAATCTACTACAACTTTCTACATTTTTACTTCCTACATGTACTTCCAGTTTTAGATTTTCCTCATCTTTTTTCTCCTTTCTTTTAGTATTTATTTACAAAACATACCAAATTACATGTGTTGCACCTAATTTGAAGATCACCGATATTTTCAGTAATAAATACAAATCAAAATAGTATTATAAGGGCCATCTTACTTTTTAAAAAGCTACATCTCATTGTAGTCTGCAAATTCTCTTCCAATTTTGTTCTCTCTGTAGCTGCTCCATTGTCTGTAGTCCCATATACTATGTTCATTTCCCACATAATTTTACTTTAAAATGAAGGCTCAGATGGACTACTGTGTTTCATTGTGATTTATCTATTTACATGCCTTTGAATGGAATATGAGCTCCTTGATGGGAAGAACCTTATTTGTATACGTTTGATTTCTAGCACAGTGCCTGATACATAGTATGAGCTGATGCTGCTGAATGAATACATGCAATTTAAATATATAAGCAAATACATGTATCTAAATTTACAATAATACTCATATATATATCAAATATATATATAATGTTATTGCTGTTAGTTGTTGTCAAGTAGATTCTGACCTCATAGTAACCCCATGTGTGCAGAGTAGAACTACTCTATAGGGTTTTCACAGCTGTGACCTTCCAGAAGCAGATTGCCAGACCTGTCTTCCGAAGTGCCTCTGGGTAGGTTTGAACCATCAACCTTTTGGCTAATAGTCAAGTGCTTAACTGTTTGTGCCACCCAAAGACTCCAATATCCACCCATATTCATCCATATTAAATATCAATATTACATAGTTTCATATAGTTCACCAGTATATTCCAAATGACAGTTCAATGACATACAAAAATTTGAAAATTATACATTTTGAAGGCAACAAAATGTTATATATATCCACTATTTCATATTTTATAATAAAGTGTTAATTAGAGTTTATATATATATTCTACTTAACAGGCTATTTTACCACAAAGTAACTAAGGAACACTGCATAATGGAAAAGTCAGGTAAATTGTCTAGCACTGCATGTGTCTTTGGCTGTTCCTTTCTGAACCTGAATTTTCTGTAGTGTGGCGATTCCTAACCCCATGCTTGGGGAACTGGATTAAGGACTGGAGGTAATGTATGTTAAGGGCTTGGCACTTAGAGGGCCTTTAGTGAATGTAAACTAGGCCGTTTAGCAGTCACTTCATCTCTCTAGATTTCCTTCCTCAGCTGTACACTAAATAAAGGTGTTTAATTTTTCTACACATAGTGAGTCTTCTCCGGTCAAGGAAACCTACCCTGCTCCCAACTTTGGCAATTGAGAGAATCCAGGTAAAATGGTAAGGACACAAAATAACCCACTTTTCTAACGCTGAAAGATTGCTAAACCCGCAGGAAGCGCGGGGCCGACCTCCAGTATCCCAGCATCCCCTGCGCTGTTCCCGTAGCTCTTCCCCCGAGTCTCTATGGTAGCGCCGGCCTCCAAGGCGGTATCGGAGGTAGCGGCGGCTGCTGGGAGGAAGAGTGAGACATTCACTTTCTTAGCTGGACTGGTGGCTTTTGGCGCAGAGGGTCGCGATGTCAGAGAAAAAGCAGCCGGTAGACTTGGGTCTTCTGGAGGAGGACGACGAATTCGAAGAGTTCCCCGCCGAAGGTAACTGGCTGGGCCCTGCTGGCCTCGGGGCTGCGCGGCTGGTGACTCAGGCCTCTGTGTGGATGCGACTCGGGCCTTCGGACCCGGCTCGGGGCTTCCGCGGGAAGCCTGGACCTCAGGGGCCGGCTCCCGAGGCTCCGGACACGCGACCCTTCGCACCTGCTGGTCTTGGGGCCCAGGTGTCACGGTGGGACTCAACTAGCGAGGCCAAAGGGCTTCGGCTTCCTCGCTGGAAGGAGCCACGTCGATCCTGTTAAGGCCCCCCCCCCCCCCCGTTTATGTCTACATAATGCCCTTTCCTTTTATTTTCTTTTGATTTCGTGGCGTTCCCTTGCCCTTAAACCTTTCCAAAATTAAGTTGTTTGTTGCACCTGGTTATGCCAATGCTGATTACTTTGAGGACGTTAGAAATGAAACCTGCTAAGTAGTATGATTAGAGTGCTTAATACACATATTGGTTACCCTTGTTCGTTCATCATTTTTGGTCACTTACCTTCGAGCTAACTTAAGTTTAAGAGTTTATAAGATTTTAAAATGTGTACATTTTTATTAGTTTCATGGTTACTTAGAGGACCTTAAGTTTTCTCATCGTAGTTGATAGCAAATAGCTACAGTTTATAATACTTAACATTATCAAGTGGTTACCATGTTGTCAGGCACTTTTCTAAGTGCTTTAATTGTATTAATTTATTTCATTCTTAAACTCTAGGAAGAAGTGGATACTGGTATTACCATTTTTCAGATAAAGAAAGTGAAGCTCGGACGGTTAATAAACTTGCCCAGTGCCACACAGCTGGCTAAAAATTATGAAACTGTAATTGGGACACAAAGCCCTTAAGCTGTACTGCTTCAGTTTACTTGTAAGATAGCTGTTGCCAGTTAGATTTCCAGACTTACTGGCTTTATTGGCTGATGGTTATGAGTAGGATTCACGTATTTACAGTTATAAGGGGTAGCCTTTCTGCACGTGGCTAGTAGGAAGAAAACTTTGATTAATGGTGTATTTGTTTGTTGGATTAAGCAATTATCCCCTCACTAAAATTGTCATAAGTTGTACTCTATCGTGATCTTATGGTGCATAAAACCACATAGCTGGAATACTTGTTCTGTTTATTTATAGTTTATAGTGTCCTCTGTATAATTTAGTGGAAGAGAAATGAGGTAATAGTAGAGTGAGGTCTAAAACTAATATATGTACCCTAATTCATCTGAAACTTCAAACAATTTTTCATATCAGATAGATATTGAAAGTTTTTAAAAAATACTTTCATTAATTTCCTTTCTCTGACAATGGGAAATGGGTGAGAAGAAAACAAGGGTCCCTTTAGATTCTCTTATTCTCTTCTTCCTGTGTCACAATTGAGAATTTTTGTTTTTTAGAGTATTTAAAATGAAATTGAGTTTGCCTCCAGAATTAATAGTATTTGTATGAAAATGCTGTTATTCCAAGTATTCTATAATTTTTCGGTAACCAGTGAAACTGCTATATAGTCTGAAGGAATCAGGTGCAGAATACTACCTACCTCCCTACACTCCTGGAGAAACTGTAACTGATCGGAATCTGTTGAGGCGACAAAGGCTGGTGATCCCCTAATGCTGCTAGCATTCTGGAATAACTGAGGCGCTCTCACCTGTGCATAACAAAGTAGTACGTCTTTTTTTAGTGGTTCTTAAGCAGGGGAGGTTTTTTTTTTGGTCGTCAAATTCACTTGATGGGAGGGAGTGTGAAGTAACTACCAGAATTTAGTAGATAGAGGCTGTGGGAGAAAGATGTAGAAATCTACTCCATAAAAATTACAAGCTAGAAAACCCTCTGGGGCACTTCCACTCGGTCACATGGGGTCGCTGTGAGTCGGAATCGACTCGAACAACAACATGCACCAGTCCTGCATAATGAAGAATTGCCCTATGAAAAATGCCGCTGAGAAACATCGACATGAACATTAGATACCACCTATACTAAACAGTCAATAGAAGGTTCCTTAGAATCTTAAATACAGAAGGTAGATGTAACAAATGTTATGTCAGATACTGCTCTAGGCTGTTTACCTAGTGCAGAAAGGGTTTTGATATTTGTAGTTGTTAAATGTAATACATTGTTGTGTGCTGTCCAGTGGATTTTCAACTCATAATAATCCCATGTGACTGAGTAGAACTGCCCCATTGGGTTTTCTAGGCTGTAATCTTTAAGGAAGCAAATTTCCAGGTCTTTCTCCCATGAAGCCACTGGGTTGTTTCAAACCACCAGCCTTTTGATTAGCAGTCGAATGCTTAACCATTGCACCACCACCACCACCACCACCACACACGAAAAAAAACCACTGCTGTTGAGTTGATTCCTACTCATAGCGACCCTATAGGACAGAGTAGAACTGCCCCATAGAGTATCCAAGGAGGGTCTGGTGGATTCTAACTGCTGACGTTTTGGTTAGCAGCCGTAGCTCTTAACCACCAGGGTTTCTGTTGCACCATCATGGCTCCTTAAATATAATAAACACCCCCCCCCCCCAAAAAAAAAAAAAAAAAAAAACGCACTGTGATTGAGTTGCCCCCACTCATAGCAACCCTGTAGGACAGAGTAGAACTGCCCCATAGGGTTTCCACAGCTGTAAAGCTTCACAGAAGCAGACTGTCACATCTTTCTCCCATGGAACAGCTGGTGGGTTCGAATCACTGACCTTTCTGTTAGCAGCCGAGCACTTTCACCAATATAGTGGACATATAAATAATACCATCAAACATTTAATTTAGTTACATGGTGGTAGCAAGAGATGGAGAATTCATGTTACTAAAAATTTTTTAAGAAAAAAATACACTATACAGTAAAACCCGTGAAAGCCAGAACCTGTTTAAGGTGGAACCTTGTCAGAAAAGGAAAATGCAGATATTTTCCACTAAACAGAGTGATAGAAAAGTGGTGAATGCATCTTGTCAAAGGCGAAAAACTTGTGAGACCTGGAAAAACAAGGCAGTCTCGTGGAGTTCTGAATTTCACAGGTTTCACTGCATAATGAATGGCAGCGTGCCTGTTGAATTCCATTAATGGTAACCATATGCAACTAGTAAGTTAAAGTTTTTGAACCCCAGGATGAAATAAGCTTGATGAATTTAGGATCAGATCTAGGTTTCAAATCCACTGTTCATTAGCTTTAAAATGTTTTTATAGTACAGAAGAGTTGTACAAGTAACTGCTTCTGGTAAAAAATTAAACCTATAAAAGGTATAAATTGAAAAGTAAAAGCACTATTCCCTCTCCTCCTTTCTCCTAGTTTCTCATGCCTCAGTGGTAACCACTGCTAAATGATTTTTTAAGTATCCTTCCAGAATTTGTTTGTATATATCCTTTAAATATACACACCAAGGACCGTACTGTGTATACTATTCTTCTGCCTGCTTTTTATCACTTAATATATTTAGAAAGTTCGTGGTATTACTATAAAGATCTGCCTTATGCTTTTTAATAGTTGTATACTAGTTCACTGTATGTATATTAAATAATTTAACTAGTCCTTTATGGATCAGTGTCTAGGTTTTTTAGTTTTTGTTTGTTTTTACTGTTACAGAACATGCTGCAGTGTATATTCTTACACCTTTGCGTGTGTGTGTGTGTGTGTGTGTGTGTGTGTGTGTGTGCGTGCGTGCGTGCATGCGCTCATTTATAAGATAAACTCCTAGAGAGGAAATTGCCTGGTCAAATTGGCAAGTTTATTATTATGTCTATTTTTAATAGAGTTTTTTATTTTGATATAATCACAAAGTTACAAAGTAGTTGAAAGTATAGTACAAACAACTTTTTTCCCTGAACCATTTAAGAGTTGCCAACCTGATGTCCCGTTAACCTGTGAATACGTTAATGTGGATTTCTACAAAGACATAAGTACAATACAACCATCAAAATCAGGAAATTAGCACTGCTACTTTACTGTCATCTAATCCTCAGATTCCTTTCAGGTTTCTCCAGTTGTTTCGGTAATATCTTGACTCAGAATCATGGGTTGCATTTAATTGCCACGTCTCTTTAGTCTTCGTCAGTCTAGAGCTCTCATAATTTTGATACTTTTGAAGATTACAGGCCAATTATTTTGTAGAATATCCCTCAACTTGGATTTGTCTCATATTTCCACATGATTAGGTTCAGTGCATCTTGGCAGGAATACCACAGTTGTGATTCTGTGTTCTTTTTGTTGCATCCTATCAGGTGGAACATGATTCTCATTTGTTCCATTACTAATGATACTCACTTTGGACACTTTAAGGTGGTATCTGTCAGGCTTCTCCACTGTGAAGTTACTCTTTTTCCCTTCAAAATTAATAAGTATTTTGTGGAAAAGGACTTTGAAGCTATGTAAGAGTAGCGTTCTTTCAGCATCAAACTTCCAGTTTATTCATTTGCTTATCTATATCAGTATGGACTCATGGATTCTCATTTTATTCAGTGTGGTATGATTTGTTAAACTCTTACTTATTTTGATCTTCAAATTGTCCCACATTTGAACATAGGGAACCTCTTTAAGCTGTCTCTGTGTCCTTTTTGACATTTGTCTGTCATTCTTTGAGTATTTCTTAGCATTCTGGCACAAGGTGTTCCAAAATGATCTTGTATTTTCCCTGCTCCAGCTCTGGAATTAGCTACTTCAATGTGAGTTCCTTTTAGTGGTGAAAGTATTTAGAAGACAAGATCTGTACTCTGATTGTGTTCATTGCTTTTAAGATATTTCTGCTCCTAGGCCCTCTCAGTGGAAGGAACTAGGAAATGTATAAATGTTTATGTATGGGTGTGTATATGTATACACATACACAGTTTTACATCTGTCTGTAATCTGTCAAGGAGTCCTGGTGGTGGAATGGTTAAGCACTGGACTGCTAACTGGAAGGTTGGTGGTCATGGGAGGAAAGGCCTGGCAATCTGCTCTAGTAAAGATTTCAGCCCAGGAAGCCTTATGGGGCAGTTCTACTTTATCTGATAGGGGTTCAGTGAGTTGGAATCGACTGGATGGCAACAGGTTTGGGGGGTTTTTTTGGTTGTTTGCTTTGAAGTTCCCTGCTGATGTTTTTGGTCCTTGCTGGAGATAATATAGCAGTATAAGAGTACTATGTTAGGTAGTGATTTCTTACCCACTGAATAGACATTAGATCTATAGAGTATATATGTGTGTTTCCATCATGATACTAAAGAAAATGAAATTTTAGAAAAATAATTTTAATCTGTTTCATACAGCCTAAGGGTTGCTATAAGTCGGAATCAACCTGATGCACTGGTGTTTTTTTTTGTTTTTTTTTTTTTTTAAGCAGGAACTTAAATTTATGTCAGAATGATCAGATTTGATGTAGCTTCATTTTCATACTCATGAGTATAATGATGCAGTTTGCAACTATTGCTGTTCTTTTTTGCATTCACCAGTGATGGTGAGTGGGATTTAAATGCAGTTTAGATCTTTCCTTGATCCTTCATCTGTTTCTTTTATTTTTCTGTTCATGTAATGTTCTCCATATATATGCACATTTTTTAGTTGAAGACTCTTTATTGAATATTAGTTTGTTTATATTCAGAGTAGCTTTACTTTTATAGAATGAATGAGAATTTGATGTTCCTGAAAATAGGTGTAGAATAGAACATTGGCAACCCTGTTTGGTGTAAATGGAATTTCATCTTTACTTTTCTCCGAAGTGGTAAGCTTCATACTTTTAAGAGATTTAGAAATGTATGTTGGGGAGTGGGGGGAATAAATAATTTTAAAAACACTTTCTAAGTTGAGAGAAAACCCTTTAAATGTCAAAGTGATACATACTTAGAGAGATGTGGGAATTTTTTGATGGCTCAGATTTTTCATATTTAAAGCTAGTCACAGATGTAATTCTCACTGGTAAATGTGAACAAAGCCACATCTTGGGGCAAAGTCTTAAATAATTTAGAATGGCTAAAAACTTATGCATTAGGCATCAGTTATTGGTTATTTCCAATGCTGACTTTTAAAAAATGGTAATTTTTTTTACCAGTACACATCTGGAGGGCTGCACACTGAAGTAAACACAGCTGGGGCTATTTAATGATTAATCGCAATCCTGGCAGTGCATTTAGTGTTAAAGGTGAAGTGTATACTTTATAAAGTTATTTGCCTATTGCAGAAAGGTATTAGACATCAATTAGGTATCCTTGTTTGATTCTACTATTTTGCCCTTTATATATATATAAGCTATTTCTGCGTATAAGGCTTTAAAAATGAGTGATTAAATAAAATTGAATGGGTATCAGTGTGGTGTTACAATTGAAAATTAAAACACGATTCAGAAGTGTTTTGTAATAGATGCATTTGATGTCACCTGAATCCCAGAGATTACAACAGGCACACCTTTTTTTTATTGCACACCTTTTTTTTATTGTATACATTTACTTAGTAAAGTTTTAAGTATTGGAAATAATATTTTAGCATATTACACCCTATCACTTAAGCTTTTTACATAATATGGCTCAATAGTTTTAATTTATATGGTTCAGTATATAATCCTAGTTAGTAAACAGAAATATTTTGAAAGTTTTCCCCTATAGATTCTGGTTTGTCAGTATGAATACCAGTTTTCTTAATGGTACTTTTATTAAGTAATTTCAAATAGTAAGTTGTTAAAAAAAATTAAAGCCAGTTGGAAGACATTGGAATGACATCAAGTAATAATATATTGAAATCAACATTTTGAATCAAATCACAATTAGACTGAAAGTTCCTAGGGATCTATATTTTGACTCTTGTGGAAAGGCTATGTTTAAAACATTTTCAAAGACAATTAAGGCCCTATAGCACTTTTCAAAGACTTTGAATGTTGGCAGATAAATGTGAAATACATAATGTTATTTTACATTGCTAACTTGAATATTTTGGCACATTATCAGCCCATTTCTTCTTTAGGGACCAGTAGAGATGGAAGTTATCTAGTTAATAATGGAGGAAGCTAGTTAGTTTGAATTGGTTCAGGCAGACTTGAGGCTTGGTATCTCAGAACCATAGAACAGTTTGTGACTTGAGTTATGTCACTCCCTTTACTCAAAGCATAGTTTCCAGTCTTTATGTATTTGAATTATTTTATGGAACATTAAGCGCCATTAGATGTCTTTACAAAGACTCCTTCAAGTATCAGTAAAACAGATATTTAATTTGACAATTCCCATTTCTGGGCTCAAGAAGGAAGGAAACTTGAGAAATATAGCTCCATTTACCCAGCATTTGATTATCTGCCTTGTGCCAGGGACTCAGCTATTGTCATTAGGGTTTCAAATTTAATAAGGATGTGGTTCTTACCTGAAGATTTTGAATAGTCACTAAGAGAAATGGCAGTGGTCATTTTAGGCATGAGTGGAGGATAGGTATAAGCTGTGTAAGATAGGAGCAAGGGGAAGGAACAGAAAGAAGGCCACAGTAATAGTCTACAGAGGGGACTCATCACTCAAGTTAACGTAGTGGCGATAAGAATGGGGAGGGAGTGGCTAACTCTGTAGAAACTTGGGAGTTGAAACGGAAAGGACGAAATGATTGTGATAGTTAAAGGAGGAAGAGTAGCCAGGATGCCTCCCAAGTTTCTGGTTTAGGGGACCAAGTAGACAGAGATACTTTTCCTCTATTTTTAAATCTGGATGGTGACGTACCTAGGTAGATAATGGAACTGGAATAAAATATGCATATTATGAGTCATTACCAAGTAGTTTTAAATCTATATGTGTATCATAAGAAAAGCTCAAGTCATACCTCTTGCTATTTTGCTATTTTTCTACTCAGATAGAAATGTTCTCATCCATATTTCTAATAAGTTAACTGCTAAGATAAAGCTAATGGCCTATTTTAGAGAATCTGTAACTCGGAATTACTCTTGTTTTGGCAGTGATAGGAATCAAACAAAAATACACACGGTCTGATTTTTATTAATTGTGTTTTACAGTTCTGTTGCTCCTTTTATAACCATTTGTTATGCAATTGTTGTACACATCCTTTGTTGTGGATATGCTAGGTACTGTTTATAGCTGAGGAATACAAAGATAAGTAAAATGTAATTGTTATTCTTAAAGGGCTCAGGTACTAGTAATGGACCTAGACATAAACTGATAATTATGATTGTATGGTAAGTAAGTGCTGTGATAGAAATTACACAAAACAGTCCTCGGATTGTGCAGACAGTTAATGTGCTCGGCTGCTGACTGAAAGATTAGAGAGTTGAGTCCACACAGAGGTGCCTAGAAGAAAGGTCTGGTGATACACTTCTAAAAAATAAGCCATTGAAGACTCTATGGAGCACAGTTCTACTTTGACACACTAGGGGTTGCCATGACTTGAAATGGACTGGTTTTTTTAAAGGGGTTAGGGAAGACTTCCAGAGGAGGTTATTTCCAAGCCAATATTTATAAAACTATTTTTCCCACATTTAAATTTTGAAACTTTTCAACCCTGTTAGAAAAGTTAAAAGAACAGTACAATGAATAGTACAATAAATCAACTGTTAACATTTTGCCATAGGTGCTTTATTTCTATCATTCATTATCTCTTTCCGTATATATGTATATATATGTATGAGAACCATTTGCAAGTAAGTTACCAACAAAATGACAGTTTACTCTTAAATATTTCACCACAAATGTCACAAGAATAAAGACATTCTCTTATAAAACCAATTTTACATTCACATCTAAGAAAATTAACATTAATTCAGTAATATCATCCAAATATACAGTCCATGTTCAGATTTCTTCAGCTGTTCCAAAGATATCTTTTACTGCTTTTTTCCCCAATCCAATGTTCAGTCACTTTACTGACACAGTATATTTGGTGGTTATATCACTTTAGTATCTAGAACAGTTTCCCTTCTTTTTTTTCTTTTTGTTTTACATGACATTGACTTATTTGAAGGGGCCAGTTGTAGAAAGTACAGTCTGGATTTGCCTGATAGTTTCCTTATTGTTAGATTCAGGATCAACATTTTTAGCAAGAGTATTTCTTACATTTGCATCAAATCAAGTGACACATGTCAACTTGTCCCATTTATTGGTGATGCTAAGTTTGATCACCTGGCTAAGATGATGACTACCAGGTCTCTCCATTTTCCCCTTTGTACAAGGAAGTAATCTGTTCTGTTGTCTAACCATTTTTTACCCATTAGTTTTAACATCCATTGTTGATCCTTGTCTAAATTGCATTGGGGGTTGCATGATGATTTTCTGATTCTGTCAATCTTTCTATATCTATACACCTGGAAACTGTAAAGAAAAGCATTCCTTTTTCCAACCCACCTTTCTCGTGGATTTTTAAAAAATTCAATGTGTTATAATCCATTACTGCCATTCTTTTTGATTCTTAAGTTGTCCCAGATCTGGTTTTAAGCCAGTTTCTGGCTGCTTTTGACATGCTTTCAGGCATAAAAAGATTCAAGACTCACCTAGTAATTTCCCTGTCCCAAATCTGGAATCATCCATTTCCCTAGGGAGCCATGGGTCCTTTAAATGGGGAATGCATATTTGAGCTAATTCAGAGTAAGCTGAAGTCACACAAAGTAATTAGGTTTGAGAGATGGCAAAAACCAAAGACAGATAAGGAGCAACACGAAATATTTGATGAATAGAAACTGTTAGGCTATTTTAAAGCATGAAGTGTAAAGTTTGGGCTGAAGAAAAATGAAGATTTTGTGGTCATCTTTCATTGCTGTGGTTATCCCATTGGGGAAATGTGTATTAGTACTTTAAACTACATGGCTAACATGAGGGAATCTTCCCAGTGGATGTCAGTGTTAAGTAATTTAAAATATTTTTGTTTTAAAACATTCATTATGCGGTATTCTGCACAAATTATGTGCACCTTCTACATTTGCCATCCATGCCCTCCTCCTGCAAGGTATTTTCGTAAGTGCCATTATGCCAGGTTTTTTTTTTTACATTTCTCTAAAAAAACAAAAATTAGCATAATGTGCTTACAGAGATACCTTGCAGGGTGTGAGGAGGGCGTCATTGATAAACAAATGTAAAAGGTGTGCATTGTTTGCGTAAAAGTATGGTAATACATATTTTTAAAATGATAAAGCGATGTCAAGATTATAGCAGGTAGGTCAACATAAGTAGAAGGAAGGCAGAATATGCATAAACTCTTGCATGTGAGATGGTGGTTGTTGTTAGTTGCTGTTGAGTGGGCTTCGACTCATGACAGAATGAAACATTGTCCAGTCTTGCACCATCTTCATAATCATTGATATATTTGAGTTCACTTTTGTGGCCATTGTGTCATTCCATTTCATTGAGGGTTTCCATCGTCTTCTCTGGCTCGCCAGTGATTGGTCCATCCTGATGATGCGTCCAAAGTAAGCAAGTAGAAGTCTTGAACAGTATTCTGTGATCCATAGGGTTTTCATTGGCTAATTTTCAGAAGTAGATCACCAGGCCTTTCTTCCTAGTCTGTCTTAGTCTGGAAGCGCCATTGAAACCTGTCCACCATGAATGACCAGACTAGTATTTGAAATACTAATGGCATAGCTTCCAGTATCATAGCAACAGACAAACCACCACAGTATGACAAGCTGATAGGTGGTGGCATCTGAGATAGTTTGATGTAATTTAAAGAGTACAGTAGTATATCAAAAGACTTTAACAACAAAATGAAAAAGACAATACAGTTTGGGAGAAAATTTTCAGAAACCATGTATTGGATAAGGGCCTAATATCCAAAATATATATAGAACTTCTACAACTTGGAAACCCTGGTGGCGTAGTAGTTAAGAGCTATGGCTGCTAACCAAAAGGCCGGCAGTTTGAATCCACCAGGTACTCCTTGGAAACCATATGAGGCAGTTCTGCCCTGTCCTGTTGGGTCACTATGAGTTGGAATTGACTCAGTGGCAGTGGGTTTGGTTTTTTTCCCCCCTACAACCTGACAACAAAAAGACAACCCAATCAAAAAATGGGCAAAGGTCTTGAACGGACACTTCACCAAATAGAATATTCAGATGCCCAATAACCACATGAAAAGATGTTCATTAGCCATTCTCAAACCAAACCCACTGCCATCAAGTTGATTCTGACTCATAGTGACCATATAGGACAGAGTAGAACTGCCTCTCGGGGTTTCCAAGGCTGTAAATCTTTATGGAAACAGACTACCACATTTTTCTCCCGCAGAACAGCTGGTGGGTTTGAACTGCTGACCTTTCAGTTAGCAGCTAAGTGCTTTTAACCACTGCACCACCAGGGTTCTTTCATTAGTTGGTAGGGAGATGCAAATCAAAACTACAGTGAGGTATCTTGTCATCCCTATTAGAATGGCAATGACCAAAAAAAGAAAGAAAAATAACAGGTGTTGAGAAGGTTGTGGAGCAACTGGGGCCCTCATCCATTGATTGTGGGAATGTAAAATGGTGCAGCCACTGTGGAAAACAGTTTGGCGGTTCCTCAAAAAGTTGAACATAGAACTACCGTATGACTCAGCAATCTCAATCTTAGGCATTTACGTGGAAGAAGTGAAAGCAGGAATGCAAACAGAAACCTGTACACTAATGTTCACTGCAGCATTTTCCACAATAGCCAAAATGTGGAAATAATCAAAATGTCCATCAACAGATGAATGAATAAACAACATGTGGAATATGCATAAAATGGAAGAGTACACAGCCGTAAAGAGAAATGAAGTTCTGATGCATTCCACGACATAGATTAACCTTGAAAACATGTTGAGCGAAATAAGTCAGTTGCAAAAGGACAAATACTCTATGATCTCACTTACATGAGAAAAGAGTACCTAATGAGGATACCACTCTGGAGTCTAGGTTTTTATCAGGATCAAGAGAGAAGTAAGAAGAACCTGTTAGAAGAATATTAACCTTGTATAGGTAAGAAAGAATAATGTGAATATCTAATCTAGAGTAGAAATCATAGGAATGGAAAGACAAGGATAGATTTGAGAATGATTTAGGAGATAAAATGGGCAGGACTTGGTCATGGAAACCCAAAACCAGAAACCAAACTCACTGCCATCGTGTTCGTTCCAACTCATAGTCACCCTGTAGGACAGAATAGAACTGCCCCATATGGTTTCCAAAGCTGTAAATCTTTATGGAAGCAGACTGCCACATCTTTCGTGGAGCAGCTGGTGTGTTTGAACTGCTGACCTTTTGATTAGCAGCCAGGCACTTTAACCTCTGTGCTACCAGGGTCCTCCCTGGTCATAGAAAGTGGAGGAAATTTAGGACAATTCCCCCAGCACCTGGTATTATGGATACATTTGCATTTTTTCTTAGGTCAGGAAAGCATGTTAGTTGGAGGTAGGGGAAGCTCGAGATGATGAGTTAAGTTTTGATTATGCAGAATTTGTGTCCATCAGGCAGTTGCATGTAGAGTTCTGAAGCTTAAGGGAGAGTTAGTTCTGCAGTGGAGACAGATTGGGAAATCAGTAACATTGCTGAAATACATTACTCAGGGAGGCAGTAAAGGAAAGCATGGACCATGGACGGATTCCTAATTTAGGCATTCTGCTGCATAGACTACTACTGAAGAGCATATGGGAAGGGATGTAGTGGGAGGCAGCCTATATGTCACTATATGCCCCTGGGTTTCTGAAATAAGAATAATGACTAGAGATTTGGGTTTAGGAAAGTCTATAATTTCTTGTGCTCTTCTTATAGCTCAGTATTCTGGTACTAGACTGCCTGAAGATGATGCTTGTTTACATATGTGTTTTCTAACTATGATGAGCGAAAGCTGAAATCTCAGTTTAAATCCTTGCTACCACCACCAAAAAGGAAAGGAAGAAAAAATAAAATTTTGAAAACTAGAAACTATAACATTCTTTATGCATATTTATATTTATCCTTTTTTTAAAAAATCTAAATTTTATATTGATATTAGCCAGATGTTAGTGATGATTTATAATTTAACCTATTTTAATATGTTTGTATGAGCTATCCTTTTTTATATTTAGCAGTTTTGAATGCTGAGCTGGTATCTTCCTGCTGCTCAACTTGCTTTGGGCTGTTGTTGCTGTGTTTTGAAAGATGTATGAAATAGATCTTATAAAATTAGCCCAAGGAAAAATTGGGAAAGTAAATATCCTCCCTAGAAGTATAATAACTTTTCATGGCAAGTAGAATTCTTTTGTATTAACTTCTATTTTAGATCTGCAAATTCAAGAATTGATAGAACAAAACAACATAAACTTTGAGATTTAAAGAGGAAGATTACCATTTCTCATAGATATGGTATTAGATATTTTTTAATTGTGAGGGTGATTCAGTGAGGAGCTTTCTAAAGTTTTTGTATTTGTGGAAATAATGTATGAGTAATATTTAGACTGCATCTGCTTCTGTTTTTAGACTGGGCTGGTTTAGATGAAGATGAAGATGCACATGTCTGGGAGGATAATTGGGATGATGACAATGTAGAGGATGACTTCTCCAATCAGTTACGGTAAGATTTATATAGCTCAGTATTAATTGTTAGCATGTAATATGCAACTTACATATTATAGTTGACCTTTTGAAAGATAATTAATCTTTGAAATATGTTTTTGAGTTATAAAAATTAAGACATGTTGCCTTCATCTGTGTTTCTAAGCATGAATACTTTGTGTAATTGTGTACAATTTTTATTCTTTCTTAGCCTCTTTACAAAAGTAATTAAATAGAATCACATTTGCTCTGTTTTATCTTTGTGGGTTTAATTCTGTCAATGTCAGTTCTCTGCCAGTATTGAATATTTCAGCAGAAATTAGAATCATAAAGTGCTGGGATCCAATATGTTGATGATTCTCAAGCTGGAATGGAGATTGGGGTGGTAAGAGTGTATTTTTTCATATTCATAAAAAAAAAAACCTTATTTATTTTATTGAGATAAAAGTCACATAAAATATTAAGTGTACAATTCAGTAACATCTAATATATTCACTATGTTGTGCAATCATCATCTCTGTCTAGTTCTAAAACATTTCAGTGCCCCAGAAGGCAACACCAAAACCATTAAGCCTCACTCCCTGTCCCTGTTTCTCCCCAGCCTCTGGCAACCTTGCTTTCTGTCTCTGTGGATTTACCTGTTCTGGGTATTTCATATAAATGGAATCTAAAATGTGTGATCTGGCTTACATGTCTGGCTTCTTTCACTTAACATAGGGATTTCAGGGTTCATCCATGTTACAGCATGTATCAGTACTTTATTTCTTTTTATGGCTGAATAATATTCCATGACATTTGGGTTGTTTCCAGCTTTTGGCTGTTGTGACTAGTGCTGGTATGAACATTCATGCAAGTTTTTGTTTGAATACCTGTGTTTGCTTTCTTTTTTTTTTTTTTTTTTTTAAGTATATACTGAAGAGTGAAATTGCTGAGTCATATGGTAATTTTATGTTTTAACTTTTTGAGGAGCTGCCCGGGTTGCACCATTTTACATTGCCATCAACAATATAGAAGGGTTCTAATTTCTCCCCGTCCTTGTTAAAATCTGTTATTTTCCAGTGTTTTGGTCATAGTCATACTAATGGGTGTGAAGTGGCATCTCCCTGTGGTTTTGATATGCATTTCCTTAATGGCTAACAAAGTTGAGCATCTTTTTATTTGCTTGTTGGCCATTTGTATATTTTCTTTGGAGAAATGTCTGTTCAAAACCTTCACGCATTTTTTAGTTGCACTGTAAGAATTCCTTACATATTCTGGGTGCTAGACCCTTGTTAGATATGATTTGCAAATATTTTCTTCTGTTCTTTAGATTATCTTTTCACTTTGTTGATAGTGTCCTTTGCACAAAAGTTTCAGTTTTAATGAAATTCAATTTATATTTTCTTTTGTTGCTTTTGGTGTCATATTTAAGAATCGATTGCCTAATTCAAGGTCACAGACTTATTCTGTGTGTTCTCCTGAGGAGCTTTGTAATTCTAGCTTCTGGCATTAAGTCTACAATCCATTTTGGGTTAAGTTTTTGTATATGATGTGTGAGGTATGGGTCCAACTTCGTTCTTCTGCAAGTGGATGTACAGTTGTCTCAGCATCATTTGTTGAAAACCATTTGTTCTTGTCCCTAATTTTCTTTCTTTTTTTAAAATAATATTGTGTTTTTGGTGAAGGTTTACCCAGCAGTTTAGGTTCCCATTCAACAATTTCTATACAGATTGTTCATTGACATTGGTAACATTCTTCACAGCATGTGAGTATTCTCATTATTTCCATTCTGGTTGTTCCATTCTCCCTAATTTTATTTTGATTCAACCCATGTTTATCTGTTTTGGCCACAAGGATTTCTAAATAGACTGCACATACTTTGCTGAAATGAAGACATAGAAGAACTATTAAAATCTTCTTATTTACTAGTCTAGTATCCTTGTTCAAAAAGGAAGTGAGATAATTTCTAATGATTTAAATTTTTTTTCCTTTTAGTTTTAACGAAGATACAGTAGCTCTTTTAACGCTGCTTTTTTGTGGGGAGAGGCCTCAGAAGCTTTACATTCTAAAGACATTTTAGAGACTGATAACAGTTTTACCGATCTCCTTTCTTCCCTTTTTGAAAATAGTCCAATTTATATTTACCTTTCACTGTTAGTCTGGTCCATTTACAGTTCTTCATGATTTCTCAAAGACTGCTGACTCTTACTTTTTACTGTATGAGCTCTTCCTACTCCCAGTTGTAATTATTCAGAGCCTTGAGACTTTATTAAACCACTTTAATGCAGTTTGGAGTTACCTCATTTGTCTTGCTTTTCAGTTTCACCTTAATGATGCTGCTTTTCCTTTTGTAGTTTTATGGACAAGATAAGAACAATAGCTGTTGAGCTTTTCCTCTAAAATTTGTTAATATTATACCATCTATCCCAAGCATTGGACCTGTTCTTTCTGATTCTTCTTCATCCATATGTGGCGCTCAAAGCCCTTTTTGTTCTTTTTTTCGTTCTGGGATTTAACTAATGCTATGTTTACAAGTTCATGCCAGTGTCTTTTTTTTGCATTTATCTTTGTTTTTTCTCTTTTTAAAATTGAGGCACATCAGAACACTCTGCTGTCTTTTCTCTTTACACGCGTCCCCTGTTTTCTTCCTCATTGGGATGATATCGTGTCATTAGAAATTTTATTTTCAGACATTCCAACTCTGTTGAGCCCTATTCCATGTTTTTAATCATATGTCAATTTTTATTTTCTGTTATCTTCCTGAAATTTACTTTTTAAAGTTGAGGCCAAAGGAGTGTGTTCTCTGTTTGTCATTCAAAACAGTCAGATTTCTCCAAAGTTTTATTTTTTTTATGTCTGTCATTTATCAGAAAATAGCACTTCTCTCATAAAATTGTGTCAAGACTTTATCCAATACTGTGAATTTATCAAGGGGCTTTTAGTAATGTATTGATAATTGAATTTCTCATTACTACTACGTCTTGCTATTTTACTGGCTTGCAAATAGAGCATTATTTATATATTGTTTGTAGCTTGTTTTTTATAACACATCCCCACAATGCTCTGGTGTTCTCTGTTGTGTTTCTGCCATTAGGTTTGTGGGTTTCTTTAAGTGTATAAATCTTAATGCCTCTATTAGTGAATAAAATTTTTCTTTTTTTAGTTCCCTGTTTGAGTCATGAGTTCTTTTTCACTAAGGCTGTTGATACCTCACCAGTGCTGTCAAGTAGAACTTCCTGTGGTGATGGAATATTCTATAACATGCACTATTCAGTACAACATGTGGCTGTGTACACTTGAAATGTGGCTAGTGCAACTGAGGAACTGAAGTTTTCATTTTATTTAATTTTAATTCATTTAAATAACCACATGTGACTACTATATATTGACAGCACAGCTTCAGACAATATATCCTTGCTTTCAAAACTTGTCTTGATTTATAAGTCTTCTGCAAAGATGTTCTTCCTAGTCTTTGTAAAATCCCTCAAAGTCCTTAGTGTGGTATCATAAGCCATGGTAAGAATATGATCTACTGTTTTCTGACGTGAGTTCTCTAACTTGGCACAGGTAGCTCAGAATCTAGAGCCAGACTGCCAGGTCCCAACCCCAGATCTGCCTCTTATTTAGCTATATGAATCTTGGGCAAGTCACTGAGCTTCCCTGTGACTCACTTTTCTCATCTATAAAATGCAGATGATAATTAGTACTTTACTCATAGGGTTGCTATGAGGATTAAATGGTTGTTGTTGTTAGGTGCCGTCAAGTCAGTTTTGACTCAGAGCGACCTTGTGCACAACAGAAAGAAACACTGCCCGATCCTGCACCATTGCCACAATCATTGCTGTGTTTGAGCCCATTATTGCAGCCACTGTGTCAGTCCATCTCATTGAGGATCTTCCTCTTTTTCACTGACCCTCTACTTTACCAAGCATCATGTCCTTCTCCAGGGACTGGTCCCTCCTGATAACATGTACAAAGTATATAAGACAAAGTCTCACTGTCATCCCTTCTGAGTAGCATTCTGGCTGTACTTCTTCCAAGACAGATTTGTTCGTTCTTCTGGCAGTCCATGGTAATATTCAGTATTCTTTGCCAGTACTATAATTCAAAAGCATCAGTTCTTTGGTCTTCCTTGTTCATTGTCCAGCTTTTGCATGCATATGAGGCAATTGAAAATACCATGGCTTGGGTCAGGTGTACCTTAGTCTTTAAAGTGACGTCTTTGCTTTTCATCACCTTAAACAGGTCTTTTGGAGCAGATTTGCCCAATGCAATACATCATTTGATTTCTCGACTGCTGCTTCCGTGGGGCTTGATTGTGGATCCAAGTAAAATGAAATCCTTTACAACTTAACGTATTTTCTCCATTTATCATGATGTTGCTTATTGGTCCAATTCTGAGGATTTTTATTTTATGTTGAGGCGTAATTCATACTAAAGGCTGTGTAGTCTTTGATCTTCATCAGTAAGTGCTTCAAGTCCTCTTTGCTTTCAGCAGGCAAGTTTGTGTCATCTACATATCACAGGTTGTTAAAGAGTCTTCCTCCAGTCCTGATGTCGTGTTCTTCATATAGTCCAGCTCAGATTATTTGCTTAGCATCCGTACGTAAATGCTATATAAGCGTATGTTAAATAGTTTAATACTTTCCATATAGCAAGCTACTTACTTTCTGTTTCTCTGTTCCTTTAATAAGTAGATACAAAAGGAAAAAGACCACCTGTGTCTCCAAGTCTCTAAAAGTCATTCTTTTTTGCTGCTTATGATTTTTTTTCACATATCAGTAGAACTAGGTAGCATTATGAGATTTCCCAGACCCTACATCACATCTTACATAAAAACTCCAAGAAGCCAGTGTAATTCCTCATTAACCGTGTCAAATATAGCCACCACCATAAAATCAGCAGAGTACTTTCTTAGATAGTAAGAGGAGGCCTCAAACCTGCAAGTGACTGTTATTAGTCTTTTTTCATGTTTTGTTACAAAAGGCATGCTGCTGCTTTTGCTTCAGATAGTCTACATTCACCATGTGTGTCTTATTATACCTGTGATGTTCCCGTTGTGCTGGGGTGCTTCCCTCTTTCTTGTCCTTGGTTTTTTTTTTTTTTTTTTAAACCATCCATCAGCCTCATGTTAGTGTTTGTTTTGTTTTGGGTTTTGTTCTTAGTGGCCTCAATTTATTTTCCTTTTGGTTCTTATACTACTTAAATTCTAGCAAATAACTGTTCATATAGCTGATAGAAAAGCACTTCATCATTTCTTGGTGTTTATAAACAATTTATAAACATAATTGATGATCACCTCCTATCAGGGAGACAGACACAAATCTTGAGCAAATTTGGTGTACCTGTTACTTAAATTTTAGGTTGAACCTTAGGTTTGTTTTGTTACATAAGAGAAAGTGAATAATCTACCTTGGTTTTGAAAAGGCAGCAGAAAACTTACATCTAAGAAAGTTTTAAAATTACTTCCGTTTTAAATAGGAAAGGTATAAAATTTTAGTGTGAGATAAAATTCAAAGACTAATGCCATATTCTGTAATGATTGGTAGTAAGTTATTACAGAAAATATTTGAGGAGTTTTCTGTGGTAAATGAAAATAAATGCTTTTAATCTTTCCCTTTGACCTTAAGTTTTTACATTATTTCTACATTATATTTATATAACTTTCTCTCATTTAGTCCTGACAACAAAGGGAATATGTTTTTATACATGAAGGACAGACATTATCATCATTTGTCTGAGTGAGCGAAGTCCAAAGAAAGCAATTTAGTTGAACTTAGTAATAAGAAGGGGCAGAGTCAGAGACATGCACTAGTTTCTTGACTCCTAACCAGTGTTTATACCACTAATTCATACTGCCTTCTACACCTGAGTGGAAGACAAGGCTGATTCATTTGAATAATCTCTGACCTTAATATTATTCATGAAAATTAGGTCAATAATTATAAATAACTGTTAAAGTTTTAGGTAAGCAAAGAAGTTTGGGGAAATGATGTTATACATCATTTCTTTCCATGTATTTTTTGCATTGTGTTTGCATCGCATAGTGTGATGGTTTCTAAGCCGAATTATACTTGAGAACAAATGTCTTTTTATCTTACTGGATGTAATGATTTAGGGCACATTAATCACAACTTCATATTTATACAATATTTTATCATAGGCTTGCCCACCAATAAGTTTTTCTTAAACTTTTATAAAATCTGAATTGTGGCAGACAAGTCGTTGGTGATATTTGAATGCTAAATACTTGAAGCTGGTTACAGGACTAAACTTTTTTTACTGCAAGTGTTTTATATAAGGCACAACAACACTTGCAGTTGGCATTCTCAAAGTGTGACTGAAACCTCAGGTTGAGTGAATTATTTAAAATTATTAAAAGTTTTTTTAATATGTGTGTGTATCTGTACCAATATGTAATTTTGACATTTTCATCTACATTAAAATTAGGATAAAAACAAAAAACAAACAAACACATTGCTGTATAGTCGATTCTTACTCATAGCAACCCTATAGGACAGAGTAGAATTGCCCCAAACGGTTTCCAAGGAGCAGCTGGTGGATTCCAACTGCCGACCTTTTGGTTAGCAGCCGCGCTCTTAACCGTTATGCCACCAGGGCTCCAAAATTAGGATAGTAAAGTCTTATTTAACATTATATAACTTATTTATTATATTATTTTTGTCTGCATGTAGTTAATGCAGAATAATTCTCACACACCCTTAAATTTTATTCATTTTTTTTTTATTAGCGTGATATATACATGTCAATATGAAAAGCAATCTATTTTTTTCTGTCTAGGGTATACCTGTTATGATGATCATAAAATTCCTAAAGATTTGAAAAGGACCTTTGGTGGCACAGTGGTTAAAGCACTCGACTGCCAACCAAAAGGTCACCAGCCACTCTGTGGGAGAAAAGACCTGACGATCTGCTCCCATAAAGATTTTAGCCTAGGGAATCCTATGGGGCGGTTCTACTCTGTCCTGTAGGGTCGCTATGAGTTGGAATCAACTCGATGGTGGTGCGTTTTGGTTTAAAGGTTTGAAACTGATGTCTTGTGTTCTTAGCCATAAAGTTAATGATTCTCAAATTTTAATTTTAAGTTTTTATTAGGAACAAAACATTTGTATGGTATTTGGAAGATAGCAATAAGTCCCTCACAGTTCTTCCCATAAATAAATTTTAAGAAAATTAAGGAAAGATACAAGATAAGCTTACTAATGGGAAAAGCAAAATTTAATTAGCATTATGTTGACTCACATCCAGTTTCCTTCTTATATGGGTTTCATTTTAGGGATGAACGTAAAGCTATTTGATAGTATTTTAAATTGATGCCCTAGGCTTAGCTTATTGACTGAATTTATTAATTGTGTCATTTCTTTTAAAAAAAAGTTTATCATGAAGAATGCTTAGTGACGTTCTTTTGTATGTGTTTTATTATAGAGCTGAATTAGAGAAACATGGTTATAAGATGGAAACCTCATAGCATCTGGGAGAAGCACTGAAGCAACTGAAACTTGAACTGTTTACTAAATTCTAGGACAGAGAACCCAGGATGGGACACTTCAAAAAATGTTCATTTCATTATCTGCTTCGATTTATTTTTGTTTTTGTAACACACAAAATAAATGTTTTGATCTAATCTTGCTTTGGTGTAGAAGAAATCTTGATCTTTGGCCTGTGATCATAAACTTTCTCATACTACTCAAAATTTTCCAGAACCTTATTATATAGAGACAGTTCAATTTCATAGTATGATTTTTTTTTTTTTTTTTAAATGTTAACTGAGGCTCAGAGAGGTTAAATGACCTGGAACTAGCATCTGATGTCCAATCCAGTATTTTTCTTAAATCACGCTGATTCCATGTTAGTCCTGTTTCATAAGGTACTTTTTTATATTGCATCAAACCTTTAATCTCATCTGTATTTTGATAATATAGGCAACATTTACTGAAATTTCTAAGGTATCCCTTCAAAACCTGTGTTTTTAAATATTAATCGTTTTAAATTGCTTTAATTTACTTAGTTCTTGAGCCAGTAATAATATTAATGGTTGCTAGATTATTACTAGTACTTAATGGCCAGAGCAGTTTCATCATAGTTCTAAGAGCAGCATTCTCTGATAAAATTGGGGAGGTACTCAAAATACTTTATCAACTTGTGTATATTTCTCAGGTACTGCATAGCAGATTCATTTAATACAGTTAAGTTTCTGCAAATTGATTACTGTTGCCACGTATTCTTTTGTAGGAGATTTAATTTGGTTTGCAGAAGGTTCTTATAAGGGAAGGAAGCTGATGTACAGTTTTTATTAGAAATACTTTTCAAATGTGACACTTACTCATTGAAAAGTAGAATCATCAGTACTGGTGAGTAACATGTAAAATGTATGTAACATGATATAGTACAGATACCAAAATAGAAGTTGAGGACCTGAAATCTAAGTTATGCCTCCAGATGATTGTGAACATAAGTAAGTTTCCTCCTCCTAAGACAAGCATAAACCTACCTTGCCTACCTTACAGAACTTTTGGATCAAATGGAGTAACATGAAAGATCTTTGGAAATTGTAAAAGCACAGTACATATAAGCGATATTTTTGTAATCACATACTGAAGCACAGGCAGCCATGTTAATGTTACATGTTAAGAAACATTTTGACATATATTTTCTCAATATTCTGGAAAGTTATTACAGTCATCATTGGACCCTGTATCAGTGGTTCCCTTGACAATATCAGATCAGTACCCAGCATGATGGCCACCTCATGTGACTTGTTTAAATTAGATACAATTTTGAAACCTCATAGGAGCTGGGCAGAGGCTGTAGTGATTTACTTCTAACTATCCAGGTCTGTGCCCTTAATTAAATACCAAATTTTTAGTTTTGGTGGTTTTTCTTCTGCTAAGGATTGGGTATGGAAATTGGTATTTGGCATTGGAATGACGAAGCACATCAGAGGGGAGAGTTGAGACTAGTCAGGCAGCTGAAAAAAAAATTTTATAGGATTTTACAGTTTAAAGATTTACTTTGACCCTCACGACAACCCTGTGGAGCAGGCATGCGGGGCCTGTCTATTGTAAATGTTTTATCAAATAGCTGCATCTCTTAGAAAATAAGTTAGCAAGTGAAAAGGCCTGTGGTTGAATGGCTAAAAGATGGCAGATACAGAATTAGAATCAGGGTTTCTGACTCTAAGTTGCCTGCATGATACTTCAGAAAGTACATGAATTTTGGTGTCATCAAAGTTTGATTCAGAGTTGGGCCATTTATTAGGTGTGTATTATCTTAGATTTCAGAATAGCTTGGTGACAGTTTTTCTGTTCTCTAAAATGGAGAGAAAACCTGCTGCACAGGGTTGAACTAAAATAACACGAATTTTCTAGAAGAGTGCCTGCTGTGTATCTGTGGTCAATAAATGGCCCTTCTTACCTGTCCTAGGCCATACTACTAATTAGGGATGTTTCCCTACCACCCCTTAATAACTAATGCCATTACGATGCTCACTGTGTGTTACGGATGGAATTATGCCTCCCACAAATATGTGCTGTAAATCCTAACCCCTATACTTGTGGTGGAGCCTTGGTAGCACAGTGGTTAAGAGCTTGGCCGCTAACGAAAAGGTCGGCAATTCAAATCCATCAGCTGCTCCTTGTAAACCCTATTGGGCAGTTCTGCTCTGTCCTGTGGGGTTGCTATGAGTCTGAATTGAATTGACGGCAGCGGGTATACCTGTGGTTATAATCCTTTTTGGGAATGGGTTTTCTTTGTTATGATAATGAGGCAATACTAGTGTAGGATGTATTTTAAGTCAATCTCTTGAGATACAAAAGCAATTAAGCAGGCAGAGATGGGGGAAGGTAGATGACATGCCACATGGAGATCACCATGATCATCAAGGAATAGAAGCTCACAAGAGACAAGGACCTTCCCCCAGAGCCAACAGAGAAAGCCTTCGTCTAAAGTTAACACTCTGAATTCGAACTTTTAGTCGCTAACCTGTGAGAAAATGAATTTGTTCGTTAAGGCCACCCACCTGTATTTCTGTTATAGCAGCACTAGGTAACTAAGACACTAGGTTCTGTAGTGTTGTTCTAAGCTATTTATATTTCTTAATTTAATCCTCACAACAACCCTGAAAGGCTAGTGTTGTCATCTGCATTTTACAAAGGAAACCGAAGCACAGAGAGGCTAAGTAACTTGCCCAGGGTCACTCAACTAGGAAGTGGTAGTAAACTTAAGGATAGGAAAATTCTATACAGCCTTGGATTTCTCTTTCAATAGCACCTAAATGTAATCTCTTACATGTAAGTGCTCCTTAAGTTTCAGTTGAGTGGATGTATAGAGAAATGAAGTTTGCTTCCAGTAGTGGAAGGGGTTTTTACTGATACAGACATACATGTTTCTGTTACTGATGAATTGCTTTTTTTTCCTTGTAATTTTCCATGATCGTAATTCCACTGGAAGTAGTTTGAATTCAGATTGTAGCTGTAATAGTGGTCAGCATTTTTTTTGTTTTTTGTTTTTTGAAAGACTAGTATACTAATAATGCCTTACATTTTTAATGGCATGTCATGATCTGCCCATATATATATATATATATATATATATATATATATATATATATATATATAAATTTTAAATACTCATATCCTTTCTGTCTTACACTTCCCAAGTTGAAAGAGGGTACATCTCCCACCTTTCTGGCAGAGAGCTGACAGTTTATACTACCCTCAGTCCACCCACAGGTATCATACTGAGAAGTTGGACTCAGGTTTTATTGCTACTTTAATGGCTTCTATGTACTTCATCTCTAAATCTTGCCACCGGTTTAGATTCTCCCCTGGGCCTACTTCTTTTTCTATCCATACATTCTCTCTAGAAATCTTACCCAGTCTCAGATGCTTAAAAACAGAAAAACTCCATAGATGATTTCAAATCTCTATTCTCAGTCCTGACCTTTTCCTGAAGCTCCAAACTCACATATCCAACTCAGAACTTGATTGCCTCTCCAATCTATAATGGGTTTCTTTTTTTTGCTATATGTATACACATATGCATATATATATTGTTGAGAATATACACAGCAAAACACACCGTTTCTCATGTATAATTTAGTGGCATTGATTACTTCAAGTGAGTTGTGCAACCAGTCTCACCCTCGTTTTCTGAGTTAGTCCTCCCTTAATAACATAAGCACACTTCCCCTAAGGTTCCTATCTTTCAAATTACTTTCGTCAATTTGATCCCATATAGATAGTCCTTAAAAGGGCATAATGCTCACGGCAGACCTTTTTTAGTTAAACTAAACTATTGTGAGGTTTTAAGATGACTTCAGGGGATATTTTTGGTCTAAGGTTTAAAGATTATCCCAGGGTAATAGTTCCAGGGGTTCATTCAACATTCATGGCTCCAGAAGTCGAGTCCATGAGAATTTGAAATTCTGTATTTCCCCCCTTTAAGATCAGGATTCTTTTATAGAATCTCTGATCAAGATGCTCAGTCATGGTAGCCAGGCACCATCTAGTTCTGGTTTCGTGGCAAAGGAGACAGTTGTTCATGGAGGCAATTTGCCACACATTCCATATCCTTTTATTCCTGACTCTCCTTCCTCTTGCTCCGTGTGAATACAGACCAATTGTGCTTTGGATGGCTGCTTGCAAGCTTTTAAGACCCCAGACACTACAAATGAAGTAGGAGGTAGAACAAAAGCACTAAACATGTTCTTAGGCCAATTAACTGGAATGTCCCATGAAACCATCACCATAAACCTTAAAACCAAGGAACCAAATCCTATGAGGTTTTTGGTTGGACATAAGCAGCTTCAGCAGGCACTTTTTTTTTTTTTGTCATTGATGTAACTATATCACAACTTTTGCCAGTTCAACTTTTTACAGGTGTACTTTAATAGCAATTATAATAATTGACTGTGCAACCCTACCTTTAATGCACTTTTTCCATCACCATTAACTCCCTTTTTCTCTCTCCTCTAGCCCCTGGCAACTATTAATAAACTTTGTTCTCTGTACATTTGCCTTGTCTTTTTATATAAGTTGAGATCATACAATATTTGTGATTAGCTTCTTTTACTCAGCATAATGTCTTCAAACTCCATCCATACTGTAGCATGTATCAAGACTTCATTTCTCCTACTGGCTGAGTAGTAGTCCATTGTATGTATATACCACATTTTGCTTATCCACCCATCTGTTGTTGGACATTTAGGTTGTTTCTGTCTTTTGGCTGTTGTGAATTAGTGCTGCGATAAACATTGGTGTACACGTCTCTTTTTGAGTCTCTCAAGTCTTTTGGATACATAGGAGTGGAATTGCTGAGTCATATGGTAGTTCTATTTTTAGTGTTTTGAGGAACCACCCCACTGTCTTCCGCAGTGGCTGTACCATTTTGCATTCCCAACAGCAGTGGGTAAGTGTTCCAATTTTCCAATCACCAACGTTTGTTATTTTGTGTGTGTGTGTGTGTGTTTAGCCATCTTAAAGTGAAATGGTATTATGGTTTTGATTTGCACCTCTCTGATGGCTAATGATGCTTAACATCTCTTCATGTGCCATTTAGATGTTCTGTCTGGTGAAATGTCCGAGTCCTTTGCCCATTTTACGATTGGATGATTTGTCTTTTTGTTGTTAAGTTGAGGTTTTATATATATTTTGGTTATTAGATTCTTGTTGGATATATGGTTTCTGAAGATACTCTACCAGTTGGTTGCTTGTCTTCACTTTTTTGGTAGTCTTTTGATGAACAAAAATTTTTAATTTTTATGAGGTCCCATTTATTTTGTCTTTTGCTGTTTGTGCTTTTGTTATTAGATAATCCATTGTTGAAAGCTAGGCCTGACAGTGTTGCCTCTGCTTGTTCTTCTAAGGTTTTATAGTGTAATGGGTTTTTTGAAGTTAACTTGGTGAAAGCAGAAGCCTTGATTATCCTTTTCAAACCTGCTGTTTCCTCCAGTCTTCCTCATCTCAGTAAATGCCCCTACTTTGTATCCAATTGCTGAAGCAAAACATATAGAAACTCTTCTGAATCTTCCCTTCCTCTTTCCCCCAGTGCTCAATCTACTAGCAAACCCTGTCAACTTTACCTCTAAAGCATATTCCATTTAGCTGATACCACTGCTTGCCAACTCAGCATCCATTGCTGCTGCTGCTTTCCTAACAACCTCAAAAAATTGTTTTCCAGATAATCCATCCTTTTACGTAGAGCATATGAGTCAGGGCAAACTGACCACATTCCTAACTCAGGATGAGCTCTGCTTAATCATAAGCCGATTGTAGTAACCTCATCTTCTTGCAAATGATTGGATAAGGGATGGACAGGCTTAAATAAATTTGGGCCAATGGAACAAAGATCGGAGATAGAGGCATCTGGAAAAAAAGAATCTTGGCTTGTAAAATAACCAATTAAAACCAGCCTCGCCCTTTGGATATGAATAAGAAGCATCCTGTCCCAGTTGTTTCGTTGTTGTTAGTAGCAGTTCAATTGATTCCGACTCATTGTGACCCCATCTGTGTAGAGTAGAACTGCTCTATAGGGTTTTCAAGGTTGTGATCTTTTGGAGACAGATCACCAGCCCTGTCTTCAGAGGCACCTCTGCAGTAGGTTTGAACCAGCAACCTTTCAGTCTAGTGCTTAATCGTTTGTGTCATCCAGGGACTCCTAGTCTCAGTTGCTAGTGGCAGTCATCTAACACCCATTGTAATTTGAGGGCAAAGATGATTAGTCTAGAAGAACATGATTCCTTGATGATGTCATGGAGCTACTGATTTGACCAATCTTGAAGCCTGCTCTAGCACTAGACTTCCTATAAAATAAACCTACAAATTTCCTTAATCAAGACAGAGATATCTTAACTGATATATCCAGAATCTATCTACTCCCAAGATTAGTAATATCCTAATATAAACCACTACCATCTCTCCACTGGATCTAATGCAATGATTACCTAACTGGTCTCCTGACATCTGCTTTTGCTGCCCTGAACAATCCAGTGCTGGAAAAAATAGCCAGAGGGATCTTGTTGAAAGTATGATCATGTCACCCCTTTCCCTAAGTGCTGACAGTTGCTTCTTATAGCAGCATAAAATCTAAACTGCTTATAAATCCCTACGTGATCTGCCTTCTGCCTACCTTGTTGACTGATAGCACTTAGTGTTCAATAATGTCATATTTTGGTCGCTTGTGAAGACTAAATCAAAGATAAATCACCTAATTAAAAAATTATTCAGCCACATGCTCTTGTTGAACATGCAAGGGACTTTTTACCAGTTGTACCCAGGAATGGTTGCCCTCATCCTCACAAACCAGGTCTTTCCTGAGAACTAGTCTAAGGTATCCACCCAGTTACTCCACAACACTTCATCTAAAAAATGCTCTGCAGTACTACCTGACTTTTTGTCTATTTATTTTGCATTACAAATGATTATTTTCCTGTGTGTCAGAAACTGATGGCAAATGATGGCTAGAATATTGATTGGGTTTTGCTCTCCATATAGCTGCCTTGGTGTGGTGGGCTGTTAAAAGGTTAATGCAAGGATAAAATTCATTTTATGGTGGAGTCAAATGGAGTCCAAGTGGAGTCACTGTATTATCATTCTGGATTCCTCTTCCTTCCATTCTATAGCTGGCATGGCATGGAATGGAGCTTATACTTTTCTTTGTTATCCTTTGGCTATAGTCTATTATTCAAGAAACGTTAGAACAGTATCAGTGATGATAGCATGGTAAGATGACTTTTTAAACTAGGTGACTATAGATAGTCTTGACTCTTTTTCCTAATGAAGGTTGATATTTAGAGATGCAGGAACTGTTAGCTACCATTCCAATGGTATACAGAACATTTAAAACTCATTTTTCACCTTGGTGAGGACACATTTACAATGTAATATAGTTTTTTTCTTCTTAGTTTCTTTTGTTTGTTCGTTTTGTTTCTTATTGGTCTCTTGTTTCACACTGTGAATTCCTTGAAGTAGACTCCCTGTTGTATTCATCTTCATATGGCATTGTTTTAGTTTGGGTTCCCTCCAAAACAGACCTAGAGATAAGGATTTGAGTGTGAGTAGTTTATTGCTGAGGTGATAGGAGAGTGGGGAAATGAGACAGGAAAGAGAGGGAAGCCACTGTGAGCATTGTAGACCGTTAGACCTTAATTTCACCGACTTAATCCCACTGGTTTATTTCCACTGCTCTGGGAGACCATATACAACATGTCTCAGAGTTATAGTATCCAAGGGGCAGTGAAACTTTGTTATTTATCTACCAACTCCAGTCATTGATTGAGGGCTACTCAGAGGCATTTGGTGGGGGGGGGGGGCGGGGGGGGGGGGCGGTGGAGATTATTTCCCAGCAGCTTCCAACCTGGTTTATGTGTAGGCCGAGTGGATTCTGGCTGCCAAGAGTAAGACTTCAGACTGAGTCATAGGTGCTGGAAGTTGACAATGGAGCTGTTCTGCCTAAAAATGGTAAATTATGAGGCAATAAGGACAGGATCCCAACACCATCTGCTACATCTCTAGTATATAGTGTTTCTTAAATACTTGCTACAAACTGAATCTGGAAACCATTGATTAGGAGACCAGAAGAAAGACTGGCTGAATCAGCATAAATCAGGACACACAGTTGTGTGCCATCAAGTGAATTCCAACTCATAGTGGCCCTAAAGTGACCCTATAGGACAGAGTAGAACTGTCCCTTAGGGTTTCCTAGGCTGTAAATCTTTACAGGAGCAAATTGCCAGGTCTTCTCTCCCTCAGAGTGGCTGATGGGTTCAAATCGTGACCTCTGGGTTAGTGGTCAAATGTTTTAACCATTGCACGACCAGGGCTCCTTTGGAAACATAGTAGAGACCCTTTATAATAATGAGAGATGCCTTTTGTCTTCTTTGTTAGTCGTAAAGTATATTAGACTTTTATAATATGTTGTTTTCATATAATAAGCCTATGTCATATTTCACTGATTGTACCTAGACAATTCAAACATTATGCCCTGCCAAAAGAGGGGATCAGTAAGGTCATCAATGACTATGAAATATGCTTTTTTGTTGCTGTCTGCAGTAAAAATATCTTGCAGAAAAATCTTCATAACTCCTTGCTTTGACCAAACTATGACCTCATTGAAGTTCAATAACTATTCAATACATAGATCACGTGGATATTGTTTACATTTTCAAGATTAATCCTTTATTTAAGGTGAAATGATATGCTGGTATCTAGACATTAATGTTCACATGTAAATAAAGATGACTTTAACAAGGGTGTTTGAATTTTGCAAAGTTCACACTTAGAAACAAAGACACATGATTGGCATTTTGTGTATAGAAACCCATAGTCAAAGTTAATAGGATATGTCCTAGTGATTTTGATGATGATATTTCTAAGTAGAGGAACGGACAGACCATTGACTTTATGAAATGAACAATTGCTTCAAAGAGGACAATTTTTATGTTTATGGCATTTCATAGTTTTCAGTAATTTCTCCTTTGGTGACTAATAAAAGGGCATATGTTAAATTACTTTGACTTTGAAGACATGTGGATCATTCCTCTGTAAGAGAAAAAAATTTACAGAAGAGAAAGATGGCTTGCTAAAACCAAAATTACAAGTAAAATTTTAAGTGGTACTGATTTATATGTTGGAGAGGCTTCTTCATATTTTGCAATTTGGCTTGTTAAATAAGTCTAGCAAGATATTTTAGAAGCTAAATTTTCACTGTTTAATACAGTTAGTCTTAGTCTATGTATATTTCTATTTATACTATTACTATATATAATACTAGTTGTCAGTAGCATAGGGGATTAAATACTGTTAGATTTTATTTTGTTTTTCAAATTAAAATTGTTTATAGACTAACAAAAGAGTCTGTAAGTCCTTTTTAATGCCATTGAAAAAAGAGCATATATACTTTTCCATGGAATGCTTTTTCCTTAATGTTTTTGTCTGAGTGAAATTGTAAATTTCATTTTAGAACTATGACAAGGTATAGAAAAACCTAGCGTGGTAATTAGATGAGTGGTGTCAAATGATATTCCCCAGAACCTGTATAAGAAAGTATGCTGATGAGCTCCAGGCACCCTTGTTTGTTCTACTTGGAGTAGTTTGACCTTTATTTGTTTTACACATTGGGACTCAATATAAAATTTTATTTGAAAAATTGATTCTGCTGCCTTTCGTTTAAAGTTTGATAACAGTGATCTAGATTTTCTACAATATTGGCAATTTCTCCTAAATACTACTGAGTAAGTTAGGTTTTACTTTCTGTCCAGATTCAGGGTAGAGCCACTTCATACTGTGAAAATTATAAACATTTTTTTCTTAGTTTTCTGAGTCTCTGTCATCTATATATTTGTGACCATGATGTTAGATTTACAGAATGGAACAGCTTCTTAAAGAGCATCTACCTCTACCACTTCATTTTACAGATGAAGAAATAAACTCAAAGAGGTTGTGACCTGTCCCCAAGATCACATTGGGTAGACACAATAAGTGATTCTAATCCACTACTCTTGCCACTGCATTGAGCTTTCTCTCTTTTAGGGATCTTATTTCATCAATCCTGAATATAGAATATTTATTAGATATTAGGAAATATGAATGGCATAAAGGAAAGAATGAGAACAAATAACACTGGAGAAGAAATTCACCCATTCAACAAATATTTATTGAGCAATTACCATACATCAGGCACTTTGGTATTTACTGAAACCAGTTTGTTAGCTTACACGTGAAAAATCTGTATGTGCTTTAGGCAGTGTTCGTTAATGCAAATTAAATAGACAGCTCCTGGTCTCTAGGGTTATATAGTCGCAATTTCTGTTTTAACACCATAATGGATGTTGATTCTATCTTGGCAACCCAGGATAATTGCCACTTATGTTGATAGCAACACTCAGATTTCCTATAGGTAGTTAATACCACCACCTTCCTACCTTCCATCTTAATTTTTTAAAAATCAAGATCCCCTATATAGCCCTAAGCAAGGAGGTGAAGGCATATGGCCAATACGAGGTCAATTGGACTTTTTTTCCTGGGACTCTCTGCCTCAAGCAGAGGGATATGAGGGTGGGAAATCCATCAGAATTTATCCTGTCCAGAGCACTGAGTAGTTTCTTCTTCCGGGACCCTCTGCCCCCTACGGCATCTTGGATCCTGTCCTTTTCAAGCGCGACTCTTCAACTTTGTGTTCGATTCTCTATACAAGAAAGATAATTCCCTCCTCTTGCTTATCTTCTCCCTTCCCATTTAGAGACGACATCCTAAGAAGCCATACTGGGTCTCTTAGGGCTGTGAGACACTGTCATCCTTTTCCCAGTCTTCATTTTGATCTGCTAAAGTACCACTGTGCTGGCCGTCTGCTGAGTGCTGTTGACCTTGTTCACTGATTGCTTTTAGTGATTCCCTTCAGTGATTGATGGAACTGACTGGACAGTAATGAAAACAGAGCTGATTCACTTTATCTAAGCAGGATTAAAGCCTGAAAACAAATCTAATTTTTGTTTATGGGGAGGGGAAGTAGGAGCAAAAGATTTTGATCAGCGTCTTAAAGTAACATGAAAGGAAGATGGGAGGATTTAATATGGTGAAAGGAAACTTTATAAAGAAAAGACAGCATAACTGTTAGATTCCTAATGGAAGGAGTGGTGACTCTCTAATTTCCTTTTTAACAGTGAATGCCGGTCACATGCCAGGCATGGTATATACTAACCCACAGCCCCTCTGGATAAATGTGTGATCTAAATTGGGAGAAAATGAAATGTGGGAAATGTAAAACGATCATGGAAAATTGAAAAGATTAGAATAGAGCATTGGACGGCATAATTTGAGATCTTTACCTTTTTATATCTCTCTATAAAGTTATGAAAAAATGTAGCTTGTAGGAAATTAAAGATTCTTGGGAAAGTTGTTCTTTTTTTTTTTGCCAGTGGTAATTCATGTAAAGCATTCATTAATAACTGTAGTGCAGCACATAGATATTTGTAAATATCTTTTAAATTTAAATTTCAACTTTTTAAATAATTGGAGGCACATTTTACGTACCTGTAACTGTGGTGGGCCCTATGATAGAAGGATGAACTGTTAGAAGAACATTCCTTGTCCTTTCACGTTTTTCCTGCAGGAATAAATAGGTGGCTCAGTCTATAGGTGGAGAGAAAGGCTGCAGGATAGCCCAGTGCAATATCATTGCATTACTGTAATCAGAGTTTATGTGTTAATCCCTGGGTCTCTGTTTAACAGCTGGAAAATGAGGAGGGTCACAGCCAGCCTATACAGTGCTGTTGTGGATTGAATTGTGTCCCCCCAAAATGTGTGTCAACTGGTTTAGGCCACCATTCCCAGTATTGTGTGGTTGTCTTCCATTTTGTGATCTAATTGTCCTATGTGTTATAAAGGAATTGACTCCACTTGGCGTGAGTTTTTTAGTTTTTATGATGTTAATGAGGCAAGATTAGAGGCAGTTATGTTAATGAGGCAGGACACAACCTACAGGATTAGGCTGTATTTGAGTCAATCTCTTTTGAGATGTAAAAGATTTTTGCAGAGAGGAGAGGGACTTTCTACTACCAAGAAAGAAGTGCCAGGAGTGGAGCACATTATTTGGACCCGGGTCCCTATGCTGAGAAACTCCTAGGCCCAGGGGAAGATTGATGACAAGAACCATCCCCCAGAGTCGACAGAGAGAGAGCCTTCCCCTGGAGCTGGCGTCCTGAATTTGGACTTCTAGCCTCACAGACTGAGAGAATAAGTTTCTGTTTGTTAAAACCATCCATTTGTGGTATTCCTGTTATAGCAGCACTAGATAACTAAGACAAGTGTCTTTGTGTAAATTGGAAAATGCCACCCCTCCCTCCAGGAGAAAGTAGCCCTATGAGCTTGACAAGCAGAGCACAGACTAGATTTTAGCCTTTATGGTTCTTTTGCTGGGTGCTCTTGTGCAGATTACAACCTACACCTGTATAGACATTCCTGGTTCAAGTTCCTCGTTGCCTGCCACAGAGACCAACCCTAAATATCTTAAGCTAAAAGAGAATTTATTGGCAGGATATTGGGGGCCACAGATCAACAGGAAGCTGAGAAAATGACAGAAAGTAGGGCATCTCTGGCATCAGGACCTTAGTTAACGAAAGTCTTGACTGAGGAGCAGGCTAGTCCTCAGGCCCCCAGGGCTGCTGCAATGGATTTGACCTCTGCCCATGCTCTCTCCCTTTGCTTCACTCACTCAGGGTTTACAGTTCCAGAAGTAATGTCTGATTGACTGTCCCCCTGGCTGTACCAGGGAGTTGGTGGAGGAAGGAACAGGCTCCCCAGCTTCTAAAGTGGGTAGTGGCAGTGAGAGATGCTACTTAGTGTCCTCCCACTAAGACCACACGTCTTTGAATTGTCCCTCAGGGAAGATTGGGGTGCTGTTAGGAAGGAGTTTATGTATGGAGAGAATTGGATGCTAGATAACTACAAAATAATAAATGTTACAAGATGTAGGTATTAATATCTGCTAATGGTGTTATATCTAGTCCAAGCTCCTGTACAAAACTGCTTTAAAGACAGTGACATAAAAAGTGTTAGAACTAAAGGCACTTATGTAGCCAGTTTCCTGACCCACTGTTTTTGTACATGTCCTTGTCTCTGTACATAGACGTGATGGCATAAATGGATGACCTAGGAAAGGAAGACTCTCCAGTGACTGTTCATAGTGAAATACTTAAAAACTAATGTTAGTTATGAAACTATTATTTCTGTTGATTCTCTATAGTCTGCCACATACTGAACCCAGAGGACACTTTTCTCCAGCACAAGAAGAAAATTCCCAAATTTTATCATCTCCTTTCTCATAGATAGAAATGTATCTATTTTCCACCCTTTGTATGTGTGTGTCTTTGATGGGGGGGTGGTGAGGCTTATGCTTATGCATATGGTGAAGCCATACCAGGGCTGCCTGTAACCTTCTGCAGCTCAGTTTCCAACATTGACCTTGAGGCAAGGAGAGCACTATTTGTCTTGCTTTCCTGCCTACTGGTGTTCTTTCCTTGTAGCAAGTGATTCCAGAAATGCAAAGTACCACATAGGAGCCGAGGAACACTGGGTTTGTAGGATGTTCAGTATAAATAATTTTTAGGGAATTATACTTGAGAGGTCATTGAGTTTCTATTTGTCTTACCTGAAGTCACCACAAGCTTTCACCCAGTCTGGGCACTGACCTTAGAACAAGCATGAGTCATGAGACAAAGGGAGTATTTTGGCTCTCTAAAAATAAATCCATTTTCATAAAAGGCATTTCTAGGAGCAGATTCTCCATCCTCATATGGGCATCATAATAACAGTAGGTTTTTCCTAGTTGGAGTTTACATTTTTTCCTAGTTGGAGTTTACACTGTGAATTTAAAACTTTTTTATAAATTGTCCAGCTACTTATTTTTTCCTTTTCAGAATGGCAATGGATTTGAGTTTCAGGTTAGTAATTTTGGTCTACGTGGAGCTCCGTTTCCCAGCATACTCCACAGTGTTTCATGCCTCTGGATTTGCTCATGCTGTTTTCTCAGACTGCAATGCCCTTTCCTTTCTTCCCTTGACTAACTCCTCATCATCCTTCAGGGCTCATTTTAGGCTTCATTCTCTCGTGGAAGCTTTTTTTGACTCCCAAGTTCAGCTCTGTGCGCCTCCTTCAGCTTCCCATCAAACGCAGTGAATACCTTCATCTTATCTTTTTCCAGTTCCAGTTGCCCTCCAGTCGATTCTAACTCATGGTGAGTCTATGTGTGTGAGAGCAGAACTGTGCCCCGCAGAGTTTTCAATGACTGATTTTTCAGGAACAGATCTCCAGAACTTTTCTTCCAAGGCACCTCTGGAAGGACTCGAACCTCCAACCTTTCAGTTAGCAGCTGAGAATGTTAACTGTTTGCACTACCCAGTTACTCCATCTTATCCTTAACCTAATTTAATTGAAATGATCTGTTTTGAATTGTTTGAATGGAAATGTTTTGAGGTTTTTCTCATTTGTTTTTGTTTTTCTCCTGTCATTAGAGTGAAAAGTTTTCTTGGGTGAGGACCATCTTTTCACCTTTAGATCTAGTACAGTTCTTAATAAATGTCACTTGAACCAAATTAAATGGGCAAAAGCTGGCCTCCAATAAAACTTAGTGAGACTTCTATAATTCTATTGTAGCTTCAGAAATGAGAACAGTTTCTATGAAACCATCATTGGAACAAGGGAACCAAAACTGAGCACCATAATCCAGTCATCCTACAGAAGTAAATAGAAGACACTGAAGCTGGACTTGAATCTTATTTCTGACTTCCAATTCTCACTTGTTTTGAAGCAGGTTGTTTATCTGATGTGTCTTAATTTTCCCAGTTGCAAAATAGCTGTGAATATTCTATTCATTGAAACCTGTGGGGTCTGGTATTCTCATTGAGCCATTGGATGTCAGCATACCATGAATGTAGTTCATTATGCCAAAAACAAAGTCCGTGCAGCTTAATGAATGCGGCAGTGAAGACTAAGCGTGTTGGAGCAATTGAACTGATTTGACGTTTTCCTGGAATCGACAAGGAGAATGTATTCCCACGTGGCAAGCTACTGGATTTTTCCCCCTATATTTCAAGTTAAAGACACACTTTCTCCATTGACATTTATTAGAAAGTAACACAAAGCAGATTGCTGGTCTTGCACTCTGAGGACGTTTTATATGGGGCATACTATCTGCCTTCTGTGTGCCAGGCATGATGGCATCCTGAGGGGTTGAGCCCTCAAATCCTGTTCTACCATTTTAATAATTTCATTGACTTAACCTTTATATAGATAAAGTATATAATTTTCTCAAAGAATACTTTGCTCCTCTGTGCTTGCCTAAAGAAAGAAGGCATCAGGTTAGACATTCGGTCTGTGATCTGTCAGGTGATGATACAAAAGGTTTAACTTAAACACAAACACTAGGTCACACAGGGACTGGATCCAGATGGTTTCGTATTTGATTACACCCACCTCCATCTCCCCGGTATCTATCTCCTTTCTTCTTTTTTCTGCCATCTGTCAATACACTCGAATCAGGAACTTAATCACATATGCTATCAACAGGTCAAGTTTTTCTCCCCCTTCTGTTCTTTCATTGGGTGGCAAGAAAAGAGTATATTATAAAACAGTATCTAGTTTTACTGTGGATACTGAAGATTGTACTGCAAATTTTCCCCAGGGCTAAATAGCTTAAGACTAAGTCTGTGTCACTTGCTCGTGTAATTCCAGTATTGAAGACACAGAAATCAAATGTCATACCTGATCTAATTTAATGTGTACAGTGAAGTACCTTTTTCCATTATCTGTTGTCTTTTATTATTAACTATAGATTCTTGATATTGGAAATTTTACTAATTAACCATAATAAGAAATTAACAATAGTATATAAAATGATTTAAATTATGGACCTTGGAGTTAGAATCACCTGATATTTTTTTGTGGCTGGGTCATGTACTAGCTGTGTGGCCTCAAGCATGTTACTTAACCTTTCTAAGCCTCATCTGTAAAGAGAATATGAGAGTACTTAACTTTTAGGGTTATTGTAAGGATTAATGAAATAATTGTGTGAAGCAGTTAGCAGAGCTCCTGGCACCCTCTAAGTGCTCAATGAACAATAATAAAACAAATAAATAATTGTCATCGGGTCACTTCCAACGCATGGTGACCCCATGTGTGCCCGAGTAGAACTGTACTCCATCGGGTTTTCAATGGCTGATTTTTTGGGAAGTAGATTGCAAGGCCTTTCTTTTGAGGCACCTCCAGTGGACTCAAACCCTCAACCTTTCGGTTAGCAGTCAAGCACAAGTTAACAGTTTGTACCACCCAGGGACACGTAAATACTGACAGACTTTATTATTAATCTTTGTGCTACTATTAAAATAACTTTGACCACTAAAGTAAAAGAGATAAAGTAATGAAATGGAATTTTTTTTTAAAAACTACTACTCTACTATGCATCTTGAAATACGATTCTCAGATGGTTTTATAAAGAATATTTTTATTTATAAAGAGATTTGGCTCCATGAATACAATTACTATCATCTGCAGCAAGTCAGGCTGCTCAGCTGATATGTCCTGAGTGAAAGGCTGCATATTGATCTTCCGTTGCAATTTCTACCAAGTGGGTAGAACATTTGTGAACGTCTTAGATCAGGGTTCAGAAACTGTAGCCTGCAGACCAAATCCAGCCCCCTGCCTGGTTTTGTAGGGCCTGGGAGCTAAGAATGGTCGGGAAAAAAATGAAAAGAAAAATAATATTTTGTGTCATGTGAAAATTATGGGAAATTCACAGTAATGTGTTGTCTATGTCGGTAGAGTTGAGTAATTGCAACCACGTGACCTGCAAAGCCTAACATATTTTCTATCTGGCTCTTTACAGAGAAAAAGGTTCTTGACCCCTGACTTACAATAATAAAAATGTATTTCTTGATGAGGCTTTCAGAATCCAGCACTCTCAATTTAAAGATCTGGAAACTGGATCCCAATAAGATACAGGGCTCATCAAAGTCACAGAGAGAGTTAATGGCAGAACCAAGACTAGAACCTGGTTGCTGGGTCTCTGAGTGTTTGAGGAATCATCTTTCCACTACACCATATGAGTTCAAACTGACTTAATCTCTTATATCTATTGTATATGCAACACAGAATTTCACTGAGTCCTTTTTAAGGCATACATATTTAGGCATTAATCTGAAACATTCTATTTAAGGTTGTGGACTGTGATTGGCTAAAAGTCCCAATACTATGATTTTAATTTTTTTTTTTACAGCAGGAGAGAATGAGTGTGATGAGTTTTTTTGTTTTTTCCCCATTTCAGTTGTCAGCTAACCATTCTATAAAACAGAGTATTCGTAATGTACATTATCTGGGGACACTTTAATATTCTGCTAAATCATCAAAGTTTACATTCTTTTTATTTAGAAGTGACGTCATGTAAAGCAGTACTAAAGAGGAAAATCAGCAATTTTCTTCTTTTCCCAATGGCTATCACTTTTCTCAGCTATAGAAACTGAAGCTTAAAGTTATTTCTTTCTTAAAGCTACTCTAAAAGTAGTGTTTGGAAGGGGGTTCCCCCCTCCCCATAGGTCTGTTAATGGTTATGAAGGAGCTAATAGAATTTCTCAGTGTTAAAACATCACTAAAAACATAAAGTGTGAAAGAAGTATTCCTTTAGAACTAAAAGTGATAGAAACGTGACAGGTAAAAAAAGATATTGGAGTCACATGAGGATAAGAAGTGGAGATGGGAAATGTTTTACTTACCTGTGAATACCAAGCTATATTCTTTGCAATATTTTTCAAATGGTATCAGATGCTTATCTTATGGGTAAGCCTAAGAAAGCCACCAGTGTAATTTAGCAATGTTGTTCTCTTGGACTGAATCCAGGCTTTTTTGGTTTAAGGTTTAGGAAGATGCTGTTGTTTCTATCAGTCAGCACTAAGGCAATAGGGGATGTGGCTCAGTAACCCTAGAGAAAATCCTCCCTGAATGAACCTCTGGCTGTGACAGGCATCCAAAACCCAAAGTAATTCCCAAGATTAAATGCTTATGCTCTGAAGGAAAAAGCTGACAATAGCATTGTTACTGCACAGAAATTTCCAAGTTTACTGTGGCCATGGGGTAATTAATTGTCATAATATATGCCTTTGAAGTAGATGGAAGAAAGGAAAAATTACCCCATTTGACTGACAGAAAAACTGAGACAAGGGCAGTTAACTTGCTTGTGGTTACCCAGGGAATAGTTGGCCGAGACTCCAGGATTCCTGACTCCAAATTCATTGCCGTAACCACCAGACTGAAACCAGCTGCCAAAAGCTGTAATTTGGTCTTGAGCCTGTGGCCATAGTTTAGAACCACAATAGTGAGGGAAACACACTTTAAGGAGGACCTTGACAATCTCTCCAGAGAATCACGCCTGTTTATCTATGTGGATTGTGTGATGATTGGAATAAATGAGGCCCCCTCCACGTTTCTGGCTTTGGACAAGGCTGGGGTCCCTCTGAGGAAACTGGGAAGGTTTGCCTCACCTTTCAGCCCCAAATTTTAAACCCATTTTGTTTATGATCATGGATCCATGTGTTAACATTATGTTTTTTATTTGATAGAAGTCATAACATGGTTGCGATTGACAACAAGATGGGCTAGAGAGGAAAGGGCTGGAGACTTGGAGATAGGGAGAGGCCATACTTCTTGGGGGCCACACGAGTGAGCTGGAGCATCCTGAGGTGGTCAATCTGTAGGGATCTGAATGGGCATCTGTCTTGCATCAGGAAAACTTTCAGGATCTCTAGGAGACAGGCAAGGAGAGCATGGCAGAAATGGGGTCTGACTGAGGGTACAAGGTTGAAGTCCTGAAGGTAAGCCTTCGACCTCATAGATTGGTTGGTAGTCTTTGGGGCTGAGACTCAAAGAAAGTGTTTCAACAGCAGCATTCAAGCTATTTTAGTAAGAGTAGAGCAACACCCTTACTCCATTGGAACAAGGGTACCAGGTAATAACAATCATTATATCCCTGGGTGGTACAAACACTTAGTATGTTTGGCTGCTAACCGTAAGGTTAGAGGTTCAAGTGTACCCAGAAGCACCTTGAAAGAAAGGCCTGATGGTCTACTTCCAAAATATCAGCCACTGAAAACCCTATGGAACACAATTCTACTCTGATACACGTAGGGTTGCCATGAGTTGTAATTGACTCAATGGCAACTAGGTTTTTTAAAATAAAATAATAACTACACTTTATCTACTACTTACTGATCACTTACTATGGGCTGAGTGTTATGTTATCTCTTTACATGTATTATATTGCTTATTCATCATTAAAACTCTACAATGCAGGATTTATTTTTCACATTTTATAGATGCAGAAATCAGAGGGGTTAACTGATTTGCCCAAAGTCACAACAATACATGTGACGAAAAAGGGATTTACACCCCAGACTCTGACTCCATCACTCATACTTTATGTTCCTTCTCGCCGGAGTAGGAAAAGTGTCAGGGCTTTGGTCACAGGCATTAGGCTGACAGTTCAGTTACCAGATCCAGGTGCAAGTCTGATGGATGCACTAAAGCAAAGTGACTTTTTGTCCAACATATAGAAAAAAAAAATCTACAAAGACTAGAAGTCTTTTTCATGCTCCTTCTATGGGCTCCTGTTTTGGATTAAATTGTGTCCCCCCAGAATATGTGTTGTAAATCCTAACCTCTATGCCTGTGGTTATAATCCCATTTGGAAATGGATTGTCTTTGTTATGTTAATGAGACAGGATTAGTGTAGGGTATATCTTGAGTCAATCTCTTTTGGGATATAAGAGAGATTAAACAAGGGAGCAGAAGCAGAGATGAGGGAATATAGATGCCAAGCCACATGAAGATTGCCCAGGAGCAAAAGCTCAAAAAGAGACAAAGACCTCTTCCAGAACTGACGGAGAGAGAAATCCTTCCCCTAGAGCTGGCACCCTGAATTTGGACTTCTAGCCTCCTAAACTGTGAGAAAATAAATTTCTGTTTGTTAAAGTTACCCACTTATGGTATTCCTGTTATAGCAGCACTAGATAAGTAAGACAGCTTCTATCCAAGCTCCCACTCTGGGTCAGCACAGGAGTGAGGAAGCAGCAGGACTAGACAGACCAGATGTTTGGGGAAGGACCCTGCAATAAGGAGGAAGGGCTTATTGTGGGTCAAGAAAGGGGTTGGACAGCTGGTGAAAGGCCAGCAGGGAGGAAGTGTCCAGCAGGCCAGACAAGAACAACAAGCAAGTAGTGTACAACAAAGGAGAATTTGGGGTCAAGCTCCAGGATAGGAATCAGGTAGGTAGGGAATAACATCAGATGGGCCTGCATTCCTGGACTAGCCTGTTTGTATGAAGTAGGTTTTCAAGGCAGTCTTCAAGGACAGGGTGCAGGCAGGGCTCATGTCATCTGACTACTGTCCTCCAACCCATTTTATTATTGTCATCTCCTGACCATTCCTCTGCATTCACTGATGACTTAAACATCTTTCCAGAAGAACAGTGAAGAAAAAGGAAGAATCACCTAAAGAACCACCAATATGTTTGGTAACCTCATTGTCTGTGCTGATAACTCATTCCACGCTGAAGGCCAATGGTTTTAGATTTCTCAACTATCACAGCTTTTCCCTTCACTTTTGTCAACACACTCTCTAAAAAACTTTTTAAATCATTTAATATTTTGCATATAGAAAGAAGAGAATGTATTAAACAAACATGTGATACAGTGAGATAATAAAATGAACACCTCAAAACACATTAAATATTTGTATATTACCAATACCATTTAGGTTACACATGTGTTCTTTCCATTCTCATCTCTCTGCTTCACATGCCAGAAATAATCTCTATGTTGAATATTGTGTTATTATTCTATTGCCTCTTTTTAAACCACATGATATGCATTGCTGAACAATATACAGTAAAACCTGTGAAAGCTGGAACCTATGTAAGGCAAAAACCTGTCTGAGAAGGAAAACGCAAATATTTTTCACTAAAATGAGCAATAGAAAAGTGGTAAGACTGAACCCTGTCTAAGACAGAAAACTTGTAAGACCAGAAAAGCACGGCAGTTCCTTTGAGTTCCAGCTCTAACAGGCTTCACTGTATTTTTCATTTTAACTTGCTGTTGAGTTTTGCCAAGATGAATTCTGTAAGAGTCTTATAGGACTTGCTCTTCTCACTCACCAGTTTATTTCATATGTCTGTGGTTATTATTTCATTGCATATAGTTTTCCACTTTATGAATATACCATAATTTATTCAACTGTTCTACCATTACTGAATACTTAGGATGTTTCTAGTTTTTGTTATAAACTATGTTTGTTATGGTAAAAACTGTTAACTTGTGTTTGTTTTGTTGTGTATATTTTCACACACACACACAAAAATACCTATGTTGCTATGAACATTCCTGATCGTGTCTCTGGTACACGTGTGCAAAAGTTTCCTTATGATGTTGTGGTAGGCAGAATAATGCCTCCCCCAAAGACATCTGTGTTCTAATCCCTGGAGCTTGTTACATATGTTACCTTACATGGCAAAAGGGACATTGCAGCTGTGATTAAGATTAAGAATGTAGATATGGGGAACATATACTGGATTATCCACGGGGGCCCAATCTAATCACATGGTCCTTAAAATTAGAAATGGGAGGCAGGAGAACGGGTCAAAGAGATACGACTCTAGGAGGACTCAACCCATCGTTGCTATCTTTAAAGACAGAGGAAAGAGATTATGAGCCATAGAATGTGGTGGCCTCTGGTAGTTGGGAACAGCCCTTAGCTTACAGCAAGCAAGAAGATGGAGACCTCACTTCTTCAACAAGGAACTGAATTATGCCAATAATGCAAATGAGTAGGAAACAGATTCACCTCTAGAGCCTCCAGAAAAGATTGCAGCCTGCCGACGCCTTGATTTTAGTCCCCTCCAAAACAAAACAAAAAAAAAAAAAATCGTTGCTGTCGAGTCACTTCGTTCTCATCATGACCCTATAGGACAGAGTAGAACTACCCTATAGGATTTCCAAGGAGCAGCTGGTGGATTTGAACTGCTGACCTTTTAGTTAGCAGCAGAGCTCGTAGCCACTGCACCACCAGGGTTTCAGAACAGTAAGATAATAAACCTGTGGTAATTTGTTACTGCAGCACTAGATAACTAGTAGAGTAGTTGTCTTTTCACGTCCTTTTTAGTGTCTATGGCAGCCATGGAGTGTGCTGGTCAGAGAAAACCTGTTGTGAGGAATGTAATTAAGTTACAACCTTCAGCCGATTCACTGCAGCATTCACACTCTCCATCAGGTAGCTACCAACCAAAGTCTGAGCATGGTGGAGGTCCTAAAGCCAGGTTATACCTGCCCAATGTGAGACTTGTCTAATGGGTAATCTTTGCTTTGGGGCTCCTGTTGGCCTGGCCAGGACTTTCTCAGTGCGGCACTATAGTCTGAGGCTCTTCCTACCCAGTCCTTCTTCTTTCCCAATGTTCTTCACAGGTGTCAGAACTGCATCCAACTGTCCTCCAACCCCTGGAGCTCTTCCCACCTACTCCTGCTGCCTTTCACCCTTATTCTTCACAGGTGTTTCCTCCGATAAATCTCCTGCACGTTTATCTTGTCATCTACCTCCTGGAGGACCCAGATTAACACAGTGCCTTTTTTTAAAATTTATTATGCTTTAGGTAAAAGTTTATAGCTGAAGTTAATTTCTCATTAAAAAATTTATACACATTGTTTTGTGACATTGGTTGCTATCCCCACAATGTGACAGCACACTACCCCTTTCCACCCCGGGTTCCCTGTGTCCATTCAACCAGTTCCTGTCCCTTCCTGCCTTCTCATCCTGCTTTTGGGCAGGAGCTGCCCATTTGGTCTTGTATATCTGCATGAACTAAGAAGCACTTTCCTCACGAGTACTGTTTTTTGTTTTATAGTCCTATCTTATCTTTGTCTGAAGAGTGAGTTTCGGGAATGGTTTCAGTTCTGGGATAACAGAGCGTCTGAGGGCCATAGTTTCAGGGGTTCCTCCAGTCTCTGTCAGACCACTAAGTCTGGTCTTTTTATGTGAATTTGAGTTCAGTTCTACATTTTTCTCCAGCTCTGTCTGGGACTCTCTGTTGTGTTCTCTGTCAGGGTGGTCATTGGTAGTAGCCAGGCACCATCAGGTTCTTCTAGTCTCAGTCCAGTGGAATCTCTGGTTCATCTGGTTCTTTAGTCCTTTGGGATAGTATTTTCCTTGTATCTTTTGTTTTCTTCATTCTCTTTTGCTATGAGTGTGATGGGACCAATAGATATATCTTAGATGGCTGCTTGCAAACTTTTAAGACCCCAGACACTACTCATCAAAGTGGGATGTAGAACATTTTCTTTATAAACTATGTTATGCCAATTAAACTAGATGTCCCCTGAAACTATGGTCACCAGGACCCAGTCCAAGCTACTGTGTCCCTCAAAGTATTTGGATGTGTCCAGGAAACTTCTTTCTTTTTGCTTTGATCCAGTTGTGCTGACTTCTCCTGTATTGTGTGTTGTCTTTCCCTTCACTGAAGTTGACCCTTGTCCACTATCTAGTTAGTGATTGCCCCTCCAACCCTCATAACCATCAAAGAATGCTTTTTTCTGTGTTTAAACCTTTTCTTGAGTTCTTTTAAAAGTGGTCTCATACAATATTTGTCCTTTTGTGACTGACTTATTTCGCTCAGCATAATGCCCTCCAGATTCATCCATGTTGTGAGATGTTGCGCGGATTCATCATTGTTCTTTATCATTGCATAGTATTCCATTGTGTGTGTGTACCATAATTTGTTTATCCATTCATCTGCTGATGATGGGCATTTAGGTTGTTTCCATCTTTTTGCTATTGTGAATAGTGCTGCAGTGAACATGGGTGTTCATGTGTCTATTTGAACACAGTGTCTTTTGATGAACAAATTCTTTTCTTCTTTGTCTTCACTTTCTCCTCCACTTTTTGTTAGGGAGATTTTCAAACATATACAAAAGGAAGACCCTCAGTGAGATGGATTGACACGCTGACTGCAACAACGGCCTCAAATATAGCAATGATTGGGAGAATGGCACAGGTCTGGGCAACGTTTTGTTCTGTTGTACATAGGGTTACTATGAGTTGAAACCAACTCCATGGCACCTAACAACAGCATACAAAAGTAGAGAGAATTGTAAAATAACTTCCACATACCTAATTACCTACATTTTCCCCCAGTCTTGTTTCATGTATTTCTCCTCTCCCCCTTTTTTTTTTCTGGAGTATTTTAAAGCAAGCCCCACGCATGATATTATTTCACTAGGAAATATCTCACTGTGTATCTCTAACAGATAACGCATACAATACCACTATCATACCTGATAAAGCTACTAATAATTCCTCAGTATCATCTGACACTCAATTTGTGTTCAAATTTTCTTGTCTAAACAGAAGTGTTTATTTTAACGTAGTTGGTTAATCAATTTTTTTGTTTTATAGTTTATACTTCCTGTGTTTTATTTAAGACATTCTTTCATACCATATGGCCAATAAAATATTCTCCTATATTGCCTTCTAAATTTTTTACTCTTGTTTTTGTGCATGTAAGCCTTGAATCACATGGAATTGATTTTTGTGGATGATATGAGGGTTACTTTTTTTTTCATAGGGATAACCAATTGGCCAAGCACCAATTATTGAATAGTCCATTCTGTTCACGAAGATATGCAATGCCACCTCTGTCATATGTGTCCGTTGTTTTGTGGGTCTCTCTCTGGGCTCCCTATTCAGTTCCACTGGTCAATTTTATCTATTTATCTACCACATTACCCTAATTAACATAGCATATATAAGTCTTTGTATCTGATAGCACAAGTCTCTCCCACACCACCCATCCTTATTCTTCTCTAAGACAGTTATTTTTATTGACCATTTGTTCTGGTGGCATAGTGGTTAAGAGCTCGGCTGCTAACCAAAAGATCGGCAGTTCGAATCCACCAACCGCTCGTTGGAGACTCTATGGGGCAGTTCTACTCTGTCCTGTACGGTTGCTATGAGTTGGATTCGACTCAACAGCAACAGGTTTAGTTTTTTGGTTCTTTTCATATAAATTTTAAAAATAATTTGTTGAATTCCTAGAAACAACTTGTTGAGATTTGATTGAAACTGTATTAAATCTAAGGAACAGTTTGGGGGGGAGGTTGATATCTTAATGTTTTGTAGCCTTTCTAGTCATAAATGTAGTAATTCATCTATTTATTAGGTCTGAATGTCTTTCAATGAAGCTTTATAGATTCCCCCCCAAAAGATCTTGCATGTTGTTTGAAAAGTAGTAAAGAATAGTTGCTAAAAGTGAAGAATCTGGCACCAGACTGCCTGGATTTTAATACTGCTGTTTACTGGCTGTGTATATTTATCTAACCTCTCTGTGCCTCAGTTTCCTTATCTTTAAAACGGGATGATAATGATACTCAAAGGGTTGTTGTAAATATTAAATGAGTTAATATATGTAAGGAATATAAAAACAGGTCTGGAAAACAGTAAAAACCATATAAGTGTTAGCTGCTACCATTATTTATCGCTAGGTTCCTTTTATTTGTTATTTTATTTCAAGAGAAATAGATGGTTTTTTTGGTTATTACATTTTTCTACTTCTGAATGCAGGCATGTAATTGACTTTTATATATTGATTTTAAACTTAATTCCATTGTGGTTAGAGACTATTTGTTTGGAATGTCTTGAGAATTGCTCTATGGTGAGCCAATTGGTCAGTTTTTGTAAATATTTCAGAAGTTCCTTGGGAGAATGTGTATTCTTTAGTTATTGGATACAGATTTCTCTGTATGTCCATTAAATCGAACTTATGAATTGTGTTCAAATCTTCTATATTTATATCTTTCAAGTGTATGGGTTTCACTAGATCAGTGGGTTAAATTGAGTTAGTAATGTAGAATATCTCTAAACAATGTCAAAATTTCAAAATGACTCCTAAAAATTATACATACAACAATAGTGAGCCTTCTCAAATAAAGCATAAAGTTTCTTTGCTTTTTACTGGTATTAGATCAAATTCTTATATTCAGAGTTACATATATATTATTTTAAATTTTTCTTTAGATGAAAGTTTACAGAGCAAACAATTTTCTCATTAAATGATTAATACACATATTGTTTTGTGACATTGGTTGCCAACCCCACTACATGTCAACATTTCTCCCCTTCTCCACCTTGGGTTCCCCACTACCAGCTTTCCTACCAGCTTCTTCCCCTCCTGCCTTCTTGTCCTTACCCCTACACTGGTGTGCCCCAGGGTTACATATTGTTTTTTAATAAATTAAAAAAATAAATTATTGGACAAAAAATGCCACTATATTGCTACTATTTTTTTTTCCATCTCTTTGACCTATCAAGAATTCAGAGAGGGGTGTTGAAATCTCCCACTATGAGGTTCTATCAACTTTTGATTTATACAATTTGAAGCTACTTTATTAGTTACATGCAATTTTAGAATTGTCATAACTTCCTGGAGAGTTGAAACTTTTGCTGTTATGTTGGGACATTCTCTATTCATGAGAAATTTTTTTTTTTTGCCTCGAAGTCTCTCATCTGCTATTATTACAGCTATCCCAGCTCTATTTTGATGAGCAGTTGCATGCTTAGCTGTTTCTGTCCTTTTATTTTCAAGTGTTCCATATCTTTGGGTATGTTTTTGGTGCATCACTTGTAAATAGCATACAGTTGGATTTTTAAAAAATTCAGTCTGATACTAACTTTTTAACTGGAAAGTTAAATGCAATTACATTTATTGTGATTACTGATATATTTGAACTTGTTTTTTTATGTTCTTACCTTGTCCCTTTTATTTGTTTCACTTTCCTTTTTCTTTTTTTCTTCTTTCGTTTACTTTTTTTTGCCTTTTGGGGGTTGATTGAATATTTTATTTATTTATTCTAATTTTTTCCCTTATTAGTTAGAAAGTTTTTCATTTTACATCTTTTTTTTTTTTTTAGTGGTCATCCTTGAAATTTTGTAAGTAGGCTTAGTATATTGATTGGAAACTTAATTCCATTGTGGTTAGAGACCATTTGTTCAGTAATCTATACCATAGCCTCTCTCTGGAAGAATTCAAAGAACCTGAATATACTTTGGTGTTGTTGTTCTAATCATCTCTCTCCCATCTTGAAGCCTTCAATGAGAAATTATTACTATTTTATGCAAAGAGTAGTGTTTAGATTTACCTCTATATTTAAACATTTCTTTGCTCATCTTTCTTCTTTTGTCTCTCAGAGTTTCCTCTCTGAATCATTTTCTCTCTTCCTGATAATTACTCTTTGGAAGTTCCTGTTGTCAAGATGATGATCTCAACTTTTGTTTGTCCAAAATATCTTTATTTTGCCTTTGACCTTGAAGACAGTTGTATTGAGGATGGAAGTTGGCAGTTATTTTCTGTCAGTACTTTGAAAATATTATTTCACTGTTTTCTGGCTTCCCTTATTGCTATTGAGAGTCTATCAGTAATTTGTGGATCACTTTCTTTCCTGTTGCTCTTAAAATTTTTGTTTTGTCTTTGGTGTTCCACAGTTTCACTAAAATGTGTCCAGGTGTAGATTTCTCTTTATTTTGCTTGGCATATGACTTAGGGTGGGTTCTCTTGAGAAGTAAAATCAGGGAAGCATACATATACATATATATAGAGAGAGAGGGAGGGAGAGAAAGAGAGAAATTTATATAAAAAATTATAAAGGCTGGAAAGTCCCAAGTCCATGGGTCAGGCATCCGGCTGGAGGCTTCTCCTGACTCACGTAGCTGCAGGGGTTAACAAACCCAAGATCCCCAGGTCAGACAGCAGGCTGCTGGCTTGCAGCTGCAGAGGCTGATGAATCCAAGATTAGCAAGTAAGACGGCAGGCTGCTGGCTCAAGCCCCAAGAACTGGAGGTCAGAGGATGATAAGCTGAATGCAGGATCTAGAGCAGAGCAAAAGCCAGCGAGCTTTGCCAGAAATTTCATATATATTGGATTCAGGCCATACCCCCAAGGAAACTCTCTTTCAATTGATTGGCTGCTCATAGCAGATCTCATCATAGAGGTGATTACATTATATCAGATCTCATTTTGGAAATGATTACATCCTTACATAGCTGCCAAACTATATAACTGCCAAACAACTGAAAATCATGGCCCAGCCAAGTTGACACACAACCTTAACCATCACAGCATATATCATGCCCCCATGTCTGTAAATTAATGTTTCCTGAATTCTAGAAAATTCTGAGCCTTTATTTTGGATGTTGGCTTTCTCCATACTCGCTTGTATCTTTTTATAATGTTTGCCCTAGTACAGCTCTGCAGGCATGAACACCTACCTAAGCTCTTTTGATTAAGTTGTTGGATTGTTTTAAGTATAAAGTAGTCTACGGACAGCCATAATAATGCAATAAGAACAACTACAGGGCCTCTGCTAGGTCATATAGCACCTTTGTGCTAATTAGTATAAAGCACCCTCTCCGGGTGAATATAGCCTGCACTGGGCCATTAGATTTAGTGAGCAGACATCATGGCTTAGGGAGAAGGGTGCATGAATTGGGGAGAAGGGTGCAGGGTGGGTTTTAGTGCCCCTGTCACCTCCTTGATTGGGTATCTTTTTGCTGGCCACAACTGGTACAACCAGTCGTAGCAGCCATGAAGTGATAAGACCTCTGGTAGCTGCGGAACACTGGACATGGTGTTAGGATCAGATGTGTGGGGAAGGAGCCCAAAGGGGCTACAGAACAACAGGAAAATCTTCATGTTATGCATTAGGGAAAGACCTCTTGATCATGGGTCGTGCTCTTCAATAACACTTGTACATGGAGACTTTGCCCCTGTTGGTGAGTCACCTTCTAATATGGAGACAAGCTATGGGTACTTTCTCCTAGGAATTGCATGGCTCCTGTATATGTTTTTCATCTTTGTTTCTTTTAGAAGATCCTTATCTGCACTGTTTCTCAGTGGGCATGGCTCATAAAAACAAATTTTTTGGATATTTTTACTACTGGAAAACACCTGTGCGATTTACTAGTTTAAATCAGTAAAGAAATGAATGGACTGTACATTAGAGAGGTTCAGCATTCTTTCATTATGTAACATGTGTACACCAGGCATTACTGATTGCCTAAGTGAGTACTTAGATACAGGCCAAATCCAGAGAGAAGAGAGGCATTGAGATTTATACTCAGCTGTTTCTCACGGGCACTTAGTCTGTGCCCAAGACTGGGCTGGCACTAAGCACCACGATACAAAGGTACAATAGGAATATTAGCAAAGTACAAACTGGGCAGTCCCTGGGCCCTGAAGCCGAGAAAGTTGCAGGCCATTGAATCACACATCCCATTCTCTGATTTCACTGGGATTCATCAGCTTAAATAACCTAATTGAGTGTTATAATTGATTTGGGAGACTCATTTCCTTCCCTGGAAATTATTAAAGGTGGCCACAGCTTGCTTGAAGCAGCACTTTCTCTAATGGAATCCCCTGGATTCATTCATGAGGAAAAAAGGCCCTGTCAGCAGGTGGCTGTTCAGCCCTGCTGGCCCGAGGCCTGCCCAGACCTGCCCTCTCCACAAAGGCTGCCAGTGGCTCCTCAGGCCTCCCCACTGGGTGTCTTTCAGAGTGCACAAAAAGGGCACATTGCCATTCCTAATGGAGGCAGCCATCCTGGGCAAAGGGCTGGCCGTTGGCGTCATCTTGGCCATCACCCCAATTAGCGAGCCACACTTGATGCCACTGAAGAATTTTCAGCAGGAAGCTCTTTTGTGAGTGACTTGACTTCTGCCCTGTGTGAAATACCTAGATATTTTTCGAAGCCAATGTTAAATTCCTAATTAAATCCTTACCTTTGAGGTTTTCCAACCAACTGAGAAAACCCACTAGAGGTGGCCCTAAAGAATTTGCAATTCCTTCTGTTTGAGTTCACCAATGAGAGGTGAAGCTGGGAACAACCACTCTGCTCAGAATACCTTTGAGGTCACAAGAGGTGGTTCTCCTTTCTCTAGTCTTTAATCCTTCTTCTGCTTAGGTTGGAAACAGTCTGACCCAAATCTGAACGAGTAGCATCAAGTTTCTGTAGAGATGTCCAAGTTTAGAGTCACAAATAGAAAAATGTCTGGGGTTTAGAGTTTTGTGCAATTCATTCACCCCTATTGATAAGTACCTATTCTTAACCATGCATTTCCACCTGCAGTGGAAACCTTCATTTTAAAATATTCTCTGCAAGGATAAGCCTCCCCCAATTCAGAATCACTGCCATAGCCCTGAGAGAGTCTCCAGTCTACAAATGACATCTCTAAAGTCATCTAAGAAAAAGTGTCCTCCATGTCATCAGTGAAAGAGAAAGCCTCCCCTGACCTATACCTTGATTTAACTATTGTCACTGTTTCAAAGTTCTTCCATGTGCCTAACTTAAATTTTCTTGTTGCCGTTCTTTGTGGAGGTAAATAACAGATGTTTCATATTTTTAACCAATTACAGATAATATTTCTTTGGGGTATCAAAATCAAACCAAACCCAATCATTAAGTCCGGTCTTCTGGTGGTCAACATGGTGGAGTAGTTAGATGCGTCCTATATCCCTCTTACAACAAAGACCTGGAAAAACAAGTGATTTGATTCTGTGTGAACATCTGACAGCCCTGAACAAGGCAAGGCTAAGAAATCTGTCTGAGTGATACGGGAGAGGAAGACCATTTGGAAGAGGTGAGGAGGGCTAGAGCCGCGGTGGCGAAACTGCAGAGCCACAGCCACGCCAGTCCGCAGTGAAGCAGGCAAACAGCTGTGCTGTGCGCGCGCTCAGGAAGCAGTTTCCACATCGAGAGAGACGCAGCAGCAGAGATTCTGCTTGGACACTCTGAACCAGTGAAGAGCAGCTCCCAAGAGGCTAGGATAAGTACATGCGTGCACCCTTTCGCGGGGATTTAAAAAAAAAAGCCCATTTGGGAAAAACCTCTCCCCTTTTACCTCCTCCCTCCGCGCTCCACACTGGATCTGGGAAAAACCTCTCTCCCTTTTACGTCCTTCCTCGGCGCTCTGCACCAGATTTGGGAAAAACCTCCCTCCCTTTTATCTCCTCCCTCCGTGCTCTGCACCGGGAGTCCACTGGGCTGGAAGTAGATCCCAAAAGACACCCTGACCCATTCTCCTGGCCTTGGAGAGGGAACAAATAAGCTGCTGGCTCCCCTAGGCCAGGAACACAGGGTTGGCACAGCTCCTTTGCTGGCCACAGGTATCAGGGGTCCACAGACTCTGGGTGCCTTACACCCCTGTATAGACTTGTGGGGACCCATCTCAACAGCATTAGCCCTCACTGCCACAATACAACAGGGCAAACATCTGAAGTTTAACTTCAACTGCTTCAGTTGTGAATAGGCAGATTTGTGACCCTCAAAACAGCCCTGCCCCTTAAATAGGCACTTTTATTGATCTGCAGCAGGGTCTTGAGGACTGGTGATAGCACCTGAAGTGCCTAGTCACCTGCTACAGGAGTTAAAGAAAAAGTGGTGCCCTCAAATATTTACAGCCAACGGAGTGGGGTGCTCTGAGTCTGGCTGCAAAACTCACCTACTTACTCACCTTAGAGAATAGGGACAAGCTTTCCTTTCAGACTCTAAGGGGCAGCCGTCAGCCCCCTGCCTGGCTCAGTGCGTGATCCCCTACCACAGCCAGAGTCCAGTGCCTGCATCAATCACCCATGCCTCCCTAGGACTGGAGGTGAGAGCCTGCATCACACACTTGGTGACCGACTGCCTGAACACCTGAGCTGAACCCATATAGGAAAATGTAACAGACTCCTGTGTGCATTACTTAGTTACAGAGCTAACTACCTGGTGACAGGACATTAGAGATCCAAAGGTGTCAAAAATCAAACTAGTGCACACGAGCAGCCTATATGGGCATATCAAAAAAAAAAAAAAAAAAAAAACGAAAACAAAATAAGAAGCTAGGTCTCACTAAGCAAACACAAAATTAAATTGTAATAAATTATTGATGACTCAGAGACAACAGTCAAAATCAAGTCACTTAAAGAGGCAGTCCATGATGGCTTCAGCAAGCTCCTAAAATAAAGAATCAATAAATTCTCGGGAGGAAGAGAACTTCTTGGAATTACCAGAGGCAGAATACAAAAGATTAATATACAGAACTCTTCTAGAGATAAGAAAGGAAATTCTACAGAATGCAGAAACAGCAGGGAACATACACACACAGTAGTAGTGGAACTTAAAAAAGTTATTCAAGAACATAACACCAAATTTAATAGGCTGCAAGAATCCATAGAGAGACAGCAATCAGAAATCCAGAAGATTAACAATAAAATTTCAGAATTAGACAACTCAATAGAAAGTCATAGGAGCAGAATTGAGGCAGAAGAAGTTAGAATTAGTGACATTGAAGATAAAGCTCTTGACGTCAACTTATTTGAGGAAAAATCAGATAAAAGAATTAAAAAGAATGAAGAAACTCTAAGAGGCATGTGAGACTCTATCAAGAGAAATAACCTACGAGTGATTGGAGTACCAGAACGGGGGGGATAACAGAAAATACAGAGAAAATTGTTGAAGATTTGTTGACAGAAAAATTCCCTGATATCCTGAAAGATGAGAAGATATCTATCCAAGATGCTTATCGAACCCCACATAAGGTAGATCCCAAAAGAAAGTCACCAAGACATATTATAATCAAACGTACCAAAACCAAAGATAAAGAGAGAATTTCAAGAGCAGCTAGGGATAAAAGAAAAGTCATCTACAAAGGAGAGTCAATTAGAATAAGCTCAGACTACTCAGCAGAAACCATGCAGGCTAGAAGGCAATGGGCTCACATATATAAAGCTTTGAAGGAAAATAACTGTCAGCCAAGAATTAAATATCCAGCAAAACTGCCACTCAAATATGATGGCAAAATTAGGGCATTTCCAGATAAACAGAAGTTCAGGGAATTTTCAAAAACTAAATGAAAATTACAAGAAATACTAAAGGGAGTCCTATGGTTAGATAGTCAATAACACCAGCTAACAACGCAAGACTAGAACACAGGACAGAGCAACCAGATATTGACTCACATACGGAAATCGAAATTACATTAAAGCTAAAACACTGAAAATAGGGAAACAGATATTAATATATTAAAAAAAAGATAATATTAAAACAAAAAAAGAGGGACTTAAAAAATAGAGACATTGATTTTCTATATGGAGGGGAAGTTAAGGCGATATAAAGTAATAAAAGACTAGCATAAACTTAGAAAAATAGGGGTAAATATTAAGGTAACCACAAAGAAATCTAACAATCCTACAAATCAAAATTAAAAAGTAGAAAAACATAAAGACCCAGCAAACACAAAATCTACAACAAAGAAAAATATGAAAAAAAAAATACATAAAGAAAAACGACTCAGCACAGAAAACTGAGGAGAACAAAGAAACTGTAAACAACACACAAAAAGAGATATCAGGATGACAGCACTAAACTCATACCTATCACTAATTACTCTGAATGTAAATGGACTTAATGCACCAATGAAGAGATGAAGAGTGGCAGATTGGATAAAAAAGCATGATCCGTCTATATGCTGCCTACAAGAGACACACCTTAGACTTAAAGACACAAACAGGCAAAAACTCAAAGGATTGAAAAAAATATATCAAGCAAACAACACTCAAAAAAGAGCAGGAGTGGCAATAACACTCTCTGACAAAGTAGACTTCAAAGTAAAATCCACCCCAAAGGATAAGGAAGGGCACTATATAATGATTAAAGGGTCAATACACCAGGAGGACATAACTATAATAAATATTTATGCACCCAACAACATGGCTCCAAAATACATAAAACAAACTCTAACGGCTCTGAAGAGAGAGATAGACAGCTCCACAATAGTAGTAGGAGACTTCAACACGCCACTTTCGGTGAAGGACAGAACATCCAGAAAGAAGTTCAACAAAGACACAGAAGAGCTAAATGCTGCAATCAACCAACTTGATCTTATAGACATATACCGAACTCTGCACCCAACAGCAGCCAAGTATACTTTCTTTTCCAACACACATGGAACATTCTCCAGAGTAGACCACATATTAGGCCATAAAGCAAGCCTTAACAAAATCCAAAACATCGAAATACTACAAAGCATCTTTTCTGACCATAAAGCCATAAAAGTGGAAATCAACAACACAAAAAGCAAGGAAAAAAAATAAAACACATGGAAACTGAACAACACCTTGCTCAAAAACTACTGGGTTATAGAAGAAATTAAGGATGGAATAAAGAAATTCATAGAATCAAATGAGAATGAAAACACATCCTACCAGAACTTTTGGGATACAGCAAAAGCAGTGCTCAGAGGTCAGTTTATAGCAATAAATGCACACATCCAAAAACAAGAAAGTTTCATAATCAAAGCATTAACCCTACAACTGGAACAAGTAGAAAGAGGGCAGCAAAAGAAGCCCTCAGGCGCCAGAAGAAAGGAAATAATAAAAATTAGAGCAGAATTAAATGAAATAGAGAATAGAAAAACAATTGAAAGAGTTAACAAGTCCAAAAGCTGGTTCTTTGAAAAGATCAACAAAATTGATAAACCATTGGCCAAACTGACAAAAGTAAAACTGGAGAGGAAGCAGATAACCTGTATAGGAAATGAGATAGGTGGTATCACAACAGACCCAACTGAAATTAAAAGAATCATAACAGAATACTATGAAAAATTGTACTCTGACAAATTTGAAAACCTAGAGGAAATGGACAAATTTCTAGAAACTCACTACCTACCTAAATTAACACAAACAGAGGTAGAACAACTAAATAAACCCATAACAAAAGAAGAGATTGAAAAGGTTATTAAAAAACTGCCAACAAAAAAAAGCCCTGGCCCAGATGGCTTCACTGGAGAATTATGCCAAACTTTCAGAGAAGAGATAACACCACTTCTACTAAAGGTATTTCAGAGCATAGAAAAGGACGGAATACTCCCAAACTCATTCTATGAAGCCAGCATAACCCTGACACCAAAACCAGGTAAAGACACCACAAAAATAGAAAATTACAAGCTGATATCCCTTATGAACATTGACGCAAAAATCCTCAACAAAATTTTAGCCAATAGAATTCAGCAACATATCAACAAAATAATTCACCATGACCAAGTGGGATTTATACCAGGTATGCAGGGATGGTTCAACATTAGAAAAACAATCAGTGTAATCCATCACATAAATAAAACAAAAGACAAGAACCACATGATCTTATCAATCAATGCAGAAAAGGCATTTGACAAAGTCCAACACCAATTCATGAGAAAAACTCTAAAAAAAAATAGGAATAGAAGGGAAATTCCTCAGTATAATTAAGGGTGTTTATACAAAACCAATAGCCAACATCATCCTGAATGGAGAGACTTTGAAAGCATTCGCCTTGAGAACAGGAACCAGACAAGGATAACCTTTATCACCACTATTATTCAACATTGTGCTGGAGGTCCTAGCCAGAGAAGTTAGGCTAGAAAAAGAAATAAAGCGCATCCAAATTGGTAGGGAAGAAGTCAAAGTATCTCTATTCGCAGATGATATGATCTTATACACAGAAAACCCCAAAGAATCCACAAGAAAACTACTGGAACTAACAGAAAATTTCAGCAAAGTTTCAGGATACAAGATAAACATACAAAAATCAATTGGATTCCTTTACACCAACAAAGAGAACTTCCAAGAGGAAATCCCCAAATCAATACCATTTATAATAGCCCCCAAGAAGATAAAATACTTAGGAATAAATCTAACCAGAGATGTAAAAGATCTTTACATAGAAAACTACAAGACACTACTGCAAGAAACTAAAAGAGACCTGCGTAAGTGGAAATATATACCTTGCTCATGGATAGGTAGACTCAACATACTGAAAATGTCAATTCTACCCAAAGCAATCTACAGATACAACAGAATCCCGATCCAAATTCCAGCAGCATTTTTTAATGAGATGGAGAAAGAAATCACCGACTTCATATGGAAAGGGAAGAGGCCCCAAATAAATAAAGCACTACTCAAGAAGAAGAACAAAGTGGTAGGCCTTACACTACCTGATTTTAGAACCAATTATACTGCCACGGTAGTCAAGACAGCCTGGTACTGGTACAACAACAGATACATAGACCAATGGAACAGAGTTGAGAATCCAGATATAAGCTCATCCACCTATGAGCAGCTAATATTTGACAAAGGCCCGAAGTCCATTAATTGGGGCAAAGACAGTTTCTTTAACAAATGGTGCTGGCATAATTGGATATCTATATGCAAAAAACTGAAACAAGACCCATATCTCACACCATGTACAAAAACTAACTCAAAATGGATCAAAGACTTAAATATAAAATCAAAAACGATAAAGATCATGGAAGAAAAAATAGGGACAACGCTAGGAGCCCTAATGCATGGCATAAACACAATACGAACCATAAGTAACAATGCGCAAGCACCAGAAGAGAGACTAGATAAATGGGAGCTCCTAAAAATCAAACACTTATGCTCATCCAAAGACTTCACCAAAAGAGTGAAAAGACAACCTACAGACTGGGAAAAAATTTTGGCTACGACAAATCCGATCAGTGTTTAATCTCTAAAATCTGCAAGATACTGCAAAACCTCAACAGCAAAAAGACAACCCAATTAAAAAATGGGCAAAGGATATGAACAGGCACTTCAGCAAAGAAGATATTCAGGCAGCTAACAGACACATGAGGAAATGCTCATGATGCTTAGCCATTAGAGAAATGCATATCAAAACTACAATGAGATACCATCTCACCCCAACAAGGCTAGCATTAATCCAAAAAACACACAATAACAAATGCTGGAGAGGTGGTGGAGAGACTGGAACACTTACACACTGTTGGTGGGAATGTAAAATGGTACAACCACTTTGGAAATTGATTTGGCACTTCCTTAAAAAGCTAGAAATAGAAGTACCATATGATCCAGCTATCCCACTCCTAGGAATATATCCTAGAGAAACAAGAGCCGTCACACGAATAGATATATGCACAACTGTGTTCATCGCAGCACTGTTCACAATAGACAAAAGATGGAAGCAACCTAAGTGCCCATCGATGGACGAATGGATAAACAAACTATGGTATGTCCACACAATGGAATATTATGCAATGATAAAGAACAATGATGAAGCTGTGAGACATCGTATAACTTGGTGGAAGCTAGAACTTATTATGCTGAATGAATTTAGTCAGTCACAGAAGGAAAAATACTGTATAAGACCACTAGTATAAGAACTCAAGAAAAGGTTTAAACACAGAAGAAAACATTCTTTGATGGTTATGGGGGTGGGGAGGGAGGGTGAGGGTTATTCACTAACTAGATAGTAGATAAGAATCATCTTAGGTAAAGGGTAGGACAGCGCACACTACAGGGGAAGCCAGCACAACTGGACTAAACCAAAGCTAAGAAGTTTCCTTAATACAGTCAAATACTTTGAGAGACAGAGTAGCAGGGATGCGGGGTCTGGGGACCATGCTTTCAGGGGGCATCTATGTCAACTGGCATAACAAAGCTTATTAAGAATTTGTTCTGCATCCTACTTTGGTGAGTGGCATCTGGGGTCTTAAAAGCTTGCAAGCGGCCATCTAAGATGCATCGATTGTTCCCAACCACTTGGAGTAAAGGAGAACGAAGAACACCAAAGACGCAAGGAAAGTATTGGCCCAAGAGACAGAATGGGCCACATAAACCAGAGACTTCATCAGCCTGAGACCAGAACTAGATGGTGCTCGGCTACCACCAATGGATGTCCTGACAGGGAACACAACAGAGAGTCCCTGATGGAGCAGTAGAACGATGGGAAGCAGAACTCAAATTCTAGTAAGAAGGCCAGACTTAATGGTCTGACTAAGACCGGAAGCACCCCAGAAAGCATGGCCCCTGGTCTCTCCATCACCCCAGAACTAAAACAGTTTCCGAGGCCAACTCTTCAGACAGGGATTGGACTGGACTGTAGGACATAAAGTGATACTTGTGAAGAATGTGCCTCTTAGACAGTAGATACAAGAGACCAAAGGGGCGGCTTCTGTTCAGAGGAGAGATGGGAAGGCAGAGAGAGTTAGCAGCTGGTTAAATGTTCATGGGGAATCAGGGGCGGAGGGGAGGAATGTGCTGTCACAGAATGGGGTGAGTGGTTGGGGTCTCATAACAATGTACGCAAAAAAAAAAATTCTGTATGGGAGACTAACTTGAAATGTAAATTTCATTTAATTACAACAATTAAAAAAAATAAAATAAAAACCAAACCCATTGCCGCTGAGTTGATTCTGACTCATAGCAACCCTGTAGGACAGAATAGAACTGCCCCATAATGCTTTCAACACTGTCATCTTTACAGAAGCAGACTGCTACATCTGTCTCCTGCGGAGCAGCTGGTGGATTCAAACCGCCGACCTTTCGGTAGCAGCTGAGCCCTGAACCTCTGTGCCACCAGGGCTCCCTTTTCCTTTGGGGTTGTTGTTGCTGTTGTTAGGTGCTGTCAACTCAGTTGTAACTCATAGCGACCCTATGTGCAACAGAAGGAAACATGCCCGGTCTTGTACCATCCTCAGGAACGTTCTTATACTTGAGCTCATTGTTGCAGCCACTGTGTCAATCCATCTCGTCGAGGGTCTTCCTCTTTTTTATTGACCCTCTACTTTACAAAGCATGATGTCCTTCTTCAGGGACTGATCCCTCCTGATGATATGTCCAAAGTATGTGAGACAAAGTCTCACTGTCCTACCTTCCAAGGAGCATTCTGGCTGTACTTCCAAGACAGATTTGTTCTTTAGGCAGTCCGTGATATATTCAATATTCTTCGCCAACACCGTAATTCAACGGGATTAATTCTTCTTTGGTCTTCTTTAGGGTAGATAGCCACTATTTTATACTGTAGACAGCATATTTTTGCAGTCATCTGTGATTCACAGATACAGCCCAACTTATAAAGCACCCAAACCAAACCGACTGCTGTCGAGTTTCTGGCTCATAGTGACCCTGTAGGGTTTCCAAGGCGTAAATCTCTACAGAAGCAGATATAGCCACATCTTTCTCCTGCAGAACAGCTAGTGGTTTCAAATTGCTGACCTTTCAGTTATCAGTCCATCGCTTTAACAACTGCACCACCAGGGCTCCTTTTATAAAGCACACCAGGGCTTTATTATCCCCAGTAGTTGAAGAATAAAAAAAGGAAATAAACAGTTGCTGTCGAGTAGATTCCAACTCATCATAACCCCATGTGTGTCAGAGTAGAACCATGCTTCATAGGGTTTTCAGTGACTGGTTTTTCAGAAGTAGATAGCCAGGGCTTTCTTCCAGGGCACCTCCGGATAGACTTGAGCCTTCAACCTTTAAGTTAGCAGCTGAGTATGTTAACTGTTTGCACCACCCAGAGACTATTGAAGAGTACACATGTTAAAAGGGGCTAGAGTGTGGCATTTTTGTTCATCTCATTCTCACTCGTATTTCGTCGGATTCAGAGGTTATTTTTCCTACTTCGTCTTGCATTACTAGCTGAAAATATATATAGATGATTTTTGATGTACAGATTTTTAGGTTTTCCAGACTTCCTGAATTTAAGTGGAAGAATCTTGCTTTTATTTTACTAGATCCTAACCTTGAGGACTAAAGAAAAAAAAAAAAAGTATAATTTATCATGGAAGCTGCTTAAATGCAAAATTACTTAGTCCGGGGAGGGTGGACGTGGAGATTAAACTGTCATGCTGGGATTTGGATGTTCAGTGGCAGGCCAGGCAGGCCCGAGGAAGTTAGTTTGGGGTGAGGGTTGAGTGTTCTGTATATCAGAAGCTGGACAAGGCAACTCAGGTGAGGCAGCGATGATCAAGCACAGATGTTGAGCTGGAAGGGGAACCAAACAAAGAGAGAAGAATGCTCAGGCAGTAGGAATAGAGGACTCTAAATAAGAGATTGAGAGTCATAGGTTTAGGTAAACTAAGGCCAGAAACTCAGACCAGAAAGATTAGGGAGCCTCTTCTGTATGTGACAGAGGCTGGTAGCAACAGCAAAAATGAGATTTGATTTTGAGCTTGGAATTTGGGTGTAGGAAGTCTTTGGCCTCACGCACAGGACCAGGGCCTGTGTCTGAGGGTGGGCTGGTCTGAACCTACCAATGGAGGCATGGAGACAAGATGGGGAGCAAAAGAACAGGAGGGTGGAAGAACCCCCCCTTAACGACAGCCTTCCTCACTACTTCCATTAGAGGCTACGTAGAATCTATTGTGGGAATTTGACCCAAAGCTTCTGTCATGGAAATTAATGGCTTCTTAATATGTAGCCAGTTGTTAAGAGCTCAGCTGCTAACCAAAAGGTGGAGAGTTTGAACCCACCAGCCGCTGCTTGGAAACCCTATGGGGCAGCTCTACTCTGTCCTACATGGTCGCTATGAGTCGGAATTGACTCGACAGCAACAGGTTTGGTTTTTTGAGTTTTTTTATAATAATAGTTGTATCTCTAGTCCTTAGTTTTACAAGCACTAATCCTCTGAATATGCTGGTTTAAAAAGTAGCTTTATCTTCATTATGAAGATCATAAAATGAAAACTGAGTAACTTGTTCAAAGTCACAGGCACCTAAGTCATAAAACAAAAAAGGTGAATGGACCAAATCAAGATGCTTAACATCCGCTGTGGTGAAGGGTGGGCCAGCTTTCAAAGGGGCACGAGGACACTCTTGGGGGTGATGGGTATGTATGTTCGTTATCTTGATTGTGGTGATAGTTTCACATAGAGTAGTCTCCCATTATCCTTGGGGGATATGTTCTAAGACCTCCTGTGGATGCCTGAAATCTTGGATAGTACCAAACCCTATATATACTGTGATTTGTCCTATACATACCTATGATAAAGTTTAATCTATAGATTAGGCACAGTAAGATTAATAACAATAACTAATAATAAAATAGAACAATTATAACAATATACTGCAATAAAAGCTATGTGAATGATGGAGCAGGATGGCGTGAGATTTCATCATGCTACTTACTACTCATTGAATATTTTCAAACTGCAATTGACCATGGGTAACTGTAACCGCGGAAAGCAAAACCGCAGACGGGGGCGAGGGTGGTGGCTACTGTATGTATAGAGCCCTGGTAGTGCAGTGGTTAAGAGCTCAGGCTGCTAACAAAAAGGTCGGCAGTTTGCACCCACCAGTCACTCCTTGGAAACCCTGTGGGGCAGTTCTACTCTGTCCTATAGGGTCTGTATGAGTCAGAAACGACTCGACAGCAACTGGTTTGGTTTTTGGTTTACCGTGTGTATACATATGTCCAAACTCTTCAGATTGTACAATTTAAATATCTGCGTTTGATTGTATGTCAATCATACCTCAATCAAGCTATTTAAAAAATACAATAACTAATGGTACCAGCAGCTGATGAACGTAAATGGATGTAAGCGGCAGTTTTTGCACAACCACGTGACAATGGTGATGGGAATCTGTGGGTGCTAGATCCCTCTCTATTCTTGTCAACAGACTTCTCCAAGTTCCTCTTCCAGACTCTAAGATGAATCATTGTAAACATGCTAATCCCTGGCACCCTCAGCTTTTCCTGTCACTAAGGAAGAAAATTGAATAAGAGGTAAGGGTTAACTTGTGCAAGATTGATCTTCTGGGGGCTAGCCTCCTTGGAAAGGATTGGTGTTCTGCAAAGCTCCATGGAAACAGGCTAGTGCTTAAAAAAATCAATCATTCCTGGTCAGCGACAAGCCTGGGAGGCCAGCCTTTCCCTATCATGCCAGGGGAGGAACTAGCGCTGCACAACCTGAACGCTGATAGCTTGCCACATCATACAGTTGTAAATGCAAAGTGTGGACCTCAAATCCTGATCACACCAGGGAAGGAGCTGGTGACCTCCAGACATGAACCCTGAGCTGGTAGGACAGGCTTGCGCCAAGGTTCCACCACACTATATATCTTTTGTATCCTGGCCCCTGATCAAACCAGGAGAGGGATGATGCTTTCTAATGGAGTAGCTTAAAAGCTGAATAACCCAAAGTTCCAGTCCTTCTCCCCAATAGCTAGATCTTTTTATGCTGCCATAGAATGAAATGAGAGATTGGGAAGGGAGTGGGGAGGGGAGCAGTGTGTCTGTGTCTCCTATTTCTGTGAGTTTTCTTCAGTGGATGCTGGTCTGAGTTCTTCCTGGCCAATTGCTACTGTGTATGAGTTTTATTACAAACACAGGGCTTCCTCCTCAACTGGACACTCATGGTTGCTCTGCAGACCATTTACTCTTTTCCAGTCAGTTCCTAGCTGGATGTGAATACTTATAACTATCTTCGAGTCACCTACCCAATTATATTCCCTCATTTTGGGCAAATAGCTTCCAACTTCATAGAGAAACAGACACCATTAAGTGAATTTCTCCCTAACAGAAAACGTATCTCTGTCTTTTCCCACTCTTCCCTCATTTCTTTCTTTTTCAGAAGAAAAAGAGGAGACTGTTATATAACAGTTCGGGGCAGGATGCCTGTGTTCCTGACTTGTTACAATGCTTGCTAGCAGGGGGACCTTGGGAAGATTAGGTAACCTGTCTCAGTTTCCTCATGTGCAAAACAAAGGTAATAATGGTACCTACTTCATAGGTTGTTGGGAAGAAAAATTGAGAAAGTGAATGCTCAGCACAGTACCTGGCCCATAATATGTATTCAATATGTATAGGCTGGTATCAACATCATGAAGATTCCTTTCCAAGGCTAACGCCACCTGCCCTGCTGATGCCATTCCTGTTCCCATTGCTGGATCTGGCTACAGCAATCACTTCTCTCCTACTTCTCCTCCCATCCTTAGCTGAAATATCCTCTCCTCTGTGAAACCTTCTTTTCCTGGCAAAATAAATTACATTCATTTGTTCGTGTGCCTGTCTCCCCTGTTGGAATCTGAACTCAGAGGTCAGGTCATTATCTCGATAGACCCAGTTCATCCAGACCCTGATACTTAGGTGCGCAATTTGTTAAATAAATCAGCTTTAGAAAGCAGTCAGATTTCCTTCCTTTTTTCTATTAGGAATCCACCGAATGTGATAACATCTCCCTTCCTTTGTTTTGTTGATGTATTGAGAGGCAGTATTCTGTAGTAGTCATCATGTGGGCTCTGGAGCCAGTGATGCCTGGGTGGGAGTCATGACTGCTATTTGCTAGCTGTGTGGCCTTGGTCAAATGACTACTGAAGTCTCTGGTGCCTGCATTTCTTTCTTTTTTAAAAATAATATTTAACTGTGTTTTCGGTGAAGGTTTACATAGCAGTTTAGGTTCTCATTCAACAAATTCTACACAAGTTGTTCAGTGACATTGTTAAATTCTTTACAAGGCAGGAACATTCTCATTATTTCTGTTCTGGTTATTGTTTCCATTCATCTAGTTTCCCTGCCCCCCCTTACATTCTCATTTTTGTTTTAAAATAATTGTTGACTATTTGGTCTCATATAGGTGATTTTTTAAAGAAGCACAGTACTTATAGGTGATATTCATTATTTTGTGAGCCAATCTGTTATTTAGCTACAAGGTGACCTCAGGGGTTAATTTCAGTTCAAAGTTTGAAGAGTATTTCAGGACAAGTCTGGAGGAGTCCCCTAGTCTCAGCTGGTCCAGTAAGTTGGGTTTTTTGTTTCTTTGTTTTTTAGGAATTTAAGGTTCTGTTCCATGCTTTTCTTCCATTCCATCAGGGTACGTCTATTGTGGCTCTGATTAAAATGGTTGGTATTGGTGGCTGGCACCATCTAGTTATTCTGGTCTCAGGGTAGATGAGGCCATGGTTCCTGTAGACTATTTGTCCTGTAGAGTAGTTTCTTCTTTAAGTCTTTGGTTTCCTTCTTCCTCTTTTGCTCTGGATGAATAGAGATCAATAGTTGTATCTTAGATGGCCACTCACAAGCTTTTAAGACCCCAGACACTACTTACCAAACTAGGATGTAGAACTTAACTTTATGAACTATATTATGCCAATTGACCGAGATGTCCCACAAGACTATGGTCCTAATCCTTCAAACCCAGAAATCCACTTCCTCAAGGTATTTGATTATGTCTAAGAAGTATCTGTAACTGTGCTTTATTATATATGAATATATGTGCATACAGCCACATAGATGCATATACATATATATGTGAATACACCTATATATACACACATATGTACATACCTATACACATATATGCCTACATACATATATACCTGCACATATATTTTTTGGTTGTTCTTGCTGTTGTTTCAAAATTATATATCCCATAGTAATTACCAACAGGTCCTTTTTTCTTATGTGCTTTTTATCATTTACCTTTATCAAGCTGTGTACACTTCATCCTTTTTTGATGTTCCCTTTCCCATCACCAAAAATAACAAGTGTCTACTATCTACAGAGTGAATTCCCCTTCCTCTCATCCCTGGTAACAACTAATGAACATTAGTTTCTGTAAATTGTTCGTGTCATTTCATAAAAGTGAGAACATACAATATTTTTTTTTTTTTTTTTTGTGATTAACTTATTTTGCTTAGCATAATGTCCTCCAGGCTTGTCCATGTTCGAAGATATTTTGGGAATTCATTTTTCTTTATTGCTGAGTAGTAGTCCATTGTATGTATGTACCGCATTTTACTTATCCATTTATCCATTGATGGGCACTTGGGTTGTTTCCATATTTTTTAAAAATAGTTTATTATAGTCCTTGAGAATATACACAGCAAAACATGCACCAATTCAACAGTCTCTATATGTAACATTCAGTGACATTGATTACATTCTTCGAGTTGTGCAACCATTCTCACTCTCCTTTTCTGAGTTGTTCCTCCTCTATTAACATAAATTCACTGCCCCCCTAAGGTTACTATCTAATTTTTTGAGTTACTGTAGTCAATTTGATCCCATACAGTTTTTAAAAGAGTACAATGCTCAAGACAGACATTTTTTACTAGCTAAGCTAAACTACTGTTTGGTTGTAAGAAGACTTCAGGGGGATATTTCTGGGTTATGGTTTAAGGATTACCTTAGGGCAATAGTTTCAGGGGTTCATCCAAACTTCGTGGCTCCAGGAAGTCTGAAGTCCATGAAAATTTTAAATTCTGTTCTGTATTTCCCCGCCTTTGATCATGATTCTTCTATAGAATCTTTGATCAAAATATTCAGTAATGTAGCTGGGCACCATCCAGTTCTTCTGGTCTCATGGCAAAGGAGGCAGCTGTTCATGGAGGCAATTAGCCACACAGTCCATATCCTCCTTCTAGTCCTGACTATCTTTCTTCCTCTATTGTTCCAGGTGAATAGAGACCAATTGCTGTGCCTTAGATGGCCATTTGGAAGCTTTTAAGATCCTAGGCACTACACAACAAAATAGGAGGTAGGACAGAAACACTAAACATCTTATTAGGCCAGTTAGCTGGGATGTCCCATGAAACTACGACCCTAAACCTCCAAACCAAGAAAACAAACCCCGTGAGGTCTTTGGTTGTACATAAGCAGCCTCAGCAGCTACTCTTTTTTTTTTTTTTTTTTTCTTTTTTGGTCATTGTTGTAAATATATCACACAACTTTTGCCTATTCAAGTTTTTAGAGGTGTACGACTTACTGACAGCAATTACAATAATCAGCTGTGCCACCCTACCCTTAGTCAATGCAATATTTCCATCACCATTAACCTCCCCTTTCCCTCTCGCTCCTGACTCTATTAAACTTTCTTCTCTCTACATCTGCCTTTTCTTGTCTTTTTATATTGTTTCCATCTTTTTGTTATTATGAATAGTGCTGCAATGAACATTGGTGTGCATGTGTCTGTTCATGTCACTTCTATTAGATCCCGAGGGTATGCTGGGCCTGCTGGCACAGTGGTTAAGAGCTCAGCTGCTAACCAAAAGGTCGGCAGTTGGAATCCACCAGCTGCTTCTTGGAAACCCTATGGGGCAGTTCTAATCTCTCCTGTAGGGTCACTGTGAGTCAGAATCGACTCGGCAATGGGTTTTGGTTTTTTGTATGACAGCTCTACCTCTAGTTTTTTGAGGAACTGGCAGACCGTTTTCCACAACAGGTATACCATTTTGTATTCCCACCAGTGATGGATGAGGGTTCCAATTTCTCCGCATTTCCTTCTTCTGCCTGCATTTCTTTAGATGTAAAATGGGGATAATCACATCATTTGTTGTTGTTGTGATTAGCTGCCTTTGAGTTGGCCCCTGACTCATGGTTACCCTATGCACAATGCAACAAAAACACTGGCTGATCTGTTGCAGATTGGACCATTGGTATCGATAAGATTTTCATTGGCTGATTTTTGGAAATAGATCACCAGGCCTTTCTTCCTATAGAATTGTTTTATTAAATCAAATATTGCACAAAAAGCATGTAGCCCAATGTCTGGCAAAATAACCATTTTTATCATCATTGTTAGTAGAATTGAGAAATCTCCAAAACCACGGTACTGTAGCTGCAAGAAAATCCAACTGGATTGTGCTTGCATGTCAACACTGATGATGCTGTCAAAACTACAGAAAGGGTGGAAACAAAAAGAGAAAAGGGGAAATATTTTTATTCTCTTCACAGACTCTCTTCAATGCATGCTTGAGTGATTATCTGTACGAGTGTGTTTTAAGTTTAATTCATACAATTAACTTTTCATTTCACAGCTCAAAAAATTTGAGTACAGAGAGAAAAAAAATGCTTTCTTATATAGGAAAACACAACTGAAGACGAAAAAAAAGCTTTTCTAGGGTAACTTAGGCTTTATTTGGGATTTTAAATGGCATCATACACAAAATCTATAATGCTTTCAAAGTTTTAAGAGTTGATATTTGGTCATCGTAAAGATTAAAATATTCCAAAAAAGATAAGATGCAATATATACCTTGAAATGGTCAGTTAAATATACATTTTTTCCTATTCTTTTTGTGATTATTTTTCTGCGATTTTCCTCCTGTTTTGGCAAATAGAGAAAACATTTCATCACAGCCTGAACATGCCCAAACTAGTTTGCCAAGACATGTAGAATAACCAGTTGCTGCTGAGTTGACTCCAACTCATGGTAACCCCATATGTGTCAGAGTAGAACTGTGTTCCATAAAATTTTCAATGGCTGATTTTTCGGAAGTAGATTGCCAGGCCTTTCTTCTGAGGCACCTATGAGTGGACTGGAAACCTCAACCTTTTGATTAGCAGCCAAGCGTTTTAATTGTTTGCACCACCCAGAGACCAAATTTATAGAATACCCGTTGCCATTGAGTCAATTCTGACTCACAATGACCTTGTAGGACAGTGTAGAACTGCCCCATAGTGTTTCCAAGGAGCGGCTGGTGGATTTGAACTGCCGACCTTTTGGTTAGCAGCTGTAGCTCTTAACCACTGCACCACCAGGGCTCCATTTATAGAATATAGAGGGTTATTTTCCTTGACTACATAATTAGCTCATGAAAATTAGTAAGAAAAATACACTGTCATGTAAAAAATGTGTAACAGACATAAACAGGCAATTCACAACATAAATACAAATGGGCAGTAAACAATAAAGCATTCCATGTTATTTTAACATAAAAAATTTTTTACTTCACTCAGGGGTGCATTTGACCACAAAACTCTTCATGACCCAATTGCATTTAAACTGAACTTCAGATGAAAAGAGACATTCTGTCTTTTCAGAAAACTTTATTCTCTTAAATGTTTATGCTATCCAAATCTCATAAAGAAAAGAAAAAAAAAGTAAAAATAGATGGGAAGAGGGATGACATAAAATGAAAAGTGGAAACATGTTAAATGTTCATATGTGACGGTATCTGCTGCGCTCTGAAGCCTGTGGGTGAAAGTAATTTTCAGCCTTGTCCCAGACCTGAGTTTGGTAAAGCTTTTGACACATCTTTTTGCATCTTAAAACATTTTTGTCATCTTGCTCTTCATCAGTCAGCAGGTTGAAGCCTCTTTTCAATCCTGATGATCATGGGTACCATTATCCATGAGCAGAGACCCTGGTGCTCACTATGATCTTCCTTTAAATTCACAGACATCAGGGTTCTTTCTCTCAAGTCCCCCTAATATGAATTACATTTGATGGTGTGGACATTCCAGAAAGGCCTCCTCACTTGTTATCTTGTATTTCTTTTTAAGTCATGATAATTTATCCTTTAAAAATATCATCTTCCATTTTAATAAGATATAGGAAATCATATTTATAAAGAACGTTTTTAACGGGAATCTTAAAGGAAGAGACTAACACCTTTCCAGTGTGGAATTTTAAGTTCTCTTGATCCTTAATTTATTACCACTCTGGACCAAGAGGTGACATTTCCTACAAGGTTTGGGAAATTTATGGCAATACTAATAAAAACCAATCCTTGGCTTGCCACCCACGTGGTGTTTAAAGTGGTTCTTCTGGAGGACTTAGAGACTGTGGCGTCTTAGATTACTGACAGTTGTTATTCATCCCTCTCACCCTTCATTTTTCTCCATGAGTAAATTCTTCCCTCTCAGCCTCAGTAACCCAGAGGTACAGAAGTCCAAAGGCAACAGTCAAATGAAATATAAACCCTACATCCCCACACCTGAAAACAGCTTAAGCAAATTCACGTCCAGACTCTAGGAAGCAAACACTATCAATCTGTATGGATGAGACTAACCTTATACCAAAAAATAACAATAATAAAAACTAAAATTAACAAAACCATTGCCTAAAAATTTGAAAGGAAGATAAATTCATATCTTTTGTAAATCGTTTTTTACATGGTGAACATTCTGGATATTATCTGTAGCTCAGTGTGTGTGTGTGTGTGTGTGTGTGTGTGTGTGTGTGTGTGTAAGAGTGTGTGTGCGTGTGTATACAAGTTCTTCCACTTGCTTTTTTCATTTAGAAGTTCATGGTTGTCATCGAAATTCTGGGTAATATCTTTCAGGGGCAGAACAACTCTACAAAATATATTCTTGTTATTTATAAACCTGTTTTTCTTTGTAATTTCTTAGTTTTTTCCTATGCTGCCGGGAAAAGCCCTGAACTCAGTCTCTCCAAAAGGCTGTGTCTGTGGCATTGACTTGCTACAACCAAGTTAGGTGAAGGACCTGTTGGGCAGGGTGTCTCCCCAAGGGTCTGCAAAGCCTGTCCGAGGGGCTGGAACTTGTTCCCTGTCAGTGATGAAAACTTGTCTTCTCATCAGCATAGCAATAGTGTGGCACACCAGATCCTAGAGGCCTTTTTGACATCTAACTGAAGGAGGATTGTATCAAGTCTTGCGCAGCAGAGTTTTCCATAGTTTGTTCTGTGACTTCTTAGTTTTGCAAGATGCCCATAGGAAGTGGTTTTTGTGGTCAAATAAGTTACAGAAATCCCTGCCTTCAAGCAATTTATAGATTCATAACGCACATTAGCATGAATATATTCTGAGACTTTCTGTGTTTAAAAAAAAATTGTTTAACTTTTTTTAGTTTAGTAATTTCCAAACTTGTTTAACCATGTGTCATGAATTGAACTGTGTCCCCCAAAAATGTCTGTCAACTTGGCTAGGTCATGATTCCCGGTATTGTATGATTGTCTACCTTTTGTCATCTGATGTGATTTCCCTATGTGTTGTATATTCTATCACTATGATGTAGTAAGATGGATTAGTGGCAGTTATATTGATGAGAGCTACAAGATTAGATAGTGTCTTAAGCCAATCTCTTTTGAGATATAAAAGACAGAAGCAAGCAGAGAGATGTGGGGACCTCATACCACCAAGAAAGCAGCACCAGGAGCAGAGCATGTCTTTTGGACCTGAGGTTCCTGCGCTGATATGCTCCCAGACCAAGGGAAGACTGATGACTTGGACCTTCCTCCAAAACCAACAGAGACAGAAAACATCCCCCTGGAGCTGACGCCCTGAATTTGGACTTGTAGCCTACTAGATTGTGAGAGAATAAGTTTCTCTTTGTTGAAGCCATCCACTTGTGGTATTTCTGTTGTAGCAGCACTAAATGACTAAGACACCATGACATTGTTTTTGAAATATTGTTAATATTTTCTGGAGCTAATGGGCTACAGAAAACACATGGGATGTGCTGATGGACACTGTTAAGATGATGGGTCAGATATATAACAGGAAACCAGTTAACAAATTGCCGTCAAGTCAGTTCTGACTCATGGCAACCCCATGTGTGCCCGAGTAGACTATGCTCTATGGGGTTTTCAATGGCTGAGTTTTTGGAAGTAAATTGCCAGGTCTTTCTTCTAAGGTGCCTCTGGGTGTACCTAAACCACCAACGTTTCAGTTAGCAGCCTAGCCGTTAACTGTTCGCACCACCCAGGGTCTTCATATAACGGGAAGAACCATGGATTTGGAACCAGAGACTTAATACACAAATATAATCTGCTGTTTACCAAAAAATATGACAATTTTAGGCTTAGGTATATAAACCAAGGTTTAGGTCACTGAGCCTCTCTCACTCTCAGCTTCCTCATCTGAAAATTGGAAATGATAATATTTTACTACATGTGGTGTTTGTGAGAATGAAAGGAGGAAGTGTGAGAGAAGATCAGGAATAGTGTTTGGTTACGACTTTGGTTGAGCATGACTCTCCTTGACAGATGAACACTCGGCCCAAACTGCACAATAGTATATATGGCACAGGCATGCTCTACAGAAGTCCCATTACTGTCTTACCTGGATGTGACACTGCTAAGTGTTCTGTGGTGATGGCTTCATACAGGGTTGGGGGTAGCAGCCTATTGATGAACTGGGTGCAGTAGAAAAGGGTACAGACATTTCTATGCCACCAAGTTGGCTGTCTTCAGAGTCAGTTGAGACTGGCCATCACAAAGGATCGGACTGACTGTACCTCAGTTTGTAGAATGACAAAAGCACCGGGCCAACTGTATTTGTCACTAAAATCCAGCAAGGTTATTGAGTGTGGGCTTTGGTGGCATCTTTTCTCAGGAGAAAAAAACAAACATACAAAAAAACCCAGCTCTTTCAATCCCAGCTGTGACTTGTGATATTTTCTCCTTGCGTAACCAAGCAGCTACCATTGGTCAGGAGACCACTTGTAGATAGTTTTGTGACTTTTTCATAGTTTGGGAGAACTTTTGTTTTTTAATCTGGACTTTTTTGGTATCTCAAAAAAAAGTATCTTAATTTTGTAATCACTAGTTTAAATAAAAACTCTTAAGTTTATAAGCTATCTTTATATTGAACTATGTGTATGTAGTACTTTAGTTGTACAGTAGATCCTTATTATTTATGGATTCTGTATTTGTGAATTTATATACTCACTAACATTTATTGTAACTCCAAAATCAATACACGCAACACTTTTCATGGTCATTCACATACACATGCAGAGCAGTAAAAATTTTGAGTTAGCCGACATATGCGTTTCCAGCTGAGGTCCAACAAGGCTACGTTCTACTTTCTTGTTTCAGTTCTAATGCTGTAAATAAGTGTCCTTTTTGTATATCTTTCGTACTTTTGTGCTCTTTGTTGGTAATTTTACTATTTAAAATGGCCCCCAAGTGTAGTGCTAAAGTACTATCTTGTGTTCCAAAGTGTGTGATGGCTGTGACATGCTTTATGGAGAAAATACGTGTGTTAAATAAGTTTTTGTTCAGTCATGTGTTATAGAGCTTTTCAATATTAATGAATGAGTTCAATATTAATGAATGAGTTCAATATTAATGAATCAATAATATATATTAAATAAGGTGTCTTTAAACAGAAACATATAAAACATTATATATTGATCCAATTAATGAAAATTTGTGACCAGAGGCTCACAGGAACCTAGCCCTGTATTTCTCCTAAGAGCAGTGGTTAAGTATTCGCTAATTCAGTGTTTGTAGTGACTCCATAGAACATAAATATCATGAATAATGAGAATTGACCATATTTAGTTAACTTCTTAAGAATCCATTGCTAGCTCTCTTTCTGGTGAATTTCCATTCACTTTCATTAGTGGGTGCTTTAATATGAAGTTCTCAAAGGGCTTTAAAAATGAATTATGGTAGACATGGAGTTGCACAGCTCAGATCCCCCTTCAAGAACCTGCTGCCCAATAGCAAAGAGTCAGTCTCCAGCTCTCAACGCCTGGAGGGTCCAACTCAGCTAAAGGGAGCTACCTTGCTGGAGGTCACACCCTTCCCAGCGTGGTCCACATGACTGACCCAGACAAGTGTAAAAAGACTCGATGTTTCAGCCTAGTATGGGACAGCTCTGATGGCTAATATATGCTCTGGTGCCCCCCACTGGGTGGGCCAAGGCTTTGTTAGGCCTGCATTGCAGTTTGACCTCTTCGTCTGCCCAATCCAGCTTCCTTTCACAGGTGTAAATCCCAACTTCCATCTCAGAATCTGCTTTTGGAGAAGCCAATCTGCACCATGGTTTTGTGACTTGGCACTTTCTCCTAAATGTCTATTCGGTGTTCCATGAATACAGTATTTCCTCTCTTACTTGATTTTAAGTTCTTTGTGGGCAAGAAATACACCGAGACTTCTATGTATATGCCACAGTTCCTATCACTGTACCATGGACATAGAAGATACCTGTTAAATATATTATGAAGGGGTATGTCTTTTAAGCAGATGAACAATATATTTACACTCTGGAGAGATGTCTGTACTTAGCATGTGGTCTGAAATTAAGAGAGCCATGTTAGAACTCTGAAATTCTGACTGTTAGCCTTGTTCAGCTTTGTTTAGTGGCTCTCTGAGTGTCCAGTTACTCTGTGGAAATTTCCAGTATGTGGTTCTTATTCCCTTCCCTTCTTCCTTCTCTTTCAGTAGCCAGAGCTAACACTGACGTCCAAATTACTCCAAACTATATCTTTCCACATTCTTATATGATAGTTGAAATGATATTTTTCTTTATGAATTGTTATTCACAGCAACCTCCTTGACTAATGCGTTCAAAAATTGTGAATGCCATTTTCCCCTTAAATAGGCCCCTTTAAACAAATAACTGCTAAGCATTTTTCCCTGTGACTATGTAAATAGGTTAAAAACGAAGATGCAGCCAGTGTTGTGTGAATATTATTCCAACATTACACTTAAGATCCTTTCAGTACCATTTGCTAACATTTTGTACTCCTAGCCAAAGTGCCAAAAATTGCTCTCTCCTCATGCAATTTTCAAAAATTTCACTGGCACAAAATGAAGTAAAATCTCTATCTGCAGGAGAGAGCAAACTTCATTTAGTGTGTTTTACAAAGTGCTAAATAGGTTTTCTATTTTGGGAGCAGAGTGGCAGAATGTGTGCTTCCTGCTATCCTGATCAAACATTTGCAATTCCATTCCCGCACATTCTAGGTTGTCTTTGGATAGATTAACATAATACTTGTTGTTTTATTCAAGGGAAAAGAAAAACAATCGCAGTGTATTCATGGGATGTGATGTCAGTACTGAAAGGTTATTTTTCCTTGTCTTTTTCTTTTTTATTATTTAAAATAAAATAGCCATTATGATCCCTGTGAGAGACTTTGAATTTTACTGGTTTCAAAGTAAGAGCTCTCATTTCCTATTTTTAGTGCGTCATCCAAGAAGAAAGCGTCATGGTCTCACTGCTGAGAAATTTAGGACCTTGGGTCACTAGTATCATTTTTAAATAGTCTAGCAAATCTTTGTCTGAAAGAAGCCATACATGACTAAATGTTCACTGAATCTATTTTTTAAGAAAAAATTACTTGTTTCATAATAATAATAACAATAACAACTTTTATTTACTGTTTATAGTATCCTAAGAAAATATTTAAAAAACCTGAAATATCCATGCAATCTTTACAACAACCCTTTGAAACACTACTGTTATTATCCCCCTTTTACAGATGAGAACTAAGGTAGAGAGGGTAAGAATACCTGGACAAGTTAGTAAGCAAAGGAGCTGGGATTCAAACCTGGTTTGACTCCAGATCCTGTGCTATTTACCACTCTGCAATATTGCTTCACAATATTACAGAGTGTACAAAGTTAGTACCTCACACCTCTAACAGAGTGTATCTTTCAGTCCGTTAGCAAACTTGACTTAGCATAAACACGGAGAATTAGGGGAGGAAGCTGGAGAGCACACGAGAGAGGGAAATATATTACGTCTTTGTAAACTTCTCAGCACTTCTATCATACAGTTCCATAGAGCATACACTTGGAATATTTGCACACTTTGCCAGCTTTTCCCAGCACTTAATATGTGGCTGCTATCAATACCCAGCTATAGTTTGAAAAGAACAAACGTCCCTTCAGTGCTAATGAAGGTTGGAGAATTGACCCAGGTGATTAACTTTTGAAGTATTAGCCCTTTATAGTTATGTGTAATTCATCTTCTTGGAGTTGTTAGCAAAAGAAGCAATAACAACACTCATTCCTGATAAAAACTCTCAATAAAATAGGAATAGAAGGGAAATTCCTCAACACAATAAACATCATCAATAAACCAACAGCCAACATTATTTTCAACAGAAAGAGGCTGAAAGCATTCCCCCTGAAAATGGAAACAAGGCAAAGATGCCCTTTATCACCACTCCTATTTAACATTGTGTTGGAATTCCTAGCAAGAGGAATAAGGCAAGAAAAAGAAATAAAGGGCATCCAAATTGGAAAGGAAAGAGTAAAACTATCCCTGTTCACAGATGATATGATCCTATACATAGAGAACCCCAAAGATTCCACAAGAAAACTACTGGAACTAATAGAAAGATTCAGCAGACTAGCAGGATACAAGAGCAACAAACAAAAATCAGTTGGATCCCTACACATCAACAAAAAGAACTTTGAAAAGGTAGTCAGGAAAACAATATCATTTATAATAGCCCCTAAAACGATAAGATGCTTAGGAATAAATCTAACCAGACGCATAAAAGACTTATACAAAGAAAACTACAAAACACTATTCAAGGGAAACAAAAGAGACTTATATAAACAGAAAAATATACTCATGCTCATGGATAGGAAGACTCAACATTGTGAAAATGTCATCTTACCCAAAGTGATCTACAGATATAATGCAATCCTGATCCAAATACTAACAGCATTCTTTAACGAAATAGAAAAACTAATCACCAACTTTATATGGAAAGGAAAGAGGCCCCAGATAAGCAAAGCATTATTGAAGAAAAAGAACAAAGTAGGAGGCCTCACTCTACCTGATCTCAGAAACTACTATACACTCATGGTAGTCAAAACAGCCTGGTACTGGTACAATGACAGACACATAGACCAATGGAACAGAATCAAGAACCCAGATATAAATCCATCCATCTATGGTCAGCTGATCTTTGTCAAAGGACCAAAGTCCATTAAACGGGGAAAAGACAGTCTTTTTTAACAAATGGAACTGGCAAAACTGGATATCCATCTGTAAAAAAATGAAACAGAACCCATACCAAACATCATACACAAAAACTAACTCAAAATGGATCAAAATCTAAATACAAAACCTAAAATGATAAAAATCATGGAAAAAAAAATAGGGACAATGGTAGGGGCCCTAATACATGGTATACATACAATACAAACCATAACTAACAATGCACAAACACCAGAAGACAAACTAGATATCTGGGAGCTCCTAAAAATTAAACAGTTATGTTCATCAATGGCTTCAACAAAACAGTAAAAAGAAAACCTACAGACTGGTAAAAAATGTTGACTACAACATATCCAACAGAGCTGTTATTGCTGAAAACCAAACCCAGAGTCTTATCGTAAGAGTGGCTGAATTACAATGCCAATTGAATTCACAACTTCAAATGGTGTCTGAAGTTAAAGTGAGGGCATTAATTTTGAAGAAATGGGATCCTGAAACTTGGGTTCAGGACATATGTGCAGATAATCAGGAAGCTGGGGACACTGAGCCCCTAAATTCCATTGAATCACTCTTGTCAACAGAACCAGCCCTGTCACTCCCATCTGAAGAGATTACTCTATTTTTGTCTGCTAAGCCACACTCCCCAGTAAAAACATTAGCGTCTCCACCCCCATCTGATGAAATTAACCCAGCTGTGTCTGAAGAGCCTTTGTCTAAGTCATCCCGTGGGGAGCCATCTGAGTTATTGCCTGGGGCATCGACTGAGGCAGATGTCTTATAAGATGTTGCTGAATGTTCTCAGAGCACGTCCCCACTACCCATTTTTCCTTCTAGACCTATAAATAGACTTAAGTCCCAGAAAGCCCCAAAAGGTGAAGTATCAAACATGACCCAGGAGGAGGTACACTACACTCCAAAAGAACTGCATGAGTTTTCTAATATGTACAAACAGAAACCTGGGGAATATGTGTGGGAATGGCTATAAAGGGTGTAGGACAATGGTGCAAGGAACATAAAGTTGGATTACTCTGAGTTTATTGATATGAGCCTACTAAGTACAGATCCTTCATTCAGTGTTTCAGCTTGAGAGGTTAGAAAACAATCTAATAGTTTTTTTGGTTGGTTTGCTGCAGCATGAATTATGCGGTGGCTCACACTAAATCAAGTTGAAGTGCCAAACCTACCTTGGTATACTGTAGAAGAAGAAATCCAAAGGCTTAGGGAAATTGGCATGTTAGAGTCAATTTATCAGGTTAGACCCACAGACTCACACATGGAGTGCCCAGAGGATCCACCTTTTACCACAATGGTGAGGAACAAATTTTTGAAGGAAATCCCAGCATCCTTGAAGACTTCTGTGGTTGTTACTTTATGTAAATCAGATTTGACAGAGGGAACTGCCTAACTGAGTTAAGACACCTAACTACAATGGGGCTGATTGGACCCTATGGTGGTAGGGGCCAAGTGGAGACACTCATCAACAAAGACAAGGTGGGCATGGTTACCATAATGGACAGCAGAATCAAAGCAGTAATCAGAACAGTCTGACTAGTTAGACTTATAGTTTCAGCTACTTAGTCATGGTGTCCCTAGGAAAGAAATAGATAGGAAATCTACTAAATATTTACTTGATCTGTACAAGTAGGAGAATTCTAGGTCAAGTGAACAGCAGTCCAACTTGAATTACCAGAATAGAGAGTCACAGCCCCTTAGTCACTTCTCAGATTTGAGCCAGTTTACAGACCTGTAAGCCCTTGAATGAAGGGGAGGCCAAGCACCCTTGAGGAAGGATCTCACTACACTGCCAAAAATTTATACTGTTAATCTTTCTTCCAGCCTTCCCCAAAGGGATCTATGGCCTTTTACAAGAGTGACTGTTTCACTGGGGAAAAGAAAATAATCAGACTTTTCGGGGATTGCTGGATACTGGCTCTGAACTAACACTAATTCCAGGTGACCCAAAACATCCTACTGTTGCCCACCGGCCAGAGTGGGAGCAAATGGAAGTCAGGTTATTAATGGAGTCTTAGTTCAGACAACAGTGGGTCCAGTGGGTCCCCAAACTCACCCTGTAGTGATCTCCCCAGTTCCAGAATGCATAATTGGAATAGATACACTCAGCAACTGGCAGAATTCCCACATTGGATCCTTGACAAGTGTAATAAGGGCTATCATGGTAGGAAAAGCCAAGTGGAAGCCATTAGAACTGCCCCTACCTAGTAAAATAGTAAACCAAAAGCAATACCACATTCCTAGAGGGATTGCAGAGATTACTGCCACCATCAAGGACTTGAAGGATGCAAGGTTGGTGATTCCTATCACATTCCCATCCAACTCGCCTATTTGGCCTGTGCAAAAGACAGGCGGATCAAGGAGAATGACAGTGGATTATCAAAAACTTAACCAAGTGGTCACTTCAATTGTGGGTACAGTTCCAGATACAGTTTCATTGCTTGAGCAAATTAATATGTCTCCTGGTAGCTGGTATGCAGCTATTGATCTGGTTAATGCAGTTTTCTCCTTACCTGTTTGGAAGAACCACCAGGAGCAGTTTGCCTTTAGCTGGCAAGGCCAGCAATATACCTTTACTGTTCTACCTCAAGAGTATAGCAACTCTCTAGCTCTATGTCATAATTTAGTGTGCAGGGACCTTGATCACTTTTCCCTTCCACAAGATATCACACTGGTCCATCACATCGATGACATTATGCTGATTCGACTTAGTAAGTAAGATGTGTCAGTGACTCTGGACTTATTGGTAAAATATTTGCATGCTGTTGTTGTTAGGTGCCATCAAGTCAGTGCTGATTCATAGTGATGCTATGTACAACAGAACAAAACACTGTCTGATCCGGCACCATCCTCACAGTCATTGTTGTGCTTGAGCCCATTGTTGCAGACACTGTGCCAATCCATCTCTTTGAAGGTCTTCTTATTTTTTGCTGACCCTCTACCTTACCAGCATGATGTCCTTATCCAGAGACTGGTCCTGCCTGATAACATGACCAAAGTATGTGAGACAAAGTCTCACTATCCTTGCTTCTAATGAGCCTTCTGGTGGTACTTCTTCCAAGACAGATTTGTTTGTTCTGGCAGTCCATGGTATATTCAATATTCTTGCCAACATCATGATTCAAAGGTGTCAATTCTTCCGTCTTCCTTATTCATTGTTAGCTTTCACATGCATATGAGGCAATTGAAAACACCATGGTTTGGGTCAGGCACACCTTAGTCCTCAAAGTGACATCTTTGCTTTTTAACACTTGAAAGAGGTCTTTTGCAGCAGATTTACCCAATGCAATGCATCATTTGATTTTTTGACTGCTACTTCCATGGTCATTGATTGTGGATCCAAGTAAAATGAAATCCTTGACAACTTCAATATTTTCTTCATTTATCATGATGTTGCTTATTCGTCCAGTTGTGAGAATTTTTGTTTTCTTTATGTTGAGGTGTAACCCATATGGAAGTCTGTGGTCTTTGATCTTCAACAGTAAGTGCTTCAAGTCCTCTTCACTTTCAGGAAACAAGGTTTTGTCACCTGCATATTGAAGGTTGTTAATGAGTCTTCCTCCAATCCTGTTGCCCCGTTCTTCTTCATATAGCCCAGCTTCTTGGATTATTTGCTCAGCATACAGATTGAGTATGTATGGTGAAAAAATGCAACCCTGACGCACAGCTTTCTTGACTTTAGACCACTCAGTATCCCCTTGTTCTGTTCGAATGACTGCCTCTTGTTCTAAGTACAGGTTCCTCTTGAGCACAATTAAGTGCCATCTGTTCTTGATCATATACTACCTCCGGCAATGGTTGAACACCAACCAACTCTTTTTGGTACAGTGACTCTGTGTATTCCTTTCATTTTATTTCAATGCTTTCTGTGTTGTTTAGTATTTTCCCCATAGAATCCCTCACTATTGCAACTCGAGGCTTGAATATTTTCTTCAGTTCTTTCAGCTTGAGAAATGCTGAGCGTGTTCTTTCCTTTTGGTTCTCTATCTCCAGGTCTTTGCACATTTCATTATATACTTTGTCTTCTCAAGCTGCCCCTTGAAATCTTCTTTTTGATTTAACTACTCTACTTTCAAGAGTAACTTTCAGAGTCTCTTCTGACAATCCTTTCTTTCCTATCTTTAATGACCTCTTGCTTTCTTCATGTGTGATGTCATTCTACAATCCGTCTGATCTTTGGTCCTTTGCATTCAATGCATCAAATCTATTCCTGAGATGGTCTCTAAATTCAGGTGGAATATACTCAAGCTCATACTTTAGCTCTTGTAAACTTATTCTAATTTTCTTCAACTTCAACTTGAACTTCCATATGAGCAATTGATGGTCTGTTCCACGGTCGGCCTCTGGCCTTCTTCTGACTGATGATATTGAGCTTTTCCATCGTTCCTCTCCACAGATATAGTTGATTTGATTCCTGTGTATTCCATTTGATGAGGTCCATATGTATAGTCGCAGTTTATGTGATTGAAAAGGGTATTTTCAATGAAGAAGTCACTGGTCTTGCAAAATTCTATCATGCAATCTCTGGTGTCCTTTCTATCACCAAGGCCATATTTTCCAACTTCCAATCCTTCTTTGTTTCCGACTTTCATATTCCAATCGCCAGTAATTATCAATGTATCTTGATTGAAAGTTTGATCAATTTCAGACTGCAGAAGTTGATGAAAATCTTCAGTTTCTTCATCTTTGGCCTTGGTGGTTGGTGTGTAAATTTGAATAGTAGTCATATTAATTGGTCTTCCTTGCAGGCATATGGATATTACCTTTTCACTGACAGCGTTGTACTTAAGGATAGATCTTGAAATATTCTTTTTGACTATTAACGTGACGCTATTCCTTCAGTTTGTCATTAGACCATATGATTGTCCAATTCAAAATTGTAAATACCAGTGCATTTCAGCTCACTAGGATATCGATGTTTACATGTTCCATTTCATTTTTGATGACTTCCAGTTTTTCTAGCTTTACACTTGTGGCACAGTGGTTAAGTGCACGGCTGTTAACCAAAATGTCAGCAGTTTGAATCCACCAGATGCTCCATGGAAACCCTGTGGGGCAGTTCTACTCTGTCCTGTAGGTTTGCTATGAGTCATAATTGACTTGATGGCAATGGGTTTGGGTTTTATGCATCATACATTCCACTTTCTGATTATTAAAGGATATTTTCAGCTGTTTCTTCTCATTTTGAGTAGTGGCACATCAACAAATGAAAGTCTCGATAGCTTGACTCCATCCATGTCATTAAGGTCAACTCTACTTTGCCAAGGTAGCTCTTCCTCAGCTGTATTTTGAGTGCCTTCCAACCTGAGGGGCTCATCTTCCAGCAGTATATCAGACAACGTTCCACTGTTCCACTGCTACTCATAAGGTTTCACTAGCCAATTGTTTCGGAAGTACACTGCCAAGTCCTTCTTCCTAGCTTGTCTTAGCCTGGAAGTTCTGATGAAAGTCTACCAAGGGTGACCTGCTAGTATTTGATATACTGGTGGCAAAGCTTCCAGTATCACAGCAATAGACAAGGCACCACAGTATGACAAATTGACAGACACACAGTGGATTTGCATGGTAAACCCCAAAACTAGACCCATTACCATCGAATTGATTCCAACTCATAGTGACCCTATAGGACAGAGTAGAATAGCTGCGTAGGGTTTCCAAGGAGCAGCAGGTGGTTTCAAACTGCCGATCTTTTTGTTAGCAGCCAAACTCTTAACACTGTGCCACCAGGGCTCCATACAAGCAAGAGATGATTCAAAATTCTGCTGGTTTCTGACTCAGAAGCAATGAGTTTATTTGCACGGTAGAGGGTGGGAAATCAACCCAACAAAAATTCAGGAGGCTTCTACCTCAATGAAATTTCTGGGGGTCCAGTGATGTGGGGCATATCGATATACTCCTTCTAAAGTGAAGGATAAGTTAATGTACCTGGCCCCTCCCACAACTAAAAAGGAAGCACAAGACCTGGTGGGCCTCTTTGAATTTTGGAAGCAACATATCCCTCATTTGTGTGTGCTACTCCAGCCTATTATCAAGTGACCTGAACAGCTGCTAGTTTGAGTTGAGTGGAGACCAAAAGCAGACTTTGCAACAGGTTCAGGCTGCCATCCAAGCTGCTCTGCCTCTTGGGCCATGTGCTCCAGCTGATCCAATGGTGCATGAAGTGACAGTGGCAGATATAGACACTGTTTGGAGTCTTTGGCAGGACCCTATTTGTGAATCACAGCACAGACCCTTAGGATTTTGGAGCAAAGCCCTGCCATCCTCTGCAGATAACTACTCTCCTTTTGAGAAACAGCTTTTGGCTTGTTACTGGGCCTTAGTAAAGACTTAACCATGGGACACCAAGTCACCATGTGGCCTGAGCTGTTGAATTGAACTGAGTGTTGTCTGACCCACAGAGTCATAAATTTGGACATGCGCAGCAGCACTCCAACATTAAATGGCAATGGTATATATGAGATCCGGCCACAGCAGGACCTGAAGGCACAAGTAAGTTGCATGAGGAAGTGGCCCAAATGCCCATGGTCACCACTTCTATCACATTACCTTCCATCTCCCAGTCTGCACCTATGGCCTCATGGGGAGTTCCTTATGATTAGTTGATGGAGGAAGAGAAAACTCGTGCCTGGTTTACAGATGGTTCCACGATATGCAGGCACCACTCAAAAGTAGACAGCGGCAGCACTACAGTCCCTTGCTGGGAACTTCCTGAAGGACAGTGTTGAAAGGATATCCTCCCAATGGGCAGAACTTCCAGCAGTTCACCTGGTTGTTCACTTTGCTTGGAAGGAGAAATGGCCAGTTGTGGCGTTGTATACTGATTCATGGACTGTGGCCAATGGTTTGGCTGGAGGATCAGGAAATTGGAAGGAAAGTGATTGGAAAATTGGAGACGAGTTATGAGGAAGGGGTATGTAGATAAACCTCTCTGAATGGGCCAAAGAAGTGTAGATATTTGTGTCTCATGTGATTTCTCACTAAAGGGTGACCTTGGCAGATGAGGATTTTAATAATCAAGTGGATAGAATGACACATTCTTTGGAAACCAGTCATCCTCTTTTCCCAGCCACTCCTGTCATTGCCGAATGGGCTCATGAACAAAGTGGTCATGGTGGCAGGGATGGAGGTTATGCATGGGCTCAACAACATGGACTTCCACTCACCCAGGCTTACTTGGCTACAGCCACTGCTGAGTGCCCAATCTGCCAGCAGCAGAAATGAACACCGAGTCCCCCATATGACACCATTTCACGAGGTGATCAGCCAGCCACCTGGTGGCAGGTTGATCACACTGGACCACTTCCATCATGGAAAAGGCATCATTTTGTTCTTAATGGAATAGACACTTACTCTGGATATGGGTTTTCCTTCCTTGCATGCAATTATTCTGCCAAAACTATCATCCATGGCCTTACAGAATATCCTTATCCACCATAATGTTATCCCACACAGCATTGCCTTGGATCAAGGGACTCACTGCACAGCAAATGAAGTGTGGCAATGAGCCCATGCTCATGGAATTCACTGGTCTTATCATGCTCTCCATCATCCTGAACTAGTTCTCTTGATAGAATGATGGAATGGCCTTCTAAAGATATAATTACAGAGGAAGCTAGGTGGCAATACCTTTCAGGGTTGGGGCAATGTTCTCCAGGAGGCTTTATATGCTCTAAAGCAGCATGCAATATATGGTGCTATTTCTTCCACAGCCAGGATTGATGGGTCCAGGAATCATGGGGTAGAAATGGAAATGACACCACTCACTACTGCCATAAGTCACCCACTTGCAAAATTTTTGCTTCCTGTCTCCATGACCCCATGCTCTGCAGGTCTAGAGGTCTTAGTTCCAAAGGGAGGAATGCTCCCACCAGGGAACACAACACCAATTCCACTGAACTGAAAGTTAAGAATGCTACCTGGCCACTTTGGGCTCCTCACGCCTCTGGATCAACAGGCAAAGAAGGGAGTTATTGTATTTGCTGGTGTGATTGATCCTGAGTACCAAGAGGAAATCGGATTGATATTAGATAATGGAGGTAAAGGAAAGTGTATCTGGAATACTGGAGATCCCTTAGTACGTCTCTTAGTACTACCGTGCACTGTGATTAAAGTCAATGGAAAACTAGAGCAACCCTATTCCAACATGACTACTAATGGCCCAGACCCTTCAGGAATGAAGATTTGGGTCTTCCCACCAGGCAAAGAACCACAACCAGCTGAGGTGGTTCAAGGGACTCACTGCACAGCAAATGAAGAGTGGCAACGGGCTCATGTTCATGGGAATACAGACTGGGTGGTGGAAAAGTTAGTTGTAAATACCAGCTATGATCACATGACAAGTTACAGAAACAAGGACTGTCATTGTTATGAGTATTTCTTACTAGTATGTGTGCATCAAATATTTTTATTTTCTTCACTTAAAAACTACAAGATGTAAACAGGGCTAGGGCATTTTTGGTTGTATGTGTGTTAGTTGTATCGTGTTTGGTGCAAGGATGACTATATAATTGTGTTTATGCCTATGACGTCACAGAAAACAATATTAAAAAGACTAAAAACAAAACTTTACAGAAACTCTATTGCCAGAATCTGGGATCAGTCTCTGGAATTTAAAAGGCAGATAATGCTTGGTCAAGATAATCCAGTCCTGTCTTTGATGGGTGGCATTTTCAAACTTTGCCTCATAAGGCAGATGGCATAACCCAGAGAACCAGAGATTGCATCAACTAGAAACTGTGGAGTCATACCTCCACCACGCAGCTGCTGCCTTTGGGCCTGCCTGGGCATTATGTGAACTGCTCTTCATCTTTCTATGTCACTCAGGGAAGTAGCCACAGAAGGCCGATAAAGGATGGTGGCCAGCGACAGTGAAAAGTTACATCCTAGAAAGTAGAATCACCATGAAGTGGTGAGAAGGAGGGATGGGTACTGTTAAAAACTGGAGTAAACTTGGTGCAGTGAACATCATCACTCAGCCTTCTAGCTGGAGATTTAGACATTTACCATTAACAAGGAGAGAGGTGGGCAAAAGGCAATCCTTTATTGTCAAGTACAAGCTTTTTCTTGTTCTTACCTTACTAAGGATAACAAAAGAAAAAAATCCAAATTAGAGCCATGAAAAAACAGTGCAAAATATGGGAAAGGAAGCATCATGCTGACAACTTAGAAGAACAGATAATGCACAGATGGTTTCATTCAAAGAGAATAAAAACAAGCAAAATTATGAGTGGAAGAAGAAATCTAGTGATTGATATAGAATTATTTTTAAGGAGAGAGATATACTACATAAAAATCTAGAAAAAAATTTCAGGAAAGCATAAGTTATCAAAATTAAGAAGAAGTAGAAAACTTGACAACTACAGAGAATATTCTTTAAGTTTTAAAAAAGTTACCTCAAAAAAGGCTGGTCTTCGAATTACTGAGTAGAGGGCTGTGTCTCGGGGAATATCTAGCTCAAGTGGCATAACATAGTTTATAAAGAAAACGTTCTACATTCTACTTTGAGTAGCGTCTGGGATCTTAAAAGCTTGTGAGTGGCCATCTAAGATACTCCACTGGTCTCCTCCAATCGGGAGCAAGGGAGAATGAAGAAAACTAAAACACAAGGGAAAGATTAGCCCAAAGGACTAATGGACCACAACTACCACAGCCTCCACCAAACTGAGTCCAGTACAACTAGATGGTACCTGGCTACCACCACTGACTGCTCTGACAGGGATCACAACAGAGGGTCCTGGATAGAGTTGGAGAAAAATGTAGAAAAAATTGTAACTCCCAAAGAAAGACCAGACTTACTGGTCTGACAGAGACTGGAGAAACCCTGAGAGTACGGCCCCGAGACACTCTTTTAGCTCAGTAATGAAGTCAGCCAAAGATCAGACAGGCCCATAAAACAAAATGAGACTAAAGGGGCACACCAGCCCAGGGGCAAGGACTAGAAGGCAGTAGGGGATAGGAAAGCTGGTAATAGGGAACCCAAGGTCGAGAAGGGAGAGTATTGACATGTGATGGGGTTGGTAATCAATGTCACAAAACAATATGTGTACTCTTTAATGAGAAGCTAGTTTTTTCTATAAACCTTCTTCTAAAGTAAATAATAATAAAAAATAATAGAAAAGCTGGTCTTGGGAGTTTTCAGTGTGTTCTTTCAAACTTTCAAAGAACAGATTGCTTCTAGCTCTTTTTAATTATTCTAAAGAATAGAACATTATGGAAAATTTAAAATTATTTTATAAAGACCATTCAGTTTTGATACCAAACCTGACAAAAAGTCAACAGTGAAAAAAATGGGAAATCACTCCCATTTATAAATATAGATGAGAATATTTAGCAGTATATTAAGAGGATTACTTTCAGAATTAAAAATCAGTTACAAAGACATATCACTGATTACGTGCCAGGTGGTATTATTCTAAGACCTGCTCATGTGTTAACTTACTTAACTCTTCCAACAATAAATGAGGTGAGTCTTATTATTGTATCCATTTTACCAAGGAGGAAATTGAGCTATTGGAAGATCAAGTAACTTGCCCAAAATCCCACAGCTAGTAAATGGCAGAGCCAGGCTCGAATCCAGACAGTCACACTCTTAACCACTAGCTATGTCCTTTATGCCAATTGGTTATCGGAAGAAGACAAAGCATGCATCTCAATAGTCGTGGAAAAGGCATGTGATAACATTCAAAGTCTATTCCCGACTTAGAAAGAATGCACTTAAACTAAGAGAGAAGGTTATGTTATTCTTAATATGCTAGAGAAACTCTATTGGAAACCAGCATCTAAGAACGTAATAGGGAGACTAGAAGCATTCACATTAAAGTCAGGTATGAGGCAAGGATACCCATCATTATTTAATATTATTATAGTAGTTTTACTTAATGCAACAAGACTGGGGTGGGGTGGGGGGAGGGTGGGCAATAAAGGTTTTAACTCTTGGAAGAGGGAAAAACAAATTACTGTTATTTGCAGATGCTACAATATTCTACCTAGAAAACTTAAAGGAATCAATTGAAGACCTACTAAGACCAATAAAAGAGCTCAATATATATTTATTAAATTTATTCCCATATATATATGAGATGGATTGACACAGTGGCTACAACAATGGGCTCAAGAATAACAATAATTGTGAGGATAGTGCAGGACCAGACAATGTTTTGTTCTGTTGTACGTAGGGTAGCTATGAGTCAGAACTAACTTGACGGCACCTAACAACGACAACATATGTGTGTGTGTGTGTGTGTGTGTATATATTTATATATATATATAATATTAGTTTTTCTGTATATCAGAAGCTGAAAATTCAAATGCCTTTAAAAATCAGGCAGGAACACAAATGTGTGACATCTCTCTGTTTAGGGAATATCCTGTTCACAATAACGAGAAAAATATAAAGGAGCTAGGATTTCATAAGAAACACACGGAATACGCTAAAAACTATACAAATTAAATAAAGAAGCATACACTATGTTCCCCAATCATCTGGAAGAATAAAAAGGTGATACTATCCAGGGAAACTTAGGATAATGAGAGTAATGAGGGAGAAGTTTCATTATTCCTATCAGATATCAAAATGTATTGAAGAGCTGTAGCTATTTAAATAGTCTGTTTTGTTTCTACTTTGCTTGTTTGTTTGTTTGTGGAAGAATAGACTGATCATTAGAATAGAAAAAGAAAATCTAGAAACATACTTAAGTGTAGATAAAATTGTAGCTTTTGGTATATTTATTCATTCAAAAATAATACTTTAAGCACTAAGATACAACAGCGAATACGATAAGACAAGGTTCTGTTTCTTTTTACATTCTGGTGGGAGAGACAAAAAATGCAAAAATATACCAAAAATAACTCCCCCTCCAAAAAAAATAAAGATAATTCAAATAAGATGCTGTCTTAGAGAGTAGCAGAGGCGGGGGTCTGGGAAGCATGGTTTCTGGGGACATCTAGGTCAATGGGCATAACAGAGTTTACTAAGAAAATGTTTTGCATCCCACTTTGGTGAGTGGCATCTGGGGTCATAAAAGCTAGCAAGCGGCCATCTAAGATGCATCAATTGGTCCCAACCCACCTGGAGCAAAGGAGAATGAAGTACACCAAAGACACAAGGAAAATATAAGCCCAAGTGACAGAAAGGGCCATGTAAACCAGAGACTTCATCAGCCTGAGACCAGAAGAACTAGATGGTGCACGGCTACCACCAATGACTGCCTTGACGGGGAACACAGCAGAGAGTCCCTGACGGGGCAGGAGAAAAGTGGGGTGCAGAATTCAAATTCTAATAAAAAGACCAGACTTAATGGTCTGACTGGGGACTAGAGGAACCCCAGAAGACATGGCCCCTGGACTCTCTGTTAACCCAGAACTAAAACTATTCTCGAAGCCAACGCTTCAGATAAAGATTAGACTGGACTATAAGACATAAAATGATACTCATGAAGGGTGTGCCTCTTAGTTCAAGTAGATACACGAGATTAAATGGGCAGCTCCTGTCCGGAGGCGAGATGAGAAGGCAGAAAGAGACAGGGGCTGGCTGAATGGACACGGAAAATCCGGGGTGGAAAGGAGGAGTGTGCTGTCACTTTATAGGGATAGCAACTAGGGCCACATAACAATGTGTGTATAGATTTTTGTATGAGAAAATAACTTGAGCTGTAAACTTTCACCTAAACTGCAATAATAATAAAACAAAGATGCTGTCATAGTTATTTAGTGCTACTATAACAGAAATACCAGAATTGCGTGGGTTTAACAAACAAATTTATTTTCTCACAGTTTAGAAGGCTAGAAGTCCAAATTTAGGGTGCCAGCTCTAGGCGAAGATTTTCTTTGTTGGCTCTGAAGGAAGGTCCTTGTCTCTTTTGAGCTTCTGTTCCTCAGTGAGCTTCGCGTGGCTTGGCATCTACCTTCCCCCATCTCTGCTTGCATAATCTGCTCCTTTTATGTCTCAAAAGAGGTTGACACAAGACCACCCTACACTAATACTGCCTCACAAACATAATAAAGAAAATGCATTCCCAAATGGAATTATAACCACTGACATAGGGTTAGGATTTACAACACATATTTTTAGGGGGCACAATTCAATCCGTAACAGATGGTGTTTGTCCTTGTTAGATGCCGTGGAGTCAGTTCCAACTCATAGCGGCCCCTATGTACAACAGAAGGAAAGAGTGGTTCTTCACCATCCTCACAATCGTTATTATGCTTGAGTGCATTGTTGCAGCCACTGTGTCAATCCATATTGTCAAGTGTCTTCCTCTTTTTCGCTGACCCTCTATCTTACCAAGCATGATGTCCTTCTCCAGGGACTGAGCCCTCCTGATAACTTGTCCAAAGTATGTAAAATGAAGTTTCGCCATCCTCCCTTCCAACGAGGACTCTGGCTGTACTTGTTCCAAGACAGACTTGTTTGTTCTTCTGGCAGTCCATGATATATTCAATATTCTTCACCAACACTATAATTCGAAGGATCAGTTCTTCTGCTGTCTTCCTTATTCATTGTCCAGCTTTTGCATGCATATGAAGTGATTGAAAATACCATGGCTTGGGTGAGGGACACCTTAGTCCTCAAAGTGACATCTTAGCTTTTCAACACTTTAAAGAGGTTTTTTGCAGCAGATTTGCCCAATGCAATATGTTATTTGATTTCTCGACTTCTGCTTCCATGGGCGTTGATTGCCAATCCAAATAAAATGAAATCCTTGACAACTTCAATATTTTCTCCATTTATCATAATGTTGCTTATTGGTCCAGTTGTGAGGATTTTTGTTTTCTTTATGTTGAGGTGTAATCCATACTGAAGGCCGTAGTCTCTGATTTTCATCAGTATGTGCTTCAAATCTTCTTCACTTTATGCAAGCAAGGTTGTGTCATCTGCATGTCACAGGTTGTTAATGAGTCTTCTTCCAATTCTGATGCCCCTTTCTTCATATAGTCCAGTTTCTGGAATTATTTCCTCAGCACACCCACTGAATAAGTATGGTGAAAGTATACAACCCTGATGCACACCTTCCCTGATTTTAAAGCACATTGTATCCCTTTGTTCTGTTTGCATGACTGCTTCCTGGTCTTTGTACAGGCTCTGCATAAGCACAATTAAGTGTTCTGGAATTCCCATTCTTCAGAATGTTATCCATAATTTGTTATGATCCACACAATTTAATGCCTTTGCATAGCTAATAAAACACAGGTAAACATCTTTCTGGTATTCTCTGCTTTCAGCCAAGATCTATCTGACATCAGCAATGGTATCTCTCATTCCACGTCCTCTTCTGAATTCAGCTTGAATTTCTGGCAGTTCCCTGTGGCTATACTGCTGCAACTGCTTTTGAATGATCTTCAGCAAAATTTTATTTGTGCATGATATTAATGATATTGGTCGACAGTTTCTGCATTTTTGGGATCACCTTTCTTTGGAAAGGGCACAAATATAAATCTCTTCCAGTTGGTTGGCCACGTAACTGTTTTCCAGATTTCTTGGCATAGATGAGTGAGCACCTCCAGCACTACATCCATTTGCTGAAACATCTCAATTGGTATTACAGATGGTGTAGTAGTAAGTTAATGAGATATTTAAGCTGAAAAATAAATGGCTAGAAGGAGCGAGCCATATGTAATTCAGAGGAAAGAACCTTCCAAAAAGAGAGAATGTCATGTGCCCCTCAAAGGTATCAAGCTTGGTATGTTCAAGAAACGGAAAGAAAGCTAGTGTGGGTGCAGCAGAGTTGGCAAAGGGACAATACTACAATATGAGGTTGGTGGGAGCTAGATCTTGAGTGACTTTGAACCTAAGATAAGAAGTTTGAATTTATTTTTTAAACATAATGAGAAAATATTGGAAGGCTTTTAAGCAGAGGAGTGTTCATGGTCTGATTTATAATTTATAAAGATCATTCTGATTTATATTTGTAGACTGGATTTCAGAGCGGCTAGTGTGGAAGCAGATGACCCACTTAGGAGACTATTGGAGTAGTTTAGGGAGAGATGAAGGGGCTGGACTATGGTGGATAGATTTGGGATATGTTTTGGAGGAAGAGTCAAAAGGATTGGACTGGGACGATGAGGAATAGAAAGGAATAAAGGATGATTCCTAGTCATAGGCTAAAGAAACAGGATAAATGATATTAGGAAAATTGAAGGAAGACCAGAATTGGGATTGATTACCCCAGCTCAGCTCTTCAGTGAAGTTAGAGGAAAAACGCAAGAGGCTCCCCATCCCTTTCCATCACAAATGCCTGCTTATTAGTTAAATCGAGAATAAGCAAGTAGTATGTATAATCCAGGATCTCAAAGTGTGTGAATGTGTGTGTGTGTGTCCAGTCACCACAGGAAGTCATAGTCAGCTGATTACTAACAGCCCTGGATTCTTTCTGGGTTTTGTTTTCAGTGCTCAAGTAGTTTGTCCAAGTCCAATTAGGAAAAGGTTAAGTCTGATTTAGTTTAAGAAATGCGGTTAGTGAAAGAGGCCACAAAATGGAGGATTCGGAACTGGAGTTGGGTCAAGCCAGCACTCCTCCGTTTTACATGGCGTCTGTTATTGCTGTGGGTTTTGGAGATTTGCTGAGTTGGTCCAGTGTTCATGTTAAAGCCCACCTGATACTACACGTTACAGAGATAAGAAGAGGCTGGATTTCTGCATCTGATTCATTGGAGGATGGAAGTGACTCTTCACATTTGAGACAAGTGTTCTCTAGGTGGGAAGAAGTAAAAAGAAAAAAAAAGTATACAAGCAAGAGATGATTCAAAATTCTCCTGGTTTCTGACTCAAAAGCAATGAGTCTATGGCTATTGTTAGCTACTTTCCTTGACTCTTCACACAGTACTTAGGCAAGTGCTGCAGAGGAAATTACCCGACGTAGAGAGGGTATGACTGCACTGCCTCTCTCAGGAAACCATGATGTCGCCAGGGTGTACTTAGATACAGAAAAAGAAGATTTTTAAATGTCAGTGGCATTACTCACATGTCTTTTCTGCCTGTCTCAGTGTGTTCTTCACCCGCACAGAGATTGACACGTTACCCGTATTCCTGATCAAAAATAGAATGCACTTCTCATTTCAGCTTTCAGGCTATAGGATGGTCTGTCTCAGCTTTCACAATCTTCTTCTATCACAACCTGAAGCCCTCAGAAGCAATGTGTTTGGATGCTTTTAATATGTTTATGTACTGAGAAATTTCATCATATAAATTGTTGTATTTTGAGATGCTTCTTACTGCTATAAAGTCTTTCCTGTATTTCTGCTTATGTTTCCCTTTATTTATGTGCTTGACTGTATTTTCTTTTTAATTCTCAGGATGTTGGGCTTTTACCAGATCATACTGAGAAGCCCAGTACACTCTCAGAGGATGTTCCATGAAGTCTTATTTGGTCTTTCTAATTCTGACTTTACAATTGACATACCACATTTTTCTCTTCATGTAAGCAAGCTTTGCCTTTTAAACAATATATTTTTTTCTAATTGTAAAATAAACGTATGTGTGATAAACTTTAAAAATATAAGAAAAACTCCAGTGAAGACACAGTCACTTGTAATCTCCTTATTTATTATTAACTCTTTGATTTATGCCTTTCTAGCCCTTTCCTATATATTAACACAAGTAAAATTATATTGTCCATATTGCTTGCAGCTTCTGTTCACTCAACAATCCATCATTTTTTCCCGTAGTAATAAATATTCTATTACAATATGAATGCTATTGATTAGATGAGATACAATCACCACTTCCTAATTTAATAAGCCAAATCCCCTATTACTGGACATGAAGGTTGTTTCCAGTTTATTGACTTTATAACTAATGCTTCGTTGAGAATCTCCGCCCATACCCGTTTGTGCTCATCTTTAATTCCACCAACGTACTATTTTTTATGGAGTCAAGCTCCATTTTGTCCCCTGTATTGTCCTCATTCACTTTACCAGTTCAATACACAGCATCCTGTTTAAGTGTTTCTCTTCAACTAAAGTATGCCTATTTCTTGGGCATACACTAAGGTTGTTTTTAAATCGTTTCCAGGATTTCTTACAAATTTCTCTGATATCCACCTTTTGTAGTTCCTCTGTCCAAAATCAGGAAACTACATGATGAATGTTTTAAGCTTTCTTTTTCTCCTCATTAGAGTTTTATAGTGATGGTCTCAATTATGTAGTGATTATGATTATTAACTGGTTTATATGGGAATTCTGCCTACGCCAATTTCTGTCCATTCTTCAGAACCAAGTCCAAGATGTCTTTTCCACACGTATTCAAAGAGCAGTGCTTCAAGAGGCTGCACTGTTTCCTATCCAAACCTCATATCCACAGTTCATATCCAGTTTGGATGGGGATATTGATCAGAACCCAATTCTGCAGCCTCTCCAGTGTTGTTCAATATTTCCAGGCCTGTCTTGAGATTTTCCTTCAGTAATTTACAGTGTAGTGTATCCCTATTACTGTCATATTTGTATTGTTTCAGTATGCACTCCATCCAATGAAATTTTATCAATATTACCTTTGTCTGATAAGTCATTGAATCTTGACTTTGTACCGACTGTATGCAAAAACATTCTGCTACTTTTACCTCTGAAAATAAGCAGAGTAAAGGAGAATTTAAATATGGATGTGCTAATCTAAACACATGCATAATTTACCCCGACCATCATCTACCAAAAAGTTAGATTTATTATACAATACAAAAGCAAGCACTTGCTGTACTATATATGTGTATTCAGAGCCATCATATTTTACACTGTAAGCTATGTATATTCCTTTTATAACAACGAAAAGGTGTTCTAGTTCCTTCTTGCAACAGCTATAATATGATTCTTAATTGGCTACATATAAGAATGAGCTGAGATTTGAAATATCCTAATGTCAGGGTCCTTCTCTAAACCAATTAAATCTCAATTTCCAGGGGTGGAGCCCAGGCAATGGTGTTACTTAAAAGCTCTCCAGGAAATTCTAATGTTCAACCAGGGATGGGAACCATTGATCTACAAAAAAACCTTGAAAGAAAATATTGGACTATGATTGCATATCTTTTGTAAAGTAGGTGTGGATTGCTGAAATAACTGCTTTGTTCAATACAAGCTGGAATCCCCCACCCAGCTAACCCATGCTCCCCTGCCTCACGCCTACCAATGACACCAGCTGAAGGCCTCCCTGCCTGTCTATATGGGCTTTTCAACACCAAGTGACTTTGAGTCTGGCCCTCCATAACCAAAACAATCAACACTCTCTATACCAGTGGTTCTCAAACTTTGCTGAACACTAGAAACACCGGGTAGCTTTTAAAATCCTTCATGCCCAAACAGAACAAAGGGGACAGAATCAATAAGACTGTTCACGCATTGTGAAACATATTACCAACTTCACTAAACACTTTGTGTAGAAATAGTTGAATGGGAACCTAAAAATTATTAAAAAAAAAAAAAAAATCCCTCCGTCAAGAACAACTACGAATCTCTGGGCAACAGTCTTTTTAAAAACTCCTTCAGGTAAGTCCAAACCCAAAACCTGTTGCCATTGAGTTGATTCTGACTCATAGCGGTAGGTCCAAAGTGCAGCCAAATTTGAGAGTGGTACTCTATACCTTGCAACTCAAAGCGTGATCCGTGGTCCAATAGCACTGGCATCACCTGGGAGCTTGTTAGAAATGCTGAATCTCAGACCCTATCACAGACCTAGTAATGCAGAATCTATTTTAACAAGATCTATTGATGATTTTTGTCACATTAAAGTTTGAGAGGCACTTTATGCAAAGGGTTTCAGCCCTTGCAGCTTAGACCCTAAACTTGGAAGACTTCTTGTTTTTTGTTTTTTTTTTTAAATTTATTATTTTCATTCATTTAGTAGGGAGCAGAAAGTGACAACACTAAGGGGTAGTTCCAAAGATTCACTTCAAAAAAAGCATCTGGCCATTTTTAGGGAGCTGCATGTCTTCTTGGTATTTCATCACTTTTGCTCTTGCTGGTTTCATCTTTAAATTTTTGTTGTTCTTTGATTTCTTTTGTTCCTGGTCTTGAATATGTTTGGTGACTGCAAGCAGTTGAGGGAAAGTGTGATCTTAGTGAAATGCAAGGGAGGGAAAAGCCTTCATGCTCTTCATCTAAAAATGAAATGCACTCTATATATGGCGTGTGAGTTGCTGGGAGAAACACTGACACCCCGAGGTGTAGGAGGCGAAGGCGGCAGCCACAGCACTCCACTTGAGCAGGGCTACCTCCATTCCTCGTTGGAACTATGGGGTTCCCTGATAGCACGATCACACCTGAGCTTCCCCCAACCTCACAAAATAACAACCTCCTCATGAGGCAGAGGGAATTGCTCTTAAATACTTTTTTAGCATGGATGGAGCCCTAATAAATAACATTTCCACTTAGGTTGAGTCACAGTTACTTAGCACTGAAGCAGCTTTCTAGATATGCTGGGACTTTTGGAATTTGCATTAATTCCTTCAGGATCATGACTAAGAATTGGGCACTGAGCAGTGACTATTTGGGGATCGCCTAAAAGTCTACCAGGGTACCCCTTGTTTTCAGAATCCTCCCATTTCCCCAGTTGCTATCTCACTCTTTATTCCAGGTCTGTCCTGTGCCCCTAAGCAACTACCTTAAACTCTGTATGCCTTCTTGCCACCCCCACTCACAAATACACAGACACATAGACTAAAACTCAAACACTATGGCCCCCTGTGTCTCCTTCCTTACAGTGTTTCTCTTAGGTAACAATGAGCGTTCTAAACCTGTAAAGAAGAATCTTTTCTGTAATAGATAATGGGTGAAGGTGTAAACTCCCCTCCCTGCACCCCAGACAGGAGTATCATATGTTAATAGTGGAATCTTATAGGAGAAAATACCCAACATCATAATAACTATAGTTAATATTTGTTGGGCCCTTTCTATGTGCCAAGTACTCCAGGGGCATTATTTCATTTAATTTTCACAACTGCCTGAAGTTAGTATTTTTATCCCCATTTTATAGGTGAAAAAATTAAGAAACTGACCCTAGATCCCACAGCTAGTCAACGTCAAGCTTGGCAGGATGCAAACCCAGACGATCTGACTCCAGAGCCCATGCTCTTGCCCTGTACACTGAATAACTTTCTAAATGAGGCTCTGTTGGCAAAATGAGAGACTTAAATTTGCTTTATAATGAAAATGTGAAGCATACAAAAATTAGATGAAATAGTATAATAAGCCCCTATATACCTACCACCTGGATTTATCAATCATTAACATTTTCTCTTAGTTTTTTTATCCATATTTATTTTTATTAAATCATTTTAAAGTAAATTTTAGATGTCTTGATACTACATTTCTGTAATGTGCTGAGTGCTGGTCCCAAAAGACATGTCCACATCCTGATCTCCAGAACCTATAAATGATACCTTATGTGATAAAAAATTGAATGTTATCCTATTTGGAAAAAGGAGTTTTTACAGATAAAATTAAATTAAGGAGTTTGAGATGAGGAGATTACTCTGGATTATTCAGGTGGGCCCTAACCAAAAGACAAATGTCCTTAAAAGAGAAAGGCAGAGCAAGATTTGGTACAGACAGAAGAGAAGACACACATAGAAGGCCATGTGAAGAAGGAGGCAGAGATTGGAGTTTTGCAGCCACCAGACAAAGGATGCCTGGAGCCAAGGAATGCCAGAAGCAGCAAGAGGCAAGGAAGGATTCACCCCCAGAGCCTTCGGAGGGAGCACAGCCTTGCCGACACCTTAACTTCAAACTTGTGGCCTCCAGAAGTGTGAGAGAATAAATTTCTGTTGATTGAAGCCACTCAGTAGTAATTTTTAGAGCAGCCCTAGAATACTAATATAATGCCCTAAAATACTTCAGTATGCATCCCCAACAAAATAAGGATGCTATTATTCTACATAGCCACAATACAATGATCATACCTAATGAAATTAACACTAATTCTCTAATACTGTCTAATATATAGTTTATATTCAAATTTTCCCAAAGGTTCTCCAGAGGTCTTTTAGGGCTGATTTGTTAAACAGTGCCCAGTCAAGAACCATACACTGCATTTGGTGGTTGTGTCTTTTTGGTCAATTTAACCTAAAAAAGTGCTCCCCGCATTTTCCCTCCTTTTCCATGACATTTACTTGCTGAAGAGCCTGTAAAATATCTCACATTCTGGATTCATCTGATTGTTAGAATGAGAGGTTTTTTTTCCAATTAATAAGTCTGCTGAGGCAAAGGTTTGCTCAAAGCCCTCTGGATGCCACCCTGCTGGTGGCTGCTGCCTGAGGCAGAGCTGACAGGAGCAATGACAGAGTAGGGAGCTGTGCCCCATGGCTGCCATCTTCCTGGGGCTTCCGTAGTAGACTCACATCTCTCCTTTCTGACAGGGGAAGATGTTAGGGCTTGAGTTTTCTGCAGAAAAGGTGAAACAAGGATTCTTGTCCACTAAACTGTAATTGACTTTTGGCAGTGTGAAAAGATAGGCAGTTACTTTTTCAAGGATGTCAAGATGGGCACTAGCCCTGTATTAGTTATGTATTGCTGCTTTAACAGAAATACCACAAACTGGTGGCTTTAAGGAACAGAAATTTATTTTCTCACAGTTTAGGAGGCTAAAAAAGAAATAAATAAAAACATTGTCATCGAGTCAATTCCCATTCATTGCGACCCTATAGGACGGAGTAGAACTGCCTCATAGGGTTTCCAAGGCTATAATCTTTTATGGAAACAAACTGCCTCATCGTTCTCCTGCAGAGTGGCTGGTGGGTTCCAACCACTGACCTTTTGTTTAGTAGCCAAGCGCTTAACCACTGCACCACCAGGGCTCCTTTTAGGACCTCTTTGTTGTTTGTTGTTGTTGTTAGGTGTCGTCGAGTCGGTTCTGACTTGTAGCAATAACCCTATGTACAACAGAACGAAACACTGCCTGGTCCTGCTCAATCCTTGTAATTGTTGTTGTGCTTGAGCCCATTGTTGCAGCCACTATGTCAACCCATCTCGTTGAAGGTCTTCCCCTTTTTCGCTGACCCTCTATTTTACCAAGCATGATATCCTTCTCCAGAGACTGATCCTCTTGATGACACGTCCAAAGTCTCACCATCCTCACTTCTAAGGAGCGTTCTGGCTGTACCTCTTCCAAGACAGATTTGTTCATTCTTTTGGCAGTCCATGGCATATTCAATATTCTTTGCCAACACCATAATTCAAAGGCATCAATTCTTCTTTGGTCTTCCTTATTCATTGCCCAGCTTTCGCATGCGTATGAGGTGATTGAAAACACCATGGCTTGATTCAGGTGCACCTTATTCCTTAAAGTGATATCTTTGCTTTTTAACACTTTAAAGAAGTCTTTTGCAGCACATTTACCCAATGCAATAAATCATTTGATTTCTTGATTGCTGCTTCCATGGGCATTGATTGTAGATCTAAGTAAAATGAAATCCTTGACAAATTCAATATTTTCTCTGTTTATCATGATGTTGCTTATTGGTCCAGTTGTGAGGATTTTTGTTTTCTTTGTTAAAGTGTAATCCATACTGAAGGCTGTGGTCTTTGATCTTCATCAGTAAGTGCTTCAAGTCCTCTCCACTTTCAACAAGCAAGGTTGTGTTATCTGCATAACACATGTTGTTAATGTTAGGACCTCTTTAGAAGGCTAGAAGTCGTAATTCAGGACACCAGCTCTAGAGGAAGGCTTTCTTTCTTTGTCAGTTCTGAGGGAAGGCCCTTATCCCTTTTCAGATTCTGTTCCTTGGCGATCTTCATGTGGTGTGGCAGCAATCTTCCTCTATCTGTACTTCCTGGCTTCTGTGCCTACCAATTGCCTTCAAGTCAATTCTGACTCATAGGGACCCAATAGGACAGAGTAGAACTGCTAATCTGCTCTTTTCATATCTCGAAAGCGATTGGCTTAAGACACACCCTACACTGATATGGCGTTGTTAACATAACAAAGAAAATCCTATTCTCAAATGGGATTACATCCACAGGTATATAGATATTAAAAAAAAGCCCATTGCCGTGGAGTCGGTCCAACTCATAAGGACCCTGTAGGACGGAGTAGAACTGCCCCATAGGATTTCCAAGGAGCAGCTGGTGAATTCAAACGTTGACCTTTTGCTAGGGGTTAGGATTTACACCACTTATTTTCGGAGGACGCAGTTCAATCCATACAAGCCCCAGTACACTTGTATTCCTCACAGGGAAATTCCACCATATGAAACACCCATACTTATGTCAATGATGACTGCTCCCTTGAAAATGCCACATCTCTACACAGAAAAATACATGATGTCACGAACACAATGGTGTGAATTAGTCTTATATCACATGACTTTCCCACTGATCATTTGATCAAAGGGGATTTAGGGCTGCTGGGTTTGACAAACACCTTCTCCTACTTTCTAGTTTTGCCTAGGTCTGGGTACACCGAACTACTGGGAAGAATTGCCAATACCTAGGAGGCAGGCTTCACACTGATCATGCAGTTAGTGTGAGGGAAGAAAAAGGTACCCAGTTCCTTGCCACATGAGAGCTTTCATCAACTTTGGAAGAAGACAAATGAAAAATGACACCCCCTGTTTAGAAACCGCCATTAGTACTTGACCAGGTCACTTTACTTCTCCTGGACTGACTACTCTTTCCCCTCCCACCACCACCCCACCTCCAACCCCCCAAGTGATTTAAAGAGAGGAAATGTTTTCTCATCACCACATGTCTCAAAGCTTGGAAACAAAGCATCCTTTCCTGTCTTGATTTAAGGTCTGCTTTGGGCATTTATTGAACTGATTAGCACATTAGTTTTATTATTCTGTTCCATGTCCTTTTATGTTCTGTTGAGTTTATGAGGTGAGGCTGGTTTCATTCTGAGAGTTTAATCCAAAGACCTTCACCAGAAGGCTGGCATATTTCCTTTTCTCATAAAGACAAGAAAACATCAACAGGCACAACAAAGATAACAGACTGTCTGAGTTTGACTTATGGAAAAGACTCCAAGTCAAACCCTCCAGTAAGACTGACTTCGACACTTATTGGCTTACTTGTCCTAATACCAGATTCACAAGTAATCCCCTGAGGGGAAAACTGGCTGTGTTCCTTTCCTTACTCTGGGGACTCATTTTGCCACTAAAAGTCAGACTGATTCCATGTATCTTCCCTGAGCCACAGGGAAGAGGAGGCCACAGAGTTCTTTTGGATAAGGCATCAGCGATGGGTTCAGCTGCCAGAGAAGCCAGGCTATATTTAGGAACATGTGGAGACTCTGTTTTAAAAGAAAGAGAATCGGAATTTACTGTATTCCTAATTAGAGGTCCTTGTACTCCAAATGAATTTGCTAATAGTTTCTAGTAGTTTTCATTTCAATGTTGTAGGTATTCAGTGATGTCTGATTAGTTCTTGTACTCAACTTCATCTTGCCATTGTCTACTCATTCATTAATTACTATAATAGTGTCTTGGGTAAACAGTGACCTGGAGAAACGCTGGGCAAGAAGAGAAGAGGGTTAAGTTGAATACATGCAATCAACCTGTAAACACTTTCATCTTCACCAATGAAAAAAGCTCAGCTATTCCCCTCTTTTGCTTCTACGCACCCCAGCTCAGGCTGCCTTTGTATAATCCACTGTTACCACATTGAACCTATCTTTTATATTGAGGAAGGATTGAAAAAACATATTAAATGATCCAGAGTAAAAAGAAAACCCTGCTAGCCTATTTAAAACACAGTTCAACTCTAAGCAACTTTAGTCAATTACTTAGATGCTGCAAAGACTAGGCTTTTTTTTTTTTTTAGGTATTTAATTGATATTGCTTACATATTTCTTACCTGTGCTTATTATTAATGAAGGAAAAGAAATTAACAGTTCAAACTTTTCTGGACAATTCACTTTATACGCAAAAACCATCTAAATTCACCTCCTACCCCAGATTTTCTAAAGTGTAACAAGGCATAATTACTTTACGTATGGTAGGTTCTCATTAAACTTAGTGGGAACGTAAATGAACATACATTTAAGGTCAGTCATACCTGGCATGTTCATGCAAAATGGGTGAAATTTGGAGCAGACCTTAGAGGGCTGTCCTGGAAGATGGCGGCATGAGGAATGGCACTGAATGCCTCTTTTCTCAATAAAAGAAAGTATCGTAATATGTGCACTGCCTACCTTGCAGGGCTGCTGGAAGAATGCATTTGGAGCTATTTTAAAAAAGTGCTTTACAAGTATAAAATGTTACAATAATACTTATTAGTAGGGGTCATGATTTTTAAAAAATATTTTCTGTGTTTTTGGTGAAAGTTCCCAGAGCAAATTACTACACAAATTGTTCAGTGACATTGGTTAAATTTTTTACAATGTGTTAACATTCTCATTAATTCCATTTTTTATGTTTTGTTTCCAGTAATCTGGTTTCCCTGTCTCCTTATGCTTTCATCTTTGCTTTAGAGTAATTGTTGACCATTCGGTCTCATACAGATAATTTTTTAAAGGTGTGCAGTACTCACAGGTAATAGTCTTTATTTTATGAGCCAATCTTCTTTTTAGCTAAATGGTGGCAATCACCATTTTGATAAACCGATTATACATAACAGATTAGAATTAGAAATATGCTAGAAATTGTACTGTCTTTTTTTCTAGGAAGGGAGGAAAGAAAAACGAAAGGAATGTGTTTGACAAAAATCTAGCAAATTATGAGACACAAATTGACCTTTAGTAATAGGTCTGATCAATTTACGAATCCAATAATGGAAACAAGATATTAAATTATATTAAAATAGAGTTGGGGTCAGCTGTGACTGGATGGAAGAAGCTCTATACTTGATAGGGTTGCTCACAAGTATAATGTGGTCAAATTGTTTAAACAGAGGGTTCTGTGATTACTTTGAAGGTTAGGCTGACCCAAAAGTTGTATGAGAATAAACAAGTAAAATCCTCAAAAAACAGACAGTACTCACTGAACTCATCTCTACAACCTCTCGTTTTCTTCCTTTCTGATTTTCTGAACCCTGTTCATTTTCCGAGGAGCACTGGTGGTGCAGTGTTAAAGGGTTAGACTGCTAACCCAAAAGGTCGGCAGTTTGAACCTACTGGCCACTCAGCAGGAGAAAGATGTGACAGTCTGCTTCTGTGAAGGTTACAGCCTTGGAAACCCTATGGGGTAGTTTTACTTTGTCCTGTAGGGCCATTATGAGTTGGAATCAACTAGATGGCAACGGGTTTTTTGTTGTTGTTGTTGTTGTTTTTAAATTCATTTTTCAGACCCACTTTCTTCCTGTATGGATCCTTCTTTGATTTCCCACCATGGCTTGCAACTCTTTCTCTTCCTTTGAACTCCAAGAAGCACTTCTGTTCTCCTCCATTCATCTGACTTTTGGTTCATACTGCTTGATATAACCAATTTGGATAACTTGCCAGCACTTTTTACCCATATTGTCTCTTCTTGCCTAGACGATAAGCAAGCTGAGGCCAGCAGCAATGCCACATATATCTTAGGACAGCCCACTGCTCCAGGCCCAGTATTTTACACAAAGGATTGTAGACTCTGGACATCTCTCTGATTCATGTGAGCCATTGACCAAGACTCTAGAGACACCCAATCCTTTACTACAAGAAGATGTGTTTTATAAAGAAGAAAAAAACAAAAATAGAAACAGTGTCATGTTCCCACGAGTGGGAAGAGTAGAGATGCTCAGAAGCAGAGCCCCAACCAACACATTCAAATTTAGAGTTAGAACCACCAGTCTCTCTGTTGAGGTGCTGACAAAAGCTCATTCACAAATCTCCATGCCTTTACTTATGCTTTTCCCTCTGCTTGGGATGTCCTTCCTCCCTTGTTGACTTAGAGAATTTTTATTCCTCCTTTGAGAATCACCTTGGGTATGCCTTCTCTGAATTCTTTCCTACAGCCTTCTCTATTCTGAGAAATGTTAAGGGCTTCTTCCTCTTCCATTTTCATAGCACCCCACACATATCATTCTTAGAGTATTTACCTTGCTCTTTTATGACTTTTATGGATACATCCTCCCTATAAGACTCTGAGCATCTCAAGGATAGAGGCAATATATATTTTAATATTCCCAACACCTGACATGATGCATGATCCAAGTAGGTGCTCAATAAATGTTTGCTGAATGGATAAAAAGACAGGTACCCTAAAAGTGGACTAGAATACTAGATAGATTAAGATCAGGGACTCACAGAGTCCAAGGCTAAAGTCCCAATGGGAAAGCTGTATGGGAAGCCTGCTCTCCATGCAGGGCCACCTAGGGAGTGGGCAAGGGTGACACAGGGAACAAGGAATGACCCTGTGACCAGCACAGCTATAAGGGCAGTGGGTCTAACTGTATGAAGCTGGGGATGACACAATCAAAAGATACAAGGTGAAGGCTGCCAGTCAGTATTATTACCTAGCTGTTCGTCTACTTTAGTTAGTTAGATTATAAAGTCCTTATGGGTAAGGGCTGTAATTTCTTCTTTTATATGTTTCATCCACCATGTGTCTGTCATTTTGTTGTACTGTGGTGGCTCGTGTGTTACTGTGATACTGGAAGCTTTACCACTGGTATTTCAAATACCAGCAGGGTAACCCTTGGTGGACAGGTTTCAGCAGAACTTCCAGATTAAGACAGACTAGGAAGAAGGATCCAGCAGTCTACTTCTGAAAAATTAGCCAGTGAAAACCTTATGAATAGCAGCGGACCATTGTCTGATATAGTGCGGGAATATGAGCCCCTCAGGTTGCAAGGCACTCAAAATATGACTGGGGAAGAGCTGCTTCCACAAAGTAGAGTCGAACTTAATGATGTGGATGGAGTCAAACTTTTGGGATCTTCATTTGCTGATGTGGCACAACTCAAAATGAGAAGAAACAGCTGCAAACATCCATTAATAATCAGAACGTGGAATGTATGAAGTATGAATTTAGGAAAATTGGAAGTCGTCAAAAATGAAAGACAATGCATAAACATCAATATCCTAGGCATTCCAAACCAATAAACCAAACCTGTTGCCATTGAGTCATTTCTGACGCATAATAACACTATAGGACAGAGTAGAACTGCCCCATAGGGTTTCCAAGGAGCAGCTGGTAGATCCGAACTGCCGACCTTTTGGTTAGCAGCCGAGCTCTTAACCACTGCGCCACCAGGCATTAGTGAGCTGAAATGGGCCAGTATTGGCCATTTTGAATCAGAAAACCATATGGTCTACTGTGCTGGGAATGACAAATTGAAGAGGGAATAACGTCGGGTTCATTGTCAAAAAGAACATTTCAAGATCTATCCTGAAGTACAGTGCTGTCAGTGATAGGATAATATCCATACCCCTTCAAGAAAAATCAGTTAATGCGACTATTATTCAAATTTACGCACCAATCACTAAGACCAAAGATGAAGAAACTGAAGATTTTTACCAACTTCTGCAGTCTGAAATTCATCAAACATGCAATTAAGATGCATTGATAATTACTGGTGATTGGAATGCAAAAGTTGGAAACAAAGAAGGATCAGTAGTTGGAAAATACAGCCTTGGTGATAGAAATAATGCCAGAGATTGCATGATAGAATGTTGCAAGACCAATGACTTCTTCATTGCAAATACCTTTTTCCAACAACATATAATGGTAACTATTCATGGGGACCTTGCCAGATGGAATACACAGGATTCAAATCGTCTACCTCTGTGGAAAGAGACAATACAAAAGCTCAATAGCATCAGTCAGAACAAGGCCAGGGGCTGACTGTGGAATAGACCATCAATTGCTCATATGCAAGTTCAATAAAATTAGAAAAAGCCCACAAGAGTCAAAGTATGGACTTGAGTATATCCCACTCGAATTTAGAGACCATCTCAAGAAAAGATTAAAAACACAGAAAGGAAAGAAAAGACCAAAATGGACGTCAGAAGAGACTCTGAAATTTGCTCTTCAAAGTCAAGTAGATAAACAAAAGGAAGAATGATGAAGTAAAAGAGCTAAACAGAAGATTTCAAAAGGTGGCTCAAGAAGACAAACTATTATAATGACATGTGCAAAGACCTGGAGTTAGAAAACCAAAATGGAAAAACATACTTGGCATTTCTCAAGCTGAAAGAACTGAAGAAAAAGTTCAAGCCTTGAGTTGTAATATTGAAGGATTCTATGGGGGAAATATTAAATGACACAGGAAGTATCAAAAGAAGATGGAAGAAATACAGAGGCACCGTACCAAAAAGAATTGGTTGTATTCAACCATTTCAGGAGGTAGCACATGATCAAGAGCTGATTGTACTGAAGGAAGAAGTTCAAGCTGCACTAAAGGCATTAGTGAAAAACAGGGGTCCAGGGATTGACGGAATACAAATTGAAATGTTTCAACAAATGGATGCAGCGCCGGTGCTCACTTGTCTATGCCAAGAAATTTGGAAGACAGCTACCTGGCCAATCTACTGGAAGAGATCCATATTTGTACCTATTCCAAAGAAAAGTAATCCAACAGAATGCAGAAATTGTCGAACAATATCATTAATATCACGTGAAAGTAAAATTTTGCTGAAGATCATTCAAAAGCAGTTACAGCAGTACATGGACAGGGAACAGCCAGAAATTCAAGCTGATTCAGAAGAGACTGTGGAGTGATGGATATCATTGTTGATGTCAGTGGAGCTTGGCTGAAAGCAAAGAATACCAGAAGGATGTTTACCTGTGTTTTATTGACTATTCAAAGGCATTCGACAGTGTGGATCACAACAAATCACAGATAACAGTGAGAAGAATGAGAATTCCAGAACATTGTGCTCCTGAGGAACACGTATATAGACCAAGAGGCAGTTGTTCAAACAGAACAAGGGGATACAATGTGGTTTAAAATCAGGAAAGGAATGCGTCAGGGTTGCATCTTCACCATATTTATTCAATCTGTATGCTGAGCAAATAATCCTAGAAACGGGATTATATGAAGAACGGGGCATCAGGATTGGAGGAAGAATCATTAACAACCTGCGATACGCAGATGACACAACCTCGCTTGTTGAAGTGAAGCACGTACTGATGAAGCTCAAAGACTACAGCCTTCAGTATGGATTACACCTCCACGTAAAGCAAAAATCCTCACAAGTGGAGCAATAAACAACATCATGATAAGCAGAGACAATTTTGAAGTTGTCAAGAATTTCATTTTACTTGGATCCACAATCATTGACCATGGAAGCAGCAGTCAAGAAATCAAAAGATGCATTGCATTGGGCAAATCTGCTGCAAAAGACCTTTTTTAAAGTGTTAAAAAACAAAGATGTTACTTTAAGGACTAAGGTGTGCCGACCCAGGCCATGGTGTTTTCAATGGCCTCATATGCATGTGAAAGCTGGGCAATGAATAAGGAAGACTGAAGAAGAATTGATGCCTTTGAATTAAGGTTTTGGCGAGGAATATTGAATATACCACGGACTGCCAGAAGAACAAACACATCTATCTTGGAAGAAGTACAGCCAAAATGCTTATTAGAAGCAAGAATGGTGAGACTTTCATCTCACATATGATGGACCAGTCCCTGGAGAAAGATATCATGCTTGGTAAAGTGGAGGGTAAGCGGAAAAGAGGAAGACCCTCAAGGAGATGGATGGACACAGTGGCAGCAACAATGGGTTCAATCATAACAACGATTGTGAGGATGGTGCAGGACCGGGCAGTGTTTCGTTCTGTTGTAAACAGGGTCACTATGAGTCAGAACAAGAACCAATATGTTTCGTAGATACCCTACAAATGTTCGTTAAATGAATTCATTTTATTCTAAGATTGTCTCCTGAAAAACAATAAACATTCTATTTCCTTTTTTGTTGATTCATTATTCTAATTTTTTCAAAATGATATGTAAAATATAGGAAAATGGTTCCTTCCTGTATGAGATGTTATGGGTACATATTTTTCCACAGATGAGGACAGCAACAACATTTTTCTGATAAAATTTTACCTATTAGAACACAGACATACTTTTGTCTTTCTACATTTGTCAAAAGATTTGCCTATTCTCTGGTGTTGCACAGAGAACAGCTTCTTAAAAAAATAGGGACTATGGGTTTGGGGGGAAATATTTTATCATTGAAGAACTAACTCACATTGTAAAATTAAGTGAAGAAGAAAACAGTGCCTACTACAGTAGCAACACTTGACAGCGTATACATTTATTTGTTATTGACTATCTTTCCCCTCTAACATGTTTGGCTCACTGAGGTATCCTGAGCTCCTAAAACCATTTCGGATGCATAATAGGTACTTAATAAATATTTGCTGCTAGAGGGAGGCAGGGAAAAAGAAAGAGAAGGAGATAAAGTTTAATGTATGGAAATGTGTAAACACCAGGAATTAACTCTGAATCAATCTTACTTACCATTGTTATAAGTGATCTGAAAAAATGCCTGCTAAAATAAAAAGTTCCTCTGTTTAGTAAATATGTGGAGGCAAAAAGAATAAACCATAAAAGGAAATAACTTGGCCATGTGAGTGGGCAGAAAAATGGCAAATAAGCTCCATGCAGACTGATGTAGGATGATAACACATTATGGGAAAATGGTACAAATGTGCCTATAAGATAATGATTCCTATCAAATCTGAACCAAGAGAGAATCTGAAGGAGTTATTGAATGCACCCTGCTTAATGCTCAGGGGTTATTCTTCAACTCCAGTGGAGTGAAAGAAATATGTCCCACATTATTTTAATTATGCATCTTTAGACTTGGCTGAAAATGTCTGTGGAAAACAAATAAACCTTTTCCTAATGGTTGTGTCACAATTTTCTCTCCACTCTTTCTATGTCCTCCATTCTAGCCTGTTGTCTATGGAAGTGGGCCTCAGTTCATGTGATTAGGGTGCTCACTCTGTCAGTAGGGCTCCCCCAGCTCTTGCTCTGGTAGGCTCAGTCACTGGAAATCAGATGGGCCCACTACCCTTCTGGCTATAGCTAAATAGAGTTGGAGAGACAGTTATTAATTTCTGCCCCTGTGCCCTGTATAAATCTAATTTACTTAAAGTTAGCTTGAGCACGTTTCTATTTATTGTGATAGAAAAAACTTAGGGTATCAGTAGGAAATACATTTCTATGATTTGCAAATCTATGCCTCTATATGATTCTACTGTTGTTTTCGTTGTTGGTTTTCCTAATATGTATTTATTTTGGAAAATAATCAAGACTCCACAGTTATTTGAATTTAGTTCTGGTCTCTGCACCCCATGAATGACAATATAGAACTGAAGGTTGAAGAGCAATTTGGGATGACTGAAGGAATTGATGGTCTTCCACACTGCGTAAATTTTATTATAAATTAGGATTATAATACTGAAAGGTAAAGGTGGAGAGGGGTTCTTATTAAAACCAATAAATTCATAAATGATATGTAGGTTATATATGTGAATTTATTTAATCCTCACAGTAATCCTGTAAGTACTATTTTTATCACCATTTCACATATGGGGAGGTTAAGTAATTTGCATACGATCTTACAGCTCATATGTGGCAAAGCCGGGATTTGATTCCAGCCAGTCTGGAGCCAGAGTTGATGATCTTGACCACCACACGAGAAGGCCTCTGATGTATACTGAATTAAGTGCAACTGTTGCAATATTTATACAATTTATAAACTTATAAAACTCTTCATAAAAAGATGTGGCAATGGCTGTAAATATAAATAGGCACAACTGCTAAATTCATGACTGCTAAATCCGTAATGTAATATGAAAGAACGCTGGTGCCATTGGAGGCATGACATTGGCCTGTAGAGACTGATAAACTGGGGACAACTAAAATGTCTTTCCCGGACTCCGCCTTTGCTCCAGACAGATCAAGAGATGTGTGGAAGTCAGGCATGATCCAGTGCAAAAAATTCTCATGCTCCTATTTTATGTTATAATAGCTACAGAAAGAATATTTTAATGATCTATAAGTGGTCTTCCCCCTGTTAGCCACTCCCAATGCTGGTTTTGGGAAGTGTAGAACAGTCAATAGATTCTGGTCTTATGGATGTGCTCATGGGTGTATTCATGCTGAGCATTTTCCCACTGAGCATTCACCTCTTTGCTAAGTGAAATGGATATTTGCTTATGTCCTTGTTTTTCAACTCCATTCTGCCCTCTAATGAATACTTCATAACCAAAATTAAAATGGTAAGTCTATTTAAGAAAGCTTTTATTTAATACATTTTTTATTATTTTAAGTGTTATGACCTTACAATTTAACATGCAGCCACAAATTCAAATTTTATAGTACCTGTGTGGGCTTTGAGGCCTCAATATATTAAAAAAGCAACTGTGTAACTTTCGATGTCCACTAAATGTAAGAAAGGTAAGTTTAATGAACATGTTTTAAAATCTCTCTGCTTACCCAAACGCTTTGATGTAAAACACTGAAAAGATAGACACTGAGGTGGGGTGGAGGAAGGGAGGAGAACTGTTGAGAGAGATTTCACTTAGTGACTGTTGCTATAGGAACCATTTACCCATTGCTCAAGATATCAGTTTCCAAGGAAGACAGGAATAACAAACAAAATAAAAACAACAAATGAAGAAAACAAAGGGATCTGGCAACAGAAAATATTAAACACCTTTTATGTTGATGCATTTGAAAACATAGTATTTTCTCAGGGAGAATGGGGATGGAGGTTGCAAAAACGTGGTACCATTTCTCTTTCAAAGAGCAGGTAGACATGTGTTAGACAGAAGGCCCTGATTGGCCTTCTCCATAGCTTCCTCCATAGCTTACTACCACTGTGTGGGTCAATCATGAGAACGATCATAAACTTCAACTGCAATTCCTTTCTTTCCTTTGCAACCAGCCTACAGAACCATATAGCAGGCAATCAGTATGTTTGTTGACTAACCAATCATTCCCCCCTTTCTAGAAAGTTTCTTAACATTGCTTTTAAGACCAATAAGCAGAGAATCTCAGTGAGGGAGTGTGTTTATGTGATCTCAAATGAAAAAAGAATTTCTCTTGCTCAAAGCCTGACAGGAAGCACATTTTTTGAAGTTATGGCTCATTTACAATTTCCTATTTCCTCAACACAAGGAACTACATTCCAAGTGAATTGTCAGATTAAAAACAACTCATTTAAAAAAAAAAATTTCAGTTAATACACACTTTTATGCTGTTATGAAGGCAAAGTAATCACTCTTGATGCATAGGGCCTCAACCCTTCAGATGTAACTGGACACGTCATCCTGTTCCTTCATCAATCATTGTTCTCCTCTTGATGTCTTTGCCTGCTCTAGCTATGCATGAACCTCTAATTGATCATATCTAAAAACTTTGCTACTATATCAAGGCTGACCAAGATTGAGGTAGTACTCTGAGTTATTAAAATGTTGGAATATTCACTAATTCGTTCTTTTTGTGTTATTCTCAGTACAAGTTTTCACCTTTATTTCTCTAGGTATCATTGTCAGACTCAGATTTACCAGTAGACCAGGTATCTCCTCATGAAGATGTGGGCTGGATTTCCCAAATACAATTAGGGAAAATGCTAGATTGGTTCAAGGTAGAGGCTACTACCCTTAGGTGGGAGGCACATATATTGGTACCATCTTTGTGCGTGGGTCTATACGAGAATCGGAACACTTAAATGCCCTCAGAGTTCAGGAAGGTGAGCTAAATGAGTAAAACCAGCTTGAAGGAGATAGTGGTGAGATGAGAACAGAAGCTTGTCTAAGAGGACCGGGCTGGGGAAAAGCGGAGGTAGGGCAGGAAGGAAGATGTGTAACAATTATTCAGCTCCAGCTGATTGATGACATGCAGAAATGTGGGTTCAGAGTTGCCACATTATCCCATTTGGGACAGAAGATGAAAATGTGGATATTTCAGGGACATTTCTTCATTTTCCAAATTTATTAACATTAAAGTCTTTGGTTCCCTTTTCTTTCCACCCATTCTTTTGCAATGTCATTCAGGCTCGTGTCCCCTTGACATCTCACTGGATTGTCTAATAGACATCATTAACATAACATGGGCAAAACTGAACTCCCAATCTTCCTACAAAACCTGCTCCACAGCTTTGCCCATCTTACCGATGGCAATGTCAGCCTCAGGTAGAAAACTTACAGTCATGTTTTACTTGTCTTCACATCCAGTCTGATAGGAGATTGTGTTGCTTTTACCTCCAAAATAGATTCACACTCCAATTCCTCTTTATAACTTTCACTAGTACCTCCCTAGCCAGCATCGTTTCTCATCTGGAGTACTTCAAAGGATTCGTAACTGGTCTTCCCGAGTCTATCCGTATCTCCTTCCCTACAGTCTATTCTCAACATAGCAGTCAAAGTAATTATTTTCAGATGTAAGTTAAATCATGTCACTATTCTGCTCAAACCCCTGCATGGCTCCTCATTTCAATCAAAGTAAAAGTCAACCCTTGTTTCCTTGTTGTCTTGGAAGGCCCTACCTCATCTGATTGGTTCCTCATTGATTCTTTGACCTCATTTCTTACTAGGTCTCACTTGCTGACACCACTCCAGAAACACTGCCCCCCTTAGTATTCCTCAAACAAGCATGCATACTTCCTCCTTAGAGACTTTGCACTGGCTATTTCCTCTTCCTGAAGCATTCTTCGCCCCCACCATGTTCACATGGCTAACTCCTCATCTCCTGCAAGTGTTTTGTTCAAATGCCACTTTCTTAGTGAGACCTCCCATAACCCAATCCCACCTTTCTTCTAAAACCCCCTTACCCTAATTTTCCTTTTTTCTTAGCTCTCACTTGTTAACATATTATATTTTAATCATTTATTATGCTCATTACTTATTGTCTTTCCCTACTAGAAAGTAACTTCCAAAGGGGCAGCTTTGTCTATTTGGTTCATTGATGAATCCCAAACTCCTACAACAGTGGCTGGTATATATTCAATATACAGTTGTTGAACGAATTTTTCAATGTTTTCAAGTTAATTTAAACAAACACTGTGTGGGCCAAACAAGCCACCTCATAGACCAAGCCTAGGAGCAACCTCTTGGAGACCTCTGGTTACATACAGGAGACCTAACCCTCATCCCTCTTCCCCTGACATCCCTGGTCTATCCAGTCTGCATAAGCAACCCTTCCAAAGTAGACAGTACACAAAACTTAGTGTGTGGGGACATTGGTTCTGGACATTTCCCTGGTTTCCCCTCTGCCTCCTATTTCACCACTGCTCTCTCCAAACTTGCTTCATTCAGGGTGTAGGGTAGCCAACTCCAACCTGAAGACAGAGAGCAGACAGAGGAGTCCACGAACAATGCTAAATACCCACTGTGATACCTGCCTACCTTTCTGCTCTAGTAGCTGAGGCCAGAACTAAACAGCAGGAACCAGAGCACTCACATAACAAGACGCGACCACTAGTTCTTTAAGTCATGTTTTACAATAACATTATGAAAACAGAGAAGACACAGCATGGTGAGCTCTAGGCCACACAGACCCAAGTCGAAACCCTGGCTCTGACACCTACCTTGGGCCCCTCACTCAACCTCGCTGAGCCACAGACCCCTCATCTGTTAAATGCGAGTCGTGATATTTGAGAATTAAATGGGATAGTAGATGCCAAATGGTCAACATATAATATAATAAGTACTATTAGTAGAGTAATTAATAATTGCTTCCTTTCCTTCCCTCAAGCCAAATGTTTGTTAAAACCATTCTAGAGAATTTGCTTACTTTCCTTTCTCCCAAGTCACTTTAACATTACTCAATCTTTTTAAATATATTTTTTTCAAAAAATTATGGTTTTCCTTTAACCTATTGTCCATACCATGGATATTTCCTAGATTTTGAAGTCTTTCCTCAAATACTTCTCTCCAAAATATATACTGTTTACTTTTGTGTTTCCGTCTCTCACTTAAAAAAAATGTTGATGTTGCTACATGAGAGTTAATCTTTTGGTCTTTACTTTCAGAGTCCTTCATGGTTTCTGTATAGTTGCTACCTAAGACTTCAGCAGAAAGGCCAACTATATAGAGTGATTAAAATAAAACAAAACCAGGAATGGCATCTAAAATTATGTTATTTCCCTTTTTCTTTAGTTCCTTAAACACTCATTTTTAAAAGACTCCCCACCTCACCCTGAGAGGTTTGGTGACTGGTTTTTGTCTAAATGAATCCAGTAGCAACAGACACGCATGTTCCTGTGTAACCTGGAAATTCCCAAGTAATCACTTTTGAGTAGCAGATGTTTAGATAAGCTAACAAGTTCTTAGGGAAATAAATCCTTTTATGATTATTTCAGAAGGGATCTGTATGTTTAATTCAATGTAGGAGTGGAGTTGTGTTCTCAACAGGTGAAAATAAATACATACAGAGCCAGCGTTTAACCCAAGAAAAGAGGATCTGGCACCTATTTTCTGGTGACTATATAAAGACAGGCCAGGGGGCTGACCCCAGGATGGGTGTGGGTCAGAAGGGCAGGAAGGGAATCTGCTGGTCCTCTTGTTCTCTTTTAAAGTCTTGTAAGAGCAAAACGCGTGTCATTTTTTAAAAGGGGCCTGGGAAAGGAAGCATTGTGAGAAGATAACCTAATACTTATAAAGACTATCATGTGTAGAGCCAAGTGGGGGAAATAGTATAATCAATTTATCAGTACCATCAGCAAATATGTATTTATGTATCCTTGGGGGTAAGGCAAGTACTAGACAGGTATATGGGTACAGCAAGGAGTATTGGCAGGACGGTATGTATTTATGTAGGCAGGGAGCTGTTTATTATTACTCTAAGGTTTTGGTTTTGGTCTTCTAATGCTTTGCTAGGCCTCAGTACATTCAATTTTTGCACTAAAGAGGCTTTGAGCCACCAATACCTTTGTAAAAAAGAGAATATTCTCATTAGCTTTTTCCTTCAGGCAAAACCAGGTGCTCTCCACCCCTGATAAAGCCCTCAATCTTCCATCTTGACCAGAGGCAAAGACAAGGGCAGCAACCTCAGTTTCAAGGGATCCCCTTCCTTTTTTCTCTCCTTCCTCCCTTGTACTTATTTTCTCATTTCTTTCCTGTTTTTCCCCATTTCTGATGGTACGGCTTTACTCTTGGTTGTATTTCTCTTTGTTTGAACTTTTCTGATACTCCAGGATTAGCCACAAAACTCATAAAATTTTTTTTAAAGAGGGACAAATCGTATTAATCTCAATAAGAAATTACACATGTCTACACAATTTTGCTCACATCAGGATTGAGGCTAAAAAAGCAAAACAAAACAAAACTAATTTTATTTAATAGGCAAACACATAACTGCAACCAAGATCATTGACCCTAAGTTTTCCACAGAGTGAGCATATAAACTCAGTGGTCTCGGGCCCATGGTCAAAAGGACATAGTCGTTCTGCACTCTTCAGATCTTTCCAATTAGAACTTGAAAGCCCATTTTCCTCCCAGAGAAATGTCAGATGCATTCTTCTTTAATGAGCTTAGGACCAAAACTGTAATATGATCTCCTGGTTCAGGTGGAACATGGATAACAACTTAGAAAGAAAGGAGAATGGAGTCTGGAAGAGGATGCGGATCGAAGGATTACCTTAATTAAATGTAAAAGTAGGATCAGAGATGTAGGAAGAACTTAAGGAAATACTAGTTCTGTGGTCTGAGAGACAAAGCGCTGTAGGGCAGTTGTTCTCATGTTTGAAAAAATCAGTCACTCTGAATGTTTATACAATATTTAAAGAAAATAAAATGGGCACGACAAACACCCCATACAATATGGGCCACGCAAGACCAAAGCCTACTGAGAAATAATATCTTAAATGTCTTTAGTTGATTGTATTTTCTAATCCCATACATTTTATCAAACTCAAATTTATAATTAGGTTATTCTTTCGAATAATTTCTGACTCCATAGGTCCGCTATACTGTCCCAAATCTTAAAAATTCAGGCTACAGACAAATAATAATTTAATTCAAAGTCCTGATATGAATGGTTTAGGCCATTAATGCCTTGTCATATTATATTTTTATGGTGTTTCTTAAGAGTGACCAAGAGTTAAAAATGCTGCATTTGGATTAAATAAATTATAATCCATTGAAACAACGAGGTATTATGCAGCTGTAAAAATAAATGAGGAAACCATGTACTGAGATAAAAATATCTCCAAGATATATTGTTAAGTGAAAAAGTAAGATGCAGAACAGTATGTAGAGTGTGCTGCCTTTTGTATAAAAATGAGTGAGGATAACAATATATATGTATGTATTTACTTGGATATATAAAAAGAAACACAAGAAATTAAAAACATTGGTTATTTAGGGTTGGAACAGTGGGCAGGGGTAAATGGTTCAACTGGAAACAGGTGAGGAGACATTTGACTGTAGACAGCTTTTATACTTTTAGATTCTTGAACCTATTGACTATATTAGCTATATATATATATAATTTTTAATGTTCTTTATTATATAAAAATAAATAAAATGCAGCAGTCCAAAATAAAATTACAAGTTGATGAATCTATAAGGGAAATCAATATTACTAACCTGTGGATTTATTTGCAGCTTCCGTCACCGTGTGTCTTGCTAATATCTCAGGGGTGAACTACCAAATACCTACAGTTTGACCCCTCGGTAAAAGGAGAGATCAGGAAACTTCAGAAAACACAATCACCCAATAATCTTCTTAGAAACATTTGGAGCTGCTCAGTGATCCATGAATGTCAAGGCAAACCCCTGATATGCCTCTTCCAAGTTTCATATAAATCTCTTTATCTAAGGTAAACGTTGGGTCGATAAGAAATATTTGTGACCTTTGTTTTATGCTCTGGAGTATTTTATAGGCATTACTTCACATATACTCCTAATTGCTCAAGAAATATACTGCATTTCTAATATCTTTTCATAGGCATCTCTGACAATGTGCTCAGTGGCAAAGGAGCACACATTTGTTTTGATTCCTATCCATAGAATTATAGTCATAGATTTTCCCCTTATGTTCATTTCCACACTAAAAAAAAAAAACAAAAAAAAACAAGCCCTTTGCTGTCGAGTCGATTCTGACTCATACTGACCCTATAGGACAGAGTAGAACTGCCCCATAGGGTTTCCAAGGAGCAGCTGGTGGATTCAAACTGCTGACCTTGTGGTTGGCAGCCGAGCTCTTAGCCACGGCACCACCAAGGCTCCATTTCTGTACTATTTCCCCCCAAAACATTTCCCATTCTCCAATTGCAATGCCGGCTCCAGTATCATTTTTAAGCTCGTTTCTTTTGTACCTCGATTCCTTTCTTTTCTTCAAATGGCAAATTTGCCTCTATCTGCTATCAGAGGAGCGCTTATCATTGGAATTATTAAATGTGCAAGCTGACACAACAAACCACCAATTTTTTATTTTGATGAAAATATTTTTGTATTTTCAGCAGATGGCTAAAAATGTTGCCTTTGTTATAAATTCTTTGTTTTGACAAAGACAAAAAGGAGCGAGAGAGAGAATAAGAAAGAAAGCTCTGGATCATTTTGCCTGTGAAACTTAATCTAAAACCAAACAATTTGGCACGTGACTTCTGAGCGCCCGTCCATGTTTCATTTCTAGAGCCCATTTCCTGGGCAACCTCCACCCTCTCCCAGCTGTAGAGGTCAACACAATAGACTTGTCACAGGTTTTAAGACGGGTAACCACTTTTAATTTGGAGAAATTATTACCCGGGGAGAAAATAGGCTGGTCCTGTACTTCAAAGAAAAAAAATAGAAATCAAGATGCACACAGCCTCCTGAATTGGACTGACTCTTAATGTTGCTGTGAACCTCCTAAGCAGCTGTTCAAATAAGTAGCTGCCCCGAGGAAATGTATATTCAAATGCTCCTTGTCATTTGCTTCTCCTGCTTCACACCTAAAAGCCAGATGCAAGCTCTTCCAGGGCTAACAAATAGATGCCTTCTGGTGGCTCATTATGGTAATTACTGGCCATATATTACTGCCATGTGAAAAGGACTTTACAAGTGGTTTATTTGTGTTGAGCTATTAAGAATCCTCCAGTTATCAGATCAACCACTGCTCTTTGCATTTTACAAGCAAGTTGTTCCCTAACTATCTGATCCTTCAGCTGCTACTTTTGTGAAATATTTAAGCACCACTTAGGGACCTAACATGCTGCTTAGAAAAGTTACTTACCTGCTTAAAATAGGGTTTCCCAAGTCCACTGTATACTGTGAGAGCTTTTCCTGTGAGGACTTTCTGCATGACACTTCCCCTGACCACCATCTTAGCCCTCCAAAAGTTGCAAGGCTTTCGCTATTCTTTGATCTTCAGCTGGGCTACACACCTCTCTGTTGGCTACAAACATCGTCTTGGGGTGGTGATGCAACTGAGCTTTATGGGTTTGGATGACCAGGGTTGAATCCTGGGTTAAGTAGGGTCTGAGGCTCATACAAGCTGAAGGGCCCTCTTTAACAAAGAGAATAAAAAATATATGAATACAAAATTAGGTACACAAATGAGCATTTAGAACAAAAAACAAATTACGAAGTTAAAAAAGTTGACACATCTACAAACATAATTGCTTGACTCGTCTATACAGTGCAGTTTTTCCTACATTTGGAATTTCCTGCTACATTTGGAATGTAGCAGAATCTTTGATTGTCTCTTCATATGACAATGGTTTTATACTTTTTTAAGGAGAGGAAAGAAAAATAATCCAGTCTCTTCTCTAGCAGAATTGATTGAAATGCTTTAAAAATAAATTACTTAGTTTCAGAAAAGTTTCTTCTAGCTTCACAACTTGTTATTGGTAATGTCATGTACATTTTTAGAATTTTTGTTAAATTTGGGAAAATGCTCATTGAATTTTTTCATATATAAACCGCGTTTCAGAGTATCTCAAGTTTTGTTTTGCAGTGACCCATTTTTTTTAATCTTTTTTTATTGTTGTAGTTTAAGTGAAAGTTTACATTTCAAAGTTAGTCTCATACAAAAATTTATACATACATTGTTATGTGACCCTAATTGCTATCCCTATACTGTGACAGCACACTCCTCCTTTCCACCCCTGATTTCCCATGTCCATTCAACCAGCTCCTAACCCTCTCTGCCTTCCCATCTCACCTCCAGATAGAAGCTACGTGTTTAGTCTCATGTATCTACTTGAGCTAAGAAGCACACTTTTCATAAGTATCATTTTATGTCCCACAGTCCAGTCCAACCTTTGTCTGAAGAGTTGGCCTCGGAAATTGTTTTAGTTCTGGGCTGATACAGAATCCAGGGGCCATGCTTTCTGGGGCTTCTCTAGTCTCAGTCAGACCATTAAGTCTGGTCTTTCACTAGAATTTGAGTTCTGCACCCCACCTTTCTCCTGCTCCATCAGGGACTCTCTATTGTGTTCCCTGTCAGAGAGGTCATTGGTGGTAGCCGGGCATCATCTAGTTCTTCTGGTCTCAGGCTGATGAAGTCTCTGGTTTATGGGGCCTTTTATGTCTCTTGGGCTAATACTTTCCTTGTGTCTTTGGTGTTCTTCATTCTTCTTTACTCCAGGTGGTTGGGACCAGTTGATGGATCTTAGATGGCCATTTGCAAGCTTTTAAGACCCCAGACGCCACTCACCAAAGTAGGATGCAGAACATTATCATTAATAAACTTTGTTATGCCAGTGGGCCCAGATGTCCTCTGAAAGCATGGTCCCCAGACCCCCACCCCTGCTACTCTGTCCCACGAAGTGTTTGATTGTATTCAGGAAACTTCTTAGCTTTGGTTTAGTTTAGTTGTGCTGACTTCCCCTGTAGTTTGTGCTGTCCTTCCTTTCACCTAAGATAATTCTTGTCTACTATCTAGTTAGTGAATAACTGTCTCCCTCCCTGCCCACCCTCGTTTTCTTCTGTGTTTAAACCTTTTCTTGAGTTCTTATAATAGTGGTCTTATACAATACTTGTCTTCTGTGACTGATTAAATTCACTCAGCATAATGCCCTCCAGATTCCTCCATGTTATAAGATGTTTCATGGCTTCATCGTTGTTCTTTATGGTTCCATAGTATTCCACTGTGTGGATATACCATAATTTGTTTATCCATTCGTCCGTTGATGGGCACCTAGGTTGTTTCCATCTTTTTGCTATTTTGAACAGTGCTTCAATGAACATGGGTGTGCATATATCTATTCCTGTGCTGGCTCTTATTTCTCTAGGATATATTCCAAGGAACAGGATAGCTAGTTTGTATGGTATTTCTACTTCTAGCTTTCTAAGGAAATGTGAAATTGATTTCCAAAGTAGTTGTACCATTTTACATTCCCACCTACAGTGTATAAGTGTGCCAGTCTCTCCACAACCTCTCCAGTGTTTATTATTTTGTGTTTTTTGGATTAATGCTAGCCTTGTTGGGGTGAGATGGTATCTCATTGTAGTTTTGATCTGCATTTCTCTAATGGCTAATGATCGTGAACATTTCTTCATGTGTCTGTTAGCCGCCTGAATATCTTCTTTGTCAAAGTGCCTGTTCATATCCTTTGCCCATTTTTTAATTGGGTTATTTGTCTTTTTGTCGTTGAGGTTTTGCAGTAGGTTGTAGATTTTAGAGATTAGACACTGATCGGATTTGTTGTAGCCAAAAATTTTTTCCCAGTCTGCAGGTTGTCTTTTGACTCTTTTGGTGAAGTCTTTTGATGAACGTTTAAGTGTTTGACTTTTAGGAGCTCCCAGTTACCTAGTCTTTCTTCTGGTGCTTGTGCATTGTTACTTATGGTTTGTATTCTGTTTATGCCATGTATTAGGGGTCCTAGTGTTGTCCCCAGTTAACGGACTTTGGGCCTTTGTCAAATGTCAGCTGCTCATAGGTGGATGAATTTATGTCTGGATTCTCAACTCTGTTCCATTGGTCTATGTATCTGTTGTTGTACCAGTACCGGGCTGTTTTGACTACCGTGGTGGTAGTATAGCTTCTAAAATCAGGTAGTGTGAGGCCTCCCACTTTGTTCCTCTTCTTGAGTAATGCTTACTTATCTGGGGCCTCTTCCCTTTCCATATGAAGTTGGTGATTTGTTTCTCCATCTCATTAAAAAATGCCAATGGGATTTGGATCGGGATTGCATTGTATCTGTAGATCGCTTTGGGTAGAATTGACATTTCCATAATGTTGAGTCTTCTTATCCATAAGCAAGATATGTTTTTCCACTTTTGCAGGTCTCTTTTGGTTTCTTGCGGTAGAGTCTTGTACTTTTCATCACATAGGTCTTTATGTCTCTGGTTAGATTTATTCCTAAGTATTTTATCTTTTGGGGGGCTATTGTAAATAGTATTCATTTGGTGATTTCCTCTTGGAAGTTCTCTTTGTTGATGTAGAGGAATCCAACTGATTTTCGTATGTTTATCTTGTATCCTGGAACTTTGCTGAAATCTTCTATTAGTTTCAGTAGTTTTCTTGTGGATTCTTTGGGGGTTTTCTGTGTATAAGATCATATCATCTGCAAATAGAGATACTTTGACTTCTTCCCTACCAGTTTGGATGCCCTTTATTTCTTTTTTTAGCCTAATTGCTCTGGCTAGGACCTCCAGCACAATGTTGAATAAGAGTGGTGATAAAGGGCATCCTTGTCTGGTTCCCGTTATCAAGGAGAATGCTTTCAAAGTCTCTCCATTTAGGATGATGTTGGCTGTTGGTTTTGTATAAATGCCCTTAATTATATTGAGGAATCTCCCTTCTATTCCTATTTTATTGAGAGTTTTTATCGTGAATTGGTGTTGGACTTCGTCAAATGCCTTTTCTGCATCAATTGATAAGATCATGTGGTTCTCTTTTGTTTTATTAATGTGATGGATTACATTGTTTTTCTAATGCTGAACATTTATACCTGGTATAAGTCCCACTTGATCCTGGTGAATTATTTTTTTGATATGTTACTGAATTCTGTTGGCTAGAATTTTGTTGAGGATTTTTGTGTCAAGGTTCATGAGGGATGTTGGTCTGTAATTTTCTTTTTTTTGTGGTGTCTTTACCTGGTTTTGGCATCAGAGTTATGCTGGCTTCATAGAATGAGTTTGGGAGTATTCCATCCTTATCTATGCTCTGAAATACCTTTAGTAGTAGTGGTGTTAACTCTTGTCTGAAAAGTTTGGTAGAATTCTCCAGTGAAGCTGTTCAGGCCAGGGCTTTTTTTGGTTGGGAGTTTTTTAATTACCTTTTCAATCTCGTCTTTTGTTATGGGTTTATTTAGTTGTTCTACCTCTGTTTTTGTTAGTTTAGGTAGGTATTGAGTTTACAGTGACCAATCTTAAATACAGTTTGAATTGAGGACATTCATTATCCAGGTTGTTGTAGATGACATCGCTGAGTTGGAGTACTGAGTTTTATGCTATCTTTGCTGATGCCAGTATTTTGTGCCAAATCAACAAATTCGGCATTTGATTCATTCCTCTTCATTAACTGAATTACTAAGCAATCCAAGAGTCTAGTCATTCACCCTGTCTATTAGAAACATATCTCTTTCTCTTAATCTATTACTGCTCTTATTTTCATCTGAAAAATTTTTTATTATGAATTGCTTCTCGGTGTCAGAGTAATTTCTATTGATTTCATGACTCATCTTTATTGCTTTTAGTTCAACATCCTGTTGTTTTTTTCTTTCTGAATTTCTTCTTCATTCTTTAATATATAAAGACAAAAAAGGGTGCCGTATCTGGTCACTATGAGTCAGAATTGATGCCACAGCAACAGATTTGGGTTTTTTTGGGTATATAAACATTGGGGCCCTGGTGGCACAGTGGTTAAGTGTTTGGCTGCTAGCCAAAAGGTCGGCAGTTCAAATCCACGAGCCGCTCCTTGGAAACCCTATGGGGCAGTTCTAATCTGTCCTATAGGGTCACTATGAGTCAGAATCAACTGACGGTAATGGGTTTTATATAAACATTCAAATCAGGGCACTGTAGATAAATTCTCACTTGTTTCATTGAAGCATTTCAAAATATCTTTCCAAGTTTGTTTCTTGATATACAATAACTTTTCAAATTTTATAAAAGCATAATGTTTGGAAGGAGCCCATGCAAATAAGAGGCCATGAAGCTTAAACTTCTTTAATCATGAAAAATCAGCCTTGGGCCTCTGAGAGATGCCCCAATAGGTGTCACTAAATGTGCTGTTGGGAATAGGCCATGCCTCCCTCCTCTGTGCATCTCTGCTCAATGCAGTATACTGCTAAAGAAACAGCTATTAATTTTTAAAAATAACACGTTATTGTTTTTTTCAGTGAAAGTTTACACAGCAAATTAGGTTCCCATTTGAAGATTTCTACACAAATTGTTCAGTGGCGTTAATTACATTTTTCACAATGTGTCAAGATTCTCTTTAATTGCTTTCTGGTTGTTCCGTTTCCAGTACTCTAGCTTCCCTCCTTCCTTATCTTCTCATCTTTGCTTTAGAGTAACTATTGATATGTTGAGATAGCTATTCATTTTCAATTACCATTGAACTTAAATTTAGAAACAGGCACTTCAAGCTAGTATTTTTTTGGGGGAAAAATGACCAGTCGTACTCCCAGAATCCTCAGAGGATAAGGGATGAGGAATGGAGTGGGAAAGAGCTCCTGGGGTGGGGAAGCAGAACAATGATTAGGAAGCAATGGCTCTTGGCGACTGTTCCCCTCCTTCATCCTGGTGTCAGGACCCACAGGCTTATTTATGATCTACTTCTAATGGCATGTACTTAGTTGTTTGCAGTTTTATGAATCTGCTTCACTCAAGAGACAGACCATTCAGCAAACTCTTCCTGCCTGACAATGTCATCTCCCTGATTAGAATAGCAAAATGGGAACTAACCTAAATATTAAAAAATAGGGAGTTGGTTAAATACATTATGGCACATCCACACAACAGAATACTATGCAGTGTCTACAAGTGTTCTATAATAGTTTATTTATTGACTTGAAAATTCGTTACAATATATTTTTTATGTACAACAAGCTACAAAGCAATATGAATGATAAAAATCCCAGTGTTTTTTTTTTTAAATCTCTTTAACGATACATGTTCATCTGGATTTATATGTACAAAGGGTTGACAGTAGTTTTCCCTGGGCAGGAGAACTGTAAGATTTTGAGTTTTCTTTTTAAATTCAAAAATTAAAAAAAGTTTTTAAATACTTATCATTTTCATTTTTTCCCCAACGACCATCTGTTACTTTAGTAATAAGAAAAAATATTTATTAATGGAAAAAGAGAAACTATCAGTTCAACAATGGATTTCTCTAGTCCTTCCCAATAAAATAATGGCCTGAAATTTAAATTTATATATGCAGTTCAATATTCATGTTGAAACCCAATTTTCAAGAGGCATTAATCTATTTCTAAGCAGGATTACTCTCCAATACTTACCATAGCAATAGGAGACAGGTCAGTCTCACATAAGGCACACTAGAATCTGCAAATTCCATCCCTGTGATTGGGGAATAGGCCAACATACCAAAAAATTAGTTCCAGGTGTCTGTAAGAAAAATGGCTGATGTTTAAATTGTATTTTTCTGGAATGTATACGTATTTAAAGTCTTCTCTTTAAAAAGTTATATTTATTCCTTCACACTTGTATGTATAATTAGGAAAGGAGAGCACCTCATTAGAAATTTAGGGTGCATGTAGATAATCTGTATTAATTTCTGAGTTGTCATTGAACACTATGAACGCAATGTGAACCTGCACTTAGAATCTATGAAACTCAAAACAACCTTTTTTTTTTTTAATATAACCTCATTCTGTCTTTCCAAGAAAATGGTTCTCAATCTTTTGTGTGCAAAAGAAACACCAAGGGAGACTTGGCAAAATGCAGATCCCAAGTCCCCACTCCCAGATACTCTGATTCAGCAGGTCTGAAATGGGACCCAGAAGTGGGCAATTTGAACTGGGACCTATACTTGGAAAAGACTATTTTAAGAAAGTATGTCTCTTATAATAGCAGGCAAATTATAGCAGAGAGCAACCAACAGCCTTCTCCATGGTTCCATGGACTTCGATGTGTGGAACAGACAGAAGCATGGCTTCCAGTCCTAAATGCTTTGTCCACCTCTCCTTCACCAGCTGATGAATATGCCCCCTGAGTTGTATAATGTGAACCTTTTGACCAAATTAATCAATGGCTTGAACCTGGCCTCTGGCAGTTAACGAAATCACACTGTGTGGAAAAAACAATCCTTTTTCCACAGAGTAGTTTGAAACCCTGTTAAGATAATGACTTGGGCCTCACTCTAAAACCTGCTGCATTTAGCCTTCTAAATTGACGCTCCTCCAGATTGCTGCCCTGAGTACATGTGCTTTGTCTCCGCTTGTGCTAATGGTTTTCTATGTTCTGTTCTAGACACGTGACAGCCTGGTGTCATAGTGCTGCTGAAAAATGCATTCTCCGTGCCCAGGAAGAACATGTATAAATATTCTCAATAAATAAATAACAGTTGTCATTTTTAGAATATGACAATCTCCAGCTGCCTGTGCTTAAAGTGAGCGATGTGCCATTTATCCTAATAGATGTGAATGGGTGTATTCTGCATACCAGTGATCACCTAATTCTTATTCACTCCACCTTTGGTCTCAGTTGGGGGCAAGTGCCTCTAACAGGGTTTGGCTGGATCAAATCACAAGCTGAAAAATCTTGGTCAATTATCGAAGCCCGAGGCTGAGGAGGGAGCTGTCTTTTCATACCTCGAAGCCCCAAAGGCCCCTCCTCTTCCCAGGCTTACGGAAGACACCAGTCAACCTCCCATCTGTGGAATTTCTGGGAATCTCTCTCCCCCTGTAATTTAATGTGACTCAGTTGTTCTCTGTCCTGATAATACAAGTGGTGGGAAAGTCGCCTAATCCTACTGGCATCCCCTCTTGTCAGCACCTCTTTATTTCACTCTTTAAAGGCTCAACATGTTTTGATTTACAATACGCGCCCAGATAAACTGCAGGTGCCCTCTCAAAAAGGCAAGGTTAACTCACCTGAGATGAATTCTTTTATTGCAGACAAAAGCAACACATGAGCAGGAAATACAATTAATACAGGTGCTTCCCTGAAATTTAGCACATGCTTGTCCTGAAAGGAAAAAAAAAAAAAGAATTCCTCACCATGGCCTGGAGGTTCCTTTCACTGTATTTCAGGGAAGGAAGATTCAAATTAGAATATTTTTGAAGGGGAAAGGAATAGCTCTCCAAGCTCAGGAAAAGTCTCAAGAAAGAGCCCAAGTAAATAACCCTAAAAGTTATTTAGGGATGAGTAAATTGTTGGCCAAAATTGACCTTAAAGTCAGCATTTCTGGGCACAGCCTATCCAGTGAAATCAACAGCCTTATATGTATAGGGCAGTAATCTTCCTAAATGCCTTTTAAAAGTAGTCTAGTTAAGGCAATTCTTGTCAAGCCTGTCATTTGATTCTCCTTAAACTGTAAAATGCACACATTAATTCAAGAAAAGTGTTTTGAATCCTCTTAGATGGAGGTAGCTGTGTTACTTTATCTTCAGTTTGCTTCAGGATCAGAGTTTGCTATTCTGGTAGTTGATGGTTCATTACTTTAAAACCTCAGAAGTTAATTGAAAGTCTTTTGTGAAATATAGGTAAAACTTTTCAGGTGGTGTTGAAGAGATTTGCTGTTCATTTTAAGACATGATCAAAAAGGAAATCAAGCAAAATCAATGCTGCAGTCCTACCAAATAGCTTAATTTTGTGAATCTTGTGTAGTTAAAGAAAATTAAGATAAAAAGCCATGAAAAACAAAAGGGGGAAATTGTAGACTTAAGAACTCCTGACAAGTAGTTACAATTAAGTTGCCAAGTATATTACATCTATGTTTAAAAATCTTGATCCCTCTCCTAAACAAGTAATGTGTCTTCTATCTTTTAACTCTCGACCCTGATATTCATTTAATTTGGTTAGTTTCATCAAGTGAAGTGTTACTCATCAGCTTTGACCAGGGTACTTGCAAGCATCAATTCACCTAGAGTCCTACAGTCCTAACTTTGCAACCCACCCACCCTCCTTCGACAACCTTCTCCTCCCTCAGTGCACACACAAAATAGAGTTTCAACAAATGCTTTTGGCATAACCACACTTCCTCAATGGCAGAATCTACCTGCTCTCAGAATGACAAGATGACAAGGCTGCATGCTCAATTACACCTGCTCCTCTTTTTAAGTAATTGCCTTAGAGCTTGCCAAATTATGTGCTAGTTTTCTCAAGCACTCTAATTTAAATTAGAATGAAGGTGCTAAACTTCTATTAATTACTACAACCCGATCATTTGAAGCAATGTCTTTTGTTTTCCAGAATTCTACTCTATTTCATGACCCTAAAAGAATACAGCTCTTTTTGGACCCCAGTGTATTATCATTATGTTTCCTTCCATATAGCCTATGTATGAAATTAGTCTTTCTATTTTGAATTTTTTTATTTTGTGGAGTTCTCTATGATTTGTAGAAATAAAAGCAATAAAGGAGTTGAGTAGGATTGCCAGAATTAGCAAATAAAAACACAGGAAGCCCAGTTGAATCTGAATTTCAGGTAAACAATGAATAATTTGTTGGTATAAGTATGTCCCATGCAATGTTTGGCATATATTTATACTAAACAATTATTTGTTGTTTACCTGAAACTCAGATTCAGCTGGGTGCACTGTATTTTGTTTGGCAACCCTACAGCTGAGTAAAACCAAAGAATTAATTTTTGTCCACTGGTTTTCTATGAGTAACATTATTGGGAGGCAAAAGAATAAAATATTTTTCAATTTTGGTATTGGGAAATATGAGAGAATTAATCTAAACAATAGGCAAAAAAAAAAAAAAGAAAGAAAAAAAGATATTGTGAGCAAGAAGTATTAACCTGAACAAGGATTTCATTCCTTTTTTTCCACACACTAGTAAAATATAAATTTTATCTCTGTGTGTATAAATATGAAATCTCCATTGTTTTCTGCCTGAATTAGCATTTGTTATTTTTGTTCATGACCCTCTTAAACACTTTCCATTAGTCATTTTCAGCCAGTCAAAACTGGTGAAGACTTATGAGAACAGCAAATGGAGGAATAGTAGTCCGATTAAAATTAGCAAGGTGAGACTCTCTGCTTTAATTGTCCTGTCATAAGTAAAATATTAGGAAACAGAAATCTTCAGATAAATTTTAGATTCCAAGAAAAATGTATTAAAGACAAATTTTTTGGAAAACTGTAATTGTAGTAGCAGAATGTTCTAATTTTCACTCTCATGGCCCATGGTTATTAGCAACCAAAAACCAAACCTACCGCCATTGAGTTGATTCCGACTCATAGCGACGCCATAGGGTTTCCAAGGCTGTAACTCTCTACGGAAGCAGAATGCCACTCTTTCTCCCGCAGAACCACTGGTAGTTTCGAACTGCTGACCTTTCAGTTAGCACTCGATAGCTTTAACCACTGTGCAGCCAGAGCTCCTTGATTATTAACAAAATAGGTACAAAATCAACTGAATGTGAATCTTCTTATGATTTTTCATCACAAATGTTAAAAGGCAATTTATAAAGTATTTGTTAATAAAGTTAAGAAGTATGCTACAAATTGTTTGATTAATATTAGAATTTGGCCTATGTCAAGTTTTATAGTATGTATGCTAATATTCACCCTATGTATGAATTGAAATATGTTCATCATCTCAGAATTAAATATAGTTTTTTAGTTATATTTAATCACAGACCACTTTTAATAGTTCTCACTTGTTTTTTTCTTTAATCTTTCTTTTAAGACAAGCAGAGATCTAAATGGAAGGAAAAGAGAATATTGGCACTTCTATTGTTGTAGTGGAATTGGCAAATATTATCAAATAATACACTTATTATCAAATAATACACTTGTATTAAATCTAATGCTACTGTTACAATCTAATGTCCCCCAAATAAAATTCTTTTATTTTTCATTGGCTTGATATAATGTAAGATAATGATGAAGTGCTTCTTGTCAAAGTTCTAAAGGATGAATAAGGTGTTTATAACATGCAGCACTTGTTAGTTAACATGACAAAGGATAGGTACTGGATCTACCAATATAAAAGTTTCCTCAGTCATCATTTTATCTAGCTTTCTAAAATGGCCAATATAATGTGTTAAATGTAAGCTCAGTGCCAAATTTATTGTGCAAAGTTTCTATAAGTAAAACAAAACAAAACAAGAAACAAGCCCATTGCCATCTAGTCAATTCTGACTCATGGTGACCCCATGTGTTTCAGAGTAGAACTGTGCATCATAGGATTTTCAGTGGCTATAATGTTACTGTGTTTGGTAAAGCACAGGATCAGAGAAAAAGACGAAGACCCTCAACAAGATGGATTGACACAGTGTCTGTAACAATGGGCTCTAACATAGCAACGATTGTGAGGATGACACAGGACCGGGCAGTGTTTTGTTCTGTTGTGCATAGGTTCGCTATGAGTCAGAATCGACTTGATGGCACCTAACAACAACAACAATCTTACTGCAGTAGATCGACAGGCCTTTCTTCTGCAGCACCGCTGGGTGGATTTGAAACCACCAACCTTCCGGTTAGCAGTGGAGCACAAACTCTTTGCACCTCTCAGGGACCGAATAAGTATAGGATCTATTAATTTATTTTAAACTATCCAGCTCTTTGGTGTTACCAAAACCACTAAAATACTATATCAGTTACTAAGAAGAGTTCAGATGTCTATTTATCTGGAGAAAACCAGGTCTTGGTCCTAACGCAACAGAAAAAAAAAACCAAGATTCTGAGATGCAGTGTCAGAATAGAACTGCTGACTGGCTGATAGGCCCACAAAGCAAGGAGCATACTTATTGCTTTCTGAGGCTGTGGGGCCAAACTCATTTTTGTCAAAGTGGGAGAGAAATAATTCAAAAAGGGGAGAAAGAAGGAACAACAAATAAAAAGAAAGAAAAGCTCAAAAACGAGAGAGGAATGCAGAGGTGGTAAGAGCAATGGCACGAAACAGATTGTTCCGAGAAAAGAGAACAAAAGCATCACCCAGAAAGAGGGAGATAATTATTTCTCCAAGTGAATTCTATGGAAATTAGTGTCCACAATGTGAAAGGTGTGCCACGAAAGAAAAAAGGGTTCCATGGCCAAATATGTTTGAGAAATGTATAATTTTTATCTTGGAGATTTACAAGACATAATTGAATATTACAATTCCCGAAAGGTTCCATTGTTTAATCCTTTTAATGTTGCTAATAAGTGTATGCATGTTTAATATTGGTTTTCTCAGACTTATTTGGCTATGGAATTCTTTTTTTCAGGCCACCTGGTAACATTCCCTGTTGTATGAGTAGATGAAACAATGAACCCTAGTGTTCTGTGTAACCATTTGGGAAACTTGGATCTGGATAAGATATATACCTCATTGGTACCTAAAGACAATGCTTTATTAATCCATGGTGTTCTTGGTGATGACCAGGATAGCAAAATGGTTAAAAGTGTGAGCTTTGAATTCAGACTCCTTAGGTTCAAATCCCAGGTCTTCTTCAGCAAGTTCCCTGATCTCTTTCCCTCAGTTTCCTCTTCTGTCCAAGAGGAAACTATAATAACAAAAATAAATAATAACGATAAGAAAAACAAAAGGCCAGTTGCCACTGAGTCAATTCTGACTCATGGTGACCGCATGTGTTGCAGAGTAGAACTGTGCTCCATATGATTTTCAAGGCTGTGAACTTTCAGAAGCAGATCACTAGGCCTTTCTTCTGAGGCACGTCTGGATGGGTTTGAACCACCAACCTTTTGGTTAGTAGTTGAGTGTGTAACCATTTGCACCACCAAAGGACTCCATATAATGATGTTGTTGTTAGGTACCATCAAGTTGGCTTCTACTCATAGTGACCTTATATACAACAGAACAAAATGTTGCTCAATCCTGTGCCATCCTCACAATCATTGCTGTGTTTGAGCCCATTGTTACAGCCACTGTGTCAATCCATCTCTTTGAGGGCCTCCTTCTTTTTCACTGATCCTCTACTTTCCCAAGCATGATAACGGGGCTTGTTTCATAGGTTGTTGGGGGAATCAGATGAGACATTCCCTGTAAAGCACCGAACTTAACGCCGAGCACAAGGGAAATAAAATTTCAATATTAAAGATCCGCTGCCCCAAATCCCTTCCTCTGTGAATTCGCTAAGCAGAGTGTTTATCTGGCAACTCAGATGGATTTTGGAGATTAAATGAGTGCTGCATCACTGACCAAGGCTACATGGGTGCCTAGGCCTATGGTCAGATGAAAATACTATGATCTTACCAGTCTCATGGTGGTCTGAAAGGATTCAGTGAGGTTATGTTGACCTTTTGGTGAGCAGGCTGAGCTCTTAACCACTTCACCACCAGCGCTCCATTACATGTAGAGATTTATGTAACTACCACTGCAATAGAACTAAATATTGTATTTTACCTGCTTCTCTCTTTTAAGGAGGCATTTTTTTCTTACTGCAGAAACTGTTGATCTTACTGTGATTTAACTTTGACAGCTGAAGGTAGGTATGAGCAAAAACTAGGTACTTGACGGTTTTGATGTCATTTATTTCAGAATTTTTATAGGATTTCTGAGAATTTGTTCTATGGTTGCAATTTGCTTCCGCTTTCCTCTTTGTAAATCTGGTCATCAGATGTAAATACTTTTGGAAGTAACTTTGCATCTTAATGTAGTTCTTTCCTCAGACATCATTTATGATCGCATTGGCAAAAAAATGTATGTGTTTTACATAAGGCAAAATGTGCTGAAGAAAGAACCAAATGGTGAAACAGATCCCATTTTAAAAGCCATAAACAAGCTTACCACGGTAAGTGGTGACACGAATAAATTGCTTTTGCAAGAAAATTCAGACTTAATATCATTACTAAGCCACAGCTGAAAGGCATAACTATATTTCAGATGGTTGTAATGACTGGCACCACTGGGTTAGAAATGACCTCATGATGGCATCCTAATGACTTTCTTATTTAAAAAACAAAAAACAAAGGGAACCTTGGACTCTCATCATGGTAGTTAGGGAAGTAAAAATCCAATGATGATATGGCTGGTTTTATACTATATTCTCTGCGTGTTCTCCTCTGATCTTTAATACAAATATGTCAAGATTTAAGAGATTGATTCTCATAGCTTTAGTACGACTAGGGCTCCTTGTTTGTTATAACATTCATAGGTAAAATTGTTGAACTTATTAGATCTCCAGGCCTGTGAATACCATTATAACCAACAATTTCACACATAACATGAGTTCTTTAAAATACATGGAGAACAAAGTTTCATTGAAATAGAAAGACTCGTGGGCACCTGTGCTCACTAACCACACCAGCAAAGAGGCTGACCGACCCTGGCATTTCCCCGAGTGTGTTTCATAAAATAGGAAATTCTCCTATGATGCTCTATGAAAAGAGTTCTGTTTTTAAACACCACAGGCAAGGCATTGTTTTTAATACAGATTTGCCTACATGTTTACTAAATCTTTTCTTCACATTCGTTCTTGCATCTCAGCACTTCCCTTGGGAATCACTTTTCTTCTTTTTGAAGTTCTTAAAAATTTCTTCAGAAGAGATTCCTTTTTTTTAGTTTATTGGAAATGTGCTAATTTCACATTTGAAGATGTTTCACTGGCTACACATTCTAGGTTGACAGGTATTTTCTCTTAGCTTTTTGAAGATAATTATACCATCTTTTGATGGTCTCAATCAAATTGTAATTTCTTGTAGATTATCTATGGGTGTTTGTTTGTTTTCTCTACCTGCTTTAAGAACTTTTCTTTGTATTTGGCAATATGCAGTTTCATTGTGTATCTAGGTGTCTTTTTCTTTCCTCTTTATACTGTTTGAGTTTCATTGGTATTGTGAACCTAAAGGTTTGTGTTTTCATCAATTCTGCAAAATTGTCGGCCAACGTCGTTTTGAATATTGCCTTTCCCCAACTCCATTATCTCCTTCAGGTAATTTGATTAGACTTTTGTTAGAGCTCTTTATTCTACACTCCATGTTCACTGATTTGCCCTTCATATGTTTAATCAGCTGTTAGATACTCTAATTTGATTTCTAAAAGTTCTTTGGTTTTTTTCTTTTTTGGCCTGGTCATTTTTCATAGTCTTTAGCTCCTCCGTTATAATTAAGAAGTCTCTTTTATTTCTTTAAGCATATTAAACATACCTATTTTATATCCTGTATGTAATAATTTCTAGTCCTATAGCCTTAATGGGTCTAATAGAGGTGGTTTTTCTTTTTCTTTTTTTTTCTGTTGGCTTTTGCTCATGGTGGTTTATTGTCTCATTTAACTTGATATTTTTTATTCTAAGCTCATGTTCCTTGGGCTTTTGGCTGTGGAAATTTTTTGAGGTGCAAGTTTAAAGTGTTTTCCTTCAGATATGATTTATTTTTGTTTCTGATAGTCACCTAGGGGCACTCCTAGGCAGGGCCAATTCAAATTAACTTTTTAGCTTTGAGAGTTTTTAGGTCACTGAATTCCTTGAAATCTGTCCCTAAATCCATGTAAAGATTGGTCTGTGGTTTTGAATTCTCAGGGGCATATTTTCTCAAACTCCTCCACCTAGAACCAAGTCTGAGACAGCTAAACATTTCTTTTCTACTTCCCGCTGCTAAATGTTTTCATTATTTTGTGTCATTTAGTTAATTAATGTTAACATCTTTAGCCTTTCACTGAAAGAGTCATTTCTGGAGGTTCTGGATTCATGCAGAAGTCTCTGATCCAAATCTTCCTTGAGCAGCCCTCGACTTAGCCTTCAAGGCCCTAAATAGATGTAGCCCAAGCTCTACACTACCACCAAATGTTGTATGCTCCCAGAGCAGCTGCCAGTGACGGTACCATGTTTACTCTGTTTACTCTCCGGAGCTCTACCTTTTCATGGTTAAGGTCTCAATCTTGTTAGCTCAGTTATTGATTTAAGATTGAACATTAAATTTAGCATTTCCAATTGCGCTGTACTAGGAAGGCTTTTATGATTGTTTGCCATATTATCTAAAAGAGAATTTAGATTATCATGTAAAGGTATAAAGAGAATTACTAGAAGAACTAAGAATAATAATACCAGAAAAACCTAAACCCGTTGCCGTTGAGTCGATTCTGACCCATAGCAACCCTGTAGGACCGAGCAGAACTGCCCCATAGGGTTTCCAAGGAGCGGCTGGTGGATTCAAACTGCCAATCTTTTGGTTAGCAGCCTGAGCTCTTAACCACTGTGCCACCAGGGCTCCAAGAATAACAATATAGGCAAACAAATTGAATAGTGGAATTGAGGAAAGAGAGGTGGAAGGAAGTGGAAGTATATTTATTTATCGTTGGTAGTGAAAAGTCAAGATGATGTATCTTAAATATAGAATTAAATACATCATATAGAATTATATTTATAAAGGTAAGTGGTGGAAACTGTAAAAAAACATAATAGAACTTTCAAATTATTAGAAGGAAGATATATGCGCAAAAACAAAACAAAGCATACATAGATCATTTGGTAAAATTTAACAGACAAAAGAAGAAATAAACATAAGAAAATACATGCATTAGAACAAATCAAGCACAGACAATATAGTAAAATGTAAAAGACCAAAGAGGAACTAAAAGTAGGAAATAAAATAACATGGCAGGATAAAAACAAACATATAATAAAGGTTTGACCTCACTTGTATACAAAAAGACAAGAAAATGCAAACGTATAGAGACCAAAGTTTATTAGTGGTTACCAGCGGTGGGAGGGAGGGGGAAAGAGGGAGTTATTGCTTATGGAGAACTGAGTTTCAGTTTATGGTGATGGAAAAATCTCACTGATTAAGGATAGAGTTTCACAGCTGATTATTTTAAGTGATGTCAAAAAGCTGTACACCTGTAAAAAGTTGAATTGACAAAAGTTGTGTGATAGACATATTTACAACAATGACCAAAAAAAAAAAAAAAAAAAAGAGTAGCTGCTGAGGCTGCTTACGTATAATCAAACACATCATGGGATCTGGTTCCTTGATTTGGAGGTTTAGGGTCATGATTTCATGGGCCATCCCAGTTAATTGGCCTAATAATGTGTTTAGTACTTCTGCCCTACTTCCTAGTTTGTTGTGTAGTGCCTGGGGTCTTAAAAGCTTGCAAATGGCCGTCTAAGCCACAACAATTGGTCTCTATTCACCTGGAGCAGGGGAAGAAGAAGGAGAGTCAGGAATAGGAAGGAGGAGGAAATGGAATGTCTGGCTAATTACCTCCGTGAAACTGCCTACTTTGGCATAAGACCAGAAGAACTAGATGGTACCCAGCTGCCATTACTGAACATTTGATCAAAGATTCTATAGAAAAACCCTGATCCAAAGAGGGAAAATACAGAAGTTCATATTCTTCTGGAATCCAGATTTTCTGGAGCCATAGATGCTGGATGGACACCAGAAACTATTGCCTTGAGATAATCTTTATACTTTAAACCAAAAATATTCCCCGAAGTCTTCTTAAAACCAAAACCAAACAGTAGTTCAGCTTAACCAGTAAAAAATGTCTGCCTTGAGCATTATTCTCTTTTAATAACTATCTACATGAGATCAAATTGACAGCAGCAACTCAAAAGATTGGACAGGAACCTTAGTGGACAGTAAGTTTATGTTAATGGGGGAGGAACAACTCAAAAAAGGAGGGTGAGAATGGTTGCATAACCCAAAGAATGTAATCAATGCCACTGAATTGTACATGCAGAAACTGTTGAACTGGTGTATGTTCTGCTGTGTGTATTCTCAACAACAACAAAATAAATAAAATTAAAAAAAATATATACACAGGTCTAATTGATATATACTAAACTCCATACAGAGAATATATCTTTTCAAACATATATAGGATCTATTACACCATAAACTTTCTACAAATCAGAAAAGTGAAAGAGTTTTCTCTTGTTTTATTCAAAATGAAATAAAACTAATAATATCTGTATTATTTAAAAAAAAAAAAGACAGGGCCTGAAAAAAATTAAATCTCTTTTAAAACTGCAGGCAAGAGAAGATGTCAAAACCAAAAATCCTAAAAACACTATATATTAAGACCTGTAGGACATAAATAAAAAGTTGACCGAGGAAAAAAAATTGAAATAATAAGGAATAAAATCAACTAGAGTAAGAACTCAACATATGAAGTTGTGGTCACCAACAAAATAAATCTAAGGAAATTGAAATTCAGGAATTAATAAGGAAAATGTGAAATCACTAAATAACTACCACAACCACAACAACTAAAAAAAAGGAGAAGTAATAAATTTAAGAAATTATCATTTTAAAGAGTTAATCAGATGGATAAACTATTAGTATAATTTTTTCAATGGTGAGAAATAGAGAAAGCACAAATATTTAAAAATAAGGAATTAGGTTGAGTACCTAAGCGTAGATGTCTGCTGATGTCAGATGGATTCTGGATGAAAGCAGAGAATACCAGAAAGATGTTTCACTGTGTTTTATTGACTGTGCAAAGCCATTCGACTGTGTGGATCATAACAAATTATGGATAACATTGCAAAGAATGGGAATTCCAGAACACTTAATTGTGCTCATGAGGAACCTGTACACAGACCAAGAGAAAGTCGTTTGAACAGAGGAAGGGGATACTGCATGGTTTAAAGTCAGGAAAGGTGTATGTCAAGGTTGTATCCTTTCACTATGCTTATTCAGTCTGTATACTGAGCAAATAATTGGAGAAACTGGACTATATGAAGAAGAATGGAGCATCAGGATTGGAGGAAGACTCATTAACAAGCTGCGATATGCAGTTGACACAACCTTGCTTGCAGAAAGTGAAGAAGACTTGAAGCACTTACTGATGAAGATCAAAGACTACAGCCTTCAGTATGGATTGCACCTCAACATAAAGAAAACAAAAATCCTCACAAGTGGACCAATAAGCAACATCAAGATAAAGGGAGAAAATATTGAAGTTGTCAAGGATTTCATTTTACTTGGATCAACAATCAATGCCCATGGAAGCAGCAGTCAAAAAATCAGACATTGTATTGCATTGAGCAAATCTGCTACAAAGACCTCTTTGAAGTATTGAAAAGCAAAGATGTTACTGTGAGGACTAAGGTGTGTCTAACCCAAGCCATGGTGTTTTCAATCACCTCGTATGCGTGTGAAAGTTGGACCATGAATAAGGAAGACTGAAGAAGAATTCATGTCTTTAAGTTGTGGTGTTGGTGAAGAATACTGAATATACCACAAACTGCCAGAAGAATGAACAAATCTGTCTTGGAAGAAGTACAGCCAGAATGCTCCTTAGAAGCAAGGATGGAGAGACTTCGTCTCACATACTTTGGACATGTTACCAGGAGGGACCAGTCCCTGGAGAAGGACATTATGCTTGGTAAAGTGGAGGGTTAGCAAAAAGGAGGAAGACCCTCAATTAGATGGATAGACACAGTGGCGGCAAAAAGGGGCTCAAGCACAGTGATTGTGAGGATGGTGCAGGACTGGGTAGTGTTTTGTTCTGTTGCAAGTAGGGTCTCTATAAGTTGGAATCAACTGGATAGCACCTGTCTTAGACTGGACTCTCTAGAAAAGCAAAACCAGTAAAGCGTATAAATACATATATAGAGAGAAATTTATACTAATGAAATAGCTCATGCGATTGTAGAGGTTGGAACATCCCAAGTCTGTGGATCGGGCTGGAGACTTCTCCTGATTCATGTAGCCTCAGGGGCTGGCGAACACAAAATCGGTAGGTCAGACAGCAGGGCTCTGGCTCATAGTCTGTGAAGACAGATAAATCCCAAGATCGGCAGGCAAGATGGCAAGTAAACTGCTAGCTCAAGTCCCAAGTACTGGAGGTCAGACGAATAGGAGCCAGCTGCAGGATACAGAGCAAGCAAAAGCCCTCGAGCCTTGTCAGAAAGTCTACCTATATTGGATTCAGGCCACGCCCACAAGGAAACTCCCTTTCAAATGACTGTTTACTCACAGCAGATCCCATCATGGAGGTGATCACATCATTTCAAATCTCATCAAGAAGGTGATCACATCGTGATAAGATTGCCAAACTACATCCTAAGTGCCAAACCACTGAGAACCATTGCCCAGACAAGTCAGCACACAACCAAAACCATCACAGCACCTAACAACAAGTAACAACAAGAATTAAGATGTGTCTTTGCTTAAGATTATCCATATGGATTTGAAATAACTAAAAGGGAAAATTTCTCTAGGAAATTTAAGTTACCAAAAATGACTTCAGAAGGGATAGAAAATCTAAGGAGACCATTTCAGAGAAATTTTTAAAAGGTGTCAAAATGTTGCAGACATCAAGTCCAGACTATGTTATACATGAAGTCTCCCAAAAATGTTAAGGAACAGAAAATTCCAATGCTATTGGAATGATTCTAGAGCAGAAATAAACAACAACAAAAAAAAACTTTCATTTTTTTACATTTTTGGGTGCCATTGAATAGGTTTTCAACTCGTAGAGACCTAATGTGACACAGTAGAACTGCCCCATAGGGTTTTCTAGGTGTAATCTTTACTAAAACAGAACACCAGGTCTTTTTCCTGCAGAGTTGCTGGGTGGGCTCGAGCCAACATTTGGTTAGCAGCCAAGTGCTTAAGTGTTGCATCACCAGGGCTCCTTTTTATCCTCATCAAAATAATCTTACCAAAATCCAACAGCATAGTAAAAGAGAACTACATATCAATTTTCCTTGTGAATATTGATCCAAACACAAAATGATACATTAGCAAACAGAATCCAACATTATATTGAAAGACTGTATCATGACCACAAAAAGAAGTAGGGTTCAATATTAGGAAAGTTTGGCAGTTTTTTTCTGATTTACAGCCAAAAGCTTACATTGTGCTTAATAGTGAAACCACTAGAAATATTTTCAATAGGAGGAAGACAGTAATATCCACTATTACAATGATTATTTATCATTATTTTAGAGGTCTTAGATGTGCAATGAGAATGGAAAAAGAATTAAGCACAAAGGTTTGAAGAGACGACATAGGATTATCATTAATTACATATATGATTAAATGTATACCTGTAAAACAGAAGGGAACTTGCACAAATCATTACAAACAATAAGTGAGATAGTTGGCTGTAACATTAAGACACACAAATTGGTTATTTTCTTATGTGCAAGTAGAAGTTATTTTAAAATATAAAAGAAGCATTTGCTATAGGAACAAAATGGTAAAATATAGTAGGAATAATCTCAACAAAAATTGTTGAAGATCTATATAAAGAAATTTTAAAAGAATACAGAAGGACAAAATAAGAATTAAGCAATGGTATACCATGCTCTTGGACAGGAAGTCTCAATATTTCAAAGGTAGCAAATCTCCCTGTATTAATCTGTACACTAATATCCCAATGAAATTAATGCACAAATATTTTTAGATTAAACAGCAATTAAGAAATAGAAGATTTATTAGGTGAGATTAGTCCTACAAGGTATTAAAATATAATACTACATTAATTAAAGCAAATTTTTACTGGTACATGAAAACAGAATATCAGTGGAACAAATGAAGAGTTCAGATATGTACTAAAATACTCATGATGATATGGTTTGTTATAAAAAAATCATTTCAAATTCATGCAAAAAAATGATTTATTCAATAATAGTGATGAACAATTGCCTAGCCTTCTGTAAAATTAATTAATTAATAATTAATTCCAACCCCAGTCCTTATACCAAAATGAAATCCAATAGGATCAGATATTTAAATATTATAACAGGAAACTGTAACGGTACTAAAAGAAATTATATGAGAACTTTAAAAATAATCTTGCAATGAAAGAAGACTTTCTAAACATGATACAAAACCTAGAAGTCATAAAAGATGGTTAAACATTTCTGCATACTTATAGAAGACTGTAAATAAAGTCAATAACAAATTGAAAAGAATATTGGTGCAACTGGTTAACACACCCCCTGCCAACTGAAAGGTTGGAAGTTTGAGTCCACTCAGAGGTGCCTCAGAAGAAAGTTCTGATGATCTACTTCTGAAAAATCAGAGGTTGGAAACCTCATGGAGCACAGTTCTACTCTGAACACATGGGGTCTCCATGGGTCAGAATCCATTCCATGGTAACCAGTAACAATGAAACTGGAGAGAGGACATGAGCACGCAGTTTATGGAAAAATAAATTCAGCTTTTAAGGAAGACATTCTCAGTCTTGTTAACCACCAAAGAAATATTCATGAAAACAAAAATAATATAAAATTTAAACCTATCAGATTGAGACCTATTAAATTATACATGCATGTATGTTTGTATCCACGTGTAATATCCCTGGGGGGAATCATCACAAGATGTTAACAGTAGTTAGCTCTGTGTATATTATCCCCTAGGGTGGGATGAACACATACTTCTTACTGCACACTCGGTTTTATGTTTAATTTTTTAAGTCATGTGTGCATTACTTTTAAAGAATAAAATAATTATTTTAAAATTAAATTGAAACCAGAGAAATTAAGTAGATGAACTAATGTCACACAATTAATAAACAGCAGATGTTTCATTCAAACCTAGGCCTATATAACTTTGAAAAAAATGCGCAGATAAATTGTTGGGATTAATTTGTATTATTATTTCTAAGCTTTTTATCAAGTAATCCAACATGAAAAGGATACTGTGTATGTGGGCTCTCTTGAAGAAGATGCATGTGAACACTTGTTGAGAAGTTAGTATTTTTACTCTCTGCGCTGCTTTCTTTTTTGATTCTACTAATAGAGATAGGAAGCAACTTGTGACGCCTTTATTTTTAACAAGCATCTCTAATAGATCTGTTTTTTTTTTTTTTAAAGCCTCTCAGTCAATTTTCCTTCACTGGTAAAATTAGTGCTCTCTCTCTCTTTTTCTCTCTCCGTGTGAGAATGTGTTTGAAGTCATTACTCAAGCTTTAGACTACCAGTTCAGACTTTTAAATTGCAAAACTTAGATTAAGAATAAAAATACATCTTGGTGTCCTACTAGGTTACAATGAGTTAAGGGGCTTTGAAGAAATTTCTTTCTGGAACAATCTAGAGCAACTCTGTATGGATTGAACCAGAAGAAGTTACTTTTTTATTCTTTTCTTTTTCTCCTTTTTTTAAGTCATAAAACCCACTTACTAAAATTGTGCCTCTCAGAGCATTGACCTTTAGATTATAATGGCTTCCTTGGGCCATTACAACTTGTAGGGCAAATACCTTCTCATCTTTCAACCTACAAGTAAAGGTTACAAAGTTTTAGAGTATAAAGTATCTAACTCTTTACTGGTAAATTCACTTTCCCCACCAAAAGCCAAAACCATCAGCCCACTTTGGAGACTTTTAGAGTATGAAATGGCGTTCTTAAAAATCAAATTAAACTTTGAGTAGAAAAGGGACTTTTAAAAGTATAATATCCTAGGATGATAGGTTTGACTGAAAGCCTAAAGGCCACCTAGTAAAACCTCCTGTTCTGATTAGGCTTCCAGGCCTGTTTTCTAACAGAGTCTGTTGGGTGGAAGGACTAGCTTTCATTCGGTTTAGTCTGTCCTTCTCTATAAGAATACGCATGAAAATTTAAAGTAATTATCTAAGTAGTGGAATCATCGGTGATTTTTTTTCCTCTTTTTATTTATATTTTCTAATGTTTAAATCAATAAACATATATTAATTATGTTTAAAAGGAGCCCTGGCGTCACAAATGGTTAGGTGCTCAGCTGCTAACTGAAAGATTGACAGTTCCAATCCACCCAGGCACTCTGTGACCTGTTGATCTGATTCCATATAGATTACAGCCAAGGAAACTCATTTGGGCAGTTTCTACTCTGTCACAGGGGGCCACTATGAGTCGAAATCGACCTAACGGCACCCAACAACAACAACAATTATGTTTAAAAATCTAAAGTTTAAATGCAATGTTGGTTTAGAAATTTGGAAAATACAAACATGAATAAGGATGACATATAGAATCATTTAAATTTTTCAGGGCTTATCTTACATACACAAACACACACACACGTATTATGATTTGGTTAATCAGCAAGTACTTTAAAAACTCTCAATAGCAGTCATATAAAAAAGACGGAAGGTTTTGTCTCTCATATTTAAAGCCTAGGGCTGGGTAGTGGCTCTGCTCCATAAACTCCTCAGGGAAATGGGCTTTTTCTACCTTACGGTTCCTCTGTGCATGGCTCCATTCCCAAGATCACTTAATGATTCAGGATGGAAACACCATCTGTCACATTCATAGTCTAGCCAGCAAGATGGAGGAAGGGTAAAGAAAAGAATATGACTCTTCCTTTTAATGAGAATTTCTAAAGTTAAATACACCACTTCCATTTACATGGTAATATGCAGAACAGCTATGTGAATGCATATCCTTTTGCAAAGGGGTCTGGGAAATGTAATGTTTTCTCTGGATGGCCATGGCCAACTAAAATTTCCATGGTAGGTTCCCTGCTTACTAAACCCCATTGCTTCTTTTAATGATGCTCATCCTCAAACTGCTCCCAACATGGGAGGTAAAAATTTGAGATTTTATCTTTATTCTCTCCTGCTCTGTAAAATCATGACACCAAGATCAGCTTTAAGACAGTAAAATTGAAACCTCTGATAGAATGGGAAAATTTTTAGAAAAAATAAATCATTGAAATTGACTCAAGATGAAATAAACCCCGTCCCCCCCAAAAAATCAAACCCATTGCCGTTGAGTTGATTCTGATTCATAGTGACCCTATAGGACAGTGTAGAACTGCCCCATACGATTTCCAAGGAGCACGTGGTGGATTCGAACTGCTGACCTTCCAGGGTTTCCCAAGATGAAATAGAAAATAGGAAATAAATCTAAAAAGTTGAATTTATCATTGATTATCTATCCCCATTCCTATACCCAAGAAAAGACCTCCAGCCAAAACAGATAATTTTACCAAACTTTGAGTACAAATAATCTCTATTTTACACAAGCTGTCTCAGACGCTGAAAAAAGAGGAAGAGTTGATCCACTCATTTTATGAGGCTGGTATAACCTTTGTACCAGTACTTGCTAAGGACAGCATAACAAAATCAGAGATGAAAGACAGTAGTGAATTCAACTTAAGCTTGTGAAGTGCCAGAAAAAAAAAGAAAAAAAAAAAAAAAACAACTGTGAGATTTTTATTGGATTTATGTTGAATTTATAGATCAGTTTGGGTGGATCTGTGTGTGTGTGTAGAGGAGTGGTGTTGACAGGTTTGAATTTTTTCTCTCTTGCTACACCTCCGTCCCCTCCCTGCCAACTACTTTGGAAGTTAAGTATTCTATGTCTATTCATTTAATGGTTACACTAGTTACTTTAACATAGATACTTAACAAAGTCTAAAGTTAATCAGTATATTTTTCCTCTTCTTTAACAGTACAATAAACTTAGAATGCCTTATCTCTGATCACCCCCTCTACTGCTATAAATGATAGTTGGCAAGAATTTTAATTTTTCTCCCATAAATTAGACATAATTATTTGTATGTTTATTGATTAGTTTTACAAGCATATTTAGTAACATATTTACTCATGATATTTGCATCTCAGGTTTTCCATTTGGGATATAATTTCCTTTCTTCTTGAAGTACTGTAGACTCTTTAGATTTTTCTTAACTGCAACTCTGTTAGCACTGTATTCTCTGTGACTGAGTGAAATTTTCTTAATTTCTTCACCTTACTGAAAGACAGTTTTGCTGGGTATACAATTTTAACTTGAGAGTTAATTTCTTTCAATGTATTTAAAATATTATTTTACTATGTTCTGCTTCCTCTATTGCTGGGAGAGGTCAGCTCTCAGCCTAAGTGCTGTTTTTGTACAGGATCTGTCTTTTCTCCAAGCTGCTTTTATATCTTATATCTCTCTTTTAGTTTGTCTGGTGTTTTTTGTATTTTTAAGTTTATCTGTGGTATGTATGGACGTGAGTATCGTTTTATTTATCACGTTTGGAATTTGTTGTACTTCTTTGATCTAAGAAATGGTATCTTTTCACAGTATTAGAAAATTTGCAACCATTAATTCATTTAATATTTATTCCTTCTGTCCTTCTGAAGCTCCAGGTCAATGTATATTAGACCTTCATATTCTATTATTTATGCTTTAAACCTCTCTTTCATATTATCCATATCCCTGGACTCTTCTGATAATTTCTTTGGAACTGACTTCCAGGTCATTGATTCTCTCCTCAGCTCTTTAATCCTTTCATTCAATTTTTAATCAAGTATTGTATTTCTCATTTCTAGAAGTTCTATTTTCTTTTTTTTCAAATCTTCTTGCTTGTTTGTAAGGTATTGTATTCCCTCCTGATATTTTCAAGGTTTTTTTTTTAAATCTCTTTAAACATATTAAACATAGTTATTTTATATTCTGTCTGATAATGTTAATATCTGAAATCTTTTTTTCTGCTAGATTACATCCATGGGATGTGGATTTCTTGGATGTTTTATAGTTTTTACCATGACTAACTTGTTTTCTGCTGAACTTTTGGTAGGAGTTATTTGAACCAAGAATGAAATTGGCTCCTCCAGAGAGGATTTGCATCTACTTCAGACAGAATCTTAGCGTTGGCCGTTGCCGTTTGTGGGTTTGTCTGTTTGCTTGTTGGTTGTTGTTTTGTTTGAATGTTTTTCATTTGGACCTTCTTAAAACATGAATTCATGATTGTAAAGCTACTTGTGGCTAGAAATTCTTAAGGGAGATTATTTTTTCCTCTCTACTCAGTGACAGATTCAAGACAGGCATGTTTTCTTGCCCTTTTAGTGTGGTGAGGTTTTGTTTATCATGTGCTCTTGTACTTAGGGTATCACCTTAAGGGAACATTTTTTTGTGGAGATCTCCTATTGGATTCCCCACTCAGGGTTGGCCTCAGGCTTTTCTCTTGTCTCCTGCATCTCTTGCTCCTGTCAAAGTGGAAGCTCAAGGTGTCCAGGTATGTCAGAAGCCCCCAGAGAAGAGGTGACTTTGAAATTCACTAACTTCCTGATTTCATTTTCTTTGGAGATAAACAGATTCTTTATTTTCGGGTCAGCTCAATGATTCATGTCAGTGTATTTCTAAAAATATTTTGCCAGCATTTTAGCTGCTTCCCTTGAGGTCTAATCTGCCATATTTCTAGATATGGAAGTCACAGGTTGTCTTAGTCATCTAGTGCTGCTACAACAGAAATACCACAAGTGGATGGCTTTAACAAAGGGAAATTTATTTCTTCACAGTGAAGTAGGCTAAAAGTCCAAATTCAGGGCATTAGCTCCAGGGGAAGGCTTTCTCTCTCTGTCGGCCTTCTCATCAATGTTCCCCCAGACTAGGAGCTTCTCTGTACAGGGACCCTGGGTCCAAAAGACATGCTCTGCTCCTGGCACTGCTTTCTTGGTGGTATGAGGCCCTCCTGTCTCTCTGCTCACTTCTCTCTTTTATATCTCAAGAGACTGCCTCAGGACACAATCCAGTCTTATAGATTAAGTCCTGCCTTACTAACACAACTGCCACCCATCCTCCCTCATTAACATCATAGAGGCAGGATTTACAACATATAGGAAAATCACACAATACCAGGAATCATGGCCCAGCCAAACTGATACACACATTTTTGGGGGGACATAATTCAATCCATGACACAGGTATTCAATTTTGTCTTTACTTAATGCATCCGTTGCAATTTTTATTATATTTTTTTAGTTGTTGTAGTTTAAATAAAGTTTATATTTCAAGTTAGTTTCCCATACAAAAATTTATACCTACATTGTTATGTGACCCTAATTGCTCTCCCCGTACTGTGACAGCACACTTCTCCTTTCCACCCTTGATTTCCCATGTCCATTCAACCGGCCCCTAACCCTCTCTGCCTTCCCATCTCACCTCCCGACAGAAGATGCCCGTTTAGTCTCTTGTACCTACTTGAACTAATAGGTACACCCTTCACGAGTATCACTTTATGTCCCACAGTCCAGTCCAATCCCCATCTGAAGAGTTGACCTCAGAAATTGTTTTAGTTTTGGGCTGATACAGAATCCAGGGGCCATGCTTTCTGGGGTTCCTCCAGTCTCAGTCAGACCATTAAGTCTGGTCTTCTTACTAGAATTTGAGTTCTGCACTGTACCTTTCTCCAGCTCCATCAGGGACTCTCTGTTGTGTTCCCTGTCAGGGCAGTCATTGGTGGTAGCCGGGCACCATCTAGTTCTTCTGGTCTCAGGCTGATGAAGTCTCTGGTTTATGTGGCCCTTTCTGTCTCTTGGGCTAATACTTTTCTTGTGTCTTTGGTGTTCTTCATTCTCCTTTACTCCAGGAGGTTGGGACCAATTGATGCATCTTAGATGGCCACTTGCTAGCTTTTAAGACCCCAGATGCTGAGGCTGATTTTAAAAAGCTTATTGTTTTTGGGGGGTGTTTTTGATCTGCATGGTAGGTGGTACACAATTACTTATCTTTTGCCGGCTTGAGGGCTGCTTCTCGCTGGTTCTGGGTGGCCATGTAGACAGTCTGGTGCTGGGTCTCTCCTGGTGCAGGAAACATGCCTCCTGAGCATGGCTGCTTGCCTGCATTACTGCTCACCCCTGGGCTGATCAGGCCTGAAGGGCTCAGGTTCTCGCCGGGTCAGGTCTGGCAATTCCTTGCTGCTTCTGAACCATCTCTCCCTCCCCCCGCCACTCAGTCTGGTTCCTCAACTTTGCCTTTGATGTTCAGGACTCCTAGATTGTCATAGATAATCAATTCACTTCTTTTCTTGGGTCTTTGTTGTGAGAGGGACCACTGGAAGCATCTGACTACTCTGCCATCTTGGCCCCGCCCCCTCAATTTTTATTGTTTTTAATCAAGCATATCAATAATATGTATATTCAATCTCTGTCCTTTGCCTCCTTATCAATCACTTATTTCTCATTTACATTATTTGTATTTTCTCCACTGTATTTTATTAGCGCTGCTCATGTTTTTCCTATCACTCCTGTCATAATTCTTAGCATTTTCAATATCCAATGGAAGATCCTTCCAATAACCTGGACTCTCACTCCTTTACTCTCCTCTCCTCCAATGATCTTTTCCCCACCTATGCCACACATTCCTGTGGCTGTATCATTAACCTTATCATTACCAATAACTGGAATTACTATATAATCTCAGTTTCAACCATTCTACTCTGCCCCTCACCTCATATCTTTCTAGCTTATTCCCTCTAGTACTCCACTCTAATTATCTCCCATTCTTTAGAGATCTACAAGCCATTGATTGTATAATCTTTAATTGTCTCTCACTATCCCCTCTCACCCACCAGTGTCGTCACACCTATCCTCACCCAGTTTATATTCCATGATCTGTCATTAAAATCACCCTCTTGCATAAATCTCATCTTCCTTGTTCCTTTCTGCCTTTGACAAACTTCATCTCTGGTAAATTCCAATTTCTCTGTACTCTCCATGTGCCTCTGTATAGCTGAACTTGGCTGCAGAAAAATATGCTCACATTGATTGGACTCACTTTAAATTTACTACCCTTAACATTAAGAGGGTTATTTGTGCTCTCTGGCAGTCATATTATGTTTCCCAAAGTCTAGATTACTATTTTATATTTTCTCCCTTCTCCTCATACCTCCAACACATCTTCCCCACCCTTATTCTCACTAATGACCTTGTTATTTCACTGAGAAAATAAAAACAATCAGAATAGACCTTCCAAACTCTCCCAATGCCATTCTACCCACCTACTTGTGTCTAGACCACACAGCCTGCTTTCCTTCCTGTCATGTATAATAATCTGTTCTAAGGGCCATCCTTTCCCACAGCTCCTCTTGTCTACTTGGTGGCATATCTGCAACAAATTTTACCTCTCTCCAGCATCATCATTTCCCCCTCCTCTACTGTACCATTTTAATCTTTTCCTCTTAATCAATTTTCTGTTTAGCAGCCAGAGCACTGAAAGCGTAAATCAGCACATTTTACTGAACTGCTTATATAACCCTCCAATGACTTTCCTTCATATTTGGGATAAAATCAAAACTCCTTAACCTAGTTAGCAAAGTGCTCTGTGATCTGGCCCTTAACTCTCTTTTGAACCTCATCCTGTACCACTTTCCCTCTTGCTCACTATATTGCAGTCACAGTTATTGTTGTTGTTAGGTGCCATCCAGTTGATTTTGACTCACAGCAACCCTGTTTACAACAGAACGAAACTCTGCCCAGTCCTGTGCCCTCCTCATGGTCGTTGTTATCCTTGAGCCCACTGTTGCAGTCACTGTGTCAATCCAGCTCATTGAGGGTCTTCCTCTATTTTGCTAACACTCTACTTTACCAAGAATGATGTCCTTCTCCAGGGAGTGATCCTTCCTGATAACATGTCCAAAGTATATGAGATGAAGTCTTGCCATCCTCGCTTCTAAGGAGCATTCTGACTGTACTTCTTCCAAAACAGATTTGTTCCTTCCTTTGGCAGTCAATGGTATATTCAATATTCTTTGCCAACACCATAAGTCAAAGGCGTCAATTCTTATTCAGTCTTTCTTATTCATTGTCCAGCTTTCGCATGCATATGAAGCAATTGAAAATACCATAGCTTGGATCAGGCGCACCTTAGTCCTTAAAGTGACATCTCTGCTTTTTAAAACTCCAAAGAGGTCTTTTGCCCAATGCAATGTGTCATTTTATTTCTTGACTGCTGCTTCCATGGGCACTGATTGTGGATCCAAGTAAAATGAAATCTTTGACAATTTTAGTTTTTTCTCCATTTATCATAGTTTTGCTTATTGGTCCAGCTGTAAGGATTTCTGTTTTCTTTATGCTGAGGTATAATCCATACTGAAGGCTGTAGTCGTTGATCTTCATCAGTAAGTGCTTCAAGTCCTGTTCACTTTCAGCAAGCAAGGTTGTGACATCTTATAACACAGGTTGCTAATGAGTCTTCCTCCAATCCTGATGCCCCATTCTTCTTCACGTAGTCCAGCTTCTGGGATTATTTGCTCAGCATACAGATTGAATAAGTATGGTGAAAGGATACAACCCTGACACACACCTTTCCTGATTTTAAACCACGCAGTATCCCCTTGTTCTGTTCAAACGACTGCCTCTTGATCTACGTACAGGTTCCTCATGAGCACAATGAAATGTTCTGGAATGCCCACTCTTTGCAATGTTATCCATAATTTGTTATGACCCACACATTCAAATGCCTTTACATAGTCAATAAAACACAGATAAACATCATTCTTGTATACTCTGCTTTCAGCCAGGATCCATCTGACATTAACATTGATATCCCTGGTTCCACATCCCCTTCTGAATCCAGCTTGAATTTCTGGCAGTTCCTTGTGGATGTACTGCTGCAACTGCTTTTGAACAATCTTCAGCAAAATTTTACTTGTGTGTCTGTCAGTTTGTCATAGTGTGGGGGCTTGCAAGTTGCTGTGACACTGGAAGATATACCACTAGTATTTCAAATACAAGCAGCATCACCCATGGTGGACAAGTTTCAGCTGAGCTTCCAGACTAAGACAGACTGGGAAAAAGGTACTGACGGTCTACTTCTGAAAAAATTAGCAGTCACAGTGGCCTCTCCAAACTTCGTCCTGCTCTGTAACTTTTGTTCTAGTTTTGCTCTCTGCTTATAAGGTTCTTTCCCTTGATGTTCATTGAGTCTCTCCCTCCTTTTCATTCATATTTTGACTTAAAGTCATGTACACAGAGACGTTTTTATGACCACCCAATCCAAAGAGGCAATCTCTTAGAATTAAAATGCCCCTCTATTTTAATTCTAAGTGTAGCACTTACCAGTCAGCCTGTGATATTTTTCCTGTTTATTACTTATTGCTGAATTTTCTATCTCTCCCCACTAAACTTTTAGTTCCATTATAGCATGAGGCTATATGTCCACAGCACTATATTCTTAGCACCTAGACCTGTATTTTATGTTAGATGTACAATAAATATGCAATGAATGAATGAAAGATGATTGAATGGGAAGTTTTCTAACCTACTTTTAACAAGTTTCAATGCAAGTCAACCTTCTCATATCACATATGTTCCATTGAGTTGCTTTAACAAATTAATGTGATTTTAAATTTGTATTATATATTTTAAAGTCATTACAACAAAGGAAAGATGGCTTCCATTCTATTCTCTATAAACTTTGACTAGATCAATTATATGCAGTTCATAGGACTCAGACAGACATTTGATCATTATTAGAACTAGTGTATGTGTTCACTAAATAGTGAATAATTGTGACTTTCCTATTCCATGCTACAGATGTAAAAACAAAGCACCGGTAAGTGTTCTATCCTTTTTAGTGGTTAATGAAAATACAAATGAATTACTTACTTTTCCACCTAAGGTGCTAAGGACATGTAAATGTATCTTGAGATATTCAGACCACCACAGAACTTTCCCTTCTACCCATGGAAAGTGAGTCTCCACATACTTGTCATGTCTACATCTATAGCACATCTTTAATGTTTCACATTTTATATTACCTTCAGCTAAGTATGGAAATGTTAGTTGTTTAAATAGTTCCAAAGCTACTGTTAAGTGAAAATACTTAAATGTGGAACAGATATTCAAGTACTGGGGCAATAAAGATATTATTTAGGTCAGCTGAAAAACAGATAAAAGGGCAGAGAAGATCAGCTCATGATGGTTGAGCACCTGTGGCCAAAGCAACTGCAGTGAGAAGCAACAGATGGTTATAGGCATCCAAGAGTGTGGGAGTCTGCCACTTTATAAAGTGACTGAGGGCATCAATATAGAAAAAAGACCATGAGCCTCTTTTTCTGGTTGCCACTTGCTGATGGGATGGGATGTCTATTAGAGCAAGAGAAAGCCCCAAACTTGCAACAATAAAGAACAATGATGAATCCGCGAAACATCTCACAACATGGGTGAATCTGGAGGGCATTATGTTGAGTGAAATTAGTTGCAAAAGGACAAATATTGTATGAGACCACTATTAGAAGAACTCAAGAAAAGGTTGAAACAGAAGAAAACATTCTTTGATGGTTACAAGGGTGGGGAGGGAGGGTGAGGGGAATTTACTAACTAGATAGTAGACAAGAATCATCTTAGGTGAAGGGAAGGACAACACACAGTACAGGAGAAGTCAGCACAACTGGACTAAACCAAAAGCTAAGAAGTTTCCTGAACACAACCAAACACTTTGAGGGACAGAGTAGCTGGTGCTGGGGTCTGGGGACCACGGTTTCAGGGGACATCTAGGTCAGTTGGCATAACAAGCTTATTAAGAAAATCTTCTGCATTCCACTTCGGTGAGTGGCATCTGGGGCCTTAAAATCTTGTGAGCAGCCATCTAAGATGCATCAATTTGTTCCAACTTACTTGGAGCAAAACAGAATGAAGAATCCCAAAGATACAAGGAAAATATTAGCCCAAGAGACAAAAGGGCCACATACACCAGAGACTCCATCAGCCTGAGACCGGAAGAACTAGATGGTGCCCGGCTACCACCAATGACTGCCCCAACAGAAAGTCCCTAATGGAGTGGGAGAAAACTATGGAGCAGAACTCAAATTTACGTAAAAAGACAAGAAGTAATGGTCTGACTGAGACTGGAGGAGCCCTCGAAGCCATGGCCCCTGGATGCTCTGTTAACCCAGGACTAAAACCATTCCCAAAGCCCACTCTTCAGTCGAAGATTAGACTGGAGTATAATACATAAAATAATACTCATGAAGAGTGTGCTTCTTAGTTCAAGCAGATACACGAGAACAAATGCGGAGCCCTGTCTGGAGGCAGGATGAGAAGGCAGGGGACAGAAACTGGTTGAATGGGTACAAGAAACCTGAGGTAGAAACGCGGAGTGTGCTGTCACATTGTGGGGATTGCAACTAATGTTACATAACAATACGTGTAAAAATTTTTATTTTTATTTTTTTTCATTGTACTTCAGATGAAGGCTTACAGAACAAATAGTTTCTCATGAAACAGTAGTACACATATTGTTTTATGACATTGGTTAACAACCCCACAACATGTCAACCCTCTAACTTCTCAACCTTTTTTTTGGTGAAAATACACATAGCCAAAGATACACCATTTCAAAAATTTCTACATGCACAGTTCAGTGACATTGACTACGCTCTTCCAATTGTGCTGTTATTCTCACTTAAGATGAAGGCTTACAGAACAAAATAGTTTCTCATTTAACAGTTACTACAAATGTTGCCCTATGACAATGGTTAACAATCTCTCAACACATCAAGAATATCCTTACTCCACCTTGGGTTCCCTATCACCAGCTTCCTTGTCCCCTTCTGCCTTCTGGCCCTTGTCACTGGACTACTGTACCTTGTTAGTCTCATTTGGTTTTTACAGGGCTGTCCACTCCCAGGCTGAATGGTGAACCTCGCAGATAACTTCACCACTGAGCTAAAAGGGTGTCCAGGGGCCATACTTTCGGGCTTTCTACACTCTCCTTTAGGCCAGTAAATCTGGTCTTATTTTGTGAGTTAGAATTATGTTCTACATCCTTCTCCAGCTCTGTCCAGAACCCTCTGTTGTGATCCTGGTCAGAGCAGTCAGTGGTGGTAGCCAGGCACCATCTAGCTGTACTGGACTCAGTCCGGTGGAGGCATTGGTAGCTGTGGACAATTAGTCCTTCGGACTAATCTTTTCCTTGTATCCTGTTCTCTTCATTCTCCCTTGCTCCCGAAGGGATGAGACCAGTGGAGTACCTTAGATGGCCGCTCACAGGCTTTTAAGACCCCAGACACTACTCACCAAGGTAGAATGTAGAGCACTGTCTTTATAAGCTGTGTCACGCCAATTGAGCTAGATGTTCCCCGAGACCATGGTCCTCACAGCCCTCTGTCCAGCAATTCAGTCCCTTGGGGAGTTTGGATGTGTCTATGGGGCTTCCATGACCTTTCCTTGTACAAGTTGTGCTAGTTTCTCCTGTATTGTGTGCTGTCTCACCCTTCACCCAAGATACCACTTATCTATTGCCTATTTAGTATTTCCCCCCCACCCCTCCCATCCCTGGTAACCAACAAAGATTGTTACATTTTGTGTGTGACCTTTTTCATGGGTTTTTTCAATAGAGGTCTCATACAGTATTTGTCCTTTTGTGATTGACTTATTTCACTCAGCATAATGTCCTCCAGTGTCATCCATGTTATGAGATGCTTCACAGATTCGTTGTTGTTCTTTCTCGTTGCATAGTACTCCATTGTGTGTATGTACAATAGTTTGTTTCTCCATTCATCTGTTGATGGGCATCTAGGTTGCTTCCATCGTTTTGCTATTGTGAACAATGCTGCCATGAACATAGGTGTGCATATGTCTATTCGAGTGACAACTCTTATTTCTCTAGGATATATTCCTAGGAGTGGGATTGCTGGATTGAATGGTATGGCTATTTCTAGCTTTCTGAGGAAGCGCCATATCATTTTACAAAATGGTTGTATCATTTTGCATTCCCACCAGCAGTGCATAAGAGTTCCGATCTCCCCGCAGCCCCTCCGACATTTGTTATTTCCAGTGTTTTTGATTCGTGCCAGTAATGCCGGGGTGAGATGGTATCTCATTGTGGTTTTAATTTGCATTTCTCTAATGGCTAGTGATCACGAGCATTTCCTCATGTGTCTGTTGGCCATTTGAATGTCTTCTTTGGTGAAGTGTCTGTTCATTTCCTGTGCCCATTTTTTAATAGGATTCTTTGTCTTTTTGTTGTAGAGGTGTTGGATTTTCTTGTAGATTATAGAGATTAGACGTTTGTCTGACTTGTACTGTCCAAAAATGTTTTCCCAGTCTGTAGGTTCTCTTTTTACTTTTTTGGTGAAGTCTTTTGAAGAGCATAGGTGTTTGATTTTTAGAAGATCCCAGTTATCTAGCTTATCTATTGGGGTTTGTGCGTCGATGGTTATGGTTTGTATCCTGTTAATGCTGTGTATTAAATCCTGAAGTGTTGGTCCTAATTTTTCTTCTGTGAACTGTACAGTTTTAGGCTGTATATTCAGGTGTTTGATCCATTTTTAAGTAGTTTTTGTATACAGCGTGAGGTATGGGTCCTGTTTCATTTTTTTGCAGATGGATATCCAGTTTTGCCAGCACCATTTGTTAAAAAGACTGTCTTTTCCCCGTTTGATGGATTTTGGGCCCTTGTCGAAGATCAGGTGACTGTAGGTGAGAACATCCGGGTTCTCAATTCTGTTCCATTGGTCAATGTATCTGTCGTCATACCAGTACCAGGCTGTTTTGACTACTGTAGCTGTATAGTAGGTTCTGAAGTAAGGTAGTGTGAGTCCTCCTACTTTATTCTTCTTCTTCAGTAGTGCTTTACTTATTCGGGGCCTCTTCCCTTTCCATATAAAGTTAATGATTAGTTTTTCCATCTCTTTGAAGAATGTTGTTGGTATTTGGATCGGGATTGCGTTGTATTTGTAAAATGCTTTGGGTAGAATTGTCATTTTCACAATGTTGAGTCTGCCTATCCATGAGCATGGTATGTTTTTCCATTTATGTAGATCCCTTTGGGTTTCATGCGGTAGTGTTTTGTAGTTTTCTTTGTATAGGTCTTTTACATCCCTGGTCAGATTTATTCCTAAGTATTTTATCTTTTGAGGGGCTATTGAAAATGGTATTGTTTTCCTGATTTCCTTTTCATCATTCTCCTTATTGGTGTATAGGAATCCAACTGATTTTTGAATGTTTATCTTGTATCCTGCTACTCTGCTGAATCTTTCTATTAGTTCCAGTAGATTTCTCGTGAAGTCTTTAGGGTTTTCTACGTATAGTATCATATCATCTGCAAACAGGGACAGTATAACTTCTTCATTACCAATTTGATGCTCTTTATTTCTTTTTCTTGACTTATTGCTCTAGCTAGAACTTCCAGCACAATGTTAAATAGGAGTGGTGATAAAGGGCATCCTTGTCTTGTTCCTGTTTTCAGCCTCTCTCCATTAAGAATGATGTTGGCCGTTGGTTTTGCATAGATGCCCTTTATTATGTTGAGAAATTTCCCTTCTATACATATTTTATTGAGAGTTTTCATCAGGAATGGGTGTTGGACTTTGTCAAATGCCTTTCCCGTGTCAATTGAGATGATCATGTGATTCTTTTCTTTCCTTTTATTTATGTGGTGGATTACGTTGATTGATTTGCTAATGTTGAAACATCCTTGCATACCTGCTATGAATCCTATTTGCTCATGGTGTATTATTTTTTTGATATGATGCTGAATTCTATTGGCTAGAATTTTGTTCAGAATTTTTGCATCTATATTCATGAGAGATACTGGTCTGTAATTTTCTTTTTTTGTGATGTGTTTGCCTGGTTTTGGTATCAGCGTTATGCTGGCTTCATAGAATGAATTTGGAAGTGTTGCTTCCTCTTCCATGCTCTGAAATAGCTTTAGTAGTACTGGTACAAGCTCTTCTGTAAATGTTTTGTAGAATTCTCCAGTGAAGCCATCTGGGCTAGGGCATTTTTTGGTTGGGAGTTTTTTTATTACCTTTTCAATCTCTTCTCTTGTTATGGGTCTGTTCAGATTTTCAACATCACTTTGTTGTAGTTTGGGTAGGCCGTGTGTTTCTAGAAATTTATCCATTTCCTCTAGGTTTTCAAATTTGTTGGAGTATAGTTTTTCATAATATTCTGTTATAATCCTTTTTATTTCAGTTGGGTCTGTTGTAATGTCCCCCTTTTCATTTCTTATTTGGGTTATTTGTGTCCTCCCCTGTTTTTCTTTTGTCAGTCTGGCCAGTGGTTTGTCAATTTTGCTAATTCTTTCAAAGAACCAACTTTTGGTTTTGTTGATTCTTTCTATTGTTTTTCTGTTCTCTATTTCATTTATTTCAACTCTGATCTTTACTATTTCCTTTCTTCTGGTGGTTGTGGGCTTTTTTTGCTGTTCTGTTTCTATTTGTTTGAGTTATGTAGTTAATGTTTTGATTTTGTCCCTTTCTTCTTTTTTGATACGTGCAACTATTGCTATAAATTGTCCTCTAAGGACTGCCTTTGGTGTGTCCCAAAGGTTTTGGTACGATGTGTTTTCATTCTCATTTGATTCTAGGAATGTTTTGATTCCATATCTGATTTCTTCTATTACCCTGTGATGTGTAAGCAGGGTATTATTCAGTTTCCATGTAATTGATTTTTTTCCTTCCTCTTTCTATTGTTAATTTCTATCTTGATGGCATTGTGGTCAGAGAGGATACTTTGAATTATCTCAACGTTTTGGATCTTGTTGAGGATTGCTCTGTGGCCTAAGATGTGGTCTATTCTGGAGAATGTTCCATGTGCATTGGAAAAGAATGTGTACTTTGCAGCAGTTGGATGGAGTGTTCTATATATGTCTATGAGGTCAAGTTGGCTGACTGTGCCCTTTAGGTCTTCTGTGTCTTTGCTGAGTTTCTTCTTAGTTGTTCTGTCCTTTACTGAGAGTGGTGTGTTGAAGTCTCCTACTATTATTGTGGAACTGTCAATTTCTCTTTTCAGTGTTGTTAGAGTTTGTTATATGTGTTTTGGAGTCCTGTCATTGGGTGCATAGATGTTTATTATGGTTACGTCTTCATGATGAATCGTCCCCTTAATCGTTATATGGTGTCCTTCTTTGTCTTTTACGGTAGATTTCGTTTTAAAATCTATTTTATCTGAGATTAGAATTGCCACTCCTGCTCTTTTTTGGTAGTTGTTAGCTTGATATATTTTTTTCCAACCTTTGACTTTTAATAAATTCACATCTTTGTTTCTAAGGTGTGTCTCTTGTAGACAGCATATTGATGGATCCTGTTTTCTTATCAATTCTGTCACTCTCCATCTCTTTATGGGTGCATTGAGTCCATTTACATTCAGTGTAATTATTGATAGATGTGAGTTTGTTGCTGTCATTTTGTAGTGCTTTTTTTTGTGGTGCTGAAGTTTTCTCTGTTCTTCTTAGTCTCTTGTGCTGAGTTACTGTTGTTTGTGTTTTTTTTTTTCATTTTTTTTTTGTTTTTGTACGTTTTGTTTTTTCTGAGACTTTATGTTTTTCCTCTTTTTTTTATGAGTATGTTTGTTAACTTTCTTTTTGGTTACCATGAATTTTACCCTTATCTTTCTAAGTTTGAAGCAGTCTACCATTACTTTGTATCGCCTTGCCTTCCTCACCGTTAGAAGGTTCTATACCTATGCCATTTATTTCCTCTTTTATTGTTTTGATGTTGTTGTCATTTACTGATTAACTGCTCTGATTCCCGGTTGTATTTCTTTTGGTTTTGGATAGTCCTCAAGAGTTCATTTCCTAGATTGGTATCTGGCTAGTACAATCCTGCGTCCTAGATTCTGCCTGTGAGCTGAAGTTGTTTGTTCTCAGATTGAAGAACTCCCTTTAATAATTCGTGTAAGTTTGGTTTGACTTTTACATGTTCCCTTAATTTCTGTTTATCTGGAAATGACCTAATTTCACCATCAAATCTGAACGAGAGTTTGGCAGGATATATTATTCTTGGCTGGCAATTTTTTTCTTTCAAGATTTTTTATATGTCATCCCATTGTCTTCTTGCCTGCATGGTTTCTGCTGAATAATCTGAGCTTAGTCTTATTGTTTCTCCTCTGTATGTGACTTCTTGTTTTTCATGAGCTGCTCTCAGGATTCTTTGTTCGTCTTTTGTTTTGGTGAGTGTGATGATGATATGTCTTGGTTATTTTCTTTTGGGGTCTCTCCTATGTGGGGTTCGTTGAGCTTCTTGGATGGCCAGCTTTTCATCTTTCATGATATTGGGGAAGTTTTCTGTCAGCAGTTCTTCAGTGATCCTCTCTGTGTTTTCTGTTTTCTCCCCCTGTTCTGGAATTCTAATCACTCGAAAATTTTTGTTTTTGATTGTATCCCACATAACTCTCAGGGTCTCTTCATTTTCTTTGTTCCTTTTTCTGAGTTTTCCTCAGAGTTGTATCCAAGTGTTTGTCTTCAATTCCACTGATGCTGTCTTCCACCGTTTCAAATCTGCTTCTCAGCCCTTCTATGGCACCGTCCACTTCTGAAATCTTGTTGTTTATATTTTGGATTTCTAGTTGTCGTGTTTGTATAATTTCTAGTTGTGAGTATATTTTGGCATTTTGTTCCTGCATTATTTTCCTGAATTCTTCCACTTTTTTGTCTATTTTTTCCTCATGTTTGTCAGCTTTTTACCTCAGCTCTTGGAGAAGTCTGAGTATTAGAGATTTGAATTCCCTATCAGGTAGTTCTAGTGCATTTTCTTCCACTGGAGAGTCATCTGGTGTTTTATTTTGGACACCTACTGGAACCATCCTGTCATGTTTTTGTAAATGTTTTGATATTGTCTGCTGATTTTGGGGCATTCAGTAGTTATTTTTCTCGTTTATTGATTGTAGATTTGTTTGTTTCACCCCTTTTTTTAAAAATTTGACTATGTCTGAGCAGGTGGACTGTGTGTTCTTTGCTGTTTGCTCGTCTGTAGGCACAGTACTTTTTGCCTCCTTCTTCAATTGGCAGGGTCAGTCACTCACATATGGTACAGCAGGGCAGGTCTAGCTGAAGAGGAGTTACTGGGACGGGTTGTTTGTGGCACTTACTACAACCACCAGGGTGGGTCGGTAATTAGTGCAGGGCAGGTTCCAGCAGGCCATGCCTGTGCTGCTTGGTGGTGTGATGTCAAGCGCACGGTGCAGGTAGGCAGGATGCAGCAGGGAGATTTTTATGTGTGGAGCTAAAATGGATATGGGAGTGAGGAGAGAGGAACAGGAGCCAAAAACATACAAGCAAACAAAAAAGAATGCTAGGGGAGCTTGCTGTTGGTGTGGAGAGATGAGAGACTATGAAATGGAGAAAAACAGAAAGGGGAAGAGGAAGGAAAGAAAAGAAATGAATGAATAAATAAAAATCGGAAAGGTTAAAGAACTGCAAAGTTCCCAGGGATCCCACCGGTGCAGCTATGAGGTCCGGGGAAGTCGCTCTCAGGTGTTGCAGTACAGCCTGGCTAGAAGGCGTAGAGGTATACAACGCCTGGTATTCAGGGAACAGAAAGAGAAGGAAGATAGAGAGGCGAGAACCTGAGCAATGAAGAAAGACAAAAAGGGAAAAAGAGGGAAAACAAAACAAATTAAAAAAAAAAAAAAAGAACAAGAAAGGCCCCCAAAAAAACAGAAAAAAAAAAAAAAACCAACGATAAAAGAAATGCTCTGAGGGATCCCTCTGCACTTCTGTGCAAACTGAGGGGGACGTCTCCTTGCCACGCAGCACCACCTGGCCGGAAAGGTCTCCGGACCCAAGAAAAGGAAAAGAAAACAAACAAACAATTCAAAACAAACAAATGAACAAAAGCCCCAGGATCCCACCAGCGTGGCAGCCCAGACCGGGTAGCAGCTCCACACTCGAACGGAGCTCCACAGCCCCTCAGGAAGAAACAAAGATGGCGCACGGAGCCAGGTATTTGAGCAAAAGGAGGGGGAGATGGTGAGAGGTAAGGAAGAAATCAAAAGAAGCAGAAAAAAAAGCAACACTAGCAGCCAACAAATGGCCCTCAGAGAGCCAGCTAGTGTGGGCTGGTGGAATCCAAGCAGCCGGAGTTTCTCGGACAAGAGACTGTGTCCACAGGAAGTAGAAGGGGCCGAGCATGGGTGAAGAAGGGTAGGGAGTGGGGAAGCGTATATCAGAAATTACCGGCACTCTGCAGCCCCTCAGGAAGAAGCAAAGATGGTGCATGGAGCCAGGTATTTGAGCGAAAGGAGGGGGAGGTGGTGAGAGGTGAGGAAGAAATCAAAAGAAGCGGATAAAAGTAACACCAGCAGCCAACAAATGTCGCTCAGAGAGCCGGCCCATTCGGGTGTGTGGAATCCAAGCAGCCAGTGTTTCCCTCAGGTAGCAGAGGAAGCCGAGTGGGGGTGAAGAAGGGTGGGGGGTGGGAAAGCGTATATCGCAAATTACCAGTTGTTTTGTCTCCTGCTGGACGCTCCATGAGGCTGCTTTCTTGTACCCCCTGTTTTCTGGTCTCCGATAGGAGTCCAAGATGGTGGATCTGCACTACGTTAGTTGGTAGGGGACCTCTACATGAATCTCTCCTCACGCTCTATTCTCTGTCAGTTTTCTCACTCCATTTGGTGCTTGGCTGAGATCTTTATCTCTTCATTTGATGTTTTAGGATTTCAGGATTGTTGTATTCTCTGTTCGGCTTAGTTTTTTGGATCTTTGCTGTGGAGGGACGGCGTGTTGCTTCTGCCTAGAGCGCCATTTTTCCCAGCGTGTCTCTGTAAAAATTTTTATATGAGAAATTAACTGGAGCTGTAAACTTTCACTTAAAGCACAATTAAAAAAAACACACACATGCAGTAAAAAAATATGTATGTATGTGCTAGAAAAAAAGAGAGAGAAAAGCCTCAAAGCAGTTTGCCAAATTGTTTCTCAAAAGTTGCTGTAGGTATCGAGTGGATGGACAAATAGGACTTTAGCTCCCCTTGCCATCCGCATTGCTTCACCCTGAGCAGTTCTGCAGAATATTTCATTCGAAATGATAATTGGGTTGTTTTATGCAATTTTACAAAAGTATTCTAATTATTTCAAAGAATTAATGCAGAAAAACAGCCATGAATGCTCTAAATTTTTTTTTTAAAGAGTAACAGGGGCATTTGCCCTAGGTTTAGTAAATTGTAAGCCTGCAGTAAATAAAATCGTGTGTACTGGCTTAGGAATACAACTATTTCAACTGAATAGAGTACACAAACTATTAAAAATATATAGGAATTTATTATGTAATAGGATATTATCTCAAATCAAGTAGAAAACAATAGATTATCCAATTTAAGTAGTCTCATTGTACAACTTCCATATGGATTAATAATTTAAGTATAAAAAATAAAATCCCATAAGTACTTGAATAAGATACAGTATAGTTGAATATATTTTTAAAACTTAAGATAGAAAAGATTAGAAAGCTACTCAGGGCACCAAAACCAGAAACCATAAAGGAAATGTTTAATAATTTTAACTATAAAAAGTAAAGATGCCCATATGGCCAAACATTAAAATTAAAACTGAAAGACAAGAAACATTTTTGGAGCATATAGGCAGACGGAGGGTTGATATTCTTGACGTATCAAGTACATTAGTACTACAGAACAAACAGCCAAATAGAAAACCTTACCAAAACCCATTAATTGGCACTTTACTAAAGAAATGTAAATAGCCAATAAATAGGTGGGAAAAAAATTAAACTTCACTATTCATCAAAGACATATTTATTTAAAAATATTTGGTTAAGAATGCTGTTTTGTCAAACATGTATAATAGAAAGTACTCTAATATACTCTGGGTGGCTTTACTAGTTGGGTGCAACCTTTGTGGGGTGCAATTAGTCAATATGTATCAAAAGTCACAGTGTGCAAAGTTTTGACCCAGAAATTTTATTTCTAGAGATTTATTCTAAGGAAATAATCTAACAAATTTGTGAAACTATATATACAAAGATGTTCATTGTAGAATTGCTTATAAAAATGAGTAATTGAAACAACCTACATGTCCACATATGTAATATGACCCTGTATGTTAGTCAGGATAAGATAGACTATGTTGCTTTAACAAATTCCAAAATCGTGGAGGCTTTACATATAAAGGTATTCTGTTTGTTTTTTTCTTTTTCTCTTACACAGAGTCCTTTGAGTATCTGGTGGTCTCCCCAGGGCAGTATCTCCAGCAGTCTCCTCAGGGATGTTTCCATCCTGTTGTTATTGCTGTTACGTCCGACTCACAGCAACCCTATGTACAACAAAACGAAACACTGCCTGGTCCTGCGCCATCTTCACAATCATTATGTTTGAGCCCATTGTTGCATTCACTGTGGCAATCCATCTCACTGAGGGTCTTCCTTTTTTCCCTGACCCTCTACTTTACCAAGCATGATGTCCTTCTCCAGGTACTGGTCCTTCCTGATAACATGTCCAAAGTATGTGAGACAGAGTCACACCATCCTCGCTTCGAAGGAGCATCCAATAGCTCCATTATTTCTATATAGTGTTGCTGTGGCAGGGTTGGAGAGCTATGAGAGAGCTTTTTACTGCCTCAGCATATAAGTGATAATAAAAACACCTCCACTTATAGCTAATCAGCCAGAACTAGTCACATGGTCCTGCCTAACACAAAGGAGTTGGGATGTATATTCCTCTGGGTGCCCAGAAAGAAGAGGAGGACAGGATATCGGTGAATTCTATTAATCTCTCCCGTATTTGGCCATTGAAAATGCTGTAGATTCTATTTATTCACACAAAATGATGTCCACAATACATTAAGTAGGGGGAAAAAGATTTTAGATAATTCATTTATATAGGAGGTGGTGGTTAAGTGGCAGCACAAACAGGAAAAAAATATATGCAAATATACCTCTCTACATATAAATTGAAAATATATTGAAGGGTTTATATATATATTAAAAAGTTAATAGTAATTGACTTCGGATGATGGGATTATGGAGACCTAAGCCTGTTAAAATCAAACTTAGATAATAATATGCGTCTCTATAAAGCACACTAGAGTTTACACTGTGTGCTAACATACTCTATGTCATTTCATCTCTCAATAATTCTCACAGGTAAATTTTAATATCTCCATTTAACACCTGATAAAACCAACTCAGAACTAAGTGGCTTACCTAATATTAGTCAATAAATGGGCATGCAAGGACCTACCAAGTCCAAGTACCATGTTCCTTTTTTTTTTCATTTTTATAAATATAAGCCTTCTTTTGGATCCTGATCAAAACTTTATTACTCCAAAAGACTGAAAGCCCAGGGGAAATCTCAGGCTTCTAGACTCTCACCATGCTGATCATGATCTGGGTCTGAAGTTACTCAGGAGATGTAATTTTAAAATAAAATAAATAAATGTGGGATTCAAGAAGAGATCTTCTTGCCTCTTTATGTTTCTGCCAGCTTTAAGCTTCACATTCACTCCCTGCCATATGAACACTCTTTCTCTTTGATTTCATTTCCTTTTTGTAGACAGTGCTTTAAGAAACAACTAGGCCAAGCTCTTCACGCTCTTCTTAACCTTTACTGCTCTGTGCCTACATACATTCCATTTCTCCTACTTCCTTTTCACTGATGTAAGTGCATCACTTCCTTCAACTAAGAAGCCTTCCCCGCTTCAGCTCATCCCAGGGTGACCCTTCCTTGATTTTGGATTCCCTCCGAATCTGTACAGAGTCATTCAGCTTTATCACATATGTGCTTATATTCTCATGTGTACAACATCCATTTGTTTACCAACTAAGCTTCTTGAAGGCAACCAGTATATTCTTTCCTCTTTCCTTTTTTGATATTTCAGAGAGTGGTGGCCAGGGAGATGCATTGCCCAGATCGCCTTCAAAAGAAACTGTTGTGGGAAGTGTAGTTAACTTATAGCCATAGCTGCCACCTGTCTGAGTCTACCACTGCATTCACGGTGAGGCCACACTTCCCCTGGGCTGCTCCCAGCTAGTGACTCAGCATGGCACAGTGCTACTGCTGGCCTCTTTCTGTGAGATGCGGGACTCCTCTAAAAAGTAACTCTGACTCAGGGACTCCCTATAAGCCTGGTTAGACTTTCTCAGAACTACCCTGCGGCCTAAGACTTTTCCTACCTAATCCGTCCTTCCCTCTCTCCTTTCACACATGTCAGACCTACATTGTTCTGAAGGTTCTGCCTGCCTAGTCTTGATTCCTTTCATTGTATTCTTCATTGTGCATTTTCCCCAGTAAATCTTTTTCATGTCTTCCCAAGTCCTTCTTAAAGCACCTGAGTGAGTGCTTCTTAAAGGACGTGAACTGACACACATAGTAACTGATAAATGCTTAATAACCGCTTCTGAATGAACGTTGATGCAAGAGTTTCTTCTTTCTATTACACTTCAGTACAGTAGTAAATTCAATTTTATATATAACATCCTAACTTTCCTGCTTCTTTGTTTTTTTTGACAGCAGGGACTAGTGGTTCTTAATATTTTTTCTACTCTGGCACCCAGAACAGACTATCTTCCTGTGTATCACACTTTTAAAATTACTGCCCAAAAATGTACACAGCAAATTATGGCCAGTCCTACTGTGTTAGCTCAAATTTGTTCCTTTCTCTTGCACTCAAGAAAGCACAGCAAAATAAAATGACTCAGAAATCTGGAGCTAATCTAATTAATCTATTTGAAAAGTAAATAGTTTGTAAACTTTGGGTCCTTTCCAAGGGTGGATTAATCAGTAAGCAATATATGCATGGGTTTACAGTAAGCAAGGTATGCACAAGCTTGATTGTGTTTACTTACTAATCCGTAGTGCACAATTTCACATGGGTTTGATGTGGTAAAACCCATGTGAAACTGTGTACTACAGACTAGTAAGTAAACACTAGAAAGACTTGAGTACCTTGCTTATTGGGTAATTTGTCCCTGGTCCCTTTCTATAATTAGCTACAACTTCTTTCCAGATGCTTTACAATTGATCCTGACATACCAGTTAAGAATATTGTTATAAACACAAGAAAACACAGCCTACAAAAGTGTCCAGCAGATGAGTGCAAAGAATAAAATCATGCTTTATGAATGGAATCACAAACCATTTTGCAATCAAAGTAATAAACGCAGTTCAGAAAATATTAATCCACTTCAGTTGGCAATTGCATTTGCCATTATCAAGTGTTCAGTAATACAGTACTTAGCTATTTTAAAGTCACTCAGGTATGCTAAACAGTTAAACATGAGTCTAGGGAATAGCTTCATTTAGGCCTTTTCACTTATAGAACCATGTATCACATTCAGTGTTTTCCATATCAAACCTATGAGACAATACTACTTTAAAGCAGAGTTTTCGAAATACACAAAATAACTATTGTTGCGTTACAGCAGTTGTAATACAACGGTGGTTGTGTCAAATGACTTTCTTTCCCTACTGATTTCCCAAATCTCTACAATATCCTGATGGACTTATTTTAAATTAAAACAGGTAATTCCTAGTTGTTTTTCGTTGTTAAAAGCTTATTTTTGAATTCAAGAAAATCTAGTTTTAAACATGCTTTTATTCTTTGAATAGTGACCACTGACTACCATAGCAATGGTTTCATGGCAAAAATGTGAAGCACAGACCATTTATAGATTAAGTTCGAAGTAGTACTATTTAGTTAAATAATCAAACTACCGCTGTGCGTGTGTAAAAGCATTGCAACGGCGTGAAAGCAGTTCACAATGAAATAATCCAGTCCTGGCTTCATAACACCACAACCACCCCACCGCATCCTTTTCATCTTTTTGTTTGCGTTTAGGAGGGAAAAAGGACTAAACGAGCACATCTGGAAATGGCAGTCATAAAAATTATATCTGGAAATACATTTAATGTAAGAAAATAACCCCTGGGGCTTCAATACGTGAAGCATTTCCGGCAAGGTGTTGCTCAGGCCCCCAAGGCAGGGTACCTCCAAAACAATTCAAAGTATTACCACCTTTGGGCAGTATCTCACAGGGCTTCGAACTGATTCATTCTGGTTAGAGCCTCTGCTGAGAATCTGCATTTCTAACAAGTTCCCAGGAGATCTAATGCTGCTGGTTAGGGACCAGTTCTGAGAACCACTAGTGGAGCCGTGATTCTCAAAATGTATTATACGTAAGAATCACCTGGGGGTCTTGTTAAAACGTAGATTCAGTATATCTAGGGTGGAAAAGCAAATTCTCAGCAGGGGTTTGAAACGGAACGAAGCCCTGGTATCTCATTAAAAATTTCCAAGATGGTGCTTTTTGAATGAACAATCATCTTTTGATTCAATTGATGGTAAGTGCTCCAAATTCAATAAAATAAGATGCTGCTCATTAGCAACCACTAATAAGTAGCAGTCACGTTCTCAGGCACAGCTGTGGCCTGTGTCTTTGGGGACCAAATAATAAAGTTCTAAAGTAATGCCTCTCAAACCTTAACGTGGATAAGAATTGTCTGGGGATTTTGTTAAAGAGCATACTTTGATTCATTAGGCTTAGGTGAGGCCGTACAGCCTGTGTTTGTAACAGGCTTTCAGGTGATGCTGATACTCCTGGTCTGGGGATCGTACTTAGAGTACCAAAAGTTCTAAGAATGTAATAGGGAATTTTGCTTGGAAGTGAAAGCTCTATCCAGTCCTACCTGAGACAGGCTCAGAATAGGCATTGCTCTAAATTTCCTGGAGAATTTAGGGTGTAAAACAGGACTCAGGATTGAGGATGAAAAACGCGGAAGCTCCTAAGAGGATAGGATGTTCTTTTCAAAGAGTGGTGGAAGCCATAGCATATTAACACATCCCATCTAACTGTGAATATCCAAGACTCGGTCTAATGTTATTCATATAGTGGCATTTGCTGCATTCAGGCTGCTTCTTGGTTGTTCTTTAACACCATAGCTCAATGTCAGAACTACCACCTGTCAGTGCATTGTACTGTGGTGGCTTATACGTTACTATGATGCTGAAAGCTATGCCACTGGTATTTCAAATACCCGTGGTGGAGAAGTTTCAGTGGAGCTTCCAGACTAAAACAGACTAGGAAGAAAGGCCTGGCCATCTGCTTTGGAAAATTAGCCAATGAAAACCCTAATCACAACAGAATATTGTCAGAAACAGTGCTAGAAGATGAGTCCCAGGTTAGAAGGCACTCAGAATACACACTGGCTGCAACAATGGATTTGAGTATACCAACAATTGTGAAGGTGATGCAGAACCAGGCAATGTTTCATTCTGTTGTGCACGGAGTTACTGTGAGTCAGAGCCGACTCAACGGCAACAAATGTTAGAAAGTGAACCAAATACAACTGTCTTGTTCCTCCCCACCTCAACTTTGAGCTAATTTATCACTTACAAGGAGAATTTGTATAAACAACAGGATTGCAGAAGGAATAGTGGCATGGTTACCAATGTCCACAGGACATTTCTTGCAAGGAGCAACGTCCTTCGTGACCAAGTCTTTGAGCTGAAAGAAACAGCATTAGAGTAGCAGTGAGTAAGCTAGAATCCTATGTGCATGGAAGGTTTGGGCCCACTGTGGCTCATCGAGGTACGACTTCCCAATTCCAGTCATCATATCAGCAGAACCACAACAAGCTCTGCGCAAGCCAAAGGGGAGAGAGCCTTTGTAAAACTGAATACAGCTGCTTCCATAATAGAACTAATTGCACACTGCGCCACAGAACTAAATTAGCAGTGAAAACAGTTATAAAAACCGACAGTGACACATGACTCCCTTAGGAAGTGCTGCCAGTCAGGCAGATTCTCACTGGCCACTGTTCAAAAACCTACACCTGCATTTTTTGAATAGTAAGTATATAAGAAGATGTAATTATTAGGAAAACATATGCCTCTTTTGAAATGTGACAACACTAAGTTTTTTCATTGGGGCTGTGAGAGATGTGGGATTAAACTGACCTAATACTTATTCATCCCCAGTAGTCTTCACAGATGAACTAAAGCATAACCAAGGGTTACCGACCTCTATTCATACATAAGCAACTGTCTTTAGCTTAAGCACGTCTAAGGGACTTGGTTTGCCAATGAGGATTCCTAGATATCTTCTGCATGGTCAATGGAGGAAAAACTAACACGGAGGCATAAGAAATATCAATTCTAAAATGCATATAAATACACAGCTTAGCTTAAATATTCAAGCTGCAGTGAGTTAGGGTGTCTTTCCTGGCCTCCCTCTCAGCCATAGAGTAATTGCTGTCTCAATAAAAACCAGATGTTCAGAGAAGACTTCATCTGTTCCTTCAGCCTAAACTCACATTTCTGCCTCCTCAGCTGCAATTTACTTTAGAGGATTTGCAGATTTCCCACACAGCACATATGTACTCTATGCCAGGTACAAGTGAAAGGATGATGCATGTTCCCTCATGGTGGGTATGTAGCTACCAAAGATAGCAAACAAACTCCTTGGCCTCTTACCAACAAGGTATAGGGTAATGGTCCCTGTGAAAAGTGCTTTTGGCTAGGGCATGACACTTTATCCTTAAACAACAGCTCACACCCTGGTCTGATGTTTTTAAATATTCAAATTGTGTTGAACCACATTTATCAAAGAAGAGTGAGTAGAATTTCATTCTGAAACAAATCACGTAACTGAACCTGTTCCATGTCCCTGTGAGGATTGTGCCTAGGGAATGTTTCAGCTTTAGCCAGCGGAGCCCTTGAGGTACTGATGTGTTGTAAAACTATATAATAACTAATTTTTCTTTTTCCTACTCAGTTAATCAGTTAACCCTAAACATAAATCCAGAGACTCTTGAGAGAACTCTGCTAGTTTTTGTGGGCACGTAACAGGTGGGTACTAAAAACAACCAGTGTTTTCTTCATGTGAAAGATGGCAGAAAAGTATATAAATATTTTTTAAAGGTCACATTACTTCACAAGTTCTAGAGATGCTTGTGTAAGCAAAAAGAAGTCTGTGACAATTGGTTTGAGAATGTGAGGAATGTATATCCAGCTCTAGGGGAGGAACGTGTATCTCATATAGCATTTATAACTATATATTGGTATTGTTTATTTATTTGCTTCTCCTTTAGCATTTATAACTATATATTGGTATATATCTCATATAGCATTTATAACTATATATTGGTATTGTTTACTTATTTGCATTTATAACTATATATTGGTATTGTTTACTCATTTAGCATTTATAACTATATATTGGTATTGTTTACTTATTTGCATTTATAACTATATATTGGTATTGTTTACTCATATAGCATTTATAACTATATATTGGTATTATTTACTCATATAGCATTTATAACTATATATTGGTATTGTTTACTTATTTGCTTGTCTTTAAACAGTGAGTTCCGTGAAGACAAAAACCTGTTGCCATCAAGTCAATTCTGACTCATGGTGACCCTATGTGCCCCAGAGTAGATCTGTGCTCCAAGTGGTTTTCTTGGCTGTAATCTTACAAAAGCAGATCACCAGAGCTTTCTTCCATGATGCTGCTGACTGGATTCAAATTGCCAACCTTTCTGTTAGTAGCCCAAAGCAAACTATTTGCCCCAGTTAGGGACCTTTCCTTGAAGACAGGAACCAATCTCCAACATTTGGTAGCAGGTGTACAAAATATCTTGGCCTTTGTAGGGTCCTCATCTGAGGACAAAGGGATGCAGCACTGGAAGCACTCACTCATCTATGCCAAGAAATTTGGAAGACAGCTACCTGGCTAACTGACTGGAAGAGATTTATATTTGTACCCATTACAAAGAAAGGAGATCCAACAGAATGTGGAAATTATCTAACAATGTCATTAATATCACATGTAAGTAAAATTTTGCTAAAAATCATTGAAAAGTGATTACAGCAGTACATCGACAGGGAACTACCAGAAATTCAAGCTGGATTCAGAAGAGGTCATGGAACCAGGGATATCATTACTGATGTCAGATGGATCATGGCTGAAAGCAGAGAATGCCAGAAAGATGTTTACCTGTGTTTTGCTGACTATGCAAAGACATTCAACTGTGTGGATCATAACAAATCATGGATAACATTGGGAAGAATGGGAATTCCAGAACACTTAATTGTGCTCAGGAGGAACATGTACTTAGACCAAGAGGCAGTCATACGAACAGAACAGGGGGATGTTCTGTGGTTTAAAGAGAGGAAAAGTGTGTATCATGGTTGTAGCCTTTCACCAGACTTATTCAATCTGTATGCTGAGCAAATAATCCAAGAAACTGGACTATATGAAGAAGAACGAGGCATCAGGATTGGAGGAAGACTCATGAACAACGTGCGATATGCAGATGACACAACCTTACTTACTGAAAGTGAAGAGGACTTGAAGCACTTATTGATGCAGATCAAAGACCACAGCCTTCAGTATGGATTACACATCAACATAAAGAAAACAAAAGTCCTCACAAGTGGACCAATAAGCAGCATCATGATAAACAGAGAAAAGTTTGAAGTTGTCAAGGATTTCATTTTACTTGGATCCATAATCAATGCCCATGGAAGCAGCAATCAAGAAATCAAATGATGCATTCATTGCATTGGGTAAATCTGCTGCAAAACATTTTATTAAAGCATTAAAAAGCAAATAGTCACTTTAAGGGCTAAGGTATGCCTGATCCAAGCCATGGTATTTTCAATCACCTCCTAGGCATGTGAAAGCTGGACAGTGAATAATGAAGACAGAAGAAAAATTAACATCTTTGAATTATGGTGTTGGTGAACATTATTGAATATACTCTGGACTGCCAGAAGAAGGAACAAATCTGTCTTGGAAGAAGTACAGTCAGAATGCTCATTAGAAGTAAGGATGGCGAGACTTCGTCTCACATACTTTACACATGTTATCAGGAGGGACCAGTCTCTTGGGGAGGGACATTATTCTTGGTAAAGTAGAGGGTCAGTGAAAAAGAGGAAGACCCTCAATGAGATGGACTGACACAGTGGCTGCACCAATGGGCTCAAACATAGCAAGGACTGTGAGGATGGTGCAGGGCTGGGCAGTGTTTTGTTCTGTTGCACATAGGGTCGCTATGAGTCACAACAAATTCAATGGCACCTAAAAACAACAACAACATCTGAGCTAGCCTCATTGGTCATCCCAAGATTCAACATGGTTGACAGGCTTTGCTGAGAAGGGATTGTCTCCCCCAGACATAAGAGCAAGATTCTTCTCATCAGAGCAACAGAGAAGTCTGCAGAGCAGCTGCTTCTCCTACAGGCTGATTCAAAGGAAGAGGCACAAATGTGCGAACTAATTAGATTCTCAGGTCTCATTCTTCAGGGACCATTTCTGCAAGAAGGCAGGAAGAGGATCTGTTAGGCTGAAGTGCCTCTTCAGTCTATAGGATTACTAGGCCAATCATTGGAATGTAAGCATGACAATTTCAATCCCAAGTCCCTTTTAGCTATGCCAGTTGCTGCAGCGTCAAAATGTTAAGCTGTAGGATTTAGAGAATAGAAATGTTCACCCTGTTGTCTATATTTATCTGCATGGGCCAAGTGTGGATAGACTTTGGAACCTGTAAGTATTAAATAGTGAAAGTTCACGGCTGTGTGCATGGCTATAACACAACTAAGATATAAGTTTTAGAAGCCTAGATTTTCTGGAAATATTTTAGCAATGAAGTATAAAACACCAAGGAGTAAATGTATCTGCCAAGCATTAGAAATCTTTCTGAAATCATGTTATCAGCTTCTTGTGGGCAATAACATAAAAGTTAGTGCCAGATAAGAGCTAAAAAATAGTCTTTTATTCTGGCAGCATATTAATTCCTTGGACCTAAACATTTCCTTCAATGGCAATGTTTTAGCAAGCTGTTGAATTTTAGTATTTCAGATTTAGGAATTACTATTTTCAAAGCCTCAGGAGGTCTGAGAAGCTTGTGAATTTCTTCATTTACTCTTTCTGTGTCCTCTCAAAAAATATGACCTGTTACTAATCTTTCAATAAAATTAGGAAGAAAGTTAGAGAACTTTAGACTAAAATTTTGAAATATCAATCCAATGAAAGAATATTACCCATACAACTCTGCAACCCCAGGAACTGGGAGTCAGATTTTCCTTTGGATTATAAAACAGTCCCAGATGCCAAGACATAAAAGGCCTAGAAAACATCACACAAGTTGATGTGTGATGAATCATCCTTGATCCTAGATATTCAGGTGGGGTCAGGGAAGCCCTGCAGAAGAATAACCCAATGATAAGCAACAGACAGAAGAGATTCTAAGGCTAACACAAGGCTTGAAATGGCTCAAAGATGGAGCTGAATGTGAGCCTGATCATGCAGCCTGCTCAGTAGGCAGTCCTGGAAATCTGTACTCTCCAGTCCATTCCTGCTGTCACTGCCCTAGGTGAATTATAAGATCCTGTTATACTATATCCATGCCTCTAGTTTGGTTCCATCCTATATAGTGCCACCAAAACAATCTTTACTTTGTTTAATTGTGGTAAAAATATATATAACACAACATTTACCAATTCAAAATTTTTTACAGGTACAATTCTGGGACATTGTTACATTCATCGTGTTGTGTGACCATCACCAGTATTCACTGCCAACATTCCCATCACCATTAACAGATACTCCATGCTTCTTAAACAATAATTCCCCCTCCTGCCCTGGTAACCACTAATAAACTTTGGTCTCTATACATTTTCCTATTCTATATATTTCATATGAGTGGGATCATACATTATTTGTCTTTTTCTCACCAGTTTACTTCACTGAATATAATGTTAAAACAATCTTTCTTAAAGCAAGTCTGACCATGTCTCTTCCTGATTTAAAACTCTGCCAAGCTCCTCACCACCAAAAGGAAACTTCCAAGTTGCACTGAGCACATGCATGGCTGATCCAGGCTTTCCCTCTTCCAGTGCCCAGGTTTTCCTTGTGTAGCTGGTCTGCGGGCACCAAACTACAGATCCAGGAAGCTCACAGAAGGCCGAGCAGAATACCTACCATAAACAAAAACAAAAAAGCACACCTAGACATATCATATTCAAACTACTGCAAATCAAAGACAAAGAGAAAAAGTGGAAAGAAACCAGAGATGGTAAAAACCTTACTTACAAAGGAACAAGGATAAGAATTACAGTGTACTTTTCCGTCAGAAATCAAATACACAAAAAGACAATGCAGTTACATATTTAAAATGCTGAAGGAAAAAAACCCCACAAATCTAAAATTCTATATCCAGCAAAATTATCCTTCAAAAGTGAAGAAAAAATAAAGACTTCCTTAGATAAACAAAAAACTGAGGAAATTTGTCACCAGTAGACCTGCCTTGCAACAATGTTAAAAGAAGATTTTTAGGAGGAAGGAGAATGATACAAGTCAGAAACTTGGATCTATATAAAGAGAGTAATAGAGAAGAAATAAATAAAGGTAAAATAAATCTTTTATTCCTCTTATTCTTAATTGATGTAAAAGATAACTGATTGTTTAAAGCAATAATGGTAATGATGTATTAAATGATTATAGCATATGGGTAAGCAAAATGAATGACAGCAATGTCACGAGGGGCAGTGGGGAGGAATTGGGAATACTCTAAGACACCTGTACTACATGTGAAGCGGTAGAATGTTATTTGAAGGTGGTCTTATGTTAGTTAAAAATGTATATTGTAAATTCTAAGGCAACCATTAAAATTTTTTTTAAATAAAACTGATACTCTAACAGGTGGAAAAAAATGGAATTATATAAAATTCTCAGTTAAAACCAGGACTTTGAACCTGTTCATTCTGATTTGAACACCTGCTGAGAATTTGCATTTCTAACAAGTTCCCAGGTGATGCTAATACTGCTGGTTAGGGAACAGTTCTGAGAACCACCAGTAGAGTAATGGGTCTCCAAATTTATTATACACAAGAATCACCTGGGATCTTGTTAAAATGTAGATTCTAATTCAGTATTTCTGGGGTGGAAATGCAAATCCTCGGCAAGGGTTCAAACAGGAATGAACTGGTTCAAGGCCCTGATTAAAACTATGGAAGGCAGAAAAAGCAGGGAAAATAAAGAACAAATGCAGCAAATGAGAAATAGTTACAAACATTGTAGATATTAATCCAACTGTATCAATCATCACTTTAAATGTGACTGGTCTAACTATACTAACTAAGAGAGGCAGAGTGGATAAAAAGACAAAACTTAACTATATGTTATCTACAAGGAATCCACTTTAAATATAAAGACTCAAATAATTTAAAAGGAAAGAGATAGTGAAAGATGTACCATGCTAAAACTAATTTTAAAAAAGCTGTAGTATCTATATTAATTTCAGACAAAGCAGTCTCAGAACAGTGAAAATTATCAGAGATAAAGAGGCATATTACATATTTATAAAGGGGTCAATTCTTCAAGAAGACATAATCCTTAAGGTGTATGCGCCTAACAAAAGAGCCTCAAGATATGTGAGGCAAAACTGACAGAAGTGCAAGGAGAAATAGACAAACTCACTATTATAGTTTGAGACTTCAATATTCATCTGTCAGTAATTGATAGGTCAAGCAGGAAGAAAATCAATAAAGATTAGATGACCTGAACAGCACTATCAATTAACTTAATCTCATTGACATTTATACAATACTCTATCCAACAACAGTAGAAAACACATTCTTCTCAAGTCACATGGAATATTCACCAAGATAGATGACATTTTGGGCTCATAACAAACATAAAAGAATACAAATCTACAATGTTCTCACGTATTGATTCCCACAGGATTAAACTAGAAATCACTAACAAAGATATCTGGGAAATCCATAAATATTTGTAAATTAAACAAGACACTTTTAAATAATACATGAGTCAAAGGAAAAAAAATCTTAAGAAAAATTACAAAATATTTTGAATTAAGTTAAAATACAACTTGCCAAATTTGTAGGATGTAACAAAAGCAGTGCTTAGAGGGAAATTTATAGTATTAAATAGCATACATTAAAAAAGAAGATCTAAAGGTGGAGCCAACATGGCATTATAGACAGAAGCACCACACAGTCCCTCCACAGAAAAGACCTGAAAACTAAGTAAAACAGAGACAAACATTAATCCTGGGGCCCTAAGCTTCAAATGAAAAGGTAAAGAACTCAGCCAAGCACCTAATGGAATAAGAAACTGACAGAGAACAGAGAGTAAAGAGAGATACGTGCAGAGGTCCCCTATCAGCTAACACAGCATGGATTCACCATCTTGGACTCCTGTCGGAGATCAGCAGACAGGAATTATGGGAAAGCAGCTTCACGGACCTCCCAGCAGGAGACAGAGCACCCAGTAACCAGCAAAATACATTTTCCCACACCCCCATCCTTCTCCTCCCTGCTCTAACTCCACTGCTACCTAGCTGGCTGTGGTAGCTCTGCTGGCTGGGAAGTGCAGGGTCTGTGCTGCTTGGATTCACCCCACCCACATCAGAGATCAGTGGACAGGGAGTACCAGAAAGAAGTTACCTGGAGCTCCCAGCAAGAGACAGAACACCCACTGCACCTGCCCTGCTGCACTATAGCTGAGTGACTGGCCCTACCTATTGGACAAGGAGGTGAACAGTATCATACCCACAGATGAGCAAACAACAAAGAATGCACAGCCTGCCTGCTCAGACATAACCAAACAAAACAAAAAAGCAGGACAAAACAAACAAATCTACAATCAATAACCAAAGAAAATAATTACTGAATGTCCTGAAGGCAGCAGACACTATCAAAACATATAAAGAAACCGGACAGGATGGTTCCAGTAGGTGTCCAAAATAAAACACCAGATGACTTTCCAGTAGAAGAAAAGGCACTGGAACTACCTGATAGGGAACTCAAATCTCTAATATTCAGAGCTATCCAAGAGTTGAAGCAAAAAGCAGACAAAAATGCAGAAAAAATAGACAAATTCATGGAAAATACAACTAAAAAAATGGAAGAATTCAAGAAAATAATACAGGAACAAAATGCTAAAATAAATTCACAGCTAGAAATCATGCAAAAACAACAATTAGAAATCCAAAAGATAAAGGAGATTTCAGAAATTGACAGTGTCATAGAAGGGCTGAGGAGCAGGTGTGAAACAACAGAAGACAGGATTAGTGAAACTGAAGACAAACACTTGGATACAACTCTGTTTGAGGAAAAATCAGAAAAAAAGAATGAAGAAAAATGAAGAAGCCCTCAGAATTATGTGGGATACAATCAAAAGCAAAAATTTGTGAGTGATCAGAGTTCCAGAACAGGGGGAGAAAACAGAAAACATAGAGGACGATTGAAGAATTGCTGACAGAAAACTTCCCTAATATCATGAAAGATGAAAAGCTGACCATCCAAGATGCTCAATGAACCCCATATAAGATAGACCCCAAAAGAAAATCGCCAAGGCATCTCATAATCATGCTTGCTAAAACCAAAGACAAAGAAAGAACCCTGAGAGCAGACTGAAGAAAAAATAAAAATCACATTCAAAGGAGAAACAATAAGACTAAGCTTGGATTATTCGGCACAAACCATGCAGGCAAGAAGGCAATGGGATGATATGTATAACACCTTGAAAGAAAAAAAATGCCAGCCAAGAACAATATATCCTGCAAAACTCTCACTCAAATATGATGATGAAATTAGGACACTTACAGATAAATAGAAATTAAATGAATATGTAAAAACCAAACCAAACTTACAATAATTATTAAAGGGAGTCCTTTGGTCTGAAAACAAATAATATCAGACCACCATCCTGAATCTAGGATGCAAGATCGTACCAGCCAGATACCAATCTAGGAACTAAACTCTCAAGGACTATCCAAAACTAAAAGAATTACAACAGGGAACGGAGACGTTAATCTGCAAATGACAACAATGTCAGAACAATAAAAAAGGGACTAAATGGTTTAGGTATAGAACTTTCTAAGGGAAAGGAAGGCAAGGCGATACCAAGTAATAATAGATTGGTTCAAACGTAGGAAGGTAAGGGTAAATTTCAAGGTAACCACAAAGAAAGTTAGCAAACCTACTCATTAAAATAAATCAGAAAAACATAGTCTCAGTAAAAACAAAATGTACAGAAACCAAAGAAATGAAAAAAAATCCACAAACAAAAGCAACTCAGCACAGGAGAGTAACAGGAACAAAGAAATAATCAGCACCTCAAAAAAAAGTACCACAAAATGACAGCAATAAACACACACCTATCAATAATTACGCTGAATGTAAATGGCCTAAGTGCATCCATAAAGAGACAGAGAGTGACAAAATGGATTTAAAAAAAAACCAGGATCCATCAATATGCTGTCTACAAGAGACACACCTTAGAAACAAAGAAGTAAATTTATTAAAAAATCAAAGGATGGAAAAAATATATCAAGCAAACAGCTAACAAAAAAGAGCAGGAGTGGCAATACTAATCTCAGATAAAATAGACTTTCAAACAAAATCCACCATAAAAGACAAAGAAGGGCACTATATAATGATTTAAGGGATGAGCCATCATGAAGACATAACCATAATAAACATCTACGCACCCAATGACAGTGCTCCAAAATACATAAAACAAACTCTAACAACACTGAAAAGAGCAACTGACAGTTCCACAATAATAGTAGCTGACTTCAACACACCACTCTCGGTAAAGGACAGAACATCTAAAAAGAAACTCAACAAAGATATAGAAGACCTAAAGGGCACAATCAGCCAATTTGACCTAATAGACATATATATAGAACAGTCCACCCAACAGCTGCACAGTACACATTCTTTTCCAACATACATGGAACATTCTCCAGAATAGACCACATCTTAGTCCACAGAGCAACCCTCAAGAAAATCCAAAACATTGAGATAATACAAAGTATCTTCTCTGACCACAATGCCATCAAGTTAAAAATTAACAACAGGAAGAGTAAGGAAAAAAAATCAATTATATGGAAACTGAATAACATCCTGCTTAAAAACCACTGGGTAATAGAAGAAATTAGAGATGGAATCAAAAAATTCCTAGAATCAAACGAGAATGAAAACATATCATACCAAAACCTTTGGGACACAGCAAAGGCAGTTCTCAGAAGACAATTTATAGCAATAGATGCACACATCAAAAAAAGAAGAAAGAGACAAAATCAAAACATTAGCTACACAACTCAAACAAATAGAGAACTGCAAAAAAAAAAAAAAAAAAAAAAAGCCCACAGCCACCAGAAGAAAGGAAATAATAAAGATCAGAGCAGAAATAAATGAAATAGAGACTAGAAAAACAATAGAAAGAATCAACAAAACCAAAAGTTGCTTCTTTGAAAGGATCAACAAAATCGGCAAACCACTGGCCAGACTGACAAAACTAAAACAGGAGAGGATGCAAATAACCCAAATAAAAAATGAAATGGGAGACATTACAACAGACCCAACTGAAATAAAAAGGACCATAACAGAGTATTATGAAAAACTATACTCCAACAAATTTGCAAACCCAGAAGAAATAGATAAATTTCTAAAAACACACTACCTACCCGAACTAACACAAACGAAAGTTGAAAATCTGAACAGACTCATAAGAGAAGACATTGAAATTTAACGAAAAAAACTTCCAACAAAAAAAAAGCCCCTGGCCCAGATGGCTTCACTGGAGAATTCTACCAAACATTCAGAGAAGAGCTTACACCAATACTACTCAAACTATTTCAGAACACGGAGAAGAAAGTGATGCCTCCGAATTCATTCTATGAAGCCAGTATAACCCTGATACCAAAACCAGGCAAAGACACCACAAAAAAAAAGAAAATTACAAATCAATATTTTTCATGAATATAGATGCAAAAATTCTCAACAAAATTTTAGCCAATAGAATTCCGCATCATATCAAAATAAATAAATAAATAAATACGCCATGACCAAGTAAGATTCATACCAGATGTGCAAGGATGGTTCAGTGTTAGAAAATCAATCAAACTAACCCACCACATAAATAAAAGGAAAGAAAATAATCACATGATCATCTCAATCGACCCAGAAAAGGCATTTGACAAAGTCCAACACTCATTCCTGATAAAAACTTTCAGTAAAATAGGTATAGAAGGGAAATTCCCCAACATAATAAAGGGCATCTATGCAAAACCAATGGCCAACATCATTCTTAATGAAGAGAGGCTGAAAACATTCCCCTTGAGAACAGGAACAAGACAAGGATGCCCTTTCTCACCACTCTTATTTAACATTGTGCTGGAAGTCCTCGCTAGAGCAATAAGGCAAAAGAAATAAAGAGCATCCAAATTGGTAATGAAGAAGTTAAACTGTCCCTGTTTGCAGATGATATGATACTATACATAGAAAGCCCAAAAGACTCCACAAGAAAACTACTGGAACTGATAGAAAGATTCAGCAAAGTAGCAGGATACAAGATAAACATACAAAAATCAGTTGGATTCCTATACACCAATAAAGAGAACAATGAAAAGGAAATCAGGAAAATGATACCATTTATAATAGCCCCTAAAAAAAATAAAATTTTAGGAATAAATCTAACCAGGGATGGAAAATACCTAAACAAAGAAAACTACAAAACACTACTGCAAGAAACCCAAAGAGATCTACATAAATGGAAAAACTTACCATGCTTATGGATAGGTAGACTCAACATTGTGAAAATGACAATTCTACCCAAAGCAATTTACAAATACAATGCAATTCCGATCCAAATACCAACAACATTGTTTAAAGAGATGAAAAGACTAATCATTAACTTTATATGGAAAGGGAAGAAGCCCCGGAGAAGTAAAGCTCTATTGAAGAAGAATAAAGTAGGACTCGCACTACCTGACCTCAGAACCTACTACACAGCTACTGTAGTCAAAACAGCGTGGTACTGGTACAACAACAGATACATTGACCAATGGAACAGAATTGAGAAACTAGATGTAAATCCATCCACCTATAGTCAGTCACCTTGTCTTTGACAAGGGCCCAAAGTCCATCAAATGGGGAAAAGACAGTCTTTTTAACAAATGTGCTGGCAAAACTGGATGTCCATCTGCAAAAAAATGAAACAGGACCCATACCTCACACCATATACAAAAACAAATTCAAAATGGATCAAAGACCTAAATATAAACCCAGAAACTGTAAAGTTCATAGAAGAAAAAATAGGATCAATGCTAGAGGTCCTAATGCATGGCATTAATAGGATACAAAAGATAACCAACAGCACACAAACTCCAGAAGATAAGCTAGATAATTAGGATCTTCTAAAAATCAAACACTTACGCTCATCAAAAGACTTCACCAGAAGAATAAAAAGAGAACCTACAGACTGGGGAAAAAATTTTAGCTATGACAAATCTGACACAGGTCTAATATCTAAAATCTGCAAGAAAATCCAACATCTCTACAACAAAAAGACAAATAATCCAATTAAAAAATGGGCAAAGAAAATGAACAGACACTTCACCAAAGAAGACATTCAAGTGGCCAACAGACACATGAGGAAATGCTCGTGATCTCTAGCCATTAGAGAAATGCAAATCAAAACCACAATGAGATACCATCTCACCCCGGCATTACTGGCACGAATCAAAAAAAACAGGAAATAACAAATGTTGGAGAGGCTGCAAGGAGATTGGAATTCTTACGCATTGCTTGTGGGAATGCAAAATGATGGAACCATTTTGGAAAATGATATGGCACTTCCTTAGAAAGCTAGAAAGAGAAATATCATATGATCCAGCAATCCCACGCCTAGAAATACATCCTAGATGAATAAGAGCCGTCACACAAATAGACATATGCTCACCCATGTTCATTGCAGCATTGTTCACAATAGCAAAAAGATGGAAACAACCTAGATGCCCATCAACAGATAAATAGATAAACTATGATACATACACACGATGGAGTATTATGCAATGATAAAGAACAATGATCAATCTGTGAAGTATCTCATAACATGGAAGAATCTGGAGGGCATTATACTGAGTGAAGTAAGTCAATCACAAAAAGACAAATATTGTATGACGCCACTACTGTAAAAACTCATGAAAAGGTTTACACACAAAAAGAAACAATCTTTGATGGTTACAAGGGAGGGGAGGGGTGGGAATGGAAAAACACTAAATAGACAATAGATAACTGGTAACTTTGGTGAAGGGTAAGACAGTACACAATACTGGAAAAGCCAGCACAACTTGTACAACGCAAGGTCATGGAAGCTCCATAGACACATCCAAACTCCCTGAGGGACTGAATTGCTGGGCTGAGGGCTGTGGGAACCATGGTCTCAGGGAATATCTAGCTCATGTGGCATAACATAGTTTTTAAAGAAAATGTTCTACATTCTACTTTGGTGAGTGGCATCTGGGGTCTTAAAAGCCTGTGAGTGGCCATCTAACATACTCCACTGGTCTCACCACTTTGGGAGCAAGGGAGAATGAAGAAAACTAAAGATTCAAGGGAAAGATTAGCCCACAGGACTAATGGACCACAACTACCACAGGCTCCACCAGACTGAGTCCAGTACAACTAGATGGTGCCTGGTTACCGCCACTGACTGCTCTGACAAGGGATCACAGCAGAGGGTCCCGGACAGAGCTGGAGAAAAATGTAGAGCAAAATTGTAACTCCCAAAAAAAGACCAGACTTACTGCCCTGATAGAGACTGGAGAAATCCTGAGAGTATGGCCCCGGACACTCTTATACCTCAGTAATGAAGTCACTCTTGAAGTTCACCCTCCATCCAAAGATTAGACAGGCCCATAAAACAAAATGGGACTAAAGGGGCACAACAGCCCAGGGACAAGGACTAGAAGGCAGGAGGGGACAGGGAAGCTGGTAATAGAGAACCCAAGGTCAAGAAGGGAGAGTGTTGACATGTTGTGGGTAGTTAACCAATGTCATAAAACAATATGTGTACTGTTTAATGAGAAACTAGTTTGTTCTGTAAACCTTAATCTAAAGTACAATAAAAAAAAAAAAATCTAAAGTAAGCCGTAGCTACCTACTTTAAATGAATTGTTTTGGTTCATAAGAATGATTACTTTTTCATCAACAGATGAATGGATAAACAAATAATGGTACATACACACAATGGAATAATATGCAATGATAAAGAACAATGATGAATTCGTGAAACATCTCAACATGGATGAACCTGGAGGGTATTATGCTGAGTGAAATTAGTCAGTCACAAAAGGATAAATATTGCATGAGACCACTATTATAAGTACTCAAGAAAAGTATTTTCTTGAGAAAAAAGCATTCTTTGATGGTTACAGGGGTGGGAGGGTGGAGAAGGGGAATTCACTAACTAGATAGCAGACAAGGATCCACTTTGGTGAAAGGAAGGACAACACACAATACAGGAGAAGTCATCACAACTGGACCAAAGCAAAAGCTAAGATGTTTCCTGGACACATTCAAACACTTTGAGGGACAGAGTAGCTGGGGCTGGGGTCTGGGGACCATAGTTTTGGGGGACATCTAAGTCAATTGGCATAGCAAAATTCATTAAGAAAATGTTCTCATCCCACTTTCGTGAGTGGTGTCTATGGTCTTAAAAGCTTGCAAGCAGCCATCTGAGATGCATCAGTTGGTTCCATCACATGCAGAGTAAAGGATAACGAAGAAAACCAAAGACACAAGGAGAATATTAGGCTAAGAGACTAAAGGTCCACATAAACCAGAGACTCCACCAGCCTGAGACCAGAAGAAATAGATGGTGTTTGGCTACCACCAATGACTGCCCTGACAGGGAACACAATAGAGTCCTGGATGGAGTGGGAGAAATGTGTGAAGCAGAACTCAAATTCATGTAAAAAGACCAGACTTAATGGTCTGACAGAGACTGGAGGAACCCCTAAAACTCTGGCCCCTGGATGCTCTGTTAACCTAGGGCTGAAACCATTCCCAAAGCCCACCCTTCAGACAAAGGTTAGACAGGAGTATAAGACAAAAAATAATACACTTCGGGAGTATGCTTCTTGGTTCACTCAGATACATGAGACCAAACGGGTGGCTCCTGTCCCCGAGGCAGGATGAGAATGCAGGAAGGGACAGGAACTGGCTGAATGGACCCAGGGAACCTGAGACGGGGAGGGAGAGTGTGCTGTCACATTGTGAGGATTGCAACTAATGTTGCAAAACATTATGTGTATAGATTTTTGTATGAGAAATCTACTTGAGCTGTAAACTTTCATCTAAAGCACAATAAAAAAGAAAAAGAATTATTTTTAATGCACTGAAAAATGTAGTTATCTAGGACAGAAGTTCCTGTGATACACAACACAAGATTTCACAAGTTCAACTTCATACAAATTGTTCATTAAGGTACAGAATAAAATGTTAGAAATTTAGTTTTTGTTTTTTTTTTTACCATACATGCAAATCGAAAATATTTGGTGTGCAGATGGCTACCTTGAAGCGAGAACATAAGTTAGACAACTGCCATTGTAATTTTCCTATCCAGACCATGGCATGATATAGAGCAGGAATCCTCAAACTTTTTGGTTTCAGGACCCCTATACACTCTTAAAAATTATTGATAATCCCAAAGAACTTTTTTCTATATAGGTTATATCCATTGGTATTTACCATATTCGAAGTTAAAATAGAAATTTTAAAAATAATTATTTATTAATTTATGGTACAATAATAATAATAAAGCCATTGCATGTTAATGTAAGTCACATATTTTTATGACAAGTATCTATATTTTTGAAAACAAAAATATTCAGTGAGAAGAATGACTAATTTTTATTTTTACAGATTTCTTCAATGTCTGGCTTAATTGAAGATAACTAGATTCTCATATCTGGTTTTGCATTCAATCTGTTGGAGTATGTTGTTTTGATTGAAGTACATGAAGAAAATCCAGCTTCACAGAGGTGTGTAGTTGCAAAAGGTAGGAAACCTTTAATAGCCTTTTTTGGATAATTGTGATTGTTCTTTGATACTACACCAAAACTCAACAAGTGGCAGTTTCTTAGGGGTTAGTTGTAATGTGGAATCTGAAAGTATGTCAGCGAACTTTTTGTACTCTGTTGCATTAAAAATCCACTCTTTCGTACTTTGAATAGATCATTCATACATATATGATTTTATAACATCACACATTGGTCATTTGGAAAATATTGCTTCACTGAGTTATACAGATTTTCCAAATGTCGACACATTTCATTACATGGTATCAACAAATCACATTCATTAATATTACACCAGTCTCATATGAAAAGCCTTTAAGTATTGGGAAGCTGTCAAGCTCACAGTAGCAGATACAAATTTCCCAAAATTCTATTTTTTTGCTTGAAAGCTCAAATTTTATTATTGGCAACAAATACTGTCAGTTGTTTTCCCTGAAGTGACAAGCTCACTTTGTTCATCTTTGACAAAATGTCTGCCAAATACCCAAGTCTGAACCATAGTTTGTCAGTCACTCTTTCAAGTAAAAATGGCATTTTGTGGGGGAAAGAAAAACAGCTAGTTCAGCTCTCAACTCAAATATCTGCAGATCCTACTTCAGTATGCAGTAGAAGTATTTTATGCCTGCTTCTCAACTGTCACACAGAATACTAAAAACAAGTGTACGCAAGGGTTGAGATTGAGTAAAATTAATAATTTTTACTGCTTCATCAAAGATATTCTTAAGCTCTAATGACTTTTTATTTTCCTGTGAGTACCTGGTAGTAAAAAATACAATGACTACTAGTACAATTTGGTGCTATGGCCTCAATTCAGGCTAAAGTACCAGCAGTTTTACTCATCATTGCTTCTGCACAAAAGCATACAAGTTATTGGTTAATGAAATGTTGGGCATGGTTTCATTTTGAAGAAAAAGGAGGAGAATGCATCTGAGTTGACATGACAGTGTTCAGATACGTGTGATTTTGGGTATCAGTTTGTTTTGCCCTTACAGTCATGTTGCCTATTTATAGTTCAAATGTAAACACAGTGAAAAAAACAGAAAATGCGTAAGTATTGACACTGTGGTTCTTGGGGACCCCCAGGGACTTTGAAAATTGCTGTGTAGAGATTTATGAAGAGAAAAAAAAAAAAAAGGCTTCTTTCATCATGTCCAGATAATTCAATGCTTGCTGCCCTCTGCCACCATCCTATGCTGTCTTCTAAGTTGCATCTATTAAAAACCAAAAACCAAACCCCTTGCAATCAAGTTGCTTGTGACTCATGGAGACCCCATGTGTTACAGAGTTACAGGGTTTTCTTGGCTATAATTGTAATGGAAGCAGATCACCAGGCCTTTCTTCCATGGTACCACTGGGTAGGTTCAAACCACCAACCTTTAAGTTAGTAGTTGAGCACAACCTATTTGCGCCACCCCGGGTGTGATAAAATAGAGATGCTAAGGAAGAAGTAACCATAATACACAAATGTAAAAGATTCTAATTTTTCAGAATAGGTAATTCTAATTTTATCCATGAGAAATTGTGAGTTCAGTAAACTAAAAAGCCTAGAGATTCAGGGCTACTGTACAGTACAGCGATTTTGCAGGTGACTCTTCTAGAAGGTAGTAGCAGGTAATGATAATTTTTGGCTACTCTGGATTGATGGAGAGTGGGGTGGGGAGGAAACAGCTTTTTAGGTCCTGCCATTTCTGAACATACAGAAAGCTAGTGGTTAAGGAAATGTTTGGCACAATTTCTTTTGGATGAAAAAGGAAGACATATCTGAGTTGACATGACAGTATTACGAATGTGGTATGTTTAGATACGTGGGGTTTTGAGTATCACCGTGTTTTGCCCTTAAGTCATGTTGCTGTGTCTTTAAGAAACATAACCTCCTCTCAGGAAGTGGTGAGTTAAAGGCCAGTGAAAGACATCTGTGCATTTCTGGATGTTTGAGGAGTACAAGTAGTGATACCAATCTTGTACCTGGAGTAAAAGCCTTTTCTTATTAACAAACACAGTTCAGGGGATATTAACTAATACCACGGCTTCCTCCAGTCAACTGCTTGAAATCCTCCTTCTGAGTTTTATGGGGAAAAACATCTTCCAGGGGCTGAAGAAAAAGCAGAAGTGGATGTAAACAAAATTAAAAAGTCAGGTTTTCAGGCTGTATCTGGATTAAGCTTTCAGCTGAAATGAAATGTAATTAGCAAGTAAGATAATGCAGTTTGCTTCATTTAGCTCTTCAGTGGGTTTATAAACAAATTCTGTCGGTTAACTTGTAAAGCAGATGCATCCACTACACCCTGGCTAAGCAAGTTACAGAAAACAGCCTGATGCAGGTGCAAGGAGCACAAGGTGATGATACATTTATCAATTTACCAGCAGGAAATGTTGGCAACAATGAATGGGCACCATTTTTAAATGCTCTCCACTAGGGACCAAACCAAACCCATTGCCGGTGAGTTGATTCCGACTCCTAGTGACCCTATAGGACAGAGTAGAATTGCCCCATAGGGTTTCCAAGGCTGAAAATCTCTAAGGAAGCAGACTGCCACATCTTTTTCCCAAGGAGTGGCTGGTGGGTTTAAACTGCCAATCTTTCAGTTAGCAGCCAAGCGCTTAACCACTGAGTCACCAGGGCTCCTTCCCAGTAGGGGAGGTGAAGAAATATTTCGTCTGAGGGATTCAGACAGAAAAGCCTCGGCGCAGCACTCAAAGTCAGCATTGACATTTCCTTTAGCACGCTCCCATGAAGACAACTTCAAGGGTCATTTGGGGTCTGAGACAACACCACAATGTTAGCAGTGATTGTTTACGAGGCAGGGTCAGATTTTTTTTTTTTTTTAATTTTCTGTGTTATTACATTTTACTCATACTATTTTATTACAATTTAAAAACTTAAATTCATTTGAAAAAGGTAATTTAAAAAAAAAAAAACCTCGGGTTTATCTAGAGAAAATTTTAAAAATACTAACGTATTATACTTTCAAATATTTTTATTTAAATATTTAAATAAAACCCTGTTTGAGTTTGGGAAAATAAAATCCTCTCATATTTGGTCACATGAAAATCATTGAAAACAAACTAGTTTTGCCTATTTTCTGACTAAAAATTATATGATCAACTTACTAACTGAGCAGGAGAAGAAATTCTAGCTTTTCTAAATTAGAAATTTACATCTTCATTCAAGTAAGGCCGATTAGGGAGTCAGCACATGGAAGAGCCGAATACATGCACAGCGATTTTTATTTCATTTTACTGTCTGCACAATAAACCCAGACTTAGTTGTTGTTGCTATTGATGGTGATCCCAAGTGTGCAGAGTAGAACTCCATAGAATTTTCAAGGCTATGACTTTTGGAAGCAGATTATCAGGCTTGTCGTCCAAGGCACCTCTGGGTAACTTTGAACTGTAAACTTTTTAGTTCGTAGTTGAGTTCTTAACCATTTGCACCACCCAGCTGTCCACACAGCTATTTTGTAGAAAAAAATCAGGAAGTGTTGAAGAGTGAAGATTTCTTTTCTCTCCAATGAGCAAAGAGACCAGTTAGAAGATGTGACTGGCCTAGAAGGAGAAACTCTTTCATTTTTATTTTGCCAAATCCTCTCAAGGCTTAGCTCAAATTCTAAGTCCTCCAAGATAACCTCTTTTGCCTGATAGCTCTCATTCTCACTTCCTTCTGCAAAATTCTATGGCTGTTCTTGTCTGTACCAATTCTGAGGCCCTCAGCCTGGCTCCCCTCTACTGTTCATGAACATGTCCCATCTCCCCAACAGGATGATCTCTGCTCTCTATGAGGAGCAGAGGTCACAACTTAGACCTCTTGACATTCTCTATGTTAAGAAACTCACACATCTATGATAAGAGAAGGGAGAGCGTGTGTCTGTAGGATTTGCTAAACATGGAAATAATTTTTGGCAGAGTGTACTTCATTACTGAAATATCACAACAAGTTAGGTAATACAGATGCAGATCATATCTCTTTTTGTCTCCATGGATTTCACCTCAATAATGGCTGGAAAATAGCAAATACTAGATGATGGTTATGCTGTACTTACATAAAGTACAGCTTTATATAAAGTACATTCTAGCTTTCAACTAGAATGGTTGTGGGAAGAAAACTCCCACAAGAGCAAATACGGCACCTTGGCTGTTGCAGGCTAAAAAGCTTCCAAAATTTCTAAAAATAGAAACAACTTTTTTGTTTTGTTAAAAAAAAAAAAAAAACTGTATTAGAACTAGTTCTGTCCTACAAAGTATTTTGTCATTTTACCTACATTAAACTTGTAAGGTCTCAGCATGGATAAATTTTATATGCTGATACTTGATGGCCCCCTTGAAGCTTAGGAGATAGCCCTACCCATCTCTTTTTTGTAATCCACTCAAGTGCAAGGAGCCCTGGTGGTGCAATGGTTAAGAGCTTGGCTGGCTGCTAACCAAAAGGTCGGGAGTTTCAATCCACCAGTCGCTCCTTAGAAACCCTGTGGGGTGGTTCTACTCTGTCCTATAGGGTTGCTGTGAGGCTATGCGTTGGAACCAACTTGACTGCACCAGGTTTGGCTTTTTTTTGTGTAAAGTACAAATCTGTAAGTCTGTCTAAACTTTTGAGTCTAATTTTCTTAGTCGGCAAAACAAAAAATAAATGCTTTGACCAGGTCCTTGTTCATTAATTCATTTTTTTAACAGATTTGTATTGAGCACCTGCTGTGTACCTGCCCTATTTTAGGCATTCAGCACAGGGGCGGGTTAGCCAATAAGCAAGGTAAACACATTGCTTACATTGCTTACCAGATCATCTGTAGTGAACAATTTCACATTTTTTCACCATGTCAAAGACTCTGCTTCTAGGTATGGCTGGCATCTGTTTCTCTCCCAACTCCACAGCACTTTCCTACAGAATCAAAGCCTCTTTTCAAATTTACAATCTCTGACATGGAGGGGGGATGACCCAGTAAGCAAGGTAAGCACGGGCTTACTTGTGCTTACTTACTAATCTGGAGTGAAACATTTCACTATCGATGATCTGGTAAGCAAGGTATGCACCATGCTTACCTTGCCTATTGGAGAATCCATCCCTGATCCAGGGTATAGAAGTAACAAAACAAAAACTGCCCTCAGCGCACATATACTCTAGTGGGGAAGACAAGCAATGAACAGACATATAACAAATGCTATTGGAAAAAATAGAACAGGGTAAGAGGATTGGGAGCGCAAGGATGGGGCAGGTGAAACAGGGTGGTCAAAAAAGCGAGATAATGATATTTAAACCAAGCCTTAAAGAAGGATGGAGTTAGCCATGAGAATATCTTCTCCAATCTTCTAATAGCATTTGAAATTTTACATATGATTCAGGCTGTTATCTACGCAGTTGATCCCACTTAGCATATATACCTCAAATTCTCAAGTTTTTTTAATTCATTTATTTGACAAACATTTACTGAACACATACTATGTGCCACATACTGCCTGGCTCTAAGGTTACATTACCATAATCCCTGTTTCAAGGAGTTCAGAACTTAATGGGTGAAGTAGACAGCTAAGTAAATAACTTACAATATTTCAAGAAGGACACTGAGCAGAGAACATGGATTCACAAGAAAAGAGGAGACTAACTTCCTAGAAGAAGTAAGCACGTCTTCACAGAGGAAACGGCATTGCAATTAGATCTGTAAAAACTCTTAATAGGAATATAAATCCAAAGTGACAAAAATATTGGAAACTAAATAGTACATTGATTCTTACAGAAACGAAGGTGCATAGGACTGCCATTCATAATATTTTCTAGAAAAGCATATTGCAAATGCTGAAATGTCTAGATACTTGCCATACTAACTATCAGTAATAATAGGGTAAATGCTAAAATTTCTTTAACACTGAGCATCTACTTGTTCTGATCTTTGTCATGCATTCTTATTTAAACTCTCAGGAAGTTTTCTTTCAAAGATTGATAGACATATGAACAATTATTGTGCATTTTTAATGCAAAGCCATTAGACTGATCTCTCACAAAGAATCTTCACTCCCATTTTCCCTATGAGGATAAATTTCCTATGTGTATTCCAGATTTATCATTTTCAAAGTGCTTTCATATTGTATCATTTGGTCATCTTTCTATCTCTTATGACTACTTCATCCACAATAATATTTCCGACATGTCTTTTAGCCCTAAGATACTGAAATCTTTAGACAATAGGCTTTCTTCCTATGTCAGTAGCTAAATTCCGTGATACGGATCCGTAGTATGGCAATGTTGTTGCTTATTGTGGGCATGGTGCCAAAACATACTGTGCGCTAAATAAATGTTCGTTTTTCCTTTCTTCCATGATGATCACATTCTTCAAGACCCAGCTCAACTTAGTGGAACATGACATCTTTCTTTACCCCATCCTACCCCAAATGGATTGTTCTCTTAGCTTTATATAGCTTCAGCTCTTCTCATCTGCTCTTGCCTCACTCCCTATCCCATCTCTCAGGTTTTTCGAATCTACTTGTCCCACAAGCTCTGTAATGTATCAATACTTCTCCATTGTTCCAATACAGCTCCATCAAGAGTTCTGGTGGAATTCAAAATTATTTCCATTTAGGCAGTAGCAGAGAGGGTGACTTCTGCTTGGAAATACTGTACTGAACTCTTTTCTGGCCCTTGACTACTGGGTATGAGGGATTACTGGGATTTTTCCATCCCTCATCAGGACCCTGATATTGGAGGGAATGTCTTCTGACTCCTAAGCAACCTGGTGGGGCTTGTTCTCTTTTTCATTCTCGCCAGGCTCCAACTAGCGACACGCTCCTATTTTCCTCCCATGTGCTTCCTGATAGACCTTTCAGAACCACTCTCTGGGATCACAACACTCACTCTGACTCCATCTAGTACTCTGGAACATGGTTTCAGCTCCCAGGTTCCCTAAATGAAACCTCCATAGCACCTACTCCTGGCTTGGATTTGGGCTGTTGTTGTTAGTTGCTGTCAAGTTGGCTCCGACTCATGGTGACTGCATGTACAGCAGAAGGAAATGTTGCCTAGCCCTGCACCATCTTCATGATCACTGGTGTGCTTGAGTATTGCTATGACCATGGTGTATTTTGAGTGCCTTCCAACCAAAGGGGCTCATCTTCCAGCACCATATCTGACAATATTCTGTTGTGATCCACATTGTTTTTATTGATTAATTTTCAGAAGTAGATTACCAGAACTTTCTTCCTAGTCTGGCTTAGTCTGGAAGGTCCACTGAAACCTGTCCACAATGGGTGACCGCACTGGTATTTGAAATACTTTTGACAGAACTTCCAGCATTATAGTAACATGCGAACCACCATACGACCAACTGCCAGATGAGTGGTGGTAGACGTGGGTAAGCTCTGCTATTTCCCAGGCACTGTTTTGTACTGTAGCCTACTCTAACTGTGACCAGGAGAAAGTCTTTTTCCTTATTCCCTCAAGTTCTTGTTAATTTCCACCCCGTCACCTCCATCTACATACTGTGACCCTAGCACTGTTCTCCCCTCTCCTCCAGGCTTTTTCAGTCCAGATGAGCTCTGATCTTGGAGAGCCAGTCTTGTCCTTCCCAAGGGCATTAGAGGCTAATCCCACTATGATCTTGGCCTGCCTTTTTGCCATGCTGTACCTGTGACATGAGCTGGAGTCATGAATAGCAATTGCCGGAGAACAAACTCTAAAGCAAATCAAAACATGACACCCTCAGGTGAGTAACTGGTCTTCGGCAAAGTGTTTCGGGGGAGAGAGCAAAACAACTATTTTTATGCTAGGACCTAGGGATCGCCAGGGCTCCTCCACAGTAATTCAGAATGCATTAGTACCACAGTGAAAGCTCTCCCTGTACGTATCACCAGGGAATTTGTAAACCTAAAGTGTGTATTTGTTTTTAGATGAGGATCACAGTTACTATACATGAAAAATGTTTTATTTGTATCTCCTCAAAGATAGTTGAAGGTAGTATAAAACACCCGGAAAACTATTTCTGTAAAGTGATAGTCCTTTTTAAAAATGCGACTTTTCTGTGCTAAAAATAATTCTAAGTGAGAACACTTCTCCAAGAACTACAATTTCCTTTCTTTTCTTTTTTAACCATGAACTGTAATAGTGTGACTATTTAGATCTTATTTCTTCATGCAAAGAATTTCTCATACTTAAGATTATTGAAATGCTATCTTAGTTATGTAGTGCCGCTATAACAGAAATACCACAAGTGGGTGGCTTTAACAAACAGAAATTTATTTTCCCACAGTTTAGGAGGCTAGAAGTCTGAATCCAGGGTGCTAGCTTTAGGGAAGTTTTTCCCTCTCTGTCAGCTCTGGAGGAAGGTCCTCATCAATTTGAGCTTCTCCTCCTGAGAGATCTTCCTGTGGCTTGGCATTTCTCTTCCCCATTTCTGCTTCTTTTGCTTGCTTGTTTAATCTCTTTTATATTTCAAAAGAGATTCACTTAAAACACACCTACACTAATCTTGTCTCATTAGCATAACAAAGACAACCCATTCCCACATGGGATTATAACCACAGGCATACAGGTTAGGATTTACAACACATATTTTTGGGGACACAGTTTAATCCATAAAAATGCCAAGTTATTTTGCATAAATGTTTTTATGAGTGAGGGAGAGAGAATTGATTTTTCTTAATTTGAGATGGAAATTAAAAGAGAAACACCATTATCATGTACAAAAGTAATTTGTAACTATGATCCATTAAATAAATACACAATGGATTATTAATAGAAGTTGTTGTTCGGTGCCGTCAAGTCAGTTTCAGATCATAGTGACCCTATTATACAACAGAACAAAACACTGCCCAGGCCTGTGGTATCCTCACAATTGTTGTCATGCTTGCGCACAATTTTACAGCCACTGTGTTAATCTATCTCATTGAGGGTCTTCCTCTTTTTCATTGACCTTCTGCTTCATCATGCATAATGCCCTTCTCCAGGGACTGGTCCCTCCTAATAACATGTCTAAAGTATGTGAGATGAAGTCTTGTCATCCTTGCCTCTAAGGAGCATTCTGGCTGTACTTCTTCCAAGACACATTTGTTCATTCTTTTGGCAATCCATGGTATATTCAATGTTCTTTGCCAATACCACAATTCAGAGGTGTCAATTCTTCTTCAATCTTCCTTATTCATTGTCCAGCTTCCACATGCATATGAGGTGATTGAAAATACCATGGCTTGGATCAGGCATACCTTAGTCCTTAAAGCGACATCTTTGCTTTTTAACACTTTAAAGAGGTCTTTTGCAGCAGATATGCCCAATGCAGTACATTGTTCGATTTCTTGACTGCTACTTCCATGGGCATTGATTGTGGATCCAAGTAAAATGAAATCCTTTACAACTTCAATATTTTCTCCATTTATCATGACGTTGCTTATTGGTACAGTTGTGAGGATTTTTGTTTTCTTCATGTTGAGGTGTAACCCATATTGAAGGCTGTAGTCTTTGATCTTCCTCAGAAAGTGCTTCAAGTCCTTTTCACTCTCAGCAAGCAAGGTTGTGTCATCTGCATATCTCAGGCTGTTAATGAGTCTTTGTCCAATCCTGATGCTGTGTTTTTCTTCCTATAGTCCAGCTTCTTGGATTATTTCCTCAGCACACAGATTGAGTAAGAATGGTGAAAGTGTACAACCCTGACACACACCTTTCCTGACTTTAAACCATGCAGTATCCCCTTGTTCTTTTCAAACAACTGCCTCTTGGTCTGTGTACAGGTTCCTCATGAGCACAATTAAATGTTCTGGAATTCCCATTCTTTGCAATGTTATCCATAATTTGTTATGATCCACACAGTCAAATGTCTTTGCATAGTCAATAAAACACAGGTAAACATCTTTCTGTTGTTATTTGCCTTCAGCCAAGATCCATCTGACATCACCAATGATATCCCTTGTTGCATGTCCTCTTCTGAATCCAGCTTGAACTTCTGGCAGTTCCATGTCAATGTTCTGCTGCAACCGCTTTTGAACGATCTTTAGCAAAATTTTACTTGCATGTGATATTAACGATATTGTTCAATAATTTCCGCATTCTGTTGGATCACCTTTCTTTGGAATGTGTACAAATATGGATCTATTCCAGTCGATTGTCCAGATAGCTGTCTTCCAAATTTCTTGGCATAGACAAGTGAGCAACTCACTGCTGTATCTATTTGTTGAAACATCTCAATTCATATTCCATCAATTCCTGGAGCCTTGTTTTTTGCCAGTGCCTTCAGTGCAGCTTGGACTTCTTCTTTCAGTACCATCAGTTCCTGATCATATGCTACCTCCTGAAATTGTTGAACATGGACCAGTTCTTTTTGGTACAGTGACTCTGTGTATTCCTTCTATCTTCTTTTGATACTTCCTGTGTCATTTAATATTTTCCCCGTAGAATCCTTCAATATTGCAACTTGAGGCTTGAATTTTTTCTTCAGTTCTTTCAGCTTGAGAAATGCAGAGTGTGTTCTTCCCTTTTGGTTTTCTATCTCCAGGTCTTTGCACATTTCATTATAATACTTTACTTTGTATTCTCGAGCTGCCCTTTGAAATCCTCTGTTCAGTTCTTTTATTTTATCATTTCTTCCTTTCTCTTTAGCCACTCTATGTTCAAGAGCAACTTTCACAGTCTCTTCTGACTTCAATTTTGGTCTTTTATTTCTTTCCTGTCTTTTTAATGACCCCTTGCTTTCTTCGTGTATGAAGTCCTTGATGTCATTCCACAATTCGTCTGGTCTTTGGTCGTTAGTGTTCAATGTCAAATCTATTCTTGAGATATTCTCCAAATTCAGGTGGGATATACACAAGGTCGTACTTTGCCTCTGGTGGACTTGTTTTAATTTTCTTCAACTTCAGCTTGAACTTGTGTATGAACAATTGATGGTCTGTTCCACAGTCGGCGCCTAGCCTTGTTCTGACTGATGATATTGAGCTTTTCCATCATCTCTTTCCACGTGTAGTCGATTTGATTCCTATGTATTCCATGTGGTGAGGTCCACGTGTATAGTCACCGTTTATTTTGTTGGAAAAAGGTATTTGCAATGAAGAAGTCATTGATCTTGCAAAATTCTGTCATGCAATCTCTGGCATCATTTCTATCACCAAGGCCGTATTTTCCAACTATCAATCCTTCTTCTTTGTTTCCAACTTTCGTATTCCAATTGCTAGTAATTATCAATGCATTTTGATTGCATGTCTGATCAATTTCAGACTGCAGAAGTTGGTAAAAATCTTCAATTTCTTCATCTTTGTCCTTAGTGGTTGGTGCATAAATTTGAATAATAGTCGTATTAACTGATCTTCCTTGTAGGCATATGGATACTAGCCTGTCACTGACACTATATACTTCAGGATAGATCTTGAAATGTTCTTTTTCACGATGAACCTGACACCATTCCTCTTCAATTTGTCATTCTTGGCATAGCAGACCAAAGGATTATCTGATTCAGAATGGCCAGTACCAGTCCATTTCAGCTCACTAATGCTTAGGATATTGATCGTCATGTGGTCCATTTTATTTTTGATGACTTCCAATTTTCCTAGATTCATACTTCATACATTCCACATTCTGATTATTAAAGGATATTTGCAGCTGTTTCTTCTCATTTTGAGTCATGCCACATCAGCAAATTAAGGACCTGAAAGCTTAACTCCATCCACATCATTAAGATCGATTCTACTTTGAGGAGGCATCTGTTACCCGGTCGTATTTTGGGTGCTTTCCAACCTGAGGGGCTCATCTTCTGGCACTATATCAGACAGTGTTCTGCTGCTATCCACAAGGTTTTCACTGACTAATTTTTTCAGAATTAGACCATCAGGTCCTTCTTCCTAGTCTGTCTTAGTCTGGAAGCTCAGCTGAAACCTGTATACCAAGGGTGACCCTGCTCATATTTGAAATATCAGTAGCATAGTTCCAGCATCACAGCAACATGCAAGCCACCACAGTAGGACAAACTGACAGACACGTGGGGATTAGTAGAAGTAGCTCTCAAAGACGTTACCTTTAGAATGGTGGGAAATTCAAGTAAGTCTTCATGATAGACACAAAATAGATTCCAAATTGGCATTTTATTTACTTTATGAATGAACATTTTAATTTTAAAAAATATTTCATGCAATAATTCTTTTTTTTTCCTAAAAAGTTTTTTTTTGGGGGTGGGGGGGTGGGTGGTGAGGGAGACCTGTAGGCTACTATTTCTTTATGACTTCTCTCATTTTGTGATGTTAGCCAAACCCTAGGACATGGAGTAAAAAGTGATTGCATCTCAGGAGATGAGGTCAGTTACCTACTGGTCATCCAACACACTCACTGTTTCTTTCCTCCAAGCCAGCGTAGGTTACGGGATAGACCATCTTAGGAATAAGTGTTTTATTTGTGTTAGTTATTTCTGGAGAAATATAATGGTTTGTATTTAATAAGTTGCATTAAATTTTTTCAGTATCGGGATATATTTTAGGATACAATTCCTAAGTTTGCCAGCATTTGTTAGGTTGGTGCAGAAACTCATGGATGCTTGCTGATGGGGCTGGGATGAGAAGCAGCGCTTCTCAAACTTTAATGTGCATCGAATCACCTGGGCTTCTTGTTACAGTGCAGATTATGAGTCAACAGATCTGGGATGTGTCTAAGATTCCAAATTTCTAACAAGCTCCCTGTGTGATTCTGATGTTGCTTGTCTGGGGACCACACTTTGAGCAGTAAGGCAGAGAAGTCATTTTTTTTTTTAATTGAAGAATTAGGAAGTCTCTTGCACAAATTCAGGAGACTGTGAATCAACAAGAGTAGGCATTCTTGTCTAATACATTTTACAGCTAAATTTAGGTTAGTTCAGTCAAACCTTCTCATATTTGCCCAGAACTACTGGGCAAATGAGCACATACACAATTGGCCATTGATCTTTAATAACAGTATGGGGCAATCTGACTGCACTGAAGTCCTATACACATGCCATAAACTGTGCCTGAGGGATAAAGAGTATTCCGTTGGATCTGAACGTGGGAGTCTGAGTTGTACAAATCAGCTAAGTGCAGGAAAACCACTCTGCAAGGGAACCAGACTTATTTCTATAGTAAGAATTATTAGCAAAAGCAGAAGGAAAAGGAGAATTCTTTGTGTAGTTCAATTATTTCCAAAGAGTAACAAACAAAAATAACTTGGAATATGCCCTTTGGGGACATGTGACTTAGGACAAATAAGGTTTGCTTTCTAGGAACAGTACTCAGAAGAGAAACAAATAGCTAAGCTAGGTTTGACTGAGAGCTAACAGCCTAAACATTCCGGTATCTTGTGAAAAGCATAATTTACAGAGTTGTGGTAATAATAACAATGATAACGATGTGAATTAATAAACCCACCAGTGAAACCACCATTCAAATACATGTTGGGTAATTTAATTAGCCTTGGCTGCGCTTTCTCTGTCAATCCCAAACTTACAGGGATTGAGTTGTTGGGTACATTTTTCACTCTATGATTCTGAGAAGTTTACTTTTACCTGGCAAATTCTTTTAAACATGAGACAAAGCAGGGATGTGGTGGTGAAATCACATAGGAAGTCTGCGTTCCTGCTCCCCGGGCCTGGGCCTCCGCCTCCCGGACCCCAGTGCACAAAGAGCTGGTGTGAATTTCAGATCTTGGGTCTGCTCTAAATCACGAGAAATGGAGAAATTAGAAATGACACCATTTACCCAGGGGCCTTTGCTGAAGAGTATTTTTTTTGGAACTTTTACATCAGTCTCCAAACTCCCTGGCTTCATTAAGTCACGTGTGTCATTGTGTTAGGAAGGAAGAAAAGAACATGTTATTAGCTAAGGACATTTTCCCTTCTTTTGCCCTCCTCCACCCTCCTTTCTCATTTCACGTCATTGCATATGATGTCCAGCCCAAGATAACTATTAAATCCCTTGTCTTAAGATTGTTTATGCAGCAACCTATGTTAACTTCCTGATGCATGATTTGAGGAAATATGTTTCTTTGCACGCCCATAGTTTTGGAAAGCAAACTCATGGTGCCAGTTGAGGGATGGCTCTGTGGGTCATCATTTAACTTCTCTGTAGGTAAATTTTTTCCCTTCTCTTACCCACGTCTTCCTTTTCCTTTAGAGTTTAAATTTTCAGAGCAAGGGAGGAAATCATGAGAAGATTTTTTTTAGAAGGAGAGTGATTGTCATTGAAACTGATATGTCTAGTCGATAACAAAAACTGTCCTAGCCTCCCACGGAACACAAGCCCCGAGGCTTGGGAAGAACAAAGCCATCCTCAGAGAGGAGAGGGGAGGGCTGGGGTCATGTGTGGCCTCTCATCCCTGTGGCACCAGCTGGAGCCCACAAACCTTTTATCATCCTCAGGCTCTAGGAGATCAAGGAAGAAGCTGTTTGGAAAGTTCCCTTCAAGGCTGAGTTAAATATTCTGGTGTTTTGTTTGTCCTAGTGACTTCCCCTGGCTTTTCCTTGGGCACTCAGCTCAGTCTGAGTCAAGGGAAACTTGTGGACCCCCATTTTTTTTTCTCTTTTTGGCTTGATTTGGGTAAAGGTCTTCATTCAGCACTCCCTGACTTGTTTCTGTGCCTCTCCCTCCCCTGTGTAAATTTTGGACATTTTATAGGGTCCCTCTGAGTCAGAATCAACTGATGGCAAGCGTTGTTTTTTTGTTTTTTTTTTGGTTTACTGGTAATTGAAGGTGCCCTGCTGTCTCAATGGTTAAGCGCTGTTATGCCAAGATTGAACCTACCAGCAGCTCTGCAGGAGAAAAGACCTGGGGATCTGCTCCTGTAAAGATTACAGCCTAGGAAACCCTATGGTGCAGCTCTACTCTGTCCTATAGTGTTGCTATGAGTCAGAATCTACAACAACAACAGCTAACAATTAGAATATTCTCTGTATTTGGAAATGACAAAAAACAAACAAAAAAAAAAGATAGATGTTTTAGGCCTAGAGCAGTGCCTGTGACCAGGGAGATATTTTACTATTACAGAAATTAATGTGAAAGTCTGAAAAATGTATTTCACCTAAATATATAATAGTTAATTCCTAAATTGCTATTAACAAAATGTTCATCTGTAAAAAGTAATAGAAGTTGAGAGGCTGAGGGGATGGAAAGTGACTGCTAATGGGTATGAGGTTTCTTTTTGGGATGATGACAATGTTCTAAAATTGATTGTGATTATGATTGCACAGCTCTGTAAATATAATAAAAACCATTGAATTCTACACTTTCAATGGGTGAGTTGTATTTTATGTAAATTATATCTCAATAAAACACTTATAAAATCATACTAAAAAGACACAGCTGCCTCTCTATGATTTGTAAGCAGAAATTATCAACTGATAAACCAAATAGATGAGGGAAATAACCTCACATCACCAGGATGAATTCTCTGATGTCCATTATTTATCAGTGGTTTGCAAACTTGGATACACATTATTGGATCACCTGGAGAGCTTTAAAAATATACTAAGTTCCAAGACCCAACGAAGACCTAAAGAAACAAAATGGAGGTGGGGGGAACCCACCTGTATATTCTAAAGTACCCTGAGTGATACTAATATACATTCAGTGTTGAAAACTATCAATCTGAGGTCTGTGCCTTCACATGTTTTCTGAATATCCTCCTCTTTAAAAAACAAAACCAAAAAACTACATTTACATGGTTCGAAAATCATAACAGTGCAAAAAGTCTCACTTCTAGCTTTCTCTCCATCTACCTTGTCCCTTGCCCCCCACCTTCTACAGAAGTAACCACTTTTGTTAGTTTTTGTGTATCTCTCCACTGTTGATACCAGTGGTTGTCAAACTATAATAGGCATCAGCACCACCTGGAGAGTTTGTTAAAATCCAGAGTCCTGGTTGCACCCCTAGAGTTTCTGATTCAGTAAGTCTGGGGTAGGATTGAAATTTGCATTTCTAACAACTTCCCAGGTGATGATGATGTTGCTGGTCTGGGCACCATGCTTTGAGAATCACTGCTACAGACAAAGGGAAGGGTAAAGAGAAAGGTAAAAGAAGACATCAATGGTGTCAATAAGGAAAAAAACCCCACTGCCATCGAGTCAATTCCTACTCATAGTGACCCTATAGGAAAGAGTAGAACTGCCCGCATAGAGTTTCCAAGGAGCACCTGGTGGATTTGAACTGCCGACCTTTTGGTTAGCAGCTTTTGGTTAAGCACTATACCACCAGGGTTTCCATCAATAAGAAAGGGAGAGATTAATAAATTAAACAAGATTCAATGGATGGCAGGGAAGGTTTAGATCAGCCCTGCGGATGAGGGTGGTTAAGGAAGTTGTGTCTTTCTTAGACAACCTAGTGAAAAAAGACAGAGAGTCAAGATATTGAAAGACTTGAGGCTGGAGAGAACATCGGACCGTTTCTTCTACACTACCCAAAATGCTCATAAGGAACCTGTACATAGACCAAGAGGTAGTCATTTGAACAGAACAAGGGGATACTGCGTGGTTTAAAGTCAGGAAAGGTGTGTGTCAGGGTTGTATCATTTCATTATACCTACTCAATCTGTATGCTGAGCAAATAATCCGAGAAGCTGGACTATATGAAGAAGAACAGGGCATCTGGATTGGAGGGAGACTCATTAACAATCTGAGTTATGCAGATGACACAACCTTGGTTGCTGAAAGTGAAGGGCACTTGAAGCACTTAAACTGATGAAGATCAAAGACTATAGCCTTCAGTATGGATTACACCTCAGCATAAAGAAAACAAAAATCCTCACAACTGGACCAATAAGCAACATCATGATAAATGGACAAAAGATTGATGTTGTCAAGGACTTCATTTTACTTGGATTCACAATCAATGGCCATGGAAGCAGCGGTCAAGAAATCAAATGACGCATTACATTACATTGGGCAAATCTGCTACAAGAGACCTCTTCAGAGTGTTGAAAAGCAAAGATGTCACTTTGAAGACTAAGTTGTGCTGGACCCAAACCATGGTATTTTCAGTCGCCTCACATGCATGCGAAATCTGGACAATGAATAAGGAAGATTGAAGAAGAATTGATGCCTTTGAATTGTGGTGTTGGCAAAGAATATTGAATATACCATGGACTGTGAAAAGAACTAACAAATCTGTCTTGAAGGAAGTACAGCCAGAATGTTCCTTAGAAGCGAGGATGGTGAGACTACATCTCACATACTTTGGATATGTTATCAGCAGGGATCAGTCCCTGGAGAAGGACATCATGCGTGGTAAAGTAGAGGGTCAGCAAAAAAAGAGGAAGACCCTAAACGAGATGGACTGACACAGTGGCTACACAATAAGCTCAAGCATAACAACGATCATAAGGATGGTGCAGGACCGGGCAATGTTCCATTCTGTTGTACATGAGGTTGCAATGAATCAGAGCCAATTCAACAGTCATGTGTAGCTATTAAGCACTTGAAATGTAGCTAGTGTGATGGAGTAAATACATTTTTAATTTTATTTAATTTTAAGTAATATAAATTGAAATTGAAAAACTGATACTTGATTCAGTTAATGGGAAAATTTTATGTATGTTTGAAACAAATTAGTATGGGAGTCTATGTTTTCAACTGCAGATTTTATAAAATCTAAATACAGATCAAGTATTTCCCTTGAAAATTTAGTGCCCCAATTGAAATGTGCTATAAGCATAAATTGTTGTTGTTGTTAGTTGCCATTAAGTCAGTGTAATCCATATTGAATGCTTTGGTCTTTGATCTTCATCAGTTTAAGTGCTTAAAGTCCTCTTCACTTTCAGCAAGCAAGGTTGTGTCATCTGCATATTGCAAATTGTTAATGAGTCTTCCTCCAATCCTGATGCCCGTTGTTCTTCATATAGTCCAGTTTCTGGGATTATTTGTTCAGCATACAGATTGAATAAGTGTAGTGAAAGGATATAACCCTGACATATGTCTTTCCTGACTTTAAGCCACACAGTATCCCCTTGTTCTGTTCGAATGACTGCCTCTTGATCTATGTACAGGTTCCTCATGCGCACAATTAAGTGTTCTGGAATTCCCATTCTTCGTAATGTTATCAATAATTTGTTATAATCCACATAGTCAAATGCCTTTGCATAGTCAATAAAACACAGGTAAACATCTTTCTGGTATTCTGTGCTTTCAGCTATGATTCATCTAACATCAGTAATGATATCCCTGATTCCACGTCCTCTTCTGAATGCAGCTTGAATTTCTGGCACTTCCCTGTTGATACACTGCTGCAGCTGCTTTTGAATGATCTTCAGCAAAATTTTACTTGCGTGTGATATTAATGATATTGTTTGATAGTTTCCACTTGCAGTTGGATCACCTTTCTTGGGAATAGGCATAAATATGAATCTGTTCCGGTCTGTTGGCCAGGTAGCTGTCTTCCAAATTTCTCGGCAGAGACGAGTGAGCACTTCCAGTGTTGCATCCGCTTGTGGAAACATCGCGATTGGTATTCCATCAGTTCCTGGAGCCTTGTTTTTTGCCAATGCCTTCAGTGCAGCTTGGACTTCTTCCTTTAGAACCATCGGTTCCTGATCATATGCTGCCTCCTGAAATGGTTGAACATGGACCAATTCTTTTTGATACAGTGACTCTGTGTATTCCTTCCATCTTCTTTTGATGCTTCCTGTGTCATTTAATATTTTCCCTGTAGAATCCTTCAATATTGCAACCAAGCTTGAATTTTTTCTTCAGTTCTTTCAGCTTGAGAAATGCAGAGTGTGTTCTTCCCTTTTGGTTTTCTATCTCCAGGTCTTTGCACATGACATGATAATACTTTACTTTATCTTCTCCAGCCGCCCTTTGGAATCTTCTATTTAGCTCTTTTACTTCATCATTTCTTCCTTTCACTTTAGCTACTCTGTGTTCAAGAGCAACTTTGAGAGTCTCTTCTGACATCCATTTTTGTCTTTCCTTTCTTTACTGTCTTTTTAATGATCTCTTGCTTTCTTCATGTACGATGTCCTTGATGTCATTCCACAACTCGTCTGGTCTTCAGTCATTAGTATTCAATGTGTCAAATCTGTTCTTGAGATGGTCTCTAAAGTCAGGTGGGATATACTCAAGGTTGTACTTTAGCTCTTGTGGACTTGTTGTAATTTTCTTCAGCTTCACCTTGAACTTGCGTATGGGCAATTGATGGTCTGTTCCACAGTCAGCCCCTGACCTTGTTCTGCCTGATGATATTGAGCTTTTTCATCATCTCCTTCCACAGATGTAGTCGATTTGATTCCTGTGTATTCCATCTGGCAAAGTCCACATGTACAGTTGCCATTTGTGTTGGTGAAAAAAGGTGTTTGCAACGATGAAGTCACTGGTCTTGTAAAATTCTATCATGCCGTCTCTGGCATCGTTTCTATCACCAAGGCCATATTTCCCAACTACCAATCCTTCTTTGTCTCCAGCTTTCACATTCCAATCACCAGTAATTATCAATGCATCCTGATTATATGTATGATCAATTTCAGACTGCAGAAGTTGGTAAAAATCATCTATTTCCTCATCTTTGGCCTTAGTGGTTGGTGCATAAATTTGAATAATAGTCATATTAACTGGACGTCCTTGTAAGCATGTGTATATTATCCTATCAGCATTGTACTTCCGGATAGATCTTGAAAAGTTCTTTTTGACGATGAGTGCAACGCCATTTCTCTTCAATTTGTCATTGCTGGCATAGTAGACCATATGATTGTCTGGTTCAAAATGGCCAATACCAGGCCGTTTCAGCTCACTAATGCCTAGGATATTGATCTTAAAGTGTTCCATTTCATTTCTGACAACTTCCACTTTTCCTAGATTCATACTTAGTACATTCCACATTCTTATTATTAATGGATGTTTGCAGCTATTTCTTCTCATTTTGAGTCGTGCTGCATCCACAAATGACGGTCCCAAAAGCTTGACTCCATCCACATCATTAAGGTTGACTCTACTTTGAGGAGGCAGCTCTTCCCCAGTCATATTTTGAATGCCTTCCAACCTGAGGAGCTCATCTTCCAGCACTGTATCAGTCAATGTTCCACTGCTATTCATAAGGTTTTCACTGGCTAATTCTTTTCAGAACTATACCACATGGCCCTTCTTCCTAGTGTATCTTCGTCTGGAAGCTTAGGTGAAACCTGTCTGCCATGGGTGACCCTGCTGATATTTAAAATACCAGTGGCATAGCTTCCAGTATCACAGCAACATTCAAGCCCCCATAGTAGGACAAACTGACAAACACATGGGGGAAGCATAAATTATATACCTGATTTTGAGAACCTGGCATGAAAAAATATATAAAATATCTCATCGATAATTTTTATATTGATTACATTTTGAAATTATAATATTTTGGCCATAGTGGATTCAATAAAATATATTATTAATTGTATAAAATTAATGCTATTAATTATATGAAATTAATTTTACTTCTTTTTTTAAATGTAGCTACTTGATGACTTAAAATTACAGATGAGGCTATTATATTTGTATGGGATGGCACTGATCTATATTTGTGCTCTTCAACAGAGTAGCCACTAGCTACATAATTGCAATTTAAATTAAAATTAATGAAAATTAAATAAAATTAAAAATTCAGTCCTCAGTCTAAAGGACTGCACATTTCAAATGTTCAATAGCCATACCTAGTGACTACTATATTAGACAGTGCACATATAGAACATTTACATTACGTCAGAAAATTCTATTGGCTAGTATCTTAGTTAATATATATCTTGGATCGTTTACAACTTTAATATTCAATGATGTCCATTGTTGCTCTTTATGCCTATTTAAAAAGTTACTAAGTTAAAAGACTGCAAGTTGACAATAGATATAGCAGAACATATACCAATTAAACAATTTCTGCATATACAATTTAGTGACATTGATTACATTCTTCTAGTTGTGCAACCATTCTCACCTCCTTTTCCAAGTTGTTCCTCCTCCATTAACTTAAACTCATTGCTCACTAAGTTTCCTATCTAATCTTTCTAGTTACTGTTGTCAATTTGATCCCATATAAATAGATCTTAAAAGAGCACAGTGCTCAAGGCAGACATTCTTTACTAGTTAAGCTAACTATTGTTTGGTTTTAAGAAGACTTCAGGGGATATTTTTGGTTTAAGATTTAAAGATGATCTCAGGCAATAGTTTCAGGGATTCATCCAGCCTCCGTGGCTCCAGAAAATCTGTATTCCATACGAATTTAAATTCTGTTCTGCATTTCTCCCCCTTTGATCAGGACTCTTCTATAGGCTGTTTGATCAAAATGTTCAGTAATGGTAGCTGGGCTCTATCCAGTTCTTCTCTTATGGTAAAGGAGGTGGTTTTTCAGGGAGGCAATTAGACACGCATCCCATTTCCTCCTCCTTTTCCTGACTCTTTTTGTCCTCTGTTGCTCCAGGTGAATAGAGACCACTTGTTTTACCTTTGATGGCTACTTGCAGGCTTTTAAGACTCCAGGCACTGCACAATAAACTAAGAGGTAGAACAGAAGCACTAAACACGACATTAGGCCAATTAACTGGGATGTCCCATTAAACTGTGAAAACATGACTCTAAACCTCCAAACCACGGAATCAAATCCTATGCGGTGTTTGGTTGTACATAAGCAGCCTCAGCAGCTACTCTTTTTTTTTTTTTTTTTTTTGTCATTATAAATGTATCTATCACACAACTTTTGCCAGTTCAACTTTTTACAGGTGTACAACTAATTGACAGCAATTACATTAATTGGTGTGCAAACTTATCCTTAATCAATGCAATTTTTCCATCAGCATAAACCAAAACTCAGTACTCCATAAGCAATAGCTCCCCCTTTCACCTTCCCTCCTGCCCCTGGTAACCACTAATAAACTTTGTACTCTATGCATTTGCTTGTTCTTGTATTTTTATATAAGTGAGGTCATATAAAGTTTGTCCTTTTTTGTGATTGACTTATTTCACTCAACATAATGTCTTTAAGTTCCGTCCATATTGTAGCATGTATCAAGATGCCATTTCTCTTACTGGCTGAGTAGTATTCCATTGTATGGATGTACCACATTTTATCTATCCATTCATCCACTGATGGGCATTTAAGTTGTTTCCACCTTTTGGCTATTGTGAATAGTGCTGCAATGAACATTGGTGGACGATTGTCTGTTCGAGTCTCTGCTTTCAAGTCTTTTGGGTATATACCTAGCAGTGGAATTGCTGGGTCATATAGTAGTTCTATTTTTAGTTTTTTGAGGAATCCCCACACTGTTTTCCACAATGGCTGTAGCATTTTGCATTAGCACCAACAGTGGATAAAGGTTCCAATCTCCCCACATCCACACCAACGTGTTATTTTCTTTTTTTGTTTGTTTTGTTTTTTTGTTTTTTGTATCTTAGCCATCCTAAAGAGAGTGAAATGGTATCTCATTGTGGTTTTGATTTGCATCTTTCTGATGGCTAATGATATTGAGCATCTTTTCATGTGTTTGGTGGCCATTTGAATGTCCTCTTCAGTTAAATTAAAAGTCTTGATTTATCATTCTAGTAAACTTATTTCAATGTTTAATTTCATTGAGTTTTCTATTTTATGTATGCATGGGTGAAAGTCAATCTTAAAAAGAGCTTTAAAAATTATGTCACAGGAAGTCTACTAAAATGTAAAGTCAGTCTTGTTCTACCACAACAATCATTATTGGTCCTCACTATAAAGACTTGGTACTGGGGGCATGAGGTGCCTTTAGAGCTATTAACCAACATATACTTAGAAAAAAGAATTTCATTTTATATAATTTAATTCCTGATTTTGTTTCATACCCAGTCTAATTTCTCTTAGATCCTAAAACATGGGCACACTTATTTATTTTCGAAAGAGTATGGACTTGTGGAAAGGTCTGGATTTACTCACTGTTCCTCATTATCCATACAACTTTGGACAACACAGCTGTTTAGGTTAATAATGCCTACTGTGCCTACTCACCAGGTAGTTTTTGACAATTAAATAATAGATTGTTATAGGTGTTGTTGTTTTTCTATTCAGCATATACCCTTCTTCTGGTACTAGTACCCCAATTTTGCTTCAGGAAAATCCAACTGAATGTAGTATAGTGGGACACATAGTAAAGTACCCTGCCCACGCCTAACCAAGAGGTATGTGTATGACAGACGCCTGGCCACTGAGATGCTCTCTCCCTGGAATTTGAATCTTGAGAGCAAGTCACAGTTGCAGCTGAATTATCCCATTAGCAATATCCTGAAAAGATTATCCATTAGTCCCACCCCCTGACTCCCTTGGGTTGTCCTGGTTCCAATTCTCATTCTAGTTCTTCACCCTTCCTTCCATTCAGAAGCTGTATTATATTCTTACAAACTTCCCTGCTTGAGTAAGCCAGAGTTAGTTTCTGTGGTTTACAACCATAGAACCCTACCTGTGACAAAGAAACAAAAGTTTGTTAAGTGCTATATAAAAGTAAAACATTATTATTATTTAAATTGGTACTAGATCATATTCTGCTTAAATATCAAAGAAGATTTTAATGAAAAATCAAAGAAAGGAGTAAATTTAACCCATTATGACTGCATAAATTCCAGCCAGTGTTAACAATAATGTTTTCAAGCTAAAGGGATCTGGGTATGAATCTTAGCTTTCTACTAACTAGATTTCTGACTGTGGGCAGGTCACTAACCCCTCTGAAGCTTCAGTTTTCTTATCTGAAAATGATAATAATAATGTTTGCCATAAACATTGTCAAGATTATGTATGAGAGAAATGCCTAATACAGTACCGATACATGGTGTGTGTGCAATGCATATTAGTTTCTTTCCTTCTCAGCATGACATGCAAAGAAGGAATGAAGAACCATAACTGGCCTCCTTTTTTTTTTTTGAGGAATTCCACTGTGCCACAAAAATAAGACTGACTATAAATCTAAAAGTAAAATTCATAGAAGGCGGGATTTTTTTTAAAAAGACAGAAGAAATGAATGGTGCCTGGCTACCATTACCGAATATTTTGATCAAGGACCCAATAAATGGATCCTGATCAAAAGGAGAAAAAATGTGGAACAGAACTTCAAATTCTCATGGAAACAAGACTTACTAGATGAGACCGGGTGAACCCCTGAATCTATTGCCTGGAAACAATTTTTAAACCTTGAACCAAAACTATCCCATGAAGTCATTTTTAAACTAAACAACAGTTCAGCTCAATTAGTAAAGAATGTTTGCCTTGAGCATTGTGCTCTTTTAAAGAAATAGCTATATAAGATCAAATTGACAACAGTAACCCTAAAGCACAGATGAGAATTTTAAGGGGCAGAGTATCTAAGTTACTGGTGGTGAAACAATACGGGCAGAGATAGTGAGAGTGATGACACAATGTGAAATATGTAACCGATATCATTGAACTGCACATGTAAAAACTTCCGAGTGAGTGTATGTTTTGCTGTGTATATTTTCACCAAAAAAAAAAAAAAGGTGGGGGTGGAAGTGGGGGAGATATACAAAATGAAGGGTAGACAATAAGGACTCTGAGACTGGAACAGTCACTAGGGGCAACTCCCATTAATTGAGTGATTTCTAAGGGAAACCATGTTAAGTACTTTACATCTATCATCTCATTTAAACCTAGCTGCCAGCAAGTCCATTCTGACACATGGTGACCTCATGTATGACAGAGTAGAACTGTGCTCCATAAGATTTTCAATGGCTGATTATTTGGAAGTAGATCACAGGCCTTTCTTCTGAGGTTCCTCTGCGTGGACTTGAACCTCAAACCTTTTGGTTAGCAGTCAAGCATGTTAATCATTTGCACCACCCAGAGACCTCACTATCTTATTTCATTCCCCTCTAAATCATAGAGGTAGGTATTATTACAATTCACATTTTTCAAGGAGGAAACCAAGGCTTGAAGAAGAAAAGCAACTCACCGAAAATGATAGGACTATTCAACTGGCAAGTCTGGGACATCATTCTTGGTCAGTTGGACTCAAATTTAAGTTCTTAATTATTAGACCTTGCTGCTCCTTAGTCCTGGTGGTGCAGTGGTTAAAGTACTTGGCTGCTACCTGAAAGGTAGGTGGTTTGAACCCACCAGCTGCTACGTGGGAGAAAGATGTGGCAGTCTGTTTCCATAAAGATTTGGAAAAAAACACCAAACCCATTTCCATCAAGTTGACTCATAGAGACCCTATAGGGTCTTTCTCCTGTGGAGTAGCTGGTAGGTTTGAACCACCAACCTTTTGATTAGCAGCCAAATGCTTAACCACTGTACCACTAGAGCCTTATAAAGATTACAGCCTTGGAAAACCTATGGGACAGTTCTACTCTGTCCTATAGGGTCACTGTGAGTCGGAATTGATTCATGGCAGTGGGTGTTTTTGTTTTTGTTTTTCTGGTTTGCTATCTTTTGTAGAGCAAGAAGGGTCTGAAAAAACCTGGCAGTACTCAAATCTGCAGAGAAATTTACTTTCTTTTTGTAGTGTTAAAACAAAGTGTACCAAATCAAAGGCAAGACATTAGAGAGAAGATGGGACATGAGCTGATGGATGCAAGCAAGAAGAGGTAAGGAATGTTTAACTGGTGGTGAATTTAGAAAAGAGGGCAATTAAAAAGGAAGTTCAGGGAGAAAAAGCGGGTTAAAAACAGTACATAGAGAACTATAATGCAGTGTTAGGGGATTTGGGCCTTCTCTGGGCCACAGTATATCATTACAGATTTTTGAGCAAGAGAAATTTGGTGACAGCATGCAGGATGGATTCATGATAAAGATGAGGTACAAGAATAATGGTGTATACATCTCAATATCATTCACTCAGCATCTTTTTGTGCAAAACACTGTGCTCAGCTCTGCATATGTACATGGCTATAGGCCCAGGGTGGAGTGCGCATGGTGTAATGCGTAATTATGAAAATATAAAAGCAGAGGCAGGAACAGTGAATCCTGACGTCTTGTTCCTCTGACCACTGGCTGGCTTGAGTATTACATTGTTAGAGCAAACTCAAAGTCCAGGGACACAGAGAGCCAAATAGGAGAAGCTAATATCCACCTACATAAGGACCACCGTTTGAACACTCTGAATGATATTTTAATCCACAGCATCCAGAGGTCAGGGGTTGACATACCAGGAATGGATCACTTACGCAAATAAAATGGTAACAAAGAGCATGAGCATGGAGCGCCGTGTCAGCCTGTGTCATTTTGGATGTCCCAGAGACCGCACATGACACATGCCAGGATATCTGAAACGCTAACATCGACTTCCTCCTCACTGCAAGTCGCATCCTGTCAAGGATAATTAGCAATTTGGCAAAATTGATTTTGAAAAGAGGGGAAACAAAGACAAAATTTTATTTACTTTGTTCTTGTTTCTCCCTAAGATCTGTTTCCCTCTGTGCTCCTTCCAGCTCGAGTTCATTCTGTAAACAATTGAGTTTAATTGTGCTCTTGAATTTTGGGTAACACTATAGTTTAAGGCCATCTGGACGCACTAGTTGTGATTCTCCTATCTACATTTTCGTAACCTGGGCTATCCACAGGAAAGTGCAGCCTGGTCCATTCTGCAGAGGGGCCTGGGAAGATCATGGTAGCCCTCTGGAAGTGAAATGGAAAAACTTAGTCATACTCGGGAGAGCTCCATTTTGGACTGCAAATTTCGATATATGAAGCCAAATCCTCATACCAAGTGACTCCAAGGGAGCTTTGGTCAGCATGTAATTCGGTGTGGGTTGGGCAAGGAAAAGACAGAAGAATACAAAACTGCCAAGTTTGAGGCCTATTACGCAGTTGTGACCTGACCTAAAATACGGTGCCGAGTTGTGTGTGGGTAACTCAACCATAAAAAGGCAGCTGTGGTCTTATTAATCGTGAACTTGAGAACATTTTAGTAAAAGACGAATTGCTGCTAAATGATTGATCTGGTATTTGGAGGAAATGCTGTTCTCTTTGCTTCTTCCAAATGGAGACACTAACCAGACGCTTGTCCCACACCCAGAACGAGTATTTGTGGTGTGGCTCATACCAGGGCCTGCGGGAGAATGATGACCTTGGACTGACAGTTCCCCTTTAAGTAGCAAACTTATGTTTTCCATCTTAACATGATATGCCAGAGGCACTGAATAACAATCTACATCCTTTCACACACCACATGTCTGTGCCAGGTTTAAGCTGAAAAAAGCTTGAGGGAGTATTTTAGGAGTGGTCTGACTGAGGCTGGAAATGAGGGTATTCGATAAGAGACAGCAAGCCTTTCTTTTTTGCCCTTAGGCCCTCTCAAAGAAAATCATAGAGATGTTCTTAAGATCTTAAGATACATTAAGTCCAAGGGAAATGTCCCTCCCCTTTCTCTGTGAGGTTCTGCAGCGAAATAATCTGTTTGCTTGAAAGATTAGATTGTCCGCCTCAGCGTTGCATAGGAAGGTCTGACCTTGAGAATTATGGGCCCTTGGGAAAACCAGCAGTGGAAGACAAAATCAACCCCCTGGCCAGCCAAGATCAGCTGGCCAAGCTGACATCTGCTAAGAACCTGAGAAGAGCGAACCAGGCCTGGGTGAGTTCAGCCTGCTGACCTCTGTCTTCTCACTGGCCATAGAAAAATCAAAGTCAGGTTGCAGATGCTGGAAGATTTTCCCCAAACATAGACACGGCACCCTTTTATTTCTGCTGAAAAGGAAAAGGAGGTAGAGAATGAATTTTCTTCCTACGCCTTTTCCTATCTATACCCTAGTTAGTGCTAGGTTTTCTTCTGAGCCTTCCCCTTACCACTTGCCCATGCCCATCCCAGCTTTCGTGGGAGAAGACTAGGCAGTCAACCACCAGATGCGAGGTTACTTTCAGGTGTGAACTAAAAGGAGTCAAATGTTATATCAGATATTTGAAGAGAATAAATGCCTTGAGAATAATAATATCTTCTGCTTTTAGAGCATTTTAGTACTTATTATCTCCTTGGAGTCTCACAAAGCCCTATGATATAGGGAGGGCAGGTGTTATTATTTCCCAGTTCTACAGATGAAGAAACTGAGCCCTCATCTGATTTTATTACTGGCCAAATCACAGAAGCAGTACATGGCAGAGCAGGGATACTCTGGGGATCTTTTCATCCTACTCAGACCCCTGCCAAAATCTTATCATAGGCTGAAAAATAAGATACGATGAGCCACCGATGGCATCCTCTGGCTTCCTGAATTCACATATGACCCCTGCTTCAGCCATGGTCACCCTGCAACCACCAAATGGGATGATTGTAGTATCTTCCCTCTAGCTCCCTTAAGCCTACCCCCTGCAATCCATCAAAATTCTTTCTAGCAGGATCTTCTTGCCAAACCTTTTCACACTGGAATGAGTTTCATTTACCATGAGCTAGATGCCAAGTTCTTAATCAAGAAGTCCATCAAGAGGCCCCTCTTGCCATCCGTGTCACCTTCCCTTGCAAGTACACATCCATCAGGTGATCCTTTTCACTGTCCTTCACAAAATCAGCTTGCTTTTTTCAGTCTCTGCATTGTGTTTTTAAAGTTCCTAAAACTCTAGGAATAACCATCCATTACCTGGAGGGATCAGTGTACACCTGCACACAACTTTACATTTTGGTCAGAGAAGGGAGGCTTTGGTGATCTTTTCAGAACACAGATTTTTTTTTTCTAAACACAGAAAACTTTCCAAATCTCAGATATGTAGAGGGCCTTTACTGGTGGATCTCTCCGCATGGAATGCTCTGCCTCCATATACACAAATGTCTCACTCCCTGGCCTCCTTCAAATCTTCACTTGGACCTCATCTTCTCAATGAGCCCCTCTTCCCCATCACCATTCTATTTAAAAATGTCACCCCACCCACCTCCATTTCATACTCCCAATCCTGCTTACCTTTCTCTACCATTTCTTTTTCCAAAGCAGGTACAAAAACTAGCTGCCGTCGAGTCTACTCCAACTCATGGCGACCCCACGTGTGTCAGAGTAGACCTGTGCTCCATCGGACTGTCAGTATTTCAGAAGTAGACTGCCAGGTCTTTTTTCCAAGGTGCCTCTAGGTAGATTTGAACCTCCAACCTTTTGGTTAGCAGTTGTTAACTGTTGCACCACCCAGGGACTCCTCTGTAACATGTCACCTCCTAAAATCTAAAATACAATATAATTTACTAAATAATGTCATATATCATCAGTCTCTTCCTGCTAGAATTAAGTTCTAAGAGGGAGGGAAGCTTGGTTTTTTATTGCTAACTGATGGTCCCAAGTGCCTATCTAGAACTGTGCCTGGCACATAGTACAATACTCAAAAATGTTTTGTTGAATAAATGAAATTTCTCTCCATGCATCACACCTCCCTTCTTTAGCCTTCAAGATTGTTCATTGTCCAGTCTTTACCAATCACTAATATCTTTACACTGTTGCTGTTGTTGTGTGTCATCTAGTCTATTCCAACTCACAGAGACTCAAAGGACAGAGTAGAACCGTCCCACAGGGTTTCCAAGGCTGTAATCTTTACAGAAGCAGACTGCCACATCTTTCTCCTGTGGAGCGGCTGGTGGGTTCAAATCACTGACCTTTTGGTTAGTAGCCGAGTGCTTAACCCCTGTGCCACTAGGGCTCCTTATCTTTACACTGAATAACCCCTGGTGCTGCAGTGGTTAAGAGCTACAGCTGCTAACCAAAAGGTCGGCAGTTTAAATCCCCCAGCTATTCCTCGGAAATCCCATGGGGCAGTTCTACTCTGTCCTGTAGGGTCACTATGAGTCGGAATTGACTCGACAGCAATGGATTTGGTCGGTTTTGGTTTGAACAACCTCAAGTCACTGATTTGTCTGTTTTGGTGAATATTTGTATGTGTATTATCTACCATCATCCCAATTAATCACAGGACCTTTGTGGGTAAATAAAACATTTATGGAGGGCATCAAAACACCAGGATTACAGGTATGTCACTCAGTTCTACAGATGCATGAATTTGTTGTTTAGCCACGGGCGCTTAGGTCCTGAGAAAAACTGCTTACAGAGCCCTAAATCACGTGAGACCAAGAATTATTTCCAGTGCATAAAAAATAAAAGATGGCTAGTTTTCTTAGTTTGATAAACTGAAATGCTTCATCAATTTTCTTCTTCATGACCCTTCCCCCATCTCTACTTTCTTTCACTATAATTGCCAGCACATGTGTGTTACACAGAATGCACTTGTAGGTCAGTGGATATCAATAGGTAAAAGAAAAAGAAAATTTTTCAATGTTTGTTAGTGTAAGGACAGACTAATATGTGATGGAGACATCCTATGGGCCATATGGGCCATATGTATTATCTTGTAAACTTTTCCCTAACCGTCGCTTTGAGAACAACTTGGTGGGTTGGGAGAGGGAAGATGAGGCAAAACGTCATTTTCTTTATTAAAGCATTGAATAATTCTGCCAAGCTGATCAGAATATTGATAGTGGTTAATTTGGGCATTGCCTTGCTAGTGGAGCAATTACTGGGGAAACTAAATTATGAACTGAAGGTTGCCTGATGAATATAAATTCAGAGCAAAGGACTTTGGTTGCACCTAACTGTCTGCAGTGATACCCCAACCCCAGTAACTAGAGATACTCACGGTCGACCAGATGTCCACGGTCAAAGTTCCCTCAGCCTGCATGCTGCTTGCTATAGACACAGTAGCATTGACTACCAGGCTTAACTCTTGTTCTTGAATTCAGGATAACATTATACTTTTGTTGTAGTCATCACTCCATCACTGTTTCCCACTTGAATGTGTATATGGATCTTACTTACATGTTTCAGTCTACAAGCTCCCAGCTTACTGTATAGGCTGGTTATACTTGATGTCAGTTGCTAACTGGTGATAATGCGCAGGTCCTTTCTTTCCTACTCCCCAATCTGAGTCAGTAAGGGGTAGTGGGAGACTTCCCCTCAATGTATATTCTTAATACATGTATTCAATGAATGATATTAGAGAATGGATTACTACCAAAATCTATAAACCAAAAAAACTAAACCAGTTACCATGGAGTTGATTCTAACTCATGTGTGTCAGGGTAGATCTATGCTCCATAGAGTTTTCAGTGGCTGATTTTTCAAAAGTAGATTTCCAGGCCTTTCTTCCCAGGTGCCCCTGGGCCTCCTTTTCTTTCCTTGATAAGCTTTTCTGTTAGCAGCCGAGTGCATTAACCATTTGTACTACCCAAGGACTCCACTACAATCTCTACAGATTAGGTAAACTGATTTGCCTAAACTATACTATTCTCTCTGTCACTGCTAATGCCATTCTACATGGTAGCTGTCCCTGTACCATCTGGCCTACTGCCTTCAATCCCTTAAATATAATAACTGCACTTACCCATTTTAAAATATATGCAAGTATGCCTTTATATCTGCATTTATCTGTCCAAAACCTAAGTACGACATGAAATACAAATATCACAGATGAAGACTGACAGATTTGACTACTGTCAAAGTAAACATGTTAGAGTCAGAAGACACTATAACATAAGTTAACAAAACATGTATCATACTGGGAGAAAATATTTGCCACATACTTAACAGATCAAAGAGAAAATATTTGCTATGCCCATTTGTTACCATCCTAAACATGCAAAATACTCAGATTAATTAATACAAAAAAGACGGCTATAAGAGAAAAGGACATGAACAGGCAATTCTTAAAATGAGCATCAAATGGCCAAAATATGAAAAATTTCTCAGTCTCACTAGTAATCATGGAGATATTTATTAGCAATGGTGAGATTCTATTTTTTATCTTTTAGGTTGGTAAAAATTTTTAGAAATCGATAATACGTAGGTTGAAGAGTGTGGAAAAAGAGGCAAGCAATCTCGTACTCCGTAGATGGAGTATAAATGGCAACATTTTTTAGGAGTGATATGACAATTGTTATCAAGATCTTAAGTACAGGTATCTTTGACTTAGCAATTCCACTGCTATAGTCTGTCTTAGAGCAATACTCTCCAAACAGCAGGATAGAACGTGGATAAATACGTTCATTGCAACATCGTTTGTAGTAGCAAATTCCCCTTTCCCTAAATGAATATCATAAGTTGTATGATAAATCCATAAAAATGAAATCTACAGGCATTAAACAAATGAAAGAACAGATCTGTATGGGCTGATATGGGAAAATGTCCATGATATATTAGCAAACGAAAAAAGCAAGTTACAGAGTAGTATCTGTGTATAATACCATTTTTTATTACAAAGGCATTTTTATGTACATACAGAAAAGGCCTGGAATGAAACACAGCTCCTTAATACTATCTGATAATAACAAGAGTTTCCTCTTTTATATACTTCTGTAGTGTTGGATTTTTTTTTTTTTTTTTTACAGTAATCCTATATTGCTTGTGTCATCAAAGCAATTAGGAAAACCCTATTTATGCTCCTCACTCCCACGTTTGCTTCTTCTGCCGTCTTCCATATTTCTGTCAGTATCAAGATCTGGGTGCCCTTTCTGAATTTTCCTCTTGCCCTTTCTCTTCCATAGCTGCTCATCCCATCCAGTGTAACAGGCCATTTATGCTTTTTTGCTAGCAACTCCATGATCTAAAACCCATGAATACGCAGATACGTGGATTTTTTTTCTTATAGATGATAATGGGAAGTTTAGAGTAGCTACACCTCCCCGTAAGAGTATCAGGTCAGGGAACATATGTGTATTATGCTCTTGTGAAGCTTTATTCAAGTCAATTTTCCTTTCTGACTAATCCTTTGTGATGCCCCAGTTTCATAATGTGATTTAGTGAAATTATATAATTAATTACATTCGGCATCAATTACATTGACTAATTGATCCAAGCCTGCCACACATGCTACCTGCAGCCTGAGGTGGAACGAGGCAGGTGGTGAGGGCTCATTAGCTTCGTAGTTCACGTGTGCTAGCTAACTTGATTTTTAAAATTGTTACAAACCTGGATCATTCCAGAAGTCAGGTGAGTCTCACTTATTCCAAGCACCATATGTTATATATATGTCTCTGCAATGTCTCTTCTTTCTCTTCCCTCACCAAGGGGGCCTCATCATCTTCCCTGGACTGTCGGCCCTTAATTAGTTTTTCCGGCTCTCCAATTTATTTTCCTGGCACTGCACATTAGAAATGGCGGTTCTGGAATGGGAGTGGGGGAAGCGAGCAGTTGTCAGTGCAGGAGGAATGGTGGTGCCCAGGAGCGCAGTCATCAAAAGTTTGTGTCTTCTCAACAGTGTATGAGGAAGTATGTTGTCTACATGGTTGTTAAAAACTTAAGAACGTAATGATGAGACTTTAAAGCCTGCCACTCAGTGTCGCCCCCAGGAGCAGCAGCATTGGCGTCCCTTGGGAGGTGTTCAGAAATGCAGAATCCTGGGCCTCATCTCAGACCTACTGAATCAGAATCTGAATGTTTACAAGATCCCTGGGTGACTTGTGTGCATATTAAAATTGTTGAGATCCCTCACTTCAGAGGAAGTTCTGTGGAAGCAAGAGTCAGTGTATCTAACATGTGACTCTCACATCAGCAGTCAGTGTTAGCCTCATTAGAAAGGAATCGAAAAGTGTGATGCTGATTTTACGCTCTTACTCTTCACCCTTGGCGGTCTATTTTCAACCCTTCTTCAAGGTTTGCTCCCCGATGTTTGAATCTGGCTATGCATCTAGTTGTAATCATTCTCTTCTCACACTCTGCATGTATTTGCCCAAATTTTCAATCTGACATACTAGATTATGTCCCCAACCTAACTTTCCAGCCATACTCTCTTCTAATTTTTACTGTATACTTCAATCCAATAGGTGCATTTGCCATTCCTTGAACAAATATCACGTTTTCCTTCCTCTTGGATTTGCCATCATAGCCTTTGAACACTCTCTCCCAACTGCAGTGTCTATTTCCATGAAGCCTTTTCATAATTTCCCAATCAATAATGATGTCTGTCTTTGAATCCTCATAGAATTTTATACCTCTCTTAAACTGGCTGCACCGTCTTCACTATAGTCATCATCCCCCTGACCAGATCGGACCAGCACAGTGCTTGATATGTGCTGTTAGTTGCCATTGAGTTGACTCCGACTCGTGGCTACACTATGTACAACTGAGTGTAATGTTGCACGGTCCTGCACCATCTTCATGATCTCTCGAACCCATTGTTGCAGCCACTATGTATTCCAAGTGCCTTCCAACCTAGGCGGCTTATCTTCCAGCGCTATTTGGACAATATTCTGTTGTGATTCATACCATTTTCACTGGCTAATTTTTAAAGTATATCACCAGGCCCAGGGGCAGATTAACCAGTAAGCAAGGTAGGCACAGGCTTATTTGTGTTTACTTAATAACCTGTAGTGATTAGCAGCAATTAAATGACTGACTGAATGACTAAATGGATCTGTGAAGTCAAGGGCCTCACCAGATCACCATATTTAACGCAAATAAAGTGCACCATCTACATATGTTTGCCAGTTGAGTCCTCTCCCTGGTGAAGTATTTTCATAAGCACCACTATGCCAATTTTTTTTTACATGTTGCTGTAAAAAGAAAAAAAAAAAAAATTTAACATAGTGCTCTTACAAAAATGCTTTGTCGGGGTGGAGGAAGGGTGTGGTTGGCAAATAAACATAGAAGGTGCGCGTTATTTGTGTAAAAATATGACACTCCTTAAGGACCAGTTAGGTTCTAAGGACTATGATTCTGTTTGCTTGCCAGTTCCTGAGGTACTGGCATTTACTCCTTCTCACATCCCACTCACAGACTGGGATTAAATTTATCAAGGATGCTTGCTGCAGAACACAAGATGATGTCCGTTTTCCTCAGCCTATATCAAGCCCAGATGGACGGTGGCTCCAATGGCTGCAGGGGCAGCCAGACCCTCTCTCTGTGATTTTTTGAACCTGAGAGCCCTAGTAGCTCACCCAGTTACTGCAGGCTAGTTAGCTTTCAGGACATACTTGCATCCAAATAATAAATCTTCTTAATCCAGAAAAGATCCCAAAGGAGCACTGATGGGAAGAGGACAGATGTTTGTAGCGAGAGCCAGAGGATAAAATACCTAAACTTTTTGCAATGACCACTTCCAGAACTTCTCATCTGGATTTTAAATAGAGCATTTCCAGGCATGATCTTCAGAAGCAAATCTTATTGTATAAAATTATATCATGTTAATTTCACCTTCCTTAATATTGGCACGCTATGTGGTAGTCCAAGTTATAGTGTTTGACACTCTGACCCAACTCCCAAATCTCTTTTGATATTTAGATTTCCTTTGCTTAAATAAAACACTTCAAAGCCTACACAGCCATTAATAAACTATTTGTAATGTGAATATCAGTATCAGAAGTAGCTAGATCAAATTTCCTGTGGACAACTCAAGGGTTTGAATATTTAAATTAAAAGTGATTGACAAAATACAGTTTGGATTTTTAAGACAGCCTAGGATTTTGAACATGGAGTTAACACATTGGAGGGTAACAATGCTATAGAGTGTATTATCCCATTGTGTCAATGGCAAAACTTGCATCAAAGCTAATTACTCATCATGCATCAAATAACTAATTATAATCAATTCTCCCGTCTATGTGGCACATAAACAAATCAACAAACTAACCAAGAAACAAACCCATGGCTATCAAGTCAATTCTGACTCACGGCAACCGCATGTATTACAGAGTAGAACTACTCCATAGGATTTTCCAGGCTGTAATTTTTACGGAAGCAGATCACCAGGCCTTTCTTCCTCGCTGTTGCTGGGTGGATTCGAACCACCAACCCCTAGGTTAGTAGTCAAATGAAAACCGTTTGTGCCACCCAGGGTCCTTCATGTGGCATATAGTCCCTGTTAATGCAAAAAGGGAATCTAAACAATGTAAATGGGGATTGTGGGAATTTCACTTGAGCACCAAGGGAAGCAAAGACCGTTAACCGCTTTCAGAATGGAATTTAATTTAAAAAAAAATGATTCCTAATCAAATCATTACACTTGTGGGAAAAAAAGTCCCACCTGATTTAGAGTCCTCAAGGCTAAACAATTTAAAATCAATTTTTCCTAGTTTCGCCCTTTGGCTTGCTGAAGATTCTCCACAGTAGCACTGCTAGCAGCTTCCTCTCGTGCCTTGTGGTATTTGTCTGAGGGTGATTTTCTTTGACCACATTCTATATTGTATTTATCCACCTTATGTCATTAGATTTGTAGCCAAAAAGTGAACATGGTATTAATGGGATGCAGTCCTATTGACGATAATAAGAGCATGGTTTGCTAACCACATGATAAGATCAAGATGCATATTTGAATTGGCTATATTTATATTCCAGATGCAAGATGATTATCTGACAGCAGAGACAACATGATTTAATACATAAGGCCCAAGGCCAGGAATTGGGAAATCTGGGTTTTATCCCTGGCGTCATCACTTAGGCCATGTATACATGAGTTGAGTATTTTGTAATTGTACTATTCTTATTGCCCCAAGCTGTTTCCCACCCCCTGCCCTGCCCCCAAAAGTGTTCTATGTACAGTTATGATACCATTGCTTCTCTTCTTTTTCCTTCTACTTTCCTTCTCTTTCCTTGCCTTCCCTTTTTCTTATTAAATTATATTAAATTTTTATTACATAGGTAATACATGAACACATTTTATTGTTAAAGAAAATGTTACAGAGAATAATGATTCCCTCTTAATCTTCACCCTTCCGATCCAGGCATCTCCCCTATCTCTTTTCCCTAATCGTGTCCCTTTTCCTTCTGTTTTTATTTCATTCATTTTCTGGTTAGAAAGACTGGCCTCATTTCTACCCGCCTTTTTTTTTGTTTTCATACATTGACCAACTTGAGTCCCACATAACTCCATAAAACACTCCTTTAAGATACACTATAGCAAATGGAGAAATGTGTAAGCGTGCTATAGAGCACAAGAAACCAGCAGGCAAACAAGGAAGCTGAATGGGAAACCGGGAGAGCCATGGGCCTGCAGGATTGAATTCTAGGTGAACTGAACTGTCACCAAATGCATCCCATCCTACCAAACAGGTGGTTAGACAGCAGGATTTTCTCTTCCCCTGGACCATGAGTTTTCTTGTGAGTCAGAGATCTTTGCATTGGTAGGTTGTTGTCATCCCTATAGTTGGCAAGGGGTGCCCAGGCTGGTATCCGTTTCACTGGGACACTTTTCTGCCTCATTCAACCTCACCAGAAGAAACAGGACAGTGGGAAGGTGGAGAAGGTAAACCCACAATAAAAACTGCCAGAAGCTTAGGTGTACCCATGTGTCTCCCACAGCACATCTCACCCTTAAAAATATCCAGTCATTGAAGAGGCCCAAATCAGCCTGAAAAAGGACTAAGAACAATCATCTTGCTTGGATAAATCTTGATGTTTTCCTAGGTCATGTTGGCAATGAGGCAGAGAGGAGGTTGGAAACCAGTTATGTTGGCTAGAATGTGCTGTTTGGGGTTTGTGTTTTTTTGTTCCTTTTGAGTTTCAGGAGTTGTATACTGAATGATTCAGGGCAGGGTTAGCACTCAGTAATTTTTGCAGCAATAAAATACTATTGGCAAAAATAAAGGCCCACGTTTCCTTGAGCTGAATACTGCTACAAAACACAATACACTTTTGGCAATAAAGATAGACCCAATTCTTCTTTTTTTTTAATCTTTAAACATCAGGAAGTTTAGTCATTTTGAAGTTTATGTATTTTTCTCCACCTTAAAAAATACATCAGACTTAAAGCGTAAAATTACCACTTTGCTACATACCAACACGTTTAAGATCGGTCAGCCTGCTTCCTGTGATTCATACATTCAGAGGCTTCCATTCTATCTTTTCCTTTTGTCATTTCTTCTCTTTTTTTTCAGACAGATTTTTTTTTTTAAGAAAGAAACGAAGCATTGTAGGTGTAACTAAAGCCCTTTGGCATCACTCCCTGATCTCATTTCTCTCTCTCCCTCCCTTCTAAGAGGAACCAATATTCTGAAGCTGCTGTGTATCCTCCCTGTTCGTGTTGTAAATTTTAACTACCTATGCTTGCATCTTTAATATATGATATTGTATGTTTTTGAATTTACAGATATCAATTCATTCTGTGTATATTTCTCTTAAATGTGCTTTTTATGCTCAACATTATGTTTTATAAATTTTTTTTCAAATGTTTGTGCCAATTTTACAGTCCCACCACTTGTATATGAGAGTTCCCAATTCACTTGCCAACACTTCCATTCTAATCTGAAAAACAAAAAATGAACAGGCTCTGCTTGACTTTATAGAATTATTGAAGATGTGGCTCTCGATAGTATCACCATTTGTTATCACAATTTTAAATAAATTTAATAAATGGGATCCATAACCTGATAATGGCATTTGTAGAACATTGTAGAGCCAGGCCATCCTCTAACATTCCAATTTTGGGATTTCCTTAGGTGACATTTTGAAGTTCTCCAGTATGGGTCTAGAATATATGATTATGTGAAATATGACATATCTAATAGCCTAAGAAAAGGCCATAGGTATTTTAAGCACATCACAGAAAAGATAGGATAGCACTCCAAACCTGTAAGGAATTCTTGCCAACTAAGTTATCAGAATATTAAAAGTCAGTACTCAGTGTTGGTTCAAAGCAATGATCACATCCAAAACTAAGACTCAGGTCTCCAAATAAAATCTCCCTCTGAAAGGAACCAGGCTCTTTGGAGAAATGGTTGATTCTGGGACATCAAATGTATAAGATGAGCCTGGAACATCTTGTCATATAGCTAACAAGTAAACTATCAAAAGACTTACATAGTCACTTCAAAGGGATTCAGGAGCCAAATTTAAGAGCATCCTACTGATCAAAAGGAAACCCTGGTGGGGTAGTGGTTAAGAGCTATGGCTGCTAACGAAAAGGTTGGCAGTTGGAATCCACCAGGCACTCGTTCGAAACTCTACGGGGCAGTTCTACTCTGTCCTATAAGGTCACTATGAGTCGGAATCGACTTGACGGCAACAGGTTTGGTTTGTTTTCTGTTTTTCGGTGCTGATCAAAATGGGACAATGAAAACATCAATTAGGACAATACGTGCAATGGATTAAAACTCATCCAATGTGTTTAAATCCATAGTCACCTTTGGAGGATGCTAACGAGCCATCTCATTATTTTGAAATAGATAACTAAAGAGAAAGAATCAAATATTTATTCTACCTTTCCTATACAAACTATTCCACTGGATAAACAAGGAGGGGTTGAGAGACAATTTCTCTTTGAAGAAGTATTCCAGCTAATAAACAAAGAAGCAATAATAGTATTAGAATATTACTATTTTGCAATCCCTAGTGAATTAATGGATCAGCAGCAGCTGCTAACATCCGCCAACTAGAGACAACTTCTGATGCAAGTACAAACCACTCTTTGTAAGTAAAAAAAAAAAAAACCACTGCCATCAAGTCAATTCTGACTCATAGCAACCCAACAGGACACAGTAGAACTGCCTCATAAGGTTTCCAAGGAGCTCCTGGTGCATTCGAACTGCTGACCTTTTAGTTAGCAGCCAAGCTCTTAACCACTGGGCCACCAGGGCTCCCTTGTAAGCAGTCCTGCCAAAAAATCAAGCCTAAATCCAAGACATCTCTAGATCCAGCTACCAATTTATAGGAGGTACAGTCAAAAGAGAAACACATTAAAGAAATGTATAAATTTCATCATGGCAAAACCAAGACTCCAGAAAACTATAGGTCAAACAACCTTGTGTCTTTAATGAATAAATTGCAAAGAGAAAGAAAAAGAGACAGAGAATTTATAGACTAAAGGAGACCTGAAGGACATATCAACCAATCATAATGTGGGGACTTTATTTGAATTCTTATATAAATGAAATCTTAAATTTGTGACATTTGTGTGACCATTAGAAACGTGAACACTGATTATGATGATTTTAAGGAACTGTTCATCTTTTAGATTTGATAATGGTACTGTAGCTTTTCTTATCAATTAGAGATATACGGTATAATGAAATATTTACAAATGAACTAATATATGGGCTTTGATTCAAGATATGAAGGGAAGAACATACACTATACTTCAATAAATAGTTGACCACATAATATCTGAAGGAGAGAAGTGGGTGTGGGTATATGAAACAAGACTGGCCATGGGCTTTTAATTGTTCAACCAGGTCATGAGTTCATGCAGGTTTGATATAATATTCTGCCTACTTTTATATAGGTTTTAAATTTTCCGTAAGAGAAAATTAAAAAAAAAAAAAACTTAATTGGAAGATAAAAAAAGGGGAGGGGAAAAATTTAAACATACCAAGCTTTGCTTAGGAAACTCTGCTTGAGATTTTAAGACAGGAATTGCAGATTCTATAAGAAAAGGGGTCACTTTAGGAAAGCATGTGAATCGAAAACCATTAAAAGAAAGTCCAAGGACTGGTTTCCTCAGTTCTCTTCTCTAGCTATTGGGGATTATTTACGTAACAGCAAATCCTAGGGACTGAATCATCTGCAATTTATCTAGAACAAGGTACCTTAGGCTCCTCCAGTATTTGCAGCAGCATCCACAAGAAATTATAAGTGAAAATAGAAGTATATATTGATTTGGATGTATTGACATTTGGTATTTCTTAACAAGATTTTGGAGGGTACTTGATGGTACATTCTACAAGAGTACACTGGTCATGAGCACAATGAGTGGAAGTATTATGAAGGTACAGGATAGATTCTTCCTGAAGACGTTTCTTTTCACAGAGACAACCTAATTTTTTTTAAATTTTTTTTATTGTACTTTAGATGAAGGTTTACAGAGCAAATAGTTTCTCATTAAATAGTCAGTACACATATTGTTTTATGACTTTGGTTAACAACCCCATGACATGTCAACACTCTCCCTTCTCAACCTTGGAGGACCTTTTTTTTGGTGAAAATATACATAGCCAAAGTTACACCATTTCAAAAGTTTCTACATGTACAATTCAGTGACATCGATTACATTCTTCCAGTTGTGCTGCTATTCTCGCTACCCTTTTCCAAATTATTCCATCACCATTACCTTCAACTCAATGCCCCCTAGGCTTCCCATCAAACCTTCTGAGTTGCTGTTGTCAATTTGATCTCACATAGATAATTCCTTTTTTTTTTTTGTACCTTAGATGAAGGTTTGCAGAACAAATAGTTCCTCATTAAACAATTAGTACACATATTGCCCAATGGTTAACAACCCCATGACATGTTGACACTGTCTCTTCTCAACCTTGGGTTCCCTATCACCAGCTTTCCTGTCCCCTCCAGCCTTCTAGTCCTTGTCCCTGGACTACTGTGCCTCATTAGTCCCGTTTTGTTTTATGAGGCTGTCCAATCCCTGGCTGAACGGTGAACTTCGGGAGTGCCTTCACCCCTGAGCTAAAAGGGTGTCCAGGGGCCATACTCTCGGGGTTTCTCCAGTCTCTCAGGCCAGTAAATCTGTTTTTTTGTGTGTGTGTGAGTTAGAATTCTATTCTACATCCTTTTCCAGCTCTGTGCGGGATCCTCTATTGTGATCTAGGTCAGAGCAGTCAGTGGTGGTAGCTGGACACCCTCTAACTGTACTAAACTCAGTCTGGTGGAGGCCATGGTAGATGTGGCCATTAGTCCTTTGGATAAATCTTTGCCTTGTATCTTGTTTTCTTCATTCTCCCTTGCTCCTGAAGGGTTGAGACCAGTGGAGTATCTTAAATGGCTGCTCACAGGCTTTTAAGACCCCAGATGCTACTCACCATGGTAGAATGTAGAACATTGTCTTTATAAAGCGTGTTATGCCAATTGAGCTAGATGTTCCCCGAGACCATGGTCCCCACAGCCCTTCACCCAGCAATTCAGTCCCTCAGGGAGTTTGGAAGTGTCTACAGAACTTCCATGACCTTTCCTTGTACAGGTTGTGCTGGCTTCCCCAGTATTGTGGACTATCTAACCTTCACCAAAGTTACCACTTATCTGTTGTCTGTTTAGTCCCCCCCCACCCCTCCCATCCCTCATAATCAACAAAGATTGTTTCTTTTTGTGTGTAAACTTTTACGTGAGTTTTTAAGTAGAGGTCTCATACAATATTTGTCCTTTTGTGATTGATTTATTTCACTCAGCATAATGTCTTCCAATTTCATCCATGTTATGAGATGCTTCACAGAGTCATCATTGATCTTTATCTTTACATAATACTCCATTGTGTGTATATTATTCTTGGCTGGCAATTTTTTTCTTTCAAGGTTTTATGTATGTCATCCCATTGCCTTCTTGCCTGCATAGTTTCTGCCGAATAATCAGAGCTTAGTCTTATTTTTTCTCCTCTGTATGTGACTTTTTGTTTTAATCAAGCTGCTCTCAGGATTCTTTGTTTGTCTTTGGTTTTAGTGAGTGTGATTATGATATGTCTTGGTGATTTTCTTTTGGGGTCGGTCCTATATGGGGTTTGTTGAGCTTCTTGGATGGTCAGATTTTCATCTTTCATGATATTGGAGAAGTTTTCTGTCAGCAATTCTTCAATGATCCTCTCTGTGTTTTCTGTTTTCTCCCCCTGTTCTGGAACTCCAATCACTTGTAGATTTTTGCTTTTGATTGTATCCCACATAATTCTCAGGGTTTCTTCATTTTTCTTTGTTCTTTTTTCTGATTTTTCTTCAAACAGAGTTGTATTCAAGTGTTTGTCTTCAATTTCACTGACCCAGTCTCCTATTGTTTCAAACCTGCTCCTCAGCCCTTCTATAACACTGTCCATTTCTGAAATCTTGTTTATCTTTTGGATTTCTAATTTCTTTTTGTATGATTTCTAGTTGTGAATTTATTTTAGCATTTTGTTCCTGTATTATTTTCTTGAATTCTTCCTTTTTTTTTTTTGGTCTGTATTTTCCATGAATTTGTCTATTTTTTCCTCATTTTTGTCTGTTTTTTGCTTCAACTCTTAGATAGCTCTGAATAGTAGAGATTTGAATTCCCTATCGGTTAGGTGTACGCCTTTTCTTCTACTGGAAAGTCATCTGGTGTTTTATGTTAGACATTTACTGGAACCATCCTGTCCTGTTTTTGTAAATGTTTTGATATTGGCTGTTGTCTTCAGGGCATTCACTGGTTATTTTCCTTGTTTATTGATGGTAGATTTGTTTGTTTCATCCTGCTTTTTTGTTTTATTTGGTTATGTCTGAGCAGGTGGACTGTGGGTTCTTTGTTGTTTGCTTGTCTGTGGGCACAATACTTTTTACCTCCTTCTCCAATGGGCAGGGTCAGTCACTCAGGTATGGTACAGCAGGGCAGGTCCAGCTGAAGGGGAATTCCTGGGACAGGTCTTTTGTGGCATGTACCAGGGCTGACAGTGCGGACTGGGAATCAGTGCAGGGCAGGTTCCAGTAGGCCGTGCCTGTGCTGCTTGGGAGTGTGATGTTCAGTGCATGGTGCAGGTAGGCAGGAAGGAGGGGGTAGATTGTGATGTGGGGAACTAAGATGGGTATGAGAAAGATGAGAGAGAGGAGAGAGGAACAGGGGCCAGAAACATACACACAAAAAGCATGCTAAGGGAGCTTGTTATTAGAGTGGAGAGATGAGAGACTGAGAAATGGAAAACAGGAAAATGAAAAAAAAGAAAAAGGGTAAAAGAAAAAAATGAATAAATTGAGAAACTGGAAATGAAGAAGGACAAAAAGGGAATAAGAGAGAGAAGAAAACAAACCAAACCAAAAAAAAAAAAAACAAGAAAAAAGAAATGCTCCCAGGGGTGTCCCTGTGCATCTGCATGAAGTAAGGGAGTAGCTTCCAAGCTGTGTGGTACTGCCTGTCTAGAAGGGGCTCCTGAGCCGAGAAAAGAAAAAGAAAACAAACAGAAAAAATCAGAGCAAACAAACAAACAAAAAAGCCCCAGGGGTCCACCAGCACGGTGGCATGGGCAAGGAAGCAGTTACACAGTCGAGCAGTGTTTTGTAGCCTATCAGGAAGAAGCAAAGATGGCACACAGAGCCAGGTATTTGAGAGAAAGGAGGGGGAGGTGGTGAGAGGTAAGGAAGAAATCTAAAGAAGCAGAAAAAAGCAACTCCAGCAGCCAACAAATGGCACTCAAGGAGCCGGCCAGTGCGGGCAGGTGGAATCCAAGCGGCACTAGGGGGCAGCTCATGCTTCCCGCAGATAGACTGTGGCTGCAGGAAGCAGAGGAGGCTAGGTCGGGGTGAAGAAGGGTGGGCGGTGGGAAAACCTATATTGCTGGTTACCAGTTGTTCTGTCTCCAGCTGGAAGCTCCACGAAGCTGCTTTCTCGTACCCCCTGTCTGCTGATCTCCGATAGGAGTCCAAGGTGGCAGATCTGTGCTGCGATAGCTGATAGGGACCTCTCTATGTATCTCTCCTCGTTCTCTGTTCTCAGACAGTTACTTATTCCATTCAGTGTTTGGCTGAGTTCTTTATCTCTTCATTTGATGCTTAGGGTTTCAGGATTGACGTGTGACTCTGACTTCATTTTTCTGATCTTTGCGGCAGAGGGATGGCATGGTGCTTCTGACTATAGTGCCATGTTGCCCAGAAATCCAACCTAATTTTTTGAGTTGAAGAAACTAGCTTTCATCAGTGGTAATCATGTCCAAGACCTTCCTACCCTCTTAGCAGTGCAGGTCTAAGAAGGCATTAACGCTCTTTCAAAGTCGATTCTGAAATCTTACAAGAGGGAACTGTGATCATACCAGCTGAGTCCAGGTTTTGCCCAAATTCATTTAAAAGCTAGAAATGTGTTTTCTGTTTGGAGTATAGAGATTTTTGTTTTGTTTTTGCATTTTTTCCATAAAAGAAAATTTTCATAGACACATAACATGCATACAGTTAAGAAAAAACATACACACACAAATCAGAAATGTGCAGCTCAATAAATATTCACAAATGTAAGTATGCAACCTACACCCAGATCAAGAAGAGCATTACCAGCACCCCCAGAAAACCCCCGTATACTCCCTGATTAACCTGACTAAACTAGGCCCGAAATGGTGTCACTTGTTCTGTGTGCCATGTCAGCAAACTGAAACCTAAGTTTCTAGTCCATGTACACCCCTGACTTTCCCAGGAGCCGAAATCCAAGTGAATCAATTGCCTCTCCAAGAAACAGAAACCTAGGCTAGCCAATCAGGACTTGATTGATCACTTTAACCTGGTTCAAAATTTCCCTTGAGCCTAATTGCCTGCCAGCCAATCTGAAAATTGCCCAGTACCTCTTCCTTGTTTCCTGTTTGTCTGCAGTTATAAAAGCCTTTCCTCCTGTACCACATGCTTCGGAATGCTTGTCTGACTTTTGGTCTGGTTCATGAACTGTAAAATAAAGTTCATGAGTTCACACACAAATTTAATATTGAGGAAATTTTATTTTTAACACCCCTTTCAGTCACTACCCATATGCCAAGGGCAACCACTATCCACTATCCAGACTTTGAACATTATAGTTTTCTCTGAACTTAAGGTAAGTAGATTCATATAGCATGTACTCTTTGGTTTCTGACTTTTTACATTCAGCATTGTTAGATTTATCCACATTGCTGCTTCTGGTTATAGTTTGTTCCTTCTCCTTACTATATTGTGTTCATTGTTTTATTTATCCTTTCTCCTATCCAGAGGCATTTGGCTGATTTCCAATTTGGGGCTATTAGAAACAGTGCTGCTATGAACATTTTAATACATGTTTTTTTGATGGACACGTGCATGCATTTCTGTTGTGATTACACCCAGGAGTGAAATTGCTAGGTCATGGGGCATGCAAATGTCAGCTTCACTAGATACTCACAGTTTTTCAAAGTATTTTAACAAATATACACTCCCACCAGAAGAGTATGATAATTCTGATTGATCCACATCCTTGCCAACACTTAATATTTTTCATCTTTTTAATTTTAGTAATTCTAATGGATTGTAGTAGTATCTCATTGTGCTTTTAATTTGCATTTCCCTGATAGCTAATGAAGTTGAGCACCTTTTCATATGTTTATTGACCTTCAAATGTACTCTTTTGAGTAGTACCTGTTCCATACAGGAGCCCTGGTGGCGCAGTGGTCAAGAGCTCAGCTGCTAACCAAAAGGTCAGCAGTTTGAATCCACCAGCAGCTCCTTGGAAACCCTACGGGGCAGTTCTACCCTGTCCTAGAGGATCGCTATGAGTCGGAATTGACTCAACGGCTGTGGGTTTTTAGATTTTGTTCCGTACAGCATACTTGTGATGTTTACAGCCCCTGAGATGAACTTTAGACAGTTTCCAAATTCCCTAAAGTTGTACCCAAATGTTCTCCCTATGTGCATTTTTCTGAGGAAAAAGTCCACAGCTTTCATCAGACTCTTAGAGGGATTGCATCCCCTCAAACTATTAACTACTGCCCTAAAAGGGAAATGAGAACCGTAAGCATAGACCAGTGGGTTCCACTACAAACCCAATAAGTGAACGTTGTAGGTACTTCAGGATCCCTGTGAATTAGACACTTGGGCAGCCCTCACAGGAAGTGTGTGCTCAATCCGTCCCTTACTCCTCTTGCTGAAGAAAATGTCATGGGGAACCCCAACCCCGTGTGAGCTTACCCATAACTACTGTCTGTTCATGCATCTATAACAGCAGCAGTACTTCCCATTTAAAGGGAATTCTGAGGTAAGCACTTTTGGTTTAGAATATCTGTTGGCCCTGGAAATTTCCAGTGATCATTAAGAGTCCTTCTAATGCTTATATATAGATATATGCTAAGTGTTTAGGGAACCCTGCATTATTTCAGCACATCCAAAATCTAAGAGAAAATTAAATGAAAACCTCCAGGGAGATTTACTTTGGCTAGCCTATCTTAATAATTTATCCATCTCAATGATTCATGTAATTCATGATATACAGTCTCCAAGACGAAAACAGAAGTGATGAGTTTTCTTAGGCTAATCATTTTTCTCCTACAAAAGGTAACTAGGGCTTTTTGCCAACTGGGAAAAGAGCAGCAGTGCTGCTGTAGGCAAGTAGCATGAAGACACTTCCAGAATAGCAAGCAGATTTTCACTTTCAAGTCTGTGCTATTACATTCAAATGGACACAAAGTTCCAGCGAGCACTTAGGTGCCAAATACTGTTCAAGAACAACAATAACTATAAACAGAACAGCATATAAACAGATAAGTCTTGGAGATTATAATGCAGATCAAAGAGTTTAACCAGTCACTAAATAGGCCTGTTTTTAACAAGTGACCTGATCATAGACATTAAAAAAAAAAAAGTTGCCATCAAGTCGATTCTGACTCATAACAACCCCATGTGTGTCAGAGTAAAACTGTGCTTCATAGGGTTTTCCCGTAGCTGATGTTTCAGAAGTAGACAGCCAGGCCTTTCTTCCAAGGCATCTCTGGTTGGACCCGAACCTCCATTCTTTTGGTTAGCAGCCAAATGGTTAACTGTTTGCATCACCCAGAGACCAGCCATTTTTAGGACCCTAGTTAGTGGAGTCCTGGTGGTGCAATGGTCAAGCACTCTGGCTGCTAACTGAAAGGCTGGAGGTTTGAACCTACCGGCTGCTCTGCAGGACAAAGATGTGGCAGTCTGCTTCTGTAAAGATTTACAGCCTTGGAAACCCTGTGAGGCAGTTCTACTCTGCCCAATAGGGCCACTATGAGTCAGAATTGTCTCAGCGGCAATGGGCTTGGTTTGGTTTTTAGTTAGTGGCACAGTGGTTAAGTTGTGGCACAATGGCTCAGCTACTCACTGAAAGACCAGGGGCTCAAACTCTCCAGTCGCTCCACAGGAGAAAAGACCCAGGCCATCTCATTCCAGAGCATGTAGTCTTAACTGCCTCCACTTATTCATAGCAAGTAAGCAAGAGCCTTGTTTAATAATCTACATTTCCTTTGTGAGGCTATTGCAAACATAATTTTCAGTGTGATAGAGATGTCATATAGTACAGCAGCTTAGAACACAGGTCCTGGAATCATGGGTTTGAATTAGGACTCTTTGAGGGACAGGCTACTTAACCTTTCTAAGCTGAATTTAAACTGGAAGTAACAGCACTTTTCTCAGAGGGCTTTTCTGAGGATTAAGTGAAATAATCCATCTAAAGCACTTAGTAAAATGTTTGGCTCACCCAATAATAATAATGACATAATGATGATAAACATTTATTGAGCATTTGTTATATACTTACAAAGCACCTATAAATTTTAGTCAGAATAGCTCAGTGTGTGCAGTGACGGCTCAATGTTCACCATGTTTGGATTTTTTTTTTTTTAATCTTTTCTAACAATGGGTATGCACTACCACCACTGATTTCAAGGACTTTGTGGAACAATCTTCATCAGACTCAAACTAGTGGTTAACCTGAAAAGAGGGTTCTTTCTGGGAAAGGTCTATATGCTACTAAGAGGCCCCAAAGCAGAGAGTTGAAGCAGGCTAGTCAGTTAAACCTTCCTCAGACTCACCCCCTGTTGATCAGGAGTTAATATTACTAAGTGACCAGTGAGGAAAAAGCTCAAGACTGCCTTGACCATTTATTGCCAAACAGAGAAGTGGACTTACGTCAGCTGTAGGTGTCATCGTAACTCTCAGATATTCTGGGACTTCTATGGCAAGCCAGGATGGAGAAAGGTTTAAATCAGGACTAGAGGAGACAAACTAGCCCCACCAAGTACCTGAAGATCTTGTCCAGTACTTCAGGTTAGAATGTGCACGTAAGTCACGGGGGCCTCAGATCCGATTCCAACTGCCAAATGGGTCTCAGATCAGTCTTGGAGTAGGAGCATCGTGGCAACAGTCATGCATTAAGGTTGACTGATGGCAACATCCTGGTTCTTTGGGATTCCATAATAAGAGGGAGTCTGTTCCTTCACACCATCCGGTTGAAGCTGGATTTACCTGTGGCAAGGGGAACAGGAATTAGACCTAAAGGTAAAGAAGGTAAGAGTTAGACAGGCTGTCAAGGCCCCAGCTAAATGCAATCCAGGCCTGACAGGGAGCTGGAAGGAGTGAAAGCTAGGAGCCAAGATGAAAACCTAACATCTTGTCTAAAATCTTGTGTTGAGGATATGAGGAAAGGCTGCAGCAAAGTGAACAGATAAAAAATCAAGGGCTTCAGGAGTATCATTATGGAAATTAAAACAGTATAGGGAAGCAGAGGTAACCTGGGATAGTAGTGGTGAATACTTCAGATCTCTTCATACACTGAAGCTGAGATACATAAATTGAGATCTATTGATGGGCTTCACAGGGCCTCCTGAAATACGTGCAAAATATTGCATAGGTACATATATGTGCAGTTTGGGGGCAGGGAGATGTCCATAGCTTTCATCTGATTCTCAAAGTAGTTTATGATCCAAAATAGGCTTAGCACGACTAGCCTGAGTAAAGTCAATATAGACTTTGTATTTTGATAGTTACACTAGTGAGGCAGATATATATCCCATGTTTAAAGCCAAAAACCCAATCTAGTTGCTGCCAAGTCATCTTCAACTCATGGCAACCCATGTGTATCAGAGTAGAACTGTGCTCCATAGGGTTTTCAATGGCTGATTTTTCAGAAGTAGATCGCCAGACCTGTATTCTGAGGTGCATTTGAGTGGACTCAAACTGCCAGCCTTTTGGTTAACAGCTGAACAAGTTAACCATTTGCACCACCCAGGGACTTCATACCCCATATTTACCTACTTTTTAACCAGAAGAAAAACACAGGTAGTGAATAATTAAATCACAGTGTATCTACATGTTGCTGATGTTCACATCCAAAGAGGACCCATCTGGCAGTAAGAGCCACCTGTTCTTGGTGACAACACCAAAGACCCCAAGACCTGACCAGCAGGCCAAGTGTCCCTTTTGCCAACAGTGGGCATCCCTAAAGACTGCCCCCTGGTGTGTGACGGCAGCCTATCTTTTTTTTTTTCAGCCCAGTATTGTTTATCTCATCGATACTGAAATTTGTTCACCAAAACGGTTCCTAAACTCCTATTTGCAAGGGTGCTAGTCTGACAAGGTTTCCCTGGTCCCTGAAGAGAACAGGGAAAACGTAGTGAGCTTACTTTCAAAAAGCTAAATTTATTCCATTTAAATAACTGTTCTTTATTCTGATGAGGACAAAAGATTATGTCCTTACTATTTATTTAAAGAGCCCTGGCAGCGCAGTGGTTAAGTGCTTAACTGCTAACCAAAAGGTCAGCAGTTTGAAACCACTAGCCGATCCACAGGAGAAAGACATGGCAGTCTGCTTCCATAAAGATTTACAGCCTTGGAAACCCTGCGGGGCAGTTCTACTCTGTCCTATAGGGTCAGACTCGACGGCAATGGGTTTTTGCTTTTGGTTTTACTATTTGTTTAGTGCTAAACAAAATCCTTTCTTGTATGTGTTGAGTGATAGTTAATGGTGGGGTTTTTTTTGGTTTTTATTCTACTTAACCTGTGCTGATTCCCAATTTAACAAAAAAAAAAAACCTAGCCCACGAAATCCAAAATTGTGGGAATTGCTTCCTGATCTACTCAACAGCAATGGATCTAGGCTACAAGTGAATGTTTCAATCAGATAGGGGCTTTTTTTCCCTACTCAATGCCTAGTGACTACCCATTTGCTTGATTTTCCAGGGTAAGGTTAGAACTAAAATAGGCACACTAGGCTGGTTTGTTTATTTGTAAAGCAGACACCTGGCTTAAAACAACTAGAATAGCCTCTGGTGCTTTGTAGGTGCTTGTTGTGGTTTGAATTTTATCCCCCAAAAATATGTGTATCAATTTGTCTAGGCCATGATTCCCAGTATTGTGTGATTGTCCACCATTTTGTCATATGATGTGATTTTCCTACTATGTATTATAAATCCTACCTCTGTGATGTTAATGAGGTGGGATAGGCAGCAGTTGTGTTAATGAGGCACGACTCAGTCTACAAGATTGGTTTGTGTCTTGAGCCAATCTCTTTTGAGATATAAGAGAGAAGTGAATAGAGAGACAGGGGGACCTCATACCACCAAGAAAGCAGCACCTGGAGCAGAGCACGTCCTTGGGATCCAGGTTTCCTGCATGGAGAAGCTCCTAGTCCAGGGGAAGACTGATGACAAGGACCTTCCTCTAGAGCTGACGGAGAAAGAAAGCCTTCCTCTGGAGCTGACACCCTAAATTTGGACTTCTAGCCTACTAGACTGTGAGAAAATACATTTCTTTGTTAAAGCCGTCCACTTGTAGTATTTGGGTTACAGCAGCACTAGATAACTAAGACAGTGCTCAATGAACACTTGTTGAAATGAAATTGAATTGAACGGTGCAAGGTGTATAAGAAGTCTTCATGCAATTCTCTCCTGACCACTGTGCCTCATGCTCAGCCAGCTGCCATCTGCCACAGGGTGACTCACCTTCTGTGAATGGAAAGTAGCTGTTATGAAGGGACGAAGTATTAGAGCAAGAATCTATTTTTGAGATTCTCAGTGCTGATTTTGTTACTGACTTATTCTGTAACCATACACAGTCACTCAAGTTGATTTTTCATCTGATTTGAAAAGAGAGAACAAGTATCAAATTGCTTTTGTTGCCTAACTGTCTTGGTGTAAAGACATTAGCTTTCATGGAGCATATAGGCACTTTCCAAGGGAAAAAAAAAAAAAAAACCTCCTTTACATAACTGTGGACTCCAGAAATTATGAAGACAAAAACATTTTTATCTTAGGAAAAATGTATTTACATTAATATACTTTTGAGAATAAATATGATTACTCATTGATGCCATTCATACCAGTGTACTACTGTATTTTGCTTTTTAAAAAAATCTGTTTTCATTCTTTATCAGTTGAATAGTGTGTTGATTATAGTTAATGCTAGCTTATTAAATAGTGTTTATATAAGATCATATTATAGGGAAACCATTAAATATTTTGCACAAAAAAGGTTATGATGAAACAGAAACTATTATTAAACTTCTTTACAAAAGATGATTCTATACAACAAATACTTTGCATGACCGTTGCCCATGTAACCTTGGGCAGGTCACATAACCTCTCTCTTCTTAACTCTAAATGAGAGCAGAACCTGCCTGAAAGGGTTCTTGTAAGGATTAAATATGGTAATACATATTAAAGGAGCCCTGGTGGCACAGTTAAGTGCCCAGTGGTTCAAACCCATCCAGCCGTAAAGATTGCATCCAAGAAAACCCTGTGGGGCAGTTCAACTCTGTCACATGGAGCTGCTTGACTTGACAGCACCCAACGACTACATGTTACATATTTTAGTACAGAGCAAGACACATGACACTCATTCAGTAAATGTTACCTGATATCATTATATTCTTCTTCTTATTATTGCCACACTTTCATTGAAGTACTGATTGTAGAATACTTTAGCAGCAAGCAAAAGAGCTGCTGAACAGCCTTCCATCGTTTTTTTCTGTCGTTAAGATGCACGTTCTCCCCTCCCCTCTCCTTTCTCCTTCTTTCCCTCCTCTCCCTTCTTCTCACTTCCTTTCTCTTTCTCCCTTCCAGTACTCTGTCCCACAAATTCTAGCAGCATTGGCCTCCCTGATCTCCAATTCCATCTCCTTCAACTCAGCAAGATCACTGGACACCGGGTTGCCCCTCCGTGAGCTGCAGCCCGGACACTGGCTTCCATTAAGCTGGTGCAGTCACAGGCCCGTCTGGTTTGCTGTCCTTCTCTCAGGGATCATAGCCCTGGGCTGCCTGTCATCCACTGTCTGAAAATTGTTGTTTCAGATATTTTGTCCAGTTTTCTAGCTGCTTAAGGTGGAAGGGCAAATCCAGTCCTTGGTACTCCATCCTGGCCAGAAGTAGAAGTCCTTGGCTAGTATTATTTATCTCTGTGAATGCCAGATTTAGGGGGGAAGAGCACTCGGCTATGAGGCAGATTACAAGAATTAACGACCGCGATGTATCACAGACTGTAAAAGTTTACGTTTGTGTTTATAGGATGTTATTAGTATACACACACCAATCTAGGTCTGCAGTATTTTGCTTTTCTTTTTGCTTTTCATTTTCTTGTAACATTTGGCTTTTGAAAATTGGCACCGGGCCAAACTTCATGTAAAAGCCACAAATTAGGAAATTTTCATATAATTTAAAATCCTATTTCAGGTATAATTAAGGCTTTTGTGATTGCCCTGGTAAAAGTCTCCTCAAGGAGGTTTTGATTTTCTTTTATTTTTGTTTTTCTCTGAATATTGACATCTCGCAATCCTCTGAATATTGAAAATTAGACTGCTCTTACGTAAACACATTATAACAATAATTTAACATACATATGAAGCTAATGTATAGGGATCCTCCCCATCCAAGATTTCATTTTTATTATGCAGCCCCAAGATAATATTAAGCATTATCACTTTGTTTTATATTTGGCATAGCGGCTAAGTGCTCGGCTGCTAACCAAAAGATGGGCAGTTTGAATCCACCAGCTGCTCTTCTGTCCCATAGGGTCGCTATGAGCTGGAATCGACTCAACGTCAAGGGTTTGTTTTTGTTTTTGTTTTTTTTAAATGGTGTGTGTGTGTCTGTGTGTAAGAACACAGATGAGAACACACACACGTGACGGAGTGAATTGAGCTAAATTTCTTATTTAAGTAAATATTTTATATTTGTTAATGTGGTATTTAATCTGCAGACTGAAAATTATAAATCCAAGACAGGAAATTGAGGAATTCAGATTTACCAAAAATACTCTAGAAATTTAATCACTGCATTTTGGGGCATATAAAATGTACTACAATGAGTGAGATAGCTCAACAAAATTTTTACTACATAGAAGTTGTACAAATGAGAAACACTTTCTGGATTCACAAATTATAGCACGTATATCGAATAAAAACTACTCCTAAACCTTACATTTCCCCTTTGAGACACTTATTGTTCCTAGGAAAAGCAGTAATTTTTTAAAATTATTATTATTCCTAAGTCTGTCTTCTAACAAACTAGAAAACTCTGTAAATCAATAATAACCTTTTAGAAGTAACCTCTTCATAATTACACCCTCCAATCCAAGTAATTGTTTACATATTTTATATAGAAATAAATGGGGAAAAAAGCGTTCAGTTTGGTTTGGGAGGTATAAAGATTTAGATTGCTTTTCAGCATTTGTGAGGTTTGGCTGTATCTTCTTTTATATTACATTAGACAAATTAATTTATTTCACACAGAGAAACAAGTAGAACAGGTGACACTACGCCACTCTAGAGGAAAACAAATATTGCTTGTTATAAACCAATATGGATTTTATCACAATTTGACTTCCATTAAACACAATACTATACAGAGAGTTTAAAAGGATGTTTGATTTTAGTCAAATCAATCTTTGTGTATCTTTCTGATGCTCCTGCGACATTTCCGAACAGGAACTGGCTAAACGCCCAAAGGAGAGTGATCCCAGATTAAGAAACAACACAGACATCTTGAAGTTTCTCCATTTGTAGAATGAAATGACAGCAACCAGAGAAGCCTGGGGCTGTTTTGCTAGATGTCTACTCTGGGTGCCAGCCATCTGTGTTCATTTAGATGGGGGTGTGTGTGTGTGTGTGTGTGGTGTGGTGTGTAGGTGGAGGGGGGCAAGGGGACAGATCTCAGGTTGCAGGTCTGAGTGTGGGCTCTGATACTGAATGCAACCTTCTGCCCGGTGCCTTGCAAACAAGACCCTTCATCTGCTGGGCCCGCCAGAGAAGTAATTTCACCAATACCAGCTGCAAGGGGCATGTTTTGTGTTCTCTTTATTCAAAGTGAAAGATGTTAAACAGAAATATTCAGAAGCACTTTTGTTTGGAAAAGGGGAAAGGAAGACCACGGAAACTGGAAAACATCCATGAAATTAGCCCCAAATCATTGCCAATACTGATCATTTCCTGACAAGCTGTCTATCAGCCCAGCCACAACAACCGTTTATTCAGGGACCTTCAGGGGCTGACAGTGATGTAGCATCGTTAATGAAATATTAGTGAAACTGTGGATATTTTTGAGTTTAACTTTCATAGCAGTAATCATGAATAGAACAGCACTCTACTATTAGCAGTCCTCAAAACGGTTGTTAATTTGCCTCCCTTACAGATTGCTTTTGCAGGAATTAAGAGAACTATCGGTATAAAATAAAAGCCCGGCTGCCTAGCTGACTCATCTAAGGACAGTGGAAGGAAGAGAACAGAAAGTAGGGGCACCCTCAGCCATGTTAGCTACAAATTTGGTACTTATTTGTGAAAAACCCATCAAAATACAATGTCTATACATAGGAGATGAAAATGAGCTAATTTGACTGCATGATTTTATTTATTCATTATTCATAACCAAAAAATCCTGACTGCCTTTAATTGATGTACTTATCTGTAAAATTTCTCAGTATTCCCTTGGCCTGAAATATCATTGCGATATTCTCCAAATATTCTTTCTTCCTTCCCCCACCCCGCCACCCCCGCATCTCTGTCTCTCTCCATTTCTATATCGCTCTCTCAGTTTCTCTCATTCTTTTTCATCTGACCTTCGTCGACGTATTGTCTTCCTAAACATGCGTTGGCCCATGTTGCAATTCTAACACCCACGTCCTTCTGCAAGAGGAGGGCATGCCAGATTCTAGGGTTAACCTCTCAATGTCACATTTGCTTACATTCCCAACTTAGTGTTAAGTTTTCCATTTATGAAATTATTATAAAGTGTGAAACTGAGTCTCCCAGACCCTCCTCAAGGGAGAAAATTTCTGTTTATTAACTGCTCTTAAAATCCATTTTGAAAATATCTCCCGAACTTAGTAATAGTAAGAACAGTTTGTATTTCCTAGACTGGTGTGTTTCTAGAGTTTGGACATCATCTGGACCTTTAGGAGAAGACAGGGAACAGTTATTGAGTATTTCACATACTTTAGGAATTATTTAAAGTGAGAAACAGACTCACCTGGGTAATTATTTTTCTTTAAAAATTCGCTAATCCAAGTTTGCACGCTGCAATGCAAAAGATGAGTAAGAAACTATTTAAATAGCTGCGTTCTTGCTATTCTGGGGCTTGACAACTTTCCTGAGAGATTTCTTTCTGGGTCTGAAGCGTTTTCTTCCTGGGGGACCTGATAAAATTCTGTCTCCACATTTTGCAGATTGTGTGCTCCTCTCACTTTCTTTTATTTCATAAACTAGCAAGCACTTACCTACCCAGAATCACAGAAATCTCACAAAATTACAGAACAAAGATTCTGTACTTGAGAAACTTGTGTTTGGGGGAGGTAAAAACTAATAAACAAAGGAAATAAATGGAGACGTATGTATTTTGAAATGCGGTAGGAAGTGATTTTGCAAGGCTGTTTGTTGTTGTTGCTCACAAGTCAGCTCTGACTTACGGTGACCCCATGTACAACAGAATGAAATGTGGCCTGGTCCTGTGCCATCTTCATGATTGTTGGTATGCTCGAGTTCATTGTTGTGGCCACTGCGTATTTTAAGTGCCTTCCAACATAGGGGGCTCATCTTCCAGCACTATACTGAACAATATTCTGTTATAATCCATTGGGTTTTTATTGGCTAACTTTTAGAAGTAGATTGTCAGACCTTTCATGCTAGTCTGTCTTAGTGTGGAAGATCTTAGCCTGTCTTAGTCTGAAACCTATCTACCATGAGTGACCCAGCTGGTGTTTGAAACATTGGTAGCATAGCTACCAGCATCACAACTACACTCAAGCCACCATAGAACACAAGCGTTAGGCAACGGTATTAGGTGAGTGGAAAGTGATGGCATGGGTATGGGAAAGAGCTTGGCTTGTAAGACTTAGGATGAAGCAGAAAACACTATAAGGAAGAACTATAAAATAATTTCTGCACAAATAAGATGGAATCAGGTAACTTAGTAACTTTCATTATTGTTGTTAGCTGCCATCAAGTCTGCCCCCAACTCATGGCAACCCCATGCACAGTGGAAAGAAACGCTGCCTGGTCCTGCGCCATCCCCATGATCAGTTGCCAGTCAGACTGTGTGATCCATGGAGTTTTCATTGGCTGATTTTTCAGAAATAGATATCCAGGGCTTTCTTCCTAGTCTGTCTTAGTCTGGAAGCTCTTCTGAAACCAGTTCAGCACCACAGCAACACGCAAGCCTCCACCGACACCCAGGTGGTAGCTGTGCGTGAGGTCTATTGGCCAGAGATCAAACCTAAGGCTCTCACACGAAAAGCAAGAATTCCACCTCTGAAGTATCATTGCCCTCTTAGAAACTTTTAGACAAATCAGCCTGAACTTACCGCCACTGTAGGGAGTGACACGATGAAATTGGGGTTTTAGAAAAATCACTCTACAATGATGCAAGAGAGTTGGTAGGGGACTGGTCTGGAAGCATGTAGCAATATCAGGCAGCTGTTAAGAGTGATCCACTGTTATGAGACCTGGGCTAAGGTCATAGCAGCAATGAGACACTTTGAAGACGTGAACAATGGTATATAGCAACAGACTAACTATTGGAGGAGTTCAAGGAGACATCAAGATTTCAAGCCTGGGAAACTGGACAAATGGTGATATGGCTGAGAGAAATGATACAGTCAGGCACATTGACAAGAAATAGATTTCTTTTCATTGTAAAAAGTATTTGATAGTAGCTTCAGTCAACACTATGTAAAAAATCACTCTAAGGTTTTAACTTTTTCCCTCAGCATAATTAGACTTTAGATATATTAATATGCATTGTTCATGCCAAACAGACAATAATTTTAAAGAAGAGATAGGGTGGTTGTTAGGAAGCAAAGAAATGCCAAGCTTGAGCAGGAAAGGCACCTCCTTCCTTAAGCAAAGGCTGAAAATACACCAAATGCATCTGTAAGCTGGAGGCTGCCTTTGATGGGCAGCTACACCCTGTTGCATCTGCCACCCACCCAAATCCAGAACTATTTGTCACATAAACTTGATTATGTTTGGTTTTCCCCATAAAGAATCTGTATAACTCACATTAAGATGTGAAAACTAAAGTAGAACTTCCCAGTTCTCAAAAAGCGGAGAGAATCTGCTCAGAAACGGGCAGGCAATTTCAGTCTCTCTCAACGGAGTTCATTAGCAGAGAAGATGATTCCAGGGAGAAGAAAGACAGTGTCATGTTGAAGAGCTGTCACTACCACTGGTTAAAAAAAAAAGGAATTATCGTAACTATTGAGTGTGTGGTTATAAAGATTTCTAAAAAAATCACAAATGTTACAAAAGCGCTTAGATATTTTCATAACTTCTAAACATTGTCATATGCATGGTTTCTGTAAGAAGGAGTTTTCCATCATAAAAGTGTCAAAATCAGATTCAAAAATACACTAATGGAAAAATACTTCCCAAACTCTAAATAAGTGATCAAATCTCTCATCTTTTTTTAAAAGGAGAACTGCATAACGAAGACATAGCAAGGCAAAGCAGGATGCATGAATACAGACATGTTATTAATTACCTTGTATCCCCACATCAGAGGAGCCCTGGTGGCTCGAAGGCTAAGTGCTCAGCTAACAGAAAAGTTAACGATTCAAACACACCCAGCGGCTCCTCGGAAGAAAGACCTAGCAGTCTGCTCATGTAAAGATTACAGCCTAGAAAACCCTACGGGACGGTTCTACTCTGTCACATGGGGTTGGGATAAGTTGGAATTGACTCCACAACATCTGACATCCCCACATCAACATATTTAAAAACTCCAGAGAACCTCAGGGATCACTTGTGGTATAGGTGAGACCAGAATTCAGGGCTGTACATGTCTCAGGGGTGCAGGTCACATAGCATCTCCATATAATCCCACTGTTATGGATCGAATTATGACGCTCCCCCCACCAAAATATGTGATGGCATCCTAACCCCTATACCTGTGGATGTAATCCCATTTGGGAATAGGCTTTCTTTGTTATGTTAATGAGGTCTTTTTTTTTTTTTTTTAATCAGTGGTAGTGACAGTAGTGACAGCTCTTCCACATGACATTGTCTTTCTTCTCCCTGGAATCATCTTCTCTGTAGGGTGTGTCTTAAAACTAATCGCTTTAGAGATCTAAAAAACACAGATTAGACACGAAACACAAACCAGGGGAAGATAGGTGCTATGTAGAAATAGTCAAGGAACCAAGAAATGCAGGGACTAGAAAAGCTAATAAAAGGATTTTTCCCAAGAGTACAGAGTCTTCCCTACAGCTGATGCCCTGAATTCAGACTTCCAGCCTCCTAAACTGACAAAATAAATTTCTGTTGGTTAGTCACTCACTTGTGGTATTTCTGTTACAGCAGCACTAAGAAACTAAAATACCCACGAAGTCTCCATACCTTATGCAGGCATATCAGAGCCAATACAGAGCCATTTGAACAACTCTGAATGTAGTCCTCAAATGCCACCTCCTCCAAGCAGGGCTGGATTACCCAATAAGCAGGGTATGCAAGGGCCCAACTGTGCCTTCCCACCAATCTGCAGTGCACAATTTCACCTGTTCCCCACCCCGTCAAAGATGTAGTAAAACCCATGTGAAATTACTCACCACAGATTAGCAAGCATATACAATTAAGCCTGTTTGTACCTTGCTCAGTGCAAACTGGTGCATATCATACTCAGTGGTTAATCTACCTCTACCTCTAAGACAACCTCAATCATTGTCTGATTTCCAACTGCACTTAAAGTCCACATCACACATTCCAACATATGACCACATTCTGCTTCAGCTTGTTGCCTAGTTGTTAGCCTGACCCTTGCCTCCAACCCCAGAAATCACTGCCTCTCCAACCCTAAGTATAGACAATAGGTATCTTGTCTCCTCCTTTGCCTTGTCAGCATTTTCAGGAGACACCCCTGTGGTTTTAATTCATCTAAAACAATCATTTACACAGCACAAAATTCGAAACCCTAGGGAGGCAGTTTAGTAATTTAGCATTTTTGTTTCATGAGAAAATATTATTTCTAGTTCATAATGGGAAGTTCTGAAACATTGTTTCTTATCATTAAAAGCTTTCAGAAGTGTATACTCTGGGCTCTTTATAGGAATTTCCCTATAAAATGCCCTGAGGAAAAGCATATGGGTCTTTCTACAAGGAAGTATCTTCAGTAACTTCTGTAGCTTCAGGGAAAAGGTCTTTAATTTAGAGCTGAACTAGTCATACAAATAAACATTTTAAAGCCCTTGGAATTTGAAGTTATGTTTAACAAGCTTTTAGGATAAATTAAGAGTGTGTTTTATCTGTTGTGTTGTGATGACTGTGAATGAGAAGCAGAGAACACGTGGCTCTGGTAGTCAAGTTGTGTTTTGTTTTTTTCCCTCATACTCTTGCCAGACCCTTCACAGAAACTGAGTGGCACGTGATTCTTGCCATCCGGGATCTTATGTCTAGTGAGGGCCCCATCTCCAAACCCTCTGCTTTAATTGCTCTGGGACAGACTTGGGCATCAGTAGGTTTATAGAAGTTCCCCAGGTGATTCTAATTTGTAACAATATTAGAGAAATATCACTCTAGTTTGGTAGTTTTCAAAGTCTCCAGACCAACAACCTCAACATCAACTGGAAACTTATTAGAAATGCAAATCCACAGGCCTCTTGCAGACCTACCAAATCAGAAAATCATAGGGGTGGGGCCTGGCAAGCCCTCCAGGTAATTCTGAAGCCGCTAGTGTTCGAAAACCACTGCTCTGTCTGATAAGAGAGGATATGAGCAATGGAAGATAATCAGCAAACAGGAATGGAGAAAAGCACCCAAACCTATTGCCTTTGAGTCGATTCCAACTCATAGCGACCCTACAGGACAGAGTAGAACTGCCCTATAGGGTTTCTGAGGCTGTAAATCTTTACGGGAGCAGACTGCCACTTTTTTCTCCCGCAGAGTGGCTAGTGAGTTCAAACCACCAACCTTTCAGTTAGCAGCTGAGTGCTTTAACCACTGCACCACCAATGCTCCTTGAGAAAAGCAACAGGCAGGGATATTTTAGAAAATAAGAGAAGTCTATTCATATATTCTGTGAGCAATCCTGAGACCTCAGCACCTTGCTTAGAGAGGAAAGTGTGTTCAAACAACCATCTTCCAAGGGCAATATATGAAGACAACTTGTTTTCCAGTTAGGGGTGCTGCCCGTACAATTCTCTTATTGATGTTGTTTTCAAATGATTCTATTAGGATATGTCTACACTGGGGACATTGACGTTTCAGCTGCCTTCTGTGCAGAAGACTGGGGCTTGATTCCCTGCCAATGCACCTCAGATGCAGCCACCATCTGTCTTTCAGTGGAGGCTTGTATGGTGCTGTGATGCTGAACAGGTTTCACAGAGCTTCCAAGCTAAGACAGACTAGGCAATCTACTTCTGAAGAATCAGCCAGTGAAAACCTGTAGATCATAATGGTTCCATCTACAGCCAATCATGGGGATAGAACAGGAGTGGGCAGCGATTTGTTCCATTGTGCCTGGGGGGTCACCATGAATGGGGCTAATTGAAGGCAGCTAACAACATGTCTACATTCTGTACACACATAGCAGGAGGCAGAGAACTAGAGCAATATGCATCCTTGAGATAAAAAATTTCACCGAGGCCAACTTCTTTCTACATCAATTATTAGATAACTGGCTCCCTTTGCCACTTATTTTATCTGTAACTCAAATTACAAAACAGGCCAGTACATTTTCTTTTGGCAAGCAATTCTGCTTCTTGCCATAGTCAAGCTACATGAGGTGAGTAAACCGCTGAGGAAACGGGCAACTGGAAAACTTGTGCCTGGATGAAAAAGCACACTGGTAAATCTGCAAAGTCAGCACTTGATACAAATTAAAATATCAGCTTCCCCTCCACCACCCAGATATGAATGGCCTAAGAATCCAGTTTAAATATTTTTATTTGTTTGGTTGATTTTCATGTGTCTTGAGCTCAAGCAGAAAATTTTCCCTGGCAATGCTGATGAGATTCTTTCTCAAGTTGCTCTCATTCTAGCCACATATTCAGCTCAGCTATTTCTTATGCCATTATGGTCCTGCATTTGGAGCTTGAGTTACCATTTCCACAAACACCAAGGTAAAAATACCAATTTCTCTTATTTGATCCTGATTTAGAAATTGCCTCCACAGAAGAGTTAACTTCTCCTTACCTCTAGTGGGCACTGGCAAAATTAAGTAGATAAAATTTGTTTTTGAGGACCCTATTCTCTTTCCTTTGTAGGTACCCAGTTCCATCAAGCAAACCCATGGTTTCTCAGGAAAATCCATCTAATTGAGGTGGTTCCTATCCTCCAGATCTTCCTTCTTTTTCTCATGCCTCAAAGTACATCAGTTCTGTGGGTTAAGACCCTGCTTCCATTTCTCTTGGTTAACATGCTTGGCTGCTAATGGAAAGGTTGGAGGTTCGAGTTCATCCAGAGGTATCTGGAAGAAAGGCCTGTTGATCTACTTCCAAAAAATTAGCCATTGAAAACCCTATGGAGCATAGTTCTACTCCGACACACATGGGGTCACGATGAGTCAGAATCAACTTGACAGCAACTGATTATTATTTGTTAATTAGCTGAGATTACTCTTACTAGATAATTAACTAGGTAATATTATAATTCAAATTAAGGGCAGATATCTTCTTACAAGAGGAAATGTCAATAATAAGAACGTCCAACTCTTGCACCAGGGCCTGCCCAACCATAGCATGGGGCATCTGATGTGGCTCATCCACATCAGAATCATCTTGCATTATTGTTAAAAATGCAGATTCTTGTGTCCCATCCCAGACCTTCTAAATCAGAGTCTCTGTGGTTGGAATTCAGGAATTTTCATTTTAACAGCTTTCCCAGATGATTTGTTGGTATACTGGAGATTGAGAATCTCTGATATCACAGGAAGAACCCCAAGTTCACAGTCAGCAGGCTTGAATTTTAATCTCTTCTCCAGGTGGACCACGTGGCTCTGAACTGTCTGTGTCACTTGCTCTGGGACTTAGAAATTTTGCATCTTACAAATTCATGGAGATAGAAAGTAGATAAAAGGTTGCCAGGATCTGGGGGTTGGGGGAAGGGGTGGTGGAGAAGTGGGAGTTGTTGCTTAATGGGTACAGCGTTTCTGTTTGGGGTGATGAAAAAGTTTTGGAAATAAATGGTGGTGATGGTTGCACAACATTGAGAATGTAATTAACCCTACTGAATTGTACACTTAAAAATGATTACAATGGCAAAATTTATGTTTACATATATTTTACCAAAATAATATTTTTTTACAATGTAGAGTGCCTCTCACTCACCACATCATAGTAAGGGCACTGTACGTAAGGTGGAATGGGTTGTTTGGAATACAGGGTTTCCATTTTTACTGGCTTCCAACTCTTCCATTTTACCTGACTCCAGATTTTCTCACATAGTTGCATGTGCATGACAAAAGCCCTGCTGAATTCCTGGCTACCCTCTGGCTATGGAATAGGAATAGTGTCCTAGGAGCACAAAGCAGGCATGTGCTGTACTTTTCAGGGGCATCCCCTAACAAGGCACTAGAGAAGAACTCTTCTTGGGATGCCTGGTATGCGAACCAGTTTAACTTGTGGAACTGGAAAATCTGCCCTGGTTTTGGGGAAAACTCCCCACAGCTACACACCCATCCCAGGGAAGTTTGTTTGGATTTGCAAGCTGCCTCATCCATCCCGTTCTATTTTGGTGTCTGTTGTTATATACCAAGGGCTGGCTTCAGCCCTGTTGTGCTCGAGTCAAGAATAAGTGACACCTAGCCTGGATAGCCAAGTATCAGGGGTGGGAGAGGGGTCATGATCAAAGGAGCAGAAAGAAGCCCCTCCTCTTCATGCTGCCATACATTTCTACACCAGTCACTCAAGGTGACAGCTTAAAATCTGGGTGACGAGAGGATACAAGGTGAGGCGGAAGTCGGGTACTTGCCTCCTCACCTGTCAGCCTGAGAAGTCTGAAATAATGCCTACAACCTCTCTCCTGATGTTGTTGTTGTTGTTGGGTGCCGTCAAGCTGATTCCAACTCATAGCGACCCCATGTGATAGAGTAGGATTGCCCCATAGGGTTTTCTTAGTTGTAACCTTTATGGAAGCAGATTGCCAAGTCTTTCTCCCAAGGAACTGCTGGGTGGGTTCGAACCACCAACCTTTCAGTTAGCAGTCAACTGCTTAACCATTGCACCACCAGGCCCTAACCTCTGTCTCCTAGGACTCTGATAACTGCGTGGTGTTTGCTGTACAGGGAGGAAGAGGGAGAGAAAAGGTTGGTATAAAAGGGAGAGGGCCCAGCATGAGAAACCCAGCTCAGGTAGCCCAGAGGACACTGGGACCATGAGAGTAAGCACCCAGCCTTTGCAAAGCAGCAGACATGCTTGGAGATGCACAACTCCAGAGCCACACCTGAGTGAGCGTGGGTGAGAAAGGGGATGACAGTTCCAGAGGGAAAGAAAGGTAGAAGCATAATTTCCTCTTAAAGTCCTTGACTTCAGACACTAAAACTATGATCTTTATATTTGATATTTTCCTGTCTTGCAATGTTTCCCCTGATCCATAAATCTGCTGCCATCGAGTTGATTCTGACTCACAGTCACCCTATAAGACAGAGTAGAACTGCTCCATAGGGTTTCCAAGGAGTGGCTGGTGGATTTGAACTGCCAACCTTTTGGTTAGCAGCCAAGCTCTTAACCACTGTTCCATCAGGGCTCCTCCCTGGTCCACAGGCAATATTTTTTTAGAGTAAAAGTGTTAGGCAACTTATCACATTTCTGACAAAACCTTGGTGTATGTGGTCTTAGGCTGGGACACAATCTTAACCATCACATATGTGATAGGTTGAATAACGTTGTTGTTGTTGTTAGGTGCTGTGTAGTCGGTTCCAACTCATAGCGACCCTATGCACAACAGAACAAAACACTGCCCAGTCACAATTGTTGCTATGCTTGAGCTCATTGTTGCAGCCACTGTGTCAATCCATCTTATTGGGGGTCTTCCTCTTTTTCACTGACCCCATTTTACCAAGCATGATGTCCTTCTTCAGGGATTGATCCCTCCTGATAATAGGTCCAAAGTATGTGAGACATAGTCTCACCATCCTTGCTTCTAAGGAGCATTCTGGTTGTACTTCTTCCAAGACAGATTTGTTCGTTCTCTTGGCAGTCTATGATATATTCAATATTCTTCGCCAACACCACAATTCCAAGGCGGCAATTCTTTGGTTTTCCTTGTTCAGTGTCCAGCTTTCGCATGCATATGAGGCGACTGAAAACACTATGGCTTGGTTCAGGTGCATCTTAGTCCTCAAGGTGACATCTTTGCTTTTCAACACTTTAAAGAGGTCTTTTGCAGCCGATTTGCCCAGTGCAATGCGTCTTTCGATTTATTAACCGCTGCTTCCACGGGCGTTGATTGTGGATCCAAGTAAAAATGAAATCCTTGACAACCTCAATCTTTTCTCCATTTATCAAGATGTTGCTTATTGGTCCAGGTGTGAGGATTTTTGTTTTCTTTATGTTGAGGTGCAATCCATACTGAAGGCTATGGTCTTTGATCTTTATCAGTAAGTGCTTCAAGTCCTCTTCACTTTCAGCAAGCAAGGTTGTGTCATCTGCATGACAGAGGTTGTTAATGAGTCTTCCTCCAATCCTGATGCCCCATTCTTCTTTATATAGTCCAGCTTCTGGGATTATTTGTTTGCTCAGCATACAGATTGAATAGGTATGGTGAACGGTTACAGCCCTGATGCACATCTTTGCTGACTTTAAACCATGTAGTATCCCCTTGTTCTGTTCAAATGACTGCCTCTTAATCCATGTACAGATTCCTCAAGAGCACAATTAAGTGTTCCAGAATTCCCATTCTCTGCAATGTTATCCATAATTTGTTATGATCCACACAGTCAAATGCCTGTGCATAATCAATAAAACACAGGTAAACATCTTTCTGTTATTCTCTGCTTTCAGCCATTATCCATCTGACATAAGCAATGATATCCCTGGTTCCACGTCTTCTAAATCCAGCTTGAATTTCTGGCAGTTCCCTGTTGCTCTACTGCTGCAGCTACTTTTGAATGATCTTTAGCAAAATTTTGTTTGCTTGTTATATTAATGATAATGTGATATTAATGATAATATTAATGATAATGTTCATAAATATGGATCTCTTCAAGTCGGTTGGCCAGGTAGCTGTCTTCCTAATTTCTTGGCATAGATGACTGAGCACTTCCAGTGCTGCATCCATTTGTTGAAACATCTCAATTGGTATTCCGTCAATTCCTGGAGCCTTGTTTTTCACCAGTGCCTTCAGTGCAGCTTGGACTTCTTCCTTCAGTACCATCGGTTCCTGATCATATTCTACCTCCTGAAATGGTTGAACATCGACCAATTCTTTTTGGTAGTGACTCTGTGTATCCCTTCTATCTTCTTTTGATGCTTCCTGCATCGTTTAATATTTTCCCCGTAGAATCCTTCAGTATTGCAACTCGAGGCTTGAATTTTTCTTTAGTTCTTTCAGCTTGAGAAACGCGGAGTCTGTTCTTTCCTTTTGATTTCTATCTCCAGGTCTTTGCGCATGACATTATAATACTTCACTTTGTCTTCTCAAGCTGTCCTTTGAAATCTTCTGTTCAGCTCTTTTGCTTCATCATTTTTGCCTTTTGCTTTAGCTACTCGATGTTCAAGAGTATGTTTCAGAGTCTCTTCTGACATCCATTTAGGTCTTTTCTTTTTCTCCTGTCTTTTTAGTGACCTCTTGCTTTCTTCATATATGATGTCCTTGATGTCATTCCTCAACTCCTCTAGTCTTCGGTCATTAGTGTTCTATGTGTCAAATCTATTCTTGAGATGGTCTCTAAATTCAGGTGGGATATACTCAAGGTTGTACTTTGGCTCTCCTGGACTTGTTCCAATTTTCTTCAGTTTCAACTTGAACTTGCATATGAGTAACTGATGGTCTGATCTGCAGTCGGCCCCTGGCCTTGTTCTGACTGATGATATAGAGCTTTTCCATCATTCCTTTCCACAGATGTAGTCAGTCTGATTCCTGTGTATGCCACCTGGTGAGGTCCATGTGTACAGTTGCTGTTTATGTTGGTGAGAAAAGGTATTTGCAGTGAAGAAGTCGTTGGTCTTGCAAAATTCAATCATGCAATCTCCGGCATGGTTTCTATCACCAAGGCTGTATTTTCCAACTGTCAATCCTTTTTCTTTGTTTCCAGCTTTCTCATTCCAATCACCAGTAATTATCAGTGCATCCTGATTGCGTGTTCGATCAATTTCAGACTGCAGAAGTTGGTAAAAGTCTTCAATTTCTTCATCTTTGGCCTTAGTGGTTGGTGTGTAAATTTGAATAAGTCATATTAATTTGACTTCCTTGTAGGAGTATGGATATTATCCTATCACTGACAGCGTTGTACTTCAGGGTAGATCTTGAAATGTTCTTTTTGATGATGAATGCAATGCCATTCCTCTTCAAGCTGTCATTCCTGGCATAGTAGACAGTATGATTGCCCGATTCAAAATGCCCAATACCAGTCCATTTCAAGTCACTAATGTATAAGATATCGATCTTTATATGTTTCATTTCATTTTTGACTATTTCCCATTTTCCTAGATTCAGAATTTGTATATTCCAGGTTCCAATTATTAATGGATGTTTGCAGCTGTTTCTTCTCATCTTGAGTCATGCTATATCAGCAAATGAAGGTTCTGAAAGCTTGACTCCATCCATGTCGTTAAGATCGACTCTACTTTGAGGAGGCACCTCTTACCCAGTCATATTTTGTGTGCATTCCAACCTGACGGGCTCATCTTTTGGCACTATATCAGACAATGTTCCACTGCTATTCATAAGGTTTTCACTGGCTAATTCTTTTCAGAAGTAGAGTGCCAGGTCCTTCTTCCTAGTCTGTCTTAGTCTGGAAGCTCAACTGAAACCTGTCTGCCATGGGCAACCCTGTTGGTATTTGAATACTGGTGGCATAACCTCCAGCATTACAGCAACACACAAGCTCCCACAGTATAACAAACTGACATACGCATGGGGGAGATTGAATAATGGCCCCCCCCAAAAAATCCACATCCTAACCCCTGGAAGCTGGGAATATGTTATTTTATATGGTGAAGGGGACTTTGAACACATGATTAAGTTAAGGATCATGAGATGGGAAGATTATCCTGGATTATCCTGGTGGGCCAAATGTAATCACAAGGGTGCTAATAAGAGGGAGGCAAAAGGATCAGAATGAATAGTAGATGTGATGATGGAAGCAAGAACTTGGAGTGACGTGAGGAAGGGGCCACAAGCCAAGGAATACCAGTGGCCTCTAGAAACTGAAAATGGCAAGAAAAAGGTTTCTCCTCCAAGGTCTCCAGAAGGAACGCAGCCCTGCAGACACCTTGATTTCAGAACTGGAAGAGAATAAATTTGTGTTGTGTTAAACCACTGAATGTGTGGTAATTTGTTATAGAAGCAGTAGGAAGTTGTAAATTGTGCCTAGAGTTAAGTAGCAATGACAGTAATATGATGACAAATGTTCAAAGCCAGCAAAACATTTATTTCCCTATGTACTTGGAGAAACTCAAAGCTTATTTGAGTTGAACCATGTATAGTGCACAGGGCAAGGCTATATACAATTAGCCACTTAATACATGCTTTTTATTAGTCTTTGTAGGAGTAACAATGCCTATGAGTTATGGTGTCCCCATTTTTGCCAGAGTAAGACATTTTTTAAATAATCTTTTATTGTTTGTTTAGTGGAGGTGTACACAGCAAAACATGTTCCATTCAACAATTTCTGCACATATTGTTCAGTAACATTGGTTACATTCAGGGCTTTGAACCAGTTCCTCTGGTTTGAACCCCTGCTGAAAATCTGCATTTCTAACAAGTTCCCAGGAAGTTATACATAAGAATCACCTGGGTATCTTGTTAAACTATAGATTCTGATTCAGTATGTCTGGGATGGAAATGCAAATTCTGAGCAGGGGTTCAAACTGAAACAAACCTGTTTGAAGCCCTGGTTACATTCTTTACATTGTATAAACATTCTCATTATTTCCATTCTGGATGTTCTTTTCCCATTGACCTAGTCTCACAGCCCCTCCCCTCCCTCAACCTTCTCATCTATGCTTTAAAATATTTGTTAACCATTTGGTCTCATATAGATGATTTTTTACAAGAGCACAGTGCTCAAGAGTGATATTCATTACTTTTTGAGTTAACCTGCTATTTAGCTAAAAGATGAGGGGATAGTTTCGGTTGAAGGCTTAAAGAATATCTCAGGGTACTATTCTCAGGGATTCTTCTTGTCTCAGTGGGTCTAATAAGTCTGGACTTTTTGATAATTTGAAGTTCTGTTCCACGTTTTTCTCCCTTTCTATCGGGATCCATCTGTTGTGGTCCTAATCAGAACATTCAGTAGTGGTAGCTGGGCACCATCTAGTTCTTCTCGTCTCAGGGTAGAGGAGGCCGTGGTTCATGTAGATAATTACTCACATAGGCTTGTTCCTTCTCTGAGTCTTGGCTTTCCTTCTTTCTCTTTTGCTCTAGATGAGTAGAGACCAATAGTTGTATCTTAGATGGTTTCTTAGTTATCTAGTGCTGCTGTAACAGAAATATCATAAGTGGATGTCTTTAACAAAGAGAAATTTATTGTCTCACAGTCTAGGAGATTAGAAGTCTAAATTCAGGGTGCAAGCTCCAGGGGAAGGCTTTCTCTCTGTTGGCTCTGGGGGAAGGTCCTTGTCATCAATCTTCCCCTGGTCTAGGGGCTTTTCAGCCCAGGGACCCTGGAACCTAAAGACGCACACTCCTGGCTCTGCTTTCCTGGTAGTATGAGATCCCCATTTCTCTCTGCTCACTTCTGTCTTTTATATCTCAGAAGAGATTGGCTTAAGACACAATCTGATCTTGTAGATTGAGTCCTGCCTCATTAACATAACTGCCTCTAATCTTATCTCATTAATATCATAGAGATAGGATTTACAACACAGGAAAATTACATCAGATGACAAAATGGTGGACAATCACACAACACCGGGAATCATGGCAGAGCCAAGTTGACAGATATTTTTGGGGAATACAATTCAATCCATGACAGATGGCTACTCACAAGCTTTTAAGACCCTAGATGCTGCTTACTTGACTTAGATGTAGAAGAACATCAACTTTATGAACTGTATTATGCCCATTGACTGAGTTGTTCCATGAGACTATGACCCTAAGTCTTTGAACCAAGAAAACTAATTCTGTGAGGTGATTGGTTATGTCTAAGATGTATCAGTTTCTGTGACCCTTATTTGTTTAAATATATATATATATGAGGCCCGGGTGGTGCAGTGGTTACCAGCTTAACTGCTAAACAAAAGGTTGGCGGTTTGAATCCACTAGCCACTCCTTGGAAACCCTGTGGGGCAGTTCTACTCTGTCCTATAGGGTCGCTAGGAATCAGAATCGATTCAACGGCAATGGGTTTGGTTTTTTATATGTATATACATACATATATGTAAGTGTGTGTACATATATATGTATGCATATATATATACACTTACATATACGCATGTATACACATATATATGTATACATATAAATATATAAAACACACGTGTATTTTGGTTGTTGCAAAATTATATATAACATAGCATTTATGTAAACATCTTTTTGTGTTTGTGTGTGTGAGAGTGTGTGTTCAGCCTCTTAGCATCAGTTATCTTGGTTAAGCTGTGCACACTTCCTCCATATTTGGTGCTTTTCCATCACCATAAATAAAAAGTGACTACTGTCTATAGAATGAATTCTCCTCTCTCCCTCGCCCGCTCCCACCCTGGGTAACCACTAATGAATGCTGGTTTCTGTGTATATAGCTGTTCTTATCACTTTATGAAAGTGAGATTATACAATAATTGTCCTTTTGTGATTGACTTATTTCACTCAGCATAACATCCTCTAGTTTCATCCATGTTCCAGGATGTTTCAGGAACTCATCATTCTTTATGCCTGCATAGTACAGAGTAAGACATTTTTGAAAACTGGATTTCAGATACTTGAATCATGTTGCTATTGTTAGGTGCCATCTAGTTGATTCTGATCATAGCAACCCTATGTACAACAGAACGAAACACTGCCCGGTCCTGCACCAACCTCACAATCGTTGCTATGTTTGAGTCCATTGTTGCAGCCACTGTGTCAATCTGTCTCGTTGAGGGTCTCCCTCTTTGTTTCTGATCTCTACTTTACCAAGGATGATGTCCTTCTCCAGGGACTGGTCCCTCCTGATAATACGTCCAAAATATGTGAGACGAAGTCTCACCATTCTCGCTTCTAAGAAGCATTCTGGCTGTAATTCTTCCAAGATAGATTTGTTCATTCTTCTGGCAGTCCATGGTATGTTCAATATTCTTCATCAGTACCATAATTCAAATGCATCAACTCTTCTTCGGTCTTCCTTTTTCATTATCCAGCTTTCCCATGCATACCAAGTGATTGAAAATATCATGGCTTGTGTCAGATGCATCTTAGTCCTCAAGGTGACATGTTTGCTTTTTAACACTTTAAAGAGCTCTTTTACAGCAGATTTGCTCAATGCAATACATCATTTGATTTCTGGACTGCTGCTTCCATGATTCCATGGGTGCATAATACTTGACAACGTCGATCTTTTCTCCGTTTATCATGATTTTACTTTTTGGTCCAGTTATGAGGATTTTTGTTTTCTTTACGTTGAGGTGCAATCCATACTGAAGGCTATGGTCTTTGATCTTTATCAGTAAGGGCTTCAAGTCCTCTTTGTTTTCAGCAAACAGTGTTGTGTCATCTGCATATCGCCAAGTTGTTAATAAGTCTTCCTCCAATCCTGATGCCATGTTCTTCTTCATATCGTCCAGCTTCTCGGATTATTTGCTCAGCACACAGATTGAATAAGTATGGTGAAAGGATACAACCCTGACGCACACCTTTCCTGATTTTAAACCATGCAGTGTCCCCTTGTCTATTTGAATAACTGCCTCTTGGTCTGTGTACAGTGTCTGCATAAGCACAATTAAGTGTTCTGGAATTCCTGTTCTTCATAATGTTATCCATAATTTGTTATGATCCACACAGTCAAACGTCTTTGTGTAGTCAATAAAACACAGATAAATATCTTTGTGTTATTCTCTGCTTTAAGCCAAGATTCATCTGACATCAGCAATGATAGCCCTTGTTCCTTGTCCTCCTCTGAATCCAACTTGAATTTCATATTTATTACCTTGAAACATAAGATCTAATATTTATAGTTACATCTCAAGACAATAAAAGTAGACAAGGTAATGGAGCAAGGAGATTTAGACCAATGACTTTTCTACATGGCGACAAGATTTTTTTTTTTCCAGGCACCAAGTAATACCAATGAAATTGAGTCACCTGGAGGAGGTAGGAATTTGAGGACTGTCTTTGGTAAGTGAGTGCAACAATTACTTGTTGATTACATGTCAGCCTCTGCTCTACTTGTGGCTGTATTTCTGTTCATGATGATTATAACACTGACTTGCTTGTTTATACCTTTCAAAGGAGTCCAAATCCATAACGTTTGTATATACATACATAACTCAAATCAATACAACTAGGACGGTGATTGTGTTCATTGAGTATTTGCTAATTTAGAGTGAGGCACATACCACCACACTTAGCATTTTACATGATAGCTTATGGCTCTCGCCCCTGACTCCTCTAAAGAGCAACCTGTTCATCTTCTCAGTTAGGGAGAATCCATAGTTTTATGTGCCCTTGAAATAGAACTTCACTACATAGAGAGTTAAAGTCATTTTGGTTAGGGACGGAGTTAAAACAGGCCTACCAGTTGCGGTCAAGTCAGCTAGGATTCATGGTGACTCCACGTCTGTCAGAGTAGAGCTGTACTCCATACGGTTTTCAGTGGTTGGTGTTTTGAAAGTAGGTCACTGGGTCTTTCTTCCAAGGGTCCTCTGGATGCACTTGAAGCACCAACCTTTCAGTTAGCAGCGGAATGTGCTAACTGTTTGCACCATCCGGGGACTCCAAAAACAGACCTAGGTTTATGATTTCTGGACCCCTTTCTTAGCAGTGATTACAGGCAGGGGATGTACCTCAGTGGCTAAAAGCATGAACCCTGGGCCTAATCTGCCTCCTTTCACATCCAATGCCACCATTTACTAGCTATAGTAACTTGGGCAATTTACTTTACATTTGTGCCTCAGTTTCCTCTTCTCTAAAATGAGGATAATTTTACCTACATTAGTATGTATGAAGTATATTCAAATAATGCCTGGCCCATAGTTATTATTATTATCCCCAGGACCCTGACTCTTTCTACTACTCTCCTATCCCCCCCCCCAGCCCCCACAATCCTTGCTGCCAGCACTGTGACTTACCTGCCTTGTTGTCATTTAGGTGACCTCTACAATCTGACCCCAGCAGAAACAACTTACTAGCTGTATATCAGTAGCAGTAAGTCTGTGCACATAGCACCCATGTCTGTTGAAGTAGTCATTGTGCTATTACTAAATATTTCTGGCTCTCTGCTTTTTAGGCATATGGTAGAATTGCACTTTCTGCTCCCCCTTTGTGGTTCACTGGGCCCCATGACCAATTCTGACCAACGAGTTATAACTATCAGTACCAGTTTTGGGGAGTTGACCCCGACTCATGGCAATTCCGTATGTTTCACAGTAAAACTTCAATTTATAGCGTTTTTATTGGCTAATTTTGTAGAAGTAGATCACTAGGCCTTTCTTTCAAGATACCTCTGGGTAGACTCAAACTTTCAACCTTTAGGGTAGCAACCAAGCACTGTAACCATTTGCACCATCCAAGCACTCCGAGTTACGACTAGAAGTGTTTACCTGTTGATATAAGATCTTCCAGCGCTCTTTCCATTTTCCACCACAACGCCAATGTTCCAGATTGTGACTTCTCCATCAACCTGATCCCAAAGTGAAGAGAAAGCCCATTAGTGCCCCCAGCTGATACAAAATGAACACGTAGGGTGAGTGAAAAATAAACTCTTGTCATTTGAAGCCTCTGAGATTTGGGGGTTTACTGCAGTGTAAGCTTACCTACCCTGACTGATACAACTACCACTGACTAACCTAGCAACAGAAGTATCTCCCTACTCCTACAGTGAGGAAAAACAGAGTTCTACCTTTCATAGCTTAACATTGGATAGCAGCAAGAAGTAGTTATATCTCTACCACTTCTTACCCATATGACTAGTTACAAAGCCTCTCCAAGCTTTAGCCTTCCGTCTTTTGTATTGGGAGTGAATAGGGCCTTCCTCATGGGTTTATTGGATGGATCAACTAAAATAACGAGTATAAAGTATTTACTCCATGGTCTCCTCCCAACAAACGATAGCTCCTCTTACCAGCACAGGGGAAGTTGACGAAGCCATGGCACCCCTCGCAAACAGTTTCCAGAACCTTATTATCTCTAAAAGGTCCAACTTTCCACTATAAGTGTGTACTAAAGATCAGCAGATAATTTGGCAGAATAGCCTAGTCCTTTGCTATGACCTGTTAATCCTCCTTGCTTAGAGTTTAGCTGTCACTTGGTCACTTTGCCTAAAACAAAGCCAGGCAGCTTGTTTGTACTCCCTCATGAGGACAGGAATTCTGGCTTGTACTTCTTTGAATACCCGCTACTGCATCTAACACTGTGCCTTGGATATGTCTCTAGATTTTTATTTATTTTATTGCTTTGACTGGTGACTTAGGTTTAATTGCCGCTACACTCTCCATGAGAACAATGTGATCCCTCCTCTGACTCTGAGGGTGTGAATGTCCATGACTGGGTAACATGTGCCCTCATAGTGTTTAAAGAATGCAGTTCTGTAAGGCTGCGTGGCCATCTGACATGAATTCCTGCACTGGGTGGGAAGTCAGTCAAGGTGATCTGTTTCCACTGGTAATTTCTGTTTTGTGAACAAAGCAGGATACAAGGCTGTATATAAGGTGTATTCTCATATATGAAAGTACCAAAAAACACCCAATACCACTGCCATGGAGTCGACAGCAACTTATAGAACAGAACAGAACTTCTCCATAGGTTTCCAAGGCTGTAAATCTTTACAGAAGCAGACTGCCACATCTTTCTCCCATGGAGTGGCTAGTGGGTTTGAACCGCTGACCTTTGGGTTAGCAGCTGAGTGCTTTAACTACTGGGCCACCAGGGCTCCAGTACGTTAAAATAAGGTATAAAAAATAACTAGAAAGAAATGTTCCAAAATGTTCCAAAATGTTAGCAGTAACTCCTTCTGGATAGTGAGATTATGGGTGATATATACTGTACTTGCCTTAGACCTAGGCAAGAGGTATTTTAGGGGGCTTCACATATCACAATTACACACAGATTTATAAAGAACACATAGGCATCTCTATCACTCAAGATCTGGCACTCAGAGAAGGCCCAGCACATCCCATGACACTTAACATCCATTGTTGTGACCACACTGCTTAGTCCCTAAAGAAACGCTTCTCCATATCTCTTGTCTTATATCTTGGAAAGAAAAAGTGACCAGATTTGAAAGCTGAGATGTATCGTGGTTATGACTCTGCCGACATTGCTTTGGAATGCTTGGAGGATGTGAGAGGAGAAAAGTGCTGGTTTAAGAGCACAGTCAAACTTGTCAAATTCTTCCTCTAAGATAACGTGAATGCAATAGGCTCTTTCATGGCAAAGTATCATTTTTTAATAATGCCAAGAGCCCTTTTTCTTGCTTCTTTTCTCCTTCTAATTCCTGGCTTACATGGTATTCAATTAACATAATATTCACAAAAGTTGCAAATGATGGCTTAGAAATGTTTTGCAACATTAACATTTTGCATTATTCTTAAATTTGTATATATGTATCAAGCATGTATCATAGTACCCATTCCTAATATTGGCAACTAGATGGACATAGAATGCTTTATTTGTAAATAGTTTTGTCTTTATAAAAGTAGTAAGTAAGATTTAATAAAAAATTTAATATATATAGAATAAATTTTGGTATCTATTAATTATAATTGGTATTTTACCTTTTAATTTTAATATATTTTATTAAATAATATATTTTAAAAGAAAACTTTTTTAAAAACAATATATAAAAATAATTGTAATTCTTACTTTTAACTTAATATTGTTATAAAGATGTGTTTAAGTTTTGTATACTTTAAACTGGAGACCTGGTGGTGTACTGGTTAAGAGCTTGGCTGCTAATCAAAAGGTTGGCAGTTCGAATCCACCAGCCGCTCTTTGGAAACTCTATGGGGCAGTTCTACTCTGTCCCATAGGGTCACTATGAATCAGAATTAACTCAATGGCAATGTTTGTTTTTTATTTATACTGTAAATACAGTTAGTTTTTTTAAGCCTTCAGATTACTTTGAGATGAAAACTAATTATATAAAAATCTTGATTATAACAACAAAATTAATGATTTTGCTGAAACAAAGGCAAGAAAAATTAATTTTATGGAACAAATACATAATTTATAAGTTACGTATATATTACTCATTCAACTATCACCATCCCATCAAGAGAAGATCCAAACATATGTGGTAATAATTAAATTTAGTAGACTGGTATTTTGCTGACTTTCAGACCCTTAAAAACCACAGCTTTCTCAAAATGACAGTGCGATACCACTGCACGCTTATTAGAATGGCTAAAATCCAAAACACTGACAACACCAAATGCTGGTAAGGATGTGGAGCAACAGGAATTCTCATTCATTGCTGGTGAGAGTGCAAAATGGTACAGCTGCTTTGGAAGATAGTCTGGCAGCTTCTTACTTACTATGACCCAGCAATCACACTTCTAAATGAGATGAAAGCCTATGTCCACATAAAATGCTGCACACAAATGTTTATAGCAGCTCTGTTCATATTTGCCAAAACTCAGATGTCTTTCAGTAGATGAATGGATAAGCAAACTGTGGTACATCCACACAATGGAGTATTATTCATTAATAAAAAGATATGAGTTGTCAAGCTGTGAAAAGATGTGGAGAAAACTTAAATGTATACTGATAAGTGAAAGAAGCCAATTCCAACTATCTGACATTCTGGAGAAGTCAAAACTATAGACAAAGTAAAAGATCAGTGGTTGCAGGAGGGAGAGGAGAGGAACAAATAGTTGGAGCCCAGAGCATTTTTAGAGCAGTGACATTATTCTGTAAAATACTGTAATGGGGAAGCTCCACAGACACATCCAACTCCCTGAGGAACAGAATTGCTGGGCCGAGGCTGTGGGGACCATGGTCTCGGGTAACATCTAGCTCAGTTGGTATAACATAGTTTATAAAGAAAATGTTCTACATTCTACCTTGGTGAGTAGTCTGGAGTCTTAAAAGCCTGTGAGTGCCTTCTAAGATACTCCACTTGTCTTACCCCTTTGGGAGCAAGGGAGAACGGACAAAACAAGATACAAGCGAAAGATTAATCCAAAGGACTAATGGACCACAACTACCACAGCCCCACCAGACTGAGTTTGGTACAACTAGATGGTGCCCAGCTACCACCACTGACTGCTCTGACAAGGATCACAACAGAGGGTCCTGGACAGAGCTGGAGAAAAATGTACAACAAAATTGTAACTCACAAAAAAAGACCAGACTTACTGGCCTGACAAAGACTGGAGAAACCCCAAGAGTATGGCCCCCAAACACCCTTTTAGCTCAGTAATGAAGTCACTCCCGAGGTTCACCCTTCAGCCAAAGATTAGACAAGTCCATAAAACAAAACGAGAGTAATGGGGCACAACAGCCCAGGGACAAGGACTAGAAGGCAGTAGGGGACAGGTAAGCTGGTAATAGGGTACCAAGGTCAAGAAGGGAAGGTGTTGATGTGTCATGGGGTTGTTAACCAATGTCATAAAACAATATGTGTACTATTCAATGGGAAACTATTTGTTCTGTAAACCTTGATTTGAAGTACAATAAAAAAATATCTAAAAATACTGTAATGGTGGGCACGTGACGTTAAGCATTTGTCAAAACCCATAAAACTGTACAACACGAAGAGTGAATCCCAATGCAAATTATGGACTTTAGTTAATAAAATGTACCAATATTGGTTCATCAATTACAACAAATGTACCATAGGAATGCAAGAAGTTAATAATAGGAGAAACAGTGTGTGCGTGTGAGGGTGGTATATGAGAATTCTTTACAGTTTCCATATAATTTTTCTGAAAATCTAGAACTGCTCTAAAAAATAGTCTATTTAAAAAAAACATAGCTTTACACATATCCTTTGGTTTTGTCACAAGGGTATGTCAAGGTAAAAGGATAGACCATTTTTTATTGTTTTAAATTTTAAAACATTTTTAATTTTTTAATGTTATAACACAACATTAGCCAGTTTAGCATTTTTCATGTGTATAATTCATTGACATCAATTACATTAACCATGTTATGCAACCATTACCAATAAGAGGATAGAACATTTTATTTAGCAATTTGTTTGTTTCAGTGATAACTTTTAAAATGTTTTGCTATATGGTACGTGGGCTTCCATTTATCCTCTTCCCCAGGCCTTTTACACGTACACTATTTTTTTGCACTTTCCACATTTTCCCCATACACATATATTGCTTCTATGATTAGAAGAAAATAAAATATAAAAATGATTTTGCTTTACAATTTAGTTTTCAAGGAGAACTAAAATCCCATCTGAAGTGCCAGCTTCAACAATCCTCTTGGGTCTGTTTGTTCATGGGGTGTCCATCCAATCTCCCACGCCAGATAACGTATAGAGTAAAGCCAAGATGGACTGTCCCCAAATGGGAGTGTCCTAACCTCATGACAGAACAGGAAGAAGGCCACTTGGAGGAAGTGACTGATTCACCCTGAAACCGTGGTTTCACCAAAACAGAGACTGCCCAGCAGCTCCAGGCCAGAATTGTAAAGTGCTTTGGGAGCCAGTTCCACAGGGTGAGGACCAGTTATGTCCCCAGATAGACATGGTGAGAAAGCGTATCAGAAAGATGTAGGGCTCAGGGAAATTGAGCCTCATGAATAATACCTCTTGTAGTGAATTTCCTTTGCCTGTTTCCTCCGCCCCAACGCTCAGATATGCTTAAGGTAAAAAGTGCTTGAACTTGATGGACAGCTGAGAGCACCGATTGTCTCAAGAGCTGAGATTCTTTGAAAATGATAAGGTGCAAACACTGTCAAATGGCTCTCTTTGCACTGCACTGCAATCTCCAGTCATAAAGGCTACCAGGACCAGCAGGGGCATAGTTTCCAGCTATCCCTCAAAACACCAGGCTCCAGCTGTCTGAGGGCTCCCTGGACTACATAATGATAGAGGACAAAGCAGCCCAGGCTTGGGATATGTTTGTTCCAGGGAATCTCTGGTGATGTTACTGAAAGGGAAAAGCAGTCAGTGAAGGAATGCTGAGTGGACCTCGTTGTGAAGGCTGCTGGGCAGGGTACCTGGAGATGAGGCCAGCTGGGCTTCTCTGGCTCTTTAAGCCTCCATACTTGGAGTTTCACTGGACAGGTGAGCTCACTGGTGAAGCTAGCGCTAGGCCCATGGGTTTGTATCTTCTTCTGGGACCATGCTGCTGAGAAATGTCTCCCTTGAGAGAAATTATACATTTTCTAGACTCCCGACTTCCCCCTACTCTCTGTGGGAACCCATGACACTGGTTTGTTTTGTCATCTCAGATCAAGTTGGAGTAACACAACACAAAAAAAGTTCCATGTTACAACTTACCCATGTTATACTACTCCCCATGCATTTCAGGGTCACCTGAACAACATCTGTCAAATGTGATAGAGAGCATTAACTGTTTGCACCATCCAGGGACTCCTGTATCACCTATTACAAGTCAATGAACTGGAGCCAAATATTGCTGGTAACCTTTTAGAAGTCCTAAACTTGGCTCCTCTTCTCCATAGCCCCTAGTTCACTGCCCAGTGGTTGACTAAATAGGCAAGAATGATTTTTAATGTGCAAATAAATCATTCATTCAGGAAACATTTTGTAAGCATTGGGGCTACAAAAGCAACTAAAACACTTTTTCCCTTGAGATGCTCATAGTGTAGTGAGTGAGAACATGTTAACAATTACATTGCCATATGATTGGAGCTGTAATATAAAAATGTATCCAGTACTATGGGAATAGAGTGAAGTAAACAAATAACTGGAGTGGAGTGAGAAGAGGACATGGAAGATTTCAGAGTCTTGAAGGCCAAGTGGCCCAAAGCACAGATTGGGAGGGAAACCTGGGCAGAAGGTATGAACAAACACAGCATATTCTGGAAATGAAAAAAACAGTAGTTCTATTTCTCTATGGCTGAGGCATGGCAGAAAGGAAAATGGAGGGCATTTAAGGAAAGGATAGCTTTTGTGGGAAGGAGGAGAGACAGAAGTGCTTAAGTTTTGGTTAGAAGATGGCGAGAAAACCAATTTATCTGGAGAAGACAGTTTGGGGAGCAAAGTAGAGAGAGAGAAGATGTTAGAAGGGCAGATGGAAGACACCGTAGCACATGACTATTGCAAAAAGAGCCCAAAATACAAACTCTCCTGCGCCACAGGTTTGTTGTTTATGCTAATGCTTCCAAAATTTGCCACGCACACAGATTCACCTGAGTTCTTGTTAAAATGCAGATTCTTATTCAGGAGGCCTGGGGAGGGCCTGAGATTCTGCATTTCTAACAAGCTTGCAGGAGATGCTAGTCCACAGATCACTCATATGAATAGCAAGCGTTTAGAATCTGTCATGGTTTTGCCCAAATCATTTGTATGATTTTAAAGGTAGGCTCTAGTACTATTCTGCAAACCGTATCCCATATACTAATATTTTCAAATAATCTATTTTTAAAGCCCCATATAGGACATTCCATAAACATTTTATTGCATTTAAACCTTAGAATTAGAGAAAGAGAATAACCAGTCTCCATCTCTTTCTCTTCTTTCAGAATGCATATGCTTCAGGGATTACATTTACTCCTCTGTCAAATGTAGCATCTCTTCCCAAAAGAACATTTTATAACTTAGTTCTCATTCTATGGAACTTTTATGCCTATACCATGTAAGTCCCTTTAAGAAAGAAGTTCTATAACTAAGCAGATATAAACTACTTGAATTCTGTAACTAGATTTTCGAGAATTCTGTAACTCCCTTAGTATCTAGCATAAGACTCTGTACACAGTGGATGTTCATATCTGTCTATTGAATAAACTTACATATACTCAAAGTTGTTTCAAAAGAATTTTATGACTACATGGAAATGGATTTCACATATAATCTTTTTTCCTCATGCACATGTAAATTTTGCATTTCAAAATACTAGGCTGCTTTCACTTCCAATGGGAGTTTTGCACACAGTCTATAAATCTTGCTATTAAGACATTTTCCTTCATTATCCTAAATTTATCTTAATTTCAATCCAATTAAAAACTGTTTACTGGAGTTTTCCCCCCATATAATTGAGCACAGTATAGTTGATTTTTTCACTGTAAACATACATCTGTGAATAATTCCTAAATGCCACAGTATATAGGAGATCCTGCAGCATAATGGAAGTAATTTATTTCCAAATTGCTCCATTTCTCTTATGACTTGCTTGCAAAGCTTTACTGAAATCAAGTCCAGCAGGTATGACAAGAGGCTGACCTATTTCCTAAGCTTTATGCATGCTGTCCATGCAGAAAACTCCTAAGGCTTGTGCATAGCCCATAAATCTATACATCCCCAAAGCTATGTCCATAGTTATGTCTCAAGATAGGGCTATTATTACAAATACCAAAAAACCCAAAACCAAACCCGTTACTGTCAAGTCGATTTTGAGTCATAGCAACCCTATAGGACAGAGTGGAACTGCCCCATAGGGTTTCCAAGGCTGTAAATCTTTACCGAAGCAGACTGGCATAGCTCTCTCCTGAGGAGTGGCTGGTGGGTTCGAACTGCCACCTTTTTGGTTAGCAGCCGAGCACTTAACCACTGTGCCACCAGGGCTCCTTTGGTGAAGAGTAGTGACATAGTATTTAAAAGCATGGAATCCAAAGTGAGACTGCCAATGTTCAGATTCCATCCCTGCCACTCACTGGGTAGGTGAGGTGAGCAAGTTATTTAACCTCTCTCAGTCTGCAAAGGAAAATAATAACAATATCTGCTTTATAGCATTACTGTGATGATTAAATAAATTGATGCATATAAAGTACTTAAAACATCATAAATGACTATAAACCAAAAACCAAATCCCTTGCCATCAAATCGATTCTGACTCATAGTGATCCTATAAGTATTATTATATTTAGTATTATTATAATCAATATTATTATTATCAGTATTGTGGTCATTTTTAACTTTTACCAACTCAATAGCAGCCAATTTCCAGGCAACAGACAGAGCTGTCACACAGACAATAAAAATCAAACATCAGCATCTCTCAAATAATTACAGCAACTATATCATGGTCTGGTTATTCTGATCATGTTAGTGGTCAAATGTCACTGATTAGCAGAATCAAATCAATGTTTCAGCAAATAACCTTTTAATTGTCCCTAAACCAGCCATAAGAGCCTGGCCTTATTATGTTACCCTGTTTGTGTCTAATAGACTTGCATTTTCTATCAGGTAATTTGAGCAATGGGTCAATTTGATCAGATTTATCAAATTGCAATGAGCATCCACTATGTGCAAGCCACTGTCTCAACATGTACAGAAGATACAAAGATGAATATTTATTCAATGTTTATTAAGTGCCTTTCTATGTGCCAAACACTGAGCTAAGTTATGGAGATATAAAAGAGAGCAAGATACAGTCATTGTCCTTGGGGAGAGCCTAGTCTGGAAGGAAGAAAGAGAAATGAACCACATTTATAATAAAATATGAGTGCTGTGCTAAGGAGATACTATGGGAGAGAAAGCAAGAAGGAGGTCAATGAAAGTGTCCCGGTGGATGTGACATTTAAGTTGATATTGGAAGCGTGGAGTAGGAATTAGCCAGGTAAAGAAGAAATAGGGAGAGTAGTAGGGAACAGCATAGGCAAAGGCTCAGAGGCAAGCAGCAACAGAATCCATCTGAGAAACTAGTAGGAGTTCAGTTTGTCTGGAGTGTACAGTGTAGCGCAAGAGGGGGTAGAAGGGACATATGCTGGCAGAACCCTGTGAGCAATGGTAAGGAGCTCGAGTTTTATCCCAAGAGAATGGTAAGATACTAAAAGGTTTTAAGCAGGGGAATGAGATGATCAGATAGCTAGGCATTTTAGAAAGATCACTCTGCTGGACAGCAAAGAGTGAACGGGCAAATAGGGAAGGCTGGGAGCAAGACTTGAGTCAGGAAAACCAATTGGACTGTTGTGATGGCAAAAGCAAGACCCGAAGGTGGCCTGGACTCAGGTAGGGCAGTGGAAATATAAAGAAGTGAATGGTTTTAAGAGATATTGAGGAGGGAGGGTCAATAAGTTAGTGATTGGTGGGATGTGGTGGGTAGGGGAAAGGAAGAATCAAAGATGACTTTGAGACGAAATAGAGGACACAAGGTACAGAACGGTACCTCCTGGTCCCTGCTAGGTGGAATAGGAGGTAGGACAGAATATGATCACTGACATAATAAAGATGCAAAACTGCAGGAGAGGCATGAGCAAACAATTCCTTAGGGACAAGGGGCTCGAAAAGATCTTCAAGGATAGGAGCCAATGGAGTTGGATTAAGATTAGCAGGGATTGTTAGCGTGGGTCACTATGAGTCAGAATCAACTTGATGGCAGTGAGTTTTTTTGTTTTGTTTTGTTTTCTGGTTTTGGTTAGTTTGGAAAAGCTGGAAAGATACTTCCACTCTTCAGTGATGCCAGTCCTGTAACTTGGAAATTTTTCAGGGGCCATCATCCTCAAGAAGACAACACTTTCAGGGAAGGCACTGCCAGTTGAGAGCCCAGAGTCACCTCGATATCTCTTCATCAGGACCTGGAATACCTGCCGGAAAACATCTGCAGCTCAGTGTAACATTTTTACAGATATCTGAGGTCATGTCGAGGCCTTTATGGGTTTGGGAATTGCTGTTCTGAAGGTATACATAGAGAAGGCCTCGCCAAAGTTGTCAGAAACAAATCACTCTCCCTACCCCTACAAAAACCAAACTTTGATATAATTTTTCAAGGCTTTGCATACCAGGTTCTGTCCTGGAGTGGATTTTGATGTAACAGCAAGCCTCAAACAAATAAGCATTACTATCAGCCCGGAATCTGAGCACTGACCTTTCCTACGTTAGCCCTGCTAACCTTGGCTCTGCAATCAAAACTTTCAGCAGCAGTGCAAGGGCTCAGAGAGGAGTTATTCAGCCTTTTAAATTGCCAGCACAGCACATGTGGGATACATCTTTAACCACAAAATATGTTTTCTTTAAGGCCTTTCCTCAATTGTGAAAACTTAAATTTAATAAAGACTGAGTAAGCCTATAAATCAAACACAATAAAATATTAAATTATGCACCTTACTCCAAGTGGGGTACATATATTTTATCATCGAAAAGTATGGGCCTGGGCATTCTGGAAATTCTGATTTCTTGGGCAGTCTGCATTAGTTTTCAATTTACAGAACATGATGTTAGTGATTATATTAACTTAATCTAATACTATTTCCCATATTTAAAGGCAGAATGAGAACCTTGTGTTTGGATTGTTGTTGGCTTTAAAAATATAAATGTGAGTGTATGTGTGTGTGTGTGCACGCACATGAGTACATAAAGAAATAAGGACCTGGCTGGCTATCCATATAATAGGCCAAGTTATTAGTACAGCTGCACATTCTGTGTCTCAGGGGATTAGAAGCTCAGCCTGAAATCTCATTTAATTACAGAGCATTGACTACCATGGACTTCTTGCATCTGGACCCAGGAATAATAGAGAGCAATTTCTCTGAATGGCTTGTAGTGTTCAAGATAGAAACGCATGTAGTTCAATTTTTAACATTTGGTTAAGAAAAAAAGCAATAGTTCACAGATGGTTAGCTCAGCCTATTAAATAATTTTACTGAAGTTCCTTGGCTCTGTTCTTCTTTGGGGGCTTAAAAAATGTCATTCTGTTCCCTTTTGGATGTGGAGGTGAAAGGGCACAAAATTACTTAGTTCTTCTGTGAATGAACGTAACAATGATACCTACCTCACAGGGTTATGATGAGGTTGAAACCAGTTGATATAAATGAAAGGACATAATACAATATCAAATGCTAATCTAATGTTAGTTAAACATTACATTGATTGTTACTCATTCATTCAAAAAATATCTTTGAGGGGAGTTCCAGCAAAATGGCACTCTAGGCAGAAGCACCACGCCATCCCTCCACAGCAAAGATCCGAAAAACTAAGCCGAACAGAGAATACAACAATCCTGAAATCCTAAAACATCAAATGAAGAGATAAAGAACGCAGCCAAGCACCAAATGGAGTGAGAAAACTGACAGAGAATGGAGAGCGAGGAGAGATTCATGCAGAGGTCCCCTACCAGCTAACGCAGCGCGGATCCGCTATCTTGGACTCCTATCGGAGACCAGCGAACAGGGGGTACAAGAAAGCAGCCTCACAGAGCATCCAGTGGGAGACAAAACAACCAGTAATTTGTGATATATGCTTTCCCACCCCCCAACCCTCTTCACCCCGACTCAGCCTCCTCTGTTTCCTGCGGCCACAGTCTCTTGACCAGGAAACACCAGCTGCTTGGATTCCACACACCCGAACGGGCAGCTCTCTGAGTGCCATTTGTTGGCTGCTGGTGTTGCTTTCTTCCGCTTCTTTTGATTTCTTCCTTGCCTCTCGCCACATCCCCCTCCTTTCGCTCGAGTACCTCGCTCCGTGCGCCATCTTGCTTCTTCATGAGGGGCTGCAGAGCTCCAGTAATTTGTGATATATGCTTTCCCACTCTCTATCCTTCTTCACCCACACTCGGCCCCCTCTGCTTCCCATGGACACAGTCTCTTGTCCAGAAACACCAGCCCACACTAGCTGGCTCTCTGAGTGCCATTTGTTGGCTGCTAGTGTTGTTTTTTTTCTGCTTCTTTTGATTTCTTACTTGCCTCTCGCCACCTCCCCCTCCTTTCACTTGAGTACCTGGCTCCGTGCACCACCTTTGCTTCTTCCTGAGGGGCTACAGAGCTCCATTTGAGTGTGGAGCTGCTTCCTGGTCTGGGCTACCACGCAGGTGGGATGTTTGTTTGTTTTGAATTTTATTTGTTTTCTTTTCCTTTTCTTGAGCTGGGAGCCCTTTCTGGCCAGGAGGTGATGCATGGCAAGGAGACGCCCCTTCCACAGACGTGCAGACGGATCCCTTAGGGCATTTCATTTTTCGTTGGGTTTTTTTTTCTGTTTTTTTGGGGGGCCTTTCTTGTTCTTTTTTTTTTTAATTTGTTTTGTTTTCCCTTTTTCCCTTTTTGCCTTTCTTCATTGCTCAGTTTCTTGTCTCTCTATAGCTTCCTTCTCTTTCTGTTCCCTGAATACCCAGCGTTGTATACCTCTATGCCTTCTAGCCAGGCTGTACTGCAGCACCTGAGAGTGACTTCCCCAGACCTCATAGCTGCACCAGTGGGATCCCTGGGAATTTAACAGTTCTTTAACCTTTCTGATTTTTATTTATTCATTCTTTTCTTTTCTTCCTCTTCCCCTTTCTGTTTTTCTCCATTTCATAGTCTCTCATATCCCCACTCCAACGGCAAGCTCCCCTAGCATTCTTTTTTGTTTGTTTGTATGTTTTTGGCTCCTGTTCCTCTCTCCTCTCTCCCATATCCATCTTAGCTCCACACATAACAATCTCCCTGCTTCATCCTGCCTACCTGCACTGTGCACTTGACATCAAACCACCAAGCAGCACGGGCACAGCCTACTGGAACCTGTGCTGCACTGATTACCGATTCACTCTGGTGGCTGTAGTAAGTGCCACAAACAACCCATCCCAGTAACTCCTCTTTAGATGGACCTGCCCTGCTGTACCATATCTGAGTGACTGACCATGCCAGTTGGAGAAGGAGGCGAAAAGTATTGTGCCCACAGATGAGCAAACAACAAAGAACACACAGTCTGCCTGCTCAGACATAGTCAATTTTTTTTTTAAAAAAAGGGATGAAACAAACAAGTCTACAATCAATAAATGAGAAAAATAACTACTGAATGCCCCGAAAACAGCAGACAATATCAAAACATTTACAAAAACAGGACAGGATGTCCAGTGGGCATCCAAAATAAAACACCAGATGACTCTCCAGTAGAAGAAAATGCACTAGAACTACCTGATAGGGAATTCAAATCTCTAATACTCAGAATTCTCCAAGAATTGAGGCAAAAAGCTGAAAAACATGAGGAAAAAATAGACAAATTCATGGAAAATACATACAAAAAAATGGAAGAATTCAGGAAAATAATGCAGGAACAAAATGCCAAAATAAATTCACAACTATAAATTATACAAAGACAACAATTAGAAATCCAAAAGATAAACAACAAGATTTCAAAAATGGACAGTGTCATTGAAGGGCTGAGAAGCAGATTTGAAACGGTGGAAGACAGGATCGGTGGAATTGAAGACAAACACTTGGATACAACTCTGTTTCAGGAAAACTCAGAAAAAAGAACCAAGAAAAATGAAGAGATCCTGAGAGTTACGTGGGACGCAATCAAAAGCAAAAATTTTCGAGTGATTGGAATTCCAGAACAGGGGGAGAAAACAGAAAACACAGAGAGGATCATTGAGGAACTGCTGAAAGAAAACTTCCCCAATATCATGAAAGATGAAAAGCTGGCCATCCAAGAAGCTCAACGAACCCCATATAGAAGAGACCCCAAAAGAAAATCACCAAGGCATATCATATTCACACTCGTCAAAACCAAAGACAAACAAAGAATACTGAGAGCAGCTCGTGAAAAACAAGAAGTCACATACAGAGGAGAAACAATAAGACTAAGCTCAGATTATTTGGCAGAAACCATGCAGACAAGAAGACAATGGGATGACATATATAAAATCTTGAAAGAAAAAAATTGTCAGCCAAGAATAATATATCCTGCCAAACTCTCGTTCAAATTTGATGGTGAAATTAGGTCATTTCCAGATAAACAGAAATTAAGGGAATATGTAAAAGTCAAACCAAACTTACAAGAATTATTACAGGGAGTTCTTCAATCTGAGGACAAACAGCTTCAGCCCACAGGCAGAACCTAGGACGCAGGATCGTACCAGCCAGATAACAATCTAGGAAATGAACTCTTGAGGACTATCCAAAACAAAAAAAAAATACAACAGGGAATCAGAGCAGTTAATCAATAAATGACAACAACATCAAAACAATAAATGAGGGAATAAAAGGCATAGGTATAGAACCTTCTAATGGAGAGGAAGGCAAGGTGATACCAAGTAATGGTAGACTGCTTCAAACTTAGAAAGATAAAGATAAAATTCATGGTAACCACAAAGAAAGTTAACAAACACACTCATTAAAAAAAAGAGGAAAAACATAAAGTCTCAGCAAAAACAAAACCTACAAAAAAAAAAAAAGAAATGAAAAAGAAAAATCTACAAACAAAAGTAACTCAGCACAAGAGAGTAAGAAGAACAAAGAAAACTGCAGCACCACAAAAAAAAAGCACTACAAACTGACAGCAACAAACTCACATCTATCAATAATTATACGGAATGTAAATGGACTCAGTGCTCCCATAAAGAGATGGAGAGTGACAGAATGGATAAGAAAACAGGAGCCATCAATATGCTGCTTACAAGAGACACACTTTATAAACAAAGGTGTGAATTTATTAAAATTCAAAGGTTGGAAAAAATATATCAAGCTAACAACTACCAAAAAAAAGCAGGAGTGGCAATACTAATCTCAGATAAAATAGACTTTAAAACAAAATCTACCATAAAAGACAAAGAAGGACACTATATAATGATTAAGGGGACGATACATCATGAAGACATAACCATAATAAACATCTACGCACCCAATGACAGGGCTCCAAAATACATAAAACAAACTCTAACAACACTGAAAAGAGAAATTGACAGTTCCACAATAATAGTAGGAGACTTCAACACACCACTCTCAGTAAAGGACAGAACAACTAAGAAGAAACTCAGCAAAGATACAGAAGACCTAAAGGGCACAATCAGCCAACTTGACCTCATAGACATATATAAACACTCCATCCAACCACTGCAAACTACACATTCTTTTCCAATGCACATGGAACATTCTCCAGAATAGACCACATCTTAGGCCACAGAGCAATCCTCAACAAGATACAAAACGCTGAGATAATTCAAAGTATATTCTCTGACCACAGTGCCATCAAGGTAGAAATTAACAATAGAAAGAGCAAGGGAAAAAAATCAACTACATGGAAATTGAATAATACCCTGCTTACACATCACTGGGTAATAGAAGAAATCAGAGATGGAATCAAAAAATTCCTAGAATCAAATGAGAAGGAAAACACATCATACCAAAACCTTTGGGACATAGCAAAGGCAGTCCTCAGAGGACAATTTATAGCAATAGACACACGTATCAAAAAAGAAGAAAGGGACAAAATCAAAACATTAACTACAGAACTCAAACAAATAGAAAGAGAACAGCAAAAAAAGCCCACAACCACCGGAAGAAAGGAAATAGTAAAGATCAGAGCAGAAATAAATGAAATAGAGAATAGAAAGAATCAACAAAACCAAAAGTTGGCTCTTTGAAAGAATCAACAAAATCGACAAACCACTGGCCAGACTGACAAAAGAAAAACAGGAGAGGACACAAATAACCCAAATAAGAAATGAAATGGGGGACATTACAACAGACCCTGCTGAAATAAAAAGGATTATAACAGAATATTATGAAAAACTATACTCCAACAAATTTGAAAACCTAGAGGAAATGGATAAATTTCTAGAAACACACGGCCTACCCAAACTACAACAAAGTGATGTTGAAAATCTGAACAGACCCATAACAAGAGAAGAGATTGAAAAGGTAATAAAAAAAACTCCCAACCAAAAAAAGCCTTGGCCCAGATGGCTTCACTGGAGAATTCTACTAAACATTTACAGAAGAGCTTGTACCAGTACTACTCAAGCTATTTCAGAGCATAGAAGAGGAAGCAACACTTCCAAATTCATTCTATGAAGCCAGCATAATGCTGATACCAAAACCAGGCAAAGATGTCACAAAAAAAGAAAATTACAGACCAATATCTCTCATGAATATAGATGCAAAAATTCTGAACAAAATTCTAGCCAATAGAATTCAGCATCATTTCAAAAAAATAATACACCAGGACCAAGTAGGATTCATAGCAGGTATGCAAGGATGTTTCAACATTAGCAAATCAATCAACGTAATCCACCACATAAATAAAAGGAAAGAAAAGAATCACATGATCATCTCAATTGACACAGAAAAGGCATTTGACAAAGTCCAACACCCATTCCTGATAAAAACTCTCAAGAAAATAGGTATAGAAGGGAAATTTCTCAACATAATAAAGGGCATCTATGCAAAACCAACGGTCAACATCATTCTTAATGGAGAGAGGCTAAAAACATTCCCCTTGAAAACAGGAACAAGGCAAGGATGCCCTTTATCACCACTCCTATTTAACATTGTGCTGGAAGTTCTAGCTAGAGCAATAAGGCAAGAAAAAGAAATAAAGGGCATCCAAATTGGTAATGAAGAAGTTAAACTCTCCCTGTTTGCAGATGATATGATACTATACATAGAAAACCCTAAAGACTCCATGAGAAATCTACTGGAACTAACAGAAAGATTCAGCAGAGTAGCAGGATACAAGATAAACATTCAAATATCAGTTGGATTCCTATACACCAATAAGGAGAATAATGAAAAGGAAATCAAGAAAACAATACCATTTTCAATAGCCCCTCAAAAGATAAAATACTTAGGAATAAATCTGACCAGGGATGTAAAAGACCTATACAAAGAAAACTACAAAACACTACTGCATGAAACCCAAAGGGATCTACATAAATGGAAAAACATATCATGCTCATGGATAGGCAGACTCAACATTGTGAAAATGACAATTTTACCCAAAGCAATTTACAAATACAACGCAATCCCAATCCAAATACCAACAACATTCTTCAAAGAGATGGAAAAACTAATCATTAACTTTATATGGAAAGGGAAGAAGCCCCGAATAAGTAAAGCACTACTGAAGAAAAAGAATAAAGTTGGAGGATTCACACTACCTGACTTCAGAACCTACTATACAGCTACAATAGTCAAAACAGCCTGGTACTGGTACGATGACATATACATTGACCAATGGAACAGAATTGAGAACCCAGATGTAAATTCATCCACCTACGGTCATCTGATCTTCAACAAGGGCCCAAAGTCCATCAAATGGGAAAAAGACAGTCTTTTTAACAAACGGTGCTGGCAAAACTGAATATCCATTTGCAAAAAAATGAAGCAGGACCCATACCTCACACCATATACAAAAACTACTTCAAAATGGATCAAATACCTGAATATAAAGCCTAAAACTATAAAGTTCATAGAGGAAAAAATAGGACCAACACTTCAGGTCTTAATACATGGCATTAACAGGATACAAACCATAACCATCAACACACAAACCCCAACAGATAAGCTAGATCACTGGGATCTCCTAAAAATCAAACACCTATGCTCTTCAAATGACTTCACCAAAGGAGTAGAAAGTGAACCTACAGACTGGGAAAAAATTTTTGGACAGTACAAGTCAGACAAAGGTCTAATCTCCATAATCTACAAGAAAATCCAACACCTCTACAACAAAAAGAAAAAGAATCCTATTAAAAAATGGGCAAAGGAAACAAACAGACACTTCACCAAAGAAGACATTCAAGCGACCAACAGACACATGAGGAAATGCTCGCAATCACTAGCCATTAGAGAAATGCAAATTAAAACCACAATGAGATACCATCTCACCCCGGCATTACGGGCACGAATCAAAAACACTGGAAATAACAAATGTTGGAGGGGCTGTGAGGAGATTGGAACTCTTATGCACTGCTGGTGGGAATGCAAAATGATACAACCGTTTTGGAAAATGATATGGCGCTTCCTCAGAAAGCTAGAAATAGACATACCATTCGATCCAGCAATCCCACTTCTAGGACTATGTCCTAGAGAAATAAGAGTCATCACTGGAATAGACAAATGCACACCTATGTTCATGGCAGCATTGTTCACAATAGCAAAATGATGGAAACAACCTAGAAGCCCATCAACAGATGAACGGATAAACAAACTATGGTACATACACACAGTGCAGTACTATGCAACGAGAAAGAACAACAATGAATGTGAACCATCTCATAACATGGATGAAACTGGAGGACATTATGCTGAGTGAAATAAGTCAATCACTAAAGGACAAATATTGTATGAGACCTCTATTGTAAAAACCCATGAAAAAGTTCACACACAGAATGTAACAATCTTTGTTGGTTACCAGGGATGGGAGTGGTGGTGGGGAAATACTAAATAGGCAATAAATAACTGGTATCTTGGGTGAAGGGTGAGACAGTACACAGTACAGGGGACACTAGCACAACTTACACAAGGAAAGGTCATGGAAGCCCCATAGACACATCCAAACTCCCTGAAGGACTGAATTGCTGGGCGGAGGGCTGTGGGGACCACGGTCTTGGGGAACATCTAGCTCAAATGGCATGACACAGCTTATAAAGACAATGCTCTACATTCTACCTTGGTGAATAGTGTCTGGGGTCTTAAAAGCCTGTGAGCGGCCATCTAAGATCCTCCACTGGTCTCATCCCTTCAGGAGCAAGGGACAATGAAGAGAACAGGATACAAGGAAAAGATAAGTCCAAAGGACTAATTGTCCACAGCTACCAAAGCCTCCACCGGACTGAGTCCAGTATAGCTAGATGGTGCCCGGCTACCACCACTGACTGCTCTGACCAAGATCACAACAGAGGATTCTGGACAGAGCTGGAGAAGAATGTAGAGCATAATTCTAACTCACAAAAAGAAGACCAGATTTACTGGCCTAAAGGAGACTGGAGAAACCCTGAAAGTATGGCCCCCAGACACCCTTTTAGCTCAGTGGTGAAGTTACCTCTGAGGTTCACTGTTCAGCCTGGGAGTAGCCAGCCCCGTAAAACCAAATGAAACTAACGAGGTACAGGAGACCAGTGACAAGGGCCAGGAGGCAGAAGGGGACAGGGAAGCTGGTGATAGGGAACCCAAGGTTGAGTAAGGATATTATTGATGTGTTGTGAGATTGTTAACCATTGTCATAGGGCAACATGTGTAGTAACGGTTAAATGAGAAACTATTTTGTTCTGTAAGCCTTCATCTTAAGTGAGAATAACAGCACAATTGGAAGAGCATAGTCAATGTCACTGAACTGTGCATGTAGAAATTTTTGAAATGGTGTATCTTTGGCTATGTGTATTTGCACCAAAAATAAGGTTGAGAAGTTAGAGGGTTGATGTCGTGGGGTTTTGAACCAATGTCATAAAACAACATGTGTACTACTGTTTCATGAGAAACAATTTGTTCTGTAAGACTTCACCTGAAGTACAATTAAAAAAAAAAAAAGAAAAAAAATATTTTTGAGTACCTACTTGGTGCCAAGCACTATTCTACACGTGGGAATAGAGTGGTGAATAAGAAACATATGATTTCTGCTCAATGCAGATTTCTTTCCAGTGAGGGAGATAGATGAACAAATAAAGATAATTTCAGAGAGTGATACTGCTGTCAAGAATATGAAGCAGGGTAAAGTGATAGATAGTGGCCGAGGGATTTCTTTGAAAAGTCCCTCTAAGAAGATAATATTTGTGCTGTAGACTGAATGAATGGAATGACAAGAAGAAGCCAACCATAGGAAGACCCAGGAAAAGAACATTCCAGAAAGAGAGAGAAAAGCAAATACCTTGGCCCTGAGTTGAGCCTGTTTGAAGAACAAAGAGGACTACACTGGCTGAAGGGTAGTGAGAAGGGTGAGTGCAACAAGTTAATCTGGAAGGAAAGACAGGGGCCCAGCAGGTAGGGCAGGCCTTACAGGCCATGGCAGAGTTTAAAAAGAAAATAACTCTAGCTGAGTGTACAGAATGGATGAGGGGTGAGGTGGAGAGTGACTAGAGTAGTAACGAAGACACAGATTAGGAGGCTGTTAAATAGCTGAGGTGAGAAAAATAGTGACTTACACTAGGGTGGTAGCATGAAGACAGAGAAAAACAGGCATCCAAGCGGAGGTGTCAAGCAGGCAGCTACATATATGACCTGTAGTTCAGGGGAGAGATTGGGAATAGAGTTGTGAATGTGGGAGTCACCAGGATACAAATGGTTTGTAAAGCCTTGGGGCTGAATTAAATCCCATAGGGAGATTATAGGGGAAGAAAAGAGGGCCAGGACTGAGCTTTGGAATATGCCAATTTTTAGAGGAAAGCAGAGTAGGAAAAGCCAGCAAAGGAGCAGCCAGTTCAGGTACAGGGAAACCCAGGAAAGTGTTGTGTCTTGGTAGCCAAGAGAAAAAAATTTTATGAGAAAGAAGGAGTAGTCAATGAGTCAAGTGTTGTCAGAATAAAGAGGAATATGATGACCATTGGATTTGGCAACGTGGAAAACACTGATAATCTGATGACAGCCACTTCAGTGGAGAGGAAAGGACTAAAGCCTGAACAGAGTGGGATGAAGAAAGATTTGTACCTGAGGAATGAAGAGAACAACTTTAGACAACTCTTCTGCAAAGATTTACTATAAAAGACAAAAGAAATGAGACATGTATCAAAAACTATTTCTTTTTGTAACTAATACTTGTTACTACCATTTTCTGCACACTCACTATGTGCCAGGCACTATATACATTATCTCATTGACATTTTAATCCTTAAAATCCTACCAGTTGTTGTTAGGTGCCATCGAGTTGGTTCTAACTCATAGCGACCTTACGTACAAAAGAACAAAACACTGCCCGGTCCTGTGCCATCCTCACAACTGTGGCTATGTTTAAGCCTGTCAGAGTGATGGTATAATTTACTATTTACATACAAGTCAACTAAGGCAAAGAGAAGTTAGGTGACTTGCCCAAGATTATGCAGCTGGGTACCTGGAAAACGTAAGATTACAGTGAAGATTGCTGTCCCTTCACATTCTAGATCTTTGATTTTCATTTGTTTTTTAGCACTGCTTATAAACTCTTTAAGGAGCTCTGGTGGCACAGTGGTTAAGTGCTCAGCTGCTAACTGGAAGGTCAGCAGTTCAAACCTACTAGTCACTCCCTGTGAGAAAGATGTGGCAATCTGCTTCCATAAAGTTTTACAGCCTTGGAAACTTTATGGGATGATTCTACTCTGTCCTATATGGTTGTTATGAGTTGGAATCGACTCACAATTAACAGGTTATAAACTCTTTAGCTGTTCCTAATCAGATGTCTCCCCTTATCAAATAATAATTTCAAAACTTCATCAGTCTTCTCAGGTAGCATACCCAAAATCTTCTATTTTGCTCTCAAGAGATGACCTCACCTCCTACTTCACTGTCTCCTACTTCCTGTGAGATTTTCTTCAGCCTTCCCCTCTCTCAAACCTATAAATTAACTAAATCTACCTTTTTCTCCTTTTCTTAACAGTGGAAGATCGTCTCCTCCTGAGGCTAACACTTAAACCTATGCTTTGAATCCCATTATTTCCCAGATCTGCAGAGACCCAGCTCCATCAATTACCTTCTCTCCATCCTACATCTTAACCTCTCCCTATCTCCTGGCTTGTTCCAATTATCTCACTTGAGCCTACATCCCTCTCTCAAAAGCTACATGGTCCCCTTCTCTTCACAGTCAACTCCTAGAAAGTAAAGTTTACAATAACTTTCTACTCTTCACCTCTAAGTCTTCTAACTAATCCACTGCAAGTACTCTTACCAGTTACCAGTGACCTCCTTGATGCTAATTTGAGGATGAGTTTCTGTCCCTAGCTTACTTGATCTCTGTGGACCTCGTCCTCCTTCTTGAAACACTCTCCTCCACTGAATTCCATAACATTACTCTCTCCTGGTTTTGCTACTACATCCCTTCCCATTCTTCAACACTGTCAGTGATAGGATAATATCTATATGCCTACAAGAAAGACCAGTTAATATGACTATTATTCAAATTTACACACCAACCACAAATACCAAAGATGAGGAAATTAAAGATTTTTACCAACTTCTGCAATCTACAATTGATCGAACATGCAATCAAGATGCATTGATAATTACTGGTGATTGGAATGTGAAAGTTGGAAACAAAGAAGAAGGATCTATAGCTGGAAAATATGGCCTTGGTGATAGAAACGATGCCAGAGATCACATGATAGAATTTTGCAATAATGAATGACTTATTCATTGCAAGTACCTTTTTTCAATAACATAAACGGCAACTATACATGTGGATCTCACCAGATGGAAAATGCAGGAATCAAGTCAACTATATTTGTGCAATGAGACGATGGGAAAGCTCAACATCATGTGTCAAAACAAGGCCAGGGGCCAACTGTGGAATAGACTATCAGTTGCTCACATCCAAGTTCAAGTTGAAGCCGAAGAAAATTATAACAAGTACATGAGAGCCAAAATACAACTTTGAGTGTGTATCCCACCTGAATTTGGAGACTATCTCAAGAACAGATTTGATACATTGAACACTAACTACTGAAGACCAGAGAAGTTGTGGGAAGACATCAGGGACATCCTACATGAAGAAAGCAAAAGGTCATTAAAAAGACAAGAAAGAAAGAAAGACCAAAATGGATGTCACAGAAGAGACTCTGAAACTTGCTCATGAATGTAGAGTAGCTAAAAGAACAGAAGAAATGATGATCTAAAAGAGCTGAACAGAAGACTTCAAGGCAGCTCAAGAAGACAAAGTAAAATATTATAATGAAATGTGCGAAGACCTGGAGTTGGAAAACCAAAAGGGAAGAACACACTTGGCATTTCTCAAGCTGAAAGAACTGAAGAAAACATTCAAGCCTTGAGTTGTAATTTTGAAGGACTCCATGAGCAAAATAATTAATATCACAGGCAGGTAAAATTTTGCTGAAGATTATTCAAAAGTGGTTACAGCAGTACATCAACAGGGAACTGCCAGAAATTCAAGCCAGATTCAGAAGAGGACGTGGAACCAGGTATATCATTGTTGATGTCAGATGGATCCTGGCTGGAAGCAGAGAATACCAGAAATATGTTTACCTGTGTTTTAGTGACTATGCAAAGGCACTTGACTGTGTGGATCATAACAAATTATAGATAACACTTCCAAGAATGGGAATTCCAGAACACTTAATTGTGCTCATGAGAAACATGTACATAGACCAAGAGGCAGTCATTCAAATAGAACAAGGGGGTACTTCATGGTTTAAAGTTAGGAAAGGTGCGTATCAGCATTGTATCCTTTTATCATACTTATTCAATCTGTATGCTGAGCAAATAATCCCAGAAACTGGACTATATGAAGAAGAATGAGGCATCAGGATTGGAGGAAGACTCATTAACAACCTGCGTTATGCAGATGACAAAACTTTGCTTGCTGAAAGTGAAGAGGACTTGAAGCACTTACCAATGAAGATCAAAGACCACAGCCTTCAGTATGAATTACACCTCAGTATAAAGAAAACAGAAATCCTCGCAACTGGCCCAATAAGCAACTTCATGATAAACGGAGAAAAGACTGATGTCAAGGATTTCATTTTACTTGGATGCACAATCAACACCCATGGAAGCAGCAGTCAAGAAATCAAATGACACATTGCATTGGGCAAATCTGCTGCAAAAGACCTCTTTAAAGTGTTAAAAAGCAAAGATGTCATCTTGAAGACTAAGGAGCGCCTGTTTTCAATCGCCACATATGCATGCGAAAGCTGGACGATGAATAAGGAAGACGGAAGAATTGATGCTTTTGAATTACGGTTTTGGCAAGGAATATTGAATATACCATGGACTGCCAAAAGAATGAACAAATCTGTCTTGGAAGAAGTACAGCCAGAATGCTCCTTAGAAACAAGGATGGCGAGACTACGTCTCACATACTTTGGACATGTTATCAGGAAAGATCAGTCCCTGGAGTAGGACATCTTTCTTGGTAAAGCAGAGGGTCAGCAAAAAAGAGGGACCCTCAACGAGATGAATTGACACAGTGGCTGCAACAATGGGCTCAATCTTAACAACAGTTATGAGAATGGCACAGAACCTGTTGTAGATAGGGTCGCTGTGAGTGGGAACTGACTTGTCCGCACTTCACAATAGTCAGCATTATCCGGTTCTTGATTTTAATTGAAATGGACTCTGTGTTTCAACATTTAAGTGATTTTGGTAAATACTCTTAAAATAATTTTTAAAATAGTTTTCTTCTATTGCTATCTTAGACTTTTTAAAAATTAAGAATGACTATTTAATGTTATCAAATTTCTTTTTATATATGATAATGTAGTCCTTCTCCCTTAATTTGATGATGTAACAATTAACTCATTGCATTAACAAGTAGTTCAATTCATTACACCAACAAAGTAAACGTATGTTTTGATGCATTACTGGATCCTATTTCCTATTTTTTTTTTGTATTTTTCCTTCTGTACCTAAACTCAATTATTCTCTAGTTTTCTTTATTGCTTTGGGATACTAAATTATAGGTGTCTCTGTAAAATATTTGGGGAGCTTTCCATCTTGTCAGTAGGCTATAATAGTGGCTGTCAAACCTAGTTTGCATATGAGAATCACCTGGCAAGCTTTTGGAAAATATTAATGCTCATGTCCCACTCCTACAGATTCTGATTCTATTGTTCTGGGACTCTCCAAAAAACAGTATTTTTTCTTCATTTAATTTTTTTTTTAAAAGCCCCACAGGTGACTTTAATGAGTGTCTAGGATTGAGAAACACTGGTCTAGAATCATTTAAATAACATTGGAAAATTAAGTACAATTTACCCATTATCTTGTTAATGGACGCTATTTAGTCATCTTCCCAATTTCTTCTGTGGTAATTGTTGCATTAAAGTTTTCCCTTTCTTCTTGAATTAATTTTAATGAACTTATATTCTGCTATTTATGAGGTTAAGGAAATTCCCTTCTAATCATACTTTGCTGAATTTTTATCATGAATGAATGTTCAGTTTCGTCAGATGCTTTTTCTGCATCTATTGAGGCGATGTAGTTTTTCTTCTTTAGTCTGTTAAATAGTTAATTTCATTGATTTTGAAAGCCTCCTATTCCTAAGATACACTGCACTTGATTGTGATTTATTATCCTTTGTATATACTGCTGGATTCAGTTTGTTGATATTTCGCTGAGGAGAAAAAAATCAGGAAACCTGTTTTCCCTCCACAAAAGCATTAGTCTTCCATTATTCCACCCCTTACTCCCATAAGAAGAGCTCTTTGGAATATGTTTTCTTTTCTATTCTCTTCCCCCACCTCAAATGAGACTTTTGTCATGCTTTTATTTGCCTCCCTTCCTTCATGTTATACTCCTAGCTTCATGGAAATTTAGCACTTTGTTTAGTTCCAAGCTAGTATTCTTTCTTTCTTTTTTTTTTTTTTGCAATACGTGTCTTCTATTCCAGAATCATTGTCTTAGCATTTACATTACATACTCTCAGACTATGATTATGCATTTAGATAGGTCGTTGGATAGATACTGCATACTCCTTTGCTCCTCACTAGTCCCTTTTCCTTCATCTTTTCTTGAGTTCTCTCTCCGTTCTGATTGATTTGATTTTGGTTAAAATTCCGTCTCCAGATATTTCCCTCAGACTTGATAGGAAAATAACATATTCAGGAATTCTTTTTGTATCTGCAAAGAACTTTTTACACTCCAACAGATGAATCCTAGAACTCTATTGAGCAAAAGAAGGCAGACACAAATGAGTACCTGCTGGATGATTTCATCTACAGAAGTTCAAGAACAAAGAAAACTTACATGTGTGATAAGGGTTTGAATAGAGGTTACTTTTGGGAGAGGAATGAGAGAGCCTACTGGGGTGCTGGAAATATCTGTTTCTTGTTCTATGTGATGGCTACATGTGTTTATAAACCAAAAAAAAAAAAAAAACCCACTGCCGTTGAGTTGATTCTGACTCATAGAGACCCTATAGGACAGAGTAGAACTACCCCATAGGGTTTCCAAGGCTGTAAATCGTTATGAAAGAAGACTGCTACATCTTTCTCCTGTGGAGCAGCTGGTGAGTTCAAACCATACCTACATTGTTTCCAGTTTTTGCTATCGTGAACAGTGCTGCAGTGAACATGGGTGTGCATATAACTATTTGTATCACGGCTCTTATTTCTCTAGGATATATTCCAAGGAGTAGGATTGCTGGATTGTATGGTACTTCTATTTCCAGCCTTTTAAGGAAGCGTCAAATCGATTTCCAAAATGGTTATACCATTTTACTTTCCCACCAACAGTGTGTAAGTCTTCCAGTCTCTCCACAACCTCTTCAACATTTATAATTTTGTGTTTTTTGGATTAACGCTAGCCTTGTTGGGGTGAGATGGTATCTTATTGTAGTTTCGATTTGCATTTCTCTAACGGCTAATGATCGTGAGCATTTCCTCATGTGTTTTTTAGCCGCCTGAGTGTCTTCTTTGGCGAAGTGCATGGTCATATCCTTTGCCCATTTTTTAGTTGGGTTATTTGTCTTTTTGTTGTTGAGGTTTTGCAGTATGTTGTAGATTTTACAGATTAAACGCTGAATGGATTTGCCATAGCCAAAAATCTCTTCCTAGTCTGTTAGGTTGACTTTTTACTGTTTTGGTGACGTCTTTGGAGGAGCATAAGTGTTTGACAAGCAACATCGTGATAAACAGAGAAAAGATTGACATCAAGGATTTCATGTTACTTGGATCCACAATCAACGCCCACGGAAGCAGCAATCAAGAAATCAAATGATACATTGCATTGGGCAAATCTGCTGCAAAAGACTTCTTTAAACTATTAAAAAGCAAAGATGTCACCCTGAAGACTAAGGTGCACCTGACCCAAGCCATGGTGTTTTCAATCACCTCATATGCATGGGACTGACTAAATTCACTCCCAGTTATTTGGTTTCTCTTCTGTTGTTTTTGCATTGCTACTTATGGTTTGTAGTCTGTTTACGCCATGTGTTAGGGCCTCTAGCATTGTCCCTATTTTTTTCTATGATCTTTATCATTTTAGAGTTTATATTTAGGTCTTTGATCCATTTTGAGTTAGTTTTTGTGCATGGTGTGAGGTATGGGTCTTATTTCAGTTTTTTGCAGATGGATATCTAGCACCATTTTTTAAAGAGACTGTCTTTTCCCTAATTAACGGACTTTGCGTCTTTGTCAAATATCAGCTGCTCATAGGTGAATGAATTTACGTCTGGATTCTCAATTCTGGTCCACAGGTCTATGTATCTGTTATTGTACCAGCACCAGGCTGTTTTGACTACTGTGGCAGTATAATAGCTTCTAAAACCAGGTAGTGTGAGGCCTCCCACTTTGTTCTTCTTCTTGAGTAATGCTTTACTTATTCGGGGCCTCTTCCCTTTCCATATGAAGTTGGTGATTTGTTTCTCCATCTCATTAAAAAATGCAGTGAGATTTGGATCAGGATTGCATTGTATCTGTAAATAGCTTTGGGTAGAATTGACATTTTCACAGTGTTGAGTCTTCTTATCCATGAGCAAGGTATGTTTTTCGACTTATGTAGGTCTCTTTTGGTTTCTTGCAGTAGTGTCTTGTAGTTTTATAGGTCTTTTATGTCTCTGGTTAGATTTAGTCCTAAGTATTTTATTTTCTTGGGGGCTATTGTAAATGGTATTGATTTGGTGATTTCCTCTTCAAAATTCTCTTTGTTGGTGTAGAGGAATCCAACTGATTTTTGTATGTTTATCTTGTATCCTGATACTTTGCTGAAATCTTCTATTAGTTCCAGTATTTTTTTGTGGATTCTTTGGGGTTTTCTGTGTATTAAGATCATTATCTGCAAATAGAGATACTTTTACTTCTTCCTTACCAGTTTGGATGCCTTTATTTCTTTTTCCAGCCTAATTGCTCTGGTTAGGACCTCCAACACAGTGTTGAATAAGAGTGGTGATAAAGGGCATCCCTGATGGTACCCATTCTCAAGGGGAATGCTTTCAAACTCTCTCCTTTTAGGATGATGTTAACTGTTGGCTTTGTATAAATGCCCTTTATTATGTTGAGGAATTTCTCTTCTATTCCTATTTTTTTGAGAGTTTTTTTTTTTATCACAAATGGGTGTTGGACTTTGTCAAATGCCTCTTCTGCATCAATCGATAAGATCATGTGGTTCTTGTCTTTCGTTTTATTACATTGATGAATTACATTGATTGTGATGAATTACATTGATTGTTTTTCTAAGGTTGAACCATCCCTGTGTACCTGGCATAAACCCCACTTGATCATGATGAATTATTTTTTTGATATGTTGCTGAATTCTATTGGCTAGAATTTTGTTGAGAATTTTTGCATCAATGTTCATGAGGGATATTGGTCTGTAATTTTCTTCTTTTTTTGTGGTGTCTTTACCTGGTTTTGGTATCAGGGTTATGCTGGCTTCATAGAATGAGTTTGGGAGTATTCCATCCTTTTCTATGCTCTGAAATACCTTTAGCAGTAGTGGTGTTAACTCTTCTCTGAAAGTTTGGTAGAATTCTCCAATGAAACTGTCCAGGCCAGGGCTTTTTTTGTTGGGAGTTCTTTAATTACCTTTTCAATCTCTTCTTTCATTATGGGTTTATTAGTTGTTCTACCTCTGTTTGTGTAGTTTAGGTAAGTAGTGAGTTTCTGGAAATTTGTCCATTTCCTCTATGTTTTCAAATTCATTAGAGTACAATTTTTCATAATATTCTGTTATGATTCTTTTAATTTCAGTTGGGTCTGTTGTGATATTGCCCATCTCATTTCTTATTCAGGTTATTTGCTTCCTCCCCTGTTTTTCTTTTGTCAGTTTGGCCAATGGTTTATCAATTTTTTTGATCTTTTCAAAGAACCAGCTTTTGGTCTTGTTAAGTCTTTTCATTGTTTTTTTATTCTCTATTTCATTTAATTCTGCTCTAATTCTTATTATTTCATTTCTGCTGGTTTTTTAGCATGAGTTTTAAGGAAAATGTCAGTAACGGCAATATTCCTTTATGTCAGTCCAGCTTCTCCTGTTTTTGAATAGGCTCAGCATCTGCTGTAACTTGCTTACATTTCTTCACTAAGGGAGCACTTTCACTGTTTCTTTTTTGGCCTCTGTGCAAATGAAATTTGTGAAGCAATCATTGCGTCTGCTGGAGCTGAAGGCCTGTTTGTATTTTCATTCATCTCCTCATTTCTGGGGTTCTGCATGCAGGCATGTGGTAAGAAGAAGCTAATAGAGTAGCAGGCCTTGGTCTGAAATCAGCATTTAGAATATCAGCCCACATAGAAACAGATCTTTTTGTAAGGTTGAATGGGGCTGATAAAATAATAGATTTTCCTGCTGTGTGGAAGCTATGGGAATGCAGCTAATGGGACTCACACAGGTCCCAGGAACCCCTCTAGCAGTGGTAGCAAGAATCTTACAAAAAAGCAAGATCTATGTAAAGAGCTATAGGTAAATTAACCCAATATGGAAATGTGTGTGCATGTGTCTGTAAGGTCTATGTATATGCTGGGAAGCAAAATTAACCATTAACACATACATTGGTTTGATGTACCCAGCTTCTGTTGCACATTCTACCACTGTATAGCAGTCATTCTAGAAATATGCCACTTGTTTCCACCATATTCCTGTGGAAAGGATAAGCTCCCAGCGACGTGGAGGTGTGTATGGCATTAAAACCAATCAATTATATTGTTAAATTATACAAATATTTCCATGCAATTATTAACAGAAATATAATTTTCTGAACAATATCGCCCAAATGAAACATGTCTTGAAACACACTGCAGAAGTCAAAATGTTCGTTTGGAATCCCCAGTGCTTGGACGTCTCTTTGTGATTTCCAGCTCAATCACCCTCTGAGAAGCCAAGCAGGCCTATTCTGCATCTGGAATGTTCCAGAGCAACTTCAGCCTCTCCCTCCAGGCCAAAGCCATCCTGTGTCTTTTGGCTCTGTCCCCCGCTATTCCTGACAGACAGAAAGAATGCAGAGGAAATGTCTCATTTGTATTCAGGAGGTAAAGGCAGTGGTAGAAGAGCTGTTAGTCTGGCACTGAGTAACTCACCAGTCAAATGAAAGTAAGTGTGTATGTGTGTGTGTGTGTGCACACGCACATGCACATGCACACTTGTGCGGTGACACCTTCTCTAAGAAGAAAGAATAACTAATTCTTGCTAAGCTGTATGTTGTTAGTTGCCATCAAGTTGGCTCCAATTCATGGTGACCCCACGTACAACAGAATAAAACGTTGCCTGATCCTGCACCATCTTCATGATGGTTGGTTTGCTGGAGTCCATTGTTGCGGACACTGTGTATTTTGAGTATCTTCCAATCTAAGGGGCTCATCTTCTAGTGTTATATCAGACAATATTCTGTTGCGATTCATAGATTTTTTTCATAGGCTGATTTTTGGAGGTAGATCACCAGGCCTCTCTTCCTAGTCTGTTTTAATCTAGAAGCTCTGCTGAAACCTGTCCACCCTGGGTGACCCTGCTGGTATTTGAAATGCTGGCGGCATAGCTCAACATAAAAAAACCAAAAATCCTCACAACTGGACCAGTAAACAACATCATGATAAATGGACAAAATATTGAAGTTGTTAAGGATTTCATTTTACTTGGATCCACAATCAACGCCTATGGAAGCAGCAGTCAAGAAATCAAAAGACACATTATACCTGAAAAATCTGCTGCAAAAGACCTCGTTTAAGATGTTCAAAGACAAAGATGTCACTTTAAGGACTTAGATGCACCATGGTATTTTCAATCGCCTCATTTGCGTGCAAAAGCTGGACAATGAATAAGGAAGACCAAAAAAGAATTGATGCCACTGAATTATGGTGTTGGCAAAGAATATTGAATATACCATGGACTGCCGGAAGAAGGAATAAATCTGTCTTGGAAGAAGTACAGCCAGAATGCTGCTTAAAAGCAAAGATGGAGAGACTTCATCTCAGTCTCTGGACATGTTATCAGGAGGGACCAGTCTCTGGAGAAGGACATCATGCTTGGTAAGGTAGAGAGTCGGCAAAAGAGAGGAAGACCCTCATCGAGACAGACTGACACAGTGGCTGCAACAATGGGCTCAAGCACAGCAATGACTGTGAGGATGGCAAAGGACCAGGCAGCATTTCCTGATAGTCTATGGGGGCCAGAGAAACACACATAGCCCCCTAATATGGGAAGGCCTGGAAGTAAAGTAGAGTTAGTAGTTGCATTTTCAGGGTATACGGAAAGACACATTGTCTAATCCTCTCAGCTTCCCAGTTTGTTTGTACTGTGGTGGCTTGCGTGTTGCTATGATGCTGGGAACTTTGTTGTTGTTGTTGTTAGGTGTTGTCAAGTCAATTCTGACTCATAGCAGCCCTATAGGACACAGTGCTTATGCCCTGTAGGGTTTCCAAAGCTGTAAATCCTTATAGAAGCAGACTGCAACATCTCTCTACTGCAGAGCAGCTGGTGGGTTTGAACCGCTGACCTCTGGGTTAGCAGCTGAGCGCTTTACCCACTGCGCCACCTCATTCTACCATAACCAAACTTGAATTCTGCCATGGATGCCTCTATGCCACATTTGCAGTACTACTTCTTAGTATTCAACATACCATGCTGCACATAGTAGGCATTAAATAAATATACTGAATGACAATATTCCGCCTTACGTGTTTTCTTATCTGTTGCATGTAGCTATATCTTGTCTCCCCATTAGGATTATAAACGGGACAACATCTTACACTTTACATCTCTTACAGCTCCTCAAAGAGTCCTCTGTAAGGACCTAAACCAAAAAAAGACCCATTGCCATAGAGTCGATTCTGACTCATAGCGACCCTGCAGGACAGAGTAGAACTGCCCCATAGGGTTTCCAAGGAGGGGCTGGTGGATTGGAACTGCTGGCCTTTTGGTTAGCAGCCGAGCTCTTAACCACTGCGCCCCCAGGGCTCCTATAAAGACCTACTAAGTCCTTAATGCTTGCCTGTGCTCACAAATTGATGGGTAGTTTCTATTTATGCTTATTTGTTCATTTACATTATTCAATACAGTTACAGCCTTTTACACTTTCACCTGCAAATATAATGACTGCTAGTATAACACACGTAATACACCAGCCCCTAAGTGAAATTATTCTTCCTTATTCTTGGTGGAGAGCTGCAAAAGAGAGACCATATGATCAATTTTATACAATATTTTGATAATTCATATCTTGTTACTGAGAGTTCTAACCTAAGAAAATCAGAAACATTGTCCAGTAGACAAATATAAATTTTTCCTTGTTCCATATATTTAACCATCTCCAAAACCACTTTCCTTTTATTTAGTTCTCTCTTCTGTGGTGTTTCTGAAAGAAAATTAAAGACAATTTTCGCTTGAGATAATCTGTTTGGAATGAATTATTCAAAGGCTGACCCAGCAATGTGTGGGCTTCTTTAGGTAATACGACCGTCCACCACTTTAAGGAAACACAATATAAATAGATAAAGCAGTTAGCAGGTAGTTACATGCATTAAAGAAAGATTTTTTACTTTTCAGGGAAGAATTACTGCAAGCTCCCAAGTTTCATTTAACATGAATTTCAACTTTTAATTTTGATTTGCATACAACTTTTTGTAACACAGATACACCTATAACAAGAATTTCTCTTATGTCAGGATTTGGGGTTGGGCCACACAGACTCCTGAACTGGCAGCAGATTTGCATTTTAAGGCCTTCTAAAAATTCTAACCCTACACTGAAAAACCTGTATGAATACCAATTAGAAGAACCAAACCTAAGGATGAACATGACCTCCTAATTATAATGGGGAGGGGCTAAAAGGAGAATCTTACAGCAATGGTCACTAATCCGTAGCTGGATTATATCTGCATTTGAATGGGTGATGCCTTTGGGAGCTTTCTTAGACATCCAGTGCTGCTATAACAGGAATACCACAAGTGGATGGTTTTAACAAAGAAAAATTTATTCTCTCACAGGCTAGTAGGCTAGAAGTCCAAATTCAGGGCGTCAGCTCCAGGGGAAGGCTTTCTCTCTCTGACGGCTCTGGAGGAACATCAGTCTCGTCAATCTTCCCCTGGACTAGGAGCTTCTCTGCGCAGGAACTCTGGGTCCAAATGACACACTCTGCTCCCAGTTCTTCTTTCTTGGTGGTATGAGGTCCCCACTCTCTGCTTGCTTCCCTTTCCTTTTATCTCTTGTAAGATAAAAGGTGGTGCAGGCCACACTTCAGAGAAACTCCCTTTACACTGGATCAGGGATGTGACCTTAGTAAGGGTGTTACAATCCGACCCTAATCCTGTTTAACATAAAATTACAATCACAAAATGGAGGACAACCACACAATACTGGGAATCATGGCCTAACCAAGCTGACACATATTTTGGGGGGACATAATTCAATCCATGAGAGGAGATGTGGTCCTCACAGCTCCTGGCAGACCCCTCTACAGTTGTGAATTGTGATCCATTGCAGTCATCAGCCCACCAAAGACCCAGTCCGCAGCTGGGCCTGGTCATTTGTTCTCCCAGATCTTATGAGATGTGACTCCTTTTCCCACTAGAACTCCCCTTTCTCACTTTCAATCTCATTTTTCCCCTACTCACAAATACCCAGAATTAGAAGGAGCTTAAAGTCTTTTAATCCACTAATTTTTAATGTTTTTTTTTTAATCAAGAAATCCTTTCCTCAAATTAATGCTCACTCAGAAATCTAAGATGTAAAACAGAGCCACCTGGATGTCCTTGATCATGGAGGGAAGGGAGGCCAGCAGCTCATCTGCTGCACTGTCTTGTCCCTTCCTGTAAGGAATTACAGATAGAAACTCTATCCCTTCCATGTATGGATGAAGAAACTGGAGGTTGGACTCAGTGCTTCTTAATGGGGGCATAAATGGCATTTGAGGGCAGAAGAAGTCTTTACAGTGTGGGACTATCCTACACGTGGTAGTCATTCAGCATCTTGGCTCCCAGCTAAGTGCTCTCCCATCACTGTGTTAACTAAAATCGGCTACTGAGGGAGAATGGTTGTGATTCTACCCTGGCTGAGAATCATGTGACTCTGGAGTTATTTGCCCAGGGTTAGTCAAAGGGCAGAGCCAGGATGAACCGAGGCTTCCTGATTCCCAGTCTATTGCTCTTTCCTCTACAGCATGTGGACTTTCCTGTCAGCCACATTTTTTCCCCTCTCTCACCTTTTTTAAGCTTTTCCCTAGTGGTTAGGTACTATCTCTTGAAATTCAGCTTCTAGTAGTCTGCCAACCAGTAAAAAAAGAACCAGTTGCCATTGAGTTTATTCCAACTCATGGCGACCCCATGTGTTGCAGAGTAGAACTGCTCTGTTTTCAAAGCTGTGACGTTTTGGAAGTAGATTGCCAGGCCTTTCTTCTGAGGCCTTCTGGGTGGGTTTGAACCACTAACCTTTTGGTTAATAGTCAGCGCTTAACTGTGTGCACCATCCAGGGACTCCCTACTACTCTGCAAGGCTACCTTATCTTACAGCATCCATTGCTGTTCATACTCTGGGAGCCATGCAGATCTTCTAAGAACAGAGATCAATTTAGACAAAAGACATTCCCAGGATTTTCTTAGTTTACTGTGAGTGCAAATTTAACTCCTGTTCCTAGGACCAATGCATATTCTCAGTGAAATGAGATGTTCAATTCACTGGCCAAAGACAACAGCCTTCAGTATGGATTACATCTCAACATAAAGAAAACAAAAATCCTCACAACTGGACCAATAAGCAACATCACGATAAATGGAGAAAAGATTGAAGTTGTCAAGGATTTCATTTTACTTGGGTCCACAATCAACACCCACCGAAGCAGCAGTCAAGAAATCAAAAGACGCATTGCATTGGGCAAATCTACTGCAAAAGACCTCTTTAAAACATTCAAACAGCAAAGATGTCACCTTGAAGACTAAGGTGCACCTGACCCAAGCCATGGTGTTTTCAATTGCATCATATGCATGCGAAAGCTGGACAATGAATAAGGAAGAACGAAGAAGAATTGACACCTTTAAATTGTGGTGTTGGTGAAGAATATCAAATATACCAAGGACTGCCAAAAGAACAAACAAATCTGTCTTAGAAGAAGTACAACCAGAATGCTCCTTAGAAGTAAGGATGGCGAAACTACGTCTTACATACTTTGGATGTGTTATTAGGAGGAATCAGTCCCTGGAGAAGGACATCATGCTTGGTAAAGTAGAGGGTCAGCAAAAAAGAGGAAGACCCTCAACGGGATGGATTGACACAGTGGCTGCAACAATGGGCTCAAGCATAACAATGATTGTAAGCATGGTGCAGGACTGGGCAGTGTTTCGTTCTGTAGTACGTAGGGTCACTATGAGGCAACCACCTCACCGGCACCTAACAAAAACAACAACAAGCCAAAATGAACTAATTTTTTTTTTCTTTCCAAATCATATTGATCGATTCTGGATCATTTGTATCTTACATAACCTGAATGCTATATAAGCATCTACGTAACTGTGATTCTAGTAGACAATTTCTTGGTTGGCGTCCCAGCAGACAGTGTGGTATTATGGTAACCACAAGGGTTTTGGAACCAGACAGACCCAGGTTTGACTCCTGTCTTCTCCATTGATTAGCTGTGTGACTTTCTAAAGAACACCTGGTTTGTCTGAACCTCAGTTTCCTCATCTGAGGGGAAAATAAAACCTCCCTTGCAGGATCCTTGTGTCGATTAAATGCCATAAGGCATGTATAGGACTCAGCAGTAGCATTCGCTTAATAAATGGTAGCTGCCACTGTTGTTATTATTACCACCTCCTTGCTTTAGTGTAATTTGCCGGAATAAAGCAAATTCCCTAAAGGTAACTTTGTAAAGTGGTCACGTGAAGATGACTGAACGCCCCAGCCTAATTCTAGATTCCCTGCTTAGCGTCTCCCCTATGCTTTCAAGCTTGCCCAGTAATGTCAGTTCCATTTTGGAAGGGAGTGATAGACTCCCCCCTCCCTCTTGTAATGAGATGGGTAGTCATCCCTGTAGTTGTCCGAGAGATCTTATTTCCCACTGATAGAGGGGTCTGCAAATTTCCAGACCTTTTAAAATGGCTTTTTACGAACAGTCTATCAAGTCTCCAGAGGGAACTAGCATGTCTGAGACAGTAGGGATCCTTTTTTACTGACAGTTCTAGCTGTGCGGTTGAAATCATCTTTGACAAGAAAAAAACAGGCTCAAGTACAACGAAATCAAGGGCCATCCACAGTGACCAATTTACAGACTTCAAAATCTGTACTAGTGCTTAATTATGACACACACAAAAAGAGAATTTTCACAGAAGTTTGATGTAAATTTTTGTCTTTTGCACTCAGTACTCAAACACCACTCAAACAATGTCAAAAATCACAGCTATTAAGTCAAACTAAACCAAACACATTGTTCCGAGATATTTGCCAAAAATTGTTTCAGTATACGATTTACTTTGCTGAATCAGTTTTTGCAAAGTTATACTTGTATAGAGCATTTGCTAGATGTCTGTTCAAAATCTATCCATATGGTTAGTGTTTTAAATGATATATACAGATGTTAAGTGTATATACGGAAAAGTACACTTTACTGAAAAAAGTTAAAACCTAATAAATCATTACAAATTCAATATTAAATTCCATGGTGAGATTCCTAGGATAAATCAGATTCAGCAACTCTTCCAAAGACGCTTTCATGTATTTCTAAGGAAATTTTGCCCAAGAAAAGACTGGCACAGAATCCCTAGCTACATTTCCTTGCTCTTTTTATTCTCAATGAAACAATAATTATTCAATTAATCTTGTCAACAAGTGGAGGCCGGTTTAATTTCAGTTGTTTACTAATTATTATTGGGTAGATCTTTAGCTCCTTGAAAATGTTGTCCAATTGCGACAAACTACTAATGAAGTAAGGCTTGGTTAATTACGGAATAAGAGCAATTAGCTTGTCAGCAGTTAATTCCAACAGTCCCTAGGGAAATGCTACATTTAAGAATCTGCATCACAGGAGCTATTGACCTCTAAACCTTCCTCCTTTTCTGTCACTGCTGTTTAATGGAAAGTCACTTAGTTTGTCAGGCTAATAACTGAGGTAATGAAGTAGCCTATGGCTTCAACTTGCTACTTTGTTTTCCAATTGCTAATTTTAGAAAGTTTAAAAATAGATGAATGGGTCTATTTTGGATATCATTAAGAGAGGAAACCCAAGGTGGGACTTCACAGAATCCACTGAGTGCCTGCTGACCACCCTTAAAGCTTCTGAAGCTTATTAGCCTTCATGGAGCCTTCTCTGCCAAGGAAAAGTTGGTTGTGACTATTTTAAGTTGCAAGATTTTTATGAGCTGACCCAGTTTTGTTTGAGACTTTGATTTAATGGGATGAGGGAGGATGATACTGAAATATATTTTCTTGTTCCCATCTTTTCTGACAGAAACTATATTTAAAAAGCAATGGAGTGGAAGAATTCATTTGTACCATTTTTTTTAATGAGTCTGAGGTGGGGATTACTTAACATAAAACCAGTTGTCATTAAGTAGACTCTGACTCCTGGAGACCCCATGTGTGTCAGAGTAGGATTTTGCTCCATAGTGTTTTCAATGGCTGATTTTTTGGAAGTGGATTGCCAGGCTTTTCTTCCAAGGTGCCTCTGGATGAACTCAAACCTTCAACCTTCCAGTTAGTAGCTGAGAGCCTTAACTGTTTGCACCATCCAAGGATCAAAAGATCTTATAAAAAGATCTTAGGACAACTTGAAAAGCTTGTCTTTGCAAAAGAATAGTAATTTGAGCCAGGATAATGCTTTGATCTGAAATCTGATTGTTATAATCTTGAACATTTCATTTTCAGTGTAAATTATGTGCAAAACATGCTCACCGCATCTAAACTGTGACTGAAACAGATGAGACTGAGAGATTTCACTGGACCAATTTGCCATTTCCTCTCTCCCTATTCCTGTAAAAGGCTGGCACAGGAAATGCAAGACCCGCGCCATGGAAGGCCAGCCACTTGAGCCAAGTAAACCGTGGTCTGTTTACCCCATGGCATGTCTCAGAGCCTCCCTTTCCTCACCTCTGCTATTCTCCTTGGGAACACTGTGAAAAATTCTTCTGAAATTAAACCATTTTAACAACTACAAAGAATATATTAGGAACATGAAAGTGGAAACAAAAATGGAGCCCACTAATTCTATCTCTCCATGGAGTTTTGCTGAAGTTGTCACCAATATCAGAGGTCACGGGGTCGACTTTGTGGAAATTTAAGGGGCCCAATAAATAGCACCTTTTCTCTCCCCTCCTGAGTTCGGAACTAATGAGAAATAAGACAAAATTATAAGGTGGTTAAGAGCCCATATCACCTTTATTGTAAATTGATGGAGTCCAATTCAGATTTTAGGAGCCCTGGTGGAGAAGTTGTTAAGAGCTCAGGCTCCTAACAAAAACGTCTGCAGTTCAAATCCACCAGCTGCTCCTTGGAAAACCCTATGGGGCAGTTCTACTCTGTCCTATAGTCAATGAGTCGGAATCAAGTTGGCTTTGCATGCTCAGATTCTCCTTCCAAACCCAGTAATCAGATTAAGCCAGTTCTCTTCCAAGGGAGCAGTAAGATGAGGCCAGAATCCAGGTGTGTTCTGCAAGTAGAATTCTCTCCACATGGAGTGGGGAAAGAAATATTTCCCCTCAAAGATGGTACAGACATATGTTTTTCATATTGTTACATTTTGGTGATTCATTTAAAAATTGAGAGTACTGTAATATCTGAGGAAACTCTCGTGGCATAGTGGTTAAGAGCTACGGCTGTAACCAAATGGTCAGCAGTTCAAATCCACCAGGCACGCCTTGGAAACTCTATGGGCTGTTCTACTCTGTCCTGTAGGGTTGCTATGAGTCAGAATCGACTTGACGGCAACGGGTTTTTAGTTTGGCATAAAATCTGAATTAAACCTCATCAATTTTTAAAATTAAGATGATTAACAACATTTGTATTTTCAATAAACAAAAAATCCATAAAGAAAATTAATAATGGCTATAGAATTTCCGAGGGACTATTTTGAGTCCTTAAGGAGCCTCGATGGTGCAATGGTTAAGTGCTCAGCTGCTAACCAAAAAGTCAGTCACAGTTTGAACCCGCCAAGTGCCTCCACGGGAGAAAAGACCTGGCAACCTGCTCCTGTTAAGATTACAGCCTAGGAAACCCTATGGGAGCAGTTCTACTCTGTCACATGGGGTCACTACGAGTCAGAATTGACATGACAGCACACAACAACAACACTGTCAAACAACATTTTGGTTGCTCAATTTAACTTCCTTCAGCTGTGGGCAAACTTGTTCTAGGGCCTGGATCAAGGTGTTCTGAAAGGTGGAGCAGATCATTCTACGTGAAGGTCTATCCTAGAATGTAGTTAAAGGCAGGGCCAGCTACATAATTTGTGGGCCCCAGTGTAAAATGAAAAAAGTCTGACCAGGAGTGGATTAGGCAATAGGCAAGATAAGCATGGTGTTTACCTTGCTTACCCGTTTATCTGTAGTGAACTATTTCATATTTTTCACCACATCAGTATTCTGCTCCTAGGCTTGGCTGGCATCTGTCCCTCTCCCAACCCCACAGCACTTTCCTACAGAATCGAAGCCTTTTTCAAATTTACAATCCTTGACAGGGGCGGATGACCCAGTAAGCAAGGTAAGCATGGGCTTTCTTGTGCTTACTTACTAATCTGTAGTGAACAGTTTCGCCACAGATGATATGGTAAGCAAGGTAAGCACCATGCTTACCTTGCCTGTCGAATAATCTGCCCCTGGTTCAACTCAAACAAGCTTTGAGTTCCTCCAAGTGCACAGGAAAAGAAATGTTTTGCTGACTTTAAACATTTGTCACCATACTACTGTCTTTGCTGCTTAACTTTAGGTGCAGTTTATGGCTTTCTATTGCTGGAAACTCTAGTGGCATAGTGGTTAAGAGCTACGGCTGCTAACCAAAAGGCTGGCAGTTTGAATCCACCAGGTGCTCCTTGGAAACCCTATGGGGCAGTTCTACTCTGTCCTGTAGGGTCACTATGAGTTGGAATCTACTCGACGGCAATAGGTTTGGTTTTTTGTTTGTTTGTTTTTTATTGCTGCTGTAACAAATTACCACAAACTCAGTGGCTTAACACAACACAGTTTTATTCTCTTCCAGTTCTGGAGGTCATAAATCTGAAATTAAGGTGTCTGCAGGGCTGCGTTCCTTCAGGAGACCTCAAGGAAGAAACCATTTTCTTGCCATTTTCAGTTTCTAGAGGCCACTGGCATTCCTTGGCTTGTGGCCCCTTCCTCACATCACTCCAAGTTCTTGCTTCCGTCATCACATCTACTATTCATTCTGATCCTTTTGCCTCCCTCTTATTAGCACCCTTGTGATTACATTTGGCCCACCAGGATAATCCAGTATAATCTCCCCATCTCGTGATCCTTAACTTAATCATGTGTTCAAAGTCCCCTTCACCATATAAAATAACATATTCCCAGCTTCCAGGGATTAGTATGTGGATTTTTTTGGGGGGAGGAGCATTATTCAACCTATCACATACACCAAAGTTTTATCAGAAACGTGATGAGTTGCATAACATTTTTCTCTAAAAAACCATTGCCTATGGGCCAGGGAAGCATTGCGAGAAAGGAAAATATCAGATATAAAGGTCATAGTTCAGGTATAAAGGTCATAATCTTGTGGGTGTCCAGTTTTAGTGTCTAATATCAAGGACTTTAAGAGGAAATTATGCTTCAACTTTTCTTTCCTTCTGGGACTGTTATCCCTTTTCCCATCCACGCTGACTCAGGTGTGGCTGGAGCTGTGCATCTCCAAGCTTGTCTGCTGCTTTGCAAACACTGGGTGCTTACTCTCATGGTCCCAGAGTCCTCTGGGCTACCTGAGCTGGGTTCCTCATGCTGGGCCCTCTCCCTTTTATACCAACCTTTTTTCTCCCTCTTTCTCCCTGTACAGCAAACACTGCACAGTTGTCAGGGTCCTAGGAGAGAGAGGAAAAGGCCCCGGCATTACAATGGTTAAGCACTCAGCTGCTAACCGAAAGGTTGGTGGTTCAAAGCCACCCAGCAGCTTCTTGGGAGGAAGACCTGGCAATCTGCTTCCATAAAGATTAGAGCTAAGAAAACCCTATGGAGCAATCCTACTCTGTCACATGGGGTTACTAAGAGTGGGAATCAACTTGACAGCACCCAACAACAACAATAACATCAGGAGCGAGGTTACAGGCATTATTTCATTATTTCAGACTTCTCAGGGTGACAGGTGGGGAGAAGGTGCTCAGACTTCCGCCTCCCCCGTATCCTCTCATCACCCAGCTTATATGCTGCCTCCTTGAGTGACAGGTGTAGAAACCTACAGCAGCGTGAAGATGAGGGGCTTCTTTCTGCTCATTTGATCACGGCCCCTCTCCCTCACTCTCAGGACCTTTTCTTGTCATCCCATCCCTGGTCACTGGCTATCCAGGCTGGGTGTCACTTATTCTTGACTCCAGTGCAAGGTGGCTGAAGCCAGCCCTTGGTATATAACAACAGACACCAAAATAGAAAGGGATGGATGAGGCAACTTGCAAATCCAGACAAACTTCCCTGGGATGGGTATGTGGCTGCGGGAGGAGTTCTCCCCAAAACAAGGGCAGATTTTCCAGTTCCACGAGTTAAACTGGTACCAGACATCCCAATGAAGAGTTCTTCTCTAATCCTTGGGAAGGGAGGCCCTGTCTTACCACTTGTTCAAAAGGTAGGAAATAAGTGCCCTTAAAGGTACTAATACATAAAATGTTTTCCTTCCATGGTCTCTTTTTCAAATTGTCATGGTGTTTGTTTTGTTTTGTTTTGTTAATTGGCTATTTGATTTGTTCTAAGTAAAAAATAAGTCAATAAATAAGCTTTTAAATTATTAGCAAAAATTTTACCTTTTATTTTTATATTGTGCGTTGCCAGTTTTAAATGCAAATGTAAGAGCATTTAACTTGTATGTGGAATTATCGACATTACACAATCAGTATCTCATAGCTTATACACACATACGCAATTCATCCTTACCAGAACAGTAGAAATGCTGCACAAGACTAACTCAGCTGGTTTTACTTTGCTTCTTGATACATGCATATTTTACCAACACTCTCTTACCTTCAGCTTACCGGTGAGTAAGGAAAGACTGAAAGGAAAAGGATCTACGGGTTGACCTATCTTTCCCTAATTAATTTATACTCCGATAGCATATGTTTCCTCATCATAGCATGTTATTTCACGCGTTCTATTTTGTTTTGTGTACATATCTGTACCCTCCTACCAACTCAGAGTGACCCTACAGGACAGAGTAGAACGGCCCCGTGGGGTTTCCAAGGAGTGGCTGGTGGATTCCAACTGCTGACCTTTTGGTTAGCAGCCGAATGCTTCACCATTGTGTAGCAGGGTCAGCAAATTAAGGCCCGTGGCCAGATTTAGTCCACTACCTGTTTTTGTGTGGCACACAGGCTAAGAATGGTTTTTACATTTTTAAATGGTTGAAAAACTCAAAACAAAAATAATATTTTACGATGCATGAAAATTATATGACATTCAAATTTTAGCGCTCATACGTAAAGTTTTATTGAGACACAGTCACCCTTTTTCTTTTAGGTGTTATCTGTGGCTGCTTTCATGCTACAGTGACAGAGTAGCCCCCAAAGCCAAAACTATTTACCATCTGCCCCTCTATAGAAAACATTTGTTGACTCCTGATATATGAGATTATAATACGCTTCTAAGGGAAGGAATATCTTCCAGCTCCTAACCTGGTGATTTATAAATTCTAGAAGTTTGGTAAATGTCTTGCATTAATACCGCTGTAAAATTTTTAGAATTCAAATATGTGCCACAGAATTCCTGCTCCTATATGCTAATAAAATTGAAAGTACTAATTTCTTTATATTTTTACAAAGTTTGACACTTACTGGTTTGATATTTAGCATATGAATTCTGCAAAAGATTTCTTTAACAGAAACTTCATGCTGCAGTGAGAATTTATCATATCCAAAAAGAGAAGTAATTTTGCAGTCTTTTTTTAAAAATATAAAATAGATGTTCATGTTGAAATCTTGAAAATTACACTAATGTACCATTCAAACCTTAAATGTCAGTACATAAAACTATGTTAGTTTTCTAGCACAAAGACAAATTAAGAATTAAAAAGTTCTGAGCCTTGGTATTGCCTCTCTTGAGGGATAATTCAGAACTAGTATAACATTAGTCTTCCAAAACTTCTAAATTTGATATTTAATTTACTGGAACAAATAAAATGCTACAATCTGTTTTACAAAGTCAGAGACAGTAGAGTATAGGTAAAGGTGTAAACAGTGGACCTGCTTGAAGATTTGGGGGAAAAAAAATAAACAGACTAGATTTTTCCTTGATTGTATGTGACAAATGAGCCAGAATCATTGTAAAATAAAATGATACTAAGCAGAACTCACTTAAATTTCTTAGATATTTTTCTAGAAAAATTTCTTTTTTCTCTGACTTTTAGTATCTTTCATCATTACTTATATCTCTTTGTTTTATCCAGGAGATTATCTGGATTGCATGGGGCTGTTGGTATAATCAACTAAGCAATCAATTCAGTGACATGGATGTCATGTGAAGAGCACCCACTTGGGAGTCCAGAGACCCTCAGCACTTAGCCAAGGGACTTTGACCTTGGCCTCTCAACCTTTCATCATCCTTACATTCTAAGATTCTGGGAATCTACATAATCAGTTAAACTGATTTTCTACTTTTGTGATGCAACTGATTTAGGTGAATTACATATATATATATATTTAGTAACATATAGATTTGGGCCTTTATGAGTCTTCTTTCTCAGATATTCCATGTTCATCTACTACTGTAAAAACCAGTTGCTGTTGAGCCAATTCTGACTCATGGCGACTCCATATGTGTCAAAATGGAACTGTGCTCCATAAGGTTTTTAATGGCTGATTTTTCAGAAAATCAGACCTTTCTTCTGAGGCACTTCTGGGTGAACTTGAACCTCCAACCTTTTGATTAGCAGCCCAGTAAGTTAACCATTTGCACCACCCAGCAACTTCATCTGTTGTAGCAACTCTATATTAAATAGGCCAATAAGAAAGAGTTTTGAAAGTTTCAAAGAGCCGTATAAATGAAAGATATTATTATTAAATCAAATTGCACAGTGTTACGGCTAGAAAGTCCTAGAGATCATCTTACATGAGTTCTTCATTTCACAGATGAGAAAACCAGAGTGGTGAAATGCTAGAGACACGAGCTCTTCTATTACCATTTGTTGACCTATCTTTTAGGAGGTCACTTGGATCACAACTAGGAATTTGGTTAGGAAGTGGATCACAAATCCTTGTTCTCCCTGCAACGTATTAGCTGCCTGAACTTTTTTTTTTTTTCCCCAGGCAATATTCTATTTTCTCACACTCTTACTTTTGTATTCCCTGGCTTGATTTCAAGCTCATTTCTGTGTCTGGAAAACATTGCATTTTCTGGTCTGGTTTATCAAGCAATGATATCTAAGTAGTGTATTTATATTTCATCCAAGCATAAGCAGTATATAGTTTATTAGAATTCAAGGCTAATAACATAAGATGAAGAAAAAGAAACAAAGATGAGATAAGGGGAAAATTTTTGCCTTATCGGGACCATTTAGATGTCAGATTCTTCTTTAGAGCTATGGCTTTATAAAGGGACATAAATTAATCTGCTAAATTATGTCTTACTAACCAGAAAATCAGAACAAGTAGTAAGATACTTCTGGCAAAAGTCCATTCATTCAGTCATCCAACAAACATTTTATACTCGTTGCCATTGAGGCAATTCCAACTCATAGCAACCCTACAGGACACAGTAGAAATGCCCCATAGGATTTCCAAGGAGCACCTGGTGGATTCAAACTGCCGACCTTTTGGTTAGCAGCTGTAGCTCTTAACCACTACACCACCAGTGTTTCCTATAAAAAGCAAAGTTTTGTAGGAGACTCTGACAAAAAGGCACAGATTAATGAATTCCTTCCTTCCTAACTTAAAAAAAGAAAAACAAAAAACCAGTTACTGTCAGATTGATTCTGATTCATGGTGACCCCATGTGTGTCAGAGTAGAACTCTGCTCCGTAGGGTTTTCAGTAGCTGATTTTTCAGGAGATTGCCAGGGCTTTCTTCTGAGGTGCCTCTGGGTGGAACTTAAAAAGTAATAATAATAATAACTCACATTTATTGAGTCCTTACTCTGTGCCATGCTCTGGGCTAAGTATGAGTACAGATTATCTCATTTGATCTTTATAATAATGTGAGTTATATACTATTATGTTGATACGAAGTTTAAATGAGATCCTATGTAAAGTTTTTGATACTCACAAAATAATAATTTTCTCTCTGTCCTCCTTTCATTTCACCAGAGACATCACCACTTTTTCTTCTGGAAAATATATCCTGGATCACAGTAGATTTCCAGAGTTGAATGAGTGATAGGACCAAGAGAACCTGGTGACTGAACATGAGAAGTACCGCTAGAGCTAAGATACAGCTTAGAGGAGTAGAATGAAGCTCAACTGAAGGCAGAAGTGGGATGAATGCTCATCTGAAGGCTAGGCCCACATGGGAGACAATTGGAGGTGGGCTAAATGAAGAGGTTCTCCAATTATAGGAAGAGGCAAAAAGGAATCTGGGCTCTGCTCAGTCATATAAAGCTCATGTGGTAGGGGTAGGCTCAGGTCCAAGAAACACATTGAAGGGAGTGTGGGTAGAGGCACAAAAGCTAGACTGAAGCCTGTCTCAGGATGCGCCAGCATAGAGCCTTTGGAGCACAGCTAGCAGAACCACAATAGATTCCAACAGACTTTCCATAGAGATGGGGAGGAAGTTGCTAGAACAAACACCATCCTGAAACTTGCCCCAGATCTGAACCTAATTAGACCCCAATGTTTTCTTGGGGTTAGAAAAAGCCTGACTTAGCATTTTTAAAACAATATCTATTTGCCTTTTGTCTCCCATTTGCAGCCAGAAGTGAAAGTTCTGAAAACCCATTAAAACTTTGGGTTTTATTTTGTATTTATTTCTTTACTATATACTTTGCCTAGCCAAACCAGAAAATGCTGGAATGGCACAAGCTCGTTCTCCTGAGATATCCAGATCAAAGTCTTTTTGGAACTGCTTTGGCTAAGCAGTTGAATTTTTCCATTCTTATCCAAACCAGTGCTTCAATTCCTTGCAATTACTCATATGCATCCACCTTCTCAAGTGTTCTGAGACTTTTTTTCAACACACACGTTGGCCTTCAAAGGGTAACAAGCAATTGTGTGTTGGCAGAAGCTGTATTTTCAAGTTTGTACATCCATACCATCATCCAACAAAGAGAACAAGAATTTCTGGCAACCTTGTCCACTCTATATATTCTATACAAAGCAAAAATATAGGAAAGTGAATGTCAGAGACCCTTTTGCACAGAGTTTTATTATTTTGTAGTGTATTTTGCACTGCTAAATTATCCTCTCAAGTGTAGAAATCAGTTTGGTCAAGCAAAGTTTTAAGGCAGTTTATGTAATCCAGCCAGCAAATTTACTGGGAAACTGATCTTTTTTTTTTCTCTTAATGCTTAGGGAGATATTCCCTGGGGTCATGCAAACTTGCCCCATTGGATAACCCACGGTTGTAGGGTAACCCACAATTATCACACTGTCCTATCACCCTGTAGTTCACCTTTATTCAAAGTGACTTAGATCCATAGGTATGTTACCTTTATGAAAACTGTTAAGAATATAATGACCTGCGTGCCACAATCTTATTCTTTTCTTCATTTAAAAAAAAAAAAAAGGTATTTATCTAAGGTACATTTTTTTCCTATGGAAATTTTTATCTTGATTTTCTTTCTTTTTTTTTTTTTTATAGTATCTTTATATAGCTTTATTTTCAGTTTAGCAAATTAGCAATAGAGATTAACCCCCTCCAAAAAAAATCTTCACTAGGTGAAGACATCGGAAGAAATTTCGAAGGCAGTAGCTGGTGATTTATCTCACTCCTTGGGCTTATTGGTTTCAAGACATATTACCTGGATCTCAAGCGCATCTTTCTTCTCTTTAGCCTACACATCTCCTGCTTCCTGCACTTCTCCCTCATGAACCCAAGTGCCTTGAGGTGGGCCTCGTGGTCACGCGCGCATGCTGTGGGTTATGCGAGAAAGAATCTGCCTCAGGTAGCGTGAGAAGAGTTTGTTTTTCATTTTTAATAGGATACAATAAGAAAATAGAGTTTGCCATACCAGAATGTCACCTTTTGGAGAACTCTTCCAGTTTTTCAACGAAATGAAGAAAATTTCTGTTGCTACCCCTACTCTAAGCTACTGAGAAAACAGCAATGCCCATTCTCAACTGTGACATCTTTAGCTTCAATTCTTCTTTGGGTACTTGAGTATTTCTTCAAGGATTCTATACATCCTTAACTATTCCACGCTGTGTATTTGAAGCCGTATTCATTAGCATAATCTTTTCCTAATGCCAAATGAAAAACTTTGTTAAGGTCAGATGGATGGACTTCTAAGGTCAGCATCCCTGTCTCAGTTTCTGATGTTTCCAAAATATACAAGTGATTCTCTAGCTTCATAAATCTCCACGTGCTTCTTCCTTTCATGTAATTTGCCTTTGTTCAGTTATTTTGCGCCACCCCTGGAGTGTTTTCAAATATATTTCAAACCCCCAAGCAAGCCCATTTCAGCTGATTGACTTCAGAGAACTCTAATGCCGGCCAGGCATTTTGCTGCAGCCCCATTTAGGCTCAGCAGGAAGAGCAGATTTAAAAGGCAGATTACGTTTTTAGCTTTTTAAAAACTGCTTTATTAGAGAGGCTAAAAGCCACAGTGGTGGTAAGCCGAATTCTTTTGAAATACAAGCAAACTTTAAGACATCTAGGGAGCAGTTCCTCGCCTGGGGAGCTCTTCCTTTTGGGTTTCAATGATGGTAGGGACCAGCTGGCTCCAAGCGTTTTTCTTAAGGGTCCTTGTGGCTCCAAAACAGAATCCATAAAAGCACTAAAGAGGTTTCATTTAAGAGTCGGAAACCTTTGAAAAGCAGCTCACCAAGGTTCCCACCCCTGGACTTCTGGCAGGCCATTTAGTGTGAAAGCGTTGGTTACATACCGGCCTCTGTTTAATTGTAGGGGTTGGTCAAGAGCAGTAGATACAGAGCCATGGTGAGGATGTGAAAGCCACTTAGCGAAGGGAGAGGATATCCGCAGGCCTGAGTCCATGGCAGACAACTGGGAGCCCCAGAAAATGGAAAATAAATAAATAAACGAATAACTAAAGAAATAAAAATGGAAGCCACAGAAGTAGATACTGCTTCCTATGTCATTTTAAAAGATGTGTTACAAGTGCTCAATGGTTTCTCTTTTACTTAGCTGGGGCTCTTTTTGGATTATAACAGGAGCTATTGTAAAGTGGTCCAGGGTCCATGGAAAGGAGGTGGGCATAGTGAGATTTCTAGAAAGTCAATGAGGTTCCATATGGGAGGCTTTGTTGAGAGGTATTGAGGTGAAATGAACACTACCAGGCTTGGGGAATATTTATAGAGAAAGTTCGCTAAGAAGCAAGCTGGATCCTACTAAAAGGCAAGATATAGGATTAAACAAGGATCTAAATAATCAGAGAGGTTAAATATAAGGTTTATGTGCTGCTACCCACTCCCTCTGTGCCCAAAGAGACATCAGCAACCTATCAGAACTTTTATGCCCAGTCATAGCCTGAGAATCCTTCTCAGCAGGCTGTTGCAATCCTGGATTAAAAAAAACTATTGCTGTCGCGTCAGACTCAGAGCGTATGGGGTAGAACTGCCCCCATAGGGTTTCCAGGGAGCAGCTGGTGGATTCAAACTGCTGACCTTTGGATTAGTAGTCAAATGCTAAACTGAATTTATAGGAGATATTCCTAAAGAGGAGTCCTTGGGTGGTGGAAGTAGTTAACACGCTTGGCTGCTAACCGAAAGGTTGGAGATTTGAGTCCACCCAGAGATGCCTCAGAAGAAAGGCTTGGAAATCTCCTTACAAAAAACCAGCCATTGGAAACCTTATGCAGCACAGTTCTACTCTGACACATGGGGTTACCATGAGTTTGAGTCAATTGAATGACAACTGTTTGTTTTGGTTTGGGTTTGATTCCTAAAGAAGCACATGGATCAGTTTAGAACTAAACATAAATTTCTATTGATGGCGCAAAGAGGGGGCGGAAGTGAGTGAAGAGGGGAGATCACTTAGAAGAATGTCAAGTGCATGCCCCACCGGGAGAGGGCAGCAGGGATTTGGCTTCGGAAGATGTTACATCACAGGAATCTGGGACCCATGTCACTAGGTTTGTCAAGAGAGAATAGAAATCCAATTTTTATTTGAAATCTTTTGATTTTTCAATGTTGGATTTAAAAAGAGAGAAAAAAAAAATAATGCCGTGTGGGCCAAACAAAACACATATGCAGAAAAAAAAAAAAAGAAAATCTGTCTGCAGGCTAATGTAGCCTCCAGGCTTAGAAAGACTGAAGGAAGATTTCAGTTTGCTTTTATCTTGCCTGAACTACCTTGCCACCATCCGCAGCTTAAAAAAAAAAAAAAGAAAACTATCTCACCAGGACTTGAAGAGGGCATGTGACAAATTGCAGAAAATTACAGCCAACGTTTTGTGGTTGCTGATCTTCTTTGGGTTACACACGAGCAGAGACCTGAAAAAAAAAAAAATAGGCAAACTTCAAAGATCAAAGTCTCCACGGCTGCAGTGGGGACCTTTCAGCCAGTTTGCTTTTGTCCAGATCCTCCCACCCACAACCCCATTTTATCAATCACAAAGCAGTTGTCTCAAAGCTCAGATTCAGACATTGTCTGAAGCTAATAATGCCTTTGTCCATTGCTTATTTCAATATTCCAACCCTCGCCTTGGTCTCCCTTTGGACTGTTTACATAAAATTTCCTTCTGGGTGGAACTTTGTTTTTCCTTTCCTTCTTTTGGGCTGTTGTTTTTTCTTAAAATAGGAGGGTCATTTCAGGCAGAAATGTGTTTTCACCTCTTTGCTTCCTCTATGTCTGGGCCTGGGGCCTTTTTGGAAAGAGGGAAATTTCCACTTTGTTTACAAGGAGAAGTTGATTTTCTTTGGATAGCCCATTAATTTGCTGGGTAGGGAGTTCAGAGTTCCCAGGATTATCTAAGGAGCTTTTAAAAAGTCATTTTTAAGGTGTTTCTTTGAATTTTTTTAAAATGTTAGACAGATACCTTGCGTTCTCATTTCTCCAGTGAGCCTAAGCTTCCATGTGTCCATCCCTGCATCCCCACTCTCCACCTTGTCTTCCAAGATCTTTCAGCTTTAGTTGTCAGTATGGATTGTTTACCAACATTCTAGACCAATGCCAACATTAGTCACAGTTTTATACTTTGGGTTGGAAAAGTAATTTTCCCCTTCTACTTAAAATGCAGCCATGATCCATTGCTGTCACTGGAAAAGACAGGCTGGATTGTGCATACCTTTCTTTACCACTCCAACCCCCATCTTCAAGAGCCACATCTGTCAGGCAATCCATCTTCCACATCAAATAATGTCAACATGCACTCAGGTGGGAGTGGACGGTTCTAGGCTGTTCTAGACAGACTGTTCTATTCTTTCAGAGGTCTAGCTTACACTGGACCTCTGGAAGAATACATTCTAAGAAGACAGCATACTAACCAAAAGGGAAAAGAAGTTTCCAAGCATTCCAAAGACAAAGAGAATAAAATCCCTTTAGGTAAATCTTATGATGACTTCGGTAGATTTGATGCAACAGAAATATTAATTTTAAAATAATCTATTCAAGGCCACTCCTAATGTGTGATTTATTAAAGGTCCATGTTCACTAACAAATAATCAAAATCCTCAGTTAAATGGATTTAAACTAATAAGATCTCTGGTTTTGATTGTTCAGTACCATTCTATTCCATAAATGTTTATTGTTTATTCTAACCCTGAGAAGAAAGATAAATAATGAGAAATAAAGTAGGTGATAAGAAGGTTGTGATCAGGAAATATATGTGACTAAGGCAGGTTAGGGTAATGGTTAAAACCAAAAAACCAGTTGCTATCAAGTCGACTCCAGCTCATGGCAACCCCATGTGTGTGTCAGAGTAAAACTGTGTTTCATAGGGTTTTCAATGACTGACTCTTCAGAAGTAGACTGCCAGATCTTTCTTCCAAGGTTCCTCTGGGTGGACTCAAACTGCCAACATTTCAATTAGCAGCCCAGTGAGTTAAGCATTTGCACCAACTAGTGACTCCAGATAATGGTTAGGATCATAGATTTGGAACAAGGCAGACACAGATGGGCTCCCAGCTTCACATGTACTAGCTGAGGGTCCTCAGGCAAGTACTCATGTCTGTTCTTCAATTTCCTCAGCCATAAAATATGAATACTACTAATAAAATAAGGATACTAATAGCATCTGTTTCCTAGAATTGTTGTGAATTACTATGGGCACTTACTATGCATCAAGTGCTGCCTTTCCTTAAATAACTCTATGAAGCAGGTATTCTTATTATTATTCTCCTTTTAAAGGTGAGGAAATTAGGGGCTCAGAGAAGTTAACAAACTATTAAGAGCCACAGAGCTATTAAGTAACCAGGCCAGGATTCCAAACCAAGTAAACTGGCACTGATCCTGAGCCGTTAACTACCATGTAGCTTTTATTATTATTAACATACTTTTAATATGTAATGAAGCATCACAATTCCAGATCATGTTCTGAGATTGTTGCTGTGTGCCACTGAGTCAATTCTGACTCACAAGGACACTGTAGGACAGAGTAGAACTGCCCCATAGTGTTTCCAAGGCTGTAATCTTTATGGAGGCAGATAGCCAGGTCTTTTCTCCTGCGGAGCAACTGGTGGGTTTGAACCACTGACCTTTCTGTTAGCAGCTGAACACTTAACCATTCTAAGATTACTTCATATTTATCTCAATCTCCTATGTGCCTATGGCTGCACATTCAGTGTTGTACACTGCACAGAAATGCTCAAAACGGCAATTCTGTTCACCATAAAATAATATATACACACAGATGGTTACCCCTACAGGGCTTCACTTCCTAAGGCAGAGGAGTAATTGATATATTTCAAAAATGTTTTTTACAGTATAAAAAGAGAAAGAGGTTTCTAATTCATCTTTGCTTTTTAGTTAACCAAGGATTAATTACTTAAAACCCCTTGTTCCAATCTTGGACTCCTATCAGAAATCAGCAAACAGGGGGTACTAGAAAGCAGCTTCATGGAGCTTCCAACAGGAGACAGAACAACCAGTAACCAGCAATATACGCTTTCCCACCTCCCACCCTTCTTCACCCCCACTTGGCCTCCTCTGTTTCCTGCAGCCACAGTCTCTTGGCCAGGAAGCATAGGCATCATCCCAGTGTCACTTGGATTCTACTCGCCCGCACTGTCTGGCTCCCTAAGGGCCATTTGTTGGCTGCTGGTGTTGCTTTTTTCCACCCTTTAGATTTCTTCCTTACCTCTCTCTACCTCACCCTCCTTTCTTTGAAATACCTGGCTCTGTGCGCCATCTTTGCTTCTTCCTGAAAGGCTGTGAAACACCTCTCAAATGTGAGACTGCTTCCTGGCCCGTGTTGCCACACTGCTGGGATCCCAGGACTTTTGTTTGTTTCTTTTGAATTGTTTGTTTGTTTTCTTTTTCTTTGCTCGAACTGGGAGCCCGTTCTAGCTGGGCAGTACTGCACGGCTTAGGACCTACCGCCTTAGTTTGCGCAGACATGCAGAGGGATCCCTGGGGCATTTCTTTTTTCTTGTTTTTTTTTATGGTTTTTTTTTTTTTTTCCTGTTCTTTTGGGAGTTTTTCTTGTTCTTTTTTTTAAAAAATTTTTTGTTTTCTTTTCTTTTCCCTTTTTGTCTTTGTTCATTACTCAGTTTCTCTTCTCTCTATACTTTCCTTCTCTTCCTGTCCCCTGAATACCTGGCACTGAGTGACACCTCTACACCTTTGAGCCAGGCTGTACTTCACAGCCTGGGAGCAACTTCCCCAGACCTCATAGCCACACTGATGGGATCCCTGGGAGCTTTGCTTTTCTTTTTTCTTTCTAATTTTTATTTATTATTATTTTTCTTTTTTTTTCCTTCTTCTTCTCCTTTTCTTTTTCTCCATTTCATAGTCTCTCATCTCTCCACTCCAATGGCAAGCTCTCCTAGCACTCTTTTTTACTTGTTTGTATGTTTTTCGCTCCTGTTCCTCTCTCCTCTCTCCCATACACATAGTAGCTCCACACATCACAGTCTCCCCCTTTCTTCCTGCCTACCTGCACCATGCACTGAACATCACACCACCAAGCAGCCCAGGCATGGTCTACCTGCACTGATTACTGGCCCACGCTGGTGGCCATAGAAACTGCCACAAACAACCCATCCCAGCAACTCCTCTTTAGCTAGACCTGCCCAGCTTTACCATATCTGAGCAACTGACCCTGCCAATTGGAGAAGGAGGCAAAAAGTATCATGTCCACAAATGAGCAAACAACAAAGAACACACAGCCTGCCTGCTCAGACATAGCCAAATAAAACAAACAAACAAAAAAAAAAGGATGAAACAAACAAGTCTACAACCAATAAATGAGACAAATAACTACCAAATGCCCCAAAGACAGTAGACAATATCAAAACATTTATAAAAACAGGACAGGATGGCTCCAGTAGGCATCCAAAATAAAAAACCAGATGACTTTCCAGTAGAAGAAAAGGCACTAGAACTACCTGATAGGGAATTCAAGTCTCTAATATTCAGAGATATCCAAGAGTTGAAGCAAAAAGCAGACAAAAATGAGGAAAAATAGACAAATTGATGGAAAAGGCAGACAAATTCATGGAAAATACAAACATAAAATGGAAGAATTCAGGAAAATAATACAGGAACAAAATGCTAAAATAAATTCACAACTAGAAATCATACAAAAACAACAATTAGAAATCCAAAAGATAAACAACAAGATTTCAGAAATACACAGTGTCACAGAAGGGCTGAGGAGCAGGTTTGAAACAGTGGAAGACAGGATCAGCGAAATTGAAGACAAACACTTGCCTACAACTCTGAGGAAATATCAGAAAAAAGAATGAAGAAAAATGAAGAGACCCTGAGGATTATGTGGGATACAATCAAAAGCAAAAATTTGCTAGTGATCAGAGTTCCAGAACAGGGGGAGAAAACAGAAAACACAGAGAGGATCATTGAAGAACTGCTGACAGAAAACTTCCCCAATATCAGGAAAGATGAAAATATGACCATCCAAGAAGCTCAACGAACCCCATATAGGACAGATCAAAAGAAAATCACCAAGGCATATCAGAATTACACTCGCCAAAACCAAAGACAAACAAAGAATCCTGAAAGAAGCTCAAAAAAACAAAAAGTCACATACAGAGGAGAAACAATAAGACTAAGATCAGATTATTCATCAGAAACCATGCAGGCAAGAAGGCAATGGGATTACATATATAAAACCTTGAAAGAAAAAAATTTCCAGCCAAGAATAATACACCCTGCAAAACTCTCATTCAAATATGATGGTGAAATTAGGTCATTTTCAGATAAACAGAAACTAAGGGACTATGCAAAACCAAACCAAACTTACAAGAATTATTAAAGGGTGTCCTCTGATCTGAGAACAAACAACAACAGCTCACAGGCTGAAACTAGGACGAGGATTGTACCAGCAAGATACCAGTCTAGGAAATGAACTCTCAAGGACTATCCAAAACCAAAAGAAATACAACAGGGAATCAGAGCAGTTAATCTGTAAATGACAACATCAGAACAATAAAACAGGGAATAAAACTGCTTAATGGTGAGGAAGGCAAGGTGATACCAAGTAATAATAGACTGCTTCAAACTTAGAAAGATAAGGGTAAATTTCATGGTAACCACAAAGAAAGTTAACAAACCTACTCATCAAAATAAAGAGGAAAAACATAAAGTCTCAGTAAAAACAAAACCTACAAAAAAAAAAAGAAATAAAAAAAGTTCCACAAACAAAAGGAATTCAGCACATGAGAGCAAGAGGAACAAAGAAAACGTCACCACCACAAAAAAAAAGCACTAGAAAATGACAGCAATAAACTCGCACCTATCAATAATTACACTGAATGTAAATGGCCTAAATGAACCCATAAAGAGACTGAGAGTGACAGAATGGAAAAAAAAAAAAAACATGATCCATGAATATGCTGTCTACAAGAGACACCCCTTAGAAACAAAGACATAAATTTATTAAAAATCAAAGGTTGGAAAAAATATATCAGGCAAACAACTACCAAAAAAGAGCAGGAGCGGCAATACTAATCTCAGATAAAATAGACTTTAAGACAAAATCCACCATAAAAGACAAAGAAGGACACTATATAATGATTAAGAGGATGATCCATCATGAAGACATAACCATAATAAACCTCTACGCACCCAATGACAGGACTCCAAAATACATAAAACAAACTCAACAGCTCTGAAAAGAGAAATTGACAGTTCTACAATAATAGTAGCACACTTCAACACACCACTCCAGGTAAAGGACAGAACATCTAAAAAGAAACTCAGCAATGATACAGAAGGCCTAAAGGGTGCAATCAGCCAAATTGACCTCATAGACATATATAGAACACTCCACCCTACAACTGCAAATTACTCATTCTTTTTCCAACACACATGGAACATTCTCCAGAATAGACCACATCTTAGGCCGCAGAGCAATCCTCAACAAGATCCAAAACACTGACCACAATGCCATCAAGGTAGAAATTAACAACAGAAAGAGCAAGGGAAAAAAATCAATTACGTGGAAACTGAATAACACCCTGCTTACAAACCACTGGGTAATAGAAGAAATCAGAGATGGAATCAAAAAATTCCTTGAATCAAATGAGAATGAAAACACATCATACCAAAACCTTTGGGACACAGCAAAGGCAGTCCTCAGAGGACAATTTATAGCAATAGATGCACACATCAAAAAGAAGAAAGGGACAAAATCAAAATATTAACAACACAACTCAAATAAATAGAAGGAGAACAGCAAAAAAAAAAGCCCACAGCCACCAGAAGAAAGGAAATAATGAAGATCAGAGCAGAAATAAATGAAATAGAGAATAGAAAAACAGTAGAAAGATCAACAAAACCAAAAGTTGGTCCTTTGAAAGAATCAACAAAATCGACAAACCACTGGCCAGATTGACAAAAGAAAAACAGGAGAGGACACAAATAACCCAAATAAGAAATGAAATGGGGGACATTACAACAGACCCTACTGAAATAAAAATGATCATAACAGAGTATTATGAAAAACTATACTCCAACAAATTTGAAAACCTAGAGGGAATGGATAAATTTCTAGAAACACACTGCCTACCCAAACTACCACAAAGTGATGCTGAAAATCTGAACAGACCCATAACGAGAAGAGATAGAAAAGGTAATAAAAAATTCCCAACAAAAAAAGCCCTGGTTCAGATGGCTTCACTGGAGAATTCTACAAAACATTCAGAGAAGAGCTTGTACCAATACTCCTCAAACTATTTTAGAACATAGAAAAGGAAGTGACACTTCCGAATTCATTCTATGAAGCCAGCATAACCCTGATACCAAAACCCAGCAAAGATATCACAGAAAAAGAAAATTACAGACCAATGTCTCTCATGAATATACATGCAAAAATTCTCAACAAAATTCTAGCCAATAGAATTCAGCATCATATCAAAAAATAATACATCATGACCAAGTAGGATTCATACCAGCCATGCAAGGACAGTTCAGCATTAGAAAATCAATCAACATAATCCACCACATAAGTAAAATAAAATAATCAAAAGATCATCTCAATCGATGCAGAAAAGGCATTCTACAAAGTCGAACACTAATTGCTGTAAAAATTCTCAATAAAATAGGTATAGAAGGGAAAGGCCTCAACATAATAATAAAGGGCATCTATATAAAATCAACAGCCAACATTATTCACAATGAAGAGAGGTTTAATACATTCCTCTTAAGAGCAGGAACAAGACAAGGATGGCCTTTATCACCACTCCAATTTAACACTGTGCTGGAAGTTCTAGCTAGAGCAATAAGGCAAGAAAAAGAAATAAAGGGCATCGAAATTGATAATGAAGAATTTAAACTGTCCCTGTTTGCAGATGATATGATACTATACATAGAAAACCCTAAAGACTCCATGAGAAATCTACTGGAACTAATAGAAAGATTCAGCAGAGTAGCAGGATACAAGATAAACATTCAAATATCAGTTGGATTCCTATACACCAATAAGGAGAATAATGAAAAGGAAATCAGGAAAACAATACCATTTTCAATAGCCCCTCAAAAGACAAAATACTTAGGAATAAATCTGACCAGGGATGTAAAAGACCTATACAAAGAAAACTACAAAACACTACTGCATGAAACCCAAAGGGATCTACATGAATGGAAAAACATACCATGCTCATGGACAGGCAGACTCAACATTGTGAAAATGACAATTTTACCCAAAGCAATTTACAAATACAACGCAATCCCAATCCAAATACCAACAACATTCTTCAAAGAGATGGAAAAACTAATCATTAACTTTATATGGAAAGGGAAGAAGCCCCGAATTAGTAAAGCACAACTGAAGAAGAAGAAGAATAAAGTAGGAGGACTCACACTACCTGACTTCAGAACCTACTATACAGCTATGGTAGTCAAAACAGCGTGGTACTGGTACAATGACAGATACATTGACCAATGGAACAGAATTGAGAACCCAGATGTAAATTCATCCACCTACGGTCATCTGATCTTCAACAAGGGCCCAAAGTCCATCAAATGGGGAAAAGACAGTCTTTTTAACAAATGGCGCTGGCAAAACTGGATGTCCTTCTGCAAAAAAATGAAACAGGGTCCATACCTCACACCATATACAAAAACTAATTGAAAATGGATTAAAGACTTAAATATAAAGCCAAAAACTGCAAAGTTCATAGGAGAAAAAAATAGGACCAACGCTACAGGCCCTAATATACGCATTAACAGGATACAAACCATAACCATCAACACACAAACTCCAGAAGATAAGCTAGATAACTGAGATCTTCTAAAAATCAAACACCTATGCTCTTCAAAAGATTTCACCAAAAGAGTAAAAAGAGAACCTACAGACTGGGAAAAAACTTTTGGGCATTACAAGTCAGACAAAGGTCTAATCTCCATAATCTACTACAAGAAAATCCAACACCTCTACAACAAAAAGACAAAGAATCCTATTAAAAAATGGGCAAAGGAAATGAACAGACACTTCACCAAAGAAGACATTCAAGCGGCCAACAGACACAAGAGGAAATGCTCGCGATCACTAGCCATTAGAGAAATGCAAATTAAAACCACAATGAGATACCATCTCACCCTGGCATTTCTGGTACGAATCAAAAACACTGAAAATAACAAGTGTTGGAGAGGCTGCGGGGAGATCGGAACTCTTATGCACTGCTGGTGGGAATGCATAACGATACAACCATTTTGGAAATTGATATGGTGCTTTCTTACAAAGCTAGAAATAGAAATACCATTCGATCCAGCAATCCCACTCCTAGGAATATATCCTAGAGAAATAAGAGCCGTCACACAAATGGACATATGCACACCCATGTTCATTGCAGCCTTGTTCACAGTAGCAAAAAGGTGGAAACAACCTAGATGCCCATCAACAGATGAATGGATAAACAAACTATGGTACATACACACAATGGAGTATTATGCAACGATAAAGAATAATGATGACTCTGTGAAGCATCTCATAACATGAATGAAACTGGAGGACATTATGCTGAGTGAAATAATTCAATCACAAAAGGACAAATATTGTTTGAGACCTCTACTGCAAAAACTCATGAAAAAGTTTACACACAAGAAGTAACAATCTTTGTTGGTTACAAGGGATGGGAGGGGTGGGGGGAAATATTAAATAGACAATAGATAAGTACTAACTTTGGTGAAGGGTAAGACAGTACACAATACTGGGGAAGTCAGCACAACTTGTACAAGGAAAGGTCACGGAAGCTCCATAGACACATCCAAACTCCCTGAGGGACTGAATTGCTGGGTGGAGGGCTGTGGGGACCATGGTCTTGGGGAACATCTAGCTCAATTGGCATAACACACTTTATAAAGACAATTTTCTACATTCTACCTTGGTGAGTAGCATATGGGGTCTTAAAAGCCTGTGAGCAGCCATCTAAGACACTCCGCTGGTCTCACCCCTTCGGGAAGTAAGGGAGAATGAAGAGAACAGGATACAAGGAAAAGATTAGTCCAAAGGACTAATGGACCACAGCTACCAAGGCTTCCACCAGACTGAGTCCAGTACAGCTAGATGGTGCCTGGCTACCATCACTGACTGCTCTGACTGGGATCACAACAGAGGATTCTGGACAGAGCTGGAGAAGGATGTAGAACAAAATTCTAACACACAAAAAAAGACCAGATTTACTGGCCTGACAGAGACTGGAGAAACCCCTAGAGTATGGCCCCCAGACACCCTTTTAGCTCAGTGGTGAAGTCACTCCCGAGGTTCACTGTTCAGCCGGGGAGTGGACAGCCCCATAAAACAAAACGGGACTAATGAGGCACAGCAGTCCAGGGACAAGGACTAGAAGGCAGGAGGGGACAAGAAAGCTGGTGATAAGGAACCAAAGGTTGAGTAAGGACAATGTTGACATGTAGTGGGGTTGTTAACCATTGTCATAGGGCAATATGTATACTAACTGTTTAATGAGAAACTATTTTGTTCTGTAAACCTTCATCTAAACTGAGAATAGCAGCACAACTGGAAGAACGTAATCGATGTCACTGAAATGTATATGTAGAAATTCTTGAAACGGTGTATCTTTGGCTATGTATACTTTCACCAAAAAAAAAAAAATGGTCCTCCAAGGTCGAGAAGCGAGGGTGTTGACATGTCGTGGGGTTGTTAACCAATGTCATAAAACAACATGTGTACTCACTGTTTAATGAGAAACTATTTGTCCTGTAAACCTTCACCTAAGGTACAACAAAAAAATAAAAAACCCTTGTTCATCCTAGCATTTTTGTTAACTGAGATTTTTCTATACGATAAAATAAATACACATGGTTGAAATTACAGAGCCAAATAGCTTCAATTCCAAAAAGTATAAAATGCTCTGATTTATCTAGCTTCTAGAGAAGCAAAGGTTTTAGAAGGAAGTGTTGGTGAAAATCTAAGTAACCTTTTCATTTTACTGAAAAATGAAGTCTGATGAATTGGAAGGAGTAGGAAGATATGACATCAGAAGCAGAAATATAAACAAGTCCAGAAGTTTGTCACAGCAATTTTTTTAGTAATCAAGAAATTAAACATCATAAGCTATGTTTGCATATTTATAAAATATATGTTCAAATATAGCTTATATTTTACTTTGTAGTGTATTATCTCATTTAATTTGCACAGGAGAAACAGTATTAGGTAGGATAGGCAGTAGAAATAGTCTCAACTCCATTTTATGTAGGAGGAAACCAGGGTTCAGAAAGACAATGACCTGACCTATGTCACACTGCTGGTTACTTTCAGAGCCGGACTTACTGTTTCCTTCTATTTCTACTAAATCACAATTACCACTGACACTTTAGCTGAGTTTAGTTTGATAGCTTAGTCAGACCAAGATGGCTGTTGTCCAAGGGCTGAGAACCAGGAATAATTTCTGTGGAGAAAAGCCCAAGACCTGAGGTGGTGATACGTGTGGAGGGCCTCAGTACTCCCCCCAAACCACCTAAGAAGGCCGTTGGTATAGTTGGAGGAGAGGAAGTCATTGGCAGGAGTGGGAGAAGTTGCAGAGGGCAAACGTCCCAATTTTCCCACGTCTAGCTGTGCTCATCCCACATTTTATTTCATGTTAAAATTACTAGCTCTAGGTTCAGACTGCAGGAGTTTGAATCCTGGTGCCGCTATGCACTGACTTGTTTTTGCCTCATTTCCTTGTTGGTAGAATAGGAATAATAATATTCTTGATTATATATGGTTAAGATGAGAATTAAATTAAGCTAGCCCATGTAAAAGGCTTAGTATGGTAAGTACTTAATGAATGCCAACACCTTACTATCATCACTATTATTTCATGAAGAGATACAAATGGCAGAGCAGGAATTGAATCCAGCCAGCCAACATCTGACATCCAGGCCCAATTTCTTAACCACAATCCCATACTGCCTTTGTACTTGTGTCCGTCTGTCTCGAATGCTCTTCCCCCAGATATCCATCCACACGACTCCCTCCCTCTCTCCATTCAGGCCTCTGCTCAAACGTAACTTCCTCTGAATGATCTTTTCTGGCTGCCTCATCCAAAATACTGCTCCTGGTGACTCTCTATCCCTTTACCCTGCTTCATTTTTCTTCATAGCACTCACAGCAATCTGATATCGTATTGAATATTTATTTCATTACTCCTGGATTGCTTTCTCCACCACAAGAAAGCAAGCTTCATGAAGGCAGGGGCTTTGTTTCGCTCACGTCAGTAGCTTTATAGCCTAGAACACATTCAGTAGTTTGTTGCATAAATGTAAAAATTATTAAATAAAATGTTAGCAAAAGTAACTAATATACTGAACTATCAACCAAGGAACAAAAATACGGACAAGATCTGGTTCTACTCTTAAGAGACTTGCACTTTAACTGGAAAGGGGTTCTAGAAAGATCCACAGGAGCACACATAGCCATCATGATAGAGTATGCCAAGGTTGAATGAGTAATGCCAAACCTCAGAGTTTGGGCACTCACACCCTGAGTCTTACCTTCTTGGTAAGGAAGCTGACTTCTCTACCAACTCAGTCTGACAGTCTAAACTTCCCTACTAAAATGTTCTAGAAGCAAATCTCATAAAATCAAATTATATGATTTAAGAAAGCCATTTCAAGAGCGTTTAAATGCTCTATCAAATCAGACACACCATTCTTTCAGTCATGACATTCCCCAGGAGGGCGGCAGAAAAAGCACGATGAGTTCTACTCAAAACACATTTCTTCTTGATACATTCTACTCCCAAAAGTAAACTGGGGAAGTGTATACTTCACAATTACTCAAGATCTTGGGAGATTAAAAGCAAAAGAGGCACTCCGCCTCATTCAGCCAAAACTACTGGATTGTGTCTCCCGTGTGTGAGTCATTAATCAATCCCATTAAGTTATAATTCTTTGCCAAGCTAAGAAAACACAACTCAAACAGTAGCGAGCATTTCCCCCTCTTGCCACTTACCCCTAAATATGAAGAGTGGCCCTCTAAAAATTTCAGCCTTCCTGAGATTAGCAAGTCTGCAAAATGTCCATTGGATTTGTCCAGAGAACAAATGTGCCAAATGTGATGAAGTGAAAGAATATTGCTTGATTCTGACCATTCACACTCAAAGTTATTTCCATAGCCCAGATAAAGCAGTGCAGAGCCACACAGGATGACAAGACTCAAACAAACCAAATCAGTTACAACATTATTTCCCGCTGAGCAGTGTTCTAAACTGTCCCATGGTGGATTGTTGTTGGCTAACACAGAACAGACCCTAGGCTCTTGAATGGCAAATCTTTTTATATGACAAATGACATTGTGTGTGCACCGATGGAAGGTGACCCCGTGAAAATGACATATCATAGAAAGTTCAATAGTTACAGCTGGGGAAGACTACACTGTACTTCATCAGAGAAACTCACCTTGATCTGGTCTGATGGGCCAAAGGAATAAATATCCACTGGGGCAGTCAAATCCACACTCAAAACAAAGGTAGAGCAAGTACCCAGTCTAGTTTATTTAAAGGGCAACACAGTTGAACATAATATATCAAGTGTCTAATATATACAACATTAGGGACTAAGGGGTAGATGTAAAGATGCACAACACACATTCTTGCTCTTAAGGAAGAGGACATTATTAACTTAAACGTGCCCAAGTCTTAACACCAGTGAGTTCTAGAACTGGGACTTGACCCCAAGTCCTGGGCACACACCACTACATTATGCTGCATCTGGATCCATCTTTAGATGACTGGGGGAAAAAATGAAGCCTTCCTTCCAACATAATCATGGAGTAAATTAGAATCTGGCTGACGACTCTAGACTTTTAACCACTTCAATACATCATTGAAAACATCATTGAACTCTCTTTCACAAAAATGATGATACAATCACATGACCAAATAGCCATATGATCTCAGAACAGAAGCTCTGCTTGCACCCACAGAACAAATCAGGACTCAGGGATGGTAGGCTGGACCCAAGGACTCTAGGGAGATCAGAAAAAAAAAAAAAAAATTCAAACCCATTGCTGTCAAGTCGATTCTGACTCTTAGTGGCCCTATAGGACAGAGTAGAACTGCCCCAATAGGGTTTCCAAGGAGTGGCTTGGTGGATTCCAACTGCCGACCTTTTGGTTAGCAGCCGTAGCTCTTAACCACTGCGCCACCAGGAAGATCAGAGGATCCTTCCGTTCTGATTTTGCTCTGGGTAGGATCCTAGACAGTTATAAGTAGCCCAGATTTAGTACGTTTTCTCTCTATGGCTTACAGCTAGAATTATCTTTTTGCCGCCTTCACCTGGGTTCCTTTCAATGAGCTTTTACAGGCACTTCCGGTTCAAATGCCATTTCCTGACATTTTTTGTCATCAGAAAGCATTATGTCCTCATCTCTGTGATGATAGTAGCACCTTTATCTATCTCTACCTCTATTTCTAATGAAACGTAATGTTTTCTACCCTGTATTATTATTATTTATTATGTTCCTTTTTTACCATTTGTCTTTTTTGATTTCTCCAGCTCCGTAATGTTTGTTTGTTTTAAGCATTTCTTGAGCCCATGTTTAGGGATAGTTTGAGAAATTTTTTTATTCTCTCAAAAATGTTACTAGTGATGCAGTCAAACGAGGATAATTGTGGACGAAGAAATGTTGCCAACCAGCATTTGAGGGAAGATGCCCTGGTAGTGCAGTGGTTAAGCACTCAGCTGCTAACAAAAAAGTTGGGAGTTAGAACCCACCAGACTGCTCCACGGGTAAAAGATGTGGCAGTCTGCTTCCATAAGGATTACAGCCTTGGAAACCCTATGGGGAAGTTCTACTCTGTCCTATAGGGTCACTAGGAGTTGGAATCAACTCAATGGCAGCAGGTTTTTCAATGGGAATATTTGAGGGAGAGGTACTTTTCTGTTCTCTAGAGCCTCTAACTGAACGAACGTTTTAGATTTACCTCAATCCCGAATCTATGGATCTACTTGCAAATTAAAAACCTCTGACAAAACACACCTCAAAGAGAGAGGTGGGAGTTGGGAGAGATAGATAATCATGTAATTCAAACTCTTCATAATTCCTATAAAAAAAAAAAGACCAAAATGGTGACGTAATTTGCCCACACTCTCCCAGCTAACTCACCCAGTTAGTCCCGAAAGGTCCAGGACTAACTATCCCAAACTGCCTCTCTTAAAGAAAATAATTCCTACTTATATTTAATTCTTGTCTTTATTAAAGTGGTTTGGTTCCTTGCCTCCTCCTGCTGTCTCATGCCTATCTGGAGTGCTAGGCCACTCTGAACTAAGAGCACCAGTCCCATGGCTCCAACAGGCCACCTCAAGAGGCAGGAAGAGCCAAGAACACTTGTCTCACCCGTAGGCAGTAGCCCTTTCCTACTTAGACAGGAAATCCTCGTCTTAAATCTGTCAGCTTAGAGAACTTTGATATCTAGCATGACTCAAAGATCATACCCAGCCTTCTGTTGGTCATGTAAAAACTAATGTGCACCCCATGTGTCAGGTAACTGACTATGATGTCTTATTCCAATACATACAACCCCCTGTAGCATACTCTCATTTGTTAAGAATAAAATAGTTTTATTGGAGTCCTTTATGATGTTACCATCTTATCTACCTCATTTTCCTAGTTCTAGCTTCTATTTTTCATATTTTGCCTTTCTTGTATCTCATATTTATTTGTGATGAGGTATGATTATTTTGTGGACTATTACTTGAATTTAAAAGAAAATGCCCCCAAAACTATGTAAAAACATGCATAAAATTCAGTATATATTGGAGCTATAATGGAAAGAGCCTTAGATAAGATACAAGATTGGAGTTCAAATGCTGACCCAGCCTCTCACTGGTTCTATGACTTTGGTCAATAACTACACTTCTCTGAGTCTCAGTGTGCGTATTTGCAAAATAGGAATAGTAATCTTACCGCAAAAGGAGCCCTGATGGCACAGTGGTTAAGCGCTCAGCTACTAACCTAAAGATGGAGGTTGGAACCCACCCAGTCCCACCCAGAGGCTCCTCAGGAGAAAAAGCCTGGTGATCTTCTCCCTTTAAGATTACAGCTTAGGGAACCCCATAGGGCAGTTCTACTCTATCATACAGGGTCACCATGAGTTGAAAGTCAGCTTGTTGGCACCTAACAACAACAACAATCCTACAAAATGGAGTATGGAGAAAGTTGAGCGAGAAGTTATTAAAAGAGCTGGGCGTGGTGCCTCTTTGCAGTATGTAGGCTCTCACTACATGTTGACTGAATGTGAAACTAACGAATTTTCAGGAACATAGTAAGAACAACTTGGTTTATCTAAGTTTCTTTCACCATTGTTCTGTTTTCTCTTTTCTTACACTGAGCACTTTTTATACTGTGTTTAAGAAATGCCAAATTAACTAAGAAAACCAAATTTAAGTGAAATGGCAAGATCATGGTGTATATTACTATATTATTTATTACATATGTACCTCTTGAGCTGAGCAAAGAATATTATTTATTCAAGAGAAATAGATTAAGTAGTTGTTAAATTCAGGCACCATCACACTTAGGGGGTCAGCAGTAGAACTTTGGATGTCATCCAGAGAAAAACATTAAACAGCAGGAATACAAAAGCTTTCAGCATGTGTTAGGAAATAAAAAATCTGCACTGAAATTGAACATTAAAGATGTCTTGGTTTTTTTTTTTTTTTTTTTTTTCCTTTTTTATGGAGATCAAAATGGCAGCCTGAACAACCATTTTTTTAAAACTGAGAAAAGCAACATTGATATTTTTAAATGCAATTCAAAATAGTATTAAAATTGATAAGTCATCAGCAAGCACATAACCATATCCACCTATTTCCTTATTACATTTTTACCTTCCACTTTTACACAGATTTCAAGTGATGTACAATCATATTTTGAATTCTACCAAATTTCCTTTACATGGTCTTATAAACCCTTTCCATTTTTTAAACTGGCAGCATAATAGTTCATCATGCTGCTACTCTAAATTTAACAAATCCTTTTCCCAACCCTGGAGTCCCTGGGTGGTGCAATGGTTAACTTGCTCAGCTCCTAATCGAAAGGCTGGAGGTTCGAATCCACCCAGAGGCACCTTGGAAGAAAGGTCTGGCAAACTACTTCTGAAAAATCACCCACTGGAAATTCTGTGGAGTTCATTCTACTCTAATACACAGTGTCATGAGTTGGAATCGACTCAGCAGTAACTGGTTTGGGTTTCACCTAGACATTTAGTTGGCTGTTCCATTAAATTTAGTGATTAAGAGGTTTTTAATAGTTTCTATAGCTTTCACTCCAGAATTTGCTTGCATTTCCATGGCTATTTCATTTAAGCAGAGCATAGCAAGGATATGTGAAACAAAGAGGTATAGAAAATAATCAAACCCTTAAAATTCCTATTATGGGGGTGGGAAGGGTAGCAAGGAGCAGGGGAGACACAAAAGTCCTTGTTTTAATGTTTGTTTTCAGTTATTGGGCTGAATGATCCTGGCTGGTTCGGTTGTGTGGATTTATTTCACCAATGACTTATTCTAATTCTGTATTCTTTTGGGCCAGGTAGACATAGCCTAAAAATATGTGCAGGAAAGAATTCTGGAAATATTTTAACGTATGTATATCTACATTTATTTATATCCTGTCTTGTTATAAAAAGGATTTAAGGCAGCTCAGTTTGGGGATTTCCTGACAGACTGAAGATCTTTAGCAACATGATTTTTTTTTTTTTTTTTTCCTGTTTTCTGTGTTCCTGGAGCTTTTTGGTCAGTTATAGAAGTTGAATTGTGCTTCCTAGAGTCTTAACTCATATAACAGGTATATAATATTTTAATTCCTACTTATTGAATTCTCTGTAGAAATCAGTTTGACACGAACAGTTTCATATCTGCCCTCAGGGGTTATTACAAATGGTCTCACATTTGTCTTTGTTATATCACTTGTGTAATTACAGCCCGAATGGAGTATTATTTGTTCAACCTTCTGGGGTCACAGAACAGTCTTTTCTGGTTTATATCTATACTAATCAGCTAAGAGGCAATGGGCTAAGTTATGAAAAAGCTAAATGTTGAAGATTTCTGAATGCAAGGCTTGAAATTAACAAGCAACTAGCTGGGCTTTGGAATACCAAGTGGGTCGGAGTGGGAACGTACCCTGGCTCTTTAGAACGTGAAAGATTCCATCATGATGCTTGCTTAGTAATTGCATGCATTGTTTTGGGATTTTTATTTGTTTGCTTGTTTTAGTATTTATATAAAACTTCTGTATGCTGTGCTGTGGCAAGGAGGGGTTTTGGAAAAGGGAAGAAAGGATTTGTAGCAAATACAAATCTTCACATTTGTCTGGAACTTTAGAATTGATGAAGTGTTTTTCACATGTGGCCCTCACAGCAACCCAGTGAGGCAGACAGGACCATGGCATGGGGAATGATTATTCTCGTTTTACAGGAATAAAATTGAGACTCAGAGACTTCATGACTTGCTCAAATCCATCAGAACTGCAAAATGGAAGAGCCTGGGCTTAAACTTACATATTCCCATCCCTAATCCAACGTGCTTTCTATTATTCACAGCAAAAATTAAGACTTTTCACTAAGTAATTCCCTGTCTGAGGTTTTTCTGAAATCCCTAGTTGCATTTTGATTTTCCAACAATGCAAGCCAAGAAGAAATCTACACAATTGAGAGATGATTTCTTTCTTTGACATGCCTTTACTCTTCATGGAATGGACCCAACCATTAGTTCTCTCCCACACTAAAGAGTTTATTTGGTGATATGGTTCCCAATAGAGAGTGAGATTTCCCAAAACAGCTCACAGATTGGAGCTTCCTAAACTCCATCTGGAAGGACAAGAAATATTGCCCTGCCTGGCTGGTGGTAAATCTTCAACAAACCCAGGTGGATTTTCTCCTGGATTCCCATATTTCCTCTCTTTACTCAGCCAAAGTCCACATTCCTTTCCTTGTCACCACACACAGTTTGACCCCAAGCCAGGGTGGCAGCTTCCTCGGTCCCTTTGAGGTCACAGCCAGTGATGCTGTGTGGATTCCCTGGCAGTGGGCATTTGGGGACAGCTGCTGCCCAAGCCTCCCTGCGGCAACCCCTGCACCTTACCTCACAATGGACCTGTGTTCTCCCTGCTCCCAGGGAGGAAGACCCATCCTGCTCAGCCCAGGCCTCCCACCAAGTATGTTACTGAGGCCCTAAACCAAAACAGGATAATGGTTGAATATTGGCGATTACTTGACAACCGTTACCCTTCCGCACTCCCCTGCTGCTTAATTCAGTCAAAGGTGTCAAGACCTCACCCTAGAGAGGTTTGGGGTTGTTTTGTTTTGTTTCCCAGAATAGGAAAAAATATGAATATATTTTCTAAGTCTTTTTTCTTCCTATGCTGCTTTGAAAAGACATGAGGGGTGGGCCCAGCTCAAAGAGATATTTTTGCATCTAGTTTAAGGGAAACAAAAGAGTCTTTGCCCAAATGTCTGAGGACCTTTTTATTATGAAAACCTGGGATGAACCACTATGAGGAAGAAGAATGCCATTATTAGCAAGGTCAGAGAACAACAGCACCGTCTACTGGACAGAGTTTATTGGTGGTGCCCTGTGCAGTGGCAGTGAAGAAAATATGGCTCACTCTGCTGGCTAATATAGAGAAATAAAAGCCATGGAAAAGGACCTGGCCCTTTATAAACTCAGCAGATCCCGTGATGGGCAACTGCTATGGGAAATTGTTCCCAAAACAAACTCCAGACCTTAAGAATTGCCCTTAAAAATACTTAAGAAAATGGCTTGCGCTCGACTACTAACCTAAAGGTGGGTGGTTCAAACCCACCCAGTGACACCACAGAGGAAGGCCTGCCAATCTGCTTTCATAAACATTTCAGCCAAGAAAACCCTACGGAGCAGTTCTGCTTTGTAACACATGCGGTCGCCATGATTCGAATCAACTCACCAGCACCGGGTTTGGTTTTTTTGTTTTATACACCCACATCACCTCTATGCATTTACTGCCATTTTTATGAGCCCACCCCCACTGTCAACACTTGTCAAACACCCTCTCGCCTTAAGAGACACACAGTAATTCCTTTATTCATTCATTCATTCATCACCGAACCCTGGGCTAGACATTAAAAAATCAAACAAACCCGTTGCCATTGAATCCATGCCGACTCATAGCAACCCTGCAGGACAGAGTAGAGCTGCCCCATCGGGTTTCCAAGGAGCAACTGGTGGATTCGAACTGCCGACCTTTTTGGTTAGCAGCCTAAGCTCTTAACCACTGTGCCACCAGGGCTCCAACATTAGGGATATAAAAATAAGCAAGACCCAATGTCCTCGGACCATTCTGTGGGCATCCAGGACCAGATTTGGTCAGGATCTTCTGCTTCCAATCTTTGTCCGATTCCTTTCAATTCTTCTCCTTTCCTTCATTTCCTCTCTAGACTCTGTCCCCTGCTAAGGGATAAGTGGATATTGGGGTAACTATATAACTTAACCAGACTACTATATTAACCAGATAACATGTTTCTTCTCTCATGTGAGTTCACTCTTGAGTGCTTAAGAAAGCTATTTAAGAATGATCCTAATGCCAAGATCTTTAGACAATTTGACAGCTACATGGAGGGCAAAAAGGGGCTGGGGCTTTGGATATATGTCACTCAAATCATTACTGTCAGTGGATGCCTTTTTAGTTCACAAAAATGGCCATCTCTGGCCAACAGGTTAAAGCACAAAGAAAGCCTGAATTTTTTTAGACATAATAACTGAATATGAATATATACTTTTTATTTTCCATTATTAATGAATATGTGTATAAAAATGCATAATCAAGTCTTTCAAATCAAGTTAGCCACAGTAATATCATCAGGAAGAGAAATGAATAATGTTGATAATGAGGCAAGACACCTCTCTGTAGAAGTTAGGAAAATAGAGAAAAACAAATATCTGAGGATGTCTACTCAATATTAGAACAAACATTCTCCCGAACAGAGTCCATTTACAGGATAACACAGAGTAACCGCCCAAGGCTTCCTAACACCCAAAGTATGGTCACAAAATCAAGGGACTGAAAAAGTTTTCTGAATTCTTCCATTCATTCCTTTCTTCCAGGAAAATCCTAGGCAGCGCAGACCAGCTCTATCAATCTTAGTCTTAAAAAATCTTCTAGAGAAATTGATTTTGTATGCTGTTTCTTAGTCTCATTCCAGTAGTTAAAAATATGCATCATCAAAAAAAATTCCAAAAAGCTCTGGATTCAACTTAAATCTGCACAGAATGGCCCAAGGACATTGAGTCTTTCTTATTTTTATATCCCTAATGTTGGAAAGAAGGAGAGGGAGGGAAGGTGAAACAGGGATGGAGAACAACAATTAATCAACCTCCTCCTTGTAACAGCCCTTGTAATCTTAGAGCCTGGGTCTAATTCCACTTATATAAGTATTTCTTTTCCATCATAAGCAACTCTAGATTGATGGGTTATCTCAAGTAAGCCATAGTTTCTTCAATTTTATTTAATGCATTAATAGTAATAACTCAATCATTCACACTGGTATGGTGTCTTATAGCTGCAAAGCACCCTATTAGGTTTCATCTGTTGTCCTTTCTATTTAATTCAGTAGAGAATGATTTGAATATTGTGGACAACTGTTAATAAATGCTTCTACTGACTTCTGTCATTAAAAGAGACACAAGCTTCAAATTAAACCAGGAGTCTTGCTTTATACTTCTAATTTCTGCAAAGGATGTAAGATTTTTGAGGTAATGCCAGCAGTGCTTCTAGAAATAAGTTTCTCTGGTCATTCACATATCTGGAAGAATGTTTATTACATAAAAGAGTGATTTCTGCTCCAGGTAACTCTTCAATTTATCCTAAGATTGGTTTTTTCTCCAGCCTGGAGTCTCTGTGTCGCAGAGTCTGAACCAGGAACTCTAATATCCACGCTGACTCCTGCCTGCAACCTTAACTTTCTAGAGATCAAAGTGGGACCCTTGCCTGTGTTGTTACCATGAGTGACAGATCAGCATTGTGCAGTGCAGTAAACCAGTTCATAGTACAAAGAGAATAGTACTCTTCCTTAGCTAGTTCAGTAAAATCAAAGTGTTGGTCTCAAACAATTTAACTTCATCTTTCCGGGGCAAGTCTTTCTTGAGCCTACCATAACTTAAGAAGGATAAACTGTAGTATAATTGCTTCCCAGTTAACCATTTTACTGCTATATGTCAATTTTGCCCCATATCTATTCATCATTTTAAAATATGGACGATGTGAGTATTTAAAAAATAAAAAAGCTGGGAAGGATTGAATTATTCCCAATGAACAGGATAAAGGATCTGTATTCTCTGAGTTTCAAAATTGCCACAAGCCTTAGAAACCTGCTGTTCCAGCTGGGAATCCAGTCGTATGGTTGTCTAACCATTTGTTTTCAGTGAGTCTTTCTGGTCAATTATTACTTCTCTCAGAGCACTTAGCTTGGTCCCCTACCGACAAACAGCAAGCATTTTAAAGTCAATCAAAGTATTGTAAGAGGTGATGCCATTCTGTTTTCTAGTAGAACTCAAGAACCTTATAATATATCCATACCAGATGGTCCATTTTATTAATATAGATTGCACCAATCTTTCTGCTAGTCAATATTAAAATTTTTAAATCTGTGTACAGTTTGACTAAGGAGTTCCACATTTAGAAATACGTTCAAATTAAATAATTGGATGCATACATAAAAATAGATGTACAAAGATGTTCATTGCAGTGTCATGTATATGTTTATAAAAATGAATATTGGAAAAACTAAATATCTAGCAATGAAAAAATTATGATACATTCATGAATACATATAACATGAATACATTCATGAACCACTAAAATTAATGAAATCTATCTTTTATGGACAGTGATATATATGTTGTTGTTGTTAGTTGCTGTTGAGTCAATTCCAACATATATAGATACATACATACATATTTGGAAACCCTGGTGGTGTAATGGTTAAAACTATTTTATGTGATGTGTAAGAGTGTGTGTACATAGAAAAAGCCTTCGGAGAAATACATCAAAATGTCAACAGCAGCTATCCCTGGGTGGCTGGGATTAAAAGTGAATTTATCTTTGTCTTATACCTTCATAAACTATATCATTTTTTAATAAGTATATATATATATATCTTTCATAATTTTTAAAGCTATTTTCATATTGGGGGGAAAAGTAGTTCTTAACTACAGAAAATATTTTATCAAGATTTTGTTTCCCTCAAAGAAAACCACACGTGAGGAAAAATTCTATGCTTAGAAAATGTGAATTTTACTTATAAAGAACAATTAAGGAATGGGGTGTTATGTTTAGCTGAGATACATTAACTGAGTATGACTATACAGAGCAAGGGTACATGAAAAGAAATGCTACAAAGTGGCTTTCATACAAACTTTTAAGACCTTCTATTTTTAATGACTGGACCAAAACCAAAAATAGGCATCTTTCAATCCAACACAGTAGTCACTAACCCACATTGCTTGGCTGTAAACACACCCAGTTCCTTCTCCCTCTTCTCACCCACAGGCTCTCGTATATGAAAACGACTTTAAGGACCTTAGCCAGTGGTATTCACACTGGGTTTCACAAAGTCGCTGACCAGGGCTTGTCAGCAGAGACAGAGGGACCGAGGTCCCAGTCCTCCATCTTTTTACTTCTAGAATGATGCATAAAGCTTCTTTTGAGAAAACAGTTCTACGGTTTAAAAAAAAAAAAAAAAATGCTGTGGGAAACACCTTCATTGTGCAAATAGGGATCCGATGCCTGGAAAACTAAGTTACTTATTCACCAGAATGGAAATGCCAGGACTAGAATGTAGGTTTCCTAACCCTCATTCTGTTACTGTTTTCATAGCACCATGGAGGCTCCTCGAAAGAAGGAATCTCTATATGACAAGAAAAAATCAGACACAGTGAAAGCTGAGTGTTCTTGTCCCAAATCTGAGATATTCCATTTCTGGATGAAAAGTAATTAGCAGTGTTCCAAATTGTTAATGTTCTTATGGAAGGCAACAAACCAAAATATAAAAAAGTCTTTAAAATATCTAACCCAAGACCTCTGAACAGTCATTGTGCTGAATGTCACCAAGAGATTTTCATCTTAGTATTTAGTGGCTGGCAGGAGATGACTCAGTGCCATGGAATTTAATTTTAAATTGTTTTCAAATAAATTCACAGGGCCCAGTAGCATGAAACTTTGGAAGGTGACAGGGTGTCTCTGGAGATGTGAGAGTTTTTTAGGCCATATATCAAAGGTTATCTCCGGCAGTTTTAGGGATTTATCGTGTTCTCCACCCCAATTGTTTCTAAAAGCTCTCAACCATGCCTTCCTGTGTAAGAAAATTAAATCTGGAATTTTGCCATTTTTGCCTGCTTGGGACCTCAGAATATCTAGGTCTTATGCCTAGAAACGGCTCAGACATTCCTTGATGGCAGCTGTCATTAACCACCCGTTTTCTGGATGGGGAAGCAGAGGGTGCAACCATTGGTCAAGGTCACCCAGTGAGTCAGTGGCAAAGCTGGGAATAAAACCCAGACTTTCTGACTCCCTCTCCCGTCCTCTGACCATTAAACCACACACTCTTGACCAGGATGAAACAAGCTTGTCTGTCTCAGTGTCAGGAATGAGCTGAGGGAAGCTCTGCAATTTATCCATTTCCTTCTCAAACGTTCATATGCCATTTATTTCATCAGCTAATGGGCAAATGACTTGAGATAGCTCTCCACTCTAAAAAAAAAATTGCTTTTTATTAATTTGTCAAGGAAATGCTCTTAATCTGGAAGAGCAAGAAAAACCATTTTGCTTTTTTTCCGTCGTACCTCATTGTGTAACACTGGCAGTGTGGCTGCTTTGAAAACCCGCAGAAGCGGCTTCCTTTGCTCTGCCGATGGCCAGTTCTGTTGCCAGCTTCTACATATGGCCTTCTCTGTGCTGGGGTCGGGCAGCCCGTGGTTCCTGGCAAAGGCCTGCACCATAGACGAGCCAGGCCTTGACGTGGCTGCTCCTTTTCCTGCTCCTTTGTATGTTCCTCGACCACAGAGGACCAAGTTCTCCCGCCAGCTACACCCCACATGCCACTTGAAATGTAGTCAGCAGTGACTATTCCACAGGGCACCAGCCAAAGTCCGGAGCAACTTTACTAGGAATGAGGGAAAGGCAATACAAGCAGGTCTCCTGCCAGCGAGCACCATCTCCTGCCAAGGACTGCAGGGGTAAGAAGGTTTTTATCGTCTTGAGTGGCAGGACAGCCCCATTGGTAAACGGTCCCTCTTTTACTCCTGGCCTATAAAGTTGTCCCTCCCGGCATTTTATACCTGTTACGTTTGGTCAGGGCAACGATTGTGAGGATGGCGCAGGACCAGGCAGTATTTTGTTCCATTAAATGTAGGGTCTCTATGAGTCGGCACTGACCCGACAGCACCCAACAACAATAACAATATATATGTTTGATCATAAATATTTCTCCGGATGAACTAACTTGTTTTCTCCCGAATGCCTGTTGGCATTTTAGAGACAACCTCCAAACTCTGGGTTGGTGTTTTGGAGCTGCTAGTTCCATCCTAGCAGGCAGTAAGTCATGGTGTTCTGTGATGACTTTGCTCATAGACCCTGTCAGCAGAATCATGAAGCAGCAGAGAAATGGAGTCAGGAAAGGAGCCCAAAAAACACAATGCCACTGCTGAGTTGATTCCAACTCATAGTGAGTCCACTTGTTACAGAGTAGAACTTCTCCAAAGGGTTTCCTTGGCTGTAATCTTTATGGAAACAGATCGCCAGGCCTTTCTTCTAGGGTACTGCTGGGTGGGTTCAAACTGCCAATCTTTCAGTTAATAGCTGAAGGCAAATCATTTGCACTATTATTGCACTGTCTAGGCTGCTATTTTCCACCCTCCTTGTGCATTTGTTAAACCCTAATGATATGAATTGAACCCAAAAAATATGTATTGAAGTCCTGGACCCTGTACCTGGGTATGTGAACTTGTTTGGAGATAAGGTTTTTCTTTTGTTATGTTAATTAGGTGATAACAGGGTAGGGAGGGTTCTAAACCTAATCACGTCCGAGTTATAAAAAGAACAGAATAGCCACAAACAGACACACACAGGAGGAAGACAAACACCAAGGAATGCTAAGGAACAACAAGGATCAACGGCAGACACCAGAAACTAGGTGAGGGGCTCACGGGAGGAACTGACACAGTTGAGACCCTGATTTGGACTTTGAGCCCCCAGAACTATGAGAAAATAAATTTCCATTCTTTAAAGCCACCCACTTGGGGTAGTTCGGTTATGGTAGCACTGAGTAACTAAGACACCTGCCCAGTCCAGGTGAGGCAGCACTTTGTCATGTGAGAGTTCCCAAAACCCAAACCCAAACCCGGCAATTCCAACTCATAGCAACCCTGTAAGACAATAGAATTGCCCCATAGGGTTTCCAAGGAGCGGCTGGTGGATTTGAACTGCCTACCTTTGGGTTAGCAGCCGTAGGTCTTAACCACTGCACCACTAGAGCTCCAAGAGTGCCAAAGGCCACTTCAAAATCTGAGGCTTTAGTACGACCTCCCAAAGAAGGGCTGTGCCTGCCCTCTGCATGCCAGACGCCTGTCCTGTGCCTGTGAGAAACCCTGAGGGCCAAGTCCATCGCACTCGTTAAGAAACAAAGTCCCTACTGACACATAAAGTGGCCCCACATCAGCTTCCCTACAGTTTTTAAAATTGCAAGCCTTTAAAAAGCTGATCCTGCTTGTCTTTCCCATCACACATGGCTCCAACTGCCTTATATTATTCTATTCTTCAACTTTCTCTGCACAGCCATCAAGCACTGTGTTCCCATGAGAAGAAATAAGTTTGTTTAATGTGACAGCACTGGATACACTCCAGGGAGAGTGACAGCATAATTTTGTTTACTGTTCACTCCAAGCTCTAAAGAAGTAAACTTCATTAACTTTTGTGATAAAACACAAAGACTCTATTATTTCCCTTACCCATAAAATTAAAAAAAAAAAAAAACTTTGATGTCCCCAAGAAGGCAGGTTTTTTGAAGTTTTTATTGCTGTACCCAGGTGATCTGCCGGCTAATACAGCTTCTGTTGACCTGTCACCTCTGATGGAAACGCCCAAGTCGGCAGCTCTGAGCGCGCTGCTGCGTGGAAGCCTGTTTGCTCATCCGCGTATTCATGGGCCATCTGACAGCCTGACTAGCTCCACAAAGAGGCGTTACATCTCTGCCTAACGTTATACAGACATGTATTTTTCATTCACAGGCTAACAAAACCATGAAGACTGATATCTCATTCAAAGCAGTCTTCCAACCAGAAAAATAAGAGACTTAAAAATAGTGCGTGGTCTGTGAAGCCCTGACTTAAGTCGCAGAGGGGGCTAGAGAGGCTGCAGTCCCACTCAGGGTCAGGCTGAGTGAGGGGAGTGCAGAGAGCCTGGGGAGCACGGGGAGAGCGAGTCCCCCTGACCCTCCAACTTCCAAATCTGGTAGAAGAGCTTGGGGGCCTGTTTAGGCTTGTGTCTTTTTTAAAAAATTGTGTTATTGAGTTAAAATATGTATATAACAAAACATTTGCCGAGTCAACAATTTTTATATGTATAATTCAGTAAGGGAGCCTGGATAATGCAAGCGTTTGCAATGTGCTGCTAGCCTAAAAGGTTGGTGGTTTGAACCCACCCAGCGCCTCCATGAAAGAAAGGTATGGAGAACTGCTTCCGTAAACATTACAGCCGAGAAAACCTTTTGGAGCAGTTCTGCTCTGACACATGGGGTTGCCGTGAGTCGAAGGCTGACTCCACAGCAGCTAGCAACAACAACCAAAAAACTCATTGCCGTGGAGTGGATTCTTACTCACTGCAACCCTGCAGGACAGAGTAGAACTTCCCCATAGGGTTGTTAAGGCTGTAATCTTTAGGGAAGCAGACTGCCATATGTTTTTCCCGTGGAGCAGCTGGTATCTTGAACGGAGGACCTTCCGTTTAGCAGCCAAGCACTGAACCACTGTACCACCAGGGCTCCTTTAACAACAAATTCGGTGACATTGATTATGTTCACCATGTTGTGCAACCATCACCACCGTCCATTTCCAAATTATTCTGAGGCTTGTGTCTTCTTGATTCTCTGACACATGGTGGAAAAACTTTTAGGATGAAAGATAATAAGGAAAAGTATCTGGGAAAAAATAATTTTTATAAAACTGCTTTTGATTGTAAAAAAAATTAGCCAGAAACCCAAAGCAAACCCCAAAATTAGATATTGGAGCAGATTACCTTATCTTTTTTAATGATTTTTTTTTTTTTCATGCTGAAAGGAAAGAGTTGGGTGTTTGTGACTGTGTCAGCAAGCACAGGCCCCAGCCTCTGACTGCCCACAGAAATTAAACTGCTTTCAAAGGGAGGAGCGGGCGAGACAGTCCAAGAAAAGGAATTTTAGGCCTTTGATTCATTAAAATTCATTTGGAGAATAATCAACTTCCATATACATCAAGCAGTCATCTTTTCTGCTTTATTTTAAAGCAGCATTTGAAGATCTGACAGTAAACAATGATATGAAAGTTTCCTTCACAAGATGTTCTTGTTCTTTTTTTCCGCCCTAATAAAATGGTGTTTATGGCTTAATATGCAGAATTGGAAAGAAAGGATGTCAATAGGAAGGCATAAAGATTTAAAAACAGTAGGCTCTTGGGATAGAACTGTAGTTGGAGGGTACACTTTAAAAAAAAAAAGGCGAACTCTTACTTGTAAAGAATCAGAATTTTTATCTATTTTCTCCCTCTGATTTCAGCAAGGTTGTTTTTATTTACAGCCCTTGTTTTCTGGAGCTCTTTAATCTCCTCAGAAGGAAGCAGTGGTCTCTTTGATCTTACCTGGCTTTAGTTAGCTTACTGTCTTCTGGGTACTTGAATCCTGTTCCCTGAGAAGCCCAAGGAGATTTTGGGTTTATTTGCTCCTTCTTTCAGATCTTGTGATATTCTGAACTGACAAACTCTTGTCTTAAAACCAAAGACCTTTAAGTCTTGCATCAAGGCACTTAAGGACAATTCCAAAAGCATGTTCTTTCTTTTCTTTTTTTTCCCCTCCTTGACCTGAATGTTTGTTATAATTTTTCTTCAGTTAAATGAGGGGGAGTGTGGTATGTAGACAATGGGTACTTAACACCTTTGTGACTTCCCTCTTTTCTGTTACAATTTAGCCCAGTGCTTCCCAGCCTATCAGGCCCAATACCACCTTTTTACAACAAATAGTTTGTTAAGCTCCCTTTACTATCCTGAAATGAAAACCATAGACAATAGACCCTATGTATACCGATTACTTTTTAAAAATAAAGATAATGCCTTATGTATAGTATAAATTTAAAATAAAATGAAAACTATTTTTTAAAAAATAATATGGATTGGCAATGACTACGTTGGAAGACAGAGCGAAGTAGAGTGTCACCTTTAAACTCAACAACTACAAAGGCAAACAGACAAATGTGTTGGGTAGACAACTACATTCTTAAACAGTGTTGCCATCAGTTATGTAATTTTTCAAAAATATGAAAAATTAAAATTTTTTTTTAAAGTTCTGAACAAAGTACGAAGTTTTATTTGTGGAAAATTTAGACTGTATTAATACCGTGTATTAAATGTTGTTGTTGTTAGGTACCGTGAGGCACTGGAGGGGTTTGAACTGCCAACGTTTAGGTTAGCAGCGAGTGCTTAACTGTCACACCACCAGGGCTCCTTATTATTAAATACATTATGTTTATATGTAAAATGGAGTTAGGTTTTTGTTCAGATAATTTTACATAGGTCTCTCCAAATTCATGACTGTCCACTTGGACATACAAAAGCCATATGGGGTGCAGAACAATTCTTCATACTGCAGGACTATCCCAAGCTTGCATAATGTTGAGCCTCCCTGCCCAGTAAATGTTAAGGAAAAAAAAAAAAAAACCCAAACCTGTTGCTGTCAAGTCAAATCGCCCTCATTAACTGGGATAATTAAAAAGCAAACTCAGAAGTTTTAAAAAATAACCCATATTGGGCAGTATAACTGGTCTAGTCTTTTTGGAGGTAAGAAGCCCACAGATAATTCTAGGCGCTTCCAAGAATTCCTGAGCATCTTCACATACCCGATTTCCAAAGTGGAGTCTGGAGAGAAATAGGCCCCAGGAACAAATTAGGTAGGGAGGCTCTCTGGACAGGATAGCTTTTTGGGGGTATTATTGCCATGGGCCTTTCTCTTGGGGCACTCCTTCCACCACCTTTGCCAAACATCATAAATGTGTTAAGGTACATCAACAATTTTACTATGGTGTGGTGGAACCTCTTGAGTTGAACATGCAAATTATGTTGTTACAGCTTCAAAAAAGGTTCAGGCTCTTCATTTCATTTTTTTTTTTTTTCGTTCCAAGTTTACCTTTAATTGCAGCCCCCAGACCTAGACTGCAAGTCTTGGCATAACTCCCATAATATTAAAAAATATAACAATTCCCTTCAATCTGTGTCTCTAGTCCCACCTCAAACTTGGTTCTGTGCCAATACTGCTCCTCTCACAGTTTACTGAACCTAACTTCCTGGCTTTCTGCATTCTGTCCCACAATCATCCTGGAACTGCGCTTCCTACTCTTCAGACACCTAGCCCCCAGGCCATCCTCGTGAGTGGCTAATCTCACCAGACATTTCAAAAATGTGTTCTAAAAGATCCGTAGAGTCTGAAAGTGTTTGCCATCCCCCTTCACAATGTTACCTGCTCAGATCCTCAATGTAACGCTGTAAAGTAGATCAGGGAGGTTGCCAATGAGGACACTGAGGTACAGAGAGATTTACTGATTTGCTAAAATCACACAGCAAATAATAAGCACCAGAACTTGAAAAATTGCACAGGGTTTTATTTGCTTGTTTGTTTTTGTCTTTACTATTTTATTCTTAATTCAGTAGACTTTTCATTCATCCATTCACTATCCCCATTAAAATAAAAATTGCTTTGGTGAACTAATTTGTATTTGTCCTTTCCACACTCCTCTGAGATTTAACAGTCTCTCAAAAAGCCTTCTTGCTTTTCATTTTGTCAGGACAGTTGGAAAACCCCTCATTTTCTAGTCTATCATCATATCCCCAGAAGTGCCTCTGCCCTTCAGATGGTTTAAAGTGTCCTTCCTTTGACCCTTTCCAGCACTGAACTCTTTCTTGGGATACAGAAACCAGAACTGCCACGCTGAAAGATACGTATGTCCCACCTTTCAGTACACAGATAGAGAGCTGCTATCCAGTGAACTCCAACTCGTGGCAACCTATGTACAACAGAACGAAGTGTTTCCGAGTCCTGCGTCATCTTCATGATCGCCAACATGTTCAAGTCCCTCATTGTGGCTATTGTGCCAATCTGTCTCACCAAAGGAGCCCTGCTGGTGCAGTGTTATGAGCTCGACTGCTAACCAAAAATCTCCCTCACCCTCAATGGCCCTCTAATTCACCAAACACGTTGTCTTCCTCTAGCAATTGATACCTCCTGATGACATGTCCAAAGCAAAGGAGTCAAACAATATTCTGTTGTGATCCATAAGGTTTTCACTGGCTCATTTTCAGAAGCAGATCACAAGGTCTTTCCTCCTAGCTTGTCTTAGTCTGAAAGCTCCACTGAAACCTGTCCACCATGGGTGAACCTCCTGGTATTTGAAATACTAGTGGCATAGATTCCAGCAACGTAGCAACATACAAGCCACCACAGTACAACAAACTGATGGACAGGTGGTGGTTTGGTACAAAGGTGAGATAACATTTTCCATTTTACTTCTGAAGCAAAAGATCTTTTTGGGCTTGAGACTTCTCAGAACAGTAAGTACTACCTGTTCACCACTCCCTAAGGACTCACTGTGCTCTCACCTTTTCATGGTTTTCACCCTACTCCTTCAACCTGGATGCTCTTCAACCCCTTGCTGCCCTTAACATCACAGACTTCAAAGCCTAGCTTAAATGCTGCCTTCTCTATGAAGCCTTCTCTAGACTTCCAAAATAATCCCTCTATTTCTCCCATAGGACATTTCTAAAAAGTGTTTAGCACTGATCTAATTCTACTGGATATTACAGTTAATTGCTCAAAAATGTTTGTCCAATATTTATTCTTATTTACACCAGCATTAAGTTTCACTTGTTTCCTTGCTCACCATTGCTTTTTGTGTTCCATTGTTTCCTCCTGAATTCATTTTTCTTTTTTTTTTTCTGCACGAACAAAGCTTTATTGAGAAAAGTAGCTCGCAAGCGGAGACAAAGAGGGACAATGCTAGGCTAGCATTTGTCTCCCTGAATAAAGGATTGGATGGGGCTTATAAAGGTTTTTAGGTGGGAAAAGGTATCATCTTTATTCATGAAAGATGTGGGATTATGAAGATTAGGTGCGCACACAGGAGGCAGCCCAAAATGGAACCCATAACAAAGGCTCCTGGGACCTGAGGATGGTAGGACTTATTATGGGGTGCTGCGCCTGCAAAGTCCCCCCATGGTGCCGGCTCGATTCCTATCGCGGGTCTGTCAGTCACCTTGCGGATGTCTGCACATGCTCCAGGGACAAGATAAGGCTCATTTTTCTTTTTTCTGGCATAACCTCTCTCTGAGAGGATCTCTGGCTGGTAAATTTCTTGAGTCCTATATGTTTCAGTTAGGACACTTTTGGCTGCAAGTAACAGAAAATCCTACTCAACTAGTTTAAAAAATAAAGAAACTCAATTACCTCACTTAACAGGGGGTCCTGAGATAGAGCAGCTCCATGAACAAAGATACCATGTAAAGGCAGGCTCTTTTCATCATTCCACTCTGCCATCCTCCATCTTCCTATCCTGCTCTAGGGTTAGTTCCCTTCTTGGCAACGGCTGCCACAGTCCCAGGAATCACAGGCAGACATGACAATATCCAGGGGAAGAAGAGTCTGCCTCTTCCTCTGTTAATCTCTTTAAAGGAAAAGAAATCTTTCACATAAGCCCCCCAGTAGGCTTCCCCTCACATCTATTAGCCAGGATCGAGTCACCTGGCCCTTTCTATACCAACCACTGTCAAGGGGAATGGGATTACTACCATTGGCATAGACTAAATGAGATTTAAGGAGCCCTGGTGGCACAACAGTTAAGCGTTTGGCTGCTAACAAAAAGGTTGGCAGTTCGAACCTATCCAACTGCTCTAGAGAGAAAGGCCTGGTGATTTGCTCTCATAAAGATCATAGCCTGGGAAACCCTATGGGAGCAGTTCTACTCTGTCACGTGAGGTCACTATGGGTAGAAAATCAACTCAACAGCACCTAACAGCAACACAACAATTGAGATATACGCCTTGTTGGGACAGAAGGTGGGGACAAACACATGGATAACCTAAGATTTGTTGGTGAACACTGACAGGAAGGGCTCCAGAGAATGCACTTAGTGTGCACACAGAGAGTTGTGCTTGGACAGGGCAAAGCAGGGAGGACCATGTATTTATGGGGGAAGTTCAGGCAAGGCAGAAATTACTTAACCAATCCTGCAGTAATGAAAGCTTTGCCAGTGAGAATATGTGGAACTTGGCAGAAGCCACCTGGGGGAGTTTACATTCTAGCTGTGGTGTCAGCTAGAGACCTCAGAGCCCTCCCTGCTGAGTCTGCTCATTGCTAGTTACTTAAGGGTGTGTGGAGAGTTCAGGGACATGTGACAGAGTTTGTCTTGCTTCATCCCTGAATCACATGGAGGAGGAATGTACACCTCAACAAAGCAAGAAAGATCTTCTGAGTAGGTTATTGGATGTGTCCTCTACCTTGAATGTTTGAAACCCTTGTTAACGATGACTAAAACTTAATTCTAGGCTTAAAAATTCTTTCTCTTCAACACTCTGTAGATTTTGCTTCATTGCCTTCTTGAATCCGGTATTGCAGGTGAAAAATCTGTGGGTTATCTGCTGTCTCTAGTATTTGTTATCACTAGTAGCTTCTATACTTTTTTCTTCATCTTTTGTGCCACAATGTCTAATTTTGTGTGAATTCGTGAGATTGTTTCACCCTGCTGGGCACATAGCTCTCTTTCAGTCTAAGGACTTTCTTTGGGTATTATTTCTTTTGTTATTTATTTGAGGATTTCCTTCATCGTCTCTACTTTGTTCTTCCAGAACCACCCAGGGGAACAACATATCATCAGACAGGCTTTGAAATCTATGGATATTTTATTCAGGTCGCCTAACTACTCCTGCATACTTTTCATCTATTTATTCCTTTATGCTGTTTTCTGAAATATTTGACCCCATTTTCCAGCTCAGCACTTACTGTTTTGGCTTTGTCTTTTCTGCTGTTCAGCCCTCTATTGAGGTTTTTTTTTTTTTTTTTTAATAAACTTCATTATTGAAATATAACATACATACAGAAAAGTGCACAAATCTTAAGTGTAGAGGTTAATGAAGAATCACAAAGTGAACACACCTGTGTAACCTCACAAATGAAGGAAGAGGACAGTACCAGGAATGTTGCCTTTGACCCTTTAAGATATATGGTGTACGTTTCTCATACAGTAATTTAGTCAATGAAAGAAAAAGCTGAAAGTACTGCTAGACTCATCTTTAACTTAGTTTGCAATTGAGGCAAGTGTTCATTCTGTAAGAGTAGGTATTCTGGTTCTGAGACAGAGAAGATCTTTGTTCAAATGAGATAAGCAAACTTCCTTTAGCTCCACAAAGATCTCAGTTCACTATGATAATGCTGACAACATTCCTAATTATTCCCTCTTGCTCTTATGATCATTTTCCTCATCCCGAACCAAATGAAGGAAAAGGTTTTCTGAACTATAAACCAAAAAAATCATTGTCGTTGACTCAATTCCGACTCATAGTGACCTTATAAGACAGAGTAGAACTGTGCCATCGAGTTTCTAAGACTGTAATCTTTATGGAAGCAGACTGCCACATCTTTCTCCCAGAGAGCAGCAGCTAGTGGGTTCAAATTGCTGACATTTGGGTTAGCAGTGTAACCACTGAGACACCAGGATGAATTTTTATGCAGAGGTCTTTCCTTGGCTTAAGCTCCACCCTGGATATTTGTTCTTCACACTCTCCAGGAGTTAAAAGGAAATGACTATTCCCTCTCAGTAAGAGGTGTATTGAAATGACAGCTCTCAATGGGCCATCAAGTAAGTGACAATGAAGGCTAGCTTGCCTGTCCTCTCAGGGTGATCTGGGAGAGGATGGTAAAAAGGTACTCTATCTCCTCAGTCTCCTACTCTGCCTGCTGCTCTGGAAGTCATTTTCATTAATACTTCTTGTTGGGGATTGACTGTCTTAGCAGATAACCTCAAGAGGAGACAGATCTCAAGAAACTGATCAGAACTTGCAGCTCTCATATGGGCCCTCTTGAAGTCTCAAAAAAATATCTAGGTCCTTCAGTGGCTGGAAAATTTGGTGTTCAGTTCAATTCAGCATATGCTTATTAAGTACCTATCTTTTTTTATTTATTCAACAAATATTTATTGATCACCTACTGTGCACCGGGCTCTGTTTTAGGAGTCATAGAGGATACAATAAGTAAGAAGAGACCCTGCCTTGAGGGAAATTCTAAGTTATCTGGAAGGAAAAGGCATACAGACGTACTTAAAACAAATAACAGAAACTAGAATGGCTTTATGAAGAGATAGATGCCATTTAATATGAACCTTGAAGCTAGGTAGGAATTTGACAGAGATAATAGAAACAAGAGCATTCAAAGAGAGGAAACTGCATAAAGAAAGGCATGGGAATAGAGTAGTTGGGTGTGGCTGGAATGACCCATTGCCATCAAGTCAATTCCAACTCACAGTGACACTATAGGACAGAGTAAACTGTCCCATAGGGTTTCCAAGGCTGTAATTATTCTTCCATGGAGCACGGTTGGTGGGTTTGAACCATTGACCTTTTGCTAAGCAGCGGAGCACTTAACCACTGCATCACCTGGGCTCCTGACAGCTGGAATGAGAATAGAGGCAAATTAACAGGTAGATTGTTAAAAAAAAAGAAAAAAAAGCCCTGGTGGAACACCCAGCTGCTAACCGAAAGATTGGCGGTTCAAACCTACCTAGTGGCTCCTTAGGAGAAAGGCCTGGTGATGTACTTTTGTAAAGATTACAGTCTGGAAAACCCTATGGCGCCGTTCTACTCTGTCACATGGGGTCGCTATGAGCTGGAAATGACTCAACAGCACACGACAACAACAGATTGTAAAAAAAAAAAAAAAGGAGAGTCGATCTATGTGCACCAGACTTACAGATCACAACTCCTATCAATAGCCAGTAGAAGCTGTATCACCCAAATTGGGCTATTTTATAGATTAGAATAAGATTCCTGAATAAAAGTAAAAAATATTTTTGTTAATCCAGCTAAACCTGGGTTAAATTCTTTAAGCCAATACAAAGTGCTAAAACGAACCCTTTCCTTAAGGAGTCTTCTGTTTAATTAATGGATTAGAGGAGGCAAAAACTTGTCCGTAGTTTTCCTAAATAGAAATATCGAAAAGCTAAGGCAAATGTATTGGTGAAAATGAGGGAAATGAGATGGGTTGACACAATAGCCTCAACAATGGACTCAAACATACCAAAATCATAAAGGTGGCGCAGAACTGGGTAACGTTTCCTTCTGTTGTATAGAAGGTCACCACGAATCGGAGCCAACTCAACGGCAACTAACAACAACAACAAGACATTGATGATTAGAGTTAGTTCTAGCTAAAAGGAACATAAGGAGCTCTGGTGGTGCAATGGTTAAACACTCAGATGCTAACCAAAAGATCAGAGGTACAAACACAGCAGTCTCCACAGGAGAAAAGACCTGGCAATCTTCTCCAGTAAAGATTACAGCATAGTAAACCCCACTAGGCAGTTCTACTCTGTCAGATAGGGTCACTGTCAGTAGGAATTGACTCAGTGGTACACAACAGCAACCAATGAAACATAGACAGCTAATCTACATTTAGGCAGGGTTTTGAATAATGGAGAAGGGGCTGGAGAAGATGGAAGTGGGAAGATCAAGCTTCCCTGCTCCATTTGTAATGCTCCTGTTGGACAAGCAAGGAGCTTATGGAAATGTTAGTGTTCCTGGATCACTTGCCCTGCATAGATATAAGCTAGAGTAGCAATTTGACTCAGTCAATTAACTGTGGATGTTAAGTCGACTTTTCATTAGCATACACTGCTATGATGAATACAAAATGTATGTATTCTGTGCCACCCGCTAGGCATTCAAATAGGGGCTTTCTTTATATTTTAAAAGCATTATTATTATTACTTAAATAATACCATAGATGACCATTATACCCACAATGTGCAAAAAGAGAGAAGTTGAGTAATGCTCCTGAGAGAAGTGGATGATGGACTTGAGATCTAAAAGACAAGATGGTGGTACAGGAAGGACATCTCAGGCAGAGGGAGCATTGGGTAAAGGCATGGAGACAAGAGAGAATTTGATGGAATCAAGGAATGCTAGTAGCTCTGGACGACTAAAGTATGGGGCTAAAAGAGGGGAGTGACTATAAATTAGGTATGAACCACATTTTCTAAAGCCCTATATACCACGCTGGAGCTCCTGGATTGTGCAAAGGGTTAATGCATTTTTCTGCTAACTGAAAGATTGACAGTTCATGTCCACTCAGAGGTGCGTCAGAAGAAAGACTTGGTGATCTACGTCCAAAAAAACAGCTGTTGAAATCCCCACAGAACACAGATCTATTCTGACACATTTGGAGTCACCATGAGTCAGGGTCGACTCCATAGAAACTGGTTTTATATACCACATTAAGAAGTTTAGCTCTAGAAGGCTGACTATAGCAGAATAAGGAGCTTTAGTGTGCTCACAAGAACCGGGGCAAATTGGTAGATTTTGTCACTTAGTTCAAGACTTTCTAAGATCAATGTTACTGTCTAAGTTTATGAAGTTAGCTTTTACCACTCCACATACACACACACACACACACACACACACACACACACACACACAAACCATTACACGGGTCATTTAACATAGGTCTACTGATAGGGTGCTGCTCCATTAAAAGTACAAGTGGAGTGAGTGGCCATCTAAGATACAACTACTGTATTTGTCTCTACTTGTCCAGAGTAAAAGAGAAAGAAGGAAACCAAAGACTCAAAGAAGAAACTAGTCTACAGGACAAATAGTCTACATGAACCATGGCCGCATCTACCCCGGGACATAAGAACTATATGGTGCCTGGCTACTACTACTCTAATAAGGGCCACAGTAGATATCTCGTGATAGAGTGGGAGAAAAATGTGGAACAGAACCTCAAATTCCTAAAAAAAAAAAAAAAAGAAGAAGAAGAAGAAGAAGAAGAAGAACCAGACCTACTGGACTGGTTTGAGACTGGAGGACTCCCTGAGACTATTGCCCTGAGATGATCTTCAAAACTTGAACCAAAACTAACCTCTGAGGTCACTTTGTAGCTAAATAATAAACTGGCTCAAAAGACAATGAATAGCACCTGTAAGTAATGTGCTATATGCGATCAGTCAACAATTACTTTAAAATAAAGATGAGAATCTAAGAGGGCAAGAAAATTAGGTTAATGGAAACAGAACAACCAGACGGAAATAATGAGAATGTTCATGCATTGTGAAGATTGTAACCAATGTCACTGAACAACCTATGTAGAAATTGTTGAATGGGAACCTAAACTGTTGTGTCACTGAAAACACAATAAAATAATATTTTAAAAAGTGAAGGAAAAAAAAAAAAAAAAGAAGTTTAGGTCTTACCCTAAAGACAATAGGAGTCATCAAAGCATTTTAAACAAGAATCCTACTTTCATGCTAGAAATATCACTCTGGCAGCTAAAAGAAAAACGGTTGAGCATAGACGGACTGAAGGCAGAGAAACCAGTCAATATTCCACAGCAGTCTGCCCATCAAGGCGTCGTGCGGGCCCACACCATAGCATGGTGCCTAAGTCTTGTTTTGTAGAGAGCTGAAGAAATCACTTATGCTTGAACTGCCTGGTTATGTCATCAAGGCTTCTCACCACCCCCTGTTTATTAGAACATTTCTCGAGCCAACTTTTTAAACCATAAGACTTCAGAATAAGAATATCATATACATTGAGGATATTTTAATTTAACTTTTCTGAGAGCAGGAAACCAACCTCTTGCAAAGTTCAGCACATTCCTCAAAGCTGCCCTCACTTTCCTGCCCAGTTGAGTCAGGCAGCCAAAGGGCTTCATTGCTAAGACAGTTCCATCCAAGGCCTCCACACTGCACTGCCCTCTACATGCTCTCTGGTTAAACCACTTGAGATTGCTTGGAAAATTGCAAAGTAAAACTACAAATGTTATTTCTCTACTTATCTTTTTCAGAAATCCTACGTAGAGGCCCCTTTTTATCAACCATTTTATTTCTCTGTCAGTTTTACAGGCCCCAAACTCCCTCTTTATTGAAAGGAAATGTGGACTTTTCAGTAGAATTAGATTTTATGCTCTGGTATTTTCAGACTTAATTTGCTATTATTTCATTTGTTTGAAAATACGTCTAAGGAGGGTGAGGGAAATGAGGGAAAGAGGATGCCTCTGATCTAATAAATGCTGCTTAAATATGCAGGGCTAGGTGCTATAAGGCATACAAGTACCAAATATGAACTCATTTCCTTTTTAAAACATATGACAGCATATATTGAATAATAGCAACACAGTGCATCTGGATTTGAAAAAAAGGCATTTGGCAAAGTTTCAAGATAAGAAAAAAAGCAAAGAAATGGCGGCTGGATAAGGTTATGTGGTTAACATGATTCAAACCTGACAGTACCCAAGAGTGTTGATTAATGAATTGCTGCCATTTTGTAGGAAGGACTCTAGTCTTAACCCCCATCCAGTTCATCAAATCTGTAATCACATCGAAAGTGATAGATGCTCTCAATTTTGCAGATGATGCAGTGCATCTGGTACAATGCTAGGCACTTGGTAATTGCTCAATAAATGTTTGCCGAATTTAATTGACAGGGAATTGTTGATCCTTTGCATGACAGAACCACTATTTTAAACGAATTCTTTAGACTGAAAGAAAATGAAAATACTAATACAATAATACTGAAAAGGGATAAATAAATTTTGTGCTCTTGGGTTCATATAGTCAATAGTACAAGTGTAGAATTGGGGAAGCCCAATTTAACACATGAAAAAACTTAAGACTTAGTTGACTACAAGCTAAGTATGAATCAAAAGGTAGCTTTCTTCCTCCTGCAAAATTAATTCAGGCTACATAGCATTGTGTATAGATCAGGGAAGTAATAGCCTATTCTCCTCTGCACTGTTTAGACAACATCTGGAAACTGTGTTTCATACAAGGCACGACATTTTAAGAGGACTGTTGATAAAGGCATTGTGTCCGGACTAGAATGGGCATAATGGCTAAAGACTCCTATTAAAAAAATGTAAAGACATTTGGATTTGCCTGGAATATAAAATACTTGGGCAGGAGTAGGGGTAATTGAAGGATTATCATGGATAAGCAGAATTCAAATTATTCTTGGTAGCTCCAGAGGGTTAGCTTAACTAAGACCCTTGAAAGAACTGAGAAAAAAACAAATTTTGGCTCTAGATAAGAAATAATCCTTTACCAAATAAACGATTCACAAATGAAATAGTGAGTGCCAACAAAGTAATATTGAAAAATAGGTAACTTTTAGAGAGAATTATTACCTGGATTGGTTTGTTAAACTTTTAAAAAAGTGCTCCATATTTTGAAGACTCTTCCATCTCTAAGACTGCCTGATTGTGATCATCATTATATTCCGTCTGAAAGAGATAGTTAATTCAGTTGAATTCCACATGTATTTTTGGATTGCCTCTTTTCTACTAGACAGCTTCTAGATATTGGATATATAATAGAATAAAACATAGTGCTTGAACCAAGAAGACCTAAATAGATAACTTCAATATGTTTTGTATAACAGTGCCTGCACGTAGCAAGCACTTGCATTAGTTTCCAATTGCTTCTATGACAAATTGTCACAAATTTAGTGGCACAAAACAACACAAATTTATTATTGTAGAATAATGGAGGTCAGAAGTACAAAGCCCAAACTAGCTCTTACTGGCTGAATATCAAGGTGTGGGCAAGGCTACATTCTTTTAGGAGGCTCTAGGGGAGGATCCATTCCCTTGCCTTTTCCAGCATTCTTTGGCTCATGGCCCCATTCCTCCGACTTCAGTGCCAGAAATGTTGGGCAGAGTCCTTCTCACACTGTCATCTCTCTGGTTCTCTCTGTTATGTCTCGCTCTTCCACTTAAAGGACCCTTGTAATTACGTTGGGCCCACCCTGGTAATCCAAGATAATCTCTTCATCTCAAGGCAAAATGATTAAACCGGTTGCCATTGAGTCAATTCCAACTCATAGCGACCCTATAGGACAGAGAAGAACTGCCCTATAAAGTTTCGAAGGCCATAAATCTTTACAGAAACAGATTGCCACACCTTTCTCCTGTGGAGCGGCTGGTGGGTTCAAACTGCCGACCTTACAGTTAGCAGGCCAGCACTTAACCACTGCGCCACCAGGGCTCCTTGCAAAAAGATTAGCAACCTTAATTCCATCTGCAACCTTAATTCCCCTTTGCCATGTAACCCAACATATTCACATGTTCCAGGGATTAGGATGTGGATATCTTTAGGAGCCATTATTCTGCCTATTATAGCACTCAATAAATTCATGTTCATTGAATGAATACATGAATGAATGCTAAGGAAGGAGCACTCATTGGGAATCTCAGAGGAGACCCTTAGCTCAACTTTGTGTCTCATGGAAAGATTCCTAGAAGACTAATTGTGGATGAGTAAAAAGTTCAACCAGGAAAACAGTGGGAAAAATATTGAGCATCATATAGTTCAATGCTCAATTTGCAAATAAAAAATTAAAGCTCAGTGAGGTTGAACAACCTTCTGTGGAGCACAGTTCTCCCTACCCCTGGGAGTACTCTTTCTACTATGTCGGTTGTCAACAATTGGCCTAGTGATGAGTGAGGGGGTGTACTGTCCCTTGGAGGAGTCAAAGACAATAAACAACAGGTAATATGAAACAGAATCAATCCACTTATCAGACAAAAATCATCCCCTTTGAGGATTTGGGAAGCAAGCTATGAGGAAACTCTATATTCTAAATGTGAAACAATGAGAACTTAAACAAGAGCATGAGCCTCTGTTTCCCCACCTATAAAATGGCGTAATAACAGATCCTACTTCATAATATTAGGGGACTATGGTTGTTTAGTGGTGGAATTTTTGCTTTCCATGCAGGACACCTGGGTTTAATTCCCAGCCAATACACCTCATGCATAGACACCATGCATCTGTCATGGGGGCTTGTATGTTGCTATGATGCTGCACAGGTTTTACCAGGGCTTCCAAACTAAGATGAGCTAGGAAGAAAGTGCTGCTACCTATTTGCAAAAAATCAGCCAACAGTCTGATCCAAGATTATTGTCAGGTTTAGAAGAAAAAAATGCTTAAAACAGTCCCTTGTGCATAATAAATACTCAATAAAGGTACATGATAATTATTATTACTATTACTAAATCCATTGCAGTTGAGTGGATTCCGACTCATAGCGATCCTATAGGACAGGACAGAGCAGAACTCTCCCATAGGGTTTCCAAGGAGCAGCTGGTGGATTCAAACTGCCAACTAGCAGTTTAACATACACTTATACGAAAACAGCAGTTGAACCTACCTGCTGCCTATCTCTAAACTAGATACCAAGATAAAGAAATAAACAAGAAAGTTCCCACTTCCCAGTCAACGCCTGTAATGGCCACACAGGTGGTATTAGTGAGTGAAGTGGGCCAACTGGACACTGTGGCAGGAGGAGGCCTGTGTGTGGTGTACAAGGAGCAGCTGCTACTGAGTTTCAGCCAATTTTGCCATATAGTAATTTAGCCCAATGTTTTCAGATCCTAGTTTTTGTTTTTTGTTTTGTTTTGTTTTTTCAAGAAAACTTCGAATACCGATATATATAAAAATCTCAAAAATTTTCACACTGGCAACTCCTAATCAAACACATCTGTGAACCACATTTGGGTCATAGGATGTAAGTTTGAAACCTCTAGTCTAAGATGAGGAAAAGACTTGACTGATTAATCAGCAGTTCCTAACCTAGGACCCATGAATGGAATGCAGGGGTCTAAGAACTTGGATGGGAAAAATATATATCTCTTTGTTTTTTATTTCTGTAACAAATAGTTTATGTATATTTTTGTATCTATGCATCTTTATATTAAAAAAAGAAAATAAATTATGTATCTTTATTTTGACTAGCTTCTAATAGAAACTTAACATCTCCTTTATTTATAATTGTCAGCAACAGACCACAGTAGTATTGGGAGCACATATAACTTTGTCACCCATGGACATCACAAGTATTTTCATATCACATTACAGTGTTGTGATATCTCAAAATATCTTATATGTTCACTAGCACTTTGAAATTATGGCAATTATTAGATGATCCCTAAACCTTGTTATTTAATGTGTTAATAAAGAAGCACATATAATAGTCGTGAATCTTCTTTTATTTTAATGTTTTGATAACTGGATTTCATCATATTTGCTACTCTTGTAATTTTACAAATTTTATTTTGGGAATTTAAAAACGATTCCATAGGTTTCAACAAACTGTAAAGGGAGCCATGGTATGTGTGCATGCACAGACATACTTACACATGAAAGACCCTTGAACCAAATGAGGGAAATCAAGGAGAAATACAAGGCAACCACAAGAAAATTCTAGAGCTAATAGAGGAATTTAGCAAAGTTTCAGAGTACAAGGTCAACAAACAAAAATCAGTTGGGTTTTTATACACCAGCAATGAGAAATCTGAGGGAAATTAGGGAAAAAATTCCATTTACAATAGCATTTAAGAGAATAAAATACCTACGAATAAATCTAACCAGGGACAAGAAGAACTTACACAATGAAAACTGTAAAACACAGCTTAAAGAGATTAAAGAAGACTTAAATAAATGGAAATATGTTCCATGTTCGTGGATTGGAAGACTTAATATTGTTAAGATGTCAATACTGCCCAATGTAATCAATAGATTTGATGTTATCCCGATAAAAATTCCAACACCCTTCTTTACAGAAATAGAAAAACCATCCCTCAACTTTATACGGAATGGCAAGAGGCCCTGAATAGCTAAAGCAATGTTGACAGAGAAAAACAAATCAGGAGGACTCACACTTCCTGATTTTAAAAGATACTATACAGCTACAGTAATCAAAACAGCCTGGTACTGGTATAATAATAGACACACAAACCAAATAGAATTGAGAGTCCAGAAACAAACCCACATATCTATGGTCAACTGATTTTCGACAAGGCTGCTAAGTCCATTCAATGGGAAAAGAAGAGTCTCTTCAATAAATGGTGCTAGGAAAATTGGATTTTCACATGCAGAAAAATGAAACAGGATCCATCCCTCATACCATACACAAAAACAGATTCAAAATGGATTAAGGACCTAAATAAATGTGCACTCTAAAACCATAAAATTCTTAGAAGAAACATCAGGGGCAATACTGTCAGGTCTGGCTTTCAACAATGTATTATCCAATATAATAACAAAAGCACAAATAGCAAAAGACAAAGTAAATAAATGGGACCTCATAAAAATTAAAAACTTTTGTTCATCATAAGACTTTACGAAAAAAGTGAAAAGAAAAGCTACCAACTGGGAGAATCTCTTCAGAAACCATATATCCAGTAAGAACCTAATAACCAAAATATATATAAAATTCCAACAACTTAACAACAAAAAGACAAATAACCCAGTTACAAAATGGGAAAAGGACTTGAATAGGCATTTCACCAAAGAGGATATTCATACGGTCACCAAGCCATGAAAAGATGCTCAGCGTCCATTAGCAATCAGAGAGATGCAAATTAAAACCACAATGAGATACAATTTTACTCCCACTGGAATGGCTAATATTAAAAAAAAAAAAAAAACCCAGAAAATAACAAATGTTGATGAGAATGTGGGGAAATTGGAACCCTTAGCCATTCCTGGTGGGAATGCAAAATGGTACAGCCATTGTGGAAAACTACCATAATGATCCGGCAGAGACTCCGACAGAGACTTATACACCAATGTTCACTGCAGCACTAGTCATGATAGCCAAAAGGTGGAAACAACCTAAATGGCCCATCAACAGATGAAAGGATAAATAAAATGTGGTACATACATACAATGGAATACTTACTACTCAGCCAGTAGGAGAAATGAAGTCTTGATACATGCTACAATATGGTTGGAACGGGAAGACATATGAGTGAAATAAATCAATCATAAAAAGACAAATATTGTTTATAACCTCACTTACATAAAAAGACAAGAGAAGGCAAATGTATGGAGCACAAAGTTTATTAGTGGTTACCAGGGGCGGGAGGGAGGGGGAAAAGGTAGGTTAACAGTGGTGGAAATATCTTGTTGATTAAGGGTAGGGTTGCACAGTCAATTATTGTAATTGCTGTCAATAAGTTGTACACTGTAAAATGTTGAATTGGTAAAAGTTGTGTGATAAACATTTACAACAGTGACAAAAAAGAAGAGAGTAGCTGCTGAGGATGCTTATGTACAACCAAAAACCTCATGGGATTTGGTTCTTGGTTTGGTGGTTTAGGGTCATGATTTCATGGGACATACCAGTTAATTGGCATAATAATGTGTTTAGTGCTTCTATTGTACCTCCTAGTCGGTTGCGTAGTGTCTGGGGTCTTAAAAACTTTCAAGCGCCATCCAAGGCACAACAGTTGGTCTCTATTTGCCTGGAACAACAGAGGAAGAAAGAGTCAGCAATGGAAGAGGGATATGGAATGTGTGGCTAATTGCTTCCATGAACAACTGTCTCCTTTGCCATGAGACCAGAAGAACTGGATGGTGCCCAGCTACCATTACTTGAACATTTTGATCAAAGATTACACAAAAGAATCCCAATCAAAAGGGGAATATACAGAACAGAATTTCAAATTCTCACGGACTCCAGACTTCCTGGAGCCATAGAGTTTGGCTAAACCCCTGAAACTATTGCCCTGAGATAATCTTTAAACCTTAAACCAAAAGTATCCCCTGAAGGCTTCTTAAATCCAAACAATAGTTCAGATTAACTAGTAAAGAAAATCTGCCTTGAGCATTATGCTTTTTTTAGGAACTATCTCCTGTATTTTTATGCAAATAACACAGTTTGTTTGCCAAACTTGCCCTCCCTTCCCCCACCCAGGTATTTTCATAAATGCTGCTATGCTAATTTTTTTTACATGTTGCTGTAGAAAAAAAATAGCATAGCGTGCTTATGAAAATATCTCTTGAGGGGAGGGCGCAGTTGGCAAACAAATGTAGCAGGCACACATTATTTGCGTAAAAATACAGTATATGGGATCAAATTGACAATAGCGACTTGAAAGATTAGATACAACCTTAGCGGCAGCAAATTTATGTTAATGGGGGAGGAACAACTCAGAACGGAGAGGGGTAACAATGGTTACACAACTCAAAGCATGTAATCAATCTCACTAAATGATACATATAGAAATTGTTGAATTGGTGAATGTTTTGCTGTGTATATTCTCAACAACAACAAAATTACATATAAAAATATGAAAGGTGAGACAAAAGATGACTCCAAAATCGACACTCACAATTTTGTGTCCCAGTTTACTCTAATAAAATATTAGTGTGTGGCCATGTCAGACTTGTCAGTACCTAGATGTCACTGAGGCCCTCTCATTAACTCTTCCAGGCTTCTCAGGTACTGCAGTTAAAGTCTAATTTCAGCTACCAGGAGTGACTGAGTCTTGGTGAAAACAGAATCCTGCTGTTGTTAAACTATGCTATTAAAGTGGGCTAGGATAAGAACCTCATTTTGTTCAGTAAATAGATCATGCTGGATCTTAGGCTGTATAGTTAGAGATGAAGTTTTTTGTTTTAGGTCTTGCTTGGCTGAGGAGCTTCTGACTGCTTGCTCGCTGTCCCTGTTAACTAAACGCCTCTCTGCTGGCTAATGATCGTGCATTACTTTGGAGATCTGAGAATGTGTTTGGCCTGCTCCTGTTCTAGGCTGGCTGCTTGGCTTGCTGGGTTTTGCAAATCTGAGCTCAGTTGTGGGTTTATTTAGTTCCAGGAGACTGGTGTTGGCTTTTCGCATTCCTAGGTCTCGTGTGTCTGAAGACCTCCAGTTTGGCTTTACAAATGGTCCTATGGTGTAACACTAGCTCCTGAATGGTAACATAAGTTTGGTAACAATAATAAAACAGAAATAGGGAGCTATCAGAGATTATTAGTACTGGCATATGAATTAAACCATAGTGCAACAAATCCGTTTCAAGAGTAATAATCTTAGTTTGGACAGAATTGAATTCAAGACCTCAGCCTCACTGGCATTTCCCACATCCACTTCCTCTAAATGCGAAGCTTTCCAGATATGTACTGCCATGATAAGGAGCCCTGGTGGCACAGTGGTAAAGTGCTCGACTGTTAACCAAAACGTTGGCAGGTCAAACCCACCAGTCGTTCCGAGGGAGAAAGATGTGGCAGTCTGCGTCTATAAAGACTACAGCCTTGGAAACCCCATGGGGTATTTCAACTCTGTCCTATAGGGTCGCTATGAGTTGGAATCTATGCAATGGCAACAGGGTAGGTATTGCCATGATAGATGCTCCCAGCTAGTCTTCAGATAGTCCTCTCAAAGGAAGTCACTTCTACCAATCTCTGTTTTCAATTTCCCTGATATTTTTCGAGTTACAGGCAGCTAAATAACCCCAAATTTATAAACAAGAGGTTCCTCATGCCTTTCTATGGCTCCCAAGGGTAGATAACTTTGCTTCTTTTGTTCATCATGATATCCCTACCCTGGCACAAGATAGACATTCAAAAAGTATTAGTTGATTTAATAAATAATTGAAGTAATATGAGTAATTACAATGCTTACCTTAAAGATTATTGAAATAATTATTTGAGATACTTAATTACCTAATGCTGCCATAACAACAACAAAAAAAAAAAACCACAAGTGGATGGCTTTAAAAAACAGAAATTTATTTTCTCACAGTTCAGGAGACTAGAAGTCCAAATTCAGGGTGTGGTTGTAGGGGGAGGTCCTTCTTTATCTCCTTGAGCTTCTAGTAGTGACAATCCTTGCTCTAGTGACAATCCTTGGCATTGCTATGCTGGTAGAAGTATCTGCCAAGTTTGTCTGTCTTCATATGGTATCTTCCCCCTGTGTGTGTCTCAGAGTCTATTCTGCTCATTTTATAAGCCAGAAGCGATTAGATTTAGGACCAACCGACCCTATTCTGGTATGACTTCATTAACATAACAGAAAAAAACCCCTATTTCCAAGCAGGATCACATCCTCATGTACAGGGGCCAGGACTGCAATACATAATTTTTAGGGATACAATTCAATCCACAACAGATACTATATGTGAAAACATTTATAAACTCATAATTCTTATATAAGTGAATAACCTCATATCCTATCTTCAGGTTATGACCAATGAGAAGTGCGTTGTTTTTGTTAGGTGCCACTGAGCCAGTTCCAACTCACAGCGACTCTATGTACAACAGGACAAAACACTGCCCAGTCCTGCGTTATCCTCACAATCATTGTTTTGCTTGAGTCCATTGTTGCAGCCATTGCGTCAATCCATCTCATTGAGGGTCTTCCTCTCTTTCACTGATCCTTTACTACACCAAGCATGATGTCCTTCTCCAGGGATGGGTCCCTCCTGATAACATGTCCAAAGTACATGAGACGAAGTCTTGCCATCCTCACTTCTAAGGAGTATTCTGGCTGTACTTCTTCCAAGACAGATTTGTTTGTTCTTCTAGAAGTCGGTGGTATATTCAATATTCTTTGCCAACACCGTACTTCAAAGGCATCAATTCTTCTTCGGTCTTCTTTATTCATTGTCCAGCTTTTGCATGCATATGAGGCAAGTGAAAACATCACAGCTTGGGTCAGGCACACTTTGGTCCTTAAAGTGACATCTTTGCTTTTTAACACTTGAAAGAGGTCTTTTGCAGCAGATTTGCCCAATGAAATATGTCATTTGATTTCTTGACTGCTGCTTCCACGGGCATTGATTGTGGATCCATGTAAAACGAAACCCTTCACCACTTCAATCTTTTCTCCCTTTATCATGATGCTGCTTATTGGTCCACTTGTGAGAATTTTTGTATTCTTTATATTGAGGTGTAATCCACACTGAAGGCTGTAGTTTTTGATCTTCATCAGTAAGTGCTTCAAGTCCTCTTCACTTTCAGCAAGCAAGATTATGTCATCTGCATATCACAAGTTGTTAATGAGTCTTCCTCCAACCCTAATGCCCCTTTCTTCATACAGTCTGGTTTCTTGGATTATTTGATCAGCATATAGATTGAATAAGTATGGTGAACGGATACAACCCTGATGCATACCTTTCCTGATTTTAAACCACAAAGTATCCCCTTGTTCTATTCTAACAACTGCCTGTTGGTCTATATACAGGTTCCTCATGAGCACAATTAATTGTTCTGGAATTCCCGTTATTCCCAAAGTTATCCATAATTAGTTAAGATCCAAAGAGTTGAATGTCTTTGCATAGTCAATAAAACACAGGCAAACATCTTTCTGGTATTCTCTGCTTTCAGCCAAAGTCCATCTGACATCAGCAATGATATCCCTCATTCCACATCCTCTTCTAAATCCAGCTTGAGTTTCTGGCTGTTCGCTGTCGATGAACTGCTGCAATCGTTTTTGAACTATCTTCAGCAAAATTTTACTTGCATGTGATATTAATGATATTGTTTGACAATTTCTACATTCTGTTGGATCGCCTTCTTTGGAATGGGCACAAATATGGATGTCTTAGAGTCGGTTGCAAATTTCTTGGCATAGACGAGTGAGCACTTCCAGAGCTGTATTTGTTTGTTGAAACATCTCAGCTGGTATTCTGTCAATTCCTGGAGCCTTGTTTTTCACCAGTGCCTTCAGTGCAGCTTGGATTTCTTCCTTCAGTACCATTGGTTCTTGATCACATGCTACCTCCTGAAATGGTTGAACGTCAACCAATACTTTTTGGTACAGTGACTCTGTGTATTCCTTCCATCTTCTTTTGATGCTTCCTGCATCATTTAATATTTTCCCTATAGAATTCTTCGATATTGCAACTTGAGGCTTGATTTTTTTCTTCAGTTCTTTTAGCTTGAGAAATGTTGAGCATGTTCTTGCCTTTTGGTTTTCTAACTCCAGGTGTTTGCACATTTCATTATAAAACTACTTTGTCTTCTCAAGCTGTCCTTTGAAATCTTCTGTTCAGCTCTGTTACTTAATCATTTCCTTCATTTGCTTTAGCTACACTAGTCAAGTGTAAGTTTCAGGGTCTCTTCTGACATCCATTTTGGCCTTTTCTTTCCTTCCTGTCTTTTTAATGACCTTTTGCTTTCTTTATATATGATGTCTTGATGTCATTCCACAACTTGTCTGGTCTTTGGTCATTAGTGTTCAATGTGTCAAATCTATTCTTGAGATGGTCTCTAAATTCAGGTGGGATATACTCAAGGTTGTACTTTGGCTCTCATGGACTTGTTCTAATTTTCTTCAGCTTCAACTTGAACTCGTATATGAGCTATTAATGATCTGTTCCACAGTTTGCCCCGGCCTTGTCCTGAGTGATGATATAGAGCTTCTCCAACATCTCTTTCCACAGATGTTGTTGATTTGATTCCTGTGTATCCCATCTGGCGAGGTCCACATGCACAGTTGCTGTTTATGTTGTTGAAAAGAAAGGTATTTGCAATGAAGAATTTGTTGGTCCTGCAAAATTCTAACATGTGATCTCAGGCGTCGTTTCTATCACCAAGGTCATATCTTCTAAGTACTGTTGCTTCTTCTTTGCTTCCAATCACCAGTAATTCTCAATGCATTTTGGTTGCATGTTCGATCAATTTCAGTCTGCGGAAGTTGGTAAAAATCTTCAGTTTCTGCATCTCTGGCCCTAGTGGTTGGTGCGTAAATTTGAATAAAAGTCATATTAACTGGGCTTCCTTGTAGGGATATGGATATTATCCTATCACTGACAGCATTGTACTTCAGGATAGATCTTGAAATGTTCTTTTTGGCGATGAAGGCAATGCCATTCCTCTTCAATTTCTCATTCCTGGCGTAGGAAACCATTTAATTGTCTAATTCAAAATGGCCAATACCAGTCCATTTCAGCTCACTAATGCCTAGGGTATCAATGTTTATGTGTTCCATTTCATTTTTTACGATTTCCAATTTTCCTAAATCCATTCTTCACACGTTCCACATTCCAATTATTAATGGATGTTTGTGGCTGTTTCTTCTCATTTTGAGTTGTGCCACATCAGCCAATGAAAGTCCCAAACGCTTCACTTATCCATGTCATTAAGGTCGACTCTACTTTGAGGAGGCAGCTCTTCCCCAGTTGTATTCTGAGTGACTTCCAACTACGGGGCTCATCTTCTGGCACTATATCAGACAATGTTCTACTGTTATTCATAAAGTTTTCACTGGCTAATTTTTTTTCCAGAAGTAGCCTGTCAAGTCCTTCTTCCTAGTCTGTCTTAGTCTGGAAGCTCAACTGAAACTTGTCCACCAAGGGTGACCCTGCTATTATTTGAAAATCAGTGGCATAGCTTCCAGCATCACAGCAGCACGCAAGCCATCACAGTACAACAAACTGACAGACATGTGGGGATGGTAAGTATAGAAAAAAAAAAACAAAACCTGGCAATTATACAGTTTTGCTCAGAGATAAGCCTTTATATGACCAAAAGACTAGTACAGTAGGTATAAACGTGTTTCTATACTTCTCATTTGCAACTATTCCATTCTCTTTTAATCAATGCTACCCTACTTTGTTGGGCCCCAACTTTCAGGGGTCCAGGGCCCACACAAAATGTCATGCATTTGACATAACTAGTTACTTACTGCAGACACTAAACATTTCCTACCATTGCCTAACCCACATCAAAGCTTATCTTTCCTATATTCTATTCTATCTTAGCATTACAAAGGTAACCTGAAAAGTGCATGTGTGTGGGTGTGCTACCAGTAAGTTACTGTTTAATGTGATACCCTTCATGGGTGATGCATGTGCCTTTCATTAGGAACAGATACTTCAACCACTTCAGCAGCATGGTAGAAGGATACTGGCTCTTCCAACTCTTCCAAACCCTTTCATATTGTACCATCTTGGCAGCTACCTAGTTTGTCTGCGCATAAATCCAATCCTGGTAACACATGCCAGAGCTTATTTTGCCTCTGCTCCGTCCTTTGCACAGGGAGACATTGGGCAAGCTGACACATCTCTCTCTGCCTTACATTTTCCATCCAAAGATTGAATTAGGAGAGGATGGGAATTGTGTACCAGATAGGCTTTTCCTTTCTGCACCTAAAAGAACAATTATTCTGGAGTTATCTGTAATGTGCTTCTTATGAAATAATGAAGATTAAAAGACAAATCTGTAAGAGATGCTGTGTTTTCCTCACTCTCACTTGGCATCAGATTTAATGATAATAATTAGGGGTCAAAAGGTATTTTATATTTATTTACATATATATAAATCTCTTACAGGATATTCATACATACATCTTACATATATAAAGCCCACTGCCAACAAGTTGATTCTGATTGTAGTAACTCTGTAGGACAGAGTGGAACTGCCCCATAGGGTTTCTAAGGCTGTAAATCTTTACAGCAAGCAGACTGCCACATCTTTCTCCTGTGGAGTGGCTGGTGAGTTCAAACTGCCAACCTTTTGTTTAGCAGCCAAGAGCTTAATCACTACACCGCCAGGTCTCCTTATCTTACATATATATATATTATGCATATATCTTAGAAGAAACTTGGTCGTTCAGTGGTTAAACACTCGGCTGTAACAGAAAAGTCAGACGTTTGAACCTACCAGCCACTCTGCAGGACAAAGATGTGGCGGTCTGCTTCCATAAAGATTACAGTCTTGGAAACCCTTTGTGGCGGTTCTATTCTGTCCTATAGGGTCACTATGAGTCAGAATTGACTTGACTTCAATGGGTTTGGTTTTATCTATATTTTGTTTTGTTTCATTTTTACAGTGAATAGATTTTATAAAGACAATAAAATGATTTTTGAAGAATGACCAAACTTACATTCTTCAAAGAGAGCTATATAAATCTTACTGAACTGTAAAGTATAGACTGCACAGTGGGTTCTGATAACTGTTTTTATTTCCTCCATTGTCAAGATCTTGTGACACCCAGAGTGATTTTTCAGGCCACTGATTATTGGCCATAAACACTTCTGTTGCAGGTTTCAGTATTTCTAGCCTGAGCTGTCCAAGTTTTTAGTCTCTCAGGATTACAATCTTCACTGTATCAGTAGTGGGAAAGGAAGGTCTAAATTTCCATTTGTTGTGGAAGAATTACTCCCCACTTGAGATTCCTCTAACATGCAAAAGTATGAACACCATGATGCTTCCTATTTAACAACATTAAATATGCCTGTTGCAAGAAGAGCTCGCAACGTTATTATTCAATTACATAAACATATACGTTAGTTAGGGTAAGGCTGAGCTGTTGCATGGAAGAGACCCTCCCTAAAACTTTGTAGCCTAAAGAAAGAAGTAAATTGATTTCTCTATTATGTAACAACCTGAGCGCAGTGTTGCCGTTGGCTGATGACTTCAGGAACACGTACTGAGGATGGCTCAGCTATCTTCAATATCTGCCCCCTAGTGACAACCAGAATGCTCCTTAGAAGCAAAGACAGCCAGACTTTGCCTTGCTTGCTTTGTACACGTCATCAGGAAAGACCAATCCAAGAAAAAGACATCATGCTTGGTAAATAGAGGGTCAGCGAAAATGAAGAAAACCCTCAATGAGATTGACTGACACAATAGCTTCAACAATGGGCTGACATATCAGAGAGTATGGAGATGGCTGAGGACCAGGCTATGTTTGGTTCTGTTATACAAACAGTCTTCTTGAGTTGGAGCTGACTTGATAGCAGCTAACAGCAAAGAACAGTAAATATGTAAATTCCATTTAGGAGCTAAAAAATACACCACAAACTGGTACTTTTATCACTTTGTAGTTTAAAAAGTGGTCCATAAGTCCTCTTATCTATTCACCCTATAAGTTTGCCTCTTTCAAAAAAAAATCCTGGCATACTATTTGTATACCTTCACATATAATGGGCAAACTGTTGATCAAACATACAGAATTCTCACTTTTTAGCTCTATTGAGGACCAAATAAAAGTCTGAAAGCTTACTTCTTATATCTATATGATTCTTTGGTTCAAGAAAAAATGTTAAGGATTGATAACAAAGGTCTACATTTTTAACATCTTATTTGTAATCATACTGATATGCCAATGTAAGGCTGTCCTTTCTGTAGAGGTAACTAAACTTCAGGATATAAACAAAGGAATGTGCTCCATTTTTGTTGACACTGGATGTTTATTCTGAACAAAAATAAAACTTTTTTTTCCTCATAAGTAGCGAGTTTCAACTGACCAAAAAAGAAAAATAAAAAGACTGCAATACGGTTTGCACATGCCAAGAGACAGTGGCGACTGTTTATTTTTCTAGTGCATTGTGAAAGATGTAAAAAAAAAAAAAAAAAAAAGACTGAGAGACTGCTAAGAACAAAAATACTTTTAAAGGTCTCTGGCTCCTTTTTTTAAAAAATGAGTCAAAGGATGAGCAGTATTCAACTCTGAGGGATAAACAGATCTTATAAAAAGTAAGCTTATCATGGGCATATTGGCCCAAACCCAGAAAATAGAAAATTTATGCTATTCACATTCATGGAATACACGTTTGTTTACAGCTATGGCGAGTCAAGATACTCTATTGGCTAAAACTGTCACGTGATTTCTCCACTGGGCTGGATCTCCTGGGCAAGAAGACCCATAACAGCTGAGCAAACGTTCTGGAGTTAAATGTATCTAAAGACCACCGCAAGGGCTGCTGGCAGAGGAGGGGTGAGCCACCCTGAGGGATCTACGAGGGGGTGGCTTCTGAGAATTAGATGGTTTCAGGGGCGTTAGAAGCCTCACTGTGCATGTCAGTCCTTGGCCAGCGATAGATTCGGAACCTGGGTGCTGAGACTCCCGGGTTAGCAAGGCCCCGTTTGCACAATGCCTCCCCAGATCAGGTTAAATCTGGGGTCCCCAGCTGTGCTCCTGTCAGACAGCCAACGCCACTCCGTGCTAAGTCCCAGAGAACTGCTTCTCGGGTGTCCCCCCCCCCACCCCCGCCTCCGACTCCCTGCTGTCCCACAGTAGTTTTGGCCCCAGTCATTTCCTGCTACATTTCCTTTCTACATTTGCCATGTAGAAAAGTGTGATGGGGCATGAAAAGTAGTACTGTGAGCCAAATAATACACTCTGTTTGAAAAGACTGGTCTGGTATCCTGAAACGAAAAATAATTTAACTCGTAATTTCAAATGCCGACCTATACACTTGCAGGAAACCCAAAAGACTGCAGGATGGGGCGATATAGACTACAGTGTAGTACACAACAGAACAAAAAGAGAGAGAGAGACCGTAACAGCCTGTGCAGGAAGAGTCCCTAAGTAAAAGATGGAGCTCCAGTGTTGGGCCGCGAAGGTGCTTAGCTATAGTCGAGCTCTTTCCAAGACACAAAAGCACAAGCTGAGGTTAGTTATACACACGATCCCTGCTTATACTAAGTCTGTAAAATGTAATTATACTGAAATACAGTTTTCAGTTTGTATAATTAAGGACACTTAGGACCCAGTCTCATACCTTGCAGCCTTGTAATATATCTGATATAAACAGAAATAGTTGTAAACTAAGCAGATAATTCAATTGGAAAAGCGGTCCTTCTCTCCTTCTCTAGGGTGTGCACACATGTACACTAGCACCCTTTCTCTCTCACACACATACACAGAGCACTTAAGGAAGGACTAGAAAGAGAAAGATGAGTAAGGAAAAATAAGGAAAAAGTGGAGCAGAATTGGAAATCAAAACAAACATACCTGAAATGATGTGATTAATAAAGCAGGCAAAGAATGATCCTCAAACTTCAAAGCTGTGCAAGAAAAGGGGCATTTTCCAAAGCTCCATGTGGAAGAAGGGAATCATTTCACTGTACGAATTACAACAATATACACAAAATTAGTCCTCCTTTCTAGTCATAACAAAAATTACTTTAAACATATACAGAGTTAAGGAAAAAATTTTGGTTTTGAATATTGAGAATTCAAGGAGAGGAAAGTTATTTCTTCTGAAGGCTGAAAACCTACCCAAAATATATGTATCTTTGTGATTTTTATAAGTAAAAGTTGTTTTTTTCTTTTCTTCTTTACCTTGACAGCCTGAAATAATTTAATCTTCTTGCAAATTTTGTTTTTGGAAAAACAGGCTGTAAAAGTTAATGTTGTTAAACATTTATTTCATGGAGAAAAAAGAACAGCAAAAATTTCAATTAAGATATTTTTTGCAAGAAAAGATCCTCTGAGTGAATTTCCAAAATGGCTCGGAAAAAAGAGTAGGGTGTGTTCTGTGTAGATTAATGCAGTTTGGAAAGTTACAGGCTAGATTTTAAATACATTTTAGAATAACGACAAGCCACTTTAAGTATTGTCATTATATGCTGTTAATTAAGCTAAATAAAATCAGGTTCATAAATGGACCCTCACAGTGGAAAAATCTGGCAGTCACTTAACCAAGTGATCAGACATAGCATTTGCAGTAACGGACCAAATTATCATGATGCGACTCCTTATATGATGCCATTGGGAGTATATAACATAACCTATATAGTATTCTCATCAAAATGCTTAACCTGAATATAATTATAAGAACACAGTCAGACAAATCCAGATTGTGGAACATTTTGTAAAACAATTGGCTCTGACCCCAAGAAATGCCAAAGCCATGAAAGACAAACAGGAGAGAGGGCTGTTCTAGATTAAAGAAACTGAAGAGACATGATAACCACATGTAATACATAAACTTTGATTGGATCCTGGGTTAAAAACAACAGCTATAAAGGATATTTTGGGGACAATTGGAGAAATTTGAATATGAACTATCTATTAGTTGTTACTGAATCACTATTAAATTTCTTGAGAGGTTATGTAGAATATCTTTATTCTTAAGAAATACATGTTGAAGTATTTAGTGGTAAAGAGTCATGATTTCTACAATTTGTTTTCAAATGTTTCAGCTCTGTGTGTGTGTGTGCATGTAGAAAGAGGCGAAAGTACATGTTGCAAAATCTTAGTAAACAAATGGTGAAGCTAGGTAAAGAGTACATGGGTGTTTATTGTATTATTCTTTCAAACTTTTCAGTAGGTTTGAAATTGTTTAAGGACACTGGGTAACCAAGAGTAATGTGAGAACAGGGATGAAATTTCTCTTTGTATAAGTGTAATAGGTAAATATGAGGAAGGAATGACAGAATTAGACCATCTCCATTTTGCAGCCCATGATATACTCATGAATCTAGGCATTGAGCATCAATGGCCACTAACATCCCAAAAGAAAAAAATAACAGATACCATGTACCTTCTGATAGCAGAAGACACCACTACTATAACACAGTCTTGCCAAAAAATATTGAACCTGAAACTGACCAAACTTCTAGATCAGTGGTTCTGAAACGCTTAAAAAAGAAAAAGAAAAGTTGCTGTAGAGTCAATTCCAACTCAAGGAGACCCCATGTGTGTAAGGGTAGAAGTGCTCCACTGGGTTCTCAATGGCTGATTTTTTTGGAAGTAGATTACCTGGCCTTTCTTCTGAGATGACTCAGGGTGGACTCAAACCTCCAGCCTATCAGTTAACAGCTGAGCAAATTAATGGTTAGTATCACCTAGGGACTTCTCTCAAACATTAGAGGAATCAGAATCACCTTGAAATCGTTTTAAAACACAGATTTATGGAAGGCTAGTTAAAATATGCCCAGATTGTCCAATTCAGTAGATCTTGGGTGAGGTTCAATAATTTGCATTTCAAACGAGTTGCCTGGTAATGCTGATGCTGTGGTCCAGGACCACCCTTTGATAAGGACTTTTCTAGATCAAACTATAAATTTACAAGAACTACAAAAAACAGAGGAACATGTTAAACAACACCACAACAAAATCCAGACTATGGGTACCTCTAAAGGAAAAAACAATCTGTGTTTCTCAAATAAATAAATTGCAGTAAAAAAAAGGGGGGGGGGACCAATAGGTTAAAAGAGATTTACAAGCTATATCAATCAATTGCAATATGTAAAATTTATTTGGACCCTTATTTAAATGTATTTTTTAAAGCGTTTTTATACATAACATTTATGAAACAATTAGAAATTTGACCATCAACCAGTGGGTAATAATAATGAATTATTGCTAATTATTACTAATATTCATTTGAACAGAACAAGGGGATACTACGTGGTTTACAATCAGGAAAGGTGTGCATCAGATTGTATCCTTTCACCATACTTATTCAATCCATATGCTGAGCAAATAATACAAGAAGCTGGACTATATGAAGAAGAATGTGGCATCAGGATTGGAGGAAGACTCAATAACAACCTGCGATATGCAGATGACACAACCTTGCTTGCTGAAAGTGAAGAGGACTTGAAGCACTTACTGATGAAGATCAGACTACAGCCTTCAGTGTGGATTACACCTCAACATAAAGAAAACAAAATCTTCACACCTGGACTAACAAGCAACATCATGATAAACAGAAAAAAGATTGAAGTTGTCAAGGATTTCATTTTACTTGGATTCACAATCAACACCCATGGAAGCAGGAGCCAAGAAATCAAATGACATATTGCATCGGGCAAATCTGCTGCAAATGACCTGTTTAAAGTGTTAAAAAGCAAAGATGTTATTTTAAGGACTAAGGTGCGCCTGACCCAAGCCATGGTATTTTCAATCACATACGCGTGTGAAAGCTGGACAGTGAACAAGGAAGACTGAAGAAGAATTAATGCATTTGAATTATGGTGTTCGCAAAGAATATTGAATATACCATGGACTGCCAGAAGAACAAACAAATGTGTCTTGAAAAAGTACAGCCAGAACGCTCCTTATGGCAAGACTTTGTCTCATATACTTTGTACATGTTATCAGGCAGGACCAGTCCCTAAAGAAGGACATCATGCTTGGTGGAGGGTCAGCAAAAAAGAGGATGATCTCTTCAGTGAGACAGATTGACACAGTAGCTGCAACAATGGGCACAAACATAGCAACGATAGTGAGAATGGCACAGGGCTGGGCGATGTTTCATTCTGACGTACGTAAGTTCTCTGTGTATTGGAACCGACTCAATGGCACCTAATAAAAACAACATACCCTAAGTGAAACCAGACGTCCATTTTACGTTTTTTGATCATCTTTGAATTTGACTTTTTTTTTCTTACTGCACCTTACTGAAAAAAGCTATTTTATAAAAAACAGTTCTTATTTATTGCATTTTTAGTGTAAGTTTACACAGTAAATTAGGTTCCATTTGACAATTTCTATACAAATTGTTTAGTGACAGTACACTGTCTCCTCACTTATCGACTATCTCATTGTGCAATACTTCACATTTACGACAATAGTAAAAAATCTACTATTTGAATATTTTGTGCTTTAATAACATACGTCTGGCTGAAGTGCTAGACAGAAATAACGCTGACTGTAATGGTTAATGTTATGTGTCATCTTGGCTGGGCCATGATTCTCAGTGGTTTGGCAGTTATGCAATGGTGTAATTTGGTAGTTATGTAATGATGTAATTTGACAGTTATATAATGATGTAGTCATCCTCCATTTTGTGATCTGTTGTGGTCATCCTTCATTTTTGCATAATGCTGATTTTGTATAATGACCTGGTCTTTGGAACCTGACCACGTCAATAAGTGAGGAGAGGGTGTAGTTACATTTTTCACAGTGTGTCACCATTCTTCTTTAATTGTGTTCTGATTGTTCCTTTTCCAGCACTCTAGTTTCCCTGCCACCTTATCTTCTCATCTTTGCTTTATCATAAAGGTTAACCTTTTGGTCTCTTATAAATGTTTTTTTAGTAGAGCACAGGATTTCTTGTTTTTTAGATATACAGATTGAAATAATTATCGATGAAAAAAGCAAAAATAATTTTTAAAAAAATGTTGTTGTTAATTGCCTTCGAGTAGCCGCTGACTCTCGGTGATTCCATGTAAAATGGAAGGTAACACCGCCCGGTCCTATGCCATTGCCATGATTGGTTGCAGATCCAACCATTGTAATCCAGTCTCAATAGCTTCACTGATTTTTCATCTCCAGCAAAAATATTTTTTTAATCCTCATTTGCTTCATCTTCAACATTCTTGTCTGGCTTTTCTTGTTTCCCCTGCTGCTGACTCAGCTCTGGAAAATCTAAGATGGCCATCAAAATAATTTTCATAGTAAAATTCCCTTTGCCTTGGTGCCAGCTTATGTCTTCCTGAATCCCGTGCATGGATGAATTGACTTCCTCATTATTTTGATATATTGAAATGTCAAAATACTGAAACACCAGACACACCCATATTGAGACAGATAGAAAGATAGATGGATGCCTTTTAGTAGACTCCCACTCGAGTCAACCCTATGTACAGGAGAACGACAGGTTACCTGGTCTTGCGTCATCCTCATGATCACTGGCATGTTTGAATCCATCGTTATGGTTACTGTGCCAGTCCATCTCACTGAGTGTCTCCCTCACCCTTGTTGACCCTCTACTTCACCACACATAATGTCTTCCTCTAGCAACTGATCCCTCCTGAGGACATGTCCAAAGGAAGCAAGTCGGACAATGTTGTGTTATGATTCATAAGATTTTCACTGGCTAATTTTCAGAAGTAGATAACCAGGTCTTTCTTTCTAGTTTGTCTCTGGAGGCTCTGCTGAAACCTGTCCTCCATGGGTGACCCTGCTGGTATTTGAAATACTAGTGGCACAGCTTCCAGCATCATAGCAACATGAAAGCCACCACAGTTCGACAAACTGACATGAATGGTGAATAATCATATAGGCTCTATTTTAATTGCAAACAAAAATATATATTAAAAACATTTTTTGTTTTTGTTGTGGAAATATCACGTAAAGGGTGTATGATGTATGTATAGTTTAAAGAGTAGCAATAAAATGTAAACTTTTGCGTCTACCACCCATCTTAAGAAACAGAACATTGTCAGTATCCATAGAAGATCTCTGTGTGCCCCCATCCAAATCGCATCCTCTTCACTGCCACTATTAAGGACTTAAAGGATGCAGGGAAGGTGATTCCCACCACATCTCCAGTGAACTCATATATTTGGCTGTGTGAAAAACAGATGGATCTGAGAGAATGACAGTGGATGATCGTAAACTTAACCAGGTGATGATTGCAATTGCGCTGCTGTTCTAGATATGGTTTCATTGCTTGAGCAAATTAATATATCTCCTGGTACCTGCTATGCAGCTATTGATCTGGCCAGTGCCTTTTTCTCAATTCTGATTTCGAAGGAACACCAGAAGCAGCTTGCCTTCAGCTGGAAAGGCCAAGAACACATCTTCACTGTCCCACCTCAGGGATATATCAACTCTCCAGCCCTATGTCTTAATTTAGTCTGCAGGGTTCTTGATCACCTTTCCCTTCCACAAGACGTCACACTGGTCTATTACATTGATGACATTATGCTTATTGGACCTAGTAATGAAGAAGTATCAATGACTCTAGACTTATTGGTATGATATTTGTGTGCTAGAGGGTAGGAAATGAACCTACCAAAAATTCAGACACCTTCCACCTCAGTGAAATTTCTGTGGGTCCACTGGTGTGGCGCATGTCAAGATATTCCTTCTAAAGTGAAGGTAAGTTGTTGCATCTGGCCCCTCCCACAACTAAAAAGGAAGCACAGCACCTGATGAGCGTCTTGAATTTTGGGGGCAACATATCCCTCATTTCGGTGTGCTACTCCAACCTATTTATCAAGTGACTCAGAAAGCTGCTAGTTTTGAATGGGGCCAAGAACAAAAGAAGCCTCTGCAATAGGTTCAGGCTGCCCTGCAAGCTGCTTTGCCAACTTGGGCCATATGATCCAGCTGATCCAGTGGTGCTCCAAGTGGCAGTAGCAGATATAGATGCTGTTTGGAGTCTTTGATAGGCCCCTGTTATTGTATCACAGCACAGACCCTTAGAATTTTGGAGCAAAGCCTTTCCATCCTCTGCAGATAACTACTCTCTTGAGAAACAGCTTTTGGCTTGTTACTGGGCCTTGGTAGAGACTGAACGCTTAACCATGGGCTACCAAGTCACCATGCAGCCTGAGCTGCCCATCACGAACTGGATGTTGTCTGACCCACAGAGTCATAAAGTCAGATGTGCACAGCAGCACCCCATCATTAAATAGAAGTGATATGTACAAGATGGGGCTCGAGGACTTGAAGGCACAAGTAAGTTGCATGAGGAAATGGCCTAAATGCCCATGATCTCCACTTCTGTCACATTACCTTCCCTCCCCTACTCCACACCTGTGGTCTCACGAGGAGTTCCCGATGCTCAGTTGATTGAGGAAGAGAAAACTCATGCCTGGTTTACAGATGGTTCTGCACAATATACAGGCACCACTCGGAAGTAGAGAGTGGCAACACAGCAGCCCCTTTCTGGGACATTCCTGAAAGACAGCGGTGAGGGGAAATCCACCCAATGGGCAGAACTTCGAGCAGTGCACCTGGTTGTTTACTTTGCTTGGAAGGAGAAATGACCAGTTGTGTGGTTGTATACTGATTCATGGGCTGTCACCAATGGTTTGGTTGGATAGTCAGGGACTTGGAAGGAACATGGTTGGAAAATTGGTGACAAGGAGGTATAGGGAAGAGGTATGTGGATAGACCTCTCTGAGTGGACCAAAGAAGTGAAGATATTTGTATCTCATGTGAATGCTCATCAAACGGTGAGCTTGGCATAGGAGGATTTTAACAATCAAGTGGGTAGGATGATGTGTTCTGTGGAAACCAGTCATCCTCTTTCCCCAGCCACTCCTGTCATTGCCCGATGAGCTCATGAACAAAGTGACCATGGTGGCAGGGATGGGGGTTATGCATGGGATCAACAACATGGACTTCCACTCACCAAGGCTTACTTGGCTGCAACCACTGCTGAGTGCCCAATCTGCCAGCAACAGAGACCAACACAGAGTCCCCAGTATGGCACCATTACTCAAGTTAATCAGCCAGCAACCTGGTGGCAGGTTGGTTATTTACATTGGACTGCTTCCATCATGGAAAGGGCAGCGTTTTGTTCTTACTGGAATAGACACTTACTCTGGACACAGATTTGCCTTCCCTGCATGCAATGTTTCTGCCAAAACTCCCGTCCATGGACTTACAGAATGCCTCATCAAATGTCATGGTATCCCACACAATATTGCCTTGGATCACGGAACTCATTTCACAGCAAATGAAGTGCAGCAATGGGCCCATGCTCATGGAATTCACTGATCTTACTGTGTTCCCCATGATGCTGAAGCAGCTGGCTTGATACAACAATAGAATGGCCTTCTAAAGACACAGTCACGGCACCAGCTAGATGGCAACACCTTGCAGGGTTGGAGCAATGCTCTCCAGGAGGCTGTATACTCTAAACCAGCATCCAATGTATGGTGCAGTTGCTCCCATAGCCAGGTTTCATGGGTCCAGCAACCCAAAGGGTGGACATGGGAGTGACACCATTCACTGTTGCCACTAGTCACCGTCACCCACTTGAAAAATTGTTGCTTCTTGACCCCAAAATCCTATGCTCTACGGGTCTAGAAGTCTTAGTTCTGAAGGGAGGAATGCTCCCACCTGGAGATACAACATTGATTCCATTGAACTGAACGTTAAGAATGTCACCCGGCCACTTTGGGCTCCTCATGCCTCTGGGTAAATAGGCAAAGAAGAGAGTTACCATACTGTCTAGTGTGATTGATCCTGATTACCAAGGGGAAATTAGATTGATACTACATAATGGAGGTAAATAAGAGTATGTCTGGAATACAGGACATCCCTTAGCGTGTCTCTTAGTACTACCATGCCCTGTGATTAAAGTCAGTGGAAAACTACAGAAACCCAATTCCAACATGATTACTAATGGCCCATATCCTTCAGGAATGAAGGTTTGGGTCATCTCACCAGGCAAAGAACCATGACCAGCTGAATTGCTTACTGAGGGCAAAGGAAATACAAAATGGGTGGTAGAAGAAGGTAGCTCAAATATCAGTTACAACCATGCGACCAGTTGCAGAAACGAATACTGTAATTGTTATGAGTATTTCATCCTTGTTTTATTATATAAATGTATTTGTGCATATATATAGCAAATATTTTTGTTTTCTTCCTTCCCTTATCCCATTACTTATAAAAAATAAGATGTAAATGGGCTAGTGCTTTTTCAGTTGTATGCATGTTAGTTGTATCATGTTAGGTGCAAGTATGACTTTGTAATTGTCTTTATTCAGAGATTATGTATGGTTTAAGGAGATGTGTACAGGTGCCAAGTTGACAAGGGGTGGACTGTGATGGTTAATATGTGTCAACTTGACTAGGCCATGGTTCTCATTATTATGTATTTATCCTCCATTTTGTGATCTGACATAAGGGGAACTTCCTTGGGAGTGTGGCCTATGTCCAATATATGTGGATGTTCTGACCAAGCTTTCTCTCTCTCGATCCTGTATCCAACTTGTCAGCATCTGACCTCCAGTTCCTGGGATGTGAGCCAGCAGCCTGCCTCCTGACCTGCAGATTTTGAGACTCACCAGTTCCCAAAGTCCCATGAACCAGCAGCTCCATGAGTCATCAGCCCCTGCAACCATGTGAGTCAAGAGACATCTGAGATCTGACACCTGACCCACAGATTTGGGACTTGCCAGCCTCCACAACTGCATGAGCCATTTCCTTGAAATAAATCTTTCTTTCTATATATTTATATATATATATACGCTTCACTGGTTTTGCTTCTCTAGAGAATCCAGCATAAGACAGTTGGCTATACTATTTCTACATTATAGAGTTTATTGAGTTTTTTTTTTTTTTTTTAACAGCCCAACATATAGTAATTCCTGGTGTGTATTTAAAAAGTAATTGAAAGATGTATTTTATATTTTCAGGATACAGGTTTAGAGATATATATCAAAGCATGACTTCCTTCATGTTTATTTTAGTACAGTTAAATATGTTTACCTATATTTTTTAGTTGGTGATACTATTACTTATTTTTGGTTCATTTGACTTTTCATCGACTGTAAGATGTAAATTAAAATTCCTTAGTATTAAAATGTTTCTGTTTCTTCTAGTATCCCCTTTATTTCTGCTTTATGAATGTGGCATAAGTTACATCTTTATTGTGAATTACATTCCTTAGCATTATAAAACCCCATCTTGTCTCATTTAACACTTTTTGTCTTGAATGCCACCTTTTCTGAGATTAAGATTGTGACACCTACTTTGTTATTGCTCGCATTTATCTGGTAAACTTTTGATTACCCTATTATTTGGAAACTTTCTGAATCACGTTGTTTTAGTTGTTTTTCTCATTCAGCATATAACTGAATATTGCCTTGTGATTTGATCCAAAAACACTTTATTATACTTACAAATGACAAATATATTTGATCTTAGTTCTATCATATTATTTTGTTATATTTTCTGTTTTTTAGAAAGTCACTCTGTAGTTCCATTTATTTGATTTATTCATGTGTATCTATACAGTGTCTGAACGTGTATGTAGTTCTTTTGACACTTAGGGAGGTTTGTATATTTGTTCTAGTGGCTACCTTTATTATTACACTACTATGTAATATCTTTAATCTTCTATATATTTGGACTCTGTTATGAGCAATGATGAAATTAAAGTTATTCCTTTACTTCCCCTCGACACTCTCTTTCATCCCACAGTTTTACTCAATAATATTAACTTCCTTTGTGTTTACTTTAATGCAATTAAATACGTTTATTCTTTCCCTGCTTGATTTGTCAGCTTTAAATAATATTCTTTGGTTCCCAGAATATTTCAGATGATGTAATCAACAAACTTACTTTTCATTTGAACTTCTTTCCCCCTTTCCAACGGTGGCTGGGCCATCGTATCTGAATTCTGCAGTGAAAGTGCAGGCCATGATCATTCAGAGGAAGGCAGGGAGAGATTAATTGCAGAATTCTCCACCAAACCCTTTTTAGGTTAGGGATGGCCATGTGGGTTGTTTTAGATGATGAAATGTGAGCAAAAGTATCACGCATCATTTGCAGGTAGAAGTTTTAAAAGCTGATGCACAAGTTACCATGTTTCCTTTTGCTTGCCACAGTACTCAGAAGGGAATATTCAAAAGAAGGCTACATTTGCCTGTTTCCCTCAATGAAGAAGACATTGAGAACAGACCCCTGATGACCCATGATAGACATGTAGTGTGATCAAGAATTAAATTGTTGTTAGTTTAAGCTATTGAGATTTGGCAATTGTTTGTAATTTGGTGGGACAGGCATAGCATAGCCCATTTAGTATAAAAGTATGGGGGTATAGTAGGCTTGTTAAAGCTGAAGAAAATTAGAGCAAGTACGTGAGAGCCAAAATATGACCTTGAGTATATCCCACCTGAATTTGGAGGCCATCTCAAGAATAGGTTTGATGCATTGAACACTAATGACCAAAGATCAGATGAGTTGTGGGATGACATCAAGGACATCATACATGAGGAAAGCAAAAGATCATTAAAAGGACAGGAAAGAAAGAAAAGACCAAAATGGTTGTTGGAAGAGACTCTGAAATTTGCGCTTGAATGTCAAGTAGCTAAAGCAGAGGAAGTGATGAAGTAAAAGAGCTGAACAGAAGATTTCAAAGGGCAGCCTGAGAAGACAAAGTAAAGTATTATAATGAAATGTGCAAAGACCTGAAGTTAGAAAGCCAAAAGGGAAGAACATGCTCGGCATTTTTCAAGCTGAAAAAAATGAAGAGAAAATTCAAGCCTTGAGTCGCAATATTGAAGGATTCTACGGGGTAAATAAACAATGCAGGAAGCATCAAAAGAAGGAATACACAAAACGAATTGGTTGACATTCAGCCACTTCAGGAGATAGCCTATGATCAGGAGCCAATGGTATTGAAGGAAGAAGTCCAAGCTGCACTAAAGGTATTGGTGAAAAACAAGCCTCTAGGAATTGACGGAATACCAATTGATAAGTTTCAACAAACGGACGCAGCACTGGAAGAAATTTGGAAGACAGCTACCTGGCCAACCAACTGGAAGAGATCTATATTTGTGTCCATTCCAAAGTAAGGTGATCCAACAGAATGCAGAAATTATCAAACAATATCATTAATATCACATACAAGTAAAACTTTGTTGAAGATCATTCAAAAGCAATTGCAGCAGCACATCGACAGGGAACTGCCAGAAATTCAAGCCGGATTCAGAAGAGGATGTGGAACGAGAAACATCATTGCTGATGTCAGATGGATCCTGGCTGAAAGCAGAGAATACCAGAAAGATGTCTACCTGTGTTTTGTTGACTGTGTAAAGGCATTCACCTATGTGGATCATAACAAATTATGGATAACATGTCAAAGAATGGGAATTCCAGAACACTTAATTGTGCTCCTGAGGAAACTGTACATAGATCAAGAAGCAGAACAAGGGGATATTGCATTTTTTAAAGTCAGAATAGGTGTGCATCTGGGTTGTGTCCTTTCACCGTATTTAGACAATCTATATGCTGAGCAAATAATCCGAGAAACTGGACTATATGAAAAAGAACGTGGGAGCAAGATTGGAGGAAGACTCATTAACAACCTGCGATATACAGATGACATAACCTTGCTTGCTGAAAGTGAAGAGTACTTTAAGCACTTGATGAATATCAAAGACTACAGCCTTCAGTATGGATTACGCTTTAACATAAAGAAAACAAAAATCCTCACAACTGGACCAATTAGCAACATCATGGTAAATGCAGAAAAGACTGAAGCTGTCAAGGATTTCATTTTACTTGGATCCACAGTCAACACCCATGGAAGCAGTAGTCAAGAAATCAAATGACACATTGCATTGGGCAAATCTGCTGCAAAAGACCTCTTTAAAGTGTTAAAAAACAAAGATATCACTTTAAGGACTAAGGTGCGCCTGCCCCAAACTGTGGTGTTTTCAATCACCTCATATGCATGTGAAAGTTGGACAGCGAATAAAGAGGACCTGAGAAGAACTGATGCCTTTAAATTATGGTGTTAGCGAAGGATATTGAATATACCATAGAGTGCCAGAAGAACAAACCAATCTGTCTTGGAAGAAGTACAGCCAGAATGCTCCTTAGAAGCAAGGATGGCAAGACTTAGTCTCGCATACTTTGGACATGTTATCAGGAAGGACCAGTCCCTGGAGAGGGACGTCATGCTTGGTAAAGTAGAGGGTCAACGAAAAAGAGGAAGGCCTTCAATGAGATGGATTGACACAGTGGCTCCAAAAACGGGCTCAAGCCTAACAACAATTGTGAGGATGGCGCAGGACTGGGCAGTGTTTCACTCTGTTCTACGTAGGGTCCGTATGAGTAGGAACTGACTCGAAGGCACCTAACAACATAGTAGGTTTCAAGGTAAGTTGATTCAGTAGTTCAATGATGTCATTAAAAACCCAAATTTTTCCATCTTTCACTCTTAACTTCAGCTTCTTCCTGATAGCAAGAGACCCAACAGTTGTATGACTCTTATTCAGACGTGAAAGCAGCAAAAGTAAGGAGAGGAACTATCTTTTCTCTAGCTTCTTCTTAGGAGGAGGGAGACTTGCCCTGAAACATTCCAGCAGACTGCCTTTTATACCTCATTGATTAGAATTTTGTCACATGCCATTTCTGAACCAGTCACTGGCAAGTGGGGATGGAATTGCCCTTGATAACTTAGACTAATGATTTAGGATGAAATGGATGTGGATGACAACCAAAATGACTTCTACTAATAGGAAATAATCTTTATTAGTATGTATACATATTAGGAACTATTCTTTTAAAATATTTTAATAGTTGTAAGAAATATAGAATTATCTGATAAATAAAAACATAATCTGCTTTTACTGTTCCAGAGTCATTGATTTTCCCCAAATTCTGAGTTAAAAATTTTTTTGGTTTAGTCCTTACTTCAGCAACACATACTGAAATTTTTTGATGATAATTTCTATATTACAATTTGTATGTTTCTTAGGCCTTTTGTTTACAAGAATATCCACTTACATGCTGTCAACAGAAATAGAAAGGTAAAAATAAGTAAAAATATCATAACCTAGGATAAGCAGTGCTGTCAGTGTATTTGTATATTGGCATATCTGATAAAGGCAACAAATCACATAAGCCAAGGTACACATGTTTTCTGAGTGACAACTCAGCTAAGGTCAGCTCTTTTATTTTACTTGGCCAAAATACAGGCTAAAATATTTATTCTGGTCCGGACACCAATCAATAACCATGTATCTTAACTCCTTGTCAGACACTGCTACTCCTGTTCAATTTATTTACTTGTAATAAATGGTAGATGATGTAATCCTACTGAGTAATTTTCATAAATTGATGACCTTAGATTTCTATTTTCTTATAGTTAAAAAAATACTTATCAGTGATCATGAAGATGGCACAGGACTAGGCAGCATTTCATTCTGTCACCATGAGTCAATGCTGACTTGATGGCAACTAGTAACACCAAAAAATACTTGTTCTGCTACATCTAAAGTGCAACATGGGTATTTAAAAATACAGTATCTTTTCATCTTGAGGATACCTCTTCATTGAACAGAAGGCAATTTCCAGAGTCTTTCCAAATTTTAATGCACTAAATTTATTAGAATCTATAAAACAATTGGGAGAAATCAAGCACATCCAAACCAGGCTTTAAGGTCTTTGAGGATAAAAATCAAGTCTTACAAACCACGATATCTGGTACACTGACTAAGGCTCAAGAAATACTTGTTGATAATTTGATGTAATGAGAGATAATCAGACTTTTTGTAATTCACTACTTTTTATTGAAATAGCAATCCACACTCATGGATTAAAAAAAAAAAAAAATGAGGCAACTACCACTACTAATTCATTTCATATCCTTACTATGATAGTGTGTACATATAGGTATATGCCATTTGTTTACACGTAGGAATATGCTCTACACAATTTCTTCTACCTTTCTTTTTTCATTTGGTAAAATTTTAAGAGATTATTCCCATCAGAGCGTAAACCCTGGGTGGCACAAAAGGTTAAGCCCTCTACTACTAGCCGAAATGTTGGAAATTCAAACCCACCGAGAGCCAACTTGGAAGGCAGGGCTGGCAATCTGTTTCTGGAAGCTCACAACCTTGAAAACTCTATGGAGCAGTTTTATCTGCAACACATGGAGTCTCCATGAGTTGGAATCTACTATGTGGCAACTAACAACACATAAACCTCATTTTTTTAACATCTGCATTGAATCTTTTTGTATGAATGGGCCTTAATTTAGCCTGCCCGTCCCACCCCACCCCACCCCACCCCACCCCCATTTATTTGCATCGAGGTTATTTCAGTCTTTTGTTAATACAAACGATGTTGCCATGGGTATCTATTTTTGCATTTATGCGAGTGTATTGGCAGGAGAAATTTCTAGAAGGGAAATGTGTAGATCCACCATTTTACGCACTAACAATGTGGAAGAGTCAGATTTATCCTATTTAAAATGTTATCCTCAAATGAATGACTATAAAGACATTTAATTGATTGGTAGAACAAGATAAAGGTTGTATTACCCTGGCCTTGTATGAAAACACATCTCTATTTTTACTTCACCACTTTTTCTGGTGAGTTCAACCAACTGACATTACTACAGAATGATTTATTCAGGATTTCCAAAGCAATTTAATTTATTTTTTAGGTTTACACATATTTCATAGACTTTAAATAGGAGAAAAATAGCTGTTAAAAATAACAGTAAATGCCACCAGCAGAAATTTGTAGCCAAAAGAAAAATAGTTAGAAAAATGTTTTTCAAATTTTTTCTGCGTGTGTTTCAAGACTCATCTCTCATTAACATTACGTTATTGTATTTTAAAATGTTTTATGGGTCCTTTGTGAAATACTGAAGGTTACTGAATGTATGACTTATTTTTGCAAATCAAATGTTTCTTTAAAACTCAACAAATTTTCAATGAGGTTTAATTAGGCAGAGAAGCTGTTCAGAACTCATTTTAAAACGTGCATGATAATTAGGAAACATCAAAGAGTATTGTTACAGTCTAAACAGTAAACAACCAACAGTTAATGATTTAACAAATTCCAAACGTTATCCCACAGCACAGGAAACTGAAGCCTGGTTTTGTCTTTTTAAAGGTAAGCGTATTTTAAGTTCATAATTTACTCGATCTATCTTCTCAAAAGATAGTTTCACCAAAGACGGCATCTATCATTGTAAGGGTCAAAGTTCATGGAATTTTGAAGCTGAAAGAGACCTTAGGTATTTTCCCCTCCACCAACCGATGAGGAAACTAACTTGGCCAATGTCTTATTTGGTTACCAATAGGCTGAACTAGGACATAGTTCTCCTGGCTCTCAATTTAGATCACTTTCTGTTACATTTTGCTGCATCTCTATTAATACGTAAAAACAAAGATACAACAGTAATAAGCTTGCTATAGCACATTTTTTAAAATTGATATTTTGAAATCTTTTATGCTGCCAATCACTGTGGTAAGTAATAGGGATACACCAATGAATTAGGACAAAAAACTTTCTTTCCAACAAGAGCCAATATATGTGATTAGGATACACTCTAGGTCAGGAATGGGAAATCCTGCTAGAACTGATTAGCCTTTCTGCCATGGGCTTGTTAGGGGTGTTGACATGTCTGTTCCGTATTTGTCATCCCTGCCCTAAAATCTACCACATTTTATTTACAATGATAATCCCTTACACTTGTGTTGCCTTTTTCAGACTTTAAAACACATACCCATTACTGTATCTGATCCTCATAGTAACTTGTAAGGCAGTTATTATTATCTCCATTTTCCAATTAAGGAACCCATAGCTCAGAACATGTGACTTGTCCAAAGCCTCACAACCAGAAAATTGTAGAACAGGAACTAGAATCCCCAGGCTTCTGGCCTTTAGTACAATGAGTTGGTCATAGTGTTAATCAACCTGAATTTCCCAAATTCCAAATATTTAGTTTTCTGGGAATTCTGAGGTCACTTTAGAAGGGAGATCCTTCAGTGGAAGTTTGGGTAACCCAAATATGCAAATTGTAGCCTGCTTTCTTGGAAAAGGAAAATAGTAGCACCCAAAAATTCCATGGAAGTGCTTGTGGCTGTTAGTGAACTGTGAGGATGGCATTTTGTTAGAAGCATGAAACCACAGTCGGCTTTGAGTTCCTCAGTTTGTTTGTTCCATCCCTTGTCATGGGGATAAGAAAACTTGAAAATAAAATATCACTGCATTAAATGTGTCTGGAAAAAACTATACCAAAATGTTCCCCGTGGCTATCTCTGGGTGATTGGATTACAAGTTAATTTTATTTTGTTTTTCTGTATTTTCCACATTTCCTACAATAGCTATGTATTCCTTTTATAATCAGAAATACGTCATTCATCTATACCTATAAATATATCTACACCTAGATATAATTCCCAACCTATACGAAAGAGAAAGGAATTCAAACTTTCTTATGCTGAATTCTTGGATGGACAGATATTTGTAAACTCCTCCCACAAACGAAGATTCTTTCCAAAAAAATAAATTTCTAAGTAACCTAAAAAAATTGTTCATTTATTCATTCTTTAACAAATATTGATTGAAGATCTATTATGTGCCAGGCAGTTTTAAGCATAGGGAATAAAGCACTGAGCAGAACAGATAAAAATTCTTGCCTTCATGAACCTACCATTTTAGAGGAAGAGATAGAAGAAAAAACGAAAATCAAGATAAGTATAATAGAATATGTTAAATGGTACTAAGTGATTAGAAAAAAAATAAAGCAGGGAAGGAGGATGGAGCGCTTAGGAAGGGGGTGGAACAGCAATTTTGGACAGAGCATTCAGGGAAGGCTTTGCTGAGGAAGTGACCTGAAAGAAGTGAGTCAGTGAGTTACCTGGGTTTTGGGAGGAAGAGAAATTCAGATAGAGCAGCAAGTGCAAAGCCATGGGGCAAGAGTGTGCCTAACATGTTTTAGAAACATCAAGGCAGGCATGGTGTCTAGAACAGAGTAAGCAACAGGGAAAGTAGGAGGAGGTGCTATCAAAAGAAGACATGCATAATCTGACTCATGTTTTAGGATTGCTCCAGCTGCTGTGGTGAGAATAGGTTGAAGGCAAGCAAAGGAAGATGGAAGGAAAATAGCTCCAGGAACTGTTGTAATATCTAGGCAAGTGGAGTTGGTAGCTTAAACCAGGATGGTAGGAGTGGAAGTAGTGAGAAGTAGATAAATTCTGGATATTTTTTGAAGATGAAGCCAAAGTATTTCTGATGAATTAAATGAGAGTTGTGCAATTAAAATTAAAAGCGTCAATGGTGGGCTCAGAAGTTTATACCTTAGCGACAAAAATCAGGGTTGTCATTTTCTGAGATAAGGAAGACTTTAGGAAAAGCAGATTTGAGGTGGACAGAATCAGGAGCTCATTTTTGCACATGCTAAGCTTGAGATACTTCTCATATATCAAAGCAGAAATGTTGATTTGACACCTGGATATACTTGTTGTGAGTTAAGGAGAGTGGTCTGAGCTAGAGACATAAAATTGAGAGTTACAAGCATGCAGATGACATGTAAACCCATGAGACCAGATAAAGCACCAAAGGAGCGAGGGAGGATAGATAAGAACAGAGATCCAAGGACCAAGCCCTGGGACACACTTGTATTTAGAAATCAGAGAAATGAAGGGAACTAAGAGACAATGCATCCTGGAAGCCAATTTAAAAAAGTGATTCAAGAAACGGCATGATCCCTTGGTAGTAAGTCAAATGCCGCTGAGAATGACTGTGCTTGAGACCAATTATTTCTCAGAAAAATTTGTTAGTGTTTGATCCTGGGGATTAGCAACCAATTATACCTATGCCATAGAAAAGGCATTTTAGAGGCCACAGTAGAATGGAAAATGAAAGTCAGAAACATGGATTTGATAACCAGCTCCACCACATATTGGCTCTGTGATCTGGAGAAAGTCATTTCACCGCTTCCAACCTTGTTCCTGTGCCTGCATTCTGTTGCTATGAAGAATAATAGAAATAAAATCTTTATCAGCGTTCCTAACAAACAATGTGGCTGCTGCAGTTGTTGCTGCTGTTGAGATGGTCCGTTACTCGTGGTGACCCCACACACAACAGATCTAAACACTGGCCAGTACTGCGCCATTCCCATGACAGTGTGGGGATCAAACTGTTGTGATCCAGAGGATTTTCATTTGTTTATTTTTAGAAGTAGATCACCAGGCCTTTCTTCCTTACCCTTATGGCAGCTCCATTGAAACTGTTTAGCATTATAGCAATACACAAGCCTCCACTGACAGACAGGTGGTGGCTGTGCAAGAGGCACATTGGCCGGGAATCCAGTCTGCAGCATGGAAGGTGAGAATTCTGCCACTGAACCACCAATGCCTCATTAACAAACAACAGGCAGTCAATATATATTAGTTATCTCTTCGTACTTAAATGGTATAGTTGTTGGAGTCAATGTAATGGAAAGAAATATAGGCAGACTACAGAATATATTCTGAACTATATGAAATTGGCCCTTGGTAACCCAATTCCAGGAGTCCCTGGGTGGTGCAGATGGTTAAGCGCTCGACTGCTAGCTGAAAGGTTGGCTATTTGAACCCACCTAGAGGCACCTGGAGAGATAGGCCTCGCCATCTGCTTCCAAAAGGTCACAGCCTTGAAAATCCTATGGAGCAGTTCTACTCTGCACACATGGGGTCGCCATGAGTGGGAATGGACTCCACAGCAACTAACAATAACAACAACCCAATTCCCCATTTTTCCCTATTTCTAATTACTCAGGTGCTAAATATGGGTCCCTTGTTAAACTGTTAACTGGACTTCTCAAACTAGAAACCCCAAACTGAGGAACATTTTATAAAATAACTGGCCTGTGTTCTCCAAATTGTTAATGTCATGAAAGCAAAGAAAGGCTAAGGAACTCTTTCAGATTCAAGCAGAATAAAAAGGCATAACAACTAAACACAATATGTGACCCTGAACTGGATTCTGTACTGATTGGGCTGGGAGCAGGGGACAGGGAATACTATAAAACCCATTGCTGCTGAGTCTATTCCAACTATAGTGACTCTATAGGACACAGTAGAACTGCCCCACAGGGTTTCTAAGGCTGTAAATCTTAAGGAAGCAGACTGCCACATCTTTCTCCCTGTGGAGAGGCTGATGGGTTTGAACCGCTGACCTTTCAGTTAGCAGCCAAGCACTTACATAACCACTGCACCACCAGGGATCCTCTGGAATTCTATAAATAGCATAATTGAGGCAATAAACAAAATTGGAATAGGACTATGTATTAGCATATATTATCAAGCATGGACAATGCAGCTAAAATTTAGGACCTCACTTGCCTTCTGATATTTAAGAAAATAATTCTGAACCTCCAATTTCCTGGCCTCTGCAAACCCAGAATTTCCCAAGATTTCCGTTAATTTCTGATTTTATGATCCTGTTTTCTCTGCTCCTCCATCATCTGGAGCCACCTTGTTTTTTCTAGAGTTACTCTGCCACTTTTCAGAAGGAACCCCAGCACACCCATGACTTAGAATTAAGAGTAACTTAAGTAAAGACTTGAAGATGCTGGAAACACCTTACAGGCATTGCCAAGTCCCCCACCATCTCCCTCTCTCACATCTGTGCCTCCCCAAAAGGTGTGCTCCCACCTAAGGACCCTGTGGCTATGTGCACACCCTCAGGAGTGTAATCAATTTCTCCCCTACAATTGTGTCTCTTTAGCGGAACAGCTGAGCCAGGCCAGCCTCTCTGCTCCAAACCCCCTTGGAATTCTGGTGGATAAAGTACTGGTCAATAAAAGTTTCATTTACAAACCATAATTGTGGTTTGTAAATGAAACATTCGATCAGGCACAGCTGTGGCAGGAAGTTGGACTGATTCTTGGAAGCCAATAGGTCTTTGAGTAATCAAAACACTCGAAATTCCTGGATGCCCCCTCTCTCTTTCCCCCTACCTCATCTCCTCCTTTAAGACTTGAGTCTGGGGTCACGTCCTCCTAGACACCTTTTCTGTCTCCCTCCTCCAGGCCAATCATCTTTAGTGATACGTATTAGTTGAAACCACTCAAGAAAGTGAGGTGGTCCAAAGGGTCTGTGAAAAATAGAGCAATAACAGTAACAGTAATAACAGCAGTGGTTAGAGGTGCAGGCTATAGAGTTTGACTGCCAGAATTCAATCCCAGATCCCCTACTTAGTAGTTCTATCATCCAAACTCTTGCTAGACTAAGAAAAAGAGAAAGAGAATTTCACTATTTCCTTTGCATATTGTGTTGAATCATTTTTATTTATTTTCACAAAAATGAGGGAGTGTAAGACAGGCAGGGTTCCTGGGTGCTGCAAAAAGCTAACGCGTTCAGCTACTAACCAAAAGGTTGGCAGTTCAAGTCCACTTAAAAGTGCGTCAGAAAAAAGTCTTGGTGATCACTTCCAAAAAACTGAAAACCCTGTGGAATACAGTTCTACTCTGACACACATGAGGTCGCCATGAGTCAGAGTCAACTGGATAGCAGTTGGTTTAAGGCAGGCAGGGGAAGTTTGTAACACAGGTTAAGTGGTCTTCCAATAAATTGCTGGCCTTGTTTCTCATCGTTAAGCATTGTGTACCTTTCTTTCCTCGTTTTCCCAGCTACTGCCATTGACCAAAACATTTGTACACCTCTCATCAGACCAGAAAAATGGTCATGAAAGGTCTTTAAGGACCTTTCTTGGAAGGAAGCTTATAGCTAATTAAAATCCAAGGGAGGAGAGTAATATTTACCGTCTAGTAGATATCTGTCTTTTCCTCCTAAGCTTTAGAAGCCACACCTCACACCAAGTATGGTAGCCAGAATAATGGCCCCCCAAAAATATCCTTGTCCTAATCCTTGAAACCTATGAATATGTTACCTTACATGGTGTCATGGTTTGAATTATGTCTCCCCAAAAATGTGTGTATCAATTTGGCTAGGCCATGATTCCTGTTACTGTGTGATTTTCCTGTATGTTGTAAACCTGCCTCTATGATGTTAATGAGGGAGGATGGGTGGCAGTTGTGTTAGTAAGGCAGCACCTGATCTACAAGACTGGATTGTGTCCTGAGGCAATCTCTTGAGCTATAAAAGACAGAAGTGAGCAGAGACAGGGGGACCTCAAACCATCAAGAAAGCAGTGCCGGGAGCACAGCGCGGTCCTTTGGACCGAGGTCCTGTGCCGAGAAGCTCCTAGTCCAGGGGAACACTGATGAGAAGGCCAAGAGAGAGAAAGCTTTCCCCTGGAGCTGACACCCTGAATCTGGACTTTTAGCCTACTTTACTGTAAGGAAATAAATTTCTCTTTGATAAAGCCATCCACTTGTGGTATTTCTGTTGTAGCAGCACTAGATGACTAAGACATATGGCAAAAGGGACTTTGCAGATATGATTATGTTAAGGATATTGAGAGGGAAAATTATCCTGGATTATCTGGGTGCCCAATGTAATCACAAAGGAGGTGGGAGAGTCAGAGTCAGAGAAATTTAAAGATGCTATGCTGCTGGCTTTGAAGATGAAGGAAGGGGCCATGAGCTGTGGAATACAGGTGGCTTCTAGATACCAGAAGAGGAAAGGAAATGGAGCCTCCAGAAGGAACACAGTCCTGTCAACACTTTGCTTTTAACTCAATGAAACCCATTTTGGACTTCTGACATCCAGAATTGTTAACATAATAAATCTGTGTTGCTTTAAGTCACTAAATTTGTGATTTGTTATAGCAGCAGTAGGAAACTAATACACCAAGTTACCTATGTTATTTTCTTCTCATCCTTATCACTAGCTGAAACTATGTTGTTCAATTTATTTGTGTATTAGTTGTCACCTCACCATTCAGGTCTTTTTCCCAGAAATACAAGCTCCACATGCAGAGGAGGTATTTCCCCAGCCTGAGCCCATTGCCTATCACATTGCAGATACTCAATAAATATTTTTTGAGTAAATGAATTAATAATAATGTTGTTGAAATATTTTGATACTAGTCAATGACATGAGAGATCACAAACAAAGGATTCATTCTCCTGTGTTCTTAGGAACCCACTGTGTGCCAGGAACCTCAGGAGGTGCTGAGATCCAAGAGATCTCAATCCGATAACATAAAATTACAGTGCAATGTTGACTGTATTTCCAGAAGTTTACTAAACATGAGATTGCTTTCGAACAGTTAAAACGTAAATTGAATTGAATATTTCAGAAATCATGGGTATAGTGTTTAAGACCACAGGCTGTGAAATCAAGGGATTTATACACCAATTCTGACTCTACCACTACTTTGCCCCATGGTGACCTGGGCTCAGTCACTTAATTTCTCTGGATCTGATTTCCTCATCAGTAAAATGGGGGTAATGAGACCCATGTCACAAGGTTGTTGTGAGAATTAAATGTGAAAATGCATACAAGAGCCTTATTATAATGCCTAGCACAAAATAATAGCCCAATAAATGGTAACTTAGAGTGTGATTCATTTTTCAATACTCAGAGGCAATTTTTATGAAACTAGATGGTTCCCAAACCTTCTTCACCAGGAGCCACTAGAGCTGAGTTATCTTATTTTGAAAGCCTCGCTTACCACATCACCCCACTCACTCCTTCCCCCATTCCCAAATCCATAATTTCTACTCAGTGCTCAAATGATTTGCCAAACCAGATTCTGTCAGCTAGGGTTTCCCTTTGCCTATTTTCCTTCAAGGGATGGATTCCAGCCAGAAAAAAGGTTTTGGAGGTTAGTTAGGAGTCTCTCCAACTGCAAAACACAAATGTGGATTCAGGGCACCATAAGAAGGCAGAAATATGAGGACAAAATGATTCTTTGTGGTCAAGATGAATGAGCTACATTTGTTAGGGCAATTTTGCTTGTCTGCATTCTTTTTCTTTCTTTTTTTCTTAACACTATACATCAGCATAAAATCCCTCATTGTTCATTTTCCACTGAACCTTTCTCAAAACAACTCTCACTGTTTTCCTGCCAACACCTCATGCCAAGCTGATTGGAAAGGCAGTAATTCTTTACCTCCCAAAGGTTAAATTGTGAAGCTATAACATATATATCAGACTTTCTATTTATTGACCCATAAAAATGCTTTGTCTTACTTCTTTTCCATGTAGCTCAACACACATACACAAAAACCTACATATCATATTCTGAGTTATGGCCAGCTAATGGAGGTAATAATTAAGACTGATCAAGTCCCTTGATTCTTTGGGGGCTTAAATGATGGTTTACTACAATATGGGAGCAGGTGTGTCTCTTCTCCTTTGTTTCTTGAATATAAAGAAACTATGCCAGTCCTGAAGCCAGAGTAGTGGAATGGGAGTTATTATCTGTAATGTCCTCATTTGCTGGAGTCTTTCAGAAAACCCGACCTTTCCACTGTGCAAAGGATCCTTCCTGTTGAATGAAGAGTCCCAGCGAATGTGTCATCTCTTCCCCATTTATTACGGCAGCTACCCAGGAATCTACAACAGGATCATTTTCCTTAGAGGTGGGAAATTCTAGGAGAGCAGTCTGTAAAGTCCTACCAGAAAAATAGACTCCTCGGAGAGCTGGTATAATACGTGATGGGCAGTGGCTGAGCCTGCTGTTAACCAAAGCACATACTCCCCTGGAGACCACAATGGCTACTGAGGCAGCCTTTCTCTGGCTTGCCTGCTGAGACCCACAATGGACCTCTGGATTTATACATAAGAAAGAAAGGCACAGTAGGCCTGGTGTAACTCCTGGATCCTGAGAACACAACCGAAACCAATTTTAAAGCTTCTTAAAAAGTCAGGCTGTTTAACAATGGGGATCTTCCAACTGAGGTGTGTGAATGAACGTCAGCCTCCTTCATTTGGAAATATGTTTGCTGTTGTTGGGTGCCATCGAGTCCTCTTTGACTCATAGTGACCTCACGTGATAGAGTAGAACTGCCCCATAGGATTTTCTAAGCTGTAATCTTTACAGAAGCAGATCTCCAGGTCAGATCTTCAGATATTTCTCCTGTGGAGATGCTGGGTGGGTTCGGACCACCAATCTTTCAGTTAGCAGCCAAGCACTTAAGCTTTGCACCACCAGGGCTGTTTATTTAGAAATATAAACCATGGCATATGTTTTGCCCAGTACATAGTATGTGTGAACACTGGAATCTGTCCCTCTCAGGCTATGAAATTCAGTTCAATTCATCTTAACTGCTTACTGCATGACCCATTGTGTACAGCTCTGTGCATTAAACCAAAAGAAAAATAAACCTGTTGCCGTAGAGTCAATTCTGACTCATAGTGACCCTATAGGACAGAGTAGAACTGCCCCATAGGGTTTCCAAGGAGCGGCTGGTGGTTTTGAACTGCCGACCTTTTGATTAGCAGCCGTAGATCTTAACCACTGCTCCACCAGGGCTTATGGGACCATGTTAGTTGGTGTAAATACAGAAATGAGTAATCAGGTCATAAAGAAAGGCAATTCATATTTATAGAGTTTATTCTATATATCTGCTTTAATTTTTTAAAAATATGTCTCACAACAACCCTGAGAGGCTGTGCAGTTGCTAGATTAGAGGTACAGTTGAATGTAATGTTGAGACAAAATAGTGTGACTTAAATGAAGTAGAAAATTCTCTCTTTCTCGTGTATAAGTCCAAAGGTAAGTGGTCCAGGACTAGCGTAATGACTGTTTCAGGGACCCAGACACTTTTCTATTTCATTGCTCAGCTATCACTAGCATGTTGCTCTCATGTGCACGGTCCAAGATGGTTTTCCACTCATCTGTGTTCTATCCTGTTGCACACATCATTTCTGGTCAAATTCTATTTGCCACAGCTTAGCCTCATGACCATACCAAGCTGGGAAACGTAGGTTTTAGTATAGGCAACCGCTAACCCAAGGAAATTCATTTGCACGAGAGAAAAGGAAAAACAGGTATTGCAGGACATAGGTGATTAACATGATTCCCATTTTACAGGTTGTGAAGCTGAGATGCATATAGGTTAAATAACCTCCCTAAGGTCCAAGGCTTCGCTACACCGTCATGTCTCTCTAATGTTGTGCTGTAGTTGTTTTAAGCTTTTGGCTAAGCTATTCCCGGCAGAATGAAGCCCTGAAATGCTAGGATTAGGCATTTCCACAGTAAGTTCTGTATCCTTTATGCAAAGGGAATAAGGCTGTGATTAAAGATTATTTAAGGCAGAGAATTTAAGAGGCTCAAGAGCTCTCACTTAGCAAAGGAAAATAAGATTCTGGGTAAATGGAAAGTGTAACTGAAGTATGGGGAGAACCCGAGCAAACCCAACAACCACGCTGGTAAGACAGACAAGCTTGCGCGAAGTCAAGGCATAGCCCTCCCTCTCTCTACCTCTCTCCTTTTAAGTCTTTCCCTTAAAGGAGGGGGTATGGTCCCCTCAGTGAGAATGAGGAAGTCATGACAGAGAACAATCCAGAATATCACCGAAAGGCCTCAGATAGCACTTGCAAATCTTCTTTAGTTACTTGATGTGAGGAGCGATTGTCCCCATTCTCTGTCAGTCTTAACTACCGGCAAGACTCTCTTACATCACTGTTGAGAGGAAGTGAATGAAGTATTAGGTGGCAAGAAAGAAGATCTCCAAAGTAGAAACTTGGAGATTATCTTGTAAAGAAACTCCTCTTCTGAGATCTTTTAAAAAGTACACAAATAATACATTAATGCATTCCAATTGTTTGCATAAACATGTGTACCAATCTACATTCTCTGTTCTATGTTGTTAGATAAGACACTACATGTATTGTTTGATGACTTCCTATTTTTAAAAAAAAAACAATTTTGTCTTAGCTCGCTTTTTACAAGAGAACACATAGGTCTACTTCATTCATTTAATTACTACACTGGGTTCCATAGAAAGGAAGCACCACAATCTGTCACCTATTGTTGATTATTCAAGTTATTTCCAATACTTCTTTATTACATAGTGATTTAATCCAGGTAGATTAAAGATATAACATAGTTTTAAAATATGAGAAGATGATGAAGGAAAAAAATCAACATTATAGAAAATTTCAAACAGGTAAAAATACAAAGCTTGTATCCTTAAAAATAGTTAAAATGGCAAACATTTTGTTTTATCTACCTATATATATTTTTTACTGCAATAAAATTAAAATTAAGAAAAAAAATTTAAATAGGCATCTCTTTGGTTTACTAATTCCACATCTCAGAATTAATCTATGGATATACGTGTATGCGGGACCACAAACATATAAATATAAGGATAATTTTTTTTATTGTGATTTAGGTGAAAGTTTACAGAGCAAATTAGTTTCTCATTAAATAATTAATACACAAATTGGTTTGTGACATTGGTTGCCAACCCTGCTGTCTTAGTCGTCTAGTGCTGCTGTAACAGAAACACCACAAGTGGATGGTTTTAACGAAGAGAAGTTTATTTTCTCACAGTTAAAGTAGGCTAAAAGTCCAAATTCAGGGCGTCATCTCCAGGGGAAGGCTTTTTCTCTCTGTCGGCCTCCTTTTCAGTGTTCCCCCGGACTAGGAGCTTCTCTGCGCAGGGACCCCGGTCCAAAGGACACGCTCTGCTCCTGGCACTGCTTTCTTGATGGTATGAGGTCCCCCTGTCTCTCTGCTCACTTCTGTCTTTTATATCTCAAGAGATTGCCTCAGGACACAATCCAGTCTTGTAGATCATGTCCTGCCTTACTAACACAACTGCCATCCATCCTCCCTCATTAACATCATAGAGGCAGGATTTACCACACATGGGAAAATCACACAATACAAGGAATCATGGCCCAGCCAAATTGATACACATATTTTTTGGGGGACTTAATTCAATCCATGACACCCGCGATGTGTCAACACTCTCCCCTTCTTCACCCTAGTTTCCCTGTTTCCATTTGTCCAGTTTTCCTGTCCTTTCCTGCCTTCTTGTCTTTGCTTATGGGCTGGTGTGCCCATTAGTCTCGTATACATGATTGAACTATGAAGCACGTCCCTCCTGTGTGTTATTGTTGGCCCTATAGACATGTCTAATCTTTGGCTGAACGGCAAACCTCAGAAGTGACTTCAGTACTGAGTTCAAAGGGTGTCTAGGGGACATACTCTCAGAGTTTCTGCAGTCCCTGTCAGACCAGCAAGCCTGGTCTTGTGTGTGTGTGCGTGTGTATGTGTGAATTTGAATTTTGTTCTACATTTTCTGCAGTTCTGTCCGAGACCCTCTATTGTGATCCCTGTCAGAGCAGTTGGTGGTGGTAACCTGGCACCATCTAGTTGTTCTGGGCTCAGCTGGTGGAGATTGTGGTAGTTGCGGTCCATTAATCCTTTGGACTAATCTTCCCCTTGTGTCTTAGGTCTTCTTCATTCTCCTTTGCTCCAGCTGGGATGGGACAATTAGATGTATCTTAGGTGGCTGCTCACAGGCTTTTAAGACCCCAGTCACTACTCCCCTTAGTCAGATGTAAAATATTTTCTTTATAGACCATACTATGCCAATTGAACTAGAATGTCCCAAGACCCGGGTCCCCAGCCCTCAGCCCAGTAGCTTAGTCTCTGGGGACGTTTCGATGTGTCTGTGACGCTTCTATCACTTTGCCCTGGTCAAGTGTGCTGACTTCCTTAGTGCTGTGTACTGTCTTACACTTCACCCAAGTTACCACTTATCTACTATCTAGTTAGTGTTTTTCCCTCCCCATCCCTTCCCTCAATGGTAACCATCAAAGATTGTTTCATTCTGTGTGGAACCATTTTCATGTGTGTTTATAATAGTGGCCTCATACAGTATTTGTCTTTTTGTGATCGGCTTATTTCGCTCAGCATAATGCCCTCCACATTCATCCACATTGCTAGATGTTTCACAGATTCATCATTGTTCTTTATCATTGCATAGTATCTGTTGTGTGTATGTATCGTAGTTTGTTTATCCATTCATCTGTTGGTGGGCACTTAGGTTGTTTCCATCTTTTTGCTATTGTGAATAATGCTGCAGTGAACATGGGTGTGCATATGTCTATTTGTGTAATGGCTCTTATTTCTCCAGGATATATTCCTAGGAGTGAGGTTGCTGGATCATATGGTTATTTCTATTTCTAGCTTTTTAAGGAAGTGCCATATCATTTTCCAAAATGGTTGTACCAAGCTTATTAAGAAAATGTTCTTCATCCTACTTTGGTGACTGGTGTCTGGGGTCTTAAAAGCTTGCAAGCGGCCATCTAAGATGCATCAATTTGTCCCAACCACCTGGAGTAAAGAGGAATGACGAACACCAAAGACACGAGAAAAGTATTAGCCCAAGAGACAGAAAGGGCCACATAAACCAGAGACTTCATCAGCCTGAGACCAGAAGAACTAGATGGTGCCCAACTACCACCAATGACTGCCCTGACAGGGAACACAACAGAGAGTCCCTGATGGAGCAGGAGAAAGGTGGGGTGGAGAACTCAAATTCTAGTATGAAGACCAGACTTAATGGTCTGACTGAGACAGGAGGAACCCTGGAAAGCATGGCCCCTGGATTCTCTATCAGCCCAGAACTAAAACAATTTTCGAGGCCAACTCTTCAGATGGGGATTGCACTGAACTGTGGAACATAAAGGGATACTCCTGAGGAATGTGCCTCTTGGCTCAAGTAGATACAAGAGACTAAACGGGCATCTTCTGCCGAGGTGAGATGGGAAGGCAGAGAGAGTTAGGAGCTGGTTGAAAGGACATGGGGAATCAGGGGTGGAAAGGAAGAGTGTGCTGTCACAGTATGGGGAGAGCAATTAGGGTCACATAACAATGTATGTATACATTTTTGTATGGGAGACTAACTTGAAATGGAAACTTCATTTAAACTACAACAATAAACAAAAAATAATAATAAAAAATAAAATAAAAGCGACCATAAAAAAAAAAAATGGTTGTACCATTTTGCATTCCCACCATCAGCATAACAGTTCCAATCTCCCTGCAACCTCTCCAACATTTGTTATTTTCTGTTTTTTTGATTCATGCCAGTAAAGTTAGGGTGAGATGGTATATCATTCTATTTTGATTTGCATTTCTCTAATGGCTAGTGATTGCAAGCATTTCCTCATGTATCTATTAGCCACCTAAATGTCTTCTTTGGTGAAGTGTCTGTTCATATCCTTTGCCCATTTTTTAATTATTTGTCTTTTTGTTGTAGAGGTCTTGGATTTTACTATAGACCTTTATTGGATATGTCATAGCCAAAACTTTTTTCTGAGTCTATAGGTTCTCTGTTTACTCTTTTGGTGAAGTCTTTTAATGAGCATAAGTGTTTAATTTTTAGAAGATCCCAGTTATCTAGCTTATCTTCCGGAGTTTGTGTGTTGTTAGTTATGGCTTGTATTCTACTTATATTAGGGCCTCTAATGTTGACCTTATTTTTTCTTCCATGATCTTTATAGTTCTGGGTTTTATATTTAGGTCTTTCTTCTATTTTGAATTATTTTTTGTGTATGGTGTGAGGTATGGGCCCTGTTTCATTTTTCTGCAGATAGCCAATTTTGTCAGTATCATTTGTTAAAAAGACCATCTTTTCCCCATTTAATGCACTTTGGGCCTTTGTCAAAGATCAGGTGGTCATAGGTAGATGGATTTACATCTGAGTTCTTGATTCTGTTCCATTGGACAATGTGTCTGTCGTTGTATCAGTACCAGGCTGTTTTGACTACCGTAGCTGTGTAGTAGGTTCTTAGGTCAGGTAGTTCGAGGCCTCCTACTTTGTTCTTTTTCTTCAGTAATGTTTTACTTATCGAGGGCATCTTTCCTTTCCATATAAAGTTAATGATTAGTTTTTCCATCTCGTTAAAGAATGCTGTTGGTATTTGGATCAGGATTGCATTGTATTTGTAGATTGCTTTGGGTACAATTGACATTTTCACAATGTTGAGTCTACCTATCCATCAGCATGGTATGTTTTTCCATTTATGTAGGTCTCTTTTGGTCTCTTTCAGTAGTGTTTTGTAGTTTTCATTGTATAGTTCTTTTACATCCCTAGTTAGATTTATTCCTAAGTATTTTATTTTTCTAGGTGCTATTATAAATGATATTGTTTTCCTGATTTCTTTTTCATAGTTCTCTTTATTGGTGTATAGGAATCCAACTGATTTTTTTATGTTTATCTTGTAAGGGATAATTTTTTTTAAACAGCTTTGTTGTTGTTGTTAGGTGCCATCAAGTTCGTTCCAACTCATAGCGACCCCAGGTACAACAGAATGAAACACTGCCCAGTCATGCACCATCCTCACAATGATTGTTATGCTTGAGCCCATTGTTGCAGCCACTGTGTCAATCTATCTCACTGACAGTCTTTCTCTTTTTCAGTGATCCTCTACTTTACCAAGCCTGATGTCCTTCTCCAGGGATTGGTCCCTGCTGATAACTTGTCCAAAGTACATGAGACAAAGTCTCGCCATCCTCACTTCTAAGGGGCATTCTGGCTATACTACTTCCAAGACAGATTTATTAGTTATTTTGGCAGTCCATGGTATATTCAATATTCTTTGCCAACACTATAACAGCTTTATTATGGTATAATTTACATACCATAAAATTATCTCATTTTAAGCATACAAGTAAATAATTTTTTGGAAATTTACATTACAGAGTATGTAACCATATCCAAATGCAACCATAACCAAAATCCAGTTTTAGAACATTTCCATCACCCCAAAAAGACCCTTCATGCCCATTTGTTTGCAGTTACTCCCTGTTCCTACCTCTAACCCAGGCAACCACTAATTTACTTTTTGTCTCTATAGATTTGCCTTTTCTGGATATTTCATATAAATAGCACTCTTTAGTTATAGCTGGGACATGCTCAATATTCAACAACAACATAATTCATCTTACACTAATGCTCTAGTATCAGTTATGAATGTGATTTAAAATCATGCTGAAATTTAGCTTAAAAGCATCAAGAATACAGGGAAAGATCGAAGAATATTAAATGGCATGTAAGAGAAATTGGTATTAACACATTTATATATGTACTATATTTCTTCATAATTTGATAAGTCAGTTGAACTTTGTCACAGAATAATGCCGTACTGCTGTTAGACATCCATAAGGTGATACAAAATTGATCTGTGTATTTTCAAAGCGGGAGGCATCGGTACTTTGACAGAATCTTATTAAGACAACAGTATTCCTATTATACCAAATGTCTAATGTACACCTAATGATTGTATTATACACAGAAAGCTGTTATGCACTGATTACCAACTGCTGTTTGCAATTTTTTGAATGCTTTTTTCCTGATGCTGAAAAAATGATGGAAAAATTCACAAGAGGGAGAAAATGGAAAAGAAAGTGATCTGTAAACAATGGGGCTTCATATAGCTCCATGTGGCTACATCAAACCTAACAATGTCTGAGAACTTCTGACAAGTTTTAGGAGCAAAATAAATTTCTAGGCTTAAGAGCAACAAAACAAACAGTAGCTTTTCTATTTAATATGTACATGGGTGCCAGGGTTCTGCTAACACTTGATACCATCAGTCCTGTGCTGCTTAGGCCCAATGGCAACTGCTGAGCCTGCTACAGCCAACCATAAATCATCAGTCATCCTAATCAATCAGAGATCACTTTTTCTGTGGGAAAACTGCTGGTTTAAATGTTCAGAGCTCTTCTATATGTTTGTTATGATCTCATTATGTTTTCCAATATTTGAGAGGTTTAGTAAGAAGGAAAATAAAAGGACTTGGTCTCTTTGAGTACAGAAGGTGTTATCAATACCAGCAAATTGAGGTACCATGATAGGAATGCAGGAAGGCATAGGGTATCCCCAAATGTGGCCAGATCCTGAAACTCTGCTACCTCCTTTCCATGTAGCAGTAGAAGACTGCTATCCTGGAAGAAAAGTGAGAGCATGGTAAGAATAATCGGGCCATAGGAAGGTAAGAAAGAGCAATGGTGCTGCAGTGGTTAAGGTCTCAGCTTAACTGAAACCACCAGTGGCTCCATAGGAGAAAAGACCTAGTAGTCTGCTACTGTAAAGATTTTAAAAAACAAAAAACAAAAACCATTGCCATCGAGTTGATTCTAACTTGAAGCAACCCTATAGGGCAGAGTAGAACTGCATCATAGGGTTTCCAAGGAACGGCTGGTGGATTCAAACTGCCAACATTTTGGTTAGCAGCCAAACACTTAACCACTGTGCCACTAGGGCTGCCTGTGAGGATTACAGCCTAGGAAACCCTATAGGGTAGTTCTACTCTGTCTATAGGGTTGCTGTAGAGTTGCTATGAGTCAAAATCAACTCAAAGCCACACAACAGCAACGGGAAGGTAAGTACAAATGTTAGAATTAGACATTTTGATGCCTGATTGTCCCGTTTTAAACATCTCTGAGGTTTTAAGGCTCAAAGCAATATAAATAGGCAACCGTGGCCATTTATGATTATAATGGGAGGAAGAGGTAAGTGGGCACTGTTCCAGCAAATTGTGGTACTAGGGAACAAGAAGAAAAAGCCCCTGAACTACTACAGCTTAGTAAGGGCAAACAAGGAAAGCTTTAAAAGAACAAGAGAATTTCTGATAGTGGTATGTCCTATAAGAAAAAAAAAATGAAGCAGGGTGAGGATAAAGTGACTGGGGATGGGGTGATGCTACTTTTTGAGGGGCATCAAGAAATAATGAATGAGTTTATTAAAAAAATGTTCTGCATCCTACTTTGGTGAGTGGCGTCTGGGGTCTTAAAAGCTTGCAAGCGGCCATCTAAGATGCATCAATTGGTCCCAACCACCTGGAGTAAAGGAGAATGAAGAACACCAAAGACACAGGGAAAGTATTAGCCCAAGAGACAGAAAGGGCCACATAAACCAGAGACTTCATCAGCCCAAGACCAGAGGAACTAGATGGTACCCGGCTACCACCAATGACTGCCCTGACAGGGAACACAACAGAGAGTCCCTGATGGAGCAGGAGAAAGGTGGGGTGGAGAACTCAAATTCTAGTACGAAGACCAGACTTAATGGTCTGACTGAGACTGGAGGAACCCCGGAAAGCGTGACCCCTGGATTCTCTATCAGCCCAGAACTAAAACAGTTTCTGAGGCCAACCCTTCACACAGGGATTGGACCGGACTGTGGGACATAAAGTAATACTCATGAAGAGTGTGCTTCTTAGCTCAAGCAGATACATACCACTAAACCAGCAGCTTCTGTCCGGAGGTGCGATGAGAAGGCAGAGAGGGTTAGGAGCTGGTTGAATGGACATGGGAAATCAAGGGTAGAAAAGAGGAGTGTGCTGTCACAGTATAGGGAGAGCAATTAGGGTCACATAATAATATATGTGTAAATTTTTGTATAAGAGACTAACTTGAAATGTAAACTTTTACTACAACAATAAACGAAAAAGAAAATTTAACTGTATCGCTCCACTGCTTAAAAGAATGTCTACTTTACCTCAACGATAAAGAATAGTCTTTACAAAGGCAAAAAAAAAAAAAAAGAAATAATGAACGACACCAGAATTATTAAAAGGCGGTAGCCAAACTAAGACCTAGGGGAAAACATTTCTACCAGAGAATATGTTCTTAAAAAAGCCGGAAGGTGAGAAATAGATTGGCATCGTTAAGAAACAGAAAGAAGCTCTTGTGATGGAGTATAGTGAGTAAGTGGGGGGAAAGCCAGGAGATGAGAAAGAAATATTAGGGCCTTGTAGGCTGTAGTCAGAATCAACTAGATGGCAGCTATCTATCTATCTATCTGTCTTTCTACCTTGGTGGTGCAGTGGTTAAGTGCTCGGCTGCTAACTGAAAAGTTGGCAGTTCGAACCCACCAGCCGCTCTGCAGGAGAAAGATGTGGCCGTCTGTTTCAGTAAAAATGTACAGCCTTGGAAACCTATGCGACAGTTCTACTCAGGTCTACAGGGATACCATGAGTTGGAATTGACTCAACAGCAGCGGGTGGTGGACCTATTTATCTGCTATTGTGAGGAGTGTGAATTTTAGCCTAAGTGCAAAGGGAAATCATTGGAGGGTTTTAAGCAGTGTAGTGACATGATTCAATTTATGATTTGAAATGTGACCTTGGTGACTGCGTGGAGAATGGATTAAGACTGAGTTAAAAATGGAAGCATGGAGATCAGGTATGAGACTAAAGCAATAGTCCAGGTGAGAGACAATGGTGCTTTGGAATGAAGTGGTGCTGATGGAAGGAAGTAGAAGAATTAATGGCAATCCAGAGTAAAAATTAGGAATATTTCAAAGCACCTTAAAAGACCTTTTTATCTAATTTATAAGCTGAATTAAATCTAATACCTTATGGCTTTTTTCATAGCATATCAATTGATTAATATATGTTTTTAAAGTAAGCATACATTTTTATTGAAAGAAAATAAATAATTGGGAATACTAAATCTCCAAGGCTACGCGGTCTCTGGGAGTCCCCGGGTGGTGTAAACAATTAACAGTCTTGGCTGTCAAACAAAAAGTTGGAGGTTCAAGTCCACCCACAATTGCCTTGGAAGAAAGGCCTGGCCATCTACTCCTAAAAAAATCAGTCACTGAAAACCCTACGTAGCTCGGTTCTACTCTGACACACTTAGTGTGTCCATGATTTGGAGTCAATGGCAACTGGGTATGTGATCTCCTGGCTATACAGTTTCACAGTTCAATCCCAAACAGTGACAACTATATAAATGGCATATATAAGTCTTTAGAGAAATATTGACGATTATTAGAATGTGCCTAAATAATTCAGCCATGCTTCAACCCTTAAATGTCGTATTACTCCTTCAAATATGATGGAAGGCAATTCAGTTTAACATGGATTTTTCTTGGGTCCAGTTCTACTAGGTGTTGGGAATGCAAAATTAAATAAACCATAGACTTTGCTTATAACAACTACAGTCATGCAGATCATAGTTTATAATAATCATGATGACGATTCAAGGGAGCTTGTATAGAGCTGATTCCCGATCTCCTTCTTTATTCCAGGTAAGTCCCCTAATAGAAAATAACAGTTCTATTCACAGAACTGTTATAAGGCAATTCCCAAATATGTCTCTGGGGAGTACCTTTCTATACGTTGTTAATAGATATGCTGTTTCATCATCAAATAAGTTTAGGAAATGTGGAGTAAAACAACGTGAAGCAGATTTAACTTTATTGCAAAAGTACTCAGTCTTTAAAACGCAAATGTGCGTTGCGTTGGTATTAGGTGCCGTCAAGTCAATTTCACAGAAAGAAAACAAATAAAAGATAATATTAAATCTCCAAAGCTATGTGATCTTCAAAGCTCACAGTGACCCCATAGAACTGTGCCACAAATTTTCTTGCCTGTAATCTTTAAGGAAGCAGCTCTTTCTTCCGAAGAGCTGCTGGGTTTGTTCAAACCACCAGCTTTCCAGTTACAACCTTTTGGCTAGCAGCCTATTTCTTAACCGTTGCTCCACCAGGGCTCCATTATGAAACCCCCAAAAAAGCACATAATCTGCACCCTTATGTAATATTACAACTTTTTTTCTCAAGGCGTCCCTTTAAACATTCATTCAAACAATGTTTCAAAGGACCCAATTTGAGAAATGTTACTTTACAGTGTCTCTTTCCTTTACCCACCTGCACCACCTCCAACTCTTAGGAACCTAATTCCAGGCTCCTCCACTTGCTGATTATCCTGTGTCATGGCTCCTCTGTTCTTAAGGCTCTAGGAGTTTGGTTCTCCTTTCTTTTTCGTCAGTTACGTTTCTTTGAAAGCTTGGATTCTTAGGGATTAGTTTCTGACCTTCACAAGTTAAATATGACCTACTTGCTGGATTGATCAATTCTCAACTGCATTATTGAACTTGAATGAGCGCCTTTCTAGAAGCATATGCTGGATCCATCTGTGTAGGACTGTTGTAGGTCTGACCAATGAAATTACCCATATTTCCCCACACTGACTCATGAAGAACATAACTTCTTAGATAAAAAATGGTCTAAGGTGCCATTCCCCAAACTTACCTGTGCATCAGAGTCATCAGAGGAATTTCACAATAATACTACTTCCCTGGCCTTACCTTAGGCCTAACTGAATCAGAAAAGAAGATTCCAAAGGGATTCTAATGCAGTTAGATCTTAGACACACTAATTGGACTTCTTGCTGCCTCAAATTTAGGAATAGAGATAAGTCTAGTAATGAAATAGCTTACATTTGTTTATTGTTTTACAGATTTAAAATTCTTTTTCTCAAACATCTCCAAAAATCTCTGAGAGATAGGCAGGACGGATATTATAATTCCCATTGCATAGATGATATCTATAAAATGACTGGACGTTGCAAATAAATAGTAAACAAGCCAAGGACTCTGACTTCACAGAGCTGAAGGGAAGAGAGACAAGCAGTAACAATAAGAAATGAAAAGAGCTATGATAAGATATAGGAAGGAGCATAGGGTTTGATGAGAACACATAGCAGGCGCAGCTAACCCAGTATCAGGTGCTCAGACAGGCTTCAGATTCAAAAGATGAGAAGAAATTATAAATTAGAGAGGAAGGTGGTCCCTATGGAACCAACAAAATCTGGAAAGGGATCAAGGCAAGAGAGTTTGAAAAGAATATAAGAAACTGAAATTAGTTCAGCTTGGCTAAAGCAGAGGTTGCAGGAAGGAAAGTGGCAAAAAACGAGGTTGAAGTTGTAGGCAGGAGCCACTAAACTATGTTAAGGTCTTGTGACGTCATCTAAGGACAACGGGGAACTACTAAAATATTCTGAACAAGAGAGTGACCTGATGAGACCTGAGTCTTCCAAGGCTCACTTTGGGTGCAGGATGGAAAATGATGGGGAGGGAAGTGAGGCTGGAGGTAGGGAGAACAGTTAAAAGACTATCAGAATTCCAGAGCAGAGGTGATCATGCTCACATTACCACAGTGATATTTACACAAAGAAGAGATATTTATGTGGTAGAATTGACAGCATTTGAATCTACAGTAACTGAATGGCTGTGGAGAGTAAGAAGAGAGGCGAGTCAAAGATGACGCCCAAGTTTTGATTTAGGCAACTAGGTAGTTGATGGTGCCATTCATTGAGATAGAGATAAGGTGGTTGGGATGGTGTCTAATATGGGCATATTAAATTTCTATTTTTGAATATGAATGCCCAGAAGTCAGATACGTAAATAAGTATTATTAGTCTGAAACTCAGGAAGAGAGATCAGGAAGGAGGTAAAAAGTTGATAGTCAGACATTGAAGACATGAGAATAGATGAGACGAGAAGATGGGGAAATTGAGACCCAGAGAAAGTACAAATGTCACAAAGATAGTATTACTGGAACTGAGGTCATAACCCAGGGCTTCTGACTCTTAGTATAATGGGTTTTGCTTTTGTTCTTATGGCGTTAAGTATATCCATACATACACACACTCACACACACACACATAGAGATATACACCAAAACCCAAAACCAAACCTGCTGCCATCGAGTCAATTCTGACTCATAGTGAACCTATAGGACAGAGTAGAACTGCCCCATAAGGTTTCCAAGGAGCGGCTGGTGGATGTGAACTGCCAATATTTTGGTTAGCAGCTAAGCTCTTAACCACTGCACCAACAGGGCTCCATAGATATGTATATATATATGTAGTTGTTATCATTGCTAGGGGCCATCGAGTCAATTCCATTCATAGTGACCCTATGTACAACAGAACGAAACATTGTCCAGTCATGTACCATCCTCACAATCGTGGCTATGTTTGAGCCCATTGTTGAGCCACTGTGTCAATCAGTCTCACTGAGATTCTTCTTCTCTTTTGCTTACTCTCTACTTTACCAAGCATGACGTCCTTCTTCAGGCACCGGTCCCTCCTAATAGCATGTCCAAAGTATGTGAGACTAAGTCTTGCCATCCTTGCTTCTAAGGGGCATTCTGGCTGTACTTCTTCCAAGACAGATTGGTTCGTTCTTCTGGCATTCAATATTCGTTGCCAACACCATAATGAAAATGCATCAATTCTTCTGTCTTCCTTATTCATTGTTCAGCTTTTCGAATGCATCTGAGGCAATTGAAAATACCATGGCTTGGATCAGGCCCACCTCAGTCCTCAAAGTGACATCTTTGCTTTTTTTTTTTTTTTTTTTTGAACACTTTAAAGAGGTCTTTTGCAGCAGATTTGCCCAATGCAATATGCTGTTTGATTTCTTGACAGTTGCTTCCATGGCCGTTGACTATGGATCCAGATAAAATGAAATCCTTGAGAGCTTCAATTTTTTCTCCATTTATCATGATGTTGCTTATTGGTCCAGTTGTGAGGATTTTTCTTTTCTTTATGTAAAGTGTAATCCATACTGAAGGTTGTAGACTTTGATCTTCATCAGTAAGTGCTTCAAGTCCTCTTCACTTTCAGCAAGCAAGGTTGTGTCATCTGCATATCGCAGATTGTTAATGAGTCTTCCTCCAATTCTGATGCCAGGTTCTTCTTCATGTAGTCCAGCTTCTCAGATTATCTGCTCAGCATACCAATTGAATAAGAATGGTGAAAAGATACAACCCTGATGCACACCTTTCCTGACTTTAAACCACGCAGTACTCCCTTCTTCTCTTTGAGCGACTACCACCTAGCCTATGTACAGGTTCCTTATGAGCACAATTAAGTGTTTTGGAATTCCCATTCTTAGAAATGTTATCCATAATTTGTTATAATCCACAGAGTTGAATGCCATTGCATAGTCAATAAAACACAGGTAAATATCCTTCTGGTATCCTTTGCTTTCAGCCAAGATACATCTGACATCAGCAATGATATCTCACATTTCACATCCTCTTCTGAATCCGGCTTGAATTTCTGGCAGTTCTCTGTTGATGTACTGCTAAAATTGTTTTTGAATTATCTTCAGCAAAATTTTATTTGTGTGTGATATTAATGATATTGTTCGATAATTTCTGCAATCTGTTGAATCACCTCTCTTTGGAATGGGCACAGATATGGATCTCTTTCCCAGACATCAGAGATCAGATGCTGATTGGATTTGTCGTAGCCAAAAATTTTTTCCCAGTCTGTAGGTTGTCTTTTGACTCTTTTGGTGAAGTCTTTTGATGAGCATAAGTGTTTGATTTTTAGGAGCTCCCAGTCATCTAGCCTCTCTTCTGGTGCTTGTGCATTGCTACTCATGGTTCGTACTGTGTTTATGCCATGTATTAGGGCTCCTGGCATTGTCCCTATTTTTTCTTCCATGATCTTTATCGTTTTTGATTTTATATTTAAGTCTTTGATCCATTTTGAGTTAGTTTTTGTGCATGGTGTGAGGTATGGGTCTTGTTTCAGTTTTTTGCAGATGGATATCCGGTTATGCCAGCACCGTTTATTAAAGAAACTGTCTTTTCCCCAATTAATGGACTTTGGGCCTTTGTCAAATATCAGCTGCTCATAGGTGGATGAATTTATGTCTGGATTCTCAATTCTGTTCCATTGGTCTATGTATCTGTTGTTGTACCAGTACCAGGCTGTTTTGACTACCATGGCGGTATAACAGGTTCTAAAATCAGGTAGTGTGAGGCCTCCCACCTTGTTCTTCTTGAGTAATGCTTTATTTATTCAGGGCCTCTTCCTTTTCCATGTGAAGTTGGTGATTTGTTTCTCCATCTCATTAAAAAATGCCAGTGGAATTTGGATGTTTCCTGTCTTTTTAATGACCTTTTGCTTTCTTCATGTACGATGTCCTTGATATCATCCCATAAGTCTTTTGGTCTTCAGTCATTAATGTTCAATGCATCAAATAGAAGGTCTCTAAATGCAGGTGGGATATACTCGAGATTGTATCTTGGCTCTTGTGGACTTGTTTTAATATTCTTCAGCTTCAACTTGAGGTTGTATATAAGCCATTGATGGTCTGTTCCACTGTCGTCCCCTGGCCTTTTTATGAGAGATGATATTGAGCTTTTCCACCGTCTCTTTACACAGATGTAGTCGATTTGATTCCTGTGCGTTCTATCTGGCAAAGTTCCACTTGTATAGTTGTCGTTTATGTTGTTGTAAAAAGGTATTTGCAACAGGTAAGTCATTGGTCTTGCAAAATTCTATCATTCGAGCTCTGGCATTGCTTCTATCAGAAAGGCCATATTTTCCAACTACAGTTCCTTCATCTTTGTTTCAACTTTTTCATTCCAATCACCAATCTTGGTTGCATTTTTGATCAATTTCAGACTGCAGAAGTTGGTAAAAATCTTCAATTCCCTCATCTTTGGCATTAGTGATTGGTGTGTAAATATAAATAATAGTCGTATTAACTGGTCTTCCTTGTAGGTGCATAATCCAAGCACTGACAGCATTGTACTTCAGGATAGATCTTGAAATGTTCTTTTTGACGATGAATGCAATGCCATTCCTCTTCAATTTGTCATACCCAACATTGTATACCATGTTATTGTCCAATTCTAAATGGCCAATACCAGTCCGTTTCAGTTCACTAATGCCTAAGATATCAATTTGTATGCGTGCCATTTCATTTTTGACAACTTCCAATTTTCCTAGATTCATACTTCGTACATTCCATGGCCCAATTACTAATGGATGTTTGCAGCTATTTCTTCTCATTTTGAATCATGCCACATCAGCAAAGGAAGGTCCCAAAAGTTTGCTCCATCCATGTCATTAAGGTCAACTCTACTTTGAGGACACAGCTCATCCCCAGTCATAGTTTGAGTACCTTCCAAACCTGAGGGGCTCCTCTTCTGACATTATATCAGACCACAGTCTGCTGCTATTCATAAGGTTTTCACTGTCCAATTTTTTTAGAAGTAGACTGCCAGGCCCTTCTTCTAGCCTGGAAGCCGTGTCCACCATGGGTGACCCTGCTGGTATTTCAAATACCAGTGGCAGAGCTTCCAGCATCATAGCAGTGCACAAGCCACCACAGTATGACAAATTGTGTAAGTATATATATACATAAATGTATATATATGTATGTATATAAAGGTATATATATACATATGTATATATATAAGCATTTCTATTTCAACATTTTTTATATGTACAGTTCAGTGACATTAATTACATTCATCATGTTGTACCAGAAAAAAAAAACCCATTGCCATTGAGTCAATGCCAACTCATAGCGACCCTATAGGACAAAGTAAAGCTGCCCCATAGGGTTTCCAAGGAGTGGCTGGTGGATGTGAACTGCTGACCTTTTAGATAGCAGTCAATCTCTTAACCACTGCGCCACCAGGGCTCCTCATGTTGTACAACCATCCCCCAATTTTTTTGTCACCCTTAGCAGAAGTTCAGTGCCTGATTATTATAGTGATTTTGCCTAAAGACCAAAAGGGAGAGCAATACTACTATACAGCACGGTAGTTGAAAGCCCTGATTCTGGAAGCAAACAGAGGTCAGTTTGCATCTGAATTTGGTCAAGTATAAACCAAGTGATAGTGGGTAAGTGACCCTGCCTCTATTTGCCTTACATTCTTAAGCTACAGTATGAAAATAATAAAAATACTAGCCTCAAGGTTGTTGTGGAGATTAAATAAGAAAACATACTTAAAGCATCTAGCTCAGTATCTGCCATATAGTAGGAACCTAATAAATGGTAACACTTATCATCACATCATTCAATAAATAATGGGAATATTTTCTTTGAAGATCATTACATATAGATTATGTTGAAGGATATTTCAATTTAGTTAATTTGACCATTTTAATTTTAATTTAAAATATTTAATTCTAATATAGTCAAATTTGAATTTACACAAATCGACAATTTTCCTTTAAACAGTAGTTGCACTGTTGGAGATTGGCTGGCCAAACATCACAAACTTGATGTGGCTAGAGATGACAATTTGTGTTCTTGTTTGGAGTAGCCCTGCCGAAGACTGAGAAAGACACAAGAACCACTAACAAAGTCACACTTACCTTTAGGGGCTATTGGTATAACATGTACCAATATATACCAAAACATTAAAACAGTGCTTTTCTCCACAGAGTTCTACATCCGGAAAGAAAAGTACCTACTGCATGAATAGTACTGTTTAATCTATTTGGGGAAAGAAAGGTCCCTTACAGAAAGAACATGATAAATATGCTAAGTTTATACAATATGTGCTTGGTGATAAATATTCTAAGCATGTGCTTCAATAATTCTCTCATCAGAGCAGCCTTGTTACCCCCACCATCAGCAGATACTGATAATTAATCAACAGAAATGAATCTTTATAGAATAAACAAATCTGTTATACATGAATGATGATTATGTCTCTTTCAGTTGTGAAGGCTTTTCATAACTTATTCATGACAACATTATGAATACTTTTCCCTCAGGGAACAAAGTCTTTTTTTGGTGAGACTTCTTTTTAGACTGTTTTTGGAGATCAGTGGCACTTTACCCACATCCAGTGGATGTAGGTTATTTTAGGGAGCATGTGAGAGTACTGGGGTGTCCTTCTATTTCATCCCAGAAGGAAGGAAATGGGTCTCTTACTCTGTTTCAAGTACACTCACAGTCTTGATGGCAGAGCATGGATATTTTTCCAAGAACGCACTCATATAAGTGGGCATGCTAACTATCGTATCCAGAGGCGAGCAGACAGCTTTACTGATAAATCTTTACAGAGCTTGCTTTGTCACTTATCCACACACACATATATCTCCCCAGCCATAGAATGCAGAAAGGAAGTAGAATACGCTACACGAAAAAAGGCTGCAGGGTAGGCCTGAGGAAAAGAGCGCCAGCCCAATGAATAAAATATACAGATACACTCTAACTACTTTCTAATACTGCATACATATTCATATTAAAGATAATTCTCCATGGTCTCTTGTGTTCTGTATGTCTTGTGAGCAGAGGCTCTGACGACCTTTGTTCCAAATTATCTTATAATGATATTTGTATAACAAATAGCTTTGGAAGATAGCGATACTGTATTGGTCCTGAACATAGGTCATGTATGCTTACTGATGATTATACAAGATTCAGTTTCCTTAATCTCAGGATTTCTTTCGTTTATTTATTTATTTGTTTATTTATTTATTGTACTTTAGATGAAGGTTTACAGAGCAAACTAGTTTCTCACTAAACAATTAATACACATATTGTTTTGTGACGTTGGCTGCCAACCTAATGACATGTCAACACTCACCTTTCTCGACCTTGGGTTCCCCATTACCAGCTTCCCTGTCCCCTCCTACCTTCTCATCCTTGTTCCTGGGCTGGTGTACCCATTGAGTCTCTCTCTCTCTTTTTTTTTAATGGGACTGTCTAATCTTTACCGCAAGAGTGAACCTCAGGAGTGACTTCACTACTGAGCTATAAGGGTGTCCAGGGGTCATACTCTCGGGGTTTCTCCAGTCTCTGTCAGACCAGTAAGTCTGGTCTTTGTGTGTGTGTGTGTGTGTGTGTGTATTAGAATTTTGTTCTAATATTTCTCCAGCTCTGTCCAGGACGCTCTATTGTGATCCCTGTCAGAGCAGTCAGTGGTGGTAGGCGGGCACCATCTAGTTGTGCTGGACTTAGTCTGGTGGAGGCTGTGGTATTTGTGGTCCATTAGTCCTTTGGACTAATCTTTCCCTTGTGTCTTTGGTTTTCTTCATTCTCCCTTGCCCCAGACGGGATGAGACCCGTGGAGTATCTTAGATGGTTGCTCAGAAGCTTTTAAGACCCCAGACACTACTCACCAAAGTAGGATGTAAAACATTTTGTTTATAAACTCTTATGCCAGTTGAGCTGGATATTCCCCGAGACAATGGTCCCCACAGCCCTCAGCCAGTAATTTGGTCCCTCAGGGAGTTTGGATGTGTCTATGGAGCCTCCATGACCTTGCCTTGTACAAGTTGTGCTGGCTTCCCCAGTACTGTATACTGTCTTACACTTCACCAAAGTTACCACTTATTTATTGTTTATCTATTATTCCCCCACCCCTCCCATCCCTCGTAATCATCAAAGATTGTTCTTTTTGTCTGTAAAGCTTTTCATGAGTTTTTATAGTAGTGGTCTCATACAATATTTATCCTTTTGTGATTGACTTATTTCACTCAGCATAACGTCCTCCAGATTCATCCATACTGTGAGACATTTCACAGATTCATCATTGTTCTTTATCGTTGCATAGTACTCCATTGTGTGTATGTACCATAGTTTGTTTATCCATTAATCTGTTAATGGCCACTTAAGTTGTTTGAATCCTTTTGCTATTGTGAACAATGCTGCAGTGAACATAGGTGTGCGTATGTCTGTTCGTGTGACAACTCTTGTTTCTCTAGAATATATTCCTAGGAGTAGGATTGCTGGATCCTATGCTATTTTTATTTCTAACTTTTGAAGAAAGTCACATATTTTCCAAAACGGTTGTATCATTTTGCATTCCCACCAGCAGTGCATAAGAGTTCCAATCTCCCTACAACCTCTAAAACATTTGTTATTTTCTATTTCTTTGATTCCTGCCAGTAATGTCAGGGTGCGATGGTATCTCACTGTGGTTTTGATTTGCGTTCCTCTAATGGCTAGTGATTACAAGCATTTCCTCATGTATCTGTTAGCTGCTAGAATGTTTTCTTTGCTGAAGTGTCTGTTCATATCCTTTGCCCATTTTTTAATTCGATTATTTGTCTTTTTGTTGTAGAGGTGTTGGATTTTCCTGTAGATTTTAGAGATTAGAACTTTGTTCGATTTGTCATAGCCAGAAATTTTTTCCCAGTCTGTAGGTTCTTTTTTTAGTCTTTTGGTGAAGTCTTTTGAAGAACATAAATGGTTAATTTTTAGAAGATCCCAGTTATCCAGCTTATCTTCTGGTGTATGTGTATTGTTAGTTACAGTTTGTATCTTGTTAATACCATGTGTTAGGTCCTCTAGAGTTGATCCTATTTTTTTTAATTTGATCTTTATAGTTTTTGTTTTATATTTAGGTCTTTGATCCGTTTTGAATTTGTTTTTGTGTATGGTGTGAAGTATAGGTCCTGTTTCATTTTTTTTGCAGATGGACATCCAGTTTTGCCAGCACCATTTGTTAAAAAGACTGTCCCTTCCCCATTTGATGGACTTTGGGCCTTTGTCAAAGATCAGGTGACTGTAGGTGGATGGATTTACATCTGGGTTCTCAATTCTGTTCCATTGGTCAATGCATCTGTTGTTGTACTAGTACCAGGCTGTTTTGACTACCGTAGCTGTATAGTAGGTTCTGAGGTCAGGTAGTGGAGGTCCTCCTACCTTATTCTTCTTCTTCAATAGTGCTTTACTTATCCAGGGACTCTTCCCTTTCCGTATAAAATTAATGATTAGTTTTTCCATCTCTTTAAACAATGCAGGATTGCATTGTATTTGTAGATTGCTTTGAGTAGAATGGACATTTTCACACTGTTAAGTCTACCTATCCATGAGCATGGCATGTTTTTCCATTTATGCAGGTCTCTTTTGGTTTCTGGCAGTAGTGTTTTGTAGTTTTCTTTGTATAGCTCTTCTCCATCCCTAAGTATTTTATTTTTTTAGGGGCTGTAATATATGGTATGATTTTCCTGATTTCCTTTTCCTAGTTCTCTTTATTGGTGTATAGGAATCCAACTGATTTTTGTATGTTTATCTTGTATCCTGCTACTCTGCTGAATCTTTCTATTAGTTCCAGTAGTCTTCTAGTGGAGCCTTTTTGGGTTTTCCTTGTATAGTATCATATCATTTGCAAATAGGGACAGTTTTACTTCATTACCAGTTTGGATGCCCTTTATTTCTTTTTCTTGCCTTATTGCTTTAGCTAGGACTTCTAGCACACTGTTAAATAGGAGTGGTGATAAAGGGCATCCTTGTCTTGTTCCTGCTCTTAAGAGGAATGTATTAAACCTCTCTTCATTGTGAATGATGTTAGCTGTTGCTTTTATATGATGCCCTTTATTATTACATCGAGGCCTTTCCCTTCTATGCCTATTTTATTGAGAATTTTTACAGGAATGAGTGTTAGACTTTGTCAAATGCCTTTTCTGCATCGATTGAGATGATATTGTGATTATTTTATTTTATTTATGTGGTGGATTATGTTGATTGATCTTCTAATGCTGAACTGTCCTTGCATGCCTGGTATGAATCTTACTTGGTCATGATGTATTATTTTTTTGATATGATGCTGAATTCTATTGGCTAGAATTTTGTTGAGAATTTTTGCATATATATTCATGAGAGATATTGGTCTGTAATTTTCTTTTTTTGTGGTGTCTTTGCCTGATTTTCGTATCAGGGTTATGCTGGCTTCATAGAATGAATTCAGAAGTATTCCTCCCATTTCTATGTTCTGAAATAGTTTGAGTAGTACTGGTGTAAGCTCTTCTCTGAATTTTGGTAGAATTCTCCAGTGAAGCCTTCTGGGCCAGGGCTTTTTTTGTTGGGAATTTTTTTTTATTACCTTTTCAATCTCTTCTCGTTATGGGTCTGTTCAGATTTTCAACTTTAGTTTGTGTTAGTTTGGGTAGGTAGTGTGTTTCTAGAAATTTGTCTATTTCCTCTAGGTTTTCAAATTTGTTGGAGTATAGTTTTTCATAATACTCTGTTATGATCCTTTTTATTTCAGTTAGATTCGTTGTAATGTCCCCCGTTTTATTTCTTATTTGGTGTCTTAGGCTGGGTTCTCTAGAGAAGCAAAACCAGTAAAGCGTATACATATATACAGAGAGAGATTTATATCAAGGAAATAGCTCATGCAATTGTAGAGGCTAAAACGTCCCAAGTCCACAGATCAGGGTAGAGGCCTCTTCCAGTTCACGTAGCCACAGAAGCTGGTGAACCCAAGGTCGGCAGGTCGGAGAGGGGCTCCCACTCACAGGCTGTGAAGGTCAGTGAATTCCAAGATCAGCAGACAAGACAATCAGGTTTCTCCTGATTCACGTAGCTGCAGGGGCTGGCAAACCTAAGGTCAGCAGGTCAGGGAACTGGACTCTTGCTTGCAGACTGAGAAGTTCAATGAATTACGAGATCAACAGGTAAGCTGCTAGCTCAAGTCCCACGAACTGGAGGTGAGACAACAAGAGGCAGCTGCTGAGTCTGGAACAAGCCAAAAACCTTGGCAAGGTGAGCAGGCAGAAGGTAACCGGCGGAATTCAGAGAGATGAAACTGAGAGGGCAGTGAGCTGCCACAGGCCCCACCTCTGCCAGTACCACTCAGCAGATTCCGTCATGAGGGTGATCACAACTTTATACAACTACTAAAACACGGAGAATAATGGTCTAGCCAAGTTGACATACAATCTTAACTATCACAGTCCACCCCTTGTCAACTTGGCACCTGTACACATCTCCTGAAACCATACATAATCTCTGAATAAAGATGATTACAAAGTCATACTTGCGCCTAACATGACACAACTAACACACATACAATCGAAAACCCACTAGCCCTGTTTACATCTTATATTTTATAAGTGAAGAAAACAAAAATATTAGATGCACACATACAAAACAGAAATACTCATAGCAATTACAGTTCCCATTTCTGCAACTGGTCACGTGGCCATAACTGGTATTTAGAATTACCTTCTTCCACCACCCATTCTGTATTCCCTTTGCCCTCAGCAAGCACCTCAGCTGGTCAAGGTTCTTTGCCTGGTGGGGTGACCCAAACCTTCATTCCTGAAGGGTCTGGGTCATTAACAGTCATGCTGGAATTAGGTTGCTGTAGTTTTCCATTGACTTTAATCACAGGGCACGGTAGTACTAAGAGACCTCCTAAGGAATCTCCTGCATTCCAGACATACTCTTCTTTACCTCCATTATGTAATATCAGTCTGATTTCCTCTTGGTAATTGGGATCAGTCACACCAGCCAGTATGGTAACGCCCTTCTTTGCCTGTTTATCCAGAGGCATAAGGAGCCCAAAATGGCCAGGTGGCATTCTTAACTTCCAGTTCAATGGAATCAGTGATGTGTCTCCAGGTGGGAGCATTCCTCCCTTTGGAACTAAGACCTCTAGGCCTGCAGAGCATAAAGTCGAAGGGACAAGAAGCAAAAATCTTGCAAGTGGGTCACTAGGGGTAATAGTGAGTGGTGCCACTCCCATTTCCACTCCTTCATTCCTGGACCCGTGAATCCTGGCTATGGGAGAAACAACACCATATATTGCATGCTGGTTTAAAGCATATACAGCCTCCTGGAGAACATTGCCCCAACCCTGCAAGGTATTGCCACCTAGCTGGCACCATAATTGTGTCTTTAGAAGGCCATTCCATCGTTCCATCAACCCAGCTGCTTCAGGATGATGGGGAACATGGTAAGAACAGTGAATTCCATGAGCATGGTTTGAATTATGCCCCCCCAAAAATGTGTGTATAGTTTGGCTAGGCCATGATTCCTGGTACAGTGTGATTTTCCTGTATGCTGTAAACCTGCCTCTATGACGTTAATGAGGGAGGATGGGTGGCAGTTGTGTTAGTAAGGCAGGACCTGATCTACAAGACTGGATTGTGTCCTGAGGCAATCTCTTGAGATATAAAAGACAGAAGTGAGCAGTGAGAGAGGGGAACCTCATACCATCAAGAAAGCAGTGCCAGGAGCAGAGCGTGTCCATTGAACCAGGGTCCCTGCACAGAGAAGCTCCTAGTCCGGGGGAACACTGAAGAGAAGAAGGCTGTCAGAGAGAAAAAGCCTTCCCCTGGAGCTGACACCTTGAATTTGGACTTTTAGCCTACTTTGACTGTTAGGAAATAAACTTTTCTTCATTGAAGCCATCCACTTGTGGTATTTCTTTTATGGCAGCACTAGATAACCAAGACATTTGGGTTATTTCCATCCTCTCCTGTTTTTCTTTTGCCATTTTGGCTAATGGTTAGTCAGTTTTGTTGATCCTTTCAAAGAACCAACTTTTGGTTTTGTTGATTCTATCATTTTTCCATTCTCTATTTCATTTATTTCTGCTCTAATCTTTATTATTTCCTTTCTTCTGGTGGCTGTGGGCTTCTTTTGCTGTTCTCTTTGTTTGTTCAAACTGTGTAGCTAATGTTTTGATTTTGTTCCTTTCTTCTTTTTTGATATTTGCATCTATTGCTATAAACTGACCTCTGAGCATTGCCTTTGCTGTGTCCAAAAGGTTTTGGTATGATGTATTGTCACTCTCATTTGATTCTAGGAATTTTTTTATTCCATCTTTGATTTCTTCTAGTACCTTGTGTGTTTAAGCAAGGTGTTATTCAGTTTCCATCTATTTGATTTTTTTTCCTTCATCTTCCTGTTATTAATTTCTACTTTGATGGCATTGTGATCAGAGAAGATACTTTGTATTATCTTAATGTTTTGGATTTTTTTGAGAGTTGCTTTGTGGCCTAAGATGTGGTGTATTCTGGAGAACATTCCATGTGCATTGGAAAAGAATGTGTGCTTTGCTGCTGTTGGGTGGAGTGTTCTGTATGTGTCTATGAGGTCAAGTTGGTTGGTTGCGGCCTTTAGATCTTCTGTATCTTTGCTGAGTTTCTTTACAGATGTTCCGTCCTTTACCGAGAGTGGTGTGTTGAAGTCTCCTATTATTGTGGAACTATCAATTTTTCGTTTCAGAGCTGTTAGGGTTTGTTGTATGTATTTTGGAGCCCTGTCACTGAGTGTGTAGATATTTATTATGGTTATATCTTCATGGTGGATTGTCTTCTTAATCTATATATAATGCCCTTCTTTGTCTTTTATGGTGGATTTTTTTTCTTTTTCTTTTCTTTTTTATTGTTCTTCAGATGAAGGCTTACAGAACAAATAGTTTCTCATGAAACAGTAGTACACATATTGTTTTATGACATTGGTTAACAACCCCACAACATGTCAACCCTCTCCCTTCTCAACCTTTTATTATTATTTTTTTTGTGTGTGGTGAAAATATACATAGCCAAAGATACACCGTTTCAAAAATTTCCACATGCACAGTTCAGTGACATCAACTATGCTCTTCCAATTGTGCTGCTATTCTCACTTCAGATGAAGGCTTACAGAACAAAATAGTTCATCATTTAACAGTTAGTATACATGTTGCCTTATGACAATGTTTAACAACCTCACAACACAACAACACTATCCTTACTCAACTCTGGGTTCCCTATCACCAGCTTTCCTGTCCCCTTCTGCCTTCTGGACCTTGTCCCTGGATTGCTGTGCCTCATTAGTCCCATTTGGTTTTATGGGGCTGTCCACTCCCCAGCTGAATGGTGAACCTCAGAAATGACTTCATATGGTGGATTTTTTTTAAAGTCTATTTTATCTGAGATTAGTATTGCCACTCCTGCTCTTTTTTGGTAGCTGTTTGCCTGATATATTTTTTTCCATCCTTTGATTTTTAATAAATTTATGTCTTAGTTTCTAAGGTGTGTCTCTTACAGACAACATATTGATGGGTCCTCTTTTTTTATCCATTCTGTCACTCTCTTTTTATAGGTACATTTAAGCCATTTATGTTCAGTATGATTACTGATAGGTGTGAGTTACTGTTGTCATTTTGTAGTGCTTCTTTTGGTGGTGCTGATGTTTTCTTTGTTTCTGTTACTCTTCTGTGCTGAATACCTTTTGTTTGTGGATTTTTTTGTTTCTTTTATTTTTGTAGACTTTGTGTTTACTGAGACTTTATGTTTTTCTTCTTTATTTTGATGAGTAGGTGTTTTAACTTTCTTTGTGGTTACCTTGAAATTTACCCGTATCCTCTTAAATTTAAACTGTCTTTTATTACTTTATAATGCCTTGACTTCCTCTCCATTTGAAAGCTCTATACCTACATGGTTTATCCCCTTTCATTGTATGATTTCTAGTTATTTATTTATTTTGACATTTTGTTCCTGTATTATTTTCCTGATTTCTTCCATTGTTTCATCTGTCTTTTCCATTATTTCGTTTATTTTTTCCTTATTTTTGTCTGCATTTTCCTTCATCTGTTGGAGAACCCTGAATATTAGCATTCTGAATTCCCTTTCAGATAGTTCCAGTGCCTTTTCTTCTAGCAGAAGGTTATCTGCTGTTTTATTTTGGTTGTTTTCTAGAGCCATCCTCTCCTATTTTTAATATGTTTTGATATTGTCTGCTGTCTCCAGGACATTCAGGAATTATTTTCTTCATTTATTGATTGTAGATTTGGTTGCTTTGTCCTGATTTTTTATTTTATTTGGTTATATCAGGACAGGGAGGCCGGGTGTATTTTGTTGCTTGCTCTTCTGTGGGCATGATACTTCTCACTACCTTTTCCAAGTGGGCAGGGACAGTCACTCAGCTGTGGTGCAGCAGGGTGAGTCCAGCAGGGGCGGGATGCAGGGATGGGTAGCTTGTGCATGAACTGCAGGGGTCAGGGTGGGGCTGGGGAGCACTGCAGGGGAGGGTCCGGGGGACTGCTTGGATGTGTGGTATTCAGCAAATGGTGCAGATAGGCAGAAGGGAAAGGAGAGGATGTGATGTGCAGAGCTGAGTGGGTGGATGAAAGAAGAGAAATAACAGAGAGAAACAAAGGCAAAAACAAAGTTAAAAAAAAAAGCAAAAAATGAAGTAAAAGAAAAAAGTAAATAAAATGGTGGTGCAGTAGGATTTGCTGGGTGGGGGTGGGGGAGACCTAGCAAGGCCATGTTCTGCTGGCTCTCTAGCCAAGAGGTGTGTTACAGCCTGTTGAGAAGCAGTGTGAGTGATGCATGGGGCTAGGTGGGTGGGAAAAAGGCAAAGAAAGAGAGGAAAGAGAGAGAAGAAACCAACAATTAATCAAATAAATAAATAATTATACAAAAAATAAAAACAAATGGTGGTTGGGGCGCCAGCCATTGGGGGTGTGGCAGAATTCACGTGACAGTGAGCTGATGTCTCTGTCACTGGATAGCACAGCTTGGCATGTCAGGAAGGGGCAGAGGCAGCACAGGGCCTAGGTAGGAGGGAGGAGGAAAAGGAGAAGGGGAAAGATAAAGAAAAATAAAAAATATAGTACTGAGGGTGCAGGTCTGTGGGGGCAGCACAGACCTGGGGAGTCTATGTGCCAGAACCTCTCCAGCCAAGCAGTACAGCACAGCCCACCAAGAAGTTGAGGGTGGCCCACCAAGAAGTTGGGTGGATAGGAGAAAGGAAAGGAGAAATAGAGAAGAAACAACAACAACAAAAGAAAACAAACAATAAATAAAATGGTGCTGAGAGAGTCAGTCAAGGATGGTGGTGCAGATCTGGGGAGGGAGGGTGCCATGACTCTCCAGCTAAGCTGTGCAGCACAGCCCCTCCAGAAGGGGTGGGGGCAGTGCATATGGCTGGTTGGGTGGAAGAAAGAAAAGGAAAGAAAGGAGAAAGAAGAAACAGAAAAAAAGAAGAAAAGAAAAAAATAAAAGAACAAAGCAAACAAACCAAAAAAATCACAGCCCATCAAGAAGGGGAGGGGATGGCACATAGGGCTAGTGGAAGGGAGACAGAAAAGAAAGGATGGGAGAGAGAGAAAAGCAACAAAAAAAGGCAAAAAAACAGAACAAAGCAAACCAGCCAAAAAACTCACAGCCCATGAAGAAGGGGAGGAGACGGCACATGGGGCTAGTTGAGTGGGAGAAAGGAAGGGAAGGAAGAGAGAGAGAAGCAACAGAAAAAGCCAAAACAAACAAACAAACAAACAAGCATACAAACACAAATACAAACTTAAACAAACAAAAAAATGAAGCTGAAGGGACCAGCTGGTGGGGCTGAGGTGGACCCTGGTGGTAGTGAGGTAGTGTCTCCCCAGCCAAGCAACTGTGGCTCGTGGGCAAGCAGCGGAGGCCATGTAGAGGGGGAAAGGATGGGAGGTGGGCAAGTGTGTATTCCTGGTTACCAGGTGCTCTGTCTCCTGCTGGGATCTTCAGGATTCCTTTCTTGTAATGCAATCCGCTACATGTGCAGGTATCACCTGGTCCTATTTGTATCACCCTGTAGGGATTGTTGCTTGGGAAACCTGATTTGGAGCTATTAGTTTTGCTGTGAATAATAAACTGTCCTTTGTATTTGACCCACGAGTCTAATGTCTTCTGCCAGCATCCATGCAACAATGGCAGGTTAACTTGTTAGCTTGCAAGTAGTGTAAAATCTAAGACCTTTTATAGTTTTTGACACTAGATTTCAGCACGTCTAATATTTATTATTAGATATTTATGTAATATTTATCACGGAGACTTGGTGGCACAGTGGTTAAGAGTCTGGCTGCTAACCAAAAGGTTGGCAGTTCAAATCCACCAGCCCCTCCTTGGAAACCTTATGGGGTAGTTCTACTCAGTCCTACAGGGTTGCTATGAATCAGAATCAGATCAATAGCAATGGGAATATATATATATTTATTATGGAGCCTTGGTGGTGCAGTGGTTAAGAGCTCAGGCTGCTAACCAAAAGGTCAGCAGTTTGAATCCACCAGCAGTTCCTTGGAAACCCTGTAGGACGGTTCTTCTCTCCTATAGGGTCGCTATGAGTTGAAATTGACTCGATGACAACGAGTTTGGTTTTGGTTTAATATTTATAATAGGTTATTACTATGAGTTGGAATCAACTCAACAGCAGCGGGTTTTGGTTTGGATATTTTAACTTTTACTGTTCTGTGGCTTAAAAATTTATCTTTGTGACTCTAGTCTGTCTAAAATGAAATTTAGAAAAGATAAGCTGAATCTGTAGTCAGTACAAAGGGAAGATATTTCAGAAAATGATGTTGAAAGCCAAGTAGGAAAAGTGTATTCTAAGTCATCTACAGTTTAAATTAGAAAATACTTGTTTACATTTTGATGACAAAAAAATGAAAAATAGAATAATGTTTTCCTAAATATTCAGACATAAAATTTTCAGACAAGGAAAGGAATTTAAAAATGAGTTGATCCAGTTAACTCCCTCCATTAAAAAAAATAATAATAAGGCATCTGGGAACTAACTCTTGTTGACTTCCTTTGCATTCCCCACAATGGCTCTCATAAACCACCTCCACTTTCCATAGAAACTCAGAACAAATTTGATGTACAAAAGTATTCATCACATTTTATTTATGAAGAGAAAAATGGTAAATGACTTACACACACAGCCATTAGTGAGTGGTCAAAATGTTGGTAAATTCTCATGATATAATACTTGGTAGCCATTCATAATTATATTTTTCATAAATGTTTGATGACATGAGAAAATACTTATGACATATTGTTAAGTAAACAGTAACATATAAGAATTGTGCTATTTCAGTAATATAACCCATCATTATACCACACACTCATGCATATCAAGAAAAGAACTAGAAGAAAAATACTTTTTAGCTCATGGCACAAGAAGGTGGAGTAGTCAGATGCTTCATAACATCCCTCTTACAACAAACACCCAAGAAAATAAGTGAATCAGATATAGATGACAACTTTGGAATCCTGAGTATCAAAGACAAGGCTGAAGAATCAGACTGAGTGCCAAGTGGAAGGAAAGACATATAAAAACAGCAGGCATGGAGAATTACTGATCATTGGTACCCTGCTAGCTGAACCTGTACAGTGTGGCCATATTGAGAAAAAGCAAGCAGTGTTTCCAGCTGAAATTCCCATCACCTGATGCAGCCAAGCAGCAGCGACTCTGCACTCATGTGCAGAGCAAGGCAGGAATGCTTCCCACCCGGAGAAAGTTAAGTGCACACACCTCACCCACCATGCCCACCTCAACCCTCTGTGCCTGAGGCCTGAAGCACCATCTTCACCCATACTCCCTCCCCTCAAATGATTGCAGTATGGCACCCACCACCACCCCACCCCCTAAGTCAGGGGCCCACAGACTAGAGGAAACTGCCACTTTGCTCAGCGAGGTGTGCGAGGGGCCCATGGACCTGCAGCATCTCCTACTCTCTTGAGCCACCTGCGTTGGGGGCCTAAGGACCAGTGGTGCCTCCCACTCCCTCCAGCCACCCATGCCAGGGGCCTGAGAACTGGAAATGCCTCCTATTCCCTATAGTGACTTGTGCCAGGGGCCAGAGGACTGGCTGAACAACCTCCCCCACAATGTGCTCTAGAAGACAGGGGCACACACTCAAGCTGAGCACCTGTGGACAGGTGACATCCTCCTTGCCTCACCCCCCATGTCACTCCTCTGACATCACCAGAGGCTTATGCCCGTTCTGAACACACTCGCGCAGTCCTGCCCACCTGGGAACATTGGTGACAGTTCTCGTACCACCCAACCAGTGATCAATGACCCCGAGCACCTTTGTCCCGACCACCCAGAAATCAACAGAGTGCACACACAACACCCAACCCAGCAACCAGTAAGAACAGCCCGCGCATCTACAGCCAGGTGACCAGCTGGACAGATACATCACCTCACGAGGAATGCCAGCTACATCTCAGCAGCCCCATGAGATCAGCAAACAGAGACCCATACTCACACATCCAGTTGCTGCCACACTCACCTGGAAACAGGAGATAAGAGCTTCAGTGTGACCGCATTAGCAACTAGAGTAGTGCACACCTCCAGTCTATTCAGATATATCAAAACAAAACAAAAATTCAGAATGCAGTAAACAAAATACAACAAATAAATTAATATAATAACTTCTTGATGCCTTGGAAACAACAGACTATATCAAATCACATAAGATGGCTCCAGCAATAGACAAAAAAAACAAAAAACAAAAAACTAGAAAACCTTCCAGAGGAAGAAACAGCAATGGAACTACCTGATAAAGAATTCAAAAGATTAATATACAGAGTTCTGCAAGAGATCAAGAAAGATATCAAGGATAACAGACACACCAAGGGAAACACAGACAAAATCAAGGAAATTACAGACAAAGCAATAGAAGAATTCAGGAAAACAATACAAGAACAAAATGACAAAAGAAATAGATATCAGAAATGATACCAAAAAAGCAACTAGAAATCCAAAAGATTACCAATAAAATTCGAGAAATAGAAAACTCAGTAAAAGGATATACCATGGAAGACAGAATCAGTGAATTTGAAGACAAATCACTTGACACCAATTTGTTTGAGGAAAAATAAGAAAAAAAATGAATAGAAATGAAGACAGCCTAAGACTTATGTTAGACATCATCAAGGGGAAAAATTTGCAGGTAATTAGAGTTCTAGAATGGGGCGGGGGGCAGTGGAAAGCACAGAGAGAATTGTCAAAGATTTGCTGGAAGAAAACTTCCCTAATATCGTGAAAGACAAAAAGATATCCACCCAAGAAGCGCAACAAACTCCATACAGGATAGACCTCAAGAGAAAATCACCAAGACATATCATAATCAAACTAGCCAAAATCAAAGACAAAGAAAGAATCCTGACAGCAGTTAGGGAAAAACGAAGTCACCTACAAAGAGGAACCAATAAGACTAAACTCTGATTAGTCAGAAGAAACCATGCAGGCAAGAAGGCAATGGGATGACATACTTAAAGACTTGAAAGAAAAAATTACCAACCAAGAATTTTATATCCAGCAAAACTGTCTCTCAAATACAATGATGAAATTAAGACATTTCCAGATAAACAGAAATTAAGGGAATTTGTAAAAACCAGACCAAACTTACAAGAAATATTAAAGGGAGTCTTTTGGACACAGAACCAACATCATCAGACAACCTGAGATTAGGACACAGGACAGCATCAGCCAGATACCAACCTAGATAAAGAATTCTCAAAAATAAAACAAAGCCAAAAGACTGAAAACAGGGAACAGAGACATGAATATGTAAATGACAACATCAAAACAAAAAAGAGGGAATAAATGATGTAGCTATAGAACTTTCACATAGAGAAGTTGAGGTGATATGAATAAATAAAAGACTGGTTTAAACTTAGGAAGATAAAGGTGAATTTCAAGGTAACCACAAAGAAAGTTAACAAACCTACTCAACAAAAGAAAAAAAATAAAGACTCGGTAAACACAAAATCCTGCAACAACAAAATAAATGGAAAAGAAATCCACAAACCAAAAGAACTCAGCATAGAAAATTAAGCTGAACAAGGAAACCAACAAAACCACAAACAAAAAACAACAAAATGACAGCAGTAAACTGATACCTATCAATAATCACACTGAATGTAAATGGTTTAAATTCACCAGTAAAGAGACAGAGAGTGGTAGAATGTATTAAAAAACACGACCCATCAATATGCTGTCTACAGGAGACACACTTTAGACACAAAGACATAAAACAAACTAAAACTCAAAGGATAGAAAAAATATCAAGCAAACAATAACCAAAAAAGAGCAGGAGCAGCAATATTAATCTCTGATAAAGTACAAAATCCACCATAAAAGAAAAGGAAGGACGTTATATAATGATTAAAGGGTCAATCCACCAGGAGGACATAACCGTAATAAATATCTACACACCTAATGACAGGGCTCCAAAATACATAAAACAAACTCTAACAGCACTGAAAAGAGAAATAGACAGTTCCACAATAATAGTAGAAGACTTCAACACACCACTTCTGGTGAAGGACAGAACATCTAGAAAGAAACTCAACAAAGATACAGAAGATCTAAATACCACAAACAACCAACTCGACCTGATAGACATACACAGAACACTTAATAGCAGAAAAGTATATATTCTTCTCCAACATACAAGGACCATTCTCCAGACTAGACCACATTTTAGACCACAAAGCAAGCTTTATCAAAATCCAAAACATCAAAACAATACAAAGCATTTTCTCTGATCATAACAACATAAAAGAGGAAGTCAGTAATGGAACAGCAAGAGAAAAAAACAAATGCAAGGAAACTGAATAAAACCTTGCTTAAAAACCATTGGGTAACAGAAGAAATCAAAGACGGAATAAAAAAGTGTTTAGACTCAAGTGAGAATGAAAACACATTACTAAAAACTTTAGGATATAGCAAAAGCAGTGCTCAGAGGTCAATTTATAGCAATAAATCCACACATCGAAAAAGAGGGACAAAATCAAAACATTAACCCTACAGCTTGAACAAATAGAAAAAGAGAAGCAAAAGACGCCCACAGTCACCAGAATAAAGGAAATAATAAAGATTAGAGCAGAAATAAATGAATATAGAACAGAAAAACAATAGAATCAACAACACCAAAAGTTGGTTCTTTGAAGGGACCAACAAAATTGACATACCATTGGCCAAACTGACAAAAGAAAAGCAAGAGAGGAAGCAAATAACCCAAGTAAATGAGATGGGTGACATTCAACACAATCAACTGAAATAAAAAGGATCATAACAGATTACTAAGACAAACTGCACTCCAACAAATTTGACAACCTAGAGGAAATTGTCAAATTTCCAGAAACACACTACCTACCTAAACTAAAACAAAGTGAGGTCGAAAAACTGAACAGACCCATAACAAAAAGGTAATAAAAACAAAACAAACAAACAAAAAAACCTCCCAACAAATAAAAGCTCTAGCCCAGTCAGCTTCACTGGATACTTCTACCAAACATTCAGAGAAGAGCTTGCACCAATACCACTCAAAATATTTCAGAGTATAGAAAAGGAAGGAATACTCCTGAATCCATTCTATGAAACCAACATGACCCTGAAACCAAAGACAGGCAAAGACACTACACACACACACACACACACACACACACACACACACACACACACACACACACACACACAAAGAAAATAACAGGCCAATATGCTGCATGAATAGGGATGCAAAAATTCTCAACAAAATTCTAGCCAATAGAACTCAACAGCCTATCAGAAAACTAATACATCATGACCAAATGAGATTCATACCAGGTACACAAGGATGGTTTAACATTAGAAAATTAATCAATGTAATCAACCACATAAACAAAACAAAAGAATCACATGATCATCTCAGTCGACACAGAAAAAGCATTGGATAAAATTCAGCACTCATTCCTGATAAAATTCTCAACAAAATCGGAATATAAGGGAAATTTCTCAACATAATAAAAATTATTTATACCGAAGCAACAACCAACATTATTCTCAATGGAGAGAGACTGAAAACATTCTTGAGAATGGGAGCCAGGCAAGGATGCCCTTTATCACTACTCACTACTCTTATTTAACATTGTACTGGAAGTCGTAGCTAGAGCAATAAGGCAAGAAAAGGAAATAAAGAGCATTGAAATGGGTAAGGAAAAAGTAAACCTATTTCTATTAACAGATGATAAGATCTTGCACATTCAAAATCCCAAAGATTCCTCAAGAAAGCTGCTAACAGAAAGATTCAGCAAAGTAGGAGGTTACAAGATCAACATACAAAAACCACTTGGATTCCTCAACACCAACAAAGTGAAGTTCGAGAAGAAAATCTGGAAAACAATACCATTTACATTAGCCTTGCAAAAGATAAAATACTTAGGAATAAATCTGACCAGGGACATAAAAGATCTACACAAAGAAAACTACAAAATACTACTGCAAGAACCAAAAGAGATCTACATAAATGGAAAAACATACCATGCACATGGATACAAAGACTTGACATTGTGAAAATGTCAACACTACCCAAAGCGATCTGTAAACATAAAGCAAATCTGACCCAAATTCCAACAGCCTTCTTTAATGAGATGGAAAAACTAATTACCAACTTTACATGGAAAGGAAAGAGGCCCTGGATGAGTAAAACACTACTAAAGAAGAAGAACAAAGTAGGAGGCCTCCCATTACCTGACCTTAGAACTTAATATACAGCCATGGTAGTCAAAACAGCCTGGTACCGGTAGAACGACAGACACATAGAACAATGAAACAGAATTGAAAACCCAAGTGTAAATCCATCCACCTATGGACAACTGCCCCCACATATCTGTCAGTTTGTCGTACTGTGGGAGCTTGTGTGTTGCTATGATGCTTAAAGCTTTTCCAGTGGTATTCAAATACCAGCAGGGTCACCCATGGTGGGCAGGTTTCAGCTGAGCCTCCAGACTAAGACAGACTAGGAAGAAGAACCCAGCCTTCTACTCCTGAAAAGAACTAGCCAGTGAAAACCTTATTAATAGCAGCAGAACATTGTCTGATATAGTGCCAGATGATGAGCCCTTCGGGGTGGAAGGCACTCAAAAGATGACTGAGGAAGAGCTGCCTCCTCAAAGTAGAGTTGACCTTAATGATGTGGGTGAAGTCATGCTTTCGGGACCTTCATTTGCTGATGTGGCATGACTCAAAATGAGAAGAAACAGCTGCAAACATCCATTAATAATCAGAACATGGAATGTACAAAGTATGAATACAGGAAAATTGGAAATCATCAAAAATGAAATGGAATGCATAAATATCAATATCCTAGGTGTCATGGATTGAATTGCGTCCCCCCAAAAATGTGTGTACCAGTTTGGCTAGGCCATGATTCCCAGTGTTGTGTGGTTGTCCTCCATTTTGTGATTGCAGTTTTACACTAAATAGGATTAGGGTGGTATTGTAATACCACCCTATCCCAGGTCACACCCCTGATCCAATGTAAAGGGAGTTTCCCTGGGGTGTGGCCTGCACCACCTTTTATCTCTTGTAAGAGATAAAAGGAAAGGGAAGCAAGTGGAGAGTCGGGGACCTTATACCACCAAGAAAGCAGTGCCAGGAGCAGAGCGTGTCCTTTGGACCTGGGGTCCCTGTGTGGAGAAGCTCCTAGTCCAGGGGAACACTGATGAGAAGGCTGACAGAGAAAGAAAGCTTTCCCCTGGAGCTGATGCCCTGAATTTGGACTTTCAGCCTACTTTACTGTGAAGAAATAAATTTCTCTTTGTTAAAACCATCCACCTGTGGCATTTCTGTTAGAGCAGCACTAGATAACTAAGACACGAGGCATTAGTGAGTTGAAATAGACTAGTATTGGACATTTTGAATCAGATAATCATATATGGTCCACTATTCTGGGAAGGACAACTTGAAGAGGAATGGCTTTGCATTCATCATCAAAAAGAATATTTCAAGATCTATCCTGAAGTACAACGCTATCAGTGATAGGATAATATCCATACGCCTATAAGGAATACCAGTTAATATGACTATTATTAAAGTTTACACACCAACCACTAAGACTGAAGATGAAGAAATTGATTTTTACCAACTTCTGCAGTTTGAAACTTGTCAAACATGCAATCAGGAGGCATCGATAATTACTGGTGATTGCAATGCGAAAGTTGGAAACAAAGAAGAAGGACTGGTAGTTGGAAATGTGGCCTTGGTGATAGAAATGATGTCGAAGACACATGATAGAAGTTTGCAAGACCAAAGACTTCTTAATTGCAAATACCTTTTTTCACCAACATAAGCCATGACTATACACATGGACTGCCAGATGGAATACACAGGAATCAAATTGACTACATCTGTAGAAAGAGACTATGGAAAAGCTCAGTGTCGTCAGTCAGAACAAAGCCAAGGGCTGACTGGAACAGACCGTCAATTGCTCATTTGCAAGTTCAAGCTGAAACTGAAGAAAATTAGAACAATTCCATGAGAGCTAAAGTATGACCTTGAGTATATCCCACCTGAATTTAGAGACCATCTCAATAACAGATTTGATGTGTTGAACACTAATGACCAAAGACCAGACAAGTTGTGGACTGACATCAAGGACATCTTACATGAAGAAAGCAAAAGGTCATTGAAAAGAAGGGAAAGAAAGAAAAGACCAAAATGGATGTCAGAAGAGACTCTGAAACTTGCTCTTGAATGTCCAGTAGCGAAAGCAAAAGAAAAATAATGAAGTAACAGAGTAGAACAGAAGATTTCAAAGGGTGGCTTGAGAAGACAAAGTAAAGTAGTATAACAAGATATGCAAAGACATGGAAACAGCAATCCAAAAGGGAAGAACACACTTGGCATTTCTCAAGCTGAAAGAACTGAACAGAAAATTCAAGCCTCGAGTTGCAATATTGAAGGATTCTACGCAGAAAATATTAAACAACTCAGGAAGCATCAAAAGAAGATGGAAGGAATACACAGAGTTGCTGTACCAAAAGGAATTGGTTGATGTTCATCCATTTCAGGAGGTAGCATATGATGAGGAGTCAATGGTACTGAAGGAAGAAGTCCAAGCTGCACTGAAGGCATTGGTGAAAAACAAGGCTTCGGGAACTGACGAAATACCAATTGTGATGTTTCAACAAACAGATGCAGCACTGGAAGTGCTCACATGTCTATGCCATGAAATGTGGAAGACAGCTACCTGGCCAACCAACTGGAAGAGATCCATATTTGTGCCTATTCTAAAGAAAGGTGATCCAACCGAATGTGGAAATTATGGAACAATATTATTAATATCACACACAAGTAAAACGTTGCTGAAGATGATTCAAAAGCGACTGCAGCAGTATATCAACAGCGAACTGCCAGAAATTCAAGCCGGATTCAGAAATCTGTCTTAGAAAAGGTACAACCAGAATGCTCCTCAGAAGTACAGATGATGAGACTAGGTCTCATATACTTTGGATGTGTTATCAGGAGGGACCAGTCCCTGGAGAAGGACATCATGCTTGGTAGAGTAGAGGGTCAGTGAAAAAGAGGAAAACCTTTAACAAGATGGATTGACACAGTGGCTGCAACAATGGGCTCAAGCATAACCATGACTGTGTGGATGGCCCAGGACCAGGCAGTGTTTCATTCTGTTGTACATAGGGTCGCTATCACTCGGAACCAACTCAATGGCACCTAACAACAACAACATGGACAACTGATATTTGACAAAGGGCCAAAGTCCAATAAATGGGGAAAAACAATCTCTTTAACAAATAGTGCTAGGAAAACTGGATGTCCATCTGTAAAAAAATTACAGAGAACCCATACCTCACACTATAAACAAAAACTGGAGGTATGGATCAAAGACCTAAATATAAAACCTGAAAAAATAACGATCAAGGAAGAAAAAATAGGACTACTCTAGGGGCCCTAATATATGCATAAAAAGAATACCAAACATAAGTAAAAATGCACAAACAGCAGAAGATTAACTAGATAAATGGGACCTCCTAAAAATTAAACTCTTATTCTTATCAAAAGACTTCTCCAAAACAGTAAGAGAACCTACAAACTGGGAAAAAAATTTTGGCGATGACATACCCAACATGAATCTAATCTCTTAAATTTTTAGAAAATTTCAGCACCTCAACAACAAAAAAACAAATAATCCAATTAAAAAATGGGCAAAGGGCCCCGGATAAGTAAAGCACTATTGAAGACGAAGAATAAAGTAGGAGGACTCGCACTACCTGACGTCAGAACCTACTGTACAGCTACGGTAGTCAAAATAGCCTGGTACTGGTACAGCAACAGACACATTTACCAGCAGAACAGAATTGAGAACCCAGATGTAAACCCATCCATCTACAGTCACCTGATCTTTGACAAAGGTCCAAAGTCCATCAAATGGGGGAAGAGACAGTCTTTCAAACAAATATTGCTAGCAAAACTGGATGTAAAAAAATGAAACAGGACCCATACCTCACACCATACATAAAAACTAATTCAAAATGGATCAAAGACCTAAATATAAAACCAAAAATTATAAATATCATAGAAGAAAAAATAGGGTCAACACTAGGAGCCCTAATACATGGCATAAATAGGATGCAAACTATAACTAACAATACACAAACACCAGAAGATAAGCTAGGTAACTGGGATCTTCTAAAAATTAAACACTTTTGCTTAGCAAAAGACTTCACCAAAAGAGTAAAAAGAGAATCTACAGAATGGTTAAAAGTTTTTGGCTATGAAAAATCTGACAAAGGTCTAATCTCTAAAATCTACAGGAAAATCCAAGACCTCTACAACAAAAAGGCAAATAATCCAATTAAAAAATGGGCAAAGGATATGAACAGACACTTCACCGAAGAACACATTCAGGTGGCTAACAGACACGTGAAGAAATGCTCGAGATCACTAGTCATTACCCATTGCCGTCAAGTAAATTCTGACTCATAGTGACCCTACAGGACAGAGTAGAACTGCTCCATAGGGTGTCCAAGGAGCAGCTGGTGAATTTAAACTGCCGATCTTCTGGTTAGCAGCCTGAGCTCTTAGCCACTATGCCACCAGAGCCCCATCACTAGCCATTAGATGGTTGTGCACTAGCCATTACAGAAATGCAAATCAAAACTACAATGAGATACCATCTCACCTCAACATTACTGGCATGAATCAGAAAAACAGAAAATAACAAATGTTGGAAAGGCTGCAGGGAGACTGGAACTCTTATATACTGCTGGTGGGAATGCAAAATGGTACAACCATTTTGGAAAACAATATGTTGCTTCCTTCAAATGTATTATTAATAAATAACTTCAGATTGAAGGGAGGCATAAAGGGACAAAGTATGTTCCGTGGCCTATAAGCAGACCTGTTTGCTGGAGTCAGGGGTTTGTTAGGAAAGTAGGAAAGAGATCTTGGATAAAACAGGTGATTCACAAGGTGTAGAACTTTGGATGTCAGGGTTAGGAGGAGGCTAAATTGTAGGTACTGCATTTGAAATATCATTGAATACTCAAAGGAACTAAGCACATCATAATTATTTATTGAATAATTCTTGATTAATTATGATGATGATGATGGTACAGTGAGATTAGATTAATTAAGTATATATGGCGAAAATTGAGTGCTCTTTATCACCCGTTGTAACCTACTTTTATGGAGGGCTTAAAAAAAAAACCAAACTCACTGCCATCGAGTCAATTCCAACTCATAGTGACCCTGTAAGACAGAGCAGAACTGCCCCATAGGGATTCCAAGGCTGTAAATCTTTACAGAAGCAGGCTGTCAAATCTTTATCCCAAAGGGCTGCTGGTGGGTTCAAACTGCTGATCTTTTGGTTAGCAGCCAAGTGCTCTAACCCTGCGCCAACAGGGCTCCTATGTGGGGCTTACTACATGCCAAATCCAATACTAAAAGCTTTACGTTAATTCTCCAATAACCCTATTAAGTAGGTATCATTATTAGCCTTGTTTTACAAATAAAGAAACTGAGGTATGGAGAGGCTAAATATCTTGCTCAAGGTCACACATCTATAAACCCATTGCCGTTGAGTCAATTCCGACCCTTAGAGACCTTATAGGACAGAGTAGAACTGCCCCAGGGGGCTTACAAGGAGCTGCTGGTGGATTTGAACTGCCGACCTTTTGGTTAGCAGCCAAACGCTTAACCACTTCACCACCAGGGTCCCCTCCCCCCCACATCTATAAATAGAGCTAAAATTTGGATTCAGGTGATCCGATTCTAAAAGCTAAACACTAAACCATGATGCTACACCATATATGAATAATAGCACCTAACATCTGCATGGCAATTTATAATTATCAAAATACAATTCATCCTCTGATTCCCAGAACAGCCTTATGAGGCTGCTCGTGTTTTCAGTTTTTCTATGACACTGTGACCAACGAAGAGAGGAAAATAAATCTAGAATGAGCAGGACGTTAACTTGACAACAGGACATATCCCCAAGGATATTAGCTAGGATTTAAAGCCACCAAAAAAAAAAAAAAAAAAAAAGAAAAGAAAAAGAAAAAAGAAAAAAATATGTTGCTTCCTTCAAAAGCTAGAAATAGAAATACCATATGATCCAGCCATCCCACTCCTGGAAATATGTCCTAGAGAAATAAGAGCCGTCACACCAATAGACATATGCACACCCATGTTCATTGAAGCATTATTTACAGTAGCAAAAAGATGGAAATAACCTAAGTGCCCATCAGCAGATGCATAGATAAACAAACTATAGTACATACACATAATGGAATACTACACAAAAATAAAGAACAATGATGAATCTGTGAAACATCTTACAACATGGGTGAGTCTGGAGGGCATTATGCTGAGAATAAATTAATAATGAAAGGACAAACACTGAGACTACGTTATACATTATAAAAACTCATGAAAAGGTTTACACACAGAAAAATATAATCTTTGATGGTTACAAGGGAGGGGAGGGGTGGAGAGGGAAGAACACTAAATGGACAATAGATAAGTAGTAACTTTGGTGAAGGGTAAGACAGTACACAATATTGGAGAAGTCAGCATAACATGACCAAAGCAAGGTCATGGAAGCTTCACAGACACATCCAAACTTCCTGTGGGCCCAAATTACTGGACTGAGGGCTGTGGGGACCATGGCCTCGGGGGACATCTAGCTCAGTAGGCATAACATAGTTTATAAAGAAAATGTTCTACATCCTACTTTGCTGAGTAGCATCTGGGGTCTTAAAAGCTTGTGAGTGGTCATCTAAGATACTCCACTGATCCCACCCTGTCTGGAGCAAGGGAGAATGAAGAAAACCAAAGATACAGGGAAAGATTAGTCCAAAGGACTAATGGACCACAAGTACTACTGTCTCCACCAGACAGTCCAGCACAACTAGAGGGTGCCTGGCTACCACCACCAACTGCTCTGACAGGGATCACAATAGAGGGTCCTGGATAGAGCTAGAGAGAAATGTAGAACAAAATTCTAACTCACACAAAAAGACCAGACTTACTGGCTTGACAGAGACTGGAGAAGCCCAGAGAGTATGGCCCCCAGATACCCTTATAGCTCAGTAATGAAGTCACTCCTGAGGTTCACTCTTCAGCTAAAGATTAGAAAGGCCCACAAAAAAAAAAAAAAAAAAAAAAAAAAATGATGAGACTAAATGGGCAAGGATGAGAAGGCAGGAGGGGACAAGAAAGCTGGTAATGGGGAACCCAAGATCGAGAAGCGGAGAGTGTTGACAAGTTGTGGGACTGGCAACCAATGTCACAAAACAATATGTGTATTGTTTAATGAGAAACTAATTTGCTCTGTAACCCCTCATCTAAAGCACAATTAAAAAAAAAAAATGGGCTTCACTAAAGAAGACTTTCTGATAGCTAACAAACACATGAAGAAATGCTTGCAATCATTAGCCCTTGAGCAAAAAAACCAAACCTGTTGCTGTCGAGTCAGTTCCAACTCATAGCAACCCTATAGGACCAAGTAGAACTGCCCCATAGGTTTTCAAGGGGCAGCTGCTGGATTCGAACTGCCGACCTTTTGGTTAGCAGCCAAGCTCTTAACCACTGCACCACCAGGTCTCCTCATTAGCCCTTAGAGAGATGCAAATCAAAACTACAATGAGATACCATCTCACCCCAACATTACTGACACTAATCAAAAAACAAAAATAACAACTATTGGAAAGGTTGTGGTGAGATTGGAACTCTTATACACTGCTGGTGTGAATGTAAAATGGTAGAATCCTATGGAAAATGGTATGGCACTTCCTTGAAAAGCTAGAATCCCACTCTTAGATATATACCCTAAAGTAATACGAGCTGTGACACAAATAGACATATGCACACTCATGTTCACTGCAGCATTATTCACAATAGCAAAAAGATGGAAACAGCTTAAGTGCCCATCAACAGATGAATGGATCAACAGATTGTGGTACGATATCACAAATTGTGGCATAATGGAATACTATGTAATGATCAGGGCTAGATTACCCAGTAAGCGAGGTGCCCACAGGCCCTATTGTGCCTTCCCGCCAATCCGCAGTGCACAATTTCACCTGCCCTCCACCACATCAAAGATGTGGTAAAACCCATGTGAAATTGCTCACCAGAGATTAGCAAGTAAATTAAGCCCGTGTGTACCTTGCTCAATGCAAGCCAGTGTATACTGTGCTTACTGGCAATGTTAAAGAATAATGATGAATCTGTGAAACATCTCACAGCATGGATGAATTTGGAGGACGTTATGTTGAGCAAAATAATTCAATCATAAAAGGACAAATATTGTATGCAATCACCATTATAACAAAACAAGAAAAGGTTTACCTACAGAAAAAAAAAATTGTTTGATGGTTACCAGGGTTAGGAGGGGGAGAGAGGGAAAATTATCAGAAGACAAAAATTAATACTGGTGAAGGGAAAGTCAATACACAATATGGGGGAAGTCAGCAAAACGTGGCCAAGGCAAGGGAGGACACTGAGAGGAACACAAGAACAAAGGGCAACAGTGGTAATTACTATAGCATGGACAATCCTGCAACAATAGTATTAACAAACACTAATTTATGAATGGATACGTAGGTAGATAGATATACCGAGAAGTGAGGGAGGGTGTAAGGGAACACACTCACCTGCAGATATAGGTTTTTTGATGGATATTTCTACCTACATGACTGTAAGTGCTGCTTACATATTAATGTAAGTAACAGAGCACACAAAGGCCACAGTCAGGGCAACTTCTTAGACATAACCAAACACCTCGTGGGATGAAGTTCCTAGACTCAAAGGCAAAGGACAGTAGACTGAGGGGCATCTACATCAATCGGCATAACATAGTTCATAAAGCATCTGGGGTCTTAAAAGCTTGTAAGCAGCCGTCTAAAACATGATTATTTGTCTCTTACCGTCTGGAGCAAAGGAGAGTGAAGAAAACCAAAGACTCAAGGGAGGAATTAGTTCAAAGGATTAATGAACCACAGCCTACACGACCCCAAGACCAGAAAAACTAGATGTTGCCCAGATACCACTACTGACCACTATGGCTAGCCATCACAACAGAGGATCCCGGACAGAGTGGGAGAAAAATTATAGATCAAATGCACAAACAAGACCAGACTTACTAGTCTGACAGAGGCTGGAGGAACCCCTAAGACTAGGGCCCTGAGACACCCTTCTGAACTGGAACTGAAGCCATTCCTGAGATCACCTTTCAGCCAAATCATAGACAGCTCCATAAAATAAACAATAATACCCGAGAGAAACACGCTCCTTAAAACAAGCCATTATATGCGATCAACAGGGCAACATTTGCCGAAAAGCAAAGATGAGAAAGCAGGAAGGGACAGAAAATCAGGACAAAAGGAAACAGGGAACCTAGGACAGAAATGGGGAGAGTGCTGACACATTGCCGCAATGAAATAAATGTCATGGAACACTTTATGTACAGACTATCCGACGGGAAACTGATGTGTTCTGTAAACTTTCACCTAATGCACAATAAAAAATTTAAAGAAAAAGAAGAAACAGACTTTAAATATTAAAGTAGTTATAGTTGGTTTAGGAAAATATGGATTGGTTTTTATTTTTCTTCTTTGTACCTTTCTATGTTGTTAAAATTCCTTATTCCTCTATTAATAACTTAAAACTAAGATGAGAATGCTCAATTTTTATTTAATCTACCATAAGTTTCATTTTAGCCCTTCCCCTTTCCATATTAAAACTTAGCTCTCCATCATTGAGAAAGTAGACTGTGCAAGGTAGTTTTAGGGGTGGGGGTGATCAAATCTGATCTCATTCTTCTGCCTACTTCATCCTGCCCCTACTACACATTCATTACACTCTATCCCTGTGTGAAGTCATATATCCTGAAAATTCCTAGAATTTTTACCTCTGGTAACTCCAGGCCTGGCATTGTGGAACTTTTCTTAGCCTGCTGCTGAATGGTGTAACTGAGTCCAAACTGGGGACACAGTGGGCAAAATGTCTTCTTGACATTTCCATTTCCATCTCCTCCATCAATTTTTACCTTTGCTGTATTAACCCTCCTCCCCCTCCAAAACACACACAGACACACACAACTCTAGTTCTAGATCAGCACTACCCAATAGCAATGTAATGCAAGCAAGCCACATACATAATTTAAAGTTTTCTAGTAGTTTAAAGTTTCTAGTAGCTTAAAATTAATAAAACTAATTTTAAGAATATATTTTCTTTAATTCAATATATCTAAAATATTACCTTTTCAGCATATAATCAGTATAAAAATTAATTTATGAGGTATTTTACCTACTTTTTTGTTCTAAATCTTTGTAATCCAGTGTGTATTTTATATTCTCAGCACCAACACCTCAACTCAAGTTAGCCACGTTTCAAGCGCTCAATACCCACATGCAGCTCATTATTATTGTATTAGATAGCAAGATCTGGAGAGATCTTTTTCCTTTACAATTTCTGTTCCATGTCCCAACAGTCCAGGACTTCACAAAATGACAATGTCTGATGGTGGCTTTCTGGGCTGGCTCCATAAGGAGTGCTATCGACATTTAACCAGGGGCTTTGGAAGAAATTGCCTGTCACAGATTGTGACACATAAATTAAGGGAGATCAGGTACACACATAAATTAAGGCAGTCCTATCTGGCCTATGAATCCAGACAGGGTAGGTGAGGGGATCAAGCGGAAGCCTTCCCCCTTATTAAAGGACAGTTTACAGCTTAAGTCCATCACTGTCCTTAATACATACCACCTACCCCTCCCAAAGTGAATGACTTCCTACTGTATCTGTGTCTGAGGTTGGTTGGATGGCTCACTCGCAGGCTGGCTAAGTGAATAAAGGAGAAGAGAAAAGAACAGAAGTATTTGATTAAACTTCAAAATCAAGTGCATTCATTCCATGGGTGAAGAAAGTAAGTCCTAGACAGAAGTGAATTTCCCATAATTATGCAACCTAATAAGAGGCAGAATTGGACCTAGAATTCAGATTCCCTGCTCTCAGTCTCAAGTGATTTAATTAGTTATTTATTTCTTGGTTTTAACGAAAAGAAGTTTATTTCCTCACAGCTGAAGTAGGCTAAAAGTCCAAATTCAGGGCGTCAGCTCCAGGGGAAGTCTTTCTCTCTCTGTCGGCCTTCTCATCAGTGTTCTCCTGGACTAGGTGCTTCTCAGCGCAGGGACCCCGGTCCAATGGATGCGCTCTGCTCCCAGCACTGCTTTCTTGATGGTATCAGGTCTCCCTGTCTCACTGCTCACTTCTGTCTTTTATATCGCAAGAGATTGCCTCAGGACACAATCTAGTCTTGCAGACCAGGTCCTGCCTTACTAACACAACTGCCACCCATCCTCCCTCATTAACATGATAGAGGCAGATTTGCAACATACAGGAAAATCACACAGTACCAGGAATCATGGCCTAGCCGAAAATATACACACCTTTTTGGGGGGACATAATTCAAACCATGACATTCCATCCTTTGGCCCCCAAAAAATCACATCCTTGCAACATGGAAAACATATTCACCCCATCATATCATAGCAAAAGTCTTAACTCCAAGTCCAAAATCCAAAAATTCCTCTTCATCTGTGAAATCTAGAATACAAGTTATCTGCTTCCAAAGGTACAATGGCAGAACAGGCACAAGCTAGACATTTCCTTTGCAAATGGGAGAAACTAGAGGGAAAGAAGTGGTAACAGGCACCAAGCAAGTCAGCAGAACACATTACATTAGCCCTCAAGGCTTTGAAAATAATCTTCTGTTCTCTGAGACAATTTACACAATAGCCCTGCCCTCCAGACTCTAGGTATTGGCCACAGTCTCTGGATTTTGAGTGGAGGCTCCTGGCCCTGGGCTTCAGCTCTGCCTTCCAGGCCCCCTGGGACAGCAACTCTGCTCCCTTGGCTTTAGGTGCACCATTCTCCTAGTCCATCGGAGTGACAACTCCACCCTTAGAAACACAAGAGGCATGGCTCCACCCTTTGAAACCCCTGAGGTCATGGCCATACCTTTCGAGACTGAAGCAGCTCTGCTTCTTGTGTCCCTTGTATCTTAGGCTTCTGCTTCTGTTTCCTGTGGCCTCTCGGCCCTCGGGTCTCATGCCCACATCTGCCCTGCTGGGGCAAGTGTTCCAAAGCTCTATAGCTCCACCGGTATAAGTGCCCGGAGGCACCCCACTCTGCCAGAAAGCCTCGTGCACACAGACACTCAGCTCTCTCGCTCTGTGGGTTGGCAAGCCTAGCTCCACCGAAGTGCCCAGAGGCATTCCGCTCCACCAGGAAGGCTCCTGCACACGGGCACTCAGCTCTCTCACTCCGTGGGTCGGCTCCAGCGCTGTCTCGCACTGGTCTCCTGGTTCTGCTGCTGTTGGTTCTCTCCTGCTGCCACTTCTCTGCTGCTATAGATTCTCTGCTGCTGCTGGTCCTCTGTCACTGCCGTACGTCTATCCATTCACAGTTTTAAAACTGCTTCCACATTGTAGGTATCTGTTAGAGCAGCACCCCACTCTCGGTACCAAATTCTGTCTTAGTTATCTAGTGCTGCCATAACAGAAGTACCACAAGTGGATGGTTTTAATGAAGAGAAGTTTATTTCCTCACAGTCAAAGTAGGCTAAAAGTCCAAATTCAGGGTGTCAGCTCCAAGGGAAGGCTTTTTCTCTCCGTCAGCCTTCTCATCAGTGTTCCCCCGGAGTAGGAGCTTCTCGGCACAGGGACCCTGGTCCAAAGGATGCGCTCTGCTCCTGGCAGTGCTTTCTTGATGGTATGAGGTCCCCCTCAAGTTATTTATTTTTGACCATGTTTCCAGAGCTAAGGAATCAGGTCATTTACCAAAAGAAAGCCCCAGAATCTCTACCAAAACTATGCATCATTAACCTTCACCACTGTCATGGATTGAATTCTGTCCCCAAAATTCTAGTTAACTTGGCTAGGCCATGATTCCCATTATCGTGTGGTTGTCCTCCATTTTGTGATCTGACGTAATTATGTGGGGGTAGCCCTGGTGATGTAGTGTTTAAGAGCTTGGCTGCTAACCAAAAGGTCAGCAGTTCAAATCCACCAGCTGCTCCTTGGAAACCCTATGGGCCAGTTCTACTGTGTCCTATAAGGTTGCTGAGTTGGAACTGACTCGATGGCAACGGGTTCGGTTTCAATTTTTTTGTGCCTGTGGTTGTGGTCCCATTTGTGAGTTGTCTGTTCTGTTAATGAGGCATGATTAGGTTACGTTAATGAGGATTAGAGTGGGATGCACCATCCTTGCTTGATGCCCACCTTTTATCTTAAACAAGAGATGAAAGGAGAGAAAGTGAGCAGAGAGGAGGGACTTCCTATCACTAAGAAAGCAGAGCCTGGAGCGGAGCACATCCTTTGGACCCAGGGCCCCTGCACTGAGAAACTTTTAGACCCAGGGGAAGATTGATGACAAGGACCTTGCCTCATAACTGACAGAGAAAGAAAGCTTTCCCCTGGAGCTGGTGTCCTGAATTCAGACTTCCAGCCTCCTAAACTGTGAGAGAATAAATTTCTGTTTGTTAAAGCCATCCACTTGTAGTATTTTTGTTATAACTGCACTAAATAACTAAGACAATCACCTAGTTGCATTTTCCCAGTCGAAAGTCATCTCTCCATCCTTAACCAAGTAAACACGTAAATGAACAAAAATAATTACTAACTGTGATAAGTGCTAAAAAGGAAAGAAACAGGATGCAGAGATAGAGACTAATAAGGAGGTTCCTACATCAGAAATGGTGCTCAGAGAAGGTGTTCCTGGGGACTTAATGGATGAGCAAAAGGACCTGGGAAGGGGCTGGCAGCACTTTAGGCAGAGAGAATAGCAAGTGCAGACCCCTCAGGGTCAGGAAGAGCTTGGCCTATATAGGAACTGAAGGCAGCCAAGAAGCAAGGGAGGAAAAGAGATGGGAAGGTCCACACTATGTTTAATCAAAAGCTAAACATTCAGCTAGAATTTGGATCCCCTACCCCTTTTGATATTTGCTGTGTCTCATTTTAATCTTAAATTTAAACGTTTAAAGATCTTTGCTGCATTAAGATCTAAAAAGAATTAGCTCTGCCATCTGCAAGAGTCCTTGGAGGTTTAATGCACTCACCTGTATTTCTAGTCCTAGATCCCTAATGGACTCAAGCAGTAGCAGCAAGAAGTAAATGCTACAGAGGCTGGCGGCCTTGAGGCTAGCATTGTGATTGTAGCCAATTGACAAACAAGTTCAGACATACACAGGCTGGTCCATTATCTTCAAACTGGAAACCTAGAGCTAACACTAAGCGGTTGTTCTTAAGTACTCAAGTACTTTCCCACTTTCTACCTTATCCTAGTTTAAATTTCCATCTTCAAAAGTAGATTTTCCAAATTCTTCTGAATTGATCTACTCTTCCACCCCCATGCTTCCTTGTCTTTGAAGGATTCTGAAATTTCAAACCTAGGCTTAAATGGTTGTCATCTGTATAATAGAATACCAGGTTAGAGTTGGAAGGAGTCTCAGAGAATAGCTGCTCTGAACCTCATATTCTATGGTTATTATTACTTCTATTCCTGTGTGCCAATTGATTTAAATACATTCAATTCAATACACGCTGCAACCTTGCAAAGAGGGTATTTCCGTCTCTGTTACAGACGAAGAGAATGAGGATCAGAGAGGCTAATAACGGAGCAAAGGTCACACAGCTGTGAGTGGCAGAGTTGAGATTCAAATCTGTTCTGTTAATTTCTGATTCACCATGCTAGCTGAGGCAAGTTAGACAAACAGACACACAGACAGAGATTGATGAAGAAATGATAATACAGCTGGTGGTGGCAGAATCTACATGCCACATCTAGTTCTCTTTGTTTTACATCATGAGCAGCTATAAAGAAGAATGCAATAGACAGAAATAATGTTTGAATAGAGTTTTTTTTTTTTTTATGAAAACACAGGTTTTATTAAACCAGTTTTGGTAAGGTTGTTTTAACTTCAGAAAAAATCCTAGAGCTCTTGATAAAGAGTTTCAGGAATTCTAGCAAAAAAAAAAAAAGCGCTGCACTAGAAGAAATGCTCCATGCTACAGGATGGTCAGGGCCCCAAGGGCTCACTGTACATGTCACTGGCTGCTTCTCCTTCCTACTGGTCAGATGTTGGGCTGCTGAAGCACTTGCCTGTTCAGATACAGCCCACCGAATGCACTGAGGGGCCTGGACGGTCTAAGTCTGACTTGCCACTGCCTTGAGTAATATTGTTGGTCCTGGGAGACCTTACCAGACTTGTTAACACAGGCTTGAGTTTGGTGCCTGTTGGATATTTTATTTCTGGCCAATAAAACTGGTCCAACCTCTTTAAAGCATTTTGGCCTAATTCCCCTGAACAGTCAGTTTTACTTATGGGACTATGGTTAATGGTACAAGATACAGTATTCTACTCTAAGAACTAATGCTTCTCTAACATTTGCTACACCAGCAATAACATTTTCAGAACAAGATGTGGTAGGTAGAATAATCGTCCTCAAACCATGTCCATGTCCTAATCCCCAGAACCTGTGAATATATTACATGGTGTCTTAGTTTGCTAGTGCTGCCATAATAAAATATACCACAAGTTGATGGCTTTAAAGAACAGGAATTTATTTTCTCACAGTTTTAGAGGCTGCAAATCCAAATCAGGTCATCAGCTGTAAGGGAGGGTCCTTCCTTGTTGGTAGCCCCAGGAGTTCCTATGAGTTCCTTGGCATTCCTTGGTATTCCCTGGCATTCCTTGGTACTCCCTGGCATTCCTTGATATTCCCTGGCATTCTTTGGTGTCTGTTTTGGCCCAGTGTGTCTCTGTCTATTCTGCTCTTTTTATGACTCAGAAGTGATTAGGTTTAGGACCAACTCTAATCAGGTATGGCCTCAATAACATAACAAAAGAAAAATCTATTTCCAGACAAGATCACATGAACAGATACAGGGGTTAAGATTTCAACACATAGTTTTGGGGACACAATTCAATCCATAATACATGGCAAAGAGAACTAAGGTAGCAGATGGAATTTAAGGTTGCTAATCTGCCAAGAAATTTGGAAGACAGCTACCTGGCCAACAGACTGGAAGAGACCCATATTTATGCCTATTCCCAAGAAAGGTGATCCAACCGAATGTGGAAATTATCGAACAATATCATATGCAAGTAAAATTTTGCTAAAGATCATTCAAAAGTGGCTGCAGCAGTAAGTTGATACGGAACTGCCAGAAATTCAGGCTGGATTCAGAGGAGGACGTGGAAGTAGGGTATCATTGCTGATGTCAGATGGATCCTGGCTGAAAGCAGAGAGCACCAGAAAGATGTTTACCTGGTTTTTTTTTTTTTTTTGACTATGCAAAGGCATTTGATTGTGTGGATCATAACAAACTATAGAGAACATTGTGAAGAATGGGAATTCCAGAACACTTACCTGTGCTCTTGAGGAACCTGTACACAGATCAAGAGGCAGTTGTTCAGACAGAACAAGGGGATACTACATGGTTTAAAGTCAAGAAAGGTGTGCATCAGGGTTGCATCCTTTGACTATACCTATTCCATCTGTATGCTGAGCAAATAATCCCAGAAGCTGGACTATATGAAGAAGATGAGGCATCAGGATTGGAGGAAGACTGATTAACAACCTGCGATACGCAGGTGACACAACCTTGCTTGCTGAAAGTGAAGAGGACTTCAAGCACTTACTGGTGAAGATCAAAGACCACAGCCTTCAGTATGGACGACACCTCAACATAAAGAAAACAAAAATCCTCCCAACTGGACCAATAAGCAACATCATGATAAACGGACAAAAGATTGAAGTTGTCAAGGATTTCATTTCTTGGATCCACAATCAACAACCATGGTAACAGCAGTCAGGAAATCAAAAGACGCATCGCATTGGGCGAATCTGCTGCAAAAGACTTCTTTAAAGTGTTGAAAAGCAATGATGTCACCTTGAAGACTAAGGTGCGCCTGACCCAAGCCATGGTATTTTCAATCGCATCATATGCACGCGAAAGCTGGACAATGAATAAGGAAGACCGAAGAAGAATCGATGCCTTTGAATTGCGGTGTTGGCGAAGAATATTGAATGTAACATGGACTGCCAAAAGAACGAACAAATCTGTCCTGGAAGAAGTACAACCAGAATGCTCCTTAGAAGGAAGGATGGCGAGACTACGTCTTACATACTTTGGACATGTCAGTCCCTAGAGAAGGACATCATGCTCGGTAAAGTACAGGGTCAGCGAAAAAGAGGAAGACTCTCAATGAGATGGATTGACACAGTGGTTGCAACAGTGGGCTCAGACATAACAATTATTGTGAGCATGGTGCAGGACCTGGCAGTGTTTCATTCTGTGGTGCACAGGGTAGCTATGAGTCGGAACCAACGTGACAGCACCTAACAACAACAACATCAGTTGATTTTACATGTTAGATTATTCTGGGTTATCAGGGTGGGTCTACCAGAATTACCAAAAACTAATTGCCATGGAGTTGATTCCAACTTGCAGTAAACCTATAGGACAGAGTAGAACTTCCTTATAGAGTTTCCAAGGCTATAAATCTTTAAGGAAGCAGACTGCCACATCTTTCTCCCATGGAGTTGTTGTGGGTTCGAACTGCTAACCTTTCAGTTAGCAGCCGAGCGCTTAACAGCTGCACTATCAGCACTCCTCAATGTAATCACAGGGTCCTTAAAAGTGAAAGGGAAAGGCAGAAGAGGAAATCAAATTGATATGATGTGACAACTGGATCTGCTGTTGCTGGCTTTCAAAATGGAGAAATAAGGCCATGAACCAAGAAATGAGGGTGGATTCTAGAAACTGGAAAGGGTAAGGAAATAGATTATCCCCTGGAGCTTCCATAATGGAATGCAACCCTGATGACAGCTTGCTTTTAGCCCAGTGAGACCCATTTTGGACTTCTGATCTCCACAACCACAGTAATTTGTGTTCTTTTATGCATCTAAGTTTGTGGTCATTTGTTACAGCAAATGGTGCTGATATGGTGTTATTCGGCAAAGAACTGAATGACAGACATGAAAATACTCTGAGGGCCAGGATTACGTCTTATTCATCTTTGCTTCTGTGCCAGGGTCTAGTCCGTATAATATTAAAAAAACAAAAAACATTACCACTGAGTCAATTCCAACTCATAATGACCCTATAGAAGAGAGCAGAACTGCCCCACAGGGTTTCCAAGGCTGTAACCTTTAAGGAAGCAGACTGCCACACCTTTCTCCTGCAGAATGGCTGGTGGGTTCAAACTCCTGATCTTTTGTTTAGCAGCCAAGCTCTTAACCTCTGTGCCACCAGGGCTCCTCCTTATAGTGTAGAGCAGGGAAATTCTTTAACACCAGAACAAAAGGCCACATCGGCAGGGGCAGCAGTTCCTATGCCATGCAAGTATAAATAATGTATGTAATCCCATGACTACTGGTTAGCATCAGCTACCTGCCTAATCTTACTTCAGAGTTCTTTGTGTTCTTGCTATACACAGTTATCACATAACTCTTTCAGCTTAGAGCTTCTTTGGGGTGCTGTGTGCCATCTTTCACCGCAGGCTAATTTAAGACACTTTCATCAGCAAATCTTGCAGGCTGGGGACTTGAATTTTTTATTTGCACCAAAATTTGTAGTAAGTGTATCAGATTTTAGAAGTTTCTCCCCACTGCAAAGTTCTGTATAATTTGAATGCTTGTAAATCTAATCATCTATCAATGAATTGCGGTATTCGGCTAAGACCGGGACACTATGATGAATTGTATTGTAAAGCTGTTGTTGTTTGCCGTCGAGTTGATTCTGATCAAAGAAACCCTATAAGACAGAACAGAACTTTCCCATAAGGTTTCCTAGGCTGTAATCTTTATGGGAGCAGATAGCCAGGCCTTTTCTCCTGCGGAGCGGCTTGTGGGTTCCATCTGCCAACCTTTTGGCTAGTAGCAGAGCACTTAACCGTTGTACCACCAGGGCTCCTTATTGTAGAGCTAATAACTGTGATTACTTTCCTCTAGCAAATCCCTGATAGTTGTTATTAGGTATCCAATTATCATTTTGGGGTAACTGTCAATGTTCATATTTTGTATTTGATGAAACTGAGAATTCACTTGTGTCCTGATGAAGGTAGGGGCAGGTGTTTATGTGCTTGTGTATAGCTCTTCTGCTTTCAGGAACAAAGATCTTGCTGACAGAGCATAATATCTCGAGGCTTTGGGGATTTGTTTTCAAGCACACTTTCTCTGTCTTATATTATGTTTCCTTGTCCAAACTCACTTCCTCCCTCCCTTCCTTCTTAACTCTGAAAATGTTGACACAACTTTCTCCTTTGTTTCTTATAAGAAGCTGGGTTATATTCATTTCTGATCTATGTCCAGCCACTCTCATGGAAGGCTTGTCATGCTTGATCTGACCCTTGGCAGGATTCCAAAATCAAATGACTGTAACAGAGGGGTTCTCTGTGTTCTTGAGTTGATCTCAGCTGTAAGGTCAGAACTTGGGGACTCCTCATTTACATGGAGCTCCTTTTGTTCTGTCACACCAAGTCCTTTCCCAGTTTTGGCATTACCTTTGCAAAATGCAACCTAGACAGTCATCACTGTAATGCATAGTCACATGCCTAAAATTTCTCTAGACTGTGTGCTTTGCAACCATTCTTTTTGTGTGTGTGTGGTAAAATATATATAACAAAACATTTGTCATTTCAACCATTTTTGCGTGTACAGTTCAGTAACATTAATTAGGTTCACCATGTTGTGCATAAGGTTTTCATTGGCTAATTCTTTTCAGAAGTAGACTGCCAGGTCCTTTTGCCTAGTCGGTCTTAGTCTGGAAGCTCAGCTGAAACCTGTCCACCATGGGTGACACTGCTGGTATCTGAATACTGGTGGCACAGCTTCCAGCATCACAGCAGCACACAAGCCCCCACAGTATAAGAAACTAATAGATGCATGGGTAAAGTAGAGGGTTAGTGAAAAAGAAGACCCTCAACGAGATGGATTGACACAGTGGCTGCAACAACGGGCTCACACATAACTATGATTATGAGGATGGCGCAGAACCGGGCAGTGTTTTTGTTCTGTTGTGCATAGGGTCACTATGAGTCGAAACTGACTTGATGGCACCTAACAACAATAACAATATGTTGTGCAACCATCACTACTATCTATTTCCAATCTTTTTCATCACCCTTAACAGAAACCCAGTGCCCCTTAAGCAATGACACCCCCTTTCCTCTTCCCTCCCCGCCCCTGGAAACCACTAATAAATGTTGGTCTCTATGCATTACCTATTCTAGGTATTTCATGTAAGTGGGATATACTTTGCAAGCATTCTTGTTGGATATCTTTTCTAGCTATCTAACCTGGTGAGCATGCTGCTGGTGGTAATCGTGTCTTTTGCTTGCTTGTTTGTTTTCAACGGCACGGCACGGAGGGAAATCAGATAGCTTAGGAGCACGGTCAAAGGGAAGCTACAAGGCAGAGTGCTCTGGGAAAGGTGAGAGGTCAGAGAAGGCCATGCTGTTCACTCTTCAGAACTCCCAGGACTCAAGATCATGCTCAGGCTGTGCACTCCGTTAGCTCACCAGCTTTCCTCGTGATTTGGGTTGGCTGCTTTCCAACAGGACAGGTTGGCATATGATGCTAAAAAACACAGCTGCCTTGCAGGCTTCTTCAGTTAAAATTTAGTGCCTGCTACTTTTAAATAGCAGGAAGGAGATTGGTTTGGTAGAAACTGTACACTGTTTTCTCATTCTGATATTCCTACAGTCTGGGAACTACGTGTGTAGAGAGGAGGGACAAGAATGAGGCAAGTCACTTATTAGTCAGGAGGGAATTAAGCCTGTCAGGACAGGGCAAAGTGTTAGACGCCCAATCAGCTTATCTTCAGATGCTATCCCACATCACACTATTGTTTAAAGGAGATGTGGAAGCCAAGGAGCTTCTTTGACTTTCCTTTTTGGGGGCTCATGACAGTTTAACTTTTTAAAAATTTCATATTTGGGGGGAATTCTAGAAGGAAGAGGAAAACTCAGTTAACTGAGTGATTGTAAATGTAAGTTGAAATAAATTTTTACAATATGTATACATAGTGTGGAGCCCTGGTGGCACAGTGGTTAAGAGCTTGGGTGCTAACCAAAAGGTTGGCAGTTCAAATCCACCAGTTCTACTCCGGCCTATAGGGTCACTATGAGTTGGAATCAACTGGACGCCAACGGGTTTGGATATACAGTGTAGAAGTCCCTGGGTGGTGCAAATGGTTAAATGCTCGACTACTAGGATGAGTCAGAATCAACTTGATGGCACATAACAACAACTAGCAAAGGTTGGAGATTCAAATGAACCCAGAGGTGCCTCAAAAGACCAGCCTGGCGATCTGCTTCTCAAAGGTCACAGCCTTCAAAACCTTATGGAGCAGTTCTACTCTGCACACATGGGGTTGCCCTGAGTCAGAATTGACTCAACAGCAACTAACAACAACATACACAGTGTGGTAAGCTGAACAGTGGCCCCCCAAAATGTCTGTGTCCTAATTTCTGGAACCTGTGAATGTTATATAGCAAAAAAGACTTTGAAGGTATGACTGAAAAAGGATCTTAATTGGGGGAGATTGTCTTGGCTTATCTGGGTGTGCCCTACATGCAATCACAAATGTCTTTACAAGAGGGAGGCAGAGGGATATCTGACAGACAAAAGAGAAGAGGCCATGTGATTAAGCAGAGTCAGAGTGAGAAAATGCTGTCCCTGGCTTTGAGTATGAAGGAAGGGTGAATATGAAGACAAGGAATGCAAAGAATGCAGCTCTAGAAGCTGGAAAAGGCAAGGAAATAAGTTCTCCCTTAAACCTATTCTGGGAACCCTGGTGGTGTAGTGGTTAAGCACCATGGCTGTTAACCAAAAGGCTGGCAGTTCAAGTCGGCCAGGTGCTCCTTGGAGACCCAATGGGGCAGTTCTACTCTATTCTATAGGGTTACTATGAGTCAGAATCGACTCCATGGCAACAGGTTTGGTTTTTTTGGTTTAAAGCCTTTGGAGGGAGCTTGGCCCTGCTGACACCTTGCATTAGAATCATTTTAAACTTTTGGCTTCCAGAACTGTAAGACAATAAATTTCTGTTGTAAGCCACCAAGTTTGTGATAATTTGTTACAGCAGCCATAGGAAACTAATACATATTTAAATTTAAATTTTTTTATTTATTTAAATTAAAAAATTTAACTCACTCTCTCTCTGTTGTTAGTTACCATTGAGTAGGCTCAGACTCGTGGCAACCCTATGTACAACAGAGTGCAGCTCTGCTCTGACACACATGGGGTTGCCATGACTGGGAATCAAACTGACAGCAACTGGTTTGGGTTTTTTTTGTTGTTGTTAGTGTCTTCCCAAACATCCAAACCAAGCGTCTGTGCTCTCCTGCCCCCATTAATCAGTACCAAGGCCAACTAATTTTACTTTCTGTGTACTCCTCTGGACCCCTAGTGGCACAGTGGTTAAGTGCTGAGCTGCTAACCAAAAGGTCAGCAGTTCAAATCCACCAGCCACTCTGCAGGAGAAAGATGTGACAGTCTGCTTCAGAAAAGACTTAAAGCATTGGAAATCCTATGGAGCAGTTCTACTCTGTCCTACGGGATTATTATGAGTTGGAATTGACTCAATGACCAGGATTTTGTTTTGTTTTAGTTTTTGATGTATTCCTCTAGCCCTATCACATTTTAGTTTCAAGCCCCACCTTGTCTGGATAGTTCAAGTCTTTCCCCATCCTCTACACTGCAGGTAGAAGAATCAACTACATTGAAAATTGGCCCATGTTACTTCCTGGCTTAAAGTCTTTCAGTCAAGGTCCACAGCCTTCAGCATGACACCCAATATCCACCATGACAGGACCCATACCTGTCCATCCAGACTCTTCTTCCACAGCCTCACAGCTTAAGTTTCCTTTCCTGCCAAACTTCTTGTGTTTCCCTAGCAATTTCTGGGCCTCCTGCCTCTCGTCTTTTTTTGCTACAACACCTTTCCCCCTCTCCTCACTGAACTAATTCACAGCCACTTTCTTCCATTTGGCTGAGGCATCAGCTCCTCTGTTAGGCCTCCCCAGTCCTCAGTGTTGTCATGGTACCCTGGGAACAGGTCAGTGCCTAACAGGTGTTATTGAAGTTAACTAGTTACGTTTCTCCCTTCCCACTAGCCTGCAAGCATGTTGATGGCTGGGACAACTTCCAAAGTAATTTTGGTATCTGCAGCACATAGTACATAGTAGGTGCTCAGTTAATGTTGACGAATTAAACTGATTAGTAATAAACAGTTTTGCTGATGTGTTATATCCACAATCTACAAAACACTTAGAGCCCGCTCTGGTTTCTGACCACCATCATCTTACTAATCACACATCTTGACGTCAGAAACAAATGAATGACATCCTAATGAAAAGGAATACCTCTGGGGTTTTACATTAAAATTTTGACTTGTCATTTACTTTAGTATGGCCTGTTTTGGGGGAGTCTTTTGATCTTGATCTTGGGGCTTTCCATCTCTATTGTCCTAATACATAGGGTTGAAATGTAGTAGTTTCTTAAATATATTTTGCACTACATTCACCACAGAGTTTACCAGATGCGACCTAAAATTAGACTTGCCTGCAGCACCGCGTTGCTACTTCAAGTTCCACTGCTCAATGCCTACTGTCAAAATGGTTCCAAGATCCATTATATGACAATGCACAGAGGAGCCTCTTCGAAAGGCGAGAGATAAAGAAAACCTGGCTAAACATGTGACATGGTGGAGTTCTTAAACTTGCCCAGGTTCTGTACCAACTTGCCCTTCCCATCGGTCTCAAGGGCCGAAGAGTAGCCCCTGGAACCTGCTGAAACTAGCAGCTTCCTCGAGAGGCCACCTTTCCGCAGGAGACACACCTGCACCCGCCATACCCCCGTGGCCCTCGCCGCAGAAGCCACCTCTGGGGCACAGCTCTGCCCAGATCACGTGCCCCTGTCCAGTCCACCGCCCCCGGGCCCAGGCCCGCCCAGTCAGCCGGGCAGAAGCCGCCCGGATCAAGCACGCCCCGGCGGCCCGGGCCGGGCCCAGCCAATGGGCTGCCGGCGTCCGCATGACCCGCGCCGGCAGGAGGGCTTGAGGAGGCCGGCAGGGCGCGCACGCTGCCGGGCCGTATCGTCACCCACGCTGCCGCCGGGACTGGAAGTGAGCCGCACGGGTCAAGAGTGCGAGACAGTGAGTGGGTCCCGCTGCCGCCCGCACCCGGGGCGAAGCATGGCGGCCGCCAAGGTAAGCGTCTGCCTCTGCCTCTGCCCGGGGGAGCGCGCCGGTTGAACCTGGTTCAAGGGGCACGAGAGGCTTGGGCTTACACGTGCAACAGCGAAAGCAAATAAAAAGGGCCGCTCAACCTTGCAGCTGCAGGAGGAGGGACGTGACCTCCCCTCCTGGGCAACACACGCGGCCGGTGCGGGGGACCGAGACCCAACCTTTCATCAGAAACTTTGCCGGCCTGACCCTCCCACTTGGCCCAGGAGGGGAGTCGGTGCCCGACGGGTGCCTGGCGGGATTGAGCCAAGGCCGGCGAGGAGGAACGGGTATGATCCGTGCCTGGTGCTCCCTGGGTGCAGAGGGCTCGGTGTCTGCAGGTCCCTCGGATACCCCAGCGCGCTCCTGTTCCTGACCCCGGTTGTTGTTGACCGACGTTTCTTCTTCCAGGGGGCACAGCCGGGGCTGAAGCCTGATCCTATTAGGTTCCAAGGGCTCCGCCCTCTGGCGGGTGGAAGTCACCTTGACTTCCGCCTTGGAAACTGCCTGGGGGACTTGGCCTGCATGTGTGTGCGCGCATAAAAACTCCAGGGACATCCTTTTTCCGTATTTTCCCCTGCTGCTCATTTGACAACGCTTACATACCCACCTTGGAGCGTTTGGGAGGCTTCTCTTTGGAAATGACAAAACAGATTGTCCTGGGAGCCCGTCGTTCCTGTGTAGTTCTTAAAAGGAATTCTGTGTAATGTGAATTATTCACGAACCCAGAGAAAAGACAACTCAGATGCGTTGACCTTTCCTCTTTCACCATTTCTTGAAACCTGCACACCATTTCAATCTTCTTTTGGACTCCATTTCAACTTTTCTGGCAGAATACCATATTTAGACCCAATCACTTGAATCATTGGAACTTATTGCTTTTAATTTTAAGTTCATGAAGGCAGCCCTTTAATCAAGCCTATACAACTTCTTAGCTCATTTTAAGCAAAGTGAACTTAAATATACCCAACATTTCAAACATTTGTCCTTAATCAGAACTCTGTGATAACCCTCAAGAGGAATACATGGCCAACACATCATATTCCTATTTATTCAAGCAAACTAATCACATTTGCAATGGAAATTGTAAGCAGACAAATATATTTAAATGCTCTTGTATGACTGAAGCCTCTGCAGGCTGGCCAGGCTCCCAAAATCCTCAGGGTTCTTCATGTTCCTGGACTATGTGGCTTTTACATTTTCTGTAATTTCTCTGAGTTCCATACTTAGGAGTGTGCTCTGAATGTGTGTGAATGTGTACACACAGGTATATATATAATACAATTGTTTTACCCAGGTTCTCTTAGGATCACTCCCCAGGATTCATTTTTGGAAGCTAAAAATTTAATTTTGCATTAAATTTACATACAGTCATTTCTCAAGGTTTACTATGAATTAGTTCCCCGAGGTGACTTATTCTAGTAGAGTTCAGTGGAAATAGGTACACATATGTCATTGTCATTTTTTTAGTACCTGCAGGTGAACTAAACAATTTTTTTACTCAATTTAGAGATAAAGTACGTGAGGAACTGAAATTGAGTATGCATATAAATGGAGTATAAGAGCAATTGATCAACTAATATGAAGCAAAAATAAGTGATGTGGACGTAGGTTTAACTTTTCGGTTGTATTTTTATTAAACTGTCACGTTATATCAAGAAGGGCAGCTGATATCTAGCCAAGTAGAGAGAGTCAGGGGAAATGAAATATTTTATTTTTACTATTTGGAAGCTTGCATTTTTGTTTAGTCATTTAAACTCACCTCTTTTCGGAAGGGATTTCTGATGGTGCACATCATCTGTACACATATTTACAATCCAACAAGACATATCAAAATCAATTCTGACTAGATGAGAAAAACAGGATAAAGAAAAATGAAGCCAGGACTAAGGTTAGTGGAAGATAACGTGTGTGTTTGCTAGAGGTAACTGAATTTTCTAGCAGCCAAAGCAAAGAGGAAACGATCAGTAAGGTGGTTCGCAAGTCAGTTACTTGGGAGAGAGGTTTCCTCGTACTGCTGAGACCAGTTTCTCCCCATGTCCCATATGCTGTGGGCAAACTGTGTATGAAACTGCCTCATTGACCACAAATGTATGTCTGTGGGGTCCATAAGGTCATTCCTTACAATGTTCCTCACTGTAGCTCAGGGGCAGTACGGTAAACGTAGTCTTGAAAGGTCCACAAATGAAGCTGTGCTGGCCTAGTTTAGTCTGAGAATACTTCTTATTGAATTGCATTTGGGCACCACTCTTGTTGGGTACTTACTGTCAGATAGTAATTAGTCCCAAGTAGTCAAGTTAAAGGCTGTGCTCCTTGCCTTTACTTGGAATGTAAATATTCAATGTTGACGGTTAAACACAAAAATCTCCTCACCTGGTGGTAGGTTTGACATTTCCCTCTTAAAAGTTGAGGAGCCTGACTAGGAGAGAAGTTCACATCATTGGGGTGTCAAAGAAATTGGGCCAACAATCTGGAGACTCAACTATTGTAGGCTAATTCCAACACTCAGTATACTTGTGGTGAATTGAGTATTTAAGCAGACTTGATATTTTCTGGTTGGACATACCCATAGCTAGCAATTTCTATATCTCTGGACCATTTATTCTTAGTTTCCTTGGGCTTTATATTTATTCATGTGTAACTAATTATTGAAGTCCCTCTTCCTTTAAATAGTTAAAATAGGAAGGCTGAGAATCCAGTCTTTGGTTTGCTTTTTATTTTCATTTTGGCCATGAAGATTATTACTTAAAGTTGCAAGAGGAATTTATTTTTTCATGAAGTAACATTGACCTAAAACCATTAGTGTTTTTCAGATTAACTCTGTATTAAAATAAGTTTTAAAAATTTTTCTTTTACATAGCTCTAAAAACATCCATTTTTGAAAAGTAGTGAGAGAGAAATCGTCCTCTTCCTTTCCTTTTTGATTGTAAGGAGCATTCCGTCTTTGTAATTGGTCAATTAGTGTACATTAAGAATGATGACATTAAATATATGAAGTGGTTAAAAGTTAGAGGATGCTTAGTTGAGTTCAGGCATAATAGATGTTCAGGCATTAAATTGGACATGGACCAGAAATTTGATTGAAATTAGCTCAGAGCAAAAAAAAAATTTTGTGACAAAGCTTTAATAATAATGAAAATTTAGTCTGTAAGGTTAATACATTTTGTATTGATTTTCCATTCTCAGATGAGTTGTTGCTATTATTATTGATTTATTTAGAATCGTATATTGCACTTTCTGATGTTCTAGGCATGAGGCTAGAGTAAGGATAAAAAAAAACAAACCCACTGCCATCAAGTCGATTCCGACTCATAACAACCCGACTCATAGCAACCCTGTAAGACAGAGTAGAACTGACCCATAGTATTTCCAAGGCTGTAAATCTTTACGGAAGCAGACTGTCACATCTTTCTCCTGTGGAGCAGCTGGTGGGTTCAAACCACCGACCTTTCAGTTAGCAGCCGAGTGCTTTAATCACTGTGTGACCAGGGCTCCTTAAAGTAAGGATAGTAAAATGAATTAGATTCCATTTGGACCTTCAGGAAAACCAGAACCACACCATGGGCTGAGTTCTCTGATGGAAATGCTCTACTATAGGGCCTGTTGGAATACCAGGAAGGGAGTGAGGGGAGATCAGGGAGTGTTCTTGGAGTTGGTGGTATTTCAGAAGGAATGGATCGGGAAGAGGAAAGATCCATTCCAGTGATAGGGAACACACAGCAAATGGAAGGCAGGAAGGGGAGCATATGCCATATTTAGGAATGTTGTTGTAAGGTGCTTCTGACTCGTGGTGACCCTATGTACAACAGAATGAAACACTGCCCAGTTCTGCGACATCCTCACAGTCATTAACTATGTTTCAACCCACTGTTGCAGCCACTGTGTCAGTCCATCTCAATGAGGGTCTTCCTCTTTTTCGCTGACCCTCCACTTTGCCAAGCATGATGTCCTACCAGGGACTAGTCCCACCTGATAGATGACGTGTCCAAAGTATGTGAGAGGAAGTCTCACCATCCTCGCATCTAAGGAGCATTGTAGCTGTACTTTTTCCAAGATAGATTTGTTCATTCTTCTGGCAGTCCATGGTATAGTCGATATTCTTTGCCAACACCGTAATTCAAAGGCATTGGTTCTCCTTTCGCCTTCCTTTCCCATGTGTATGAGGCAATTGGAAATACTATGGCTTGGGTCAGACCCACCTGAATCCTCAAAGTGACATCTTTGCTTTTTAACACTTTAAAGAGGTCCTTTGCAGCAGATTTTCCCAGTGCAATACATTATTTGATTTCTTGATTGCTGCTTCCATGGGTGTTGATTATGTATCCAAGTAAAATAAAAGCCTTGACAACTGTCTTAGTCATCTGGTGCTGCTGTAACAGAAACACCACAAGTGGATGCCTTTAACAAAGAGAAATTTATTCTCTCACAGTCTAGGAGACCAGAAGTCCGAATTCAGGGTGCCAGCTCCAGGGGAAGTCTTTCTCTCTCGGTCGGCTCTGGGAGAACGTCCTTGTCATCAATCTTCCCTGGTCGAGGAGCTTCTCAGCGCAGGCACCCCTGGTCCAAAGGACACACTGTTCTCCTGGCTCTTGTTTCTTGGTAGTATGAGATCCCCATGTCTCTGCTGACTTATCTCTTTTATATCTTAAGAGATTGTTTTAAAACACAACCTAATCTTGTAGACTGAGTCTTTCCTCATTAACATAAATGCCAATAATCCCACCTCATTAACATCATAGAGGCAGAATTTACAGCACATAGGAAAATCACATCAGATGACTGGACAGTCACACAATACTGGGAATCATGGCCTAGCCAAGTTGACACATTTTTTGGTGACACAATTTAATCCATGACAACAACTTCAGTATTTTCTGCCTTTATCATGATGTTGCTTATTGGTCCATTTGTGAAGATTTTTGTTTTCATTATGTTGAGATGTAATCCATACTGAAGTCTGTAGTCTTTGATCATCAGTAAATGCTTCAAGTCCTCTTCACTTTCAGCAAGCAAGGTTGTGTCATCTGCATAATGCAGGTTGTTAATAAGTCTTCCTCCAATCCTGATGCTGCATTCTTCTTCATATAGTCCAGCTTCTCGGATTATTTGCTCAGCGTACAGATTGAATAAGTATAGTGAAAGGATATGACCCTGATGCACACCTTTCCTGGTTTTAAACCATGCAGTATCCCCTTGTTCTGTTTGAAAGACACCTTGATCTATGTACACACATTTAGGAATAGCAGGTAATAAAGAAAATAATATAGCAGCTAACACTTATTGAGTGCTTACTAGATACCAGATAAGATTTTAAATGCTTAGTAATTCACGCACTCACTCTCACAACCCCGTGAGTTAGATACTGTTGTTGTTAGGTGCCACTGAGTTGGTTCCAACTCATAGTGACCCTGTGCACGACAGAACGAAACACTCCCGAGTCCTGCACCAGTTAGATTGCTCAGTTAGAAACTATCATCCATATTTTGTATATGAAGACTCAGATACCTAGAGGTGATGTAACCTGCCTAAGTCCTGATAATTAGGAAGTTACAGAACTGGGAATGAAATACAGCTAGTCTGGCTCCAGAGTCCATACTCTTTAACTGGTCAACGATACTGTCTTCATAGTATTCTTCATGGTGGAGAGTAGAGTTATATGGGAGAGGAGCCGGAGATGACCAAAATGCGGAAGTTAGGAGGTGCTGCAAGAGTAAACCAGACTTCTAAGAACTTAATAGTATTTGTTCTGCTGCTGTTCATAAGGTTTTCACCGGCAAGTTTTTTTCAGAAGTAGACCGCCAGGTTCTTCTTCGTAGTCTGTCTTAGTCTGGAAGCTCAGCTGAAACCTGTCTACCGCTGGTGACCTTGCTGGTATTTGAATGACGGTGGCATAACTTCCATCATGACAGCAACATGCAAGTCCCCACAGTACAACAAACTGACAGACGCCAGAATGCTTATTAGAAGCGAGGATGGCCAGACTTCGTCTCACATACTTTGGACATGTTATCAGCAGGGACCAGTCCCTAGAGAAGGACATCATGCTTGGTAGAGTAGAGGGTCGGTGAAAAAGAGGAAGACCCTCAATGAGGTGGATTGACACAGTGGCTACAACCATGGGCTCGAGCATGGCAACGATTGTGGGGATGGCATGGGACTGGGCAGTGTTTCATTCTGTTGTGCATGGGGTCATTATGAGTTGGAACCAACTCAGGTACACCCAACAACAACAACAACAATAGTATCTACTGTGTACAGGCCCTTTCCCAAGTGGTTTGCAAATAATCACTCAATATTCATAACACCAAGAGGTAGATACTCTTATTTTTGTCCTCATTTTACAGATGAGAAAACTGAGGTCCAGGGAAGTTATTTCTCAGGGTTGCACAGTGACTAAACCATAGAGTCTAGATTTTAACCAAGACAGTCTGTTTTCAGAGTCTCTGCTCTGAATCCCTCCTTAGCCCTCCAGGACCTCAAAAGAGTGCCATTTGCAAAGGTGCATGTGTGAGAATTCACATGCTGTGGATTATGGGCATGTATATTTCCTAAAGGAGCCCTAGTGCTGTGTTTCCTTGGATGCTTTTGGGTGGCCCTTGGAGTCCAGGAATATAGGAACCTGTGGCTCTGTATGGGTTCTGCTTGGTGGCGAGGAGGGTGTGCCTTGTCCCAGGGATAGAATTCACTTAACTAAGTATTTAACAGCAGCTGAGTAAACCTTTTTCATGGCGTGTTTAACCAGAACCCACCAGTGACCCCTCAGGAGAAAAGAACTGGTGATCTACTCCTGTAAAAATACGTGTTGTCGTCAAGTCAGTTCCAACTCATAGTGACCTATAGGAAAGTGTGACTGCTCCATAGGATTTCCAAGCCTGTAATCTTTAGGGAAACAGATTACCACATCTCTGCTGCAGAGTGGCTGGTGGGTTTGAACAACCAACCTTTTGGTTCGCAGCCTCGTGCTTAACCACTGTACTACCAAGGCTGTAAAGATTATAGCCCAGAAAACCCTATGGGGCAGTTTCACTTTATGCTAAGATAGGATCACTATAGGTCGGAATTGACTTGGTGGCACACAACAACAACAACATATCCTGATCATCCCACTCCTATAGTTTTTATCTCTACAATGCCTTTGGCTCTCAGTATCTGCTTCATTGTAGTGTTCGTTTGTTAAGTTTATTTCTTATCTTCCCAAGCAGACCATAAATCACTACAGGGCAGGAATTGTCATATACCCTTTTTAAAAAACAGCTTTATTGAGATGTACAGGTAGTCCCTGGATTACCCTTTAAGTCAAATTTGTACATAAGTCAGAATAGTTAGGTATGATTCATATCTAATGTCAGTTATTCAGTGTTTGTTTTAGCATATACTATATAGTGTACCTTTCTATGCATAAAAAACATTAGAAACACTTCCAGTTACACTAAACGATCTTTAGCATAATAATACAGTAATGATAATAATAATGTTTTGATGTGTATTGCCAAGTAGTACCCATTTGTTATTATAAACCATTGTATGTACCTTGAATTTTTAATATAGTAGGCTTTACAGGGGTTGGTTTCATAACTGTGGGTTGAATGTAAGTTGTAAGTCTGACGTTTGTAACCAGGAGACTGCCTGTAATTCACATACCATACGATTCACCCTCTTGACGTGTACAGTTCAGTGGCTTTTAGTGTCTTCACAGAGTTGTGCAGCCATCACCACTGTCATATTCCTTTGTAAAAGTTTTAATCAGGTTTCCGCTCCTGAGCTCTTGGGCTATACGTTTAACTTCCATGTTGTTCAGGTTTCTCTTTTGTAATGATACCCTCTTCAGAGGTTTATTACTGAGGATAAAATTGATTGAGCTTATTATAGATATTCTTCAGATTGCAGGTTTCCTCTCTTCCTTATGGTAAAAACCTGTACTTCCACAACTCTGCTAGGTTTTGGTGCTATCTTGTAAAGCAGACTGTTTTTTTTGTATTAGAAACAAAGGAAAAAAAGTTTGAGGGTTTTTTTTTTTTTTTTTTTGTGCTCTCATGATGATGATGGTTATTAAAACAGCAAGTTTCCATGGTTCCATTGATATTTGGGCTTTAAACCAGAAACAAACAAAAAACCAAATCCGTTGCCAAGGAGCCACTGGTGAGTTAGAACTGCTGACCTTTTGGTTAGCAGCCGAACGCTTAACCACCCCGCCACCACCTGAATAGGCTTTGGAGTTTATATAACACAATGATCCGCACTCCTCCCACTCCTTAACCCTGTCACCTTTTAACCAGGCGAAGAAATAGAGTCCCAGAAAAATTTGTTATTGGTCCATATTCCTTTGAAACACTCTTGCTTTTCACACTCTTCTCAACACATTGTAATCACCTGGACAGCTCTAAGAAATACTGATGCCTGGTTCCTCCCCCCTCAAAACAAAACAAAACAAAACACCAAACCCATTGTCATAGAGTCGATTCCGACTCATAGTGACCCTGTAGAACAGAGTAGAACTGCCTCATAGGGTTTCCAAGGAGCGCCTGGTGAATTCACACTGCTGACCTTCTGGTTAGTAGCCAAACGCTTAACCACTGAGCCACCAGGGATCCAGGGAATCTGATATAGTTAGTTGGTTTTGTGTGTGGCCTGGGCCTCAGGGATTTTAAAAGCTCCTCAGCAGAATCAAATGTGCATATGAGACCGATAACCACTGATGTAGGTTATGTTAGTGAACTTTGCCTCTGGTGGTTCCTTCTTGGAATAAGGAATGAATGCAGTGAGATAAATGAAAATCCCTGGTGTGTCAATTCAAAGGAAGACTGTGTTGGGCCCCTGCAAGTTCTCTTCTTTCTTGACAATTTCTTTTCAGTCCTCCTGCTCTGGGTCACCTTGTTGTTTAGGCATAAAGTTTATGTCATTGTTGTCAGGTGCAGTTGAGTTAGCTAGGACTCACAGAGTCCCTGTGTATAACAGAACAAAACGTTACCCTGTACTGCGCCATACTCACAATAGTAGGTATGTTTGAGTCCATTGTTGACGCTGTCGTGTCAATCCATCTTATTGAAGGTTTCCCTTGTTTTCAGTGACCCTCTGTTTTACCAAGCATGATGTCCTTCTGTAGGGATTGATCCCTCCTGATAACGTGTTCAAAGTAAGCAAGATGAAGTTTTGTTGTCCTGGCTTCGAGGAAGAATTCTCGCAGTACCTCCTCCAAGACAGATTTGTTCTTTCTTCTGACAGTCCATGGTATATTCGGTATTCTTCCCCAACACCATAATTCAAATGTATAAATTCTTCTTCTGTTTTAATCATTGTCCAGCTTTCGCATGCATAGGAGGCAATTGAAAATAACCATGGCTTGGGTCAGGGGCACCTTAGTCCTCAAAGTGACGTCTTTGCTTTTTGAGATTTTAAAGGGGTCTTTTGTAGCAGATTTGCCTAATGCGGTATGTTGTTTGATTTCTTGACTGCTGCTTCCATGAGCAGAAGAATAAACTTGGTTTTGTAACCTTTGCCTTAATTAGTTTAGTGCCCACGTGTTGTCAGTGTTCCCTAGCCAAGGTAGGTCACGTGGCTGTTTAAGTGTTACTCAGCAAATAGATTACTTCTCAGGGGGTGAGAGGTTGAAAGGCAATGTGTAGTGTAAGAAAATCAGGGAGCAGCTCTTTTAGACATGGAGTCCTTTAATAATTTTGTAGGGGAAGGTGTGACTTCTTCCCAGTCCTTCTACCTCTTTGACCCTTTGTCCTATAACCACGGTCTGCTTTAGTTAAATTATTAAATGGGGCCACTTGTTTTGTTGTTCGCCACTATTCATGAGGATTAGGAAGACCCTCAACGAGATGGATTGACACAGTGGCAGCAACAATGGACTCAAACATAGCAACGAGTGTGAGGATGATGCAGGACTGGGCAGCGTTTCATTCTGTCATACATAGGGTGCTGTTTGTCAGAACCGACTCGAAGGCACCTAACATCAACAGGCCTGCTGAGCATTGTCAGTTCCTACTCTCTCTGCTTGGTATTTGCTGCCTCATAAGCACCTATACTTCCTGCCATGTTTCTTTGGATGCTTTTGGGTGGGCCATGGAGCTCAAGAATGTAGGAACTTGTGGCTCTATATGGCTTCTGCTTGGCGGTAAGGAGAGTGTGCCCTTGTCACAGGGATATAATTCCCTTAACAAAGTATTTAACAGCAGCTGAGTAAATCTCTTTCATGACTTGTTTAACCAGAACCTCTTTTTTTTTTTTTTTTGATCAAATAAAATATTGTTTAACAATAGCAGCATTTGAAATCTTAAAATATGACTTAAAATAATCATTATTACATTGGTACTGCACCATGATGAGTTTAAGCAGCAGAGTTAAAATAAATCCTTTTTAGCTATTTTGAGAGAAAACAAGTAAAGACTGGATATGGCATTTAATGAAAACTAGGACATTTCTTTCCTAAACTACATTTTAAAAATTTTGTTATTTTTGTTAGGTACCATTGAGTAAAACTGCCCCATAGGACCTTCTTGGCTATAATCTTTATGGAGGAGCCCTGTGGTACAGTGGTCAAGCACTCAGCTGCTAAGCAAAAGGTTGGTGGTTCTAATCCAGAAAGACTAGCAGTCTACCGCCATAAAGATTACAGCCTTGGATACCCCATGGAACAGTTCCACTCTGTCCACTCTGTTGCATAGGGTTGCCATGAGTCAGAATCTGTTTGGTTTGGGTTTTGGAATCCTTTTTTTTTTTTAAATTTTATTTATCTTGTTGTTGTTTGTTAAGAATATGCACATATGCCAATTCAGCAGTTTCTACATGTACAATTCAGTGATAATTACATTCTTTGAGTTTTGTAACCATTCTCACCCTCCTTTAGTGAGTTGTTCCACCTCCTTTAACATAAACTCACGGCTTTCTAAGATTCCTATCTAATCTTTTGAGTTGCTGTTGTCAGTTTGATCCCCCATAGATAGGTCTTAAAAAAGCATAATGCTCAAGGTAGACGTTTTTTACTGTTTAAGCAGAACTATTGTTTGGTTTTAAGAAGACTTCAGATGATATCTTTGGTTTAAGGTTTACAGATTACCTAAGGTCGGTAGTTTCAGAGGTTCACCTAGCCTTTGTGGCTCCAGAAAGTCTGGAATCTATGAGAATTTGAGGATTCTTCTATAGAATCTTTGATCAAATGTTAAGTAATAGTAGCAGTTCTGATCTCATGACCAAGGAGGCAGCTGTCCATGGAGGCAACTAGCCATGCATTTTGTTTCCTCTTCTTGTTCCTGACTCTTCTTTTTTCTCTGTTGCTCCAGGTGAATCCAGACCAATTGCTGTGCCTTTTCAAGTAATTTAATCTGCATAATAATTCTATGACATGGAAGTGTTGTTATCTCCATTATACAGATGGGAAAACTCATCTGTCCTGAGTGGTTAAGTAACTTGAGGCACTGAGAGATTCAGTAACTTGTCCAAGGTCACACAGCCCCAGAGTGGCAGAGCTGTGATATGAACATAGGCAGCCTGGTTCCAGAGCCCCTGCACGTAACCATTGTACTACCTTGTCTCTTTAATTTACCTCCCTACACACTGTGGCTTCATGTTGCCTACAGAATAGAAATTTAAACTCTTTAGCTAGCTAAAACCTCCTTGGTCTGGCTGTTGTCTGACTTTTCCAGTATTACCTCACACTCATTCCTTTCTCATATCCTACTCAGTGGTTTATGAAGGGGACATATCCAACCTCTGTTCAGATGGCTTGCCATAAAGCTATGGCAACAGTGTAGCAAAAATAAAAGGGAGCTGATTTATTTATTAAGGAGCCTTGGTGGCATGATGGTTAAGTGCTCATATGCTAACTGAAAGGTTAGAGGTTCAAACCTGCTTGCAATTGTACAGGAGAAAAGACCTGATGATCTGCTTCAGGTGTAATGCTGAAGATTACAGCATGGGAAACCCTATGGGGCAGTTCTGCTCTGTCATATAGGGTTGCTACGAGTTGGAATTGAGTCAACAGCACACAGCGTCAATGACAACAATTTGTTTATTCCACCACCTGTCTGTCAGTTTGTTGTACAGTGGTACCTTGCATGTTGCTATGATGCTGGAAGATATGCCACCAGTATTACAAATACCAGCAGGGTCACCCATGGTGGATAGTTTCAGCAGAGCTTCCAGATTAAGACAGAGTAGGAAGAAAGGCCTGGTGATCTACTTCCAAAAATTAGCCAGTGAAAACTGTATGGATTACAACAGAATATTGTCCAATATAGTGCTGGAAGATGAACTCCCTAGGTTGGAAGGCACTCAGAATACACAATGGCCGCAACAATGGACTTGAGCATACCAGTGATTGTGACGATGGCACAGGACCAGGCAGCGTTTCATTCTACTTGGGTTCACCATGAATTGGAGCTGACTCCATGGCAACTAACAACAAAAGTTTAACTTAAATAATCCAGAGCTCAGTCAGAGATAAGACTTTTGTTGTCATTTCTCTGTATAGGTGGGTAGATTTTTTTTCTAGTTCAAAAGGAAGAGGTTTTAGCTTTATTCCCTCGTTTCTTGAAGCCTCTGTACATATGTTAAAACCCAAGCCCTGAGTTTACAGTTTTTACAGTTAGTTTGTTCTATGAGGATTCAAACACAGGTCACACATGGCATTCACCTGATGTCTCAAGTTTTTGTTAATTTATAGAACTCCTCTCCTTTTTTGTTTGTTCCCTTGCAGTTTATTTGGTGAGCAAATTGGTTCGACTGTCCTGTGGTTCCCACAATCTGGATTTTGCTGGTGTTTCCCTGTCCTCAGTATTTTATGTAAACTGATAGTTAGCACTAGAGGCTGAATCAGTTTTCTCCCCCATGGTAACCCTGTGTGTGTCAGAGGAGAACTGTGTTCCATAGGGTTTTCAGTGGGAGATTTGTTGGAAGTCGATTGCCAGGCCTTTCTTCTGAGGCATCTCTGGGTTAGCAGCCAGGTATGTTAACCATTTACACCACACAGGAACTCCCTGATCAAATTTGGGGTCTTATTTATTTATTGTTCTTGGATAGAATACTTTCTTGGTGGTAATGGGTACCTCCCATCAGGTTACTGGTTACTCACATCAGGTGGTGCATAATACCTGGTTGTTTCCATGTTGTTACCTTTAATCAGTGGGTTCAGATATCATCTTCATCCATCAGCTTTTCACATAATGATTTATTTTAGTTGGCTACATTTTGGTATCAGCAGTTGCTGTTTTTAGTATGTTAAGTGTGTATCACAGTTACTACCAAAAAATAGTGATTATTAAAATCTATTGGAAATGGATTATAGCACAATGAATTAAAAAAGAAAAATCCATCAGTCCATGATGATGTACCTTCTCCCACCTCCCCCAAAACAGTGAAAGTAAAATAGGAAATGGAGAGGTCAAAGTTCCTTTACCAAAGAATGCCAACTAATAAAGGGGGAAGATATGATGGAATTAGAAAAAGAAAATACAGCATTTTGCAACCTGTAAATAATGATTCAGGCAAGGGTCCTCAGTGGATCCTAAAACCCTTTGGCAAAAGATTATTAGAATTCCTATTGTCTCAAAGTATCTCTCTGTATAATAATAATTACAGAGGGTAAAAAATACCATTATGATGGAATGATCTGGTAGATACTGTCTCATATAAGTGATTGAACTTAATTTTTTCAGTAAGTGGGACAAACTAGCATTATGTACCTATTGATATGATGCAATAGGAAGTACACAACATGGGCTTTGGAGTATTCTTGCCAAAAATGTTTAATCTGAATCTAACCATGAAGAAATATCAGACAAATCCAGAAAGTAGGACGTTTTATGATACCCCTGACCTAACTTCAAAAGTTCCAGTGTTATGAATGAGAAACCAAAAAAGTCTAAATTAAAGAAGGCTGCCAAACAGACATGACAGCCAAATGCAGTGCCTAAATCTGGATCTAAAAAAAAAAACACCTCAAAACCTCTAAAATAGAAACTAGCCCAACTGTGGAAGCTGAAATATGGACTGTATATTAAATGATACTAAATTGTTGTTAAATTTTTTATGGATAAGATAATGATATTGAGATTCTGAAGGAAAATGGGCCTTATTGTTTCTTATATTTTATATTTCCTACTGGATTTTAAACTCTTACGGTCAGGGACCTTATCTAGGCACTGTTATCCCTCAAAGTACCTGTTACGTAGGCAGCACTAAGACAGTTTGTTGAATTGTTGATTTACTTGGTTGCCAACCTGTGGTCAAGTAAAAAGGGAAGATTTTCTGCTGCATGGATGTGTGTTGTGGGAAACTTTTTCTTTTCCTAGAAACCATTTTCTTAATCCCTTCCACCCGCCACCAAAATAAGTAATAATGATTTAGAAATACTTGAGAAGTTGTGAGTGAGTAATCTCCAAATAGCACACATGGAGATTCATGACTGTAGAACAAAGCTTGGCAGGGATTGGGCTGTCCCCAGGTAGATCAATTTCCATGACTACAGAGAAACTGCTCCAAGAGGAGGCCCCAGAGACACACACTCTGTTTTGACTGAGGAAGCCCAGCTACATTATAGGGCAAAATTCCAAGCAGGTCCAAACTGTGTGCCCATTGCTGCTGTTTCAGACCAGTTAGTTCCAATAGAAGGAGCCCTGGTGGCACAACAGTTAAGTGTTCAGTTGCTAACCAGAAGGTTGCAGTTCAAACCTATCCATGGAGAGAAAGACCTGGCGACCTGCTTCCATAAAGATTACAGCCAAGAAAACCCTATGGGGCTATTCTACTCTATCACATGTGGTCACTATCAGTTGATATCAACTTGACGCCAAACAACAGCTATTGTCCCAATAGCGGGGAGTCCCAGGGTAGTGCAAATGCTCAGCTGCTAACCAAAAGGTTAGAGGTTTGAGTCCACCCAGAGGTGTCTTGGAAGAAAGGCCTGGTGATCTACTTCTGAAAAATCAGCCACTAAAAACCCTATGGCGCATAGTTCTACTCTGACACAGACAGGGTCACCATGAGTCTGAGTCAACTCAGTGGCAACTGGTTAAGTTCCAGCATCACACTGGGTTATCCAGGTGGCTTGAAAGAAAGGGCTGGTGATAGCAGGTCTCTTATCTGACTGTGCTGTGCCAACTGGTAAAGACTTTCCTTCATTTTTGAGCTTGCCCATGCTCATTTTATTGCCACTTGATGTTGACTCTGAGTTTGAGGATTCCTACCCTGTTCTCACTGCCTCCCATCTCAGTTCTAGAAGGGAAGCTCAGTCCCAGGTTCTCTTTTTGTTCTGGTTTGTGGAGATTTCTGTTACCTCATTTTGTTGTCCACCAGCATCTTAAGAAGAGCCTGGTGTGACCTTTGCCCAATTTTCTATTAGTTATTTCCTGTTTTCACACTGATTTGTTCTCAGAGCACTTTTTAATTAAGAACACTGGCCCTTTCTCCTGTCTTTTTGCACATATTTTCTCTCAGTTGTTTGATGTTTAACTGGTTTATGTTCACCTTAAAAAAATTATGTTAAAAATTTGTCAATTAAATAAATAAATATATGAAATGTTTCTCAGTCTATTCCGTTATGACTTCTCGGTGTAATAATACCTTCCCGACTTAATATTACATAAAACATTACCTGTGTGTTTTTTTACTACTCTTTATAATTTTCTTTGTCTTTTTAAAAAGATTAACTGATTCATCTGCAATTATTTTGGCATGAGATAAAAGGTAGAGAAATCAGTTTAATTGTTTTTTTCAATTGTGGTAAATATATATGTCACAAAATATTTGCCATTTCAACATTCCTCACATGTACGATTCAGTGATACCAACTGCGTTCATTATGTTGTATCACCATCACCACCACCCGTTTCTAGATTTTTCCATCACCCTTAACAGAAGCTCAGTGTCCCCTACCAGTTTGATTGTTGTTGTTCTTTCAGCCCTAGTTCATGAAACTCCACTAGTGCCATGCCATCAGCCAGTGTAACCTGCTGCCAGCTCAGCCCAGAATCTCTGCTGGTTCAGATTCTTTTTTTTTAAGTTTTTTTTATTGTACTTTAGATGAAGGTTTACAGAACAAATAGTTTCTCATTAAACAGTGAGTACACATATTGTTTTATGACATTGGTTAACAACCCCAAGACATGTCAACACTCTTCCTTCTCGACCTTGGAGGACCTTTTGTTTGGTGAAAACATACATAGCTAAAGTTACACCATTTCAAAAGTTTCTACATGTACAATTCAGTGACATCGATTACATTCTTGCAGTTGTGCTGCTATTCTCATTATCCTTTTCCAAATTATTCCATCACCATTATCTTCAACTCACTGCCCCCTAGGCTTCCCATCAAACCTTTTGAGTTGCTGTTGTCAATTTGATCTCACATAGATAATTCTTTTTTTTTTTTTTTTTGTACCTCAAATGAAGGTTTGCAGAACAAATAGTGTCTCATTAAACAGTACACATATTGCCCTATGACAATGGTTAGTTAACAACCCCCTGACATGTCAACACTGTCTCTTCTCAACCTTAGGTTTCCTATCACCAGCTTTCCCGTCCCCTCCTGCCTTCTAGTCCTTGTCCCTGGACTGCTGTGCCTCATTAGTCCTGTTTTGTTTTATGAGGCTGTTCAGTCGCTGGCTGAATGGTGAACTTTGGAAGTCACTTCACCACTGAGCTAAAAGGGTGTCCGTGGGCCGTACTCTCAGGGTTTCTCCAGTATCTCAGGCCAGTAAATGTGGTCTTTTTTTTGTGAGTTAGAATTTTGTTCTACATCCTCTTCCAGCTCTGTCCAGCACCCTCTATTGTGATCCGGGTCCGAGCAGTCAGTGGTGGTAGCTGGGCACCATTCAGCTGTAGTGGACTCAGTTTGGTGGAAGCCTTGGTAGCTGTGGTCCATTAGTCCTTTGGACTGATCTTTGCCTTGTATCTTGTTCTCTTCATTCTCCCTTGCTCCCGAAGGGTTGAGACCAGTGGAGTATCTTAGATGGCTGCTCACAGGCTTTTAAGACCGCACACGCTACACACCAAGGTAGAATGTAGAACATTGTCTTTATAAACTGTGTTATGCCAGTTGAGCTAGATGTTCCCCAAGACCATGGTCCCCACAGCCCTCTGCCCAGCAGTTCAGTCCCTCAGGGAGTTTGTAAGTGCCTATGGAGCTTCCATGACCTTTCCTTGTACAGGTTGTGCTGGTTTCCCCAGTATTGTGTACTGTCTTATCCTTCATCAAAGTTACCACTTATCTATTGTCTTTTTAGTCCCCCCCCACCCCTCCCATCCCTTGTAACCAACAAAGATTGTTTCTTTTTGTGTGTAAACTTTTACATGAGTTTTTACAGTAGAGGTCTCATACAATATTTGTCCTTTCATAATTGACTTATTTCACTCAGCATAATGTCCTCCAGTTTCATCTGTTATGAGATGCTTCACAGATTCATCATTGTTCTTTATCTTTGCATAATACTCCATTGTGTGTATGTACCATAGTTTGTTTATCCATTCATCTGCTGATGGGCATCTAGGTGGTTTCCATCTTTTTGCTGTTGTGAACAGTGCTGCAATGAACATGGGTGTGCATATGTCTATTCGTGTGATGGCTCTTATTTCTCTAGAATGTATTCCTAGGAGTGGGATTGCATTTTGTAGTGCTTTTTTTTTGTGGTGCAGATGTTTTCTTTGTTCCTCTTACTCTTCTGTACTTAGTTCCTTTTGTTTGTGGATTTTTTTTTTTTATTTCTTTTGTTTTTGTAGGTTTTGTTTTTACTGAGACTTTATATTTTTCTTCTTTGTTTTGATGAGTAGGTTTGTTAACTTTCTTTGTGGTTACCTTGAAATTTACCCTTATCTTCCTAGATTTGAACCAGTCTATTAATTACTTGGTATTGCCTTGCCTTCCTCTCCATTAGAAGGTTCTATACCCACACCATTTATTCCCTCTTTTATTGTTCTGATGCTGTTGTCATTTACAGATTAACCTCTCTGGTTCCCTGTTGTAATTCTTTTGGTTTTGCATAGTCCTTAAGAGTTCATTTCCTAGGTTGGTGTCTGGCTAGTACAATCCTGTGTCCTATATTCAGCCTGTGGTCTGATGTTGTTTGTTCTCAGATCGAGGTACTCCCTTTAATAATTCTTGTAAATTTGGTTTGGTTTTTACATAGTCCCTTAATTTCTGTTTATCTGGAAATGACCTAATTTCACCATCATATTTGAATGAGAGTTTTGCAGGATATATTATCCTTGGCTGGCAATTTTTTTCTTTCAAGGTTTTATATATGTCATCCCATTGCCTTCTTGCCTGCATGGTTTGTGCCGAATAATCCGAGCTTAGTCTTATTGTTTCTCCTCTGTATGTGACTTTTTGTTTTTCTTGAGCTGCTCTCAGGATTCTTTGTCTTTGGTTTTAGTGAGTGTGATTATGATATGCCTTGGTGAATTTCTTTTGTGGTCTGTCCTATATGGGGCTCGTTGAGCTTCTTGGATGGTCAGCTTTGCATCTTTCATGATATTGGGGACGTTTTCTGTCAGCAATTCTTCAACGATCCTCTGTGTTTTTTGTTTTCTCCCCCTGTTCTGGAACTCCGATCACTTGCAGATTTTTGCTTTTGATTGTATCCCACATAATTCCCAGGGTTTCTTCATTTTTCTTCGTTCTTTTTTCCGATTTTTCTTCAGAGTTGTATCCAAGTGTTTGTCTTCAATTTTGCTGATCTTATCTTCCATCGTTTCAAACTGCTCCTCAGCCCTTCTATGACACTGTCCATTTCTGAAATCTTGTTGTTTAACTTTTGGATTTCTAATTGTTTTTGTATGATTTCTAGTTGTGAATTTATTTTAGCATTTTGTTCCTTACTATTTTCTTGAATTCTTATATTTTTTTGTCTGTACTTTCTATGAATTTGTCTGCCTTTTCCATGAATTTGTCTATTTTTTCTCATTTTTGTATGCTTTTTGCTTCAACTCTTGGATAATTCTGAATATTAGAGATTTGAATTCTCTATCAGTTAGGTCTAGTGCCTTTTCTTCTACTGGAAGATCATCTGGTGTTTTATTTTGGACGCCTACTGGAACCATCCTGTCCTGTTTTTGTAAATGGTTTGATATTGTCTGCTGTCTTCGGGGCATTCAGTGGTTATTTTCCTTGTTTATTGATTGTAGATTGGTTTGTTTTGACCTGCTTTTTTGTTTTATTTGATTATGTCTGAGCAGGTGGGCTATGCATTCTTTGTTGTTTGCTTGTCTGTGGGCACGATACTTTTTACCTCCTTCTCCAATGGGCAGGGTCAGTCACTCAGGTATGGTACAGCAGGGCAGATCCAGCTGATGAGGAGTTGCTGGGATGGGTTGTTTGTGGCACGTACCAGGGCTGACAGTGAAGACCAGGAATCAGTGCAGGGCACGTTCCAGTATGCTGTGCCTGTGCTGCTTGGGAGTGTGATGTTCAGTGCATGGTGCAGGTAGGCAGGAAGGAGAGGGTAGATTGTGATATGTGGAGCTAAGATGAGTATGGGAAAGGTGAGAGAGAGGAGAGAGGAGCAGGAGCAAAAAACGTACACACAGACCAAAAAAAAAGAGTGCTAAGGGGGCTTGCTATTGGAGTGAAGAGATGAGAGACTGAGAAATGGGAAGAAACAAAAAGAAAAAAAAGTAAAAGGGTAAAAGAAAAAAATGAATAAATCAAGAAACTGGAAATGAAGAAAGACAAAAAGCGAATAAAAGAGAGAAGAAAACAAAGCAAAGAAACAAACAAAACCCCAAGAAAAAAGAAATGCCCCCAAGGATGTCCCTGTGCATCTGCGCAGAGTAAGTGAGTAGCTCCCAGGCTGCGTGGTACTGCTTGGCTAGAAGGGGCTCCCAAGCCGAGAAGAGAAAAAGAAAACAAACAGACTGAAACAGAACAAAGCAGAGCAAACAAACAAACAAACAAAAAAGCCCCGGGGTCCCAGCAGTGTGGTGGTACTGGCTGGGAAGCAGTTCCCTACTCGAGCAGTGTTTCGAAGCCTTTCAGGAAGAAGCAAGGATGGTGCACGGAGCCAGGTATTTGAGAGAATGGAGGGGGAGGTGGTGAGAGGTAAGGAAGAAATCTAGAGAAGTGGAAAAAAGCAACACTAGCAGCCAACAGAAGGCACTCAGAGAGCTGGCCAGCACAGGTGGGTGGAATCCAAATGACACTGGGGTGAAGCTGGTGCTTCCCGGCCAAAGGACTGTGGCTACAGGAAGCAGAAGAGGCTAAATGGGGGTGAAGGAGGGGAAGCCTATATTGCTGGTTACCGGTTGTTCTGTCTCCTGCAGACAGCTCCGTGAAGCTGCTGTCTTATACCCCCTGTTTGCTGATCTCTGATAGGAGCCTAAGATGGTGGATCCGTGCTGCGGTAGCTGATAGGAGACCTCTGCATGTGTCTCTCTCCTCGCTCTCTGTTCTTGGTCAGTTTCTTATTCCATTCGGTGCTTGGCTGAGTTCTTTGTCTCTTCGTTTGATGCTTAGGGTTTCAGGATTGACACGTAACTCTGTTTGACTGAGTTTTTCTGATCTTTGCTGTGGATTGACAGCATGGTGCTTCCGACTATAGCACCACGTTGCCCAGAAGTTGATTCAGATTCTTAGGAGGAAATCTGATTAGTGTAGAAAGCCAAGAGATCCTCCCCTCAAGGCTCAGGTATCCACTGCTGGCTCTATTACCTGGGCCACTGTGAATATGAAAAAGATACAAGTTAACTGGAGAGGAAGGCACTGTCCCATGTTTTGCCATTTTCATTCAGTCTTTATTCATCATCCTCCCCCCACCCCCTGGCCATTCTCTTTCTTTTTACAGATGAGAAAACAAGTTCAGAGAGGTCATGCTGTGGTTACCCGTAAAGCCAGAATTTAAATGTCTACTTGCAGTGCCTGTAAATTAGGTGCAAAGATTATTCTATGAGGAGAATATGGTTGGAGGATCCAAAAATTTTTCATGGAAGAAGACTTAGGCCTTGAAAGATCAGCACCATTTCTTAAAACTTCTTCCTATGGAAAATTTCCAGAATGTACACAAATAGAACAGCACAATGAACCCCCACATCCCCATCCAGCCAGTTTCTGTAATTATCAGTGTGTGGCCAGTATTGTTTCATTTATACTGCACCTCTCCCCTCCACTCATCCCTCTGATTTTTTCAAAGCAAATCCCAGACATCATATCATCGTATCTGTAAATATTTTAGTATGTTTATAAAATACATTTTAAAAGCATAACCACAATATGATTACTGCCTAACATTATAATAATTCTTCAGTATCATTAGATATCTAGTTGTTGTACACATTTTGCACATTTCCCCTATTGTCTTATAACTTTTTAATAATTTTTTGAATTGTCATCTAAATGAGGTCCATGCATTGCAATTGGATGGTACGTCTTTATTTTCTTTTAATCTCTAGGTTCTCTTGTTCTCTCAGTCTTGCTCTTCTTGCAGTTTATTTGTTGAAGAACCAGGGCAATTCATCTTGAGAAGTTTTCTGTAGTCTGACTTTTGCTCATTGTATCCCCATAGTGTCTGCCATATTTCTTTGTCACCAGTACCTCCTGTAAAGTTGGTAGTTAGTTCCAGACTTAATCAGATTGATTCAGGCTGGATTTTGTTTTTTTTTTTAAATTGGTGAGACTAGTTTGTAGGCAGTGTTGTGTATCTCTATTAGGAGGCACATGAAATGTGGTTGATTCTTTTTGCATGTTACCTATTAATGATTATTATTGTGATGATCATTATGGTTGATCCATTATTTTGTTAGCGGTTACAAGATGGTGTGGTTAGTAACATTTTGATAGTCTGAGGCTGGCAGAAACAGGCAGTGAGCATGCTCTAGATGGACAAAAGACAGTGAGCAAAGATTGACTAAGTGTGAACAATCAGTAGTCGGATTGGGCTGGAGTGAAGGATTTGCTATAAGTAGTAGTGAGAGAGAGATGTGGAGGGAATAGGGTGCCAAGCAAAGGAATTTGAGCTTGAGGGCACTAGACAGTCCCTGAAGGCTTTTGAGCAGTGATGTGGTATGGCTAGTGCTGTGCCAGTCTAGGGTGGCATAAATGGGAGAGAGATGCACTGGGAGTCTGGGAGATCTTTCAGGATGTTATTGCCGAAGTCCAGCAAAGCAATAAAGAGGCTAGAACCAGGATGCTGGTAATGGGCATGTAAAAGGAGAAGCAGATATTCTGTCCTTAATCAGTGGTTCGACACGAAGGCCAATAGGTGGGAGCTACCTCAAAGATTCTTGAGGTGTTAAGCCAAAGAAGCTTTAAGGGTGCCGGTGCCATTAACAGACAAGAAGTCAAAGACGGGGAAGAGAAGAGTTGCAAGATGTATTTGAAATATTGTGGAAAACCTCCAAGTGGGAAAGTTGAACAAGCAGTGAGAAATGCATATCTGCAGGTCCAGAGGTGGCCAGAGCTGATATTACTTGAATCATCAATTGCTATTTCACTTCCATAGAGCTGTACTATTGCCATTCCATGTATGTCGTCTTGTACTTCTTATCCCTCAACAAGGTAGCATTTAAAGATCTAAGTCAACCTCAGCCCTGTGAAATACTCAGAATTTTAATCTCTTCTGGAGAGCTAAATTTTTTGCATAGCTGAGAGGTGTCTTTAACAAGCCTTTAAAAAAATGTTAGCCACTTTCTATGAAAACTTTCCACAACGTGTAATGCCAGTTCTCATCTTACAGGACTTGCTGAGTGAAATTAAGTTTCTCTTTGATAAATCAAGGACCCTGTGGTATAAGCAGTTTGTGATTGGCAGCCAACCTAAAGGCTGAGAGTTCGAACCCATCTGAACTAATCCAGCAGCACTGCAGAAGACTGGCCTGGTGATCTGCTTCCATAAAGATTATAGCCAAGAAAACCCTATGGAGCAGTTCTACTCTATAACCTGATTGGAATCACCTCGAGGGCGATCGGTTTGGTTTTTTGTTTTGTTAATAAGTCAGGGTCATTGTCAAACAAGTATCAGCCCACTGTGCTTTCAGCGTAGGCTGTCTTCAGGGATGTTCAAGGAAGGAACAGCAACTTTTTTGAGTTCTTGTAACTGCTTTTTATTTTATTTTGTGGTTTTTCTGTTTACTTTGCTCTCAGCTGATTTCTTGCAGTGTGCCTCCGTCTCATAACCTCTCTACCTTCTATCTTTTTGTTTTTAGTTTTCTCTGAAAGGCAGTAAAATTATGGCTAAAATTGTGGACTCTATATATAAATTCTGGCTCTGCCACTTACTAGCTGTGTGACCTGGGTAAGTCACATAACCTTTCTGAACCTCAATTTTCTCATCTATAAAAGGGACATAATTGTACCTACTTCCTGGGGTTGTTGTGAGGGTGAATGTGTTGTTAAGCTTAGAACAGGGCCTGGGACATAATAGTAAGCTTTATCTAAGGTTAGCTGTGGGTTTGGAACGTAGAGAAGTTGATTAGAGTCATGTTAAAAGTCCATTGGCTGTGGGAGAGGGTGGCCGAGGGCTGGAAATAGTGTATAGTCTTTGAGATAAGGATCATGGCTGTGCGGAAACCTCTTTGTTTTTTCCTTTTTGCTTCCTTCTGGGTTCTTGACTGTGCTTCACTTGAATGAGGTTGATGCATAGCAGAATTCTGAACAGTTAAGGTATTATTGAGTAGAAGCAACTTTTTTTTATTGTCCTTTCACTTGTTCCTTCCTCCTTTCTCTGCCATTTATTAAGTTAGCTATTCTTTCTCAGAAGCCATTTTAACTTTTTATGCATTATCTGGGCTCAAACAACTTGTGATCTCCTAAGTAGAGCCTTTCAGCACTTTATAAATATGCTATATACTTTTTATATTCCTTTGTTCCCCACCAGGAACACACATCCCAGTCTTCAGAACAGCACAGTCGGTTTTTACTCAGTTAAGGAGCGGTAGTAGTTTGACACTTGCTAATAGGTAACAAATTATATTGGGAGCAGTAATTACAATTGCACCTGGTTCCTCATTATACTGTAACCTTGATGCTTTAAAGAATTGAGAAGGAGTTCAGCATATAGTACTGGAGAATAATATTCTACATTAGGCAGGTCTGCCTTCTACTGAACCATGAACATTTATGTTTATAATCCCAAACCAAAGGACCTTATTGTAAATTAGCTTCAGCTACAGTGTTGTCCAGGGGCATGATCCATAAAGATAGATATAAAGTCTCCCTCTTTACACCCTCTTTTTTATTTATTTATTTTGTTGTGCTTTAGATGAAGGTTTACAGAACAAACTAGCTTCTAATTAAAGTTAGTACACATATTGTTTTATAACATTGGTTAACAACCCCATGACATTACATGTCAATAGTCTTCTTTCTCGACTTGAGTTCCCTGTTACCAGCTTTCCTGTCCCCTCTGCCTTCTAGTCCCTGTCCCTGGGCTGGTGTGCCCCTTTAGTCTCATTTTGTCCTGTGGGCCTGTCTAGTCTTCGTTTGTACCCTCTTTTAATGCCTTCTTGGCATATCCTCTAGGTATTAGAATTAGTATCAAAATGACCTGGGCTTTGGGGTCATTTTTGGCTCTGTGCCTTAAATTATTCTGCTTTCTCATCTGAAAAATTGGGTTATTGAAGACTCTTCACCTTGAAGAGCTTTAGCGATATTTAAGCAAGATTAGATATGAAGTCTTTAGCACCATGCCTGGCCCAATAAAAGGTAGCTGATCCTTGTTGTTGCTATTATTAATAATAAAAAGATCTAGGTCTAGAGACTTTCACTGTCTGCCTTCCTCCTTTCCCCCTTCACTCCAGCAGCGATATTGTCTAATTTCTGCCACCCTTCTACCTTGTGATAATCATCCACCTTGTACCAACCATTCTGCTTGGGGCATAGTCCCTGGTTCATTTGGTATTGTATCCTCTGTACTTGGCACTGGGCCTGGTACATTTTAGGCTTCTGAAAAACATTTGTGTTGCATGAATAAGTGAATGGAGCATCACTATTTCAGGCAATAGTTCTCAACTGGGGATAGTTTTGCCCCATAGGGGAAATTTGACAGTGTCTGGAGACATTTTTGATTGTCATGTTGTGGGAGGCAGGGTTTGCTACTGGCTTCTAGTGGGTAGAGGTTTAGGATACTGCTAAACATCCTCCAGTGCACAGGACAGCCCTCACAACAAAGAATGATCCCATCTGCAGTGTCGGTAGGGGTGAAGTTGAGAAGCCCTGGTCTGAGGCAACCTGGCTGCCTAGGCTGTGGCCATGTGGACAAGGCATGGGCCATAGGACAGATCAACCTGTCCTTGACCTTCACTTTTCTCAACTCTAAATAAAAAGAATTTGACCTGCCTCAAGGGTTGTATGAAGATGAAGGGAGATGGTGATTACATAGGTTTGTTTCTAGTGAAGTGACCTAATCAGGTTCATCTTGATATGGTCCTGGCTACCCATCATCTTTTGACTACACTTTTCTGCACTGGGGGACGTCCCCACCTTGTAAGGCTGCCTCCCACAACATATGAGTCAGAACTCAATCCACATCTTTCCTTGCAACCAGGACACAGCACATGACCTAGGTTCTGCCAATCAAATGCTCACGTATGGGACTCAGATTTGGAAGAGGGCAACATGAGGAGGCCAGTTACATGTGAAGTTTCCATGTCAGCCGCCTTGCTTTTGGTTGGGGGTTCCGAGGTGGATTTCTCACCAGGGTATTCTGTGGTGGTTTTAAGCATGGTTGGTGGAGCCTTAACCTCAAACTGGTTCTCTGGCCTTCCTAACAAGACATAACAAAAACATTTTAATAACTATTTTTTTGTTTAGCCTGCTGACTTTTGTTGCTTATTTCTGATAAATGTTGGATCTCTTCAACTTCTGTTTACATTTGGGATTAGAAATATCACATGTCTCGCTCTACTTGTTTTTGTTTTTTGACCTCTCAGGCCTATGAATTTATTTATTTTCTTTATTGTACTTTAGATGAAGGTTTACAGAACAAATAGTTTCTCATTAAACAGTTAGTATACATATTGTTTTATGACGTTGGTTAACAACCCCACAGCATGTCAACACTCTCTCTCCTTGACCTTGGGTTCCTTATTACCAGCTTTCCTGGCCCCTTCTGCCTTCTAGTCCTTGTCTCTGGCCTGTTGTGCCCCATTAGTCTCATTTTGTTTTATGGGCCTGTCTAATCTTTGGCTGAAGGGCGAACCTCGGGAGTGACTTCATTACTGAGCTAAAAGGGTGTTCGGGGGCCATAGTCTCGGGGTTTCTCCAGTCTCTGTCAGGCCAGTAAGTCTGGTCTTTTTTTTGAGTTAGAATTTTGTTGTACATTTTTCTCCAGCTTTGTCCAAGACCCTCTGTCTCCTTTTTTTTTTTTTTTTAAGAGTAGTTAGTTAATAATCACACCCAACATTATCACTTTAGGATTTATAGAGCATCTTTTCTTTATTCTAATTGGTCCTTAGGATAACTATGAAACAGATAAGGTAGATTTTATTGTCATGTTGCCTATTTTCTAGATGAGGAAACTAAAACTTAGAGATGTTAACTGACTTGCCAAAGCTCACCGAGTTACTGGCCCAGCTGGGACCCAAGTCTTTAAAGCTGGTAATGTCTACTTTATAGGATGAACATGAGTCTTCTACTATCTCCTTAAGGAGTTGAAAATAGAAACAGATGGAAAAATGTCTATTTCAGAATAGACTCATATTGTCTTCTGTTAGTTTTTTATTCTTGGGAACATTAGCTGGAATGTTAACTTTAATACAATAATAATAATAATATCTAAAACTAGTGTGTTTAAAGCTTTTTGGCATAACAGAACTCGTAGCTAAAACATCACCATTCATGTTTAACATTTATACTCTGCTTTGTTCTTAATACCAGAATTTTAACGATGTAGTTTTGTAGTTATAATGTAATGTCTTTCCAGAATAGTGCAGAGTTAAATCCAACACACTTCACAGCCTACTGAATCCTGCTGATAAACATCTCTGGCACCCCCGAAATGATCTGCTTTGTAATTACCCAGTAGGTTAACATTTGTGGTGTCTGATGTTTTCTAAGTCAGCTGTTGAATGATGTGAATTTTGAGGGTTGATTATGCAGAAGTGCTGTGGTTTGAAGAATGCTTAACATGGCATAGTCTCTGAATACTAATTTATATTTCAGTAGATTTTTCATAATTACTACTCTTCGTTTATTAGAACTTATGGAAACTGTAGGATTAAGGATGGGTGACTCTGGTTTCAATAAAAAATTATTTTCTTAAATTTGATGAGACACCTCTTTCTTTCTCTCTCTCAGATTAATGGTAACTGTGGTTTTTGGGAATGCCAAACTTTCTTTTGCAGTAACTGATTGTATCAGTCAGAGTTCACTTGCAGAGAATAGAATCCACTCTAGCTGGTTTAAGCAGAGGGAGATTTATTACAGGTTGTTAAATGGCTTACAGAATTTGTTGGGAAGGTGAAGAAATAGATTTTAGGTTGAACTCTCAGGAAAGACTTCCAGCGCCTCGCAGCAGAACTGGCCACCAAGGGAGCCCTTGTTTCTCGTAGAGTCAGTAAACAGCTTGCCAGATGGGGCAGTGTTTCAGAATCATACTGCTACTGACCCAAGCAGGAGGTTGCCACAAGAAAACCAGACGCTTCAGCGATGATGCTTGCTGGCAGAAACAGCAGAAGTGTGGCCTCCGAATTGCAAATCTTTGCCTTCCATATCTTAACCCAACTTCGTCTGATTGAGGGGAACCTAGGATGTACAGCTGCAAGGGACGCTGGGAAATGGAGTTTTAGCTTTCCAGTCTCTATAGTACAGGAAGATACATAAGAAGGAGGGTGGACTCAGCTTCAGAGTTATTAGGTCATACTCAAGACTGCCTTTCGTAAGGGTTCAGGTGCATAGGCTACGCTTACTTCCTCAGATACAAAAGACTATGCAGGAATGTGTCTGCCTCACCATCCACCTCCTTCTCTGCTTGTCCCTGCACACATGCATGCATGCACACACACACACTATCCTGCTTTTGATGAGCTGCCTCTTGTGGTTTTTATATCATAGCTAAGGTAAATAATTACTTCAGGACAGTAGAATTATCCGGGTAAGCCTGTGCTTATTTTGGCTTTCAGGTTATTCACCTTTGGGAGAGTGATAGGGGAAGTGTTTCTTTGAGTGCTGGCGGTGCTGTATAGTTTATGATTTAGCAGCTGAGATTGGAGTTTTGAGTTCTAACCTGGTGATTCTTAATCCAGCCACACATTATAATCTCCTAGGGAGCTTTAAAGGTGCCTATTCCAGAGATTTGACTGGCCTTTGGTAGGGCCTGTGCATTGTTGTGTAATGTTGAGTTGGTTTTGACTCATAGCGACCCTGTAGGGTAGAGTTGAACTGCCCCATGAGGTTTCTAGGCTGTAATCTTTACTGGAACAGATTACCAGGTGCGTCCAAACCTCTGACCTTTCAGTTAGCAGCTGATCAGTTAACCATTACGCCACCAGGACTGCTTGCCTAGGCTTAATAAAACCTAAAAGCCTTTCAGGTGACTTGTATGTGCAGCTGAAGCTGAGAATCATAGTTCTAATCAGTTGGGATTGAACATTATCTAACGCTGTGGTTCTTAAGCTTTAGCACTATCTGGATTGCCTGTAGGGCTTGTTAAAGCACAGATTGCTGAGTCTCACCCTGGAGTTTCTGATTCAGTAGGTCTGGGGGTTGTTGTTGTTAGGTGCCACTGAGTCAGTTCTGACTCACAGCGACCCCATGTACAGCAGAATGAAACATTGCCTGGTCCTGCGCCATCCTCACAATTGTTGCTATGTTTGAGCACATTGTTGCACCCACTGTGTCCGTCTGTTTCGTCGAGGGTCTTCCTCATTTTTGCTGACCCTCTACCTTACTAAGTATGATGTCCTTCTCCAGGGACTGGTCCCTCCTGATAACATGTCCAAAGTATTTGAGATGAAGTCTCACCATCCTCGCTTCTAAGGAGCATTTTGGTTTTACTTCTTCCAAGATAGGTTTGTTCGTTTTTCTGGCAGTCCATGGTATATTCAATATTCTTTGCCAACACCATAATTCAGAGGCATCGATTCTTCTTTGGTCTTCCTTATTCATTGTCCAGCTTTTGCATGCAGATAAGGAGATTGAAAATCCCGTGGCTTGAGTCAGGTGCATATTAGTCCTCAAGGTGACATCTTTGCTTTTTGACATTTTAAAGAGGTCTTTTGCAGCAGATTTGCCCAATGCAATACCGTTTGATTTCTTTACTGCTACTTTTGTGGGAGCTGATTGTGGATCCAAGTAAAGTGAAATCCTTGACAACTTCATTCTTTTCTCCATTTATCATGATGTTGCTTATTAGTTCAGTTGTGAGGATTTTCATTTTCTTTATGCTGAGGTGTAATCCATACTGAATCCTGTAGTCTTTGATCTGCATCAGATGCTTCAAGTCCTCTCAGCTTTCAGCAAGCAGGGTTGTGTCACCTGCATATCGCAGGTTGTTAATGAGTCTTCCTCCAGTCCTGATGCCGTGTTCTTCTTCATGTAGTCCAACTTCTTGGATTATTTGTTCAGCATACAGTTTGAATAAGTGTAGTGAAAGGATACAACCCTGATGCACACCTTTTCTGATTTTAAATCATGTGGCATCCCCTTGTTCTGTTTGAACAACTGCCTCTTGGTCTAGTACAGGTTCCTCAGGAGCACAATTAGGTGTTCTGGAATTCCCTTTCTTTGCAGTGTTATCCAGAATTTGTTATTATCCACACAGTCAAATACCTTTGCATAGTCAATAAAACACAGGTAAATATCTTTCTGGTATTCTCTGCTTTCATCCAAGAGCCATTTGACATCAGCAGTGATATCCCTGGTTCCACATTCTTTTCTGAATTAGGCTTGAATTTCTCGCAGTTCCCTGTTGATGTACTGCTGCAGCTGCTTTTGCATGATCTTCAGCAAAATTTTGCTTGTTTGTGCTATTTATGATATTGTTAGATAATTTCTGCATTTTGTTGGATCAACTTTCTTTGGAATGGGCACAAATATGGGTATCTTCCAGTCAGTTGGCCAGGTAGGGTGTGATAATTTGCATTTCTGAAAGTTCCCAGGTGATGCTGCTGCATCTCAAAGCAGTGATGCTTTGAGAACCACCAATTTAAAGGAAGCTAACCATAAGATTGGCAGATTGAATCTACCCTGCAGCTTCCTGGGAGAAAGGCCTAGCGATCTGCTCCCTTAAAGATTGCAGCCTAGAAAACCCTGCTGTGTCATGTGGCGTCCCTCTGAGTAGAAAACGACTCAGTGGCATCTAACAACAGCAGCACTGTCTGATGTTTGCTAACCTGGGAAATTTTCTTCTTTAATCAGTAGTTACAGAGCATCTGCTTAGTGGCCTGTTCTGCGCCAGAGCTGAGGATACAGATGTGGATAGGATGCCCTCGAGAGATCATTGTCTCACATATCTAGAGCTTCCCAGTGTAAGACGAGAGCTTTTCTTTTCTTTGCATTTTATTCTTCAAATAGATATCTTTTATTTTGTGCAGACTATCTTACATTCTTCCCCACTGCCCACTCTTAGATCTAGCAACTGTCTTGAATACACAGTTCTTTACCGCTGCAATTTTTCTAAAGTAATGAGCCTGCACCTCGGCTTGCTTCCAGTATAAGAAAGCTGGTTTTGAAAGTAGGAATATCTTTTTTGGTCATCTCCTACCTTGGGCCTCTCTAATTTGTGTTAGAATGAGAGTGGATTTATTTGTCCTGGAGGACATCCTTCTGGTCTTCCTTTCTCCCTGCTCTTTTTAAACATCAGTCGTTAAAGTTGTGTTAGGTTGTAGTTGTCAGCTGCATTTGAGTTGGCCCCCAGCTCATGGTGACACCATGTGTTACAGAGTAGAACTGCTTCCTAGGATTTTCTGGGCTGTGATGTTTATGGAAGCAGATCGCAAGGTCTTTCTTCCAGTGAGCCTCTGGATGGGTTCCAACTGCCAACATTTAGGTTAGTAGTCAAGCACAAACCGCTCATGCCACCTGGGCTCCTAATTGTGTTATGGTCAGCTGGTTTTTTATTTCCAGGCTGTACCTAGGTAGTTTGTATGTTTTGCAAATGCTGTTGATGACCTATTCACACTGTTACACTTAATGTTTTATCTTGTCAAAAGTTTTACTTTATCAGTGATCCTCAAACTGTGCTCCTGTGAACATAGATTCATTGAAATGAGCTGAAATTTCCCTACTTAAATTAAATAATGCTAGACTTTTTCAAGGTAATGGAAAAAATTAATGCATAGAGTTTTTCCAGTTTTAAGCCTCTCTCTCTTTTCTTTAACTTGGCCTTAGTGCTGATTGAATATGTAATTCTCTGTTGATTTAAATAGCAAATAGTAATATTTCATAGTCATCTGCAAAGAACTCCTTTCTTAGTGTTTCACTCTCTGTGCTTGAAAACCAACTAGTTTATTTAAAGCTCTTGATATAAAAATTTATTTTAATGTAGGAACCTGTTTTTATAAATGCTGATTCAGAAGACTAATGATAAGGAAAATCAGGCAGTTAGATTGGAAAAATAGTGACTGTAAATATTTGCATCCTATTCATATGTATAGGAGCCTTGGTGGCACAGTGGTTAAGAGTTATGGGTGCTAACGAAAAGATTGGCAGTTCAAATCCACAAACTGCTTCTTGGAAACCCTATGGGGCAGTTCTGCTCTGTCCTATAGGGTTGCTGTGAGTTGGAATTGACTCGACAGCAGTGGGTTTTTTTTTTAAATCATGTATAAGAAAAGATATATACAGGTAGTCCCCGACTTACGATGTATTCGAGTTACAGTGAATTGTACTTAGGACCGTCTGTGTTTTGTTTGTTTGTACATCTTTTCATTAGCAACATATACTACGTACAGTGTTGCAGTACGTGAAAGGATCACCCAGACTTCCACTAATTTTCTGACTAGAAATGTCATCCCCATTCCCAGGGATGATCCAGAACCTTTCACAAGTGGAGTTATTACCGCAACTGACAAAATACCAACATCGTCCTCTTTTTTTATGGACGTGTGTGTTTTTTTATGTATGTATTGAAATATATTAGTAAGTTTATATGTAGTTTTCCAACCCACAAAGATCGAATTTATAAAGAGACTGATAATGAAAGGCAATAATAATGAAAAAAAAAAGAGATATTCGACTGAATCAGAACCAACTTACATCAGCGTCATTGAAATGGAACCCCATCGTAAGTCAGAGACTACTTGTATAACTATCAAAATGAGCCTTCTGGAAACAGTCTGAAGTTTCATGACTCTCGTAAAGCCCAAGAACGAACCAAAGCTAGTAACACCAAGCTTGTGTGAAGAGTAGTATGCTTTCTGAGCAGGTTCCTGAATTGCTTTTAAAAGCGTGGTTGCATTTCTCTGGCTCCCTTTTCCCAGCTCATAGAACTTTCTGAGTAATGGTTTTGCCAACAGGTAGGCTCCATCTCATCATACCTTCAGAACACTGGTACTTTTAAGTGTAGCTTTATGTTGTCTTCAGTGAAGCTATACAAGGTTCTTCCATCACTGCAAGTGGCACCAAAACAAGAAGATAAGAATGGGAGGTAGAAGTCTAAATGGAAATTCTAAGTAGCCCCACAGCATTTAGGGGTGGGGAGTAGATGGAATTAGTACAGAGCTGTTGGCAGTTTTTCTGAATCCATTCCCTCTTGAACTGAAGTTAACACACCAGTTGCTGTCAAGTTGACCCCGATTTATAGTGACCTTATGTGTGTCAGAGTAGAACTGTGCTCCACAGGGTTTTCAGTGGCTGATTTTTTGGAATTGCCAGGCCTTTTTTCTGAGGTGCCCCTGGATGGACTTGAACTTCCAGCTTTTTAGTTAGTAGCTAAGTGTGTTAACCATTTGCACTACCCAGTGATTCCAAATAAGTTATTTATGCTTAAATAGAATGTGCCCAGGACCTAACATAAATTTCAGTGGACCTCAAGGAAATTTAATAGTGGTTATGAACCATTTGGAGGAGCCCTGATGGCACAGTGGTTTAGAGCTTCGGCTACTAATCAAAAGGTCAGCCATTCAAATCCACTAGCCGCTCCTTGGAAACCCTATGGGTTTTACTCTGTCCTGTAGGGTTGCTGTGAGTCGAAATTGACTTGACAGCAATGGGTTTTTGGTTTATGAACCATTTTCTGTATTGTGGAACTTTGGGTCTGTTTTCCAGAAGTAACACTGGATGGGGCTAAGATAGGAGAGGGGATGATGAGTTAGGATGGCCTCATTGTTTATTTAGTGGTTTGGTGAATGTTCTTGAAGACCCATGATTTCTCTTTGTCTCCTTCCACCTTGTTTCTCCCCTCCTGTCTTGAACCAGGTTACTCATCATTTAAATTTATTTAGGAGTAAGCATGATAGAAAATAAATGCCATTGGATAAATAATACAAACAATAATAGATACCATTTATTGAGTGCTTTCATTGTGGCCCTTTTGGTGCTAAGCACTTTATGTAATTGTCTCACATCACCCTTCCCTCCATCCAGGACTTCCTGTTTTACAGATGAGGAAACTGAGGCTGAGAGGTCTGAGAACTTGCTCTAGGTCATACAGTCAGTGAGTGTGGAGGTCCAGTGTGCTCCCTAGTCCAGGGAAGTCTGATTCTAAAACCATATTCTTTTTCATTTTTAAATAATTTATCTTTTTGTTATTGTTGAAAACACACACAGCAGAACATACACCAGTTCAGCAATTTCTACATGTCAGTTCATTGACATTGATAACATTTTTCAAGTTGTGCAACCCTTCTCACCCTCCTTTTCTGAATTTTTCCTTCCCCCTTGACATAAACTCACTGCCCCCTGAGCTTCCTATCTAACCTTTCAAGTTGCCATTGTCAGTTTGATCCTGTATAGAATCGTTCTTTAAAAGAGCACAATGCTCAAGGTGAAGCCATATTCTTAATCACAGCACTGGGCAGGCACTATCAACCAGTTTTCTAAGAGCAATTGTAATTGATTTCTAGGCATTTATTATATTAGCCATTAACATGAGTTATTATCAGTTTGAAGCTGCCTATAATGTAGCACAGTAGAGAAAACATCAGAGTAGGAGATGGAAAATTTGGGATCTGATCCCAGCTCTTAGAACATTTAGACATTTAAAGCACAAATTGGCACGTAAGGAGAGTTTTGGGAAATAATTGACCCCTTCTGAGTCTTGATTTCCCTTCTGTAAAGTGGGGAAAATACTATGTATCCTTTCTGACTCTCAGATTTGCTGTAAGGATTCAGTACAAAATAGGCATGCTTAGACTATAAAGTGTTCTGTACATGTTAGGTGACATGATTTATAAACTGTTGTCTCTTAAATTTCCTATAATCTTTGGGTTACTCTATGAATTGTTTTCATTTGTGGTCCCAGACCTGTGAGAATTAGAAAGTGAAACTCTCGTTTATTTGTCTCACAGAGGAGCAGTCCTGGTGGGGAGCATCGACTGTGCATCTCAGATCAGTCAGTGCAAAAGTGCTGTGGGAATTTAGGGTAGGGAGGTTCACTCTGAAATAGCATTGCCCTAGAAGGCCTCAGGAAGCCCACGGAATAGTGAATTAGTTAGATTTTAAAGGATGTGCTATTGATAGTTCACTTTGTAGAAAATTTCCTTTGCTTTTAGAAGGAGAACCAACTAAGAGCCTAGACTCAACCTATGCCTTTTTAAAAAAAAAAAATGTTACTTATGGACTGTCATGAGATGGAGAACTCTTACCATGGAGGAGCGAATTGGCCCTGCCCTCAAAAAAGTGCATGAAGAAGACTTTTATGCTGTTCCCGTCTTCTCCACAGTGCTCTTCCTTCCATGCCTTCCTCAGAATACAGCAAGGAGGGAATCCTTTCCTGAAACTGTTAGGGAAGCAGTACTGTCAGTCTTGGGTTAGTTAGCAGTCTCTTTCTTCCTCCTTAGTTGAACAGCAAAGAACACTAAATAAATCAGGATTTTAAAAGAGATTAAGAATTCTTAAGAGTAAAAATAGCATTGGTGGTTGCAAGTACTCCAATAAAATTGAAAGTGTTATCAGTCTAGCAGGCTGACCTACCAAATGGTTTCAGAAAGACCACCTTTCCCATTCCAGTGATAGGTTAATAAAATTATTCCTGACAGTGGCAGGCCAAGGAACTCAGGCAGTTACATACTTAGAGACAGAGAACCCATTGTCCAAAGATCTCAGAAGAGCCTTTGCAAACACACAGAAAGGATTTAGAATGATTTGCATAAATCTCTCCTTGGATAGCGACATGGCTCCAGTGTTGGGGTGGATCCAGGAACCCCTCCTTGGCTGTATCACGAGGTGACGCTGTACTTGGTGAGAATTCAGCCTCATGATGGTTTTTGCCAGTAGGATTGGGTGATGTGTTGTTGAATAAGCCCACTGTTTGGTTCCACATAAGGGCTCTTTTGTGTTGGCCTGGGGGCAGCCATGTTCAAGTTTGTCTTGCCTTTTGCCCAATGATGTTTTTGGACTTTGCGGCCTGGAGAATTAAGCACAACACCTATTTTGAACTAATCTGTCAAATTTTGCTGTTGGAAGGTTAACCACAGCCCCTTGTGTTTCTAGAATGTGGAGAATAATAGTCATACCTTTGGAAACTTTTGATTTACTGAATTAAAAGTTGGGGCAGGTAGAGAAGGAAGGAGAGAAGTTCCTTGGCATGCCCAGGTAACTAGGTATACATGCCTGTTCATGGTGGAACTGTGAGAAGTAATTCCCTTCCGTTTCCTAATATGATTTGCCTAGTTCATCGAATCTTTAAAAAAAAAAAAAGTCCTCTTGCATAGTTAACAAACAAGTTTTACTTTAATATTTAATATTCCCCTGTGAAAGGGCATGGGTCACCCTGGAGTATATTAAAAAATACCAGGTAGTCATGAATCTGTTTCAACTTTTCTTTCTTTTTTCCTTCTTCCTCTTTATTTTAATGGTATACATTAAACACTAGATATTAGGAGCCTTAACTACCAGTTTCTTGTACAGAATGTTATCATTCTAGAAGCCACATAAAGAGTCTAATTTTAAATCCAGGGAGTAGTTTATGCACTTGGGAAATTTGGTGCTTTACGTACAAAAATGAAATCCATTAATTTCTAACCTGGAGTTTATTTTCCTTCAGTCTGCTAGCTTGATTGCTCAGCTTTGTTCTAATAATATAAACATTTTTATGTTTATTTATAGGTGGCTTTAACCAAAAGAGCAGATCCAGCTGAGCTAAGAACAATATTTTTGAAGGTCAGTATAAAGGAATCTATTTTGTTTCTTGTTTGATTTGTGTTCTGTAACTTTTAAAGATTATTTTCAGACAACTCTTTATTTCATTGTTTTATTATTGAAAAAGCCAAAAAAAGTATCTTAAGACTTAAGAAACAGATCCTTTACAATTATATCTGCTTTTTAAAAAAAAGTATGGAAAAGTTGTCAGTGATTGTTTGTAAGGATGACATGGTTTAAATTTTAATTTCTTTTGTCTGACATGGTACCAGGTATTGGAAAGCAGCTGTTGGAGGATTTAGTCTTGCAACCCATTTACCTTTATAGGATTGGCCTGTGCAGTTTGATGATAATGCTTTTTCTTCTAAGAAGTTTAAAGCTCTCTATAAACATCTCAGTAATCCTCCATTCATCCAGAGAGGACTACCTTTATCTCTCCTTGGTAGAAGCCTGCTGTCATCGTTATCATCATCATCATTTTATTATGACCGTGGTGCCCTGTGAGGAGGTGTCAGTATGAATAATACAGATACTAGATCACAACAGACACCATCCATGTTTATTTCCTTGGATTCTTATTCTTCTATCTACTTGACGTGTTATTGGGCAGTGCGTGATTAATTCTATACGTCTACCCTGGGTTGCCCAACTTAGGTTATGCACTCTACTGGTAGCTGAAAGGTTGGTAGTTCAAACCCACGCAGAGGCACCTTGGAAGACAGGCCTGGCAGTCTGCTTCCGAAAGGTCACGGTCTTGAAAACCCAGTGGAGCATTTCTACTCTGCACACGTGAGGTCTCCATGAGTCGGAATCGACTTGACAGCCACTAACAACAACAATCTTGGGTACTGAACACTGCAGCACCTTTATGTTATTCAAGTGGAATTAAAGTACACCAAGGAGAAAAGGTCACTTTTGTAAGGATAATAAAAAACAGCTATGTGGGCCTTTTCTAAACATTACAAAAAGGTAGCTTTGTTATAAGAAAGAGAACCAAGGTTTTAAATGAGGAACGTGATGCTCTTAACTGCTGTGTATTGAATATATGGCTTAGAACGTTATTAATTCTCTGAGCCTCGGTTTACGCGTCAGAATTGTTAAAGGACGTTGAGACATCAAGGAAGTTGAACACTAATAGGATATTCCGTGTTAAGAAATTGTTACTGGTTTTTTTTTAGACTGTAATACTATCTTCATTATTTGAAATACAAAGCATCTTTATCTTTTAGAGATGCACACCAAAGTATTTACAGATGACATTATGATGTCTGGAATTTGCTTTTAAATAGTACAGTTTGTTTGGGGTGGGACAATGAGTGGACAGTGTGATGATAATTTTTGAAAATGGTAAATGGGAACATTGGGTTTAGTATATTATTCTCTATACTTTTGTGTATGTTTGAACATTTTTATAATAAAAAGTTATACAGACTCAATGAAAGAACTTATGTGAAAGTGCCTAGCACCTGGTCTGCATTGGATGTTGAGTTAGTAAATGTTTAAAATTAAATACTTCCAACATAGGAGAGACAAACACTCAAAAGAAAATGATTAAAAATTAGGGACAGTTTGGGGATGAGTTAAAAAGGCTAAATTTATGAGGAGGCTTAGATTATACATAAAAAAGCAGGATTCTTTGTAACTTTTTTTTTTTTTTTTGCCCAGAAGGGACAATATATAGAGATTCTAAGGTAGAAAAGGATTCCGGATAATGAGTGCCTAGAAAGGAAAACATTTGGTTCTTAACCTAGACTAGTGTTTGTTCTTACCTAGAATAATCTCTATTGCTATGCATGTTGGGCCCACTATGGTTGAGATGGAGTGTGTATGCAGAACCATAGAGGTTTTTTAGCATGTGTATTAAGGCAAAACTCTAATGATATAATTCCTGAAGACCACTTTTGGAAGAAGACCCAAAAGGTTTGCCAAAGAACCTAGAGAAATAGATAAAGCTCATTAACTTGAACTGGCAAAGTCACGATCATTCTTGAACCCAGGACCTATCTTTTATTTCTGTTTTCGAAACAAACGAGTTGTGGGCATCCTTCTGACTGGAAATGGGAACAACTCAAAGAGTGTCCCAATAGAGGTGCAGCTCTGATACTCACTAGTCTGTTGGTGTGATCCAGTGGAGAGGCTCCTGTTAAAGACTATGTCCACCTTTTGAGGCTGCATGGCAGCTGGTGAGGCTAGATTAACGTCTTAGTTTGGAACAGTGTATCTTTGCCAACGACTGTGCGCACTCTCAACAGCAGGCAGGCCTTTACTGGGAACAAATCTTACTGATCAGATAGACGCAGGGAGGGTTGTAATTCCATGTAGAGTTCTGGACAGCCACCTCTTGGGTTTCTGTGTAACTGGTCTGAAGGCTGGCGGTGGAATCTTCAGGACCACAAATCAACCCTGGGATGGTTGGGCCTATGTGGCTTTTGAGTAAGAGTTCTTTAGGACTTGGAGTCTGAGGGGATGATGGGGGAGGGAAGGCCGGCATACCTGAAGAAAACAGTGATCAGCAGTTTCTGGGATTGTGAATCTGGCAGAGGTTCTAGTGATCTCACCAGGTCTGGATAGTGTGGTACCTACACAAATCCCCCCTGGCTCAGCCCCTGAGGATCTCTTGTTTACCATTTACTACAGACGATGTTGAGGTGAGGGGAAGAATGGGGAGTGAGGCGTCATAGGGGCTGGGCCAGGCGTGTCTCCTTTCCTAGCTGGGCTGTTTAGTTAAGTCTGGATCAGCAGTAAGCACTCCATAAACTTGTCTACTTTGCTGATTTTCTGTAAGTTTTTCCTGATTTGATTTTCTTCCTAATAAAAATTCCATGTGCGATATCCCAACCTTCTTCTCTTTGCTAAATTGGTTAGAGAAAGAATTCTTCCGTAGCTTGGGGCAGCTGGAGAGGAGTTTTGGTGTACCTTTCTCACCAGATGTGCAGGTAGCAGGGGAATTGGGTCAGCTCTGGACATCAGAGAGAGCCAGGGAAACTGAGGCAGATAAGGAAAGAAGGGACCCAGGGGGACAGAAACAGGCTACGTTCTGGCTTTTTATATTTTTGAGAAGAGTTATGAGTTGGAATCAACTCAATAATGGTGGGTTTGGTTTTTTTATTTTTTTTTAAGATCAGTTGCACTTTTTTTTTTTTTTTTTAAGGAACCCTGGTGGCACAGTGCTTAGGCTTTTGGCTGCTAACCAAAAGGTCAGCAGTTTGAATCCACCAGCTGCTCCTTGGAAACCCTACTCTATCCTATAGGGTCGCTGTGAGTTGGAATCAACTCGACGGCAATGGTTTTTTTTTTAACTATATATTAGGTGCAGCGTTAAGTGTTGGGGATATAAAGATGCATAAAGCATGGCGCATGCCATTAAATATCTCATTCTGTGTGTGTGTGTATAAGCCTAAAAATAAAAGCCATACTGTGGTTGAATAAGTATTATATAGCATTGATTAGCAGGAATACACTGTGGGTATAATTTAATCATCCTAGAGAGGGGGCCATTAAAGTTATAGGAAGGCAGTAATGTTTGACATGGGCTTGAAGGTGAGTAGGTATTTATCAGATGGAGAAGGTAGAGGAGGGTTTTGGGGCAAAGGGGAAACCATTCTAGGCAATAAAACAGCACATGCAAAGGCAGAGAGCTGTTAGAGTACGAGGTGTATGGAGGGAATAGCTAGTGGTGACTTAGGGTGGCTTAGAGCATGTGGTCTTGGACGATGGTACTAGTGTGGTAGGTAGGGTGTGTCCTGCTATAAAATATGCCAGGCTAAGTTCAGTTTTATAGTGTAGGCTGTTCTTGTGATAAGCAGCAGGTAATATTATGTCTGGATATGGAAGTTGAAGCCCAGGTAGTCAATTTAGTTTCTAATCTAAATGTTGATATGTGTTTCTTGCACCCTAATGCTCTTGGTGTTTATTGAGTGCTTACAGTTTAAATAAAATGCCATGAAACTCTGCAGTGAATGGTATGTGCGAAAGTATAAGCAATGACTATGTCTTAAAGGAGTTAAGATTTTATAAGGAAACCAGATTTACAGGCATGCAGCAGGTGAACAAGAATCTAACTTAGCATATGCAAAGGTTCTGCAAGTGTGGTTAAAGCAGGTGGCACAGAAAATGGAAGGAGGGAGCAGTCAGGGAAGGCTCTGTGGAGAGGGAACTTGAGGAGCTTTGAGGATGAGTGGGAGTTGGATCGGCATGGAGGAAGAGGACCCCATAAGGGAAGGCCTGGAGGTGGGCTTGGGAATAAACAGCCTCTCCAGGTTGGGGGAGTCTTGTTCATTCTTCAAATGCTTATTTAAATACAACTGTATGCCAAGGATTCTGCCAGGTACTACACGGCGTGGGCGACAAAATTAGAAAGGTAATTGGGAGTTTGGCATTTATGCTAAACAATAGGAAGCCATTGAAGGTTTTCTGAGTAATCCAGTAACTGAGGAGGACGGGTTTGAGATTTAGTTGGCACAGCCAGGCAACGAATTGGGCAGTCTTGGGAAAAATCTTGGTGTTAGGGCCTAAGAACTTGAATTAAGCTTGTGGCAGCAGGAGGAATGGAGAATGGGCAGGAGATAACTTTGAAGGGCTATTTGATGAAAATGACTAATCTTGTATAATGGATGAGAAAGAGCAGGGAGTAAATATGATCACAGGTGCATAGCCTGGGTGCAGGGAGGTGTCAGTATCAAGAATTGGGAGATCGAGGAGGGAACCCATAGCTCAAGGGAGAGGAAAGGAGGTGACGGGTACTGTTTAGAAATATAGAGTTTGAAGTAACTAAATGTATGGTGGAAGATCGTGGAAGATCTGAGGGGAAACTGGATAAAAAGGCCAGACAAGGGAAATGGGATATATCACAAAATAACAGTGAATTACACTTGGATTTCAATGACTGTTCTTTGTCAACAAAAACAATATAATTTTTTTTAACTTTTGTAGGCAAAATCAGTTCATTTTTATTGATGAAAATTTAGAAGACATACATAAAAAGAAATGTAACTTGTGATCACAGTGTGTGTTTATGTTTATATTATATAGATATTTCACTTCTTTTTCTCTCTATGTGTGTTTTTGTATATGTGTTTAAATAGATAGATTTCTTTTTTCTTAACAGGAAAAAAAAATACTATTTCATATCGAATTTTTCTCCTCATCTAATATATTACAAATACCTTTTCCTACAATTGAGTGAATTTCTACAATATTTTTTATGCTATGTAATATTCCTCTGTGTGGTTGTTTTATTTAACCAGGCCCTATTATTGAATATTTAGTTGTCTCCTCTGCTTTGCTGTCATGGTAACAGTGTAATGAGTACCCTTGTACCTACATTTTTGCATATATCTAGCATTTTCTTGGGATAAATTCCTAAAAGTGGCCTTACTGGGTTAACAGGTGGTGTCCTAGTTACCTAGTGCTGCTGTAACAGAAATACCACAAGTGGGTGGATTTGAAGAATATGAATTTATTTTCTCATAGTTCCGGAGGCTAGAAGTCTGAATTCAGAGCATGGCTTTAGGGGAGGTCCTTCCTTGTCTATATCAGCTTCTAGTACCTCCAGCAATCCTTGGAGTTTCAGGGCCTGGGCCTGTAGATGTATCTGTCTCAGTCCTTTGTCTTCTCCCCCTTGTGTGTGTCTGTGTTTCTGTTTTCCCCTTTTTACAACTCAGGAGTGATTAGGTTTAGGATCCTCCCTACTCTGTTATGGCCTCATTAACATAAAATTCTTATTTCCAAACTGGGTCATATATACAGGTACCAGTTAAACTAGTTGCCATCAAGTCGTGTCAACTCCAATTCATGGCAGCTCATGTCAGAGTAGAACTGTGCTCCATAGGGTTTTCAGGGGCTGATTTTTTAGAAGTAGAGCACCAGACCTTTCTTCCGAGCCACCTCTGGGCCAGACTTGAACCTACAACCTTTCAGTTAGCAGCCAAACAAGTGATTAGGTGGAAAAAAAATTAAAGTTGGAGGACCCTCACCCCAAACTACACTTAAAAATAAATTTTCCATGTATTAAAATTTAAAGAAAAAAGATGAACCCACTTGAAAAAACCAAGTGAAAATATGATAGTCTTGAAATGGGGAGAGGACTAGTTTCTAAGCTTAAAAGTAGTGTAAGAAATCACAAAGGAGAAAAAAATCCACAGACTCAATTATATAAAAATATCAAACTGGAAAAATATTTGCAACAAATGTGATAGACAAAGCAGGGGAAGGGCTGGTTCACACGCTGTTGGTGGGAGTATAAATTGGTACAATCTTTTCTGGAGAGCAGTGTGATAATAAGTATCAAGAGCCTTAAAGTCCCTGTCCTTTGACTCAACAATTTCTCTTCCAGGAGTCTAACCTTTGAAAATTACCAGGAATTTGGACAAATGTTATGTTTAAAGCTGGTTACCTCAGCTTTATTGAAAATGCCCAAAACTGGAAATAATGTAAATGTCTATGGCAGGAGAAGGGTTAAATTATGTTTTTAAATAAGTTAATTATTCACTACTATAAGCAAACATACATATAACTCTAAATCATAGGATTGCTGTAATTAGCAGTGACATTTCCTTTAAATTTCAGGCTTGCTTTGCTTTGGTTAGGAAATCAAAATATTCTTCTGTGTTTCCAGTAAGCTGAATTAAATGCTAACTGAAGAATGGTAGGATTAGTGGGCCATCTTTGAGCCTTTCTCTTACACTGTGCTGAAATATGTTAATTAAAAACAATAATATAGAACATTTATAAAGTGCTTATTGTGTGCAGGGCATTGTGCTAAGTACGTTGCATGATTGTCTTGTTTATTTCTAGCATCAACTTTATGAAGCAGGTAATGTTATTATCCCCATTTTATAGATAAGGAGACACAGAGGCCCAAAAAGTTTGTGACGTACCCAAGCTCACACAACTAGTAAGAGGTGGAGAGCCCTGCGTAGCCCAGGCCCGAGAGATGCCAAAGCTGGGGCTCCTGACAGAGACAGCACTGAGTAGATGTTACTGAGTATCTAAGCAGAGGCTTATCCTGTACTGGAATTAAAATGTAGAAATAACAAGTGACTTTCTAAAACATTTTTGATTAGGGTTAACTAAGGAGCCCTGGTGGTGGAGTGGTTAAGCACTCGGCTGCTAACCAAAAGTTCAGTGGTTTAAACCTACGAGCTGCACCACCGGAGAAAGATGTGACACTCTGTTTCTGTAAAGATTTACATCTTTGGAAACCCTATGAGGCAGTTCTCCTTTGCCCTGTTGGGTCTCTATGAGTCAGAATCGACTTGACAGCAACAGGTTTATGAGGTTACAGTAGGAGCTCTAGTGGTACAGTGATTCAGCATTTGGAAAGGTTGGCGGTCTGAACCCACCCAGTGGCTCTGCAGGAGAAAGATCTGGTGATCTGCTCCTGTAATGCCATAAAGATTACAGCCTAGAAGACTCTGGGGCAGTTCTACTCTGTCGCATGGGGTCACGATGGGTCAGAATCGACTTGATGGCACCTAACAACAACGACATGGCATTACAGAGGCTGGAGATGCTGTCATTGAGCCTCACTTCATTGTGCACACTCCATCTTTTATGGCCACCAGGGTCATTCCTGCCACCCAACTAGCCCTGTTCTTACAGCTGCTCTGTCCTTACCCCCGCCCCCCAAGTCACTCTTTCATTCTCAGGAACAGGGGGCTCTCTCCTGCTCCATAAGGGCAACGTATGATCCCCAGGCTATTTCTCAGTGTTTCCCCCAACGCGGAAGTTTTATGGAGCAGGAATTAGCATGTCCCCTATTGTGTAGGAGCTTCACTGGACCACACTAAAAAGAAAGACCTGGAAGAACATTGAAGAAGCATCCCAGGCCTAAATCTTATTTACCATTTTTGTATGATAATGCTCTAGAATGGAGAGAACACCAACTGAAGCAGCATTTACTACTTGGGTCTATAAAATCCCACAAGAAGCAATGCAGTTGATAGTTTGCTTTCCAACTTAGCCTGTTAATCATCCTCTCTGGTATCATTGATGCCCTTGAAGCAGGAAGGGAGACAAAAGAATTAGATTGTTTTCCTCCATGATTCATAATTCTACTTTTTAAAAAAGCTACGTGTCCTTGCTGAAGAACAAGGCATAATCTGTCTTTATAAATTGTGTAAACCAGGGCTTCTCAACCTTGGCCCTATTGACATTTTGCACTGGATAATTCTTTTTTTGTCAGGGCCATCCTGTGTGTTGAGGGATGTTTGGCAGCATCCCTGGCATCTCTCCACTAGATGCCGGCAGAACCCCCTCCTCCCAGTTATGGCAACTCAGATTGTTTTCAGACATTGTCAAATGTCCCCAGGGAGAAAATTGCACTCAGTTGAGAGCCACTGATAGAAACATAAAACTGGGCCAAATTAATATGTTCCATTTTTTCTTTGAAGTGAGGGGAAGTAATTGTCATTATGAAGAGCACATTATCGTATCTGACACTGCATCCTTTGAATATTTTCAGCTTTTTCACAGATCCCATAGTTACATACTTTTGAGAATCATATATAAAATAATAACTTCTCTCTCTCTCTCTCTGATAGTATGCAAGCATCGAAAAAAATGGTGAATTTTTCATGTCGCCCAATGACTTTGTCACTCGATATTTGAACATTTTTGGAGAAAGCCAGCCTAATCCAAAGACTGTGGAACTTTTAAGTGGTGTGGTGGATCAGACCAAAGATGGGTATGTTTATTTTTAATTATCTTATTGAATATTTTTTTCCATAAGCTTTTTTAATGATTAGGAAGTCATCTATTGCTACTAATAAAATGTTTTACAAATAATGCTCTTTAACATATCCTTCAGTGGTCATTTCATAGTTGAGGATTCTGTGTGATTTTTTTTGACTAGTTTAAAGAACTCTTCATAGTTTAACAAAACTATGATGAGGTAGTGTGAAGATATATTAGAGTGTTTGTATATCTGTTGGTATTTTTCAAGGCAGTATAAAAATGGTAATTATAAAGCATAGTTCTGTGAACTTCTAAATTTTCTAAAATCTTTCCCTCTGCTCCCATAACCTTTAAAATCTCACATATTAGATGGTATAGATCTAGCAGACAGAATAATATAATGATTCCGAATCCTCAAGAAAGGCACTCTGCAAAAGCTGGAGAAGAGAGACTGTGCCATATAGATTAAATAGGATACTTTGCAAAATGGCTTTGGATTTTTTATCTTCTACCAGTCTTCTCTGCTTATACTTTGTAAAAAAAAAAGGGTCTTTTCTAAGCTGTAAAACATTGCAGTTGGCTTTTACCAGTAAGTGCGGAATTTTGCGTTCGCAACTCTTGCTAATATGAGCACCAATGTCCCATAATAACTGAAGTACGATCTACTAGAGCTAGCCATCTCTGTGCATAACTATGGTAGACCTGGCCTTCTGGTTTTACTGCCTGTCAGCACCCACTTTGACAGATTGCAGTTGCATGCCATTCTGCACTGGAATTCTCTAGCTCTGAGCTTCTTCCATTTGTTGGAATCTTTGTACGCCTGATTTTCCCATGCAGTAGTTTTGATATAACCAAAGTAAAATCTCTTCATGCCCAGCAAATGCTCTCCGTGTTCACCAGCACTTCCTTTTCTTATGTGTGCACCTGTCATCCCATTTTGCGTGGAAATAACCTTCTATAAAGGCAATCAGGCTCTCAAGATGTGGGAGGAGGGGAGGGGAAGAGGAAATTGGCAGATATTCTTCCTGCAATTTGCTGGTGGATTGCTTGATTATGACTTCTCTCTGTTTCAGTGGTAGAAGGTTTGTTTGTTTTCAATCCTGTTACCTCTATTTTCGATCTCCCACCCCAAGGTGGAATTCTTTGCTTGGTAGGAAAAGGTAATGTGTGAGCAGGCCTTACTTTCTGGGATGTTGTGGGGAGAGGCAAGGCATATTCCACAAGAGTCCACTGAAGCAGAAGTTAAGCTATTTTAGCAAACATTCTTCTGAGGAAATTTGGTCACTTCAACACTTCCTGTGCTCAAGATTCAGGGGAATTTTGACCAAGCTCACATGCAGCATCGGTCGTGCAACTGGATGTTTGAGGTTAAGATTTTTCTAATTTGATAGTTTGAAAATGTTTTAAACTACAGAAAAAACTGAAAGAACAATACATCGAACATCCAGTATATACCCTTCACCTAAATTGACTATTTAACATTTTGCTACCTTTGGGCTCTCTTTCTATGCTTACAAACAAGCGCACACCTGATTTCCTTTTCTTGGGTGGACCTTTTAAGTATAAATGGACAGACATTATGATACTTGAGCATTTATCTTCTAAGAATATCAACATTCCCTACAGAACTACCATACCATTATCATATGTAGGAAAATTAACAATCATGTTAGATATCTAACACCCAGTCTGATACACACATTTGCCAGATTCTCCTGCCCATCCACCATTCCAAATGGCTCGTTGATTTTTTTTAAATCCAGGATACAGTCAAGGTTCTTGTATTGCATTTAGTTGTTATGTCTGTTTTAATCTAGAACAGACCCTTCATGACGTTGACTTTTCAAATCTAGGCCAGTTACTTTTTAGAAGATCCCATGTTCTGGGCTTGACTGTTTCCTCATGATTGGTTTCAGGTTAAATTTTTGGATGCAGGTTAGGGGTATCTTGTACTACCTATTGCATCTCCTCAGGTTGTTGTCCCCATATTGATGAAGCTAAGTTTGATCACTTGGTTAAGTTAATATATTTTTTTGTTTTATAATTAGTAAGTAATTTATAAGGAGCCCTGGTGTCACAACAGTTAAGCACTCCACTGCAAACGGAAAGGTTGGTGGTTCAAACCCACCCAGCAGCTTTGCAGGAGAGAAAGACCTGGCGATCTGCTCCAGTAAAGATTACAGCCTAGAAAACCGTATGGGGCAGTTCTACTCTGTCACACGGGGTTGCTGTGAGTCAGAAGTGACTTGATGGCCCCTAACAACATAACAACAGATAATCTGTGAGACAATACTTTGAGACCATGTGGATATTCTATTCCTCAGCAACCTTTTACCCAATGGTTTTAGCATCCACAGTGATCCTTTTTTAAATCAGTTGTTATACTGGTGTTTGACAAGTGCTGATTTTTCTAATTTTATCATTTCTCCTAAATTTGTTAGCTAGTATTCTTTGGTAAAGAAAAGCTCTCTCCCCACCTCCTTTTCTTTCTCTCTTAATCTTTTTTTTTTTTTTTGGTGAGGAGAGGAAGGACGTGGATATCAGTATAAATTTAATTATTATTATTAATTATTATATATAATAATTATAATTATTAATTATTATTTTTTAATTCAATGTATTATAATATATGGCTATTGTACTCTTAGATGCTCAAATTGTCCCAGCTTGGTTTGTGAAAGTTCCTTCAAGCTGGCTCTTTTGTCCAGTCGTTGAATGCTCCTTGTTTTTGGCACAATAAGATGTTCAAGCTCACCTTAGACTTTTTCTTGCCACTGACCTGAAAATCACCCTTTCTCCAAGAAGCCCTGGTTCCTTTTAGTGGGGAATGGCGTTTGGAAACAAAGAGCTGGGCACTGCTTTATTGTTAACTAGGGTGTTAAACTGCTTGTCTGACTTTTCATTGGAAAGAGCTGGGAATATAAAAAACAAATCAAAAGTTTGTAATGATTTTCGTATTTAAATTTAACATTAACAAGGATTTTTCCTAGTCTTTTACTTATCTTTCCTCCCTTTCTGTGAAAATTCTTGCTCCTGATTACATTAATATATTTATAGGCATTTATTTGATATAATTGTAATGCCTTCTAATGTACTTTGAAGTACTTTTAATGTACTCCTATTCCATCCCCACCCTCATTAACACACATGCTTTTTCTTGTGTTTTTTTTTTTTTTATGTATAATCTCCAAAAATATAGCCTTATATTTATTGGATACCAAGTATCTACCATGCATTTTACGTATTTACTATACTATGTTATGCGATACTGTATGATCCTAAATTGTAACATGTATTTTTTAAACAGTTTATAACAAATCTGTAGCATTAGCTTTGTTTTCCCGGTGTTGCAGGTGAGATAACTAAGACTTTCAGAGTTTAAGCAATTTGCCTCAAAATAGTGCCTATTCTATGACTCAAGCTCAGGCCTGTCTGGATCCAAAGTGTGTGGCCTTTCCAGTGTTCCAATCTGCCTCTTCCCTCTTCTAAGAGAGAAAGAATCATGTGGTAGTTTATGTTATGTGTCAGCTTGGCTAGGCCATGATTCTCAGTGTTATGTAATTATCCTCCATTCTGTGATCTGATGTAATTATCCTCCACTTTGTGATATAATGTAATCGCCTCCATGATGTGATCAGCCAGTCACTTGTAAGGGGACTTCCTTAGGGGTGTGGCCTCCACCCAATATATATATGGACGGTCTGGCAAAGCTGCTTGCTTGCTCGCTCAGGATCCTGTTTCTGGCTCGTCTTCATCTGACCTCAGGTTCTTGGGACTTGAGCCAGCAGCTTGTCATTTGACCTGCTGACTTTAGAATTCACCAGCTCCACAGGCCTGTGAGCCAGCAGACTGTCTGATATGCCAATTCTGGGTTTGTCAACCCCAGCAACCATGTGAATCAGGAGAAGCCTCCAGCTGACTCCTGACCCATGGACTTTGGGACTTGCCAGTCTCCACAACTGTGTGACCCAATTCCTTGAGATAAATCTCTGTATGTCTCTCTCTCTCTCTATATATATATATTATATATATACATGTTTCACTCGTTTTGCTTCTCCAGAGAACCCAGCCTAAGACAAATTGTAATCTTACAGTCCTCTATAACCTGACATTTTCTTTGACATTCTGTATTATTTTAAATATCAGTGTTTTGCTGCAACAGTGAAAATATTAGATGGTCTTGATCTTTTCGTATGATTTAGCTTATTTTCTTAACAGTTGTAAAAACAGTAACAGTGAAAAATCTCATTTTTCAAAGCAGAAGCAGCCACCTGTAGTGTTTTTACCTTGACACAAATTTTTTCATATTTTAGTATCTTCCATGACACCTGCATAGATTTTTTAATGCTTTTAATTCATTTTAATTATAACACTATTTTATAATCTTTTAAAATATATCAATCAACTTTCATATTTCCATATACTATTCATATTAACAGTGCTAAATGGCTATGTCATTTTCTGTCAAATGCCAAATTTCTATCAAAATGTGTAACATACTCGTCTTAGTTTTGTAGTGCTGCTGTAACACAAGTACCACAAGTGGGTGGCTTTAAAGAACAGAAATTTATTTTCTTACAGTTCTGGAGGTTAAAAGTCCAAATCGACCATGTCGATTCCTTCCTTGTCAGTACCCTGGGTGCTCCTTAGTTCCTTGGCTTGTGGATGATTCTTACATGGTGTTTGTTTTCCCCCATGTAGGCACAGTCCCTTTGTGCATTCTGCTCTTTTTATAACTCAGAAGTGATTGGATTTAGAACCAACCCTATTTGGGTATCACATACCATAACATGTAATTAACATAGCAAAGAAAACCCTTTTTTCCAAACAGGATTATATCCACGAGTATAGGGGTTAGGGTTGCAGCACATATTATAGGGGGGACACAATTTAATTCATAACAATACTTTATTAGATCATGTGCTTATAGAATTATTTCATTTCTAGTTCTCTATATGATGTTTTGCCCTTCTGTCTAATTACTTCTTTTTTTAAAAAAAAATAATATTGTATTTTAGGTGAAAACTAGGTTCCCCTTTAACAATTTTTATACATATTGTTCCATGCCATTGGCTACAATTTTTACAATGTGTCAACATTCTCTTTATTTCCATTCTGTTTGTTACTTAGTTTTTTTAGAAAGAGTTTAGAAGGGAGGGATTCCTGGGCCCAAGGGCAGAAATATTTTATGGCTTACCTTATGTATTATGATAATGCTTTCTAAAAGTACTGAGAAAGTTGAAGAAGCTTACTGAGCTGCTGGCATTGGGCTGAGATTTGAGCCTGAGCTGGCCTGGGGCCCATGCTCTTCAATACTGCACTACAGATAACAAATTACGTTATTCAGATGATCTGGTAGCCACTAAGGAATATTTGTATTTATGTACAAAATTAATGATTGCCTCTTACATTAGAGCTAATGACTCATCTTCCCTTAACTCTTAAAAAAAGATACACATACACATCCACAACTGACAAAGAAATGTCTGATGCTTTCATTGTTATTTTCTTGATGTTGCCACTGAGTTGTGGGATTCTTGGCTTACAGAATTTCGTTAATAAGATGTTCATATGCTGTTTTCCCTACTCCTCTGCTCCCGCTAGCCTCTTAATATTTACTTCACAAATAGATATTATAGCCGTACATTTGTTGTAAAACTGTCAATACCTTCGTTTTCCCTTCCTTTCCTGTTCTTTGGAAGCGTAGCATTTGCCAAAGTTATACAAGGAACAAATCACCCCCCAGCTCGATACTGTTTCTCGAAAAGATTATGTGACAGAAGCTACATATTGGCCTGTGGAAACATGGCACACACAAAACAATAGGAAAGCGCTAGCTTTGGCTGTGTTCTTCTTGCTGCTCTCTTTTGGGATGCTGTCACCCAGCTTGACCATCCAGAGGGATTTTTTGTGCATAACTTTGTTAAAATTTGAAAAAAAAAAAAAAAAGCTATTTGTGTATTGAAAGCTTTGGGATTTAAAAATAACAACTGTGCTGACCATCACAATGAATTGAAATACTCTTCTTTAGCTAGGTACTTGTCTGCAAACCATGGTTCCTTGAGTGCAAGGACCAAGTGTTGCACATTTTAGTATCTCCATTGTCAAGCCCAGTATCTGGCACATGTCTCACATCAGTTTGTTGCCTAAACTTAGACCAGGAAGGCCCAGTCATGAAAGCCCAGTAGTATTAGGGAATGGAAACTCTAGTTCAAATTTTAGGTTACTCATTATAGTAGGTTGAATAATGGCCACCCAGAAATATCAAGTCCTGATGCTTGGAACTTGTGAATGTTACCTTATTTAGAAAAAGAGTCTTTGCAGGTATGATTAAATCAAGAATTTTGAAATGAGGAGATTGTGCTGGATTATCCTGGTGGGTCCTAAATGCTGTCTATCACAAGTGTCTTTATAAGATGGAGGCAGAGGGAGATATCACTCAGACACAGGAAAAAGGAGGAAGCAATATAACCACAGAGGTAGAGATTGGGATGATGTGGCCACAAGCCAAGGAATGCCAGAAGGTAGAAGAAGCAAGGAAGCGTTTTCCCCTAGAACCTTCAGAAGGAGTGTGGCCCTGCTGACACCTTGATTTCAGATTTCTGGCCCCCAGAACTGTGATAGAATAAATTTCTGTTGTTTTAAGTCACCTAGTTTGGGGCAGCTTGTTACAACAGCTCTAGGAAACTAATATACTCACATAGTTATTTACCTGGGAAATCAGAAAGCTTGTAGTTGCTAAGAATTTTCTGGGGCCAGAGACCAGCCTGATCCAGAAGAAAAACTTTTCCAGAGACAGCTTTTGGCTAGGTAAAGCCATTTCCCATACTCCTTTGGCCAGGCCAAGACCCCTGCTGTAAACTGTTTCCATGAGGGCCCCTCCTGAATCCTCATCTGTGTGTAGGCATGGGCTGGATCTGGGCATGGAAGCAGGGGCAGATTATCCAATAGACAAGGTAAATACAGTGTTTATCGTGCTTACTAGATTATCTGTAGTAAATAATTTTCACATTTTTTCACCACGTCAGAGATTCTGCCTCTAGGTATGACTAGCATCTGTCTCTCCCAACCCCACAGCACCTTCTACAGAATCAAAGCCTCTTTTCAAAGTTACAATCCCTGACGGGACAGATGACCCAGTAAGCAAGGTAAGCATGGGCTTACTTGTGCTTATTTACTAATCTGTAGTGAGCAACTGTAGTGATTACTCACTGATCTATAGTGAAATTGTTCACTACATATGATCTGGTAAGCAGAGTAAGCACTGTGTTTACCTTGCCTATTGGATAATCCGGCCATGTGTGGAGGTTAACACACACGTACACCGTGTGCGTGTAGCTTGTTGGTAAACAGATTATTTTCTGGAGCGCTCTGTTTTCTAATTTAAAACTTACATGGTTGTGATTTGGCCAGCTTCCCAGCTGGGAGCTGCTCGCTGAGCACTGTCTAGTCAGTCATTCAGCAGCTATTCAAGAATCTCTGTTCTGTGCCTGGCACTGTTCTGTAGGTTGATGTTAACATGGTGAGTGAGTGGCCCTCTTGGAGCTTCTAATTTAACAGAGCAGACGGATATTAATCAAAGAATTACAAATGAGTTTACTTTGCTACTGTGATCTGGGTTATGAAGGAGATACATGATGAGAAACAATAAGTGGGGGACTTTATGCAGACTGCGGTCCCTGGGTTATGCTACTATCTGAAAGGTTGTAGGTTCGAGTCCACTCAGGTGCCTTGGAGGAAAGGCCTACTTCCAAAAAATCAGGGATTGAAAACCCTGTGGAGCACAGGTCTACTCTGACACACTTGGGGTTGCCACGAGTTGGCATCAACTTGACAGCAACTGTTTTTGTTTTTATTATTATTTTTAATGCAAACTGAGACTAGAAGGTTAGGGAAGGCTTCCAAATAAGTTACCTTTGAGCTGAGATCTGAAAGAGGGATAGGAGTTGGGATATGGACTGATAACAGGAAACAGAGGTCAAGCGTTGCAGGCAGCGGGAACAACGGTTGCAGAGGCCATAGTCACATTCTGAAATGTAGTGACTGGTGTGTCTGGAGCCAAGAAAGTACCGGGCAGAGTGGTGGGAGAAATAGGTCTTGACCAGACCATGTAGCAACTTGCACTTTTTATTAAGGATTGGAGATCTCCATCTGAAAAGCAATGGAAAGCTATCCAAAAATGATTTGAATCAGGAATCAGCATGATTCCCCAGTGGAGAGACTACCCACTCAAGCTGCAGCACACTAGTGGCTGTTGATACTCTTCAGTTTGCCTTCTGATTGCCTGTTGTGTTTAGATTTCTCTGCATTGCACTGTTTTAATCAATTCAATGATGAGCTTCATCGATTTATAAAGTTCCTTGAGGGAAGTGAGAGGAAACTTTGAGTCATGTGGCATGGCATCTGTCTTCCGCCATCTCTGCTTTCTTGCTTAGTCTGCTTTCATATATCTCAAAAGAGAATGACTTAAGATACATCCTATACTAACACTACCTCATTAACATAACAAAGAAAACCCATTTGCAAACGGCATTATAATCACAGGTATGTTGTTTTTAGGTACCATCGAGTTGGCTGACTCATAGCAACCCTAGATACAACAGAACGAAACACTGCCTGTTCGTGCACCATCCCCACAATCATGTTTGAGCCCATTGCTGCAGCCAGTCAATCCATTTCATTGAGGGTCTTCCTCTTTATCACTGACTCTGCCAAGCATGATGTCCTTCTCCAGGGAGTGGTCCCTCCTGATAACATGTCTGAAGTATGTAAGATGAAGTCTCGCCATCCTCGCTTCTAGGAAGTATTCTGGCTGTACTTCTTCCAAGACAGATTTCGTTCTTCTGACAGTCTGTGGTATATTCAGTATTCTTTGCCAACACTGTGATTCAAAGGTATCAGTTCTTCTTCAGTCTTCCTTTGTCTTGAGTGTGGAACCTCTTTGTACTCCATGCATGAATAGAAGTTGGTCGTTCTTTTGAGAAAGGGAATGTCAGAAATCCCTATTTGTTAGTGATGGGGTGACAGGTCCAACTTACTACCTTGTCCGTCTCTATTTATTGAATCAAAATGATAGCAGTATAATCAGTATCTGCAAGTAATTCCTTTCTATTCCAAGTACAGAGAATCAGTCTCGGGGCAATTCCCATTTTGAGGCTTGAGAAATAAGGTGTCAAAGACGCAAAGATAAAAAAATCTTGGGTTTTAAATTGTGTGGCTATAATAGGTAAATGTGTCCTCTGCCTTTCCCATGTTTGCTATTTATCCTTCTGATAAAACAATGGCCTTTTAAATATTTCAAAGGCGAAGGAGGATATAGTAATGTTGTTGATGATAAAATGATTTTATATACCCGTTTTCACTTTGCGAGGCTGTTGCAGTGAAATCCAGGCTCTGGCCACATGCTGGGAGTTAATGAGGTTTACAATTGGCAATGCTTGAAGAGTATTAGGGTAATGTATTTAAACATTAGCAGTTCACAGCCAGAAACGCTCATCATGTGTCAAGTATAATCCAAGATCAATAAGAGAAAGTCTTTCAGTTTGCTAATGAGGAGGGTTTTCTACACTGCTAGGGTGGACATAAATTTCAGATTAACACCTGAAATTCATAAACTATAGAATTAAGCAAAGGCATCTCTTTAATTTAAAAAAAAAAAGGAACTTGATAATAATCAACAGCAGTCATCCGAGAAGCTTAAATTTTCTTCTTAGTCATCAGGCTCCCAAATTAATCTACCAAAACAAAAAGCCTCATTAGCAGCTATCATTGAATCAGTGTTATTTTATTTTATTTTTTTCCTTTTCTCTCAAGATGTCTGATTAACCCCCTTTCTTTTTGGATTACTCACTTCGTGTTAACATTTGATGTCTGAAATCATGGGGGGGGGGTGCGTGCAATGTGGTGGCTAGACACTGTCTGTGAGGAGTAAATTAAAAGGAATTTTTAAAAAGGTTTGTATTATGTTGCTGGTGTATTAGAAAACCTATAGGAATGTCAGGCGCCTGGGTTTATTTTTCTTTTTAATTCCAGAAGAGGCTGATTAATGACTAGGTGCTGATTTCGCTTTGCGTTCATATGTGCCGATAGCCCCCTCTCCCTCTATGCCTTCTCCTCATACATACCAATCCAGGCCCTCTTTTCAGAGTTTTCCTGTAAGGGAAGGTGTGAAGAACGGGGCCATAGCAGAGGGTAAAAGATCAAAGGTGGTTCTTTTTAAGGTAGGTAGATAGCAGCATAAAGAGCCCTGATGGCACAGAGGTTAAGCACTCAGCCGCTAACTGAAAGGTCAGCAGTTTGAACCCACCAGCCACTCCACAGGAGAAAGATGTGGCAGTCTGCTTCCATAAAGATTATAGCCTTGGAAACCCTATGGGGAAGTTCTGCTCTGTCCTGTTGGGTCACTATTAGTCAGAATAGACTCGATGGCAACGGGTTTGATTTTTTTGACGCTGGACTACTAGCTGAAAGGTTGGAGATTCGAACCCACAGAGGCACCTCATGAGACAGGCCTGGCGATCTGTTTCTGAAAGGTCACAGCCTTGAAAATCCTATGAAGCAGTTCTACTCTGCACGCATGGGGTCTCCATGATGTGGCAACGAGCAACAATAGATAAGTAACAACAGATAACAGCATAGTGATGGGAAAGACTCGGTAGAGAGTGGAGAAAATTTATGATGCACTCAAGAAGACATTCTGGTGCATTGTCTTTGAGTAGGGGTTGGCCTTTTGTAAGAACATGAAGAGTTCATGGAGAACAACTATTCTCGAAGTGTGGTCAGTGGACTTCTGGGAGTCCCAGAGACGCGTTCAGGGGTTTTTAAGGTAAAAACTATTGACATAATAATAGTAAGATCTTATCTGCCTTTTTTCACTGTCTTGATATTTGAGCTGGTGGTTCTAAAAGCAATGATGGGTAAAACTTTAGGTGGCTTAGCCCTAAGCAAACAGGGACACCAAACCAAAGGGCAACCAACGGTAGTCATCATACTCTTCATGACCTTGTACATACACAACAATAAATAATAATAAATGCCAGTTTTGCTTCTGAATGTCCTTGAAGAAACAGTAAAAACAAGGTTTTTATTAACTATCCCCCTTAAGTAGATGTCTTTTGAAAATTCTGAGTGACAGAATGGGAGCCCACATAAAGAACTTCTGTAGTATAATACTTGTTTCGAGGAAAAGCACTTGAGTGGTTGTTTTGAGTTGCAAACTAAGATAGTGCATTTTTTGTTTTTGGTTTTTTCATAGATTACCCTTTTTTTCTGAAAGAATGATTGACAAACTGATTATTCATCCTTAAGTGCAATTTGCATTTTATAGTGTCCCAATACTTAAAGACTTTTCTGACATGCTTGGTGGTAATATTAATGAATGTGATTTTTTAATATAGTGTAATGAAATGTGCAAACATTTGGAAGATCGTCATCACTTAGGGAAACATTTTCCATCTGACCCGTGTGGAGTTACAAAATCATGCATGGGTAAAAGATCTATTCAAAGTGCATGATGGACCAGTCGATTTTAATGTAACAGAGTAGGAAAAGTTCATTGATACAGTTTCAGATTACACATTACACCTAACCTTTCAGAAACCATCACTTGTTGGGATCTAGTATTGTATCAGAGATGAATATCCACAGTTATTTGAAAGAACTATTAAAATACTTCTTCCCTTTCTAATTATCTATATATGACTGAAATTCTTCATATCCTTTAGCCAGAACAACATTTTACTGCAGATTTGCAAAGACATAAAACTACTACTTTTCTCACTACATGTTTTTTTCTTTTTAGAAAATAGTTATTTTTATACAAAAAAGCCCTGGTGACTCAGTGGTTAAAGCTACTGGCCGCTAAGTGAAAGGTGGGTGGTTCAAAGCCACCAGTGGCTTCACAGGAGAAATGTGGCAGTCTGCTTCTGTAAAGATTTACAGCCTTGGAAACCCTATGGGGCAGTTCTACTCAGTCCTGTAGGGTCCTGATGAATTGGAATCGACTTGACAGCAATGGATTTGGTTTTGGTTTATGTTATTTTTATTACCATGTAATGACTTTCTTTGCTTTTTAATGAATTAATAAATATTTTTTAATTTCCCAGTTTTAATTTTTAATACAGTAAACATGATAGCTGTAACCCATGTAAACAAAAGCTCTTGGGGATCCTCAATAATTCATAAGCATGTAAAGGAGTCCTGAGACCCAAAAGTTTGAGAAATGCTGAGCTAGAAAAATGGAAAGGAAAGTGGAGTACAGGGGAGAAATGCAGAGCAGATATTGTGGGATTTTAAGGAAGTTTTCATTTGGTTTCCTTGCTTTTTCTCAGGGAAATAGCCTAGAGGGCGGATAGGGGTTGAGGTGCTGGCAGTTTGAGGAGAGAGAACAATGTAATGAATCTAGAAGTGGGGAGGTGAACAGATAAGGGAAAATAGCATGACTGCTGGGCAGGACTGAGGGGCGTTTAAAGGTTTGTGGTCATGAAATTAAAGTGAGACAGTTAGTGTGGCTGTGTGTTTTCCAGCTGAGTTCAGCTGCTCAGGCCCAAGCATGGAGTCGGAGGGGTTGAATATAACCAGGTTTGAGGTCTTGACCTTTGCATAATCCAGAGTAGGTGAGGGGCAAGGAAGGTGAGGGGCAAACAAGGGAGCAATTATAGTGATTGACTGTAGATTTAAGCTGTGTGATAAGGAGCTATGTGAAGGCATTTGGGGTAGGAGGTGATGAGGGATGGTGAGCAAATTGGGCACAAACCAGAAAGAACTGGGTCCAAATCCAAATCATAGTTTTATCATTCACTAGTCATGTGATTTTGAGTAAATTACTTAACCTCTCTGATTCTGCCTCCCCCTCTGTAAGAGAGGGGTGAAAATACCTACTTTAAGGACTTGTTATGAGGATTAAATAAGAAAATGGGTGGAAACTATTACCACAAAACCTGGAACTCTGTGTGTTCAGCAATTGTTTCCATTAGCTTTTTGGTTTAACAATCTAGGAAGAACCATCGGCAAGGCTTCTGTCCCACATATTTTTGTTTTAAAACTTCTTCAAATAATTGCAGGTTTCAGCAGGGCTTCAAACTGGTTTGGTCAGGTTTAAACCCCTGCTGAGAATCTGCATTTCTAACAAGTTCCCAGGAAGTTATACATAAGAAACACCTGTAGATCTTGTTTAAAAAATAGATTCTGATTCAGTATATCTGGGGGTGGAAATGCAAATTCTCAGCAGGGGTTTGAACCGGTTTGAAGCCCTGGGCTAAAGATTGTTGAAGTCAGGGTATAAGAGGAAGTCACCAGGGAGAATAGAAGATAAACCCGTTGCCATTGAGTTGATTCTGACTCATAGCGACCCTATAGTGGCCAAAAAGTGAGAAAGGTGAAATCTAGAGTCAGGAGGTATTGCAGTTAATTGGTTATGACAAAAGTCTAGAGTCTGTCCGTGCTGGTGAGTGGCTGAGGAAGGGTGGAAACAAGATCACTGAAACAGAGGAGTTCAGGTACTAGGAGGCTTGGGATCATCTAAAGGATCGTCTAAAAAGTAATGAAAATATTGAGAATTAAGATAGAAATAGGGTTGGAGAGGGCGTCAGTGAGCCAGGAGCTAAAATATGGGTGCTGGGGACAGGAAGGCCAGGGATTAGTAGGTGCTAGAAAAAGGAGGAATGCTTAGTGGTATAGTCAGATGATATGAGTATTTAACTGGGGTGTTAGGAAGGAGGGGTCAGGGGATGGTCTGGATGAGACAATGAGGAGGTGGGAGTACACCTGTCCTGCTTATATGCCTGGTGCCACCCAGGACTGTGAGAGGAAAGCCTGTCACTACTTAAGAGGGGACTAGTGGAAGACACTTAAGAGGAAGTAGTGTCTTCCAGGGAGAGCCAGGTATGGGTTAGAGCAAGAAGGTGAAGGGATCCGTTAGAGAAAGGACAGGGGATGCAGGGGATTTAGCTCATTGTGCCTGGTGAATTCTAGAGGGTATAGTGGAAGGGTTTCTGGGAAGTGGTGAATAGGGAAAGTGCAGAACCTCATGAAAATTAATGTGAGGGATAAAGGGGGTTGGGGGATGCTGGTGACAATTGAGGTTAATGGGATAAAGGGCAGAGGAGACTAGTCTTGGTGGACTCCAGGTTCTGCATGTTGGGAGATAGGGATCTTTGCAGAGGCAAAGAGCCTTGGTGAGGAGCAATTTTATTACTTGAAGAGCTTTAAAACAAAAATATTATATGGAACAGGAGCTCTGATAATGATTCTTCCTGGATTGGTTTTGGCTGATGGAAACAATTGCTGAACATACATAGTTCCGGGTTTGGTGGTAATAATTGCCACCCATTTTCTTATTTAATCCTCATAACAAGTCCTTAAAGTGGGTATTTTACCCCTTTCTTACAGGGGGAAGGAGCTCTGGTGGCACAGTGGTTAAAGCAGTCAACTTCTAACTGAAAGATTGGCAGTTCGAAACCACCAGCAGCTCTGTGGGAGAAAGGTATGGCAGTCTGCTTCTGTAGAGATTTACAGCCTTGGAACCCTATGGGGTTTCTATGAGTTGGAATCGACTCATTGGCAGTGGATTTGGTTTGGTTTTTTCCTTACAGAGGGGGAGGCAGAATCAGAGAGGTTAAGTAATTTACTCAAAGTTGTATTACTAGTGAATGGTAAAACTATGATTTTGACCCAGTTCTTTCTGGCTTGTGCCGAATTTGCTCTATCATGGAGCTTTCCATGTCTAGAGAAGAATATTGAAGATAGAGCTTTGCAGAGCTTTGCATATGTTTTCCTTAGAAGTTCTGATGCCCTTTGCCACATTCTTACCCTCTATTAGGGATATCAAATCCTACTTCTGTGATACCAAATGTATTGATCAATCTAAATCAATTTATTATCAGTTCTGTTCCTCTCCTGTCCTGACACCAACTGCACATGCAGCACTTCTTTGACTGACCCTAACCACCTGAACTAGGTCAGACCTCACAAGTTAAACGACTCGGTCCTACAGACTGCCAAGTCTGCCCAAGGCCTTAGACGGTAGCCGCAAGCTCAGGAGTCCCCACAACACTCTCACTTTTGATCTATTGGCCGCATATTTGACTTTTTCTCACTTCCTCTCAGGATGCCGGCCATAAGCTCAGGGGTCCCCAGGACCCCTCCACTTCTGATTTCCTGACTCCCACTACTCCTTTGGGTTCAGTGTTTGCTAGGATGACTCACAGTACTCACAGAAAGCACTATACTTACATTTTTATTATAGCAAAAAGGATACAAATTAAGAGACACATAGGGCCAAGTCTGGGATGGTTCCCAATTCAGAGCTTCCATGTCCAAAAAGGGGATTGTGCCCTCCAATCAATGTCTTTTACCAGCCAGGAAGCTCATGGAGCATCAGTGTCCAGAACCTTTATTAGGGGTCTCATTACATAGTTCAAAGTCCAGCCCTCTCCCCTGATATTAGGAGCAAATCCCTTCCCTCCTACTTTTCCTTGTCTGATTGTTAGTGTGGGGAGAATGGCTGTCCCAGCTGTCTGGTCTTGCTTTATCTGGACCTTAGGTGTTTAAAACTCAAATCTAAAGTTTTAAAGGAAAGGAAATAAAATGTAGGCCCTGTTTCCTGGCTACTTGCAAATCTGCTTTCTCTATCAATGTCAGTATCATACACACAGGTTGTGACAGTTGCTTAAATTAAAAAGAAGACATTCTGGTGCATTGTCTTTGTGTCTTATAAGCTGTGAGGAATTGCTGAAGGGAAATGTTGGGAGATTTAGTGCCCATTGACTTTTCCATTGATTGTGGCATAATTGTAAATGACTCACTTCCTAATAAACAGAGTAAGATTCTCAAAGTTTAATGGAGGTTTTTGAGGGTAAGTCTTCCATAGCAATCTGATGTAGATTTTTGGGATCTTCAGTTGAGAAAAGTGGAAAGAAGCTTATTTCATAGCTCTCAAAGAAATTATAGAGTCTTGTGATAGTCTCTGTTGTAAAGGATATATGGTAAAGTGGTACTAGAGAAATCTAAGTTAAGTTCAGATTCATTAATTCATTTAACAAGTATTTATTGGCACCAGCTCTATGCCAGGCACTGTTCTAAGCAAAACAGATAAACATTGTGCTCTCATATAACAAATAAACCATCCAGATAGATAGATAGATAGGCAGGCAGGCAGGCAGGCAGGTAGCTGTATCTATAAAGCAAAGTAAGGAGATGGAGAGCAATGGTGAGGTCTGGGTACTTATGGTTCATAGAGTGGTCAGGGAAGACTTCTGTAAAAGGTGATGTGTGGACAGAGACATGCATGAGTAAGTCATGTGAGTTTAGGCTTCTAGGGGTATTGAATGACAGATGCAAAGAACCAGAGAAGTGAAGGTACTTGGCACGCTCGAGGAGTAGCAAGGAGACCAGTGTAGCTAGAGAATGGTGAAAAGCAGAAGAGGAAGAAGTCAGAAAGGTATCCAGAGGCCAGATCATGTAGATCTGGTAGAATTTTATCCAAGTGTAGTAGAAGTCATTGGATAGTTTTGAGCATGGAAATGACATGATCTGAGTTAAATTTTAAAGGGATATCCTTGTCTTATTTGTAGAGAATAGAGTGGAAGAAAGAAAAACCAGTTAGAATATTGCAATAGTCCATGTAAAAGATGATGGCAGGACTAGAATGCTAGTTGTGGAAAGACGGGAAAAAGTGGTTGGATTTAGGATTTTCTTGATGAAGTTTGATGGGAAATATGGGAGGACAATGGACGCAACTTCACTGGCATGGGGAATGTTGGGGGAGAGATAGGTTTGGTAGCATAATTAAGAATTCTTTAGGACATGTTAATACTGAGATGCCTGTTAAATATTCAACTGGAGAGGTAGGCTGTTAGGTGTGTGGGTTTGGATTTCAGGGCAGAGGTCTAGGCTAGAGATGGGAATCAACCAAATTACTTCCATACTCTAAGCCAATTTGCAGAATAAGAAGTTGGTGCTGTAATAATTTCCAAGAGTTCAATGAGTTGGGAGTTGCTTTTTGTGGGGATGACGTCTTTTTTATATTGATTATTATAGACTCATTGGTTTTTATATATTTATTGTGTTTCAACCAATTGCATTTATCATTTTTAATGCTCAGATTATCCCATATTTGGCCAGTGGGAACCCTTTGATATTTTCTTTTTCATCATCTTTGATATGACCATTAATATTTGATAGCTTCCTTGCTTTCTGGCAAAACAGGATGTTACTTACTTATTTCTCCTCCAGAGCTGGAATCAGCCATTCTTCCGTGGAGCTGTTGTTCTTTTTAATAGGCATTGAAAATGTAAAAACCAAAACCAAACCCACTGCCGTTGAGTCAATTCCGACTCATGAAAAGATGTACAGACCCACAGTCTGGGTCATTACTTTTGGGTTGTCATAGTTTTGAGTTCTTTCCAACGCACAGTGGAAAAAAGAAGTCTTTGGTTTATACTATACCTGTTCCCTTGAGTCAATTCCGACTCATAGCAACCCTATAGAACAGAGTTGAACTGCCCCGTAGGGTTTCCTATGGAAGCAGACTGCCATATCTTTCTCCTGAGGAGCAGAGCGGCTGGTGGGTTCAAACTGCCAACCTTTTGGTTGGCACTTAACCACTGTGCTACCTGGTTTATGCTAGTATTTCTAATTCGAAGTTCAATTGACAAAACTAAATTAAAGAAATTTTTACTTCTTTGAGTTTGTATTATCTCTTTACTCTTTTATTGAAAATCTTGGTTACCAGCAATATTAACATAATTACATACTTGCAGCATGTAGGAACACCAGTTAATATGACTATTACTCAAATTTATGCACCAGCCACTAATGCCAAAGATGAAGAAATTGAAGATTTTTACCAACTCTTGCATTCTGAAATTGATCAAAAATGTAATCAAGATGCTTTGATAATTACTAGTGATTGTAATGCAGAAATTGGAAACAAAGAAGGATCAGTAGCTGGAAAATATGGCCTTGGTGATAGAAACAATGCCAGAGATCACATGATAGAAATTTGCAAGACCAACGATGCCTTCATTGCAAATACCTTTTTTCAACAACATAAATGGTGATAATACATGTGGACCTCGTTGGATGGAATATACAGGAATCACATCAACTACATCTGTGGAAAGAGACAAAGGAGGAGCCCAATATCATCAGTCTGAAAAAGGCCCAGAACAGACCATCAATTGCCCATATGCAAGTTCAAGTTGAAGCTGAAGAAAATTAAGACAAATCCACGAGAGCCAAAGTATGACCTTGAGTATATCCCACAATTTAGAGACCATCTCAAGAGTAGGTTTGACACACTGAACACTAATGACTGAAGACCAGACAAGTTATAGGATGACATCAAGGACATCATATATGAAGAAAGCAAAAGGTCATTAAAAAGACAGGAAAGAAAGACCAAAATGGATGTCAGAAGAGATTCTGAAACTTGCTCTTAAACGCAGAGTAGCTAAAGCAAATGGAAGAAATGCTGAAGTAAAAGAACGAAACAGAAGATTTCAAAGGGTAGCTTGAGTAGACAAAGTAAAGTGTTATAATGAAATGTGCAAAGACCTGAAGTTAGAAAACCAAAAGGGAAGAACACCCTCGGCATTGCTCAAGCCTAAAGAACTGAAGAAAAAATTCAAGCCTCAAGTTGCAATATTGAAGGATTCTATGGGGAAAATATGAGTTGGAATGGACTGGATGACAACTAGTTTCTTTTTTTTTTTAATGGGGAAAATATTGAACAATGCAGGAATCATTAAAAGAAGACAGAAGGAATACACAGAGTTACTGTACCAAAAAGAATTGGTGGATATTCAAACATTTCAGGAGGTAGCATATGCTCAAGAACCGATGGTACTGAAGGAAGATGTCCAAGCTACACTGAAGACAGTGGCAAAAAACAAGGCTCCAGGAGTTGATGGAGTACCAGTTGAGATGCTTCAACAAACAAATGCAATGCTGGAAGCCAGCTCTCATTCGTCTATGCCAAGAAATTTAGAAGACAGCAACCTGGCCAGCCAAATGGAAGAGATCCATATTTGTGCCCATTCCAAAGAAAGGTGATCCAACAGAATGTGGAAATTACTGAACAGTATCCTTAGTATCCCATGCAAGTAAAATTATGCTGAAGATAATTCAAAAATGGTTACAGCACTGCATCAACAAGGAACTGCCAGAAATTCAAGCCAGATTCAGAAGAGGATGTGGAACGAGGGGTATCATTGCTGATGTCAGATGGATCCTGGCTGAAGGAAAGAATACCAGAAAGATGTTTACCTGTGTCTTAATGACTATGCAAAGGCATTCAACTGTGTAGATCATAACAAATTATGGATAACATTGCGAAGAATGGGAATTCCAGAACGCTTAATTGTGCTCATGCAGAACCTGTACATAGACCAAAAGGCAATCCTTTGAACAGGACAAGGGGATATCACATGGTTTAAAATTAGGAAAGGTGTGCATCAGGGTTATATCCTTTCACCATACTTATTCAATCTGTATGCTAGAGGACATAATCCGAGAAGCTAGACTATATGAAGAAGAACACAGCATCAGGATTGGAGGAAGACTCATTAACAACCTGCAGATGACACAACCTTGCTTGCTGAAGGTGAAGAGGACTTGAAGTACTTACTGATGAAGATCAAAGACTACAGCCTTCAGTATGGATTACACATCAACATAAGGAAAACAAAAATCCTCACAGCTGGACCAGTAAGCAATATCATGATAAACAGAGAAAAGGTTGAAGTTGTCAAAGATTTCATTTTACTTGGATCTGCAATCAACACCCATGGAAGCAACAGTCAAGCATTCAGACGACGTGTATTGTGTTCAACAGATCTGCTGCAGAGACCTCTTTAAAATGTTAAAAAGCAAAGATGTCACTTTGAGGACTAAGGTGCATCTGACCCAAGCCATCGTATTTTCAGTTGCCTCATAAGCATGGGAGAACTGGACAGTCAATAAGGAAGTCCGAAGAATTGATGCCTTTGAATTATGGTGTTGGTGAAGAATATTGAATACACCATGAACTGCTAGAAGAACAAACAAATCTGTCTTGGAAGAAGCACAGCCAGAATGCTCCTTGGAAGGATGGTGAGACTTCCATCTCATCTACTTTGGACATGTTATCAGGAGAAATCAGTCTCTGGAGAAGGACATCATGCTTGCAAAGTAGAGAGTCAACGAGAAAGAGGAAGACCCTCCACAAGATGGATTGGCACAATGGCTGCAACAATGGCCTAAAACATGGTAACGATTGTAAGAATGGTTTAGGACCAGGCTGTGTTTTGTTTTGTTTTACATAGGGTCACTATGAGTCAGAACTGACTCAGTGATCTAACAACCACAACCACCACCACCACCACCACCACCACCATCACATGATATAGTCAAAATGATTATACCGATACTGCTGCCAACAATTAGATACTGAATGAAGTTTAAGATTTCTGTTCAGTTCTATTTATTTTTACTCAGTATTCCACTAAATATGTACGGTTGAAATACTGTGTTTTAAAGTTATTTGAAATAATTCATTACTTTCTGTAGTTTTGCCAACAACTTGATATATGGTGAGATTCATTCGTTTCAGTTTTCAATTTTTAGGGATTGCTTTTTTCTTTTAAGATTTAATTTAATTTTTGAATATGGAAAACATGTTTCTATACTTAAAACTATATAACAAGAGCAAAATATATTCAGGGAAGTCTGACTTAAGATGTGAGTTCTCTTTACCCCTGTTCCCTCCCTCCCCTTTATCAATGACTTTTGTTTGTTTGCTTTCTTTTAGGTCTTGGTTCATCCTTCCAAAGGATGTTTTTCCCCATGTAGAAGTATATTGGTGTGTGTGTGTGTTTGTATTCATATTCATATTTGTCTTAGCCTGGGTTTTCTGGAGAAGCAAAACTGGTAAAGCATATAAATATATATATATATACAGAGAGAGAGATTGAGAATTAAGGAAATGGCTCACAAGATTATAGAGACTGGAATTTCCCAAGTCCATGTGTGGCTGGTGAACCCAAGATCAGCAAGTCAGACAGCAAGGCTCTTGCTCACAGGCTGCGAGGACCAGCGAATCCCAAGACTGACAGACAAGACAGCAGGTAACTGCTAGCTCAAGGCTCAAGAACCAGAGGCCAGATGAACAGGAGCCAGCTGCAGGATTCAGAGCTAGCAAAAGCCTGTGAGCCTTGCCAGAAAGTCTGCTTATATTTGATGCAGGCCACACCCCCAAAGAAATTCGCTTTCAACTGATTGGCTACTCACAGCAGATCCCATCATGGAGATGATCACATTATATCGGATCTCATCATGAAGTGATCACATCATCATATGACTGCCAAACTGCATCATAACTGCCAAACCACTAAGAATTATGGCCCAGCCAAGTTGACACACAACCTTAATGATCACAATATTCCTCCCCCATTCATATACAAAAGACAGTTATATATACTCCATATAGTCCTAGGAGAGGGTGTGTATGTATATATATACACACACACCCGTATGTATATATAAACACGCTTGCTTTTGCCACTTACCATATATCCTAAAGATAACTCTATAAATGTATATAGAAATACTCATTACTTTTTTTTTAATCTATAAAAATATGGAAGAATATACATTTGAATTTCTTCCCAGTTTATTCTAATATCTGTTGAAGTGTGTGGACTATTGATTTAAAGGTTTACGTTGTTTGAATCATTTGAATCTTAGACCATTTGTTAGGGCCATTACCAAAGAGAACCGGGCAAACCACAGTGAACAAAATGAACCTTATTTATGTAAGGGTCTATGTTTCCCCCTTTCCAGCTCTAAACACCTCCTAGGCTGTCTGCCTCTCTTTTCCACTAATACAGGAAAAAGGCTGTGATGTTGTATGTCTTACTATTATTGCTCTTTGTGATAACTGTTGGACTCACACCGAATGGATCTTCTCACAGGAAGAGCACTGTAAAGTGGAAGAAACACTGTGGTTAGAAAAATCATGTTCACATCTTACTGTTATTGTTAGCTGCCGTTGAGTTGATTCTGACTCATGGCAACCTTATGTGTGCAGAGTAGAACTGCTCCATAGCGTTTTCAAGGCTGTGATCTTTCAGAAGCAGATCGCCAGGCCCGTCTCTTGAGATGCCATTGGGAGGGTTCAAACTACTAATCTTTTGGCTAGTAGTCCAGCCTGTAACCATTTGTGCCACCCCAGGGACTCCTCATATTTTATAAGGCCCCTTAAAAACTGTGCGAATTTAGATGACTGACCTAACTTCTTTGAGCCAGTTTTCTCATCTGACTAAATGGCGCCGTTACTTGCTCTGGGAATGTTTTGTGTATCTATCAACGACAACAACCCAATGAAAAGCCGTCTATGAAAGAGATGTTAACTTTTCCTTCTCACTTTAGTCACAAATATTGTTCCAACATTCCTTCCCTCTCTCCTGCATTATCCACCCCATTCTCCTTTAAGACTAGAATCTCTCCTTTACTAGTACCAGTTGTCTTCAAGTTGACTCTGACTCATGGCAACCCCATGTGTGTCAGAGTAGAACTGTTCTCCATAGGGTTTTCAATGGCTGATTTTTCAGAAGTAGATCATCAGGCCTTTCTTCAGAGACACCTCTGGGTGGACTTGAACCTCCAGCCTTTCAGTTAGCAACCACTTCTCCCTCCAGCTTCTGCCCAGTTTCTCCTCTTTATGCAGAGGCCTTCAAAGGTATTGTCTGTTCTGGCCCTCTGAAATTCCCCTCTGCCCAGCCATTCTTGAACACATTCTCTTCGGGTTTTCCTTCCACGCTACTGAGTCTGCCATTGTTATGATCTGCTCTGCAAAATCCAATGATAATGTTAGCCCTCAGGTTACTTGGCCTATCAATAATACAGTTTATTTCCTCCCTCCTTCTTGAAATACTCTCTTCACTTCAGGACACCATGCTCTCTTGGCTTTCCTTACACCTCACTGACTGTTCTTTCTCAGTTATCTTTTCTGGTTCTTCCTCTTCTTCCATCCCGTCACTATTGGAGTGTTTCAGGACTTGGTCCTTGGACCTTTGGTTTTTTCTAATTACTGCTTTGCTTGTATGATCTCATCCCATCACATGGTTCTAAATACTTCATATATCTGGCCAGCTGCCTCCTTGATACATCCATAAGCATGTGTAACATGCCTCTCAAATCTCAAATGTCCTAAACTATGCTCCTAATTCTTTTCTCCAACACATCCTTTCTTTTGTATTTGCTACCTCAGAACATTCCATCCTTGCAGTTGGCTAGGCCAGAAACCTGGAGACATCCTTGCTCTCACATCTCTTTCTCTCACACCTCTCATCTAATCTTTCATCATATCAGGTTGTGTTTACCCTCCAAATACAGTAAAATTCCCTCTGTCAGGTGGTAGTAGCAGCAGTTGCTCCCCAGGCTTCATGATACCATCAGGGACAGTATGAAAAGGGAAGATTCCAGAAAGAAAGACAAAGACCCAGTATACAAGTCTGGGGGCAAGGTGAAAAATAAGTTCAAAGATAACTCCAAAACCAGCTCAATAACTTAGTCTTATTTCACAATGCCTCATAGGACAAACTGTAAAGAAATTTCCAACTCTAACTGCATAACTGCTGTGGTTGTCTTTGAAGGGCTAATGAGGTGAGTCTTCCTGACTAGAGCATCCCTTTAGAAGGTGCTCAGCAAAAAGTTCATCAGGTTGGTTCCCAACATTGATCCTACGTAACCTATACCAGAAAGAGCAAAGATACTTTCAAGGGGCAGCAGTGTAGTGAATGTATTTACAACTATAGTTCTGTTTTATTTTTATTTTCTTTGCAATTTATCTAAACTTACATTTTCAAAAATAAAACTTATTTAAACAAGAAAAAAACAAAAGCATAGTAAAACTCTAACTAATTAATGCACACTGCATGATGCAAGTTTGGATACAATGCCATTAGTAATTAGATCATGGCCCTCAATCGGCTGGTTGTGTGTGTTTATTCTTGTCTGTTAGGGATTGAATTGTATCTTCCCCCCACTCCTCCAAATATGTATTGAAACTCTGACCCTTGTACCTGTAAATATGATCTGGTTTGGAAATGGGACTCTGCTTATTATGTTAATTAGGCCATACCTAAGTAGGGTGGGTTCTAAACCTAATCATTCTGAGTCATAAATAGAGCCGATTGGACACAGAGACACACACAGGGAGAAAAGGAAGACACAATGGAGACAGATGCATCTACAAGGATTGCTGGCAGCTACTAGAAACTGAAATAGACAAGGAAGAACCTCCTTCTAGAGCCACACCCTGAATATGGCCTTCTAGTCTCCTGAACCATGAGAAAATAAGTTTCTGTTCTTTAAAGATACATGTGGTATTTCTGTTATAGCAGCACTACGTAACTAAGACACTGTCAAATCATTAAACTCCCACTAATGCCCTATGTTTTACAAGATTTAATTTTTTTTTATTCTACTGATAGCATTATGGAATAATATTACTCTGTATCCAGAATTTGACCACTTCTTACCACCTTTGCTGCTACCACCCTGGTCCGAGGTATGGTCATCTCTCACCTGGATTAATGTACTAGCCTCTTAACTAGTCTTCCTAATTCTGTTCTTACTCCTTTCAGTCTTCAATTAAAAGCAGCCAGAGTGATCTTGGTACAACCTAAGCTGTATCATGTATCTCTTTGGTGCACAGCCCTTTGTGGCTTCCTATTTCACTCAGGGTAAAAACCAAAGTCCTTACTGTGGCCAGCAAGGTCCAACAGTGCTCATTCTTCCTTTTCTTACCTTTTCCTTCCCTTATCCCTGTCCACACTTTATTTCCTGTTATTCTTCCCCTTAATTACTTCCCATTGCTCTCCTTGCTGCACCTTGAAAATGCCATGCTTATTTCCACCCCAGGGCCTATGCACTTCCTCTTCTCTCTGTAAAACTCTTCCCCTAAGAAGCTCACTCACTTCTTTTAGGTTTTTACTCATATAACACCTTTTCAGTGAGGCTTTCCTTTCATATACTATTTTAAATTGTACCTTTCAACACTCCTTTCCCCCTTCACTTTTGTGTTTCATCCTAGCAGGGATTTTTATTTATTTTGCTTACTGTTGAATGTGCAGTTCCTACAACAGTGGCTGACATATAGTAGCACCCCCATACATATTTATTGAATGAATTTGAATGGGTTGAACACATAAAGTGCTACACATGTGTCAGCTTTAATTATCAAGATGACTGGAGGGGTGAGATTATTAGGTCTCTCTCATCTGGTCGCATATTAAATTTCAATATGTTAAAATCCCTGGTTGCCATTTTTCTCCCAAGAATACTAATATTTCATGCAGTCCATCTCTGCTGCTAAAGCTCTTAGCAAAATTTTTTTTCTTTTCCTGTTTTTACTTCTCTCCTTTCTAATAGTAGGGGTCATTCTAGATATTATAAAATTATTGTTGTTAGCTGCCATTGAGTTGGCCCCCAATTTATGATGATGCCATGCACATCAGGATTGGACCGTTGTGATCCTGAGAGTTTTCATTGGCTGATTTTTGGAACGTAGATCACCAGGTCTTTCTTTCTAATCTGCTTAGTATGGATGCTCAGCTAAAATCTGTTCAGCATCATAGCAGCATGCATGCCTCCACTTACAGATGAGTGTGTGGTTGTACTTGAAGTATATTGGCCAGAAATTGAATCCGGGTCTCCCACATGGAAGGCAAGAATTCTACCACTGAATCACCACTCTGAGGGATTCTTATATCTCGAAAACCACCCACAGGATTAGTGTCTTAATTCTTTTTGGGAATCCTGCCTTATCCTTCAGCGCTCTTGCAACAGGCTGAGCTTTGGAAGCCGGTGCAAAGGTGTTCACTGGGTACCATTCAGAACTGCCCCCGTGCCCTCCCCTTCTCATCTTTGGTTATTGGTCTGGTGAGTTACTGCCTTTTTTTTTTAGTAGAGTTAAATAAATACAGTTATGTCTCTATGCTTTTAATAAATGTTAATTGTTCACATTATCCTTCCAGCTGTTAATTTAGAATATAATTTTTTAACTTCACTAAGGGTGTTGCATTTCTGCTTGGTGAAAGCATAATCCACATGAAACCATCTTTCTATTGCTTTATGATTTCCTGATCCATTGCCGTCTTGTAGAATTTTTAAAAAGTCACAAAGTAAAACAGTCACCAACTTCCTGAAGGAAAAAGCACTAAAACGCTGATGTTGTTTTTCTACAATTAGCAATAATTATACCTAGAAAAAGGAAAAGGATGTCAAAAGTCTTGTAGTTAATTTGCTTTTGCTTTTGCAAAACTATAAAGTATACCCAACAGTTTCTAATTTTGATTATCCCTTCCAGTTGCTGTTCTGTGTTGTAGTTGCCTGCTTTTTAAAAAGCTCAGTATTGTTATGAGACTTTTAGAAATAGCACTTGCTAATGAATGTAGAGATAGTGTGCAACAGGATAATGGGAAGACATGTTGGATCAATTGTGACTGAAAATTTTCCACTTATTACCTATTTTTCAGCATTTATATCGGTTCTTACAGAGAGTAAAATAATACATATATCCAAATAGAGCAGGCTCAACCAGTTGTAATAAATTCTCTTTTGGTTATTTTAACAAAAATTTATATTCACAGGAGTTCTGTGTTAATAAGTGAATTAACTGCATTTTGTTGTGATTATTTATATAGCAAAACATAATTAAATATGAAAAACTTACACATTCTTTCTTTACCAGATCCTGTGCTAGTTCTCAAGCAAGAAATTATATTCATGTACTAAAATTTTAATTAATCTGTTTTGGGGTTGGGGATGGGATACTATTTTGTTTATTGTGGATTTTAGATAAAATCCAGAAGCACTACTTAATCAGATTATTGTAAGCAGAATCAATTTTCATTTCTTTCTTCATTGATAATTTTCCTTAAATCCTTAGGATACTTTCCCCTGATATTGAAAGTTCATACAATCTAGTTTCAATTTTTTTAAGTTTTTTTTTTTTTTTTAAATATTTTATTGTACTTCAGGTGAAAGCTTACAGAGCAAATAGTTTCTCATGAAATAGTAGTACACATGTTGTTCTATGACATTGGTTAACAACCCCACAACGTATTAAGCCTCTAAATTCTCAACCTTTTTTTTTTTTTTTGATGAAAATTACAGATGGCCAAAGATACACCATTTCAAAAATTTCTACATTCACAGTTCAGTGACATTGACTACGCTCTTCCAACTGTGCTGTTATTCTCACTTAAGATGAAGGCTTACAGAACAAAATAGTTTTTCATTTAACAGTTACTACACATGTTGCCCTATGACAATGGTTAACAATCTCACAGCACATCAAGAATATCCTTACTCCACCTTGTGTTCCCTATCACCAGGGGGCTTCCTTGTCCCCTTCTGTCTTCTGGACCTTGTCAGTGGACTACTGTACCTCTTTAGTCTCATTTGTTTATTTATTTATTTATTTATTTATTTATTTATTTATTTTATTTAAACACCATTTCAAAACTTTTTACTTACACATTTAAGTGATATTGACTATGCTCTTCCAATTGTGCTGCCATTCTCGCCCAAGATGAAGGCTTACAGGACAAAACAGCCTCCCATTTAATAGTTACTACAAATGTTGCCCTATAGCAGTGGTCAACAATCTCACAATACATCGACAGTGTCCTTATTCAATTTGTGTTCCTTATCATCAGTTTCCTACTCTCCCTCTGCCTTCTGGCCCTTGTCACCGGACTCCTGTACCTCGTTAGTCCCATTTAGTTTTACTGGGCTGTCCATTCCCAGGCTTAACATCGAACCTCGAAGGTAACTTCACCTCTGAGCTGAAAGGGTGTCTGGGGGCCACACTCTTGAGGTTTCTCTAGTATTCTTTAGGCCAGTAAATCTGGTCTTCTTTTTTTTTTATTTTTTTGGAGTTAAAATTATGCTCTACATCCTTCTCCAGCTCTTCCCAGAACCCTCTGTTGTGATCCTGGTCAGAGGAGTCATTGGTGGTAGCCGGGCACCATCCAGCTGTACTGGACTCAGTCCCGTGGAGGCATTGGTAGCTGTGGACCATTAGTCCTTCGGACTAATCTTTTCCTTGTATCCTGTTCTCTTCGTTCTCCCTTGTTCCCGAAGGGATGAGATCAGTGGAGTATCTTAGATGGCCGCTCATAGGCTTTTAAGACCCCAGACGCTACTCACCAAGGTAGAATGTAGAGCATTATCTTTATAAGTAGTGTCATGCCAATTGAGCTAGATGTTCCCCAAGATCATGGTCCCCAGAGCCCTCCGTCCAACAACTCAGTCCCTCGGGGGGTTTGGATGTGTCTATAGGGCCTCCATGACCTTTCCTTGTGCAGGTTGTGTTAGTTTCCCCTGTTATATGTACTATCTCACCTCTCACCCAAGTTAGCACTTACCTATTACCTATTTAGTATTCCCCCCCCCCCCATCCCTGGTAACCAACAAAGATTGTTACATTTTGCATGTGAATTTTTTCATGGGTTTTTACAATAGAGGTCTCATACAATATTTGTCCTTTTGTGATTGACTTATTTCACTCAGCATGATGTCCTCCAGTTTCATCCATGTTATGAGATGGTTCACAGATTCATTGTTGTTCTTTCTCGTTGCATAGTACTCCATTGTGTGTATGTACCATAGTTTGTGTATCCATTCATCTGTTGATGGACATCGAGGTTGTTTCCATCGTTTTGCTATTGTGAATAATGCTGCCATGAACATAGGTGTGCATATGTCTATTCGAGTGATGACTCTTATTTCTCTAGGATATATTCCTAGGAGTGGGATTGCTGGATCGAATGGTATGTCTATTTCTAGCTTTCTGAGGAAACGCCATATCATTTTCCAAAATGGTTGTATCATTTTGCATTCCCACCAGCAGTGTATAAGAGTTCCCGTCTCCCCGCAGCCCCTCCAACATTTGTTATTTCCAGTATTTTTGATTGGTGCCAGTAATGCCGGGGTGAGATGGTATCTCATTGTGGTTTTAATTTGCATTTCTCTAATGGCTAGTGATCGCGAGCATTTCCTCATGTGTCTGTTGGCCATTTGAATGTCTTCCTTGGTGAAGTGTCTGTTCATTTCCTTTGCCCATTTTTTGATAGGATTGGTTGACTTTTTGTTGTAGAGGTGTTGGATTTTCTTGTAGATTATGGAGATTAGACCTTTGTCTGACTTGTACTGTCCAAAAATTTTTTCCCAGTCTGTAGGTTCTCTTTTAACTCTTTTGGTGAAATCTTTTGAAGAGCATAGATGTTTGATTTTTAGAAGATCCCAATTATCTAGTTTATCTGTTGGGTTTTTTGTGTTGATGTTTATGGTTTGTATCCTGTTAATGCGATGTATTAAGGCCTGAAGTGTTGGTCCTATTTTTTCTTCTATGAATTTTATAGTTTGAGGCTTTATATTCAGGTCTCTGATCCATTTTGAAGTAGTTTTTGTATATGGTGTGAGGTATGGGTCCTGTTTCATTTTTCTACAAATGGATATCCAGTTTTGCCAGCACCATTTGTTAAAAAGACTGTCTTTTCCCCATTTGATGTATTTTGGGCCCTTGTCAAAAATCAGGTGACCGTAGGTGGATGGATTTACATCTGAGTTCTCAATTCTGTTCCATTGGTCAATGTCTCTGTTGTTGTACCAGTACCAGGCTGTTTTGAGTACTGTAGCTGTATAGTAGGTTCTCAAGTCAGGTAGTGTGAGTCCTCCAACTTTATTCTTCTTCTTCAGTAGTGCTTTACTTATTCGGGGTTTCTTCCCTTTCCATATAAAGTTAATAATTAGTTTTTCCATCTCTTTGAAGAATGTTGTTGGTATTTGTATTGGGATTGCATTGTATTTGTAGATTGCTTTAGGTAGAATTGCCATTTTCACAATGTTGAGTCTCCCTATCCATGAGCATGGTATGTTTTTCCATTTATGTAGATCCCTTTGGATTTCATGCAGCAGTGTTTTGTAGTTTTCTTTGTATAGGTCTTTTATATTCCTGGTCAGATTTATTCCTAAGTATTTTATCTTTTTAGGGGCTATTGAAAATGGTATTGATTTCCTGATCTCCTTTTCATCGTTCTCTTTACTGGTGTATAGGAATCCAACTGATTTTTGAATGTTTATCTTGTATCCTGCTACTCTGCTGAATCTTTCTATTAGTTCCAGTAAATTTCTCGTGGCGTCTTTAGGGTTTTCTATGTATAGTATCATATCATCTGCAAACAGGGAGAGTTTAACTTCTTCATTACCAATTTGGATGCCCTTTATTTCTTTCTCTTGCCTTACTGCTCTAGCTAGAACTTCCAGCACAATGTTAAATAGGAGTGGTGATAAAGGGCATCCTTGTCTTGTTCCTGTTTTCAAGGGGAATGTTTTCAGCCTCTCACCATTAAGAATGATGTTGGCTGTTGGTTTTGCATAGATGCCCTTTATTATGTTGAGAAATTTCCCTCCTATACCTATTTTATTGAGAGCTTTTATCAGGAATGGGTGTTGGACTTTGTCAAATGCCTTTTCTGCGTCAATTGAGATGATCATGTGATTTTTTTCTTTCCTTTTATTTATGTGGTGGATTACGTTGATGGATTTTCTAATGTTAAACCATCCTTGCATACCTGGTAAGAATCCTACTTGGTCGTGGTGTATTATTTTTTTGATATGATACTGAATTCTATTGGATAGAATTTTGTTCAGAATTTTTGCATCTATATTCATGAGAGATATTGGTCTGTAATTTTCTTTTTTTGTGATGTCTTTACCTGGTTTTGGTATCAGCGTTATGCTGGCTTCATAGAATGAATTTGGAAGTGTTGCTTCCTCTTCTATGCTCTGAAATAACTTGAGTAGAACTGGTACGAGCTCTTCTGTAAATGTTTTGTAGAATTCTCCAGTGAAGCCATCTGGGCCAGGGCTTTTTTTGGTTGGGAGTTTTTTTATTACCTTTTCAATCTCTTCTCTTGTTATGGGTCTGTTCAGATTTTCAGTATCACTTTGTTGTAGTTTGGGTAGGCCGTATGTTTCTAGAAATTTATCCATTTCCTCTAGGTTTTCAAATTTGTTGGAATATAGTTTTTCATAATATTCTGTTATAATCCTTTTTATTTCAGCAGGGTCTGTTGTAATGTCCCCCATTTCATTTCTTATTTGGGTTATTTGTGCCCTCTGCTGTTTTTCTTTTGTCAGTCTGGCCAGTGGTTTGTCGATTTTGTTGATTCTTTCAAAGAACCAACTTTTGGTTTTGTTGATTCTTTCTATTGTTTTTCTGTTCTCTATTTCATTGATTTCTGCTCTGATCTTTACTATTTCCTTTCTTCCGGTGGTTGTAGGCTTTTTTTGTTGTTCTCTTTCTATTTGTTTGAGTTCTGTAGTTAATGTTTTGATTTAGTCCCTTTCTTCTTTTTTGATATGTGCATCTATTGCTATAAATTGTCCTCTGAGGACTGCCTTTGCTGTGTCCCAAAGGTTTTGGTATGATGTGTTTTCATTTTCATTTGATTCTAGGAATTTTTTAATTCCATCTCTGATTTCTTCTATTACCCATTGATGTGTAAGCAGATTATTATTCAGTTTCCATGTGTTTGAGTTTTTTTCCTTGCTCTTTCTGTTGTTAATTTCTACCTTGATGGCATTGTGGTCAGAGAAGATACTGTGAATTATCTCAGCATTTTGGATCTTGTTGAGGATTGCTCTGTGGCCTAAGATGTGGTCTATTCTGGAGAACGTTCCATGTGCATTGGAAAAGAATGTGTACTTTGCAGCGGTTGGATGGATTGGTCTATATATGTCTATGAGGTCCAGTTGGCTGATTGTGTCCTTTAGGTCTTCTGTATCTTTGCTGAGTTTCTTTTTAGTTGTTCTGTCTTTTACTGAGAGTGGTGTGTTGAAGTCTCCTGCTATTATTGTGGAACTGTCAATGTCTCTTTTCAGTGCTGTTAGAGTTTTTTTTATGTATTTTGGAGCCCTGTCATTGGGTGCATAGATATTTATTATGGTTATGTCTTCATGATGGATCATCCCCTTAATCATTATATAGTGTCCTTCTTTGTCTTTTATGGTAGATTTTGTTTTAAAGTCTATTTTATCTGAGATTGGAATTGCCACTCCTGCTCTTTTTTGATAGTTGTTAGCTTGATATATTTTTTTCCAACCTTTGATTTTTAATAAATTCACATCTTTGTTTCTAAGGTGTGTCTCTTGTAGACAGCAAATTGATGGATCCTGTTTTCTTATCCATTCTGCCACTCTCCGTCTCTTTATGGGTGCATTGAGTCCATTTACGTTCAGTGTAATTATTGATAGATGTGAGTTTGTTGCTGTCATTTTGTAGTGCTTTTTTTTGTGATGCTGAAGTTTTCTTTGTTCTTCTTACTCTCTTGTGCTGAGTTACTTTTGTTTGTGGATTTTGTGTTCATTTCTTTTGTTTTTGTAGGTTTTGTTTTTGCTGAGACTTTATGTTTTTCGTCTTTATTTTTATGAGTTGGTTTGTTAACTGTTTTTGTGGTTACCATGAATTTTACCCTTATCTTTATAATTTTGAAGCAGTCTACCGTTACTTGGTATCGCCTTGCCTTCCTCTCTTTTAGAAGGTTCTATACCTATGCCATTTGTTCCCTCTTTCATTGTTTTGATGTTGTTGTCATCCTTTGATTGATTTCTCTGATTCCCTGTTGTATATCTTTTGTTTTTGGAAAGTCCTCTGTAGTTCAGTTCCTAGAATGGTATCTGGTTCTTGTGAACCTGCGTCCTAGGTCCTAGGTGCTGCCTGAGGGCTGAAGCTGTTTGTCCTCAGATCGAAGAACTCCCTTTAATGATTCTTGTAAGTTTGGTTTGACTTTTGCATATTCCTTTAGTTTCTGTTTATCTGGAAATGACCTAATTTCACCATGAAATCTGAATGAGAGTTTTGCAGGATATATTATTCTTGCCTGACAATTTTTTTCTTTCAAGATTTTATATATGTCATCCCATTGCCTTCTTGCCTGCATGGTTTCTGCTGAATAATCTGAGCTTAGTCTTATTGTTTCTCCTCTGTATGTGACTTCTTGTTTTTCATGAGCTGCTCTCAGGATTCTTTGTTTGTCTTTTCTTTTAGTGAGTGTGAATATGATATGTCTTGGTGATTTTCTTTTGGGGTCTCTTCTATATGGGGTTCGTTGAGCTTCTTGGATGGCCATCTTTTCATCTTTCATGATATTGGGAAAGTTTTCTGTCAGCAGTTCCTCAATGATTCTCTCTGTGTTTTCTGTTTTCTCCCCCTGTTCTGGTATGCCAATCACTCGTAAGTTTTTGCTTTTAATTGTGTCCCACATAACTCTCAGGGTCCCTTCATTTTTCTTTGTTCTTTTTTCTGAGTTTTCCTGAAACAGAGTTGTATCCAAGTGTTTGTCTTCAGTTCCACTGATCCTGTCTTCCATGGTTTCAAATCTACTTCTCAGCCCTTCTATGACACCGTCCATTTCTGAAATCTTGTTGTTTATCTTTTGGATTTCTAATTGTTGTTTTTGTATAATTTCAAGTTGTGAATTTATTTTGGCATTTTGTTCCTGCATCATCTTCCTGAATTCTTCCAATTTTTTGTCTGTATTTTCCATAAATTTGTCTATTTTTTCCTCATGTTTGTCAGCTTTTTGCCTCAGTTCTTGGAAAATTCCAAGTATTAGTGATTTGAGGTCCGTATCAGGTACTTCTAGTGCATTTTCTTCCACAGGAGAGTTATCTGGTGTTTTAATTTGGACGCCTATTGGAGCCATCTTGTCTTGTTTTTGTAAATGTTTTGATATTGTTTGCTGTTTTCGGGGCATTCAGTAGATATTTCTCTCGTTTATTGATTGTAGATTTTTTTTTTTTTGGTTTCGTTCTTGTGGTACAGCTGGGCAGATCTACCTGAGGAGGAGCCACTGGGGCGGGTTGCTTGTGGCACTCACCACAGCCACTAGGACGGTCGGTAGTCAGTGCTGGGCAGGTTCCAATAGGGCGTGCCTGCAGCGCTTGGTGGTCTGATGTCTAGTGCACGGTGCAGGTAGGTAGGGTGCAGCAGGAAGATTGTTATGTGTGAAGCTAAGCTGGATATGGAAGAGAGGAGAGAGGAGGAGGAGCAAAAAGCGTACAAACATAAAAGAATGCTAGGGGAGCTTGTCGTTGGAATGTACAGATGAGAGACTATGGGATGGAGGAAACCAGAAGGGGGAAGAGAAAGAAAAGGAAAGAATGACCAAATAAAAATCAGCAAAGTTAACGAACTGCAAAGTTCCCAGGGATCCCACCGATGCAGCTGTGAGGTCTGGGGGAGTCGGTCTCAATTTTCACAGCTCAGCCTGGCCAGAAGGTACAGAGGCATACATCGCCTGGTATTCAGGGATCAGAAAGAGAAGGAAGAGATAGAGAGATGAGAAATTAAGCAATGAAGAAAGACAAAAGGGAAAAAGAGGTAAAAGATGACAAAACTAATCAAAAAAGGAAGAAAAATAAAATTGAAAAGAAAAAAAAAAAAAAAAGGGCAACACCAGCAGCCAGTGCCTACAAATGGGACCCAGAGAGCCCCAACTCAGGGGCGCGAATTCCAAGAAGCCGGTAGTCTCGGGGTTAAGAGACCGTGGCCACGGGAAGCAGAGGGGCCAATGAACAAAGGCCCCGGGATCCCACCCGCACGGGAGCCCAGACCTGGAAACAGCCACACGCCCGAACGCAGCCCTACAGCCCCGCAGGAGAGAGCAGAGACGGCACTCGGAACCAGGCACTCAGGCAAAAGGAGGGGGAGGCGGCAGTAAAAGGTTCCCTAGCTGCCAGCAAACGGCTCCCAGAAAGCCGCCAGCCCAGGCGCGCGGAATCCAAGCACCGGCGCCCCCCAGCTCAGGGACTCTGGCCACGGAAAGCAGAGGGGCAAACGAACAAAGGCCCCGGGATCCCACCCACGCGGGAGCCCAGACCTAGAAACAGCCACACGCCCTCACGCAGCCCTACAGCCCCGCAGGAGAGAGCAGAGACGCCACTCGGAACCAGGCACCTAGGCAAAAGGAGGGGGAGGCGGCAGGAAAAGGTTCGCTAGCTGCCAGCAAACGGCTCCCAGAAAGCCACCAGCCCAGGCGCGCGGAATCCAAGCACCGGCACCCCCTAGCCCAGGGACCCTGGCCACGGAAAGCAGGGGATCCCCAGCTGAGGCGGAGAGGGGTGGGTGGTGGGAGAGCGTGCACCGCAGTTTACCGGTCGTTCTGTCTCCGACCAGATGCTCTGCAAGGCTGCTCTCCCGTTCGCTGGTCTCCGATAGGAATCCAAGATGGTGGGTCTGCGCTGCGTTAGCTGGTAAGGAATCTCTGCCTGAGTCTCTCCTCGCTCTCCGTTCTCTTTTAGTATTCTCACTCCGTTTGGTGTTTGGCTGAGTTCTTTATCTCTTCATTTGGTGTTCTAGGGTTTCAGGATTGTTGATTCTCTGTTAGGCTTAGTTTTTCGGATCTTTGCTGTGGAGGGACGGCGTGGTGTTTCTGCCTAGAGCACCATCTTGCCCCTCTCTGAATTTTTTTAAGTTTTATTTGAAATCTTCCATTGTCTCCAATAATCATCCAAAGTATGAATTCTCACGGAGACATCAGAGTACCTGATTACATCTATATTGATCCCTGTCATAGGTTGGGTTCTCTAAAGAAGCAAAACCAGAGAGGCATATGTATAGAGAGAGAGAAAGAGAGAGAGAGAAAAGTTTATCTCAAGGTAATGGCTCACATTGTAGAGGCTAGCAAATCCCAAAGTCCAGGCATTGGCTGGAGGCTGTTCCCAACTCATGTTGCTGCAGGGGCTGACGAACCCAGAATCGGCAGGTCAGATGGCAGGCTGCTGGCTCACATGGCTGCAGAAGCTGGCGAATCTCAAAGTCAGCAGATCAGGTGACAGGTTGCTTGGCTCAAATCCAAAAAACTGGAGGTCAGATGATGGCAAGTTGGGTACAGGATCAATAGAGAGAAGGCTTGACCAGAACACTGTTGGACGCAGGCCATACCCCAAGGATACTCCCCTTACATCAGATCGAAAAATGGAGGACAATTATATAATACTGAGACTCATGGCCTAGCCATGTTGACACATACCATTAACTGTCACAGTCCACACCTTGTCAAATTGGTACCTGCATACATCTCCTTAAACTGTACATAATCTCTAAATAAAGACAAATATAAAGTCATACTTGATGGCTAACATGTTACAACTAACACACGTACAACCAAAAACACACTAGCCCCGTTTACATCTTATGTTTTATAAGTAATGGGATAAGGGAGGGAAGAAAACAAGAGTATTTGCCATATATGTGCACAAATACATGTATAATAAAACTGGAAGAAGTACTCATAACAATTACAGTACTCTTTTCTGCAACTTGTCATGTGGTTGTAACTGATATTTAGAACTACTTTCTTCCACCCATTCTGTGTTCCCTATACCCTCATAAGTACCTCAGCTAGTTGTGGTGCTTTGTCTGGTGGGGCATACCTTCATTCCTGAAGAGTTTGGGCCATTAGGAGTAAAGCCAGAATTGGGTTGCTGTAGATTTCCACTGACTTTAATCACAGGGTATGGTAGTGCTAAGAGATGCCGTAAGGGATGTCCTATATTCTGGACATACTCTTCTTTACATATATTATGTAATATGAATCCGGTATCCCCTTGGTATTCAGGATCAATCACACTAGCCAGTATGGTAACTCCCTTCTTTGCCTGTTGTCCCAGAGGCATGAGGAGCCCCAAGTGGCCAGGTGGCATTCTTAACCTCCTGTTCAGTGGAATCAGTGTTGTGTCTACAGGTAGATGAATTCCTCCCTTTGCAACTTAAGACCTCTAGACCCCCAGAGCTTAGTGTCATGGGGACAGGAAGCAAGTAGGTCGCTAGGGGTGATAGAGAGTGGTGCCACTCCCATTTCACCCCTTGGTTCCTGGACCCGTGAATCCTGGCTCTGGGAGAAACTGTACCATATGTTAGATGCTGGTTTAGAGCATATACAGCCTTCTGGAGAACATTACCCCAACCCTGCAAGGTATTGCCACCTAGCTGGCACCACAGTTTTGTCTTTAGGAGGCCATTCCATTGTTCTGTCAAGCCAGCTGCTTCAGGATGTTGGGGAACGTGGTAGGGCCAGTGAATTCCATGAGCATGGGCCCATTGCCACACTTCATTGGCTGTGAAGTGAGTCCCCTGATCCAAGGCAATGTTGTTTGGGATACCATGATGGTGGATAAGGCATTCAGTTTTTTCCTCAATGTTGTGGTAAAAGATGTGTCCTCTGGACACTCCATGGATGAGTGTATATGTCTAACCTGTATAAATCGACCCTTAACATGCCAATTTCCCTAAGCCTTTGGATACCTTCGTCTATCATATGTCAGTGCAGGTCTGGCACATCACCTTGAATCAGTGTAGGCCACTGCTTAATCCATGCTTCAGCAAACCAACTAAATAAACTATCAGATCCTTTTCTAACCTCTGGAGCTGAAACACGGAATGAAGGATCTATACTTAGTGGGCCCGTAGCAGTAAACTCAGACTGATCTAATTTTATGTTCCTTACACTATTATCCCAAACCCTTAATAGCCATTCCCACACATTGCTCAGGCTTCTGTTTGTATATATTAGAAAAGTTAAGCAGTTCTTTTGGAGTGTAGCTTACCTCTTCCTGGGTCACACTTTTGTACTTCACCTTTTGGGGCTTGCTGGGACTTAAGTCTAGTTATAGGTCTAGAAACAAAAACGAGTGGTGGGGATGGGTCCTGGGGACATTCAGTAATATCTTGTAAGACCCCAGGCAATGACTTAGATGCTGACTCTATGGCACCTAACAACAACAACAACGTGTGTACTTTAATGTTATCAGTGAAAATTTGGGGGCCCTTTCTAAGGCGAATGATAGAACAAGTTGTAGTTGCTTATAGGTAAGAGTTTAGGCTTATGTGGAATTATGATATGTCTCAGAATCATCAGGGTTCCATGGTTTAGGAGTAGTAATCTGGTTGGGAAAGGGAACTAGGGGAGGTCTAACTTAAGACTGTTAGTAGAGCAAGCCCATTGTTTTTCTTAGCTGATTTGCTTGTTTGGGGTAGCATGAGGTGGAAAGTGATGGAGTTTATTGGGGACGGGCAACCACTGCCCTAGAACACCCAATATAAATTGTATAGTGTTATATCTAAACTATATAACAGTTATCAAGGTTTGAATATTTTAAATATTTTAGATAATACATATTGCATCCTATATTTGTTTCTATTTACTACTTTGTATCTTGATTTTTAAGCACTGTATTTTAAAAATTCATTTTGTTACTGAATTTAAGTATGGCCTTCTCCCAGTTACACAAGAAGAGAAGACAGTTCTTGGTGTTCTGAGACCCAGTTGATAGAATCATTTTCCAACTTTGAGTAAATTTTAAAAACCTAATCATTCTTTGCTTACATTGCATACATGTCATGACCATATTGATGAGAAGTGTTACCTCCTGAAACTCAATCTGAGTTCTCTTAAATGTTATCAGAAATTTCTACAAATTCAATTTGGAATCAACATCTTGGCCCTTTTTTCCCCCTTTTTCATGGTCTTAAATACAGAAAATCATAATCTATTTTAAGCGTATTATAAATGATGGAACACTTGTTTACATGGGTAAAATGACTGTATCTAAGTAGTGTATTGAAGTTCATGTTAATGTTTGCTATTTAATGACACCTAATGATATTCAATGAGGGGTTATGCTAAACCAGAGAGAAAATGTGTTACCCAGGCAACTGCCTCGGGCAGACTAGAGATTCAGGCATATGGCTCTATAGTACACATTATTTCAGCATCTTTAAGCATAAAGAACCACACATGTAATTGACTGTGAAAAATTACTGCTCAGTTACTGTATTGTATGGTCATAATAGAAGTAAATGAATACGTCATTGTTGTTGGAACGAGTCTGTTGGGAATCACTTGTAGACTCTACTATTTAAGAAGCAAAAATACAATAAGAAGAAAATAACTGGTTTAATTAACATGTAAAAATTGGGTTAATTTGAATTCAGCTGGCACAGCAGATATTAATGTTGGCTGTTTTTTTGTCCTATTCTGGCTCAAGCCTGTGTACTTTTATTTCTTCTTGCCCACACCATGAATAATTTTAGTTTTTAAAATGATAAGGGTTATTTTAGTCATTTAATTTTTGCTTTGCCAAAGACTTATGTTATCATCACTTCAAGAGAGGTTTTGTGTGTACCCAAAATGTAGGAATTATAATTGAATGAAAGAAAAATGCTGAAATGTTCCTGAGTATTTATTTGGTAGTGTTTCTCAAAGAGGAATCAGTATAACTCGATTTCATGGTTTTTTTTTTTTTTTTTACTATATATATTTTTTTTAACAGAGTGAATAACTGGGAATTTGACACTGGCAGATGTTAGAAAGTAGCACATTTTACGCTTGTCACTTTTTGTGTGCCTGTGTTTAGTTGACTTTTACTGTTTTAGCATATGATTTTAATATCACTGTCTTATTTCAAAGATTTGGGAAAACAAATTGAGAAAGGCGTGTTCCGGTTTAAAAATCATTTAACTCAGTCCATCGCTTGGTGTTTTAAAATGCTGTTTGGGCAAAGAACAAACATAGGTGATACGAATATTTGCCAAAAGCAACCATGAGAAAATTCTGTAGTTCTGTGCCTTAGGCTGTCACAGAGTCTCTTGAGTGGAAGGTACTTTTGTGCTGTTCAGCTTCAAACCAAGGGAACAGTCAAACTGGAGACTGAAGTAGGATGGTAAGCAGAGGTGTCTGCAGTGTGCACTCTGCACGCAGGCGTCTGTGTCCTCAGTGCACTTGAAGTAATTGGTTATGCAGTGATAATCTAACAGCCACCTGCTGCCTTATGCAAAGTGTTAGGCTAATATACAGTGGTCACTTAAAGAATGCTGACTACAGCTTTGCTTGCCTTGCTGGCTTTTCAGTAACTGCCTTCTTATCTGTGTTTATATCCCCATTATCTTTCTTCATTTGCAGCTTTAATAAAGTTGAAGCCACATTGTCCAGCCTTTATTAGAAGAACAAGGAAAGATGTAGGAAACCTGAGAGTTCTTTAAATCTGTTTTATTTGTATAAGTCACTTTTCCTACATGGTTTACAGATACTTTTCCTTTTTATCCCCAATGGCCTTCCTTTTCCCCTTGCAATTTTTTCTCCCTTTAAAGGCAATCCTCAATTTAAAATGCAGTTTTTGTTTTGTTTTTTAACTCAGTACACTTTTGCTTAAAAAAAATGGCACAGTCTTTGGATAGATCTTAAAATACTATTTAACCCTTGAGAGGTAATTAAAATGTAGGGTATTTGTGATGCATATTATTATAATCTCTCAATATTGGTAGTTGTACAAATTAGGAACTATGCACCTGGTAAAATAACTTTTTAGGTTTTTTTTGTGATATCTACTAGTATTTGGAAATAACAAGATATTTATCTAGAGACTTGAGGAGCTAGAGAGTTTGATTTCTCTCTAAGTTTATAAAGCTTGTAGCTATGCTTTTCCTTGACGCATTATCACTCTTGTAGGAATTAGCCACCGTTAAAGCATTTTTATGACTCAAAAGGTTAAAGGATGGGATTTGGGGAGATAGCACGGAGACAGAGAGAGATACTTTTGAATTTATCGGGCAGTAATTATTTAACAGAGGAGCCCTGGTGGCACACTGGTGAAGTAGTGGACTCCTAACCCAAAGGTCAGTAGTTCAAGCTCACCAGCTGCTCTGTGGGAGAAAGATGTGGCAGTCTGCTTCTGTAAAGATTACGCAGCCTTAGAAACCCTATGGGACAGTTCTGCTCTGTCCTATAGGGTCGCTATAAGTTGGAATTGACTCACCAGCAATGGAGAAGTTATTTAACAGGAAGGGAAAAAAGTAAACGGTTTAAGAGGCTGTATATGTGAGAGGCATTTTCTAGTGTGGGATTAAATTAAGTATTAGCCAGAGAGAACCAGAAAAGGGATGGATCATAGCTGTTAAATGTACTTGATCCCTCTAAAAAGGAAGAAAACATTGGAAGTATAAGAATGACCCCTAATAAATCTCAATAGTTGGCATAATCAGCCTTGGGCAGTTTGAGTGAACTGCAAGACTGTGGGCAGACAAGGAGAAAGAAGGGTAGAGCTGGAAGTGGGGAGAGATCACCTGCCGAGTTAAGCTCACAATTAAGAGAGCCTTCTTTTGGCAACATGGAGGCAATGATATGTGTAGGAAGTCTCTGGGTAATGCAGATGGCTAACAGCCTCAGCTGCTAATCGGAAGGTTGGAGGTTTGAGTTTACCCAGAACTGCATTGGAAGGAAGACTTGGTAATCTAATTCCAAAAAAGCAGCAATTGAAAATCCTATGGAGCATAGTTCTCTGACACACATGGGGTCACCATGAGTTGGAATCGACTCAGTGACAACTGGTTTGGATATATGTAGAGGTGATATTTATAGGCTAGGTTCATGATAGCAATACAGTTAAATTGCTAATAAAATCTTTAATATATTTTTAAAGCCAGGAAGTAGCCTACTTGTTTGAGCAATATTCAATCTGCCAAATTGCACTGGAGCCAATGAATCTAAATAAGTACTCGGAAAATGCTGCAGTGAGATTTGAACCAGTGTCCAGGGGAAGACTGTGGAGCCAATCTAGCCTTAGAACAGAATGCAGTCCAGGGAATGCCAAGGCATGTGCTGGAGCCATGGCGGGCACGGCACAGTTTCCTGTAACCTAAAATGGAAGAAAATAGGAGTTGAGAGCGAAAGGCATCTTGTCTAACCTAACCCCTTTTATACGTCAAGAGAGGAGGTTTGCTCCAGCTTGCCCAACAAAGTTATTCAGCCAGTTAGGCGAAGGCAAAACTAGAACCCAGTCCTCTTTCCACCTTAAGATTGATGGTTTTTAAAATAATGAGATTATGTAATAATTCATTGCCTCTTTTTAGAGCATGTTAGAAACTATTGTGATGAGTTTGTATTCTTGTGGCTATGAGTTTGTATGCTGCCTGACCATCAACTGACATAATAAATAAAAATATTTATTTGCGAGCTCCTTCATCACTGCGTAATGTCTCCAGGGACCTCAGGGCCTCAAAGTCTGGACTTCTGGCTGCCGCAGCCCCTGTAGCCACAGACCACTGGGAGTCCTTTTCAGCCTGAACAGACCCTGGACTTTAAAACTGCTTGCTGTGAGTTCTAGGACCCACCAGGCCCTGCACGATTAAGCAACTCTGTCTAGAAAATGTATCCTGAATTTTACCACTTCTGATTTGTGTCTCTCCTGCTGTAACCCTGGGCCAGCCCGGTGCAGCTGCTTTTAAGTGGGCTCACTGCTTCACCCCATGCTCCACAGTGTCCTGAGCCTTCTTGCTAATGTATCACTCCCCTGCATAAATCCCTCCAGCGTTGGCTGGGTTCCCATGTATGTTGTTGTTGTGTGCTGTCAAAAGTAGATTCTGACTCATAACGACCCTGTATGACAGAGTAGAACTGCCCCATAGGGTTTCCCAGGCTGTAAGCTTTAAGGGAGCAGATTGCTAGCTCTTCTTCCCGTGGAGCCACGGGTGGGTTCAAACCGCTGACCTTTTAGTTAACAGCTGAGCGCTTAACCATTGCGCCACCAGGGCTCCCTACATGTACTTGGAATAACGTCCATACAGCCTGTATGCCCTGCCCGCTACATCCTCATCTCCCTGCCCTCTTCCCCCATCTTCACCACCTCCAGCCACTCTGGCCGTCTCCCTGCCACCTAGAACTTGCCAAAGTTAGCCTGTTTTCTGCTCAAAATATCCTTCCTCCAGATCTTCCTCCTCATCACTTAGATCTTCACCTAATGCTGCTTCCCCAGGGAAGCATTTCTCCAGCTTGGATACAGAGTGGAATCACTTGGGAAGTTTAAAATTCTCAGGCTCTTCCTCAGACTAATTAAATAGAATCCCTGTGGGTGGGGCCTGGGTGTCAGCTCCTGGGGACTCAGGGATGCGAAGCGCTGCTCTACTGCATTCCTCTGTTTTATTTTCTGCACAGCAGTTATCTGATTCTGGAATTATCTTTATATGTGCATGTGTGTGTGCATGGCCTGCCTTCCCCGTTGTTGTTGTTGGGTGATGTCAAGTCAGTTTTCAACTCATAGAGACCCCATGGGACAGAGTAGAATTGCCCCATAGGGTTTTCTTGGCTGTAATCTTCACTGAAGCAGATCGTCAGTTCTTTAATCCCAGGGAGCCGCTGGGTGGGTTTGGGTTCAAACCGCCAACTTACCAGTTAACAGCTGAGCCTTTAAACGTTGCACCACCAGGGCTCCTTCCTTCCCTTTTACTAGAATATAATTCGTCGAGGACTAGGATTGATTCTGTCAGTCCTATTCATTTTGTATCCTCAGTGCCTGGGGCACTGCCTGGCATATAGTAGGTACAGGATACGTAACTGGTTGGTTACATGATCAAATGTCTATTTATAAGGTACATGGGAGGGAGAGAAGAGCTTCAAGAGCCAAAAAAGCTATTAACAGTGTTAAAAATCAGAGGCTCAAGTTCTTTGACACACAGCTCTTTCTCCTGTGGTGAACACAGGAGAGCCCGGTTCTGGATCTTTCTTTTCTTTTTTTTTTTTGACATCCACAGATACTTGAACCTGGGTGGTCTGGTAGTTAGAACCCAGATTTTGGAGTTAGATTTTATTTTTATCTCTGGCATTAATCCTGGACAACTGCTTGGCTTCTGTTGTAACACAAAGAGGGTTATAAGGAGTAGTTATTTTTGCGAAGCCCTCTGTGGTTAGGAAACTTATGTAAAAGTGGCAATTGGATTTTGATATGGTGCATTGTCTACAGCCAAACTTCCTGAAGTGTGAACAGAGCAGATTCTTTTTTTTTGTTGTTGTTGTTGTACTTCAGGTGAAGGCTTACAGAACAAATAGTTTCTCATGAAACAGTAGTACACATGTTGTTTTATGACATTGGTTAACAACCCCACAACATGTCAACCCTCTAACTTCTCAACCTTTTTTTTTTTTGGTGAAAATACACATAGCCAAAGATACACCATTTCAAAAATTTCTACATGCACAGTTCAGTGACATTGACTACGCTCTTCCAATTGTGCTGTTATTCTCATTTAAGATGCAGGCTTACAGAACAAAATAGTTTTTCATTTAACAGTTACTACAAATGTTGCCCTATGACAATGGTTAACAATCTCACAACACATCAACAATATCCTTACTCAAACCTTGGGTTCCCAATCACCAGCTTCCTTGTCCCCTTCTGCCTTCTGGCCCTTGTCACTGCACTACTGTACCTCGTTAGTCTCATTTGGTTTTTTGGGGCTGTCCACTCCCAGGCTAAATGGTGAACCTTGGAGATAACTTCACCACTGAACTAAAAGGGTGTCGGGGGCCATACTCTTGGGGTTTCTGCAGTCTTCTTTAGGCCAGTAAATCTGGTCTTTTTTTTGTGAGTTAAAATTATGCTCTACATCCTTCTCCAGCTCTCTCCAGAACCCTCTAGAACAGAGCAGATTCTTATGTGCATTTGCTTCAACTTTCATAGCCCCAGAGCTGGCCTAGAGATAGGAGGTAGGAAGGAGGTGAAAGGGACCACATGGGGTGTGAGCCACTGCCAAGTGAGAATAAGCAACAGCAGGAAGGAAGAATACTGGAGGTTATCCACCTTGGATAACCAGAAGTTAGTATGATTCTTTCAGTGTGTCTCTTTTTGTTTTTTTTTAGTTTTGCGTTTTTTTACCCTCCCACCTCTTATTCATTCTTTCTTCCATTACCCAAGTTTAGGTCCATGCTGTTTTGTTTTCTATAAATTTTAATTTTTCTTATTACAGAAATAACATAACATGTATTATTGAAAAGATTAGAAAATATAGGCAAGCAAAAAGAAAAAAAAACTTAAAATTTTGACAGTTTAACCACTTAGAGATACCCACTGCTAACATTTTGGTGTGCATCCTTCAGACTGCGTGTGTGTGCAAAATAGAATTGTTCTATACATACCTTGTGTAACTATATCTTTTACTTGGTACCACAAATTTGCTTTATAATCATTTTTAATGGTTGGATAGTATTGTGTATGTGAATGCTCCTTTATTTATTATTAGTCTCCTATCATTGTATATTGATTGAGGTTGTTTTCACTGTTACCAACAATGCTGCATGAACATCCTGTGGCAAAAAGTTTGTACACATTCATAAATTATTTCTATAGATAAAATCCAAGTGGGATTGCAGTGTCAAAGTATATGTTGTTGTGTGCTATCTAATCTAGTTTGACTCATAGTAACCCTGTGAGACAATGTAAAACGGCCCCATAGGGTTCCTAGGCTGTAATCTTTATGGGAGCAGATCACCAGCTCTTTTCTCCCATGGGGTTGCTGGTAGGTTGCAACTGCCAGTCTTTTGGTTAGCAGCCAAGCACTTAACCACTGCACCACCAGGGCTCTTCTCAAATAGTATAGACACTCTTAAGACTCTTGGCTGTGTTGTAAAGTAGTCCTGCAGAGATCATAGCTCTCTACATTGCCATCTCCTTGGTATAAACCAAAAAAAAAAAAAAAACCAAATCCATTGCCATTGAATCGATTCCAACTCATAGTGACCCTGTAGGACAGAGTAGAAATGCCCCATAGAGTTTGCAAGGAGCACCTGGTGGATGCAAACTGCCGACCTTTTGGTGAGCAGCTGTAGCTGTTAACCACTACGCCACTAGGGTTTCCCCTTGGTATAAGGAGCCCTTCTTTCTCTCTCAGGTCTTTATGGCCTCTTTCCTGGATTCTCCCCAGCTCCAGTCTTTTCCCCTTCCAATTCATTTACCACTCCTCTGCCAGATCAAACTTTCTGAAGCACAAGTTGATCATGTTACTAAAAAATTCAGACCTTTGCCTACATTGAGGGTCCTTCACAATCAGGAGGGGATCACCAGATTTTCCGTTGCTCTTGCCTTCACTCCAGCAGACCTGCACTTTTTATGACTCTTCATCTCTGGTCTTCCTTCCTTGGCTCCTGGCCCACCTGCTACCCCACTGGACCACCAGTTCTGGGAGCAGAGATTACATTCTTCATCTGTGTAATTCCAGCACTGGCCTGTGCCCAGAACACAGAGCAGGCACTGAGCCCACACTGTGCTTGGTGTACACTCTCCTTCCCTTACCTCTATCTTAACTTGATCTTCTCTTCCCTGAGTCAAGACTGATCTCATGTTCACTTGATCACAGCTTCACTCTGATGTCATGTGTTCCTAATTTCAGTAAGACTTTCCCCATCTCCTTTCTCTCAATCTAGCAATAATCTTTCCTTCCTTTGGACCTACTGAACAGTATATCTCTAGTTCTCTTGTTACTTGCCACTTTTCCCGTTATGGATTGAATTGTGTCCTGCTATAAAAATGACATGTGGACATCAGACCTCCTCATCTAACTTCAGAGAGAGGAGAGAAAATCACCACGTCTAACTTCAGAGAGAGGAGAGAGAATCACCATCAGCATCAGCTCAAGGCTGATTCCTATAAGATGGAGGTCAGACATACCACCACCCTCCAACCGTTTTACCAGTTCTGACACCAGCCATCCCTCCAATGGCACTCTCTACTTACCTGCTGGATTTGATAATTTGTTGCAATGGCACAGACCATACTCACAGTTATAAGGTTTGTTTGGGAAGTAACAGGTACACCTCAGGATACAGTTCTTTGATCAGGAGAGCTTCTTCTCCAGTCGTACCCACAGGCAGGCCTCTGCCGCTGGACCCTGCTTGATCCTGGGCCCTCGTGCTTGACCTGGGGCAAGTGCTCTTCAGCTCCACTGACAAGTGCCCAGAGGCACACCATTCCACCAGCAAACCTTGGGCCCAAAGATACTCGGGCACCATATACCTTATTTGCATGGTCCCACCCCTCCCCACCCCCCACCAAGGGCTACAAGCGCCTTATTTGTATAATCCTACCCAATCATTTTGTGGAAGTCACAAAGACCATGGCTAGAAGGGTCATGTCAAGTAACTTACTGTACCAGACCCCCAAAAAGATGTGTTGAAATCCTAACCTCCAGTACTTGTGAACATGACCTTTGCAAATTGAGTCTTTGAAGATGTTATCAGTTTAACAAGAGGTCATACTGGAGTAGGGTGGGTCTTAATTCTACAAACCAAAAGGAGGAGAAGATACACAGAGACAGGTTGATGCAGGAAGGTTGCCATGTGATGCTGCATCTGTAAGCCAAGGAATACCTGACTCAAATGGTTAAATACTTGACTGCTAACGGAAAGGTTAGTGGTTTGAACTTCCCTAGTGGCTCCATGGGAGAAAGACCTGGTAACTTGCTTTTGTAAAGATTATAGCCAAGGAAACTTTATGGGGCAGCTCTTCTCTGTCACATGGCATTGCTTTGAGTTGAAAATGACTCAGCGGCACCTAACTAACACCAGAAGCTTGAGGCATTGGTGGTTCAGGGGTAGAATTCTCCCCTTCCATGTAGGAGACCTGAGTTTGGTTCCCAGCTAGTGCACCTCATGCGCAGTCACTGCCTGCCTGTCACTGGGGACTTAAGTGTTGCTGTGATGCTGAACAGACCAAGATGGACTAGGAGGAAAGGCCTGGCAATCTACTTTTGAAAATCAGCCATTGAAAATCCTATGAATGACAGTGGTCAGATCTGCGACTGGTTATGAGGATAGTGCCAGACCAGGCAACATTCTGCTCCATTGTGCATGGGGTTGCTATGAGGAGGAGGCTGACTAGATGGCAACTAACAACAACACCAGAAGCTAGGAAAGAGGCATGAAATAGTTTCTCTCAGAGCTTTCAGAAGGAATCAACACAATTTCCTTGAGGCCAGCCAACTTTAGACCTCTAGTCTCCAAAAAAAACTAAAAAGCAAACCTGTTGCTGTCTAGTCTCCAGAGCTGTGATAATAAACTTCTGTTCTTCTTCTTTTTTTTTTTTTAGTAAAGCAAAAAGAAAGTTTTATTCGGCATATATTCAAAAGGACAGAAGTGGAAAACAGACAACCGTGCTGCCAGAGCCATGTCTGCCCGAGTCCAGAGAATATTACAGAATAGACAAGAATGGGAAAACGGGCAAGCATGCTGCCACAGCCATGTCTGCCCAAGTCCAAAGACCATTACAGAATCATCAGTATATATTAAGATTACAAATGGGCAAAACCATTGAAAGCTTAGCCTTTTCAGATTGGCTAGAAACTGATCCTACATTTTGAATTGTCTTTCTTAACAATTATTGGTACAGGTTTCAGTAACTACAGTCAGGAGGGTCTTCATTGGTCCAACAAATGTCTATTCACTAAATGCTAATAGAAAAAGATAAGAGTAGAAAGTCTTTTTGTGTTCTGTTTGATTGGCTTTATGTGAAGTTTTCCCTAAAAGATATTTTCCAAGATTATCTTAGCTATTGTCTTTATACCTCAGGGCCCAGTTGATGTGTTCTTATGAGTCCTTGTGAGCCCAGCTCCAGCAGGGTCACATTCTCTATGCTCAAGGAGAGGGAATAATAACTCCAATATTATTTCCTAAATCATTCCCTCCTTTTGATTAGAGAATGGAGATAATACATCGATGATCAATGCCTGGACATAGTCGAGATTCTAGATGGCGGCCACTGCAGGCTGTTAAACTCACGGTGCTGGTTTTCCACCAGATACCATGGGGTTCTTCACCAGGATCTTAAGAACGATGTTCTCATCAATCGCATTGCCTTAGTGAGTAGACTCAATGTATATCAGCATTTTAGCCCGAGTAAACTTCTGTTTGTATGTTGTTGGTATTGTGTGCCATCGAATCGAATCCGACTCATAGCAACCCTATAGGACAGAGTAAAACTTCCCCACAGGGTTTCCTAAAAGACTGTAGTCTTTATGGGAGCAGATCGCCTGTTCTTTCTCCTGCAGAGCAGCTGGTAGGTTCAAGCCACCAACCTTTCAGTTAGCAGTCGAGCGCTTAAGCATTGCACCACCAGGGCTCCCAGTTTGCAGTATTTGTCATGGCAGCCCTAGGAAACAAAAAACCTTCAGATTGTTTTAAGCACAGTATGCAGGTGCAGTTGACTTTTAGCCTTTATCCCGTGTGTTTTTTTCCCTTTGGCATAGTGTTTTATAGTGGTAGGCAGCACTTGAACTGTTTAGGCTGGACTTTAAAAGAGTTGTAAAGTGGCTGGTATTATAAATGGCTTCCAGAATGAGAAGAGTAGTTCTAGTAATTTGGAAAACAAAAATAACTTGCTTAAAGAGTCCCTGGTAGCATGAGAATCATGAAAGAGTAGTTAGATGCCTTGTTGTTAGTTGCCGTCAAGTCAGCCGTGGACTCACGGTGGCTCATGCACAATGGAACGGAATGCTGCCCAGTCCTGTTGTGATCCATAGGGTTTTCACTGGCTGATTTTCAGAAGTAGATCACCAGGCCTTTCTAGTCTGTCTTAGTTTGAAGGTTGTGCTGAAACCAGTTCAGCATCATAGCAACACATAAGCATCCACTGACAGACTGGTAGGGGCTATGCACGAGGTGTGTTGGCTGGGAATTGAACCCTGGTCTCCTACACGAAAGGTAAGAATTCTACCCCTGAACCACCAGTGCTCTCCCTGTTATCTCTGAGTGGCACTGGCCTATGAAAATGTGACTTCTGGATTTGCGCCCATGTTAGTTGATGCAAATGACTATTAGTGTGAAATACTGCTCCTTAGATACTGGTTACAGAGTTAATGAGAATCCTGTGATTTTCTTTTGAAGGGCATCTATCATTGTCAAAGAGGATGGGATTGGAAAAGGAACTAAGTGAGCTCACCAGCCAACTCTGAACTTGATTGAACTTGTATTCTTTGTTGTAACTTATGCTAATACCTATTAAATCTGTAAAGCAAGACTAAAGTACTGTTTGTACTAAAATATATATAAATGTTTTAGATATCGTGCTGTAAATGACTATAGTACTATGTAATTATTCTAGATAGCCTTCTAGTCAGATTACCTTGAAAATCCAAATGATCTTGATGAATAGTGATACATTATGATTTCCTGATTCAGTCTATGTACCTCCTACATAGATGTATAATACTTGTATCTAACAGGATTACCAAATTACATACCTTTCTGGTTTCAGTAAAAAAAAAAAAAAAAAAATTGCTGTCTAGTAGATTCCGACTCATAGCAACCCTGTAGGACAGGTTAGAACTGCCCCATAGGGTTTCCAAGGCTGTAAATCTTTATGGAAGCAGACTGACTGCCACATCTTTTTCCTGTGGATCAGCTAGTGGGTTCCAACCACCAGCCTCTCAGTTGGCAGCTGAACGCTTTAACCACTGTGCCACCAGGGCTGCTTGTTATCAGTAATGTGCCTAAAATACTAGAGTATTCACTGACCAGTTATGATTACAAAAACCTCATTGGCATTGCCAGGGGAGAATTTGTTCACACACAGATATCGTCCTCAGATTTCTTGTACTGTTTTGAGAGAGCAAGATGTTCTCTTTATTGCATTTGAAGCCTTTCTTTATTTAGACAGTTTTTAAAAAATGTCCTCTATCTAGATAATGCACTGTGTGATTCTCTTTTAACTGTGCTGGGGTAATTTAACAAATATGATTGTTTCCTGCCTTAGCAGACCACCAGCAAATTAAACTAGTGAGCTCAGGGTGGCTACATGGTTGTTTAGTCTGCTCAGAGGTGGGGGTCGGGTGTGTGGAGTGGGGCAAGAAGAAAGCCTCTGTCCTGTTTTAGCTGTCTGGGGTGTGGTGAGGTGGAGGTGAAAGGCTCTCCTTTATTAAAGTATTTCTGAAGAGGAAAATGAAACATCCCTCAATGGAATGTTTCTGGGTAGGTTCATCGACAGCTTTAAGCCATCTTTTCTTTTTTTCCTATGATTTTTTTTTAAAATTTTGTTATTGTTAAGAATATATACAGTAAAACATACACCAATTCAACAGTTTCTACACATACAATTTAGTGACATTGATCATATTCTTTGGGTTGCGCAACCATTCTCATCCTCCTTTTCTGAGTTGTTCCTCCCCCACTGATATAAATTCACTGCTCCCTAAGGTTCCTATCTAATCTTTTGAGTTGCTATTGTCAATTCATCCCTTACAGATAATTCTTAAAAGAGCACAATGCTCAAGGCAGACCTTTTTTTTTACTAGTTAAGCTAAAGTGGTTTTGTTTTAAGAAGATCTCCGGGTATATTTTTGATTTAAGGTTTAAAGATTAATTCAGGGCAATAATTTCAGGGATTCATCCACCCTCCATGGCTCCAGGAAGTCTGGAGTCCATGAGAATTTGAAATTCTGTTTTGCATTTTTCCCCTTTTGATCAGAGTTCTACTATAGAATCTTTGATCAAAACATTCAGTAATGGTAGCTGGGCACCATCCAGTTCTTTTGGTCTCATAGCAAAGGAGTCAGTTGTTCATGGAAGCAATTAGCCACACATTCCATATCCTCTTCCTATTCCTGACTCTCCTTCCTCAGGTGAATAGAGACCTATTGATTTGTTTTGGATGGCTACTTTCAGGCATTTAAGACCCCAGGCACTATGCAGTGAAGGAGGAGGTAGAACAAAAGCACCAAACACATTTATTAGGCCAATTAACTAGGATGTCCCATGAAACCATGACCCTAAACCTCCAAAGGAACCAGATCTCATGAGGTGTTTGGTTGTACATAAGCAGCCTCAGCAGCTATTTTTGTGTGTCGTCATTGTAAATATCACACAACTTATGGACAATAATTACAATAATCAGCTGTGCAACCCTACCCTTAATCGATGTGATTTTTCCATCTCTGTTAACCCTCCTTAAGCCATCTTTAAAGACTTCAGGGTCTGTGTTTTCAATCTTGACCTGTCTCCCAAGTTTCATACTGGTCCTTTTGGCTTCTTGCTGGACACCATCATTTGAAGATCCCACTGGAATCTCAGCTTTAACAGGGTCAGAATTGCTCTCATTCGTGCACAAGTCCCTTTCAGCTTTTTTTTTATTCTTTATCTTTGGTGGTGGTATCATCATTCTACCAGTTAATCACATTAGAAGTCTTGGAGGCATCTTGGCCTCTTTTCTTGCCCTCAGCCTTCCACATCTGGTCATAACCAAGTTTTGTCATTCCCGCCTTTACTGTACTTCTCCAGTCTTTTCCTCTTTATTCATTCCTGGTGCTTTCAGTCTGGCTTAGGCCCCTGCTACCCCAAATCTAGTCTTTCCTCTTCTAAATTCCTCTTCCACACCCATCCTTTACCTAAAACAAAGATCTGAACCCAGCAGTTATTAATGTAAAAACCTTCAGTGACTTCTCACTGCCTACAAATAAGTCTAGATAGATTCTTGAGTTTGTTTACGGTCCTGCAGAGGTGGCTGACATTCTGGCTCAAGCCAATCTTTTACTCCTTATGTCCTACTAGGTACAGGCTTACCAACTCCTGCATTCTTCCCTGCACACAGCACACCCCATTTGTTTTTTCCTCTATACTTTGTTCTGCTCTTTCCTCAATGCAAAATGTCCTCCCTCTCCCCTTACCTTCTCTTTCCATCTTCTCACACCAGTTGGAATTCTGCTCAGGTCAAATGGAAACCAGGATACCTGGTTTTCATGGTAAAATGCCACAAACCAACTGTGTCACCTCAGTTGAAATTGACTCGACAGCAATGGGTTTTTTAAATAAGTCACTGTACTTTTCCAGCCTTAGATTCCTCCAGAGTAAATCAGGAAGGTTGTAGTAGATAATCTCTAGATCTTTTCAACTTTAAAATTTGTTTTTTAAATGCCACACATCCACGTGGCATCTTTTCAAATTTAAAATTTGTTCTTTGTATGCCATGCATCCACATAGCCCTCCACCATTCTTTAGGCAGAATAAATTACTCCTTTTTGTTTGGTTCCTTAGTATTTTATTTCTTCTTTTATGTTTGACATTTAACTCTTGTGTTCTGGTAGTTATATATGCACATGACTATCTCTCCCACCTCCTCCCCACTTCCAGATAGTAAGCTCCTTGAGGCCAGCCAAGAATGTTTGACTCATGTTTGCATCCCTTCATAGCCCCACTTACCCTTGGTCTTACCTACACATAGATTCTCAGTGAGAGAGATGCTGTGGTAGAGGGTAAAATGTCCTGGGCAGCTCTTCTCCTGTAACACATGCTGTTACTGAGTGTTCCCATGCATGGGAAGGAAGGGTTTGGGGTGGTGAATAATACAGAGATACTGTACTGAGCACACCGTGTGATTTTTCCTTTCTTTTTGGCATTATTGTAATCAGGAGACATTCTGGACAACAACTAAGTTAACATTATAACACTCATTTTGTATACAAATGTGTTCTCTCTTTAAGATGTTTAGAAGTAATGAACTGTTCTATGAAACATACGGAAACATGTTTTGAAAACATTCCTGGTTCTTCCTCTCTCCACATCCTCCAGAGACTTGGATTTTCTCACAGTATCATTTAGATATTTGGACATTTAATATACAAAGTAGTGGCAAGGAATATTTTTAGGAAAGCATTTATGGACCTGTTTACTCCTTGGAAATCAAAGCACCCTTGGCCTGTCATGCTCTCCCTGAAGCGTAAATTTGATTATGTTGTTACCTTCCTTAGAGACTTCCAGTCATTCCTTGCTTCCGAGAGAAGAATGACCAGGCTTTTACCTTCAGGACCATCTCTGCTCCTATATTTCTATCTCATTCCGCACTGCTTTCTTTTCTGCACTCTGCTATCCAGACAAAATCAGTTCCTCACTATTTTCCTTATGCACTTCTTAGCTTTCTCACATCTGCCTTTCTGCAGGTGTTTCTCCTGCCCAAATGCCTTCCCTTCTATGTCCATTACTGCATACCTGGATTTTACTCATTTTCAAGACCGGTTCAAATTCCATCACTGCCACAAAGATTTCTTTGATTTCCTACCAGAATTCTGCTATAATTGTATTGGTCCTTGTCTTATGATATGTCTTTCCTGTATACTGCTATTTCTAAACTAGTATTATCTGTCTTACCAGACTGTAAGTTCCTTGGGGGTCATGTTTCATGGCGTTTTATCTGTATTTTTCCCCTCTCCCTCTGTAATAACCCTGGTTCAGTTTACATGTGGTCAATAGATATTAGTAATGAATGAATATCTGTGAACTGTTTTTACATGGTATATAAGGGTATTGATGAATGACAAAGCTGCTCTGTTTTGCTGTTACACAGTCATATCTTTATCTAAAGCATCTAAGCTTTAATTCTAGAATTCAACAACATGCCTGAAGAAAGATTGAGGTCTGAAGCATAAATGATATGTTGGACAGAACAGTTACATTTAAAGTTATAATGCATTCAGCGTGTCACTGTATCCTAAAATCTGCCATGTCTTTTAGATTCTGTACATTGTTATTTTAGTCCACCGTATGTAAATAAAGAGCCCTGATGGTGCAGTGGTTAAGAGCTTGGCTGCTAACCAGAAGGTTGACAGTTCAAATCTACCAGCTGCTCCTTGGAAACCCTGTGGGGCAGTTCTAATCTGTCCTATAGCATCCCTGTGAGTCTGAGTCGACTCAACAGCAATGGGTATATGTAAAAGGAAATTCTAAGTCTTTGTAAGTGTTTTCAAATTTAAATTTTATTGTTTGACAGTCTTTTCTCTTTAGTGTGTATTTTGATATGCCTTTATTTTCCACAGACTACTAACTTTATGCATTGTCCTTGTTCTATGTTGCAGATTAATATCCTTTCAAGAATTTGTAGCCTTTGACTCTGTCCTGTGTGCCCCTGATGCTTTGTTCATGGTGGCCTTTCAGCTATTTGACAAAGCTGGCAAAGGAGAAGTCACTTTTGGTAAGGGACGTGAATGTGTGTGCGCACCTGTGTAAGCGTGGACTTCTATGAACTTTCTTTCCACCAAGAATGAAGTGTATGGAGATGCTTTTAAGAAGTAACCGTATCCGTCTTAACAAAGATGGCTGCATGTTTTGGTGTTTCAGTTTGAATGTCTTCCTATTTGAAAAAATAATTTCCTGGCTTAGTAGATTCGATATTCTGGTTTGATTTTTAGGTGGGGGAGGGTGTGGCATGACTCTTCACAGAGTTATTTAATGTGAGAGCTGAACAGGACTTCAGTCCACTCCCTTTACAATCACTAGAGCCTTCCCCCTTGTAGAACAAAAAGTGAACACACTGCTGGAGAACAGTTACTCATGTACCTGATGCTGCTTGTCCTTACCTTGTCCTCGTGTTGAATGCAGAGGCACCACACAAGATGATGGTTCCAGGTGGCACAGGAAAAACCTTGTTTTTCTGAACATTATGCTCCCCATAGCTGTGTTGGCATTGCCTGCTATGCTGCTGCCTTTCTTTATTTGGAAAGGCAGAAATGTCTTCACGGGGATTAGCTGCAAAAAACCCTGAAGTTTTTTAAGCCCTTAGGAAAAAAGGAAGATCAGGAAGTGGTAGGGCAGTGGTAAATTTTTTTTTTTTTTTTAATAAACTGGCTACTGAAGATAATTTTTGACAGGCATGACCATGTTTCCCTTGGATTATATATGGTGTCCAGCATATGTGGTCTGTGATAACCACATGTGAGCCAGTGATAACATTGCCTGTGAAGAATTTTAGAGTCCTTTGGGCATATGGAGCCCTGGTGGCGCAGCGGTTAAGAGATTGGCTGCTAACCAAAAAGGTTGGCAGTTTGAATCCACCAGCTGCTCCTTGGAAACCCTTTAGGGCAGTTCTTCCCTGTCCTATAGGGTCACAATGAGACAGAATTGATTCGATGGCAACCGGTTTTGACATATGGATTGTGCTTTCAGGGGTGATGGTTAATGTGCCCATTTTAAATGTCTTCGTTCAGAGTTTTCAATGCATTTGACCTCCGGGCTTATCTTATTTGATGTATTGTGGGGAAATATACAGATGTGGGGAAAATAGATGGTGTAATGGAGCATGGATTCTGGAATTGGATACACTTAGCCACTTCCAGCACTGCTCCTTTTTCTCTGAGCCAAGTTGATTATCCTTTAGATCCTCATTTGCTTTCTCATTAAGTGTGATAACTACATAGAGTATACCCAAAACAAACCCATGGTTGTCTAGTCAATTCCAACTCATAGTGATATAGGACTGAGTAGAATTGCCCCATAGGGTTTCCAAGGCTGTGATCTTTACGGAAGCAGACTACCACGTTTTTCTCCCACGGAGCAACTGGTGGCTTTGAACCGCTGACCTTTCGATTAGCAGCCAAGCACTTAACCACTGTGCCACCAGGGCTTCTCACATATGGTATAGGTAAGATAATATAGGAGATTTGTTCTACCAATCCTCAAACCCACCCCTCCATGCTCATTTGACATGGCAAGATTATTTAAAGGTAGATTAGCTAGGGCAGATGCAAAAAATGATATATTTGCCTAGTTTGGTTTAATATCATCAAGAAGCTCAGATGCTTACCTTTAACAAATGGCGAGGATCATTTAATATTTAAAACTCCTTGGGATAATTTTAGTTTTTTTTTCCCCATCACCTCAATCCTTTTAGCTGCCACTGTAACTACAACTTTTCAATGGAACATCAATTTCTTACTTCATTTCCAGTTTATTACTTCAAAAAATGCCCCCATTAAAATCTTCAAGTAATACGTGAGCAGCTAGCTTATGGTGGCAGTGATTTTAGAAGTAGAAGCCAGTTTGATGAAAATGTTATGATAGCTTTTTCCTGGGATGAACAAAGAGAGCCTGTATGTTTGTGTGTAGTTCAGTGCCGGCCAGCTGGACTGGTATTTGGGTCAGCACAGGAGCGTTCTCTCTTGTCTCCCTGCCTTCCGCAGGAAATCTGGACAGGAGGAACAGGAGAGCTGAGGAATGAGCTTCAGAGGTTTTCCTTGATCCCGATCAGTCTTCCCTTTCTGGGTGTCAAGTGGCAACAATACCAGCTGGCATCAGCCACATGACACCCCTGGCCCTAGTGGAGGAAATAAATAGGAAAATTTCCTGGTGCAGGGAGAGATGTGTGCTAGTGTGTTAAAAGAAAAGAATAAGTGAAAAAGCAGGCTATGAGAGATAGGAGTCATCTGTGTGTTGTAGAAAGAAGAAAAGTTGGATAAGAGTTCTGTTTGCTGTTCTTACTAGCTGCTTATTGGTTGGTGGTCAGGTAATTTCAGCTTTCTGAACCTTGTTTTCCTCATTTATAAAATTGAGATAATATATACCTTACAGGGCTGTGTCCGTAAAGGTGCTGTCTGGAAAACAAAGACCTTTATAAAAACATTACTAAAAGAAATCGTTTGAGAGATCGAAGAAGGGTTTCCTTTTTGTGGGTGTATGTGAGTTTGCTTTGTTCTTTAGGAAGCCCTTTATTTTTAACTTGCAGTTTTAACCACTGGCCTGTTAGCCAATGATTTGCTGACCGTCAGTCTGCTGTATGTTGAGTACTATGCCAATCCCTGAGGAATTAAGAGACAGGAAGCTCCAGTTTCTTACTTCAGAGAGCTAATATTTGGGTTTGAAAACTTCAACACACACAAAAACCAAAGGCAAAACAATTGTGTTAACGTCTTCAGTTGCATATGACTGTTGTAGGAGAAAGTACAGTCCCTTCTTCCGGTACCCTCCCTTCCACAGGTAATGTTTCCAGGTTTGACTATCTCATTGTCTTAGTCGTCTAGTGCTGCTACAACAGAAATACCACAAGTGGACGGCTTTAACAAAGAGAAGTTTATTTCTCCACAGTAAAGTAGGCTAAAAGTCCAAATTCAGGGCATCAGCTCCAGGGAAAGGCTTTCTCCCTCTGTCAGCCTTCTTATCAATGTTCCCCCGGACTAGGAGCTTCTCTGCCCAGGGACCCCGGTCCAAAGGACGCACTCTGCTCCTGGCACTGCTTTCTTGATGGTATGAGGTACCCCTGTCTCACTGCTCACTTCTCTCTTTTATATCTCAGGAGATTGCCTCAGGACACAATCCAATCTTGTAGATTTGAGTCCTGCCTTACTAACACAACTGCCACCCATCTTCCCTCATTAATATCATTAGAGGCAAGATTTACAATATATAGGAAAATCACACAATACCAGGAATCACGGCCCAGCCAAACTGATACACATATTTTTTGGGGGACATAATTCAATCCATGACACTCATGAAACATGCAGAGAGAATGCTTGGTGTACGTTTATGATGAACTGATGGGGTCCTCACCCTGTGGGTGGTCATAAAATGCAGTCTGAGTTTTTCTAAGCCATCAGTGGCTATTTAGGATTAAACTGAAAGAGAAATGCATAGCATATAGAAGAACAGATACCCAAATGAACAAGTAAACAACATCATGGGGATGTGGTAGCCTAAGAAGTGTGCCTTTAGAAGCAAGTACCTTTAGAAGAGCTAGCAATAAGTCCGTTTTCTGGGAAACCTATAAAGAAGTTTAAGACATCAAATGAAAAATTGGAGTGGACAGAAAAGAGGACTTGACCTAGTCAATCTTGGTTTCATAAAACCATAGAATTGTTCTTGCTGAGTGCTGTTGAGTTGATTTCAACTCATAGTGACCCCACATGACAGAGTAGAACTGGGTTTCCTAGACTGTGATCTCTATGGGAGCAGATTTCCAGGTCTTTCTTCCACGGAGCCACTGGGTAGGTTTGAACAGCCAACATTTTGGTTAGCAGCCAAGTGCTTAACCATTGCTCTACTGGGTCTCTTTTACCCATAGTATTAAGAGAATGAAAATCCAGATCTATAACTGGGCTCTCTGTCCATATGAGACTGTTTGATATACATCCAATGGTATTCTCTTCTCTGGTTACTTCCTGAGTTCCACATAAACCCTTCACCTAAGAACGACCCTTTCGCATTTCAGAAGGTTATTTTTGTCCGTGTGCGTGTTTGGGGGGATAAACGTGGAGAGGAGAGAGGAAGGCAGCTCCTTTTTTATCTTCCAGATTTTGGCTGAGTCAGTTCTGTTGCTTATGAGGTGAGCAGCTTTTTCACACCATGAGAGGTTCATCTGGGTCCTTCCCGGGGCTGCAAGGGAAGGCTTGGCGAGTGACCTCTGGAGCCCCCATGTCCCGCAGTCTTGCATTTCATCCAGAGTGGGAGCAGTTCCTTTTTTATCAGTTTACATATTGGATTTGTTTGACGCAGCAGTTCTGTAACTAGCTCAGTGTGCTCCAGTGTTTGTCAACAAGTGTTCATACCCTGACTCACACTGATTCTGATACACGATAAACAGAAATCAGAGGGAACAAGGGGCAGAAAATCAAGGGTCACATTTCAATGGAACTATGCCCTGTTTTTTCTGAGACCTTGTTTATGTTTACCATATTTTCAGGTCTGCTTCTCTCCCTGTGTTTGCTACAATGAAGAGATCTTGATTAGGCCAATTTTGTTCCTTTGCTATCTAGTTCATTATATTCTCCTGTTTCCATTGAGGGAAAACTTACCTCTAATATCCTTGCTTTCACCATGCTTTCTTATGTTGATACCAGATATTTATGAGTACATTTTGAGATATAAACAGGTGTAAAATGGGATATCCATGTAAGTTGTAAATTCTGTTTAATTTTTGCAGTGATGTATGTGTGGAGAAAAATATTTTGTTCTAAATGTTTTCATTTGAATTTTTAGCTTATTTTATATGATGGTAAGGAGCCTGATGGCACAGTGGTTAAAGCCATAGGCTGCTAACCAAAAGGTCGGCAGTTCAAACCTTCAAGCCACTCTGTGGGAGAGAGATGTGACAGCCTCCTTCTATAAAGATTACAGCCTTGGAAACCCAGTGGGGGCAGTACTGCTCTGTCCTATAGGGTCACTATGAGTCGGAATCGACTCGACCGCAGTGGATTTGGTTTATATGATACTGATTTTTTTTCTTACATTTAATTTTTAAAGTATGCCTTTTTGAAGTATAATATGCATGCAGAAAAATGCACAAATCATAAATGAACATCTCGATGAATTTTTACACCTGTTTTGCCACCATCCAGTTAGAAAGAGAATGATACCAGCTCTCCAGAGGCCTCTTCCCAGTTGTTGTCTCCCACTCTCAGTGGGAACAGCTGATGTCTGTCACCATCAGTTGGTTTTGCCTGTTTTTAAACTTAATACAAGTGGAACATTATAGAAGGTAGTCTTTAGATCTGGCTTCTTGTTGCTCAACATCTTGTTTGTGAGAGTCATCCACCCTGTCAGGTGTATTTTTTACCTTATTCTTTTTCTTGGCTGTATGATACTATCATAATGTATTTATTTGTTCTACTAGTGATAGCAATTTGGGACATTTCCAGTTTGGACTGCTACAAGTCGTGTGCTTTGAACATTCTTTTACTTATTTTTTGGTACACACATATAGATATTTCTAGGAGTTGGAATTGCTTGATCATAGAAAATGTGTACATTTAGCTTCAGTAGAGTGTCAGTTTTCCAAAATGGTTGTTAAGAGTTTACACTCAAACCAGCAGTATATGAGAGTTCCTGTTATTCCACATCTTTGCCAACACTTGATATTGTCAGTCATTTTACTTTTAGTGATATCTCATTATGGTTTTGATTTATGTTTCCCTGATTCCTAATGAAGTCGTGCAACGTCTTGATATTTATTGGCCATTTGAATATCCTCTTTAATGGCATGTAAATTTTCTGGATACAAGGCCTTTGTGGGCCGTATAGTTCACAGATATCTTTTCCTACTCTGTGACTTGCATTTTCACTTGCTTAATGGAGTTCTGATGAACAGAAACTTTTAATTTAAATATAATGCAAATTATCAGCATTTTCCTTTATGGATAGTGCTTTTTGTGTCCTGTTTGTGAAATCTTTGCCTATCTCAAGCTTATGAAGATATTCCCCTATTTTATTTTCTAGAAATTTTATTCTTTTTTTTTTTTTTTTCAAATTTAGATCTTCAGTTTATTTATATTTTATCTATCTATATCTATCTACCTATCTTTTTTTTTTTTTTTTTTTGGCATGGTGTGGTAGATAAGGGTCAAGATTTCCCTTCTCCTCCTATGGATATTCTGTTGATCCAGTGCCATTTATTGGAAGTATCACTTTTCCCTTTATTACAGTGGCCTTCTGCTGTAAATCAAGTGTATGTTTGTTTCTGAACTCTCTATTCTGTTTCATACTTGTCTATTCTGCACTAATCCTACATGGTCTTAATGACTACAACTTTATAATAAATCTTGATATCTGGTAAGTCCTCCAACTTTTTTCTTCTTTTTCTTCAAGATTATCTTGGCTTTTCTTGGCTGTTTGCATTATCAAAACAATTTAGGATAATTTGTTAATTTCCATAAAAACCCTGATGGAATTTTGAATGCTGTTGGCATTGAATCTGCATGGTACCTGTCTGTATATCTACAGAGTAAATTTCTTACTCCCTTATGTGTTTTTTAAGTAACTACATAGAAGTTTATTTAATAACAAATGTCAGTCTGCCTGCTTTACCACCATTTGGAAATTTTGGTCAGTGGAGACTATAAATATTGAGAGAAAAGATGTATTATTTGTCATCTAGGATGACGTTAGTGCACTTCTACCATTTTGTAACTAGATCTAATGTCAGTGGAATCAGTAGGAAGGAATCTCAGAAGGAAGGTAGCAGAAACATGAGCTGAATTTTACATTGGAGATGAAGAGTAAGATACTCTTCATGCTAGATTGAAGGCGGCAAATTTTTTCTGTAAAGGGCCAGATAGTAACTATATTAGGTATTGTAGGTCTCTGTCACAACTACTCAGCATTGCTGTTGCAGCATGAAAATAGCCATAGACAATATGTAAATGAATGGATGTGGCTGTGACCAATAAAACTATTTACAGAAACAGCCAGTGGGCCAGTGGGTTATAGTTTGTCAACCCCTGTGCTAGGGACTGACAGGGGCATATACAAATTGAAGATATTAAGAGTAGGGATTAAGACAGTAGAACGGCTATGTTGTCCTGATGGTTGGTAGTTTGCTATGAGCTATGAAACAAAGAACATTCTCATTGTTTGGAATATGGTTTGGAAGATCGTATTTATTGGTTTCAACACTATTCACAAATTCTGAAAAATATGGCTCAAAATGTTTCTGTCCAGTGAAACTTTAATTTGGGAAAAAGTCAGTTATTTGAATCATCAGGGCTAGTAAATCTCATTTTTTCAAACAAGTATAGATACTTAAGATTCTCTAGCGTGAGTAGACAGTGGATGTGGGTTCTCCCACACTTTGAGTGACCTTTGTTGACATCACATGGAAACCTACCCCAAGGGGGCATCCAGCCATGTCCCCCATGTTGTAATGACTGCTTTTTACTTTTTTAAGTGAACTGTGGCAGCCCAAAAATACCTGCTTTAAGGTGCTGTCAGCCTGTCCCTGATCTGTTATTATATCTTAAGGGGAAATGGGCTGAGCTGCTATAAGTCCCTCCCCCTCCCCCTCAGTGGTACAGAGACCCTTGGCTAAAGTTGGAACCTCAGAAATGTGACCTTTCTATTCCTGAAACGGTGATGAGATGCTCTTCTAGTTTATAAATAGTGATTGCTGTAAGAAACCCTTTTGTCAGTAATGGTAATAAAATTAGTAATAATTACCATCATTTATTGAGTACCTACCATGTACCAGGAAACCCTCGTGGCATAGTGGTTAAAAGCTATGGCTGCTAACCAAAAGGTGGGCAGTTCGAATCCACCAGGTGCTCCTTGGAAAATCTGTGGGGCATTTCTGCTCTGTCCTATATGGTCATTATGAGTTGGAATCAACTCGACAGCAGCAGGTTTTTTTTTATACCATGTACCAGGCAGTATGGTAAGCATTTCATATATCATCTTTTATTTAATCCTCTTAACAACCGTATGAGGTAGTGCTATTGTCCCTATTACAGATGAGAAAAATGAGGATCAAGAAAGTTATAAAAGTCCAAGTTACCACAGCTAATCACAGTCACTGGAGGAACATAGATTGGAATCCAGTGACGCCTGGCTCCAAGGTGTGGGCCCTTAGCTGCCTTACTTCTGAGACCCTTAGCCTGGGTGCAGGGGTCAGGCAATTGCATAAGATAAGGACTTGAGGTTGAGGTAAACCTTCTTCATGACTTGAGTGGGGCCAGCTGCTCGCCTTCATGCTTATTGCTTGTGGGGATTATACTGTGGCACTTCCAACTCTTCTCTCAGTTCCTCAAGTCAGAGTCCCACTGCAGCAGGATGTGGGGCACCCACAACTGATTTGGAGTAGGAGTTTGGGCTACTCCAGGGGCTCTCTGCCATGATGGAATGCAAAGCCAGATTGTGGGCATAGAGTGAAGTAGATGAAGTGGTGGTATGGAAAGAGAACAGGGATGGGTGCCAGGGTCTGAGTTAGTGAGAGTGTGACCACACCACCCTTTGGCAGTGATTGGCCCTTTCCCCATCTGTCAAGTGATTTAGTCAGCATCTTTACCAGTCACCTATTCTGTGTAAGGTACTGCGCTAGGTGTTGCCTGCATCCAAAGGTAAATAAGACCTAGGTCCATCTTTAAAGGAGGAGACTATCCTCCTGGGATATAAAAGAAGTTCATGAAATGCACCAAAAGTCACACAAACAGGTGCTAACATTCAAAATATACCCTGGAAGTGAGGTGGAGAGAGGAGGGTTTGGAGTAGAGATCAGGTGAGCAAAGGCTTAGTTAGGTTAGAGGGGTGCAGTGGGGATGTGTTCAGGGCCTCATAGGGAGCTCAGTATAATGAGATCTTAGGGGAAGAGGGCAAGATAAAATGGAAAAGGTAGATTGGAGTCCTGTTGTAGACGACCTTGAATATCTGGAGAAAGAAGTTAGTTAATTCTTTCATTCATTCATCAGATTAATCTATTTATTAATCTGTATTCATTAATCTAGCAAATTAATAATTAATTCAGCAGCTATTTATTGAGCAACTATTATGTGCCAAGACTGTTCTAGTCATTTGGGATACACCAGTAAGTAAAACAAAGATTTTCTCTTTCATGGGGCTTACATTCTAGCAGAGGAAACACAATAAACAATAAACATAATAAATATACAAATTATATAGTTTGGAGATAACTGATATGGAAGAAATAGGTAAGTAGAGCATGGTAAGAGGGAATAAGAGTACTGGAGTAGATGTGTGAATGAGCTGCTATGTTAATGGGGTATTTAGGATTGGCTTCATTGAGAAAGTGACTTTTGAGCAAAAATTTGAAAAAGGTAAGGGGATTAGCCATCTAGATATGAGGATAAGGGAGGAGGGTAACTGTCCCGGGGAAGAGGAATGGCTATTGCCCAGGTTCTAAGGTTGGAGCGTGCTTGGCACTTTCGAGGAAGAGCAAGGAGGATGTGTGTGGCTGAAACTGAATGAGGCAGAGGGAGCCCCATCGAAGAAAAGCTCAGAGAGGTAACAGATCTGATCAGGCCTCGTAGGCCAAGGTGAGGACTTCACCTTTACTGTAAGGGAACTGGTGAGCCATTGCAGGGTTTTGAGCAGAGGAGTGACATGATCTGGTTTTATATTTTAACAGTATCACTCCAACTGTTGTGTTGAGAATAGACCATAGAAAAGCCAGGGTAGAAGGAGAGAGAACAGCAATAATCCAGGTGAGAGATGAGGGTGGTTTGGACCAGGATGGGTGGGGATAGAAGTGGAGATGGGGAAAAGTGGTTAAGTTCTGGCTATACTTTAAAGGGAGAGTCAAGAATTTTCTGATGGATTGGATGTGGAGTGTGTGAGAGAGAGGAGCCCAGAATGATTCCAAAGTCTTTGGCCAGATCAATTGGAAGTGTGGAGCTATTATCAAGTGGGATGGGGAGGACTACAGGTTTGGTTGTAGAGGCTGGAGAACAGGAGCTTCCTTCTGGATGTGCTAGTTTGATATGTATTGGGCGTCTAAGTAAGGCTGCCAAGTAGGTATTTAGAATATGAGTGTGGAATTTGGGAGAGACAAATTTGTGAATTATCAGCAAATTGATGGCATTTAAAGCCATTGAACTGGATGTGATCATCAAGAGAATAAGTAAAAATAGAGGTATGTCTTGAATGCTTACTATAATGTAGGACTGCAGATAGCAGGGAACAAGACTAAAAATTCTTCACTTCATTATATTTTAGGGAGAGGGGAAACAAAATACAGTTTGATGTCAGGATGTACTATCTATGATGTAAAATAGGGTAAGTTGGTAGACAGGGATGAAGACTATCTGAGCAGACCTTGAGGAGGGACTGAAGATTTGTAGACAGGGAGGTGGTGTGATATGGACTGTGTATTGCAGGAGGAATTGGAGCTGTGGGGGTCTGGTGGTGATGGTTACTTGGGAGATGCTACATCAATCAGAGTGTCATGAAGGCCTGGACTAGAGCCATGTCTCTGGATCCCACTAGGGCCATTTCTGAAAATGAATCTATATGAGTTGGTTTCTGATTGGTTGTAGAATAAGAGGAGGGTCAAAAGAAAGCAAGAAGGGCCACGTAGTACCTATTGAGCTTGTTCTGCTACAAAGACGTGATGTTGCATACTTCCATGAGAGAAGGAAAGTAACCGTCATTTCTGGATATCTTTAAGTTTATTGATTACTTACTACATACCAACCACTGGGCTAAGCAATTCACATGTAATTTTTTATTTAATCCTTGTAACTTTAGAAGGTTGTAATATTATATTTTTTTTCTGATGTGGAAATGGGTATGGAGAGCTTTAGTAACTTGGCCAAAGCCATAGAGTTGTATATGTGGAACCAGGATGGCAGCCTGAGTCAGCTGACTCTGTGATTCACTATGCCATACTGCCTCCCTCTGGTGATGTTGATACTCATGAGCCGTCGAGTGGGCCCTGCATAATCTAAGTGGACATGTGTCAGCCCACAGTGGTTTCAAGATATATCAGATGTTACCCATTGCTGTCGAGTTGATTGCAACTCATAGCGACTCTATAGGAAAAAGTAGAACTGCCCCATAGAGTTTTCAAGGCTGTAATCTTTATGGAAGCAGGCTGCCACATCTTTCTCCCATGGAGCGGCTGGTAGGTTTGAACAGGCTACTTTTCGGTTAGCAGCCAAGTGTTTAATCACTGTGCTACCAAGGCTCTTAAATGCTAGGGGGACTTAATCTTATTTCCATGAAGAAGTAGAGAACAATAAGCAAATGCATTAATGAAGATTTTGTTTATGACTGTGGAAAGTAATTATAAGGAAGAATGTACCTGGATTACAGTTCTTAGTATACATAGTGTGTTGCCTTAGTTCAACATGCGTCCAGGTTATTTGTCATGATGCACTTAAAATGGACTTTATCCAGGAAAGCTTTACCTTTTGACTTAAGCAGAATTCTGAGTGGAGGGGGAGAAGCACAGGTTGGCAGAGGAGGGTCGAAAGGTAGAGTTTGTACAGATTGAGGATAGAGGGGCTCCATGGGAGATGATTCCCTTAGTTGAGGGGTGCAGCTTAAGAGACATGGGCACTTGGGTGAGTGAGTGCCGTTTGATGGAACACCAACCACGGGACCCTTGATTAAGAGTTTTTATTTGATTCAAGAGGTAATTGGCCAAATGTCCATGAACAAATCAATAGATAAACAAAATGTGTTGTATCCATGCAATGTAATATTTTGATTTTTTATTCTTGTATTATTTGTTGTTAAAAAATTATATAATTTTTAATTGTAAAAATATAGATACCCATTAAGAAAAATCCATTGCCATTAAGTCGATCTGACTCATAGCGACCCTATAGGACAGAGTAGAACTGCCCCATAGCGTTTCCAAGGAGCGGCTGGCGTATTTCAAACTGTCACCCTTTTGGATGCAGTCGTAGCTCACTGTAGCTTTTAAGCACTCTGCCACCAGGGCTCCATATAGATAACACATTTCCCAATTTAGCATTTTTCGCAGTGAGACCAATTACATCAGTCATGGTGTGCAACCATCACCAATATCCGCTGCTGAATTTTCCATACATTGGAATATTATTCCGCCACAAAGAGAAACGAAATTCTGATACATGCTACGACGTAGATGAACCTTGGAAACATCATGCTGAGTGAGATACGTCAGACACAAAAGGACAAATACTGTATGATCCCACTTACATGAAATACGTAGAATAGGCAAATGTGTAGAGTCTAAAATTTTTTACTGGTTACCAGGGCTGGGGAGAGGAGGGAATGGGAGTTATTGTTGAAGGGGTATTGAGTTTCGTTTTTGGGTGATGTAAAACTTTCAGAAATGGATAGTGATGGTGGTAGCAGAACATGGTGAATGTAATTATTGTCACTGAATTCTACACTTGAAAAGGGTTAAATGCCAAACTTCATTATATATATTTTACCACAATAATTTTTTTTTTTTTTTAAAGGCAAGTGGGAATCACCACCGGTTTATTTGGAGGACAGGGACAGAGTCAAAATGATGCTTGCAAATGATGAGTTTGTGTTGCATTGATTGGAGTGAGCAAAGCCAGGGGGCAACATGCTGTGATCTTTTAGTCTTCACAGTGTGTATGTGAAGCAGGCAGGTAGTCATCCCCATTTTGTAAGTAGAAGAACAAAAAGTTGGGTTTGAAAGGATTTACCTGGTGTCTGAGCAGGTTGGTGCAGACATGATGTGAAGGGTAGTTTTCCAAACACTTTCATGTTACCAAGGTTCTTATTTAATAATGCTCGGGAGCAAAGCATTTTCATAGCCAGTTTTAAGAAAAAGTATATGTGTGTGTGTGTATTTAATGAAAGTGTTAATCTGAAGTATTTGGCACATCTTTTCATGATGCTGATTTAACACATTAACTGGACTATGTACATATTCCTATTGATTGATACTTCTTCGGCTGTATCTCTAGTAGGCAACGTTAATAGCTAGCCCTGTTCAACAGATGCATGGTACCACATAGATGAACCTTGAAAACAAAACACTGAGTGAAATAAGTCTGTAGTCTAAGACGTAAATCCTGTTTTTGTCTCATGAAAGTTACAATTTGACCCTCTAAAAATTCCTGTAGCATAAGTATTATACCATAGTACTTCCTTAGATTAAAATCTTTTTTTTTTCCGAGTAATGCCATTACATGCTTTTCTCTTCCTTTTGTCCTCTCTGTAATTTTGATTACAGTGAACAAAACTTCATGAAATAGGTTTTGTATGCAAGTTTAAAGTTATCATTCCTAGTATATGAACATAAGGACTCAATTTCATTATGCAGGTATTGGTGGTGGTGGTAATGATGGTGTGTGGGTCAGGGGAGGGGGAGGAGTTGGGGTCCTGTAGATTTTAATTGAACTTGGGGTTGAGATGAGGGCTCTCCACCCTTAGGTCCTGGATAAGTGTCAAGGACTCCATGAATCGCCACTATCGTTTGTACATTTTGTTTAACTGGGCATTTTTTGGAGAGATTGTATAGCTTTAAATGAATCACAAAGGATCGGTGATCCGCCAAAAGGCAAAAACTGCTTTTTATACAGGGGCAGTTGAACTAGTAAACATGTATTTTACTTAAGACTTTTCCAGAATTACTATTAAAAACATTGATTGTAGAACATTTTTTGTATAACTTAAAAATAAAATGATTATCAGTCTTTGGATCCCTTCTGGCTTTGAAGGAAGAGAAATATATCCAAAGAGCTCATCATATAGTACTAAAAACAGGTTTGTAAAGCCATTTTTTTCTATAAGTGAAATAAATGTAGAGTCATTAATGAATTAGAAAAAATAGGTAAAGAGCCATTGGTTGGCTGTCTAACAAAATCTCTAAAAGGGAGTTTGTTCTAGTCTTGGTGAGGTCCAAAATGGAAGAAACTAGTCCATACCTTGTGCTGCACTGGGAAACCTTGACAGCTTTGCTACTTCAGCTTGGTCATTTGGACTGGAGTCCAGAAGAAACTAGTCTAGCCTTGCCCTTTTATTGGGAACTACAGTGCCCTTTTATCCTTTAATTTTCACTATTGAAAGATATTGTAAGTTTAGCTCCTTTAGAGTAGTGTCTACTGTTTCTGTTAATAAGTGTTCTGTGAAACAGGTTTTTCCTATTAGAAAATTGAGTCCCTGAGTGGTGCAAATGGTTAACATAGTTGCTACTAGCCTAAAGGTTGGAGGTTCCACCTGGAGGCACGTCAGAAGAAAGGCCTGGCAATCTACTTCCAAAAAATCAGCCATTGAAAATCCTACGGAGCACAGTTCTGCTCTGACACACATGGGGTCACCATGAGTGAGAACTGACTTTACAACAACTAGGAAGAACAAAATAGAAGATCATAAAGCTTAAAATTTTTAGTATATTAAGGCTCTGTGAAGTCCTACAGAAAATAAGTCTATAGGCAGTCCCTGGGTTACAAATGTTCACCCTGTGTACAACCCACAGTTAAACCAACCCTGGTAAAACCTATTATATTAAAAATTCAAGGATCATACAAATGGTTTGTAATAATAAACAGGCACTACTTTGTGATGGACATCAAAACATTATTATTGTTACTGTATTACTATGTTAAAGATGTTTTAGTGTATTTGTAAGCATTTCTTTAATGTTTTTTATGCACAGAAAGGTACACTGTATACTATATACTAGGACAGACATTTGACTAACTGGCATTAGATACGAACCATACCTAACTGTTCCAATTTATATACAAATTCAACTTAGAGGCAGACTTAGGAACAGAACTCACTCGTAATCCAGAGACAGCCTGTATATAACTTTAAGTTAGCATTTATCAGACTTACTTGAGCAGGACCTTTCTTTTGTGTGTGACACCTAGACAAAATCAGCAGAGGAAACGAGGCAATTTCTAAGGTCCTTCTTAGCTAGTTAATTCTCTGACCTGTACATTGTTGTTTAAAGGAGCCATTTCTAGGTTCACAGTTAGGTTTTGTCCAGAAACACCTGCTGTGGCAAAAGCGAAGTTAGTGTGCTGTGGGAAAACAGACATGCCAGATAGCATGAGGAAATACGTGGAGACAAACCACTGTGGCCATTTTGATTTATATTGCAGGAAATGATGAGAATCAAAAGTACAGAAACGAGAAGTTCTGAAGGTGAACACCCAAATTTCATATTAAATATAAAAAGCTCAAGGAATGCCAGTATTGGACTAGAAGAGGGCAGACCTTTAGTCATAATTATTTAAGCTCACCGGAAAGGAGATTGTTACTATTATAATTGTTATTGTTATTATCTTTGTAAAGACACTTGGAAAATGAAATATTCAAAAAAGATAGCTGAGGGAAAACGGTTGAGTCAGAAGGGGCATTATTTGGTGGAAGTTGTCAGTTAATATCTGGGAGACTAAAAATGCAGACACATAAGAATATTTTTTTCTGATTTTGGTGTTTCACAAAAATAATGTTATTTTGGTGAAAGAAGCATATTGTCCTACAGTAGATCTTATTTTAGTTTTGGATCTGAGTATATCTTCTTAAATACACACTCACACACATACACATACACACACTCCAAAAGAAAATAAGAATTCCAGATAAGAACAGTGTGAGTTTTGATAAGAATTGTGGCATGCCTGAGCACTGAGTATCTTGTCAGAGATCCTGGAGACTATTCAGAAGCTGTTCCAGTTCATTGGGTCAAAAATCTACTATTTACAAAAAGCTAAATACGGATTTGCACGATTGACCATAATGGCTTCAATTTTGAAAGATAGTAGTATCAGAGAGCACTTCCACTTGGTGGGATGATTTGAGAATAGTCCATGCTCAAATGACTAAAATATTGTACTTTTTGCTACTTCATCACTCTGTTTCAAAAATGGGGAGAAAAAAAAAAAAGCGCAGGCCTGTTGAGGAGGTGGAAGAATGTCAATTGGAGAGTAAATGACAATAACCATGTGAAGCCACTCCTTAGTTAACTACTGCCTGAAGGTCAAACATTCTTTAGAAGACTGTCAGGGTATAGAGGGGCCTGACTGTGGTAGGCTTCTGCCCGTGTGTGCACGTGCATGGGTGTGTACCTGTGTGTGTGTGTGTGTGTGTGTGTGTGAGTGTGTGTGAGATGAAGGGAGAAGAGAACTCGTGAATAAGAAAGAAGAGGTAGAGAACAGAATGCCAAGAACAAGTTCTAAAACTTGGAGCATCGGAAAAATTTGACTATTTTAAACTGTACTGCTCATTTAAAAATAGTAAAATTATACCATTATTCTTTCAGTATGAGAGAGATAAAAATACAGTTTTTCTAAATTGGAAAATTTGCTGTAATCTTACTGCTAATGACTGATTTCTTCCAACAGTTGCAAGGCATAGTTTGCTCTGATAGGTTGATAAAGGAAACAAAATCAAGAACATATTGGAAGTTCTCAGGGAAAATTACAGTTTAGGTGTATGTTGGGGGTGGATAGTTAGACATTTTAATTGAAATAAAACAGTTTTATACTAATATGGGATCACTGTGGGTGTACATTTGTAGTACATCTGCTTTTGAAGCATTTAAGTAGGGTTAAATGTATGTTAATGCTTTTGCAAGAAATTATTTTTGATAACATCCGTCTAAGGAAACTAGCTTAGGAAATTGACTTTTAAAATAATATAGATGTTATACTTGGTTTAGAGAATGAATTAAGAGCCTTTGTATGCTTTAAGGATTTCAAGGAGTGGAAGTTTTTTGGTGGTGTTTTTCTCTAGTGGTAATGAAAGGTAACAATAATTAACACGACAGATGATTAAAGCACATTTATATATCCAGAGAGTGACCACTGTCTGGTATATGCCTCAAACACCATTTTAAGTGACCAACTTTTGATATTGGGAAAGACTGCTGATGATTTTTTCTATGAGGTAAAAATACTTTTTCTACTAGATAGACTGAAAACATTTCAGTTTGCTTCTCTGCCATTTAGTTGATGCATGTGTTAAATGGTTAATATCTAATACTAAATACCAATCTGCATTTATCTTTCTTTTTTTCCTGTTAGCCAGCATTCACTATGATGACTTAAATAGTGTATTAATCTTGAGGATTTATAGATACATCAGATTTTAGAATAGGAGGGATTCTTACCAATAAGACAGACCATGGTTTCTCATTGTATTACCACGAAGGTATTGTTACAACTCTGGACTCTGTGGCTCCATCTCAAATCTCCTGAATCAAAATCTTTGGGTTCAGGGCTTGGGGGAATGTGTTTTGAACAAGCTCTCCAAGGGAACATGGTTCCCACTGCTGTTGAATGATGGTTCGTCTAGTTTTTGGCTTCCTTTCATGGATGAAGAAACAGGCCCAGAGAGGGAAGTGACTGGTTTCAGAGGAACCACAGCTCTGTCTTCTGGCACTTGAAGGACAGTTTTCTTTCCAGGATGCTACACGACCTCAAATCTGGGTAGTTCCATGCCTCTGTAGGTACAGAACTGGAAGAGTTTTAAATTAGCCCTAATATTTTCATACACCTATGGTGGTTAAGAGCTTGGCTGCTAACCATAAGGTCGGAAGTTTGAATCCACCAGCCACTCCTTGGAGAGACCATATGGAGCAGTTCTGCTCTGTCCCATAGTGTCACTATGAGTCAGAATTGACTCGACGGCAAAGGTTTTTTGTTTTTGTTTTTTTTTGCACCGTATATGACGTCAATATAATATTCAGCTCAGCTTGCTTGTATATGAGTGGTGTGTCTGTGTGTGTGCTTAGTTTTTGAAGGATACTTAGTACCACTGTACCTACATGTACAGAATAATAATTTTAAAAAAAAGTTTACCGGGCCTTATAGAGAACTCAGTTTTAATAAGAGGGGCTGCCAGTGTAAAGTACTTCTTCTGTACTTACTCTGTTTTAATGGCTCCCATTTTCCCCCTAGAACTTCCTTAAGCGAGTCTGAATTGTAGCCAGAATACTTCTTTCCTCTTCAGACCCTTAACTGTGATTAATATGAAAAGGCACTTGTCAAAAGGGTTTGAAATGGCAACCTTGATATCTCAGAGCATCTGGCAGTAGAGATAGGTCTGCATCCACTTACTCCATTATGTTATTTAACTTAGAATTCAGCAATTTGTCTTTTGCTCGCTGTTTAAAAGACGACGGCCATATAAGCTGTTGTTAACTGGATCAGCAGGGTGGAATATTTATTTCCCTTATAGCAAAACCGCAACTTTCTTTGAGGATTTAGCACACATTAGAAAAGTGCCCCCGTGGAGCTGTTCAGAGATAAAGTGTGGCCGCTCAGTAGCCCTCCGTTTGCCCCGAGAGGGGTTACTTTCGTGTTTAACAAAAATATCGCCTTTTTGTTTATTGTATTAATAGAATTTTTAGAATCCATGAGAGAGATATTATGGTTCAGTGTTCCAAATAATGTAGCTTGATGAATCTTTTTTATTTTAATGGGAAACTCATTTTCATTGATTTGCAGCTTCAAAAAGTGAATCTTTTAGAAATTAAAGTGCATTAATTTAGTTATTCTGTATGGAAACAAAAACGTACAAAGTTAGAATTTGCATAAGTGAAGACCTTGATGATTTCAGATTATAGTGTGGTGGAGGTTAAGGAATAAGAGCCCATAGAATTTGTAAAAACAAATTCAGCCTAACCACTTAATGGCATGTGCAAGTAATTTGCCAATTAAATATTTCTGGTATCTGAAAGATCTTCAGAGTAAAGAGTGGAGGTTCTTAATCTTTTTTAATTTCATACTTTCAGAAACATAATAGAAAATTACTTAGTTTTTGATCATTTTTCATTCAAAATTTTAGTATGTGAGCTAAGGGAAGGATGGATTTTAAATATTTAATGAAAACTATTGCTTATTGAGAAATGTATAAGCTATGTTTCCAAATAACACTGTGCCTGATTTTTTTTTTTTTTGTATTATCCATAAATATTTGGTGCCCAGATAACCTTTTTCATTATAATTAAGAATTTAGATTTTGGAGTTTTACCATGTTAACGGGCACGTACCACGTTCAGAACATTTTGCTAGGCACAGTTAGCTCTAGAACAACCCTCTAAGATATTTTATTCCCATTTTACAGACTGAGAGAATTGAGTCAGAATAAGTAATGCCAGCAAATGCCTACTGTCACTCATTAGTAAGAGATAGAGCTGATGGTCTCTGCTTTTTTTTTTTTTTTTTTTAATTTTAAATTGTGATAAAAATATGTGTAACAAAATATTTGCCATTTCAACATTTTTAACATGCACAGTTCAGTGACATTAATTACATTCATCATGTTGTTCAACCATCACCACTAGTCAGTTCTAAGTTTTTCCATCAACCTTAACAGAAATTCACTGCCCCTGAACGACTTCCCTTCTTCCGCCCCTCCCTCCTGCCTGTGGTAACCACTGATAAATTTTGGTCTCTATGCATTTGCCTGTTCTAGATATTTTATATAAGAAGGATCATATAATATGTGTTCCTTTGTGTCTGACTTATTTCACATAGCATAATGTTTTCAGGGTTCATCCATGTATCAGAACTTTTTCTATATATTACTAAGTAATATTCCATTGTATGTATATACCTCATTTTGTTTATCCATTCATCTGTTAACGGGCATTTAGGTTGTTTCCACCTTTTGGCTATTGTCAATAGTGCAGCAGTGATCATTGGTTTACAAGTAATCTGTTTGCGTTCCTGTTTTCATTTTTTTTGGGTATATACCTAGAAGTGGAATTGTTGGGTCATATGGTAATTGTATGTTTAACTTTTTGAGGAACTGCCAAACTGTTTTCCACAGCAGCTGTACTATTTTACAATCCCACCAGCAGTGGGTGAGGGTTCAGTTTCTCTATATCGTTACCAATACTTGTTTTCTGTTTTTCCGATCATAAGCATCCTAGTGGAGGTGAAGTGGTATCTCATTATGGTTTTGATTTGCATTTCCCTCCTGACTACTGGCACTGAGCATCTCTTCATGTGCTTGTTGGCCATTTGTATATCTTCTTTGGTGAAATGTCTCAGCTTTTTGTAAAAATAGTTTTATTGAGATACAACTCTTATACCATATAACTCACTCATTTAAAGTGTACACTTCAGTGGCTTTAATATGTTCACAGAATTGTGCAGTCAATTTCAGAACATTTTCATTACCCCAACAAGAAACCCATACCCTTTAGTTCTAGTTTCTCTCACCAGTGTTTTTTAGTTTTCAGAGTATAGTTTTTTGCATTTCTTTTGTTAAATTTATTCCCAAGTATTTTACTCTTTTTGATGCTATTGTAATGGAATTGCTTTCTTAATTTCATTTTCAGGTTGCTCATTTCAAGTGTATAGAAATACAATTGATTTTTACATGTTGATCTTGTATCCTCCAACTTTGCTCATTAGTTCCAAAAGTTTTTTATTGGACTCCTAAGAATTTTCTGTATGCAGAATTCATGCCATTTGTGACCCAGCTTTTAAAAATCCTAACTCTTTTCAATACAACCATGCTCTGTAGCCTGGGAAATTTATTAGGGAAAATTAGTTGACTTTTTGAGGTTGACTTTAGGAAAGAAACAACTGCCACTTTGTAATTGTCTTTTTATGATCTTAAAAAAAAATCAGTGGACTTTTCAACTATAAATGTTTGTGGAGAAAGCAGAGACCCACAAATAAACTCAAAGGATTCTTGAGCTTATTTGGTGAAGTCTTGTTCTAAATAACATCGCCATTCTAAGTAGGTATGAGAACTATAGGCCTTCCAAACATAACTTGTTTGGCACAGACTGAAATAATAATGATTATACGTTCTTTTAAGAGATAAGCATTCTAATTTGCTTCCACTTTCAGGAGGAGTGGCTGAGCTAAGAAAAATATTACTCTAAATGTCATGTGTAACTGTAGCACTAGAATGTGAATTTAGTACCCTGGTGATGCATTGGTTAAGCAGTTGGCTTCTAACTGAAAGGTCAGTGGTTAGAACCCACCAGCTACTCTGCAGGAGAAAGATGTGGCAGTCTGCTTCCATAAAGATTACAGCCTTGGAAACCGTATGGGGCAGTTCTACTCTGTTCTGTAGGGTTGCTGTGAGTCAGAATCAACTTGACAGCAACAGGATTTTAATATACTCTAGTAGCACTAGAATGTAAATGTAGTACTAGGTATAGATTCTAGTGCTACATTTAGTTTTGCGTCTTTGCCTATATAACCTCAACCTGGGTTAGATTTTAGGGCCCTCTGTTTTAGACCAGGGAGATCTTTCTCTAATTCTTAACTTAGTTATAGGTCTCCCAAGTGATGCTTATTTGAAAGCCTTCAGTTGGTGAGTTATGTGTTATTCTGAACCAAATAAACAACCAAAAGGATAGGACATCTTGGGTTTCCTCTGCCCTTCCTAGGACCACAAGTTAGGTCTGAATAGGCTAGAGAATGGTAAAGGTTTAGTGATAGGACAGCCCCAAGGTTAACTCCTGGAATCTTTCACAGTAGAGATTGTGGGAATGCCCAGGGAAGCCATAGTAAAGAGTAGAAGTGGATTTCAAAATCACTTGTGTTTTTATAGTTTCTCCTTTCCAGCACAAAGCATGGAGAAATCTAAAGAACAAAACAAATGTTAAGTGAGAAAACTGTTTGTGCCTCTAAAAAGGAGTAAAGAATATTGATTTGAGATGGTATTATAATTTATAATGTCTTTCTTCCAAAGTAGGGGAGGGGGTAAATCATTGTGACTCTTGGTTTATAAATGTTATTTCTATTCATAAACTTGCAGGAAAATGTAGGGACAAACATTTCAGAAAATGAATACCCCAGAACAATTTATCAGAGCAACATGAAATATTCAGAGACTTATGAGCCCATAAAATATTTTTTGGGGAAATACATAACTTTTTCAAAGTGGGAAGATTTAATTTTTTTTTAAGTTTATTCACTGTGAAGATGAGTAAAAATATTGGTAGGTTTCCTCTTTCCCAAAAATCTTCCTGCCCTCTTGCCCTTATCATTTGGTTTGTCCAGTTAGACTGAATGGCTTAGTAATCTATGACATTTGAGTACCTAGGCTTCTGTTAGATAAGCCAGGAGAGTGAAAAATAAATTTTGCAGAAATTGTACCAAGTGGTAAAATAAACAACTCCAGGTCTTTTTTGTGTGTGTGTGTTCTGCAGAGTCCCATGGCCAACTGTTCTTCCCATAGCAAATGTGTCTTCATCATAAATGTAGCATCAAGTCCTTGGGATTTAGAAATAATATTTGGTGCTGTCAAGTGATGCCAACATCTGTGGCTGCCTGGAGCAGGGTGTGACCCAAGTGGCTTGGGTACAAAGGGCTCTGATCCATAAGCCATTTCAAAAGAAATGAACCTTTCTTCATCTGTTGCTCTCTAATGAAACACTCCCTCTCAGGTCTGCTCGTCTGCATAAATCCCCGACAGCCTCATAGGGCTCACATCAGGTTTTATTTTCTCCGAGAAGCCTTCCTCTCCCATTTCTTTAAGTACCTCCCTCCTTAAATTTCTCTTTTCCTTGCCATGAGGACCCCTGCAGTTTAGCACTTAATAGGGTATACTCTTAAGATCTGTTGTTTAATTATTGCTTATAGATTAGATAAAGCACCATGCCTACTGCTACTTTTCCACTTCCCATAGGACCTAGGACAGGGCTCATAAGCTGTGCTCCTTAGCAGTTGATAGCTACTAGCTAGCTAAGATCTGGCGTTCTTAAAATAGCTGGTATGTTAGAACAGCTGAGAAACTGATAATGGGGCCATGTACTCAGGGTCATGTGATTTGTACACTACTCAACTCCAGGAGACACCAGTCCCATAGACCATGAAGTCAATGCTGTCCCCTGTAATTATGCAGCTTGGTGGCCCTGCATGTCCTCCCTGATCTATAAGTGGCCCGTGTTTTCACGTCACTGTATTCCATTGGCTGGTCTGGAGAGTCTTCCCCACTTCTTCCGTTTCATATTTTTGTCAGTCTCAGTGGGAAGTTGAAAATGAGGAAGAAGTGAATCTAACTGTTCCATAACTCTTTAGGACTTTTTTTTTCAAAATTACGTCCTGATGCCTTGCATCAGAAAAACCTGGGGTGGGTGCTGGTTAAAATGTGGATTCTTGGGCCAGCCCAGGAGTAGAGCTAGGGGTTTTAATGAGCAAAACTGGTGATTCTTATGCACTTCACTAAAGACATGATTGTTGAAACAGCTTCTTAAGTAAGGCGGAAATTTTAGTGTCTTAAAGGGTTAATGCAGCTGTCCTTAACCTGTTGTACTGTCCACTGTAAACATTTTCTGATTCATTTAAAATCAGTCACTATTCAGTGAGTAGTTGCTCTGTGCTCACCACCATGCCAACTAGACTGGGAGAATGGTTGTGAAAAATATGGCCCTTGCTCTCAAGGGGCTAATAACCTGTTGGAAAGAAAATATACACAATAAGTATGTGTACATACACACTTTTATATGATGCTTTATATATGTATACAGATACACACATATATAGACATATTTTTAAACAGATCATTATCAATAGCACCTGTCTATAGAATTGTCACTTTGATGTCACTTTGATGACCAAGGTACTCCTGACCCAACCGATGATCTTTTCAGTCACCTCATATGAATGTGAAAACTGGAAAATGAAAAAGAGAGGCAGAAGAATTGATGCATTCGAATTGTGATGTTGGTGAAGAATATTGAATATACTATGGACTGCCAGAAGAACAAATAAATCAATCTTAGAAAACATATAACTTGAATGCCCTTAGAAGCAAGGATGGCAAGACTTCATCTTGTTTACTTTGGACATGTCATCAAAAAGACCAGTCACAAGAGAAGGACATCTCGTCTGGTAAAAGGATCAGTTCTCAATGAGTTGGATTGACACAGTTGCCTCAACAATGGGCTTAAACATTATGGAGATGGCACAGGACCGGGCTGCGTTTCATTTTGTTATATGTAAGGTTGTCCGTTTTCATAATTGAGAGGTATTTTGGGGATCACATATAGTTCAAAGTGACCAAATTCCAGTGTATTACTTCAAGCAGGCATTTACATGAGAGACAAGCTCTATGGAGTAGGGACTTAACATAAATAGCCATTAGAACAAGCTTAGCATGAGTTAGCTGCTATTATTAATAGGGTTTGAACCCAAGCTATTTGAATTGTAGTTTGGTAGTTTCTTCTCAGATGTTTTAGAGCTGGAAGGAAACTTGGAGAGCATCTTCTCCTACTTTATTTTATTGACCCTCGATCAGACTCACTGTGATCTTTTTTTTTTTTGGTTTAAATCCTAATCCTTGAGTCACTTTTCCTTGTGTCCTGTCTCCTTTTTCCTAAAGGTGATAGAATAAATTCAAGGAAATTTAGGATTGTACTTTAGAACTTTTATTTTATTGTCCCCATCAGGGCCAGCCTGAGGTTTTCTGCTGCCTTTTATAAAATTTATGACTGGCATAATTCTGATTTTTACTGCTTTCTTTATGCAAATATACACCCAATCTTTTGCTGATGGCAGCAGCACTACTGTTTCTTTGTGGCCAGACTTAAAAATTTTTCTGGAAACTTTAAAAGCATGGAATAAAAACTTTGTGGGTGGAATGGAGGTTGAAATAGGAAATTGGGGGAAATAGTGGAAACACGTGCCAAGATTTTTGGCACCCTTTGGCGGTCTAAAGAACTTTTTTTTTTTCCTTTCTTTCTTTTCTTTAGTAGAAGCAAAAGCGGGGTGAGGGAGGTGTCAGGCACAGTTTGCTCATAAAAATAAGAAGGTTTGGAAGATATATTTAAATATATGAAGGCCAGGAATTCATTAATATAATGATAATTTGTGCTTCTTTCACCTTCTAAACACCCCTTTGGAGGAGACTAGTAAATTAAAAAATGAAGCTTTAGAAAAGTTACATTTTTATATTCTTTTCCCCCTCTCTCTCTGAGTCCTCTTACAGTTTTGTAGTACAGGTTAAGAAGAGGTGAAGAATGAGTACTAGTACTTCTGGTTGCCCATCTTGAAATGTGATTATTTGGACAATTTGACAATTTCCTTCAAACCTTGACAGCGCAGCACAAAGTTAAAGCATTGGGCTGCTGGCTCTTTCTTCCATCTCTCTTGTCTCCAGGTGTGGTTTTGATAAATTGCTGGACTTTTAAAACCTCACATAGAGGATTAGGGATATTGAATACGAGCTTTAAATTTTTATCTGATTTCTAAACTCTCCAAAAAAAATCTATATTGTTAATAACTTGATAAAGGACTGTATTTAAGACATGTACAGTATTATGTGTCTGTGTCTAGGTATGTATGTGTGTGCCCTGCCACTAAAGATTGAATTCTCTCCCCTGTGCCTAAAAAATGTCAATATATGTTGAAAAAAAACAAATGAAATAATTAGTTCTAGTTTCCTAGTGCCTTTTAGGCTTTTTTTTAAAAAATAACATCTTGATTTCCCTTCCCCCCTCTGTTTTGCTTTGGTGGGCTTATTAACTTTGAATTCTTGACTGATTCCATGAAGATTATGATTTTTATTTCTGCCATGGTTTTATAATCTGTGTGTGTCTTTAAAACTGAATTATTTTTTATAAGAAGAAAACAATATTCATTTAATAACTGATTTTATAAGAACCTGACTTACTTTTGTTTTAATCAACCTTTCTTTTCTTTTTTCAGAGGATGTTAAGCGAGTTTTTGGACAGACCACGATTCATCAGCATATTCCATTTAACTGGGATTCAGAATTTGTGCAACTACATTTTGGAAAAGAAAGAAAACGACACTTGACATATGTGGAATTCACTCAGTTTTTACTGGTGGGTCTAGCTTTTAAAAAGTTAAAAAGAGTAAATAAATAAAACTGGGATTAAATTGGATACAAAAAGATACTAGTTTTGACTGGAGCCCCAAACTTTTGATTTATTTACAAACATTCTACCCCTGGCAAAACTATCCGATTTATGGATATTTCTTTATTAGTACGTAGAAATTATTGAATTAAATGGGGTCTTACAGAGTGTATAGTCGAACCTCTTCATGTTTAAAAAGCATACATGCTGAGACTCCATGAAATCAAGTGATTTTGCCTAAGATCACGTAAGTAAAGAGGATCAAAATTGGAACTTGAACTCTAGGTTTGTGACTCGTTCCGCTACTATTTTCCAACATTTCTTTTCCCCTCGAGAAATGGGTGCATGTCATGATCAGCGTCTGTCTTAGTTATCTATGTTGTTGTAATAGAAATATCACAAGTGGGTGGCTTTAACAAACAGAAATTTATTTTCTCACAGTTTAGGAGGCTGGAAATCTGAATTCAGGGTGCTGGTTCTCGGGGAAGGATTTCTCTCTCTGTCAGTTCTGGGGGAAGATCCTTGACTCTTTAGCTTCTGTTCCTTGGCTCCTTGGTGATTTTCGTGTAACTGGCATCTATCCTCCCCCAACTGTGTTTCCTTGCTTAATCTGCTCTTTTAATTTCTGGAAAGAGATTGATTTAAGACATACCCTACACTAATACTGCCTCATTAACATGACAAAGAAAGCTCATTCCCAAATGGGATTATAACCACAGGTATAAACCAAAACAAAAACCAAACTTGTTGCTGTCGAGTTGATTCTGGCTCATGGCGACCCTATATGTATAGGGGTTAGGATTTACAACACTTATTTTTGGGGAACACAATTCAATCTGTAACACAGTCTAACTATAGAATCAGTTCACCTGAGACCTTTTTCTAGAGTTCGAAGGCACTGGATCTAAACATGGCTGCTCATTGGAATCACCAGGGGAGTTTTAAAAAACACTGTTGCCTGGAAGGTACCCCTTGTGGCCCTCTTCCATTCATAACCTCCCACTCCAAGACAACTGCTATCCTGATTTCTAATGACATTGATGAATTTTGCTTGTTTTGTACTTATGAAAATGAAATCACACAATTAAAAAAAAGAAAACCTTCTATCATCTGGGTCCTCCCCTTTAGAGACTGGATTGAATGGGTCTTGGGGTATTTAAAGCTTCCCGGGTGCTTCAGTGTATAGCCACTTTGAGAAACATTGTTCTCAGGGCACTTGTTTCCCTATCCAGGGTTAAACTCTGTAGAAGTTGTCTGCATTTCTGGAGTACGTCTTACCTGGCCCAGTACCCCCAGCCCCTCTCTCCTTACACCCTCCCATTAGTGTCATGTCATTGGCCCACTGATGTTGCCAACAGAACAGTACTAACGACATAGGATTACTGTTTAGTTTTCTTCCTTATGCATGATTTTAAAGGTGTTTTAATGTTAACATTTAGTCACCAGACGTCTATATCTATATGCTATGTTGGTCTATATGATAAACCACCCCTTCTTTTGGAATTTTATGCTTTTTTTTGCTTTGATCATATCTGGGTCCTGAGGAAAACTTTGCCAAGGAATTCACCTTTGGTTCCTTGCCACTAGAAATGTCATCTGTAACTATCTTGGTGCCTCTGCTTTTTTCTGGTGTCCGAGACCTTACCAGACTCCTCAGAGGAGTGGTTAGAAACACAGCACCCACACGTACATGATATTGTGGGGGCTTCATTCAGCAAGTGTTTTTGGTACATTCTCAGGCCCTGGTATATGTGACAGGTTTACTTTAATAGATGTTTCTCTTTTTTACATTCCTTTTAATGGTATCTTTATGATATATAGAGTTTGGCATCCTATTTAGTTTGCTTTCACTTTCCTGCACAAGATGTCTTAAATCTGCCTTTGTATTTTTTAAAAACATGTTAATGTCTGTGAATCCCCATTTTCAGTTCTGTATAAACATAAACCTATTTCAGTAACTCAGGTGGAGAATGGAATGTGGGTTGTTGGATTTTTGCTGTTGTTTACACAAGACACTGGCACGAAGTAGGAGGCGGTATTCATTTTGATGAGAAATAATTACGATAATGCTATTGAGACAAAAGCCTCAGATTGACTTTATGGGACATGACCGAATTCACTTTTAGTCTTCATGGGATGTTAGCGATGGTAAGGATGATTGCATTTCCCTCTAAGCAAGTATCAATTATGCTGAATTGAGGCAACTATAAAACCATTCACAGGAGCCTCTAGGCCTTCTTCAAGATATGGGGAAGTCCAAGTCAAGGATTAGATGACTCAGGGCTCACCAGTTATACTTCCAGTTGTAACTTATAGGGCATTCACTTAAATCTGACTAGATTCTATTTAAAAAAAAAAAAAATTTGTTGCCATTGAGTTGATTCCCATAGCGACCCTAAAGGACAGAGCAGAACTGCCCCATAGGGTTTCCAAGGCTATAAATCTTTATGGAAGTGGACTGCCACATGTTTCTCCCACTGAGCGGCTGGTGAGAACCACCAACTTTTTGGTTAGCAGCCGAGCGCTTAAACACTTCACCACCAAGGCTCCTTGATTCTATAATAGTAAATGCAAACATCCTACAGTGTCCTGCATGGGATGATTTTGCCTTTGTAACCAAAATGTAGATGTTAAAACTTTTACTAGATTAAAATGGTTGTAGTGGTTAATTGTCTTGGTCAGGGCATTTCTTTTGTGTCCTATCTCAGACCCAGATTTAAAGGAATTAATGGATGGTGATAGGCTTTATTTGAATGCCTAGGAAATGACAGTTTTGATGAATACCACTGGGTCACTTCCCTCAGCTTCAAACGCTTTGTTTGCTTCCTTTGAGCTTTTTTCTGAATACAGATAAGGGCTTCAAACCTCTACTTCAAACACTTTGCTTGCTTCCTTTGGCCTCTTTTCTGGATGCAGGTAGCTTCTTAAAGATGTAAGTGAATTTAATCTCCTGTGTTTTAGGCTCCTGCTTTGTCAGGCATGCTCCCACCCCTCTGCTCTAGGCAGGGCTCAGAAACACAGGCACAGGCTCCCCAGCTGGCGCCAAGGCTCTGAAAGCAGATGCTTGCTTTTTGAGATGTGAAAGTGCCGCCCCCTGCGTGCCGCTGCCTGTCACCTTGTGAGGAAGAAGAGCAGCCATAGGGACAGCTGAGAAGTGCTTGTGGTTTTGGGGAACCTGAGTGCAAAGTAGAGACTATACTGCTCTATCCCACTGAGGGTCCCTAGAAGTTTGCTCAGGCCTGACATTTGCGTGTGTTGCCCATGCTTATGTCTGTATACATGTGTGGGGCTGGTGGGCCAGTTCTCTTTTGCAGTGCCATTTTCTGCAAGTTCCGGTTTTAATTTTTTTTTATTTCTTCATTTAAAAAATGTTTTGCTCTATCTGAGCAAGTGTGAGTCTGTTATAAGCCACTGTATTCATTTCCCAGGGCTGCTGTAACAAAATACCACAAATTAAGTAGCTTGTAAGAATAGAGAAGAGCCCTGGTGGCACAGTGGCTAAGCGCTCGGCTGCTAACCAATAGATCAGTCATTCAAACCCACCAGCCACTCCACGGGAGAAAGGGTCACTCTGGATTGGAATTGACTTGACAGCAATGGGTTTGGTTTTTTTGGTTCATAAGAATAGCAATTTATTGTCTCACAGTTCTGGAGGCTACAAGTCCAAATTGAGGATGTCAGCAGGCCTGCCCTGCCTCCAAAGGCTCTAGGGAAGATCCTTTCTTACTGCTGCCAGCTTCTGGTAGCCCCAGGTGTTCTTTGGCTTACAGCTGCATCAATCTCTGCTTTCATCGTCACATGGCCATCTTCCCTCTGTGTGTCTCTTTGTGTCTTTTCTCTTCTTTTATAAGGATACCACTCAGATTGGATTGGGCCCGCCTACTGCAGTATGACCTTATATTAATCTAACTGACAGTATCTTCAAAGACCCTATTTCCAAACAAGGTCATTCACAGATACCAGTGGTTAGGATTTCAGCATATCTTTTTGGGAGACACAGTTCAGTCCATAACAGTCACCTTATGGCTGTGAGGATTTCACTTGGCTCACATGTTCATCTGTGTATGGTCTGGACATTGTGCCCAGCCGCTGAGGGTGGTGGTGGTCATATAAGCATCGCTTGAATGGTAAGCTGGTATGTCATTTTCTGTGTGTTGGTGATAAAATTGATAAAGTAGAGAATCAATTTTATATCCTTTGAGTTTAACTTGCCTTATTTATACTTTGCATCTAAGTAATAATGTTGAAGCAAGTAGCATGGACAAAAACGAAGCTTCCTTCTCACGTCCTTGTTCCTGGTTCATAAGGAAAGATCTCAAAAGGGAGTGAGTGGGGCCTCATTCCTGTCATCCTGTTATGGATTAAATTGTGTCCCTCAAAAATAAATACTGTAAATCCTAACTCCTGTATGGTTGGAAACCCTGGTGGCATAGTGGTTAAGAGCCACAGCTGCTAACCAAAAAGTCAGCAGTTCGAATCCACCAGGCACTCCTTGGAAACTTTATGGGGCACTTCTACTCTGTCCTATAGGGTCACTGTGAGTCGGAATCGACTGGACAGCAGACAGCAGTGGGTTTTATATTTGTGGTTGTTAACCATTTGGGAATAGATTTTCTTTCTTATGTTAATGGGACAGGGTGTGTCTTAAGTCAATCTCTTTTGAGATATGGAAAGAGCAGATTTAGCAAGCAAGCAAGCAGAAATGGGGAAAGATAGATGCCATGCCACATGAAGTCTCCAAGGAACCAAGAAACAGAAGCTGAAAAGCAACAAAGACCTTTTCCCCAGAGCTAACAGAGAGAGAAAGCCTTCCTCTAGAGCTGGCACCCTGAATTTGGACTTCTGGCCTCCTAAACTATGAGAGAGTAAATTTTTGTTCGTTAAAGCCACCCACTTGTGGTATTTCTGTTATAGCAGCACTAGATAACTAGGACACACCCCATCATTAATACTGTTGCAGCTGTTTCTATTCCCAGTTCTATCATCTCCATTTAATTGTGTGAATGGTGGTGTATATGTGTGGATATGAATACAGCTTTGTATGTATATGTATTTTAAAATATTCTATACCTTTTTGACATACCTCAACTCTCAGCTTCTAAAACAAACCTCAGTTTATGGTTGGTAGTTGAAAAATGCATTTTCCTATACTGAATTTTTTAGAAAGCTATTTGGAGAAATTTTCCTGTTTTATACCATCAGAGAAAACAAAATCCTGTTCTGTACCTGACACAAGGAGCCCAAGTGGGCTCAATGGTTACGCACTTGGCTGCTAACCAAAAAGGTTGGCAGTTCAGAACCCACCAACTGCTCCACAAATATATAGTTGTCTGCTTCCATAAAGATTACAGCCTTGGAAAACCTAATGGGACCGTTCTGCTCTGCCTACAGGGTCGCTAGTTGGAATCAACTCAACGGTAGTGGGTTTGGTTTTTTTTATTTGTTTTGGTTTTTATACCTAACAGAACCCTTTTCATAAATGGTATTAATATAAAACTCTCTATCCTGTTTGGAAGTATTTTTTGATGCTGTGATTATTATTCTATGGGATAAGCCACTCACTTGTGCAGTGTTTGCTGAGCATCCAGAGTTTGCTGAGAGGCCTTGCACAAAGAGCTGAGAATCCAGAGATGACACCACCTCTTGAGATTTAAACCTAAAGACAACATTCAAAGAGTGGTTAGAGCAGTCATCCAAAGTATAGACTTATAGAGCCAGGTATGAGCAGAAAGGCCATCTATTTAACTGCCTCCTTTTACAGATGAAGAGACTGAAGTCTTTTGCTTTGAGGCTCTTCTTCAGCTGAGGTGGATGTTGTAGACCCCTGGGGCACAGAGAGGCACTTGGGGGCACAAATTTCTGTTTGTTAAAGACCTCTTAGACTTTTCTGTCAATATATTCTGTTAAGGCAGCACTAAAGTTACTCTCCAAAAAAAAAAAGAAGTAATAACTAATTTCTGTACAGTCTTTATATAAGTGTACAGATACTAGTTATTATTAGTTATAATTGTGCCCTAAGTATTCCAGTCTCTGATTATAGCATCCTCTCAATGCTCTGAGACATAATTATCATTATCCCCTATTGCATGCAAAAGAATAAACAGGCTGTAGAGTAAAATTTTACATTTATGGGTAGTTTTCTGGGGAGAAGACCCATAGCTTTCATTAGGTACCCAAAGGAGTACCCCAAAAGAACAAAGAGGAACTGCTCTAGAACTTAGCCATTTCTGTATGGTCATAAGCATGTGAGGGATTCACAAATATTATGCTATTACCACTATATTGCACTACAGTATCTTAGACTACACTGCCTCCACAGCCAGGCTATGAACAGTTGTTTCATGTTCCTGGAAGGGGCCGTGCTTCACAGTGAGGGTGCCCAGTCACGTATTGCTGGACATTTAGCTTTCCTGGCCCCTACCCATTAATTGCCAGATAATGATGATCAAAATTTCTTAGGTCGGGGTGGATGTTACTGTCATTTCCAATTATTTCTTGATGCTGTTTCATAATCTTGGGTGGTATATATTTCATATATAATTATCACACTTTTGAAACAATCTGCACATAGTTTCCAATGACTCCAACCTCAAGATAGAAAAGTCTAGGGTTACTACCAAAGCCAATATTCTTCTTAGCTCTAAAAACATTCACCCCCTTTCATATAGCATTTTCCAGCTTAGAATATGCTTTTACTTGTGTTTGTCCTTACAATCATCTTAGGAGCTAAGTAAGGCAGTTACTATTGTTTCTGTATGAAAGATGAGTGTGGAGAAGCTTAGAGATGTTTTCCCAATTTGTTCAAGATCAGACAGGTGAAATTGAGGTTGAATTTAACTTTCCTAAATGTCTGGCAGAGTTTTTCAAATTTTAGTGTAAAAATTATTTGAGGCACTTATTTAAAAATGCAGCTTCCTGGGTTCCTTGTTCCCCGAGTCTGATTCAGTAGGTCTGGATCGAGCCTAAGAAACTGGCTTTCCAACAAGCATCCTGAATTGTGATACTGTTGGGGGTCTGAGGACTACATCTTGAGAAACACTGATCTAAACTAGAGCATTGGTGTAGACTACACAACCTTGGCAGTTTAAAAGTATAGGATCCAGTCTTCAAGTCTTCATCCTGAGGCTGGTGGAAGGCCTAGAGAGGCAAACATGATCACATTTGCATTTCAATCTGGCTGTCGTGTGGAAGATGGAGTGAGAAGATAGACTAAGGAGGGGGCGACCAGTTGGCTAATATCTAAGCCAAGAGTGAAACAACTATGGCCTGAGTTAGGTAGATGGTAACAGTCATGGGCTGAAGTAATTGAATTTAAGAGAAGTTAAGGGGTAGACCTGAAAAGGCTTGGTGATTTAATAGGATGGGGACAGTTACAGATTTGCAGAACTCAAGGTTGACTGCCGGGTTTTAGGCTTGGTCAGGTGCTTAGATGGTGGTTGTCGTGGATTGAATTGTATCCCCCATAAATATGTGTCAACTTGGCTAGGCTATGATTCCCAGTATTTTGTGGTTGTCCTCCATTTTTGTGATCTGGTGTAATTGTCCTATGTGTTATAAATCCTAATCTCTGCTTGTGGTTAATGAGGCAAGATTAGGTTATGTTAAAGGGGATTAGGGTGGGATGGAGCACCTTTACTCAGGTCACAACTCTTACCCAATGTAAGGGGAGTTTCCCTGGGGTGTGGTCTGCATCACCTTTTATCTTACAAGAGGTAGATGGAGAGAGAAGCAAGCAGAGAGAGGGGGACCTACTACCACTAAGAAAGAAGAGCTGAGAGTGGAGTGTGTTTTTTGGACCCAGAGTCCCTGCACTGAGAACCTCCTAAACCCAGGGGAAAATTGATGAGGACCTTCCCCCACAGCGGACACAGAGAGAAAGCCTTCCTCTAGAGCCAGCACCCTGATTTCAGACTTCTCTTAGCCTCCTAAACTGTGAAAGAATAAGTTTCTGCTTGTGAAAGCCATCCACTTGTGGTATTTCTGTTATAGCAGCACTAGATAACTAAGACAGTGGTATCCTTTATAGATACCTGGGAAGATGTAGGAAGAGGAGGAGGCTTTAATGAGCTGCAGAGTAGTGTTTTGCGCATAGGAGCTGCTCACATGTCTGTTGGTTGATTGACTCTGTCACCTCTCCTCAGTTGCTTAAAGTTAGCATGATACTGTAGAAGCCTTATCTATGATCCTATGGACTTCAGCTTTTCCAAGGATTCTTTTCCCCATTTTATGGAGCCAGGAAATTTCTTCTGTTTCCAGGGGCCTTCCTACTATTGCTGTAGGAATAGGAATCATGAAGAAATCTGTAGTGCTCTAAATAGATGGAGAGGCAAATTTTGAAGTTGGGATTCCATTAGTTACCAAGAGACAGGATAGCTGAGTTGGGAATGAACGGGGTTAATGATCCTAGCTAATGTCTTCTCATCAATTAGAGTTTAAGAATGCAGATTACCTGACCCAACAGGAGCTCTGATCAGGGGTCTAAGTGTTTTACAGTCGTTTAATTCAGGTGCTTATTTTGTCAGACGAGAATGATGAAACCCGAGAGGTAAATCATAGTGGATAGAACTGGCAATAGAACTTGGAAGTTAGAGCTGTGTCTGGTGTACCAGACTGACTATTCTTATCGGTAAAGACCCTTGTCTTCAGATCACACGAACTCCATGATAACCCTGTTGCAACTGAACACCTTTGGCTCTTTTCTGTTAAATTGAATTGCCATTTATTTTGTCTTATGATTCAGCGTGGCATGAGGATCAGCCCAGGTCCTCTCTGTGTAAAATAGATATTTTGATTATTCAGGTTATGAGCACTAGAGGAGTAAGCAGCTGCTCCCAGGTACTGGTGGTTCTACTTGTTCCTCTAGAAGCAAGAGCGTCACAGCCACTAATCAGCTGACATCTGGCCTCTACAGTCATCGTTGCTTCTGGTTTGCTACTATATTGGTCATGCCATCCTGGTGTAAGGACAAAATTTCAACACAAATAGGCTGTATGTGTTAAAGACAAGTGGCCCACTCCTCAAACACAATAAAACATAACTTCAATTTACCACCTTCAACCAAAACATCAAATTCCCAAGCTTTGGGAATGATAATGGATTTCAAGCTAACCGCAACAACAGCCAAAAATCACTTGTAGTAGAACTCATTAAAGCCGCAATTGTCTAAATAGGATAGTGGAAAATTAACAAGCTTTTTGCTTAGTATTGGGTAACGAGTCATTTTTGCCTCTCCTCTGTTCCCCAAATTGGCATGTGTTAGTTACAATACCTAGAACATGGACCTTTAGTAACCAGACACCATGATTGCCTTTGCATTTGCAACACGTGAGTGTTTTTTATGTTGATTTTAAGTTGGACCAGATGGCGTCTGTAATGTAGTTTTGGTAGCATTTCATAAATACAGCACCATTTGATGCTCTGAAATGAAATAATCGATAAAGGGGGCTAATGTTGTTTACCCTCAGCTCTGCCAATAGATTAGATCGTATTTCTGTCCAAATGGAAGCCATTGCTAGTTTGGAGGTGGGTGACCAGAGATGAGGTAGTATCCTGGTCACTTGGAGAATTCACGTTGTACACTGTCTACTCTCTGGGAGAAGGAAATCAGGATTCATGGTGCTGTTGTGCCCATGGTGTTAGTCAGCTTGCTGTTCTGTTGAGTGGTCTGTTGTGCAGACTTTTACAGTAACATCCTGGTAAAAATGAACACTCCATACAGCATCTCCCCAGTTGTTACCTGCTGTGAAGTTTAATGTTAGAAGAGCAGGGAAATTGAAATGGAAAAGCTCTGTACTTGGTTTCTGCCAAGGTGTTGCTGTGCACGCAGTACCACATGTGACACTGCTTCTGAAGACCCTTTTAGTGAAAGTCCCCACCCGGTGAATTGGGGATGAAATTTCACCCTGAACTCTGAAAGCCTGGTGGCGTGGGCTGAATGCGGAGGGCGTGGAAAAATGCTAAGAATGGGAAGAACTTAGCACTCTACCTGTTTTGTTGTTAAGTTATATTTTTACTCTTTAAAATCTATGGTTCTTTATTTTAATTAGAATGTTTTGCTACAACTTAGCATAAAATTATGAAAGCCAAGTGGATAGTTATATAGTAAATGGTATACAGGTTCTGATAGTTGATGTAATATAAAATTCGCATGAAATAAGAGCTAAATTTATACTGCATTTTTTTTTTTTTTTTTTTAGGAAACCATCTTTATGCATTTTTTTCCTCGTTTTGATAAACATGTCCTGCCTATTCCCCCAGAATTCTTCTGCCACCACCACTAAAAAGGGTTTCTTTTGAATCATTTTCTCTTTGATAACTCCCTGGTTTTATTAAAGTTTTAGTTTTTTGTGTTTTTTTTTTTTTTAATTTTATTTCAAAACTGTATAAAACTCAAACTTGCAAATTTGCTAGGAGTGTTTTTTGGCATTCTGCGCTTTATAATATAAATCATCTGGATCTGCCCCTTGTTTTGAGGGTCTGTTTTTTTGTTCCTGATAAATTGTTCTCAGGGTGAAGCACAAACTTGCATGTCTGAATAGAGGTGGAGAGAATTTTTGCATTCAAAATATACCCACTTGAAAATAGGAGATTATTAAGGAAATGACAGGCCTGGAACTATTAGAAGCATGAATGTTAGACCTAAAGTAGTATAACCCCTATATGTGTTTATTTCTGTACAACTAGCAATTTTGAAGAGTTTGATTTTTTTCCCACTATAGCAATCTGAATGTGTATGTTGAAGCACTTGGAAACTGCTACAATAAAAGCCTCTTCCATTAATCATCATGCACCAGAAAAGAAGGAACGGAAAACAGCTCACTGGCAAATATTAGAGAGAAACTGGGCCTCCTTGTATGTGCTTGAGCAAAGCTACCCCAGAGGTAGCAGTACAGCCCTTTGCTCTGGGGTCTTCTAGCCTTAGGTGACACGAGGGGCCCTTCCTTTGTAGTCAGTTCCTGGTCTCCATCAGCAGCATTTAGTAAGTGCATGTTGTCTGACAGGCGCCCTGGTGGCACAACAGTTGAGCGCTCAGCTGCTAACCAAAACGTTGGCAGTTCAAACCCATCCATCGGCTCCACAGGAGAAAGACATGACAATCTGCTCCTGTAAAGATTGCAGCTTGCAGCCTAGAAAAACCTATGGGGCTGTTCTACGCTGTCACATAGGGTCACTATGAGTCAATGACATCTAACAACAGCGACAATATTGTCGGACGCTGTCAAGAGCTCTCTTCACAGAGGCATGCCAGCTTCCTAGCTCTCTGGGTTTTCTACAAGGTCTCAGGCCCTCTTTTTTATTATCTGTACTCACTTATTTACGTATGAGTTAGATTCTGTTATCTGCCTGCTCTTTGTATGCACTTTGAGGTGATTGCATCCATTTCTACAACCATTATTTCTTCTGCGTTGTGTAGGCCTCCCCCTGAATTGAGCAGGCAGTCTCGTGTAGGTTAAGATTGTGGCTCTGGAGCCATACCCCCTGGGTACGTATGAGTTTTGTCTTTAGCTCTGTGTGATGGTTGGCTGTTCTTCACCTATTTTTCCATCTACAAAATGGTGGTGATGTAGGGATTTACCTCATAAGGTTGTTGGGAGGATTCAAAGAGATAATGCCAGAAAACATTTACCACAGTCTCTGGGGCACAGTATATACTTAATATCACTTGATAAATGTTAGCTTTTTTTCTCCCCTAAAATTCTATTGTCTAAATTTCCCAGGTTTATATTTCTACCAGTACCTCCAGCTTTCTTTTGTTTATAACTACATAAACTCTCCTCACTCCAGGTTTCTCATCATGGTCAGAAACCTCAGCTTTTTTCCCCTGAAGTATATTCCTTGGGGAGTCCCTGAGTGGTGCAAACGTTTGACAGTCTGGGGTGTTAACCAGAAGGTTGGAGGTTCAAGTTCATCTTGGAAGAAAGACCTGGCGATATACTTTGAAAAATCAGTCATTGAAAACGCTATGAGCACAGCTGTACTCTGACACACATGGGGTCTCCATGAGTCGAAATCGACTTGCAGGCAACAACTGGTAATTTTTATTTGTGGTAGATTCTCCTGTTTCTCCCATCATCCGAGATGAGAATTCTTTGAAATATATCTTGTTCCATTTCTATAGTCAAGTCATCAGTAAAACTTCATAACAGCTCTTCTCCATTTTTCTGTTCAAATCTACTCTGATATTCTTACTTATGATTTCACCCAAGTCAGTGTAGGTTAGTGGTTAAAAATCTCAACTTTGGAATCCGACATACCTTTGTGTGAGTCTCAGCTCTGCCATTTCTTAGCTGTGTGACTTTGGACCAGTTACTTAACATCCCTCCATAAGCTTCAGGTGCCTCTGTGTAAAATTAAGACAACAGTTGTTTCTTCAAAGAATTATTGTAAGGCTTAAATGAAATGCTGTCTTTGAAGTCTGGGCATAGCCCCTGGCCTATAGTAAGTGTTTAAGCATTCAACTGTTACTGTTATTCTCTACCCTGTCTAGTCTTCTGGTTTCGATTCCTGTGGCTGGTTCAAAATGACTCAGCAAAACTGCTGTTGCTTACCAAGTGCTTTTTGGAAAGACTCAAAGAACTTACATTGGAAGGGACTTCAGAGACTATCTGTTTAAACCTTTCACCTGGACAAAAATCAAAGCTATAGTTTATTAAATGCCTGCCATACATGACCTCCAGTTTGCAAAAGCAAATGGTGTTCTGCAAGATAGCCCCAGGCTCTTCGATGCCAACACACATACCTAAGACTTCCAGCTAATTGTGTGAAGACTGATATTTGAGTTTGGCTCAGTGCTATTCCAAGTCTTTTATTTTTATCATCATACCATATTGCTTTTATAACCCCCTCTATTAAAATGAAATAAAATAAATTCCTTGGCATATATTCCCTGGCCTATAGTTGAACAGATATTTCCAATGATATGGAACCTGCTACTTTGCAATGTATTTCATTGGTGAATAGTTCTAAAGCTTAAATACTTCTTTCGTGTATTTTGTTAAAACCTGGCCCATTACTAGCTTCTCTGCACTGATTTTTTTTTTTTTTAAATAAGAAATACAGAGAGGAAGTCTAATCTCTCTTTTACCTGTTAGTCCTTTTTGTTTTGTTTTGTTTTTTAAATGCAAGGACATACTCTCCCTCCCCAAATAACTTTTTTTTTTCTTTTTTCTGATAGCCCTTTAACCTTTAAATATTTGAATGTAACTATTAATTCCCCCATTGCTTTCCTGTCACCCACATGCATGGCTTGTTTTCCTGTCCTAGCCCCTTCATTTTGGAAGTGAACATTATTTCACAGATGCTATATCCATGCATACTAAAAGCTTTCTGCCCCAGTTTTACCCCTTCTGGGTTCAGATCTAGGAACATCAGTCTGTCAGTGGACCTGAGTACATGTTAGATTTTCCTATGCATCCTCATTACAAATGCATCCCCTGTCCCCTGTATAAACATTGCTGTCACTCTGGCATCTGCTTCCCAGTTTGGCAATCCAAACAGGCTGATCTGGGTGTTCTGGCTCAGTGTTTCTCAGAAGGTGGAGTAGCCAAGGAAAGTGATACAGTTTTTGATATAATGATCTGAAGATCCCTAAGACTCTGAGTTATAAACTAGGGAAAAATGTAAAAAACAGAATGTAGTTTCTACTGTTGTTGAGAGTAATCTTGGTTTACAATAGCCTAAACAATAGGTCTGGCAATTCAAAAGAGACAATGCTCATCCACTTTCAATTGAATATATACGGTGGTCATTTTTCATTGTAGGATGTTTAACAGTTCATTTGTTCCTGCCTCTTAAACTGGACGCACTGTACTGAGAACCCCTTTTTGCCCAGTGGATCATAGAATACTTGTGACTCATGGAATACATATGACTTATGGAGCCCTGGTGGTGGAGTGGTTAAGAGTTCAGCTACTAACCAGAAAGGTCGGCAGTTTGAATCCACCAGCTGCTCCCTGGAAACCCTATGGGGCAGTTCTACCCTGTCCTTTAGGGTCACTATGACTCTGGATTGGCTTGGTGGCAATGAGTTTAATGACTTATGGTAATGAGGATGGCACAGGACTGGGCATTGTTTCATTCTGTTGTACATAGGGTCGCTATGAGTCAGAACGGACTCGATAGCACCTAAGAACAACAACATGTTAATGTATATCTTCATTGGGCACCTACTGTATGTATTTTGCCTAGCACCATAAGTGGGATAGAGAGAAATACAGAAATGTAAACAACTGGTTATAATGTCAGATGGAATAAGACAAGCCTTAAAATTGAGGTTTGGGCAGGCTACCAGATGAATTCAGATCAGTTGTTTTTGGTTAGGGGGCCTAGTAATACTTTAACATTTAAGCTAAGCCTTGAGAAAGTAGTGGATTTCAGGAGCTAGAGAAAGGAGTAGTGGGCCACACTAGAGGAGGGAAGAATGTGGAAAGGTTGGCAGGGCTGGGCATGGTGTGATGGGAGATGATGCTGACAGTAACTCCTGTCCAGTCTTGAGTGCTCTACTTTGAATGGGTCTTTATGGTGAAGGGTTGTCAGAGGTTTCTGCATAGGGGGTTTGAGGTCAGATTTGAGATTCTAAAAGGCATCTGGTGACATGTGCAAGGTGGATTGTGAAAGTCAGAGAGAAGCGCCTCACTGACAGTTGGAACTACGGTAGATATTTAGACAAGATCTGAGCGGGGCCTAAACCGGTGCCGTCAGGAATGAAAGGAAAAGGTGCATTTGAATAAACTTTCAGAGGTCTAAGTGACACAGTTTTGCAGCTGGTTTGCTGTGGGGAAAAGGGAGATGGAAGAACTAAAAACGACATTTCTAGATGAGGTAACCAGAGAAACAACATGCTAACAATTAAGCTTTGAACATGGTGGACGGGGGGCGAGGGAGCAGCAGGGTTGAGCGCTGGGAGGGGGGGCATACCATAGTGGATTTAGTGATGCTTAAGTGTTATTTTTTATCAATGCATCTTGATTGCATATTTGATCAATTTCAGACTGCAAACATTGGTAAAAATCTTTAATTTCTTCATCTTTGGCCTTAGTGGTTGATGCGTAAATTTGAATAATAGTCATATTAACTGATCTTCCTTGTAGTCGAATAGATATTATCCTATCACTGATGGGGGTATACTTCAGGACAGATCTTGAAATGTTCTTTTTGACAATGAGTGTGATGCCATTCTTCTTCAGTTTGTCATTCCCAGCAGAGTAGACCATATGCTTGTCTGCCTCAAAATGGCCAATACCAGTCCATTTCAGCTCATTAATGCCTAGGATACTGATCTTTAAGCATTCCATTTCATTTTTGAGGACTTCCAGTTTTCCTAGATTCATACTTCATGCAGTCCACGTTCTGATTATTGTTTGCAGCTATTTCTTCTCTTTTTGAGTCACACCACATCAGCAGTTGAAGGTCCCGAAAGCTTGACTCCATCCACATCATTAAAGTCTACTCTACTTTCAGGAGGCAGCTCTTCCCCAGTTGAATTTTGAATGTCTTCCCCCCGAGAGGATCATCTTCTGGCACTATATCAGACATGGTTCCACTGCTATTCATAAGGTTTTCACTGGCCAGTTTTTTCAGAAGTAGACCGCCAGTTCCTTCTTCCTACTCTTTCTTAATCTGGAAGCTCAGCTGAAACCTGTCCACCATGGGTGACCCTGCTGGTATTTGAAATACCGGAGAGATAGCTTCCAGCATCACAACAACACACAAGCCACCACAGTATGACAAACTGACAGACAAGTGGAAACAAAGAATAAGGGTCAGTAATTGAAAAATATGTCCTTGGTGACAGAAACAACACTGGAGATCTCATGATAGAATTTTGCAAGACTAACGACTTCTTCATTGCACATAACTTTTTTCAGTAACAGAAATGGTGACTATTATGCACGTGGACTTTGCCAGGTGGAATACACAGGAATCAAATCAATTACATCTGGGGAAAGAGACGATGGAGAAGCTCAATATCATCAGTCAGATCAAGACCAGGGGCCTACTGCAGAACAGACCATCAGTAGCCCATATGTAAGTTCAAGCTGAAGCTGAAGAAAATTAAAACAAGTCCACAAAAGCCAATGTACAACCTTGAGTATATCCCTCCTGAATTTAGAGACCATCTCAATAATAGATTTGATGCGTTGAACACTAATGATTGAAGACCAGATGAGTGGTAGAGTGACATCAAGGACATCATACTTGAAGAAAGCAGAAGATTGTTAAAAGACAAGAAAAAAAGAAAAGACCAAAATGATGTCAAGAGAGACTCTGAGAACTTGCTCTTGAATGTGGAGGAGCTAAAGCAAACAGAAGAAATGATGAAGTAAAAGAGCTGAACAGATTATTTCAAAGGGTGGCTCCAGAAGACAGAGTAAAGTATTATAATGAAACATGTAAAGACCTGGAGTTAGAAAACCAAAAGGGAAGAACACACTTGACATTTCTCAAGCTGAAAGAACTAAAGAAAAAATTCAAGCCTCGAGTTGCAATAGTGAAGAATTCTATGGGGAAACTATTAAACAATGCAGGAAGCATCAAAATAAATAAATAAATAAAAGGAATGGAAGGAATAGATAGAGTCACTGTACCAAAAAGAATTGGTCGACATTCAGCCATTTCGGGGGGTAGCATATGATCAAGAACTGATGGTGCTGAAGAAGTTTAAGCTGCACTGAAGGCATTGGCAAAAAACAAGACTCCAGGAATTGACGGAATACCAAATGAGATGTTTCAGCAAACGAATGCAGTGCTGGAGGTGCTTACTTGTCTATGCTAAGAAATTTGGAAGACAGCTACCTGACCACTGAATGGAAGAGATCCATATTTGTGTCTGTTCTAAAGAAAGGTGATCCAACAGAATGTGGAAATTATTGAACACTATCATTAATATCACATACAAGTAAAATTATGCTGAAGATCATGCAAAAGCAGCTTCAGCAGTACGTCAGCAGGGAGCTGCCAGAAATTCAAGCCAGGTTCAGAAGAGGATGTGGAACCTATCATTGCTGATGTCAGATGAATCTTGGCTGAAAGCAGAGAATACCAGAAAGATGTTTACCTGTGTTTTATTGACTATGCAAAGTCATTCAGCTGTCTGGATCATAACAAATCATGGGTAACATTGCAAAGAATGGGCATTCCAGAACTCTTAATTGTGCTCACGTGGAATCTATACATAGACCAAGAGGCAGTTGTGGGAACAGAACAAGGGGATACTGCGTGGTTTAATATCAGGAAAGGTGTGTATCAGGGCTGTATCCTTTCACCATACTTATTCAATCTGTGTGCTAGAGCAAATAATCCCAGAAGCTGAACTGTATGAAGAAGAACGGGGCATCAGGATTAGAGGAAAACTCATTAACAACCTGTGTTATACAGATAACACAACCTTGCTTACTGAAAGTGAATAGGATTTGAAACACTTACTGATGAAGGTCAAAGGCTACAGCCTTCAGTATAGATTGCACCTCAACATAAAACAAAAGCCTTACACCTGCACCAATAGGCAACATGATGATAAACAGACAAAATATTGAAATTGTCAAGGATTTCATTTTACTTGGATCCACAATCAAAGGCCATGGAAGCAGCAGTCAAGAAATCAAACAGTGTATTGTATTGGGCAAATCTGCTGCAAAAGACCCTTTAACGTGTTAAGGAAAGATACCCCTTAGAGGGCTAAGGTGCACCTGAACAAAGCCATGGTATTTTCAGTCGCCTCATATGCATGCGAAAGCTGGACGATGAATAAGGAAGACAGAAGAATTGACGCCTTTGTTGTGGTGTTGGTGAAGAGTATTGAATATATGATGGACCGCCAGAAGAACGAATAGATCTGTCTTGGAAGAAGTACAGCCAGAATGCTCCTTAGAAACAAGGATGGCAAGACTTTGTCCCACATACTTTGGACATATTATCAGGAGGGACTAGTCCCTGGAGGAGGACATCATGCTTGATAAAGTAGAGGGTCAGTGAAAAAGAGGAAGACCCTCAGCGAGATGGATTGACACAGCGGCTGCAACAATGGGCTGAAACATAGCAATGATTGTGAGGATGGCGCAGAACCAGGCAGTGTTTCATTCTGTTGTACATAGGGTTGGTTGCTATGAGTAAGAACTGACTTTACGGCACCTAACAACAACAGTAAGTGTTATTTTATGGCCTTAACAAGGTACCTATGTGGATCTATACTCTAAACAGAAATTCTGGCGTAGCAGATAGGAGTGAGTAATTAGAATCTGGGAATCAAACTTTGGCATAAAAGGTATCCTTGAGGCCTTGGTAATGGAGGACCTTCCTTGCAGAGTAGAGTGAGAAGACCTCAGAACAGAGAGCTGACGAATGCCTCCATTTGAGGAGTGAGTGGAAGAGATGCCAGAAAGATTTTAAGATCCAAGAAAAAAATTTCAGTAAGGACAAGGATCAAAACTGGCAGATGCCCAGCTGAGAAGAAGTGTTTAAATAGAATGATAATGCTGACTCTTACTATTAAATATCTTGTTTTTTTAATATATTTCATTGTAGATAATATTGAAACTACACATTTAGAGAGAAAAGTATAATGACCTACCACTGTACCCATTACTTCAATTATTATCAATATTTTATTAGTTTTCTTACACCCCCCCCCCCAATTTGGGGGGAAACAAGAAGAGGATGGAATACTTCAACGCAACAGCAGGCTTCATGTCATTTCTCCCATACTTTGGTTTCCACTGATTCATAAGGACGCTTATGTTTTATGTAACTGCCAAGCCATTAGAGTCCCCGGATTGTGCAAAGGTTAACATGCTCAGCTGCTAACCGAAAGGTTGGAGTTTCTATTCCACCCAGAGGTACCTCAGAAGAAATCCCTAGCAATCTACATCCAAAATACCAGCCATTGAAAACCCTATGGAGTACAGCTCTACTCTGACATACATGGAGTCGCTGTGAGCCAGAACGGCAGCTGGTGGTGTTGTGGACTTGAGACATTATCTCACCAAACAAAGTGGGGAAAAAAAATTCCTCTATATCATCCAATAATACCTCCTTATTTAAAAAATTTGAAGTTATTAAGAGCCACATTAGTGATACTTTTAAAATTAGATGGAGATTAGATCTTACTCTGTGGTCATGGGCTGGTGTGGGAAATGGGCAGAGGGATGTGAGAAGATAGTAAAATTCCTTCTCTGCAGAAGGGATGCTTACCCTATGTTGCTAACACTGATTTTTGATAGGAGGCTGTGTTTTATTTTGTGTGTATACTTACCCCTGAGAATAGCAGCAGTGTTCTAAGATTGGGCATCCTATCCTTAGAGTGTATGATTTAAACATATATTCAAAGGTACTGCCATGGTTTTGCCTTCTCTGACCCACATACTATCTACCTCCTTTTCTAGAGCAGTGGTCCTCACCTGGGGTGATTTTGCTCCCTAAGGGACTTGAGACATTTTTGATTGTCATGCTACTGGTACCAAATGGGAAGAGGACAGGGATGCTGCTGAACATCCAGCAATGCACAGAACAGCCCCCACAACAAAGACTTAACCAGCCCAAAATGCCAGTTGTGCCAAGGTTGGGAAATCCAAACTTTGGAGATAAGGAATTGCATATTCTAGAGGAGAATCGCTCTTTTCAGTCTGTTGTTATATCACGTTTGCACCAGGTTGACTTAAAGATTTTTTCTCTTCCTTGGAGAAATGTTAGTGTCCCTGCAAGCATTTTTCCTTTTATCACCTGCATCACCAGCCTGGGTTCGGCCAGATCTTTGAACCTACCAAATTTCACTCCAGTTATTATTTTCTTTGTGTCCTTGGACTCAAGCAGAGCACAAAAGTGATTTGGTTTCCTCAGATTTAAGGTGGACTGCATTTTCTCAAGACATGTTCACTTGTTGGAGCAAAGTTTTCTGTCTTGGAAGGAGACAATTGCTTGGGGGGACCCTAACAAACAGTTGGGGGCTTGTTAAATCAAGATGTTATTTATATGTCTACACCATAATTTAAAAATGATCAGTCATTTATAGTAATTAAGTGAGAAGCATAAAGTAAGTATTTCACCTTCTTTATTTGTAGGAAATACAGTTGGAGCATGCAAAGCAAGCATTTGTACAGCGGGACAATGCCAGGACCGGAAGAGTCACAGCCATTGACTTCCGAGACATCATGGTCACCATCCGCCCCCATGTCTTGACACCTTTTGTGGAAGAATGTCTAGTAGCTGTAAGTTGTAAACAGCTTGCCCTAATGAAGCAGTTTATTCTATCTGGTGTAAGTTCAGTAAATAAGTGATTGTAAGTAATTCTTATAAATTATATATGGATCTTCTGTTTAAATACTAACATTTTCTTAATGTGACATCATACATTACCATGCTTACAGCTGTGTTTTGGCTAGTTTTAGTGGGTAAGTTAATTTTTTTTGGTCTAAATAATATGGGATATTTTAGAGAAATATATTAACTGATTAAAGAAAAAAGAAAAAAAATGTGATTTCTTGTTAATATTGCTTTATATTTTGATATATGTCAAATGCTGTTCTCCACTTCTATCTGGTCTCCAATGCAAAAATTAAAAAAAAAATTGTACACACCTATATTTCCTTGCTAGAGTGGGGAGCAGAATGGACGCTCTAAACCTTATATTCACTCATTCACTCAACATGGCTCTGCTGCGGCTACAGTGGCAGATATGATAGCCCTGCTATTCTGTATCATGGAGTGTCTATCCTAGTGGTCGTCCAGCCATTGTCCTTACCTCATGGACCTTAGGGGCATCTTACCAGATCATATGGTGGTGGTTCCAAGCCTTGGTATGGAGCATCAGAATCACCAGGGATAACTAAAAAAATACAGATTCCAAGGTCTCTTCGAAGCCTACCAATTTCAGCATCCACAGATGGTGAGATCTTGGAATCTGTAGTTTTTAACGCTTCCTAGATGATTCTGATGATCGCTCAAATATGGGAACCATTACGCAATCTCTCCTTTGATTAATCCCAGGGAGAACATGTTGAGTGCTTTCACCATCATCTGGGTTTCCCCCAGTGCTTACCAAAGTAGACTTTTGCTTTTGCTTTTTTTCCTGGTGGCCCTTTTTGAGGATGTGGCATCATGGCATCCTAACATGGCCTTTTCCTCTTTGGAACTATATTAATCTGGCTCCTTCTCTTGGCCCCCATTCCCTACCCCATTTTAAACTCTCATGTCTGCTATTTTAAATGATTACTAAATGAAGATTTATGTGGTTGTTACCTTATAAAGAAGTGCTTTCCTAATGAAAATATTTTGCCTTGTTAGGGAAGCCTAGAGTTTGAAACCCCAAATTGAAGTCCCATTCATAATAGACATGCTGTCTGTTTCGCTTGTCCCTGGTGAAGATATATGGTTTCTTACAAATCCTGATTATCGGAATTCTGACCAGTGTTAACCCCCATCAAAGCATACGACATCTCATAATTTTACCATAATACACTTATTTGCTAGAAAATCCCACCAATGTAAAGTCTGTGCTTAAATGATTATTTATTGCTAGTTGTAAGTAACATGACAAGTCTTGATATTAATGTTAGATTGACCACTTTTCATAGTATGTTTGCATTGCTATAATATAGTTTTGCATCTGTGAGTGTGTATAATATAGTTTTGCATGCATAAGCCTTTAAGATTTGCTCATTAGATGAAATAAACCAACTTATAAAACATTTCCAATTGAAATTTGAACTCTATAAATTACTACTGGTCCTGTTGTTATAATCCTACACATGCATTTATTTAGTTTTCTAGGAGTTGTGTGGAGAGTGCAAGTTCTGGTCATGATTAGTTGCAGTTACTTTTAAAAATCATTTATAGCTTTTTTTTAAATGTAAAACAAAATAATCATGACCATTTCTTCTTATGCATGCATTCTTGGATTACTTCCAAAGTAACATTTGATACATGTGCTTCTGAATCTTCTTCATTCTATAAATCCTTTGTTTATTTTTCTTCTTCCCTTTCTTGTTTTCAACTTATTTGAGGCTGCTGGAGGTACCACATCCCATCAAGTTAGTTTCTCCTATTTTAATGGATTTAATTCACTCCTTAACAATATGGAACTCATTAGAAAGATCTACAGTACTCTGGCTGGCAACAGAAAAGATGTAGAAGTGACAAAGGGTGAGTGAGAACATCTCTGAATGGTTGCCTGAAAATATCCTGGGATATTGCTATTAAGGTTAAGGGACCAACCAAGAGATTATATTATGGGTTTGTCTATGCCACTGACACAAATTACCGTAGGTTACATGCATATTCTCCATCTCCTGAGCAGACAAACAAAAGCAAACAAAAAATAATCCTCAGCAAGTTTTAAATAAACTGAAGACAGTCTTAGGATGAAGAAAACAGGTGAAGTTTTTAAAAATGTTCCCAAATCTTTAGCTAAATTGGCAGCCTCTAAAGTGGCCTTCAGAAGTAGATGAAGAATTGGTGACAATGTAAGTTGATCTGCAATCTTGGAACAAGATATTATCAGCGTTTTAATGGAATTAAAAAAAAAAAAAAAAAAAAAAAAACAGAGAATTCCCTTAGGAATTCCAAAGCTTTCTTAACATAACCTTCGGGGAGTTTCATATCTGCTTCCTTGTTTTCCCTGACCTGCAATTTGAATCACATCCTGTGTCATTTATGCTAAGCCTTCAGATGACACTAAGCTTGTAAACTAAATGTTAGAGAAAATATTCTGCACACTCTTCCCAGATGAATGAAGGAATTGAGATATTCTTACCCTATTTGAGTTGACGTGAATTCTATAATTGATAATCATAAAGTTTTGTGATACTCATTCCAGTGCCTTGAGTTAATGCTGAATTTAGTGGCAATTCCTTCTTGAATCTTTCTCTTTTAACTTTTTCTCCCCCATACAGAGGAGTTTGTTCTGGCAGCTCAGAAATTTGGTCAAGTTACACCCATGGAAGTTGACATCTTGTTTCAATTAGCAGATTTATATGAGCCACGGGGGTAAGTTGGCTTTTTTTTTAATCAGCTTAATAAAAGGAGGTTAGGAGTTGGAGGTAAGAGGAGGGCAGCAATCCAGAGAAAAAGAATTAAGGCTACTCAGAAATATGGGACATAAAAACGATTGTTTTAAAATTCCATTATGTAAACTGTAGTAAACTGATACTTTCGTTGTTGTTTGTATTTGTTTTTCCCTCCAGACGAATGACCTTAGCAGACATTGAACGAATTGCACCTCTGGAAGAGGGAACTCTGCCCTTCAACTTGGCAGAGGCCCAGAGGCAGGTGGGCAAAGAGGAGCAAACTCCCTTCCTGGTTTTTCTCTAGTCGGGCACCCCAACCCCCTTTCATTTGCAGTTGCCTTTTTGGCATTGGTATCTAACTTACCACTTTGCATTTTGTACCTAAAATCCAGATAATTTCAAAAGGCTGAAAAAGAAATTAGTTGGAGATGGTCTCTTGAAAAGATATTTTGCATTTGCTTGTTTCTTTCAAAGACAGAATGATTTACTCACTGGGTTGGAAGCCTAGCACTCCAAAAGTATGTAGATCTTTACTTCTCTGAATCCCATGTCGAGCGATGTGGGGAAGGAGCCCTGTTTTGGTGCTGATGTCGCTGTCAGCAGCCCGGCATTGCTAAATGAAACCCACCTTTGCTCCACACAGAGGTACTTCGTCAGTGCATTGTCTAACTGCCATGCCTTCCGTTTTTCTGAATATCAAAATGAGATAATTTTGTTTAGTCTGGAGTCCTTGTTTGAAGGCTTTTAGACCTATTTTCTCTGTGAAAGGATTCATAAGTAATGTGGAAACAATTTTAGGAATGCTAAATTTTATTTATGGTTAACAGAAACCAATCTCTTGAAGTTATAGAAGTCAGAAACTCAAGACATGGGCCCTCCTCCTTTAACTCTTGCTCAGCCTTCTGTAGCTCCAGATTAGAGAATAAAGGCCTTCATTGCATGTGTTGTGCTTACATGATGTTTGTAAAATAAATCCACTCACAGACTAGTGTCGTCTTAGAAAAATACCTCCTTTAAGGCAAAGCCATTTCTGAATCCTGTGAGATTTAGCATTTTTTGGCTTGGAGCTCTGGGTCTATACAGAGACGCCAGTTTGACCACAATGGGTCGATGCGGGCTACATTTTTAGGACCGTCAGGCCTTGAGCCAGGCCCCCCTCCCTTTGGATCTCTCCCACGCAAATGCAGTGGTGAGTTTTGTGTGCTGCACATAACTTAAAGGGGTGGGCGTGTGTTCAGCAAATCTTAACGAGGCACCTCTGGAAAACCAGCTGGCCACTGTTGAAAGAGGAAGCAGATTTTGTGAGTGCAGGAGAGAGAATGGTGTAATCACATGCAGAGGTGGAAGCAGTGTCTGCTCTGCCTTTGATTTCTAAACACTGTTGAAGAGATGACTGTCTCTTCACCTGTATGATACTAGCTGCTGTAGAAATTTGGGGATTAAGAAAAAGCAGAGAAGGTTTTTTTTAGCTTCCCTCCTGTTCTCCAGCTGGCAGTAGTATCCCACAATTTTTCCTTTATGTCCTTTGTAGCTTTGGAGAGTATATGATGGGTGCTTGTTGATACTGGCCAGGGAAGGGTTTGGTTTGATTGATGAGATTTATAGCAGGAACTGATTGGCTACTGCTTAGAGGTTTAAAGCATTCAGGATGGCCTCGCCTGGAATACGCATTACTACAACGACCCTGGTCAGGCTGACAGTGTACACAAACCAGAGCGAGCAAAGCCGTCCACTTGGTAGGCAGAGGGCTGCCTGTTCCAGTGCTGCGTAGCACTTTTAATGTTCATCCTAGACAGACAAGTGAAGTAGGAGGAATCTTTCTTTCCTCATTTCAAGAACATGCTACATTTCAAGCATAAGAAAACCTAAATAAAAGCCTGAGGTTTCTTTATTTATTTATTTTAGATGAGGAATTAGTGGTAGTGGTGGGTATCCCCCCCTCAAAATTTCCAGAGTATTTTGATGCCAGAGCATTTCTTAATATTGCGGATTTGTATCCGTCTCATGTAAATAAAATTGTGCTTTTCTTACGGTTGCATCTGTCAAAATGAAGTTACTATTGATTTCCATCTATTCAGGGATTCAGTTGGAAACACCTCATGGAATTTGCAGAAAAAATGTTTTACGTTCCTAAAGATGCATATTTTTATGTAAAGCTATTTTCAGTTAACTGATTTTGAAGGAGATACCAAATTATCTCATTGTATTGGGATTGTATTACATTGACAGCAGCTAAAATTCAGTGGGTTGATAGTTGGGGTTGGTAATTATTTTCATTGTTCACCGATTTTAATTATCATGGCTTTTGAAAAACAAATTTTATTCAATGTATTTATTCATTCAATAGTTATTTATTAAATACCAAATATATACCACTCTCATTTGACAAGTCTGTCTGGCATACAATTACTGTTTTATGTATGTGGGCAGACAAGTGCAATACTCTGAAATGTTCTGGCATCAGAAACACTGTAAGGGAGGTGGGGCCAAGATGGCGGAGTAGTCAGACACTTCTAGTGGACCCGCTGACAACAAAGACTCAAAAAAACAAGTGATTAGATTATATATGGCAATCTGGGAACCCTGAACATCAAAGGCAGAGTTGAGGAACCAGACTGAGTGGCAGGGGGAGGGAGAAACGGTTCAGAAGCAGCAAGGAGTTGCCAGATGTGACTCAGCGAGAGCCTGAGCCCATCAGGCCTGAGGAGCTTGTGGGTGAGTGGCGAGGCAGGCAAGTGGCAGTATTCAGGAGGCATGTTTTCCGCACTGGGAAAGACCCAGCGCCAGAGAGTCTACGCAGCTCACATCAGGGAAGATAAGTACTTGCGTACGGCTTACCACGTGGATCAAAAACACCCCCGCTTAGGGAAAAACCTCTCTCCCGTTTACATCCTTGCTCCCTGCTCTGCCCTGGGTCCCGGACCAGCTTCAGCAACTGCCGAGTCCCCTGGGCCGGAAGTAGGATCCATCACATGCCTGGAGCCATTGTCCCTGCCTTGGAGAGTGAACAAATTAACAAACGGGAAAAAACAAACTGCTGGCTCCCCTAAGCCAGGAACCTAGGCTAGGCACAGCTTCTTTGCCTAGGCACAGGCATAAGGGATCCACGGACTTTGAGTACCTTTCCCCCTACAGAGACTTGTGTGGGCCCATCTCAACAGAGTAGGCCCTTATTACCGTGGTACAACAGCGTATATACTGGAACTCTACCTTCAACTGTTTCAGCTGTGAAGTGGCAGGTTCTTGACATTGATACTGCTGTGCCCATTAAGCCAGGTCTTCACCTATCCACATCAGGGGCCTGAGGACTGGTGGCTCCACCTACACCACCCAGCCACCTGCGATAGAGGCCCATGCATAAGAGGTGCCCCCCAGTCCTTACAGCCAATAGCATCAGGTGCTCATAGTCCGGCTGCAAAACCCACCCAACTATGTGCTCTAGGGAACAGGGACATGCCTTTCTCCTGGACACTTGGGGGTAGCCATCAGCCCCTGCCTTGCTCAGAGAGTGTCCCCCTGCTGCAGCCAGATGCCTCTGCCTACGCCAATCACCCATGCCTGTCTAGGACTATAGGTGAGAGCCTACACCACACACTTGGTGGCTATCTACCTGGGCACCTGAGCTGAATCCATACAGGAGGAGTGGGCAGACTCCTGAGCTCACATACCTAGTAACTGATCTAATCACCTGCTGACAGGACATTAGAGCTTCAAAGGTGCCAATAAACAAACTAGCTCATACGAGCAGCCTATTTGGGCATACCAAAAAAAAAAAAAAAAAACAAGAAGCTAGGACACAGTAAGCAAACAAAATAAATAAATATAGTAACTTATTGTAGGCTCGGAGACAAGAGTCAATATCAAATCAAATAAAGAGGCAATCCATGATGGCTTCAGCAAGCTCCAGAAATAAAGAATCTAGAAATTTTCCAGAGGAGGAAAATTTCTTCGAATTACCAGAGGCAGAATACAAAAGATTAATACACAGAACACTTCAAGAAATAAGGAAGGAAATTAAGCAAAACACAGAACACACAATAGAGGAAATTAAAAAGATCACAGAAGAGCATAATGACAAATTTAACAGGCCACAAGAATCCATAGAGAGACAGCAATCAGAAATCCAGAAGACTAACAATAAAATTTCAGAATTAGACAACTCAATAGAAAGTCATAGGAGCAGAATTGAGGCAGTGGAAGTCAATGAGTGAGGCTGAAAATAAAGCACTTGACACCAACTTATTTGAGGAAAAATCAGATAAAAGGATTAAAAAAAAAGAATAAACCCTAAGAATTATGTGGGACTCTATCAAGAGGAATAACCTACAAGTGATTGGAGCACCAGAACAGGGGAGGATAACATAAAAATACAGAGAGAATTGTTGAAGATTTCTTGACAGAAAACTTCCCTCGTACCGTGAAAGATGACAAGAAATCTATCCAGGATGTTCATCGAACCCCTCATAAGGTAGATCCCAAAAGAAAGTCACCAAGACATACTAGAATCAAACTTGCCAAAACCAAAGATAAAGAGAGAATTTTAAGAGCGGCTAGGGATAAATGAAAAGTCATCTACAAAGGAGAGTCAATAAGAATAAGCTGAGACTACTCAGCAGAAACCATGCAGGCAAGAAGGCAATGGGATGACATATATAAAGCCTTAAAGAAAAAAAAAAGAACTGCCAACCAAGAATTACATATCCAGCAAAACTGTCTCTCACATATGATGGCAAAATTAGAGCATTTCCAGATAAACAGAAGTTCAGGGAATTTTCAAAAACCAAAACAAAATTACAACAAATACTAAAGGGAGTCCTCCAGTTAGAAAATCAGTAACCTCAGATAACAACCCAAGTCTGGAACACAGGACAGAGCAACCAGATATCAACCCAGATAGGGAAGTCACAAAAGTAAATCAAAGATGAAACACTGAAAATAGGGAAACAGAGGTCAATATGTAAAAGATGACAACATTAAAACAAAAAAGAGGGACTTAAAAAATGTAGACATAGATTTTTCATATGCAGAGGAAGTCAAGGCAATATGAAGAAATAAAAGACTGGTTTAAACTTAGAAAAATAGGTGTAAATATTAAGTAACCACAAAGGAAACTAACAATCCTATAAATCAAAATAAAAAACTAGAAAAATGTAAAGACTCAGCAAACACAAAATCAACAACAATGAAAAAGATGAGAAGAAAATACGTAAAGAAAAAGACTTGAAAACTACAAAACACTACTGCAAAGGGATCTACATAAATGGAAAACCATACCATACTCACGGATAGACTAAACATTGTGAAAATGACAATTCTACCCAGAGCAAATTACAAATACAACGCAATCCCGATCCAGATACCAACAACATTCTTCAAAGAGATGGAAAAACTAATCATTAACTTTATATGGAAAGGGGAGAATCCCCAAATAAGTAAAGCACTATTGAAGAAGAAGAATAAAATAGGAGGACTCACACTACCTGACCTCAGAACCTACTGTACAGCTGTGGTAGTCAAAACAGCCTGGTACTGTTACGACGACAGATACATGGACCAGTGCAACAGAATTGAGAACCCAGATGTAAATCCACCCACCTACGGTCACCTGATCTTTGACAAGGGCCCAAAGTCCATCAAAGTCTTTTCCACAAATGGTGCTGGCAAAACTGGATATCCATCTGCAAAAAAGTGAAACAGGACCCATACCTCACACCATATACAAAAACTAATTCAAAATGGATCAAAGACCTAAATATAAAGCCAAAAACTATAAAGTTCATAGAAGAAAAAATAGGACCAATGCTACAGGCCCTAATACATGTCATTAACAGGATACAAACCATAACCATCAACACATAAACCCCAGAAGATAAGCTAGATAACTGGGATCTTCTAAAAATCATACACCTATGTTCTTTAAAAGACTTCACCAAAGGAGTAGAAAGAGAACCTACAGACTGGGAAAAAATTTTTGGACAGTACAAGTCAGACAAAGGTCTAATCTCCATAATCTACAAGAAAATCCAACACCTCTACAACAAAAAGACAAATAATCCTGTTAAAAAATGGGCAAAGGAAATGAACAGACACTTCACCAAAGAAGACATTCAAGCGACCAACAGACACATGAGGAAATGCTTGCAATCACTAGGCATTAGAGAAATGCAAATTAAAACCAAAATGAGATACCATCTCACCCCGGCATTACTGGCATGAATCAAAAACACTGGAAGTAACAAATGTTGGAGGGGCTGCGGGGAGATTGGAACTCTTATACACTGCTGGTGGGAATGCAAAATGATACAACCATTTTAGAAAATGATATGGCGCTTCCTTAGAAAGCTAGAAATAGAAATACCATACGATCCAGCAATCCCACTCCTAGGAATATATCCTAGAGAAATAAGAGTTGTCACTCGAATAGACATATGCACACCTATGTTCGCGGCAGCATTCTTCACAATAGCAAAAAGATGGAAACAACCTAGATGCCCATCAGCAGATGAATGGATAAACAAACTATGGTACATACACACAATGGAGTACTATGCAATGATAAGGAACAATGATGAATCTGTGAAACATCTCATAACATGGATGAAACTGGAGGACGTTATGCTGAGTGAAATAAATCCATCACAAAAGGACAAATATTGTATGAGACCTCTATTGTAAAAACCCATGAAAAAGTTCACACACAAAAAGTAACAATCTTTGTTGGTTACAAGGGATGGGGGCGGGGGGAATACTAAATAGGCAATAGATAAGTGGTATCTTTGGTGAAGGGTGAAACAGTATACAGTACTGGGGAAATTAGCACAACTTGTTCAAGGAAAGGTCATGGAAGCTTCCTAGACACATCCAAACTCCCTGAGGGACTGAATTGCTGGGCAGAGGGCTGTGGGGACCATGGTCTCAGGGAACATCTAGTTCAATAGGTGTAACACAGTTTATAAAGACAATGTTCTACATTCTGCCTTGGTGAGTAGCATCTGGGGTCTTAAAAGCCTGTGAGCAGCCATCTAAGATACTCCACTGGTCTCACTCTTTCAGGAGCAACTGAGAATGAAGAGAACAGGACACAAGGAAAAGATTAGTCCAAAGGACTAATAGACCACAGCTACCAAGGCCTCCACCAGACTGAGTCCAGTACAGCTAGATGGTGCCCGGCTACCACCACTGACTGCTCTGACCGGGATCACAGCAGAGGGTTCTGGACAGAGCTGAAGAAGGATGTAGAACAAAATTCTAACACACACACAAAAAAAGATCAGACTTTCTGGCCTGAAAGAGACTGGAGAAACCCTGAGAGTATGGCCCCCAGACACACTTTTAGCTTAGCGGTGAAGTCACTTCCGAGGTTTACCGTTCAGCCGAGGATTGGACAGCCCCATAAAATAAGACGGGAGTAATGAGGCACAGCAGTCCAGGGACAAGGACTAGAATGCAGAAGGGGACAGGAAAGCTGGTGATAGGGAACCCAAGGTTGAGTAAGGACAGTGTTGACATGTGGTGGAGTTGTTAACCATTGTCATAGGGCAATATGTGTACTGTTTAATGAGAAACTGTTTTATTCTGTAAACCTTCATCTAAAGTGGAAATAGCAGCACAACTGGCAGAACGTAATCGATGTCACTGAACTGTGCTTGTAGAAATTTTTGAAATGGTGTATCTTTGGCTATGTATATTTTCACCAAAAAAAACCAAAAAGGTCGAGAAGGGAGAGGATTGACATGTTGTGGGGTTGTTAACCAATGTCATGAAACAATATGTGTACTGACTGTTTAATGAGAAACTATTTGTTCTGTAAACCTTCACCTGAAGTACAATAAAAAATAAATAAAAAGAAAAAATGGCTCAGCACAGAAAATTAAGTGGAACAAAGAAAATGTCAACAACACACAAAAGAAGACATCAAAATGACAGCTCTGAACTCATACCTATCAATAATTACCCTGAATGTAAATGGACCAAATACACCAATAAAGAGACAGAGAGTGGCAGATTGGATGAAAAAACACGATCCATCTATATGCTGCCTACAAGAGACACACCTTAGACTTAAAGACACAAACAAACTAAAACTCAAAGGATGGAAAAAATATATATCAAGCAAACAACACTCAAAAAAGAGCAGGAATGGCAATATTAATCTCCGACAAGATAGACTTTAAAGTTAAATCCACCGCAAAGGATAAGGAACAACACTGTATAATGATTAAAGGGTCAGTATACCAGGAGGACATAACTATAAGAAATATTTACACACCCAACAACATGGCTCCAAAATACATAAACTCTAACAGCACTGAAAGAGAGATAGACAGCTCCACAATAGCTGTAGGAGACTTCAACACAGCACTTTCAGTGAAGGGCAGAACATCCAGAAAGAAGCTCAACAAAGATACGGAAGAGCTAATGCTGCAATCAACCAACCTGATCTCATAGACATATACCGAATGCTTCACCCAACAGCAGCCAAGAATACTTTCTTTTCCAACACACATGGAACATTCTCCAGTATAGACCACGTATTAGGCCATAAAGTAAGCCTTAACAAAATCCAAAGCATCAAAATATTACAAGGCATCTTTTCTGACCATAAAGCCATAAAAGTAGAAATCAGCAACAGAAAAAGCAAGGAAAAAAAATCAAACACATGGAAACTGAACAACACCTTGCTCAAAAACTACTGGGTTATAGAAGAAATTAAGGATGGAATAAAATTTATAGAATCAAACGAGAATGAAAACACATCCTGCCAGAACCTTTGGAACACAGCAAAAGCAGTGCTCAGAGGTCAGTTGATAGAAATAAATGCATACATCCAAAAAGAAGAACGGGCCACAATTGAAACATTAACCCTACAACTGGAACAAGTAGAAAGAGAGCAGCAAAAGAAGCCCTCAGGTGCCAGAAGAAAGGAAATAATAAAAATTAGAGCAGAATTAAATGAAATAGAGAATAGAAAATCAATTGAAAGAGTTAACAAGACCAAAAGCTTGTTCTTTGAAAAGATCAACAAAATTGATAAACCATTGGCCAAATTGACAAAAGAAAAACAGGAGAGGAAGCAAATAACCCGTATAAGAAATGGGATGGGTGATATCACAACAGACCCAACTGAAATTAAAAGAATCATAAGAGAATACTATGAAAAACTGTAACAAATTTGAAAACCTAGAGGAAATGGACAAATTTCTAGAGGCTCACTACCTACCTAAACTAACACAAACAGAGATAGAACAATTAAATAAACCCATAACAGAAGGAGAGATTGAAAATGTAATTAACAAAAAAAAGCCCTGGCCTGGACAGTTTCACTGGCGATTCTACCAAACCTTCAGAGAAGAGTTAACACCACTACTACTAAAGGCATTTCGGAGCATAGAAAAGGATGTAATACTCCCAAATTCATTCTCTGAAGCCAGCATAACTCTGATACCAAAACCAGGTAAAGACACCACAGAAAAAAGAAAATTACAAACCAGTATCCCTCATGAACATTGACACAAAAATCCTCAATAAAACTCTAGCCAATAGAATTCAGCAACATATCAAAAAAATAATTCACCAGGATCAAGTGGGATTTATACCAGGTATGCAGGGATGTTTCAACATTAGAAAAACAATGTAATCCATTACATAAATAAAACAAAAGACAAGAACCACATGATCTTATCGGTTGATGCAGAAAAGTCATTTGACAAAGTCCAACACCCGTTCATGATAAAAACTCTTAACAAAATAGGAATAGAAGGGAAATTTCTCAGTAAAATTAAGGGCATTTATACAAAGCCAACAGCCAATATCATCCTAAAGGGAGAGACTTTGAAAGCATTCCCCTTGAGAACAGGAACCAAACAAGGATACCCTCTATCACCACTCTTATTCAGCATTGTGCTGGAGGGCCTAGCCAGAGGAATTAGGTTAGAAAAAGAAAGAAAGGCCATCCAGATTGGTAGGGAAGAAGTCAAAGTACCTCTATTTGCAGATGATATGATCTTATACACAGAAAACCCCAAAGAATCCACAAGAAAACTACTGGAACTAATAGAAGATTTCAGCAAAGTTTTAGGATACAATATAAACATACAAAAATCAGTTGGATTCCTTTGCACCAACAAAGAGAACCTCAAAGAGGAAATCACCAAATCAATATCATTTACAATAGCCCCCAAGAAGATAAAATACTTAGGAATAAATCTAACCAGAGACATAAAAGATCTGTACAATGAAAACTACAAGACACTACTACAAGAAACCAAAAGACACCTGCATAGGTAGAAAAACATACCTTGTTCATGGATAGGTAGACTTAACATGGTGAAAATGTCAATTCTACCCAAAGCGATCTACAGATACAATGCAATCTTGATCCAAATTCCACCGGCATTTTTTAATGAGATGGAGAAACAAATCACCAACTTCATATGGAAAGGGAAGAGGCCCCAAATAAGTAAAGCATTGTTCAAGAAGAAGAACAAAGTGGGAGGTGTCACACTACCTGATTTTAGAACATATTATACTGCCACGGTAGTCAAAACAGCCTGGTACTGGTACAACAACAGATACATAGACCAGTGGAACAGAACTACAGAACTGAGAATCCAGACATAAATTCATCCACATGAATTCATCCACCTACTGATATTTGACAAAGACCCAAGTCTCTTAATTGGGGAAAAGACAGTCTCTTTAACAAATGGTGCTGGGATAACTGGATATCCATCCACAAAAAACTGAAACAAGACCCATACCTCACACCATGCACAAAAACTAACTGAAAATGGATCAGAGACTTAAATATAAAATCGAAAACAATAAAGATCATGGAAGAAAAAATAGGGACAATGCTAGGAGCCCTAATATATGGCATAAACACGATATGAACCATAAGTAACAGTACAGAAGCACCAGAAGAGAGACTAGATAACTGGGAGCTCCTAAAAATCAAACAGTTATGCTCATCAAAACACTTCACCAAAAGAGTCAAGAGACAGTCTACAGACTGGGAAAATATTTTTAGCCTCAACAAATCCAATCAGTGTCTAATCTCTAAAATCTACAAGATACTGCAAAACCTCAACAACAAAAAGACAAATAACCCAATTAAAAAATGGGCAAAGGATATGAACAGGCACTTCACCAAAGAAGATATTCAGGTGGCTAACAGACATATGAAGAAAATGCTCACCATCATTAGCCATTAGAGAATGCAGATCAAAACTACCACGAGAGATTTTCTCACCCCGACAAGGCTAGCATTAATCCAAAAAACACAAAAGAAATGCTGGAGAGGTTGTGGAGAGACTGGAACACTTATACATTGTTGGTGGGACTGTAAAATGGTACAGCCACTTTGGAAATCAATTTGACACTTCCTTAAAAAAGCTAGAAATAGAAGTACCACACAATACAGCTGTCCCGCTCATTGGAATAGAGAAATAAGAGCTGCCACACGAATAGATACATGCACACCCATGTTCATTGCAGCACTGTTCACAACAACAAAAAGATGGAAACAACCTAGGTGCCCATCAGTGGATGAATGGATAAACAAATTATGGTATATCCACAGAATGGAATACTACACAACGATAAAGAACAACGATGAGGCGGTGAAACATAACATGGAGGAATCTGGAGGTCATTATGCTGAGTGAATTTAGTCACAGAAGGACAAATATTTTATAAGGCCACTATTATAAGAACTCAAGAAAATGTTTAAACACAGAAGAAAACGTTCTTTGATGGTTACGAGGGTGGGGAGGGAGGGTGAGTGTTATTTACTAACTAGATATAGATAAGAATTATCTTAGGTGAAGGGAAGGACAGCACACACTACAGGGGAAGTCAGCACAACTGAACTAAACCAAAGCTAAGAAGTTTCCTGAATACAGTCAAAACGCTTTGAGGGACAGAGTAGCAGGGGTAGGGATCTGGGGACCATGCCTTCAGGGGACATCTAGGTCAACTGGCATAACAGAGTTCATTAAGAAAATATTTGGCACTCTACTTTGGTGAATGGCTTCTGGAGTCTTTAAAGTTTGCAAGTGGCCATCTAAGATGCATCAGTTAGTCCCAGCCACCTGGAGTAAAGGAGCATGAAGAACACCAAAGACACAAGGAAAGTATTAGCCCAAGAGACAGAAAGGGCCACATAAACCAGAGACTTCATCAGCCTGAGACCAGTAAGAACTAGATGGTGCCCAGCTACCACCAATGACTGCCCTGACAGGGAACACAACAGAGAGTACCGGATGGAGCAGGAGAAAGGTGGGGTGCAGAACTCAAATTCTAGTAAGAGGACCAGACTTAATGGTCTGACTGAGACTGGAAGAACCCCGGAAAGCATGGCCCATGGATTCTGTATTAGCCCAGAACTAAAACAATTTTCCAACTCCAACTCTTCAGACAGGTATTGGACTGTGCTGTGAGACATAAAGTGGTACTCATGAGGTATGTCCCTCTTAGCTCAAGTAGATCCAAGAGACTAAATGGGCATCTTCTGTCTGGAGGTGAGATGGGAAGGCAGAGAGGGTTAGGAGCTGGTTAAATGGACATGGAGAATCAGGTGTGGAAAGGAAGAGTGTGCTGTCACAGTATGGGGAGAGCAGTTAGAGTTGCTTAACAATGTATGTATAAATTTTCATATGGGAAAATAATTTTAAAAAAAGAAGAAACACTGTAAGGATAACAGGTCAAAAGAACAACAAAACAGCAGCTGACTTACCTGATGTATGAATTTTGAAAAGGTGGACCAAAGAGAGAGGCAAATAACCATCACCGGTAATCCAACATTCTAGTTGTAGCCACTGTAAACGTTTTGAATGTCTTTGGAGGGTGGATGGCCAAAATGTTGGTATTATTTTTATATGTGTGTACCAACCCACAATTTTAATAAAAATGTTATTAGACTGTACATAGTCTCTAAAGCTAATTTTAAAAAAATGATTCATGAAATACTTCAGACATATAACAAGGTAAAGAAAATCATATAACAAATTCCCCTCTATCCACCATGCTTTTTTTCATCCTTTGTTTTCATTTTTAATTTTTTACAAACATTTTTCTTATCACTAAATATCTTTTACAGAATAATTTTTTGATGCTACACGATTTCAACTAATAACTATATCATTTTTTTTTTTAACTAGTCTTCTGTTGTTGGACATTTATTTCCAGAGTTTTTGCTCTTAAAACAGTACTGTTTTTAACATTCTTATAGTTTTATCCTTGTTTGCATACATGGTTATTTTCTAACCTAACTTTTTATAAATAGAATTACAGGGTCAAAGGCACGTTTTAAGGGTTTGGATATATATTACCAAATTTCCCTTTAGTTTACATTTGGTTTAAAGGGAAGTTTGAGAATGTCTGTTTTTACCAGCTCTTGCCAGGTTGCATATTGCTGTTAAAAATGAACAACAACAAAAATATGAAACCAAAAACTTGCCGATTTTTGATTGTTGAAGAATGATATCTCATTGATGTCTTCAAATTTGCATTTCTTAGATTTCTAATGACAACTGAACATTTGAAAATATGTTCATAACATTTTGTTTTTAATTGAGGGCTTTCATTATGCTGGAATTTGATTTTAAACATGAACAGTAATAATAACCCTTTATTAATGAGAACTTACAGAATATAACCCTATTTCCCTCTAAGACATTTTAATCATGTCATGGATTTAGAACTCAGTGACTAATTTTTCAAAATATTATGTGCTTACTTTCTCCTTTACTTTTTTCTATCTCCTGTTTTCATGCCCTCCAATTCCTATTTGAGCAAAGCAGAAGACCTCAGGGGACACAGCTCGGCCAATTCTCCTGCAGGTTGCAGAGTCAGCTTACAGGTTTGGCCTGGGTTCTATTGCTGGAGGTTAGTCATGGATGAGTGCAAAGATTTCATTTGTATTGTTCCTCTTATCTTTTCACTGATTTTCTACCTTGAAGTAGCAAAGGACAAAACCTTCTCTAGTCTTCCTTCAAGCCAGTTACCACTCAGTCTTCTCCTATAAGGTGGGAAGAGAGGAAAGGGAACTTTTTTCCATACCTGCATGTGATCAGGGACTTACAAGTGGCATTTTCCCCTTGTGTATGTGCAGACAGGCTTTCTAAAAGACAGGTTAATAATGAGGTTAGGTTGTAGTGCTATGATTTTAATTTAGATTGTCTATGACATCCTTTTATAAGGGGACGCTTGAATTAAAATCCACAGTTGTTATTAGCAGTATAGAGAGATAGTACAGTTTTAAAATCAGTACACACAAACTTTACTTCTTTCTTTTCTGAGTCTTCTCTTGACTTAACTACTTCCCCCTTCCTCTGACTGACCTTAATTCCTTCTAAAATATTGGTATTATTTTATTTTAGCTGTTGGAGCCACTGCTGTGTATCCTATCGATCTTGTAAAAACTCGAATGCAAAACCAACGATCCACTGGCTCTTTTGTGGGAGAACTTATGTATAAAAACAGCTTTGACTGTTTTAAGAAAGTGCTACGCTACGAAGGTTTCTTTGGACTGTATAGAGGTTAGTGCCATGTGCTAAATTCCTGTAAGGTTAAAATACGGAATAATCAAAGGTTGGTTTCTCTTCTGAATGCCTGAAGTGTATTAGGGACACTGAGTTAAAATGGAAATATAGTAGATTCTCAATTATCCATGCTAATGGGAGTAGGCTGGAGGTGTCTAGGGCATGGCTAAATCAAAACAGCCCATAATCTGAAAGCCATTTATATTGGTCTGTAGTATGTTTTAATTCTTTAAATAATAAATTATTTTTATAAACATCTTCAGTGAGTTTTTAATAGATTCCTATTGCTTTTGTTCCTTAAGTACTCCAACCAAAACCAAACCAACCTCGTTGCCATTGATTCGATTCCAACCCATGGCAATCCTATGCATTACAGAGTAGAAGTGCTCCATAGGGTTTTCTTGGCTGTGATATTTTACAGAAGCAGATCGCCAGGCCTTTCTTCTGCGTTGCCACTGGGTGGGTTCGAACCACCAACCTTTAGGTTAGTAATTGAGCACAAACCACCTAGGGACCTTTAAGCACTCCGCTAACCAACTAATAGGGGAAATGTGTCCTGGAGACAGGACAAAGCCTAGTCAGGATTAATGACCTACCTTGAGTATACCACAAAAATGTTTAGTGGTCAAGCAGGTAACCATTACTGGCTCTTTCCGAGTTAAAGTTGACTCTGAACCCAGTGGAGTTAATTTACACATCATCTAGCAGGTTATACTTCTCTATCCATCTGCTCCTTTAGTCATCGAAACTTTATTAAGCAACAGTCACGGTAGTGAAGAGTATGTCATCACTTGTGGAAAGGACCCCACAGACCCTGACTGCTTTTCCGTTAGCATCAGCCTACAGACGTATGACTATTCCCATGACAGCAAAAGAGTGGTTAGCCCCCGGTCCAGCCTCTCCCTCTGTGGTTGCCTTCTACAAAGAGAAGTAAGTGTATTTGCGTCAGCTAAAATACAGTGTCATGAGGCATCTCAGGCTGAGTCGTTCTGCCACTTGGCAACTGCAGAACTGGCGGGATCTTCAGTGTCCTTTCGGTGCTTGCTCTAGGAGAAGAAAATAGTATTTAATACTCTGCTGAGACAGACCGTGAAACTGGCAGCCATGTACACCTGTGCCTCTAGGCCTCTTCTGCCATCTGCTGACCCTAGCCTCTCATCTTAAGCACCCAAGTTTAAAAAAAAAAAAAAAAAAAAACTCTCTCTTGAAACCTCTCACCTTAGAAGCTAGAAGATTTCAGACTCCAGAGAAGTTCCATTTTGCAGGTTCTATTGTGTAGGTAGATAACCCCCATCAAAGGCCTTTTGATCTTTTCTCTGCTCTCTTCCCTTTACGCACTGCCTCTTCTTACAATTTAGAAGGTCTTTGACCCCAGGTGATTGATGATGACCCTTACAGGGTCACTGCCTTCCTTTTGAAATACTCCCCTCCCCCCCTTGCAAATGAAATGTCTCCCAAATAGTACAAGGTTAATGTCACAGTTCCTGCTTTGTAGTAGCTGAGATAAAGGTGACCACTTTAGCTGTCCTTATGGGCTGTTTTCTGAAGGAAGAGCTTGGAGCCTCAAGTCTGGAAAGAAGTCTTGAGCCTTGGTGGTGCTTCACACACTACTTTTCGGGGATTTTCTTGGTACTGAATTAAATGTCAGGCCTCTTATGCCTTTAAAATTGTGAGAAATACATTTTCTCCTGCTAAATGTCTTTCATTGACTTGTATTGATTCGTTTTGTTTTTAATTTTGAGTCTCTTTGCTTTCCTCCTTGAGCATCTCCAGCAGGTCTTGATTCTTGGTTGTGTCTAGATTTCCCTTCTACCACCTGCCCTTTTGACCCTATAGAGAGAACAGCTTAAAGCATACTGGTTTCTAATCCGAGTTCTAACTTTAGTGCTGACCTGATGTGGGCCATCCCATAAACCCCTTGCTGTTTTGGTTATTACATCTGTAAGACCTGAGAGACTGGTTTTAACTCCTCAGGGAAGGGGAATAAGCCTGCATATTGGATAGAAACTGGGGATCACTCAGAACACCAAAGAGACAGCTCTTCCGCATTTATCTGGTTTAGCAATAGCCATTTGTCTAACCTGCTTTGTTGCCTGAACCCCGAGGGCAAGAGCCCCAGCTGTCTGTCAGAGAATGATGTGAGTGTGAGTATAAGAAGATTAGTTCTGGGAGCTGCCTGTGTTCATTTCTCCCTGATTTCTTACCTTTTCTAGTAGAGTTTTTGGTTTTGTTTTTTTTAGGTTTTATCAGGTTTTAATGAAAACAATTTTTAAACACATATTTATTGAGCACCCAGCTTTTTCACCCCACTTGTAGCCTTATCCTCTGGTAAATGCCCTGTGTGAAGGCTTTGAAGAGCAAACACAGCCATCCTCAGTCCTTCTTGGGGATCTTGATCTTTTGTTCATTTCCTACTTCCTGCAAGGATAGAATGATCCAGGGCTGGAAAACCAGTTTCCTGTGTCAGTATTAAACACAATTCCCTTCCTAAGAAAGGCATGATGTGGTCCTTTAAGCAACGTGAAAGGAGAAATCAGGAATCTAATAAGGCAAAATCATATTTGGGATCCTTGTCTAAATTAGACCCTCTTCGATTTTAGATCAAGTTGTCCCTTGTGTTGGCTTTAGGATTTCTGGGATTCCGCTGTACTTCTTTTTCTTTTTAATTTGTCATAGTAAAATATACATAACACAAAGCTTGCCACTCTAACCATTTTTCAGTGTACAATTCAGTGTCTCGTAGACAATTTTAAAACAAAAGGCTTACTATAAAGCTTGTTTAGTGCCATTCTGTAATTTGGATCTTCAGAGTAAATAGGTGATTGGCAGTTCAGGTTAAAAAAATAATAATTTACAATCTTGCTATGGAAAAGATTTATTCCTATTCTTGGTTAGTCAGGGACCAAATTTTATTTCTCTCAGAATTCCCTTTAGTGCCTTGCATATTGTCACTAATGAATAATTGTACGTAACTGTATATTTGTAAATGCTTGTTATTGGGCAAGAGATCAGTTGGATGAAAATGTGGATAATTCATGGGAAACCATTATTACAAATAAAACAATTATAATAGAAACAAAAAAGAGCTGTGTTTCTGAGAATCAGTATTTTAACCTTTGTGTACAAAGTCAAGATATAAAATACCTGTGTGTGACTCTTTGACTATAGATTTCTCAGTAAATGTAATTATATTGTTTAAAATTTTTATTTCCGAGGAAAACTGAAATTTTAATTGAGAATTTTAGAATGGCTGCTGTTAATTCTTCAGCTAGCAGTATCTGAGAAGGTGTCAGATTAGACATCTCTGATTTTTAAACACATTTCAAAATATATTGAGCATATCTTTTCCTATTATGGAATTTTGTTTACTGTGTAATTTTTATGCATTGAGACATATATAATTGCTAATAGTCCCTGAGTAGGATAATTTGGGAATGTTGCATAAGTAAAGCCTCTCCCTGTTTTAAAATTACCTTTATGTGTACTTTGAAAAAAGGTTGGCAATTGGTCCTGAAAGAAGGTGCTTACAGCATGTGTCCTTACAATCAGGTTAAAAAGTATCTTTCTTTTTTTTCTTATAAGTAGAATACAATCTCTAAAAGAAAGCTCTTTTTGTATTTGGAATTTGTTTCCTGTGGAACTAGAATGAAGATTATTTTTAAAGAATTCTCAGCACTCCAGCACAGGTGGTTTTGCTCTTTCCATTCTCTGGAAGTTGCCATCCCATGAAAGGCAGCGGCCAGTGTCTGCACACATACTGAAAGTCATCCATTAGTAGCCAGAGAACACGTTTGAATCCCTACCCCGATGTCTAAAGCCCCGATGTCTAAAGCCGACTGATAACACAGCTGTAGGGATTGCCCGCAAGTGTCTTCAGTAGGCATTGAGTCCTCTGCTCAGTGAGCCAGGAGTAATTTTAGTATTGTGAGTTTGTTGTTTCTCTCCATGTCTCTTTTTAGTTCTGTTTCTTTATCTTTGGAGTCTCTCCCTTTCATTTTTTTGCATAAGTTTTGGTTACTAGAAAAGATCCTCTTAGAAGTTGTATCTGACTGGCTTTGCAGATCTTCCCTATAATGCAAATTACTTACAAGGAAATGACTGGTTTTCCTAACTTTTTATGTAGCTTTTGAAAAACTGACCCCTAGGCTAAGTTTATCTCTAGTAAGGGAACTAACACCAGAGACAATGCAAGTCTTGCTGAAGTCACTTGTAAAAGTCCTCCTCTATTTCTTGCCGAGTCTCCAGATTGATTTAATGTGCTCAGGTGTTGGAAATCCTTAATGAATTTTCTTACAGCTCACTTGGTCTGAATGAACCTCCTGGCCAAATGAGTCAGTTATTGGCCTGCTGTAGACTTTGCGTATTAAAGAAAACAATTGATTGGGTAATCATCTATAATTAAGTGCTCTTAACCTTCCAAGAATAACTTCATTTCTGCCTTTAAAATTTGCTACACTCTCCTCCCTCAGATGCTTCAGGTAATGAGATGAGCAGCCTTAGAAATTGGAGGACGTGTTGGGGAGGACCTTGGGGAGAAAACTGTATTGAAGAGAAATCAGGATCCATCAGGAAGGCTTCTTAGAGGAGGGTTTTGCTTTTGTTTCTGTTGGTGGGAGAAGCCATAGAGAAAATCTGCCAGGAAGAGATATTAGATCGTTTTATGAATTAAACTTAAGTTTGAGGTGATTGGAAAGAATTTTTTAAATCACCCATCCATCCAGGCTTGCAAAGTTTTAAATATGTCTGTTTCAAGTTGTCTGTGTGGTACAGAGTAGTCTTATTCCATCCTGGAATGTTCTCAAGGTGACATCTAGAGGATGTTGTGATGGTATCTCAGGAAGTTACTGATACATTTGCATTCTACAAGGAGGATTTGTCAGGCAGCTGGTCTAAACTAGTTCTCTACTTGTGGTTGGTGATGCTAGAGAAGGGAATATCCAAATTGTGTGGCTGGATCCATGGTGAGATTCCTTCCTTCTTGTATAATACTTGGGGATAAAAATGAGTAAGATAAAACATACTCAAAACAAAATAAAGTGGTTGAAGTTTCTATAGATTTGTTTTTCGAAAACTTAATTACGAACAGATGCCTCTTGGAACAAATCACAGTTAGTTAATCCATGAACTTCACAGAGTCATGGGTGTCCATCCTGTGCCCACCAGTGCTTTAATGAGTGCTAAATGGATTGCTTTGAGTCTTATTTTCCTGGCCAATTTCTGCACGTTTTCACTAGGGGTGTTAAACTGCAAAAAGATCAAAAGGCAGATAGTTGGTTGTGTACACCCACCAAGAATGAGCAGAAGACTTGGACAGTTCATGAACTGGCTAATCAGATCTCTAGAAATCTACAGTGAGCTAACTGTACTGAGTACAGGGCATTATAATCTGAGACTAAGGTGATGTAAACACCAGCTAAGTTGAGTGTGGAGTGTTGTTAGAGACGTGAGAGGGCCATATGAGCATAATGTTTGGTTTAGAAAATTGGGAATGATAACAAAAAGATGGAATTACGTGCAGCCTAGAGAAAAGAAGACTAATGAACAACCCATTCCTGGCCTTAGGAATGATAATTTATAACAAGCTATTGCTGTTGCTGAGAGTGAACCAAGGGAAATAGAGCTAAACCTCAGCTGCAGGGAAATAGTTTCGGTTGAAGAAAAGATAACCAGGACCTTGAAGTTTGCCACACGTTAGAGTGAAAAACTGAAGGAGAACCTATGCTCCTTCTTCTCAAAGATCTTCACTCCTAGGGTGCCCCAAAATAGAGGAGTCAGAGGAACTAAATGTTTTCTAGACCATAATCAGTATCATTCATTTTTTGTTTTAACGCTTATTCTCCCAAAGGCATCCTGAGCCATAGTTAAGATAACAGACTGAGTAAAACATTTAACCCAGATGAGCAGGCATTTAAATCCTAGATCTCTGCCTTTACTTCTTCCCCAGCTCCATTGTCCACTCATCTGGGGGTAGCAGCCCAAATTGCAGGTAGAGAGCTGGTTTGTAATGAGGGCTTTGAAAGGGGATAGTGTGGTGGGGTCTGAGGTTGGGAGGGTGGAAATGCCTCATGCCTGGGGGCAATCTGAGTCAAAGGCAGAAAGACAAATGGGACCAGTGAACAAGTGAAGAGAGAAGGGCATGGAAATAGGAGCAAGAACAAAAGCTGTAAGGCAGGGTGAGTAGAGTGCTGATAGCTCCAGAATGGAAGGTTAAGCTGATGTTGAAAGCAAGGAGGACTCTCAGGGAAGATGGGGCAACTGTAGTGGCCTCAGTAGTGAGGTCAGGAGGGTAAGAATTTGACATCAGAAGGGTTGCCACCGGGTTGGAACTGGATAACAGGACAGTGTGCTGGATGGACTTTAGCTACAGGAGTAGGAGTGTCTTACGGATTAACTTCTCCACCACACTTTACTGTTTGCCTCTCCTCTGAGTGCCTCCTATCCCATTTACCCCATTTTATATGCTGTATGCTACATTTCTCAGGGCTGGGCTGGCCACTCTTGAATTTGTTTTTTTCTGAATTTGAGGCAGAAAAGTGGCCTTGGGTTTTGAGTTTCTTCCTTGTTAGTGTCTGTTCTTCTGCTCCTCTTATCCAGCATGGTCTTTTGGAACACCTGCCACGTTGTGGTTACAGTTGTCCATCAACCTGGCTTCTGATCGCTGCTTTCCCTGAGCCTCGATCCTAAAGTATTCTCTGGCTGTTTCTTGTTCACTAGCTTATAACCTGCAGCTTGATGCTTGAGCCCAATAACCATGACCCGGAGCAAGAGAGAGAGGTGGAGGCATGAGGTGACAGCCTCATAGCCATCCTCCTTCTGTTGTGTGAAAGGGACAATCACTGCAGAGAGTGCTGGCCCAGCATGAGCTGAGGGTCCAGAGAAAAATACCACAACAGCCTGGGCTGAGAGAAATGCCTCCCTAGGGCAGAAATGAAAACAATAAATCCACTAGCATGAACAGGAAAAAGTTGAGCATTAGGAGACATAGGGCTCTGCTTTGGGAAAAGGTGTGGACCTGAATTCAAATCTCAGTGCTACTAAGTAGTCACTAAATAGCTTGTGAGTTGAGGCAAGCCACTTAACTTCTCCGTATTCCAGTTTCTGTGAAGGAAAAGGCAGAGGAGTAATAAATGATAGTAATGATGATGAAGATAAAAATAAACTAAACCCCCCCAAAAAATTTTTCCATAGTACTTACTATGTTCTTGGCACTGTTCTGAGGGCTTTCTGCATATTAACTCATTTCATCTTCACAGATATTCCACAAAGATGGGACCATGACTGTCCCCCATTTTACAGATGTAGAAACCAAGGTATAAAGAGATTAAGTAACTTGCCCACAAGCACACAACTAATAAAATAGCAGAGTCAAAATTTAAAACCAGCAGTCTGGTTCTAGTGTTCATCCTTGTAACCACTTGTCTATTCTGCCACTGAGTAGAATTAAATTGCAAAAGTTGCTTCTCAGCAGAGGTTGAGAAGTGCTTAAATTCCTAGTTGAAAGATTTCGTTTTAGTTTAAAAACATAGTAGAAAATGTGTTGTTATATCTCTACCACTCCCTTATCTTTGCCTAAAGTAAGTGCACCGAAGCACACCACTAGACCTGGACTGTCAGAACAGATGGGCCCTCATTGTTCAGCACATTATGCATGGAGACAGCATTGTTCTCCTTAGCCTAATTCTGGACTGTGAACATTATTCATGCTGAATTGCCTCTTATAAACTAGAAAAGAATCAAGGATCTGCCTTGAAAAGATAGGTAGAGAGAAATGTAACATTTTAAAGTATATAATATAGGTTGGGAACAGTGTCTGGCTCATTGTGTATATTATCTCATATAATTATCAAAGCAAACCCATGAGTAGTAGTTAGCATGCTTGTTTTACCAATGAGGATCCTAAGGTTCAAAGAATAACTTAGTCAAGATCACCCAACGTGAAGGAGGTGCAGAGCTAGGTTTCCAACCCCGGTCTGTCTACCTCCAAAGCCGGTACCCAGCCTATTCACTTTGCTGCCAGGTCACTGGAAGTAAATAGCTTTAATTACACCGGCATTATTAGTTTCTTTCACAGACCCTTCCAACACTGAGATTCTAGAATTAGATTTCTAAGAAGTTCTTAAAGTAAACAATAGCATAGTAGCCTGCTAATTCTGCACATTGCTTATGGGAACCTCTTTTGGAGGATGCTATATGAAGTTTGGCGCCTTGGTGGCATAGTGGTTAGGAGCTCGTGCGCTAAACATAAGATCAGCAGTTTGAATTCACCAGCCGCTTCTTGGAAACCCTGTGGGGCAGTTCTACTCTGAGTCGGAATCAACTCGATGGGAACAGGTATATGAAGCTTAGAGTTCCTGGGCAGTACAAATGGTTAACATACTTGGCTGCTAGCTGAAAGGTTGGAGGTTCAAGTCCACCCAGAGGTGCTCTGGAAGACTTGATGATCTACTTCTGAAAAACCAACTGTTGAAAACCTAAGGAACACAGTTCTACTCTGGCATGCGTGGGATCACTGTGAATTGGAGTCAACTTGATGGAAACTAGTTTGTTTTATCTGAAGGTTAAGTTGGAGTTTCCTGGTGTGGGCTTAGTTTCCATACCTCTAACTCAGTTCTCATTTGGTTGCCCAAGGGAATAAAATCAGAGAGGATGGTGTGATTTATATCTCAATCCTATGAAATTTGAGGACAAAATATTGTATTAATACCGTACCCTGTAAATCTTTTCTCACATTAGCAGCCTCCTGGTAGTGTACACTTTGCCAAGGAAGGATTGCCATATGTGCTGATGGAGCTGAACTAAAAAGAGAAGGATAGAAAAATGACCACACTAATAAATTTCATTTGAGGCAGTTGGAAAATATACTGCTGTTTTGACGAGTTAGAAATAAAGAACACACATCCATTCTGTTTCTAATAGTTAAAATGAATTTCCAGGACCCAACAGAAACATTTTATATTAGAGGCCTAATTTTTCTACTGAGTTACCCAGATGTCGAACATACACATACTTTAAACTCAGATGTGATCAGAATGAAGTGCCTTAATCAAACTGGCTGTTTTTAGGTATTATTAAGCCATGTTACCTCTCCTCCCTCTGAGGTCAAGGTAGAAGGGAGGTTATGAGGATCCCTACCTCTGTGACTTTGCGTTGTCCCGCAGATCATGACCCCTCTCAAAGGGCATTTACCCAAGACTAATGATGTTAAAGCAGACATCTGTAGTGAGCTTCAGATTACAATCAACAGACACCTTCTTTTTCCTTTTAGCCAGGGTAGTCACCAAAAGAATAGTACTTACCCAGCACCACCCTGAGTACCAACATCTGGCCTAGGTCTAAGGAATCGATTTGCAGTTTGTCTATGTTCTTGCTGAGTTGAATGTATACATTGAGTATCGTGAAACTCAGGGCGTCGGTTTATATTTCTTTAACCTCATGATTGCTCTCCTTGCCTCAGGTCTCTGCCTTTGCCATCTGTCCTCCTGCCTTTATGAAGGCACTCAGTTGATCTCATCACTTTCTTTAAAAGGCACCCCACGAGTTACAGGATTTAGACCAAGCCCCCTAGGGTGGCCTACAGGAGAAACAGTGCGGTGCTCCAGGTTAGAGCACAGACTCTGGAGCTTGGCCACCTGGGGTGAACCTCACTCCCTCATCTAACAGCTGAGTGACCTTGGGCAGATTCCTTAAAGTCACCTCAGTCCCTGCATCTGTTCATGGAGATGAAGAGAATATCCACTGAATAAGGTTATTGTATGGATAAATGTGTTAGTTCATGTAAAACACATAGAATAGTGCCTGGCACGTAGTAAATGTCTCCAAATATTGACTGTTGTTATTATCACAATCATTATTATTATTTATTATAAGGTCTTCTATCATCTGACCACAGCCTCCTAGTCTTGCTCCCAACCCCAAATGTACCATGATCTTGAGATTTTGGAGTCTTTGTGCACACTATTCCCTCTGCCTGGACCTTCTTGCCCTCCATTCTACTCACATCTCCTCTATGGGGAACCCCTGCTTACCCCTAAAGCCCCAGCTCAAATACCTCTTCTTTGATGCTTGTCCTTCTCTTGCAGGCAGAGTTACGGTTCCCTCCACTCTGTTCCCATAACACTTCAAGGCCCTGGACTGTGTCACTCAGCACTCTTCTTTGTAGGTGGTTTGTCCCCTTTCTGGCACACGGAGACAACCTAGAGTTTCCTTCCCTTCCTTTCCCTCCAAAGTGAGAATTTTTCAATGGAAAGGCACAGATCTTGTGTGCATCCTGGCTCCTCCAGTACCGGGCACACAGAGGGCATTTGGGAAATGTTTGCTGAACAACTAAATATTAGTTACCTCAGTTTTAGTCTTAAATGTAGTGGGATTTTTGTCATTGTTGTTGTGGTAGTGGTTGTTTTGGTTTGGTTTTGCTTTTGACTACATTACTAAATTTATTGTGAGAAAGACAGATCTCGGTAGCTTGAATTGCTGGCTGAAGTGATTGTATCTGACACTGTAGTCATCTGACTCCATGCTGTTTTTTATTAGTCATTTAAAAAGACTGTCACGGGGTACTTATGGAGACAAGAGATCATCATTTAAATCGCGTTACTTTCAACCCATCCACAGTTTTGGTCTACAATTTAATGATGAGAAAAATATATCCAGCAAGTAAATATTTAACTACACATTTTGGTACTTGATCTGAATGCAGAGAGTAAAATAGAAATTTCAAATGTTAAGATGTAGTTTAAACATCTTATTCTCATATTTTACTAGTGGAAATTAATGTTGTACTTTCATAAAGTAATAATAAACCCTTTTTTCTCTTATTATAGGTATCTTATTAAAAGATTTAAAAAGTGAATATAGTTTGTGGTTGTTAGCTGCCATGAAGTTGGCCCTCGAGTGGTGGTGACCATGTGCACAACAAAAAAAACACTACCCAGCCATGCACCATCCCCGTGATCGGTTGTAGATCGGACCATTGTGATCCATAGGATTTTCATTGGCTGATTTTTGGAAGTAGATAACCAGGCATTTCTTCCTAGTCCATCTTAGTCTCAAAGCTCCACTGAAACCTATTGAGCATCATAGCAACACACAAGCCCCCACTGACAGACAGGTGGTGGCTACCCTTGAGGTGCATTGGCTGGGAATTGAACTCAGGTCTCTGGAATGGAGGGCAAGAGTTGTACGACTGAACCTCATGGGTGTAGTTTAGGGAGAGAATGCTTGCTTTGAATAAGAGCAGTTGCTTTGCCCACGTGGTTCCATGTTCCCATTTTCCCTCGTGTATTGCTTCAGCTCATTTGGATTGTAAAGAGCAGACCCCACTCAAGCTTGTGAGTGTACAGGGGGATTTTTTTTGTAAGAATTCATGCTTAAGAGAAGGAAGGGCATCCGAGGTTGAGAGTTCCATTGAAGCGTGACCTCGGGAACTGGGAAGTGGTCAAGTCTGGCTCTCCTATCTGCATCTTTCGTGCACTGAATGTTTGCACTCTTTGATGTCTTCGTTTCTTTTGCTCTGCATTCTCTTTTCTCCACTGACTGACTGCCTTTGCCAGTTTTTGGTTCCTACTTCCTCATGGCATTGCACATACATGGCTTCAGGTAGCTGCTTTCCCAACTCCTCTCAGGCATCTCCTAAGTTTGTGCCTCTGTGCTAACTGGCTCCATTGTCTCTAAGGGCTGCCTCAGTCCTGCTCCTGAGAGAAGAGCTCTGATTGGGTATCTCCTCTTTTGGTACGGCCTAGGTTGCTGAACTCATTGGCTACTCGTTTTGTAGGTATCTATTCCTTGTCTAGTCAACTGTAGCCCTGGGAATGAGGGAGGCTTAGAACATATGGCTGCCTAAAGAAGAGCCTGCAAGCTCAAATGCTTATACGGTCCAGGCAGGTTATGTAAATGAACGAATGAGGCTGGCAGTGAGATGCAGACATGGTTGCATGTTAAGCACACAACAGAGTTGAATGGTGTGTAAAAACAGAGATAGCTTAGGTTTGAACGATAGTCCCCAACACTAATCATCTTAGTAACTTAGGGCAAATTAATGAATTCTGGCTGTTTTTAAGGAAATTTTTCATTAGCGTCATCATCGTCATCATTTAGTTACACAATGAAATGGGCTTTCTGCCATTTTTCCTAAATCACGAAACTGTCTTGGTCTATTTAGTCTTCCCTGTTGTAGAGCAAGGGGTACAGAGTTAACAAGTGTCTATCGTGAGGATAACAACAGAGCAAGAGAAATGATGAATGACAACTAGCACATGTCCTCACTGAGGTGCAGGCAGTAGGGCATGGTGGGGACCTTGGTGAATTGGCTACCCATGGGTCTGTCTAAAGGGAGGGATCTCATCCAACTGGATCAGATTGCTGTGATGTCAGAAGCAGGCCTGGGACTGCCAGATCGAGCAGTCAGTTGATCTATTTATCTTTATGAGAAGCTCAAATTATGTATGAAACCTTGTTACAAACGACCCAATAAAACACATCCGCAGGCTGGATATATCCTTTGAGCTAGTGACTTTTAGCTTTGGGCTGCTCCTTTAGGAAGAAAGTAGGGTAGGGCTGTCCGCTCAGAAGGAGCTGTGTGTGAGTGGACCTCCTGTATAGATGAATTAGAAAATTGTGCTTAACTGCCCCATGCCCCTCTCCAGGACAGCAGTATGACACAGGGTGCAGTGTATTCTGATCCGTAGGGTTAGCTTAGTGTGTTTCCAAGAAAAGGCTTTTTTTTTTTTCTTTTTTTCTGTTCATTTCTTAGAAAGAGCTAATGAAAATGATAATATTTTTTAGTCCAGTTACGTAGGCCCCCTACTATTCTAACTGCCTTTCCTAAAAGAGGTTCTTTCCTGCCAGAGGTCACACCTTCCCTTTGTGCTCTGAATCTTAATTCTCACTTAACCTAATGTTTCCAAAACAGAGCCTTCACTTTTCACCCGAAACCTGTTACTTTCCACAGTCTTGCTGGTCTCCTCCAGTTCGTTGTTCAAGCTAAAGACTTAGCAGTGGCAGCCAAACCCAGTTTTTCTTTCACAGCCTCCCCTCCTGAGACAGACACGCACACACACACACGCACACAAACACCCTAGTATGTCCTGTCTTATTTTTCCACACAGCAGCTGCCGTTCTCTTGTTAAAATATGAATCAGCACCCCACTCTCCTACTTAAAATCCTCTAATTACTTCTCATCTAACTTAGAATAAATCAAGCCCAGGATCCTGGCTTACAATGTGCCTACGGCATGTATGCCCTCTCCCACTGCAGGCTGCCCTCCCCCATGCCTGCTGCATTTGAGGCTTACTGATGTTCTCCCTCATCTTTGAACATACCAGGCTTGTTCCTACTTTGCCTAGCTGTTCCCCCTTCCCAGAATGCATGTTCCCCAATTGTCACGTCCTCAGAAAGGTCTCTCCCTTACTCCCACCTGAGACCTGAGAGCAAGGACCTTGTTTGTCTTGTGGTCATCACCAAGTAGTAGTTGTTAAGAGAATGAATGGCTGAACTGTGGGCACGTGTTTTGGATGAGAAGTGTTAGGAAAAAATAATATATTCAGTAAAGTCCATGATTTAGGAGGCAGGAGGGAAAGGAGCAAACTTCTCTTGGAAAAATGAAATTTCCTATATTGCTAATACTGTAGATTTACTCCAAGTGCCAACGATCCAGGATGTGAGAGGGAATTTTCTTGGGCCTGATGCGACTGTTAGAAGTTAGTACTTAAACATTCCATTTCAAGTATTCTCATTAAAGGTAATAGCAGAAAATTGCTGCCAAGATTGCCCCGGTTTTTAGGTGGTTATCCCCTCTGTACAGCTGTTGATTTATCTCATTAATGCTAATTTATTTAATATACTTCTGCTTTTTGTTGTTTTTTAGGTCTGTTGCCACAGTTATTGGGAGTCGCCCCAGAGAAGGCCATAAAACTTACAGTAAGTCTTTCGAGTTGGTACTTCTCATTTAGGAAGTTTGTACATAATCAAGAATCTAGCAGGTATTCTTGTATGAAACAGCAGGTTTGTGTTTCCTCAGGAGTGCTAACTAAACATGTAAGCGCGGGAGTGCTTACCACACACAGCTTTCCGTTATTCCCTGTTTAACACTGAATGTCCACAGATTTGATAATAAACTTGAACAAGACTTTTGGTGGCTGTCATCATCATCATCATCATAGTGATAGTAGTAGTCACAGCAGCAGCTAAAGTTTCTTAAATACCTACTGTGTGCTGGTCTCTAATTTCAAGCAAAGTTTGAGCCATAGTTTGCAGATCAGGAGACTGAAGCTCATGGGGCTTAAGTAACTCACTCACGTTCACACAGTTTGTGAATGGGAGAGCTAGAATTCAAAATCACTTTTTTTTTTTGTCACTCCAAAGCATGTTCTCTTCCAATCACACATGCCATTTACCTACTGGAATTCATATTAAAGGTGTTTTCTGTAAGCATTTCCCAAAGCAGCTGTGACGGGTTTCGTTCAGGTTGAGATTGTTCCTTCATCAGGTAGTCCATGGACAGCATCTTCTTTGTTGTTGTTATCTCAGTGCCTGGCTCGTGTCTGACAGTTGGTAGATATTCAGTAAGTGTTTATGGAATGGATAGATACTGCATTTAAATAATTGACGCCATGAAGTCCCAGAATGTTAAACTCCAGTTTTACTTTGGGCCTTGTGGTCTTGGTGCCTGTAATTTTTCTTCTTCCGTCTTCTTGTTGGACTGTGGAACACCTCATCTTATCTGGCCTATATCTGCTGAAAACATCAGATTGTTCTTTAAAATTGCTTGTAGCACATACCATTTTGAGGATTTTAGACTTAATTAATGCTATTGACATTCTTTGAGAATCCTTGAGAAGTTTTTAGATACTAAATTTCTACTTAAGCTAAAAAATTTGCTTAGCCAAATTGGTCACAATGATGAGTGCGTGCTGTTTTCGATTGTCTTATTAGAAGACTTGAAAGTGATTTTTAATCAAACCTTATAAAACACTTTTTAACATTAAACTTTTGCTTTTAGTCTGTTGTCAATATCTTTATTCTTAGCTATTATTACTGCAGGACATATTTGAATTTTAATTTTTCTTCCTGAAATATCAGAAATGCATGTATACATGCATATAGTTTATCGTTTAAAAACTGCATGTATGCTGTTAAAAGCACTTCTCAAACTCACATTTTAGGATCTGTTAATCTATGCGGTATACGGTTACTCCAGTAGACTGGCAAAAAAAAGATAACATATTTACAAATGTATATTTATGTATGTTTAATGACTTTTTTATGTTTTTCATCAGCTTCTATAAATATTTTTCTTCTAGGTGAATGATTTTGTGAGGGATAAATTTATGCACAAAGATGGTTCAGTCCCACTTGCAGCAGAAATTCTTGCTGGAGGCTGTGTAAGTACCTTTTGCAGATCTCGACGTTGAAAAGACTTGTTTCGCTTACATATCACTAGCCTGGTAAATGTGTGGACTAAGGCTTCTGTTTAACCACAGATCCTGTACAAAGGCAGCGTCTACTAGGGCATCTCGGCTATTCCTAGACAGGTGAACCATTCCTGAGATGTAAGGGTAAATGCTTCAGATCTTATTGCCTGATAAGTCATGCCTGTCAAATTCACCATTGCTTGTGGTTGGTTCTGCACTGGAAGTCATTTGTGGCAGAAGTGTTTGGCCTTTGAACAATGTTTGCTAACTTTTCTAAAATTAATTTTTAGTGCATTTTTCCCTTGTGGCACCCTCCTGCAGGGTTGGGCATTAAAATTCGTCATTTGCGGTCAGCAGCCATAGCTCTCTGCTTTGCTTTACTTTACAAGTGGCAGCAACTGTTCAAGCTTCCCAGTGCTTCTGGGAGAAGGGTGCTGGGGAAGAACTGGCTTGGTGCACTCTGCATTGTCAAAAAGACTTGGAATGATCGTTTTCTTTATTTGGATATACAACCTGCATCTTGTTCTCAAGCTCCACAAAACATTGTGTCTCTTTTTATTTCACGTACCAGTTTGTTCATGTGAATGTAAATACTTTGGTAAATTAAGCTCTTATACAAAGACTGGTGCTATTTAAAGATAAGATTGGCCAAATAAATGGGCTTTGATCACTAGGGCAATACAATATTTGGAATATTTCCATTTAAACGTGTATTTCTTTTCTTACAAGAAAGATGAGGTCACACTTTTAAAATTAAGCTTGTTCTGTGCAGAAAAGATTTTCTTTTCTCTTGAAAATCAGTGAGTTTAGAAGTTGGACAAACACCTAGTAATACTAAATGTGTATGTGGAAAGGGCTTATTGTCCACTCCAAAATCAAATGGCAGTTCCTTGGATGTAGCAGGAGCTAAGAAGTCCTAGCTTCTGGCAGTTCTTAGGAGATGGACCAAATCTGGCTGCTGGCTCACTCTCCTTTTGTTTGATCACTGACCTGTCATAGAGGGCCAGGTAGGATCCCCTTGTTCTGTAACTTTATGAGCTTCCAGGATGGAATAGGAGAGACTTTAATGTACTAAATAAGAAGGGCACACAATAATAATCTAGAGAAATATTAGAAGCTGCACTAACTGCTTTTCCTGATAATAAATATTCATTTTAAACAACTCTGTAGTTTGCATTTGAGTAACTACGTTTTCTAATTGTTAAGTAGATATATTCATTGGCTGTATCTAGCCCCGACCTTCAGGCTGCTGGAAGGGGCCCAGGATAGCAGCTTGTGTAAGTTCAGGGGGCTTCACTTGATGGGGTGTTTTCTTGTTTTGTTTTTAACTCAGATTTTAAATGTGCTGTGAAGACATGATTATATGTCTCTTTAAAAATTTAAGATGTGAAATTAATTATGTGATACTACTCAAGATTTTGGCAATAATCATGGCATGGTGCCTTGAAGTTTATTTTCTTTTTCATGAAAGCATTTTGCCGGCGTGTGCACCTGGGTGCCAAGGAGATTGGTTATGGCATGTATTATCTACTGTAGGTGGTCTCGTTTGCGTGTATGTGGTTGCCCATTTCAAACACAAAGCACAGGTTGGCATTAGAAGTGGTGCCTAGTTATTTTAAAGAGATGTAGCCCTTTTTCAAACCTGATCTAAACACAGGCTTAAAATTGGAGCCACTTGGGCTTTACAGCTACTTAAGATATCTGCGAGATGAGGTTTGCCATCCTTCATCTCAAAGGCGGTAGATAGTTGGTCCTTGGTGTTTCGAGTCCCCTGTTTTGGTTTTTTTTTTTTTTTCCCCCAGTCACACTTTAAGAAGTAAGAGCTTATTTTCCAGGTAAGCAATCCTGTAAGTAGCAAACAACCCAGGCTCCTCTAGATCTGAGTAGAGGGATAGGTAACTCCATTTTCAATGCGGAGTTGTTTTAGGTAGTAGCAGCATCTCTCTTTGCAGGCAGAGCTTTCCCCCTAACTGCTGCCAGTCACACGCCTTAGAAAGTCACTGTGAGCTCCACAGCCTCCCCTGTCCAATCGGGAATACAAAGGGTCTTGGAAAGTTGCATCACCTGAGCAGTTCCACTTCTTAGTTCACCCAAGCATTGCTAGGCATTGACTTGTAAGTCTCTGGGGGAGCTCACCTTGCTTCATTATTAGTGAGAATTAGTACACATGGCTGACTTTTGCACTCGTAACCAAAGCTTCTCATTCCTTTGAACAAGGCTTTTTCTGTTTTATAATCTGTTTTCTGCAAAAACAGGGAAAATATTCAGGGAGATCTTTGTCTATAACTTTGTAGTTCTTGGGTGAACTTCTAAGTTTCTAGTCTTCTTTATTTTTTTAGAAAAATGAAAGCAGTAGTAAATTTGGAGGAAAAGAATCCTTGGCACTTAAAGGAATAAAATTAATCCCATTCTGTAATTATTTTTGATATAAAAGATCTGTAACTTCAGACAAAAAAATATTCATCTGTTCCCCTGATGTATGTAAATGGAAATTTATGTAAAAGAGTAGATCTGACTATTTTTAAATTCATTGTTTGCATTGAGATTAGTTTGAGTTTGGAGCACAGTTTAAATGTGACTTCAGTTTTCTGAGTATTTTTATAGATTCACACATAACATAGTTACATATTCAGCCTAGTCAAGACTACTAAACTAGAAGGTGAAACTGGGGTTTATAAGCTCTGAGTCTGAAAAGTTTCTTCCTTGTATGTTTTTTCTTTCCTCCATGACTTGGTTTTGTATACTTAAACCAAGCTAATAATTGGAGGAGTTCTGACAGAGCCCTGGACTCCCAGATGTCCCCTTACAGAATATATATACCTGCTCACTTCCTTCTATCTCTGTTTCTTTCCATCCTTCCGCTTATCTGACTGTCTGAAGCTCAGTGTCTGTAGCGGGACGTGATTGAGAACCACTGTCAGTGACAGTGGAGGCTGTCAGTAAATGTGCCATAGGAAAGAGGGCCTGTTACCACTACCCATTTCCAGTTAGGTTCCCACTGTCTTTAAAATCTGATGTATTATTTCTGTGTATGTCATTGTTCTTGCTTCGCTGCTGCTGCGTTAAGAAAAAAAATAGCATATGTAATGCCATTTGGAGCCCTGGTGGCACAGTAATTAAGAGCTCAGCTGCTAACAAAAAGGTCGACAGTTCAAATCCACCAGCCACTCCTTGGAAAGCCTATGGGCAGTTCTGCTCTTTTCTATAGGGTTGCTATGAGTCGGAATCAACTTACAGCAATGGGTTTTTTAATGCCATATGGTCTATAGGTTGCAGTCCTTAATTCAACAAAATAAGTGTTTATTGTCTGTCTTCTAGATGTCTAGTAAAATATAAGGTTGACATCCCAAGGGGTCTGGGATCTTTAGCCTTTGCTCCTTTGATCTTAGGAAGGTCATCAAGATAAGGAAATACAAGTGGTACCGTGACTGGTTTCAAGGAAGAAATATAAATATGATGATTAATTTATTTTTGGCATGAGAATAAATCTACCTTGAAATGAAATTGTATTTGCTAGGAAAAAAAGTCCAAAAAATGTGTAACTCTGTCTTAAAAAGCTCATATTTAGTAAAAATTATTTACATACCAATAGAAAATAATAGTATTCTGTAATAATTTTTGGAAAGATAAACATGCTTTTTGAAGTACAGTTCTTTGATAATGAGTCCAAGGTATTAATAGAGATAGGATACACACACACACACACACACCCCTTATATATGATATAGAGAGAGAGGGAGATACACACACGTGTGAATGTGTGTATTTGTATATATATCAGAGGTTTATGGGAGTTTGTATTCTTTTTGAGTGGGAAGAATAATTGATTTGGTCATGTCACTGGTTCAGAAAGTGACTGGTAAAAAAAATCATAGTTGGAAAACCATGGAATGAAGATCAGTCTTAACCGCTTTTCCTTGCAAGTAAGTATGACCCTATTGCATGAGTTGTTAGTATTACAGTGATTTCCATATTCATGATATTTTTATGCTTTTTGTACAACCAAGTATCAGGTACAATTTTTAAGGCAAGGGTTTATTACTCATATTTTTTATATTACATTCAGATGTGGTTAGTTTTTATTATTTTAAAAATTATAGACAAAAAGGTATAGACATGTATGTACCCACCATCTAGCTTAAGATGTCAGACTTGACAAATGCAACTGGAGGCCCTTGTGTACCTGTCCCGATTGCTTTTCCGTCCCTTATCTCCCAAGGCATAATCATATCCTGAAATTGGTGTTTTTCATTCCCCTGAATGTCTTCACACTTTTTATTACATATGAATGTATCCTTAAGCAGTATAAATGTTTGATTTAGAATGCTTCATTCTGGGCAAGTGCTATAGGAACAACTCGCATGATTCCCAGATTGATGCCTTTGCATTTTTTTTCCCATCAGCATGACTCATCTGCTTTGGTTGTCAGAAAAGAATAGTAAATGGGAGTATTACTTTCAGATGATGTAATGTGGCAAATACGAGTTTGTCCATTTCGGTCCAGTGGATTTATAGGCATGTTATACAAATAAACTTATGGTTGAAACAACATATTCATTTAACCAAGTTTTTGGAATTTCTTCTCTAGAAGAAAGTAGTTTCTGATCTTAAAACTTAATCTTGTAGCTGATACTGAGTAAATTCAAAATTGCAGTCCTCCCCACTGCCAGTGCACATACTCCCTGTATGCCTATCTCTGCTTTTTTTTTCCCCATACAAAAATTTATACATACATTGTTATGTGACGCTAATTGCTCTCCCCGTACTGTGACAGTACAATCCTCCTTTCCACCCCTGATTCCCTATGTCCATTCAACCAGCTCCTTACCCTTTTTGCCTTCCCATCTCACCTCCAGACAGAAGATGCCTGTTTAGTCTCTTGTATCTACTTGAGCTAAGAGGCACACTCCTCACGAGTATCACTTTATGTCCCACAGTCCAGTCCAATCCCTGTCTGAAGAGTTGGAAATTGTTTTAGTTCTGGACTGATAGAGAATCCATGGGCCATGCTTTCTGGGGTTCCTCCAGTCTCAGTCAGACCACTAAGTCTGTTCTTCTTACTAGAATTTGAGTTCTGCATCCCACCTTTCTCCTCCTTCATCTGGGACTCTCTGTTGTGTTCCCTGGCAGGGCGATCATTGGTGGTAGCCAGGCGCCATCTTTTTCTTCTGGTCTCAGGCTGATGAAGTCTCTGGTTTATGTGGCCCTTTCTGTTTCTTGGGCTAATACTTTCCTTGTGTCTTTGATGGTTCTTCATTCTCCTTTACTCCAGGTGGTTGGGACCAATTGTTGCATCTTAGATGGCCACTTGCAAGCTTTTAAGACCCCAGCCGCCACTTAACCAAAGTAGGATGCAGAACATTTTTTTAATAAGCTTTGTTATGCCAGTTGACCTAGATGTCCCCTGAAAGCATGGTCCCCAGACCCCTACCCCTGCTACTCTCTCCCTCAAAGTGTTTGATTGTATTCAGGAAACTTCCTAGCTTTGGTTTAGTCCAGTTGTGCTGACTTCCTCTGTAGTGTGTGCTGTCCTTCCCTTCACCTAAGATAATTCCTATCTACTATCTAGTTAGTGAGTAACCCTCACCCTCCCTCCCGACCCTCGTAACCATCAAAGAATGTTTTCTTCTTTGTTTAAACCTTTTCTTGAGTTCTTATAATTGTGGTCTTATACAATATTTGTCCTTCTGTGACTGACTAAATTCACTCAGCATAATGACCTCCAGCTTCCTCCATGTTATGTTTCACGGCTTCATTGTTGTTCTTTATTGCTGCGTAGTATTCCATTGTGTGGATATACCATAATTTGTTATCCATTCGTCCATTGTTGGGCACCTAGGTTGCTTCCATGTTTTTGCTGTTGTGAACAGTGCTTCAGTGAACATGGGTGTGCATATATCTATTTGTGTGATGGCTCTTATTTCTGTAGGATATATTCCAAGGAGTGGGATAGCTGGATTGTATGGTACTTCTATTTCTAGCTTTTTAAGGAAGTGCCAAATTGATTTCCAAAGTGGTTGTACCATTTTACATTCCCATCAACAGTGTGTAAACGTTCCAGTCTCTTCACAACCTCTCCAGCATTTATTATTTTGTGGTTTTTGGATTAATGCTAGCCTTGTTGGGGTGAGATGATATCTCATTATAGTTTTGATCTACATTTCTCTAATGGCTAATGATCGTGAGCATTTCTTCATGTGTCTGTTAGCCACCTGAATATCTTCTTTGGTGAAGTGCCTGTTCATATCCTTTGCCCATTTTTTAATTGGGTTATTTGTCTTTTTGTTGTTGAGGTTTTACAGTATCTTGTAGATTTTAGAGATTAGATGCTGATCAGATTTGTTGTAGCCAAAAATATTTTTCCAGTCTGCAGGTTGTCTTTTGACTCTTTTAGTGAAGTCTTTTGATGAGCATAAGTGTTTAATTTTTAGGAACTCTCATTTATCTAGTCTCTCTTTTGGTGCTTGTGCATTGTTACTTACGGTTCATATCGTGTTTATGCCATATATTAGGGCTCCTAGCATTGTCCCTATTTTTTCTTCCATGATCTTTATCATTTTCAATTTTATATTTAAGTCTTTGATCCATTTTGAGTTAGTTTTTATGCATGCTGTGAGGTATGGGTCTTCTTTCAGTTTTTTGCAGATGGATATCCAGTTATGCCAGTACCATTTGTTAAAGAGACTGCCTTTTCCCCAGTTAATGGACTTTGGGCCTTTGTCAAATATCACATGCTCATAGGTGGATGAATTTATGTCTGGATTCTCAATTCTGTTCCATTGGTCTATGTATCTGTTGTTGTACCAGTACTAGGCTGTTTTGACTACCGCGGTTACTCTGCTTTCTTTCTCTCTTTCTTCCCCTTCCTTCTGCCTCTCTCCTGCAGCTCTTACCATCTTCAGACAAAGTATATACTTTCCATATTTATCGTATTTTTGTTTATTGTCTGTCTTTCTCCTCATAGACTATAAGCTCTACAAAGCCAGGGTCTTTGCCTGTTTTTTTCGTTGATGTAACCCAAGGTCCTAAAACAGTGTGTGGTCACCAGCAAGGCCTCAGTAAATATTTGTTAAATGAAAGAATTTTAAAACTGAAATGGACCTTGAAAGTGATATTGTCAAATCTTCACAGTTTGTAGATGACAAATCTGGTGATTGATTTGTATATATCTTTTCTTTTATGTTAGTCACACTCCTTAGTCTCCTGAACAATAAAACTTACTATTGACTTTCTCTCCCATCCATGCTTTCCCTGCTTCCCATATCAGAAAGGATAGTAAGCATAGAGCTGGACATCATTTTGCAAAGTAAAAGTGTTCCTTTCAAAACATTGCAATTCTAGTTTTTGAGAATTGAGTAGCAAGAATGTTTTTATTTGTAAAATTAATTCTTTTGAACATCATAGTCATTCATAATGAAAATAACCACGTTTAACAGGAGGCAACCTTTTTTTTCTGGAAAGGTTTTTAGTTAGTTTGGGGTCCTAAGCCCTTCACCCACCAGATGTGAGGCACAGTTTAGACAACTTACTTGACTTCTTTGTGCCTTAGTTTTCTTGTCTGTTAAGTGAAGGTAACAGCTGATACTTCCAGTTATCTATCGCTGCTTAACAAGCCACTCCAAAACCGAGCATCTTAAAACAATAATATATTCTTTTTCATAATGACAAGACAGTTCTGCTTCACATGAGGTCACCTGAAAATGCTGGGACAGCTGGAAGGTCCAACATGTCCTCATGCAAATGGTGGCCAGCCGGGGCTAGAAGCCAAGGTTCTCCTCCAGGTGAAATACTCCACATGGCCGCTTGGGCTTCCTTATACCATGGTGTCTGGTTCTAAGAGCAAAAGGGGAAACTGTCTTTCTTCAGGCCTAGGCTTGGAAGTTACACAGCATCAATTAACCCACATTCTGTTTGTCAAAACAGGTTGTTGCAGGCCACCCAGACTCAAGGAGAGAAGAATAGACTTTTAATGGGAGCCATGGCAAAGAAGTTGCATTTATAATCCACCACACTTACTTTGCACAGTAATTTGAAGATTAAATAAGAGATAATATATAGGAAATTATTAAAACACAGCTAAAATGTTAGTCTTCCTCCTGTTCTAGTACTTGTTTTTAACTTCTAATTTATGTATTTTGGATTTTATGAAAATGAATGTTTTAGTTAAACTTTTTGGGTGGAAAGGAATATGATCTTACTGCATTACCTGAAGAGAAAGGGGGTTTGTTGGAATTTGGATATGGCATGTTAAGGACTTGAACCACTTCGAGGTCTCTTGAAATCATCTCTCATCTTCTTCGTGAGTCTACTTATTTGTCCTTCCCCTACTGATTGGTTTCTTCTGCCAGGCAGCAAAGCATCCTTTTTGTAAATACGATTTTCATTTCATCTTTTTGGTCACACTGCATTCCAATCCTTGTCCAGGGCTTGCCTCCTAATGGGAATGATTTTAATGTTTTTCCATCATTGAGGAAGAGAGGCGTTCTGGTTATTTATTGCCATATAACAAATTACCCAAAAACTTCATGACATCAAGCAACAAGCTATCATCATCGCTTATGGTTTGTGGGTTGACTGGGCAGTTCTCACTTGGGATCTTCATGTGGTTGTAGGCGATGATACCTGGTGCTGGAGTCATCCGAAAGTTCAACTGATGTGCAGGGTCGCCCATTCTTGTAGCTGGCAGGGATGCTGGCTGGCAGCTGGGAGCTGGTGGGTCTGTATCAGAGCACCTATGTATGGCTTCTCCATGTGGCTTGGGCTTTTCAGTTGTTGGCAGCTTGATTCTGAGAGAGAGTCTCCTAAGATCAGGCATTCCAAGAGTCCTGGGCTGAAGCTGCAAGGCTTCTTATGACCTAACCTTGGAGATAAGAATGTCACTTCTGCTGCATTCTAGTGGTCAAATAAGTCACTAAATCCAACCCAGATTCGAGAGGAGTGAAATAAGACTCCACCTCTCAATGAGAGGAGTAGCAAAGAATTTTGCAGCTGTCTTTAAACTGCCACTGGTAGCTCCGCAGCATTGTAGGATAGGGATATCTTCCTTGCCCCCTAACTTATGATGGTTTTATAGCCAATCCCATGTCTTCTCCAAGGGTTTGTTCGGATCCTGAAAGCCATTCCTGCTCCCATTTGTTTCATGCTGTAGTGGGCAGAACCTCACTGAAGTTAAAACAAGCAAATCAAGGTTTACCTTAAGAGTATACAACAGCTAAAACCGAAGACTATTGAGAATTGAGGCAACTCTACCATTTTCTCTTCTTGGACTTCTTGGTCTCTCTCACAGTGCCTTTGCCTATCTCTCTCATCTTCTTACTTTGCTGATCCATTTCTTATCTTCCTTGTGGTGACAGTTTTCACAAGAATTCTCTTCTTGTGCTTGCTGACCACCTGCCTTTCTCTCTACAGTATGACCTTTCAGCCTCTTTTCATCCCTTGCGCCAGTCCCAGCTATATAGTTCAGTTGCTCAGTTTGTTTTTTGTTTTTCATTTAATTACTGAGAGGAAATTGGATTGGCATACCCCATCTTTGTGTGCCAGGGCATAGAGTAGCCTTGAGCCATGACCCTACCCAGATATCAATGGCTTTGCTTAACAACTCCATTTGTTTCAACCACCCTATAAATGTGTTCAAACCCTTCTTGAACCATGTTGTTTTTAGCTCAGAATTCTGTAAGTATCCCCTGAACACTAAGTAGTATATATTCTTTTGTCATGAAATATACCCAAAGCCATAGTCCTTCTGATTGAGCTTGAAATCCCTTGAGATTTCAGGCCCAATCATATCAAACCAAGAAGAAAATTTCCTCATGTAATGAACACATCTGCTCTGGCAATCAGAGCTGGTGAGGTAGATTGCCTGAAGGGGATTTAAGTCCTGCTTTTGTGATCTTTCTCTTCCCAGGGTTTCCTGTGGAGACGTGGCCTCACAGTGTAGTTTTCTGAAGGCAGACTATTTCACTGCACAAGTCCCTGTGCACATAACCTACTGTTGCTGTTATAAATATAGAATGATGTGAGGCTCAATCATTAAGTTGAATTTCTGTAAGACTGTGCCTGTGTTACATGTCAAAGGGCCAAGATTTATTATGTATTATAATGATGCTATGAAAATAAGGCTATTATTTTTTAATGCTTGTATTTTTATAATCCATTTATAGTTTAATGAAAATTCTAATGATTAGTTACATCGCTTTCTGCATTTGTTATAATTACTATTCGGAATGATTCCCTGGGAGATTTCTGTGTGTATATGCACCCCTCAAAAATGTAATAATATTACAATTTTTCTAAATTTATACTTAAACTTTACTCATATCCTCTAACTCCTCATGACTCTAAGGCTCAGAAATTAAATCAGGTATTATGTCTGACCTCCTGTCTGTCAAACATAGTCACTGCTTTGCCATTTGAGGAGACCTTTCTTTATAACTTTATGCTGATGACTAACTGCATCTTAAGAACCTTGGGTAAATTTTGACTGAACTGAGACAACTTTAAACTCTGATGACAGGGCCCACGTCTCATTGTTATTTATATCTCTGTGTCTAATATTGTGTCTGATATGTGGGAGATGCATAAAAAATATTTTTTGAATGTGTAAATACTTGACTTGAAGGTATTGGTGATATGGGCAGCTACGGAATTGTAAATGAAGAGCGGTCACTTTGTATGTCAAGTTAATGTTAATTTAGAGACTGGTAGCCAGTGAAGAAGCACTAACTCCAGGGATTGAGGGGGTAGGAGGAATGTATGTATGTTCAGGAACTGATAGACTTAGGGGGTAACAGTAACCATGCCTGTATATTCAGGATGTTTTACAGAAAGGCCTACAATGATCACTCAGTGATGGAACCAACCTTTAAAAAGTTTCTATTTATTTTATTTGATTTAGCTGCTAAGAATGGCAAATAACCCCAAAATATACTCATAACCTTAAGAACAGGATGAAGATAAACAACTTGGAGCCATCGGTGTACCTTATTCATTATTGCTTACGTGTTTAATAGAAAATATTTGAATGGTTAACATGTGAAATAATCATGTTGGAATCACAAAGGAATCATACAAAAGGCTTTAAAAAAGGAGCTGATGAATAGCCAAAAATGTTAACCATGGCAGTGTCTAAATTTGGCGGTTTCTGAGAAGCTGAGGCAGCAGCTCGCTTCATTGCAGTTTTTTGGGTGGGGGAAGAGGGTGGTGTGTATGGAGAGGGTGAAACTAAGGCATTGGCCTGAAATGAAATTCTGCTCCCTGCTTGCTTCAGTTATTCTCCAAACTTCTTCTTTTTAGACTCACGGTGAAAATAAAAGAAATATCTCATAGCACTAAGGGTTCATAGGTTTGGCCTACCTGGTTGTGGCCTGCCTGTTGTTGTTAGTTGTCGTCGACTTGATTCGGACTTACGGCAACCCCCTGTGTGCAGAGCAGAACTGCTCTATATGGTTTTCATGGCTGTGGCCTTTTGGAAGTAGCTTACCAGACCTGTCTCTCAAAGTGCCTCTGGGTGGATTCCATACTCCAACCTTTCGGCTAGTAGTAGTTGAGTACTTAACCGCTGACGCTACCCATGGGCTGCCATCAGATGCCTGTGGGCTGCCTATAAAACCAAACCAAACCAAACCTGTTGCCGTCAAGTCGATTCCAACTCATAGCGACCCTATAGGACAGAGTAGAATTGCCCCATAGGGTTTCTGAGGAGCAGCTGGTGGATTCGAACTGCCAACCTTTTGGTTAGCAGCCTTAGCTCACCATAACTCTTAACCACTGTGTCACCAGGGCTCCACAGGCTGCCTGTAGTGGCTTAGAATGTCATCTTATTAGAGGAAAGTCTGACTCATGACTGTCACTGACCCAGACAGCTGTCTCTCGTTTCCTCCCTTCCCTCTCTTTAGAGAAGTTTCAGAGTTGTTTGATACAACACAGTTCAAACCTTGGGCCACCTTCTAGTTTTCCAATAAATAGGCGAGGGGTTTGTTGTGATATGAAAATAGAAAGAAAGATGGGTCACAGTTTTTATATAATTGCGTACTTTAGACATTGAAGGTCTGTAAATCATTAAACAATTCTGGTAGTAGTAGTCAAAATAGACATGTAGAGCAGGCAGAGCCCAGATGTTAACATATTTGACAGGTCTGTAACTTAATTGCTTTTTAATGTCAGTCAAATGCATTCCACTTTGGTTTCTTGGCCAGGCTTCTATAGGCCTGTTAAAACCCTATGAAGTTGAAAATGTGAAACTTAATATTTGTAAAACTTATAAGCAGATTACCCTTTTTCTGCCTTACCATGTGGTTAAGAAATTAAGAATAGGAAATTTCAATTTGGTATCTGTCTCAGAAACAATTCAGTGTTAAGAATGTACTTTATTCTCTTTTCATAGATGTGAATAATCTAGTTGCAGATTTTTTTTTAGTTAAGAAAAGATAAATTTGCCCGTTGAATCAAAGGAGAAATATCCTATTTTGCTTTATGTTTAGATAGATAGATAGCTGCCATCGAGTCGACTCTGACTCATGACAGCCTTATGTACAACAGAAGGAAACACTGTCAGGTCCTGTGCAATCCTTACCATCACCAGCATGTTCGAGTCCATTATTGCAGCTACTGTGCCAATCCATCTCACTGCGGGGTCTCTTCCCTTTACCAAACATGATATCCTCTTCCGGTGATTGATCCTTCCTGATGATGGGACCAAAGCAGGCAAGTTGGACAGTGTTCTATTGTGATCCATAAGGTTTTCAGAAGCAGATCACCAGGTCTTTCTTCTTAGTCTGTTTTAAAGATGTGCGTTTAGACAGACAGCTAACCGGGGTTCAAAAAAAGGCCCTTTGCTCAACTTGCATTGAGGAGTCAAGTTCCTGATTGAAGCAGGGTGATGACGACTCCTGTGAGGGCAGTGTGCCCACACACTTGCCTTCAGAGCTGGAGGAAGTGAGTGGCCTCCAGCCTCATGCCGCCTCGTGTCTGCCAACTTCTCTGTGAGGTGTTAAATGCTGTCTTCAGTATTTACAAACAGCAATTGACTTCTCTTGGGCAATATGTTTTAACCTAGTCCTTCCACTGCTATTTATGGAATATCTGTTTTGTACCTGCAGTCTTTATATCTGATGACGATATTTGTGCTGCATATTTAAATTATTTCATATCTCTATTTTAACTGCATTAAATACAACATTGAGTTAGTAAGACAGTAAGTGGAAAGTATGTTGAAGCTTAACTTTCTTAAGAAATCTTTGTTTTCCAGTTTTCAAAAATTCTCATCACTTGAGCATTCATTTTGTGTGGAATATAAATCATTAGACATTTACTAGTGTAAACCTTATTTGTAGTGACAGTTTTATTTGTATCCAGATAATCAAAATAATGTATTTGGGTTTTAGTTAAAAAAAAGAATTCATAGTCCATAACTTCATGTTAATCTATTTTTGACAATGTAAGCACACATTTTAGAATGTCAGTATGCAATTAGATATTCTTAGCACATGTCATTTGTGAAAAGCGCTTTAAATCTAAGTACATTCAATTGAGCATAATTAAAATATCAAGATACTCATTCTTCATATACATTTTGCCACTTAATTTTTTAAGTAGCTGTAAGTATCTACCATGTGAATTCAAATTAAAGTGAGGTGATTAAATTACAGTTAAATTTAATGCTTTTAGTTTAAAATAAAGCAGAAATCACACTATGTTAAATTAAAAAAAATACACTGGCATGTTTTCTGTGGACAACAGACTGATGATGGGTTTGTATTTTTTTAAACACAAATATAAACACAAAACTGCAAATATTCTCTGAATAGTCTTATGGGTGTTCCGTAGAGTGGTTTGGAGGGAAAAAAAATGTAAGAAAAGGTGATTTTCATCTTATGGGTTCCTTTGATTTGACTCCTCAACCCCCAAGAAGGAATGCTGGGGATACTATCTCAGATAGTACAGAAGCATCGGAGAAAGGTTTGTTCAGTTGGTAACAGTGGGGGGAAATAATTTTTATGGGAAAATATGAACCAGAGCTCTTGAACTGGTCATATCATTTAGATAGCACATTTAGTCAGCTGACGTTTCCTACAGTTACCATAATGATCATACTAAGCCTTGGCAAGGCATTTTAAAAGCATACATAACTTTAAAACCTGCTTGTCCACAATTGTTGGACTTAAAGTATGTTAGCATTATTTTAGAGAAGGTCACTGTGCTTGGATAACTTAAAAATTAGGGCAGGACATTAGATTCTGGTGTTGTCCGTCTAGATATTTGATTTCTTGAAATTCTGCTTTTAAAAACATAGATATATTTCTTTCACAAAAAAGTTACCTATGCAGAATTGGAAGTGTCAACAATGAAGTAAATCATTATGTACCATTATATAGTGAGAGAAATGTAGGTGGCAAAACTGAGGAAGAGGAGAAAAAACCAAGCTTATAGAAGCATCTGGGCATGGAACAAAAGAAGCTGTGATAGAAGCCACACTTCAGGTTCTTTGCAGACTGTCTAGCCCATTTCAGAGAGGGGGTATTAGAAGAAAAAAAACTTGTCATTTTACTTCTAACCATGAGGACTATATCATGCCAAAAATTAGAGCGTTTGGAAATAATGATGCTTTGTGTCAATAGAGCCCTATTCATTTGAGGAGCTTAGTGCTTGGGCTTCATGCTGACATAGTTGTAGCCTCTGCAGTCCCATTTCCCTTTCTGGTTGTTCTCAGTCCCCCTGGTTGCAGGGGTGAATTTATGAAGATGATGTATTTCAGACTGGAATCACAACAGCTGAAACTGCCTTATGGAGATGTGAACTTTCATTTGTGTTAGTAGAAAGGTGAGGCATCCAGCCTTTACTTGGGGCAGCTTTAAAGGTCCAAAACATTAGAAGTTGATTTTGAAGATAAAGAGCAATTGTGTTGCCTTTCATACATAGCCATCTATTGGCTGATCAGAGAGTATATGCACTGTGCATTGTTTTCAGCACCGGGAAGCTTTTGTGTTACACTCAATCTAGCCTTTTTTTTTTTTTTTTTTTTTTGTCCTTTTTGTGACCTGTGGTGCACATTTCTGAAATAATTTTCCAGTGTTGGGGGGCAGCTCACACCTAAATAGAACAGGGGAGACCAGTCCCACCAACATAGTTTTGCAAACTCTTTGCTAGCTATCTGGCCGTACCAGTTGCTGTGAATTGAAATCAAATCAAAGGCACCTAACAACAATAACCCTAAATAAATTTTCGTTCTACTTTGCTTGCTCCTATAAACAACTGTCATTCTCTCTCTTTCCCTTCCCTTGACAGTGTAGACAACACAAAAAAATCCCATGTGTGTCAGAATAGAACTGTGCTCCATAGAATTTTCAAGGCTGTGACCTTTTGGAAGCAGATCACCAGGCCTGTTTTCTAAGGTGCCTCTGGGTGGGTTCGAACTGCTAACTTTCAGTTAATAGTCAAGTGCTTAACCATTTGAGCCACCCAGGGACTCCGTAGACTGCACAAGCTCCCTCTAATTCCTCAGGATCCACTTTTTAATCCTGTTATCTGGCTTTCATAGGTCACCCTATCTTTTGGTCTTTGCCTTCCTGTGACAATAGAAATTGTTGACCATTTTGCCTTCCCCCTCCTGGAAGCTCCCTTTCTTGACTTTTGTGCCTGGATCGCTGTGCACTCTGCTTACAGCAGAGGTTTCTTAGCACTTCCTGGGTCTCTCACCACTCTTGGTTTTTCTTCTTCTTCCCATCCCATATAAGCTCCTGCTTTCAGTTAGCATAAATGTGGTGTGAGACCCTCATCTGTGTATAATTCCAAACTCCCAGCTTTCCATTCCATTGCCTCCTGGACATGTCACCTGTTGAACTCCCCAGGTCACTTCTCCTGGTATTCAGCTGCCAAGCCCTGTTGATCGCTATTGCATTCATTACCCACCACACCCGCACTCATTACCAGTGTAATTGTTCTAATCCTGGTCCTTATTATCTCTCACCTAGACTGCTAACACCCTAATTGTTATCCCTGCCTCAGGGCACTTTCTCTCTAATAGACTCCTCCCCTCTGCTGCCAAGTAATCTTTCTGAGAGATAGATACTAGTCAGGACACTCTCCTCCTCCCACACTATTTCCCAGCTGTCCTCTGAACATAAACACACACACACACCCCCATCTCCAGAACACAACCTCATTCTTCAGGAGGATGATCTAAGCCTTGCATGACTTGATCCCAGCAGTCTTATTTTCAACCATCCTCTTACATACCACTTTCTTGCCATCTAAATTGAGTTGCTCTGGTTGATTCCTTCATGCTGCTATGATAAGTCAGGGCTCTGACTTCCAGAAGGATCATCTCTGAATCTAAGCTCCCCTGTCTTAGGTATGTGACCTCAAGCAAATTACATAAACCCCCTCACCCATTTCTGCCTCAGTGTGTCCACTTATAAAACCCAGATAATATTATCACCTACCTCATGAGGTCATGAAGATCAAATGAGAATATTTTGTAAAGCTCTTGCACAGTGTCTGGTACATAATAAGCACTCAGTATATGCTAGTTGTTGATGATACTGATGTTGTCATAATCAGCATCCTTATTAAAATTTCACTTGACAAACCTTTATTGGGTCGGATGCAGTGCTGGGTATGTTACCCATGTAAGTGTGACACTCCCTTGTCACTGTGCCTTTGTGCCATTCTCTGCCTCAGTTACCTGAGTCCTAGTTGCACTTCAGTAGCTACCTAAAGTATCACATCATATGCACCTCACCACCTCCCTAAAACACCTCTTCCATCCCAGCCAGGAAAATCTTGCCCTCCTTGAACTGCCATCAATTTGTCTGGACTTAAGCTCTTATCAGATGTTATAATTATCTTTTCTCGTGTGTTTTCTGTATTTGTGAGGCATATAGTTATTGAACTTGGGAGAGAATCCTTTCCTCTGCTCACCAACTGTGTAGGGCTGGGTAGGTTGCTTTAATCTTCCTGTGCCTCAATTTCCTCTTACGTAAAATCAGAAAAAAAATTACCTCGTGGGATTAAAGATATCTAATATAGGCAAAGCAATACCCTGATAGCTCGTAATAGATAGATAATGAATATTCATGACCTCTATCCCATACTTCAGGAGCTCTGGTGGTACAGTGGTTAAGCTCTCGCTCCTAACCATAAGGTCAGTGATTTGAGCCCACCAGCCACTCCGCGGGAGAAAGAGGTAGCAGTCAGGTTCTGTAGAGATTAAAGCCTTGGAAACCCTATGGGGCGGTTCTGCTGTGATCTATAGAATGGCTATGAGTCGGAATCAACTCGAGGGCAATGGGTTTTGGGATCCCCTACTTCAAGCTCCTTGAGAATAGGAATGCTGTCTCACTCATACAGTGTTCTTGCACTTCCAAACTCTGAACATGATTGCTTATAAATATTTGCTGAATAAATAAATGAACAGGTGATAAAGTAGCAACAGTGCATCTCTAATAGGTGTGTGTGTATCTTTAGATGGATCCAGATATTAGTAGTAACTAAGATCTAACAACAAAAAATATACCAGAAAAACCTGTAGAGAAGCCAGTGTCCTCGTTGTAAAAACAAGATGCCACACTGAGCCAATTCTAGTATGGAAAATCTTTTCCTGTCCTACTTGCCACAGACTCCAGGAAGACATAGGGAAATGATTTGTGACAAAATTGCGCACACACACACACTCAAAAAAAAAAAAAAAAATATCTTCACACAGCTAGAGCTCTCTTCAAGTGATGAGGGACACAAAGACATTGCACACAATAGGTGTGTCTGTCTGTTTGTCTGCCAGTTCGGCTGTCTTTGATCTTTGCAAAGGAGGAACATGTGTGAGATACTGTGAATAGACAATACACCAGGAGGCAGAAGAGCAGCAGGTAGTTGCTGCTCAGCGATCAAGTCTTGGTGATGCCCAGACACCGTGTGTCTGATGATAAGCATCTTCCCATGGTGCCTTGGAGTCTCGTTTCCTTGCAGCTTGACTCCAAAGGACCAGATTCATCCTCTGCATCTCCACAATGTGCCACTTTGAATCTGTAAGTTCTTTCTTTCTGAGCCCACCAGAGGAAAACAGGTACATCATTATTTTTTCCTGGTATCACTACTCTCTTTCTTCCCAATGCTTCTGTTTCCTGCTATTCTCTCTGAAGTGGATTTGACTTTTTGCATCATCCTTGGTGATTGGATCTCACTTTGCTATGCTAAAAGAATTGTTATCGATTGATTGACTGGAGGAAGTTCATTATAAATTCTCATTTTATTGCATAAAATATTAAAAACTTTTATAGGTATTAACGGTCTGATGTAATCAATAACACAGTGGTTCTGTACCTAAGAATTATGCCATTTAATAATGGTGCCACTTGGTATAAAAAGTTTGTCATAAGATCCCATGTAAATCATATAGAAGGTAGCTAGCTCACTTTGGCTGTGTGTATTTTCACCAAAAAAAAAAGGTTGAGAAGTTAGAGGGTTAATATGTTGTGGGGTTGTTAACCAATGTCATAAAACAATATGTGTACTACTGTTTCATGAGAAACTATTTGTTCTGTAAGCCTTTACCTGAAGTACAATAAAATATTTAAAAAAAAGAAGAAAAAAAAAAGGTAGCTCATAGTTACTCTCTGAAATAATCTGGAAAACTGGGATTAGAAATCACAACTTTAAGTAAACTTACGTGAGCATACTCTCAGAATTCAGAGGGAACCCAGAGGTGATTTAGTGAATAGCCCTCAACCCTGACTGCACTTTATAATTACATAGGAATTTTTTTTAAAAAGGATAGATGCGGAAATTCTGATTTAATTTGTGTAGAGTGGGAACACACATCATGACTTCTAAAAAGTTATACCAGTGATTCTAATGTGCAGCCAGGGAGAAAAACCACCAATTTTGGAGAAGAGGGATATAAACCAACATATTTGGATTAACTACTATGTCTTGAGCACGGTGTTGATTGCTTTACATTCCCCATCTCTTTGATCCTCATAATAAGAGAGGTGATTTTAAAATAAGGAGACTAAGGTTTGGTCATTATGTGCAATATTCAGCTGTTTTCTTACCCACTGTTGGCAGTATTTGGATAAGTATGACACTGAGTATCTCTCCTATTCTTCAAGAAGATTGGTGTCTGTTGATTATTTCCCATTTTACCCTTGGTGGAGATGGTCTTACCCACTTTTGAGCTTTTTAAAATTAGCCTCGGCGCTGGGGTCTTAAAAGCTTGCAGGTGGCCATCTAAGATGTATCAATTGGTCCCAACCACATGGAGTAAAGGAGAATGAAGAACACCAAAGACACAAGGAAAGTATTAGCCCAAGAGACAGAAAGGGCCACATAAACCAGAGACTTCATCGGCCTGAGACCAGAAGAACTAGATGGTGCCTGGCTACCACCAATGACCGCCCCGACAGGGAGCATAACAGAGAGTCCTTGATGGAGCAGGGGAAGGGTGGGGTGCAGAACTCAAATTCTAGTAAAAAGACCAGACTTAATGTTCTGACTGAGACTGGAGGAACCCGGAAAGCATGGCCCCTGGATTCTCTATCAGCCCAGAACTAAAACAGTTTCTAACTCCAACTCTTCAGACAGAGATCGGACTGGACTGTGGGACATAAAATGATACTCCTGAAGAGTGTGCCTCTTAGCTCAAGTAGATACAAGAGACTAAATGGGCAGCTTCTGTCCGGAGGTGAGATGGGAAGGCCGAGAGGATTAGGAGCTGGTTGAATGGACTTGGGGAATCGGGTGGAAAGGAGGATTGTGCTGTCACAGTATGGGGAGAGCAGTTAGGGTCACATAACAATGTATGTATAAATTTTTGTATGGGAAAAAAATAAATCAGCCTCAGGCAGATTCAACTCAGTGACTCTCAGTAGTTCTGCCACATAAAATGATTTTTAAATTTTGAGTTTTTATTCATTTTTGTAACTCTCTCTGTCCTGTTTTCATTTCCATATGAAGAGAGTTCTGGTCTAGGAGTGCACAGATGACCTGTTTTCTAAACCTGATTGTGCCCCAGGCACAGTTGTGTGTGTGTTACATCTCTGTATTCTGCCAACCTTAAAGAACTCCCTGTGGGAAAGAAGTATGTGCAAACCCACAAAAAGCACAAGTGCTATAGGCAGGCAGGGGGCGTTGCTCTTCCCATGTACCTGCAGGTTGCAGCAGCTGTACACGGGCTCCTTGTGGCTGTTTTGAGCAGTAGGACAGTGGGAGCAAAATACCTTCATATGGATCAGAAGAACACACTTCCGCCCTCTGCATAGGGTTTGTGCTGTACCTCCTACTTCGAAAGGGCCTTTCCTGGGCCTTTCAGTGAACCACAGGCCGCATGGTTCAGCCTGTCTTGATAGAGTTGTCTAGGAGAAGGTGATGGGCAAAGCATGGTGGAACAGACAAGGAGAGAGAGTCTGTGGCAGGCCAGAGACTGCTATTGTTCTCTTAGCAGTTTTAATGTGTGTAGAGGGGGAGAGTCCTTGTATGTTTTTAAGAACAAGTGTGTCTTTATTTAAGATATTAGGTTTGTAAAAATGGAAAAACAATTTGATTTGGAGAGTTAGTAGATAGACATTTTTTCTCGTTTTGCATTTTCTGTTAACATTGTTAGGTATATTAGGTAAGTTATGCAAAAGTATTTTCTCTTTATAGAAGAAATAAAAAATGTATAGCAAAAACAAAAAAGAAAAAAATTGTAATCCCACTCCCTCAAAAACACCACTTTGGTATATCTATTTTATGTAGGAGTAGGGGGTAGGGAAAAGGTGTGCATGTATTTTTTAAATATTAGGATTTTTATTTAATAGTATATATTAAATATTTTCCCACAATATTTTATTGCCTGCGTAGTATCATTGTATGAACACACTCAAAGTTATTTAATCTATCCCGTACCATTGGACATTTAGATTGTTTCTAATTTTTTTTTCCAGTTTTTATGAACAATACTGCAAAGAAAATCCTTGTAGCTAATTTTGATTAGTAAAGGCCATTTTGTGAGGGCACATACATTGATAAATGGGATCGGGGAATCTAGCAAGTAGTAGTTTTGTATGATGTTGACCCAGAACGCGCCTGTTACCATGATGTCATCTACTGAGCTGTAAAATGTAAGCACTATGTCTGTGGTCTGGCTTTGGTGACATGATTGCATGATAAATATTCTGAACTACACTGCATGTTAACCTTAGTTTGTATACAAAAAGTTCGTATATTTGTGACAAGGAATAACAAGTTGAAGTAGAGTCAGAAAGAATGTAATTGCTTATCATAAATATAGGCTTAGCTTCAAAATAGCTAGCTTAAAATTTCCCTTATAGTGCACTTTAAAGATTTTCACTGATGATCTCGGAGATGTGGCAGTCAGCCACTGCTGGAATGAAATAACACAAGTTGTTCAAAGTTTGGGCCATAATTGATTTAATGCATATTTTTCCTACTCTACCATACCTTTTATCTTATATGAGAAAAGCAATTGTATACACAGGTAATATATAAATAAAATTATAAGAATATGTAACTCCATACAATGGTATTTGATGATTGACCTGATTTTTCAAGAGAAGAAAAATTGCTTTCAAGTAAGTTTACATGTTCTCTGGCAATTTTTCCACCATTGCCGGAAAGAAATCCATCATGTGAGAGTCTTTATCCTTCTTGCCCCCCTCCTATTCAGAGAGGCAGATCCACATCTCTCTATTTGGATTCTAATTGTTCTTTTCATTTTATTGCTGTCTATTTGTGCCCTTGGCTGTGAGCCCCGAGGTAGCAGTTGCTTATGGTGCATGGTTTGTCATTTTGGTGTGAAGACTCTGAGTCCTGCAGAAATCTGTCTCTGATCCTTGCCCTCCTTCAGCCTCCATGTTAAGAAGGTGGGCCTCTTTACCCAAGGCATCAGAGGCAGTAACTGTGTTATGGTTCAAACCCAGAATCACTGTTTTAAATGATGGGACAAGGAATGAAACTACAGTCTCCTGAGGACAGAATATTCTGAGCTTCCTTGAGAAAAACCACTTACCTCTTCCTGACTCCCCTTACTTACCATTACCCTGTACTTACTGTCCCTTCAGACTCTTTGATCCTAAATTTTTCTTTTTCTATTTTTCAGGCAGGAGGCTCACAGGTGATTTTCACCAATCCTTTAGAAATTGTCAAGATTCGTTTGCAAGTGGCTGGAGAAATCACCACGGGTCCTCGAGTCAGTGCTTTGTCTGTCGTACGAGACCTGGGGTTCTTTGGGATCTACAAGGTAACTCTTTTTTGAGTCACTTATTTGATCACATTCTCATCTCTTAAATTAGAAACCGTTCATCAGCATGAAATCTATTTCTTACATTTCCACACCTAGAGGAGATGTTCTGCTGGCGCTGCACCACTGGCAACCCATAGGGCACCCTCGTGCCAATTAGAAAAAGATGCCACTTCCTGCCGTCTGCTGAAAACTGTCTTTATATATACACAAACCCAGTGTGACTATGGTGTGAATGGCACCCACTAGAGTTCAGCACACAGCTCTCTGCAGCAATGTTGGTTGAAGCTTTCTTTGGATTTGTTGTTGATCCACAAACCTCATTCACAGTGCTGTACTTCATGAAGGATAGACACAAGGATCACAGGGCACTTTCTTTTTAGGAGCTATAATGAGCTCAGTTTAAGGAGAAGCCCATACCTGTTTTCTGATCCCATATATTCCAGCCCTGTCCATGGTTCCCATATATAGGTTTTATCATAATTATTATGAATCGTAACCATCTTTCAGAATCTTCACAAAAGTAAATTTTTATAAGATTCTTAAAATTTGTTATTCACATTCCTCTACCAAAACACTGTACTGGAATGTTCTAGAATTGGCTGCATGTATGTCCAGTTACAAAGCTGTATCAAACATAAAGTCTCCAGTTCACCATTTCTCCAATGAGAAGATTCAAAAAAAATGTTTCACGACCAACTTGATTAAATAAATATTTAAGGATGTAGAGGAAAAAGCCCTACTTAAAATATTTTTCATTTGTTTACACGCAAATATATACAATCACATTATATAAAATTAAAATTGCTCTTTTCTATGCTCACATATCAAGGAATATTTTACTCAAATTCTTCGTATGAATTTTGAATCAGTGTCTTGATCACCACTTAAGCCCCTTTTTGAATCATCCATTAACATAACTTTGCAGAGCACATCACCTTCGTTGCCCAAGTTGTACAAGATGAAGCACTTTTGGACTTCATGTACAATGCTGTCTCTGGTAATTTAATCCCACTGACATATACATTAGGACTGTTGGTTTTTTCCCTTATTCCCAGTTCATGCTGATGTAACAATTCACCATTTATTGCTCTTTAGAACAAACTTTAAATGGCTCCTTTGACATTCAGCACTGCATTTGTAAGATCCCGCTCCAGAAATACTTTCTTACCCTTTTCTTTTTACCTTGAGTTATTCAGGGGACCTCTGTAAACATCTAGAGTTAGTAATAATGAGGTTGTTTTAGGCTAATCTGCCTTCCCCAAATTGTACTTGTACGTCTCAAGGTCAAGTGATTGGGAGAATACCCCATGATCTGAGACTTTGTTTAAGGACCAACTTATATAATATATAACATATAACATATAACATATAACATATAACATATAACATGACACTCACTTTTCTGGGGTTAATTTTGAGGGAGGGAGAACTTGCCTTATATTTAGGCATGTGTGGTATTTAGGAATAAACATTCTTATTTTTAAAGTGGCACTTAAAATGCTCAGTCTGTGGTTGTGCAGTGTGGCAATATGTTCTAGAGCTATTTCATTTACCAGTGTATTACCCAGCTATAAGAAACAAATAGTAGTATTCTGAAGCATAGCATTGATCAATTTGAAGAAGAATCATCTTTTCTAAACTTTGGTCGCTGGCTGTCTGGTAAAAAGCACATAGAAACTGTGGCAATGACTATTATCGAAATCTCTAGATGGATAAAATGGGGAAGCTTGTTTGCTGATACAGAAACAGAGACTGTTAAACTACCTGCAAATGATACGAGACTGGGACTTAGTGCTTTTCATCTTTACAGTATTTTTTAAACTTAATCCCTTTAACACTGCTTAGAAGTAATTAGTATCTTGATTTTGTAGCTAGGTAAATAGAGGCTGCCAATGATGGTATCTGAGCTGAAATTGAGGCTCAGAAGTTTCTTGTTTCCACTTCTGTGTGAAAATTGCTTTCCTGAAATGAGCAGGATTGCTCAAGTTTGAGCAAGAGACCTCTCCCATATAAAGTTAGTTTAATTACTAGTCTAGAGGTTTAATCTAGTTCAGAGGCATTCCACGGAGCTTGGTGCTGCCTTACTAAAAGCTCCTTTTGGTGTATTGGTAATTACCAAGTGAATTTACTAACTCTTTGAGCTTCTGGAAGCTTGATTTCTTTGCACAACAGTGACCTGGCAGTCTCATCCCTTCTACTGGCCATTAGCATCTGTTAAGTTCTTTGAGCTAATTTGTTACTGATGCCCAGACCTGTGACCTGGACTTCCTGCAGCAGATGCACACTTCTCTGTGGTTGGGGCTCCTTTCAGTCTGATTGGCTCCTGTATTACCACCCTAGGTTATCAGCTTCATTTATAGTATCCCATCTTCCAGCCTCAGGCTTTGTTTCTTGTGAACTTCTTTTCTCCATACCGACCCCACCCCACCCCTCCATTGCCAGAAATCATTCCATCAATTTAAGATCCAGTCTTTTAGGGGCATCACAGCTTAACACTACTATCTACTTCTGAAAATGCAACAGTTAAAAACCCTTCAGAGTACAGTTCTACTCTGACACACATGGGGGGCGCTATGAGTCAGAGTCAACTGCAACTGGTTGCTTGGTTATACAGCTTAATATGCTTTGGTTCCAGGGTCAATTGTGACTCACAGCGACCCTATAGGACAGAGTACAACTACCCCATAGGGTTTCTAAGGAGCACCTGGTGGATTCGAACTGCTGACCTTTTGGTTAGCAGCTATAACTCTTAACCGCTATGCCACCAGGGTTTCCTGGTTCCAGGATAGTGCCTTTTAGTAATAAAGTTGTACCAGAATAAACTTTTTAGTAATAAAGCTTTTCTCCCTTTCTTGGTTGAGTGGTAAAATGCAAATTACCTGGAGAGACCTAAAACCTTTAGACCTGGTATGTGGTATGTGTCCCTCCAGGTGGATCTTTGAAAAGAGAACCACTGTCTTCCTTTTAGTTGGGACTGGTAATCTTCATTCTCCTTCCCTTGGTCCTTTTGTTTGCTGTTGTTAACATTACAATACCAGACACAGGAGGGGTCAGTGGTTGGCTCTATCTGTGTGTTTAGGCCTGCAGTGCTTAACCTCACCTAAATTGGATTTAACCGGGCTTTCTGTTTTTCTCCTGAATTGACTTGCAAAATAGGGAACTATTCTGTGACTTCCCAATAATGGGTAATTAGAATACTTGCTTTAGAAATACATTTACAACTGAAAAAATAGTGGCTGTGGTAAACATTTCACATTCTTGAGGTTAGAAATAGTTTAAAGCAGAGATAGTGAACTGTGTAAACAAAGCCCTCATCTAACAGAGTAACATTTCCAGGGATTTAGTTATAGCACAGAGTAGGTAGGTGACTGAAGAAAAGGCAGAATAATTGCCTTTGAAAGAGCTATTTGATTATAATGTAGTTTAGAGGGGGAAAAATCTGCAACATGTACAGCTTTTCTTAAGAATTTATGGGTAACTTCTGTTGCATAAGCCCCTGCAGTATGAAATAACCGAAATGAGTTATGTCATAGAAAAGTGGTATGCATCTACTGTTAAATGTTTCCATAGGAGTCGTCAGAGTTTATATCTTGGAAATAGAAATGAAAGGAAAGTTGTCATTGAACATTAAGGGGCTGCACAGGTAATGCAGATGGAAGGATGCTTCATTAGTATACAATGAAACAGGTCATGTCTATTTTAGGACAAAAAAATGGTCCTGGGAGCATTTACAACTAGGATCCATCAAACATTGTTGAAAACCTTTTACAAATAGAGCTTTGCAGGCACTATGTTAATCACAAATGAAACATTGACTCTAGTATTGAAGGTCAGTTTAGATTGAAGATGGTCTCTCTGCTGTGTTTTGATCAGAGGTATTTGTTTTGTGTTTTTGTATTTGACAAAGTATTCACATATATATTTCTTTCACATACATACATGCTTGTGTGCGTGTTCCCCGGTTGTGTGTGTGTGTATAAGGGAATCATTGAAGCTACAGTCCATAAAATAGAAAGCAAGTACTGATATATTAGTATGTTCTTGTTTATTCTGTTATCGCAAAGTGATATCGTTTGTTTTTTTTTTAAAGTAAAATACAAAGGTATTTTTTTTTAAGTAATTCATAAAGATATATAAAGGAAAATAAAATTATCCCTCTACCCCTTACCACTCCATTCTTCTTCAAAGGATATTAACTGTTTATTTTTTATATATCTTTTTAAAAAATTGTTTACCTATATCAATATTTTCTCTCTTTCTCTGTCTCCTTCTGTATAACACAAATTTTACCCATAACAATATCGTGTGTGTGTATTCTAACATACATAGAATATTCAAGCACATGGTACATCTTGAAGCACTTTCCTCATTTTATTTAATAGCAGAATACAATTTTTAGAAAGTTTTTTTTTTTAACACGTTCCCCGTAATAGGTATTTATGCTGTGTCAAGTATGGGGATGTTATAAGCAAACCGTGATGAACATCTCTACATATATTCTGACATACGTTTGTGAATATATTCAAATGATAAATATCTACCAGTATATTGTTAGCTCAAGGGGCATGTGCATTTTTAGTGTTAATAGATTTTGTCAGATTGCACTCTAAAATATGTTGCATCAGTTTATCAATTTTGTCTTGGTAACATTTGAGTACTTAAATAGAATAACTTGACATATCAACTTTTTTTTTTTTTTAATGTACTCACAGCCCCACATGAAGGAAGTAACTATTTAGTCATTCCTTTGAGAACATATTGCCATGTTAGTTGTCTAACATCAAGGGACATTACATGGGTTTACCATAGTGGCAGTTCTTCTGTTCTACTTTGCTTACTTTTATTTTTCCCCTGGACCTCTGTGAAAGCCTCCTAATGAGTTTATTTTGACTTTTGATCCTCTCAAATTCATTGTCCCCAGTCAGAATGACCTATTTAAAATGTAAATCAGATTAATTCATTATTTCGGCTCATTTTTGCTGGGAGCTGATTGTGCGCCCAGCACTGTTCTAGTTGTTTAGGATGTGGCTGGAAAAGCCAAGTCCATGTTCCTAGGTGCTGGGGATAGGAAAGTGAATGAATAAGGTATGGTTTATAAGGTGTTTACCATATAGTGGGGATAGTGGAGAGGGATGTGCCCAGAGTTCTGAGGGAGGTGGAACTGACTTAAGAAGGCTAAGAAGAGTCATTAACCAGGTGGCATGACCAGGTTTGTTGTGTTTGAGGAAGGATAATTTGGTTTCAGTGTGGAAAATGCCACGTGTAAGATAGCACAGAGGCTAGTTAGGAAGGCATACGCAGTGTGTGTGCTGGGAGTGGGGGTTATCGGGGGAGGATGGCAAGCAAGAAGGGATGAAGGAACCACGTTGAGCTAAACTAGGGCAGTGGCAGTGGGGATGGTGAAGGGTGTATATTTAAGGGGTATTTAAGAGTTAATCTCACAAAATCTTAGAAAGTGATGAAAAGTGGAAAGTAAAGGAAAATTGAAAGGTGACGCCCAGATTTCTGGCTTGAGCACCGAACTTGGATGGTAAACTTTAGAATTTCAGAATATTTGAGGAGCTGCAAGGAACCTTGAAAGGTTTTCTACTCAAAGGGGACAAGGAAGCTGGTGATAGGGAACCCAAGGTTGAGTAAAGATATTGTTGATGTGTTGTGAGATTGTTAACCATTGTCATAGGGCAACATTTGTAGTAACTGTTAAATGAGAAACTATTTTGTTCTGTAAGCCTTCATCTTAAGTGAGAATAACAGCACAATTCGAAGAGCATAGTCAATGTCACTGAACTGTGCATGTAGGCATTTTTGAAATGGTGTATCTTTGGCTATGTGTATTTTCACCAAAAAAAAAAAAAAGAGTTTGAGAAGTTAGAGGGTTGATATGTTATGGGGTTGTTAACCAATGTTACAAAACAACATGTGTACTCTGTTTCATGAGAAATGATTTGTTCTGTAAGCCTTCACCTGAAGTACAATAAAAAAAATAATAATAATAATAAAAAAAAAGATCTTCTACTCACTGTTGTTTTTATAACTGAGGAATGGAGTCCCAGAAGTCTAATGGAATTTAGCTAGGCTATCTAGATAGGCAGGGGGTGAGGCTAAAATTGAAACTCAGTTTTCTGACTCCAAGTCCAGTGTTTTTCTTGCTGTCCCATTCTGAATGTAAGACTAGAGCTTTGCAGAAGGATGGGGACTACAGATGCTTTTCTAAGGGTCATTTGCATGCATGAAGCTATGAGAGTGGGTAAGGTCTCCAAGCTGCTGGGAAACCAGTGACGGAACTCGGAGACCACCCACATTTAGGTGGCAGAAAGAAGTATGGGTGGAGAAAACAGAAGCAGCTGTCAGGTGGAGAGTTGGAATGAACAGTGTTGTGAATGCTAGCAGAGGAAGCGATGTGAGGGAGAAGAGGTCAGTGGTATCCAGTGCTACAGAGGCCAAGAGGGATGAAGACAAAGAAAAGATCTTTAAACTTAAAGATGGAGGTCAATGGTTATTGTTAAGAGATCAATTCAAGTAGCATGCAGAAACCTATATGAGGAATAGGTAGGTAGCCGGTGAAGAAATATAAGCAGGTACAAACCACTCAACCTAAAGGTTTTTACTGTGAAAGTAAAAAAGGGAAATAGTCCAGCAGATAGAAGAAAAAGTAGAATCAAGGGATAATGTTAGAGGAAAGATGAGAGATTTTTTTGTTTTAATTTTGATGAACCATGCCTGTCTATAGACAGAGAGGAAGAAGAGGCACTGTAGGTGGAAGGATTTGAAGTGTCTGGAGATAGCAAGATTAGATATAAATATGGCTCTAGAACTTTCAGGAGGCAAGTAGAGATAGGGTCAAAAACTAAGTGAAGATGGTAGCCCAGAGAGGTAAACTGACTTTTGCCTTGAAGGCATTTGCAAAACACCTGGACTCGAACATTAATTCTTGAAGCCTCACTGGACAACCAGGTACTAAGGAAGCCAAGTAAGTCCAAAAGAACGGGGCCAGGACTAAGGTGAGGCCAGAGAACCTAGGCACAAAATTTAAGGAGTCTCTCAGTTTTCAGTGCCAACTCTGCATTTGCAGAAGCCTGATAGTGAGTGCCTTCTTAAGGTTTGTACCTTAGGCTCCTCTTGCCTTACTCTGTTCTGGTCCTGGAAACCCTGGTGGCTTGGTGGTTAAGTGCTATGGCTGCAATCCAAAAGGTCTGCAGTTTGAATTCACCAGGCGCTCCTTGGAAGCTCTATGGAGCAGTCGGAATCAACTCAACGGCAACCGGTTTATTCTTGGTGTTAAAGAAGATCGTTCCCCATAAGGCTGGAATCTCACAAAGGAATACACCTCTGTTGGTGGAAGGGTAAAATAAAAATGCCCCCTCCCACTACCCTGGGCTACAAGGAAAACTGCCTTGATTCTGAGTGGAGGGAGGGAAAATGGAGGGGGATAGGAGGTAAAACCAAAAAAAAAAAAAAACCCTGCCCTAAGGATCAGGAGCTCTAAGCTGGCCCTCACGTGGCTTTGCAGGCTGAAATTTATATTCCTTGGGTGATGTGAAAAATCTCACACTGGGAGTTTACATTAAAATACTCTTGAGTTGGTGGCACTCCAGGTGCCTGACAAAAGTAAATACAAGTCCTCCACCCACCTTCAACCCAGATCTCAAAGAATCAAATCGTTATAGATGTTGTGCTAAGGAAAATAAGCAAGTCACAATCAACAATCTCAGATCACACATGGAAATAAGGCACTTTAAGAAGAGATAGCAAAAACAGGCAGTATTTTAGACCTACAAAGATTTAAGTTATTCAAATTATCAGAAGTATAAAATGAACTTTTTTTATTTTCTTTTAAGAAATTAAAAAGAATGAAAATACAATGATTAAATTTTAAATACAATAAATGATCTTTAACAGCAGATGAAACACAGCTGAGGAGGGAATGAGCAAACTAAAAAATAAGAGAAAAAATTAGTTCAGAATGCATTTCTGAGAAATAGAGAGTTTGAGAAAGTACGGAAAGTGTTTGGTGGTCTAATAGGTATAATTGGAAAACCAGAAGAAAAGAACATAATGACTGAAGATTTTTCAGAAATAACGAAAGCCGTTAGTCCACAGATTCAAGAATTATAACAAATCCCAAGAGGGAGAAATAAAAATAACCCTCATTAAATATGTCAGAGTGAAACTGCAGAACACCAAAACTAAAAAGAAGCTCTCAAGTGGCTAGAGAAAAATGCAGATTGCCTTCAGAGGAGCAGTAGTCAAAGTGACAGCTAACTTAGAAATGAACAATTGAAGCCAGAAGGCAGTGGAATGATACCTTCAGTGTGCAGAATAAAAACCTTTCAACCTAGAATTCTATACCTTGCAAAAATATCTTTCAGGAGCAAGGATGAAATAAAGACATTTTTTAGACTAGCAAAACTCACAAAGCATGTCCTCGATAGACCCTTGTTAAAGGAAATTCTAGAATGTACTTTTGGTAGAAGGAAAGTGATCACAGATGATAAGTCTGAGATGCAACAAGGAATGAAGAACAAAGTAATAAATGTTTATTCTAAAAAACATTGCCTGAATTTAAATTTATATATATATATGTATATATAAATAAATTGGTAATTATAATACTTAATTTTTTAAGCTGGAATTAAAATACATGGCAGTGATGAGGGCTGCTGGTAATTTAAATCTTCTAAAGTGCATGTATTTTTCAAGAGGAAGATAAAAAAGACTATGATAAGCTAACTATGCATATTAAAATTTCCAGGAGAAACACTTAGACTAGAAATAGAGTGTGCAATTTTCAGACAGATAGTGAGGGGAAAAAAGAAGGTAAGAAAGAAAAGAGAAGAGAAATTGAAAAGGTAGGACACATTTTCTACATCAGCTTTGTGAAGGTGACATGACTGGAAGCTTGGAAACTAAATTCCATGCAATAAAATTTCATGCTACTTACAGGATTTCCAGCCCATCTAAATGATGAGCATCATTGATGACAAAGCAACATGCAATAATAGAACAATGTCACTGACAGAGGAACGACATTTCCTACAGAAATACCTGGAGTTGCCAAGATGATTTTGTTAGAATTGCAGTGAGTGTAAGAAGAAACTGATATTCCAGAAGTTCCTGGATTAGAGAAACCAAATAATAAGCATTAATGTTTTACATTCAAACTGATATAATCTCCATGTTCCCTGATAATGAGTGTTAATTTGTTGGCTGGTTTATTTGGTTTTAACACTAGTGACACAGTGACATCACATGACACCAGTAATATTTCTCAACAAGATGCTGAAAAGCACCCTATTCAAATTCCAGGCACGTGGTGCATAGCTGTCCCTGACTGGGCAGGAGTGGCGCTGCCAGGTTGTGTGTATCTAAGGGTTAACTCACTTGAAGGAAACCAAGAGGAATGCTTAGGGATCAGGAAATGACATGCTGCCCATTGTTTGTAACTCCAGGACCAAAATATACAATTATACATGCCAAATAAATTCAAAACCTGTAAGGTAGGAAAAGAGGGGGTGGCTCTGACTACAGGTGCCAAAAGCATTAAATAACCTCTCAGACAAGGTGCACCACTGTTGTCTTGAATGCTGCAGGGTCCCCCAGTCTGGCATTTTTCCCCCCGTGTTAGACAATGTACATTCACTGCAGGAGTCTCTGCTAAGCCTCCGTCTCCCAGACCTGCTGGCTCCTGCTGGCTCCTGGTGCCCGCCCGACACAGAGGTGCCTTTGTGAGTGTAATTACCTTTCCTTGTATTAGAAATAGTCTGTTTAGAGCTGTATTTGCAGGTACAACTAGAATAAGTAGGAATTAGCATTCGAAAGGACCTGCCCTGCTTTCTGACTCCTTTATCAGCACCATCCTTCAGGACTGGCTTTTTTCTCTTTGGATTGATTGGGCAGATGTGATACCATCCAGGATGAAGAGCTTTAAAAGAAGAAAAGCGGGGAGGGGGAAAGACATAGAAGATAGTTCTGTGTGTGTGTGTAAGCTACAGATCCTGTTGTATTACATCACTTGACAGTTTCATGTCAGGCAGAGCTGCCAGAGTGAAGGTTGAGTGGATGATTCCGGCAACTTAAAGAGTTGATTGAAGCTCCCTTGGGCTTTCAGCACAGCATCCACATCAGAATGGCATGGGAAGCAAAATAAATTTTTTTTTTTTTTTTGCCATGATGATACCGTGGCCAGTGTCTCGAAGCCTTTGTAATTGGCCTGTGTCGATTGTGGACTGTTAATTCACTTGAAGTTGTGAGACCTACCCTTAAAAAAGCTTTCCTAGACTCTAAATAGAATGATTATGGAGAGACTTTAGAATGATACAGAATTGGAATGGAGCCAATTAAACTAGATCTGAGTTTTGATCCAAGTTTATTTACCTGTAGGTCTAACCCTGAGATGCCTTTTGTTTTTCATGACTGTGTATTAGTGGGCTTTTTATTTTAAAAATAGTAACGATGAGTTCCCCTCTTCAGAGAGAGAGTACTTTAATGGATTAGATGGATGTTAATGAATTAGGTTTAATGAATTAAAAATTAGATTGTTGTATTTTGCATTTGTTAATTTCCCCCAAGTGATTTTACAAAGGAAATTCAGGGGCCAGGAGGGAGTATCTAGGGGCAGGCCCACGTGGAGAGCCCATGAAAAAGACTTGAGACAGGTAAACGTGGGGTGGGGATTTTCTTAAAGGCCGGGAAAATTTAAAGATTGATTTCAAGTGGCTTACACTTTGTAATTTATTAATATTTTCATGGCCAAAGTCATTCTTTTTACGTTGCTGACGCAGGCTCTTGGGCAGCGCAGAGTGTTTCCCTTTATTACAGAGTTGCCCATTCAGAATAGCTGATCTCTTAGTAAAAATGAAACATGGGGTGAGTAGAATTCAAGTCAAACAGGTTTAGGTTTTGCTTTAGGACTGGAGAATGGGTGTGTTCACCACTGAGGGAAGAACTTATCAAGGAATCTGGGAGAGAAACATTTTCACAGTTGGAACTTTAAAAGCCTTTTTAACATCCTGCTTCCCTTTTCATTGTGCGGGAGCAACAGGTCAGGTATTGCCTAAGGCAGGCTTACAAATTGGCACCTGCCTTTGTGCCTGAGACCTAAAGGAAGTGGTGGGGAAAAGGAGGCCAGAGAAATTTAATAAGTCTGTGCCTTTTTCTCCAACCTTCTGCAAAGGTAGCTTTCCCTGGGAGTTTGGCTTTGATGCCTGGGTTGTGAGGCTGGAGATGGCCCACCTCCTGACTCCAGGGTTATTTGCTGCAGGGAGATGCTGAGCAGGCACTGGGCTGTGTAACCAGGCAGGGGCAGAGAGAGGCTGGGAGACACTCACCACAACCTCCCCTTACATATGTACTGCAGGAGCCACTTTATACAGGAGCAGTTATTCATTTAATCATTAATTCACAGTTCCTGGGAAGAAGGGGCCCTTGGTCGTTTTTACAGGTGAGGAAGGCTCTGATTCCTCCCAGTGGTCATCAGGGGCAGAGGGGAGGGTTGCACCAGGTGTTCTTGATACCACAGTCAACGGAGATTTGTGTTTCTTAATGTTTTAATTTGTTTGCAAGGTTGTCCTATCTCTGTGGAGGGTGGCTGTTCCACAAGTTCTCTTTCTTTCTTGACTTTCCTTTTCTTCTTTTTTCTCAAATAATCAGAAATCTAAGATTTCTTACACATTCTAACATTTGCTTTAGTTGGCAGAGATTATTTGACCACATAGTCCAGTTCCTTGTAGGAAAAATACAAAGTAGTCCTAACTTTCCTTTAGGTCTTCACAGAACAGCTCAGCCTTTGCCTTGGGTTGGTTTGTTGTGTTTGTCTGTTTTTTGATCAACTCCATTTTTCTTCTTAGTCACCTAGAGTTGTTTTCAGACTTGTCTTGAAGCATGTCACACCTCTTACTAAGCACTTGTTGCCACACTGATATGTGATTTATTGTCATGATTTCAGGAAGTGAGGAAGAGGCTCTGATGGTGGAACATTCAAAGGTTCCTTCTTGGGAACACTAAGCTGCTGCTTCATGGTATCTCATTCTTCTTGTGTCATAGGGATAGTTTTCATTTTAAATATTGGCTTCTCTTGGCCTTGTTATCATATTGAATCCATGTAGCAGAAGATACGCTAGTCTTTCTCTTTTCTTTTAACTTCAGTATTCCAGTATAAAATTACTGACTGTTTCCTCCTGGACTTAGATGTATCCTCAATTAATGATATGTCTTTGATTGAAAAACTAAATGCTTGATTTTGGTTTCGGATATATTTTTCCAAGAAATGAGTTCATTTTTTGGTTTGTTTTTTGCAGAAACCTTACAGTATATCCCAAAGCCTCTCATTTCTCTTTTTAGTTGTGGTCTTCTTATGGGACTTACAGCAGAGCAAAATCCGTGTCATTGGGAACATTTCTTAGGTCCCAACTGTGAGCCAAATATTTTGAAAAGTGTTTTATAAGTTTCATCAGACAGTAGTTCCTGTCCCCTGGTAGCTTATTATCTGAAATAGGCAGCACTGACATAGGCAAATATCAGGGCATGAAGAAAGCTTGACCAGCATTTGCGAAAGTGTAGACAGTGTGAGCTGTGTGGAATTTACTCCCTGTTGGTCTTCTAGCTAAAGGAGCCTCAGTGGAAAAGGTAGTACATGGGGTTTAAATGAAGAGTTGATATTTAAGAGGCTGATATGATTGATTAGATGAATGGGGCATTAAGTAGCTCTTCCCAAAAGGAATCAGGTTGACAAGGGAGAGGAAACTGGGCAAGTGAAGTTACTACAGTTGTCCCTTGGTATCCATGGGGAACTGGTTCCAGAACCTCCACAGATACCAAAATCTGCAGATGCTCAAGTCCCTTATTTAAATGGCGTAGTATTTGCATATAATGTAGGCACATCCTCCCCGTATGCTATAAATCATCTCTAGATTATTTATAATACCTAACAATGTACATGCTATGTAAATGGTTGTTAATGCTTACACTTAATGCTTTCTCAGTCTTTGCAAGCTCAAACAATGAGTGCTGGAGAGAGACTGAGGATCTGTGAAATAGTAGGAGGCTACAGCAGGGTATGCCTACACATCATTTCATTTACATGGATTCAGTGTAGAAGTTGGCTCCAGGCAAATTCAAGTTTTATTTTTTGGAACTTTCTTTTTCTTTTTTTCCCAAATATTTTTGATCCGTGGTTGGTTGAATCCACAGTTGTGGAACCCGCAGATACAGAGGACCAACAAAACTTTGACAAGGGTGAGAATATCGTGCCAAATCCACAGGACAATCAAGACCAAAGATAGTGGTAGAGTTTTTGAAACAACAAATAGAAAGGAAATTTAGGTAATAATGGCTACAGCTGAGGAATGAAAGAGATGTTAGATCAAATCTGGCAAAAGAGAAGAAATACACCATGAATTTAAGGAGAAGAAAAGGCATGACCCAGAACCACACAACCATAGTTGTTAATATTACTGTTGAAGGAAGTACTTCAAAGCATTTATGTTAGTCATGGTGTTTATCTCTGACTGGTGAAAATTATGAGCAATTTAAATTTTCAGTACTGTTCTGTATTTTCTATGATGAGCATTTCATAATTTTATTATTGTTATTGTTGTTAGTGGCCCTCAAGTCGAGTCCAATTCGTGGCAACTCCAAGTGGGCAGCATAGAGCTGCTAAAGCATTTAATACTTTTATGATCAGAAAGGAAAAAAAAAAAACATTTTAAAGGGAAATGTTACTTTCAAAATGAATGAGCAGAGCATAGACTGAAGTTTGACTTTCAGATGTAAAGATTTGGGAGATGTGGTTAAAGGTAAAAAAATAATAATAATAGTTTTAGTAAGAAGCCAAATTTGTGGGAAGAAAAATTATACTAACAACATTTACGCCAAGATGATTTGTTTAGAAAGTCAGTAATATGGCTTTGTTTTTTACTGTATCAAGGAGCCAGACCTGAAGAAGATTTAACTGATCTTAATTTGAGGTGGTTGTTTGGTATCTACTTTGAGCATCTTCTGTACAGAATGTACATCTGTGCAAATAGCTAGCAGAACTTATAGGAAGGTCTGGAAGCAAGGTAGGGAAAAACAACAGAAAATAGAGAAACAAAAGGGTTATAGTATTGACCTTACACAGTAATTGCCTGAATTGTAATTTGAAAGAAAGAAGAATTGTAAGAAGAGGATCTGACGCCGTACATGAGTATTGACATTATACAGTACTTTTTCCCCCTTGCGCTGGGGAAGATGGAAGAGCTCAAGTATTCTGAGTTTTGGACCTGTCTCTGGCAGTGCCTGTGAAGTTGTCCCCTGAGCAAATGTACAGTTGGTAGATTAGATGCCCTAGATATCAGTTGTCATACGTGTTAAGTGAGAAATTTGGCTGTAATAGATTTTGTGGTTCTTGCTTTCAGTAAGACATTCAATGGGGAATGGGACCATTTTTGTGCGGACAAGATACAGAAGCGTGGGCTGATTGGCAGTGCATGAGATGGATTTGCCTTTTTTGGAATACATGTTCTCAGAGTGAAGAGGGGTAGGGATTGATGTCCCTCACAGAGCATGCTTGTTGCCTGACACATCCATAGGTGGTTGACTGAGGAATAGCCAACATGATAATCCAGATTCCAAACATTTGTTCTGGTTGGAAGGATGGATGAGCCAAACTAGGATTAAAGTTAATAGAATTAAACATAAAGTCCTGCTTATGTTACTTTTTTTAAGGCAACTCATTTACAGTAGACCTGGGATTCATTTGAAAAAGACTAAGATGAAGGGTTCTATTACTTACAAGTTCAGTTTGATCAAGAGCGTGATGCAGGTATCAGAAAAGCAAAGGGTACAATAATAGTTGTTTAGTGTTAATGAACTTTGACAGATTGGAGCCTAGTGTCAGACAAAAATACCAAGATTCAACATCACTAAAAAAAAAAACAAAAAACTAAACTCATTGCTGTCAAGTCGATTCTGACTCATAGCAACCCTATAGGACAGAGTAGAACTGTCCCATAGGGTTTCCAGGGAGCAGCTGGTGGATTGGAACGGCTGATCTTTTGGTTAGCAGCCGAATTCTTAACCACTATGGCACCATGTCTCTTCAACATCACTAGACCTCTGTAAATGTCATTGGGCTTCGCTAGATTCTGTTGAATTTGGATGGACTCATTTTCTTTTAGGAATCTTTTGATTCAGTGGAAATTCTTTAGGTATTAGAAACCTGTGAAAGAATTGGTATTAAATCATTAGGTGTTGAAAAGAGATGTGACTTCCTTCGCATTCAGCTTACTCAAAACATAATATATGTTTTAAGGTTTTCATCATAATGTTATATCATATTTCTAGGTACTGTCATCAATTCTCAGGGCATTCCTGTGGCATTATTTTGGCACCAGACATTATTTGCTTTAGGAGCTAATTGTTCTATACACAGCTCTTAAATGTGTCAGAATTATTGTAAATATTCTAAGGCTTTAGAACAAGCATTTATTAATGTATCATAAGCCCAGGAGTGGGGAGCAGTATATGAATAAACTCTAGGGGGAACCCATGAATCTCCTGAAAAGTTATATAATTTTTTAAGTATGCATAATTTTTTCTGGGGAAGAGTTCAAAGCTTTCATCAGATTCTCAAAAAAAAAAAAAAAAAACAGCCTCCCCCATCATATATAAAATTTGTCTGCGTCCTTGTGTGTAAACAAAGAAGTGTCTTGGTTTTTGCTGCCCATCTTCAGCTGAGACCAGAGTGCTGATCCTCCTTGAAATGCCAGTGATTTGCCACCACAGGGGTTTACAAAGGCAGCGCTACAACGATGTTTTAATAGAAGTCTCACCATTAAAATAAATTGGAACCCCCCCTCCTTTCTCATGCCATATAACAAAACTACTTTTTTCTTTTTTAATAAAGTTTAGATTTATTGCTCACAGAATTCAGGTAATTTTTTCTGTTCACCTTTCAACTTGTGAGTACAAATTCGTTCTTCTTTAGGAATATTTTGTTCTGAGGTAAGTTCCAGCGAAGCTTGATCTTCTCAATGGGATATGTGTTTCATGTGGTTTTCCTTCCTTTTCCAACTCACAGGGTGCCAAAGCATGCTTTCTGCGGGACATTCCTTTCTCGGCCATCTACTTCCCATGCTATGCTCATGTGAAGGCTTCCCTTGCAAATGAAGATGGGCAGATTAGCCCGGGAAGTCTGCTCTTAGCTGGCGCTATAGCTGGTGAGTGTCCCTCACAGGGTTCTGTCACTTTCCCCACCAGCCACCTGTCTCTTCCCATCCCCATTCTACTGCACTGGAATTTTTTGCTAATTTTTCACAGATACATATGAGTTGTCAATAGATTGCTTTGAATAGCTATTGAAAAGAAAGTGGGGAAAAATTAATCTTACTCTGGCAGGTTAGATTATTGGACAGTCTTAATTTGTTAATTCTAAAAAAGGCTCATTAAAAACTCTCATTTTGTGGTATTGTTGGAGTTCGATTCAAGTTGTGTATCATTTCATAGTTTCACTTCATAGTATAAGAATGGTAACTGTTTCACCAGATTTAAGTGTTTGTTCCTAGATATAAATAAACAGTGCATAAAAGTTTGTCTGTAACTTAAGCAGTAGTTACTATCATTTAGAAAAAAGATATGTAGTAGAGCCAGAAATGACTTGGGCCCATCAAAGGTACCTGTTTCCTCCTAGCTGTATAAAGTTATATAGGAGCTGTGTGTGTGTGTGTGTGTGTGTGTGTGTGTGTGTGTGTGTGTGTGTGTCTGTATGTCTGTGTGTGTGTTAATTGGATCACACAAAAGATAACTCTCATCTTGTTTTCAGTGCTACAGTGAAAATATCAATAGGAAAAAAAAAAAAGATATGGAGGTTGGCTTTTACATCCTAATTTAAATCCTTAGAGGAAATTTGATTACAGCCACAACAGGGATCAGTCAATTCTTTGATAGTCTTCCTTGTCCAGAGAGCTTAAAGGGGATGGCACAGTCTGGCTTACTGCTCCAGGTGGTGAAAAGCATTTAAGGAGTTAACAAGCCCTAAGGCAGTCATGGGATGACTGGGTCCCAGCATGTTTTATGCAGGTGCTGTCCTCATCAGATATGTGGCTAGAGTCTGAGCTCTTCCCCGAGACAGTGGTGAGAACAGAAATTGTTTGCTGTTTTGTGGGTTCCCATGTCTGAGCTGTAGCCCGAGGAACCCCTGGAGGCAGGAACACAGCTTGCTGTTGTTAGGTGCTGTCGAGTCAGTTCTGACTCCTATTGATCCTATGTGCAAGAGAACGGAACACTGCCCATTCTTGCACCATCCTCACAATCATTCTTATATTTGAGTCCGTTGTTAACAGCCACTGTGTCAGTCCATCTCATTGACCCTCCACTGACCTGCTTATTCACTGACCCTCTACTTTACCAAGCTTGATGTCCTTCTCCAGGGACTGGTCTCTCCTGGTAACATGTCCAAAGTACTTGAGAAGAAGTCTTGCCATCCTTGCTTCAAGGAGCATTCCAGCTGTGCATCTTCCAAGACAAATTTGTTCATTCTTCTGGCAGTCCATGGTATATTCAATATTCTTCGCCAACACTGTAATTCAAAGGCATGAATTCTTTTTCCGTTTTCCTTATTCATTGTCCAGCTTTCACATGCATATGAGGCAATTGAAAATACCATGGCTTGAGTCAGGCGAACCTTAGTCCTCAAAGTAACATCTTTGCTTTTTAACACTTTAAAGAGGTCTTTTGCACATAAAAGACCTACACGATGAAAACTACAAGACACTACGGCAAGAAACCAAAAGAAACCTGCATAAGTGGAAAAACATAACCTTGCTCGTGGATAGGTAGACTAAACATTGCGAAAATGTCAGTTCTACCCAAAGCAATCTACAGATACGGTGCAATCCCGATCCAGATTCCACTGGCATTTTTTAATGAGATGGAGAAACAAATCACCAACTTCATTTGGAAAGGGAAGAGGCCCCAAATAAGTAAAGCATTACTCAAGAAGAAGAACAAAGTGGGAGGCCTCACACTACCTGATTTTAGAACCTATTATACAGCCACGGTAGTCAGAACAGCCTGGTACTGGTACAACAACAGATACATAGACCAATGGAACAGAATCGAGAATCCAGACATAAATTCATCCACCTATGAGCAGCTGATATTTGACAAAGGCCCAAAGTCCATTAACTGGGGAAAAGACAGTCTCTTTAACAAATGGTGCTGGCATAACTGGATATCCATCCTCAAAAAACTGAAACAAGACCCATACCTCACAGCATGCACAAAAACTAACTCAAAATGGATCAAAGACTTAAATATAAAATCAAAGACGATACAGGTCATGGAAGAAAAAGTCAGGACAACACTAGGAGCCCTAATGCATGGCATAAACACAATATGAACCATAAGTAACAATGCACAAGTACCAGAGGAGAGACTAGATAACTGGGAGTTCCTAAAAATCAAACACTTATGCTCATCCAAAGACTTCACCAGAAGAGTCAAGAGACAATCTACAGATTAGGAAAAAATTTTTGGTTACAAGAAATCCGATCAGCGTCTTATCTCTAAAATCTACAAGATACTGCAAAACCTCAACAACAAAAAGACAGCCCAGTTAAAAAATGGGCAAAGGATATGAACAGGCACTTCACCAAAAAAGATATTCAGGCAGCTAACAGACACTTGAAGAAATGCTCACGATTATTACCATTAGAGAAATGCAGATCAAAACTACAATGAGATATCATCTCACCCCAACAAGACTAGCATTAATCCAAAAAACACAAAATAATAAATGCTGGAGAGGTTGTGGAGAGACTGGAACACATATACACTGTTGGTGGGAATGTAAAATTGTACAACCACTTTGGAAATCAATTTGATGCTTCCTTAAAAAGCTAGAAATATAAGTACCATACGATCCATCTATCGTGCTCCATGGAATATATCCTAGAGAAATAAGAGTCATCACACGAATAGATATATGCACACCCATGTTCATTGCAGCACTGTTCACAATAGCAAAAAGATGGAAACAACCTAGCTGCCCATCAACGGACGAATGGATAAACAAATTATGGTATATCCACACAATGGAATACTACACAATGATAAAGAACGACAATGAAGCCGTGAAACATAACATGGAGGAAGCTGGAGGTCATTATGTTGAGTGAAGTTAGTCACAGAAGGACAAATATTGTATAAGACCACTATTATAAGAACTCAAGAAAAGGTTTAAACACAGAAGAAAACGTTCTTTGATGGTTACGAGGGTGGGGAGGGAGGGTGAGGGTTATTTACTAACTAGATTGTAGATAAGAATTATCTTAGGTGAAGGGAAGGACAGCACACACTACAGAGGAAGTCAGCACAACTGGACTAAACCAAAGCTAAGAAGTTTCCTGAATACAGTCAAACACTTTGAGAGACAGAGTAGCAGGGGTAGGGATCTGGGGACCATGCTTTCAGGGTACATCTAGGTCAACTGGCATAACAAAGCTTATTAAGAAGATGTTCTGCATCCTACTTTGGTGAGTGGTGGCTGGGGTCTTAAAAGCTTGCAAGCGACCATCTAAGGTGCATCAATTGGTCCCAACCACCTGGAGTAAAGGAGAATGAAGAACACCAAAGACATAAGGAAAATATTAGCCCAGAGACAGAAAGGGCCACATAAACCAGAGACTTCATCAACCTAAGACCAGAAGAACTAGATGGTGCCCAGCTACCACCAATGACTGCCCTAACAGGGAACACAACAGAGAGTCCTGGATGGAGCAGCAGAAAGGTAGGGTGCAGAACTCAGATTCTAGTAAGAAGACCAGACTTAATGGTCTGACTGAGACTGGAGGAACCCCGGAAAGTATGGCCATTGGATTCTCTATCAGCCCAGAACTAAAACAATTTTCTGAGGCCAACTCTTCAGACAGGGATTGGACTGGACCGTGGGACATAAAGTGATACTCGTGAGGAGTGTGCCTCTTAGCTCAAGTAGATACAAGAGACTAAACAGGCAGCTTCTGTCCAGAGGTGAGATGGGAAGGCAGAGGGGGTTAGGAGCTGGTTGAATGGGCATGGGGAATCAGGAGTGGAAAGGAGGAGTGTGTTGTCACAGTGTGGGAAGAGCAATTAGAGTTGCATAACAATGTATATATAAATTTCTGTATGGGAGACTAACTTGAAATGTAAACTTCATTTAAACTACAACAACAAAAAATAAATAAAGAGGTCTTTTGCAGCAGATTTGCCTAATGCAATACATCCTTTCATTTCTTGACTGCTGCTTCCAGGGATGTTGATTGTGGATCCAAGTAAAATGAAATCCTTGACACCTTCAATCGTTTGTCCATTTATCATGATGTTGCTTATTGGTCCAGTTGTGAGAGATTTTGTTTTCTTTATGTTGAGGTGTAACCCATATTGAAGGCTGTAGTCCTTGGTCTTCATCAGTAAGTGCTTCAAGTCCTCCTTCAGGCTGTTAATGAGTCTTCCTCCAATCCCAGTGCCGTATTCTTCTTTATATAGTCTGTTTTCTTGGATTATTTTCTCAGCATACAGATTGAATAAGTATCGTGAAAGGATACAACCCTGACGCACTCCTTTCCTGACTTTAAACCACGCAGTATCCCCCTTGCTGTCTTCAAACAACTGCCACTCAGCCTATGTGCAGGTTCCTTATGAGCAAAATTAAGCGTTGGCTGGAATTCCCATTCTTAACAATGTTATCCATAATTTGTTACGATCCCCATAGTTGAATGCCTTTGCGTAGTCAATAAAACACAGGTAAACATCTTTCTGGTATTTTCTGATTTCAACCAAGATCCATCTAACATTAGCAATGATATCCCTCATTCCATGTCCTCTTCTGAATCCGGCTTGAATTTCTGGCAGTTCCCTGTCGATGTACTGCTGTAACCGCTTTTGAATGATCTTCAGCAAAATTCTACTTGTGTGTGATATTAATGATACTGTTCAATAGTTTCCACATTCTGTTGGAACCCATGTAGTTCATCTTTAATTCTCTGCTAATCCCTTTTCTTCAAAGGCAGTAGTATTGGGATATGAGGCAGAGCTGATCTTTCCTGGCTGCTCAGGGACCCTGAATGTATGGGTAGCATTGAGACCACTCTGCCTCCTTCAAGAAATCATGATTTGAAGACTAGAATATGGAATCACCAGTTTTAATCCCAACTTGGCCATTGATTCACACTGCCTTTTATATATCAGTTACACATAGAGTGATAATATTTTTTAACCAAAAGGTATAATTTACTTCAGATTTCCTATTTGAACTAAGGTAGGACCTAATGGGGAGACATTCTATTCAGGACTAATGTACCTCTTACTAGTTGTGTGACCTTGGGCAAGTTACTTAACCCCTCCTAAGTCTCAGTATTCTCATCTGTAAATAGAGATAATAATTGTACTTCTATAGCTGGTGGTTGTGAGGTTCAAATGAGAGCATCCATGTGAAGGGCTTAGCATGGTGCCTAGCATATGGTAAATGCTCAATAAATGTTAGCCAATATTACAGTGAATCCAAAAGAATCTGTGTAAATTACTCCAAAAATCAGTTGTAAGATCAGAAGATAAGGATTAGGTCTCAGATTCAGCCTTATTTTCTTCACACCACGAAAATATAGCCTGTAACTCTTCCCTTGGATATGAGTGGATCAGGAGGAGGTAGGTAGCCCAAAGTGATTTGAACTCTGGGTAGGAGTTTTCCTGCGCAGTGCATGCTACCAGAGCCGTAGCCATTACTGGTGGTCTTTTTCCTCAGTTAAGCTTTATTTTTCCGTGTGTGTGTGTGTGTGTGGTTATGAAAGTACTATTATTGTTCACTATAAAATATTTGGAAAGTACAAGTAAGAGTAAATAAGAAAATATTATCCAGTATTCCAGTGCTGTAAGATAGTCACTGTTAACATTTTGCTAATTTTTTCTCCTTGGATGGTTTTTAACATAGTTGTGATCACACTGTGTATGTGTGTTTTTCCCTTAATATTATACCTTAAGCATTGTTAGACATCACAGCAAAACGGTTAACGGCATATGCTGTAGGGTCACGCCCAGGTTAGATCCCAGCTTTCCCACTCAGAACAGTGTGACCTGCAAAAGTTGTTTATGCCCTCTCTGCCTGTTTTCCATCTATATATGCAGATGATAATAGTCTTAGTTCCACAAAATTATTATAGAATTAAATGAGTTAATAGATATAAAGTTCTAAAAGTGTTCAGAAATATTCAATAGTCACACTAATTTTATTGTGTGTCATTTAAAATTTGTAAATATAGCTTTTAATTGCCGCATACTTATCTAATCCTCAATCTTAAATCTCTTCAAAAAAAAAAAAAATTTAACTAAATGGTGTTGTAAAGAGCATTTTTTACCTTAAAGGTTTTTCCACATTCTGGATCTTTTTCTTTGGAGAAATGAGTGCATTTGCTGGTAGAAAATATGACTACTTTCAAGACATTGTGACATTATTATTATTATTTTTTATTATTATTATTATTGTACTTTAGATGAAGGTTTACAGAACAAACTAGCATCTCATTGAACAATTCATACACATATTGTTTTGTGACATTGGTTACCAACCCCACGACATGTCAACACTCTCCCTTCTCGATCTTAGGTTCCCTTTAGCTTTCCTGTCCCCTCCTGCCTTCCAGTCCTCGCCCCTGGGCTGATGTGCCCCTTTAGTCTCATTTTGTTTTATGGGCCTGTCTAATCTTTGGCTGAAGGGTGAACCTCAGGAGTGGCTTCATTACTGAGCTAAGAGGGTGTCTGAGGGCCATACTCTTGGGGTTTCTCCAGTCTCTGACCAGTAAGTCTAGTCTTTTTTTTTTTTTTTTTGGGAGTTAGAATTTTGCTCTACCTTTTTCTCCAGCTCTGTCCAGGACCCCCTGTTGTGATCCTTATCAGAGAAGTCAGTGGTGGTAGCCAGTACCATCTAGTTGTGCTGAACTCATTGTGGTGGAGGCTGTAGTACTTGTGGTCCATCAGTCATTTGGACTAATCTTTGCCTTGTGTCTTTAGTTTTCTTCATTCTCCTTGCTCCAGATGGGGTGCGAACAGTAGAGTATCTTAGATGGCCGCTCCTAAGCTTTTAAGACCCCAGAGGCTACTCACCAAGTCAAATGTAGAACATTTTCTTTAGGAACTATGTTATGCCAGTTGAGCTAGATGTTCCTCTGCCACATTATTCCTGAAAGTTTACACTAGTTTACATCTCCATGCTGCTGTCATTTAACCCTACAGCTATCTTATTTTCCTTCAACACCACTTGTCTGTCAGTTTGTCAGACTGGGGGGGCTGGCGTGTTGCTGTGATGCTGGAAGCTATGCCACAAGTATTTAAAATACTAGCAGGGTCACCCATGGTGGACAGATTTCAAGGGAGCTTCCAGACTAAGACATACTAGGAAGAAGGACCTGGTGATCTACTTGTGGGGAAAAAAAAATCGGCCATGAAAACCTTGTGATTGACTGCTCAACATTATCGGGTAGAGTACTGGAAGATGAGCCCCTCAGATTGGAAGGCACTCAAAATGTGACTGGGGAAGAGCTGCCTCCTCAAAGTAGAGTCTACTTTAATGATACGGAAGGAGTAAAGCTTTTGGGACCTTCATTTGCTGATGTGGCACAACTGAAAATGAGAAGAAACAGCTGCAAACATCCGTTACTCAGCATCTGCAACAATGAGCTCAAACGTAGCAACAATTGTGAGAATGGTGCAGGAGTGGGCAGTGTTTCATTCTGTTATACATAGGGTCACTGTGAGTTGGAACTGACTCGACAGCACCTAACAACAACGACAACAACACTGCCTTTCAGAGTTGTTTTCCGTGTACCTTCTATATTAGTTATCCATTACTGCATAACAGATTACTTCAAAACTTACCAACTTAAAACATTGTTATCTCACACTGTCTGTGGGTCATGCAATATTTGTGGGTCAGGAGTAACTTAACTGAGTAATTCTGGCTCCAGGTCTCTCCTGAGGATACAAAGATGTCAGCCAGAGCTCTACACGGCTTGCCAGGGATTGGAGGACCTGCTTTCAAGGTGGCTCAATCCAGTGGATGTTGGTGGAGGCCTCAGTTGCCTTGCCATGTGGGCCTCTCCACGGGCCTTGCTGAGTGTCCTCATGACAAGGCAGTTGGCTTCCCCCAGAGCAAGATCAAAGAGGGAGAAAGCAAGACAGAAGCCACATGTCTTTTATGACCTAGCCTCAGAAGTCACACTCCTTCATTTCCCCACTATCCTATTGGTTATACAGATAAGCCCTATTTAATGTGAAAGAGGTCTACGCAGGGACAGGAATATCAAGAGGTTTCCAAAGATTATTGAGGGCTGATTTGGAAGCTGGCTACTGCACTTCACTAGAGATCATTTACTTTCATTTTATTGTTTGTCTTCTCCCGAGTTTTCTCCTTTCCTGTTGAGTAGGAAAATGTAAGTCACAGCATGTTATACTGTTTTTATCTTCAAGGAGTAGATCAGCCACAAAAGTTGATGGCCTTGTATGTTCCCCAATATACATGGATAGACTATATAATGAGAACTAAGCTACTTTCTTAATTTAATAACAATATCAGAAGCCAGCAGCAAGTGTCATAACTACCATTTTCATTAAAGTTAGGCATAACGCAAGGATGTCTTACAATAAACGAAAGTCCGTATCTAGTGAGAAGCAGTTAACTGATGGTAATTTGAGGAAGGAGTTCAACTAGCTGCTGAGTATAGAACCTTCCTGGCATGCTCAACCAGAGAACTGAAGTCAAGGTGGCCTGTTGAAAAAGCAAGAAGACTTCTGTTCAGAAGTGTGCCCAGTGTGACACCATCAAGAAAGGGCAGTGAGCAAAAGAAGGCACCAAACCTGCATTGGCTGTTGGATAGATGGCTGTTAGATAGAAGATGGATCAGGCCCCCACTTTCTCGTTGTGGATATCAGTAAGAGCCAAGGCAATTCCTAGGGAGAGGACACTGATAGAATATGTGGAGAATTCTAGGAAATATATCCCAGGACAGCAGTGATCTTTGTTGTCATTAAGAGAAGGGAGAAAAGCGTTATTTCAAAAATGCTATAATGAATAATAGTTAGCCACGACCCTATTTATTATTTGGCAAAAGTGTCTCAAGACTATTTTTATGCACTTTATTTAAATTGATCTCTTACACCATATATAGCTCATAAAGTAAAGAATATCACCTGTGAGTACTGCGTGCCTTTAAAACATCATCTGATGGAGACCAAATGGTCAACAGTTACTCTAAAACATAGATGAAAAGGTTGGGGGACAGAACAACTAGAATGAAAATAATTAGAATGTTGACACTGTGTGAAGAATGTAACTGATGTCACTGAACAATATGTGCAGAAGTTGTTGAATGGGAACCTGTTTTGCTGTGTACACTTTCACCAAAAATACAATAAAATATTGAAAACTAAAAACTCTGTGGAGCACAGTTCTACTCTGACACACATGGGGTGGTCATGAGTTGGAATCCACTCTCTGGCAACTTGTTTAGGTTAATTTAGCAAGACAGGCTTAACTTAGCAAGACGAGGAACACCTGGAACCACCAGAAACTCAAGAACAACAAAAAGGAAACAAGACTCACAAAATACACCTTCCAGGTATGACTCATCCTCAATTTTCATTACTATTCCATTAGTATTCATGAAGAATGTGCTCCTCTACTTATTGTATGCAAAGATTAATATATTTATATAATTTTTGGATCAAGGTTAAGAGTTTTTCAAATTCCCTTTGATCCTTATCTATATTTTCTACTTGATCTGTCAGCTTCTAAGAGAAGCTTGATAAAGTTTCTTATTGGGAATGAGAAAGTATCACGTTCTGTTCACAGTGTCTTCTATGTCTCCAGCACATTTAATTTTCCAGTTGCCATGGAGTCAGCCCTGACTCATGGCAACCCCATGTGTGTCAGAGAGAACTGTGCTCCACAGGGTTTTCTTTTCTTTTTTTTTGAATATTTTATTGTGTTTTAGGTGAAACTTTATACAGCAAATTAGATGCCCACTCAACAATTCATACACAGATTGTTCCATGACGTTGGTTACAGTGCCCAAAATGTGTCAGCACTCTCACCATTTCCACCCTGCCTGCCCCTTTTCCGTCCATCCAGTTTCTCTGCCCCTCCTTGCCTTCTCATCTTTGCTTTTGGGTAAATGTTGACAGTTTGGTCTAGTAGGGTTGATTGTTTGAAGGAACACATTCCTCTGGGATGTTATTGTTTGTTTTATAGGCCAATCCATTATTTGGTTGAAAGGTGACCTCTGGGAGTGGCTTCAGTACAGGTTAATCCATTGGGTTTTCAATGGCTAATTTTTCAAAAGTGTGTTGCCAGACCTTTCTTCTGAGGCTCCTCTGGGTAGACTTGAACCTCTAACCTTTCAGTTAGCATCCAAGTTGTTTACAGTTTGCATCACCCAGGGACTTCCTCCTGCTTTTAGAAATAGAGAAAACTCAGACCACTTGATCAGCTTTAGAAGACGAAAGTGACCAGGCAAACTCACTGGGAATCTCTGCCATTTCTGCCCCAGAAAATCAGCACATTTCTCAGCACATTTCTGGTGAACAAGCTCTTTCCAGTATCTGCTTCCTTGCCATCCTTGCTCTGGAGCAGCCTGATGCTGTTCTCCAGGTTAATTTAGCAATCCCCACACTGAAATCTTCTTCCTCTGAGATACCCAGTTCCTCCCAGGCTTTAGCAAATGTCAACTTAGGAGAGATGAGAGCTGGGAATGGAGATGATGAGAGGCATGTTCAGGTCACCATATTGCCAGCATCCCCCGGAAGACTGATTGGTTTTGCCAGACAGCTTACGAACTGTCTTTTACACATTTCCTTCTGGCGTTTTTATTCCTCTTAATCTAATTAGTATCTTTCCCCTCTCCTCATCACCCGCCCTATATTTTGTCTTCTCTCTTTTTTCATAATAAGGAAATGTTTATGAAAACCACCCTTACTAAAGGAAACTCTTTTACGCATTTCATTCCTTGTATTTCTTTCTCAGTCCCAGTCTGACATGCCTGCCCACTGTCGTAAGGAAGATTTTATTGCCTGTGTAAAACAGACTGGCTTGCTAATAAACTCTTTCTAAACTAGGAAGTAAAACAATATTGGTAGTGTGAACACAGTGGGTTTCTAAGCATTTTTCCTGTTTCCTTCCATTATGTTGGAGGATAAATTCCTGGCTCCAAGTTAAAGTAATCCCTCCAAGCTAATAGGAAATTCAGTATGACTTATTCAGGGAAGTGTTGGAAATAAAGTGAGCTTTTCACATGTAAAATTGTGATACATTTTATAAAAGCTGTTACTTAAGATTAGTTTGAGGAGCTAGGTAAAAATGGAAAAGGAAGAGATACTACTTTAGTAATATAAATGCAAGCATGTAGTATGCAAATTTGCTCTCACACACACACACACACACACACACACACACACACACACACACACAGCCTATAACTTGAAAGCTGTCTGTTAGAAGGATGAGATGTAGTTGCTAGCCAGACCATGTTGGTTTGGACAGAAATTCTTACAGAATTATTAAGCCTTAAAAAAAGCAAAGGAGATTTATGCATCTGCATTTGACCAATTTGGTTTGGAATAGATTCATAATGGAAAAGTAATAAAACCATAAGAGACAGTGTCTTCTGAGTACAGTCTCGCTTTTAAAAAATCTAAACATGGGCTGCCCCATTTTGGATTAAATGACTGTAGAAAAATTTCCCATTGGTAATTTTGGGAGGATTTTCTTCTTGTTGTTGTTTCTTTTTCATTGATTATTAGCCAGTATAAACTTTAAGTTTTCTGTCAAATATTTTTTCTGGAGATGTCAGTCTTAGGAAAAAAGACTGCTAAAGTGTTTTATCTGTGGGAGTCTGCATCTTCCCCTCTCGTTACCCCTGCTACACACAGTCACACACAGTGTTTGTTCAGCTATCAGTTAAGTCTTTTTCTGATGGAGCTGGAGAGGTATGGGGTTTTTGTTGATTTTTATTTGTGGGGAGGTGGTAGCTGAGTGTGTGAGAGAAGGCTCTCCCTGTGACTGCCAGCAGCCACAGAAAGGCATGAAGAGGAAATGCATAACAAGCATCACCTCTAAAATATTGAAGCTAATAACTTTATGAGTTTCTGATTTCAACACGGAAAAAAAAAAAAAACTCCATTGATTCTCAACTACTTGCAGTCATGTTGTTGTTAGGTGCCATCAAGTCAATTCCTGCTCATAGCAACCCCATGTGACAGAGTTTTACTGCCTCACAGGGTTTTCTAGGCTGTAATCTTTACGTGAACAGATTGCCAGGCCTTTCTCCCTTGGTGCTGCTGTGTAGGTTCAAACTGCCAACCTTCCAGTGTGCCACCAGGGCCCCTTCTGCAGTGATGGCATTGATAAATAAGTTCTTAAAACTCTTTAAGAATATAAGCATAACAAATGAAGGTTAAGTGATTGGGGAAAGGATTGGTGGTGAGTGTGTGTAAGCGTGCAGGAGTGTTTGTCACTGCAGGCAAGATATTCATGACTGTGTGTCCCATACAGAACAGTGAAATAGCCGTTTTATTTCATTTGATTCTTAACTTTCTTTCCACGACCAGCAGTTGAAAGCACAGTTATTTTTATATAGTGAGAATGTGACCAGACTGAGATGGCACTGTGTCTTTCCTGTAGGTATGCCTGCGGCATCTTTAGTGACCCCTGCTGATGTTATCAAGACAAGATTACAGGTGGCTGCCCGGGCTGGCCAGACCACTTACAGCGGAGTTATAGACTGCTTTAGAAAGATATTGAGGGAAGAAGGCCCAAAAGCTTTGTGGAAAGGAGCTGGTGGTATGGAAATAATTTGTTTTTAACTAACCATTTGGTATCAGATAAATTTTTTAGAAATCTAATTATATTTGTTATTTCCCCTTTTTTTCCAAAGCTCGAGTATTTCGATCCTCACCCCAGTTTGGTGTAACTTTGCTGACTTATGAATTGTTACAGCGATGGTTCTACGTTGATTTTGGAGGAGTGTAAGTATCATGCTGAATCTGAATTTCTGCTGCTCCGTTGTGATTGAGAAAGGTGCATCAGCCTATGTTAAAACAGAAAAGATTTATGAAAACATTGCAATCGTGTTAATAAGATTATTTCAAAGAAAAATGTACAAGTCACTAGAATTGAACAATGCCTTTGTTTTGTTTAACAGTTTTGGAAAGTTGTTCTTACCAAGTTAAAAAATAATAATACAAGAAAACAAAAACAAAACGGAGATTCTCACTCTATTTTCTCTTCCTTTAGAAAACCCATGGGATCAGAGCCAATTCCTAAATCCAGGATCACACTGCCTGCTCCCAATCCTGATCATGTTGGGGGCTACAAATTGGCGGTGGCAACTTTTGCAGGGATTGAAAACAAATTTGGACTTTACTTACCGCTCTTCAAGCCATCAGCATCTACCTCAGCAGGTATCGGTGGAGGCCCGTAGAAGGACCAGCGGCAGGATGTTGCTGTAGCATTGTTGTTATAACAGTAAAGAACACCTCACCTCTGATGTAGCAACATCTCATCCCTTTCACTTCCATCTCTGGTTTAAATTCTAGTTGAGGCTTTTTATAAAGTGAAATCATGCATTTTCTGTGTTTTCTTAACCAGATCATTATGAAATTACTAATAATTATCCTTTGGGCCTCAGCCTCATATCTGGCATGTATTAGAATTTGGTCAACACTGCATGATTTGGGGAAAGGAGCAAATTAGAATAGAAATTAGGGCTGTACTCCTTGGACTGAGATTGGAATCCCGGAGAGGCTACTGAAAAGCAATCATGGTGCCCAGAGCAAAGTGCTTCTTGTGTGTTTAAACTGGTAGTAAGCTGAGTGCATATTTATAAAAGTAAAAAACACTGGAAGAAATGAAAAAATTATCAGAAATAGCCAGCCTGGCTTCAAATCTTAAACATGCACAAATTCTGTCTCTGGATTATATTATGAAGCTTTTATGTGAAACATGTTTTTTTGTAATGAAACCCACATTGAAGATGTTTAGTAATCATTTTCTGTTACTGGTGCCAAGACTACTAGGGAAAAGCCTCTGTGCTTTAGGGAAGTACTTTCGGCATTTTATTATATAGACTTAGAAAGTATTGAATGCAGCACTTCTCCTGGATGTGCTAAATTTAGGTAACTGTCCGTATGATGCACATATGTTGATTACTGCCTGTTTCAGTAGGCACTGTAGAAGAAATGTCTGTTCCCTGTTGCAGGTACTTGCCCTAATCCCTCTCCCCATAATCGGTACCCGTTGCCATTAAAATCCACTTTATCTTGCATCATACAAGACATATATTCTAATGTAAGTTTTTATTTAATTTCTGGGGCCTTGCATAATGTTCAGAGGCCCATGTGTTTGTGAAGGTGGAAATAAACTGTTTTTAAAACCATTAAATTGTTAGCTATTGTGCATGTCATGTGGTGAATGACTACAGTAATTGTCATTATTGAACTACATGTTTTGTCTTGAGTGGGTTTTATTCACACTTGCATGGATATATGCTCATGATGTTTCAAGGTAGTGTGTACCTTCATTTTCAATATACCGTGGTTCAGAGTAAGAGAAACTACATTTACCCTAAAGTAATATAAAAAGTCATTGGAAGTTGGGCATGAAAACGGGTATGAAGTAGCAGTGTAAATATTTTCTCACCTTCTCTGACTCTTGCTCACACCAAAACCATATACCATAGTAATCTGACATAGGCTAATATTTGGTCAGCACTGTAAGTTGAAAGGTCAGCAGTTTGAATCCACCAGCCTCTCTTGGAAACCCTTCGGGGCAGTTCTACCCTGTCCTGTAGGGTCACTATGAGTTGGAATCAACTAGACAGCAACAAGTATAATTATTTGGAGAAATAAGCTAGTCTTGAACAGAATTTAGGACTCTTCTTAGACTACAGTTATACTCCTGAAGAGGCTACTCATCAATCTATTGGTAGTCAGTAGGAATGAACACTGCGTCTCTCAGTTCGTTGTACTGTTGTGGCTTGTGTGTTGCTGTGATGCTGGAAGCTATGCCACTGGTATTTCAAATACCAGCAAGGTCACCCTTGGTGGACAGGTTTCAGCAGAGCTTCCACACTAAGACAGACTAGGAAGAAGGACCTGGCGGTCTTTTTCTGAAAAAATTGGCCAGTGAAAAGCTTATGAATAGCAGCAGAACACTGTCTGATATAGTGCCAGAAGATGAGCTCCTCAGGTTGGAAGGCATTCAAAGTATGACTGAGGAAAAGCTGCCTCCTCCTCAAAGTAGAGTCAACCTTAATGACATGGATGGAGTAAAGCTTCCAGGACCTTCATTTGCTGATGTGGCACGACTCAGAATGAGAAGAAATAGCTGCAAACATCCATTACACAGTGACTACAACAATGGGCTCAAACATAGCAACAGTTGTGAGGATGGCACAGGACTGGGTAGTGTTTCATTCTGTTGTACGTGGAGTTGCTATGAGTTGGAACGGACTCGATGGCACCTAACAAAAACAATGTGAATGAACATTCTGTGTCACCAAAATTCCCTCCAAAGGAGACAGCTATTGAGAAGATAGTCTGTTTTGTTCTATAACATGGAGAGTTAACAGTTTGGAATAGGAAAAGAGTCAACGCCATCCACAAATCTGATTTTTTTTTTTTAACCTGAACAGAAGCTTTGTTATCTTCAGCAGAATAGGACGAATATATGCATGGTTTCTTTCATGTCTGTTTGGCAGAACCAAAGAGGAAGACCATTTCCATTCAGTGTGTTAAGTGACAGAAGCCTCTAACTACAAATAACCTCTATTTTCCTCTCAAAGACCAGAGTCACAGGGGCAGGTTATCCAAAAGGAAGGTAAACATGGTGCTTTCCTTGCTTACCTGATCATCTGTAGTAAACAATTTCATTTTTTTCACCACATTAAAGATTCTACTTCTAGGCTGGTGTCTATCTCCCAACCCCACAGCACCTTCCTACAGAATCAAAGCCTCTTTTTAAATTTACAGCCCCTGACAGGTGGATGACCCAGTAAGCCAGGTAAGCACAGGCTTACTTGTGCTTACTTACTAATCTGTAGTAAGCCGGTGCTTAACCTTGCTTACTGGGTCATTCGTCCCTGGTCGTAATGCTCTAAATATGTCTTAGAAATGTAGATGTTCTTATAATAACAGAGCAGTCCACCTTTGGTCTTTGAATGTGGAGAAAAGTCTCTGAGTTGTATATCTCTGCATTCCTCTTCTTCACATGCTTGAAACTTTATAAAAGATCAGCTTTCCATAGTAAAAAACATTGACCCAGATCTCATAAGTGGTGCATTGCCCTGGCTGCTTCTCTAAGAGCTGTTGTATTTGATGGAAGAGTGTCTTGGCTTCACTTGGACTTACACATAGCTGGGGGCGATTCTCTTAAGTACTTAAGAAAGCAGAGACTCCAGGAAGCCAATGAAGTAAGGGTCACATGTCTGTATTTCTTTAAAATCCTTGGCTTACTCTGTTCAGGGATAGGCAGTGACTTGAGACACTTTGAAAGAGGTCTAATTTCCATCTGAGTTCTGCTCAGTGGGTGGCAGGACTGTGACATCCCTCGAATAGGACTGCAATCACTGCATGGTGAAAACCACGTAAAATTTGTTCTGGGTTTTTCTTCTTCCTGAAGTGACAGCACAATATGTCATCAGTGATGTGGCTGCTATTCCTGCAGTCAGCCATTTCCCTCCTTAACGCTGAGGAACAGCAAGATGGGTAATCCCCACCAGCTTGCCTGCCCACCCAAGGGGACCAGCCTCCCCCTGCTCTGCCAGCCTGGGTGTCTCAGCTCTGCCCTTGGTCCACCTCGTGATGCCTGAGGGGCGGGGAGGGGGGAAGACCTGACTTTAGTAGCAGCTTTTTTTCAGGGAGGGGAAAATATGTGAAGCTGACCACAAAGTGAACACACTGATTCTTGGGTTCCAGTCGTGGCTGAGTTTCTTGAGGCTGGGTGGCACGCTGTCGCCAAGCTCATGCTACACCTCATAACCCACAACCATTTGCAGAGCTCCCTGGGGTCGCCTTAATCCCAGCAGCCAGGGTTGCACAGGGGAAAATAAGAATTCTGGCACAGAAAGGAGTCATTTAAATGCTTATTGCATTTCAAGCTGCAGTTTTTACTTAACTAAAATATTTACTATTGCTGGAAAACAATGTTTAAAATTTTGTGCTTATATGTTATTTAATGGTGTGGCCTATGTAAACCTCAGGATGCTTACATTTTGACAGTCTTCTGGAAATATTTAACAGCACATAGCTCTGAGCGGGGAATAAAAACGGGAACAAATTGTGCTTGAAACTGTTTGAAGCCTACTCCAACTACGTAACCAGCAAGTCACATTGGAATTCTTCAGGTAGAAGGAGGAAAATCTTCAATGATGGAATTTCATGAATCCTGTCTTATGGCCCCGTTTACCACCCTTCTATATAAACTCCCCCTAAAAGTTATCTTGAGCCTGTTACCACAGAAGCTATACTTGTATTTGTATTCTTGCCACTGAACAAAATCCCATTTTAAATTCAGGGTAATCAAATGCTTTCAGGATGTGGGTTTTTCCAAAGATTTTTGAAAGACACATTCCCTTGTCAGGACAGTGAAATGTTCTCTCCACAAATGGTTCTTCCCACAAAGGAGGTGTGCCTCCCATTTTATCTTTTGGGAATAACAGAATCCTCTGTAGAGAGTTCTACCTTCAGTGTTACAAAGACCACAGGGAGTTCACTGCTTAAAGTCTGAGGTCTCTAAAACCATTGTCAGTTCTGTTAGGGGCAGCCTTCGGTTAAAAATCTAGACCAGGCTCCTTGAAGGTAGGGACTGTGTCTTTGATTCTAGTGCCTCAGTGCCTGGAACTTAATAGCCCCAGGGTTATTTTTTTGAAGGATGGATGGGTGAATGGAAAATGGATGAATGAATGGATATATGAATTTTGAGAAATTATTTTTTTCCAGTAAGTAATCCCCATTATTTTCCTACTTTATATGACTTTTTATGTTGCTAGAGTTAAGACCATAGTTGCAGTTCTGGGGAGTCACAGTCTTATTTATTGATCACTTATTTTAGAAGTTATAAATACATCTTTTATTAAAGCAAATACAGCTATTAAAAATTCATTGGTAACTTTGAACCAGAAACTATCATATAAACTAAAGATATTTACATTTCCTGGTCATTATTAAAGTTTTTAAAAAATCATATCCTTTGAGATTAGTGTTACATTAGGTTTGAGAAGTATCATTAAAATAGTTTCCCTTATCAATGAACGGATTGTTTACAACTCATTCTCTCTGCTCATCTTGCCTCCTGATGTTGACGTGCCCCTCAGAGCACAGTGACAAGCTTCCCTTTAGAAGCTGCTGAGGACAACGGGAACTCTCAGAAGGGTTTGTTTTTTAGCAAATGCATTAATTGACTCCAAAAAGGACCCAAATGGAACACTCTGCTTTCATCTACTGGGGTAACCTAATAAAATAATGTTGTTTGCTTTTAGATTCCCGGCTGTTAAGGGGGTTTTGCTCAAGGCAAAACCACAGTGCCCTTGAATAACTTTAGAAAGAAAGTTAAGAAGACACACTAATTGTATTTGTGTGAAGCTTGCTTCTCCTGGGTCACAGACACACCCCCAATACACTGGTCTGGCCGCCAAGGCACCGGTGCCCACTGCTGCTTTGATTCCACTGGACTGGCCCCTTCAGAGATGCTTGATTTTGCAGCAAGGCCGTTCTTAAGGTAATTTAAAAATGGACTCTGGCTCTCTGAAAAGACTTGGGCAAGCATGTTGTAGTCTCTTTTACACAATGGGGAAAGGGCAATATAGTTCAATGCATGAAGGCTGAATGAAACACTCTTCCTCATCTCTCATCATCCCCCTCCACCATTCTGAGTCACTTATCCCAGCTCTTATGCTGTTCCCTTAATGGGCTGTTTTCAGATGAGAGAGGGGCAACTAATTCTGTCCCCACCAAGGTGTTTTTTTTGCCAGTAAGAACTCAATAAATATGAGCTATTAGATACCAGACATGGTCTCATTTAATCCTCCCCATAACCTTAATGGATTAAGGTACTATTCTGTTCTTCATATTTCAAATGAGGAAAACGAAACATAGGGAGGCTAAGCATCTTGCCCAGTGTCTCTCAGCTGTCAAGTGAGGGAGCCAGGATTTGAACACAGGTGTGAGAAGAGCCCAAGCCCTGTTTTCTCTCTACTAGGTTTTGTGGACAAAATTCAGTACAGAAAGTTCTTATGATAGCCCATGATTTCTAATGACCTCCAGTTCTCAGTATCTGATATATCATTCCTAGCTTAGAGTAGAAGGGAAGGTCGTTCTTTGATTGCTTGCTAAATAGTAAATGCATTTGCTATCTCAAAAAATTCCAGAGCCTGAGGACCTGGTGAATCTTGACAAGCTTTTTGAGGTTCCTCTTAAACTTTTACAGCCTCTTAAGGTCAGTAAGGAGAGGATTAGGTAAACTTGAAGCATTTGCCCCACGGGTTTGAAATTGAAAGATAGTGTGGAAAAAGCAGAGATAAATTTACAGACTGTTAGAATGCAACGCGATATGATGCAAACTGAATTGGGCCATCTTAAAAATCTCTAATTAGAAAGGCTGTTCTTCAACAAAAGATGGAAATAAGAAAACCAAATTAAAAGTGAATATCTTTGAGTACTTGGCCTCAAAGTGTGTCTGGAGGGAGTGGAGACAGTTTACGAAATGTGGGTTTTTGCTGGAATTACTCTTGGACATGAAATCTCTGTCGCCACTAATGGTGGAAAAGTCCTACTTGATTCTCAACAGGTTGCCTGCTACCCATAAAGTTAAAGGAGAGGCTGTCTACCACTGCATTTTGCAGCCCCCTCCCACATTTGTATATAAAGGAAAGCAGTTTACTGACAGACCCACACCAAAAGTTACAACATTTTCTTCCTGGGCAAAAGAAAAAGAAATTTAAATGTCATATTCTCATTCCTTTCTCAAAAGGGTAATATATTTCTGAGTGTGAACTTTTGTTTTGAAGCAGAATTTACCTACATAGGTTATATGTCTAGAGATATGCTTAATCAATTTGAGAATGAAACAAAGAGAAAAAAAAATCTTAAAAATGAATAGACCATCAGTGACCTGTGAGACAATATCAATTAGCCACTCCACAGAAGAGCCTGCTTTTTTTTTTTTAACTTAATTTTTTTTATCGTACTTCAGGTGAAGGCTTACAGAACAAATAGTTTCTCATGAAACAGAAGTACACATGTTATTGGTTAACAACCCCACAACGTATCAACCCTCTAACTTCTCAAACTCTTTTTTTTTTTTTGGTGAAAATACACATAGCCGAAGATACACCATTTCAAAAATGTCTACATGCACAGTTCAGTGACATTGACTACGCTAGAAGAGCCTGCTTTTTATGGTAATCTCTTCATTTGGGTCAGCTCCAGTGTTATAAAAGGCTTACATTCTGTTACAGTAAAATCAGAAAAATTAAAATTTGAGATGAAAAATGAAAATTTTTTCTTCTTAAGATTATAGTGACTGACAATGTTTGTTGAATTTATGAAAATAGAGCTTTCTCCACACCTTCCTTCCAAGCCTTTGTTCTGCTTCACTGCGCAGTGTGTGCACCACATTCCTCCTAACTGAAGAAGCAGTTCGCACTTAATCTGGAACCTCAAGTTACTGGGTGACCACCATTAATAAAGTTGGTGATTTCTTTCTTTCTTTTTTTAATAGTTTGGCCATATGAGAATGAGCATTAAGAAACAATTAATTCTCTTTTTGATACTTGAAGTTGTTGTTGTGTGCTGTTGAGTAGATTCTGACTCATAGCAACCCTATATAGCACAGAGTAATACTGCCCCATAGAGTTTCCAAGGCTGTAATCTTTACGGGAGCAGATCGCCAGGTCTTTTCTCGTGGAGCGGCTGGTGGGTTTGAACCATGGACCTTTTGGTTAGCAGCTAAGAACTTAACCATTGTGCCACCAGGGCTCCTTTACTTGAAGTTAAGCATAGCTTTCTTTGCTTTTACTCAATTTCTAAAGTATCTTGTTTTTGCCTAATTACTAAGCCTTCTAATACCACATATATCTGGCTAAGTTATTAAAAATTATGATAATGGCATTTGACATAAGTTAGATTTAAGGGATAAGTTCTATCCTTTATTTTAAAGCTGTTTAGAAGGAAATAAATAAATAACAAAAAACATAGCAGTGTATCATCAAACCCTAGAAGTAAAAATTAAATGCTTTGAGCTCTACATACACAAAAGTTTATTTTTGTTTGCCTTAAACATTATACCTTTGAGAGATTTCTGCTTCTGGTCAAGATGGAATAGTAGGGAAAACTAGAAAGCTGGACAACATATATGATACAATGATTTTCAGACATTGAATATCACACAAAGTCGGACTGTGAAGTCTGTGAGAAGGGAAACAAGGTGAAGACTATCATTGTGCCAGCTTGCTGCCTGGAAGCATTTTCCAACAGCAATGCCTGGGAGGGGAATCCAAACAGAGTCCAGCAGTCTCCCCAAATTGAAGAGACGAAGATCAGCAATCAGGGAGGCCACCATATCTAAAATTTGTAGGACGAAGTATCAAACAGGAAGGAGCTACTCTGAGAGACAGCACTGGAATTTTGTGTTCTCAAGTCTTTGTCTGAGTACTGATCTATGCATTTATGAGAGGAAACTATCCAAGACTTGTTAAGAAACCACTAGAAGGGAGGAAACAGAAAAATTCTGTGGCTCACACAGGATAATTTGCTTTCCTACCAGCCAGAATGAAAAGTCCTTATAATATACAAAACGTTAGGTAGAATCCTCACAACAAGAAAATATAGCCCAGAACTAAGTGAAAAATCAATCAATAGAAACAGACCCAGAAATGACAGATTATGGAACCAGCAAAAAAGCCATTAAAACAGCTGTTATAAATAACCCATATAGTCAAGGAGATAAGGGGAAACATGAACATGTTGTAAGAGAAATAGAAGACCCAATGAAAATTACACTATGTGAAATGAAAACTGCAATGAATGGGAATAGATTAAACACTGCAGAAGTGAAGTTCAGAAAACTTGAAGACGTAGCAAAGGGCTAATCAAAAAGAAGCAGAAAGAGGAAAAAAATATCTTAAAAACGAACAGAGCGTCAGTGACCTGTGAGACAGTATCAAGCAGTGTGGTCGGGTCCCAGAAAAAATATTTAAAGAAATAATAGCTGATATATCCAAATTTAAGGAAAACTAGACACCCACAAATCCATGCTCATTGCACCCCAGCAAAAGAAACCGAAAGAAATGACACCAATCAAATTGATGAATGCTAGTAATAAACAAAATCTTATAAGCAACCACAGGGAAAAGAACACTTTGCTTACAGAGGAAGATGATAATAAGAGAAGATTTCTAGTTGGAAACTATATAAGGCAGAAACTGTGCAAAGCAGATGGAGTGACATCTTTAAATTATTGAAAAAACACTGTCAACCCAGAAATCTATACCCAGTGAAAGTATGTTTTAAAAATTAAGGCAAAATAATATAGACAAAAGCTAAGAGAATTCACATTGACTGGTAAACTTGCACTAAAAGAAATGTTAAAGATAGTTCATCAGGGGAAAAAGAAAAAAAGATACCAGATAGAAATCTGGATCTATATAAAGGAATGAGGAGTTCTGAAATTGGAGATAAATGAGTAAAATATTTTTAATTCTTATTTTTAAAATTTCTTTGAAAGATAGTGACTATTTAAAGCAAAAACAACAATGATGCACTGTGAGGTAGGCAGAAAATCAGTAGGTATATAGAACACTAGAAAATCATTTATCAAATAATGGACCTAATGTACGTTCATAGGACAACAGAGTACACATTCTTTTCAAGTGCAAATAAAACTTCAACAAGATATACAATACTCTGAGCCATAAAAAAAGCTCTTTAAAAATTGAACAATTTAAATCCAGCAACATATAAAAGGGATAATGTTTGACTAAATCGGGTTCATCACAGGAATGCAAGTTAAATTTAACATTAAAAAACAATCGATGTTTAATACACTGATTTTAAATATATATGTATATATGTGTGTGATTTAAATTAAATTCAGGAAAATCATTTGACGAAATTCAAAACCTATTTTTAAAAACCTGACAATCCAGAAATAAAAGTAAATATTCTTTTTTTAAAATAATATTTCATTGTGTTTTAGGTGAGAGTTTACGCAGCAAGTTAGTTTCCCCTTTAACAATTTTGATACAAACCGTTCCATGCCATTGGTTACAATTTTTACGATGTGTCAGCAGCATTCTCATTTTATTTCCATTCTGTTTGTTCTGTTTCCATTGATCAGTGGTTAAGCACTTGGCTGCTAACCAAAAGGTCGGCATTTCAAATCCACCAGCCGCTCCTTGAAAACCCTATGAGGCAGTTCTACTCTGTTCTGTAGGGTCGCTAAAAGCCACCTCGATGGCAACGGGTTTGGTTTTCTGTTTTTTTGGGTTTTTTTTTCTGAACTTCCCTTCACTTCCTTGCCTTCTCATCTTTGCTTTCAGTTAAGTGTTGACCGTTTGGTTTCATATAGTTGATTATTTAAGGGAGCACATTATTCATGGGTAATGTTTATTTTATAAGCCAATCTATTATTTGGCTAAAAGGTGATCTGCAGAAATAGCTTCAATTCCAAGTTCAAAGGGTAAAAGGAAACATTCTTAACCTAAAAATGGGGCATCTACAAAAACCTACCGCTAACATCACAGTTTATGTGAAAGACTGAAAGTCCTAAGCACTGCATTAAGGCAAGAAAACATTTAAAAAAGAAAAAATGATTGACAAACCTTTAGCTAGACTGACCAAAAAAAAAAAAAAGAAGACTCAAATTTTTAAAATCAGGAATGAAAGCGGGGACATTATTATTGACCATACACAATCCAAAATATTACAAGGAATTACTATGGACAATTGTAGGCAAGAAATCATGTAATCTAGATGAAATAGACAAATTACAAAACTACCAAAACTGAATCCAGAAGAAATATAAAATCTGAATAGACCTATAACAAGTAAAGAGATTGAGCTAGTAATCAAAAAACTTCCAACAAAGAGAAGTTCAGAATATGATAGCTTCACTGGTGAATGCTACCAAACATTTAAAGAATTAATAACTCTTTTCAAATTCTTCCAAAAAATAGAAAATAAAATAACACTTCATACCTTAATCTATGAGACCAGTACTACCCTACTACCAAAATCAGACAAAGATATCCCAAGAACTACAAGTCAATATCCCTTATGAAAATAGATGTAAATCTTTACTAGCAAACCAAGTCGAGCAACATATAAAAAGGATTATACACCACAACCAATTGAAATTTATCCTAACAATGCAAGGATAGGTCAACATACAAAAATACAACTTCAACATGCGAAGATTAATCAGTATAATATACCCCATAAGTAGAATAAAGGGGAAAAAAGACACATGATCATCTCCACCGACACAGAAGAACTATTTGACAAAATCCAACATTCTTTCATGATACAAACACTCAGCAAACTAGGAATGAAAAGAAATTTCTCAATCTGATAAAAGGCATCTACCCACAGCTAACATACTTAATGGTGAAAGACTAAAGGCTTTCCCCTCTTAAGATCAGGAACAAGACAAGGGTGTCTGCTCTCACCATTTTTATTCAGCATTGTACTGGAGGTTCTAGCTAGGCAATTAGGCAAGAAAAAGAAAAGGCATCCAAATCAGAAAAAAATTGGATGCTTTTTATGTGTGTTTCAAGTTAGAATGGAAGTGTTGGCAAGCGAATTGGTAACTCTCATACACAATTGGTATACTGTAAATTTGTACAAATATTTGAAAAAAAATTCTAAAACATAATGTTGAGTTAGAAAGCACATTTAAGAAAAATATACACCAAATGAATTGACGTTTGTAAATTTAAAAACATAAGGAGCCCTGGTAGCACAATTGTTAAGCACTTGGCTGCTAACCAAAAGGTCAGCAGTTCAAACCTACTAGCCACTTTGAGGGAGAAAAGACCTGGCAATCTCCTCCCATAAAGATTATAGCCTAGGAAACCCTATTGGGCAATTCTACACTGTCACTTGTGGTCACTATGAGTCAGAATTGACTCAATGGCACACAACAAACAACAACATTCAATATTGTACTGGAAGTTCTAGCCAGAACAATTAAACCCATTGCCATTGGTCGAGACGAGGCCGACTCATAGCAACCCTACAGGACAGAGTAGAACTGCCCCATAGAGTTTCCAAGGAGCAGCTGGTGTATTTAAACCACCAACCATTTGGTTAACAGCTGAGCCACCAGGGCCCCGCCAGAACAATTAGGCAAAGAAAAAAAAAAGACATCCAAATCAGAAAGGAAGAAGTAAAACTATACCTATTTTCAAATGAAATGATCCTACAGATACAGAAAATCCCAACAAATCTATGAGAAATCTACTAGAGCTAATAAATGAATTCAGCAAAGTTGCAGGGTGCTAGATCAACACACAAAAATCAGTCAGGTTTTTATACACCAGGAATGAACCATCTGAAAACAAATTAAGAAAACAATTCTTTTTCCAAGAGCATCTAGGAATGAATTTAACCAAGGAGGAGAAAGACTTATACACTGAAAACAAAACATTGCTGAAAGAAAGTAAGGAGACCTAACTAAAGAAAAAGACATTCCAGGTTCATGTTTTAAGGAGCGACTGGTGGATTCTAACTGCCGACATTTTGATTAGCAGCCCAATGCTAACCACCACATCCCCAGGGCTCCTTAAAACTGTTAAGATGTCACTACCACCCAAAGCGATCTACAGATTCAACAAAATTCTGATCAAAATTCCAACAGCCTTTTTTGCAGAAATGAAAAAGCCAATCCTCAAATTCATATGGAATTGCAAGGGGTCCTGAATAGCCAAATCAATCTTGAAAAAAAAAAAAAAGAACAAAGTAGGAGGACTCACACTTCCCAATTATGGTAATCAACATAGTGTGGTGCTAGTGTAAAGATGATACATAGAATTGTATTCAATGGAATAAAATTGAGAGTCCAGAAATAAATCCATACATTTATGGCCAATTGATTTTCAACAAGAGTACCAAGTCAATTCAATGAGAAAAGAATAGTCATTTTAGGATTTCCACGTGCAAAAGCGTGAAGTTGGACCCCTATCTCACAGCATATATGAGAATTAACTCAAAACAGATCAATGACCTAAATATAAGAGCTAAAATCATGAAACTCTTAAAAGAAAACATAAGGGTAAAGTTTCAAGACTTTGTTTTTGACAATGAATTCTTTGATATGACACCAAAAGCACAAGCAACCAAAGAAAAATAGATAAATTAGACTTCATCAAAATTTCATCAAAATACCTCCCCAAGGTATTTTCGTAAGCAAGCTACGCTAATTTTTTTTTGTTGTCACAGCAACATGTTAAAAAAAATAAATTGGTATAGCAGCGCTTGTGAAAATACCTTGTGGAGGGAGGGTGCAGTTGGCAAACAAACATAGAAGGCGTGTGTTATTTGCATAAAAATACAGTAATAAAAAGTATAAAATATAACATAATTTTTAATTATCTCTTTCAGTGCTCTCTGTCAACTGATGAGGGAACATTAGATGCTTTAAAGCTCATCTTCTGTTGTTGTTGTTGCTTTCTTCAACTACAGCTTCTTCACGTTTTCATTGACCTTAGGCCTTCTGGGAGTCTGTTACTCTCACAGATGAAAAATTCATTGAAAAATCAGTTGGAGAAATGACCTTAATTATATTAAAAGGTGGCATATTCTAACATGGGGATGCAAGCTTTATTAACTCAATGCTTTCAGCATTCTAAACAGAAGAAACAATGAAAAGGCCTTATGGTTGGATGTGCTTGGCGTCTTAAAGGAAGAGTGAGAAGACCAGAGTAGCTGCAGAGGATAAATAAAGATTAGAGTAATAGGATAGAACTTATGAGGATAATTAGGGTCAAATCCATATGCGGAACGGTACGAAGACTTTGACTTTTATTCCAAGTGATGTGGAAAGCCATTGGTGTGTTTTGTTTTGTTTTGTTTTAAATGTTTGTTGTGGTGAAATGTATATGACAGAACATTTGCCATTTCAGCCATTTTTACATATACAATTCAGTCACATTAATTACATTCACCATGTTGTGCAACCATCACCATTATCTGTTTCCAAATTTTTTCATCACTTTTAACACAAACTCAGTACCCCTTAAGCAATAACTCCTCTATCTTCCTCTTCCATTTGCCTCTGGTAACCGTTAACAAACTTTGGTCTCTATATTGGTGGTGCTGTTCGCTGCTGTCAGTCAGCCTCAATTAATGGTGACCCCATGCACAAGGGAACAAAATGCTGTCTGGTCCTGCACCATCCCCATGATTGCAGATCAGACTGTTGTAATCCATAGGGTTTCCACTGGGTGATTTTTGAAAGTACATTGCCAGACCTTTCTTCCTAGTTTGTCTTAGTCTGGAAGCTCCATTGAAAATGTTTAGCACCATAGCAACATGCAAACCTTCACTGACAGACGAGTGGTGGCTGCTCAAGAGGTACCTGGCCGGGAATCAAACTCAGGTCTCTTTTACAGAAGGCAAGGATTCTACCACTGAACCTCCAATGCCCTACTTGGTCTCTATTTATTTGCCTATTCTGGGTATTTCATGTAAGTGGGATCATACACTAGTTGTCCTTTAGTGTCTGACTCATTTAATCCAGTATAATGTTTTCAAGGTTCATCAATTTCATACCATGTATCAGACCTTCATTTCTCTTTATGGTTGAATAATATTTCATTGTATGGATATACTACATTTTGTTTATCCATTCATGTGTCGGTGGGCACTTGGGTTGTTTCCACCTCTGGCTGTAGTGAATAAAGCTGCAATGAACATTGGTGTACAAGTCTCTGTTTGAGTCCTTGCCTTCAAGTCTTTTGAGTATATACCCAGGAGAAGAATCACTGGGTCATATGGTAATTCTATGTTTAACTTTCTGAGGAACAACATTGTTTTCCACAGTGGCTGCACCATTTTACAATCCCACCAGCAAATGGATGAGGGTTCCAATTTCTTCACATCCTCGCCAACACTTGTTATTTTGCATTTTTCTGATAATAGCCATCATAGTGGGTGTGAAGTAGTATCTCATTGTAGTTTTGATCTTCATTTCCCTATTGACTAATGGGAGCCCTGCTGGCGTAGTGGTAAAGAGCTCGGCTGCTAACCAAAAGGTCGGCAGCTCAAATCCACCAGCCCTATATGGCAGTTCTACTCTGTCCTATAGGGTCACTATGAATCAGAACCAACTTGATGGCACCTAACAACAATGACTAATGACATTGAGCATTGTTTCATGTGCTTAACTGTCCATTCATGTATCTTCTTTCATGAAATGTCTATTCAAGTCCTTTGCCCATTTTTTAATTGGGTTGTTCGTCTTTTTGTTGTTGACATTTGTGTGTTTAGAGCTGAAGAGCTCTTCATTCTTACAGCATCATTCAGGTGACCGTATTGTGAAGAGACCGAAGGGGTCAAAGATAAAAGTAGAGTGATCAGTTAGGAGGCTATTGCAAGAATTCATGAGAGAGATGATGGCGGCTTGGGCTTGGATGGTAATATGTGTGTATATCTATATATATAATCACGTCTAGCCACTTTTCCTTCCACACAAAGTAGATGGCTAGGTGCACAACTCATACTATCTTTCAAGGTCACCTCTGAATATGGCTATAATATAGCTAACATTTCCGATTTCCACCTATATACACAGCCAACCCACCTGTAAGCCTGGCTGTGACTTTTTCCTCCTCTTTCGGCTGGTCATACAAAAGACCCTTCATCCCCCATATAACCATAGTTGCAAGCTTGGGGGAAGGGTATTAGTGCAATTCTGTTGGATGATACGGGGCTTCTGGGTTACTTGCTCGTGCAACTTATTCATTCCCTCTGGTCCTGCTCAGGCTCAATTCCAGTTATACAATTTCCGTTTTATGAGGAGTTTCTACTGAGTCTGTCTAACTTTTTGACTTCGTGGGGTTGACAGCACCCAACACATAATGGTCTCTTTGGATCATGATCACTTCATATTCCATGGTGAAGAGCTCCATCTCTACAAGGATCTAGTAACATGCCAGGAGCTCTTTCTCAAAAGGCATATAACTCTTTCCTATAGATGGCATGACATTCCTCCAGAATTCCATGGGCCAGTATTATAATGGGAAATCACCCATACCACATCTTTTCCCACTATCGACACCCTTCAACACCATAGCATCTGCTGGTTGTATGGCCAAGCCTCTTGTACTGCAGTTTGGACCTGCTGCAAAATCCTTTCCTGTTCTGTGTCCTACTAAAAGCCTTGCATGCCACCTACTATACAGACCAGAGCAGTACTCCTAGATGGGGAACGTATTGCCTTCAGAACCTAGACAGACCTACCAGGTGCTGTGCTTCCTTCTCTGTGGTAGGGTATGCAAGCTTTGGTAATTCGTCTTTTACTTTGAAAGGGATAGCTTGACATATTTCTAACCACTGGATTTCTAAAACCTCTACTGAAGTAGGTTACCGAATCTTCATTAAATTTATCTCCCACCCTCTGTAGTGCATATATCTTACTAAGACTTCCAGTGCACTAGTTAATGTGCTTGTCTTGCCCAATCAGGTTGATGCCATTGATGTAATGAATCAGTAATATTTTGTGGTATGCTTAGGCAGTCCAGACCTCTTCGGAGTATGATAGCGCACAAGACAGCTTTGAGACAAAACTGTAAGTGAGTAGTGTTGTCCCTCCTAGGTGAATGCAAACTGTTTCTGACATTCTTATATAATGTGGAATGGAAAATAATGCATTCTTCAAAAAACCTGAGGTTTTTGCTCCCACATCTTGATACAACAGCTTCAGTTAGAGTTCCTCTTGGTTGAGTTTGCAATCTCTTCAGCTATTCTCCAAGATCCATTTAGTTTATAAAGGGGCCAGATGGGTGTATTAGATGAAGATATTCTAAGGGCCACCACTCTGCATCTTTTAGGCTCTAAATGGTGGCACTAATCTGTGCTATCCCACAACCCTACCCAGGATGTGATATTGTTTTGATTTATTATCTGATCAAGGGGAAGTGGGAGTGGGGCAGTCTTAAGGACTGAATTGTATCCCCCCAAAATATGTGTAGGAATCTTAACCCCTATACCTATGGACATAATTCTATTTGGGAATAGAGTGTTCTTTGTTCTGTTAATGAGGTCATATCAGTGTAGGGCATGTCTTAACCTAATCACTCTTGAGATATAAGAACAGAAAATTAGGCATGGAAGCAAGAAAGCACAAACGGAGGAAAGATAGATGCTACATGGAGATCACCAACAAACCAAGGAATGCTGAGAAGAATGCTAGAAAAGCTGAGACAAGGATGTTCCCCCAGACCACGCAGAGGGGACTAAGCCGGTGGCCTGAATTCAGAACGTTTAGCCTCCTAAATTGTGAGAAAATAAATTTGTTTTTGAAAGCCACCCACTTGTGATATTTCTGTTACAGCAGCACTTGGAAACTAAGACAGGCAGTTTCAGAGATTTCTGTTTGGCCTTTCCTACTATGATAGTTCTTACTCTACGGGCCAGCAAACCAATGCCAAGTATATCAATTTTAATTGAACACTCAGTGATTGGAGAAATGACCACTGGGGGGTCTGTGATCCCAGTGAGCTCACTGAGACTTTAGACTTTAGTAAGAACACCATTATATTACCTAGTTACCATAAGCCCCCACTCTAACAGGGGGACTATGATGCAGCTTTAGGTTTCAATTGGGGGAACTCAGAACCTGTACCCTATAGTCCTCAAAGTGTTTGGATTTTCCCATATTCTATACTATATGTTCACCTGAATAAATGAGCATAAGTTCTTTTGGGGAAGGATTAAGAGAATCATCACAATATATATTTGTCATGGTATCCTTCCTCCTATGGACCCAGACACCTCTTCAGTCAATGGGTTCCAGATCTGACAATTGACTCAAGCAAGTCTGGGTACTGAGTGAAGGCTCATGACTTTTTATTGGGGTAACTGTCTTCGTTCTCCTGCTCTTCCATTCCTGCCTTTATGTTTTGGTTATAGATGTTAAGCAACACCCTTCTTGGCTTTTTGTCTATTTCGCCTTGAATGAAACCATATTCTATTAAGCATTCCTATAACTTCCTATGGGTAGAGCCTCCTTGGCTGCCCTTCTGACCTTGCTGACCATTTTGGTAATTGTGGCCTCCTGGCTTCCAGCGGTTAAGTGCCACCATCTACCCACAATTACTCTGGGGTCTCATCATCCCTGCAGACATTAACAAGCTTTGTTCTGTGATTGCCTTCCCTACCATCAATCCTGGCTTGCAGAGGAAGCCATGAGACTTCCTAGTGATGCTTATGACTATCCAAAGCTCATTCTTAATAGACTTGGTAAAGGATACATACTCTGGGTACTCCTGTGGAACATAACGTTTGCTTTTAAACCTATTTCAGACACTTAATTTTTTATCTTTAAAATTTTGAATTTCTATTTACAAAGAAATTCAATATCTAGATACTATAGGGCATCACTATAGTATATCACTATTTTTAAAATAAAAGGAATCTTATAGTTCAAGGACGTCCCTATCAACAAAGCACCAATAGAAATTCCTTTCCTAAAAAGCCAAAAGCCTGCCTTCAAATATTTTTCATGACTCAACCACTATTTATTTTAATTCTCTCTAGGCATGAAATTACCACTTGAAAAAAATTATTCAAGTTGTTTATAGACATACTTTTTAGTCCAATAGTAATAAACATCATTTTTCTGGTGTGAATAAAAAAACGAAATGTGTAGAACATTTGGTATTTGTTCATCTTAAACTGTTTTTCTTACTTCAGTGTTAGATATAGTCTTTGGGCAAAGGTGGCTTTGGTGAAGGAGACAAGAGAGAGCTTTCCAAAGAACCACACGTTTCCTCATAAAAATAAAACTTAGAGCCTTGGTTTAAGTCTAGCCAGGCTGGATGCCTGCAAATTCACTGTCAATCATTAATATGGCTGTAGGTGTCCCTGGGTGGTGTAAATGATTAACATGCTCGGCTGCTAACCGAAAGGCTGGTGGTTTAAGTCCACCCAGAGGCGCCTTGGAGGAAAGCCCTGGTGACCTACTTCTGCAAAATCATCCATCGAAACTCCTTTGGAGCACAGTTCTACTCTGACACGGGGTCTCCATGAATCGGAGTAGACTCAACAGCAACTGTTTTTTTTTAATATGGTCATAATGTATCTCCCCCCACCCCCCAATCTCAGTGGAATTCCGAGTCAGGCTTTCCCCAAGCAAAGGATTTACCCACACTGGTACAGACCTGGTTTGGAACATTTTATTGGCAGTACTACTGTCATATTTAGGAACCACAGACTTTTGTCAGACTGTGTTTGCTTGAATGACAAGTATCAATGGTCAACTATATTTGAAATATTGTTAAAGTACCTGGAAATAATAGGCATTAAAAATCATTCCTTTCACTGCAACAGACCTTTAAAGATTTCACGTCCTCAGTGGAACTGACATACTACAATTGTTATCTGGAACTTAATGTAACCTCAACTTCACAGAGAGACAATGCAGTCCTCTCATTATGCACATGCTCTAGGATCGTTTATTTTAATGCCTTCAAATAAATACATTCCATGCAGCACACCACAATAAATAAGGAGCAGCAACGTTCGTATAGTAAATCCATTCATAATGTGAGTCACCATGTGAAACACCACATCTCAAGTCTTTGGCCCTGTACCATATCATGAAGCACACCACATCTGCACCTAATCATATCTGGCTTCATATGGATTTAATAGGACTATGCCATAAGTGCATGTAAGCACAAAGTTAACCAGAGGTTTCCAGCTAATAAATACAGCTACTAAGTAGTTAAAAGGCAACAACTAAACCCATGAAGGTTTTTCCCCCCTCAGTTTTGAGACAGAAAAGATAGAAATGCTCTGGCGAGTTTCAGGTGGAGAGCACAGCGGGATAAATTTGGAACATCTGGAGCAAAGCTGGCACAACATGGCACCCAAAATGTCAGAGCAATACTGATACTGAATGGGCACTGAATACAAGCAGACGAGAGGACTGTGGAGGCTGAGCTCTAGGACCAGGAAGGTGGAGGACTGGGGCAGGGGCAGCTGGTTTCCACTAGGCAGCTAACTCAACCGTGCCTTCCTCCTCGCTATCAGCTCTGTTAGCACGAATCTCCACGAGGGTCCTGGCAAATCGAGTCCACTCATCGTTGTGGGAAACTGCAAGCTGTAAAGCAAATCAATGGAGAAATGGTGAATAAGGTAGTATCTTTTACGTCTGAAACCCCTGAAGCCTCACAAAGGAGTCTTGAAACGTAAACAAAATAATCTTCTTCCTTAAATCGGTTAGGTCCCCAGAAGTGTTGCTCTTAAACTAACATAACAACATAATAGACCAACGTGGCTCTTGGAAGCCAAGTCACTGAAGGAATTTGTAAAACTTTTACCACTTATGTAAACTATATAATTATTAGCAGCCATGTTAAAGTGCTCTCAGTAATGAAAATTCATAAGACCAGACTTACAATTAACACAGCAAATAAAAACTGCAACATCGACCAAGATTTTGAAATAACTGTGTTATTTTTCTTTCTAGTCAATGCTATTGATCCTTTATCTAAAGTGCTGCTAATGTGCCAATATACATGACAAGTGTATACGTTACATATGCAAAGAAATCTTACTAATTTGAGATAATGCTTGGGCCTTTTCAGCAAGATTTTTATGTTGATACCTATGAATAATAATAATAGTAGCTAACACCAAGAGTTCTGTTCTAAATACTTTACATATATTAATTCATCCCACAAAAGTCTTATATAAGGGAATATTACTATTTCCATTTTACAGAAGAAACAATCAAGACATAGAAAGATTAAATAATATTACAAAGGTTGCACAACCAGCAAACGTCAGTGCCCATGTAATCTGGTTCTAGTATTTGCAGCCTTAGCCAGTATGCTATACACATTTGCCGAAAAAGGGGATTTATAAAATTTCCCAAATAATATCTTCTATTGTGCATAATTCAACATGAAGTAAATTAACCCCACCCCCAATGCAAATTACCTTTCTGAATTTTTATCAGCTGTTTTAAATGATTTCTTTACATAGCGAACAAAAATGAATTGTTTAAAGATATTATGCAAGTGTTTGGAATAGAAAAGAGAATTATTTGAAGATGAGAAACAGGATTGAATAGAAGTCTGAATGGTTTTCATACGGAACAAAACTGATTTAGATTTTAGAGCTCTTTTCTGGAAGGATTACCCTATAAGATGATGAAATCCAAATGCTATTCACATAGTCCGTAAATATTAAGAACACATTCATCCTAATCAATATACATTTTTAAAAATAAAATATATAAAACAAATAAAGCTAAGCTTTGTGATCACTCCTACAGCTGGAAAATTACCCACTATCCGGAGCCAAATGATTAAAAGTTTAAATTTTTATTACAAGGGATGGTACTCCCAGATACTATCTGTCCAAGACTACTTATTGGAAGGTGGTATTATCATTCTACAAAGTAAATGCGTATATTAGTGTTCTAGTATCCAAAACAAACAAACAAACCCATTACCGTGGAGTTGATTCCGACTTATAGCTATCCCACAGGACAGGGTAAAACTGCCCCATAGGGTTGCCAAGGCAGCAATCCTTACGGAAGCAGACTGCCACATCTTTCTCCTGCAGAGCAGCTGGTGGGTTCAAACCACCAACCTTTTGGTTAGCAGTGAGCACTTAACCACTCTGTCACCAGGGCTCCCCAAACCCATTGCCATCAAGTCGATTCCAATTCAAAGTGACTAAAGTTAAATATTTCAAGAATGTAATTCTGGAAATGATGTACAGGTGGGAGAAGTAACTTCTTAGACTTATTTTGAGAAACGTAGTACCAGTGGTGCAGTGGTTAAGAGCTCAGCTGCTAGACAAAGTGTCGGCAGTTCGAATCCACCAGCCACTCGTTGGAAACCCTACGGGGCAGTTCTACTCTGTCCTATAGGGTCGCTATGAGTCAGAATCAACTCAACAGCAATGGGTTTTTATTTTTTATTTTTGGTTAGTACCACTAAGAATTCTCGGTTAGTCATCTGAATGAGTTTTGCAGTGGTTAAATATTTCTCTAGTTATTGAAATGAATCCAAGTTATCTTTTTAGGCTATGACACAAGTTTTTTTTTTTTTTTTTTTTTTTTTTTTTTTATTTTTATTATTTTATTTTATTTTATTTTTTTAATATATATTTTATTGTACTTCAGGTGAAAGCTTACAGAGCAAATAGTTTCTCATGAAATAGTAGTACACATGTTGTTTTTTGACATTGGTTAACAACCCCACAACGTATTAAGCCTCTAAATTCTCAACCTTTTTTTTTTGATGAAAATTACAGATGGCCAAAGATACACCGTTTCAAAAATTTCTACATTCACAGTTCAGTGACATTGACTACGCTCTTCCAACTGTGCTGTTATTCTCACTTAAGATGAAGGCTTACAGAAAAAATAGTTTTTCATTTAACAGTTACTACACATGTTGCCCTATGACAATGGTTAACAATCTCACAGCACATCAAGAATATCCTTACTCCACCTTGTGTTCCCTATCACCAGGGGGCTTCCTTGTCCCCTTCTGTCTTCTGGACCTTGTCAGTGGACTATTGTACCTCTTTAGTCTCATTTGTTTATTTATTTATTTATTTATTTTTATTTTATTTAAACACCATTTCAAAACTTTTTACTTACACATTTAAGTGATATTGACTATGCTCTTCCAATTGTGCTGCCATTCTCGCCCAAGATGAAGGCTTACAGGACAAAACAGCCTCCCATTTAATAGTTACTACAAATGTTGCCCTATAGCAGTGGTCAACAATCTCACAATACATCGACAGTGTCCTTATTCAATTTGTGTTCCTTATCATCAGTTTCCTACTCTCCCTCTGCCTTCTGGCCCTTGTCACCGGACTCCTGTACATCGTTAGTCCCATTTAGTTTTACTGGGGTGTCCATTCCCAGGCTTAACATCGAACCTTGAAGGTAACTTCCCCTCTGAGCTGAAAGGGTGTCTGGGGGCCACACTCTCGAGGTTTCTCTAGTATTCTTTAGGCCAGTAAATCTGGTCTTCTTTTTTTTTTTTTTTTGGGGAGTTAAAATTATACTCTACATCCTACTCCAGCTCTGCCCAGAACCCTCTGTTGTGATCCTGGTCAGAGGAGTCATTGGTGGTAGCCGGGCACCATTATGACACAAGTTTTTGATAGTATTGGATGATGCCATTACTGCTTTGCTCAATCCATTTTTCCTGCTTTGAGCTCTTTTCTGATGTTCCACTATTCTCCATTTGTCTCTTCAGTTTTAGAAAATACTGCACTTGGGAAATGAGGCCCCCAAAGTATACAATACAAAAGAGCTGACAAAAAGCATAAGCAGCGAAGGGCTGGTATCACTTTTATGTGAAAGAATAGGTCCACCATTTCTCCCCTTTTCTGAGCCCTGACAAGTCTATCCAAAAAGTACACACAACAAGAGCCCAGGAAGAGACCCAAGTAAAATTACAAAAGCCCAATCATGATAACACGCTTACAACTTAGAGATTTAATGCTATTATCTTTTTCTTGTATAAGGTGAGAATCAAACTAAAGCACCCTATAACTTTGTATAACTTTAGATACTGGAAAAACCCAGGTCTTACTAATAACATATGGTATATTGCTCATAAAGAGCTGAGTTTTGCTTTCAAACACTGGTCAAAGTGGTACACGTTTAAGCTAATATACAATATTCTTTGTAATGTTTTACAGGCTTCCCTGGGTGGCAGAAATGGTTTGCTCTTGACTTAACCAAAGGTTGATGGTTCAAATCCACCCAGTGGTGCTGTGGAAGAAAGGCCTGACAATCCACTTCCATGAGATTGTTGTTATTGTTGTTTTGTGCCATGGGATTGATTCTGACTCATATCGACCTTATATGGCAGAGTAGAACTATCTCATAGGGTTTGTAGGCTATAATCTTTACCAGAGCAGATCTCCAGGTCTTTTCTCCCATGGAGCAGCTGGTGTGTTTGAACCCCCTACCTTTCGGTTAGCAGCCAAGTTCTTAACCATTACACTACCAGGGCTTCTTATCAAAGTCACTGAAAACGTTATGGAATGCAGTTCTACTCTGAACTATGTGGAGCTGCCCTCGAGCTCAACTCGAGGGCAATGGGTTAGGTTTTTGGTTATTTACTGTTTTATTAATATAGAGAAACAATATACTACAGTGAGAAAATAGGTAAATGTGTTTATATAGTTGCATGCAGTAATAATGGCAAGACTGTTAAGAAACAATCCTAGCAAAGATTATGTAATATTAAGGTTTGAATATGCCTAAATAGAGTTTGGGACAGAATTGAGTATCATTTATAATATATAAAATCGTACATCTAACATTTTAAAAGTGAATTTTATCAAATTTAAATATGTCTGATAGACAAAAGAAAATAACCCTACGATGAAACTGTATTTGACTTTTTCTATGGGCTTGTGAGTAACAGTACTGTAAGAGCAACCAAAACCAAACCCACTGCCATCGATTCTGACTCATAGTGACGCTACAGGACAAAGCAGAACTGCCTCACAGGGTTTTGGAGGCTGTAAATCTTTATGGAAGCAGACTGCCACATCTTTCTCCTGAAGAGACGCTGGTGGATTCAAACTGCCAACCTTTCAGTTAGCAGCCAAGCGCTTTTACCACTGTGCTACCAGGGCTTCTATGTAAGACCAACATTTGCCCTTAAAAATACAACTTTGTCTTCACAAAAGGTTTCACATTATTCTAATATATCTTGACCCCTTTTCGATCTTCTAAAGTTCTATTTAGGTTGGGAAAATATTAGAAGCTTGTTTCTTGTTGTTTTTAAAAAAATCTTTTGCCAAGTATTTTCCTCTGTAGAATATCATAATTTAATAGAACTATGATTAATTTGCTTTGGTTCATGATGGAAACACAAATGCTTCTAGAAACTTAGGATCAATTTTACCCACCTCATCCTATTAAGACTTTTCATCTCTTTGACTATAAAAATAACCCAAGATGATTAAATGATTGTGATGCTAGATTTAGAAGGTGAACTGCAGACTGCCCCATTTTTAGAATTCAATATCACCATCAGGAAGCACTTGGAGTATAATCTTAGCTTGAATGTGTGAATGTGTATTCACAGGCTGTTTCCCCACCCAAAGTAATAGTTTCTGACATTTGAATTACTTGTAGGTAAGACCAAACAGGTTTCTTTACAAATAAGAAGACCATTGTTTTTATTTTACTTTACAACTGATGCCTACAGTTACAAACAGGATCTATATGGACAGAAATGTTCTTCTCACTTTTCACGGTCCAAGGCTCTTTTCACCTGAAACTCTCTGATCAGAAATGACTAGAAATGTGGCTAAGGAGCATACACGCATCTGAGACTTTCTCCAGGAGACTTTTAGTCCAGTAAACCTCAATTATTTATTAGGGAAAATCTCTGTTCAAGTTTCATAGTTAAAGAATAAGACTGCTCTCATGTTCTTCTGTCTAGCACATAATTTTTATTCAATACTCATTGAATCGGCACTGGTTGAGGACTAAGTATATTCCAGGCACTGAGCTAGGGATTAAAGATATAGCAAGCAGTCAACCATTTTGTCATAAGAAGACTATGAAATGTAGATTAAAATTAATTAACATATTTTCTAAGGGCAAATGTGTGGGTACTTTTTTCTTTTTAAGTTCACTGATGTTCCAAAAATGAATAGCCTAAAATTTACTTTCTTATAATGACAACTGCAACATCTTCTGGACTATGTTGTGCGTCAAGCAAGCAGCAGAGGAGCAAATGGCACTTCGATCGCCTCGCTTCAGCATCTTGTCAAGTTTTTAGCAAGGCATCAAAGGCTAAATCGGGAGCATTGCCAAGGATTTTTTTGTCCCTGAAAATAATGATTTAGAATAATTTCTAGGCAATTTACATTTGTGATAGGAAAAATATTCATAAGTTTCTAATGGTGATGAATAATTTCAATTAAAAATCTATGAAAAGCAAAGTGAAGAAAATATGTAACATAGTTAACTCAAAGGAATACCATGAAGAAGGACTCCTAACAATTGTCCAGGATTATACTGAATCAGAGCAGATTTGGAAACATTTTCTGCCTCCCAATTCATCCACTGAAGGCCATGTTATAGATCAGGGATGACTCAGATTTTCCTACCACTTCATATACAAAGTTCTCCAATAGCCAGTCCATGGCCAGACAGATGATTGTTTCCTAATTTGTTTTGTTAAATTGATAAAGCATTTTTATACCAAAAGCACTCAGGCAGTGGTTCCTGAGATAATAAAACCTTAGCTCTGAAAGGGATCATCTTCACAGATATGGTATGACCCTATTTTTACAGCCGAGGGAACTGAGGCCAAAAATAGTTACTGAGGTAGCAATTTGGTCATAAGAGGAGGTAAAATGAACCTTGGATTTGGACAAGAGACTTAAGTCCTGGCAATGGTCAGGCACTTAACCTCTCATAGCCTCAATTGTAAAATAGGGATGATGACGTCTGACCCATTTATCAACAGGGATGTGAAGAAGAGAAAGGTAATCTAAGCAAAGAAAGTACTATGAGTTCTTCATGGAATAGTCATGCATTCTTTTTCTTTAAATTGTCACTTTAATCGAACAGCTCCTAAAAATATATATGTGGCATATATATCCACTCTACAGAATTTTTGTGTTTTTTAAAAAATATTTTAAAGAGTTAATTCTGATGACTGCTCTGTGAGGATGTCACGGAACAAGGTATAGCCCTCTCTGTAACAGATAAGAAGCTGAGGACAGGTAGCTAAATGGTCTCCCAAACGCCATGAATTCTCACACCTTAGTGTGGGGCAATCGAAAGGCCTCACCCCTTTAAGAAATGCCAGCATACCAAGGCAGACAGGTAATGTGTTTTGAATCACCTGCTAGAAGATTCTAAAGATTGTTTTTAATCTTCTAAGGTTCTTGAGAGACAAAAGATCAACTACAAAAAAAGCAAAAGTGCAAACAAATTTGTAACTAAGTTCCATCACCACCACCCTCCCCCGGTCTGCCCCACCCCCCACCCCCGCAACACACACTAAAAAACAACAAAAACCCACTTCTTCTGAGGCCTGGCCATGAATTTGCCCCCTTTGCCTGAGTGAACTGGTGGGTGCCTCTGCACTCTGCCTGGCCCCACTCTAAAATCAACCATCAGTCTAACCACTGGGTATCTCACCCAGACTACCTGTGTGGCACAGATTGTGGAATAACTGGATATGGAGAACGGCGCAGGGGTTGACTTTTTCCACCTCGGCTGTTAGTCAGATCATGGTTTCAGTCCCAACTCTGCCACTCGTTTGCTGTGTATTCCTAGGAAATTTATAGTTTTAGCATCTCTTATCTTTACTTCCCCACTTGTGAGAAAGGAATTTTAGGACTGCTCCTAGGTCTCCTGTGAATATTAACTCAGTCAGTGAAATATAATGAGCTTAGCACAGTGCTTGGCACATTATAAACCCTGAATAATGATGTTGTTTTTCTATTTTTCCTTCTTAATGATATTCCCCCTCCTCCAATTTTTTTCCCTCATCTTCTTGCTTCCTTTCCCCTTTTCTTCTATTTTCTTCTTTTCACTTCCATAAAGCTGCATTTTTTACAGTTTACCTTATAGTTGATCAGATTTGATTTCTTAAACACTCATACAAATTATTTCTTAAGTTTTTAAAATAGCTAACTTTCATGGGCTGGGTGGGGGTAAGAGTTATTTCAGATCTCAAGAAAAATTCTCTGAATGTTTTTACTGCTCCTTTAAAAAATTAAATTTAAACCTAATTCTTCCTTATAAGACACACACACACACACTCATACACGCATCTTTTTTTCTTTTTCTTTTTCGCGTATGACCGATACAGATTTATATAGCTATTTCCCTATCATGGCACTTTCTACAGTGGGATCCGACATTTTTACCTCAAGTTGTAAGGCTTTGTAACCGCCAAACATGCTGTTATAAAAATCAAATGGCTTTTTATAACCAGGGTTAAACATACAAATATCATTCATGTGTCCCTTTTTATAAGCACATGGCTAACCATTCTGAACAGCCTTCAGTCAGGCCTCTCTCATTTGTTAGTAATTTTAAAGGGTTTATAGTACCTAGCAGCTGATTTTAAATAACTGCGTTATCTGCAGTAACTCCTACCAGCCCAATGCAATATATTTTTTTTTTTTATGGTAAAAATACCTGTCTTGGGCATTACTTGGTGTAAAAGTAGGTTAATTTAAAAAAAAAAAAATTCATTAAGGAAGACATTAGGAAAGTAGACAGTAATTTCAGTTTGGTTTCTCAGATACATTAAGCATGGCAAATGAATTAAAGTGAGTAGGACTCTAGGTCTTAGGATAAATATTCCATGGGTGTGTGGTTCATCAGTGGCTTTGTAATCTTTCAATTAAATGGAGTCATTAAAAAAAGAGTCTGTGTGACTATTATGCTAACCATTGATTCCAAACAGATACACAACACTCATCTCCTGTATTAACCTAAAAATGAAAGTTTTCTGTTAAAAAGTTGTCTCAGAAATTTTCACTTTAATATGCATCAATTGTTTGAATGCATTTACAGAAACAGTAGAAGTGTATCTTGGTTTCCAAAGAAAGACTGGCCAACCCCTCTAAGCTCTAAAATCATTTTAAAAACTACAATTATTAACGGCACCCATATTCATGAGATTGTGGGCTTACTGGTATACAAATACACATTTGTGTTCAGAGCAAGCCTGTATTTTTTAGGACAATTCCCTCTGCCACACACATAGATGGAAGCGAAGTGGGAGGTAATAAGCAATGAAACAGCCACGGGAACGACCAAGCATACCCGCTTCAAATAAATACAGCTCCACTGTATTTAACTCTCGGGAGAGTCTAGCATCACTGTTAACAATGGATGAAACCACGGACCAGCATTCTAAGCCAGAATGAAGTATACAGAGGGCATAAATACACTACGGCATTCTACCACAAAAAAAATACACTGTGTGGTAACTTAGTATTTAGAGCAGTTTCAGAGAAGTCAAAAGTAGAAGTTACATTAGTCTCCGCTCTCTAGAGTCTGCTATTACCAGTCAATCAGTTAACGCTTCTGTGAAATTTAGCAGCATTCTAACATATGGTATCTGACTATTTTTGGTTAAGAGAGAACAAATTTCTTTTCATCTGAAAATCCCACCGAAGGGAGCCATCATCCACCCATGCAGCTTGACACCCTTCTGCCAAAGGTCTCTTCTCTATACCATTAAGTGAGTGGTTTACTTTGAAAACATGCTTCTTAGAACAACACTTCCTAAAAATCCATTACCACCTAATTTAAAAATGAAATAAATATAGGACATAAAAGTCGAAGGTAAACAGTAACAAATACAGCTCTATCAATTTTAACAAGTCAGCAAATATAGAAAGAAAGAATTTATTTTAAACACTGTTCTTAAGAAATTAACATTTTAAAATGAAAAATTTCTTCATGTTAAATTTCAGCAACATTATAAGAAACATGACAAAATTCTGAAGTTTTTACCTGTGTGTTCGGGGGGAGGGGACCAAATACATGAAGACGAAAGAGTTAATTCTCTAAGCACTAAAGACAACTTTGTTCACATATGCATTAAAATTTTATCATTCTCCTTTCTTCCGAAATCTTTGCAGCGTTATTTTTCTTTCATTTGGAACACTTAGTTTCTCTGTCTCAAAGATGAAGAAAATACTAAAAAAAACATTGGCTGATGGGCAATACTGGAAAATAAACTTTTTCAACTTCAATTACAGCTGTTTTTCCATAACACAAAAGCTCAAGAAAATGATAGGAAAAAGGAAAAGCATGAGCTACTCAGAGTGATCTGTCATATTAGCTGGCTAAACATATATCCCTTCTTTTCCTGATATTATTAACTACAGGTTTTCTAGTAAATTCTTAGCAACCACTGCATCCAAGCAGTTTTGACAAAAAAGAAGACTTATTGCTAAACACCTTAAAAACATTTACCAAGGTAATAAAAGAAATGTCATTCCCTCTTACTGAATGTTTGGGCATAACAGAGGTATTTTTATAATGCAGTTCGTGATTTACCATATCTATAGTGTCCAAAAAAAGCACAATGAAAAGGAAGCATTTTTCCAGTGGTTTGACAACTATTTGAATCAACTGTTATGCTTTCATTACACTAGTGGCCGACTGCTCGTTTTAAAAGCACAAGAGAGGAGGGGAACTGGGATAGAGATTGGGGAAGAAAGATAAACAATCTTTCCTAAATATATTTTCTAAATTTCCTTGTCCATGCAAATATATAAATGGATTTTTTTCCCTCCATCAATCTACAGCCACCTTAGAGGCTGCATTCTGAATGCTTCACACAATTAAGCTTTCACCTAACTCCCCAACTTTCACATGGGAATCATTCATTCACCCATTAAATATTTATTGAGTGCCTAGTATGTGCCAGGCACTGTGCCAGACAAGGTTACTCTGTTCAAACAGATAATTGTCAAGTATCCACTTGATGTATGTTTTTGTGGGCACAGCTTTCCAAAGATTTTTCCAAAGAAAAAGTCTACTGAGGAATGTGATTAACCAAAGGTAGGTTGCTAACCTAATTTTTTTTCCCTCTAAGTCAAAAGGGTGGCTAGTGTTTATGATAATAGGAGATATTCCTACTTTCTACCTTAATGCCAACACAAATAAAAATAAAATATTTAATCTAAATGTTGAGAAAATACTTGCTGGTCATTAGGAGAACTTAGAAATTGACCATTGATCAGTTTTATCTACCAATCTAAAAGTAAGAGCACAAAATTTCTTCTACAATGTTAAGCTTTGATATTTCCTAAATGGTAAATAATTCATGTTTTAAAATTGAAAAGAGGTTCTGATAGCTGACATTCTCAAAAATTCATGCAAACCTTCCTTGAAATTGGAATATAATGATTCATTCACTTCCTCACTTTGCAAGTCCAACCTCCATGGTACATAAATATTTACACAGAAACATGCAGATATTTGATTTCACATTATATTTTAGATATACAAATAGAAGCACACATACACATGTAAGAAACAAATAACTTTCCATTTCTATACAGGTAAGTATTAATCTAGACTCACAGATGATTGAAGCAGCTTCACACTCGCCTGGTCTAAGCTGTGATTTGAGGCTACTGTTCTAAGCAGCAATTTTTCAAGACAAATTTAGCAGTTTTGAAATTCTGAAACTAAACACAATTTTTTCAGCCATAAAAAACTTAACACTATAATTAACGAGTGCTTCAGAATCCAAACTGCTATTGAAGATGACAGTTTGAAACCACAGAAAAATCATAAAGATGATTAATTATACAAACCGGTTCTGGTTTCAGAAGGCTTATATTCATAGACCATTTATCAACAAAATGGGAATATATGAATTTCATTGACTATTGCAAATTACTACACACAGATTAATTTGATTTTCATAAAATTAGATAGTAAGGTTTTCTTTTCATTTAATCAACCACTCCACAGTACATAAAAGTCATAAGTATTTTCTCAACAATTTAGGGAAAAAAAATAGCTTGAAAAGATATTAATCCTATTAAGTCCATTTTCATAAACTAATGCTACCTGAATAAGCACATTATATAATAATTAGTTTAATCCTGGTCTTTTACATATATAATTATCCAAATGAAAGACACTGCTATTATACTTACTATAAGATGAATAATTATAACATTAATTGAATGGAATTAAAAGTGCCTTTTCTTTCTAAAATTAAGTACTTTTCCTAGAAGAAATCAAGTTAATACTAAAATTACAATCATACATTTTACCCAAATTCTTTTATTTCAAATAGATATAATTTATCATGACCAAGAAATGTATTAATATATACTATTTCAAAGTGGTTTATTTTATATAATTATATTTATCAGCACCCAAAATCTGCACAAACAAATATGCCTATTGTACTCTTAACTGCACAGTGTTGCAGCTTTAACAGTAAAAATTCAGGTAAAAACGAAAAAACAAAACATCAGCTGATGTTCTGTTTCTATCTAGGTATCATCGACAGAACTGGATGTTTGAATCTTCGGTTGTTATTTGGATGTTTGGCATCATGAAAGAATTTATGTCTAAGTCTTTTCTTTGCCATGGAGAAAACCAACGGAAATGTTTAGCATCAGCTAAAGAAAATAACATTGTTTATCTACTGGAGAATAAGCCAGTACTTGCAAAGACCTTCAAGAATCTAGCAACTTACTGGAACATTCATTTAATGAGAAACACAAGTGTTTGGGGGTGGCCATAACTGGACTTTGCTAAGCTGATACCAGCTTTGTTCGCCTCTTCTGAAGGCTGTCAAGGTTTAGTCAGCAGCAGTGGGTAACAGCCCTCAGAAAGCACAATTAGATCGACTGATTTCAAATGCATTTCTCTGTCATTAAGGAACTCTTATTTGAATTAATCTCAAAAACAGAAACTCAGTTTAACTTCATATTTTGAATTCTTCACAGCCCCCTGTCCCAAGAAGAGGGATTATTTATATTCAAGGCATAGGATTCCTTGTGGAGAATCGATGGAGACCCATCCTACTGAAAACACAAAGTATCCCACAAAGCAAACAACTATTGCCTAAGTGTAATCCACTTAAAAACCATAAATGTATTGTATTTATTCTGTGCCACCCAAACCCTTTGTAACTCCCTGCATTTCCAGTTTATCAGATGCTACTACATGGAACTGCTATTTTAAGTGCAAGGGAATTGGCACATTGGATCTCTCTTCTTTTATTCTTAATCGTGCTGGCTATAAAAATCGTTTGAAGCACTTCTTAATAGTCCTTATCCATTACATCTTGATGATTATTTCTAGAGTACACTATATAGGCCATTTTTCCTGTAGGGATTCCAAATAAACTTTTCGTTTTCAGCTTGAAAATATATTCAAATGGATGTTTAAAATCACACTCTACTTACTTTACAGCAGTTACATTTGATCTTTCACATTCACCTGCATTTTTTCTTGCCCCCAAATTTTGCAAAGCCCTTTAAAAATATTAATGAATGCCAAATTGATCACATTTATTGAAATTTGTAATAAAATCCTGCTTTTTTTTTTTTTTTTGGTCCTAAAATAGTCATATCAAACACGCTATTTGAAATGCTGCCAAAATTTGGAGTTAAAATTTAAAGATCTAGGCACATTTTGTTTGGTAATTAGTGAATGGGACACCAAACAAATAAAGCTACCATGATAAGATTTACTCATCTCCCAAATGACAGTTTTTAAATTGCCATTTTATTTTGCAAATTCTAGTTTAAGCTGAAAACCATTTTGAAACTTTATCATTTGACGACTGTAAAAGTATAATCAGGGATATGAAAGTTATGTGTCTATCGCAATTGAAAACAAAATCTTCCTTGGAAGAGGTTAATGGAAAAAGAAATAATAGGAGGTTGAAGATAAACTTCTTCTTTCAAAACTGGAGCTGCAAACAGCATTTTAACTAATTCGGATAAGCAGCAAACATAGTTGTTAGGGGACATTTATGACAGCTCCATCTGTATGGCAGCACTGAAGCAGTGACAATAGCAGCGGGCTTTCTATAAAACACATCTGCAAGAAAGACAGGTAGACAGGCCTGGCTATCAATCATCAGGACACGTGAATAATTCTATACTCACTGGCCCACGCACAGTTCGGATCAACTCCGTATAGAAAAAGCGTGCTGTTGAGTAAAGGAGCCGTGGCACTGAGTAATCTTTATTTTTAATTCTTTCAAATATGTGTGTTCACACATCATTTTAAAAAAATCCAACAATGATTAACAGCTCTCTATGAGCCTACTGAAGCTGGATACACTCAACATTTTTCAGGCTATATTTGTAGTTAATTCATGTCTTGTTATCTTACCATGTTTCAATTAATTGAATGGGATCATATAGCACCCAAACAAGTAGATTGTGTCCCACAGTGTGGAGAGAAAAGTCCCCAAAACTTATTCAGGAGCTAGGCTCATTTTTTTATTTTAGGTCTCCAAACATTGAAATGGTTCATGCCATCGCTGCCTATGTAAGCAACTTTTCAGATGCACCAGTAGAATTAAAATGACTACCAGATAATAAAAAGGGATCTTCTCTGTCTTTTGCTGGATTCACATAACTTCCGTTTATGCTAATGGGAGTTGAGCACCTGCTCTGCAAAGAAAACAGACCCCTATCTGTGAAAATAAATGTGTACAGTATACTCTGCAGATACAATGTTGAAATCAGACAACCAAAAATGTGTGCTATATAAACAAAGCATCATGTGACCTACCCCAAAACATTGTTGCTCTTTTACATTTTACATTCTTAGTCACAGGCCCCAAGATATTACTCATGCCGTTGTGATTTAAATGTAATGAAAAGGGCGGGGGGGAGGAGTGTTGGGGATGGACAAACTCAACCTGGTGGTTTCAGTGAGCTCGTACACAATCCTCTGTTTACCCCTTCAGAAGTTCATAATAAATTGCATCAGTAAATCTGGATTCAAGCCATTGCCCTCTGCCATCATCTTAAAAGTCATGGAGGATAATTGTACATAATAGAGGAGGGGCATGATCATGGCAGCACTGTGCTGGGACTCCCCGCAGCAGCTGCAGCCTCAGCTGGGACAGGAGATGAGGCAGACAATTGTTAGCGACTGATGACACCAGAGTCACTTTCTGTAGTGCCCTTCTCGTCAAGTGCCAGGTCTCACAGGAAGGCAAACCTATGTGGACCTGAATGAGGACGTCTCCACTGGTGGTCACAGAAGTCTTTCTTATCAGGGAGGTCTGCGCAATGGGATGGACAGAGAAAGCCTATCCTACTCCCCTCCAATCATAATAAGCATCCTAGGAATCTTTCCCAAAATTATATTATACTTTCAGTTAAATATACAATGTAATCAGAATGGGGCTGAAGGGAGGGGAATTAGAATTTCCAGTACGGCTTCAGCTCTCTTTTTCTGGGCCTCACGACGTTGATAACGTAAAAATCATTGCTACCCTCAGTCAACATTTTTAAGTAGTTTTAAGAAACAGGTGATAAGAAGACCATACAGCATGTACTCCGTTTAACCAAATTTCTAAAGATTTCTCCTTCTTTCTAATGATCTAGGTGAAGGCCAAAATTTTTTATTTCTGATAAGCATCATGAGTGGATTAAGATCAATATTCTTGTGGACAAGATTGACTTCATAATTTGTGAGGCCCAATGCAAAATGAAAATGCAAGGTCCCTCGTGAAAAATTTTTTTAACAATTGCAAGACAATGACGGTGGAGCATTATAGCAAGCACAGGGCTGTCCTAAGCGCAGGCTGCAACCCCCTGAAGCCAGTCTTGCTTGAGGAATATAGGACCTTGGCAAAGATAGCCTGTTGCCTTTGTCATCCTCTCCCACCTAACAGACGTCTTAGTCAAATCAACACTGGAAGAATCTGAGCATGAAATGTCTCCCCACAGACAGGGACCTATTATTCAATGTAGCAAAGTTCCACGGAAAATGGACAAAGTGTACTCTAAAAACTACCATTTATTTTCTTATATGGATTGTAGTAAAAGGCTTATTATCTAAAAGTGTTTCACCTTCTTTCCCAAAAGGTTCCACAAGCAAGGTTTTCCATCCAAAGGCCAGCGTGACCTTGGTGAGGGGTATAGTTTTAATGAGGACCAGAGGAACAATTCTGAATACAGATAATGGTAGTAGAGTCTACTGGCGAATTGTTCCTCAACGCCGTATTTTTTTTCCTTCTTAAATTCCTTCCTGCTCCAGGCCCTTCCCTTTTGTCAGTCGTGCACCAGCCTCAGATGTGACCTCTAATTCTAAATAGGCCAGTTTGCTGTGAAGACACTCCGAATGGCTTTCTGCAGTTAAGGTGATTTGGAAGGCTTGTGAATTACTGTTTAGATGCTGCCCTTGTCTTCTAAGTACAGTTATGCTTTGTCAGTTCTAGGCTGGTGAGTGACACAATAGTAATTACAATAACCTTGGCATTTGCCAGTGAAGTGATCTACCATCTCTCAGAAGTAGGCTTCACCTAAGCCTCAGCCGCAGGGAAGTTATCTTTCCTTTTCGCACATGGTGGCTCTACAAGACTTGGTCTTGAGAGATTTAGAATAGGGCAGAAAGGTGAGCGAAGAGAAAAGCCATTTTTTTTCTCCAGAAGTAAAATCAATATATTGAGATACAAAAATATTCAGGAAAAAAAAGTAGTTAAGACAAAGATTATTTTGTTAGCTGAGTTTTTCTTAGCTATAGATTGCTTTGTATATGACCAAACAATACAGAAAGAACCGTTCAAGTGTATAAGCCTCCCCCGATTTGTGGTCATTCAGAAAAGGACTAGAAGATTATAATATTACCTGTTTTCTATAAAACAGTATAACCTTTCTTTTTTTTTTCTTTTTCTTGGTAGTGAATTTGTAGGGATAAACAACTCTACAAATTGTTTGGCCTATTATATGTCATGAAGATTTTTCTATAGCCTGTCTAGACTCCAGACAATAGGCGAGACTGGCCTATAGTTGTAGACATTTCTATAGTCTGTAATATCCCTTAGAAAAGTAAGGGCAATAATACAAAAATGAAAGCCCGCCTGACCCGCCAGTATGACAGTGGAAATATGAGTATAACAACACTTCACAATTTAGAAATGACGATAGCAACCTTGAAAAAAGTTTTAGTAGTCGCATATAAGCCAAAGCAACTTCTGAAAAATCGTATGTACTCCCAAAATATGAGTCATATTCCAGCAATTCTGTCCACAGGCTATAAAATCACTTTACTACAGAAAATTCTGTATACACATTATGTTTCTTACTGCATAAAGATGGTGTATATGTGCATATATGTATGTGATGTATGTGTATATGTATTATAATAAAAATTTATATTACATATTAAATATATATTATAATACAAATAATTTTTTAAAAAGCCCTTCCTTTAAATAAACCAAACAGTTAAACTATTCTGTATTTTAGCCCTCTGGGGATACAACAAAGAGGGATAAAATAATTAATGTTGCAGATAATCTTAAGAGAGTTAAGGGAGATTGTGTATAAGCAAGAAAAGTGGAAAAAAAGTTTTAAAATTTCATCTATTTTGGCCATCTCATTTCTAAACATGTCTCCACATCTATTTCTCTTCCACAATTACACTTCTTATAAGAGAAAGAAGAAAGGAAAGAGAAGGGAGGACAGAAGACGGAAGGACTGAAGGACGGAAGGAAGGACTGCAGGACGGAAGGAAGGAAGGGAGGAAAAAAAAGGAGACACCTTGTTTAATTCTTTATATTCTCCTTCTTCGTTTGCTTTTATTTTTTAAGGAAATAAATAAAGAGTATTTGGTTTTGCTGTTATTTTTCAGTTTTATTTTGAAGACCATGAAAAACACGCATTAAATATAAAGAATAATCATGGAAGAAAATATTGCCCTACAACTATTGGCAATATTTTATGCTTGGGGAACGTTCTCTCTCCCAAAGACTCCAAACTCTGTCAACAGTCACCAGAACCTTTACAACTTCACCACTGGGGATCAATATTAACACAGTCTTTGTCACTGTTGGAATGACTCAATGTGTGAGAGTAGGGACAGTCAAAGGGGCATCTAATGAAATATATAACATTCAGCAAAACCAAGAGATTCTTCTTGTTGTTTTACTTAAGAGCTGTGCATCCCAGAATAGAAAGCTCCCCATCTCTAAAGTCATTTAGCTTCTGCCTCTGGCTCACTTTTAAAAAGTATCATCCAGCATGTTTCAACACAATCAGCTCTACCATATAGCAGTGTATAATATACCATCAAAAGTTTCATTGTAGCACAAACCACCTAAGACTGCCAAATTTTATAGCATGCTGATTGATGAAACCATAATGCACCCTTCTCAGTGTGATTAGCTAAACCCATCCACCAGGCACTCACAGAGCACTTCCTAGGTCTAGGACATTATACATACAAACGTGGTGCATTTTTCTCCTGGAACACAAATGTTAGATTCATATTATACCAAAACAGCATTATACAACACTTTTACTTGGTTTGCTTGAAAGTTCAATATTTTCTTTATTTTTAGGAAAAACATTCTTTAACATCATCAGAAATGAATGCTTTTGTCATTACTTTCTCATATAATAAAAGTAAACAGATATGCTTATGTATGATTGATAATTTAATATTAAACAAAGCTAGTATAAAAATTCAAGGAGATTTACTTTCAGTAAAAGATAGAGATAAGTTTTTTTCTCTTGATATTTATCCTGATATTCAGGTATACTTTATATCTCATGCAATAAGACATACCAGATAGCTATATATCTCACATAATAACCTTTGAAAACCGTGAAAATGGCGCAAAATTCTGATTCATCTCAGCCTTATTATTTGGCTACTCTTTTATTAAAGAGGACTCATATATATTTTAATTTAGCATACCAACTAAAATTTCATTTTTAAAATTGAAAAACAAAACTTCCAGATTCAGTGTTAGCATGATGTATTTGGCAAACTTTTTGTTCTCATGAAATTGGTGGAAAGCGCCATGCTTCTCACAGGATAGCTGGGAATTGTACAGCACTCTAAAAGGAGCTTGGATCATTAACTAACATGTCCGGTGCATGGAGACAGAAGACCAAATTAGGCCCTAAGGAAGTCTCGCCAAACTCCCAATGAAGTCAACAGAAATTTGCAAACGCACTGGAGAAGGCAGTTCTGGCCCACAAGGTCTTGTCAATAATTTCGCTAGAGCTTTGAAGTAGATATACAAGTCAAAAATATATGTATATATATGTACCTCTCCAACGTCATAGATCCAAATGCGGCCTTCTGAGTCCCCAACAGCAACTTCTTTTCCAGCTTGAGCCCAGCGAACACGGTTTAGGGCAGACGCCCCCTCGATGGCCACACTTGCTGTTGGAACCTGCCAAAAGGGTTACGATAGAAAAAAAGAATCTCTGAATATGAATTTAAATATACTAATGTACAATGATACATTTCACCGGATGAGTCAGCACTCCTTCATGTGCATGAAGTAACGTACATCCCTTGTGCAGGGGTAAAAAAGGATTCATTGTCCTTAAATCATATTGTCTGCTGAATTGAGGGGTAGAGAGAAGAGAAACTTTAACTAAAAGGGAACGAGGGAGAGCCTTTTTCCACAGTCAATGGGCGGTGAGTGGCCTACATATTTCTTCGGATTATGCAGGGTATGTACATCCAACATACAACCACAGCAGCTAAATGTGATACTTTACGATCTGGTCATAATTTATAGATTGATGGAGAGAGCGATTTCAGGATTTACTAAGATTAAGGATACTATAAAAAGCAGGAAGTGGTGGGTGTGATGGAATAAAGATCGTATTAATATGAATGTTCAGAAAAAAAACACGTAAGTATTTATCCCCAAAATCTCATCTGGGATGGGATGATCGATCAGAAGAAAAGAAAGTATGCAAGCGAGAAACTTCAAAAATTCAAATTCTCCTGTCTTTTTTTTTTTTTTTTCCTCTGTTTTTTCCTCCCTCTGGCAGTACCAGGGCATTGGGAAGTGGTAGCTAACTTTCAGCAATGTCCCCAGGGTGATATCCCTGATAAAATGCAGCTACCTACTAGTAGAAAGTATCTTACATCTTCTTTAATAAGCACCTTGAAATCTGAAAAAGTATATAATTATATTAATTATTATTAAAGGAAAAACGGGGGAGATGCTGAAATGGAACCTAGGAAAAACCTTGTATTTGGTACAAGAACCTCAGTATTTTGGAAAAAGAATTTCAGTGTGCCTGTCCCCTCTTCCCCTCTTCCATTGTCAGCTGTGTAAACTCTTGTGTTCAAGGTTGGAACTCTGTAACTTTATAACAAGCCTTCTGTAAGAATGTTGGATAGCAAATGACAACAGGCCATTCAAAAAGAAAAAGGTAATACATACTAAAACAAAAATAGAAAAAAAATACTGAAAAGAGGGCCACCGAGATCACCTCATGCCACTGTTTAAGACCTGTGTCTAATAAACATCTCGTATTAGGATGGAAACACGACATGTACTGTGACTTAGCACCCCTGGCATTCTGTTATGCAGGCAATTGAAACCATCTGTTTGTATGAGATTATTGACTCAATACTTATTTTTAAAATAGCAGTAAAAACTCCGTCATATCTAAGAATCTATGTATAAACATAATCTTGAAATCAATAAAAATTCTTTCACCAGTTTAAATCACTGTATGTCAACTGTGAGCAAAAATGTAAAACAACAGTCTCCGGCTCATTTATTTTTTTAAAAAATACACAATTTCTACAATAAAGTTACCTGCTGTGCATGCTACAGCCTGAATTTTTAACCAAACCTTTCAAAGGCTGAAACAATGTGAATTTAGATGGGCCATAATTCTGTCAATACACTTTATTATTAGTGTGCTGTCCAGCAAACAAATCTGTGATTCAGGTATACAGTCTTCAGAGTTCATTTTTAACTCCATAATTTAGAAGGATCATACAGGATCATACTAAACTTTATTCATCATCAGATTTTATCTATGAACAACCTAAAAACTTGAATAAAAATGTGTAATCTTAACGTAGTAAAAAATTAATCTTTCAAAATAAACTGACCTTTTGATACATTTTAAATAATATATAATACATTTTTTAGATTTTTCTTTATTTGGAATACAAGGAATGTAGCAAACTGAAACAATATTTTAACCATTTGAAAAATAAATTCTTTTCACAGATACTAGAAATGGTAAAAAAAAAAAAAATGACTATCACAGTGCTTTGTTTATAGCACGTGCTAAAAAAAATTTATCGAATAAACGAAGGAAATGACAAAATACATTTGCTTTAATCTGACCTTTCAAAAACTGGTAAATGTATAATAGAATAAGTCATATATTCTCTCTCATATTTTAGTTTCACAAACATTTTCACATTTTTTTTTAATGCCTCAATGATTTTAATTGCAAAAACAGGATATATACAGGATAAATGACTACATCAAGCAATGGAAGTCAGTAACTGAGAGAGGTAAGTCTGAATTATCCTTGTGTAATAGCAGCCGGGATAATCGGGTCTAAAAGTGCAGTAATTTGAACAACAAAACACTCCTGCACAAGTCACTGGGAATTCAGTTCTTCTTTTTTTTTTTTTAAACAAATCTAATTCCTAATCTGACAAATATTTGAAAAATGTTGCTCAACCTGCTAGAAGGCAAAAATGATTTGAGGGTTTTAAAAAACTGTCCAGAACATTACTGGATTTGAATCGGACTCATATTGTGAAAACAGAACTATGTTTACTAAATGATTTGTATGCCCCCAGCAATGATTCTTCAAAAATGTGTAACTACAAAACTTTTATGTGGTTGTTTCTTGATACCTATAAAAAGAGAAGGGAAAAAATTATGTTTGGCAATGTTGAGACATTATTTCGTTTTACCTAAAATCCAGATTATAAGAAACAAAACAAAACCAGTTCCCTAGGAATTTTTAAGGAGTCTGTAGAACACTGACTCCCCTCCTATGTATCATACATAGTTGGGCATCACCTAAACATCACCTCTGCTAAGCCTGATGTCTGATATAATGGTTTCATAAGTCTATCTAGAAAACGTTTGTTTTTTGGTTGCCTTAAGTGAATGAGTTTCTTCTGGCAAACAGAAGCAATACGATTTTAATCCACACTGATGAAAGACTTTGGGAAACCATTACAATGTAGGGTAATATCTTTCTGTTAAGAGAATAATGTCATAGACATTTCAACATCAAAAATGATGGACATATCACGTACTCATGCTGTTTTATTTTCAAAGATGCTTCATCACATAACTCTTAAACCTGTCACATTGCTCTTGGAGTTAGAAGAAAAATGGACTTAAAATGGAAAGATTTAAAACAAACAAACAAACGATTGAGCAGGGGTTATAGGTGTATATACCCTTGCAAAATACAATGACTCAACAATAGAACCTGAGGATATTTCCCTGCCCCCTCCCACAGAAAATACTGGGGCGTCTGCTTGTTCTCATATCCTCCAGCTGTAGGCTTCCTGACTAAAAAGGCTGAGCTTCTTCCTGCTCAAAACACTTCAAAGACCTTTATCTTGTTCCCCACTTGACATAGTGTTTGCAGCACTTGTTCCTCTTACCCGTCCATTCTTACTTATGGAGAGCTGCCCTAAATCAGAAACCAGGAAAAGATACAGAAATCATTTCATTTGACTGAATTCAAGGACATTTAATATTCATGTTTTAAAAAAAAAAGCAAAACACCTCTACCCCAGTAGCTGAATTAGCACCTCAGTAATTTTGAGGGAGGGAAAAATGTAAAAATACACATGGCAAATTTTAAAAACATATATATGACATACCTTTTAAAACACAGGTATTTTCTCATTGTCAGTTACTTTTAAAAATGTGTATTTTTCCACTTGGGAACTACTCTAAATATGTATGTTAAAATCTCAGTTTTTTTTTTTTTAATAGTGAGTTTAATATATATATTCAAAGTTAAAAATTATTGTAAAAGTCTGTCTTTGAGTTCAATATCTTAGACAAGGAATATTTACCTTGGTAAAAATCAAATGGAGGATAGATCTAAACATAAAAAAAAAAAATAAAAATAAAGTCAACAGAATCTTTTATGGATTCAAAATAGAAACTGTGCAAATAGCAAACACTGACAACCGATCCTTTTAAACAGACCAGTCTAAAATCGGAGTCTACAAAAGCTTACTTTTCCAAGTATTTGCCAATAAAGTCATTTCCATAACGCTCTGAAAAATGCCTGTGTCCTTTCCCATAGGAAAAGGCACGAACACATATCGCTCTGCTCTTTGCAAGAAGGGTCATCAGTTGTCCAAGATCTGCCCCGGCTTTGGGATGAAGTGAGGTTAAATGATTTTTGGCAAATGCATCTGCAAATTCCCCTCAGGGCAGTCAAGAATGGGGGGCCAACAGGTCGGCTGCCATTGGAGGGTCTGTCCAAAAAAGGCCGTTTTTGAAAGAGAGGGAGAGACAGGCCGGACTGCACTCCCTTCCCAGCCCTCCCGGCCCGGGCGCCTGCGCCGCCGCTCACCTCGGTGTCATTGTTGAGGTTCCAGAGGTCCAAGCGCCCCATCCCGTCCACGCAGGCAAACAGCGCGGGATGCACAGGGGACCACATGACATCGTACACATAGTCTGCATTGTCTTCAAAGGAGTAGAGCGGCTTGTTGTGCTGTAAAGCAGAGAGACCGTGAAGACTTTGTGGCGCTGCTGCCGCCTCGGGCTGTCTAGGGAGCCTAATTAAAAACTTTGCACATTCACAAAGTGTCATAAAACTTCCCGAGATGAAAGTCCTCGAAAAGGTGAAGCGGAGCTTTAATGTGACTAGGACTGTCCAGTGGCATAAATAAATTCCATCGAGGGGCGAGGGGTGGGCGGCTAGGGTGAAGGACTGGGGGCTGAGGCGGACGGTGAGGGGGCAGTTTCAGACACAGTCGTAGGAGACATTCCAGACAGGTGGACGGGACTGCCCATTAGCTCGGAATTCTCGCCGAGCCACGCTTGCTGAGTCGCTCGGAACCTTAACCGAGCCGAGGTCTGCCGGGATCAGACCCCCGGAGATGGTCTGGTAACCTCGGCAGCCGCGGCAGCCCCGAGACCTTCGCATTGAAGGCAACGCCTGCCACCTCGTGGTTCTTGTCTATAGCTGCAACGGCTGGCACTGTTTCCAGTGCAACTCTAGGCCAAATTCATATGTTAATAGATCCTTTGCGGTGGCTAATTGGAAAAAATATTTTAAAGGAGACGGTAGCTTTTCTGGGAAGTAACAATTTCGCTGTCCTAAGACTCTGCTACTTTATATAGGGTCAGTTTACCAAAAACAGGTAAATTGGTGGCTCACTGTAATACTCTGGAGCGAACCCAGTCCCTCACCTCTGATAAACGAACCTTATTTTCTAGATCACCCAGTGTTTCCAAGAGCCCTCAAATTGGCGTTTTTGAGGAAAATGTATTAACGCACCCCCATTGCGTACAAATGCTTCCATTCCAGGGGGATACAATAAATTAAAATTGCACTTACGATTTTCAGTGAATATTGTCACATCAAAATAGCACAGAAGTCAGAGGCAAGTTTGAAAGTACACCAGAAATAAAATGTAATTGGACTTCATGAATTATTCATTCCATCTGGCTTGTCTTATTCTAATTTCTGCATAATGGCTTTACTAATCCCTGATCAATTAATGTAAAATGAAATTTAAATGATAATGAAAGCCCTAGAGATGAAAGAAATTAAGTATTCTTATATCCTCTGACAGAAATCTAAACAATGGGAGTTTTTTTTTTTTTTTTTCCCAATGTCTTCTTCATCCAGTCAGCTGTCTGTATTCCCTTCATGGGCTCCACTGAATGTCTGTACAGGCCAGAGCAATGAGATCAAAAAAAGAAAATATCCAATATGAACAATCAAATTCTTTCTGCACAGAATGTTCAAAGAATGTATCTGTAGGGAATCAGTTCCAAATATTAGAGCAGACTCCCAAAGTGTACTGTTACTGAATGTAAAACCCACAAAATGCATGTGCCGAAATCAAAGCGAGGGAAACCAGTGTGAAGATGGTAAAACTTCTGTAACCTAGACCTAATGCAAAAATGTGTGAAGGTGGTAGTTATAAGCCATTTCTCTTTCCTTGCGTTGTAGTGCTTTGACATTTTCAAATCACTGCTTAAAAGTGAAAAAAAAATTGTAACACATTAAAAGCCACATTTTAGATGGTCCACTGTGTGTGCTTGTAAGATGTGTCTTCTCTTTAATTCAAAAAATATCTGACGGTGGGTGTGGTAACTTGAAAAAGAATGTAAGACATTGAGAAATCAAAAATAATTCAATGAACATTTGTCTTACAATTTTCTAGTTTATTATTCTATGATTCTTTTCTGCCAGCATATTAATTATATATTACTTTTGCAGTGTGATTTGGAGATAAAATTATTTGTTCATTGGCTATTTGTGTAGTTTCTTTCTTCCTCTCACTGTTTGGACAAGATAATTCAAATTACCATCGCCGGAAAATCTGAATGATACCTGAAAGTAAAGTGATGATATCATTTTTTTCTTATAAATATAAAAAAATGACAGTGAGGAGGAGCTGATCCTTCCTGACCACTTGTGAACAATAAATTCTAATTCTTAGTAGATGATTATTCTCACCCTAATTCTTGATTTTGTAGCTAGCCAGTTAATGTTTCTAAAAGAATATGAGTAATACGTTTTTCTTAAAGTCAAAGGGTGTTAAAGACTTATACATGCTTTAAATAGTCTGTCAGTACCCTCTTTCATTAACTGAGCTGATAGTGTATCTGAGGAAATACAGGAATTGATATAGATATACACATATGGACACACAATAAACACATCTATGGTTTTTGTTTTAATCAATTAAAAGACCATCCAGCTTTGAAGAGTCATTTTCTAAGGAGTTGATATTATTTAATCAATATTAATATTAATTAATATTTATTAAGAGATAAATTATCCTGTTAATCTCTAATGTTCTGTTTCGTTCCTTCTTTCTTTAGTAATTTCATCTCTGAGAAGTAGTCAAAATTGTAGTATATCCTGGAGACTTTACTTTTTAAATATCTAGAAAAAATTTATGATTCGTGTTACCAAAAACCAGTTTTCTCATATTTAATAGTATCGTATTGAAATACTATTATTCTGTTGGTGCCATCTCTAGCCTTTCTCCAACTTCCTTATCACCTCCCACCTCAAAACCTTAATTTTCCTTTAGAAAAGTCACTGAGCATGTAAGTAATTCTAGGCTGCAGTATGTGTGTGTTTAGGGGAAGGGAGGAGGGCTTGTATTTTCAAAGGTTTTGTTTTAACCTTGATAAATTTATAGGTTGAGGAGAGGATTGAACCCATTATCTGGGTACCAAGTGAGTTGATATCTACAGCCACTAGTTCCCAAGAACAGCACAGACATTTGGGGTCTGTTAATGTCTTATAGTAGCGAACAGTGCTATTTTGAATATTAATTGTACTTTTTTCAATACAGTGATTTTATCATTCTCTTATTTTTGGGCTTAAAAGGTAATCTGAAAACCATATTAAAAATTTGTCTCCAAAGCTTACTATAAAAATTTTACGATAAAACACATGTATCATGAAATGTTAACATTTCCATAAAAGAATTCAAGAGCATCAGGTCTAAAAAGTCTGTTTTTGAATATGTGAAACATAAATGTCTAGATCCACAAACTAAGTATGGGATTATCATTGATTTTAGAAATCTACACAAGTTTCAAAAAGGTGGAGAGTGAACCCTGTAATATCTTCTGTATATATTAAAGCCACAATATTTACTCTGCAAAATATTCAAAGCCATTTAGTAAACTAAATATTGTTCCACAGCATGTTAGTATAAAAAATGTTTTTCAAAACAAGAAAATTTCACTAGCCAAAGACCCCTTCACTTGTGTGTTTCCTTTTCTACTGTCATATTTAGCATCAGTGAACTGGTAAGGAAAAAAAGAAAGAAAGGAAAGGAAAACTGCACCATTGTGCAACCTATTACACGTGCAGCACATGCCCGTGAAATAAAGCCATGACCCCCTGTCGTTTTGGACGCGTTTCCAGGGCTGTGCCAATAACACTAAAATATCCAGACCCAGACCAACTTGATTTTAATGCCCCAACTCTCAAACAGAGCAGTGCGGTAGGCTACCAGTCACTTCCCGGACAGACACAGAGGGCAGGGAAGGGTAAATTGTTGGGTGTTTGCTGTGTGCCTTACTCTATATACACGTTGTCTAATTTAATCCACATAAAATCTCTGTAAGGTAGATGGTATTTACAGAAAAGAAAATTATAGTTCAGGGAGGTTAGTAGCTTTCCCAAGGCCACAAAAGTTTTAAGTGGTAGAGTTGAATTTGGAATGCAGGCTTTTCTAACAGTTAAGCACATCCTTTATTCACTGGACCACGTGATCTTTCTATAAAACATAGCAATAGTCTTCAGTCTTCATAGATAAAACAATAGATCTGTTGCTCTACTCTTTACTGTCTCATGCAATTCAGACAATATTCCTTAAATATATACTATGTACCTGGTAGCAACAGTTAAAAAATATTGCAGTCAGAATGTTTATTTCTTTTCTTGAATCTGTTATTAATGATCCCGAAGATCTTACCCATACATTTCCAGGCATCTTTAGTACCCTGTGACACGAACAGGGAGCCTCTGGGTGGTGTAAACTGTTATGCACTCAGCTGCTATCCAAAAGGTTGGAGGTTTGAGTCCAGTCAGAGGTGCCTCAGAAGAAAGGCCTGGTGATCTATTGAAAAATCAGCCATTGAAAACTCTATGGAGCATACTTCTACTCTATCACACATGGGGTCACAATGAATTGGAATCAACAGGTATGGCACCTGGTTTTTGGATACTAACAGAAATCTTTTTCGCCTGAAAACTAAGAAATAGGACAGGAATGGCCCATTAGCCAGCAGATACTTGGAGACTAGAATAAAATGAGCCTACACAGCAAGGATCTGGGTTCCAGTTCACCGAATGTTTGTGTGAGGGACTACCATTATATTGTCTAAAAAATGGAGATAACAAAGCACGGAGCAGAAAAGGCAATGGGAGAAAGTAGAAGACTACAGACGTTGGGCAATTCAACCTGACATCCTTGGATCTTAGTTTTTTCACCTGTAAAATAAAGGTTGGCGCAACTGACCTTGAGGGCTCTTATTAGCTTTAGCATTCTGTGACTGACTACTCTACACTGTGCTTTATTACCTGCTGTAAGGATGGAATGGAGTAAAGTATGTGAAAGTTTTTTGACAAAAACAAAAACAAAAACAAAAAACCCGTTGCTGTCGAGTCGATTCCAACTCATTGTGACCCTATAGGACAGAGCAGAACCGCCCTGTAGGGTTTCCAAGGAGCGCCTGGTGGATTCAAACTGCCAATGTTTTGGTTAGCAGCCGTAGTTCTTAACCACTATGCCACATTCAAAGGTAAGTATTAACATTAAAGCCATCTTCCTTGATGTTCTGTGGAATTCATATCACAGTCATTTTTTCTTTACTTTGTATTTTAGTAAAACATACATATAAAAATGCATCAGGGTAGCTTTTAATGAAAAAAAAAGAAAATATAAAAGTAATACTAGACCTCTTATTCAATTAACTGCATAAGAAATACAGAATATTACATTCACATAAGAGAGACAGGTATGAAATCTGTTAAAACATGAAACTCTACATCATCAACATTTTACAATAAAGACGTGATCTCTAGATATGACCTTTGATTTTATAAGTATACTTTTGAAAATGAATAGAGCTGCATATTGTTGCCATCAGTTAAATAGAAAATGATTTCACGAGAGGTGAGTTTCTATTTCTAATGTCAGATATGTACCACAGTCACATCCAGAAAATACAATGTTTGTTTTATTTTCCTCTATATTATTTATTTTCCACTTACCAGGCTCCTCTAGGCATCCCAATAGGATTTAGTGTTTTGAAGGCTAGTGAATAGGAAGATTTGTGTTAAAATGCTCCTAACACCTCTAAACACTGTGGTTCTTGAGGTTGTATTTGTCTACATGATTATAGACTCAGTAGAAATGTTTACCCAAATGATGAACATTTCTTTTGGAGTGGAGGGGGAACGAGGCAGAGCATAACCTGAGTGGAAGGGAGGAGGGGATCTATAATAGAATTTTTAATTTTCTCTTCTGAAATAAAAGAAAAACAAATGGAATCTTACCTTGAAAACTACATCCTCTTGGGAACAAAAATGACGGCCAAATACTAAACAATGAGTGATAAGAAAATTTCCTTAGTAATTAAAAAAAAAAATTCACCCAGTTCTTCCAGGAAACATTAAAATGTGAGACTACAATATCACTTTAAAAACCACCAAAGGACCCCCAAACCTTCGGGCTCACACAAAAATGGATGTCACCACCACAAAAAAAAAGTTCTTACGCAAACAAACAAACAAACCAACCAAAGCTCACAAAGCAAACCAGAGCAAAGCAAATCAAAAAACCAACTCTCTTGGCCCAGAAGAGGCATTGTGCATTTGGTACTCATCGTTGGAAAGCTTTATTCGCAACTTAATTTGAGAACCTTCTAAAGCACAAAACATCCCGTATTTATCTTAATTTCTGTGGCTAGTATTAAGACAATACATATGGTGTCTAAATGAGATCTTCACCGCTTTCAATCATGGTTAGAAATCCAAAATCGGACATTCTTTGGGTGAGCTTATTTGGAGCAGAATATGTTTCATGGGTCTACTTGTCGCTTGGGTGCATTAGATGAAAGTATGTAAGGACTTTAACTGGAATTCAAGAAAGTAATAGCAATCCAGGAATTTAGCATTTGCCTCTTTATAAATGTAGAAGTTTTGCTAAATAAGTACTGAAGCCACATGAAAGGTATCCTTTCTTGCACTACCTTCCTCTACAGCTTATTTGCATGGAAGAATCCTCCTAATCCAGGAGGCGCCATCAATAAAGAGGCTAATTATCCATATAAAAGAATGTATACATATTCACAGGTTTTGACTAGTATTTGAGTGTTTAAAGCCATGGCAAAAGCTACATGCTTTGCCTAATTCATAAAAGGAGTACTTCCCACATTTGGCAGGAGTTTTATGAATAACAGCTCCACCTAAAGGTTCTTTGTTACAAGGGGTGTTTTAATAGCTCAAATCTGTATGGAATCATTTTGAAAGCACTTTTTAAGTGGGGATGCTCTTTTGAATTGTCTTCTGCATTCATCTCAACTACTATGGCTATTTTGGAATGTTCTGGATTCTTGTTTGTTTGAGTTGTGGCAGGGCAGAGAGGGCAATTTTGCTGCCAAAACCAGGTTCAGCCAAGTTGGCTTGTTAGTACGATGGAGGCTGGCTGTTCTCTGGCCTGATAATCCCTTTCTGGACTAATAGTCTCTCTCTGAAAGGTCATGTGGCTATAGAAGGAAGCAAGAAGGTTCAAAAGAACCCCTTTTTGGTGGCTACTGTCCCCATCTCTATTCCTACCATGGCTGAGTGGTTTCATAGCCAGCATTTGATTAGTTGGAGAAAGAAACATTCAATATATACTTAATGGTCAGGTTGAATTAGGGGCTATATTAGAAGACTGGGAGGGAATGGATGGATATTGGTATTAAAGATTAGGGGGTGTAAAGGGAGGATAATGAACTGGACCTAGAAGCAGCCAGAAATGTGTTTGCATCAACTGCCTTAAAAAATTAGAAGGATGAGCAAGTAAAGTGTTATTTGCAGGCTCAAGCTTTCTTTGTTTACTTATTATTTATTTAAAGTCAAACTATGCAACTGCATTTTACTAGTTAAATAGCAGAATATTCCCACTCTGGTTCTTAAACTGCCAACCTCCACTCTAGCACCCTGTTACCACATTACAAATTGTCCCACCAATATAAATAAATACATGCTATACATATTTGTTATATATATATGCATGTGTGTGTATAATACATATATACATAATTCTTAAAGAAAAGTTTAAGAAATATCAAATTACAAACCCAGATCCATGGATTATGTTTGATTCCTTTTTCACACTTAATATCCAAATTGCCCACATTAACATTTGCCAGTTCCTAGAGCTAATCTTACATTATTTGCCTCACTGCATTTAGTAAATACAACATCTTGAAAAATTTCATTTCTTTTCAAAAAGTCATATACCCAAATATCCAGATTTGTCCAGTCAAAACAGGCTTAAAGATTAAACATGGTAAACTTATCTAAATAATAAAATTTTCAAATCTACTTCTTGCATCAACAATTGACAGACATGTTTTCAAAGGGTCAAGATGAGTTTTTCTTTAGGTCTGCATTCCTGTATTTTCTGGTATTAAATGCAATACATCTTTTATATTATATCTAAAATTAGTATAGTTGATACTTCCATTTATTATAATGGCCAAGAGAACTGGCAAAGAGAATCCAAAATAGCACAAGTTCAAAAGATTCTGTTCTGTTCAAATGTAGAATGTATTCTTTGATATGCTTCCTGCTTTGCAAAAGATTTACTTACTTTATTCTATTTCGCCTAAGCTAAACTGAAACTAATTTGTATTCAAAAAGCAAATATTAGCTAATCAGGAGTGAGGTGATTCAGGACATTGGAAGGGGCCATGGAAAAATAACCTAGGATTAATTATGAGCCCTGGACATTCCACAAGGTGGGAGATCAGTTGAGGCTGACCAAGATGGGCCTATATTGGTTTGGTCCCAAAACATAACTTAGGGGGATGAAGATGAGTTTTAATTTATCTTCTGACAGCAGATAAAAAATGCAGGCTAGAGCAGGGAGGTAGGGGGTCTTTGAACCTCATGATAATGTAGATAGTTGTGTCTGTTATCCTCCGTCTCTTTCTCTCTCTTCAAAAGGTCTTGCTTATAAGGTTAGGGAAGGCAGCTTGTACACTATGTCAAAGAAATGAAAAGGCAAATGCTTCTACTCTAGTTAAAAGAGCAAAAGGAAGAATTTACCCAGCCCTTACTTAATTTTTGCACAATGGTAAAGCCTAGTCAGCTAGGTGGAGCCCTGGTGGTGCAGTGATTAAGAGCTTGGCTGCTAACCAGAAGGCTGACAGTTCAAATCTACCAGCTGCTCCTTGGAAACCCTATGGGGCAGTTCTACTCTGTCCTATAGGGTCGCTATGAGTTGGAATTGACTCGATGGCCATGGATTTGGGTTTTTTTTTTCCAAAGTCGGCTGGGTGAATTCTAAGTCTTAGAAGCAAAGGCTTCATTGAACTTGTCCATTCTGGTTTGAACCCCTGCTGAGAATTCACATTTCTAACCCGTTCCCTGCTAAGAATTTGCACTTCCACCCCTAGAGATACTGAATCAGAATCTACATCTTAAACAAGATCCCCAAGTGATTCTTATGTGTAACTTCCTGGAAACTTGTGAGAAATGCAAATTTCTATTTGTACGTGTATGAAATTATTCATACATGCCTGTTCTTGTCTGTATATATTTAACAACCATAAGTATGTGTGGGTGGGGTGAATGTATGGGAGGAGGGTAGGGGTGGGATTGAAGGTGGAAGGACAGGAAGTCTGAATACAGGCCAAGTCTACAGGTAACTTTATGATTACATTCTTGTGGTTTCTTTCAAAGTTAAAAGTATTCTCCTTGGGTGAGCTTAAAAAAAGGGGTGGGGAGGAAGACAGAAAAGAATTTGATAACTGGCATAAGTCGTCTTATTGAAAGCCAATTTTAATGTTTGCTATCTTATGCTAGGAAGCAGGGGAAGAGTGGGTGAAAATTGGGATAAGGGAAGGGGAAAAAAAAAAAGTCAGACACCACCTGAATATCATGTTTACCAGAAAGGCAGCCAGCAGGGCTTTGGGGCTGTGAAAAAAAGTGCACTTTATTATCCGGTAAGTGTTACTGGCGGTAAACTGTTGATTTGGGTAATCTTCTCACCTATTTAAGCGTTATGCTTAGATACTCTAATACCTAAAACTTTAACTTTTGACTTTTATTGCTCTTTTATTCAGATATTTTAAACATTAAACAGAATTCTAGCAGAAATAGACATGCTCAGTGCTCTTAATTAGAAGGATATCATTTTAGGAGCTATTTCAAGCTCAGTGCAAAATACTGATTTATTTTAAAGTTTGTTACTTTGACAAAGCACATATTTCAGGATAACCAAGGGTATTAACCCCTCAACAAAGATTTATTAAGGACCTGCTATTTTAGGCAATTGATAGATATATAAGAGTTGACTCTATTCTCAAAAATTCAAAATCCAGGTAGGAAAATGAGTCTATGCAATAATAAATAATAAGAGCAGAGTATTGCTTTTTTTTTTTAGAATCCATTTTTTCACTTTGTTCTAAAAGAACTTATGGTGACTTACAGGTTAAATATACTGCAGAATTAAGAATAAACACATAACAGAGCGTTCTAAAGAAGACAGGTAGGATAGATGAATATTACCAGGATCTTGAGACAAGCTGATTATTACAATCTGGTACTGCAATAGCTCTAAATTTCCTGATAACTAAGACAAAAGAGAAAACACATCATATCATAAGGAGGAACATAGATTTCACCACTGAAGAAAGAATATAAATTCCTTCTCAAAGTCACATTCCTGGGAAAACTCAAGGGGGGATTTACCATGTCTGCGCATCCTTAGAAAAGAGGCTGGCTTTCTGCCTTGTTTATACCAACGAAAGAGAACAAGTATGTAGCCAAGTGTTAAACTCTGTGGTACAGATGATAGGTGCCAGAGGAATTTGCAGATGGGGAGGTGGGCAGAGTTGGTGGTTACCATGGTCTGATGTGGCCAAGGAAGGTATTAACTAGGACAGGTGATGAGACCTGCCTTGAAAGATGCATAGACTTCCATAGATGGTAAGGAAGACAACTGAGGAGGGGAAAGCAAAACATGCAAAGACCCGAATATGTCAATCAACATGGACTTCCCAGTTAACCGTTTGGTGTCTAATCAGTTTGGACTCATGGCTAACCCATGTGTGCCAGAGTAGAACTGTGCTCCATAGGGTTTTCAACTGCTGATTTTTCAGAAGTAGATCGCCAGGCCTTCTGAGGTGCCTCTGGGTGGACTCAAACCACTAACCTTTCGGTTAGGAGCCAAATGCTTAACCGTTTGTACTACCCAGGGACTCCATGGTATTCCCAGATGGAGGTAAAGGTGGGGTATGGGGACAGCTCAGATGGACCCTGAGGATTTACCCTAAGAAACAATAGGAAATAATTTTGGTTTGTGTAGGGCAAGGGGCACGTTATGAGAGGTCTTGACTATGTAGTTAAGACTCTTAGATGTGATAAACTATTAATTTATTAAATGTATTGATAAATGTGCAGCACATTGCACTATGAGCTAAATGGATTCAGAGATGTCTAACATTCATGAGAATATTCTCAGTTCTTCTAATGCAGACAACTAAGTGATGAATACCATTAACTGAGTAGAAAACAGAAGAATTGGCCAAGTAGGGGAGGAAGATCTTGTTTGCTTTTAAACACAATGAATTTGAATCACTCAGGTCCACCTTGCAGTAGGAATATAGCTCTGGAGTTGAAAGAGAGGGCAGGCTTGAAGTCCATGCTAAGGGTCCATTCGCAGGAGCTACTGAGGTAAAGGAGAGAGTATGGAGGTCTTTAGTGGCAGTGGAACCTTTGAAGAAGTGGGCCAAGGGAGTGAAGAACCAGAGGAGAGACTCAAGGCAAAACAGGAGAACATAACCTGGATTGGAGAGAGCTGCAAGAATGAGTAGTAGATAGTATCGCAGAAGATGAATATTAAGAAGAAGCCATTGCATTTAGCAATTAGAGGTTCACCGATGGCCTTGGAGAGAGAAGTGTCAACAGATTAATAGGGTTGGTAGAGGAGTGGTTGGGTAACGTGGCAGTGGTCAGTGTGGTGCACTTTGGCTCTTCAAGCTGTTTGGCAACTAACCTCAATTTTAGGGCTAAATGTCTATGATACTTTAAGCCAACCCATCTAATCATGAACCACCAGTCTATAAGAGGATCCTAATCCAGGACCGTCCTTTTTCCCTCAAGCCCACCCACTCTCCATTAGAATGTAATATCCTTGACATGTGAGACCATTTCTTATGTGAATTTATATCTCAAGCACTTGGCATACAGCCTGGCAAATAGAAGGCAGACAAGATGGTTTGGAAGTAGGTGATGAAGCAGGCAGGCTCTGGATCCAGTTCCTCTCCTGCCTGACACTTGTGAAGAGATCTGTGAACCTTCTTCCTCTGACCCTTTGGGCTTGGGATTCCATTTTGCTCATAGTGCAATGTGCTGCACATTTATCAATACATTTAATAAATTAATAGCTTATCACATCTAAGAGTCTTAACTACATAGTCAAGACCTCTCATAACGTGCCCCTTGCCCTACACAAACCAAAATTATTTCCTATTGTTTCTTAGGGTAAATCCTCAGGGTCCATCTGAGCTGTCCCCATACCCCACCTTTACCTCCATCTGGGAATACCATGGAGTCCCTGGGTAGTACAAACGGTTAAGCATTTGGCTCCTAACCGAAAGGTTAGTGGTTTGAGTTCACCCAGAGGCACCTCAGAAGGCCTGGCGATCTACTTCTGAAAAATCAGCAGTTGAAAACCCTATGGAGCACAGTTCTACTCTGGCACACATGGGTTAGCCATGAGTCCAAACTGATTAGACACCAAACGGTTAACTGGGAAGTCCATGTTGGTTGACATATTCAGGTCTTTGCATGTTTTGCTTTCCCCTCCTCAGTTGTCTTCCTTACCATCTATGGAAGTCTATGCATCTTTCAAGGCAGGTCTCATCACCTGTCCTAGTTAATACCTTCCTCGGCCACATCAGACCATGGTAACCACCAACTCTGAGTCAAAAATCCATTAAGGAAAGTCAAGGTACAGACTCAGCATCCTCCTTGGGCTACCTCTTGTTCTTTTAGCATGCTACTTGGTTCAGAACTATTCTGTTTACTCTGGTAACTTGAAACCTAATCTCTGGTGAATGTCACAGCTGTTACTTAGTTTTAACAAAGATTTCAGCATGTTTGTACCCGTGGGAAGGAACCCAGAGCACAGGACTGTTCTTGAGCAGGCTAGTAGGCAAGCCCTTTACCACTGTGCCATCAGGGCTCCAATATGGAAACTAGTACTAAAAAAAATAGGCCACTATTGAGATGGATGTAGAAAATCTATCCAGGAATTTCCTGTGTACTCAGAGAACAAGACAGTGGCAATTAAACGTCTGATGAACTTTATCTCAGTCAAACAAACAACATTCCATACTCACTATGCTTTGACTTAAAGCATCGGTTACTATCTGAGATTCTTTATATCGCATAAATTTTAATTGGTATGTGTGTGTGCATGTGCACATGTGTGCGTGTGTGTGTGCGTGTGAGAGAGAGAGAGAGAGAGAAAGAGAAGGACAGAAAGACAGAGATGGAGAGAGAGAGAGAAATCAATATTCTTTTGCATGGAATATACTCACAAGTGTATTTGTCTGGGGAAGAACGGTGATGCCTAGAAACAGGAGGAGGGCACATAATTGACTATAAAGACGCCTGAATCCAGACCAGCACCGCACAGCAACTAGACATCCTGCAGTTAGTAAATGTATTTTGAAGATGGTAATTATGATTTTGGGGGGCTTTTGGATTCAGCGTCAGCAAAGTCACTTCTCACAGTAACCACCCTGTATCAACTATTCTTGCTACTTTCTCTCAACATTCATGTGCCTCTGGGAGTCAGCCTTAGAAGGACTGGAGTACTTCAGGCCCTAGGGGTGAAGGCTGTCAACCACAGACTCTCACGGCTAGCATATTGTTAACTTTTTTGTCTATAACCAAGAGTCTGGCTGTGATAATGAAATATCCTTGGCATTCAAAGGAGGACAGAAGGAGGATTTTTTGTTTGTTTGTTTTTTTTGTTTCCTAGTCTCTAATGCACACCTACGAGGACACATTTACCCTACAGTTCTGCATTTATGGTATTGCCCCTGAGAATGCAAGACAGAATGCTGATTCTGAGGAGCAATTTCTCTCCTCCCTCCCAAACGCATCACTTTGTAGTCAACGATGGCAACTCTACCGTTTGCTCCAGGTTGCCTGTAGTGAATGAATACATATATAATATGTCCCTCTGGAAACAGTAGAGCCTCTTTTTAATTTTCACCTTAGCTTTAAATCATATCTGTATCTTGCAATAACTGGGACAAGGCTGCAGAACTGAAAGCTATGTGGAATTAAATGCTATCTCAATAAAAACGGGTCACCCCATCCCAGGAATCCAACTAAACATGAACCAGAAATCACAATTCTGTTCAATTCCGTCAGCCACTCGTGCTTGAAGATAGCCATTTTTCTGTTAAACAGAAGTCTTCTACACTTGAGTTTAGAGTTTATTTTGATTTAATTTTGTTACCCACTGTAGACTCAGCCTTGACCTCCGTTTCTTTCAGAAAAGGTGGTCTGAGACTAGGATGGGGTTGGGAGGGTGACAGGGCAGGGGAAAAACAAGACAAGTGGGCAGAAGAGTGTGACTTTGGTTCCAAAGCTGAAACATCCAGGGCTGGGGTTACCTTTAAATTCAAGAGTCGGCCCCTGCTGAGTTTCCTTATCAGCCGCCTTAAAGGCTAATTACTGCTCAATAGGTTCTTGAGGTTGAAAAAGTATCAAAGAATTTTTGAATACATCTCTCTTCTCTCAACAATAGGATCTATCAAACAGCCAGGAAAAGGCTTTGTTTAAAAGCACCGACAGGAGATTAGAGGAATGTATTTGATTTCCAAAGTGACTATTTTTGCACAGCATTAATGATGCCACTATAACCAATATCTATAGCTTGGTTTTGACAGTTTATTGCAAGGGTTCCCATTGTTTAAAAAAAAGAGAAGGGGAAAAAAAAGAGAAAGAGAAAAATAAGAAAGAAAGAGACTGTTTTATTTTGCTACATTTCCATTTGTTAACAAAACTCTCCATAAGCAAAACCAGAGGTCATTAGCAAACAACCAAAACATGCCTGTCTCTAGAAGAACACAACTCTCTTCATCATTTAAAACACAGCTTTGCTGAAAACCCAAATCATGACAAATCCTCAACACGAAAAATTCAGCGCAGACTTGAAACCACCTGACTTCACTTTGGGTTTGTGCTCCTTAAAATTACCTAGAAAATATCATAATCTTCTCTCAGTACGGCTGGATGTGGGCCAGGGCTCTGGCTCCAGAGGCAAAGGGCAAAACTAAAAATCATGTCTGAACAGACAGCTCCACCCTCTCTCCCATGTCCGCCTGGCCTTGTGACAAAAAGTGAGGTCTAAAGCACATTCATCCAGGCCCCGGGTTTTTGGCCAAAATTCAAGACTCTTATACAGCAAACAAAAATGAAATCCAACATGTTATCACCCTGTCTTAAGAAGTCAAATGGGTTTAAATGAGTGTATTGCATCTGATGAATCATTCACATTTGCAATTTAATAGGGAACCAATAGAATTACATGAAAATGTTGCTTTCTGCTTCTGAGAAGGATTGTTAGCTGAGATTTTAAATTCTAAAGTGATTTTTGATAATCTGGTGTGTGTGTGTGTGTGTGTGTGTGAGAGAGAGAGAGAGAGAGAGAGAGAGAGAGAGAGAGAGAGAGACAGAGAGTGAAAGAGAGCGAGAGCGAGCGAGGGAGAGAGATTCTCCTTTTCTCTTGAGAGAGAGAGAGATTCCCTTTTTCTCTTTCCATACTGAATCAAGCACTGGGAGAGTGAAGGACTAACCACAGGAGGGGTGGGAGGCTACAAGGATCCCATTGTGGGGGTCTGCTTGCCTGGCACGGGTGCCCCCAGACTATGGGTAAGCATCCAAACGCTCTTTATTCTCCTTCACCAAAAGCTCCAGTTCTTAAGGACTCACTCTCCCTAGCGCCACTGACTCTGACACCCCCCACTCTCTCTCAGGCTTTAGATGATGGGTGAGAGCCAGGAGAGACTGTCAAGTAATTTTTACCTCCTGCCGAGCTAGTGACAAGCTCAGTACAAATAGCTACGTTGAGAAAGTACCTCTGTCCCACAGATCCCACCACCAGCCCTCGAACAACACAGTCTGGGGCTATGAATACCAACATCTGATCCCATTGGGCCACATCAGAGCAGAAACTGCAGGACCCAGCATTCTCAATGTGTTTCCTCCTCATCCTCTAGTCAAAACCCTCTGCTCCAGCCAGCCAGCTGTGTTCACAGTCTCCTTAACACTTGGAATCCCTTTGGCATTCAAGCCGTTGTTCATGCTGTTTTCTACCCTTGGAGAATGTCCTATTCTCTCTCCTTCGTACAGACTGTCCAAATCCTGCGATCCCTATCAAGCCCTGCCTCAGTCCACAATCCCCCTCAAACACCTACAGAACGCACAGGGATTTCTCCTTCCCCTGATTCCTCAGTGATTATTTCCTGGCTTTATTTTAGTTGCTCCTTCATGGGCTGCCTCGGAGTCTGTCTTACGCTGTTATATTTAAATATCTTCTTACTTCACTCCCGAAGTGTTTAGCTTTCCATGTAGAGCCAGTTTTTTCAAACAATCCTAGAGGGCTATGAGTTAATTCTTAGGGTGCCTATGAGTTCTCTAGGATAAATTTTAGTTTTATGCTTTCCTTTAGGTGAGAGTCTAAACAATTCGGTAAGCACGTTCTGGATCATCTGGACGCTGCAGCCCCATAACCATGTATGTTGGAGTAGAGGCCTGCAGGAGTGTTTTCACTTACAATCATGGCAGACTGGAGAAAAAAATCACTGAGGAACCATAAATATGAAATGACACATTTGTATCTGGTGGAGGTATTACAGCAATGGGGGTAGGAGAGGGTGTGGTGGAATGGAATTATCACATAGCACAGGGTCACTGTGTTACTCAGGGTTCTCCAGAGAAACAGAACCAGTAGGATTATAGATATATCCCAAATCAAACCAAACCAAACCCATTGCCAGTAAGTTGACTCTGACTCATGGTGACCCCATGTGTGTTATAGTAGAACTGTGCTCCATAGGGTTTAATGGCTGATTTTTTAGAAGTAGATCTCCAGGCCTTTCTTCCAAGGAGTCTCTGGGTGGACTTGAATACCAACCTTTAGGTTAGCAGCTGATCACTTAACTGGTATGCCACCCAGGAACTATACATGCATACATATATATATACATAAATATATATATATATAATATAAATATATATAATGTATATGTATCTCTCTTTCTCTCTCTCTCTATATATGTATATCATAGGGGCTGGCAAGTCTGAAATTTGTAAGTCAGGTGACAGGCTGGAAACTCCAGCAGGATATCTATATTACAATCTTGAAGCTGAATTCCTTCTCCCTCAAGAAACCTCAGTACCTGCTCTTAAGGCCTTCAACTGAGTGGATGAGGCCCACCCACATTATGGAGGGTGATCTGCTTTACTTAAAGCCAACTGACCGTAAATGTTAATTCTATGTAAATACCATCACAGCAATCTCTAGACTAGTATTTGGCCAAACAACTGGGGACCACAGCCTAGCCAAGTTGACACATACAATTAAACATCACAGAAAGGTAGGCAGCCAAACTGGAAAGAACCTGCACCACGAAGGTTTGCCCAATATTACACTGTGTGAACAGCACTTTAGTTTCAGCAAAACATCACTTGTCACATTCAATTAATATGGTCAATTTCAGTGTTACGGTTTTGGGTTAAATTTAATTTCTGAATTTTGGTAGGTAGGGCTGTAAAACGGTTCAAGAGTTATAAGCTATAGCTTATATATATTTAAAAACCCTCAGTGGCTTCTCATTATACTTTAGAACAGAGTCCAAACTCCTTATAAGGAGTTATTTGGTCCCTGATCACCTCTTCAAGCTCATCTACCAGTTTATTTTTGCTGCTAACATGGAGGCCTGTGTCCTGTTCCTCAAACAAACCAAGCTGAGCTTGCTTCTCCTGCTTCACGGACTTTTACACTTGTTCCCTTTACCTTCAAAGCCCTCTACCCCCATCTTCACAGGGCTAACTCCTTTTCATTATTCATGTCTACTCAAGTGTGAGCTCCTCAGAGAGGCCTGCCCTACACACCCATCTCAAATTGCTCTCTCCAACTCCCTGTCACTTTCCACCTCTGTTTCATTTTCTTTTAACACCGATCACTATCTGAAATTACATTATGTAGTTGTTTATTTAAGAAGCCCTGGTGGCGCAGTGGTTAAGCACTCAGCTGCTAACCAAAGGTGGGTGGTTCAAATCAGCCAGCTGCTCCTTGGAGGAAAGGTGTGTCAGTCTGCTTCCATAAAGATTATGCCTTGGCAGTGCTCTGTCCTACAGGATTGCCATGAGTCTAAATTAACTCAACAGCAACAGATTCTTGTTCATTTGTGTGTCTGCTTTTCTCTTCCCAACTAAAATCAACACACCGTGAAGTCAGGGACATTTTCTACCCATGTCATTGTTCTTAAGCTCTCAACAAATATTTATATATTGAATGACTAAGTAAAAGAGGTGTATACCTTGTTCTCTATGTGAATTTAAGTTACAATCAAGATAAGGTAAAACTGGAGGCTGCCAAGAACATTTTCCTTGAAATAAATTCCATGCATTACTCAAGTATGAGTAATACAATGTATACTATGAATCAGCTGGAAACAGGGACCATGTCTCATTTCTGTTTTCATCAGTCTCTGGCATGAGATTAAAAACACACTAAGTTCTCCTTAAATGTTGGTTTGATGAATGAATAATTGATAAAATCTCTCTCTCTCTCTTTTTTTTTAATTAGAAGGATATGAAAAAAACCAAACCCATTGCCTTAGAGTTAATTCTGATTAGAAGGATAGAAAAGGTAATATTTGTCTTTACTTAGTGGTAGAAGCTTAATTAAATTTGCAGTGTTACTATATTCTTGCATGTTTTGCAATAACATGTAGGTAGCTATGTAAACATTCATGTGCTCATATGTGCGCACAATTAATTGGACAGAAGGAGAAAGAAAAAGATCAGTGGATAGGAAAAAGGTGATAAGTAGGAAATGGAGTTGTCAGAAACAGCAATAAAAAATGGACAGAGATCTCTTTGCAGGTCTGTGGGGCACAGCTGTATTTCAGTCACTGGGGTGCCTGAATGAAGATTGAAATACATTTGCAATAAATATAAAACCTCAGAATGGATTCATTATCCTATCGTTAATCAGTAATACAGCTGCTAGCGGCTTAATTTAATTTATATGTAATCGGTCAATAATTCAACCAGCCTATATTATATATTAATCATTTAATACCCCACCTGAAAGTTGTGAGGAATATAAAGTAGATGTGAAATATGATCACTAAACTCAAGAAGCTCACAGCTAAGTGGAAAACAAGGAAACAATCAACAAATAAATATAATAAAAGATGTTTACATTTTATTTAAGTGGTGAATATGTATCAATCTTGCTAAAATATCTTACAAATTTAAAAATTTATCTGTGGTTTTTTTAAAAAAAATTTAAACATATATAATCATATCATCTGAGAATGTCAATTTTATTTTTTTATTTCCAATCTGTACACTTACTATTTCTACTCTTATTTTACTCCACCACCTACATCTCCATTACAATATAAGGGGTGAGAGTAGTCATTCTTGTCTTGTTTCTGATCAAAAAAGAGAAACCTGTCGAGTTTTACCATTAATGACAATGACTGCTATAAAAATTTTGAAAGTATCATTTATCAGGTTGAGAATGTTTTCATCTATTACTAGTTTGATATTGATTTCTATATTGATTGCTTTGTGGCCAGAGAATCTCTCTTTATTATTTAAATCCATTCAAATTTTTTGGAATTTATGGCTATCACATGTCCAATTTTTATAAATATTACTTGTGTGTTTAAAATGAATGTGTATTTTATAGTTTGGTTTGTGGATGTGTATTATATATGTTATTGTTGTTAAAAAAAACAACAACAACAATAAAACAAACCAAACCCAGTGCCACTGAGTCAATTCCAACTCATAGCGACTCTATAGGACAGAGTAGAACTGCCCCCACAGAGTTTCCAAAGAGTGGCTGCTGGATTCATACTGCCAACCTCTTAACCATTGCACCACCAGGGCTCCATCTTGTTGTTACCAAAAAACCCACTGCTGTCAAGTCGATTCTGACTCACAGCAACCCTATAGGACAGAGTAGAACTTCCCCCATAGGGTTTCCAAAGAGCAGCTGGTGGATTTGAACTGCCAGCCTTTTGGTTAGCAGCCAAATACTTAAACACTATGCCACCAGGGCCTCTGTTGTTGTTAGGTGCCATCAAGTCCATTTCTACTCATAGCAACCTCATGTGACAGAGGAGAACTGCCCCATAGGGTTTTCTAGGCTGTAATCTTTGCAGTAGTAGATTGCTAGGTCTTCTTCCTGTGAAGCAGCTGAGTGAGTTCAAACTGCCAACCTTCTAGTTAGCAGCCGAGTGCTTAACCATTGTGCCACCGGAGCTCCCTGTATTATATATATGTGTGTGGGTATGTGTGTATACACCCACACACATATACACATACACACATATATACACACACAAGTATACAAGGAATAAACAGAGCTTCCAAAGGTATGTCCCAAGGAATACTGTTTCCTCAGTATGCTTGGGTAAAGAGGAGTTTCATGTTAAGGTAAATCTGATCATCTCTGCATGCCATATATCCAGTCCATTTTTGAAGAATATGGTGTTGATGTTCAGTAACAAACTAAAAACTAAAAAAGATTCCCCGTGCTAAAGATACTTATTAACTTTGTTTAACTGTTTCTCTGTGTGTGTGTGTTTAAATCATGGAACTCCTCCTGTCTTAAAAAAAAAGCCTATTGAAGATTCCACAGAATATAAATACTATTTTATGTTGTAGTATGAGGAAATGCAATAATGGAAAGTACATTTCAGACAGATTATCTAAGAAGACTGTGTAGGAAGAATGAATATGAGGAAAGATCAACCTCAGGGAAATCGATAATAATTTTGTCATATATTTGATAAAGAAGACATAGCCATTCTCTGTAAGGAACTATTTTCCTAACGGATCGATTTTTTTGGGGTTGGGAGAGAGTACTCTTAGAGAAGAGCATGAGCATTCTAATTTATTCGAGATCTAGATTAATATAAAATACTGTAAAGAGAAGGAACAAGAACACACGCACACACACACACTTCATTTTTATGGCCCATGGATTGTTGTATTAAATAAAAGATCTTAATAGCCAGAGAATAGCAAAACTCATCCACGTACTGACCTTTGTTGAAGGAGGGTGTGAAAAATCAAGCCTATCAGGCATCAATTAAGTCCAATAGGTGGGTGGAAGCCAAGAGGCTCAAGCATAACTCTCCTGGACTAGTGACCACTGCACCTCTTAATGCAGCTGAGCCTGACAGAGAGGTAAAGGGGAACCTAGCATTTATAAGCAAAATTTTTAATCATTAAGGAAAGCTGAAGTGAGAAGGAAGCGGACAACTTGTAAGAGACCTCTTCTTACTTTTGATTTGGGCTTAGTTCAAGCCAATGAACTGGGGGATAGGAGAGAAAGCCATTTTACCCAACTGCCAATTCCACAACATTCCTCTCCAGAAACTTCCACAGAGCTGGTGAACTTCCAGTAGTAAACACTGAGGTCTAGTTCCCCAGAATTTATGGGAGGGCCGGTTACTCCATTTTGGAAGGAAAAAAGAAAGTTTTCAAAGATTAATTATATTTATTTTTCTACCATTAAGTTCCATTGGTGAGTGGAAGCCAAGAGTCTCTTATTTATCCTTTACAAAGTGCTAGAAGAATGTGAACAATCTCTCAATATTTGTTGTTCCAAGTTGCTAAAGTAGTAATTTGTCCTAATAGGTAGAGCCTACTCATCTTATATGTCTAATACTGGCAAACTAATGTGTATTATGTTAGACAAAGGAGAAAGATGAACAAAGCAATATCCTACTCTGAAAAAGAAAAGAATATGTAAGTACATTCGAAATAGTCAAACAAGTTAAAGAAACATATAAAGATTGCAAAAATATTGGTATTTGAATTTTCTAAGAAAAAAACAAGGAGCCCTGGTGGCACAGTGGTTAGTAAGTGTTCGGCTGCTAACAGAAGGATCCCTGGTTAACTGAAAGGTTGGTAGTTCAAACCCACCAGCAGCACCCGGGAGAAAAATGTGGCAATCTGCTTCCATAAAGATTTAGAGCCTTGAAAACCCTAATGGGCAGTTCTACTCTGTCCTATAGGATTGCTGTGAGTTGGAATCAACTCAATGGCAATGGTTTAAGAAAAAACCCTTACATGTGTTTCCCTTAGATCTAAGACAAATGAAAGTACCTCTTCTTGCCGTGCCATATTTAAACCCCTTTCGAAAAGTCAGGAGATGGGGGGACCAGGTGTGAAAAAAACTACTGGAGCCTTGGATGAAGACTGGTGACAGAGTTTGTTGGAAGTAAGAGGGAGGGGGAAGGGAATATATATTTGGCTTCAAATTTTAAAGACAATTTTAAGTTGATAAAAAGAAACCTCTCATTGAAGACACAGTGTAGGAGCAAGTAAACATAAAGTGAGCAGAAAGGTCAGATGACACAATTCCGCAATGAAGACCAAAAGATCCACTCACGAAGAGGTCAGGTACACGACAAAATATTATTATAAAAAAAGAAAGGTCATGTAGCAGTATATTTATATACTTAAAATTACGTGACATCACTGGCACAGTACCAGGCACAAGTAAGTATTCAGTTAAATGCAGCTTCTATTATTATTATGATTATTTTCACCATCATCTTCATCCTCATGATTTACTTTGTCTGAAAATTTAGATGCAGTGGTAAATTAGGAGAAGCCACATGAAGGGGTTGCAAAAGTAAGCATTTTGGCCAATCAAGCTGCTGCCACTGAATGTGGTGGAACTGTGAGAGTGTGCAGTAATAATCCAATCAACTAGTGCTGAGATGGTGGGATCTACAAGATGCATCCGAGGTGAATGAGGAACATTAGTATTGCTGGTAATCTGATAAAGCTGTGGTTGGATGGCCCATTCTCACTCTGCATGGCATCTAGCAGGAGGCAATGAGGCCTTGCTTTACCATGAGCTATCACCCTTGTCATCTTCAAAAGAAAGTCTATACTCCATCATATGGCATCACAGATAGCCCTTCATCATCTGGTCCCTTTTTGCCTCCAGAGCCATCTTTTTATTAATTCCCCTTGGTCACACTGTACCCAGTACTCCAGCCCAACTAAACCACTTTAGCATCCAAACAACAACAACAACAATAATATATAATAGTAATAACGGTAATTATTATTATTGCTACTTCTTTTATAGTGCATACTCATTTCCTGGCACTGTCATAAGAGTTTGACATATATTAACTCATTTAATCTTCACAACAACCCTATGAGATAGGTAGTATTTGAATTCCCATCTTATTAACGAGGAAACTAAGGCACAGAAAGGTTAAGTGATTTTCCCAAAGTCACACAACTAGAGAATGTCAACTTTCTCATGCTTTTGTGTTTTTGCCTACTCTGCTCCTTCTGCTCGAACCCCCATTCCCTTCTCCCTTTATCTAACTCCTCCTTCAAGCCTCTCCATCTCCCCTCTACCACCTCAGACTGTGTTAAGAATTTCTCTTCTAATCTATGACTCAGAGAAGAGTTGAACTCCCTCCTAGAAGGAACCACGTCGCATAAGACTTTCTCAGGGGTATCTTTAGAAAGAGCATTCCTTCTTGTAATTGGGCTACAACTCCCCAAGAGGCAATTGTCCAAGAGCACGTGCCCTTCACCCAGGCCTGTTGGGAAACATCTTGCCTCACTCATTGGGGCAAGCACTCAACTTCTTGAGTGGAAGGGGCAGCTAAGGCACACACTCTGGTTGTCCAGTTCTTCAGACTGTTCTCACAAACTAATTGGAATTCTACTCATCTACTTTGTAAGAAAAATATTTAGGAGGCCACTCTACCCTTCAATAGTTGCCTTACATATTTTTCCAAAATTATAGTTTTTTAAATATTTCCTAATGGGATTTTTTGAAGCTTCACCTCAGTTTTCTAATTATTATACTTAAAAATTCTGACTATGAATTTTACTGTTCAAAACCACTACTAACTAAATATTTGGTACATTATGTTTTCAATGTACATTTTTTAAAAACCCAGGGTTTATTTGTTCATGTATTAATTCAGTGATTTATTAAGTGCCTACCAGGTGCCAAGCTCTATGCCAGATACTGGGAATACAGACAAAAGAGACACAGGTCTACTCTCAAGGAGCTTACACTCTTACAGGGAAAGGGTGGTCATTCCAGCAGAGTCACATACTAAATGTGATTCAGTTGGCAAGGAAAAATTATTTTTACTATTGAATTATCTATAATATAGCCATATCTAAAAATTATTATAATACATATTCATTTCATGAATATATTTTAAAGGTAATAACTCATGTTCTTCCTTAGAAACAAAAAATTTCCAATCTCTTTTATGCATAACAACTTCAAATTATCATTCTTATCTAGTAGCTATGAAGGAAAAAAAATCAGCTAAGATAGTTATCTTCTGTATTTATTTTAACCTGGCAGAGGATGTAAAAGTGAAATAGGAAACATTTATTGATTTTCTCAGCAGTTACTTGAAGATTGAAGATCATCTTTCCAATTTATGCAAAGTCATCACCCTTCAGTCACTTAGAAAATTTCATTCTTAGATTCTCTGTTTTGCTGAGATGTGTGCTAACTGCTAGGGCAGATTATACAATGTCAAGATACATTAGGAGGAATCAGTGATTTCCATCGATCAAATGTGTATCGTGAAAGGTTCTTGGATGGCAGCCCCCCAGGGTGCTGTCTAGGACCCACATCAAATACGAACACCCGGGTTAAGTCAGGCCATATACCCATCAGTCAGCATAAAGAAATTGAATTTTAGGACCAAAAAGTCTAGTGCCACAAGGATTTGGGAGATACTATCAATACAAGCAGAAAAAACATAGCCCTTTGAAGTCTAAAGGAAGGGACAGACATGGCAAATACACGAACAGTATCAGGAACTTAAATCCCTGTGAAGCAGTACCAGGACCAAAATAAATATTAACCGCACATTTAATTGGAATCCACTGAAACTTTCCAAATGGGAGGCAATGATAGAAAGTCCAAGGACTCATAACTTGTCTAGCCACTAAGCTAAACTGCAGTACTTGAAAAAAAAAAAAATTATTCCAAACCTCAGCAAACAGAGAAGCTGAGTGGAATAATGAATGTTTTAATCCAGCCAAGAGTTCATACTTCATTTTTAAGCGTCAACTCTAGCATTTCTTGATGGATGGGAAATTTAACATGCTAAGATATCATAAAAGGTAAGAGTTGGTACTCAATAGAATTCATTCAGGCAATGCATTTTTTAAAAGGATCATCAAGGACAGACTTTTAAATATGTAGCTTTTCACTGTACTCTAAAAGCAGTCCCATTGATGTAAAGAAGGAAGCTCCAAGGGACTAATCAACATTTATTAAAACAGCAATGCCATCAAAGGAAATGAAAATGGCAGTGTGATCCCTGGAAGAGGCAAGAAGGAGGTCAGGGAGATGTTTGAAGGAGCAGGTTTAGTGGTGATCAGGAGGATAAAGACATGATAGGGGGTGAAATCGCAGTTTAGTAGAAAGAGGCAGAAGATAAACAGGATGGGAATAGGGCAGCAAGGTCGATGGTAGGTGTTTCTGTTTTGCTTTCAAAAGTCGGCGGGAAAGCGAAGTCTCTATATACAGAAAAAGGGACAGATGATGCTAAATATAAGAAATCACATGGGACGATCTCCATAGGCATCCTTCATGTGGATAGGAAAAGGACCTACACTCTATATTTTTCATGTTCCATCTCCCCCATTAGGGCACAACTGATTGTTTGCTCTACTATTCATTTGGAATCTCCCATATATTGCCTATATAGCAATCAATTATAACAATACTATTTTTTACACATAGTTGTATTTTAACTCTTTATCCACTGAGGCAAGGGCCATGTAGTTTACTTCCTTTGTATTTTTATTTTCCTTTATATAGTACCTTGCATGGAGTTAAAAACAAAGATGTTGATAATGAAGGTGATGAACAAAGCTCTCTCACCATCAAAAATAGGGGCATTACTATGCTTATTAAAAAAATAATAACAAAACAATTAGGTCCTTAATTACACTGCCTTCAGTTTTTGACAGTAAAATAAATCTGCCTCTGTCATTAATGTACAAATATTTATTTTCTCTTATTAAGTCAGTGTAATTAATGAAACCAGCAAGAAGCATTTAGAAGTTTCAAGATTCTGTAATTACTACTAGGTCAGTTAATTTTCTACCTATAATCAGTGTGGCTATTTGGTTGAACTAAATCATTCTTTTGGGGAGTGTTTAAAATCCAAACCAAAATATGCAGTACTATGTTCTTCCTTTAGCTTTCCCCAATTAAAAAAAAAAAAAAAAATCAACCTGTCCAATCTTCATGAAAAATTTAAATGAAAGCACCTGTAACGTTAATGGGAACGTTAATTTTTTTCTTCAAATCACAAAAAGAAATGACAATGATTGCAATCTCTTCAAATATATATTTCATTTAACTGTAATATTTCTAAAATCTCACATAAATAAGTTCTATTTCTTAGTCTTGATATTTAAAATCACAGCTTCCCTCTTTCTAAAAGTATGTGAAGTGCTATTTTCTCTCTAGCAATCATGTTACTTACGCAAAGTGAATGAACACGGACTTGGCTACAGCCTTCAGGATTAGATTCATTTCCCTTGCTGTGCTAATTTCAGCATAACATTCTCCCCCGGAATACAAACTTTCTTTCCTAATATTTTATCTTTGCATTAGAAATGCGAATCCCTGCTCAATAGAGTGCACGTCTGTGTCGCCAAACTCTCCTGTTGTTTGGTGTGTCTTTGAAATTGTTTTTGGTTTTCCTTTCGAGCTACACTTATACCTAGGAACAAAGTATTATATGGAAGCCTCTGTTTTCATTTGATTTCTGACTAGTTCAAAGTTTTGTTTCTTTGCATCAACTCTTTCTACAATTTGGAGGATTCTTCCTTACGTTACTTAATTTGCACTCTTAAGCAATTACCAAGTGAGACTGTATCATAACTTTTTCTGCCTTTGCTTAAATGATAAAATGACTCCAAGTTACCCAATGAATTTAAAACTAAAATTATTAAGGTAACTGCTATTGTCGGAAGGTATTAAAATCACTACAGATTTTCTTTCTTTCCCTGTTCTATCCCTCTCTAAAATTCTCATTGTCAAAAAAACTGAGATAAACAAACAAGCAAAAAAAACAAACCCAAAAGCTTTGATCAGTATTTTCAAAACGTTTTTTTCACGTTGCCCTTTTTATTAAGATAAAAAAGATTGTTTGCAGTCACACTCTTGCAGAAGTGATTAGTGATTCTAAGAGATTTTGCTACCATTTCCTTAAAATTTTATGCTTGTTCAGATTCAGACAAGAAGACAATGTTGTCAAGAGCTTCAAGAGTAACCTTTGTTGCCAGTGCTTCACCACAAATGATCATGGATTAATTTGTGGTTTCAAATATATTCATATTACAAATCCCTGGCCAGAAAAAGTAAAATATTAATCAGATCAGCAAACCCTCATTCTTTACTGGCTCTTCCACAACAGCAACATAGTCAAGAATATTTACCATCTTTATCAAACAAAGCAGGAAGGACGGACAGAAGGAAGGAGGGAAGTTAGTTCTCTCAATCCTGCATCTGCCTCTCTTCATTCCCAAATGTCTTGATTTTTCTTCTGTGCTTCCTCTCTTTCTGCTCACTCCTTAACCCATTGTATTTTGTGTCGCACCCTCAACATACTGCAGTGGGCACCAATGACTTGCTAGTTGCTAAAAACCATGAATATATTCTAGTCCTGCTATTACTTCCTTGAAGTACTTGTCATTGTTGATTACTCCCTCTTCTTTTTATTTTAGTTTTTTTTAATTATAGAAAAATTCAAACATATCCAGAAATAGAATAATATCCATGATCCAGCTTTGATAATTATCAATATATGGCCAATCTTACCCATCTATCTCTATAAACTCTTCCCTCCCAACTGATTATTCTTTTATTTTTTCCCATACAAAAATTTATACATACATTGTCATGTGACCCTAATTGCTCTCCCCATACTGTGACAGCACACTCCTCCTTTCCACCCCTGATTCCCTGTGGCCATTCATCCAGCTCCTAACCCTCTATGCCTTCCCCTCTCACCTCCGGACAGAAGCTGCCTATTTAGTCTCTTGTATCTACTTGCGCCAAGAAGCACACTCCTCACGAGTATCACTTTATGTCCCACCGCAACTGATTATTTTGAAGTAAATCCCTGACAGCATGTGATTTCTTTTGTAAATATTTCAGTATATATCTCTAAAGGTAAATGTACTTAAAATTATCACATATCATTATCACAACTAAAAATTAATAATTCATAAATATCATGAAATAGTCAGTCAGTATTCACATTTCCCTGATAGTCTTAAAAGTTTTTCCAATGGGGTGTTTGTTTGAATCGGGACATATATAAGATTCATATTTTGAGATTGGTTGAAATGTCTTGATTTTTTTTGTTTGTTTTATTTTGATTTGTTTTTATAGTTTCCACCTCCATCTCTTATTTTCTCTTGGAAAAGAAAAAAAAAAGATTGTTATTGCAGAAACAAGGTCAACAGTCCTACAGATTTCCCCACAGCCCGGGTTTTGCTGATTGCATTCCATAGTGTTATTTAACATTTGGCATCTTTTCCTCCTATTACTCTGATTCAGAGGTTTGGAGAATTGTTAAGATTCACATTCTATTTTTGGGGAAAGGCTAGTTCATAGGTGGCATGGTATACTTACATAAAGAGGTTGTTTCTACTTTTATGATGTTATCAGCCACTGATAATGATTGCCTTGATCACTGGAGGTTTGTAAAATGGTAATATTCAAATTTTATTATTTCTTCTTCCTATATTAGCTGAAGTACTTAAAAGAAAAACTTACCCTCATCAACTATTTTGTAACTCTGAGGTACAAATCGTATAGAAAAGGCAGAATGAATGTTTGCTTCTTTCCCTTTATTTACAAGTTTTCAAAATAATGAGTTGGTTTTCTAGTATTCTCCAAAGATGACCAATGAGAAAATTTGTTGTTATTTTTTCAGTATCACTGTGAATTCATAAATTTATTATCCTTATTGATGATCTAACAAACTAGGGATAACATTGTGAAGAATGGGAATTACAGAACACTTAACTGTGCTCATATGGAACCTGTACATAGACCACAAGGCAATCGTTTGAACAGAACAAGGGGATACTGCATGGTTTCAAATCAGAAAAGTTGTGCATCAGGGTTATGTCCTTTCATCATACTTATTCAATCTGTATCTGAACAAATAATCCGAGAAGCTGGACTATATGAAGAAGGACAAGGCATCATGATTGGGGGAAAACTAATTAGCAACCTGCAATATGCAGATGATACAACCTTGCTTGCTGAAAGTGAAAAGGACTTGAAGCACTTACTGATGAAGATCAAAGATCACAGCCTTCAGTATGGATTACACCTCAACATAAAGAAAACAACAGTCCTTACAACTGGACCAATAAACAACATATGGAGAAAAGATTGAAGTTGTTGAGGATTTCATTTTACTTGGATCCACAATCAATGCCCATGGAAGCAGTCAAGAAATCAAAGGATGTATTGCATTGGGCAAATTTGCTGCAAAAGAATTCTTTCAAGTGTTAAAAAACAAAGATGTCACCTTGAGAACTACACATTAGATAGCTGGACAATGAATAAGGAAAACCAAAGAAGAATTGATGCCTTTGAATTATGATGTTAGTGAAAAATACTAAATATACCATGGAAGGCCAGAAGAATAAACCAATCTGTCCTGGAAGGAGTATAGCCAGAATGCTCCTTAGCAGCAAGAATGGTGAAACTTCATCTCACATACTTTGGAGATGTTATCAGAAGGGACCAGGCCCTGGAGAGACACATCATACTTAATAAAGAAGAGGGTCAGCGAAAAAGAAGACCTTCAGTGAGATGGATTGACACAGTAGCTGCAACAACGGACTCAAACATAGCAACGACTGTGGGGATGGTGCAGGACTGGGCAGTGTTTTGTTCTGTTGTACACAGGGTCGCTATGAGTCAGAACTGACTTGATGGCAACTCAGGACGACGACAATGACAACGATGAATGAAGTATGATTTTTGGCCAATAGAAGCTTATTCAGGTTGGCTTCCTTGTTTTCTGTCATGATGAGCTGTTTCAGGCTCATTTTGTACATTTCTTGTCCCAGATCTTGAGTCAGTCATTTCTCCAAGGATTCCTGGTTTCTTTTGGTGGAACTGGTATTTAGACACCCTAATCTGATACTAGCAGTGTTATTGCTACTGGAGTGGTCCTTGTTCCTCGGTCTTTTGGTAGATAGAGGTGTGAATAAGTATTCTTTTAAAGATAACATACATTGAATTCTTACTTTCAACTCAAATTTAGAATTGCTGCAGGGTTTTTACTTAACTTCACACATCTGAATCTTCTTTCAACAATGCTCATAATCTCAGTTCTCAATGATACCTGCGTTAGTCATGTGATCTATCTAGAGATTTAAACACATCAGTCTCAGAAGAACAGTAACAAGACGAGCACCAGCAATATGATACTAGAAGTTTTTAAGTGGTTTTTTTTTTTTTGGTAGTTGTTTTGTCCTTAAAATATGTATCTCTTTAGGAACATATAGTCAAAATACAATATTTTAAACTCGCTTAACATCTTTCCTTACTGTGAGGTTTTGCCACGAGTTCAATCCACAGTAAGATTGATTTGTTTCATGTTACTTTAAACTTTTTTATGACTGCTTATTTTGTTCTGTTTTATAAATGTATAAAATACATAAATGATTTCAAAATCAGATGTACAAACAAGGTATACTCAAGTAAGTCTGGCTTTTACATCTGTTTCTTTTAGCCTAGGTAATTTTTCAGCCTATATGTAATTTTCGTGTATGTGTGTGGTTTATCCTTCCAACTTTTAAAAATATGTAATACTAAAGAATGACAACATACTATTTATATTTTTATGTACCTTGTTTTTCCCATTAGAAAATATATCCTAAAGATCACCCCATAATAGTATGTAGAAGTTTTCTTCATTTCTTTCTACATCTGACTAGTACTCCCTGGTGTGGATGTGCCGTATTTGATTTACTCAGTGCCCTATTGATGGACTATTGGGTTGTTGCCAGTCTTTTGCTATTCAAATAGCCTCAGATTGAATATCCTTGTTCCTCCATTTTTTCTTATTAACTTTTTAAATTTAATGTTATTGCAGTAAAATACATACAATAAAATTTTATCATTTTAACCATTTTTAACTGTATAACTCAGTGACAGTAATTACTTTCACCATGATGTGCTATCTTCACCACTATCCATTTCCAAAAATTTTACATCACCCCAAACAAAAACTCAGAACCCCTTCAGCAATTTTTCTCATTTTTGCTGCTGTATTTTTGGCATAGATTCCTAGAAGTGAGAAATGCACATGTATTATTTTTAGATACTGCCAGATTACCCGTCATAGTGTTGTACCATTTTGCATTTCCACCAGTAATGTACAAGAGTGGCTGGTTTCTTTCAGCCTTGTCACAGAGTATGTTGTCAAACTGTTGGATTTTTACCAACTGATAGTTGAAAATAGGTTTCTTAACTTAGTTTTAATTTGAATTTCTCCAGTAAGTGAGGTTGTGTACCCTTTCCTATGGTTAAAAGTCAGTTCTGTCCTCTTGACACGGTCTTCTCCCTTGATGCCCATGATGCCACATACCAAACTCTAATTTTTCTCCTACTTCTCTGGGTGTTCCTTTTAAACCACATTTCTTCTATTTACTCCCTAAATATTCCTTTTCCTCTGGCTTTTGTCTTAAGTTTTCTTTAAAAATCCACTCCTTCGACTCAATATAGTTTTTAATTATTGTTATTCTGACTACTACTAAATGCTTATCTCCAGCCCAAAGCTCTCTCTTGCATTTCCACCCCACATATCAAACTGCCTAATGAAGACCTTGAATTGTGCCCCACCAAACCCATTGCCATCGAGTCGATGCCGACTCACAGTAACCCTATAGGACAGGGTAGAACTGCCCCATAGGGTTTTCAAGGCTGTAATCTTTAAGGAAGCAGACTGCCACATCTTTCTCCAGTTGAGTGGCTAGTGGGTTTGACTGCCAACCTTTTGGTTAGCAGCTGAACACTTAACCACTGCACTACCAGGGGTCCTTTGTGCCCCACAGTCGCTTTAAACTAACTTGTGCAAAGCTTCTTCCGGAACACGCCCCTCCTCTGGTGTTCTCCACTGCAGTGAATGCTACCGCAAATCACCAATTGCCTCAGTCAGAAGCTCGGGTTCTCTCCTCTGACTCCCTCTCTCACCTCCCTTTTATCAAATCAATTGCCAATTTCTCCGGCTTTTACCTCTTAAGTGGTTCTCAAATCTACCTACTTCTTTTCATCCCAAACTACTGGTCTAAGCCACCATCACTTCTCCTCTGGATTACTGCATCTTCCTTCTAGGTAGTCTTTCTTTGTCCTCTTGCTCCCAGCCAAGGTCAGAATGACCTTCTGTAAAACTTTATTTTATTGTGGTAAAAATATACATAACAGAACATTTGCCATTTCAACCTTTTTTACGCATACAAGCCAGTGACGTTAATTATGTTCACTATGTTCAGAATGGCCTTTTAAAAACAAATATTATAGTGCCATTTATCAGCTTAAAACCTTCAAAGGCTTATATATTTCCACACGTGTATGTGTGCAAATGCTACAAAGCTCTGGAAGAGAGTTACTAAACTGATCGTAGAGGTTACCCCTGGGGAGAAGACTAGGATGGCAGGCTGCAAAGAGGATGTGGAAGGTTCCGAGGCCTAATGCGGGGGGGGGGGGGGGGCTGGCGGCTAGGGCACATGCCCTGGTGCCCCTTGAGGCCGGTGCCAATTAGCAGTTTCTACTGACCGTCACAGTTTCCATCGCCAGCGATGAGAGACCATTCAGCAATTTAACACTAACTGCCCTATGCCCTATTTTCCAGAGTTCGGTCCCCAGGAAGGCGGGTTTATTATTGGTGAAGGAGGACTTCGACTTTATCATTATTTGAATCTTTATTAGAATGTTTTCAAGTATTAGTTATTTAATATTTAACAATAAGTAAAATAAACTAGGAAAGTGAGCCTTAACTAGCTCTAGGTCAGATCAGATTCACTAGTTTAAAAAAAAAAAAAAGTTGCCGTCGAGTCAATTCTGACTCATAGTGACCCTATAGGATAGAGCAGAACTGCCCCATGGGGTTTCCAAGGAGTGGCTAGTGGATTCCAATGGCTGACTTTTTGGTTAGCAGCCATAGTGCTTAACCACTGTGCCACCAGGGCCCCCATTTACCAGTAGGTTGTATGAATTCCCAATGCCAAGTTGCCTGGAAGAGGACTCAGGTGTAGCTACCTCCTACAGGTACCCCCAGGGAATGAGAAACATCCTCTCCCCCTATCTAATACCTGAGAATTTTAATGAAGGTATTCTTACCTTTGTGGTCCACAGTTTGACAGTCCAGTCAAATGATGACGTGACAAACAGGTGTGAAAAGTCAATTGGGCCCACTGCCATGTGGCAGTTAATCCCCGTCACTGGTCCTTGGTGACCTTCGAAGACCTCACCAATACCTGCTTTGCTGCATGAAGACCACATGTAAGCAGAATTTCAGTGACCTTTGTAAAACAGTAATTGCTTTAAAAAAACAAACTGATCTCTGCATGACTACTGCTCCATAATTTACAAGAACCAACACCACCAAAAATGAAACCACTTTGAGCTCTCTTTAGATGACAGAAACTGCAATAGTGCTAGAGTCTCGCTGGTGATTAAAAAACAATATAGTTTATGAGAAGGAAAAAGGGGAGTAAAAGGACAATATAATCATTTTAATCTTCAGAATTTAAAGTCAAATTTTATTATTTTATCCTTTTTCAGGAATTCCTCAAATCGTATCATTGCTGATGCAGCTATTTTGATGGAAAACATAAATACTTAGATCTCAGAAACTTCCATATTGATTAAAAGACCATTCTGTTCTTATGATGACACATTGTACACGTTCCATTTTAATTTCTTTTAGAGAATCTATTGGCTATAAAACTCTACACATCCTGGAAGGAATATTCACTTATCCTTTTAAAGAAGTTTTATAAATTCAGTTGACATGCCTGAAAATATAATCTTTGTGGAAACCCTTGTCACCACAAAATAATATGCATAACTTAAATATAATATGGGGAAAAAGATGTGTTCTCTCCACTGAAAACAGAAGAGAGATTTATAAATTCCATGAGGGCAGGTACCTTGTCTTTGTGGCCAAGTGTTTACAAATCATACGACAAATACTTAATAAATATTTGTTGAGCAAAATAGCAAAGGACAAAAACTTTTAAGGCACATTTGAGAGAGAATGATACACATTTAAAAAGTCATCCACAGGCATCGTTAACTTATTTAACCAAGCTGGGATTACTTCTAGCTCTCTATTGTCACATAACAGTCTACATGCAATCATATGCAAGTAGAAAAATCTTAGACACTATACCAGAAATACTATATTTTAAAAAATGTATGTACATGAAATTATAAACCAAACCAAACCAAACCCGCTGCCATCAAGTTGATTCCGACTTATAGTGACACTAGAGGATAGAGTAGAGCTATACACAGGGTTTCCAAGGAGCGGCTGGTGGATTCAAACTACTGGCATTTTCATTAGCAGTCACAGCTCTTAACCACTGTGCCACCAGAGCTCTTACATGAGGTTATAAATATGACAAATATATAGCGATTGGAAACCCTGGTGGTGTAGTGGTTAAGGGTTTGGCTGCTAACCAAAAGGTCGGCAGTTCGAATCCACCAGATGCTCCTTGGAAACCCTATGGGACAGTTCTACTCTGTCCTATAGGGTCACTATGAGTTGGAATCGACTCAACGGCAACGGGTAACAGTAATGGTATATAGGGATTGTGGAATCTAAATATTATGTCATTATGAGTAAAACTGAATTAAGTTATTAAAGCATTTGGGCTTATAGAGCACCAATAAATGTCAATATGCTGAGCAAAATTTGAAATCATGTGCAAAGTGCTGAAGCATATATCCCATGTAACAGGCACTCAAAAATTATGCCCAGTGAAACTGCTAACAGCAGTTCCACATGTGATTATTTAAATTTGTTCTAATGAACACGAGGAACTGATCTTTGAAGTGGCCCCTGGTGAGATTCCACTTTCTCTTTACAGCATCCTGAGAGGATGTATAGGGTGCAGAATGAGGACCTTATTTAATTTATGGATTAATTAAGTGGATTTGCACCTTCTGCAAGTTAGGCGAAAAGAAGAAATCCCACTCCCCACCCCATAGCCCTATATCACCCATTTAAAATAACTACAAAGCCAAATCCTTGCTACTGTAGGACTCAGCTAAGATCTGTATTTTATATTTCAGATGGATGAACCAATGAGAAAAGCAAAATCAAGCTCGTTGTCAAGAGATCTGTGGCGTTTGTCATAGATACTCTTCTTGACATATTCTGAAAGTGCATATTCTGACTGTGCTTGTAAAGGACAATAGATACAGAAGAAAAATGGTTATCATGTAAAAGGTTATTCACAATAGAGAAACTGAAAACACAAAAAAAGAAAAAATCTGAGAAAAATCTATGAACATGCTCTATAGCCTTCAGTGATAATTAAGGTCCTAGGTAATACCCTGGATTAATTTACTTAAATTATGCCTTATTAATTCTAATAAATGTAGAGATAAACTTGTGACTCCACGTTGGCCCACTGCCCTCTCTGCACCTCTCTCGTGCCAGTTATAACATTCTAGCTCTGTTGCAGATATTTGCACATTTACCTTCCTCCCTACCATCAACTTCTCGATGACAGCAGCCACACTTAAATGATGCTTGAATGACTCACAGCACCTAGCAACGTGCTTTCCTCCAAGCAGGTATGCAGCAAATGTTTGGGCGAATGAATAACTTTATCAGATCTTTTTATGGTTTGACAAAACTTTAATGTGTGGGTTTTAGCCAGGTTTTATGAAGTAGCAGCGTTGGGCGTGGAACTGTGAGGCATATCTTCCTAGTCATCTTTCAGTCATGTGAACAGGACAAATAACTGCTTGTTTCCAAGTGCACAAGAGCAGGAGCATCACAACTCATATTGTTTGAATGGAAAAAAATCACACAGCTGAACCATGGATGCTTGTGACTTCTACAAATCACAAAATATAGGACTATGAACTTAGAACAACTTGTGGTTCCTCATTAAATCGCCTAGGATAGGTACAAGAGACGAAAAAATAAATTGAACAAGAACTACTGAGGTGAAAGAGAAATTAAGCAGGGTGAACACAGTGGATCTTTCAAAAGATGTGAGGCCACCTGTTAAGTTTTACATGCAATTTTTTAACCTCATGCAAATGATTGGATTCCACCTATCCTGACAGCTCTGTTTTCTGGGGCTATTTGGCCATCTCTCAATCAAGCCACAGTTCTTATCACCTGGGAAAGGCATGGTGGCTTGTATGTCTCATACCGTTCCTATTCCCCTGGCTGGGAGGAGGGATCCTAAGGCATTTCTCTACAGTATTTGGATAAAGTCATTTCTTCAATCTGCAAATACATTTTTAGTTCCTCACTTACTACGTGCTGGGCATTGGACAGGGAATGAAAGATAACATGAAAATAGTTTAACAAGAGATAAATGGCAGATGAACGAATAATTGAAATAAAATGTGATTAATGCTATCATAGAAACATACATTAAAAATTAGAAAATAGCAAATCTATCTGAAAGCCTACAGTCCTATACCCTCTAACCAAAAACCAAACCCGTTGTCACTGAGTTGATTCTGACTCATAGCTAGTGGAACAGAGTAGAACTACCCCATAGGGTCTCCAAGGCTGTAAATCTTTATGGAAGCAGACTGCCACATCTTTCTCCTGCAGAGCAGCTGGTGGGTTTGAACCACTGACCTTTTGGCTAGCAGCCGAGCGCTAACCAAAGAACCACTGCACCACCAGGGTTCTTCAATCTCCCTTATCCTACTTTAATTTTTTCCACAGCATGCATCATCATCATCAACTATATATTTACTTGTTTATTAGTTGGTTACCATTCATCCTCAACTAGAATATGACCTCCATGTCTGTCCTGTTCCTTTCTATATTCTTAAGATGGTATCTAGCACATGGTAGGTTCCTAATAAATCCTCTTGGAATGAATAAAAGGGATGAAGCTTCTACATGACCATAAAGAAGAAAGTTTTGTGTTTTTTCTTTTTTTCCCCCAAGAGAATCAGGAAAGGCCTCAAAGTGGAGTGACCTCTGTGCCAACTCTTGAAGGATGAAGAGGAATTAACCAAAAAGAGAGAACGGCTAGACTTGGTAGAAGAAACTGAGTGTACAGAAGGATAGAAGTGAGGTGGGATAAGCAATGTTTGGGGGTTGTTATACCTGATGGGCGTGTGGCCGGAATCTGAAGGCATATGGAGAAGATAAGGCTGGGAAGGGCCAGAGAGTTAGGGTCTCATGTGATATGCTAAGAAGTTTGGACTGTTTATCTCAAGGCAGTGTGAACTATCAAAGATTTACAAATGGGTAATGACAGGAGGGAGCCGCTGGGTGGTGCAAATGGTTAACGGGCTTGGCTGCTAATAGAGGTTTAAGTTCCCACAGGTGCCTTGGAAGAAAGGCCTGGTGACCTACCTGCAAAAAATGAGTCATTGAAAACCCTATGGAGCACAGTTCTACTCTGACACATAAGGGTCACCATGAATAGGAGGTGACTTGAAGGTTACTGGAAATGAAATGAAAAAAATGACCAGGGCAGATGTACACTTTAAGATAATGGAGACTCGAGTTGTGCTTTGCATTTCTTCAGAAATGCCATTCCCGGAATGAAAGGTGGTTACAATTCAGAATGTGATAACAGACTTTCAGAAACAAGGAACATGTCATCAGTAAGAAAACAGAAAATCACCTTCCATGACGACAAGCCGTGTAGACTGTACCCTCCTCGCTGCCAACCACGAAGTTATTGACGTCTCCTGTGGGGAAGGCCATTCCGGTAACAGCCACAGGCTTGGACTTATTGTACACCAGCTCCATGCTCTCCTACCAAAACACGGCGGTTACATTTCCATCTGTCAACTACTTGCCATGCCAAAGATAGCACGGAAAAATCATTTGGCTAAATTGTCTGTTTGCTTTTCACACACCGTTACAAAAGACCCCGTCTGTGCCAGAAACCACGCTTTACTGCCCTGACATTCATGCTTCTGTGTATCTCTGATTTCAGGCTGGCTGGATTTCGTCAGTGTGTGCTGCTGCTTCTAAGTCAGGCCGAGATGACAGGTGAGAATTTTGAAACTAATGGTGCAGAAGCTAAAGATAATGCTGTAATGGTTACACTTGTCAGCCCCAGGCTTTAATAAAACGCACAATATCCTTGGATTTACAAACATTTTCAAAATCAATTGTTCATGAGAATACACATGTATTAATATCAGATGTACCAAGCACATTTGTCAAAGCAGTACTGTATGTCCGCTATGGACTAAAACCAGAAAATTGCCACTCAGGTCATAAAAACCAGATTTCAGCAGGGACTAGTCTTCACTGAAGGGCAGTCGTTGGGAGCACAGGCTATGAACCTACAAAGTAGTGTGTTCAAACAATTCTTTAAAACAGTAAATGACAGTATTTACTACAAAATTATTTTCTACACTGGGGATTCAAGGGTATTTTAAAAGACATACTGCCGCGTTAGTTTTATGACAGTAAAGAGTATTTAAGCATGACTGATGTCCTTGAGCATTTCTGGCTGCTTACGTAAAATGGCCTATTTTGTGCACCTGAAATTATTTTAAAAAATCATTCTGGGATGCCATACTATTATAGTTGCTTGGGGGTTTGGTCTTTCTTATGCAAACAAACCGGTCATCTGGCAAAGGAGTCAATAAACCGAAAGCTCAGCTAACCGTATCTGCAGCACAGACCACGTGGTCATGCAACATGCTGGCAGTAAGTGAGACCCCCACTTAGTGAGCACATCAGTATCTGGACTAAAGGAGGAGACGCTGTGACAAAACAGTATAGAAAAGTGGACCGTGCAAGCTCTGCACCATCACTAAAATTAGCAGCAGAGAAGGTAAAGTCTCTCTCTCTCTTACATCTACATTTTATTTTTTAAATTTTATTGTGGTAAAATATATATCTAACAAAAAGTTTTCCATTTTAACATTTTTTTAAGTGTACAGTTCAGTGACGTTAATTACATTCACCATGTTGCGCAACCATCACCACTATTTATTTCCAAAAGTTTTTCATCATCCCAAACCTCCCTTAAGCAATAAGTCCCTCATTCCCTGAACCCCTGGTAAACACGAATATACTTTTGTCTCTGTGCATTTGCCTATTCTAGATAGTTCATAAAAGTGAGATCATATGATATATTTTTGTTGTTGTTCAACATTTCACTTAGCCTAATGTTTTCAAGGTTCTTCCACGCTGTAGCAGGTATCGGGACTTCATTTCTCTTCATGGCTGAATAAAATTCCATCTTATGTCTATACCACATTTTGTTTATCCATTCATTTGTTGACGGACACTTGGGTTGTTTTCACCTTTTGGCTGTTATGGAAAATGCTGCAGTGAACATTTGTGTACAAGTATCTGGGTGCCCGCTTTCCATTCTCTTGGGTATATAAGGTGAAAGTCTCCTGGCTGACAACTTAGGAGAAAGGGACCAGTGCAACTGCCAGATGCACCCACTCCTCCATGCCATCCACAGAAGCCATGCCATGAAATTCTCAGTCTCTGTTTAGAGATGGGCAGCTACGGGCATGAAAAAATGAATAAAAATATCCTTGTAGCCCCTCTGCAACTGGGCAATTAAACATTCCTACATTGAGGGTTCTCTCTTATGTCTATTTATCATCTCTATTCTTTCAGAAGGAAACAACATATTGCTGAGACTGTTAAGACAAGGCCACAAAATACCCACGCACAACTCCAGGCCTGTGTGATGTTAACGATCAGCAAAAGCAGAGGAACTTAAAAGAAACAACCAGAACGGAAATAATGAGAATGCTCATGCATTGTGAAGAATGTAGCCAATGTCACTGAACAATTGGTGAAGAAATTGTTGAATGGGAACCTACTTGCTGTGTAAACCTTCACCAAAAACACAATCAAATTTTTTTTTTTTTTAAAAGAGGAACTTAAATTGTAAGCAGCTTATTAGTTATCTCTCTTTTTTTCACTTAAAATTAAGAGAACTGTATTTTGTGGAGACTTAAGGGAGATTCTTTACAGTTTCTACATTTCCTCATATACTTTGAAGCTTCAATGTCTCCTAGAATTATGTAAGAGACATTCTAGGGTCATTAATCCAAGAAAAGGAATAGAAATGTAAAGTTGAGACTTTTCTTCTAGATATCTTTTATAATTTTCTTGACGTTTCCTCACATTTTTGTCAAAGGCTGTATCAATAAACTCTTGGTGTTTTTTAATTGGAGGACAGTGAAGTCTTTTTATTTTTTCCTACAAAGAAATGTGGAAAAAGTGTGTACAGTTACATGTGTGTGTGTTTATGTGTATAGCTACAGGTATGTGTCTCTCTGGGTGTATGGATACACACATATATCCTGATGTATTTAAGATGTCTCTCCAAAGGTTTCCTCCACTTTCGCCCCTTTGTTTGGTTTCTATTACAGTAATCTGTAGTGGTTTGGAAACTCTGGAACCTTTTCATTTTCGACTTCTCATTTGTTGAGCAAGGAATGGCAGGAGCCATACGAACAAACATTCTGGAGGAGAAAACAGATGGTTTGACAAATTCTTCATACACATAGTCGGTTGGTTGCCTAGGCTACGGATACAAGCAAGGGCTTGGATTTCTGCTTTGCTGAGATACCTTATCTCCAAGGCAAGTGCGTATAAGGGATTGCTCTGCTGAGCTCCAACCTTGTTTGCATTTGTTTAACAATGCAGTTGGGTGAGTACAATTTATACCACAGGCAACTTCCATAATGACTATTCTTTAAAATGGATTATTTCATTTTCACTTGAAACTGACCTAAGTATTAACATATTACAATAATTACATGATTTGTGGTAAAGGAAATGGGTTTTGGCTTCAAGACGAGACTGCTGTAAGCAGGCCCCACTCTTTCAAGCGCATCCACTGGTTTTAGCTCACATAGGATGTGAGGGTTTGGCTTTTAGGAACTATGTTCCATTAGGCAGGCATCTCTTTTAACCAGGATGCTGTCATGTGAATGGGGAAAACAAACCCACCTGTGGAGTTGAGAGCATGTCCAGGCTCCAGGAACACATTTTACCATCAGTAGAGACAGTGATGAGGTTATGAGCATTCTGGGTCCCAACAACATTTACACAGTACACGGGATGCTGTGAAAACATAAACATGGGGGATCAGACACAGATCCAAGTGGAAATGCTTACATTTGAGTGTCAAACACATTCCTCTAAAACAAGGAATAGGGAGTGACATAATCCTACAATAATATAAGCCTCAGGTCATTTGCCACTTTTGGTTTGAACCTGTTTCTTTCTGAAAGCTCTGGCAGCCACACATAGTAGTGGAAATACTTACAGCGCTTCACCTTGCTCAGTCAGATGCAAAGCAATGGAACTGAAGAAAGCTAGAGCAAATGAGGATTGATGGGGCAGAAGAAGCTCAGAGAGGTGAATCTGAATTACTTGAATGAGTCGTCACCACATAGTTTGGCTTCTAAACTAAAAATGAGTGATTGAAAAAGACAGTCTTCAAGAGGGGAAGACTATGGAAGAAGTGTTACTAAATTTGGGGTTTAATGCATCACAGTCACAGTGCCAAACTTTTGTTAGCATTCTTTATAAAAAAGTGGTTAATATCCATCAGCCTCTTTAATTTGGGCAGAGATATGGGTGGGAGAAATTGGCACAATGGACCTACTGAGATAAAATTAGGTTCTTTTATGTTACTGCAAAATCTAGGATGATAATAGATTTATTTTTCAAAATATCATTTGGAGTATTATGGAGGCTTACATTTAGCTAGAACTTTGAAAAAGGCCATTTTTATATCGTAGGAACTGTAAGCAAGATGCTCTAACCTTCTGTCATAACTCTAGTAGATTATCCCACTGTGCAGAATCCTAAATGGTATGCTAAAATCATTTGCAGCTGCACATTAAATACTAAATGGAAGGTTAGCATAAGCAGAACCTAGCAGTAATTTGGGTTAGATTTCAGGCAGCTTAGCCATCAGTGGCCAAACCGCAACTTACTTGATGCTTCTCTGTGCAAATAGCTGACAGTCTAAGTCTTATTCTTGATGAGTAACTGTCCATAATACCTCGCCACAACTACAATGAAACAACCTTTAATACTGGAAAGTTGATATTATATAAAGGTTGGTTCCCAAACTATTATTATCATATAAACTCCTGGTCAGGAAGTACCCTAATAATCTTCTAGAACAGCTACTCATCTGCCTCTACCAAGAAGTGATCCAAATTCTGCTTAAACACCTTTCTTAAAGGGTGACCATTTTAGCACTAATTCATAGAGAGGTTTTTTTTTCTACCAGTGGGGATAAAGAAAATTCAAGAAGTTACTTTCAGTATCTTCCCGCTGGGATCATATAGATCAAGTCAAAACAACAGAGCTTTTTGAATATTTATAGGCTGTTGTTATATTCCCCCAGTCTTGTCTTACTCAGACTAACCTTGCCAGTTCCTTCAGCTATTCCTTGGGTGCCTGGTTTTCAATACCTTCCCCATTCTGATCAATCTCTTTCTGAATGTACCCTGTTTTGTCCGAGTTCCTCTTACAGTAAAGCTCTGGGAATGATACACAACCATCTACCTATCTTCTGATCAGCAGAGTGTAGAATTCAGGGCAGTGCTGTTGTCACTTCTCCTGTGTTGGAAGCTATGGCTCTATTAATTCAGTCTAAGATCACATTTGCTTTTTTTGGCAATCGCATTACCTCTTTCACCCTTGCTGATGGACAGTCATCTAAGCCCCTGTACCTTTTTCATACCATGTTCCTATGGAAACTTTCAAGTGAATGAACCTTAGCAGACCTGCACAGTAGCAAATGGAGCAGAGATCTGAAACTAAATGTTATCCTAATGAGATCTCTATATGTCAAGAGGACTGATTTGTTATGGAACTATAGACAACGTTCATGCCCAAATCTCTGGTATATGCGGAAACTGAAATAGTATGTGAACTCAAGGCTCTATGTGGAAATCAAATGAAAGAATGCCTGAAACAAGTTCTCACCTAAAAATAGCAAACTTAATAAAACTCAAGCATAGGAAAGCAGGGTCCAAATATTGTTATGAACTTGAAATTCACCTAGTTTTTCCAGGAAAAATGTAGCTTTTTTGATAATCACCACGTATCAACACAAATCACTGAACCCCAAATGGACTGGGATTCCTAAGGGTGTAGCAGGGAAATAAGGCAAATCTACAAGAATGTATAGAGCCAAATGCTTGAAGAATGAGTGTGTGTTATTCCTCTTCCCTGGCTTTAACCAGTACTACTGGCCTGTAATAAAACTAGGTTTAAGAGAAAAGAGAGAGATGTAAAAAAACCAGAAGAACAGAAGTGGACACTTGAGCATGCATACTCATATACACACACATATACACGACTCTACTTAAAGGAAAGGAAAAAGCAATGGTACAGCTCATTTTTCCAGTACAGTTGCCAGATTGTTTTTTATTTATTTTAGGAATAAACTTACTGTGTGGCAGAGGATTTTGTTTTAATTATGATTTCCTGTTGTTCCAAATGCATATGTGTGGTGGGTGTGAAAGGAAATTAGTTAGTAATCTGTGGTGGGCCTCTTTTTCCTTTTTGATCCGGGTACCAATCAACCAAGCAACAGTGGAACTTGAAACACAATCAAAAAATTTAACTGTGCATTTTTAGCTATGGATTAGATCAAATACAGCAAAAGAGAAAAAAAAAATTTTTTTTTTTTTAGATTTCCTAACAGAAATAATGCCATTCAATTTGATAATAATAGTATGTTAGCTGTGATGATCACACTCTTTAGTTAATGGAAAAGGAATGTTAACTCTTTGGAAGAGCTCCTGGATTTGGATTCTCCCTAAAAGGTTACTGCTAAATGTTCTAACATTAAGATTTATATATATATTTTGAAATTTCAGAAAGTATGCTCACTAATACATCAGATATCCACATAGAGCCAAGAAACGGTTTGACACTACTTGAGCAAACACCTGAATCAAGCCCGTCTTCTCCTGGGGTACAATTTTCTGTTATTAGTTTGGAGAAATGGGGTAGGCAAGAGCAATTTTCCAAGATTCCCAAGAACTAGTTCCACCTGCGTATGTCCTAGGCCCAAGTCAATCAGAATTAGGGCTGACTTGGTATTTGTCATTTCCCATTGTCAATCTTACAAAAGTGGCAGGATTTTCCTCCTCATGGTGTTAGCTAAAGCGACTAGCAATCTTTTTTCAGTCCAGAATGGTTTTTGAGGCCTGCAGATGAAACAAATGAGGCAACCACATTAAGGAAATTGAAAACAATGGTAGAGCTGTATCCGTGGGCATAATCTGGGCATTTCAGAAAAAGAACATCAGTTACCCTGAATGTCAAGGCAGCAAGGATTGAAGGAGACATGCCTGTTTTCTTGTTCCTCCTAACAATTGCCATACACACCTGTCATTCTCTTAAAGGAAATGACAGTATAGTTGTCTTATGAACACTGTACTGAACCTCTTCTACTAAATTATAAGTAATGGTTTTGAGATGTTGACTTTTAACCTTATGGATTATACTGTCACTATAGACTTTACATTGAAACTTACACCACGCATTCCAGAATTTAAAGTCATAGTACTCCTCAAATCACAAACGGAAAAGGTGAAAGTCCCATAAACCATTGCTAGATACGAAATGCTTATTCTTCATTAGAAAATATATGTTTCCAGCTAATAATGTGGATGTGAAGAGTTTCTTTAGGAAAACAGTTCCACAGATGCCTTTTCCAAAAGGTCAATATTTCTGTGTCCTTCTATAGTTTGAATCCATTTTCACTGGTGGCCTTTTGAGTATCTAAAGAGATTTTTCCTATGCACTAGAAATTGTAGATTATTAAGAGATTTCTCTAAGTCCGGTGTTTCCTTCACCTACTTTTCACTCAGATTTATTCTGGCCAGTCAGGATAAGATCATCATAAATTAGATACTTCTAACTTGGAGCTAGGAGCTCTGGTGGTGCAGTTGTTAAGCATTCAGCTGCTAACCAAAAGGTTGGCAGTTTGAACCCACCAGCCACTCCGTAGGAGAAAGATGTGACTGTCTGCTTCTGTAAAAGATTTACAGTCTTGGAAACCCTACAGGGCAGTTCTACTCTGTCCCATAGGGTCGCTATGAGTTGAAATCGACTCAATGGCAGTGGGTTTGGTTATTTTTTGGTAACTTGGAGCTACTGGCAGAATCCGTACGTTTGTGAGTTGAGCTATTTCTTCCTTCAGGACTTAGGTAGCTGACAGAAATGTGGCAAAAGTTCCACTTACTGTGTGTGCAGCAGCTGACAAGGGTGTCCTCTGCACTGGTGTCCTTCGATGACTGCGATTATCCCACAGGACAATCTGGCCTGAGTAAGTCCCACCGACCACCAAGTTGGGATGGAAACGGGCGAAGCAGACTGACATCACAGAGGACTGGAGGGAAAAGAAGAGAGAGAGAGAGATGCCAGAGATTTCAGAGCACCATCAAATTGTTGGAGAACTCTCGTCTCTTCCTGAAGAGAAAACAGTTCATCTCATAAACTCAGCACATACTGGAAAACATGAGGTAGTCTACAGCTGGGATTAAGTGCATAGCTAGCAGGAGATTTTGTACACAGATATGGACTAGAAGTTGCCCAGTGCTTCCCCTTGAGACTTAAATTTGAAGGCCTGGCCATGTTATCAAACAAGCATAAAACCTACATTATGCACATCATTGTTTTGTGGTCTGTAAAGCTTGGTTTATGGACACTTCCCATTCATCAGTAGAACTGCAACAGAACTAATATCAATTCGCCATTGAAGTCTTTACAAAGTGATTATTTTGAAGGCATGGCCACTTCAGGTTATACTATATACAGTGTTGGCAAAGGCAGAGTAACTTTAGCTTTGAGAATTTGCGATGAGGTGTTTTTTTTTTTTGGCTTAATGTAGACTTTTAGGAAGTGTACTGACCTCAGACTTATTCAACTGGTTCCTCCCAAAGTTTCCACACCTCCCACGGGCATTCTCCCGACCTTTATTTACCCTGCCCACTTCAGACAATTCTTAACGTTATTCTTTGCCTATTTTAACAAACAGAAATGGATTTCAGTCCAGCTCTGCCATAGTCTATCATAGCATCACAAATGTGGTTTCTGAAATTCCACAGAAGACTACTGGGCACTATAATTTATAGGAAATTGTTCAGTTGAGGCAGAATATGATGCACTTAAAATCAGACAAGTCAACTGCTCCACATCTGCTAAGAAGTACGTTTGGATTTTTGCAGTATTTTGTACATTTGCATTTATAAGCTAAGGTAATTGTTTTTAACAAATATTTTTCATCCCTTCAATTAAATTCAATGAAAACCATTGAGTACTTACTATATGTGAGAAAGGGATTGTTCCATGTATGGTGGGAATATAAAGGTAGTCATTGTCCTCAACAAACTTGTGCCCTGGTAAGAGGAATTAAAAAACGTGTACACAAATGAAGAGAACTGCTGCTAGCCCATATAGCGTCTTTGTGTGAAACAGAAAAAACGGTGCCCCTTTGTATAGACACAGTCAAGCAGGCAGGTGCATGCCTTGGCAAGTAGAGAGTAAGTGGGATTTTTTGTTCCCACTTGCATCCTTGTGCAGGGCACAATCCACACACCTAGGTAGCAGTCTGGAATGTGATACATGCCATGACTAAATCATAGGAACATATAGTGTGTACGTGCATGTAATGCAGGGGAGAAGAGAGTTGAAATGGTGGGATGGGTAGAAAGACCTCATAAAGGAGGTTCTATTATACCTTGAAGTATATGTGGAACATTTAGCAAGTGAAAAGGAGAAGAAACAGGCATTCCTGAGAGATGGGATAATGGGAACAAAGGCCTGGAGACAGCAAAGCAGAGGGTGGTGAACAGCCCATAATTAGTAGGGTTTGGCCGGGAGGGAGCTTGCCTGGGAAAGTGGGTAGTAAGAAATTTGTGTGAAGAGGTAGACTGGGCCAGATAAGAGAAGGCCTTGAGTGGCACCCATAAGAATTTGGATTTTCCTTCTGTGGGCAATAGTGAGAAGATAAAAGTTGTAACTGATAAAACAGCAAAGTAAAGAAGTGATTAAAAAATATATATATATGGTCGCTTTCTGACTGGTAAGCTAAGCTTCCATTTCTAAAAAATTCAGATCTACTGTCAGCCTAAGGCTTCTTTGTCAGAAACAGTCTCAGATACTCTGAGGTAGAATTAGGAATGTATACTGTATTTTTCAGTCATATTTTTCTAGTTTGAATGATTTTCAGTCCCAATTCCTTGAACACGATTCGATGGAGAACATGCATCATGCCTCAATCTGGTTTTCATAAAATTCAAGAATAACTCTCAATAATGATACTGAAGTAAAAAAGAAAGAAATAATGCTGGTCAGCTTCTTGTTTTACACATCCCACAGAAATGATTCTTAGTTTTCAATTGATGAAATTCTTATGTTGCTTGAGCTATGTTGGAAACATTTTTTTTAAAAAGCTTCAGAAAGACTTAAAATTAACCAGGTGGTATCAACAATTGAATTTACCAAAGCTCAAGTCAGTATGGATAATGGAATGCCATTCAACTTGAAAAATCCAGAGTTCAACCACTTGATTGCTTCCGTGCTTCAGTTAAATCCCAATAAATACCCCTCCTAATCTTTTACAGTTTGTCGAGAGACTAAACTAGAGAAAAACAAACAGTGGAGATATTTCTACATAACTCAAACACAGACGGCAATCAACTGCTTTTATTTTTTTTAGACTCCAACCCCACCAGGTGAGAACTCTATCCAATACCTAGTTGATCATTCATTCATTCATCCATTCACTCTCCCTTCATTCACTCACCACTTAGCCCCAGTTAAGCACTAATGAAATCATTTCAAAAAATTTCAAGTGCCACAAAAGCTCTCTATCTCAAAGTCAAAATTCAATTTAAATTTGATAAAAAAGTTAAATTCAAGCTAAAACAAAATAACATCTTGGAGTACCAGAGATCTACCATCAGTGTCCACTGTGTTTTGCAGCTAACCAATCTGTACAATATCTCCATGACAATAAATAAGTAACCCATTGCCATCAAGTTGATTCTGACTCATAGCGACCCTATAGGACAGAGTAGAACTGCCCCATAGGGTTTCCAAGGAGCATCTGGTGGATTCGAACTGCCGACCTTTTGGTTAGCAGCCAAACTCTTAACTGCTTTGCTACCTGTGTTTCCAATAAATAAGTAGACATACTTATTTTCCTTTTATATTTAGAAGATTAGAAATGGATGAGTAGTTACGTGATTTATCAGTTCCACTTATTTTGAAGCTCAACACATTACTTGTTACATATATGTATACACATGCATATATATATGCATATATATGTTCCAGTTACCAGTTGCTGTCAAGTTGCTTCTGAGTCATGGCAACCCCATGTGCATCTGAGTAGAACTGTGCTCAACAGGGTTCTCAGTGGCTGATTTTTCAGAAGCAGATCATCAGGGCTTTCTTTTGAGGTGTCTCTGGGTGAATTAAACCTCCAACCTTTTGGCTAACAGTTGAACACATTAACCATTTGCATCATCCAGGAACTCCATATATACGTATATGTGTGTGTGTATATAAATATATGTGTGTGTGTGTATATACATACATATATATGTATGCACACACACATATATGTATATGGAGCCCTGCTGGTGCAGTGGTTAAGAGCTACAGCTACTAACCAAAAGGTCAGCAGTTCGAATCCACCCAACCGCTCCTTGGAAACTCTATGGGGCAGTTCTACTCTCTCCTATAGGGTCTCTATGAGTCCGATTCAACTCCATGGCAACAGATATATATATACAAGGTTCAAAACAGATCTCTAGAACGTGCCACACTTGACACACTATCACTCGTATGGAAACATTAAGGCTGTATGACCTCAATTATCTAGATGTAAAGTTTAGAATTCAGTCATTTCTCAAGATGTTTTTAAGTACCCTGATGTTTGATACAATGGTGGCAAACATTTGGATGAATGACTGAATTTTTTATTCTTCATCTAAATGTTTAGGTTCCTTTAGACATGTGGGACAGTCCCCCACCTACAGCCCTGACAATGTAAGCTCCTCTTCTAATTTAGAAAGTCTGTATCATCCCTCCTCAGAGCAAACCGTCTTTGAAAATCTCTTCAACATCCTGCCAGTCATACAGCCACTGACCCAGCTGATGCTGCCAACTGTGGAACGTACTGACTGTCAGTGAAAGCAGCAAATCATATTCGTCAGTTATCTTTATCTAGAAGACAGTAAAAGGCAATTCCAAAAACTTGGTTAACACTACTAAAAACTGTAGAGTTTTTTATTGTCCTCATTTTTAACAGTACTTTTTCTGAAGATGAATTCTATGAAAAACATTATTTAAACTTATTAATGTTATTTAAAAACTATTTCACTGCTTTCCTAGGCATTTCAAATTTTCTATTAATTCTATTATTAAGTAGTATAACAAAACATTATTAAAATATACAGTTAATACAGTTTAGACAAACAAAATTATTTGGAAACAAGAAGTTTTCCCACATTATTATCCTTGGTGCTATACAAGTATATATATGTGGTTTATATAAGTGGAAAAATAATTATAAAGCTGACATGAATTTTTAGATAATGGTAACTGTCTAATCAAAGGAAGCTTTCCTGACAATAGAGTTGAACTCTGTTTTTACAAAGCTAGTTATTTCACTGACGTAGCCATGTTGTCAGCCAAATCAGGGGCTCAGAAATATGATAAGGTCATACGTTACTAAAAGCTTGATGTAAAACTGGTAAGGCTGACTGACTATATTCTGTTTCCAACAGGACAAACATCACATTTTGGTTATTTGCATAATATAGCTCCCTTAAATCAGGACAAGCAATGTTTTGAGACTATGTTTTGAGGACTAAGCTATCTCTATTGACAATCCCTGGTGTCCCCTGCTGCCATCGTTAGTCCAGAGACTCCTGAGGAAACTTGGTTTATTTTTCAATCTTAAGCAGACTGTCTGCTCCAAAGGCAGCCCCCCTCCTTATCCATATTGCCTCAGGTCCACTTACACATAAGCTGACCCAGCAAACAGAGTTCCACACCCCTAGCATCTATTTCAAGAGAAGTCAATTTACTTTAGCCCCTTCACTGAGGGAATTTCACAGAGATGAGATGGGTGGAGACTCACTTTCAATGGCTCCCTTCATTCACTGAGCACCACTGCATTCAATTCAAGTCTGCCCAAAGCCCCCTTTAAGTGGCTGTGGAGGCTGTTTTCTATTTTGTAGAGTTAATCCAGGCCAGTTTAGGGATGGTACTTCCCCTTAGCCACAGACCCATATGCCCAGGGCAGACAGCCTTTGGTCATTGCTGGCTGGGAGCTTGCCTCCTATGCTCACCTTTGATCTGATTGCCAGTGTCCTTCTCTGTGTGGCACTCTGCCCACTCCAGAGTCTTCATGCCCAAGTGGGAGGCATAAGGGGTCTCTGCATTTAAAAGCATCTCCTATTTCAAGTACCATCTCTGCTGAGGAGAGGTGGGTCTCCAGAGAGGGAATGGCCATATTGTTGCCATATGCTGTTTAATGGTAGTTGACATTTTATTTGCCTAAAAGCAAATGCCTAACTGTCGGAGGGCTGTGAGGCACACAGATCAGATGCTTCTGGCTACTAGTGAGCTAGTATATATTTCTGCAAGTACCTAAGAAAACCACAAAAATATTTCTTTTGTTAATGGAAATGTGTAATTGGAGAACACTGCTGTCGAAAACCCCTCTTAGATGCAATAATGTAGCACCAGACATCTGACAACGTGGAAGGTGTGAAGGGGGTAAAGCCAAGATGTGAGTTATGAGTAGGGCACTTAGCTTTAATTGAGATGAAGGGGAAGGCATCTTGTTTCCTTCAGAACCCTCTCTGCCTCTGTCTAATTCTCTTTCCCAGGATGGGCACATTATTCTTCCAAACTCCAAGAGGAATGACCGTCTATGTAAAGTTATCACCCCATTAGTGCTAGGGTGTCTAGGAGCAAAGATTGAGTTAGCTTGCCTGCCACCTCTTGACTCAGTGTGTATTAAAGAATAAAAACAGTTAATTCTAAAATTTTATTTCCCAAAGATTAGAAATGACTTATCCTGATTACTTTTCTTAGAATCCTGTAGTATTTTCATGTGTTTTAGTCTTGAGACCCTAGCACGTGCCCGATTCTGGGCTATGTGCTGAGGATACAAAAGTCAGTGTGTGAACAACAATGAGATATAACTTCATATCCACTAGGATGATTATGATAAAAAACATAAAGCAAAACAGAAGATAGCAAGTGTTGGTGAGGATGTGAAGAAATTAAAACCTTATACATTGCTGGTGGGAATGTAAAATGGTACTGCCACAATGGTTAAGTGTGTGGCTGCTAACTGAAAGGTTGGAGGTTTGAACCTACCAGCCGCTCCATGGGAGAAAAGACATGGTGATCTGCTCCTGTAAAGATCACAGCATAGGAAACCCTATGGGGCAGTTCTGCTGTCTCCTACAGGGTTGCTATGAGTCAGAATCAACTTGATGGCACACGATACCACACCACCACTTTGGAAAACAGTATGGCAGTTTTTCAAAAAGTTAAAAGATAGAGTTACCATATGACCCCACAATTCTAGTCCTACTTTTATACCAAAGACAACTGAAAACATGTCCACGTAAAAACTTGTACACAAATGTTCACAGCAACATTATTTGTAATAGCCAAAAAGTGGAAACAATCATTTGTGGAAATGTCTATTAACAGATGAATGGATAAAAAAAAAATGTGGTATATCCATACAATGAAATATTATTCAGTCATAAAGAAAAATGAAGTATTGATACATGCTACAACATAGATAAACCTTGAAAATACTATGCTAAGTGAGAAAAGACAGACACAAAAGGCCACATTTTGAATGATTCTGTTTAGATGAAATGTCCAGAAAAGGTAAATACATAGAGACAGAAAATAGGTTAGTGGTTGTCTAGGGCTGAAACAGGAGTAGGGGAGCAGGAATGGGGAGTCACTGTTAATGGGTATCATGGATTGAATTATGTCCACCGAAAATATCTGTCACCTTGGCTAGGTCATGATTCCCAGTATTGTATGATTGTCTACCATTTTATCATCTGATGTGATTTCCGTATGTGCTGTAAATCCTATCACTATGATGTAATAAGATGGATTAGCGGCAGTTACATTGATGAGATCTACAACATTAGATAGTGTCTTAAGCCAATCTCTTTGGAGATATAAAAGAGAGAAGTGAGCAGAGAGACAGGGGGCTCTCATACCACCAAGAAAGCAGCGCTGGGAGCAGAGTGCATCCTTTGAACTTGAGGTTCCTATCCTGAGAAGCTCCCAGAACAAGGGAAGACTGACGACATGGACCTTCCTCCGGAGCCAACAGAGAAAGCATTCCCCTGGAGCTGACGCCCTGAATTTGGACTTGTAGCCTACTAGACTGTGAGAGAATAAATTTCTCTTTGTTAAAGCCATCTACTTGTGGTATTTCTGTTATAGCAGCACTAGATGACTAAGACAATCGGTATGGGGTTTCCTTTTGGGGTGATGAAAATGTTCTGGAATTAGTTTGTTGCATAACTTTGTGAATATACTAAAAACTTCTGAATTGTACACTTTAAAAGGATGAATTTTATGGTATGCGAATATACCTCACTTAGAAGTGTGCAGACATGGTCCTGATCTCATGGAACTTTCCAACATTATTTCTAATGCACTAATGTTCTAATGTTTATTTCTAGGAGCTCTGGTGGTGCAATGGTTAAGTGTTCAGCTGCAAACTGAAAGGTCAGAGGTTTCCACCCACCAGCTGCTCTGCAGGAGAAAGATGTGATAGCAGTCTGCTTTCGTAAAGATCACAGCCTTGGAAACCCATTGGGCAATCCTACTCTGTCCTATAGAGTGGCTATGAGTCTGAATTGATCCGATGGCAGCAGGTTTTTTTTTTTTTTAAATGTCTGTTAATTTCTACTCTTAGGAATTGTCTGAACTATTTTTATCACTCTTTTCTCAAACAATTAATAGTTTCTCTTTATTTCTGCTTGAGCATCATCTTCAGTTTGTACTTCCTGAGAGACACTGAGGTGGAGAGGGAGGGTGGACAGGCCTGGAGTTCCCAAAGTTGATTTTCTGCTCTGGCACCAAGAGCTATGTGAATCCTCTAAGCCTTTTTTTTTTTTTTTTTAATTGTGCTTTAAATGAAAGTTTACACTTCAAGTTAGTTTCTCATACAAAAATTTATACACACACTGCTATGTGACCCTAGTTGCTCTCCCCATACTGTGACAGCTCGCTCCTCCATTCCACCCCGGATTTCCTGTGTCCATTCAACCAGCTCCTGACCCTCTGTGCCTTCTCATCTCGCCTCCGGACAGGAGCTGCCCATTTAGACTCGTGTCTACTTGAGCTAAGAAACACACTCTTTATGAGTACCATTTTATATCTTATAGTCCAGTCTAATCTTTGTCTGAATAGCTGGCTTTGGGAATGGTTTTAGTTTTGGCCTAACAGAGATTCCAGGGGCCATGTCTTCTGGGGTCACTCCAGTCTCAGTCAGACCATTAAGTCTTGTCTTTTTACTAGAATTTGAGTTCTGCCCCTGACTTTTCGCCTGCTCCATCAGGGACTCTGTTGTGCTCTCTGTCAAGGCGGTAATTGGTGATAGCCAGGCACCATCTCATTCTTCTGGTCTCAGGATGATGGAGTCTCTGGTTTATGTGGCCCTTTTGTCTCTTGGGCTAATATTTTTCTTGTGTCTTTGGTGTTCTTCATTCTCCTTTGCTCTAGGTGGGTTGGGACCAGTTGATGCGTCTTAGCTTTTAAGACCCCAGACGCCACTCACCAAAGTGGGATGCAGAACATTTTCTTAATAAAATTTATTATGCCAGTTGACCTAGATGTCCCCTGAAAGCATCGTCCCTAGATCCCCACCCCTGCTACTCTGTCCCTCGAGGTGTTTGGTTGTATTCAGGAAACTTCTTAGCTTTGGTTTAGTCCAGTTGTGCTGACTTCCCCTGTAGTGTGTGCTGTCCTTCCCTTCACCTAAGATAATTCTTGTCTACTCTCTAGTTAATGAATAAACCTCACCCTCCCTCCTCACCCTCTTAACCAGCAAAGAATGTTTTCTTCTGCATTTAAACCTTTTCTTGAGTTCTTATAATAGTGGTCTTAAACAATATTTGTCCTTTTGCGACTAAGTTCATTCAGCATAATGCCTTCCAGATTCATCCACGTTATGAGATGTTTCACGGATTCATCACTATTTTTTTATTGTTGTATAGTATTACATTGTGTGAATATACCATAATTTGTTTATCCATTTGTCTGTTGATGGGCACCTAGGTTGTTTTCATCTTTTTCCTATCATAAACAGTGCTGCAATGAACATGGGTGTGCATATATCTATTAGTGTAATGCCTCTTATTTCTCTAGGATATATTCCAAGGAGTGGGATTGCTGGATCATATGGTACTTCTATTTCTAGCTTTTTAAGGAAGCGCCAAATCGATTTTCAAAGTGGTTATACAATTTTATATTTCCACTAACAGTGTATAAGTGTTCCAGTCTCTCCACAACCTCTCCAACATTTATTATTTTGTGTTTTTTGGATTAATGTTGGGGTGAGATGGTATCTCCTTGTAGTTTTGATTTGCACTTCTCTAAAGGCTAATGATTGTGTCTGTTAGCTGCCTGAATGTATTCTTTGGTGAAGTGCCTGTTCATACCCTTTGCCCATTTTTTAGTTGGGTTGTCTTTTTGTTGTTAAGGTTTTGCAGTATCTTGCAGATTTTAGAGATCAGACCCTGATCAGATTTGGCATAGCCAAAAATTTTTCCCCAGTCTGTAGGTTGTCCTTTGACTCTTTTGGTGAAGTTTTTTGATGAGCATAAGTGTTTGATTTTTAGGAGCTCCCAGTAATCTAGATTCTCTTCTGGTGTTTGTACATTGTTACTTAAGGCTTGTATTCTGTTTATGCCATGTATTAGGGCTCCTAGTGTCATCCCTATCTTTCCCTTCCCCTCCTCTTGGATTTTATATTTTATATTTAGGTCTTTGATCCATTTTGAGTTAGTTTTTGTGCATGGTGTGAGGTATGGGTCTTGTTTCAATTTTTTGCAGATGGATATCCAGTTATGCCAGCACCATTCTTTAAAGAGACTGTCTGTTCCCATTAACAGACTTTGGGCCTTTGTCAAATATCAGCTGCTCATAGGTGGATGAATTTACAGCTGGATTCTCATTTCTGTTCCATTGGTCTATGTATCTGTTGTTGTACCAGTTCCAGGCTGTTTTGACTACCATGATGGTATAAGAGGTTCTAACGTGAGGCCTCCCACTTTGTTCTTCTTCTTCAGTAATGCTTTATTTATCCAGGGCCTCTTCCCTTTCCATATGAAGTCAGTAGTTTGTGTCTCCATCTCACTAAAAAATGCCATTGAAATTCAGATCAGGATTGCATTGTATCTGTAGATCGCTTTGGGTGGAACAGACATTTTCACAATGTTGAGTCTTCCTATCCATGAGCAAGGTATGTTTTTCCACTTATGTAGGTCTCTTTTGGTTTCTTGCAGTAGTGTCTTGTAGTTTTCTTCATACAGGTCTTTTACATCTCTGGTTAGATTTATTCCTAAGTATTTTACCTTCTTGGGGGCTATTGTAAATGGTGTTGATTTGGTGATTTCCTCTTCAAAGTTCTCTTTGTTGGTGTAGAGGAATTCAAATGATTTTTGTATGTTTATTTTGTATCCTGATACTTTGCTGAAATGTTCTATTAGTTCCAGTAGTTTTCTTGTGGATTCTTTGGGGTTTTCTGCGTATAAGATATCATCTGCAACGATACTTTTACTTCTTCCTTACCAATTTCGATGCCCTTTATTTCTTTTCCTTGCCTAATTGCTCTGGCTAGGACCTCCAGCACAATGTTGAGTATGAGTGGTGATAAAGGGCATCCTTGTCTGGTTCCCGTTCTCAGGAAGAATTCTTTCAAACTTTCTCCATTTAGGATGATGCTGGCTGTTGGTGTTGTATGTATGCCCTTAATTATGTTGAGGAATTTCCCTTCTATTCGTATTCTGCTGAGAGTTTTTATCATGAATGGGTGTTGGACTTTGTCAAATGCCTTTTCTGCATCAATTGACAAGATCATGTAGTTCTTGTCCTTTGTTTTATTTATGTGATGGATTACATTGATTGTTTTTCTACTGTTGAACCATCCTGCATACCTGGTAAAATCCCACGTGGTCATAGTGAACTATTTTTTGATTTGTTGTTGAATTCTATTGGCTAGAATTTTGTTGAGGATTTTTGCGTCTACGTTCATGAAGAATATTGGTCTGTAATTTTCTTTTTTTGTGGTGTCTTCACCTGGTTTTGGTATCAGGGTTATGCTGGCTTCACAGAATGAGTCTGGGAGTATTCCATCCTTTTCTATGCTCTGAAATACCTTTAGTAGTAGTCGTGTCAGCTCTTCTCTGAAAGTTTGGTAGAATTCTTCAGTGAAACCGTCCTGGCCAGGGCTTTTATTTGTTGGGAGTTTTAAAATTACCTTTTCAATCTCTTCTTTCGTTATAGGTTTATTTAGTTGTTCTACCTCTGTTTGCGTTACTTTAGGTAGGTAGTCTGTTTCTAGAAATTTGTCCATGTCCTATAGGTTTTCAAATTTGTCAGAGTACAATTTTCCATAGTATGCTGTTATGATAGTTTTAATTTCAGTTGGGTCTGTTCTGATATTGCCCATCTCATTTCTTATTCTGGTTATTTACTTCTTTTCCTATTTTTCTTTTGTCATTTTGGTCATTGGTTTATCGATTTTGTTGATCTTTTCGGAGAACCAGCTTTTGGTCTTGTTAACTCTTCTGATTATTTTTCTATTGTCTATTTCATTTAATTCTGCTCTAATTCTTATTATTTCCTTTCTTCTGGCACCCAAGGGGTTTTTTTGCTGCTCTCTTTCTACTTGTTCCAGTTGTAATGTTAATGTTTTGATTTTGGCCCTCTCTTCTTTTCGGATGTGTGCATTTATTGCTATAAACTGACCTCTGAGCACTGCTTTTGCTGTGTCTCAAAGGTTCTGGTAGGATGTGTTTTCATTCTCATTTGATTCTATGAATTTATTTATTCAATCCTTAATTTCTTCTATAACCTAGTAGTTTTTGAGCAAGGTGTTATTCAGTTTCCATGTGTTTGATTTTTTTTCCTTGCTTTTTCTGTTATTGATTTCTACTTTCATGGCTTTATGGTCAGAAAAGATGTTTTGTAATATTTCAATGCTTTGGATTATGTTAAGGCTTGCTTTATGGCCTAATATTTGGTCTATTCTAGAGAATGTTCCATGTGCATTGGAAAAGAAAGTATACTTGGCTGCTGTTGGGTAGAATGTTCTATATATGTCTATGAGATCAAGTTGGTTGATTGTGGCATTTAGATCTTCCCTGTCTTTATTGAGCTTCTTTCTGGATGTTCTGTCCTTCGCCAAAAGTGGTATGTTGAAGTCTCCTACTATTATTGTGGAGCTGTCTATCTCTCTTTTCAATTCTGTTAGAGTTTGTTTTATATATTTTAGACCCCTGTCATTAAGTGCATAAATATTTATTATGGTTATGTCTTCCTGGTGCATTGACCCTTTAATTGTTATATAGTGTCCTTCCTTATCCTTTGTGGTGGATTTCACTTTAAAGTCTATTTTGTCAGAGATTACTATTGCCACTCTTGCTCTTTTTTGAGTGTTGTTTGTGTGATATATTTTTTTCCATCCTTTTTTTGTTTGTGTCTTTAAGCCTAAGGTGTGTCTCTTGTGGCAGCATATAGACGGATCGTGTTTTTTTATCCAGTCTGCCACTCTCTGTCTCGTTATTGGTGCATTCAGTCCATTTACATTCAGTATAATTATTGATAGGTATGAGTTTAGTGCTGTCATTTTGATGTCCTTTTTTTGTGTTGTTGACAGTTTCTTTGTTCCACTTAATTTTCTGTGCTGAGTTGTTTTTCTTTATGTATTTTCTTTTCATGGTTGTTGATTTTGTATTTGCTGAGTCTTTATGTTTTTCTTATTTTTTATTTTGATTTGTAGAATTGTTAGTTTTCTTTGTGGTTACCTTAATATTTACCCCTATTTTTCTAAGTTTAAACCACTCTTTTATTTTTTTATATTACCTTGTCTTCCTCTCCATATGAAAGATCTATGACAACATTTTTTAGTCCCTCTTTTTTGCTTTAATGTTTCATCTTTTACATATTGATGTCTCTGTGTCCCTATTTTCAGCGTTTAGCTTTGACTTGTTTTTGTGTCTTCCCTATCTGGGTTGATATCTGGTTGCTCTGTCCTGTGTTCTAGTCTTGGGTTATTATCTGATGTTACTGATTTTCGAACAGGAGGACTCCCTTTAGTATTTCTTGTAATTTTGGTTTGTTTTTTGCAAATTCCCTAAACTTCTGTTTATCTGGAAATGCCCTAATTTCACCATCATATTTGAGAAAGACTTTTGCTGGATATATAATTCTTGGCTGACATTTTTTTTCCTTCAGGGCTTTATATATGTCATTCTATTGCCTTCTTGCCTGCATGGTTTATGCTGAGTAGTTCGAGCTTATTCTTATTGACTGTCCTTTGTAGATGACTTTTCGTTTATCCCTAGCTGCTCTTAAAATTCTCTCTTTATCTTTGGTTTTGGCAAGTTTGATTCTAGTATGTCTTGGTGACTTTCTTTTGGGATCTATCTTGTGTGGGGTTCGATGGGCATCTTGGATAGATATCTTCTCATCTTTCATGATATCAGGGAAGTTTTCTGCCAACAAATCTTCAACAATTCTCTCTGTGTTTTCTGCTAATCCCCCCTGTTCTGGTACTTCAATTACCGATAGGTCATTCCCCTTGATAGAGTCCCACATAATTCTTAGGGTTTCTTCATTTTTTAAAATTCTTTTATCTGAGTTTTCCTCAAATAAGTTGCTGTCAAGTGTTTTATCTTCAATGTCACTAATTCTGACTTTCATTGCCTCAATTCGGCTCCTATGACTTTCTATTGAGTTGTCTAATTCTGAAATTTTATTGGTAATCTTCTGGATTTCTATTTGCTGTCTCTCTGTGGATTCTTGCAGCCTGTTAAATTTGTCATTATGCTCTTCTGTAATCTTCTTAAGTTCCTCTATTGCTTTGTCTGTATGTTCCTTGGCTTATCCTGTGTTTTGCCTGATCTCTTGAAGAGTTCTGTAAATTAATCTCTTGTATTCTACCTCTGATAACTCCAAGAAGTTCTCTTCCTCCAGAGGATTTCTTGATTCTTTGTTTTGGAAACTTGCTGAAGCCAACCTGGTCTGCCTGTTTATGTGATTTGATATTGACTGTTGTCTCCAAGCCATCAATAAGTTATTATATTTATTTACTTTATGTTTTCTTACTGTGTCTTAGTTTCTTGTTTTGTTTTATTATGCCCAAATAGGCTGCTCATGTGGGCTAGTTTGATTATTGGTGCCTTTGAAGCTCTAATGTCCTGTCACCAGGTGGTTAGATCTGTTACTAGGTATGTGAGCCCAGGAGTCTGTTTACTTTTCTTGTATGGATTCAGCTCAGGTGTCCAGGTAGTCGGTGCAGGTATGTGGTGCAGGCTCTCACCTACAGTCCTAGATTGGCAGGAGTGATTGGTGTAGGCACAGGCATCTGGACGTAGTAGGGGGTCACGTGCTGAGCAAGGCAGGAGGCTGACAGCTGCCCCTAAGTGTCTGGGAGGAAAGCGTAACCCTGTTCCCTAGAGTGCATAGGTGGGCTGGTTTTGCAGCGGGACTATGGGCACCCAATGCTGTTGGCTTAAGTACTGGGAGGCACCACTTATTCTTAGACCCCTGTCATGGGTGGCTAGGTATTGTGGGTGGAGACACCAGTCCTCAGGCCCCCGATGTGGGTAGGTGAGGACCCTGCTTAATTGGAAGAGCAGTGTCAAATGTCATGAACCTGCCACTCCATCATATAGCTGATATAGTTGCAGTTAGGCTTCTGGTATATACCATATTATACTGTGCTAATGAGGGCCTATGCTGCTGAAATGGGCCCACACAAGTCTATGCAGGGGTGAAAGGCATTCAAAGTGCATGGACCCCTTACGTCTGTGCCTAGGCAATGGAGCTATGCCTACCCTAAGTTCCTGGCTTAGGGGAGCTGGAAGATTGTTTATTCCTGTTTCTTAATTTGTTCCCTCTCCAAGGCCAGGAGAATGGCTCAGGGTACATGACAGGTACTTACTTCCAGCCCAGGGAACAAGGGAATGGCTGACGGCAGCCTGAGACCCAGTTCAGAGCAGGGAGGGGGCAGGTAAATGGGAGAGAGTTTTTTCCCAAATGGGGTGTTTTTTCATCTGCACGGTAGATAGACGTATGTACTTATCTTTTGATGACTGATCACTGCTTTTCACTGGTTCTGGAGGCTTGAGTACTCTCCACCACTCGGTCTCTCCCGATATGGAAAACACATCCCGAGTGCCACTGCTTGCCTCACTGTGTGCACTGGCTGCAGGGTGCTGGTTCCCACTGGGTCAGGTCTAGCCACTCCTAGCTGCTTATGAACCATCTCTCCCTCCCCCTGCTGCTCAGTCTGACTCCTCAACTTTGCCTTTGATGCTCAGGGCTCCTAGATTGTCATATATAATCGATTCACTTGTTTTTTTGTTTTTTGTTGTAAGAGGGACCACAGGAAGCATCTGACTACTCCACCATCTTGGCCCCTGAATCCTCTAAGCCTTAATTTTTAATTCATAATACGACCATGATAATTCTTGCCCTGCCTTTTGAACAGGGCATTTTCTTTGCTTCTTTCTACAAGGGGATATTGAAATATTTGAATTAGATAATGTAGTTGGAAGTCTTTTGATAAACAGTAGGAATGACTACTGCATGATTTGAACAAAAATTTCCAGAGACAATAAAGGTCCAGAGAACCTCTCATTTTGCTTAACACAACTTTCCTCAAATAATTCCAATAGTAATTTTTGGTCTTGCTCTGATGATCAAGATGGGTAACTCTGTGTCTCCTAGAAGTATTACTGCACCATTTGTTCCAATCATTTAACTCTTTTGAGTGTCTTATTCTTGACAACACTCCCCTCCTGTCTGGGACACTGATTGATCTCTAGTTTCACAGATCCTCATACCTGGTTATAGCTCCTGTCCTTGATGGCTATTCCAAGTCCTAACATTACCTACTGGGTAATGAGGAAGACGAAGAAGAGGAAACAGTGCAATGCTAATACCATAAATAACTCTGCAGTGAAAGCTAAGATTAGATTCATACCACATTATTATTCTGTGCATAGTCATCCACTGTAACAGCTGCCAGTTTAGGGGGATTTAGGCTGCACATTTAACACTTCTAAATCATGGTAGTCACCTCATTGCCAGTAATCTTGAATACCATTTCTAGGGCAACAGAATAATTTAGACACTCTCAAGAAGTTTTCTGAAATGGGATTGTTATATTTTATACCTTGATTCAGAGCTGGAACCTACTGATCTGTGATGTGACATTGCACCAGATTATTACTGATTCACCATTTACAGGTACCTGGGGCCCTCAGGCTATTTCTAAATCAGTGTTACTGTAAATTTACTTGTACCTTAGAATCACTTGGGGAACTTTAAAAAATTCCCTGACAGGTCACATTTTTGCTGCCTTCAAGTGGATTCTGACTCGTAGCAATTCTACAGAACAGAGTAGAACTGCCCTGTAAGGCTTCCAAGGCTGTAATATTTATGGGAGCAAACTGCCACATCTTTTTCTATAGAGGGTGGGTTCCAACCACTGACCTTTTGGTTAGCATCTGAGCGCTTTAACCACTGCACCACCAGGGCTCCTTCAGGTCACATTAGACACCAACTAAATCAGAATCTCTAGGAGTGGGATCTGGGCATCAGTATTTAAAAAATTCCCCCAGGAAATTACCATGTGCACCCAAGTGTTTTAACCCTTTGGTGACCTGTGGACTTATGGTATCCCAATCAATTTTTGTGCCTCTAGAGTTCTTTGGGAATATACTTTTCCCACTGAAAGTATTTGCTGCCCTTCAGTGGGGAGTTGTGTAATGGTGAAAGGAGAAAGAAATGTTATTTGAAGCAAAATACCTGGAGTACAAGGCTTGCAAGTAAGGTAGCTCAACAAGGAAGTGTGACTGAATAAAAAATTTGTCTCTTTTGGCCTTTGCACCCCTAGATAAGCCTTATAAGCATATTCATGGTTTCCTGTGTGATAGCTCAGGAGCCCTGGAGGGCTTTGTTTTTTTTTTTTTTTTTTGGTCATATTTGGAAAACCAGAGGTTCCCCATGTAACCTAATGGAAGGCTCCCCACCATATTTTCAGCAATGAAGATTCAGTGGGACAGACAGTCGCCCAACCATCAGCAGGCTTGCGAATGCAAGAAGTTCAGTGGTAACCATGTTGTCCCAGATAATATTTCTCAAAATCCATACTACCAACCAAAAATTTAAACACACCCCATGATTCAGCATACTCCCATTAATGAAAACACATGGTATCAAAAAAAAAAAAAAAAAAAAATCAAAGCAGAAAATAATAAGATCACCAAATTAAATCAGTGGTCCTCAAACTCATTTCTTCTTAGAAGCTCTTGAAGAACTTGTTAAGACACAGATTCCTAGGCCCCAGCCTGTACTTGGGAATCAGAATTTCCAGGGTTATTTAATGAGCACCCAGGTGCTTCATATCGTTGGGAAATTTGGAATGCCCAGTTCTAGACAATCAGTAGAATATGACCCAGCTTTACTGTGGGATGAGTTTCCTTTGCATCATTGTAGCCCATGCCTGAGAGGTTTCCCATATGGGGTCACACCCCATTTTCACAACTTGCCAAACTGAGAAACATGAGACAATAAATGTTCCTCTGCTAGAATGCCATTGCTTAATTTCCTTCCATTTTATTTGCTAATTTTTACATTTCTTCTTGTTTCCTCTCTCCCCTTGCCCTGAAATGATTAAGCTGTTAAAAAACAATAAATGAAAATTACAGTGAAGGTTTAGGTCCCAAATTCTCTTCATCATCTCTCTCCATGCTGACACTGAATACCTGGGAGTTTTCTTGCTTAGGAGGGCTAATGAACAGTATCAGTGTCACTATCTCACCAACTTATTTGGTTATTTATTTGTAGGGTGTTCTAAAATTTTTGAGTCCTTGCTAAATGCCAAGCATGTCATATACATCACTGTATGAGTCCTATTAGGTGGGCAATCTCACCACTGTATTTTTTCAAATCAGTAAACTTAGGCTCAGAGAAATAAAGCCACTGGCTTAAGATCAAATGAAAATAGTAAGCGGCAAGTGCAGATTTGAACTAAGGCCTGGCTGACTCCGAAGCCGATATACATACCATGAAACCTTGCCTCAATTGAATGCAGGTGCATTTTCTCTTTGAGATACACAATCCTTCTCTGAGCGTCACACTTGTGATTTCTTGCCCTCTGTGGGGCTAGTAGTCAGAGACTGAACTGCATGTATCTGCACGTAGCAGAGAAGGCTTGCTCTGCCTGTTACAATGGCCTTGGCAGTAAGTCTCTGATCCCTTTCAGGTGAACATCTGTATCTGGTATGGAGATGGCTCACCTCACTCAGCTCCCAGCCCACCAGTTCAGACAGGTGATAACGAGCTAATTAGTACCGATTGTGATATTTACTGTGAGGTGGGTTCTTCCTGCTGAGAACTAATTGAGACCAATTAATCATTTCATGAACCCTGCTGAACAGCTAGCAGCTGAGAAACCAATGGGTCACTCCTGACAAGTTCTGCATTTATTTTCGCTGCTTTGGGAGAAAATGCTTTATTTTCATCTGGCCACTATGCAGCCAAACTAAAAATACCATTTCAATCAAACAAGTTCTCAAATGAGTGTGTTTATCCTCAAAATGATCATGTGAATTGTTATTAATTATTGTGGAAAGGGAAAAGTGTCCCTGCGTGCTTTAATAAACAAAAGATACTTTCTACTTAGAAACACAGACACAGGACCTGGGAAAGATTTCATGGCTGTGATCTTTCGGAAGCAGATTGCCAGGCATTTGTCCCAAAGTGCCTCTAAGCCCGTTGCTGTCAAGTCGATTCCAACACATAGCGACCCTACAGGACAGAGTAGAACTGTCCCATAGGGTTTCCAAGGAGCGGCTGGTGGATTCAAACTGCTGACGTTTTGGTTAGCAGCCTAAGCTGTTAATCACTCTGCTACCAATGGCTGATTTTTTGCAAGTAGACACTGATGTGCCTCTGGGTGGACTCGGACCTCTAATCTTTCAGTTAGCAGCCCAATGCATTAACCGTTTGTAGTACGCAGAGGCTCCATACTTTATTCAGATGTCCTTTGTTTTTATCTAATGTCCTTGTCCTGTTCAAAGATCCTATCCAGATACATTTATTTGTCATGTCTCCCTAGACTCCTCTAGGCTGTGACAGTTTCTCCAACTTCCCTCATTTTGGATGACATTGACAGTTTTGAGGAATGTTGGGCAGGTATTTCATAGACTATCCTTCAATTTGGATTTGCTTAATTTCTTTTCTTTCATGATTAGGCTGGGTCAACAGATCTTTTTAGGACTTACAAAACATTCTGTACCAAAAAAAAAATCAAAGAGTTTGAAGTATTGAGCTCAATTGCTGAAAGGGTTGTATAACACAGTAGCAGTGTGATGTTTCATATAAACAATATGTTCAATTTTCACATACTTGTTTATTCCAAAGTTTTACTATGGATAAAGCAAGGTGGGAATATGTCATCATAATATTCACTGAAACATGCTCAGGTCAAAGAATGCTTTTTTAGTACAGACTGCCAACAGTTTACCAAACTTTCTTGTCTCTTTTTTTAAAGAAATATGAAACCCAAGTTGCTATGGTGCAAGCTGAAACTGAACTTTTGCTTTATAAGGACAAAAAAGAATAGGAAGAGATGAATATATGGATTGCCTTTGTAAGTTAAAAAGCTTTCTTCAAATCAAATGTCAAAATCCTGCTTAATTAAAAAAAAAAAAAGGAAGTTGATACTTGGATATAGCGGGTGTTGACACCCACCCCTTTGATTTATGTGACTATAGGCTAGGGAGAACAGATTACTTTATTCAAGAGAGAAGAAAAAAGTTCCAATTTGACAGGAAAGAGTGTAGGCAGCATTAATTCCAGTGCTTGTTTAAACCTGAAGGATTAATAGCAAAAAGGGAGGGAAGAATTGTGAACGTCTCCAGTTTAGTATCTTCAGAAATGCTTGGGGTTTCTGGGAATGGCTCACCCAACCACATGAAAGTGATGCTAAGGGATTCAGCCACACGACTTCTCTAAATCCAGGGCTGGGAGGGACTGCACCACATTTACCATCAAACCATCTTACTTGAAGTGTAGCCACAAATTAAATTTATTTTTATTGAAAAAGTACTAAGTCTTTGCAAATGGGGCAAACACAGCATTCAGAAACATGGTTCCTTTCCCCTCCTCTCTTGAAATATGGTCTCTGTTCCTCTCGTCTCTTGATAGAGTAAGCCACTTAAAAATAAAAAAGCCAGCTTCTCTGTGTGTGATCCCTTGGCCACGTAAAAAAAGCAATGATGTCCATCAGCTACAGAATACAATATTCAGTTGTCAGGTATTCTCTCTTACAAACACAATAATAAATAGGCTCATCAAATTCAGAAATGTTGCATTGGCAAGGACATCTAAAAATAATTGCACAATAGATTTGTGTCCTGCTTCCTGGGCAATTATTTTCTGAATTTGGAGGATTCAGGTTTTGTGTCTGAGGAGAATGAAAAAGAAAGAAAATGCAGTCTCCATATGTCACTGAATAGCTCTCCTACTGGTAAAATAGATCTACATTTCGAGGACCCACCCAAAGAGTCACGGACTATCCCACACTAGATCATTACCAAGCCACTTAGGTTAGAAATTACAGGAGGTCCATTATAAAAAGAAAGAAAATCTAAAGCGTTCCACTATGCACAGGCTCTTCATGTGGTTTTTGAGTTACTATGGCGGTTCTGCCAGCTGTGATAAACTAAAAACCCACTGCCGTCAAGTCGGTTCCGACTCATAGCGACCCTGTAGGGTTTCCAAGGCTGTAAATCTTTACAGAAGCAGACTGCCACATCTTTCTCCCAAGGAGCCACTGGTGGTTTCAAACAGCCAACCTTTCAGTTAGCAGTCGAACACTTTAACCACTGTGCCATCAGGGCTGGAACTCAGTTGGATCTTTCTAAATCCAGCAAAAGATTAAAAGAATTCAGCAAGAACAGGTCCATCCCACATTACGAGCATTTGAGAAACAAATAGGAAGTGAAGTCCTAACACCCAACAAAGCAATTTGTTACAAAGGTAGAAATGTCTTAGTTAAGATTTGTCTTTCTTCATCTGCCGGAATTACTTAGATATGCTTGTGCCTAAGCCATGGAAATGAACAAGATAACCTCTTGGGACTGTGTCTAGCTTGGTAGTTTTATTGATAACTGCTAATGTGAAGTACTGGAAAGGACTAGCGAAAATTGGATTTTAAGTGCTTGCTACAAGATCAGTGAAAGACACAGGGTAAGCTGACTTTTGTGACTATACCCAATCTCAAGTCTTACCCATCCCTCAGTTTTACATCATTGCTCCCCATATACTGAGAGATTTTCCACGGAAGTTTCTTTGATGTTTAACAAGAGACCCAAAGACCGAGAGTAACTAGAGTGTGGAGAGGGACAGAAATCTGTCCTGGTGGGCTCATTTCAAAGCTGAGGCAAATCCTTTCTTACCAAGACATTTATGTATACTTGGGAGACCAACAGACAAATGGAAATCAGGTCCCTCAGTGTTCAACCTGTGCTAGTTTTTAAAAGTAAGACAAAATAAGAAACAAACTGAGACAAATAAAAAAAAAGTGTGAATAAAAATTCCTTTGGCAATAAATAATTAAATTTATAGCATTTCAGGAATTCTTCTCTGTCCTTTTCGTCACGTAGGGGACAAATACATCGCTAGTCATAAGACTTAGAATGCACAAACGAAAGGCCATCTACATGGAGTCTGAAGTTCCAAGTGCTGGGAGAAGAGTCTGGAGACAAATGAAAGACCATCTGTCTATAGAATTCTATCCTCACCATGTTCTTCATTGAATGATGTGGGTCATAATGTTTGTTATGGGTTGAACTGTGTCCTCTAAAAATATGTGTTTTAAATCCTAACCTCTATGCCTGTGGTTATAACCCCATTTGGGAATGGGCTGTCTTTGTTATGATGAGGTAGGATTAGTGTGGAGTGTGTCTTCAGTCAATCTCTTTTGAGATATAGAAGAGATTAAACAAGCCAGCAGAGCAGAGATGGGGAAAGAGGGATGCTGAGCCACATGAAGATTGCTGTGGACAGAAGCTCAGAAGAGACAAGGACCTTCCTCTAGAGCCGACAGAGAGAAAGCCTTCCCCTAGAGCCCTAACCCTGAGTGCAGACTTCTAGCCTCCTAAACTTGAGAAAATACATTTATCTTTGTTAAAGCCACCCACTTGTGGTATTTCTGTTATAGCAGCACTAGATAACTAAGCCAGTGCTGGTCAGCTAGAAGAAATATGATCATAAATTCCTAAACATATATGCTGGAGTACACCCAATATGGGTATTAGTCAATTATCACAATGGAGTGAAATATTTTGCTTTTTGCAGGTCTAAATAAAAATACACAAAGATAATATTTTTTTTTGTTTTCCCTAAAAATGAGAAAGAAATAATTTTAATTAAAAAATAGGAGTAATGTTCAAAATAATTTGTGTTTTTGTGTATAGACTTGTTATGAATGTTTTATCTTTGGAAACAGTGACTACCGAGATACACAAAGTGCCCATGAGTTGAAAAATGAAAGGTGTCCATTGTTCTGGGGAACCAGGAACAATATGAAACCAGAGAGTGAAGAGTTAAGAATAACTTCTCAGCCTGCTAATGAACTCCATCTTGCCCTAGTGAGACCACCCTACTTTTAAGTAAGAGGTAATTTAATATGCATCTAACTCAGTTGTGTTTGGACTTGATCCAATCTAAGAGAATCAGTGAGATAAATTATAATGAATTGTCTGCAAAAATTCAAAGTGACTATAACAGACCTGAAAAACAAGATCTTAAGCTTGATTTTCCAGCTTCCTTTGAATATTTTTCTCCTTATTCTTGTCAGATCACTGCAAAACTTGAAAACGTTTCTTGTAGCTCCCTCACACTGAAAGTTATGTGCTTGGAGCCCCATTTGATTAGACCCACAGTTGTCAGCTGTCTCTATTATATCAAGCCCACACTTGAAAATGACACCAGCCAAATAATATAGTAAGA